>OX645060.1:9238424-19238424 GCA_951905685.1 Eumerus sabulonum
TATGCTTGGGGTCATAATAAAATACCAATGAAAGATAATTGATACAAAAAAAAGGAAAAAATGATTTATTATTCTCTCTCCTTCTCTTACGAAGATCTAACACAACAAAATCACTGAACTTTTCAACAAGGTCATGGTTCTAACTAACTGGTTCTAACTAGGTGGTTTTAAACTTTTCAACAAGGTCACTGAACTTTTCAAAGGGGTCACTGAACTTCCACCTGTCACCTGGCACACCTGTCACCTGTCACCCATCATCTGTCACACCTGTCAAATTTGCATACGCCACGTATGGTGGCCTGGTAAGCTGTCGAGCCCGGCCACTACATTGATACTTTTTACTTATGTCAGTCTTACACACGAATTCGGTGGCCTGGTAAGCTGTCGAGCCCGGCCACTACATTGATACTTTTTACTTATGTCAGTCTTACACACGAATTCCAAAGCATCTGATACGCGACAATGCAAATTTGACAGGTGTGACAGATGATGGGTGACAGGTGACAGGTGTGCCAGGTGACAGGTGGAAGTTCAGTGACCCCTTTGAAAAGTTCAGTGACCTTGTTGAAAAGTTTAAAACCACCTAGTTAGAACCAGTTAGTTAGAACCATGACCTTGTTGAAAAGTTCAGTGATTTTGTTGTGTTAGATCTTCGTAAGAGAAGGAGAGAGAATAATAAATCATTTTTTCCTTTTTTTTGTATCAATTATCTTTCATTGGTATTTTATTATGACCCCAAGCATAAGTACTTATGCCATCATTACATATACATATATCTTTTAGTGTCGTTATAACTTAAAGCTAACTTATTAATAGACTGCGTATAAACATTATGTAACTTACTTCTAAATATAAACATTGATCTAAACAACAATTTTTTATTCATTAAACAATTTCGATAATCTTTAATATCTAAGCTATTAGTAACCGACATTTTAATTCCTTTTGCCTTTTTCACCACATCATTGGTCTCTAATATAAAGGAGTACATTTTCGCTCTTAATCCAATGAATTCTAACATTTTCCGATAGTTATTCTCATCTTTAAATTTCCCGAGAACTTTACCGTTTGTTTGCGGAAAATTATGCACATTGTCTATGGGGTATTCTGAAGTATCAAACCTTGATTTCTCGGGTCAATGACGTCTTGATGTATATCAGAATAGAAATCATCTGTCATTACTGAATAAATAAATGAATCCGTATCCATATAGTTTAATCGAATCGATTTTCCAAATTTTTTCCTCATATACTCATAATGAAAGTCGTACATAAGCCATTTTGAAAGCTCTAATACAATGAAACCTAAATAAATAGGTTTATCGTACACAACTCGTCCCTTGGTCATTTCAATAGCACACATCTCTGGTGTAAATATAGATCTAGTGTGAAAATTAGGATGTGCAATTAGTTTCTTAGCACACAATGACTTTCCTTGACCATCCCATTGAGTTACAATTTTCACATCTCGACGCTTTTCTACATTCTCCATTGTTTTACCGTAAACACTGTTGTTCATTAATTTGAAAAAGTCATTTTCAAACTTACTGTTCGCCTTTTTCCGGCATTCGGTATTCAGATTTATGTATATACTTCTGTAACCATTCCGATTGAGTAAAAGACAACACTCTGTGAACTTTAGTGATATTTAATCCGTTGTTCAGACATTGTTGTAAATTTCTTAAATGAATTATATAATTGGTCTTTGCATTTAAATTGGCAATTAGCTTAGGAATTTTAGTTCCCGGCGTAAGCATATTTTCGGGGCAAAACGGAAGATCATTATGTATATCGTGAAGATCTGTGGGATAGGCTAAATCTACTTCGAATACATAACCAAATTTATTGTCTTTTCCAATTTCAAAATATATTCTCTGGTATAGATTTCGGGATCATTCCATTGAAAA
The DNA here is from genome assembly GCA_951905685.1 of Eumerus sabulonum. Lineage (NCBI taxonomy): Eukaryota > Metazoa > Arthropoda > Insecta > Diptera > Syrphidae > Eumerus > Eumerus sabulonum. Next base: position 9,240,331 of record OX645060.1, read on the forward strand.
TTTCCATTAGGAAGTGGTTGAGACATTGCCCAACCGTACAAGTTATTTGCATCAAAGTACATAAGGAATTCGTTTGTTTTAGTTTCGTCGAATTTATTCATGTACTTATTATTAGAGATGGCATATCGATGACTACATTGACACCACCTCTGATACCTTTCTTAATGAAATTAAACATATCAATGTCGGTGAAAAGCTCTAGATTAACTTCCGTTATCTTCAACATTGCATCCCATGACAAACCACGAGATGTATAATAATGACATGGATCTAATTCATATATTTTTAAGCAGACCTTACGGAAATTCTCGAATATGTCAGCCAACAAGAGCACATCGCTCTGTAGATACACAAGCATGTAATCTTTTAATGATTTACAATTAAAATGCTTCCATACCTTTAGTGCATATTCATAATCTGTATCTAAACAATCCTTACCCGTTAGTTTATTATAAAATTGGGAAATTGATGGAAGAGAACAATCATCTAAACAATTCCATGAATTGAGATAATCGTAAGGAAATACTCCTTTCCTAGTCATTAATTTGAATGAGTCATCATTTTTGTAATACCTTTTGCCTATAATGAAATCATCTTCAGATAAATTATTTGCTAACTAATCTATACTCGACTGAAGAAATCGAAATGAATCTAAAAACCTAATTTCAAATGTGTTATTTGCGTCTAAATGCACTCGCTTGGAAAGTGATATATAATTTTCTTTATTTAATGGAATAATTGTTATTTCACCATCAATATTACTTAAACTTTTCACAAAAAGATGACAGTCGTAGCCCGATAAATTATGTAAAAGTATTGGGAAAAAATTTAGGTTTTGAAAATCTAAATTACACTGTCTATGTGCAGTTCCTCTATATGCACCCGTGAAGTGGCAATGATCTTTTACTCTTATATCGGTCTGACTAAAACTACGATTACATATACAACATATTGAAGCATTATGATGGTTGTAGTTCTCAACATCTGTCAATTGATTCATCGCTTTTGGTTTCTCCATGTACTCCCTATATAGGTATTTTAAGTCTTCAACCAGCATCTTTACAAATTCATCAGATGAATTTTCTCCTATAAAAATACAAAGGAGACATTGTTTATTTTTTGTTTTTGATAGCATGTAACTAAATGTAATTTCTCACCCCACAAATGTTCTGTGTCTATTTACATTATCATCAAATGAGCACTTAATGAAATACGAAAACGCACAGGGTATGTGTTGTTGTACATTAGTTGTTGACGAAGATTCTGGATTCGGCATGCAATGACTCACAGGTAATAGAATAGACTCAAAGTCGGCATACACAGCAAATGGAACTCGTTGCTTTCGATTGTGTTTAACAAACTTGAGTATTTTGTTTCCTTCATCCGGCATAATCGTAATCAGCTTCCGACATTCACTTTTGTGTTGCAACAGACGGGATTCATTAGGGAATCGCTGTAAGCACCCATTACAAAGATGCATTCGATTTTTTTTCTTAGTTATTTGTCTTCTCATTAAACGCGACATATGTTTGATGTACACATAATGCGTTAGATCGCTATCAGAACTTTCGCAACAAAGCAAGTTAATATGTTTTGTCTTTTCCTCGGTCGTATGATAGTATGGTCCAATTAAATAACATTCATTCTTATCGTTGATTTCATAGCCGAACACGTTTACACTGATTGTTGGATTATTCAACTCGAATATATGTATATCTTTGATCGCAAGAGGAAATTGCATATTCCTAAAACAAAGAATTTCACCATTAACTTGTATTATGTCACTAGTGATGATGGTCTCTCATGATTATATTTAACTTTGCTATCCAAAGCCGATATAACAGACCATTTGAAACAGTATTCATCGGTGTTTTTCACATTTATACAATCATGTTTGATCAATAACTGCGGTGGTAGATTAAAATAGGTAGAAGCCCGAAGCGGATCGTATTTATTAATATTTATTTCGATTCTCAGGAATGACAACAAAGCCCATCCGCTATCTCTTTCCTGGAATTCCTCTAGTTTAACCTTGATGTCATTGATAGTAGCGTTTAATTTTTCAGATAAATCGCTTTTTCCTAGGATCGTATACATCTTGGTCTGCATACTTTTAATATCCTGGATCATATCGTCATTTTCCTTTGTATGCCTCACGAACACCGTAAATAATTCCATATTAGATTTAAAAGCATGCATAACTTCCAATTCGTTTTCCAACAGCTCGGTAATCAAATACATGTTTTTTTCATATAGGACTTCTACATTCAATATGCTCTCATCATTATTAGAAATGTGAAATGTCTTAATGCGATTTTTGAAAGCGCCTAACCCCAACGCAAATTCACAACTTAAATAAACAAATTAAATAGCGCCAGAACCCCTTCTTACCATCGCTTCATACCATCGCTTCATATCATCGCTTCATACCATCGCTTCATACCAAAAAGCGCTTGAACCGCTTCATACCAACTATTCTAAATACGTCACATGATAACGACCTTGCACGCACACAAAACCACAACATAGATAGCGACTAAATCCACCGACAAAACCACCACGCGACAAAAACACAACAGAGATAGCGCCTGAATCCCCATACATTTCCTAACCGCAACGCAAAACAACTTAAATAAACAAATTAAATAGCGCTGTTCGCACTGATTAATTGTTGCTTACAGAACAATTTAATGTAATGGGTCATTTGTTTATACTATTCCAGTAATATTTATATATATATGTGTGTATGTATTTATAGATACATAGATATGTAACATATATTGTCAAGAATGAATCAATCACATCCACTTTTGAATATGCGAAAGTATTTCCACGTTGATTTACACAAACACACACACAATACAGATAGCGACTAAATCCCCATACATTTCCTAACCCCAACGCAAATTCACAACTTAAATAAACAAATTAAATAGCGCCAGAACCCCCATATATTTCCGCAAAATATACATATTTATATATGTAAATCACTACAGATGCCCGCGCGATTCCCTAATGCGTAACAATATGTACATATCTATAGCTAATACATATATATGTATATAGTTTATCTGTTCCCCTTAAAATTGAATGCTATGTGTTAAACCGCAACGCAAAACAACTTAAATAAACAAATTAAATAGCGCCAGAACCCCTTCATACCAAAAAGCACCTCAACCGCTTCATACCAAATCCCTTCATACCATCACATATCTATTGCTAATACATAGATATGTATATAGTTTATCTGCTCCCCTTAAAATTGAATGCTATGTGTTAGTAGATCTTCGTAGCCTTGCGTAACAATATATACATATCTATTGCTATTCCTATTCTAAATACGTCACATGATAATGACCTTGCACGTGACAAAAAAAACCAACTTAAAATAGCGCGAGGACCGCCATACATTTCCTAACCGCAACTTAAAAGTACACGACTTCACGAACACAACCAGCACTTGACAAAAAAACCACCTTAAAATAGCGCGAGAACCGCCATACATTTCCTAACCGCAACTTAAAAGTGCACGACTTCACGAACACACTCGACTCAAAAAGCGCTTGAACCATCCATAACACCCTACTAACACTTGTTGCCCGGAAGCAAGTTAATTCATAACGCTCGTGACATACAAACATGTCGACTGTTGAATTGGCTTGACGACACAAATAAGCTGCGCGAACCTTACACACGAGCAATAAACACACTTCCAGCCGCGTTGAAAGTAGACGTACGTTCTATGCATACTTTCATATTTAATATCACGCTAATGGTGAGTACGAGATAATTTGATAGCTATTTCCTGAGAGATGAATCTGTTTGCTCACAGATGTCGATAGAGCATCATGGGTTCAAGTGGGTATGGTTACAAGTTGACACCATGTCCTTATCTGTAGAATTCCCGCGAAATTTCTTTGGGTAGGTAATTTCATACGGTAGCTGGCTTTATGGAATTTTTTGCTAGAGACTTGCATACATTTTCCATCCCGGGAGGAATGGGCTGAACGAAAAGTCATGCCGAAGGACTCGCTATCCCTCGATACCGATGGTTCAGAGATGGAGACGGGTCTAGGTAGTGGAGTCTACTCCAAGGAACTTAGCCTCAATCTATCATTTAGACTCCCAAACCACTGCAGTGTGTACCAACGGAGGGCCCTTCATGGCTTACCATCACTTGCATGGATGGCCTATCTGCGATGAAATCCCTAGCAGCGGTAACCCACAAATCAAAGACACCTCTTAACAGCCTATCTCTAGACGAGCGGGCTGAATACTTACTTACATAGATGGCGCTACAGTTCCAGAGCCTCAACCAAAAAGCCTCTGCTGCGTCGTCCCACGGGGTCGGTGTCGAAGACTCTTCGGGCCGGAGCGGTGATGTCCATTCGCCCTACATGGCCCAGCCATCTTAGACGTTGGGTCCGTAGACGTCTAACTAGGCCAATGTCGCTGCACAGCCCGTAAAGTTCTTGATTGAATCACCTCCTCCACTCTCCGTTTACACAAACGGGACCAAAGATTGCACGCAGAATTTTCCTCTCGAAATGCCCAAGAGTCTCTCCATCTGTTTTTTGATAACGTCCAAGATTCAGCGCCGTAGAGGAGGACCGGAATGATTCTGACCAAGACGTCGGTGTTGCGCGTCTTTCTTTGATAATGGCCTTGTCCCCATTTACCCTTAGACCCACTTTAGCCGCTTCTGCTTCAATGCTTGCGAACGCCTCATTGACGTCTCGCTTTGTCCGTCCAATAACGTCCATGTCATCTGCGTAGGCAAGCAATTGTGTGGACTTCAAGTAGATCGTACCTCTTGCATTGGCCACAGAGTCCCGCACGATGTTTTCAAGTATGATGTGAAAGAAATCACATGACAGTGCGTCACCCTAACTAAAACCTTTTTTAACATCAAAGGGGTCAGATAGTACACCTCCGACCTTAGTGGTGCAGCGAGAGTTCTCCATAGTCATCCCGCACAGTCTGACGTCTCTATAAACGCTCTCATATGCGGCTTTAAAGTCGACAAAAAGATAGTGCGTGTCGACCCGGATTTCATTGGTCTTCTCCAAGACCTACCGCAGTGTAAATATTTGGTCTCTCGTGGATTTTCCTGGCCTAAAACCACATTGGTAGGAACCTACCAGATTGTCCACGAATGGTTCCAGGCGCTTACATAGTACGGCAGAGATAATCTTGTACGCAATATTTAGGAGACTTTGTCCCTCTGTAATTGGCGCAGTCATAGGCGTCTCCTTTTTTAAGGACTTATAGACGGGGCAAACGATGCTGAGATTCCATTCATCGGGCATGCATTCTTCCGACCATATCTTGCAGATGAGTTGGTGCATGTTTCTAACCAGCTCATTGCCAGCTTCATCTCCTCCTTCATCTCTTCATCTCCTCGATCGCGCGCTTCTCGTGCTCCTTCTTTTTCCTTCTCAGAAGCGCAAGCTCCTCCCTCCTTTTCTGTTCATAGAGCTCGCGGGCAGCTCTCGTCCGTCGATGCAATGTGGCCATGTATGCGTTCTGTTTCTCTACATGGGCCTGTCTGCACTCATCATCAAACCAGGGGTTTCTCGACGGTGGTGGCTCGAAACCGAGTATATCTGAGGCGGCCTCTCTAATGGCTTTCTGACAACGACTCCATTGCTGTTCTATGGTTTCTGCAGATTGCATCGGGACCTGGGAGAGCTTGAGGGAGACTTGATCGGCGGAGGTTCTGGCGGTCTCCTGCGATTGCAGCTTTCCGACGCTAAATGTTGGTGTTCTTACTCGACTCCGTTGGTTCCGAGAAATTCGCATCCGTACCTTGGCTGCAACAAGGTAATGATCCGAGTCGATGACGGCTCCTCGAAAGGTTCGAATATCTAGGATGCTGGAAGTGTGTCTGCCGTCGATCGCAATGTGATCAATTTGATTGGTTGTCGAATGAGCGGGGGACCGTCAGGTTCCCTTATGGTGTTGAGGTATGGGAATCGTGTACCTGCTACTAGTGATTATGTCCCGCCATAAAGTCCACTAGCCTTCGTCCGCTTTTTGACGTGGTGTTGTGTAGGCTGAGCTTTCCTATGACTCGTTCAAAGATAGCTTCCTTACCAAGCTTCACAATGTCACCTTGGTCTTGTTTACCCAAGGAACGGCTGTGCCGTTCCTTATCGGCTTGAGCTCCAAATATGTTGTAGTAGCCCGAAATAAGGTGTTCCCCAGGTACATAGTTCTTCTCGCCGTTGACTCCATTTTGGGGAAGAAGAAGGAGCTGGGCCCTGGTGGCGGCTCAGACTCCATCTCCCCTCTCTCGTTTGCTGCCTCCAACAAGCTTACAAAGGGGTCTACACGATCTACAGTGGAGGTACTAGGCACCCAGGAGCCACCTCGTGGAGGTGAGAGTAGAAGTTGGCAGACAGAGGCTGGAGAAACGGCGCTTGTGCTTGTGTGTTCGTAAGGGAGCTTTGGCAAGGACCTTTCTCAGACGAGTCGCACCTGTACACGATTCAATAGAGTCACAGAAGCTTCTCTAGGAGTTCTTCTTGGCAAATCTAATTTCTAAACCTTGTCGTCAAAAACCAGCGGACGTGATGGCATTTGCCGGCCGCTGTCAAATCCTCTACAAATGGAACGACTGCTTTTGGGGTTCGCCGATAGTCCACATCCGAAGAGCCTATTGTCCTCCATACATATACTGAAGTTGAATATAAACATTCCACGAACACAATCGATTTATTGTGTCCCTCGATCAATCGGCTCTTTTAAGAGGAAATCTCTGCAACTACAACAGTCCGACAGAGGCAATCTAAATGCGTCAACAACCCCATAATACTTATTACTATGACGCCAGAGCAACCGTCACCGTCATGGATAAAAAAGCGTTGAACTTGCACATCAACCAGAACGAACAAATAGAAAAATCAATTCTCCAGCACAAAAGATACTTGTTTTCGCATTCGGTCCACACTCGTCTCCTCTGCAATCGAATCTCTAGGAAACAGAAACTCCCACATGCACAACACCCGCAGCCACTTACTGCACATGCACTTCACTGAAAGTTCCCCCCATGCCACTTTACGCTGCAAATGTATCTGCAGCAAGAAAAACCAAAAAAGCTTTTTCGAATAGATACATATAACCATACCACCACTCCGTATCGATGATGATGATGACGGCGTTTGCCTATTGTATGTGTTTGTTCGTTGGGGCTAGTGTGGGATCAAATGGAATTCGCAATACCGACACGGTCGGCTAGAATCCCCCCTCAGTCCCTCGTCGGAAAATGCTCGTATTTGTCATGGCAAACTCACACAACTCGCTTGGCGGTGGCGTTTCGCTCTCCGAGTTTTTCAAGTTCATTTCAGCTTTCAGTTGCCAAAGAAACTTTGGCAAACGATAGTGCGCTGTCGTCTGCCTTAGTGCGAGTATCTCCACGCCTCGTTCGTTGTTGTTTTTGTTTTTCATTTTGTGTTTCTCTTCGATCCGATAACGTCGTCGGCAGTTTGCTAGACTTTGTTGCCATCGCCGCCGCCCAGTGCATTCTGTTCGGTTGTGTAACAACGACTCGCACAACAGATTGCTGCGATTTTCGACGAAACGAACGCAAAACACTTTACAGATACTTTTCATTCGCATTGCTTAGGTACATAGTTAGACAACCATTCCGGGATGGCATCGAAAATTTTCCGGGCAGTGATTTTGGGCGCACCGGCATCGGGCAAGGGTACCATCTCCAAACGTATTGTCGAGAAGTTCGGTTTCATGCACATCTCGCCCGGCGACATCCTACGACTGAATATCCTCAACGGCACCGTGCTGGGTAAAAAGGCCAAAGTCTACATGGACCAGGGCAAATTAGTGCCAGACGATCTAATCATCAAATGCGTAACGGGACGTATCATCGAGGCTGGCAACAGTTCCTGGATGCTAGATGGATTTCCACGCACTCTTGCGCAAGCCGAACGATTGCAGGCAATCGAACCTGTTGATGCCGTTCTCAATCTCGAAGTGCCAACAGATGTGATAATCGATCGGGTGAAGAATCGATGGATTCATCTACCATCAGGCCGGGTGTACAATGTGGGATTCAATGATCCGAGAGTGCCATTCAAGGACGATGTAACTGGTGACGATTTGGTTCAGCGACCCGACGACCATCCGGACATAGTGAGGAAGCGCCTGGAAGTCTATCATGAGGCCATGAAACCAGTATTGGACTTTTACAAACAATACGACTTGGTGACAACGTTCGCTGGACGTACTACAGCAAAAATCTGGCCCGGAGTGGAGCGATATCTCGACGAGAAGACCAAATCCGCGGTAGCCAGGAGGCAGTGAATGGTAATCCGAAGCCGAACAGCTGATGTCACGACACACAAAAACGTACAAGAGCGGCACGAAGCAAAAGAAGCGAACCATTGTACTACATCGACGCTCTTGCAACCCACATACCTTCTCTCTCAAGCAGTCGCTGCGTAGATACGTATCCATGTACATTCGTTATTCTATGATAATATATACTTACTGTAACTGTTGTTATTCGATTTTAATTGAGTTGATTGTACGTAATTAATTGCAGACAAGTGACGCGCCACTTGCATGGCTTCCTCGTAGCTTACTTGTCTTGACCCTCTGGTTTCGCTGGATTCGTTGGATTCATTCGATTCATTCGATTCCCAGTGGTCTCATCGGCAATTGAATGAATTTTTCCATCGTACACTGACTCGGTCAACAGCTATCACGTTCACGGTGTGCTCGTATGCTGTAATTCGACTTTGACCTTGATGATATGTCCATTCCCCCCCCACCAACTGGTGATAAGATACTATTTTGGTTCTCGTATCGACGTAGTATCTAAGCGAGAGCTTTCAACCTTGACAGTAAACAATTGTGTGGCTTAATTCAGACGACCTTTGATCGACAGTAAACGCTCTTATCGCGACTGAAACGGAGAGATAGCGACAGAGCTTGGCGTCACGCTGATAAGTTGAGCCATACACACATGCTTCCATAAAATTGTTTATTGTTGGTCGGATTAGCGCTAGAGTATCGCGTTACATACTTACGTTTAAGCTGGAACTTGTAACCGGAGATGCATGAATGCAAAACGCAAATGAGCGCTTCGTGGCGCATTTTGTTTACTCGTACGTATCTCTTGCAGTGACATTCTAATGGATTTCGCTTTGAACCGAGGTACAACGTATCTGAATTCCCGCTTTGGCATCGATTGTTTACTGGATGGCGTTGTTTATTGTTTTCGCTTCTCAATGAGTTGCTAACCGATTCTAACGTCGCGATACCAGGCGATTGTTTTGCAAGTGACGTTTGCTATATAGGTACTCAGATAACCGGTTTTTGTAGAACGTTGACGTTATCAGAGGCGAGGCTTGTTGTTCTGGTTGTTATGGTTCCACGTGGGACTCTAGTGGATTGAATTGAATGTGAGGTTTTCACTTTCGTTTAAACAAAGCAATCATCTTTTCAGAGATTATGTCAGTTGCTATTTACTAGATGTATTTAGAGATGGAGGTAGATTAAGGCACATTTATGGCCCGACTAGAGTGATAAGCAACTGAACTCCAGCATGTAGGTTAAGTACGTATTTGGCCAAGGCTATCTATGACCTTTCGTAATTTTTCGGGTAGCCTCTTGGACAAATGATTTTCGACGGCTGTCCATCGAATGAGTTTCGCAGGGACCGAAACAAGTGGTGCAAGGTCCCGTCTTCAAAGGTATGTAGGTTAGGTGTGGTTAACATACGCCACACGTAGGCCGAGGTCGACCCCTTGTGACACCACATGGGTTATATTAGCTATGTTGATCTGCCGCCTGAAAACCAATCTGTGATTCTGATGAAGCGATAGGTTAGGTTAGGTTGACGTGGTAGGCGTAAGCCACACTTAGGTCGAAACCGGCCCATTGTGATACCACCTGGATCCGGTTACCCTGATCCGCTTCCCGGGAACCAACCGGTGCTTCTAATAAAGCGGTGGAGTTGAGCTATTTTTTGGTTTGCTAGCTCACTCAGATTGTCGAAGAAGGGCGCGCCGAGGTAAATCCTCCTGCGATTCGCAAAAGAGGGACATGAGCAGAGGAGATGGTGTATTGATTCCTCCTCCTCCTCGTCCATGCAGCCGCGACAGAAGTCATTGTAGGGTAGCCCCAGTCTGGCGGCGTGTTTTCCAATGGTGCAGTGACCTGTAATGACCCCTACTAGGGTGCTTAAGGTTGCCCTTTTGGTTGCCACCAGGTCCCTGGTTCGACCTAAGTTTAACTTAGCTCACAATTGTTTGGTGATAAAGCCGATATTGCTCTCATTCCATTGGAGATTGGTCTCCTCTATGGTTTGAAGCTTTATCATGTGCTTTACCGTACTTATTGGTGTTTCTAGGTACCCGAGGGTAGGTAGGTTGAGTGTGCTTGACCCTAACTTTGCGAGTTCGTCGGCCGCGCAATTTCCTGGAATACGCCTATGGCCGGGAAGCCACAGTATTTTAATGTTGAACTGTTCAGCCATCTTATCTAGAGATAGGCGACAGTTAATGGATGTTTTTGATTTGTGGGTTACCGCTGCCAGGGACTTAATCGCAGATTGGTTATCCGTGCAAATGATAATGTCCTTTGTGGATATTACATTGATCCTGAGCCATGCCAGGGCCTCCGTTATCGCAGTTATTTCTGCCTGAAACACACTACAGTAATTTGGGAGTCTAAATGATAGGTTGAGGTTAAATTCCTTGGAGTAGACCCCACTGCCTACACCCGACTCCATCTTAGAGCCATCGGTATAGAGGGAGATCGAGTCCTTTGGTATGACTTTCCCTTCAGCCCATTCCTCCTTGGATGGAAAGACAACTTCGAAGTTCCTGGTGAACACATTCTGCGGGTTGATGTAGTCAGTGTCCATGGGTACTTTGAAGTGTTTTAGAATAGAGGTGTGGCATTTTTGAGATGTGTGCCATTTTCTTATGCTCCTCATCCTTAGGGCCGCGCATGCAGCAACTTGCTTGCTGAAAAGGTTTAATGGTGGAAGATGTAGTAGAACATTTAAGGCCTCCGTGGGGGTTGATCTGATCGCTCCGCTTATATACATATAAGCTGGCCGATCTTTGTACCTTCCCCAGAAGGTTTCGATTGACTGCTTTGTCCAGAGCAGTCCACCAGACTACGACGCCATACAGGAGGATAGGCCTTATGACTGCTGTGTAAAGCCGGTACATAATGCTTGGTTGGAGACCCCACCTCCTGCCCACTACTTTCTTACAGCTGTAGAGGGCAACAGTTGCTTTCTTGACTCGATCAAGAATGTTGGGTTTCCAATTCAGCCTCCTGTCAAGGACTAGGCCTAGATATTTAGCCTGTTCTTTGATTGTTAGTTGAGTTCCACCCAGCCTCGGTGGGTTGAGGGGCGGAATTTTATATTTGTTAGTGAACAGTACTAGATCGGTCTTTTTTGGGTTCACCCCAAGTCCACAGTACCGTGTCCAGGTTTCTACTGTATGTAGTGCACTCTGCATAAGGTCGCATAGAGTGCTGGGAAATTTTCCAGTGACGGCAATGGCAATGTCATCCGCATAAGCGATCACAGCGTACCCTTCCTGTTCAAGCAACAGCAGTAGTTCGTTGACCGCCACGTACCAGAAGAGAGGGGAGAATACTTCACCCTGTGATGTACCTTTGCTGACCATTCTGGTTGAGACGGCACCAGCGAAGTTGGTTTTGACAACTCTTTGTATTAGCAGCTGTCGTACCAGTTCTATCACTGATCCCGTAACACCCAGATCAGAGAGCGTTTTGATGACGGCCCATGGTTCAACATTGTTAAAGGCGCCCTCAATGTCGATAAAGGCGATTAGAGTGTATTGTTTACTTTCCAGTGACCTTTCTATTTTACTGACCAATGAGTGGAGTGCTGTTTCCACCGATATGCCTTTGTTGTAGGCATGTTGGTTATTGATGAAGCGATGGATTTGAGCCAATTTTTCTATCTGCTAGCTCACGTAACTTATCGTAGAGGGGCGCACCGATGTACGTACATATATCCTCCTGCGATTCGCAAAAGAGTGACATAGGCAGAGGAGGTGGTCAATTGATTCCTCTTCTTCTTCATTCACGAAAACGTGGCAAAAGTCATTGACAGTAAGCCCGTTTGACGGCATGTTTTCTAATGGTGCAGTGATCTGTAATGACACCCACTAAAGTGCTTAAGGCTCCCCTTTTGGTACCCACAAGGTCCCTGGTCCGTCCTAAATTTAGCTAAGGCCAGGTTTGTTTAATGATAAAGCCAATGCTACTTTCGTTCCATTGAAGGTTGGTCGCCTCATCCCTAACATCCCTATCGCGTAAAACAAATACTTGTTCAGAGACAACCAACAGCCCCGGATACGGACGGATTAAATGTTGACGACCCCCGCAAACGTCTAAAAGGAAACGATTTCCGGATCTGCACCTGGAACGTTAGGTCCCTCAACAGACCAGGCGCAGGCGGACAACTGGTCAACACTACCGCGCTCCAAGAAGTGCGATGGGATAGGGCAGGCAAAAAGCGGATGAAAAACTGTGATATCTACAACGGCGACTGCTACAAGGAGAGAAGAAAACGCATATTCGGATGCGGATTTGTTATTCGAGGCAGACGCAGGAAAAAAGCCTTAAGCTTTCAACATGTACATACATAAGCGAACGCCTCATAACTATTCGCGTCAAGGCCAATCCCGGAAATACAAGGTAAACATGTGTCCACGCCCCCACAGAGAAGAAAAACGACCGACATAAAGACGACTTCTATGATCTCCTAGACAGAACATATGCCCAATGTCCCAGCTACGACACCAAAATCGTTCAAAAAGATTTCAATGCGAAGCTGAGTGAGGAAGCTATCTTTGATCGAGTCATAGGAAAGCACAGCCTACACAACACCACGTCAGAAAACAGACTAAGGCTAGTGGGCTTTATGGCGGGCCATAATCTCGTGCTAGCAAGTACACGATTCCACACCTCAACATCCATAAGGGGACCTGGCGGTCTTTCGATCAGACGGCAGACACTCCTCCAGCATCGTAGATGTCCGAACCTTTCGAGGAGCCAACATCGACTCGGATCACTACCTTGTTGCAGCCAAGGTACACATGCGAATTTTTCGGAATCAACGGAATCGAGTAAGAACACCTGGCAGGAGACCGCCAGGACCTTCGCCGATCAAGTCTCCCTCAAGCTCTCTCGAATCCCGATGCAATCTGCACAAACCGTAGAACAGCAATGCAGTCGTTGTCAGAATGCCATCAGATGTACTCGGTTTCAAGCCACCAACTTCGAGAAACGACTGGTTTCTCATCTCATACATGGTTACACTGAATCGAGCACGAGAAGCGCGAGATCGAGGATATGGTGAGATGCTATTGCAGGAACGACGTTGGAAAGTTCTACCAAAAAGCAAGATGAACATGACAAGGCTATAAAGCCAGAGCAGAAGCCTGCAGGTATGAGCACGGACAACTAACAGTGAAGTCACAGTCGATGCTGAGATTGTGGAGGGACCACTTCTGCAAACTGTATAAAGGCGATGATAGTCAAAATGCCGCCGTCAGGCAGAACGAATGGACGAAAGCGAAAGAGAATCCCGTCCACCCGCCCTAGACGATGTTAAGATATGGATATCGAAACTAAGGTCTTCCAAAGCTGCTGGAGCAGACGGACTTCCCGCGGAATTATTTAATGAGCTGGTTAGTAACATGCACCAACTCATCTGCAAAATATGGTCGGAAGAATGCATGCCCGATGAACGGCATCTCACCATCCTTTGTCCGGTCCATAAGAAAGGAGACCCCGATGACTGCGCCAATTACAGACGGTACAAGCCTCCTGAACATTGCGTACAAGATCCTCTCTGCCGTACTGTGTAAGCGCCTGAAACCGTTCGTGGACAATCTGATAGGTTCCCACCAGTGTGGTTTCAAGTCAGGAAAATTCCGATAGACCGAAAATCTACACTACGGCAGATCTTGGAGAAAACTCATTAATTCCAGGTCAACACGCACCATCTTTTTGTCGAATTTAAAGCCGCGTATGACAGCGTTTATAGAAACGAGCTATACAGAGTCACGTCTTGTTTCAACATTCCTGCCAAACTCGTCAAACTGAGCAGGATGACTATGCAGGACTCTCGCTGCTCCACTAAGGTCGGAGATGAACTAAACGACCCCTTCGATGCTAAAAAAGGTTTTCGACAGGGTGACGCACTGTCATGTGATTTCTTCAACATTATTCTTGAAAAGATCGTGCACGACTCTGCGGCCAACACAAGAGGTACGATCTACTTGAAGTCTACACAATTGCTTGCCTACGCAGATGACATTGACGTTATCGGACGGACAAAGCGAGACGTTCGCAAGCATTGAAGCAGAAGCGGCTAAAGTGGGTCTAAGGGTGAATGGGGACAAGGTCAAATATATGCTGTCTTCAAAGAAAGACTCGCAACACCGACGTCTTGGTCAGAACTTCACGAGGGGAAAATTTCGTTTGTGTAAACATAGAGTGGAGGAGGAGATTCAACCAAGAACTGTACGAGCTGTATAGCGACATCGGCCTAGTTCGACGTCTTCGGATCCAACGTCTAAGATGGCTGGGCCATGTAGAGCGAATGGACATCACCGCTCCGGCTCGAAGAGTCTTCGACACCAACCTAGAGGGACGACGCGGCAGAGGACCGCCACTTTTACGGTGCCGCACGCAGGTGGAAGTGGACCTTAACCAACCGGGCGTGCGGCGATGGAAACAGTTGGCCACAGACCGTGCCAGCTGGAGGCGCTTATTGGTTGAGGCCCTGGTTCACCCCGAACTTTAGCGCCATCTAAGTAAGTAAGTAAGAGAAAAGCTAAAGGTGGAGAGGACTCTGATAGAGCTGATCAGCGAGTTGTTATTAACGCGCAAGGTTCACCCTAAGTGGGGAAACCTAGTAACTACCAGAGAAGTTACCAAGGGAACCCCGCAAAAGAAGGCCTGGACGTTGTTGCCTACGCCGATGACGTTGCCATCACAATCTCAGGTAAATACCTATCTACACTGAATGACCGCATGCAAATGGCATTCTCATTTCTGTGCAAATGGGCGCATAGTAACGGGCTCAGGATTAACCCCCAGAAAACGGCTCGTGCTATTTACCAAAAAGCACAAAATCCCGGAAAACTGCCCTATCACTCTGCTCGATACCAGGTTAGCCTACTCCCCTAGTGCCAAATTCCTTGGCATTATACTCGACAGGAAATTGACTTGGAAGAGCAATACAATTGAAAGAGCAAAAAAAGCAACAATAGCTCTCTACACATGTAAGAAAGCCCTAGGAAAAAATGGGGATTCAACCCCAAGATCACCCTATGGCTCTACATCACGGTCGTTAGACCCATACTAATGTATGGAGTGATAGTCTGGTGGATTGCACTAGACAAGACAACATACCACAAACAACTCGAGAAGGTACAAAGGATGGCATGTATGTGCATTACCGGGGCCCTCAGGTCCACACCAACGGCTGCGCTTAACATGATACTAGACCTTACACCACTCGATATTTTCGGTAAGCAAATTGAGGACGCCGTGGCGCAGTGGTTAGTGCGTTGGACTCTGACGCACGATGAGCGAGTTCGGATCCCGATAACACCGACGCCATCGAATGTTTATTTCGCGGCGTTCCTCCTCGGCGGGGTACTGGCAAAACCCCCCGTAGTATACTTGCCGTGAAAAAGGTTCTCGACTCACGCCGTTCGGAATCGGCATTAAACTGTAGGTCCCTTTCACCTATGTGAAAAATAAATCACACACAACATGGGTGATTGAGAGAAGCTTGGCTCTGGTCCTTCATGGGCTGTAACGCCATCAAAAAAGAAATTGTCACACACACGGCCATAAGACTAAAAGCCAACTCGAAAGGGGCGAGCTACGTCACTGGCCACTCCGCCATCCTGCAAAACAGGATAACTATGACAGAAAACCTGGACCACACAGAACCCACCATAGTCTTGGACAAAAACTTTACGATGATCTATCCGGACAGGAAGAACTGGACCCGCCAAACTCAACCGCGCAGAAAATGCGTGGATTTTTACACTGACGGGTCTAAAACCAAAGACGGGGTGGGCAGTGGAGTTTTCTGCAAACAACTCAAGCTATATAAAGCACTAAAATTACCAGGTCACTGCAGCGTGTTCCAGGCGGAACTGTTGGCAATAAAAGAGGCTTTGTCTTGGTTGAAGTGGAACGTAATATCCGCCACTGATAATCGCATTCTCACAGACAGTCAAGCAGCCTTAAAGTCGTTGGAGTCCTATGTGTACACATCAAAATCTAGTCTCGACTGTCGCAGATCTCTTAACGAGATGTCAGAACAGTTCAACATACAGCTTATCTGGGTACCGGGACACAGCGACATTACAGGTAATGAAAAAGCCGACACACTCGCCAAACAAGGAACGACGCTACAATCAATCCTGGCTTGTGAGGGAGTACTCCCTACAACCATTAAACATCATCTGACCAATCTCGCCAGGGCCGAGACGAACCTGAGATCGACACAGGGACATACCTGCCTCATCACCAGACGAATCTGGCCTCGGCTTGACAGTCAACGCGCAAGGAGTATAATCTCCCTAAAAAGAACTGACATCTACAAAGTCATCGGCGTCATCACAGAACACTGCCTCATTGGCAATCACGCACAAAAACTAGGAATAGTTCCGAATGATTTCTGCAGAAGCTGTCAGGACGAGGAGGTGGTCGAATCCATTCACCACCTTCTCTGCGCCTGTCCAGCTCTCTGCAATTTCAGGAAACGTTACCTAGGCTCTTACTTCCTTAACGGTCTGACCGATGTTCAGAAAGTAGGGATACTTGATCTTCTTAACTTCTTAAGAAGCACAAAAAGGTTCCACGAATAGGGGGGTAAAACCCCCTCGTAGCTGCACAACGGGCCTCCCTGGCCTATGTGCATTCTTCTCAATTCTGGGAAGGCTACGACCCTACCTACCTACCTACCTAAGTAAGTAAGAACAAGAGGCAGTTTGGGCAATATTGGAACATATTCCAAATATTGCGGACGTTTTAAAAAGTGTTTCCCTTCTCCAGCTCCATATTGATGACCCGATTAACTATTCAAAAGAATTTCGTAAACAAACGACTCAACGACGCATTCGTTTTCATCAGGAAAATAGCGAATAACTGCCATCCCTCTGCTCCTCTGGGGACAATTTCCTTCTTCCAAATCACCTCCTATTTCCTCATGGGTTTGAATCCCGTGCTTATCAATACGAAACACCCGTCATTAGCCACGATTACCAGTTTTGCCTATCTAACCCAAGCCCGGAGAGATGCCTCCTCATTAGTCCCTTCCCAAATGATATTTAATCTCCGGCCCCAGCGTCAAGCAATCAAGGCGATTTTCCCTCCACCAAAAAAAAAGAAAAGAAGGGAAACGACAACTAAAACAACGCGGAAGTAATGACTCGACACATCCTGGACTATACGGACACCCGATGACCCGGTACCCTTCATCATCCCAAAGAAATTGTGCGGATACATTCCACATCCTTGAATAATAATTTTCAATCTATATTCTAACGATGTCCGTCGGTTGAATCGATGAATACGATGCTTGCACATGGATGTATGTGTAAACATAATATGAAAGTGTCCTGATGGCACGTTCCCTTCCGTTTGGGCTTGTGCTTGCGGCCATATGGGTGCGCAAACACACGACAACGTCGATAGTGGAGTGTTGCAGCCTTGTGTTCGCCAGTTGTGCTCTACGGCAAGATTTGATCGATTTCACATGAAACATTGTCACGCCAACACCATTATCGATGTCCTTCCACCACTGCTATCGTTGTCATCACCGGCAATGTGTGATGATGGAAGAGTATGATCGCCGATCGCATAATTTCCATTTTCCAAAGAATTACCTCTTTGACGACCTCGTCCTGCTTTATAAAGCACATCATGGATGTCGTAATAGTCAGGACAGTAAGCTCGAGGGAATCGTGAAGACCAGACTAAAAAACGCTCGAATCCCAGGCACCAAGTAAAAGGTCAGCGTCTCGTAACCATCGTACATATACGTTTCAACGTTCCACCAGCATCCGTCATGATGGCCACGCGGGGACGGACACGGTCATAATTCCGAAAGTTACCGCTCCATCGTGCGACTACAAACAAAAGGATTATACGAGTACACTCACCAGACTCGGGGTGTTGGTTTGATTTGCATTTGGCGGACACGTAACGATGCAGTAGCGATGAGGCGAACACAGTGCGGATGCGGTGAAAGGTGTAATCGATTGCGATAGCCGGAGGCGAAATGAATTTACTGCACATCCGGGGAACGTGAGCAACATTCAGAGAAGCATGCTTCTTGTGGGTTCGGTTAGCACTGCAGTTGAATGGATGGTCATGGAAATGGCGTAGTTATTTGTACGAGTACTTGTATCTGCTACGACACCCGGCTGGATTTGGATGCCAAGGTATAAGTAGTGTGAACGGGTGTGGTACTGTGGAGACATTTCGTTGGAACGTTACGTTTCCTTTTAATTAGGGGTAGATGTCAGGCGTTGTGTAATGCTGTGCACGGATTCATACATGTTGGATAACTGAAGGCATCGATACTAGGTAGCAGGATTGATTTCCACCTTTTTGATATGGTCGGTAAGGGAAGAGTAGCATTTTCCACGTAACTATTGCGAGTTCTACCATTCTACGCAATCTGCGCTGACAGGTTAACGAGAAGTACAGCCATAGTGATCACCAGGTGATTACCAATGGTATTGCTAAGGGCCAATATGGAAAAACAGGCTGTTTAATAAAGAAGCGTTTGAGGAGGTGCTGAATTGCTGTAACAAATGAATGGATGGAGGACATGGACTAACAAAGGCCTCGTAGGGGTAGCATCTGTCCGACGGATGCTCTTCTTCTTCCTCTTAATGGGCGCTACAGTTCGGGGTGAACCTGGGCCTCAACCATCATGCCCCTCCATCTAGCACGATCTTTCGCTAGCCTTTTCCATTGCCACACACCCAGTTGGCTGAGGTCCCCTTCCACCTGTGTGCGCTATCTTAAGTGCGGCCGTCCTCTGCTTCTTCGTCCCTCGGGGTTGGATTCAAAGACTCTCCGGGCTGGAGCTGTGGTGTCCATTCGCTCTACATGGCCCAGTCATCTTAGGCGTTGAATCCGTAGACGCCTGACTAGGCTCATGTCGCTGTACAGCCCGTAAAGTTCGTGGTTGAATCTTCTCCTCCATCCCCGTCTGACCCTTATAGGCCCTAAAATCACGCGCAAAATCTTTCTCTCAAACCGACCAAGGGCCTCCTCATTCGCTTTTGATAGTGTCCATGCTTCTGCGCCGTACAACAGGACCGGGATGATAAGGGTCTTATACAGAGTCAACATTGTCGTTCGGGAGAGGGCTCTATTACTCAATTGCCTCCTGAGGCCAAAGAAACAGCGATTGGCAAGAGTGATTCTGCGTTTGATTTCGGAACTGATGTCATTGTTCCAGGTCACTGCGGAGCCAAGGTAGACGAAGCCCTCAACTGTATGTATGTTGGCGTTACAGTCCATGAAGAACCTGATCCGAGCATCTCTCAATCACCCATGTTGTGTGCGATTTCATTTTCACATAGGTGAAAGGGACCTACAGTTTATTGCCGGTTCCGAACGGCGAATTCCGAGAAGCTTTTCATGACAATTTTACTACAGGGGGTTTTGTCAGAACCTCGCTGAGGAGAAACACCGTGAAAAACACGTTCGATGACATGGCTGTGTCGGGATTCGATCCCGAGTCATCGGCGTCAGAGGCCAACACGAACTTATATCTGCCTATACAAACGTTCTGGCCGAGAAATCGGTGTTGAGCGTCCTTTTTTACCGCCAGACCAACTTTCGCCGCCTCGATCTCAATACTCGCAAACGCCTCATTGACATCTCGCTGTGTTCTACCTATTATGTCAATATCGTCGGCGTATGCAAGGAGTTGCGAGGATTTGAAATAGAACGTGGAACGTTCCAATATGATGTTGAAGAAATCACACGACAGCGCATCCCCCTGCCTAAATCCT
Organism: Eumerus sabulonum; assembly: GCA_951905685.1. Lineage (NCBI taxonomy): Eukaryota > Metazoa > Arthropoda > Insecta > Diptera > Syrphidae > Eumerus > Eumerus sabulonum. The sequence continues at coordinate 9,260,412 of OX645060.1, forward strand.
TTTTTGACATCAAAACTATCAGTAAGGTGTTCACCGATTCGGATGGAGCAGCAAGCATTCTCCAAAGTCATCCTGCATAGTCTGACGAGCTTAGCAGTTATATATGTCAAAGGTAGACATAGCGTTGTATAGCTCGAACGGATGCTGGCTGCTAAAAAGCGAGAAGAGCCACTGCAGACAAAGATCTTGCGGCACTGTTAGTAAGACCCATCCTCACTTCCTCGTGGTGCCATCTGGAGATATCCTATGGAAATTGCAGACGGGGAAGGCCAGATGGTGAGCTTCCTGCGCAAAAAAAAAAAACAAGATAAATGTCGGTTGGGTTATGGTATATTAAACCGTAACTGGAAAACCCCACAATTGCTCAGAAACAACCACCAGCATCGAATAAAACGGACCGGATTAATGTGGACGACCCGTGCAAAAAACGCAGAAAGGACAATGACCTTCGGCTCTGTTAGGTCCCTAAATAGGCCACATGCAGCCGAACTTGCAGAAGCCCTATACCGCTACAAAGTGGACATAACCGCCATCCAGGAAATGCGATGGAACGGACCGGGTATAAAGCGGACGAAAAACTGCGTCATTTACTACTACTATAGGGAGAGAGGACAACGACTTCGGATGCGGATTTGTTGTTCGATGTGGACTAAAGCAAAAAGTCCTAAGCTTTCGGCATGTGAGCGAATGCTTCATTACGATCCGTACCAAGGCTAAATTGTCTAACATCAACCTGGTCTGCGTCCACGCCCCCACCGAAGACAAGAATGACTCCACCAAGGATGAGTTCTATGATCTCCTCGAACGTATAACCAATTACCCAGCTATGACATCAAAATTGACCTAGGAGACTTTAATGCTAAGCTGGGTGAGGAAATCATCTTTCAACGAGCCATCGGCAAACATGGCCTACTCGGCACCACATCCGATTGACACCACAGGCTGATTGATCTTGCTAAGTGGCGAAATCTCCTTCTAGCCACTACGCGCTTCCCGCACCAGGATATACACAAAGGCACCTAGCGATCGCCAGACCATTCAATCACTAGCCAAATTGACCACATCGCGATCAACGTCAGACACGATTGCGCGATTTCTTCCCAACCCCAAGAAATCGCGCAACAGTGCCTTCGAAGTCCACACTGGCTCAACGGTCAACCACAAAAATCAAACAGCAACCTTTGATGAAGAGTCCAATCCAGCCTGTGCTCACGAACACGAACTTATCGCCATCACACAAAATGAATGATCGCGGCGATCTTTTTTCTTCCGAAGAGATAAGTTGTCTCCTAAATGAAGTTGTAGTTAAGTTAAGTGCATGCAGTACAAAATGTGATCAATTCAATGTAATTACTAGTTTAGCTATTTAGTATGTCTACTCAAACACTTATGCTAAGTAATTCTCTTAACATCTTAACCTGGAATGCTAGAGGTATCAACAAAAAACAATTAGAATTTTTTAATTTCATAACAAATGAGAAACAATGCTTAAAGAGAAAAACTCTTTCTCCCATCCTAATTTTGTATGCCACCGCCTTGATAGAACTCATACTACAGGCGGAGGTGTTGCCATTGTGCTCAAAAAAGGTTCGCTCTTACATGCATTTTAAAGTTATTGAAGTTGTTGGTGTTGACATTACGCTTGCAGACAACTCGAAGCTGAGTATTTTTTCCGCCTATTTCCCTGGAAGGAATAGAACCGCTGAGAAACTAGCTCACTTTAAAAGAGATGTCCAGAAATTGTTAAGAATTAACAACAAAATAATTGTTGGTGGCGATTTCAACAGTCGACATCGGGCTTGGAATTGCCAAATGTCAAATTGCTGGGGAAATGTCTTGCACGATATGATAGCATCTTATCCAAACCACGCAATACTATACCCCATGGCTCACACATACATTCCTACATCACTCCATAAAAATCCTTCTTGACTTCTTCCTCTCCAACATTCCAAACAGTTGTTCTCAACCAAAAACCCATTATAATCTAGGTTCTAACCATCTTCCGGTTTGCCTTACTCTAAACAACGTATACGCAATTAAAAACACTTCTATGTTTTAGAAATACTCAGCTGCCAATTGGAGCCTATTCAAATCTAGCATTGATAACACCCTAAATCATTGCGAAACATCGTTAAGTTCCATCTGCAACACTGAACAAGTGGATGCTATGTGCAAAAACTTCACTGACATCATTGATAGAGCCGCTGAACTTTCGATTCCCAAGGTACCCATGAAATGTGCAAAAACCTCGCTGCCGGAGAATATTCTCCTCTTAATTCGATTAAGGAACTCCGAACGCAGAAAATGGATACGTTATCGAATAGACTCCTTTATTCACAGCACAAAGTTCCTCAATAAAGCAATAGCTGAAGCAATTGCAAGATATAAGAATACACGTTGGAACAATATACTCTCTTCTCTTGAAAAATCAAGTAAACCATTTTGGAAGCTGTCGAAAATCCTTAAAAAAAGGGGTTCTAATATTCCACCCCTAAAAAACCTAAATCGCCTCTTTATCAGCCCGCAAGAAAAGACGAACTTACTAGCGGACACTTTTTGTAGAAATCATACAATAGCAGCTCACCAAAGTGATGCCCGTACTGCTGACGATGTAATGCGTACTAAAACAATTGTCTCCAACTCCCCAGTTCTGCTAGACGAATCTGACGTAGTGTCAGCAAACACAGTCAAGGAGCTTATAAAAACACTGAAGCCAAATAAATCCCCTGGTTTGGATAAAATTAACAATAGGCTGCTTAAAGCTATACCCTCCAGTGGCATCAACTACTTAACCTTCATCTTCAACTCATGCTTACAGCTATGTTATTTTCCCATTAAATGGAAAACAGCGCTTATTGTGCCAATTGCTAAACCTGCAAAACCCAGAGAAAACCCTGGCAGTTATAGACCCATCAGCTTGCTAAATTCTACTAGTAAACTGTTTGAAAAGATTGTCAAAGAAAAAATTAATAATTATTTAATGGAGAAAAACATTATAATGGGCATAACACATGCCATCAAATAGCGAGAATCAAAGACCATGTACAAGATAAATTTAGATCCAAAGAGTCAACTGGTCTCGTTTTACTAGACATCGAGAAAGCTTTTGACACAGTATGGCACTACGCGCTAGTTCACAAGCTCTACAAGTACAACTTTCCAATCCATATCACGAAACTGGTTCAAAACTTCTTAAACGGCAGAAACTTTGCAGTTAAAATCAGAAACCATGAATCAGATATCAAACAAATTGAGCATGGAGTTCCTCAGGGATTGGTTCTTGGACCGATTCTGTTTGACGGCAATGTAAATATAGCAATGTATGCAGACGACACTGCCTTCTTTGCGTCTGATATACTATTCTCAGATGTCTATAATCAACTACAAACTGCGCTCTTCAAATTCGAACAATACTGCTTTAAATGGAAGATTAAGCCAAACTCCCAAAAGACACAAGCTATTTGGTTCACTAGACGTAGAAAAGAGTGTTTCCTACCCAACAATCTTAAGCTGCGGCTATGTTCTGAGGAGATAGAATGGACAGACAAATGCAAATACCTCGGTCTGACACTAGATCAGAAACTAAATATCCAGGCTCACATCTGTTCCACAATTGACAAAGCGAACAAATTAACAAAAATCCTGTACCCACTGATTTGCAGGAATTCAAAGCTCAGTGTGGAAAATAAGCTACTAATTTACAAATCAGTATTCCAAGCCACTCTTATGTATGGTGCACCTGTGTGGGGCGATTGTGCGAAAACCCATAAGTTGAAACTGCAAAGATGCCAAAATAAGCTATTAAAAATGATGCTTAATCTGCCATGGCACTATTCAACAACAAGACTTCATGAAAAAGCCAATGTCAACCTCATAGATTTTCTCATTAACAGATCAAAAATACACTTTTATGAAAATTGTCCCTTATCCGATAATGCCCTAATATCTCGACTAACATCGAATTAAAATAATCATAAAGACCAACGGGCGAATGCAATACTAGGTTAAGTTTCACTTAAGGGTTTTTGCTAGTAGTTTTCCCTTATATACTCACATAAACTTAATTCACACTTTATTATTCAATGTATATCATTATATCACAGTTGTAAAGGACCAATGTGTCCTAATTCTCTAAAATAAGTCTTAATACTATTGTAAAAATTCCAACTACTTGAAGTAAAATAAAATAAATAGTTAAATAGTCAGACACTTCTCCACTATTCTTGATGTTAGAACTTTCGGAAGAGCTAACTTCAACTCGGACCACTATCTTGTAGTAGCCAAGATGCGCTTACGGATATCACGAACGCAGCGCAGTAGGGTAAGAATACAAAGTTACGACGTCGGAAAACTACTATCGTCAGAAACCGCTCGTGCTTTCACCGAGCTATCAATAGAACAGCTGTGGAGCCTTTGCAACCAAGCTTTGAAAAGCACTGCTTCAGAAGTTTTGGGCTTCAAGGCTCCACCACGAAGAAACACCTGGTTCGATGACGAGTGTAGGAGGATTCACACAGCGAAGCAGGATGCATATAAAGCCTCGCTGTATAAAAGAACAAAAAAACAGAAGAAAGAGCACGAGAAGTGTGCGATTGAGAATTTGGAGAGGTGTAATTGCAGGCGACGTTCGAAGGTTCTATCATGCCAAGGTTATAAAGTCAGAACGGAAGCCTGCAGGGATGGAACGGACTTCTAGCAGTAGAATCGCAATCGATGCTGAGTAAGATCGCCATATCGACACTCAAGTCGAAAAGGGGACTACCTGGTTAGGACCATGCACCAGCTCATCTGTAAGATATGGTCAGAGGAAAGCATGCCCGGGGAACGGAGTCTCATAATCGTACGCGCGATTCACAAGAAAGGAGACTGACTGCGTCAACTACAGAAGAATAAGTCTCCTTAACATCGCCTACAAAATCTTCTCTGTCGTTTTGTGTGAACGCCTGGAGCTTTCTGTAAATAACCTGATAGGTCATTCTACGTGCGGATTCAGGCTAGGGAAGTCCACCATCGATCGAATCTTCACACTGCGGTAGATCAGGTCCACACTCATCAATTATTTGTCGACTTCAAAGCCACATACTTTAGCGTAGTTAGAGACGAGCTACATACATGTGTATACCGCCATATCTACCTTTTAAGGTTTTTGTCTACCTTGGCTCCGTAGTGACGTGGAACAACGACAAGAGTTCTGAAACAAAGCTCAGAGTCACTCCAGCCAATCTCTGTTTCTTGTCAATTGGGTAATAGAGCCCTTTCCCAAAGTTGTGTCTATACAAGACCCTTGTCATCCCAGTCCTACTGTAAGGCGCAAAAGCATGGACACTATCAAAAGCGGAAGAGGAATTCCTTGGCCATTTTGACAGAAAAATCTTGCGTATGATTTTCTGTCCTATAAATGCAGACGGGGAATGGAGAAAGAGATTCAACCACGAGCTTTGCGGCCTGTACGGCGACATGAGTCTAGTCAGGCGTATACAGGCACCACAGCTCTAGCCCGGAGGGTCTGTGAATTCAACCCAGAGGGACGAAGAAACAGAGGGCGGCCGCACCTATGATGGCGCACACAGGGGAAGAGACCCTCAGCCAATTGGGTGTGCGGCAATGGAAAAGGCTAGCGAAGGATCGTGCTAGTTGGAGGCGCATGTTGGTTGAGGACCATATCCACCCCAAACTGTAGTGCCCATTAAGAAGAAGAAGAAGGATACACTTTGATCCGCTAGAGGTCTATCGAACCAGCTTATCCTCATACACTTTGTTTCTGGCCGCAGAAGTTATCGTTAATACCTTCACCGTTTCAGACACGATAACTCTCCCTAGGACTAGAAATCCGTGGACTAGTGGGAGAAGTGCAAACAGAGCTGCGAAGAATCGAAGCCGTAGAAGTTGTAGAGACCAGAAAAGCAATGCAAGAAGCTGGAGCACAGGAGTAGCATAAATTGCTTGCCAGCCCCGCGGAATAATACCTAAAGCCTGTCCTGCGGGGAAAGTGGCTGAACTGTGCTGGGTATGGTTTTAGTACGTTTCCTTAGACCAACATTTTTAAGGTCCGCGAATCGTACATGCCAGTGAGATGGGTCGCTGGTTTCTATGAAGCTCTGGAGGTCATACATATGTAATTTTTAATGGCGAGGCCGCGGTGGGAGTAAAATAGTTGTACTAAATGTTACCCACGTAGCTTGAACTCAGCAGACTCAATGCTTACCTTAGTTTCGCTTAGTGCCAAGACAGCCGCTTTTTAAAAAGAGAAGGCTGTCGAAGAACCAACATGCCTGCAATAAAGACACATCGGTGGAAACAGCACTCCACTCACTAGTTAGTAGCATAGAAAGGTCATTGGAACGTAAGAAATATACCCTAATGGCCTTGCTTGATACTGAGGACGCCCTTAACAATATTAGACCATGGGATGGATCTGGGTGTAAAGGGATAAGTGGTTGAACTCGTACGACAACTGCTAACACAAAGAGACGTCAAAGCCAACTTCGCTGGTGCCCTTTCAATTAAAATGGTCAGCGGAGGTACTCCACAGGAGGGAGTACTTTCCCCTCTCCTCTGGGACATGGTAGTCAATGAACTACTACTTTTGCTAGAAAAGGACAGTGAACTTGGGGTTTATCCCAGGCAAGTCGCAAGCCGATGAAGTCGCAAGGTTAAGCCCAAGCACACTCAGGCTTCCAACCCTCGGAAATTTCAAAACTCCAATAAGCTCGGTAAAGCATATGATGAAACTTCGAAGCTACCAACTTTCAATGCAACGAAAGCAAGATCTGGCCTAAGCTAAATTTAGGACGGACCAGCGACCTTTTGGCAACACAAGTCACTGCACTATTAGAAAACATGCCGTCAAACTGGGGCTACCTGGCAATGACTTCCGACACGTTTTCATGAATTAGGAAGAAGAGGACTCAAGTCACCACCTCTGCTCATGTCCCTCTTTTGCGAATCGCAGGCGGATCTACCTCGGCGCGTACTTCTACGATCACTTCATCAGAAGCACTAGTTTTCGGATGGCGGATCTAAGTAATATGATCCATGTGGTATCACAAAGGGCCGATCTCGGCCTACGTTTGGCGTACGCCTGCCGCTACAACCCAACCTCACCCAACCAAACCTCAGATCATAAGTATGTGCCTTAGTCTCCATGCTTTCGCCCTCATTCATCTGCCCTTGTCCTTATTAACTGCAAATAACTTCATAAGTAACGATCAGTAGTATTCCGCGTCGTCATACCTGTAGACGGGAAGAGAACAAATTCAGGATAAGCATATGGACTACATCTCCTGTCATTAGCCCATGTGATCCGCTTAAACGAATTTTACGGAAATGTCCTTGAATGTTCGTTTGTTATTTTGTTTCCGTATTTTCTTCGTCCCTCAAGGACATCGCGGGTATAATGGATAGAAGGAGGAAGTAGGAGGTAGATTGAAGAAAAATTAAAGGAAATAACTCCTTGCGGGGCTGTGTGTTGTGCTGTTTCGTCAACCTTGTCCTGCCCTACTTCGGCTCGCTTAGTGTTCAGGACTCTGTTGGCTTTTTTGAAGTTTCGCTGCACGAAAGTAAATTTCCCAGTAAAGTACACAAATTACAGAATTTCGTGATACATGGGTGAAATCCACTTAATTAGCTTTGTGTAGCCAGGTCCTGTGGTCCTGTGCTCCGTATACCTAGAAGACAGCTGTGCACATGTGTATGTACTCACGTGGGCTATAAGGGTTGTTGTGTCACGCCATGCTTGTTTCCGAGCTCGTGCTTGACTGGAGCACAGAGAACATAAGAACAGGTGGTGAAGGAGTTGGCCTTGGCTTGGGTTAGTATTCTGGCCGGCATAGTTCCTTCCGGCAAGTCAACAAATTCTACGAATTCATTTTATTAATTTCGGGGTATCAGGTGTAAGGCGACCTCCCTAAAGAGCCGGTGTACTTTTGGAAAAGGTCGATAAAGATACGCTTATCAGCACTGTCATGGTTTTGTCTCCTATTGAAATTTCCTGACTATATGCCACTTCTGTGACCCTGGGAGTGTTTAGTTTGAAAGTTTTGGGCCACCCGCCGTATAAACCGTGCACTTACTGGTCTATCCAAGTTTTTGTTTAATTGAATTAAGCTGACTTCAAGACAAACCGGCGAAGACCACAGAATTGAAAGTTGACCAAGACCATTATGCCACAGTAGAAGAACAGCTCATTTTACACAAAGTCCCAGACGATACTTGGAATATAAAAAGACCACTACTGAAGAAGCTAGCCATGAAACAGCCAAGGATTTTGTGTACCTTGACTCACTTTTGAAAGCGCCATCTTATGCCAGCTGGTCACTTTCATCAACATTTAGGGAGCTTTTGATAACGCAGCCTTCATGAGCATGCGCAACGCTGCCAGACGTCATGGCATAGATGAAGATCTGGTCTAGTGGATTAAAGCAATGTTTGCGCACAGGACAGGAACGGCTAATGCAGGCCTCGACCAGTGTGTCAAATCCGGCATAAACAGGGGCTGCCCGCAAGGTGGCATCCTGTCTCCGCTGTTATGGTGCATGGTGGTCGACTCTATGCCCAGGCCTATGCGGATGATGTCGCCGTTCTTTCTGTCGGCTCATGCTTAGCGACAGTCCGTCTCAAAGCACAGGCGGCGCTAATTGTGATCGATATCCAAGGAGGCTAAGTATCTATGTAGGAGTCTTTTTAAATGGCAAGCTTCTCTGGTCGGAGCATGAGTCAAAAAACACCAAAGCGCTGTTAGCTTGCTTACTCGTAAAGCAAAAGAGTTTTGGCTTCTGGATCTACACGGCAATGATAAGACGGATAACACGCAAACACGTCGTAGCCTCTTTCAACAAACTCCAAATAAACGGATTGTCTCAGCTGTACGGGGGCTTTCCCCATCACGCCGGGCGTTGCACTAGACGCTATCATGAACCTTCTACCTCTTTATATATTTATCAGAGGGTGTGCTCTGAAAGCCATATCTCGGCTTTTGGTACAACTCGCATAGAAATAATGGTGTGCTTGCGCAAGAATTGTCCAGCGATGCCTGTCTCATGGACATGCCTTCTGACACATTGACACCCGTTATCCTACTGCGCCGTAATTTCACAGTTGAGTTTCCATCGCGTCAGGATTGGCTCTGGCTGGATACTGAACCTGGAAAGGATAGTCTTCGCATATTCACGAATGGCTCCAGGTCTGGCCGGGGGTTCGGTGCTGGGGTCTTTTTTGAACGCGAAAACATCCGACTGCACTTCTCGTTAGGAAAGTGTGCGTCTGTCCTCCAATCAGAGATATACGCAATCCTAATGGCCATGCACTGTGTTGTGAAGCACAGGTGGAAGGGGGATAGCATATGCGTCTGTAGTGACAGCCAAGCTGCACTAAAAACTGTGTGTAACCCCTAAACTGGGAAATGAGATCTCTGATGAACTCGCTAGAATGGGTTCAGAAGAGAGCTCCTTAGGACCTGAACCCGCTCTAGGTCTACCTGCGTCCACGGTCAATTCCTACATTAACTATTGTGCATTTCACACCCACAACCGTAGATGGAGGGATTGTCCGGGTTGCAGGATGATTAGGCGCACATGCCCTGACGTCTGCAGGAAATTCACAGTGTTCTTATCCTTAAGGAGAATTGACTGTAGAAGACTTGCCGAAATCATTACGGATTACACTTTTGCCAAGCATCGTTGCATGCTCGGTATTAGCGAGAAGCCTTCCTGTGGTGCATGTTGCAATGGGGACGACACAGCAGAACACTTTTTCTCTGACTGTCCCGTCTTTGCTTGCGCATGGTGACGCACGAATCCCCTAGATCTACATTACTGAAGCTGCTTTTCATTTTTCTCCGGAAAACGGGGAAAGTACATAAAAGTAAGGTGTCGGTCTGGAGTACAATGGACCAGTGTTTGGGTCCGAGTGCTCCAACAGATAGCAGAACTTACATACTTACTTATCAGGCCAGCGATCCATGGAGGATCTGAGCCTGAGCTATAGCTGCCTTCCATCCTTGACGGTGCCGGGCACGCTGCAGTTGTCAAGACCAAGATGTCTCACATCCGCGATTACTTGGTCTTTATACCGGAGGTTCGGTCTTCCTCTTCTTCTCGAACCAGGAGGCTCGGAGTCGAAGCCCCTCTTAGCTGGAGCGTTGGTGTCCATGCGCTCGATGTGGCCGAGCCAGTGCAGTCGACGGATCTTTACCTTCCGGACTACATCCACATCTTTGTACAGCTCGTAGAGTTCGCGGTTGTGTCTTCTTCTCCATTCACCTTCCTCATAGACATGGGAGACCGCTAGTTATTTAATTTCTAACAAAAAATGACTGGACCGATTGGGAAGCCTAGGGAGTAGACTGGATTAGAATCGATGGGCAAGTTTTATTTATAAGAATGAGAAAGAGTGTCGGAGACAATATGGATCCCTGCGGAACACCAGAACTTAACAAGTGGATGTCGGACTCGGATCCGTCCATTGGGCAACAAAAAAGTTAACATACGTGGCTTTAAAATCGACGAAAAGGTGATGGGTGTCTATTTGGTGTTTTTGGGTCTTCTCCAAGATTTGCCGCAGTGTACATATTTGGTCTGTTGCAGATTTACCTGACCTCAAACCTATCAGATTATCCACACAGGGTTTCAGGCGTTCACTCAGTACGGCAGAGAAGATCTTATATGCGATGTTAAGGAGACCTATTTCCCTGTAGTTGGCGCAGTTATAGGTGTCTCCTTTCTTGTGAACTGGGCAAAGGGTGCTGAGATTCCATTCATCGGGCATGCCTGCAAATAAGGAGGTGCATGCACTTTACCAGCTCATCTCTAGTCGGCCTAAAAACTCAGCAGATATGCCGTCTTCGCCCGCGGCTTTATTAGAATTAAGTCTGGATATCGCTATTTTGACCTCGCCTAGGTCAGGTGGACGGAATTCTCTTACGTCGTCGTCCATTACGAATGGATCGTTTTGCTGACAGCGGTATCTTGTTTGTCATCGTCGTCGTACAGTCTGCAGAAGTGGTCTTGCCAAATCCTCAGCATCGACTGTGATTCCACTACCAATTCCCCATTTGCATCCCTGCAGGTCTCTGCCCTGGCTGCTTTGTAGCCATGGCATGTTCGTTTTACCTCATTGTAAAACTCCCGGCCGTCATTCCTGCGAAAGCATCTCCCATCTCCTCGATGTCACGCTTTTCGTATTCTCTTTTCTTTCCTCTGAGAAGCGTGTGTTCCTCTGTTTTCTTCTGATCATAGAATTCGCGAGCAGCTCTCGTCCGTCGTTGCAGCATGGCTTTATATGCCTCTTGTTTTGCTGCATGAGCTTGTTCGCATTGTTCATCAAACCAGGGGTTTCTAGGATGTGTCGGTTTGAAATCCAACATCTCAGAGGAAGCGTTTCTGATGGCGTTCTGGCGATGCGCCCATTCCTGCTCTATTGTTTGTGCCACTGTGGTCGGATTTAAAGAGAGGTTCCGGCAGTCTCTTGCGATTGTAGCTTTTCGACGTCAAACTTACGTTGGCTACAACAAGGTAATGGTCCGAGTCGATGTTGTCTCCTCGGAAGTATCGTACGTCGAAAATACTGGAGGATTGTCTAGCGTCGATCGCAATGTGATCAATCTGGTTGGTGGTCGATTGATCTGGAGACCGCCAGGTACCCTTGTGGATGGATGTTGAGGAGGAGGTTACGCCCCGTTAGGAAATCGATTAGCCTAAATTCATTGTCGGATGTGGTTTTATGGAGGCTATAATCGATCTAATTATGTTTTCTCCTAGTACGGCTTCTAGGAGATCATAAAAGTCATCTTGAGTCGATCATCTTCTTCTTCCGCGGGGGCGTTCACGCAAATTAGGGTGATATTCTCCAGTATACCCTTGATGCGGATTGTTATGAGGCGTTAGTTTACGTAACGAAAGCTTAATACTTTATGTCTAAGTCTAGAATAACAAATCCGTACCCAAATAAGCTTTGCTTGTTTTCCTTGTAGCAACTACCGTAATAGATACCACCGTTTTTCATCCGTTTTTTGCCTGGTCCATTCCATCGCACTTTTCCAATTGGTTGCCCCGAATTGGCCTGTTGAGGGACTTCACATTCGAGGTGCAGACCCGTAAATCCGCATCCGTGGCTTGTTGTCGGTTCGTAACAAGTAGTTTTTTCGTGATAGGAATGCTAACCCTACGCACAACCCCATGCAACCCCTTGTGTGCATTTATGGAAACTCACCCCATATGCTCACTCAACATGTGCGTTAAACAGAACCCACCCTACAGAGTGCACATAAGTGTGCGTTCTCTTTAACGAACATATGAAGTGCGCACAGGGGTTTGCATAAATGCACACACACTCGTGTTCGTGAGCGAAAATATTAAATGCTCACAGCCACTTACTCATGAGCGTGGGCGTTTAATTGCTTGTTGGGTAGTGCACACTCACGAGCAGCTCATAAGTATGCGTTTCCTTACCCATAACCACAACACTGTCCGAGCAATCTCATATGTATCGGTTGTCGTTTTCTTATTCCACGAATGGTATTAAATGCAAGAACCAATGCACGGGTGCCTGCTTGGTTGACTTGGAAAAAGCCTTCGACACGGTATGGATAGAAGGACTCTACTGCAAGCTCAAACGGTTGGCCATAAGTAAACCATGGTAGAAACCACAGTGGAAAGTTCCTTGTGAAAAATGCCAACGTGACTTCTACTCAAACATTTGACATCAAAAATGGGTTGCAACAAGGTACAGTCAACGCGCCGATCCTTTTCAGCGTTTACATCAGTGATTTGATAGTTTCTCTTCACCGCTCAATAGCGTACGCGGACGACTTAACTGCATACAGATCAGGTCCAATGATCGACGTCATAGCTATTTTATTCCAACGTGACTTCGATAAAATCCAGCAGTTCTGTCGGAATGCGAAACATTGGCGAAAGTTCGCAATCATCGGACCGGACGGGTATCCACTAGTAAACAAAAGTATAGTCAGGTACCTCGGGATTTGGCTGGGTCAGGACAAGCTTAATGGAAAGGATTCGGGTGTTTAAGAGACAATGTCTAAGGACTTGTCTTTGATTGCACAGAACACCAAAGTCTGAGTACAGAAAGTTCTATCCCAACGAGGTCCTATGTATACGATAGGGCAGGAACTTTACGGATAGACAACTTCCTGATTAAACTGATTCGAGGTCACGTCGCAAGGCAATGACTTCGATCAATAACTTGATCTCTGGGGCTTACTACCCCAACTCTATATATTACGAAAAAGTGCGTCTGAACGGCTTTATGCCTCCGGAAGCATTTCTTAATTTTGATAATTGTGGGCTGATCCAGGATAGTTGGGTGGTACAGCTAATCTACTACGTGGCCCGTAACTCTGTGGAACGGTGGCTCCATTACAAACCTGACATCGTGCTCTAGGAGCCCGAGCGCCTCAGGTTCAGTAGAGCGGTTTCTCGCCGAGATAGAGAAGACGTTGTCCGAGAACATCAACGCTTTTGGTGACTGGAACGGACTCCGTGGTGGAATCTTTTAACACAACCTCTTCAAGGCGAAGCCCGCCGACATCAATGGCGGACTTACTCAGTTCTAAGTTGCGTAATTACGCGTGGAATGAACCCAATCTTATATCAAATGTCAAATGCGAAAATGTCGGTACGCAAATACCCTAATACGTACATACGCACACACGCACATACATACATATGCACACATATTTTTGTTTTTTTTTTTTTATGGCGCTACAGTTCGGGGTGAACTAGGGCCTCAACCAACAAGCCTCTCCCGCCGGCTCGATCTTTAGCCAGTCGCTTCCAGTGCCGCACGCCCAGTTAGACGTTGGATCCGAAGACGTCTAACTAGGCCGATGTCGCTGTACAGCCCGTACAGATCTTGGTTGAATCTCCTCCTCCACTCTCCGTTTACACAAACGGGACCAAAGATTGCACGCAGAATTTTCCTTTCGAAACCCCCAAGAGCCTCTTCATCCGCTTTTAGGTTAGGTTAGGTTAGGTTGACGTGGTAGGCGTAAGCCACACTTAGGCCGAAACCAGCCCATTGTGATACCACCTGGATCAGGTTACCCTTATCCGCTACCTGGGAACCAAGGTCCCTACCAAAAGAGGGACATGAGCAGAGGAGTCGGTGTATTGATTCCTCCTCCTCCTCGTCCATACAGCCGCGACAAAAGTCATTGTAGGGTAGCCCCAGTCTGGCGGCGTGTTTTCCAATGGTGCAGTGACCTGTAATGACACCCACTAGAGTGCTTAAGGTTGCCACCAGGTGCCTGGTTCGTCCTAGGCTTAACCTAGGCCACAATTGTTTGGTGATAAAGCCGATATTGCTCTCATTCCATTGGAGATTGGTCTCCTCTATTGTTTGAAGCTTTATCATGTGCTTTACCGTACTTATTGGTGTTTCTAGGTACCCGAGGGTAGGTAGGCTGAGTGCGCTTGAACCTAACTTTGCGAGTTCGTCGGCCGCGCAGTTTCCTGGAATATCCCTATGGCCGGGAAGCCACAGTATTATAATGTTGAACAGTTCAGCCATCTCATCTAGAGATAGGCGACAGTTAATGGATGTTTTTGATTTGTGGGTTACCGCTGCCAGGGACTTTATCGCAGATTGGCTATCCGTGCAAATGATGTCCTTTGTGGATACTACATTGATCCTGAGCCATGCCAGGGCCTCCGTTATCACAGTTATTTCTGCCTGAAACACACTACAGTAATTTGGGAGTCTAAATGATAGGTTGAGGTTAAGTTCCTTGGAGTAGACCCCACTGCCTACACCCGACTCCATCTTAGAGCTATCGGTATAGAGGGAGATCGAGTCCTTTGGTATGACTTTCCCTTCAGCCCATTCCTCCCTGGATGGAAAGACAACTTCGAAGTTCCTGGTTAACACATTCTGCGGGTTGATGTAGTCAGTGTCCATGGGTACTTTGAAGTGTTTTAGAATAGAGGTGTGGCCTTTTTGAGATGTGGGCCATTTTCTTATGCTCCCCATCCTTAGGGCCGCGCATGCAGCAACTTGCTTGCTGAAAAGGTTTAATGGTGGAAGATGTTGTAGAACATTTAAGGCCTCCGTGGGGGTTGATCTGATCGCTCCGCTTATATATAAGCTGGCCGATACTTGTACCTTCCCCAGAAGGTTTCGATTGACTGCTTTGTCCTTAGGCCTTATGACTGCTGTGTAGAGCCAGTACATAATGCATGGTTGGAGACCTCACCTCCTGCCCACTACATTTTTACAGCTGTAGAGAGCAACAGTTGCGACCCCGACCCGATCAAGAATGTTGGGTTTCCAATTCAGCCTCCTGTCAAGGACTAGGCCTAGATATTTGGCCTGTTCTTCGATTGTTAGTTGAGTTCCACCCAGCCTCGGTGGATCGAGAGGCGGAATTTTATATTTGTTAGTGAACAGTACTAGATCGGTCTTCTTTGGGTTCACCCCAAGTCCACAGTACCGTGTCCAGGTTTCTACTGTATATAGTGCACTCTGCATAAGGTCGCATAGAGTGCTGGGAAATTTTCCCGGATGGCAATAGCAATGTCATCCGCATAGGCGATCACAGCGTACCCTTCCTGCTCCAGCAACAGCAGTAGTTCGTTGACCGCCACGTTCCAGAGGAGAGAGGAGAGTACTCCACCCTGTGGTGTACCTTTGCTGACCATTCTGGTTGAGACGGCACCAGCGAAGTTGGTTTTGACAACTCTTTGTATTAGCAGCTGTCGTACCAGTTCATTCACTGATCCCGTAACACCCAGATCAGATAGCGCTTTGATGACGGCCCATGGTTCAACATTGTTAAAGGCGCTCTCAATGTCGAGAAAGGCGATTAGAGTGTATTGTTTACTTTCCAGTGACCTTTCTGTTTTACTGACCAATGAGTGGAGTGCTGTTTCCACCGATTTGCCTTTGACAGCCTTCCTGAGATGCAGCTGTACCTGATGTGTACGTCTAAAATCTTCTCTAGAGTTTTTAATAGAAAAGCAGTGAGACTAATGGGCCTTAGGTCATTTACATACGTGTGGGAGCTTTTGCCTGCCTTGGGTATGAAAATGACTTTGGCTACCTTCCACTTGCTGGTAATGTAGGATAGGGAGAGGCAACTATTGTATATAACCACAAGCCAGGGGAGGATGATATCTGCTACCTGCTGGAGCTCAGCTGGTATGATCCCAATGGCCCAAAGGACATTGTTGTAGTTGACCAGGTCAGGAGCACGCTCGAGGTAGGGTGTCATTGGCTGATTGACCCGAGGAGGTGTCATATCCGAGTCACTACTGCCTGGGAATTGTGCGCTTAGGAGAAGTTCCAGGGCTTCCTCTCTGGAGGTTGTCCAGGAGCCGCCATTACGCATCAGGTGGCTTGGATTATACGGAACCGAGGCCAGAATCTTCCTTATTCTTGAGGCCTCAGAAACCGCACTTATGTTATCGCAGTAGTCCCTCCAGAATTATCTCTTTGCCTTCCTGGCGCTGCTTTGAAAGACTTTAGTGCCTCCTTGTAGAGGTCCCAATCCTCTTGCAAGCGGGTATATTTAGCTTTGGTGAAGAGCTTTCTGCTCTCTTTCCTTAGGGAGACTATCTCCTTGTTCCGCCAGGGGGATTTGGGTTTGAGACAGTGCTCTATTGAGGGTTTCTGTCAGCTCATTTACTAAGCTGTCTAATTCCGCAGGGTTATGCGGGTAGGTAGGGTATTTCGTCCCTAGGTGGGGTTAAACATAGGTTCTATATTTTTGCCAGTCAGTTTTCCTGTAGTTCCTGAAGGGAGCTGGGGCACTGACGTGGCTGACTATGCTGAATTGAATGTAACGATGGTCAGAGAGAGAGTGTTCTTTTAGGACTTTCCAATCTCTGACTTTGTCGACAATGTCCTGCGATTCAAAAGTTACATCCAGGACTTCCTGTCTGTTTTTGGTAAAAAAAGTTGGTTCACAGCCGTTGTTGCATACGTTGTGTTAGTATGTAACACATAGTTATAAAAAGACTCACCTCGCTCGTTTATGTGGCTGCTTCCCCAAATCGTATGGTGTGCATTCGCATCACATCCTATGATCAGTCCGGCATTTGTTTGCTCCGCATCCTTGACCAGGTTTACCAAGTTGGCCGGAGGGGGAGGACTTGGGTGGTCATGGGCTAAATAGGCCGAGACAATCCAGATCTTGAGGGAACTGCCCTCGACACTACTAGCCGTGATATCCTGGTCGCTGTAGGATGGGAGTAGAAGGGTTTTTATGTGTGATTTGGTTAGGATACAAGCTCTTGGCTTACCTGCATCGCGCACGTAGGTGAGCTTATATTGGATGTTCCGAGTCCACGTACCACGTTATTTACTATCCATGGTTCCTGGATCAGAACGACGTCTTCTCCGCTTTTGGTGAGGCGTAGTATTGGGGCGGCCGAGGCCGCGATAGAATGATGGAGATTAATTTGAAGAATCCGCAACATGATGGCCGCAGTCTTTAACCTCCATCGCTGTGACGTTGGCAGACTCTTCGTCAGACTCCAGCTCGAAATCTGAGATAGTCTCGCCAAGGTCTACCACGGGAAGGTAGAAGGTATCCGCTTTTGATAACGTCCAAGTCTCAGCGTCCAAGCAGCGGTTGGCAAGAGTTGTCAAGCCAAGGAGACGAAGTCCTGACTACTTCAAAAATATAGCTGCCGAAGGTGACGTTCTGACCCACACGTCGGTGTTGCGCGTTGCGAGTGCCTTATTGCCGTCAATGTCATCTGCGTAGGCAAGCAATTTTGTAGACTTTAAGTAGATCGTACCCCTTATCGGCCGCAGAGTCCCGCACGATATTTTCAAAAATGATGTTAAGAATATCACATGAGAGTTCGAAGGAGTCTGACGAGTTTGGCAGGAATGTTAAAGCATGACATGGCGCGGTATAGGTCGTTTCTATAAACACTGTCATATGCGGCTTAAAAGTCGACAAAAAGATGATGGGTGTCGACCTGGATTTCATGGGTCTTCTCCAAGATCTGCCGTAGTGTAAATATTCGGTCTATCGTGGATGTTCCTGGCCTGAATCCACACTGGTAGGAACCTATCAGATTGTCCAGGATGGGGTTCAGGCGCTTATACAGTACGGCAGAGAGGATCTTGTACGCAATGTTCAGGAGACTTATCCCTCTGTAATTGGCGCAGTCATAGGGGTCTCCTTTCTTATGGACTTATGGACGGGGCAAACGATGCTGAGATTCCATTCATGGGGCATGCATTCTTTCGACCCTATCTTGCAGATCAGGTGGTGCATATTCCTGACCAGCTCATCGCCAGCTGCTTTAAGGAGTTCCGCGGGGAGTCCGTCTGCTCCAGCAGCTTTATAAGAGTTGAGTTTCGATATCGCTATCTTAACATCGTCTAGGTCGGGTGGACGGAATTCTCTTTCGTCTTCGTCCATTGTGAATGGTTCGTTCTGCCTGACGGCGGCATTTTGACTATCATGGCCGTTATACAGTCTGCAGAAGTGGTCCTTCCACAATCTCAGCATCGACCGCGACTCCACTACTAGTTGTCCGTGCTCATCTCTACAGGCTTCTGCTCTGGCTTTACAGCCTTGGCATGTTCGATTTACTTTTTGGTAAAATTTTCTAACATCGTTCCTCCAATAACATCTCTCCATTTCCTCGATCTCGCGCTCCTTCTTTTCTCTTCTCAGGAGCGCATGCTCCTCCCTCCTTTTCTGTTCATAGAGCTCGCGGGCAGTTCCCGTCCGTCGATGCAGTATAGCCATGCATGCATTCTGTTTCTGTAAATGGGCCTGGCTGCACTCGTCATCAAACCAGGGGTTTCTCAAAGGTGGTGGCTTGAAACCGTTGCTGTTCTATGGTGTCTGCAGATTGCATCGGGACTTGAGAGAGCTTGACGGAGACTTGATCGGCGAAGGTTCTGGCGGTCTCCTGCGATTGCAGCTTTCCTACGTTAAATTTTGTTGTTCTTCCGTTGATTCTGAGGAATTCGCATCTGTACCTTGGCTGCAACAAGGTAATGATCCGAGTCGATGTTGGCTCCTCGAATGGTTCGGACATCTACGATGCTGGAGGAGTGTCTGCCGTCGATCGCAATGTGATCAATTTGATTGTCGATTGATCGAGAGACCGCCAGGTCCCCTTAAGGATGTTGAAGTGGTGTGGAATCGTGTACTGGCTACCACGAGATTATGGCCCGCCATAAAGTCCACTAGCCTTTGTCTGTTTTCTGACGTGGTTTGTGTAGGCTGTGCTTTCCTATGACTCGTTCAAAGATAGCTTCCTCACTCAGCTTCGCGTTGAAATCTCCTAAAACGATTTTGGTGTCGTAGCTGGGACATTGCGCATACGTTCTGCCTAGGAGATCATTGAAGTCGTCTTTATGTTGTCATCTTTCTTCTCTGTGGGGGAGTGGGCACGTAATAAACTTATGTTGCCGAGATTGGTCTTGATGCGGATAGTTATGGGGCGTTCGCTTACATACTGGAAGCTTAAGACCTTATTCCTGAGTCTGGCTCGAACAACAAATATGCATCCGAATAAGCGTTGGTTATTTTCTCTGTAGCAGTTTCCGTAGTATATATCACAGTCTTTCATCCGCTTTTTGCCCGGCCCATCCCATCGCACTTCTTGGAGCGCGGTAATGTCTGCCTTATAGCAGTCCAATGAGCTGACCAATTGTTCGACTGCACCTGGTCTGTTGAGGGACCTAACGTTCCAGGTGCAGAACAGAAATTCGTTCCTTTTTGATCGTCAACATGTAATCCGTCCGTATCCGAGGCTACTGGTTGTTTCTGAACAAGTTTTTGTTTTACGCGATAGGGATGTTAACCCTAAGTGCAACCCCCAACCTGGAGGGCCAGGCTCCTCTTTCCCCAGGAACAAGGGGTCGGGTCGCTGCACACATTAGTTCACTACCTGGCGGGTGCCAGTATAGCTATCCAGGGGAGGCCACGCGGAGGCTGTGTGTCAACTTGGATTGAGCAGGGACAGAGATCGAAGCTGACGTTTACCAAGTTAAACGCGATCAAGTTCTTTGTTCTGTTTGCTCGCTCCCTTCTCCCCTGTGTATTGAATAAACAAGTAATTTGTAGTTTATCGCAATCCAGTGACCGAACCCTATTCCGAACGATTTAATTTTCGTAACAATACTATCCCGTCAACGACTAACAGAATCCTTATCAAAATGGCATTTTGCCTGTTATCCTGGAAATAAAGTAGACCACCGCTCATAATTGCAAAAATGTTGCCACACAAGCCATTATCATCTCGCGTGGACTTTTCAAAAAGGATTCAAAGGCATTTGTCTGAGTCTTTCAAGACGTAATAAAACACCATTCGAGTTGACCTGAAAAAACACCATCCAAGCCCAGAGGGTACCACAAAAGATCCCACACATCAAAAGGACCTACGTATCCTTTAGCCGGAAAAATTAAAAAAAAAAAAAAAACCGTCAATACAAAAGAAAATGTATCTTCATTCCAATGCTGCGATTAAGAATATAACTATTCACACTAACTCTGAAAAACAAAGGAAAACGAGAGAGAAAAGGGGGAAAAATAGAATATCTGCCTCTGCACATCCGTAAGATTAAAAACAATCTTTAGTAGTGCCATGCCTTGCCGTACATTTGCTCGAACGTGCCACATACGAACGTGGTCCTGCTGCATACCACCTTCAAGCGTGCTCTTTCAATTAAGTGAGATTTCTTTTGGTTTATCTCTCCGTATATGAGGATGGGTGGCATAGATATGTAGGTGAATGAGCTTTTGTTGTAACATTATCCTTGCCACATTCTAGAATTCAAATGCAATTCATTCAAAGTCAGGGCTGCTATTGTCCCTTTCACTGCCTCTGTTGTCCCTACTGTTTTGGTAACCTACTTACTCGCCCACTAGCGCCCATCTTCATGTAGCAATCCTTCATGAGATGGATGTGTGCTTGAAACAACAGAGTGTTATGCAACAAAACAAAAGAAACGACGAATGAAAGAAAGGATTTAAAGCAAAAAAAAAAAAAAAAAACGACATTCAGAAGGACTTCCTTTTAGCTATACAGCATACTCACACGTCACTGAAGGGATTTAGTTCGAAACGATTTAAGTTTGAAACGCTGAAAACGCTCCGAAGCTGACGCATTGTGTCTGGTCGACGGACGTTATCGATCAAGGATATGTACAAATCGCAAAATCTCTGTTCCAATTTGGATGCCCAGGAGGCGAAACGAGCAGTTTTCTCTATTCTGACTGATTGATTAATTGGAGCATTGTGTGTACGGCTAGCTGGTATGTAACTACCGGCAAGGATATGGCAATTTTCAATTAATCCTTGATGGGAGTTTTTTCTGATACCACCTTGCCATTGGGGACTTCCTGATTCAGTTATCGACGTCCGACTGAATGTCGACCGGATGCATATGTATCTGCACAATTTTTTTCTGTCCTACGTTCGAGGTGTAGTTTACTGAGCGGATAGGATACAGTATATCCGGACCGAAAACGGGAATCGAAGCGAATTTTTTTGTGGTGTCCGATCCTGTTGATGCCCCATCCATATGTAAATGGCGCTAATTGTCCATGTAATAGAGTATTCTGTGAGTTACTGTTGAATGAATGGATTTTTTTCTTTTCTGTTTCTATTGACAAAGCCCATCATTAAACCGAACAGTTGCGGACGGATGTAGGCGACTCGCGCTGTCCGTGACGTCGTTTTGTGCGTGTCCTGAATGCATGTGTCCTGACAGACAATGAACCCAGGTAGGCAAGTATGGAATTGGTTTTTGATCATGAGTGACATTTTGTGGTATCTACCATGTTTTTGAGTTTAATCCAGTTGGAGGTACTCGCAGGCTCCGACAACGTTCGAGCATTGTTCGAAAAAGCTTTAGTCCTGTACTGGTAGTAGTCTATTGTTTATGGAATACTGCTTTGGATATTGAGGGCCTTCATGTGAAGGTGTTTCATAATCGAGGTAAATGTCGTTACCAGTAATCCTCGATAGGATGTAAGGACGAGGTGTTGTATTTTTACTTCAATTTATGGAAACTGTTTTCAAAACCGCCATCACCAACTTTTGGATTTATTACAATTTTAAGCTCTGAAAGTCTGTTTCCATCGATAACGCTCTTCCGAAAATGGGGTCACACTGTAAGGTATACTCCGTATCGATGACATAAAAGTGACAAAAGACTGCACTGGAATTGGGAGAGGTGGAGTGTTCATACATTTTTTGTTTGAACACTACACACTTCAGGGAAGATTCCCAGATAGAACAGACTTCTTTACCATGACGTGGGAGGTCTGTGAACAGAGGTTAGCGTGCATTGGCGCCTAATACACTTTTAAGGTCAAAAATACCAGCATGTATGTATGTATGTTGGCGTTACAGAGCCAAGCTTCTCTCAATCACCCATGTTGTGTGTGATTTATTTTTCACACAGGTGGAAGGGACCTGGATTGCCAATTCCGAACGGCGTTTGTCGAGAAGCTTTCTCAAGGCAAATATACTACGGGGGGTCTTGCCAGTATCCCGCTGGGGAGGGACGCCGCGAAAAAAACCTGCATACGAAGAAGAATTCGTCGTAGACCTTCTGTGGTATATTGGGGAAAAACTTCCCTAAATGATTTCGACGGGATGTTCAGCCGCCTAAATATTTACCATCAAAAGAGCCTGGCATTGGTATGAGTACTCCTTTCTTGCTGGCCAAATATAGTCGATCTCTCCTGAGTTCTTCGTTTAAATAGCCGAGTTGTGCACATTAGAAGACCAACAGGGACCGCTTCGAGAGGTTGAAACAACTCAAGATGGCCAACTTCCCTCCAAAACTAAGCACAATTTTGATTGGCGTCAATCCAGGTTTTGAAGTCGTTCGAGGAGATTACCGGCCTCTGACTATGACCTCCTGTGTAGGATATTTTCATATTTAATTCATTTTCGTCGCCCGTAAAAACTGTGGTCACAAGGTAAAATCGCCTAAGTCGTTTTTCCGTACTTTTCAGGAGACGTGTTTAAAGTTTTAAATTGATCTGGGAAATTAGGAGATTACTATATCGGTTGAAATTTCTCACAAGGGTGAGGGCATTTCCTATCTCTTCCACTCCTCCTATGGTCTAACGTTTTTTTTTTAAGTTGTTAATTGCAAATTAGAAATATGAAACTTAAGCTGTTTTGATTTGCTTTGGTTTTTACTAAGAAAAAACCAAAAACCGAACTGCATTAATTTTTGGAAGTTCCCTTTCGTCAGGAGAAATTGTCCCTCGCTTTCCCACGCTCAGTGTTTTAAAAGGTTCATCGTCACAGTGAAGTTTTGTACAATATCTTGTCTAAACCCTTATTGTAGCGAAGCCATCTTACAGCATTCCAAATAAATTTTTCGCTGTTTTCATTTATTCTTTTGAATCGAAATTTTGTTTTTGCGAGCTCAATAAGTTTGAAAAAGTCCGAGCTCTTCATTTCGATTACATCCATCTTAGGTCCAATTGAGTTAATAAACTGATACCAGTCTCTTGACACATGGATTTGAACACTCGTTTTTTTCTTCTTTTTTTCAATTAATGCATGATCGCTGTCGCACTCCATATGGGTATGCCCGGGTTCTAAGAACTTGTGGTCGATAAAGTCGATTGATGGATTGCTATTTATAAATGCTAGGAACATAATGGCAATACACGAGTTTTTATTTAGTCCTGAACAAGAATCGCTGTAAAAACCGATTTGATCAGTATGAGTTGCAGTCATTTTTAGGTTTTTTTTTTTTTTTTTAGAAACTCGCACAGGTTCAAGAGTTTTATATTTTCTCATAATGTGTCATATACACACAACCTGAACGGAGTGCAGTGGTTTGGGTTGTTGATGTTCGTTAACTCTCAGGGGTGGTTGTCCTAGATAGGACGAGAGCCGACCGAATTCCGCGTTTTTGGTTGTAGTCCGTACTAATTCGTTCAAGCACTTTTTAATATTGCATACGCACAGGATGAATTCCAGTTGACCATATACTGTGAGTGTTATGCCTGCAGCAGTACATCTGGTAACTTTCCATTCACAACTGCGTTGCATACTTTTGTCCGTATAGGAATTACTTTTTCTTAGCTATGAAGCGAATTGAACTATAGACCTTCCGCTCGGCGGTCGATGATGTTAACCACTGCACCACGGCCACCCCCGGTGGTTGTAAATGCAGGACGATATTTCGTTGCCACCTCTCCGAGCAATTCCTTCGTGCCACATAAAACATTTAGCGGTGTTAGTCTCCAGATCATGTACTGTTAGATTAAATGTCCAGAGCTGAAGTTTGTAGAGACTCAGAGAAATTCTCAAAAATGGAAATGGTGTGGGTAGGCACTGTTGCAAATCAAATGCAAAGGCTTTTATGTTTTTATTCTTTTTTGCACTTTACTTGTCCTTTCTCTTATCAGCATATCCCATTTCTGCCTTATCCAAATGTCGTTTTTGTTCTTCTTCTAGAGTCGTCCTTTCCTCTTCATTCGGAGCTACTTTAATGTTTGCTATTAGTGTTTCGAATGTTGCTAGATAGGTAATTTAAATTTTAAGTTCATTGTTTTAAATATTTCTGAATATTTTGAAAGACTAACTGGTACTTCAGTGCTTTCTGCGTATAATTTATACATTATTGAAAGGTTGAGATCGGCATTCAAATACTTCTTAGCAGTATCACGCCTCGTATAATGGCTTTCAACAGCTGGAAATTTGTTAATGTGTTCCTTTACTTCTAGCTCCTTGGCCGAACTTATTTTTTTTGAGGGGGGTTTTTTTTTTTTTCCACGAAGGTCTGTAAACGGAATTAAGGGGCAGGACATTTTCTTTTTGATCACACTTCTTATAAAGCTATCAGTTTCACCGAAGCATTGAGTAAAATGTTTACGGCATATATCTACTACACTGCCATTTAATCCAAAAGTGTACTTAACGGTGATTTCACGATTTCGTTTGTGCATATGTATTTGAATTGACTATTGTGTCACATTTTTTGTCTTCAACTAATATCAACGAGCCAATGTATAATATTCGTTAATGGTAAGATCCCAAAGACCAGTAGTGGTTGAACAAAGTCTCAATATCGTGCAATAATACCTTACTTCGACACTTTTTTCGACATTGATCAAATTCCATGCATTCCCTTGCTTTTCGTACGATTCCAGAAGTGTCTCGTAACGCAGTCCACTATTTCGGAAAGTCTTTTTCTGATGTCTGATATTTTTTTTATTTGGCGGAGTTCGTAATGCATTCTCAATTTGTGTCCCAAGTCGTGACAATTCATCACAGTCTTCCTCACTCGGATCACCCGATGATGCAATAAAGTCTGGATCTTTAAGTGAATCATCTGAATTTTCCCACTCAGGGATTTTCTCCATATTGATGCCCGATGAAGTAGGTACTTCTTCAATGATTCCTGACGGAACATCACATGAACTTTTAAGAAGAGTTGAAAATAGTGTATCTAAAGTAAATTTTTAGGTGATATTTTATATTATGTAAGTATTATAATAAAAATAAGGATATGTGTATGCACATTCCATACACTGAATAATTAAGCAAATGCATATGCACTTACATACTCTTAATTAAATCAATACCAAAGTCACATCCATGCAAAGATGAGGTATTTTCATGCGCTATCGGCTGCTGTTGATTCAAAAGCTGGTTTAATTTATTGGAGGTCAGTTTTTGAGGACAACCACTGTTTCTGTTTCATTCGCTGAATTGAATACATAAGTTTATTACAAGTTACTTACATACAGTCCTCACGCTCAAAAAAATAGTTAAATGTACCTTTGTTTTTTGACCTAGCCATTTCTATCATTTTGCTCGCAGGAAAAGACATTTTCACACGAATTTTATGTTTAGAAATAGGTAATTACATATATGCCCTACACTACTGAACACAACAGCTTAACTTCAGTTATGACGCCGTTTTAAATTTCTTCATATTTCAATTTAGTTGGAAGAACAACCTAATTCGACTTATTCCACACCCTTACAGTATTATGGCTTGGAATAACAGCTAAGCTTGAGAATGTATTTTGAAAAATGGCCCAAGCCATTTGGAAAAACAGCATAAGTTAAATCAATGAAAAATTGAAGTTACGTTGTTTTACCAAAATAAAAGTTTAGGAATATCGACTTGAGCCTTGCTTAAGTTTTTATAACTTCTACAATTTTATTAATAGCGACATAAAAAATTTATGGCATATAGATTTTGATACCCTGAATCTTGTGGTATGAATAACTTAATTTTGACCTAAGTCGGTTAGGCGATTTTGACTTGTGACCACAGAAAATTCGCTTCAAAAATTGTTCGATTTCGTTTGCATTTCAGCATAATTTTCCTGATCCATGTAGCACCTAAACATCAAGTTCTTCAAACAGACTGCCTATCTCAGATAATTCCAAACTGACATGTCGTGGATGTTTCATCGGCCAGAGTGGGATGCATTTTTGACAGCGAAATTTCCGAAACAGAATATAGCGAACCACTTCTAGCTCTGGCGTTCACTTTCATATATTCACATTCTCACCGTACACTTCAAGAATTTTTCCGTATGTTTATACGGCGCCTTTACGTCTTTTATAGAGTATTTCTTCGGATATTTCGCTTGTTTTCAAATCAATATAACTTTTTACGCAAATGACGAATTACTTACTTACTTACTTAGACGGCGCTACAGTTCAGGGTAAACCTGGTCCTCAACCAACAAGCCGTACCATCTAGCACGATCTTTTAGCTAGCTGTTTTCAGTGTCGCTCGCCCAGTTGGTTAGTGTCCCTTTCCACCTGCGTGCGCCACTTTAGATGAAGTCGTCCTCTGCAACGTCGACCTCGGGTTTGGAGTCGATGACTCTTCGGGCGGGAGCTGTCCATTCGCTCTATAAGGCCTAGCCATCTTAGACGCTGAATCCATAGACGTCGTACTAGGCCGTATAGCCCGTACAGTTCTTTGTAGAATCTTCTCCTATACTCTCCGTCCACACAAATGGAACCAAAAATTGCACTCAGAATTTTCCTCTCGAAACGACCCAAGGGCATTTTCATCCATTTTTGATAAGATCCAAGCCTTTGCGCCATAGAGGAGGACCGGGATGATTAAGACGCGTCTGCGTCATATCTCAGCGCTGGTGTCGTTGCCGCTTGTCAATGAGCCAAAGTAGACGAAATCCGTGACAACTGACAAATGTAGCTGCCAATAGTGACGTTCTGGCCAAGACTTCGGTGTGGTGCGTGTTTCTTTGACGACAGCGTATATTTGGTTTTGCCTTCGTTTACCTTCAGGCCCACTCTAGCCGCCTCTGCTTTAATGCTCACAAAGGCTTCATTGACGTCTCGTTGCGTTCTTCCAATCACGTCAATGTCATCAGCGTATCCAAGCAATTGTGCAGACTTGAAGTAGATCGTGCCTCATGTAATGCCCAGGGAAACCAGCACGATCTTTTAAAGCATGTCCTTGAAAGATCACATTACAGTGCGTCAGTCTGTCTGAACCCTTTTTTGATATCAATGGACACCTTAATGGAGCAGCCCCAATTCTTCTTGATTGTCATCCTGCATAATCTGATGAGTTTGGCAGGAATGTCAAAACATATCATGGCTCTATATAGCTCGTCCCTATATACACTGTCATATGCACTGTCATATTCCAATCGACGAAATGGTGGTATGTGTTGACCTGAAATTCATGGGACCTCTGCGATAGGAACCTATCAAATTGTCAACGAATGGCTTCAGGAGTTCACACAATGCGGCAGAAAAGATCTTATATGCAATGTTAAGGAGGGTTAATCCCCTCTAGTTGGCGCAGTTATAGGGGTCTCGTTTTCTGTGGACTAGGCAAACGATGCTGAGATTCCATGCTTTCTTCGGACCATATTTTACAGATGAGCTGGTGTATGTTCCCAACCAACTCATCTCCAGCTATTCTAAATAGTCCAGCAGGCTGGCCGTCTGAGCAGCTTTATTAGACTTCGCCTAAGTCGGGTGGACGGAGTTCTCTCTCATCTTCGTCCAAAGTAAGTGGTATTTTCTGTTTGACAGCTGTGTGTTGACCACCGTTTCCACATTCTCGGCATCGACTGTGATTCAACTACGAGGTGCGTGTGTTCATCCCTGCAGGCCTCCGCTCTGGTTTTACGACCTTGGCTGGTTCACTTTACTATTTGGTAAAACTTTCGAATAACATCCCTCCTCCTCCTCTATTGCGCACATCTCACGCTCTTCCTTTTTCCTTCTGAAAAGTACACGCTCCTCCACGAGCACCAGTACCTGTCTGCACTCTTCATCAAATCAAGGATTTCTCCTATAGGGTGCCTGGAAAATTAATACACTAGAGGCAGCATCCCTGATGGCGCTTGACAACGTCTCTATTGCTGTTCTATGGTTTGTGCTGTTTGCATCGGTTCTTGAGCGAGCTGAATGGAGACACGATCGGCGGAATTTCTGGTGGTCTTTTGGGGTTGTAGCTTCTCCACGTCAAATTTTGCGATTCCCAGTCGACTTTGCAATGTTCTGGATATCTGCATAAGAACCTTGGCTACAACAGAGTAATGATTCGAGTCAGTATTGGCTCCTTGGTAGGTTCGGACATCCATGATGCTGGAGGAGGGTCTGGCGTCGTTCGCAATATGATCGATTAGATTAACAAGTAATTGATCAGGATACCGTCAGGGCCCCTTATGGGTTTTTGGAGTGCGGTAATGTCTGCTTTATAGCAGCTTAGGGCTTTTTCTAACTAACGTTTCAGGCGAAGGACCGATGCTGTTGTCCTTTTATACGTTTGCGGGTCGTCAATATGTAGTCCGTCCGTTAATTCCGAGGCTTGCGGTTGCCTCTAAGTTTAACATTTTTTTTTAGGCTTAGGGCCAACTGAACCTGTTTTTTTTCCCGGTTTGTCATTTCACGAGGAAATCTCCATATGACACCACGAGGAGGTGGGGATGGGACTTACTAACAGTGCTGCAAGATGTTCGTCTCGTCTTTTAGCAGGCCACCATCCGCCTCTACTATGGCTCATGATTATAGACAAATTCTTAAAGGGTTTGAGAGAACCGGCATGGACATTCTGATATCCGGTAGGGCTCTACTAGGCTAAGTGGCCTTAGTATGAGTCCGAGTAAAACGGAACTGATGCTGCTTACCACTAAGTATAAGATACCGTCTTTCAATCTCCCTTGACTTAACAACTAGGCACTCTCTGTCTTCCGATGCTAGATATCCAGGAGTCATCCTAGATTTGAAGCTCAAATGGATGTTAAACATAGAACAACGGGTACGAAAAGCATATGCTGTTTTCTACGCCTGTTGCAGATCTTTTGGTAGAAGGTGGGGACTCCGGCCCGAAATGGAGCTATGGATGTCCACAGCTGTTGTACGCCCCATCCTCATCTATGGATCACACTACCGAACTAAACCGAGTTCAGAGGTCAGCCGGCATTGAAGCAACCGGAGCCCTGCGGTCCAGCTAGACCGAAGCACTCAACTTACTCCTAAACCTTCTCACTTTTGAGCCGCTAGTGTGTTCTAAGCGGAAATACTAGCGATTGCAAGATATTCACCCGTTACCCCATTACTAAGAGAGACGTCACCGTTTTTATTGCCAGCCAATCACCCATCAAAGCCCTCGATTCACACATCATAACATCCAAACTAGTCGCACTGTGTAAAGATGAAATCACTTGTCAGCATCACTGTCTTCTGGGTTCCCAGCCATAGCAACATAGAGGGAAAAGAAAAAACTGATGCACTGGCAAGGCACAGCTTAGCACTTCTCTCCAAGGGCGAACTTCAGATGAAGCGCCCAGAGTAACTGTGTTATATCAAGAAAGAAATGGGCCTCCCTACAACACAAAGAGAACTCAAGACCTAACTGAAAGAACGGGAAAAGTGATTGCCCGAACGGCAACTGGGCAATCT
The DNA here is from genome assembly GCA_951905685.1 of Eumerus sabulonum. NCBI lineage: Eukaryota > Metazoa > Arthropoda > Insecta > Diptera > Syrphidae > Eumerus > Eumerus sabulonum. The sequence goes on from OX645060.1 coordinate 9,290,293, forward strand.
GAGTGGCCTGTCGGCACTCACGGTACCACACATTGCCCAAGTTGCAAGACCCACTGGAAAAGGAAACCCTTACCCATTTCCTTTGCGAATGCCCGGCTCTATAGCTATAGGTAAGGTGAATGGGTGCCCTATTAACGAAAAGTCAAGGCTCACATAGACTGCGAATAGTCAATTGTACCCAGTTAACGTTTAACCCGTTGAAACCTAAAAGCTTTCCGATGAGCTGAACCACTTAGATTCAGACAGAAATCCTATGTAGTAGCCTGTTCAGCCCAATGTTACTTATGTCTTCTAGTCCCGAAAGGAAGTGACTTCCAAGAATTAGGTTCCTTTTTTAGGCTAGTGCTGGAAATTCGCACAATAGGTCAGGAATGGATTCAATTACCTCTTCATCTCTGTAGCTTCTACAGAAGTCATTGTGGGGCTGGCCTAGTCTGGTTGCATGGTAGGATACCATGCAGTGCCCAGTGAGGTCACCGACTGTCAATCGAATATTTCCAAGACTGAACTTGAGCAGACTTTGTGTCCTTTTCTTATCATAGTCGGACCAAGTTGATCTTGCGGTTGCGCATGTATCTAGTTAGTTAACATCACTAGTGGTGTTTAGCAGTTGTGATCTGCGCGGAGCTTGCGCATGATCATATTCTGGCTAGCATGTTCGTCTTCTCATTTCCTAGTCCCCAGCAGAGGGTCACCTTATTGATATCTAATTTCTCCTCCAGTCTCTCTTTGCAGAGTTTCACGAGCCTTGATTTTATCCATGCTGCCTGCAGAGCCTTGATGGCTGCCTGGCTATCAACGTAGATGCTGATCCCTTTACCTGAGATGCTTTCTCTAAGAATCAGAGAAAGACCTCAGCTTGGAAAACGCTACAGTCGTCATCTTGTCCATAGGAGTGATCTGCGTCACGAGATTCGAAACAGACCCCTGTTCCCGTACCGGTATACATTTTCGATCCGTCGGTATAGATTGCCAGTTCATTTTTCGTACGTACCATACCACTGGCCCATTCCTTCCTGGAAGGAATCCCGATAGAAAATCTCCTCTCACAGCAACATAGTCGGGTGATAACGGACCGGTTCTGAATCTCTAAATGGCCCATCGAACCAAGACTGATGCGTGGCCATGAGGACTCCTTGTCCAGACTCCAGATTCTTGCATTCTTAGCGCGGTCCTGGCTGCGATGCCTTAGCAGTATATGTATGTCTAAGGGTGAGACTTTTAGCATTGTTGGTGTGTAATTCATAATTTTCGTGGGGTCAAACACCCCCATTTATTGAGCTCAATTCAAGCCAACTTCTGACTTAACCTAACTTAATCTAACTAAGAAGCTAATGACGACCGGGGAGGGGGGCGTGATTAAAAAGATGGGTTTTTAAGCACGGAGTACTGAGGTTGAAATCGAAGGAAGGACACTTCCCAGCATACGAGAGATGGGTTCATTGGAGCTATAGGCGTAACGGGGGGTGGGTAGATAGAAGAGACAGGAATTTCGTACATAACGAGGATTAATGTTGATAAGGACAGAGTCATAGAGGGTTGCGCAGTCAATGGTATCAGAAAGCAGTCGATGGATGAAGAGCATGTCAGACACAGTTCTTCTCCAACGTATTCCAACGTGTTGATTAGTTCGAGACCGCCTTGATAGGGTGGTAGGAGCAAAGGATTGTTCTAGGGGAGACCTCGAAGCGCAAAACGTAATAATCGGCGTTGGATGCTCTCGATTCTAGAAATGCGGGTTTGTTGGTAAGGAGACCACACTTGAGAGACGTATTCAAGAAGGGCCCGGACACGGGCTGTGTAGAGAGATCGGGTAACGTAAGGGTTGGAGAATTTTTTAGACCATCTCTTCACGAAACCGAGAGCTGAATTAGCTTTAAGGATTATCTCGTCGATATGTGTGCAAAACTTTAACTCCTGGTCACATAATATGCCAAGGTCGCGGATAGATTGAACGGTGGCAATGGACTGATTATTTAGGAAGTAGAGACGGGAAAGAGGTTTAATTCGTTAGCGTGAAAAAGTAATGGATTGGCATTTGGAAATGTTGAGTTCCAAGCAGTTTTTGGAACTTACTTACTTACTTAGGTGGCGCTACAGTCCGTGGTGAACCTGGGCCACAACCAACAAGCGTATCCAGCTGGCACGGTCACGCCCAGTTGGTTAAGGTCCCCTTCCACCTGCGTGCGCCACCGTTGATGCGGCCGTCTGCCGCGCCTTCCTTCCGGGGTGAATTCGAAGACTCTTCGAGTCGGAGCTGTATTTTCCATTCGCTCTACATGGCCTAACCACCTTAGACGCTGTATCCGTATACGTCGTACCAGGCCGATGTCGCTGTACAGCCCGTACTCCTCCATACTCCGTTTGAACAAACGGGACCGTAGATAGTGCGCAGAATTTTCCTCTCGAAACGACCAAGGGCATGTTCGTCCGCTTTCGTTAGGGTCCAAGCCTCTGCACCGTAAACCAGGACTGGGATGATTAAGGTCTTATATAGTGCCACCTTGGTTTTCCGAGAGAGGACTCTACTCCATTGCCTCTTGAGCCCAAAGAAACAGCGGTTGGGAAGAGTGATTCTGCGTTTTATCTCAGCGCTGGTGTTGTTGTCGCCTGTCATCAGTGAGCAGAGTTATATCCGTCCGTCCGTCCGACCGTCTCTATCAGATGAAAGCAGATATTTGGTTTTACCCTAATTAAACTTAAGACCCATCTTAGCCGCTTCTACGTCAATGCTTACAAAGGTCTCATTGACGTCTCGCTGTGTCCGTCCAATCACGTCAATGTCGTCGGCGTACGCAGGCAATTGCGTAGACTTGAAATAAATCGTACCTCTTGAGTTGGCCAGTGACTCTTGCGCGATCTTTTCAAGCACGATGTTGAAAAAGTTGCATGACAGCGCTTCACCTTGCCTAAATCCTTTTTTAACATCAAAGGTCTCGGTTTACTCATTACCGACCTTAATGGAGCAGCGAGAATTCTCCATTGCCATCCTGCACAGTCGGACGAGTTTGACAGGGATGTTAAAACTAGACATGGCTTTGTATAGCTCGTCTCTATACACGCTGTTGTACGCGGCCTTGAAGTCGACGAAGAGGTGGTTAGTGTCGATTTGATATTTCTGGGTCTTCTCCAAGATCTGCCTTGGCGTAAATATTTGGTCTATTGTGGATTTACATGGCCTAAAACTACACTGATAAGAGCCGATCAGGTTATCCACAAACGGTTTCAGGTATTCACACAATACGGCAGAGAAGACCTTATATGCGATGTTAAGGAGACTTATTCCCCTATAGTTGGCGCAGTTATAGGGGTCTCCTTTCTTATGGACCGGGTAAACGATGCTGAGATTCCATTCGTCGGACATACCTTCCTCCGACCATACCGTGCAAATGAGATGGTGCATGCACCTTACCAGTTCATCTCCAGCCGTCCGCGGCTTTATTAGAGATCCGATTGGATAGGGGAAGAGTAATGACTGGAGGAAATAGTCTTGAAGAACTTGGTATCGTTGGCATACAGTGAAATGTGGGAATGTTTAATCTCCATTTGAATATCGTTGTTGGACTTAAGTGGCTACCTTGGGGGACACCGGAGCAAGCTAAAAAAGGTTTAGGCAGATCTGATCGAAGTAAGCGAGGTCCGGAACAATCAGTCGTCGGCGAAAGATTGTTTAAAATAGGTGGCAGAAAAGTTGGCATTAGTGTTGGGGTCAGTAGAGATTTGGTCATTGAATGAGAAAGAGGTAGGGTAGCCATCAGAGTTTCTTATCTAGTTAACTAACTGAACGAAGGACTTAGGATGACTTATAAGATTGGCTTGCGTTTCAGCTAAATAGCGTTGATAGAGAGAGTTGTGAAGGGCAATAAAGTGAAGATAGCTACCCACGTAGTTAGAAAAGTTTTTAGGGGATTGAGTACGAAGGAAGATTGTCCACTGTATACATATTTCTTTTGTTTCTTAGGGAACGGAGCATGTGATTATACCATGGTGGGGAAGTGGACAACATTTTGCGTTGGGAAGATGGGACGTAAAAAGAGATAGAATTAAATATTTCCCTGTGGAATATGGATACTGCATCATTTATAGTTAGGTTATCAATGAGGGAAGAGTCAATTGAATTAAGGACGGCTGGAAGGACGCCTCGACAGGGGCAACCCTCAATGTGTCCGCCGAGTTCGTCATCGCGATAAACATTGAAATTCGATGGGAACAGTTCGGATTTATTTGTGCTGGGGATCAGGTTCGTTTCGATCAGAGCAAAGATTTCAAAGGGAAGACTGTTGGTAGGCAGTTTGGGTTATTGAGCGAATACCTCTTATATTCTGATTATATAGGGTAAGAGGGAGATTTTGGCAGAGTGAAGGTATTGCCATAGATGCAGTTAACCCCAGACAACCTGCACTTTGAACTCTTGAAGCACTTTGAAGATGGCATTTCTTCTCAAGTGCGTTCCACCAAACAATCGAACCCTAGACCAAAATAGGTCTTACCACCGCTGTGTACAACCAGTGAGTAACTTTTGGTTTTAAGGCCCATGTTTTCCCAAAGGCTACTCTCCACGAATACAAAGTCACGTTGGCTTTTTTGGTTAATTCATTACTGTTGTCCTTCCAGCTAAGCTTGGAGTCTAAGATTATGCCAAGGTATTTGGCAGATTTCTTGGGGATCAGATCGATACCATTCATAGAGGGGTCAGTGTATCTTGGTATAGATCTTCTCCTTGTGAAGAAGGCTATCTCAGTTTGCACCGGATTTAATTCCAGGCCTCGCCCCTTGACCCAGTTATCAACCAATAGTGATGGCATGTCTCAACGAAAAGTGGAATCGCTCTTTTCACTAAGCAGGTAAAAGCAAAGTCTTTGCCCTGGATATTTGAATGGCTTCTGACAGGGTGTGACAAGAAGCCCGTCCGTCGAAAGTGCATGTTCTAAGGATCGATGAGTTTTTTGTTCAATAGATTGGAAAATACCTTTCGTTGTCTTGGACGAACTAAAATCTGGCATCTGCCTTTTAAATGCTGGTGTCTTGTCTCCTGCACTTTTTCCCACTTCACTTGTAATCTAATCCATTTAGCAACGGTGTACAATAATACCCTGCTCTTCAGCAGTAAATAGTGAGCGGCAGCGTTTGTTAAGCTCATTAACTTCGACAGACATCGACAGAATAGAATGGAATTCAATGCTTCGTCGTCTAAGTGTACCAACTATTCGCAGCCATTATTCATGAATGGTACTTGCATCTTGCATCTTAGAACTGTCTAGGAGTTCTACGATCTCCTAGATAGAACGTATGCCCAATGTCCCAGCTACGACATCAAAATTGTACTAGGAGACTTCAATGCTAAGCTGGGTAAGGAAAGCATCTTTGAACGAGTCATCGGCAAACATAGCCTACACGACACCACCTCCGATAACGGACACAAGCTAATTGATCTTGCTACGGGGCGAAATCTCCTTCTAGCCAGTACGCGCTTCCCGCACCTCGATATACACAAAGGGACCTGGCGGTCTTTTGATCAATCGACTACCAACCAGATTGATCACATTGCGATCGACGTCAGACACTCCTCTACTATTCTTAATGTACGAACTTTCCGAGGGGCTAACATCGACTCGGACCACTATCTTTCAGTAGCCAAGACGCGCTTGCTCATATCACGAACGCAACGGAGTGGAGTAAGAATAAAAAGTTATGACGTCGGAAAGCTAATATCGCCAGAAACCGCTAGTGCTTTTACCGATCGCGTCTCCCTTAAGCTCTCCAATACACCTCAATCCTCCACGCAGTCAATGGAACAGCCCTAAAGCCTGAGCCTTTGCCAACAAGCCCTGAAAAACTCTGCATCCGAAGTTTTGGGTTTCAAGGCTCCACCACGAAGAAACACCTGGTTCGATGACAAGTGCAGGAGGATTCACGAAGCGAAGCAGGATTCATATAAAGCCTCGCTGCATAAAAGAACAAGAGCAGCTCGTGAGCTCTACGAGTTAAAAAGAAGGGAGGAGCATAAGCTTCTTAGAAGAAAGAAGAAAGAGCACGAGATGCGCGCGATTGAGGATTTGGAGAGGAGTTACCGCAGGCGTGACGTTCGAAAGTTTTATCAACAGATAAAGCGAACATGCCAAGGTTATAAAGCCAGAACGGAAGCCTGCAGGGATGAGAACGGACACCTATTAGTAGAACCGCAGTCGATGCTGAGAATATGGAAAAACCACTTCTGCAGACTGTATAACGGCGATGTTAGTCAATATACCGCTGTCAGGCAGAATGATCCATTTCTAATCGACGGAGACCACAGAGAATTCTGTCCCCCTGACCTCGACGAAGTCGGACTGTCTGCTGAGCTCTTCAAGGCAGCTGGGGATGACCTGGTTGGGAGCATGCACAAGCTCATCCGTAAGATATGGTTAGAGGAAAGCATGCCCGAGGAATGGAGTCTCAGCATCGTATGCCCGATCCACAAGAAAGGAGAACCCTCTGATTGCGCCAACTATAGAGGAATAAGTCTCCTTAACATCGCCTACAAAATCTTCTCTGCCGTTTTGTGTGACATACCTGCTAAACTCGTCAGACTATGCAGGATGACTTTGGATAATGCTCGCTGCTAGATCCGAATCGGTGAACATCTTACCCATAGTTTTGATGTCAAAAAAGGATTTAGGCAGGGCGATGCGCTGTCGTGTGATTTCTTCAACATCATATTGGAAATGATTGTGCAAAAATCACTGGCCAATACAAGAGGCACAATCTATTTCTAATCCTCGCAACTCCTTGCTTACGCCGACGATATTGACATAATGGGTAGATCACAGCGAGATGTCAATGAGCCGTTTGGGAGTATTGAGATGGAGGCGGCGAAAGTTGGTCTGGCGGTAAACGAGGGCAAAGCTAAATATATGCTGTCATCAAAAGAGGACGCTCACCACCTACGTCTTGGCCAGACCGTTTGTATTGGCAGATATAAGTTCGAGGTAGTTAAGGACTTCGTCTTCCTTGGCTCCGCAGTGAGCCTACCCCAAGGGACGAAGAAGCAGAGGACTGCCGCACTTAAGATGGCGCACACAGGTGGAAGGGGACCTCAGCCAACTGGGTGTGCGGCAATGGAAAAGGCTAGCGAAAGATCGTGCTAGATGGAGGGGCATGTTGGTTGAGGCCCAGGTTCACTCCGAACTGTAGCGCCCACTAAGAAGAAGAAGACTTGCATCTTAGGAATCGAAAAGCTCTCCTTCTTTGGCTTATGTGTTGCTAATCATAACGTCATATATCACGCTCTTTTGAGCGGCTTTTTCCACATGGTAATACGAGTAACTACCTGAGATATGGCAACACATTGCCAGGAATCAATGTTCTATCGCCATAAGCTGAGCTTTCCGAATTGATTTTATGCACGAAAATGTAATACTCGCAATTCCCAAGAACCAAATCCATTAGAGTCATTACGCACAGAACCCTCCTAGTCCTAGTAATTTAGGAAGAGTTATACTTTTTTCCAATGACATTCTAAACAGCCCACAGAGGACGCAGGACCGGGTACATGCCGACATGCAAAAAAGCAAACAACCAATCTGAATACAAATGTCCTTAATGCGTTTTCTTATCGAACCCTGAGTAATGGCTTTTAAAAGCCAAAAAGCCATTTTGAGTCAGGTTTCTAAATGAATTCCAAAAATGGAAAATATGCATGCGAGCCTTAAGGGACATTTACACATGACATACGGCCTCCGCAGGTGAGGTTAATGTCAATAGAACCATAACAAAGACCTAAGGCCTAAGAGCAAGAAGCAAAAAGCAAGAGAAAAACAAACGTTTCCTCGTCGAAGGAGGACGACACAATGGCAATGTTTGCTTGAGGATGACAGTGCATCGCACGTGTATTCAATATTTGTCCAGTCATTCCACATGTGCGGTCAACAACAATACTCTGTCAGTCGTCAACCGGATGTGGGTTTGCCACAAATGCAAATAAAACATCTCACCAGTGGCATCCAACTGAAGACAAACTATCCGCACGTCCTCGGCTAATGTGGCCATTTTAGGAGGCAACGACAAACTTGTTGCGCCACTCCTCATGGTGATGGTACATATACCATGTGTATTCTAGGAAAAAAAAATTTAATGAATTCCAAATCACGAACGCGTGCGGCGGGAGCGATCGTACATAGATGTTGGCTAATGCAAGTGATTATGGTATAATCGCTAATAGACACACGAGTGCATGTGCTTCTACTACCATCCGGCTTACCGCCGGCATCAATAAATCATGACGTGAAGCCTACTCTGACGGTATATACAGGCTCACAGGTGCATTCCGGCTAGCAGGATGGATTTGAAATTGCCATACGTGTCCTTCTTGTGAGTGATTCGTATGCGTCCGTTCGAGCACTCGAGTGTCACACCGAACCCCATTTGTCGTTCATTTTTGTCTATGGCTCATTGAGAGACAAATTAATCTGAGAGATCCTGGAATTAAATCCGGATCCGGACTGCAGTTGTCTGTCTGTACTGCTGATTTGTTTGTTTTGTTCGGTATAATTGGATCCAGTCAGATTTGAATTTCCGAGTGGATATCTCAGTGTGGTGAATTGGAGTGGAATGAAGTGGTTGCAAGTCTTGAAATGGCTTTGTGACGCAGGCTCATGTCCACTGAAGACGAAGGAGGAGGAATGCATTTGTGGGTAATTAATTCTTGCTTGAATAATAATAATTGACGCAGGATGACAGCTGACGGGTGGTCCAGATTGGCTTGAATTAATTTTTAATTTGCCCGGTAAGACAGAGCGACAGGGAATTGATGATGATTAATAATGCACGTGGGAGGTGGTTTCGGGAGTGTGTGTAGAAGGACATGGGAATCTTGGAAAGGGAGTACGATACTGTGATGCGATGTGTATTCAGGTATACGTGGTTTGGGGTACGCTGGTAGGGGAAGTATTGATTTTACAATGACTGATAGTGAAGCCTTCTCTTATTTTCGTCGACTCTTTGTGCTCTGGTTCCCGAGGGGTACCGATTAAATTCTTCTTTAAAGGGCGCAAGGCGGTTAACACGTACTACCCGTCTCTTCTTTTTACTGGTTCTCTGAATGCGATAGATAAGGTCGTTCACATTTTTCCGGACGATGTAAGGCCCTTCCCAGTCACTCTGCAGCTTAGGGCATAAGCCCACCTTTCGCTTCGGGTTATATAGCCAAACTTTATCACCTGTAACAAACGAGACTGGGTTAGAGCGTACATAGTACCTGTCCTTCATGGCCTCGGAAGCTGGGGGCTAGTGCTACCATTAGAATATGGCACTACGACTTTTGCAGATCTATTGTGCCTGCTAGGCGATTAGCCGAGGAGCTTCTCCACTTTTATAATGAAGTTGAGAATGCTTCTCGTAGGAGCCGAGGTGATCCCCTCAGGCGTCATTACTTCGCTGAGATGGATACGCTCCCTAAGATGGCAGAGAGCAGCACTTTTCTTTTCCCTTTTTGTTGAAGGCTTCTGCTATTCGCTGGAACACTCAGACGTTATCACTGGTCCATTGTACTCCAGACAGACACCTTACATCACTGTATTTTCGCCGTTTTCCGGAGAAAAATTTGAAGGAGCTTCAGTGATGTAGAGCTAAGGGACTTGGCACACACCACGACGGCTCCAAAGGTGCGCCACCGTGCCCGAGCAAAGGCGAGACAATCACAGAGGAAATGCTCTGCAGTATCATCCTCCTCTTCGCGACATGCAGCACAGGTAGGCGTCTTACTGATGCCGAGCACGTAGAGATGCTTGGCAAAAGTGTAATGGCCCGTGATAACTCCCACAAGCCTTCCGCAGTCGATTCTCCTTAAAGAGAGGAGGAATGCTGCAGATTTTTTGCAGACATCAGGGCATACGCGCTTAGTCATCCTGCAACCCGGTCAATCCCTCCATCTACGGTTGTGTGCGTTAAATACACAATCGTTAATGTAGGAATTTACCGTGGACGCAGGTAGACGTAGAGCGGGTTCAGGTCCTGAGAAGCTCTTCTCTGAACCCATTCTAGCGAGTTCATCAGAGATCTCATTTCCTAGTTATGGGGTTACACACAGCCTTTAGTGCAGCTTGGCTGTCACTACAGACGCATATGCTATCTCTTCAGACGAGATATGGCTTTCAGAGCAAAGTTCATCATAACATCTAGAGCAGCGCCCGGCGTGCTGGGGAAAGCCCCCGTGCAGCTGAGACAAACCGTTCGTTGCAGTTTGGTGAAAGAGGCTACGACGTGTTTGCGTTTTAGTCCATTCCACCAGACAACCGATGCATATGAGATTATAGGTCTTATCATTGCCATGTAGATCCAGAGGACCTTTGTCGGCGATAAGCCCCATGTTTTGCCAAAAGCTCCTTTGCATTGCCAGAAAGCTGACAACGCTTTGGTGGTTTTTGACTCAACATGCTTTGACCAGAGAAGCCTACTATCTAAGATGACTCCTAGATACTTAACCTCCTTGGATATCGGGGTGGAAGTGCCTTTTAGTACCAGCTGAGTCATGCCAGTATTTTTCCTCCTTCTCGTAAAGAGAACGACATCGGTCCTAAGAGGATTGACTGACAGCCCATTTCTGGTACACCAATCATCGATCACATTTAGCGCCGCCTGTGCTTTGAGACGGATAGATGCCAAACAAGAGCCGACAGAAAAAATGACGACGTCATCCGCATAGGCCTGGGCATAGATTCCAGAGGCATTGAGAACATCAAGCAGAGAATCGACCACCATGCACCATAACAGCGGAGACAGGACGCCACCTTGAGGGCAGCCCCTGTTTACGCCGGATTTGACACACTGGTCGAGGCCTGCATCAGCGGTCAATGTCCTGTGCATGAGCCTTGCTTTGATCCAAAGGACCAGTGCTTCATCTACGCCATGATGTCTGGCAGCGTTGCACATGCTGTCAAAAGTTGCGTTATCAAAAGCTCCTTCAATGTCGATGAAAATGCCCAGCGCATGCTCTTTCCTTTCGAGCACGCATTCAATTCGCCCAACTAGGTTCTGAAGCGCAGTCTCGCAAGATTTTCTGCGCTGGTAAGCATGTTGCATCTCCGAAAGAGGGTGCATTCGAGGGGCAACTTTTCGCACGTGCAACTCTACCAGTCTCTCCATGCTTTTCAGCAGGAAGGATGTTAGACTAATTGGTCTGAAGCTCTTGGCAAGTGAGTAGTCCTCTTTTCCTATTTTGGGAATGAAGACCACTTTCACTGTGCGCCAAGGAATGGGTATGTGAGCAAGTGCTAGACTAGCAGTGAAAATTCTTTTCAGAGTAGGAAGCAGCTGCCTTATACCTTTTTGCAGCATAACAGGATATATCCCGTCGGTGCCCGGCGATTTGAAGCCATCGAAGGATGCCACAGCAAATTCAATAGCTTCAGTCGTAACCACGCGCGACGCAATATACCAGCTACGCCGAGTTATTTTCATCGTTCCAGTTGTAGTTTCCTTTGAAGGAGTGTGCAAAGAGCCGATGTCGATCTGATTTCCCGGGAAAGGAGTCGCAAACAGTGAACTAAGAGTTTCCGCTTTAGACTGCGTTAAGGTACCATCAGATTTTCTGAGTGCATCTAGCTATGTCGGTTTCCCCGTTTGAGAACTTTAACCAACTTGCTAGTCGCACCCAGAGACTTGATCTCTTCGCAGAAGGTCCTATAAGAATCGTTCTTCGATTTACGAATAAGTTTCTTATATTCTTTCTGCTTCGACCGATACTTGTTCCAGTCATCTTCCGAATTCGATTTGAGCGATCCATTCAAAAGAATTCTGGCTTCCGTGCGAAGACTTTGGAGCTCGGCATTCCACCAGGGGACCAATTTCTTGCAGGGAGGTTTGCTGACAGGACATGCGAGTTCGAAACAACTGGTGATGACTCTATTCAGGTTATGAACAGCGTTCTCTACCAATTGTTTCGTTCTAGGTTTAGGTAGGGCCTGAGTGGATTTCTCAAGCTCCTCTCCAAACCGTACCCAGTCCGTCCTTCTCGGATTCCGTCTAGGTTGCAAGGAAGAGATCTCACAACCCAATCGGAATTCGATATATTTTTGGTCCGACAGCGTAGTATCAGGCAAGACTCGCCAGTGAGTGATGTCCTTCACATATCTGTTGGATAGGGTCAGCTCAATCACCTCCTGTCATCTTGTCGTATCAAACGTTGGTTGAAAGCCAACATTGTTGATGGTAAGATCAGACGAGAGAATGAAGTCTAAAAGACGCTCCCCTCTTGTGTTACACTTGCTGCTGCCCCAAACAGTGTTTTGGGCCTTAGCATCGCTACACAAGATGAGACCAATCTTTTTGGCTTCACAGTACTCTACAAGTTCAGAGACTTCCTTCGGTGGTGGAGGTAGTAACGAATCGTAGAGAAAGTAGGCAGACGCAACGACGAAGTGTTCTATTGCTCCGTGCGTTTTATAGCTTACTCTAGCAGCCACCAGATCTTGTCCACAAAAGTGCCCAAGTTTGGTTGTCGATAGTGAATTCGATATGATGAGGCCGACCCTAGACCTTTCGGATCGCTCATCATAAAGAATCGTAGCATCACTTATACCACCAAGGCCACATAGGCATTTATTCCACACTCACGGTTCTTGAATGGATACAACGTGATGATTTGTTCTACTGCATGCAATTCTACTACTTAAAAGAGCAGTAGCGTCCTTGCAATGCTACCTTGACCTTTTCAGAGAAGATGGCCGCCTCTTTATAAGAGAGCTGTTTCTCTCGACTCCTTACGGTCATTTGGATCACCTTCTGGGAGAAGGGGTTTTGTTGTGTGATGTGCCCCCCTCCGAGGAGTGGTTTTTGGCTATCTTCGCCTTCTGGCCTATGCGTTGATCCTTCTGGGTCGCCACATCTGCCATTGGACTGCGATTTCCCACCGCCCCACCGGAGAGAGAGGCATCGCACACTCTCTCCCTAGTGAGGCTATCCCTAGCGGCGGTCTTCCGTTTGCGGGAGCCTTTACCTTTTTCGGACGACGGTTCGGGACAGCCTTACCAGTTCGAGGATTGCTGGGAACCGTAACGACTTCGCCTTCTGCGTTCAGAGTCTGCCTGTCAGCCCCGCCACCTTTTTCGGCGGCAGCGCCGGCCATAGCAGAAACCTGACAGCTTCCGGCTCCGTCATTACGGGAACTGATCACGCTCTTACTGGGTAGTTGAACCTTCCCAGTAAGAGGAAGAGAGTTGGAGGCGCATGCCGAAAGTGCAGATACGCTTATGCCTCCTTCAGCTGCCTTTCCCAATCGCCGACGCTTTCTGCGCACCTTCGAGAGAGGGGTGGAGCTCAGGAAGGGCGGTCGGATCGATTTCGGTACGAGATACCTCCGTCGACCTAACTCTCTTAACTGGTTCCCTTAGAGGTTTAGCCTCGACCAATGTGCCTTCGGCTTTGTCAGCCTCTTTGCACAGTTTTCCGGCACGCCTTTTACCTCTATTTTTTGGGCACTTAGCAGTGCATTCAGCAGTACGTCCCAATTCTAGGGCGCGTTCCACCTTTGCGGTTTCCCGTGCCGCGCCATCGGTGGTGCAGCCTCCGCTGGATGAGCTCATGCTCAGTCGGACCAGGCTTCCGTAGGGTTAAAAATGATTGTTGGGGCCTCCAGAATCCTTGCCCCGGTCGCGATCAAAGAGGTCGCGGATGGATTTCCGCTGCTGCGAGTACCACCTGGAGTACACAATTTCTTTGGTTTGTCCATTCATTTTTTGGGTCTTCGAGTCTTAGTTCGAGGTCTACGACCTCTTAAGCCTCCCGCCTTGTCGTGGCAAGGCAGAGAAGATCTCAAGCCGTGCTTGACATTTGTCAACAAATGTCGAAGCACAACTTTAACGACTTCGTCAAGCTCTAGTTTCCTTCCTTTGTTCTCTCTAAAAAGACAAAGCAGAAAGGCAAGCTCGCTGACTCGTCTCTCTTTCGATCGTCGACCACCAACGAAGACAGAAGCTGGAGAGAACATCAAGATAAAGCAAGCAAAAAAACTCACGTGTTATTATATTAATGAGAGGGCATGGGCTCGGACATACAGGGTAAAGTTGTTGATTGCTCTCAACCTCGCGAGATGTCAGCAACGATCCCTGTTTAAATGCCCGGGTCAAGTTGACATACGGCCTCCTCGCGGCGCCCTCTGGATAGCCTATTCAACAACCGTTGGGAGGTGAACAAACGTATGCAGCGAAAAAAATCCCGACCAGAATGGCGGTTGTGCGGCGGGCTAACAATCCGCCCACGTAAAAAACGTAAAAATTATGAATGAGCAAGATACCTCGAATACACGAAGGTCATCGACTTTAAAACTATAAGTGATCGCCTGGCTGTGATCCGCATCAGAGGCAGATTTTATAACATCAGCCTTATATGTGCACACGCCCCTACCGACGAGGCTGAAGACCCTATCAAGGAGGACTTCCATGACCTCCTGGACAACGCCTACGGAGCTTGTCCGGAGTACGATGTAAAAATCGTGCTCGGGGACTTCAACGCCAAAATCGGTAAGGAAAACACCCTTGGCGGAGTGATCGGAAAGCACAGCCACCACGATACAACAACAGATAACGGCTTCCGACTCGCTGACTTTGCGACAGCTCGTAATGCGGTGATAAGTAGCACAAGATTCCCTCGCAAGCGAATCCACGCAGCAACCTGGCGATCTCCGGACGGTCGAACCGCCAACCAAATCGACCATGTGCTCATTGACGCAAGGCACTCGTCAAACATCCTGGATGTGCGAACATTCAGAGGGGCAAATGTCGAATCTGACCACTTCCTCGTAGCAGCAAGATTCAGAGCTCGACTGTCCAATGTCAGAAAGCTGCACCAGCCCATCAGGAGGAGGTTCGACATTGGGCGCCTGAGCACACCGGAGGTTGCCAGAGTCTACAGGGAGCAGCTGAGCGAAAGACACTACGGTATGCCTACGTCGAACACAAATGCCAATAATATGTGGCTGCATTGCCTTAGGATACCTACCACCCCCGACAAGAAACCCGGTGTATGATGGCGAGGGTGAGCAGAAAAAGGTAGCAACCGACGAGGCGTACCAAAAGGCGCTGCAGAGGAAAACCAGGGCAGCGCATGAAGCAGCACTTCCAGCAGCTGCTTAACGAGCATGACCAGGAGAGAGTGGTAGGGACCGAGGAAATCCCAACTCCAGCCGCTGAAGTAGTCCTCCCACCCAGCATCGAAGAAGTCGGCACAGCAGTTCATAAGCTGAAGAACAACAAGGCCGCAGGCTCAGGTGGCTTGCCATCAGAGCTATTCAAGGCTGGCGGCGATGTTCTGGTAGGGAGCATGCACCAGATCATCTGCAGAATTTGGGAAGATGAAAGCATGCCCGACGACTGGAATACCAGCTCTATATGCCCCATCCACAAAAAAAGCGATCCTACCTCTTGCAAGAACTATAGAGGTATATCCCTGCTCAATATCGCGTACAAGATCCTGTCCAGCGTATTGTGTGAACGTCTAAAACCATTTTGCACCGCACTAATCGGCTGCTACCAGTGCGGCTTCCGGCCCGGCAAATCAACTATAGACCAAATTTTCACACTTCGACAAATCCTGGAAAAGACAAACGAGTTTCGAATCGATACACACCATCTTTTCATCGATTTCAAAGCCGCATACAGCAGCATTCATCGTGAGGAACTGTTTGGGGCGAAGGCCGAATTCGGGATCCCGGTAAAACTGATCCAGTTGTGTCGCGCCACGCTAAAAAACACGCGATGCACTGTGCAACTCGGTTCTAGGACCTCGGAACCATTCGAAACATGCACCAGATTTCGGCAAGGAGATGCGCTGTCATGTGACTTCTTCAACCTGGTGCTGGAGCAGATAGAGCGACGGGCAGGCGTCAACAGGGAAGGCACTATCTTTTACAAGTCCATCCAGCTGCTAGGATACGCGGATGATATCGACATCATCGCGTGTTCTCGCCGTGGCGTTGTGGAAGCATTCACGGCGATTGAAGAACAGGCGAAACGAATTGGTCTTAAGATCAATGAGGGCAAAACGAAATACATGCTGTCAAGCAAAAACCAATCCGTCGCTCACCACCTGGGACAAAACATAACAATTGACAGCTACAATTTCGAGGTAGTTAAGGAGTTTGTCTACCTCGGGGCAAACGTAAATTCCACAAGTGACACCACAGTGGAGATCCGGCGTAGAATCGCCCTTGGCAACCGCTGCTACTTCGGCTTGTCCAGACAACTGGGGTCAAAACTCCTCACTCGAAAGACCAAAGTCATGATTTACAAAACGCTCATTCTGTCAGTCTTGCTGTACGGAGCCGAAAGCTGGACGATAAACAGGACAGCGGAGCTGATTTTGGGTTCTTTCGAAAGAAAAATTCTGCGCCGGATAGTTGGTCCTGTCTGTGAGGAAGGTGAATGGAGAAGAAGACACAACCGCGAACTCTACGAGCTGTACCGAGATGTGGATGTAGTCCGGAAGGCAAGGATCCGTCGACTACACTGGCTCGGCCACAACGAGCGCATGGACATAAACGCTCCAGCTAAGAGGGTCTTCGACTCCGAGCCTCCTGGTTCGAGAAGAAGAGGAAGACCGAACCTCCGGTATAAAGACCAAGTAATCGCGGAGGTAGGACATCTTGGTCTTGACAACTGGAAGCAGCGTGCCTGGGACCGACAAGGATGGAAGGCAGCTATAGCTCAGGCTCAGATCCTCCATGGATCGCAGGCCTGATAAGTAAGTAAGTAATGGCCCCACCAAAAAGAAAATGCCCTTTCAGCGATGACTACACCAAAGAGTGGTCTTTTATTAAGAAGGGAATGACAAACGAAGAAGCATTTTGCACAGTTTGCAAGATATACATTTCCGTGAGCCACGGAGGTAAAGGCGATATCAAGCATCATAATGAGACAATTGGACACAAGACTAAAATGTCGTCTGCATCCTCATCACGCAAAATAGACAGTTTTTGTGTAAAAACTGATTCAAGTGAACATTTGTTAGTATGTGCAGCTGAACTGACAACAGCATACAAAGTAATCAACCATCATCAATCATTTAAATCACTGGACTGTTTGAGCAAACTGGATCCTTTAATATATCCAGATTCAAAAATAGCAGCCAAACAATCTACGGCTCGATCAAAAGCAACTGCTATCATTGAGCATAGTCTCGCACCTTATTCTTTATCTCAGTGTGTTTCGTATTTGGAATCTGTCTCATTTCATGGAATCGGCACCGATGCAAGTAATCACAAAGCAGAAAAACTATTTCCGATAGTGATTCAATTCTTTGACGTGAAAGAAGGTATAAAAACAAAATTACTTAGATTGCAAGCTCTACCGGATGAAACTTCAGATACTATAACTAATTATTGTCTGAAATCGCTAAACAACCTAAATATTTCCTCTGAGAAGTTAGTGGCTTTCTGTGGCGATAATACTAATGCAAATTTTGGTGGAGCTCAAAGATGTGGGCTGTGCAATGTGTTTTACAAATTAAAGACAGAACTTAAAAGAGATATAGAAGGCGTGGGCTGTCCTGTCCACATATTGCATAGTTCAATATCATTAGCTGCAGATACACTAACGATTGATTGTGAAATAGTTGTCATTAAGATTTTCGAATATTTCTCAATCTATACAGTCAGAACAGAGAGGCTTAAGACGTTTTGCGAATTTGTAGAAGTCTCATTCCAAACAGTATTATCTCATTCGCGTACCAGGTGGCTCTCCCTGATGCCAGCCATCGATAGGATTTTAAAGATGTGGGAACCACTGAAAGAATTCTTTGCGAATGAGACAAATGCACCGAATTTATTAATTGAATTTTTTAGAAACCCATTGGCCAAGGTCTATTTTTCATTCATACACTCCCAGTCTTTTCTCTTTCATACGCAGACATTAAAAATGGAAAAATCAGACATCACGATCATTGAGGTCAAGGAGCTCATTGATAATATGAGAAAAATACTCCAAGAGAGTAAAGTCTCAAATTTTATTGGTATAACGACTAAGCAATTAGTACATGGTTTAACAACAACAAATACCGATCTAAAAACTGAAATAAAAAAATTTGAAGAGGAGGTGGTAAAGTTTTACAACATTGCTATCGATTACATTGAGAAATGGGCGTCACAATTGGATCATTTCAAATCATTCGACTGGATGAATTTAACCAAGGTTCCGGAGTGGGTTAATATAGAGGAGAGCATTTTATATTTGAACGAAAAGGGGGCATCTATTAACGGCGATTACTGTTTTCCTGAATTTGTTCACTTGAAGGACATTATTGCAAGAAACATAGAAAGCGAAGAATGGAAAACAAAAAATATCAGTGAAAGATGGGTGAAGGTTTTTGGGACTGAAACGTCACACGAGCTTCATCAATTCAAGAAAATGTGTCAATACGTTTTCAGTATTCCTGGCCATAATGCAACTGTAGAGCGCGTATTTTCATTAATGTCCGCGCAGTGGACCTACGAACGGAATCGCTTGGGAGTCGACACGGTGGAAGCTATTCTTCAATGTAAATTTAATTTTAACATGACTTGTGAAGAATTTTATAAGTTTGTAAAAGGAAATCAACAGTTCTTGTCTCAGGTGAAATCATCTGATAAATATAAAAATGAATAATTGTATTTGGTTCCTACATATATGTATCTTGTAATAATTAAGTAAATAATTAATAAATTATATAATTTCCAAGTTGCCGTCAGTTTTTGCTTGATTACCCATAAAAATTGCCTGTCACCAAAATGTCCCGACGAGGTCGCGTGAAAATATGGCCACCCTAATCTAGGCACATAATTTGTAATTTAGGGTATTAGGATATAAGGGTTCTATATTGTAATATAATCGCTAGTTAAACATCCGCCTTAAACACTTTCGTTAAAGCCGTGCTTGACATTTGTCAACAAATGTCAAAGCACAACTTTAACGACTTCGTCAAGCTCTAGTTTCCTTCCTTTGTTCTCTCTAAAAAGACAAAGCAGAAAGGCAAGCTCGCTGACTCGTCCCTCTTTCGATCGTCGACCACCAACGAAGACAGAAGCTGGAGAGAACATCAAGATAAAGCAAGCAAATAAACTCACGTGTTATTATATTAATGAGAGGGCATGGGCTCGGACATACAGGGTAAAGTTGTTGATTGCTCTCAACCTCGCGAGATGTCAGCAACGATCCCTGTTTAAATGCCCGGGTCAAGTTGACATACGGCCTCCTCGCGGCGCCCTCTGGATAGCCTATTCAACAACCGTTGGGAGGTGAACAAACGTATGCAGCGAAAAAAATCCCGACCAGAATGACGGTTGTGCGGCGGGCTAACAATCCGCCCACGTAAAAAACGTAAAAATTATGAATGAGCAAGATACCTCGGATACACGAAGGTCATCGACTTTAAAACCATAAGTGATCGCCTGGCTGTGATCCGCATCAGAGGCAGATTTTATAACATCAGCCTTATATGTGCACACGCCCCTACCGACGAGGCTGAAGACCCTATCAAGGAGGACTTCTATGACCTCCTGGACAACGCCTACGGAGCTTGTCCGGAGTACGATGTAAAAATCGTGCTCGGGGACTTCAACGCCAAAATCGGTAAGGAAAACACCCTTGGCGGAGTGATCGGAAAGCACAGCCACCACGATACAACAACAGATAATGGCTTCCGACTCGCTGACTTTGCGACAGCTCGTAATGCGGTGATAAGTAGCACAAGATTCCCTCGCAAGCGAATCCACGCAGCAACCTGGCGATCTCCGGACGGTCGAACCGCCAACCAAATCGACCATGTGCTCATTGACGCAAGGCACTCGTCAAACATCCTGGATGTGCGAACATTCAGAGGGGCAAATGTCGAATCTGACCACTTCCTCGTAGCAGCAAGATTCAGAGCTCGACTGTCCAATGTCAGAAAGCTGCACCAGCCCATCAGGAGGAGGTTCGACATTGGGCGCCTGAGCACACCGGAGGTTGCCAGAGTCTACAGGGAGCAGCTGAGCGAAAGACTCTACGGTATGCCTACGTCGAACACAAATGCCAATAATATGTGGCTGCATTGCCTTAGGATACCTACCACCCCCGACAAGAAACCCGGTGTATGATGGCGAGGGTGAGCAGAAAAAGGCAGCAACCGACGAGGCGTACCAAAAGGCGCTGCAGAGGAAAACCAGGGCAGCGCATGAAGAGTACCGAGCCAGAAGAAGGGAGGAGAAAAAGCTACTGCGACAAAAGAAAAGAATCTTCGTAGCCTCCCAGCTCAAGGATATCGAGGAGTCTAGGGATAAACATAAAATACGAGCCTTTTACAAGAAAGCCAAGGGCCTTGCAGGAGGCTTCAAAAAGGGCACCCTGGCTCTTCGAAACTGCGAGGGTAATCTTGTCACCGACCCGCAGGGAATAGTGGATGTATTTAAGCAGCACTTCCAGCAGCTGCTTAACGAGCATGACCAAGAGAGAGTGGTAGGGACCGAGGAAATCCCAACTCCAGCCGCTGAAGTAGTCCTCCCACCCAGCATCGAAGAAGTCGGCACAGCAATTCAGAAGCTGAAGAACAACAAGGCCGCAGGCTCAGGTGGCTTGCCATCAGAGCTATTCAAGGCTGGCGGCGATGTTCTGGTAGGGAGCATGCACCAGATCATCTGCAGAATTTGGGAAGATGAAAGCATGCCCGACGACTGGAATACCAGCTCTATATGCCCCATCCACAAAAAAGGCGATCCTACCTCTTGCAAGAACTATAGAGGTATATCCCTGCTCAATGTCGCATACAAGATCCTGTCCAGCGTATTGTGTGAACGTCTAAAACCATTTTGCACCGCACTAATCGGCAGCTACCAGTGCGGCTTACGGCCCGCCAATCCACTGTAGACCAAACATTCACACTTCGACAAATCCTGGAAAAGACCAGCGAGTTTCGAATCGATACACACCATCTTTTCATCGATTTCAAAGCCGCATACGACAGCATTCATCGTGAAGCACTGTTTGGGGCGATGGCCGAATTCGGGATCCCGGTAAAACTGATCCAGTTGTGTCGCGCCACGCTAAAAAACACGCGATGCACCGTGCAACTCGGTTCTAGGACCTCGGAACCATTCGAAACATGCACCGGATTTCGGCAGGGAGATGCGCTGTCATGTGACTTCTTCAACCTGGTGCTGGAGCAGATAGTGCGACGGGCAGGCGTCAACAGGTAAGGCACTATCTTTTACAAGTCCATCCAGCTGCTAGGATACGCGGATGATATCGACATCATCGCGTGTTCTCGCCGTGGCATTGTGGAAGCATTCACTGCGATTGAAGAACAGGCGAAACGAGTTGGTCTTAAGATCAATGAGGACAAAACGAAATACATGCTGTCAAGCAAAAACCAATCCGTCGCTCACCACCTGCGACAAAATATAACAATTGACAGCTACAATTTCGAGGTAGTTAAGGAGTTTGTCTACCTCGGGGCAAACGTAAATTCCACAAATGACACCACAGTGGAGATCCGGCGTAGAATCGCCCTTAGCAACCGCTGCTACTTCGGCTTGTCCAAACAACTGGGGTCAAAACTCCTCACTCGAAAGACCAAAGTCATGCTTTACAAAACGCTCATTCTGCCAGTCTTGCTGTACAGAGCCGAAAGCTGGACGATAAGCAGGACAGCGGAGCTGATTTTGGGTTCTTTTGAAAGAAAAATTCTGCGCCGGATATTTGGTCCTGTCTGTGAGGAAGGTGAATGGAGAAGAAGACACAACCGCGAACTCTACGAGCTGTACCAAGATGTGGATGTAGTCCGGAAGGCAAGGATCCGTCGACTACACTGGCTCGGTCTCATCGAGCGCATGGACATCAACGCTCCAGCTAAGAGGGTCTTCGATTCCGAGCCTCCTGGTTCGAGAAGAAGAGGAAGATCGAACCTCCGGTATAAAGACCAAATAATCGCGGATGTAAGACATCTTGGTCTTGACAACTGGAAGCAGCGTGCCCGGGACTGTCAAGGATGGAAGGCAGCTATAGCTCAGGCTCAGATCCTCCATGGATCGCTGGCCTGATAACTAACTAACCAAGTAACTAACTGTTATTATATTAATGAATAATAAAGCTAAACTAAATCGAGTTGTGTTTTTGTCAAACTTATAAAAACTTACGATTAGTAGTCTAATCGTAGTTTACTATATAGTTTTCTTTAAATAAATAAAATAACAAAATTCAATAAAAACTTTTCTTTTTATTTTTCTTACAGTGATACATCGATATCAACACGAGTGGATATGTTAACGCCAGCTATTGAAGTTTACAAGCCCCCCCTCTGACATAAGGACGACACGGTGGAGAGCAATTTAGGTAATCCATCGACTAGTAGTGATTTCTAGCACAAGCTAAACCAACCTGAGCTTAAGGATAATCTATTTGTTCTTCCATCATAGTGTCAATCAAAAAACCCAAATAACATTTTAACACAAAAAATAAAATAGTTAAAATCGAAAAAACAATTAATAGTTAATATTAAAATTGTACCCACTAATAGTTGTAAAGTAAATTTTAATAAATTACATTTAGGAAAAGATATAAAATACATATATCGAAGGTGAAGGAGCATATAAGTAGCAACCGTGTCAGCATGATGTTGCTCATGTGAAGAGTGAATTTTCGACATTTCTATCAAACAATTGTTCAATTTCATCAATCAAAAACCAAAATAAATAACAACAAGACAGCAAATCACTGAGAAATAATTATCAACATATTTGTATAACATAAGTCGCAAGCATCCATTAAAAAGAGCATAAATAGGAAAAAGGAAAAGCCTTTTGTACCGCTAACAACCGAAGTACGAAAATGTACGAAATGTGAAATTTTAGAAAACAAACTAAATTAGATTTAAACCAAAAAATAAATAAATAAACATCACACAGTTGGCATGAGAATGTAGAATTAATCCACTCCTCGCTAGTATCTTCGGCACACACACAATAAACACACCTGCCCCACCCAATACACGAACCCGTAATTTGATTTCTGCACCTTTTGTTCAAAATTCTTTTTCCCATTGATTTTCGTCAACAATTTCGGTACAAATTGAAAAAACAAAACAACTGAACGTTAATAAAAACAACAATTAATACGAAAATGGATAGAAAAAGTATATAGATATTTTTGGACTGTGATCATTTAAAATATGCAACACAAAAGCAATTCGAAGATTGTTTTAAAATTAACCTCAAAAAACAAAAAAACACTAAAAAGCAAATATAAGTTAATAAGTCATTTATCGTAAAGTTTAAACAAAAAATAATTTAAAAAGCAACATGTGGAGTAGGAAAGTGTTGTGCGATTGAGTTGGCATATAGACGGTAGGTTAAACCCAAAATTTATTTAAAAAAGCTTAAGAGGCGCGTTAAAGAGGGTAATATACCAAGTTGTTAGGTTTTTACATAAAAAGATGTAGTGAGCAATCCCCTGTCCTCTTTATTTAATTTTTTTTAATATATTTAGCTGTGATTTTGACAAAGGAAAATATAAACTAATTAATGAATTTGTTTGAATGTTATTAGAAAATACAATAAGGCAGGAAGGAGCAGAGCTAGGAGATAAAAAATAATAATTTTGGAAATCGATGAAAGATTGCTGTTTCCTTATTAACCTCCTCAACATACTTTATCCAAGCTTACTTACTTACTTACTTAGTTAGCTCTATAGTTCGGTCGTCAACCAACAAGCCTTTCTAGTTAGCACATTTTTTTTTTTTTTTGAAGGCTTCTGCTATCTGCTGAAGCAATCAGACGCAAAAACTGGTCTATTGTGATCCAGACAGACACCTTACTTACTTACTTACAGCTAGCACGGTCGTTGGCCATCTGTTTCCAGCGCCGCACGCCCAGTTGGTTAAGGTCCTCTTCCACCGTTGATGCGGCCGTCCTCCACCGCGCCCTCCTTCCGGGGTGGACTCGAAGACTATTCGGGTCGGAGCTATATTTTCCGTGCGCTCTACATGGCCTAGTTACCTACGACGCCGTATCCGTAGACGTCGTACCACAGTACAACTTGCACAGTTATTCGTTAAATCTTCTCCTCCATACTCCGTGCGCAGTGCGCAGAATTTTCCATTCGAAACGCCCAAGGGCATCTTCATCCGCTTTTGTTAAGGTCCAAGCCTCTGCTCCGTAAAGGAGGACTGGGATGATTAAGGTCTTATATAGTGTCACCTTGGTTTTCCGAGTGAGGGCAGGAGAACAGGGCAATCGATATGATTATTTATCAGGTCACGAATAACTTACTTACTTACTTAGGTGGCGCTAAAGTCCGTGGTGAACCTGGGCCTCAACCAACAAGCGTCTCCAGCTGGCACGGTCTTTGGCCAGCTGCTCCCAGCGCCGCACGCCCAGTGGGTTAAGGTCCCATTCCACCTGCATGCGCCAACGTAGATGCGGCCGTCCTCTACCGCGCCTTCCTTCCAGGGTGGATTCGAAGACTCTTCGGGTCGGAGCTGTGTTTTCCATGCGCTCTACATGGCCTACCCACCTTAGACGCTGTATCCGATGTCGCTGTATAACCCGTACAGTTCTTTGTTAAATCTTCTTCTCCATACACCGTTTGAACAAACGACACTGTCAACGATCAAGGGCATCTTCGTCCGCATTTGTTAAGGTCCAATCCTCTGCGCCGTAAAAGAGGACTGGAATGACCAGGGTCTTATATAGTGTCACCTTGGTTTTCCAAGAGAGGACTCTACTTCTCAATTGCCTCTTGAGCCCAAAGCAACAGCGGTTGGCAAGAGTGATTCTGCGTTTCATCTCAGCACTGTGTTGTTGTCGCTGGTCATCAGTGAGCCATGGTAAACAAGTTCCTTGACCACTTCAAAGTTATATCCGCCCATGGTGACGTTCTGACCAATACGTCGGTGTCGCCCGTCTCTGGTATTTGGTTTTACCCCCATTAACCCTGAGACCCATCGTAGCCGCTTCTACCTCAATGCTTACAAAGGCCTCATTGACATCTCACTGTGTCCGTCCATTGCTTATTGTAATTACTGACCTTAATCGAGCAGCGAGAATTCTCCATTGTCATCCTGCACAGTCGGACGAGTTTGCCAGGGATGTTAAAACTAGACATGGCTTTGTATAGCTCGTCTCTATACGAGCTATCATACGCGGCCTTGAAATCGACGAAGAGGTTGTGAGTGTGAATTTGGTATTCCTGGGTCTTCTCCAAGATCTGCCGTAGCGTAAATATTTAGTCTATTGTGGATTTAGCTGGCCTGAAACCATACTGATAAGAGCCGATCAGGTTATCCACAAACGGTTTCAGGCGTTCACACAATACGGCAGAGAAGGTCTTATATGCGATGTTAAGGAGACTTATTCCCCTATAGTTGGCGCAGTTATAGGGGTCTCCTTTCTTATGGACCGGGCAAACGATGCTGAGATTCCACTCGTCGGGCATACTTTCCTCCGACCATACCTTGCAGCAGACAGGCCGCCTGCGCCCGTGGCTTTATTAGACTTAAGTCTTGATATCGCTATCGATATCGTCTAGGTCGGGTGAACGCGATTCTCTTACATCGTCGTCCATTACGAACGGATCGTTCTGCATGACAGCGGTATTTTGTCTGTCATCGCCCTTATACGGTCTGCAGAAGTGGTCTTTCCAAATCCTCAGTACCGACTGTGACCCTACTACCAGTTCTCCATTTTCATCCCTGGAGGCCGTCATGGCTTTCTAGCCATGGCATGTTCATTTTACCTTATTGCAAAATTTCCGGACGTCATTCCTCTCCATCTCTCCATCTCCTCGATCTTACGTTGTCCGTGTTCTCTCTTCTTTCTTCTGAGAAGCGTGTGTTCCTCTCTTCTCTTTTGCCTTAGATTTCGCGAGCAGCTCTCGTCCGTCGTTGCAGCGTGGCTTTATATGCCTCTTGTCTTGCTGCATGGGCTTGTTCGCATTGTTCATCAAACCAGGCGTTTCTAGGTGTTGACGGCTTGAAACCCAGCACCTCTGAGGCAGCGTCTCTGACGGCGCTCTGGTAATGCGCCCAAACCTGCTCTATTGCTTGTGCTGCTGTAGGCGGATTTTGAGAGAGCTTGGAGAAGACACGATCGGCAAAGATTCTGGCAGTCTCTTGCGATTGTAGCTTTCCGACGACAAACTTACGTAGTCCGCCTCGGCTCCTAAGCATTCTTGATATCCTCATTCATATGTACCTTGGCTTCAACAGGGTAGTGGTGCGAGTCGATGTTGGCACCTCGGAAGGTTCGTACGTCGAGAATACAGGAGGAGTGTCTGGCGTCGATCGCAATGTGATCAATCTGGTTGGTGGTCGATTGATCAAAAGACCGCCAGGTACCCTTGTGAATGTTGAGATGGGGGAATCGTGTGATTGCTACAGAAAGGTTACGCCCCGTTAGGAAATCGATTAGCCCAAGTTCGTTGTCGGATGTGGTGCTATGGAGGCTACGTTTTTCTATAACTCGTTCAAAGATAGCTTCCTTACCCAGCTTCGCATTGGAATCTCGTAGAACGATATTGATGTCATACCTGGCGCATTGGGCATAGGTTCTGTCTAGGAGATCGTAGAATTCTTCTTCGAGTCGATCGTCCTTTTCTTCCGTTGGGGCGTGAGCGCATATCCAACTAATGTTTCCAAAATTAGCTTTGATATGGATTGTTATAAGGCTATCGCTCACATTCCGGAAGTTTAAGACTTCTTGTCGGAGTCTTCCTCGAATAACGAATCCGCACTCGAATAGGCGCTGTTTGTTTCCCTTGTAGCAGACAGACACCTTACATTACGGTATTTTCCCCATTTTCCGGAGAAAAATGAGAAGGAGCTTCAGTAATGTATAGCTAAGAGATTCGGCACACACCACGTGGGTCCCATGGTGCGCCACCTTGCGCGAGCAAAGGCATAACAGTCACAAAAGAAATACTTTGCAGTGTCATCCTCCTCTCAACATGCAGCATTGGTAGGTGTCTCATTGATGCTAAGCACGCAAAAATGCTTATTAAAAGTGTAATGGCCCGTAGTGACTCCTACCAGCCTTCTGCAGTCAATTCCCCGTAAAGACAGGAGGAATGCTGCGGGTTTTTTTGCAGACTTCAGGGCATATGCGCTTAGTCATCCTGCAACTTGGATAAACCTTCCATCTACGGTTCGGTGTATTAAACACCCAATCGTTAATGTAGGAATTTACCCTGGACACAGGTAGACCTAGAGCGGATTCAGTTCCAGCGAAGCTCTCCTCTGAAACCCATTCACGCGAGTTCATCAGGATCTCATTTCCTGGGATCCCAGAGTGGCCTGGAACCCATACACGCCTTAATGAGTTTATTCTACCGACTCTGTTCAAGAAGGACTTGAGTTCAAGCACTAATTTGGAGCTAGTTAAGGGATTGCACACAGCTTGGCTGTCACTGCAGATGAATATGCTTTGACCACTCCACCTGTGCTTGACAATATAGTGCATGGCCATTAGAATTGCGTATATCTCTGATTGGAAGACGAACACATATTTTCCTGACGAGAATTGTGGTCGGATGTTTTCGCGCTCAAAGAAGACCCCAGCACCGAACTCCCGCCCAGACCTGGAGCCGTCCGTGAAAATGCGAAGACTATCTTTTCCAGGTTCAGTATCAAGCCAGAGCCAATCCTGAAGCCATGACAACTCGACAGTGAAATGACAGCGCAGTAGGATAACGGGTGTCAATGCGTCAGAGGGCATGTCCATGAGACATGGGTCGCTGGAAACTACTTGCGCAAGTACACCGTTATTCCTATGCAAGTTGTACCAAAAGCCATTTCTCTTAAGACGAGATATGGCCTTCAGAGTACATCCTATGATAAATATACCAAGAGAAGGTGCATCATAGCGTCTAGAGCAGCATCCGGCGTGGTGGGGAAAGCCCCTGTGCAGCTGAGATAAACTGTTCTTTCGAGTTTGGTGAAAGAGGCTACGACATGTTTCCGTGTTGTCGATCTTACCATTGCCGTATAGATCCAGAAGACCCTTTCAGGCCGAAAGCACCGTTTGCTTTGACAGTAAGCAAGCTGACAGTGCCTTGGTGGTTTGTGACTCAACATGCATTGACCAAAGAAGCTTGCTATCTAAGGGGAATCTCGGGTACTTTGCTTCCTTGAATATCGGGATGGGAATGCCTTTTCTTTCCTCCTTCTGTGAAGAGAATGACCTCAGTCTTGAGAGAATTAACTGACAGCCCTTTTCTCGTGCACCACTGATCGATCGCATTTAGTGCCGCCTGTGCTTTGAGACAGACATCGCTAAACATAGAGAGTATCGACCAGAGAATCGACTACCATGCATCATAACAGCGGAGACAAGACACCGCCTTGCGGGCAGCAACTGTTTACGGCGGATTTGACACACTGGTCGGCGCCTGCATCAGCGGTCAATGTCCTGTGCGCAAGCATTACTTTGATCCACAATGCCAAGACGTTTAGCTGCGTTACACATGCTGTCGAAAGTTGTGTTATCAAAAGCCCCCTAAATGTCGATGAAGGAGCACAGCTGGCATAAGATGGCGCTTTCAAAAGTGCGTCAAATGTACACAAAATCCTTGGCTGTTTCATGGCTAGTTTCTTGAAAAGTGATCTTTTCTTATTCCCAGTATCGTCTGGGACCTTGTGTAGAATGAGCTGTTCTTATACTGTGGCTTTATGGTCTTGGTGGACTTTCAATTCTGTGGTCTTCGCCGGAATCTTCAATTAAACAAAATTTGGATAGACCGGTAGGTGCACGGTTTATACGGCGGGTGGCTCAAAGGTTTCAAACTAAACTCTCCCAATTTCTGACGGGTCATCAGAGGCATATAGCTAGGCACAATGCTGTCTATGTCTATCTTACTCAACTTTTTCCAAAAGTACACCGGCTCTTTAGGAGGGTCGCCTCACACCTGATACCCCGAAATTAATAAAATGAATTCGTAGAAGTTGTTGACTCGCCGGAAGGAACTATGCCGGCCAGAATACTAACGCAAACCGAGGTCAACTCCTTCACCACCTGTTCTTATGTTCTCTGTGCTCCAGTCAAGCACGAGCTATGAAACAATTATGGCGTGACACAACACCCCACATAGGCCACGTGACTACATACATATGTGCACAGCCGTCTTCTAGGTATACGGAGCACAGGACCACAGGACCTGGCTACACAAAGCTAATTAAGTGGATTTCACCCATGTATCACGAAATTCTGTAATTTGTGTACTTCACTGGGAAATTTACTTTCGTGCAGCGAAACTTCAAAAAAGCCAACAGAGTCCTGAACACTAAGCGAGCCGAAGTAGGGCAGGACAAGTTTGACGAAACAGCACAACACACAGCCCCGCAAGGAGTTATTCCCGTTAATTTGTCTTCAATCTACCTCCTACTTCCTCCTTCTATCCATTATATCCGCGATGTCCTTGAAGGACGAAGAAAATTCGGAAACAAAATAACAAACGAACATTCAAGGACATTTTTGTACAATTCATTTAAGCGGATCACATGGGCTAATGACAGGAGATGTAGTCCATATGCTTATCCTGAATTTGTTCTCTTCCTGTTTACACGTATGACGACGTGGAATAGAAATTGAAGAGCACGATGTGATGGTGGCATACTACTGATCGTTACTTAGGAAGTCATTTGTAGTAAAAAGGGACAAATACAGATGAATAAGAGCGAAAGCATGGTGATTAAGGCACATACTTACGATCTAAGGTTTGGGCAGGTTAGGTTGTAGGCCGAAATCGGCTCATTCTGATACCACATGGATCATATTACCTAAATCCGCCACCCGAAAACCAATCAGTGCTTCTGATGAAGCGATGGATTTGAGCTGTTCTTATATCTGCTAGCTCAGTTATCGTAGAAGGGCGCGCCGAAGTAGATCCTCTAGCGATTTGCAAAAGAGGGACGTGAGTATCCATGGAGCCGCGGCAGAAGTACATTGGCAGGTAGCCCTAACTTGACGGCATGTTTTCGGTTGCCACTAGGTCCCTGGTTCGTCCTAGATTTAGCTTAGGCCAGATTTGTTTAGTGATAAAGCTGATGTTACTTTCGTTCCATTGAAAGTTGGTAGCTTCTATGGATCGAAGTTTCGTCATGTGCTTTACCGAGCGTATTTGAGTTCTGAAATTTCCAAGGGTTGGAAGCCTGGGTGTGCTTGGCCCTAACCTTGCGACTTCATCGGCCGCGCAGTTTCCTGGAATATCCCTATGCCCGGGAGCCCACAGTATTTTTATGTAGAACCGTTCAGTCATCTCGTCTAGAGATAGGCCGCAGTTAAGGGATGTTTTTGATTTGCGGGTTACTACGGCCAGGGATTTTATCGCAGATTGGCTGTCCGTGCAAACGATAATATCCTTAGCGGATATTACATTGATCCTAAGTCGTGCAAGAGCCTCCGTTATCGCTATTATGATGATAGGTTGAGGTTAAGCTCCTTGGAGAAGACTCCACTAACTACAACCGTCTCCATCTTGGAGCCATCGGTATAGAGGGAGATTGAGTCCTTTGGCATAACTTTTCCTTCAGCCCATTGGAAGCCTGGGTGTGCTTGGCCCTAACCTTGCGACTTCATCGGCCGCGCAGTTTCCTGGAATATCCCTATGCCCGGGAACCCACAGTATTTTTATGTAGAACCGTTCAGTCATCTCGTCTAGAGATAGGCCGCAGTTAAGGGATGTTTTTGATTTGCGGGTTACTACGGCCAGGGATTTTATCGCAGATTGGCTGTCCGTGCAAACGATAATATCCTTAGCGGATATTACATTGATCCTAAGTCGTGCAAGAGCCTCCGTTATCGCTATTATGATGATAGGTTGAGGTTAAGCTCCTTGGAGAAGACTCCACTAACTACAACCGTCTCCATCTTGGAGCCATCGGTATAGAGGGAGATTGAGTCCTTTGGCATAACTTTTCCTTCAGCCCATTCCTCCCTGGCTGGAAAGGCAACTTCGAAGTTCTTAGTGAACTTCTGCGGGATGATGTAGTCTGTGTCCATGGGTACTTCGAAGTGATTAAGAATGCTAGTATGGCCTCTATGTGATGTGGGCTATTTTTTCCTATGCCCCTAATCCGTAGGGCCGCGCAGGTAGCTATTTGTTTGCTGAAGAAGTCCAATTGTGGAAAATGTAGTAGAATATTTAGGGCCTCCGTGGGGGTCGATCTGATCGCGCCCCTTATGTATAAGCTTGCCGATTTTTGTACTTTCCCCGGAAAGACTGCCCTGTCCAGAGCAGTCCACCAGACTACGATGCCATACAGGACGATGGGCCTTATGACTGCTATATAGAGCCAGTGCTTGGTTGGAGACCCCACTTTTTGCCCACCCCTTTCTTACAGCTGTAGAGGGCAGAGATTGGTTTCTTGACGCGATCAAGAATGTTGGGTTTCCAATTCAGGCTCCTGTCAAGGACTAGGCCTAGGTATTTAGCCTGATCTTTGGTTATTAATTGGGCTCCACCCAGTCTCGGTAGGCTGAAGGGCGGAATTTTATATTTATTTGTCAACAGTACTAGGTCAGTCTTCTTAGGGTTGACCCCAAGTCCACAGTATTGCGTCCAGGTTTCTACTATATGTAATGCACCCTGCATTAGATCGTTTAGAGTGCTAGGAAATTTTTCTGTGGCGGCAACAGCAATGACATCTGCATAGGCCGTCACAGCGTACCCCTCGTGTTCTAGCAATAGTAGTAGTTTATTGATCAACACGTTCCAGAGGAGATGAGAGAGTACTCCACCCTGTGGTGTACCTCTGCTGATCATTCCAGTTGAGACGGCACCAGCGAAGTTGGCTTTGACGACTCGTTGCGTTCGCAGTTGTCGTACCAGTTCTATCACTGATCCCGTAAGACCCACATCAGACGGCGCTTTTGTGACGGACCATGGTTCAACATTGTTAAAGGCGTCCTCAATATCGAGAAAGGCTAGGGTATAATCCTTGTGTTCCAATGACCATTCTATTATGCTGACCAATGAGTGATGTGTGGTTTCCACCGATTTGCCTTTGTTGTAGCCATGTTGGTTCTCCGACAGCCTTCCTAAGCTATAGCTGTTCGAATGTGTGCCTCGAAAATCTTCTCTAGAGTTTTTGGTAGAAAAGAAGTAAGACTTATAGGCCTCAAGTCATTTGCATACGTGTGGGAGCTTTTGTCTACCTTGGGTATGAAAATGACTTTGGTTACCTTCCACTTGCTGGGCATGTAGGATAAGGAGAAGCAGCTCTTATATATGTATTACCACAAGCTGGGGAAGGATGAGATGCGCCACCTGCTGGAGCTCCACTGGTATGATCCCATCTTATCCTGGAGATTTGTAGGGTTCAAAGCTTTTTAAAGCCCAGAGGACAATATTGCTGTTTACCAGGTTGGGAGCGCGCTCGCAGGAGGATGTTCTCGGTTGGATGACTTGAGGAGGTGTCATAGCCGAGTCACTACTGCCCGGAAAGTGTGCGTCCAGAAGGAGTTCCAGGGCTTCCGTACTGGAGGTCGTCCAGGAACCATCATTCCGCATTAGGTGACTTTGGTTGTACGGGGCCAAAGTTAGAATCTTCCTTATTCTTGAAGCTTCGGAGACCGCTTTGATAATTTCGCTGTAGTTCCTCCACGATTGCCTTTTGGCCTTCCTAGATGCTGCTTTGAATGATTTAAGTGCCTCCTTATAGAAGTTCCAATCCCCTTGCAAGCGGGCAGATTTTGCTTTGTTGATTTGCTTTCTGCTCTCTTTCCTGAGGGAGACTATCTCCTTGTTCCACCAGGGGGGTTTGGGTTTGCCTCTGGGGGTGCTATAACCGCACAAGATTTAGATAGTGCTCTGTTGAGAGTTCCTGTTAGCTCATTTACTAAGCTCTCTAGTTCCGCAGAGTTGTGCGGATAGGTAGGGTGTTTTGTCCCTAGGTAGGGCTGAACATAGGTTCTGTATTTATGCCAGTCAGTTCTGCTGTAGTTCCTTAAGGGAGCTGGGGCACTGACGTGTCTGGCTATGTTGAATTCAATGTAGCGATGGTCAGAGAAGGAGGGCTCTTTTAGGACTTTCCATTCCCTGACTTTGTCGACAATTTCCTGCGATGCAAAGGTTACATCTAGAACCTTTTGTCTGTTCTCGGTGATAAGAGTTGGTTCACAGCCATTATTGTAAACGACGGGGCTAGTATGTAATGAATATTTGAACAGTGACTCAGCCCGATCGTTGATATTGCTGCTACCCCATATCGTGTGGTGTGCATGTGCATCATACCCTATGACAAGTTCGGCATTTACTAGCTCTGCATCCTTGACCAGATTCACCAAGTAGACCGGAGAGGGAGGAGGACTTGGCCTGATCATTATGCATTTCAAAAAATGAAGTACAAGAACTGAAATATTGTCCGAATATTGTTGTTTATTATTTCTAGAACCTCCGTGTATCCGTTTCGGTACGACTGACATCACGTGCGTGAATCGCTGTGAAAGCACGATAGTTCGGCTGTCACGCAAGTCTAAAATAATATGTTTGAAACAGGACTCCCAACCGTACGACTAGATTGAAGTAGTTAGTGTTAAGTGAAGCAATGCAGTTGTATGCATAAATAAGTTTGTTTTCCTCTCACACAAAATTCCGTCCCTATTTGGTATATGCCTCTGACGCCGATGACACGGGATCGAATCCCGACAACAGCCATGTCATCGTACGTGTTTTTCATGGTGCTACTCCTTAGCGGGCTGCTGACAAAACCCCCTGTAGTATAATTGTCGAGGAAAGCTTCTCGAATTTCGCCGTTCGGAACCGGCAATAAACTGTAGGTCCCTTTCACCTATGTGAAAATGAAATCACACACAACATGGGTGATTGAGAGAAGCTCGGCTTTGGTCCTTCATTGACTATAACGCCAACATCCATCCATCTGGTATATACTAAGGAAACAGCAATTTCCGTTTATAATAATAAAAAAAATAAAAATTATTTAAAATCTGTAGAAGCAATACTCGTTTCCTTGTGTTGCTCCTTAAATTCATAAGGTCCTGGGAAATAGTTTACTCAGCAATAGGTGTTAGGCTAATATTAGGAAATTGATGAAAGGCTTGGCTAGACAAGCATTTGGATAGGCTGTCTACTATGTGCGTACATATATTTAGCTTATAGTGAGGTACATTCAATACTCAATTTTCGGTTTTCAAACTTCATTTTTTTTAAACGCTACTTGTTTTTTTAAATATTCGGATCCGGGGGTTTCTAACTGGAGGACATTTTTTTTAACTACCTTTTGTCTTATTTATCTTTTCAAGGTACATTTAATTAATAAATGAATCGAGTCACCCAATAATACTACCATTTTTTAAAAAGGTAAGAAAAATATGTGGAGTGTATAATTAACGTTGAGTGCTACCTAGTGCTGCCATAAGTTTTGTTACAAATATTTCAATTATTTCATTTATTAGAACTCATTTGGATTCACTCGAAATTACCGTCTTTCGCTTTAACCCAAGCTTTCAAAACGGTGTAGCCATTAGTTTCCATGGAGATCGTGGACGCTGCTCTGGTTAATGGTGTTCTACTTACTTTCTTATCAGGCCGGAAATCTATGGAGGATCCAAGCCTGAGCTATAGCCGCCTTCCATCCTTGACGGTCCCGGGCACGCTGCTTCCAGTTTTCAAGATCAAGTTGTCTTAACTTCATACCGGACGTTCGGTCTTCCTCTTCTTCTCGAACCAGGTGGCTCGGAATGGAAGACCTAAAAGGGGTCTCTTTAGCTGGAGCGTTGGTGTTCATGCGCTCGATGTGGCCGAGCCAATGTAGTCGACGGATCTTTGCCTTTCAGACTATATCCACATCTTTGTATAGCTCGTAGAGTTCGCAGTTCAGTCTTCTCCTCCATTTACATTCCTCACGAAAAGGACCAAATATCCGGAGCAGAATTTTTCTTTCAAAAGAACCCAAAATCAGCTCCGCCGTCCAGCTTATCATCCAGCTTTCATCTCTATACAGCAAGACAGGCAGTAGAAGCGTTTTGTAAAGCATGACTTTGGCTCTTGGAGTATATTTGTGCGGTGCTAAACGGCTTAAGACGTTCACAGAGTATGCTGGACAGGATTTCGTATGCGTTATTGAGCAGGAATATACGTCTATAGTTCTTGCAGGAAGTAGGATCGCCTTTTTTGTGGATGGGGCAAATAGAGATCATATATTCCAGTCGTTGGCCATGCTTTCATCATCCCAAATTCAACAGATGATCTGGTGCGGATCCCTACCAGAACATCGCCGCCAGCCTTAAAGAGCTCTGATGGTAAGCCATCTGAGCCTGCCACCTTTTTTTTCAGCTTTTGATAAGCTGTGCCACGAATCGTGGATGA
This sequence comes from Eumerus sabulonum, assembly GCA_951905685.1. Taxonomy (NCBI): domain Eukaryota; kingdom Metazoa; phylum Arthropoda; class Insecta; order Diptera; family Syrphidae; genus Eumerus; species Eumerus sabulonum. Next base: position 9,325,587 of record OX645060.1, read on the forward strand.
TAGGTAGCCTAAGGTGGTCTCATCTACTTCCTGAATGGCTGAGCGAGAATGCAGCCACATTTTGTTGATATTTGTGCTCGACGTAGGCCTACCGGAGAGCCATTCGCTTATTTGCTCACTGAGAGCGCCGTGGAGCAATGGTTAGTGTGTTGGTCCCTGACGTACGATGAGCGAGTTCGGATCCCGATAACATTAACGCCATCGAATATTTAATTCGTAGTGTCTCTCCTCGGCAGGGTACTGGCAAATCCGCCGGAAGTAACCATGCCATTAAAAAGCTTCTCGACTAACTCCGTTCGGAACCGGCATTAAACTGTAAGTCCCTTTCACCTGTGTAAAAAAATAAATCGGACACAACATGGGTGATTGAGAGAAGTTTAGCTCTAGCCCTTCATGGGCTGTTACGCCACCAAAAAAGAAGAAGAAGATACTCTGGTAACCTCCGGTGTGCTCAGTCGTCCGATGTCGAACCTCCTCATGGTGGGCCGATGCAACTTTCTGACATTGGCAGTCGAGCTCTGAATCTTGCTGCCACGAGGAAATGGTCAGAGTCGACGTTTGCCCCCCTGAATTATCGCACATCCAAGATATTTGACGAGTGTTTTGCGTCAATGAGCACATGGTCTATTTAGTTGGCGGTTCGGCCGTTCAGAGATGGCCAGGTTGCTGTGTGAATTCGTTAGCGGGGAAATCTTGTGCTACTTATCACCGCATTACGAGCTGTCGCATAGTCCGTAAGTCGGAAGCAGTTATCTGTTGTTGTATCGTGGAGGCCATGCTTTCCAATCACACCTCCAAAGGTGTTCTCCTTACCGATTTTGGCATTGAAGTCTCCGAGTACAACTTTAAAATCGTACTCCGGACAAACTCCCTAGGTCCAAGAGATCATAGAAGTCCACTTTGATAGGGTATTCAGCGCCTTCGTGCATATATGTGCACATATGTAAGTGTAAGATCTGCCATTGATGTGGATTAGAGCCAGGTGATCACTTATAGGTTTAAAGTCGATGACCTTCGATCTTAACCGCTCTCCCACGACAAGTCCGCACCTCAACATGTGCAACCTTTTGTGATGTCGCAGTCTTTTTTCCTCATCATACTGTTTCCTTATCCAGTGTATTTCCTGGATCGCAGTAATATCCACCTTGTACTGCGTGAGGATTCTTTCCAGCTTATGAGCACTTCAGGAGTGTACAGAGCTCCAGGAGAATACTCGCAAATCGAATTCCTTTTTCGCGGCATTTTTGTCTTTGAAAATCCGTCCACATTTTGCTCTTCCATAACTTGTGTTTTACGTGGGGGGTTTGTTGGCCCACCGCAATAATGCTGTTCTAAGGCTTTCCAAATGTCTGTGGGGAGTCTTACAGGCCATGTTCTCCAATACTGACCACGAACAAAACAACACAAAACACAAAACAATTATTTTGCTAGCTTTTCCCGTGTCGCACGCTCAGCTGGTTAAGGTCCCTTTCAACCTGTGTGCGCCACCTTAGATGCGGCCGTCCTCTACAACGTAATTCTTCAGGGTTGGAGTCAAAGACTCTTCGGGCAGGAGCTGTGCTGTCCCTTCGCTCTACATTGCCTAGCCACCTAAAACTTTGGATCGGTCTACGCCGTACTAGGCTGATGTCGCTGTGCAGCTCGTACAGTTCGTGATGGAATCTTCTCCTCTACTCTTCGTCAATACAAACGGGACCAAAGATTTTCCTCTCAAAACGCCCAAGGACCCCTTCATCCAATCTTGATAAGGTCCAACCCTCTGCACCGTAAACGAGGACTGGGATGATTATGGTTTTATGGATGGTCACCTTAGTTTTCCGAGAGAAAGCTCTACTACTGAATTGCCTCTTGAGCCCGAAGAAACAGCGGTTGATAAGAGTTAGTCTGCGTCTAATCTCAGCGCTGGTGCCGTTGTCGCTTGTTACCAGTGACCCAAGGTAGACGAAATCCTCGACTATATGAAAGTTGTCACTGTCAATAGTGACGTTCTAGCCCACACGTCGGTGTTATGCATCTTTCTTTGACGATAGCTTTATTTTCAGACCCACTTTAGCCGCTTCTGCTTTAATGCTCACAAAAGATTTTTTTTTACGTCTCGTTGCGTTCTCCCAATCGTGTCAATGTCATCAGCGTTATAGGGGTCTGACTTTTTGTTTACTGGGAAAACGATGCGGAGATTCCACTCATCGGGCTTGCTTTCCTCCGACCATATCTTACAGATGAGCTGGTGCATGTTCCCAACCAACTCATCTCTAGCTGCTTTAAACAGCTCAGCAGGCAGGTCGTCTGCGCCAGCAGCTTTATTCGACTTCAGTTTTGATATCGCTAGTTGAACCTCATCTAAGTCGGGTGGCCGGAATTCTCTCTCATCTCCGTCCAGTGTGATTAGTGCGTTCTGACTGACAGTGGCGTCTTGGTCAATTTCGCCGTTATACAGTCCGCGTAGATAGTCCACATTCTCAGCATCGACTGTACGAGGTGCATGTGTTCACCCCCGCATAGAGCTCACGAGGAGTTCTCGTATATCGGTGCAACGTGGCCATGTATGCCTTCTGTTTTTCTGCATGTACCTGTCTGCACTAGTCAACAAACCAAGAGTTTCTCCTAAGCGGTGGCTGGAAACCTAATACATCAAAGGCAGCACCCCTGATGGCGCTTTGAAAAAGTCTTAATTGCTGTTCTATGATTTGTGCAGTTTGCATCGGCTCTTTAGAGAGCTTGAGGGAGACACGATCCTGGCGGTCTCTTGTGCGCAGGAAGCTTGCCAATCGCCCATCGCCGTCTGTAATTTCCATAGGAAATCTCCAGATGGCACCACGAGGAGGTGGGGATAGGACTTACTAACAATGCCGCAAGATGTTCGGCTGCGGTGGCTCCTCTCACTTTTTAGCAGGCTAACATCCGTCGGATAGATGCTACCCCTACTAGGCATATGTTCGTCCCTTGCCATCTCCTTTCCCTTTCACTCTTCTTAAATAATTTTAATACGTAATCGTATCCATTATTCTCAGCGGGGTTTTGACAAAACCCGATGTAGTAAAATTGTCATGAAAAGCTTCTCGAAATTCGCCGCCGTTCGGAATCGGCAATAAACTGTAGGTCCCTTTCACCTATGGGAAAATGAAATCATAATCAACATGGGTGATTGAGAGAAGCTCGGCTTAGGTCCTTCATGGACTGTAACGCCATCATACTTATTTACTTATCAGGCCAGCGATCCATGGAGGATCTGAGCCTGAGCTATAGCTGCCTTCCATCCTTGACGGTCCCGGGCACGCTGCTTCCAGTTGTCAAGACCAAGATGCCTTACATCCGCGATTACTTGGTCTTTATACCGGAGGTTCGGTCATCCTCTTCTTCTCGAACCAGGAGGCTCGGAGTCGAAGTCCCTCTTAGCTGGAGCGTTGGTGTCCATGCGCTCGATTTGGCCGAGCCAATGTAGTCGACGGATCTTTACTTTCCGGACTACATCCACATCTTGGTACAGCTCGTAGAGTTCGCGGTTGTGTCTTCTTCTCCATTCACCTTCCTCACAGACAGGACCAAATATCCGGCGCAGAATTTTTCTTTCGAAAGAACCCAAAATCTCCGCTGTCCTGCTTATCGTCCAGCTTTCGGCTCCGTACAGCAAGACTGGCAGAATGAGCGTTTTGTAAAGCATGACTTTGGTCTTTCGAGTGAGGAGTTTTGACCCCAGTTGTCTGGACAAGCCGAAGTAGCAGCGGTTGCCAAGGGCGATTCTATGCCGGATCTCCACTGTGGTGTCATTTGTGGAATTTACGTTTGCCCCGAGGTAGACAAACTCCTTAACTACCTCGAAATTGTAGCTGTCAATTGTTATGTTTTGTCCCAGGTGGTGAGCGACGGATTGGTTTTTGCTTGACAGCATGTATTCCGATTTGTCCCCATTGATCTTAAGACCAACTCGTTTCGCCTGTTCTTCAATCGCCGTGAATGCTTCCACAATGCCACGGCGAGAACACGCGATGATATCGATATCATCCGCGTATCCTAGCAGCTGGATGGACTTGTAAAAGATAGTGCCTTCCCTGTTGACGCCTGCCCGTCGCACTATCTGCTCCAGCACCAGGTTGAAGAAGTCACATGACAGCGCATCTCCTTGCCGAAATCCGGTGCATGTTTCGAATGGTTCCGAGGTCCTTTTTTTTCTTTTTTTTTTTTAGAAACTCGCGCAGGTTCAAGATTTTATATTCTCTTATCATGTGCCTATAGACACACAACCTGAACGGAGTGCAGTGGTTGGGTCGTTGATGTTCGTTCACAACTCTCAGGGGTGGTTGTCCTAGATAGGACGAGAGCCGACCGAATTCCGGGTTGGTTATAGTCCCTACTAATTCGTTCGAGCACTTTAATATTGCATACGCAGAGGATGAATTTCAGTTTGACCGTATACTGTGAGTGTTATGCTTGCAGGCAGTACGTCTAGTCACTTTCCATTCACAACTGCGTTGCATACTTTTTGTCCGTATAGGAATTACTTTTTCTTGGCTACGAAGCGAATTTGAACTATAGACCTTCCGCTCGGCGGTCGATGATGTTAACCACTGCACCACGGCCACCCCTATTCTTATATTATGATAAATGGAATGAATGAAAGCGTAATTGTGTAACAGAACTCATGGCAGGACTAGGTAGTCTTGCTAAATATTTTTATGGCAGGAATTATGTGCAATTTTATGTTTAATTATTCTTACCACTTAGGGACCTTCCAGGTCCAATTAAAATCCCAATATGCGGAAAATGTGTAGTTGCCTTCCCTGAACTTCTCCGAAACACAGTTAAGAGAAAAAAAATGGACAAATTGCTATAGAACGTAAAAATCATATTAAAAATAAAAACAAATTCGAAAGAAATATAAAACTATTTAAAAAACAAAAAAAAAATCATAATCGTGCTTGACAATATTGTTTCCAACAAAAAAGGAAAAAAACTTCAAGAAAATAAGTATCTAACTCAATAGAAGAATTCATAGTTCATTCATAGTCGTACTACAGAAAGAAGAACAATTTAAATAGTTTTATATTAAATTAGCAAATGTGTATATAAAAAACAAAATAGGTAAATGTTGGTTAATTTTTATTCGAGATTTTATTTGTTTGAAGAAGAAGGCACATACAGTGGTGGCCAGATAAATAGTACACCCGTAAGTTTTCATACATTATGTGGTCTAGGTAGGTAGGTAAGACCGTAGCCTTCCCGGAGATGGGAAGAACACACATAGGCCAGGGAGGACCGTTGTTAGCCACGAGGGGGCTTAGCCCCCTATTCGTGAAACCATTCTGTGCTTCTTAAGAAATTAAGAAGATCAGATATCCCTACTTGCTGAACTTCGGTCAGATCGTTAAGGAGGTATGATCCTAGGTATCGTTTCCTGATTGTGCAGAATGCCGGGCAGGCGCAGAGGAGGTGATTGATGGATTCGACCTCTTCCTCGTCTAGACAGCTCCTACAAAAATCATTCGGAGTGATACCTAGTTTTTGCGCGTGTTTGCCGATAAGGCAGTGTCCTGTGATGACACCTATGACTTTACAGATGTCAGTTCCATTTAGGGAGATGATACTCCTAGTCCGTTGACTATCGAGCCGGGGCCAGATTTGCCTGGTGATGAGGCAGGTAAGTCCCTGAGTCACTCTCCGGTTCGTCTCGGCCCTGGCGAGATTTATGTTTAAGGGTTGCAAAGGGTATACCCTTATAAGCCACGATTGATTGTAGCGCCGTTCCTTGTCTGGTGAGTGTGTCGGCTCTCTCATTTCCTGGAATGTCGCTGTGTCTTGGTACCCATATAAGTTGTATATTGAACTGTTCGGCCATCTCGTTAAGAGATAGGCGACAGTCGATGCTAGATTTTGATGCGTACACATAGGACTCCAGCGACTTTAAGGCTGCTTGAGTGTCTGTGAGAATGCGAATATCCGTGGTGGATATTACGTTCCACTTCAGCCAAGACAAGGCCTCTTTTATTACCAACAGTTCCGCCTGGAACACGCTGCAGTGATCTAGTAATTTTAGAGCTTGAGTTATATAGCTTGAATTGTTTGCAGAAAACTCCACTGCCCACCCCGTCTTTGGTTTTAGACCCGTCAGTGTATAAATCCTCACAGTTTCTGCGCGGTTGAGTTTGGCGGGTCCAGTTATTCCTGTCCGGATAGATCATCGTAAAGTTTTTGTCCAAGACTATGGTGGGTTCTGTGTGGTCTAGGTTTTCTGTCATAGTTATCCTGTTTTGCAGGATGGAGGAGTGGCCAGTGACATAGCTCGCCCATTTCGAGTTGGCTTTTAGTCTTATGGCCGTGTGTGTGGCAGTTTGCTTACCGAAAATATCGAGTGGTGTAAGGTCTAGTATCATGTTAAGCGCAGCCGTTGGTGTGGACCTGAGGGCCCCGGTAATGCACATACATGCCATTCTTTGTACCTTCTCGAGTTGTTTGTGGTATGTTGTCTTGTCTAGTGTAGTCCACCAGACTATCACTCCATACATTAGTATGGGTCTAACGACCGTGATGTAGAGCCATAGGGTGATCTTGGGGTTGAATCCCCATTTTTTTTTGGGCTTGTTGTTGCTTTTTTTGCTCTTTCAATTGTGTTCAGTTGTGTTGTTAGTGTGTTGGACTATGGCGCACGATGAGCGAGTTCGGATCCCGGTAACACCAACGCCATCGAATGTTTATTTCGCGGCGTCCCTCCTCGGCGAGGTACTGGCAAAACCCCCCGTAGTATAACTTGCCTGGAAAAAGCTTCTCGACTCACGCCGCCGTTCGGAATCGACATTAAACTGTAGGTCCCTTTCACCTGTGTGAAAAGTAAATCATACACAACATGGGTGATTGAGAGAAGCTTGGCTCTGGTCCTTCATGGGCTGTAACGCCACCAAAGAAGAAGAATTGTGTTGCTCTTCCAAGTTAATTTCCTATCGAGTGTAATGCCAAGAAATTTGGCACTAGGGAGTAGGCTAACCTGGTATCGAGCAGAGTGTTCCCTATCACTTTTCCGGGATTTTGTGCTTTTTGGTAAAAAGCACGAGCTCCGTTTTCTGTGGGTTAATCCTGAGCCCGTTACTATGCGCCCATTTGCATAGAAGTGAGAAAACTAAAAACAAGAAACATTTGCAAATATTGTCCGTACACCCAAGGACGCATGACTAAGTCAACGTGCAATGAATGTGATGTAAGCAAATGTTGAGAGCATAGAGTTGGCCTCTGCAACAAATGACCAAATACTTTGTTAGGGTTCCGTACCCAAAGGTAAAACGGAACTCTTTTACTAAGACTTCGCTGTCCGTCCGTCCGTCCGTCTGTCATCAGGCTGTATCTCATGAACCGTGATAGCTAGACAGTTGAAATTTTCACTAGTATTTCTGCCACTACCACGACAAATACTAAAAACAGAACAAAATGAATACTTTAGGGGGGCTCCCATACAACAGATATGATTTTCATCCAAAAAATCCTGCCTGCAACCAAGTTCTGTCATTTGATGATATATACAGATGGTACGGAACCCTTCGTGCGCGACTCCGACTCGCACTTGGCCGGTTTTTTGTTTTTAATGTGTTCTGTTAACTAGTGAATAAACTTTTGAGTTCCCACTTTTTTTTACAAATAAACAAAAACGCATTTTTATGAAAAATTAAAAAAGCAAGTGATCTCAAAAACAATGGCTCCAAAGGCTGTTTCGAAAATAAAATAAAAATTCTTAATGGGCGCTACAGTTCGGGGTGAACCTAGGCCTCAACCAACATGCCCCATCAACTAGCACGACCCTTTGCTTACTTACTTACTTACTTAGGTGGCGCTACAGTCCGTGGTGAACCTGGGCCTCAACCAACAAGCGTCTCCAGCCGGCACGGTCTTTGGCCAGCTGTTTCCAGTGCCGCACGCCCAGTTGGTTGAGGTCCCCTTCCACCTGCGTGCGCCACCGCTGAGGCGGCCGTCCTCTGCCGCGCCTTCCTTCCGGAGTGGATTCGAAGACTTTTCGGATCGGAGCTGTATCTTCCAAGCGCTCTACATGGCCTAGCCACCCTAGACGCTGTATCCGTAGACGTCGTACCAGGCCGATGTCGCTGTACAACCCGTTCGTTATATCTTCTCCTCCATACACCGTTTGAACAAACGGGACCGTAGATAGTGCGCAGAATTTTCCTCTCGAAACGACCAAGGGCATCTTCATCCGCTTTTGTTAAGGTCCAAGCCTCTGCGCCGTAAAGGAGGGATGGGATGATCAAGGTCTTATATAGTGTCATCTTGGTTTTCCGAGAGAGGGCTCTACCTCTCAATTGCCTCTTGAGCCCAAAGAAACAACTGTTGGCAAGAGTGGTTCTGCGTTTTATCTCAGCGCTGGTGTTGTTGTCGCCGGTCATAGTGAGCCAAGGTAGACGAATTCCTTGACCACTTCAAAGTTATATCCGCCCATGGTGACGTTCTGGTCAATACGTCGGTGTTGTCCGTCTCTTTTAGATGAAAGCAGATATTTGGTCTTACCCTCATTAACCTTGAGACCCATCTTAGCCGCTTCTACCTCAATGCTCACGAAAGCCTTATTGACGTCTTGCTGTTTTCGTCCAATTACGTCAATATCGTCGGCGTACGCAAGCAGTTGCGTAGACTTGAGATATATTGTACCTCTTGTGTTGGCCAGTGACTCTTGCACGATCTTTTCAAGCACGATGTTGAAGAAGTTGCACGACAGCGCGTCGCCCTGCCTAAATCCTTTTTTAACATCAACGGTCTCGGTTTGTTCATTACCGACCTTAATGGAGCAGCGAGAATTCTCCATTGTCATCCTGCGCAGTCGGACGAGTTTGATAGGGATGTTAAAACTAGACATGGCTTTGTACAGCTCGTCTCTATATACGCTGTCATACGCGGCCTTGAAATCGACGAAGAGGTGGTGAGTGTCGATTTGGTATTCCTGCGTCTTCTCCAAGATCTGCCGTAGCGTAAATATTTGGTCTATTGTGGATTTACCTGGCCTGAAACCACACTGATAAGAGCTGATCAGGTTATCCCCAAACGGTTTCAGGCGTTCACACAATACGGCAGAGAAGATCTTATATGCGATGTTAAGGAGACTTATTGCCCTATAGTTGGCGCGGTTATTGGGGTCTCCTATCTTATGGACTGGGCAAACGATGCTGAGATTCCATTCGTCGGGCATGCTTTCCTCCGACCATACCTTGCAAATGAGATGGTGCATGCACCTTACCAGCTCATCTCCAACCGCCTTAAGATGTTCAGCAGACAGGCCATCTGCGCCCGCGGCTTTATTAGACTTAAGTCTTGATGTCGCTATTTTGACTTCGTCTAGGTCGGGTGGAAGGAATTATCTTACATTGTCGTCCATTACGAACGAATCGTTCTGCCTGACAGCGGTATCTTGTCTGTCATTGCCGTTATACAGTCTGCAGGAATTGTCTTTCCAAATCCTCAGCATCGACTGTGACTCTACTACCAGTTCTCCATTTTCATCCCTGGAGGCCGCCGCTCTGACTTTGCAGCCATGGCATGTTCGTTTTACCTTATTGTAAGACTTCCGGGCGTCATTCCTGCGGAAGCACTTCTCCATCTCCTCGATCTCACGCTTTCCGTGCTCTCTCTTCTTTCTTCTGAAAAGCGTGTGTTCCTCTCTTCTCTTTTGGTCATAGATTTCGCGAGCAACTCTCGTACGTCGTTGCAGCGTGGCTTTATAAGCCTCTTGTTTTGCTGCATGGGCTTGTTCGCATTGTTCATCGAACCAGGGACTTCTAGGTGGTGGCGGTTTAAAACCCAGCACATCTGAGGCAGCGTCTCTGACGGCGCTCTGGCAATGCGTCCATTCCTGCTCTATTGTTTGTGCTGCTGGGTGCGGATTTTGAGAGAGCTTGGAGACACGATCGGCAAAGTTTCTGGCAGTCTCTTGCGATTGTAGCTTTCTGACGACAAACTTACGTTGTCCTACTTGACTCCTAATATCCTCATTCGTACCTTGGCTACAACAAGGTAGTGGTCCGAGTCGATGTTGGCTCCTCGGAAGGTTCGTACGTCGAGAATACTGGAGGAGTGTCTGGTATCGATCGCAATGTGATCAATCTGGTTAGTGGTCGATTGATCAAAAGACCGCCAAGTACCCTTGTGGGTGTTGAGATGGAGGAATCGTGTGCTTGCTACAAGGAGGTTACGCCCCGTTAGGAAATCGATTAGCCTAAGTCCGTTGTCGGATGTGGTGTTATGGAGGTTATGGATCCTATGATCGACTCAAATATGTCCTCTTTGCCCAGTTTGGCATTGGTTCTATCTAGGAGATCGTAGAATTCTTCTTTGGGTCGATCGTGCTTTAGTGGACGAGGCGTTCGCTTACATCCCGAAAGCTTAAGACTTTTTGTCGGAGTCTTCCTCGAATAAAGAATCCGCACCCGAATAGGCGCTGTTTGTTCTCCTTGTAGCAGTTCCCGTGGTAGATGTCACAGTTTTTCATCCGTCTTTTGCCTGGTCCATCCCATCGCACTTCTTGAAGCGCGGTTATTTCTGCTTTATAGCAGTTGAGGGTTTGCTCCAATTGATCGCCTGCACCCGGTCTGTTGAAGGACCTCACATTCCAGGTGCAGACTCTCAAGTCCGTTAGTCGTTTGCGGGAGTCGTCAGCTTTGTATCCGTCCGTATCCGAGGCTTGTTTTCGCTTCGGAACAAGTAGGTTTTTACGTGATAGGGATGTTGCCCCTAAGCACAACCCCCAACCCGGAGGGCCAGGTTTCTCTTTCCTCAGGAACAAGGGGTTGGGTCGCTGCACACATTGGTTCGCTACGCGGAGGCTGTGTGTCAACTTGGATCGAAGCTGGCGTTTGCCATGTTAAACGCGATCAACCCCTTTGCTCTGTTTCTTATACACTCTGATTTAATGAAGTACCACAAGGCTGCTAGCTTACACCCATCTCTTTTTTCAAATGAGCGTTTAGTTCAACTCTTCAGCCAATTTTGTTGAAAAACAAATGTCTTCCCTACCTCACCTGAAGGCACACTAAACAGTCGAATTAGAGGAGTAGACATGCCACGAGGTCACGTCTTCAAAGTTGTTTCCATCGTAATACCACCCAGTACCACCGCCACCCGTTGCTTAATACGACAGCAATGTGCTCACAGGTAAGAAACAACTTATTTGACTGATACCTTCGTTCCAACACGGCACCTTCAACGCCCTCTCGTCCCACCTGTCGAGTGTAAACAAAACAAATGGAAGGAGAAGACGAAATCCGAACATTTACCTCATCGACTGGCATTTCAAGTCTAAAAATACTCCCCAATCGACGGCGATCAATCATAAATTGACAGCAATCCCCGCTCCCAGAGCCACCAGCTCAACATTAAATATTCCTAAGTAATGACTGCAATTACAATCATTTGTAAATTGCTTCAGCGACGAAGAATACGATGTGATATCCTTACGAGTCCTTTTAAGAATATGTTTATTCACAACGATATCGATGTGAGCCAATAATCACCATTCGGCGATACCATCATCGGATGTTAAGCAGAACAGGATGTACACGTTAGAGCGCAGGACGATAGACGTTAGACAAATGTCGATTGTGTTGTGTTTTGCATATGAAAAGGAGTCACACGCCTGAAAGGATAATCGACAAAGTGAAAACGAAATTACTTCTACCTGACGGGTTGATGTGAATGTAATCAGTTTCGCTTTGTACACGATGGTCGGTCGCTAGCATCAACGTATCGACTCTTTTGTCCTGTAGTTAAGGATGCGAAAAGTTAAATGGCTAATATCGTCGTACAGTAAGGGCGGCACGGTGATAAGTCGATAATCAGGACTCGAAAATGGTGAATCTCAATGGCTTCTAGCCTGTACAGGTTGTATGTGTGGGTGTTTGGGTGGTAATCGATAGATTAGGTCAGTGGATCAAGGAGTGGAACAACCGAGGTGGTATGATTGTCATGGTTCTGTGCACATAGCAAATGGCATTGAAATTATTGGCAAGCTTTTCATTAGCGCGAGTTGCTCTTTGCCATCGCCGAGCACGAGCAGCGGAAGAGGAAGTGATGGTGGTGGTGGAGGGAGCGGTTTAACGATTACATCCTGTCGTTGTTATTGGCAGTTACACGAAGTGAGATAAGGAGATGATTCTGCTTTTAATGGGCCACTGAGAGCATGTCTCACAGAGGCAACTATTATCTACAAACTAACCCAATGGAACGGTCACTATGCCAGATGTGAACTTCGCGCGGGGTTATACGAGGGGGGATTAGTACACAGAGAATGGGACGGGTTCTACTTGTCTTTTTTAAAGAACTAATTTTACGCAGGGGTTTTACGCTGAGTCTTATGTTGTAACTGCACTGAGTCGTTGCGGAAATTTAACTCAAAACTGTAGAAAGCAGGAAGAGTTCATTCCATTCTTTTCGAAGCTTCTGTGCAACTATACAACCTTGAATACAACTTTGAATGGTTTTGGAATCTTAAATGTAGTAGTGGCCCTGGCGCTTTTATGCCTTTCCATGCCTTCCTTTTTTTGTCGAAAGCTTCTGTTAGAGTTAAAGAGTTAGAGAGGATTAGGGGGTGCGAAAAAGTCGCCTGATCACTGCGGTCACTAATGGGTCTAGTGTGATATCCCCCACTTACAGTTCACTCAAAAATCCTGAGTTCATAATGGAACTTAGTACCCTTTTGGATGAGCTAGCAGCGATTTCTTCTGCTTCAAGATAACACTTGCCTAAGCAACGATGACGTGTACTGACAAGGCAGTTACAGTGGCACAGTATGTGCTCTTCTTCCTCATTACACATTCTGCAAATGTCCTTATGTAGCATGCTCATGGTCTTGAGGTGTTTGTTGACGGGGGAGTCTGTTATTATGCGTATCTGACACCTCGAAAGCATGAGGAATTGTTTCGGATGTAGTTGGGAGGAACAACTTGGCTTGTCTGCTACCTTCCGTTTGTAACCAGTAGTGATCAGTCGTGTTCCTTAACCAATTGTTTATGCAGCATTTGATGGTGCTGATGGGTATGCCGCAGAAAGGCCGTGGCATCATAAATGGTGATGCGGAGCCTTTCCTTCCTAGTAGGTCCGCCTTTTCGTTGCCTGTATGGCCGCTGTGTTCAGGTATCCAAAAGAGGTGAACTCTGTTTGTGCTGGCCAGCTGGTGAATTAGTTGCAGGCAGTCCCATACCAGTTTGGAGGTGATTTCATAGATCTTTAAGGTCATAAGTGCGGCCTTGCTGTTGCATTACTCTCTTGAAAATCGGAGCTATATCTGTCCATGCTGTAGTAAATGTGTGTTCCGGTATTTGTTCCGTATACTCCAGCCCCAACGCCTTCATTCGTTTTGGAGCCGTCTGTGTACCACATGTAGGATCCGCGATTGAAGGAGGGTCTGTCCTGTTCTCAGTTGTATCGGTTGGGGAATGTGACCTTATAGTTTTGGCTGAAGTTGTATCTGGGGAGACAATTGTCTGTGTGTCCTTAGGATTTCATGCCTGTTTAGTTCAGTAAGGATGTCAGGATGAAAGAGCCTACAATTAGAGTCATCCTCCGTGATTGGTCTGTCGGCAAAGACCATGGCTTCTTTCTTCAGTTGGAGGTGAAGAGGTGGTAGGTCCGTGATGACTTCTAGTTCTGCGGTCGGGGTAGTTATCATGGTCGCTTTAATGCAGATACAAGCTAGTCTTTGCAATTTGTTGAGCTTGGCTTGCACTGATACTCGTTTTGTTTTGTGCCACCAGACGGGCGCAGCGTATGTACGAATTGGTCTGGTGATTCTTGTATGTACCCAGAGCCAGCGGGATATTTTGGGATTTGTGCTCCATTTTTTGCCAGTGAGACCTTTGTTGGTCCATAGAGAGATCCTGGTTTTCTCAATGGTCTTTATAATGTGAGGACCATTGAGAAAACCAGGATCTCTCTATGGACCAACAAAGGTCTCACTGGCAAAAAAAAAAATACGTGAGGAGAGCACCGTGGCACAGTGGGTAGTGTGTTGGCCTCTGACGCCGATGACTCGGGATCGAATCCCGACACAGCCATGTCATCGAACGTGTTTTTCACGGTGTTTCTCCTCAGCGGGGTTCTGACAAAACCCCCTGTAGTAAAATTGTCATGAAAAGCTTCTCGAAATTCGCCGTTCGGAACCGGCAATAAAACTGTAGGTCCCTTTCACCTATGGGAAAATGAAATCACACAAAACATGGGTGATTGAGAGAAGCTCGGCTCAGGTTCTTCATGGACTGTAACGCCGACATACATACTTTATAATGTGAGAGTTCCAAGTGAGCTTTTCGTCTTGAGTTGCCCGTAGGTATTTGACTTCTTTTGAGAACTCTATGCCCATTCCTCCTTTTGGTGAAGGCGACTATAGTGCTTCTTGAGGGCTGACATTTAGTGCGACCTTTATGTGCCAGTTTGCGACATGGTTTAGTGCCCTTTGGAGGTGTTCAGAGACTGTGTCTTCGAATTTGCCTCTGACTAAGATCACTAAGGTCGTCGGCGTAGCCTTGGACGTAGGAACCATTGTTGTTGAGTATGTTAATCAGTTCATTTACTACGGTGGACCACAGTAGGGGTGTAAGAACCCCGCCCTAAGGGCATCCTTTCGCGGCACTTACACTGATTTTATCATTGCCAAGTGAAATGTTTATTTTCGTATGACGAAGCATGTGTTGGATCCAATTGCATGTGGTGTTATCCACCCCTGTGCTAAGGATGCAACTTTTTATTTGGGTGTAGTCGGTGTTGTCGAAAGCACCCTCAATATCGAGAAACCAACCTATCGCAATTTCTTTGTCGCTCAGGGATTTATTAATCCGGGCTGTTAGCTCCTGAAGAGCATGCGTGGTCGATTTCCCCGGCTGGTAGGCATATTGGTTTTTTGTGAAGTGGTGATCTTTTCAGGGCACCGTCCCTGATATGCCTGATCAGAATTTTTTCCATTGTTTTTAGGAAGAAAGAGGTAAGGCTTATCGGTCTGTAGGACTTAGGCAGGTCTGTGGGTCTACGGCCTACTTTGGGAATGAATTTTACCATTACCTCTGTCCAGCTCGTTTGTATGTATCCCCATGCATAGCTGGTTCTAAAGATGTTGATAAGCATGGAGCTAATTAGTGCACTTCCTTTCTGAAGGAGGGCTGGGAAGATGCCATCCTCCCCGGGGATTTGTACGGGTTAAAAGAATGAATGGCCCATTTTATGCTTCCCTCGTGGAAAATTGTTCGTGCTCTCTTCCAGACCTCCCTGTTGGGTCTAGTTGCCCTGATCTGTGGAGGTATGTTAGAGAGATTGGAGGGAATGATGTTGGAGTCTGGGAAGGGCGTACTGGTTAAAATTTTTAGTACTTTTGTACCATTCTCCGCGTAAGTGCCATCAGCTCTCCTTAGCAGTCCGAGCATTCATTTTAAAAAGCAAAACAACAAAATTATAAAGGAAAATCCATGAATTTATTATAATTTTTGTTTTAATTTTATAAATAAAGTCTTACGAATCTAGGATTAAGCAGGTACTCCTCTTACCATTAAATGCCATCTCCGTATCTCGACCATTTCGTCTAACATTCACATTTAAATTCGAATACTGTACCTCCCAGATACATACCCACTAAAAAACGATGGCACTATTAAGGCTATTGTATATTTCATCTCAACCTCTGTAAAAAGGAAATTCCAAATCGAATTAAAATAGATGTAAAAGAAAAAAAAACTTCATGGGAAGATAACTAAAATTCTCCTGAGTGAAACGCACAAAACATAGATTTACCAAAAAACTTTAAAAATTAGAGATAAACGAATAAACAATTTACGTAATGAAAAATTAAATATTATCTATAAGACAGACATCCACGGCTACATATATATGTATAAGAGACACATTCCTCCACAACGGTCCCTAGCTATCCCCTATTGCTTGATATTTACGATAAGGCTGGACTGAAAACTCTCAGTTTTAGTTTAGATTTTAGTGTCAATCATGTGACGTGAAATTAATTATTTTATTTTTAAAATTTAAAATAAAAAAGAAAATTATTTGCTTTGACATCACCTTGCATGACATATCACTAATTCGGCACGAAAAAAAATAAAATAAAATAAAAACAAATACTAAAAGGAAAATGAAATTATAAATTAATTTAATCAAGATTGGAAGACGGGCTTATAGAGAATTATTAAAATTGTTTTTTTTTAATCAAATAATCACGAAGAATTATGTATGTGAAATGCCTTAGTTCTTCAAAAATAAAAAAATTCAAATTAAAATTAAGCGTATTTTGTAGATTTTGTAGAAATTTGTAGATTTTTTAGACTCGACCCTACGTAGCCCGTAATCTCAGTATCTTAAGCGCCAATCTCAATTAGAATTTTATTTCTTAGTCCATCAATTACGTCCATTTTTCAACATCATATGCTTTAACACGCAATTCATAAAGTATTACCAAAAAAAAAGGCAAAAATAATATGTAGATCAATATGATATAAGCAAAGCGAAATAAATTGATAAAAAAATAATTAAGAAAACCAAAAACGAATACTCGTAGTGATAGAAGGCTTAATAAATGATAAATAAATAAATAAATAAATAAATGGAATTAGTTGTTAATAATAAATTATTTATATACGAGTAGAAAGCTGTTGAATTGCATTTAACAGGGATACACTTTTCGATATATACTTACGTATAAGCATGTAAGCTAGTGAATTGTTAATTTTAATATTAAAAACAAAAAACCAAAAATCAAGTTATGTATGAAGTGTTAAAGTTAAAAAAATATTTTTAAGAATATATTTACATGCAAAAAAAAAATAAAATAAAATAATAACAATTACAATAAGGTTAGATAAAATCGTATATATACTTTTTTGCAAACCATAAAATTGATATCTATAAAAGGAGATGATTAAATAAATTTACATTTTTGTATAATAGAAAAGAAAACAACATTCAACCTAAAAGAGAATTTAACATTTACAGAAAGCCAGCAATGGCGTTAAAACCGAAAATATTCATTTGTTATGATTTATAAAATAAGCAAACATACATACTCGTATATACAAATATACATACATAGTTAATTGAGAACGACAACACTTCTGAATACATAAGAATAAATAGATACACTACGGTTCAAGTGAAAGCTACATAACATAAGATATAGGAATCGTACTAAATTAAATGATGTTAGATTGTAACAAACAAAATGGAATATATTGAATAAAGCATATAACGATATAACGTGTTTTATGCAAAATAAAATTAAATTGAATTGATTAATGTTAGTCGACGAAAAAATAAAAACAAACAATTAACATTAAGGGAATAAGAAAAAAATTAATAAAACAAAAACCTATAAACTAAGGATGAACCTAAAAAAAAACAAAAAACTGATGAATAAACGTTTTATGAAAATGGATTTTTTTTTCGAAACAATTGTTTGATTTGTTGACATTTTTTTCAGCTTTTTACAGATGATGGCTGACGGTTTGGGTCGTAGGTGTCAGTTCTCTACTCTCCAGGGGTGGTTGCCTTAGACAGAAAGAGAAGACTTACTTACTTAGAGTAAGCGCTAAAGTTCGGAGTGAACCAAGGCGCTTGATGGCAAAGGACTAACAAAAGCCTCGTAGGGGTAGCATCTATCCGACGGATGCTGGCATGCTTAAAAGCGAGAAGAGTCACCGCAGTCGAACATCTTGCGGCACTGTTAGTAAGTCCCATCCCCACCTCCTCGTGGTGTCATCTGGAGATTTCCTATGGAAATTGCAGACGGGAAAGGGCGAATGGCGAGCCTCCTGCGCCAAAAAAAAAAATAGGATTAGTTGGTTAAAAAACCACAAACTCCGAAACAACCACAAGCCTCAGATATAACGGACCGGATTTATGTTGACGACCCTTGCAAAAAACGAAAAAACCGGCCAAGTGCGAGTCGGACTCGCGCACGAAGGGTTCCGTACCATCTGTATATATAAATATGAAAGAGACTATGTCATCACATTAAATCACATTTTTTGTATGATGACAGATCTTGGTTGCAGGAAGGTTATCGGCATATTACTTTGATGATCAAAAATCTCAATGATGAGATAGTCGATCATCAAAGTGTCCATTGAATTCAAATCAATTATCTTACTTGAAGTGAATAACAATAATGGGAAATATGGGAAAAAGGTTTGCAGCTAGGATTAATTCATTAAAGACACAAAAGAGATCAAAACTGGGAAGTTTGCTACTGGTTGTGGGATATTGTCGACTAACCTTAGTTCAGTATGTGACCAAGGAGATTTTTTGGATGAAAATCATGTCTGTTGTATGGGAGCCCCCCTTAAATATTCATTTTGTTCTGTTTTTAGTATTTGTCGTGGTAGCGGCAACGGAAATACATCATCTGTGAAAATTTCAACTGTCTAGCTGTCACGGTTCATGAGTTACAGCCTGATGACAGACGGACGGACGGACGGACGGACAGCGAAGTCTTAGTAATAGGGTTCCGTTTTACCTTTGGGTACGGAACCCTAAAAAAGGACAACGATCTTCGGCTTTGTACGTGGAATGTTAGGTCCCTAAACAGGTCACGTGCAGCCGAACAACTTGCGGACGACCTAGACCGCTATAAAGCGGATATAACCGCCATCCAGGAAATGCGATGGAATGGACCGGGTATAAAGCGGATGAAAAACTGCGACATTCACTACGGCGACTGCTATAGGGAGAGAGGACAACGATTGTTTGGATGCGGATTTGTTGTTCGAGGTGGACTAAGGCAAAAAGTCCTAAGCTTTCGGCATGTGAGCGAACGCCTAAATTTTTTAACATCAGCCTGATCTGCGTCCACGCCCCCACGGAAGACAAGGATGACTCCACCAAAAATGAGTTCTATAATCTCCTAGACAGAACGTATGCCCAATGTCCCAGCTATGACATCAAAATTGTACTAGGAGACTTCAATGCTAAGCTGGGTAAGGAAAGCATCTTTGAACGAGTCATCGGCAAACATAGCCTACACGACACCACCTCCGACAACGGACACAGGCGGATTGATCTTGCTACGGGGCGAAATCTCCTTCTAGCCACTACGCGCTTCCCGCACCTCGATATACACAAAGGGACCTGCGGTCTTTTGATCAATCGACTACCAACCAGATTGATCACATCGCGATCGACGTCAGACACTCCTCTACTATTCTTGATGTACGAACTTTCCGAGGGGCTAACATCGAGTCGGACCACTATCTTTCAGTAGCCAAGATGCGCTTGCGCATATCACGAACGCAACGGAGTGGAGTAAGAATACAAAGTTATGACGTCGGAAAGCTAATATCGCCAGAAACCGCTAGTGCTTTTACCGATCGCGTCTCCCTTAAGCTCTCCAATACAGCTCAATCCTCCACGCAGTCAATGGAACAGCAGTGGAGCCATTGCAGACAAGCCCTGTAAAGCTCTGCATCCGAAGTTTTGGGTTTCAAGGCTCCACCACGAAGATACACCTGGTTCGATGACGAGTGCAGGAGGATTCACACAGCGAAGCAGGATGCATATAAAGCCTCGCTGCATAAGAGAACAAGAGCAGCTCGTGAGCTTTACGAGTTAAAAAGAAGGGAGGAGCATTAGCTTGTTAGAAGGAAGAAGAAAGAGCACGAGAAGCGCGCGATTGAGGATTTGGAGAGGTGTTACCGCAGGCGTGACGTTCGAAAGTTTAATCAACCGATAAAGCGAACATGCCAAAGTTATAAAGCCAGAACGGAAGCATGCAGGGATGAGAATGGACACCTAGTAGTAGAACCGCAGTCGATTCTGAGAATATGGAAAAACCACTTCTGCAGACTGTATTACGGCGATGTTAGTCAATATACCGCTGTAAGGTAGAATAATCCATTTCTAATCGACGAAGACCGCAGAGAATTCTGTCGTCCTGACCTCGGCGAAATTAAAATTGCCATATCGAAGCCCAAGTAGAGTAAAGCTGCTGGCGCAGTCGGACTGTCTGCTGAGCTCTTCCGCTAGGGATGACGTGGTTAGGAGCATGCACCAACTCATCTGTAAGATATGGTCAGAGGAAAGCATGCCCCGTCTCAGCATCGTATGCTCGATCAACAATAAAGGAGACCCCACTGACTGCGCCAACTACGGAGAAGTAAATCTTCTTAACATCGCCTACAAAATCTTCTCCGCCGTTTTGTGTGAACGCCTGAAGCCTTTTGTAAATAAGTTGATAGGTCCTTATCAGTGCGGATTCAGGCCAAGGAAGTTCACCATCGACCAAATCTTCACACTACGGCAGATCCTGGAATAAAACAATGCATTACAAGTCAACGCTCACCATCTATTTGTCAACTTCAAGGCCGCATACGACAGCGTAATTAGAGACGAGCTATACAACGCTATTTCTACCTTTGCCATACCTGCTAAACTCATCAGACTATGCAGGATGACTTTGGAGAATGCTCGCTGCTCCATCCGAATCGGTGAACACCTTAGGCACAATCTATTTCAAATCCTCGCAACTCCTTGCATACGCCGACGATGTTGACATAATTGGTAGATCACAGCGGGATATCAATGAGGCGTTTGCGAGTATTGAGATCGAGGCGGCGAAAGTTGGTCTGGCGGTAAACGACGGCAAAACTAAATATATGCTGTCATCAAAAAGGGACGCTCACCACCGACGTCTTGGCCAGAACGTTTGCATAGGCAGTTATAAGTTCGAGGTAGTTAAGGACTTCGTCTACCTTGGCTCCGCAGTGACCTGGAACAACCACATCAGTTCCGAAATCAATGGACGAATGCGAATGGACACCACAGCTCCAGCCCGGAGTGTCTTTGAATCCAACCCCGAGGGGCGAAGATGCAGAGGACGGCCGTACTTAAGATGGCGCACACAGGTGGAAGGGGACCTCAGCCAACTGGGTGTGCGGCAATTGAAAAGGTTAGCAAAGGATCGTGCTAGTTGGAGGGGCATGTTGGTTGAGGCCCAGGTTCACCCCGAACAGTAGCGCCCATTAAGAAGAAGAAGAAGCTTGACCGCACTATCTTTACCCTATTTATTTTAAAAGCAATTGGCGACTGGCACGTTTCCAATGAAGCCTCACTGTCTCATCATCAGCATAACAGATTCAACATCTCCAGTGAAGCTAAAGAGGCTAAGCCTGGATACCAGCCCAAACCAGCAAATTGGGCTCTGTTCCAGGCTCAATTCGCCGCTAAAAAGATATGCTTCTCAAGTCGATTGAATCGACAGATAATATCGACGAAGCGGCTTACCAGTTCAATGCAGCACTTATCTCATCCCTTAGGGACAGCTATACACCCAGGTCAAGTACATACAAGCGGTGTGTGCCCTTGTGGAATACAGAGCTTGAATCCCTAAGGAAACAGGTGAGATCTCTGCTTAACAGAGCTAAACGGCATAATAGTTGGACTGATTATAGATCTGCTCTAACTAAATACCACCATGAACTGAGGAAACCCAAGAGAATGTCCTGGAAGAAACACTGCGAGAACATAGACTCGCCTCCAATTGCGGCTCGACTCCATAAAGCGCTATCTCGAGAGCACACAAATGGACTCGGGCTGCTTCGCAAATCAGATGGCACCTTATCCGTCAATCGTAGGGCAACTCTGCAGACTTTGCTCGAGGTGCATTTCCCTGGTTCTACTCCCCACTCGATTTCCCTGACGATCAAACGAACGTCATAAATAGCTTCGACACTAGAACAATCAGCCTTTCTAGCTGACTTTTCGGCCCTGATGGGGTTAAATGGGCAATCGGACCATTTAAACCCTACAAGGCTCCAGGCAAAGACGGTACCTTTCCTGCGATCTTACAGAAAGGCTGGAAATCAATTCTATCACCACTGATAGTTCCTTTTAGGTCTTCCTTCAACCTGGGATACATACCCCAAATCTGGAGAGAAATTAATCTTGTCTTCATCCCCAAGATTGGGAAGCCAAGTGAGCAACCTAAATCCTATCGCCCTATCAGTTTGACTTCGGTCTTTCTAAAAACAATGGGAAAACTGATAGAGCTCCATACTAGGAGTATCTTGGAGAATCACATACTTACCTCTGCATCCAAATCAGTATGCATATCACAAAGATAGACATCTGGTGACGTGTAATTAAAAGAGCTTCCTCGATATGGAGGGGGCCTTTGATAATACTAGCTATGATTCGATCACCACTGCACTATTCTGCATTACTGTAAACCATCCCACTAGTCACTGGATTAGGGCGATACTAAACAGCCGTATTATTTCAACCACATGCTGAGAGGTCTCAGTGACTGCATCGGCGGCTAGAGAATGTCCACAAGGAGGAGTCCTTTCACCACTGCTCTGGTCGATAGTCATCGATGACCTACTACGCAAGCTGACCACTTGGGGCTACGAGGTCATCGGATACGCTGATGACCTAGTAGTCATTGTTACGGGCAAGTGCTGCTGGCAGAGACTAGTGTAGCAGAGAGGGTTTATCGATCAACCCAAATAAGACAAGGTACAGCCCTGCTCACTCTTTCTAAATGGCACACGCAGATATTAACCTAGACCGCAGAATCAACTGGAACTCCATTACGAAAACTAAATTTTCGGAGGGACTAAGGCCATGTGGGCCTGTCGACGCACTTACGGTCAAACCTGGGGACTTCAACCTAAGGTAATCCACTGGTTATACACCGCGATAGTGAGACTCATCGTCACCTACGGGTCCACCGTATGGTGGACAAAAGTTGAACAAAATACCACAATTGTTTAGCTTCCACGCCTTCAGAGACTAACGTTTCTTGGCATTACAGGCGCTATGCCAACCTGCTCCACGGTAGCCCAAGAACCACTCAATGGACTCACTCAACTGCACCTTTTTATCAAAAAGGTGGCGTTACGAAGTGCAATCAGAATTCTTTATTCGGGAGAAAAAAAATGCCATGTGGACCCGAGGGTCACATGTCCATATTACAACACCTTCCCGACCTGGATATAATTACCACACACCTTCACTTTTGACAAGAGAGATATTGATCCCAAATCGCTCAGCATGGGAAAACAGTGATCCCTTGCTAAATGTCAAAGGCCTAAGGTGGTACACGGATGGCTCCAAGATGGCTTCCGGCGTTGGCGCTGGCATCTTTGGACCAAAACGCAAGATCTCAAAGGCCCTGGGAATAAGTCCCAACATCTTCCAAGCAGAGCTGCATGCCATCATTACATGCGTTAATCTAAATCTCGAGACTGGCATTAGAGGAGTAACCATCAACATAATCTCTGATAGCCAAGCAGCGCTTAAAGCGCTGGGTTCGTACAGTACGACCTCAAAAACCGTCAAGCAATGCCATGGCGCCCTACAAGACCTCGCCAAAAGAAACAATGTTATACTTTGGTGGGTGCCAGGACATAAACCAACCAACTTGCCAGGAAAGGTTCCAGCGATAAATATGTAGGTCCAGAACAAGTCTGCGGCACTCCCAAGTCTAAGATCAGTTTCTTCTTAGACAAGTGGGAAAAATCGCAACACCTGTCCTTTTGGAGCAGCGTTCGGGGACTCCGTCAATCTAAACGACCTATACGACCCCTGAACAAGCACTCTAGTGACATACTCAAACTCAATAAGGTGGATATCAGAAGACTAGTTAGCTATATAACAGGACACTGCGGTCTGAGACACATATCAGTCTGAAACTGAGCTTCGATTCTGTCTCGAGGATGAACAGACGGCGGAACACATACATACATACACATGAGTGTGCTGCTCTCTGCCATCTTAGGAGGCGTATCCTTTTCAGTGAAGTTATGACTCCTGAGGAGATCATCTTGGCTCCTACAAGAAACATTCTCAACTTCATTATGGAAGTAGAGAAGCTCCTCGGCTTATCGGCTAGTAAGCACAATAGATCTGTAATGGTCGCAGTGCCATGGTAGCACTAGCCCGAGAAGGAGTTAAAAAAAAAAAAAAACCTCAACTAACAAGCCTCTCCAGCCGGAACGATCTTTGGCCAGCCGCTTCCTCTGCTGCGACTCCATGGGGTTGGAGTCAAAGACTCTTCGGGTCGGAGCGGTGGCCCTGCCATCTTAGAATTTGGATCCGTAGACGTCTAACTAGGCCGATGTCGCTATACATCCCGTGCAGTTCTTGGTTGAATCTCCTCCTCCACTCTCCATTTACACAAACGGGACCACAGACTGCACGCAGAATTTTCCGCTCAAAATGTCCAGGAGCCTCTTCATCCACTTGTAATAACTTCCAAGCCTCAGCGCGATAGTGGAGGAGCGGGATGATTAAGGTTTTGTTTAGGGATACCTTAGTTTTTCAAGAAAAAGCTCTACTACTCAGTTGCCTCTTCAGTCTCTTCAGATTAGGTTAGGCTAGGTGATTGGCATAAGCCACACGTGGGCCAAAGTCGACCCATTGTGATACCACATGGATGATATTACCCTGATCCGCTACCTGGGAACCAACCGATGCTTCTGATGAGGCGGTGGAATTGAGTTATTTTTAGGTCTGCTAGCTCACTTAGATTTTCATAGAAGGGCGCGCCGAGGTAGATCCTTCTACGGTTCGCAAAAGAGGGGCATGAGCAGAGAAGGTGATGTATTGATTCCTCTTCCTCCTAGTCCATGCAGCCGCGGCAGAAGTCATTGGAGGGCAGCCCTAGTCTGGCGGCGTATTTTCCAATGATGCAGCGACCTTTAATGACACCACTAGAGTGCTTAAGGTTGCCCTTTTGGTTGCCACTAGGTTCCTTGTTCGTCCTAGGTTTAGCTTAGGCCAGATTTGTTTAGTGATAAAGCCGATATTACTTTCATTCCATTGGAGGTTGGTCACTTCTTTGGGTTCGAAGTTTTATCATGTGCTTTACCGTACTTATTGGTGTTTCTAGGTACCCGAGGGTAGGTAGGCTGAGTGTGCTTGACTAACTTTGCGGGTTCGTTGGCCGCGGAATATCCCTATGCCCCGGAACACACAGTAATTTAATGTTGAACTGTTCAGCCATCTCGTCTAGAGATAGGCGGCAGTTAAGGGATGTTTTTGATTTCTGAGTTACCGCGGCCAGGGATTTTATCGCAGATTGGCTGTCCGTACAAATGGTAATATCCTCAGCGGCTATTACATTGATTCTGAGCCATGCAAGGACCTCTGTTATCGCTGTTATGATGATAGGTTGAGGTTAAACTCTGGAGAAGGCTCCACTACCTACACCCGTCTCCATCTTGAAGCCATCGGTATAGAGGGAAATCGAGTCCTTCGGTACGACTCTCTCTTCAGCCCAGTCCTCCCTGGATGGTAAGATAACTTCGAAGTTCTTAGGGAACACATTCTGCGGAATGATGTAGTCTGTGTCCATGGGTGCTTCGAAGTGGACTAAGAATGCTAGTACGGTCTTTATGTGATGTGGGCAATTTTCCTATGCCCCTAATCCGTAGGGCCGCGCAGGCAGCTATTTGTTTGCTGAAGAGGTCCAGTGGTGGAAAATGCAGTAGAATATTTAGGGCCTCCTTTGGCGTTGATCTGTTCGCGCCCCTTATTTATAAGCCGGCTGATCTTTGTACTTTCCCCAGAAGATTTCGACAGACTGCTTTGTCCAGAGCAGTACACCAGACTACGGATGCCATACAGGAGGATGGGGCTTATGACTGCTATATAGAGCCAGTGCATAATGCTTGGTTGGAGACCAACTTTTTTCCCACCACTTTCAAGAATGTTGAGTTTCCAATTCAGCCTCCTGTGAAGGACTAGGCCTAGGTATTTAGCCCGATATTTGATTATTAGTTGAGCTCCACCCAGCCTCGGTGGGTTGAAGGGCGATCGGTCGGTCTTTTTAGGATTGACCCCAAGTCCACAGTACTGCGTCCAGATTACTACTGTATGTAATGCTCCCTGCCTTAGATCACTTAGAGTGCTGGGAAATTTACCTGTGGCCACAATAGCAATGTCATATGCATAGGCGGTCACAGCGTACCCTTCCTGTTCTAGCAACAGTAGTAGTTCATTGACCACCACGTCCCAGAGGAGACGAAAGAGTACTCCACCCTATGGTGTACCTCTGCTGACCATTCTTGTTGAGGAGGCGCCAGCGAATTTGGCTTTGACAACTCGTTGCGTCAGCAGTTGTCGTACCAGTTCTAACACTGATTCCGTAACACCCAGATCAGACAGCGCTTTGGTGACGGCCCATGGCGTTAGTTGATAACTGGGTCAAATGGCGAAGACTGGGAGTAAATCTGGCGAAAACAGAGATAGTACTCTTCACAAGGAAAAGATCTGTATCAAGATACAACTACCCCCGTATGAGTGGCATCGATCTGATCTCTAGAAAATCTGCCAATTATCTTGGCATAATCTTGGACTTCCAGCTTAGCTGGAGAGAAAATATTGACGAAAGAATCAAAAAGGCATACGTGGCACTATATTCGTGCAAGGTAGCCTTTGGAAAGACATCGGGCCTCAGACCGAAGTTGGTACATTGGTTATACACTGCAGTCGTAAGACCTATTGTAGTCTATGGCTCGGTTGTCTGGTGGAAAGCGCTTGAGGACAAATGTCATCTTCAAAGTGTGTGAAAGGTTCAAAGGGCAAGCTGTCTGGGGGTGACGGGATCTATAAAGTCTACACCAACGGCGGCTTTTGATGTTATGCTGAACCTCCCACCCTTGGACATATACTGCGAGAGCGTTGCAACTAGAACTGCGCTAAGACTACAAGAATCCGGTCTCTGGAATAAGAGTCTTCGGGCACGCAGCAGTCTTGGATCGATGGGCTGTCTCAAGATCCAGAACAGTAACGGACTATGTCACCCGACTTCCTCCTGGGAGAGGAGATTCTTTATTAGAATTCCCTCCAGGGAAGAATAGACCGGTGATATGTTACGCACGGAAAATTAACTGGCAATCTACACCGACGGATCCAAAATGGATTTCGGCAGAGATGCGGCAGTCTATTTCGAATCTCGGGGTATACATCGCTTTTATAGACTTGATGATGGATGCAGTGTTTTCCAAGCTAAGGTCAGGCAGGCGGCAGATCTGATTAGCAGAGAGAATCTCTCAGGAAAAAGGATCAACATCTATGTTGACAGCCAGGCAACCATTAGGGCTCTGCAGGCAGCATGGATAAGATCCAAACTCGTCAACTCGTCTGCAAAGAGAGGCTAGAAAAGATACCGGATACCGCAAACTTTGCGCAAATCGCAACCGAGGCCAAAACGCCACTCAGGACTAGGCCAGCCCTACAATAACTTCTGCAGAAACGAAGAGGAAATTGAATCCATTCGTAACCTATTGTGCGAATGTCCACTGCTAGCCCAAAAAAGAAGTGTATTCTTAGGAAGTTACTTCCTTTCGGGGCTGAACAGAATACTAGGATTCTTATCCTCGTCTGGATGGTTCAGCTCAAAGGTCTATGTCTAGGTCTCAACGGGCTAAAAATTAATTGGGCACAATGGACTCTACGTAGTCTACGTGAGCCTTGACTTTTCGTCAGTAGGGCACCCACTTACATAACCTAACCCAACCTAACCATTTTTAAACAGGATGGTGTACCACTCAATAGCCACTGATGGAAGTTTCTTGAACAAAATATGAGACATTCGGTCAGTACCGGCGGATTCCTTCTTTTAAAGTGACACGAGGATCAACAGAAAATCCACCGTCGAAATAAATAGTGGGTTGGCTCCTCTTGGTGACGGCATTGTCAGTCATAAATTCATCACTGAACCTGGTTAGAGTTAGAGAGTTAGAGAGGATTAGGCGGTGGGCTAAGTCGCCTAATCACTGCGGCCACGAGTGGGCCTATTGTGATGTCCCCCACTTATAGTTCACCCAAAAATCCTGAGATAAGACTTAGTGTGCTTTTGTGTGAGCTAGCAGCAATTTCTTCTGCATTAAGATATAACTTGCCTAAGTGACGAAGACGTATACTGACAAGGCAGTTACAGTGGCACAGTATGTGCTCTGCTGTTTCTTCGTCCTCAATACATATATACCGCAAGTGTCGTCTTGTACAACGCCCATTGTTTTGAGAAGCTTGTTGACTGAGCAGTGTCCAGTGTGATTATGCGTACCTGACTCCTCGAAAGCATGAGGAATTGTTTCGGTCTTCTGAGGGATGTAGTTGGGAGGAACAACTGGGCCTGTCTACTACCTTCCGTTTTTAACCAGTAGTGACCAGTCGTGTTCCTTAACCAATTGTTTATGCAGCATTTGATGGTGCTGATAGGTATGCCGCCGAAAGGCCGTGGCATCATAAATGGTGATGCGGAGCCTTTCCTTGCTAGTAGGACCGCCTTTTCGTTGCCTGTATGGCCGCTTTGTCCAGGTATCCAAATGAGGTGAACTCTGTGCTGGCCAGCTGGTAAAGTAGTTGTACGCAGTCCCATACCAGTTTGCATATGCATAGCTCTTTAGGGCCATAAGTGTGGCCTTGCTGTCAGAGAGAATATAAATGTTTTCTCTGAGGCAGGGATCTATTGCATTACTCTCTTGAAAATCGGAGCTATATCTGTCCATGCTGTAGTAAATGTGTGTTCCGGTATTTGTTCCGTATACTCCAGCCCCAACGCCTTCATTCGTTTTGGAGCCGTCTGTGTACCACACGTAGGATCCGCGATTGATGGAGGGTCTGTCCTGTTCTCAGTTGTATCGGTTGGGGAATGTGACCTTATAGTTTTGGCCGAAGTTGTATCTGGGGAGACAATTGTCTGTGTGTCCTTAGGATTTCATGCCTGTTTAGTTCAGTGAGGATGTCAGGATGAAAGAGCCTACAATTAGAGTCATCCTTCGCGATTAGTCTGTCGGCGAAGACCATGGTTTCTTTCTTCAGTTGGAGGTGAAGAGGTGGTAGGTCCGTGATGACTTCTAGTTCTGCGGTCGGGGTAGTTATCATGGTCGCTGTAATGCAGGTACAAGCTAGTCTTTGCAATTTGTTGAGCTTGGCTTGCACTGATACCTGTTTTGTTTTGTGCCACCAGACGGGCGCAGCGTATGTTGGTCTGGTGATTGCTGTATGTACCCAGAGCCAGCGGGATATTTTGGGATTTGTGCCCCATCTTTTGCCAGTGAGACCTTTGCTGGTCCATAGAGAGATCCTGGCTTTCTCAATGGTCTTTATAATGTGAGAGTTCTAAGTGAGCTTTTCGTCTAGAGTTTCCCCTAGGTACTTGACTTCTTTTGAGAACGAACTCTATGCCTATTCCTCCTTTTGGTGAAGGCGACTATAGTGCATTTCGAGGGCTGACACTTAGCGCAACCTTTATGTATCAGTTTGCGACAAGGTTAGTGCCCTTTGGAGGAGTTCCGAGACTGTGTCTTCGAATTTCCTCTGATTAAGATCACTACGTCGTCGGCGAAGCCTCGAACGTAGGAACCATTGTTGTTGAGTATGTTAATCAGTTCATTTACTACGATGGACCACAGTAGGGGTGAAAGAACCCCACCCTGAGGGCATCCTTTCGCGGCATTTACAGTGATTTTACCATTGCCAAGTGAAGTTTTTATTTTTCTATGTCTAAGCATGTTTCGGATCCAATTGCATGTGGTGTTATCCACATGTTAGCTTTGTTGAACAGTCTTCTGGTCAGTGCTCTTAGCTTGGCCAGTTTGCTGTTCCACCACGGAATGGTACGATTGCCTGACTTGACTACCTTTGGGCGTTGTGAAAGGCATATTGGATGGTAGCATTAAGTTTGTCACAGCTGAGTTCGAGGCTGTCTATGTCTCTGATGCTCTTGGGACAGTTTCCGATCGATTGTGCGATTTCTAGGCTATAGGTGTCCCAGTCTGTCGCTCTCGGTTGTCTTTATGTGGTGGTACTTCTATTTCCTACTTTTAAGCCAAAACAGATCTGTCGATGATCTGCCATCAATGTTTCTGTTGAGACGTGCCAGATTAGGATAGAGTTACCTATGAACGGAGTGATTAGGGTGAGGTCTAATACCCCTTCTCTAATTCTATTCATAAAGGTGGGACTATTTCCACGGTTTATGATACTGAGGTTGTTCTTGAAAAGGGATTCCAAAAGGTACCCACCTTTTCTTTTTATGCCTGAGCTTCCCCATAGTTCACTATCACCAGATGCAAGGGTTGTTGCTCTCTGGCTTGGCTTATGCACGCCGAGCTCCTCACCCACTTTCCTGGGCAGGTGTACTTTGGGCATCGCATTTTGGATGGGCTGGGTCTTGTTGCCTGCAGTTACCTTTGCCTGCTTGGGAATTCCCTTGATCCTGATTAGGATCTGGGAGTAGTTGAGGAACAGTTTAAACCTTTGCTTCACAATGACGTCTTTGGATGCCTCATCTATGGTAAAGGTAACTTGGACCCACCGCTTTTTTCCTTGGCGATCCCGAGGACTCATTATGCGCATAAGAAAGGTGTCCTTGGTTAGGTCATCGGCTTCGGGGACGAATGTTACGCAGGTGTATAACTTGGGAATGTCATTACCCTGAGTTGCACACAGATCTGCGTTTTGATGTGGCCTCGAATCTGAGGGCAGGACAGTTCTTATCTGCCTTGTCCACTTCCTCTAGCAGGCTCTTGCTCACTAGTTTTATTTGTTGATTTGTTAGGGTCTCTTGCGGGTGTTGCGAGTGCATCATAGTGACCTTGCAACCGAGCAATGGCATCCCGGTAGGATGGCTCTGATACATCCGTACGCTCTCGGGCACCTTCACTAGTTCTCTTAGTGGGTTCTAGTTTTGCTTCGCCAGCGCACCCGGGGCGTTCATTTCGTTTACCAGCACATGAGCTATTTGGTGCCTCTGTGGGTGGTTGGCTCTTACGAGTGTTCTCCACAACGGAGTTGTCGTTGGATCGGCTGCGTTTGGTATTTGGTAAATCTGCATTTTTAGTTGCGTTCCTCTCCGCAAGCACGAGAGCATATCTTGCTTTTTCTCTTCATCTCGCCTCTTCGGGCTCCATCCCATCCCGGATTAGAGCGGCGATTCGTCGCTTTTGGGCCGCGCTTTTCTGTCTCCATTTTGTGTACTGGTGAGCGGAGGAGATCTTCTTCCGCCGACTCTGTTAGTGTTTTGTTTTCAGTTATTGGACCCACGAGTATGGATGGATGGAGTATTGATGGTCAACCATCTACAGAGCTCCCATGTAGATGTAAGGCTAATTACTATTTGAGGGTGCCCGGTCTCACATAGGGATCGTACGTTAGGTTAAGTTAGGTATATGGGTGCCCAATTGACGTAAAGTCAAGGCTCACGTAGACTACGTTGAGTCCATTGTGCCCACTTGTTTTATTTAACCCGTTGATATCTATGCATTTACCGTCGAGCTGAACCAGCCAGACGAGGATAAAAATCCCAGTATTCTGTTCAGCCCGATATTACCTACCTCTTCTAGTCCCGAAAGGAAGTATCTCCCCAGGAAAATATTCCTTTTTTGGGCTAGCGCCGGGCATTCGCACAGCAGGTGACGAACGGACTCAATTTCCTCTTCGTCCCTGCAGCTTCTGCAGAAGTCATTGTAGGGCTGGCCTAGTCGAGCTGCATGATAGGATAGCATGCAGTGCCCGGTGAGGGCACCGACTGCTAGTCGAATGTTCCCACGATTGAACTTCAGCAGATTTTCCGTTCTTTTCTTATCATAGACGGGCCAAGTCGATTTCGCCGTTGCGCATGTATCTAAGCGACACCATCGCTTATTGGCTTTCACCAATAGCTCCATCTGTATCTCTCTGTAGAGCGCACTGAGTGGTGCTTTGGCCTCAGCTGAGTTTTGCGCAATATTAGCGCCTGATCCCACCCTAGCCAACTCGTCCGCCCTCTCGTTTCCGGAGATATTCATGTGACCAGGTACCCAGCAAAGGGTCACCTCATTTACATTGGATATCTCTTCTAACTTATCCTTGCAGAGTTTGACGAGTTTGGATCTAATCCATGCTGCCTGCAGAGCCTTAATGGCTGCCTGGCTGTCAACATAGATGCTGATCCTTTTTCCTGTAATATTCTCTTTGCTGATCAGGTCCGCCGCCTGCTTGATAACGAAGACCTCAGCTTGGAAGACACTGCATCCATCATCAAGCCTGTAGGAGCGATGCATATCCCGAGACTCAAAGTAGACTCCGGCACCTGTGCCAACATCCATTTTGGATCCGTCGATGTAGAGTGCCAGTTTACTTTCCGTGCGTACCAAATCACCGGTCCATTCCTCCCTGGAGGGAATTCTAATAGAGAATTTCCTCTCCCAGGAAGGAAGTCGGGTGACATAGTCCGTTACGGTTCTGAATCTCGAGACGGCCCATCGATCCAAGGCTGATGCATGTCCGTGAGGACTCCTTTTCCAGAGACCTGATTCCTGTTATCTTAGCGCAGTTCTGGTTGCGGCGCTCTCGCAGTACAAGTCCAGGGGTGGGAGGTTCAGCATGAGTTCAAGGGCCGCCGTTGGTGTGGACTTCATAGATCCCGTCACCGTCAGACAGCCTGCCCTTTGAACCTTTGACACACTCTGAAGATGACACTTTTCTCATAGACTAGGATAGGTCTTACTACCGCAGTGTACAACCAATGTACTAACCTCGGTTTGAGGCCTCACGTCTTTCCAAAGGCTACCTTGCACGAATATAGTGCCACATAGGCCTTTTTGATTCTTTCCTCAATATTTTCTCTCCAACTAAGTTCGAAGTCCAGGATTATGCCCAGATATTTGGCAGATTTTCCAGGGATCAGATCTATACAATTCATACGGGGGTAGGTGTATCTTGGTACAGATCTTTTCTTTGTAAAGAGTACTACCTCTGTTTTCGCCGGACTTACTCCCAGACCTCGCTCCTTGACCCAGCTATCCACTAACATCAGTGCATAGCTTAGTCTATCGCTGAGGACCTGCGTAAATTTTCCAGAGACTCAAATGGCAATGTCATCGGCGTAGGCCGTAACATTAAAACCATCCGTCTCCAGAATCTTGGCCATTCCGTCGACCACAAGGCGCCATAGGAGGGGTGACAGAACGCCACCTTGTGGTGTACCTTTATTTACCCTCACCCTTCCACATGCTCTCCCTACCGTCGAATTTACTATACGAGTACCCAGCATTTGCCCAATCCAACTGCATACACCCGGGTTTATTTGGGCCATATGAAGGCTGGACACTATTGCTTCGGTACTAACGTTATTAAAGGCACCCTCAATGTCAAGGAAGGCACCTAGAGTGAATTCCTTGATACTGAGCGATTTTGCTATCGTAGAGACTACCCTATGCAGAGCAGTATCCACCGATTTTCCCCTTATGTACGCATTATGTGATTGTGACAGATAACCGTCCCCAATCTCTTCCCTTACGTACAAATCTATTATTCGTTTCAGCGTTTTCATCAGGAAGGACGACAGACTGATAGGCCTAAAGTCCTTTGTAGTAGTGTGGTTGACTTTACCCGACTTGGGTATGAAAACCACTCTAACTTCCCTCCACGCTTGAGGAACATAACCCATCCTGAGGCACCAGGAGTAGATGCGCTTCAGACATGGAAGAATGACTTCGCATGACTCCTGCAACGTGATCGGAAAGGTCCCATCCATTCCCGGTGCCTTGTAGGGGTCAGAAGATTTGATTGCCCACAGGATCTTATTCTCCGTAACAATCTTATCGACTGTCTCATGTTCAATACATTCCCTTGGCAGCGTGTCCGCCGAATTGTAGATTCCTGCATCCTCGCAGCCAGGGAAATGACATTTCAGTAGTGAATCAAGCACGCTCTCGTTTGAGTCTGTCCAGCTACCATCAGACCTCTTTATAGAGGACATCTGTGTGGGAGCTTTTGCAAGGACCTTCCTCAGACGAGCTGCACCCGTACATGATTCAATAGAGCCGCAGAAGCTTCTCCAAGAGTCCTTCTTGGCGAATCTAATTTCTTTTTTGAGTCGCTTAACACTATCTCTGTAGGTTGACCATTCAATGGCCGCCTCTTTTGCCAGGTTCTAACTGATCGTACGTTAGCGATGCACATTTTTGTATTCCCTGCACCAATCAGTTCTCGGCACGTATTCCAACCGCCTTGACTTGGGAATATAAGTCCTCTTGGTCCGCGGGGACGGGCCACCTGGGGACGATTCGGATCGCCTGAGAAGTTTGACTTTTCCCGACACTGAACCTGGTGGAACCAAGGTTCTCGAATCACCAATGTACGATATCTATTAGGACGGCGCTCTCTGGATCAATGCGCAATGTGTAAAGCCATACTCTTTCCGTTTGACAGAGCATATGGAACTCGATTCCTTAATCTAAAGATTAGATTTCGAGGTAGTCGAAACAGGAATCAAATACAGTTCTGGCAAAGCGCTATAAATAAACTGAACGTCATAACAACATGCCGTGATATCTTTGTGTATTCAAATGTTACTATACCCTTTATCGCTCCTTGCCTTCATTCGGTGTGAACTTACTGCTCTTCCTAACCAATCGGTGTAGATACAGATACATATAATTTACACCTCCTCATTGGAAAAGTTTTTCCTCGTAAACGGATTTCCATAGCTCCACTCCAATTACCGGGTCAACAACAACCAAAAAGTAAACATTTCCAATCGCCCCATCAATCGACGCCTAAATTTAGAGCCCGCTCACGCGTTGCCCTTGCATGTCAGGCCAAACAACCATACTCCTTTCGTCTCTCCTACCCAAAGTGCCATGGAATAGGATAACTTAACTTCAATCGCGACGGGGTGATTCATAAACTATCGGGCCGAAGTGAATCGTCCATGTATAAATCACTTGGTCAGGGAACGCCCGAGGCAACTAACGCCGATTTTCCAAGTTCAATAATTAACTTTTATGGCACCAGTGACTACAATACCTCTAGTGCGTGCATTGCTGTCCAGTCCTTCGATGGAATTATGTGTTTCCCGACTCGAGAGGTAATCGATTGAAATCATGGCGCCGAAACAGAGGGTGCTGGGATTTATTTTAGGACTTTAGGAGCTATTAAAGGATCCATTGAAGGACCCACCTCATACATACAGTGCTCCACAAAAGTCTGCGTACGGTGAAGTAATGTGGAAAAAATATGCTTTTACTGCCAAACCATAGGTGATAATTTCCTTTTTTGGGTATATTCTAATAAAACAATGCATAAGGTATTCATTTTTGGAAAACGTAATCTTATATTATTATTCACTAAAAAAAAAATAACAAAAACAATAAACTGAGTGGCAAAATTCAGTCCACAAAAGTTTGCGTACGGCTGGTAACACTCCTTTAAGCAATACTAAGGTAACTGTAATTAGTAACTGTAGATCATGTTAGCTAACTCGCGATTAACACGTGACAAAATCAAGTGGCGTTTTATTTGAATTGGGTGAGAAAATGATTAAAATGGCAAAAAAAGAATTAAGCTTGAGTGAGAGGCAGACCAATATTAATTTGTACGTGAAAGAAAAAATGCCTTACGGGGAAATTGCAAAACAAACCTTAAGAAGCAAGTCAACAATCCAAAGAACAATTGACCGCTTCAGGTACGATGGACAGATACAAACAAAAGCAAGATCTGGCCAACCATCCAAGCTCTCTGAGAGAGATAAGCGAGCAATCAAGCGGATAGTAAACCAAGAACCTTTTACAACTGCAAGAAAAATAAACACTCAACTTCAGGAATTCCACAATACCAAAGTGCATGCGGAAACGGTAAAGAGAAGCATAGTGGAAATGGGATTTAGATCACGTGTACCCAGAAAAAAGCCACTGATCAACAAAATTAACAGGCAAAAAAGGCTCGCGTTTGCAAGGGAATATGTAACCAAGCCTCCAGACTTTTGGCGTACGGTTATATTTTCCGATGAACCCAAATTTAACGTTTTCGGGTCTGATGGCCGCTTAAGAGTGTGGCGGAAACCAAATTAAGTCCATAATCCAACGAAAACGGTAAAAACCGTGAAACACGGTGGTGGAAGTGTTATGGTATGGGGCTGTATGTCGTCATCGGGGGTCGGCAAGTTAGAAGTTATTGAGGGCATAATGAATCTGTACATTTATATTGATATCCCCAAAAAGAATTTAAGAGCAAGTGCTGAAATGTTGGGAATATCCAACGAATACTACCTTCAGGAAGATAACGACCCCAAACACAATGCATACAATACGCGTATGTGGTTATTATTTAACACTCCCCACATGCTACAAGCCCCACCACAGAGTCCAGACATCAACCCCATAGAGCACGTATGGGATGCTTTAGAAAGGATGATCCGCACCCACGATATCGATAATAAAGAGCAGCTAAAACAAGCTTTGTTATTTGAATGGAATAACATAAGCAATTCTTCAACAGAAAAGTTGATAGCATCAATGCAAACCCGTCTAAAGGAAATAATAAGGATGAAAGGATATACCTAATACTAAATACTAAATATTAACTACTAGATACTAAATATTAACATTGAAAGTAATAAGATTTAATGACATTTTTTTCACTTTTTTTTTTGATTTTTTCCCATTTCTTTTACAGCCGTACGCAAACTTTTGTGGACTCAATTTTGCCACTCAGTTTATTGTTTTTGTTATTTTTTTTTCAGTGAATAATAATATAAGATTACGTTTTCCAAAAATGAATACCTTATGCATTGTTTTATTAGAATATACCCAAAAAAGGAAATTATCACCTATGGTTTGGCAGTAAAAACATCTTTTTTCCACATTACTTCACCGTACGCAGACTTTTGTGGAGCACTGTATGTACGTACGTCGCCACCACCTTTATGAGGGAATAATTACCGTTTGTAATTGCCAGTGGACATTTGTCTATCCCCGCTTAGTGTGGCTGATGAGATTTCCGATTTTAACCATCCGGATCGAAGTTAGTTTTCCGTTAATGACCGTCTGGCAGTTGGCATTGGTCAGGAGGCGTTTGGCTTAATGGAGCGCGTATGGTGCGTCGGGTGCGCAGCGCAAGGAATCATTACGTGGCTAATGGCTAATAGTTATTTTCGTACTTCGCATTTGTCATATCCTTAAGTGCTCGATGGTCAGATTAGGTTAGATTGAATTAGGGTAAATGGACACGTGGGTGTTGTGACGCACGTAGTTTATTTCAATGCGCCATATTGTGCACTCACCAAATGTAAGTGATTGAAGGACCTCATTGATCACGTACACGTTCGGTAAATATGATTTCAATTAAGTGACCTGAAATAGAAAATGTCACAACTCCATCTATCTATCTGTACTTTGAAGTCTCCTCAAAGGAATGCGCCCTTTCAATAACGACAGAAATGTGTTTCCTTTGAACAGATTCACAGCATTCAATGCAAAGCTTTCCAGCTCAAGTGTTGCGATTACAAAGAATCTGGCCAAACGGATGCAGAAGTATATCCCAGAACTGTTGACAAACGACAAGTAAACTTTTTTGGAATAAAAAGTCGAAACACGAACGAACGATTTGGGGAATTTTTTCCACTTAACCAGAAGTGAAAGGGAAAAGTTGCAGAAGAGAAAGTTGAGTTTTTGGTAAACACCATTTGAAAAATGCAGATAATTTTGGCAGTGCTGCTCTGGGAAGAATAAATACAGAAATGGAGTGGTGCATGGTCAGTGAATGGTTATCCATTTTAGAATAGAAGGTAATGGAAAACTCTTTGAACAGTCTTGCTTCGATTCAAACAGCTCCAAAAATCGAACATAGTGGTCGTGGTCATACAGTTTACTGAGTAGCTCAGCAAAGGGTATCAACAATAGACGGATTACGTAAGAAGCGTTAAGGCTTAGTCCCACTTGAACACAGAACTTGATCTAAGCGATTAAAGCCATTGCTTTTAAACACTACATCTAGATAGTGGTAGAAAAAGTATTGGCTCAGTCACACAATGTCTACAATGATCTTCAAAGACATCGATGTAGCCATTGAACCCAAGGAACTCCTCTTAATACTCAAAAAGCTTGAAAGCGACGGCCTTGAGTGCAGGAGAGTAGAGCCATTCCATTACCCTTCTTCTTGGTTCAACTGGCGCCCAATAGGAAACTTGATAGTTAAAAGACCATCAATGTGAAGCTATCAGTTAGGTACACGCCGCCAAAGGCTCGGACATGCCGCATTAAACTGCAAATCGCAGCCTTGAAGTATTAATCGAGGGCGAAACCACAACCACGAAACGATCTATACCAAGACAAAGTTTCAGATAGGAAGCAGCTCGAGTGCGTGTTCTGCAGTAACCGTAGCGACTCGCAAACTAGCGAGGTTCTATCTAGGTTCCAAGACATAAAAAAAGAAATAAACATGGCTCGGCAGCAAGAGGGCGAGCGGGGACGTCCCTCTGAGATGCATGCAAACACCAACCGTCACATCTCAGGCTTCTTCTTCTTCTTAGTGGGCGCTACAGTTCGGGGTGAACCTGGGCCTCAGCCAACATGCCCCTCCATCTAGCACGATCTTTCGTTAGCCTTTTCCATTGCCGCACACCCAGTTGGCTGAGGTCCCCTTCCACCTGTGTGCGCCATCTTAAGGGCGGCCGTCCTCTGCTTCTTCGTCCCTCGGGGTTGGATTCAAAGGCTCTCCGGGCTGGAGCTGTGGTGTCCATTCGCTCTACATGGCCCAGCCATCTTAGGCGTTGAATCCGTAGATGCCTGACTAGGCACATGTCGCTGTACAGCCCGTAAAGCTCGTGGTTGAATCTTTTCCTCCATCCCCGTCTGACCCTTATAGGCCCAAAAATCACGCGCAAAATCTTTCTCTCGAACCGACCAAGGCCCTCCTCATCCGCTTTTGATAGTGCCCATGCTTCTGCGCCATACAACAGGACCGGGATGATAAGGGTCTTATATAGAGTCACCTTTGTCGTTCGGGAGAGGGCTCTATTACTCCGTTGCCTCCTGAGGCCAAAGAAACAGCGATTGGCAAAAGTGATTCTGCGTTTGATTTCGGAACTGATGTCGTTGTTCCAGGTCACTGCGGAGCCAAGGTAGACGAAGTCCTTAACTATCTCGAGCTTATAACCGCCAATACGAACGTTCTGGCCAAGACGTCGGTGTTGAGCGTCCTTTTTTGATGACAGCATATATTTAGTTTTTCCCTCGTTTACCGTTTACTTTCGCCGCCTCGATCTCAATACTCGCAAACGCCTCATCGACATCTCGCTGTGATCTACCTATTATGTCAATATCGTCGGCGTATGCAAGGAGTTGCGAGGATTTGAAATAGATTGTGCCTCTTGTATTGGCCAGTGATTTTTGCACAATCATATCCAATACGATGTTGAAGGAATCACACGACAGCGCATCGCCTTGCCTAAATCCTTTTTTGACATCAAAACTATCGGTAAGGTGTTCACCGATTCGGATGGAGCAGCGAGCATTCTCCAAAGTCATCCTGCATCGTCTGATGAGTTTAGCAGGTATGGCAAAGGTAGACATAGCGTTGTATAGCTCGTCTCTAATTACGCTGTCGTATGCGGCTTTGAAGTCGACAAATAGGTGGTGAGTGTCGACTTGAAAATCATTGGTTTTTACCAGGATCTGCCGTAGTGTGAAGATTTGGTCGATGGTGGACTTCCCTGGCCTGAATCCGCACAGATAAGGTCCTATCAACTTACTTACAAAAGGCTTCAGGCGTTCACACAAAACGGCGGAGAAGATTTTGTAGGCGATGTTAAGAAGATTTATTTCTCCGTAGTTGCCGCAGTCAGAAGGGTCTCCTTTATTGTTGATCGGGCATACGATGCT
Source organism: Eumerus sabulonum (assembly GCA_951905685.1). Taxonomy (NCBI): domain Eukaryota; kingdom Metazoa; phylum Arthropoda; class Insecta; order Diptera; family Syrphidae; genus Eumerus; species Eumerus sabulonum. Next base: position 9,365,204 of record OX645060.1, read on the forward strand.
GAGACGGGGCATGCTTTCCTCTGACCACATCTTACAGATGAGCTGGTGCATGCTCCTAACCACGTCATCCCCAGCTGCCTTGAAGAGCTCAGCAGACAGTCCGACTGCGCCAGCAGCTTTACTCTAATTGAGCTTCGATATGGCAATCTTAACTTCGTCGAGGTCAGGGGGACAGGATTCTCTGCGGTCTCCGTCGATTAGAAATGGATCATTCTGCCTTACAGCGGTATATTGACTAACATCGCCGTAATACAGTCTGCAGAAGTGGTTTTTCCATATTCTCAGCATCGACCGCGACTCTACTACTAGGTGTCCGTTCTCATCCCTGCAGGCTTCCGTTCTGGCTTTATAACCTTGGCATGTTCGCTTTATCTGTTGATAAACACCTCTCCAAATAATCAATCGCGCGCTTCTCGTGCTCTTTCTTCTTTCTTCTAAGAAGCTTATGCTCCTCCCTCCTTTTTAACTCGTAGAGCTCACGAGCTGCTCTTGCCGATGACTCGTTCAAACATGCTTTCCTTACCCAGCTTGGCATTGAAGTCTCCTAGTACAATTTTGATGTCATTGGGCTGGGACATTGGGCATACGTTCTGTCTAGGAGATCGTAGAACTCATCTTTGGCTGAGTCATCCTTGTCTTCCGTGAGGGCGTGGACGCAGATCAGGCTGATGTTAAAAAATGTTGCCTTGATACGGATTGTTATGAGGCGTTCGCTCACATGCCGAAAGCTTAAGACTTTTTGCCTTAGTCCACCTCGAACAACAAATCCGCATCCAAACAATCGTTGCCCTCTCTCCCTATAGCAGTCGCCGTAGTAAATATCGCAGTTTTTCATCCGCTTTATGCCCGGTCCATTCCATCGCATTTCCTGGATGGCGGTGATGTCCGCTTTATAGCGGTCTAGGGCGTCCGCAAGCTGTTCGGCTGCACGTGGCCTGTTTAGGGATCTAACATTCCACGTACAAAGCCGAAGATCATTGTCCTTTTTTCGTTTTTTGCAAGGGTCGTCAACATGAATCCGGTCCGTTATATCCGAGGCTTGTGGTTGTTTCGGAGTTTGTGGTTACGGTTACGGCTTACTAGGCCGTAGCCCAACCGACTAACCCTGTTTTTTTTTTTTTTTTTTTGGCGCAGGAGGCTCGCCATTCGCCCTTCCCCGTCTGAAATTTCCATAGGAAATCTCCAGATGGCAACACGAGGAGGTGGGGATAGGACTTACCAACAGTGCCGCAAGATGTTCGACTGCGGTGGCTCTTCTCGCTTTTTAGCAGGCCAGCATCCGTCGGATAGATGCTACCCCTACGAGGCCTTTGTTAGTCATTTGCCATCCTCACATCTCAGACTAGCCACGCCTAATTGAAGGCAGGCCAAGGTAAGACAGTACAATTGGCATTGGTTGTTTCCAAAACATCAGTGTCCGTACTTAAAGCACCAGGGGTGGAGGTTTACCTGGGATCGATAGGACTCGTTATATATACTCGTATGTAAAGTAGATCGACCAACAGCAACAGCAACAGATCCGTAGGTTAGGTTAGGTTAGTTGGGTGCCCTATTGACATGAGGTCACGGCTCACTTAGACTACTAAGAGTCCATTGTGCCCATTTTTAAAAGCTAACCCGAGGGGAACCTGTTAGTTGCCCGCTGAGCTGAACCATCCACATTCAATTAAGAACCTTAGCAGCTTGTTCAGCTAAATGTCTCTTGCTCCTCTAAGGCCGAAAAGATATAGTTCCCGAGGTACGTAAATCTTTTTCGGGCCAGTGCAGGGCATTCACACAGTTGGTGACGAATGGATTCTATTTCCTGTTCGTCCCTACAGCTTCTGCAAAAATCGTTGTAGGGCTGGCCTAGTCTAGCTGCATGATATGACTACCAGTCGTATATTCCCTCTACCAAGATTTAGCAGACTTTCCGTCCTTTTTTTGTCATGACAGGCCATGTTAGCCTTGCCGTAGCGCATGTATCTAATTGACGCCATCGCTTGTTGGCCTTTCCTAGTAGTTCCACCCCTATTTCTCTGAATAGTATGCTGAGTGGCGTTTTAGCCTCAGTTGTGATCTGCGAAGTACCTGCGCCTGATCCCAGTCTGGCTAGCTCGTCCGCCTTCTCATTTCCGGAAACATTCACATGCCCTGGTACCCAGCAGATGGTTACCTCATTGACATCCGATATTTCATCTAGTTTCTCTTTACAGAGTTTTACGAGCATGGATCTTATCCATGTTGCTTGCAGAGCCTAAATGGCTGCCTGACTGTCAACATAGATTTTGATTCTCTTACCTGAGAAATTCTCCCTAAGAATCAGATCCGCGCCTTTTTTGATTGCGAAGATCTCAGCCTGGAAGACGCTACAGCCATGATCAAGTCTGTAGGAGTGACACGCTTCCTAAGATTCGAAGAAGACTCCGGCTCCTGTACCGGTATCCGTTTTGGATCCGTCGGTATAGATTGCCAGTTCCTCTTCCGTGTCTACCATACCACTGGCCCATTTCATCCCTGGACGGAATCCTAATAGAGAATCTCCTCTCACAGCAAGAAAGTGGGATGGTATAGTCCGTTTCGGTTGCGGACCTCAAGATAGCCCATCGATCCAGGATTGATGCGTGGCCATAAGGACATCTTTTCCAAAGACTGGATTCATGCATCCTTAGGGCAACCCTGGCTGCAATGCCTTCACAATACATGTCTAGTGGTGGAAGGTTCAGCATTGCTTCAAGGGCCGCCGTTGGTTAGGATTTCATAGATCCAGTCACCGCCAGACAGCCAGCCGAGGTTTACCGAGGCGGCTTTACTGTGGTGGAGGTTTATTTGTACTACCTTCATTATCTGTAGTATCTTCTTCCACCTCCACCAGTGCCACCTCACCAGGCCGCGCCTTCTTCGTGAGTCTCAATAGAAACTCACCAGCTCCGAAGAACAAGCGCATAGCCTATTTTTCCCTTAGAAATTTCGGTGGATTCCCTTAAACGAAGATGACACATTTCGTATCATTTCCGTTGTTTTCCAAAGCCACAACCTCCCAGTCATCCATAGGGACTGCTGGGTTTTGTGCGTTTAGAAAACCGAGAATCTCCTCTTTCTTCATCCCCATATCCGGTACATTCATTTTGGCCCTATGGCTCTTCGGTATCTTGTCCAGGGAGACTGCCTTTAATGCAGCTCCTTCCCATGGCTTGAGACTGGGAACGACTTTTGAGGCGAAGTCATGCGAGAACTGGTCTTTGCAGTCCAGTCTGCTTATGCCCCGCTTCCAGTTCGTGAGGCCAAACGTTGGCGCAGGTTTCCCAGCATTCCCCCGAATGCGGTCGAAGATCGCTTTAGCCAGAACCTTTTCGATCATCTTCCCCTGTTCGAAGGTATACTGGCCACTCGGCTTGCCACAATCCACTACAGCAAGCTGTAGAGCATTACGGATAGCCCCGCTAAACTGCGTCGCACTATTGACCTTCGTTCTCTTCGCTGGGTTGTTGGCCTCTTCCTGGGATCTCACCCTTTTTGCCATAAGCCCTTCCCGTTTTTTTGGTAGCGGTCTTACCAATTGCATCAATCGCCGTGGAAGTTGCCTCACCTAGACCCGTCTTAGCGACTTCGGTCTATGGTGCGCTCTTTCCACCCTTGCGTCGAGCCTGGGTGCAGATCCGTAAGCAGGCGACATGAATTAGTCCGGCTTTAGTCGGGCTTAGCACATTTTCATTCATAGTCGGCGCATTAGCTGAGAGGCTTCTAAAGAATATGAATTTACTGATTGGAATCAAACGGAGAGCCATACTTTTCCAACATTCATCAACCCATTGTCATGCAAGGCCAATGAATCACGATCTTCACACAGAAAGACCTTCATTATAAGTAAGATATAACTTATTTACTTATCAGGCCGGCAATCCATGGAGGATCTGAGCCTGAGCTATAGCTGCCTTCCATCCTTAAAGGTCCCGGGCACGCTACTTCCAGCTACCAAGACCAAGTTGTTTTGCATCCGCGAACACTTGGTCTTTATACCGGAGTTTCGGTCTTTCTGTTATTCTCGAACCAGGAGACTCGGAGTCGAAGACCCTCTTAGCTAGAGCGTTGGGGTCCCTCAACAGACCAGGCGCATTCGGGCAACTGCCCAACTGTTTGGACTGCTATAAGGCAGACATTACCGCGCTCCAAGAAGTCCTATTTTGGATGGGCCAGGCAAAAAGCGGATAGAAAACTTTGATATCTACTACGGAAACTGCTACAGAGAAAAAAAAAAAACAACGCTTATTCGGATGCGGATTTGATATTCATGGCAGACTCAGGAAAGAAGTCTTAAGCTTCCAGTACGTAAGCGTACGCCTCAAAACTATCTGCATTAAGGCCGATCTCGGCAATAAAAGCTTAATATGTGTCCACGCTCCCACAAAGGAGAAAGACGACCGATACAGACTTCTATGATCTCCTAGGCAGAACATATGCCCAATGTCCCAGCTATGACACCAAAATCGTTCTAGGAGGTTTTAATGCGAAACTGGGTAAGGAAGCAAACTCTGGACGAGTCATAGGAAAGCATAGCCTACACAACACCGTGTCAGAAGACGGACTAAGGCTAGTGGATTTTATGGCGGGACATAATCTCGTGGTAGCAAGTACACGATCTTTCGATCAATCGACAATCAATCAAATTGATCACATTGCGATCGACGGGAGATCCTAGATAGAGCCAACATCGACTAGGATCATTACCTTGTTGCAGCCAAGGTACGGATGCGAATTTCCCGGAATCAATGGAGTCGAGTAAGAACACCAACAATTTAACGTCGGAAAGCTGTAATCGCAGGAGACTGCCAGGAACTTCGCCGATCAAGTCTCCCTCAAGCTCCGATGTAATCTGCAGAAACCATAGAACAGCAATGGAGTCGCCTCAGATGTACTCAGTTTCAAGCCACCACTTTCGAGAAACCCCAGGTTTGATGACGAATGTAGACAGGCCCATGTAGAGAAACAGAGTGCATACATGGCTACACTGCATCGACGGACGAAAGCTGCCCGCGAGCTCTATGAACAGAAAAGGAGGAAGGAGCATGCGCTTCTGAGAAAGAATGAGAAGGAGCACCAGAAGCGCGAGATCAAGGAGATGGAGAGATGCTGTTGCAGGAACGATGTAAGCAAGTTCTACCAAAACGTAAAACGAACATGCCAAGGCTATAAAGCCAGGGCAGAAGCCTGCTGGGATAAGCACGGACAAGTAGTAGTGGAATTACAGTCGATGCTGGAATTGTGGAAGGACCACTTCTGCAGACTGTATAACGGCGATGATAGTCAAAATGCCGCCGTCAGGCAGAACGATCTATTCACAATGGACGAAGATGAAAGAGATGTTAAGATAGCGTTATCGAAACGTACAGACGGAGCAGATGGACTTCCGGCGGAACGGCGATGAGCTGGTTAGGAACACGCACCAACTCATCTGCAAGATATGTACGGAAGAATGCATGCCTGGTGAATGGAATCTCAACATCGTTTGCCCGGTCCATAAGAAAGGAGATCCTCTCTGCCGTACTGTGTAAGCGCCTGAAACCGTTCGTGGACAATCTAATAGGTTCCTACCAGTGTGGTTTCAGGCGAGGAAAATCAACGACAGACCAAATATATACACTACGGCAGATCTTAGAGAAGATCTGCTTCAAGTCTACACAATTGCATGCCTACGCAGATGACATAGACGTTATTGGACGGACAAAGCGAGACGTCAATGAGGAGTTCGCAAGCATTAAAGTAGAAGCAGGTAAAGTGGGTCTAAGGGTAAATGGGGACAAGACCAAATATATGCTGTCATCAAAGAAAGACGCGCAACACCGACGTCTTGAACAGAACGTCACCTTCGTCAGCTATATTTTTAAAGTAGTCAAGGGCCTCGTCTACCTTGGCTCGATAGTAACAAGCAGCAACGACACCAGCGATAAGACGCAGAATAACCCCTGCCAACCGCTGCTTCTTTGGGCTCAAGAGGCAACTGAGTAGTAGAGCCCTCTCTCGAAAAACGAAGGTATCCTTCAACGAAACCTTAGTCATCCCGGTCCTCCTCTACGACACTGAGGCTTGGATGTTATCAAAAGTGGATGAAGAGGCTCTTGGGCATTTCGAGAGGAAAATTCTGCGTGCAATCTTTGGTCCCGTTTTTGTAAACGGAGAGTGGCGGAGAAGATTCAATCAAGAACTGTACGGGCTGTACACCGACATCGGCCTAGTTAGACGTCTTCGGATCCAACGTCTAAGATGGCTGGGCCATGTAGAGCGAATGGACATCACCGCTCCGACCCGAAGAGTCTTCGACACTAACCCCGAGGGACGACGCAGCAGAGGACGACCGCATCTAAGGTGACGCGCACAGGTGGAAACGTACTTCAACCAACTGGGCATGTGGCACTTGAAGAAGCTGGCCAAAGATCGTGCCGCTGGAGAGGCTTTGTTGGTTGAGGCCCTGGTTCAACCCGAACTGTAGCGCCACCTAAGTAAGTAAGTAAGTAAGTGTCTAAACTAGAGGTGATGCCTGTTAATGATGGCAATGAGGACCCAAATGGTGAGCGGTGCTAATACGCTGGTCGTTTTTCATTCATCTGGACTACACTCGAGTTTTGCAACGTCTTCACACAGTTCAGAAAATTGGCGCTATATATGCAGCAAACATCTCGGACGTGCTTCTGCTTCTGGGCTTAAATCTTTGATTAAGAGAAATTGCATTAAAAGCTTAAACCGTTATATGCAATGTCTGAAACTGCCTATTACTAGAATTCCACCTGGAATCTTGCGAATGCAAGCTATCCCTGCCTTGACCTACTAGTTCTTCATTGTACAAGTTTCTTCTCACATCCATTCCACTCCTTGACTTTTGACTTCATAGCTCGCCGTAGCTCACTAATCCGTTTTCCTATCGTTCCAAATCCATCCACGTCACCTAAGTTCATTGGAATCATAATTTCCCTCGCGCAGTCACCTCTTCCGGTCACATCGGTCACACATAGGAGTATACCGCCACCACAAATACTCCGCCATCGTAGCGAATACTCGTACGATTCGCCACAAAATTTACGACAGGAAGGAGCAAACAATTCAAATTGAAATTACCTATAATCCAGTCGCGAAGGATTCCGTGCCGCTTAGCCATGTTGTCATGGACATGGTGCTCGGTGGCAGGTAAGTGCTATAATGGACTTTTGTCGTTAATTATGCAAGCATTTGGCATGTAGCCGGGGCTTTTTTGTCAGCAATCTTCTGCCTTAAAACGCTTTTCTTGTCCTCTGTCTCCTTGTTGGTTGTATGCTGTCTTCCATACCATCGCGCTCGTCCATTACGTGCGGCTGTCTGTAGTATCCTTCGTATCCCATTGCAGCTCGGTCGAAATTCGGCACAATTTATTCTTATTCTACTCCTTATCTGCATCTAGATTATGAAATTGTTTCCGTTCGGTAAAGGACGAGGATGAGGAGGAAAAAGCCTAAAAAGAGGAGAAGGAAGCCCAGGTAGGCGTAACATCAAATTTCAATGGCAACATATGCAAATGAAGGGAATTATGGAAGACACAATGCATACGGATCAAGGACTTGCGGACTAGCCTGGGCGGGAGGAGGGGTATGTGATTGTATGGTTTTTGTCTGAAATGACATTGTTGGGATTTAAGTTGTTCCTGTTTAGCAGGATGCGGGTGAGGGAAAGGAAGGCATTCTTTATACTCGTAAGGAGACTGTTTAGCTTGAAGGCTACTCGAGAGAGAGGGAGAAAACTCCTTCAATATGCCTAGGGCTTGGATTGTGTACAAATTGTTATGTGCTCGTCATAATTATGTGATTGTGTGGCACAAACTTGCTTGCTACTTGTATTCGATGAGTTGATGAAGGCAGCAGGCGATGACGGACGGAAGTCGTTTTGTCATTTCGAAAGCTGTACTTTCGTCCATTGTTTGAATGGTTTCGGTTGTGGAACATTTAGGTCAGAGAATAGGATCAGAAAAAACCTTGAATATTGACAGGAAGGTACGAACTAATAACTTGAAACCTTGGCATAGTATATTGCAAATGCTTCCGGCATTAAGTGCTCTTGGGAAGGAGAAGAAGTGGCAACAACAATGCAAGCTAGCTTTCGACTTAAATACTGGAAGGAAAAGGCATTTTAAAGTGCTAGGCAGACAGTCCTAAAGTTTGCCTAAACGGCTTTGTTTAACTACACTGAAGGATTGATTAGGTAGTATGTGAATTGAAAATATCTCGACAAATGTGTGAGGGACAGGAAATAAGACCATCAGCTTAAAGAAGCTCCTACTCAGCTACTTACATAGTATACCATCGTTTTTTGCAGGCAGTAAAAACTTGTCTTATCCAAGGCTCTGTTTAAAAATGTTGGTCTTACATGAACGACAACGAACGATACTATGCGACAAGACAACAAGCACGTTACAGTCACTATATTGATCTCTAAGGCGGGGCAAAAGTAACATCAAAATACGAATGCTCCACTTTGTAATATAAATGGTCTCTAACGTCGTCACGCTTTGACATTATCCAGCTGCCGGCTACCTATGGTGTCTGGTAAGGTATCGAACTGCTGGCCACCTATGGTGGCTTGGTAATCTGTTGAGCTGCTGACTACCTATGGTTGCCTGGCAAACTGCCGAGCTTCCCGCCACCTATGGTGGCTTGGTAATGTGTCGAGCTGCCGGGCATCTATGGTGCCTGGCAAGCTGTCGAACTGTTGGCCACCTATGGTGCCTGGTAAGCTGTCGAACTACCACCTATGGCGGCCTGGTAAGCTGACGAATTGCCGGCCACTTATGGTGCCTGGTAGGCTGTGGAGCACCTATGGTGGCCTGGTAAGCTAATCAAGCTGTAAGCTGTCGAACAGCTGGCCAGCTGTAGTGGCCTGGTAAGCTGTCGAACTGCTGACTAGCCACGGTGGCCTGGTAAATTTCCGAGCTACCCGCCACCTATGGCGGCCTGGTAAGCTGTCGAACTACCACCTATGGCGGCCTTGTAAGCTGTCGAACTGCTGGCCACCCGTGGTGGTCTGGTAGGCTGTCGAACTGTTGGTCACCTATGGTGGCCTTACAAACTGTCAAGCTGCCGGCCACTTATGGTGGCCTGGTAAGGTGTCCAGTTGCCGGCCACCTATGGTGCCTTCTTTGGTGACGTTATAGACCATGAAGGACCAGAGCCAAGGTTCTCTCAATCACCCATGTTGTGTGTGATCTATTTTTCACACAGGTGAAAGGGACCTACAGTTTTGTGCCAATTCCGAACGGCGTGAGTCGACAAGCTTTTTCATGGCAAGTTTACTACGGGGGGTTTTGCCAGTACCTCGCCGAGGAGGAACGTCGCGAAATAACCATTCGATGGCGTTGGTGTTATCGGGATTCGAACTCGCTCATAGTACGTCAGGGTCCAACACACTAACCACTGCGCCACGGCGCCCTCTGAGCATGATTAGTGGCCTGATAAGTTGTCGAGCTGCCGGCCACATATGGTGGCCGGGTACGCTGTCTAGCTGCCAGCCACCTATGTTGGCCTGGTAAGCTTTGGAGCTGCCGGCCATCTACGATGCCTGGTAAGCTGTCGAACTGCTGGCTACCTATGGTGGCCTGGTAAACTGCCGACCTACCCGCCACCTACGGTGGCCTGGTATGCTGTCGCGCTGCCGGTCATCTACGGTGGCCTGGTAAAGTGTCGTACTGGCGGCCACATATAGTTATCTGGTAAGTTGCTGAGTTGCCACCCATATTCGCCTGGTAAGCTGTGGAGCTGCCGGCCATCTATGATGTCTGGTAAGCTGTCGAACAGCTGGCCAGCTGTAGTGGCCTGGTAAGCTGTCGAACTGCTGGCTACCCATGGTGGCCTGGTAAATTTCCGAGCTACCCGCCACCTATGGTGGCCTGGTAAGCTGTCGAACTACCACCTATGGCGGCCTGGTAAGCTGTCGAACTGCTGGCCACTTGTGGTGGTCTGGTAGGCTGTCGAACTGTTGGTCACCTATGGTGGCCTTACAAACTGTCGAGCTGCCGGCCACCTATGGTGGCCTGGTAAGGTGTCCAGTTGCCGGCCACCAATCGTGCCTGGTGAGCTGTCCAACTGCCGTCTATGGTGGTCTGGTAAAGGTTAGGGTTCACTCAAACTACGAGGAATCCATTGTGCCCAGTTAATATTTAACCCGCAGAAACTTAACAATTTTCCGTTGGACTGAACCCCTTAGATGCAGACAGAAATCTTAGTAGTCTGTTCAGCCCAATGCCACTTACCTCTTCTAGTCCCAAAAGGAAGTGACTTCCAAGGAATATATTCCTATTTTAGGCTAGTGCCGGGCATTCACACAGCAGGTGACGAATGGATGAAATTTCCTTTTCGTCCCTGCAGCTTCTGCAGAAGTCATCGTGGGGCTGGCCTAGTTTAGCTTCATGGGAGGTTATCATGCAGTACACCGTAAGGGAACCGACTGCCAATCAAATATTCTCACTACAGAACTTTTGCAGACTTTCTGTCCTTTTCTTTCATAGACGGGCCAAGAGGCGGGCGCATGTCTCTGATTCATACTATCGTTTATTGGCTTTTACTATTAGCTCCGCCTCTCTTTGTCTGAAGAGTGCACTGAGTGACGTTTAAGCTTCAGTTGTGATCCGCGCGGAGCTTGCGCCTGATCCTATCCTGGCTAGCTCGTCCATCTTCACATTTCCTGGTACCCTATTGACATCTGATTTCTCCTCCAGCCTCTCCTGACAGAGATTCGCGAGCCTGCAGAGCCTTAACGGCTGCATGGCTGTCAACATAGATGCTGATCCCTTTACCTAAGATGTCTTTGAAAAGGCTAGTTAGCAGGAATACAGTGCCACGTAGGCTTTCTAGTTCTTTCATTGATGTTGTCATTTCAGCTAAGCTCGGAGTGTAAGATTATGCCACGATCCGATCAGACCGACACCATTCATACGGGGCTAAGTGTATCTTGGTATAGATCTTCTCCTGGTGGAGACTCGGTTTTACTCCCAGGCCTCGCCCCTTGACACAGTTATTAACCGTGGGTGCCGTGGCGCAGTGGTTAGTGTGTTGGACTCTGACGCACGATGAGCGTGTTTGGATCCTGATAACACCAACGCCATCGAATGCTTATTTCACCGCGTCCCTCCTCGGTGAAATACTGGCAAAAACTCACGTTTCTCAGACGAGCCGCGTCCATACAGGATTCAATAGAGACAGAGAAACTTCTTCGTTGTGCCTATAAGTTGACCATTCGATGGCACCCTCTTTTGCAAGGTTCCAGCTATGTCTGGAGATGCTCCGCTGTTTTTACATAGTTTCTTTTACTGGGTCGTCCAGTAAGACAAGACCGCTCGAAGGACCGCTTTAGCTTATCTTCCCTTCTGGAAGTTGATTGAGGGTTTCACCCAGCTCCGCAATAAACTTCTGCCAATTCGCCTTTCGCTGGTTTCGAAAGACGTTCCTGTCAGTATAACTAGGTTAGTACTAAGACCATAATTGAACAAAGCCTCACCTCTTCTGTTAGTGTTGGACTACCCTAAGACTAAGTTCCTCTTACCATTGAGACCAGTGTTCTCATTTTTCTCCAGAGGGACTGTCTGTACCTTCGTCGTATGGTAGATATACCGGCACTATCCTTGCCTGTAACTTCCATCACTGTCTGGTCGCCCGAGCTGAAATTGGTTAACATCAGTCAAACCGTTTTTTTTTTTTTTTTTTGTTGGAGGCTTCTGCTCAGCACGCAAACGCAAATACTGGCCCATTATACTCCAGACCAGACAGACACCTACCTTTCCTGTATTTCCCCCGTTTTCCGGAGAAAAATGAGAAAAGGCTTCAAAGATGTAGAGCTAAGACATTTGGCACACGCCACGTCGGCCCCAAGAGTGTGCTGTGCGCGACCAACGGCGGAATAGTCACAGAGAAAACGCTTTGCAGTGTCATCCTCCATGCAACATGCCGCACAAGTAGGTGTCTCACTGATATCAATCACTCAAAGATGCTTAGCAAAAGTGTAATGGCGCGTAATGACTCCCACAAGTCTTCTGCAGTCATTTGTCCTTAAGGTCAGGAAGAATGCTGCGGATTTCTTGCTGACATCAAGGCATGCGCGCTTAGTCATCCTGCATCCTGGATATTCCCTCCATCTTCGATTGTAAGCACTGAAGATCCAAACGTTGATATGGGTATTGATCGTGGACCTAGGTAGACCTAAAGCGGGTGCAGGTCCTAAGAAACACTCTCTTGCACCCATTCTAGCGAGTTCACCAGAGATCTCATTTCCTGGGATCCCAGAGTGCAAGCCTTAGTGAATTTAGTCTGTCGACTCCGGTCAAGAAGGTATTGAGTTCATGCACTAATTTGGCCCTGGTTGAAGGGTTGGATACAGCTTTAAGGGTAGCTTGGCTGTCAGCGCCATATACTTTTTCCCATCCACCTGCACTTCACAACATAGTGCATGGCCATTAGGATTGCATGCATCTCTGATTGAAAGACACACGCATATTTTCCTAACGAGAAGTGCAATCGGATGTCTTCGCGCTTAAAGACAACCCGTGCTCCGGACCTCCGTTCCGACCTGGAGCCATCGTTGAAAATGCGAACACTATCCTTTCCAGGTTCACGGGAACAACCTACAGTTCACTTGGCCTTCCAATCTTGGGTACAAAGACAAGGTTGATTTATCTCCAGATTTGAGGGATGTAGCCCTAGTTAAAACAGGACCTACAAAGTCTTCAGGCCTTTCTGTAGGATAGCAGGAAAGACGCTTAACTCTATTGGGGTTAAAAAGTCTACCAGGGAGGCCATTGGTTCTAAGGTCGGTGTTAGTTATGACATTCCTCTGATCGTCCAAAGGCATCAGCTGGGCAGTAGTACCAGGGAAATGCACCTCAAGCAAGGTCTCTGGAGGGTTGTACCAAAAACAGCTGAAACAAACCATACTTTGCAGTTTGGTGAAGAAGTCTACGACGTGATTGCGTGTTAGCCTGTTCCACCACCCAGCCGATGAATATGAGATTATCGGTGTTATCATGGCCGTGTAGATCAAGAGGACCTTTGCCTGCGATAAGCCTCATGCTTTGCCAAAAACTCCTTCGCATTGTCAGAAAGCTGACAGCGCTTTGGTGGTTTTGACTCAACATTCTTTAACCAAAGAAGCTTACTTTCTATGATGACTCCCAGGTATGTACTTAGCTTCCTTGGATACCGGGATGGGAGTGGAACGAGAACGACATCGGGCTTAAATGTGTTTTGAGATGGACAGTCGCTAAGCATGGGCCAACAAAAAGAATGGCGACATCATCCGCTCATGCCTACTCCACGGTGACCAATCGCTCCCTACAAAATGTGTTGAATCCGTCCCCAGACTGCTGCAGAAATCGTTTGTGCTTAATGCCGATCAAAAGCTATTACGGCACCGATTTTGCGCAGAGCTTCCGCATAGCTGGTCCTGTTTCACTTATCGTCCAGCACTTTCTTTAATACCTTCCGGCATGGTTACAGTTTTTGCCGTCCATTACGTGGGTCATCTGGGTCATCTTCGAGGGCTGTGCAACGTGTAAATTCAGTTGCCCAAGTTGTTACAGTTGACATCTTACTTACTTACTTAGGTGGCGCTACAGTCCGTGGTGAACCTGGGCCTCAAACAACAAGCGTCTCCAGCCGGCACGGTCTTTGGCCAGCTGTTTCCAGTGCCGCACGCCCAGTTGGTTGAGGTCCCTTTCCACCTGCGTGCACCACCGCTGAGGCGGCCGTCCTCCACCGCGCCTTCCTTCCGGAGTGGATTCGAAGACTTTTCGGGTCGGAGCTGTATCTTCCATGCGCTCTACATGGCCTAGCCACCTTAGACGCTGTATCCGTAGACGTCGTACCAGGCCGATGTCGCTGTACAACCCGTACAGTTCTTCGTTATATCTTCCCCTCCATACACCGTTTGAACTAACGGGACCGTAGATAGTGCGCAGAATTTTCCTCTCGAAGCGACCAAGGGCATCTTCATCCGCTTTTGTTAAGGTCCAAGCCTCTGCGCCGTAAAGGAGGACTGGGATGATCAAGGTCTTATATAGTGTCACCTTGGTTTTCCGAGAGAGGGCTCTACTTCTCAATTGCCTCTTGAGCCCAAAGAAACAGCGGTTGGCAAGAGTGATTCTGCGTTTTATCTCAGCGCTGGTGTTGTTGTCGCTGGTAATCAGTGAGCCAAGGTAGACGAATTCCTTGACCACTTCAAAGTTATATCCGCCCATGGTGACGTTCTGGCCAATACGTCGGTGTTGTCCGTCTCTTTTAGATGAGAGCAGATATTTGGTTTTACCCTCATTAACCTTGAGACCCATCTTAGCCGCTTCTACCTCAATGCTCACAAAAGCCTCATTGACGTCTTGCTGTTTTCGTCCAATTACGTCAATATCGTCGGCGTACGCAAGCAATTGCGTAGACTTGAAATAGATCGTACCTCTTGTGTTGGCCAGTGACTCTTGCACAATCTTTTCAAGCACGATGTTGAAAAAGTTGCACGACAGCGCGTCGCCCTGCCTAAATCCTTTTTTAACATCAAAGGTCTCGGTATGCTCATTACCGACCTTAATGGAGCAACGAGAGTTCTCCATTGTCATCCTGCACAGTCGGACGAGTTTGACAGGGATGTTAAAACTAGACATGGCTTTGTACAGCTCGTCTCTATATACGCTGTCATACGCGGCCTTGAAATCGACGAAGAGGTGGTGAGTGTCGATTTGGTATTCCTGGGTCTTCTCCAAGATCTGCCGTAGCGTAAATATTTTGTCTGTTGTGGATTTAGCTGGCCTGAAACCACACTGATAAGAGCCGATCAGGTTATCCACAAATGGTTTCAGGCGTTCACACAATACGGCAGAGAAGATCTCATATGCGATGTTAAGGAGACTTATTCCCCTATAGTTGGCGCAGTTATAGGGGTCTCCTTTATTATGGACCGGGCAAACGATGCTGAGATTCCATTCGTCGGGCATGCTTTCCTCCGACCATACCTTGCAGATGAGATGGTGCATGCACCTTACCAGCTCATCTCCAGCCGCCTTAAAAAGCTCAGCAGACAGGCCGTCTGCGCCAGCGGCTTTGTTAGACTTAAGTCTTGATATCGCTATTTTGACTTCGTCTAGGTCGGGTGGACCGAATTCTGTTACTTCGTGGTCCATTGCGAATGGCTCGTTCTGCCTGACAGCGGTATCTTGTCTATCATCGCCGTTATACAGTCTGCAGAAGTGGTCTTTCCAAATCCTCACCATCGACTGCGACTCTACTACCAGTTCTCCATTTTCATCCATGCAGGCCGCCACTCTGGCTTTGTAGCCATGGCATGTTCGTTTTACCTTGTTGTAAAATTTACGGGCGTCATTCCTGCGGAAGCAGTGTGTTCTGCTCTTCTCTTCTGCTCATAGATTTCGAGAGCAGCTCTCGTCCGTCGTTGCAGCATGGCCTTATATGCCTCTTGTTTTGCTGCATGGG
The DNA here is from genome assembly GCA_951905685.1 of Eumerus sabulonum. Lineage (NCBI taxonomy): Eukaryota > Metazoa > Arthropoda > Insecta > Diptera > Syrphidae > Eumerus > Eumerus sabulonum. Next base: position 9,380,665 of record OX645060.1, read on the forward strand.
CTTGTTCGCATTGTTCATCGAACCAGGGGTTTCTAGGTGGTGGCTGTTTGAAACCCAGCACCTCTGAGGCAGCATCTCTGACGGCGCTCTGGCAATGAGCCCATTCCTGCTCTATTGTTTGTGCTGCTCTGGGCGGATTTTGAGAGAGCTTTGAGGAGACACGATCGGCAAAGATTCTGGCAGTCTCTTGCGATTGTAGCTTTCCAACGTCAAACTTACGTAGTCCTACTCGACTCCTAAGCATTCTTGATATCCTCATTCGTACCTTGGCTACAACAAGGTAGTGGTTCGAGGTTCGTACGTCGAGAATACAGGAGGAGTGTCTGGCGTCGATCGCAATATGATCAATCTGGTTGATGGTCGATTGATCACAAGACCGCCAGGTACCCTTGTGGATTTTGAGATGGGGGAATCGCGTGCTTGCTACAAGGAGGTTACGCCCCGCTAGGAAATCGATTAGCCTTAATCCGTTGTCGGATGTGGTGTTATGGAGGCTATGCTTTCCTATGATCGACTCAAATATGTCCTCCTTGCCCAGTTTTGCATTAAAATCCCCTAGGACTATTTTTGTGTCGTAGCTGGGACATTGGGCATATGTTCTGTCTAGGAGATCGTAGAATTCTTCTTTGAGTCGATCGTCCTTTTCTTCCGTTGGGGCGTGAGCGCATATTAAGCTAATGTTTCCAAATTCAGCTTTGATGCGGATTGTTATAAGGCGTTCGCTTACATCTCGGAAGCTTAAGACTTTTTGTCGGAGTCTTCCTCTAATAACGAATCCGCACCCGAATAGGCGCTGTTTGTTCTCCTTGTAGCAGTTCCCGTAGTAGATGTCGCAGTTTTTCATCCGTTTTTTGCCTGGTCCATCCCATCGCACTTCTTGGAGTGCGGTTATATCTGCTTTATAGCAGTTGAGGGTTTGCTCCAATTGATCGCCTGCACCCGGTCTGTTAAGGGACCTCACATTCCAGGTGCAGACTCTCAAGTCCGTTAGTCGTTTGCAGGGGTCGTCAGCTTCGTATCCGTCCGTATCCGAGGCTTGTTGTCGTTTCGGAACAAGTGGGCTTTTACGTGATAGGGATGTTACCCCTAAGCACAACCCCCAACCTGGAGGGCCAGGTTCCTCTTTCCCCAGGAACAAGGGTTGGGTCGCTGCACACATTAGTTCACTACCTGGCGGGTGCCAGGGTAGCTATCCAGGGGGGCCACGCGGAGGCTGTGTGTCAACTTGGATTGAACAGGGACAGAGATCGAAGCTGGCGTTTGCCATGTTAAACGCGATCAACTTCTCTGCTCTGTTTGCTCGCTCCCTCCCTCCCCTGGACAGTTGACATCGACGGGGCAAAATTGACATCGAACATACAAACTAATGGTATGTGCAGCCAGGCTCAAAACGTAAATTTTTGCTAATTGGAACTACATCTCTACGTCAAGCCGATAACTTTTCACTCTACCCTCGTACTCAATGGTGATCCCCACTTCGAGCACACGATGCAAGCTGAAAGCAACTTTAACGCCACATGATGGACACAACATGTGACGGCCTTAATCGAGGCAGCAACAGAAAATGGCCACGGCCGGAAGTGCGTTCGAAGCACTAAAACAAACCTTAAGGACTTGAAGACCTATAAAGCCTTATGAAGAACCTTAATATCAACATTAATACGTTCATTTACAGTAAAAGTCTCATAACCGACAAACTGGGTATCTATTGACTGATGACCTTTGCTATGTGCATCTCTACTCATCTTTACTGTGTACTTCAGACTCCTTCCCGGAACTCTCTCCATTACTTTAAGGGAGGTAGTGCAACAAGACACTAGTTAGTTGCAGATTCGATTATCTGTTTACAGGGCAAAAACACGTTAATTAACACAAGTACAGCACGAGCATGTTACTTTGCATCCATTCCACCTGTCAGTTTACACCTCCATCGAATGTGTAATTCCCCCGAAATCTCTCAGGATCACTCGATATGATAATAATCGCCAGTTGACCAGTCCTCCAGATGGTAATTATAAATCCTCGCCACCTAACTCCCTTAATTACCTCGTCCTCGTCCTGTCATACTCGTATGCATACGGTCATCCATGTTCCCTAAACACGGCTACATTTCAATTACACCACTTAACCAGGCCGGATTGCCTTGCACGCAAGACAGTCCATTCTTGGGTATTGCTCGCTTTAATTGTCCGCCACCCAAGGAACCTTTCCTGACGAACATTGACTTGGTCAGACAACGCAAAACAAATGTTTCCATTACTGACTTCGCATTAATTATATCTTTTATGCAAATCCGGACATCGATTGCTCGGTTCGGTTGCATGGTATCCCTAGTGCGAGGCGTGCCAAGCGACACGCTTGCAAGTTTGAAGAATTCCTATGCAAATGGCTTAATTGCATCAGCGTGTGTGGATCAATTAGTAGGAACATGGGACGAAAACGGCTTTGGCCTTAATCGAATTCCATGTCGAACGGAAGCGGGAAAAACGCACTAATCCCTGTCGTGAGGCTACACCTTCCGATTCGATTTAGCGGGTGTACTAACCCTCTGGCGTGGTATTGCCAATGGAAAGCAATTTAGCTTGGTGCCATCGCGTTTCCAATGCTTCCTAATGAGTTTATTATCAATTTCTGTTTCGGATCCTTCCACAACGTCGTCCTCCGAACGTGGTGTAAGACCTCATTAGGCGGGACGACTTATGGGTTACGAGTGCCTATACACTTGGGACGCAGTGCTATTGTCATTGGCATGTGGCATGTGAGTACAGCAAGTCACGCAATGGAGGGAGGGCGTAGCTCGGTACAGAAGCATTGCAACGCGTCATGGGTTTCGGTAGTTTTCTAGGTTTTCAGCTAATTAACGACTCATTCGCACTCGAGAGCTATTTGAAATCCTGCAGAAGGGAAATGAGGCCAAAGGGATACAGAATCACGTGTGTGTGCTTTCATGTTCGCAGGAAGGCATCGATGAAAGCGATAGTTTGGCAGACTGGTAGGCGTTGACAGAATATCGTGTTTGTGCGTATCAGTGTTGTTGATGGAGGAAGCAGGGTGGAGGCTTGAAGCCGATGATGGGTGATGTGCGGATTTTTGGGCAAACACTTTTCTGCGATTATTCTTCCTGGGATATGTGTATTTGGATTCAAGCGACACCATTTTCAATGAGAGAAAGTGAGTGTGAATGGATGGGAAAAGGCTTACAAGGTCCTCTCGTAGGAGTAGCATCTACCGGCGTGTGCTGGTCCGGTGAAAAAAAGGCGGGTAAGAGCCTCTGCAGCCGAACACCTTGCGGCTCGTGGTACCATCTGGAAATTTCCTGACCATGGAAATCACTAACGGAAGAGGAAGAATGGCGAGTATCCTGCGCCACAAGACAGGATTAATATCATTTGGGCTACGGTCTAGTAAACCGTAACTGAAAACCCCACAATTGCTCAGAAACAACTAAAAGCCTCGGATAAAACGAACCAGAAATATGTTAACGATCCTTTCAAAAATCGATAAAAGGACAATGATCTTGGACTCAATACGTGGAATGTTAGGTCCCTAAACAGACCACATGCAGCCGAACAACTTCCAGACACCCTAGAACGCTATTAAGCGGACTTAACCAGGTACAAAGTACTTACTTACTTATTTAGGTGGCGCTACAGTCTGTGGTGAACCTGGGCTTCAACTAACAAGCGCCTCCAGCTGGCACGGTCGTTGTCCAGCTGTTTCCAGCGCCGCACGGTCAGTTGGTCAAGGTCCCCTTACACTTGCATGCGCCACCTTAGATGCGGCCGTCCTCTGCCGCGCCTTCCTTCCGGGGTGGATTCAAAGACACTTCCGGTTGGAGCGGTATTTTCCATGCGCTCTACATTGCCTAGCCACCTTAGACGCTGTATCCGTAGACTTCGTACCAGGCCGATGTCGCTGTACAACACGTACAGTTCCTCATTAAATCTGCTCCTCCATACTCCGTTTGAACAAGCGGGACCGTAGATAACGACCATGGGCATCTTCATCCGCTTTTGTTAAAGATCCAGCCTCTTCGCCATAAAGGAGGATTGGAATGATCAAGGTCTTATATAGTATCACCTTGGTTTTGCGAGAGAGGGCTCTACTTCTCAATTGCCTCTCGAGCCGAAAGGAACAGCGGTTGGCAAGAGTGATTCTGCGTTTTATCTCAGCAGGTGTTGTAGTCGCCGGTCATCAGTGAGCCAAGGTAGACGAATTTCTTGACCACTTCAAAGTTATTGATGTTATTCGTCAAAGCATATGGTGACATTCCGGACAATACGTCGATGTTGCCCATCTCGTTTTGAAGAAGTCAGATATATTTGGTTCTACCCTCATTAACCTTGAGACCCATCAATGCTTACAAAGGCCTCATTGACGTCTCGCTGTGTCCGCCCAATCACGTCAATGTCGTCGGCGTACGCAGGCAATTGCGTAGACTTGAAATAAATCGTACCTCTTGTGTTGGCCAGTGACTCTTGCACGATATTTTCAAGCACGATGTTGAAAAGTTGCATAACAGCACGTCACCTTGCCTAAATCCTTTTTTAACATCAAAGGTCTCGGTTTGTTCATTATGGACCTTAATGGAGCAGCGAGACTTCTCTCCATTATCATCCTGCACAGTCGGACGAGTTTGGCAGGGCTGATAAAGCTAGACATGGCTTTGTATAGCTCATCTCTATACACGCTGTCATATGCAGCCTTGAAATCGACGAGGAGGTGGTGAGTGTCGATTTGGTATTCCTGGGTCTTCTCCAAGATCCGCCGTAGCGTAAATATTTGGTCTATTGTGGATTTACCTGGCCTGAAACCACACTGATAAGATCCGATCAGGTTATCCGCAAACGGTTTCAGGCGTTCACACAATACGGCAGAGAAGATCTTACATGTGATGTCAAGAAGACTTATTCCCATATAGTTGGCGCAGTTATATGGGTCTCCTTTCTTATAGATCGGGCAAACGATGCTGTGATTCCATTCGTCGGGCATGCTTTCCTCCGACCATTCCTTGCAAATGAGTTGGTGCATGTTCCTGACCAGCTCAACTCCAGCTGTATTAAAAAGCTCAGCAGACAGCTCGTCTGCGCCCGCGGCTTTATTAGACTTAAGTCTTGATATCGCTATTTTGACTTTGTCTAGGTCGGGTGGGCGGAATTCTCTTACATCGTCGTCCATTACGAACGGATAGTTCTGCCTGACAGCGGTTTTTTGTCTGTCATCGCCGTTATACAGTCTGCAGAACGGTCTTGCCAAATCCTCAGCATCGACTGTGATTCCACTACCAGTTCTGCATTTTCATCCCTGCAGGTCACAGCCCTGGCTTTGTAGCCATGACATATTCCTGCTCTATTGCTTGTGTTGCTATACAGGAGACACGATCGGCAAAGTTTCTGTCAGTCTCTTGGGATTATAGCTTTCCGACGACAAACCTGCGTTGTCCTACTCGACTCCTAAGCATTCTTGATATCCTCATTCGTACCTTGGCTACAAAGTAGTGGTCCGAGTCGATATTGGCTCCTCGGAAGGTTCGTACGTCGAGAACACTGGAGGAGTGTCTGGCATCGATCGCAATTTCATCAATCTGGTTAGTGGTCGATTGATCAAAAGACCGCCAGGTACCCTTGTGGATGTTGAGATGGGGAAAACGCGTGCTTGTTACAAGGAGGTTACGCCCAGTTACGAAATCGATTAGCCTAGATCCGTTGTCGGACGTCGAATTGATTGATCGACTCAAATATGTCCTCCTTGCCCAGTTTTGCATTCAAATCTCCTAGAACTATTTTTGCGTTGTAGCTGGGGCATTGGGCATAGGTTCTGTCTAGGAGATCGCAGAATTCTTCTTTGAGTCGATCGTCCTTTTCTTCCGTTGGGGCATGAGCGGATATCAAGCCAATATTTCCAAATTTAGCTTTGATGCGAATTGTTATGAGGCGTTCGCCTACATCTCGGAAGATTAGGGCTTTTTGTCGGAGTCTCGAATAACGAATCCGCACCCGAATAAGCACTGTTTGTTCTCCTTGTAGCAGTTTTTCATCCGTCTTTTGGCTGGTCCATCCCATCCATATATGCTTTCTAGCAGTTGACGGTTTGCTCCAATTGATCGCCTGCACCCGGTCTGTTAAGGGACCTCTCATTCCAGGTGCAGACTCTCAAGCCCTTTAGTAGTTCGCAGGTGTTGTCAGCTTTGTGTCCGTCCGTATCCGAGGCTTGTGGTTGGTTCGGAACAAGTGGGTTTTTGCGTGATAGGGATGTTACCCTTTAAGCACAACTCCCAACCAGTAGGTTCAGATTCCTCTTTCCCCAGGAACAAAGGGTTGGGTCACTGCACACATTGGTCCACTACCTGGCGGGTACCAGGGTAGCTATCCAGGGTAGGCCACGCGAAGGCTGTGCGTCAACTTGGATTGAGCAGGGTCAGAGATCGAAGCAGGCGTTTGCCCTCGACTTCTTTGCTCTGTTTGCTCGCTCCCTCCCCCCCGATGGCGGGTTCTGGTCCCCTAAAAAAAAAAAGCGAGTAAGAGCCTCTGCAGCCGAACACCTTGCAGCTCTGTTAGCCAGGCCCTTCTTCCACCTCCTCGTGGCATTATCTGGGAAATTCCTGACCATGGAAATTAATAACGGAAGAGGACGAATGGCAGTTATCCTGCGCCACAAAACAGGATTAAGGTCGGTTGGGCTATAGTCTAGCAAACCGTAACTGAAAAAACCCCACAATTGCTCAGAAACAACCACAAGCCTCGGATAAAACGGACCGGAGATATGTTCACGATCCTTGCGAAAATCGAGAAAAAGACAATGATCTTGGGCTCTGTACGTAGAATGTTTGGTCCCTAAACATACCACATACAGCCGAATAACTTCCGGACGCTATAAGGCCGACTTAACCGCCATCCAGGAAATGCGATGGAATGGACCGGGTATAAAGCGGATGAAAAACTGCGATATTTACTACGGCGACTGCTATAGGGAGAGAGGACGACAATTGTTCGGATGCGGATTTACTGTTCGGTGGACTAAGCCAAAAGTCCTAAGCTCTCCGCATGTGAGCGAACGCCTCATAACGACACGTATCAAGGCTTAAGTTTTTAACATCAGCCTGATCTGCGTCCACGCCTCCACCGAAGAAGAGGGTGATTCCACCAAAGATACAGAACGTATGTCGTACATTGCTTAGGTGGTGTTACAGCCCATGAGGGGTCAGAGCCAAGCTTCTTTCTATTACCCGTGTTGTGTGTGATTTATTTTTTTTACACAGGTGAAAGGGACCTACAGCTTAATGCTGATTCCCAACGGCTTGAGTCGAGAAGCATTTTCTTGGCAAGTATACTATGGGGGGTTTTGGCCAGTACCCCGCCGAGGAGGACGCCGCGAAATAAACGTTCGATAGCGTTGGTGTTATTGGGATCCGAACTCGCTCATTGTGCGCCAGAGCCCAACACACTATCCATTGCGCCACGACGCCCTCCCAATGTTCCAGCTATGATATCCGAATTGTACTAGGAGACTTCTATGCTAAGCTGGGTAAGAAAAGCATCTTTGGACGAGTCATCGGCAAACACAGCCTACAAGACACCATATCCGATAGCGGACACAGGCTGATTGATCTGGCACCAGATCAACGTCAGAATATTCTTGTTCCAACTTTCCGAGAAGCTAACATCGACTCGAATCAGTACCTTGTAGTAGCTAAGATGCGCCTACGGATATCACGACCGCAGCGGAGTGGAGTAAGAATACAAAGTTATGACGTCGGAAGGCTATTATCGCCAGAAACCACTCGTGCCTTTACCGAGCTCTCCCATACAACTCAACCCTCCACGCAGTCAATAGAATTACCGTGAAACCATTACAAAAAAGCTCTGGAAAGCACTGCTTCTGAAGTCTTGGGCTTCAAGGCTCCAATACGAAGAGCACTCGATGACGAGTGCAGGAGGATATGGTGCAGATGGACTGCCTGCTGAACTCTTCAAGGCAGCTGGAGGTGACCTGGTTAGGAGCGTGCACCAGCTCATCTGTAAGGTCCTTATCAGTGCGGATTCAGGCCAGGGAGGTCCACCATCGACCAAATCTTCACACTATGGCAGATCCTGGAAAAAACCAATGACTTTCAAGTCGACACTTACCACCTATTTGTCGACTTCAAAGCCGCATACGACAATGTTTTTAAAGGTGAGCTATACAACGCCATGTCTACACAGCGAGATGAGGCACTTACGAGTATTGAGGCAGAAGTGAAATTAGCGAAAATTGGTTTGGCAGTAAACGATATGCTGTCATCAAAAAAGGACACTCACCACAAACGCAGCTATAGGTCTGAGGCAGTTAAGGACTTCGTCTACTTTGGCACCGCACTGACCTGGAAGAACGACATAAGTTCCGAAATCAAACAGAGAATCACTACTGCCAATCCTGTTTCTTTGGGCTCAGGCAGTTAAGTAATAGAGCCCTCTCCCAAACGACAAAGTTGACTCTATACAAGACCCTTGCTGCACGTCCTGCTGTATGACGTAGAAGCATGGACACTCTCAAAAGTAGATGAGGAAGGATGAAGAAGGATGAAGAAGGATTTTGCGTGTGATTTTCGGTCCAATAAACATAGACGGGGAATGGAGGAACGGATTCAACCACGAGTTTTACGGGCTCTACAACGACATGAGTCTTGTCAGGCTTTTACGGATTCAACGCCTAAGATGGCTAGGCCATGTAGAGTGACTGGACACCACAGCTCCAGCCCGGAGAGTCTTTGAATCCAACCCCGAGGAACAAAGAAACAGAGGACGGCCGCACCTATGATGACGCACACAGGTGGAAGGGGACCTCAGCCACCTGGGTGTGCGACAATGGAAAAGGCTAGCAAAATATCGGGTTGGTCGGAGGGGCATGTTGGTTGAGGCCCAGGTTCCCCCCGAACTGTAGCGCCCGATAAGAAGAAGAAGAAGTGAGTGTGAGTGTTCATCGAGGAGGTAATTATGCTGATTCCTTTCGCCAGTAGAGATACACAATAGGCACGTGACACAAAGCCCGTTCTACAAGAAGTCCATGCCCGGCTAAGTAAAGATGACATCGTTGGCGGAAAAGGTACTACATGGCCCATGCAATATGCTCGGGATATGCGAACCTTTCTTTATGCACTATCAAGTAGTGGCCGTACAAATATTTTCGATTGGCGGAGTCCTTGAACGCTGTTCCACGAGGACAGGTGTTACGATTTTTCCCACTTATAACGGATTGTGCTGCGTTTAAGGCAAACATGGAAAAAGGAAATCTTGTCGAGAGTTGCTGGATGGGCACTAGTTGTGCAAGATAACTATACACTGGATCATTGACCTGGAGTTCGAATGAAGCATGTGGATGCCCTCAGCCACAACACTGTCATAATACCCAAGGCTTATAGGCTTATAGTAAACATTTTACAAACCGGGCCTTACGAAAGCTACTTCATCGATCACGACCTTCTTGACAAAGATGAGAGGAAAGCAACAAGCTGTTATGCATTCCAAGCGCGATGGCCAAAGAAGTTATTAAAAAAGCGCACGACGAGGGTCAGTTTGGCACGAAAAACCTGGAGGACCTCTTGTCTAGAGGTTACTACATCCCAAAGCTAAGAGCAAAAATTTAACGAGTTAGGAGAAATTGCATTCCTTGCAATTTAGGCGACAGAAAATCTGGGAAACAAGAGGGATACCTTCACTTCACCCTATTCCCAAGAATGAATTACCGGTAGATACGTACCATGTCGGTCGCGGCGTCGGAGGTTATTATCAAACTAGAGACACAAAATCAGTGTTTGGAAACCCAGGGAGAATTATCTCAGGCTTTGGTTCGGCTTTTACCTCGACGATTTTCAAACAGGATCTGGAATGATATTCTTGTCCTCAGCAGACAGAGCTCTGTGGACCACCTTCTCGTAGACTTTGCTGATACTCGGATGGAGATTTATCAACCGGAGATTTGTCAGATTAGAGGGATTGGTTGGGCCGCCGCCGTTTTCCATTGCACCGAATAGTATGCCTTATTCAGTGCATTGTTCCTAGAGCCATTGGAGGAAAGTGCTTTAGCACAACATTGAATATTCCATATTCGGACAGTCCCCATGGATTTTTTCATTTTTAAGACCTCTTCTTCTTTTTTGGCGCTACAGTTCATGACGAACCTGGGCCTCCTTTAAAAACCCTTCCAACTGGCATGGTCTTTCGCCAGCAGTCTCCCGTGCCGCACGCCTATTTGGTTAAGGTCCTCTTCCACTTGGTTGCGCCACCTTAAATTTGGCCGTCCTCGGCCGCGTCGCCCTCGGGGTTGGATTCTAGGACCTTCCGAGCCGGAGCTTTATTTTCTATGCGTTCAGCATAGCCTAGCCATATTAGGCGTTGGATCCGAAGACGCCGTGCTACGTTCATGTCGCTGTACAGCCCGTAAAATTCGCTGTTAAGCCTTCTCCTCTACTCCCGAATATCGTAAGCAGAATTTTTCTCTCAAAACGACCAAGGGCCTCTTCATCCGCTTTCGATAAGGTCCATGTCTCTACGCCATAAAGCAGGATGATAAGGGCCTCTCTATTGCCTCGCGAGCCCAAAGAAACAGTGGTTGGGAAGAGTTATTCTTCGTTTGATTTCGGCACTGATGTCATTGCTGCATGTCACTGCGGAGCCTAGGTAGATACTTGCCAATATGTGCGCCCTGGCCAAGACGCCGGTGGTTCGTAGCCTTTTTCGACGACAGCATATATTTCGTCTTGGCCTCATTTAACGCCAGTCCCACTTTAGCCATTTCCGCGTCTATGCCTGTAAAAGCCTAAATGACACCTCGCTGAGTTCGTCCAATTATGTCAATGTCATCGTATTGATACTCGTATTGACCAGTGAGTTTGGCACGATCATTTCAATGACGATGTCGGAAAAGTCACACGATAGCGTGTCTGCCTGTCTAAGACCTTTTTGGACATTAGCGGTATTGGTCAAATCGCTGCCGACCATGATGGAGCAGCGAGAGTTCTCCAATGTCATCCTGCACAATCTGACGAGTCTGGCAGGGATGTCAAAACTAGACATGGCGTTGTATAGCTCGTCTCTATGTGTGCCATCGCCTGCGGCCTTAAGGTCGACAAACAGATGGTGAGTAGCGATCTGGAGGTCGTTGGTTTTTTCCAAGATTTTCTTTATCGATAGTGGACTTCCCGGGCCTGAAACCACACTGTTATGGACCAATCAGTTTACTGACGAACGGTTCCAGGCGATCACACAGTGCAGCCGAAAAGATTTTATAGACGATATTCAGGATACTTATAGCTCTGTAATTAGCGCAGACAAAGGGGTCTCTTTTCTTGTGGATCGGGTGAAAAAATGCTGAGATTCCATTCATCGGTCATGCATTTCTCTGGCCATATCTTACAAATGAAATGGTGCATACTCCCAACCAGGTCATCTCCAGCTGCCTTAAGGAGCTCGGCAGGTAGTCTATCTGCTCCAGCAGCTATGTTTGACTTAAGTTTAGAAAAAGCATTCCTAACTTCGTCCAGGTCAGCGGGACGAAATTCTCTGCTATCATCGTCCGTTGTGAATGGATCATTCTGCCTGTGAGCAGAATCCGTTTCATCATTGCCCGGACTGTGAATCCACTACTAAGTTTCCATTTTAGTCCCTGCAGGCTTCCGTTCTGGCTAAATGTCCTATTCGTTGATAGAACCTTCGGACGTCGTTCCTGCTGTTGTATCCTCTCATCTCTTCGATCGCGAGCTTCTCTCTCTTTTTTTTTCTTTTGACAAGCTTATGCTCCTCCCTCCCCTTCTATTCAGAATGCTCACGAGCAACTCTCGTCCTTCTGTGCAGCTCCGCTTGATAGGCTTGCTGCTTGGCTGCGTGTGCCCTCCTACACTCGTCGTCAAATCATGGGTTGTTTGTTGGTGGTGGCTTGAAGTCCAGTACCTCAGAAGCAGCACTCTCTAATTCTTGTTGACAGCAGGTCCATTGGTGTTGTACGATCTGTACAGGTGTTGGAGGATTTTCCGTGAGCTTAAGGGGGACTCGACTGATATAAGCTCTGGTGGTCTCTTGCATTTGTAGCATTGCCAGGTTGTATGCCGCTGGTCTTACTCGATTTTTCTTCGCCAGACATATTCGCAGTCGCAACCTGGCTGCCACAAAATAGTGGTCCGAGTCGATGTTGGCTCCTCTAAAAGTTCGTGCTTCCAGATTGTCGAATGCGTACCTGCCATGAATTGCAATGTGTTCTGTGCTTGCCAATGACCCAATGACCGATCTCTGTCCCTGCTCAATCCGAGTCGACACACAGCCTCCTCGACTGGCCTCGACCTAACCCCTCGTTCCTGGGGAAAGAGGAACCTGGCCCTCCAGGTTGGAGGTTGTGCTTAGGGGTAACATCCCAAAAAACGAATTGTTCCGAAACAACCACAAACCTCGGATACGGACGGATAGCTGACGACCCCTGCAAACAACTAAAGGACTTGAGAGTCTGCACCTGGAATGTGAGGTCCCTTAACTGACCAGGTGCAGGCGATCAATTGGAAGAAAAAAACACAACTGCTATAAAGCAGATATGGATGGAATAGACCCAGTAAAAGACGGATGAAAAACTGCGACGTCTACTACGGGAACTGCTACAAGGAGAACAAACAGCGCATATTCGGGTGTGGTTTCGTTATTCGAGGAAGACTTCGACAAAAACCCTTAAGCTTCCGAGATGTAAGCGAACGCCTCATAACAATTCGCATCAAAGCTAAATTTGGAAACATTAGCTTGATATGCGCTCATGCCCCAACGGAAGAAAAGGACGAATGACTCAAAGAAGAATTCTACGATCTCCTAGACAGAACCTATGTCCAATGCCCCAGCTACAACGCAAAAATAGTTCTAGGAGATTTGAATGCAAAACTGGGCAAGGGGAACATATCTGAGTGGATCATAGGAAAGCATAGCCTCCATAACACCACATCCGACAACGGACCTAGGCTAATCGATTTCCAAGCACACGATTCCCCCATCTCAACATCTACAAGGGTACCTGGCGATCTTTTGATCAATCGACCACTAACCAGATTGATCACATTGCGATCGACGATCACATGACACTCCTCCAGCATTCTCTATGTACGAACCTTCCGAGAAACCAACATCGACTCGAACCACTACCTTGTTGTAGCCAAGGTACAAATGAGGATATCAAGAACGCTTAGGAGTCGAGTAGAGTATCGTAAGTTTGTTGTCGGAATGCTACAATCGCAAGAGACTGCCTGAATCTTTGCCGATCGTGTCTCCTTCGAGCTCTCTCAAAATCCGCCCACAGCAGCACAAACAATAGAGCAGGAATGGACGCATTCCCAGAGCGCCGTCAGAGACGCTGCCTCAGAGGTGCTGGGCTTTAAACCGCCACCACCTAGAAACCCCTGGTTCGATGAACAATGCGAACAAGCCCATGCAGCAAAACAAGAGGCTTATAAAGCCACGCTGCAACGACGGACGAGAGCTGCTCGCGAAATCTATGAGCAGAAAAGAAGAGATGAACACACGCTTTTCAGAAGAAAGAAGAGAGAGCACGGAAAGCGTGAGATCGAGGAGATGGAGAAGTGCTTCCGCAGGAATTATGCCCGGAAGTTTTACAATAAGGTAAAACGAACATGCCATGGCTGCAAAGCCAGAGCGGCGGCCACCCGGGATGAAAATGGAGAACTGGTAGTAGAGTCACAGTCGATGCTGAGGATTTGGCAAGACCATTTCTGCAGACTGTATAACGGCGATGACAGACAAGAAACCGCTGTCAGGCAGAACTATCCGTTCGTAATGGACGACGATGTAAGGGAATTCCGTCCACTCGACCTAGACGAAGTCAAAATAGCGATGTCTAATAAAGCCGCGAGCGCAGACTGCTGAACTTCTTAAGGCGGTTGGAGATGAACTGGTAAGGTGCATGCACCATTTCGTTTGCAAGGTATGGTCGGAGGAAAGCATGCACGACGAATGGAATCTCAGCATCGTTTGCCCGGTCCATAAGAAAAGAAACCCCTATAACTGCGCCAACTATAGGGGAATAAGTCTCCTTAACATCGCATATAAGGTCTTCTCTGCCGTATTGTGTGAACGCTTGAAATCGGTTGTGGATAACCTGATCGGCTCTTTTCAGTGTGATTCCAGGCCATGTAAATCCACAATAGACCAAATATTTACGCTACGGCAGATCTTGGAGAAGACCCAGGAATACTTAATCGACACTCACCACCTTTTTGTCGATTTAGAGGCTGCGTATGACAGCGTGTATAGAGATGAGCTATACAAAGCCATGTCTAGTTTTAACATCCCTGCCAAACTCGTCCGACTGTGCAGGATTACATTGGAAAATTTTCGCTGCTCCAAAGGAGCAAACCGAGACCTTTGATGTTAAAAAAGGATTTTAGCAAGGCGATGCGCTATCATGCAGCGTGCGATTGTCCCTGGCCAACACAAGATCACACGCAATTGCTTGCGTACGCCGACGACATCGACGTGATTGGACGGACACAGCGAGACGTCAATAAGGCCTTTGTAAGCATTAAGGTAGAAGCGGCTAGGATGGCTCGTAAGGTTAACCAGGGTAAAACCAAATATCTGCTTTCATCAAAAAGGGACGGGCAAATCTGACGTATTGGCCAGAACGTCACCATGGGCCGATATAACTTTGAAGTGGTCACGGAATTCGTCTACCTTGGCTCACTGATGACCGGGGACAAAAACACCAGCAGCGCTTAGATAAACGCAGAATCGCTCTTGCCAAACCACTGTTCCTTTGGGCTCAAGAGGCAATTGAGAAGTAGAGCCCTCTCTCGGAAAACCAAGGTGGCACTATATAAGACCTTGATCATCCCATACCTCCTTTATGGCGCAGATGATTGGTCTTTAACAAAAGCAAATGAAGATGTCCTTGGTCGTTACGAGAAGAAAATTCTGCGCTCTATCTACGGTCCCGCTTGTTCACACGGAGTATGGAGGAGAAGATTGAATGAAGAACTGTACGGGTTGTACAGCGACATCGGCCTGGTACGACGTCTACGGATACAGCGTCTAGGGTGTCTAGGCCATGTAGAGCGCATGGAAAATACAGCTCCGACCCGAAGGGTCTTTGAATCCACCCCGGAAGGAAGGCGCGGAAGAGAACGGCAGCATCTACGGTGGCGCACACAGGTAGAAGGGCACCTTAATCAACTGGGCGTGCGGCGCTGGAAACTGCTGGCCAAAGACTGTGCCAGCTGGCGACACTTATGGTTCGAGGCCCAGGTTCACCACGGACTGTAGCGCCACCTAAGTAAGTAAATAATCAAACTAACAAGAATGTGACGATCAACTCGCTTCCCAACCACATAATTATGCCCAGCACCGTAGACTCCTGATGAAGCATTACCCAAAGCAGGAGCCCTCATGTTCCCCTTAGATGCGATCTTTGTCGTCTTGAATCAGTTTATTATGAATCATTTAACGAAGATCCTTGCGCAAGTTTTTTTCATTATTTTGCGAGGTGAAACCTCTGTCAAAGCCTACTTCGTCCTTTGTGGAAGTTTCAGCTTATTGAACTTCAACCGCTATTTGGCGTGGCGTATTCAAAAACGAAACTCTTTTGTGACGTCCTCCATCGAGCGACAAAGTTCACTGAAAGTCCCTGAACCGCCAAAACAGCCTCTCCAATTATCCGTGAAAGCCTTCTCGCACAGAATTTCGCTGATTAAAATGGAAATATCTCGTCATGCCTCACGCCATCGAACGTCATCGTCGCAATCAATTTATCGAATCCCATTCAAGGACACACACAAACACATCTCCATCGCTCCACATGAAAACACCACCAGCACAAGTCCTTCTCTTCCTTTTCACCACCTCCTCTGTAAACAACTTCGTCAACAACTGAATCTGAACTCTGGCCGCCCCGGGCACGGTGTACGAGTACTTCATAACATCTCAGGCTCCACGGGCGAATGTAATGCTGAATGGTTCGATGTGAAAATGTTAAGGTGCAAGGATAATCGTACAACACGACTGTCGAGAGCGAAGGAAAACGATTTTTCCATTAATGCAGTTCCCACTCGCATTCGTGCTCGTCGTACTCCCAGACATTTTCTTCATTTCATACACGTCCTTCGTAGGGACGAGCACATTGCCTGACTTCGTCCTTTTGGCCAGGCTCTCTACAAGTTTCCCTTCAGACTTAATTTCCTTTTTACTCGTTTGCTTACTTAATCTCTTTAATGCACTTAATTAGGCGTCAAATTGTAAGAGGTCACCGAAATTTGAATCCTTTTTCCTTGGAGGAGCAGCACAATCATGGTTGGTAGACATTTTGTTCTCACGAAAGCGAGCTGTAAGCAAGCAGCCAACGTGATGGTTTAGATTACGAATTCGTATCCATCATGATGATGTGCTTGCGACGGAAGTGACAAGTTGAATGGCAGAAAGGACGACAAAAGGACAACGGAAAGATCTTAAGCGAGTATAATTAACAGAGTGAAAAGGGTTCATATCGGGGAAGTTGACGAGATGAAATACATATGCGGGATGGGGATGATGAAAGGACATCGATTGAATGACTGAATCCTTCTCATCGAATGGAGTAAATATCTGCCAGTTCGCTGCTTTTTCTGTTCGATGGTTTCTTCCTGAATGGAGTTATCGTCGAACCGAATCGAGTGCCATGGTGTACGGAAGCCGAAGGAAAGGGGATCTAATTCGACATTGAAGGTAAAATGTTGTGCAAGTGGAAGAGGATTGTGATGACTTACGAAGTGAATGGCTTGATTGAGTGAAGTATTCATATCGAACGTAAGCCCTCACATCTGAAATGATATGTATATCGAATGGAAGTCGCATTCATTTGGACTTTAAGATCCACAAAATCCGTCCTTAGTTTAAGCTCTGAAATGATATCATATATGACACAGAGGAGTGATCTAATGAAGCAATGACAATCAACTTCGATGGCACCAACACACCGAATATGTATAGCTGTCAACGCTGACGTTGACACATTTATTACAGCTGTCACAAAAGGTTGCACTTAATGGGATGCGGATTTGTCGTGGGAAAGCGGTTAAGGTCGAAGGTCATCGACTTTAAACCAATAAGTGATGGCCTGTGATCCGGCTGTGATCCGTATGAGAGGCAGATTTTATAACATCAGCCTTATATGTGCACACGCCCCTACCGACGAGGCTGAAGACCCTATCAAGGAGGACTTCCATGACCTCCTAGACAATGCCTACGGAACTTGTCCGGAGTACGATGTAAAAATTGTGCTCGGGGACTTCAACGCCAAAATCGGTAAGGAAAACACCCTTGGCGGAGTGATCGGAAAGCACAGCCTCCACGATACAACAACAGATAACGGCTTCCGACTCGCTGACTTTGCGACAGCTCGTAATGCGGTGATAAGTAGCACAAGATTCCCTCGCAAGCGAATCCACACAGCAACCTGGCGATCTCCGGACGGTCGAACAGCCAACCAAATCGACCATGTGCTCATTGACGCAAGGCACTCGTCAAACATCCTGGATGTGGCAACATTCAGAGGGGCAACATTCAGAGGGGCAAATCTCGTAGCAGCAAGATTCAGAGCTCGACAGTCCAATGTCAGAAAGCTGCACCAGCCCATCAGGAGGAGGTTCGACATTGGGCGCCTGAGCACACCGGAGGTTGCCAGAGTCTACAGGGAGCAGCTGAGCGAAAGACTCTACGGTATGTCTACGTCGAACACAAATGCCAATAATATGTGGCTGCATTGCCGCTCAGCCATTCAGGAAGTAGCCGAAACCACCTTAGGATACCTACCACCCCCGACAAGAAACTCGTGGTATGATGGCGAGTGTGAGCAGAAAAAGGCAGCAACCGACGAGGCGTACCAAAAGGCGCTGCAGAGGAAAACCAGGGCAGCGCAAGAAGAGTACCGAGCCAAAAGAAGGGAGGAGAAAAAACTACTGCGACAAAAGAAAAGAATCTTCGCAGCCTCCCAGCTCAACGATATCGAGGAGTCTAGGGATAAACATAAAATACGAGCCTTTTACAAGAAAGCCAAAGGCCTTGCAGGAGGCTTCAAAAAGGGCACCCTGGCTCTTCGAAACTGCGAGGGTAATCTTGTCACCGACCCGCAGGGAATAGTGGATGTATTTAAGCAGCACTTCCAGCAGCTGCTTAACGAGCATGACCAAGAGAGAGTGGTAGGGACCGAGGAAATCCCAACTCCAGCCGCTGAAGTAGTCCTCCCACCCAGCATCGAAGAAGTCGGCACAGCTATTCAGAAGCTGAAGAACAACAAGGCCGCAGGCTCAGATGGCTTGCCATCAGAGCTCTTCAAGGCTGGCGGCGATGCTCTGGTAGGGAGCATGCACCAGATCATCTGGACGACGACTGGAATACCAGCTCTATATGCCCCATCCACAAAAAAGGCGATCCTACCTCTTGCAAGAACTATAGAGGTATATCCCTGCTCAATGTCACATACAAGATCCTGTCCAGCATATTGTGTGAACGTCTAAAACCATTTTGCACCGCACTAATCGGCAGCTACCAGTGCGGCTTCCGGCCCTGCAAATCAACTATAGACCAAATTTTCACACTTCGACAAATCCTGGAAAAGACCAACGAGTTTCGAATCGATACACACCATCTATTCATCGATTCCAAAGCCGCATACGACAGCATTCGTCGTGAAGAACTGTTTGGGGCGATGGCCGAATTCGGGATCCCGGTAAAATTGATCCAGTTGTGTCGCACCACGCTAAAAAACACGCGATGCACCGTGCAATTCGGTTCTAGGACCTCGGAACCATTCGAAACATACACCGGATTTCTTCGAGGAGATGCGCTGTCGTGTGACTTCTTCAACCTGGTGCTGGAGCAGATAGTGCGACGGGCAGGCGTCAACAGGGAAGGCACTATCTTTTACAAGTCCATCCAGCTGCTAGGATACGCGGATGATATCGACATCATCGCGTGTTCTCGCCGTGGCATTGTGGAAGCATTCACGGCGATTGAGGAACAGGCGAAACGAGTTGGTCTTAGTTAAGGAGTTGGTCTACCTCGGGGCAAACGTAAATTCCACAAATGACACCACAGTGGAGATCCGGCATAGAATCGCCCTTGGCAACCGCTGCTACTTCGGCTTGTCCAAACAACTGGGTTCAAAACTCCTCACTCGAAGAACCAAAGTCATGCTTTACAAAACGCTTATACTACCAGTCTTGCTATATAGAGCCGAAAGCTGGACGATAAGTAGGACGACGGAGCTGATTTTGGGTTCTTTCGAAAGCAAAGTTCTGCACCGGATATTTGGTCCTGTCTGTGAGGAAGGCGAATGGAGGAGAAGACACAACCGCGAACTCTACGAGCTGTACCAGGATGTGGATGTAGTCCGGAAGGCAAGGATCCGTCGACTACACTGGCTTGGCCACATCGAGCGCATGGACATCAACGCTCCAGCTAAGAGGGTCTTCGATTCCGAGCCTCCTGGTTCGAGAAGAAGAGGAAGACCGAACCTCCGGTATAAAGACCAAGTAATCGCGGATGTAAGGATGGAAGGCAGCTATAGCTTAGGCTCAGATCCTCCATGGATCGCAGGTCTGATAAGTAAGTAAGTAAGTAAGTCAACGCTGACGGAGGCAAAGGCTACATGTTGGGCTACCCTATGCGTTGCATATAAGTCTGCATTAGATAGCTGTCATTATTGAAGTTGACGCTACGAAAGTAAAGTGTTTCATGTGTCGAGACTAAAAGATTTTGGAAAAAAGCACTAGTAAGAGGAGGATCATGCCAAGGGGAAGTTTCATTGCGCTTTTTGATCATACAAAGTTGAACACTCCATTCGTTCTAAGTATAGTTGAAATTCGCATTTTGAGTCACTTTATTTGACAAAGTTGAATATTCTGTTCTAAAATAGTTATTGGGACCTACATAGTGTATGATTCAGAAGTTTATAGATATGCCGCGAGGAAGACGATTGGGCTCTGTTCTATTTATACGGCGTTATAGACATGATGATCATGTTTCCTGACTTTTTATGCTCACACTCGCCATCGCACAACGTGTTTCTTGTCGGTGGTGGCGAGTAGCCTATTGTAGTTTCATCTGATTCCTTGATGGCCGAGCGGCGATGAGGCCACTTTTGTTGGCGTTTGTGTCCGACGTAAGCATACTTGCGAATTGTCCACTCAGTTGCTCTCTGTAGTCTCCGGTCATCTCTGAGGTGTTCAGGCTTCCAATATTGAACCTCCTCTCAGTAGCTGGCTGGAAATCGGGCTCAGTCCTGCTGCTACTAGGAAATTGCTAGAGCCGACCTTTGTCCCTCTGAACTGTCTAACGCCCAGGATGTTTCACACACGTCTTGCGTCTATGAGCACATGGTCAATTTGGTTGGCAATTCGACCATCTGGAGACCGCCAGATTGTTGTATGGATTTCCTTGTAAGGAAATCTCGTGGTACTTATTACCGTATAACGAGTCGCCGCAAGCTCCGTAAGTCGGAAGCCGTTATCGATGACGTTGTCCTTATCCTCTTTCCCACGACGAATCCGTATCCAAATAAGTGCAGCCTTTTGTGGCAACTGTAATAAATGTTGTACTCCTTCTATTTTACCACTCCTTGCCCTATCCAGCGTACTTCCTGGATCGCAGTAATATCCACAGGATACTGGTTGAGGGAATTTTTTAGATGATGAGTAGCTCCAGGAGTATAGAAAGTTCTCACATTCCAGGAGCATACTCGCAAATCATGGTCAGTTTTCTTTCTGTGCCGTCGTTGGGTGTTTCACGGCAAACGACCCTCCAGATTGGGGGTTATGCTCAGGGTTAACATCCCTATGACGGAAAAACTACTTGTTACAGATCAACAACAAGCCTCGAGTGTTGACGACCCATGCAAACACAATAAGGATTTACGAGTCTGCACCTGAAATGTGACGTCCCTCAACAGGCCAGGTGCGGGCAATCAATTGAAAAAAACCCTGGACTGCACCAAGAAGTGTGATGTGATGGACCAGGCAAAAAATTGAAGAAAAACTGTGATATCTATGACGGTACCTGCTACAGAGCTTACGGCATGTAAGCGAACGCCTCATAACAATCCGCATCAAGGGTACACTGGGGAATATCACACTAATATTCGTGCACGCCGCCACAGAAGAAAAAGATGATCGACTCAAGGATGACTTTTATGATCTCCGGGACCGAACATACTCCCAATGCCACAGATATGACACTAAAACCGTTCTAGGAGATTTCAACGCAAAGCCGGACCAAGAAGACATATTTGGATCGATCTTAGGAAAGCATAGCCTCCATAACACCACATCCGCCAACGGATTTAGGGTAATCGATTTCCTAATGGGGCGTAACCCCCTTGTAGCACGCACATGATAACCCCATCTCAACATCCACAAGGGTACCTGGCGGTCTCCTGATCAATCGGCCACCAACCAGATTGACCACATTGCAATCGACGTCAGACACTCCTCCAGCATTCTCGACGTACGAACCTTCCGGGGAGCCTATATCGACTAGGGCCACTACTTTTGTAGCCAAGGTACGAATGAGGATATCAAGAATGCTAAGGAGTCGAGTAGGACAACGTAAGTTTGGCGTCGGGAAGTTACAATCGCAAGAGACTGCCAGAATCTTTACCGATCGTGTCCCCTGCCAGCTCTCTCAAACCAAGAGAGCAGGAATGGGCGCATTGCCAGAGCGCCGTCAGAGACGCTGCCTCAGAGGTGCTGGGTTTCAAACCGCCAACACCTAGAAACCCCTGGATCGACGAACAATGCGAACAAGCCCATGCAGCAAAACAAGAAGCATATAAAGCCATGCTGCAACGACGGGCGAGAGCTGTTCGCGAAAACTATGAGCAGAAGAGAAGAGAGGAACACACGCTTCCCAGTAGAAAGAAGAGAGAGAGAGGGAGAGAGAGAGAACGGAAGGCGTGAGATCGAGGAGATGGAGAGATGCTTCCGCGAGAATGACGCCCGGAAGTTTTACAATAAGGAAAAACGAATATACCATGGCTGCAAAGCCAGAGCGGAGAACTGCAGGGATGAAGAAGGTGAACTGGTAGTGGAATCCCAGTCGATGCTGAGGGTTTGGCAAGACCACTTCTGCAAGCTCTATAACGGCGAAGACAGACAAGATACCGCTGTCAGGCAGAACGATCCGTTCGTAATGGACGACAATGTAAAAAAATTCCTTCCACCCGACCTAGACGAAGTCAAAATAGCGATATCGAGACTTAAGTCTAATAAAGCCGCAGGCGCAGACGGCCTGCCTGCTGAGCTTCTTAAGGCGGCTGGAGATGAGCTGGTAAGGTTAGTGGATGACCTGATCGGATCTTATCAGTGTGGTTTCAGGCCAGCTAAATCCACAATAGACCACGTATTTACGCTACGGCAGATCTTGCTATGTCTAGTCTTAGCATCCCTGCCAAACTCGTCCGACTGTGCAGGATTACATTGGAGAATTCTCGCTGCTCCATTAAGATCGGACGGACACAACGAGACGTCAATGAAGTCTTTGTAAGCATTGAGGTAGAAGCGGCTAAGATGGCTCGTAAGGTTAACCAGGGTAAAACCAAATACCTGCTTTCATCAAAAAGGGACGGGCAAATCTGACGTATTGGCCAGAACGTCACCATGGGCCGATATAACTTTGAAGTGGTCACGGAATTCGTCTACCTTGGCTCACTGATGACCGGGGACAACAACACCAGCGCTGAGATCAAACGCAGAATCACTCTTGCCAACTGCTGTTCCTTTGAGCTCAAGAGGCAATTGAGAAGTAGAGCCCTCTCTCGGAAAACCAAGGTGACACTATATAAGACCTTGATTATCCCAGTCCTCCTTTACGGCGCAGAGGCTTGGACCTTAACAAAAGCGGATGAAGATGCCCTTGGTCGTTTCGAGAGGAAAATTCTGCGCACTGTCTACGGTCCCGTTTGCTCAAGCGGTGTATGGAGGAGAAGATTAAACGAAGAACCGTACGGGTTGTACAGCGACATCGGCCTGGTACGACGTCTGCGGATACAGCGTCTAATGTGACTAGGCCATGTAAAGCGCATGGAAAATACAGTTCCGACCGGAAGAGCATGTACTGTGGCGCACACAGATGGAAGGGAACCTTAACTAACTGGGCGTGCGGCTCTGGAAAGAGCTGGCCATAGACCGTGCCAGCTGGAGACGCTTGTTGGTTGAGGCCCAGGTTCACCACGGACTGTAGCGCCAGCTAAGTAGGTAAGTAAGTATGGAGTACTCCCTCACATGCCTAGATTGATTGTTGCGTCGTTCCTTGTCTGGCGATGTCGCTGTGTCCTGGTACCCAGAGAAGTTATATAGAGCGATAGCTGCATACATTTATTCACCTCTCAACGGTTGTTGTGGAGGCTATCCAGAGGGCGCCGCGAAGAAGCTGTATGTCAACTTGACCTGGGCAATAAAACAGTTATCCTTGCTGGCATCTCGCCAGGTTAAGAGCAATTAACAACTTTACCATGCCATATCCAGTGAAACTTGCCATTTGGTATCAATATCAGTCAGGAAAGCTTATTGGTCCATATTTCTTCTGGAACGATAGTTACCAGGTGGTAATCGTCATTGGCGGACAGTTTGGGCCATGATAACTGAGTTTTTGCTATCCGAATTGGATGGCATGGTCATGGAAGACGAATGACTAAGACAAAGCACCAAAACCTTCTTATATGTCGGATGATAAAATGGAATTGGTGGCTTCACCCTTCCATTGTAAATAGAAAATAAAACGATGAGCCGCGCTTAGTCACAGGGATGTAGATCACAACATTCTTTCGCAATTAATCATCGTCCGTCATCACGAAGGGAATTTTGCAAGTCCTTGATCCTTGATTCACTAAAAAAAACTTTAAACAACTCACCCATCCCTTGACGTTTTTCGTTTATTTTCTCATTTACGTCCTTTTTCTCGGTCTAATCGTAAAAGTTTCATCGTTATTTCCTGCTTCCCTACAACTGTTTCAGTCCACCCTCCTCAACCCGAAGGGAGAATTCCAAAAAAATGAAGAGAAACTGAAAATCTTATAAAGAAACTTTGTAGAATCGTTCCACGATGAGAATCACAGGCAAATTTCGAAATGGAACTTCGGCTAACAAGCACGAGTACACACATCATCCCTACGTACCTCCCTACCTAGCTTGGCAGTCTTATTTTCAATTTAAGGATTTTATACTCTCCCTTCGGCCGAGTCGTTTCTTTCGTTTTGTTGAACATTCAAATTTCATTTCACATTTTTCATCTTGCATAGGTAGAGATGGGGGGAGAACTAAGGACTAAGGACTAAGGACTATTACTTAAAGCGACCTCCAGACGAAAATATTTCTTCATCGATTGTGCATACGCTGCCAAGACTCGTACATATGTACGGGGGATGCACATCCGCACACATACCGTCAACAATGAGTCAATCCTTCACATTTATGTGCTTGTTTGTGGCAGAAAAGTGGGAGGACTTCAATGTTACCGAACAATAGTATAACCTCAAACCACCATCACCATTGTAGTCATTCTATGCAACCGAGCAACTTGCCTCATCATACCAAAAAACGACAAAACCTCTTCGACTCCTACATCATTCCTTGTGCATAGCTTATATACACAACAGGATTCGGTGGCTTCTCCAATACATATGTATGTACTACCACCCCGACTACGACGGCGCCCGCTCAACATTCTCTACAATATTTCAAAGTTATCCAAAACTAGGTCAGAGCCAACCAGCCAACTGTGTACTTGCAACATTCCAACCACCCCCCATCCACATACATATAATACGTACATTCGGGGCTTGACACAAGATGGAGCGAAAGACGATGGAGAACTGCAACAATGGGAATCAAGATGATCTCACTTGTTCACAAATAATAACGACTAGGAACCAACTGCTTGCAACAGACCTATCGAGCCGCACGTGGACCCGCTTCTAGTTCATATTTCGGCTACCCACATATAGAAAGATAGACTCCTACATTCATAGTAAGAAGAAGAAACGCTTCCATACCGTCCGCGTCCGAGGACTGAAACTTGACACACAAATTGCAAGTCCTTCAGATCATCCCCGTCGCTCCATCATCATCGTCGTCATCATTATCGTCATAGTCAGCTATTAGTGTGCAAGCCGGAGTACGATGCGCGCTATTCTATATCTCATGTCCATATTGGCGACAAGGATGTTGCTGCTACACCGTTCTACTTCCGCAAGGACTTTTGCCAAGATTTCTAACCCGCCCCCGTTGGGCTGAGGTGTTTTTCTTCCTTTCTCCTTTGCACTATCCTTAGGCTGAAATTAAATTGTCCTCCATAGAAACGCTGAATTGATTTTTTGTTTTTTTTGTTTTCGTCCTTGCTTTCTGTCCCCATCTCCGTTGCAATTTTGTTGCAGTTCTTGTGGCTTGGAGTGACTCGAGTACTGGCAGTCCTTTGCAGTCATGCTGTCCGGTGATCAGGACAAAACATGCCAGATGAGCGCACAGAAGGAAGTGAACTAGGACGGAGGGAAGGTATGTAAATTAAATTTGTTACCGTTAGGCGGAAATGTATTTTTGATGAATTTGCATACTTTGCAACCAGAAGGGCCGAAGGCCTTCCGCTAGCGCTAGAGAAGGAGACGGGTGCAAGCTAAAACCATTTATCTGACTGACTGACTGACTGAGAGAGTGACCAGTCGCAATTCATCCCATTCTTTCCGGCATTGTGAAAGCGATGAATGGCCGTCAGCTTCATTTCACTTTGTGCTCTACCTTAGGCCTTACGGGACACTGCGGAGGTATGAACAACAACAGCAGGGTGGAATGTCAGTTCTGTCCTACAGGAAATCATCCTGATGGTTGTGGACTCTTTAAGTGGGTGAAGTTGATTCACATCACTTGGTCGGAAGCTTTAAACTGAATACGATTCGTACAATTCTATATTTTACGTTTGGACAGGACCAAGGGATTGTTTGCGTCAGTATGGGATGTCTCTCTAGCGGACTTTTCAGCTCTGATAGGGTTATATGGGCAATTGGTTCATTTAAGTCCTCCTAGGCCACAGGTAAAGACGGTGTCTTTCCTGCTATCTTACAAAAAGACCTGAACACCATTTTACCCCCACTGATAGTTTTTTTAAGGTCTTGTTTCTACCTGGGTTATATACCCAAAATCTAGAAGGAGGTCAATCTTGTCTTCATTCCCAAGATTGGAAAGCCAAGTGAACAACCTATCAGTTTGACATCTTACTTACTTACTTATCAGGCCTGCGATCCATGGAGGATCTGAGCCTGAGCTATAGCTGCCTTCCATCCTTGACGGTCCCGGGCACGCTGCTTCCAGTTGTCAAGACCAAGATGTCTTACATCCGCGATTACTTGGTCTTTATACCGGAGGTTCGGTCTTCCTCTTCTTCTCGAACCAGGAGGCTCGGAGTCGAAGACCCTCTTAGCTGGAGCGTTGATGTCCATGCGCTCGATGTGGCCGAGCCAGTGTAGTCGACGGGTCCTTGCCTTCCGGACTACATCCACATCTTGGTACAGCTCGTAGAGTTCGCGGTTGTGTCTTCTTCTCCATTCGCCTTCCTCACAGACAGGACCAAATATCCGGCGCAGAATTTTTCTTTCGAAAGAACCCAAAATCAGCTCCGCTGTCTTGCTTATCGTCCAGCTTTCGGCTCCGTACAGCAAGACTGGCAGAATGAGCGTTTTGTAAAGCATGACTTTGGTCTTTCGAGTGAGGAGTTTTGACCCCAGTTGTTTGGACAAGCCGAAGTGGCAGCGGTTGCCAAGGGCGATTCTACGCCGGATCTCCACTGTGGTGTCATTTGTGGAATTTACGTTTGCCCCGAGGTAGACAAACTCCTTAACTACCTCGAAATTGTAGCTGTCAATTGTTATGTTTTGTCCCAGGTGGTGACCGACGGATTGGTTTTTGCTTGACGGCATGTATTTCGTTTTGTCCTCATTGATCTTAAGACCAATTCGTTTCGCCTGTTCTTCAATCGCCGTGAATGCTTCCACAATGCCACGGCGAGAACACGCGATGATATCGATATCATCCGCGTATCCTAGCAGCTGGATGGACTTGTAAAAGATAGTGCCTTCCCTGTTGACGCCTGCCCGTCGCACTATCTGCTCCAGCACCAGGTTGAAGAAGTCACATGACAGCGCATCTCCTTGCCGAAATCCGGTGCATGTTTCGAATGGTTCCGAGGTCCTAGAACCGAGTTGCACGGTGCATCGCGTGTTTTTTAGCGTGGCGCGACACAACTGGATCAGTTTTACCGGGATCCCGAATTCGGCCATCGCCCCAAACAGTTCTTCACGATGAATGCTGTCGTATGCGGCCTTGGAATCGATGAAAAGATGGTGTGTATCGATTCGAAACTCGTTGGTCTTTTCCAGGATTTGTCGAAGTGTGAAAATTTGGTCTATAGTTGATTTGCCGGGCCGGAAGCCGCTTTGGTAGCTGCCGATTAGTGCGGTGCAAAATGGTTTTAGACGTTCACACAATACGCTGGATAGGATCTTGTATGCGACATTGAGAAGGGATGTACCTCTATAGTTCTTGCAAGAGGTAGGATCGCCTTTTTTGTGGATGGGGCATATAGAGCTGGTATTCCAGTCGTCGGGCATGCTTTCATCTTCCCAAATTCTGCAGATGATCTGGTGCATGCTCCCTACCAGAACATCGCCGCCAGCTTTGAAGAGCTCTGATGGCAAGCCATCTGAGCCTGCGGCCTTGTTGTTCTTCAGCTTCTGAATAGCTGTGCCGACTTCTTCTATGCTGGGTGGGAGAACTACTTCAGCGGCTGGAGTTGGGATTTCCTCGGTCCCTACCACTCTCTCTTGGTCATGCTCGTTAAGCAGCTGCTGGAAGTGCTGCTTAAATACATCCACTATTCCCTGCGGGTCGGTGACAAGATTACCCTCGCAGTTTCGAAGAGCCAGGGTGCCCTTTTTGAAGCCTCCTGCAAGGCCTTTGGCTTTCTTGTAAAAGGCTCGTATTTTATGTCTATCCCTAGACTCCTCGATATCCTTGAGCTGGGAGGCTACGAAGATTCTTTTCTTTTGTCGCAGTCGTTTTTTTCCCTCCCTTCTTCTGGCTCGGTACTCTTCCTGCGCTGCCCTGGTTTTCCTCTGCAGCGCCTTTTGGTACGCCTCGTCGGTTGCTGCCTTTTTCTGCTCACACTCGCCATCATACCACGGGTTTCTTGTCGGGGGTGGTAGGTATCCTAAGGTGGTTTCGGCTACTTCCTGAATGGCTGAGCGGCAATGCAGCCACATATTATTGGCATTTGTGTTCGACGTAGGCATACCGTAGAGTCTTTCGCTCAGCTGCTCCCTGTAGACTCTGGCAACCTCCGGTGTGCTCAGGCGCCCAATGTCGAACCTCCTCCTGATGGGCTGGTGCAGCTTTCTGACATTGGACAGTCGAGCTCTGAATCTTGCTGCTACGAGGAAGTGGTCAGAGTCGACATTTGCCCCTCTGAATGTTCGCACATCCAGGATGTTAGACGCGTGCCTTGCGTCAATGAGCACATGGTCGATTTGGTTGGCGGTTCGACCGTCCGGAGATCGCCAGGTTGCTGTGTGGATTCGCTTGCGAGGGAATCTTGTGCTACTTATCACCGCATTACGAGCTGTCGCAAAGTCAGCGAGTCGGAAGCCGTTATCTGTTGTTGTATCGTGGAGGCTGTCCTTTTCGATTACTCCGCCAAGGGTGTTTTCCTTTCCGATTTTGGCGTTGAAGTCCCCGAGCACGATTTTTACATCGTACTCCGGACAAGCTCCGTAGGCGTTGTCCAGGAGGTCATAGAAGTCCTCCTTCATAGGGTCTTCAGCCTCAGTTTGACATCGTTACTTCTAAAAGCATTGGAAAAACTGATAGAGCTCTATATTAGAGCTATCCTGATAAATCAGATATCACTGCATCCCCTGGTGACGCGCGTGGAAGACAGTTTCACATACAAGGAGATCGCAATTCGCGCCTTCCTCAATATAGAGGGGCCTTTCATAATACTGGCTATGATTCGATCACCACTGTACTATCTTGCAGGGGTGAAGACCATCCCACTAATCACTGGACTAGGGCGATGCTAAATAGCCGTATTATACCAGCCACATGCGGAGAGGTCTCAGTGACAGTATCAGCAGCTAGAGAATGTCCACAAGGAGGAGTCCTTTCACCCCTTCTCTGGTCGATAGTCATCGATGATCTACTACGGAAGCTAACCACTCGGGGCTACGAGGTCATCGGATATGCTGATGACCTAGTAGTCATTGATACGGGCAAGTGCGAAACCACTGTCTGTGAGCGCGTGCAAATTGCGCTTCGGTTTATCTCTGACTAGTGTGACAGGGAGGGTTTATCCATTGACCCAAATAAGACAATCTTAGTCCCCTTTACAAGGACGAGAAAGGTACAGCCCTGCTCCGTTTTTCTAAATGGCACAAACATAGGACTTACAGAAGAAGTCAAGTATCTAGGTATTGAACTAGATCGCAGACTCAACTGGATGTCCAATATTAAAAGTAAACTTACAAAAACGACTAAGGTTATGTGGGCCTGCCCACCGCACTTACGGTAAAACCTGGGGACTTAAACCTAAGGTTTGAGCAAAAGCTTCAACTCCTTTAGAAACTCGCGTTTCTCGGCATTACAGGCGCTATGTAAACCTGCCCCACGGCAGCCCAAGAAGCACCTTTTGGACTCACTCCACTGCACCTTTTTATCATTACGTGGCATTACGGAATGCAATCAGAATTCTTCGCTCGAGGACAAACCTGCCATCTAGACCCGAGGGTCCATCTTACAACACCTTCCCGTGTTGGATATGATTACCACGGTCTCGGACCATCACTTTTGACAAGAGCATGGGAAACAAGTGATCCCTTGCTTAATGTCAAAGGCCTTTGCATGCCAACCTAACATGCGTGCCATCCTAATATGCGCCAATCTAAATCTGGAGACTGGCATAAGAGGAGTAACCATCAACATACTCTCTGATAGCCAAGTAGCGCTTAAAGCGCTGAGTTCGTACAGCTCGCACTCAAAAACCGTCAAGGAAAGCCATGATGCCCTACAAGACCTTGCCAGGGCACAATGGTATTAAGGGCAATGAAATTGCTGACCAACTCGCCAGGAAAGGTTCCAGCGGTAAATATATAGGTCCAGAACCATTTGGCGGCACTCCCAAGTCTATTAACATAGTCAAACTTAATGGGGTGGGTATCGGAAGACTAATCAGCTACTTGACGGGACACTGCGGTCTGAGATATCATCTTAACAAAACCAGCCTCTCGTCTGGAACTGAGTGTCGACTCTGTCTTGAGGACGAAGGACGGCGGAACACATACTGTGTGAGTGTGCTGCTCTCTACCATCCTAGGAAACGTGTCCTTCTCAGCGAAACTATGTCTCCTGAGGGGATCACCTCGGCTCCTACGAGAAGCATTCTCAACTTCATTAGGGAAGTGGAGGAGCTCCTCGGCTAATCGGCTAGCAGGCACAATAGATCTGTAAAGGTCGCAGTGCCAAATGCTATTTGATAGCACTAGCCCCACATTAAAAAAAAAAAAGACAAAAAATGGGATGGGAACAGCTGTCATTAAGGGCCTGCTGCTGGACATCAAGCCATCAAGCCAAGATTGAAATGGACAATTGCAGAAGTGTTGAAGAAACAGTTGACAGTCAGAAAGGAACTAATTGAATAGCTGCCGCGACTGCATTTTCATATTCACATGGACTTGCCGCAAAGTTTTTTTAAATCAAGCAGAGAGTTCTCACGAATGGACTTGTCCCTAGGAAGCTGTGATTTGGGAATTACATATGTGTATAGCCAAAGCATTACATGGTCAGCATGGTATCTCATTTCCAAATCCGTTCGGAACTAAGGGTGAAACAAATTCGTCAGCTCGCTAAGATTCAGCCGCCAAGGATAGCCTCGCCAGGGAGAGAGTGTGTGATGCCTCCCTCTCCGGTGGGGCAGATGTGACGACCCAGAAGGATTAGAGCATAGGTCAGAAGATGAGGATAGCCAAAAACTGCTCCTCGGAGGCGGGCACATCACGCAACAAAACCTCTTCCACCGAGAAGGAGATCCAAATACGCGTAGGGAGTCGAGAGAAGCAGCCCTCTTATAAAGAGGCGGTCATCACCTCTGAAAATGTCAGGATAGTTATTATCCAGATCAATCTACAGCATTGCAAGGCTACTACTGCTCTTTTAAGTAGTAGAATTGCATCCAGTAGTACAAGTCATCACGTTGTATCCATTCCAGAACCGTGGGCGTAGAATAAACGCCTGTGTGACCTTGGTGGTATACGTGGTGCTACGATTCTTTATGATAAGCGATCCGAATGGTCTAGGGTCTGCCTCATCATATCGAACTCACTACCGGCAACCAGACACTTTTGTGGATAAGATCTGGTGACTGCTAGAGTAAGCTATTAAGCGCACAGAGTAATTGAACACTTCGTCGTTGCGTCTGCCTACTTTCCTTATGACTCAATACTACCTCCACCACCTAAGGAAGTTTCTGAACTCGTAGAATACTGTGAAGCCAGAAAGATTGGTCAGAGGGCATGGGCTCGGACATACAGGGTAAAGTTGTTGATTGCTCTCAACCTGGCGAGATGCCAGCAACGATCCCTGTTTAAATGCCCGGGTCAAGTTAACATATGGCCTCCTCGCGGCGCCCTCTGGACAGCCTCTTCAACAACCGTTGGGAGGTGAACAAACGTATGCAGCGACAAAACTCCGACCAGAATGGCGGTTGTGCAGCGGGCTAACAATCCGCCCACGTAAAAAACCTAAAAGTTATGAATGAGCAAGATGCCTCGGATACACGGACGGATACTCGACGACGACAACGCACGAAAAAGGAACACGATTTGCGAGTATGCTCCTGGAATGTCAGACCCTGTACACCCCCGGAGCTGCTCATAAACTAGAAATAATCCTCTCGCAGTCCAAGGCGGATATTACAGCGGTCCAGGGAATACGCTTAATAGGAAACGGTATGATGAGGAAGAAGAATTGCGACATTTATTACAGCTGTCACAAAAGGTTGCACTTACTGGGATACGGATTTGTCGTGGGAAAGCGGTTAAGGTCGAAGGTCATCGACTTTAAACCTATAAGTGATCGCCTGGCTGTGATCCGCATCAGAGGCAGATTTTATAACATCAGCCTTATATGTGCACAAGCCCCTACCGACGAGGCTGAAGACCCTATCAAGGAGGACTTCTATGACCTCCTGGACAACGCCTACGGAGCTTGTCCGGAGTACGATGTAAAAACCGTTCTCGGGGACTTCAACGCCAAAATCGGTAAGGAAAACACCCTTGGCGGAGTGATCGAAAAGGACAGCCTCCACGATACAACAACAGATAGCGGCTTCCGACTCGCTGACTTTGCGACAGTTCGTAATGCGGTGATAAGTAGCACAAGATTCCCTCGCAAGCGAATCCAAACAGCAACCTGGCGATCTCCGGACGGTCGAACCGCCAACCAAATCGACCATGTGCTCATTGACGCAAGGCACTCGTCAAACATCCTGGATGTGCGAACATTCAGAGGGGCAAATGTCGACTCTGACCACTTCCTCGTAGCAGCAAGATTCAGAGCTCGACAGTCCAATGTCAGAAAGCTGCACCAGCCCATCAGGAGGAGGTTCGAGGTATCCCGAGTGTGAGCAGAAAAAGGCAGCAACCGACGAGGCGTACCAAAAGGCGCTGCAGAGGAAAACCAGGGCAGCGCAAGAAGAGTACCGAGCCAGAAGAAGGGAGGAGAAAAAACTTCTGCGACAAAAGAAAAGAATCTTCTCAGCCTCCCAGCTCAAGGATATCGAGGAGTCTGGGGATAAACGTATAATACGAGCCTTTTACAAGAAAGCCAAAGGCCTTGCAGGAGGCTTCAAAAAGGGCACCCTGGCTCTTCGAAACTGCGAGGGTAATCTTGTCACCGACCCGCAGGGAATAGTGGATGTATTTAAGCAGCACTTCCAGCAGCTGCTTAACGAGCATGACCAAGAGAGAGTGGTAGGGACCAAGGAAATTCCAACTCCAGCCGCTGAAGTAGTCCTCCCAACTAGCATCGAAGAAGTCGGCACAGCCATTCAGAAGCTGAAGAACAACAAGCCCGCAGGCTCAGATGGCTTGCCATCAGAGCTCTTCAAGGCTGGCGGCGATGTTCTGGTAGGGAGCATGCACCAGATCATCTGCAGAATTTGGGAAGATGAAAGCATGCCCGACGACTGGAATACCAGCTCTATATGCCCCATCCCATAGCGCCACGCTAAAAAACACGCGATGCACCGTGCAACTCGCTTCTAGGACCTCGAAACCATTTGAAACATGCACCGGATTTCGGCAAGGAGATGCGCTGTCATGTGACTTCTTCAACCTGGTGCTGGAGCAGATAGTGCGACGAGCAGGCGTCAACAGGGAAGGCACTATCTTTTACAAGTCCATCCAGCTGCTAGGATACGCGGATGATATCGACATCATCGCGTGTTCTCGCCGTGGCATTGTGGAAGCATTCATGGCGATTGAAGAACAGGCGAAACGAGTTGTCCTTAAGATCAATGAGAACAAAACGAAATACATGCTGTCAAGCAAAAACCAATCCTTCGCTCACCACCTGGGACAAAACATAACAATTGACAGCTACAATTTCGAGGTAGTTAAGGAGTTTGTCTACCTCGGGGCAAACGTAAATTCCACAAATGACACCACAGTGGAGATCCGGCATAGAATAGCCGTTGGCAACCGCTGCTACTTCGGCTTGTCCAAGCAACTGGGGTCAAAACTCCTCACTCGAAAGACCAAAGTCATGCTTTACAAAATGCTCATTCTGCCAGTCTTGCTGTACGGAGCCGAAAGCTGGACGATAAGCAGGACAGCGGAGCTGATTTTGGGTTCTTTCGAAAGAAAAATTCTGCGCCAGATATTTGGTCCTGTCTGTGAGGAAGGTGAATGGAGAAGAAGACACAACCGCGAACTCTACGAGCTGTACCAAGATGTGGATGTAGTCCGGAAGGCAAGGATCTGTCGACCACACTGGCTTGGCCACATCGAGCGCATGGACATCAACGCTCCAGCTAAGAGGGTCGTCGACTCCGAGCCTCCTGGTTCGAGAAGAAGAGTTAGACCGAACCTCCGGTATAAAGACCAAGTAATCGCGGATGTAAGACATCTTGGTCTTGACAACTGGAAGCAGCGTGCCCGGGACCGTCAAGGATGGAAGGCAGCTATAGCTCAGGCTCAGATCCGCCATGGATCGCTGGCCTGATAAGTAAGTAAGTAAGTAAGAAAGATTGGTCACATCTTGTGTTGCGATGATAATGCCCAAAACACTGCTTGGGGCAGCAGCAAGTGCAATACAAGAGGGGACCGTCTTTTAGACTCTCTGACCTTACTATCAACAAGGTGTTGGCTCTCAACCCACGTTTCTTACGACAAGATGACAGCAGATGATTGACCTGACCTTATCCAACAGATATGTGAAGGACATCACTAACTGGCCAGTCTTGCCTGATGCTACGCTGTCGGACCATAAATATATCGAATTCCGATTAAGTTGTGGGATCTCTTCCTTGCAACCTAGACGGAATCCGAGAAGGACAGACTGGGTACGGTTTAGAGAGGAGCTTGAGAAATCCACTCAGGCCTTACCTAAACTTAGAACCATTCATAACCTGAATAGCTTCATAACCAATCGTTTTGAACTCGCATGTCCTGTCGACAACCCTCCCTGCAGTAAATTAGTTCCCTGGTGGAATTCCGAGCTCCAAAGTCTTCGCAGGGTAGCCAGACGTCTTCTGAATAGATTGCTGAAATCAAATTCGGAAAATGACTGGAACAAGTGTCGGTCGAAGCAGAAAGAATATAAGAAACTTATTCGTAAATCGAAAAATGATTCTTATAGGACCTTCTGCGGAGAGATAAAGTCTCTGAGTGCGACTAGCCAGTTAGTTAAAGTCCTCAAGCGGGGAAAATCGACAAGGCTGGATGTACTCTGAGAATCTGATGGTCCTTTACTGAGTCTAAAGTGGAAACTCTTAGTTTACTGCTTGAGACTCACTTTCCGGGAAATCAGATCGCCATCGGCTCGTTGCACACTCCTTCAAGGGAAACTGCAACTGAAACGATGAAAACAACTCGGCGTAGCTGTTATATTGCGTTGCGCGGGGTTAGATAGATAGATAGGATAAGGGGGTGGGACAGAGTTGCCTGACCACTGCGGCCACGAGTAGGCCTATTGTGATTGTCCCCCACTTACAGTTCACTCAGAAAACCTGAGTTCGTGATAAAACTATGCTTTTGGGTGAGCTAGCAGCGATTTCTTCTGCTTCAGGATAATACTTGCCTAAGTGATGATGACATGTACTGACCAGGCAGTTACAGTGGCATAGTATGTGCTCTGCTGTTTCTTCGCCTTCATTACACATTCTGCCCATCGTTTTGAGGTGTTTGTTGACTGGGCAGTGTCCAGTAAGGAAACCTGTGATTAAACGAATCTGACTCCTCGAAAGCATGAGAAGTTGTTTCATTCTTTTGAGGGATGTAGTTGGGAGGAACAGCTTGGCTTGTCTGCTACCTTTCCCGACCATACCTTGCAAACGAAATGGTGCATGCACCTTACCAGCTCATCTCCACCCGCCTTAAGAAGTTCAGCAGACAGGCCGTCTGCGCCCGCGGTTTTATTAGACTTAAGTCTTGACATCGCTATTTTGACTTCGTCTAGGTCGGGTGGACGGAATTCCCTTACATTGTCGTCCATTAGGAACGGATCGTTCTGCCTGACAGCGGTATCTTGTCTGTCATCGCCGTTATACTTCCGGGCGTTATTCCTGCGGAAGCATCTCTCCATCTCCTCGATCTCACACTTTCCGTGTTCTCTCTACTTTCTTCTGCGAAGCGTGTGTTCCTCTCTTCTCTTCTGCTCATAGATTCCGCGAGCAGCTCTTGTCCGTCGTTGCAGCTTGGCTTTTCATTCATTCAGGGGTTTCTAGGTGGTGGCGGTTTGAAACCCAGCACCTCTGAGGTAGCGTCTCTGACGGCGCTCTGGCAATGCGCCCAAACCTGCTCTATTGCTTGTGCTGCTGTAGGCGGATTTTGAGAGAGCTTGGAGAAGACACGATCGGCAAAGATTCTGGCAGTCTCTTGCGATTGTAACTTTCCGACGTCAAACTTACGTAGTCCTACCCGAGTCCTAAGCATTCTTGATATCCTCATTCGTATGTACCTTGGCTTCAACAAGGTAGTGG
Source organism: Eumerus sabulonum (assembly GCA_951905685.1). Taxonomy (NCBI): domain Eukaryota; kingdom Metazoa; phylum Arthropoda; class Insecta; order Diptera; family Syrphidae; genus Eumerus; species Eumerus sabulonum. The sequence continues at coordinate 9,416,942 of OX645060.1, forward strand.
TCCGAGTCGATGTTGGCACCTCGGAAGGTTCGTACGTCGAGAATACAGGAGGAGTGTCTGGCGTCGATCGCAATGTGATCAATCTGGTTGGTGGTCGATTGATCAAAAGACCGCCAGGTACCCTTGTGAATGTTGAGATGGGGGAATCGTGTGATTGCTACAAGGAGGTTACGCCCCGTTAGGAAATCGACTAGCCTAAGTCCGTTGTCGGATGTGGTGTTATGGAGGCTATGCTTTCCCATGATCGACTCAAATATGTCCTCTTTACCCAGTTTCGCATTAAAATCTCCTAGAACTATTTTTGTGTCGTAGCTGGGACATTGGCATGGGTTCCATCTAGGACATCGTAGAATTCTTCTTTGAGTCGATCGTGCTTTTCTTCCGTAGGAGCGTGAGCGCATATTAAGCTAATATTGATGCGAAGACTTAAGCTTAAGACTTTTTGTCGGAGTCGGAACCCTGTTTGTTCTCCTTGTAGCAGTTCCCGTAGTAGATGTCGCAGTTTTTCATCCGTTTTTGGCCTGGTCCATCCCATCGCACTTCCTGAAGCGCTTTATAGCAGTTAAGGGTCTGCTCCAATTGATCGCCTGCACCCGGTCTGTTAAGGGACCTCACAATCCAGGTGCAGACTCTCAAGTCCTTTGGTCGTTTGCAGGGGGCGTTAGCTTTGTATCCGTCCGTATCAGAAGCTTGTGGTTGCTTCTGAAAAAGTGGGCTTTTACGTGATAGGGATGTTACCCCTAAGCACAACCCCCAACCTGGAGGGCCATGTTCCTCTTTCCCCAGGGACAAGCGGTTAGGTCGCTGCATCCATTGGTTTACTACCTGGCGGGTGCCAGGGTAGCTATCCCGGGGGGACAGTAAAATGGGCGATGCGTATGGAGTGCTTCCCGATTTGATAAAACAATTGTACCATTTGCCCGTGTTGTTGAGTGCTATGTCTGTCCGAGGTGATTTGGCAAAATAGGTTGAATAAATGACAGCAAATTTGGTAGATGTACGAGTAGCTCTAACAGTATGGCTGCTTCAACTGTTAAAGTTCGGAAGCCCCTTTTGGAAGACCCTATACTAAAAAATCTGGCTCTGTCCATTCGGACATTCCTTAAAGGCAAAGGTCAACGAACTGACTCGTTGTAATGTAACCTACTCGTAAACTGGCTAATTTCACGAAATGCGTCAATGTTTACAACTCTAGTAATACCAGCTCCATTTCAAGCCCACTACTGCTTGATACCCTTACACCATTAATTACAGCCATTGTCACACACCCCATGAACTAACTGGTCCATTTCCTTGTACCTCATGCTCTTTAATGCCTTCGGTGACTCCAAATTGAATTCTCAATCGGTTTCGGCTCCACCGGTCATTGCCACTACACCCAAGCGACATGTTTGACTTGACCGCACCGAACGCCTTCCCAATCAGCCCAATAACTATGTCGCTTAAGTCCATCAATTTACTCATTTCCAGAAAATTCCCTCCAATCATCGCAGTTACCAGGTAAGTGAGTGTGTTCCACATCAGCTGCACGCCAGAGTGACCCCTGACCTGTAATTCGTGTAGTCAAGGAATCATGAGCATGAAGCGGGAGTGGGTATGCAGGCCCCTTAATCTGTGCAACGCGGCAGCGGAGGTAGCTTTCGTTCGTCCACCGTTTTCCCCATTGTTGTCATTCTTAACCCTGGAAGGTGTACGTATACCGCTAAATTCGTGATAGTGATGTCATTTGAATCAACTGAACTCACACTAATGAGCTCGGTGACTTAAATTACTCCTGGCGCTACACGTAGTACATCATCCCGTTTCATAGTCCTTCCTTCTTCGTTTAGTTTCTTTTTCTTTCGGTTCGCTCTGTGTGTCCTTTGTGGTCGTGCAGTTAGCCTCCTGTATCCTTCGCGTGTCACGGTTTAAACGAAATACAATTTCGTCGTCACAGCACTACAGTATGCACGTTAGTGGTTAGTGTCCTTTCAAATTATTCACCACAGAATGCATATACCAAAGGCCAAAGGGGCCATGGAGGTTACATTTTTCAACAAACTAATTCCATTTGAAAGCGAAAACGACGCGTTAGGCGTCAGACGTCAGACGTTAGGACAGCTAAACGCGTAGTCGCGGAAAATTCCAATTTAAATTCCATGCTATTGTCCTTAGTCCCAGTGTCAAACTCCTGAAACCCACATACGAGTTTCCCAGCTGTCGGATAATGATTCGAGCATAATGACTTGTTTAAATGATGACGAGGCAAATGTGTGGGAGGATAGCGACAAAAAAGGACATCAGAGCACATGACTACAGCTGGGCCTGGGAGGGAGCACACTGTACCTACCATTCGCGTGATGACCTGCAGTTTAGTTCCACCATTAGTGTTAGCGATATTTACATAGAGCTTATGCGGGGGTCTGTTTGAGTCATAGTAATAACCTCAGGGCAAGCATTTGATGGACACTTTCGGTTGAGGGTCCGCAGTATGGTGATTCGGTGCTTTAAAGGTCGGAGTCTAATTAAAAATTGATGCCGATAGTGCGGGTTGTATAAATGAATTTTGAAGGGTGTGAGAACGAATATGGTCGCTGGTAGTAAAAGCTCTCCCCAGCAAGTGGAAGGTAACCAAAGTCAATTTCATACCCAAGGAAGGCAAAAGTTCCTACACGTATGCAAATGACTCGAGGCTTATTTTTTTTAATGTTGAAGGCTTCTGCTATCCGCTGGAGCACTCAGACGCAAACACTGGTCCATTGTACTCCAGACAGACACCTTACATTACTGTATTTTCCCCGTTTTCCGGAGAAAATTTTGAAGGAGCTTCAGTGATGTAGAGCTAAGGGATTCGGCACACACCACGTCGGCTCCAAGGGTGCGCCACCGTGAGCGAGCAAAGGCGGGACAATCACAGAGGAAATGCTCTGCAGTGTCATCCTCCTACTCGCAACATGCAGCACCGTTGGGCGTTTCATTGATGCCAAGTACGCAGAGATGCTTAGCAAAAGTGTAAAGGCCCGTCATAACTCCCACATGCCTTCTGCAGTCAATTCTCTTTAAAGACAGGAGGAGTTCTCCTCTGATTCCATTCTGTCGAGTTCATCAGAGATCTCATTTCCTGGGATCCCAGAGTGCCCTGGGATCTGCCGACTCTGTTCAAGAAGGACTTGAGTTCAAGCACTAATTTGGAGCTAGTTAAGGGGTTGCACACAGCTTTGAGTGCAGCTTGGCTGTCACTGCAGACGCATATGCTTTTCCCCCGCCACCTGTGCCTCACAACATAGTGCATGGCCATTAGGATTGCGTATATCTCTGATTGGAAGACAGACGCATACTTTCCGATGTTTTCGCGCTCAAAGAAGACTTTAGCACCGGACTCCCGCCCAGACCACGGGCCATCCGTGAAAATGCGAAGACTATCTTTTCTCGACTCGAGGTTCAGTATCCAGCCAGAGCCAATCCTGATACCATGGAAACTCGACTATGAAATCACGGCCGGCATCAATGCCTCAGAAGGCATGTCCATGAAACAGGGGTCGCAGGACAATTCTTGCGCAAGCACGCCGTTATTCCTATGCGAGTTATACCAAAAGCCATTTCTCTTGAGACCAGACATGGCCTTCAGAGCACACCCTCTGATAAATATATCAAGAGGTGCAAGGTCCATCATAGCTTCTAGAGCAGCGTCCGGTGTGCTGGGAAAAGCCCTCGTGCAGCTGAGACAGAGCGTTCTTTGGAGTTGCATATTAGTCTGTTCCACCAGCGGTGTAGATCCACCAGCTCCTTTGCATTGCCAGAAACCTGACAACGCTTTGGTGGTTTTTGACTCACCATGCTTTGACCAGAGAAGCTTGCTATCTAAGATGACTCCTAGATACATAGCCTCCTTGGATATCGGGATGGAATTGCCTTCTGGTACCAGCTGAATCATGTCAGTATTTTTCCTCCTTCTCGTGAAGAGAACAACATCGGTCTTAAGAGAATTGGCCACGAGCTCATTTCTTGTACACCAATCATCGATCACATTTAGCGCCGCCTGTGCTTTGAGATAGACAGTCGCTAAGCATGAGCCGACAGAAAGAACGGCGACATCATCCGCATAGACTTGGGCATAGATTCCAGAGGCATTGAGAGCATCATCCAGAGAGTCGACCACCATGCACCATAACAGCGGAGACAGGACGCTCCTTGCGGGCAGCCCCTGTTTACGCCGGATTTGACACATTGGTCGAGGCCTGCATCAGCGATCTATGTCCTGTACACAAGCATTGCTTTGATCCACAAGACCAGTGTTTCATCTACCTCATGGTGTCTGGCAGCGTTGCACATGCTGTCGAATATTGCGTTATCAAAAGCTTCCTCAATGTCGATGAAGATGTCCAGCGCGTACTCTTTCCTTTCGAGCGCGCATTCAATTCACCCAACTACGTTCTGATGCGCAGTCTCGCAAGATTTTTCGCGCTGGTAAGCATGTTGCGTCTCCGAAAGAGGGTGCATTCGAAGGGCAACTTTGCGCACGTGCAACTCTACCAGTCTCTCCATGCTTTTCAGCAGCAAGGATGTTAGACTAATTGGTGTGAAGCTCTTGGCAAGTGAGTAGTCCTCTTTTCCTATTTTGAGGATGAAGACCACTTTCACTGTGCGGCAAGGAATGGGTATGTGAGCAAGTGCTAGACTAGCAGTGAAAATTCTCTTCAAAGTAGGAAGCAGCGGCCGGCGATTTGAAACCATCGAAAGATGCCACAGCAGATCCAATGGCTTCAGTCGTAACCCCGCGCGACGCAATATATGTATGTACCAGCTACGCCGAGTTGTTTTCATCGTTTCAGTTGCAGTTTCCCTTGAAGGAGTGTGCAACGAGCCGATGGCGATCTAATTTCCCGGAAAGTGAGTCTCAAGCAGTAAACTAAGAGTTTCCGCTTTCGACTCAGTAAAGGACCATAAGATTCTCAGAGCACATCCAGCCTTGTCGATTTTCCCCGTTTGAGAACTTTAACCAACTTGCTAGTCGCACTCAGAGACTTGATCTCTCCGCAGAAGGTCCGATAAGAATCATTTTTCGATTTACGAATAAGTTTCTTATATTCTTTCTGCCTCGACCGACACTTGTTCCAGTCATCTTCCGAATTCGACTTGAGCGATCTATTCAGAAGACTTCTGTCTTCCCTGCGAAGACTTTCGAGCTCGGCATTCCACCAGGTGACCAATTTCCTGCAGGGAGGTTTGCTGACAGGACATGCGAGTTCAAAACAACTGGTGATGAGGCTGTTCAGGTTATGAACAGCGTTCACTACCAATTGTTTCATTCTGAGTTTAGGTAGGACCTGAGTGGATTTCTCAAGCTCCTCTCTAAACCGTACCCAGTCCGTCCTTCTCGGATTCCGTCTAGGTTGCAAGGAAGAGATCCCCCAACTTAATTGGAATTCGATATATTTATGGTCCGACAGCGTAGCATCAGGCAAGTCTCGCCAGTTAGTGATGTTCTTCACATATCTGTTGGATAGGGTTAGGTCAATCACCTCCTGTCGTCTTGTCGTAACAAACGTTGGTTGAGAGCCAACATTGTTGATAGTAAGGTCAGACGAGAGAATGAAGTCTAAAAGGCTTCCCCTTGTATTAAACTTCCTGCTGCTCCAAGCAGTGTTTCGCTTTGATACTCTACGAGTTCAGAAACTACCTTCTGTGGAGGAGGCAGTATCGAGTCGTAGGGAAAGTAGGCAGACGCAACGACGAAGTGTTCTATAACTCCGTGCGTTTTGTAGCTTATTCTAGCAGCCACCAGATCTTGTCAACAAAAGTGCCCGATAGTGAGTTCGGTATGATATGAGGCCCACCTTGGGCCTTTCGGATCGCTCGTCATAAAGAATCGTAACATCGCGTATACCACCAAAGCCACATAGGCATTTATTCCACACCCATGGTTCTTGAAGGGATACGATGAGGGGGTTTGTACTACTGCATGCAATTCTGCTACTTAAAAGAGCGGTAGCAGCATTGCAATGCTGTAGATTGATCTGAGTAAAAATTATAGATTCATACTGCGGGGCACGTCCCATCCTTCGACTACTTGACATTAAAATGGAAAGAGATCCTACCAAGGCCGAAGTAGGAGCGTGAATCGTACGCAGATTTCAGAGTCCCGACAGAGGCTTCATCCATCCCCACAACCAGAGTAGAACCCTCTTTTTTCAGAGAGCCCTTACTCTCCTTGTAGGAGTAGATAACCCAAGCTCTCGTGTCAAGCTCTGGGTTCTGTGTGCGAAAGCGCGTCAGCACATCCACCTTATTTCCAGGTTTCCCCAATATCCGGCAGATGGCGCGTTAATACGGGAGACTAACTACCTGGTAAGTAGCAGTTCCCAGAGGTGGGATTCTCGGCACCGTGTTCCTGATCCAGGCCGATGTCTGCTGTGATGAACAGCTTACCACAAATGTGCCATTCATCAAAGCTGACATTTTTGCCTGTAAGCCTTTGCCCAGGCAAGCTCCAGTAGACGATCCTCACAGTGCTTGCAGTCTGCCTTGGTCATTCTACTATCATCGCCAGCTTTCCCTATCCTGACCTTTTCAGAGGAGATGGCAGCCTCACTTGGATCTCTTTTTCGGAGGAAGGGGTTTCGTTACTTGCTGTCCCCCCCTCCGAGGAGCAGTTTTGGGCTATCTTCGTCTTCTGGCCAATGCTCTGAACCATCTGGGTCGCCGCATCTGCTATTAGACTCCGATTTCCCACCGCCCCACCGGAGAGGGAGGCATCATTAACTCTCTCCCTAAGGAGGTTATCTTTGGCGGCCGTCTTCCGTTTGCGGAGGCTTTTACCTTTTTCGGTTAGAGCTCCCGCTCCCTTCGGACACCGCTTTTGGACCGCCTCGCAAGTTCGAGGTCTGCTAGAACCCATAGCGACTTGTCCGTATGTCAGCCCCGCCACCTTTTTCGGCGGCAGTGCTAGCCATGCCAGAAACTTGAGCGCTTCCGGCCCCGTCGTTACGGAAACTGATCACGATCTTACTGAGTGGTTGCACCCTCCCAGTAATGGGAAGAGGGTTGGAGGCGCATGCCGAAAGTGCGACCATGCTTACGCCTCCTTCATAGAGGCCTATAAATCCCACTTCTTTTCTGCCAGAGAAGATATTAGACGCACACATTCGATACAGCTATATCTCAGGAAGGATGTCGGATAACCAACTTGCCTACAACAAAGGCAAATCGGTGGAAACAGCCTTCCACTCACTGGTCAGAATAATAGAAAGGTCACTGGAACACAAGGAATGTACCCTAGTGGCCTTTCTCGATATTGAGTTCGCCTTAAACAATGTTGAACGACGCAAAGAGTCGTCAAAGCCAACTTCGCTGGTGCCGTCTCAACTAGAATGGTCAGCAGAGGTACACCACAGGGTGGAGTAGCCTCCCCTCTCCTCTGGAACGTGGTGTTCAATGAACTGCTACTGTTTTTAGAACAGGAAGGGTACGCTGTGACCGCCTATGATGCTGATATTGATATTGTTATCCCAAGCACTCTAAGCGATCTAATGCAAGGTGCAAGGTGCAGTTAGAAACCTGGACGCAGTACTGTGGACTTGGGGTCAACCCCAAGAAGACCGACCTAGTACTGTTTACAAATAAATACGGAATTCCGCCCTTCAACCCACCGAAGCAGGGTGGAATCCAATTAATTATCAAAGATCAGGCTAAATACGATCGTGTTAAGAAAGCAACCACTGCCCTATATAGCTGTAAGAAAGTGGTGGGCAAAATGTGGGGTCTTGAACCAAGCATTATACACTGTCTAAAGCCCATCCTCCTGTGCGGCATCGTAGTCTGGTGGACTGCTCTGGACAAGGTAGTCGATCGAAACCTTCTGGAGAAAGTACAAAGATCGGCCATTTTATATATAAGCGGCGCCATCAGATCAACCCCCTCGGAGATCACAAATATTCTACTACATTTTCCACCATTGGACCTCTTCAGCAAACAAATTGCTGCCTGCGCGGCCCTACGGATTAGGGACATTGGAAAATGGCCAACATCACATAAAGGCCATACTAGCATTCTTAATCACTTCGAAGTGCCCATGGACACAGACTACATCATCCCGCAGAATGTATTCACTAAGAACTGGGCTGAGGGGTAAGTCATACCGAAGGACTCGATTTTCCTCTATATCGATGGCTCCAAGATGGAGACGGGTGTAGTTAGTGGAGTCTCCTCCAAGGAACTTAACCTCAACCTATCATTCAGACTCCCAAATCACCGCAGTGTGTATCAAGCAGAAATAACAGCGATAACGAAGGCCCTTGCATGGCTTAGGATCAATGTAATATCTGCTAAGGATGTTATCACTTGCACGGATAGCCAATCTGCAATAAGATCCCTGGCCGCGATAACCCACTAATCAAAGACATCCCTTAACTGCCGCCTATCTCTAGACGAGATGGCTGAACAGTTCAACATTAAAATACTGCGGTTTCCCGGGCATAGGGATATTCCAGGAAACTGCGCGGCCGAAGAACTCGCAAAGTTAGGGTCAAGCACACTCAGTCTTCCTACCCTCGGGTACCCAAAAACACCAATAAGTACGGTAGAGCACATAATAAAACTTCGAACCAACCACCAATGGAATGACAGTAATATGAGCTTTATCACTAAACAGGTCTGGCCTAAGCTAAACGTAGGACGAACCAGGGACCTTGTGGCAACCAAAAGGGCAACTTTAAACACTTTAGTGGGTGTCATCACAGGTCACTGCATCATTGGAAAAGGCGCCGCCAGACTAGGGCTACTCTTCAATGACTTCTGCCGTGGCTGCATGGATGAGGAGGAAGAGGAATCGATACATCACATCCTCTGCTCATGCCCTTCTTTTGCGAATCGCAGGAGGATCTACCTCGGTGCACCCTTCTATGAAAACGTAAGTGAGCTAGCAGACCTAAAAATATCTCACCTCCATCGCTTAATCAGAAGCACGAAGCCCCGATTGGTTCTCAGGTAGCGGATCAAGGTAATATGATCCATGTGGTATCACAATGGGCCGACTTCGGCCTACGTGTGGTATATCCCAACCACACTTACCTAACCTAGTTAGGGCTTGTCCCTATTAATGCTTCTTCTGACAAGGAGACCGTCCTGCAGAGTCTAACCTATTTCAAATCAGCAGTGACACCAACAATCTTGGACGACAACTAGACCCTATATTTTCTTCTGATGCCTACAACTCTGTTCTTACCACATGCAACCATCTGCTGTCCACTCTAGACCAATATCATCCTCCCTTATCCCCTAAGTTCCCCTAAAAACTAAACCAAACATCCACCACTTATGATCACTCTTTCTTTTTCAACTTCTGAAAGGCCGACTTCGCCTCACTTAACAATTCAGTTAACAGCATAGACTTTAGCCTCTTCATGAGCGACAACACGCCTATTGCCATTGCATTGGAATTCGTCTACACTGCTCTCTTCAACTTCATAGTCCAATCTGTTCCTTACGCCCCACGAAAAAATAGTTTCTCAACACCTTCCTGATATAACAAGGAGCTGCGTACTCTCCGTAATAGGAGAAATAAACTTTGGAAGAAGTTTTTAACGTCAAGTTCCCCCCCCCTGATTATGCGAAGTACCAACAAGCCTTCCAACGCTTCTCTATCCTCAGTGACACCCTCTACAACTCATATCTTCAAAGAATGCAGACGTCCTTTGGTAGACGCTTCTACCAATTCATAAACCTTAAAAAAGAATTCTGATGGGATCCCTTCCAATCTCAAATGGAACAACACTACCTCCAACGACCCCAAAATCGTCGCAAACCTTTTTGCCTCATTCTTTAGTCCGCCAACCCATATTCTCTTCGAGACCGTCGTGTAGGTCTTAATGGTCATCCACTCCACATCCATCTTTTCCAACCGGCAGCATGGTTTCCGAAAAGGTAGGTCCACCACCACCAACCTTACCAAATTTGCCTCCAAAATACTTATAACTCTGGAGCAAGGCAACGAGGTAGATGTTATCACTACCTACTTCAGTAAAGCATTCGATAAGTTAGGCCGAGGCTTTAGGCTTCCAAATCATCGCAAGGCTTAAATCGTACCTTGAGAATCGTCAATATGGAGTATTTTTTAGAAGCTCTATCTCTGACCCCATCATTGCTTCTTGCGGTGTTCCGCAAGGTAGTCATCTCGGCCCTTTAGTATTTGTCCTCGCCGTTAATGATGTCGACCTTTTCTTAAAAGATTCCAATTTGTCAATATACGCAGACGACATGAAAACCAGAAAGACAATATCAACTCCTGCAGACTCGCTTGCACTCCAAAGCGACCTTGTATCCTTCGGTAATTGGTGTAATAATGTACCCCATGTCTCCTTCATACGCGACCTAGGTATCATACACAAAGCTAATTCTGCCCTTGATTTTATAAAACGTTGGTCTAAGGAATTCTCGAACCCCTATGTCACGAAATCCCTCTACATTACGTACGTCAGGCCTATCCTGGAATATGCCAGTCAGGCCAGGTCTCCTTACTACGTTAGCCATTCTGCACGAATTGAAGCTGTGCAACGTAGATATCTGAGGTCTCCCATGGTCTGACAGGGCTGTATTACCTCCCTACGAAGACCGACTGCAATTGATCGGCTTACAAACCCTGAAAGCACGCCGTATAGTAGCTTGTAGTAAGCTTAACAATAAATGGGGTGGCCGTTTTGCTATTTGTTTGGTGGGATTGGCCAGTACTGTCATCAATTAGACCATCAGCAGAGAGCAATCGCCCAAAAGTGCTCAGTTTTTGCAAATAGGAAAGGAATCGTGTACCATCAGGACAACGCTAGGCTACACACATCGCTAGTGACGCGACAGAAGCTGCAGACCTGGCATTAAGGAATTACCACTTGTCCATTCCTGTCCATGGCCTAAAGAAAGGTTCTTATAAAAAGACTGTCTCAGTTTTTTGCTAATAGGGACGAGGACTTCTATTAGAGAGGGGCATGAGACATTCCCATGGTGATCTCATGATTTCGAAACGGTGCCATCATCAATTAGTTTTATCGCACGATTTTGAATCCTGTCCAGAACGTGCAGGGAGGTTTTGGGAGCACCAGAAAAGCCTCACGCGGTAAAGGCGATGATGGTGAGCAGCATCCTGTTCTGATGTAAAAATGTATCAGGCAGTTCCTTCCTTCCCTTATCAGGCCAGCAATCCATGAAGGATCTGAGCCTGAGCTGCTTTCAGCTATCAAGACCAAATTGTCTTACATCCGCGGTTACTTGGTCTTTATATCGGAGGTACGGTTTTCCTCTTCTTCTCGAACCAGGAGGCTCGGAGTCGGAGACCTTCTTAGCTGGAGCATTGATGTTCATTCGCTCAATGTGGGCGAGCCAATGTAGTCGACGGATTTTTGCCTTCCAGACTATATGCACATTTTTGTACATCTCGTATTGTTAGACAGGACCAAACATCCGGCGCAGATTTTTTCTTTCAAAAGAACCCAAAATCAGCTCCGCCGTCCTGTTTATCCTCCAGCTTTCGGCTCCGTACAGCAAGACTGGCAGCATAAGCCTTTGTAAAGCATGACTTTGGTTCTTCGATCGAGGGGTTTTGGCCCAAGTTGTTTGGACAAACCGAAGTAGCAGCGGTTGCCAGAGGTGACTCTATGGCGGATCTCCACTCTGGTGTCGTTTGTGGAGTTTACGTTTGCCCCGAGGTAGACAAACCCCTTAACCACCTCGAAATTATAGCTGTCGACCGCTATATTTTGTCCCAGGTAGTGATTGATGGATCGGATTTTGCTTGACAGCATGTACTTTGTCTTATCCTCGTTGACTTTAAGACCAACTCGTTTCGCCTGTTCCTCAATCGCCGTGACGCTGAGACCGCGCGATGATGTCAATATCATCCACGTACCCTAGCGGCTTGTATATAAGTAGAAAAATGTGCCTTCCCTGTTGACGGCTGCCCGTCGCACTATCTCACTTACTTACTTTGATGGCGCTACAGTTCGGGGTGAAACAGGGCCTCAACCAACAAGCCTCTCCAGCCGGCCCGATCTTCGGCCAGCCGCTTCCAGTGCCGCACGCCCAGTTGGTTGAGTTCCCCTTCCACCTGTGCGCGCCACCTTAAATGCGGTCGTCCTCTGCTGCGTCGTCCCTCGGGGTTGGAGTCGAAGACAACTACTTTGCTCTCACCTGCCTGGTGGAGCGAATGATTCCACTTCTCGGTGAGATATACCATCAAATCACCAGTGGATCTGTTGCTGCGGAAACTGTAGGTACTGCCGGTCATTGAGGAGTTTCTGCGACTCGAGATATTTCATTAACAGCGTTTCCATGACTTTGGAAAGAAGGGGGGTTAGTGCAATGAGTCAGTAATTGGAGAGAGAAGAAGATTCGCCTTTTTTGGGAACAGGCTGGACAAATGCTGTTTTCCACCTACTAGGATAGAGCCCAGAAGTATAGGAAAGGTGAAAAAGCTTACGCAGTGGTTTTGCCTGCGTAGAAGAACACCTCTTCAGAAATATTGGGGAGATACCATCTGGACCAGCGGATTTGTGTATGTCAAGTTCTTTAAGAACCCTTGCAACTGCGCGAGTACGGATGTGGATATGTCCCATGGTGGAATTAATGAACTCCAGAACAGGCGGTGACAAAGATGATTTGGAGAACTGCGAGTTCGCTGCGAAGTGGGCAGCAAGCAGATTCGTTTTGTCGAAGGGTTTGACAGCGGGAATGTCATTGTGAACGAGCGTCGGTATAGACGACGATACGGAGTTTTTGATGTTTTTAACGAAAGACCAAAAACTTCTGCTACCCTTGGGACATTGTAGGCTTTTTTATAAAAGGTCTAGACTCCTCGATATCCTCGACATCCTTGAGCTAAGAGGCCGCGAAGATTGTTTTCTTTAGTCCCAACAGTTTCTTCTCCTCTCTTTTTTCGGAGCGCCTTTTGGTATGCCTCGTCGGTTGCTGACTTTTTCTGCTGACACTCGTTTCTTGTCGGGATGGTAGGTAGCCTAAGGTGTTCTCGGCTACTTTCTGAATGGCTGAGCGGCAATGCAGCCACATGTTGTTGACGTTTATGCTCGACGTAGGCATACCGGAGACCCTTTCACTCAGTTGCTCCCTGTAGACTCGGGTAACTTCCAATGTGCTGAACCTCCTCATTGTGGGCTAGTGAAGCTTACTGACATTGGACAGTTGAGCTCTGAATCTTGCTGCTGCTACGAAGAAATGGCCAGAGTCAACGTTAGAATGTTCGCACATCCAAAGATCCTGGATGTGTCTTGCGTCAATGAGCACATAGTCGATTTGGTTGGCGGTTCGACCATCCGGAGATCGTCAGGTTGTTGTGTGGATTCGCTTGCGGGGAAATCTTGTGCCACTTACCATTGCATTACGAGCTGTCGCGAAGTCCTTAAGCCGGAAGCCACTGTCCGTGGTTCTATCGTGTATGCTGTGCTTCCCAATCACTCCACGGAAGATGGATTTGGCATTGAAGTCCCCGAGTACGATTTTAACATCGTACTCCGGACAAGCTCCATAGACGTTGTCCAAGATATTATAGAAGTCCTCTTTGATGTGATAGGGGCATGTGATGTGGTCGGCCGCAGAACCCCCAGTCTGGTCAGTGCATTGTAGCGCCCTCTTGCGGCATACATTTGTTCATCTCTCAACGATTGTTTCAGAGGCTTTCCAGAGGGCGCCGTGAAAAGGCTGTATGTCCTGATGACATGCAGCAATGACATCAGTGCCGAAACCAAACGAAGAATAACACTTGCCAACCGCTGTTTCTTTGGGCTCGGAAGGCAATTGAGAAGCAGAGCCCTCTCTCACCCCGATCCTGCTTTATGGCGCAGAGACATGGACCTTATGGAAAGCGGATGAGGAGGCCCTTGGTCGTTTTGAGAGAAAAATTCTGCGTACGATATTCGCCCCGACCTGCATAAATGGTGAGTGGAGAAGAAGGCTTAATAATGAACTGTACAGCGAGATGAACATAGCACGGCGTCTTCGGATCCAACGCCTAAGATGGCTAGGTCATGCTGGAAAACCCAGCTCCCACCCGGAAGGTCTTTGAATTCAACCTGGAGGGGCAACGCGATCGAGGACGCCCAATCTTAAGGTGGCGCAACTAAGTGGAAGAGGACCTTAACCAAATGGGCGTGCGGCACTGGAGACTGCTGACGAAAGACCGTGCCAGTTGGAGAGGTTTTTTAAAGACGGCCCAGGTTCGCAATGAACTGTAGCGCTGAAAAAGAAGGAAGAGGATGACAGGTGTCGTTGTATCAGAGGACACATCCATGAGACAAGGGTCGTAAGGAATTTCTCGCTCAAGCCCACTGTCATTCCTATGCTAGTTGTACCAAAAATCATTTCTCTTGAGACGAGACATGGCTTTCAATGCCCACCATCTGATAAATATATCAAGAGGTGGAAGGTTCAGCATACCATCTAAAGCAGCATCCGGCGTGCTGGAGAAAGCCCCCGTGCAGCTGACACAAACCTTTCCTTGGAGTTTGGTGAAAGAGGCTACGACGTGTTTGCGTTTTAGCCTGTTCCACCAGACAACCGATGCATATGGGATTATAGGTCTTATTATTGCCGTGTGGATCCAGAGGACATTTACCGGCGATAAATCCCCATGTTTTGCCAAAAGTTCCTTTGCATTGCCGGAAAGCTGACAGCGCTTTAGTGGTTTTTGAATCAACACACTTTGACCAGAGAAACTTGCTATCTAAGATGACTCCTAGATGTTTAGCCTCCTTGGATATCGGGATGTAAGTGCCTTCAGTATTATTCTTATCCACCAATCATCGATCACATTTAGTGCCGCCTTTAAATGTGAGCCAACACGCCTGAGCATAGATTCCAGAGGCATTGAGAGCATCAAGCAGAGAGTCGACCATCATGCACCATAACAGCGGAGACAGGACGCCACCTTGTGGGCAGCCCGTGTTTACGCCAAATTTGGCACGATGTCCCAGACCTGCATCAGCGATCAGTGCCCTGTGCACGACCATTGCTTTGATCCACAAGACCAGTGCTTCATCTAGGCCATGTCGTCTATCAGCGGTACACATGTTGTCGAAGCAGCTCCCTCAATGCCGACGAATATGCCCAGCGCGTAGTCTTTCCTTTCGAGTGAGCTTCTATCCTCCCAACTAGGCTTTGAAGCGCAGTCTCGCTTCTCGGTTGCATCTCTGAAAGAGGATGCATTCGAAGGATAACTTTGCGCATGTGCAGCTCTATTCCTCTTTTCCTATTTTGGGAATGAAGACCACTTTCACTGTGCGCCAAGGAATGGGTATGTGAGCAAGTGCTAGACTAGCAGTGAAAATTCTTTTCGGAGTAGGAAGCAGCTGCCTAATACCATTTTGCAGCATAACAGGATATATCCCGTCGGTGCCTGGCGACTTAAAGCCATCATAGGATGCCACAGCAAAGACAATGGCCTCATTCGTTGCCACGCGCGACGCAATATACCAGCTACGCCGTGTTGTTTTCATCGTTTCAGTTGCAGCCGATGGCTATCTGATTTTCGGGGAAATGAGTCATCTTCCAAATTCGATTTGAGCGATCTGTTCAGGAGACTTCTGGCTTCCAAACGAAGACTTTGGAGCTCGGCATTCCACCAAGGAGCTAATTTTCTGCAGGGAGGCTTGTCGACAGGACATGTGAGTTCAAAACAATTGGTGATGACGCTATGTATTCAGGTTATGAACGGCGTTCGCTACCTATTGTTCCGTTCTAAGATAGGTAAGGCTTGAGAGGATTACTCAAGCTTCCCTCGAAACTGTACCCCGTCCGTCAAGGAAGACATCCCACAACTTAGTCGGAATTCAATATATATATGGTCCGACAGCATAGCATCAGGCAAGATCCTCCAATTAGTTATGCCGTTCACGTATCGGTTGGATAGGGGCAGGTCAATCACCTACTGTCGTCTCGCTGCGAAAAACGTTGGTTGAGAGTCAACATTGGAGTCTGAAAGGCGGTCCCCTCTTATATTGCACTTGCTGTTGCCCTAAGCAGTGTTTTGGACATTAGCATCGCAGCACAACACATTCTACGAATTCAGAAACTTCCTTCTATTCGGATCGCTCATCATAATGAATCTTAGCATCACGTATACCACCAAGGCCACACAGGTGTTTATTCCACACCCACGGCTCTTGAATGGATACAACGTGATGATTTGTACTACTGCAAGCAAGCCTGCTACTTCAAAGAGCGGTAGCCAGCCTTACAATGCTGTAGACTAATCTAAGTAAAAATGATGGATTCATACTACAGGGCACGACTCATCCTTCGACTACTTGACATTAAAGTGCAATAGGAGCCTACCCAGGCCGTATTAGATGCATTAATCGTATGCAGATTCAGAGTCGTGACAGAGGCGTCATCCATCCCTACAACCCGAGTAAAACCCTCTTTTTTCAGAGAGCCCTTACTCTCTTTGTTGGAATAGATAATCCAGGCCCTTGTGTCAAGGACTGGATTCTGCGAGCGTAAGCGCATCCGTACATCCAACTCATTTCCAGGTTTTCCGGGACTCCGGCAGATGGCGCGAGTTGCTTTCAGTAGACTAACTACCTAGTAAGTCGCAATTCCCATAGGAGGTATTTTCGATCAGGGATATTCCTGATTCACGCCGATATCCGCTGTGAGGAACAGCTTACCACAAAGGTGCCATTCATCAGAGCGGACTTCTCTGTCTGAAAACAGAAACCCGTTTCCTACTGAGCTAGCTTCAGTAGACGATCTGCGTCGGTCATTATACTGTCACTGCCAACTTTCCCTATCCTAACCTTTTCAGAGAAGATGGCCGCTTTTCTCGACTCCTTACGTTCCCTAGGATCTCCTCCTTGGAGGCAGGGGTTTTGTTGTGTGATGTGCTCGCCTCCGAGGAGCGGCTTTTGGCTTTCTGGCTTATGCTTTGATTCTTATGGGTCGCCACATCTGCCTTTGGACTCCGATTATACACCGCCCCGCCGGAGAAGAAGATATCACACCTTCTCTCCCTAGCGAGGTTATCCTTAGCGGCGGTCTTCCGTTTGCGGGCGCTCTCTCCTTTGTCCGGTTTGAGCACCTACTTCCTTCGGACGCTGCTCTGGGACAGCCTTGCCGATTTGAGAATCGCTAGGACCCGTAACAACTTTGCCTTCTGTGTTCACTGTCTGCGCTGGCCATAGGACCCTGGAGAAGGATTATGAACGCTTCTGGTCCCGTCATTTTGGGAACTGATCACGCTCTCATTGGGTAGTTGAACCTTCCCACTAAGAGGAAGAGAGTAAAAAGCTCATGCCGAAAGTGCTGGCTTGCTTGTGGTACTGTGCGACTTTTGGTTATTTAACAAACTCACAAGTCCGCTTCAGGAACGCCGTTTTGAGTGACAGAAGATATACAAGCTGAAGGCCATCCCGGAAATCGACTTTAACAGCTGTTTTGAAGATTTAAAAGTCCGTTAGCATCAGTGCATTCAGAGCTCGACTGTCCAATGTCAGAAAGCTGCACCAGCCCATCAGGAGGAGGTTTGACATTGGGCGCCTGAGCACACCGGAGGTTGCCAGGGTCTACAGGGAGCAGCTGAGCGAAAGACTCTACGGTATGTCTACGTCGAACACAAATGCCAATAATATGTGGCTGCATTGCCGCTCAGCCATTCAGGAAGTAGCCGACACCACCTTAGGATACCTACCACCCCCGACAAGAAACTCGTGGTATGATGGCGAGTGTGAGCAGAAAAAGGCAGCAACCGACGAGGCGTACCAAAAGGCGCTGCAGAGGAAAACCAGGGCAGCGCAAGAAGAGTACCGAGCCAGAAGAAGGGAGGAGAAGAAACTACTGCGACAAAAGAAAAGAATCTTCGCAGCCTCCCAGCTCAAGGATATCGAGGAGTCTAGGGATAAACATAAAATACGCGCCTTTTACAAGAAAGCCAAAGGCCTTGCAGGAGGCTTCAAAAAGGGCACCCAGGCTCTTCGAAACTGCGAGGGTAATCTTGTCATCGACCCGCAGGGAATAGTGGATATATCTAAGCAGCACTTCCAGCGTCTGCATAACGAGCATGACCAAGAGAGAGTGGTAGGGACCGTAGAAATCCCAACTCCAGCCGCTGAAGTAGTCCTCCCAGCCAGCATCGAAGAAGTCGGCACAGCTCTTCAGAAGCTGAAGAGCAACAAGGCCGCAGGCTCAGATGGCTTGCCATCAGAGCTCTTCAAGGCTGGCGGCGATGTTCTGGTCGGGAGTATGCACCAGATCATCTGCAGAATTTGGGAAGATGAAAGCATGCCCGATGACTGGAATACCAGCTCTATATGCCCCATCCACAATCCAACCTCTTGCAAGAACTATAGAGGTATATTCCTGCTCAATGTCGCATACAAGATCCTGTCCAGCGTATTGTGTGAACGTCTAAAACCATTTTGCACCGCACTAATCGGCAGCTACCAGTGCGGCTTCCGGCCCGACAAATCAACTATAGACCAAATTTCGACACTTCGACAAACCCTGGAAAACACCAACGAGTTTCGAATCGATACACACCATCTTTTCATCGATTTCAAAGCCGCATACGACAGCATTCATCGTGAAGAACTGTTTGGGGCGATGGCCGAATTCGGGATCTCGGTAAAACTGATCCAGTTGTGTCGCGCCACGCTAAAAAACACGCGATGCACCGTGCAGCTCGGTTCTAGGACCTCGGAACCATTCGAAACATGCACCGAATTTCGGCAAGGAGATGCGCTGTCATGTGACTTCTTCAACCTGGTGCTGGAGCAGATAGTGCGACGGGCAGGCGTCAACAGGGAAGGCACTATCTTTTACAAGTCCATCCAGCTGCTAGGATACGCGGATGATATCGACATCATCGCGTGTTCTCGCCGTGGCATTGTGGAAGCATTCACGGCGATTGAAGAACAGGCGATACGAGTTGGTCTTAAGATCAATGAGGACAAAACGAGATACATGCTGTCAAGCAAAAACCAATCCGTCGCTCACCACCTGGGACAAAATACAACAATTGACAGCTACAATTTCGAGGTAGTTAAGGAGTTTGTCTACCTCGAGGCAAACGTAAATTCCACAAATGACACCACAGTCGAGATCCGGCACAGAATCGCCCTTGGCAACCGCTGCTACTTCGGCTTGTCCAAACAACTGGGGTCAAAACTCCTCACTCGAAAGACCAAAGTCATGCTTTACAAAACGCTCATTCTGCCAGTCTTGCTGTACGGAGCCGAAAGCTGGAGGATAAGCAGGACAGCGGAGCTGATTTTGGGTTCTTTCGAAAGGAAATTTCTGCGCCGGATATTTGGTACTGTCTGTGAGGAAGGTGAATGGAGAAGAAGACACAACCGCGAACTCTACGAGCTGTGCCAAGATGTGGATGTAGTCCGGAAGGCAAGGATCCGTCGACTACACTGGCTCGGCCACATCGAGCGCATGGACATCAACGCTCCAGCTAAGAGGGTCTTCGACTCCAAGCCTCCTGGATCGAGAAGAAGAGGAAGACCGAACCTCCGGCTTAAAGACCAAGTAATCGTGGATGTAAGACATCTTGGTCCGTCAAGGATGGAAGGCAGCTATAGCTCAGGCTCAGATCCTCCATGGATCGCAGGCCTGATAAGTAAGTAAGTAAGTAGCATCAGTGCATTGTATCAGGAGGCATCATGTTGAAGGCGATGAAATCGTTTTGGATTTGTCATCTTACTTTTTCGACACAATAGTGTGTCGCCTCAAACCTCCGCCGACAAGAAATTCACGTTTTGACGTTTAATGCTCATTAAAGCCCACAAGGTAGAACAAGGCAGCTGCCCTATAGCCAAAGACAAGAATTGCTTGTCAGCTGAACGAGCAGTCAAAAATGTCGCATTGATCCTGATAAGAAAATGGAAAGTTCCTCCAACTGGATCGACACTGAGAGGTTTAATGTATCCCGCGATAATCGTCCTAAAACTGCGTAGAAGTCTTCGACCATTGTGACTCCTCATGGCCTTCTAGCTCAAGGACATACAAATCTCAAGAAAACAACATTCAAATGATTTTTTCTTAAGTTTTATTTATACCAAACGAGTCCTTACTCCAAGTGGAGACATCTCTACATCACTTCTTCGTCGGCAACATCGTCAATAACGTCTTCGGTCAGAATCGGTGGTGTTATCGTAAGTTTCGGTTTACCCCAAGGCGGAAAGAATGGGGCAAACTGAAACCAATTCGAGCTGGGCGCGCTCAATGGCTCCTTCCACATTTCTGCTAGTTTCTCGAATCTCTTCATAGCCTTCTCTGCCGGACTTGCACCAATTTCATACAAATACATCTTTCGCGATGGACCTAACGTGTTTCGTCGCACCCGTTGACGTCCATCTGAATATACTTGCATGTAATCATCATGGTAACTGTGTGGTTGATTCCATGGATCGTCGTCACGATCACTGTCAATTAGGCCCATGAAAGGGTGCAGTATGTCGGATGTGAATGCAGTGAAATCGATGGTACGAGCTCCTTCTTCACATCCTTCACACCTACTCACAGAAATGCATGAGGATGTGTTATATGATATGCAATGAAGTTGAATGAGTAAGTGAATGAAGATGATTGATCGATGATTGACGGTTGATTGATGATTGACAATGGCGTAGGATGGGCATGAAAGTAAACGAAAAAAGAACGAAATGTATGAACAACAGTGTTTCACAATCTTACGTTTATTACAGACTTTAAAATAAGTTATTAAAAAAACACGTTATATTTAAAAGAAAAAAAATGACAGATAATTCGAATTCGAAAAGAATATCGGAAAAGACCTACATACATACATATATCAACTGTCAAAGTGGAAACGACAAACTATCAAAACAAAATGATTGTACCAACGATTGTAGGTGCAAACACGGCAACTATCAAAGACTGAAGGTCACAATCTGACTTGGTAAACGTTCGCATATGCACAAACGTCACAATTCTACACATTTGCATTTCAGTCATAGCATGACATTGATCGTGAAAAAAAAAAGAAGGAAATGGTGAAGAGTAAATGGCAACCGTAAAAGCGACACGAACATTTGTAAAAACGAACTCATTGAAATGCGATCGATGGCACGTTCACGTATTGAACAAGCGAGATGACATTTAACACCGAAATTAGATTCTTTTCGATTAAACGTTCAAATGATGACTGAACTAAAAAGGAAAGAAATAGTGTCGAAGCGGAAACAGTGTCGCAATTTTAATATCATGCACATGCATCCGCGACAATGCATTTTCGAAATCAATTTGAAGTGTCTGCCGAATTGACTTCGAAAGTCAGTCGTGCTTTCCGAATATTCTTTAAATCTAATTGCGAAACGAGATTAATGTCAAAAAGAGTCTTATAAATCACTATTCGAAATTATTTTTCAAACTGCCAAGTGACAGCTGGAACAAATACCGTTAAAATTACATACTACAACTAAGAAAATTATCAAAAGAAAAAAAAAGTGACATCTAATCCCAATCGGCGGCGTTCCGCACGGTGTCATAATCCACGACTTTCACCTCTTTTCTTCGTGGGATCTTCACGCGTTTGATGGCAGGTTTCGGCGGAGCACTTTGCTCGTTCTCAGCTGTCGGTTTAACTCGTGGTTTCTCCGGCTTTGGCGTACTACTCCCTTGTTCCGCAATGTTACATTTACTTAACTCGTACAAAAAGTACAGCAATTCAATGAGTTTAGTCCTCTTCTCAAGGACCTCCTCCTGCTCTTGCGTGGTACTCTCAGCAGCCAACTTTTCAGTGCTAAGTTGAAGCTCCTTGAGTTGTTTTTGGATCTTCTCGCATGGCGATTCCTTAGCCTGCTCCAATGGATTAGTGAGTTTTTGCTTACGAACTCTGGCGGCCGTGGTTTCGTAATCGTAACCGCTATTTCTCACCAAGTCTTGCTGGGGTTTACTCTGTTTTTCGTACTCAGAGCCGCTCTTTGTATTTTCCTTCGGCCGTGGTCGGCTATTTGGTCGTCGCGAAACCGGTTCATATCTTTTGCTGTCCTGGGAATGTTGCGCATCGTATTTATATCCACTGGCGTAATCATGTTGCGAATGCCGATCATTCGGTTTTGGCCTGGAAGGTCTGAAATCCTGATCATAGCTATCTTCTTTCTGATTGATACCCGATCTGGAATGGTATCTATAACCACTGGCCTTGATGACACCGTCCGATGTATAGGAATGTCGTTTCTGACCACGGTTATTGTCATGGTCGTCTGCTACGTAGTACTCGGACGAACCATCACTGTAGGGCACGTCGGAATCCACCGGATCACGCTGTTTGACGTCCTTGGGCTTGTGAGCGTTGGACTTAGCAGGCCTTGCACATGTCGACGACGTCCTCGGGCGGGGCATGGGCTTCGATGTACGTTGTTGACGCTCTTGCTTGGTAATATTCTTACCGAAGCTGTCGGACAAGTTTCTCAGATCAGAGTAGACCTGTTTGCAGGACATACAGTCTTCGGTATCGTCCTGGGCAGTGCTGCCACTAACTTTGGAGTGGATGTTCTCGAGAATGCGATTTTTACACCTTTGACAACAGGTCGTAAGGCGATTTTTGATGGCTTCCATGAGTTCCTTGAAAGACTCCAGAGCTGGATCGAGCGCTTTTCCGTCATGGAAAGCCTTTAAGATTTCATTGCCAGCAGAGAGCGGGTAATGATCCACATGCGCGTGGTCACTGGGTTGAGGAGGGAGATGAGGAATGGGTGCAGGCCCTGGATGTGGTATTATATAAGGGTAAGGAGCGTATGGAAACTGGTTTTCACGATAAATTCGGTTCGAGCTATCAGCTGCCTGGTATGTAGCTCGTTGCGCAGCCCGATGCTGGGCATGGGCATCTATGTACATGGATTGTAATCTGTATGGGTGCCATGCTTCCTGCGACTCGTAGGGCTTATATTGTTGAACTGCCTCATACGTGTAATAGGGATTCGAAGCGTGCTGGGTCTTATTCATGACACTATATGCATCCTGGTAGGGTACCTGTGATGTATAAGACCCGGCCGAGTATCCTTGCGCTTCATGGGAGTAGTAGTTGTTATCATTCTGGTAGGTACTCGTATGCAATGAATTACTCGCAGCTGGCATTGGAGCTTGATGTACCGCATGCAAGGGTGGGCTATTAACCTCTACTGGTTCCTCGCTAGCTCTGTAGAGGGCTTCTCGGATGGACTCGGCATTGTAGCGCCTGAGTGCCTCGGCAGGATCCTCGTTGGGCTTGAGAGTGATCTCCTTCAAGGAGTTCTTATAGCCTTCCCTGAGTCGATTCAGAGATTCAGCGGGAATGGACTCTAGAGTGCCGTATCCTGGTCCGGAACCATAGGTAACATGCCGCTTCAATCGCCGACGATTAGCGAGAATGTGACGCCGAGATCGTTGATCTTGATAGGAGCTGCTGCCGCTGGGACCTATATTGTAACGGAAATGACTTAAACTAGGCTTACTTGCTGACCTTGCCGCGTTGGTATATTGACGGTTCTGATCGGCTATCTCCTGGGATGGTAGTTCCATGGGCCAATCGGTTTGCCGGAATTGATTGCTGGATGGTTGTTGCTGCGTCTGGGATGATCCACTTGGAAAGGACTTTGTCGAGCTATCGTCTAAGTGCTGAAGATTTACGGAATGAATTTGATCATTTGTGCTGCGATTGGGTGTAAAGTCTTGGGGTTGACTGTTGGTGCTGGTGCTGGTGCTAGTGTTGGTCGTGGTGGTGGTTGAGGTTGAGGTTGGAGTTGATGGTGGTTTCTAAAAAATCGTCGCCTGTTAATGATATGAAGGCATGTTGTAAGAACAACAAGAATGAAGATGGAGATTAGTCCGGCGAATGAGATGCGATGGACGAATTACAAGTGTGTACAAGTGTGATTGAGTGAACAAGATGTGGATGAGGTTGAGGATGTTAACTTACCGCTGGAGGTTCCATGCCATCGGCGGAACGATATCCGCCACCATATCCGCCTCCATGACTGTAGCCACCGTGGCCGTGACCACCGTAACCACCTCCATAGCCTCCACTGCTGTATCCACCGCCACCATATCCTCCGCTACCATAGCCCCCGCTGCTGTAGCCACTGCCTCCATAGCCGCCGCTGCTATAGCCTCCGCCTCCATAGCCGCCGCTACTATAGCCACCGCTGCTTGGGTAGATGTTGTAGTTATGTGTCACGTAGTGATGGTCGTCGTGATGGCCCTTCGTGAAGACTGTTCGTGCATCGGATTTTCATTTGAAATTAAATCGATCAGGTTCAATAGTTACACAAAGTGGATTACCTTTCTTAAAGAACGTCCTTTCCTCGGGCTGTGGTCCTAATTCCGCCACGATTGGTTGCCCGTTTCCATTGTTCTCCAATTCGGCTACATCGGGGATTGTTACAACGCCATCCTGGGATGATTTGACTTGGGACCAGGCGCTTTGTCGCTGTTGTGTTTCCGGGGGAGGAGCAGCGAAACGTTGTGGCATCATTTCACGTGATTGGTCGACGGCTTGTACCTGTGGTGTCTTGGGCTCGTTGAGGATTGATGGATCGATGACCATCCATGGCTGCTCCTGGATCCACTGACGTGGTTGTTCCTGTGTCATGGGATCCATAGTATCCTGATGCATCGCGGTTGGTTGTTGAGGAATCATAGCCTGTTGGTGAGGCATTTCCTCTGCCCATTGACGTGGAAGTGGTGGCACCATGGGTTGCTGTTGGATTTCCGGCATCTGTTCCTGGATCCATTGGCGTGGCTCTTGTGGTATCATGACTGGTGGTGATGGTTGTTGTGGAAGTTGCATCATTGGTGTAAGCTGCATTGGCTGTTGCGGTGGTCTAGCTTGACGTTGCAATTCTGGAGGTACGGGAGATTCCGTTGGTGGTAGTGGTTGGGGCATTTGACGAAAGTGTGACATGTCGTCGAACTGCATACCGCTTTGAGGTTCCTGTACGGGGAACTCAGAGAATTCAGAGAATTGTAGCGGCCATTGTGGCTCATTCTGTCGTGGCATCTGTTCGACTTGCCATTGCATTGGTTGCTGGTTGCGAGACTGTTGTTGTGGTGTTGTTGATGGTTGTGACATCTGACGCGGTGCTGGTTCTTGTTTGGTTTGAGGAGTCTCCAGGGTCATGGCGCGCCAGCCAAATTGCATTTTTGAATCTTCTGACTTTTGAGAATTTTGTTTGTTCGCGCGTGCAACCGCTGCTGGTCGTTTCATATTTTCTTCGGCTTTGTTCATTGTAGTTTGACGTTTGACCGAAGGGCGGGCATCAAGGTCCTCTTTAGTCTTTTCTTTGGGCAGGAACTTGAGAACAATCGCGTCTTTTCGTAGATTTTTCCAATTCTTCCTAGCGTATTGCTCGAGCATCTTCTGAGTTTGCTGATCGTTTAATGCTCTCTCGATGTCTTCTTTAGTCGGAATGGAATTGCTTTTGGGGGGTGCCATTTTAACAATCAGTTCCTCCGGTCCCTGTTGGGTATAGGTGCCGGCTTTACTCACTTCCTTTGGTCTCTGTGGCCCACGAAGATCCTTATAGCCAGAATGAGCCTGTTGGTAGTCACGTTGGACCACAGGATTCTGGATGTTATCATCGGTCATCTGTTGATATTGGCGATTCTGTGGACGATATTCTGGCTGTTCATACGTAGAAGTGGGTTCACTGTAGGTTTGATCGTCTTCCTGCTCGGCGGGTTTGAGAACACCACTTTTATCGTAAACGTATACCATTGGTGATCGTTGTGTTCGCACTTGAAGTGGAATGATGTCGGGTACGTGTTCCCTCAGAGTTTCTACGAAACTCCTAGAATTACCTTGCTGATTGGATCGAGTGGCACGTATAGGAGCATCTAAAAGATGTCCGTAATTTTGATTAGGCCTAACGCGAACCATGCTGATTTCGGATTCTGCAACACCTTCACTGTCATACCGATCGTAGCCGTGAGCTGGTGGTCTATACATCATTCCCTGGTTCGGGTGTTGATACTGGTATGGAGCTTGATATTGCCGAGGGTCTTGATATTGTCGCGAGTCTTGGTATTGCCGATTATTCTGGGTTAGACGTTGTCGAACTGGTGGAGGAGTTGCTTTTGGGCTCGTCGGGGGATTGATTGCAATGCCTCTTTTCGCTAATTCGTTCTCAAAACCTGGCGGAGCGAGGAAATATGTTGCCTCCTCCTCGTTCATATCGGCACCCATTGCACGAGCTTCGGGATCACTAAGTACGAGCATAAGTTGAGATTCTTCACCCCAAAGGAACCACTTCTTCTTCCACCAATCGTCCTTGAAGATCTTGTCCCATTTCCACCATTCACCGATTTTTTTCAAACCGAATCCCTTCCAGATGTTATACCAACCCCATTTCGATAGCCATTCACCGACTTTCTTGATAGAGCCGAGAGTATACTGCATGGACATAGGGTTCAGGTCAGTCAGTGTTGAAAGTGATTTTTGAAAGTACTTACCCCATCCTTTTTGTTGTCGCCAACTGCAGTTGATCCACCATCTCCGCCAGCTGCTGGTGGTGTTTCTTCAGCTACTGGTGCAGGTTCAGGTTCTGATGGAGGTGCTTCAGCTGGCGGAGCTGGATCAGCTGGAGCCGTTTCTTCAGGTGGTGGTGCTTCACCACCACCACCTCCCTCGGCCGGTGGTTCACCTTCCGCTGGTGGAGTTTCTGCTACTGGTGCATCATCGTTAGCCTTGCCCATTTGTACACACACCGCGGCCACAATTACCGCTATAAACAGGTACTTTATCATCTAAAACCAAAATACAAAAACGAAATTCAAAAGGATCCAGTATAGACCGCCGAGTACGTGCTTACTCTTGCCATCGCTCACACTTCTATTCGGAGATTCTACCAACGCGAGTAGAACCGATCACGTTAGCTGTTCAGACTTGAGTGACTCGAATGGCTCGATGGTCATTCAGAAAATAGCATTCTTCGCTGGCTGTCAGCTCAAACGCATTGTTCAATTCGACTAGCAACTTCGTGTCGACGATGCAGTTTTTTGGATTCCATTGCGAAACTTGCTGTCAATTCGTTTGTTGAGTGGCCTCATTAGCTTGTGCTCGGAGCAGATTCTTCATTTTTTTGTTTAATTGGTTTTCTGTTGAGGCGTGCACTTTGTGCTGAGCCTCGTCGAAGGTGATTTTTTGTTTTAATTTCTATCTACAAAGCATACAATCGAGCTGATGCTGTTGGAACACTGTCGTTGACCTTTGTCTTGGTTGGAGGTGATCATGATCGCGACATGAGACAATGGTGAATGCTGGAAGATCTAAGATGCAGCGAGACTAGTCTGAGTTCCTAGAGATGGATTATGGTCTTTCCTGGAAGTGAAGATGTCATAGAACTTCGACTTGGGTGACGTTCTGATTGCGTTGGCAAAATTCGCTTGAAAGCAATTATTAAAAATAAATTTCAAGCTGACGAAGGAGTTCAGAGTAAGTAAGTAGGTCGGAAAGGTATGTACGTCAATGGAGGTTTGGGTCAGTGCTCTTAATTGAGAATCGAAGAAGAATTTTTGCTGGGTCACCAAAAAACAACGATTCTTAAGGGGGGGATGGACTATGCCCAGGCCTTTAGCCAACTGAGCACAGATTAAGCTTAAAGGGCTATCGAGGGAACAACTTAAATAAATGCGAAGAGAGTTCACTACCAGCTAGCAATGAAAGTGGCGAGTTTTTATTAGTAAAAGCTCTCAGTCCACCAGATAGGTACATAGAGGTAGGATAGAATGCCGCCCATGAGGCTCGTTTTCCCTGACTACATGAAGACTGCAGTACGTGGGACTATAGCAGTTCCACTGTACCCCTGCTGGTACAGTGAAGTACAAGGTGCTTCTCATAGCCTATTCCTCCTCATTCGTACAAATTTTAGTAAAAACACTGTTGGGTAGCAGTGTCTTGTGGACACAATAATGTATTGCATCCACCATCAGCTGAATCTCCGCCACTTTCCTCGCGTTGATATCAAATTTGATAAAAAGTTTAGCTTAACGAAAAGAGTCTTGTAGTGTTTATAGACCAGCCGTTTTGACCACACACCTCTATGCCAAATGCTATTACCCAGAGCAGTCTATCATAGTAGTATGTAGACCGTAGAGCAATGTGAATAGTGTTTATGGCCCTGATACTGTAACAGCCAATCGCGCGCAGTTTTGGTGCCGTCGATGTCAAGGATATACCATGCTTTGAGGGGCTGACAGGCAGACTCCGAACGCAGAAGGCGAAGTCGTTACGGGTTCTAGCAGTCCTCGAACTGGCGAGGCTGTCCCAAACCGGCGTCCGAAGGGAACGGGAGCTCTAACCGAAAAAGGTAAAAGCTCCTGCAAACCAGGAGAGCGTGATCAGTTCCCGTAATGACGGAGCCGGAAGCTGTCAAGTTTCTGCTATGACCAGCGTTGCCGCCGAAAAAGGTGGTGGGGCTGACAGGCAGACTCCGAACGCAGAAGGCGAAGTCGTTACGGGTCCTAGCAATCCTCGAACTGGTACGGCTGTCCCGAACCGTCGTCCCAAGGGAGCAGGTGCTTTAACCGAAAAAGGTAAAGGCTCCCGCAAACGGAGGACCGACGCCGGGGATAGCCTCGCTAGGGAGAGAGTGTACGATGCCTCCCTCTCCGGTGGGGCGGTGGGAAATCGGAGTCAAATGACAGATGTGGCGACCCAGAAGGATCAAAGCATAGGCCAGAAGGCGAAGATAGCCAAAAACCACTCCTCGGAGGCGGGCACATCACACAACAAAACCCCTTCCGCCCAGAAGGGGATCCAAATGACCGTAAAGAGTCGAGAGAAGCAGCTCTCTTATAAAGAGGCGGCCATCTCCTCTGAAAAGGTCAGGATAGCTTTTATCCAGATCAATCTATTGCAAGGCCGCTACTGCTCTTTTAAGTAGTAGAATTGCATGTAGTAGAACAAATTATCACATTGTATCCATTCAGGAACCGTGGGTGTGGAATAAACGCCTATGTGGCCTTGGTGGTATACGTGATGCTACGATTCTTTATGATGAGCGATCCGAAAGGCCTAGGGTCGGCCTCATCATATCGAATTCACTATCGGCAACCAAACTTGGGCACTTTTGTGGACAAGATCTGGTGGCTGCTCGAGTAAGCTACAAAACGCACGGAGCAATAGAACACTTCGTCGTTGCGTCTACCTACTTTCCCTACGACTTCGTGCTGCCTCCACCCCCGAACGCAGTTTCTAAACTCGTTGAGTACTGTGAAGCCAGACAGATTGGTCTCATCTTGTATTGCGATCCCAATGCCCAAAACATTGCTTGGGGCAGCAGTAAACGCAATACTAGAGGGGACCGTCATCACTTGAGTTTGACTTCACTTAATTTGCCTAGGCACCCTATGATGGCTTTAAATCGCCAGGCACAGACGGCATAAACCCCTTTATGTTGCAAAAAAGTATGAGGCAGCTGCTTCCTACTTTGAGAAGAATTTTCACTGCTAGTTTTACTGCTATTCCTTGGCTCACGGCGAAAGTAGTCTTTATTCCCAAAATAGGAAAAGAGTTTGCCAAGAGTCTTGGACCAATCAGTCTAACATCCTACTTAAGCTGTCCTTCGAATGCATCCTCTTTCGGAGATGCAACCGAGAAGCGAGACTGCGCTTCGAAGCCTAGTTGGGAGAATTGAATGCGCGCTCGAAAGGAAAGGGTATGCGCTGGGCATATTCATCGACATTGAGGGGGCTGCTTCGACAGCATGTGTACCGCTGATAGACGACATGGCCTAGACACAGCGCTGGTCTTGTGGATCGAAGCAATGGTCGTGCACAGGACATTGATCGCTGATGCAGGTCTGGGACATCGTGTCAAATCTGGCGTAAACACGGGCTGCCCATAAGGTGGCGTCCTGTCTCAGCTTATATGATGCATGGTGGTCGACTCTCTGCTTGATGCTCTCAATGCCTCTGGAATCTATGCTCAGGCCTGTTGGCTCACGTTTATCGACTGTGCGTCTCAAAGCAAAGGCGGTGCTAAATGTGATCGATGATTGGTGGACAAGAAATGGGCTGTCGGTCAATCCTCGTAAGACCGATGTAGTTCTCTTCACGTGTAGGAGGAAAAATACTGAAGGCACTTCCATCCCGATATCCAAGGAGGCTAAGTATCTAGGAGTCATCTAAGATAGCAAGCTTCTCTTATTAAAGCTGTCGGCATTCTGGCAATGCAAAGGAGCTTTTGGCAAATCATGGGGTTTATCGCCGGCAAAGGTCCTCTGGATCTACATAGCCATAATAGGACCTATAATCTTATAGACTAACACGCAAACACGACGTAGCCTCTTTCACCAAACTCCAAAGAACGGTTTGTCTCAGCTGTGATGGACCTTCCACCTCTTGATATATTTAACAGAGAGTGTGCTCTGAAAGCCGTGTCTCGTCTGAAGAGAAATGGCTTTTGGTACAACTCGCATAGGAATAACAGTGTGCTTGCGCAAGAAATGTCCTGCGATCCGTGTCTCATGGCTCCAGGTCTGGGCGGGGGTCTTCTTTGAGCGCGAAAACATCCGACTGCACTTCTCCTTAGGAAAATATGCGTCTGTCCTTCAGTCAGAGATATACGCAATGGAGGCGGAAAAGCATATGCGTCCGCAGTGACAGCCAAGCTGCACTCAAAGCCGTACGCAACCCCCTAACTAGCTCCAAATTAGTGCTTGAACTCAAGTCCTTCTTGAACAGAGTCGGTAGACTAAATTCATTAATGTTTGTATGGGGTCCAGACCACTCTGGGATCCCAGGTAATGAGAATTCTGATGAACTCGCCAGAATGGGTTCAGAGGAGAGCTTCTCAGGACCTGGACCCGCTCTAGGTCCACCTGCATCCACGGTAAATTACTACATGAACGATTGGGTGTTTAACATACACAACCGCAGATGGAGGGATTGTCCAGGTTGCAGGATGACTAAGCGCGTATGCCCTGATGTCTGCAAGAGATCCGCAGCATTCCTCCTGTCTTTAAGGAGAATCGACTGCAGAAGGCTTGTGGGAGTCATCACGGGCCATTACACTTTTGCCAAGCATCTCTACGTGCTACCTGTGCTGCATGTTGCGAGGAGGATGACACTGCAATGCATTTCCTCTGTGATTGTCCCGCCTTTGCTCGCACATGGTAGCGCACCCTTGTAGCCGACGTGGTGTGTGCCGAATCCCTTAGCTCTACATCACTGAAGCACGGTTCGCGGGATATTATTCTCCTTTTTCCACGCGCCTACGTATACTAGTCCACAACTCTGCACACTTCAATCACTCTCCCCGAGGGACTGCGGTTAGGTATTACTTCGCGGGGCTGGTTAGCGGCTTACGCTGTATCTCGGGTAGAGACCTCTTGGGTTCTGTCCTCTGCTTCGGCTTGCCGCAGCTTCGTTTGTACTGATGCAATGTACGAGCATGCTTCATTCCAATTTTCCACCGAATCCACCATAGAGGGGACCAGGTTTTCAGGGCTTGGTACATTTAGCCTATGCCTGTCCTGCATAAGGCGACCGCAGTCAAATACTGTGTGTTATGCGTCCTCCTCGGAGTTTGAGCATTGTGGACACAACAGATAGTGCAGATAGTTTCGATAGCCACCATGTCCAGGCTAAAACTGCGAAAGATGATAATTGCAGTCTCCTGCCGGTCTTGATGTCCAAGTTTCGATGACGGGAAGGAGCCTGTGCGTCCATCTTCCTTTTGTGAAGATGTTCCATCTGGTTTGCCACATTTCCATGGATTCTGCGAGTTCTTCGGCTTTTATAAGTCTGGTCTGTTGCCGGTCTGGCGTTCATCTGCGGTATACCCTTTTGAGTTCGTCTGCCAATATATCGATGGGTAGCATTCCTGCTATGACGAACGCCGCATCATCTGAGATGGTCCTGAAATCATGAGTAGATAGACAGAATCCATTTTCCGCTTTAGTCCTTTTACTGCAATGGCTTCCGCTCGAATTGGAGCAGCGTAGAGTAGGAATGAGCTGATTACCCGTGAGAGTAGGACCCTGCGTGCATATCCGGGATCGCCTATATTCACGTGCGTGTGATGCCTTCTCGCTGGCATACATTATGTGTTCCCTGAAGGAAAGCCTGTTGTCTTGTATGACCCCTAGATACTTGACTGCTTTCTTGGACCTTATCGTCCGGTCTCCGACTAAGAAGCTCGAATGTTCCACCTTTTTACGGCTGGTTATGAGCACAGCCTCCGTTTTTTGGGCTGCTAGTTCCAGACCGGCAATTGAAAGCCAATCTTTCACTTTGGCGATAGCTGTGTTCGTAGTAGCCTCTACTTTCTCTATATGCTTAGCCACTGTAACGATGGCAATATTGTCGGCGAAGTCGTAGAACGCCATCGTACATGATGTTCTAGAGGAGAGGTCCAAGGACTGATCCTTGTGAAACACCCGCCGTTATTTTGTAGAATTATACGCCTTCATCGGTATTGTACATTAGCCTCCTGTTGCTAAAGTAGTCGATGACAGTCCTTAAAAAATAGGAGAGGTTACCCGTGTCAATTAAAGACTTTTGTATGTGCGTCCAGTTAAAAGCCTTGAAAGCGTTTTTTCTGTCCATCGTAATTACTGCACAACACTTCTTCTTCCCCATCGCCATCTTTTTCCTTTGATGGCGTCCGCAGTCAGGTTTACCACTGTTTCTGTGACGTCGACCGTTGATCGTCCTTTTCTGAAGCCGTGTTGGTTGGCTGACAATGCACCGTTAGCTTCCACCACCGCCAGTAAATTGGCCGATACGGGAACGGTTTCCAGGTGGTTTCCTTCCTTTTGGCAGTAGTACCAAGTGCTGCAGCTTCCACTGTTTGGGAAAGATCCCCTCCTGCAAGCATTTGCCTAAGGTGTGTTGGAAAGCGTCCGGACTAGCCGTAATGGCCGCTTTGACTGCTTTATTTGAGATTCCATCCGGTCCGGGTGTTTTAATGTCTTTGACCTTCGAGACTGCGTTATGTAGCTCCTCTGGAGTAATAACAGGAATTTGTTCTATGTTAATCCCCGCCATGCTGCTACTATTAAGCTGCTATCCCTGTGGGAAAAGATGTTCCACAATACGGGTGGGCATTTCGTATGTAAGCACTCTGTATGCTTTACCCCAGGGATCTATGTCGGCCTCCTCGCAAAGTTTTTAGTTTTGAAGCATCTTGATTGCTTTTTCCAGCTGACGTCTCGCTAGCTTGAATTGAAGAAGCCGCTATTGGTTATCTGACCTATTTCTGGACGGAGGTTTTTCTCCGCTCTCTGAGACATATCGCCTTTAGCCTCTGGATATTCTCATTCCACGAGTAACATAAGGACCCCCTTCTGCTGGGTTTCCTCCTGGGCATCGCTGTGTCACATGCTGCAGTTAGCGCCTGCGTCAGTTGCTTGGAAGTTACCACTGCGGATGCGTCATTGTCCACAGTCACCTCTTTCAAGACTTCTTCAAAGGCACTGGTATCAAAGGAGGTTTCCTTCAACTTTGGTCCCGTTTAAATTGGACGCTGCATGCGTTTTCTCTCGAGAATTTCCATTATAATAACTTGATGGTCGCTATGCATGTGGGTCTTTTTCCTTATTGGACGTACTCTGCATGACTCTCCAGTTCTGTGCATATAAGCTGTCATTTTGGGAGTCCAGCGTCGCCAACACCTTTGTGATGGGTAAGCCGGTGCTTTGTGGGAAGTAGCCCCGGACGATGTGTGGCTTCGGGAAAGCTTCTTCTTCCACAAGCATGATATCAAGTCCACTCTTGTCCTTGGTGGCTGTAAAGTTGTTTTTCATCCAATCGGCCATAGCTGGGTTGTCATACACAAAGTATAACCACCCTGACTTGTAAGTCGATCCCCTGAAGCGAGGTTTGGGTGCCTTACCCAGTAGCTCGAAGGAGGTGTCAATTACAATCTCCTGCTATCCTTGTCCTTGGGGACGATGCCGAGTCGGATCCTCCCAGCTACACTTCTTCTTCTTCTTAATGGGCGCTACAGTTCGGGGTGAACCTGGGCCTCAAACAACATGCCTCTCCATCTAACACGATCTTTTGCTAGCCTTTTCCATTGCCGCACACCCAGTTGGCTGAGGTCCCCTTCCACCTGTGTGCGCCATCTTAAGTGCGGCCGTCCTCTGCTTCTTCGTCCTTCGGGGTTGGATTCAAACACTCTCCGGGCTGGAGCTGTGGTGTCCATTCGCTCTACATGGCCCAGCCATCTTAGGCGTTGAATCCGTAGACGCCCGACTAGGCTCATGTCGCTGTACAGCCCGTAAAGTTCGTGGTTGAATCTTCTCCTCCATCCCCCGTCTGCGTTTATAGGCCCAAAAATCACGCGCAAAATCTTTCTCTCGAACCGACCAAGGGCCTCCTCATCCGCTTTTGATAGTGCCCATGCTTCTGCGCCGTACAACAGGACCGGGATGATAAGGGTCTTATACAGAGTCAACTTTATCGTTCGGGAGAGGGCTCTATTACTCAAATGCCTCCTGAGGCCAAAGAAACAGCGATTGGCAAGAGTGATTCTGCGTTTGATTTCGGAACTGATGTCGTTGTTCCAGGTCACTGCGGAGCCAAGGTAGACGAAGTCCTTAACTACCTCGAACTTATATCTGCCTATACAAACGTTCTGGCCGAGACGTCGGTGGTGAGCGTCCCCTTTTGATGAGAGCATATATTTAGTTTTGCCCTCGTTTACCGCCAGACCAACTTTCGCCGCCTCGATCTCAATACTCGCAAACGCCTCATTGACATCTCGGCGTATGCAAGGAGTTGCGAGGATTTGAAATAGATTGTGCCTCTTGTATTGGCCAGTGATTATTGCACAATCATTTCCAATATGATGTTGAAGAAATCACACGACAGCGCATCGCCCTGCCTAAATCCTTTTTTGACATCAAAACTATCGGTAAGGTGTTCACCGATTCGGATGGAGCAGCGAGCATTCTCCAAAGTCGTCCTGCATAGTCTGATGAGTTTAGCAGGTATGGCAAAGGTAGACATAGCGTTGTATAGCTCGTCTCTAATTACGCGGTCGTATGCGGCTTTGAAGTCGACAAATAGGTGGTGCATGCTCCCAGCCAGGTCATCCCCAGCTGCCTTGAAGAGCTCAGCAGACAGTCCGTCTGCGCCAGCAGCTTTATTCGACTTGAGCTTCGATATGGCAATCTTAACTTCGTCGAGGTCAGGGGGACAGAATTCTGTGCGGTCTCCGTCGATTAGAAATGGATCATTCTGCCTGACAGCGGTATATTGACTAACATCGCCGTTATACGGTCTGCAGAAGTGGTTTTTCCATATTCTCAGCATCGACTTCGGTTCTACTACTAGGTGTCCGTTCTCATCCCTGCAGACTTCCGATCTGGCTTTATAACCTTGGCATGTTCGCATTATCTGTTGATAAAACTTTCGAACGTCACGCCTGCAGTAACACCTTTCCAAATCCTCAGTCGCGCGCTTCTCGTGCTCTTTCTTCTTTCTTCTAAGAACCTTATGCTCCTCCCTTCTTTTTAACTCGTAGAGCTCACGAGCTGCTCTTGTTCTTTTATGCAGCGAGGCCTTATATGCATCCTGCTTCGCTGTATGAATCCTCCTGCACTCGTCATCGAACCAGGTGTTTCTTCGTGATGGAGCCCTGAAACCCAAAACTTCGGATGCAGAGCTTTTCAGGGCTAGTTTGCAAAGGCTCCACTGCTGTTCTATTGATAGCGTGGAGGATTCATGTGTATTGGAGAGCTTAAGGGAGACGCGATCGGTAAAAGCACGAGCGGTTTCTGGCGATGTTAGCTTTCCGACGTCATAACTTTGTATTCTTACTCTACTCCGTTGCGTTCTTTATATCCGTATGCGCCTCTTGGCTACTACAAGATAGTGGTCCGAGTCGATGGTAGCCCCTCGGAAAGTTCGAACATCAAGAATAGTGGAGGAGTGTCTGACGTCGATCGCGATGTGATCAATCTGGTTGGTAGCCGATTGATCAAAAGACCGCGAGGTGCCATTGTGTATATCGAGGTGCGGGAAGCGCGTACTGGCTAGAAGGAGATTTCGCCCTTTCGCAAAATCAATCAGCCTGTGTCCGTTATAGGAGGTGGTGTCATGTAGGCTATGTTTGCCGATGACTCGTTCAAATATGCTTTCCTTACCCAGCTTAGCATTGAAGTCTCCTAGTACAATGTTGATGTCATAGCTGGGACATTGGGCATACGTTCTGTCTAGGAGATCGTAGAACTCATCTTTGTCTGAGTCATGCTTGTCTTCCGTGGGGGCGTGGACGCAGATCAGGCTGATGTTAAAAAATGTAGCCTTGATACGGATTGTTATGAGGCGTTCGCTCACATGCCCAAAGCTTAGAACTTTTTGCCTTAGTCCACCTCGAACAACAAACCCGCATCCAAACAATCGTTGTCCTCTCTCCCTATAGCAATCGCCGTAGTAAATGTCGCAGTTTTTCATCCGCTTTATACCCGGTCCATTCCATCGCATTTCCTGGATGGCGGTTATGTCCGCTTTATAGCGGTCTAGGTCGTCCGCAAGTTGTTCGGCTGCACGTGACCTGTTTAGGGACCTAACATTCCACGTACAAAGCCGAAGATCATTGTCCTTTTTTCGTTTCTTGCAAGGGTCGTCAACATGAATCCGGTCCGTTATATCCGAGGCTTGTGGTTGTTTCGGAGTTTGTGGTTTTTTTACGGTTACGACTTACTAGGCCGTAGCCCAACCGACTAATCCTGTTTTTTGGCACAGGCGGCTCGCCATTCGCCCTTCCCCGTCCGCAATTTCCATAGGAAATGTCCAGATGGCACCACGAGCAGGTGGGGATAGGACTTACTAACAGTGCCGCAAGAAGTTCGACTGCGGTGGCTCTTCTCGCTTTTTAGCAAACCAGCGAGGCCTTTGTTAGTCCTTTGCCATCCTAGCTACACTACTGTTTTTTTTTTTTTTATCGACTTGGGGGTTGCCGAACTTGCTGCGTTTAACAGCCGGGTTTGGTGGAATGTTGTCAGCGGAACGATCACGTTCCAGATCCGGACCTTTGGTTGCAGGGGTAGATTTTGCATAAACTAGAGCTTCATCTCTAGTTTTGCCCTGCATTACAGCTGCTTTGAAACGTCGCTGCTCAGACGATTTAAGTTTAACCAAGCCACCGAATGATTGAGGCTTTCCCTCTGCACGTTCGATGGTTACGTTTCTTGTCACACTTGGGTGTTCATCTGAGAGCATACTCACAGAATCCCCACCGAGTGTGATATCGGAATCGGAGAGTGAAGGCCCATCTTCTGCTTTCCGTCCTGCTGCAATTTCGGCAAAGGTTACCGGCATCTTACTTACTTACTTAGGTGGCGCTACAGTCCGTGGGGAACCTGGGCCTCAACCAACAAGCGTCTCCAGCCGGCACGGTCTTTGGCCAGCTGTTTCCAGTGCCGCACGCCCCGTTGGTTGAGGTCCCTTTCCACCTGCGTGCGCCACTGCTGAGACGGCCGTCCTCTGCCGCGCCTTCCTTCCGGAGTGGTTTCGAAGACTTTTCGGGCCGGAGCTGTATCTTCCATGCGCTCTACATGGCCTAGCCACCTTAGACGCTGTATCCGTAGACGTCGTACCAGGCCGATGTCGCTGTACAACCCGTACGGTTCTTCGTTTAATCTTCTCCTCCATACACCGCTTGAGCAAACGGGACCGTAGACAGTGCGCAGAATTTTCCTCTCGAAACGACCAAGGGCATCTTCATCCGCTTTTGTTAAGGTCCAAGCCTCTGCGCCGTAAAGGAGGACTGGGATAATCAAGGTCTTATATAGTGTCACCTTGGTTTTCCGAGAGAGGGCTCTACTTCTCAATTGCCTCTTGAGCCCAAAGAAACAGCGGTTGGCAAGAGTGATTCTGCGTTTTATCTCAGCGCTGGTGTTGTTGTCGCTGGTAATCAGTGAGCCAAGGTAGACGAATTCCTTGACCACTTCAAAGTTATATCCGCCCATGGTGACGTTCTGGCCAATACGTCGGTGTTGTCCGTCTCTTTTAGATGAAAGCAGATATTTGGTTATACCCTCATTAACCTTGAGACCCATCTTAGCCGCCTACCTCAATGCTCACGAAAGCCTCATTGACGTCTCGCTGTGTCCGTCCAATCACGTCAATGTCGTCGGCGTACGCAAGCAATTGCGTAGACTTGAACTAAATCGTACCTCTTGTGTTGGCCAGTGACTCTTGCACGATCTTTTCAAGCACGATGTTGAAAAAGTTGCATGACAGTGCGTTACCTTGCCTAAATCCTTTTTTAACATCCAAGGTCTCGGTTTGCTCATTACCGGCCTTAATGGAGCAGCGAGAATCCTCCATTGTCATCCTGCACAGACGGACGAGTTTGGCAGGGATGTTAAAACTAGACATGGCTTTGTATGGCTCATCTCTATACACGCTGTCATATGCAGCCTTGAAATCGACGAAGAGGTGGCGAGTGTCGATTTGGTATTCCTGGGTCTTCTCCAAGATCTGCCGTAGCGTAAATATTTGGTCTATTGTGGATTTACCTGGCCTGAAACCACACTGATAAGAGCCGATCAGGATATCCACAAACGGTTTCAGGCGTTCACACAATACGGCAGAGAAGATCTTACATGTGATGTCAAGAAGACTTATTCCCATATAGTTGGCGCAGTTATATGGGTCTCCTTTCTTATAGATCGAGCAAACGATGCTGTGATTCCATTCGTCGGGCACGCTTTCCTCCGACCATTCCTTGCAAATGAGTTGGTGCATGTTCCTGACCAGCTCAACTCCAGCTGTATTAAAAAGCTCAGCAGACAGGCCGTCTGCGCCAGCGGCTTTATTAGACTTAAGTCTTGATATCGCTATTTTGACTTCGTCTAGGTCGGGTGGACTGAATTCTGTTACTTCGTGGTCCATTGCGAATGGCTCGTTCTGCCTGACAGCGGTATCTTGTCTATCATCGCCGTTATACAGTCTGCAGAAGTGGTCTTTCCAAATCCTCAGCATCGACTGCGACTCTACTATCAGTTCTCCATTTTCATCCCTGCAGGCCGCCACCCTGGCTTTGTAGCCATGGCATGTTCGCGAGCCGCTCTCGTCCGTCGTTGCAGCATGGCCTTATATGCCTCTTGTTTTGCTGCATGGGCTTGTTCGCATTGTTCATCGAACCAGGGGTTTCTAGGTGGTGGCTGTGTGAAACCCAGCACCTCTGAGGCAGCATCTCTGACGGCGCTCTGGCTATGAGCCCATTCCTGCTCTATTGTTTGTGCTGCTGTGGGCGGATTTTGAGAGAGCTTTGAGGAGACACGATCGGCAAAGATTCTGGCAGTCTCTTCCGATTGTAGCTTTCCAACGTCAAACTTACGTTGTCCTACTCGACTCCTAAGCATTCTTGATATCCTCATTCGTACCTTGGCTACAACAAGGTAGTGGTCCGAGTCGATGTTGGCCCCTCGGAAGGTTCGTACGTCAAGAATACAGGAGGAGTGTCTGGCGTCGATCGCAATATGATCACTCTGGTTGGTGGTCGATTGATCACAAGACCGCCAGGTACCCTTGTGGATGTTGAGATGGGGGAATCGCGTGCTTGCTACAAGGAGGTTACGCCCCGCTAGGAAATCGATTGGCCTTAATCCGTTGTCGGATGTGGTGTTATGGAGGCTATGCTTTCCTATGATCGACTCAAATATGTCCTCCTTGCCCAGTTTTGCATTAAAATCTCCTAGGACTATTTTTGTGTCGTAGCTGGGGCATTGGGCATATGTTCTGTCTAGGAGATCGTAGAATTCTTCTTTGAGTCGATCGTCCTTTTCTACCGTTGGGGCGTGAGCGCATATTAAGCTAATGTTTCCAAATTCAGCTTTGATGCGGATTGTTATAAGGCGTTCGCTTACATCTCGGAAGCTTAAGACTTTTTGTCGGAGTCTTCCTCTAATAACGAATCCGCACCCGAATAGGCGCTGTTTGTTCTCCTTGTAGCAGTTCCCGTAGTAGATGTCGCAGTTTTTCATCCGTCTTTTGCCTGGTCTATCCCATCGCACTTCTTGCAGTGCGGTTATATCTGCTTTATAGCAGTTGAGGGTTTGCTCCAATTGATCGCCTGCACCCGGTCTGTTAAGGGACCTCACATACCAGGTGCAGACTCTTAAGTCCGTTAGTCGTTTGCAGGGGTCGTCAGCTTTGTATCCGTCCGTATCCGAGGCTTGTTGTCGTTTCGGAACAAGTGGGTTTTTACGTGATAGGGATGTTACCCCTAAGCACAACCCCCAACCTAGAGGGCCAGGTTCCTCTTTCCCCAGGAACAAGGGTTGGGTCGCTGCACACATTGGTTCACTACCTGGCGGGTGCCAGGGTAGCTATCCAGGGGGGCCACGCGGAGGCTGTGTGTCAACTTGGATTGAACAGGGACAGAGATCGAAGCTGGCGTTTGCCATGTTAAACGCGATCAACTTCTTTGCTCTGTTTGCTCGCTCCCTCCCGGGTAAACGGGAGGATGCCCGTTACCGGCATCACTTCTGGTTTTTGTGCCGCTAGGGACTCACAAGCTATAGCAGGCCATGACATTCGAGAGTCATCATTCTCTTGAAAAATGTTATTATTCTCTATTGTTCCCACGAACACACGGGAAAGTACGGTCACCTGCAGCGGAGCCCGAGTAAGTGCAGGAATGCTTATTGAAATCGGAAGTCGCCCGGTATCCGAAGTTCCCATACTAGATCGTAGCTAAGCACCCGATTAGCCATGCATCCGTCGGCGTATGCTGTTTCACCTTAGTGTTAGTGGAGTTAAGGAAGTGGTGGGTACAGTGAAGGCGGAGGGATGGGGAGGGGTCAGTAATTGCTTCTTTGCCTCGGATTCTTCTCGAGATGGATTATCGAGGCTCCAATATAGTGGTCCAATTCCGTCAAGTATGATGACTTTGCACATAGGAGTGACCAAAAACAAAAAAAAGAATTCGTTGGGCTCAACCGGGATTTGAACCCGGGACCTCTCGCACCCAAAGCGAGAATCATACCCCTAGACCATTGAGCCTCACACGAGTGCCTTATCCAATTACCGTCATAAGCCACCTGCTCACGGTCTATTCAACCCCAAAATTAAAGAAAATTTTTAAAAACTCAAAAATCGTAACTTTTATTCAAACTACAACAACAACACACAGAAAAACACAAACAGTAATCCAAGAAAAAACGTTTTTTTTTTAAGAAACCACCTCGCCTACAATTGCCGCTTGAAGTTCCTCTTCGGCGGCCGCCGGTATGTGGAATCAAAGTTGGCCGCACCACTACCGCCACGACCGCGATTGAAGTTCCTTTCGCCCACGTAGAAACCATTACCCGGCGGCGGAGGGAATTCGTTTGCATTACCATTGTTGTTGTTGTTGTTAGAGAAGTAGTCGTAACCGAACGCTTGTCGCATGAAATCGTTTTCCACATTCGACGGCGGCATGTACTCGTACGTATGTGGCGAGTAATTGACACCGGGCGGGGCGAAGCCCAACAAACCTGGTTTCAGTGGTGCCCTCGCAGCTGGTGTGGGAAGAGTGACATTGTTCGTATTGAACGCCTGCGTTGATTGTTGAGGAGCGCAGAGTTGTTGATAGTTGCTCTCCTCGGTTATGTTGCCATTGACGTCGATGAAGATGCCAACGTTACGCATGACTTCGAGTAGGACGCCAGCACATTCAATTTGAAAGAGATCGAAGACTTTCTTTGGCGACGGATCCTTATGGAACGCGTTAAGGGCACGCACGAGATCGGACACGGAATGGTTGATTTGGATCTTTAGATTGGACTTTAGCTCTTGGTACCAGAGCGACTTTTGCAGGTAGCCGTATAGGATGGGACTGGCGTTGTAGTGCTGATCGGGTGAGGTATTGCCATAGCCAGGACGAAGACGGGGATCACACTGCGACATTGTCGGTGGGAAGAAGCTGTAGTCGGTCTGAGGAAAGATTCCGTGATTCTAGAAAGGAATTTATGAGAATCAACACGGGGGGAAGACGATGGAGGGCTGACCTTTTCTTTTTCGATGAATTTCTGAAGCCGCGGATCTGTACTATTCGACTTGAGGAGTTTGTCCATCAACGGCGGTCTATTTACCTCGCAATTGGGCATATGGATCTCATAGAGCTGCAGATAGACAAGAACTCAATTGAAGGAGTCCAAGGAGAGTAAGAGTAGTTGTTCAATTACCTTATACTCCATGGCGGGATACGTGAGATGAGCATCGATCTCCAGCGCCGGTATATAGTTATCAAGGTTTGGCGTCCGTAAAGGAAGCGGTGGACAATCTCCCCTGGCTGCCAGAGTAGTGGCCTCTGTGTCCGAGTTATCCGGGGAATCGATAGAATCTACAGAAACACCAAAGAGTTAACGAACGAACTAGCCTCAATCAAACGACCGGTAAGACCTAGTTCTTTGGAAAAGGAAGACGGTGTCGTTGACTCCCTTGAATCCCAGCATTTGGTTGATGTATCGCCTTGCATTGGAGTGTCTACGGAAATAAACAAAAAAAAACAACAGAATGAGCCGCACGTCCGGGTGAACTGAATAATGTTTTTGTTTATGTACTTCGTTTGAAGTACAACTCAAGGCACACTAGATTGCATAGCGATGCCTAGAAGGAGATTTACTGTGCATGAAAGATGCTTACCATCTTGACTCTTGCCCAATGATTGATGATTGCCTGATGAAGCCTCAGTCTTGGCTGCGTCACTGGCGGCCACTTTTTCAATGTCTGTTTCAAAGTCTTCTATATCTGACCAGTTCTCGTCTATGATGTCCTTTACCTCATCGATGTCTTTAGAATCCAAGGCAACTGTAGCATCCCTGGCACTATCATCGATATCCTCATTTGCTTGCTCCTAAATAGAGTAGAAGTTATATATCAGTTGGTAGCATTGGACAAATGCTACCTCATCTGCGTCGACTTCTTTGGATTCATCGATGACCAATGGCTGTTCTTCATCTTCATACCAGCTACGGTCGATCTCCACTTCCTTAACCGGCTCTACGTCCTCCACAGGCTTTATAGGCACCCCGACCGGTGCCGGCAATATATTCCTCATGTCCATATCCTGCCCAGCTATAAGGCTCATCTGTATAGCTTCAATTTGAATGGCATGAATCCCAATTGCATTCAGTTGAGCCAATGTTAGGTAGAGCAAGTCCTCAACCTTTGATATACGCAACTGTTGTAGCTTATCAATCTGCTCCTCGCTCAGAAAGTATAACTTCTCGCGTAGTGTCTCGACGAAATTCAAACAGCCTTCGGCTTCGGTTTCACCCTTTTCAGTTGGCTTACACGGTGTTTGTAGCTTCTCCTGCATTTGATGCAGCATTTTGCTAGCCTCCCCAACCGACATGTTTGCCCTGAGCTTGACGAACTTCTTCCCGAGCACATCATTCGGTGCCGTGTGAATGTGACGAATTAGGGCTACTAACATCTGATAGGATAGCGTTCCACCATGTGATAGTTTACACTTACCCATAGC
Organism: Eumerus sabulonum; assembly: GCA_951905685.1. Classification (NCBI taxonomy): domain Eukaryota; kingdom Metazoa; phylum Arthropoda; class Insecta; order Diptera; family Syrphidae; genus Eumerus; species Eumerus sabulonum. The sequence continues at coordinate 9,460,347 of OX645060.1, forward strand.
CTCTTCGTCCTCGCACTTTAGGCCCATGTAGAAGAACTTGCACGGGAATTCCGAGTGCATGTATTCACAAATCGGTCCTTTGGCGCAGCAACCTTGCAGGTAGAACTTGCAGAGCTGCTGGAGTTTCACGGGCAATGAAGATTGGTTTTCATCTTTGCCCTAAATGGAAATGAGTTAGCATGAGTGTCTAGTAAGGAGAGTTGTGGTCCCACTCTTACCACAGAGTCCTTCTGATCGTTGGCGGCGATCTTGGCATCTTTGAGGACCTTTTTCGGTATGGCACGCTTCCGGTGACGCCTTTTTTCGGATGTTTTCCGCCGTTTCGGTGAGATTATTTCCATGGAAAAACTATCACTATCGTATGTTGACGTTCGCGAATAGTCGGGAGGATCCGTTGCTACGGGAGTGGGACTTGCTCCACGGACACATATCATTTCGTCCTCATCGAAAGGTTCTGAGTCTTCATCTTGAGCTTGGTAGGATGGTGCCAGAGAGCTGGGAGGCTCGCAGATTGTTTGATTAGAGATAGGTTGACCTACAAATAGGATTAGGTAGTGGGTCATTGGAAATTAAAGGAGTTGGCACAGAGTCAATAGCCATTTTTGGCTTTAAATGGTGTTAAACCCAAATAATTCCTGAACAGCTTACTGCGTTGGCAACCGTGAGCAATCATATGAAAGGTCACAGCTTAAGCGGCGCAAGATGGTTTGAAATGTACTACCACGTCCACAAAGTAAGGTGACATTTTAATTTAAACTGCACGCGCAAACGGATTTGCTTTCATTTTTAGGTTGCCAGGACTGCGTCGCTACGACCTAGTAAGCCGTAATCGTAAAAAAAACTCCGAAACAACCACGACCGGGGTAATGTTGACGATCCTTGCAAAAAACGAAAAAAAGGACAATGATCTTCGGCTCTGTACGCGAAATCTAGGTCCCTAAGCAGGCCACGTGCAGCCGAACAACTTGCGGACGCCCTAGACCGCTGTAAAGCGTACATAACCGCCATCCAGGAAATGCGATGGAATGGACCGGATATAAAGCGGATGAAAAACTGCGACATCTACTACGGCGACTACTATAGGGAGGACAACGATTGTTCCAATGCAGATTTGCTTTTCGAGATGGACTAAGGCAAAAAGTCCTAAGCTCTCCGCATGTAAGTGAACGTCTTATAACGATCCGTATCAAGGCTAAATTGTCTAACGTCGGCCTGATCTGCGTCCACGCCCCTACGGAAGACAAGGATGACTCCAACAAAGATGAGTTTTACGATCTCTTAGACAGAACGTATGCCCAATGTCGCAGCTTGCTTAGGTGGTGTTACAGCCCATGAGGGGTCAGAGCAAAGCTTCTTTCTATTACCCGTGTTGTGTGTGATTTATTTTTTTTACACAGGTGAAAGGGACTTACAGCTTAATGCCGATTCCCAACGGCTTGAGTCGAGAAGCATTTTCTTGGCAAGTATACTATGGGGGGTTTTGGCCAGTACCCCGCCGAGGAGGACGCCGCGAAATAAACGCTCGATAGCGCTGGTGTTATCGGGATCCGAACTCGCTCATCGTGCGCCAGAGTCCAACACACTATCCATTGCGCCACGACGCCCTCCCAATGTTCCAGCTATGATATCAAAATTGTACAAGGAGACTTCAATGCTAAGCTGGGTAAGGAAAGCATCTTTGAACGAGTCATCGGCAAACACAGGCTAATTGACCTTACAACGGGGCGAAATCTCCTTCCAGCCAGTACGCGCTTTCCGCACCTCGATATACACAAAGGCACCTGGCGGTCGCCAGATCAATCAATCACTAACGACATTGATCACATCGCGATCGACGTCAGACACTCCTCCACTATTCTTGATGTTCGAACTTTCCGAGGAGCTTATATCGACTCTGACCACTATCTTGTAGTAGCCAAGATGCGCCTGCGAATGTCGCGAATGCAACGGAGTAGGGTAAGAATACAAAGTAAGGAGGTCGGAAATCGTCTATCACCAGAAACCGCTCGTGCCTTTACCGATCACGTTTCCCTTAAGCTCTCCCATACAACTCAACCCTCCGCGAAGTCAATAGAGCAACAGTGGAACCTTTGCAAACAAGCTCTGAAAAGCACTGCATCTGATGTTTTGGGCTTCAGGGCTCCACCACCAAGAAACACTTGGTTCGATGATGAGTGCAGGAGGATTCAAACAGGGTGCATATAAAGCATAGAAGAACAAGAGTAGCTAGTGCGCTCTCCGAGTTAAAAAGAAGGGAGGAGCATAACCTTTTTTAGAAGGAAGAAGAAAGCGCACGAGAAGCGCGATTGGAGAGGATTTGGAGAGATGTTTTCCTTTTGTTGAAGGCTTCTGCTATCCGCTGGAGCACTCAGACGCAAACACTGGTCTATTGTACTCCAGACAGACACCTTACATTACTGTATTTTCCCCGTTTTCCGAAGAAAAATTTAAAGGAGCTTCAGTGATGTAGAGCTAAGGGAATCGGCACACACCACGTCGGCTCCAAGGGTGTGCCACCGTGCGCGAGCAAAGGCGGGACAATTACAGAGGAAATGCTCTGGAGTGTCATCCTCCTCCTCGCAACATGCAGCACAGGTAGGCGTCACACTGATGCCAAGCACGTAGGGATGCTTGGCAAAAGTGTAATGGCCCGTGAGTTATCACGGGCTTGTGGGAGTTATCCCACAAGCCTTCTGCAGTCGACTCTCCTTAAAGACAGGAGGAATGCTGCGGATCTCTTGCAGACATCAGGGCATACGCGCTTAGTCATCCTGCAATCTGGACAGTCCCTCCATCTACGGTTGTGTGTATTAAATACACAATCGTTAATGTAGGAATTTACCGTGGACGCAGGCAGACCTAGAGCGGGTTCTCTTCTGAACCCATTCTGGCGAGTTCATCAGAGATCTCATTCCCTGGGATCCCAGAGTGGCCTGGAATCCGTACAAGCCTTAATGAATTCAGTCTACCGACTCTGTTCAAGAAGGACTTGAGTTCAAGCACTAATTTGGAGCTAGTTAGGGGGTTGCGTTCGACTTTGAGTGCAGCTTGGCTGTCACTGCAGACGCATATGCTTTTCCCCTCCAGCTGTGCTTCACAACATAGTGCATGGCCATTAGGATTGCGTATATCTCTGACGGAAGGACAGACGCATATTTTCCTAAGGAGAATTGCAGTTGGATGTTTTCGCGCTCAAAGAAGACTCCAGCACCGGACCTCCGCCCAGACCTGGAGCTATCCGTGAAAATGCGAAGACTAAGGATCTTACTTCCTTAACGATCTGACCGAAGTTCAGCAAGTAGGGAAATATGATCTTCTTAATTTCTTAAGAAGCACAAAATGGTTCCGCGAATAGGGGGCTAAGCCCCCTCGTAGCTACACAGCGGGCCTCCCTGGCCTTTGTGTGTTCTTCTCATTTTCTTTTTTGGGAAGGCTACAGTCCTACCTACCTACCTAGATAGAACCTATGCCCAATGTCCCAGTTACGACACAAAAACAGTTCTGGGAGATTTTAGTGCAAAACTGGACAAGGAGGACATATTTGAGTCGATCATAGGAAATCAAAGCCTCCATAACACCACATCCGACAACGGACTAAGGCTAGTCGATTTCCTAGCGGGGCGTAACCTCCTTGTAGCAAGCACGCGATTCCCCCATCTCAAGATCCACAAGGGTACCTGGCGGTCTTTTGATCAATCGACCACCAACCAGATTAGCCAAGGTACGAATGAGGATATCAAGAATGCTTAGGAGTCGAGTAGGACTACGTAAGTTTGACGTCGGAAAGCTACAATCGCAAGAGACTGCCAGAATCTTTGCCGGTCGTGTCTCCTCAAAGCTCTCTCAAAATCCGCCCACAGCAGCACAAACAATAGAGCAGAGCGCCGTCAGAGACGCTGCCTCAGAGGTGCTGGGTTTCAAACCGCCACCACCTAGAAACCCCTGGTTCGATGAACAATGCGAGCAAGCCCATGCAGCAAAACAAGAGGCATATAAAGCCACGCTGCAACGACGGACGAGAGCTGCTCGCGAAATCTATGAGCAGAAGAGAAGAGAGGAACACACGCTTTTCACAAGAAAGAAGAGAGAGCAGGGAAAGCGTGAGATCGAGGAGATGGAGAGATGCTTCTGCAGGAATGACGCCCGTAAGTTTTACAACAAGGTAAAACGAACATGCCATGGCTACAAAGCCAGGGTGGCGGCCTGCAGGGATGAAAATGGAGAACTGATAGTAGAGTCGCAGTCGATGCTGAGGATTTGGAAAGATCACTTCTGCAGACTGTATAACGGCGATGATAGACAAGATACCGCTGTCAGGCAGAACGAGCCATTCGTAATGGACGACAATGTAACAGAATTCAGTCCACCCGACCTAGACGAAGTCAAAATAGCGATATCAAGACTTAAGTCTAATAAAGCCGCGGGCGCAGACGGCCTGACGGCCAGCCTGCTGAGCTTCTTAAGACGACTGGAGATGAGCTGGTAAGGTACATGCACCATATCATTTGCAAGGTATGGTCGGAGGAGAGCATGCCCGACGAATGGAATCTCAGCATCGTTTGCCCAGTCTATAAGAAAGGAGACCCCTATAACTGCGCCAACTATAGACGAATAAGTCTCCTGAACATCGCATACATACATACATCTTCCTTGCCGTACTGTGTGAATGGCTGAAACTCTTTGTGGATAATCTGATAGGTTCTTTTCAGTGTGGTTTCAGGGCAGGTAAGTCCACACTGCGACAGATCTTGGAGAAGACCCAGGAATACCAAATCGACACTCACCACCTCTTCGTCGATTTCAAGGCTGCATATGACAGCGTATATAGAGATGAGCTTTACAAAGCCATGTCTAGTTTTAACATCCCTACCAAACTCGTCCGTCTGTGCAGGATGACAATGGAGAATTCTCGCTGCTCCGTTAAGGTCGGTAATGAGCAAACCGAGACCTTTGATTTTAAAAAAGGATTTAGGCAAGGTAACGCACTGTCATGCAACTTTTTCAACATCGTGCTTGAAAAGATCGTGCAAGAGTCACTGGCCAACACAAGAGGTACGATTTAGTTCAAGTCTACGCAATTGCTTGCGTACGCCGACGACATTGACGTGATTGGACGGACACAGCGAGACGTCAATCAGGTCTTTGTAAGCATTGAGGTAGAAGCGGCTAAGATGGGTCGTAAGGTTAACCAGGGTAAAACCAAATATCTGCTTTCATCAAAAAGGGTCGGGCAAATCTGACGTATTGGCCAGAACGTCACCATGGGCGGATATAACTTTGAAGTGGTCAAGGAATTCGTCTACCTTGGCTCACTGATGACCGGCGACAACAACACCAGCGCTGAGATAAAACGCAGAATCACTCTTGCCAACCGCTGTTCCTCTGGGCTCAAGAGGCAATTGAGAAGTAGAGCCCTCTCTCGGAAAACCAAAGTGGCACTATATAAGACGCAGAGGCTTGGACCTTAACAAAAGCGGATGAAGATGCCCTTGGTCATTTCGAGAGGAAAATTCTGCGCTCTATCTACGGTTCCACTTGTTCAAACGGAGTATGGAGGAGCAGATTAGCTGTACGGGTTGTACAGCGACATCGGCCTGGTACGACGTCTACGGACGCTCTACGGATAGAGCGTCTAAGGTGGCTAGGCCATGTAGAGCGCATGGAGCGCTACGACCCGAAGAGTCTTTGAATCCACCCCGGAAGGAAGGCGCGGCAGAGGATGGCCGCATCTACGGTGGCGCATGCAGGTGTAAGGGGACTTTGTCCAACTGGGCGTGCGGCGCTGGAAACAGCTGGAGGCGCTTGTCAAGCTCAGGTTCACCACAGACTGTAGCGCCACCTTAGTAAGTAAGTTTGTGAGCGGGATGAAAGAGGTTATGTCTACAACAGTTTTAGTAGTAAACGCATAGTGTTGCCAAAAGTCACCACTTTTCTCGAAATAAATACTTAGTATTATAACCTCGATTTTTCTTGTTTACTTTTAACATAATCTATCACTTCGTTGCTATAAAAAACGATTTTTTTAACTCAAAATAAAAAGGTTTAAAACTCAAGTGTACGTATAACAAACTACGAAATTCGAAGTCTCGTTCTCTGAACTCCATCGCACAAGTTCGAAAATATAATTTCGAACTTCAAAAGCTAATCACGTTCATCGGGAGCCCCGCGCACCCAATACACAAACCTACAGATAAGCTTTGTACCAAACAAAAAGTCAAAAACAAAAATTCAAAAACCCGAAACCGACGGAATCGAAATGAAATCAAAACGAAAACAAAAATTGTTTTTTTGTAAAAGAAAATGTCATTTTCACTCATGCCTCACCTAGAGTTGCACTTTTGATCGTAGTCTTTTCATCATTCTCGCTCGCCACCTCGTCGTTATCAACCGACGAAGGCAGCATGGAGCCACCGACGTGACAAACGCCCATCACGGCCATGTCAGCAGGTGCAGCGTCGACCGCGACAACGCATGATGGCTCGGTGCCATCATCGTCTATCTCTCCGTCCTCCAACCTTACCGATGATGACTCAGTGTCCGACGACATTTGTGGATAATTATGGAATTTTTTTTGTTTTCTAATTGTTTTGTTGGAAATCAGTTTGTTTGTTTCTCAAAATTGAATTGATTTCTCTGCGATGGTGTTGCTTAGGTTGTTTTATTTGGAAATTAGGTCTTTAGTCACACAAAGCTGCTGCGTGGGCAGGACATTACTTGAGTTCTCACATACAAATGAGTCAATAACGTTTTTGGTTCGATTTTGTTTTAATTTAAATGTTTTCGTCGGTTACTGAGGTCGTTAGTTCCGAAAGGAATTCAAAAAAAGTGTCTAAGTGGCTCCATTGGTTGGCTGTTGGCTATTGGACGTTGAATGAACGGTAGTTGGCCCGGATTTTCATTTCATTTCATTCACCGTACGGACGAAGCAACTTGTATGTACATGGGCTAGTTGCATTGCGTGGTAACGGTTACTGTTTGTGATGCCTAGCCGTATACAGTAGCAGTACTGTGTGCAACAATAACACCTGTTCGCACGTCAAGGTACATATGTAGGTTGAGGTAGCTACCCCTCATGCCGTTTTGATGCCACAAACCTCGTAAGGTTGTGAAGGGGGACATGTACACTACAATCCAGCCTGTGGAGTTAGGTTGGTTTAGGTTAGGCATATGGGTGCCCTTTTGACGGAAAGTCAAGGCTCACGTAGACTACGTTGAGTACATTGTGCCCACTTGTTTTTTTTTAACCCGTTGATACCTAGACATTTACCGTTGAGCTGAACCATCCAGACGAGGATAAGAGTCCCAGTATTCTGTTCAGCCTGATATTACCTACCTCTTCTAGTCCCGAAAGGAAGTAGCTTCCTAGGAAAACATTCTTTTTTTGGACTAGCGCCAGACATTCGCACAGCAGGTGACGAATGGACTCAATTTCCTCTTCGTCCCTGCAGCTTCTGCAGAAGTCATTGTAGGGCTGGCCTAGTCGAGCTGCATGATAGGATAACATGCAGTGCCCGGTGAGGGCACCGACTGCCAGTCGAATATTCCCACGATTGAACTTCGGCAGATTTTCCGTTCTTTTCTTATCATAGACGGGCCAAGTCGATCTCGCCGTTGCGCATGTATCTAAGCGACACCATCGCTTATTGGCTTTCGCTAATAGCTCCGTCTGTATCTCTCTGTAGAGCGCACTGAGTGGTGCTTTGGCCTCAGCTGAGATCTGCGCAATGTTAGCACTTGATCCCACCCTAGCCAGCTCGACCGCCCTCTCGTTTCCGGAGATATTCATATGATCAGGTACCCAGCAAAGGGTCACCTCATTTACATTGGATATCTCTTCTAACTTCTCCTTTCAGAGTTTGACGAGTTTGGATCTTATCCATGCTGCCCGCAGAGCCTTAATGGCTGCCTGGCTGTCAACATAGATACTGATCCTTTTTCCTGAGATACTCTCACTGCTGACCAGGTCCACCGTCTGCTTGATAGCAAAGACCTCAGCTTGGAAGACACTGCATCCATCATCGAGCCTATAGGAGCGATGCATATCTTGAGACTCAAAGTAGACTCCGGCACCTGTGCCAACATCCATTTTGGATCCGTCGGTGTAGAGTGCCAGTTCACTTTCCGTGCGTACCAAATCACCGGTCCATCCCTCCCTGGAGGGAATTCTAATGGAGAATCTCCTCTCCCAGGAAGAAAGTCGGGTGACATAGTCCGTTACGGTTCTGAATCCCGAGACGGCCCATCGATCCAAGACTGATGCATGTCCGTGAGGACGCCTTTTCCAGAGACCGGATTCCTGTAGACTTAGCGCAGTTCTGGTTGTGGCGCTCTCGCAATATATGTCCAGGGGTGGGAGGTTCAGCATGACTGCAAGAGCCGCCGTTGGTGTGGACTTCATAGATCCCGTCACCGCCAGACAGCCTGCCCCTTGAACCTTTGACACACTCTGAAGATGACACTTTTTCTCAAGCGCCTTCCACCAGACAACCGAGCCATAGACTAGGATAGGTCTCACTACCGCAGTGTACAACCAATGTACTAACCTGGGTTTGAGGCCCCATGTCTTTCCAAAGGCTACCTTGCACGAGTATAGTGCCACATAGGCCTTTTTGATTCTTTCCTCAATATTTTCTCTCCAACTAAGTTTGGAGTCCAGGATTATGCCCAGATATTTCGCAGATTTTCCAGGGATCAGATCTATACCATTCATACGGGGGTAGGTGTATCTTGGTACAGATCTTTTCTTTGTAAAGAGTACTACCTCTGTTTTCGCCGGACTTACTCCCAGACCTCGCTCCTTGACCCAGCTATCCACTAACATCAGTGCATAGCTTAGTCTATCGCTGAGGACCTGCGTAAATTTTCCAGAGACTCAAATGGCAATGTCATCGGCGTAGGCCGTAACATTAAAACCATCCGTCTCCAGAATCTTGGCCATTCCGTCGACCACAAGGCGCCATAGGAGGGGTGACAGAACGCCACCTTGTGGTGTACCTTTATTTACCCTCACCCTTCCACATGCTCTCCCTATTGCCGAATTTACTATACGAGTACCCAGCATTTGCCCAATCCAACTGCATACACCCGGGTTTATTTGGGCCATATGAAGGCTGGACACTATTGCTTCGATACTAACGTTATTAAAGCCACCCTCAATGTCTAGGAAGTCACCTGGAAGGATTTTTATTCCCCTTGCCTTCTCTGGCTTTTTTATTGGGTGTGCCCTTGTCAGCCCTTGGTCTTGTTAGGACATCCTTGGCAATCACCTCCTCGGCCCAAACGAGCTTCTCCTTCTCCATATCGGAGAGCAAGGGTATGCCCTTTTCCTCAAGCAAGCGCTTAAGGTGTACTTTTTTATACTCCTTAAGCCTCAGCTTTCCTTGAGTTAATTTCTTCGCCTTCTTGGCATCCTTTTTCCGTGTTATACATACCTTCCTGGGCTGTCTCCTCTGAATCAGCAAGTAATTCCTTCTCTAATTCTTTGGAGATGTCCCCGTCTAACACGCCGGACCCCCTTGCTTTGGCCTCTTCCTCTCTGCCACTGGCCACGACTCGAGAGAGAGCTCTTCCTCTTTATTTCATTTTTGTGTTATTGTTGTATTTGTGTGTGAAATTTTGTACCCACGAGTACGGCCGGAAATATGGGTCCACTCCGACAAAGCCGCCGAATATCGGAGTAAGGCATTTGAATACCTTAGGCCTCGTCTGTGCACCTAAGGGAGCTCGTTAGCGGTTGGAAATAAACCCTCCAACCTTCCATCCTTCGGCACGGTTTTAAATAGCTCACACCACAATAAGGTTGACTATCTCTTGGTTCCCGGCCCGGAGACCATGTTGTTGCCAAGGCTTCCCTGGCCAGTGTAAGCCCCAGCACCACGGCAAGGTGGATAGTCCCGCTGGGGATTAGGTAAATGGGTGCCCTATTGTGCGAGAGGTCAAGGCTTACTTAGTTGGCGCTACAGTTCATGACGTACCTGGGTTTCTTTGTAAAAACCTCTCCAACTGGCACGGTCTTTCGTCAGCAGTCTCCAGTGCCGCACTCGTAGTTGGCTAAGGTTCTCTTCCACTTGGATCTACATGGCCTAGCCACCTTAGACGCTATATCCGTAGATGTCGTACCAGGCCGATGTCGCTGTACAACTCGTACAGTTCTTCATTAAATCTTCTCCACCCTCCCTTCTTCGGACGCCTTGTCGTGGCGGGAGGCTTAAGAGGTCGTAGTCTTCGAACTAAGACTCGAAGGCCCAGAAATTAATGGACAATGCAAAGGAATTGCATACGCCAGGGGGGTACCCGCAGCAGCGAAAATCCAACCGCGATCTCTTTGATCAAGGATTCTGGAGGCCCCAGCCATTCGTTTTAAACTCTTCGGCAGCCCGGAACGACAGCGACTCATGCGACTCACTGTCTGACAACATGGCCCGACTGAGCATGCGCGGGGCATCCAGCGGCGGCGACACCAACGATGGCGCGACACCGGAAACCGCAAAGATGGAACGCGCCCCAGAATCGGGACGTACTGCTGAATGCACTGCTAAGTGCCAAAAAGTAGAGGTGATTACGCAGCTGTTGGTCCGTGCGTTGCCCAGTGTGTTTGTTAAGATATCGACCAGCTTGTCTATATCCAACGGGGACCGCGGGGTCTCGGGGGTCCTATTTACTATAGAGTTGCCAATGAAGGCTCTATAGCGTTCCTAACCAATTCTTCTTGGGTTGCAGGATGAGTCAATTAGGGTTGGGACCGTGGAGGCTAAGTTGAAAACTAGATATCGATGGTCTGAGAAGGAGTGTTCCTCAAAGACCCTCCACTCTCTTATTCTGCTAATGAGAGAGGGAGATGCTAGAGTTAAGTCTACTACCTCCCTACGATTTTTGGTAATAAATGTGGGTACATTACCCTTGTTGCAAGTGTATAGATTAGAGGTTAGAATGAATTCTATGAGCCACTCACCTCTTTCATTTGTATCGCTGCTGCCCCAAATCGTGTGATGCGCGTTGGAAGAAGGTAAGCGTTTAGAGATTTCTTTGCGAGTATGCAAGTACGAGGCTAATCTTCTTTTTGTGATGTAAATAGGTTGTAGGCTGGGGTTCATGTACCCAAGGTTCTTGAATTTAGGCTAGGTCTTCTTCTCCTTTAGCCAGCCTGAGAAGAAGATTTGCGGTTGCTGCTTTCGAGTGATGGAGGTTATTCTGAATTAATCTCAGCATCATAGCTGCTATCAATTCTATTAGCCTCCACCACGGTGGTGTTGAGGTCTTCTAGATCCAAGTCCAAGTCTAGAAGATCGTCTTCCATTGGCGGGCTGGTTGAATAGTCCCCGCTTCCGGAGTCGAGCAATGACTCCTGGTCCTTATTGACCAGGGATGTTGCTGGGGCTTCAGCTTCTACCGTTGCAGGTCCCTTGCTCCCCGAGTGGATTGGGCGTTCCTGCTCCGTCGAGCTTCCACTCTTGACCTCGGTGTTAGCCCTTTCTTCGTTGCTGGATGGTGGCACTTCCTCTTCCTTTTTATAAATATTGAGTTTGACTTTTTTAAAGCCAAACCTAATTTGGCAGTCGCATTGGGCCAGAGGTTCCAAGGCTTCACAGTTCAGTACAGCGATTGCCTGTCTTGATCTGCCTTTTGGTTCCTCCAGCTTCGCGACTCTCCAATCTCTTGTTGGAAGATTGGGGTTACAGTAGTTGATTGTTTCAGCTATTTCGAGGGGGTTGTCTGATACCAGCGGGAGCCAGCATCTTGCTCGCGGTCGTTTCGGAATCTGGTCCTCAGTTACGACCTTGAGCCTAGCTCCCTCCCCTATTTCCCCTATTTCGCAACTGTAGCCTTTAGAAGATCAACGGATCTTTCGTCGGCACAGCTTAGTAATTTGACCCTGCCTTGGTACCACCCAGCGTCATTGCAGATGGGCTGTACTGTCCGATCACTCCGCCAAGGGTGTTCTCCTTACCGATTTTGGCACCATTTTAACATCGTACACCGGACAAGCTCCATAGGCGTTGTTCAGGAGGTCAAAGAAGTCCTCCTTGATAGGGTCTTCAGCCTCGTCGGTAGGGGCGTGTGCACATATAAGACTGATGTTATAAAATCTGCCTTTGATGCGGATCACAGCCAGGCGATCACTTATAGGTTTAAAGTCGATGACCTTCGACCTTAACCGCTTTCCCAAGACAAATCCGCATCCCAGTAAGTGCAATCTTTTGTGACAGCTGTAATAAATGCCGCAATTCTTCTTCCTCATCATACCGTTTCCTATCCAGCGTATTCGCTGGACCGCAGTAATATCCGCCTTGGACTGCGAGAGGATTCTTTCTAGTTTATGAGCAGCTCCGGGAGTGTACAGGGTTCTGACATTCCAGGAGCATACTCGCAAATCGTGTTCCTTTTTCGTGCGTTTTCGTCGTCGAGTATCCGTCCGTGTATCCGCGGGCGGATTGTTAGCCCGGCGCACAACCGCCATTCTGGTCGGAGTTTTGTCGCTGCATACGTTTGTTCACCTCCCAACGGTTGTTGAAGAGGCTATCCAGAGGGCGCCGCCAGGAGGCCGTATGTCAACTTGACTCGGGCATTTAAACAGGGATCGTTGTTGGCATCTCGCCAGGTTGAGAGCGATCAACAACTCTACCCTGTATGTCCGAGCCCATGCCCTCCACCCAATTACCTAACCAAGCCTTATATCTAGAGCTAGAAGCAGATCTTTTTCTTGATCTACGATGCCTCAGTCACCAAAACAGCGCGAGTTCTTCGGGAATTGATTGTCTTCCATTGGAGACCGGCGAACATATGGCGTTTGGAGTCCATCCCTACCGTCAATCACATCAAAGGAGACTTGGAACACTGGGTCAAAGGAGAATGCGTTGAAAAGATAAATGATTCACAAACGACCATTGCATTTTCTTAAAATAAATAAAAGTTTGACACAATCGACTTAATCTACAAGAATTCCTTCTGCTTTGACTCAAAGCAGTTTTCCATCGTGGCTTTAACTAGTTGAGCTGTGCTCTCCAGTATGTACGCAGTGATCTCTTTCTCTTCCGCCACTTGTGCTTCTAACGTGTGCAAATCATGCTCATAATCCCCACATGATGCCTCACTAGATTCTGCCAACCTGAAATGGAAAAGTGTCAATTAAAGACCAGAATCATTGGCAGGAATCATTGGGATAACTGACAATCTAACTTGCTCGATCTCCTTCTCGCCCGATATCTTAATGTCCTTCAACAATTGGACTTTATTGCATAGCTCCTTCTCGAAACGTTTCAGGTCGCCGAGCAGTTTGTCGTACATTTGAATGAGGCTTTCCTTCTCATGGGTCACTTCCTTCAGTTTATTTTCGAGTTCTTTGTACTTTGAAGCACATTCCCTGGAAGAGTGTCTTATGGTGAGGCAGCTCTGAGTGGCATGGGTTATTTCGACCTACTTGTAGGCGTCCAGGGACGATTTGGGGTTGATATCCATCGCCTTATCGATGTCAGTCATTATGTTTTGCAATTTCGACAGCTTAGCTGAATGTTCCTGATTTTTAGCATACGTGTTGCTCTCATAGAGTTCTTGCTCGGCGATGGCATTCATAAGCGTCTCTTTTCTCCTAAAGAAAATCAATTGAGTGATGTTGGAAGACACCGAATGGAATTATACGAACGCAAATAAGCTGTCCACCTCACCCTGAGAGACAATCTCGTTTGTGAGATGGATTTCCTGGTTCCGAAGGCTTTCTAAGACTTTATTGTATTGGTTGAGCTGTTCTTCGAGTGTGTTAATCGTGTCCTTATCCTGAGCTTCAGCGTCAGTCAGATCATTGAGCTCTCTGGCCGTCTGCGGAAGCATTGTGCGATAGTCTTTGATCGTTTTCTCAATCTGAAATTAAATGACAACGAAATGGTTGTTTCGCTACTACTGATGATCGTGTTATCTACCATTCTCGCTTTCAAATCGAGTTGTTCATTCTCGAACTTGTACTTTGTTATCTTGTCGACGAGTTCGTCCTTTTGGCGAATCTTCCCGTAAGCCAGTGGCACAATCGATTCTTTAAACATGTTGTAGTAGAACAAGTAATTAAGCAAATGCTTCAGCATGTGAACGGTCTTCTTCGGAGCTGATAGGGGATATATGTATAGGGGTGGGCACTTAATGTGTAATTGCACCTACCTGGATGCTGGAGGTCATAGTAAAGGAAACAATGCGACTTATCTGGGATTTTGTAGATGTGGTCGATGTAATTGCAAAATCGGATCAAGAAACTCCTTCTCTCACTTGCATTCTCACTGTTTTTCATCTGCAAAGCATAATAGCAGTGAAGAATATCACTGAAAACTAAAAATTTGGAAAAATCTTACATTGATCATCGGGGCCGTGTCGAAATTGAACACTTGCAAGTAACTTACGAGCACATTAAAGACAAATGCCTCTGTCGGCTTGGCCAAATCGCTTTGTTTTATTTTGTATGAGAATATTTGATTCCATTCTTCTATAAATTCCGTGTTAGAGAACATTTTTTCTTCGATTTTAGTTAAGAATTGATGAAAATTTAAAATTTGAATGATAAAACTGATGTTGTTTGACAGATGAATATGTAAGTGTCATTGCGGTTGGTTGGTTCTCTTCTTCTCTCCTAGGCTCCGTTTACATTTTATTTGAATAGTAAAACATTAACTTTTAAATTAAATTTTAAAAAGATACATACATAGCCCCCCCCCCCCCGCCGACATCTGACCTCCTCGTGGTGGGGGGGGGGGGCAACAGGCTTGGAGTGTGCGAATTAATTTTCGTACGGACCAAACCTTAGTTAACGAAGCGCAAGCCCCCATGATGACGAAGAGAAAAGCAGCCTTGGAAATTGCCCACCCTGGTGTGCCAGGGCCCCATTCGGAGCCAGGCCTAAATGGTGGCAGTATGCGAGCGTCTGGTGGCCGGTCTGTCCCGCTCGTCAGCCGGTCGGGCTTAGCCCGAAGAAGTCACGAGTAACCCGGCAGTGGCCTCTTGAGCTATTACGGAGGTGGAGGGGTTATCAGTGGGTTACCAGTGCGTGCGGGGAGTAAAGGGCAACAGACAACGGCATCGACTTAGGATGGGCACGCGGAACGTCTCATCGCTCACAGGGAAGTATCACGAGCTGGTTGAGGAAGCTGCCGGGTATCGGTTAGATATCGTAGGTATCTCTTCGACAAAGCAAAGAGGATATAAAACTGTGGACCTTTCGGACGGGTGGAAACTCTTCCTGTCGGGAGTTGCTCCTCAAATGTCTGCACAGGCGGGAGTGGGGATACTCATAAGTCCCAGACTGGCAGACAGGGTATTGGAGTGGATATCATTAGGAGGGAGAGTCGCGATCTTAAAACTCAAGTTTGAAAGATCAACTTTGGCTCTGGTGCAGGTGTATGCACCGAATTTAGAGTCTGAGTATGCGACTTTCCTGGATGAAATTGATGCGGCCCTTGATAGGGTGGTTGAGATGGATTCCTATATCCTGATGGGTGACTTCAACGCCCACGTGGATGTGGATGTAACGACACGGGGGAGTGTGATTGGGAGGAACGGTGATCTTCATCAAAACGCGAACGGAGAGAGGTTGTTGGATTTTTGCTGTGCAAATGGCATGTCCATTATGAACACCTTCTTTCCGCACAAAGTCTTCAACAGATATCGTTGATAGATTTCTTTGTGATACCATCGTGTGTGCAACGAATGGTTTGTGACGTTGCGGCAACACTTCGCACGACACATATCCGAAAGGTTTGAGCAAATTCCAACTGTTCCATCGCATGTAGCGGAAGAATGGCGACTATTTTCAACAGCTGTCACTGCCTCTGTACGTGATGTTTGTGGAGAGAAGCGGCTTGGTGTGGCGGCTGATGGTGAGAAAAGAACTGCGTGGTTTAAAACACCCGGAGTTCAAGAAGCCATCAGAGAGAAGAAGAAGGCCTACAGGGACTGGATTCTCTTGGGGGACTCTGCCTCTCGTGACCGATACACTGTGGCGCGAAGAACTTGCAAATTTGCTGTGCAATGAAGATGGACATCTTACGCAGATGGAGCGAACCCTTTTCAGAGCTGCTCAATCCTAAACAGGGCACTGAGGGGGACAGGGGGGAGAATAGTCCAACGGTGGAGGAAGTCATTTTAGCGATTGAATCGCTAAAAGTTGGTAAATCCGCCGGTGTGGATGAAATTCGGCCAGAAATGCTTAAGGCAATGGGTAAAGAGGGAGTATTATGGCTCTCTCGTGTCATTAAGGTGGCCTGGGAATGCGGTGAGACACCTAGCGATTGACAAACTGGGGTGATTGTCCCTCTTTTCAAAAAGGGGGAAAAAAGAGTGCTCCTACTATAGGGGCATATCTCTTTTAAGTGTCAACGGTAAGGTCTACGCTAAGTTGTTGGAGGCGCGTTATAGAGCTGTGGTCGAATCCAGGATGGTACTCGAGAAGGCTTGGGAGTACGCCAAACCGATCTACAGCTGCTTTGTAGATTTGGAAAAGGCGTATGACCGAGTTCCTCGAGGTAAACTCTGGAGTGTTTTGCAGGAGTATGGGATTGATGGTCCTCTGTTGAGGGCCGTTCAGTCTCTATGCACAAACTGTAGCAGCTACGTTCGGGTTAACGATAGTAAATCAACACCTTTCACCGTGGGCGTTGGACTTCGCCAAGGTTCGTCTTGTCACCTCACCTTTTCATTATATATATGGACTGGATGTTGCAGCGCAGTCGAGGCGAGGAGTGTTTCACATTGGGACAGTTCAGGATAAGTCATCTTCTTTTTGCAGATGACTTAGTTGTCCTCACATCCTCCCAGATGGAACTTCAGCGCGCGCTAGATAGGTTTGTGGCCGTATGTGCTGATGCTGGAATGAGGGTTAACGTGGACAAATCCGAGGTTATGGTTATTTCCAGAACACCTGTCGAAAGCACTCTACATGTTAGTGGAGTCCCATTGAAGCAGGTGGAGAAATTTAAGTATCTCGGGGTCTTCTTCACGAGTGATGGGAGGAGTAATACTGAGCTTTCCTGCAGGATTGGCCAAGCTGGGTGAATTTTGAAACAGCTTGGAAGATCTGTAATCAGGAAGAACGAGTTTGATGTCAATGCCAAGTTAGCGGTTTTTTACTCAGTATTTGTTCCAACTCTCACCTATGGTCATGAAATTTGGGTATTGACCGAAAGAATAAGATCGCGAATACAAGCTGCAAAATTGAGATTTCTTCGTGATGTTGTGGGAGTTACTCGCCGGGATAGGGTGAGAAACACGGCAGTGTGCGGGGAGCTTAATGTTGAGCAGCTGCTTCTTCTAACGGAAAGGGCTTTGCTTCGATGGTTTGGTCACGTGAGATGAATGTCGCCATCATCACGACTTCCGAAGTGTGCCTTGGATGCAATACCATCAGGCAGGCGACCGCTTGGCAGACCCAGGACGAGGTGGTTGGACCAAGTCAAAAAACTCGCCTGGGTACGCTTGGGCATAGCTCCTGATGAGTTAGAGTCGATGGCGGAGGATCGAGTGGCCTGGAGATCCCGCGTGCGCGCACCACCCCCGCGACTCTTTTAGTGGAACATGCGGGCTACTGAAAATGAAAGCTCCGCACTGGCAAAATTGTGATAGAGCATTCGTTTGGAATTCTAAAACTACGTGTCCAACAGCTCTACTATTGTAAGTTGAGGCGGAACGGAAAACTCTTTGAGCTTCACTTTGAACTAAGCGAAAGTCTCCTGCCTTCCCCGCGCGGCTTGTCGTGGCCGCAGGTTTAACAGGCCACAGGCATTGAACTAAGACTCGAAGTTAGTAGTACACCACGTGGTACCCGCGATTGCGGAAATTCACCGCGAATACTTTGACCGAGGTCGGGGCAAGGGTTCTGGAGGTCCCACCATTAATTGTCAACTCGTCGAAACGACACCGACTCCTGCGGCTTACTATCCGTCCACCTGGTTGGACTGAGCTTGAGGAGTGTATCTAGCAGACGCGACCTGGCCAGCCATTCAGCTAGCCAACTTGGTCAACAGCCGGCCAACCTGGCCACAAGCCAGCCAATATGGCCACCAGCCCAGACAATCTGGCCACCGGCAAGCCCGCTAGCCAACCTGGCCACAAGCCAACCTGGCCACCAGCCAGCCAGCCAGCTAACATGGCCACCAGTTAACATAGCCACCTACTAACCTGGCCTACAGCCACCCAGCCAGCGAACTTGGACACCATCTGGTCAGCCAGTCAGCTAGCCAACTTGGTTAACAACCGGCAAACCTGGCCACCTGCCACCCAGCCTGACAACCAAGTAGCCACCCTGGTCACCAACCAGTAAACCTGTCCACCAGCCAACCAACCTGGCCACCAGCAAGCCAATTTGGTCATCAGTAAGCCATCCTGGTCAACAGTCAGCCAACCTGGCCATCAACCAGCCAACCAGGCCATCAGCCAGCCAACCTGTCCACCAACTGGCCAGCCAGCCAGCTAGCCAACTTGGTCAACAGCCTGCCAGCCTGGCCACCAGACAGCCAGCCAAACTGGCCACCAACCAGCTATTCTGGCCACCAGCACTAGTCAGCCACCAGCCCACCGGCCAGCCAGCCTAGCCACCAGCGAGCCAACCTGGCCACCAATCAACCAATCTGGCCACCAGTCGCCAGCCTAGCCAGCCTGGCCTAAGTTACTAGCAGCGACCTGTTTGGCAGGCTATCTGGTGGTCAGGTTGGCTGGCTGCCTGGTCTTCAGGTTGGCTGGCTGGTGGCAAGGCTGACTTGCTGGTGGCCAGACTGACTGGCTGATGGCCAGGATGGCTGACTGATGTCCAAATTGGCTTGCTGGTGGCCAGGCTGGTTGGCTGGTGGCCAAGTTGGCTGGCTGGTGGCCGGGTTGGCTTGCTGATGGCCAAGATGGTTGACTGATGGCCAAATTGGCTTGCCAGGTTGGTTGGCTGGTGGCCAGGTTAGCTCGCTGGTAGCTGGGTTGGCCTGCTGATCGCCAGGATGGCTGACTGATGGCCAAATTGGCTTGCTGGTGGCCAGGTTGGTTGGCTGATGGCCAGGTTGGCTGGCTGGTGGGCAGTCTGGCTGGCTGGTGGCAAGGCTGGCTGGTTGATAGGTGAGCAGATTTGCTGGCTGTTGACCAGGTTGGTTGCCCGCTGGCGACCAGGCTCGGTGGCTGAGTGGCTGTAGGCCAGGTTGGCCAGATTGGCTTGTGGCCAGGTTGGCTGGTGGGCTTGCTAGTGGCCAGATTGGCTTGCTGGTGGCCAGGTTGTCGGGCTGATGGCCAGGATGGCTGGTTGATCACCAAATCGGCTGGCTGGCTGTATGGTGACAATGTTGGTTGGCTGGTGGGCAGGCCGACTGGCTGGTTGCTAAGCTGGCTGACCAAGTTGTCTGGCCGGCTGGTGGTCAAGTTCGCTGGCTGGCTGGCTGTAGGCCAGGTTGGCTGGTGGCCATGTTAGCCGGGTGGCTGGCTGGTAGCCAGGTTGGCTAGCGGGCTTGCCGGGGGCCAGATTGTCTGGTTGGCTCGTGGCCAGATTGGCTGATTGCTGGATAGGTTGGCTGGCTGGTAGCTAGGTTTGCAACTGGCTAGTTGGTGGCCAATTTGGCCGGCTGGTGGCGAGGTTGGATGGCTGGTAGCCAGGTTGGCTGGCTGGTAGCCGGGTTGACTGACGGGTGGTCAGATTGGCTATTTGACTCGTTCGTGATCAGGATGGCTGGCTAATGGCCAGGTTGGCCGGCTGGTGGCCATCATGGCTGGCTGCTGGCCATGTTGGCTGGTTGGAGACGAACGACGCAGGCAGGGGACGACCCCATCTACGATGGCGCACACATGTGGAAGGGAACTGTAGCGCCACCAAGGAAGAACAAGCTTTTTAGGGCGAATCGGGCCTAATACCAGTGGCGGACTTACATAAGTTTTGAAAGGTTCGCATAAGTTCGGTTAGGCTAAGGTAGTCTACAGTTTTTTTATGAAAACAAAACTGAAATGTTTCACAATCAAAAGAAAAGGTTTTAGAGTAAACTGGATTTGCTTTTATCTTTCAACTGAATGTTTGCCTATTAGATACTGAACGTTGGATTAGTAGAAAAATATTTATTTATTTATTCGGTTCTGGGTTGAAGCTAAAAATAATACTTTTGTGTCACCCTATACAAGGGAAATGTCACTGTCGTCGCTTCGCACGTGTTTTCTGTCAACAAAAATTGCATCTGTCAAACCTGTTGGCATCCGTAAACCAGACGTAAACAGAGTCGATGCTGAAAACATGTCTCGGAAAAAGTGGACAGAGCTGGAAAAGCCCCTATCCGAGCCAATTTTAGAGGTCATCCAAGAACTGGGCTTTCACCTAATGACCCCAGTGCAGGTATGTTCCATTTAAACTCATTTCCATTCACTTCTAAGCCATTTTTCTTCTACAGACCGCCGCAATTCCACTGCTAATATCACGCAAAGATGTCTCAGCCGAAGCGGTCACTGGATCTGGCAAAACCCTTGCCTTCTTGGTTCCTCTCCTCGAAATGCTCATGCGACAGCAAGCCGATGAAGCATGGAAACCCAAAGAAATCGGTGCCATAATCGTCTCGCCAACCAGGGAGCTGGCATTTCAGATATCTGAAGTTCTAGGCAAGTTCCTAGCGCACCCGGACTTGAGTTATCTAAAACAAAAACTCATTGTCGGAGGTAATAACATTGAGGAAGACATTGATGGAATCAAAAAAGAAGGTCCGTGCATACTGGTCTGCACTCCAGGCCGTCTGGAGGATCTATTCGAAAGAAAAGGAGATCTCAATCTCGCCGGAAGAGTAAAGAGTTTGGTGAGTAATTTCACGCTTTGATAACGATTTTCCTGACTTGGGGTATCACTCACAGGAATTCCTCGTCCTCGATGAGGCTGATCGTCTTCTAGATCTCGGATTTAAGGCCACAATCAACGTTATACTCAGCTACCTACCGCGACAACGCCGAACGGGTCTCTTCTCCGCCACACAAACCACCGAAGTCACTCAGCTGATCCGAGCTGGCCTACGCAATCCAGTTCTGGTCTCCGTCAAAGAGAAATCCACAATCAGTACACCAATCCTCCTGAATAACTTCTACAAAATCGTAGAACCCGAAATGAAGTTCATTGCTCTCCTGGAATTCCTCAAACAGCACCACGACAGCAAGATCATGTTGTTCTTCCCCACCTGTGCGTGCGTGGAATACTGGCTCGAGATTCTGCCGCAGTTTCTGAGGAATAACACGATTCTCGGCATTCACGGAAAAATGAAAGCTAAACGCAGGAACGTCGTTGATAAATTCCGCTCGGCTGTCAAGGCTATACTCCTCTGCACAGACGTTCTGGCACGAGGATTAGATGTGCCCGAGATCGATTGGGTAGTACAGTGGGATCCGCCGGCAAGTGCTTCGAGTTTTGTCCATCGTGTTGGTCGAACGGCACGACAAGGAGCCGAAGGGAATGCACTTATATTCCTTCTACCCAGCGAGGATGCTTATGTGAACTTTTTGAAGATAAACCAAAAGGTCGAGCTCAATCCACTGGAATTGGATGTGCCGACGTCGTACGATGGGGTTTTGAGCAAAATACACAAACTCCAAGCCGCCGACAAGGGCTGCTATGACAAGGGAGTTCGAGCATTCGTCTCGCATATTAGAGCTTACACGAAGCACGAGTGTAGCGCCATCCTTCGGCTGAAAGACCTCGATCTGGGGAAGGTCGCTACCAGTTATGGTCTTCTGCAGATGCCACGGATGCCGGAATTGAAGAACTCAAATGCGGACGGTTTCGTCGGGCCCACATTCACGGTAGACGTCAATAAGCTGAAATATAAAAACTCCCAAAAGGAGCAAGTTCGCCTGGAGAAACTGCGGACGTACGAGCAAACGGGCGAGTGGCCGGGAAAGAAGAAATTCCAGAAACGAATCGAGTCCTGGGAGCAATCGAAGAAAGCTAAGGAGGAGGCAAAAACGAAGAAGGAACAACGGCGTGCAAAGCGAAAGTTGAAAAAGGAAAGCAACGAGCCACAGCCGAAGAAGAAGAGGAAACAGAAATTCACGGAGCAGGATCTAGAGGAGTTGGCCAACGACATACGGCTCTTCAAGAAACTGAAGAAGAACAAAATCTCGGAAGAGGAGTTCAACGAGCAGATGGGAATGGAGGATGACTAGTGAAAACCATTGAAAGCGATTGTAAATAGCGTAGAATCGTAGATGTAACCGCAAATTCTGATTTTTATTCTTAGGACAATAAACCCATCTTTCACGAGCCCATAAATTCGTATTTTCATTCAGTGAATCCTGCGTTGTCCTAGCCAGTTGCGGTAAAATAAGGAACTTGACGAGAGGGGCGACAAAAAATGGCAAAAAAATGTGGAACGCTTCACGATTTTGCGTGTCATCCTTGCGCAGGGGCCATGCTAATCTTCTCTGTATCGTTCCAATTTTAGTATATGTTCTGCCGAAGCAAGAACGAAGGTCGTTGTTTCTCTGGACTGTTGTGCGTCCAAACGGCAAACGAAATACTGCGAATTATATGTGGATTAAAAAAATATAAACATATCTCAGAAATTCCTATCGTATACACAAACCAGACACTTCAAACTGTATTCAAATACCATATTGACAGTTGGAAATCTACGTTTTGCCGTCTGTCATACGGAGCGCCATCATTTCAAACCGATTGGCAGGCTGTAGTTGACTTCGATGGCGTTCAACCGGGCGATGTGCTCGTTGCACGATTTGTGTTTCAAAAGTGGCATTGGAGCAAAACTGGACAGCCAATTTCAAATTATCTAGTTTTTGAGGATCAAATGAATGCCCGGCAACCGATTTTCATGCAAAATTTTGAGGAAAATTTCAACGAACAACATCGCATGAGTACAGCGTGTAAACATTAAAGCCTTCCTGTGCTCCTATTTCGAATGGTGAAGGACTAGCAAAGGCCTCTTAGGGGTACCATCTGCCGACGGATGCTGGCCCGACAAAAAGCGAGTAAGAGCCTCTGCAGCCGAACATCTTGCAGCTCTGCTAGTCAGGTCCTACTTCCACCTCCTCGTGGTGCCATCTGGAAATTTCCTTAAAAGGGAAATTACTGACGGAAGAGGCCGAATGGCGAGTATCCTGCGCCACCAAACAGGATTAGTGTCGGTTGGGCTATGGTCTAGCGAACCATAACCGTAAAACCACTAATTGCTCAGAAACACAAAACAGCCTCGGATAATAAAACGGAACGGATCTATGTTGACGACCCTATGAGAAAACAAAAAACAAACAAGGACCTTCGGTTCTGTACGTGGAATGTTAGGTCCCTAAACAGACCACGTTCGGCCGAACAACCTGCGGACGCCCTAGACCGCTATAAAGCGGACGTAACCGCCATCCAGGAAATGCGATGGAATGGACCGGGTAAAAAGCGGATGAAGAACTGCGACATTTACTACGGTGACTGCTATAGGGAGAGAGGACAGAGACTATTTGGATGCGGATTTGTTGTTAGAGGTGGACTAAGACATAAAGTCCTAAGTTCCCAGTATGTGAGTGAACGCCTCATAACGATCCGCATCAAGGCAAATTTCTGTAACATCAGCCTCATATGCGTCCATGCCCCCACGGAAGACAAGGATGACTCAATCAAAGATGATTTCTTTGATCTCTTAGACCGAACATATACCAAATGCCCCAGCTATGATACCAAAATCATACTAGGGGATTTTAACGCTAAGCTGGATAAAGAAAGCATCTTTGAGCGGGTCATCCACAAACACAGCCTACATGACACCACATCCGATAACGGACATAGGCTGATCGACCTTGCCACGGGGCGAAATCTTCTTGTGGCCAGCACACGATTTTCCCACCTCGATATACACAAAGGCACCTGGCGGTCGCCAGATCAATCAGTCACCAACCAGATTGACCACATCGCGATTGACGTCAGACACTCCTCCACTATTCTTGATGTTCGCACTTTCCGAGGAGCGAACATCGATTCAAACCACTATCTTGTAGTAGCCAAGATACGTCAGCGCATAACACGAACACCGCGGAGTAGAGTTAGAACACCAAGCTATGACGTCGGAAAGCTACTATCGTCGGAGATCGCCAGTGCTTTTGCCAACCGCGTCTCCCTTAAGCTCTCCGATACACCTCAATCCTCCACTCAGTCAGTAGAGCAACAATGGAGCCTGTGCAAACAAGCCCTGAAGAGCACAGCAACGGAAGTGCTGGGCCTTAAAGCTCCACCACGACGAAACACCTGGTTCGATGACGAGTGTAGAAGGATTCATGCGGAAAAGCAGGAGGCATACAAAGCCTCACTACACAAAAAACAAGAGCGGCTCGTGAGCTCTACGAGCTTAAGAGAAGGGAGGAACATAAGCTTCTCAAGAGAAAAAAGAAAGAGCACGAGAAGCGGGCGATTGAAAACTTGGAGAGGTGCTATTGCAGGCACGACGTTCGAAGATTTTATCAGCAGATAAAACGAATGTCTCAAGGCTATAAAGCCCGAACGGAGGCCTGTAAGGATGAGAACGGACACGTAGTAGTAGAATCGCAGTCGATGCTGAGAATTTGGAAAAACCACTTCTGCAGACTGTATAACGGCGATGACAACCAACATACCGCCGTCAGGCAGAATGATCCATTTTTTAACGACGAAGATCGCAGAGAATTCCGTCTCCCTGACCTCGACGAAGTTGAGATTGCCATGTCGAATAAAGCTGCTGGCGCAGATGGACTGTCTGCTGAGCTCTTCAAAGCGGCTGGGGTGAGCTGGTTAGGAGCATGCACCGGCTCATCTGTAAGATATGGTCAGAGGAAAGCATTCCCGAGGAATGGATCCACAAAAAAGGAGATCCCTTTGACTGCGCCAACTATAGAGGAGTAAGTCTCCTTAATGTCGCATACAAGATCTTCGCTGCCGTTTTGTGTGAACGCCTGAAGCCATTCGTAAACAAGCTGATAGGTCCTTATCAGTGTGGCTTCAGGCCAGGGAAGTCCACCATCTATCAAATCTTCACACTACGGCAGATCCTGGAGAAAACCAATGAGTTTCAAGTCGATACGCACCATCTATTCGTCGACTTCAAGGCCGCATACGACAGCGTAATTAGAGACGAGCTATATAACGCCATGTTTACTTTTGACATCCCTGCGAAGCTCGTCAGACTATGCAGGATGACCCTGGACTTTATCTAAAGCGGATGAGGAAATCCTTGGTCGTTTCGAGAGAAAGATTCTGCGTTCGATTTTCGGTCCCATAAGCACAGAGGAGGGTTGGAGGAGAAGATTCAATCACGAAATGTACGGGTTGTACAGCGACATGAGTCTGGTCAGGCGTCTACGGATCCAACGCCTAAGATGGCTAGGCCATGTAGAGCGAATGGACACCACAGCTTCAGCCCGTAGAGTCTTTGAATCCAACCCCGAGGGACGAAGAAATAGAGGACGGCCGCACCTAAGGTGGCGCGCACAGGTGGAAGGGGACCTCAACCAACTGGGCGTGCGGCATTGGAAAAGACTAGCGAAAGATCGTGCTAGGTGGAGAGGCATGTTGGTTGAGGCCCAGGTTCACCCCGAACTGTAGCGCCCGTTAAGAAGAAGAAGAAGAAGTGCTCCTATTTCTTAACATAAAGTCTCCGTTTCAGTGATGTAGAAGCTAAGAGATTCGGCGCCTCCATGTGCGCGCAGGCGGGACAGTCACAGAGGAAGTGTTCTATTGTGTCGTCCTCTTTACAACATGCAGTACAGGTAGGTGTCTCACTGATGCCGACAGTGTAATGGCCCGTAATGACTCCCACAAGTCTTCTGCAGTCAATCCTCCTTAAGGGCAGGAAGAATGCTGGGGACTTCTTGCAGACATCAGGCGTACGCGCTTAATCAGCCTGCATCCTGGATATTCCCTCCTACGATCGAAGATCCAATCGTTACTGTGGGTATTGACTGTGGAAGCAGGTAGACCTAGAGCGGCATCAAATCCGCTTTCCTCTGAGCCCATTCTAGCGATGAACGGAGATCTCATTTTCTGGGATCCCAAAGTGACCTGGAACCTAACGACTTTGTCCTGGATCGCCTTAAGTTCATACACTAACTTGGAGCTGGTTAAAGGGTTGGGCACCGATCTGAGTGCTGTCTTGGCTGTCACTCCGGTGCATTTGCTTTCTCCCTTCTACCTGTGCTTCACAACATAGTGCATGGCCATTAGGATTGCGTATATCTCTGATTAGAAGACAGACTGACAGTCGGATGCTTTCACGCTCAAAGAAGCCTCAGCTCTGGACCCCCGTACAGACCTGGAGCCATTCGTGAAAATGCGAAAACTATTCTCTCCCAGGTTCAGTATCCTGCCAGAACCAGTCCTAACGCCATGGAAACTCGACTGTGAAATTGCAACGCAGTAGGATAACTGGCGTCAATGCGTCAGAAGGCATGTCCACGAGGCAGGTGTTGCATGACATTTCCTGCGCAAGCTCACTGCTATTCCTGTGCGAGTTGTACCAAAAGTCATTTCTCTTGAGACGAGACATGGCACACCCTCTGATAAATACATATATCAAGAGCAGCTGAGACAATCCGTTCTTTGGAGTTTGGTGAAAGAGGCTACGTCGTGCTTGCGTGTTAGTCTGTTCTACCAGACAACCGACGCATATGACACTATAGGACTTATCATGGCCGTGTAGATCCACAGGACCTTTACCGGCAATAAATCCAAGGTTTTGCCAAAAGCCTCTTTGCATTGCCAGGAAGCTGACAGCGCTTTGGTGGTTTTTGACTCAACATGCTTTGTCCAGAGAAGCTTGCTATCTAAGATGACTCCTAGATACTTAGCCTCCTTGGATATCGGGATGGAAGTGCCAGCTGAGTCATATCAGTATTTTTCCTCCTTCTTATGAAGAGAACGACATCGATCTTAAGAGAATTAACCGATAGCCCATTTCTTGTACACCAATCTTCGATCACATTTAGCGGCGCCTGTGCTTTGAGACAGATAGTCACTTAACATAGTCGACAGAGAGAACGGCGACATCATCCGCATATGCCTGGGCATAGATTCCAGAGGCATTGAGAGCGTCAAGCGGAGAGTCGACCACCATGCACCATAACAGCAGAGACAGTACGCCACTTTGCGGGCAGTCTCTGTTTACGACAGATTTGACACAATTCCCCAGGCCTGCATCAGCGGTCAATGTCTTGTGCACAAGCATTGCTTTGACCCACAAGATCAGGGCTTTATCTACACCATGATGTCTGGCAGCGTTGCACATGCTGTCAAAAGTTGCGTTATCAAAAGCTCCCTCAATGTCGATGAAAATGCCCAGCGCGTACTCTTTCCTTTCGAGCGCGCATCGAGCTCTCCCGACTAGGTTTTGAAGCGCAGCCTCGCAGGGTTTTCCGCGCTGATATGCATGTTGCATCTCCGAAAGAGGATGCATTCGAAGAGCAACTTTGCGCACGTGCAACTCTACCAGTCTCTCCATGCTTTTCAGCAGGAAGGATGTTAGACTAATTGGTCTAAGAATCTTACTCTTGGCAAGTGAGCAATAGGTACGTGAGCAAGCACCTGCCTTGGAGAGGTGTTACTGCAGGCGTGACGTTCGAAAGTTTTATCAAAGCGAACATGCCAAGGTTAGAAAGCCTAACCTAGTAGTAGTAGTAGTAGTCGATGCTAAGAATATGGAAAAACCATTTCTGCAGACTGTACAACGGCGATATTAGTCAATATGCCCCTGTCAGGCAGAATGATCCATTTCTTAACGACGAAGACCGCAGAGAAGTCCGTCCCCCTGACCTCGACGAAGTTAAGATCGAATAAAGCTGCTGGCGCAGACGGACTGTCTGCTGAGCTCGTCCAGACAGCGGGGGATGACCTGGTTGGGAGTATGCACCAGCTCATCTGTAAGATATGGCCAGAGGAAAGCATACCCGAGGTATGGAGTCTCAGCATCGTATGCCCGATCCACAAGAAAGGAGACCCCTCTGACTGCACCAACTACAGAAGCCTTCTATGCCGTTTTGTGTGAAAGCCTGAAGCCTTTTGTAAATAAGCTGATAGGTCCTTATCAATGCGGATTCAAGCCAGAGAAGTCCACCATCGACCAAATCCTCACACTACGGCAGATCCTGGCAGATCCCACACTCACCACCTATTTGTCGACTTCAAAGCCGCATACGATAGCGTAATTAGAGACGAGCTATACAACGCCATGTCTACCTTCGACATCCCTGCTAAACTCGTCAGACTATACAGGACGACTCTGGAGAATGCTCGCTACTTCATCCGGATCGGTACAGACCTGACCGATAGATTTGATATCAGAAAAGGGTTCAGCCAGGGCGATGCGCTGACCTGGGATTCCTTCAACATCGTATTGGAAATGCGAAGTGTGCAGAAATCACAGGCCAACACAAGACGCACAATTTACTTTAAATGCTCACAGCTTCTCGCATAAGCGGACGACATTGACATATGTATTCGGAAGGACACAGCGAGATGTCAATGAGGTGTTAACGAGTATGAGGCGGAGGCGCCGAAAATTGGCTTGGCAGTAGAGTTGGAGTGGATTAGGGGTTGGGACAAGGTCGCCTGATCACTGCGGCCACCAATGGGCCTATCGTGATATCCCCCACTTTCAGTTTACTCAATAACTTTGAGTTCATAATTGAACTTAGTATCCTTTTGGGTGAGCTAGCAGCGATTTCTGGAGAACTCTCGCTGCTCCATCAGGGTCGGAAGTGACCTAACCGATATCTTTTACGTCAAAAAAGGTTTTAGACAGGGCGACACGCTATCGTGTGACCCTTTCAACATCGTCCTTGAAAGGATAGTGCAGAACTCACTGGTCAATACGAGGGGCACCATCTTTTTCAAGTCCATACAACTGCTCGCATATGCCGATGACATTGACATAATTGGACGAAGTCAGCGAGATGTCAAGATGCCCTTACGAGCATTGAGACTGAAGCGGCTAAAATGGGACTGGCGGTAAATGAGGGCAAAACGAAATATATGCTGTCGTCGAAAAAGGACACGAACCACCGGCGTCTTGGCCAGGATGCACATGTTGGCAAGTATAATTTCGAGGTGGTCAAGGACTTCGTCTACCTAGGCTCCGCAGTGACATGCAGAAACGACATCAGTGCCGAAATCAATCGCAGAATCACTCTTACCAACCGCTGTTTCTTCGGGCTCGGGAGGCAATTGAAAAGCAGAGCCCTCTCTCGGAAAACCAAGGTGAACATATACAAGACCCTTATCATCCCGGTCCTGCTCTATGGCGCAGAGACATGGACCTTATTGAAAGCGGATGAGGAGGCCCTTGGTCGTTTTGAGAGAAAAATTTTGCGTGCGATTTTCGGCCCGACCTGCATAAATGGGGAGTGGAGGAGAAGACTTAACAGTGAGCTGTACGGGCTGTACAGCGACATGATCATAGCACGACGTCTTCGGATCCAACGCCTAAGATGGCTAGGTCATGTTGAGCGTATGGAAACACAGCTCCGGCCCGGAAGGTCTATGAATCCAACCCCGAGGGGCGACGCGGTCGAGGACGGCAAAACTTTAGGTGGCGCAACCAGTTGGAAGAGGACTTTAACCAACTAGGCGTGCGGCACTGGAGACTGTTGGCGAAAGACCGTGCCAGTTGGAGAGGTTTTTTGAAGGAGGCCCCTGTTCACCATGAACTGTAGCGCCGAAGAAGAAGAAGAAGCAGCGATTTCTTCTGCTTCCAGATAATACTTGCCTAGGTGACGATGACGTGCACTGACAAGGCAGTTACAGTGGCACAGTATGTGCTCTGCTGTTTCTTCGTCTTCATTACACATTCTGCAAGTGTCATCTTGTGCAGTGCCCATGGTCTTGATCCCTGCCCATGGTTTTGAGATGTTTGTAAACTCGGCAGTGTCCAGTAAGGAAGTCTGTGACTGTACGAATCTGACTCCTCGATAGCATGAGGAGTTGTTTCGTTAATAAAACTTTCGAACGTCACGCCTGCGGTAACACCTCTCCAAATTCTCAATCGCACGCTTCTCGTGCTCTTTCTTCTTTCTTCTGAGAAGCTTATGCTCCTCCCTTCTTTTTAACTCGTAGAGCTCACGAGCTGCTCTTGTTCTTTCATGCAGCGAGGCTTTATATGCATCCTGCTTCGCCGTATGAATCCTCCTGCACTCGTCTTCGAACCAGGTGTTTCTTCGTGGTGGAACCTTGAAACCCAAAACTTCGGATGCAGGTTCCACTGCTGTTCTATTGATAGTGTGGAGGATTCAGATGTATTGGAGAGCTTAAGGGAGACGCGATCGGTAAAAGCACGAGCGGTTTCTGGCGTTCGTGATATCCGTAAGCGCATCTTGGCTACTACAAGATAGTGGTCCGAGTCGATGTTACTTACTTACTTACTTATCAGGCCTGCGATCCATGGAGGATCTGAGCCTGAGCTATAGCTGCCTTCCATCCTTGACGGTCCCGGGCACGCTGCTTCCAGTTGTCAAGATTAAGATCCGCGATTACTTGGTCTTTATACCGGAGGTTCGGTCTTCCTCTTCTTCTCGAACCAGGAGGCTCGGAGTCGAAGACTCTCTTAGCTGGAGCGTTGATGTCCATGCGCTCGATGTGGCCGAGACAGTGTAGTCGACGCATCATTGCCTTCCGGACTACATCCACATCTTGGTACAGCTCGTAGAGTTCGCGGTTGTGTCTTCTTCTCCATTCACCTTCCTCACAGACAGGACCAAATATCCGGCGCTGAATTTTTCTTTCGAAAGAACCGAAAATCAGCTCCGCTGTCCTGCTTATCGTCCAGCTTTCGGCTCCGTACAGCAAGACTGGCAGAATGAGCGTTTTGTAAAGCATGACTTTGGTCTTTCGAGTGAGGAGTTTTGACCCCAGTTGTTTGGACAAGCCGAAGTAGCAGCGGTTGCCAAGGGCGATTCTACGCCGGATCTCCACTGTGGTGTCACTTGTGGTATTTACGTTTGCCCCGAGGTAGACAAACTCCTTAACTACATCTGTCAATTGTTATATTTTGTCCCAGGTGGTGAGCGACGGATTGGTTTTTGCTTGACAGCATGTACTTTGTCTTATCCTCGTTGACTTGAAGACCAACTCGTTTCGCTTGTTCCTCAATCGCCGTGAATGCTTCCACAATGCCACGGCGGGAACACGCGATAATGTCGATATCATCCGCGTATCCTAGCAGCTGGATGGACTTGTAAAAGATAGTGCCTTCCCTCTTGACGCCTGCCCGTCGCACTATCTGCTCCAGCACCAGGTTGAAGAAGTCACATGACAGCGCATCTCCTTGCCAAAATCCGGTGCATGTTTCGAATGGTTCCGAGGTCCTGAAACCGAGTTGCACGGTGCATCGCGTGTTTTTTAGCGTGGCGCGACACAACTGGATCAGTTTTACCGGGATCCCGAATTCGGCCATCGCCCCAAACAGTGCTTCACGATGAATGCTGTCGTATGCGGCTTTGAAATCGATGAAAAGATGGTGTGTATCGATTCGAAACTCGTTGGTCTTTTCCAGGGTTTGTCGAAGTGTCGAAATTTGGTCTATAGTTGATTTGTCGGGCCGGAAGCCGCACTGGTAGCTGCCGATTAGTGCGGTGCAAAATGGTTTTAGACGTTCACACAATAAGCTGGACAGGATCTTGTATGCGACATTGAGCAGGGATATACCTCTATAGTCCTTGCAAGAGGTAGGATCGCCTTTTTTGTGGATGGGGCATATAGAGCTGGTATTCCAGTCGTCGGGCATGCTCTCATCTTCCCAAATTCTGCAGATGATCTGGTGCATGCTCCCTACCAGAACATCGCCGCCAGCCTTGAAGAGCTCTGATGGCAAGCCATCTGAGCCTGCGGCCTTGTTGTTCTTCAGCTTCTGAATAGCTGTGCCGACTTCTTCGATGCTGGGTGGGAGGACTACTTCAGCGGCTGGAGTTGGGATTTCCTCGGTCCCTACCACTCTCTCTTGGTCATGGTCGTTAAGCAGCTGCTGGAAATGCAGCTTAAATACATCCACTATTCCCTGCGGGTCGGTGACGAGATTACCCTCGTAGTTTCGAAGAGCCAGGGTGCCCTTTTTGAAGCCTCCTGCAAGGCCTTTGGCTTTCTTGTAAAAGGCTCGCATTTTATGTTTATCCCTAGACTCCTCGATATCCTTGAGCTGGGAGGCTGCGAAGATTCTTTTCTTTTGTCGCAGTAGTTTCTTCTCCTCCCTTCTTCTGGCTCGGTACTCTTCTCGCGCTGCCCTGGTTTTCCTCTGCAGCGCATTTTGGTACGCCTCGTCGGTTGCTGCCTTTTTCTGCTCACACTCGCCATCATACCACGGGTTTCTTGTCGGGGGTGGTAGGTATCCTAAGGTGGTTTCGGCTACTTCCTGAATGGCTGAGCGGCAATGCAGCCACATATAGTTGGCATTTGTGTTCGACGTAGGCATACCGTAGAGTCTTTCGCTCAGCTGCTTCCTGTAGACTCTGTCAACCTCCGGTGTGCTCAGGCGCCCAATGTCGAACCTCCTCCTGATGGGCTGGTGCAGCTTTCTGACATTGGACAGTCGAGCTCTGAATCTTGCTGCTACGAGGAAGTGGTCAGAGTCGACATTTGCCCCTCTGAATGTTCGCACATCCAGGGTGTTTGACGAGTGCCTTGCGTCAATGAGCACATGGTCGATTTGGTTGGCGGTTCGACCGTCCGGAGATCGCCAGGTTGCTGTGTGGATTCGCTTGCGAGGGAATCTTGTGCTACTTATCACCGCATTACGAGCTGTCGTAAAGTCAGCGAGTCGGAAGCCGTTATCTGTTGTTGTATCGTGGAGGCTGTACTTTCCGATCACTCCGCCAAGGGTGTTTTCCTTTCCGATTTTGGCGTTGAAGTCCCCGAGCACGATTTTTACATCGTACTCCGGACAAGCTCCGTAGGCGTTGTCCAGGAGGTCATAGAAGTCCTCCTTGATAGGGTCTTCAGCCTCGTCGGTAGGGGCGTGTGCACATATAAGGCTGATGTTATAAAATCTGCCTCTGCTGCGGATCACAGCCAGGCGATCACTTATAGGTTTAAAGTCGATGACTTTCGACCTTAACCGCTTTCCCACGACAAATCCGCATCCCAGTAAGTGCAACCTTTTGTGACAGCTGTAATAAATGTCGCAATTCTTCTTCCTCATCATACCGTTTCCTATCCAGCGTATTTCCTGGACCGCAGTAATATCCGCCTTGTACTGCGTGAGGATTCCTTCTAGTTTATGAGCAGCTCCGGTAAGGGTTCTGACATTCCAGGAGCATACTCGCAAATCGTGTTCCTTTTTCGTGCGTTGTCGTCGTCGAGTATCCGTCCGTGTATCCGCGGGCGGATTGTTAGCCCGCCGCACAACCGCCATTCTGGTCGGGGTTTTTTTCGCTGCATACGTTTGTTCATCTCCCAACGGTTGTTGAAGAGGCTATCCAGAGGGCGCCGCGAGGAGGCCGTATGTCAACTTGACCCGGGCATTTAAACAGGGATCGTTGCTGGCATCTCGCCAGGTTGAGGGCAATCAACAACTTTACCCTGTATGTCCGAGCCCGTGCCCCCCGATGTTAGCCCCTCGGAAAGTTCGAACATCAAGAACAGTGGAGGAGTGTTTGTCATCGATCGCGATGTGATCAATCTGGTTGGTAGTCGATTGATCAAAAGACCGCCAGGTGCCTTTGTGTATATCGAGGTGCGGGAAGCGCGTACTGGCTAGAAGGAGATTTCGCCCCGTAGCAGGATCAATCAGCCTGTGTCCGTTATCGGAGGTGGTGTCGTGTAGGCTATGTTTGCCGATGACTCGTTCAAAGATGCTTTCCTTACCCAGCTTAGCATTGAAGTCTCCTAGTACAATTTTGATGGCATAGCTGGGACATTGGGCATACGTTCTGTCTAGGAGATCGTAGAACTCATCTTTGGTGGAGTCATCCTTGTCTTCCGTGGATGCAGATCAGGCTGGTGTTAAAAAATGTAGAATTGATACGGATTGTTATGAGGCGTTCGCTCACATGCCGAAAGCTTAGGACTTTTTGCCTTAGTCCTCCTCGAACAACAAATCCGCATCCGAACAATCGTTGCCCTCTCTCCCTATAGCAGTCGCCGTAGTAAATATCGCAGTTTTTCATCCGCTTTATACCCGGTCCATTCCATCGCATTTCCTGGATGGCGGTGATGTCCGCTTTCTGGCGGTCTAGGGCGTCCGCAAGTTGTTCGGCTGCACGTGGCCTGTTTAGGGACCTAACATTCCACGTACAAAGCCGAAGATCATTGTTCTTTTTTCGTTTTTTGCAAGGGTCGTCAACATAAATCCGGTCCGTTATATCCGAGGCTTGTGGTTGTTTCGGAGTTTGTGGTTTTTTTACGGTTACGACTTACTAGGCCGTAGCCCAACCGACTAATCCTGTTTTTTGGCACAGGAGGCTCGCTATTCGCCCTTCCCCGTCTGCAATTTTCATAGGAAATCTCCAGATGGCACCACGAGGAGATGGGGATAGGACTTACTAACAGTGCCGCAAGATGTTCGACTGCGGTGGCTCTTCTCGCTTTTTAGCAGGCCAGCATCCGTCGGGTAGATGCTACCCCTACGAGGCCTTTGTTAGTCCTTTGCCATCCTTAGACTGTGGTTGCTAGGTTATAAATCAGATAGCGGTGGTCTGAGAAGGAATGTTCTTCAGAGAGCCTCGACTCTCTTATTCAACTATTCAACGAGGGACATGCTAGGAGATTAATTTGAATTAATCGGAGCTGCTATCAATTCGTTTAGCCTCCACCACGGTGGTGTTGAGATTTTCCAGATCTAAGTCTAGAAGATCACCTTCCATTGGCGAGCTTGTTGAGTAATCCCCGCTTCCGGAGTCGAGCAATGACTTCTGGTCTCTGCAAACCGGGGTTGTTGCTGGGGTTTTATCTTCTTCCTTCGCAGGGCCCTTGCTCCCCGAGGGGGTTAGGAGTTCCTGCTCCGTTGAGCCTTCATTGTTGGCCTAGCCTACGTTGCCGGATGGTAGCATTTCCTCATCCTTTTTATATATGTTCAGTTTAACTTTCTTGAAGTCAAACCTGATTTGATAGTCGCATTGGGCGAGAGGTTCCAGGGCTTCGCAACTCAGGACAATAATTGCCTTGATCTGCCTTTCGGTTCCTCCGGCTTCACGACTTTCTAATCTTGTATTGGAAGAATGGTGTTGCAGTAGTTGATGGTATCAGAGGGAGTTAACATCTTGCGCCTTGAACCTAGCTCCTTATCATACTTCCCTTGCTTCCGCCACTGTAGCCTTCAATAGATCGAGGGATCGTTTATCGGCACAGCTTATGCATTTTACCCTGCCTTGATACCATCCAGCGTCGTGGGCGGTGGTCCAGAATTCTTTCTTGCTATTTTTAGGAAGTTTGCCGAAAGTGTGTGCTCGACATTCTTCGATTTTTCTGCCGTCTGTTTACTATCCGCGTCGCTGGCATCGATGATGGCGACCGTAAGGAACTCCCTCGCAACCTCGCCGAAAGGCTTTAATAGCTTGACCGGTGTTCCCAGCCTAGCCTTCTTAGCCTCCCGTTTTGGTTCCTCGGGTGACTGTCTGGCCCTCTTGGACTTTTCTTTTTCTTGGGCCAGGATTCCTGAAGCCTAGGCGACTGACTCTTCTGCTTTTCCAGTTAGGTCGGTCTTATGGCCTCATCGGTTAATAACTCTCAAGGCCGCCTTGCGGTCTCTGTAGGCCATGGTTGATGGGCTTAATTTCTTGTTGTCGGTCTCGTATTCCCTCCATTCGAGGCGGCTCTTTGATGCTCCAGCTTTTAAAGCTGTTGAAGCCTGTGATGTGGAGGAGCCTTCACCCCCTTCTGGTTTTTCATGAGGTCCGGCCTCGTGTTTGTTTTTGTTATTTCCGTTCATTTGGTTTCCACGAATTGCAGAGAAGTAAAATGTCCATTTGTGCAGAGATCCGCGATAATAACTGGCTAGCTGATCTGGAGGGCGCTAGGAATCCGGATACACCGTTTGCCACTGAACTATTTTTG
The DNA here is from genome assembly GCA_951905685.1 of Eumerus sabulonum. Classification (NCBI taxonomy): domain Eukaryota; kingdom Metazoa; phylum Arthropoda; class Insecta; order Diptera; family Syrphidae; genus Eumerus; species Eumerus sabulonum. The sequence goes on from OX645060.1 coordinate 9,496,312, forward strand.
GTCTGGGCTCTAGGCCTGGTCGACATCACGGCACGATACGGTTGACACCTTATGTCCCGCCCAAGGATGGGGAATGGGTGGGGGAAGTAGAAATGGGGTGGAAGATGTGGAATAGGCTGGGACTTGGGTTCGGTGAGGGGGAGTGACGGGGTTGATTATCCTTTAGTGAGAAGAAGCCTTAAAATCCGCATTTTTCATTTTAAAATTTCAAACTAAAAAATCAGTTAACCGACTTATATGAAACATGTCACCAACACATTCCCCCTACACGATTACAGCGCCACGCGTTCCAATTGGGAACTTCATTCAAATGTCACAATAGTCACAGTTTGCCGCCAAAACAAATGCTCGCCAGACGTTTTTGTACATTTGTTGATCACGTTGCTACCTCCGATCAGTTTTGTTTAATTTTCTTTTGATTTTCTTAAGTTTATTTGTTGTTCTTTCGAAAAAGCCAAGAAACATGTCGGTAAGTGCCACATATCACTGATATATGGCGTGCGTTCGTGACTTTTCATGGATTTTTTCGCTCGTTTTTAGGACCCAATGAGCTCACCGCCGCCTGCGACGCCCAGTGATGGGCTTGAGCGCCGTGAATTGCGTGCAGCAATGACCTCTCCCGTTGGCGACTTTGAACCATTCGAGAATGAGGATGAAATCCTTGGCGATCATACTATCCGGGATGAGGAGGAAGAAGACGGCGAAGAGCTGTTCGGTGACAACATGGAAAACGATTACCGGCCGATGCCCGAGTTGGATCGTTACGATCCAAATATTCTCGATGACGAGGATTATAGTGAACTCTCGCAAGGCGATCGAATGGCGGCTGAGGCGGAAATGCGTCGTCGTGACCGAGCCCAGGGGATACATCGTGACGATAGGGACCTGGTGTTCGACGACGAAGAGGATGACGATGCTGGACCGAAAGCCAAGCGTCGTGCAGGGGAAAAGGCTGCCGTTGGCGAGGTCGAAGAGGATACGGAAATGATCGAATCCATCGAGAATCTGGAAGACACCAAGGGTCATTCGACCAAAGAATGGGTGTCGATGCTGGGACCAAGAACAGAGATCGCCAATCGTTTTCAGAGTTTCCTTCGCACGTTTGTCGATGAACGCGGCCAGTACACCTATCGCGACCGTATTCGTCGCATGTGCGAGCAGAACAGGTCGTCGTTTGTGGTCTCCTACACCGATTTGGCCAATAAGGAACACGTCTTGGCCTACTTCCTCCCCGAAGCACCGTTCCAAATGTTGGAGATCTTCGATAAAGTCGCCAAGGATATGGTGTTGAGCATTTTCCCCACCTACGAACGTGTCACCACCGAGATACACGTACGAATCTCGGAACTGCCGCTCATCGAGGAACTGCGTACGTTCCGGAAGCTCCACTTGAATCAACTGGTGCGCACGCTGGGTGTAGTCACATCCACCACTGGTGTCATGCCTCAGTTATCGGTCATTAAGTACGATTGTGTCAAGTGCGGCTACGTCCTGGGTCCGTTTGTTCAGTCGCAAAACTCTGAAGTCAAACCGGGCTCCTGTCCGGAGTGTCAGAGCATGGGCCCGTTCTCGATCAACATGGAACAGACGCTCTACCGCAATTACCAGAAGATCACGCTACAGGAATCGCCTGGACGCATTCCAGCGGGTCGTATTCCACGCAGCAAGGACGTGATCCTCCTCGCCGATCTCTGCGACCTGTGCAAACCAGGCGACGAGATCGAAGTCACCGGAATATATACAAACAACTACGATGGCTCGCTGAACACGGAACAGGGCTTCCCGGTCTTTGCCACGGTGATCATCGCCAATCACGTGGTGGTCAAGGACAGCAAGCAGGTCGTCCAGTCGCTCACTGATGAGGACATCACCACGATCCAGAAGATGAGTAAAGATCCCAAGATCGCGGATAGGATTATCGCCAGCATGGCGCCGTCTATCTACGGACACGATTACATCAAACGTGCTCTGGCCCTCGCGCTGTTCGGCGGTGAATCGAAAAATCCCGGCGACAAGCACAAGGTCCGTGGAGACATCAATCTCTTGATTTGTGGGGATCCAGGAACAGCCAAGTCGCAATTCCTCAAGTACACGGAGAAGATTGCTCCGAGAGCGGTTTTTACCACCGGCCAGGGTGCCAGTGCAGTTGGTCTCACGGCCTACGTCCGTCGCAACCCGGTGTCCAAGGAATGGACGTTGGAAGCAGGAGCCTTAGTGCTGGCCGATCAAGGAGTTTGCCTCATCGACGAGTTCGACAAGATGAACGACCAAGATCGGACGTCTATCCACGAGGCCATGGAGCAGCAGTCGATTTCTATCTCGAAAGCTGGCATTGTGACGTCCCTCCAGGCACGGTGCACAGTTATCGCCGCTGCTAATCCAATCGGCGGTCGTTACGATCCCAGCATGACATTCTCCGAGAACGTGAACCTCTCCGAGCCCATTATGTCCCGTTTCGATATCCTCTGTGTGGTTAAGGACGAATTCGATCCGATGAAGGACCAGCATTTGGCCAAGTTCGTCGTCAATTCGCACATCAAACACCATCCATCCAGCGAGGAATACGTCGAGGAATCACAGCCCTCTGGAGTTAACGAGATTCCCCAAGACGTTCTTCGGCAGTACATCGTTTACGCCAAAGAAAACGTTCGACCCAAGATCACTGTAAGTCCAACCATGACCAGCGATGGCCCCCGTCTTAACCTCTTTATTTCCAGAACATCGACGAAGACAAGATCGCCAAAATGTACGCTCAGCTGCGGCAGGAATCCTTCGCCACAGGATCCTTGCCCATCACAGTGCGTCACATCGAGAGCGTCATCCGTATGTCCGAAGCCCACGCACGTATGCACCTTCGCGAGAACGTCCAGGAGTCCGACGTCAACATGGCCATTCGCATGATGCTCGAGAGTTTCATCGAAGCCCAGAAGTTCAGTGTAATGAAGAAGATGCGAGCCACATTCCAGCGATTCCTTTCATACCAACGCGGTGACAACGAATTGCTATTCTTCCTTCTGCGCCAGTTGACACTTGACCAGTTGGCCTACATCCGTTGCAAAGACGGGCCATCAGCGACGCATGTTGAGATCATGGAGCGTGACTTTATCGATCGCGCGCGGCAACTAAACGTCACCGAAAACGTGAAGGAGTTCTACCAGTCGGACGTCTTCAAGAAGAACGGCTTCTCGTACGACCCCAAGCGCAGAATTATCCTTCAAATCGTACAGGAGGCCGCTGTCTCGTCTTAGATCGCTGGCCAGCTGCCAATGTAACGATTCTGGAAGTACAAATGAATGGGAGCTCCAGTCCATCTGATTGTTACCGTTAAGTTTAAGTGTACTCCCTCGCTCTCGATCGATTTCTGGAATGGAATTGACGAGAGATCCTTAGATTGTAGCCTCTTGGTCACTCTGTATGTGATTGTTCTCGTTTTTAAAGCAAATAAAGTTGTACGTCAATGACCCCACAATTCGTGTTGCTTCTGAACTCTGGGGACATAAAACGCGCCACAGTCCATCGTTCGACTATGGACAGTCAGTCCATCGTTCGACTATGGACAGTCAGTCCATCGTTCGACTATGGACAGTCAGTCCATTGTTCGACTATGGACAGTCAGTCCATCGTTCGACTATGGACAGTCAGTCCATCGTTCGACTATGGACAGTCAGTCCATCGTTCGACTATGGACAGTCAGTCCATCGTTCGACTATGGACAGTCAGTCCATCGTTCGACTATGGACAGTCAGTCCATCGTTCGACTATGGACAGTCAGTCCATCGTTCGACTATGGACAGTCAGTCCATCGTTCGACTATGGACAGTCAGTCCATCGTTCGACTATGGACAGTCAGTCCATCGTGCAACTATAGACAGTCTGTCCAACGTTCAACTATGGACAGTCTGTCCAACGTTCAACTATGGACAGTCAGTCCATCGTTCGACTATGGACAGTCAGTCCATCGTTCGACTATGGACAGTCAGTCCATCGTTCGACTATGGACAGTCAGCCCATCGTTCGACTATGGACAGTCAGTCCATCGTTCGACTATGGACAGTCAGTCCATCGTTCGACTATAGACAGTCTGTCCAACGTTCAACTATGGACAGTCAGTCCATCGTTCAACTATGGACAGTCAGTCCATCGTTCGACTATGGACAGTCAGTCCATCGTTCGACTATGGACAGTCAGTCCATCGTTCGACTATGGACAGTCAGTCCATCGTTCGACTATGGACAGTCAGTCCATCGTTCGATTATGGACAGTCAGCCCATCGTTCGACTATGGACAGTCAGTCCATCGTTCGACTATGGACAGTCAGTCCATCGTTCGACTATGGACAGTCAGTCCATCGTTCGACTATGGACAGTCAGTCCATCGTTCGACTATGGACAGTCAGTCCATCGTTCGACTATGGACAGTCAGTCCATCGTTCGACTATGGACAGTCAGTCCATCGTTCGACTATGGACAGTCAGTCCATCGTTCGACTATGGACAGTCAGTCCATCGTTCGACTATGGACAGTCAGTCCATCGTTCGACTATGGACAGTCAGTCCATCGTTCGACTATGGACAGTCAGTCCATCGTTCGACTATGGACAGTCAGTCCATCGTTCGACTATGGACAGTCAGTCCATCGTTCGACTATGGACAGTCAGTCCATCGTTCGACTATGGACAGTCAGTCCATCGTTCGACTATGGACAGTCAGTCCATCGTTCGACTATGGACAGTCAGTCCATCGTTCGACTATGGACAGTCAGTCCATCGTTCGACTATGGACAGTCAGTCCATCGTTCGACTATGGACAGTCAGTCCATCGTTCGACTATGGAAAGTCAGTCCATCGTTCGACTATGGACAGTCAGTCCATCGTTCGACTATGGACAGTCAGTCCATCGTTCGACTATGGACAGTCAGTCCATCGTTCGACTATGGACAGTCAGTCCATCGTTCGACTATGGACAGTCAGTCCATCGTTCGACTATGGACAGTCAGTCCATCGTTCGACTATGGACAGTCAGTCCATCGTTCGACTATGGACAGTCAGTCCATCGTTCGACTATGGACAGTCAGTCCATCGTTCGACTATGGACAGTCAGTCCATCGTTCGACTATGGACAGTCAGTCCATCGTTCGACTATGGACAGTCAGTCCATCGTTCGACTATGGACAGTCAGTCCATCGTTCGACTATGGACAGTCAGTCCATCGTTCGACTATGGACAGTCAGTCCATCGTTCGACTATGGACAGTCAGTGCATCTTTCGACTATGGACAGTCAGTCCATTCGACTATGGACAGTCAGTCCATCGTTCGACTATGGACAGTCAGTCCATCGTTCGACTATGGACAGTCAGTCCATCGTTCGACTATGGACAGTCAGTCCATCGTTCGACTATGGACAGTCAGTCCATCGTTCGACTATGGACAGTCAGTCCATCGTTCGACTATGGACAGTCAGTCCATCGTTCGACTATGGACAGTCAGTCCATCGTTCGACTATGGAGAGTCAGTCCATCGTTCAACTATGGACAGTCAGTCCATCGTTCGACTATGGACAGTCAGTCCATCGTTCGACTAGGGACAGTCAGTCCATCGTTCGACTATGGACAGTCAGTCCATCGTTCGGCTATGGACAGTCAGTCCATCGTACGGCTATGGACAGTCAGTCCATCGTTCGACTAAGGACAGTCAGTCCATCGTTCGACTATGGACAGTCAGTCCATCGTTCGACTATGGACGGTCAGTCCATCGTTCGACTATGGACAGTCAGTCCATCGTTCGACTATGGACAGTCAGTCCATCGTTCGACTATGGACAGTCAGTCCATCGTTCGACTATGGACAGTCAGTCCATCGTTCGACTATGGACAGTCAGTCCATCGTTCGGCTATGGACAGTCAGTCCATCGTTCGGCTATGGACAGTCAGTCCATCGTTCGGCTATGGACAGTCAGTCCATCGTTCGACTATGGACAGTCAGTCCATCGTTCGACTATGGACAGTCAGTCCATCGTTCGACTATGGACAGTCCGTCCATCGTTCGACTATGGACAGTCAGTCCATCGTTCGACTATGGACAGTCAGTCCATCGTTCGACTATGGACAGTCAGTCCATCGTTCGACTATGGACAGTCAGTCCATCGTTCGACTATGGACAGTCAGTCCATGGTTCGACTATGGACAGTCAGTCCATCGTTCGACTATGGACAGTCAGTCCATCGTTCGACTATGGACAGTCAGTCCATCGTTCGACTATGGACAGTCAGTCCATCGTTCGACTATGGACAGTCAGTCCATCGTTCGACTAAGGACAGTCAGTCCATCGTTCGACTATGGACCGTCAGTCCATCGTTCGACTATGGACAGTCAGTCCATCGTTCGACTATGGACAGTCAGTCCATCGTTCGACTATGGACAGTCAGTCCATCGTTCGACTATGGACAGTCAGTCCATCGTTCGACTATGGACAGTCAGTCCATCGTTCGACTATGGGCAGTCAGTCCATCGTTCGACTATGGACAGTCAGTCCATCCTTCGACTATGGACAGTCAGTCCATCGCTCGACTATGGACAGTCAGTCCATCGTTCGACAATGGAGAGTCAGTCCATCGGTCAACTATGGACAGTCAGTCCTTCGTTCGACTATGGACAGTCAGTCCATCGTTCGACTATGGACAGTCAGTCCATCGTTCGACTATGGACAGTCAGTCCATCGTTCGACTATGGAAAGTCAGTCCATCGTTCGACTATGGACAGTCAGTCCATCGTTCGACTATGGACAGTCAGTCCATCGTTCGACTATGGACAGTCAGTCCATCGTTCGACTATGGACAGTCAGTCCATCGTTCGACTATGGACAGTCAGTCCATCGTTCGACTATGGACAGTCAGTCCATCGTTCGACTATGGACAGTCAGTCCATCGTTCGACTATGGACAGTCAGTCCATCGTTCGACTATGGACAGTCAGTCCATCGTTCGACTATGGACAGTCAGTCCATCGTTCGACTATGGACAGTCAGTCCATCGTTCGACTATGGACAGTCAGTCCATCGTTCGACTATGGAAAGTCAGTCCATCGTTCGACTATGGATAGTCAGTCCATCGTTCGACTATGGACAGTCAGTCCATCGTTCGACTATGGACAGTCAGTCCATCGTTCGACTATGGACAGTCAGTCCATCGTTCGACTATGGACAGTCAGTCCATCGTTCGACTATGGACAGTCAGTCCATCGTTCGACTATGGACAGTCAGTCCATCGTTCGACTATGGACAGTCAGTCCATCGTTCGACTATGGACAGTCAGTCCATCGTTCGACTATGGACAGTCAGTCCATCGTTCGACTATGGACAGTCAGTCCATCGTTCGACTATGGACAGTCAGTCCATCGTTCGACTATGGACAGTCAGTCCATCGTTCGACTATGGACAGTCAGTCCATCGTTCGACTATGGACAGCCAGTCCATCGTTCGACTATGGACAGTCAGTCCATCGTTCGACTATGGACAGTCAGTCCATCGTTCGACTAGGGACAGTCAGTCCATCGTTCGACTATGGACAGTCAGTCCATCGTTCGACTATGGACAGTCAGTCCATCGTTCGGCTATGGACAGTCAGTCCATCGTACGGCTATGGACAGTCAGTCCATCGTTCGACTAAGGACAGTCAGTCCATCGTTCGACTATGGACAGTCAGTCCATCGTTCGACTATGGACAGTCAGTCCATCGTTCGACTATGGACAGTCAGTCCATCGTTCGACTATGGACAGTCAGTCCATCGTTCGACTATGGACAGTCAGTCCATCGTTCGACTATGGACAGTCAGTCCATCGTTCGACTATGGACAGTCAGTCCATCGTTCGACTATGGACAGTCAGTCCATCGTTCGACTATGGACAGTCAGTCCATCGTTCGACTATGGACAGTCAGTCCATCGTTCGACTATGGACAGTCAGTCCATCGTTCGGCTATGGACAGTCAGTCCATCGTTCGGCTATGGACAGTCAGTCCATCGTTCGGCTATGGACAGTCAGTCCATCGTTCGACTATGGACAGTCAGTCCATCGTTCGACTATGGACAGTCAGTCCATCGTTCGACTATGGACAGTCAGTCCATCGTTGGACTATGGACAGTCAGTCCATCGTTCGACTATGGACAGTCAGTCCATCGTTCGACTATGGACAGTCAGTCCATCGTTCGACTATGGACAGTCAGTCCATCGTTCGACTATGGACAGTCAGTCCATCGTTCGACTATGGACAGTCAGTCCATCGTTCGACTATGGACAGTCAGTCCATCGTTCGACTATGGACAGTCAGTCCATCGTTCGACCATGGACAGTCAGTCCATCGTTAGACTATGGACAATCAGTCAATCGTTCGACTATGGACAGTCAGTCCATCGTTCGACCATGGACAGTCAGTCCATCGTTCGACTATGGACAGTTAGTCCATCGTTCGACCATGGACAGTCAGTCCATCGTTCGACTATGGACAGTCAGTCCATCGTTCGACTATGGACAGTCAGTCCATCGTTCGACTATGGACAGTCAGTCCATCGTTCGACTATGGACAGTCAGTCCATCGTTCGACTATGGACAGTCAGTCCATCGTTCGACTATGGACAGCCAGTCCATCGTTCGACTATGGACAGTCAGTCCATCGTTCGACTATGGACAGTCAGTCCATCGTTAGACTATGGACAGTCAGTCCATCGTTAGACTATGGACAATCAGTCAATCGTTCGACTATGGACAGTCAGTCCATCGTTCGACCATGGACAGTCAGTCCATCGTTCGACTATGGACAGTTAGTCCATCGTTCGACTATGGACAGTCAGTCCATCGTTCGGCTATGGACAGTCAGTCCATCGTTCGGCTATGGACAGTCAGTCCATCGTTCGGCTATGGACAGTCAGTCCATCGTTCGGCTATGGACAGTCAGTCCATCGTTCGACTATGGGCAGTCAGTCCATCGTTCGACTAAGGACAGTCAGTCCATCGTTGGACTATGGACAGTCAGTCCATCGTTCGACTATGGACAGTCAGTCCATCGTTCGACTATGGACAGTCAGTCCATCGTTCGACTATGGACAGTCAGTCCATCGTTCGACTATGGACAGTCAGTCCATCGTTCGACTATGGACAGTCAGTCCATCGTTCGACTATGGGCAGTCAGTCCATCGTTTGACTATGGACAGTCAGTTCATCGTTGGACTATGGACAGTCAGTCCATCGTTGGACTATGGACAGTCAGTCCATCGTTCGACTATGGACAGTCAGTCCATCGTTCGATTATGGACAGTCAGTCCATCGTTCGACTATGGACAGTCAGTCCATCGTTCGGCTATGGACAGTCAGTCCATCGTTCGACTATGGACAGTCAGTCCATCGTTCGACTATGGACAGTCAGTTCATCGTTGGACTATGGACAGTCAGTCCATCGTTCGGCTATGGACAGTCAGTCCATCGTTCGGCTATGGACAGTCAGTCCATCGTTCGACTATGGACAGTCAGTCCATCGTTCGACTATGGACAGTCAGTCCATCGTTCGACTATGGACAGTCAGTCCATCGTTCGACTATGGACGGTCAGTCCATCGTTCGACTATGGACAGTCCATGGTTCGACCCGTCTCAAGGCGTGTACGAATATCGACCAATGGGAAGTGCAAGAAAACCATGGATGGAGGGTGCAAGGAATTCCCTCAAAAGCGTGTTCTCTTACACGGTCATTTGGAGGCAGGACTTGAACAGCACCAAACAACTTTAGCTCTACGATTTCACCAGGTCTTGCGGCATTGAAAGACACTCGCATGCATTCAATCTCGCTTGGCGAACTGACGTCCTTCTTTAATCGGGCATGACACAAACTAAAATTATTTACAACGAAATTCCACACACTCTGCTGGAAGGGAAAGGTATAATCCTAGTGCTATCATCATTTTCTCGCGCCTATGAGCTAAAATATGTCCAAAATATCCACTTAATCCTCATCGTTTTTCACTGCTGCCAGTTTGCGCTTTCGTGCCACCATCCTTCTTCGGCTGATTGTCTGTCAACTCCTGATCGATGCGCTCTTTCGCGCGGAAGACCTTGGATTGCAGGTAGAAGGAACCGCCTTTCGCCTTATCGTTCATTTGGAACAAGTGTTCAAAGTTTTTCTGGACCTCTTCCGGTTTCAGGTCTTTTACATTTAGAATTTGTTTAGCTTCTTCGAGTGTCATGCCTGGAAAAGTACCGTATCAGTCAATGTCATTCAGAAATTAATGGATTTAGGGACCGTACCTGTTCTCGCATTAGCCGCAGCTCGGTTTTGTCCTTGTTGCCCACCGCCAGCACGTTTAGCGGCTTCCTGCGAGGCTCGTATCTCCTGCTTCAGGGCTTTGGCAAACGCCCGTCCGACTGCCTGGCCACCAAGCACGATTATCTGAACAAGATACTTGGCCATTTTGAAGCTGTTCCAGTTTGCGTTCCTAATCAAGTGAAATTAAAGCGAAGGAACAGTAAGATTCGTGGTAATTGGCCACTTTCTTCGTGAAATCTGACATTACACAATCGATTCTAACCTGCAAAGCATTTGACAGCTGATTGCTGGATGCTGCAATGCCATTTGAATGTTGGTGGCAGTGCCCAGGCATGGTGCTACAGGGTGACACTTGATGAATTTTTGCAAAAAATGAGAAATAAACGAGAAAGAATTCATTTTACTAAAATCATATAAAAAGTAGTTGACGTTGGCGTTGTTTGAATTTGTGTGTAAATATTTTGTTTGCTAAATGTGGAGTGTGTATCGATAGTTTTCGGAGTCAGAGTATGAATCAAGCCGGGGGAGCTACACTTGTCTGGTTATTGGACGGCAGTATTTGGTAAGGTCACTGAGTGCGAGGCGCTCTAGGATCTAGGTAAAGGTGGAGCGTAAAATACCTCGGTGCCCCACTATGAGCCTACAGTGAGACTTATGGCAGCAAATGAGCTTCTGATGCGAGTTTCATGGTAAAAAACTTGTGCTGTGGAGCACGCCGGCAACAAGTCCTAAAACACTTCGAATCTGATGTGCTGGACGTCGGTCATTGTCAAATCCTTCTTGGTATAAGGACGTGTGAGCTTGAGTTCATGCAAAAGATCACTACCTCAGAGGAAAAGTGGGCAGCAAACATACACAGTTGTTCGTCAACGTGCCTTACGTCTTCAACTTCGTGGTGCTGCTGATCGGTGTGCTCCTGGGTATCAGCCAGCAAGCGACACCAGCCATCACCATCTCTTGTAAGCCGTCTCCAGTCACGCGCACCAAGTTGGTTAAGGTCGCCCACTGCTGCGTTTTTTTTTTTTTTTTTTTTTTTTTAGAGACTCGCGCAGGTTCAAGAGTTTTTATATTCTCTTATGATGTGTTTACACACACAACCTGAACGGAGTGCAGTGGTTGGGGTCGTTGATGTTCGTTCACTACTCTCAGGGGTGGTTGTCCTAGACCTAGATAGGACGAGAGCCGACGAAATTCCGCGTTGGTTATAGTTCATAGTAATTCGTTCGAGCACTTTAGTATTGCATACGCAGAGGATGAATTTCAGTTGACCATATACTGTGAGTGTTATGCCTGCAGCAGTACGTCTGGTCACTTTCCATTCACAACTGTGCTGCATACTTTTTGTCCGTATAGGAATTATATTTTTCTTGGCTACGAAGCGAATTTGAACCATAGACCTTTCGCTCGGCGGTCGATGATGTTAACCACTGCACCACGGCCACCCCCAATGGCGTTGTCCCAATGGCTCGGATTCGAAAATTCCATACGCTCTACATGGCTTAGCCATTTTAAGCGTTGTATCCGAAAAGCTTCTCGAAATTCGCCGTTCGGAACAGGCAATAAACTGTAGGTCCCTTTCACCTATGGGAAAAATGAAATCACACACAACATGGGTGATTGAGAGAAGCTCGACTCAGGTTCTTCATGGACTGTAACGCCAACATACATACATACATACATCCGAAGACACGTCCATAAGAAAGGAGGCCCCTATGACTGCGCCAAATACAGAGGGATAAGCCTCCTGAACATCGCGTACAAGATCCTCTCTGCCGTACTGTGTAAGTACCTGAAACCGTTCGTGGACAACCTGATAGGTTCCTACCAGTGTGGTTTCAGGCCAGGAAAATACACGATAGACCAAATATTTACACTACGGCAGATCTTGGAGAAGACCCATGAATTCCAGGTCGACACGCACCATCCTTTCGTCGACTTCAAAGCCGCGTATGACAGTATTTATAGAGACGAGCTATACAGAGCCATGTCATGTCTTAACATTCCTGCCAAACTCGCCAGACTGTGCAGGATGACTATGTAGAACTCTCGCTGCTCCATTAAGGTCGGAGGTGAACTAACCGACCCCTTTGATGTTAAAAATGGTTTTAGACAGGGTGACGCACTGTCATGTGATTTCTTCAACATTATTCCTGAAAAGATCGTGCGGGACTCTGCGGCCAATACAAGAGGTACGATCTACTTCAAGTCCACATAATTGCTTGCCTACGCAGATGACATTGACGTTATTGGACGGACAAAGCGAGACGTCAATGAGGCGTTCGCAAGCATTGAAGCAGAAGCGGCTAAAGTGGGTCTAAGGGTAAATGGGGACAAGACCAAATATGTATATGCTGTCATCCAAGAAAGACGCGCAACACCGACGTCTTGGTCAGAATGTCACCTTCGGCAGCTATATTTTTGAAGTAGTCAAGGACTTCGTCTACCTTGGCTCGATAGTGACGACACCAGTGTTGAGATAAAACGCAGAATAACTCTTGCCAATCGCTGCTTCTTCGGGCTTAAGAGGCAATTGAGTAGTAGAGCCCTCTCTCGAAAAACTAAGGTTTCCCTCTACAAAATCTTAATCATCCCGGTCCTGCTCTAAGGCGCTGAGTCTTGGACGTTATCAAAAGCGGATGAAGAGGCTCTTGGGCGTTTCGTGAGGAAAATTCTGCGTGCAATCTTAGGTCCGGGATCGAATCCCGATACAGCCATGTCATCGAACGTGTTTTCACGGTGTTTCTCTTCAGCGGGGCTCTGACAAAACCCTCTGTAGTAAAATTGTCATGAAAAGCTTCTCGAAATTCGCCGTTCGGAACCGGCAATAAACTGTAGGTCCCTTTCACCTATGGGAAAATGAAATCACACACAACATGGGTGATTGGGAGAAGCTCGGCTTAGGTCCTTCATGGACTGTAACGCCAACATACATACATACAATCTTAGGTCCCGTTTGTGTAGACGGAGAGTGGAGGAGGAGATTCAACCAGGAACTGTACGGGCTGTACAGCGATATTGGCCTAGTTAGACGTCTTCGGATCCAACGTCTAAGATGGCTGGGCCATGTAGAGCGAATGGACATCAACGCTCCGGCCCGAAGAGTCTTCGACTCCAACTTCGAGGGACGACGCAGCAGAGGACGACCGCATTTAAGGTGGCGCGCACAGGTGGAAAGGGACCTCAACTAACCCGGCGTGCGACACTGGAAGCAGCTGGCCAAAGATCGGGCCGGCTGGAGAGGCTTGTTGGTTCAGGCCCTGGTTCACCCCGAACTATAGCGCCATCAAAGTAAGTAAGATCCAAAGACACGAAACCATGCACATTCTGTCATACAGCCTGTACAGATCGCAGTTGAGTCTTCTCCTCCAGATGCCATCAACGTAAAAAGGACCAAAGAACTTTTCTCTCGAAAAGACCAAAAGCTTCCTCATCCGCTGTCAATAGCTTCCATGTCTCAGCTAGTTCGGTTTTTCGACAGATGGCTCTATTACTCAATTGCTCCTTGAGCCCAGAAGCACAACGATTGGCAAGAGTTATCCTGCGTTGAACCTCGATACTGATGTTAGTGGTGCTAGTTATTGTGGATTCGAGCTAGACGAAGTCCTTGACTACCTCGAACTTCTCACTGTCCATTGTGACGCTCTGTCTGAGATATCGACGTTGTGCGTTCTTCCTTGATGATAGGCCCATCTTGACCACCTTCGCTTCGACGCCAACAAACGCCACATTGACGGCCCGCTGCGTTCGACTAATCACGTCAATACCATCCGCGTAAGCTAGTAGTTGAACGAACTTTTAGAGGATCGTTCCCCTAGTCCTGACTTGTAAGTTTCGCACGATCTTCTCAAGTATGGTGCTAAAAGAGTCACGTTTTTTGACATTAAAGGTCTCCGAGCAGCGAGAGTGTTCTATCGTCATGCTACACAATCTGACGAGTTTGGTAGAAATGCCAAAAGTTCACATGGCTCTGTCTAACTCATTTCCATGCACAATATCATATGCGGCCTTGAAATCTACGACTGCATTTCTTGGGTCTTTTCCAGGATCTTCTGCAGTGTGAAAATTCGGCCTATTGTAGACTTCTCTGGCATGAAACAACACTGATAAGGACCAAACGGGTTGTTGACGAACGGTTTCAGGCGTCCACACAAAACGGCAGAGAGGATCTTATATTCGATGTTAAGGAGACTGATCACTCTGTAATTGGCCCAGTTAAAGGGATCTCTTTTCTTGTGGATGGGGCATATGACACCGAAATTCTACTCATCGCGTTGCTTTTCTCCGATCATATCTTACAGATAGGCTGGTGCATGCGTCTACCCAGATCATACCAGCTGTACTCAATGTTGCGCAGATCCCACCATTGGCTTAGTAGGCTCCCTCTGGTGTTGAGTACATTATTTCCCCAATCACCATGTTTGGCATTCAAATCCCCGGCCAAAACGTATTAGCTCTCCGCCGAGTCCAAGCGTAGAAAACGAAAAAGTGTTTCGAGCTCTGTAATAAATATGTTGGGCTGAATAGGCCGATACAATGTACATCTTCCTTCCGTTCCGAAGGGGGATACACACAATACAAGCCTCTAGCACCTGGAACCGCCGTACTTCACCGCTATATATGACCTTATGTCTTATATTCTTACAAATGAAGCTAGCGACAACTCCGCCTTGTGTGGCGCTGGGTCGGTCTCTTCTTATTATATCATAAGAATTGTCCCGAATTTTGTGCTTCTGGTTAAGCTTAGTTTCGCTAGCGAGAAGCACATCAGGGCTTTCGTTCAGCAACAGGTTAAAAAGAACAGCTCTTCGCTCGATCCTGATCAGTGAATTCACATTCACAGGCAGTATCTTTAAGAGACTCTCTATCAGCGTATCCATTACGACTGTAGAGGCGCTAGGCCCGGCCAAAGCGAGTAGATCGTGCCCACTCGATTTGCCTGCCTTTAGGTCTGCTGTTGGAGCTGGCCGATCTGCCCTTGTATGGCGAGCAAAATCGAACGCAGGTCCACCTCAGCCTCCGGTGCCTTAAGGACGGGCAATGGAACTTTGGGCAATTATACCGTTTTTTCCTGACCTAACACCATTTGGGCCTAGGTCATTTGGCGAGTGACGGCTGGTGTTTGGACGCGTTTCGGGGGAGGTATCCGCTTCGCTTTTTTTTGCCGGGCCAGATTTGTTTGTCTGAGCTGTTGGAACCTAAGACATCCCCGATAGTTTGCAGGGTGTGCCCCGGGGGTTCCCGCAGAGTACGCATTTGAGCTGCTCTTTATCTGCGACATTGTCCTTGCCCAGGTCGCATTCCTGGGTCTTGAGGTCCGTTACGCAAGTTACTCGCAACCGATAGTCCGTCATTTCCCAGAAGGGGCTCCTATCTGGATCTTATGTTGCTTGCTTCGCGACTGAGACTGACTGGCACGAACGAATGGTCCACGAACTGTCTAAGGACCGTCGACTACGACAGTGACCATTACGGACTTGGTGCCATAATCCAAATACCGGACGAGTTTGCAGAAATGGCAGAGTATGTCCAAACGCATCCCTAAGATTATAGTAGGGCACGTTGGCCACGCTTTGCCAACTGCCTGACGAGAGCACTCACCTCGAGCGCCTCCTCCCCACCGACCAACAGGAACCTGACAAACGATGAAATTGACAGGAACCTTATACAAATGGGCGAAGCAATTAAACAGACGATGAACAGAACAATACCACGCCAACGGCATCACGAAACCATAGACGTATACCGAAACGCGACCACAAACGCACTTCTTACTTACTTATCAGGCCAGCGATTCATGGAGGATCTGAGCCTGAGCTATAGCTGCCTTCCATCCTCGACGGTCCCGGGCACGCTGCTTCCAGTTGTCAAGACCAAGATGTCTTATATCCGCGATTACTTGGTCTTTATACCGGAGGTTCGGTCTTCCTCTTCTTCTCGAACCAGGAGGCTCGGAGTCGAAGACCCTCTTAGCTGGAGCGTTGATGTCCATGCGCTCGATGTGGCCGAGCCAGTGTAGTCGACGGATCCTTGCCTTCCGGACTACATCCACATCTTGGTACAGCTCGTAGAGTTCGCGGTTGTGTCTTCTTCTCCATTCACCTTCCTCACAGACAGGACCAAATATCCGGCGCAGAATTTTTCTTTCGAAAGTACCCAAAATCAGCTCCGCTGTCCTGCTTATCGTCCAGCTTTCGGCTCCGTACAGCAAGACTGGCAGATTGAGCGTTTTGTAAAGCATGACTTTGGTCTTTCGAGTGAGGAGTTTTGACCCCAGTTGTTTGGACAAGCCGAAGTAGCAGCGGTTGCCAAGGGCGATTCTATGCCGGATCTCCACTGTGGTGTCACTTGTGGAACCTGTTGTGATCGAGGATCCTCAGGAGAAAGTGGCAACAGTGGGAGCTGTCTTCCAGGAAGTGTACAAGGTGAATGAAAGCATTCGCCCGAACCACGACTTGGAGAACAGAGCCCTGTTATACCACTTCTACCTACGAAACGATATTGAACATTGGTGATCCCAGATCCTCGGTTTCACCAGGTTCAGTGACGATTTCACGAAAAACGATGCCGTCACCAATGAAGGGGCTAACCCACTATTCGTTTCGACGGAGGATCTCCAGTTGATCATCATGTCACTCAGAAGGAAAAAGTCCACAGGGGTTGATGGTGTATCCAATGTTGTGCTCAGGCTCCCACCAGTATCTTTAGAGAGGTAAACCATCCTGTTTAACAATGCGGTGGTCCAACCAATCCCTAAGAGGGGCCAGGACTCCTCTAACCCGCCAAATCTCCGGTCCATAAGTCTCTTTCCGGGTATCAGCAAGGTCTTCGAGAAGGTAATCCATAGAGCCCTGTCTGGATGGGCTGAGGACAAACATATCATTCCGGATAACCAATTCGGTTTCAGGACGGGGCATGATACCATACATGTCGCGTCGAAACTCATCTCGGATATCCAATGGAATAAATGCAAGAATCAATGCACGGGTGCCTGCCTGGTTGACTTGGAAAAAGCCTTCGAACCGTATGGTTAGAGGCACTTTATTACAAGCAACATTTGATGCATTCGACGCACTGTCTGATTCCATCCAAAGAATTGTTTCCCTGTTCCCTCGCACTGAAATCGTTTTAGCGGGCGTCTCAGTGGCTTCGGCATTCTGGACAGACAACACCCGAAGGAAGGTATGTTGACATTTTTGCTGAGTTAAATCAATTAACCCAATTTGTGAATGAGCCATCACGGATCCCCGATGTTGCTGGTCATACCGCCAACACACTGGACTTGTTTCTTACCTCTCAGCCTGACAAATACACGATCGATGTATTGCTGTATTGTGATATCAGCAAAATTCTCGAACTCCCACCATCCAGGTAAAGAAAAAGCTCCTAAGAGAACACTATGGCAATACGAGAAAGCCAACTGGTGCGGCCTTAACAACTTCTTTCGGACCTTAAACTTGTCGTTGTGCTTCCTCGACAACGACGTGGACGCCGCAACTGATATTATCGCAAATATTATCCGAATCGGCGTGACAAATTTTATTCCAAGCAAGTGGTTTGACTTGAGCTGCAAAGAGGCTATTAGGCTCAGGGAGCTAAGTTTTCGGGCCTACAAGGCAAACAGTTCTGAGGAAAACCGAAAAAAGTACTTACGAGCCAGAAATGACTGCAACACCCACATTCGACGGGTTAAATTCCAATTCGACCAAAAATTAAGGCGTAAAATCCTTCAATGTCCCAAAGATTCCAAAAGTTTCTGGTCGCCTATACCGACGCTCATCCACAATGACATTCCAGTTGTCACCACCTTAGACAAAGCTAGCCTATTTGCTGCCCATTTCGCAACCAGTTCTCAGCTCCCAGCTTGTACTTTGTCTCCGTCTGTACTAGAGTGCGTCAATTCCACCGAAGGCTCTTAGGGGCCTCGACATACACAAAATCCACTGGTCCAGATGGTACTGCCCCAATAGTTCTGAAGAGGTGTTCTTCTACGCTGGCAAAACCACTGCGTAAGCTTTTATCTTTCCTACTCCTCTGGGCACTTTCCGTGTAGGCGAATACCCAAAAAAGGCGAATCATCTTCTCCCTCCAACTACCGACCCATTGCACTAACGTCCCTTCTTTCGAAGGTCATGGAAACGCTGATTAACCGTCAGCTTATGAAATATCTTGAGAGGGCATGGGCTCGGACATACAGGGTAAAGTTGTTGATCGCTCTCAACCAAAGTTAGGAATGAGCAAGATGCCTCGGATACACGGACGGATACTCGACGACGACGACGCACGAAAAAGGAACACGATTTGCGAGTATGCTCCTGGAATGTCAGAACCCTGTACACTCCCGGAGCTGCTCATAAACTAGAAAGAATCCTCTCGCAGACCAAGGCGGATATTACTGCGGTCCAGGGAATACGCTGGATAGGAAACGGTATGATGAGGACATTTATTACAGCTGTCACAAAAGGTTGCACTTACTGGGATGCGGATTTGTCGTGGGAACGCGGTTAAGGTCGAAGGTCATCGACTTTAAACCTATAAGTGATCGCCTGGCTGTGATCCGCATTAGAGGCAGATTTTATAACATCAGCCTTATATGTGCACACGCCCCTACCGACGAGGCTGAAGACCCTATCAAGGAGGACTTCTATGACCTCCTGGACAACGCCTACGGAGCTTGTCCGGAGTACGATGCAAAAATCGTGCTCGGGGACTTCAACGCCAAAATCGGTAAGGAGAACACCCTTGGCGGAGTGATCGGAAAGCACAGCCTCCACGATACAACAACAGATAACGGCTTCCGACTAGCTGACTTCGCGACAGCTCGTAATGCGGTGATAAGTAGCACAAGATTCCCTCGCAAGCGAATCCACACAGCAACTTGGCGATCTCCGGACCGTCAAACCGCCAACCAAATCGACCATGTGCTCATTGACGCAAGGCACTCGTCAAACATCCTGGATGTGCGAACATTCAGAGGGGCAAATGTCGACTCTGACCACTTCCTCGTAGCAGCAAGATTCAGAGCTCGACTGTCCAATGTCAGAAAGCTGCACCAGCCCATCAGGACGAGGTTCGACATTGGGCGCCTGAGCACACCGGAGGTTGCCAGAGTCTACAGGGAGCAGCTGAGCGAAAGAATCTACGGTATGCCTACGTCGAACACAAATACCAACAAAATGTGGCTGCGTTGCCGCTCAGCCATTCAGGAAGTAGCCGAAACCACATTAGGATACCTACCACCCCCGACAAGAAACCCGTGGTATGATGGCGAGTGTGAGCAGAAAAAGGCAGCAACCGACGAGGCGTACCAAAAGGCGCTGCAGAGGAAAACCAGGGCAGCGCAAGAAGAGTACCGAGCCAGAAGAAGGGAGGAGAAAAAACTACTGCGACAAAAGAAAAGAATCTTCGCAGCCTCCCAGCTCAAGGATATCGAGGAGTCTAGGGATAAACATAAAATACGAGCCTTTTACAAGAAAGCCAAAGGCCTTGCAGGAGGCTTCAAAAAGGGCACCCTGGCTCTTCAAAACTGCGAGGGTAATCTTGTCACAGACCCGCAGGGAATAGTGGATGTATTTAAGCAGCATTTCCAGCAGCTGCTTAACGAGCATGACCAAGAGTGAGTGGCAGGGACCGAGGAAATCCCAACTCCAGCCGCTGAAGTAGTCCTCCCACCCAGCGTCGAAGAAGTCGGCACAGCTATTCAGAAGCTGAAGAACAACAAGGCCGCAGGCTCAGATGGCTTGCCATCAGAGCTCTTCAAGGCTGGCGGCGATGTTCTGGTAGGGAGCATGCACCAGATCATCCGCAGAATTTGGGAAGATGAAAGCATGCCCGACGACTGGAATACCTGCTCTATTTGCCCCATCCACAAAAAAGGCGACCTCTTGCAAGAACTATAGAGGTATAACCCCGCTCAATGTCGCATACAAGATCCTGTCCAGCGTATTGTGTGAACGACTAAAGCCATTTTGCATCGCACTAGTCGGCAGCTACCAGTGCGGCTTCCGGCCCGGCAAATCAACTATAGACCAAATTTTCACACTTCGACAAATCCTGGAAAAGACCAACGAGTTTCGAATCGATACACACCATCTTTTCATCGATTTCAAAGCCGCATACGACAGCATTCATCGTGAAGAACTGTTTGGTGCGATGGCCGAATTCGGGATCCCGGGAAAACGGATCCAGTTGTGTCGCGCCACGCTAAAAAACACGCTAGGCACCGTGCAATTCGGTTCTAGGACCTCGGAACCATTCGAAACATGCACCGGATTTCGGCAAGGAGATGCGCTGTCATGTGACTTCTTCAACCTGGTGCTGGAGCAGATAGTGCGACGGGCAGGCGTCAACAGGGAAGGCACTATCTTCTACGAGTCCATCCAGCTGCTTTGATACGCGGATGATATCGACATCATCGCGTGTTCTCGCCGTGGCATTGTGGAAGCATTCACGGCGATTGAAGAACAGGCGAAACGAGTTGGTCTTAAGATCAATGAGGACAAAACGAAAACATGCTGTCAAGCAAAAACCAATCCGTCGCTCACCACCTGGGACAAAATATAACAATTGGCAGATGTAGTTAAGGAGTTTGTCTACCTCGGGGCAAACGTAAATTCCACAGTGGAGATCCGGAATAGAATCGCCCTTGGCAACCGCTGCTACTTCGGCTTGTCCAAACAACTGGGGTCAAAACTCCTCACTCGAAAGACCAAAGTCATGCTTTACAAAACGCTCATTCTGCCAGTCTTGCTGTACGGAGCTGAAAGCTGGACGAAAAGCAGGACAGCGGAGCAGAAAAATTCTGCGCCGGATGTTTGGTCCTGTCTGTGAGGAAGGTGAATGAAGAAGAAGACACAACCGCGAACTCTACGAGCTGTACCAAGATGTGGATGTAGTCCGGAAGGCAAGGATCCGTCGACTACACTGGCTCGGCCACATCGAGCGCATGGACATCAACGCTCCAGCTAAGAGGGTCTTCGACTCCGAGCCTCCTGGTTCGAGAAGAAGAGGAAGACCGAACCTCCGGTATAAAGAACAAGTAATCGCGGATGTAAGACATCTTGGTCTTGACAACTATAGCTCAGGCTTTGATCCTCCATGGATCGCTGGCCTGACAAGTAAGTAAGAAATTAAGAAGATCAGATATCCCTACTTGCTGAACTTCGGTCAGATTGTTAAGGAAGTAAGATCCTAGGTATCGTTTCCTGATTGTGCAGAATGCCGGGCAGGCGCAGAGAAGGCGATGAATGGATTCGACCTCCTCCTCGTCTAGACAGCTCCTGCAAAAATCATTCGGAGTTATACCTAGTTTTTGCGCGTGACTGCTAATAAGGCAGTGTCCAGTGATGACACCGATGACTTTGTGGATGTCAGTTCTTGTTAGGGAGATAATACTCCTAGACCGTTGACTGTTGAGCCAGGGCCAGATTTGCCTGGTGATGAGGCAGGTATGTCCCTGAGTCGACAATCCTAGTCCCATTTACAAGGAGGAGAAAGGTACAACCCTGCTCAATCCTTCTAAATGGAACACACATAGGATTTTCAGAGGAGGTAAAATATCTAGGTATTGACCTAGACCGCAAACTCAACTGGAACTCCAACATGAAAAATAAACTCATGAAAGCGACTGAGGCCATGTGGGCCTGCCGACGCACCTACGGAAAAACCTGGGGGCTTAAACCTAAGGTGGTCCACTGGTTATATACCGCGATAGTAAGGCCTATCGTTACCTACGCGTCCACCGTATGGTGGACAAAAGTTGAACAAAAAACTACTACTATTAAGCTTCAACGCCTTCAGAGACTAGCGTGTCTCGGCATCACAGGTGCTATGCCGTCCTGCCCTACGACTGCACAAGAAGCACTCATTGGACTCGTTCCACTGCACCTTTTTATCAAAAAGGTGGCATTACGCAGTGCAATCAGAATCCTCTGCTCGGGAACAAATATGCCATGTAGACCCGCAGGCCACATGTCCATATTGCAACACTTTCCCGAGCTGGATATGATTGCTACGGTCTCGGACACATTGCCACACACCTTCAGGTGCTGATCCCAAATTGCTCAGCATGGGAAAACAGTGATCCCCTGCTGAATGTCAAAGGCCTAAGGTGGTACACGGATGGCTCCAAGATGGCTTCCGGCGTTGGCGCCGGCATCTTTGGACCAAAACGTAAGATCTCGAAGGCCCTGGGAGTAAGCCCCAGCGTCTTCCAAGCTGAACTGCACGCCATCCTAATATGCGTCAACCTAAATCTCGAGACCGGCATCAGAGGAGTAACTATCAACATACTCTCTGATAGCCAAGCAGCGCTTAAAGCACTGGGTTCGTACAGCACGAACTCGAAAACCGTCAAGGAATGCCATGACAAAAGAAACAATGTTAAACTTTGGTGGGTGCCAGGACATAAAGGTATTAAGGGCAATGAAATTGCCGACCAGGTTCCAGCGACAAATACATAGGTCCGGAACCTTTCTGCGGCATTCCCGGGTCTAAGATAAATCACCTCTTAGACAAGTGGGAAAAGTCGCAACACCTGTCCTTCTGGAACAGTGTTCGGGGACTCCGTCAATCTAAACGACTTATACGACCCCTGAACAAACACCCTGTTGACATACTTAAGTTCAATAGAGGGGATATCAGAAGACTGGTCAGCTACCTAACGGGACACTGCGGTCTGAGATATCATCTAAATAAAATTAGTCTCTCGTCTGAAACTGAGTGTCGGCTCTGTCTTGAGGACGAGGAGACGGCAGAACACATACTGTGTGAGTGTGCTGCTCTCTGCCATCTTAGGAAGCGCATCCTTCTCAGTGAAGTTGTGACTCCTGAGGGGATCACCCTGGCTCCTACGAGAAGCATTCTCAACTTCATTATAGAGGTTGAGAGGCTACTCGGCTAGCAGGCACAATAGATCTGCAAAGGTCACAGTGCCATATTGCTAAAAGTAGCACTAGCTCCATGTGTAAAAAAAAAAAAAAAAATGTCCCCTGGCGAGATTTGTAAGATTGTGTTTAATGGTTGCAAAGGGTATACCCTCACAAGCCAAGATTGATTGTAGCCTCGTTCCTTGTTTGGCGAGTGTGTCGGCATAATAGGTAGATCACAGCGAGATGTCAATGAGGCGTTTGCGAGTATTGAGATGGAAGCGGCGAAAATTGGTTTGGCGGTAAACGAGGGCAAAACTAAATATAAGCTGTCTTCGAAAAAGGACGCTCAACACCGACGTCTCGGCCAGAACGTTTGTATAGGCAGATATAAGTTCGAGGTAGTTAAGGACTTCGTCTACCATGGCGCCGCAGTGACCTGGAACAACGACATCAGTTCCGAAATCAAACGCAGAATCACTCTTGCCAATCGCTGTTTCTTTGGGCTCAGGGGGCAACTGAGTAATAGAGCCCTCTCCCGAACGACAAAGTTGACTCTATATAAGACCCTTATCATCCCGGTCCTGTTGTACGGCGCAGAAGCATGGACACTATCAAAAGCGGATGAGGAGGCCCTTGGTCGGTTCGAGAGAAAGATTTTGCGCGTGATATTTGGGCCTATAAACGCAGACGGGGGATGGAGGAGAAGATTCAACCACGAACTTTACGGGCTGTACAGCGACATGAGCCTAGTCAGGCGTCTACGGATTCAACGCCTAAGATGGCTGGGCTATGTAGAGCGAATGGACACCACAGCTCCAGCCCGGAGAGTCCTTGAATCCAACCCCGAGGGACGAAGAAGCAGAGAACGGCCGCCCTTCAGATGGCGCACACAGGTGGAAGGGGATCTCAGCCAACTGGGTGTGCGGTAATGGAAGAGATCGCCCCTAGATGGAGGGGCATGTTGGTTGAGGCCTAGGTTCACCCCGAACTGTAGCGCTCATTAAGAAGAACACACATTCATACATACGAATACACACAGACATCTCTATAAAAACCTGGAATTTGGATCCTGGTGACGCTGAAACGTGGGGATATGTCAAAATTTGGAATTTACAACATCGGCCTTATTACAATAACCTCCCGCTGGGCAGCTGAAAGTGATAGAAACGAACTAAAACCATTTTTAGCGTTTAAATTTTATTACGAAAAATACAACTAAAAATAAAATTTAACTCAATACGCTGAGCACTATTAGTATCTGAGCATAATAAGGGGAAAAAAATCTTAATATTTACAGGAAATAATTATAATTTCAACTATTAAATAAATAATTAATGTCTCTCTGTAGCCTACACAAGAAAATAACTCCAACTTTACAAGAAGCGCTAAATGGGCCCTAGAAGGGGATAGACGAAAAAAAGAGAGATGAAGCGCTGGCTTCATCTTCTTCCCTTAACATTTGAACTAACCTTGCACTTAATAATCCTTTTCGTTTCCTCAGCGAATACAGTAAAACAAATTAACAACTTACCGTTAAATACAATGTTAAATTTAAATTAAATTATAAACCGCAAACCGAAAAAACAGTAAAACAAAAGAAAAATCGTACAAAGCGCGGTCTGTACAGAGCTGAATGAGAATGAAAAAATGGCTGAACAATCTAGCGGTAGGGTCTTCCTATATCCTAACAAGTAATGTGGCCTCGTGTGAGTTTAACAGAATCCAGGATTCGTATGCTCGATGATACACCGCTTGCAGTATTTCTTGACAGCCCTATAGCCCTCGATAGATATCTGGCAATCCTGAATGTTGAGCTGTTGTAGACCGCGACAATAGTACGCGATACATTGCACTCCTCGGTCCGTAATCATATCACAATTCCGTAAGCTAAGCTTCTTTAAATTCGGACAACTTTCGGCCAATGCCCGTAGGCCTGCATCGCTCACGTCGCATTTTCCGATATCGAGTGCGCGGAGTCGTGGGCAAGATCGCGCTAAGACTGTGATCGAGTCATCGCTAACTGCTTCACAGCCGCGTGCGTTGAGATAACGAAGCTTGTAACAGCGTCGCGCAATTACTTTTAAGCCGGCGTCTGAGACTCTGTCGCATTTGGCCACCGAAAGATATCGTAGAGCCGCACCTAGCTTGGCCAGCTCGTAAAGGCCAAAGTCGGTGATGCTTAGGCAATCGGAGACGCTGAGCTCTTTCAGAGCTATGCAGAAACTCGGCACGAACTTAAGGCCCGCATCTAGGAGAAACAAAAATCGTAAGAAGCTGGCGAGAGATAAAATCTGATTATGTGCTTTGTACCTGTGATTTTGATGCATCTTCTCAGGTAGAGAAAGACCAGCTGTGGGCAGTTTTTGACGACCACCTTTAAGCCGACATCGTCTATGGCAGTGCAGTCGGTCAGGTCCAAATATTGCAGCAAAAGTCGTCGCGGTGGCTCGAGTCCTGGGTTGATACTAACGTTCACTATTTGGGTACAACCTACAAGCAAAAGACACTAACCAACGTTGCCCCATTGGACCGATCTGACACCAGTACTTACCTGTAATATCGAGATGCTGCAAATTAGTGCACTTTGTTAGGACATCGCACAGTGCCTGATTCGTGACATTCACACAAGTCTGCAGCTGTAGATGCGTCAATTCGGGGCACCGTCGCGTGAGTAATACCAGACCTTTGTCCGATATCCGACAGCCATCGGAGAGCATCACCCTTTCGACGTCGGGACACGATCCATTCCTACTCTGTCCGCAAAGTTGTCGGAAAATCATTTTTAACGCTTTATCGCCGGCTATATGCTCGCCTTTCAGAGTGATGATCTTCCACAAAATCGGTCGCCATGCCAGATTCTCGAATCGTCGACACACTCTCGCAACATTGCACAACTCACAGCTATCTAACCAGCTGAATATCTTCAGGACAGCTTCGTCCGGTAGTCGATCGAAACCGGGTCCCGATCGGCAGGGTCCCTTCTTACTCCACGGGCCCGGTCCGGGGATCAAATGGCCGGTGGGTGAGGGTGACACCAGTGTAGCATAGCCTTGATCTAAGCTTGGAGAGAAGCGACCCAGGTTAGCGAGACCCTCGGACAGGCTTTTCACTTTCGACGGATGGAATCGCTTGTCCAAGCCGACGCCCGACGAATGGTTCGAGTAGGATGAATCACGTTGTTGCTTAACGTTCGTATAGGCTGCGGGCGAGCCCTGGGTTCGATCGAGAAGGTATCTCTCTGATCCGCTGGTCTCGCTTGGGCTTGATGGTCGATGGAGGTGATGTGGCGGATCTGTGGGCAACAAATCAAGTATTTCCCACAATGAAATGAAAGTGAAATTCAAAACTTACCATGCAACCGATCGTTGCCGTTAAACTCGCAGAGGTTTCTTAGGTTGTCCTCCAGGTAGTAGCGCTCGTTCTGGAAGTGATTCGCTTCCGAACCCAGTGGAAGCCCTCGAATGGCACCTTGAATATACAATTGATCCATCTTCTTCTCGAGAAAGTACTGCCCGCTATTGGCCACCGAATTCGGCGGCACACTACACCGACCGTTCACCTTTCCACCGCCCTTTATCGGCGTGGGTCCGTCAACCGAGTCAGTGCCATCGTCGCCAGCTGCCAGGATATACGCACTTGGTGTCCGCGCTTCTCGATACTGCAACAAGCTTTCGATCGGTGTGTAGTTTCGTGGCGGAAGTGGTCTATGCCGCGCTTGTGGGTTCACTTGATTCCGATGCAGATCATAGCCCTGATCCATAGACGAAGACGAGCTTCGTGATAAGTGATACATCTCGGGCAGATCATTGCCACGATGTTGATGGCCCTCACCGGCGCCCTGTTGCGACACCGACGAGGACGTGTATATAATATCATCTGTGTCAATGCTCAGATCCGGCGACTTTCTCGACATCTGATACACCTGCGGATTGAGCGGACTGGAACTCAGTGGATGATGGTACTGTTGCTGCGTATCCAAGGCGGTTGTATTTCGACCTAAAGATGCCAAGGGACATTCGACCGGTGGTCCCCGGCGCGTTTGATGTGACATCGCTGCTTCTGCTCTATCCTGAAAGAAAGGAACAAATAAGTTTGGTTATTCATCGAATGCCTCGCTCAACTTCGTCATCATGTGCTTAAGATAAGAACTGAATCCGACGAGCAATGTGGGCGGACGCGGACAGAGCAACGTAAAGATTTAATGGCGCACACCTACGACTGCGTGCGTTTACCCCCATTAACCGATCAATTTGTGTCTCATTTCGATTCCTTACACATCCAGTCACATTCTGTCTGTTCACCGGTATGTTTGCGCCCCGAAAAGGGCACACAAAGAGCTTGCGCGCCGTCTGCCATTAATCATTCAGATAAGAATTGGTTCTGTCATTCGGAGAGAAGAGTTTCATATTTTGTGCGAATTGGCGGTGGAATTGCGGCGGGAATCAGACCCAAAACGGATGAGACGCGACGAACAGGTCACATTTGTCGTAACACCTATTGGTGTGTTCGGTGAAGTGTTTGTCATGCCTGCCTACGTGATGAACTGATCGAAGATGAGCTCTGGACAGGGAATCGATGGGATTCATTTGGTGTCGTATTAGCATAAATTCCATGTCAGACAAAAGGTTACTTTGCGGAACAGATGTTGGTACAAATGCGTCCGGGTAAGAGATCAGTTATCAGGGTTAAGGGAACATTCAAGAAATTGAATCGAGCTCTCAAAAGAGCAATGCGTCAGCGTTGTAAAGTGATGACTGGAATCTATGTGGATAAACCTACTGGCATAGAATTTTAAGACAGGTTTTGAGAGCAGTAAGAGGACGCCGTGGCACAGTGGTTAGTGAGTTGGATCCTGACGCACGATGAGCTTGATCGGATACCGATAACACCAACGCGATCGAATGTTGATTTCGCGGTGTCCTCGGCGGGGTACTGGCAAAACCCTCTGTAGTATACTTGCCTTAAAAAAGCTTCTCGACTCACGCCGTTCGCGCGTGTCTGCTTAGCAGTTTGGCTACTTTAATCAGAAGCTTAATACCGTTGTATGTGACACTCCTCTCCACGGTGCTCAGCGCAGAAAGTGTCGGCGGTCAGGAAAGGCGGCTGCAAGAGGCACAAGCATGCTAGCGCTTTTAGCATTAGCCTCCAACACTCTTCCTCTTACTGGGAAAGTTGAACCACCCAGAAGCTTTTATTTTTATGCCATGGCCGGCGCTGCCGCCGAAAAAGGTGGCGGAGCTCTCAGGCAGACTCTGAACTCCGAAGTCAAAGTCGTTTCTGGTCCTAGCAGTCCTCGAACTGGCAAGGCGGTCCCAGAGCGGCATCCGAAGGAAGCAGAAGCTCTAACCGAAATAGGTAAAAGCTCCCGCAAACGGAAGACCGCCGTCAAGAATAACCTCGCTAGGGGGAGAGTGTGTGTGCCTCCCTCTCCGGTAGGGCGATGGGAAATCGGAGTCCAATGGCAGATATGGTGACCCAGAAGAATCAAGGCATAGACCAGAAGGCGAATATAGCCAAAAACCGTTTCTCGGAGGCGGGCACATCACATAACAAAAATCCCTCCTTCGAAAAAGAGATCCAAATGACCGTAAGGAGTCGAGTCGCCCTCTCATAGAGAGGCGACCATCTCCTCTGAAAAGGTCAGGATGCAGATCAATCTACAGTATTGCAAGGCTGCCACTGCTCTTTTAAGTAGTAGAATTGCATGCAGTAGAGCAAATCATAACGTTGTATCCATTCAAGAGCCGTGGGTGGGTGTGGAAGGCCTCTTTGGCCTTGGTGGTATACGTGATGCTACGATTCTTTATGATGAGTGATCCGAAAGGCCTAGGGTCTGCCTCATCATATCGAACTCATTATCAGCAACCAAACTTGGACACTTTTGTGAACAAGATCTGGTGGCTGCTAGAGTAAGCTACAAAGCACACGGAGTAATAGAACACTTCGTCGTTGCGTCTGCCTACTTTCCCTACGACCCGATACTACCTCCACCACCGAAGGAAGTTCCTGAACTCGTAGAGTACTGTGAAGCCAGACAGATTCGTCTCATCTAAAACACTGCTTGGGGCAGCAGCAAATGCAATACAAGAGGGGATCATCTTTTAAACTTCACTCTTAGTTGGACCCCACCATCAATAATTTGTTACGGCAAGACGACAGGAGGTGATTGAGCTGACCCTATCCAAAAGATAAGTGAGGGACGTCACTAACTGGAGAGTCTTGCCTGATGCTACACTGTCGGACCATAGATATATCGAATTCCGATTAAGTTGTGGAATCTCTTCCTTGCAACCCAAACGGAATCCGAAAAAGACGGACTGGTCACGGTTTAGAGAGGAGGTTGAGAAATCCATTCAGGCCCTTACTAAATTCACACGCCGTTCACAACCTGAATAGCGTTATCACCATTGGTTCTGAACTCGCATATCCTGTCAACAAGCCTTCCTACAGGAAATTGGTCCCCTGGTGGAATGTCGAGCTCCAAAGTCTTCGCGGGGAAGA
The DNA here is from genome assembly GCA_951905685.1 of Eumerus sabulonum. Taxonomy (NCBI): domain Eukaryota; kingdom Metazoa; phylum Arthropoda; class Insecta; order Diptera; family Syrphidae; genus Eumerus; species Eumerus sabulonum. Next base: position 9,525,982 of record OX645060.1, read on the forward strand.
CCTTCTGCGAAGAGATCAAATCTCTGAGCTAGCAAGTTGGAAAATCGTCGAAGCTGAATGCACTCAGAAGATCTGATGGTACCTTTACTGAGTCTAAAGCGAAAACTCCTAGTTTACTGCTTCAGACTCATTTCCCGGGAAATCTGCTCGCCATTAGCTCCAGCACACTCTGAGCCATTGACATTGTTGTGGCACCCTTTGATGGATTTAAATCGCCAGGCACCGACGGGATATACCTTCATGTGCTGCAAAAAGGTATAAGGCAGCTGCTTCCTACTTTGAAAAGGATTTTCACTGCTAGTCTGGCACTTGCCAATATACCTATTCCCTGGCATGCGGGAATAGTTCTTATTCCCAAGATAGGAAGAGAGGATTACTCATTCGCCAAGAGTTTTAGGTCAATTAGTCTAAGATCCTTCCTGCTGAAAAGCACGGAGAGACTGGTAGAGATGCAGGTGCGCAAAGTTGCCCTTCGAATGCATCCTCTTTCAGAGATGCAACATGCTTATCAGCGTGGAAAATCTTGGGAGAGAGCGCGTCAAAACCTAGTTGTGAGGATAGGATGCGTACTCGAAAGGAAAGAGTACGCGCTGGGCATTTTCGTCGACATTGAGGGAGCTTTCGATGACGCAACTGTCGACAACATGTGCAACGCTGCCAGACATCATGGCATAGATCAAGCACTGGTCTTGTGGATCAAAGCAATTCTTGTGCACAGGACATTGACCGCTAATGCAGGACTCGACCAGCGTGTCAAATTCGGCGTAAACAGGGGCTGCCCGCAAAGTGGCGTCCTGTCTCCGCTGTTATGGTGCATGGTGGCCGGCTCTCTGTTTAATGCTTTCAATGTCCTTGGAATCTATGCCCAGGCCTATGCGAATGATGTCGCTGTTCTCTCTGTCGATTCATGTTAAGCAACTGTCTGTCTCAAAGCACCGGCAGCGCTAAATGGGATGGACGATTGGTCTACCAAAAATAGGCTGTCGGTTAATCCTCTTGAGACCGATGTTGTTCTCTTCACGAGAAGGAGGAAAAATACTGACATCACGCAGCTGGTACTAAAAGTCACTCCCATTCCGGTATCCAAGAAAGGTAAGTACCTGGGAGTTATCTTAGACAGCAAGCTTCTATGGTCAAAACAAGTTGAGTCAAAAACCACCAAAGCGCTGTCAACTTTCTTGCAACGCAAAGGAGCTTTTTGCAAAACATAGAGCTTATCGCCGGCAAAGGTCCTCTTGATCTACACGGCAAAGATACGACCGATAATCTTATATGCATCGGTTGTCTGGTGGAATAGGCTAACACGCAACCACGTCGTAGCCTCTTTCACCAAACTCTAAAGACCGTTTTCTCTCAGCTGTACGGGAGCTTTCGGCAGAACGCTGGGAGTTGCTCTAGATGCTATGATGGACCTATCACCCCTTGAAAGCCATGTCTCGTCTGAAGAGAATGGTAAAACGTCACGGAATGGTAAATCGGAATGACACTGCTTCTGGCTAATAACTGGCTTAAGGGGAGTAAGCCCGCCGAAAACCAAAATAGTCATCTTCACAAGGAGAAGATCTACACCAAGATACGGTATCGATCTGATACCCAAAAGATCTGCCAAATACCTTGGCATGACCTTAGACTTCAAGCTTAGCTGGAATGACAATATCAATGAAAGAACCAACAAATCCTACGTGGCACCGTATTCGTAGAGAGTAGCCTTTGGAAAGATATGGGGCTTCAACCTATTTATGTCTATGGTTTGAATGTCTGGTTGAAGACACTTGAGAAGAAACGCCATCTTCAGAGTGTTTTAAGGGTTCCTCGTAGCCTAAGTGAGTCTTGACCTCTCGTCAATGTGGTACCCATTTACCTAACCTAACCTATAAGTCTTTGTGCAAAATGGCCGATTAATACTTTCCACGTTTGCTACTGCTCTTGTTGACCTCGCTTGGCAGGTTTTGGTTTCGGGAAATGCCTGTCGCATCATTCAAGTCGCAATAACCTTGAATATTGCAAAAAAACTGTCGGAGTGGCCAAGCACATTGAGCAAGTACAGCTGGTTTCGAACAGAGCTATCTCCAAAGTGAATGATTGGCTTGTAAATGCCCACCTGGAACTAGCAGCCGACAAAAGGGAGGCTGTGCTCATAACCAGCCGCAGGAAGGTGGAGTATGTGAGCTTCTTAGTCGGTGATTAGACGATTAGGCCTAAAGAATCATTGAAGTATCTAGGGGTTATGCTGGACAACAGGCTCTTCATTAACGAAACCATAAAGTGCGCCAACTAGAAGGCGTCAGTTACACAAGGAGCACTCTCACGAATGCTCCCGAATATAGGCGGGCGGGCCCGGATATGCGTGCAGAGTCTTACTCTCACCAGTAGTCAGTTCAGTCCTACTAGGCTGGAGCACTCGCAGTAAGACAACTGAAACAGATGATGACTTTAGTCTACAGACTTTGTGCTACAAGGAAAATCAGTGGATTCAGGACCATCCCAGGTGACGCAGCGTTCGTCATAGCAGGAATGCTACCCAACGACATCCTGACAGATGAGCTCAAGAAGGTATACCGCAGGCAAACGTCTGCTGAATGTCAGGGCAGCAAATCAAGCGTAAAAAAGTAGAAGAAATGTAGTAGCAGCCAGATGGCACGCCTCCAGAAAAGGGAGGTGGACGCATAGGCTCATACCCATTATCGAGACTTGGACATCAAGAACGGCCGGAGACTTAACTTACCACCTTTCGCAGTTTATGTCTGGACACGGCGGCTATCGATAGTATCTTCATAGATGTGGACATGATAGGCCACTGCTGTGTCCACAATGTCCAAATTCTGAAGAAGACGAAGAACATGCAGTTTTTGACTGTAGCCACTAGAAAGACAAATGGTGAACATGCTAAGCCCCGAAAATCTGGTCCCTTACATGATGGGCTCGGTAGATTACTGGAATGAGCTATGCTCGTACGAGGCTACGGCAGCCCGAAGCAGAGAGAAGAGCTCAAGAGGCCGCCACCTAAAATATAGCGTAGATCGCAAATCAGCCCCGTGAAGTAAGAAGTTCTCCTCGGCAGAACATCGGGGCTCAATAGTTAGTATCTTGATCGCGAACGACGATGACACAAGGATTGAATTGAGTAGCAGAGTGTCCATAAAACTTTATAGAAAAGACTAAGCCAGGAATTCTAAGTTCTCAGAAAATGCCGCCGTAAGGGCATTCGGTTTAGGTACAAATTCAAAGCATCTTCGAGAAAATCGTTTCACCTCAAAATCAACTAGTAACAACCGGGAATGTTTGCTGTAAGTGGTCTATACTAGTCCCACCTTGGTTTACCAAAGATATAGCTTAAAAGACAAATCATTCAGCGACAGACAATCCATCATCGGCATCCAATCGCCCGGACAGTCTCGCCATATGTCCGGCTTAGCAGACATTTCTCATTTATCAGAGCATTGAACCCACTCACGATACCGACGCGGCTCATAAAATCAATAAATAAACTTTATGAGGTCGACTCCTAACCTAACCGCCTTCACACACACTCAATTTCGTCCCAAATTCAATTCATCCATCCGACCGCGTACTGCCACCAGGTAATTCAATAAACACCTGCTCCCGAGCTCGAGCGTCCGTCGCGCATTCTTTCTTATTACGACCCTAGGCGTCGGCGGCGGTAACGACGACGACCGTTGGACACCTCAAGTAGTTTTAAATAAATGTCCCCGACAAATTGAATGAATTGCTTGACAAATTCGTATCCCGCTCCCACCAGGTCCACCAACAATCCGTGTCTCGCCCGCTCCCTCACAATAGATCTCACAAAGCACACACGTCACGCCGTTTGAGGTCAGTCGATTGATAAACGCTTATCCGACTATCTGGTGTGTCCAAACATCGAATTTGTCGAAAAGGCCCATTCTCGTTCTTCTTGCTCGTCATCTGCTGGTCCTGGATCCTGATTACCATAATCTATTCGTCGGAATTATACCGAATATTACTCATAAATCTCGCCCAGGTCACACTCACACCGCGCAGCTCGAGCTCGGAAGAGGAGAAGGAGGTAGACTATATGTATCTTTTACCCCATGAGCGAGTGTATGATTGAATTTGAATAAAATTCGGATTTATCTCCTAAGTGGGGGTTATTTATGGTTTGTTTAACTGCTTAGGTGTTCAGTTGTCCAATTGTCCGGCTGTTGAGCCGTGAAGTGATTCCGAAACACGTCCGTGACACCTAAACCACACCATCATCTCTTGTGGCTTTCGTATTTTCAATTCCCCTAATCTCTGATTGAATCTACGAGAATGGACGAGACAATAGTGAGAAATGTGGTGCTCGGAAATGATGTTCATCTTGGTTTTGGACTACAAATCCGATAGGGAAATGACATACAGCACAGTGTCAAGTTGATTTGGATGGCGGGCATCGGTGTTATGAGCGTCTAATGTCGTCCGATAGGTTATTTATGAATGGAAATTCTAGATATTTCTTCTTTTGGTTTCTTAACATCCAGTTTCCATTTGCATTTATGGTCGAGCCCTAGAATTGGGTCTGACATGGAATTTGCTTTTGGATTTGATATATTTCGAGTGCTGTCAGGAGGAACGAATGTTCCATCTTGAGCTGGTGATTTGTGATCTGGAACGGGGTTGTATGATCCGTCTTGAACTGAGGCTACCCTTATAACAAAATGCATATCGAGGCAGGAATCAGGAATAGTTCGTGCGTTTCGTTCTAAGCAACAGACTTCTTCTTCTTCTTCGACGCTACAGCTTAGGGCGAACCTGGGCCTCCTTTAAAAAAACCTTTACGACTGGCACGGTATTCTGCCAGCAGTCTACAGCGCCCGTTGGTTGAGGTCTTCTTCTACTTGCGTCGCCCCTAAGGATTGGATTCAAATACCTTTCGGGCTGGAGTTTTAGTTTCCATGCACTCTACATAACCTAGCCAACCAACCAACTTAGGCGTTGGATCGGCAGACGCACAGCTCCTACAATTCACTATTAAGTCCTCTCCTCCACTCTCCATTCATGCAGGTCGGACTGAAAATCGACGACCAAGGACCTCTTCATCAGCTTTCGATGGCATGGACCCTGTCTCTGTGCCATAAAGTAGGACCGGAATGATAAGGCTCTTGTATATGGTCACCTTGGCTCTACTTCTCAATTGCCTCCCGAGCTCAGAGAAATAGCGGTTGGTAAGTTTCCTTTTTTTTGTTTTTATAGTTCGCGCAGGTTCAAGAGAAAAAGTCTTATGAAGTTTGTCACACAACTCGTAGGTGTTCCTTCACTACTCTCCATGGGTGGTTGTCCTAGATAGGATTCGAGAGGAACCGACCGAATTTTCACGTTGGTTGTAGTTCTCAGCAACTTTTCCATGCACTTATGGTGTTACATTAGAATTGCACACACCGAGTATGAGTTTAAGGTGACCATATGCTGACCATATACAAAAAACGAAAAAAGGACAATGATCTTCGGTTCTGTATGTGGAATGTTAGGTCCGTAAACAGGCCACGTGCAGCCGAACAACTTGCGGACACCCTAGACCGCTGAAAAGCGGACATAACCGCCATCCAAGAAATGCGATGAAATGGACCGGGTATAAAGCGGATAAAAAACTGCGATATTTGCTGTTCGAGGTAGACTAGGGCAAAAAGTCCTAAGCTCTCGGCATGTGAGCGAACGCCTCATAACGATCCGTATCAAGGCGTTTCAAAAATCAGTCTAATCTGCGTCCACGCCCCCACGGAAGACAAGGATGACTCTACGATCTCCTAGACAGAACGTATGCCCAATGTCCCAGCTATGACATCAAAATTGTACTAGGAGACTTCAATGCTAAGCTGGGTAAGAAAAGCATCTTTGAACGAGTCATCGGCAAACATAGCCTACACGACGCCACATCCGATAACGGACACAGGCTGATTGATCTTGCTAAGAAATCTCCTTCTAGCCAGTCCGCGCTTCACGCACATCGATATACACAAAGGCGTCTGGCGGTCACCAGACCAATTTATCACTAACCAGATTGATCACATCGCGATCGGAGTAAGACACTCCTCCACTATTCTTGATGTTCGAACATTTCGAGGAGCTCGTGAGCTCAAAGATTAGCTTCTCAGAAGAAGATAGAGCACGAGAAGCGCACGATTGAGGATTTGGAGAGGTGTTACTGCAGGCGTGACGTTCGAAAGTTTTATCAACAGATAAAGCGAACATGCCAAGGTTATAAAGCTAGAACGGAAGCCTGCAGGGATGAGAATGGACGCCTAGTAGTAGAACCGCAGTCGATGCTGAGAATATGGAAAACCTCTTCTGCTGTCAGGCAGAATGATCCATTTCTAATCGACGAAGACCGCAGAGAACTCCGTCCCCCTGACCTCGACGAAGTAAAGATTGCTATATCGAAACCCAACTCCAATAAAGCTGCTGGTGCAGACGGACTGTCTGGTGAGCTCGTCAAGGCAGCTGGGGATTACCTGGTTAGGAGCGTGCAACAGCTCATTTGTAAGATATGGTCAGAGGAAAGCATGCCTGAGGAATGGAGTCTCAGCGTCGTATGCCCGATCCTTAAGAAAAGAGACCTCTCGGACTGCGCCAACTACAGAGGAATAAGTCTCCTTAACATAGCCTATACAATCTTCTCTGCCGTTTTGTGTGAACGCCTGAATCCTTTTATAAATAAGTTGATAGGTCCTTATCAGTGCCAGGGAAGTCCTCCAGCGACTATATCTTCACACTACGGCAGATCCTGGAAAAAACTAATGAATTTCAACTCGACACTCACCAGCTATTTGTCGACCTCAAAACCGTATACGACATCCTTGTTAAACTCGTCAGACTATGCAGGATGAATGGAGAACGCTCGCTGCTCCATCCGAATCGGTGGACACCTTACTGCGAAAATTGGTTTGGCAGTAAACGAGGGCAAAACTAAATATATGCTGTCATCAAAAAAGGACACTCACCACTGACGTCTTGGCCATAACGTTTGAAATGGCGGATGAAGTTTGAGGTAGTTAAGGACTTCGTCGACCTTGGCTCCGCAGTGACCTGGAACAACGACAACACTTCCAAAATCAAACGCAGAATCACTCTTGCCAATCGCTGTTTCTTTGGGCTCAGGAGGCAATTGAGTAATAGAGCCCTCTCCCGAACGACAAAGCCGACTTCATATAAGACCCTTATCCTCCCGGTCCTGCTGTACGGCACAGAAGCATGGACACTATCAAGAGCGGATGAGGAGGCCTTTGGTCGCTTCGAGAGAAGCGGAGGAAAAGATTCAACCACGAACTTTACGGGCTGTACAGCGACATAAGTTTAGTCAGGCATCTACGGATTCAACGCCTAGGATGGCTGGGCCATGTAGAGCGAATGGACACCACAGCTTCAGCCCGGAGAGTCTTTGAATCCAACCCCGAAGGGCGCAGAAACAAAGGAAGGCCGCCACTTAAGATGGCGCACACAGGTGGAAGTGGACTTTAACCAACTGGGCGTGTGGCGCTGGAAACAGCTGGCCAAAGACCGTGCCAGCTGGAGTCGCTTGTCGGTTGAGGCCCAGATTCACCACGGACGGTAACGCCACCTAAGTAAGTAAGCAGTGTGCCAGAGAGGGTTTATCGACCCAAATAAGATAATCCAAGTCCCGTTTACAAAGAGGAAAAAGTTGCAGCCCTGTTCCGTCTTTCTAAATGGCACAAACTTAAGATTTTCAGAAGAAGTTAAGTATCTAGGTATTGACCAGGACATTGTCGTACCAGGCCGATGTCGCTGTACAACTTGCACAGTTATTCGTTAAATATTCTCCTCCATACTCCGTGCGCAGTGCGCAGAATTTTCCATTCGAAACGCCCAAGGGCATCTTCATCCGCTTTTGTTAAGGTCCAATCCTCTGCGCCGTAAAAGAGGACTGGGATGGCCAAGGTCTTATATAGTGTCACCTTGGTTTTCCAAGAGAGGGCTCTACTTCTGAATTGCCTCTTGAGCCCAAAGCAACAGCGGTTGGCAAGAGTGATTCTGCGTATTATCTCAGCGCTGGTGTTGTTGTCGCTGGTAATCAGTGACCCAAGGTAGACGAATTCCTTGACCACTTCAAAGTTATATCCGCCCATGGTGACGTTCTGACCAATACGTCGGTGTCGCCCGTCTCTGGTATTTGGTATTACTCCTATTAACCCTGAGACCCATCTTGGCCGCTTCTACCTCAATGCATACACAAAGGCCTCATTGACGTCTCACTCTGTCCATCCATTGCTCATTACCGACCTTAATGGAGCAGCGAGAATTCTCCATTGTCATCCTGCACAGTCGGACGAGTTTGACAGGGATGTTAAAACTAGACATGGCTTTGTACAGCTCGTCTCTATATACGCTGTCATACGCGGCCTTGAAATCGACGAAGAGGTGGTGAGTGTCGGTTTGGTATTCCTGGGTCTCCTCCAAGATCTGCCGTAGCGTAAATATTTGGTTTATTGTGGATTTACCTGGCCTGAAACCACACTGATAAAAGCCATTCAGGTTGTCCACAAACGGTTTCAGGCGTTCACACAATACAGCAGATATCTTATATGCGATGTCCAGGAGACTTATTCCCCTATAGTTGGTGCAGTTATAGGGGTCTCCTTTCTTGTGGACCGGGCAAACGATGCTGAGATTCCTTTCGTCGGGCATGCCTTCCTCCGACGATACCTTGCAAATGAGATTTATTAGACTTAGGTCTCGATATCGCTATTTTGACCATGTCTAGGTCGGGTGGACGGAATTATCTTACATCGCCGTCCATTACGAACGGATCGTTCTGCCTGACAGCGGTAATTTGTCTGTCATCGCCGTTATACAGTCTGCAGAAGTGGTCTTTTCAAATCCTTAGTATCGACTGTGATTAGAGCTACCAGCTACCAGCTCTCCATTTTCATCCCCTGCAAGCCTCCGCTCCGGCTTTGTAGCCATGGCATGTTCGTTTTTCCTCATTGTAAAACTTTCGGGCGTCATTCCTGCGAAAGCATCTCTCCATCTCCTCGATCTCACTTTTTCCGTGTTATCTCTTCTTTCTTCTCGTCCGTCATTGCAGCGTGGCTTTATATGCCTCTTGTTTTGCCTCATGGTCTTGTTCGCATTGTTCATCGAACCAGGGGTTTCTAGGTGGTGGTGGTTTGAAACCCAGCACCTCTGACGCTGCGTCTCTGACGGCGCTGTGGCTATGCGCCCATTCCTGCTCTATTGCTTGTGCTGCTCTGGGCGGATTTTGAGAGAGCTTGGAGGAGACACGATCGGCAAAGATTCTGGCAGTCTCTTGCGATTGTAGCTTTCCGACGTCAAACTTACGTAGTCCAACTCGATTCCTAAGCATTCTTGATATCCTCATTCGTACCTTGGCTACTACAAGGTAGTGGTCCGAGTCGATGTTGGCCCCTCGGAAGGTTGGTACGTCGAGAATACTGGAGGAGTGTCTGGCGTCGATCGCAATGTGATCAATTTGGTTGGTGGTCGATTGATCAAAAGACCGCCAGGTACCCTTGAGGATGTTAAGATGGGGGAATCGCGTGCTTACTTCAAGGAGGTTACGCCCCGCTAGGAAATCAATTAGCCTTAGTCCATTGTCGGATGTGGTGTTATGGAGGCTATGCTTTCCTATGATCGACTCAAATATGTATGTCCTCTTTGCCCAGTTTTGCATTAAAATCTCCTGGAACTATTTTTGTGTCGTAGCTGGGACATTGGGCATACAAAGGTTCTATCTAGGAGATCGTAGAATTCTTCTTTGAGTCGATCGTCCTTTTCATCCGCTGGAGCGTGAGCGCATATCAAGCTAATGTCTCCGAAATTAGCTTTGATGCGGATTGCTATGAGGCGTTCGCTTACATCTCGGAAGTTTAGGGCTCTTTTGTCGGAGTCTTCGTCGAATAACGAATCCGCACCCGAACAGGCGCTGTTTGTTCTCCTTGTAGTAGTTCCCGTAATGGATGTCACAGTTTTTCATCCGTCTTTTGCGTGGTCCATCTGCCATCTGCTTTATAGCAGTTAAGGGTTTTCTCCAATTGATCGTCTGCATCCGGTCTGTTAAGGGACCTCACGTTCCAGGTGCAGACTCTCAAGTCGGTTAGTCGTTTGCAGGGGTCGTCAGCCTTGTATCCGTTCGTATCCGAGGCCTGTGGTTGCTTCTGAACAAGTGGGTTTTTACGTGATAGGGATGTTAACCCTAAGCACAACCCCCACACTAGTCAGCGATAAACTGAAGCACAAGCTGCATGGGCTCACAGGCAGCAATTTCGCATCTACCGGTAACAATAACTAGTAGGTCATCGGCAAAATGCTTATACTGCCAGTCTTGTGTATGGAGCCGAAAGCTGGACGACAAGCAGGATGGCAGAGCTGATTTTGGGTTATTTTGAAAGAAAAATTTTGCGTCGGATATTTGGTCCTGTCTGTGAGGAAGGCGAATGGAGGAGAATAGACAACCGCGAACACTACGAGCTGTGCAAACAAGTGGATATAGTCGGGAAGGCAAAGATCCGTCGACTACATTGGCTCGACCACATCGAGCGCACGAAAACCAACGCTCCAGCTAAGAGGGTCTTCGACTCCGAGCTACGAGTGACTCATTGTCACGTTGCGGCCCTGAAACTTAGATCTCTAATATTTTCCTTTCGAGGCATAACGTATTCCCAATTGATTATCGTCCACTTACCGATATACTCATAGTCGTACGTGGTAAGTGGTAGAAAAAAAAAGAAAAAAAAAAAAAACAGGTTAAGCCTCCAACTGTTGCGCCAGCACACAAAACTACTCCATCAATTAAGCCCCATTAAACGCACATAATTCCGTGGAAACTTTACTAAATGTAATTGCCCCTATCGATCTTCTCCGCGAGCCACATTCCATTTCGGTGCTTCATCCACGCAATGGAGCTATGTAGAACGTCTCTCTTCGGATAATTAAAATCAATCCTGCCCCAGCCTTATCCCATAAATCATAAGTGCCAACCAGGCTTAAACAAACAGCTTTCAACATTAATCATTTCCCTAAATAAATCTAATGATAAATACACTATGCTTCCCACAGTACTCTTACCATCGAACGTAACTATCTATTATGGGCCATTCAACAGCATTCCAGAATGATGTTCGAAAAAAAACCAAAAAACGAAATGCGACCGGAGGTATCAATGGACTAGTAACAAACCGAAGAACACGAGTAGTGTCTTCTGAAATGTTTCACTCACTTCGAGAGTCAAGTTGAAGGAACCTATGGCTTTGGCTGTCAAGTAGTGACACCCAAAGGTGTGGTCATATCAACAGGCACTCCCACATTGCTCTCACACAAGATACAACTGCGGAACAAGAAACCACAAGACAAGAGAATAGGAATAGTCACACTCGACGTATTTACCCATTCGTGGTGCTTGACTCGATGAGTCTGCCGGGCCATGTTGGTTTATGTAACAGTCAAGAGGTGAAGGAATCGCACGCATTCTCATAGCTTCAGGGTGAGCTAATAAGGTTTTGGAAATGGCAAATCACTCACTTGACCAAAACGGTATGCCGCCCACCAGCCGTTCGCAGATATTGGAGTGATGGAACTGATGGATTCATTTCAAATTGAATCCGGTATGCTCTACATCTCGTGGTGTCCTAAACCGGTTTCCACTCGACCCTACTCGCCACAGTTCGTTACTCTACACGCAACATTAGCTACGAAAGAGTTAATTGCCGGGCTATTAAGTCCACTTACCCATATCCATATCCTTTCGCTACGTCGCTGCACGTTCTAATCGCATCTAAACAAAGGTATCGCAAAACCTGTCTAACATTATACCTTTCAAAGTGCACGTAATTTCCTTTGATTGATAGATACAGCGCAGCACACAAACCATTTCCGAAACACCCAGAGAGTCCTGAGGATTTGAATCATGAGGATGAATTCATAGTCTCCGTCAACCTACCACTCCCGCTTCCCGTTCAAAGCAGACAAAACGTAATGGTGAAACAGTGGAAATGTAAGGAAGAGGGTTAGGGTTAGGTTAAGGTTTAGGTTTTGATTCCATGGTCCCTTGGTGTTATCTGATTATATCTGACAACGTACACGTAACCCCCCCACTACACCTAAACTCACTCAGCAGTTGCAGCTATGACCGAAGCGCCACTATGAACGTCGCCAAGTACCCAACAACAAAGATGTTAGTTGCATTTAGCTTTAATTAATTGCCATGTTCCCAGCTACTTTATGATAAATGCCCGTAATCATTGTGGGTTAATAGTCCAGAAACATCAGCCTTATAAGATGCATCTCACGTCGACGAAAACGAGACAGAGCGAGAGCGCCAAAGAGACTCGACAAAACTGACGACGTCCGTGTCGATAGCGCTTATGATGGTGATGTCCGATGTGTGATGTGCGATGACCATGGTCTCGTGTGGACACGAACCCAGACGGTGGCAGGAAGTTGCTTATAATGTTCATATTTTATTGCTTTATTTCTACTTGTTTTCTGGTTTTAGGTTTTTATCTTCTCATTGTCTTGTTGCCTCGCTTTTGGATCTTGTGTTTGAGGGAACATCATCAACGTTTGGGCTTGTTTGCACAAAGTGATAAATGCATCATAAATCAGCGAAGGGCAATGGAATGTGCCACTGTTCCTCAGACCGACCATATGATGGAACTATGCATTTCTGTACTTACTTTCTCGGGAACTACTACTTTATTAGACTCTAACCAGAGTATGTAGAGAGCTATCGTACGGAGGCATAATAGAATGTGGACTTGAAGGACCTTTTCCACTAGGAGTATCGAGCAATACAGATGTTAGTAGTGATCGTAGTTAGTATGAAGATGCTTGAAAATCATACTCACAATTTTGGCAGAGTTGGGAAAGGGTATCATTACGAAAAGAAGTTCTTTGTTGTGATGTGATCTACGAATATGCACGTGCATCGATAGCATCCATTTTGCCATGTTTTCGCAGCAATATTCAGAGACTTGTGTTAAACAACACAGACTGTGTCGTCTGCGAAGGCAGAGGGAATGCTACGTTTGAAGACACGAAGCAATTTGTTTGTGAAAAAAAAGGAACAGTGTTGGTCTTAGTCTCGATCCCTATGGTACTCCAAAACGAACAAGTATTTTGCTGCTGTAGCTGAATCCTACCTTCCTCTGAAAAGTCTTTTACTAAGGTAGCTTTGCAGCCGGGCTTAAAGCTGCTAAGAGCTGCATTTTTACATTTACATTTTAAAAGCATTTTATTAATATTTTTCCAAATAACTTATTCTAGGTAAAACGCTTAAACCTATCTTAAATATCTTATCTATTTAACGTAGCATACTGGACCTGAACGGGCACTCTAAGCTATACAGTATATTTTTAATTTTGTCTTTCGACGTCTATTCTATTTGTTGTGGAATTCGTTTATTAGTATTAAGGCTAAGAAAAATTAGTTAAAAAACTTAGCATATTATTAGTGAGTATAACCTTAAAACTAACTAAAACTAGTAATCCTAATCTAGCCTATCCTATTTTATCTGTATGTATATACATATATATATATGTACATGCATAGACATGTATATATAAATATATATATATATACATACACATATATACATAACTTACAGCTAACCTAACTAACCTAATTAACTTACTACTACCTAATCTATATTCAGCAATTGGCCTTTTATTTAATGATTTTTTATGACGCTAGGCCCAAAGGATTCAGCGACGGAGACTGTACAAGCCACCAGAAACGTTGCGTTTGTCGAGCAACGTCTGCTCGATCCCGATCTGACATTGCCATACTGAAACGGAGTCGCCCCGGCTCACGGAGTGCTACATCCCGTTCGTAAGATAAGCTCTTTTCCACAGACCTTCGGGCCACGTGGAAGATTAACGGAATCGCCGATTTGTCCTGTATCAGTTCGCGGTTGTCGTAATGTAAGAACGCTTCTGGGGGAACAAAGCCGCTAAGACGAGCTCTCTCGTGATATAACTCATTTGGGTAATAAGCCCCAGATATCAAGTTATTGGTCGAAGTCATCGCCCTTGCAACGTGACTTCGAATCAATTTGATCAAAAAGTTGTCAATCCTAATAATTTTGGCTCTATTGTATAGGACCTCGTTGGGATAGTATTTTATGTACTCGGATTCTGGTGTTCTGTGCAATGAGAGACAGGTCCTTAGACATTGTCTCTCAAACACTCGAATCCATTCCATCAGGCTTGCACTCACATTGAACCAAACGGGACATCCATAGGCGATCATGGGCCTGATTAAAGCCATGTAACAGATTATTTTGACTTTCTTATCAAGTTGGCTGCTATGAAACAGCCATCTTAACAGAGTGAAAGCTCCCCGAGCCCTGGCCAAAGCAACATCTATATGTTTATTAAAATACAGATATTGATCCAACCAGATACCGAGGTATCTGACTACATTTTGGTTCGCCAGTGGACGCCCATCCGGACCAGTGATGGAGAATTTTCGCCAGTTTTTCCTGGTACCCCTAGAGGCCCCAGACAATGGCGTTCTAAACAAAATAGTTTCCGATTTTAGGAAGTTGATTTTCAGTTTCCAGTCATTACAAAACGTTTGAATTTTTTCGAAGTCACGTTGCAAGAGAGTAACTATGACGTCAATCGTTGGACCTGTTCTATACGCGACAAGGTCGTCTGCGTATGCTATCGAGTGACGAAGCGAAGCTATCAGACCACTGACGTAAATGTTGAAAAGGATCGGCGAGTTTACTGTGCCTTGTTGTAGACCATTTTTGATATCAAATGTTTGAGAAGAAGTCACGTTGGCAATTTTTACAACGAACTTTCTTCCCATTAACATATCATAGATCATATACAGCAGTGGTTTACTTATGCCTAGCTGGTTAAGCCTGTAGTAAAGTCCCTCTAACCATACGGTGTCGAAGGCTTTTTCCAAGTCAACCAGGCAGGCACCTGTGCATTGGTTCTTGCATCTGTTCCATTGGATATCCGACACGAGTTTCGACGCTGCATGAATAGTACCATGCCCCGCCCTGAAACCGAATTGGTCATCCGGAATGATGTCTTTGTCCTCAACCCATTTTGAAAGGGCTCTGTGAATCATCTTCTCGAATACCTTGCTGATGCTCGGAAGGAGACTTATCGACCGGAGATTTGCCGGGTTGGACGAATCTTTTCCTTTCTTGGGGATGGGCTGCACCACCGCTGTTTTCCAACGCACCGGATAATATGCATTATTGAGCGCGTTGTTAAACAGGATAGTGTATGCCTCTATAGCCATCGGTGGAAGGTGTCTAAGTACAGTATTAGAGATTCCGTCGATGCCTGCGGATTTCTTCTTTCTCAGAGATTCGAAGATCGTTTGAAGCTCTACCGTCGATACAAAAGGGGGGTTAAACCCATCGTTGGCGACGACATTGTTTGCCATGAAATCGTCCCTGAAGCTGGTGAAACCATTGTTCTCGGCTCGCCAATGTTCGATGTCATTTCGGAGATCGAAGTGGTGGAGCAGAGCCCTGTTCTCCAGGTCATGGTTCGGGCGAATGTTCTCATTCACCTTATACACTTCCTGAAAGACAGCCCCCACTGTTGCCACTTTCTCCTGTGGATCTTCGATCACAAAGAAGTCGTCATCCAGAACAGCATCTTCTGGATCTATGCTCACGGTTCGTAAAATTCGTTCATTGTCTGGCGTCCTCAGAAGCTTCAAATTTTGTAAGTCGTTTTGATTATTTCTCCGAAAAATTTGATTTATTTGCGGGAACATATTCGGGTTGTTGGACTTCACATCCCGAATTTTGTTGTTCCAGTACGAACTTACAGAAATTCTGTAATTCTCTGTAATCAATTGCTGGAGGTTTTTAATCAAAGATTTCAGTGTCCTGATCTCGGGATCATGTCTATCAGTAAACCGTCTAAGAGCTGCAATTCAGATTCGGGTGTACCACAAGGTTCAGTTCTTGGACCAGATTTATATAGGGCGCCGTGGCGCAGTGGTTAGTGTGTTGGACTCTGACGCACGATGAGCGAGTTCGGATGCCGATAACACCAACGCCGTCGAATGTTTATTTCGCGGCGTCCCTCGGCGTGATACTAGCTAAACCCTCCGTAGTAAACTTGTCATGAAAAAGCTTCTCGACTCACGCCGTTCGAAATCCGCATTAAACTGTAGGTCCCTTTCACCTGTGTGAAAAATAAATCACACACAACATGGGTGATTGAGAGAAGCTTAGCTCTGGTCCTTAATGGGCTGTAACGCCACCAAAGAAGAAGAATATACATCTTTAGGGATGCGGATGCGAATGATGTCGTCGTTCTGTCTGTCGGCTCATGCTTAGCGAATGAGAAGGAGGAAAAATGCTGATATGACTCAGCTGGTACTAAAAGGCACTTCCATACCGATTTAAGGAGGCTAAGTATGTATAAGTCGTCTCAGATAGCAAGCTTCTCTTATAAAAGCATGTTGAGTCAAAAAACCATCAAAGCGTTGTCAGCTTTCTGGCAATGCAAAGAAGCCTTTGGCAAAACATGTGGTTTATCGTCAGTAAATGTCCTTTGGATCCACACGGCAATGATAAGACCTATAATCTCGTATGCATCGGTTGTCTGGTGGAACAAACTAAAACGCAAACACGTCGTAGCTTCTTTCATCAAACTTCAGAGAACGGTTTGTCTCAGCTGCACGGGGGCTTTCCCCAGCACGCCGGGCAGGTAACATTCCTGCGGTGTTCCAGCGAGTCTAATGTTTTGGTAATGCTGGAGTCACCTATCAGTTTTATCGCGCGTTTTTGTATTCTGTCTAGTAGGTGCAATGAGGTCTTGGAAGCACCGGACCAGACATGAGCGTTAAACTCTAATTTGGGGCGAATGAACGCCTTATAGATTGTAGCCAGATCTAAGGGTGAGATAAATTTCTTGCATGTGTATAAGAAGCCTCCTTGTAGCAAGCACGCGATTCCCCCATCTCAACATCCACAAGGGTACCTGGCGGTCTTGTGATCAATCGATCACCAACCAGATTGATCATATTGCGATCGACGCCAGACACTCCTCTTGTATTCTCGACGTACGAACCTTCCGAGGGGCCAACATCGACTCGGACCACTACCTTGTTGTAGCCAAGGTACGAATGAGGATATCATGAATGCTTAGGAGTCGAGTAGGACAACGTAAGTTTGACGTTGGAGAGCTACAATCGCAAGAGACTGCCAGAATCTTTGCCGATCGTGTCTCCTCAAAGCTCTCTCAAAATCCGTCCAGAGCAGCACAAACAATAGAGCAGGAATGGGCTCATTGCCAGAGCGCCGTCAGAGCTGCTGCCTCAGAGGTGCTGGGTTTCAAACAGCCACCACCTAGAAACCCCTGGTTCGATGAACAATGCGAACAAGCCCATGCAGCAAAACAAGAGGCATATAAGGCCGTGCTGCAACGACGGACGAGAGCTGCTCGCGAAATCTTTGAGCAGAAGAGAAGAGAGGATCACACGTTTTTCAGAAGAAAGAAGAGAGAGCACGGAAAGCGTGAGATCGAGGAGATGGAGAGATGCTTCCGCAGGAATGACGCCCGTAAATTTTACAACAAGGTAAAACGAACATGCCATGGCTACAAAGCCAGAGTGGCGGCCTGCAGGGATGAAAATGGAGAACTGGTAGTAGAGTCGCAGTCGATGCTGAGGATTTGGAAAGACCACTTCTGCAGACTGTATAACGGCGATGATAGACAAGATACCGCTGTCAGGCAGAACGAGCCATTCGCAATGGACCACGAAGTAACAGAATTCAGTCCACCCGACCTAGACGAAGTCAAAATAGCGATATCAAGACTTAAGTCTAATAAAGCCGCTGGCGCAGACGGCCTGTCTGCTGAGCTTTTTAAGGCGGCTGGAGATGAGCTGGTAAGGTGCATGCACCATCTGCAAGGTATGGTCGGAGGAAAGCATGCCCGACGAATGGAGTCTCATCTTCGTCGATTTCAAGGCCGCGTATGACAGCGTATATAGAGACGAGCTGTACAAAACCATGTCTAGTTTTAACATCCCTGTCAAACTCGTCCGACTGTGCAGGATGACAATGGAGAATTCTCGTTGCTCCATTAAGGTCGGTAATGAGCATACCGAGACCTTTGATGTTAAAAAAGGATTTAGGCAGGGCGACGCGCTGTCGTGCAACTTTTTCAACATCGTGCTTGAAAAGATTGTGCAAGAGTCACTGGCCAACACAAGAGGTACGATCTATTCCAAGTCTACGCAATTGCTTGCGTACGCCGACGATATTGACGTAATTGGACGAAAACAGCAAGACGTCAATGAGGCTTTTGTGAGCATTGAGGTAGAAGCGGCTAAGATGGGTCTCAAGGTTAATGAGGGTAAAACCAAATATCTGCATTCATCCAAAAGAGACGGACAGCACCGACGTATTGGCCAGAACGTCACCATGGGCGGATATAACTTTGAAGTGGTCAAGGAATTCGTCTACCTTGGCTCACTGATTACCAGCGACAACAACACCAGCGCTGAGATAAAACGCAGAATCACTCTTGCCAACCGCTGTTTCTTTGGGCTCAAGAGGCAATTGAGAAGTAGAGCCCTCTCTCGGAAAACCAAGGTGACACTATATAAGACCCTGATCATCCCAGTCCTCCTTTACGGCGCAGAGACTTGGACCTTAACAAAAGCGGATGAAGATGCCCTTGGTCGTTTCGAGAGGAAAATTCTGCGCACTATCTACGGTCCCGTTTGTTCAAACGGTGTATGGAGGAGAAGATATAACGAAGAACTGTACGGGTTGTACAGCGACATCGGCCTGGTACGACGTCTACGGATACAGCGTCTAAGGTGGCTAGGCCATGTAGAGCGCATGGAAGATACAGCTCCGACCCGAAAAGTCTTCGAATCCACTCCGGAAGGAAGGCGCGGCAGAGGACGGCCGCCTCAGCGGTGGTGCACGCAGGTGGAAAGGGACCTCAACCAACTGGGCGTGCGGCACTGGAAACAGCTGGCCAAAGACCGTGCCGGCTGGAGACGCTTGTTGGTTGAGGCCCAGGTTCACCACGGACTGTAGCGCCACCTAAGGAAGGAAGGAAGGTATAAGAAGCCTAGGCATTTTTTAGCATTCTTGGCGACACTGAATATGTGGTCGCTCCAATTAAGATTGTGAGCAACACACATACCCAGGATGGAAAGCTTTTCGGTTTCTGAGATGCAAGTGCCATTCATGGATAATGGCTGCGGGTTAGTTATACGCTTTAACGATAAGAGACAGCATTGTGTTTTGGAAGCATTAAATTCCACTCTATTGTTTTTACCCCATTGGATGATGCTGTCGATATCGGAATTTAATGAGCTCAACATACGCTGTCGCTCACTATCTACAACCGAAGTGCAGGGTCGTAAGCTAGTGAACGCATATCAGAAGCTGAGAGTACTGTCGTTAGCGAAGGAGTGAATTGGATTAGAAGTAACAGACAAGAGATCATTTATAAAAATAAGAAAGAGTGTCGGAGACAAAACGGAGCCGTGGGAACACCAGCAACAATTTCGCTTTCACCCTCTTGGTGAAGCGAGTGATTCCACTTTTCGGCGAGATATGCCATCAAATCACCAGTGGATCTGTTGCTGCCGTGATTTAAGATATTTCATAAGCTGACTGTTAATCAGCGTTTGCATGACCTTGGACAGAAGGGACGTTAGTGCAATGGGTCGGTAGTTGGAGGGAGAAGATGATTCGCCTTTTTTGGGTATAGGCTGGACAAATGCTGTTTTCCACCTATTCGGAAAGAGCCCAGAGGAGTAGGAAAGGTGAAAAAACTTACGCAGTGGTTTCGCCAGCGTAGAAGAACAACTCTTCAGAACTATTGAGGCAATACCACCTGGACCAGCGGATTTGTTCATGTCGAGGTCCTTAAGAACCCTTCCGACTGTACGAGTGCGGAAGTGGATTAATCCCATGGTGGAATTGACGCACTCTAGTACAGGCGGAGACAAAGTACAAGCTGGCAGCTTAGAGCTGGTTACGAAATGGGCAGCAAGTAGGTTAGCTTTGTCTAAGGGGGTGACAGCTGGAATGTCATTTTGGATGAGCGTATGTATAGACGACTCAAATGAGTTTTTTACGTTTTTTACAAACGACCAGAAACTTTTGCTTTGAAACTTGTTGCGAGGAGGATGACACCGCTGAGCATTTTCTCTGTGACTGTCCCGCCTTTGCTCGCGTACGGTGGCGCACCCTTGGGGTCGACGTGGTGTGTGCCAAATTTCTTGGCTCTACATCACTGAAGCCCGGAAAACGGGGAAGATACAGTAATGTAAGGTGTCTGTCTGGACTGCAATGGACCAGTATTTGCGTCTGAGTGCTCCAACAGATAGGAAAAGCCTTCAACAACAATCTATACACATATCGCAAAGAATGGGCTACAGAGAATGCTCTACATCACTTAGTGGCGCGTGTTGGAAACAGTTTCACACGCAAGGAGATCGCGATTTGCGCCTTCCTCGATATTGATGGGGCCTTTCACAATACCAGCTATGACTCGATCACCACTGCACTATCCTGCAGAGGTGTAGACTAGACCACTAATCACTGGATTAGGGCGATGCTTAATAGCCGTATTATATCGGCCACATTCGGAGAGGTCTCGGTGACAATATCGGCGGATAAGGGGTGTCCACAAGGAGGAGTACTTTCACCCCTTCTCTGGTCGATAGTTAATGACGACCTACTCCATAAGTTAACCAACCTCGGCTACGTAGTTATTGTTACGGGCAGGTGCGCAATTGCTGCCTGTGAGTGCATGCAGCTTGCACTTCAGCTCTTTTTTAAGAGGGTTTGTCGATTAACTCAAATAAGACAATCTTAGTCCCGTTTACA
The DNA here is from genome assembly GCA_951905685.1 of Eumerus sabulonum. NCBI lineage: Eukaryota > Metazoa > Arthropoda > Insecta > Diptera > Syrphidae > Eumerus > Eumerus sabulonum. The sequence goes on from OX645060.1 coordinate 9,546,821, forward strand.
AAGAGGAGAAGGTTGCAGCCCTGTTTAATCTTTATAAGTGGTACTGACCTTGATCGCAAACTTAACTGGAACTCTAACATTAAAAATAAACTTACAAAGGCGACTGAGGCCTTGTGGGCTATATACCGCAATAGTAAGACCTATCATCACCTATGCGTTCACGGCGTTGAGCAAAAATCGATAATCGTTAAACTTCAACGCCTTCAATGCGTGCCTCGGCACCTTAAGACCTGCCCTACGGCAAATTTCGAAGGCCTTAGGAATGAGGGCTAGCATCTCCCAAGCAGAATTGTATACCATCCTAACATGCGCCAATCTAAACTAAGAGACTGGCATAAGAGGAGTAACCATCACTCTCTGATAGCCAAGCAGCGGTTAAGGCGCTGAGTTCGTATAGCACGAACTCAAAATCCGTCAAGGAATGTCATGATGCCCTAGAGGACCTTGCTAAAAGAAACAAAGTCAAACTCTGGTGTGTTCCAGGGTACAATGGTGTTATGGGTAATGAAATTGCCAATCAACTCGCCAGGAAAGGTCCCAGCGAAAGGTACATAGGTCCTGAACCATTCTGCGGCACTCCCAAGTCGAAGATTAACTTTTTCTTAGACAAGTGGGAAATACCTGTCCTTTTGGAACAGCGTTCAATGACTTAGCCAATCAAACACTCTATTAACATATCCAAACTTCATAGAGTAGATATCAGAAGACCTTACGGGACCCTATGGTCTGAGATATTATTTCATCAACCTCTCATCTGAAACTGAGTGTCGACTCTATCTTGAGGACGAAGAGACTGCTCTTTGCCATCTCAGGAAGCGTATCCTTCTCAGTTAAATGATGACTCCTGAGGGGATCATCTCAGTTTCTACAAGAGACATTCTCAATTTCATTAAGAAAGTGGAGAAGCTCCTCATCTAGTCGGCTAGGTGGCGCAATAGATCTATAAAGGTCGCAGGGCCTCATGCTATTTGTTAGCACTAGCTCCTAAAAAAAAAGCAAGAAAAAATGAATAGGGGAAAGGGAGCGAGTTAATAGAGCGAAGAAGCGGATCGAATTTAACAAACGCCATCATCGAACTTCTTCCCTCCTCAATTCACTACGTCTGAAAACGAACTCCGGTTCCCGGCACATGATTCCCACATCTCAACATCCACAAAGGAATTTGGCGATCACCTGATCGTCGACCATCAACCAGATAACTCACGTTGCGATCAATGCCAGACACTTCTCCAGCAACCTAGGTGTACGAACCTTCCAAGGAGCCAACATCGATTCAGATCACTACCATGTTGCAGCCAATTAACGAATGGGGATGGGGATGCACCGGAGTGACGTCTGAAATCACAGAAGACCACTGGGATCTTTGTCAATCGACAGCAGGTTTCAAACCGCCGTCAGTTACGATGGTCTGATGAGCAATGCGGACAAGCCCATGTAGCAAGGCAAAACGCCTACAAAGCCATGCTATATAGATCGACGAGGGTCGCTCGTGTACATTACAAGCAGAAAAGGAGAAGAACACACGAATTTAAGAAAAGAATAAAAGAGAGCATTGAAAGCGTAAGATGGAGGAGATAGAGGGATGCTGCCACAGGAATGACACTCGCAAGTCTTACGAAAAAGTAAACCGAACATGCCAGGGCTATAAAGAAGCCCGACAACTAGTAGTAGAGTCACAGTTGATGCTGAGTATATGGAAGGAACACTTCTGTAGACTGTTTAAAGGCGATGATAGATCTGATACCGCTGCCAGGAAGAATGATATATTCGCAACGGACCAAGATGCAAGGGACTTCTGTTCACCCGGCCTAAATGAAATTAAGCTGGTAATTTCGCAGCGTAAAACTAATAAAGCCGCGGGTGCAGACGGCCTACCTGCTGAGCCACTTAAAGCAGCTGGAGATGAGTTGGCTGGAAACAGGTACCACCTCATCTGTCAGATATGGTCGGAAGACATATGCCCGAAGAATTGAATCTCAGCTTCATTTGCCCGGTCCATAAAAAAGGGGACCCCTATAACTGGGCTGGGGAGGGAGGGAGCGAGCAAACAGAGCAAAGAAGTTGATCGCGTTTAACATGGCAAACGCCAGCTTCGATCTCTGTCCCTGTTCAATCCAAGTTGACACACAGCCTCCGCGTGGCCCCCCTGGATAGCTACCCTGGCACCCGCCAGGTAGTGAACCAATGTGTGCAGCGACCCAACCCTTGCTCCTGGGGGTTGTGCTTAGTGCTTGTGTGTCCCTATCACGTAAAAACCCACTTGTTCCGAAACGACAACAAGCCTCGGATACGGACGGATACAAAGCTGACGACCCCTGCAAACGACTAACGGACTTGAGAGTCTGCACCTGGAATGTGAGGTCCCTTAACAGACCGGGTGCAGGCGATCAATGGGAGCAAACCCTGAACTGCTATAAAGCAGATATAACCGCACTCCAAGAAGTGCGATGGGATGGACCAGGCAAAAAACGGATGAAAAACTGCGACATCTACTACGGGAGGCTACAATCGCAAGAGACTGCCAGAATCTTTGCCGATCGTGTCTCCTCAAAGCTCTCTCAAAATCCGCCTAGAGCAGCACAAACAATAGAGCAGGAATGGGCTCATTGCCAGAGCGCCGTCAGAGATGCTGCCTCAGAGGTGCTGGGTTTCAAACAGCCACCACCTAGAAACCCCTGGTTCGATGAACAATGCGAACAAGCCCATGCAGCAAAACAAGAGGCATATAAGGCCGTGCTGCAACGACGGACGAGAGCTGTTCGCGAAATCTATGAGCAGAAGAGAAGAGAGGAACACACGCTTTTCAGAAGAAAGAAGAGAGAGCACGGAAAGCGTGAGATCGAGGAGATGGAGAGATGCTTCCGCAGAAATGACGCCCGTAAATTTTACAACAAGGTAAAACGAACATGCCATGGCTACAAAGCCAGAGTGGCGGCCTGCAGGGATGAAAATGGAGAACTGGTAGTAGAGTCGCAGTCGATGCCGAGGATTTGGAAAGACCACTTCTGCAGACTGTATAACGGCGATGATAGACAAGATACCGCTGTCAGGCAGAACGAGCCATTCGCAATGGACCACGAAGTAACAGAATTCGGTCCACCCGACCTAGACGAAGTCAAAATAGCGATATCAAGACTTAAGTCTAATAAAGCCGCTGGCGCAGACGGCCTGTCTGCTGAGCTTTTTAAGGCGGCTGGAGATGAGCTGGTAAGGTGCATGCACCATCTCATCTGCAAGGTATGGTCGGAGGAAAGCATGCCCGACGAATGGAATCTCAGCATCGTTTGCCCGGTCCATAAGAAAGGAGACCCCTATAACTGCGCCAACTATAGGGGAATAAGTCTCCTTAACATCGCATATAAGTTCTTCTCTGCCGTATTGTGTGAACGCCTGAAACCGTTTGTGGATAACCTGATCGGCTCTTATCAGTGTGGTTTCAGGCCAGGTAAATCCACAATAGACCAAATATTTACGCTATGGCAGATCTTGGAGAAGACCCAGGAATACCAAATCGACACTCACCACCTCTTCGTCGATTTCAAGGCCGCGTATGACAGCGTATAAGGAGACGAGCTGTACAAAGCCATGTCTAGTTTTAACATCCCTGTCAAACTCGTCCGACTGTGCAGGATGACAATGGAGAATTCTCGTTGCTCCATTAAGGTCGGTAATGAGCATACCGAGACCTTTGATGTTAAAAAAGGATTTAGGCAGGGCGACGCGCTGTCGTGCAACTTTTTCAACATCGTGCTTGAAAAGATTGTGCAAGAGTCACTGGGCAACACAAGAGGTACGATCTATTTCAAGTCTACGCAATTGCTTGCGTACGCCGACGATATTGACGTAATTGGACGAAAACAGCAAGACGTCAATGAGGCTTTTGTGAGCATTGAGGTAGAAGCGGCTAAGATGGGTCTCAAGGTTAATGAGGGTAAAACCAAATATCTGCTTTCATCTAAAAGAGACGGACAACAGCGAGGTATTGGCCAGAATTGGTCAAGGAATTCGTCTACTTTGGCTTACTGATGACCGGCGACAACAACACCCCCGCTGAGATAAAACGCAGAATGACTCTTGCCAACCGTTGTTCCTTTGGGCTCAAGAGGCGATCGAGAAGTAGAGCCCTCTCTCGGAAAACCAAGGTGACTCTTTATAAGACCTTAATCATCCCAGTCCTCCTTTACGGCGCAGAGGCTTGGACCTTAACAAAAGCGGATGAAGATGCCCTTGGTCGTTTCGAGAGGAAAATTCTGCGCACTATCTACGGTCCCGTTTGTTCAAACGGTGTATGGAGGAGAAGATATAACGAAGAACTGTACGGGTTGTACAGCGACATCGGCCTGGTACGACGTCTACGGATACAGCGTCTAAGGTGGCTAGGCCATGTAGAGCGCATGGAAGATACAGCTCCGACCCGAAAAGTCTTCGAATCCACTCCGGAAGGAAGGCGCGGCAGAGGACGGCCGCCTCAGCGGTGGTGCACGCAGGTGGAAAGGGACCTCAACCAACTGGGCGTGCGGCACTGGAAACAGCTGGCCAAAGACCGTGCCGGCTGGAGACGCTTGTTGGTTGAGGCCCAGGTTCACCACGGACTGTAGCGCCACCTAAGTAAGTAAGTATAACTGGGCTGAGGGCGCCGTGGCGCAGTGGTTAGTATGTTGGACTCTGGCGCACGATGAGCGAGTGCGGATCCCGATAACACCAACGCCATCGAATGTTTATTTCGCGGTGTCCCTCCTCGGCGGGGTACTGGCAAAACCCCCCGTAGTATAAACTTGCCTTGAAAAAGCTTCTCGACTCACGCCGTTCGGAATCGGCAATAAACTGTAGGTCCCTTTCACCTGTGTGAAAAATAAATCACACACAACATGGGTGATTGAGAGAAGCTTGGCTCTGGTCCTTCATGGGCTGTAACGCCAACATACATACATACATAACTGGGCTAATTGTAGGGATATAATCTCCCTAACATCGCATATAGAATCCTCTCTGCCATGCTGTGTGAACGCCTGAAACCATTAGCGAACAACTTGATAGGTTCCTATCAACGCGTTTTCAGGCAAAGAAAATCCAGGATAGACCAAATATTCACATTGCGCCAGATCTTGGAGAAGACTCATGAATTTCAGGTCGACAAAAGCTGCATGTGACAGTGTCTATAGGGACATCCCTGCCAAACTCGTCAGGTTGTGCAGGATGAGAATGGAGAATTCTCGCTGCTCCATTAAGGTCTATAAGGAGTTAAGCAAGACTTTCGATGTCAAAAAGGGATTTAGACAGGGCGACGCATTTTCATGTGACTTTTCCAGCATCCCGCTTGAAAAGATCGTGCGTGATTCACTGGCCAATACAAGAGGCACCATCTACTTCAGGTCTTCACAATTGCTCGCATACGCTGATGACATTGACGGAATTGGGAGAACGCAGAGAGATGTCAATGACGCATAACACTGACGTCTTGGCCAGAACATCACAATTGCCAGCTATAACTTTGATGTAGTCAAGGATTTTGTCCACCTTGGCTCATTGATAAAAAGCGGCAACGACAACAGCGCTGAGATTAGACGCAGAATAACTCTTGTAAATCGCTGTTTCTCCGGGCTGAAGAGGCAATTGAGTAGTAGAGCCCTCTCTCGGAAAACTAAGGTGAGCCTCTATAAAACCTTAATCATTCCGGTCCTCCTCTAAGGCGCAGAAGCTTGGACGTTGTCAAAAGTGGATGAAGAGGCCCTTGGTCGTTTCGAGAAGAAGATTTCTGCGTACAATCTTCGGTCCCGTTTGTGTTGACGGAGAGTGGAGGACTAGATTCAAGCAAGAACTCTACGGGCTGTACAGCGACATCGGCCTTGTACGATGTCTACGGATCCAATGTCTTAGACGGCTAGACCATGTGGAGCGAATGGACAGTACAGCTCCGTCCTGAAGAGTCTTTGGCAACAATCCGGAAGGACGGCCGCATCTAAGGTGGTGCACACAGGTGGAAAGGGACTTTAACCAACTGGGCGTGCGACACTGGAAATAGCTAACAAAAGATCGTGCTAGCTGGAAAGGCTTGTTGGTTGAGGCCTAGGTTCACCCCGAGCTGTAGCGCCACTTAAGTAGGTACGTAAGTATATGACAATGTCTAAGGGATGAGCTTCTTACATAGGTCCGTGTTAGATCCGATAAGTAAGCTTACCGAATAATCGTGCTGCAAGTGGTTCACATAACTGAGTTGTACCTACTTTCTGGCTCAGGGCTTAGGACATATCAGTATACATACAGAAGGACTGCCAGAGCCATACGTGCGCAAAGTCGCTTTATGATTGTACTCTGCATCAAGGTTCAAAGGCATCTTTCAACGACATATGCTCGACGATACTGAGCCATTGTCGTTGAGAACTAGAGTCGTCTTTGGTATTAAAAGACTTGTTTGCCCAGCGCTCTCGATTCCTCTGAAGTCTATGTCGGATGGCGCCGCTTGAAAGCTCATTTGACTAATCATTGTAAGATTTGAGGTTATTTTTGTAAAGTTTTTTAAGGTAATACAAGTATACGAGGAGTGGCAATAAAGGTCTGGGAAAAGAATTTAGTCCGCCTCTAACTCTACACAACGATTCCAACGTTGCCCCCATGATCGAATCATCCTTTATTATCCTCCGAAGTTAACCCACTCATAGCCATGGTTACAGCCTCTTTGACCTTCTCTACACCGCCATGATGAGTCCTCTTGAGGTGTGACTTCATCTTAGGAAAAGAAAGGTCGCAGGGGGCTCGATATTGCCCCTATTGGCCTATAGGGTGGGCGCTTTTTTCGTCAAAAACTTTTGCACAATCAACTAGGAATGAGCCGGCGCATTGTTGTGGCGAAGATTCAGCCCTTTTCGTCAAATTAGGGAGTCCACACCGAAAACGCGTACTTGCAGCTTTTTCGGGACGCTAACATAGAACTGTCCAGTCACTGTCTGGTCGATAAAAAACATACTCACTATGAACGGGGTCGCGGATGTCGAAAAAACGTTCAACGTTTCTTTCAGTGGCCCACTGTTGTGCCACACACTCGTCTGGATACACCACCTGCAAGTTTTGGGCGATTTCCGAGGGCTTTTCACCAGATTTCACTAAGAAATTGAACCACAACACGTGGCTTGCAATGTCACTTATTTTTCAACGCGAGAGACCTTTGATGTTAGAAAAAAATATTTAGACAGTGACGCGCTGTCCTGCAACTTTTTCAACGTCGTGCTTGAAAATATCGATCGCGCAAGAGTCGCTGGCCAAGAGCATAGAGGTAGAAGCGGCTAAGATGGGTCTTAAGGTTAATGAGGGTAAAAGCAAATATCTGGTTCATCAAAAAGAGACGGGCAACACCGACGTATTGGCCAGAACGTCATCATAGGCAGATATAACTGTGAAGTGGTCAAGGAATTCGTTTACCTTGGCTCACTGATGACCAGCGACAACAACACCATGCTGGGATAAATCTCTGAATCACTCTTGCCAACCGCTGTTCCTTTGGGCTCAAGAGGCAATTGGAAAGTAGAGCTCTCTCTCGGAAGACCAAGGTGACACTATATAAGATCTTGATCATCCGAGTCCTCCTTTACGGCGCAAAGGTTTGGACCTTAACAAAAGCGGATGAAGATGCCCTTCGTCGTTTCAAGAAGAAAATTCTGCGCTCTATCTACGGTCCCGTTTGTTCAAGCGGAGTATGGAGGAGAAGATTTAATGAAGAACTGTACTGGTACTGCGGCATCGGCCTGGTACGACGTCTACGCATACAGCGTCTAAGGTGGCTAGGCCATGTAGAGCGCATGGAAAATAGAGCCTCCGACCCGAAGAGTCTTCAAAGGAAGGCGCGGCAGAGGACGGCCACATCTGCGGTGGCGCACGCAGGTGGAAGGGGACCTTAACCAACTGGTCGTGCGGTTCTGGAAACAGCTGGCCAAAGACCGTGCCAATTGGAGAAGTTTGTTGGTTGGTTGGTTGTTGTAAGTAAGTAACTCCGGACAAGCTCAGTAGGCGTTGTCCAAAGATTATAGAAATCCTCTTTGATGGGGTCTTCAGCCTCTTCGTTAGGGGCGTGTGCACATATAAGGCTGATGTTGTAAAATCTGCCTTTGATGCGGATTACAGCCAGGCGATCACTTATAGGCTTAAAGTCAATAGATCTTGGCTCGTACTTCCTGGATCGCCGATATATCCGCCTTGTACTGCGTGATGATTCGTACAAGTTTTTGAGCAGCTCCGGGAGTGTTCAGAGTTATTTCGGGTTGTCTTTAAATGAGCAACATCACCATCAACACCAGCTGCCTTTAGAGTGTCACTTTTTAAATTCCTGAATAAGTTCACTCACCCACCACCCGGCATTCATTCCTTCCTCGAAAGTATCTCTAAACCATCGCCCCCCAGAGATTAACCGCTGATCCTCACTGCTCAAAATCCCTTCCCCGCACATGTTAACAAAACATCTTTTCGCATGCAACATGGCGTTTTGGCAAGATACAAAATTCCGTTCCCACATCATCATCTTGTCAGGTACTATCTACATCTTCGTCCGAAACGACAGTTTCGCGTGAATTTCAAAACACGACCACCGAACAACGGTGCCAACTCGTGTTCACATTATAATTGTAACCATCCGGCGTGTTCCAACGAATGTATTATAAGTAGATGAGCATAAGAGTATCTGTTGCATGGCATTCCAAAAAAAATATGATCATCGCGCGACCACAATCAGTGACTTGCCATCAACGTAATTACAAAGCTCGGGTCATACTTTGCAATGCGATGTACAATTAACGCGGCCATGCCCTCGATCATATCTTTGTCTCGAACATTTTCTTAGCCTTGAGTGATGCATATGCATCTTCCCTTGGGTATAGGAGGGCAAATCAATAATCAACAAACAACTGAATAGCTAAACCGGGGAATGAGGACGACGATATGGCTTCCAGTCGAGCTCTTTGCTTCTAAGGCGGCTCAAACGACTACAACGGACGGCTAATATGGAAGACTATTAGTCAAAGAAATGCATATCAATCAATAAGTAATGAAATTAACCGCTGGAATGCATGGGATTTCCTAAACCAACTCGCTGCTCGAGCGAGCATGGAGCAAAGAGTCTCACTTGGCCTACGGCTGAATTCGACTTGTTTTTTTGCTTTTTTCCTTCTCTTGAGTGCGATCGAGCCAGATCGCTGCTTCTGTGCTATGTTGCGTCCCTTCGTACTCCCCTCGTTGTGGTATCCCGTGGATATTCAGTGAATCGGCGTCGCCAAACGATGAACTCAACTGAAGATTTGAACTGATCCAATGAGAGTCACATAGTATCGACGATCACTGTACGCTCTTTGCACGCACATGCACTCTTTTAGATACAAACAGTGCCAATCTGCATACCACTGCCATCCCCCCGCGATCGTTGCTGCTAGGTACCTATACTATATCCATCCGCGGTGCAGGAACCATCTGCTCCGTTACCGACATTGCTGCGTGCTACTAATAGAAATCTCAAGCCCATAATTAATGATCGTTTTTACCTGTTGCAATGTTTAAACTCTGCTCTCGTGGTCCGCCAGTTCGATCGGAAACGCGCTGCGCTGCTTGTCGTTATCTTGTCAGACTTTCTCGAGGGGCTAACTACATACAGTACATACGTAAATGAGTTCTGCATCGGCTACTGACAATGGTCGCAGAGTGTGACAGCTAGAAACGACAGTAGCATGGCATAGCACAGAGCACAGAGCACAGCGAGCACGATCGAGTATGTGGGGTGCATCGGAAGCAACAGATTCATACGCAAATCACACAGAAATCACCAGTAACATTACTAGCATCCATGGCATCGGAAGCATCAGAAGCATAGAGTCAAGAGCTGTTGGCAATGATCTCTCCGTTGCTGCTTGGTCAGCAATTCGCCACGCATGGATACGGTTCGGCTTGGTCCGAGTAGATGATGATAAGCTGAATGTTCTTGTCCGTCTCACTTGGAATAAAGTCGAAGTTTGCCTAAAGCCATGCATTCCTTTGGCTTTGGTCTGCTTTTGTGGATTCCTATGAGTAGGTTATTGTTGTCCGATTGGAGATGGGATGACTGCGGTAAGATCGTCGTCGCTCTGATCACGCGGATTAGTCGCGTATGTTTGTGAAGAAAGGATGCGCATTGAGTTTTATGATGGAATTTCGACTGATACTCCGTGTTCTCCGTGGAATCGTGGAGAACAATTCTATTATCTGGTCCCGTGTTACATACATGTGTTATTCGAAAGAATATACTTCCATTTGTGAACAGTCACGCTACCAGCAACGCAGAACACTTGGACAGGAAGGATTGATTGAGAACAAGGAGGCATCCTTTTGAGTTGTTGCTGAATCCTGATATCTAAAAGGCTGTCCAAGTGAGGTGCATGAAAGTAGACGTAAGTTCCATGTTGTAATTGTTTTCTTTAATCTGAAGGTCGTTTCACTGAGAGAATGCTTTCCATTTATCACCTTGAAGTCGCACTTGCTTACTTGCTTAGGTTGCGCTACAGTCCGTGGTGAACCTGGGCCTCAACCAACAAGCGTCTCCAGCTGGCACGGTCTTTGGCCAGCTGTTTCAAGCTCCGCACGCCCAGTTGGTTAAGGTCCCCGTCCACCTGCGTGTGCCACTGTAGATGCGGCCGTCCTATGCCGCGCCTTCCTTCCGGGGTGGATTCGAAGACTCTTCGCGTCGGAGCTGTATTTTCCATGCGCTCTACATGACCTAGCCACGTCGTACCAGGCCGACGTCGCTGTACAACCCGTACAGTGTTTCATTACATCTTCTCCTCCATACTCCGTTTGAACAAACGAGTCCATAAGTAGAGCGCAGAACTTTCCTCTCGAAACGACCAAGGGCATCTTCATCCGCTTTTGTTAAGGTCCAAGCCTCTGCGCCGTAAAGGAGGACTGGGATGATCAAGGTCTTATATAGTGTCACCTTGGTTTTCCGAGAGAGGGCTCTACTTCTCAATTGCCTCTTGAGCCCAAAGGAACAGCGGTTGGCAAGTGTGATCTTGCGTTTTATCTCAGCGCTGATGTTGTTGTCGCTGGTCATCAGTGAGCCAAGGTAGACGAATTCCTTGACCACTTCAAAGTTATATCCGCCCATGGTGATGTTCTGGCCAATACGTCGGCGTTGATCGTCTCTTTTTAATGAAAGCAGATATCTGGTTTTACCCTCATTAACCTTGAAGCCCATCTTAGTCGCTCCTGCCTCAATGCTTACACAGGCCTCATTGACGTCTCGCTGTGTTTCTTGTGTTGGCCAGCGACCCTTGCACGATCTTTTCAAGCACGAAATCCTTGTCTAAATCCCTTTTTTGACATCAAAGGTCTAGGTTTGCTCATTACCGACCTTAATGGATCAGCGAGAGTTCTCCATTGTCATCCTGCAGAGTCGAACGTGTTTGGCAGGGATGTCAAAACTAGACATGTGTATAGCTCTCTCTATACAAATTAATTTTTTTACGCGACTGGAGTAGTTTTTAAAAAGAGCTAACCAGCTTTGCTTTTATTATATCACTACTACATACACTACTTTACTTAGCTAAATTTACTTATTAAAACACCCAAGCCGCGGAGTCCACTCGATCTCAGTGCTGCTATCGAACTCTGCTGAATCGTCTGATGTTGATGATGAACTGCGGGGTCCTCTGATGTTGATGAACTGAAGTTGGGCTGAACTTAGATTAACTTATATACTAAGCGTTATGCTGCTCTACGGCAGCGTCCCTTTGCTGGACTTTGGACTTAGATCATAAATTATTTTTGCTTGACCTTGGACCTCTAATACAGATCACGAAGAATATGCTGACGCAGCTGCAACCACTTGACTTCGACTAAAAGCATTTTGCCATTAAGTCGCAGCTGTGTCAACAAAAAGCGATCGCACTTCCTGGTCTCCCTAATATGTGGCATGTGATTTGACCGCAGATTGTTTACATTACTTACGGATCAAATCAATGGTTTATGTTATTGACTATATGCTGCATGTGATTTGACCGCAGCTTGTTTACATCGCTTACGGATCAAATCAATGCTCTATGATATTAACTCCCCTCTTTCTTAAATGAATCGTCCCGATTCTTCGTTTTACTAAATCATAAATTTTTCATTCAAATCTTTTTAACATAATTTCTTCAAAATGTTCATCATTTTTATTCTCGTTCTTTAATATTTTTACATCGGGTTTCTTACTATGTTCCTTTTTACAATTTGAGAGGGTATTACGTATTTTGAATAAAAACATAAACAACAAAAGTATTATTATAATTGTTATAAGGGAGGTCCAAAGTACCGAGCGGGTTACGATCTCTTTACGAGTTACATACATAAGATTAATGTTTTCAAATTCCCGTTCCAAATCATCGGGTTCTACATATTCAATTACATTAAATTCTATTGGTCGATTTAGTTTTAGGTAATTAAGTATTATTTTAGCGGGATTGTAAAATGTTATATCGTTTATAACAGTAATGTTTTCAAATGTTATTAAATATATTCCATTTAAATTGTACTTATCTACTGTATTGTTTCCTGCTACCAAGATAGCTCCATCTTTGATTACATCAATATTTTTATTTTTCTCGATAATTTTTGTACAATCTGCTTCTTTATTATTTAAAATTAATGACAAGCAAGTCTCTTTTGGACTTAATTTACAAAAGGTATTGGTCAATTCTATTGAACAATTTTCGACCGTTTTAAAAGTATTATTACATTTAGCAATTCTGTTTTCAATTAGAAGCTTGCTGTTATTTTGGGCAATAGCTCTAGATTCATAAAGATTACATGTTTTTTCTATTATTGGATATCTGATATATATTACTATTACATCTTTATTTTGGAGAATTTTAAATTTGGAAACATCCATAAGGTCTGTTATTGTCATTTTTGTATGTCGTGTCACGTCTTGAATTTCTCTAGGATTCAGTATTCCGGGGTTTAGGATTTAAATGGGTTGTTAGGTTTTAATATTGTCTTTATGGATTATTCTGTTTTTGTTACATATTTTTATCTTATGCCCTAAATCTTCTTTTACCTTTTGTTTTATATATCTGGGTTTTAGCTTATTTCTTTCCCCTATTCTTTTTTCGTAAACTATGTCATTGGAAGCGTAATTTCTACTATTTCTATTTTTATTATTTCTTTCTAGCATTTTTGCTTGTGCTGCTAGTAACTGGTTTCGAACGTTTTCGTGAGGTACCTTGTTGTACATGATTTCGAATGGTTTTTCGTTTGTCACAGAGTGGATCGTTTTATTGTATTGTTGAGCAGCTCTGTATATGGATTCCGAATAATCAATTAACTTATATTCGTCTTTTAAGCATCTAGCGATTTCTATTATGGTAGAATGCACTCTCTCTATTTGACCGTTTGTCGTACTGTGGTGAGGATTACAAAAATAAATTTCTATGCTCAGTCTCGACATCAAACTTTTAAATTGTACTGTGGTAAAACCTGGTTCATTGTCTAATGTTATTTTTTTCACCTGTGGGAAGCTTTGCAATATTTCTAAGACTTTTTCGTTTAAATTCGTTTTGTCGGATATTTGTTTTATAGTTAGGAACTTTGAATATGAATCTATGCAAGTTAGAAATTTTAAATTTTGTGCATAGAAAATGTCGATGTGGACATGCTCCCCCTCTTTCTTAGGAATTGGAGCCTCTCCAATTGGTTCTTTTTTTGGATGCCTATCGTATTTATTCCTGTTACATATTTCACAAGCTCTGATATATTGTTTGAACTGCTTATTCATATTAGGCCAGTAATAGTATTTGTGGATCTGTTTAATATTTTCGGTGTAGTTTCTATGTGCTCGGGAATGTGTTTGTTCTACGATTGCCCATTGATCATCGCGATTTGTAATGTCCAAAGGGAAGTTCTTAGTGTATAAAAATTTGCATTGAAATGTCTCTAAAAGTTTTCCTTTTATAATGTATAAGTCTTCTGGTGTACAATGAATTGCTGTCACGAGATTGGGTTGTAAGTACTCTTTTAAAATTGTCATTAAGTTTTCTGGTGTATCAAATTCTATAATATGCCTTGTTTTTCCGAAGTTGTGGACAGATTCATGAATAGTAAACTTTGCTCTTGCAAGAAGGAGCTGTTGCTTAAATTGATTCAGTGGCTTTGAGGTTTCTAAAATTTTAGTGTGGTCACTACTGTCAGCTAAATGTTGAGTGACGAAGGAATCGTCAGATGATTCTGTTTCATTGTTTGTTTGGTCGTCAGACATATTGTTGAGATGTTGTCTCGAAAGTGCGTCTGCAACTACATTAGTGGTTCCTGGCTTGTATACCATTTTAGGTGAAAATTCTTCTATAAATGACCTCCATCTTTTGATTTTCGCATTAGGGTTTCGTGTAGAAATAGCAAAAGTAAGTGGTTGATGGTCAGTATGAATTTCTAAGTCTTTAACTGCGTAAAGATAATTTCTTAAATTTTTGAGAGCCCAGACAATGGCATAGAGCTCTTTTTCGTTAGTTGCGTAATTCATTTCTGTGGAATTTAGGGTTTTTGAAATAAAAGTGATCGGTTTACCTTCCTGAGATAAAACTGCTCCTAGTGCTATATTTGAAGCATCTGTGGTTAAAATAAATTTCTTATTGAAATCTGGCTGTGTTAATTCTACTTGGTTTGCTAACAATTGTTTCAAAGTTTCACAAGATTTTATTGCTTCTTGATCTAAATTAATTTGTATTTTTTTCGATAAATATTGGGAAATTTTTCCGTTTTCCCCTGAAAGATATTTTGTTAGTGGTTTGGTTACCGTCGCATAGTCTTTCACGAATTTGCGATAATATCCAGTCATACCGAGAAAACTTCTAAGTTGTCGAAGTGTGGTTGGTATAGGATAATTTAAAATTGTTTCGATTTTTTTGGGGTCTGTTTTAATTACTTTGTGACCTACTATATAGCCTAAAAATTCAATCTGTTCCGAATAAAATACGGATTTTTCTAAAGATACCTTCATATGGGCATCTTTTAGTGTATCTATTATCAATTCTAAATGTCGAGTATGTTCTTCTATTGTGCTAGAGTAAACTATAATGTCATCAATGTAAACATGGCAAAATTTGCCTATAAAGTCTCTAAGGATATTGTCCATTGCTCTTTGGAATATGCTTGGTGCATTTTTTAATCCAAATGGCATCCTTAAATATTCGTATTTCCCATTACTTACTGAAAAAGCGGTTTTCTCAATGTCTTCTTCTTTCATGAGAATTTGGTGGAATCCTGGCTCTAAGTCTATCGTTGAAAAGTATTTTGAGTTGCCCAGGTTTGATAGTATTACATTTGTATCCGGAATAGGATAACGATCCGATATTGTTTGTTCGTTAATTTTTTTAAAATCAATTACCATTCTTAATTTTGGAGTACCATCTTCATTTATACCCTTTTTGGGTACTACCCATATAGGAGAATTATATGGACTTTTGCTTGGACGAATTATATTGTCCTTTAGTAATTTATTAATTTCTTGGTTTACGAACGAATTTACTGAGAGCGGGTAGGGATATTGTTTACTCCATATAGGAGATCCAACAATTGTACGAATTTCCGCTTTAATATCCGTTCTAAATGGAAGATTGGTATCTATATCAGAGTGAATTTCTTCAATCTTTTTCCTCATCACCAATCCTAATCTTTTTAATTTTTCGTTTTTATATTTCGAACTTTCGGCGTTCGTATTATTCATTTTCAAGGTTTCAGGAGCGTTGTCTCCCAAATTTAATTCATTTACCTGTTTATTTAACGTTTCAGCGTCAGCGTCTTTTGCTGCCTGTAGTCCTTCGGATTCGCTACCGAAAGTATTTTCATTTGTTTTAATATCGGTACTTTTTACTGATTCGGATACTTCAGATTCTTTTCCTGAAGTGTATATTTTTTGTACCTTAATGTCAGCATTTTTATCTGACTTTAGTCCTTCGGATTCACTACCGAAAGTATTTTTTTTATTTAATTTATCATCAGTGTTCTTCACTGATTCGCGTACTTCAGATTCTTTTCCTGAAGTGTATATTTTTTCTTCCCTTGTGCCATGTGTAAGCGTGCCTTTCGAAAAATCTAATTTTATATTTGCCTTTTTCAATAAATTATAGCCTATTAAAATATCTGCCTCTAAGTTTTCTATTACATAGAATCTTTCTTTGACTCCGTATATAAATGCTTCGCAAAAATGAGTAATAACGGAAAAACCATTAATTGTCCTAACTCTTTTCCTAATGTCTAATTCTTTTCTATTGGGGAGTGTATTGGGTGAACAGTACGAACTAGTAGCTCCTGTGTCTACCATTATTTGAAATTTCCTTCCCGTTTTCTCACTTAACTTATATATGTAAGGCAATCGGGGCCTTTGTCTAAAAAAGAGTCACTGACATTATTTACTCTTTGAGTTTTATTATGCGGCTGAGCGGAGAATTGTCCACTGCCGTGGGCGCGTTTTTCACCTACGTTTTGATTGTGTGAGTTATTGAAATTACGATTATTTGAAAATCCGTGATTTGAAAACCTATTTGGAAAAGAGTGTCTGTTTGCATGGAAATCATTTCGATTTTGATTGGAAGGATCAACATCCATGGGTACAGGTTTTGGATAAGTGGGGTTATTTTGGTAACTATTATAATTATTTCTTCTTGGAAATCTCAGGTTATTATTTTGTGGAAGAGTATTGTTCATGCCTCTTCCGAATTGCATCGCGAAATTGGCTCGAAGATTGTTCGACTCCAATTCTTGAGCCTTTGCAAGCGCGTTGGGTAAGTCTTCGGGTTTGAGAGAAAATAAAATGTTTGCGAGAGGCGCATTTAAACCCGTAATAAAGATGCGTAAAGCATTCGCACGGTTTTTGTTATTGTGTTCTTTTGTAATCGGTGTGTTTGTGCCATAGGTCATGATGGTTTTGTTTATTAACAGGGTCAGTTTTTCATTGACCATATTATAATATTCTAATATTAATTTATTACCTTGGCGAAGTATGCTCATTTCCTGTTCGATTATGTGAATTGGTCTTTTATCGGCATACGCGAAATCTAAACGACTTATAATGCCATCAAAGTTCAAAACACATCCGTGATTCGTTAGGATGTTATTTGCATCCCCAACAATCTTATTTCTCAAGATTGTCAAAGCTCCAAAGTATTTGCGACTTCCTTTATCGTATAGACTCATAGTGTTGTTAGCGGCTTCTCGCCAACTAACGTAATTAGCACCTGAAAATACCGGAAGGGATTTAACTATGTCAAGAGATTCTTGACAAACTATGTTATCGTCAATTTGTTCTTGTTCGTATTCCGCGACAAGGTTTGACGAGGTAAGCAATTTCAGCTGTTCCTTTAGCTGATCAAGCTCGGTCTTAAGACTAGCAGTACTTGCACTGATTAGTCTGTTTACTAAGTTTGGGGTTAGTGTCATCGCGTTCAACCCAGTCTGTTCGTCCCGGTCTGTCAAACTCATTTTGTTTAACGATATGGATATTTCCTCCAGATTTAAATCTTATTATATAATATAATTTTTATTTAATTTTTTTTTTTTTTTTCACAAGTGAGCCCTATTTTAATAGGTGCTGGATACTTAAGTTTATGCAATACGTAAAAAATACAGAAATTTACGCTTACTGTTGACTTCTTCTTGATCTGTTGTCTTTGCTGTCGTCTATGCTTTTGTTTATGCTGTCGTCTATGCTGTCGTATATGCTGTCGTCTATGCTGTCATCTATACTCTTGTTGGCTAGTTTTTTATTTTGGCACTTATAGTTCTTTTCTTTTTTATTTATGGCACTTATAGTTTTTGTTTTTTTTTTTTGTTTTTTGTAGTTTTGGCACTTATAGTTTTTGTTCTTTTATTTTGTAATTAGTTTTTCACTTTCCTTTTTCTCTCCGTAGTGGAGATACTTGGTATATACTCACATATGTAGGTATATGTATCTATAGTTTTTCTTTTTTCTCTCCTTCGTGGAGATACTTGATAATTTTTTTGTGTTTTTTTCTTTTTTCTCTCCTTCGTGGAGATACTTGATTGTCTGCAGCGTTTTGGTTCTGCAGCGCGATTACCGAACTTTACTTGGTTTTTTCAAGGTTTAATTTTTAGCGGTTTTTTATTTTTCGCACTGCCCCGAAAGTTGGGCGCCAATTAATTTTTTTACGCGACTGGAGTAGTTTTTAAAAAGAGCTAACCAGCTTTGCTTTTATTATATCACTACTACATACACTACTTTACATAGCTAAATTTACTTATTAAAACACCCAAGCCGCGGAGTCCACTCGATCTCAGTGCTGCTATCGAACTCTGCTGAATCGTCTGATGTTGATGATGAACTGCGGGGTCCTCTGATGTTGATGAACTGAAGTTGGGCTGAACTTAGATTAACTTATATACTAAGCGTTATGCTGCTCTACGGCAGCGTCCCTTTGCTGGACTTTGGACTTAGATCATAAATTATTTTTGCTTGACCTTGGACCTCTAATACAGATCACGAAGAATATGCTGACGCAGCTGCAACCACTTGACTTCGACTAAAAGCATTTTGCCATTAAGTCGCAGCTGTGTCAACAAAAAGCGATCGCACTTCCTGGTCTCCCTAATATGTGGCATGTGATTTGACCGCAGCTTGTTTACATCGCTTACGGATCAAATCAATGCTCTATGATATTAACTTACACGCTGTCATACGCTTTGTAGGCCTTTTGCTTTGCTACATGGGCTTGCCCGCATTGTTCATCAACCCAGGGGTTTCTAGCTGACGGTGGCTTGAAACCCAACACATCAGAGGCAGTGTCTCTGATGGCACGCTGGCAATGTTCCCACTGTTGTTCGGTGGGTTGCTCCGGGGTCATTGGAGTTTGCGAGAGGTTGAGGGAAACTCGACCGGCAAATGTCCTAGCGGTCTCCTAAGATTCTAGTTTTCCGACGTCAAACTTTCGTTGTCCAGCTCGACTCCGTGGCATTCTTGATATCTTCATTCGTATCTTGGCTACAACAAGGTAGTGATCCGAGTCGATGTTGGCTCCTCGGAAGGTTCGCACATCTAGGATGCTGGAGGAGTGTCTGGCGTCGATCGCAACTTGATCAATCTGATTGGTGGTAGACTGATCTGGTGATCGCCAGGTTACTTTGTTACCTGGGAATCGGGTGCTGGCCAGAAGGAGATTGCACCCCCCACGAAGTCGAGTAGCCGATGTCCTTTTTCGGATATGGTGTCGTGTAGGCTTTGTTTTCCTGTGATCGAATCGAATATGTCATCTTTGCCCAGTTTTGCATTAAAATCTCTGAGAACTATTTTTGGGTCGTAGCTGGGACATGGGGCATAGGTCCTGTCTAGGAGATCGTAAAATTCTTCTTTGAGTCGATCGTCCTTTTCTTCTTGAGCGCATATCATGCTAATGTTTCTAAACTTAGCTTTGATGCGGATTGTTATGAGGCGTTCGCTTACATTCCGGAAGTCTAAGACTTTTTGTCGGAGTCTTCCTTGAATAACGAATCCGCACCCGAATAGGCGCTGTTTGTTCTCCTTGTAGCAGTTCCTGTAGTCGATACTGCAATTTGTCATCCGTCTTTTGCCTAGTCCATCCCATCGGACTTCTTGTAGTGCGGTTACATCTGCTTTATATCAGCTGAGGGTTTGCTCCAATTGATAGCGTTATTCAGGGGCGCAAACGTCGCCTCTGACCATTTCCTCGTAGCAGCAGAAAGCTGTAGCAGCCCACCATGAGGAGGTTCGACATTGGACGCCTGAGTACACCGGAGGTTGCCAGAGTTTACAGGGAGCAACTGAGCGAAAGGCTCTCCCGTATGTGGCTGCATTGCCGCTCAGTCATTCGGGAAGTAGCCGAGAATACTTTAGGCTACCTACCTCTCTCGACAAGAAACCCGTGGTATGATGGCGAGCATGAGCAGAGAAAGGCAATAACCGACAAGGCCTCCCAAAAGGCCCTGCATTCGAGAAACCAGGGCAGGGCGAGAAGAGTACCGAGCTAGAAGAAAGTAGGAGAATCTTCGCGGCCTTCCACGTCACGGATATCGAGGAGTCTAGGGACAAACACATAATAAGGGCCTTTTATAAGAAAGTTAAAAGCTTTAAGAAAGGCTCCCAGGCTCTTCGAAATTGCGAAGGAAATTTTGTCACCGACCCGCAGAAGATAGTGGATGTTTTTAAGCAGCATTTCCAGCAGCATTAGCGAGCATGACCGAGAGAGAGTTTTAGGGACTGAGAAAATGCCAACTCCAGCCGTTGAAGTAGTCCTCCCACCCAACATCGAAGAAGTCGGCACAGCTATTCTAAAGCTGAAGGCCGTAGGCTCAGATGGCTTGCCATCAGGGCTCTTCAAGGGTGGCGGCGATGTTCTGGTAGGGAGCATGCACCAGATCACCTGTAGAATTTGGGAAGATGAAAGCATGCCCGACGACTGGAATATCAACTCTATTTGCCCCATCCACAAAAAAAGGCGATCCTACCTCTTGCAAGAACTATAGATGATTTGGTGCATGCTCCAGACCATCGCGCCCAGCCTTGAAGAGCTCTGATGGTAAGCCATCTGAACTTGCGGTCTAGTTGTTCTTCAGCTCGTGAATAGCTGTGCCGACTTCTTCGATGCTGGATGGGAGGTCGATTTGATTGGCGGTTCGACCATCCGGAGATCGTCAGGTTGCTGTGTGGATACGATTACGATGAAATCGCCGCATTACGAGCTGCCATTGTCCGTTGTTGTATCGTTGAGGCTCTGTTTTCGATTCACTCCGCCAAAGGTATTGGCATCTCCGAGCACGATTTTAACG
Source organism: Eumerus sabulonum (assembly GCA_951905685.1). NCBI lineage: Eukaryota > Metazoa > Arthropoda > Insecta > Diptera > Syrphidae > Eumerus > Eumerus sabulonum. The sequence goes on from OX645060.1 coordinate 9,567,599, forward strand.
TCGTACTCCTTGGACAGGCGTTGTCCAAGGGATCATAGAAGTCCTCTTTGATGGGTCTTCAGCCTTTTCGGTAGGGGTATGTGCACATATGAGGCTGATGTTGTAAAATCTACCTTTGATGCGGATTACAGCCAGACGATCATATATAGGCTTAAAGTCGATGATCTTCGACGCGTTTCCTATGCAGCTTACTTACTGGATCGGGGTTTACGAGCAGCTGCGGGAGTATACAGAGCTCTGATATTTCGGGAGCATACTCGCAAATCGTGTTGCTTTTTCGTGCTATGTCGTCTACGAAAATCTGTCCTTTTATCCGAGGCATTTTGCTCTTCCATAACTTGTCTTTCTTTTACATGGGCGGGTTGTTGGCCCGCCGCACAACCGTCAGTCTGGTCGGGGTATTGTAGCGCCTTCTCTCCTAGGGCGATAGCTGCATATATTTGTTCATCTCTCAACGGTTATTGTAGAGGCTATTGAGAGGTCGCCGCGAGGAGACTGTACGTCAACTTGACCCGGGCATTGAAGCGGGGATCGTTGCTGGCATCTCGCGAGATTGAGAGGAATCAACAATTTTACCCTGTATGTCCGAACCCATGCCATGAGGTTGATAGTACCCAATGAGGCAAAGATCGTATGTTTTGTCGGTGACATTCTTCACTTTCCGTCAACACAGATGGGATCGAAGCTTACATGCAGAAGTTTCCTCTCAAAACGTCCAAGGATCTCCCCATCCAAGCCTCTGCGACGTAGAAGAGGCCCGAGATGTCCTTCCACTTCTCCATCGTCTCTTGAACCCAAAGAAACAGCGATTGGTAAGAGTCTGAGTCTAGCCTTTGGGTTAGCATGGATGCCAGTTGACACTAGCCTAGGTTCTACCTTGCGGTAACAGAAAAGGCGGTCATAAGAACAGGCAGGAGACACAACATACATGTTCATAACATACGTTGTGACCACCACACGTATTGGTGGTTAAATCCCGAACCCGAAAAATGCCATTTGTGTTATAGCAGGAACCCTTTCAGCAGATATATTGGCCAATGAACTATAGCGGGTCTACGAGGCTGAAACTGTGGGATATCGAGGTTTCAGTTAAAGGCACCAATCTAAAAGAGAGGCGAAGTCTGAGGACCTGGCGAGAAAGGTGGGACCAACGATGTCATCGAGCTCAAACGAAATCATCAATCACTTGTGTACCATCTCTCTCATCAACGAAAAATTCCCTTCCACCGTGCGTCTGAACCAGCAACGCCCTGTTGTCCCAATATTTCGTAAATTCCATCCATCGTCAGTAGCATTTCACCCAAATAGAAAGATCAGCTCATCAATCTAACGGTCATGTGATAATAGACCCACCCAGCCCCACCAACATTCCGGCTGTCATCTGTGAAAGCGATCAGTGCGCTTCAACAACTTCATGAATATGTATATGGACATTTCTGTCTATATCCAAATAGTGCATTCGTTTTCTCAAGCCATTCTGGTCTCATCTGCTTTTGACCTGCTGCTCTCGGTCAATTGAAAACCGGTCGTTGATGGTTTCCCTCTCGATTGGTCATACCAATGGGTTCAGGGAAAATGTCACTGCATACCATCTGTCGCGCATGGTCTGATCATTAATCATCGCGATGCTGGACCTATTCAGCGTCCACCTTTTGTCCGACATGTACTCTATGTTCAGAGTACAGAGTTGTGAAACTCGAACAAAGCTTGACGCCGAGGGCGCTTAGGCTAGGCTTTATCCATATGACCCGAGTGTACAATTAGTATACTCAAATGAGCGACTTTCCATTAACCTTCAATTACAGCGTTGCTCGCGCCGCTGGTGATGTGGGTTTTTCAGCATCATATTTGGAGAAGATGTCGACAGATACATTTCACTGATAGATATTTCGAAAGTCATGCCACAACCAAGGACGGGCGAGACAGATAGACAGACAGAGGGAGAGAGACAGAGTACGACAAAGGAGAGGCAGTCAGGCCTCCGGTAAGGAAGGGATTGTTAGGTAAGCAGCTCTTGGCTTATTGGTTGTTATGATTATTAGTTTTATTGTTATGGTTCGCCACACCTGGAATTCGTCGAATGCTGTTTGTGAGCGAGGTGAGTGGCAATATGGCACACTCCCTGACGCGCTCCGACATTAAATTGAATTGCAATCGCCGAGCACAAAGTCCATTAAGATGCAAACAAGTCTTCAGCCCCAGGTAGGTGGGTGAACGTTTAATGACATCATTCTGTTTAAATGCCAACTGGTTGACGAACGCGATAGCTGGAAGGCTGACTATGTGACAGTACGCTGGAGAGATGGTGATTTTGATTTGGGCTACGGTGGGCTGTTGCTATGAGGATGAGGATGCAAATTGGATGTAAATGAGAAAGTTACTTGATAGTTCTTCATCTTTTGCTCTGTCAGGAGCAAATTGTTTTTTAATCAGTGAAATTTGGTTTGAGTTCATTGGAGTGCATATAAGATAAAGGAAGCAGTTCATGTCAACCGACACATTTACACGGTATAGAGTTTGGACAACAGATGTAGACGAGTGCATGGTTGATGACCAATTTAGCATCTATGTATATCTGAAACGGATGAGATACTGTGACATCTATTACGGCGACTGCTACAAGGAGAGAAAGCAATGCTTATTCGGATGCGGATTTGCTACTAGAGGTAGACATAGGCAAAAAGTATTGAGCTTCAAGGTTAAATTCGACAACTTACTTACTTACTTACTTATCAGGCCTGCGATCCATGGAGGATCTGAGCTTGAGCTATAGCTGCCTTCCATCCTTGACGGTCCCGGGCACGCTGCTTCCAGTTGTCAAGACCAAGATGTCTTACTTCCGCGATTACTTGGTCTTTATACCGGAGGTTCGGTCTTCCTCTTCTTCTCGAACCAGGAGGCTCGGAGTCGAAGACCCTCCTAGCTGGAGCGTTGATGTCCATGCGCTCGATGTGGGCGAGCTACTACCGAGGACTACATCCACATCTTGGTACAGCGCGTAGAGTTCGCGGTTGTGTCTTCTTCTCCATTCACCTTCCTCACAGACAGGACCAAACATCCGGCAAGCCATCTGAGCCTGCGGCCTTGTTGTTCTTCAGCTTCTGAATAGCTGTGCCGACTTCTTCTATGCTGGGTGGGAGGACTACTTCAGCGGCTGGAGTTGGGATTTCCTCGGTCCTTACCACTCTCTCTTGGTCATGCTCGTTAAGCAGCTGCTGGAAGTGCTGCTTAAATACATCCACTATTCCCTGCGGGTCGGTGACAAGATTACCCTCGCAGTTTCGAAGAGCCAGGGTGCCCTTTTTGAAGCCTCCTGCAAGGCCTTTGGCTTTCTTGTAAAAGGCTCGTATTTTATGTTTATCCCTAGACTCCTCGATATCCTTGAGCTGGGAGGCTGCGAAGATTCTTTTCTTTTGTCGCAGTAGTTTCTTCTCCTCCCTTCTTCTGGCTCGGTACTCTTCTCGCGCTGCCCTGGTTTTCCTCTGCAGCGCCTTTTGGTACGCCTCGTCGGTTGCTGCCTTTTTCTGCTCACACTCGCCATCATACCACGGTTTTCTTGTCGGGGGTGGTATGTATCCTAGGGTGGTTTCGGCTACTTCCTGAATGGCTGAGCGACAATGCAGCCACATATTATTGGCATTTGTGTTCGACGTAGGCATACCGTAGAGTCTTTCGCTCAGCTGCTCCCTGTAGACTCTGGCAACCTCCGGTGTGCTCAGGCGCCCAATGTCGAACCTCCCTCTGATGGGCTGGTGCAGCTCTCTGACATTGGACAGTCGAGCTCTGAATCTTGCTGCTACGAGGAAGTGGTCAGAGTCGACGTTTGCCCCTCTGAATGTTCGCACATCCAGGATGTTTGACGCGTGCCTTGCGTCAATGAGCACATGGTCGATTTGGTTGGCGGTTCGACCGTCCGGAGATCGCCAGGTTGCTGTGTGGATTCGCTTGCGAGGGAATCTTGTGCTACTTATCACCGCATTACGAGCTGTCGCAAAGTCAGCGAGTCGGAAGCCGTTATCTGTTGTTGTATCGTGGAGGCTGTGCTTTCCGATCACTCCGCCAAGGGTGTTTTCCTTTCCGATTTTGGCGTTGAAGTCCCCGAGCACGATTTTTACATCGTACTCCGGACAAGCTCCGTAGGCGTTGTCCAGGAGGTCATAGAAGTCCTCCTTGATAGGGTCTTCAGCCTCGTCGGTAGGGGCGTGTGCACATATAAGGCAGATGTTATAAAATCTGCCTCTGCTGCGGATCACAGCCAGGCGATCACTTATAGGTTAAAAGTCGATGACCTTCGACCTTAACCGCTTTCCCACGACAAATCCGCATCCCAGTAAGTGCAACCTTTTGTGACAGCTGTAATAAATGTCGCAATTCTTCTTACTAATCATACCGTTTCCTATCCAGCGTATTTCCTGGACCGCAGTAATATCCGCCTTGTACTGCGTGAGGATTCCTTCTAGTTTATGAGCAGCTCCGGGAGTGTACAGGGTCCTGACATTCCAGGAGCATACTCGCAAATCGTGTTCCTTTTTCGTACGTTGTCGTCGTCGAGTATCCGTCCGTGTATCCGAGGCATCTTGCTCATTCATAACTTTAGGTTTTTTTACGTGGGCGGATTGTTAGCCCGCCGCACAACCGCCATTCTGGTCGGGGTTTTTTTTCGCTGCATACGTTTGTTCACCTCCCAACGGTTGCTGAAGAGGCTATCCAGAGGGCGCCGCGAGGAGGCCGTATGTCAACTTGACCCGAGCATTTCGACAACATCTGCGCTGACGCCCCTACCGAGGACAAGGATGACGCTACAGAAGACGACTTCTACGATCTCCTAGATAGAACACATGCCCAATGTCGCAATTACGATGTTAAAATCGTACTGGGAGACTTTACCGCGACTCTGGGCAAGGAGGTCGTTTTCATCATTGGCAAACACAGCTTACACAACACCACATCCGAAAATGGATTTAGACTGATAGACTTCGCAACGGGGTGAAATCTCTAGTTGCTGGCACGCGTTTCCCACATCTCAACACCCACAAAGGGACTTGACGATCTCCGGATCAATCAATCGTCAACCAGATTGACCACATTGCGATTGGTGGTAGGTACGCATCCGATATTCTGGATGTACAAACTTTCAGAGGAGTCGACATCGACTCGGACCACTATCTTGTGGCAGCCAGGTTACGACGAATATGCTTGGCCCAGAAAAATCGAGAAATGCCAGCTGCTACAATCGCAAGAGACCGCCAGAGCCTAGGCCAATCGCATCTCCCTCAAGCTCTCGGAAAACTTGCTCAGACCATACAACAAGCCTTAGAGAGTACTGCTTTTGAGGTTTTAGGTTTCAAAACGCCATCAACAAGAAACCCATGGTATGGCGACAAGTGTAGGAGGGCACACGCAGCCAAGCAGCAAACCTATCAAGAGGCGCTGCACAGAAGGACGAGAGCTGCTCGTGAGCTTTATGAACAGAAGAGGAGAAAGGGGCATAAGCTTCTCAGAACAAAAAAAAAAGAGCTTGAGAAGCTCGCTATGGAAAAGATGGAGAGATGCTATCGCAAGAACGACATTCGGAGGTTTATGTATGTATGTATGTTGGTGTTACAGTCTATGAAGAACCTGAGCCGAGCTTCTCTCAATCACCCATGTTGTGTGTGATTTCATTTTTGCCATAGGTGAAAGGGACCTACAGTTTATTGCCGGTTCCGAACGGCGAATTTCGAGAAGCTTTTCATGACAATTTTACTACAGGGGGCTGTGTCAGAACCCCGCTGAGGAGAATCACCGTGAAAAACACGTTCGATGACATGGCTGTGTCGGGATTCGATCCCTTGTCATCGGCGTTAGAGGCCAACACACTACCCACTGCGCCACGGTGCTCTGGGAGGTTTATGCCAGGGATATATTTAGCTACCATTAGCCGATTAGCCGAGTAGCCTCTCCACTTCTATATGAAGTTGAGAATGCTTCTCGTAAGAGCCAGGGTGATCCCTTCAGGAGTCATAACTTCACTGAGAAGGATACGCTTCCTAAGATGGCAGAGAGCAGCACACTCACACAGTATGTGTTCTGCCGTCTCTTCGTCCTCAAGACAGAGCCATTAGATAGTTGACTAGTCTTCTGCTACATATCCACCCTATTAAGTTTTAGTATGTCAATAGAGTGCTTGTTCAGGGGTCGTTTAGATTGACGGAGTCCCCGAACGCTGTTCCAAAAGGACAGGTGTTGCAATTTTTCCCACTTGTCTAAAAAGTAATTTATCTTAGGCCCGGGAATGCCGCAGAATAGTTCCGAACCTATACATATATATGTCGCTGGAACCTTTCCTGGCAAGTTGGTCGGCAAATTCATTGCCATTGATACCTTTATGTCCTGGCCCCCGCCAAAGTTTAACATTGTTTCTTTGGGCCAGGTCTTGTAGGGCGTTATGGCATTCCCTGACGGTTTTTGGGTTCGTGCTGTACGAACCCAGCGCTTTAAGCGCTGCTTTGCTATCAGAGAGCATGTTGATGGTTACTCCTCTGATGCCAGTCTCGAGATTTAGATTGACGCATGTTAGGATGGCATGCAGCTATGCTTGGAAGATGCTGGCTTATTCCCAGGGCCTTCGAGATCTTGCGTTTTGGTCCAATGATGCCAGCGCCAACACCGAAAGCTATCTTGGAGCCATCCGTGTACCACCTAAGGTCTTTGACATTTAGCAGGGGATTACTGTTTTCCCATGCTGAGCGGTTTGGGATCAGTATCTCAAATCTCTTGTCAATGGTGAAGGTGTGTGGCAGTGCGTCCGAGACCTTAGTAATCATATCCAGCTCGGGAAGGTGTTGTAATATGGACATGTGGCCTGCGGGTCTACATGGCATATTTGTTCCCGAGCAGAGAATTCTGATTGCACTGCGTAATGCCACCTTTTTCATAAAAAGGTGCAGTGGAGTGAGTCCAATGAGTGCTTCTTGGGCTGCCGTTGGGCAGGTTGGCATAGCGCCTGTGATGCCGAGACACGCTAGTCTCTGAAGGCGTTGAAGCTTAACAATTGTAGTTTTTTGACGATAGGTCTTACTATCGCGGTGTATAGCCAGTGGACTACCTTAGGTTTAAGTCCCCAGGTTTTACCGTAGGAGCGTCGACAAGCCCATATGGCCTTAGTCGCTTTCAGGAGTTTATTTCTCATATTGGAGTTCCAGTTGAGTCTACGGTCTAGGTCAATACCTAGATACCTTACTTCCTCTGAAAATCCCGTGCGTGTGTCATTTATTAAGAATGAGCAGCGTTGTACCTTTCTCCTCTTTGTAAATGGGACTAAGATTGTCTTATTTGGGTTAAAAGATAAACCCTCTCTGCCACACCAGCCAGAGATAAGTTGGAGCGCAAGCTGCATGCGCTCACAGGCAGTGATCTCGCACTTGCCCGTAACAATGACTAATAGGTCATCAGCATATCCGATGACCTCGTAGCCCCGAGTGGTCAGCTTGCGTAGTAGATCGTCGATGACTATCGACCAAAGCAGTGGTGAGAGGACTCCCCCTTGTGGGCATCCTCTAACCGCCGATACTGTCACTGAGACATGGCTGACATGATACGGCTATTTAGCATAGCCCAGTGATTAGTGGGCTGGTCCACACCCCTGCAGGATAGTGCAATGCTGATCGAATCATAGCCAGTATTATCGAAGGCTCCCTCTATATCGAGGAAGGCGCAGATTGCGATCTACTTTTGTGTGAAACTATTTTCAATGCGCATCACCAAGTGGTGTAGTGCATTCTCGGTAGATCGCTCTTTGCAATATGCATACTGGTTGGGATGCAGAGGTGTCTGATTTTCCAGGATACCTCTAATATGGAGCTCTATCAGTTTCTCCATTGTTTTTAGAAAGAACGAAGTCAAACTGATAGGGCGATAGGATTTAGGTTGCTCACTTGGTTTCCCAATCTTGGGGATGAAGACAGGATTGACCTCTCTCCAAATTTGGGGTATGTATCCCAGGTTGAAGCAAGACCTAAAAAGAAGTATCAGTGGTGGTAGAATTGTATTCAAGCCTCTCTGTAAGATCGCAGGAAAGACACCGTCTTTGCCTGAAGCCTTGTTGGGTTTGAATGAACCAATCGCCCATTTGACCCTGTCAGGACGTCGACTACTGTCGATGTTATCTATGACGTTAATTTGATCGTCAGAGGACATCGAGTAAGGAGTAGAACCAGGGAAGTGCACCTCGAGCAAAGTCTCCAGTGTTTCCCTGCGATTGACGGTAAAGGTGCCGTCTGATTTGCGAAGCAGCCCGAGCCCATTTGTGTGCTCTCGAGATAGTGCTTTGTGGAGTCGGGCCGCAGTTGGAAGCGAGTCTATGTTCTCGCAATGTTTCCTCAAAGACGTTCTCTTGGATTTCCTCAATTCGAGGTTGCATTTAGTTATGCCAGGGATGTAAGGCCAGGACGGAGGCCTGCAAGGACCTAGTAGTGGATTCACAGTCAGTACTATGAATCTGGAAAGACTACTTCTGCAGACTATATAACGGCGATGACGAAACAGATCCTACTGTCAGGCAGTATGACCCATTCACAACGGACGATGATAGCAGAGAATTCTGTCCTTCTGGCCTGAACGAAGTTAGGAATGCTTTTTCTAATTCTAAGATATGGTCAGAGGAATGCATGCTCGATGAATGGAATCTTAGTATCGTTTGCCCGATCCACAAGAAAGGAGACCCCTTTGCCTGTGCCAATTACAGAGGTATAAGTCTCCTGAACATCCCTTATAATATCTTCTTTGCTGCACTGTGCGAACGCCTCAAACCGTTCGTTAATAAACTGGTTGGCCCACATTAGTGTGGTTTCAGGCAAGTCAGGCTCACTATCGATCAAGTGTTTGTACTGCGGCAGGTCCTGGAAAAAACCAACAAGTTCAGATCGACACCCACTATCTGTTTGTCAACTTTAAGGCCGCACACGACAGCATACATAGAGACAAGCTATACAACGCAATGTCTAGTTCCTGCCAAATTCGTCAGATCGTGCAGGATGACACTGGAGAATTCTCGCTGCTTCTTCTGTTTCGGAAGCAACTTGACCGCGACCGAGACATGTGCAACGCTGACCGATGTTTTAAACAGGGCGACACGCGATGTGTTCGCGCTCAAAGAAGACCCTAGCACCGGGCCCCCGCCCAGACCTGGAGCCATCCGTGAAAATGCGAAGACTATCCTTTCCAGGTTCAGCATCCAGCCATAGCCAATCCTGACGCCATGGAAACTGTGACTGTGAAATTACAGCGTAGAAGGTGTCAACGCGTTAGAAGACAGGGATCGCAGGACATTTCTTGGGCAAGCACACTGTTATTCCTGTGCGAGTTATACCAAATGCCATTTCTCTTGAGACGAGATATGGTACACCTTCTGATAAATATAGCAAAAGGTGGAAGGTTCATTATAGCATCTAAAGCAGCGCCCGGCATGCTGGGGAAGCGAAGCTCCCGTACAGCTGAGACAAACCATTCTTTGGAGTTTGGTGAAAGAGGCTCCGACGTATTTGCGTGTTAGCCTGTTCCACCAGATAACCGGTGCATATGAGATTATCGGTCTTATCATTGCTGTGTAGATCCAGAGGACCTTTGCCGGCGATAAACCCCATGTTTTGTCAAAAGATCCTTTGCGTTGCCAGATAGCTGACAGCGCTTGGGTAGTTTTTGACTCAACATGCTTTGACCAAAGAAGTTTGCTATATAAGATGACTCCCAGGAACTTAACTTCCTTAGATACCGGAATGGAAGTGATTTTAAGTACCAGCTGATTCATGTCAGTATTTTTCCTCCTTCTCGTGAAGAGTACGACATCGGTCTTAAGAGGATTAACCGACAGCTCATTTCTTGTACCCCCATCATCGATCACATTTAGCGCTGTCTGTGCTTTGAGACAGAGAGTCACTTAACATAGTCGACAAAAAGAACGGCGACATCATCCGCAAAGACCTGGGCATTGATTCCAGAGGCATTGAGAGCATCAAGCTGAGAGTCGACCACCATGCAACATAACAGGGAGGTATGCTGACAGGACATGCGAGTTCAAAACAACTAGTGATGGCGCTATTCAGGTTATGAAAGGCGTTCTCTACCAATTGCTACTCTCCAGTTAGTGATGTCCTTCACATATCTGTTGGATAGGGTTAGGTCAATCACTTCCTGTCGTCTCGCTGTGACAAACGTTGATTGAGAGCCAAGATTGTTGATGGTAAGGTCAGACGAAAGAATGAAGTCTAAAGACTGCTGCTGTCCCAAGCAGTGTTTTGGGCATTAGCATCGCAGCACGAGATGAGACCACTCTTGATGAACTTCCTTCGGTGGTGGTGGTGATTTCGAGTCGTAGGAAAAGTAGGCAGACGTAACGGCGAAGTGGTGAATTACTCCGTGCGCTTTGTAACTTACTCTGGCGGCGACCAGATCTTGTCCACAAAAGTGTCCAAGTTTCGTTCCCGATAGTGAGTTCAATATGATGAGGGACAAAATGAGCCTTTTGGATCGCTCATCATACAGCCGTTTATTCCACAGCCACAGTTCTTGAATGGATACAACATGATGATTTGTCCTGCTGCATACAATTCTACTGCTCGCTTGCTTTGGTGGCGTTACAGCCCATGAAGGGCCAGAGCCAAGCCTGCACCCATGTTGTGTGTAATTTATTTTTTACACAGGTAAAAGGGACGGTGTGAGTCGAGAAGCTTTTTCATGGCAAGTATACTACTGGAGGTTTTGCCAGTAACTCGCCGAGGAGCGACGCCGCGATATACACATTCGATGGCGTTGGTGTTATCGGGATCCGAATTCGCTCATCGTGCGTCAGAGTCCAACACACTTACTACTGCGCTACGTCGCATTTCAATCAAAATTAAGTCTAATGATCGGGCTCGGGCAGTCTGATGTTGAGGAAAGCTAATGACAACAGAAAAACACAATTTGCGTCCTCTTACCCTTTCCGAATCAAACACTCTAAACTAATGACTCGGGCATTCGGACATTCCTCCCTAACCTTTGACATCCACACCACACGATCGTATGCTGAACAATCCGTGCACAGCTTCTTGCAGCGTGACCCACATTTCAAATCGCAACCAATCATGAACCCACTGCTCCTATTGCCCACCCCACGAACTGATATTGAACTTATCCACTTCACAGCGGTTAGTGATCATTGTTGCATGCAATATCAGCCCAGACATTCCACAGCCAGTCCAAGATCAAGCCGCAAATTATGCACAGAATTCTAAAAAAGAAGAAATCATTCAATCTAACCCAGTTCTCAAGCCGGGGAAGTTCAGCTTGTGATTGACATGTTGGCCGCGCCACGACGATCTCGTGCTGATCAATGCGATCGGTGGCATTATTGTATTTTGATTGAATCGTGATTCTGGAATTTGCCACTCGGTCGGCATTATTCCTTTGCCCGATTATCCACTCCTTGTCCAAAGAAACAAAAGCGAAATCCCGCCGAACCGGTGGTTACCGATCGTGGTCATATACGACTACCTGAACACGAACAAAAGCAACAATAACACCATGTCGGAGCCAAAGAGGCAAGACAGCCAGGCGGGGTGAGTGTACACCTAACACCTCTTGGTGTTACTCCACGCGGACATTGGCACCCCTTATTCCGACGTGACACTTTGAGTTTCGCATTGAAATGTGGAATCAACGGCGATCGGAGGGAATTTGACGATTTTCTGCGTGATTAGCTGGCAAACCGGATCCGTTTATGCTGCCATCTAGTTGATGATTTGTTTAACTGAATTGGATGCAAATGGGTTCGGTTGTGTCTGTCCGAGTTAGGCCGACCGAAGATTGGTGGCAGGAGAGCGGCGAACGTTACCGCGTGACAGTTGTGGTGTTAATTTCCAAGCGTGTCGCCGGGAATTATACGCCAATTGACGGCGGAGGAGGGGAAAGAGCTTATCTTGTTTGTATCGCTAAGAGATTGGTTTAAATTAGAAATAGTAAGCCTGTCGTCGGTTGTGATAGTTTATTGGCTATGGGTAAGTAACGTTAACCTTTTTCCGGTATCCGCGCCATTTATTACCGTCTGTTGGTGGTCTGGTTAATGAACAGCGTCCGAAGTGTCCAATATCAATGATTATGTGCCTCTGTGTCTCTTCCATCGAACGGTTTATCTCATCCTATATTAAATGTACGAAGTCTTTGAGAGATTTTATGTCTCTTCGAAGCTAGAGGTCCGGAAGTCATCTCATTTAAGGTTCAATGGGATACATATGTGAAAAGTTCGAACGAACTCCCGTTGCTCTAATGTAAAGAACAGGCTCTGCCGGCAGCATGGAAAAGATCCAAACTGGTCAAACTCTGCAAGGAGAAGTTAGAAGAGATGTCCAATGTAAATGAGGTGACCCTTTGCTGGGTACCTGATCATAAGAATATCTCCGGAAACGAGAGGGCGGACGAACTGGCTAGGGTGGGATCAAGTGCTAACATTGCGCAAATCTCAGCTGAGGCCCAAGCACCACTCAGTGCGCTCTACAGGGAGATAGAGACGGAGCTATTAGTGAAAGCCAATAAGCGATGGTGTCGCCTAGATACATGCGCAACGGCGAGATCGACTTGGCCCATCTATGATAAGAAATGAACGGAAAATCGTGGGAATATTCGACTGGCAGTCGATGCCCTCACGGATGGCAAAGGACTAACAAAGGCCTCGTAGGGGTAGCATCTATCCGACGGATGCTGGCCTGCTAAAAAGCGAGAAGAGCCACCGCAGTCGAACATCTTGCGGCACTGTTAGTAAGTCCTATCCCCACCTCCTCGTGGTGCCATCTGGAGATTTCCTATGGAAACTGCAGACGGGGAAGGGCGAATGGCGAGCCTCCTTGGCCAAAAAACAAGATTAGTCGGTTGGGCTACGGCCTAGTAAGCCGTAACCGTAAAAAAAAACACAAACTCCGAAACAACCACAAGCCTCGGATATAACGGACCGGATTTATGTTGACGACCCTTGCAAAAAACGAAAAAAGGACAATGATCTTCGGCTTTGTACGTGGAATGTTTGGTTCCTAAACAGGCCACGTGCAGCCGAACAACTTGCGGACGCCCTAGGCCGCTATAAAGCAGACGTCACCGCCATCCAGGAAATGCGATGGAATGGACCGGGCATAAAGCGGATGAAAAACTGCGATATTTACTACGGCGACTGTTATAGGGAGAGAGGGCAACGATTGTTTGGATGCGGATTTGTTGTTCGAGGTGGACTAAGGCAAAATGTTCTAAGCTTTCGGCATGTGAGCGAACGCCTCATAACAATCCTTATCAATCCGCAGCCTGATCTACGTTCATGCCCCCACGGAAGACAAGGATGACTCCGCCAAAGATGAGTTCTACGATCTCCTAGACAGAACGGATGCCCAATGTCCCAGCTATGACATCAAAATTGTACTAGGAGACTTCAATGCTAAGCTGGTTAAGGAAAGGTTCTTTGAACGAGTCGTCGGCAAACATAGCCTACACGACACCACCTCCGATAACGGACACAGGCTGATTGATCTGGCGAAAAGGCGGAATCTCCTTCTAGCCAGTACGCGCTTCCCGCACCTCGATATACACAAAGGCACCAGGCGGTCTTTTGATCAATTGACTACCAACCAGATTGATCACATCGCGATCGACGTCAGACACTCCTCCACTATTCTTGATGTTCGAACTTTCCGAGGGGCTAACATCGACTCGGACCACTATCTTGTAGTAGCCAAGATGCGCTTACGGATATCACGAACGCAACGGAGTAGAGTAAGGATACAAAGTTATGACGTCGGAAAGCTACTATCGCCAGAAACCGCACGTGCTTTTACCGATCGCGTCTCCCTTAAGCTCTCCAATACACCTGAATCCTCCACACAATCAATAGAACAGCAGTGGAACCTTTGTAAACAAACCCTGAAAAGCACTGCATCCGAAGTTTTGGGTTTCAAGGTTCCACCACGAAGAAACACCTGGTTCGATGACGAGTGCAGGAGGATTCATACAGCGAAGCAGGATGCATATAAGGCCTCGCTGCATAAAAGAACAAGAGCAGCTCGTGAGCTCTACGAGTTAAAAAGAAGGGAGGAGCATAAGCTTCTTAGAAGAAAGAAGAAAGAGCACGAGGAGGATTTGGAGAGGTGTTACTGCGTGTCGTTCGAAAGTTTTATCAACAGATAAAGCGAACATGCCAAGGTTATAAAGCCAGAACGGAAGCCTGTAGGGATGAGCACGGACAACTAGTAGTGGAGTCACTGTCGATGCTGAGATTGTGGAAGGACCACTTCTGCAGAATGTGTATCGGCGATGATAGTCAAAATGCCGCCGTCAGGCAGAGCGAACTATTCACAATGGACGAAGACGAAGGAGAATCCCGACCACCCGACCAAGACGAGGTTAAGATAGCGATATCGAAACTTAAGTCTTATAAAGCTGCTGGAGCAGACGGACTCCCCGCGGAACTATTTAAAGCAGCTGGCGATGAGCTGGTCAGGAACATGCACCAACTCATCTGCAGGATATGGTCGGAAGAACGCATGGCCGATGAATGGAATCTCAGTATCGTTTGCCCGGTCCATAAGAAAGGAGAACCCTATGACTTCGCCAATTACAGAGGGATAAGCCTCCTGAACATCGCGTATAAGACCCTCTCTGCCGTACTGTGTAAGTGCCTGAAGTCGTTCGTGGACAATCTGATAGGTTCCTACCAGTGTGGTTTCAGACCACGAAAATCCACGATAGACCAAATATTTACACTACGGCAGATCTTGGAGACAACCCATGAATTCCACGTCGACACGCACCATCTTTTTGTCGACTTTAAAGCCGCGTATGACAGTGTTTATAAAGACGAGCTATACAGGGCCATGTCATGTTTAAACTTTCCTGCCAAACTCGTCAGACTGTGCAGGATGACTATGGAGAACTCCCGCTGCTCCTTAAGGTCGGAGGTGAACTAACCGACCCCTTTGATGTTAAAAAAAGGTTTAAGACAGGGTGGCGCACTGCCATGTGATTTCTTTAACATCATATTTGAAAAGATCGTGCGGGACTCTGCGGCCAATACAAGAGGTACGATCTACTTCAAGTCCACACAATTGCTTGCCTACGCAGATGACATTGACGTTATTGGACGAACAAAGTGAGACGTCAATGAGGCGTTCACAAGCATTGAAGCAGAAGTGGCGAAAGTAAGTCTAAGGGCAAATGGGGACAAGACCAAATATATGCTGTCATCCAAGAAAGACGCACAACACCGACGTCTTGAACGTCGTCTCAGAACGTCACCTTCGGCAGCTATATTTTCGAAGTAGTCAAGGACTTCGTCTACCTTGCCTCGGTAGTAATAAGCAGCAACGACACCAGCGCTGAGATAAAATGCAGAATAACTCTTACCAACCGCTGCTTCTTTGGGTTCAAGAGGTAACTGAGTCATAGCGCTCTCTTGAAAAACTAAGGTATCCCTCTACAAAACCTGCATCATCCCGGTCCTCCTCTATGGCGCTGAGGCTTGGACGTTATCAAAAGCAGATGAAGAAGCTCTTGGGCTTTTCGAGAGGAAAATTCTGCGTGCAATCTTTGGTCCCGTTTGTGTAAACGTTGAGTGGAGGAGGAGATTCAACAAAGAACTGTACGGGCTGTACAGCGACATCGGCCTAGTTAGACGTCTTGGGATCCAACGTCTAAGATGGCTGGGTCATGGAGAGCGAATGGACATCACCGCTCCGGCCCGAAGAGTCTTCGACACCAACCTCGAGGGACGACGCAGCAGAGCACGACCGCACCTAAGGTGGCGCGCACAGGTGAAAAGGGACCTCAACCAACTGGGCTTGTGGCGCTTGAAGCGGCTGGCCCAAAATCGTGCCGGCTGGAGAGGCTTGTCGGTTGAGGCCCTGGTTCACCCCGAACTGTAGCGCGGTTGCCATCTGCACGAAATTTGCGCTCGATCCCAGCCTAGCTAGCTCGTCCGCCTTCTCGTTTCCAGAGATATTCACATGACCCGGTAATCGTAATCGTAAAAAAAAACTGTAAACTCAGATATAACCACAAGCCTCGGATACACTTAGCTTAAGCCTCGCAATTCTTCGATTTGAAGCATTCTCCCTCAGTCGCTCTCGGACAGTCTGGGGAGAAATTTTCAAGTCATAATCCGCCTCCATGTGGGCTCTTAACTGTGATGACGTTAAGAAGGGATCACTCCTAGTTCAATGAGCTCTGTTTACAAATGTATATTCAGCAATTGTAGTTTTGCGCGGCTTATTACGCAGAAGATTATTAAAAGTCTACCTTTTCTGGTAGTACTGAATTAGGGTCTTTCAAGACGAGCTTGAAGAAGTGGTTTATGCATTTAAATTTCAGATTCTGGAGGCACCTCGATCGGAGTGGAAAAGGTGTTCCGAAAACTGGTATAGACGCATGAGAATATTTTTTGTCCATCTCAAGACTTAAGTAACAATTCGGTAGGCCTAAGACAATGTGATTGAATTAACATCTGTCCTGGCTATGCTTGGGTATCAGTGCTGAAAAGTCAAAGCCGACAACTTTCTGTAGACGCGCGATCAGGTCAGTTTGCCTTCCTACTGTCAATTAGGTCGACCCTTGCCACAAAAGGTATACAGTTTGGAGCAAATTTGGCAAAGAAGCAGCTAAAAAACTAGCAAATATTATGCCTACAATTCTGTTTTATATCTACTTACGAATGAGGTAATCAGCTACTTACTGAGCCTAAGTAGGCTACAGATTCCGCTTACCTGGAATACAAGAAAAGAATATTGTTAAGTCAGGTCTGCCAAAAACAGAAGAAAAGTTATAAAGAAAAGTAATAAAGTGACGCTTGAATGGTCCAACTAAAGTCAAGAGACATGCACTCGAATGACAGCGGCGCTGTTCAGTCTCCGCTCCAGTCAAGCTTTCAAGGACTCTCTACCACGGTTCCCACACGAAGCGTGAAAGCAAAAAGGCAAAAGCCGAGAAATAGACCAAAAATTGTATAAAAACCTTTCGATTTACAACTGCGACCGCAAACTCGTATTGCAGCACGTAATTACGTGGACAATATCGCGGCGATAATGTTGTTGCCATTGCATATGCTGCACTTACCCACTCTGCTGCATTGCGCTCCTTGGCGTGCTAGCGTTTGGCTGCGCTGCACCCAACCGAACACCTTGGCAGTCCGTATCGGATTTCAGATACGAGTACATATGGACGCTCGTACACGCATTTAGTTGCAAGAGGACAAGAAACGATTATGGTCGGAAAAGCTTATAAACAGCTCCCATTGCATGTGCGGCGCAGTTGAGGTTGCACCAATGAGGCGCGGGAGTCGTTTGAGTCGCGCCGATGCACGGACCGACGGACGACGACGTGGCATTGTGGTGGACGCATGATTGCTCTGTCACAGCATGTCAGAAATTAATTGTTTGCAGAATCGGATGAGAGTTGTCAATTTGTCTGTCTGCGGCTGAGGAATGCATTAATAGGCGTCACTGGAGCAATTGACAGGCCGAATAGCTTCCACACTCCCATGTGGATTCACGTACATATATATACTCGTATCTGACAGTCGGTACGATTGAATAGGAGTAGATGAGGACACTAATTATCGCACACCATACTATGGATAGTGGCGTGTATGGCAACAGGTCGGAGGTAGCATTTACCAGCAAGTCGATTTCTATAGGAAGAGCATCGAGCGCTGGTGGTATGCCGATGATGCTTATATCCTGGGTTGGCATGCTGTCATTTTTATCAAGAGTTACTAACAAACTAACTAGCAGCCGACGATGGGACGACGATGATGTGGTGACGCGATGATGGCTTACCCAGGACGATGAAACGAATCGACGGAATGTAAAGTGGAATGACGGAGATACGCCACTGTGGCGGCAGAAGTTGTCAAACGTTTGAGCCGGTGCGGCAGCCAGTCAGGCGGTTTGACAGGATGAGTGAGTTGAGCTTGAATTGCAGGCATTTCCTGAATAAACGAATTCGACGAAATCAATTTGTGACCCTTTCGCATACAACGGTTTTCGATTTCCTTTTTAACATCAAAATTCGTGTTTCACATGTCGTTCGAGATATTTTAAAAAGGTTAAAAGGATGGCTTAAGATAGTTCTTTAAGTGTTTGCTGGCAAGAGGATATGGGAACGACACGGTATGTCGATGACACGCACGTAAACATTGCCTGTGGCATTTCTTAACTGACTCTCTTCCTTTTTTGGTTTGTATATGTGGGAACACTTGATCAGAAGACGGGAATCGATCTTCTGTAGTAAGTAAAATTGCTTGCTCTTAGCACTCAAGCTTCCAGTCGAGACTTGCAACTTTTTGGCGCAAAAGACAATAGGAAGGCTGTTACCAAAAGCTAGTTCCATTATAATGGAAAGGGGTCAGTTGAAAAGTCCACCTAAAGAGTCTTTCATAAGGTTAAAGAAAAGACAGTTCTGATCAATTCCACTGCAATTGTTTATGCAAACTTGCCATGGGAGAGCAAAATGTATCGGACAAGCGGACGGATACTCAATGACAACATGGTGCGAAAAAAGAACACGATTTGCGAGTATGCTCCTGGAATGTCAGAACCCTGTACACCCCTGGAGCTGCTCATAAACTAGAAAGAACCCTCACGCAGTATAAGGCGGATATTACTGCGATCCAGGAAAAACGCAGGATAGGAAAGGTATGAGATGAGGAAAAAAGTTTGCGACATCTACTTTTGGATTGGATCTGTCATGGGAAAGCGGTTAGGGTCAAAGGTCATCGACCTTAATCCTGATCGCACCGGAGAGGCTGAAGACCCCATCAAATAGGACTTCTATGATCTCTTGGACAAAGCATACGGAGCTTGTCCGGAGTACAATGTCAAAATCGTAGTCGGGGACTTCAAAGCCAAATTTGGTAAGGAGAACGTCTTTGACAGAGTGGTCAGAAAGCACAGCCTCCACGATACAACTACAGATAACAGCTTCCGACTCACGGACTTTGCGACAGCTCGTAATGCGGTGATAAGTAGCAGCGATCTCCGGATGGTCGAACCGCCAACCAAATCGACAATGTGCTCATTGACGCAAGACACTCGTCAAACATACTGGATGTGCGAACATTCAGGGGGGCAAACGCCGACTCTGACAATTTCCTTGTAGCAGCAAGATTCAGAGCTCGACCGTCCAATGTCAGAAAGCTACACTAACCCACCATGAGGAGGTTCAACATCGGACGCCTGAGCACACCGGAGGTTACCAGAGTCTACAGGGAGCAACTAAGTGAAAGACTCTCCGGTATCCCTACGTCGAGCACAAATGTCAAAAGAGTATGTGGCTCCATTGCCGCTCAGCCATTCAGGAAGTAGCTGAGAACACCTTAGGTTACTTACCACCCCCCACAAGAAACCCGTGGTATGATGGCAAGTGTGAGCAGGAAAAGGCAGCAACCGACGAGGCTTATCAAAAGGCGCTGCAGTGAAAAACCAGCAAAACGCGAGAGGAGTATTGAGCCGGGAGAAGGGAGAAGAAAAAAACTGCTGCGACTAAAGAAAAGAATCTTCGCAGCCTCCCAGCTCAAGGATATCGAGGAGTCTAGGGATAAGCATAAATCACGAGCCTTTTACAAGAAAGCCAAAGACCTTGCAGGAGGCTCAAAAAAGGGCACCCAGGCTCTTCGAAACTGCGAGGGTAATCTTGTTACCGACCCGCAGGGAATAGTGGATGTATTTAAGCAGCATTTCCAGCAGCTGCTTAGCGAGCACGACCAAGAGAGAGTGATAGGGACCGAGGAAATCCCAAACTCCAGCCGCTGAAGTAGTCCTCTCACCCAGCATCGAAGAAGGCCGCAGGCTCAGATGGCTTGCCATTAGAATTCTTTAAGGCTGGAGGCGATGTTCTGGTAGGGAGCATGCACCAGATCATCTCTTGAATTTGGGAAGATAAAAGCATGCCCGACGACTGAAATATCAGCTCTATTTGCTCCATTCACAAAAAAGGCGATCCTACCTACTGTAAGAACTATAGAGGTATAATCCTGTTCAAGGCCGCATACAAGATTCTGTCCAGCGTACTGTGTGAACGTTTAAAGCCCTTTTGCACCGCACTAGTCGGCAGCTACCAGAGGGGCTTCCGGCCCGGCAAATCGACTGTAGATCCGATCTTCACATTTCGACCAAACCTGGTAGAGACCAGGAAAACTGATCCGGCTATGTCGCGCCACGCTAAGAAAAAAGCGCGATGCACCGTGCAGTTCGATTCTAGGACATCCTAACCGTTTGAGACATGCACCGGATTTCGGCAAGGATATGCGCTGTCATGCGACTTTTTCAACCTGGTGCTGGAGCAGATAGTGCGTCGGGCAGTCGTCAACAGGTAAGACGCTATCTTCTACAAGTCTGTCCAGCTGTTAGGATACGCGCATGATATTGACATCATCAAGCGGTCACAGCATGACATTGTGACAGCTTTCACAGTGATTGAGGAACAGGCGAAACGAGTTGGTCTTAAAGTCAACGAGGATAAGACAAAGTACATGCTGTCAAGCAAAACCCACCTTGCACCTCGCTCACCACCTTGCACAAAATATAACGATTGACAGCTACAATTTCGAGGTAGTTAACTAGTCTGTCTACCTCGGGGCAAGATCCGGCATAGAGTCGCTCTTGGCAACCGCTGCTACTTCGGCTTGTCCAAACAACTTGGGTCAACACTCCTCACTCGAAAAACCAAAACGCTTATACTGCCAGTCTTGCTATACGGAGCTAAAAGCTGGATGATAAGCAGGACGGCGGAGCTGATTCTTTCGGGGTTCTTTCGAAAGAAAAGTTCTGCGCCGGATATTTGGCCCTGTCTGCGAGGTAGGTGAATGGAGGAGAAGACAGAACCGCGAACTTTACGAGCTGTACAAAGATGTGGATATAGTCCGGAAGGCCAACATCTTTCGACTACATTGGCTCGGCCACATCGAGCGCATGAACACCAACGCTCCAGCTAAGGGGGTCTTCGACTCCGAGCCTTCTGGTTCGAGTAGAAGAGGGAGACGGAACCTCCGGTATAAAGACCAAGTAATCGCGGATGCAAGACAACTTGGTCTTGATAACTGGAAGCAGCGCGTCCGGGACCGTCAAGGATGGAAGGTAGCCATATCTCAGACTCAGATCCTCCACGGATTGCCGGCCTGATAAGTAAGTAAGTAAGTAAAAAGATTAAAACAAACATTTAGGACTTCCCTTTACACCTGAGCTGCTTAAAGGGTAGTGAAAAGTATTGTCATCATGTTGGCTGAAGTATCGAAGTGAAACATTCCTCTTTACATTAGGATGGTAAAAGACTAACAAAGGCCTGGTGGGAGTAGCATCTACCGACGGGTGCTGGTCCGTTAAAAAAAAGAGAGTAAGAGGGAGGAAGTGAGCAAACAGAGCAAAGAAGTTGATCGTGTTTAACACGGCAAACACCAGCTTCGATCTCTGTCCCTGCTCAATCCAAGTTGACACAGAGCCTCCGCATGGCTTCCCCTGGATAGCTGCCCTGGCACCCGCCAGGTAGTGAAACAATGTGTGCAACGACCCAATCCCTTGTACCTGGGGAAAGAGGAACCTGCCCTTCCAGGTTGGGGGTTGTACTTAGGGGTAACATCGCTATCAGGGAAAAGATCACTTGTTCTGCAATCGACTAAAGGACTTGAGAGTCTGTACCTGGAATATGAGGTCCCTTAACAGCCCGGGTGCAGACGATCAATTGAAGCAAACCCTCAGCTGCTATAAAGCAGATATAACCGCACTCCAAGAAGTGCAATGGGATGGACCAGGCGGATTGGGGTGGGATTTGTTATTCGATGGGTACGGATCTGTTATTCGAGGTAGACTTAGACGAAAAAGTCGTAAGGTTTTGTAGGCGAACGCCTCATAACAATCCGCCTCAAGGGTACACTGGGGATTATCACCTAATATGCGTGCACGCCCCACGGAAGAAAAAGATGATCGACTCAAGGATGACTTTTATGATTTCCTGGACCAAACATACGCCCAATGCCGAGATTATGACACCAAAACCGTACTAGGAGATTTCAACGCAAAGCCGGGCCAAGATACATATTTGGATCGATCTTAGGAAAGCATAGCCTCCATAACACATCCGCCAACGGATTTAGGCTAATCGATTTCCTAACGGGGCGTAACCCCCTTGTAGCAAGCACATGATTCCTCCATCTCAACATCCACAAGGGTACCTGGCGGTCTCCTGACCAATCGACCACCAACCAGATTGATCACATTGCATACTGTATAACGGGGTGACAGACAAGATACCGCTGTGAGGCAGAACGTTCCACATGGACGACATGTAAGAAAATTCCGTCCACCCGACCTAAACGAAGTCAAAATAGCGATATCAATACTTAGGACCAATAAACCTGAGCTTCTTAAGGCGGCTGGAGATGAGCTGGTAAGGTGCATGCACCATCTCATTTGCAAGGTATGGTCGGAGGAAACCATGCCCGACAGATGGAATCTCAGCATCGTTTGCCCGATCCATAAGAATGGAGACCCCTATAGATGCGCCAACTACAGGGGTTGATGTGAGATTCGAGCTGGCGGCCACCTATAGCGGCCTGGTGAGCTGGCGAGCTGCCGGGCACCTAAATTGGCCTAGACACATGTCGGGTTGCCGGGTCCTTAACATCGCATACAAGATCTTCTCTGCCGTATTGTATGAACGGCCTTATTGTGTGGTCAGCTCTTATCAGTGTTTTCAGGCCAGGTAATTCCACAATAGACCAAATGTTTACGCTGCGGCAGATCATGGAGAAGACACAGGAATACCATATCGACACTCACCACCTTTTCGTCGATTTGAAGGCCGCGTATAACAGTGTTTATAGAGACGATCTATACAGAGCCATGTCATGTTCTGACATCCCTGCTAAACTCGTCCGACTGTGCAGAAGAATTCTCGTTGCTACATTAAGGTCAGTAATGAACAAACAGATACCTTTGGTGTTAATAAGGGTAAAACCAAATATCTGCTCTCATCGAAAAGAGACGGGCAACAGTGACGTATTGGCCAGAACGTCACCATGGGCAGATATGGGAATTCGCCTACCTTGGCTCACAGATCTGATGACCGGCGACAACAGCACCAGCGCTGAGGTAAAACGCAGAACCACTCTTGCCATCCGCTGTTTCTTTGGGCTCAAGAGGCGATCGAGAAGTAGAGCCCTCTCTCGGAAAACCAAGGTGACACTTTATAAGACCTTAACTATCCCAGTCCTCCTTTACGGCGCAGAGGCTTGGACCGTAACAAAAGGGGATGATGATGCCCTTGGTCGTTTCGAGAGGAAAATCCTGCGCTCTGTCTACGGCCCCGTTTGTACAAACGGAGTATGGAGGAGAAGATTTAATGAAGAACTGTACGGGTTGTACAGCGATATCGGCCTGGTATGACGCCTACGGATACAGCGTCTAGGTTGGCTAGGCCATGTAGAGGGCATGGAAGATACAGCTCCAACCCGAAGAGTCTTCGAATCCAACCCGGAAGGAAGGCGTGGCAGAGGACGGCTGCATCTACGGTGGCGCACGCAGGTGGATGGGGACCTTAACCAACTGGGCGTGCGGCGCTGGAAACAGCTAGGCCAAGACCGTGCCAGCTGGAGACGCTTGTTGGTTAAGGCCCAGGTTCACGACGGACTGTAGCGCCACTTAAGTAAGTAAGTAAACGAGATTCGCTCCTCATGGAAATTAGACCGATTAGTTAACGTATGTCCCAGTCAAGATGGAGTAATGAGGCGTGCCTCAGCGGCCCCATGCTGAGGCAAGGGATTGATCAACTCGCTGTGCTAGATTTGAAGTCCAAGAGCGCATGAACCATCTTCTCATTGTTGAACACAACCAAGATAGGCTCTTTCTTTTTCTTAGTTTGAGGCTAACTTGCTGCCCATTGTGCCGCTCTGTCCGAGACGTCGATGTTGTGCGAATGACAGCAAATGCCTCATTAACAGCCCGCTGCGTTGGACTGCGTCGATATCATCCGCGCAAGCTAACAATCGAACGGGCTTTTGGAAGATCGTACCTCTAGTGCTGACTTGTAAGTTTCGCATGATCTTCTCAAGTATGATGTGCTGAAAGTCACATGAGAGCGCGTCGCCTTGCTTAAAACCTTTCTTGACAGCGAAGATCTCGGTTAACTCCATACCGTCCTTGATGGAGCAGCAAGCATTTTCCGTTACCATCCTGCACAACCTGAAGAGTTTGGCAGGGGTGTCAAAACATAATATGGCTCTGTATAGCTCGTCTCTATAAACACTGTCATACGCGGCCTTGAAATCGACGAAAAGGTGGTGAGTGTCGACCTGGAATTCAAGGGTCTACTAGACAGCAGTGTGAATATTTGGTCTATCGTGGATTTTCCTAGCCTGAAGTCACTATGATAGGAACCTATCAAATTGTTGTAGGCCTTCACACAGGCCTAATGAGACTCTATAGCTGGCGCAGTTATAGGGGTCTCCTTTTCTATGGGCATGCTTTTTTTCCGACCATATCTTACAGATGAGCTGGTGCATGTTCACAACCAATTCACCTCCAGTTGCTTTAAGTAGTTCAGAAGGCAAGCCGTCTGCGCCAGCAGCTTTGCAAGACCTCAGTTTCGATATCGCTATCTTAACTCGTCCAAGTCGGCTGAACGGGATTCTCTCTCATCTTCCTCCAGTATGGTATCTTGATCATCTTCGCTGTTATACAGTTTGCAGTGTTTGCGCTATCCGTTACGTACCCTGGCTGCAACAAGGTAATGATCTGAGTCACCCTTGGCTCCTCAGAAGGTTCGGACGTCCAAGATGCTGGAGGAGTGTCTGGCGTCGATCGCAGTATGATCGATTTGATTAACAGATAATTGACCAGGAGACCGCCAGATATTGAGATGTGCGAATCGTGTGCTAGCTACTAGGAGATTACGCACAGGCACTAGGTCTATTTGCCCGAATCTGTTTTCGGACGTGGTGTCGGGTAGGCTGTGCTTTCCCTATGACTCGCTCCTCTCTACGCAGCTTTGCGTTGAAATCTCCTAGATCAACCTTGACGTTATAGCTGTGACATTGAGCGTTTGTTATATCTAGCAGGTCATAGAAGTCATCTTTCGTTCCGTCGCCGTTTTCTTTTGAGGGGGTGGTTCGCTCACATAGAAATTTTTGCCTAAGTCCATCACGACGACAAATCCGCATCCAACCAGGCATTGGTTGTTCTCTTTGAAGCAGTTTCCGTGTTATATGTCACAGTTTTTCATCCTCATTTCACCCGGCCCATCCCGTTGCACTTCTTGGTGTGCAGTAAAGTCTGCTTTGTAGCAGCTTGGGGCTTTTTCTAACTGTTCGGCCGCACCCGGTCTATCAAGGCCTGTCCTCTTATATGTTTGCGGGGGTCGTCAACACTTAGTCCGACTGTTAAATCCAAAGATACTAATCATTAATGGTATGGTAACCTCTTGTCCCCACAAGGTTCTTTGGTCCAATTATAATTCTCAACAACGTGGTCTCAGTACCACTTCAATCAGTCAATGCGATCACACGCAAGTGGCAAGTGTTACGATCTGCACGCACAGTTCCCTCAAAGGCGGCGCACAAAACCCCTAAAAAACTACCTAATGTACTAGCACAATGTATGCAAGGCTGTCAGACTAGGTGACGACTGCTGGGAGGGGAAAACGGTCAAACATATTTGGTACTTTCCTTGATTAGTATGCAGACATTTGCACCTCCGAGAGAACGGCCTATCATGACCAATTCCAATTTGCCTCTTCGAGCGAGGCCAACGAAAACTTGACATTGATGTGGCAGCTTGACACCTGATTGATGTGTACTCACGACATGAAATCTGAAGAAACGTACAAAGAGAAAACCAACGAAAAGGAACTACGGATAACTGGAGACTATGTTCTGAAAAAGTGGTAGTGCATCATGTACATTTGGTATTTCCTCGGTAGTGCGGTACCTTAAGGTCAGTATTTCTTCAAAAGGTTCATAGGACATCCAAATCGATTGCTACCTTTTGGTCAAGACAAAGCCTGTTATGAATGGGTAACATGCCTCGGAATAGGAATTGCGAGTATCTGCTCCTGGAATGTCAGAACACTGCAAATGTGTAAGTGTGTTACTGTAACACACCAAAAGGTGTGTTTTCATTATAGTAATTTTTAATGCAAATTTAGTTGTGTTATTATGGAAACACAAAAAGGGACATTCCGAACTGTATGCAACCTTGCCAGAGAGCAATGGTTAACATACTGGACTCCCAACTCAGTGATCCCGTGTGCAAATCTCAAGGCTCATGAACATTTTCCGCAGCGAACAAAAAAAAAAAGTCCACGCTTTCCGAGCATTTGTCGCTTCGAGGTTCATCAAGCCCGTAACATTGTTCTTTGTTTGATTGAATTGATTACTTCTTGTTGTTTTGAAGCAGCATCATCATGATCATGAGAGCGCCGTGGCGCAGTGGGTAGGGAGTTGGCCTCCGACGCCGATGACACGGGATCGAATCCGGACAACAGCTATGTCTTCGAACGTGTTTTTACGGTGCTTCTCCTCTGCGGGGTACTAAGAAAACCCCCTGTTGTATAATTGTCAAGAAACCTACTTACTTTTAACTAGGTGGCGCTACAGTCCGTGGTGAATCTGGGCCTCAACCAACAAGCGTCTCCAGCTGGCCAAACAGCACCAGCGCCGCACACCCAGTTGGTTAAGGTCCGTCCTCTGCCGCGCCTTCCTTCCGGGATGGATTCGAAGACTCCTCGGGTCGGAGCTGCATTTTTTATGCGCTCTACATGGCCTAGCTACGCTGTATACGTAGACGTCGTACCAGGCCGATGTCGCTGTACCAGAACAGTTTTTCATTAAATCTTCTCCTCCATACTCCGTTTGAACAAACGGGACCGTGGATAGAGCGCAGAATTTTCCTCTCGAAACGGCCAGGGGCATCTTCATCCGTTTTTGTTAGGGTCCAAGCCTCTGCGACGTAAAAGAAGACTGGGATGATCAAGGTCTTATATAGTGTCACCATGGTTTTCTTAGAGAGGGCTCTACATCTCAATTACCTCCAGAGCCAAAAGGAACAACGGTTGGCAAGAGTCATTCTGCGTTTTATCTCAGCGGGGGTGTTGTTGTCGCCGGTCATCAGTGAGCCAAGGTAGACGAATTCCTTGACCACTTCAAAATTATATCCGCCCATGGTGACGTTCTGGCCAATATGTTGGTATGTTGTTTTTGATGAAAGCAGATATTTGGTTTTACCCTCATTAACCTTGAGACCCATCTTAGCCGCATCTACCTCAATGCTTACAAGGGCCTCATTGACGTCTCGCTGTGTCTCTTGTGTTGGCCAGCGACTTTTGCACGATCTTTTCAAGCACGATGTTGGAAATGCTGCGTGACAGCGCGTCACCTTGTCTAAATCATTTTTTAACATCAAAGGTCTCGGTTTGCTCATTACCGACCTTAGTGGAGCAGCGAGAATTCTCCAATGTCATCCAGCACAGTCTGACGAGTTTGGCAGGGATGTTAAGACTAGACATGACGTTGTATAGCACATCTCTATACACGCTGTCATATGCAGCCTTGGAAGATCTTGGGTCTTCTCCATGATCTGCCGTAGCGTAAATATTTGGTCTATTGTGGATTTAGCTGGCCTGAAACCGCACGGATAAGAGCCGATCAGGATATCCGCAGACGGTTTCAGGCGTTCACACAATACGGCAGAGAAGATCTTATATGCGATGTTAACGAGACTTATTCCCCCATAGTTGGCGCAGATATAGGGGTCTCCTTTCTTATAGACCAGGCAAATGATGCTGAGATTCCATTCGTCGGGTATGCTTTCCCCCGACCATACCTTGCAAATGAGATGGTGCATACCCCTTACCAGCTCATCACCAGCCGCCTTAAAAAGCTCAATAGACAGGCCGTCTGCACCCGTGAATTTATTAGACTTAAGTCTTGATATCGCTATTTTGACTTCGTCTAGGTCTTCCATTACGAATGTATCGTTCTGCCTGACAGCGGCATCTTGGCGGTCATCGCCGTTATACAGTCTACAGAAGTGGCCTTGCCAAATCCTCAGGAACGACTGTGATTCCATTACCAGTTCACCATTTTCATCCCTGCAGGCCTCCGCTCTAGCTTTGTAGTCATGGCATGTTCGCTTCATCTTATTGTAAAATCCTGCGAAAGCATCCCTCCATCTCCACGATCTCACGCTTTCGGTATTCTCTTTTCTTTCTTCTGAGAAATGTTCTTCTCTCCTCTTCTGCTCATAGATTACGCGAGCAGCTCTCGTCCTTCGTTGCAGCGTGGCCTCATATGCCTCTTGTTTTGCTGCATGGGCTTGTTCGCATTGTTCATCGAACCAGGGGTTTCTAGGTGGTGGCGGTTTGAAACCCAGCACCTCTAAGGCAGCGTCTCTGACGACGCTCTGGCAATGTGTCCATTCCTGCCCTATTGTTTTCGCTGCTGTGGGCGAATTTTGAGCGAGCTTGAAGTAGACGCGATCGGCAAAGATTCTGGCAGTCTCTGGCGATTGCAGTTTTTCGACGTCAAATTTACGTTGTCCTACTCGACTCCTAAGCATTCTTGATATCCTCATTCGTACCTTGGCTACAACAAGGTAGTTATCCGAGTCGATGTTGACCCCTCGGAAGGTTCGTACGTCGAGAATACAGGAGGAGTGTCTGGCGTCGATCGCAATGTGATCAATCTAGTTGGTGGTCGATTGATCGGGAGATCGCCAGGTACCCTTGTGGATGTTCAGATGGGGGAATCGTGTGCGTGCTACAAAGAGGCTACGCCCCATTAAAATATCCTAGAACTATTCTAGGGGTGTGAGTGCATATTAAGCTAATGCTTCCAAATTTATCTTTGATGCGGATTGTTATGAGGTGTGATCGCCTGGCTGTAATCCGCATCAAAGCAGTTTTTACAACATTAGTCCCTACCAAAGAGGCTGAGGGTCACATCAAAGAGGACTTCTATAACCTCTTGGACAACGCCTAAGGAGCCTGTCCGGAGTACGAGGTTAAAATTGTACTCGGGGACTTCAATGTTAAGATCGGTATAGAGAACACCTTTGACGGAGTGGTCGAAAAGTACGGCCTCTACGATACAACAACGGACGACTCACGGATTTTGCGGTTGCTCATATTGCGGTGATAAGTAGCACCACATGGCAACTGGGCGATCTACGGATGTTCGAACCGCACACCAAATCGACCATGTGCTCATTATCCTACAATCTCTCCATGCATGTGGAACATAATCCATCCAGAGGCACCAGGAGTAAATGCGCTTCAGCCATAGGTTCCTGGCGCCTTGTAGGGGTCAGACAAATTGACAAATTGAAGTCGGTAGCGATTTGATCTATTGTTTCAAGCCCATTGCATTCCCTTAGCAGAGCATCTACCGAATTTAAATTTTCTGCGTTTTCGCAGCCAGGAAAATGACATCTAAACATGGCATCCAGCTATCATCAGGTCTCTTAATAGAGGACATTTGGCAAGGACCTTCCTCTAGAGCCACAGAAACTTCTCCAATAGTTCCTTTTGGCGAATACAATTTCTTAACAATATATCTATAAGTTGACTCGATGGCACCCTCTCTTGAGAGGTTCCAGCTATGTCCAGAGATACGTAGTCACCCCGCTTTCTTGTGCATTCCACCATGGTGGGCGGTTTCTTTTACTGGGTCGTCTAGTAGGAGACGACC
Source organism: Eumerus sabulonum (assembly GCA_951905685.1). NCBI lineage: Eukaryota > Metazoa > Arthropoda > Insecta > Diptera > Syrphidae > Eumerus > Eumerus sabulonum. The sequence continues at coordinate 9,597,318 of OX645060.1, forward strand.
TTTCGAAGGACCGGTTTAGCTTATTGTATGTATGTTGGCGTTACAGCCCATGAAGGACCAGGGCCAAGCTTCTCTCAATCACCCATGTTGTGTGCGATTTATTTTTTCACACAAGTGAAAGGGACCTACAGTTTAATGCTGATTCCGAACGGCGTGAGCCGAGAAGCTTTTTCATGGCAAGTATACTACGGGGGGTTTTGCCAGTACCCCGCCGAGGAGGGACGCCGCGAAATAAACATTCGATGGCGTTGGTGTTATCGGGATCCGAGCTCACTCATTGTGCGTCAAAGTCCACCACAGTAACCACTGCGCGTTTAGCTTATTGGTTAGGTTTAATATTTTCTTATAGATGTCTTCCGTGGAGTTGGAATTCCCTTCCGGAAGTCGATTAGGGTCTTACTCCACTCTGCATTAAATTTCTGCCAATTCGCTTTCCGAGGGCTTCGAAAAACATTGTGTTACGTCTGGAACCTCCTTTCTATTATTAGTATTTGACTTAAACCGGATCATGCGCACGCAGGCGAGTTTGTGGACTTGGTCCAATCACCTCGTCCTGGGTCTGCCAAACGGTCGCCTGCCTGATGGTGTTGCATCCAAGGCACGCTTCGAAAGTCGTGATGATGGCGACATTCGTCTCACATGACCAAACCATCGAAGCATAGCCCTTTCCGTTCGGAGAAGCAGCTGCTCAACTTTGAGCTCCCCGCGCACTGCCGTGTTTCTCACCCTCTCCCGGCGAGTAACTCCCACAACAGCACGAAGAAATCTCCTTTCGGCAGCTTGTATTCGCGATCTTATTCTTTCGGTCAATACCCACATTTCATGACCATAGGTGAGGGTTGGAACAAATACTGAGTTAAAAACCGCTAATTTGGTTTTGACACCAAGCTCGGTTTTCCTTATTACAGATCTTCCAAGCTGTTTCCAAATTGACCCAGCTTGGCCAATCCTGCAGGAAAGCTCAGTATTACTCCTCCCATCACTAGTGAAGAAGACACCGAGATACTTAAACTTCTCCACCTGCTTCAATAGGACTCCACTAACATGTAGAGTGCATTGGACAGGTGATCTGGAAATAACCATAACCTGGGATTTGTCCACTTTAACCCTCATTCCAGCATCAGCACATACGGCCACAAACCTATCTAGCGCGCGCTGAAGTTCCATCTGGGAGGATGTGAGGACAACTAAGTCATCTGCAAAAAGAAGATGACTTATCCTGAACTCTCCCAATGTGAAACACTCTTCGCCTCGACTGCGCTGCAACATCCAGCCCATATATGTATATAATGTAAAGGAAAGGTGACAAAACGCAACCTTGGCAAAGTCCAACGCTTATGGTGAAAGGTGTTGATTTACTACCGTTAATCCGAACGCAACTGCTACAGTTTGTGTATAGAGACTGAATGGCCCTCAACAGAGGACTACCAATTCCATACTCCTGCAGAACACTTCAGAGTTTACTTCGAGGAACTCGGTCATGCGCCTTTTCCAAATCTACAAAACAGCTGTAGATTGGTTTGGCGTACTCCCAAAAGCCTTCTCGAGTACCATTCTTAGAGTGAAAAGCTGGTCGGTTGTACTTCTGCCTTGACGAAACCCGCACTGTTCATCCCCCATCCTGGATTCGACCATAGCTCTAGAACGCGCCTCCAACACCTTAGCGTTGACACTTATAGTGTCCCCGGTTGGAGCACTAATATTTCTAAAATTTGGATTTGAAGAGTATTAATTCTCAAGCAGTGGCTGCAATTTTTCCTAAAACCCGTTGAGTTACTTGACATTAATGTCAGAAAATTCGAGTTTTGTACACCATTAGTCACACAAAAATCTATGTGAGTCTATACCTATGCCGTATACTGTATTGTTTACCTTACTTTCCTACTCTTAATTCCATTAATTCCACCGTAAGTAAGTACTTGTTCCGAAACGACAACAAGCCTCGGATACGGACGCATACAATGCTGACGACCCCTGCAAACAATTAACGGACTTGAGAGACTGCACCTGGAATGTGAGGTCCCTTATAGGACCGGGTGCAGGCGATCAATTGGAGCAAACCCTCAACTGCTATAAAGCAGATATAACCGCACTGCAAGAAGTGCGATGGGATAGACCAGGCAAAAGACGGATGAAAAACTGCGACATCTACTACGGGAACTGCTACAAGGAGAACAAACAGCGCCTATTCGGGTGCGGATTCGTTATTCGAGGAAGACTCCGACAAAAAGTCTTAAGCTTCCGGGATATAAGCGAACGCCTCATAGCAATCCGCATCAAAGCTAAATTGGGAAACATTAGCTTAATATGCGCTCACGCCACAACGCAAGAAAAGGACGATCGACTCAAAGAAGAATTCTACGATCTCCTAGGCAGAACCTTTGTATGCTCAATGCCCCAGCTACGACACAAAAATAGTTCCAGGAGATTTTAATGCATGACTGGGCAAAGAGGACATATTTGAGTCGATCATAGGAAAGCATAGCCTGCACAAGACCACATCCGACAACGGACTTAGGCTAATCAATTTCCTAGCGGGGCGCAACGATTCCCCCATCTCAACATCCACAAGGGTACCTGGCGGTCCTGAGATCAATCGACCACCAACCAGATTGATCACATTGCGATCGACGCCAGAAGCTCCTCCTGTATTCTCGACGTACGAACCTTCCGAGGGGCCAACATCGACTCGGACCACTATCTTGTTGTAGACAAGGTAGGAATGAGGATATCAAGAATGCTTAGGAGTCGAGTAGGACTACGTAAGTTTGACGTCGGAGAGCTAAAATCGCAAGAGACTAACAGAATCTTTGCCGATCGTGTCTCCTCCAAGCTCTCTCGCAATCCGCCCACAGTAGCACAAACAATAGAGCACGAATGGGCGCATTGCCAGAGCGCCGTCAGAGATGCTGCCTCAGAGGTGCTGGGTTTCAAACCGGCACCACCTAGAAACCCCTGGTTCGATGAACAATGCGAACAAGCCCATGCAGCAAAACAAGGGGCATATAACGCCGTGCTCCAACGACGGACGAAAGCTGCTCGCGAAATCTATGAGCAGAAGAGAAGAGAGGAACACACTCTTTTCAGAATAAAAGAGAGAGAGCACGTAAAGCGTGAGATCGAGGAGATGGAGAGATGCTCCCGCAGGAATGACGCCCGTAAGTTTTACAATAAGGTAAAACGAACAGGCCATGGCTACAGAGCCAGAGCGGCGGCCTGCAGTGATGAAAACTGGTAGTAGAGGCGCAGTCGATGCTGAGGATTTAGAAATACCACTTCTGCAGACTGTATAACGGGAATGATAGACAAGATACCGCTGTTAGGCAGAACGAGCCAGTCGTAATGGACAACGAAGTAACAGAATTCGGTCCACCCGACCTAGACGAAGTCAAAATAGCGATATCAAGACTTAAGTCTAATAAAGCCGCAGGCGCAGACGGCCTGTCTGCTGAGCTTTTTAAGGCGGCTGGAGATGATTTGCAAGGTATGGTCGGAGGAAAGCATGCCCGACGAATGGAATCTCAGCATCGTTTGCCCGGTCCATAAGAAAGGAGACCCCTATAACTGCGCCAACTATAGGGGAATAAGTCTCCTGGACATCGCATATAAGATCTTCTCTGCCGTATTGTGTGAACGCCTGAAACCGTTTGTGGATAACCTGATCGGCTCTTATCAGTGTGGTTTCAGGCCAGGTAAATCCACAATAGACCAAATATTTACGCTACGACAGATCTTGGGGAACACCAAATCGACACACACCACCTCTTCGTCGATTTCAAGGCTGCATATGACAGCGTGTATGGAGATGAGCTATACAAAGCCATGTCATGACAGTGCAGGATGACAATGGAGAATTCTCGCTGCTCCATTATGGTCGGTAGTGAGCAAACCGAGACCTTTGATGTTAAAAAAGGATTTAGGCAAGGCGACGCGCTGTCATGCAACTATTTCAACATCGTGCTTGAAAAGATCGTGCAAGAGTCACTGGCCAACACAAGGGGTACGATTTATTTCAAGTCTACTCAATGGCTTGCATACGCCGACGACATTGACGTGATTGGACGGACACAGCGGGACATCAATGAGGCCTTTATAAGCAATGAGGTAGAAGCGGCTAAGATGGATCTCAAGGTTAATGAGGGTAAAACCAAATATCTGCTTTCATCTAAAAGAGACGGACAACACCAAAGTATTGGCCAGAATTGGTCAAGGAATTCGTCTACCTTGGCTCACTGATGACCAGCGACAACAACACCAGCACTGAGATAAAAGGCAGAATCACTCCTGCCAACCACTGTTTCTTTGGGCTTCAGAGGCAGTTGAGAAGTAGAGCCCTCTCTCGGAAAACCAAGGTGACACTATGTAAGACCTTAATCATCCCAGTCCTCCTTTACGGCGAAGAGGCTTGGACCTTAACAAAAGCGGATGAAGATGCCCTTGGTCGTTTCGAGAGGAAAATTCTGCGCACTATCTACGGTCCCGTTTGTTCAAACGGTGTATGGAGAAGAAGATATAACGAAGAACTGTACGGGTTGTACAGCGACATCGGCCTGGTACGACGTCTACGGATACAGCGTCTAAGGTGAAATAAATGAAATGAAATAAGGTGGCTAGGCCATGTAGAGCGCATGGAAAATACAGCTCCGGCCCGAAGAGTCTTTGAATCCACTCCGGAAGGAAGGCTTGGTGGAGGACGACCGCATCAACGGTGGCGCACGCAGGTGGTATGGGACCTTAACCAACTCGGCGTGCGGCGCTGGAAACAGCTGGCCAAAGACCGTGCCGGCTGGAGACGCTTGTTGGTTGAGGCCCAGGTTCACCACGGGCTGTAGCGCCACCTAAGTAAGTAAGTTCGCCGTACCGCCATGACTTTAGGACGTTTAAGTCCACACAGCTTCCTCAGCCGAATGGACATTGGGACTATTTCATTATACACGAGACGCATTCATATTTCGAAGAACAGATTCCTATAATCCTCACCCATTGTCATAGCAAGACAATACGAAAGATTATAAGACTTTTGACCTTGATTTCATAGGGTCGTGGTTGGCCTTGAGTGACTTAAGTACGTATAGCTTAGACATTCACTTTCCAACGTTACATGATCTTAACTTGAGCTTGTCTCCTTACTTGACCTGACGGTACTGATTGAGAGAGCACGCATAACTCTTCTCTCAGCTCAACCTCATGACTTACTATGTACCTATACACTCGGTGATTCACAAATTATTCATGCATTCAGGACGAATATATTAAGACCTCGAACCCAATTTTGGTCCATGAACACCCAAAGATCGCTGACGCCTTGCTTCTAAGATGATGAATTAATTGAGACAAGATGGATGGAATCCACTTTAGAGTTTGATTTGTTTTAAAAATTCCACGGAAAAGCTTTTAAATTTGGATATTCGTCGTTTGTGATCATTCATTCGTGACATCTGGAATATAGCTCTAACCCATGATCGTTGCTATCGCTCCAGAGATTCCGAGGCATAACCTAGCTCTAGTGGTGCCGGATGACACAATAAAGCCACTTTGCAAGCATTAGTTTCGTGCTAATTACGCTTTTATGGAAATTCAACTTCAGACGGTATTTCGTATCTATTTTATGACCTACGCCGGAATTATTCTTAATAATTTACTTGGCAGGTTAGGATGTATCTTTTATAGCTGAGAACGGCTGTGACTGCGAAATTTTAATTTCACTACATTTCCTGTGAAGGTAATATACGAGTTTGTCGTTTTTTTATGGGAAGCTATTGAAGGCTGTTGTATGGGCTATGAATAGATTAGGTTCTAATAGAGACGAGACGATAAGACGAGATGAAACACTGAAATCAAATGAAATCACATCGTTAACAGTCAGGACAAAAATTAAAGGACCGATATGGCTGCCTTGCGGGACACCGGAAAAGGTCATGATGGGGTCAGAAATTGAACTTCTGAAAAGTGCTCTGTAATATCGAATCTCGAGATATGATTTAAGCCATGCTAATAGCCTAAAGCCTCGAGTTTAAAATAGATTAATGGATGGCATAGCTCATAGGATTTTTTTTTTTTTTTTGGTTTTTAATAATTTGCGCGCACTCAAGGTCTAATAACCTTATTATGTTGGCGACACAGTGCGGGCAGAAGGTAGAGAGGAAGAGGAATAGAGGAGATGTCGATGGACATTGATCTTAAATGCTTGCATGTTGCATTGAGGTGGGAAAACCGAATTCGGCAGGGAGTTCCAGATTCGTGTGGTTCGGTTAATGAAAGATTCTCTATATTTGACAGTACGTCCGAAAGCGGGCTTCAGAGTATATTGGTGAGCATTCCTAGAGAGACGTGTATTGCGGGAGAAATGTTGAAGGGGCGGAATGCAACTGGCTATTTCATCAGAGCATTTTTGGTGGTAGTAACGATAAAACAGGGAGAGGCAGGTAACATTCCTGCGGTGTTCCAGCGAGTCTAATGTTTTGGTAATGCTGGAGTTACCTATCAGTTTTATGGCTCGTTTTGTATTCTGTATAGTAGGTGCAGTGAGGTCTTGGAAGCACCGGACCAGACATGAGCGGGAGCCCTGGGGAACACCGGCATTTACAAAGTGAGTATCAGACTTGAATCCGTCCAAAACAACTTGAATTGAACGATTCAAAAGGTAGCTTCTAATCCATTGAAAGAGAGACTCATCGATCCCAAAAGCACGCATTTTCGACGAAAGGGCTTCATGCCAAACCCTGTCAAATGCTTTCGAAATATCCAGTGCAACAATTTTGCTTTCACCTGCTTGGTGAAGCGAGTGATTCCACTTTTCCGCGAGATATGCCATCATATCACCAGTGGATCTGTTGCTGCGGAAACCGTATTGGCGGTCATTGAGGAGTTTCCGTGATTCAAGATATTTCATAAGCTGACGGTTAATCAGCGTTTCTATGACCTTGGAAAGAAGGGACGTTAGTGCAATGGGTCGGTAGTTGGAGGGAGAAGATGATTCGCCTTTTTTGGGTATTCGCCTACACGGAAAGTGCCCAGAGGAGTAGGAAAGATAAAAGCTTACGCAGTGGTTTTGCCAGCGTAGAAGAACACCTCTTCAGAACTATTGGGGCAGTACCATCTGGACCAGTGGATTTTGTGTATGTCGAGGCCCCTAAGAGCCTTTGGTGGAATTGACGCACTCTAGTACAGACGGAGACAAAGTACAAGCTGGGAGCTGAGAACTGGTTGCGAAATGGGCAGCAAATAGGCTAGCTTTGTCTAAGGTGGTGACAACTGGAATGTCATTGTGGATGAGCGTCGGTATAGGCGACCAGAAACTTTTGGAATCTTTGGGACATTGAAGGATTTTACGCCTTAATTTTTGGTCGAATTGGAATTTAACCCGTCGAATGTGGGTGTTGCAGTCATTTCTGGCTCGTAAGTACTTTTATCGGTTTTCCTCAGAACTGTTTACCTTGTAGGCCCGAAAACTTAGCTCCCTGAGCCTAAAAGCCTCTTTGCAGCTCAAGTCAAACCACGTATTATCCTTAGGCCTGGTGCTTTTAATCTCGCTTGAAATAAAATTAGCCACGCCGATTCGGATAATATTTGCGATAATATCAGTTGCGGCGTCCACGTCGTTGTCGAGGAAGCACAGCGACCAGTTAAAGATCCGAAAGAAGTTGTTAAGGCCGCACCAGTTGGCTTTCTCGTATAGCCATAGTGTTCTCTTAGGAGCTTTTTCTTTAGCTGGATGGTGGGAGTTCGAGAATTTCGCTGATATCATGCAGTGGTCAGACAAGCCTAGGGGTTCCAATACATCGATCGTGTATTTGTCGGGCTGAGAGGTAAGAAACAAGACCAGTGTGTTGGCGGTATGACCAGCAACATCGGGGATACGTGATGGCTCATTCACAAGTTGAGTTAAGTGATTTAACTCAGCAATAATTTCAACATACCTTCCTTCGGGTGTTGTCTGTCCAGAATGTCGAAGCCACTGAGAATTGTGTACATTGAAATCGCCCGCTAAAACGATTTCAGTGCGAGGGAACAGGGAAACAATTCCTTGGATGGAATCAGACAGTGCGTCGAATGCATCAAATGTTGCATTCCTGTCTAGATTGGGGCTTCTATAAAGAAAACAGTAGTGGATGGAGTGCTTACGGAACATGAATTTAAGCCATATGTAATTAAATTCCGGGGTGGATGTTTGGCTATACTGTGGAAGTAACTGGTAAGCAATATCACTACGAACATAGATGGCGAGACCACGGCGAGAAACGAATAATGGCACTAAGCTATATCCAGGAAGACTGAAATCCGAAGGATCAGACTTTTCATAGACCTGTGTTTCACAAAGTGCCAAAACAGCCGAGAGAAATGGGTATACGTGGCAAAGAAATTCTTCCGTAACCCACGAATATTGCAGAACTGCACACAGAAATCCCTCATCCATGCAAACTACAAAACATGTATAGATACAAAACCGTTAAAGCAGAGACGCGTAAGTGAAGTTCTATAGCCGGATTTGCAAAAGCAAGCTACCGTAGGTGTTATGCCCTTACTGTCTTATTCCTTTAACGATCAGCTAACCACTGATGCTTCTTTATTGATTAACTGAGGTGTTGCCATACATGTTGGTAGCGTAATATGTTATATAAGGGCATTGCCATACGTATATGTATAACATCTTCCCCTTTGGGAACTTACAATTTTTCCTTGATAAACGTAAATGATTTTAAATTTGAAACTAATACTTCAGACTTCAATTTGAATATCTACAATATTTACAATGTAATTGTGTAATTGAGTGAAATAAGGTTAGTAACAACCGAGTAATTATGATTTCAATAAATTCATGAATATAATATAATATATACATTTATGTGTGAATGTATGTGGATATATAAGTGAATTAGAATTTGGTTTATAATCGTCTTCTCAGCCATTTAGAATTCCTTCGTAAAACAGTTTCATCTTCGAGTTTAATCCAATAGGATCTTGGTCCATCGTGGGTACCGATGATTGTTGCTTCGATCCACCCTTTCTTATTGTGCTGGTACCATATCTTCTCCCCCTGACAAAATGGTTGCTTATGCTGAGCGTTTCGGTCGTAGTATCGCTTGGAATATGTATTTTTTGCATTTATGTTGTTCCATATGTTTGGCACAATCTTCGGTTGAAACAGACTTGTTTTTGCCGGAAGTAATGTTCTTGTCTTCCTGCTCATTAACAGTTCCGCTGGTGAAGCATCAACCTCCTTTAACGGCGTGTTGCGGTATTCTAATAGTGCTAGCCATATCTCCTCATTGTTTTCATACGATTTTTTAATCAACTTCTTTGCTATTCCCACTGCTCTTTCGGAAAATCCATTGGCCTGAGCATATCCTGGGCTCGTTGTTGTTAGTTTTGTTCCTATGAGTTGGCAGAACTTTTTAAAATCATAAGAATTGAACGGCATATTATCTGAGACGATTTCAATTGGTATTCCATGGTTCGAAAAGCACGTCTTTAGCTTGTTTATGCATTCACCAGCTGTTTTGAAATGCATCGGGATTATATCTAGATAGCGAGAGTAGTAATCGGAGATTATTAGATAAGTTTTCGATGAATACTCACAAATGTCTATGCCTATCTTGCTAAATGGCAGTTTGGGTACTTCATGCGATATCATTGGTTCTTTTATGTTTGAGGAACGATTTTTCTGGCAAACGGTACATTTTGAAATTTTCTTTTCTATCGCTTCATCAATTTTGGGCCAATATACTAAACCTCGCGCTCGTTTTTTTGTTTTCTCAATTCCCAGGTGTGATGAGTGTAACTGTGATAATACGGATTCACGCAAATTGAAGGGAACTATGACTCAATCATTTAAGAAAATAATGTTGTTTTCAATTGACAAATCATTACGTAGCTTCCAATAGAATTTTATTTCTTCGCTCAACTTTCTTTTGTCGTCTGGCCAACCTTTAAGTAGGACTGTTTTTAATTCCAATAGATTTTTATCTCTTTCCAGCTCTTTTCGGAAATTTTCCAAACTTTCATCAGTGATATTGAGGGAATGTACGAATTCATTTAGGTCTTCTATTTCTTGCACTTTATCTTCCTTATTATAGTATCGTGATAACAAGTCTGCAATATAAAGATATTTACCAGGAACATGCACAAGGTTTATTTGATATTTAATTAGACTTAATTTCATGCGTTGTAGTCTCGCTGATGGTATTTTGCAAAAATCTTTTTTCATAATTTCGACCAAGGGTTTATGGTCGCTTTTAATTGTAATCTGACGACCGTATATATAATAATGAAATTTTCGACATGCAAAAACCACAGCCAAAAATTCCTTTTCGATTTGCGCATAATTGATTTCGGCATCAGTGAGACTCCTTGACGCAAAGGCAATAGGCTTACCCATCTGTGAAATGCAACAACCTAATCCATATTTAGATGCATCCGTTTCTATCGTTATTTCCTTAGTCTCATCGAATGTTTGAAGAGTTGGCGCATTCGCGATCATTTCTTTGATTGATTGCAAACAGTTATCATGCACGGTGTTCCATTCATAAATAACGTCTTGTTTAAGTAGTTCTCTTAGCGGCTGTGAGCTTGATGCTAAATTTGGTATATACTCGCGAATGTAGTTTATCATGCCCAACAATTTCTGTAAGTCCTTTTTGTCTTTGGGTTTTTCAATTTTCAATATCGCTTTTACTCTATCCGGATCGCATCTGATACCATCATGGGATATAATTTTTCCCAAATATTTTACTTCTTTTACTCTAAATTGTATCTTTTCTACGTTAAATTTAATGTTCAATTCTCTTGCCCGGTTAACAACACGTTGTAGAATGGAGTCATGCTCTTCAATTGTGTCAGCTGCTATCAAGATGTCATCTATAAACACTATTACATTTGGTATGTCTTCAAAATTTCGTTCGTTGTATTTTTGGAAAACTTCTGGCCCGATTTTGATACCATAAGGCAAACGCTTAAAACGGTAGCACCCAAACGGGGTGTTAAATGTACATAACTCACTCGCTTTAGTACTTAAGCCGATTTGCCAAAATCCCTCCTTTAAATCGAGGACTGTGAAATAGCTTTTGTTTGCGATACGAACTGAAATTGATTCAAAAGACGGGATAGTGTGATTTTCACATAGAATGTCTGCATTTACGTCCTGTGGATCAATGCACAAGCGGAGTTGACCTGATTTCTTCTCAACAATCACCAAATTTGAGGCGCGTTCGACCGGTCCATCTACTCGTTCAATTATATTCCGTTTAACCATATTCTGCAGTTCTGTTTTGACTCGGGTTGTTAGAGATAGGGGAATCCTTCTTGCCGGCTTGACCACTGGAAAGGAATCAGTTTTTACTTTAATTTCCAAATTTTGCACAAAACAGCCCAAACCTTCAAAAATATCTCGATTTTTTTTAATAAACATATCTTTCGACAGGTGTTCAATCGAATGTATTCTTTTAATTAAATTTAATTCCTTGCACGCTTCCAGACCCAGTAAGGGTTCATATCTGGTATCGATAACCGTGAACTTTAATGGCATCACTTTGTTTCGGCACATGACAACGCATTCTGCAATCCCCTTATAATTCAAATCGTTCCCCCCATAGCTTTGTGGGGGTAAGCCGCCTTCCTTTAAAGCGATATTTTCCATGTATTTTAAATATCTATAAGGCAAAACACTCACGTCCGCGCCTGTATCCAACTTGAAATTGATCAAACAGTTGTTGACTCGAATTTTTTCGTACCATCTGTTCCGCTTATTGCTGGGTGCCGCTACTGTGTGGAGAACAATGTCATCATCTTGTTCTACGGAATCAAATTCTCTAATTTCACGAACTTTAGTTGCAAAGCAAGCGACACTAAAGTGGTTTAAGCGACCACAATTATTGCACCGTTTGCCAAACGCCGGACACTTACGATGATCGTGCGTGCTCTTGCAAAATTTACAGTTGCGAATTTGTACATGCTTTTCACCCTCCACGTTTTGACCGCTTGTTTGATAATTGCCGAGAAATCTATTCCTTGCTGTACTGCCTGTTTGCCTATGTCGGTAACTTCTGTCAGTGCCTTTAACTGCATCCACTGTCATATGTTTGTTTTGTTGTTGCATGTCGTTCGCATGTTTCTCAACCAACTCGGATGTTCTCGAGATTTCAATTGCTTTATCCAGATCTAGTCTGTCTGTTTCAAGCAACTTTTTTCGCAGTTTATGACTATTCGTACCGATTACAATATTATCGCGAATCATTCGGTCAGGATCGACATACCCACACCCTTTGACTAATTTTCGCAAATCCAATAAATATGCCTCAAATGACTCACCTTCTTCTTGTTTCCTTGTATTAAACTTGAATGCTTCGTACACCTCGTTCTTCCTTGGTGAACAGTAACTTTCAACAGCCTGTACAACTGTATCATATTTTTTCTTTTCTTCTTCGTTTAAACCCAATGTATTAAATATCTCGATAGTTTCTGGTCCACATGCATTTAAAAATGTCCCAACCTTTTGCGATTCCTTTCTGTCCTCCAAACCAATTGCAATAGCAAACACATCATAATTTTGTTTGAAGACTCTCCAGTTTTCAGCTAAGTTTCCTTCTAATTTTAAGGGATCTGGCCTTCGCACATCAAAATTACCGCTTTTCGCCGTCATTTCGGTCTCTTCGCTGTGGCTGCTTTCGCTTTCACCGTTGTTCTCAGAAATTATATTTTCCGTTTGTTGTCTTCTTGTTTTCACCATTTATCCGTTTTTCGGCTGCGCCATGTCTTATTCCTTTAACGATCAGCTAACCACTGATGCTTCTTTATTGATTAACTGAGGTGTTGCCATACATGTTGGTAGCGTAATATGTTATATAAGGGCATTGCCATACGTATATGTATAACACTTACGACAGTAAGATTTGCTCCACCAACAAAGAACAACGCACGCGACCCGCGGCCTTGCTGAAGTCAATAGTAACAGCATCTACTTCCTTGCCCTGCCCCAAAATCAAGAGCGTTTTGGAGGCAAATTCGATAAGGTTTGTTGTGGTGGACTCACGTTTTAGAAAACCATGCTGTCAGGAGGAAAAGATGGGATTACAATGGAAGGACATTAAGCTAGAGGGCAATTTGGCAATCGATCTATACTTGGAAATATCAATCTTCGGTCGATTTTTGTGGGGCTTTTCGTGGGAAAGATGAAAGAGTTTTTCTAAATCATTGGGAAGGAAGCTTGACGAAGTGAAAGGCGAAAGATGGTAGAAAGAGGCTTGCATAGAGAATTGACACATTTCTTGAGAATTCGTCAGGCTTTTTGTTGACGTTAATGAATTGGTAGAAACTCAAAGTCGACAAGCGATTCATGCGGGCACAAGCGTTTGTGCTTAGCCTCTGTCAACGAACTCCTACTCTCACCTCTACGTGGTGGAACTCGGGAGACTAGACAGAAGGAAGTCGTTGGTGGCTGCTAGCAGAAGGAGAGGAACTTACTTACTTACTTTGATGGCGCTACAGTTCGAGGTGAACCAGGGCCTCAACCAACAAGCCCCTCCAGCCGGCCCGATCTTTGGCCAGCCGCTTCCAGTGCTGCACACCTAGTTGGTTGAGGTCCCTTTCCACCTGTGCGCGCCACCTTAAAGGCGGTCGTCCTCTGCTGCGTCGTCCCTCGGGGTTGGAGTCGAAGACTCTTCGGGCCGGAGCGTTGATGTCCATTCGCTCTACATGGCCCAGCCATCTTAGACGTTGGATCCGAAGACGTCTAACCAGGTCGATGTCGCTGTACAGCCCTTACAATTCTTGGTTGAATCTCCTTCTCCACTCTCCGTTTATACAAACGGGACCAAAGATTGCACGCAGAATTTTCCTCTCGAAACGACCAAGAGCCTCTTCATCCGCTTTTGATAACGTCCAAGCCTCAGCGCCGTAGAGGAGGACCAGGATGATTAAGGTTTTCTAGAGGGATACCTTAGTTTTTCGAGAGAGGGCTCTACTACTCAATTGCCTCGTGAGCCCGAAGAAGCAGCGGTTGGCAAGAGTTATTCTGCGTTTTATCTCAGCGCTGGTGTGGTTGCTGCTTGTCACTATCGAGCCAAGGTAGACGAAGTCCTTGACTACTTCAAAAATATAGCTGCCGAAGGTGACGTTCTGACCAAGACGTCGGTGTTGCGCGTCTTTCTTAGATGACAGCATATATTTGGTCTTGTCCCCATTTACCCTTAGACGCACTTTAGCTGCTTCTGCTTCAATGCTTGCGAACGCCTCATTGGCGTCTCGCTTTGTCCGTCCAATAACGTCAATGTCATCTGCATAGGCAAGCAATTGTGTGGACTTGAAGTAGATCGTTCCTATTGTATTGGCCGCATAGTCCCGCACGATCTTTTCAAATACGATGTTAAAGAAATCACATGACAATGCGTCACCCTGTCTTAAACCTTTTTTAGCATCAAAGGGGTCGGTTAGTTCACCTCCGACCTTAATGGAGCAGCGAGAGTTCTCCATAGTCATCCTGCACAGTCTGACGAGTTTGGCAGGAATGTTAAACGTGACATGGCTCTGTATAGCTCTTCTCTATAAACACTGTCATAAGCGGCCTTAAAGTCGACGAAAAGATGGTGCGTGTCGACCTGGAATTCATGGGTCTTCTCCAAGATCTGCCGTAGTGTAAATATTTGGTCTATCGTGGATTTTCGTGGCCTGAAACCACACTGGTAGGAACCTATCAGATTGTGCACGAACGACTTCAGGCACTTACACAGTACGGCAGAGAAGATCTTGTACGCGATGTTCAGGAGGCTTATCCCTCTGTAATTGGCGAAGTCATAGGGTTATCCTTTCTTATGAACCGGGCAAACGATACTAAGACTCCATTCTTGGGGCATGCGTTCTTCCGACCATATTTTGCAGATGAGTTGGTTCATGTTCCTGACCAGCTCATCGCCAGCTGCTTTAAACAGTTCCGCGGGGAGTCCGTGTGCTCCAGCAGCTTTATAAGACTTAAGTTTCGATATCGCTATCTTAACCTCGTCTAGGTCGGATGGTCGGGATTCTCCTTCGTCTTCGTCCATTGTGAATGGTTCGCTCTGGCTGACGGCGGCATTTTGACTATCATCGCCGTTATACAGTCTGCAGATGTGGTCCTTCCACAATCTCAGCATCGACTGCGACTCCACTGCTAGTTGTCCGTGCTCATCCCTGGAGGCTTCTGCTCTGGCTTTATAGCCTTGGCATGTTTGTTTTACTTTCTGGTAAAATTTTCGAACGTCGTTCCTGCAGTAACATCTCTCCATCTCCTCGATCTCGCGCTTCTCGTACTCCTTCTTTTTCCTTCTCAGAAGCGCATGCTCCTCCCTCCTTTTCTGTTCATAGAGCTCACGGGCAGCTCTGGCTCGAAACCGAGTACATCTGAGGCGGCCTCTCTAATGGCGTTTTGAAAACAACTCCATTGCTGTTCTATGGTTTCTACAGATTGCATCGGAATTTGAGGAAGCTTGAGAGAGACTTGATCGGCGAAGTTCCTGGCGGTCTCCTGCGATTGCAGCTTCCCGACGTTAAATTTTGGTGTTCTTACTCGACTCCGTTGATTCCGAGAAATTCGCATCCGTACATTGGCTGCAACAGGGTAATGATCCGAGTCGATGTTGGCTCCTCGAAAGGTTCGGACATCTAGGATGCTGGAGGAGTGTCTGCCGTCGATCGAAATATGATCAATTTGGTTGGCTGTCGATTGATCGATAGACCGCTAGGTCCCCTTACGGATGTTGAGGTGTGGGAATCGTGTACTTGCTACTACCAGATCGTGTCCCGCCATAAAGTTCACTAGCCTTAGTCCGTTTTTTGACGGGGTGTTATGTAGGCTGTGGTTTCCAATGACCCGTTCAAAGATAGCTTCCTTACCCAGCTTCGCATTGAAATCTCCTAGAAAGATTTTGGTGTCATAGCTGGCACCAAAGGAAGTGTAGGAGTAAGTTGGTTTCAGAGCTTAACTCCTCTTCAGGACGGCGGCGGACGAGCAAATCAATCGATCGGTCATCGTCGGCGTTCATAGCTCCGGCTAGTAGGAGCCACCTGAACAACACTCCTTTTGAAGCTGCTCGAACGTACATAGATATTTCAATGCCCAGGTCCAAGACGAGATATCCAAAGTCGAGTCGGGGCCCTGCAACACAGCTGTTGTGAATGGGAAGTGAACAAAATACTGATGAAGGCATACCACTCAAAGTATATGGTCAGTTCAAATTCATACTCTGTGTGTGCAGTTCCAATATAACACCATAAGTGCATGGAACATTTACTGAGTACTACAACCAACGTGAAAATTCAGTCGAGTTTCTCACGAATCCTATCTAGGACAACCACCCCTGGAGAGTAGTAAACTAATATCTACGAACCAAACCATCTGCACCCCGGCCAGGTTGTGTAAGAAAACCATAATAAGGATATGAATCGAACCCGAATTATAAAAGAAAAAGAACAAAACGTAGTAGAGCCAAGGGTTGCGCTCACAACCTCGGCGAGGTTACCGATGCCTGATAACCGGACCGGACCCTCCGCCCGAAAGTAAGAAAAAAAGGTCCCGGTCTCCCAATAAAAAAATAAAATACTTCAGAGGCAACCACAAGTCTCGGGCATGGACGGATTTACTGTTGAATCACAGAAAACGAAAAAAGGTCAATGAATTTCGACTCTGCAAGTGGAATGTGAGGTTTCTTAACAGACCAAGTACAGCCGTTGAACTCGCGGAGCCCTTTAACAGCCACGAAGCAGACATTACCGCAATCCAGGAAGTGCGGTGGGATGAGGCGGGCAGAAAGAGGCTAAACAACTGCGACCTCTGCTATGGCGATTGCTTATTTCGATGTAGAGGTGTTGTTCGAGGCAGACTAAGGCTAAAAGTCTTAAGTTTTAAGGACATAGGCGCGCGCCTCATAACAATTCGCATCAAGGCTAAATTCGGCAACATTAGCCTTATTGCGCCCACGCTCTGGCAAAGGCGAAGGATGACTTCTGCGATCTCCTAGAAAGGACATATGACCAATACCCCGAGTACGACACCAAGATCATTCTAGGAGACTTCAATGCACAGCTGGGAAAGGAAGAGGTCTTTGCCATGGTCATCGGAAAACACAACCTGCACGACAACACACTTGGGAACGGACTCAGGCTGGTGGACTTCGCCTCGGGGCGGAACCTCTCCGTGGTTAGTACGCGGTTCCCCCACCTCAACATCCATAGAGGGAGCTGGCGGTCCCCTAACCGTCAACCAGACTGATGACATTGCGAACGACGTCAAACACTCCTCCAGTATTTTTAATGTTCGAACTTTCCGAGGAGCTCCATCGACAGGAGCTTTGCAGGCCGAGTCGTCCAGACTGTTAGTGCCGCCTGCACTAACAGTAGAAGAAAAATGGACGCGTTGTCAAAAAGCTATCAAATAAGCTGCCACCGATGTGCTGCGTATTACGGCACCACCGCCCAGGAGAAGTTCACGGTTCAACGACGAGTGCAGCCAGGCCCATGCAATTAAACAAGATGCTTAACAAGGCAATGCTTCATCGAAAGACAAGAGTTGTTCCTGAGTTCTACGAAAAACAAGGAGCATGAGAAGCGCGCGGTCGAGGAGATGTAAAGCTGTCACAGCAGGAATGAAATACGGAAGTTTTACCCAACAGTAGAACAGATATCCCTGGTCATAGATTTCGGAACGAAACCTGCCGGTACGAAAATGGACAACTGGTAGTAGAGCCGCAGTAGATGCTGAGAAGTTGGAAGAATTACTTCTGCAGACTGCTAAACGGCTGGAAGACTCAAATACCGCAGTCAGGCAGAATATTCCACTCAACTTGGATGACGATAGACAAGAATTCCGTCCTCCGACTTTGACGATGCCAAGATGGCAATATCAAGGCTGAAGTCAAACAAGGCTGCTGGAGCAGACTGACTGGTTAAATCAGCTGGTGACGATCTGGCTGTTCGCATGCACCAATCTATCTGTAAGACATAGTCGGAGGAAGGCATGCCCGGCGAGTGGAATCTCAGTGTCTTTTGCCCGATCCACAAGAAAGGAGATTCCTTTTATTGCGCCAATTAAAGAGGGGTCAGTCTTCTCTGCTGTTTTGTGTGAACGCCTGAAACTGTTCGTCAACACCCAGATAGGTCCTTATCAGTGGGGTTTCAGGCGGTGGAAGTCCACAATAATTTACACTGCAGCAGATCCCACAAAAGACCCAAGAAATGCAGATGGTCACTCACCGCCTATTTGTCGATTTCAAGGTCGCATATGATAGCGTGCATAGAGACGAGCTATACAGAGTCATGTCTAGTTTTGGCAATCCTGCCAAACTCACCAAATTGTGTAGGATGTCGATGGAGAACTCTCGCTGCTCCATTAAGTTCGGTAACTAACTTACCGAGACCTTCAATGTCAAAAAAGGTTTCAGGCGAGACGACGCGCTGTCAATTACTTCAGTCTGTCCATGCCTTTCAGCAAGAAGGATGTTAGACTAATTGGTCTAAAACCCTTTGCAAGTGAATAGTCCTCTTTTCCTATTTTGGGAATGAAGACCACTTTTACTGTGCGCCAAGAAATGGGTATGTGAGCAAGTGCTAGACTAGCAGTGAAAATTCTTTTCAGAGTAGGAAGCAGCTGCCTTATACCTTTTTGCAGCATAACAGGATACATATATCCCGTCGGTGCCCGGCAATTTGAAGCCATCGAAGGATGCCACAGCAAATTCAATAGCTTAAGTCGTAACCACGTGCGACGCAATACACCAGCTACGCCGAGTTGTTTTCATCGTTTTAGTTGCAGTTTCCCTTGAAGGAGTGTGCAACGAGCCGATGGCGATCGATCTGATTACCCGGGAAATGAGTCTGAAGCAGTAAACTAAGAGTTTCCGCTCTAGACTTAGTAAAGGTACCATCAGGTTTTTTGAGTGCATCCAGCTTTCTCAGTTTTCCCCGTTTGAGGACCTCAACCAACTTGCTAGTCGCACTCAGAGACTTGGTCTCTTCGCAGAAAGTCCTATAAGAATCATTCCTCGATTTACGAATAAACTTCTTTTATTCCTTCTGCTTCGACCGGTACTTGTTCCAGTCATCTTCCGAATTCGATTTGAGCGATCTATTCCGAAGACTTTGGAGGTCGATATTCCACCAGGGAACCAATTTCCTGCAGGGAGGTTTGCTGACAGGACATGCGAGCTCAAAATAACTGGTGATGGCGCTATTCAGGTTATTAACGGCGTACTTTACCAATTGTTTCGTTCTAAGTTTAGGTAGGGCTCTAGTGGATCTCTTAAGCTCCTCTCAAAACCGTCTTTCTCGGATTCCGTCTAGCTTGCAAGGAAGTAATCGCACAACTTAAACGGAATTCGATATATTTATGGTCCGACAGCGTACATAGCATCAAGCAAGACTCGCCAGTTAATGATGTCCTCCACATGTCTGTTGGAGAGGGTCAGGTCAATTACCTCCTGTCGTCTTGTCGTAACAAACGTTGGTTGAGAGCCAGCATTGTTGATGGTAAGGTCAGACGAAAGAGTGAAGTCTAAGAGACCGTCCCCTCTTGTATTGCATTTGCTGCTGCCCCAAGCAGTGTCTTAGGCATTGGCATCGCAACACAAGATGAGACCAAGCTGTCTGGTTT
Organism: Eumerus sabulonum; assembly: GCA_951905685.1. Classification (NCBI taxonomy): domain Eukaryota; kingdom Metazoa; phylum Arthropoda; class Insecta; order Diptera; family Syrphidae; genus Eumerus; species Eumerus sabulonum. Next base: position 9,616,930 of record OX645060.1, read on the forward strand.
CACAATTGAAACTTCCTTCGGTGGTGGAGGTAGTATCGAGTCGTAGGGAAAGTAGGCAGACGCAACGACGAAGTGTTCTATTGCTCCGTGTCACTAGATCTTTGCCACAAAAGTGTCCAATTTTGGTTAACGATAGTGAGTTCGATATGATAAGGCAGGCAAGGCCATATAGCCGCTTATTCCACAACCACGATTCTTGAATGGATACAACGTGATGATTTGTACCATTGCATTGCACGTATGCAGCGAAAAAAACCCCGACCAGAATGGCGGTTGTGCGGCGGGCTAACAATCCGCCCACGTAAAAAAAACAAAAGTTATGAATGAGCAAGATGCCTCGGATACACGGACGGATACTCGACGACGACAACGCACGAAAAAGGAACACGATTTGCGAGTATGCTCCTGGAATGTCAGAACCCTGTACACTCCCGGAGCTGCTCATAAACTAGAAGGAATCCTCACGCAGTACAAGGCGGATATTACTGCGGTCCAGGAAATACGCTGGATAGGAAACGGTATGATTAGGAAGAAAAATTGCGACATTTATTACAGCTGTCACAAAACGTTGCACTTACTGGGATGCGGATTTGTCGTGGGAAAGCGGTTAAGGTCGAAGGTCATCGACTTTAAACCTATAAGTGATCGCCTGGCTGTGATCCGCATCAGAGGCAGATTTTATAACATCAGCCTTATATGTGCACACGCCCCTACCGACGAGGCTGAAGACCGTATCAAGGAGGACTTCTATGACCTCCTGGACAACGCCTACGGAGCTTGTCCGGAGTACGATGTAAAAATCGTGCTCGGGGACTTCAACGCCAAAATCGGAAAGGAAAACACCCTTGGCGGAGTGATCGGAAAGCACAGCCTCCACGATACAACAACAGATAACGGCTTCCGACTCGCTGACTTTGCGACAGCTCGTAATGCGGTGATAAGTAGCACAAGATTCCCTCGCAGGCGAATCCACACAGCAACCTGGCGATCTCCGGACGGTCGAACCGCCAACCAAATCGACCATGTGCTCATTGACGCAAGGCACGCGTCAAACATCCTGGATGTGCGAACATTCAGAGGGGCAAATGTCGACTCTGACCACTTCCTCATAGCAGCAAGATTCAGAGCTCGACTGTCCAATGTCAGAAAGCTGCACCAGCCCATCAGGAGGGCATCTCCTTGCCGAAATCCGGTGCATGTTTCGAATGGTTCCGAGGTCCTAGAACCGAATTGCACGGTGCATCGCGTGTTTTTTAGCGTGGCGCGACACAACTGGATCAGTTTTACCGGGATCCCGAATTCGGCCATCGCCCCAAACACTGCTTCACGATGAATGCTGTCGTATGCGGCTTTGAAATCGATGAAAAGATGGTGTGTATCGATTTGAAACTCGTTGGTCTATAGTTGATTTGCCGGGCCGGAAGCCGCACTGGTAGCTGCCGATTAGTGCGGTGCAAAATGGTTTTAGACGGTTACACAATACGCTGGACAGGATCTTGTATGCGACATTGAGCAGTGATATACGGTATGCCTACGTCGAACACAAATGCCAATAATATGTGGCTGCATTGCCGCTCAGCCATTCAGGAAGTAGCCGAAACCACCTTAGGATACCTACCGACCCCGCGCCACGCTAAAAAACACGCGATGCACCGTGCAATTCGGTTCTAGGACCTCGGAACCATTCGAAACATGCACCGGATTTCGGCAAGGAGATGCGCTGTCATGTGACTTCTTCAACCTGGTGCTGGAGCAGATAGTGCGACGGGCAGGCGTCAACAGGGAAGGCACTATCTTTTACAAGTCCATCCAGCTGCTAGGATACGCGGATGATATAGACATCATCGCGTGTTCTCGCCGTGGCATTGTGGAAGCATTCACGGCGATTGAAGAACAGGCGAAACGAGTTGGTCTTAAGATCAATGAGGACAAAACGAAATACATGCTGTCAGGCAAAAACCAATCCGTCGCTCACCACCTGGGACAAAACATAACAATTGACAGCTACAATTTCGAGGTAGTTAAGGAGTTTAATCGCCCTTGGCAACCGCTGCTACTTCGGCTTGTCCAAACAACTGGGGTCAAAACTCCTCACTCGAAAGACCAGTCATGCTTTACAAAACGCTCATTCTGCCAGTCTTGCTGTATGGAGCCGAAAGCTGGACGATAAGCAGGACAGCGGACCTGATTTTGGGTTCTTTCGAAAGAAAAATTCTGCGCCGGATATTTGGTCCTGTCTGTGAGGAAGGTGAATGGAGAAGAAGACACAACCGCGAACTCTACGAGCTGTACCAAGATGTGGATGTAGTCCGGAAGGCAAGGAGCCGTCGACTACACTGGCTCGGCCACATCGAGCGCATGGACATCAACGCTCCAGCTAAGAGGGTCTTCGACTCCGAGCCTCCTGGTTCGAGAAGAAGAGGAAGACCGAACCTCCGGTATAAAGACCAAGTAATCGCGGATGTAAGACATCTTGGTCTTGACAACTGGAAGCAGCGTGCCCGGGACCGTCAAGGATGGAAGGCAGCTATAGCTCAGGCTCAGATCCTCCATGGATCGCAGGCCTGATAAGTAAGTAAGTAAGTAAGCATGCAATTCTACTTCTAGTTGGGTGTAGTCGGTAGTCGGTGTTGTCGAAAGCACCCTCGATAGGTAGGAACAAAGTGTACATTATCCTCAGCTACCCTATGCCTTATTCGAAAGAATCGAAGAGTTAATACGAGTACAATACCAAGTGACAGTGATCAGTTTAGTAATGGACCCATTTATAATGGCTCGGAAAGGAGGCTAAGACATTCATACAAAGTTGCTCGAATCGTTAACATTCCTAAATGCCACCGGTCACGTAGCAACTATCTGTTAGCATAACCTCAATGTAAAGCATTTCGCTTCCAGTCATCTGGCCAAAGATTCGTTTACGTAAGAATAACTCAAAATGAAAAAAGAGGAAAACGTCCTGCAAGTGAAAGTTCCTATTCCTCTCCACCACCTAAATACATTCCACATATGGAGTGCTGGAGCATATTCGTCAGCATGCAGCCCGTATGTGCAGCATGCCCGCCCGCGACAGTCAAATCCAAAAAAGCAGATTGTGCCGGCTCTGGCGTGCTCCCCAACTAAGTTGCTTGACTCCTCGCCACCACCACCACCACATCCATTGTCTTCCCCCCCAAAAACGGACCAGAAATGAATAGCAATCCGAGTCATTTGTCTCATTCCGAATGCAGTCGCATTTAAATCGCATTTGCAGCGAAAACGAAGAATTATTCGAGTCGCTGAAGCTAGTCATAAATCTCCTCGGCGACTTGGGGCTCACAGTTTACATTATACTCCCATATCGACTACTCCACATATACAAGTTGAGGTGGAAACGAAGGAAAAATGTATCTCCATCGAGTGTGCCAGCTCCCCCTCATGAATTTGATTGTCCCACTGAGCAGCGGGCGAGGTAGCAACAGCAACAACAACCGCGCGAACAGTGTGGATTGATACCAAGATTGGTAATGCCATTCGGAATGTAGCCACCGAGTGCGCCAATGACACTTTTTTTTTTTTGGTTTTGGTTTTACTTTTTGGACCAGCGGCGACGCGCGGTACGTGGCCTCGGCTTACTTGTAGCTATTGGTGCTCGGGCCCCCCTAAATTGAACTCTCGCACTTCACAGCGACAACGACGAATAACTGAGTTGTTTGAATAGCAGATACTACTGTAAAGATACACAAAGTTGCTTGTAGGTTCATATACGTAAATCCATTGGTGTACGTTTTCTATTTCTTGAATTTCTATTTTTGTTTTTTTGGTCCAACATCTCGACCGACTTATGGATGTTGACATTTTGAGGAGACGTAGCATAAGATACTGCCAGTCAAGTCAACTCTCGCTGCCAACTTGGATGGAATTCTCTTGTGACTTACCTGGGATGTTGTGCGCCATGTTCATCCGATTATGGAGTCGAAAATCACCGTTAAATTCGCAGCTTATGTAACTGAATTCATCGATTTTGAGGTCAAAAACTTTAATTCACTACGAGCAGCTCGTCGATTTTAATTATGTTCCCCATCTGTTCGCTTGACAAGTCCGCGTGTCAGACGCACGCCTTCTTCGATAGCTGACATCCCAGTTTCTGACGACTATGTACCTCAATCCACAACCAATTATAGTTCCATTCGTTTTAGGAATTTCCCAAGTAAATGTCATAATTGTTTTGGGCGATGGGACGCCGACTTATGCACTGCTGGCGACATGTAAGCATTTGAGATGCTACAAGCTCAACGGCGGGGGTCTTGTGTGGCGAATGCAACTTTTATGTCGCATCTGATGAGCGAACTTATGGCTGTTGGTTAGATTTGGCAAGTTGAGGTTAGGCGACAAGTTGGCAAGGTGTTGACAGTTTTGCGAAATTAACTCCTAACCGCCCACGTTGTTTGGTTATGGAGAATTGCTGGTTTTCTGGCACAAGGCTCTAGGGTGAATCGTTTGGTGTATAACGACGTTCTTTGTAGCACAAAGCTGTTAAGAGACATTCTGCTTACAAATGAGAAAATACTTTTGTTAAATTGATGTATCATGCTAGAGCTGTCCATGAGGCATACGATGGAGGGAGTGGCTATAAAGAAGCTCTCAATTGTTACATAGAAAGAAGCGACTGTTTTGCTTTCTTGAAATAAAGGGAAAGAATCAATGGCAGCATATGGAAAAATTTGTCGGTATTCCAAGTGCCTAACCGAACTCTATTGTCACAGAAGATACTTACTTACTTACTTATCAGGCCAGCGATCCATGGAGGATCTGGGCCTGAGCTATAGCTGCCTTCCATCCTTGACGGTCCCGGGCACGCTGCTTCCAGTTGTCAAGACCAATATGTCCTACATCCGCGATTACTTGATCTTTATACCGGAGGTTCGGTCTTCCTCTTCTTCTCGATCCAGGAGGAGAAGACCCTCTTAGCTGGAGCGTTGATGTCCATGCGCTCGATGTGGCCGAGCCAGTGTAGTCGACGGATCCTTGCCTTCCGGACTAAATCCACATCTTGGTACAGCTCGTAGAGTTCGCGGTTGTTTCTTCTTCTCCATTCACCTTCCTCACAGACAGGACCAAATATCCGGCGCAGAATTTCTCTTTCGAAAGAACCCAAAATCAGGTCCGCTGTCCTGCTTATCGTCCAGCTTTCGGCTCCATACAGCAAGACTGGCAGAATGAGCGTTTTGTAAAGCATGACTGGTCTTTCGAGTGAGGAGTTTTGACCCCAGTTGTTTGGACAAGCCGAAGTAGCAGCGGTTGCCAAGGGCGATTAAACTCCTTAACTACCTCGAAATTGTAGCTGTCAATTGTTATATTTTGTCCCAGGTGCTGAGCGACGGAATGGTTTTTGCTTGACAGCATGTATTTCGTTTTGTCCTCATTGATCTTAAGACCAACTCGTTTCGCCTGTTCTTCAATCGCCGTGAATGCTTCCACAATGCCACGGCGAGAACACGCGATGATGTCGATATCAACCGCGTATCCTAGCAGCTGGGTGGACTTCTAAAAGATAGTGCCTTCCCTGTTGACGCCTGCCCGTCGCACTATCTGCTCCAGCACCAGGTTGAAGAAGTCACATGACAGCGCATCTTCTTGCCGGAATCCGGTGCATGTTTCGAATGGTTCCGAGGTCCTAGAACCGAATTGTACGGTGCATCGTGTATTTTTTAGCATGGCGCGACACAACTGGATTAGTTTTACCGGGATCCCGAATTCGGCCATCGCACCATGTCACAGAAGATAAGTAACTTTATTTGTACTACGCTTTGATCTTAGCCATAAGGCCGCTCTTCACAGGGTAGAAAAGGAACTCAATGCTAAGGAATATGCCCTGGGGGCCTTTCTAGATGTTGAGGGTGTTGCTCAGTACGTCAGTACTGAGGCAATAATGTCCAGCCTACGGATGGCCAACATAAATCCGGGAATCTGTAGATGGGTTGAACAAATGCTAAGCACTCGTATAGTAAACTCGTCGATAGGAGGAGCAAATGGAAGGGTGAGAGTCAACCGAGGCACACCACAGAGGGGTGTTCTATCGCCTCTCCTGTGGCTCCTCGTAGTCGACGAATTGCTAAAGCTCCTAGAGACACAGGGTTTCAACGTCACGGCCTATGCCGATGACATTACCATCCTGGTACCTGGGAAATTTCCCCAGGTCCTCAGTGAAAGACTAAGTTATGCGCTGCTATTGGTGAATAACTGGGTCAAGGAACGGGGCCTAGGGGTAAATCCAACTAAAACTGAGATTGTCCTCTTCACACGAAAAATATCAATTCCTAATTACACATATCCACGTATAAATGGTATCGACCTGATTTCGAAGAAATCCGCTAGGAATCTTGGAATAATTCTAGATTCCAAGCTTAGCTGGAAGAACAACATAAATGAAAGAACCAAGAAAGCTTACATGGCACTATATTCGTGCAGTGTAGCTTTCGGAAGGACATGGGGCTTTAAACCAAAGGTGGTATACTGGCTATACACCGCGGTGGTAAGACCTACATATCTTAGTCTATGGATCAATTGTCTGGCGGAAAGCGTTTGAGAAGAAATGCAACCTTACAAGGATTCAGAGGGCTGGCTGTCTGGCGGTGACCGGATCTATGAAATCCACACCAACGGCGGCCCTTGAAGCAATGCTGAACCTTCCACCACTAGACATGTATTGTGAAAGCATTGTAGCCAGGGCTGCACTAAGGAAGCAAGAATCCAGTCTTGGGAAAAGATGTGCTTATGGCCACGCATCAATCCTGGATCGATGGGCTATCCTGAGGTCCGCAACAGAAACGGACTATACCACCCCACTTTCTTGCTGTGAGAGGAGATTCTCTATTAGGATTCCCTCCAGGGAGGAATGGGCCAGTGGTATGGTAAACACGGAAGAGGAACTGGCAATCTATACCGATGGATCCAAAACGGATACCGGTATAGGAGCCGGAGTCTACTTCGAATCTCAGGAAGCTTGTCAATCCTACAGACTTGATGATGGCTGTAGCGTCTTCCAGGCTGAGATCTTCGCAATCAAAAAAGGCGCGGATCTGTTTCTTAACAGATAACAGTCGATGCAACGTGGCCATATGTGCATTTTGCTTTTCTGCATGTACTTGTCTGCACTCGTCATTAAATCAAGGGTTTCTCCTAGGTGGTGGTTGGAAACCTAAGATATTAGAGGCAGCATCCCTGACGGCGCTTTGACAACGTCTCGATTTCTGTTCTATGGTTTGTGCAGGTCGTATCGACTCTTGAGAGAATTTGTGGGAGATACGACCAGCGAAGGTCCTAGCGGTCTCTTGGGATTGCAGCTTTCGGACGTTAGATTTTGCTGCATACGTACCTCGGTTGCAACAAGGTAATGATCCGAGTCACCATTGGCTACTCAGAAGGTTCGGATACCCGAGATACTGGATGATCGACTTGATTAACAGATTATTGATCAGGAGACCGCCAGATATTGAGATGTGAGAATCGTATGCTAGCTGCTAGGAGATTACGCCCCGTCTGAATCTGTTTTCCGGCGTGGTGTTGTGTAAGCTGCGCTTTTCTACGACTTGTTCAAAGCCCTTACCCAGCCTATAAGCCTATAACTTATGAAAAAAAGCACAGCAGACCTCGTATAGGTTCCAAAATAGCGTACATGAGTACAGGGTGACAGTGAAGTGAAACAGTACTCTTTGTCACGTCTTTCCAGCTAGAGATTTAGAAAGAGCAACATCACGAGCTTTCAACCTTTCACTGAAACCTTGCTATACCCCGTAGCCAGTTAAAGAGACACCATCGGCATGTCCCCCAGCATTTCTTCCAGAAACTTGAAGCAACCAAGCCAACTTTCAATTGAATCATTACCCAGATGCTACTTTGGGCAAGTATAACGCCAGCGGCTCACATCAATCGCCCGTCGATGCATCAAATCGCTCCAAAGTGACTCTTCAAGAGTTTCTTTTCGATTCAAAAAGTTGATTTCCCAACGGTTACCATACTAGTGCCTTCGCGAAACGATTAACTTTCCAAACCGCAAGTCGAAGCCATGTACTCCCGACTCAGACTCGATCAGACTTCGGTCTGGAATTCGATATGCAAATTCACCAATCATTTCTAGCAAGTTACCAATTTGAAGTTGACTCTCATGATTCCGATCGATGTATCAACGATTCAATGTATTCTCGTTCCCAGACACAGTACGCAATCCGTTCGCACCATATTCAGTCGTATGTATGCTGACAGAGTGCCTCCAATCGTATCCGAATATCAAATGCAAATTCGTTACTTGCACATTCCATACTACTCGTACTTTACATGTCGTATTCGGCGGTAGTGTATCTAGATAGATATCCATCATCGCATAGTCGAACTGCGAGCGATCAAAAGCCTTTGTTTCGTCATGCATATCAATTCATGACGCGTAGGGAAGTATCTATACCTTATGGTTGACCAAAATCCCACCAACCGACTGTTGAGATAGAGCCGAAAAATCTAGACTCGCAAGCCGTGATTTTTATGACGCCAGTACTTGTCCTTCATGGTGGCACGTTAATAAGTATGTAGCTCCGAGGCTGCATTACGAAGCCATAACAACAGCTCCGGATCGGTCAGCAATCGGTCCGAGCGATCTATCGATCTCTATAGATACAGTTGTGTACATACATATGTATCTATGTATCTAACAGTGTAGAAAGTTAGAGACAGTGCGAACAAAACAGAACCAAACCAGTTTCTATGCTCAGTTTTTTCACAGTAGCTCCTGGTTCACATTGGCCATGTTGTTGTTGTGGTTTTAGATACATCCATTGTACCACTTTGAATGTCGTCGTGTTACTTCGGTTGAGTCAGCGAGGAAGATGACAGAAGGCAAATGTCACAGGAACAGCGACAGAGGCTAGTGGTGCCCGCTGAATAAGTAATTGATTCGGGAAGTCGAAGCAGATGATTGATGCTGTGGTTGGCGCTTGTCGCCAAAGCCTTTTGTATCAGACTATCCCTTGACAGATGGGACTGGGCATTTAGTCTTTAATGAATTCGAATGCAAATTACTTCAGCCCGAGGCAGAATAACCTTCTTTCGTCTACCTTTTTGTCGAAAACCCGGCTGAGGCCGAGAGGAAATGTTTTTATTTTCAAGAAAAATCGTAAATCTTGGAAAAATCTCACTTTTCCACGAGCTCTCGCTAGCTCATGCAGAGCAATTTACTGACTTTTCCAAGGCATTTTAGGACTTATCGCCAATACCTCTAAATCGGCAGTTAATTGCTGGTATTAGACGAACTGCGCTCATTAAGAAAGTATCGGTTATGAGAGGCTCCGGTAAGTTATGGTGCTGACAACCTAGTGCCGGCGGTGGTGTACTCGTTTAGCAGCACAACTATGAAGATAAAGCAATCTTCGGATGATATAATGATACAAGTCCGTCGGTCGGGCTTTGAATGAGATTTTCAATTAGCCCAACTGCTTAAGGAAAGGTAACATATAGCTTGGGGTACCGCATCACTTGAATGGTACATAGATATTGGGTCCAAGGATGACCGGGTGCCAGAATTGGTCTGTTAGGAAAACTAGCGCATCCAGTCGTATTGTCACATACTAAGTAAGTCCAAAAAGTAAGGTGACATTTAAATTTAAGCATAGCGCGCAAATGGATTCGCGGAAATGCTTTCAATTTTAGGTTGGTAGGACTGTCCTGTCCTGTGTAGGACTGTTGAGAGCACCGTGGCGCAGTGGGTAGTGTGTTGGCCTCTGACGCCTTTGACACGGGATCGAATCCCGACACAGCCGTGTCATCGAACGTGTTTTTCACGGTGTTTCTCCTCAGCGGGGCTCTGACCAAACCCCCTGTAGTAAAATTGTCATGAAAAGCTTCTCGAAATTCGCCGTTCGGAACCGGCAAAAACTGTAGGTCCCTTTCACCTATGGGAATATGAAACCACACACAACATGGGTGATTGAGAGAGAAGCTCGGCTCAGGCCCTTCATGGGCTGTAACTCCAACGTACATACATACATACAGGACTGTCCACAAGAAAGGAGACCCCTTTGGATGCGCCAATTAAAGAGGTATAAGTCTCCTGAGGCCTAGTAAGCCGTAACCGTAAAAAAAAAACAAACTCCGAAACAACCACAAGCCTCGGATATCACGGACCGGATTTATGATGACGACCCTTGCAAAAAACGAAAAAAGGACAATGATCTTCGGCTTTGTACGTGGAATGTTAGGTCCCTAAACGGGCCACGTGCAGCCGAACAACTTGCGGACGCCCTAGACCGCTATAAAGCGGACATAACCGCCATCCAAGAAATGCGATGAAATGGACCGGGCATACAGCGGATGAAAAACTGCGATATTTACTACGGCGACTGCTATAGGGAGAGAGGGCAACGATTGCTTGGATGCGGATTCGTTGTTCGAGGTGGACTGAGGCAAAAAGTCCTAAGCTTTGCGCATGTAAGCGAACGCCTACATTTTTTAACATCAGCCTGATCTGCGTCCACGCCCCCACGGAAGACAAGGATGACTCCACCAAAGATGAGTTCTACGATCTCCTCGACAGAACGTATGCCCAATGTCCCAGCTATGACATAAAAATTGTACTAGGAGACTTCAATGCTAAGGTGGGTAAGGAAAGCATCTTTGAACGAGTCATCGGCAAACATAGCCTACACGACACCACCTCCGATAACGGACACAGGCTGATTGATCTTGCTACGGGGCGGAATCTCCTTCTAGCCCGTACGCGCTTCCCGCACCTCGATATACACAAAGGCATCTGGCGGTCTTTTGATCAGTCAACTACCAACCAGATTGATCACATCGCGATCGATGTCAGACACTACTCCACTATTCTTGATGTTCGAACTTTCCGAGGGGCTAACATCGACTCGGACCATAGTGGTCCAAGTGGTGTAGTAGCCAAGATGCGCTTACGGATATCACGAACGCAACGGAGTTGTGTATGACGTCGGAAAGCTAATATCGCCAGAAACCGCCCGTGCTTTTACCGATCGCGTCTCCCTTAAGCTCTCCAATATACCTGAATCCTCCACGCTATCAATAGAACAGCAGTGGAGCCTTTGCAAACTAGCCCTGGAAAGCTCTGCATCCGAAGTTTTGGGTTTCAATACGAGGAAACACCTGGTTCGATGACGAGTGCAGGAGGATTCATACAGCGAAGCAGGATGCATATAAGGCCTCACTGCATAAAAGAACAAGAGCAGCTCGTGAGCTCTACGAGTTAAAAAGAAGGGAGGAGCATAAGCTTCTTAGAAGAAAGAAGAAAGAGCACGAGAAGCGCGCGATTGAGGATTTGGAGAGGTGTTACTGCAGGCGTGACGTTCGAAAGTTTTATCAACAGATAAAGCGAACATGCCAAGGTTATAAAGCCAGATCGGAAGCCTGCAGGGATGATAACGGACACCTAGTAGTAGAACCGCAGTCGATGCTGAGAATATGGAAAAACCACTTTTGCAGACTGTATAACGGCGATGTTAGTCAATATACCGCTGTCAGGCAGAATGATCCATTTCTAATCGACGGAGACCGCAGAGAATTCTGTCCCCCTGACCTCGACGAAGTTAAGATTGCCATATCGAAGCTCAAGTCGAATAAAGCTGCTGGCGCAGACGGACTGTCTGCTGAGCTCTTCAAGGCAGCTGGGGATGATCTGGTTGGGAGCATGCACCAGCTCATCCGTAAGATATGGTTAGAGGAAAGCATGCCCGAGGAATGGAGTCTCAGCATCGTATGCCGGATCCACAAGAAAGGAGACCCCTCTGATTTCGCCAACTATAGAGGAATAGGTCTCCTTAACATCGCCTACAAAATCTTCTCTGCCGTTTTGTGTGAACGCCTGAAGCCTTTTGTAAATAAGCTGATAGGTCCTTATCAGTGCGGATTCAGGCCAGGGAAGTCCACCATCGACCAAATCTTCGCACTACGGCAGATCCTGGAAAAAATCAATGAATTTCAAGTCGACACTTACCACCTATTTGTCGACTTCAAAGCCGCATACGACAGCGCAATTAGAGACGAGCTATACAACGCTATGTCTACATTTGATATACCTGCTAAACTCGTCAGACTATGCAGGATGACTTTGGAGAATGCTCGCTGCTCCATCCGAATCGATGACCGATAATTTTGATGTCAACAAAAGGATTCAGGCAGAGCGATGCACTGTCGTGTGATTTCTTCAACCTCGTACGACAATGGAAAAGGCTAGCGAAAGATCGTGCTAGATGGTTGGTTGGTCGTGCATGTTGGTTGAGGCCCGGGTTCACCCCGAACTGTAGCGCCCACTAAGAAGAAGAAGAAGAAGTCTCCTGAGGGGAAGAAGGAGCGAGCAAAGAAGCTGATCGCGTTTAACATGGCAAACGCCAGCTTAGAACTCTGTCCCTGCTCAATCCAAGTTGACACACAACCTCCGCGTGGCCTCCCCTAGATACATAGCTATACTGGCACCCGCCAGGTAGTGAACCAGTGCGTTCAGCGACCCGACCCCTTGTTTCTGGGGAAAGAGGAACCTGGTCCTCCAGATTGGGGCTGTGCTTAGGGGTAACATCCCCATCGCGTAAAACAAATATTTGCTCAGAGACAACCAACAGCCTCGGATACGGACGGATTACATGTTGACGACCCCCGCAAACGTCAAAAAGGAAACGGATTCCGGATCTGCACATGGAACGTTAGATCCCTCAAAAGACCAGGCGCATCCGGACAACTGGTCAACTCTTTGGACAGGCAAATATCACCGCGCTCCAAGAAGTGCGATGGAATGGGCCAGGCAAAATGCGGATGAAACTGCTACAGAGAAAATAGACAACGCTTGTTCGGATGCGGATTTGTTGTTCGAGGCAGACTCAGGAAAAAAGTCTTAAGCTTCCAGTATGTAAGCGAACGCCTCATAAGTATCCGCATCAAGGCCAATCTCGGCAATATAAGCCTAAGATGTGTCCACGCCCCCACAAAGGAGAAAGACGACCGACATAAAGACGACTTCTGTGATCTCCTAGGCAGAACATATGCGGATCACCATCTTGTTGCAACCAAGGTACGGATGCGAATTTCTCGGAATCAACGGAGTCGAGTAGGAATACCAAAATTTAACGTCGGAAAGCTGCAATCGCAGGAGACCGCCAGGACGTTCGCCAATCCAATCTCCCTCAAGCTCTCTCAAGTTCAGATGCAAGATCCACAAACCAAAGAACAGCAATGGAGTCGTTGTCAGAACGCCGCCTCAGATGTACTCGGTTTCAAGGCACCACCTTCGAGAAACCCCTGGTATGATGACCAATGCAGACAGGCCTATGTAGAGAAACAGGATGCATACATTGCTACACTGCATCGACGGCAAGAGTTGTCCGCGAGTTCTATGATCAGAAAAGGAGAGAGGAGCATGCGCTTCTGAGAAGAAAAAAGAACGAGCACGAGAAGCGCGAGATCGAGGAAATGGAGAGGTGCTATTTCAGGAACGACGTTCGAAAATTTTACCAGAAAGTAAAACGAACATGCCACGGCTATAAAGCCAGAGCAGAAGCCTGCAGGGATGGGCACAGACAACTAGCAGTGGAGTCACAGTCGATGCTGAGATTGTGGAAGGACCACTTCTGCAGACTGTATAACGGCGATGACAGTCAAAATGCCGCCGGCAGGCAGAACGAACCATTCACAATGGGCGAAGACGAAAGAGAATCCCGTCCACCCGACCTACACGATGTAAAGATAGCGATATCGAAACTTAGGTAGGTAGGTAGGTAGGTTTGTAGCCTTCCCAGAAATGAGAAGAATGTGCAGCTACGAGGGGGTTTTACCCCCCTATTCGTGGAACCATTTTGTGCTTCTTAAGAAGTTAAGAAGGTCAGGTATCCCTACTTTCTGAACATCTGTTAGACCGTTAAGGAAGTAAGAGCCTAGGTAACGTTTCCTGATGTTGCAAAAAGCTGGACAGGCACAGAGAAGGTGGTGAATGGATTCGACCTCCTCCTCGTCCTGACAGCTTCTGCAGAAATCATTCGGAACTATTCCTAGTTTTTGTGCGTGACTGCCAATGAGGCAGTGTCCTGTGATGACACCAATGACCTTGTAGATGTCAGTTCTTTTTAGGGAGATTATACTCCTTGTGCGTTGGCTGTCAAGCCGAGGCCAGGTTTGCCTGGTGATGACGCAGGTATGTCCCTGCGTCCATCTCAGGTTCGTCTCGGCCCTGGCGAGATTGGCTAGATTATGTTTAATAGTTGTAAGGGGTACTCCCTCACAAGCCACGATTAATTGTAGCGTCGTTCCTTGTTTGGCGAGTGTGTTGGCTTTTTCATTTCCTGTAATGTCGCTGTGTTCCGGTACCCAGATAAGCTGTATGTTGAACTGTTCGTTAAGAGATCGGCGACAGTCGAGACTAGGTTTTGATGTGTACACATAGGACTCCAACGACTTTAAGGCTGCTTCACTGTCTGTGAGAATGCGAGTATCCGTGGTGGATATTACGATCCACTTCAGCCAAGACAAAGCCTCTTTTATGGCCAACAGTTCCGCCTGGAAAACGCTGCAGTGATCTGGTAATTTAAGAGCTTTCTAAAGCTTAAGTTGTTTGCAGAATACTCCACTGCCCACCCCGTCTTTGGTTTTAGACCCGTCAGTGTAGAAATCAACGCATTTTCTGCGGGGTTGAGTTTGACGAGTCCAGTTCTGTCTGTCCGGATATATGGTGGTGAAGTTTTTGTCCAAGACTATGGTGGGTTCAATGTGGTCCAGGTTTTCTGCCATAGTTATCCTGTTTTTCAGGATGGAGGAGTGGCCAGTGACATAGCTCGCCCGATTCGAGTTGGCTTTTTAGTCTTATGGCCGTGTGTGTGGCAATTTGTGTATGTTGGCGTTACAGTCCATGAAGGACCTGAGGCGAGCTTCTCTCTCAATCACCCATGTTGTGTGCGGTTTCATTTCCCCATAGGTGAAAGGGACCTACAGTTTATTGCCGGTTCCGAACGGCGAATTTCGAGAAGCTTTTCATGACAATTTTACTACAGGGGGTTTTGTCAGAGACCCGCTGAGGAGAAACACCGTGAAAAACACTTTCGATGACATTGCTGTGTCGAGATGCTGTGTGGCAATTTGCTTACCGAAAATATCGAGTGGTGTAAGGTCTAGTATCATGTTAAGCGCAGCCGTTTGTGTGGACCTAAGGGCCCCGGTAATGCACATACATGCCATCCTTCTCGAATTGTTTCTGGTATGTTGTCTTGTCCAGTGCAGTCCACCAGACGACCGTGACGTAGAGCCATAGGGTGATCTTGGGGTTGAATCCTCATTTTTTTTTCGAAACTTAAGTCCAATAAAGCTGCTGGAGCAGACGGACTTCCCGGGGAACTGTTTAAAGCAGCTGGCGATGAACTGGTCAGGAACATGCATCAACTCATCTGCAAGATATGGTCGGAAGAATGCATGCTCGATGAATGGAATGGAATAAAGGAGACCCCTTTGACTGCGCCAATTACAGAGGTATAAGTCTCCTGCACTGCCGTACTGCGTAAGAGCCTGAAACCGATCGTGGACAATCTGACAGGTTCCTACCAGTGTAGTACGGCAGACCCGTGAATTCCAGGTGGACACGCACCACCTTTTTGTCGACTTTAAAGCCGCATATGACAGTGTTTATAGAGGCGTTCGCAAAAATTTAAGAAGAAGATGATATGCATCTTGCTTCGCTGTGTGAATCCTCCTGCACTGGTCTTTGAACCAGGTGTTTCTTGGTGGTGGAGTCTTGAAGCCCAAAACTTCAGATGCAGTGCTTTTCAGGGCTTGTTTGCAATGGTCCCACTGTTGATCTGTTGATAGCGTGGAGGGTGTATTGGAGAGCTTAAGGGAGACGCGATCGGTAAAAGCCCGAGCGGTTTCTGGCGATAGTAGCTTTTCGACGTCATAACTTTGTATTCTTAGTCTACTCCGCTGCGTTCGTGATATCCGTAGGCGCACCTTGGCTACTTCAAGTGGTCGGGGTCGATGTTAGCTATTGGGAAAGGTCGAACATCGAGACCAGTGGAGAAGTGTCTGACGTCGATCGCAATGTGATCAATCTGGTTAGTGATTGATTGATATGGTGGCCGGCAGGTGCCTTTGTGTATATTGAGGTGCGGGAAGCGCGTACTGGCTAGAACGAGGTTTTATCCTGTAGCAGGATCAATCAGTTATCAGTTATTGGATGTAGTGCCGTGTAGGCTATGTTTGCCGGTTTTAACAGGTGACAGAAAAGAAGGGATCTGCCCCAAGAGACGATCTGCCCAAGGATGAGGCGATCCTTAGCCCTATCGAAAACAACATCTTCAGCTAAGTGGGGAAGTTTTTTCGGCCCTTTTGACTGAATAGCTATTCAGCCGGAGTAGGAAGCCGTAAAATGTAATGAGACACTTACGTATTTAAATATTCAGTGGCAGGTGAGGCACTAAAAGCTGTTGCCCTAACTGCTATTGAACAAAGCTCTATTTCATAACCAAACTCATCTACGTGCAATATATTCACTTAAATTCCTTAACTTAAACAGGAAAAAGTGCAAAGGCCATTTGACGGCCCATAAACACGTCGCTGTCATTCCCGTCGACACACTTAACACTTGAAACGCCGACAGCATAATAAAATCATTCATTTCGGTGTCTCATAAATTCCTCTGGAATTTATCACGTTTCGGAAAAGTCCCAACATAAAAGGTTCAACATAAGTAAGAGAAAAACTCTTCGGACAATCTTGCCATCTACCGATCAACTTAATTCAATGGGGAATAGGTTTTAAGTGTCTTGTGTCTTATGGCACACATTCTAATTGGCCTACTGTTGCTTAGAAAGTCTATCATAAATCACTCACCTGTCCAGTATATACAAACTTATGTATCTAAAGATCTTGTCCAGCTTTGTAGCTCCTTTAAGTATGTCAAAGCCCTTTTGTGCAAAAATTCCCTCTTTATTCGAGCGATAAATGACACGAGAAGTGGGTATAGAAAAAAGTATCGAGATAGATGGGGAATAGTGGACAAAAGTATTTGAAATCGTGTGTTGCAACAAGGCGATAGCCTTTAAGTCACTAGGTAGGTTAGGTACACGTTAACGATCCGATACCCGTACACCCGGACAACGACAAAACGACTTGTAGCCCCGGGGAGGTATTAAAATTAAAAAGAAAAACAAAGTTTTTAATAAAAATAAGAGAAAAGAAAAGGAATTGTATCTTGCCTTGTATTACATCGTTTCCCAGTTCTCGTTGTAATCCGTTGTTGCAATCGGCTATCGTAAGTTGCCACTTGCACGCTTGTTCTCGACGACGTACGTTGTACTGCTACTGTTGCTACACCGTAAGGCAATGGACTCCTTGAAAACCAATAAATCCAATAATTCGCTCACAACAATTCATAAAAACGAGAGATGATGGTGATGAAGACGAAGAAATTGTCGTTGTTCATTGGTTAGTAATTAGATCCTTGTTGGCACCGGGTCTATACCGATGTATCTAGGCCCATATGCACCATATACGGATATAGGCTAAGAGTACTGCAAAAGCTAGAAGATACATATGTATGTCTCGCGATTGTTCGTTAAGTTCCGCCAGTTAGAAAAGAAGCATAAGTGCATGCATTCCTTTATGATTTGCTCTCTCTCTCCTTCTCTCTTGTATTTCTATTTTTTTTTTTTTTTTTATTATTTTCTTTTCAGTAATAATTGCATTATGGAATGCGGTAACACTATTACACTTAACACACACACCTCTTTGCTTAACCACAAGCACACGACGACGAGTTGAAAATGTGGCAGCCCAGTACGAGTATAAGACCGTTTATCGCCTCTTTCGTTCTGCTCTGATCTGCTACTTTGCTCTTTACCCGATCTATACACAAACATACACGTTTACACACTCTCCTTCTCTCTCTTTCTCTATCCACTTATTACCAACTTAACAGCAGCAACATTCTTTGGTATTCCCACACAAATGCACTACCACCGCACATACAGCCAAAAGACGAGTACACATTTGCTCTTTTCTTTCTCCTCTTCGATTCTCACTTATCATCAACTTTTAATGGCTTCCTGATCATTGAAATATGTATACACGACACGACACACGGCATGAAAAAACAAAAACAACAAAACGATTTTCCCCACTCGCGCAAAAGTTCAGGCCCGAAACCTGTCTCTTGCGGTACACGATCAGAAAAATGCACTTTTACCTCACCCGAAAGACCGATGGAAAACAATAGAAAAAACTTTCCACACTTTTCACTGAAATATGTAAAACTCAAAGATGGTTGAGAAACGAACCGTGGGTGGATGTTGCAAGATACAAAGATACATACATACATACGAGTCGCCACAAAAGTTTGCAAAAAAACGATGAGCGAACCACACACGGTTGTCTTACGATCCAGAAGCCAAAAAGGTGTTTGATATTCAATCTTGCAACCATAAAAACCGCTAAGACCAACACCACCAACAACAACAACACGGAAAAACAACAATAATAATAGTAAGATCCACGGAAATTGTTTCTTCTTACTTGTCCACTTGTTTTTCACAGATTCTCTCGTTTTTTTTTTCGCCTCACTTTTCACATGCACTGTGTGGTGTGTGGTGTAGTATTTTTGTATCTTTGTATCTATTGGTCAGTTGATGGTGGTGTTTGTCCGTCAATGATCGCGGTAAAGACGATCATGATGATGACGAAGTTGCGGAGGCAGGAGATGTGATGAAATTCCTCAAGACGATTGTGTTGGTGGTAAGTATCAGCACGAGTATCTGTATCTTACTATATATCATACGGATGGTGTACACGCACACTTAACGGGTGAAGGGTCGGTAATACTTGTCTTATTGACTACTCTATCGTTTACAGGTAAGAATCTAGTTTCAACTAGTTAACAATATGATAGACGGAATCCGACGATAAACAGAGCACGAACGGGGAGAGCGACAACAGATGAAATTGGTACTGCGCATGCGTAGCGCAACAGTACAGAGCGACAGGTAAGTTGGAACTGACAGTTGAGTGTGATCGCGAAGGTGGATTTACCTGCGAGTTTCACCTGAAACCGGGTTTGACAGCAACATTGCCAGATGCGAGTGGTGTGAGAAGCAAAGAAGTGTGGTAGACTTTGGTACCATGGTGGCATGGTACATCTAAGAAGTCGAAATGAATTGCTAACTCTTGAGCCAGATAACCAAGATTAGAGTGGATGTGATTGGTGTATCTTATTAAGTTCCGGTATGAGATGTATGTCTTTTAAATTCATTTTTCTTTGTCAAACTAATAACTATCTTACGCGCTAGACAAGATGACTAAAACTAGCTTACATCATAACATCATACGTGTCTTGCTGACCCCAGGCGGGCACTCTAAAACAATATTTGTTTGTGTACTTAACCTATGTTTTTCGACTACTTAATATCTACAGTGATTTAACTAGATACTTGTATAATCGGGTCGGAGCAGTATTTTCCATGCGCTGTACACGGCCTTGCCACCTTAGACGCTGCATCCGTAGACGTCGTACCAGGCCGATGTCGCTATACAACCCCTTTGAAACGACCAAGGGCATCTGGGATGATCAAGGTCTTATATAGTGCCACCTTGGTTTTCCGAGAGAGGGCTCTACTTCTCAATTGCCTTTTGAGCCCAAAGAAACAGCGGTTGACAAGAGTGATTCTACGTTTTACGTCAGCGCTGGTGCTGTTGTCGTCGGTCATCAGTGAACCAAGGTAGACGAATTCCTTGACTGCTTCAAAGTCATATCCGCCCATGGTGACGTTCTGGCCAATACGTTGGTGTGCTGACCTTCTCTTTTTGATGAAAGCAGATATTTGGTTTTACCCTCATGAACCTTAGCTTAAGCTTATCTTAGCTGCTTCTACTCATTGCTTACAAAGGCCTCATTGACGTCCCGCTGTGTCCGTCCAATCACGTCAATGTCTTCGGCGTACGCAAGCAATTGCGTAGACTTGAGACAAATCGTACTTCTTGTGTTGGCCAGTGACTCTTGCATGATCTTTTCAAGCACGATGTTGAAAAAGTTACATGACAGCGAGTCACCTTCCCTAAATCCCTTTTTAACATCTAAAGAATCGTTTGCTCATTACCGACCTTAATGGAGCAACGAGATTTCTCCATTATCATCCTGCACAGTCGAACGAGTTTGGCAGGGATGTTAACACTAGACATGGCTTTGGATAGCTCGTCTCTATACACGCTGGCATGCGCGGCCTTGAAATCGACGAAAAGGTGGAGAGTGTCGATTTGGTATTCCTGGGTCTGCTCCATGATCTGCCGTAGCGTAAATATTGGGTCTATTGTGGATTTACCTGGCCTGAAACCACACTGATAAGAGCCGAACAAGTTATTAGCAAAAGGTTTCAGGCGTTCACACAATACGGCAGAGAAGATCTTATATGCGATGTTAACGAGACTTATTCCCCTATAGTTGGCGCAGTTTTAGGGGTCTCCTTTCTTATAGACCAGGCAAACGATGTTGGGATTCCATTCGTCGGGCATGCTTTCCTCCGATCTAACCTTGCAAATGAGATGGTGCATGCACCTTACCAGTTCATCTCCAGCCGCCTTAAAAAGCCCATCTTTATTTGACTTAAGTCTTGATATTGCTATTTTGACTTCGTCTAGGTCGGGTGGACGGAATTCTCTTACATCGTCGCCCAATACGAATGGATCGTTCTACTTGACAGCGGTATCTTATCTATCATCGCCGTTATACAGTCAGCAGAAGTGGTATTTCCAAATCCTCAGCATCGACTGTGACTCTACTACCAGTACTCCATTTTCATCCCTGCAGTCCGCCGCTCTGGCTTTGTAACCACAGCATGTTCGTTTTACCTTATTGTAAAACTTACGAACGTCATTCCTCTGGACGCATCTCTCGATCTCCTCGATCTCACGCTTTCCGTGCTCCCTCTTCTTTTTACTGAACAGCGTGTGTTCCTTTCTTCTCTTCTGCTCCTAGATTTCGCGAGCAGCTCTCGTCCGTCGTTGCAGCATGGGTTTATATGCCTCTTGTTTTGCCTCATGGGCTTGTGTGCATTGTTCATCGAACCAAGGGTTTGTAGGTGGTGGCGGTTTGAAACCCAGCAACTCTGAGGCAGCGTCTCTGACGGCACTCTGGCAATGCGCCCATTCCCGCCCTATTGTTTGTGCTGCTGTGCGCGGATTTTGAGAGAGCTTGGAGGAGACAAATTCGGCAAAGATTCTGGCAAACCAACGTTTTCTTACTCGACTCCTATGCATTTTTGATATCCTTATTCGTACCTTGGCTACAACCAGGTAGTGGTCCGAGTCGATGTTGATTCCTCGGAAGATTCGTACGTCGAGAATACTGGAGAAATGTCTGGCGTCGATCGCAATGTGATAAATCTGGTTGGTGGTCGATTGATCAAAAGGCCGCCAAGTACCCTTGTGAATGTTGAGATGGAGGAATCGTGTGCTTGCTACAAGGAGGTTACGCCCCGTTAGCCTAAGTCTGTTGTCGGGTGTGGTGTAATGGAGGCTATGCTTTCCTATGATCGACTCAGATATGTCCCCCTCGCCCAGTTTTGCATCAAAATCTCCTAGAACTATTTTCGTGTCATAGCTGGGGCATTAGACATAGGTTCTGTCTAGGAGATCGTAGAGTTCTTCTTTGAGTTAATCGTCCTTTTCTTCCGTTGGGGCGTGAGCGCATATCAAACTAATGTTTCCAAAATTAGCTTTGATGCGGGTTGTAATGAGACCTTCGCTTACATCCCGGAAGCTTAAGGCTTTTCGTCGGAGTCTTCCTCGAATAACGAATCCGCACCCGAATAAGCGCTATTTGTTCTCCTTGTAGCAGTTCCCGTAGTAGATGTCGCAGTTTTTCACCCGTTTTTTGCCTGGTCCATCCCGTCGCACTTCTTGGAGTGCGGTTATATCTGCTTTATAGCAGTTGAGGGCTTGTTGCAGATGCAGACTCCCAAGTCCTTTAGTCGTTTGCAGGGGTCGTCAGCTTTGTATCCTTTCGTATCCGAGGCTTGTGGTTGTTTCGGAACAAGTGGGGTTTTACGTGATAGGGATGTTACCCCTAAGCGCAACCGCCAACCTGGAGGGCCAGGTTCCTCTTTCCCTAGATACAAGGAGTTGGGTGCTTGAACACATTGGTTCACTAACTGGCGGGTGCCAGGGCAGCTATCCAGGAGGGAACACGCGGAGGCTGTCTGTCAACGTGGATTGAGCAGGGACAGAAATCGAAGCTGGCGTTTTCTATGTTAAACGCGATAAACTTCTTTGCTCTGTTTGCTCACTCCCTCCCCCCACAAAGCTTATATACTATATAAATTTATATAACATGTATGTACATCTCTGTTTCAATTTTTTTTATTTTGAAAAACCTAAAAATTAGCTTATTCTACCCTATACAAGTCCGCCTTTGGTATTGAAGAGCCATATTAAAGATTCCACTACGGAGTCCGCTCCAGCCACTAAAAGCGTTTATGCTGTCGAACAATGTCTTCTCTATCTCGGCGCGAAACCGCTCTATTGAACCTGAGGTGCTCGGGCTTACAGAGCACGACGAGAGGCTCATAAAGGAGTCGCCGTCTCACAGGATTTTGGGCCACGTGGTAGATTAGCGGTACCGACCACCTATCCTGGACCAGCCCACAATTATCAAAATGAAGAAATGCTTCCGGAAGCACAAAGCCGTTCAGACGCGTATGCTAGATTAACACCAAAAGTGCATGAACGAATTACTGGGAATTATAACCAACGCGAAATTTGGTCGGCTCTCATCCCATCCACGGCAAACCAGAGAGTAGTGAACAAACATCTACAACCCAAAACCACTGCACTCCGTTCGGGTTGTGTGTCAAAACGTCAACCTGCGCGAAACTCTCCCTGTTTCCTTCGCTCGCACAACGTTCACGGCTTTAGCCTTGAGTGCGGGTGTGACTATAAAAAAAAAAAAAAAACAGTATTGGGGTAGTAAGCCCCACGGATCAAGTTATTGATCGAAGTCGACCTTGCCCTTGCAACGTGACCTCTAATCAGTTCAATCAGAAAGTTGTCTATCCGTAAAATCCTTGCCCTATCGTATAGGGGGGAGGGAGCGAGCAAACAGAGTCAAGCAGTTGATCGCGCCTTAGCATGGCTAACGCCAGCTTCGATCTCTGTCCCTGCTCAATCCCAGTTGACACACAGCCTCCGCGTGCATGTAAGCGAACGCCTCATAACTAATCGCATCAAGGCCAATCTCGGCGATATAAGCTTAATATTTGTCCACGCTCCCACAGAGGAGAAAGACGACCCCTATGATCTTCAAGGCAGAACATATGCCCAATGTCTCAGCTATGACACCAAAATCGTTCTAGGAGATTTCAATGCGAAGCTGAATAAGGAAGCTATCTTTGAACGAGTCATAGGAAAGCACTGCCTATATAACACCACTTCAGAAAATGGACTAAGACTAATGGACTTTGTGGCGGGACGTAATCTCGTGGTAGCAAGTACACGATTCCCAGACTTCAACACCTATGAGGGGACTTGGCGATCTTTCGATCAATCGACAACCAACCACATTGATCACATTGCTATCGACGGCAGACAATCCTCCAGCATCCTAGATGTCCGAACCTTTCGTGGAGCCAACATCGACTCGGTTCATTACTTTGTTGCAGCCAACGTACGGATGCGAATCAACGGAGTCGAGAAAGAACACCAACATTTAATGACGGAAAGCTGCAATCGCAAGAGACCGCCAGGAGCTTCGCCGATCAAGTCTCCCTCAAGCACTCTCAAGTCTCGATGCAATCTGCACAAACCATAGAACAGCAATGACCGCCTCGGTTTCAAGCCACCACCTTCGAGAAGCCCGCGGTTCGATGACGAGAGGAGACAGGCCCATGTAGAGAAACAGAATGCTTACATGGCTACATTGCATCGTAAGATGAGAGCTGCCCGTGAGCTCTATGAACAGAAAAGGAGAGAGGAGTGTGCACTTTTGAGAAGACAAAAGAAGGAGCACGAGAAGCGCGAGATCGAGGAGATGGAGAGATGCCATTCAAGAACGACGTTCGAAAGTTTTACAAAAAGAGTAAAACGAACATGCCAAGGCTATAAAGCCTGAGTAGAAGCCTACAGGGTTGAGCACGGACAACTAATAATGGAGCTACAGTCGATGCTGAGATTGTGGAACGACCACTTCTGCAGACTGTATAACGGCGACGATAGTCAAAATGCCGCCGCCAGGCAGAACGAACCATTCACAATGTACGAAGACGAAAGAGAATCCCGTCCACCCGACCTAGACGACGTTAAGATAGAGATATCGAAACTTAAGTCTTATAAAGCTGCTGGACCAGACAGACTCCCAACGGAACTGTTTAAGGCAGCTGGCGATGAGCTGGTAAGGAACATGCACCAACTCATCTGCAAGATATGGTCGGAAGAATGCATGTTCGATGAATGGAATCTCAGCATCGTTTGCTCGGTCCATTAGAAAGGAGGCCCCTATGACTGCGCCAATTACAGAGAGCCTGAAACCGTTCGTGGACAATCTGGCAGGTTCCTACTAGTGTGGCTTCAGGCCAAGAAAATCCACAATGGACAAAATGTTTTCACTAAGGCAGATCTTGGAGAAGACCCATGCATTCCAGGTCGACACGCACCATATTTTTGTCGACCTTAAAGCCCCATATGTCAGCGTTTATAAAGACGAGCGATACAGAGCCATGTCATGTTTTAACATTCCTGCCAAACTCGTCAGACTGTGCAGGATGACTATGGTGAATTCCCGCTGCTCCCTTAAGGTCGTAGGTGAACTAACCGAGACCTTCGATGTTAAAAAAGGTATTAGACAGGGTGACGCGCTGTCATGTGATTCTTGAAAAGATCGTACGATCTACTTCATGTCCACACAATTGCTTGCCTACGCAGATGACATTGACGTTATTGGACGAACAAAGCGAGACGTCAATGAGGCGTTCGCAAGCATTGAAGCAGAAGCGGCGAAAGTGGGTCTAAGGGTAAATGGGGACAAGACCAATTATATGCTGTCATCGAAGAAAAAAGCGCAACGGCGACGTCTGGGTTTGAACGCCACCTTCGGTAGGTATATGTTTGAAGTAGTCAAGGACTTCGTCTGCCTTGGCTCGATAGTGACAAGCAGCAACGACACCAGCGCTGAGATAAAACGCAGAATAGCTCTTGCCGACCGCTGCTTCTTTGAGTTCAAGAGGCAACTGAGTAGTAGAGCCCTCTCTCGAAAAACTTAGGTATCCCTCTACAAAACCTTAATCATCCCGGTCCTCCTCTACGACGCTGAGACTTGGACGTTATCAAAAGCGGATGAAGAGGCTCTTGGGCGTTTCGAGAGGAAAATTCTGCGTGCAAATTTTGATCACGTTTGTGTAAACGGAAAATGGAGGGGGAGATTCAACCAAGAACTGTACGGGCTGTACAGCGACATCGGCCTAGTTAGACGTCTTCGTATCCAACGTCTAAGATGGCAGGGCCATGTAGAGCGAACGGACATCACCGCTCCGGCCCGAAGAGTTTTCGACACCAACCCCGATGGACGACGCAGCAGAGGACGACGGCATCTAAGATGGCTTACAGGTGGAAAGGGATCTCAGCCAACGGGGCGGGCGGCACTGGAAGCGGCTGGCCAAAGATCGCGCCGGCTGGAGAGGATTGTTGGTTGGGGCCCTGGTTCACCCAGAACTGTAACGCCATCTAAGTAAATAAGTATGGAAATTTCCCAATGGTACGACGAGGAGATGGAAGTAGGATCTGACTAGCAGAGCTGCAAGGTGATCGGATGCAGAGACTTATACTCGTTTTTTGTCGGGCCAGCGTCCGTCAGCGGATGCTACACCTACGAAGCCTTCTATTTCTAAATACATATATTCGTCGTCAATATTTATGTATACTTGGCAAACATTCGCCCATCAACCCTAGCTTACTTACTTTGGTGGCTTTACAGCCCATGAAGGACCAGAGCCAAGCTTCCCTTCAATCACCCATGTTGTGTGTGATTCTATTTTTCACACAGGTGAAAGGGACTTACTTACTTACTTACTTATCAGGCCTGCGATCCATGGAGGATCTGAGCCTGAGCTATAGCTGCCTTCCATCCTTGACGGTCCCCGGCACGCTGCTTCCAATTGTCAAGACCAAGATGTCTTACATCCGCGATTACATGGTCTTTATACCGGAGGTTCGGTCTTCCTCCTCTTCTCGAACCAGGAGGCTCGGAGTCGAAGACCCTCTTAGCTGGAGCGTTGATGTCCATGCGCTCGATGTGGCCGAGCCAGAGTAGCCGACGGATCCTTGCCTTCCGGACTACATCCACATCTTGGTACAGCTCGTAGAGTTCGCGGTTGTGTCTTCATCTCCATTCACCCTCCTCACAGACAGGACCAAATATCCGGCGCAGAATTTTTCTTTCGAAAGAACCCAAAATCAACTCCGCTGTCCTGCTTATCGTCCAGCTTTCGGCTCCGTACAGGCAGACAGGTCTTTCGAGTGAGGAGTTTTGACCCCAGTTGTTTGGACAAGCCGAAGTAGCAGCGGTTGCCAAGGGCGATTCTATGCCGGATCTCCACTGTGGTGTCATTTGTGGAATCTACGTTTGCCCCGAGTCAGACAAACTCCTTAACTACCTCGAAATTGTAGCTGTCAATTGTTATATTTTGTCCCAGGTGGTGAGCGACGGATTGGTTTTTGCTTGACAGCATGTACTTCGTTTTGTCCTCATTGACCTTAAGACCTACTCGTTTCGCCTGTTCTTCAATCGCCGTGAGGGCTTCCACAATGCCACGGCGAGAACACGCGATGATGTCTATATCATCCGCGTATCCTAGCAGCTGGATGGACTTGTAAAAGACAGTGCCTTCCCTGTTGACGCCTGCCCGTCGCACTATCTGCTCCAGCACCAGGTTGAAGAAGTCACATGACGGCGCTTCTCCTTGCCGAAATCCGGTGCATGTTTCGAATGGTTCCGAGCTCCTAGAACCGAGTTGCAAGGTGCGCGTGGCGCGATACAACTGGATCAGTTATACTGGGATCCCGAATTCGGCCATCGCCCCAAACAGTCCTTCACGATGAATGCTGTCGTATGCGGCTTTTAAATCGATGAAAAGATGGTGTGTATCGATTCGAAACTCGTTGGTCTTTTCCAGGATTTGTCGAAGTGTGAAAATTTGGTCTATAGTCGATTTGCCGGGCCGGAAGCCGCACTGGTAGCTGCCGATTAGTGCGGTGCAAAATGGTTTTAGACGTTTACACAATACGCTGGACAGGATCTTGTATGCGACATTGAGCAGGGATATACCTCTATAGTTCTTGCAAGAGGTAGGATCGCCTTTTTTGTGGATGGAGCATATAGAGCTGGTATTCCAGTCGTCGGGCATGCTCTCATCTTCCCAAATTCTGCAGGTGATCTGGTGCATGCTCCCTACCAGAACATCGCCGCCAGCCTTGAAGAGCTCTGATGGCAAGCCATCTGAGCCTGCTGCCTTGTTGCTCTTCAGTTTCTGAATAGCTGTGCCGACTTCTTCCATGCTGGGTGGGAGGACTACTTCAGCGGCTGGAGTTGGGATTTCCTCGGTCCCTACCACTCTCTCTTGGTCATGCTCGTTAAGCAGCTGCTGGAAGTGCTGCTTAAACACATCCACTATTCCCTGCGGGTCGGTGACAAGATTACCCTCACAGTTTCGAAGAGCCAGGGTGCCCTTTATGCAGCCTCCTGCAAGGCCTTTGGCTTTCTTGTTAAAGGCTCGTATTTTATGTTTATCCCTAGACTCCTCGATATCCTTGAGCTGGGAGGCTGCGAAGATTCTTTTCTTTTGTCGCAGTAGTTTTTTCTCCTCCCTTCTTCTGGCTCGGTACTCTTCTTGCGCTGCCCTGGTTTTCCTCTGCAGCGCCTTTTGGTACGCCTCGTCGGTTGCTGCCTTTTTCTGCTCACACTCGCCATCATTCCACGGGTTTCTTGTCGGGGGTGGTGGGTATCCTATGGTGGTTTCGGCTACTTCCTGCCGCCCAGCCGGCAATGCAACCACATATTATTGGCATTTGAGTTCGACGTAGGCATACCGTAGAGTCCTTCGCTCAGCTGCTCCCTGTAGACTCTGGCAACCTCCGGTGTGCTCAGGCGCCCAATGTCGGACCTCCTCCTGATGGGCTGGTGCAGCTTTCTGACATTGGACAGTCGAGCTCTGAATCTTGCTGCTACGAGGAAGTGGTCAGAGTCGACATTTGCCCCTCTGAATGTTCGCACATCCAGGATGTTTGACGAGTGCCTTGCGTCAATGAGCACATGGTCGATTTGGTTGGCGGTTCGACCGTCCGGAAATCGCCAGCTTGCTGTGTGGATTCGCTTGCGAGGGAATCTTGTGCTACTTATCACCGCATTACGAGCTATCGCAAAGTCAGCGAGTCGGAAGCCGTTATCTGTTGTTGTATCGTGGAGGCTTTGCTTTCGGATCACTCCGCCAAGGGTGTTTTCCTTCCCTACTCCGGACAAGCTCCGTATGCGTTGTCCAGGAGGTCATAGAGGTCCTCCTTGATAGGGTCTTCAGCCTCGTGGCGTGTGCACATATAAGGCTGATGTTATAAAATCTGCCTCTGATGCGGATCACAGCCAGGCGATCACTTATAGGTTTAAAGTCGATGACCTTCGACCTTAACCGCTTTCCCACAACAAATCCGCATCCCAGTAAGTGCAACCTTTTGTGACAGCTGTAATAAATGTCGCAATTCTTCTTACTAATCATACCGTTTCCTATCCAGCGTATTTCCTGGACCGCAGTAATATCCGCCTTGTACTGCGTGAGGATTCCTTCTAGTTTATGAGCAGCTCCGGGAGTGTACAGGGTTCTGACATTCCAGGAACATCGTGTTCCTTTTTCGTGCGTTGTCGTCGTCGAGTATCCGTCCGTGTATCCGAGGCATCTTGCTCATTCATAACTTTTGTTTTTTTTATGTGGGCGGATTGTTAGCCCGCCACACAACCGCCATTCTGGTCGGGTTTTTTTTCGCTGCATACGTTTGTTCACCTCCCAACGGTTGTTGAAGGGGCTATCCATAGGGCGCCGCGAGGAGGCCGTATGTCAACTTGACCCGGGCATTTAAACAGGGATCGTTGCTGGCATTTCGCCAGGTTGAGAGCAATCAACAACTTTACCCCGTATGTCCGAGCCTATGCCAGGTGAAAGGGACCTACAGTTTAATGCCGATTCCGAGCGGCGTGAGTCGGGGGTTTCGCCAGTACCCCGCCGAGGAGGGACGCCGTGAAATAAACATTCGATGGCGTTGGTGTTATCGGGATCCGAACTCGCTCATCGTGCGTCAGAGTCCACCACACTAACTACTGCGCCACAGCGCCACAACCCCAGCTAGAACTATATAAACTGTTAGAACCTACCTATATCCTTTTGACAAAGTGAAAACCAAATACTTTAATAATCAGTGTAGGTATAGTGTGATTGTCTACCGACGACTAAGGCTTATAAACCTGCTTGGCGTGTATTGGTTGGTCCAAGTGACAATTAAGAAAACAAATGGGGCCCTTATTGACAAACCTAGTGAGCGACAATGCGGATGCTGACGAGCAACGCCCTTTGATAACCTCAAATTGCTTAGGTGTCCAGTGTACATCCACTTGTGACTTCCTCATTTCCTTATTTTCCTCACAAGAGTTCCGCTTCGACTATTCAGATAGAATGGACATACCATAAGTCTCCGGAGAGGGAGAAGTGGCTCTTAATTGAATTACAACATAACATCCGCCGACAACCATTAATCATTAGAAATAGAGCAGACAACATTCCTTGCAAACAAATTCCAATACAAGTAAGCAAGCTATTTCCTGGCTAACTAAGCCAGTCAAACATCCTCGAACTAATTGCCATGCATTCATCACATTCCCGAGCACTGTCGCATGGTCCTCCTGCATTGTCATGAGTCCTGGTGCTCTTATCACTTCCCGCAAGCGAGGAAAACATGCAAAACAGCAACAGACTTACAGAATATTGGATTTCATATTCATCTATTGGTCTCACGCACTTTTCCAGAAACGGAGTCAAAGGATCAGATTATTCCCATCGATATCGATTAAACAAATCGACAAATACCCTAACGCAAAGCTGTATCCTTGCAGCCCAGTGGCGGAGTGAAATCAAATGACGTGGTATACATCGGGTCCTGTGGTTCACCCATGAATGACGGGAGTACTTAGCACACCCCAACGACGCTACTGATGTCTAGTTCATTAGAGACGAAAATAAATTCCATCCAATGCTAGAAGCATGTCCCGGAATTCGGCACACCATGGTACGAAAGTCATTAAAAAAACCGACATTTTTCCTTGCCCCCAATCCAAACCGAGTCTATAAAAGGCGCCACCGCACCGTGTCGTCATCTAAACTATTCGAATCGTTCCGTCAATCCGAATCCGAATCCGTCCGCAGTAAGGACTCTATCCGTGTGGTTACACCTATTGGTTTCTAGTTATCTCTTGGTTTCTTCGACTTGACGGGAAGGGATTTGTGGTGCTTTGTGGTTATAAAATGAAAAGTGGTCTATTGAATACGGTTAACGGTGGTGAAAGATCAAGGTATAGTAACGGATTGAATAAACAATCGGGATACGGTAATTACTACTCGGTGGACGGATACTCGGATCGCGAGAGTGTAGCAAGCAGTGCACGGGCCAAGCGACCACGATCAAGGCAAGATTTTTTGTTTGGTTTTTTGCTAAATTGTGTGTGATATGTGGAAAGAGATTTTTGTCCACCCTAAGAGTATGCAATTGTTTGTTGATTTAGATACGTAAAGGAATCTATTTATCTGTGAAGTACTTTTTGGAGAAGCTTAAAATGTGGATTTACAAATGGTTGTGAGAGTTACCTCTAAGGACTGGAAGTCATACGGGTTCAATGAAAAAAAAGGATTGTTCCTTTGCTTTTTGGAAATTCGACGGACACTAACGTGCATTTTTTAAAAGCATACTCTTGGGAGCAAGTTTCCTACATCTTGGCCTATACTATTCCCATTCATAGGAGGATCATACTTCTGGATTGGTTGGTTTTGGGCGACTTACAAGTGATCGCTGAGTTTACGTTATCACTCGGAATCGTAGAATCGTTGGGCCGAGCTTAATCCTAGGTATAGGGGGGGTCATCTAGTGGTTTTTTTTCCAAATCGTAAGCTGTTTCCCGCTCGACATCTTGACAGAAAATTAGTATCATACCTCCGCGGAACAAAATGAGTCGCTTTACGCTTGAACAGCGTTGGGAAATATTGGAAACTTATTTCCAAAGTGAGTGCTGTGTAGCCCCAAGAGTGCGTTTTTTGCAAAGAAGTTTTGGCCGAAATGAAGCACCCACCCCGACAGCTGCACGCAAGTTTGTGCAAAAATTTCATAACACTGGTATTCTAGAGGACAATACTCGTGGTCTCCGTCGTCGTATGGTGTGCACAGATAAGAATGTGACTGTTGTGGTCGAGAGTGTGAGACTCAATTCACGCCAAATACAGAGGGATCAGTCCCCTTAACATCGCCTACAAAATCTTCTCTACCGTTTTGTGTGAATGCCTGAGGCTCCCGGTTTCAGACCAGGGAAGTCCCTCATCGACCAAATGAAACCAATGAATTTCAAGTCGACACTCACCAGCTATTTGTCGACTTCAAGGCCGCATACGACAGCGTAATTAGAGACGAGCTATACAACGCTATGTCTACCTTTGACATCCCTGCTAAACTCATCAGACTATGCGGGTTGACTTTGGATAATGCTCGCTGCTCCATCCGAATCGATGACCGATAGTTTTGATGTCAAAAAAGAATTCAGGCAGGGTGATGCGCTGTCGTGTGATTTCTTCAACATCGTATTAGAAATTACTATGCAAAAACCACTGGCCAACACAAGAGGCACAACATATGTGTTTCAAATCCTCACATACCCGGATGACATTGACATAATCGGAAGAACACAGCGAGACGTCAATGATGCATTGACGAGTATTGAGGCGAATACGGCGATCAAAAAAGGACGCTCACCACCGACGTCCCAGCCAGAACGTTTGTATTGGCAAGTATAAGTTTGAAGTAGTTAAGGACTTGGTCTACCTTGGCTCCGTAGTGACCTGGAACAACGATATCAGTTCCAAAATCAAACGCATAATCTTGCCAATCGCTGTTTCCTTGAGCTCAGGTGGCAATGCAGTAATAGAGCCCTCTCCCGAACGAAAAAGTTGACTATATACAAGACCTCCCTTATCCCGGTCCTGCTGTACGGGGCGCGGATGAGGAGGTTCTTGGAGGTCCTTGGTCGGTTCGAGAGGGAGATTTTCTGTGTGATTTTTGGTCCTATAAACGCAAACGGCGCCGTGGCGAAGTGGTTAGTCTGTTGGACTTTGACGCATGATGAGCGAGTTCGGATCCCGATAACACCAACGCCAACGAATGATTATTTCGCGGCGTTCCTCCTCGGCGGAGTACAAAAAAGCATCTCGACTTACGCCTTTCACCTGTGTGAAAAATAAATCACACACTACACGGGTGATTGAGAGAAACTTGGCTCTGGTCCTTCATGGGCT
This sequence comes from Eumerus sabulonum, assembly GCA_951905685.1. Lineage (NCBI taxonomy): Eukaryota > Metazoa > Arthropoda > Insecta > Diptera > Syrphidae > Eumerus > Eumerus sabulonum. Next base: position 9,649,515 of record OX645060.1, read on the forward strand.
GTAATGCCACCAAAGAAAGAAAAAACGCAAACGGGAGATAGAGCAAAAGATTCAACCACGAACTTTACGGGCTGTACAGTGACATGAGCCTAGTCAGGCGTCTACAGATTCAACGCCTAAGATGGCTGGGCCATGTAGAGTGAATGGACACCACCGCTTCAGCCCGGAGAGTCTTTGAATCTAACCTCGAGGGACGAAGAAACAGAGTACGGCCGCACTAAAGATGGCGCACACAAGTGGACGGGGACCTCAGCCAACTGGGTTTGCGGAAATGGAAAAGGCTAGCAAAAAATCATGTTTGTTGGAGGGGCATGATGGTTAAGGCCCAGGTTCACCTCATACTGTAGAGCCCGATAAGAAGAAGAAGAAGCCTGAGGAGGATTCTGCACAAAGATCTCGGATTATTCGCTTACAAGGTCCAATTGGCTCACCATTTGAAGACGCGTGACCACCCGCTTCGTTATCGCTTCCCAGTTTGAGCCCTAAAGCAGCTTGAATTGGACAACGACTTTGGGCGAAAAATCTTCTTTTTTTTGACGTTAACAAACTCGGAAAACCTACACGTTATTGTCGAAAAGCCAATGCATCCACAGAGAGTGACAGTTTGGTGCGGATTGTGGAGTGATGGCATCATGGGACCATTTTTCTTCGAAAATGAGGCTGGGAACATCGTTTGGGTCTACGATGGGCTATGTTAACTGACTTTTTTCTTTTCCTTGAAATTTAAGACATGGATTTGGACGCGACCCATGTAACAATCGATCTTTTGCCCACCAAATTCCTCAAAATCGTGTTGCCAGCCGTCTTCGCGATGTCAATTGGCCGCTTCGGAGCTCCGATTTGACCCCTTTGGACCGTGAAGGACCGATATTTAGCCAACAATCCGGCAACGATTTAAGCACTTAAGGCCAATATCATCCAAGTAATCCGAAACCATCAGCAAGATCTTGGAAAATTGGGGAGACAGAATGCGCTACTACGAGGGAGGGAGCGAGCAAACAGAGCACAGAAGTTGGTCCCGTTTAACATGGCAAACGCCATCTTCGATCTCTGTCCCTGCTCAATCCAAGTTGACACACAGCCTCCGCATCACACACTCCTCCAGCATCCTAGATGTCCGAACCTTTCGAGGAGCCATCATCGATTCGGATCATTACCTTGTTGCAGCCAAGGCACTGATGCGAATTTCTCGGAATCAACAGAGTCGAGTAAGAACACCAACATTTGCCGTCGGAAAGCCCCATACGCAGGAGACCGCCAGGACCTTTGCCGATAAAGTCTCCCTCAAGCTCCCGATGCAATCTACATAAACCATAGAACAGCAATGGCCGCCTCAGATGTACTCGGTTTCAAGCCACCACCTTCGAGAAACCCCTGGTTTGATGGCGAATGCAGACAGGCCCATGTAACGAAACAGAATGCTTACATGGCTACACTGCATCGACGGGCGAGCCCTATGAACAGAAAAGGAGAGGGGTGTATACGCTTCTGAGAAGAAAAAACAAGGAGTACGAAAAGCACGAGATCGAGGAGGTGGAGAGATGCAATTGCATGAACGACGTTCGAAGGTTCTACCAAAAGGTAAATCGAATATGCCAAGGCTATAAAGCCAAAGCAGAAGCCTGCAGGGACGAGCACGGACAACTAATAGCGGAGTCACAGTCGATGTCGAGATTGTGGAAGGACCACTTCTGCGAACTGTCACTAAAGAGAATCCCGTCCAGCCGACCTAGACCACGTTAAGTCAATTTAAGTTAAGACTTAAGTCTTATAAAGCTGCTGGAGCAGAAGGACTTCCCGTGGAACTATTTAAAGCAGCTGGCGATGAGCTGGTCGTGCACATGCACCAACTCATCTGCAGGATATGGTCGGAAGAATGCATGCCCGATGAATGGAATCTCAGCATCGTTTGCCCGGTCCATGAGAAAGGAGATCCATGTAACTGCGCCAATTACAAAGGGATAAGTCTCCTAAATATTACGTACAAGATCCTCTCTGCCGTACTGTGTAAGCGCCTGAAACCGTTAGTGGACATTCTGATAGGTTCCTGCCAGTGTGGTTCAAGGCCGGGAAAATCCACGATAGACCAAATATTTCCGGGTCGACACGCACCATCTTTTTGTCGACTTTACAGCCGCATATGACAGTGTTTATAGAGGCGAGCTATACAGAGCCATGTCATGTTTTAACATTCCTGCCAAACTCTGTGCAGGATGAATATGGAGAATTCCGGTGATCCCTTAAGGTCGTAGGTGAACTAACCAAGACCTTCGATGTTAAAAAAGGTTTAAGACAGGGGGACGCGCTGACATCTGACTTCTCTAACATCATACTTGAAATGATCGTGCGGGACTCTGCGGCCAATACAAGAGATACGATCTAGGTACTTCAAGTCTACACAATTGTTTGCCTACGCAGGTGACGTAGACGAGACGTCAATGAGGCTTTCGTAAGCATCGAAGCAGAAGCGGCAAATGTGGGTCGAAGGGTAAATGGGGATAATACCAGATATATGCTGTCATCAAGGAAAGATGCTCGATCTCGATCTGATGTTGCCATATTGAAACGGAGGCACCTCGACTCACGGAGTGCAACATCGCGTTCGTAAGATAAGCTTTTATCCACAGACCTTCAGGCCACGTGGAAGATTAACGGTTGTCGTAATATAAGAATATTTCTGGCGGGACAGAGCCGCTAAGGCGGGCTCTCTCGTGATATAGCTCATTTTGGTAATAAGCCCTTGATATCAAGTTAGTGGTCGAGAGCATTGCTCTCGCAACATATGACCTCTAATCAGTTTGATCAGAAAGTTGTAAATTCTTATAACGTTGGCTCTATTGTATAGGACCTCGTTGGGATAGAATTTTATCTACTCGGATTCTGGTGTTCTGTACAATGCGAGACAGGCTCTCAGGCACTGTCTCTCAAACACCCGAATCAGGCTTGCACTCACATTGAACCACCGGAATACATACAATACAAGCCTCTAGCACCTGGAACCTCCGCACTTCACGGCTGTAAATGACCTTATGGTAAATGTCTTTTTTAATAAAGATCGCAACTCTTCCCCCTTGAGGGGCGTTGGGTCGATTTCTTCTTGTTATGTAGCCAGAAGCACATAAGGGTTTTCGTCCTTTAACGAATTGAAGAACACGGCTCTTCGTTCGATCCTTATCAGTGAGTTGACATTCACAGCCAGGATCTTAAGGGGTCTCTCGGTTAGCATGCCCATTACGATTGGAAGTGGGGTGGGCCCGGCAGACGCCAACCCAACCTGACGCCATTTGGGCGTAGGTCATTTGGGATGTTACAACTGGTGTTTGCCAGTAAATTGGAGGGCGTCTCTCATCGACTCCCCTCTGTCGGGCGAACAAGTTGCGGGTTGTCCCTTATTGTTGCAGAGCGCACACTCAAGCAACTCCTCCCCAGATTACATTCTCCGGGCTTGTCGCCTTTTACGCACTTTACGCATCGATACTGCATTTGGCAGTTCGACGTAGCGTGCCCAAATGTCTGGCAGCGGTCATTCTTAGTCTTTCCCAACGCACACTCTGACACCCTATGATGTTAATCATCTATAGGCTGTCCACCTTACTTTCGGGAGTTAACTGGATCCGGAAAAACGGCAATAACCGCCTCTTCCGTCTGGACCTCACCGTGGCAAATTGCCTAACCTTAACGAGCGAGAAGCTATCGCAATCGAGCTCTTTAAGATACTGAGGGAAACCCTCCGGATAGGTATGGGGATCCATGCCCTTTAAAAATATGGTTCGGAGCCTTTCCGATATCGGCGTGTACGAAAAGTGCTCCGTCTCACTTAGCCTCACTTAGGCTCTTGAAAGAGCTTGAGGGAGACACGATCGCTGAAGGCCTTGGCGGTCTCTTCCGGTTGAAGCTTCTCGACGTCAAATTTTGCCGGGGCCTATTCAACTCCACAGTGTCCGCGGTATCCGCATTTTGTACCGTATTTGAGTATCTGGCGATGATCGCAATATGATCGACTTGGTTAACAGATGATTGGCCAGGAGATGATCACCATAGCGCATTGGTTAATGCGTTGGACTCTGGTGACCGATAAACGAGTTCGGTTCCCGATGACACCAAAGCCATCGGATGTTTTTTTTTGCGGTGTCCCACCTCGGCGGGTTACTGGCCAAACCCTCCGTAGTATACTTGCCATGAAAAGGCATATCGACTCACGTCGTTCGGAACCGGCATTAAACTGTAGGTCCCTTCCACCTGTGTAAAAAGTAAATCAACCACAACATAGGTGCTTGAAAGAAGGTTGGCTCTGGTCCATGGGTTGTAACGCCACCAAAGAAGAATCGTGTGCTAGCTACTAAGGTATTCCGCCCCGTCACAAAGTCTAATAGCCCGGATCCGTTTTCGTACGTGGTGTCGTGTAGGCTGTGCCTTCCTACGACCTGTGTGGCAATGTCTGCTTTACAGCAGCTTAGGACTAACTAATTGTTGGGCCATACCCGGTCTGTTAAGGACCTAACATATCAGGTACAGAACCGATACTCTTGTCCTTTTATACGTCTGTGAGGGTTGTAGTCCGTCCATTTAGTCTCAAACTTGTGGTTGTCTCTCAGTGGTGATGATTCTTTTACGGTTACGGCTTACTAGGCCGTAGCCCAACCGATTAAACCTGTGTTTTTTGGCGTAGGAAACTCGCTATTCGCCCTTTCACGTCTGCAACTTTTGGAGGAAATCCCAAGATGGAGGTGGGGATCGCCCTTACTAACAGCGCCGCAAGGTGTTCGTCTGCGATGGCCCTTCTCGCTTTTTAGCAGGCCTGGATCCGTCGAATGCTAATCCTTCGTCATCCGTCATCCGGCTACATACAATTGGTTCCAGAACAGAACCTTGAGGTACTCCTATTGCCAGGCTTAAGCTACTCATAGTATGTTCCAACCCCACAACTCCTTTCTCTCAGACTAGGTCCCATGGCGCGGAATCCCAATACACCTCCCACTACCTTCCAGCAAACTATCTACATTGGCATAAAAACGTTGCACAAGTGACACAGTAAATCAACATTTCGTATACCGAACACGACACAGTTGTAACCGCGTCCGTAGAGGCCATAAACCTCCATTCGAAAACCCACCCTCGTGCATTCCATGAATACAGCATGTTTAACCGAGCGGAACTGTGTGTGTTTACCACGTCCACGTTACCCCCGACAACCCTATAGATTTTTCCTGCTCTCTCTTTTCCACTATGTCACTCTGGAGTTTAGTTTTGTTGAACTCTTGCAGTGGACGGTATCATGGTATCCTGACAAATCAGGATTTTTTAAAGAACACCTTCGTCCATTTCTTACAGAATCACATCAATGAAGGCGTCAAAGGGAATTTCCAAGAAGACCAAGACCATGGATTACACCAACTACGCGTACAATGAAGCCGTGGGAAGATTGAAACAGATGTTGGCCGCCGACTCCTATGTTCCGTCGAAAACCACGTCGGCATATCTGCGCAACATCAATGACGATTCGGATAATTACTCGGATAACCTTTCGGTAGACGATTCTTCATATTTTTCGTTCACGAAATGGAACTTACGACCTCCCTTTCAGGTCGTCGAACGCCCCGTGATGTCCGAGATTTCAAAATACCTGTCACCGAGCTACAAAACTCCTCGGCCATTGTATCGCAAATACAAGTCCTATCAACCAGTCGCGGGATCCAAGGAGAACTTGCCTCGCAATACCCACTATACACCAACTCCCATCCAAGACTACACTGTCTCGGCAGCTCCAGTCAGTTCGGAAATCGTTCAAGCTCCAGCGGAGATATTCAACTTTATCGAGAAGCAAGAGGACTACATCGAGCAACTGGAGAAGGAATCAAAATTCTGTCGGGTGAGTACCATTTTTTGCGCATCCGCTTGGCATTAACATTATCACCTCACTAGAACGAGCTGTCGAACCTCCTGGGCAAGGTGAAAGACGTGATCAGTGAAAATGAGGCGTTAACCGATAATGCCAGATCAGAGCTTGCCGCGATGGGCGAGAAGAATAGTGGCTCATCGGAGAGCGATGACAATCCGCGGTACACGAAATCACCGAAACGAAAGGAGAAACCCTTACCGCGATACTCTGGAGGTCCTAGCATAGTGTATGAGTCACGAATCAGCGAGCTCGAGGCCGAACTCACTCAGGCCAACATCGATCTTCGTAAGGTGCGCAATGAAAATGAGGAGCTCAAGCGTAAGTTAGCCCTCGGGCCAGGCCGCTCCAGCTCGGGTGCTATTAACTGCGATGCACACCGCAAACAGATCGAGAACCTCCAAATGGACAAGATCACTTTGGAGGAAAACAATCGTCAACTGCAGAAGACCATCGATGATTTGAAGGCATCAGCCGTGTACGATACCCCGAAACGATATCTCAACGACCTAGTTCAGATGGAGCGATCACAATCCGAATTGGAGATCAAACACTTGCGTGACGAGCTCGATCGTCAGCACGAACGTGTACGAGAGTTGCAGCACGAAATGGCTAGACGTTTAGCGGACGAGCGAGCAAATGCCGAGAGGAGATATAACATTCAAGTTGATCAGCTCGGTGGGGACTTGTCATGCCAATGGGAGCAAGTAACCAAACTTCAGCTGGACTTGGAGCGGCAGAAACGTGTCGAATCCGACTTAAAGCGGGACGTGTCGCAGAAGAACGCGCAGATTGATGAATTGAAAATGGAATTAAAGGCGAATCGGAACAAATTCCTTTCGGATATAGCCCAAGTGAGTGCTGAGAAACAGTCGCTGGAGCAGGAGATCACTTCACTGCGTCTGCAATTGGATCGCTCCGAACGGCAAGGTAAGGTAGAAACGGCCCGATTGACGGCGGAGATCAATTCGTTGCGACAACGTCTCGATCGAGCCGATGCGGATGTGTTGCACTCTAAGAGAGAAGTGTTGCGCCTGAATGATGAAATCGCTAATCTGGAAAAGGAGGTAAGTGGTCGGGAGATTGCTGCTATTCACCTAGTCCAGAATGGAATATTTGTCTTGTAGCTCGTGTACGGCGAGATGAAGAACGAAGTTCGACCGACCAAGAAGGACTTGGATAAACGAATCTCGGAAATACAGGAAAAGCATGGTGAGTCTCTCGGAAGGTTTGAGCAGTATATGGGCTTAGTGTGGGCACCTTGGTTGTTGTTTGATTTTGTAGCACGCTTTGCCTAGTTATTGCACTCAAAACTAGCTTCGTGTGGTTCTCAATGAAGAATATGCCTCAATGCCTGTAACACATCTGCACGTCATCCAATGGGCTTGACAGTTCCATGAGCTAAGCCTACAGTTTCAAATCCACAGTGAATGGGTCTCCCTTTTTTCATTGGAGAATGTCGAAAATGATAGTTGAATAAGATCATTGTTAGCTGCTATTAGAGTGAGTCTAGAACGTTGGTCATTTGACATGCCTAAGAGGCTGGCTCTAGAGAAATTTTGGTCTGATGACAGACTCAATCTACTCACTCACGATTAAGCTCTTCTCTCTGCTTCGCGCTGCCGTAGCCTCGAATAGACTAACGCAGTGTACGAGCGTAGCTCATTCCAGTAATTTACCGAGTCCATTATGTAAGGGACCAGGCAAAGCGACTACTGTCGAAAACTGCATGCTCCGCGTCTTCTTCAGAACTTGGACATTGTGGATACAGCGGCGACCTACCATGTTCACTTCTACAGATTCTGCAAATTACAGTCTCCTGCCGTTCTTAATGTCCAAGTCCCATCTGGCTTGTCGCATTGCTAAAGATGTTGCTCGTTCTTCTACTCTCAGACGCTTGGTCTGCTGCCGGTCAGGCGCTTGCCTGCGATATACACTCTTGAGCTCGTCTGCCAGGATGTCGATGGGTAGTATTCCTACTTTGACGAACGCTGCGTCATCTGAGATGGTCCTGAATCCTGACATCATCATCCGTTTCATAAGTCTTATTGCAAGTGCTCCAGCTTGACTGAACTGGATACTCGCCCGCCTACATTCGGGACCATTCGTGAGAGTGCTTCATGTCCAAGTGATACCTTCTCTCTGGCGTTGGTTATGGGTTTCTTACAAGAGAGGCTGTTGTCCAGTATAACCCGTAGGTACTTCACTGATTCCTTATACCTAACTGTCTGATCTTTGACTAAGAAGCTCGCATATTTCACCTTCTTACGGCTGGTTATGAGCACAGTCTCCGTTTTATGGGCCACTAGTTCTTGGCCGGCATTTACAAGCCAATCATTCACTTTGGATATAGTTGCGTTCGTAGCTCCCCCTACTTTCCCGATGGGTGTGGCTACTCTGAAAACAGGAATGCCGTCGGGTTAACCAATGATTCGTACTCCTTCGGGAAGGTTAGGTCAGGTTAGGTTGTAGCATAAGCCACAAGGAAGGCCGAAATCGGCCCGTTGCCAATAAGTGCGATGGGGTTGAGCTATTTTATGTCTGCTAGCTCACTTAAGTTATCGTAGAAGCGCGCCTCGTGGTAGATCCTGCTACGGTTCGCACAAGAGGAACAGAAGAGATGGTGAATTGCTTCCCCTTCCTTCTCAAACATGCAGCAGCGACAGAATTCAATGGCAGGCAGCCCTAATTGGGCAGCATGTTTGCCGGTGGTGCAGTGACCTGTAGTGACACCCGTTCAAGTGCTTAAGGTTCCCCCTTTAGTTGCCATTAGGTCCCTGGTCCGTCCTAAGTTTAGCTTAGGCCAGAATTGTTTAGTGATGAGATCGATTTTAGGTTAGGTAAGTGGGTGCCCTACTTACGAAAAGTCAAGGATCACTTGAACTACGTGGAGTCCATTGTGCCCAATTCATTTTTAACCCGTAGAAACCTAGACATTTTCCGTTGAGCTGAACCATCCAGACCAGGATAAGAATCCTTGTATTCTGTTCAGCCCAATGGTACTTACCCGAAAGGAAGTGTCTTTCTAGGAATGCATTCCTTTTTTGGCTAGCGCAGGTGACGAATGGATTCAATTTCCTCTTCTGCAGAAATTATTGTGGGGCTGGCCTAGTCTGGCTGCATGGTAAGATAACATGCAGTGCCCACTGAGGGTACCGACTGCCAGTGGAATATTCCCACGATTGAGCTTTAGCAGACTTTTTGTCCTTTTCTTATTATGGACGAGCCAAGTCGATCTCGCCATTGCGCATGTATCTAAGTGACACCTTCGCTTATTGCCCTTTATTAATGGCTCCATCTCTCTGTAGAGTGTATTGAGTGGCGTTTTGGCTTTGGTTGCGATCTACGCGAAGTTTGCGCTTGGTCCTGGCCTAGCTACTAGCTCGTCTGCCTCTCATTTCCAGAGATACTTACATGACCCGCTACCCAGCAGAGGGTCACCTCGTTTACATCCGATATCGCTTCTAGCCTCTCTTTGCAGACTTTGACGAGTTTGGATCTTATCCATGCTGCCTGGCTATCAACATAGATGTTGCATCTTTTTCCTTAAAGATTCTTTCGACTAATCAGATCTGCCGCCTGCTTAATTGCGAAGACCTCAGCTTGAAAATCACTGCAGCGATCATCAAGTCTATAGGAGCGATGTACATCCCGAGATTCAAAATAGACTGATAAGTGGCCGTAAAGACTCCTAGTCCAGAGATTCTTGTAGTCTAAGCGCAGCTCTGACTTTTCCTTCAGCCCATTCCTCCCGAGATGGAAGATCGAAGATCTTGCTGAACAAGTTTTGCGGGACGGTGTGGTCCGTGTCATTGGGTACTTCGAAATGGTTTAAAATGGTGGTATAGCCTTTGTGTAGTGTTAGCCATTTTCCTATGCTTCTGATCCGTAGGGCCGTGCAGGCAGCAACCGGTTTGCTGAGGAAGTCCAATGATAGAAAATGTAGTAGAATGTTTAGGACTTCCATGGGGATCGATCTAATCGCACCACTAACGCAAATGCTGGCCGGTCTTTGCACTCTGATAGACTTGCGATAGAGTTTTCACCAAACTCTGACGCATTACAGAAGGATAGGTCTTATGACTGCTGTATAGAGCCAGTGCTTAATGCTAGATTGGAGACCTCACTTTCTTGCAGTAAGGGCAGTGGTTGCTTTCTTGACACGATCAACAGTGTTGGGTTTCCAATTTAGTTTCCTGTCATGCATTAGGTCGAGGTATTTGGCTTGACTTTTGATTGCTAATTGGGTTCCTCCCAGCCTCGGTGGGTTGAAGGGCGGAATTTTACATTACTGGCAAACAGTACTGAGGGCGCCGTGGTGCAGTGGGTAGTGTGTTGGCCTCCGACACCTATGACACGGGATCGAACCCCGACAACAGCCATGTCATCGAACGTGTTTTTCACGCTGTTTCTCCTCAGCGGGGTACTGACGAAACCCCCTGTAGTAAAATTGTCAGGAAAAGCTTCTCGAATTTCGTCGTTCGGAACCGGCAATAAATTGTAGGTTTAGGTGATTGAGAGAAGCTCGGCTTTGGTCCTTCATGGACTGTAACGCCAACATAGAGCCGTACTAGATCAGTCTTCTTGGGGTTCACCCCAAGTCCACAGTTCTTCGTCTAGTTTACTACTGTTTGTAAACTTTCCTGAGATGGCTATAGCGATAACGTTCGCATAAGCGGTCACAGCGTACCCTTCCCGTTCTATCAAAAGTAGCAGTTCATTGACTACCACGTTCGAGAGGAGAGGGGAAAGTGCGCTACCCTGTGGAGTACCTCTGCCTAACATTCTAGTTGAAACGGCACCGGCGAAGTTGGCTTTGATAACTCCTTGTCTTAGCAGTCGTCGTACCAGTTCTATCACCCAGATCAGTCAGCGTTTTAGTGAAAGCCCATTGTTCGACATTGTTAAAGGCGCCCTCAATATCGAGAAAGGCCACTAGGGTATATTCCTTGTGTTCCAATGACCTTTCTATAATGCTCACTAGTGAGTTGAGTCCTGTTTGCACTGATCTGCCTTTATTGTAGGCATGTTGGTTCTCCGAAAGCCTTACTAAGCATCTATAATCTGCTCCAGAGTTTTTCGAAGAAAAGAGGTAAGGCCAATAGGTCTCAAGTCTTTTGCATACGTGTGGGAGCTTTTGCCTGCCTTGGGAATGAAAATGACTTTGGCTTCGTTCTCCTTCGGGAACCGCTTATCGTAAGACGCCATCGCACATAATATTTCACAAATAGAGTTTCGAGACCTGATCCCTGCTGAACTCCGGAAATGGATCATTATGCCTGACTGCGGTAAATTGACTAACATCGCCGTTATACAGTCGGCAGAAGTGGTTTTTCCATATTCTCAGAAACGACTGCGATTCTTCTACTAGGTGTCCGTTCTTATCCCTGGAGGCTTCCGTTCTGGCTTTATAACCTTGGCTTTTTAGCTTCATCTTTTGATAAAACTTTCGAAAGTCATGTCTGCAGCAACAGCTCTCCAAATCCTCAATCGCGCGCTTCCCGTGCTCTTTCTTCTTTCTTCTGAGAAGCCTATGCTCCTCCCTTCTTTTTAACTCGTAGAGCTCACGAGCTGCTATTGTTCTTTTATGCAGCGAAGCCTTATATGCAACCTGCCTCGCTGTATGAATCCTCCTGCACTCGTCATCGAACCAGGTGTTTCTTCGTGGTGGAGCCTTGAAACCCAAAAGCTTTTCAGAGCTTTGCAGAGCTTTTCAGGGCTTGTTTGCAAAAGCTCCACTGCTGTTCTATTGATAGCGTGGAGGATTGAGGTGTATTGGAGAGCTTAAGGGAGACGCGATCGGTAAAAGCACGAGCGGTTTCTGGCGATGGTAGCTTCCCGACGTCATAATTTTGTATTGTTACTCTACTCCGTTGCGTTCGTGATATCCGTAAGCGCATCTTGGCTACTACAAGATAGTGGTCCGAGTCGATGTTAGCCCCTCGGAAAGTTCGAACATCAAGAATAGTGGAGGAGTGTCTGACGTCGATCGCGATGTGATCAATCTGATTGGTGGCTGATTGACCAAACCATCGCCAGGTGCGTTTGCGTATATCGAGGTGCGGGAAGCGCGTACTGGCTAGAAGGAGATTTTACCCCATAGCAAGACCAAGGGCGTCGTGGCGCAGTGGTTAGTGTGTTGGACTCTTGCGCACGATAAGCGACTTCAGATCCCGATAACACTAACGCCATCGAATGTTTATTTCGCGGCGTTCCTCCTCGGCGGAGTACTGGCAAAACCCCTCGTAATAAACTTGCCATGAAAAACCTTCTCGACTCACGCGGCTTGGAATCGGCATTAAACTGTAGATCCCTTTCACCTGTGGGAAAAATAAATCACACACAACATGGTTGATTGAGAGAAGCTTGGCTCTGGTTCTTCATGGGCTGTAACGCCACCAAAGCAAGCAAGATCAATCAGCCTGTGTCCGTTATTGGATGTGGTGTCGTTCAAAGATGCTTTCCTTACCCAGCTTAGCATTGAAGTCTCCTAGTACAATTTTGATGTCATAGCTGGGTCATTGGGCATACGTTCTGTCCAGGAGATCGTAGAACTCATCTTTGGTGGAGTCATCCTTGTCTTCCGTGGGGGCGTGGACGCAGATCAGGCTGGTGTTAAAAAATGTAGCTTTGATACCGATCTTTATGAGGCGTTCACTCACATGCCGAAAGCTTACGACTTTTTGCCTTAGTCCACCTCGAACAGCAAATCCGCATCCGAACAATCGTTGTCCTCTCGCGGTTTTTCATCTTCTTTATACCCGGTCCATTCCATCGCATCTAGTGCGTCCGCAAGTTGTTCGGCTGCACGTGACCTGTTTAGGGACTTAACATTCGAAGTGCAGATCCGAAGATCAATGTCCCTTTTTCGTTTTTTGCTAGGGTCGTCAGCATTAATCCGGTTCGATATATACGAGGCTTGTGGTTGTTTCTGAGCTTGTGGTTTTTTTACGGTTACGGCCCAACCGACTAATCCTGTTTTTTGGCGCAGGAGGCTCGCCATTCGCCCTTCTCCGTCTGCAATTTCCATAGGAAATCTCCAGATGGCACCACGAGGAAGTGAGGTTGGGACTTACTAACAGTGCCGCAAGATGTTCGTCTGCGGTGGCTCTTCTCGCTTTTTAGCAGGCCAGCATCCGTCGGATAGATGCTACCCCTACGAGGCTTTTGTTAGTCCTTTGCCATCTTTTTGGCGAATCTTATTTCTGTTTTGAGCCCCTTAACATTGTCCCTATAAGTTGACCATTCGACGGCACCCTCGTCAACAGTATATCCGTCCGTATCCGAGGCTTGTTATTGCTTCGGAACCTGAAAGTTTTTTTCTTACTGAGAGACCAGGCCCATTTTTTTTAACCCTCAGGTGGAGGGCGATCGCTGTATACATTGGTTCATCATACAAGGGTTGTTGTGATGGCTAAGCAGGTGGCGCCGCGAGGAGGCTGTATGTCAACCTGACGTGCGTACCTACAAGGACCGTTGCTGGTATCCTGCCAGGTTGCGGGAAATCAACAACCTTGTCCTGTGTTGTTCCATGCCACCTGTTGTTCCTTAACCCTCCGATGAGCGGTGGCACATAGGCAGTAAATGGAGCATAAAGGGTCTGCCCAGACCCATACATCTTCAGAACAGGGAATTCAAGATAGCCAGAGGTTTACTAAATATGTGGTTGTATGTTGATGTAAGTGGCTAGTATGAATGGATGTGTGTTTTGGTGTGTAAAAATATGATTGAATTGAATTGAAGCCACGGAGAGTGTCCCATAAGAACACCAGATCTACATATTGTACCCCCTCTTTTGTTCTAGAATCTTAGAGCTGCCCTCAAAAATTTGACAACTTTCCTAAATGGGATTTCTTGAAAGTTTTTCCGTTTATGTTTGTGTAACATATTGAATCTGTCTCTGGAAAGGCTTGGGAACACGGTTAGTATGTGTTCTAAATATGAAAATATCATAAAACGAGTATTCTTATAATGACATTGAAAAGATTCATTGCTTGCTTGGTGTGAACACACCTGCGAATCATATGTGGCATTACCAGCTACCGCGCCGATTCAATGACAAGTCAGCGGCGTTTTTCGCTGCGTTTTGCTTGCTGGATTCAACTCGTCATAGATGATGATGCTAAATTATATGACGAAAAGAAGTTATCAACGTCCTTACCTACTTACTTACTTATCAGGCCTGCGATCCATGGAGGATCTGAGCCTGAGCTATAGCTGCCTTCCATCCTTGACAGTCCCGGGCACGCTGCTTCCAGTTGTCAAGACCAAGATGTCCTACATCCGCGATTACTTGGTCTTTATACCGGAGGTTCGGTCTTCCTCCTCTTCTCGAACCAGGAGGCTCGGAGTAGAAGACCCTCTTAGCTGGAGCGTTGATGTCCATGCGCTCGATGTGGCCGAGCCAGTGTAGTCGACGAATCCTTGCCTTCCGGACTACATCCACATCTTGGTACAGCTCGTAGAGTTCGCGATTGTGTCTTCTTCTCCATTCACCTTCCTCACAGACAGGACCAAATATCCGGCGCAGAATTTTTTTTTCGAAAGAACCCAAAATCAGCTCCGCTGTCCTGCTTATCGTCCAGCTTTCGGCTCCGTACAGCAAGACTGGCAGAATGAGCGTTTTGTAAAGCATGACTTTGGTCTTTCAAGTGAGGAGTTTTGACCCCAGTTGTTTGGACAAGCCGAAGTAGCAGCGGTTGCCAAGGGCGATTCTACGCCGGATCTCCACTGTGGTGTCATTTGTGGAATTTACGTTTGCCCCGAGGTAGACAAACTCCTTAACTACCTCGAAATTGTAGCTGTCAATTGTTATATTTTGTCCCAGGTGGTGAGCGACGGATTGGTTTTTGCTTGACAGCATGTATTTCGTTTTATCCTCATTGGCCTTAAGACCAACTCGTTTCGCCTGTTCTTCAATCGCCCTGAATGCTTCCACAATGCTACGGCGAGAACACGCGATGATGTCGATATCATCCGCGTATCCTAGCAGCTGGATGGACTTGTAAAAGATAGTGATAGTTTTTTAGCGTGGCGCGACACAACTGGATCAGTTTTACCGGGATCCCGAATTCGGCCATCGCCCCAAACAGTCCTTCACGATGAATGCTGTCGTATGCGGCTTTGAAATCGATGAAAAGATGGTGTGTATCGATTTGAAACTCGTTGGTCTATAGTTGATTTGCCGGGCCGGAAGCCGCACTGGTAGCTGCCGATTAGTGCGGTGCAAAATGGTTTTAGACGTTCACACAATACGCTGGACAGGATCTTGTATGCGACATTGAGCAGGGATATACCTCTATAGTTCTTGCAAGAGGTAGGATCGCCTTTTTTGTGGATGGGGCATATAGAGCTGGTATTCCAGTCGTCGGGCATGCTCTCATCTTCCCAAATTCTGCAGATGATCTGGTGCATGCTCCCTACCAGAACATCGCCGCCAGCCTTGAAGAGCTCTGATGGCAAGCCATCTGAGCCTGCGGCCTTGTTGTTCTTCAGCTTCTGAATAGCTGTGCCGACTTCTTCTATGCTGGGTGGGAGGACTACTTCAGCGGCTGGAGTTGGGATTTCCTCGGTCCCTACCACTCTCTCTTGGTCATGCTCGTTAAGCAGCTGCTGGAAGTGCTGCTTAAATACATCCACTATTCCCTGCGGGTCGGTGACAAGATTACCCTCGCAGTTTCGAAGAGCCAGGGTGCCCTTTTTGAAGCCTCCTGCAAGGCCTTTGGCTTTCTTGTAAAAGGCTCGTATTTTATGTTTATCCCTAGACTCCTCGATATCATTGAGCTGGGAGGCTGCGAAGATTCTTTTCTTTTGTCGCAGTAGTTTCTTCTCCTCCCTTCTTCTGGCTCGGTACTCTTCTCGCGCTGCCCTGGTTTTCCTCTGCAGCGCCTTTTGGTACGCCTCGTCGGTTGCTGCCTTTTTCTGCTCACACTCGCCATCATACCACGGGTTTCTTGTCGGGGGTGGTAGGTATCCTAATGTGGTTTCGGCTACTTCCCGAATGGCTGAGCGGCAATGCAGCCACATATTATTGGCATTTGTGTTCGACGTAGGCATACTGTAGAGTCTTTCGCTCAGCTGCTCCCTGTAGATCCCTGTTATCAACGTCCGCTGGCCATATATTTCTTCATCAATTTCATGACAACCGCTCGCCTTGGTTCAGCTCTCGTTGGCTACCTGTTGGTTTTCCCGTATATACTATTCCTTTCAGGGAACAATTTGAAACGAAATCGCAAATCCACCGAACCTTTATTTCGTATGTCGCGGGCTTACTTGTAAACCTAGTGTGTCCGCGATATGGAAATAATTGCTCATCGCCGGTCACTTGGCAATCCGGGGTATATGTATGCTCTCTCTAAGTTATACACCAGCATGAGCCATACATCGTCTATGGCCGTAGATTGGCTTTGTTAAAGCCCTCCTGCTCGAGTGTTACTGTTGTCGAAGCGAACGTATGTGACCAAGTGCTTGAACCGGTTGAAGGACATGGTGGCTTTGTAGATTGGCATATTGTAACTCACTCACAATTCTTTTGCTAGATGTGAATTAGCGTGCAACACACCAGCAAACAGCAACATCCCAAAGAAGCCATACATTTCGCCCTTGTTGGTCATCGTCTACACTTTATGCTCTTTATTAGAATAAGCTTTGTTCTAAGGTCAAAAGCATCCGGAGGCTTTTCGATTAGTTTCCCACACGATTTCGGGGGACAACAACGATTTGAAGATGGCTCGGTGATACGGCAACGTTCCTCGTAATGTCGCACATTATGCGATCGTGGCCCTAAAAAAAGGTGGTGGATTCGTATTCCATACCTTGTGATATTTCGAACGGTAAGCCGTCTTCCTGAACAAGAGCAGCCACGTAATCTGGTGCAACAGCACTGGATGATGGAATTGTGGTTGGTGCTTCTTTGTACAATTCCTTCGCACAATCATCATCGTTATCATCCAAATCGACCTATAACTCAATATCCTGTTCAACATCGGACGCCTCATCCACATTTTCATCTTCTTCTGTCACGTAGTCTTCATCGTCCAAGTCCTCACCTGATTCAAATGGGTTGAATTCCGGACCCAAAATGTGTCCAATTTCCGTCTCAAGTCGCTCTCGTTCTTCCGGATTCTAATTTGGTGCATTTAGTTTACGAAACAAACTTGTCATAATATCACCCTCCTTGCCTTCTCGCAAAATATCTCCCAAATAATCGTAAGACACGTGATCTAAAGATAAAATTCCTTGAACTAATATCTCTAACCTGAGAGCACCGTGGCGCAGTGGGTAGTGTGTTGGCGTCTGACGCCGATGACACGGGATCGAATCCCGACACAGCCATGTCATCGAACGTTTTTTTCACGGTGTTTCTCCTCAGCGAGGTTCTGACAAAACCCCCTGTAGTAAAATTGTCATGAAAACTTACTTACTTACTTACTTAGGTGGCGCTACAGTCCGTGGTGAACCTGGGCCTCAACCAACAAGCGACAGCGCGTCGCCCTGCCTAAATCCTTTTTTAACATCAAAGGTCTCGGTATGCTCATTACCGACCTTAATGGAGCAACGAGAATTCTCCATTGTCACCCTGCACAGTCGGACGAGTTTGACAGGGATGGTAAAACTAGACCTGGCTTTGTACAGCTCGTCTCTATATACGCTGTCATACGCGGCCTTGAAATCGACGAAGAGGTGGTGAGTGTCGATTTGGTATTCCTGGGTCTTCTCCAAGATCTGCCGTAGCGTAAATATTTGGTCTATTGTGGATTTACCTGGCCTGAAACCACACTGATAAGAGCCGATCAGGTTATCCACAAACGGTTTCAGGCGTTCACACAATACGGCAGAGAAGATCTTATATGCGATGTTAAGGAGACTTATTCCCCTATAGTTGGCGCAGTTATAGGGGTCTCCTTTCCTTAGGACCGGGCAAACGATGCTGAGATTCCATTCGTCGGGCATGCTTTCCTCCGACCATACCTTGCAGATGAGATGGTGCATGCACCTTACCAGCTCATCTCCAGCCGCCTTAAAAAGCTCAGCAGACAAGCCGTCTGCGCCAGCGGCTTTATTAGACTTAAGTCTTGATATCGCTATTTTGACTTCGTCTAGGTCGGGTGGACCGAATTCTGTTACTTCGTGGTCCATTGTATATCATCGCCGTTATACAGTCTGCAGAAGTGGTCTTTCCAAATCCTCAGCATCGACTGCGACTCTACTACCAGTTCTCCATTTTCATCCCTGCAGGCCGCCACTCTGGCTTTGTAGCCATGGCATGTTCGTTTTACCTTGTTGTAAAACTTACGGGCGTCATTCCTGCGGAAGCATCTCTCCATCTCCTCGATCTCACGCTTTCCGTGCTCTCTCTTCTTTCTTCTGAAAAGCGTGTGTTCCTCTCTTCTCTTCTGCTCATAGATTTCGCGAGCAGCTCTCGTCCGTCGTTGCAGCACGGCCTTATATGCCTCTTGTTTTGCTGCATGGGCTTGTTCGCATTGTTCATCGAACCAGGGGTTTCTAGGTGGTGGCTGTTTGAAACCCAGCACCTCTGAGGCAGCATCTCTGACGGCGCTCTGGCAATGAGCCCATTCCTGCTCTATTGTTTGTGCTGCTCTGGGCGGATTTTGAGAGAGCTTTGAGGAGACACGATCGGCAAAGATTCTGGCAGTCTCTTGCGATTGTAGCTTTCCAACGTCAAACTTACGTTGTCCTACTCGACTCCTAAGCATTCTTGATATCCTCATTCATACTTTGGCTACAACAAGGTAGTATTCCGAGTCGATGTTGGCCCCTCGGAAGGTTCGTAAGTCGAGAATACAGGAGGAGTGTCTGGCGTCGATCGCAATATGATCAATCTGGTTGGTGGTCGATTGATCACAAGACCGCCAGGTACCCTTGTGGATGTTGAGATGGGGGAATCGCGTGCTTGCTACAAGGAGGTTACGCGTCTTTAGGAAATCGATTAGTCTAAGTCCGTTGTCGGATGTGGTCTTGTGCATACATTAAAATCTCCTGGAACTATTTTTGTGTCGTAGCTGGGACATTGGGCATATGTTCGGTCTAGGAGATCGTAGAATTCTTCTTTGAGTCGATCGTCCTTTTCTTCCATTGGGGCGTGAGCGCATATTAAGCTAATGTTTTCAAATTTAGCTTTGATGCGGAGTGTTATGAGGCGTTCGCTTACATCTCGGAAGCTTAAGACTTTTTGTCGGACTCTTCCTCTAATAACGAATCCGCACCCGAATAGGCGCTGTTTGTTCTCCTTGTAGCAGTTCCCGTAGTAGATGTCGCAGTTTTTCATCCGTTTTTTGCCTGGTCCATCCCATCGCACTTCTTGGAGTGCGATTATATCTGCTTTATAGCAGTTGAGGGTTTGCTCCAATTGATCGCCTGCACCCGGTCTGTTAAGGGACCTCACATTCCAGGTGCAGACTCTCAAGTCCGTTAGTCGTTTGCAGGGGTCGTCAGCTTCGTATCCGTCCGTATCTGAGGCTTGTTGTCGTTTCGGAACAAGTGGGTTTTTACGTGATAGGGATGTTACCCCTAAGCACAACCCCCAACCTGGAGGGCCAGGTCCCTCTTTCCCCTGGAACAAGGGTTGGGTCGCTGCACACATTGGTTCACTACCTGGCGGGTGCCAGGGTAGCTATCCAGGGGGGCCACGCGGAGGCTGTGTGTCAACTTGGATTGAACAGGGACAGAGATCGAAGCTGGCGTTGGCCATATTAAACGCGATCAACTTCTTTGCTCTGTTTGCTCGCTCCCTCCCTCCTAAATTGTCATGAAAAGCTTCTCGAAATTCGCCGTTTGGGACCGGCAATAAACTGTAGGTCCCTTTCACCTATGGGAAAATGAAATCACACACAACATGGGTGATTGAGAGAAGCTCGGCTCAGGTCCTACAGTGCTCTTAGGTGCTCTTAGGTTATACGCTTTTGAAGCTCACGGCTTGTAGTTTTTGTTGCCATTTTGTATAGAACACTAAACACAAACGAATTTGTAGTTATGTGCACTAGCTCCCTTGTTAGCATTCTTTTCCTATTATTTCATTTCCTTTTATAATAATGTGTTATGCCCCTCTGGGTAAGCTATTGATGTTCTTAAATTCGCTTAATTGGTCTCGGTAATCCTCAATTTAATAAATCAAATAAAGAAGATACTCTGAGTCGAACGACAACAGCATTCAGCAGTCAATAGTTTATCCATGAGTGGTGGTAGTGCGTTGGTTCTATAAATATTCAACGGATAACATCTAGTAGTTGTCTCTTGTAGTTTTAGTGCTTTTGTTGTAGTTTTCATAGTTTTAATCGTGTGTACAATTTTTTTTAGCCGACACTGTAGTCGAACTTGAAGAAATGATACAAAACCAGAAGCACCTCATGGATAAACTGACTACCGAGTGCAAAACCCTGACCAAAAAGCTCGAGGACACCACCTTAAAGCATAAGTAAAATATTTTTAATTTTTTTACCCTTTGTATCTGCATACTCCTCTGGATGTATGTATCTAGAAAGTCCTTTTCGAGTGTTTTTTGTTTTTTTTTTTTTTACTCCAAATGAACAAAAGCTAAACTGTGTGTCGTGTGTGTTGCTAAAAAGCAAAATGTTGTTGCTAACAAAAAAGATTGAAAAAAAAAGCCAAAAAATGTATAAAAAGACCGCCGCCTTCCCCTACTTCTACTAACGCTTATCCCTGCTACCGATGATGATGGATTAACACCTTGATTTTTGGTTTTCCCTTCCTTACACTCTCTTCACCGCCGACACAAAATACGAATATCGAACCACAAGGACTCCTAAATCCGCCGCCTGTCGTAAACGCGTACATTTCTCGACGACCGACCAAGTCAACGGCCGTATCAAAGGATTGTGAATGCTTAACGTCCCACGCACCAAAACCAACACTGCCACCGCCACCCACCTATCAATCACCGATCACGAGCAAATCATTCTCATCAGCGCCTCTGTTAGGAAAGCACATCGATCGGAAACGCTTTAAACCCGGCTGTCGACAGGCGACAGTCGAGACAACAACCATTACCCGAGCCAACCTCTACGGCAATGGAGTGCATTGCATAGAGCCCGCCTGCGCGAATTGCTACAGCACTGGTCTGTTGCCATGTATGCAACAGAACTTTGTGCTAAACAACGCAGCCAGCTCATGCAGCCAATGTAATCATGCTTCGCATCTTTTCACATCAACCGCAATGCCAACACAACATGGCCATACCCATCACACCCACCGGATATATGACGATCGTCGAGTGTCTGAGGTGGACACGATAAAATCTGTGCCACAGGAAAGCGCGCCAAAGGCAGATAGCGCTTCCACGCCACCCACGAGTCAGGTCGTGGATCCAGGAAACGAAACTGGAAAGGAAGTTGAGGAAAAGGTGACGAAAGCGTCCAGCACCCATCAGCCGGTTAAGGTCGACGTTAGTGTGCGACTTGTGCCGCGGACTAAACCAAAAATCAAGAAACCCCCCACACAGGACGAAGGCGATGCGAAGGACACCAAATAACGACCCGAATGCGTGGTTAGATGAAACGTTTTTGTTTTTTTTTTTTTTTTTTTTTCATTTTGTGTTTTGTTTAGAATTTTCGAAAATCCTTATTTTGCTTTTTAGGCGTTTTGTGCTTTTCTCGACAAGAAATCCTTCCTCCAATGAACTGAAATTGACCTTTTTCCGTTGTTGTTGTGATCTTTAGCAGCGAGAAGGCGCACTTGCGCCATACGAATGAGATGCTATTGGAGCGATTGAGGCAAATCTGGGCGAGTTACAAAGAACTCCATGTGAGCCGAGCTCGACGTGCGAGCGATGTTAGTGATATAGAGTCTTGTCGAGACGAGCAACCTAGGAACTCTGACTTAGAACAGGTACAGTATAGGTTGATTGGCGCTACTAATCCTTCTTTTCTCTTTTTCTTTTTCTCTCCCCCCCGATCTTCTTTCTTTTTGTGCTTCTTAATCTTGGCAAAGGACGGAGATATCCGCTCTACAGTCGAATGTAGAATATTTAACGAATAGAGTGATAAATAACGATCGTATTGGAAGAATTGATAGCACTCCTACCACCTACAGCAGTTTACCGCCTGCAACTACAGGTAAACCTATGGGAGGTACACAGGACACAAAACGACACAATTATTAGGCTTTTTGCCTCTAAAGACACTCTCTTTCCTGCTGCCAACACTACACTATGACACTCTTTCATTGTCGCCCTTTACGTTACACCATACATCAACTGATTCATTTCTCTTCCCTTCCTTTCAGCAACGTTCGATTACAAACCAACATTTAGCACCGAAAACCGGGCCGCCGCATTGGACACCGGATTCACATCATCCCCCATCACTGCCAAGCCTACAAAATCTTATACCTACGACAGTCCCCTCGGTCTCGGCAAAACCGCCACAGACGACTTCATCAACAGCGAGTCATCAAAGTCGTCCCTCATCGAGCCTCGAGCCACGACAACAACCGCCTACAACCCATCCACCCTTTCCACTTATGACTACGGCGATGACGAGAATCGTAAGGACAGTCTCGGAGAGGGCGAAAAGTATCGCAATCGGTCCGAAAATCTATCCTCAGCCGCTGACAAGCCCGACTCAATCTCCAAATCATTCGATAAGGATAATTACCAAATCGACGATCAAGCCTACTCCAGAAACGCATCAAATCCAACCGGAGCCGACTACACATCCGACTACTCAGCCTACGAAGGATACGACCAACAACCCTACACCTCCACGGGCTACGACGCAACCTATGACAACCAGTATGACGGCGGCACTCAAGCATATGAGGGAACCACTTTGGATCAATACGATGGATCCCAGCAGCAATACGACGCCAACCAATACGCAGACTACACATCTCAAGACTACGATCAGTCCTACCCAAACCAGTACGAGCCAACAACCACCACAACAGCTCCAAACCCTATCCCAAATTCAACCGTTGACTCTCAAAAACCTCTTGAAATCGAACAGCCTGACAACCAAAAGTCCATCTCGCCAAAATCCAGTCCAGCATTACCGGTCGGCACAACCGTTCCTACGACGGGAATCACCTCGATCGGCAGCAGTCGCGCGCCATCAGAAAGCCGCCCACAATCGCGACCGAGCAATAGCACTCTGGGGTCAGCAGGTACAGGAGGAGTTGGCAGCAACAAGCTCGCAACACCTCTGTCGCAACAGTCTGCCGCGACAGCCAAAGGACTATCGAGTGGACGTAAAGAGTAGTAGTCCAGAGGATATGATCGATCCACTCGACTTGCAGTTTTGCGTGAGTAGTCCGAGTTTATTTGAAAAATCATCATCCAGCGGATCGGAGACAACCGAACTGAGCACATCGCCGAAAACTGCTATCCAGAGGACAACCATGTAAAGGAGTGAGGAGGACTTAGGGGTTAAGGGAAGACTCTAGCTTAAGGTCTTAAACTGTATTTACTTGTTTACTGGTTTAAAGCTAAGGTAGATTTGTAGAATAAGAAAATTAAAAGATTTGCAGTACGATTGAGAGGGTGTGTTTGACGAGGAATGACGAAAAAAGGCCAAGCGATAGGGGCCTTGGAAGGCCGAAGGTATGTCATATCCCAAAGTTTGTCACGTAGATAAGGAAGTATATACCAAGAAGATCCGCATGTGTCTAGACTGGCTTTTAGAAGTCCTTGTGCGGGCTTGACAGTCAAACCAATCACTTTAGGAAACCGTGTTTGATCCTTGAAAAGATCGTCTAAGAGACACTGGCCAACACAAGAGGTACGATCTATTTCAAGTCTATGCAACTGCTTGCGCACGCCAACGACATTGACGTGATTGGACGGACACAGCACGACGTCAATGAGGCCTTTGTAGGCATTTAGGTAGAAGCGGCTAGGATGGGTCCCAAGGTTAATGAGGGTAAAACCAAATATCTTCTTCCATCTAAAAGAGACGGACAACACCGACGTATTGGCCAGAACGTCACCATGGGCGGATATAACTTTGAAGTGGTCAAGGAATTCGTCTACCTTGGCTCACTGATGACCAGCGACAACAACACCAGCGCTGAGATAAAACGCAGAATCACTCTTGACAAGCGCTGTTTCTTTGGGCTCAAGAAGCAATTGAGTAGTAGAGCCCTTAATCATCCCAGTCCTCCTTTACGGCGCAGAGGCTTGGACCTTAACAAAAGCGGATGAAGATGCCCTTGGTCGTTTCGAGAGGGAAATTCTGCGCACTATCTACGGTCCCGTTTGTTCAAACAGAGTAGGTTAGTTTAGGATAGGTTAATGTGGTCGGCATAAGCCACACGTAGGCCGAAGTCGGCCCATTGTGATACCACATGGATCGTGTCACCCAGATCCGCTACCAGAGAACCAACCGGTGCTTCCAATGAAGCGATGGAGTTGAGCATTTTTTTGGTCTGCTAGCTCACTTAGATTATCATAGAAGGGCGCGCCGAGGTAGATCGTCCTGCGATTCGCAAAAGAGGGGCATGAGCAGAGTGTATTGATTCCTCTTCCTCCTCGTCCATGCAGCCGCGACAGAAGTCGTTGGAGGGTAGTCCCAGTATGGCGGCGTGTTTCCCAATGATGGAGTGGCCTGTAATGACACCCACCAGAGTACTTAAGGTTGCCCTTTTGGTTGCCACTAGGTCCCTGGTTCGTCCTAGGTTAAATTTAGGCCAGAGTTGTTTGGTGATAAAGCCGATATTACTCACGTTCCATTGGAGGTTGGTCGCCTCAATGGTTTGGAGTTTTATCATGTGCTTTACCGTATTTATTGGTGTTTCTAGGTACCCGAGGGTAGGTAGGCTGAGTATGCTAGACCCTAACTTTACGAGTTCGTCGGCCGCGCAGTTTCCTGGAATATCCCTATGCCCGGGAACCCACAATACTTTAATGTTGAACTGCTCAACCATCTCATCTAGAGATAGGCGACAGTTAAGAGATGTATTTGATTTATGGGTTACCGCTGCCAGGGACTTTATCGCAGATTGGCTGTCCGTGCAAATGATAATATCCTTGGCGGATATTACATTGATCCTGAACCATGCAAGGGCCTCCATTCTCAGTATTATTTCAGCCTGATACGCACTGCAGTAATTTGGGAGTCTAAAGGATAGGCTGAGGTTAAGCACCTTGGAGAAGACTCCACTGCCTACACCCGACTCCATCTTAGAGCCGTCGGTATAGAGGGAGATTGAGTCCTTTGGTATGACTTTCCCTTTAGCCCAATCCTCCCTGGATGGAAAGACAACTTCGAAGTTCCTAGTGAACACGTTATGCGGGATGATATAGTCTGTGTCCATGGGTACTTTGAAGTGTTTTAGAATGGTTATGTGACCTCTTTGTGATGTGGGACATTTTATTATGCTCCTCATCCTCAGGGCCGCGCAGGCAGCAATTTGCTTGCTGTAAAGGATCAGTGGTGGAAGGTGTAACAGAATGTTTTGGGCCTCCGGGGGGGTTGATCTGATCGCTCCGTTTGTGTGTAAGCTGGCCGATCTTTGTACTTTCCCCAGAAGTTTTCGATTGACCGCCTTGTCGAGAGCAGTCCACCAGACTCCTCAGACGGAGTATGGAGGAGAAGATTTAACGAGGAACTGTACGGGTCGTACAGCGTACCATGATCTCAGTAGGTGCATGTCATAGCTAATATCAGCAACTAACTGAAGGTGGCTAGCGGAGTTGTATGCGATGGCAAGATCGTCGGCAAAAGCGGTAGCTTTTCCAGCGAATGGTTGCAGGAACAAGGAGTTTATGTAAACAAGGAAGAGAGTAGGGCCCAAGACAGACCCCTGGGCAACCTAATTCAATAATCCTACTATCACTGAAGCAGTCACCAATTTTAACTTTTTATTTTCTATCTTTGAGATACGATACCAGCCATCTGTAAATGAAACTTCGAAAACCAGCCCGATGCAATTTATTCAAGAGAATGCTATGGTTTGCCATATCAAAAGCCTTTGTTATGTCAACAAACAGACGGGCATAGCTTTTATTCGAGTCTAGGCCTTTGTTTATGAGCGAGCAGAAGTCCACAAATGCATCTTCAGTAGAAAGTCCTACCCTAAAACTATACTGGGGCTGGGGGCGGGCTGAGAAAGTTGATTCTCTCCAAGAACGCCAGAATGATACAGCTGACAGTAATGAGATAGGCCCATTTGCACATTTGCACATTATAACCTGTCGGGAAAGATTCCAGTAGCAACACTTTGTGGTAAATCGGAAAAGGTAAATGAAACTCGCAAGATGGTAGTGGATTTCAAAGGCAGATACACTTTATTCTTTCTTTTTGTCGCCCGTCTGCTCGTCCTCGTCCTCGTACGCGTGCTTCCGGAAGACAGCCTCAAAAACGTCTTGTCACCGTGACAGTTGCTTGACATTTCCTCAGCTACTTCGACAGGGTGTCGCCGAAGTTATCACATTCCTCCGCTCTTAAGATTCGCGCCATACCGCTCCGGAGGCTTAATCACTCTTCCATAGCGAGTAATCACTTTAGCCCCGCAGCTTTCCGAGGTGGTGGGGATGTCCACATCGGCCGTGGGCAGCATCCTACTTGTCTCCTTTGCCGTCGGCGGTATTATCGGTCTAGGCTC
Source organism: Eumerus sabulonum (assembly GCA_951905685.1). Lineage (NCBI taxonomy): Eukaryota > Metazoa > Arthropoda > Insecta > Diptera > Syrphidae > Eumerus > Eumerus sabulonum. The sequence goes on from OX645060.1 coordinate 9,675,988, forward strand.
TAGCTCGGAACTCGGTTCGGTAGATGAATACGAAGAAGGTGATGTGTATGTTGAAAACGTTCGTTCTAATGTGATTTCAGACTGTTGCTTCTCGGCAGGGATTTCCATTAAAACAGGTTCGTCACAGGGAATACGATGTTTAATTTGATCCACGTGCCTTCGTACTACTTTATTTTCCTTTGATTTAACGACGTATGATACTGGGCCTGTGATCTCGATTATCGAACCCTCTAACCACACGGGGCCTGCAGAATAGTTTCGGAAGTAAACCAAATCTCCCACTTCAAAACTTCGTACACCTCGGCTTGGGGTGGTTAGTATGGGGGTTAGCTTACCATCATCCGGATGGACTATGTCTAAAGCGGTTCGAAGTCGCCGTCCCATGAGTAATTCCGCTGGGGTTTTACCCGTTGTGGTATTCGGGGTTGTGTGCTGTTTGAATAAGATGCGTTGTAGTCTAGTTGACATATCTCCCCCTCTCATAGTCTTCTAAGACGTCTTCAAATATTGTACTAGCCGTTCGGCTTGGCCATTGCTAGACGGATGATAAGGAGCTATTGCATTGTGCTTGATACCATTCAATGTATAAAATTGTTGCATCTCTGCTGAAACAAACGCAGCGCCGTTGTCGGAAATAATTCTTTGAGGTTGCCCGTGCGTAGCGAAAATTTCCCGCAGTTTGTTCTTAACCTCGGCCGAAGAAGCGTTGCGCATTATTTTGGCCTCTAACCATTTTGACATCGAATCTACCACCACTAGAAATGTGATCCCTTCAATGGGCCCAGCAAAATCTATATGCAAAGTGCTCCATGGTTTTTCCGAAAACGGAATAAACTGTCGCGGTGCCGCTGGCAGATGACGTTGAGTCGTTTGACACAGGGTACATTTCTGCACTCTAAGCTCAATTTGTAGGTGCATTTTAGGCCACCACACGTAGCTTCGAGCGTACGCTTTCATCACGCTTATTCCCGGATGATACCCATGAAGGAGATCCAGAATTTGTGGTCGGTACTTAGGTGGTACTACTAGTCTACTTCCCCACAGTAAGCAACCTCTGTGCGTAGATAGTTCCGCCTTGCGTCGGATGTATGGTATAAGCTCCTCACTCTTCTCCATATCCGGTGGCCAGCCATGCAGCAGGCACCTCATGACGCGTGACATTATTGGATCTCTACTGGTCTCGGTAGCGACTTGGTCGACATTTATTGGTGGAACATTGCCCCTTTCCAACATCAGGACATCCAGCGGTTCTTTCCCTGACGCATCAATTTTTGATTCCAGTGGCAGCCGACTCAGACAATCGGCGTTAATATTTTTCGGACCGGGTCGATACTCCATCTTATAATCATACGCCATCAGCAGCAAACACCACCGTAACATGCGCGGCGACACCATTTGCGGAATCTGCTTTTATCTGTTAAATATTCCCAGTAACGGCTTATGATCCGTGAGAATTATAACTTGTCTACCGGCCACATACTGATGAAAATGCTTCATACCAAATATAACGGCTAACGCTTCTTTGTCCAACTGAGCGTAATTGCGCTCGTGAATACCCAAAGTGCGCGACGCAAAGGCAATTGGACGTTCCGCTCCGGTGCTTTCCATTCTATGAGCCAAAATCGCCCCCACCCCGTACGGAGAGGCATCACATGATAAAACTAGGGGCTTATCCACATCATAGGGTATGAGCAGGGTATTATAATCGAGCAAAGCTTTTAGCTCATTAAAAACTGTTTGATGCTCAGATGTCCATTCCCATTTGACATCTTTGTCTAACAAGCGATGTAGTTTCTCGGCTACTGTGGCCTTACGGGGCATAAAGGCGTTATAGAAATTTAGTAGTCCAAGGAAAGATTGCAACATCTGCTTATTTTTTGGAACCGCCGCCTCTTGGATTGCCTTGACTTTCTCTTTGTTGGGCGATACTCCCTTCCCACTGATATGGAATCCTAAGAAATCCATTTCTCTCCTCGCAAACACACATTTTGACTTCCTTACCGTTAGATTGGCTCTGGACAAGCTTCTTAAAACCGCTTCTAAATTTCGTGCATGATCAGTTTCATCCTTACCAGAAACAACAATATCGTCTAGATATGCTTTCACGCCGCTTATACCAGCCAATAATGTATCCATGCACCTTTGAAACAACCCTGGTGCGGCCGAAATGCCAAAAGGTAACCTGCGGACCCGGAACAAACCTTTGTGCGTATTGGGCGTTAAAACCTCCGCGGTGAAATCATCTACCACTAGCTGTTGATAGGCTTGTTGTAAGTCTAACCTTGTAAATAATTGACCACCCGAAATGGCAGCCAAAACCTCAGAAAAGAGAGGGAGCGGATAAGAGTTGGTCTTAATAACAGCGTTAACTGTGCTTCGGTAATCCCCGCAGATTCGAATAGTCCCGTCCGACTTTGATACCGGCACAATTGGCGTGGCCCATCTCGAGAAAAGAACTGGTTCTAATATCTTCTGTTCTACCAGTTTCACGAGCTCTTTTTCAACCGCCGGTTTCCATGCAATCGGACATTGCCGATGTTTTAGAAAAATCGGACTCACTTCCGGCAGCAATTCAATCGAGACAGGTGGTCCGTTAAATGCACCCAAATTGTCTCTAAATACATTTTGGTATTTCTTCAACATTCTCATCACCTCCATAGTCCCTTCGATTGCGTATACTCCCTGCACCGTGATTCCCAAAATAGAAAACCAGTCTCGACCCAACAGACATCTCCCACCACCTGAAATAACAAGAACCGGCAAAGACAATTCTTTATAATTATACTTAATATTCACCACAGCTACTCCCAATACTTGTAACTTCTCTTTGGACCACGTCTGCAAAGTTATCGGCGATGGTATAAGCTTCTGATTCCCACGGTTTATGCGTTTCCAGGTTGACTCGGAAATAACTGTACATGCCGCACCGGAATCCACCTCAAAAAATTCCTCCACCCCATTTATCAACACCTTGGTTAAGATTTGTGGAGTCGTAGATGTTTGTATTGTGTTCGGTTCAAAGAAATAATTTGAATCAGTAGACGACGTCCGATTTTTCTCATCCTCCCTCTCTCCTACCGCATGGACCGTTTTCGATTGTCGGTCAGCGGCCCTCTTTTTAAAACATGCTCGGCTGGCGTGCCCCCTCATGTGGCAGAAATCGCAATTCTTTTCTTTAAAAACACATTTATCCGCAAAATGGTTGCCATCACAACGATAGCATCGCACGTTTCCCGACTTCTTTTTTGAAAAGATAGCCATAACCTCCCCGCTCCCACGCACATCTAGTACATGTCGATGAGCAGCTTCCTGGGCTAATGCAATCTCATACGCCCGTTTAAAAGCCAATTTCGGTTCACTAAATAAGCGTTTTTGCAACGCCTCATCCGCCACCCCGCAGACAATTTGGTCTCTCAGCATATTATCCAACTCCAAAAAATTGCAGTGCTCCGACAATTTCCTTAAATCCTTCACAAAATCTGGGATCGTCTCATCACACCTTTGGCTTCGTTTGTGAAATGCAAACCTTTGTACGATTTCGTTTGGTTTCGGGTGGAAATGACTGTCCAATTTTTCCAAAATTTCGTTGAACGACACATCCCTCGGAGTAAGTGGAGTCAACAATGAACGTATTATTTCATAAGTTGATTCTCCTACGCAGGACAGGAAAATGGCTCTCATTGAAACTTCGTTGGTTATGCCATTTGCTTCAAAATAAAACTCCATCCGTTCTCTATAATTATTCCACGCCATCGTTGCTCCAAATTGTTCCAATTAACCGAATGTTTGTGAAGTTGCATTATTCACGTTTGCCATCACGCTCTCATTCAGTGCCATGCTGTTGTCTTCTCCTCGTCGCCAAAATGTGGTAAATCGGAAAAGGTAAATGAAACTCGCAAGATGGTAGTGGATTTCAAAGGCAGATACACTTTATTCTTTCTTTTTGTCGCCCGTCTGCTCGTCCTCGTCCTCGTACGCGTGCTTCCGGAAGACAGCCTCAAAAACGTCTTGTCACCGTGACAGTTGCTTGACATTTCCTCAGCTACTTCGACAGGGTGTCGCCGAAGTTATCACACACTTAGTTTAAAAAGAAAGGCGAGGACGACTACTATATTCGAAGCAATACGCTTTTTTTGTTGTTTTGTTGAAGGCTTCTGCTATCCGCTGGAGCACTCAGAGGCAATCATTGGTCCATTGTACTCCAGACAGACAACTTACATTACTGTATTTTCCCCGTTTTCCGGAGAAAAATTTGAAGGAGCTTCAGTGATGTAGAGCTAAGGGAATCGGCACACCACGTCGGCTCCAAGGGTGCGCCACCGTGCGCGAGCAAAGGCGGGACAATCACAGAGGAAATGCTCTGCAGTGTCATCCTCCTCCTCGCAACATGCAGCACGTAGAGATGCTTGGCAAAAGTGTAATGGCCCGTGATAACTCCCACAAGCCTTCTGCAGTCGTCTCCTCCTCATGTCTCCTTAAAGACAGGAGGAGTGCTGCAGATTTTTCGCAGACATCAGGGTATACGCGCTTAGTCATGGTGCAACCCGGACAATCCTTCCATCTACGGTTATTAAATACACAATCGTTAATGTAGGAATTTACCGTGGACGCAGGTTGACCTGGAGCGGGTTCAGGTCCTGAGAAGCTCTCCTCTGAACCCATTCTAGCGAGTTCATCAGAGATCTCATTTCCTGGGATCCCAGAGTGACCCTGGAACCCATACAAGCCTTAATGAATTTAGTCTGCCGACTCTGTTCAAGAAAGACTTGAGTTCAAGCACTAGTTTTGAGCTAGTTAAGGGGTTACAGACAGCTTTTAGTGCAGCTTGGCTGTCACTACAGAAGCCTACGCTTTCCCCCTTCCACCTGTGCTTCACAACATAGTGCATGGCCATTGGGATTGCGTATATCTCTGATTGGAAGACAGACGCATATTTTCCTAACGAGAAGTGCAGTCGGATGTTTTTGCGCTCAAAGAAGACTCCAGCACCGGACCCCCGCCCAGACCTGGAGCCATCCATTAAAATGCGAACACTATACTTTCCAGGTTCAGTATCCAGCCATAGCCAATCCTGACGCCATGGAAACTCGACTGTGAAATTGCGACGCAATAGGATAACGGGTGTCACTGCGTCAGAAGGCATGTCCATGAGACAGGGGTCGCATCACCTTTCTTGCGGAAGCACACCTTTATTCCTATGTGAGTCGTACCAAAAGCCATTTCTCTTCAGACGAGACATGGCTTTCAGAGCATACCCTCTGATAAATATATCAAGAGGTGGAAGGTTCATCATAACATCTAGAGCAGCGCCCGGCGTGCTAGGGAGAGCCCCCGTGCAGCTGAGACAAACCGTTCTTTGGAGTTTGGTGAAAGAGGCTACGACGTGCTTGCGTTTTAGTCTGTTCCACCAGACAACCGATGCATATGAGATTATAGGTCTTATCATTGCCGTGTAGATCCAGAGGACCCTTGCCGGCGATAAACCCCATGTTTTGCCAAAAGCTCCTTTGCATTGCCAGAAAGCTGGGAGCGCTTTGGCGGTTTTTGATTCAACACGCTTTGACCAGAGAAGCTAACTATCTAAGATGACTCCTAGATACTTAGCCTCCTTGGATATCGGGATGGAAGTGCATGAGTCATGTCAGTAATTTTCCTCCTTCTCGTAAAGAGAACGACATCGGTCTTTAGAGGTTTGACTGACAGCCCATTTCTGGTACACTAATCATCGATCACATTTAGCGCCGCCTGTGCTTTGAGACGGACAGTCGCTAAACATGAGCCGACAGAAAGAATGGCGACGTCATCCGCATAGGCCTGGACATAGATTCCAGAAGCATTGAGAGCATTCAGCAGAGAATCAACCACCATGCATCATAACAGCGGAGACAGGACGCCACCTTGAGGGCAGCCGCAGTTTACGCCGGATTTGACGCACTGGTCGAGGCCTGCATCAGCGTTCAATGTTTTGTGCACAAGCATTGCTTTGATCCACAAGAAAAGTGCTTGATCTACGCCATGACGTCTGGCAGTGTTGCACATGTTGTCGAAAGTTGTGTTATCGAAAGCTCCCTCAATGTCGACGAAAATGCCCAGCGCGTACTCCTTCCTTTCAAGCGCGCATTCTATTCTCCCAACTAGGTTCTGAAGCGAAGTCTCCCATGATTTTCCGCGCTGGTAAGCATGTTGCATCTCCGAAAGGCAACTTTTCGCACGTTCAACTCTACCAGTCTCTCCATGCTTTTCAGCAGGAAGGATGTTAGACTAATTGGTCTGAAGCTCTTGGCTAGTGAGTAGTCCTCTTTTTCTATTTTGGGAATGAAGACCACTTTCACTGTGCGCCAAGAAATGGGTATGTGAGCAAGTGCTAGACTAGCAGTGAAAATTCTTTTCAGAGTAGGAAGCAGTTGCCTTATACCTTTTTGCAGCATAACAGGATACATGTATCCCGTCGGTGCCCGGCGATTTGAAGCCATCGAAGGATGCCGCAGCAAATTCAATAGCTTCAGTCGTAACCACGCGCGACGCAATATACGCTTCAGCTACGCCGAGTTTCCCTTGAAGGAGTGTGCAACGAGCCGATGTCGAACTGATTTTCCGGGAAATGAGTCTCAAACAGTAAACTAAGAGTTTCCGCTTTAGACTCAGTAAAGGTACCATCAGATTTTCAATAGCAATACGCAATATAGCAATACATGACCACCATCACCACAGGAAGGCGAACGATTGATGGAGCTAACAAGAGACAATACTTCAGACCCAGTGATTGACTCAAAGAAGAAACTGTCTCCACAAACCGGATCCTCCACCGAATTCCCTGCCTCACAACGATCCGTATCAAGGCAAATTTTTTTAACATCAGCCTGATCTGCGTCCACGCCCCCACGAAAGACAAGGATGACATCACCAAAGATGAGTTCTACGATCTCCTAGACAGAACGCATGCCCAATGTCCAAGCTCTGACATCAAAATTGTACTAGGAGACTACGGGACTTCAATACTAAGCTGGGAAGGGAAGCTTATTTGAACGAGTTATCGGCAAACATAGCCTACACGACACCACATCCAATAACGGACACAAGCTGATTGATCTTGCTTGCTTTGGTGGCGTTACAGCCCATGAAGGGCCAGAGCCAAGCTTCTCTCAATCACCCGTGTAGTGTGTGATTTAGCATTTTTTTTTTTTTTTTTTTTTGACACAGGTGAAAGGGACCTACAGTTTAATGCCGATTCCGAACGGCTTGAGTCGAGAAGCTTTTTCTCGGCAAGTATACTACGGGGGGTTCTGCCAGTACCACGCCGAGGAGGGACGCCGCGAAATAAACATTCGATGGCGGTGGTGTTATCGGGATCCGAACTAGCTCATCGTGCGCTAGAGTCCAACACACTAACTACAGCGCCACGACGCCTTTGATCTTGCTACGGGGCAAAATCCCCTTCTAGCCAGTATGCGCTTCCCGCAACTCGATATACACAAAGGCACTTGGCGGTCTTTTGATCAATCGACCAACAACCAAATTGATCACATCGCGATCGACGTCAGACACTCCTCCTGTATTCTTGATGTTCGAACTTTCCGAGGAGATGACATCGACTCGGACCACTATCTTGTAGTAGCCAAGATGCACCTACGGATATCACGAACGCAGTGGAGTAGAGCAAGAATACAAAGTTATGACGTCGGAAAGCTACTATTGCCAGAAACCACTCGTGCTTTCACCGACCACGTCTCCCTTAATATCTCCAACCCCAACCCTCCACGCTATCAATAGAACAGCAGTGAAACCTTTGCAAACAAGCCCTGAAAAGCTCCGCATCACCTGGTTCGACGACCAGTGCAGGAGGATTCACACAGCGTTGCAGGATGCATATAAGGCCTCGCTGCATAAAAGAACAAGAACAGATCGTGAGCTCTACGAGTTAAAAAGAAGGGAGGAGCATAAACTCCTCAGAAGAAAGAAGAATGAGCACGAGAAGCCCCATCCACAAAAAAGGCGATCCTACCTCTTGCAACAACTATAGAGGTATATCCCTGCTCAACGTCGCATACTGTCAAGCGTTCTGTGTGAACGTATAAAGCCATTTTGCACCGCACTAATCGCCAGCTACCAGTGCGACTTACGGCCCGGCAAATCGACTATAGAAAAACCAACGAGCCTCGAATCGATACACACCATCTTTTCATAGAATTCAAAGCCGCATACGACAGCATTCATCGTCAAGAACTGGTTGGTGCGATGGTCGAATTCGGGATCCCGGGAAAACTGATCCAGTTGTGTCGCGCCACGCTAAAAAATACGCGATGCACCGTGCAACTCGGTTCTAGGACTTCGAAACGGTTTGAAACGTGCACCGGATTTCGGCAAGGCGATGAGCTGTCATGTGACTTCTTCAACCTGGTGCTGGAGCAGATAGTGCGACGGACAGACGTCAACAGGGAAGGCACTATCTTTTACACGTCCGTCGAGCTGCTAGGATATCGACATCATCGCGTGGTCTCGCCGTGACAGGCGGAACGAGTTGGTCTTAAGGTCAATGAGGACAAAACGAAGTACATGCTGCCAAGCAAAAACCAGTCCGTCGCTCACCACCTGGGGCAAAATATAACAATTGACAGCTACAATTCTGAGGTAGTTAAGGAGTTTGTCTACCTCGGGGCAAACGTAAATTCCACAAATGACACCACAGTGGAGATCCGGCGTAGAATCGCCCTTGGCAACCGCTGCTACTTCGGCTTGTCCAAACAACTCCTCACTCAAAAGACCAAAGTCATGCTTTACAAAAAGCTCATACTGCCAGTCTTGCTGTACGGAGCCCAAAGCTGGACGATAAGCAGGACGGTGGAGCTGATTTTGGGTTCTTTCGAAAGAAAAACTCTGCGCCGGATATTTGGTCCTGTCTGTGAGGAAGGTGAATGGAGAAGAAGACACAACCGCGAACTATACGAGCTGTACCAAGATGTGGATGTAGTCCGGAAGGATCCGTCGACTACACTTGCTCGGCCACATCGAGCGCATGGACACCAACGCTCCAGCTAAGAGGGTCTTCGACTCCGAGCCTCCTGGTTCGAGAAGAAGAGGAAGACCGAACCTGCGGTATAAAGACCAAGTAATCGCGGATGTAACACCGTCAAGGATGGAAGGCAGCTATAGCTCAGGCTCAGATCCTCTATGGATCGCTGGCCTGATAAGTAAGTAAGTTACTGCAAGCGTGACGTTCGAAAGTTTTATCAACAGATAAAGCGAACATGCCGAGGTTATAAAGCCAGAACGGAAGCCTGCAGGGATGAGAACGGACACCTAGTAGTAAAATCACATTCGATGCTGAGAATATGGAAAAACTTCTTCTGCAGACCATATAACGGCGGTGTTAGTCAATATACCGCTGTCAGGCAGAATGATCCATTTTTAGTCGACGAAGACGGTAGAGAATTCCGTCCCCCTGACCTCGACGAAGTTAAGATTGCCATATCGAAACTCAAGTCGAATAAATCTGCTGGCGCAGATGAACTGTCTGCTGAGCTCTTCAAAGCAGCTGGGGATGACCTGGTTAGGAGCATGCACCAGCTCATCTGTAAGATATGGTCAGAGGAAAGCATGCTCGAGGAATGGAGTCTCAGCATCGTATGCCTGATCCACAAGAAAGGAGACCACTCTGACTGCGCCAACTACAGATGAATAAGTCTCCTTAACATCGCCTACAAAATCTTCTCTGCCGTTGTGTGTGGACGCCTGAAGCCTCTTTGTAAATAAGCTGATAGGTCCATATCAGTGCGGATACAGGCCAGGGAAGTCCACCATCGACCATATCTTCACAATCACCACCTATTTGTCGGCTTCAAAGCCGCATACGTCTCTAATTAAGAGACGAGCTATACCACGCTATGTCTGCCTTTGACATACTTGCTATACTCGTCAGACTATGCAGGATGATAGTATCACCTTAAGGATAGATATAATAGGTAGGCCACAGCGAAATATCAATTAGGCATTTGCGAGTATTGAGTTCGAGGCGGCGAAAGTTGGTCTGGCGGTAAACGAGGGCAAAACTATATAGGTATATGCTGTCATCAAAGAAAGACGCTCACCACCGTCGTCTTGGCCAGATCGTTCGTATTGGCAGTTATAAGTTCGAGGTAGTTAAGGACTTTGTCTACCTTGGCTCCGCAGTGACCTGGAACAACGACATCAGTTCCGAAACCAAACCCAGCATCACTCTTGCTTATCGCTTTGGGCTCAGGAGGAAATTGAGTTATAGAGCCCTCTCCCGAAGGACAAAGTTGACTCTATGCAAGACCCTTATCATCCCGGTCCTGTTGTACGGCGCAGAAGCATGGACACTATCAAAAGCGGATGCAGAGGCCCTTGGTCGGTTCGAGAGAAAGATTTTGCCCGTGATTTTCGGGCCTATAAACGCAGACGGAGGATGGAGGAAAAGATTCAACCACCAACTTTACGGGCTGTACAGCGACATGAGTCTAGTCAGGCGTCTACGGATTCAACGACTAAGATGGCTGGGCCATGTAGACCGAATGGACACCACAGCTCCAGCCCAGAGAGTCTTTGAATACAACTCCGAGGGACGAAAAAGCAGAGGACGGCCGCACTTAAGATGGCGTACACAGGTGGAAGGAAGCCGACTGGGTGTGCGGCAATGGAGGGGCATGTTGGTTATGGCCCAGGTTCACCCCGAACTGTAGCGCCCGTTAAGAAGAAGAAGATTCCAGCGCACTTCTTAGAGTGCGGTTATGTCTGCTTTATAGTAGTTGAGGCTTCCTCCAATTAATTGCCTGCACCCGGTATGTTATGGGATCCCACATTCCAGTTGCAGACTAGCATAACACTTAGGCGTTTGCAGGGGTCGTCAGCCTTGTATCCGTCGAAAAATTTTATTTTTTCGGTGATAGGGATGTTACGCTAAGCAAAACATCCAACCTGGAGGGCCAGGTTACTCTCTCTCCAATAACAAGGCGTCCGGTCTCTGTACATATTGGTTCACTACCCGATGGATGGTGGAAAAGCTATCCAGAAGAGACCACGCGGAGGCTATATGTCAACTTGAATTGGGCACGGGCAGAGATCAAAGCTGGCGTTTGCCATGTTAAACGCAATCAGCTTCTTTGCTCTGTTTGCTCGCTTCCTCTTTCCCCGGGGTGTACATTCTAATCTTGAAAAGCTCTAATATCACGTAAGCCTATAAGACCACACAGGCATGTGTTTCACACTCATGGCTCCTGGGTATACAGGATGTCCAATTGAGCTACAGTTGACTTCGGAACGTGGTACATTCCAAAACAGTTGGTGACGCTGCGTCAGCATGTTGCCCAATGACAGTTGGCTTCGTTCTCCACAACTGTTCGGTTGGACTTGCTTTTCAGTTTTGTGGAATTTTTGTTATCCGGAATGGAATTCATAGGCAATCGTGCGATAGCGTTGTAAGTAGAAATTCACAAGTGGGTATCGCATACTTCTAGTCGTATGTATCACCAAGTCTTGAATTCCATCTCCATATGTTTCTAGCTTGATAAATGGAAAGAGTGTTCTCCTTCGGAATAAATGAGGAAGTGCCTGGTTCGTGCTTCGTTCTCCGATATTATGTGCATAGTTCGAATTGGGACCAAGCAGCCTGACGATTTCATTGTTTTCCCAAGAAATCGTTCACCATCGTATGATACGATGCGAATCAGGAAATATCTTCCATAACTTGGCATACACCAGAGTGCAGACAGGTTAGACAAAAGTAGTTCTGAATTCTGTTTCTTTCCAAATCTACAATATTTACTCTTCCAATTTGCATTAAAGATTGCAAGCCACTTATTAGCACAACGTACGGATGACATAGTCACCTAAGTACGTCATTGAGGGTGGAGATGTCAATGCTTCAGGGCACACTGGAGCTGATAATTTATGCCTAGCCATTTGTTTGTGGAAACTATAAACAGATTGGATGCTCAGCACTAATGTGTTATTTAAAACCAGCGGCGGCTTATCGGCCAAGTGGCATACTAACGCCAATGCGCTCCAATGACTTTTGAAAATCAATCGGCGATAAAGCGTCTATCTCATGCTATGTGCAATACTATTGTTTAAGGTAATCGTGTTTGAGTGCTCAAGGAGCACGTAATCGATATTAACCCAACCATTCCCTCTTCCTCCAACAATATGACGACAGTGTCAGACCAATCACCCCTCCCTACTAAGCAGTAAGCATTAAAGCATATTGTCCCCCCATTCTGCAAACACTCAACCCTCAGAACCAGGAACAGAATAGGAGGAATCGACTCCATCGCACGAATGGTAAACAACAATCGAACGTGCCACTACCAAAATCGCGTTCCACTGTTCAATTAATTCTTACGTAAATTGGTATCCTCGTCGTCTGACTCCAATCTTTGCAAATGAGTTAAGACACCTGCTCGTGTCTTAACCCAAATAGATCTGAATTAGCTTTGGAGAAGAATAGGTTTTTGGTCATGACATTGCGTGCTGCGTGAGAAAAATTTCGAATAAATAGTTTCACCACGCTGAGGCTTGAGGCTTGATGGCCTCGTCGTCTTCCGAGTTTGCTTGTTTGTTTACATTGGTGTGCTTGTGTTTAAAAGTATTTCGCAGCTATCTGTCTGGCTACTAGTTACCTAGTGACGGTTTTTTTGTATTCCAGCTTAATGCCCAAATTTATAAAACGACAAAGACTGAGCACTTTTTCTTCCGCGCGTAGGGCAAAGTTGCTGATTGCACTCAGCTTGGCGAAACGCCAGCAAAGACCTCGGCTAATACTCAGGGCAAGTTGACATATAGCCTCTTCAACGCCCATTGAGAGGTGCACTGATGTATGCAGTTTACTTACTTACTTAGATGGCGCTACAGTTCGGGGCGAACTAGGGCCTCAACCAACAAGCCTCTCCAGCCGGCACGATATTTGGCCAGCCGCTTCCAGTGCCCTCTCCACCTGAGCGCGCCACCTTAGATGCCGTCTTCCTCTGTTGCGTTGTCCCTCGGGGTTGGTTTCGAAGACTCTTCGCGCCGGAACGGTGATGTCCATTCGCTCCACATGGCCCAGCCATCTTAGACGTTGGATCCGAAGACGTCTTACTAGGCCGATGTCGCTGTACAGCCCGTACAGTTCTTGGTTGAATTTCCTCCTCCTCTCTCCGTTTACACAAGCGGGACCAAATATTGCACGCAGAATTTCCTCTCGAAACGTTCAAGAGCCTCTTCATCTGTTTCTGATAAAGTTCAAGCCTTAGCACCATAGAGGAGGACCAGGGTGATTAAGATTTTGTAGAGGGATACCTTAGTTTTTCGAGAGAGGGCTCTACTACTCAATGGCCCCTTGAGCCCAGTGCTGCGTTTAATCTCAGCGCTGGTGTCATTGCTGCTTGTCACTATCGAGCCAAGGTAAACGAAGGTGACGTTCTGACTAAGACGTCGGTCTTGTCCCCATTTACCCTTAGACCCGCTTTAGCCACTTCTGCTTCAATGCTTGCGAACGCCTCATTGACGCCTCGCTTTGTCCGTCCAATAACGTCAAAGTCATCTGCGTAGGCAAGCAATTGTGTAGACTTGAAGTAAATCGTATGATCTTTTCAAGAATCACATGACAGCGCGTCACGCTGTCTAAAACCTTTTTTAACATCGAAGGTCTCGGTTATTTCACCTACGACCTTAAGGGATCAGCGGGAATTCTCCATATTCATCCTGCACAGAGTTTGGCAGGAATGTTAAAACATGACATGGCTCTGTATAGCTCGACTCTATAAACACTGTCATATGCGGCTTTAAAGTCGGCAAAAAGATGGTGCGTGTCGACCTGGAACTCATGGGTCTTCTCCAAGATCTGCCGAAGTGTAAATATTTGGTCTATCGTGGATTTCCTTGGCCTGAAACCACAGTGGTAGGAACCTACCACATCGCCAGCTGCTTTAAACAGTTCCGCGGGATGTCCGTCTGCTCCAGCAGCTTTATTAGGCTTAAGTTTCGATACAGCTATCTTTACATCGTCTAGATCGTTATGCCTGACGGCGGCATTTTGACTATCATCGCCGTTATACAGTCTGAAGAAGTGGGTCTTCCACAATCTCAGCATTGACTGTGACTCCAATATTAGTTGTCCGTGCTCATCCCTGCAGGCGTCTGCCCTGGCTTTATAGCCTTGGCATGTTCGTTTTACTTTTTGGTAGAGCTTCCGAACTTCGTTCCTGAAATAGCATCTCTCCATCGCCTCGATCTCGCGCTTCCCATGCTCCTTCTTTTTTCTTCTCAGAAGCACATGCTCCTCCCTCCTTTTCTGTCCATAGAGCTTGCGGACAGCTCTCGTCCGTCGATGCATGTAGTAGTGTCTGCATTCTGTTTCTCAACATGGACCTGTCTGCATACGTCATCAAACCAGGGGTTTCTCGAAGGTGGTGGCTTGAAACCGAGTACATCTGAGGCGGCCTCTCTGATGGCGTTTTGACTACGACTCTATTGCTGTTCTACGGTCTCTGCAGACTGCATCGGGACTTGAGAGAGCTTGAGGGAGACTGGATCGGCGAAGGTCCTGGCGGTCTCCTGCGATTGCAGCTTTCCGACGTTAAATTTTGGTATTCTTACTCGACTCCGTTGATTCCGAGAAATTCGCATCCGTAACTTGGCTGCAACAAGGTAGTGATCCGCATATGTTCTGCCTAGGAGATCACAGAAGTCGTCTTTATGTCGGTCGTCTTTCTCCTTTGTGGGGCGTGGACACATATTAAGCTTATATTGCGGAAATTGGCCTTGATGCGGATAGTTACGAGGCGTTTGCTTACATACGCACGGTAATGTCTGCCTTATAGCAGTCCAAGGAGTTGACCAGTTGTCTTGCGGCATCTGGCCTGTTGAGGGACCTAACCTGCAGATCCGAAATTCGTTTCCTTTTTGACGTTTGCGGAGCTCGTCAACATGCAATCCGTCCGTATCCGAGGCTATTGGTTGTTTCTGAGCAAGTTTTTGTTCTACGCGAAAGGGATGTTACCACTAATCGCCACCCCCAACCTGGTGGGCCAGGTTCCTCTTTCCCCAGGAGCAGGAGGTCGGGTCGCTGCACAGATTGGTTCACTACCTGGCGGATACCAGTATGCAGCTACCGCCCTAAGAAAGAGAGCCCAACCCGACCAGCATGGCGGTTATGCATTGGATAGGGGGACGGGTACCCAACGATGACACAGAAAGAAAAACGACCACGATTTGATAGTATGCTCCTTAAATGTGGGAACTCTCTATACTCCTGGGGCAACTCATCAACTGGAAAAGACCCTCAACCAGTATAAGGCGGATATTACTGCGATCCAGGAAAGAAGCTGGATCGGACAAGGAATGGTAAAGAAGAAGGAGTGCGACATTTATTACAGTTGTCACAAAAGCCTGCACTTATTGGGATGCGGATTCGTCATTTCAAAATGGTTAAGGCAATAAACGATCGCCTAGCTGTGGTCCGCATCCAAGGCAGATTTCAGAACACCAGCCTCAACTGTGCACAGACCCCTACCGACGAAACTGAATACCCCATCAAAGACGATTTCTACGACCTCTTAGACGACGCCTACGGAGCTTGTCCGGAGTACAAGCGACATCAAAATCGAACTTGGAGACTTCAATGCCAAAATCGGAAAGGAGTGATCGGATACAACACGGCACCACAACGGATAACCGCTTCCGACTTACGGACTTTGCGGCAACTCGTAATACGGTAATAAGTAGAAGAAGAATCCCTCACAAGAAGATCCACACAACAACCTGGAGGTCTCCAGATGGCCGAACTGACAACCAAATTGGTCATGCGGCAGACATGCGTTACATCAACAAAGGGAACCTGAGAACCTCAGAGATCGCCAGAGACTACAGAGAGTAATTGAGCAGACGACTCGCTCAACTACTGTCTGCCAACGACGGGACAAACGCCAATAACATGTAGCCTCTTTGCTTTTGAGCCATCAAGGAGGCAGCCGAAATTACTATAGGCTACGCGTAACCATCGACAGGAAACCCGTGGTATGAAAGCGAGCGACCGACAAAGCGTACCAGAAGATGCTGCGAAGAAGAACACGAGCAGCGCGAAGAATACCGAGCCAGAAGGAGGGAGCAAAAAGAGAGGCTGTGGGGAAGAAGACAATCTTTGCACCCTCAAGGATATCGAAGGGACCAGGGGCAAAAACGCTTTTCCAAAAAAGCTAAAATCCTCGCAGCGGCCTTTAAAACAGCATCCAGGCTCTTCGGAATAATGAGAATAATCTTTTTCGGGAAATAAAGGACATTTTTAAGCAACATTTCCATCAGTAGTTAAACGGGCGTAGAGAACAGAGAGAAGAGAGGGAGATAGTGGACGAAGAGATCCTGCCTCCAGTCGACGAAATTTCCCCCCCTCCCAGCAATGAAGAAATAGGCACAGCCTTTAATAAGCTGAAGAGCAACAAGTCGAAGGCTCGGATGGATTACCATCAGAGCACCATCAGGCTGGAGGCGATGTTCTGGGAGGGAGCATGCATCAGACCATGTGTAAAATTCGGAAGGATGAACGCATGCCCGACGTCTGACATCCACAAAAAGGGCTATCATACCTCTTATAATGACTACAAGATCCTATCCAGTGTATTGTGTGAACGTCTAAAGCCGTTTTGCACCGCACTAATCGGCACATACCAGTGCGGCTTCCTGCCAGGCAAACCGACTATAGACCAAATCTTCACACTTCGATAAATCCTGGAAAAGACCAGCGAGTGTCAAATCGATGCCCACCGCCTCTTTATAGATTCTAAAGCCTCATATGACAGCATTCATCGCAAAGTCCTATTTAACGCGATAGCCGGATTCGTAACACCGGGTAAACTGATCCGGATGTGTCGAGCCACGCTAACAAAAGCTCGGTGCACCGTGTAGTTTAACTAAAGAACCTCCAAGCCCTTTGAAACCTACACCGGATTTAAGCAAGTAGGTGCGCTGTCATGCGACTTCTTCAACCTCGGGTTGGAACAAATAGTGCGGTGGGCCAGCGTCAACATGGAAGGCACTATCTACAATAAATCGGTCCAGTTGCTGGGCTTCGCAGACGATATTAATATTGTCGTAAGTTCCCACCGCACCATTGTAGA
Source organism: Eumerus sabulonum (assembly GCA_951905685.1). Classification (NCBI taxonomy): domain Eukaryota; kingdom Metazoa; phylum Arthropoda; class Insecta; order Diptera; family Syrphidae; genus Eumerus; species Eumerus sabulonum. The sequence goes on from OX645060.1 coordinate 9,693,093, forward strand.
AGCTTTCACGACGACTAAAGATCAGACGAAACGAGCTGGTCTTGACATCAATGAGGAAATGACGAAGACGGTCCATCCCATCACCTAGGACAAAACATAACGTTCGGCACCTATAATTTCGAGGTGCTGAAGGAGTTCACATGAGGGCGCAGTGGTTAGTGTGTTGGACTCTGACGCACGACGAGCGAGTTCGGATCCTGATAACACCATCGCTATCGAATGTTTATTTCGCGCCGTCCCCCCTCGTCGCAAAAGTCAATATGTCAAGGTTATAAAGGCAGAATGGAAGTTTGCTGAGCTCTTCAAAGCAGATGGAGACTACCTAGTTAGGAGCATGCACCAACTCGTCTGTAAGATATGGTCAATCCACAAGAAAGGAGCCCCCTTTGACTGCGTCAACTACAGAGAAATAAGTCCCTTTAACGTCGTCTACAAAATCTTCTCCGCGATTTTGTGGGACGAGCTATATAACGCCATGTTTACTTTTGATATACCTGCTAAGCTCGTCAGACTTTGCAAGATAACCTTGGAGAACGCTTGCTGCTCCATCCGAATCGATGCAGAACTAACCGATAGTTTCGAAGTCAAAAAAGCATTTAGGCAGCGATGCGCTGTCAAGAGGCACAATGTATTTCAAATCCTCGCAACTCCTTGCATACGCTGACGACATTCACATAATAGGTAGATTACAGCCAGATGTCAATGAGGCGCTTGCCAGTATTAAGATAGAGGCGGTGAGACTAGGTTTGGTAGTCAACGAGCGAAAAACTAAATATATGCTATCATCAAAAAAGGACACTCACCTCCGGTGCTTTCTCGACAACGACGTGGACGCCGCAACTGATATTATCGTAAACATTATCCGAATCGGCATGGTAAATTTTATTCCCAGCAAGATTAAAAGCACCAGGCCTAAGGATAATACGTGGTTTGACTCGAGCTGCAAAGAGGCTATTAGGCTCAGGGAGCTAAGTTTTCGGGCCTACAAGGCAAACAGTTCTGAGGAAAACCGAAAAAAGTACATACGAGCCAGAAATGACTGCAACACCCACATTCGACGGACTAAATTCCAATCCGACCAAAAATTAAGGCGTAAAATCCTTCAATGTCCCAAAGGTAGCAAAAGTTTCTGGTCGTTTGTAAAAAACGTAAAAAACTCAACTAAGTCGTCTATACCGACGCTCATCCACAATGACATTCCAGCTGTCACCCCCTTAGACAAAACTAACCTACTTGCTGCCCATTTCGCAACGAGTTCTCAGCTGCCAGCTTGTACTTTGTCTCCGCCTGTACTAGAGTGCGTCAATTCCACCATGGGACTAATCCACTTCCGCACTCGTATAGTCGCAAGGGATCTTAAAGACTTCGACATACACAAATCCGTTGGTCCAGATGGTATTGCCCCAATAGTTCTGAAGAGGTGTTCTTCTACGCTGGCAAAACCACTGCGTAAGCTTTTTCACCTTTCCTACACCTCTGGGCTCTTTCCGAGTAGGTGGAAAACAGCGTTTGTCCAGCCTATACCCAAAAAAGGCGAATCATCTTCTCCCTCCAACTACCGACCCATTGCACTAACGTCGCTTCTTTCCAAGGTCATGGAAACGCTGATTAACCGTCAGCTTATGAAATATCTTGAATCACGGAAACTCCTCAAAGACCGCCAATACGGTTTCCGCAGCAACAGATCCACTGGTGATATGATGGCATATCTCGCTGAAAAGTGGAATCACTCGCTTCACCAAGCAGGTGAAAGCAAAATTGCACTGGATATTTCGAAAGCATTTGACAGGGTTTGGCATGAAGCCCTTTTGTCGAAAATGCGTGCTTTTGGGATCGATGAGTCTCTCTTTCAATGGATTAGAAGCTACCTTTCGAATCGTTCAATTCAAGTTGTTTTGGACGGATTCAAGTCTGATACTCACTTTGTAAATGCCGGTGTTCCCCAGGGCTCCGTTTTGTCTCCGACACTCTTTCTTATTTTCATAAATGATCTCTTGTCTGTTACTTCTAATCCAATTCACTCCTTCGCTGACGACAGTACCCTCAGCTTCTCATATTCGTTCACCAGTTTACGACCCTGCACTTCGGTTGTAGATAATGAGCGGCAGCGTATGTTAAGCTCATTAAATTCCGATATCGACAGCATCATCCAATGGGGTAAAAACAATAGACTGGAAATTGATGCATCCAAAACACAATGCTGTCTCTTGTCGTTAAAGCGTATAAATAACCCGCAGCCATTATCCATGAATGGCACTTGCATCTCAGAAACTGAAAAGCTTTCTATCCTGGGTATGAGTGTTGCTCACAATCTTAATTGGAGCGACCATATATTCAGTGTCGCCAAGAATGCTGCGAAATGCCTAGGATTCTTATACAGAAGCAGGAAATATTTCTCACCCTTAGATCTGGCTACAATCTATAAGGCGTTCATTCGCCGCAAATTAGAGTTTAACGCTCATGTCTGGTCCGGTGCTTCCAAGACCTCACTGCACCTACTAGACAGAATACAAAAACGAGCCATAAAACTGATAGGTGACTCCAGCATTACCAAAACATTAGACTCGCTGGAACACCGCAGGAGTGTTACCTGCCTCTCCCTGTTTTATCGTTACTACCACCAAAAATGCTCTGATGAAATAGCCAGTTGCATTCCGTCCCTTCAACATTACTCCCGCAATACACGTCTCTCTAGGAATGCTCACCAATATACTCTGAAGCCCGCTTTCGGACGTACTGTCAAATATAGAGAATCTTTCATTAACCAAACCACACGAATCTGGAACTCCCTGCCGGATTCGGTTTTCCCCCCTCAATGCAACATGCAAGAATTTGAGATCAATGTCCATCGGCATCTCCTCTATTCCTCTTCCTCTCTACCTTCTGCCCGCACTGTGTCGCCGACATAATAAGGTAATTAGACCTTGAGTGCGCGCAAATTATTAAAAAAAAAAAAAAAAACAAAAAAGCGGAATGAGGAAGCCCTTGGTCGTTTTGAGGGACAAATTCTGCGTACGATTTTGAGCCCTTACTTACTTACTTAGGTGCCGATGCAGTCCGTGGTGAACCTGGGCCTCAACCAACAAGCGTTTCCAGCTGGCACGGTCTTTGGTCAGCTTTTTCCAGTGCCGTACGCCCAGTTGGTTAAGGTCGCCTTCCACCTGCGTGCGCCACCGTAGATACGGGCGTTCTCTGCCGCGTTTTCCTTCCGAGGTAGATTCGAAGACTCTTCGGGTCGGAGCTGAATTTTCCATTCGCTCTACATTGCCTAGCCAACATAGACGCTGTATCCGTAGATGTCGTACCAGGCAGATGTCGCTGTACAACCCGTACAGTTCGTCGTTAAATCTTCTCCTCCATACACCGTTTGAACAAACGGGACCGTAGATAGTGCGCAGAATTTTCCTCTCGAAACGACCAAGGGCATCATCATCCGCTTTTGTTGCGGTCCAAGCCTCTGCGCCGAAAAGGAGGACTGGGATGCACAAGGACTTATATAGTGTCACCGAGAGAGGGCTCTACTTCTCAATTGCCTCTTAAGCCCAAAGAAACAGCGGTGGCAAGAGTGATTCTGCATTTTATCTCAGCGCTGATGTTGTTGATATTTGGTTTTACCCTCATTAACCTTCAGACCCATCTTAGCCGCTTCTACCTCAATGCTTACAAAGGCCTCATTGACGTCTCGCTGTGTCCGTCCAATCACGTCGATGTCGTCGGCGTACGCAAGCAATTGAGTAGACTTGAAATAAATCGTACCTCTTGTGTTGGCCAGTGACTCTTGCACGATCTTTTCAAGCACGATGTTGAAAAAGTTGCATGACAGCACGTAACCTTGCCTAAATCCTTTTTTAACATCAAAGGTCTCGGTTTGCTCATTACCGACGTTACTGAAGCAGCGAGAATTCTCCATCGTCATCTCGCACAGTCGGACGAGTTTGGCAGGGATGTTAAAACTAGACATGACGTTGTATAGCTCATCTCTATACACGCTGTCATATGCAGCCTTGGAAGATCTTGGGTCTTCTCCATGATCTGCCGTAACGTAAATATTTGGTCTATTGTGGATTTACCTGGCCTGAAACCACACTGATAAGAGCTGATCACACAATACGGCCGTTCACACAATACGACAGAGAAGATTGTCTCCAGGCGAATGTAGGTACCCGGAAGCTCGACTGCTCAGCAGACTACTATAGGTGGCCAGCGGCTCGACAGCTCACCAGGCGGCTATAGGTGGTCGCCAGCTCGACATCTCACATCAACCCCTGTAGTTGGCGCAGTTATAGGGGTCTCCTTTCTTATTCTTCTTCTTCTTTGGTGGCGATACAGCCCATGACCAGAGCCAAGCTTCCCTTCAATCACCCATGTTGTGTGTGATTCTATTTTTCACACAGGTGAAAGGGACCTACAGTTTAATGCCGATTCCGAACGGCGTGAGTCGAGAAGCTTTTTCTAGGCAAGTTATACTGCGGGGGGTTTTGCCACTACCCCGCCGAGGAGGGACGCCGCGAAATAAACATTCGATGGCGGTGGTGTTATCGGGATCCGAACTCGCTCATCGTAGGTCAGAGTCCAACATACTAACTACTGCGCCACGGCGCCCTCGTCTCCTTTCTTATGGACTGGGCAAATGATGCTGAGATTCGATTCGTCGGGCATGCTTTCCTCCGATCATACCCTGCGGATGAGATGATGCATGGACTCATCCCCAGCCGCCTTAAAAAGCTCATCAGAGAGACCATATGCGCCCGCGGCTTTTTTAGACTTAAGTCTTGACATCGCTATTTCGACTTCGTCTAGGCCGGGTGGACGGAATTCCCTTACATCGTCGTCCATTACGATTTTGAGTCCGATCTCCATAAATGGGGAGTGGAGGAGAGGAATTAATTGTACGGCCGATTCAGCTATATGAACGTAGCACGGCGTCTGCGGATACAACACCGAGTGTGCGTGGTCATGTAGAGTGCATGGAAACCACAACTCCGGCCCGAAACGCCTTTGACTCCAAACCTGAGGGGCGACATGGGCGAGGACAGCCAAACTTAAGATTGCACACGCAAGTGGAAGAGGACCTCAACCAACTAGGCGTGCAGCAATGAAGACTGCTGGCGAAGGACCGTGCCAGTTGTAGAAGTTTTTTTTTTAAACGAGGCCCAGGTTCGCCATGAACCATAGCGCCGAGGAAGAAGAAGAAGAGGATAAGAAGGATGTCGTTCTTTCTGCGATACATATCGTGATACATATGTATACTCGTAGCGCTCTCTTCTCATAGATAGATTACTTTAACACAAGCTCTAGTTGTTCTAATGTTCTTTCAAAACAAATTCCAACAAATTCCAGCCACACAAGCCCATTGTAAGTCCATTTATGATGATTTAACCAACAATACTGAGAAGGAACACAACACCACGGATTCCAATTGTTCCTTCCAAGCAAGTGTCTCACTTATGTCAGCTTTGATTACAATACTTAAAGAGGCATTTGTTTTCGTTTCGAAAACACCCTCAATCAGTATGACAAATTGAAGAAGCGCGGCGCCTTTCTGGGTCAATCAACTTAAATGTGACAAGCTGAAAAGGCAGTCCCTCATGACTGTATGTTAGAGAGATGTAAACTGTCGACTAGGTGATCTGAATGATGACGACGATATGAGTGGGATAAGACTACTTAAGATGACAAGAAACTAAGTCGGTCCCTTAGTCAATCTACGAATGGTGATGGTAGGCCCGATGGAGTTAGGCTATTACCCTTGAGAGAAACTGTCACTATCAAGGTCTGCCCACTAAACAACTCTTTCTGTGTTGCAAACGATCATTGATCGTTCGTATTCGTTTGTATAAAGCAAGAAGCTCGATGGATGACACAGTGACTCAGCATGGGCGGCGGATCATCAAAGAGTCTTACATAACACCTTCAATGCGCAATAGCGTAGCGCAGTGTATAAACAAATTCAACTGCTACTACGCTCTTTAATGGACATAGTTACCGTCACGCATACTAGACTTACCAGCGTCCATCCCAACAGCATTTTTCTCTCATTCCAAACCTGAAAAGTGCTTCCAAACAAGTCCACAAAATTCTCCCCAGAAAGAAAGCCAATCAAACTCATATCTAGCATATCATTGACTAAACAAATTTCGGAATAACAGCTGATGGCCAGTTCCTTCGCAGAATGAATAGTCGGACGTGAGGAGGTGATCAGGTCTTATGCAACAACCCGGTGGATACGCCACCCAGTGTTTGCCTAATTTTGTCATTCCACATCGCTGTCTCATGGAATCTTATCAATGAAACTGTTTCCAAGGGGTCAGATGGAACAGAGGCATTGATAGGCGAGAGATACCATAGTTGTCGTGTGGTCGTGTGGCCGCTTCAAGACGCTTTGCATGTCCTCATCGCAATTTTAATTGTTGTAATAAAGTAATAAATTAACGGAAACGAGTGTTATCTATGTATCTACCTCAGCTCCAGGCGATCACGGACGTCAGACATTAGGGCTGGAGAGCAACACTAGGGCTAGTGCTAGGGTATTAGAAAGAGAGAACGGCGTACTGACTGGTGAGAGAGCCGTAGATTGCGTTTGATTGTGCGAAACTTGGAGCGGACTCGCTACATTCTAAGTTCCACAGTTTGTACTTAAACGTGCACCGAGTCGGTCTTATCATTAGCTCGCTAGTGGGCTACATAGAGGCAAGTCGAATCGTTGGACAGGTGTTAAACGAAACGTGAGTTTATCTATATCTTCATTCAATTTTTTTTTAATATGGACGACGTGAAACTTGTCAGGTTTACTTCATGATGGTGTTCCTCTGAAGCAAAGTGGTTTTGTTTTTTTTTTTTTGTTGAAAGCTTCTGCTATCCGCTGGAACACTCAGACGCAATTACTGGTCCATTGTACTCCAGAAACTGGTTGTTTGGGATATTTTTAAACGCGCTGCGACTACGTGCTACTGTTGTGATGTGATTTGAGTGTCAACTATTATATAAAGCTAATCTTCCGAACGTTTCCAGCTTCGTATCCCTTTTGTTGACCGGCAACTTGTTGAATTGATAGCTAACAAGTTAACAAGGTTCGGCATTGTTGTAGAACCCCCTCAAAAGGCTTTTGTTGTTCATTCTTCTTGACTTCTGTTTGCTTGGACGAACATTTGACAATTGTGTATGGGAGTGCCTATTACATATCTGCCACTCCCCCAAATATCGGCTTAACAGAGACAGTAGTTATCTGGTGCATCATAGTGTCTGAAGTTTCCTCAACTAGTTAACTTGTAATCTAGTATTGCTGTCAGTCACATGTGGCATGTTCTGCAGTAATTACGTTGCGAATGGTAAGTGTGTTACTGCAACACCAAAAGGTGTGTTGCATTTACTTACTTACTTATCAGACCAGCGATCCATGAGGATCTGAGCCTGAGCTATAGCTGCCTTCCATCATTGATGGTCCCGGGCACACTGCTTCCAGTTATCAAGACCAAGACATCTTACATACGCGATTACTTGGTCTTTATACCGCAGGTTCGGTCTTCCTCTTCTTCTCGAACCAGGAGGCTCGGAGTCGAAGACCCTCTTAGCTGGAGCGTTGATGTCCATGCGCTCGATGTGGCCGAGCCAGTGTAGTCGACGGATCTTTGCTTTCCGGACTACATCCACATCTTTGTACAGCTCGTAGAGTTCGAGGTTATGTCTCCTTCTCCATTCGCCTTCCACACAGACAGGGCCAAATATCCGACGCAGAATTTTCCTTTCGAAAGAACCCAAAATCAGCTCCGCTGTCCTGTTTATCGTCCAGCTTTCGGCTCCGTACAGCAAGACTGGCAGTATGAGCGTTTTGTAAAGCATGACTTTGGTCTTTCGAGTGAGGAGTTTTGACCCAAGTTGTTTGGACAAGCCGAAGTAGCAGCGGTTGCCAAGGGCGATTCTATGCCGGATCTTTACTGTGGTGTCATATGTGGAATTTATGTTTGCCCCGAGGCAATCTACCTACCTCGAAATTGTAGCTGTCAATTGTAATATTTTGTCACAGGTGGTGAGCGACGGATTGGTTTTTGCTTGACAGCATGTACTTCGTTTTGTCCTCATTGACCTTAAGACCAACTCGTTCCGCCTGTGCCGGCGAGACCCCGCGATGATGTCGATATCCTAGCAGCTCGACCGACGTGTAAAAGATAGTGCCTTCCCTGTTGACGCCTGCCCGTCGCACTATCTGCTCCAGCACCAGGTTGAAGAAGTCCCATGACAGCTCATCGCCTTGCTGAAATCCGGTGCATGTTTCAAACGGTTTCGAAGTCCTAGAACCGAGTTGCACGGTGTATCGCGTATTTTTTAGCGTGGCACGACACAACTGGATCAGTTTTCCCGGGATCCCGAATACGGCCATCGCACCAACCAGTTCTTCACGATGAATGCTATCGTATGCGGCTTTGAATTCTATGAAAAGATGGTGTGTATCGATTCGAAGCTCGTTGGTCTCTTCCAGGACTTGTCGAAGTGTGAACATTTGGTCTATAGTCGATTTGCCGGCCTGGAAGCCGCACTGGTAGCTGCCGACTAGTGCGGTGCAAAATGGCTTTAGACGTTCACACAATGCGCTAGACAGGATCTTGTATGCGACATAGAGCAAGGATATACCTCTTTAGTTCTTGTAGGAGGTAGGACCGCCTTTTTTGTAGATGGGGCAAATAGAGCTGATATTCCAGTCGTCGGGCATGCTTTCATCTTTCCAAATTCTACAGGTGATCTGGTACATGCTCCCTACCAGAACATCGGCGCCAGCCTTGAAGAACCCTGATGGCAAGCCATCTGAGCCTGCGGCCTTGTTGTTCTTCAGCTTCTGAATAGCTGTGCTGACTCCTGACACTCTCTCTTGGTCATGCTCGTTAAGCAGCTGCTGGAAATGCTGCTTAAATACATCCACTATTCCCTGCGGGTCGGTGACAAGATTACCCTCGCAGTTTCGAAGAGCCTGGGTGCCCTTTTTGAAGCCTCCTGCAATGCCTTTGGCTTTCTTGTAAAAGGCTCGTATTTTATGCTTATCGCTAGACTCCTCGATATCCTTGAGCTGGGAGGCTGTGAAGATTCTTTTCTTTTGTCGCAGTAGTTTTTTCTCCTCCCTTCTTCTGGCTCGGTACTCGTCTTGCGCTGCTCTGGTTTTTCTCTGCAGCGGTGTGCTCGGGCACCCAATGTCGTACCTCCTCCTGGTGGGCTGGTGCAGCTTTCTGGTATCGAGCAGTCGAGCTCTGAATCTTGCTGCTATGAGGAAGTAGTCAGAGTCAACATTTGCCCCCCTGAATGTTCGCACATCTAGGATGTTTGACGAGTGCCTTGCGTCAATGAGCACATGGTCGATTTGATTGGCGGTTCGACCGTCCGGAGATCGCCAGGTTGCTGTGTGGATCCGCTTACGGGGGAATCATGTGCTACTTATCAACGCATTACGAGCTGTCGCAAAGTCCGTGTGTCGGAAGTCGTTATCTGTTGTTGTATCGTGAAGGCTGTGCTTTCCGATCACTCCGCCAAGGGTGTTTTCCTTACCGATTTTGGCGTTGATGTCCCCTAGTACGATTTTAACAACGTACTGCTCCGTAGGCGTTGTCCAGGAGGTCATAGAAGTCCTCCTTGATACGTCTTCAGCCTCTTCGGTAGGGGCGTGTGCACATATGCAATTTAAAGTGTGTTATTATGAAAACACACATAAGGGAAATTCCCAACTATCTGCAACCTAGTCAGAAGGAAAATTGCGAACCGGGCCCATGGTGTATTGTTTAACACACTGGACTCTCAACCCAGTGAACCAACCGTATTCAAATCTCAAGGTTCCTGTGAACACTTTTCGCAGCGAATATGGAATTGTTTGTTTCTTTTTGTTATGAAGCAACATCACGTTAACCATGCACATCTGGATCGCAGGACCAATGTAGAATGGGAAAGGAGAGCTTGAGTGTCTTTCCTTTTTGGTGGTTGCGGACATTGAGATTTGAACTCGGATTACTGGGCTGAGAGTCTAGTGTGTTAACCAGTACGCCATGGTTCCAACTCACAAATTTCTTTCTGGCCAGGTTGCATATAGGTGGGAAAATTCTCTTTTGTTTTATTGATTGATCCAAAGTGTGTTAATTATGAATAAGCGTGTCGCTGCAACACACTTTAGGTGTCGTTTAAGTTTTTATTCATGACGCGCAATAGAACGTGTTATAGTTTTAACACGCGCAATAGATCGTGTTATAGTTTTAACACGAATAAGTGCCTCAATTTCAAAAAACAAACGTGTTAAGTGACACACTTAGCCTTAAAGTGTGTCGAATGACATACTTGTAGTGAAAACGTAAAGCATTGTTTGAATTTTTTGCATTTAAAAGTAATTTGCAACAGACAACACTTCTCGCGAGGACGAAGCCGGGTCTGAATTGTCCTGGCTTTGTAACTAGATGCAAAGTATCCAGGGCTAGTACTGACGCATAGATTAGGGCACTGCGATCTGTGTAGATCTATTGTGCCTTCCTTGAAAATGTCTCTCGTAGGAGCTGAGATGATCCCTTCAGGAGTGATAGTTTCATTAAGAAGGATACGCTTCCTAAGTTGGTAAAGGGCAACACACTCACATAGTATGTGCCCTGCAATTCCTTCGTCCTCAAGACAGAATCGACACTCAATTTCAGAGGATTTTTTTTGTTGAAATTATATCTCAGACCACAAGGTCCTATACATCTTTTCACTTGGCGGAGTCCTTGAACGCTGTTCCAGAAGGACAGATGTTGCGAATTTCCCCACTTGTCTAGGATAAAATTAATCTTAGACTTGGAAATGCCGCAGAAAGCTTCGGCACCTAGCACCTTTTTCTGAAACCTTTCCAGGCGAGTGGACCGGCGATTTCATTGGCCTTAATGCTTGTGCTGCCTAATACCCACCAGAGTGTGACCCTGTTTCTTTAGGCTAGGTCGTGTAGGGCATCATGACATTCCTTTGAGTTCGTGTTTTACGAGCTCAATGCGTTGAGCGCTGATTGGCTATCAGAAAGTGTATTGATGGTTACACCTCTTATGTCAGTCTCTTAGTTTAGGTTGACGCACATCAGGATGGCGCATAATTAGGCTTGGATCTGTGACTCATTTTCAGAGCCTTCGAGATTTTCCTATTTGGTCCGAAGATACCGGCGCCGGAGCTATCAGTGTACCACCTAAGGCCTTTAACATTGAGCAAGGGATCACCGCGTTCCCAAGCTGTGCGGCTTGGGATCAGTATCTCAAATCTCTTGTCAAAAGTGAGGGTGTGTGGTCACGTATCCGGGGTCATGGTAATCCTATTCAGCTCAGATATTGCAGAATTTACATGTGACTCAATGGTCTACATGGTAGGCCTGGTTCTGAGCGGAGAGTTCTGATTGCACTGCGTATCGCAAATTTTTAATGAAGAGATGGCAGTGGAGTAAGTCCAATCAGTCCAATCTTGGGCTACCGTGAGGCAGGTTGACATAGGGCCTGTAATGCCGAGAAACGCTGGTATTTGAATGCGTTGAAGCTTAACACTTATTGTTTTCTGTCCACCATACGGCAGACGCAGAAGTGATGTCAGGTCTTACTATCGCCGTAAATAGCCAGTGGATCACCGTAAGTCTTAATCCCCAGGTTTTACCGTAAATGTGTCGACAGGCCTACAGTGCCTTAGTCGCCTTTGTAGGTTTATTTTTGACGTTTGAGTTCCAGTTGAGTTCGCGACCAAGGTCAATACCTAGACTTAACGCGACTTAACGGTGCAAGGCTGCATCCTTCTCCTCTTTGTAAACGGGATTAAGATTGTCTGATTTGTGTTATTCGATAAACCCTCTCTGCCACACCAGTTAGAAATGAACTGAAGCGCAGGTTGCATGCGCTCACAGGCAGAAACAGTAACCGTATTTGATGGCCTCGTAGCCGAGATTGGTTAGCTTGCGGAGTAGGTTGTCGATAACTATCGACCAGAGAAGAGCCGCTGATACTGTCACCGAGATCTCTCTGGATGTCGCATTAGCATCGCCCTAATCCACTAGTTAGTGGGATGGTCTACACCTATGCGAGATAGTGCAGTGCTGATCAAGTCATAGCCAGTATTCGAACGCTTCATTGACGCCCCGCTGTGCTCGTTGGTCAGTGAGTCTCTTATGAACTTTTCAAGCACGATGTTGAAGAAATTGTATGACAGTGCGTCACCTTGTTTCGGTCAGGTTAGGTTAGGTATATGGGTGCCCTATTGACGCAAAGTCAAGGCTCACGTAGACTACGTTGAGTCCATTGTGCCCACCTGTTTTGTTTAACCCGTTGATACCTATGCATTTACCGTCGAGCTGAACCAGCCAGACGAGGATAAAAATCCCAGTATTCTGTCAAGCCCGATATAACCTACCTTTTCTAGTCCCGAAAGGAAGTATCTTCCCAGGAAAATATTCCTTTTTTGGGCTACCGCCGGGCATTCGCACAGCAGGTGACGAACGGACTCAATTTCCTCTTCGTCCCTGCAGCTTCTGCAGAAGTCATTGTAGGGCTGGCCTAGTCGAGCTGCATGATTGGATAGCATGCAGTGCCCGGTGAGGGCACCGACTGCCAGTCGAATGTTCCCACGATTGAACTTCAGCAGATTTTCCGTTCTTTTCTTATCATAGATGGGCCAAGTCGATTTCGCTGTTGCGCATGTATCTAAGCGACACCATCGCTTATTGGCTTTCACCAATGGCTCCGTCTGTATCTCCCTGTAGAGCGCACTGAGTGGTGCTTTGGCCTCAGCTGAGATCTGTGCAATGTTAGCAACTGATCCCACCCTAGCCATCTCGTCCGCCCTCTCGTTTCCGGAGATATTCACATGACCAGGTACCCAGCAAAGGGTCACCTCATTTACATTGGATATCTCTTCTAACTTCTCCTTGCAGAGTTTGACAAGTTTGGATCTTATCCATGCTGCCTGCAGAGCCTTAATGGCTGCCTGGCTGTCAACATAGATGCTGATCCTTTTTCCTGTAATATTCTCTTTGCTGATCAGGTCCGCCGCCTGCTTGATAGCGAAGACCTCAGCTTGGAAGACACTGCATCCATCATCGAGCCTGTAGGAGCGATGCATATCCCGAGACTCAAAGTAGACTCCGGCACCTGTGCCAACATCCATTTTGGATCCGTCGGTGTAGAGTGCCAGTTCACTTTCCGTGCGCACCAAATCACCGGTCCATTCCTCCCTGGAGGGAATTCTAATAGAGAATCTCCTCTCCCAGGAAGGAAGTCGGGTGACATAGTCCGTTACGGTTCTGAATCTCGAGACGGCCCATCGATCGAAAACTGATGCATGTCCGTGAGGACTCCTTTTCCAGAGACCTGATTCCTGTAATCTTAGCGCAGTTCTGGTTGCGGAGCTCTCGCAGTACAAGTCCAGGGGTGGGGACTTCATAGATCCCGTCACCGCCAGACAGCCTGCCCTTTGAACCTTTGACACACTCTGAAGATGACACTTTTTCTCAAGCGCCTTCCACCAGACAACCGAGCCATAGACTAGGATAGGTCTTACTACCGCAGTGTACAACCAATGTACTAACCTCGGTTTGAGGCCCCATGTCTTTCCAAAGGCTACCTTGCACGAATATAGTGCCACATAGGCCGTTTTGATTCTTTCCTCAATATTTTCTCTCCAACTAAGTTTGGAGTCCAGGATTATGCCCAGATATTTCGCAGATTTTCCAGGGATCAGATCTATACCATTCATACGGGGGTAGGTGTATCTTGGTACAGATCTTTTCTTTGTAAAGAGTACTACCTCTGTTTTCGCCGGATTTACTCCCAGACCTCGCCCCTTGACCCAGCTATCCACTAACGTCAGTGCATAGCTTAGTCTATCGCTGAGGACCTGCGTAAATTTTCCAGAGACCAAAATGGCAATGTCATCGGCGTAGGCCGTAACATTAAAAGCCTTCGTCTCCAGAATCTTGGCCATTCCGTCGACCACAAGGAGCCATAGGAGGGGTTTCGGTTAATTCATTACCGACCTTAACGGAGCAGCGAGAGTTCTACATTGGCTTGGAGTTTGTGAGAGGTTGAGGGAAACTCGATCGGCAAAGATCCTAGCGGTCTCCTGTGATTGTAGCTTTCCGACGTCAAACTTTCGTCGTCTAGCTCAACTCCGTGGCATCCTTGATATCATCACTCGTACCTTGGCGACAACAAGGTAGTGATTCGGGTCAATGTTGGCTCCTCGGAAGATTCGTACACCTAGGAGGCTGTAGGAGTGTCTGTCGTCGATCGCAGTTTCCCTTGTGAATACTGAGAAGCGGGAATCGTGTGCTAGCCAGAAGGAGATTGCGCCCCGTCGGAAGTCGAGTAGTCGATGTCCGTTTTCGGACATGGTGTCGTGTAGGCTATATTTTCCCGTGATCGACTCAAATACGTCCTCTTTGTCCTGTTTTACATTAGAATCTCCTAGAACTATTTTTGTATCGTAGCTGGGGCATTGGGCATAGGTTCTGCCTAGGAGATCGTAGAATTCTTCTAAGAGTCGATCGTCCTTTTCTTCGGTAGGGGCGTGAGCACATATCAAGCTAATGTCATGAGGCGTTCGCTTACATCCCGAAGGCTTAAGAATTTTTGTCGGAGTCTTCCTCGAATAATGAACCCACAACCGAATAAGCGCTGTTTGTTCTCCTTGTAGCAGTTTTTCACTCGGTTTTTTGCTGGTCCATCGCACTTCTTGGAGTGCGGTTGTATCTGCTTTATAGCAGCTGAGGGTGTGCTCCAATTGGTCGCTTGCACCCGGTCTGTTAAGGGACCTCACATTCCAGATGCAGAATCTCAAGTCCTTTAGTCGGATCTTTTTGAAACAAGTGTTTTTTTTCCCGTGATTGGGATGTTACCCCTAAGCACAACCTCCAACCTGGAGGACCAGATTTATCTTTCCTCAGGAACAAGGGGTTGGGTCGCTGCACACATTGGTTCACTATCTGGCGGGTACCAGGGCAGCTATCCAGGGGAGGCCCCGCGGACGCTGTGTGTCAATTTGGGTTAAAAAGGGACAGAGATCGTAGCTGGCGTTTGCCATGCTAAACGCGATCAACTTTGCTCTGTTTGCTCCCTCCCTCCCTCTATCAGCAAATTAAGCAAATTGGGTTTGTCGCAAAATTGCATTATCGGCCTTCGAATGATTCGAACTTTGCGCTCGAAGAACCCTTGATAATACTCCGAAACTAACTCGGTCAGACCTATGGTTACAGCCTCTACGACCATCTCTACCTATGATGAGTTCCCTTGAAGCGTGACTTCATCTTGTGGAATAAAACAAAAGTCACAAGGGGCAATAATAGGGCCTTAGGGGCCCAAGAGTTTCACCAGAAACTCTTGCACAATCGACGGGGAATAGCCCGACGCATTATTATGGTACAAGATCCCTCTCTTCTTGGCGAGTTAGGGTCGTACACGAAAAACACGTGCTCGCAGCCTCTTCAGAAAGCCGGCAGCCCAGTCACTGTCTGGTCATTAGGAACATATTCACGATTGACGATGTCGCGGGTATCGGAAAAATCATTTCCTTCAGTCGCGACTTTGACATTCCTTGTTTCGTTGGCCGCCCGGGAACACTTCTCGTACAGTGAACCTCATGTGAATTGCCACCGTCTCAGGCCTGTATTCGTTCATTCAAAAATAGACCCATCGCTCAAGACGACTTTCCTGTTTGTTGCTTTTGCCAAAATCGGGCCTCGCTTCCACCCGCGCTAGAACTCAGACGGCAAACAAGTGATGTCTACGAATGACCCAGTTCTTCTCCTGAATATTCTCGTGGACAGCGGCGACATTTAGCAGATCTCGCTTTGCTGACCGAGTTTCCCAAAAACTCTCTGAAAGTTTGACGCCACCTGTACCAACCAGAGCTTGGCTCTGGTATTTCAACGGCTGTAACGCCACTATGATGTACTAACAATAGAAGAAGAATGGGAGCGTGGTCAAAAGGCTATCAAAGAAGCTGCCACTAATATGACTGATATGGTTGGTTATGCGACATCACCATCCATGAACAATTCGTAATTCGACGACGAGCAATACAAGGCAATACTTCATCGGAGGACGAGAGCTGTTAATGAGCACTACGGACAGAGAAAAAAGGGAAGAGATCTGGCTCCTCAGAAGGAGATGGAGAGGTGTTACAGCACGAATGAAGTCAGGGAGTTTTGCCAGAAAGTAAAACAGATTCGGATTACGCTCCCCCGACTTTGGCGAGGTCAAGATAACAGCATCAAGGCTAAAAACCGTCCGCGGAGCTATTTAAAGCAGCTGAGGATGTCTGGCTGGGCGCATGCACCAGCTTATCTGTTAGATATGGTCGGAGGAAGGCAAACCGGATGAGGGGAATCTCAGTGTCGTTTGTCGAGCTCACATGAAAGGGGACCCCTTTGACTGCAGCAATTACAGAGGGATCAGTCTCCTTAACGTCGCATACAAAATCCTCTTTACCGTTTTGTGTGAACCCCTGAAACCATCCATAAACACCCTGATTCACACTCCGGCAGATCCTGGAAAGTCCCAAGAAATGCAGATCGACACTCTAGGTGGTGAGTCGATTTCAAGGCCGCTTATGACAGCTTGCACAGAGGCATTCCTACCAAGCTCGTCAGGTTGTATAGGATGACGATGGAGAACGCTCGCTGCTCCATCAAGGTCAATAACGAAACCACCGAGACTTTTAGTGGCAAAAGAGGTTTTAGACAAGGCGAGGCCATTTTACTTAAGAAGACCTTGCGAAACTCACAGGTTAACACTAGAAGCACGGTTTTTCAAAAGTCCGTTCAACTGCTAGCTTACGCGGATGACATTGAAGTGATTGGTCGAACACAGCGAGCCGTCAACGACGCGTTTGTTTGCATTTACGTGGAGGCGTCCAGAACAAAGTGAAGGCTGTCATCAAGGAAGGACATACAACATCGACGACTCGGACAGAGCTTCACAATAGACAGCAAGAACTTTGAGGTAGTGAAGCACTCCGTCCAACTCGGCTCCGCAATAAATAAGGACAATACATCACTACCGAAATCAAACGCAGAATAACTCTTGCCAATTGCTGCTTCTCTGGGCTCAAGAAGCAATTAAGTAAAAAGTCCTCTCTAGAGGGACCAAATTGGCTTTATATAATCGTCCCTGTCCTGCTCTATGACGCAGAAGCATGGACGCTGTTGAAAACGCTCTTGCTCTTTTCGAGAGGAAATTCATTATTTAATTCATTACCGACCTTAACGGAGCAGCGAGAGTTCTACATGGGCTTGCCCGCATTGTTCATCAAACCAGGGGCTTCTAGCTGACGGTGGCTTGGAACCCAACACATCAGACGCAGCATCTCTGATGGCACGCTGGCAATGCTCCCACTGTTGTTCTGTTGGTTGCTCCTATGTCATTGGAGCTCTTGCTCTTTTTGAGAGGAAAGTCTTGCTTGCGTTTAGAGCATCTGGAGAAGAAGATCCAACAACGATCTGTACGGGTTGTACGGCGGCTTGCTCATAGTTAAGCCTCTACGGAAACAACGCTTAAGATGACTAAGCCATGTACACTGTTTGGACAAAATAGCCTCGGCCCGAAAAGTCCCGAGCCATTGGGACAGCGCAACAGAGGACAAACTCGACTCAAATAACGCACAGAAATGAAGAAGGAGTTCAACCAACTTGGTGTGCGTGACTGACTCTCTTGCCAGTTGTGCTGGTTGGAGTCGCTTGTTGGTTGAGGCCCAAGACTACACGGGTCTGTAGCGCTACGAGGAAGAAGAACAGGAATTGGATATCTCCAAGACTGAACATTCGAACCTCCGAAGTTCATTCACACATTGTTCAGCCCCTAAATGACTCATGACCAAAACCTGCTCTACATTCTATAATTGATTTTTGGCCCGATGTGCACCGTGTGATTTCTACCTATCCGGGGAAATGCAATGTTCCATTAGGTAGGTAGGTAGGTAGTTCGAAGCCTCCTCAGAATAGGAAGAATACAGAAAGGGCCAGAGAGACCCATTGAGTTGCTACGAGGAGGTTTGACCCCCTATTCATGGAACCACTTAGTGCATCTTAAAAAGTCAGGAAGGTCAGTTATCCTTACTCGCTAAACATTAGTCAGGTCGTTTAGCAAGTTGGATCCTAGGTAGCGTTTCCTGATTGAGCAGAAAGCCGGACAGGGGGTATGCCCCTGGGCCAATCTCAGGTTCATCTCAGCTATGGCGAGGTTTGTGAGTTAAAATTTAATGGCTGCAAGAGGTATATCCTCGATTGCCATGATTAATTGTTGCGTCGTTCCTTGTCTTTCGAGTGTGCTGACCCTTTCGTTGCCTGAGATGCCGCTGTGTCATTGTACCCATAGGCGTTGTATATTAAACTGTTCGGCCATCTCCTTAAGAGATAGGCGGCGGTCAAGGCTTGTTTTAAAGTGTTAACATGGAACTCCAGCCATTTCAATGCTGCTTGACTGTCCGTGAGGATTTCATTATCCGTAGTAGATATTACGTTCCATTTAAGCCAAGACAAAGCTTCCTTTATTGCCAATAGCTCTGCCTGAAAGACTCTGCAATTATCTGGTAGTTTTCGAGCTTGGCTCAGGCTTAATTGTTTGCAGAATATCCCACTACCCATCCCGTTTTTGGTTTTTGACCCATCGGTGTAGAAGTCCACGTAGCTCGGGAGGTTGCGTCTGGCCGCACCACTTCCGTCTGTCCGGGTATGTTACTTTGAATTTCTTCTCAAAGACTGTTGTGGGCTGTATATGGTCAGAATTTTCTGCCAAGATTGTTCAGGATGAAGGAGTGGCCAGTGATGCCCAGATGTCTGCCATTTGAAGTTGGCTTTTAGTCTGATTGCCGTATATGTGGCTAGTTGCTTGCCAAGTATATCGAGTGGTGTAAGGTGAAGTATAATGTTGAGCGCTGCCGTTGGAGTGGATCCTAGGGCCCTGGTGATGCACATGCATGCCAGCCTTTGTACCTTCTCGAATTGTTTATGGTATGTTCCATTAAGAAGGAAGCGTTATAACGACGTAGAGCCTATCGACATGCTGAAGGATATCTCAACAGATGGCCACGAAAATCGCTCTCTGAAATCTCAAGGAGGCTATCACTTCGAACTGAACACAAAAATGAAGCATATGGACCAGAAAAACACAAACTGCTAACCAGACAAACCCTTCGCATGTAATGTTGGGAACAAACTGTTGCATAAGTACCTATTGTGGCTTATTGCCTCGGATTTAGATGGATTACCATGTCAGTCATCTCGACTCGAAAGCTTAGCTACATGTGGCACGTCTCGCATTTGATGTTTCCATCAAATCTCTGAGATTTGCGCACATCAACAATATTCAGCCGCCAATATCTACAGTCTACAGGTGGTATTTAAATACTTATTTATCCGAACCATACCATTTGGTGGGCCATGTGCTCTTCGGTGTGTATTCAAAATCGAGAGAATAGCGACGAGACATGTATCCAAGCAGGACACCACGGTTCTCTCTGGATATCGTTCTACCTGGGTCACTTGTTGGGGCAGGTATACTCGTACACACGTTGCACGATTCGGTAATTGTAAGCTCTACACAGACGGAGCTTTTCCCAATATCACGGTCGCTATCCTTGTGCCTTGAGTCGTGGCACTGATTCAGTTGTAATCGTCGTCAGGTGTAACTCGGTCGTTTTCGACGTTTCTCCGTGTGTTCCGGAAGTCCTAGTCTGTTGTGTCTGCCTTCAGATCACTCTCTCTTTATCCCTCCCCGTACGTTTTGTGTGTACAATCTGTGTTCATAGTATCTACGAGTTGGCATTAAAGAAAAAAAGGATACAAAGGAGGCAATTAAAGGAAGAGAAAAAATAATTAAAAAAAAAAGTCCATAGTGTTGAAAGGAATTCAAGTGAAGGATTCTGCGCGTGGAAGGGAGGAGAGAAACAGGAAAATCTTTAAAGGAAACTAAAGGTACACGGGTACGGAGAAGTGGGGTGTCTTTGATAGAGTGCCTAATGGAATGTGGTTACGGTGGTAGACGAGGAGGACATACCGTCCCAGTACCAGTGATCTTTAAGTAATTGTCTCTCGGTTTTGTGCGGCTTTTTGTTTTGCCGACAATTACACGCTTCGAATGGCATACTCGTGCACTTCAGTACCATATGCAAGTGCTGCCCATCTTGGATAAAGTAGTTGTCATTTGTACGCACTTATAGGTGCAATTGTTTGAAGGTAGGTAGAGGACTTGTGGAGAGGATAATGTTGTGATTGCTCGCTTGTGTGCTTTCATTTATTGTTCTTTTTTGCCTCTTTTATAAGGACGTGTTGTTTGTTGGAGATTAACGCAGTATTTTAGTACTCTTTTGTCAATATGCCGTTTTTTGCAACCATTTCCAAGTGGCCATACGAAGTAAAGAAGAGTTTTGTGCAACAAATCCATTTCACTAAGTTTTTAATATAAAATTGAACACCCCATTGTTCTCTTAACGTATCTTGCAAATCTGTAAGACAATACTCAACTTACTTACTTATCAGGCCAGCGATCCATGGAGGATCTGAGCCTGAGCTATAGCTGCCTGCAATTCTTGACGGTCCCGAGCACGCTGCTTCCAATTATCAAGACCAAGATGGCTTACATCCCCGATTACTTGGTGTTTATACCGGAGGTTCGATCTTCCTTTTCTTCTCCAACCAGGAGGCTCGGAGTGCAGTCGACGGATCCTTGCCTTCCGGACTACATCCACATCTTTGTACAGCTCGTAGAGTACAAAGACAGGGCAAAATATCCGGCGCAGAATTTTCCTTTCGAAAGAACCCAAAATCAGATCCGCTGTCCTGCTTATCGCCCAGCATTCGGCTCCGTACAGCAAGACTGGCAGCATGAGCGTTTTGTAAAGCATGACTTTGGTCTTTCGAGTGAGGAGTTTTGACCCCAGTTGTTTGGACAAGCCGAAGTAGCAGCGGTTGCCATGGGCGATTCTACGCCGGATCTCCACTGTGGTGTCATTTGTGGAATTTACGTTCGCCCCGAGGTAGACAAACTCCTTAACTACCTCGAAATTGTAGCTGTCAATTGTTATATTTTGTCCCAGGTGGTGAGCGACGGACTGGTTTTTGCTTGGCTGCATGTACTTCGTTTTTTCCTCATTGACCTTAAGACCTACTCGTTTCGCCTGATCTTCAATCGCCGTGAATGCTTCCACAATGCCACGGCGAGAACACGCGATGATGTCTATATCACCCGCGTATCCTAGCAGCTGGATGGAAGTCCTAGAACCGAGTTGCACGGTGCATCGCGTATTTTTTAGCGTGGCACGACACAACTGGATCAGTTTTCCCGGGATCCCGAATTCGGCCATCGCACCAACCAATTCTTCACGATGAATGCTATCGTATGCGGCTTTGGATTCTATGAAAAAATGGTGTGTATCGATTCGAAGCTCGTTGGTCTTTTCCAGGATTTGTCGAAGTGTGAATATTTGGTCTATAGTCGATTTGCCGGGCCGTAAGTCGCACTGGTAGCTGCCGATTAGTGCTGTGCAAAATGGCTTTATACGTTCACACAGAACGCTTGACAGTATGCGACATTGACCAGGGATATACCTCTATAGTTCTTGCAAGAGGTAGGATCGCCTTTTTTGTGGATGGGGCATATAGAGCTGGTATTCTAGTCGTCGGGCAGGCATTAATCTTCCCAAAAATTGCAGATGGTCTGGTGCATGCTCCCTATCAGAACATCGCCGCCAGCCTTGAAGAGCTCTGATGGCAAGCCGTCTTGAGCCTGAGACCTTGTTGTTCTTCAGCTTCTGAATAGCTGTGAAGACTTCTTCCATGCTGGATGGGAGGACTACTTCAGCGGCTGGAGTTGGGATTTCCTCGGTCCTTACCACTCTCTCTTGGTCATACTCGTGAAGCAGCTGCTGGGAATGCTGCTTATGTACATCCACTATTCCCTGCGGGTCGGTAACAAGATTACCCTCGCAGTTTCGAAGAGCCTTTGGCTTTTTTCTAATAGGCTCGTGTTTTATGCTTATCCCTAGACTCCTCGATATCCTTGAGCTGGGAGGCTGCGATGATTATTTTCTTCTGTCCCAGCAGTTTTTTCCCCTCCCTTCTTCTGGCTCGGTACTCTTCTTGCGCTGCCCTGGTTATTCTCTGCAGCGCCTTTTGATACCCCTCGTCGGTTGCTGCCTTTTTCTGCTCACAGTCGCCTTCATTCCACGGGTTTCTTGTCGGGGGTGGTGGGTATCCTATGGTGGTTTCGGCTACTTCCTGAATGGCTGAGCGGCAATGCAGCCACATATTATTGGCATTTGTGTTCGACGTAGGCATACCGTAGAGTCATTCGCTCAGCTGCTCCCTGTAGACTCTGGCAACCTCCGGTGTGCTCAGGCGCCCAATGTCGAACCTCCTCCTGGTCGGCTGGTGCAGCTTTCTGACATTGGACAGTCGAGCTCTGAATCCTGCTGCTTCGAGGAAGTGGTCAGAGTCGACATTTGCCCCTCTGAATGTTCGCACATCCAGGATGTTTGACGAGTGCCTGGCGTCAATGAGCACATGGTCGATTTGGTTGGCGGTTCGACCGTCCGGAGATCGCCAGGTTGCTGTGTGGATTCGCTTACGAGGGAATCTTGTGCTACTTATCACCGCATTACGGGCTGTCGCAAAGTCCGTGAGTCGGAAGCCGTTATCTGTTATTTTATCGTGAAGGCTGTGCTTTCCGATCACTCCGCCAAGGGTGTTCTCCTTTCCGATTTTGGCGTTGAAATCCCCGAGCACGTACCCCGGACAAGCTCCGTAGGCGTTGTCCAGGAGGTCACAGAAGTCCTCCTTGATAGGGTCTTCAACCTCGTCGGCAGACGCGTGTGCACATATAAGGCTGAAGTTATAAAATCTGCCTCTGATGCGGATCACAGCCAGGCGATCACTTATAGGTTTAAAGTCGATGACCTTCGACCTTAACCGCGTTCCCACGTCAAATCCGCATCCCAGTAAGTGCAATCTTTTGTGACAGCTGTAATAAATGTCGCAATTCTTCTTCCTCCGTTTCCTATCCAGCGTATTTCCTGGTCCGCAGTAATATCCGCCTTGTACTGCGTGAGGATTCTTTCTAGTTTATGAGCAGCTCCGGGAGTGTACAGGGTTCTGACAATCCAGGAGCATACTCGCAAATCGTGTTCCTTTTTCGTGCGTTGTCGTCGTCGAGTATCCGTCCGTCTATCCGAGGCATCTTGCTCATTCATAACTTTTGTTTTTTTTATGTGGGCGGATTGTTAGCCCGCCGCACAACCGCCATTCTGGTCGGGGTTTTGTCGCTGCATACGTTTGTTCACCTCCCAACGGTGTTTGAAGAGGCTATCCAGAGGGCGCCACGAGGAGGCCATATGTCAACTTGACCCGGGCATTTAAACAGGGATCGTTGCTGGCATCTCGCCAGGTTGAGAGCAATGGGTAGGAGTTATTCTGCGTCTAATATCAGCGCTAGTGTCGTTGCCGCTTGTTATCAGTGATCCAAGGTAGACCAAAATCTTGACTAACTCAAAGTATTAATCTTCAGTAGTGACGTTATGGTCAAGATGTCGAACAACAGTCTTTCTTTGATGACAACTGGCACGGTCTTTCGCCAGGAGTCTCCATTGCCGCACGCCTAGTTGGTTAAGGTCCTCTTCCACTTGGTTGCGCCACCTTAAATGTGGCCGTCCTCGACGGCTTCGCCCCTCGGGGTTGGATTCAAAGACCTTTCGGGCTGGAACTGTGGTTTCCGTGCTCTCTACATGATTTAACCGACTTAGGCATACAGTCCGTACAATTCACTATTAAGTTTCCTCCTCCACTCCCCATTTATGCAGGTCAGACCGAAAATCGTACCCAGAATTTTTCCCTCAAAACGACAAGGGCCTCCTTATCCGCTTTCGATAGGGTCCATTCTTCTGCGACATAAATTAGACCCGAGATGATGCTTGCTTTGGTGGCGTTACAGCCCATGGAGGACCAGAGGCAAGCTTCTCTCAATCATCCATGCAGGGTGTGATTTATTTTATACACAGGTGAAAGGGACCTACAGTTTAATGTCGATTCCGAACGGCATGAGTCGAGAAGCTTTTTCACGGCAAGTATACTACGGGGGGTTTTGCCAGTACCCCGCCGAGGAGGGACACCACGATATAAACATTCGATGGCGTTGGTGTTATCGGGATCCAAACTCGCTCATCGTGCGTCAGAGTCTCGTATATGATCACCCTGATATTCCAAGAGCAGGCTTTGCCTCTCAGTTGCCTCCCAAGCCCAAAGAAACAGCGGCTGGCGAGAGTTATTCTGCGTAGAAGTCCCTGACTACCTAAGTCTACCTCAAATAACAAATCCGTATCCAAATAGGCGTTGTTTGTTCTCTTTGTAGCAGTTTCCGTATACGTACACATGTCACAGTTTTTCATCCTCGTTTTACCCGGTCCCGTCCATCGCACTTCTTGGAAGCTGCTTTACAGCAGCTGGCATGGAACATTTGCTGAGAACTATAACCAAGGTGAAAATTCGGTCGGTTCTTCTCGAATCTTATCTAGGACAACCACCCCTGCAGAGTAGTGAACGAACATCTACGACACAAATCACTGCACTTCGTTCAGGTTGTGTGACAAACATAAAAAAAAAACTTAAAAAAAAAAAACCTCCGGTGGCGCATCCTTAATCTTTGATAGCAGCCAACTTGACAGAAGGATGAAGGTATTCTACTATATGGCCTTAACGTGAACGCTAGCGTGATGGAAAGGGTTCTGGTGTTTGGAAGACCGAGTCTAAGTGAACTGCACGGAACACCAGAGTCCCAGTAAATTAAGTTTTCTCTGCGCCGCCGTGGCGCACTGGGTAGTGTGTTGGTCTCTGAAGCCGATGCCACGGCATCGAATCCCGAAAACAGCTATGTCACCGAACGTGTTTTTCACGGCGCTTCTCCTCAGCGGGGTACTGACAAAACCCACTGTAGTATAACTGTCAAGAAAAGCTTCTCGAATCTCGCCGTTCGGAACCGGCAATAAACTGTAGGTCCCTTTCACCCATGGGAAAATAAAATCTCACACAACATGGGTGATTGAGAGAAGCTCGGCTTTGGTCCTTCACGGATCGTAACGCCAACATACATGCATACATACAAAGTTCTATACATTGGATGGCAAAGGACTAACAAAGGCCTCGTGGGGGTAGCATCTATCCGATGGAAGCTGGCCTGCTCAAAAGCGAAAAGAGCCACCGCAGACGAACATGTTGCGGCACTGTTAATAAGTCGCATCTCCACTTCCTCGTGGTGCTATCTGGAGATTTCCTTTGCAAACGGGGAAGGGCGAATGGCGAGCCTCCTGCGCCAAAAAACAGGACTAGTCGGTTGGGCTATGGCCTAGTAAGCCGTAACCGCAAAAAAAAAAAACAAAAACTCCGAAACAACTACAAGCCTCGGATATAACGGACCGGATAAATGTTGACGACCCTTGCAAAAAACGAAAAAAGGACAATGATCTTCGGCTCTGTCCGTGGAATGTGAGGCCACGTGCAGCCGAACAATTTGCGGATGCCCTAGATCGCTATAAAGCGGGCATAACCGCCATCCAGGAAATGCGATGGAATGGACCGGGTATAAAGCGGATGAAAAACTGCGATATTTACTACTGCGACCGCTAAAGGGAAAGAGGACAACGATTGTTCGGATGTGGATCTGCTGTTCGAGGTGGACGAAGGCAAAAAGTCTTAAGCTTTCGGCATGTGAGCGAACGCCTCATAACGATCCGTATCAAGGCTAAATTTTTTAACATCAGCCTGATCTGCGTCCACGTACCCACGGAAGACAAGGCCGACTCCGCCAAAGATGAGTTTCACGATCTCCTAGACAGAACGTATGCCAAAATGTCCCAGCTATGACATCAAAATTGTACTAGGAGACTTCAATGCTAACTTGGGTAAGGAAAGCATCTTTGAACGAGTCATCGGCAAACATAGCCTACACGACTCCACCTCCGATAACGGACACAGGCCGATTGATCTTGCTACGGGGCGAAATCTCCTTCTAGCCAGTACGCGCTTCCCGCACCTCGATATATGCAAACGCACCTGGTGATGGTTTGATCAATCAGCCACCAATCAGATTGATCACATCGCGATCGACGTTAGATACTCCTCCACTATTCTTGATGTTCGAACTTTCCGAGGGGCTAACATCGACTCGTACCACTATTTTGTAGTAGCCAAGATGCGCTTACGGATATCAGGAATGCAGCGGAGTAGAGTAAGAATACAAAGCTATGACGTCGGAAAGCTACTATCACCAGAAACCGATCGTGCTTCTACCGACCGTGTCTCTCTCAAGCTCTCCAATACACCTCAACCCTTCACGCTGTCAATAGAACAGTAGTGGAACCTATTGGGCTTCAAGGCTGCACCACATAGAAACACCTGGTTCGATGACGAGTGCAGGAGGATTCACACAGTGAAACAGGATGCATATAAAGCCACGCTGCATAGAAGAACAAGAGTAGCTCGTGAGATCTACGAGTTAGAAAGAAGGGAGGAGCATAAGCTTCTCAGAAGAAAGAAGAAAGAGTACGAGAAGCACGCGATTGAGGATTTGGAGAGGTGTAACTGCAGGCCTGACGTTCGAAAGTTGTATCAACGGATAAAGCCAGAACGGAAGCCTGCAGGAACGGGAACGGACACCTAGTGGTAGAAAAGCAGTCGATGCTAGGCATATGGAAAAACCACTTCTGCAGACCGTATGACGGAGATGTTAGTTAATATGCCGCTGTCAGGCAGAATGATCCATTTCTTAACGACGAAGACCGCCGATAATTCCGTCCCCTGAACTCGACGAAGCTGCTGGCGCAGACGAACTGTCTGTAGAGCTCTTCAAGGTAGCTAGGGATGATCTGACTAGGAGCATGCACCAGCTCATCTGTAGATATGGTCAGACGAAAGCATGCCCGAGGGATGGAGTCTCCTCACCGTATGCCCGATCCACAAGAAAAGAGACCCCTCTGACTGAGACAACTACAGAGGAATAAGTCTTCTTAACATTGCCTAGAAAATCTTCTCTCCCGTTTTGTGTGAACGCCTGAAGCCTTTTGTAAATAAGCTGATAGGTCCTTATCAGTGCGGGTTCAGGCCAGAGAAGTCCACCATTGACCATACGATAGCGTAATTAGAGACGAGCTTTACAACGTTATGTCTACCTTTGACATACCTGCTAAACTCGTCAG
The DNA here is from genome assembly GCA_951905685.1 of Eumerus sabulonum. Classification (NCBI taxonomy): domain Eukaryota; kingdom Metazoa; phylum Arthropoda; class Insecta; order Diptera; family Syrphidae; genus Eumerus; species Eumerus sabulonum. The sequence continues at coordinate 9,720,288 of OX645060.1, forward strand.
ACTATGCACGATAACTTTGGAGAATGATCGCTGCTCCATCCGAATCGGTGAACAACTTACCGATAGTTTTGATGTCAAAAAAGGGTTCAGGGAGGGCGATGCGGTGGCAAGAGGCACAATTTATTCCAAATCCTCGCAACTCCTTGCCTACGTCGACGACGTTGATATAATAGGTAGATCACAGCGAGATGTCAATGAGGCGTTTGCGAGTATTGCGATGGAGGAGGCGAAAATTGGCTTGGCAGTATACGGGGGCAAAACCAAATGTATGCTATCATCGAAAAAGGACGCTCCCCACCAACCTTGGCTCCGCAGTGACCTGGAACGACGACATCAGTTCCGAAATCAAACGCAGAATCACTCTTGCCAATCGTTGTTTCTTTGGGCTCAGGAGGCAATTGAGTAATAGAGCCCTCTCCCGAACGACAAAGTTGACTCTAAACAGGACCCTTATCTTCCCGGTCCTGCTGTACGACGCCGAAGCATGGACACTATCAAAAGGGGATTATGAGGCCCTTGGTCGGTTAGAGAGAAAGATTTTGCGCGTGATTTTCGGGCCTATAAACGGAGACGGCGTACGAAGGAAAAGATTCAAACATTAACTTTTCAGACTATATAGCGACATGAGTTCAGTCAGGCGTCTACGGATTCAACGCCCAAGATGGCTAGGCCAAGATGGCTCCAGCCTGAAGAGTCTTTGAATCCAACCCTGATGAACGAAGAAACAGGGGACGGCCGCACTTAAGATGGCGCACACAGGTGGAAGGGTACCTCAACCAACTGGGTGTGCGGCAATGGAAAAGGCCAGCGAAAGATCGTGCTAGATGGGGGGGCATGTTGGTTGAGGCCCAGGTTCACCCCGAACTGTAGCGCCCACTAAGAAGAAGAAGAAGAAGGACTTCGTCTACCTTGGCTCGATAATGACAAGCAGCAACGATACCAGCACTGAGATAAAACGTAGAATAACTCTTGCCAATCGCTGCTTCTTCGGGCTCAAGAGGCAATTGAGTAGTAGAGCTCTCTCTTGAAAAACTAAGGCTTCCCTCTTCAAAAACTTAATCATCCCGGTCCTCCTCTACGGCGCTGAGGCTCGGACGTTATCAGTAGCGGATGAGGAGGCTCGACAGGTTTCGACAGGGAAATTCTGGGTGCAAATTTTGGTCCCGTTTGTGTGAACGGAGAGTGGAGGAGGAGATTCAACCAAGAACTCTGCGGGCTGTACAGCGACATCGGCCTAGTAAGACGTCTTCGGATCCAACGTCTAAGATGGCTGGGCCATGTAGAGCGAATGGACATCAACGCTTCGGCCCGAAGAGTCTCCCACTCCAACCCCGAGGGACGGGGTAGGACGACCGCATTTAGGGTGGCGCGCACAGGTGGAAAGGGACCTCAACCAACTGGGCGTGCGGCAATGGAAAAGGCTAGCAAAAGATTGTGCTAGTTGGAGGGGCATGTTGGTTGAGGCCCAGGTTAACCCCGAACTGTCGTGCCCGTTACGAAGAAGAAGAAAGTCCTATACCTCTAAGAATATACAGATCGACAAGTTTCTACTAAGGTTAGTTCGAGGTTATGTTGCGGGGGCGATGACATCTATCAATAATGTAATCTTTAGGACTTACTTCTCCGAAATTACCGGAGCCTGAGAATGAATGACTTTATGCTCCCCGAAGAATCACTTAATCCAAAATAGGCTAGCGGTGTTGCTAGTCTGCCACGTTTTCCGCAACTCTGTGGACCGGCCGATTATTTCTCTCTTCCATCACGGCTCATGTAAACAACGATAATGAGATGCGGCTATGGACAACAGTGAAACCTTTAATCTAAGCCCGATTGAACACTCAAAATAGCCGCCAATTAAAGCGAGAGAAGCGGCGTGCCCCTAATTAAGTCACTGTCGTATACACGATTGCTATTAATTAGTAGGTTCTTAAGCGTATATAGCGGTTTTCTGTCTTTTTTATTGTCGCTCGACTTGTTTATAGCTTCCGTGGCCCTGCATGTGTTAACAATTATGACAGTGGCCAGCAATAAATTATAAAATAAATCTGATTCGGTGCACAGACCTTATAAGAAACGGCCTTTTTACGACTCCTCTTAAAGCAGCTCCGTGTTTGGGGACTAATTTATAATCAGTTCACGTAGAGCTGTGAATGAATAAATGAGTTGACGTCCCAGTTTCCCGCCATTTGTGGCATCGCATTACGTCTTCTCTTACTTTAACGACTTCTTGCTTCAATAAAAAGAAACCAATGGAACCACCTGTTCCATTCATTTTGTTTTGTTTACCCTAAGTCCCATAGATACACATCCAACACTTCTAACCATTTGTTCTGGGTTTTTTCTTGTTTTACAGTCAACCGATAGCTCCGTGATTTGAGTTGATTTTTGAAAAGTAATCGAACCAGTAACAAGATGAATGACGAAGATATTCATGAAATCAAGACGACTTGGGTGACACCAATGAAGGATCCTAATGGTGCTGGACAAGCTATCTTAATTGAATATTTCACCCAATTTCCGTCCGCGCAGAGGTACTTCGATGCGTTCAAGGATGTCCCAGTGGCGGAACTTAATGTAAGTCCTTATATGTAAATCCTCATTTCAGATTAGTTCTCATTTGACTAGGTTTCACGCGATTACCCTAATTGGATGTCCTAGAAATACAGGGTAACACAGGATGCTGTTTGCAGTGCGTAGAAATGAAGCTCCTTCGGCTAGAAAAGCTCGTGAAGTCCATCGTCGGATGAAATCCCTCTGTTTCAGTAAGGAAACTCGCACGGGAACTCTACGTAACCACATAACCATCCATGGATACCTGACTAAAATGAAAAAAGTCATAAAGCTAGAAAAATGAGCATTACACCACCTATCGCACTATTGCACTGCGCTTGTGTTGCGTCACTACCTTTGTCCCAAATGTAGACTACGTCGTGTATACCGACGCTCGTCCACAATGACATTCCAGCTGTCACCCCCTTAGACAAAGCTAACTTGCTGCCCACTTCGCAACCAGTTCACAGCTCCCAGCCTGTATTGTACATCAATTCCACCATGGGACAAATCCAGTTCCGCACTCGTACAGTCGCAAGGGTTCTCAAAGACCTCATCATACACAAATTCGCTGGCCCGGATGGTATTGCCCCGTACCTTAAATTTGGCCGTACTCGGCGCACCACTCCTCAGGGTTGATTTCAAAGACCTTTCGGGCCGGAGCTTTGTTTTCCATGGGCTCTACATGACTTGTATCCGCAGACGCCGTGCTACTTTCATGTCGCTCTATTAAGTCTTCTCCTCCACTACGATCGGGCCGAAAATCGTACGCAAAATTTTTCTCTCAATACGAATAGGGACCTCTCATCCGCTTTTGATAAGGTTCTTGTATATGGTCACCTTGGTTTTCCGAGAGAAGGCTCTGTTTCTCAGTTGCCTCCCGAGCCCAATGAATCAGCGGTTGGCGAGAGTTATTCTGCGTTTGATTTCGGCACTGATGTCGTTGCTGCATGTCACTGCGGAGGTAGATGAAGTCCTTGACTATCTGGTGGTTCGTGTCCTTTTTCTACGACAGCATATATTTGGTCTTGCTCCCATTTTAGCCGCTTCTGCCTCAATGCTCGTAAAGGCATCTTGATATCTCGCTGAGTTCGTCCAATTATGTCAATGTCATCGGCATATGCGAGCAGTTATATGGACCTTAAAGAGATCGTTCCCCTCGTGTTGACAAGTGAGTTTTCCACGATCCTTTCAAGGACGATGTTGAAAAAGTCACACGATAGCGTGTCGCCCTGTCTAAAACCTCTGTCTCGGTCAAGTTGTTTCCGAAACTGATGGAGCAATGAGAGTTCTCCAATGTCATCCTGCACAATCTGACGAGTTTGGCAGGGATGCCAAAACTAGACATGGCGGTGTATAGCTCGTCTTTATGTATGCTATCGTATGCGGCCTTAAAGTCGACGAACAGATGGTGGGTGTCGATCTGGAACTCGTGGATTTTTTCCAGGACCTGCCGCAGTGTAAATATTTGATCGATAGTGGACTTGACTCAAGGCTATAAAGCCCGAACGGAGGCCTGTAAGGATGAGAACGGACACCTAGTAGTAGAATCGCAGTCGATGCTGAGAATTTGGAAAAACCACTTCTGCAGACTGTATAACGGCGATGACAACCAACATACCGCCGTCAGGCAGAATGATCCATTTTTTAACGACGAAGATCGCAGAGAATTCCGTCTCCCTGACCTCGACGAAGTTGACATTGCCATGTCGAAACTCAAGTCGAATAAAGCTGCTGGCGCAGATGGACTGTCTGCTGAGCTCTTCAAAGCGGCTGGGGGTGAGCTGGTTAGGAGCATGCACCTGCTCATCTGTAAGATATGGTCAGAGGAAAGCATGCCCGAGGAATGGAGTCTCAGCATTGTTTGCCCGATCCACAAAAAAGGAGATCCCTTTGACTGCGCCAACTATAGAGGAATAAGTCTCCTTAATGTCGCATACAAGATCTTCGCTGCCGTTTTGTGTGAACGCCTGAAGCCATTCGTAAACAAGCTGATAGGTCCTTATCAGTGTGGCTTCAGGCCAGGGAAGTCCACCATCGATCAAATCTTCACACTACGGCAGATCCTGGAGAAAACCAATGAGTTTCAAGTCGATACGCACCATCTATTCGTCGACTTCAAGGCCGCATACGACAGCGTAATTAGGGACGAGCTATATAACGCCATGTTTACTTTTGACATCCCTGCGAAGCTCGTCAGACTATGCAGGATGACCTTGGAAAATGCTCGCTGCTCCATCCGAATCGGTGAGCACCTCACCGATAGTTTTGATGTCAAAAAAGGATTTAGGCAGGGCGATGCGCTGTCGTGTGATTTCTTCAACATCGTATTGGAAATGATTGTGCAAAAATCACAGGCCAATACAAGAGGCACAATCTACTTCAAATCCTCGCAACTCCTTGCATACGCCGACGACATTGACATAATAGGTAGATCGCAGCGAGATGTCAGTGAGGCGTTTGCGAGTATTGAGATGGAGGCGGCAAAAATTGGTTTGGCAGTTAATGAGGGCAAGACTAAATATCTGCTGTCATCGAAAAAGGACATTTACCACCGACGTCTTGGACAGAACGTGCATATTGGCAGATATAAGTTCGAGGTAGTTAAGGACTTCATATACCTCGGCTCCGCGGTGACTTGGAACAACGACACCAGTTTCGAAATCAAGCGCAGAATTACTCTTGCCAACCGCTGCTTCTTTGGGCTCAAGAGGCAACTGAGAAGTAGAGCCCTCTCTCGTACGACCAAGTTGACCATATATAAGACCTTAATTATCCCGGTCCTGTTATACGGCGCAGAAACATGGACTTTATCTAAAGCGGATGAGGAAATCCTTTGGTCGTTTCGAGAGAAAGATTCTGCGTTCGATTTTCGGTCCCATAAACACAGAGGAGGGTTGGAGGAGAAGATTCAATTACGAACTGTACGGATTTTACAGCGACATGAGTCTGGTCAGGCGTCTACGGATCCAACGCCTAAGATGGCTAGGCCATGTAGAGCGAATGGACACCACAGCTCCAGCCCGTAGAGTCTTTGAATCCAACCCCGAGGGACGAAGAAATAGAGGACGGCCGCACCTAAGGTGGCGCGCACAGGTGGAAGGGGACCTCAACCAACTGGGCGTGCGGCATTGGAAAAGACTAGCGAAAGATCGTGCTAGGTGGAGAGGCATGTTGGTTGAGGCCCAGGTTCACCCCGAACTGTAGCGCCCGTTAAGTAAGTAAGTAAGCACCGTGCAACTCGGTTCTAGGACCTCGAAACCATTCGAAACATACACCGGATCTCGGCAAGGAGATGCGCTGTCATGTGACTTCTTCAACCTGGTGCTGGAGCAGATAGTGCAACGGGCAGGCGTCAACAGGGAAGGAACTATCTTTTAAAAGTCCATCGAGCTGCTAGGATATCGACATCATCGCGTGGTCTCGCCGTGGCATTGTGGAAGCATTCACGGCGATTGAAGAATAGGCGAAACGAGTTGGTCTTAAGGTCAATGAGGACAAGACGAAATACATGCTGTCAAGCAATAACCAATCCTTCGCTCACCACCTGGAACAGAATATAACAATTGACAGCTACAATTTCGAGGTAGTTAAGGAGTTTGTCTACCTCGGGGCAAACGTAAATTCCACAAATGACACCACAGTGGAGATCCGGCGTAGAATCGCCCTTGGCAACCGCTGCTACTTCGGCTTGTCCAAACAACTGGGGTCAAAGCTCCTCACTCGAAAGACCAAAGTTATGCTTTACAAAACGCTCATTCTGCCAGTCTTGCTGTACGGAGCCGAAAGCTGGACGATAAGCAGGACAGCGGAGCTGATTTTGGGTTCTTTCGAAAGAAAAATTCTGCGCCGGATATTTGGTCCTGTCTGTGAGGAAGGTGAATGGAGAAGAAGACACAACTGCGAACTCTACGAGCTGTACCAAGATGTGGATGTAGTCCGGAAGGCAAGGATCCGTCGACTACACTGGCTCGGCCATATCGAGCGCATGGACATCAACGCTCCAGCTAAGAGGGTCTTCGACTCCGAGCCTCCTGGTTCGAGAAGAAGAGGAAGACCGATCATCCGGTATAAAGACCAAGTAATCGCGGTTGTAAGACATCATGATCTTGACAACTGGAAGCAGCGTGCCCGGGACCGTCAAGGATGGAAGGCAGCTATAGCTCAGGCTCAGATCCTCCATGGATCGCAGGCCTGATATGTAAGTAGGGAAGTAAGTTCTGGCGATCAAAGGGTGCAGCAAAGAAGATCCTTTAAGCGATATTCAGGATACTTACATATACCTACCTCTGTAATTGGCGCAGGCAAAGGGTTCTCCTTACCTGTGGATCGGGGAAACGATGTTGAGACTCCATTCATCGGGCATGCATTGCTCTGACCATATATTACAGATGAGTATATTCCCAACCAGGTCATCTTCAGCTGCCTTAAAGAGCTCGGCAAGTAGTCCGTCTGCTCCAGCAGCTTTCTTGGACTTAAGCTTAGAAAAAGCATTTCTAATTTCGTCCATGTCAGGGGGATGGAACTCTCTGTTATTACCGTAGGTCGTGAATGGGTCATTCTACCCGACAGCGGAATCTATTTCCTCATCGTCATTATACAGTCTGCAGAAGTGATTTTTCCAAAATCTTAGTACCGACTGTGAATCTACTACTAGGTTTTCGCTTTCATTCCTGCCGGCTTTCCTCCTGGCTTTATATCCCTGGCATGTTTGTCTGATTCGTTGATAAAACCTCCAAACATCATTCCTGCAATAGCATCTCTCCATCTCTTCGACCGTGAGCTTCTAATACTCTCCTTTTTTGTTTTGAGAAGCTTATGCTCCACCTTCCTCTACAATGCTTACGTGCAGCTTTTGTCCTTCTGTACAGCGTAGCTTGATAGGCTTGCTGCTTGGCTGCGTGTGTCCTTCTACAATCGACGTCAAATCATGGGTATTGACACCCAGTACCTCAGAAGCAGGAGGCTTGTTAACAATGGGTCCATTGGTGTTGTATGGTCTGAGCAGGTGTTGGAGGGTTTTTCGAGAGCTTGAAGGAGACTCGATTGGCAAGCTCTGGCGGTCTCTTGCGATAGTACCACTGCGACATTGTATACCGACCACCTTACCCGATTTTTCTGGTCCAGGCATATTCGTAGTCGTAACCTGGCTGCCCAAGATGCAAGGAATACTTCTCACCCTTAAATCTGGCTACAAGCTGTAAAGGTGTTCATTCGCTCTAAATTAGAGTTTGACGCTCATGTCTGGTCCGGTGCTCCCAAGACCTCATCGCACCTACTAAATAGAATACAAAAACGCGCGATAAAACTGATAGGCGACTTCAGCATTACCCGAACATTAGATTCGCTGAAACATCGCAGGAATGCTTCCCGCCTGTCCCTGTTTTATCGCTTCTTCTTCTTTGGTGGCGTTACAGCCCATGAAGGACCAGAGCCAAGCTTCTCTCAATCACCCATGTTGTGTGTGATTTATCTTTCACACAGGTGAAAGGGACCTACAGTTTAATACCGATTCCGAACGGCATGAGTCGAGAAGCTTTTTCATGACAAGTATACTACGAGTGGTTTCGCCAGTACCCTGCCGAGGAAGGACGCCGCGAAATAAACATTCGATGGCGTTGGTGTTATCGGGATCTGAACTCGCTCATCGTGCGTCAGAGTCCAACACACTAACCACTTCGCCACGGCGCAGTAGCGTCTTATCGCTACTTCCACAAAAAATGCTCTGACGAAATAGCCAGATGCATTCCGCCCCTTAGCATTTCTCCCGCAACACTCGTCTCTATAGGAAAATCTTTCTGTGATTGAACTACGCGAATCTGGATTTCTGGAGCCAGAGATTGACTTCATACACTTAAGGTGCTACTGATCGTGCGGTAGAACGCTGATACTACGAGACTAACACCGCAAAAATCTTCTGTCGACAGCTCTGCAGATTAAGGTCGTCATAACAAACAAGCTTATGTTCCTTTAAGGTCATACCTTGCTGTGTTATCTCTCGTTGTTGGTTCAGGCGAGAAGTGCTGTTCATTTGGTTGTGAATCTGAAGAACAAGTAACCTTACGTTCTTACTTACTGAGCTATAGGTGCCTTCCATCCTTGAAGGCAAGTTATCTCACATCCGCGATTACTTGGTCTCCATACCCGAGGTTCGGTCTTCCTCGTATTCTCGGACCAGGAGGTTCGGAATCGAAGACCCTCTTAGCAGGAGCGTTGGTGTTCAGGCGCTCGATGTGGCCGAGCCAGCTAGTCGACAGATCTTTGCCTTCCGGACTATATTCACATCTTTGTACAATTCGTAAAGTTCGCTGTAATGTCTTCGCCTCCTCCTCACAGGCAGGACCAAATATCCTGCGCAGAATTTTTTATTCGAAAGAACCCAAAATTGGCTCCGCCGTCCTGCTAATCGTCCAGCCTTTGGCACCGTACAGCAAGTCTGGTAGTATAAACGGAATAAGCAGCGGTCGCCAAGGGCGATTGTATGCCCAATCCTCACTGTGGTGTCGTTTTGTGTTTTTACGTTTGTCCCGAAGTAGACAAGCTCCTCAATCACCTACAAGTTATAGGTTACTTACTTACTATGATGGCGCTACAGTTCGGGGTGAACCAGGGCCTCAACCAACATGCCTCTCCAGCCGGCCCGAACTTCGGCCAGCCGCTTCCAGTGCCGCACGCCCAGTTGGTTGAGGTCCCCTTCCACCTGTGCGCGCCACCTTAAATGCGGTCGTCCTCTGCTGCGTCGTCCCTCGGGGTTGGAGTCGAAGACTCTTCGGGCCGGAGCGTTGATGTCCATTCGCTCTACATGGCCTAGCCATCTTAGACGTTGGATCCGAAGACGTCTAACCAGGCCGATGTCGCTGTACAGCCCGTACAGTTCTTGGTTGAATCTCCTCCTCCATTCTCCGTTTACACAAACGGGACCAAAGATTGCACGCAGAATTTTCCTCTCAAATCGTCCAAGAGCCTCTTCATCCGCTTTTGTTAACGTCCAAGCCTCAGCGCCGTAGAGGAGGACCGGGATGATTAAGGTTTTTGTAGAGGGAATCCTTAGTTTTTCGAGAGAGGGCTCTACTACTAAATTGCCTCTTGAGCCCGAAGAAGCAGCGATTGGCAAGGGTTATTCTGCGTTTTATCTCAGCGCTGGTGTCGTTGCTACTTGTCACTATCGAGCCAAGGTAGACGAAGTCCTTGACTACTTCAAAAATATAGCTGCCGATGGTGACGTTCTGACCAAGACGTCGGTGTTGTGCGTCTTTATTGGATGACAGCATATATTTGGTCTTGCCCCCATTTACCCTTAGACCCACTTTCGCCGCCTCTGCTTCAATGCTTGTGAACGCCTCATTGACGTCAATGTCATCTGCGTAGGCAAGCAATTGTGTGGACTTCAAGTAGATCGTACCTCTTGTATTCGCCGCAGAGTCCCGCACGGTCTTTTCCAGAATAATGTTGAAGAAATCACATAACAGTGCGTCACCCTGTCTAAATCCTTTTTTAGCATCAAAGGGTGCGGTTAGTTAGCCTCCGACCTTAATAGAGCAGCGAGAGTTCGCCATAGTAATCCTGCACAGTTTGACGAGCTTGGCAGGAATGTTAAAACACGAGATGGCTCTGTATAGCTCGTTTCTATAAACACTGTCATACGCGGCTTTAAAGTCGACGAAATGATGGTGCGTGTCGACCGGGAATTCATGGGTCTTCTCCACGATCTGCCGTAGTGTAAATATTTGGTCTATCGTGGATTTTCCTGGCCTGAAACCACACTGGTAGGAACCTAGATTGTCCACGAACGGTTTCAGGTACTTACATAGTACGGTAGAGAGGATCTTGTACGCGATGTTCAGGAGGCTTATCCCTCTGTAATTGGCGCAGTCATAGGGGTCTCCTTTCTTATGGACCGGGCAAACGATACTGAGATTCCATTCATCGGACATGCGTTCTTCCGAACATATCTTGCAGATGAGTTATTGCATGTTCCTAACCAGCTCATCGCCAGCTGCTTTAAGCAGCTCCGCGGGGAGTCCGTCTGCTCCAGCAGCTTTATAAGACTTAAGTTTCGATATCGCTATCTTAACATCGTCTAGGTCGGGTGGACGGGACTCTCCTTCGTCTTCGTCCATTCTCCATCTCCTCGATCTCGCACTTCTCGTGCTCCTTCTTTTTCCTTCCCAGAAGCGCATGCTCCTCCCTTCTTTTCTGTTCATAGAGCTCGCGGGCAGCTCTCGTCCGTCGATGCAATGTGGCCATGTATGCGTTGTGTTTCTCTGCATGGGCCTGTCTGCACTCATCATCAAACCAGGGGTTTCTCGACGGTGGTGGCTCGAAACCGGGTATATCTGAGGCGGCCTCTTTAATGGCTTTCTGACAACGACTCCATTGCTGTTCTATGGTTTCTGCAGATTGCATCGGGACCTGAGAGAGCTTGAGGGAGACTTGATCGGCGAAGGTTTTGGCGGTCTCCTGCGATTGCAGCTTTCCGAAGTTAAATTTTGGTGTTCTTACTCGACTCCGTTGGTTCCGAGAAATTTGCATCCGTACCTTGGCTGCAACAAGGTAATGACCCGAGTCGATGTTGGCTCCTCGAAAGGTTCGGACATCTAGGATGCTGGAGGAGTGTCTGCCGTCGATCGCAATGTGATCAATTTGGTTGGTTGTCGATTGATCGAAAGACCGCCAGGTCCCCTTATGGATGTTGAGGTGTGGGAATCGTGTACTTGCTACTACCAGGTTATGTCCCGCCATAAAGTCCACTAGCCTTAGTCCGTTTTCTGACGTGGTGTTGTGAAGGCTGTGTTTTCCAATGACCCGTTCAAAAATAGCTTCCTTACCCAGCTTCGTATTGAAATCTCCTAGAACGATTTTGGTGTCATAGCTGGGACATTGGGCATATGTTCCGTCTAGGATATCATAGAAGTCGTCTTTATGTCGGGCATCTTCCTCCTCTGTGGGGGCGTGGACACATAGTAAGCTTATATTGCCGAGGTTGGCCTTGATGCGGATAGTTATGAGGCGTTCGTTTACATACTGGAAGCTTAAGACTTTTTCCTTAGTCTGCCTCCAACAACAAATCCGCATCCGAATAAGCGTTCTTTTTTTTCTCTGTAGCAGTTTCCGTAGTACATATCACAGTTTTTCATCCGCTTTTTGCCTGCCCCATCCCATCGCACTTCTTGGAGCGCGGTAATGTCTGCCTTGTAGCAGTCCAAAGAGGTGACCAGTTGTTCGGCTGCACCTGGTCTGTTGAGGGACCTAACGTTCCAGGTGCAGAACCGAAATTCGTTTCCTTTTTGACGTTTGCGGGGGTCGTCAACATGTAATCCGTCCGTATCCGAGGCTATTGGTTGTCTCTGAACAAAATTTTTGTTTTAAGCGATAGGGATGTTAGCCCTAAGCGCAACCCCCAACCTGGAGGGCCAGGTTCCTCTTTCCCCAGGAACAAGGGGTCGGGTCGCTGCACACATTGGTTCACTACCTGGCGGGTGCCAGTATAGCTATCCAGGGGAGGCCACGCGGAGGCTGTGTGTCAACTTGGATTTAGCAGGGACAGAGATCTTTGCTCTGTTTGTTCGCTCCCTTCTCCCCTGCAAGCTATAGCTGTCAACCGTTTATTTTGCCCAGGCGGTGAGCGATAGGTTTTTGCTTGGCAGTATGTAATAGGTCTACAACATGGGCTTCCGAACTTTGACAGTTGACGGCGACAATACTGTTGGAGCTACATCGGTCAAGTCGTTATTAAGTCTAAATCACCGTGGTTGGACACAGCATTCAGAAACACGTGTAAATGACAAAATTGATGTTTCAAAATGCGTGTTTTGTTCGAGCAACGTTCCGCTCGCCTCGCCCATTTTACGGTTGCCATAATCATCCTATCGAGAGTGTGGTGGATAGATTTGAGTCCACTGGTTCAGTAAACGACAAGCTAAAGCCCGAACGTCGACGAAATGCAAGGTCTGCCAAAAACATCGCTGTCCATGAGAGCATGCAGGGGAATCCGAGGCAAGTGATTTCGCGTCGCCCACAAGAACTCGGCTTTTCGCAGATCACAACTTGGCGAATTTTTCATCCTGACTTGGGTCCGCACCCGCAAAAAATTCAACTGTTCGCTGTATGGGCCCTGGAGCAGTTGGAATCTGACCCTAATTTTTATTGAAAAATCATCTTAAGCGATGGACCAATTTCTGGATTAATGGGCACGTCGACAAACAAAATTTTCGAACTTAGGACGATACCAATCCACATGAGATCTAAGAGCGTCCAATGCACCCGGACAAAGTCACTGCTGGGCGTGGATTTTGGGCTGGCGGCGTCATCGATCCATATTTCTTTGAGAACGACGTGGACAGGCCATCATCGTCAACGGCTAGCGCTATAGGTAGATGATTACCAACTTCTTTCGACCTGAATTGGGTGATATGGGCACCAATGGCATGTGGTTTCAACAGAATGGCGCGCCACGTATCACACAGCTCACGCCACATTCGAAATTCTGCACGATCGAATCGAGGGGATGGCCATCTCATGTGGAGAAGATGTAGACTGGCCACGGAGATTGTGCGATTTGACCCCGTTCGACTTTCCACAAGAAACCCCTGGTTCGACGAACAATGCGAACAAGCCCATGCAGCAAAACAAGAGGCATATAAAGCCATGTTGCAACGACAGACGAGAGCTGCTCGCGAAATCTATGAGCAGATGAGAAGAGAGGAACACACGCTTTTCAGAAGAAAGAAGAGAGAGCATGGAAAGCGTGAGATCGAGGAGATGGAGAGATGCTTCCGCAGGAACGACGCCCGTAAGTTTTACAATAAGGTAAAACGAACATGCCATGGCTACAAAGCCAGAGCGGCGGCCTGCAGGGATGAAATGGGGAACTGGTAGTAGAGTCGCAGTCGATGCTGAGGATTTGGAAAGACCACTTCTGCAGACTGTATAAAGGCGATGCCAAAGGCGAACGAGCCATTCGTAATGGACGACAATGTAACAGAATTCAGTGCACCCGACATAGGCGAAGTCAAAATAGCGATATCAAGACTCAAGTCTAATAAAGCCGCGGGCTGAGCTTCTTAAGGCGGCTGGAGATGAGCTGGTAAAGTGCATGCACCATCTCATTTGCAAGGTATGGTCAGAGGAAAGCATGCCCGACGAGTGGAATCTCAGCATCGTTTGTCCGGTCCATAAGAAAGGAGACCCCTATAACTGCGCCAACTATAAGGGAATAAGTCTCCCTAACATCGCATATAAGACCTTCTCTGCCATATTGTGCGAACGCCGGAAACCTTTTGTGGGTAACCTGATCGGCTCTTATCAGTGTGGTTTCAGGCCAGGTAAGTCCACAATAGACCAAATATTTACGCTACGGCAGATCTTGGAGAAGATCCGGGAATACCAAATCGACACTCACCACCCCTTCGTCGATTTCAAGGCTGCATATGATAGCGTGTATAGAGATGAGCTATTCAAATCCATGTCTAGTTTTATCATCCCTGCCAATCTCGTCCGACTGTGCAGGATGACAATGGAGAATTCACGCTGCTCCACTAACGTAGGTAATGAGCAAACCGTGACCTTTGAAGTTAAAAAAGGATTTAGGCAAGGTGACGTGCTGTCATGCAACTTTCTCAACATCGTGCTTGAGAAGATCGTGCAAGGGTCACTGGCCAACACAAGAGGTACGATTTATTTCAAGTCTACGCAATTGCTTGCGTACGCCGACGACATTGACGTGATTGGACGCACACAGCGAGACGTCAATGAGGCCTTTGTAAGCATTGAAGGAGAAGCGGCTAAGATGGGTCTCAAGGTTAATGAGGGTAAAACCAAATATCAACAACACCAGCGCTGAGATAAAACGCAGAATCACTCTTGCCACCGCTCTTTCTTTGGGCTTAAGAGGCAATTGAGAAGTAGAGCCCTCTCTCGGTGACACTATATAAGACCTTGTGCATCCCAGTCCTCCTTTACGGCGCAGAGGCTTCAAAAGCGGATGAAGATGCCTTTGGTCGTTTCGAGAAGAAAATTCTGCGCACTATCTACGGTCCCATTTGTTCAAACGGTGTATGGAGGAGATGGTATAACGAAGAACTGTACGGGTTGTACAGCGAATTCGGCCTGGTACGACGTCTACGGATACAGCGTCTAAGGTTGCTAGGCCATGTAGAGCGCATGGAAATACAGCTCCGACCGGAAGAGTCTTCGAATCCACCCCGGAAGGAAGGAGCGGCGGAGGGCGGCCGCATCAACGGTGGGCACGCAGGTGGAAGGGGACCTTAACCAACTGGGCGTGCGTCGCTGCAAACAGCTGGCCAAAGACCGTGCCAGCTGGAGACGCTTGTTGGTTGAGGCCCAGATTCACCACGGACTGTAGCGCCACCTAAGTAAGTAAGTAAGGCTTTTCCTTTTGGGGTTTGAAGTCGCAAGTCTATACGAATAACCCGCAAATCACCGCGGCCCTAAAAGCAAACATAACCCATGTCATCGGTCAATTTCAGCCTGATTTATGAGCCGAGTCATGGAAAATTTGACATTTGGGATATGCGCCACCCAGAGAAGCCGCGGCAGATATTTAAAATATGTTACATTCCATAATGGCATCGACAGGCCTATTAGGCGAACATAAAATTTCGATGATATCTTACACGGATTTTGTTTTATTTAGGTTTAAACATAGGAAGAGCTTAATGAAAGACTCTGTATTTTGTCGTAAAAGCTTCTACATTGTCACGCTGAGACCGCGCGATGATGTTCATATCATCCGGGTATCCTGTCGCACTATCTGCTTCGGCACCGAATAGAAGAAGTCATGTGACAGCGCATCTCCTTGCCGAAATTCGGTGCACGTTTCAAACGGTTCGGAGGTCCTAGAGCCGAACCAAGCCGCGACATAACATAACAACTCTTTGCGATAACTGCTGTCGTATGTGAGTTTAAAATTGCTGATGAGATGGTATGTATCGCTGGTCTGTTCCAGGATTTGTAGACTTGCCGAGCCGGGGGCTACACTGATACGCCGATAGAAGCAAAAGAGCTTTAGACATTCACACGGTACGCTGGACAGGTTCTTGTATGCGACATTGGGCAGGGATATACCTCTATAGTTCTTGCAAGAGGTAGAATGGCCTTTGTGGTGGATGGAGCATATAGAGCTGATATTCCCGTCGTCGGGCATGCTTCCATCTGCCCGAATTCTACAGATGATCCGTTACATGCTCCATACCAGAACGATGTCGCCAGCATTGAAAAACTCTGATGGCAAGCCATCTAAGTCTGCGGTCTTGGTGTTCGTTGGCTTTTGAATAGCTGTGCCGACTTCTTCGATGCTGGCTGGGAAGACAACTTTAGCGGCTGGAGTTGGGATTTCCTCAGTCCCTACCACTCCCTCTTGGTCATACTCCTTAAGCCGCTTAAATACATCTACTATTCCTTGTGGGTCGGTGAGAAGATTACCTTCGAAATTTCGAAGACTCTGGGTGCCTTTCATGAAACCTCCTGTAGGGCTTTCTAGCTTTCTAGTGAAAGGTCCGAATTTTATGTTTGCCCCTAGACTCCTCGATATCCTTGGGCTGGAAGGAAGTGAAGATTATTTGCTATAGTCGCAGCAGTGCCCCGGTATTTCACTGGTATTTCCTTTTGGTATGTCTCGTCTCGACGTTTGCCCCTCTGAAGTTGTGATCTGCGTGGATGTGCGCCTGATCCTAATTCAGCTAGCCTTCTCATTTCCGGAAATATTCATATGACCTGGTACCCAGTCATGGGTCACATTATTGACAGCTGGTATCTGTTCTAGCCTCTCTTTGGGAAGTTTTACGAGCTTGGGTCTTATCCACGTTACCTGTAGAGCCTTGATGGCTGCGTGGCGGTCAACATAGTTGTTGATCCTTTTACCTGTGAGGTTTTTTCTAAGAATCAGGCTAGTGGCCTGTTTACTTGAGAGGACCTCTACCTCTACGTATCATACCACTGGTCCATTCCTCCGTGGACGCAATTCTGATAGAGAATCTCCTATCACAGCAAGGAAGCCGGATAATATAGTTCGTTTCGTTCTTGAATCTCTGATGCCTGGCCATCAGGACTCCTTGCCCAGGGACCGGATTCCTGTACTCTTAGCGCAATCCTGGCTACGATGCTCTCGCAGTATATGTATGTCAAGACCTACTGTTGGTATATATAAGTAAAACAAGTTGTTGCAAGTAAATAATTCGGTTGAAAACTAAATTTATTGAACGGAGGCGACTCCTTTTATACTAAAAATATACAGTAAAGGCCAACTAAATGAAATCCCAACAAGTAGGGATTTTGACAGTTTAGTTTTGATATCATTCTTTTCAACACCCCCACTATATCAAAATAACAAATAAATGTATACATTTTTTAAATGATAATCAATTTACTTCTGAACAATACCAAGTGTTTGCATGAACTCATAATGTTTTATTCCTGACAATCCTTTAGTTAACAGATCCGCAGGCATACTAGAAGTTGGCAGGTACTTCGTCTCAATTTTTTTGCTGTTAATTACATCTCTGATGAAATTATATCTAACATCAATATGTTTGGAACGCTTATGAGTATAGTGGTTGCTTGCCATCTTCAATGCACTCTGATTATCATTATATAAAATAATTTTATTGCAACGACCTATCAATTCACATTCTAAATTCTGTAAATATAGACCTTCTCTGCATGCTTCTGACAAAGCCATGTACTCTGCTTCACAACTACTGAGAGCTACAGTTTTTTGCTTTTTGCTTTCCCAAGAAATAGCAGATCCAGATTTCATGAAACAAAATCCTGTATATGAACGTCTATCAATGGCATCACTAGCCCAATCTGCATCCACGAAACCAACCAGTTCTGCTCCTTCTTTGGAATAGCTTAGGCAATAATTTTTTGTTTTCAACAAATACTTTAAAATTCTCTTGGCATAATTCCAATGCAATTGTGAGTAACAATTATTAAATTGACTAAGATAACTGACTGCGTATGCAATATCTGGTCGTGTCAAGACCGCTAAATACATCAAGCTACCTATTAGTCTCTGAAAAGGTAAGTTATTATCACACATATTAGATTTCTCTATGTTCAATTTACTTTCTATGGGTGTGTTGGCTAAGTTACAATCAGTCATATTAAACTTATTTGCTAACTGTTCAATATAATTCTCCTGATCTATTGTAATGACGTTTTTATTCATATTAATTCTCATGCCTAAATACTGTTTAACTTGACCCAAATTTCGGATTTTAAATTTTTGGCTCAATGCTTCTATTAGAGACTTGGCTTCCATTTCTTCATTCGAAAAAATGATAAAATCATCGACATAAATACCAACAATAGTTTTCTTGTTGTTATTTTGACCTTTTATAAAAACACAAGGTTCAAGTTTACATCTACTGTACCCTAAGTTATACATTGTCTCATCTACTCTTTGATACCAAGCTAAGGATGATTGTTTGAGACCGTAAACAGCCTTTTTTAATTTTAGAACTTTATTAGGATCTTTAAGAGGAAATCCTTCTGGCAAATGCATAAAGATGCTTTCTTTTAAATAACCATTAAGAAAGGCTGTTGTGACGTCTAAGTGAGTAATATCCATACCTAATTGTACGCTCAAAGCATACAGTAACCGCAAGGTTGAGTGCCTAATCACAGGTGAAAAGGTTTCCTGATAGTCCACACCTGCCTTCTGCGTGAAGCCTTTTGCAACCAGTCTAGCACGATGTCTCACTTGGTTATCACAATCAATTTTCTTTTTAAAGACCCACTTGCACTGCACTACACTAGCACTATCTGGAGCATTGACAATCTCCCACGCTTGGTTGTCGTTGAATGACTGCAGCTCTTCTGCAATCGCCTGCAACCACTGTTGTTTCTCAGGACCGCTGATAGCTTCTGCATAAGTCAGTTCATCTTCTCCTATAGCTGTGGTACTCAAATTTGCAAATCCATATCTTTCTGGTTTTCTTCGTTGTCTTTTCTTTGGTTCTTCATAGTTTATCTGAGGAACATTACTTGTTTCATATTCTTGCTGTTTCTTGTCACTCTCTTTTTCTACGTTAGGTGCTTCTTTTTTATTTAAAAAATCATCCAGGCTGTCCAAATACTCACATTCACTGGAACTCGACTGATCATGAGTAGGTTCTGTCATCACCGCAGATTCCTGCATCAATTCCCCCACTGAATCTGTGGTCTCTACTGGAACAGTTACAGTTTCTATACTTCTTGGCTTCTCCATAATGACAACATCTCTACTAGTAGTTACATTTCTTTTAACTGGATTATAAACTCTGTAACCTTTGATGTTTTCATTGAAACCAACCAGTATATGCATCTTTGATTTTTATCCCACTTGGTTCGTTTTTCTTTAGGTATATGCACCATTGCAGGGCTTCCAAATATACGTATATGCTGTAAATCTGGTTTCTTCTTGGTCCAAGCCTCATATGGAGTCTTCTCAATACCTGAAGCTACTGATCTATTTTTCAAATAGACAGCTGTGTTACCAGCTTCTGCCCAAACATTTTTTTTAAGATCTGCTTCGAAAAGTAAGCATCTCGCTTTCTCCACTATGGTTCGGTTTGACCTTTCACTCAGTCCGTTCTGTTCAGTTGTATGATTCCTTCCTTTTTTAAGAAACCTTCAAAATTATTACTGCAGTACTCACAGCCATTATCTGTACGCAAGATTTTTATTTTCTTATTCTGAAAATTCTCTGCCATAGATTTAAATTCTTTAAAGTGATTTAATACTTCACTCTTAGTCTTCAAGAAGTAAATAAATGTCATTCTGGTGTAATCATCAATGAATGTTAAGAAATATCGTGCACCGCCTATTGACACAGTTTCCATGGGTCCGCAGACATCTGAATGAATTACCTGAAGAGTCTCTGTAGCACGTGATCCGTGATTGCTGAACGGAAATCTTGATTGTTTTCCTTCGCAGCATATTTGACAGCTGGATTTGCTTGTTATGAACCCATCGGCATAATCAAGTCCTTCCACCAATCCACACTCCTTCATTTTGTTCAAATCCGTGCTATTAATGTGACCAAGCCGTCTGTGCGATGTATCGCCACTGACTGTCAGCATACAATTCTGTGTTTGTACTCTTAACTTATATACTCCATTAACCAGGTCGGCTATTGCAACTAACTCATCCAATTTGTTTCTTATGAAGCACTTATTATGCTTAAATACGACGCTGTTCCCATTTTTAATTAATTCGCTCACTGACAAGAGGTTAGTCGTGAGACTTGGTACACACAACGCATTCTGCACAGTGATGTCGTAATTGTAGCTCGTCGTTATTTCTATGTCTCCTGAACACAAAACGGGAACTTTCGTCCTATTGGCGACAACGATTTCTGGTAAACTTGATGAGTATTTAGGATTTTTCAACCAACATTTGTTCGGCGTCATGTGCATGCTTGCACCCGAGTCGATGTAAAAGTCACTTTTACTGAATCCGCCACTGAGAAAAACAACGTTGAAAGCGTTATTTTGTTTCTTATTTTCCGTTTTCTCCTTCAAAAGTGGACACTGATTACGGTACTGACCAATTTCCTTACAACGATAACAAGTTATTGTTTTTGTTAATGATGTTGGTTTTGACGTATTCGATGTCTGTCCGCCATGCTTACTAGTGCTGCCCTCTTTAGTCGATTTTCTATGCCATTTTGCTGCTAGTGCTGAGTTACGTTCCGATTCACTCGTATCTGCCACATCCATATCAAGTAATTTCGACTTGATCGAATCTGCGGTTATTT
Organism: Eumerus sabulonum; assembly: GCA_951905685.1. Classification (NCBI taxonomy): domain Eukaryota; kingdom Metazoa; phylum Arthropoda; class Insecta; order Diptera; family Syrphidae; genus Eumerus; species Eumerus sabulonum. The sequence goes on from OX645060.1 coordinate 9,740,599, forward strand.
GAATCCCGGAATGCTCTATAGCCATTATCATTGGCATAAATCGCTCTGGTAATCCGGCAAGTAGCAATGAACCAATCCATTCATCATTTATAGCGAAGCCTGTTCCGCTTAAACGTTGAGACGTTTCAACAATTTGTGTCACATAATTCGTCATATGTTCACACTTTTCTAACCTTATAGAAATTAGATGACGAAGCAACGTAATCCTCCGAGAAAATCCTGAATCGTCGAACATTGAATGTAGTTTTGTCCACAATTCCTTCGCGGTGGTTGTGTTCTTTATGTGCACAAAGAGCGATGGATCAATCGTCAAAATCATTTTTGCGCGAGCCTTTGCATCTGCCGCTGCTGCATTTTCATCCGTTCCTTCTTGCTTTAGGTACTTGTCGGCGCCCTCCAAAACTAGCAAGTTCTCAACTGCGAATGCCCAATCGTCGAAGTTCTCGCGACCTTTCAATCTTGGCACGTTAGTGAGATAACCCGAACTCATTTTTTAATTTGCACAAACACACAAAAAAAAAAACACTTTTAACTGTTTTTCCTACTTAAATGGAGACTGGGCCCATAACCTATAAGTAAAACAAGTTGTTGCAAGTAAATAATTCGGTTGAAAACTAAATTTATTGAACGGAGGCGACTCCTTTTATACTAAAAATATACAGTAAAGGCCAACTAAATGAAATCCCAACAAGTAGGGATTTTGACAGTTTAGGTTTGATATCATTCTTTTCAACAGCATAGATCTCATAGAGCCAGTCATTGCCAGACAACCTGCCCTCTGAACTCTTGAAACACTTTGATGAAAGCATTTCTTCTCAAGTCCCATCCACAATCGAACCATAAACTAAGATGGCTCTTACTACCGCAGTGTACAACCAATATACCATTTTTGGTTTGAAGCCCCATGTCTTTCCAAAGGCTACTCTGGTTTTTTCATGAATGCTGTCCTTCAGAATCATAAGCATCTGTGGCTAATGTTATGCTCTCTGTTTTCATCGTTATCGAAGGAGGTACGAGGAGCTAGGCTACAATTTTTAAGACTCCTTTTCGTTCTTTTTGAAAGTGTAGTTTATAAGGAATACAAATGACCTTATGACCTTTTCGACCTTTTCGTTTCCAGGACAACCCGAAATTTAGAGCGCACGCTGGCCGCATTGTCAATCTTCTCAACGAATGCATTACTGCCCTCGGCACGGACTATGCGGACTCGATAATCGAAGATTTATGGAAAAAGTTAGCGACTTCCCATCACCGACGCAAGATCTCACAGGAAGACTTTACGGTAATACTAATTTGCATTTAACATATTCGTACGTGCCATGAACAGGACCTCTTTTTGATTACAGAACTTGAAGGGCGTTATCCTAAAAATCCTTACGGCAGTATGCGCCCTTAATGAACACCAAAGCCAGGCTTGGGTCAAATTCTTGGATCGTGGCTATGGGATAGTGTTTGGCGTTTATGACAAATTGGACAGTGGCGAACAATGAGCCCCCCCCTTAAACAACTAATAAAGCTTATCACTACGGTAGAGGCCAACAAAATTTGAATAATGCACGAATCCACACGTCCCCAGGATACACTCATACTGTGACATTTTACAGATGTGTTGTAGTTCATTCGAATATATGTACATTTTCAACCTTTTACTCTCTGACTTTTACTGTTCGTAGACGTGTCAAAGGACTAACAAAGGCCTCGTAGGGGTAGCATCTATCCGATGGATGCTGCCCTGCTAAAAAGCGAGAAGAGCCACAGCAGTCGAACATCTTGCGGCACTGTTAGTAAGTCCTATCCCCACCTCCTCGTGGTGCCATCTGGAGATTTCCTATGGAAATTGCAGACGGGGAAGGGCGAATGGCGAGCCTCCTGCGCCAAAAAACTGGATTAGACGGTGGGGCTACGGCCTAGTCAGCTGTAACTGTAAAAAAACCACAAACTCCGAAACAATAACAAGCCTCGGATATAACGGACCGGATATATGTTGACGACCCTTGCAAAAAATGAAAAAAGGACAATGATCTTCGGCTATGTACGTGGAATGTTAGGTCCCTAAACAGGCCACGTGCAGCCGAACAACTTGCGGACGCCCTAGACCGCTATAAACCGGACATCACCGCCATCCAGGAAATGCGATGGAATGGACCGGGCATAAAGCGGATGAAAAACTGCGATATTTACTACGGCGACTGCTATAGGGAGAGAGGGCAACGATTGTTTGGATGCGGATTTGTTGTTCGAGGTGGACTAAGGCAAAAAGTCCCAAGCTTTGTGCATGTGAGCGAACGCCTACATTTCTTAACATCAGCCTGATCTGCGTCCACGCCCCCACGGAAGACAAGGATGACTCAGCCAAAGATGAGTTCTACGATCTCCTAGACAGAACGTATGCCCAATGTCCCAGGTATGACATCAAAATTGTACTATGAGACTTCATTGCTAAGCTGGGTAAGGAAAGCATATTTGAACTAGTCATCGGCAAACATAGCCTACACGACACCACCTCCGATAACGGACACAGGCTGATTGATCTTGCTACGGGGCGAGGTCTCCTTCTAGCCAGTACGCGCTTCCCGCACCTCGGTATACACAAAGGCACCTGGCGGTCCTTTGATCAATCGACTACCAACCAGATTGATCACATCGCGATCGACGTCAGAGACTCCTCCACTATTCTTGATGTTCGAACTTTCCGAGGGGCTAACATCGACTCGTGCCACTATCTTGTAGTAGCCAAGATGCGCTTACGGATATCACGAACGCAACGGAGTAGAGTAAGAATACAAAGTTATGACGTCGGAAAGCTACAATCGCCAGAAACCGCTCGTACTTTTACCGATCGCGTCTCCCTTAAGCTCTCCAATACACCTCAATCCTCCACGCTATCAATAGAACAGCAGTGGAGCCTTTGCAAACTAGCCCTGAAAAGCTCTGCATCCGAAGTTTTGGGTTTCAAGACGAGGAAACACCTGGTTCGATGACGAGTGCAGGAGGATTCATACGGCAAAGCAGGATGCATATAAGGCCTCGCTGCATAAAAGGACAAGAGCAGCTCGCGAGGTCTACGAGTTAAAAAGAAGGGAGGAGCATAAGCTTCTTAGAAGAAAGAAGAAAGAGCACGAGAAGCGCGCGATTGAGGATTTGGAGAGGTGTTACTGCAGGTGTGACGTTCGAAAGTTTTATCAACAGTTAAAGCGAACATGCCAAGGTTATAAAGCCAGAACGGAAGCCTGCAGGGATGAGAACGGACACCTAGTAGTAGAACCGCAGTCGATGCTGAGAATATGGAAAATCTACTTCTGCAGACCGTATAACGGCGATGTTAGTCAATATACCGCTGTCAGGCAGAATGATCCATTTCTAATCGACGGAGACCGCAGAGAATTCTGTCCCCCTGACCTTGACGAAGTTAACATTGCCATATCGAAACTCAAGTCGAATAAAGCTGCTGGCGCGGACGGACTGTCTGCTGAGCTCTTCAAGGCAGTTGGAGATGACCTGTTTAGGAGCATGCACCAGCTCATCCGTAAGATATGGTTAGAGGAATGGAGTCTCAGCATCGTATGCCCGATCCACAAGAAAGGAGACCCCTCTGATTGCGCCAACTATAGAGGAATAAGTCTCCTTAACATCGCCTACAAAATCTTCTCTGCCGTTTTGTGTGAGCGCCTGAAGCCTTTTGTAAATAAGCTGATAGGTCCTTATCAGTGCGGATTCAGGCCAGGGAAGTTCACCATCTACCAAATCTTCACACTACGGCAGATCCTGGAATAAACCAATGAATTTCAAGTCGACACTCACCACCTATTTGTCGACTTCAAAGTCGCATACGACAGCGCAATTAGAGACGAGCTATACAACGCTATGTCTACCTTTGACATACCTACCTGTTAAGCTCGTCAAACTATGCAGGATGACTTTGGAGAATGCTCGCTGCTCCTTCCGAATCGGTGAACACCTTACCGATAGTTTTGATGTCAAAAAAGGATTATGGCAGGGCGATGCCCTGTCGTGTGATTTCTTCAACATCATATTGGAAATGATTGCGCAAAGATCACTGGCCAATACAAGAGGCACAATCTGTTTCAAATCCTCCCAACTCCTTGCATACGCCGACGATATTGACATAATAGGTAGATCGCAGCGAGACGTCAATGAGGCGTTGACGAGTATTGAAGCGGAGGCGGCGATCAAAAAAGAACGCTCACCACCGACGTTTTGGCCAAGACTTTTGTATTGGCAGATATAAGTTCGAGGTAGTTAAGGACTTCGTCTACCTTGGCTCCGCACTGACCTGGAACAACGACATCAGTTCCGAAATCAAACGCAGAATCACTCTTGCCAATCGCAGTCGACAGTCGGCAGTCGGCAACTGAGTAATAGAGCCCTCTCCCGAACGACGAAGTTGACTCTATATAAGACCCTTATCATACCGGTCCTGTTGTACGGCGCAGAAGCATGGACACTATCAAAAGCGGATGCGGAGGCCCTTGGTCGGTTCGAGAGAAAGATTTTGCCCGTGATTTTGGGGCCTATAAACGCAGACGGGGAATGGAGGAGAAAATTCAACCACGAACTTTACGGGCTGTACAGCGACATGAGCCTAGTCAGGCGTCTACGGATTCAACGCCTAAGATGGCTGGGCCATGTAGAGCGAATGGACACCACAGCTCCAGCCCGGAGAGTCTTTGAATCCAACCCCGAGGGACGAAGAAGCAGAGGTCGGCCGCCCTTAAGATGGCGCACACAGGTGGAAGGGGACCACAGCCAATTGGGTGTGCGGCAATGGAAAAGGCTAGCGAAAGATCGTGCTAGATGGAGGGGCATGTTGGTTGGGGCCCAGGTTCACCCCGAACTGTAGCGCCCACTAAGAAGAAGAAGAAGACATGTCTTAATCCTTGTTTCCTGTTGATGGACTTCCTTTCCATTAAATTGGTTCTTGGACCACCTAGACGGCATTTGAAAAAAAAAATTGTACGTATGTATGTCAAATGCGTTATTTTTTATTGAGAGAATATACAGTTATGTATGTACATAGATACACATATACAGAATACCTGTTGCTGTAGTGGCAAGGATAATGGCGAGCTTTTGTTCGGTTTTATGGCTATTCAGTCCGTGATTTTATGTGATGGCTTGATGGCACCTCGAGTATTTAATCTTTAAGTGTGCTATCTTGTGTCAGGAGAGTGGTATGGTATCCTTGGTTCGGGTAGATGCAAATGTTTTATTTCATGCGCATGGATAGATGTAAGGATAAAGTGATACTTAGTGCTTTGGTGAGAGGTGAATGTGAACAGAGAGCGATACTTAAGTGATGAATGTAATCCACTCCAGGTTTTTGCTTTGTTGCTAAGTGGTCGTCCTCCTTTGAACTTAAACGATAATTTCGGAACCGACATTTCAAGAGGTACTCTGGGAATCATGCACACGTCAGCATGCACAGTATGGGAGACATAAGTTCAGGTGTCGTTTTGAAGGGGAGGATATATGTGATACAAGCGGTGTCGGCGGTTTGTTTTTGGACAATTTGGAACAAAAAAACTTCTTTACTGAAAACCAATTTAATCAAGTACATGGCTTCTTCGTCATCTTTGGTGGCGTTACAGTCGCGGGTGAATCTGGGCCTCAACTAACCCACTGTAGGTCGTTCGGGTTGAATTCGAAGACTCTACGGGTCATGCTCTCCGTTTATACAAACCCGACCATAGGTTGAACGCAGAATTTTCCTCTCGGAACGACCAAATGCTCCCTCATCCGCTTTAGTTAAAGTCTAGGCCTCTGCACCATAGAGAAGTGCCGATTAGATTAAAGTTTTGTATAGCGCAACCTCGATTTTAACGAGGTAGGTCAGTAGATCCGTAGGGCGATTCAAGCCTCCTTCTTCTCCTTATCAGCTGCTACAGTCCTGGGTGAACCTGCGCTTCAACCAACTTGCTCCTCTAAGTAGAATGATCTTTTGCTTGCCTTTTCCATTGCCGCACACCCAGACATAACCGCCATAACCACCCATATGGCGGTTATGTCCGCCTTATAGCGATCTAGGGCGTCCACAAATTGTCCGGCTACACGTGGCCTGTTTAGGGACCTAACATTCCACCAAGGACTGCACGTCGAATTTTCCGCTCGAAATGCCCAAGAGCCTCCCCGTCCGGTTGTGATAACGTCCAAGCCTCAGCTTCGTAGAGGAGAACCGCGTTGATTAAGGTTTTGTGGAGGGATAGCTTAGTTCTTCGAAAGAGGGCTCTACTACTCATTTGCCTTCTGCGTTTTATCTCAGCGCTGGTGTCACTATCGAGCCAAGGTAGACTAAGTCCTTGACTACTTCAAAAATATAGCTGCCGAAGGTGACGTTCTGACCAAGACGTCGGTGTTGCGCATCTTTCTTTGATGACAGCATATATTTGGTCTTCTCCCAAATTAGCCTTAGACCCACATTAGCCGGTTCTGCTTCAATGCTTGCGAAAGCCTCATTGACGGTTCGCTTTATCCGTCTAATAACGTCAGTATTATCTCCGTAGGCAAGCCATTGTGTAGACTTGAAGTAGATCGTACTTCTTGTATTGGGCGCAGAGTCCCGCACGATATTTTCAAGAATGATCTTAAAGAAATCACACGACAGTACGTCACCCTGTCTTAAACCTTTTCTAACATCGAGAGTCTCGGTTAGTTCGTCGCCGACCTTAATGGAGCAGCGAGAGTTCCCCATAGTCATTATGCACAGTCTGACGAGTTTGGCAGGAATGTTAAAACATGACATGGCTCTGTATAGCTCGTCTCTATAAACACTGTCATATGCGGCTTTAAAGTCGACAGAAAGATGGTGCGTGTCGACCTGGAATTCATGGGTCTTCTCCAAGATCTGAGGAAGTGTAAATATCTGGTTCATCGTGGATTTTCCTGGCCTGGAACCACACTGGTAGGAACCTACCAGATTGTCCACGGACGGTTTCAGACGCTTATACAGTACGGCAGAGAGGATCTTGTACGCAATGTTCAGGAGACTTATCCCTCTGTAATTGGCGCAGTCATAGGTGTCTCCTTTCTTATGGATCGGGCGAACGATGCTGAGATTCCATTCATCGGGCAAGTATTTTTCCGACCATATTTTGCAGATGAGCTGGTGCATGTTCCTAACCAGCTCATCGCCGGCTGCTTTAAACAGTTCCGCGGAAAATCCGTTTGCTCCAGCAGCTTTATAAGACTTGAGTTTCAATATCGCTATCTCAACGTCGTCTAGGTTGGTTGGACGGGATTCTCTTTTGTGTTCGTCCATTCTGAATGGTTCATTCTACCTGACAGCGGCATTCTGACATAACGGCGATATGCAGTCTGCAGAAGTGGTCTTTCCACAATCTCAGCATCGACTGTGACTTCATTATAAGTTGTGCGTGCCATTCCTGAAAGCTTCTGCTCCGGCTTTATAGCCTTGGCATGTTCGTTTTACTTTTTGGTAAAACTTCCGAACGTCGTTCTTGCAATAGTATCTCTCCATCTCCTCGATCTCGCGCTTCTCGTTCATGCTCCTCACTCCTTTTGATGGAGCTCGCGGGCAGCTCTCGTCCGTCGATGCAGTGTAGCCATGTATGCATTCTGTTTCTCTACATAGGCCTGTCTGCACTTGTCATCAAACCAGGGGTTTCTCGAAGGTGGTGGCTTGAAACCGAGTACACCTGTGGCGGCCTCCCTGATGGCGTTTTGTCAACGTTCGATGGTTTGTGTAAATTGCATCGGGACTTGAGATAGCTTGAGGGAGACTTGGTCGGCGAAGGTCCTGGCGCTCTCTTGCGCTTGCAGCTTTCCGACTTAAAATTTTGGTGTTATTTACTCGACTCCGTTGATTCCGAGAAGTTCGCATCCGTACCTTGGCTGCAACAAGCAAGTGATCCGAGTCGATGTTGGCTCCTCGAAAGTTTCGGACATCTAGGATGCTGGATTAGCTGTCGATGGATCGGGGGACCGCCAGGTGTGTACGGGAATCGTGTACGGTTTTTTTTTTTTTGTTGTAGGCTTCTGCAATCTGTTGGAGCACTCAGGCGCAAAGGCGCAAATACTGGTCCATTGTACTCCAGACAGACACCTTACATTGCTGTATTCCCGCCGTTTTCCGGAGAAAAATGATAAGAGGCTTCAGTGATGTAGAGCTAAGAGATTAGGCACACACCAAGTCGGCCCTAAGGGTGCGCCACCGTGCACGAGCAAAGGCGGGACAGTCACAGAGAAAATGCTCTGCAGTGTCATCCTCCTCGAAACATGCAGCACAGATAGGCGTCTCACTTATGCCAAGCACGCTGAGATGCTTAGCAAATGTGTAATGGCCCGTAATGATCCCCACAAGTCTTCTGCATTCGATTCTCCTTAAAGACAGGAGGAATGCTGCGGATTTCTTGCAGACATCAGGGCATAGGCGCTTAGTCATCCTGCAACCTGGATAATTCCTCAATCTACGGTTGTGTGTATTAAAGACCCGGTCGTTAATGTGGCAATTAACCGTGGACGCAGGTAGACCTAGAGAGGGTTCAGGTCCTTGGATTCCAGAGTGGCCTGGAGCCCAAACAAGCCTTCGTGAATTTAATCTACCGACTCTGTTCAAGAAGGACTTGAGTTCAAGCACTAATTTGGAGCTAGTTAAGTGGTTGCACACAGCTTTGAGTTCAGCTTGGCTGTCACTACAGACGCATATGCTTTTCCACCTCCACCTTTCACAACATAGCGCATGGTCATTAGGATTGCGCATATCGCTGATCGGAAGACAGACGCATATTTTCCTAACGAGAAGTGCAGTCGGAAGTGTTCGTGCTCAAAGAAGACCCCAGCATCCGCCCAGACCTGGAGCCATCCGTGAAAATGCGAAAACTATCCTCTCCAGGTTCAGTATCCGGCCAGATCCAATCCTGACGCCATGGAAACTCGACTGTGAAACTACGGCATAGTAGGATAACGGGCGTCAATGCGTCAGAAGGCATGTCCTTGAGACCGGGGTCGCAGGACAATACTTGCGCAAGCACACAGCTATTCCTGTGCTAGTTGTAAAAGAGGCCCTTTCTCTTCAGACGAGACATTGCTTTCAGAACACACCCTCTGATAAATATATCAAGAGGTGGAAGGTTCGTCATAACATCTAGAGCAGCGCCTGGCGTGCTGGGGAAGTCCCCCGTGCAGCTGAGACAAACTGTTCCTTGGAGTTTGGTGAAAGAGGCTACGACGTGTTTGCGTTTTAGTCTGTTTCAGCAGACAACCGATTCATACGAGATTATAGGTCTTATCATTGCCGTGTAGAGCCAGAGGACCTTTCCCGGCGATAAACCCCATGTTTTGTAAAAAGCTCATTTGCATTGCCAGAAAGCTGACAGCGCTTTGGTGGTTTTTGACTCAACACGCTTTGACCAGAGAAGCCTACTATCTAAGATGACTACTAGATACTTAGCCTTATTGGATATCGGGATGGAAGTGCCTTTTAGTACCAGCTGAGTCATTTCATTATTTTTCATTTCTGGTACACCAATCATCGATCACATTTAGCGCTGCTTGTGCTTTGAGACGGACAGTCGCTTAGCATGAGCCGACAGAAAACACGGCGACATCGTCCGCGTAGGCCTGGGCATAGATTCCAGAGGCATTGAGAGCATCAAGCAGAGAGTCGACCACCATGTACCATAACAGCGGAGACAGGACGAGATTGTGTCCCGCCATAAAATCCACTAGCATTAGTCCGTTTTCTGAGGTGGTGTTGTGTAGGCTGTGCTTTCCAATGACCCGTTCAAAGGAGCATCTTTACAAAGCTTCGCATTGAAATCTCCTAGAACGATCTTGGTGTCATAGCTGGGACATTGGGTATATGTTCTGTCTAGGGGATCATAGAAGTGGTCTTTGGGGGCGTGGACACATATTAAGTTCATATTGCCGAGATTGGCCTTAATACGGATAGTTGTGAGGAGGTCGCTTACATACTGAAAGCTTAAGACTTTTTTCCTGAGTCTGCCTCGAATAACAAATCCGCATCCGAATAAGCGTTGTTTATTTTTCATCCCCTTTTTGCCGTCGCACTTCTTGGAGCCCGGTAATGTTTGCCCTATACCAGTCTAATGAGTTGACCAGTTGTCCGGCTGCACCTGGTCTGTTAAGGGACCTAGTGTTCCAGGTGCAGATCCGGAATTCGTTTCATTTTAGACGTTTGCGGTGGTCGTCAACATGTAATCCGTCCGTATCTGAGACTGTTGATTATCTCTGAACAAATACTTGTTTTACGCGATAGGGATGTTGACCCTAAGCGCAACCTCCTATCTGAAGGACCAGGTTCTTATTTACCCAAAGAACAAAGGGCCGGCTTATTCCTTATCGGCCTGAGCTCCAAATATGTTGTAGTAGCCCGACATAAGGTGTTCACCAGGTAGTTCGTTTTGCTCGAACCCTGGGCGCCGCTGTTAACTCCATCTTGGGAATTCTTCCGCCGCCGTCCCGAAGAAGGAGATGAGCCCCCCCCCCCCCCTCTTGTTTGCTGTCCCCAGGAACCTTAGAAAGGGGTCTACCCGATCTACAGTTGAGGTGCTAGGCACCCCGGAGACACCTCACGGAGGTGAGAGTAGGAGTCGGCAAACAGAGGCTGGAGTGTCGGCGCTTGTGCCTTCATATGCCCGCATAGTCTACCCCTTTAGCGTAGATTCTTCTTCTTAGTGGGCGTAGCAGTTCGGGGTGAACCTGGGCCTCAACCAGCATGCCCCTCCATCAAGTACGATCTTTCGCTAGCCTTTTCCATTGCCGCACACCCAGTTGGCTGAGGCTGGAGCTGTGGTGTCCATTCGCTCTACATGGCCCGGCCATCTTAGGCGTTGAATCCGTAGACGCCTGACTAGACTCATGTCGCTCTACAGCCCGTAAAGTTCGTGGTTTAATCTTCTCCTCTATCCCCCGTCTGCGTTTATAGGCCCAAAAATCACGCGCAAAATCTTTCTCTCGAACCGACCAAGGGCCTCCTCATCCGCTTTTGATAGTGTCCATGCTTCTGCGCCGTACACAGGACCGGGATGATAAGGGTATAGAGTCAACTTTGTCGTTCGGGAGAGGGCTCTAATACTCAGTTGCCTCCTGAGCCCAAAGAAACAGCGATTGTCAAGAGTGATTCTGCGTTTGATTTCGGAACTGATGTCGTTGTTCCAGGTTACTGCGGAGCCAAGGTAGACGAAGTCCTTAACTACCTCGAACTTATATCTGCCAATACAAAAGTTTTGGCCAAAACGTCGGTGGTGAGCGTTCTTTTTTGATCGCCGCCTCCGCTTCAATACTCGTCAACGCCTCATTGACGTCTCGCTGCGATCTACCTTTTATGTCAATATCGTCGGCGTATGCAAGGAGTTGCGAGGATTTGAAACAGATTGTGTCTCTTGTATTGGCCAGTGATTTTTGCACAATCATTTCCAATATGATGTTGAAAAAATCACACGACAGCGCATCGCCCTGCCTAAATCCTTTTATGACATCAAAACTATCGGTAAGGTGTTCACCGATTCGGGTGGAGCAGCGAGCATTCTCCAAAGTCATCCTGCATAGTCTGACGAGTTTAGCAGGTATGTGAAAGGTAGACATAGCGTTGTATAGCTCGTCTCTAGTTACGCTGTCATATGCGGCCTTGAAGTCGACAAATAGGTGGTGAGTGTCGACTTGAAATTCATTGGTTTTTTCCAGGATCTGCCGTAGTGTGAAGATATGGTCGATGGTGGACTTCCCTGGCCTGAATCCGCACTGATAAGGACCTATCAGCTTATTTACAAAAGGCTTCAGGCGCTCACACAAAACGGCAGAGGAGGTTTTGTAGGCGATGTTAAGGAGACTTATTCCTCTATGGTTGGCGCAATCAGAGGGGTCTCCTTTCTTTATCGTAGATGAAGCAATAACATTAATTTCTAAGGAAATGTCCATTGTTTTTACGAGTATCCTATCGCAGTAGAATTGTAACAGAAGAGTAGGACTCTGCCAGGTCGTTAGTAATAGGGAACACTAAGTAATTGGTTTCCTTACGGAAGTCCTCCTTCCACTCGCAGTTAGATAGAGACTTAATCCTGCAAATTAATTCACTATTCCCACAGCGCAAACATATGGGCCACCGCCATCTAATCGCCATTAAATGTTTCATTTTTTTTGTCAACAATGAATAGCCAAATGTCCTTGGAACGGTTGGCACATATGAGGTTTCCCAGCTACCAGTAGCTGGCTTGCCTAGGAGGGTAACACCATCGGCTACACCCACCCAATACCATTATCTTATCAAAATAGGTGGTTGCCGTCGATGGGACTTCATACCATTTCACGCCTCTCGAGACATATCACTATCGCTCTCGGCGGACATTTCATTTGATTCCAATTTATTCGATTCGCTCAGTCTTCTCTTCCTTTTCGCTCTGTTTTGTTAACGCTTTCTTCTATGCCATTATAGGAAACTGGCGCTTTCGTTAGCCCAATGGAGCTTTGTACTCTCAGATTCTATCGCCCTCAGTTCTTGATAATTGGCTCAAGTGTACGGGCGCGGACACGAGTCAATTTCTTTTCAAAAGCGATTGTATCTACGATAGCTGATAAACGGACAAGTTTCACTTAAAAAAAGTAAGAATTTCGAGTAAATCCGCCCGATCTTACCAGCCGATGATCGGTATTATTAGGTGCTATGTAGTGACACAACGGTAATGCAGTGATTTCGTTCTTCGGCATTCGTACAAGTGTTTTCCAATCGATTTCATCGTCGTTTTCTATATTTAATCACAAATTGAAGTGATTTTCGTGTTATCAATTGCATTACAAGCAATCAGAGTGAGAATTCTAAGTGCGTGGTTCCTGTTTAGGAGCACTTGAGTCACACGAACCATAGTGCCAGATAGTGATTAGTGATATATGTACATATCAGCTCGGCCTAGTCTGAAAATATGTTTTCGAACGAGAAGCGATAAATACTTTGGATACATTCGACATTCGTGCGAGACAAACTGTTGGCGGTAAGAAGTGGAAGGGAAATCGATTCGAGTTGCAGGTAAGAAACGCAGAAATTCAGCAATAGCCACGACACTCTGTTGTATCTACGTATTGATAAATTTGTATAAAGATCAAAACCGAGCGATTGAGTCACGAGTGCGATAAGCGTAGTGGGACGGTTTTGAGAGATTAGAATTTGCATTAGGAGTTCAGCTACTCCCCCACTTCGTCCATAGAGATAGAGTCTTGCATTCAAGACAAGAAGCAAAGAAAAATGTACTCATTTACGTCGTAGACTGATAAGTTATTGATTAAATGCTAGTATGTAGAGTCACTGAGGTTTCCTGCTTCTTTTATCAAAGCACAGAATGAAAGACGCGCCTGTCCGTGCCAATTTGTACACAGGCATACCTTGGTTATGTACTTCTAACGTGTGATTTTTTAAGCGCTTGGTTTTTAATTTTCCAAGAAGGAACGGAAAGGTTGCAAAAGCGAATAAGATGTTAAATGAGGTTAATTAACCACTATTTGCCATTTAGCACCGTAGCGCAGTGGGTAGTGTGTTGGCCTCTGACGCCGATGACACGGGATCGAATCCCGACACAGCCATGTCATCGAACGTGTTTTTCATGGGGTTTCTCCTGAGCGGGGTTCTGACAAAACCCCCTGTAGTAAAATTGTCATGAAAAGCTTCTCGAAATTCGCCGTCTGGAACCGGCAATAAACTGTAGGTCCCTTTCACCTATGGGAAAATGAAATCACACACAACATGGGTGATTGAGAGAAGCTCGGCTCAGGTCCTTCATGGACTGTAACGCCAATATACATACGTATATTTGCCATTTCACTTACTGGGATGCGGATTTGTCGTGGGAAAGCGGTTAAGGTCAAAGGTCATCGACTTTAAGCCTATAAGTGATCGCCTGGCTGTGATCCGAATCAGAGGCAGATTTTATAACATCAGCCTTATATGTGCACACGCCCCTACCGACGAGGCTGAAGACCCTATCAAGGATGACTTCTGTTACCTCCGGGACAACGCCTACGGAGCTTGTCCGGAGTACGATGTAAAAATCGTGCTCGGGGACTTAAACGCCAAAATCAGTAAGGAGAACACCCTTGGCGGAGTGATCGGAAAGCACAGCCTCCACGATACAACAACAGATAACGGCTTCCGACTAACAGACATTGCGACAACTCGTAATGCGGTGATAAGTAGCACAAGATTCCCTCGTAAGCGAATCCACACAGCAACCTGGCGATTTCCGGACGGTCGAACCGCCAACCAAATCGACCATGTGGTCGTTGACGCCAGGCACTCGTCAAACATCCTGGATGTGCGAACATTCAGAGGGGCAAATGTCGACTCTGACCACTTCCTCGTAGCAGCAAGATTCAGAGCTCGACTGTCCAATGTCAGAAAGCTGCACCAGCCCCTCAGGAGGAGGTTCGACATTGGGCGCCTGAGCACAACGGAGATTACCAGAGTCTACAGGGAGCAGCTGAGCGAAAGACTCTACGGTATGCCTACGTCGAACACAAATGCCAATAATATGTGGCTGCATTGCCGCTCAGCCATTCAGGAAGTAGCCGAAACCACCTTAGGATACCTACCACCCCCGACAAGAAACCCGTGGTATGATGGCGAGTGTGAGCAGAAAAAGGCAGCAACCGACGAGGCGTACCAAAAGGCGCTGCAGAGGAAAACCAGGGCAGCGCAAGAAGAGTACCGAGCCAGAGGAAGGGAGGAGAAAAAACTACTGCGACAAAAGAATAGAATCTTCGCAGCCTCCCCGCTCAAGGATATCGAGGAGTCTAGGGATAAACATAAAACACGAGCCTCTTACAAGAAAGCCAAAGACCTTGCAGGAGGCTTAAAAAAGGGCACCAAGGCTCTTCGAAGCTGCGAGGGTAATCTTGTCACCGACCCGCAGGGAATAGTGGATGTATTTAAGCAGCATTTCCAGCAGCTGCTTAACGAGCATGACCAAGAGAGAGTGGTAGGAGTCAGCACAGCTATTCAGAAGCTGAAGAACAACAAGGCCGCAGGCTCAGATGGCTTGCCATCAGAGTTCTTTAAGGCTGGCGGTGATGTTCTGGTAGGGAGCTTGTACCAGATCACCTGCAGAATTTGGGAAGATGAAAGCATGCCCGACGACTGGAATACCAGCTCTATATGCCCCATCCACAAAAAAGGCGATCCTACCTCTTGCAAGAACTATAGAGGTATATCCCTGCTCAATGTCGCATACAAGATCCTGTCCAGCGTATTGTGTGAACGTCTAAAGCCATTTTGCACCGCACTAATCGGCAGCTACCAGTGCGGCTTCCGGCCCGGCAAATCGACTATAGGCCAAATGTTCACACTTCGACAAATCCTGGAAAAGACCAACGAGTTTCGAATCGATACACACCATCTTTTCATCGGTTTCAAAGCCGCATACGACAGCATTCATCGTGAAGAACTGTTTGGTGCGATGGCCGTATTCGGGATCCCGGGAAATCTCATCCAATTGTGTCGCGCCACGCTAAAAAACACGCGATGCACCGTGCAACTCTGTTCAAGGACCTCGAAACCATTCGAAACATGCACCGGATTTCGGCAAGCAGATGCGTTGTCATGTGACTTCTTCAACCTGGTGCTGGAGCAGATAGTGCGACGGGCAGGTGTCAACAGGAAAGGCACTATCTTTTACAAGTTTATCCAGCTGCTAGGATACGCGGATGATATCGACATCATCGCGTGTTCTCACCGTGGCATTGCGGAAGCATTCACGGCGATTGAAGAGCAGGCGAAACGAGTAGGTCTTAAGGTCAATGAGGACAAAACGAAGTACATGCTGCCAAGCAAAAACCAGTCCGTCGCTCACCACCTGGGACAAAATATCACAATTGGCAGCTACAATTTCGAGGTAGTTAAGGAGTTTGTCTATCTCGGGGCAAACGTAAATTCCACAAATGACACCTCAGTGGAGATCCGGCATAGAATAGCCTTTGGCAATCGCTGCTACTTCGGATTGTCCAAGCAACTGGGGTCAAAGCTCCTCACTCGAAAGATCGAAGTCATGCTTTACAAAACGCTCATTATGCCAGTCTTGCTGTACGGAGCCGAAAGCTGGACGATAAGCAGGACAGCGGAGCTGAATTTGGGTTCTTTCGAGAGAAAAATTCTGCGCCGCATATTTGGTCCTGTCTGTGAGGAAGGTGAATGGAGAAGAAGACACAAACGCGAACTCTACGAGCTGTACCAAGATGTGGATGTAGTCCGGATGGCTTCGACTCCGAGCCTCCTGGTTCGAAAAGAAGAGGAAGACCGAACCTCCGGTATATAGACCAAGTAATCGCGGATGTAAGACATCTTGGTCTTGACAACTGGAAGCAGCGTGCCCGGTACCGTCAAGGATGGAAGGCAGCTATAGCTCAGGCTCAGATCCTCCATGGATCGCTGGCCTGATAAGTAAGTAAGTAAGTATATTTGCCATTTAAAGTACTTTGTGAGAATATCAAGTTGGACTGATCCATATCTCTCTAATGTCAGGTGTAATGTTGTCATCCAAAGCTGCGATTGACACTATCTTATCGATATTGGCGACTAATTTAACGTTTGTATCTGAGGTAAATCGAATATGCAAGTGAATAATATGCTTAACGTATACGCCTGCCTTTATGGCTTAATTCCACGGAGGGCCTACCCAAGACAAGCATTGGTCTTTGGCCCAGCGAAATACAAGTACTACCCTGGTACAATTAGTGAACATGTTTGGGGCATGTTCACTGCCTTTGCTAGAGGCCGAGGTCTATCTAACACCTCTTGCATCAAGGCTCCTATAGGACACCTCGATACCATATGTTTGCGTGATGTCGGGATAACCACAACCACCACGACGCCCCCACTAGGGGGCCAACCTCAACGACATCTGATGGTAGCTGGACAGACTCAAACGAGAGCGTGCTTGATACCCTATTTAAATGTCATTTCCCTGGCTGCGAAGATGCAGGAACCTTCAATTGGGCGGACACGCTGCCAAGGGAATGTATCGAACATGAGACAATCGATAAGATTGTTACTGAGAAAAAGATCCTGTGGGCAATCAACTCTTTTGACCCCTACAAGGCGCCGGGGATGGATGGGATCTTTCCGGTCATGTTGCAGGAGCCATGTGAGGTCATTCTTCCGTGGCTGAAACGCAACTACTCCTTGTACCTCAGGATGGGTTATGTTCCCCAAGCGTGGAGGGTAGTTAGGGTGGTTTTCATACCCAAGTCGGGTAAAGTTAACCATGCTACTGCAAGGGACTTTAGGCCTATCAGTCAATAGTCCTTCCTGATGAAAATGCTGGAAAGAATAATAGACTTGTACGTAAGGGAAGAGATTGGTGACGGTTGTCTGTCACAATCACACAACGCGTAGATAAGGGGAAAATCGGTAGATACTGCTCTGCATAGGGTAGTCTATACGATGGAAAAATCGCTCAATTTCAAGGAATTCACTCTAAGTGCCTTCCATGATATTGAGGGTGCTTTTAATAACGTTAGTACCGTTATTAAATGCAATAGTGCTCAGCCTTCATATGGCCCAAAAAAACCCGGGTGTATGTAGTTGGATTGGACAAATGCTGGGTACTCGTACAGTAAGCAAACCGGGAGAGCAAACGGAAGGGTGAGAGTAAATAAAGGTACATCACAAGGTGGCGTTCTGTCACCCCTCCTATGGCTCCTTGTGGCCGACGGAATGGTCAAGATTCTAGAGACGGAGGGGTTTAATGTCACTGCCTACGCCGATAACTTTGCCATTTTGGTCTCTGGAAAATTTACGCAGGTTCTCAGCGATAGACTAAGCTATGCACTGACGTTAGTGGATAGCTGGGTCAAGGGGCGAGGTCTGGGAGTAAATCCGGCGAAAACAGAGGTAGTACTCTTTACAAAGAAAAGATCTGTACCAAGATACACCTACCCCCGTATGAATGGTATAGATCTGATCCCTGGAAAATCTGCGAAATATCTGGGCATAATCCTGGACTCCAAACTTAGTTGGAGAGAAAGTATTGAGGAAAGAATCAAAAAGACCTATGTGGCACTATATTTGTGCAAGGTAGCCTTTGGAAAGACATGGGGCCTCAAACCGAGGTTAGTACATTGGTTGTACACTGCGGTAGTAAGACCTATCCTAGTCTATGGCTCGGTTGCCTGGTGGAAGGCGCTTGAGAAAAAGTGTCATCTTCAGAGTGTGTCAAAGGTTCAAAGGGCAGGCTGTCTGGCGGTGACGGGATCTATGAAGTCCCCACCCCTGGACTTGTACTGCGAGAGCGCCGCAACCAGAACTGCGCTAAGATTACAGGAATCAGGTCTCTGGAAAAGGAGTCCTCACGGACATGCATCAGTTTTCGATCGATGGGCCGTCTCGAGATTCAGAACCGTAACGGACTATGTCACCCGACTTCCTTCCTGGGAGAGGAGATTCTCTATTAGAATTCCCTCCAGGGAGGAATGGACCGGTGATTTGGTGCGCACGGAAAGTGAACTGGCACTCTACACCGACGGATCCAAAATGGATGTTGGCACAGGTGCCGGAGTCCTCTTTGAGTCTCGGGATATGCATCGCTCCTACAGGCTCGATGATGGATGCAGTGTCCTCCAAGCTGAGGTCTTCGCTATCAAGCAGGCGGTGGACCTGATCAGCAGTGAGAGTATCTCAGGAAAAAGGATCAGCATCTATGTTGGCAGCCAGGCAGCCATTAAGGCTTTGCAGGCAGCATGGATAAGATCCAATCTCGTCAAACTCTGCAAAGAGAAGTTAGAAGAGATATCGAATGTAAGCGAGGTGACCTTTTGCTGGGTACCTGGTCATGTGAATATCTCTGGAAATGAGAGGGCGGACGAACTGGCTAGGCTGGGATCAAGTGCAAAGTTTGCGCAGATCTCAGCTGAAGCCAAAGTACCACTCAGTGCGCTTTACAGGGAGATAGAGACGGAGCTATTAGTGAAAGCCAATAAGCGGTGGTGTCGCTTAGATACATGCGCAACGGCGAGATCGACTTGGCCCGTCTATGATAAGAAAGGACGGAAAATCTGCTGAAGTTCAATCGTGGGAATATTCGACTGTCGGTGCCCTTACCGGGCACTGCATGCTATTCTACCATGCAGCTCGACTAGGCCAGCCCTACAATGACTTCGGCAGAAGCTGCAGGGACGAAGAGGAAATTCGTCACCTGCTATGCAAATGTCCGGCGCTACCCCAAAAAAGGAATACATTCCTAGGAAGATACTTCCTTTCGGAACTAGAAGAGGTAGGTAGTATTGGGCTGAGCAGAAAACTGGGATTTTTATCCTCGTCTGGAGCGTTCAGTTCGACGGTAAATGTCTAGGTATCAACGGGTTAATTAAATCAATTGACCTTTTGGTAAATGCTTCGTAACCGAAATCACGTCCAGATTTTTGAAATTGGCCTCAAGCCAGGCCCCTAACACATATTTGCTACTTTATTTCGCTCCTTAAAAAGCCTTTTTTCCTGAAAAACCCTTGTACCCCGAAGGGCACTAACCTGATTAAGAAAACTCAAGGAATTCTTTAAATATCTTGGGATTTGTAGTCCCTTAACTTTTAACTCTGGACCAGGCAGATCCACTACCTAATCCAGCCTCCGTATTTTAGTCGCCTCTTACGACAGGCATGCCTTACTCCGGGTATATTCTAACCCCTACCCGGTGGGGGAAATCGAGTCCCTCCTATCACAGGATGGTAGTGGACTTAGAAGATATAGTTTATTTACTTTTCTAAGCAGTCTGCTTCGTACTCGTGGTCGTCCGCGTGCTCCAGGAAGTGTGCCGTCAACCGCTCCGCCTGTCACCGTGACAGTTGCTTGACATTCCTCAGCTGTTTTATTGCCTGCGGTAGCGTTTCGCACCGAAGAAAAATGAGCTTCGTTGCCAAAACGATTTTTGAGAAAAAAGTGGATCCTCCTCCAGGTTTTGTAAGGCCCACTCTGCTGCTGCCACGCTGCCTTTGATGTGCTGTGTTTCAAATAACCGACAACTATAAATCCCTGGTTTGATGAGCAATGCGGGCAAGCCCATGTAGCAATGCAGACCTCTTACAAAGCCATGCTACGTAGACGCACGAGAGCCGCTCGTGAACGTAACGAGAAGAAATGGAGAGCGAAAGCCTGTAGCCCTGACAGTGTGCATAGGGATGCTGTTGTCTGTTGCCTTTTACTCCCCGCACGCACTGGTTAGTGCATGGCGTGCACCCCCTACACCTTCGTAATGGTTCACGAAGCCACTGCCGGGTTACTCATGACTTTTCCGGACCAATCCCGACCGGCTGCCGAGCGGGACAGACTGGCCACCAGACGCTCGCAGTAGGCAGTTTCCGGGGGAGATTTGTGACCGAGTTCCTCGAGCTTAGTTCTGGAGTGTTCTGCATGAGTATGGGATCGATGGTCCTCTGTTGAGGGCCATTACGTCTCTATACACAAGCTGAAGCAGTTGTAATGGTAGTAAATCAACCGTGGGTGTTGGACTTCGCAAAGGGTGCCTCTTGTCACCTCTCCTTTTCATTATACATATATATGGACTGGATGTTGCAGCGCAGTCGAGGCGAGGAAGGTTTCACATTGGGAGAATTGAGGATAAGGCATCTTCCTTTATGTAGATGACTTAGTTGTCCTCACATCCTCCCAGACGGAACTCCAGCGCAGGCTAGATAGGTTTGTGGCCGTATGTGCTGATGCTGGAATGAGGGTAACGTGAACAAGTCCGAGGTTACGCTTATTTCCAGAACAACTGTCCAATGCACTCTACATGTTAGTAGAGTCTCTTCTTCACGAATGATGGGAGGAGTAGTACTGAGCTTTTCTGCAGGATTGGTCAAGCTGGGTCTTCAACAACTTGGATGATCTGTAATCGGGAAGACCAGGCTAGGTGTCAAAGCCAAGTTAGCGGTTTTTAACTCAGTGTTTGTTCCAACTCTCACCTATGGTCACGAAATTTGGGTATTGACCGAAAGAATAAGATCGCGAATACGGGATGGGGTGAGTAACACGGCAGTGCGCGGGGAGCTCAATGTTGAGCACGTGAGACGAATGTCGCCATCATCACGACTTCCGAAACGTGCCTTAGATGCAATACCATCGGGCAGGCGACTGCTTGGCAGACCCAGGACGAGGTGGTTGGCCCAAGTCGAGAAACTCGCCTGGGCGCGCTTGGGCATAGCTCCTGATGAATAAGAGTCGATGGCGGAGGATAGAGTGGCCTGGAGGTCCCGCGTGCGCATTACCCCCGCGACCCTTTTAGTGGAACATGCGGGCCACTAAAAATGTATGTATGTATGTATGTGTGTGCATAGGGAGGAGCTATACAGCGCCATGTCTAGTTTTTGACATTCCTGCCAAACTTGTCAGATTATGCACGATGTCAATGGAGAACGTTCGCTGCTTCTTTAAGGTCGGTAACGAATTAACCGAGACCTTTGACGTTAAAAAAGGTTTTAGACAAGGTGACGCTTTGTCATACAATGTTTTCACCATCGTGCTTAAAAAGATCATACGAGGCTCACTGGTCAACACAAGGGGTACGATCTGTTTCAAGTCTGCACAACTCCTTGCGTACGCAGATAACATTGACGTTATTGGACGAACACACCGAAACGTCAATGATGCGTTCGAAAGCAATGAAGCAGAATCGGCTAAATTGGATCTTTCGGTTGACGAGGGTAGAACGGAATATATGCTATCAACCAAAAATGACGCACAAAACTGACGTCTCGGCCAGAACGTCCCAATTAGCAGCTACAGGTTCGAAGTGGTCAAGGACTTCGTCTACCTTGGTTCACCAGTGACCAGCGACAATAACACCAGCGCTGAGATCAAACGCAGAATTACTCTTGCCAACCGCTGCTTCTTTGGGCTCAAGAGGCAATTGAGAAGTAGAGCCCGTTCTCGAAAGACCAAAGTTGCGCTATACAAAACCTTCATCATCCCGGTCCTCCTCTATGTTGCAGAGGCCTGGACTTTAACAAAAGCGGATGAGGAGGCCCTTGGTCCTTTGTATGTAGGTATATTGGCGTTACAGTCCATGAAGGACCTGAACCGAGCTTCTCTCAATCACCCATGTTGTGTGTGATTTCATTTTCCCATAGGTGAAAGGGACCTACAGTTTATTGCCGGTTTCGAACGGCGAATTTCGAGAAGCTTTTCATGACAATTTTACTACAGGGGGTTTTGTCAGAACCCCGCTGAGGGAAAACACCGTGATAAACACATTCGGTGACATGAGTATGTCGGGATTCGATCCCGTGTCATCGGCGTCAGAGGCCAACACACTACCCACTGCGCCACGGTGCCCTTGGTCCTTTAGAGAGGAAAATGTTACATTTAATCTATGGTCCCGTTTGAATAAACGGGCAGTGGGGGAGAAGATACAACGACAAACTATAAGGGCTGTACACCGACATCGGCCTAGTACGAGTTCAACGGATCCAACGTCTAAGATGGCTAGGCCACTTAAGGCGAATGGATACAGCAATACGAGAAACGAGCTCAACTAGCCCTTTTCCCAGCAATACCGCTTCAGTGCTCTGTAAGTCCCAAACAGATTCTATCCGACTACGGTATACATGACACTTTTAGCCCTACATAGAAGGTCTGTAGTTCAAAGTATTCCCATAGCCAATGAAATGCAACTCCCATATGGAAAAGTTGTGCAACACAGCTGTTGTGAATGGGAAATGATCCAAATGGAACTTTTGATGAGAACTACAATCAACGTGAAAATTCAGTCGAGTTTCTCTTAAATCCTATCTTGGACAACCACCCCTGGAGAGTAGTGAACGAACATCTACGACCGAAATCATCTGCATTCCTCCCAGTTTGTGTGACAAGTATAATAAGAGTATGGCTCTTGAACTTGCGCGAATTATGGCGGAGTACTGAGAGCACGCAGGATCTCCAGGCCAATCGATCCTCCGCAATCGACTCTAACTCGTCAGGTGAGTTTTTGGGCTTGGTCCAACCACCTCGTCCTGGGTCTGCAAAGCGGTTGCCTACCATATCATCAGGAAGGCACTCAAGGCACGCTTCGGAATTCGTGATGGTAGGGGCATTTGTCTCAAGTGACCAAACCATCGAAGCGTAGCCCTTTCCGGTCAGAGAAGCAGCTGCTCAACATTGAGCTCCTTGCGCACTGCCGTGATTGTCACAATATCCCGGCGAGTAACTCCCACAACAGCACAAAGTAATCTCATCTCGGCAGCTTGTATTCGCGATCTTATTCTTTCGGTCAATAACCAAATTTTCATAACCAAAGGTAAGAGTTGGGGAGTTCATAACCAAAGGTAAGAGTATGCTTACTTGGCTGTGACACCAAGCTTGGCCTTCCTGATTACAGATCAGCTGTCCAAGCTGTTTCCAAATTAAATCAGTAAGATTGGTGACTGCCGGAGAGCTCAGCATTATTCCTCCCATCACTCGTGAAGAGGACCCCGAGATACTTAACCTACTCCACCTACTTCAATGGGACTCCACTTATTGGACAGGTATTCTGGAAATAACCATAATCTCGGATTAGTCTACGACAATCTTCATTCCAGCATCAGTACATACGGCCACAAACCTATCTAGCGCGCGCTGGAGTTCCGTCTGGGAGGATTTGAGGGTAACTAGGTCATCTGTAAAAAGAAAATAGCTTACCCTAAGCTCTCCCAATGTGAAACATTCCTTGCCTCGACTGCACTGTAACATCCATTCCATATGTGTACTATATAATGAAAAGGAGAGGTAACAAGACGCATCCTTGGCGAAGTCCAACGCGCACGGTGAAAGATGTTGACTACCTTTAACCCGAACCCAGCTGCTACAGTGTGTGTATAGAGACTGAATGGCCTTTACCAGAGGACCTTCAATCCCATACTCCTGCAGCGTTTACGCCGAGGAACTCGGTCGTATGCCTTTTCGAAATCTATAAAACAACTGCAGATCGATTTAGCGTACTTCCAGGCCTTCTCCAGTACCATTCTTAGAGTGAGAAGCTGGTCTGTTATACTTCTGCCGCGACGAAAACCGCACTGTTTATCCCCTATCCTGGATACGACCATAGCTCTAGTACGTGCATCCAGCACCTTAGCGTAGACTATACCAGGGAGACGCCCCTGTAGTTGGAGCACTCTGTAGTTGGAGTACTCTCTTTTATCCCCCTTTTCGAACATAGCTCTAGTACGCGCATCCAGCACCTTGGCGTAGACTTTACCAGGGAGACGCCCCTGTAGTTGGAGCACTCTGTAGTTGGAGCACTCTCTTTTATCCCCCTTTTTGAAAAGAGGGATAGTCACCCAAGTCTGCCAATGGCACGGGAGAGCCATAAGACTCCCTCCTTACCCATTGCATTAAGCATTTCTGGCTGGACTTCATCCACATGCCCTGGAATTACTGCGAGACGATCAAGTGAAAATCGATATTTAGATCAATAAGTTGCGATCGGATCAGAAGATTTTGGTAAATAAACTCCGCGATCTGGAGCATTTGCAGCACTACGCTGGCAGTCAGCTGAAGTAGTTGGATCCGAAAGAAATCAACGCGTTGAAGGCGAATCTGCCAATGATGTAGGATAGCCCTTTAGTGGTTGAGTTTTGTATAAGACTAGACACCGGCGGACTTGAAAACCATAAGCGATTCAATCGCTTAAATGACTGTCTCAATCGGCGGAATATTATCCGCCTTATCCGTCATTTAAGGTTGAACTTCCTTCCTCTGAGCCGGCGAATACCGCTGATCTATGATCGCTCTCCAACTTCTCGTCGAACTCGCTGCTCGCACAACCAATTTGCAAGTTCTTCGCGCCACAGTGTACCGATTATGGGAAGCAGAGTACCCCAAGAGAATATAGTCCTTGTAGGTCTTCTTGTTCTATCTGATGGCTTCCTGAACTTCGGGTGTTATAAACCCCGCAGTTCTTTTCTCACCACCAGCCGCTTCACTCCACAAACATCACGTGCAGAGCCAATGACAGCTGTTAAAAACTCCCCGAAAAGCACTCCACAACTAATAACGCTTTGGCCTTTTCAACATAATGAACGGTAGCCCTTTTGAGCCATAAATCACTTTCAATCCACTTGGACCCATCCCGATATCGAGTCCTTGGGTATCTCCAGAAGGCACTCTAAGAGTTGCTATCGTATAACGATCCCTTTTGGCCAACCTCCTCTGGGCGCCGACTTGGCCAAACAAGACGTTTATGACCGGCCTTACCAGCATTGCACGACCATATCTGTTTTTTACTCGTACGGTCCTGAGTTACTTCAGCAAGGACTAATTCCTTTCGTATTTTCGCCAACGATATAGTCATCACCAGCTGCAGCCTATTGACTACGAGTACGCGTATCTAGATACCTTTTATTATGTTCTGAAATGATAAGCCAATTCAGGATAGTAATACAATATTTACACGGCTACCATAAAATGATAACAAAAGAACTTGGCAAAGGCAGGCGTAGGCCTACCGCCCTCCGGGTTGGCGTTTATGTCAATTTTGTTTGTTTGTTGTATCTCGAACTCTAATCTATTGACGTGTAACACGAGTAGATACATGTACCTTCGCACTGTTGGCGGACTTATGGAACACATGTCGACGTCATAGTCGCGATAAGATGGAGTGTGTAAACCAGGTGATAGGAATATCACTTACTAGCCATCTGATTAGATGACTCTAATCTTTACGCGCCGTGCAATTAGTCACGCTGCGATGAATCTATAATTCAGTTGTTGGCAGATCGCTATGTTGGAATGGGGTGTTTGGGACTGATGACTAACTATTGCGTTGTGACATTAACTACTCACTATTGCAACAGGTCTGGCTTGGGAGCGGAAATAGGAGCAGTGTAGGTCGTGTCCGGCATTCGGACTAATGATATCGGGCAATCAGATGAAAACAGCTTCCAAAGACCATTGGCTACGAGTCCAGCAAATATTTATTGGAGAATTCACATGAACTGTGTGACTCGTCAATGGAGTGCCCGGCATGCCATGAACTAAGCAGCGTGTGCGGGAGTAAAATGCAACGAACAACGGCACCGACTCACAGGAAAGGATCTCGAGCCGGTTGAGGAAGCTGTTTCTGCTCGATAGTCGGTGATGTTTACCACCGCACGGCTAGGGTGTTAAACAACACACAGCAAGTGTGTCATTCGACACACTCTAGGATTAGGTGTGTCACTTAACACGTTTAATCTTTGAAACTGAGATACTTATTCGTGTTAACTATAACACGTTCTATTGCCTGTCCTCAAGAAAAACTTTAATGACACTTAAAGTGTGTTGCAGTGACACACTTTTTAATAACAAACACACTTTGGAGGCGGGCACATCACGCAACAAAGCCCCTTCCTCCGAGAAGGAGATCCAATTGACCGTAAGCAGTTAAGACAAGCAGCCTTTTTATAGAGAGGCGGTCATCTCCTCTGAAAAGGTCAAGGCTGCTACCGCTCTTTTAAGCAGTGGATTTGCATGCAGTAGTACAAATCATCACGTTGTATCCATTCAAGAACCGTGGGTGTGGAATAAGCGCCTATGTGGCCTTGGTGGTATACATGATGCTACGATTCATTATGACGAGCGATCTGAAAGACCTAGGGTCTGCCTCATCATATCGAACTCATTATCGGCAACTAAAACTTGGACACTTGTGTGGACAAGATCTGGTGGCTGCTAGAGAAAGCTGCAAAACTCACGGAGCAATATAATACGTCGTCGGCGCATCTGCCTACTTTCCCTACGACTCGATACTACCTCCACCACCGAAGGCAGTTTCTCAACTCGTGGAGTACTGTGAAGCCAGAAAGATCGGTCTCATACAAGAGGGGACCTCTTTTGGACTTCACTCTCTTGTCTGACCTTAACATCTACAATGTTGGCTCTCAACCAAGGTTTGCTACGACAAGACGACAGGAGGTGATTGACCTGACCCTATCCAACAGATATGTAAAGGACATCACTAACTGGTGAGTCTTGCCTGATGCTACGCTGTCGGACTATAAATATATCGAATTCCGGTTAAGTTGTGGGATCTCTTCCTTGCAACCTAGACGGAATCCGAGAAGGACGGACTGGGTACGGTTAAGAGAGGAGCTTGAGAAATCCACGCAGGTCCTACCTAAACTCAGAACGAAACAATTGGTAGAGAACGCTGTTCATAAGCTGAATAGCGTCATCACCAGTTGTTTTGAACTCGCATGTCTTGTCAGCAAACCTCCCTGCAGGAAATTGGTCCCCTGGTGGAGTGCCGAGCTCCAAAGTCTTCGCAGGGAAGTCAGAAGTCATCTGAATAGATCGCTCAAACTAAATTCGGAAGATGACTGGAACAAGCATCGATTGAAGCAGAAAGAGTATAAGAAACGTTTCTTATGAGACCTTCTGCGAAGAGATCAAGTCTCTGAGGGCGACTGGCAGGTGGATTAAAGTCCTCAAACGGGGAAAACCGACAAAGCTGGATGCACCTTTACTGAGTCTAAAGCGGAAACTCTTAGTTTACTGTTTGAGACTCATTTCCCGGAAAATCTGATCGACATCGGCTTGTTGCACACTCCTTCAAGGGAAACTGCAACTGAAACGATGAAAACAACTCGGCGTAGCTGGTATATTGCGTCGCGCGTGGTTACGACTGAAGCTATTGAATTTGCTGTGGAATCCTTCGATGGTTTCAAATCACCGGGTACAAGGTAGCTGCTTCCTACTTTGAAAAGAATTTTCACTGCTAGTCTAGCACTTCCTCACATACCCATTCCTTGGCCCACGGTGAAAGTAGTCTTTATTAACAAAATAGGAAAAGAGGGCCACTCACATGCCAACAGTTTTAGACCAATTAGTCTAACATTCTTCCTGCTGAACAGCATGGAGAGACGCAAAGTACGCAAAGTTGACCTTCGAATGCACCCTCTTTCGGAGATGCAACATTCTTACCAACGCGGAAAATCCTGCGAGACTGCGCTTCAGAACCTAGTTGGGAGAATTGAATGCGCGCTCGAAAGGAAAGAGTACGCGCTGGTCATTTTCATCGACATTGAGGGAGCTTTTGATAACGCAACTTTTGACAGCATGTGCAACGCTGCCAGACATCATGACGTAGATGAAGCACTGATCCTATCGATCAAAGCAATGCTCATGCACATGACATTGACCGCTGGAGAAGGCCTCGACCAATGTGTCAAATACGGCGTAAACAGGGGCTGCCCTCAAGGTGGCGTCCTGTCTCCGCTGATATGGTGCATGGTGGTCGATTCTCTACTTGATGCTCTCAATGCCTCTGGAATCCATGCCCAGGCCTGTGCGGAAGATGTCGCCGTTCTTTCTGTCGGCTCATGCGTAGCGACTGTCCGTCTCAAAGCACAGGCGGCGCTAAATGCGATCGATGATTGGTAGACCAGAAATGGGCCGGTCAATCATCTTAAGACCGATATCGTTCTCTTCACGAGAATGAAGAAAAAAACTGACATGACTCAGCTGGTACTAAAAGGCACTTACATCCCGATATCCAAGGAGGCTAAGTATCTAGAAGTCATCTTAGATAGCAAGCTTCTCTGGTCAAAGCATGTTGAGTCAAAAATCACCAAAGCGCTGTCAGCTTTCTGGCAATGTAAAGGAACTTTTGGCAAAACATGGGGTTTATCGCCGGGATGATCCTCTGGCTCTACACGGCCATGATAAGACAGACTAACATGCAAACACGTCGTAGCCTCTTTCACCAAACTCCAAAGAACGGTGCTATGATGAACATTTAACCTCTTGATATATAATCAGAGGATGTGCTTTGAAAGCCATGTCTCGTCTGAGGAGAAATGGCCTCTGGTACACCTCGCACAGGAATAACAGTGTGCTTGCGCAAAAATTGTGCTGCGACCCCTGTCTCATGGACATGCCTTCTGATGCACTGACGTCCGTTATCCTACTGCGCCGTAATTTCACAGTCGAGTTTCCATGGCGTTAGGAATGGCTATGGCTGGATACTGAACCTGGAAAGGATAGTCTTCGCATTTTCATGGTGGCTCCAGGTCTTGGCGGGGTCCGGTGCTGGAGTCCTCTTTGAGCGCGAAAACATCCGACTGCACTTCTCGTTAGGAAAATATGCGTCTGTTTTCCAATCAGAGATATACGCAATCCTAATGGCCATGCACTATGTTGTGCAGCACAGGTGGAAGGGGGAAAGCATATGCGTCTGTAGTGACAGCCAGGCTGTACTAAAAGCTGTGTGTAACCCCTTAACTAGCTCCAAATTAATACTTGAACTCAAGTCCTTCTTGAACAGAGTCGGCAGACTAAATTCGTTAAGGCTTGTATGGGTTGCAGGCCACCCTGGGATCCCAGGAAATGAGATCTCTGATGAATGGTCTACCTGTGTCCACGGTTAATTCCTACATTAACGATTGGGTGTTTAATAGACACAACCGTTGATGGAGGGATTATCCAGTTTTCAGAATGACTAAACGCGTATGACCTAATGCAAGAAATCCGCAGCATTCCTCCTGTCTTTAAGGAGACTGCAGTATGCCTGTGGGAATCACTACGCGCTATTACACTTTTTCTTAGCATCTCTGCGTACTTGGAATCAATGAGACGCTCGCATGTTGCGAGGCGGATGACACTGCAGAGCATTTCCTCTGTGACTGTATCGCCTTTGCTCGTGCACGGTGGCTCACCTTTGGGGCCGACGTGGTCTGTGCCCAATCGCTTAGCGTGTGCCGGGGAATATATAGTAATGTAAGGTGTCTGTCTTTAGTACAATGGACCAGTGTTTGCGTCTAAGGGCTCTATTGCCAGAAAGTAATTTTCGATCCGGATCCATGGTTAACACACTGCACTCTGAACCCAGTGATCCGAGTTCAAATATCAGTGCCCGCAGCCACTAAAAATCAAAGACACTCCACCATTCCTTTCCTGTTCTACATTGGTCCTTCGAACCGGATGGCACAATCATCATGATGATCAACCAAGGAAACCATAGGGCTTGATGACCTTGAAGCGACGAAGAGCGAGGAAGAGCGTGTACTAAATGATTTTTTTGTTCGCTGCGTTAAATTTCCACAGGGACCTTCAGACTTGAAGGCGGGATCACTGGAATGGGATCCAGAGTGTTAACCATTACACCATGGGTCCGGATAGAAACTTGTTTTCTGGCAAGGTTGTAGTTGGGTAGTTGTAGTTGGGAATATCCCTTTTTGTGTGCCTTCATATTAACACACTTTTAATCGCATTCAAAATGACTACAATGAGAACACATATGTATTTTGGTGTGTTGCAGTAGGTAGGTGGTAGATTCGTAGCCTTCCCAGAATGGAGAAGAATACACATAGCCCAGAGAGACCTGTTGTGCTGCTACGAGGGGGGCTTATCCCCCTATTCATGGAACCACTTAGTGCTTTTTAAAAAGTTAAGAAAGGCAGATTCCTTACTTGCTGAACATCTGTCAAGTCGTTAAGGAAGTAGGATCTTAGGTATCGTTTCCTGATTGTGCAGAAAGCCGGGCAGGCGCAGAGAAGATGGTGGATGGATTCGACCTCCTCTTCGTTTGCGCGCGACCGCCAATGAGGTAGTGACCTGTGATGACACCAATGATTTTATAGATTTCAGTTCTTTTTAGTCCGCTGACTATCCAGCCGGGGCCAGATTTGCCTGGTGATGAGGCAGGTGTGTCCTTGGTCCATCTCAGGTTCGTCTCAGCCCTGGCGAAATTTATGAGAATATGTGTAATGGTTGCAAGCTCGGCCTGAAAGGCGCTGCAGTGATCTGGTAGAGCTTTGTTCAGCTTTAGTTACCCACCTCGTCTTGGGTTTTTGACCCGTCAGTGTTGAAATCCACGCAGTTGCTGCAAGGTTGCCTTTGGCGGTTCAGGTAAGTTATCCTGAAGTTCATCTCAAAGACTGTGGTGAGCTCTATGTGGTCAGATTTTTCCTCCAAGATTTTTCACTATGGAGGAGTGGCCAGAGATGTAGCAGAGATTGGCTTTTAGTCTGATTGCCGTATATGTGGCTAGTTGCTTGCAAGTATATCGAGTGGTGTAAGGTGAAGTATAATGTTGAGCGCTGCCGTTGGGGTGGACCTTAGAGCCCCGGTGATGCACATACATGCTTACCTTTGTACCTTTTCGAGTTGCTTATGGTATGTTGTTTTGCCCAGTGCAGTCCACCCGACTATCACTCCATACATTAGTATGGGTCTAACGACCGTGATGTAGAGCCATAGAGTGAGCTTGGGGTTCAATCCCCATTTTCCCCTAGAGCTTTCTTGCATCTGTAGAGAGCTATAGTTGCATTTTTTGCTCTCTCGCTGGTGTTGTTCTTTCAGGTTAATTCCTGTATAGTACAATGCTAAGGTATTCGGCACTGTAGGAATAGGTTAACCTGGTGTCAAGTAAAGTCACTGGGCAGTTTTCCGGAATTTTGTGCTTTCTGGTGAATAGTACAAGCTCCGTAGTCCAAACCCCTTGTGGGGTTCCACTAGTAACCACTCTGGTGGTTGCTTGGCTTCCCCAATTAGAGTGGATTTTGCGTGTTAAAAGTAACTCGCTAATCAACTCTATGAGAGTCCTCTCCACCTTTAGCTTTTCTAGCCCTTCTATTATTGCTTTCGGCGTGACGTGGTTGAAGGCGCCCTCTATGTCCAGGAATGCTGTTAAGGTATATTCTTTAGGATGAACTGATCTCTCGATTTTCCTCACAAGTGTGTGCAAGGCTGTTTCGAATGATCTACCCTTAAAGTAGGCGTGCTGTGCCTCAGAGATTAGGGAAGGATCAGAATGATGGCGTATATGTAAGTCTATCAACCTTTCCAAGGTTTTTAGTGCAAAGGATGTTAGACAAATAGGTCTTAGATCCTTGGTGGAAGTGTGAGAGGTCCTGGCAGCCTTGCGCACTTCCACTATTCTGGCATGTGACTCCAAGCTAGGCATCCTTTAAAGATAGTCTCTAGCCATGGTATTGTCCATTCCATAGTTTGTGTAAGCTTGATAGGGTAAATTCCATCCGGTCCGGGCGATTCATAGGGCTTGAAGCTTTTTAGCGCCCACATACATAATTTTCTCTCTAGAGATTATATGATCGTACTGTCCCTCTATCGCGGAGGAGAGATGAGTTCCTCCTTTGCACTGAGTCTTGCGATTCAGAGCAGCCTGGTAAGTGCGTGTTGAGGAGAAGGTTAAGTGTTTCTTCTTCAGACGTTGTCCAAACTCCGTTTGTCATAAGGCAACTCGGAGTCAGTAGATCTTTCGAGAGTATTTTTCTCAGTCTGGTGGCGTCTAAAATTTTCTCCACATTGCTGCAGAAAAGTTTCCAAGACTTCCTTTGTTCTTTCCTCAGAGTATGCTTGTACACCCTGAGTGATTCTTTGTATAGGCTCCAGTCTCTGTCGTTTTTTGTGCTCTTTGTTTTAATAATGTGTCGCAGGAACACACTTACCATTGGCAATGTGGGAAAAGAAGAAATCTTTGTTAGAGTCATCAGAAAACACGGCAAACTCAGGCTCGTGGACGAGCGAAAAAATCAACACCGTGCCTAGCCATGCATAGAACGTTCTTAAACACAACAAGCTTTTGCTAACGTTTATGTTTGGGAGTCCTTGTATAGCCTACTGTCAATTTCAGGAGACAGAAATTGTCACTCTTCCTCGTTGCTAGGTTTACTTTTAAACCACTCATGTGGATTGGCCCCTATTCTTTGTTGCTCCTTCTAGTATCATCGATAGTGGTTCTGTTTACAATACTTTGTAATCTTATCTGTCTTTCGTTCCGTACTCTTTCTAACCCTCATTCCATGTGATTTCTTTGAAATTTCCTAAAAACCCAACTGACGGCCTGTCTTTGACGCTGTCCTAATTTTTACAATTCCAATGCCACTAGGGTTAAATTTACGTTTGTTTTCATTCGACATCTCGATCTTACTTACTTACTTAGGTGACGCTACAGTCCGTGGTGAACCTGGTCCTCAACCAACAAGCGTCTCCAGCTGGCACGGTCTTTGGCCAGCTGTTTCCAGCGCCGCACGCCCAGTTGGTTAAGGTCCCCTTCTACCTGCGTGCGCCACCGATGATGCGGCCGTCCTCTGCCGCGCCTTCCTTCCGGAGTGGATTCGAAGACTCTTTGGGTCGGAGCTGTATTTTCCATGCGCTCTACATGGCCTAGCCACGTTAGACGCTGTATCCGTAGACGTTGTACCAGGCCAGGGGTTGTACTATGTCGCTGTACAACCCGTACAGTTCTTCGTTATATCTTCTCCTCCATACCTCCTCCATACACGGGACCGTAGATGGTACGCAGAATTTTCCTCCCGAAACGACCAAGGGTATCTTCATCCGCTTTTGTTAAGGTCCAAGCCTCTGCGCCGTAAAAGAGGACTGGGATGATTAAGGTCTTATATAGTGTCACCTCGGTTTTCCGAGAGAGGGCTCTACTTCTCAAGTGCCTCTTGAGCCCGAAGAAACAGCGCTGGTGTTGTTGTCGCTGGTCATCAGTGAGCCAAGGTAGACGAATTCCTTGACCACTTCAAATTTATATCCGCCCATGGTGACGTCCTGGCCAATACGTCGGTGTTGTCCGTCTCTTTTAGATAAAAGCAGATATTTGGTTTTACCCTGATCAACCTTGAGACCCATCTTAGCCGCTTCTACCTCAATGCTTACAAAGACCTCATTGACGTCTCGCTGTGTCCGTCCAATCACGTCAATGTCGTCGGCGTACGCAAGCAATTGAGTAGACTTGAAATAAATCGTACCTCTTGTGTTGGCCAGTGACTCTTCCACGATCTTTTCAAGCACGATGTTGAAAAGTTGCATGACAGCGCGTCACCTTGCCTAAATCCTTTTTTAGCATCAAAGATCTCGGTTTGCTCATTACCGACCTTAATAGAGCAGCGAGAATTCTCCATTGACATCCTGCACTGTCGGATGAGTTTGGCAGGGATGTTAAAACTAGACATGACGTTGTATAGCTCATCTCTATACACGCTGTCATATGCAGCCTTGAAATCGACGAAGAGCTGGTGAGTGTCGATTTGGTATTCCTGGGTCTTCTCCAAGATCTGCCGCAGCGTAAATATTTGGTCTATTGTGGATTTACCTGGTCTGAAACCACACTGATAAGAGCCGATAAGGTTATCCACAAACGGATTCAGGCTTTCACACAATACGGTAGAGAAGGTCTTATATGCGATGTTAAAGAGACTTATTCCCCTACAGTTGGCGCAGTTATAGGGGTCTCCTTTCTTATGGACCCGGCAAAGGCATGCTTTCCTCCGACCATACCTTGCAAATGGGATTGTGCATGCACCTTACCAGCTCATCTCCAGCCGCCCTAAGAAGCTCAGCAGACAGGCCGTCTGCGCCCGCGGCTTTATTAGACTTAAGTCTTGATATCGCTATTTTGACTTCGTCTAGGTCGGGTGGACTGAATTCTGTTACTTCGTGGTCCATTGCGAATGGCTCGTTCTGCCTGACAGCGGTATCTTGTCTATCATCGCCGTTATACAGTCTGCAGAAGTGGTCTTTCCAAATCCTCAGCATCGACTGCGACTCTACTACCAGTTCGCCATTTTCATCCCTGCAGGCCACCGCTCTGGCTTTGTAGCCATGGCATGTTCGTTTTACCTAATTGTAAAACTTACGGGCGTCATTCCTGCGGAAACATCTCCCCATCTCCTCGATCTCACGCTTTCCGTGCTCTTTCTTCTTAAAAGCGTGTGTTCCACTCTTCTCTTCTGCTCATAGATTTCGCGAGCAGCTCTCGTCCGTCGTTGCAGCATGGCTTTATATGCCTCTTGTTTTGCTGCATGGGCTTGTTCGCATTGTTCATCGAACCAGGGGTTTCTAGGTGGTGGCGGTTTGAAACCCAGCACTTCTGAGGCAGCGTCTCTGACGGCGCTCTGGCAATGCGCCCATTCCTGCTCTATTGTTTATGCTGCTGTGGGCGGATTTTGAGAGAGCTTGGAGGAGACACGATCAGCAAAGATTCTGGCAGTCTCCTGCGATTGTAGCTTTCCGACGTCAAACTTACGTTGTGCTACTCGACTCCTAAGCATTCTTGATATCCTCATTTGTACCTTGGCTACAACAAGGTAGTGGTCCGAGTCGATGTTGGCCCCTCGGAAGGTTGGTACGACGGGAATACAGGAGGAGTGCCTGGCGGATCGCAATGTTATCAATCTGGTTGGTGGTCGATTGATCAAAAGGCCGCCAGGTACCCTTGTGGATGTTGAGATGGGGGAATCGCGTGCTTGCTACAAGGAGGTTACGCCCCGCTAGGAAATCAATTAGCCTTAGTCCGTTGTCGGATGTGTTGTTATGGAGGCTATGCTTTCCTATGATCGACTCAAATATGTCCTCTTTGCCCAGTTTTGCATTAAAATCTCCTAGGACTATTTTTGTGTCGTAGCTGGGGCATTGGGCATATGTTCTATCTAGGAGATCGTTGAATTCTTCTTTGAGTCGATCGTCCTTTTCTTCCGTTGGAGCGTGAGCGCATATTAAGCTAATGTTTCCAGATTTAGCTTTGATGCGGATTGTTATGAGACGTTCGCTTATGTCTCGGAAGCTTAAGACTTTTTGCCGGATTCTTCCTCGAATAACGAATCCGCACCCGAATAAGCGCTGTTTGTTCTCCTTGTAGCAGTTCCCGTAGTAGATGTCGCAGTTTTTCATCGCGGAGGTTGTGTGTCAACTTGGATTGAGCAGGGACAGAGATCGAAGCTGGCGTGTGCCATGTTAAACGCGATCAACTTCTTTGCTCTGTTAGCTCGCTCCCTCCCCCCCCCCAGACATCTCGATCTAGATGGCGCTATTAATAGACAATCCACTTAACTGACCAATCTTATCAGCGTGCGAGCGATATCTTTCGCTCCTCACGTGGTGAACGATACTTGAAAGCCCATTAAGGTAAAGTGTCAATATGATCCTCCGCCACAGAAAGATAGCCTCCGTGTTCGCTGAAGTACTGTACAAATATTGGAAGTATCCCCCGAATCGTTTGTATCAATAGACGGATGTTTGTCGAAGGCTTTGCCACCACTCTGTTGAGTATTGATCCTTAATGACTGGCATGTGGTATGAGGGGAAGAGTTGGAGCTTAGTTTGGCTGTAATCTTTGTGATACACATGTGTGATATTACTGACGGCTACGTGGTGTACAAACATGAGTTTGACATTAAGGACATATGTCAAAAGCATTTGATTGAAAATTAACGTCGACTGTGTGATTGGGTGACAAATCACAGGTCGAAAGGCAACAGCAAGAACGAGAAGGGGGATTGTCGGTAATTGATCGTGCAATTGACATTTGACGGTTGACATATTGAGCTCAGTGGCAGTGACAGTCGCGCAATGTGTACGAGTTTGACGTCTACTTCAGCCTTTTCGACATCAGTGACAGTGATAGAGGGCATGGGCTCGGACCTACGAGGTAAAGTTGTTGATCGCTCTCAACCTGGCGAGATGCCAGCAACGATCCCTGTTTAAATGCCCGGGTCAAGTTGACATACGGCCTCCTCGCGGCGCCTTCTGGATAGCACCAACCGTTGGGAGGTGAACAAACGTATGCAGCGACAAAACCCCGACCAAAATGACGGTTGTGCGGCGGGCTAACAATTCGTCCACTTAAAAAAAAAACAATGTTATGAATGAGCAAGATGCCCCGGATACACGGACGGGTACTCGACGACGACAACGCACGAAAAAGGAACACGATTTTCGAGTATGCTCCTGGACTGTCACAACCCAGTACACTCCCGGAGCTGCTCATAAACTAGAAAGAATCCTCACGCAGTACAAGGCGGATATTACTGCGGACCAGGAAATACGCTGGATAGGAAACGGTATGATGAGGAAGAAGAATTGCGACATTTATTACAGCTGTCACTTACTGGGATGCGGATTTGTTGTGGGAAAGCGGTTAAGGTCGAAGGTCATCGACTTGATCCGCATCAGAGGCAGACTTTATAACATCAGCCTTATATGTGCACACGTCCCTACCGACGAGGCTGAAGACCCTATCAAGGAGGACTTCTATGACCTCCGGGACAACGCCTACGGAGCTTGTCCGGAGTACGATGTAAAAATCGTGCTCGGGGATTTCAACGCCAAAATCTGTAAGGAGAACACCCTTGGCGGAGTGATCGGAAAGCACAGCCTTCACGATACAACAACAGATAACGGCTTCCGACTCGCTGACTTTGCGACAGCTCGTAATGGGGTGATAAGTAGCACACGATTCCCTCGCAAGCGAATCCACGCAGCAGCCTGGCGATCTCCGGACGGTCGAACCGCCAACCAAATCGACCATGTGCTCATTGACGCAAGGCACTCGTCAAACATCCTGGATGTGCGAATATTCAGAGGGGCAAATGTCGACTTTGACCACTTCCTCGTAGCAGCAAGTTTCAGAGCTCGACTGTCCAATGTCAGAAAGCTACACCAGCCCGTCAGGTGGAAGTTCGACATTGGGCACCTGAGCACAACGGAGGTTACCAGAGTCTACAG
This sequence comes from Eumerus sabulonum, assembly GCA_951905685.1. NCBI lineage: Eukaryota > Metazoa > Arthropoda > Insecta > Diptera > Syrphidae > Eumerus > Eumerus sabulonum. The sequence goes on from OX645060.1 coordinate 9,778,055, forward strand.
GGAGCAGCTGAGCGAAAGACTCTACGGTATGCCTACGTCGAACACAAATGCCAATAATATGTGGCTGCATTGCCGCTCAGCCATTCAGAAAGTAGCCGACACCACCTTAGGGTACTTACCACCCCCGTCAAGAAACCCGTGGTATGATGGCGAGTGTGAGCAGAAAAAGGCAGCAACCGACGAGGCGTACCAAAATGCGCTGCAGAGGAAAACCAGGGCAGTGCAAGAAGAGTACCGAGCCAGAAGAAGGGAGGAGAAAAAACTACTGCGACAAAAGAAAAGAATCTTCGCAGCCTTCCAGCTCAAGGATATCGAGGAGTTTAGGGATAAACATAAAACACGAGCCTTTTACAAAAAAGCCAAAGGCCTTGCAGGAGGCTTCAAAAAGGGCACCTAGGCTCTTTGAAACTGCGAGGGTAATCTTGTCATCGACCCGCAGGGAACAGTGGATGTGTTTAAGCAGCATTTCCAGCAGCTGCTTAACGAGCATGACCAAGAGACAGTGGTAGGGACCGAGGAAATCCATACTCCAGCCGCTGAAGTAATTCTCCCACCCAGCTGAAAAATAACAAGGCCGCAGGCTCAGATGGCTTGCCAGCTCTATTGCACCATCCACAAAAAGGGCGATCATACCTCTTGCAAGAACTATAAGGTATATCCCTGCTCAATGTCGCATACAAGATCCTGTCCAGCGTATTGTGTGAACGTTTAGAGCCATTTTGCACCGCACTAATCGGCAGCTACCAATACGGCTTCCGGCCCGGCAAATCGACTATAGACCAAATGTTCACACTTCGACAAATCCTGGAAGAGACCAACGAGCTTCGAATCGATACACACCATCTTTTCATAGAATTCAAAGCCGCATACGATAGCATTCATCGTGAAGAACTGGTTGGTGCGATGGCCGAATTCGGGATCCCGGGAAACCTGATCCAGTTGTGTCGCGACACGCTAAAAAATACGCGATGCACCGTGCAACTCGGTTTTTAGACTTCGGAACCGTTTGAAGCACCGGATTTCGGCAAGCAGATGCGTTGTCATGTGACTTCTTCAACCTGGTGCTGGAGCAGATAGCGCGACGGGCAGGCATCAACAGGGAAGGCACTATCTTCTACAAGTTCGTCCAGCTGCTAGGATACGCGGATGATATCGACATCATCGCGTGTTCTCGCCGTGGCATTGTGGAAGCATTCCCGGCGATTGAAGAACAGGCGAAACGAGTAGGTCTTAAGGTCAATGAGGACAAAACGAAGTACATGCTGTCAAGCAAAAACCAATCCGTCGCTCACCACCTGAGACAAAATATAACAATTGACAGCTACAATTTCGAGGTAGTTCCACAAATGACACCACAGTGGAGATCCGGCATAGAATTGCCCTTGGCAACCGCTGCTACTTCGGCTTGTCCAAACAACTGCGGTCAAAACTCCTCACTCGAAAGACCAAAGTCATGCCTTACAAAACGCTCATACTGCCAGTTTTGCTGTACGGAGCCGAAAGCTGGACGGTAAGCAGAACGGCGGAGCTGATTTTGGATGTTTTGGAAAGAAAAATTCTGCGCCGAATATTTGGTCCTGTCTGTGAGGAAGGTAAATGGAGAAGGAGACACAACCACGAACTCTACGAGCTGTACCAAGATGTGGATGTAGTCCGGAAGGTAAAGATCCGTCGACTACATTGGCTCGGCAACATCGAGCACATGGACACCAACGCTCCAGCTTAGAGGGTCTTCGACTCCGAGCCTCCTGGTTCGGGAAGAAGTGGAAGACCGAACCTCCGGTATCAAGACCAAGTAATCGCGGATGACGACATCTTGGTCTTGATAACTGGAAGTAGCGTGCCCGGGACCGTCAAGGATGGAAGGCAGCTATACCTCAGGCTCAGATCCTCCATGTGTCGCCTGATAAGTAAGTAAGACAGTGACAGTGACAGTTGCGCAATGTGTACGAGTTTGACGTCTCGATTAGCCTTTTCGACATCAGTGACAGTAACAGTTACGCAATTTGTACGAGTTTGACATCTCCTTTGGCCTTTTCGACATCAGTGACAGTAACAGTTGCGCAGTGTTGACGAGTTCGACATCTCCTTTGGCCTTTTCGACATCTGTGATAGTGACAGTTGCGCAGTGTGTACGAGTTTGACGTCTCCTTTGACGTTTTAGACATTAGTGACAGTGACAGTTGCGCAATGTGTACGAGTTTGACATCTCCTTTGGCTTTTTCGACATCAGTGACAGTGTCCGTAGCGCAATGTGTACGTGTTTGAGTCTCCTTTAGCCTTTTCGACATGAGTGACAGAGTTTGACATCTCCTTCGGCCTTTTCGACATCAGTGACAGTGACAGTTGCGCAATGTGTACGAGTTTGACGTCTCCTTTGGCGTTTTCGACATCAGTGACAGTGACAGTTGCGCAATGTGTACGAGTTTGACATCTCCTTTGGCCTTTTCGACATCAGTGATAGTGATAGTTGCGCAATGTGTACGAGTTTGACGTCTCCTTTGGCGTTTTCGACATCAGTGACAGTGACAGTTGCGCAATGTGTACGAGTTTCACATCTCCTTTGGCCTTTTCGACATCAGCGATAGTGACAGTTGCGCAATGTGTACGAGTTTGACGTCTCCTTTGGCGTTTTCGACATCAGTGACAGTGACAGTTGCGCAATGTGTACGAGTTTGACATCTCCTTTGGCCTTTTCGACATCAGTGATAGTGATAGTTGCGCAATGTGTACGAGTTTGACGTCTCCTTTGGCGTTTTCGACATCAGTGACAGTGACAGTTGCGCAATGTGTACGAGTTTCACATCTCCTTTGGCCTTTTCGACATCAGTGATAGTGATAGTTGCGCAATGTGTACGAGTTTGACGTCTCCTTTGGCGTTTTCGACATCAGTGACAGTGACAGTTGCGCAATGTGTACGAGTTTCACATCTCCTTTGGCCTTTTCGACATCAGTGACAGTAACAGTTGCGCAGTGTTGACGAGTTCGACATCTCCTTTGGCCTTTTCGACATCTGTGATAGTGACAGTTGCGCAGTGTGTACGAGTTTGACGTCTCCTTTGGCGTTTTAGACATTAGTGACAGTGACAGTTGCGCAATTTGTACGAGTTTGACGTCTCCTTTGGCTTTTTCGACAATCTCTTGAGAAATGGTAGAACTCTGTGGGAACCTATTTCTGTCATTCAAAGTTCTATTAATAGAACTCACGATATCAGTAGTGATAAGGACAATCACGCTGTAATAAGAACTTATATGAGTTCCTCCGCTAGTAAATGACAATAAAGCAATAGCCACTTGTCGCATATACCACTTGTCTACTTCGATGACTCGAAATGCTATTGGCAGATAAGAGGAGCAATTTAAATTCATTTTTCGAAATGTATCGAAGCAAAGCTAGAGAAGGGGAGCTACTCGTCCGGAGTCTTATCGTCGCTTCACTTTGACGGATTACCATTCACTGATCGATTTGTTTACTTCACCTGTATTCCAAGACACTTGCCGATGTTAAAAATAAACTTCAATGTCAAGCAATACTAACAGCCCAAGGTAAAACCCATAACGTCAATCGACGGAATACAGTCTCAGCTGACTAGGTAGAACGGGGAAAGAGACATGATTGATAGGTGCAACGATAGACAGTTCAGTGTGTACGGAAAGGCGCCTATGTTGAGAAGCTACGTTTATGCTATTCCTTTGATAACAGTATAAGGTCTTGTCTTGACAGCATGTCGTGTAGTGTGGTGTGGTGATAAGGCCAGATGGATGATGGACTCGGCAGTAAATAGAAAATTTCGCAAAAAATCTGATCCGTTTTTCCCTTGCCTTCGGCCCTCTCTGTGTAGATTAGGTAATTACTGTCTATTCCTCGGTGTACGCCCTAGAACCATCATGATTTATAACTTGTCAAGAATAGGCTTTTGTGGTTTTCGAGGTGTTAGTAGCCTTCGCCGAAAGTCGTTTGAAGTGGCCGACTGTGAGTCGACTTTTTCTAAAATTGACTCAGCTATCGAGCATAGATTAACAAAGTTGTCGGAATACATTACACGTTCCTTGGTTGTAACCGAAAAGATAGAACAGCATATGACGAAGACACGAAGCTTTGTGGATTTCTACCCCGTTCTATTGTTAGACGATAAATACCGTCTAAATCGTATGTTTATCGGACAGCGATTGCAATTGCTAAGGCCGGTTATTGACAAGTCGAAAGCCAGTTTAGCTTTTGATAAGATGGTAATTTGCGCAATGTGATGAACCATATCAGAAGCTGGGGTTCACAGGTGGCGGATAGTTAACGGTCTGCTCACGTAGGCTAGTTGCGAATAACCAATGAGCGACCAAGAGCAGCACAAGAGGGGGACGTAGCTAAAACGGATGTAGAAAACCCTGTGAACTTTTGAACCTTCTGTGACAAGACGAGTCAACACCGTCTCCAATTAAGTGCTTCCACCTCAACTAAGCATGTTTGTGTACTTCAGTTCTATGGCGTTGAAAGAAATATACGTACATACGTCCATGGAGACAAGGATCCGGCCTTAGCACAGTAGGCAGTAAGGTCGTATTTAGGGCATACTGGAAAACTTCTTTTGGAATTGGCAACCATCAGGGCTAACGTTGACAGGATTCTGTTACCTAAGTAAGCAGGAGTGAACTCCGGACGAAACGGCTAGCAGGCTAATGCTGAACCCGCCTCCGTCCCGCTAAAACCATGGCTGGCTTCCAGTTACGCTCCATGCTTTGTCGCCATTAAGTTGGTGGTGTACACTTGGTTAGCATTTATCCGGCTCTGGCTTAGGACCCCATTAGGGCCTGTGTCCACCCTCGCATGGCTTCACTGCATGGAAAGACAACCATGGGATCAATTAGGTGACTACGCATCCGAGAATTGATAGCGGCCCTGAGTGGGGACCTTATAGCAATGAACACAACAACAAAAGATCAAAGAAGAACCTGCGACGGGAACAATGAAGGAAACCCTTTCAAAAGGATCAACAGACTGGAAAAGTCACCTATACGCGAATCAGTAAACCCGAGTCCAGGAGTGAACCCCAGGGGGGAAACCCAGCGTGGCACCGACAGCCGGTAACACGCCGGCCGCCAGTCTTTCATAAGCTAGTTGAGTCCCGAAGGGGTGAGTAAAAATGTCTGGCTTCACCAAGGTGCACGATGCCTGATCCTAACCACACAGCCGTCTGCTTTACACATGCTAGGAGACAAATCAAGATAGGTAGGTAGGTTCGTAGTCTCCCCAGAATGGAAAGAAATCACGTAGGCCAGAGACACCCGTTGTGTTGCCCGTATTCATGGAACCACTTAGTGCTTCTTAAAAAATGAAGAAGGTCATTACTTGCTGATCATCTGCCAGGTCATTTAGGAAGTAAGATCCTAGGTAGGGTTTCCTGATGGCGCAGAAGGTCGGACAGGCGCAGAGTAGGTGGTGAATGGATTCGACTTCCTCTTCGTTTAGTCAGCTTCTGCAGAATGCATTCGGAACTTTCCTAGTTCAATGAGACAGTGACCGGTCTCATGATTTTGTAGATGTCAGTTCATATTAGTGAGATTAGTCTCCTAGTCCGTTGACTATCGAACCGAGGCCAGATATGGTTGCAAGGCATATTCCCTCGCGTGCCATGACTGCTTGTTGCGTCGTTCCTTGTCTGGCGAGTGTGTCGGCTCTGTCGTTACCTGGGATGTCGCTGTATCCTGGTACCCATAGGAGTCGTATATGAAACTGTTCAGCCATCTCGTTAAGAGGTAGGCGATGATCGAGGCTTGTTTTTGAGGTCTACACATAGGACTCCAACCATTTCAAGGCTGCTTGACTATCCGTGAGAATTCAGTAGTGGATATTACGTTCCACTTAAGCCAAGACCGAGCCTCTTTCATTGTCAACAGCTCCGCCTGAAAAAGGCTGCAATGATCTGGTAGTTTTAGAGCTCGGCCGGGGTTTAGTTGTTTGCAGAATACTTCACTACCCACCCTGTCTTTGGTTTTCGACCCGTCAGTGTAGAACTCCACGCAGCTCTTGAGAGGTTGTGTTTGGCGGGTCCAGTTCCATCTGTCCGGGTATGCTATCTTGAATTTCTTCTCAAAGACTGTGGTGGGCTCTATGTGTTCCGAGTTTTCTGCCATGGTTATCCTGTTGTCCAGGATGGATATAGCTCGTCCATTTGGGGTTGATTCTGACACACTGAGCGAGTTCGGATCCCGATAACACCAACGCCATCGAACACAACACGGATGGTTGAGAGAAGCTTGACTCTGTTCCTTAATGGGCCGTAACGTCACCAAAGAAGAATTTACTTAAATCACTCTTTTGGCATAGAATACCAGTGTCTCCCATATCGAAGAACTTCAATGAGCTAATTCCTTAAGTTCCTTAAGATGCCGAATTCTTTGCCTTTTCCTTGCCAAAAAGATCCAAGGGGAGTAGGTGAAGCATCGTTTCGCAGCATCTTGGAAAAACTGATCCGGCTATATCGCACCACGCTAAAAAATACGCGGGCCTTCGAATCGTTTGAAACATGCACCGGATCTCAATAAGGAGATGCGCTGTCGTGTGGCTTCTTCAATTTGATGCTGGAGCAGATAATGCGACAGGCAAGCGTTAACACGGAAGGCCCTAGGTTAGGTTAGGTGAATGAGTGCCCTATTGGCGAAAGGTCAAGGCTCTCTTAGGAGGATTCCATTGTACCCAGTTAACGGTTCACCCATAGAAACCTAAACATTTCCCGTTGAACTGAACCACTTAGATGTAGATAGAAATAGTCTGTTCAGCCTAATGTTACTTACCTTCTTCTAGTCTCGAAAGGAAGGGACTTGCAAAGAATATGTTTCTTTTTTGGGCTAGTGCTGGGCATTCGCACGGTAGGTGATGAATGAATTAAACTTCCTCTTCGTCCCTGCAGCTTCTACAGAAGTCGTTGTGGGGCTGGCTTAGCCTGGTTGCATGGTGGAATATCATTTAGTGGCCAGTAAGAGCACCGACTGCCAATCGAATATTCCCACTTCAGAACTTTGGCAGACTTTCTCTATTTTTCTTATAATAGACCGGCTAAGTTGATCCTGTCGTTGCGAATGTATCTAATTGATAGCATCGTTTATTGGCTTTCACTATTAGCACCGCCGCTTCTTCTTCTTTTTCGGCCCTCCAGTTCATGGCGAACCTGGGCCTCCTTTTAAAAAACCTCTCCAACTGGCACGGTCTTTCGCCAGCAGTCTCCAGTGCCGAGACGCCCATTTAGTTAAGGTCCTCATCCACTTGGTTGCACCACCTTAAATTTGGCCGTCCTCGAGCGCGTCGCCCCGCAGGGTTGGATTCAAAGACTTTCCGGGACGGCGTTGGATCAGAAGATGCCGTGCTACGTTCCTGTCGCTGTACAGCCGGTACGGTTCACTATGAAGTCTTCTCCTCCACTCCCCATTTATGCAGGTCGGACCGAAAATCGTACGCAGAATTTTTATCTCAAAACGACCAAGGGCGTCCTCATCCGCTTTCGATAAGGTCAATGTCTCTGCGCCATAAAGCAGGACAGGGATGATAAGGGTCTTGTATATGGTCACCTTGGTTTTTCGAGAGAGGACTCTGCTTCTCAATTGCCTCCCGAACCCAAAGAAACAGTGGTTGGCAAGAGTTATTCTGCGTTTGATCTCACATGGGTGTCATTGCTGCATGTCACTGCAGAGCCTAGGTAGATGAAGTCCCTGCCTACCTCGTCAATATACTTGCCAATATGTGTGCCCTGGCCCAGACGGCGCGCCGGTGGTTCATGTCTTTTCTCAATGACAACATATATTTCGTCTTGCCTTCATTTACCGCCAGTCCTATTTTAGCCGCTTCCGCCTCAATGCTCGTAAGGGCCTCAATGATATCTCGCTGAGCTCGTCTAATTATGTCAATGTCATCGGCATATGGGAGCAGTTGTACGGTCTTGTTAAAGATGATGCACCTCGTATTGACCAGTGAGTTTCGCACTATCCTTTCAAGGACGATGTTTTAGAAGGCACACGATAGCGTGCCGCCCTGTCTAAAACGTGTTTTAACATAAAAGGTATCGGCCAAGTCGCTTCCAACCCCGATGGAGCAGCGAAAGCTCTCCATGTCATCCTGCACAATCTGACAAGTCTGACGTCTCTATGTATGCTGTCATATGTGGCCAAATTGACAAACAGATTGTGGGTATCGATCTGGAACTCGTGGATTTTTTTCAGGATCTGCCGCAGTGTAAATACTTGATCGATAGTGGACTTGCCGGGCCAGAAACCACACTGATATAGATAAGCTTATAAACGAATGGTTTCAGGCGTTCACAGAGTGCAGCAGAGAAGATTTTCAGAAGACGTATACTTCTGCAGTTAGCGCAGACAAATGGTCTCCTTTCTTAGCCTCAGATAGTGATCTGCGTGGAATCTGCGCCTGATCCTAGTCTAGCTAGCTCGTCCACCTTCTCATTTCCGGAAATATTCATACGACCTGGTAACCAGCAGGGAGTCACCTTATTGCTATCCATCCTCTCTTTGCAGAGCGTGGTTGTTGTCTGCAGAGCCTTGGTGGCTTCCTGACTGTCAGTATAGATGTTGATCCTTTTACCTGAACGGTTTTCTCTAAGAATCAGTCTTGGAAAACGCTTCAATTATCATCAGGTCTATAGGAGTGATTTGCTGCACGAGATTCGAAATAGGCCCCCGCTCCTGTACCGGCATCCATTTTGGATCCGTCGGTACAGATTGCCGTTTATCTTCCGGACCTACTATACCTTGGGTCCATTACTCCCTGGATAGAGAATCTCATCTCGCAGCAAGAAAACAGGATGATTTCGCACCCGCACTCAAGGCTAAGGCCTTATAACGTTGAACGTTGTGCGAGCGAAGGTAACAGGGAGAGGGAGAGTTTCGCCGAAGTTCAGGAGTTATACACTCTTATGGTGTTTTGGTGTTTAAAACACAACCTGAACGGAGTGCACTGGTTTGGGTCATAGATGTTAGTTCACTACTCTTAGGGGTGGGTGTCCTAGATAGGACGAGAGCACACCGAATTTCGCGTTGGTTAAAATTCTCAGCAATGGTTTCACGGACTTTTTGGTGTTATACTGCATATGCAGAGGATGAATTTGAGTTGACGGGTGACCGTGATGCAGTGGTTAACATCATCGACTGTCGAGCGGAAGGTTTATAGTTTAAAGTCGCTTCATAGCCAAGAAAAAGCAGGATGATATAATCCGTTTCGGCTTTCTATCTCAAAATGGCCCTTCTATTCAAGACTGATGCGAGGCCATTATGACTCCTTGCCGAAAGACCGTATTCTTGCATTCTTAGCGCAGTCCTGGTTGCGATGCTTTCCCAGTATATGTCGAAGGGTGAAAGGTTCAGCATTGTTTCAAGAGCCGCCGTTCGTGTGGATTTAATAAATCCAGTCACTACCAGACAACCCGCCCTCTGAACCCCTGAAACACTTTGAAAATGGCATTTGTTCTCAAGTGTCTTCCACCAGACAATCGAACTGTAGGCTAACATAGGTCTCACCAACGCAGTGTACAACCAATATACCACTTCTAGCTTGAAGCCCCATGTCTTTCCAATGGCTACTTTACTCGAATACAGTGCTACGTAGGCTTTTTTAGTTCCTTCAGTAATGTTGTCGTTCTAGCTAAGTTTGGAGTCTAAGATTATGCCAACGTATTTGGCAGATTTTTTGAGGATCAGACGATACCACTCATACGGGGGAAAGTTTGTCTTGATCTACATCTTCTCCTTGTGAAGAGGTCTTTCGTAGGGTTTACTCACAGGCCTCGCCTCTTGTCCCAGTTATTAACCTTACTTACTTAGGTGGCGCTACAGTCCGGTATGAATCTGGGCCTCAACCAACAAACTTCTCCAGCTGGCACGGTCTTTTGCCAGCTGTTTTCAGCGATGGACTTCCAGTTGGTTAAGGTCCCCTTCCACCTGCCTGCGCCACCTTAGATTCGGTCGTCGTCTCCTGCGTCTTCCCTCGGGGATGGACTCGAAGACACTTCGGGCCGGAGCTGTGTTTTCCATTCGCTCTTCATGGCCCAGCCATTTTAGACGTTCGGTACGCAGACGTCGTACTAGGCCGATGCCGCTGTACAGCCCGTTTAGTTCGTCGTTTGCACAATCTGACGAGTTTGGCAGGAATGTCAAAAACTAGACAGGGCGCTGCATAGCTCGTCCCTATGCACACTGTTGACGAAAAGGTGGTGGGTGTCGATTTGATATTCTTGGTTCCTCTCCATGATCTGCCGCAGTGTGAATATTTGGTCTATTGTGGATTTACCTGGCCTGAAACCGCACTGACAAGAACTTATCAGATTATTCACAAGGGGTTTCAGGCGTTCACATAGTACGGCAGAGAAGATCTCGTATTCCATGTTAAGGAGACTTATTCCCCTGTAGTTGGCGCAGTTATAGGGGTCTCCTTTCTTGTGGACTGGGCAAACGATGCTCAGAATACGTTCGTCGTGCATGCTTTCCTCAGACCATATTTTACAGATGAGCTGGTGCATTCGCATGCGCCCTACCAGATTATCGCCAGCCGCTTTAAATAGCTCGGCAGACGGCCCTTCTGCGCCCGCGGCGTGAATGAGGTGAAAAATCGTTACGTCAGCTATGAGGCGGGTACGAGATACCCGAAACTTTGATGTTCTATTCTTAATACTTTGATTGTATAATTTGAATTTTTTACTTCATTTATATTAATAATGGTATCCATTTAACAAGATCAGTAAATAAAATATCGGCATTAAGTACAAAAAGCATTATTTTTTATTGAAATAACAAAGTGTCTACATTTTCTTTGAAAAAATACAAGTGTAGGTAGTTCAGCTTTTTTTCGCATAGAAATCTAACAAAAATCCAACTTTTTTGGTAAATCAATATAAAAATAGTATCTTCTAATTATTATAAATAAAAAAGGAACTGAAAATACTTATGAGATCATGTAACATAGCACCAAAGTTACATACATAAATCAGCACAATCTCCGCATATAAAAATTGCGTGTTCCATACATATTGGCTTCTCACACTTTGAACAGCAATGTTTCGTCATCAGTCATTTCAGTCATTTCAGTCATCACATCTTACATATTTACCAGCACTTTTTTTGGGAATTGATGTTGATGAAGATTCCCCTAAGTGGTCAGCAATTCTCTTTCGTGTTTCCCTTGGAAGATGTGCGTTCTGTTGCCTGTTCCGAAGATTATTATTTATTAGATTCAAACCTTAATTACGAATGAAGTCTCGGCGCTTCATGCGTGTTTTGTCACCCGTGTTATTTTCTCTGTATATTATGATACCATTTATGGCAGCCATATTTAGCATACCATAAAATATCCTCATAGGCCAACGTTTGCTGTTGCGCGAGACATCATAAGCGGCACTCAATTCATCTACGACATCGACCCCGGCTTTAGTTTTATTATAATAAGTAATCATTTCCGGTTTTCTTTTATCGCCTGTCGATTCGTCTATATTTTTATCATGGTGTAATGTCGACATAACCAGCACAACTTTATTTTTTTTAGGTACATAGGACACCAAAGTAATTTCGTTCTGGAACCCAAATCGAGAGCTATATACTTCTGTTCCCTTTTTGAGGACCTCAGGTACACTTGTCTTGTTTTTACGGACTGTGCCGACAGAGGTCAATGGGCCTGTATACACGAGAATATCGCTAGCAGCAGGAAGACCGGTTTTATGCTCTACATTGAAGCACACACGGGATTCATTTTTCTAGAGGAAAAAATTGTATATGTGAACCTTGTTCAATTGTGTTAGTGTTCCTGTCTTTTTGACATTTCATTTGAAAGAGATATTTCCTTTGACAGAGATATTAAGTGCAACCACGCACTAAAATGTCCCTTTGTTTTTTCCGATGTTCACTGCTTGAAAGACCAATGACGATTGAAGCGCAACACCAGGCAAAAAGAGTGCGGACTCGAAAACTGAAGAGTTGTGTATGTATTAGTTTTCCACTTCTGTTCACCCACTAAATTTGCGGAGGAAAATGGTACTCCGTTTCGTACCGCAACCTTCAGCTCCCTCTCCCACAAAACCGGTTTTTTTTGGGTGATATATTCTCGTGTATACAGCCTCAATGAATGTTCTTTCAACAGATGAATCATAAGAGGATAACTAGTAAACCAATTATCGAACGTCAAATTCCTGTTCGTTTTTAGGGTTCCGTACCCAAAGGTAAAACGGAACCCTATTACTAAGACTTCGCTGTCCGTCCGTCCGTCCGTCCGTCTGTCACCAGGCTGTATCTCATGAACTGCGATAGTTAGACAGTTGAAATTTTCACAGATGATGTATTTCTGTTGCCGCTACCACGACAAATACTAAAAACAGAACAAAATTAATTATACATATACATAATTACAAACAACCAATAATAAATTGTTTCGAAAGGTTTTCGTTGTCATCTTTCGGTCAGTTCCCACTTGTGAGCGGCTTGTAGTCATCCATTTTGGGAAATGAAACTCAGAGAAAGCGGATAGCCTGAGGGTACGATCAGCACTTGACACGCGAGCGAGTGGAGTTCAACCCGCAGAAGGCTAGCATTTTTGTTTTTTTTTTTTATTCCTAGTAGCACATGAGGGAGAGTGGGCGAAGAACTCGGGGAGAAATCTTCGGCGAAGTACTCGGAAAGTGATCTTCGGGGAAGAACTCCGGTACGGTTTTAAGCAGTTCCCGGTACGCGGCCGTACCGTGTGTCCTATTGCCTACGTTGGTCGCGGATATCACGTTCGTTGTATAAGGTATTGAAATCACAAATTTCCGTGTCGCGATTGGTCATGCGGGCTAAGTCGTTGGTCAGAGGAGTTTTGGTACCACTGTTTGAATACTCATGCTGCGGTTTATTTACTTCTGTGGACAGTGAATTCCTTTTTTTTTTTTTTTACATATAGTTTTTTTTATTTATTTCGACTTTTTTATTGACATACGGTGTAGGGTAGTTTTAAGGAATAATTGTAAACCTAGATAAAGTTAGGTTAAGGAAATTAAATTTGTGACATATTGAATTGGAAACGATGACGGTGTTTTTTTTTTTCTTTTGCGTGGGATGTTTCGCGAGTCTCGTAGCAAATTCGCGATTCTTGCTGCGGGTAAGTCGGCGTGAGGGCAATCGCGTGGCGCCATCGCTCACGACCAGTCCTCGCAGCTGGCCTAGCATCCCTTTCGCACGACGTCGCGGCAGGTGGAGAGGAGCAAGTGAGCAAGAGGAGCAAGCGATCTTGCACACATACGAACCGATACGTACATACGCATCACATACGTGCATACACTCACACATCTGTACGCTATGTATAGGTATACATACATACATACATATGTACATTACGAAGTAGAGTTGGGTAGTTCCGGACATGTATAGTTCACGGAACTATGTCCTCTCTCGGACACATGTCCTCTCGTTCCGCAAACTGAACGAAAAGAGTTCCATTCAACCCTTATTCATCAATCACATATGTACAAAACGAAAAAAAAAACATAAATGCAACGAACATGCTTCTCATACGGTATGAGTTATACCCCGTAGTTTTCAAGAAACCCAAAAGTATGGAGATGTGGCGATAAAGCTCGAACAGTTGGTGTACACTGTACAGCACACTTGAACTGAAATGAAAGAATATAATGCCCGCACCGCATTTCGTGAACGAATGTCATACATGTGTATGTATGCATTCAGGTCCGGACATGGACATGGTTTGCTAGTTCCATATCGGTGCGAGTATACATTTAGTATTTAAAAACGGGTAGAGATTAAAGTGCATACTGAGATGGAATAATTATCTTATAACCCCATTTATATACTGTTTCAAATATATTGAATGGTCTTTCCAACAATGTTGTTGGTCCAATATAACACCTAAATATTTAAAACTGTCCACGTGTTCAATCAAGAAGCAATTTTCAAACATTCTTGATTGTTGAATACTATATCTTCAAGAACAAATCGATTACACAATGGTGCATGATAATATAAGGGAAGGTCTCTGAAATCTCTACCATTGATATTAAATATCATGTACTTCGTTTTGTTGCTAATTATTAGTTTATGATAATTAAACCATCTCCTTAACATATCTAGGTCACAGTTAACATCTGCAAAACTATCAATTAAGTTAGTGTTTGAGTGGAAAAGAGATGTTTCATCAGCAAAGGCAGTTATTTTGCCTTTAAAAGGTTGTAAGAAAAACGAATTAACATAAATTAGAAAAAGGATTGGGCCCAATACTGCTCCTTGGGGAACACCCATATTTAAGAAGTCTATAGAACTGTAAACATTCCTATTTTTCACAACTTGATAACAGTTGAATAAATAAGAAGAAAACCATTTATAAATGGAGCCTCTGAAACCCGCTTTGTAAGGTTTATCGAGTAGCAAAGTATGATTAACCATATCAAAGACCTTACTGATATCAACAAATAATGTTGATGGTGTTTGAGAAGTGTTTAGACTATTATATATTTCACCAGTTAATTTCAATAAAGCAGTTTCAGTCGATTTGCCACGTCTAAACCCGAATTGGCAATCGCTCAAAAAATCGCTCTAAAAATTACAACATTCTAGATTTTAACTATCCGAAAAGTGAGAATAAAATGTCACTGATTATGTAATTCTGTTGCTGCTTTAGCAACAAATACTTAGACAGAATATAATAAATATATGTATAAATGGGGCTCCCATACAACAGACATGCTTTTTTTGCCGTTTTTATACATAATAATACGGAACCCTTCGTGCGCGAGTCCGACTCGCACTTGGCCGGTTTTTTGTTATTGGTTCCACTAAACGGTTCACGATGTCAAACGCTTTGTTACTTAGCTGGTAAGGCCCTGGTGGTTGTTTTCCTGCGTATATTTCGAGTTTGAGAATGAAAAACTTCTTCGCATCTACAAGAGCTTGAATTTTAATTCCATATTTGGCTGGTTTGTTAGGAATGTATACCCGGAAAGGACATCGCCCTCGGAAAGATAAAAGCATCTCATCAATAGTAAGGTTCTCGGAAGGCACATAATGTTTTTGAATATTTTGAACAAAACTGTCCACAAGTTCCCTTATTGCAGCTAGATTATCAGTCTTTTTTCTTTGGCCCCGGGTGCTTTTATCATCGAATCTCAAACAATTTTGGAGGAAGTAAAACCTTTGCAGTGACATTGTAGTCCGAAAAATTTCAACTCCTGTACCATCTGTACGCCACAAATCGTTTAAATTTTGTCTGTTTGAGCGATTCAGGCCAGCTATATACAAAAGTCCTATAAATGCTTTCAAATCGTCCAAAGTTGCATCTTTCATGTGATACTGCTTACTATTTTCTTGATTTATTTCCCTTTTATTCTTTATTTGAATATTTGTGTATGTAAGTACGGTATTTAACATACTATCGGTAATAAAGAGACTCCAAGTTTCGATCTCTGTTTTAGCAAGCTTTGCAGTACCTTTTACGCCTGGAGCGTTAGTAATAATATTCTCAGATCGAACTCGAACGCTTTGTCTAGGACAATCTTTTGACCATTTTGTACCATCCTTGGATGTATAAAAAGTCCCACTTACCGCAGACGACTGACTAGTAGTCGCTGGGACACACTCCGGCTCTTCCCAAATGATCCAAATTAGCCTCTTGTTCCGAATCACTTTCTTCACTTCTCTGAGAAACGCTATCAATTTCATCTTCACTCTCGGAGTCCCAGGAACTAGCACTTGAGCAATTTTCCAAAAACTCTTGTAATCGACGTTCATTTTCCTCATAAGACATCTTAAAAATCTAAAAATAAATCACAAAATACTATAAATATCTATAAATCATAACTTTACTGTCAACACAAAAATGTAACACCGACTATGAGGTCGGGTATGACGTACCCCAGCTACGTTTGCGCACGTCTATCTCCCGTCACCGCCGTCGAAATACTAAACTCGAAGCTGTACTTCCCTCTCGCACCTTAACCTCCAGCTACTACGACGACAGGACTCGTATGGCCACAGTTACATTAAATAACCTGCGCTTTAAAACTTCTCGGGTATGACATACCCGACCTCACTCACTCACGACCTCATCTAGGTCAGGTGGACATTTTCGTCCGTTGCGAATGGATCATTCTTCCTGACAGCGGTATTAGATCTTTCATCGCAGAAGTCTACAGAAGTGTCCCTTCCATAGTCGTAGCATCGACTGTGACTCTAAAACTAGTTGTCTGTCCTCATACCTACGGGCTTCCGCTCTGGCTTCATAGCCCTGGCATGTTCGTTTTACTTTTTCGTAAAACTTGCGAGCATTATTCCTGTGGTAGCATCCCTCCATGTCCTCAGTCTACCGCTTTTTCTTCCTTAAAAGCATGTGTTCCTCTCTCCATTTCTGTTCGTAATGGCTCACGAGTGGCTCTCTTCCGTCTATGTAGCATGGCTTTGTAGCCATTTTGCTTCGCTACATGGGCTTCCCAGCATTGTTTATCAAACCAACAAGCCAGCGTATCAAAGGCAGTGTCTCCGATGCCCACTCGATCGGCAATAGTCCTAGCGGTCTCCTGCGATTGTAGCTTTCTGACGTCAAACTTTCGTTGTCCAGCTCGACTTCGTGGCTTCCTTGATATCTTCATAAGTACCTTGGCTACAACGAGGTAGTTAATCGAGTCGATGTTGACTCCTCGGAAGGTTCGTACGTCTAGGATGCTGGAGGAGTATCTGGCTTCGATCGCAACGTGATAAGTCTGATTGGTGGTAGACTGATCAAGTGATCACGTGTGCTAGCCAGACGGAGATTCAGACGTGGTGTCTTGTAGACTATACTTCCCCGCGATCGACTTAAACATGTCCTCTTTGCCCAGTTCTGTTTAGAAGATCGTTGAATTCTTCTTTAAGGCGATCGTCCTTTTCTTCGATTGGGCCGTGAGCGCATATCAATCTAATGTTTCCCAACTTAGTTTTGATGCAGATTGTTATAAGGCGTCGTCAGCTTTGTATCCGTCCGTATCCGAGGCTTGTGGTTGTTTCGGAACAAGTGTTTTTTTCCGTGATGGGGATGTTACCCCTAAGCACAACCCCCAACCTGGAGGGCCAGGTTCCTTTTGCCCCATCAATGGGTTATGTCGCTGCACACATTGGTTTACTACCTGGCGTGTGCCAGGTCAGCTATCCAGGGGAGCCCACGAGGAGGCTGTGTGTCAACTTGAATTGAGCAGGGGCAGAGATTGAAGCTGGCGTTTGCCATGTTAAATGCGATCAACTCCCCAACGGAACGATAGATAGCTGCAATAATAGGAACACATAACTGCGAACTCTACGAGCTGTACAAAAACGTGGATATATTCCGGAAGGCAAAGATCCGTAAGCTCTACCTATCATATGATTCTTGTACAAAGGTTATACATCGACGATATAGTACCGGTGCGAAAGAAGCTTAATATTCCTAAATCAAGATAAGAGCGAATAGATGACCCCATTTTTTCCTCAAAATCTCCAATCATCCAGCCTTGAAATCACCCCAGGGATAAGAATACATGTCAACCAATCCTTCAACGGTAGCAACAAATTTCGGTGTTCGTCATCCTTACAAACTAAAAAGCAAGGAAACAATTTTGGGGCTTATGGCCCTCCACTTTCACATCATTCTCCAACAACCCTCCATAATACGGAAGTCACTGTCATCAATCAGTCGCAGTCACATGTCACAGGCGCTTCCTTTAACTCTGTCTCCATGAATGGTGACCCAAAATACAAATGTAAACACCACCAAATGTTCACCACAAAACTCCACCGAGCCCAGGAAGATAAATTATTTGTCTTCTACCTGCCACACGCGGATCCGTCTCCATGGCCACTGGCAGTACCACATCATCCGCCATATCCCTAATCCTTCCTCAAGAGCTTGCTAAACTTTAGCATACACCAAATTCCAGGTACACATCATCCGCACACACTTGCTGTGAGATCTTTACCGGAAGCCATTTCATCCTTGAACCAGGTGAAGCGGAAGAAACATGACATCGATGGTTAGCAACGTCACCGTTTCCATTGTACTGTATGGTGAATCAATTTGCACGGAAATCCCTTTACGTTGGCCTTGGAGGGTACAATCGACTTACCCACATGCCAGTCGCAGTTCAGAAATCCAAAAAGCAAATCCACAAAATTCGGTTTCTGTGACTTGCTCATACAGAATGAGCGGCATCGGATGTATGGTTGTCGTCCCTCAAGGCGGGAGCGGATTTTACAGCAACTCAAGGGGGCAAACAAGCGGGATGTGCTGGCTGGAATGTAATTGTCACTGAACATCGTATAAAGCCAATTAGTGACATGTCGATTAACTTGTCAACATTGACACATCCTTTCCAGGAGGAAAACAATGGGATTGTGATGGTATCCAAGAACCAGGATTTGTTGTGGTGGAAACAACTATGAAGGATTAAAGCTTAAGCATCCTTAAATGGGTGCAAGTACATGGATCAAATTGATTATTGGATTTTCTGACAAACTTTTTGTTGGAAACGTCTTACCTCTGTTAGCATTGGCAACATAAAGAACGACGAGTCAATGGTAGTAGATGTCATCATTTTTTAAGCTTATCTGGCAGCTATCCACTACAAGCAGGACGAATCGAAAAATGTCCATAAAACTTACTATGACTTCCCCATTAAGGACTTATATCTAGATGACGGTTCATTCTTTATAAGTCTTAGCTGTAATAGACGCACCCTATGCTGACGACCTCACGAAACATAAAAACCAATACCTACATGGAGAAATGGATCGATCTTGCCTGTGCAGCCACACAAGTAATGGAGACGCTAGAGTACCACGAACCAGATATAGTGCGACGGGATAGACCGGGCAAAAAGTGGATGAAAAACTGCGACATCTATTACGACGAAAGAAGTTATTCGAGGTGCGCTCAGGCGAAAAGTTCTTATCTTTAGAGATAGCAACATAAGTCTAATTGACATACATGCCCCACAGAGGATTAGAACAACACCGCATAGGACGACTCTACGATCTCTTGGATGAAACCTATGCTCAATGTCCTAGTTTTGATACCAAAGCCTTCCTTTCCATGCGAAGCTGGGCAATAAAGTTGTTTTTGAGCGTGTCATTGTAAATCATACAAATGGCAGCAAGTACACGATTCCCACACCTCAACATCCATAAGGGTACCTGGCGGTCTTTCGATCAATCAACAATCAATCAAATTGATCATATCGCGATCGACGGCAGACACTTCTCCAGCATCCTAGATGTCCAAACCTCTTGAGGAGCCACCATCGACTCGGATCATTACCTTGTTGCAGCCAAGGTACGGATGCGAATTTCTCGGAATCAACCGAGTCGAGAAAAAACACCAAAATCTAACGTCGGAAGGCTGCAATCGCAGGAGACCGCCGATCAAGTCTCCCTCAAGCTCTCTCAAGTCCCGATGCAATCTATAGTAAACATAGAACAGCAATGGAGTCGTAGTCAGAACGCGATCAGAGAGGTCGCCTGAGATGTACTCGGTTTCAAGCACCCAACTTCGAGAAACCTCTGGTTTGATGACGAATGCAGGCAGGCCCATGTAGAGAAACAGAATGCCCACATGGCTACACTGCATCGACGGACGGGGGCTGCCCGCGAGCTCTATGAACAGAAAAGGAAGGAGGAGCATGCGCTTCTGAGAAGGAAAAAGAAGGAGCACGAGAAGCACGAGATCGAGGAGATGGAGAGATGTTACGGCAGGAACGACGTTCGAAAATTTTACCAGAAAGTAAAACGAACATGCCCTCCACCCGACCGAGACGATGTTAAGATAGCGATATCGAAACTTAAGTCTTATAAAGTTGCTGGAGCAGACGGGCTTCCCGCGGAACTGTTTAAAGCAGCTGGCGATGAGCTGGTTAGGAACATGCAGCAATTCATCTGCAAGATATGGTCGGAAAAATGCATGCCCGATGAATGGAATCTCAGCATCGTTTGCCCGGTCCATAAGAAAGGAGACCCCTATGACTGCCCCAATTAGGATAAGTCTCCTAACATTGCGTATAAGATCCTCTCTGCCATACTATGTAAGCGCCTGAAACCGTTCTTGGACAATCTGATAGGTTCCTACCAATGTGGATTCAGGCCAGGAAAATCCACGATAGACCAACTATTTACACTACAAAAGAGAAGACCCATGAATTCCAGGTCGACACGCACCATCTTTTTGTCGACTTTAAAGCCGCATTTGACAGCGTTTATAGAGATGAGCTATACAGATCCATGTGACGTTTCAACATTCCTGCCAAACTCTTCACTGTGCAGGATGACTATGGAGAATTCCCGCTGCTCCATTAAGGTCGGAGGTGAACTAACCGAGACCCTCGATGTTAAAAAAGGTTTTAGACAGGGTGACGCACTGCCATATGATTTCTTTAACATCATTCTTGAAAAGATCGTGTGGGACTCTGCGGCCAATATAAGAGGTACGATCTCCATCAAGTCCACACAATTGCTTGCCTACGCAGATGACATTGACAATCTTGGACGGACAAAGCGAGACGTCAATGAGGCTTTCGCAAGCATTCAAGCAGAAGCGGCTAAAGTGGGCCTAAGGGTAAGTGGGGACAAGACCAAATATATGCTGTCACCAAAGAAAGACGTGCAACACCGACGTCTTGGTCAGAACGTCACCTTCGGCAGCTAAGTTTTTTAAGTAGTCAAGGACTTCGTCTACCTTGGCTCGATAGTGTCAAGCAGCAATGACACTAGCGGTGAGATAAATAAACTCTGGTCAACCGCTGCTTCTTTAGGCTCAAGGGGTGAATAAGTAGTAGGGTCCTCTCTCGAAAAACTAAGGTATCCCTCTTAAAAACCTTAATCATCCCGGTCCTCCTCTATGGCGCTGAGGCCTGGACTTTATCAAGAGCGGATGAAGAGGCTCTTGGGCGTTTCGAGAGGAAAATTCTGCGTGCAATCTTTGGTCCCGTTTGTGTAAACGGAGAATGGAGGAAGAGATTCAAGCAAGGCGAATCATCTTCTCCCTCCAACTACCGACCCATTGCACTAACGTCCCTTCTTTCCAAGGTCATGGAAACGCTGATTAACCGTCAGCTTATGAAATATCTTGAATCACAGAAACTCCTCAATGACCGCCAATACGGTTTCCGCAGCAACAGATCCACTGGTGATATGATGGCACATCTCGCGGAAAAGTGGAATCACTCGCTTCACCAAGCAGGTGAAAGCAAAATTGTTGCACTGGATATTTCGAAAGCATTTGACAGGGCTTGGCATGAAGCCCTTTTGTCGAAAATGCGTGCTTTTGGGATCGATGAGTTTCTCTTTCAATGGATTAGAAGCTACCTTTCGAATCGTTCAATTCAAGTTGTTTTGGACGGATTCAAGTCTGATACTCACTTTGTAAATGCCGGTGTTCCCCAGGGCTCCGTTTTGTCTCCGACACTCTTTCTTTTTTTCATAAATGATCTCTTGTCTGTTACTTCTAATCCAATTCACTCCTTCGCTGACGACAATACCCTCAGCTTCTCATATTCGTTCACCAGTTTACGACCCTGCACTTCGGTTGTAGATAATGAGCGGCAGCGTATGTTAAGCTCATTAAATTCCGATATCGACAGCATCATCCAATGGGGTAAAAACAATAGAGTGGAATTTAATGCTTCCAAAACACAATGTTGTCTCTTGTCGTTAAAGCGTATAAATAACGCGCAGCCATTATCCATGAATGGCACTTGCATCTCAGAAACTGAAAAGCTTTCTATCCTGGGTATGAGTGTTGCTCACAATCTTAATTGGAGCGACCATATATTCAGTGTCGCCAAGAATGCTGCGAAATGCCTAGGATTCTTATACAGATGCAAGAAATATTTCTCACCCTTAGATCTGGCTACAATCTATAAGGCGTTCATTCGCCGCAAATTAGAGTTTAACGCTCATGTCTGGTCCGGTGCTTCCAAGACCTCACTGCACCTACTAGACAGAATACAAAAACGAGCCATAAAACTGATAGGTGACTCCAGCATTACCAAAACATTAGACTCGCTGGAACACCGCAGGAGTGTTACCTGCCTCTCCCTGTTTTATCGTTACTACCACCAAAAATGCTCTGATGAAATAGCCAGTTGCATTCCGTCCCTTCAACATTACTCCCGCAATACACGTCTCTCTAGGAATGCTCACCAATATACTCTGAAGCCCGCTTTCGGACGTACTGTCAAATATAGAGAATCTTTCATTAACCAAACCACACGAATCTGGAACTCCCTGCCGGATTCGGTTTTCCCCCCTCAATGCAACATGCAAGAATTTGAGATCAATGTCCATCGGCATCTCCTCTATTCCTCTTCCTCTCTACCTTCTGCCCGCACTGTGTCGCCGACATAATAAGGTTATTAGACCTTGAGTGCGCGCAAATTTAAAAAAAAATTGAAATTCATCCTCTGCGTATGCAATATTAACACCAAAAGTGCATGAACGAATTCCTGTGAATTACAACCAACGTGAAATTTGGTCGGCTCTCGTCCTATCTAGGACAAACCACCCCTGAGAGTAGTGAACGAACATCTTCTTCTTTCTTCATTTGGTGGCGTTACAGCCCATGAACGACCAGAGCCAAGCTTCTCTCAATCACCCATGATATGTGTGATTTCATTTTTCCATAGGGGAAAGGGACCTACAGTTTATTGCCGATTCCGAACGGCGAATTTCGAGAAGCTTTTCATGACAATTTTACTACAGGGGTTTTGTCAGAACCCCGCTGAGGAGAAACAGCGTGAAAAACACGTTCGATGACATGGCTGTGTCGGGATTCGATCCCGTTTCATCGGCGTCAGAGGCCAACACACTACCCACTGCGCCACGGTGCTCGAACGAACATCTACGACCCAAAAAACCACTGCACTCCGTTCAGGCTGTGTGTCACAAAAAACATCAACCTGGGCGAGACTCTCCCTCTCCCTGTTAGCTCGCACAACGTTTACAAGTACATCGGAAGGCTAGACGTGTCCAGTCGTTTGGTACAAGCCATCGAGGCATTTAACCAAAACATAGTTCTTGCTTACGTCAACGTTTTTTATCACGTTGTACCCGCTTTATAAATTGCTTTCAAAATTGCTAGATTAACTATACATAGTTCCTTAGTAGCTGTCATTAAACCTTTCCTACCTTGCAGGCCATGAATCAATTGATTGCCGCAACCGCATTCTAATAACTTGCCCACCACGATAGGTCATTTGACACCAGCAATGCAACTAAATAGCCCAAGACTTGGTCTCTCCTTCGGCCTGCGTCAACCTGAATACCAGTGCGCTACACTCACATGCACACCAGTCTACAGCGACCTCCGATATCATAAGCAATTCCGTAAATCATCCTCATGTCACTTCGCGTTTGGTCTCCTACTGTCACTTATAACTGCCACCCTGCTCCCATTGCTTCCAGTCGTCGAGTGTGGCTGTCGGACACAGGAGAGTGAGTTATGCGAGACCATTTGCATCACAAACAAAACCACCAATCGAACGGATTGTGTCATAAGAGCGTTAGTCCTGCTGCCACTCGATAATGTCTATGAAGCATCCTTGGGACGAGTGTTGCCCGTTCTTCGAGTGGCAGAGGATAAGATCCGTGAAGCACATCTAATCCCGCCGGCTATACGTTTCGAGTGGATTGCCCATGATGACAAGTGTGATTCATCGTACGCACTAATCAATGCGATGGACGGCATCCTGAAGAACTGTTCGCATGTCATCTTTGGACCGGCATGCGACTATCCGCTGGGTAAGAGCTAATCATTTCCTCATATCCTTCTAACTGTAATTGACCGGGTGATTGCCTTTAGCATCGGTAGGCCGGATCACCAAATACTTCAATGGCGAGGGGACGCCCCTAATTTCTGTAGGTGGCGCTACGTATGATTTTGAGAAAAAGAAGACATCCTGCAACGACGAGTTCTATATGCTCCTCCGGACCGGTATTGTGAGCTTCCAATCCCTCTCCAAACTCACCGTCAAGGTCATGCATCGGTAAGCAATATGCAATATGCAACTGTGGTACCCAATTAACCACGTCACGTGTCTTTTCTTTTCAGATACAACTGGGAAACTGCATTGTTTCTACATGAACGCGACAGTCAGATGAACGTGGCTGGGAAGAACACGTGTTACCTGATGATGCAGAGCCTTGCCAAGCAGTTCAGGGCTGAGAATAAGACTTTTTCTCAATACTTACTGGATCCCGTGACAGTTCAGAATTTAACAGCCGACCTGGAGCGGGAAATCGGAAACGAACATTCAAGTAAGTGGAAAATCACATTTTGAAAGCTTTTCTAAACAGATGGTTGTTGTCCTGGATCATTGGTTGCATACCTTGGTTCGTGAATAAACTGCGGTAAATTTGATTGTGAATGAGCACTTTTCCGATAAGCCAACGTCACAATCGACAATATTTGAATTCAAATTTTTACGTTTGGTTTATCGACAAAAAACTGACAAGTGATTATCAAGGTCTGATCGGCAGGCCAATTTGAGTTGAATATAGTAGAAGACCGTAGTAGCTCATAATGGACACTAAGCCGTCTCGCTTAGTTTGCGGGCGTATAATCTAGTCGACGGACCTTTACCTTCCTGACTGTATCCACATCTATGTACAGCTCGAGGTTCGGTCTTCTCCATTCGCCTTCCTCACAGGCAGGACCAAATATCGGGCGCAGAATTCCTCTGCTCCACTGTCCTGTTTATCGTCCAGCCTTCAGCTCTGTATAGCAAGACTGCCACTAAAAGCATTTTGTAAATCATGACTTTCGTTCTTCGGGTGAGGAGTTTTGACCCCAGTTGTTTGGACAAATCGATTTATCAGCGAAGGTCGATTATGTGGCGTCTTTTGTGGAGTTTACGTTTTCCCCGAGGTAGACAAACTCCTTAACCACTTCGAAGTTATAGCTGTGAACTCTCATATTTAGTCCCAGGTGGTGAGCGACGGATAGGTTTTTGCTTGATAGCATGTACCTTGTCTTATCCTCGCTGACTTTAAGACCATCTCGTTTCACCTGTTCCTCAATCGCTGTGAAAGCTTCTATAACGTCACCCTGAGGCCGCGCGATTATGCCAATATCATCGGCGTATCCTAGCAGCTGGACAGACTTGTAGAAGATAGTGCTTTCCCTGTTGATGCCTGCCCGTCGCACCAAATTGAAGGAGTCACACGACAGCGCATCGTCTTGCCGAAATCCGGTCCATGTGCCATGTGACCCCAAAAGGGTCGGAGATCCTTGAGCCGGACTGCACGGTGCATCGCATCAATTTTGCTGGGATTCCGAATTCGGCCATCGCATCAAAAAAATTCCTTGTGATGAACGCTGTCGTATGTGACTTTAAGATCGATGAAGAGATGGTGTAACTTGCTGCTCTTTTTCAGAATTTGTCGAAGAGTGAAGATGTGGTCTATAGTCAGCTTGGGGGCCACTAGTGTGGTACAAAAGGGCCTTAGACGTTCACACAGTACGCTGGACAGGATGCGACATTTAGCAGAGATGTACATCTATAGCTCTTGCAAGAGGTAGGATCGCCTTTGTAGTGGATGGAGCATATTGAGCTGACATTCCATTCTTCGGGCATGATTTCATCTTCCAAATTTCTATAGATGATCTGGTGCATACTCCCTACAAGAACATCGACGCCAGCCTGGAAGCGTCTCTCATGAGAAGCCATCTGAGCCTGCGGCCTTGTTGTTCTGCAGTTGTTGAATAATTATGCCGATTTCTTCGATGCTGGGTGAGAACGATTGGGATTTCCTCAGGCCCTACCACTCTCTCTTGGTCATGCTCGTTAAGCAGCTACTGGAAATGCAAAAATGCCTTCGCAATTTCGAACAGCCTGGGTGCCTTTCTTGAAGCTTCCGGTAAGGCATTTTGCTTACTTATAAAAGGCCCGTATTTTACGCTTGTCCCTAGACATCTCAGTATCCTTGAGCTGCGAGGCCGCGAAGATTGTTTTCTTTAGTCGCAGCAGTTTTTCTCCTCCCTTGTTCTGGCTCGGCACTCCTCTCGCGCCTTTTGGTGCGCCTCGTCGGTTGCTGCCTTTTTCTGCTCACACTCGCCATCATACCACGGGTTTCTTGCCGGGGGTGGTAGATACCCTAAGGTGGCTTCGGCTACTTCCTGAATGGCTGAGCGGCAATGCAGCCACATATTATTGGCATTTGTGTTCGACGTAGGCATACCGTCAAGTCTTTCATTCAGCAGCTCCCTGTAGACTCTGGTAACCTCCGGTGTGCTCAGGCGCCCAATCTCGAACCTTCTCCTGATGGGCTGGTGCAGCTTTCTGACATTGGACAGTCGAGCTCTGAATCTTGCTGTTACGAGGAAATGGTCAGAGTCGACATTTGCCCCTCTGAATGTTCGCACATCCAGGATGTTTGACGAGTACCTGGCGTCAATGAGCACATGGTCGATTTGGTTGGCGGTTCGACCGTCCGGAGATCGCCAGGTTGCTGTGTGGATTCGCTTACGAGGGAATCTTGTGCTACTTATCACCGCATAACGAGCTGTCGCAATGTCCATGAGTCGGAAGCCGTTATCTGTTGTTGTATCGTGGAGGCTGTGATTTCCGATCACTCCGCCAAGGGTGTTCTCCTTACCGATTTTGGCGTTGAAGTCCCCGAGCACGATTTTTACATCGTACTCCGGACAAGCTCCGTAGGCGTTGTCCAGGAGGTCGTAGAAGTCCTCCTTGACAGGGTCTTCAGCCTCGTCGGTAGGGGCGTGTGCACATATAAGGCTGATGTTATAAAATTGGCCTCTGATGCGGATCACAGCCAGGCGATCACTTATAGGTTTAAAGTCGATGACCTCGACCTTAACCGTGATCCCACGACAAATCCGCATCCCAGTAAGTGCAATCTTCTGTGACAGCTGTAATAAATGTCGCAATTCTTCTTCCTCATCATACCGTTTCCTATCCAGCGTATTTCCTGGACCGCAGTAATATGCGCCTTGTACTGCGTGAGGATTCCTTCTAGTTTATGAACAGCTCCGGGAGTGTACAGGGTTCTGACATTCCAGGAGCTTACTCGCAATTCGTGTTCCTTTTTCGTACGTTGTCGTCGTCGTCGAGTATCCGTCCGTTTATCTGAGTCATCTTGCTCATTCGTAACTTTGTTTATTTTTACGTGGGCGGATTGTTAGCCCGGCGCACACCCGCCATTCTGGTAGGGTGATGTCGCTGCATACGTTAGTTCACCTCCCAACGGTTGATGAAGAAGCTATCCCGAGGGCGTCGCGAGGAGGCCGTATGTCAACTTGACACGGGCATTTAAACAGGGATCGTTGCTGGCATCTCGCCAGGTTTAGCTGTATGTCCGAGCCCATGCCCTTCACAGTCAATTGATACTCCGTAGAATATTTCTACAAGCGTTTAAGGCCATGCTTAGCTCGCGACTTATAGCAATTTTGAAGGATATAAAAAAAAAGAAATAGAGTTACCCCAGCTCTTCTTACATTTATCCGTTTATAAAGTAATCTCTCAAGCAATTGACATACAGAATGAACGTGGACAAAAGGGACTGAACACTGGAAAATCCAGTATCAACAACCGACGCCTTTCACATCGAATTTGTCCACCCAAGTGTGTTGCCAGGCTAAAGAGGCAAGCACACAACAGGGGAATCGTATCAATACAAATCGATTTATAACCATTCGAATAACTCACTGAGGTATAGAATGTATATACATATAGCCCCGATACCTCCATGGGAGTTAAGGACTGCTTACCAGTAATATCCCTCAACATAGATGGTCGTAAAGCAGAAAGGTGTGCAGAATCCAATGTTTTTGTTTTGCAATCTACTCTTGCTATCAGTTACTGACGTGAGCTATTGACCCATTTTCAGGCAAATCTTCCTTACCCTACCTGCGCATCCTCTTCAAAAGGCGATACTTTCCTCAAGTTTCTCAGCAACTTCCTATCCAATCAACACTCTTGTTTATCTATCTGCTAAGGTACACGAAGCCACCAAGCATCATTTAAACGAGCATTCATTACCACCCATGCTCGGGCTCTAATTAACTTTCATTTTGTCCTATCCTACTCTCTTGGTCGTCAAATACATTAACGAACTGGAAACGATGGCATCAATGACCTCTTCACTAATTACTAAACTATAACTGATGGAACGATACTTGAATGGGATCAAGTACGATAGGATGGTGTCACAGTGTCTTTGAGTGTACTAGACAACATTCTATGGCATATGTTGTGCCACATACCAAAAGCAATGGGAGCAATTGAAAATCGGTATCTCCAGCTGATACATGAAATGTACAGCTGTCGGCGGCCTTCACCGTACCTGAAATCAGTCACGAGGACGATGTTAACCCCAAATATGGATGTCTGCATACCAACGTATGGAAAAATCCTTTGATGCATAGTACCCAAATACATACGAGTACTTTGAATTGATTGCCACGAGCTGTATGTAGTCAAGGTTTATCAAGTGAATCAAAACCTCATCATGCTTAAGGCTGGATCAAATGGATAGACGATAGAGCATACTCTACCTCCTCCGAATCTAAAGTGCGTTTCATTGTTCATAAATATTTCCAATTTTTTTCCTCAACATTTTGGGTCGTTTCTTTCGTCCTTTTTCCGACTTCCAGACAGTCCTTTTTTATTGGCACAATTTCGTGAAGAACTTTTCTTCTCATTAGGTCGGCTTTGCAATATACCGTTATGGAATTTCTGAGAACTACCACGCGAGGTTTGCAAGGATGCGGATTTATACTTTAATGGTAATGAAAAGGACAAATGTCTTAAAGTGTATTTTATAGATTCGATGCGATGGCTCGTGACGGGAATTTCCAATTTGATTAAGCAATTGACTTTGAGGTTAGGACTCTTAGGCCTATTGAAGAGAATCGGAATTAGGTGATGGAAAATGCGATTTTCTATTTTCGTGGTCACTTGTCTCTATCAACACTGTTGTTAGTGCTGCCCAAACTGGAGTACGTTTGACTTCGAAATTATTGGTGCGGAGACACAAACCGACGGTTAAGTTCGAATTTCGCTGTCGAAGTTCGAATGCTCTCTTGAAGCGGAGATTGCGATGAAGTCAACTGTCAACGGCGTAATGCTAATTGTCAGAGCGTTCTAGAGATTTCCGAAGGGGGAAATATCCACAGTGGGAAGTAAAGCCAACCTGGTGGAGAGACTGCGATCAACGTTGCAGGAAGAAGGTGTCGACTGGGAGAATCACGAGTTCGGGGTGGAGAAGCCGTCGACATCCAGTGAGCCAATATTCGACTTGCAGCACATTCTCGCGGCTCTTAATGCTATGAGTCAAAAGCTGGAGGAAAATTCCATCTCCCTGAGCCAGAAATTAGATCAAAAACTGGAGGAAAATTCCGCTGCTGTAAGTAGAAAGTTGGAGGAAAATTCCACTTTCCTGAATCAGAAGCTGGAAGAGATGCTAGAGAACACTTGAGAAAGCTTAAGAAACATCCAGCAGGCCGTCGACGATCGATTCCAGAACGTCGAAGAGAGAATCGAGACACTAGAATCGAGGTTCGACAAGAAGGTTCTAGATCTCGAAAATAATCAAGAAAATATAATCGAGACTATGGAATCGGGGTTCGACAAGAAGGTTCTGGAACTCGAGAAAACTGTCCAGAACGTTCAGCATCAAGGAATCGTTGTACCGACTGCAGTATCGAAATTCACAGCTCCCAACTTCGACGGCACGAGTGCGTTTAACATCTTTAAACTTCGGTTCGAGACAACAGCGGAACGGAATCAATGGGGAGAAGAAGATCGTGTGGCCGCTCTAGTAATTTCGCTTAAAGGCGAAGCAGCTGGTGTTCTACAGACCATCCCGGAGACCCAGAGAAGGAACTACGCAGCCATATGGGAAGCACTTCACCGAAGATACGGCAGTGAGCACATGCAGGAGATACACAAGCTGGAACTTAAAGGACGCAGCAGCGTGGAAACGAGACCATCCAACAGTATGCTGCCGACATCGAGAGGCTATCCCATCTTGCCTACGCGGACGTTCCAGTTGATGTGGTGGAGAAGCTAAAAACGGATTCTTTCATCCAAGAGCTAAGGGACCCCGACACGCAACGAAGTTTTGATTCTCCTGCCGAAGACATCTTTCAAGGAGACAGTTGCCAGCGCTCTCGCTTGTGAAACATCGCTCTTGATATGCCGACCTTCCATCAAACTATGGCGCATATCTCAAGACCAGGATAGTTCCAGAATAACGACGGCAAGTAGGAGTGGTTCATTACCGGGTAGATGCTACATCTGCGACAAGCAGGGCCACATTGCGAGAAACTGCCGCCTGCGGAGAAACCGTTCATCCAGCAAATTGCGGCGTAGTTCCAGAGAAACAACGGTGAGTAGGAGCCGCCTGTTCCCAGGTAGATGCTACATCTGCAACCAGCAGGGGCACATGGCGAGAAGTTGCCGTCTGGGAAGAAGGTGTCCGAGGTCGGATTTGCCAAAAGGGGATCAAGCGAGAGCACGCGAATACCAGAGGGGAAGCAGCCTTAGAAATGCGGATGCGTCAACGAGGCAACCTCGCGATGTTGAATGCAAACATTGTTCACGAGCCGAAACCAAGGAACAGGTCATCGACATTCGTCGTTTCCATATGGTGCCAGAAGATTCCTGGGCTATCGAGAAGGTCGGAAGGAAGCAGCGAGAAGATGCCGATCTGGCAGTCATCATCGACTACCAAGAACGAGGTTTTCGACCAAGTCGGCAGCAAATATCCAGTGAAAGCCCAATCGTAAAAGCTTACGGGGCTCAATGGCAGAGTTTGAAGCTGAAGAACGGTTGCCTCTACCGCAGTTGGGAAAGTGAGGACGGGAATATTGTAAACGATCTGCTGGTAATTCCAAAGGGACAAATCGACGAGGTCATCCGAGAATACCACAAGGGACCAAGTGGGGGTCATCTTGGTGTTAACAAGACTGTAGAAAAGATCAAGAGACGTTTCTACTGGGTAGGATGCCATGAGTCGGTCACAAGTTTCATTCGCAAGTGTGAACAGTGTGCGAAGGCAAAGGATCCAGTTAGGAAAACTCGAGGAAATATGCAGCAGTACAATGTTGGAGCACCGTTCGAACGTATCGCCATGGACATCGCAGGCCCATTCCCAACGAGCAACGCTGGAAACAAATACGCGCTGGTGGTGATCCATTACTTCAGCAAGTGGCCTGAGGTGTTTTGCATCCCGAACCAAGAAGCCAAAACCGTTTCGGGTGCATTCGTAAATAACTGGGTTGCGCGTTATGGAGTACCAATGGAACTGCACTCAGACCAAGGAAGAAACTTCGAGTCGTCGGTGTTCAAAGAACTCTGCGACATGCTAGGTATCAGAAAGACGTGGAAAACACCATTACACCCACAATCTGATGGCATGGTCGAAAGGTTCAACCGGACGATGGAGGAATATTTGAGAAAAGTCGTCGTTGGAGATCAGTAGGACTGGAATGAACATCTTCCCCTTTTCTTAATGGCATACCGTTCGGCACAGCACAATTCAACGGCAACAGCACCCGCCGAAGCCATTTTTGGAACTGATCTCCGACCTCCATCGGACTTGAAGTTCGGCGTGGTACTACCGACAACTAGCGGCAGGGAGGACTTCGTAACCGAAAAGAAAGAACAGCTGAACTCCATCCATCAGTTCATCCGGGAGCGACTGAATTTGGTCAGCGATAAGATGAAGGCGAGATACGACTTAAGGGCGAACTCTTCTGGATTCGAGACAGGACAATTGGTATTGCTGTACAACCCACAACGAAAAAAAGGCTTGTGCCCCAAATTGCAATCAGCCTGGGATGGGTCATATGAGGTCGTCAAGAAGCTCAATGACGTGGTATACCGAATACAGCAGACGGGAAACAGACGGGCGAAGTATAAGATTGTCCACGTAGAGAGGTTAGCGCCATATTACGGAGAGGGATCCAATCGCTTGTTCGAGGACAAACAAGTTTAAGCGGAGGGCAGTGTTGCGGAGACAAACCGACGGTTAAGTTCGAATTTCGCTGTCGAAGTTCGAATGCTCTCTTGAAGCGGAGATTGCGTTGATGTCAACTGTCAACGGCGTAATGCTAATTGTCAGAGCATTCTAGAGATTTCCGAAGGGGAGCTTCCGACGGCGAACATTCGAAAAGGTCGACCGACAGCTATATAAGCTCGAACGCTCGCCCTTGGTAGGCATTCAGTTTGTGGTATTGAACAGAGCGTGACAAATCGGTGTGATCAAAAAAGGGTGAAAATAAAAGCTCTCAATAAAGGTTTGTATGTGTAATAAAGTTGAAAGTGTTTTTTTTTTTTTTTTTTTATAATAATTTGCGCGCACTCAAGGTCTAATAACCTTATTATGTCGGCGACACAGTGTGGGCAGAAGGTAGAGAGGAAGAGGAATAGAGGAGATGCCGATGGACATTGATCTTAAATGCTTGCATGTTGCATTGAGGGGGGAAAACCGAATCCGGCAGGGAGTTCCAGATTCGTGTGGTTCGGTTAATGAAAGATTCTCTATATTTGACAGTACGTCCGAAAGCGGGCTTCAGAGTATATTGGTGAGCATTCCTAGAGAGACGTGTATTGCGGGAGAAATGTTGAAGGGGCGGAATGCAACTGGCTATTTCATCAGAGCATTTTTGGTGGTAGTAACGATAAAACAGGGAGAGGCAGGTAACACTCCTGCGGTGTTCCAGCGAGTCTAATGTTTTGGTAATGCTGGAGTCACCTATCAGTTTTATGGCTCGTTTTTGTATTCTGTCTAGTAGGTGCAGTGAGGTCTTGGAAGCACCGGACCAGACATGAGCGTTAAACTCTAATTTGCGGCGAATGAACGCCTTATAGATTGTAGCCAGATCTAAGGGTGAGAAATATTTCTTGCATCTGTATAAGAATCCTAGGCATTTCGCAGCATTCTTGGCGACATTGAATATATGGTCGCTCCAATTAAGATTGTGAGCAACACTCATACCCAGGATGGAAAGCTTTTCAGTTTCTGAGATGCAAGTGCCATTCATGGATAATGGCTGCGGGTTATTTATACGCTTTAACGACAAGAGACAGCATTGTGTTTTGGATGCATCAAAATCCAGTCTACTGTTTTTACCCCATTGGATGATGCTGTCGATATCGGAATTTAATGAGCTTAACATACGCTGCCGCTCATTATCTACAACCGAAGTGCAGGGCCGTAAACTGGTGAACGAATATGAGAAGCTGAGGGTACTGTCGTCAGCGAAGGAGTGAATTGGGTTAGAAGTAACAGACAAGAGATCATTTATGAAAATAAGAAAGAGTGTCGGAGACAAAACGGAGCCCTGGGGAACACCGGCATTTACAAAGTGAGTATCAGACTTGAATCCGTCCAAAACAACTTGAATTGAACGATTCGAAAGGTAGCTTCTAATCCATTTTAAAGAGAGACTCATCGATCCCAAAAGCACGCATTTTCGACAAAAGGGCTTCGTGCCAAACCCTGTCAAATGCTTTCGAAATATCCAGTGCAACAATTTTGCTTTCACCTGCTTGGTGAAGCGAGTGATTCCACTTTTCCGCGAGATATGCCATCATATCACCAGTGGATCTGTTGCTGCGGAAACCGTATTGGCGGTCATTGAGGAGTTTCCGCGATTCAAGATATTTCATAAGCTGACGGTTAATCAGCGTTCCCATGACCTTGGAAAGAAGGGACGTTAGTGCAATGGGTCGGTAGTTGGAGGGAGAAGATGATTCGCCTTTTTTTGGTATAGGCTGGACAAATGCTGTTTTCCACCTACTCGGAAAGAGCCCAGAGGTGTAGGAAAGGTGAAAAAGCTTACGCAGTGGTTTTGCCAGCGTAGAAGAACACCTCTTCGGAACTATTGGGGCAATACCATCTGGACCAGCGGATTTGTGTTTGTCGAGGTCTTTAAGAACTCTTGCGACTGTACGAGTGCGGAAGTGGATTAGTCCCATGGTGGAATTGACGCACTCTAGTACAGGCGGAGACAAAGTACAAGCTGGCAGCTGAGAACTGGTTGCGAAATGGGCAGCAAGTAGGTTAGCTTTGTCTAAGGGGGTGACAGCTGGAATGTCATTGTGGATGAGCGTCGGTATAGACGACTTAGTTGAGTTTTTTACTTTTTTTACAAACGACCAGAAACTTTTGCTACCTTTGGGACATTGAAGGATTTTACGCCTTAATTTTTGGTCGGATTGGAATTTAGTCCGTCGAATGTGGGTGTTGCAGTCATTTCTGGCTCGTATGCACTTTTTTCGGTTTTCCTCAGAACTGTTTGCCTTGTAGGCCCGAAAACTTAGCTCCCTGAGCCTAATAGCCTCTTTGCAGCTCGAGTCAAACCACGTATTATCCTTAAGCCTGGTGCTTTTAATCTTGCTGGGAATAAAATTTACCATGCCGATTCGGATAATGCTTACGATAATATCAGTTGCGGCGTCCACGTCGTTGTCGAGGAAGCACAACGACCAGTTAAAGATCCGAAAGAAGTTGTTAAGTTGTGTTCAGTCGGTTTTGGGTAATAAATAAAAGTGGTGAAGCTGTACAGATAGTTGATCTGTGGTGAAACAACAAAAGTGTGTGTGTTTTAATTCGGATAAAAAGGACAATTGTAGTTTATCGCAATCCAGTGGTGCGAACCCTATTTGGTGTGGGATTGAATATTTCGTAACATTATCTTCATTGAGCCACTTTGGTCCTTGGGCTCAGAACAGCAATGATTTCAATTTGTCTCCGGATTAGCCTCTAGTGATTAGATTTGCCGGGTTGTCTTTACCAGAGCAATAGCTCCAATCAGAGGTAGACGTGTCTCACCGAATCTCCACCAGCCTGGTCTGGACGTACGGCTTCCAACGTTGCGTTTGCCAATAGATCCAACTGAGAGTGATTTTTGACTATTGATATTTTCAGAGTTTCTTTCAGGAACGAACACATTCTGGCTGCTATTAGAGAAGCTGTCAACTTAAATTTTGGGAGGGTAAATTCATCAGATCCGTCTTCTTTTAATGGGGCTGTTCGGCTTTTAGCGCACAAAAACGAGGCAATAACAACCCCGGATGAATCAACAGCCGTAATATAAGCTGCTGCGCCGTATGCTTTCAGGCTGGCGTCCGTAAAGATGTGACATTAAGCTTTGTTTAAAGATGACAAGAGGGCTGGTCTCGGAAAAGGCATTTCTTTCAGTTGCTGAATATTTTTGACGCTTTCTTTCCAATCCAGCAATAGGTCAGAGAGCAAGCTATCGTCCCAAGTCAACTTTTTCCTCATGCCGCTTGAAACAGGATCTCTAGTTTGATGACGGTGGAACAAACCATCCCCAGTGGGTCATAGATATGTACGTGCCATAGCAGAAAGAATATTGCGCTTACTACCCTACGACAGGTTCGCTTCTAAGTAGTTTTGTACCGATTCTATCGACCATAGCAGTGGTGAAAGGACTCCTCCTTGTGGGCATCCTCAAGCCGCCGATACTGTCACTGAGACCTCTCCGCATGTGGCTGATATGATACGGTTATTTAGCATTGCCCTAATCCAGTGATTAGTGGGATGGTGCACACCTCTGTAGAATAGTGCAGTGGTGATCGAATCATAGCCAGTATTGTCGAAGGCTCCCTCTATATCGAGGAAGGCGCAAATTGCGATCTCCTTGTGTGTGAAGCTGTTTTCAATACACATCATCACATGGTCAAGCGCATTCTCAGTAGATCGCTCTTTTCGATATGCGTACTGATTCGGATGCAGAGGTATCTGATTATCCAAGATACCTCTAACATGGAGCTCTATCAGTTACTGCATTGTTTTTCTGATAGGGCGATAGGATTTAGGTTGCTCACTTGGCTTCCCAATCTATTGGATGAAGAATTATCAGTGGTGATAAAATTGTGTTTAAGCCTTTCTGTAAGATCACAGGAAAGACACCGTCCTTGCCCGTCCCATTTAACCCTATCATGGCTAAAAAGTCTGCCAGAAAGGCTATGTGTTTAAACTGTCGGTGCTATTTATGACGTTCGTTTGATCGTCAGAGAGCATGGACTGGGGAGTAGAACCAAGGAAGTGCACCTCAAGCAAAGTGTCCCTGCGATTGACGGTAAAGGTGCCATGATATGCGAAGCAGGCCGAGTCCATTTGTGTGCTCTTGGGATAGCGCTTTATGAAGTCGGTCGGCAATTGAAAGCGAGTCTATGTTCTCACAGTGTTTTCTCCAAGATATTCTCTTGGATATCCTCAGTTCGAGGTTGTATTTCGTTGGACCAGATCTAAATCAGTCCAACTATTATTCCGTTTGACTCTGTTAAAGAGAGATCGCACCTGTTTCGTTAGAGATTCCAGCTGTGCATTCCACCAGGATACACACCGGTTGTATGTACTTGTCCGGGGTGTACAGCTGTTTTTAAAGGATGAGATAATCGTTACATTGAGCTGATAAGCCGCTTCATCAGAAGCATATCTTCTTTAGCGGCAAGCTGAGCTTGGAAAAGAGCCCAATTGGTTCGTTTGGGCTGATATCCCGGCTCAGCTTCCTTAGCTTCACTGGAGATGCTGACGTGTTGATGAACAAATAGTGAGGCTTCATTGGAGACATGCCAGTCACCAATTGCGTTTGAGATAAATGAGCTAGAGATTGTGAGGTCAAGCACCTCTCCTCTAACCGCATTTTGAAGGTAGGTTTGTTGCCTCTATAGGTAACGTTGAGACCATTACTAATCAAAAATTCAAAAAACCACTCACCTCGTTTGTTAGTATTGCTGCTGCCCCATACCGTGTGGTGCGCGTTGGCATCGCATCCGATGACCAGGTGGTGATTACGCTGATTACAACACCTTACCAGGTCCTGTACGTCGCTAGGAGGGATCTGATGGTCGTCTCCAGGAAAGTAGGTGGAGGTGCATACCATCTGCCTTACTCTCCCATCGGTGGGGACTTACACAATGACGGCTGCCAGGTCCCTTGTTATAAATTCTGGAATGGGGAGATAATTTATATTAGTGCCGATCAGACACTTACCAGCTGCTTCCGCAGTATAGCCAAGCATCCACCTCGGAATTTCATTTCTTATGGCTAAAATTCACTCTTCGTAAGCACACAATTCACTGCTGTTTTCTTTACAGAAGCCCAAACCTGGACAGAAGTATCACGTTCGACGCGTTTGATGCACTGTCCGACGCGTTTGATGCACTGTCCGACTCCATCCAAAGAATTGTTTCCCGGTCTCCTCGCACTGAAATCGTTATTGCGGGCGATTTCAATGTTCACAATTCTCAGTGGCTTTGACATTCTGGACAGACAACACCCGAAGGAAGGTATGTCGCAATTTTCGCTGAGTTGAACCAATTAACTCAGCTTGTGAATGAGCCATCCCGTATCCCGGATATTATCAGTCATACCGCCAATACCCTGGACTTGTTTCTTACCTCTGAACCTGATAAATACACCTTGGTTGTATTATCTCCTCTAGGCTGGTCTGATCACTGTGTCATATCAGCTAAATTCCCATACTCACTCCACTCAGTTAAAGAAAAAGTTCCCAAAAGAATAATATGGGAATATAAGAAAGCTAATTGGTGCGGCCTTAACAACTTCTTTCGGAGCTTTAACTGGTCGTTGTGCTTCCTCGACAACGAAGTGGACGCCGCGGCTGATATGATTACAAACATTATCAACACTGAGAGAGAGATAAGTTTTCGGAATTATAAGACAAGCACCACTGAGGAAAACCGAAAAAGATATATACAAGCCAGAAATGACTGTAACACCCACATTCGACGAGCCAAATTTTTACATGACCAAAAACTGAGGCGTAAAATCCTACAATGTCCCAAGGGTAGCAGAAGTTTTCGGTCTTTCGTTAAAAACATCAAAAACTCCATATCGTCGTCTATACCTACGCTCATTCACAATGGCATTCCAGCTGTCAAACCCTTAGACATAGCTAATCTGCTTGCTGCCCACTTCGCAGCGAACTCGCAGCTCCCCAAATCATCTTTGTCACCGCCTGTTCTGGAGTACGTAAATTCCAGCATGGGACAAATTCACTTCCGTACTCGTGCAGTTGCAAGGGTTCTTAAAGAACTTGACATACTCAAATCCGCTGGTCCAGATGGTATTTCCCCAATAGTTCTGAAGAGGTATTCTTCTACGCTGGCAAAACCACTGCGTAAGCTTTTTCACCTTTCCTACTCTTCTGGGCTCTACCCGAGTAGGTGGAAAACAGCATTTGTCCAGCCCATTCCCAAAAAAGGCGAATCTTCTTCTCTCTCCAATTACCGACCCATTGCACTAACGTCCTTTCTTTGCAAGGTCATGCAAACACTGATAAATCGTCAGTTAATGAAATATCTCGAGTCGCAGAAACTCCTCAATGACCGGCAGTACGGTTTCCGCAGCAACAGATCCACTGGTGATTTGATGGCATATCTCACCGAGAAGTGGAATCGTTCGCTCCACCAGGCGGGTGAGAGCAAAGTAGTTGCACTTGATATTTCGAAAGCATTTGACAGAGTCTGGCATGAAGCTCTTTTGTCGAAAATGCGTGTATTCGGGATCGACGACTCTCTTCTTCTATGGATTAGAAGCTACCTTTCGAATCGCTCAATTCAAGTTGTCTTGGACGGATTCAAGTCTGACTTTTACTATGTAAATGCTGGTGTTCCCCAGGGCTCCGTTTTGTCTCCGACACTCTTTCTCATTTTTATAAATGATCTCTTGTCTGTTACTTCTAATCCAATTCACTCCTTCGCTGACGACAGTACCCTCAGCTTCTCATATTCGTTCACTTCTTTACGACCCTGCACTTCGGCTGTAAATAGTGAGCGGCAGCGTATGTTAAGCTCATTGAATTCCGACATCGACAACATCATCCAATGGGATAAAAACAATAGAGTGGAATTTAATGCTTCTAAAACACAATGCTGTCTTCTGTCGTTAAAGCGTAACACCGACCCATTGCCATTATCCATGAATGGCACTTGTATCTCGGAAGCCGAAAAGCTTTCCATCCTGGGTATGTGCATCAGTGACAACCTTTGTTGGAATGATCACATATTCAGTGTCGCTAAGAATGCCGCGAAATGCCTAGGTTTCCTATACAGATGCAAGAAATTCTTCACACCCACCGATCTGGCTACAATTTACAAGGCGTTCATTCGTCCTAAATTGGACTTCAACGCTCATGTCTGGTCTGGTGCATCTAAGACCTCATTGCACCTACTAGATAGATTAGAAAAACGCGCGATAAAACTGATAGATGACCCCAGCATTACCAAAACACTAGACTCGCTGGAACACCGCAGGAACGTATCCTGCCTTTCATTGTTTTATCGTTACTTTC
Source organism: Eumerus sabulonum (assembly GCA_951905685.1). Taxonomy (NCBI): domain Eukaryota; kingdom Metazoa; phylum Arthropoda; class Insecta; order Diptera; family Syrphidae; genus Eumerus; species Eumerus sabulonum. The sequence continues at coordinate 9,817,392 of OX645060.1, forward strand.
ATCATAAATGCTCTGATGAAATAGCCAGTTGCATTCCGCCCCTTCATAACTTCTCCCGCGATACACGCCTCTCCCGGAATGCGCATGAATTCACCTTGAAGCCCGTTTTCGGTCGTACTGTCAAATATAGAAATTCTTTCTTCAACCGAACCACACGAATGTGGAACGCGCTACCTCGTTCAGTCTTCCCCCCTCAATACAATATGCAGACATTTAAGACCAATGTCAATAGGCAGCTCCTCTCCCTCTCCCTGTTACCTTCTGCTCGCACAACGTCCGTCGTTATAAGGCCTTAGCCTGGAGTGCGCGTACGACTCTAAAAAAAAAAAGAAAAAAAAAAGACATGCGGCCCTAGGAGGAGAACCTCCAATAGCGTAAACTAATTTACGCGACCTGTTTTGAAGGCCCATAATACTTGGCTTTATGGACTCAGGGTTCTTAAATGAATCCAATAGAGATCCTGTCGCGATAGAGTCGCAGGCTAAAGGTGTCCGAGGCACGTTTGGCATGGTGCAGGTTGCTCTGCAGCACACGTAGCCTTCAATAGTCCTAATTTTGAGGTTAAGACTATTGAAGAGAATCGGAATTAGGTGATGTAAAATGCGATTTTCTCGGTTGAAGCATACAATTTAATTCAGTTAGAGAACTAATTTAACATTTTGATTTGGACATACACATTTGTTTCCTCTTTCTTTTCTTATACGAGGTTAGGTTCAGACTTCACAGTGCCCGCAAGCATACCTATTTCTGACGCAACAACAGCGTGTTATAGTACAATTATCAAGTCCTGTCCTCAAGTTAGTTGTTGAGGGTACAATCATGGTAATTTTTTAAAAGCGTTTGGGTCTTCTAGGGTTAGGTTAGGTTAGGCTAGTTGGGTGCCCTATGGACATGAGGTTAGGGCTCACTTAGACTACTAGGAGTTCATTGTGCCCAGCTTGGAGATCTAACCCGAGGGGAGCCTAATAGTTTTCCGCTGAGCTGACCCACCTAGATGCAATTAAGGATCTTGGCAGTTTGTTCAGCTTAATGTCTCATGCCTCCTCTTAAAGAAAGAAGTAGATAGTGGAAGTAGAAGAAGAAGAAGTAGAAGTAGTAGTAATAAAGAAGTAGCTCCCGAGGAACGTAAATCTTTTTCGGGCCAGTGCCGGGCATGCGCACAGTAGGCGACGAATGGATTCTATTTCCCCTTCGTCCCTACAACTTCTGCAAAAATCGTTGTAGGGCTAGTCTATCTAGATTTAGTGGACTTTCCGTCCTTTTCTTGTCATAGACAGGCCATGTTAAACTTGCCGTAGCGCATGTGTCTAATTGACCCCATCGCTTGTTGACTTTTTTTAGTAGTTCCACCCCTATTTCTCTGAATAGTGTGCTGAGTGGCGACCTAGCTTCAGCTGTGATCTTCGTAGTATCTGCGCCTGATCCCAGTTAGGCTAGCTCGTACGCCTTCTGATACATTCCACTCGATCTTCCGCCATCGACTCTAACTCATCAGGAGCCATGCCCAAGCGCACCCAAATAACTTTTTGGACTTGGTCCAACCACCTCGTCCTGGGTCTGCCAAACGGTCGCCTGCCTGCTGGCATTGCCTACAAGACACGCTGCGGATGTCGTGATGATGGCGATATTCGTCCCACGTGACCAAACCATCGAAGCATACCTTTTCCCGTTCGGAGAAGCAGCTGCTTAACACTGAGCTCCCCGCGCACTGCCGTGTTTCTCACGCTATCCCGGCGAGTAACTCCCACAACTGCAAGAAGAAATCTCATTTCGGCAGCTTGTATTCACGATCTTATTCTGTCGGTCAATACCCGAATTTCATGATCATAGGTGAGAGTTGGAACAACTACTGAGTTAAAAACCGCTAACTTGGCTTTGACACCAAACTCGGTCTTCCTGGTTACAGATCTTCCTAGCTGTTTCAAAATTAGATCAGCAGGATTGGAAAGCTCAGTATTACTCCTCCCATCACTCGTGAAGAAGACCCCGAGATACTTAAACTTCTCCACTTACTTCAATGGGACTCCACTAACATGTAGAGTGCATTGACCAGGTGTACTGGAAATAACCAAAACCTCGGACTTGTCCACGTAAACCCTCATCCCGGCATCAGCACATACGGCCACAAACCTATCTAGCACTGGAGTTCCGTCTGGGAGGATGTGAGGACAACTAAGTCATCTGCAAAAAGAAGTTGGCTTACCCTCAACTCCCCCAATATGAAACACTCCACCCCTCGACTGAGCTGCATCATCCAGTTCTGTATAAAATGAAAAGGAAAGGTGACAAGACGCATCCTTGGCGAAGTCCAACGCCCACGGTGAAAGGTGTTGATTTACTACCGAACGCAGCTGCTACAGTTTGTGTATAGAGACTGAATGGCCCTCAGCAGAGGACCATCAATCCCATACTTCTGCAGAAGTTGGCATACTTCCCGAGTATGGCATACTCCCAAGTCCTCTCGAGTACCATTCTTAGAGTGAAAAGCCGGTCAATTGTACTTCTTCCGTGACGAAACCTGCTGACGACAATAGCTCTAGAACGCGCCTCCAACAACTTAGCGTAGTCTTTACTGGGAACACTTAAAAGAGCACTCTTTGGAGCACTCTTTTTACCCCCCTTTTTGAAGAGAGGGACAATCACCCCAGTCTGCCAATCGTTAGGTGTCTCACCGCATTTCCAGGTCACCTTAATGACACGAGAGAGCCATAATACTCCCTCTTCACCCATTGCCTTAAGCATTTCTGGCCGAACTTCATCCACACTGGCGGATTTGTCAACTTTTAGCGATTCAATCGCTAAAGTGACTTCCTCCACCGTTGGGCTATTCACCGCCCCACTTAAGACTATAGGTCTGTCCCCCTCAGCGCCCCGTTTGGGATTGAGCAGCTCCGAAAAGTTCTCGCTCCATCTGCGTAAGATGTCAATCTCATTGGAAAGCAACACACCACCTTTGGATTTAACTCTTTCGATTATGTCGAATTTCCTTCCTCTGAGCCGGGGTATGGTTTGCCAGAACACCTTTTTCGCAGACCTATGGTCGCCTTCCAACTTCTCGGCGAACTCCTTTCAGGACTGCTCTTTAGCTGCTCGCAAAGCCAATTTGCAAATTCTTCACGCCACAGTGTACCGGTCACGGAAAACAGAGTCCCTTAAGAGAATCCAGTCCCTGTCGGCCTTCTTTTTCTCTTCTTGAACTCCGGATGTTTTAAACCACGCAGTTCTTTTCTCACCACCAGCCGCCACACCAAGCCGCTTCTCTTCACAAACATCACGTTCAGTCGCCATTCTTCCTCTATATGCGATGGAACAGTTGGAATTCACTCAAACCTTTCGGATATGTGTCGTGCGAAGTGTTGCCGCACCTCACTGCTCTGTAGTTTCTCCCCCCGTATGCGTGTAACTATCAGTAAGATACAGCTCAAACAACACCAGGGGATGATAAGTTGATAGTTCAGCCCCTCTCAACACACGAACATCACAAACCATCCGTTTCACACACGATGGTACCACAAAGAAATTTATCAACGATTTCTGTTGAAGACTCCCACGATGCCACGTATATTTATGAATGGCTTTGTGCGGATAGAAGATGTTCACAAGGGACATGCCATTTGCACAGCAAAAATCCAACAAACTCTCTCCGTTGATTAGGATCACCGCTCTTTCCAATCACACTCCCCCGTGTCGTTGCATCCACACACACGTGAGCATTGAGGTCCCCCATCAGGATATAGGAATCCATCTCAACCAGCCTATCAAGGGCAGCATCAACTTCATCCAGGAAAGTCGCATACTCTGACTTTAGATTCGGTGCATACACCTGCACCAGAGCCAAAATTGATATTTCAAGCTTGAGTTTTAAGATCGCGACTCTCCCTCTTAATGGTATCCATTCCAATACCCTGTCTGCCACCTTGGGACTTATGAGTATCCCCACTCCCGCCTGTGCAGATATTTGAGGTGCAACTCCCGATAGGAAGAGTTTCCAACCGTCCTCTTTGCTTTGTCGAACAGATATCTACTATTTCTAACCGATACCTGGCTCGAGATACTGACACACCAGTTTCAGGGTAGGCAGTTTCCGCGGCAAGTCTTCTTTTTGTCATCCAGAGGGCTTTTGCGCTTCGAGTTACCTTCAACACTCAAAATCTACTCTAAGTGTGGGAGCCAAGTAACCTTTAGATCAAGCACCAGAGACATCATTCAAGGTGGGATCCCGTCTCCTCTTCTCTGGAACACAGTTGCAAACGAACTACTGACTAAACTGGAGAAAGAAGGCCTCGAAGTTATTGTCTATGCTGATGACGTGCCATTGAACGACCGTACACTGCAAATGATAAGTGTGTTGCTGTAATACACAAAAATGTGTGTTTTCATTGTAGTCATTTTTAATGCAATTTAAAGTGTGTTTTCCTCAATCTTGACAGAAAGCAATTTGAGAGCAGTACTCATGGTGTAATGGCTAACACACTGGACTTCTCAATCCAGTAATCTGTGCTCAAATCTCAAGGTTCCTGTGAACTTTTTTCGCAGCGAATAAGGGAAAAGCTCATTTAGTCTTGGCTGTAGGAGCTTTTGTCGCTTCGAGGTTCATCAGGTTGTTTGTCACACAACCTGGGCGGAGTACAGATGCTTGGGTCCACCTCTCTAGAGGTGGTTGTCCCAGATAGGAAGCGAGAGGAATTCGACTGAATTTTCACGTTGGTTGTAGTTTACAACCAGTGACTTAAGTTTCGATATGGCGACCTTAACTTCGTCGAGGTCACGGGACGGAATTATCTGCGGCCTTCGTCGTTAAGAAATTGATCATTCTGCCTGACAGCGGCATAATGACTAACATCGTCGTTATACAGTCTGTGGTTTTCCATATTCACAGCAGCGACTGCGATTCTACTACTAGGTGTCTGTTCTCATCCCTGTTGATAAATCTCTCCAAATCCTCAATAGCGCGCTTCTCGTGCTCTTTCTTCTTTCTTCTAAGATGCTTATGCTCCTCCCTCACGAGCTGCTCTTGTTCTTTTATGCAGCGAGGCCTTACATGCATCCTTCTTCGCTGTGTGAATCCTCCTGCACTCGTCATCGAACCAGGTGTTTCTTCGTGGTGGAGCCTTGAAACCCAAAACTTCGGATGCAGAGTTTTTCAGGGCTTGTTTGCAAAGGCTCCACTGCTGTTCTATTGATAGCGTGGAGGATTGAGGTGTATTGGAGAGCTTAAGGGAGACGCGATCGGTAAAAGCACGAGCGGTTTCTGGCGATAGTAGCTTTCCGACGTCATAACTTTGTATTCTTACTCTACTCCGTTGCGTTCGTGATATCCGTAAGCGCATCTTGGCTACTACAAGATAGTGGTCCGAGTCGATGTTAGCCCCTCGGAAAGTTCGAACATTAAGAATAGTGGAGGAGTGTCTGACGTCGATCGCGATGTGATCAATCTGGTTGGTAGTCGATTGATCAAAAGACCGCCAGGTGCCTTTGTGTATGTCGAGGTGCGGGAAGCGCGTACTGGCTAGAAGGAGATTTCGCCCCGTAGCAAGATCAATCAGCCTGTGTCCGTTATCGGATGTGGTGTCGACTATGTTTGCCGATGACTCGTTCAAAGATGCTTTCCTTACCCAGCTTAGCATTGAAGTCTCGTAGTACAATTTTGATGTCATAGCTGGGACATTGGGCATACGTTCTGTCTAGGAGATCATAGAACTCATGTTTGGTGGACTCATTCTTGTCTTCCGTGGGGGCGTGGACGCAGATCTGGCTGACATTTAAAAGTGTTGTCTTGATACGGATTGTTATGAGGCGATCGCTCACACGTCGAAAGCTTAGGATTTTTGCCTTAGTCCACCTCGAACAACAAATCCGCATCCAAACAATCGTTGCCCTCTCTCCCTATAGCAGTCGCCGTAGTAAATATCGCAGTTTTTCATCCGCTTTATACCCGGTCCATTCCATCGCATTTCCTGAATGGCGGTTATGTCCGCTTTATAGCGGTCTAGGGCGTTCGCAAGTTGTTCCGCTGCACGTGGCCTGTTTAGGGAACTAACATTCCACAGACAGAGCCTAAGATCGTTGTCCTTTTTTCGTTATTTGCGAGGGTTGTCAGCATTAATCCAGTCCGTTTTATCCGTAACTAGGCCGTAACCCAACCGACTAATCCTGTTTTCTGGCGCAGGAGGCTCGCCATTCGCCCTTCCCCGTCTGCAATTTCTATAGGAATTCTCCAGATGGCACAACGAGGAGATGGAGATGGAACTTTGTAACAGTGCCGCAAAATGTTCGTCTGCGGTGGTTCTTCTCGCTTTTTAGCAGGCCAGCATCCGTCGGATAGATGCTACCCCTTAGAGGCCTTTGTTAGTCCTTTGCCATCCGTTCCACCTAATCATCAATCAAAAATCAATCATATTCCGGCAGCTTCCCCCTAATTGGCACCCATATTTTCGACACTTTCACTTTCATCTACAATTAAATCCCGTCGCAATCACTTCATTCACTTAAGTCGTCACCCTCAACCCCAAATGTCAGCTCGATGGTGTCGGTGATTTCAACTTCATTTTCTTATCTACTCCACGGATATCTACCTTCATACATATAAAGGACCTTCTTCAAGCCATACTGACTGTTGCTTGTTTCCTACCATAGCGAATACTCTCAGATTAAACGAGATACTTTCCCAATGGCATCGGAATTAAATTACCTCCTTCCAGGATATTCCTGAATATGTATCGTTGACTTCATTATCTCTTGCCCCTAGAGTACTTAACAACATCCGTGTAACACAAACAAAAAAAATCACCATAATGTCAAGCGATCTAAAGCCATAACAAGCTACTATCCCATTATCCTTTTTCAATCACTCAGAGGAAAAAGTATGCGTCCTCATCCCGTAGACTGGATGAAGACAACAAGGAGACAAGCGGACAGTAAGTGGACACTAATAACGTTCATAAACGATGTCACCTTGATTGAGTACTTTGAACATGATGTAGACGTCTCTTCTGTAAACAATGTCCATCCATACCCACCTGACCGCTACATATGGATGTATGTAGTCTGTGTGTTGACTATCAGACTATCAATCTGTCGGTCTATCGTACTATCTCACACTATCACGGGCCGGAATTTCATTCAATGAACTTGAATTGAATACGTTCCACAGCCGGCGTGAGCTTACAATCCACACAATCCCTACGACTACCAAAGTCACCCCCAGTAGCCGCGTTAGCTACGATAGAATCGTACACCTACCCCATGCCAGCGCTTGGCATCTAGAACGTGGAATCGCCGCCGTTTTGGACCCAAACAATGATTTCGGCGTCCTAGACACAGCAGTTCTCAATAACGTCTATAACGGAGCGGAGGTGCCTCTGGCTAAAAGTCCCCGCGTACTACGGAGTCGTATGAATCGTACTCGTGATTTAGTATCTGTCTATCTAAAGGGTGCTATCGGTGGTTAAGGCGGTGCGATTTCTTGCTTTCAAGTTTCTTTTCTGTGTTGATTCTAGATACGCGAGTGTCTGCCGCGTTTCGAGAAAGTAATTGGTTTTGAAAAATGTCCTGAATGGAATTATTCCAGGGAATTTGTGAAAATTAATTGAAATACTCGAGGGAAGGCCCTCTACTCGTGCTTGCCTTGAAAAGCGCCGCGCAATCGATTCGAGATTATCGTCATGCTTGCATAAGAGTTAGTGTCTTTATGAAATAGCAAAATCGAGATACGAGTACGAATGCAATCCAAGTGAGGCGCGAGTGAATTTGCGAACAGCCGGTAGAGTTCGCGATAAGGAGTGTGTCGATAAACAAAACTTGCGTTTCCCATAGTTAAATAAAATTCGCAATTTGCAGTGCAATAAACCAATACACCAGAACGAGGGACTATAGATACAAAGGTTTGTATATAGTAGGTATATACCAATGCGAATTGCATTGTTCGTTGGACTGCTTGCCGGAAGACAGTAATGCGACATGTACTCTAACTGATTACAGCTTTTGTTCTATCTCGAACGGCTTAGATGCGATTAGAGTGGATTTACATTATCACAGTCTGGCCTGTGGTGTGAAGACTGTAGTTGATCGCTGCCTTAATTGTTTGTGAAATATGGACGTATGTACATCAGTCCCTTTGCTGTCCATAAAGGCTTGTAAGGGGTGGGTCATCTAGTGTTTTTTCTTTTTCAAATCGTAAGTTGTTTTGACACTGACAGCTGTTTCCCGCTCGAAATCTTGATAGAAAGTTAGTGTCGTATCTCCGCGGAACGAAATGAGTCGCGTTACGCTTGAACGCCGTTGGGAAATATTGAAAACTTATTTCCAAAGTGAATCCTGTTCAGGGGGATGATAGGGGATGAACAGTGTGGGTTTCGTCACGGCAGAAGTACAACCGACCAGCTTTTCACTGTAAGAATGGTACTCGAAATGGCTTGGGAGTACGCCAAACCGATCTACAGCTTTGTAGATTTGGAGAAGGCGTATGACCGAGTTCCTCGAACTAAATTACAAAGTGTTCTGCAAGAGTATGGGATTGATGGTCCTCTGGTGAAGGCCATTCAGTCTCTATACACAAAATGTAGTAGCTGGATTCGGATTACTTACTTATCAGGCCAGCGATCCATGGAGGATCTGAGCCTGAGCTATAGCTGCCTTCCATCCTTGACGGTCCCGGGCACGCTGCTTCCAGTTGTCAAGACCAAGATGTCTTACATCCGCAATTACTTGGTCTTTATACCGGAGGTTCGGTCTTCCTCTTCTTCTCGAACCAGGAGGCTCGGAGTCGAATACCCTCTTAGCTGGAGCGTTGATGTCCATGCGCTCGATGTGGCCGAGCCAGTGTAGTCGACGGATCCTTGCCTTCCGGACTACATCCACATCTTGGTACAGCTCGTAGAGTTCGCGGTTGTGTCTTCTTCTCCATTCACCTTCCTCACAGACAGGACCAAATATCCGGCGCAGAATTTTTCTTTTCAAATCATCCAAAATCAGCTCCGCCGTTCTGCTTACCGTCCAGCTTTCGGCTCCGTACAGCAAGACTGGCAGTATGAGCGTTTTGTAAAGCATGGCTTTGGTCTTTCGAGTGAGGAGTTTTGACCCCAGTTGTTTGGACAAGCCGAAGTAGCAACGGTTGCCAAGGGCGATTCTATGCCGGATCTCCACTGTGGTGTCATTTGTGGAATTTACGTTTGCCCCGAGGTAGACAAACTCCTTAACTACCTCGAAATTGTAGCTGTCAATTGTTATGTTTTGTCCCAGGTGGTGAGCGACGGATTGGTTTTTGCTTGACAGCATGTATTTCGTCTTGCCCTCATTGACCTTAAGACCAACTCGTTTCGCCTGTTCTTCAATCGCCGTGAATCCTTTCACAATGCCACGGCGAGAACACACGATGATGTCGATACCATACGCGTATCCTAGCAGCTGGACGGACTTGTAGAAGATAGTGCCTTCCCTGTTGACGCCTGCCCGTCGCACTATCTGCTCCAGCACAAGGTTGAAGAAGTCACATGACAGCGCATCTCCTTGCCTAAATCCGGTGCATGTTTCGAATGGTTCCGAGGTCCTAGAACCGAGTTGAATCCAACCTGGATTCGGATTAACAGTAGTAAATCAACATCTTTCACCGTGGGCGTTGGACTTCGCTAAGGATGCGTTTTTCTTTTTGCAGATGGCTTAGTTGTCCTCACTTCCTCCCAGACGGAACTCCAGCGCATGCTAGATAGGTTTGTGGCCGTATGTGCTAATGCTGGGATGAGGGTTAACGTGGACAAATCCGAGGTTATGGTTATTTCCAGAACACCTGGTCAATGCACTCTACATGTTAGTGGAGTCCCATTGAACCAGTCTTCTTCACGAATGATGGGAGGAGTAATACTGAGCCTTCCTGCAGGATTGGCCAAGCTGGGTCAATTTTGAAACAGCTTGGAAGATCTGTAGTCAGGAAGACCGAGCTTGGTGTCAAAGCCAAGATAGCGGTTTTTAACTCAGTATTTGTTCCAACTCTCACCTATGGTCACGAAATTTGGGTATTGACCGAAAGAATAAGATCGCGACTACAAGCTGCCGAAATGAGATTTCTTCGTGCTGTTGTGAGAGTTAGTGGCCGGGATAGGGTGAGGAACACGGCTGTGCGCGGGAAGCTCAATGTTGAGGAACTACTTCTCCGAACGAAAGAGGCTATGCTTCCATGGTTTTCTCACGTGAGACTAATGTCGCCGTCACCACGACTTCTGAAGCGTGCCTTGAATTGCAATATGTACCATCGGGCAGGCGACTGCCTTGGCAGACCAAAGACGAGGTGGTTGGACCAAGTCCAAAAATTCACCTGGGTGCGCTTGGGCATAGCTCCTGATGAGTTGGAGTCGATGGCGGAAGATCGAGTGGCCTGGAGATCCCGCGTGCGCGCATTACCCCCGCGACCCTTTTACTGGAACATGCGGGCCAACGAAAATGCATGTATGTATGTAGTGCTCTTCAGCACGAACTGTGCGTTTTTAGCAACGAAGTTTTGGTCGAAATGAAGCACCCACCGCGACTGCTGTATGCAAGTTTGTGCAAAAAGTGAGACTGGTATGCTAGTGGACAACACTCAAGGTCCCTGTCGTCGTACGGTGCGTACAGATGACAATGTGGCTTCTGTGCCCGAGAGTGTGAGACTCAATTCATGAACATCAACTTGCCATCGACCTCACCGACTCAACATTTCACCAACTAGTCTGAGGAGAAGGTGTTACTGCAGGCGTGACGATCGAAAGTTTTATCAACAGTTAAAGAGAACATGCCAAGGTTATATGGTTATAAAGTCAGAACGGAAGCCTGCGGGGATGAGAACGGACACCTAGTAGCAGAATCGCAGTCGATGCTGAGAATATGGAAAAACTTCTGCAGACTGTATAACGGCGATGTTGGTCAATATGCCGCTGACAGGCAGAATGATCCATTTCTTAGCGACGAAAACCGCAGAGGATTCCGTCCCACTGACCTCGACGAAGTTAAGGTCGCCATATCGAAACCTAAGTCGAAATCTGCTGGCGCAGACGGACTCTCTGCAGAGCTCTTCAAGGCAGCTAGGGATGACCTGACTAGGAGCATGCACCAGCTCATCTGTAAGATATGGTCAGATGAAAGCATGCCCGAGGAATGGAGTGTTAGCATCGTATACCCAATCCACAAGAAAGGAGACCCCTCTAACTGCGGCAACTACAGAGGGATAAGTCTTCTTAACATCGCATATAAAATCTTCTCTGCCGGTTTGTGTGAACGCCTGAAGCCTTTTGTAAATAGCAAAACTGGGCCTGCTTTAAAAAACCTCTCCAACTGGCACGGTCTTTCGCCAGCAGTCTCCAGTGCCGCACGCCTAGTTGGTTAATGTCCTCTTTCACTTTCACCGGGATAATAAGGGTCTTGTATGTTGTCACCTTGGTTTTTCGAGAAAGGGCCCTGCTAGTCGATTGCCTCCCGAGCCCAAAGAAACAGCGGTTGGAGAGATGGATGGTTGGACTGATGTCACTGCTGCATGTGACTGCGGATCCTAGGTAGATGAAGTCCTTGACTACCTCGAAACTATGCCTGCTAATATGTGCGCCCTGAGCAAGATGCCGGTGGTTCGTGTCCTTTTTCGACGACAATATATATTTTTGTTTTGCCCTCATTTACCACCAGTCCCATTTAAGCCGGTTCCGTCTCAATGCTCGTAAAGGCCTCAATGACATCTCGCTGACTTCGTCCAATTATGTCAATGTCATCGGCATATGCGAGCATTTGTACGGACTTGAGAAAGATGGTGCCCCTCGCATTGACCAGTGAGTTTTACACGATCTTTTCAAGGACGATGTTGAAAAAGTCACACGATAGCGTGTCGCCGTGTCTAAAACCTTTTTTGACATAAAAGGTATCGGGTAGGTCGCTTCCGACCCTGAGGGAACAGCGAGAGTTCTCCAATGTCATGTTGTCCGAGTCGATGTTGGCTCCTCTAAAAGATCGTACATCCAGAATGTCAGGTGCGTGCCTGCCATCAATCGCAATGTGGTCAATCTGGTCAATCTTGTAAATAAGCTAATAGGTCCTTAACAGTGCGGATTCAGGCCAGGGAAGCCCATCATCGACCATATCTTCATACACAACCTATTTGTCGACTTCAAAGCCGCATACGACAGCGTAATTAGAGACGAGCTATACAACGCCATGTTTACCTTTGATGTCCCCGCTAAACTCGTCAGAATGCTCGCTGCTCCATGCCAATCGGTGAACACCTTACCGATAGTTTTGATGGCAAAAAAGGATTTAGGCAGGGCGATGCCCTGTCAAGAGGCACAATTTATTTCTCATCCTCGCAACTCCTTGCATATGCCGACGACATTGACATAATAGGTAGATCACAGCGAGATGTCAATGAGGCGTTTACGACTACTAAGGCGGAGGCAGCGGAAATGACTTTGGCAGTAAACGAGGCCAAAACTAAATATATGGTGTCATCAAAAAAAGACCGCTCACCACCGACGCCTTGGCCAGAACATTTGTATTGGCAGATATAAGTTTGAGGTAGTTAAGGACTTCGTCTACCTTGGCTCCGCAGTGACCTGGAACAAAGACATCAGTTCCGAAATCAAACGCAGAATCACTCTTGCCAATCCATGTTTCTTTGTTCTCAGAAGGCAATCGAGTAATAGAGCCCCTATCTCGAACTACAAAGTTGACTTCTTACCCCGTCCTGCCGCACGGCGCAGAAGCATGGACGCTATCGAAAGCGGATAATGAGTTCCTTGGTCGGTTCGAGAGAAAGATTTTGCGCATGATTTTGGGCCTATAAACGCAGACGGGGAACTTACGGGCTGTACAGCGACATGAGTCTAGTCAGGCGTCTACGGATTCAACGCCTAAGATGGCTAGGCCCTGTAGAGCGAATGGACAGCATAGCTTCAGCCCGGAGAGTCATTGAATTTAACCCCGAGGGACAAAGAAGCAGAGTATGGCCGCACTTAAGATGGCGCACTCAGGTGGAAGGCGACCTCAGCCAACTGGGTTTGCGGAAATGGAAATGGCTAGCAAAAGATCGTGCTAGTTGAAGGGGCATGTTGGTTAACGATCAACGGTGGGCGTTACAGAACCGTGTTCTTCTTTTGATGGCGTTACAGCCCATGAAGGACCAGAGCCAAGCTTCACTCAATCACCCATGTTGTGTGTGATTTGTTTTTCACATAGATGAAGGGGACTTACAGTTTAATGCCGATTCCAAACGGCCTGAGTCGAGAAGCTTTTTCACGGCAAGTATGCTACGGGAGGTTTGTGCCAGTACTCCGCCGAGGAGGAACGCCGCGAAATAAACATTCCATGGCGACGGTGTTATCGGGATCCGAACTCGTTCATCGTGCGTCAGAGTCCAACACACTAACCACTGCGCCACGGCGTCCAGAGCCATGTTGGCGACTTTTTTTTTTACTTTAGTAGTAGTAGTAGTAGTAGTACGACTTTATTATTAGCTTCAAATATTTACATTATTTCTTGTTCATGACACATTACACTAAGTCATTTTTTGGTTTGGCTTAAGGCCGTCTACCAGATTCAAAATAAGGCTAACGTACTGAACAAAGTGAATAATGACGTTAATACCTATGTACTAAGTGTGTTCAAAAATCGCCTTCCAAAATACGGATTCTATAGCGGCTTGCAGCGGTGGCATAGTTATATACAGCTTCCCACCCATAATTGCCGTTCAATACTTTGATAACCTCGTTGAGGTCCAACGATATAGCTCCGAGGTATCTCACACGGAATTCTTTTTTAAAAGAATGCCCAATTTTAATTGGGCATCTTCCGACGAAATGGTATACGTCCTCTCTTTCCTTGAGATTGCACAAGTTACATAAAATTGGAAGGCCAGGTCTATGCGGAATAAAATTAAGATTTATTAACTCTCCTCTCAATTTGAATATTGCGCTTATCATATGCAAGGAATAGCGATTTAAAAAGTACGACGAAGCGTTACCATTGCCGTTGAAGTTCAGCCTACTATAAACCAGCCTATGTACCGATGAATGTGCTTCGGCTAGAAAACTGTCATACATGGTATTGCCCGCTTTTTTCATGATGTTATTAAATGTCGTTTTTATATTTGTAGATTCTATATCGGCTCCGATATTTATGCTCATGCCATAGTTTGCCGCCAGCTCCTCCCATTTCTGAACCAAGTGTCCTCTTGTCGCGATGATGTGCTTCAGGACAATCTTTGGCAGTCTTCCTTCATTCATATCCAGCACTTTCATTATATAGTCTGCGTGCAACTTTAGGGTCTGCAAAAAAAGCGGAGGGACTCCAGTTTCCAAGTGCAGCATATAGTTCGGCGTAGATGTTGGAAGTCTAAAGATTCGCTTCAAAAAGTATCTTAAAAATTTTTCTACTTCCTCAAAAGAACAATAACCCCAGATTTGGACTCCGTACAGCAATATAGAGGCCGCTGTTGTGCGGAAAAGTTTATATTTTGACGTGTGTTCGATAAATTTATTGTCAATGCATCGTCCCCAAACTGATGAAATAGCTCTTTTCGCTGCAGCTAGTTTACATTCTAGGTGTTTTTTCATGCTAAGGTTAGATGTAATTACCATGCCTAAATACTTGTATTCTTTTACTATGTCAACGTTTTCCCCTTGATAACACCAATTTTCGCTGCAAGAGTATCTTCCACCCCCATTTCTAAAAATCATCATCTTGGATTTCGCTAGATTCACCGTCAAATTCCATTGTTTACAGTAGCTTTCAAGTCGATACATAATACCCTGCATCTCTTCTACTGACTTCGACAGAAACACAATGTCGTCCGCAAACTTTAACGCTGGTATCCGCACTCCAGCAAACTCAAACCCTCCTCCTACTTCTTCTACTATGTCGTTTATGAATAAGATGAAGAGTAGCGTGCTTAAGATGCATCCTTGCTTTACCCCCATTTGCATTCCAAATTCTTCTGATACAAACTCTCCATTCCATACGTACGCGACATTGTTTTCATACATCGCCTCTAGCACATGTATTACCTTGCTTGACAAACCAATCTTGTACAACTTATAAAAGAGTGCTTCGCGCGCAATGGAATCAAAGGCCGCACGGAAATCCACAAAGAAAACATAAAGCTTTTTGCGGTTCTGTTTAAAATGTTCTGCAATGTTGGTAAGGGTAAAGATATGATCCAGAGTGGAGTATTGCTTCCTGAACCCCGCTTGGTATTCACTTAATATCTTGTTGATTGATATCCATTTCGTGAGTCTATTATAAATCACAGCACTAAATAGTTTTGCCGAAGTATTCAGAAAAGAGATGCCTCTGTAGTTAGCTGGATTATCCAACTCGCCTTTTTTGTGCAGTGGAAAGATGATCGCTCTTTTAAAGCTTCCTGGAACAGAGGCTGTTTCGAAAATTCTATTAAACTCCGTTGTAAGAGCAGTGAGGAATTCAGTAGAACTGTTTTTGTAAAACTCAAATGGAATCCTATCATCACCTGGGGCTTTCCCCGTTTTAGATGAGTCGACTGCGCTTTTGACTTCGGAAAAGGTAAATGGCGCATCTAAGAGCTCGTCGGTAAGAAGTGGGGCGGCATATTGCGGCAACGGGGAGAATTGCGAAGCATTGAGCAGATTTTTGAAATATTCCCTCAGTTCTGATGCTTGTAGTGTCGTCGAAATCATATTAATTCTTCCAGTGACAATTTTAGCTGGTTTCCAAAAGTCTGTTGGTGATCTCGAAGAATTAAGAACTGCAATGATCTGTTGGTTAAATAGCTTCTTTTTCTCCATACAAAGTCGTTTATAATACTTATTTGCCTCGGCGTACAATTCCTTGGAGTAGTTAGTATTATGTGCCCTTAAGTCCTTTAACAGTGCGAACGATCTATTTCTCGCCTTCAGGCAGTCGGAATCGAACCATTTTTGTTTGCTGTATACAGTACGTCTTTCCTTTACTTTCACTGGTATGGATCTTTTAATAATTTGGGCTAAGTCGTCGATATATGGAGCGATGTTATGTTCGCTTAGACTCGAAAGCTCGGAGTTTAACTTCCTCTGGTAAGATGCACGAAAACTGTCATTCCAAATTAGTTTCGGAAGAAGAGCCAGCTGTTTTGAGTTCTCCCTTGCCCTTGACGACGAAATGGCGCAGGAAATTTCTAATGGCATATGGTCGGAGAATGTTTGGGCAGCTACTTTGATATTTCCAACGACAGAGTTCCAATTTCCGGACATAAAGCAATAATCTATAACTGAGCAAGATGTTCCACGGATGAAAGTGAGTTCGCCGGCTTTGTCTCCTTCGCAGCTTCCGTTTAAGATTTTACAGATTTTTTTTTTTTACTTAAATTGAAGACATGGATTTGGACGACCTCTGGTGCATGCAGGATGTCACACAGCCCATGCCACAATCGATCTTCTGCGCACCAAATTCCCAAATCGTGTTATCAGTCCTCTTGGCGATGTCAGTAGGCCGCTACGGAGCTGCGAAGCCAGCTGAGGTAGCCACTTGAACGACGTTGTATTTCATAAGTAATGGGAATGTTTGTTCTTACTAACAAAGCCATAATAGGTGGAAAGAATTTCATTTTCCTCATTTTGTTGCATTTTTAAAAAGAAACTTCTGTTTGGCCCACTCTGTAGACACTCGTGACTAAGATGGATGTTACGACTATCTGTTGATGTCATCTCGTCATTGTTTAGATTCAATTTTCCAAGCCACAGGCAAAACTTCCTCTTGCGAAGAACGGATGATAACACTTATCCATCTTGTGATAAGGATACCGCTAGTGTCGTGCTTTCATACCAGCTATATGGGACAGCAGTAGGTGTTCCATACAACATGGCTATGGGACAACTATTCGGTTTTCGTTCTCTACTGAAATATCATTTCCATCCGCAATCGACTGAAGCAAGATAGATGAGTGATGAGTTGTAAATGGTTCTTTCTTTGCTTCTTTCTCTGGTTGAATTTAAGAGGGTAGCTGAGCTCTAATGGTAACTGGTCCTTAGATACTTTCAAATAGGACAAAACAAAGAGAGATGACTTTGTCTGTATCTTTTATCCCTTCCGTCACACTTGCTATTTGCTTGTGAGCATTTTCTTTTCTTTTCCTTTTACAAGTCATATGGGCACAAGAGATTTTATCTGTGTCTAGCTGCATCCTTTAAGGACAAGAGAGAAAGCGAAATCTTAGAAATATTTTGATTATTTTTTTCCACGAAGTTATGCTTTACAGATATGTATTGGATGTGGTGTGGAATGTAGCGAGAAGATGGTGAGGCAGCAGATAATTATCTTACAGTAGTAACAACATTGCCCTGCCTTGTCCTTGCCCGGTCCATAAAAAAGAGACGCCTTAACCTTGCGTATAAGATCTTTTCTGCCAATGCTGTATGAACGCCTGAACCATTCGTTGACAATTTGATTGGTTCCTATCGATGTGGCTTCAGGCAAAGGAAATTCACGATTGACACTGCGGCAGATCTTGGAGAAGACCCATGAAATTCAGGTCGACACACATCACCTTTTCGTCGATCTTAAAGGATTCAGAAGCGGCTAAAGTGGGTTTGAAAGTAAATGAGGAAAAAACCAAATATATGCTGTCGTCAAAGAAATACGCACAACACCGACGTCTTAGCCAGAACGTCATTGTTGGCAGCTATAACTATGATGTAGTCAAGGATTTTGTCTACCTTTGCTCACCGGTAACAAGCGGCAACGACACCAGCGCTGGGATTAGACGCAGAATAACTTTTGCCAACCATTGTTTCTTTGGGCTCAAGAGGCAATTGAATAGTAGAGCCCTCTCTCGGAAAACTAAGGAGACCCTCCCGGTCTTCCTTTACGGGCAGAGGCTTGAACCATGTCAAAAGTGGATGAAGGGGCCCTTGGTCGTTTCGAGAGGAAAATTCTGCGTACAATCTTCAGTCCTGTTTGTGTTGACGGTGAGTGGAAGAGAAGATTCAACCACGAACTGTACAGGCTGTACGTCTACGGACCCAACGTCTTAGATGGCTAGGCTATGTAGAGCGATTTAACAGCACACCTCCGGCCTGAAGTGTATTTGACTCCAACTCGAAAGGGCGACGTTGCAGAGGACGGCTGCATCTAAGCTGGTACACACAGGTGAAAAGGGACCTTAACCAACTGGGAATACGTCACTGGATACAGCTAGCAAAAGACCGTGCCAGCTGGAGACGCTTGTTGGTTGTGGCCCAAGCTTACCCCGAACTGTAGCGCCACCTAAGTAAGTAAGTAACAGCATTTTCGCTTTCTTTACGACACATACATATGTATGTGCGTTCCAACGTCCGTCTTTGTAATCTCAGATTATCGGACTGCCCGAAATACGCAACTATTTCGGCGATGGTCTTCCTTCATACTTTTAGCCATTCGTAGCATAATTAGCGAAATTTTGAACGACGGTTTCAGATTTTCTTTTCCTCAGGTCTTCATCAACATTTTCAACTGCGTCGAAGTACCCAAGGACACGGACTACACCATCCCGCAAAACGTGTTCACCAAGAACTCCGAAGTTATCTGTTCATCCGGGGAGGAATGGACTGAAGGAAAAGTCATACCGGAGGACTCGATGTCCTTCTATACCGATGACACCAAGATGGAGACGGGGCACAATGGACTCTTAGTATTCTAAGTGAGCCGTGACATTATTACAATAGGGCACCCAACTAACCAAACCTAAGATGGAGACGAGTGTAGGTAGTTGGGCATACTCCAAGGAACTTAAACTCAACCTACCCTTTAGGTTGAGTCTTATCGCTTCAACTGTCGTAAGGCAGACTATACGAAACTTAGTAACCTCTTAGGTGCTGTGAATTTCAACAGCACTGTCAACTATACGTACATATCTGTTGTTGATGCCCTGGGTTTGTTGTACTCTGAAATTTTCAGACGTCTTATGCAATCCGTCCCACTCACGATCCAGAAGAATTTATCTTCATCTCCTCCGTGGTATACCAAAGAGTTACGCTCACTTCGCAATAAAAGAAATAAACTCTGTTGTATCTACCTTGGACCTCGCTCTGATTTCAACCTTTCCAATTACCTTCTTGCACCTAAGCAGTTTCCGAATGCTGTGAGTTTCTTTACCTCAGATATATTAACCGTATACAATCGGATATCAGACACCTACCCATCAACTCTGACATTCTCCAATACATCGTCGAGCGATCCTCGAATTATAGCAAACATATTCGATAAATTCTTCGGTTAATCTGAGCCCAACCTGGTGGTGAAGAAGATCGAAGCACTTACTGCGAATACTCTGTTGGCCCAGGGTATGGTGTACCCTCCGTAGTCCTAAAAAAATGTAAAAGCTCTTTGGCCCTACCACTTACGGGCCTCTTCCAACTGTCTCTCTCATAAAGTGTCTTCCCTTCTTAATTATCTTACTTACTTACTTATCAGGCCAGCGATCCATGGAGGATCTGAGCCTGAGCTATAGCTGCCTTCCATCCTTGACGGTCCCGGGCACGCTGCTTCCAGTTGTCAAGACCAAGATGTCTTACGTCCGCGATTACTTGGTCTTTATACCGGAGGTTCGGTCCTCCTCTTCTTCTCGAACCAGGAGGCTCGTAGTCGAAGACTCTCTTAGCTGGAGCGTTGATGTCCATGCGCTCGATGTGGCCGAGCCAGTGTAGTCGACGGACCCTTGCCTTCCGGACTACATCCACATCTTGGCACAGCTCGTAGAGCGGTTCGCGGTTGTGTCTTCTTCTCCATTCACCTTCCTCAAATATCCGGCGCAGAATTTTTCTTTCGAAAGAATCCAAAATCAACTCCGCTGTCCTGCTTATCATCCAGCTTTCGGCTCCGTACAGCAAGACTGGCAGCATGAGCGTTTTGTGAAGCATTACTTTGGTCTTTCGAGTGAGGAGTTTTGACCCCAGTTGTTTGGACAAGCCGAAGTAGCAGCGGTTGCCAAGGGCGATTCTATGCCGGATCTCCACTGTGGTGTCATTTGTGGAACTACCTCGAAATTGTAGCTGTCAATTGTTATATTTTGCCCCAGGTGGTGAGCGATGAACTGGTTTTTGCATGACAGCATGTACTTCGTTTTGTTCTCATTGACCTTAAGACCAACTCGTTCCGCCTGTGCCGGCGAGACCACGCGATGATGTCAATATTCTAGCAGCTCGACGGACATGTAAAAGGTAGTGCCTTCCCTATTGACGCCTGCTCGTCGCACTATCTGCTCCAGCACCAGGTTGAAGAAGTCACATGACAGCGCATCGCCTTGCCGAAATCCGGTGCATGTTTCAAACGGTTTCTAAGTCGTCCTAGAACCGAGTTGCACGGTGCATCGCGTATTTTATAGCGTGGCACGACACAACTGGATCAGTTTTCCCGGGATCCCGAATACGGCCATCGCACCAACCAGTTCTTCACGATGAATGCTATCGTATGCGGCTTTGAATTCTATCAAAAGATAGTGTGTATCGATTCGAAGCTCGTTGGTCTTTTCTATAGTCGATTTGCCGGGCTGGAAGCCGCACTGGTAGCTGCCGACTGGTGCGGTGCAAAATGGCTTTAGACGTTCACAAAATACGTTAGACAGGATCATGTATGCGACATAGAGCAGGGATATACCTCTTTAGTTCTTGTAGGAGGTAGGACCGCCCTTTTTGTGGATGGGGCAAATAGAGCTGATGTTCCAGTCGTCGGGCATGTTTTCATCTTCCCAAATTCTACAGGTGATCTGGTACATGCTCCCTACCAGAACATCGCCGCCAGCCTTGAAGAGCTCTGATGGCAAGCCATCTGAGCCTGTGGCCTTGTTGTTCTTCAGCTTCTGAATAGCTGTGCTGACTCCTAGCATACTCTCTTGGTCATGCTCGTTAAGCAGCTGCTGGAAATGCTGCTTAAATACATCCACTATTCCCTGCGGGTCGGTGACAAGATTATCCTCGCAGTTTCGAAGAGCCTGGGTGCCCTTTTTGAAGCTTCCTGCAAGGTCTTTGGCTTCCTTGCAAAAGGCTCGTGTTTTATGTTTATCCCTAGACTAGAGCTGGGAGGCTGTGAGGATTCTTTTCTTTTGTCGCAGTGGTTTTTTCTCCTCCCTTCTTCTGGCCCGGTACTCTTCTTGCGCTGCCCTGGTTTTTCTCCGCAGCGCCTTTTGGTACGCCTTGTCGGTTGCTGCCTTTTTCTGCTCACACTCGCCATCATACCACGGGTTTCTTGTCGGGGGTGGTAGGTATTTTAAGGTGGTTTCGGCTACTTCCCGAATGGCTGAGCGGCAATGCAGCCACATATTATTGGCATTTGTGTTCGACGTAGGTATACCGTAGAGTCTTTAGCTCAGCTGTACCCTGTAGACTCTGGTAACCTCCGGTGTGCTCAGGCGCCCAATATCGTACCTACTCCTGGTGGGCTGGTGCAGCTTTCTGGTACTGAACAGTCGAGCTCTGAATGTTGCTGCTACGAGGAAGTAGTCAGAGTCAACATTTGCCCCTCAGAATGTTCGCACATCCAAGATGTTTGACGAGTGCCTTGCGTCAATGAGCACATGGTCGATTTGGTTGGCGGTTCGACCGTCCGGAGATCGCCAGGTTGCTGGGTGGATTCGCTTGCGAGGGAATCTTGTGCTATCACCGCATTACGAGCTGTCGCAAAGTCAGCGAGTCGGAAGCCGTTATCTGTTGTATCGTGGAGGCTGTGCTTTCCGATTACTCCGCCAAGGGTGTTTTCCTTACCGATTTTGGCGTTGAAGTCCCCGAGCACGATTTATACATCGCACTCCGGACAAGCTCCGTAGGCGTTGTCCAGGAGGTCATAGAAGTCCTCCTTGATAGGGTCTTCAGCCTCGTCGGTAGGGACGTGTGCACATATAAGGCTGATGTTATAAAATCTGCCTCTGATGCGGCTCACAGCCAGATGATCACTTATAGGCTTAAAGTCGATGACCTTTGACCTTAACCGCTTTCCCACAACAAATCCGCATCCCAGTAAGTGCAATCTTTTGTGGCAGCTGTAATAAATGTCGCAATTTTTTTTTTCCTATCCAGCGTATTTCCTGGACCGCAGTAATATGCGCCTTGTACTGCGTGAGGATTCCTTCTAGTTTATGAGCAGCTCCGGGAATGTACAGGGTTCTGACATTCCAGGAGCATACTCGCAAATCGTGTTCCTTTTTCGTGCGTTGTCGTCGTCGAGTATCCGTCCGTGTATCCGAGGCATCTTGCTCATTCATAACTTTTAGGTTTTTTACATGGGCGGATTGTTAGCCCGCCGCACAACCGCCATTCTGGTCGGGGTTTTTTTCGCTGCATACGTTTGTTCACCTCCCAACGGTTGTTGAAGAGGCTATCCAGAGGGCGCCGCGAGGAGGCCGTATGTCAACTTGACCCGTGCATTTAAACAGGGATCGTTGCTGGCATCTCGCCAGGTTGAGAGCAATCAACAACCTTACCCTGTATGTCCGAGCCCATGCCCTCTTAATTATCACCCTTCACAAAAAAGGTCCGAAAAAGAGACGTCCAATTATTGCCCTATAGCTAAACTCTCTTGCATTCCAAAACTTGTTGAGAGCATTATTTATGACGCAATGCTTTTTCATTGTACATCTATGTTTTCCCCTTGTCAACATGGTTTTATAAAGGGTAGGTCAACAACCATAAATCTGACCGTATTCATGGCCAGCCCCATATGTGCACTGGAGGATGGCAAGGGAGTCGACGTAGTTGTTACCGATTTCAGCAAAGCAAAAATCATATTTTTAAAACTTAAAGCCCTAGGCTTTCCGTCTGGCTTTATTGCATGGAACAAATCCTAGCTTCAAGGTCGTCAATACGAAGTCCTCTTTGGATCCTTTATATCTGATCCTTTTAAGGCCCCCTCAGGAGTCCCTCAAGGAAGTCATCTTGGTCCCTTGATTTTCGTTTTGTCAATTAACGACGTTGATGCTGTTAATAAAAATACCCGTCTGTCAATGTATGCGGACGATATGAAAATCTTTAAACACATCTCCAGACTCGCTGACTCCCGTGCACTTCAAAGTGATCTGGATACTTTCTCAGCTTGGTGCAATACAAATTTTCTAGAGCTGGATATCAACAAATGCCAAGCTATAACTTATTCTCGCAAGTGTCTCCCATCAGCGCCTTACTTACTCACTTAGGTGGCGTTACAGTTCGGTGTGAACCTGGGCCTCAACCAACCAATTTCTCCAGCTAGCACGGTCTTTTGCTAACTGTTTCCAGCGACGCACTCCCAGTTGGTTAAGGTACCCTTCCACCTGTGTGCGCTTTCTACAGTGCAACTTTGGTCTTTCGAGAGAGGGCCCTACTTCTCAATTGCCTCTAGAGCCCAAAGAAGCAGCGGTTGGCAAGAGTAATTCTGCGTTTGAGCTCAGCGCTGGTGTTATTGTCGCAGGTCACTAGTGAGCCAAGATAGACGAAGTCCTTGACCACTTCGAATCTGTAGCTGACAAATGTGACGTACTGGCCGAGACGTCTGTGTTGCGCGCCTTTTTTTGGTCGGCAGCATATATTTCGTTTTACTCCCTTTAACCGAAAGACCCATTTTAGCCGCCTCGCCTTTAATGCTTTGAAACGCATCATTGACGTCCCGCTGTGCTCGTCCAATAACGTCAATATCATCCGCGTACGCAAGCAGTTGCGCAGACTTGAAATAGATCGTACCTCTTGTGTTGGCCAGTGAGTCTCATATGATCTTTTCAAGCACGATGTTGAAGAAAATACATGGAAGTGCATCACCCTGTCTAAATCCTTTTCTAAGGTCTCGGTTTATTCGCTACCGACTTTAATGGAGCAGCGAGAGTTCTGCAATGTCTTCTTGCAGCACCTGCCGAGTTTGGCAGGGATGTCAAAGGTAGACATGGCTCTGTATAGCTCGTCTCTATGCGCACTGTCATACACGGCCTTAAAATCGACGAAGAGTTGATGTGTGTCGATTTATATGAATATTTGGTCTATTGTGGACTTACCTGGCCTAAAACCACACTGATACGAACGATCAGATTATCCACAAAGGGTGTCGGGCATTCAAACAGTATGGCACAGAAGATCTTGTATGCGATGTTAAGGAGACTTATTCCCCTGTAGTTGGCGCAGTGGACCGGACAAACGGTGCTGAGATTTCTTTCGTCGGTTATGCTTTCCTCCGACCGTTTGTTAGAGATGAGCTTGTGCATGCTCCCTACCAGATCATCTCCGACCACTTTAAATAGCTCGGCAGACAGCCCGTCTGCATCCGCGGTTTTATTATTCTTGAGCTTTGAAATGCATTGGCACAGATAGCCATTCTGCCATAAAATCCCTGGCAGAGGTATCCCACAAATCAAAGACATCTCTCGACTTTCGCCTATCTCTAGACAAGATGGCTGAACAGTTCAATATAAAACAACTGTGGGTTCCCGGGCATAGGGATATTCCATAAAGCTGCGGCGGCTCGGTAAAGCACATGACAAAACTTCGAACCATAGAGGCTACCAACCTACGATGGAACGAAAGTAACATCGGCTTTATCACTAAACAAACCTGGCCTAAGCTAAACTTATGACGGACCAAGGACCTTGTGGCAACCAAAAGGGGAACCTTAAGCACTTTAATGGGTGTCATTACAGGTACCTGCACCATTGGAAAACATGCCGTCAAACCAGGGCTACCTGCCAATGACTTCTGCCGCGGCTGCATGATCAGGGAGGAAGAGGAATCAATTCACCACCTCCATTGATCATGTCCCTCTTTTGCGAATCGCAGGAGGATCTAGCTCAGCCGCACTTCTACGATACCTTATCCATCGCTTCATCAGAAACACTGATTGGTTTTCAGGTGGCCAATCTAGATAATATGATCCATGTGGTATCAAAATGGGCCGATTTCGGCCTACGTATGGCCTATGCCAACCATAATAACCATCCCTAGCCTTGGTCTTCATCAAAGTTGGTTATATGGTCGTAATTTTTTGTCCAAAGGACTAAGCTCTGTGCTTTTAATAACACATTACATTATGGCCAAAACCGAGCCATAGGTTCCTTGGCGCTATAAAGGTAAGTCGGTTTTGGCTGCGTCAGTCGCCTCTATTAAGCGCGCGCCGGCTTTAGGTCCTCTTCAACTTAGTGCTTCCGTCTAAGAGATGATCGTCTTCTTCCTCGCCGTCCTCCAGGTGGTGTTAAATCCGAAACTTTGCGAGCTGGAACCAGCACAGCGGCTCTGTTTTTCTGCAACATACCATATTCATGCCGCCGACAAGCTCATACAATTCGTCATTCCATCGAATTCGGTATTTACCTTCGCCTACGTGAAAGGGAACGGAGATCGGAAACCTTTCTCACGAACGCTCCCAAAGCACGCTCATCGGTGTTTGTCATCGTCCAGCATATACATATGGAGCATATACATATGGCAAGGCAGGCATAATAAGCGACGTATAGAGCATGACTTTTGTCCATCGGGAGAAGGCTCTGCCTTTCAACGGCCAAAGTAGCACCTGTTGGCCAGATTTATTCTCCGGAAGATCTCCGATTTGACGTCGTTTTCGGCGTTAATGCTGGTGTCCAAATAAACGAAGTCTTTCACTACCTCAAATGTGTAACTGTCAACAGTCACATGGCCTCCAAAGCATTGGGTGGTGACAGGAGGTACTTCGCCTTGTCCTCGTTTAACACCAAACCCATTCGCTTTGTTTCTTGCTCCAAACTGGGGTGTAGGCGCGGCTCGATTGCTTGTACCAGCTATGTCGATATCATCGGTTTTGGCCAGCAACTGAGCATTGCATTGGACGGTAATGGTCTTCAGCGCGTATTATCTTATCCAGCATTAGGTTAAGCTTAGGTATATGGGTGCCCTATTGACGGAAAGTCAAGACTCACGTAGACTACGTTGAGTCCATTGTGCCCACTTGTTTTGTTTAACCCGTTGATACCTAGACATTTACCGTTGAGCTGAACCACCCAAACGAGGATAAGAATCCCAGTATTCTTTTCAGCCCATGTTACCTACCTCTTCTAGTCCCGAAAAGAACTATCTTTCTAGGAATATATCATTTTTTCGGGGTAGCGCCGGACATTTGCACAGCAGGTGACGAATGGATTCAATTTCCTCTTCGTCCCTGCAGCTTCTGCAGAAGTTATTGTAGGGCTGGCCTAGTCGAGCTCCATGGTAGGATAGCATGCAGTGCCCGGTGAGGGCACCGACTGCCAGTCGAATATTCATACGATTGAACTTCAGCAGATTTTCCGTTCTTTTCTTATCATAGACGGGCAAAGTCGATCTCGCCGTTGCGCATGTATCTAAGCGAGAGCATCGCTTATTGGCTTTCACTAATAGCTCCGTCTCTATCTCCCTGTAGAGCGCACTGAGTGGTGCTTTGGCCTCAGCTGAGATCTGCGCAATGTTAACACTTGATCCCACCCTAGCCAGCTCAACCGCCTTCTCGCTTCCGGAGATATTCATATGACCAGGTACCCAGCAAAGGGTCACCTCATTTACATTGGATATCTCTTCTAACTTCTCCTTGCAGAGTTTGACGAGTTT
Organism: Eumerus sabulonum; assembly: GCA_951905685.1. Lineage (NCBI taxonomy): Eukaryota > Metazoa > Arthropoda > Insecta > Diptera > Syrphidae > Eumerus > Eumerus sabulonum. The sequence continues at coordinate 9,843,887 of OX645060.1, forward strand.
GGATCTTATCCATGCTACCTGCAGGGCCTTAATGGCTACCTGGCGGTCAACATAGATGCTGATCATTTTTCCTGGGATATTCTCTTTGCTGTTCAGATCCGCCGCCTGCTTAATAGCGAAGACCTCAGCTTGGAAGACACTGCACCCATCATCGAGCCTGTAGGAGCGATGCATATCCCGTGACTAAAAGTAGACTCCGGCACCTGTGCCAACATCCATTTTGGATCCGTCGGTGTAGAGTGCCAGTTCACTTTCCGTGCGTACCAAATCACCGGTCCATTCCTCCCTGGAGGAAACTCTAAAAGAGAATCTCCTCTCCCAGGAAGGAAGTCGGGTGACATAGTCCGTTACGGTTCTGAATCTCGAGACGGCCCATCGATCCAAGACTGATGCATGTCCGTGAGGACTCCTTTTCCAGAGATCAGATTCCTGTAGTCTTAGCGCAGTTCTGGTTGCGGCGCTCTCGCAGTATATGTCCAGGGGTGGGAGGTTCAGCATGACTTCAAGAGCCGCCTTTGGTGTGGACTTTATAGATCCCATCACCGCCAGACAGCCTGCCCTTTGAACCTTTGACACACTCTGAAGATGACACTTTTTTTCAAGCGCCTTCCACCAGCCAACCAAGCCATAGACTAGGATAGGTCTTACCACTGCAGTGTACAACCAATGTACTAGCCTCGGTTTGACGCCCCATGTCTTTCCAAAGGCTACCTTGGACGGATATAGTGCATTAGGTTAAAGAAATCGCACGATAAAGATCCGCTTTGTCAAAAACCTTGATTGGTGTGGAACGGCTCGGAGAGGTGTTTTCCTATTCAGACAGAGGTCAATTTGATTTTCGTAAGTCTTTTCTAGGATTTGACGGCGGATGGCGAATGGCGGATTTTCCAGGTCTAATACCACACTGGCAAGACGACAACGCCATCGTCAGTGACTGCGATTTCGGGCTCCACTTCGATATCGTTTATTGGACTGCTGCTGCCATTCAGCAGGTCCGAGAAGTGTTCCCTCCATATCATACTCGTAGGTATGCTCGGAACATCTGTCCCCAGTTCACCGTGCTTGTTTTTACAGTAATTGGCAGAAAGGATTTACTCCGAGAAAATCCCTTCTTTGACTATTCCTTTCCCTCTAGTGCTTAATGATGTGTACAGCGCGGTGAACCCCCTGGACACTTCGTCTAACACTGATGTAAACCGCATTTGAATTTGTTAAGTGCAAAACTTAGTAAGTGTGTCATCCGACACACTTTAAGATTAAGTGTGTCACTGAACACGTTTGACCTCTGAATATGGACACTTATTCATGTTAAAACTATAACACGTTATATTGTGTGTCATGAATAAAAAACTCGAATGACTCCTTAAGTGTGTTACAACGACACACTTATTAATAATTAACACATTTTGGAGCAATCAATCAAAGAAAAAGGACATTTTCCAATTATACAAGTGAAACTAGTAACTATATGCCAGAAAGTAAATTGCGACCCGGACCCATGGTCTAATGGTTATCACACTGGACTCGCAATCCAGTGATCCGAGTTCAAATCTCAATGTTCGCAGTCACCAAAAGCAAAGACACTCAACCACTTCTTTCCTATTCAACATTAGTCGTTCGATCCGGATGGCATGACCATCATGATGTTGCCTGACAACAAGAAGAAACAGTGAATGAATTCAATCAAACAAAGAGCAATGTTTCGGGCTTGATAAGCCTCAAAGCGACAAATGCTCGGAGAGCGAGGGCTAAAGGAGTCTTTTTTCTTTGTTCGCTGCGAAAAATGTTCACTGGAACCTTGAGATTTGAACACGAGATTCCAGTTCACAATTACACACTTTAGATTCCATAAAAAACGACTACAATGAAAACACACCTGTTGGTGTGTTGCAATAACACATTTAGCCTTTGCAGTAATACTCGTCATGGTTAGTCGGTCAATTGGCATTGCCACGGAATAAAATCCACGCAAGTTGCATTTACTGCTGCCCAAATTGTATTTTGGGCACTAGCATCACAGAAAGGAATGAGGCCTAACTTCCTGGTAGGACCAGTAGATACGCCTTCGGCCGTCCACGCCACTGGGCTCAAAACCAGAAAAGGATTACTTACTTACTTCCATCCTTAACGGTCACGAGCAATCTGCTTCCACTAATCAGGACCAATTTGTCTTACATCCACGATTGGTCTTTATGGTCTTGATCTTTATACGGGAGGCTCGGTTTACCTCCTCTCCTCGAACCGGGAGGCTCGAATTCGATGGTGTGATCGATCCAGTGTAGTCGACGGAACTTTGCTTTCTAGATTATATCCACATTTTTGTAAAACTCGTTGAGTTCGCGGATATGTCTTCTCCTCCATGTGCCTTCCTCGTAAAGCCACGCCGAGACCGCGTGACGATGACCAATTTAATTTGTGTATTCCAGCAGCTGGACGGACTTCTAGAGGATAGTGCCTTCCGTGTTGAAGCCTGCCCGCCGCACTATCTGCTCCAGCACAAAATTGAAAAGTCACACGGCATCGCATCGTCTTGCCGAAAACGGGTCGGAGGTCCTAGAACCGAACTGGACGGTGCATCGCATATTTTTTCACGTGACGCGACACAGCCGGATCAGCTTTCCTGGGGTCCCGAATTCGACCATCGCATCAAACAATTCTTTGCGATGAATGCTGCCATATGCGTCTTTAGAATCGATGAAGAGATGGTGCGTATCGAATTAGGAACTCGCTGGTCTTTTTCAGCATTTGTACCAGACGCACTGGTACGTGCCCATTAGTGCAGCGCCTTAGACGTTCACACAGTACGCTAGACAGGATCTTATATGCGACATTGAGCAGAGATATACCTCAATAATTCTTGCAAAAGGTATTGTCGCCTTTTTTGTGGATAGGTCAAATAGAGCTGGTAATACAGTCGTCGGCTTTCATCTTCCTTCATTCCTCAGATGATCTGGTGCTGCTCCCTATAAGAACATCGACGCCAGCCTTAAAGAGCTCTGATGGCAAGCCTTCAGACTTCTTCGATGCTGGGTGGGAGGACGACTTTATCGGCTGGAGTTGCGATTTCCTCAGTCCCTATCACTCTCTCTCACTCTCCCTTTTTTCATGCTCGTTAAGCAGCTTTCGGAAAGGCTGGTTAAATACGTCCACTATTCCTTGCGGTCGGTGACATGATTGCCTTGGCAACTTCGAAGAGCCTGGGTACCTTTCTTGTAGTGGCAATGCAGCTGTATGTCAACACATATTGTTGACATTTGTGCTCGACTTAGGCATACCGTAGAGCCATTCGCTCAGATGCTCCCTGTAGACTCTGGTAACCTCCGGTGTACTCAAGCATTCAATGTCGAGCCTCTTCGTGGTGGGCTGGTGCAGCTTTCCGACATTGGACATTCTAGTTCTATATCTTGCTGCTACAAGGAAATGGTCAGAGTTGACGTGTGCTCCCCTGAGTGTTCGCAGTTCCAGGATGTTTGACGGGCGTCAATGAGCACATGGTCAATTTGGTTGGCGGTTCGACCATCCGGAGATCGTCAGATTGCTAGGTGGATTCGCTTGCGCGGAAATCTTGTGCATCTTATCACCGCCTTACGAGCTGTTGCGAAGTCCGTGAGTCGGAAGCCGTTGGCCATTGTTGTCTCGTGGAGGCTGTGCTTTCCGGTCACTCGGCCACAGGTGTTCTCGTTACCGATTTTGGCAAGAGATTATAGAGATCCTCTTTGACGGGGTCTTCAGCCTATTTGGTAAGGGCGTGTCCACATATGAGGTTGATGTTGTAAAATCTGCGTTTGATGCGGATCACAATCAGGCAATCACTTATGACCTTCGACCTTAACCGCTTTCCCAGGGCAAATCCGCACCCCAACATGTGCAATCTTTCGTGGCAGTTGTAATAGATACCGCAATCGATTTTCTTCGTCATCCCGCTTCCTCTTAAGCGCACTTCCCGGATCGCAGTAATATCCGTCTTGACCTGCATGAGTATTGTTTCAGGTTGTTTCAAGGAGCTTCGGGAGTGTATAGAGTCCTGACACTCCAGGAGCATACTCGCATTTCGTTTTCCTTTTCCGCGCCATGTCGTCTTCGACAATCCGTCTGTTTATCCAATGCAGGTTGCTGGCCCGCCGAACAACCGCCAATCTGGCACCCTATTGTCCAGGGAGACATTCGTCCACCTCTCAAGGGGTGTTGATGAGGCTTTCTATATGTCGCCACAAGGAGCCTCTATGTCAACAGGGATCATAGCTGGCATCTCGTCAGGTTGAGAGCAATCAACATCTTAACCTTGTCCAAGCCAATGCCCTCCGAAGGATTGTATGTATGTATGTATGTATGTATGTTTGCGTTACAGTCCATGAAGGACCGCAGCTAAGTATGTCGTAATCTCATAAGTCTAACTCCACTCCATTGGACATTTCGTAAGGTGCGAAAGTGAAAAAGTTAAAATTTCATTACGTGTTCAGATAAACCACGACAATAACGAGGTGCCCACTCAACGAAAGCTGATCATAATGCAGTTTAACCAAACTCCAAAAATAAACTCGACCAAAGGCAAACTTTTCGTAATCAGAAAACTTTTAAGCCAGACGTTGGGAAAGACCTTATTGGATTACGTCGACATAATTGTCATTGGCACTCTCTTCATCGCTTCGTTCCACTCGCTTAACTTTAACTTCTTCTCATACTCCAAGTTGACCATTTCGCCCCGGTATATGAAAGGGATTTATGTACATGTACAGCACAACTTCCATGGGAGGGCAAGGTCGTATCGTACTTAGCGAAAGTGTTTCACCCGCTTCCAGAGAGGTATTGACTTCCATGACCGTAGCATGAGTTTATGTACCCTCTTAGGCAGGTGATGCTGAACAATACCATGGAATTGCTAATTCAATTTCAGTGCACATTAGTCTTGATACAACTTCCCGGGGGAAAAGTCGTGTAAACAACGTTGTAGGCAGATACCGAGTTTCACTTGGGGCGTACAGGGGCTTTAACCAATCGATTTCTGGTATGAAAAAACTATCGTACTTGAAAGGACGAATTGGGGAGGATGCAAGGATGTCTTAAATGTCACGGTTGGGTTTAAAGTTGCCCTATTTTTCGAAAACTCCGCTTCAGTGCGGGGTGGTTTGTGACGATGTCGTCCCTAAATCACAAACGCAAGACATGGATACATGCATAAGTATAGCAAAAAAGTTCCACGAGATCGTGAGGTTCGATTTATGGGAGAATTTTATTGTTCCATCTAGCAGAAGTTGAATCGCATTGAAGTGCCCAACCGAGGTGATTTAAGGACATTTAGTAACAGGCCCAAAAGCAAGTGGACAACGTTCATAAGTAGTAATGACAGTTTACGAGACAGCTGGCAATGTAATTGGGTGTGATACCATGACCCTGACTCATAGTCAATTTAGGAACATAAGGGAGAGCTTTATGTAGGAACGATTGCTTCGCCTAATTTGCTTGTTGACATCTGTATACTATGTATGGGCCTAAGGAAAGTGGAAGTCCGATCACGTGTTGTCGTTATTATAAATTACATTCGGGATGTGAGTTCAAAAAGGACTTCTGTTTTGTGTGTGTTCAGTCTTGTACGATGAAGAAGCCCGTAATCTATTCAAGGTCCCAGTACACCTGCGTATGAGACGATATACATGTAAAAAGGAATCTTGTTAAAGTACACAACAAAGCCTTTAGCCTGGTTACAGTATACTGTTGAAACCATCGAAAAAGGAATTGGACGTTAAGTGGACGTGAAATTGGACAATCTTGGGCTTAAGGTGGGTGCGTGTACACCTTGATATTTCATCTCTTTTCGAACTGCTTCCGGTACCGATGAGGTTTGTTACCTTTAATCTTGTAGGGAAACGGAAGGAATGGCACGATCTTTCGCTAGTGTTTTCCAGTGACGCGTGCCCAGTTGGTTGAGGTCCCTTTCCTGAGGTCCGCTATTTCTTCGTCCTCGGAGTTGGATTCAAAGACTCTACGGGCCGGAGCTGTGGTGTCAACTCGCTCTACATGGCCTAGCCATCTTAGGCGTTGAATCCGTAGACGCCTGGCTAGACTCATGTCACTGTATCTTTCTCTCGAAACGACCAAAGATTTGTTCATCCGTAATCCGTGTAACAGGACCGGGATAGTTAAGGTCTTATATAAGGTCAACTTGGTCGGAAGAAAGAGGGCTCAATTGCCTCAATTGCCTCTTGAGCCCAAAGAAACAGCGATTGGAAAGAGTAATTCTGCGTTTGGTTTCGGAACTGATGTCGTTGTTCCAGGTCACTGCGGAGCCAAGGTAGACGAAGTCCTTAACCACCTCGAACTTATATCTGCCAATGCAAAAGTTCTGGCTAAGACGTTGGTGGTGAGCGTCTTTTTTTTTATTACAGCATAGACTTAGTTTTACCCTCGTTTACTGACAAGCAAACACTTCATTGACATCTCGCTGTGATCTACCTATTATGTCAATGTCGTCGGCATATGCAGGGAGTTGCGAAGATTTGGAATAGACTGTGCCTCTTGTACTGGCCTGAGATTTGTGCACAATCATTTCTAATATGATGGTGAAGAAATCACACGACAGCGCATCGCCCTGCCTAAATCCTTTTTTTACTTCGAAACTATCGGTCAGTTCTGCACCGATTCGGATGGAGCAGCGAGCATTCTCCAGAGTCATCCTGAAATGTCCGACGAGTTTAGCTCGTCTGTAATTACGCCGTCGTATGCGGCCTTGAAGTCGACGAAAAGATGGTGGGTGTCGACTTAAAATTCATTGGTTTTCTCTAGGATCTGCCGTAGTGTGAAGATTTGGTCGATGGTGGACTTCCCTGACCTTAAGCCACACTGATAAAGACCTATCAGCTTATTAACGAACGGCTTCAGGCGTTCACACAAAACGGCAGCGAAGATCTCGCATGCGACATTAAGGAGACTTATTCCTGTGTAGTTGGCGCATTCAAAAGGCGTCTCCTTTTTTGGGCATTGGGCAAACAATGCTGAGACGCCATTCCTCGGGCATGCTTGCCTCTGACCATATCTTATAGATGAGCTACTTTATGCTCCTAACCAGCTCACCCCCAGCTGCTTGGAAGAGCTCAGCAGATAATCCATCTGCGCCAACAGCTTTAGTCGACTTAAGTTTCGACATGGCAATCTCAACTTCGTCGCGGTCAGGGGAACGGAATTCTCTGCGATATTCGTCATTAAGAAATGGATCATTCTGCCTGACGGCGGTGTGTTGGCTGTAATGTCAGAAGTGGTCTTTCCAAATTCTCAGTATCGATTCTTCTACTAGGTGCCGTTCTCATCCCTACAGGCCTCCGTTCGGGTTTTATAGCCTTGAGACAATCATCTTATCTGTTGATAAATTCTTCGTACGTCGTGCCTGCAGTAGCACCTATCCAAGTTTTCAAACGCCCGCTCCTCGTGCTCTTCCTTTTTTTCTCTTAAGAAGCTTACGTTCCTCCCTTCTTTTAAGCTCGTACAACTCACGAGCTGCTCAATGTAGCTACATGGAAAAAAAAACTTGCTATGAGCGAACATACCCAATGACGACACTGAAAGAAAAAGGACCACTGTTTGCGAGTAAGCTTTATATGTGTCCACGCCCCCACAGAGGAGACAGATGACCGACATAAGGACGACTTCTATGCTCTCCTAGACAGAACATATGCCCAATGTCACAGCTATGACGCCAAAATCGTTCTAGGAGATGGCAATGCGAAGCTGGGTAAGGAAGCTGCATATTTTTGAACGAGTCATAGGAAAGCACAGCCTACACAACACCACGTCAGGAAATGGACTAAGACTAGTGGATTTTATGGCGGGACATAATCTCGTAGTAGCAAGTACACGATTCCCACACCTGGCGGTCCCCGATCAATCGACAACCAATCATATTGATCACATTGCGATCGACGACAGACACTCCTCCAGCATCATAGATGTCCGAACCTTTCGTGGAGCTAACATGGATTTGGATCATTATCTTATTGTAGCCAAGCTACAGATGCGAATTTCTCAGAATCAGCGGAGTCGAGTAAGAACAGCAAAATTTAACGTCGGATAGCTGTAATCGCAAGATACCGCTAGGACCTTCGCCGATCAAGTCTCCTTCAAGCTCTCTCAAGTCCCGATGCAATCTGCACAAATATATAGAACAGCAATGGAGTCGTCGTCAGAACGCCATCAGAGAGGCCGCTTCAGATGTACTCGGTTTCAAACCAGCACCTTCGAGAAACCCCTGGTTTGATGACGAGTGCAGACAGACCCATGTAGAGAAACAGAATGCATACATGGCTACACTGCATCGATGGACGAGAGCTGCCCACGAGCTCTATGAACAGAAAAGGAGGGAGGAGCATGCGCCTCTGAGAAGAAAAAAGACGGAGCACCAGAAACGCGAGATCGAGGAGATGGAGAGATGTTACTGCAGGAACAACGTTCAAAAGTTTTACCAAAAAGTAAAACGAACATGCCAAGGCTACAAAGCCAGAGCAGAAGCCTGCAGGTATGATCACGGACAACTAAAAGTGGAGTCTTCTGCACTTCTGCAGACGCTATAACGGCGATGATAGTCAAAATGCTGCCGTCAGGCAGACCGAACCATTCACAATGGACGAAGACGAAAGAGAATCCGGTCCACGTGATCTTGACGATGTTAAGATAGCGATATCGAAACTTAAGTCTTATAAAGCTGCTGGAGCAAACGGACTTCTCGCGGAACTATTTGAAGCAGCTGCCGATAAGCTGGTTAGGAGTATGCACCAACTCATCTGCAAGATATGGACGGAGGAATTCATGCCCGATGAATGGAATCTCAGCATCGTTTGCCCGGTCCATAAGAAAGGAGACCCCTATGACTGCGCCAATTACAGCGGGATAAGCCTCCAGAATATTGCGTACAAGATCCGCTCTGCCGTACTGTGTAAGCGCCTGAAACCGTTCGTGGACAATCTGATAGGTTCTTATCAGCGTGGTTTCAGGCCTGGAAGATCCACGATAGACCAAATGTTTACACTGCGGCAGATCTCGGAGAAGACCAGGAACCAGGACACCAAAAAGAAACAATCAATCCGATCAAACAAAAAACAATCAACAACATGAACCTCGAATCGACAAATGCTCCGAGAGCGATGACTAAATGAGTCTTTTTTTTGTTCGCTGCGAAAAGTGTTCACAAGAACATTGAAATTTGAACACGGAATCACTGAAAGTTGAGAATCAAGTGTGTTAACCATTACACCACGGGTCCGGATCGCAATTTGCTTCCTGGCAACGTTACATATACTCGTATGTTGTTGGGAATTTCCCTTTTGTGTGCTTTTATAATAAAACATTTTAAATTACATAAAAAATTGTTGGAATGAAAACACACTCTCTGGTGTGTTACAGTAACACACTTACCATTTGCATTGTAAACACTCAAAAAAAATTCATGCAACAAAACTACAACACGAAACGGGCCAAAGACGCTCTAGAACTCAAATAATCCGACCTATGAGTGATATGTGTAGCACTGACAGGACACAGGACATGCGATTATCACCTTTACAAATTTGGTATCAACTGCACGGATATCTGCAGGCGACTTGGCAATGCTAAGGAAAGCATGGAGCCCTTATTAACTGTCTGTTTGTCTGGACCAAAGAAGGGGGTACAATAGACCTTTATGGTCGCATTGCCCCGACTTCTCCAATTCAATTCAATAATATTAAAAACTCTATAAGCAAGGCTGTCGGCTTACTGTGTCGGGAGAGCTCAAATTGTTCATAATTCCATTAACACATCTTCTTGCGCAAGATATGTGACACACTATAGAATGCTCGGTCCGATGACCAAATTGTTTGGTTTAATTTAAAATTTGGCCGCGTAAATATCTGCATCCTCCAAATCTACTTACTTACTTACTTAGGTGGCGCCACAGGCCGTGGTGAACCTGGGCCTCAACCAACAAGCGTCTCCAGCCGGCACGGTCTTTGGCCAGCTGTTTCCAGTGCCGCACGCCCAGTTGGTTGAGGTCCCCTTCCACCTGCGTGCGCCACCGCTGAGGCGGCCGTCCTCTGCCGCGCCTTCCTTCTGGAGTGGATTCGAAGACTTTTCGGGTCGGAGCTGTATCTTCCATGCGCTCTACATGGCCTAGCCACCTTAGACGCTGTATCCGTAGACGTCGTACCAGGCCGATGTCGCTGTACAACCCGTACAGTTCTTCGTTATATCTTCTCCTCCATACACCGTTTAAATAAACGGGACCGTAGATAGTGCGCAGAATTTTCCTCTCGAAACGACCAAGGGCATCTTCATCCGCTTTTGTTAAGGTCCAAGCCTCTGCGCCGTAAAGGAGGACTGGGATGATCAAGGTCTTATATAGTGTCACCTTGGTTTTCCCAGAAAGGGCTCTACTTCTCAACTGCCTCTTGGGTCCAAAGAAACAGCGGTTGGCAAGAGTGATTCTGCGTTTTATCTCAGCGCTGGTGTTGTTGTCGCTGGTCATCAGTGAGCCAAGGTAGACTAATTCCTTGACCACTTCAAAGTTATATCCGCCCATGGTGACGTTCTGGCCAATACGTCGATGTTGTCCGTCTCTTTTAGATGAAAGCAGAGATTTGGTTTTACCTCATTAACCTTGAGACCCATCTTAGCCGCTTCTACCTCAATGCTCACAAAGCCTCATTGACGTCTTGCTGTTTTCGTCCAATTTCGTCAATATCGTCGGCGTACGCAAGCAATTGCGTAGACTTGAAATAAATCGTACCTCTTGTGTTGGCCGGTGACTCTTGCACGATCTTTTCAAGCACGATGTTGAAAAAGTTGCACGACAGCGCGTCGCCCTGCCTAAATCCTTTTTTAACATCAAAGGTCTCGGTTTGCTCATTACCGACCTTAATGGAGCAACGAGAATTCTCCATTGTCATCCTGCACAGTCGGACGAGTTTGGCAGGGATGTTAAAACTAGACATGGCTTTGTACAGCTCGTCTCTATATACGCTGTCATACGCGGCCTTGAAATCGACGAAGAGGTGGTGAGTGTCGATTTGGTATTCCTGGGTCTTCTCCAAGATCTGCCGTAGCGTAAATATTTGGTCTATTGCGGATTTATCTGGCCTGAGACCACACTGATAAGAGCCGATCAGGTTATCCACAAACGGTTTCAGGCGTTCACACAATACGGCAGAGAAGATCTTATATGTGATGTTAAGGAGACTTATTCCCCTTTAGTTGGCGCAGTTATAGGGATCTCCTTTCTTATGGACCGGGCAAACAATGCTGAGATTCCATTCGTCGGGCATGCTTTCCTCCGACCATACCTTGCAGATGAGATGGTGCATGCACCTTACCAGCTCATCTCTGGCCGCCTTAAAAAGCTCAGCAGACAGGCCGTCTGCGCCAGCGGCTTTATTAGACTTAAGTCTTGATATCGCTATTTTGACTTCGTCTAGGTCGGGTGGACTGAATTCTGTTACTTCGTGGTCCATTACGAATGGCTCGTTCTGCCTGACAGCGGTATCTTGTCTATCATCGCCGTTATACAGTCTGCAGAAGTGGTCTTTCCAAATCCTCAGCATCGACTTTACCAGTTCTCCGTTTTCATCCCTGCAGGCCGCCACTCTGGCTTTGTAGCCATGGCATGTTCGTTTTACCTTGCTGTAAAACTTACGGGCGTCATTCCTGCGGTAGCATCTCTCCATCTCCTCGATTTCACGCTTTCCGTGCTCTCTCTTCTTTCTTCTGAAAAGCGTGTGTTCCTCTCTTCTCTTCTGCTCATAGATTTTGCGAGCAGCTCTTGTCCGTCGTTGCAGCATGGCTTTATATGCCTCTTGTTTTGCTGCATGGGCTTGTTCGCATTGTTCATCGAACCAGGGGTTTCTAGGTGGTGGCTGTTTGAAACCCAGCACCTCTGAGGCAGCATCTCTGACGGCGCTCTGGCAATGAGCCCATTCCTGCTCTATTGTTTGTGCTGCTGTGGGCGGATTTTGAGAGAGCTTTGAGGAGACACGATCGGCAAAGATTCTGGCAGTCTACGTCAAACTTACGTAGTCCTACTCGACTCCTAAGCATTCTTGATATCCTCATTCGTACCTTGGCTAAAACAAGGTAGTGGTCCGAGTCGATGTTGGCCCCTCGGATGGTTCGTACGTCGAGAATACAGGAGGAATGTCTGGCGTCGATCGCAATATGATCAATCTGGTTGGTGGTCGATTGATCACAAGACCGCCAGGTACCCTTGTGGATGTTGAGATGGGGGAATCGCGTGCTTGCTACAAGGAGGTTACGCCCCGCTAGGAAATCGATTAGCCTTAATCCGTTGTCGGATGTGGTGTTATGGAGGCTATGCTTTCCTATGATCGACTCAAATATGTCCTCCATGCCCAGTTTTGCATTAAAATCTCCTAGGACTATTTTTGTGTCGTAGCTGGGACATTGGGCATATGTTCTGTCTAGGAGATCGTAGAATTCTTCTTTGAGTCGATCGTCCTTTTCTTCCAAATCTAGAACGAAAAATTACTGCTCCCGCCATTGGTATTCTGAATCAGATGCTCATTACTGCATTCCATACCAAGCGAGTATGCCAACTCCCAACGGTGACATCGTAACCACTTTCAGGCGTTGTTATTAAAATAACTTGTGAACTCAAAATGACACTCGCAAAGTCTGAATGCGAGCTTTCATAGGACATTTCCCCATCCCAGTTCTCATCTCTGAATCGCGATTTCTACAGTAACATTGAATAAATGTAATCAAATGCCTCTGAATGACATTCATTGACACCTCGTGCTTACAATCTAGCACAGTCTAGATACTTTTGTTCTCAGTCCACAACTCGACGTTCATTTAACATCTACGAGTACTCAGCACCATCTGCGCTGGCAAAATATCTATAAAGTATTGTTATATCTACAATAGCGTTTCCTTCGTCCCAGCATCATGTATATATGTGGATACACTCACCCTTTTAGCTTCACGCTTCATTACACGAGGCCTCCTTTCGTAAGCCCTTCATGCGCTTATACCGACTTTGGAAAATAGTAAACACAGAAACGAAAACGTACACAATGTGTGAACACGTTAAACGGATTTAAGAGGAATCCGAAACGAAAAAGGAAGTAAATCTCAAGGTGAGCAATGAGCAAGATTAAGGATTTCACTTGGAAAAAACGAGTTTATCACCCGAAGCGTCCCTTTTATCCGGACTGTGCGTTGTAAAAGTTGTTCTCCTTTAATACGCCACCACAACAAACTACCCCAAAGCGTTTGAATGCAGATAAGATTCAATCAAAACAATTCAGTATTGAAAGACTCATTATCATCAATGAGGAGTACACGCCTCGACATCAATCAAGACCAACGCAGGTCTTCGGCGTTCCAAATGAACCTCTAAGGGCGGGATTTTCATGAGGTTAATCGCCCTGATAGCAAATGTAAATGACCGTCATTAAGGGGTAATGATCTACTCAAGTTCATTCCAGGGTTCAGATACAGGCTTTTGAAGTATCGAACAAAGACGCCAATGGAGCGTTGTGGATTAATATTCGATTAAATGAATTATGAATTCCTTAGGGCATGAATTGTGTAGGGCGGTTAGAACGATATATGGGCGGTGCAAGAGTACATAGATGCACGTGTAGTCGGCACCAGGTGGTGAGGCTTCGACAATGGGATTTGGAGCTCGGGACACGATTGAAGAGGCTTTTTGCTTGATGAAGACAGACACAACTAATCCCTGTTTTTTTTTTGGGATTGGAATTTACGTTTTTTGTTTTTTTTTTTTTGGTTGGTACTAACCCGCTTATAGTGTACAATCCGTGGGACAGCAGATGCCGTTGCATATTGGGAGGGTTCAGGATGACTAAGGAGCTTGTGTCACGTACACATGTGCACATTTAGGAACTCACACGTGCTTTGAATTGATATTTTTTCCTTTTATCAGCCATAGGTAAGCGACTTGGTTATACGCCAATTACTCGTGAAGGCTTGATTACCGTAAAGCGTTACTGTTTCCTTTTTAACTTCCATGTGGGAAGTTAATGTAATGGGGCCGATTTTGCGAATTCCAAAATTTGACATATCTCCACGTTTCAGGGTCACCAGAATCCAAATCCAAGGTTCTTATAAAGATGCCTGTGTGTGTGTATGTACGTATGTGCGTACCGGAAAGTTCGCCTCGACTATCTCGAGAACTAAAGACAATATTGACATGAGATCAGGTTCATTCCACGCGTTATTATGCACCTTAAAACTGAGTAAGCTTTCAGGAAAATCGGTTTAGCCGTTTTTTGTAAAGAAATTAATAAGCAACAAAACTGAACAACACGCGGTGTTCCCAAGCGGTTCCCAATCTAAGCACTTACCGCGCCCGACGCTGGTTTATTGCGGTGATCGGACGAGAACCGATACATATGAGATTGCTAGGACAGTGTTGTGGTTGGGTTAGGAAACGCACACTCATGAGCTACGTAAGTAAGTGTGCACTACTCAATGAGCAATTATTAAACGCACGCGCGCATGAGTAATTGGCGAGCGTTTTTATATTCGCTCACGAACACAAGTGGCGGGGGGGGGGGGGGGGGGGGGGGGGGATCTTGTGCTAACAACTAGCATGGGGCAATGCGACCCATGCGCAGACTTCGTCGAGGTCAGGGGGATGGAATTCTATATTATATTCGTCATTAAGACTAAGGTATATTGACTAACATTGCCTTTGTACAGCCTGCAGAAGTGGTTTTTCCATATTCTCAGCATCGACTGCGATTCCACTACTAGGTCTGTTCTCATCCCTATAGGCTGACGTTCTGGCTTTATAAGCTTCGTATGTTCGCTTTATCTGTTGACGAAAGCTTCGAACGTCACGTCTGCAGTAACCCCTCTCCAATTCCTCAATCGCGCGCTAATCGTGGTCTTTTTCTTTCTCCTGAGAAGCATATGCTCCTACCTTCTTTTTAGCTCGTAGAGCTCACGAGCTGCTCTTGTTCTTCTATGCAGCGAGGCTTTATATACCTCCTGCTTCACGGTGCGATTACTTCTGCACTTGTCGAACCAGGTGTTTCTCCGTAGTGGAGCCTTGAAGCCCCAAACTTCAGATACAGTGCTTTTCAGGGCTCGTTTGCAAAGGTTCCACTGTTGTTCTATTGACTGCGTGGAAGGTTGAGGTGTATGAGCATAAGGGAGACGCGGTCGCCAAAAGCACGAGCGGTTTCTGGCGATAATTGCTTTCCGACGACATAACTTTTTATTCTTACTCTTCTCCCCTGCGTTCATGATATCCGTAGGCGCATCTTGGCTACTATAAGAAAGTGGTCCGAGTCGATGTTAGCTTCTCGGGAAGTTCGAATATCAAAAATAGTCGAGGAGTGTCTGACGATGATCGCGATGTGACTAATTTGATTAGTGATTGATTCATCTGGCGACCGCCAGGTGCCTTTCTGTAGATCGAGGTGCGGGAAGCGCCTACTGGCTAGAAGGAGATTTCGCCCCATAGCAGGATCAACCAGCCCGTGTCCGCTATCGAACGTAATGTCGTGTAGACTGTGTTGGCCGATGACGTTCAAAGACGCTTTCCTTGGCCGGCCTAGCATTGAAGTCTCCTAGTATAATTTTGGTGTCATAGCTGGGATATTGGTCATACTTTCTTTCCAGGAGGTTGTAGAACTCTTCTTTGGTGGATTCATCCCTGTCTTCCGTGGGGGAGTGAATGCAGATCAGGCTGATGTTAGTAAATTTAATCTTGACACGGATCGTTATGAGGTTTACGCTCACATGCCGAAAGAACAAATCCGCATGCGAACTATTGTTGTCCTTTCACCCTAAAGCAATCTCCGTAGTAGATGCTCCAGTTCTTCACCCGCTGTTTACCCGATCCATTCCGTCGCATTTCCTGGATGGCAGTTAACTCCGCCTTTTAGAGGTCTAGAGCTATGTATATGTGTGTGCATAGGGCTGAAGATCATTGTTCTTTTTTCGTTTCTTGCAAGGGTCAACAATAATCCAGTTCCCTTTCATCCGAGGCTTGTCGTTGTCTCTGAGCGTTGTGGGGTTTTCCTGTTACGGTTTGCTAGACCATAGCCCAACTCACATTAATCCTGCTTTGTGACACAGGACGCCCGCCATCCATCCTCTACACCAGTAATTTTCATGGAGGTGGAATTAGGACGTGACTAATAGAGATGCAAGGTGCTCGACTGAAGAGGCTCTTACTCGCTTTTTTAGCATATAAGCATCTATCCACAGATGCTACTCCTACGAGACCTTTGTTAGTCATTTGCCATTCTCGCAGCCTCTTCGGGATGCCAAACCAGAACTGTTCAGTCGTTGTCTGATCGGTAGAATGATATGTTTTCGACATTTACTGATCCCCATACACCTCCCGAAATTTTTGGAGAATTTCCGAGGCGTTTAAAAATAAAATGCTGATTCCCGAACGATATTGACAGTTGTCTATCATGACTCAAACGAAAGAAATGCCTAACTTTTATGTCGTTAGGTTAGGTTAGGTTAGATGGATGGGTGCTCTATTGACGAGAGGTTAAGGCTCTATTAGACTACGAGGAGTATTTCGTGCCCGTAGAAAGTAGAAACCTAAAAGTTTTCCGTTGAGCTGAACCACCTGGTGCAGCTAGAAATCCTAGTAGTCTGCTCAGCCCAATGTGACTTACCTTTCTAGTCCCGATAGAAAGTGACTTCCGAGGAATACGGTCTTTATTTTTGGACTAGTTCATTGAATCAATGAATTTCGTCATCGTCCCTTCAGCTTCTACAGTAGTCATTGTCATTGGTCTGGTCTAGCCTGGCTGCATGGTAGGATATCATGCAGCGCCCAGTGAGGGCACCGAGTGAACTTAAGCAGACTTTTTCCTTTTCTTATCCAAGACGGGCCATGATATTGCCGTTGTGCATGTATTTCTGCACCTCTATTTCTCTTAAAAGTGTATTGACTGACGTTTTAGCTTCAGTTGTGATCTGCGCGGAGCTTGCGCCTGGTAGTAATCTAGCTGGCTCGTCCACTTTCTCATCTCCGGAAATATTCATATGACCTGGTACCCAGCAGAGGGTCACCTTATTGAAATCTGATATCTCCTCTACCCTCTCTTTGCAGAGTTATACGATCTCGGATCTTATCCATGTAGCCTGTAGGACTATGATGGCTACCTGGCTATCAGCATAAACGTTGATCCTTTTACCTGAGAGGTATTCTCTAAGAATCAGGTCCGCACCCTATAGAAGAGATTTGCTACACGAGATTCGAAATAGACTCCGGCTCCTGTGCCGGCATCCATTTTGGATCCGTCGATATGGTCCATTTCCCCTGGAAGATATTCTAATAGAGAATCTCCTTTCGCACCATCAACCGACATCCTTGATATATGTATAATCCGTTTCGGTTTTGAATCTTGAGATGGCACATCGATCCAATATTGATGCGTGGCCATGAGTACTCCTAGCCCAGAGACCAGATTCTTGCATTCTGGTGAAATCCTGGCGACAATAGTCTCGCGGTATATGTGTAAGGGTAGAAGGTTCAATATTGTTTCAAGGGCCCTTAAATCCCTGAAGCATTTTGAAAATGGCATTTCTTCCTAAGTGCCTTCCACCGGACAATTTAACCTTGGGCAAACCTGGCTAGCGAAGGGCAACCCTACGCGTTCTAGGGCTATGGTCGAATCCAGGTTAGGGGATGAATCGTGCGGTTTTCACTCTAAGAATGATACTCGAGTAGGCTTGAGAGTACACCAAACCGATCTACAGCTGCTTTGTAGATTTGGAAAAGGTGTATGACCGAGTTCCTCGAGCTAAATTCTGGAGTGTTCTGCAGGACTATGGGATTGATGGTCCTCTGTTGAGGGCCATTCAGTCTCTATACAAAAACTGTAGCAGCTGTATTCGGGTTTTCGATAGTTAATCAATACCTTTCACCGTGGGCGTTGGACTTCGCTAAGAAGGCGTCTTGTCACCTCTCCTTTTCATTAGACATGTATATAGACTGAACGTTGCAGCGCAGTCAGCCAGGATAAGGCATCTTCCTTTAAGTAGATGAATTGTTGTCCTTACATCCTCCCAGACGGAACTCCAGCGCACACTAGGTAGGTCTGTGGCCGCATGTGCTGATGCTGAGATGAAGGTTAACGTGGACAAATCCGAGGTGATGGTTATTTCCAGAACACGGAAGGATCGAGTTGCCTCGAAATCCCGCGTGCGTGCATTGCCCCCGCAACTCCTTTAGTGGAACATGCGGGCCACTGAAGATATATGTATGTATGTATAACTATGCAAATAAAGTATCTAGGTATTGACTTAGAGCGCAGACTCAACTGGAACTCCAATATGAAAACTAAACTTATGAAAGCGACTAATGCCACGTGGGCCTGTCGACGCACTTATGGTAAAACCTGGGGACTTAAACCTAAGGCAGTCCACTGGTTATACACCGCGATAGTAAGACCTATCGTCACCTACGGGTCCACCGTATTGTGAACAAAATTTAGCAAGAAACTACAATTGTTAAGCTTCAACGCCTTCAGAGACTAGCGTGTCTCTGCATTAAGCACTCATTGGACTCAACTGCACTCAACTGCACTAGAAAGGTGGCATTACGCAGTGCAATCAGAATTCTTTGTTCCGGAACAAATATGGCATGTAGATCCGGGAGTCACTTGTCCATCTTACAACACCTTCCCGAGCTGTATATGATTACGACGGTCTAGTATGCATTGCCACACACCTTCACTTTTCACAAGAGATTCGAAATATTGATCCCAAATCGCTTAGCATGGGATAACAGCGATCCCTCAATGTCAAAGGTCTCAGGTGGTATACGGACGGCTCCAAGACAGCTTCTGGCGTTGGCGCCGGCATATTTGGACCAAATCGTGAGATTTCGAAGGCCCTGGGAACGAATGGCGTAAGAGGAGTAATCATCAATATACTCTCTGATAGCCAAGCAGCGCTTAAAGTGCTGAGTTCGTACAGCACGAACTCAAAAACCGTCAAGGAATGCCATGATACCCTACAAGACCCTGTCAAAAGAAACAGTGTCAAACTTTGGTAGGTGCCAGGGCATAAAGGTATTAAGAGCAATGAGACTGCCGATCAACTTTCCAGGAAAGGTCTCAGCGATAAATATATAGTTCCAGAACCATTCTGCGGCCCTCCCAAATCTAAGATCAATATCTTCATAGACAAGTGGGAAAAATCGCAACACCTGTCCTTTTGGAACAGCGTTCGGGGACTTCGTCAATCGAAACACGGCCCCTGAACAAACACTCTATTGACATACTCAAACTCAATAGGGTGGGTATCAGAAGACTGGTCAGCTATCTGACAGGACACTGCGGTCTGAGATATCATCTTAACAAAATAAGCCTCTCGTCTGAAACTGTGTGTCGACTCTGTCTCGAGGACGAAGAGACGGCGGAACACATACCATCTTAGTGTGCTGCTCCCTGCCATCTCAGGAAGCGTATCCTTCTCAGCGAAGTTAAGACCTCTGAGGAAATCACCTTGGCTGCTACGAGAAGCATTCTCAACTCCATTATGGTAGTGGAGAAGCTCCTCGGCTAGCAGGCACAATAAATCTATCTAAAGGTCGCAGTGCCAAATCACTAGCCATGTAAAAAAAAAAAATGTGGTCTAGGTGCGACCCGCAAGGTTCACACGACTAACTTCCCAATGGGAAAATGGAAACACCCATTTTATTTAATTTTTTTTCATTTTTAACCCCCGACGCAAAAAAAGGGGTTTTATAAGGTTGTGGTGTCTGTGTGTCTGTCTGTGGCATCGTAACTCCTGAATGAATGGACCGATTATGATGCCTTTTCGTTTTTTTTTTTTTTTAAGCTAACATGATCGAAATTTGTGAAGATCTGTTCAGGTGTTTCAAGGTCATTAGCTCTTTTTGTTAGTTGCGGTGTGATTCCTAGATGAATAATGGGTAATGTATCGGTTTTCGTCCGATCATCGCAATCAACCAGCATCGGGTGTGGTCAGTACTGAGATGGGGGACCGCTTGGGAACACCGCGTGTTGTTAATTTTTATTGCCTATTTTTTAGTTATTTAATTTCTAACAAAAAAACAGCTGCACCCAAAGATACTGAAACAGTACCAAATTGCGTAATTACGCGTGTAATGAACCCAATCTCATGTCAATACCATTTTTGGTTCTCGAGATAATCGAGCGGGAAATTCCGAATGGCACATACGCACATAGGTTCATACACACACACTGACATCTCTATAAAGACCTTGGATTTGGATTCTGGTGAACTTGAAACGTGGAGATATGTCAGAATTTGGAATTCGCAAAATCGGCCCCATTACAATAACTTCCCATTGGGAAGTCAAAAAAAAAAACAAAAAAAAAAATTTCAGGAGACTTATCCCTCTGTAATTGACGCAGTCATAGGGTTCTCCTTTCTTTTGGACCGGGCAAACGATGCTGAGATTCCATTCATCGGGCATGCATTCTTCCGACAATATCTTGTAGATGAGTTGGTGCATGTTCCTGACCAGCTCATCGCCAGCTGCTTTAAATAGTTCCGCGGGAAGTCCGTCTGCCCCAGCAGCTTTATAAGACTTAAGTTTCGATATCGCTATCTTAGCACCGTCTAGGTCGGGACGGGATTCTCTTTCGTCTTCGTCCATTGTGAATGGTTCGTTCTGCCTGACGGCGGCATTCTGACTATCATCGCCACTATACAGTCTGCCGAAGTGGTCCTTCGACAATCTCAGTAACGACTGTGACTCCACGATTAGTTGTCCGCTCATCCCTGCAGGCTTCTGCCCTGGCTTCATAGCCTTGACAAGTTTGTTTTACTTTTTGGTAAAACTTTCGATCGTCGCTCCTGCAATAGCATCTCCATCTCCTCGATCTCGCGCTTCTCATGCTTCTTCTTTTTTCTTCTTAGAAGCGCATGCTCTTCTCTCCTTTTATGTGAATAGAACTCCCGGGTAGCTCTCGTCCATCGATGCAGTGCAGCCGTGTATGCATTCTGTTTCTCTACATGGGCCTGTCTGTACTTGTCATCAAACCAGGGGTTTCTCGAAGGTGGTGACTTGAAACCGAGTACATCTGAGGCGGCCCCTCTGATGGCGTTCTGACAACGACTCCATTGCTGTTCTATGGTTCGTGCAAATTGCTTCGGGACTTGAGAGAGCCTGAGGGAGACTTGGTCGGCAAAGGTCCTGGCGGCCTCTTGCGATTGCAGCTTTCCGACGTTAAATTTTAGTGTTCTTACTCGACTCCTATGATTCCGATAAATTCGCATTCGTACCTTGGCTGCAACAAGGTAATGATCCGGGTTGATGTTGGCTCCTCGAAAGGTTCGGACATCTAGGATGCTGAAGGATTGTCGGCCGTCATACGCAATGTGAGTAATTTGATTGGTTGTCGATTGATCGGGGAACCGCCAGGTCCCCTTTTGGATTTTAAGGTGTGGGAATCGTGTACTTGCTACTAGGAGATTATGTTGTGATACCACCTGGATCAGGTTACCCTGATCCGCTACCTGGGAACCAACCGGTGCTTCTAATGAAGCGGTGGAGTTGAGCTATTTTTTGGTTTGCTAGCTCACTCAGATTGTCGAAGAAGGGTGCGCCGAGGTAAATCCTCATGCGATTCGCAAAAGTGGGACATGAGCAGAGGAGACGGTGTATTGATTCCTCCTCCTCCTCGTCCATGCAGCCGCGACAGAAGTCATTTTAGGGTAGCCCCAGTCTGGCGGCGTGTTTTCCAATGGTGCAGTGACCTGTAATGACACCCACTAGAGTGCTTAAGGTTGCCCTTTTGGTTGCCGCCATGTCCCTGGTTCGTCCTATGTTTAACTTAGGCCACAATTGTTTGGTGATAAAGCCGATATTGCTCTCAGCCCATTGGAGATTGGTCTCCTCTATGGTTTGAAGCCTTATCATGTGTTTTACCGTATTTATTGGTGTTTCTAGGTACCCGAGGGTAGGTAGACTGAGTGTGGTTGACCCTAACTTTGCGAGTTCGTCGGCCGCGCAGTTTCCTGGAATATCCCTATGCCCGGGAACCCACAGTGTTTTAATGTTGAGCTGTTCAGCCATCTCATCGGGAGATAGGCGACAGTTAAGGGATGATGCATATACATACATATGTACATATATCCTTTTTAGGGTTCCGTACCCAAAGGTAAAACGGTACCCTATTACTAAGACTTCGCTGTTCGTTCGTCCGTCCGTCCGTCCGTCTGTCACCAGGCTGTATCTCATAAACCGTGATAGTTAGACAGTTGAAATTTTCACAGATGATGTATTTCTGTTGCCGCTACCACGACAAAACAGAACAAAATGAATATTTAAGGGGGGGCCCCCATACAACAGACATGATTTTCATCCAAAAAATCCTGCCTGCAACCAAGATCTGTCATTTGATGAGGTAACATACATATTCTCTTTCATATTTATATATACAGATGGTACGGAACCCTTCGTGCGCGAGTCCGACTCTCACTTGGCCGGTTTTTTTTCTGTTCTTTTCTTATAAATTGCGCAGTTTCAGGAGTCATACTATTATGATGTTTGTCACACAGCCTGGACGGATCGTAGATGTCAGTTCAGAGGAACCGACCGAATGTTCGGCACGCACTTATGGTTTTATATTAGTATTGCACACAAATACTGTACATTTAAAGTCGCCATATATCGTGAGTGTTATGCCTTCATCAGTATGTTTGATCAATTCTCACTCACAACGTCTGTGTTGCGCAAGTTTTTTGCCTTTTTTTTTAATTATTTAATTTCTAACAAAAAACGGCTGACCGATTTTTGCTGAAAACTTCATCAGTTCTAAGTTGCATAATTACGTGTGGAATGAACCCAATCTTACGTCAATACCGTTTTTGGTTCTCGAGATAATCGAGCGGGAAATTCCGAAACGCACATACGCACATAGGTTCATACACACACACACAGACATCTCTATAAAAATCTTGGATTTGGATTCTGGTGACCTTGAAACGTGGAAAAATGTCAAAATTTGGAACTCGCAAAATCGGCCCCATTACAATAACTTCCTATTGGGAAGTTAAAAAAAAAATGGCTAAAACGTTACTCTGCACGAATACAGTGCCACACAGGCTTCTTTGGTTCTTTCATTAATGTTGTCCTTCCAGCTAGGCCAGGAGTCTAAGGACGATACCATTCATACGGGGGTAAGTCAATCTTGATCTAGATCTTCTCGTTGTGAAAAATACTATCTCGATTTTCGTCAGGTTTACACCCAGCCTCACCCTTGACCCAGTTATTAACCAGTAGCAGTGCATAACATAAAGAAGACGCCTATGACTGCACCAATTACAGAGGGATAAGCCTCCTGAACATCGCGTATAAGATCCTCTCTGCCGAACTGTGTAAGTACCTGAAACCGTTCGTGGACAATCTGATAGGTTCCTACCAGTGTGGTTTCAGGCCAGGAAAATCCGCTATAGATTTACACTACGGCAGATCTTGGAGAAGACCCATGAATTCCAGGTCGACACGCACCATCTTTTCGTCGAGTTTAAAGCCGCTTACGACATTGTTTATAGAGACGAGCTATACAGAGCCATGTCATGTTTTAACATTCCTGCCAAACTCGTCAGACTATGCAGGATAACTATAGAGAACTCTCGCTGCTCCATTAAGGTCGGAGGTGAACTAACCGACCCCTTTGATGTTAAACAAGGTTTTAGACAGGGTGACGCACTGTCATGTGATTTCTTCAACATTATTCTTGAAAAGATCGTGCGGGACTCTGCGGCCAATACAAGAGGTTCGATCTACTTCAAGTCCACACAATTGCTTGCCTACGCAGATGACATTGACGTTATTGGACGAACAAAGCGAGACGTCAATGAGGCGTCCACAAGCATTGAAGCAGAAGCCGCGAAAATGGGTCTAGGGGTAAATGGGGACAAGACCAAATATATGCTGTCATCCAAGAAAGACGCACAACACCGACGTCTTGGTCAGAACGTCACCTTCGGCAGCTATATTTTTGAAGTAGTCAAGGACTTCGTCTACCTTGGCCCGATAGTGACAAGTAGCAACGACACCAGCGCTGAGATAAAACACAGAATAACTCTTGCCATCCGCTGCTTCTTCGGGCTCCAGAGGCAATTGAGTAGTAGAGCCCTCTCTCGAAAAACAAAGGTTTCCCTCTACAAAACCTTAATCATCCCGGTCCTCCTCTACGGCGCTGAGGCTTGGACGTTATCAAAAGCGGATGAAGAGGCTCTTGGACGTTTCGAGGGGAAAATTCTGCGTGCAATCTTTGGTCCCGTTTGTGTAAACGGAGAATGGAGGAGGAGATTCAACCAAGAACTGTACGGGCTGTACAGCGACATCGGCCTGGTTAGACGTCTTCGGATCCAACGTCCAGGATGGCTAGGCCATGTAGAGCGAATGGACATCAACGCTCCGGCCCGAAGAGTCTTCGACTTCTACCCCGAGGGACGACGCAACAGAGGACGACCACATTTAAGGTGGCGCGCACAGGTGGAAGGGGACCTCAACCAACTGGGCGTGCGGCACTGGAAGCGGCTGGCCGACGATCGGGCCGGCTGGAGAGGTTTGTTGGTTGAGGCCCTGATTCAACCCGAACTGTAGCGCCATCAAAGTAAGTAAGTAAGTGCATAACTTAGTCTTTTGTTGAGAAACTGGGGAAACTTCCCAAATATCAAAATGGCAATGACGTCAGCATATGCCGTGAAGTTATGACCACCTATCTCTAGAAGTTTTACCATTCCGTCGACCACAAGGAACCATAGGAGAGATAGAACGGCACCGCTCACCCATCGTTTAATATTTAGTCGTAGATGATCCTCCACATGTATGCCCTCTTATGAGCCTGTTACTTGTTTGCTGATAACCTTGCTCCTAATATATTGAATAGCTTTGCTCATTAAGTGTTTTATGCTGGCTAACCCTGAACTTACCACTACTTTCCAGTATAAGAGTCAATGGGCTTGAGGGTTAATATAAATTGGGAAGCCATAAATTAAGACCTTGTCCTGTAACTAGGTAAGATAGAAAAACGAGAAGGATCGGTAGTGTCAGTTGCTCTTAATCTCCTTGAGCAGTTCAGAGTGTTACACTATCTGAGTCGGCAAAGTTTACTGAACCAGAATAAACCTACACCCCTCCTAATCGAGTTATGTCCCACCCGTCGTTAAAGTTGATTGGATATTGTTACATGATTCATTTATTATAAGGAACTAGATAAATTTCCTGTTGTAGGAAGAAAATGAGAGGATACTGGAGATGATTGAGTTGACTTCAGCCCACAATCAATTCCAGATATTAATTGATAGATTCTGCGAGGAAAAATTAATGAGTTCCTTGAAACCGGATGTAACAATTGGCTTCTGCGATAGAACGCCATATATTGCTACAGGACGATATAGGAGTAGGCGTTCCTGCAGGAATCGCAGATAATTACAGGATTTGCCTCTTTCGTCGGGTGTGTTCTGTTCTACTCAAGGTGGTCAACACGTGAACCAGAACGGGGAAGATACATATGTATATAACCAAAGTCGACCGGGTTTTACTCGAGGCTCGTAGCACATTGCCAACATGTTTGTGGGAAGATAATTCCGTCATTATTAATGGTAAGCGGAACAGTAGAGTGGGAGTTGCTTAGATAAGGTTTTATCGTATACTAGCATGTTGAGCATAGGACAGAAGTCAATTTACCGGGAAATGATTGGAATAAGGACCAATAGTCAATGCGAGTCGATTAAATTTCGATTCTCGCTCTAATCAAGAAACGACTTATGTAATGGTACGTCGTTATCCCATGTCCTAAGTGCACCAAGTGTGTTCAGATTCAACACACTCCTTTCTATGGAATTGAACCTCAGGGCAGTATAGCAAAAGGGCATCGACGAATGAATGATGAATGGAAGGAAGGTAATCCCTTTTTCAAATCCAATAAACGTTATACTAAATCCATCCGAAGAGACTGCACAAAAAATGCACATCAATCAGTACAAAATGCATCATGCAATCGTACTAGAAACGCCATTAGACGAGCTGATACTTATACAGCAAGTCTCTATTCACAGTTGACGTTAGCTTGGGAGCGTGTACATACCTTCACAGGACGAACGGGTATCATTGGATTCGACTCCTGAAATGTAATTAAAGTGAATACCAGGAACCAACCGAAGCGGATGTGTGCATATAAACTTTTTCAATTTTCAGTTTAGATTTCTTACGAAGCAATATGTATTCGCTTCCGTGAGATTCGTGTTCATATTTAATTTCCGGATGAGTTTCGAGTGAGGAACACCCACTTAGTTACTTACTTCCTTATCAGGCCAGCGATCTATGGAGGCTCTGAGCCTGAGCTACAGCTGCCTTCCATCCTTGACGGTCCCGGGCACGCTGCTTCCAGTTATCAAGACCAGGATGTCTTACATCCGCGATTACTTGGTCTTAATACCGGAGGTTCGGTCTTCCACTTCTTCTCGAACCAGGACGCTCGGAGTCGAAGACCCTCTTAGCTGGAGCGTTGATGTCCATGCGCTCGATGTGGCCGAGCCAGTGTAGTCGACGGATCTTTGGCT
Organism: Eumerus sabulonum; assembly: GCA_951905685.1. Taxonomy (NCBI): domain Eukaryota; kingdom Metazoa; phylum Arthropoda; class Insecta; order Diptera; family Syrphidae; genus Eumerus; species Eumerus sabulonum. The sequence goes on from OX645060.1 coordinate 9,870,437, forward strand.
TCCCGACTATATCCACATCTTTGTACAGCTCGTAGAGTTCGCGGTTGTGTCTTCTTCTCCATTCACCTTCCTCACAGACAGGACCAATTATACGGCGCAGAATTTTTCTTTCGAAAGAACCCAAAATCAGCTCCGCTGTCCTGCTTATCGTCCAGCTTTCGGCTCCGTACAGCAAGACTGGTAGAATGAGCGTTTTGTAAAACATGACTTTGGTCTTTCGAGTGAGGAGTTTTGACCACAGTTGCTTGGACAAGCCGAAGTAGCAACGGTTGCCAAGGGCGATTCTATGTCGGATCTCCACTGTGGTGTCATTTGTGGATTTTACGTTTGCCCCGAGGTAGACAAACTCCTTAACTTCCTCGAAATTGTAGCTGTCAATTGTTATAGTTTGTCCCAGGTGGTGAGCAACGGATTGGTTGTTGCTTGACAGCATGTATTTCGTCTTGTCCTCATTGACCTTAGGACCAACTCGTTTCGCCTGTTCTTCAATCGCCGTGAATCCTTTCTCAATGCCACGGCGAGAACACACGATGATGTCGATACCATAAGCGTATCCTAGCAGCTGGGCGGACTTGTAGAAGATAGTGCCTTCCCTGTTGACGCCTGCCCGTCGCACTATCTGCTCCAGCACCAGGTTGAAGAAGTCACATGACAGCGCATCTCCTTGCCGAAATCCGGTGCATGGTTGGTTCCGAGATCCCAGAACCGAGTCGCACGGTGCATCGCGTGTTTTTTAGCGAGGCGCGACACAACTGGATCAGTTTTACCGGGATCCCGAATTCGGCCATCGCACCAAACAGTTCTTCACCATGAATGCTGTCGTATGCGGCTTTGAAATCGATGAAAAGATGGTGTGTATCGATTCGAAACTCGTTGGTCTTTTCCAGGATTTGTCGATTTGTGAAAATTTGGTCTATAGTGGATTTGCCAGGCCGGAAGCCGCACTGGTAGCTGCCGATTAATGCGGTGCAAAATGGCCTTAGACGTTCACACAATACGCTGGACAGGATCTTGTATGCGACATTGAGCAGGGATATACCTCTATACTTCTTGCAAGAGGTAGGATCGCCTTTTTTGTGGATGGGTCATATAGAGCTGGTATTCCAGTTCGGGCATGCTTTCATCTTCCCAAATTCTGCAGATGATCTGGTGCATGCTCCCTACCAGAACATCGCCGCCAGCCTTGTTCATCAGCTTCTGAAAAGCTGTGCCGACTTCTTCGATGCTGGATGGGAGGACTACTTCAGCGGCTGGAGTTGGAATTTCCTCGGTCCCTATCACCCACTCTTGGTCATGCTCGTTAAGCAGCTGGAAATGCTGCTTAAATACATCCACTATTCCCTGCGGGTCGGTGACAAGATTACCCTCCCAGTTTCGAAGGGCCTGGGTGCCCTTTTTGAAGCCTCCTGCAAGGCCTTTGGCTTTCTTGTAAAAGGCTCGTATTTTATGTTTAAATTGTCATGAAAAGCTTCTCGAAATTCGCCGTTCGGAACCGGCAATAAACTGTAGGTCCCTTTCATCTATGGGAAAATTAAATCACACACAACATGGGTGATTGAGAGAAGCTCGGCTCAGGTTCTTCATGGACTGTAACGCCAACATACATACATACATTCTTCTGGCTCGGTACTCTTCTTGCGCTGCCCTCGTTTTCCTCTGCAGCACCTTTTGGTACGCCTCGTCGGTTCCTGCCTTTTTCTGCTCACATCCGCCATGATACCACGGGTTTCTTGTCGGGGGTGGTGGGTACCCTAAGGTGGTTTCGGCTACTTGCTGAATGGCTGATCGGCAATGCAGCCACATATTATTGCATTTGTGTTCGACGTAGGCATACCGTAGAGTCTTTCGCTCAGCTGCTGCCTGTAGACTCTGGCAACCTCCGGTGTGCTCAGGTGCCCAATGTCGAACCTCCTCCTGATGGGCTGGTGCAGCTTTCTGACATTGGACAGTCGAGCTCTGAATCTTGCTGCTACGAGGAAGTGGTCAGAGTCGTCACTTGCCCCTCTGAATGTTCGCACATCCAGGATGTTTGACGAGTGCCTTGCGTCAATGAGCACATGGTCGATTTGGTTGGCGGCTCGACCGTACGGAGATCGCCCGGTTGCTGTGTGGATTCGCTTACGAGGGAATCTTGTGCTACTTATCACCGCATTACGAGCCGTCGCAAAGTCCGTGAGTCGGAAGCCGAGACAGTGCTTTCAATTAACACTTCGCCAAGGGTGTTCTCCTTACCGATTTTGGCGTTGAAGTCCCCGAGCACGATTTTAACATCGTACTCCGGACAAGCTCCGTAGGCGTTGTCCAGGAGGTCATAGAAGTTAATGACTTGTTGAAAGATTATGACAGTAATGCACGCCTCTTCAAAGTTCAAAGATTGTATTATATCCTAGAGAACCCCACTCAGTTGGTTTCTCCGTCAGTTTCCTGCTTTAGCTCTCAATTACAGAGTTCTCGGAAAGGTATTCTCCATTCAGATAGTTGAAGTCCTTTTTTCCAGATTTATTGCTCAGATGCTTCATTAAGTTATTTTTGTTCCTTTTGAGGAGACTCGACAGAAGACTCTAAGCTAACTTTGATTAGTGTTCCTAATTGACTGAATTCACTTAGGAAAGATATCACTTCGCTGCCGATTTAAAGTTACTGCGAAAATCCCGTACTCTTCAGGGTTTCCTATCTGATTCAAGAATAGATTCTGTAGAAGTACTGGACGCGAGAGTAAAGACCCTTGGAAGGGCCATGAAAACAGCCTTCAAAATCTCGTAAAGTACAGCAAGAAAACATTCCCTTCGTGGTGGAATGAAAATGACCAAAGACATTTTCAATATCAGCCACAGACACAAATTCTGGAAACCCTATGGAGACTGCCCTAGACTCTACCAAACTATGGTGGAATGCTAGAGGCATTCGAGCTAAACTGAGTGGATTTGATACTTCCCTTAATACACATAATGTTGATATAGGACTAGTAACCGAGACTTGGTTCAATTCAAATTATCGTCTTTCTAACCCTGATTAGAAGTGGTATCGACTGCAAAAGTGTAGTGGCCCGTAATGACTCCCACAAGCCTTCAGCAGTCGATTCTCTTTATAGAAGGAATGCTGCGGATTTCTTGCAGACATCAGGACATACGCGCTTAGTCACCTCGCAACCTGGACAATCCCTCCCTCTACGTTTATGTGTGTCGTTAATGTAGGAATTTGCCGTGGACGCAGGTAGACCTGAGAAGCTCTCCTCTGAACCTATTCTGGCGAGTTCATCAGAGATCTCATTTCCTGGGATTTCAGATTGACCTGGAACCCATACAAGCTTCAGTAAAATTAGTCTACCAACTAGTTCAATCACTAATTTGGAGCTAGTTAGGCGGTTGCGTACGGCTTTGAGTGCAGCTTGGCTGTCACTGCAGACCCATATGCTTTTCCCCCTCAACCTGTGCTTCACAAAATAGTGCATGGGCATTAGGATTGCGTACATCTCTGATTGGAAGACAGACGAATATTTTCCTTTCCAGGTTCAGTATCTGGCCAGAGCCAAACCTGACGCCATGGAAACTCGACTGTGAAATTGCAACGCAGTAGTATAACGGGCGTCAATGCGTCAGAAGTCGTGTCCATGAGACAGGGGTCGCAGGACAATTCTTGCGCAAGCACACTGTTATTCCTGTGCGAGTTGTACCAGACGCCATTTCTCCTCAGACGAAGGGAGCATCATCATCATAGCATCTAGAGCAGCGCCCGGCGTGCTGGGAAAGCCCCCGTGCAACTGCGACAAACCGTTCTTTGGAGTTTAGTGAAAGAGGCTACGACGCATGTTAGTTTGTCTTATCATGGCCGTGTAGAGCCAGAGGACCTTTCCTGGCGTTCGCCAAAAGCTCCTTTGCATTGCCAGAAAGCTTACAGCGCTTTGGTGGTTTTTGACTCAACATGTTTTGACTAGAGAAGCTTGATATCTAAGATGACTCCTAGATACTTAGCCTCCTTGGATATCGGGATCAGCTGAGTCAGGTCAGTAATTTTCCGCCTTTTCGTGAGGAGAACGACATCGGTCTTAAGAGGACTGACCGACTGCCCATTCCTGATACACCAATCATGGATCACATTTAGCACCGCCTGTGCTTTGAGACGGACAGCCGCTAAGCATGAGCCGACAGAAAGAACGGCGACATCATCCGCATAGGCCTGGGCATAGATTCCAGAGGCATTGAGAGCATTAAGCAGAGAGTCGATCACCATGCACCATAACAGCGGAGACACGACGCCATCTTGCGGGTAGGCTCTGTTAACGCCGGATTCGATACCCTGGACGAGGCCTGCATCAGCGGTGAGTGTCCTGTGCACAAGCATTGCTTTGATCCACAAGACCAGTGTCTCATCTACGCCCTGATGTCAGGCAGTGTTACACATGCTGTCGAAAGTTGCGTTATCAAAGGCTCCCTCAATGTCGATGAAGATGCCCAGCGCGTACTCCTTCCTTTCGAGCGCACATTCAGTTCTCCCAACTAGGTTTTGAAACGCAGTCTCGCAGGATTTTCCGCGCTGATAAGCACGTTGCATCTCCGAAAGAGGATGCATTCGAGGGGCAACTTTGCGCAAGTGCAACTCTACCAGTCTTTCCATACTTTTCAGCAGGAAGGATGTTAGAGTAATTGGTCTAAAACTCTTGGCAAGTGATTCTATTTTGAGAATAAAGACTACTTTCACCGTGCGCCAAGGAATGGGTATATGAGCAAGTGCTAGACTGGCAGTGAAAATTCTTTTCAGAGTAGGAAGCAGCTGCCTTATACCTTTTAGCAGCAAAACAGGATATATCCCGTCAGTGCCTGGCGATTTGAGGCCATCGAAGGATGACACAGCAAATTCAATGGCTTCAGTCGTAACCACGCGCGACGCAATATACCAGCTGCACCGACTTGTTTTCATAGATTCAGTTGCAGTTTCCCTTAAGGAAGAGTGCAACGAGCCGATGGCGATCTGGTTTCTCGGGAAATGAGTCTCAAGCAGTAAACTAAGAGATTCCGGTTTAGACTAAGTAAAGGTACCATCAGATTTTCTGAGTGCATCCAGCTTTGTCGGTTTTCCCCGTTGGAGGACCTTAACCAACTTGCCAGTCGGATGGGACTTACTAACAGTGCCGCAAGATGTTCGACTGCAGTGGCTCTTCTCGCTTTTTAGCAGGCCAGCATCCGTCGGATAGATGCCACCCCTACGAGGCCTTTGTTAGTCCTTTGCCATCCAACCAAATCCACTCAGTTAGCCAAATACTTAAAGCAGGAGTCCCACAAGGTTCTGTTCTCAGTCCAATTCTTTCCAATATTTATACCTCTGATTTTCCCAACCTGACTAACTGCAGTATTGCTCTATTCGATGACGATACGTGTATTTGCTCGTCAATTGGGTTCAATGTTGAAACTATTCTGCAATCTGCGATAAATACTGTCCAAGCTGGAAGCTTGGAAGGTAAATTGAATGCTTCTAAGACTCAGGCTGTCCTTTTTACTAGTAAAAGAAAAGCTAGTTTACTTCCTCGCAACAACCTTCTTCTTAACGGAGGTCAGGTTGAATGGAAAACAGCTCGATCTCTTGTCAACCGCCTCCAAACACGCACACCAAGTTGGTTGAAGTCGTTCTCCACTTGTGTGCGCCATTTGTGTCGAGGCTATCCTCTGTTGCGTTGTCCCAATTGCTCGGTGTTGTGCAAACGCTCTACATGGCCTAGCCATCTTAAGCGATGTACCCGTAGACGTTTAACCAAGCACATGGACGCCGTCGATCTTGTACGTCCTTCCTTGATGACAGCATATATGTACATCGTTCTGCCCTCATTTACTGAGAGACCCATTTTAGTCGCCTCCGCTTCAATGCCACCAACGCTTTATTGACGGCGTTCGACCAATCAGGTCAATATCATTGGCGTAAGGTAGCAGTTGGATGGACTTCGTACCCCTAGTGCTCACTTGTGAGTTTCGCACAATCTCCTCAAGTATAATCACCTAGTCACCTTGTCTAAAACCTTTTTTGATCTTGAAGGGGCTCGCGTATGTTCGTTACCTACCTTGATCGAGCAGTGAGAACTGTCTATCGTTATCCCACACAATCTGACGAGTTTGGTAGAAATGCCAAAACTAGACAGGGCTCTGTATAACTCGTGGCTCTGTATAACTCGTCTGTATGCACGCTGTCATATGCGGCCTTGGACTTCCCTGGCCTGAAACCATATTGATACAGACCCAGCAGAGCGTTAACGAATGGTTTCAGGCGTTCATACAAAACAGCAGAGAGGATTTTGAATGCGAAGTTAAGGAGGCTGATCCCTCTGTAATTGGCGCAGTCAATGAGTCTCCTTTCTTGTGGATCGGGCAGACGACACTGAGATTTCATTCGTCGGGCATACTTTCCACCTGTGCGCGCACCTTAGATACGGTCGTCCTCTGCTGCGTCGTCTGTTAGGGTTGCAATCAAAGATTCTTTGGGCTGAAGTGGTGATGTCCATTCGCTCTACATGGCCTACCCATCTTAGGCGTTGGACTTGCAGACGCCTGACTAGACTCATGTCGCTGTCCAACCCATACAGTTTGTGATTGAACCATCTCCTCGAACCCCCATCTGTGTTTATAGGACCGAAAACCGCACGCAGAATCTTTCTCTCGAAACGACCCGAGATTTTTTTCAACCGCTTTAGATAAGGTCCATGTTTCTGCGTCGTATAACAGGACCGGGATGATTAAGGTCTTATAGAGGGATATCTTAGTTTTCCGAGAGAGGGCTCTATTGCTCAGTTGCCTCAGTTGCGCTGTATCGTTGCTGCTTGTCACCATCGAGCCAAGGTAGACGAAGTTCTTGATTACCTCAAAAACATAGCTGCCGAAAGTGACGTTCTGATTAAGACGACGGTGTTGCGCTTCTTTCTTTGAAGACAGCATATGTACATTTGGTCTTGTCCCCATTTACCCTTATACTCACTTTAGCCGCTTCTGCTTCAATTCTGGCGAACGCCTCATTGACGTCTTGCTTTGTCCGTCCGATAACGTCAATGTGATCTGCATAAGCAAGCAATTGTGTAGACTTGAAGTAGATCGTACCTCTTGTATTGGCCGCAGAGACCCGCACTATCTTTTCAAGAATAATGTTGAAGAAATCACATGAGAGTGCGTCACTCTGTCAAAAATCTTTTTTAACGTCCAAGGTCTCGGATAGTTCACCTCTGACCTTAATGGAGCAGCGAGAATTCTTCATAGTAATCCTGCACAGTCTGACAAGTTCGGCAGGAATGTTAAAACATGACATGGCTCTGTATAGCTCGTCTCTACAAAGACTCTCCTGTGCGGCTTTAAAGTCGACAAAAAGGTGTTGCGTGTCGACCTGGAATTCATGTGTCTTCTTCAAGATCTGCCGAAGTGTAAATGTTTGGTCTGTCGTGGATTTTCCTGGCTTGAAACCACACTGGTCCGTCGACTACACTGGCTCGGCCACATCGAGCGCATGGACATCAACGCTCCAGCTAAGAGGGTCTTCGACTCCGAGCCTCCTGGTTCGAGAAGAAGAGGAAGACCGAACCTCCTTTATAAAGACCAAGTAATCGCGGATGTAAGACGTCTTGGTCTTGACAACTGGAAGCAGCGTGCCCGGGACCGTCAAGGATGGAAGGCAGCTATAGCTCTGGCTCAGATCCTCCATGGATCGCTGGCCTGATAAGTAAGTAAGAAACCACACTGGTAGGAACCTTATCAGATTGTCCATGAACGGTTTCAGACTCTTACACAGTACGGCAGAGAGGATCTTGTACGCAATGTTCAGGAGACTTGTCCCTCTGTAATTGGCGCTGTCATAGGGATCTCCTTTCTTATGGACCGGGCAAACGATGCCGAGATTCCATACATCGGGCATGCATTCTTCCGACCATATCTTGCAGATGAGTTGGTTCATGTTCATGACCAGCTGATCGCCAGCTGCTTTAAGAGGCAGCTTAAGGCTTTGTAAGACTTAAGTTTCGATATCGCTATCTTAACATCGTCTTCGTCCATTGTGAATGGTTCGTTCTGCCTAACGGCGGCATTTTGACTTTCATCGCCATTATACAGTCTGCAGAAGTGGTCTCTCCACAATCTCAGCATCAACTGTGACTTCACTTTTAATTGTCTGTGCTCATCCCTACAGGCTTCTGCCCTGGCTTTGTAGCCTTGGCATGTTCGATTTACTTTTTGGTAAAACTTTCGAACGTCGTTGTATGTATGTTGGCGTTACAGTCCATGAAGAACCTGAGCCGAGCTTCTCTCAATCACCCATGTTGTGTGTGATTTCATTTTCCCATAGGTGAAAGGGACCTACAGTTTATTGCCGGTTCCGAACGGCGAATTTCGAGAAGCTTTTCATGACAATTTTACTACAGGGGGCTTTGTCAGAACCCCGCTGAGGAGAAACACCGTGAAAAACACGTTCGATGACATGGCTGTGTCGGGATTCGATCCCGTGTCATCGGCGTCAGAGGCCAACACACTCCCCACTGCGCCACGGTGCCTTCGAACGTCGTTCCTGCAGTAAAATCGCGCTTCTCTTGCTCCTTCTTTTTTCATCTCAGAAGCGCATGCTCCTCCCTCCTTTTCTACTCATAGAGCTCGCGGGCAGCTCTCGCCCGTCGAAGCAGTGTAGCCATTTATGCATTCTATTTCTCTACATGGGCCTGTCTGCATTCGTCATTAAACCATGGGTTTCTCGAAGGTGGTGGCTTGAAACCGAGTACATCTGAGGCGGCGTCTCTGATGGCGTTCTGACAACGACTCCATTGCTGTTCTATGGTTTGTGCAGATTGCATCGGGACTTGAGAGAGCTAAAGTTGATCGGCGAAGGTCCTAGCGGTCTCTTGCGATTGCAGCTTTCCCACGTTAAATGTTGATGTTCTTATTCCTCCTACTCTGCGGCACATCATTTCCGGAATTGTGAATTGTTTTGAAATTGTTCTCTCAAATGAACTTTAATCCATTACCAAGTCCATATAACCATAGCGGAAGTAAATGAATACGAAAGACGAGCGTGTTACCCCAACCGCATCCTCATAAAGTTGGTCCTTTTTAAATTACGCCCGAGATTACATCCTGTACCGAAGCGTAGCACACAACTGCCAATACTCTCAGTTTATGTAAATGTAAAATATTTAATAAAAGAATGAACGACAGTGGATAATTGAATTTTCGAAAATGTTTCAACAGTTCGACACCGAATTGGCCAGATTTCAAGTTCATAAAACCCCCCAAGTGGAGGCGTCAACCTCAAGTCGAAAAATGTCGCAAAATGTATGCAAATTGGCTTAGGAGTGTGTTCTAAAGAGGGTGGCCTTCCGTGGTCTTCGTCCTCTATCATCGCATAATAGAATGCGAAAATCATGCAATTGATCCACCTGTTTCAATAGGGAAATTAGCCAGAGGCAGCTCTTTGCTTAATTTGATCACATTTGAAGTACGTAACGGCGGTAGCATTTTATCCATTCTACTTACGAGTGTATCTTCATTGCAGCAAATAATGTTGTTAATATCTGATGGCATTAAAACACACGTATTCATGCCATGGCAGATGGCCGGCATACCGTCATGTACACCCTATCGATTGCGACTCTTCAACCGACAGGTTGTATCTGACGCTAGGTCTGCACAAAATCACTAACCTGTAATGGTAGTACCACTTACCCGATGGAATGTCCTGGCCCATTGTACTCAATTTGATTTGCAAAAGGCCATTTGGCCTCCAATTAATCCACTCGACTGATAAGCATAAGCCTGACCCAATGAACGTCCTCCCGTTGCATGGTGATAATTACCGTGAATTATAAACCAAGACTCAAACCACTGACATAGTGTTAGTGGTGCACGTCATTGGGTTAATTGTGATTAAGTGCTTAATGCACGTTTGATGTCAACGGAATGGCGCGTTAGAGATTGCTATTTTGAATGCAGTAAATGGCGTGTGAGATACAGGCGTCGATAATGAGGATGGATCCACTAGCTAGCGGTAACTTCAAGTTGGTACATTACATGTGCTACGTTTTACGGGGGAGTTGTCTTGCTGATGTCGAACGCTCAAGGACTTTGGGTTAATTTCCGGCGGCGTAATGAGTTTTCGAGTTGTTCTGAAAGTATATAATCTCTACTGGGAGTATGGCTGATAGGATTCAGGATGTAGCTGGAATAAATGTGTGCGACGTGAATGTAAAGGGTTGTAAGCAAATCCCCCATCCCCGGCGAGGCTTTCGAGTTGCATTAATTAACAATGAAGCATGTGGTTGTAAGGATAAGTTAAAGGTAGATTATTAGCAGTCTGTGAGTAAGGGATACATCCGGGCCAAAGTAAATAAAGATTTGAACCGCCTACCGCGACTTCTTCTTCTTCTTAATGGGCGCTACAGTTCGGGGTGAACCTGGACCTCAACCAACATGCCCCTCCAACTAGCACGATCTTTTGCTAGTCTTTTCCATTGCCGCACACCTAGTTGGCTGAGGTCCCCTTCCACCTGAGGCCCCATCTTAAGTGCCGCCGTCCTCTGCTCTTCGTCCCTCGGGGTTGGATTCAAAGACTCTCCGGGCTGGAGCTGTGGTGTCCATTCGCTCTATATGGCCCAGCCATCTTAGGCGTTGAATCCGTAGACGCATGACTAGGCTCATGTCGCTGTACAGCCCGTAAAGTTCGTGGTTGAATCTTCTCCTCCATCCCCCGTCTGCGTTTATAGGCCCAAAAATCACGCGCAAAATCTTTCTCTCAAACCGACCAAGGGCCTCCTCATCCGCTTTTGATAGTATCCATGCTTCTGCGCCGTACAACAGGACCGGGATGATAAGGGTCTTATATAGAGTCAACATTGTCGTTCGGCAGAGGGCTCTATTACTCAGTTGCCTCCTGAGCCCAAAGAAACAGCGATTGGCAAGAGTGATTCTGCGTTCGATTTCGGAACTGATGTCGTTGTTCCAGGTCACTGCGGAGCCAAGGTAGATGAAGTAATTAACTAACTCGAAATTATATCTGCCAATAAAAACGTTCTGGTCAAGACGTCGGTGGTGAGCGGCCTTTTTTGATGACAGCATATATTTAGTTTTGCCCTCGTTTACCGCCAAACCAATTTTCGCCGCCTCCCTCTCAATACTCGCAAACGCCTCATTGACATCTCGCTGTGATCTACCTATTATGTCAAAATGGACTTACCTGGCCTGAATCCGCACTGATAAGGACCTATCAACTTATTTACAAAAGGCTTCAGGCGTTCACACAAAACGGCAGAGAAGATTTTGTAGGCGATGTTAAGGAGACTTATTCCTCCGTAGTTGGCGCAATCAGAGGGGTCTCCTTCCTTGTAACTGCATATTGGCCAATCCGTCGATGGACTACCAAGTTACCTCCCGCTGTGTTGAATTCGGCAAAAAATTCGTCCAAAGCCTATGGAAAAAGAGTAGGCTTAGTTTCCGTTTAAGGTTTAATAACCTTATTATGTCGGCGTCACAGTGCGGGTAGATATTAGAAAGGAAGAGGAATAGATGCTTGCATGTTACATTGAGGGGAGTAGACCAAATCCGACAGGGAATTCTAGATTCGTTAAAGAAGGATGCCTTATATTTGGCGGTACGTCCGAAAACGGGCTTCAGGGTATATTTTTGGGCATTCCTAGAGAGATGTACCTATGTTGCCCGAGAAATGTTGAAGGGGCGGAATGCAACTGGCTATTTCATCAGATCAATTTTGGTGGAAGTAACGATAAAAGAGAGAGAGGCAGGAAACATCCCTGCGGTGTTCCAGCGGTGTTCTAATGTTTTGATAGTGCTGGAGTCACCTATCAGTTTTATCGCGCGTTTTTGTATTCTATCTAATAGGTGCAATGAGGCGGACCAGACATGAGCGTTAAACTCTAACTTAGGGCGAATGAACGCTTATATATTGTAACCAGATCTAAGGGTGAGAAACGTTTCTTGCATCTTCATAAGGCATTTCGCTGAATTCTCGGCGCCACTGAATATGTGGTCGCTCCAATTAAGATTGGGAGCAACACACATCTTACTCTTCTACATTTTTGGCGCTACAGTTCATGGCGAACCTGGGCCTCCTTTAGAAAACTTCTCCAACTGGCACGGCCTTTCGCCAGCAGTCTCCAGTGCCGCACGCCTAGTTGGTTAATGTCCTCTTCCACTTGGTTGCGCCACCTTAAATTTGGTCGTCCTCGACCGCGTCGCCCCTCAGGATTGGATTCAAAGACCTTCCGGCTTCCGGGCCGGAGCTGTGTTTGCCATACGCTCAACACGACCTAGCCATCTTTGGCGTTGGATCCGAAGACGCAGTTCTACGTGCTATTAAGTCTTCTCCTCCACTCCCTATTTATGCAGGTCGGGTCGAAAATCGTACCTTGGTCGTTTTTCTATCAAAACGACCAAGGGCCTCCTCAGGATTGGGATGATAAGGGTATTGTCTTGCATGTCACTGCGGAGCCTAGTTAGACGAAGTCTTTGATTACCTCGAAACCATACCTGCCAATATGTGCGCCCTGAGCAAGATGTCGGTGGTTTGTGTCCTTTTTCGACGACATTTACCTCATTTACCGCCAGTCCCATTATAGCCGCTTCCGTCTCAATGCTCGTAAAGGCTTCAATGCCATCTCGCTAACTTCGTCCAATTATGTCAATATGTTAGTCATCGGCATATGCGGGCAGTTGTACGGACTTGAAAAAGATGGTGCCCCTCGTTTTGACTAGTGAGTTTTGCAAGATCCTTTCAAGGACGGTGTTGAAAAAGTCACACGATAGCGTGTCGCCCGGCCTAAAGCCTTTTTTGACATAAAAGGTATCGGTTAGGTCGCTTCCGACCGTGATGGAGCAACGAGAATTCTCCAATATCATCCGAAACTAGACATAGCGTTGTAAAGCTCGTCTCTATTTATATTATCATATGCAGCCTTAAAGTCGACAAACAGGTGGTGGGTGTTTATCTGGAACTCGTTTGTTTTTTCCAGGATCTGCCGCAGTGTGAATAATTGATCTATAGTGGACTTCCCGGGCCTGGAACCACACTGATATGGACCAATCAGTTTATTAACGAACGGTTTCAGACATTCACACAGTCCAGCAGAGACTGCGCCAACCTCTGTAGATGGCGCAGACAAAGGGGTCTCCTTTCTTGTGGATCGGGCAAACGATACTAAGACTCCATTTATCGGGCATGCATTCCTCTCACCATATCTTACAGATGAGCTGGTGAATACTCTCAACCAGGTCATCTCCAGCTGCCTTAAAGAACTCGGCAGGTAGTCCGTCTACTCCAGCAGCTATGTTGGACTTAAGCTTTGAAAAAGCATTCCTAACTTCGTCCAGGTCAGGAGGATGGAATTCTCTGCTATCATCGTCCGCTGTGAAAGGTTCATTCTGCCTGACAGCGGGATCTATTTCGCCATCACCGTTATACAGTCTGCAGAAGCAGTCTTTCCCGATTCTTAGTACGGACTGTGAATCCACTACTATTGTTTTCCTCATGAAGGATTTGATGCAACAAGCATCCATAGGACAATAATGAACGTCCCAACTACCTATACATACTGGCGTGAACCATACGGTAATCAAGAAAACTCTTTAATGCAGCACTGTCGCACAGAGTCGCGAAGAAAATGTCCTCACGTCAGTAATGTATGCTATCCAAGGCGCATATCGTGTTGACTAATTTTCCTCTTGTTGGAAGCATCTTACATGCCTCTTACCCAGGCCCATAACCATTTTTATGAGCTGACTTGTAAGTATCTGATAAATTCCTCACTCATTTACATAAGTGATAAGCGTTTATGGCCTTGAAAATCAACTTTGATTGTCCATATACTCCATGACCCTAATTGAATCATGAGAAATAACAACTATATCCAGACCTAGACGAAGTAACTCATCTCATGTCTCGTAGGCATTCCGAGAGTTATGGAACTAATCCCTGAAACTCCAGCGAGTATCTCCTTATTAAAAGGATGTCTCCGTTGATTTCTAGAGTTATGCGGAAACGCATGCTACATTGAACATACACAATCGAATCCCAGGTACAGACAGTTTTGTGTACGCTATCTACCCTGACAAGCGTGATTAAGGTGTGGACGAAATATGTTCCCCGTCCCAACGTAAATCTCCCAGGACAATGCAAGGGGCGTTCCTAGCAAATGACGAAGATGTATGTGGGATTGGACAGGCGAGGCAGCTAATTTACAATAATACACCCTCCACACCATCGAGAAGACAAGGATGGAGGCCGATTTAAGTTTAGTTGATTTGGGGTTTTAATTAAATTCGTCCGTCTGGGGAGAAGACTCATTTGAAATTAAATGCTTCCGGTTGCTACAAGCCATAGGCCACGATCTTAAGGGCCACGGGAAAACACAAAACCATCTCCAAACCAAGTGGTTAGCATTCGTTGATTCAACCCTTCAGCAGAGGTGAGCGGGTTGCTGCTACTGGGATTGTAATGAAACACTTAAATTGTGTTAGCCATCGTATTCAGAACACGTAGGGACGTATAGACTGGTTGTTGTGATCGTAGGTATGAGGCAGACAGATTAGCTGATATTATTAGCCATAAAGCTTAACTCGTCTGTCTTCGGGGACAAATTTTGTAGCTCCGAAAGGATGTAGCGTAGGACACATCTCTGTCACTTTTTGCAAATTGCTGGAATTCCAGAGCTGGCCCGACTACTTGTTGGAATGGATTTGTAATGAAAATTCGATTTGATTTAGATAGTGAGTATAAAGGTTGCTTAGTAACAGGGAAGAATGTTATTACATCGTTCGCACTCTGGGCACACAATCACAAGTAGGATCACTGTACCTATCCATACATAAATGGTCATTGGCATTCGCTTCTTTGCCTTGTTCCACTCTCCTAACTCCGCTCTTATTCCAAGTTGACCGTTTACTCAGGTATCTGAAGAGAATTTACCGCATAACTTTGACCGGGTTGCAGGTCGTACTAGTTCTAAAGTACTTAGCCCACTCCCAAAGAAATATTGACTTTCACGACCGTAGCATAGCAACGCAGATAGTGCTGGGCAATGCCAGACTATCGCTAACTCAATTCCAGCGCACATTAGTGTAGTCGTGTAAACAACTTTGTGGGTAGATATCGAGCTTTAATTGAAGCACAGGTTAGGCTTTAACTAAAATAACCTTTTAATCATTCTTCAATTTCGATTAGCAAAATACAGATACATAGAAGCATAAGTAAGTAGGTAGGACGTTCTACGAGGCGCTGGAATTCGATATATGGTTGAATTAAAGACAATTGGTACCAGGCCCAAAAGCATAAGGTCTTTAGTGAGTAATGACAATTTACCCGTGATCTATGGTTAGTTAGTGAATACAACTGAGAGCTTGATATGAGGACAATACTTCCTCCAGTTTGGTTGTCGACACCTAAGGATGGAGGTCGTTTAAACCACTACAAATAGAACTCATGTCCTATCTATGTTTATAGATCTATAAGGCAGTCTATAACCATCGGACAGGGCCTATGAACTAGTTGAGCCACCAACATCCTCTAATAGGGGCGTTTATATGGCACTTATACGGGTGACTCGGATCATTACCTTGCTGTAGCCAAGGTACGTATGCGGATATCGCGAACCCTGTGGAGTCGAATGTATGTATGTATATCGGCCGAGCTTCCCTCAATCCCCCATGTTCATTTTCCCATATTTTTTTTTTTTTTTTTTTTTTTTAGAGACTCGCGCAGGTTCTAGAGTATTCTCTTATGATGTGTTGACACACACAACCTGAACGGAGTACAGTGGTTGGGGTCGTTGATGTTCGTTCACTACTATGAAATCCATTTCATGACAATTTTACTACAGGAGGGTTTGTCAGACCCCCGCTGAGGAGAAACACCGTGAGAACACGTTCGATGACATGGCTGTGTCGGGATTCGATCCGGTGTCATCGACGTCAGAGGCCAACACAATACCCACTGCACCACGGTGCTCTAATAGGAACAGCAAAACTTAACGTCGGAAAGCTGCCATCGCAAGAGCCCGCCAGGACTATCGGTGATCGTATCTCGCCCAAGCTCCCGCAAGAGCCGATGCAAACTGCACAAACTATAGAACAGCAACAGAGAAGTTGTTAAAGCGTCATCAAGGACGCTGCCTCTGATGCATTAGGTTTAGGCGAATCCCTTGGTTTGATGACGATTGCAGACACGTTGGCCACGTTACATAGACGAACGAGAGCTGCTCTTGAGCTCTATCAGCGGAAAAGAAGGGAGGAGCACGCGCTTTTCAGAGGGAAAAAGGAAGAGCATGAGAAGCGCGCGAAGAGATGGAGAGATTTTATCGCAGAAACGACGTTCGAAAGTCTACCAAAGCCTGCGGAAGCCTGCAGGGATGAACACGGACACCTCGTAGTTGAATCACAGTCGATGCTGAGAATGTGGAATGATTATTTTGCCGACTGTATCATGGCGAAAATGGTCAAAATTCCGCTGTCGAGCAGAATGTGCAGGCAAATAAGTCCTCTGAACAACCCCATAAAGGATCTTCTCTGCTGTCTCATGTGAACACCTGAAACCATTCGTGGGCAATTTGATAGGCTTTTATCAGTGCGGTTTCAAGCCAGGCAAATCCTTAAAATACTAAATATTCACACGGCGGCAGATCTTGGAGAAAACCCAAGTATTCCAAATCTACATCCATCACCTTTTCATCGATTTCGATGCAACGTATGACAGTGTGCACGAAAACGAGCTATACGGAGCCACGTGCCGTTATAACATCCCTGACAATTTCGTCAGATTATCTAAGATGACAACGGAGAATTGTCGGTGCTTCATTGAGCCTCTTACTTACTTACTTAGATGGGGCTACAGTTCGGGTTGAACTAAGGCCTCAACCAACAAGCCACTCCAGCCGGCACGCTCTTTGGCCAGCTGCTTCCAGTGCCGCACGCCTAGTTGGCTGAGGTCCCTTTCCACCTGTGCGCGCCACCTTAGATGCGGTCATCCTCTGCTGCGTCGTCCCTCGGGTTTGGAGTCAAAGACTCTTCGGGCCGCAGGAGTGATGTCCATTCGCTCTAAATGGCCCAGCCATCTTAGACGTTGGACCCGAAGACGTCTAACTAAGCCGATGTCGGTGTACAGTCCGTACAGTTCGTGGTTGAATCTTCTCCTCCACTCTACCTTTACACAAACGGGACCGAAGATTGCACGCAGAATTTTCTTCTCGAAACGCTCAAGAGCCTCTTCATCGGCTTTTGATAAAGTCCAAGCCTCAGCGCCGTAAAGGAGGACCGGAATGATTAAGGTTTTGTAGAAAGATACCTCAGTATTTCGAGAGAGGACTCAGTTGCCTCTTGAGCCCAAAGAAGCAGCGGTTGGCAAGTGTTATTCTGCGTTTTATCTCAGCGCTGGTGTCCTTGCTGCTTGTCACTATCGAGCCAAGGTAGACGAAGTCCTTGACTGTTTCAAAAATATAGCTGCCGATGTTGCGCGTCTTTCTTTGATGGCCCTTAGACCCATTTTAGCCGCTTCTGCTTCAATGCTCGCGAAGGCCTAACTGACGTCTCGCCTTGTCCGTCCAATAACGTCAATGTCATCTGCGTAGGCAAGCAATTGTGTAAGCTTGAAGTAGATTGTTCCTCACATGAAAGTGCGTCACCCTGAAACCTTTTTTTAACATCGAAGGGGTCGGTTGGTTCACCTCCGACGTTAATGGAGACGCGAGATTTCTCCATAGTCATCCAGCACAATCTGACGGGTTTGGCAGCAATGTTAAAACTAGACATGGCTCTGAATAGTTCATCTCTATAAACACTGTCATAAATGGCTTTAAAGTCTATAAAAAGATGGTGCGTGCAGACCTGGAATTCATGGGTCTTCTCCAAGATCTACCGTAGTGTAAATATTTGGTCCATCGTGGATTTTGCTGGCCTAAAACCACACTGGTAGGAACCTATCAGATTGTCCACGAATGGTTTCAGGCGGTTACACAGTACGGCAGAGAGGATATTTGTAAGCAATGCTCAGGAGACATCCCTGTGTAATTGTGCAGTCATAGGAGTCTACTTTCTTATGGACCGGGCACACAATGCTGAGATTCCATTCGTCGGGCATGCATTCTTCCGACCATATCCTGCAGATGAGTTGGTGCATGTTCCTGACCAGCTCATCGCCAGCTGCTTTAAACAGTTCCGCGTGAAGTCCGTCTGCTTCAGCCGCTAAGACTTAAGCGCGTGCTCCTCATTCCTTGTCATAGAGCTCGCGGGCAGCCCTCGTCCGTCGATACAGTGTAGCAATGTATGCATTCTGTTTCTCTACATGGGCCTGTCTGCACTCGTCATCAAAACAGGAGTTTCTCCAAGATGGTGGCCTGAAACCGACTACAACTGAGGCGGTCTCTCTGATGGCGTTTTGTCCACGACTCTATTGCTGTTCTATTATTTGTTCAGATTGCATTGGGATTTGAGAGACCTGATTTGCGATTGCAGCTTTCCGACGTTAAATGTTGGTGTTCTTACTCGACTCCGTTGATACCGAGAAATTCGCATCCGTACCTTGGCTGCAACAAGATAATGATTCAAGTCGATGTTGGCTCCTCGAAAGGTTCGGACATCTAGGATGCTGGGGCGGTGTCTGTCGTCGATCGCATTGTGATAAATTCGGTTGATTTTCGATTGATCGGCGACCGCCAGGTCCCCTTAAGGATGTTGAGGTGTGGGAATCGTGTACTTGCTACTACGAGATTATGCCCCACTAGCCTTAGTCCGTTTTCTGACGTGGTGTTGTGTAGGCTGTGCTTTCCTACCACTCGTTCAAAGATATCCTCTTTACCCAGCTTTGCGTTAAGATCTCCTAGAACCATCTTGGTGTCATAGCTGGGACATTCAGCGTATGGAGGAGATCATAGACGTCATCTTGACTCTGTCGTCTTTTTCTTCTATGGGGGCGTGAACGCATATCAAACTGATGTTCCCGAAGATAGCTTTGATACGGATTGTCATGAGGCGTTCGCTCACATGCCGGAAGTCTTACCTAAGCCCACATGGAATAACACATCCGCATCCAAATAGGCTTTGTTATAAATTCTAGAATGGCAAGAAAATCTATATCAGAAGCGATCAAAGAGCGTAAATTAGCTTAGGCGACCTGCTTTGGAGGCCCTTAATCGTAAATTTTTGAACTTACGGTTGCACGGTTCCTTTCAGTGATTGGCCGACCAGCGCGAGGTGCATTTTTGACACCGAAATTATCAGAACGAAATCGTGCAAACACTCCTAGATCCGGCATTCACTGACAGCTTTTTCACCGTACACTCCACAAATTTCTCGGAATGCTTTATGGTTTTTGAAGTAGAAATGCATTACATAGCAGCTTTTCTTCAGATATTTCTCCAGATGTACACTCAAAACCATGTACACGGAAAATGTAGTCTAAAATATCACCTTTCCAACGCGTGTTCGGTTTAGGGAATTGAGTAAGTCTTCTTCTACTTCTTAGCGGGCGCTACAGCCCAGTTAACCTGAGCCTCAACCAACATGCCCCTCCATCTAACACGATCTTTTGCTAGCCTTTTCCATTGCCGCACACCCAGTTGACTGAGGTCCTCTTCCACCTGTGTGCGCCATCTTAAGGGCGGCCGTCCTCTGCTTCTTCGTCCCACGGGGTCGGATTCAAAGACTCTCCGGGCTGGAACTGTGGTGTCCATTCGCTCTACATGGCCCAGCCATCTTAGGCGTTGAAACCGTAGACGACTGACTAGGCTCATGTGGCTGTACAGCCCGTAAAGTTCGTGGTTGAATCTTCTCCTCCATCCCCCGTCTGCGTTTATAGGCCCGAAAATCACGCGCAAAATCTTTCTCTCGAACCGACCAAGGGCCTCCTCATGCGCCTTTGATAGTGTCCATGCTTCTGCGCCGTACAACAGGACCGGGATGATAAGGGTCTTATATAGAGTCAACTTTGTGGTTCTGGAGACGGCTCTATTACTCAGTTGCCTCCTGAGCTCAAGGAAACTGCGATTGGCAAGAGTGATTCTGCGTTTGATTTCGGAACTGATGTCGTTGTTCCACATCATTGCGGAGCCAAGGTAGACGAAGTCCTTAACTACCTCGAGCTTATATTCGCCAATACAAACGTTCTGGTCAAGACGTCGGTGGTGAGCGGCCTTTTTTGATGACAGCATATATTTAGTTTTGCCCTAGTTTACTGCCAAACCTAGTTTCGCCGCCTCCATCTCATTCTTGCAAACGCTTCATTGACATCTCGCTCTGATCTACCTATTATGTCAATATCGTCGGCGTATGCAAGGCGTTGCGAGGATTTGAAATAGATTGTGCCCCTTGTATTGGCCAGTAATCATTTCCAATATGATGTTGAAGAAATCACACGAAAGCGCATCGCCCTGCTTAAATCCTTTTTTGACATCAAAACTATCTGTAAGGTGTTCACCGGTTCGTCATCCTGCATAGTCTGACGAGTTTAGCAGGTATGTCAAAGGTAGACATAGCGTTGTATAGCTCGTCTCTAATTACGCTGTCGTATGCGGCTTTGAAATCGACAAAAAGGTGGTGAGTGTCGACTTGAAATTCATTGGTTTTTCCAGGATCTGCCGTAGTGTGAAGATTTGGTCGATGGTGGACTTCCCTGGCCTGATTCAGCACTGATAAGGATCTATCAGCTTATTCAAAAAAGGCTTCAGGCGTTCACACAAAACGGCAGAGAAGATTTTGTAGGCGATGTTAAGGAGACTTATTCCTCTATAGTTGGCGCAATCAGAGGGGTCTCCTTTCTTGTGGATCGGGCATACGATGCTGAGACTCCATTCCTCGGGCATGCTTTCCTCTGACTATATCTTACAGATGAGCTGGTGCATGCCCCTAACCAGGTCATCCCCAGCTGCCTTGAAGAGCTCAGCAGACAGTCCGTCTGCGCCAGCAGCTTTATTCGACTTCAGCTTCGATATGGCAATCTTAGCTTCGTCGAGGTCAGGGGGACAGGATTCTCTGCGGTCTCCGTCGATTAGGAATGGATCATTCTGCCTGACAGCGGTATATAGACTAACATCGCCGTTATACAGTCTGCAGAAGTGGTTTTTCCATATTCTCAGCATCGACTGCGGTTCTACTACTAGGTGTTCTTTCTCATCCCTGCAGGCTTCCGTTCTGGCTTTATAACCTTGGCATGTTCGCTTTATCTGTTGATAAAACTTTCGAACGTCACGCAGTCACACCTCTCCAAATCCTCAATCGGGCTCTTCTCGTGCTCTTTCTTCTTTCTTCTAAGAAGCTTATGCTCTTCCCTTCTCTTCAACTCGTAGAGCTCACGAGCTGCTCTTGTTCTTTTATGCAGCGAGGCATTATATGCATCCTGCTTCGCTGTGTGAATCCTCCTGCACTCGTCATCGAACCAGGTGTTTCTTCGTGGTGGAGTCTTGAAACCCACAGCTTCGGATGCGGAGTTTTTCATGGCTTGTTTGCAAAGGCTCCACTGCTGTTCTATTGATAGCGTGGAGGATTCATGTGTATTGGAGAGCTTAAGGGAGACGCAATCGGTCGCACGAGCGGTTTCTGGCGATAGTAGGTTTCCGACGTCATAACTTTGTTTTCTTACTCTACTCCGCTGCGTTCGTGATATCCGTAAGAGCATCTTGGCTACTACAAGATATTGGTCCGAGTCGAGGTAAGCCCCTCGGAAAGTTCGCACATCAAGAATAGTGGAGGAGTGTCTGACGTCAATCGCAATGTGATCAATCTAGTTGGTAGTCGATTGATCAAAAGACCGCCGGGTGCCTTTGCGTATATCTCCATAGCAAGTCCCCAGATGGCACCACGAGGAGATGGGGATGGGATTTACTAACAGTGCCGCAAGATGTTCGACTGCGGTGGCTCTTCTCGCTTTTTAGCAGGCCAGCATCCGTCGGATAGATGCTACTCCTACGAGGCCTTTGTTAGTCCTTTGCCATTGAATTGAGTAAGTGCTACACAATATATGGCACATCAACATCCCCTAGTGACAAAAGGTCGTGGAGACTTATTATATGATCCAAGATTTTCGGAGCATTATTCCCTTGTTTACAAATTACATAATGTGACTCGGGAAACATTAAATTATTTATTGACAAAGTATGATATGAAGCCTTGACAACGACTTAAATATTATTGTTGAAGTTTTAAGAATATCATAAGTCAGGGGACTTAATTCGATTCATGGCAGATTCAGTTGTCCTCTGAAGCAAGTGGAAAGAATGAAGGAAAAAGAATTTCATAAGAATTTGTCACTCTAACTTATGAATGCTTGATCTTCCTGCACCAAACTCTGCACCAAAAGACCGTTATAAGCACATCATCCAAACTTGCTTCTTGACTTTCAACTTTAAAGAAATGAATAAGGAAACAAAAGGAGGACGAGAAAAGAAAAACAAGTAATTGGCGCCAAAAAGGACGACCGCATGCCACGTTACCTGGAAACGAGGTGGCGGGGATACGTAAGTTTTCTCTCTTCCGATTCAATTGAATGGCACGAAATAAAAGTTTCACTTAAGCACGTTACGGTTTGTTGAATCAAAGGACTAAGTTGGTCCTTTGTTTGCGCAATGGACGAACTCTAAGCGACGCTCATGAATATATACGTCCTGGAGGAGCACTAGGTGTTTCGGGTTTAAAACAAAATCATGAATAACAATACCATCGATTTCGATCCACCATTCCATTTCCTATAATCTCCCTAAAGGATCTAGGTGGCATTTGACTTACTTCCGTTATTCGGAAGTAGTCATCCGTCGTACGGAAGCGGTTGCGAAACAACCACATTTCTAAGAAATACTATAACCCGCAAAGCTCCTTACATCCCCGATACTTATCGGTCGAAATAGAGCCGGACCGGTCGTCCTTGAATCCGTATCGTCATAGTGAGTAAGAAAACCCGATTTTGCCGAATGTAATCGTCCTTTTCGCTGAATCACAATCCCCTTCGACGGTAATGAAGCGCGTAAACTGCCTATTGACCATGTACCTTACGCTATTGATCGACCTAAACCCCTCATACCGGCTGTCAACATTGGTTCGTAGGTTGAACTACTTCCAAGTGATTAATCAATTTATTTGTCGACCAATCGTCCAGCTTACTGCTATTTTCAAAACAACACCAGTCGACTGGCCTCATTGCTTAATGCCTCTCCATGGACTTTATCAATATTTCAAATCCACTGTCTAAGCGCTAATATCCGATAATCACAAATCAATAGTCAGCAACCGAACAGCGCAAAGGATAGCAGTGTCCTGCGGGATATGCAAGCTGTTCGTGTTCCGTTTGACCGGGCCATTCAGGTGGAAATGTTCGACGTGTCAACACGAAAATTGATTTCAATTTAATGGACGTGATGGATTTGATACGACGATGATCGTCTGAGTTCCATTATTCATGGGGCGGGTGGGAAAAGAAGAAATTAAATTTAATGGACGGCAGAAATTGATGCGAGTCAATGACCGGGTTGTGGATTTGACTGGCGTGGTCGAACATCCTGGGATTGTAGTGAGTGCTAGGTGGGTAATTTCATCAGTAATTGTAGACGATGGCCCTAATAGATAGACAGTGACCGAAATGCAGCGGTGAGTTGTAGTGCGAGAATTTTTTTTTTTTTAGCTGAACAGGCAACAAAAAGGCGGACCTACTAGCAAGGAAAGGCTCTGCGTCACCATTTATGATGCCACGGCCCTTTTGCGGCATACCCATCAGCACCACCAAGGGCTGCATAAACAATTGGTTAAGGAACACGATGGATCACTACTGGTTACAAACGAAAGGTAGCAGACAAGCCAAGTTGTTCCTCCCAACCACATCCCTCAGAAGAATTTAACAACTTCTCATGCCTTCGAGGAGTCAGATTCGTTTAATCACAGGCTTCCTCACTGGACACTGCCCAGTTAACAAACACCTCAAAACAATGGGCATCATACAAGATGACACTTGCCGAATGTGTAATGAAGACGAAGAAACAGCAGAGCACATACTATGCCTCTGTAACTGCCTGGTCAGTACACGTCAACGTCACCTAGGCAAGTATTATCTTGAACCAGAAGAAATCGCTGCTAGCTCACTCAAAAGCTTACTAAGTTTTATCACTAAGTCAGGTTTTCTGAGTGAATAGTAAGTGGGGGACATCACAATAGGCCCACTCATGGCCGCAGTGATCAGGCGACTCTGTCCCACCCCCTTATCATATCTATCTATCTGTTAAACACGCTAGGAAGCTGTGATGGTACTTTTTTCATTCATTCATTCATATTCTTTATTCGTATGTATAAGAAAAGAGATTACAATTGAATATACAATTTTAAATGCAATAACACATACAGAATAGGTAGTGACATCTATATTAAGGAAAAAATAGAGATGATGCCACATTTTAGTGATTTATACTTTAGATTAGATTAGATTAGATTAGATTTATTTCATTCAATCGAACATAATTCATACATTATAACAGTGAGTTACTAACTAGATTAAGAAATAATATGTGTGACATTTTTTATTTATTATACTTCAAGTATTAAAATAGTTTAAAATGCCACTATACATATGGGCTTTACAGTACTAGATAAGTTCAAATTGTGGGTGGGGTGACCCTTACAAAATTATAAAATAAAAGAATAATAGAACAAAGGTAGTGATACGGAAGAAGTAGGATACACAGGGGCAAAAAAAGCAAAAAAAGAAAGGAAAACAGAGTAAATGTAGATTACACCAGAAGGTCAAATAAAATGGATTCTAAACAGTGGTAATCTAAATCCAGAAGCCAGTATTTTACGCGAGTTTCAAACAAACCAGAGACCGTTAATGTTCTTAAGGAAAGTGGAAGCTTATTGAAAAGACGGCACGAAATAACTTGATAAAAGTTACGATAGGCGGTGGTGCGATAGAAAGGTATAGACACTACATTTGCAAAGTTTCTTCGTAGGTTGTAGTCAGAAATTATTCGGCAATTACGGTTTCCTGATCTCATGAAGAACGTCTTCAACACTTTGAAGCAATACAGGTGACGGACGGGGAGAATTTTCGTAGCACGAAACAACGGAAAGCTGGGATGTCGACGGTGTTTCCGGCATAACAATCTTAAGATACTTTTTTGCATTATTAAAAGTGGTTTAATTTTATTCAGGTGCGTTCCACCCCAACATGTAATACCATACTGGAGCCTAGAGTTAAAAATACCATAATATATAGTCTTGAGAAGTTTATACGAACAAATTTTTTGAAGATAAAAAAATTTCCGAAGTGCATAACGGAAATATTTCTTCAAAGATTCTGTGTGGTTAGCAAAATTCATCCTCGAATCAATAATCAGCCCTAAGTACTTAAACTCCTCTACATTCTCAATCTGTGGGGTGTACAAAGTTCAATAAAAAAGAGGTTAACTTTAAAAATTCAGGTAAATTGGCAGGAGAAAAAGAATTAATCTTTAACAAATAAAAAGGACAAAAGGTATTCAAAAGCAATTACAAATGGCAAGAAGAGCTACACTCTAGTTAAAAAAAAAAAAAAAAAAGGCACAAATCATTTTTTTTTTTTTTTTTTTTTTTTTCTTCGTGTATCAGTTTAAACTAAATACCGCAGCAGGTTTTCGATTTCAAGGTGGTTAAAATCAAGAAGCCATGATTTAACTAGTTTTGTGAACGCGGACAAATTTCTTATCGACCGAATTTCTAAGGGCAGAGTGTTAAATAGTTTGCATGAGACAATAGAGTAAGAGTTTCTATAACATGTAGTGTGAAAAGCTGGGACATTTACAATAAAGTTTGAAAAGCTACGTAAGCTGCGTAAATCGGAGATCGGGCTTTCAAGATATCCACCTCTTATGAAAAAGAATTTCAGAACTTTGAAATAAAATAAATGACGCAGAGGAAGAATTTTCAGGGTCCTGAATAAGTTCATTGTGTGAGCTGAACGATGAGAACTGCAAACGTTCCGTATTGCAGACTTTTGGGAGACAATTAATGGTTGTAGTTTACTGAGGTAAGCGCCACCCCAACTACAGAGACCATATTGCAATCTCGATTGAACTAAACCATAATAAACCCTGATCATAGTATTAAGAGAGCAATAATTTTTAAGGCGGAAAAGACAGCGAGTAGTGGAAAGAAGGTATGTTTTCAAATTAAAAATGTGCTTGGACCAGTTTAGATTTTGATCTATGGTAACACCAAGATACTTAAAACTATCAACACCTTCAATCGTGAAGCAACCATTACTGCAGTCAACGTTTCTATTGAATGTTTGACCACTTTGGAATCTGCATTGGTTGATTAGCAATTCATGACGTGCACAGTCAGAAGAATGAAATATTATATCTAGGTCGGGGTTCACCTTGTCAGTCAGACTGAAAAATAACAATTTAGTTTTACTACTAACAACAAGTTTGTGGCTGGCAAACCAACATCTAAGTAGGAAAACGTCATAGTTTATATCTGCGAGTAAATCTAACGGGCTGGTTGAACAATAAGCAATTCCAAGGTCGTCGGCAAAGGCTATAATTTTACCCAAGAATGGAAGCGAGAATAGCGAATTTATATAAATGAGAAATAAAATTGGGCCAAAAACGGAACCTTGGGGCACCCCTAAATTACTAGTTTTTGAACTGCTTATATTACTTCCAATTCTTATGTGCTGCACTCTATCTTTGAGATAAGACTCAAACCAATTGTATATGAATCCTCTAAATCCAGCCTTATATAATTTATCTAAGAGAATTGAATGGTTGACCATGTCGAACGCCTTAGTTATATCCACGAAAAGGCCAGCACAAAATTGTTTGTTATCTAACCCTTTATATAAAATAGAGCAAAAGTCCAACAGAGCATCCTCAGTAGAGAGGCCAGTTCTAAAACCAAATTGCCTGGGACTAAAGTAATCTATATGGTTTAGATAAGCTAATATTCTGCTTTTAATTATTTTTTCAAAAACTTTAGAAATTGAAGACAGCAGAGAGATTGGTCTATAGTTAGATTTGTCTGTCCTGTCCCCCTTCTTAAATAAGGGAATCACTACAGCGCATTTAAGTTCTGAGGGAAAAGTCCCAGACAAAATGCTAAAATTGAAAAGGTAAGATAAAATATCTACTAAATTTGGCCCAATCTTTTTGAGAACCAAGTTCGAAATATCATCACTTCCATGAGAGTTGGAATTAGGAAGAGAATTAATAGTTTTTAGCAATTCAAATCCCGTGATGGACTCAAAAACGAAGCTGTTACTATAATCATTACCTTGAATACCAAGCTTAGGACAACAGTTACAAGAAGTTTGCGAACTTGTTAAAAGAGAAGTGTTTCCAATGGAAGCAAAGTAATCGCTGAAAACGTTAGCTATTTCCAAAGGGTTAGAAATGTTAGTATTACCGTTTTTAAGTACGATAGGATCCGTGTTAGTAAAAACTTTTCGACTTACAATACTGTTAACGACTTGCCATTCTTTCTTAAGATTCCCATTTGCGGCTTGTATTTTGGAATGAAAATAGCTATCCCGAGCGAGTTTAACTTCCTTATTCAATTTCTTGCATAGTTTATTAAGACGACTTTTTAAGTTATAATTTAATGGGTGTTTCAAACATTTTTTTCTTAATTTGTGTTTTAGTTGAATTTTTTTAATAAGGGAACGAGTTATCCACGGTTTAAGGCGAAACTCCGATTTTTTTTTAATTAAAGTATAAG
Source organism: Eumerus sabulonum (assembly GCA_951905685.1). Lineage (NCBI taxonomy): Eukaryota > Metazoa > Arthropoda > Insecta > Diptera > Syrphidae > Eumerus > Eumerus sabulonum. The sequence continues at coordinate 9,898,111 of OX645060.1, forward strand.
TACAAGAGCTGATGTGATGTTTTAAGATTCTAAGAAATGTACCATATGCTAAAGAGGCATTTTGTTCAACAAAAACACTATCCCAAAGCTCATAGCGTAGCCTAGTATTCAAATCACAGAAGTGACAACACTCTAAAAACAAATTAGGTGATGAAGAATGAAGCCTATATACACAGAGAAAGTTGAACAATTCATTGTGAATGTTACAACAAACGTTGATTATATCCGCGCTTTTTAAACTAAGAATATTGACATCACACTCATACAAAGTAGAAACAAAAACTCCCACTCCACCGGCAGAATACGTATCATTAGTATTCGCAAAAAAACTATAATTAGGAATATGGTAATCTTCAGTTTCACAAGAGTAAATCCAAATTTCAGATACAAATATTATTTCTGGGAGGTTAACAAGAGCTTCAAGATTCGCAACCAGTAAATCGAAATTTCTACGTAAACTACGGATATTTTGATGCAGAACGAAAAATGATTTGCCATCAGATTTACGTCTAAAAATACTATCAAACTTACTTCTCTCTTACGCTCTACTTAGCGTAAGCCTGTAAGTGCGATGAGCGTATCAGAATTTTGGTTTATTTGTTACAATAAAAAGGTTAGGAGTATTCCAGAAGTCTACGTTGCACAGATTCAATTCGTGCAGAATGGCTAACGTAGTAAGGAGACCAGGCTTGACTGGTGATGTGATCTGGCAGCACATGCACGGGCAGTTAAAAGGTATGACAGCTGTCAACAATAAACTCTGTCAAAGCGTTTTGCCGCCCACTTGGTTTTGTTCCCGCCAACAACGAACTTCTCTACCACATTTTTGTCTTAACCTTAGTCCGTTTGTACTTTAATTAATAATAAAGATATATTAATATACCCACATTAAAACATTGGCGACGAGGATTTGAAAGCAATGGACCCAGAAATTATGAAGAATTTCATTGCCCAGCAGCAAGAGTGGATGGAAAAAGTGCTAAAATCCAACGTCGACTGTATGGAGCGTCTGATGCGAGGTCAAACAGCAGCAGTCAGCACAATCTCGCAGTTTCGCCCGTTCGAGGTGGAAAAAGAATCGTGGGACAGCTACCTGTTCCAATTAAAGCAGCATTTTTCAGCCAATTCGCTGCATGAAGACAGCTTGCAAAAGGCTCATTTTTTGTCAACATGTGGGAACTATGTGAATGAGGTGATTCAAAAGTTGCTCGAGACCAATGAAGTGAGTACGTACAGTTTTAAGGATCTAACCACAAAACTCACTCGGCATTTCCAAACGAAATTACATGTACTCGCATCGAGGTGTAAATTTCTACAAAGAAAAATGTCCCCAAGTCAAACGTATGCAAATTGGATCGCGGATTTAAGAGGTATTGCTAGGGATTGCAATTTTGTATGCGCGAATCCGAGTTGCAATACATCATACGCGGATTTTATGATTAGGGACATGATTGTTTTCCATACTCCACATGATTCTGTTCGAATATCGGCGACACAAAAGAAAAATCCAACCCTGGAAGAAATAGAAGAGCTGGTGACAGGCTATGAGTCAACGAAGATGGCTACGGACATATTGAAAGGAAGCAGTACTTCCACAACAACTTATTCGGCGGAGGTCAATCAAATTTACCAGAGAAGGTTATATCAGAAAAGTAAGGGGAACGATAATTTCCCTACTAGGAAATCGTGTCCAGGATGTTTTATTCACCACGATCGCAGTCAATGTCAACACAGAGATTCAGTTTGTAATCTTTGTCAACGGCGAGGTCACATAAAGAGCGTATGTTTGGCAGTACAACGATCAGCAAATGCACGTCAAACTAAATCACATCAACGATCAAGTAGTCGTGGACGAAGGTCCTCCAGTAGCCACTCAAGCTATTACGGAAGGCATAGCTCGAACCTAAATCGAGAATGCAATAGCACAGCACACTCTATAAGTTTGATAGAAGAGGCAGAGGGGGAAGAAGTATCATCAGCACAATGGGAAGCTGAACGAAAAGGCCGTAAGATCTTCATAACATTGCATATTAATCAGAATCCAATGTGTTTTCAGTTGGATACAGGAGCCACTTGTTCTTTGGTCGGTCTCAACGGATATCAAAACATAGGTACACCATTATGCAGACCGACAAACCGGACTCTTAAGGCATATGGCGATTTGCAGGTGCCAGTAAAGGGATTGACAAATGTGTTGGTTCAGTGGAGGGATAAATCATGTGAATTACCCTTGTTAGTAATAAATAGTATCCGAGGTGCAAATATAATGGGCATGGATTGGTTTGACGCATTCGATTTCAAGGTGAGCTTCTCAAAAGAAGAATCGATATTCCAGATTAAAACCGAATCGAGGGAACAATTGGTAACCGAAGCTTTGAATTTGTGCAAAAAAAGTGGGGAAGTTTTTGACCCCGGGTTGGGTTGTAGTACTATGTTCTTCGCTCATCTTAAACTCAAGCCCGATAGTCAACCTAGGTACTTTAAACATCGGCCAGTACCCTTCGCGTTGAAGGAAGATGTTCGGGTGGAAATCCAGCGTTTACAGCAATTAGGCATTCTACGACCTGTTGAGACAAGCCAATGGGCAACACCGATCGTGATAGTTAGGAAACCAAATGGCAGCGTACGGCTATGTGGTGATTTTAAAGTCACAATTAATCCGCAACTGGAAGTTGATCGTCATCCGATCCCTCGGATCCAAGAGTTGTTCCACAAATTGCAAGGAGGCTGTTATTTTACAAAGGTGGATTTGTCCGATGCGTATTTGCAAATTCCTTTAGAGGAGGAATCAAAAAAGTTATGTGTCATAAACACGGAATTTGGCTTGTTTGAATACCAACGCTTACCGTTTGGAACGTCCAGCTCTCCGGGAATTTTCCAACGATACATGGACCAGTTAACATCTGACTTGGAATACTGCACATCTTATCTGGATGACTTAATAGTGTCTGGTCGTACCAATATGGAGCATATGAATAATCTTAGAACTCTGCTAGAGCGCTTGGAAAAACATGGTTTACGCTGTCGGCTAGAAAAGTGTCACTTCGCAAAACAGGAAGTAGAATACGTAGGACATATAATCGACGCTACGGGAATTCGGCCATCAGGCTCGCGAGTCGCGGCTATACGCAATCTACCCAAACCGAGAAATGTGAAGGAGCTGGAAGCATTCATAGGGAAACTAAATTATTATAATCAGTTTATTAAGAACTTCGCTCAAATAGCAGCCCCATTAAATAAGCTGCGGGTTGAAGGGGAAACTTTCGTATGGGGAGCAGAACAGCAACGTGCTTTTGAACAGTTCAAGGAGAACATTGTCCAGGTCTCTAAGTTGGTCCATTTTCGAGACGACTTGCCAATAACATTAGCATCAGATGCATCGTCTCACGGAATTGGCGCTGTGATTTCCCATGTGTATCCAGACGGGACGGAGAAACCTATCGCTTTCGCATCAAAAACACTTGACGAGACCCAAAGAAAATATAGCCAAATTGAAAAGGAAGCCCTGTCCATCGTATATGGAGTAAAAAAATTTCACCAGTATCTTTTCGGAAGACAATTCGAGCTAATTACAGATCATCAGCCGTTAGTCACAATCTTCAACCCCAACAAAAACTTACCCCAAATGACAATTCAACGTCTTCAAAGATGGGCCATCCTCCTAATGAGTTATACGTATACCATTCGCTATCGGCCGACCAAGCAACATGGAAACGCAGATGGTTTATCACGGTTACCATGTGGACCCGATGAAGATTTTGATCGTTCGGAAGAATCCTCCTACCAAGTGGCTCACACATTTTCTTCGGTGGTGGATGGATTTCCTATTACGGCTTCGGTCATCCGGGAAGCATCAGAAGACGATCCAGTGATCAAGAAGATCGTCACGTACCTGCAGAAAGGATGGCCAAACAAGTTGCCGAAAGCAGATGCTCATTTGCAACCTTATTTTCGTAGGCGATTTTCAATTGAAATTCTTAATAACGTTCTTCTCTTCCACAGCGACAATCCCCGAGTCGTTGTTCCCTCTCAGCTACAGCCAAAGGTATTGGAACTCCTTCATCAAGGTCATTGGGGTGTTACACGTATGAAGCAGTTGTCGCGACGTTACTGTTGGTGGCCTGACATTGATAAGGACATAGTCAAAGTGGTAGAGCGTTGCACTGCTTGTCAAAGGAATGCAAGCCAGCTACCAAAAGAGTACACCAGCTGGCCTACAACAGAAGAGGCATGGGAACGTATTCACTTGGACTTTGCCGGTCCTTTCCAGAATCACATGTGGCTCATCGCGGTGGACTCAAAATCTAAATTCCCGTTTGTGGTTCGGATGCATTCAACAACATCTCAGGCGACTATTAATGCATTACGCAGCATATTTGCGTTAGAGGGACTCCCCAGAACTTTAGTGTCGGACAATGGTCCTCAGTTTGTATCGAAAGAGTTTCAAGACTTTTGTCGTAAACATTCTATTCAGCATATGACAACGGCCCCCTTTAACCCCGAATCAAATGGAGTAGCAGAAAGGATGGTGAGGACTTTTAAAGCTGCGCTACTTAAAATTTTAGAAGACGGATTGCAATGCGATGAAGGACTGGCAGTGTTCTTATCGACTTATCGGTCAACACCAGATGAGAGTGGTACATCTCCAGCGGAAAAGCTACATGGCCGAAAACACCGTACGTTACTTTCGGCAATGGTACCAGAAGTTAGAAAGCGAGAAGTGGATGGAGAACAGGGTACTAAGTTTTCCGTGAACGAACACGTATTTATTCGGCAATACCTACGACGACCAAAGTGGATACCAGCGGTCGTAGTAAAGCTTTTGGGAAGACGCATGTACATGGTGCAGACTGGTGCAGGCATGGTCCGAAGGCATCAGAACCAAATGCGACATCGCTCAGTGGTGGAGAATCGAGCGGATGATGACTTAGTCTCACCGGTGATGGGATCCGGGCAGCCTAGTAAATCTAATAGTTCACAACATCCCGAAGAAGTAGCTGCAAAGCAAAGACGTGACATGCTGGACGATACCCAAGTTCAAATGACTCCTCAAGACGGTCCTCAGGTTATCGACATAACTTCGTCAGAGGCGACCGGAGCGGGAAGTTCGCGCGTTTTGGCTGACAATACATCCCCGGTCAGGGAACCTTTGTCGACAGCGACGGAACTCAGACGATCGGAGCGACTACGAAAAAAGTATGTCACATTTGCTCAGGGAAATAAAAGTGGGGGTAACTGATGTGATCTGGCAGCACATGCACGGGCAGTTAAAAGGTATGACAGCTGTCAACAATAAACTCTGTCAAAGCGTTTTGCCGCCCACTTGGTTTTGTTCCCGCCAACAACGAACTTCTCTACCACATTTTTGTCTTAACCTTAGTCCGTTTGTACTTTAATTAATAATAAAGATATATTAATATACCCACATTAAAACAACTGGCATATTCGAGGATAGGTCTGACGTATGTATGTAACTTACTACCAAAAACAGACAGGAGGTCCTGGATGTAACTTTTGCATCGCAGGACATTGTCGACAAAGTTTAGGATTGGAAAGTCATAAAAGAACACTCCCTCTCTGACCATCGTTACGTTCAATTCAGCATAGTCAACCACGTCAGTGCCCCAGCTCCTTTCAGAAACTACAGGAAAACTGACTGGCAAAAACATAGAACCTATGTTGAACCCCACCTAGGGACACGACACTCCACCTATCCACTAAACTCAGCGGAATTAGACAGCTTAGTAAATGAGCTGACAGAAACCCTCAATGGGGCACTGTCTCAATCCTGTGCAGTTAGCAACCCCCGAGGCAAACCCAAACCCCCTTGGTGGAATAAAGAGATAGTCTCCCTAAGCAAAGAGAGTAGAAAGCTCTTCAACAAAGCTAAATATACCCGCTTGCAAGAGGATTGGGACCTCTACAAGGAGGCACTCAAATCATTCAAAGCAGCGACCAGGAAGGCAAAGAGACAATCCTGGAGGATCTACTGCGATAATATAAGGGCGGTTTCCGAAGCCTTAAGAATAAGGAAGATTCTGGCCTCGGTTCCGTATAATCCAAGCCACCTGATGCGGGATGACGGGTCCTGGACAACCTCCAGAGAGGAAGCCCTGGAACTTCTCCTAAGCGCACACTTTCCAGGCAGTAGTGATTCGGATACGACACTTCCTCGGGTCAATCAGTCGACGACACCCTCCTTCGAGCGTGCTCCTGGCCTGGTCAACTACAAAAACGTCCTTTGGGCCATAAAGGGCTTTGAACCCTACAAGTCTCCGGGACCGGATCGGATCATACCAGCTGAGCTCCAGCAGGTAGCAGATATCATCCTCGTCTGGCTTGTAGATATATACAACTCCATCTTTGTTCTTTGTGCAGTGGGTGAACCTGGTTTTTGGCTCCTCTGTTAAGAAATGTCTACAGGAAAACAACCTACCCATGCAAGCCCTTCTCATCCTCGACAATGCTTCTGCTCACCCCCCGAACCTCGAAGATGACATCCTCAAAGGGTTTAAGTTTAAGTTAGGTGGTAGATAGAGAACCCTTAATCTATCTACCACCTAACACCACTCTTATCCTGCACCCCATGGATCAGCAGGTGATTTCTAATTTTAAAAAGCTGTACACTAAGCACCTGATCCGGCGCTGCTTTGAGGTGAAAGAGAACACAAACCTCACCCTTCGAGAGTACTGGAAGGAACACGCATCCTAATATGCCTCAGAATTATTGATCAGGCCTGGCTGAGTGTTACAACGAGGACCTTGACCTCTTCGTGGAAGAAGCTGTGGCCTGAGTCTGTAGCCGAAAGGGCCTTTGAAGGATTCGAACCCGAAGTTCCAGTGGAGGAGGAGATTGTGTCCTTGGGAAAATCCATGTGCCTTGTGATTGATGGGAGAAACGTGTACGAGCTCGTCGAGGAGCACTCTCAGGAACTGACGATCGAGGAATTAAAAGAGTTACAGTCGCAGCAGCATTCGGGGGTTCTGCAAGAAATTGGTTTTGAGGAAGAGCCAGAGGTGGAAGAGGTTATCGCTACAAGTGAGATAGAAGAGATATTGGGAATGTGGGAGAGAGTTTCACAGTTCGTGGAAAAGAAACACCCCGACAAAGTTGCAACTTGCCTAACTCCTTTCCGCAGCATTCTGAAAGGGAGGAAGAAACAATCCTCCTTGGACAGGTTTTTTTCTGAATCCGGCAGTGACTATAACCAAGCATACAGTAGCATTTAAGTTGTGTGTAAATTGCATTTAAGTGACCAAAATACCAATACGTATGTCCACTTTATAAACTCGCCGAACGGCGAGATTAGGTGCTTCTCCTCCGCGGGGTACTGACAAGATCCCCCGTAGTATACTTGCCAAGAAAAAGCTTCTCGACTCAAGCCGTTCGGAATCGGCATTAAACTGTAGGGGACCCCCTTGATTGTCTTATGCTGCTCCATTGTTTTGTAAGCCCTTCAACCTCAATGAAAAAGTTTATGTCGATAGAAGACTTGCGCAAGTCAATGGTGGCTAGAAAGCCGATTTTAAACGCCGTGATCAATGACATCTCCTCTTTGTTCTGGTGCTTTTGCTCCAGTTTGTGTTGTTGCCTGAAAGCAATTTTTTTTTTCCTGTTGCCTTCTAGACATTCACCTGACTTTGACTGGATTTGAGCCACCCAAGCTTCTATTTTCTCCTTGTCCTTGAAAACGTACCGATATTTCACCGAGACTTGGGACTGCTGTTTTTATAGTTGCCTACTCGGTCGGTTTGACATACAGATGCTCGAGGTCAGGACCGAAGGACGCTTGGCCAAATCAGCCAATGGTTTTTATCATTTTCTGCGCTTTTTATTGCCTTGCGAAAGGAGGTTCGCTTCAGTTTTGATACAAGAACGAGCGCCCGCAACTGACACCGAGGGTTTGTATGAAATTTTCTGACTTCTACGAAGCGAAATGAGTGATTTAGCTCAGTGTGGGCCAGACACCCGATTAAACTGATTTCAAGCTAGTTGAAAGAAGAGCACAGGACTATTCCAAGTCTGCATTATCTTACTTACATACTTACTTAGATGGCGCTACAGTTCGAAGTGAACCAGGGCCTCAACCTACAAGCCTCTCCAGTCGACCCGATCTTTGGTCAGCCGCTTCCAGTGCCGCACGCCCAGTCGGTTTGAGGTCCCTTTCCACCTGTGCGCGCCACCTTAGATGCGGTCATCCTCTGCTGCGTCGTTCCTCGGGTTTGGAGTCAAAGACTTTTCGGGACCCAGGGGTGATGTCCATTCGCTCTAAATGGCCCAGCCATCTTAGAATTTGGATCCGAAGACGTCTAACTAAGCCGATGTCGCTGTACAGTTCGTGGTTGAATCTTCTCTTCCACTCTACCTTTATACAAACGGGACCGAAGATTGCACGCAGAATTTTCCTCTCGAAACGCTCAAGAGCCTCTTCATCGGCTTTGGAAAAAGTCCAAGCCCCAGCGCCCTAGAGGAGGACCGGGATGATTAAGGTTTTGTAGACAGATACCTAAGTATTTCGAGAGAGGGCTCTACTACTCAGTTGCCTCTTGAGCCCAAAGAAGCAGCGGTTGGCAAGTGTTATTCTGCTTTTTATCTCAGCGCTGGTGTCGTTGCTGCTTGTCACTATCGAGCCGAGGTAGAAACAGTCCTTGACTGTTTCAAAAATATAGCTGCCGAAGTTGACGTTCTGACCAAGACATTGGTATTGCGCGTCTTTCTTTGATGACAGCATATATTTGGTCTTGTTCCCATTTACCCTTAGACCCATTTGAGCCGCTTCTGCTTCAATGCTTGCGAATGCCTCACTGACGTCCCGCTTTGTCCGTCCAATAACGTCAATGTCATCTGTGTAGGCAAGCAATTGTGTAAGCTTGAAGTAGATCGTTCCTCTTGTATTGGCCACAGAGTTCCGCACGATCTTTTCAAGAATGATGTTAGAGAAATCACATGAAAGTGCATCACCCTGTCTAAAACCTTTTTTTATCATCGAAGGGGTCGGTTGGTTCACCTCCGACCTTAATGGAGAAACGAGAATTCTCCATAGTCATCCTGCAAAGTCTGACGGGCTTGGCAGGAATGTTAAAACATGACATGGCTCTGTATAGCTCGTCTCTATAAACGTTGTCATATGCGGCTTTAAAGTCGACAAAAAGATGGTGCGTGTCGACTTGGCTTTCATGGGTCTTCTCCAAGATCCGCAATAGTGTGAATATTTCGTCTATCGTGGATTTTCCTAACCTGTAACCACACTGGTAGGAACTAGGAACCTAACAGACTGTCCATGAACGGTTTCAGGCGCTTACACAGAACGGCAGAGAGGATCTTGTACGCAATGTTCAGGAGATTGATCCCTTCGTAATTGGTGCAGTCATAGGGATCTACATTCTTGTGGACCGGGCACTCGATTCTGAGATTCCATTCATCGAGCATGCATTCTTCCGACCATATCCTGCAGATGAGTTGGTGCATGTTCCTGACCAGCTCATCACCAGCTGCCTTAAACAGTTCCGCGGGAAGTCCGTCCGCTCCATTAGCTAAGACTCAAGTTTCGATATCGCTATCTTAACATTGTCTAGGTCGGGTGGACGGGATCTCTCCCATCTTCGTCCATTGTGAATGGTTCGTTCAGCCTGACGGCGGCATTTTGATTATCATCGCCGTTATACAGTCTGCAGAAGTGGTCCTTCCACAATCTTAGCATCGACTGGGACTCCACTTTTAGTTGTCCGTGCCCATCCTTGCAGGCTTCTGTTCTGGCTTTATAACTTTATCATGTTCGTTTTACTTTTTGGTTAAACTTTCCAACGTCGTTCCTGCAATAACATCCCTTCATCTCCTCGTTGTCGCCCTTCTCGTGCTCCTTCTTTTTTCTTCTCAGAAGCGCATGCTCCTCCCTCCTTTTCTGTTCATAGAGATCGCGGGCAGCTGTCGCCTGTCGATGCAGTGTTCCCATGTATGCATTCTGTTTCTCTACATGGGCCTGTCTGTACTCGCCATCAAACCAGGGGTTTCTCGAAGGTGGCGCCTTGAAACTGAGTACACCTGAGGCGGCCCCTCTGATGGTGTTCTGACAACGACTCCATTGCTGTTCCACTGTTTGTGCTGATTGCATAGGGACTTGAGAGAGCTTGAGGGAAACTTGTTCGGCGAAGGTCCTGGCGATCTCCTGTGACTGCAGCTTTCCAACGTAAAATGTTGGTGTTCTTACTCGACTCCGTTGATTCCGAGAAATTCGCATCCGTACCTTGGCTGCAACAAGGTAATGATCCGAGTCGATGTTGGCTCCTCGAAAGGTTCGGACATCTAGGATGCTGGAGGAGTGTCTTCCGTCGATCGCAATGTGGTAAATTTGATTGGTTGTCGATTGATCGAAGACCGCCAGGTCCCCTTATGGATGTTGAGGTGTGGGAATCGTGAACTTGCTACTACCAGGTTATGTCCCGCCACAAAGCCCACTAGCCTTAGTCCGTTTTCTGACGTGGTGTTGTGTAGGCTGTGCTTTCCTATGGCGCATTAAAAGATAGCTTCCAGTGAATCGACAAAAATATACATCCATGGTAAGTCGTAAGAAACTTGAGTCGTATCCAACTACGAATCCAACGAAGAACCATTCGATTTGCCTATCTGTTATTGTTCATCATTCCAACTCAACCGCATCAAAAAAAGTTCTGTACAAGCTCTCAGTTGCACCAAGCAGTTTCTTTGGCCCTATTGTTGCCAGCTTAAGCTTAATTGCACCACAACTTCACATCAATTCTTGTTGCGTCATTGTTTCTGGAAGTTGTCCAAGAACAAACTAAATTCACTGACAGTTTCCCATCAATCGTCAATCTGCTCGTATTGTTTGCACCAGGACAACATGCATTTGTTGATTATGCCTGGCACCACAATTTATATTCCACAGTCCACTGGGAGAAGTCTCCACCAGGATGGATCCAGAGCACTAGCATTAAGCTGTTTGCTTGAATAGGAAACTTTCAAATATGTCCGTAGCACAGATGTCATGAATCCTGATCGACCACGACGATGAGGTGGATATGATTGTGGTTTATGTCGTCCTGTCATGCTGCAGCTATGTACATGCAACTGGTCATGCACGTGATCACCTTCTGGGTAGCCATGCACCACACGGGTGTGTCTGCCTTTGTATACCTTCCGATGAGATAAGAGAACAAGCGAATTGAATGTTAGATGGTGGACATGCCTTATGCCTTGTAAGAAGGACGAACGAGTGAATGAGATTGAGGAGTATAACGAGTTGTTGGCTAATTCCATTTGGGAAATTGGGCTACACCATGTGAATTCGTGATGTCGCTCATGTTGAATGGCAATTGTGACTGTTCGAATGGCAATTTGGTCTGTAATAATGGAGATTTGAAACAAAGTTTCAAACGATTGTGTGATCGAATTGAGTTTAGTGGACGTATTGAATGTGGACGGCACAGTTTGCGTGTTTCCTCTCGAAGGAATGGGACAAGTGGGTAATCTAAAATTAGTTGAGTAGAATGACATGCGAAATGGATTCGTTGTGGCACTTTAATTGACTTACTGGGCAGATGAGCTCTCATCTAACTACTACTATCGAACGTTTTTAAAAAAACACCACAATGACACTCCAGGATCTTGAAGCACTTTTTATCCTTTACTGGGTCATCCTTATAAGCTCACTATCATATCCTTGACATTCACTGTGAATTATTTAGGAAGTAACACATATCCGCCTGTGTTGGCGGGAAAATCGATTTTGTATTTCAAGTAGAGATGCGGTCAGCATCCGATTCGGCCGAGGGTGGACAATGTGAAGCTGATGCCGACGCGAATCCTTGTAACTGAGACCTTGTAAAGGATATGGGTTGAAGAAGATATAAATAGTCATCAGCTTCTGACCTAGCGGATTGCCAATCTGCTTGTGACTCAAGTGATATTTGCCATTACTGCAGTCGTCCATTACTTACTGGTTCCGAATATTTCTGGTACATCCTTCGGAGGTGGTCAAAATCCGAGCTTTCCTTACGTGCCTCTTGGATCCCATTGCATTCTTATTGCCACTATATCTCTGCCAAACTTTTCAAACTTTTTTCCTAGTAAGCAAACGAGTTAGCGTGCCAACATACTTTACATCGACGAAGAAGATGATGATAATGCAACTCCAGGAGCTAAAGTATCTAAATACATGTACTTGGCACTGTAAAAACGCCGCATCACCCTACGAACATATGAGTCGGATGAGTAGATTTCCTGGTCTCCTGGTGAAGGCTAACGAAAAGGAGGACCGGTTGATGGGAAAAGTTTCATTTGTGTATTTCCGGCTCATATGAGACGTTATTCAGGAGAAAATGGGAAATAAAATCGGCACGGATAAGGGGATACGGATACAATTCTTTTCTTAGAAAACTTTCTTCAGATTGTTGTTCAGTACACACAATTGCCTCAGGTTGAATCCACAAATTGTTGGTGCGTACCTTCAAAGGATAGAGGTTTATTTGGGACAAGTCGTACGAGAAAGGGCACGGTTAAGTGAATTTGACTTTTGAGACTTACAACAACCTAACCTATATATGTATGTGAAGACAGAAGGGTATGACCGTCCCTTTCACTAGTTCTTGAGTTACATATTAAAGTATAATCTCCGCAAAGTCCTTTGCATGCTTTTAAAGATTTTTTTCTTTAGATCCTTGAAGTAGTAGCAATAATGTTGCCTATGCGGAAGGCAATTTTCCTTAAGTAAGAGTAGTCGTGGAGCTGAGCCATTTTACCGGAGTCTCCACCGAGCAACTGAGTGAAAGACGGTAAGCCACTTTGAGCACAAATGTCAACAATATGTGATTGCATTGCCGCTCAGCCTTTCAGGAAGTAGCCGAGACCACCTAGGACACTTGCCACCCCGGATAAGAAACCCGTGGTATGATGGCTAGTGTGAGCAGAAATAATCAGCAACCGACACGGCGTACCAAGTGGCGCTGCAGTGACGAAACCATGGCAGCACTAGAGGAGTGCCAGCAAGAAATTCGGGCCTCAACCAACATTCCCCTCCAACTAGAACGATTGTTTGCTAGCCTTTTCCATTGCCGCACACCCAGTTGGCTGAGGTCCCCTTCCATCTGTGTGTGCCGTCCTCTGCTTCTTCGTCCCTCTGGGTTGAATTCACAGACTCACGGGGCTAGAGCTGTGGTGTCCATTCGTTCTACATGGCCCAGCCATCTTAGGCGTTGAATCCGTAGACGCCTGACTAGTCTCATGTCGCTGTAAAGCCTGTAAAGTTCGTAGCTGAATCTTTTCCTCCATCCCCCGTCTGCGTTTATAGGCCCAAAAATCACGTGCAAAATCTTTCTCTCGAACTGACCAAGGGTCTCCTCATCCGCTTTTGATAGTTTCCGTGCTTCTGCACCGTACAGCAGGACCGGGATGATAAGCGTCTTATATAGAGTCAAGTTTGTCATTCGGGATAGGGCTCTATTACTCAACTGTCTCCTGAGCCCAAAAAAAACAGCGATTGGCAAGAGTGATTCTGCGTTTTATCTCAGCGCTGGCGTTGTTGTCGCTGCTCATCAGTGAGCCAAGGTAGACGAATTCCTTGACCACTTCAAAGTTATATCCGCCCATGGTGACGTTCTGTCCAATACGTCGGTGTTGTCCGTCTCTTTTAGATGAAAGCAGATATTTGGTTTTACCTTCATTAACCTCGAGACCCCTCTTAGCCGGTTCTGCCTCAATGCCTACAAAGGCCTCATTGACGTCTCGCTATGTCCGTCCAATCACGTCAATGTCGTTGGCGTACGCAAGCAATTGCGTAGACTTGAAATACATCGTACCTCTTATGTTGGCAAGTGACTCTTGCACGATCATTTCAAGCACGACGTTGAAAAAGTTGCATGAGAGCGCGTCACCTTGTCTAATTCGTTTCTTAACATCAAAGGTCTCGGTTTGCTCATTACCGACCTTAATGGAGCAGCGAGAATTCTCCATTGTCATCCTGCACAGTCGGACGAGTTTTGGCAGGGATGTTAAAACCAGACATGGCTTTGTATAGTTCATTTCTATACAAGCTGACATATGCAGCCTTGAAATCGACGAAAAGATCTGCTGTAGCGTAAATAATTGATCTATTGTGGATTTACCTGGCCTGAAACCACACTGATAAGAGCCGATCAGGTTATTCACAAACGGTTTCAGGCGTTCACACAATACGGCAGAGAAGATCTCATATGCGATGTTAAGGAGACTTATTCCCCTATAGTTGGCGCAGTTATAGGGGTCTCCTTTCTTATGGACCGGGCAAACGATGCCAAGATTCCATTCGTCGGGCATCCTTTCCTCCGACCATACCTTGCAAATAAGATGGTGCATGCACCTTACCAGCTCATCTCCAGCCGCCTTAAGAAGCTCAGCAGACAGGCCGTCTACGCCCGCGGCTTTATTAGACTTAACCTTGATATCGCTATTTTGACTACGTCTAGGTCGGGTGGACTGAATTCTGTTTCACTGTCGTCTATTATGAATGGCTCGGTCTGCCTGACAGCAGTATCTTGTCTATCCTCGCCGTTATACAGTCTGCAGAAGTGGCCTGTCCAAATCCTAAGGATCGACTGCGACTCTACTACCAGTCCTCCATTTTCATCCCCGCAGGCCGCCGCTCTGGCTTTGTAGCCATGGCATGTTCGTTTTACCTTGTTGTAAAACTCACGGGCGTCATTCCTACGGAAGCATCTCTCCATCTTCTCGATATCACGCTTTCCTTGCTCTCTCTTCTTTTTTCTAAGAAGCGTGTGTTCCTCTCTTCTCTTCTGCTCATAGATTTCGCGAGCAGCTTTCGTCCGTCGTTGCAGCATGGTTTTATATGCCTCTTGGTTTGCTGCATGGGCTTGTTCGCATTGTTCATCGAACCGGGGGTTTCTAGGTGGTGGCGGTTTGAAACCCAGCACCTCTGGGGCGGCGTCTCTGACGGCACTCTGGCAATGCGTCCGTTCCTGCTCTATTGTTTGTGCTGCTGTGGGAGGGTTTTGAGAGAGCTGCATAGATTCTGGCAGTCTCTAGCGATTGTAGCTTTTCGACGTCAAACTTACGTAGTTCTACTCGACTCCTAAGCGATCTTGATATCGAACCTATCATTCGAACCTTGGCTACAACAAGGTAGTGGTCCGAGTCGATGTTGGCCCCTCGGAAGGTTCGTACGTCGAGAATACAGGAGGAGTGTCTGGTGTCGATCGCAATATGACCAATCTGGTTGGTAGTCGATTGATCAAAATACCGCCACGTACCCTTGTGGATATTGAGGTGGGGAAATCGCGTGCTTGCGACAAGGAGGTAACGCCCCGCTAGGAAATCGAAGAAGAAACCACACGCCCTGCCTAAATCCTTTCTTGACATCAAAACTATCGGTAAGGTGTTCACCGGTTCGGATGGAGCAGCGAGCATTCTTCAAAGTCATCCTGCATAGTCCGTGGTATCACAATGGGCCACTTCGGCCTACGTGTAGCATATGCCAACCACTTTTACCTAACCTAGTCCGATGAGTTTAGCGGGTATGTTAAAGGTAGGCATAGCGTTGTATAGCTCATCTCTAATTACGCTGACGTATGCAGCTTTGAAGTCGACAAATAGGTGGCGGGTGTCGACTTGGAATTCATTGGTTACTCCCAGGATCTGCCGTAGTGTAAAGATTTGGTCGATGGTGGACTTCTCTGGCCTGAATCCGCACTGATAAAGGTCAGCTTATATACAAAAGGCATCAGGCGTTCACACAAAACGGCAGAGAGGATTTTGTAGGCGTTGTTAAGAAGACTTATTCATCTGTAGTTGCCGCAGTCAGAGAGGTCTTCTTTCTTGTGGATCGGGCTGAGACTCCATTCCTCGGGCATGCTTTCCTCTAACCATATCTTACAGGTGAGCCGATGCATTATATTACATTAAGAAATGGATCATTCCGCCCGACGGCGGTTAGTTGGCTGTCATCGCCGTTATACAATCTGCAGAAGTGGTTTTCCGAAATTCTCAGCATCGACTGCGATTCTACTACTAGGTGTCCGTTCTCATCCCCGCAGGCTTTCGTTCTGGCTTTATAACCTTGGCATGTTCGCCTTATCTGTTGATAAGGCTTCCGAACGTCACGCCTGCAGTAACACCTCTCCAAATCCTCAATCGCGCGCTTCTCTTGCTCTTTCTTCCTTCTTCTAAGAAGCTTATGCTCCTCCCTTCTTTTTAACTCGTACAGCTCACAAGCTGCTCGTGTTCTTTTGTGCAGCGAGGCTTTATATGCATCCCGCTTCGCTGTGTGAATCCTCCTGCACTCATCATCGAACCAGGTGTTTTTTCGTGGTGGAGCCTTGAAGCCCAAAACTTCGGATGCAGAGCTTTTCAGGGCTTGTTTGCAAAGGTTCCACTGCTGTTCTATTGATAGCGTGGAGGGTTGAGGTGTATTGGAGAGCCTAAGGGCGACGCGCTCGGTAAAAGCACGAGCGGTTTCTAGCGAGCGATAGTAGCTTTCCGACGTCATAACTTTGTACTCTTACTCTACTCCGCTGCGTTCGTGATATCCGTAGGCGCATCTTGGCTACTACAAGATAGTGGTCCGAGTCGATGTTAGCCCCTCGAAAAATTTGAACATCAAGAACAGTGGAGGAGTCTCTGACGTCGATCGAGATGTTTTCAATTTGGTTAGTGATTGATTAATCTAGCGATCGCCAGGTGCCTTTGTGTATATCGAGGTGCGGGAAGCGCGTAGTGGCTAGAAGGAGATATCGCTCCGTAGCAAGATCAATCAGCCTGTGTCCGTTATCGGTTGTGGTGTCGTGTAGGCTGTGATTGCCGATGACTCGTTCAAAGATGCTTTCCTCACCCAGCTTAGCATTGAAGTCTCCTAGTACAATCTTGATGTCATAGCTTCGACATCGGGCACACGTTCTGTCTAGGAGATAGTAGAACTCATCTATGGCGGAGTCATCCTTGTCTTCCGTGGGGACGTGGACGCAGATCACGCTGATGTTGAAAAATTTAGCCTTGGTACGGATCGTTATAAGGCTCACATGCCGAAAGCCACCTTTCCACCTCGAACAACAAATCCGCATCCAAACAATCGTTGTCCTCTATTCCTATAGCAGTCGCCGTAGTAAATATCGCAGTTTTTCATCCGCTTTATACCCGGTTCATTCCATCGCATTTCCTGGATGGCGGTTATGTCCGCTTTATAGCGGTCTAGGACGTCCGCAAGTTGTTCGGCTGCACGTGGCCTGTTTAGGGACCTAACATTCCACGTACAAAGCCGAAGATCATTGT
This sequence comes from Eumerus sabulonum, assembly GCA_951905685.1. Lineage (NCBI taxonomy): Eukaryota > Metazoa > Arthropoda > Insecta > Diptera > Syrphidae > Eumerus > Eumerus sabulonum. Next base: position 9,915,383 of record OX645060.1, read on the forward strand.
CCTTTTTTCGTTTCCTGCAAGGGCCGTCAACATAAATCCGGTCCATTATATCCGAGACTTGTGGTTGTTTCGGAGTTTGTGGTATTTTTTACGGTTACGGCTTACTAGGCCGTAGCCCAACCGACTAATCCTGTTTTTTTTGGCGCAGGAGGCTCGCCATTCGCCCTTCCCCGTCTGCAATTTCCATAGCAAATTCCCAGATGGCACCACGAGGAGATGGGGATGGGACTTACTAAAAGTGCCGCAAGATGTTCGACTGCGGTGGCTCTTCTCGTTTTTTAGCAGACCAGCATCCGTCGGATTGATGCTACCCCTACGGGGCCTTTATTAGTTCTTTGTCATTCAAAAGATTGCGACAAAGAAAATAATTTTCGCGGCCTCCCAGCTCAAGGATAACAAACATAGAATACAGATTTTCATAAAAATGCTAAAAGCCTTCCAGGAGGTTTTAGGAATGGGATCCGGGCTCTTCGAAATTTTTAATGTAACCATGTCACGACCCGGCAGTGAATAGTGGATGTATTCAATCAATATTCCCAACAGCTGCTTAACCAGCATGACAAAGAGAGAGTGGTAGGGACTGAGGAAATCTCAACTCCAGCCGCTGAAGTAGTCCTCCTACCCAGCATCGTAGAAGTCGGCACAGCTTGTCATGAAAGCTCTTCATGGCTGGCATCGAGATTATGGTATGGAACATGCACATGCATCTGTCGAATTTGGGAAGATGAAACCATGCCCGACGACTGGAATATCAGCGCTATTTGCCCCAACCTCAATGAAGGCGATCCTACCTCTTGCAAGAACTATAGAGGCATATTCTTGCTCAAGATCGCATACTAGATTTTGTCCAGCGTACTGTCTAACGTCTAAAGCCCTCTTGTATCACACTAATCGACAGCTACCAGTGGGGCTTCCGGCCCGGCAAACTATAGACCAAATTCAGCAAATTCTGGAAAGGCCCAGCGGGTTTCAAATCGATACACACTACATCTTCATCGATTTCAAAGCCGCATAGGAGAGCATTTATCGCAAAGTATATCCGTAGATGCTTGGTAAGGCGCAGGTCGACGTACAACCCGTACAGTTCGTCGTTGAATCTTCTCAGCTTCAACGCTCCAACGCAGACAAGGCCAAAAATCGCACGCAGTAGGTCCATGCCTCAGCACCATAAAACAGGAGTCGGATAAGTAGGGTATTATATAAAGCCAACTTGGTCTCTCGAGAGAGGACCCTATTACTCAATTGCCTTTTTAGCCCAAAGATACAGTCATTGGCAAGAGTAGTTCTGCGTCTGTTTTCGGTACTGATGTTATTGGCCCAATTTATTGCGGAGCGAGCCAAGGTAGATGAAGTTCTTTACTACCTCAAAGCTTTTGCTGCCCATTGTGACACTCTGTCGACGTCTCGATGTCGACGATATTCCTTGATGACAGCATAGGTTTTACTTCGTTTACCGACAGACCCATTTTGAACGCTCCTGCTTCAACGCCAACAAACGCTTCATTGATTGCTCGCTGTGTTCGACCAATCAGGTCAATGTCATCCACGTAAGCTAACAATTGAATGATTGAATGTGTTGACTTGTGAGTTTCGCACGATCTTCGCAAGTATGATGCTAAAAATGTCACACGATAGCACGTTGCCTTGCCTAAAACCTTTTTGAACATTGAAGGTCTTGGAAGTTTGTTGCCGACTTTGATGCACCTGTGAGAATTTTCCATCGTCATCCTGCACAATCTGACGAGTTTGGCAGGAATGCCAAAACTTGACATGACTCTGTATGGCTATCATATGCGGCCTTGAAATCTGGACTTCGCTGGCCTGAAACCACATTTATAAGGACCTATCAGGTTGACGCGAGGAGGCTGAATGTCAACTTGACCCGGGCATTGAAATACTAATGGTTGTTGGCATCTCGCCAGTTTGAGAGCAATCAACAACTTTGCCCTGTATGTCCGAGCCCATGCCCATCTCACCGCATTTCCTGATATTGGGTAATGTCTGCTTTGTAGCAGTCAAGGGCTTTCGCGAGTTCCGTGTCCGAGGCTTGTGGTTGTCTCTGAACTGTTATGTTTTTTACATGTTGAGTGAGTTAGTCCTAGGCATAACTCCCAACTGGAAGGCTATGCCCTTTTTTCAAACCTCGGGCAGAGGGCCCGGGTGGATTAGGTGTCGGTAATCTCGTTGAGGTTGTGAGCGTCGCCGTTGGCTCGGGTTAATTCGCCGCGGCCTCTTTTCTATTCGCCAGATGGAGGTGAGTAAACGACTAACAAAGGCCTCGTAGGGGTAGCGTATTCGATATGCGCTGGCCCGTAAAATATCGAGCAGAGGCCACTGCAGCCGAACATCTAGCAGCTCTGTTAGTAAGTCCTATTTCCACTTCCTCATGGTGCCACCTGCGGATTTCTATTTGAAATCTCGAACGGAAATGGGCGAGTGGTGAGTTTCTTGCGCCACAAGACAGGTTAAGTGTCGGCTAGGCTATGGCCCGGCAAGTCATACCTGGAAAAAACCAACAAACCCAAAAACTCGAAAAAAGCCTTGGAGACCCAAAACGGACGGATTAACCGATGGCGACCCAGGAAACAACCAAAGGAAAAAGAGGAATGATATTCCGCTTTGTACGTGGAATGTTAGGTCCCTCAACACACCACGTGCAGCCGAACAACTTGCGGAAGTCCTAGACTGTTATAAGGCAGATATTACCGCAATCCAGGAAGTGCAAGTGCGATGGCATGGACCGGGCAAAGAGAGGATGAGAAAATGTGATATCTACTACGGCGACTGCTACTAGGAGAGAAGACAACGCTTATTCGGATGCGGATTTGTTATTAGAGATATACTCAGGCAAAAAGTCTTGAGCTTCCGGCATGTAAGCGAACGCCTCATGACAATCCGCATCAAGGATAAATTCGCAAACATCAGCCTAATTTGCGCTCACACCCCTACCGAGGACAAGGATGACGCTACAAAAGACGACTTCTACAACCTCTTAGATAGAACATATGCCCAATGTCCCAGTTAGGATGTTATAATCGTTCTGGGAGACCTTAACTTTAACTTAAACTGGACAAAAAAGTCACCTTTGAAAGGGTTATTGGCAAGCACAGCCTACCCAACACCATATTCGAAAATGGATTTAGACTGATAGACTTCGCAACGGGGCGAAATCTTCTAGTTGCTTGCAAGCGTTTTCCACATCTTAACATCCACAAAGGGACTTGGCGATCTTCGGATCAATCAACCGTCAACCAGATTGACCACATTGCGATTGATGACATGCACGCATCCGACATTCTGGATGTGCGAACTTTTAGAGGAACCAACATCGACTCGGACCACTATCTTGTGGCAGCCAGGTTGCGACTACGAATATGACTAGTCCAGAAAAATCGAGTAAGACCAGTGGCATACAGCGTCACAATGCTAAGTCGCAAGAGACCGCCAGAGCCTATGCCAATCGCGTATCCTCAAGCTCTCGGAAAACCCTCCAACACCTGCTTAGATCGTACAACACCAATAGACCTGTTGTCACCAAGCCTTAGAGAGTGCTGCTTCCGAGGTATTGGGTTTCAAACCGCCACCAACAAGAAACCCATGGTTTGACGACGAGTGTAGGAGGGCACACGCAGCCAAGCAGCAAGCCTATCAAGAGGCGGTGCAAAGAAGGACGAGAGCTGCTCGCAAGCATTATGAGAAGAAGAGGAGGGAGGAGCATAAGCCTCTCAAAGCAAAAAAGAAAAAAGGGAGCACGAGAAGCTCGCGATCGCAGAGATGGAGAGATGCTATCGCAGGAATGACGTTCGGAGGTTTTATCGACAAATAAAACAAACATGCCAGGGATATAAGGCCAGAACGGAAGCCTGCAGGGAGGAAAATGGAAACCTAGTAGTGGATTCACAGCCGGTACTAAGAATCTGGAAAGACTACTTTTGCAGACTGTATAACGGCGATGACGAAACAGATCCCGCTGTCAAGCAGAATTCACAGCGGACGATTATAGCAGAGAATTACACCCCCCTCGCCTGGACGACGTTAGGAATGCTTTTTATAAGCTACTCTCTAAGATATGGTCAGAGGAATGCATGCCCGATGAATGGAATCTTAGCATCATTTGCCCGATCCACAAGAAAGGAGACACATTTGTCTGCGCCAAGTATAGAGGTATAAGTCTCGTGAACATCGCTTATAAAATCTTCTCTGCTGCACTGTGTGAACGCCTGAAACCGTTCGTTAATAAACTGATTGGTCCATATCAGTGTGGTTTCAGGCCCGGCAAGTCCACCATATATCAATTATTCACACTGCGGCAGATGCTGGAAAAAACATACGAGTTCCAGATCGACACTCATCATCTGTTTGTCGACTTTAAGGCTGCATATCATCATCATCATTTTCAGTGGCCCGCATGTTCTACTAAAAGAGTCGCGGGGGTAATGCGCGCACGCGGGATCTCCAGGCTACTCGATCCTCCGTCATCAGCTCTTACTCATCAGGAGCAGTGCCCAAGCGCACCCAGGCGAGTTTTTGGACTTGGTCCAACCACCTCGTCCTATTGCATCCAAGGCACGCTTCGGAAGTCGTGAAGATGGCGACATTCGTCTCACGTGACCAAAGTATCGAAGCATAGCCCTTTCCGTTCGCAGAAGCAGCTGCTCAATATTAAGCTCCCCATGTTTCTCACCTTATCCCGGCGAGTAACTCCCACAACAGCACGAAGAAATCTCATTTCGGCAGCTTGTATTCGCAATCTTATTCTTTCGGTCAATACCCAAATTTCATGACCATAGGTGAGAGTTGGAACAAATACTGAGTTAAAAACCGCTAACTAGGCTTTGACACCAAGCTAGGGTGCATTGGACAGGTGTTCTGTAAATAACCATAACCTCGGATTTGTCCACGTTAACCCTCATTAAGGCTGCATATGATAGCATAAATAGATACGAGCTATACAACGACATGTCTAGTTTTGACATCCCTGCCAAACTCGTCAGATTGTGCAGGATGACATTGGAGAACTCTCGCTGCTCCATCAGAAAGGGCTTTAGGTAGGGCGATGAGCTAGCGAGTGACTTTTTCAACATCGTCCTTGAAAGGATCGTGCAAAACTCACTGATCAATACGAGGGGCACCATCTTTTTCAATTCCGTACAACTGCGCGCATATGGCGATGACATTGACATAATTGGACGAAGTTGGCGAGATGTCATTGAAGCCTTTACGAGCATTGAGACGGAAGCGGCTAAAATGAGACTGCCGGTAAATGAGGGAAAAACGAAATATTTGCTGTCGTCGAAAAATGTCAAGAACCACCGGCGTCTGGACCAGGGCGCACATATTGGCAGGTATAATTTCGAGGTAGTCAAGGACTTCGTCTACCTAGGCTCCGCAGAGACATGCAGCAATGACATCAGTGCCGAAATCAAACGCAGAATAACTCTTGCCAACCGCTGTTTCTTTGGGCTCGGGAGACAATTGAGAAGCAGAGCCCCCTCTCGAAACACCAAGGTGACCATATACCAGACCCTTAGAATCCCGGTCCTTGCTTTATGGCGCAGAGACATTGAACTTATCGAAAGCGGATGAGGAGGCCCTTGGTCGTTTTGAGAGAAAAATTTTGCGTACGATTTTCGGCCCGACCTGCATAAATGGGGAGTGGAGGGGATTTTTTTTTTTTTTTTTTTTTTAGAGTCGTACGCGCACTCAAGGCTAAGGCCTTATAACGACGGACGTTGTGCGAGCAGAAGGTAACAGGGAGAGGGAGAGGAGCTGCCTATTGACATTGGTCTTAAATGTCTGCATATTGTATTGAGGGGGGAAGACTGAACGAGGTAGCGCGTTCCACATTCGTGTGGTTCGGTTAAAGAAAGAATTTCTATATTTGACAGTACGACCGAAAACGGGCTTCAAGGTGAATTCATGCGCATTCCGGGAGAGGCGTGTATCGCGGGAGAAGTTATGAAGGGGCGGAATGCAACTGGCTATTTCATCAGAGCATTTATGATGAAAGTAACGATAAAACAATGAAAGGCAGGATACGTTCCTGCGATGTTCCAGCGAGTCTAGTGTTTTGGTAATGCTGGGGTCATCTATCAGTTTTATCGCGCGTTTTTGTAATCTATCTAGTAGGTGCAATGAGGTCTTAGATGCACCAGACCAGACATGAGCGTTGAACTCCAATTTAGGACGAATGAACGCCTTGTAAATTGTAGCCAGATCGGTGGGTGTGAAGAATTTCTTGCATCTGTATAGGAAACCTAGGCATTTCGCGGCATTCTTAGCGACACTGAATATGTGATCATTCCAACAAAGGTTGTCACTGATGCACATACCCAGGATGGAAAGCTTTTCGGCTTCCGAGATACAAGTGCCATTCATGGATAATGGCAATGGGTCGGTGTTACGCTTTAACGACAGAAGACAGCATTGTGTTTTAGAAGCATTAAATTCCACTCTATTGTTTTTACCCCATTGGATGATGCTGTCGATGTCGGAATTTAATGAGCTTAACATACGCTGCCGCTCACTATTTACAGCCGAAGTGCAGGGTCGTAAAGAAGTGAACGAATATGAGAAGCTGAGGGTACTGTCGTCAGCGAAGGAGTGAATTGGATTAGAAGTAACAGACAAGAGATCATTTATAAAAATGAGAAAGAGTGTCGGAGACAAAACGGAGCCCTGGGGAACACCAGCATTTACATAGTAAAAGTCAGACTTGAATCCGTCCAAGACAACTTGAATTGAACGATTCGAAAGGTAGCTTCTAATCCATAGAAGAAGAGAGTCGTCGATCCCGAATGCACGCATTTTCGACAAAAGAGCTTCATGCCAGACTCTGTCAAATGCTTTCGAAATATCAAGTGCAACTACTTTGCTCTCACCCGCCTGGTGGAGCGAATGATTCCACTTCTCGGTGAGATATGCCATCAAATCACCAGTGGATCTGTTGCTGCGGAAACCGTACTGCCGGTCATTGAGGAGTTTCTGCGACTCGAGATATTTCATTAACTGACGATTTATCAGTGTTTCCATGACCTTGGAAAGAAGGGACGTTAGTGCAATGGGTCGGTAATTGGAGAGAGAAGAAGATTCGCCTTTTTTGGGAATGGGCTGGACAAATGCTGTTTTCCACCTACTCGGGTAGAGCCCAGAAGAGTAGGAAAGGTGAAAAAGCTTACGCAGTGGTTTTGCCAGCGTAGAAGAACACCTCTTCAGAATTATTGGGGAAATACCATCTGGACCAGCGGATTTGAGTATGTCAAGTTCTTTAAGAACCCTTGCAACTGCACGAGTACGGAAGTGAATTTGTCCCATGCTGGAATTTACGTACTCCAGAACAGGCGGTGACAAAGATGATTTGGGGAGCTGCGAGTTCGCTGCGAAGTGGGCAGCAAGCAGATTAGCTTTGTCTAAGGGTTTGACAGCTGGAATGCCATTGTGAATGAGCGTAGGTATAGACGACGATACGGAGTTTTTGATGTTTTTAACGAAAGACCAAAAACTTCTGCTACCCTTGGGACATTGTAGGATTTTACGCTTCAGTTTTTGGTCGTGTAAAAATTTGGCTCGTCGTATGTGGTAGTTGCAGTCATTTCTGTCTTGTATATATCTTTTTCGGTTTTCCTCAGTGGTGTTTGCCTTATAATTCCGAAAACTTATCTCTCTCAACCTGATAACCTCTTTGCAGCTCAAGTCAAACCACGCATTATCTACCGGCTTTAGACTTTTTACCCTATTAGGGATAAAATTGCTTATGCCAGTGTTGATAATGTTTGTAATCATATCAGCCGCGGCGTCCACGTCGTTGTCGAGGAAGCACAACGACCAGTTAAAGCTCCGAAAGAAGTTGTTAAGGCCGCACCAATTAGCTTTCTTATATTCCCATATTATTCTTTTGGGAGCTTTTTCTTTAACTGAGTGGAGTGAGTATGGGAATTTAGCTGATATGACACAGTGATCAGACCAGCCTAGAGGAGATAATACATCCAAGGTGTATTTATCAGGTTGAGAGGTAAGAAACAAGTCCAGGGTATTGGCGGTATGACTGACAATATCCGGGATACGGGATGGCTCATTCACAAGCTGAGTTAATTGGTTCAACTCAGCGAAAATTTCGACATACCTTCCTTCGGGTGTTGTCTGTCCAGAATGTCGAAGCCACTGAGAATTGTGAACATTAAAATCGCCCGCAATAACGATTTCAGTGCGAGGAGACCGGGAAACAATTCTTTGAATGGAGTCGGACAGTGCATCAAACGCGTCGAACGTGATACTTCTGTCCAGGTTTGGGCTTCTGTAAAGAAAACAGCAGTGAATTGTGTGCTTACGAAGAGTGAATTTTAGCCATAAGAAATGAAATTCCGAGGTGGATGTTTGGCTATACTGCGGAAGCAGCTGGTAAGCGATATCACTACGAACATAGATGGCGAGACCGCGGTGAGAAACGAATAATGGCACTAAGCTATATCCAGGAAGACTAAAATCCGAAGGATCAGACTTTTCATCAACCTGTGTTTCACAAAGTGCCAAAACAGCCGGTTTGAGGAGAGAGACATGGGCATACGTGGCAAAGAAATTCTTCCTTAATCCACGGATGTTAGAGGAATGAATACTGAATTCCCCCATCAGTACAATACACAAAACATTGACGGACGCAACACCAACTAAGCAGAGCCGTGAAGTGAAGATCCGACGTTGGCAATGCAAAAACGAACTACCGTAGGTGTTATGCCCTTACAGTAGTAAGTTTCGCTTCACCAACAAGAATCAACACTCACGACCCGCTATGTGTTAGTGGTATTAGCACTCACTCAGTTGGCGTAATGAGTGCCAACACCCGCCGAAGAGGGAAGGAGGTGGATGGACTGCCCGATTAACGCGTGTTATCTGCACTGCACTGCACTGAATTTTTTTTTTGTATTTGTTTTTCTTTTGGTTTTTGTTTTAGTTCACGCAGCACAACACAACCGGGTTTGTTTTTCTGATTTGTTTGTTTTGTTTTCCCCGTTTTCACGCTTTTTTTTTTTTTTTTTTTTTTTTTTTGCGGCTATCACACGTGTGTACGTCCGCGCACGACGGCTGTCAACGGCAAACCCCCGTTCTGCACGGGCTGTACCGCGACATGAACATAGCATGGCGTCTTCGGATCCAGCGTCTAAGATGGCTAGGTCATGTTGTGCGTATGGAAAACAGAGCTCCGGCCCGAAAGGTCTTTGAATCCAACCCCGAGAAGCGACGCGGTCGAGGACAGCTAAATTAAAGGTGGCGCAACCAAGTGGAAGATGACCTTAACCGACTTGGCGTGCGGCACTGGAGACTGCTGGCGAAAGACCGTGCCAGTTGGAGAGGTTTTTTAAAGGAGGCTCAGGTTGACCATGAAATGTAGCGCCAAAAGAAGAAGAAGGCGGAGGTGAGAGTAGGAGTTTGCTGACATGGTTGACATTTATCTATTAGCAGCGAATCATGTGTAACGTGGTGAGGTTTGAGGCACATTGAGAGACTTGACATTTCCCATTTGTGTCATGACATGAGCGCTTCAGTCAAAAATTAGTCAATGGACCTTAAAGGCATGATATCGTGAATATTTAAATTGCCGTTCTAGGAAAATCCATTAAGTTCCTTGTTCTCTTTTGTATTCCTATGAATTCGATGGCCCCCCTCCGTACATTGGTGTTGAAAGTCTCAAGTTCCGAGAATGTCTCCCCAGTTTCCGGTATTCTTTTCGACATTAACATCAGGAAAGTTCTCTTAGATATTATTAATGGATGTTACAGATTTCGCTGACCTTTCGAAACTGAACTCAATGAAGCAGTCTTTACATCAGAATTCCTGATTTACATATGTATTTGGCATTAGGGACACGTCAACTGGGAGTTCTCTCATTGGAAAATCAAATTTCCTTCAATTGACATGGAAACAACACGAAAGTTTGTTTGTCAACAAACCACAATTACGCTTGTTCGTCAAATGATCAAATAGATACATTTGTGTGTCGTGCCGTGTTTACACGGAATGTTAATTCATGAATCACTGGTCGTTCGTGTACCTACGACGTAATATGGTTCCACCAAAACAAACGCTACCATCACGCTTCCTGGGATGACCAATTTGTAGCCAAATTTCGAACACAATACGCCTCGGCAGCGACGTCAAAGGTGCACCGCTTTCCGTTTGCGAATTATAGATGCATACGTGCCCATGCAAGTGTAATTTATACGATTGAGTCGACCGTCAATTGAACCATAGATACGGGAGTAATGCTGTCAGGGTTTCGATTACTTACTTACAATCTCCCAGCGACTGGGTTGCGTCGAATAGATAGGTTTTGATTGATAGACAAGTACAATGTCTATCAGTAATCAATGGCATTATTGAGATATTGACAGTAGCGCGTGGTGACACTGAACAATTGAATCGGCGCCTATTGTCGCAATTGGAACTAGATACAGAGTGGGAGGAGATAGGTACACCCGCGCGTAAACTATGTGTTCACTCATTCTCATGGCCTAATGCCTTTGAGCATTTGCTCAACCACTTAGGTGAAGAGTGTGCCTAGGGATGATGGTGGTCAGAGTACCGAGCTCGTGGGCGACAACGACTATAAGACCAACAGATATAAGAAGGTTTTAGGGTCAAGAGAAATGTCAAGGAAGTTGGGAAATGTCTTCATTATGCACTATGCCTCGGTCCTACTTGAAGTAACCACGATTGCCTTAGTGAAATAGAGCCGTGGGTAGATCTGCGCTCAAGAAAATTCCATTTACAAGAGTTGCTCCATCGGACTCACCAGAGGAAGATATCGCAGTCTAATCTGAGTTCATCCAACTCGTATGATGTTCAGATATGACGCTACGATTATGCAAATGTGTATTCCTTACGAATCTTGGTGCACCGAATTACGGAGGATGGTCTTAAGCCATGCAAACGGAAGACGGCAGCAGTTGAAAACTTTCCAAGGCCAACCAATGTCAACGAATTGAGAAGAATTGGACTAGCAAGTTTCTTCGGGAAATTCGTTCAGTATTTTTCCATCATTGCAAAGCCCCTAACGTCGATGCTAAAGAAGGAAAGACTGCAGTCACCTTTCCAATGGGAAGAACCACAGACAAAGGCATTTGATACGCTTAAGAGAATATGTCGCAACTAACCTGTCCTCCAAGTGTTCGACATAAGGCGGTAACATGAAGTACACAAAGACGCAAGCTCTGTGGGACTCGCTGGAATATTATTCCAAACAACAGACAACGATGGCGAACAACGGCCAGTCTTCTACTTCAGTCGAGCTTGTACGCCAGTCGAATTGGTATACTCAATCTATGAGCTCGAAGTGCTTGCCATCGTCGCGACGCTGGAAAGTTTCATGATATACTTAATAGGAAGAAGATTCACCGTGGTCACTGATTGGTCAGCCGTGAGCGCCCTAAGAGATGTCAAGTCGCCGATCCCACGAATAGCTAGATGGTGGTTGTGTTTACAAGAGTTCGACTTAATCGTGGTTCATCGCAACGCAAGCCGCATGGCACATGTCGATGCACTTAGTCGAGCTCCAGTAGACTCACCCAGCGCAGTCTCGACCGTAGCTGCCAACGTGCTTAAGGTCGACATCGAACGCGAAGATTGGATTTCGTGTATGCAACGTCAAGACCCTAGACTCGTTGCTATTATGGGAATTTGTCGTGAAGGATGACCGACTCTTCAGAAAGGATGGGCGCGGAACCAAGCTAGTGGTGCCGTCAATCGTACGTTGGCGGGTTTCAAGTATTTCCATGACGATATGGGTCACCACGGCGTTGATAAAGTGATGCAGCGGATAAACGAAACATTTTGGTTCCGAAGGATGAGGAACTATGTAAAGTCATACATAGCTTCATGCGTGCAGTGTTGCGCAGGGGCCATGCTAATCTTCTCTGTTCCTCCTCGGCTGGGTACTGGCAAAACCCCCCGTAGTAAACTTGCCATGAAAAAGCTTCTCGACTCACGCCGTTCGGAATCGGCATTAAACTGTAGGTCCCTTTCACCTGTGTGAAAAATAAATCACACACAACATGGGTGATTGAGAGAAGCTTGGCTCTGGTCCTTCATGGGCTGTAACGCCACCAAAGAAGATATACTGTGAGTGTTTAATAAAAGATAACTACAGTATATCCATAAGTTCATACTGGAGCAACAAAATTCGGAATGTAAAGTCCAACAACCCGAACATGCTCCCGCAAATCAATGAAATTTTTCGAAGAAACAATCCGAATGACAATCAGAACTTGAAACTTCGGAGGACACCAGACAATGAACGAATCTTACGAACCGTGAGCATAGATCCGGAAGATGCTGTTCTGGATGACGACTTCTTTGTGATTGAAGATCCACAAGAGAAAGTGGCGACAATGGAGGCTGTCTTTCAGGAAGTGCATAAGGTGAATGATGGCATTCGTCCGATCCGAGAACACTGGTTTCACCAGGTTCAGTGACGGTTTCACGGCAAACAATGTCGTCGCCAATGATGGTCTTAATACCCCTTTTGTATCGACGGTAGAGCTTCAAACGATCTTCGAATCTCTGAGAAAGAAGAAATCCGCAGGCATCGACGGAATCTCTAATATTGTACTTAGACACCTTCCACCGATGGCTATAGAGGCATACACCATCCTGTTTAACAACGCGCTCAATAATGCATATTATCCGGTGCGTTGGAAAACAGCGGTGGTGCAGCCCATCCCCAAGAAAGGAAAAGATTCGTCCAACCCGGCAAATCTCCAGTCGATAAGTCTCCTTCCGAGCATCAGCAAGGTATTCGAGAAGATGATTCACAAAGCCCTTTTAAAAAATGGTTGAGGACAAAGACATCATTCCGGATAACCAATTCGGTTTCAGGGCGGGTCATGGTACTATTCATGCAGCGTCGAAACTCGTGTCGGATATCCAATGGAACAGATGCAAGAACCAATGCACAGGTGCCTGCCTGGTTGACTTGGAAAAAGCCTTCGACACCGTATGGTTAGAGGGACTTTACTACAGGCTTAACCAGCTAGGCCTAAGTAAACCACTGCTGTATATGATCTATGATATGTTAATGGGAAGAAAGTTCGTTGTAAAAATTGCCAACGTGACTTCTCCTCAAACATTTGATATCAAAAATGGTCTACAACAAGGCACGGTAAACTCGCCGATCCTTTTCAACATTTACGCCAGTGGTCTGATAGCTTCGCTTCGTCACTCGATAGCATACGCAGACGACCTTGTCGCGTATAGAACAGGTCCAACGATTGACGTCATAGTTACTCTCTTGCAACGTGACTTCGAAAAAATTCAAACGTTTTGTAATGACTGGAAACTGAAAATCAACTTCCAAAAATCGGAAACTATTTTGTTTAGAACGCCATTGTCTGGGGCCTCTAGGGATACCAGGAAAAACTGGCGAAAATTCTCCATAACTGCTCCGGATGGGCGTCCACTGGCGAACCAAAATTTAGTCAGATACCTCGGTATCTGGTTGGATCAATATCTGTATTTTAATAAACATACAGATGTTGCTTTGGCCAGGGCTCGGGGAGCTTTCACTCTGTTAAGATGGCTGTTTCATAGCAGCCAACTTGATAAGAAAGTCAAAATAATCTGTTACATGGCTTTAATCAGGCCCATGATCGCCTATGGATGTCCCGTTTGGTTCAATGTGAGTGCAAGCCTGATGGAAAGGATTCGTGTGTTTGAGAGACACACAGGTCTAAGGAACTGTCTCTCATTGCACAGAACACCAGAATCCGAGTACATAAAATACTATCCCAACGAGGTCCTATACAATAGAGCCAAAATTATTAGGATTGACAACTTTTTGATCAAATTGATTCGAAGTCACGTTGCAAGGGCTTATTACCCAAATGAGTTATATCACGAGAGAGCCCGTCTTAGCGGCTTTGTTCCCCCAGAAGCGTTCTTACATTACGACAACCGCGAACTGATACAGGACAAATCGGCAATTCCGTTAATCTTCCACGTGGCCCGAAGGTCTGTGGAAAAGAGCTTATCTTACGAACGGGATGTAGCACTCCGTGAGCCGGGGCGACTCCGTTTCAGTATGGCAATGTCAGATCGGGATCGAGCAAACGTTGTTCGACAAACGCAACGTTTCTGGTGGCTTGTACAGTCTCCGTCGCTGAATCCTTTGGGCCTAGCGTCATTAAAAAACATTATATAAAAGGCCAATTGCTGAATATAGATTAGGTAGTAGTAAGTTAATTAGGTTAGTTAGGTTAGCTGTAAGTTATGTATATATGTGTATGTATATATATATATTTATATATGCATGTCTATGCATGTACATATATATACATATATATGTATATACATACAGATAAAATAGGATAGGCTAGATTAGGATTACTATGTAGTGTAGTTTTAGTTAGTTTTAAGGTTATACTCACTAATAATATGCTAAGTTTTTCTTAACTAATTTTTCTTAGCCTTAATACTAATAAACTAATAAACGAATTCCACAACAAACAGAATAGGCGTCGAAGGACAAAATTAAAAATATAATGTATAGCTTAGAGTGCCCGTTCAGGTCCAGTATGCTACGTTAAGTAGATAAGATATTTAAGATAGGTTTAAGCGTTTTACCTAGAATAAGTTATTTGGAAAAATATTAATAAAATGCTTTTAATATGTAAAAAAAAAAAAAAAAATGCGTGCAGTGTTGCTATAACAAACTATCGCCAGGAGCATCGGAAGGACAGATGCATATTTATGACGTCAACCCCATTTGTTGCGACGCAACATGTAAAGATGCTCTTTTCGTCGTCAAAACAAATCGCCCAAACTTGAAGAAGCCGACGACAAACCAACAGTCTGGGAGCCCAGGAGTATCCTCTAATCAACAAACAAAGGGCGAAAGTGGAGTGATGCAGACGAAACAGAAGTTCTATGTTCCATGTTTTGCCTGTTCCAACTCCGCCCATTTGCACATGCACGCATCACATCTGCATCAGCAAGAGCACGGACACATGCATTGGCAAAACACGCCCATCAGACGGAGAGCGCAGCAACATCGCATCAAAATCAGCGTAAGGTCAATGACCTAATCAGCTGAGCGATCACCCCATCCGTGATCCATCAAGTAAAAACGGCCAATAAATACGCAGTCTCAACGGCTCAAATTTGCTATCTAAAACAATTGAATCGGCGCCTATTGTCTCAATTGGAACTAGATACAGAGTGGGAGGAGGTAGGTACCTACACCCGCGCGTAAACTACGTGTTCACTCATTCTTAGGTGAAGAGTGTGCCTTAGGGATGACAATCATCATTAGAACGATGGTGGTCAGAGTACCGAGCTCGTGGGCGACAACGACTATAAGACCAACAGATATAAGAAGGTTTTAAGGTCAAGAGAAATGTCAAGGAAGTTGGGAAATGTCTTCATTATGCACTATGCCTCGGTCCTACTTGAAGTAACCACGATAGAGTCGTGGGTAGGTATGCGCTCAAGAAAATTCCATTTGCAAGAGTTGCTCCGAGGTTTAATTAAAAAAAGGAATTGCTTTGAATGAATCCTTAACCACATCAGGAGGATTCGTTTGTCGTCATTTCCTTCCCACCATTGTTTGAGAATTTCCTCTTTTTTTTTGGCAGAAGTAGAGGTCCTTTCGAAACCAATTTATCATGACGATGTCAAAACATCCTGAAAACATCAATTCTTTGCCGTTTCCTGCAGTTGGGGGTGCACAATCTGTGACGAAAGAAAACTTTTTTATGTCCTCCATCCACTCGTGCGATATCCTTACATTTTGTTCCCTTAGTGTTGGATGCCCTTGAATTCAATTGACCCTAACAGGGGCACCTAAGGGTGCTCGTATATCAAAAGGTTATCTTAAAACTGTGCTCACCAACGAGTGACAGGTCTTTAGTCTGCTTAAAGTCCAATGGGTGATGATAGCAAGGTGGATATGTCTAACGATGTACATTGAGGTTATTAGTATTCCGGAATAAAAACGAAGCTAGAACGGGAGTATCTTTTGATTTGGATGGAGTGTATGTTATATTTTCTGTCTGGGTGGTGATGACATTGACATTCATGCTCATCTTGTCAACTATGCGCATATTTTTGCATAGAGATACACGCGAAAGTGTATCTGGATTGAATGGCATGAATTTGTATGACATCAGGTGGAGCAAAAAATTAGAAGCGAGCGCGTGGTAGATACATCTCAAGGCTTTCCTTTGCCAATGTGCCCATTTCATGTCTATCGTGAACATTACTGAACCAAACGACGTTCGCTCCCACTCACTGATGCGGATGTGAAGGACGCACTAGGAGGTTATGTAAATTCGTACGAATTGAATCTCTATTCCTACTCAACCACAACGGGTATCTTTACGGGAAAGGTGTTATCTTAAACTTCTCGTCTAATGACGCTTCCTTACTATTTCCCCTGCTCTGCCAACTCTACGCTATTGTGTACTATCATACCGTAGGACGTGAGTTATCTAAGCATGAAGTTCCCCTCGATAGAACATCCTATGATACACGCTTTACGTCTCCTAGATAAGAGGATGTATGTATATCTACTCCCTTTCCCACTCCTATCTACCTTCTTTTCCTTGGAATTTATGACTTTTTGACCAGGTAAAGTAGACCGGAAGGATAACACTTTTAATTTATGGAGATAAACAGTGCACTGCACCTTCCGAATAGGGCAATCCATGTATGCGTTGGCGTTTTGTATCCCGGACGATTGGCCAATAAGAAAAATACTTGAAGGGAATTTATGGCGAAGGATGCTTTTATGAGGGTTACAGTCGAATTGATGGGAGCTAATAAGATCCCTTTTCGGAACATGTACGTACCATGCAAGGGCACATACTTCAAGGATATTGGATTATTCAGCGAAATATATTTCAAAAGTCATCGAATCCGTATGAACCTCCCAGTGAAAATCTTTCGAAATTTGCAACAATAAATCGTAGGTTCGATGACGAGTATAGAAGGATACATGCAGAAGGCATACAAAGCCTCACTGCACAAAAAAACAAAAGCGGCTAGTGAGCTCTACGAGCCTAAAAGAAGGGAGGAACATAAGCTTCTCAAGGAAAAAAAGAAGGAGCACGAGAAGCGTGCGATTGAAAACTTGGAGAGGTGCTACTGCAGGCACGACGTTCGAAGATTTTGTCAACAGATAATATGAATGTCTCAAGGCTATAAAGCCCGAACGGAGGCCTGTAAGGATGAGAACGGACACCTAGTGTCGCAGTCGATGCTGAGAATTTGGAAAAAACACTTCTGCCATGGCAGCCAACATACCGCGCGCCGTCAGGCAGAATGATCCATTTCTTAATGACGAAGATCGCAGAGAATTCCGTCCCACTGACCTCGACGAAGTCGAGATTGCCATGTCGAAACTCAAGTCGAATAAAGCTGCTGGCGCAGATGGATTGTCTACTGAGCTCTTCAAAGCGGCTGGGGGTAAGATATGGCCAGAGGAAAGCATGCCCGAGGAATGGAGTCTCAGCATTGTTTGCCCGATCCACAGAAAAGAAGACTCCTTTGACTACAAGATTTTCGCTGCCGTCGGCTTTCACTTTCAGTGAATTCGAAGCTGCTCTTTGACAGAAGTCACAAACCACCTGTGACATACCGAGAGGGGGAACTGGTGCTTGTAGAAGCAGTGCCAAAACCGAGCGGAGAGCCACACAAGCTGGAGCCATACGTTGTGAGACGGTGTCTGCGCAAATTCACGACGATAGTAACAAGCGCCGAGATCAAGCCTTGGTGTCTTCTGGGGCCCGAAATCGGAAGCGAAGGTGATGCCAGGCCTGGCCGAACTTCCACCCGACGAACAGAGCCCAGCATCATCGCAGCCAACTTAAGAGAAATGAGATAAAGCCATTCGGCGTTTGAGTTCATAAGCGTAGGTTGTGTTCTTCTTTTTCCTTGTGATCCACCATCGTGACACTTTCATTCCATTGGAGGTTGGTAGCCTCTATGGTTCGAAGTTTTAGCATGTGCTTTACCGAATTTATTGGCGTTTTTAGGTACCCGAGGGTAGGACGACTGAGTGTGCTTGACCCAAACCTCACGAGTTTGTTGGCCGCGCAGTTTCCTGAAATATCCTTAATGATGAACTGTTCAGCCATCTCGTCTAGAGATAGGCAGCAGTTAAGGGATGTCTTTGATTTTTGGGTTACCGCGGTCAGGAATTTTATCGTAGATTGGCTGTCCGTGCAAATGATAATATCCTTTACGGATATTATATTGATCCTCAGCCATGTAAGGGCCTTTGTTATTTCTGCTTGATACACACTGCAGTGATTTGGGAGTCTGGAGAAGACTCCACTACCTACACCCGTCTCCATCTTGGAGCCATCGGCTTAGAGGGAATTCGAGTCCTTCGGCTTGAGTCCATTCCTCCCTGTGTCCATGGGTACTTCGAAGTGATTAAAAATGCTAGTATGGCCTTTATGTGATGTGGGCCATTTTCCTATGCCCCTAATCCATAGGGCCGCGCAGGCAGCAACGTGCTTGATGAAGAGGTCCGACGGTGGACAATGTAATAGGATATTTAGGGCCTCCGTGGGGGTTGATTTGATTGCTCCGCTTATATATTGACTGCCTCGTCTATGGTCGGAGACCCCACTTTTTGCCCACCACTTTCTTACAGCTGTAGAGGGCAGTGGTTGCTTTCTTGAGACGATCAAGGATGTTGGGTTTTCAATTTAGCCAGCCTCGGTGGTTTGAAGGGCGGAATTTTATATTTATTACAAACAGTACTAAGTCGGACTTCTTAGGATTGAGCTCAAGTCCACGGTATTGCGTCCAGGTTTGTAATGCACCCTGCATTAGGTCGCTTAGAGTGCTGGACATTTTCCTGTGGCGGCAATAGCAATGTCATCTGCATAGGCGGTCACAGCGAACCCTTCCTGTTCTAGCAACAGTAGTAATTCATTGACCACCACGTTCCAGAGGAGAGGGGATAGTACTCCACACTGTGGTGTACCTCTGCTGACCATTCTAGTTGAGACGACACCAGCGAAGTTGGCTTTGACGACTCTTTGCGTTAGCAGTTGTCGTACCAGTTCTATCACTGATCCTATTACACCCAGATCAGAGAGCGCTTTGGTGACGGCCCATTGTTCAACATTGTTAAAGGCCACTATGAAAACGACTTTGGTTGCCTTCCACTTGCTGGGGATGTAGGATAAGGAGAGGCAACTCTTATATATTACCACAAGCCAGGGAAGGATGAGATCTACTATCTGCTGGAGCTCCGCCGGTATGATACGATCCGGTCCAAGCCCGGAGGACAATGTTGTTGTTTACTAGGAGGATGTTCTCGGCTGTATGACTTGAGGAGGTCTCATAGCCGAGTCACTACTGCCCGGAGAGTTTGCGTTCAGAAGAAGTTCCAGGGCTTCTGTGCTGGAGGTCGTCCAGGAACCATCATTCCGCATTAGGTGTCTTTGGTTATACGGGGCCGAAGCCAGAATCTTCCATATTCTTGAAGCTTCGGAGACCGCATTGATATTTTCACAGTAGTTCCTCCACGATTGCCTTTTGGCTTTGAATGATTTAAGTGCCTCCTTATATGTATATCCCTATCCTCCTTCAAGCGGGTAAATTTTGCTTTGTTGAAGAGCTCTCTACTCTCTTTCCTAAGGGAGACTATACCTTTATTCCATCAGGGGGGCTTGTGCTGTGTTAACCGCACAGGATTTAGATAGTGCTCTGTTAAGGGTTCCTGTCAGCTCACTTACTAAGCTGTCTAATTCCCCGGAGTTTTGCGGATAGGTAGGGTTGTATTGTCCCAAGGTAAGGTTCCTGGAGATCCTGGAGGGAGCTAGGGCACTGACGTATCTGACTATGCTGAATTGAATATAACGATGGTCAGAGGGGTAGTGTTGTTTTAGGACTTTCCATTCCCTGATTTTGTCGACAATGTCCTGCGATCGTAAATCGTATGTCTTCTTCGTTTACGAGGAAATAAATGTCCCATTACAGGACTCTAAAGCCAGCATATATTACATATTCGCTGAAAAGGATGACTATTGCAAAGTGTATCTCCAGGATTTGATAGATTCAGGCTGAAAACTTGCTGCAGAACGTCTTGGAGAGAAGTTAGGTGTTAGCTTTTGATGATTCCTTGTGTGGCTTTAGCCCACATAGAAGCATACCCAAAAAACCTTACACTGCATTTCGTGGTTCTTCCTAGATTACATCTTAATATTTTGAAATTCCCATTTTTAAGTAAATTAGCTGAATGTTAATCTGTAGCACTGAAGAGGGCGCAGAGACCCTGTTAGGTTCTTCCACTTCATCTTCCTTGTTGAAATTCGTAGTCGAGCTGGCCGAGATATTAGCAGCCTTCTTAAGAGATGAACTTTCTTTAAAGTTAACTAAGGTGAGAGAAAGGTGCACCAGCCCACCATGAGAAGGTTCGAAATTGGACGCCTGAGCACAGTGGAGGTTACGAGAGTTACAGGGCGCAACTGAGAGAAAGGCTCTCCGGTATGCCTACTTCGAGCACAAATGTCAACAATATGTGGCTGCATTGCCGCTCAGCCATTCAGGAAGTAGACGAATGGCTACCTTAAGGTACCTATCACCCCGACAAGAGACAAGTGGTATGATGGCAAGTGTGAGCAGAAAAAGGCAACAGCCGACGAGGCGTACCAAAAGGCGCTGCAGCGAAAAACCAAGGCAGCGCGAGAGGAGTACCGATCCAAAAGAAGGGAGGGAAAAAAACTGCTGCGATTCTACTAGAGAACCTTTGAGCCCTCCCAGCTCTAAGATATCAAGGACTCTAGAGACAAGCATAAAATACGGGTCTTTTATAAGAAAGCTGAAAGCCTTGCATGAAATTTCAAGGGCAATCTTGTCATCGACCCGCTGGGAATAGTGGATGTATTTAAGCAGCATTTCCAGCAGCTGCTTAATGAGCATGATAAAGAGAGAGTGGTATCGACTGAGCAAATCCCAACTCCAGCCGCTGAGGTAGTCCTCCCATCCAGCATCGAAGAAGTCGGCACAGCTATTCAAAAGCTGAAGAACAACAAGGCCGCAGGATCAGATGGCTTGCCATCAGAGGTCTTCAAGGCTGCCCGCGGTGTTCTTGTAGGGAGCATGCGCCATATCATCTGTGGAATTTGGGAAGATGAAAGCCGACCACTGGATTATCCTCTGGCAAGAATTATAGATGTACATATATCCCTGCTCAATGTCGCATACAAGGTCCTGTCCAGCGTACTGGGTGAATGTCTTTTGCATAGCCCTAATCGGGGCACGTACCAGTGCGGCTTCCAGCCCGGCCAATCGACTAAAGACCAAATATTCACACTTCGACAAATCGATACGCACCATCTCTTAATCGATTTTAAAGCTGCATACTACGGCAGCATGCGATGGTCGAATTCAGAGTCCCAGGAAAACCAATCCGGCTGTGTCGCGCCACGCTGCGACCGGCATGCGTCAACATGGAAGGCACTATCTTCTACAAGTCTGTCCAGCTGCTAGGATACGCGGATGATGTTGGTATTATCGCGCGGTCCCAGCATGACATTGTAGAAGATTTCACGGCAATTGAGGAATAGGCGAACCGAGTTGGTATTTAAGTCAACGAGGACAAGACAAAGTACATGCCTTCAAGCAAAAAGCGATCCGTCACTCACCACCTTGGAGGTTAAGTAACCTCGGGGCAAATTGTAACTCCACAAACGACACCACAGTGGAGATTCTGCTTAGAATCGCCCTTGGCAACCGCTACAACTTCGGTTTGTCCAAACAACTTTGTTCAAAACTCCTTACTCGAGGAACCAAGATCATGCTTTACAAAACGCTTACACTGCCCGTCTTGCTATACGGAGCCGAAAGCTGGACCATAAGCAGGATGGCGGAACTGATTTGGTTCGGTTTTTGTTCTGTCTGTGAGGAAGGTGAATGGAGGAGAAAACCTAACCGCGAACTGTATAAGCTGCGCAAAGATATGGATTTAGTCCGGAACGCAAAGATCCGTCGACTATATTGGCTCGGCCACATAGAGCGCATGAACACCATCGCTCCAGCTAAGAGCCTCCTGGTTCGAGAAGAAGAGAGAGACCGAACTTCCGGTATAAAAACCAAGTAATCGTGGATGTAAGACTACTTGGTCTTGATAACTCGAAGCAGCGTACCCAGGTCCGTCAAGGATGGAAGGCAGCAATAGCTCATGATCAGATCCTCCATGGATTGCTGGCTTGAAAAGTAAGTAAGTTACTAAGGTGACAAAGTGCAGCAAATTCATGAAGAATGTGATCTGAAGTTTTGTATTTTTTTTTTTTTGTTGTTGTGGGCTTCTGCTATGTATTTTCTTTGTCTTTCGAAGAAAAGGAAGAAGGAGCTTCAGTGATGTAGAGCTGAGAGATTCGGCACACACCAGTCGGCCCCGAGGGTGCGCTAACTTGCGCGAGCAAAGGCGGGACAGTCACAGAGAAAATGCTCTACAGTGTCATCCTTTGGCAACATGCGGCACAGGTGGGCGTCTCACTGATGCCGAGCATGCACATATGCCATCAGAATAATGGCCCGTAATGACGCCCACAAGTCTTCTGCAGTCGATTCTCCTTAAGGATAAGAAGAATGCGGCAGGCTTCTTGCAGACATCAGGACGTACGCGCATCTCCTTGTCGAAATCCTGTGCAGGTTTCAAGAGTCTCGGAAGTTCTCGAGCCGAACTGCATGGTGCACCGAGTGTTTGTTAGCGTGGTTCGACACATCCGGATCAGTTTTCCCGTGATTCAGAATTCGGCCATAGCGTTACATAAAACTTTGTGATGAATGCTGTCATATGCAGCCTTAAGATCGATAAAGAGGTGGTGGGTATAGATTTGAAACTCGCTGGTCTTCTCAGTGAATTGTCGCAGCGTGAATATCTGGTTGGCAGTTCAAACATCTGGAGACTGCCCCAGGTTGCTGTGTGAATTTTCTTGTGAGGGAACCTTTTGCTACTTATAACCGTATTACGAGTTGCCGCAACATCCTTTAGTCGGAAGCCGTTGTCGATTGTCGTATCGTGGAGGATGTGCTACTCCGCCAAAGTCGGAAGCCGTTGCCGGTTGTCGTATCGTGGAGGCTGTGCTACTTCGCCAAAGACGTTCTCTTCCTCGATTTGGGCATTGGCAGTCCCCGAGTACGGTTTGGATATTTTACTCCGGACAAGTTCTGTAGGCGTCGTCCTAGAGGTTGTAGAAATCCTCTTTGATGGGTTCTTCAGCCTCGTCGGTAGGGGCGAATGCACACATGAGGCTGATGTTGAAAAATCTGCCTTGGATGCGGTTCATAGATAGGCGACCGCTTATTGGTTTAAAATCGATGACTTTCGACCTTGGCCTTTTTTCAGGAAGAATCTGCATCCCAATATGTACAACCTCTTGTGAAAACTGTAATAAATGTCGCACTCCTTCTTCCTTACCATTCCCTGTTCTATCAATTCCCCTTCCTGGATCGCAGCAATATCCGCCGTATACTGCTTGAGGATATTTTCTAGTGGATGAGTGTAGAGAGTTCTCATAATCCAGGAGCATACTCGCAAATCGTGGTCCTTTTTCTTTCCGTGTCATCGTTGGGTCTCCGTCCTTTTATCCGAGGCCATATTCTCATTCATAAAAATTTTTCTTTTTACACGGGCGGGTTGTTAGCCCACCGCATAACCGCCATCCTGGTTGGGTTTGGCACTTTTGCCTAGGGCGGTAGCTGCATCATCAGTTCACCTCTTAGCTGGTGTTGAGGAGACTACCAAAGAGTACCGCGAGGAGACTGTATGTCAACTTGACATAAGCATTAACCGAGATCGTTTTTGGGGTCTCGCCATGTTGAGTACAATCAGCAACTTTTCCCTACATTCCTAGGCCCTACATTCCCAGGCCCTACCCCTACTAGTGGGAAAAAACCATAGGGAATAGGACTCAGACTAAGAAACGTGTAATTACTTTTTGGTGTGCACTGTATTAAATCACTGTAGATGGAACAACACTTTAATGACTACTGGCAGCATGATGTGTATTCCCTTAATAGGCAAACTGTGGCTATTGACATGTGCTTTCATTCCTTCTTCTGCCCAAATACCGCCTGTCTACCACATCTTATTACCCACAAATCCCTATTCTATCTGAGCAGGGAAGCATTCAAGGGAAACCAATTCAATTCGAGTAGGACATGTATCCATTGAAAGGTTTTATTCATCCCTCACAATCATCCATCATATTGTCGACTTTTGTGACGAGATTCGTATCAGAATTGTATGTCAGGAATAATAGATGTGAAGCCAAGTATAGAATAGCATTTGACTACCATGAACTTGCGACGGACAAGTCCGTGCCGTGGCCCTCTAAACATAAGCTCCTTATGGAAAACTAGAGTACCGAGATGGCCAAAAGTGTGAAGTATAATTCGTCGGATCATAAAATAGAATTACGCGATAGTGAGTAGGCGAAAACGTAGAGAAATCAATCACTCATCCTACCGGTCTAGACGTGTCATCCTTGATTATTGTTTCCACTCGCTGTGCGAATCGATTTGTCGACATTGATGTATCTATGAAAGCGCTATATAGTAAGATGGATCTTTTCAAATCGTTTAGGGATTTGTTTCAGTGCCCTTTTCTAATATATTGCTTTCTTGAAAAATTGTCCTTGAAGGACGTGCAGAAGAAAGATAAGCAAAAGAGAAATGTAAACAAATGAAGGTGTTTAATGGTAAGTCAGCGGTGCTGCAGCAAGTCCTTTGATCCATTAGGTGTCCCAAAATTGGGACAAAAATTTAATTTCGGGCTATTGTTGGGTAAAGCGTTGTCCGCAAAAAAAAACGAGAGCAGCTGACAGTTCTAGATATAGCATCATGTGAAAGAGCAGCGTTTTCATCGCTGTACAATATTTTTGTACAAACTTACTTAATTACTTACTTGGCGCTACAGTTGGGGGTGAACCAGGGCCTCAACCAACAAGCCTCTCCAGACGGCACAATCTTTGGCCAGCCGCTTCCAGCGCCACCCGCCCAGTTGGTTGGGGTCCTTTTCCACCTGTGCGCGCCACCTTAGATGCGCTCATCCTCTGCTGCGTCGTCCCTCGGGGTTGTAGTAGAAGACCTATCGTGCCCGAGCGGTGATGTCCATTCACTCTACATGGCCCAGCCATCTTAGACGTTGCATTCGAAGACGTCTAACTAGGTCGATGTCGCTGCACGGGCTACCGCTTACACAAACGGGACCAAAGATTGCATGCAGAATTTTCCTCTCGAAACGCCCAAGAGACTCTCTATCGGCTTTTGATAACATCGAAGCCTCAGAGTCGTAGAGGAGGACTGGGAGGATTAAGATCTTGTAGAGGGATACCATAGTTTTTCGAGAGAGGGCTCTACTACTCAGTTGCCTTTTGAGCCCCAAGAAGCAGCGGTTAGCAAGAGTTATTCTGCCTTGTACCTCAGCGCTGGTGCCGTTGCTGCTTGTCACTATCGATCCAAGGTAGACGAAGTCCTTGATTACTTCAAAAATATAGCTGCCGAAAGTGACGTTCTGACCAAGACGTCGGTGTTGCGCATCTTTCTTCGATGACAGCATATATTTGGTCTTGTCCCCATTTACCCCTAGACCCACTTTAGCTGCTGCGAACGCCTCATTGACGTCTCGCTTTGTCCGTCCAATAACGTCAATGTCATCTGCGTAGGCAAGCAATTGTGTAGACTTGAAGTAGATCGTACCTCTTGTATTGGCCGCAGAGGCCCGCACGATCTTTTCAAGAATGATAAAAGAAATGACATGACAGTGCGTCACTCTGTCTAAAACCTTTTTTAACGTCGAGGGTCTCTAATAGTTCACCTTCGATCTTGATGGGGCAGCGAGAATTCTCCATAGTCATTCTATACAGTCTGACGAGATTGGCAGGAATGTTAAAACATGACATGGCTCTGTCATGTGCGGCTTTAAAGCCGACAAAAAGATGGTGTGTGTTGACCTGGAATTCATGTGTCTTCTCCAAGATCTGCCGTATTGTAAATGTTTGGTCCGTCGTTGATTTTCCCGGCCTGAAACCACACTGGTAGGAACCTATCAGGTTGTCCACGAACGGTTTCAATCGCTTACACAGTACGGCAGAGAGGATCATGTACGCAATATTCAGGAGGCTTATCCCTCTGTAACTGGCGCACTCATAGGGGTCTCCTTTCCTATGGACCGGGCAAACGATGCTGAGATTCCATTCATCGGGCATGCATTCTTCCGGCCATATCTTGCAGATAAGTTGGTGCATGTTCCTAACCAGCTCATCGCCAGATGCTTTAAACAGTTCCGCGGGAGGTCCGTCTGCTCCAGCAGCTTTATAAGACTTAAGTTTCGATATCGCTATCTTAACATCGTCTAGGTCGGGTGTACGGGATTCTCTTTCGTCTTCGTCCATTGTGAATGGTTCGTTCTGCGTGACGGCGGCATTTTGACTATCATCGGCGTTATACAGTCTGCAGAAGTGGTCATTCCGCAATCTCAGCATCGACTGTGATTCGAGTACTAGTTGTCCGTGCTCATTCCTGCAGGCTGGCTGCATCCCTGGCTGTATAGCCTTGGTATGTTCGTTTTACTTTTTGGTAGAACTTTCGAACATCATTCCTGCAGTAGCGTCTCTCCATCTCCTCCATCTCGCGCTTCTCGTGCTCCTTCTTTTTCCTTCTCAGAAGCGCATGCTCCTCCCTCCTTTTCTGTTCATCGAGCTTGCGGACAGCTCTCGTCCGTTGATGCAGTGTAGCCATGTTTGCATTCAGTTTCTTTACATGGGCCTGTCTAAGTTCGTCATCCAACCAGGGATTTCTCGAAGGTGGTGGTTTCAAACCGAGTACATCTGGGGCGACCTCTCTGATGGCGTTCTGACAACGACTCCATTGCTGTTCTATGGATTGTATAGATTGCATCGGGACTTGAGAGAGTTTGAGGGAGACTTGATCGGCGAAGGTCCTGGCGGTCTCCGGCAATTGCAACTTTCCGACGTTACATTTTACATCCGTACCTTGGCTGCAACAAGGTAATGATCCGAGTCGATGTTGGCTCCTCGAAAGGTTCGGGCATCTAGTATGCTGGAGGAGTGTCTGCCGTCGATCGCAATGTGGTCAATTTGATTGATTGTCGATTGATCGAAAGACCGCCAGGCCCTCTTATGGATGTTGATGTATGGGAATCGTGTACTTGCTACCACGAGATTATGTCCCGCCATAATGTCCACTAGCTTTAGTCCGTTTTCTGACGTGGTGTTGTGTAGGCTGTGCTTTCCTATGCTCGTTCAAAGATTGCTTCCTTACCCAGCTTCGCATTGAAATTTCCTAGAACGATTTTGGTGTCATAGCTGAGACATTGGGCATATGTTCTGCCTAGGAGATCATATAAGTCGTCTTTATGTCGGTCATCTTTCTCCTCTGTGGGGGCGTGGACACATAATAAACTAATATTGCCGAGATTGACCTTGATGCGGAGAGTTATGAGGCATTCGCTTACATGTTGGAAGCTTTAGACGTTTTTCCTGAGTCTGCCTCAAATAAAAAATCCGTATCCGATTAAGCGTTGTATTTTCTCTGTAGC
This sequence comes from Eumerus sabulonum, assembly GCA_951905685.1. Taxonomy (NCBI): domain Eukaryota; kingdom Metazoa; phylum Arthropoda; class Insecta; order Diptera; family Syrphidae; genus Eumerus; species Eumerus sabulonum. The sequence continues at coordinate 9,942,954 of OX645060.1, forward strand.
AGTTTCCGTAGTACATATCACCGTTTTTCATCCGCTTTTTACTTGGCCCATCCCATCGCACTGCTTGGAGCGCAGTAGCTGGAGGAGTGATTTCCCTTGAAAAACTGTGAAGCGATTAATTTTGAAAAATCTGGAAAACTACACGAACAACCCTCTGGCGATCCCCTAATAAATACAACAAAAGAAACCGAAGCAGTTCATGATGTTCCGACAAAGCTACCAATTCCCTTGTCAATCGCAATTCCGAAATCCCATCCATATCACCACTAAGTAGGGTATCTTTTTCAGATACTGCAATCCAAAGGGTTCCTGTGGCCATTCCACTCCATTAACTACTTCTACCGGACGTCACTTGTTGACATTTTACTAAGGATATCCAACTCCACACCCTCGAGTCCCCTACAGCACTTACGTCCAAAACCAACTGCACACGAACGAATGCGAGCAGCTTGTCCCCGGCAAGGCATCTGGTCGTACTATGTAGCAAAATTCATCAAGCGCTACAGTGTAACACCCACAAATTCCATTCACCTCCATCCTCATAGATACTTTTTCAGTTGATTAATTTTGTTTTGATGATTTATTGAAGGACATTCGGGGCACAAGGATACACTTAAGCTTCATCTTAGCGTCAAATGCAATGCAGTGTGGCAGGGGATTTTGAAAACTTAATTAAACAGCTTAACACGACACTACGGGCACTGCCAAACGGAGGCAAGATACGCTACCCATTTACACTGGAGCAGGGTGTTACTTGAAAAAAACCAAGTGAACTTGTCGAGAAGCAATTAAACATGAATTAGGGCGAAGGATAACTTGTTTGCTACTAGCTGGATGCCAAAGGCACACTCGAGGTGGTGCAGGGTTTTTTGTGTTCCTTGGGTGTCTATGTGGCGGGAAGGCAAGGAGTTATGACGGCAATAACTGAGCTTACAAAATCGGCTTGTGGTGGTGAAAAAAAATGAATTGCTATTGTGGGGACTACCAAGTAGCACAATAAATCCCAGTGTCCAGCGAGCCAGGAGTACATTGCTGTAGGTGGACAATGGTGTTGGTTTAAGTAGCTTTTGTATAACCAAAACGGATGTCAAGAGTGGTTGGTGAAATATAGTACGGTCCCAGGAGACCCGGATAAAGCGTAAAATATGACTTTCTGTATGATTGCACCCACAGTTCCATAGACTACCAGGGCTAGGTAGTCACGTAGTAGCCATTCACCGTCTATGGCTAAACGATCGCTTTGAATCGCATTTTTCTCACTTTGTTTAAAACAAATATGACACCATCGCTGCACCCTAATTCCCCATAAAGCATCCACACTCCCTTGTAATAACGACATGACCAAACTGATAGATCTGCTGGGTCACTCCAATTAACTGCTAATTAATTCGTTTGCCCATTTGCCAAACACTGGAGCACATTAATAACCATTATCGCCGCCTCGTTACCGCTGTTTATGGCACGTCATCCGTTCAATGCTGGCGGACCATTAGTGCTGCCGCAGAAATGTATAATCACTTGGCAATTTGTTGACAACTATTTCGCTAATAGCTTCATTTCAATTAGTTGGAGATACATGAGTGAATTGGCATCAACTCGACAACTCGTCAGCTCATCATGCATTCTAGATAGTTGGAGAGATTTGGGATCTCGAACAGTTTATGGACGTGATGGAAAATAAAACGACTCAAATGGACGCGTGGCTATAGTTGTGCAGTCCAGTCCAATTAGTGGTTTCGAAGGTACATTTAAATAAAAACTCATTTATGATTTAGGTATGGATAGGTTAGGTTAGTTGGGTGCCCTATTGATACGAGGTCAAGGCTCTCTTAGACTACGAGGTGTCAATTGTGCCCAGTATAAAAATCTAGCCCGAGGGGAACCTATTAATTGCCCACTGAGCTGAACCATCTAAATGCAGATGTCTCTTGCCTCCTCTAGACCTGAAAAGAAGTAACTCCCAAGGAACGTATATCTTTTCCGGGCCAGTGCCAGGCATTCGCACAATAGGGGACGAATGGATTCTATTTCCTCTTCGTTCCTACAGCATCTGCAAAAATCCTTGTAGGGCTGACCAAGTCTAGTTGCATGATATGATTGCTATCAGTGCCCAGTGAGGGCACCGACTACGAGTCGTATATTCCCACTAATAAGATTAAGCAGACTTTCCGTCCTTTTCTTGTCATAGACAGGCCATGTTAACCTTGACGTGGCGCATGTGTCTAATTGACACCATCGCTTGATGGCTTTTTCAAGTAGTTCCACCCCTATTCCTCTGAATAGTGAGCTGAGTGGCGTTGTAGCCTCAGCTGTGACCTACGTAGTATCTGCACCTGATCCCAGTCTATCTAGTTCGTCCGACTTCTTATTTCCGGGAATATTCACATACAGTATTGTAGTAATGAGTCAAACCTTACGAGCCCTGTCGGCCCTCATAGTGTCTTTTGAAGGTTTACACCAACCCTCGCAAAAAAGGCAAACATTTGATTGTTAATGCTCGTTCCGTGTCGGAATAAATACATACAGTAATAGGTCGGTAGGTAGGTTCGTAACATTCCCAGAATAAAGAAGAATACACATGGACCCGTTGTGGAGCTATGAGGGGGCTTTATACCCCTATTCGTGGAACCACTTAGTGCTTCTTAAAAAGTTAAGATGGTCAGATATCCCTACTTGCTAAACATCTGTCAGGTCGTCAAGGAAGTAAGATTCTAGGTATCTTTTCCTGATTGTCCAGAATGCCGCACAGACACAGAGAAGATGGTGAATGGATTCGACCTCCTCTCCGTCTAGGCAGCTTCTGCAGAAATCATTCGGAACTATTCCAAGTTTTTGCGCGTGACTGCCAATAAGGCGTGAACTGTAACGACACGAATGATTTTATAAATTTCAATTCTTTTTAGGGAGATTATACTCCTAGTCCATTGACTGTCGAGCCGGGTTCAGATTTGCCTGGTGATGAGGCAGGTGTGTCCCTGGGTCCATCTCAGATTCGTCTCAGCCCCTGGCGAAATTTGCGAGATTATAATAAATCGTTACAAGGGGTATTTATTTATTTATTTATTTCATCTACTAGCTAGGCTGTACAGATTACAAAGTATGGGAAAAAAAAGTATATATATATATAAATGTATACTTATGATCTAAGAGAAAGCCAAGAGATTAAGTAAAATCCTTTTGAAGCGTTCTCGAGAAAAATGTTAATCAATAAACTTATAAGCATCGGCTCATTTTGGCCGTAGTTAGTTCTATGAACAGGGCGGAAAAGAAGGTATCTTTCCCTCAGAGGTCTAGACGGAGCATAGATCGGTATTAGGGCCGAAAGAGATGGACATTTAATGTGGTAATTTAACACATCCAGAGATGTTGAAAATACTTTATTAAAAGTATTTAAATTCAAAATGCAAATGCTTGGCATTTTTACAAAATGGTTTTCGTAAAAGTATTTAAATACAAAATGCAAAATACATATTTTCAAAATAGGTTTTTCAAATAAAATACCTTATTTCACTGACTCTTTCATATTTCGTCTATGTGACCTCATAATCATTCCACCAAAGGAAAATAATCGTTCAACAGGAGCAGAACTTGGTAGGCAAGAAATGTATTTAAGGAAGAGTTTGTTTACACTTGGATATTTGTTCAAGAATTCTAAAGTACTGTCGTCATATTTTAAATATTGTAGTGTTTCAAGGTCTATTGGCGTTATCACTGGCTGCTGAAGAATCAGATTATTATCCATTTTCAAACTGCTTAGAATTCTTTGCATCCTCATAAGTTCTGGCATAAGACATCCGTATTAAGTATCTTTGTCGCCTTCTAAACCTCTGATGCCGTCAGAAATAGGTTTCAATCAGCTTACGTATTCATTAGGAAATCGGATTTCAATTTCTTTGAAAACTGCTAATCCAAGTTTCTTTAGTGTTTCATTTAGGGTATCCATTACAGCAAGTAGATCTTGAAGGGAATTATAATATGAATTCCATCGTGTTATACATGGAGAAGTAGGAGATTTTCCAGTTGAATCTGAATGGATTTCGAATGCTTTAGGAGACCTTGAACACAGATTCCAAACTGGTTGACATTTTCCCATGGCTGCATCATAAAGTTTCTTGTATGAATTGTTTTGGGATCTAGCCTTATTCATATCTCTTGAAGTCACTAATTGTAATGTGTGTGTGTGGCACACCTTTCTTGATTAGGCAGTTTCAACTCCTCAAATTCTTCAGATGGCTCTAGAAATTATATTACAGTTAACACATTATCATGATCATCATCATCATTGTCAATATTAATATGGGCAACTTCAATATTTTGAATAAGAGCTGAATCTCTTGCACTTGTTGCAATATCTGAATCTTTTCCATATACCTTGAAAGCTTTGACCATATTTGTTCCGTTGTCGGTAACAGTCTGTACGATTGTTACCAGCTTTAAATCAAATTCAGAATGAATTTCCACAATCAGCTCAGCTACTTTGTCATAACTATGAGTTCCCTTAAACCTCCTGCAAGCCAAAGTTGCGCTTTTTCTGACGCCGATGACATGGGATCGAATCCCGACAACAGCCATGTCATTGAATAGGTTTTTCACGGTGCTTCTCCTCAGCGGGGTACTGACAAAACCCCCTGTAGTATAATTGTCAAGGAAAGCTTCTTGAAACTCGCCGTTCGGAACCGGCAATAAATTGTAGGTCCCTTTCACCTATGGGAAAATAAAATCTCACACAACGTGGGTGATTGAGAGATCGTGTCTCCTCAAAGCTCTCTCAAAATCCGCCCAGAGCAGCACAAACAATAGAGCAGGAATGGGCTCATTGCCAGAGCGCCGTCAGAGATGCTGCCTCAGAGGTGCTGGGTTTCAAACAGCCACCACCTGAGAACCCCTGGTTCGATGAACAATGCGAACAAGCCCATGCAGCAAAACAAGAGGCATATAAGGCCGTGCTGCAACGACGGACTAGAGCTGCTCGCGAAATCTATGAGCAGAAGAAAAAGAGAGAGCACGGAAAGCGTGAGATCGAGGAGATGGAGAGATGCTTCCGCAGGAATGACGCCCGCAAATTTTACAACAAGGTAAAACGAACATGCCATGGCTACAAAGCCAGAGTGGCGGCCTGCAGGGATGAAAATGGAGAACTGGTAGTAGAGTCGCAGTCGATGCTGAGGAAGACCACTTCTGCAGACTGTATAACGGCGATGATAGACAAGATACCGCTGTCAGGCAGAACGAGCCATTCGCAATGGACCACGAAGTAACAGAATTCAGTCCACCCGACCTAGACGAAGTCAAAATAGCGATATCAAGACTTAAGTCTAATAAAGCCGCTGGCGCAGACGGCCTGTCTGCTGAGCTTTTTAAGGCGGCTGGAGATGAGCTGGTAAGGTGCATGCACCATCTCATCTGCAAGGGATGGTCGGAGGAAGGCATGCCCGACGAATGGAATCTCAGCATCGTTTGCCCGGTCCATAAGAAAGGAGACCCCTATAACTACGCCAATTATAGGGGAATAAGTCTCCTTAACATCGCATATAAGATCTTCTCTGCCGTATTGTGTGAACGCCTGAAACCGTTTGTGGATAACCTGATCGGCTCTTATCAGTGTGGTTTCAGGCCAAGTAAATCCACAATAGACCAAATATTTACGCTACGGCAGATCTTGGAGAAGACCCAGGAATACCAAATCGACACTCACCACCTCTTCGTCGATTTCAAGGCCGCGTATGACAGCGTATATAGAGACGAGCTGTACAAAGCCATGTCTAGTTTTAACATCCCTGTCAAACTCGTCCGACTGTGCAGGATGACAATGGAGGATTCTCGTTGCTCCATTAAGGTCGGTAATGAGCAAACCGAAACCTTTGATGTTAAAAAAGGATTTAGGCAGGGCGACGCGCTGTCGTGCAACTTTTTCAACATCGTGCTTGAAAAGATCGTGCAAGAGTCACTGGCTAACACAAGAGGTACGATTTATTTCAAGTCTACGCAATTGCTTGCATACGCCGACGATATGGACGTAATTGGACGAAAACAGCAAGACGTCAATGAGGCTTCCGTGAGCATTGAGGTAGAGGCGGCTAAGATGGGTCTCAAGGTTAATGAGGGTAAAACCAAGTATCTGCTCTCATCTAAAAGAAACGGACAACACCGACGTATTGGCCAGAACGTCACCATTGGCGGATATAACTTTGAAGTGGTCAAGGAATTCGTCTGCCTTGGCTCACTGATTACCAGCGACAACAACACCAGCGCTGAGATAAAACGGAGAATCACTCTTGCCAACCGCTGTTTCTTTGGGCTCAAGAGGCAATTGAGAAGTAGAGCCCTCTCCCGGAAAACCAAGGTGACACTATATAAGACCTTGATCATCCCAGTCCTCCTTTACGGCGCAGAGGCTTGGACCTTAACAAAAGCGGATGAAGATGCCCTTGGTCGTTTCGAGAGGAAAATTCTGCGCACTATCTACGGTCCCGTTTGTTCAAACGGTGTATGGAGGAGAAGATATAATGGAGAACTGTACGGGTTGTACAGCGACATCGGCCTGGTACGACGTCTACGGATACAGCGTCTAAGGTGGCTAGGCCATGTAGAGCGCATGGAAGATACAGCTCCGACCCGAAAAGTCTTCGAATCCACTCCGGAAGGAAGGCGCGGCAGAGGACGGCCGCCTCAGCGGTGGTGCACGCAGGTGGAAAGGGACCTCAACCAACTGGGCGTGCGGCACTGGAAACAGCTGGCCAAAGACAGTGCCGGCTGGAGACGCTTGTTGGTTGAGGCCCAGGTTCACCACGGACTGTAGCGCCACCTAAGTAAGTAAGTAGGCTGCAAGAATTCGCAATCCATTGAGGAGTTGATTTTAAGAAACAGCTTCAGGCCATCAGCGTACATCAGAACGTGGCTGTGTTTTAATGCAAGCGATAGGTCGTTGATGAAAATGATAAAGAGTAGGGAACCCAAATGACTGCCCTGGGGTACACCGGAGCTGCACCCAAATGATCTTGAAAGGTATTCCTCAATTTTGACCATTTGAATCCTACCAATCAAATAAGATGCAATCCACTCAAGGAATGCTGAGTGAAACCCAAAACTTTCAAGTTTTTTAATTAAAATATGATGATTGACGGAATCAAAAGCCCTACTGAAGTCGGTGTAGGCACAGTCAACCAGTTGACCATCCTCAATGGCATTAATGGTATAATTCGAGAAGCAAGTTAGATTAGAGGTAGTAGACCTACCAGAGACTTCATGCTGTGAATCGCAAATATATTCCTTAATGGAGAATTCAAGTTTGGATTTAACAATGCTTTCAAAAAGCTTAGGCAACTCAGATAATTTACAAATTCCTCTATAATTTTCAATGTCGTTTTTTGATCCGGACTTAAAAATTGGAATAAGAAAAGATGATTTTCATTGCTCAAGAACAAGAGGACAGCGACAGGTTGAAAATTTGCAGAAGAGGATTACAAATTGCTTGAGAAGACATTTTAAGAATAATCGCGGGAATCGGAGCCAGGTTTTGAATTGGGCTTGAGTCCATTAAGAGCCAATGTTATGTCGTGAAGGCTTATTTGGATGAGGCCAATATCAATGCTACGTTCAGTATCTGATACAAAACTAGGGGTAGATGGCTCAGAGTATACAGATTCGAAAAATGTCGCAAAAAGCTCAAGAGTCAAATTAACATTATTAGATACAGTATTTCTATAAACCATGGATTTGGGCAGACTGGTAGCTTTTCTTTTGCTATTAATGAAAGACCAGAAGCAATTCGAGTCTGTTTTTATTTTGTTTTCAATTTGAATTATGTAGTTATTCTGTAAGAATTTACTTAACGCAAGAAAGTCCTTACGCAGTTTGTCAAAATATGCATACTCCAAAGGGCAACCGGAATCTTTGAATATTTTATGTGCTTTGTTTTTAAGGTTCTTAAGATTTGAGAGCCTTTTATTGTACCAAGGAGGCTTAGATAAATTCTTCTTCGACCTAAGAGGGACAAAAGAATTAAATCCCTTAAACAGGATGGACTTGAAACAGTTGTATGAGTCCTTAAGGGACAAATTTCTCAGAATACTATTCCAATCAATGTCATGGAGGTAGCAATTCAAAGCATTAAAATCAGTTTTTTGAAAATCAAACGTTTTAGTCCGAGTATGGCCAGTTTTTAAGAAATCATATACCTCAATTTCAATTAAAGTCTCGTTGTGAAAAATAGAATTATTCAACAGAGAGTACGGGTCTCAAAAGTATTTGCCTCAATATCATCGTGAGGGTATTCCCTCACATGGCACGATTGATTGTTGCGTCCTTCCTTGTTTAGCGAGTGTGTCGGCTCTCTCGTTTCCTGGGATGTCGCTGTGTCCTGGTACCCACAGAAGTTGTATGTTAAACTGTTCGGCCATCTCGTTAAGATATAGGCGACAGTCAAAACTAGTTTTTGAGGTGTGCACATAGGACTCCAGCGACTTTTAGGCTGCTTGACTATCCGTGAGAATACGGATGTGCGCAGTGGATATCAAGTTCCACTTCGGCCCAGACAAGGCCTCCTTTAATGCCCACAGCAGTGATCTGGTAATTTTACATACAGAAACAACCACTATTAGCTTAAGAGGTCAAGGTAAACTCGTTGTAACCCTATCTGCCACTGGTTGGGTAGAGAAAGAAATCCTCCGACCCGTCCTGTTGTCAAAACCAAAGTACCTTACTTCTTAGCTCTAAATTACACAAGGGCAGCTTATGTAATGCGAGACGTGCACTCATCATAAGTGTGTATGTGCACTTAGTAGATAGCTCCTCATCAAATGTAAAGTACATAGTTACTTGGTGTCAAAGCCTTCTCCTCCTTTTCACTTAATTTTTAATTACTGCTATAAAACTTGTCCTTGTTCGTCACAGAGTGAGAAAAGCCCACCCTTCGCCTTAAAATGTTTCTTATGAATATTTAATACCCACAAGACCCGCCCAATCACTTTGCTCAAAAGCCTGTTTCCCAGGGATGACATGTGTAGAAGTGTATTTCCTGGTAGTTCCCGACTTTTGGGTTACATTTGTTGTTTTTTCTTTTTTCCTTCACTTTTTTGTGTTGACAGGAGATCCTACTGGTGGAAATGATTCCAAAGAGGACGGAAACCTATATTTCTATATAGAAATAGAAACACAGATTCGATTTGAGAAAACGATAAACATCGTTTCCTTCTACCAGGAAGTAACCTTAACCCGAGGCATGATACAAAATCCGTAAAACTTTGAGTTTATCTCTTTACCGATGAGCTGTTTCATAGCTTTATGCATGCGTAATGGGGTGTTATATGCCGCATAAAAACGTTTTTAAGCTAGGGCAAAATGGATCATAAATCAGTAAACAGAATATAACCCTTTCTTATATTTACATACCTTCGCATATGACGAGAAAGGGTTGCTTCCTTAAGGTTATCCGTTTGACAGGAAACGTCACAAAGATAAATTGTTTTTGAATCAATTCTGGCTTGAGAGGGGTTGGATACGTCTGGTCTACCCGCACCACCAACTTTCGCTTTAGTGACCTCAGGAGGTAAGGACCAATCTACTTAAGACGTTGGAATCATTGAGAAATCACTTGTCAACAAAGGATTCAAAATCATTGCCCTCCTTGACATTGAAGGGGCTTCCAACAACCTTAAACCACATGCTATCATCAATGCATTAAGCAAGCTAGAGGTAGACGACGATAACGCACGAAAAAGGAACACGATTTGCGAGTAAGCTCCTGGAATGTCAGAACCCTGTACACTACCAGAGCTGCTCATAAACTAGAAGGAATCCTCACGCAGTACAAGGCGGATATTACTGCGGTCCAGGAAATACGCTGGATAGGAAACGGTATGATGAGGAAGAAGAATTGCGACATTTATTACGGCTGTCACAAAAGATTGCACTTACTGGGATGCGGATTTGTCGTGGGAAAGCGGTTAAGGTCGAAGGTCATCGACTTTAAACCTATAAGTGATCGCCTGGCTGTGATCCGCATCAGAGGCAGACTTCATAACATCAGCCTTATATGTGCACACGCCCCTACCGACGAGGCTGAAGACCCTATCAAGGAGGACTTTTAAGGCCTCCTGGACATCGCCTACGGAGCTTGTCCGGAGTACGATGTAAAAATCGTGCTCGGGGACTTCAACGCCAAAATCGGTAAGGAGAACACCCTTGGCGGAGTGATCGAAAAGCACAGCCTCCACGATACAACAACAGATAACGGCTTCCGACTCGCTGACTTTGCGACAGCTCGTAATGCGATGATAAGTAGCACAAGGTTCCCTCGCAAGCGAATCCACACAGCAACCTGGCGATCTCCGGACGGTCGAACCGCCAACCAAATCGACCATGTGCTCATTGACGCAAGGCCCTCGTCAAACATCCTGGATGTGCGAACATTCAGAGGGACAAATCTCGACTCTGATCACTTCCTCGTAGCAGCAAGATTCAGAGCTCGACTGTCCAATGTCAGAAAGCTGCACCAGCCCATCAGGAGGAGGTTCGACATTGGGCGCCTGAGCACACCGGAGGTTGCCAGAGTCTACAGGGAGCAGCTGAGCGAAAGACTCTACGGTATGCCTACGTCGAACACAAATGCCAATAATATGTGGCTGCATTGCCGCTCAGCCATTCAGGAAGTAGCCGAAACCACCTTAGGGTACCTACCACCCCCGATAAGAAACCCGTGGTATGATGGCGAGTGTGAGCAGAAAAAGGCAGCAACCGACGAGGCGTACCAAAAGGCGCTGCAGAGGAAAGCCAGGGCAGCGCGAGAAGAGTACCGAGCCAGAAGAAGGGAGGAGAAGAAACTACTGCGACAAAAGAAAAGAATCTTCGCAGCCTCCCAGCTCAAGGATATCGAGGAGTCTAGGGATAAACATAAAATACGAGCCTTTTACAAGAAAGCCAAAGGCCTTGCAGGAGGCTTCAAAAAGGGCACCCAGGCTCTTTGAAACTGCGAGGGTAATCTTGTCACCGATCCGTAGGGAATAGTGGATGTATTTAAGCAGCATTTCCAGCAGCTGCTTAACGAGCATGACCAAGAGAGGGACCGAGGAAAACTCCAGCCGCTGAAGTAGTCCTCCCACACAGCATCGCCCTTGGGAACCGCTGCTACTTCGGCTTGTCCAAACAACTGGGATCAAAACTCCTCACTCGAAAGACCAAAGTCATGCTTTATAAAACGCTCATACTGCCAGTCTTGCTGTACGGAGCCGAAAGCTGGACGATAAGCAGGACAGCGGAGCTGATTTTGGGTTCTTTCGAACGAAAAATTCTGCGCCGGATATATGGTCCTGTCTGTGAGGAAGGTGAATGGAGAAGAAGACACAACCGCGAACTCTACGAGCTGTACCAAGATGTGGATGTAGTCCGGAAGGCAAGGATCCGTCGACTGCACTGGCTCGGCCACATCGAGCGCATGGACATCAACGCTCCAGCTAAGAGGGTCTTCTACTCCGAGCCTCCTGGTTCGAGAAGAAGAGGAAGGCCGAACCTCCGATATAAAGACCAAGTAATCGCGGATGTAAGACATCTTGGTCTTGACAACTGGAAGCAGCGTGCCCGGGACCGTCAAAGATGGAAGGCAGCTATAGCTCAGGCTCAGATCCTCCATGGATCGCTGGCCTGATAAGTAAGTAAGTAAGAGGTAAATGGCAATATAATACTTTCGATCAAACACATGCTGACTCACGCGAAGTCCGGCTGTTACCACACAAAACGGGTAGCAAGACGTGGCACACCACAAGGAGGAGTACTATCGCCGCAATTATGGGTGTTAGTTGTTAACGAAAAACACCTATCCCCCGAGGTCAGTGTGTGAAAGGTCATTGCATCAGACGATATTGTACTAGCAACATCGGGGAAACACCTCGCAGCAATCTGGGTTAAACGGACAGAAAACTGCGGACATGTAATAAATCCCTCCAAAACGGAGCTGGTTTTATTCACAAGAAAACGGCAGAACCCCATCTCCAAAACCCGAGGGGGCATACTTTAGATTCGCATATCACGCTAGATACCTTGGTGTGGTGCTCGACAGGGAGCTCGACTGGAGACTGACTGCTTAAGAATGCATCAAAAAGTAACAACTGCGCCGAAACCTGCAAGAAAGCCTTGGGCACCATATGGGGTATCAAACCCCATTTCACGCACTGGATGTATAACGAGATTGTTAGGCCTATATTGACGTACGGCTGCTAAGTCTGGTGGACGGCACTATGCAGATCTAACTACTCGTATGTCAAACTTCTAAGTAGAGAACATAGGATTCACCTACTCCCCTCGGATCTTTTTGGCAAGGAAAAGGCAAGGAAGTCGGCGTTGCGACTTATCGAATCAGCTCATTGAAAGTTTTCTGAAATAGGACACGCTGGTATTTTACGCCATGAAAGTGATTTAAGTGAAGCCTTCTTTCTCTCTTTTGGTGGCGTAACACCCCTGAAGGACCAGAGCCAGGCTTCCCTCATTCATCCATGTTGTGTGTGACATTTTTTACACAGGTGAAGGGGACCTACAGTTTAATGTCGATTCCGAACGGCTTGAGTCAAGAAGCTTTTTAATGGCAACTATACTACGGGCAGTTTTGCCAGTACCCGGCCGAGGCGGGACGCTGCGAAGTAAACTTTCGATGGCGTTGGTGTTATCGGGATCCGAACTAGTTCATCGTGCGTCAGAGTTCATCACAATAACCACTGCGCCACGGTGCCCTTAAGTGAAGTCACGGACTACCTAATCCCGATCGTGGACTTCAAGATTATATATAAAACAATTATTCCCAACCGACGACAATGGGAGGGGAATGAATTCCCAAGCTTGGGCGCTGCACTGGAAATATACACGGACGGGTCCAGGACAGGCAATGGTGCAGGTGTCAATGGCTGTACACTGATCCTGAAAATCGCTGTTTCCTGTGACGCACTCCCAATGGGTAAGGTCTCCTTCCACCTGTGTGCGTCACCTATGATTCACTCGTCCTCTGCTACGTCATCACTTGGGGTTGGACTCAAAGAAATTTCGAGGAGCACCGGGATGATGAGAGAGGGCTCAAGTTTTCAATTGCCCCTTGAGCGCAAAGAAGAGGCGGTTGGCAAGAGTAACTAATTCTGCGTTTGATCTCAGCGCTGGTGTTGTTGTCGTTGGTCACCAGTGAGCCAAGAAATCCTTGACCACTTCGAATATGTAGCTGCCAATTGTGACGTTCTGGCCGAGGCGCCGCGCCGGTGTTGTGCGTCTTTTTTGGTTGACAGCATATATGTATATCGTTTTACTCTCGTTAAACGAAAGACCTTGCATCTTTGCGAATGGATCATTCTGCCTGACAGCGGTATCAGATCTTTCATCACCGTTAACCAGAGCTGTCCTTTACATTTTCTCAGCATCGACCATGGCTCTACTACTAGTTGTCTGTATTCTGTTGTACAGGCTTCCCCTCTGGCTTCATAGCCCTGGCATGTTCGTTGTACTGTTTCGTAAAACTTGCGAGCATCATTCCTGTGGTAGCATCTCTCCTTCTCCTCGATCCTACGCTTTTCATGCTGTCGTGTCTCCTTCCTTAAAAGCGAGTGCTCCTCTCCCCTTTTCTGGTCGTAATGTTTAAGAGCGGCTCTCGTCCGTCTATGTAGCATGGCTTTGTAGGCAGTTTGCTTTGCTACACGGGCTAGCCCGCATTGCTCATCAAACTATGGGTTTTTAGTTGGCGGTGGTTTAAAACCCGACACATCGGAGGTAGCGTCTCTGATGGCGCGCTGGCAAAGCTCCCACTGCTGTTCTGTGGATTCGTCCGGTGTCGTCGGATTTTGCGAGAGATTCTGGGAAACTCGATCGGTAAAGATCCCAGCGGTTTCCTGCGATTGTAGCTTTTCGACGTCAAACTTTCGTTGTCCAGCTCGACTCCGTGGCATCCATGATATCTCCATTCGTACCTTAGCTACATCAAGGTAATGATCTGAGTCGATGCTGACTCTTCGGAAGGTTCAGAGGAGTGTCTGGCGTCGATCGCAACATGATCAATCTGATTGATGGTCGACTGATCAGGTAATCGCCAGGTTCCGTTGTAGATGTTGAGATGTGAGAATCATGTGCTAGCTAGAAGGAGATTGCAGCCCGCCAGGAAGTCAAGTAGCCGATATCTGTTTTTGGTTGTGGTGTCGTCTTGGCCACATTTCCCCGTGATCGACTCAATTATATCCTCTTTGCCCAGTTTCACGTCCAAATCTCTTAGTTCTAGTTTTATATCGAAGCTGGACATTGGGCATTGGTTCTGTCTAGGAGATCGTAGAAGTCGTCTATGAGTCGATCACCCTTTTCTTCAGTTGGGGTGTAAGCGCATGAGGCGTTCGCTTACATTCTGAAATCTCAAGCCTTTTTGTAGGAGACTTTCTTCGAATAACGAATCCACATCCGACTAAGCGTTGTTTGTTCTCCTTGTAGCAACTCACCTGGTGATGTCGCAATTTTCATCTGTCTTTTGCCTGGTCCATCCCATTACACTTCTTTGAGAGGGGTTTTATCTGCTTTATAGCTGTTGAAAGTTTGCTCCAAATGATTGCCTGCACCCGGCCTGTTAAAGGACCTCACATTCCAGGTGTAGACTCGCAAGTCATTTACTTGTGTTTTATTTTTTCCATGACAGAGATGTTACCCCGAAGCACAACCATCAACCTGGAGGGCCAGGTTCCTCTTTCGTCAGGAACAAGGAGGTCGGGTCGCTGCACACATTGGTTCACTACCTGGCGGATACCAGAGCAGCTATCCAGGAGAGGCCAAGCCGAGGCTGTATAACAACTTGAGTTAAGCAGGGAAGCTTTTCTTGACAATTATACTACAGGGGGTTTTGCTGAGGAGGGGTACTGCTGAGGAGATGCACCGTGAAAAACACGGGATCAGAGGCCAACAGACTACCTAAAACCAGCCAAAACTAGCTCTCTTAAGGTGGACATCTGAACTATACTATGTCGTCATATGATGGGTGAATTTGAAGCACAGTTCGCACTGGAATCTTCTATAGACGTGCCACCGGAAGCAATATCTCTCGTCGTCGATTTTGGGATCATTCTACAGGAAAGCTCTTTTGCGGCGGAGTTGGCTTTGGGTTAAAACTGCTGCCAAAAGGTAAAGTCTTCGGCTTCAAGCTCATTCTGGTGGTGCTCGTGAAGCGCAGCTACTTTTAACTGAAATTTTTAGATAGGCGCCTCTCCCGCATGCAGTGAGGGAGTAAAAGTACGTAGCACAAAAAGCTTCATCTTCTTCTTCTTGTTATCCGACGCTGCAGTTCGGGGTGAACCTGGGCCTCCACCAACATGTCTCTAACCAGAGACATTGCGAGATCCCCTTACACCTGTGTGCGCCATCTTAGGTGCGGCCGTCCTCTGTTTCTTCGTTCTAAGACTCTTCGGGCTGGAGCTGCGATGTCCAATCACTGTATATAGCCTAGCTATCTTAGGCGTTAAATCCATGGCTGCCTGACTAGACTCATGTCGCTGTTTAGCCCGTAAGACAGGGGGTTGAGTCTTTTCCTCCATCCCGCATCTGCATTTATAGGACCGAAAATCACGCGCAAAATCTTTCTCTCGAACCGACCAAGGGCCTCCTCATCCGCTTTTGATAGTGTCCGGGATGATGAAGGTCTTATATAGAGTCAACTTTGTCGTTCGGGAGAGGACTCTATTACTGAATTGCCTCCTGAACTCAAAGAAACAGCGATTGGCAAGAGTGATCATACGATTGATTTGGGAACTGATGTCGTTGTTCCAGGTCATTGCGGAACCAAGGTAAATGAAGTCCTTAACTTATTCAAACTAATATCTGCCAACACAAACGTTCTGGCCAAGACATCAATACTCACCTAAGCCTCATTGACATCTCGCTGTGATCTACCTATTATGTCCATATCGTCGGCGTATGCAAGGAGTTACGAGGATTTGAAATAGATTGTGACTCTTGTATTGGCCAGTGATTTTTGCACAATCGTTTCCAATAGGATGATGAAGAAATGACACGACAGCACATCAGCCTGCCTAAATCCTTTATTGGCATCAAAACTATCGGTTAAGTCTACACCGATTCGGATGGAGCAGCGAGCATTAACAGGGATGTCAAGGGTAGACATGGCGTTGTATAGCTCGTCCCTAGTTATGCTGTCGTGTGCAGCTTTGAATCCGACAGATAAGTGGTAAGTTTTTTTTTTCAGCATCTTCCGTAGTATGAAGATTGTGGCCTTCTCGGGCCTGGAGCCAGACCTATCAGCTTATTTACAAAAGGCTTCAGGCGTTCACACAAAATGGCAGATAAGATTTTGTAGGCGATGTTAAGGAGACTTATTCCTCTGTAATTGGGTCTCCTCCATTCTACATTCCTCGGGCCTGCTTTACCTGACTATATCTTACAGTTGAGCTGGTACATGATCATCTCCAGCTGCTTTGAAAAGCTCAGTATACAGCCCGTCTGCGCCAATAGCTTTATCCCACTTGAGTTTCGAAATGGCGATCTTAACCTTGTCGAGGTCAGGGGGACCGAATCATTCCGCCTGACGGCGATATGTTGACGAACATCGCTGTTATACAGTCCGCGGAAGTAGTTTTTCCATATTCTCAGACTGCGATTCTACGTTCCTTCTCATCCCTACAGCCTTTAGTTCTGGCCTTATAACCTTGTCATGTTCGCTTTATCTATTGATAAAACCTTCGAATGTCATGCCTGCAGTAACACCTCTCCAAATTCTCAACCGAGCGCTTGTCGTGCTCTTTCCTCTTTCTCCTTAGAAGCTTATGCTCCTTCTTTCTTTTTAGCTCATAGAGCTCACGAGCTGGTCTTTTTCGTCTATGCAGCGAGGCTTTATATGCCTTCTGCCTCGCTATGTGAATCCTCCTGGTGTTTCTTCGTGGTGCGTGACGGGTTGAGGTGTATGAGAAAACTTTGGAGAGACGCGATCGCCAAAAGCACAAGCGATTTCTGGCGATGGTACCTTTCCGACATCATAACTTTGTGTCCTTACTCTACTCCGCTGTGTTCGTGATATCCGTAGACGCATCTTGGCTACTACAAGATAGTGGTCCGAGTCGATGTTAGCTCCTCAGAAAGTTCGATCATCAAGAAGAGTGGGGGACTGTCTGACGTCGATCACGATGCTATCAATCGGTGTAGTGATTGATTGATCTGGCGACCGCCAGGTGTCTTTATGTATATCAGGGCGCAGGAAGCAGATACTGTCTAGAAGGAGATTTCGCCCGGTAGCAAGATCAATCAGCCTGTGTCCGACATCGGATGTGTGTCCGATATCGGATGGTGTCGTGTAGGCTTAGCATTGAAGCTTAGCTTAACATTGAATCCTCGTAGCCAGGACATCTAGGCTGGGACATCGTGCAAACGTTCTGTCTATGAGATCTTAGAACTCATCTTTGGTGGAGTAATCCTTGCCTTCCGTGGGGGCGTGCACGCAGATCATATGCCGAATACACATCACAGAGTGCTGCATTGGCAGGTGCTCCGGGAGAAGAGGTTTTCAATGGTCTTCCCAAAATCGGCTGGAGGTGGATTTCTCACTAGCTTTTAACCTACGAATGAAATCAGAAAATGGCCAATGCTAACGTGGTCCACTAACTCATATTGACTGCATGTTGTAAAAAGATGGACACCACAAAACGCTGCCTCCGTTAGCCATCGAGCATTCTGTTTATTCCGGATACATAGATAAAAGTGAGAATAGTACGCAACCCATATGTCCGTTTTGTCTTCTTATATGATTCGACCCATTCCGGTCCAATATAGGGAAAAGGTCTGCTTTTCAATAGTGTCATCTAGCCAGACAGACACCTCCTACGAGTAGATCACTGCCAAAAGCAGTTTTGGGAAGATACCTTTTAATATGATAAACCTTCATAGAATACAGGAAGCCTAACATGATGTACGACGATGTAAGAGAATTCCGTCCACCTGACCTAGACGAAGTCAAAATTGCGATATCAAGACTTAAGTCTAATAAAGCCAAGAGCGCAGACGGCCTCTCTGCTGAACATTTTGAAGCGGCTGGAGATGAGCTGGTAAGGTTCATGCACCATCTCATCTGCAAGGTATGGTCGGATGAGAGCATGCCCGACGAATGGAATCTCAGCATCGTTTGCTATAGGGCGTCTCCTTATGTATCCTTAACATCGCATATAAGATCTTCTGTGCCGTATTGTGTGAACGCCTGAAACCGCTTGTGGATAACCTGATCGGCTCTTATCAGTGTGGTTTCTGGCCAGGTAAATCCACAATAGACCAAATACATATCTACGCTACGGCAGATCTTGGAGAAGACCCAGGAATACCAAATCGACACTCACCACCTTTTCGTCGATTTCAAGGCTGCGTATGACAGTGTGTATAGAGACGGGCTATAAGCAGCCATGTCCAGTTTTAACATCTCTTCCAAACTCGTCCGACTGTGCAGGATGACAATCGAGAATTCTCGCTGCTCCATTAAGGTCGGTAATGAGCAAACCGAGACATTTGATGTTAAAAAAGGATTTAGACAAGGTGACGCGCTGTAGTGCAACTTTTTCAACATCGTGCTTGAAAAGATCGTGCATGACTCACTTGCCGACATAAGAGGTACGATTTATTTCAAGTCTACGCAATTGATTGCGTACGCCGACGACATTGACGGGATTGGACGGACACAGCGAGTATCGATATGGCCTTTGTAAGCATTGAGTTAGATGGGTCTCAAGGTTAATGAGGGTAAAACCAAATATCTGCTTTAATCAAAAAGAGACGGACAACACCGACGTATTGGCCAAAACATCACCATGGGCGGATATAACTTTGAAGTGGTCAAGGAATTCGTCTACCTTGGCTCACTGATGACCGGCGACAACCACACCTGCGCTGAGATAAAACGCAGAATCACTCTTGCCAACCGCTGTTTCTTTGGGCTCAAGAGTCAATTGAGAAGTAGAGCCCTCTCTCGGAAAACCAAGGTGACACTATATAAGACTTTGATCATCCCAGTCCTCCTATACGGCGCAGAGGCTTGGACCTTAACAAAAACGAATGAATTATCGTAATCATTATCCGAATCGGCATGGCAAATTTTATTCCCAGCAAGATTAAAAGCACCAGGCCTAAGGATAATACGTGGTTTGACTCGAGCTGCAAAGAGGCTATTAGGCTCAGGGAGCTAAGTTTTCGGGCCTACAAGGCAAACAGTTCTGAGGAAAACCGAAAAAAGTACATACGAGCCAGAAATGACTGCAACACCCACATTCGACGGATTAAATTCCAATCCGACCAAAAATTAAGGCGTAAAATCCTTCAATGTCCCAAAGGTAGCAAAAGTTTCTGGTCGTTTGTAAAAAACGTAAAAAAACTCAACTAAGTCGTCTATACCGACGCTCATCCACAATGACATTCCAGCTGTCACCCCCTTAGACAAAGCTAACCTACTTGCTGCCCATTTCGCAACCAGTTCTCAGCTGCCAGCCTGTACTTTGTCTCCGCCTGTACTAGAGTGCGTCAATTCCACCATGGGACTAATCCACATCCGCACTCGTACAGTCGCAAGGGTTCTTAAAGACCTCGACATACACAAATCCGCTGGTCCAAATGGTATTGCCCCAATAGTTCTGAAGAGGTGTTCTTCTACGCTGGCAAAATCACTGCGTAAGCTTTTTCACCCTTCCCACACCTCTGGACTCTTTCCGAATAGGTGGAAAACAGCATTTGTCCAGCCTATACCCAAAAAAGGCGAATCATCTTCTCCCTCCAACTACCGACCCATTGCACTAACGTCCCTCCTTTCCAAGGTCATGGAAACGCTGATTAACCGTCAGCTTATGAAATATCTTGAATCACGGAAACTCCACAATGAACGCCAATACGGTTTCCGCAGCAACAGATCCACTGGTGATATGATGGCATATCTCGCTGAAAAGTGGAATCACTCGCTTCACCAAGCAGGTGAAAGCAAAATTGTTGCACTGGATATTTCGAAAGCATTTGACAGGGTTTGGCATGAAGCCCTTTTGTCGAAAATGCGTGCTTTTGGGATCGATGAGTCTCTCTTTCAATGGATTAGAAGCTACCTTTCGAATCGTTCAATTCAAGTTGTTTTGGACGGATTCAAGTCTGATACTCACTTTGTAAATGCCGGTGTTCCCCAGGGCTCCGTTTTGTCTCCGACACCCCTTCTTATTTTTATAAATGATCTCTTGTCTGTTACTTCTAATCCAATCACTCCTTCGCTGACGACAGTACCCTCAGCTTCTCATATTCGCTCACCAGTTTACGACCCTGCACTTCGGTTGTAGATAATGAGCGGCAGCGTATGTTAAGCTCATTAAATTCCGATATCGACAGCATCATCCAATGGGGTAAAAACAATAGAGTGGAATTTAATGCTTCCAAAACACAATGCTGTCTCTTGTCGTTAAAGCGTATAAATAACCGGCAGTCATTATCCATGAATGGCACTTGCATCTCAGAAACTAAAAAGCTTTCTATCCTGGGTATGAGTGTTGCTTACAATCTTTATTGGAGCGACCATATATTCAGTGTCGCCAAGAATGCTGCGAAATGCCTAGGATTCTTATACAGATGCAAGAAATATTTCTCACCCTTAGATCTGGCTACAATCTATAAGGCGTTCATTCGCCCCAAATTAGAGTTTAACGCTCATGTCTGGTCCGGTGCTTCCAAGACCTCACTGCACCTACTAGACAGAATACAAAAACGAGCCATAAAACTGATAGGTGACTCCAGCATTACCAAAACATTAGACTCGCTGGAACACCGCAGGAATGTTACCTGCCTCTCCCTGTTTTATCGTTACTACCACCAAAAATGCTCTGATGAAATAGCCAGTTGCATTCCGCCCCTTCAACATTTCTCCCGCAATAGACGTCTCTCTAGGAATGCTCACCAATATACTCTGAAGCCCGCTTTCGGACGTACTGTCAAATATAGAGAATCTTTCATTAACCGAACCACACGAATCTTGAACTCCCTGCCGGATTCGGTTTTCCCCCCTCAATGCAACATGCAAGCATTTAAGATCAATGTCCATCAGCATCTTCTCTATTCCTCTTCCTCTCTACCTTCTGCACGCACTATGTCGCCGACATAATAAGGTTATTAGACCTTGAGTGCGCGCAAATTTAAAAAAAAAAAAAAGTAAGTAAGTAAGTAAAATGATAACTTACGTTTAACGGTGTTGCCCACTTTGCAGAAGGAATGGCCGAGAGATGAATGGCCTCTGGAGTCTGGTACTGTTAAGCAAATAGTTTAACATCGAACATCGGTTTGCCTGGTCATTATTATCCTAGTAAACAATCCACTATATCGTTACTAAACAAAAGTAGAATCTCCAACACCCCTTTCGGGAACGGAAAGTGCTGACCAAAAGCTGTTGATTTTTCCATAAAATTAAATGGTTCCCGTGCAGACTATGAGGATAACGTTTTGCTCCATCGTCTTTGTTGTATTTTGCCTAGGGTTCTGCTGTAGTTTCGAAGATCGTTCGTTTCCACGTGAAATTGGATTAAATGAGTATAGTTTCCCGTAGGTTATCCGACCACATGTTCTAAAAATAAACGAGGGCAGTCGGACCTTCGGTTACTCTTGCCCATCTACGAGCGAGTATATACATACATGTGTTCCAGCGTCTTCGTGTATACATACTTCTGCAATTCATGAGCCATCTCAGGTAAACCCCTCTGGACAGAATCAACTTTACTTGAATGTTTTTCGAAAATTGTGAAGAATTCGGTTCATCACATTCAGCAACACATGGGCGCTTCCGGTCAAACAGAAGAAACACAACCCACATCCGACACACATCTTATGGTATCCTTACAACGGTTTTAATTATTTTAATGATTTCCGCCAACTTGCAGATAACATACGAGTAGTTACCCTCAGCCAGATGGTGGTTCATACATATCACTGCCCACAATCCGACTAAGATCTATTGAGCGACAGCGTTGTCCTTTTGTTGTACCCGCAAAAAAGGACGAAAAAAAAAAACAGAAAAACAAACGATGACAAAGAGCAGCAATAAAGAGCACCCACATCCTTCCAAGTTGCAGTCTGTGAGCAAACATATCATTTGAAAAAAGACGTTATGGAAGTCTTTAAGTCCATGGACGTTCCTTGGTCATCATCGTTCGTGACGGAGATAGGGGCAGCGACAATCTGTGGATTTGAAATTCAACATGGGATGTTGTAGATAGAGCCAGTGTTAGGTCTGTATCCTTCCTGCGAAATGACTTCTTTTTGCGGCAATTGTCAATACGCATGGTTGGACATGGACATACAAAGATGCTTCTTCAGGCGGAAGAACACATTTATCATGGGACAATTCCGTCCAAGCTGACAGGATGTGTAAAACGTCATGTGTGACTTGAAGGGTAATCAATCAATTTGACGCAGGAATGCAGTGAACCCAATCATATTTTTAATTAATTATATCTACGTGCTGCCTGGCTTGTGGATTAAAAAAGAACCTGTTAGTGAGGGAGAATGGTGGTATAATTGCCGTAAAACTGTATTTTCGACATGGGTCCTTTGATAGGCCTAAACCTAATTTGTAGGGGTGAGGTTACACTATGGTTGATGAGAATTATTTAAAGTTAAGGAACTCATTAGGTCACTTGTCAACAAGCCCGACTGCAAACCCCAGTGCGATGGAATGGACCGGGCACAAAGCGGATGAGACACTGTGACATATGGCAGGAGGCAACGCTTACTCGGATGAGGATTTGTTATTAGAGGTAGACTTACGCAAAAAGTCTTGGGCTTTCGGTATGTGAGCGAACGCCTCATAACAATCCGAATCAAGTCTAAATTTGCCAACAAGGATGACGATACAAAAGACGACTTCTACGATCTGTTAGATAGGACATATGCCCAATGTGCCAGTTACGATGTTAAAACCGTACTGTGAGACTTTAACGTGAAACTGGTCAAGGATGTCGCTTTTGATAGGGTCATTGGCAAGCACAGCCTACACAACACCACATCCGAAAATGGATTTAGGCTAATCGTCTGCAAACGGGGGAAATTTCTAGTTGCTAGCACGCGTTTGCCACATCCAAACATCCGTAAGAGCACTTGGCGGACTTCGGATCAATCAACCGTCAACCAGATCTTCCACATTGCGATTGATAGCAGGCTCTCTTCTTTGGTGGCGGTACAGCCCATAAAGGACCAGAGCCAAGCTTCTCTCAATCACCCATGCTGTGTGTGATTTATTTTTCACACAGGTGAAAGGAACCTACAGTTTAATGCCGATTCCGAACGGCGTGTTTGCGGTTTTGCCAGTACCCCGCCGAGGAGGGACGCTGCGAAATAAACATTTGAATGTCTTTGGTGCTATCGGGATCCGAACTCGCTCATCGTGTCTCAGAGTCCAACACACAAACCAGCGCGCCACTACGCCCTCATTAATGGCAGGGACCTACGAACTTTCCGAGGAGCTATCATCGAGTCGGACGACTATCTTGTGGCAGCCAGGTTACGACTACGAATACGCCTGGCCCAGTAAAATCGAGCAATGCTACAATCGCAAAAGACCGCCAGAGCCTATGCCATCGCGTCTCCCTCAAGCTCTCGGAAAATCCTTCAACACCTGCTGAGACCGTACAACACCAATGGACCCGTTTCCAACAAGCCTTAGAAAGTGCTGCATCTGAGGTATTGGATTTCAAAAAGCCACCCACAAGAAAGCGATAGTTTGACGACGAGGATAGGAGGGCACACGCAGCCTTGCGGCAAGACTATCCAACGGCTCTACACAGAAGCACGAGTGTTGCTCATGAGCTCGATCGAAGAGATGGAGAGATAGTGTAGCAGAAACGACGTACGGAGGCCTTATCAACGAATAAAACAAACGTGCCAGGGATGTAAAGCCAAAACGGAAGTCTACAGGGACGAAAACAGAAACCTACTAGTGGATTCAAAGTCGGTACTAAGACTACTTCTGGAAACTGCATAACGATGATGGCGAAACAGATCCCGATGTCAGGCAGAACGACCCATTCACAACGGACGATGATAGCAGGGAATCCCGTCCGCCTGACCTGGATGAAGTTAGGAATGCTTTTTCTAAGCTTAAGTCCACCAAAGCTGCTGGAGCAGGCGGACCTGGTTGAGAGTACGCACCAGCTCATCTGTAAGATAAGGTCGGAGGAATGCATGCATAAATGGAATCTTAGGATCGTTTGCCCGATCCACAAGAAAGAAGACCCTCAAGAACATCGCTTACAAGGTCTTCTCTGCTATGCCCACTGTGTGAACGCCTGAAACCGTTCAAACTGATCGGTCCATACCAGTGTAGTCGAGTCCGGATAGTTCAATATCGATCAAGTATTCACACTGCGGCAGACCCTGGAAAAAACCAACGAATTCCAAATCGACATTCACCATTTGCTTGTCGACTTTAAGACCGACACACTTTGTTAAAGCCGCATACGGTAGTGTACACAGGGACGATCTATATATAGTCGGAAGCAACTTAGCTCAAAGAAACGTTTTAGACAGGGCGTCGCGATATCGTGTGACTTTTTCAACGTCATCCTTGAAAGGATCCTGCAAAACTCATTGGCCAACACAAGAGGCATATACTGGTGGCATTGACACAATCGGAAGAACGAGATGTTAATGCAACGTTTAGAACAACGACATCAGTTCCGATATCAAACGCAGAATTACTCTTGCCAATTTCTGTGTCTTTGGGCCTAGGAGGTAATTGAGCAATAGAGCCCTCTCCCGAACGACCAAGTTGACTCTATACAAGACCCTTATCATCCCGGTCCTGCTGTACAGCGCAGAAGCATGGACACTATCAAAAACAGATGACGAGGTCCTTGGTCGATTCGAAAGACAAATTTTGCGTGTGATTTTCGGTCCTATAAACGCAGACGTGGGATGGATGAAAAAAATAAACCACGCCTCTACAGATTCAACGCCTAAGATGGCTAGGCCATGTAGAGCGAATGGAAACCTCAGCTCTAGCCCGGAGAGTCTTTGAATATAACCCTGAGGGACGGAGATACAGGGGACGGCCGCATTTAAGAAGGGGACCTCCGCCAACTGGGTGTATGGCAATGGAAAACGTTAGTAAAATATCGTGCTAGTTGGAGGGGCATATTGGCTGAAGCCCGGGTCAACTCTGAACTGTAGCGCCCGACAAGAAGCAGAAGAAGTTGTCGCTTTGTGTGTAATATGGCAAAACGTACTAACCACAAATCAACTTCCAGCTGTCAAATTGACACTCCGTATAAACCCTCGCCAAACCCCTAAAAACACTATATGTCTTCTCAAGGCGTACGCCAGCGAGAGATCAAGATTGCTGCTTTAGAATATTAACTGAAAGCTTGTTGAACACAGGAATTTCGCTCCTCCTTCCAGCACGAAGTGAAACTGCTAGTGAAAGATCTCAAGTCGACCATTACTTCTAACCCGTTTAGTGACCGCTCAAGGGAGTTTTGATTGACTTTATACTGCCCAGTCCTGAATTAAGCTTTCCATCCATCGTCCAAGCTCTGATTCCTGACATTTGTTATTGTGTCATTCAGTACATGGACAAACCTACTGTCCATCACCTATGGCATACAGAACGAATGTAAAATGCTCTCCATTCGTCCATGACCCATACGGGTCGATTGCAACAAATGGAATACCAGATGCTGTCTGAATTGGATTGCTAACCAATTGTTTTGAATGCAAATGGACTCCATCAATTGCATCACCTCCCACAAAACTAGTGTCTCTCTCCAGTCCTAGTGGACGCTGCCAGGTTAGGTATACACATGAAACTAATTAGCACTAAACACGATTCAATGGTGCTTCATCCAATAACCTCTTTCCTTCGATCTATAACTTACCCCACAAGCGACAGATAGTCTACGTGAACAAACCACTGAGGTGGTTACACAGAACCCCTCACATGAAAGAAGGAAGGAAAACGACCTGCTGCATGTGTGCTGAATTCACAGCAAAAAGTCAAGAATTGTTGGAACAGCTCCAATACCAAAAAACGAAAAGATGGAGCTCTCCCATTACACCGTTTATCTGCATCGTAAATGTTTTCCGGGCGCCTGTCGGGTCTAAGTACGATACAAAAACGTAACTCGTGCTCTGCGTGCATCCAACTATAGGTGGACTAGGTGCATGTGCAAGGTCTGTAAGTCAGAGCTCGCTGAGGAGTAGTTTAAAAGTTCTGTTTACTCATTTAAGGGCGAAAATTGCTTTCAGCTTACAAAGGCTTGTTAACCTTTTTGGGGATGTGATGCAGGAAAATGATGGGTGATCAGTGGATGGGTGTATGGTTGCTTGGTGTGGAGTCAGTTTTGATTCCGACCTTTTGACATTGAAATTTTTGTGGAGCTGTACTCACAGTTGGAAGGCGACCATAGGTCTGTGAAAAATGTGTTCTGGCAGACCATTCGCCGGCTCAGAGGAAGGAAATTCAACATAATCGAGGGAGTTAAATCCATGTTGTGTTGCTTTCCAATCAGATGGACATGGTACGCAGATGGAGCGGGCATTTTTCGGAGCTGCTCAATCCCGAACAGGGCGCTGAAAGGGACAGACCTAAAGTCTTGAGTGGGGCGGAGAATAGTCCAACGGTGGAGGAAGTCATTTTAGCGATTGAATCGCTAAAAGTTGGCTTAAGGCAATCGGTAAAGATGGAGTATCATGGCTCTCTCGTGTCATTAAGGTGGCCTGGGAATGTGATGAGACACCTAGCGATTGGCAGACTGGGGTATTTGCCCCTCTTTTCAAAAAGGGGGATACACAATTGTGCTCCTCTTATAGAGGCATATCTCTGCTAAATGTCCCCGGTAAGGTCTACGCAAAGGTGTTGGAGGTGCGTTCTAGAGCTATGGCCGAATCCAGGATAGGGGATGAACAGTGCCGGTTTCGTCACGCCAGAAGTACAACCGACCAGATTTTCACTCTGAGAAACTGCTCGAGAAGACCTGGGAGTACGCCAAACCGATCTACAGCTGCTTTGTAGATTTGGAAAAGGCGTATGACCGAGTTCCTTGAGGTAAACTCTGGAGTGTTCTGCAGGAGTATGGGATTGATGGTCCTCTGTTGTGGGCCATTCAGTCTCTATCCACAAACTGTAGCAGCTGTGTTCGAGTTAACGGTAGTAAATCAACACCTTTCACTGTGGGCGTTGGACTTCGCCAAGGGTGCGCCTTGTCACCTCTCCTTTTCATTATATATATGGACTGGATGTTGTAGCGCAGTCGAGACGAGGAGTGTTTCATATTGAGGGAGTTGAGGGTAAGCCATCTTCTTTTTGCAGATGACTTAGTTGTCCTCATATCCTCCCAGATGGAACTCCAGCGCACGCTAGATAGGTTTGTGGCCGTATGTGCTGATGCTAAAATGAGCGTTAATGTGGACAAATCCGACGTTATGGTTTTTTTTCCAGAACACCTGTCCAAAGCACTCTACATGTTAGTGG
Organism: Eumerus sabulonum; assembly: GCA_951905685.1. NCBI lineage: Eukaryota > Metazoa > Arthropoda > Insecta > Diptera > Syrphidae > Eumerus > Eumerus sabulonum. The sequence continues at coordinate 9,970,423 of OX645060.1, forward strand.
AGTCCCATTGAAGCAGGTGGAGAAATCTAAGTATCTGAGGGTCTTCTTCACGAGTGATGGAAGCAGTAGTAATACTGAGCTTTCCTGTAGGATTGACCAAGTTGGGTCCATTTTGAAACAGCTTGGAAGATCTGTAATCAGAAAGACCGAGCTTGGTGCCAAAGCCAAGTTAGCGGTTTTTAACTCAGTATTTGTTCGAACTCTCACCTATGTAGGGTCATAAAATGTGGATATTGACCAAAAGAATAAGATCGCGAATACAAGCTGCCGAAATGGATGAGAAACTCGTCTGTGCCCGGGGAGCTCAATGTTGAGCTCCCTTCTCCGAATGGAAAGGGCTATGAAGCGTGCCTTGAATGCAATAACATCAGGCATGCGACGACCTTGGCAGACCAAGGACGAGGTGGTTGGACCATGTCCAAAAACTCGCCTGGGTGCTCTTGGGCATAGCTCCTGATGAGTTAGAGTCGATGGCGAAGGATCGAGTGGCCTGAAGATCCCGTGTGCGCGCATTACCCTCGCGACCCTTTTTGTGGAACATCCGGGCCATTGAAAATGTATGTATGTTTGCACTGACAGATGGCTGACAACTGTTTCCATCTCTTTTACCAATTAACTCCCAATTAGCTCTTGCATTTGACCGGAAAAGCAATGACTGACAAGAGGTTTTCTATATCAGAGCAAATGTCGCCACATCTTGTCGATGACGGATCGTCTTCATCCTCTAAAATCCCAATTTGGGCTAGATAATGTCACTCGTATTGACTAACGAGTTCTACTCGATCTTTTCAGTTCAGTTAGCTCTAAAATCTTTTTCTTATGTGGCGCTGTAGTCCAGGGTGAATCTGGGCCTCAACCAACAAACCTCTCCAGGCAGCACGGTGGTTTGCCAGCTTGCGGAAGCCGATAGCGCACACCAAGCTGGTTGGGGTCCCTCTCAACTTCATCTCAACTCATCCTCCTTCTGCCTGGCCCACTCCGTGTTTGTTAAAGGACCTCACTTTCCACGTGCAGAGGCGAAGTTCCATATGTTTTTTCCATTTGCTAGTATACAAGGCTTGTTGTTGCTTTTTAACGAAGTTCTTTTATATGGAGAAGAGGTTAGCCTCATGCACAACTTCCAACTGGGAGGCCAGGCCCTGAAGCGGTTGTTGTAATGGCTATCCAGGTGGCGCCGCGGGAAGGCTGTATGTTAGCTTGACTTGCATCACGAAAAGCTGGGAGCAATCAACAACTTTGACTTGCAAGGTTTTCAGCCACCACCTGGTAGTAACCTTTGGTTTGGTGACGAGTGGTCGACTTGAAGAGATCGTGCGGGATTCCCTGGCCAATACAGGTGGCACGATCTACCTCAAGTTTGCACATTTTTTCGCATACGTTGATGACCTTGACATGATTAGGAGAACGCAGCGATGCCTCAATGAAGCTTTTGTGAGCATTGAAGCAGAAGTGACTAAAGTAGGTCTAAATGCGGGCAAAACCTGAGCGTCATTATTGGCGGCTATAACTTTGATGCAGTCAAGGATTTCGTGGCTGACTAGTAACAAACGGCAACGCCACAGGCGCTGAGATTAGAGGCAGAATAACTCTTTCTTCGGGCTCAAGAGGCAGTAGGATCCTGTCTCGGAAAACTAAGGTGACCCTTTATAAAACCTTAATCATTCCGGTCTTCCTCTACGGCGCAGAGTCGTGGACCTTATCAAAACTGGATGAAGAGGTCATTGGTCGTTCCGAGAGGAAAATTCTGCGTACAATCTTCCGTCCCGTTTGTGATTACCATGATGGCCATGTAGAGCGATTGAACACCACAGCTCCGGCCCGAAGGGTCTTCGACTCCAATCCCGAGGGACGGCGTTGCAGAGGACGTTGCCACCTAAATAAGTAAGCTTTCCATGCAGAGAATCTTAAACTGTTGTTGTTGAGCGGTGATCTCCAGTCGCTTTACATGGCCCCATGGCCCAGACATCTTAGACGTTGGATCCGAAGAACCAATGAATATGAAGTCCTTGACTGCTTCAAAAATATAGCTACCGAAGGTGACGTTCTGACCAAGACGTCGATGTTGCGCGTCTTTCCTTGATATATTTGGTCTTGTCCCCATTTACCCTTAGACCCACTCTTGAAGTAGATTGAACCTCTTGTATTGGTCGCAGAGTCCGGCACGATATTTTCAAGAATGATGTTAAAAAATCACATGACAGTGCGTCACCCTATCTAAAATCTTTGTTAACATAAAAGGGGTCGGTTAGGTCACCTCCGACCTTAATGGAGCAGCGAGAGTTCTCGATAGTCATCCTGCACAGTCTGACGGGTTTGGCAGAAATGTGAAAACATGACATGGCTCTGTATACCTCGTCTCTATAAACGCTGTCATATGCGGCTTTAAAGTCGACAAAAGGATGGTGCGTGTCGACCTGGAATTTATGGGTCTTCTCCAAGATCTGCCGTAGTGTGAATATTTGGTCGATCGTGGATTTTCCTAACCTGTAACCAAACTGGTAGGAACCTAGCAGATTGTCCATGAACGGTTTCAGGCGCTTATACAGTACGGCAGAGAGGAACTTGTACGCAACGTTCAGGAGACCTATCCCTCCGTAATTGGCGCAGTCATAGGGGTCTCCTTTCTTATGGACCGGGCAAACGATACTGAGATTCCATCCATCGGGCATGCGTTCTTCCGACCATATCTTGCAGATGAGTTGGTGCATGTTCCTAACCAGCTCATCGCCAGCTGCTTTAAACAGGACCGCGGGGAGTCCGTCTGCTCCAGCAGCTTTATAAGACTTAAGTTTCGATATCGCTATCTTAACATCGTCTAGGTCGGGTGGACGGGATTCTGAATGGTGGCATTTTGACTATCATCGCCGTTATACAGTCTACAGAAGTGGTCCTTCCACAATCTCAGCATCGACTGTGACTCCACTACTAGTTGTCCGTGCTTATCCCTGCAGGCTTCTGCTCTGGCTTTATAGCCTTTGCATGTTCGTTTACTTTCTGGTAAAACTTTCGAGCGTCGTTCCTGCAGTAACATCTCTCCATCTCCTCGATCTCGCGCTTCTCGTGCTCCTTTTTTTTTTCTTCTCAGAAGCGCATGCTCCTCCCTCCTTTTCTGTTCATAGAGCTCGCGGGCAGCTCTCGTCCGTCGATGCAATGTGGCCATGTATGCATTCTGTTTCTCTACATGGGCCTGTCTGCACTCATCATCAAACCAGGGGTTTCTCGACGGTGGTGGCTCGAAACCGAGTATATTTGAGGCGGCCTCTCTAATGGCTTTCTAACAACGACTCCATTGCTGTTCTATGGTTTCTGCAGATTGCTTCGGGACCTGGAAGAGCTTGAGGGAGACTTGATCGGCGAAGGTTCTGGCGGTCTCCTGCGATTGCAGCTTTCCGACGTAAAATGTTGGTGTTCTTACTCGACTCCGTTGATTCCGAGAAATTTGCATCCGTACCTTGGCTGCAACCAGGTAATGATCCGAGTCGATGTTGGCTCCTCGAAAGGTTCGGACATCTAGTTTGCTGGAGGAGTATCTCCCGTCGATCGCAATGTGATCAATTTTATTGGTTGTCGATTCATCGGAGGACCGCCAGGTCCCCTTATGGATGTTGAGGTGTGGGAATCGTGTACTTGCTACTACGAGATTATGTCTCACCATAAAATCCACTAGCTTTAGACCGTTTTCTGACGTGGTGTTGTGTAGACTGTGCATTCCTATGACTCGTTCCTCGTCCTAGAACTATTTTGGTGTCATAGTTGGACCATGAGGGACCAGAGCCAAGCTTCTCTCAATCACCCATGCTGGGTGTGATTTATTTTTCACACAGGTGAAAGGAATCTAAAGTTTAATGCCGATTCCAAACGGCTAGAGTTGAGAAGCCCGCCGAGGAGGAACGTCGCGAAAAAAACATTCGATGGCGTTGGTGTTATCGGGATCCGAACTCGCTCATCGTGCGCCAGAGTCCAGCACACTAACCACTGCGCCACGGGGTTCTGTCATAGAAATCGTCTTTATGTCTGTCGTCTTTCTCCTCTGTGATTGCGTGGACACATATTAAGCTTATATTGCCGAGATAGGCCTTAATGCGGATAGTTATGAGGCGTTAGCTTACATACAGGTAGCTTAAGACTTTTTTTCTCTGTAGCAGTTTCCGAAGTGGATATCACAGTTTTTCATTCGCTTTTTGCCTGGCCCATCCTATCGTACTTCTTGGAGCGCGGTAATGTCTGTCTTATAGCAATCTAAAGAGTTGACCAGTTGTTCGGCCGCACCTGGTCTGTTGAGGGACTTAACGTTCCAGGTGCAGATCCGGAAATCATTTCGCTTTAGACACTGAACTAATTTTTGTTTTACGCGATAGAGATGGTAACCTGAAGGCTTCTTATAATTATTCGTTCGCAAGTGGTCTATTAAGAAACTTATAACTTCCTTTAAAAAACTGAAGGGTACTATGATCCACAGGACCAGGTCCTTACTTGCCGCAAATGAAAACGTTTTGCACACGCTAGTCCTTAACATTTTAAATTCAAATAGATGGAACGAATCCCAGGGGCAACATCGGGGTTACTTCGTTTATTCTACCTTTCCTATCCTATCCCAAAATGAAAATCACATGTTGCTATAAAAGCCACTTAAAACGCACCTTTTTCAAAACAAGAGCCATAGAGATATGGGTATAAACAATATGCCCCTCATCCTTTGATGAGCCACAAGAACATCCATCCAGTAGACACAACCTTCGGTTTAAAACAAGAATCCCATGAATCAAATCTCAGACGTAATAAATATTGAGAAACTTGTGCATGGCTCCGACTATCAAAAAATCCATGAGAAAGTACCTTCTATGCAAAATTTCATGCACTTCCTTTGAAGACTTCGTTTTTCTTTTTCGCTACTTTCCCAGCAGTGCTCCATGGAATTCCCACTCATCCTGCATGGGTGCATTCGATTTCGGTTTCCTCCCAGGCGCTGGAGCAGAGAATGGTGACAAGTAATCGAAATACCCCCTTCAAGTAATTGAAGTCCTTTCAAAGTAACGATCACGTCGTAGTCACCCATCCATTCCCAATTGAATAAAAGTTATCGGAATTAGCGGTAATAAAAATTGATATAACAAGCGGCAGTGACCACGTACTCTCGTTCTCGTGTCAAACCGCCTTCGAGTGATTGATGGAAATATTGTGATTGGTTCATTAGCGTAAAGGAATTATCTCAAAAAGCGATTTTGCGATGTAAATTCGCATTATTCAAGGCCAGACCCGATTACGTGCAAATTCCGGAGTGGAAAAATGCGAACGAGAGGAAAAACAATTGCTTACGTGAGAGGTGACAGGCGAGAATGCCATTAGTGCCAGGATGATGACTTTTTAAAATGCACGGCAGACGGACATTTTTTCACATCAACAACTGCATCCAACGGTGGGATGCAAATTAGGTAGTCCGCCAATGCATGCAGGAGACGTGAGTGCAGTGGATATGGATGCGGGAAGGTCTGCAGTAAAAAATTTGGAGCCTGACAACTCACTTTTTGAATTATTTGATGGAGGTGAACAAATGTATGCAGCAATCGCCCTAAGCAAGTGGGCGCTGTGCGGCGGGCCAACAACCCGCCCATGTAAAACAAAACAAGTTATGGAAGAGCAAAAGTCTTCGCATAAACGGACGAATTCTCAAAGACGACATGGCGCGAAAAAGGAACACGTTTTGAGAGTATGCTCCCGGAATGCCACAACTTTGTACACTCCTGGAGCTGCTCATAAACTGGAAAGAACCCTTACGCACTAGAAGGCGGATATTACTACGATCCAGGAAATGCGCTGGATAGGAAACAGAATGATGAGGAAAAAGGATTGCACATGTTGGGGTGCGGACTTGTAGTGGGAAAGCGGCTATGATCCGCATCAATGGCAGATTTTACAACAACAGCCTCACATGTGCACACGCCCCTACCGACGAGGCTGAAGACTCCATCAATGAGGACTTCTACAATCTCTTGGACAACGACTACGGAGCTTGTCCGGCGAACAATGTCAAAATCAAACTCGGGGACTTCAATGCCAAAATCGGTAAGGAGAACACCTTTGGCGGAGTGGTCTGAAAGCACAGCCTACACGATACAACAACAGATAACAGCTCGTAATGCGATGATAAGTAGCACAAGATTTCTCCGCAAGCGAATCCACACAGCAACCTGGCGATCTCCGGGTGGTTGAACCGCCAACCAAATCGACCACGTCCTCATTAACTCAAGACACTCACCAAACATCCTGGATGTGCGAACATTCAGTGGGGCAAACGTCGACTCAGACCATTTCCTCGTAGCAGCAAGATTCAGAGCTCGACTGTACAATATCAAAAAGCTGCACCAGCCCAACATGAGGAGGTGCGACATCGGATGCCTGAGCACACCGGAAGTTACCAGAGTCTACAGGGAAGAAACTAAGCGAAAGGCTCTCCGGTATTTCTACGTCGAGCACAAATGTCAACGGTATGTGGCTGCGTTGCCGCTCAGCCATTCAGGAAGTACCCGAGAAAATCTCAGGATACCTACCATCCCCGACAAAAAACCCGCGGCATGATGGCGAATGTGCGCAGAAAAAGGCAGCAACCGACGTGGCATACCAAAAGGCGCTACAGCGAATAACCAGGGCAATGCGAGAGGAATGCCTAGCCAGAAAAGGGAGGAGGAAAAACTACTGCGACTAAAGAAATTAATCTTTGCAACCTCACAGATCAAGAGTATCGAGGATATCGACCTTTTACAAGACAGCTAAAAGCCTTGCAGCAGGCTTCAAGTAGGCAATCTTGTCACCGACCCTCAAGAAATAGTGGATGTATTTAAGCAGCATTTCCAACAGCTGCTTAGCGAGCATGACCAAGAGAGAGTGGTAGGGACTGGTAGATTCCAACTCCAGCCGCTGAAGTAGTCCTCTCGCCCAGCATCGAAGAAGTCGGCATAGCTATTCAAAAGCTGAAGAACAATAAGGCCGCAAGCTCTGATGGCTTGCCAGAAGAGCTCTTCAAGGCTGGCGGCGATGTTCTGGTAGGGAGCATGCACCACATCATCTGTAGATTTTGGGAAGATGAAAGCATACCCGACGACTGGAATATCAGCTCCATTTGCCCCATCGGTGCTTCCAGTTATCAAGACCCAGTTGTCTTACATCCGCGATTGGTCTTTATACCGAAGGTTCGATCTTCCTCTACTTCTCGAACCAGGAGACTGGGAGTCAAAGACCCTCTCAGCTGGAGCGTTGGTGTTCCTGCGCTCGATGTGGCCGAGCCAGTGTAGTCGATGGATCTTTGCTTTCCGGACTACATCCACATCTTTGTACAGCTCGTAGAGTTCGCGGTTATATCTTCTTCTCCATTCACCTTCCTCACAGACAGGACCAACAATCCGGCGCAGAATTTTTCTTCCGAAAGAACCCAAAATTAGCTCCGCTGTCCTGCTTATCGTTCAGCTTTCGGCTCCGTACAGCAAGGCTGGCAGTATGAGCATTTTATGAAGCATGGCTTTGGTCTTTCGAGTGAGGAGTTTTGACCCCAGTTGCTTGGACAAGCCGAAGTAGCAGCGGTTGCCAAGGGCGATTCTGTGCCGGATCTCCACTGTGGTGCCATTTGTACAATTTACCTTTGCCCTGAGGTAGACAAACTCCTTAACTACATCCAAATTGTAGCTGTGAATTGTTATATTTTGTCCCAGGTGGTGAGCGACGGATTGGTTTTTGCTTGAAAGCACATACTTCGTTTTATCCTCATTTCCTCATTGACCTGAAGACCAACCCGTTTCGCCTGTTCTTCAATCTCCGTGAATGCTTCCAGAATGTCAGCCGCATATCCTAGCAGCTGGAGAGGCATATAGAAGATAGTGCCGTCTCTGTTGACCCCTGCCCGTCGCACTATCTGCTCCAGCACGAAATTAAAAAGGTCATACGACAGCGCATCTCCTTGCCGAAATCCGGTGCATGTAGCGCGACACGGCCGGAACAGTTTTCCTGGGATCCCGAATTCGGCCATCGCATCAAACAGATCCTTGCGGCGAATGCTGTCGTATGCGGCTTTAAAATCGATAAAGAAATGGTGTGTATCGTTTTGAAACTCGTTGGTCCTTTCCAGGATTTGTCGAAGTGTGAATATTTGATCTATAGTCTGGACAGGTATATACCTCTATAGAATGGGGTAAATGGAGCTGATATTCCAGTCGTCGAGTATGCTTTCATCTTCCCAAATTCTACAGATGATCTGGTGCATGCTCTCTACCAGAACATCGCCGCCAGCCTTGATGATCTCTGATGGCAAACCATCGCCTTGTACTGCGTGAGAGTTCTTTCCAGTTTATGAGCAGTTTCAGGAGTGTATAGAGTTCTGACATTCCAGGAGCATACTCGCAAATCGTGTTCCTTTTTTGCGCCATGTCGTCTTTGAGAATCCGTCCGTTTATCCGAGGCATTTTGCTCTTCCATAACTTGTGTTTTACGTGGACGGGTTGTTGTCCGGCCGCACAACCGCCAGTCTTGTCGGGGTATTATAGCGCCCTCTTGCCTATGGCGGTCGCCTCTCAACGGCTGTTGTAGTGGCTATCCAGAGGGCGCCGTGAGGAAGCTGTATGTCAACTTGACCCGGGTATTGAAACAGGTATCGTTGCTGGCATCTCACCAGGTTGAAAGCAATCAACAACTTTACCTTGTATGTCCGAGCCCATGCCCTCTGATCGTTTTTTATTACTTTAAAAAAAAGGAAAAAGTAAGATTGAAAGCTAGGGATAGCTCTCAAAACAGGACTATCGCTGTCAAGTATCATTAATGAAATTGCATCAATTGAACTGCTCAAAAATCACATTTATAATCTATTCCACGGAAAAGAACGTCATAGTATGAACACTCGTCCAGACAAACATTGCTTCGTCCTTCGCCTTCATTAATGTCCGCGTTTCTCATTAAAATGAACATGCGACGTCAAGCTCCCAAGGCTCGTAACTCATCACTTGACTGGGTTGGGACACATTCCTCGAGCGAAGCCTTTTCATTAGACACAAACACACCCATCCCACCCAAAGGCATGAGTGCAGCATCAATATCGTTCGGATGAACGCCAGACAATTTGACTCGCATTAGTGCCCTCATCATGCACATTATCCATCAGTTCACATCGCTTGCATTCACTTCATTTTCACTCGATTTCGCATGCACTGCATCTCATTTGATGATGCAGCAGTATGCTCGTCATGAGTCGCTGACATCTCAAACATCCCATGTAGCCATAGGTGATCTCAAGTATGACGTTTCATTATGAATATCGTTAAGTAGGTTTTCGGCTGAAGTGCCTTTGTTGGACTGGCATGAGTTGAGCTGATTAACATGTAATCTGCAAGTCCAATTTCCTTTGGAACGATTCCCCCTGGACACGATCCAAACACGTCACATGACACACGGATACATCCATAAGAATACAGGTGGATTTACAGTTTATAAGCTCAGAATCTATTTGCCTTGGCACCCCATGTGCCGCCTGGCATCTGTTGGTGCTGGTCGAGCTTTGTTTGAGTAGCGTCAGCTCCAAGGTGACGAGTGATGACATATTGCTATACAAATTGCCCAGCAAACCAGCTGTGATTGTTTACATTTACTCATGTACTCGTACTTATTTATAAATGAGCAGATGGATGTTTAGTTAGCTAATTAATAGCGGTTGAAGGGTGACGATGGGGTGCTTAGGAACGTGTTAAACATATTATTTGGACAGGCGACTTATTACTCTAATGCCAGCTCGAAATGGGTGAGCTATGTCACTGGCCACTCCTCCATCCTGCAAAACAGCATAACTATGACAGAAAACCTAGACCACACAGAACCCACCTTAGTCTTGGACAAAAACTTTACGATGATTTATCCCGACAGGAAGAACTGGACCCGCCAAACTCAACCGCGCAGAAACTGTGTGGATTTCTACACTGACGAGTCTAAAACCAAAGACGGGGTGGGCAGTGGAGTTTTCTGCAAACAACTCAAGCTACATAAAGCTCTAAAATTACCGGATCACTGCAGCGTGTTCCAGGCGGAACTGTTGGCAATAAGAGAGGCTTTGTCTTGGCTGAATATCCACCACGGATATTCGCATTCTCACAGACAGTCAAGCAGCCCTAAAGTCGCTGGAGTCCTATGTGTACACATCAAAATCTAGTCTCGACTGTCGCAGATCTCTTAACGAGATGGCAGAACAGTTCAACATACAACTTATCTGGGTACCAGGACACAGCGACATTACAGGTAATGAAAAAGCCGACACACTCGCTAATCTAGGAACGACGCTACAATCAATCGTGGCTTGTGAGGGAGTACCCCTTACAACCATTAAACATAATCTGACCAATCTCGCCAGGGCCGAGACGAACCTGAGATGGACACAGGGACATACCCGCTTCATCACCAGGCAAATCTAGCCTCGGCTGGACAGTCAACGCACAAGGAGTATAATCTCCCTAAAAAGAACTGACATCTACAAAGTCATCGGTGTCATCACAGGACACTGCCTCCTTGGCAGTCACGCACAAAAACTAGGAATAGTTCCAAATGATTTCTGCAGAAGCTGTCAGGACGAGGAGGAGGTTGAATCCATTCACCACCTTCTCTGCGCCTGTCCAACTCTCGGCAATATCAGGAAACGTTACCTAGGCTCTTACTTCCTTAACGATCTGACAGATGTTCAGAAAGTAGGGATACTTGATCTTCTTAACTTCTTAAGAAGCACAAAATGGTTCCACGAATAGGGAGGTAAAACCCCCTCGTAGCTGCACAACGGGCCTCCCTGGCCTATGTGCATTCTTCTCAACTCTGGGAAGGCTACGACCCTACCTACCTACCTATTACTCTAATATCCTAAATTAGTTTGAATTTAAACATGGGTTTCTTGAAATTCATAGCAGTGCAACTGTGAGCCCCACTTACGCCTTCAGGCAACCCTTCATTACCATACGCTCAGGGTTCACCGAGATGTGTCATGTAAACAATCAGTATTCACACCTTCCTTCAAGGATCCTCCAGCAACATTATCGCATTCCGCCACACCCAACTATCTCGTTAACCATGTGCCAGCTAACCACTGACAGGTTTTCCTTCGAAACCTATCCTCCTCTCACAGTTGGGTCGAGTGCGAATGAATGCGTCGACCACAATTATGCAAGCACGTGCATCCAAACGTCCCTGCCATAGTACCAGGGTGTATTTTCCACATATTCACACGAGCAGACATGGCATGTAGGGCCAGGAAAAAACAAACTCCAATGTCCCGGTCAACTCTTACCTTGAGTTCTCTCCGTCGACAAGGGATCACTGCCTCTACATGCTACTCGTATATAACAAACGCAATTAAAATTCAGCACAAATTCAGCAAATTCAGCAACGTGGAGTTAAGTTCTAAAACAATTAAATTTTTAAACGATAATATGGCAAGGGTCCGACAAACTAACAACAACAGCGACGACTTCAATAAAATGTAATTTAATTGTGGGAACGAGAAAGTTTTACGATAAAATGTCGCGATGACAACTGAGCTGACGAAGACAGATGGGACGGTTGGAACGTTGAAATGGTACTAAACAATGGCTATGACCATAACCCATGGTCGTTTACTGCTGCGAAGCTTTTGTTTTATTATCTCTGGCTATTGTCGTTTTTAAACGAGTCTGGTTGATAGAATGTGTTCAGGGCCTTGGGGATGTAACTTGCATTAGGGAGAATGAAGTTCGTATTAAATACAGCACTGGTTTAGTGAGTGCATAAAAGCGGGAAATACGACTTTTTTAGTGGACTCTAAAGCGATCATTTGCCCTGAGAATATGGGCTGTATACGTACATGGCTTTTTAACTGACTCGATTGGAGGGGGAGCTAGATAAATATGTCTTATGACTTCGTTTTGAGTATACCTGCTCTTATTCATAAACGATTATAATATATTAGGTGAAAGAGCAGTCCCAGAAGTACCCAGTCTAACAAAGGAATATAGCGATGTATAGTAGCCTCGATACCTTAGTCATAATAGCCTATAAGCGCATCCTTCACCTCTTTCTATTAAGACATCTGTTGCCATCGAATCTGTTGCTAATAAGAAACGAAAATAATTCGATAAGAAGCCCAACCAAATAGACTGAACAAGGCTTACGCTTACTTACTTACTTAGGTGGCGTTACAGTTGGAGGGTGAACCTGGCTTTCAATCAATAAGCCTTTCCCGCTAGCATGATCCTTTGCTAGTTGTTTCCAGTGTCGCACGTCCAGTAAGTTGAGGTCCCTTTACACCTGTGTCTGACCTCTGCAGCATTGACCCTCGCGGTTTGAGTCGAAGACTCTTCAAACCGGAGCTGTGCTGTCTCTTCGCTCTACATGGCATAGCCATCTTAGCCGTTGGATTCGTAGACGTCGAATTAGGCCGATGTTGCAATACAGCCCGTAAAGTTCTTGGTTGAAACTTCTCCTCCACTCTCCGTCAACACAAACGAGATCGAAGATTGTACGCAGAAGTTTGCTCACGAAACGACCAAGAGCCTCTATATCCAGTTTTTAGATGGTCCAAGCCTCTGCGCCGTAGAGGAGAACCGGGATGATTAGGGTTTTATAGAGGGTCACAATAGCCTTCCGAGAGAGATCTCTACTGCTCAATTGCCTCTTGAGCCCGGAGAAACATCGGTTGACAAGAGTTATTCTGCGTCTGATCTCAGCGCTGGTATCTTTGCCGCTTGTTACCAGTGAGCAAAGTTATAGCTGCCAACAGTGACGTTTCGGCCAAGACGTCGGTGTTCTGCATATAAATATTTGGTTTTGCCCTCGTTTAACTTTAGACCCACCTTAGCCACTTCTGAGTTCTCGCCAAAGAGCACACTAACCAAATTGAACTGTTGAGGAGAGCAGATGGCACTTACGCGGAGAATGGTACAGAAGTACCAAAAATCCTAACCAGTACGCACTTCCCAGACTCCAACATCATTCCCTCTAATCTCTCTAACATACCTCCGCAGATCAGGGCAACCAGACCCAACAGGGAGGTCTGGAAGAGAGCACGAACAGTTTTCCACGAGGGAAGCATAAAATGGGCCATTAATTCTTTTGACCCGTACAAATCCCCGAGGGAGAATGGCATCTTCCCAGCCCTCCTCCAGAAAGGAAGTGCGCTAATTAGCCTCATTCTTATCAACATCTTTAGAACCAGCTATGCATGGGGATACATACCAACGAGCTGGACAGAGGTAACGGTAAAATTCATTCCCAAAGTAAGCCGTAGACCCACAGACCTGCCTAAGTCCTACAGACCAATAAGCCTTACCTCTTTCTTCCTAAAAACAATGGAAAAAATTCTGGACAAGCATATCAGGGACGGTGCCCTGAAAAGGTCACCACTTCACAAAAACCAATATGCCTACCAGCCTGGGAAATCGATCACGCATTCTCTTCAGGAGCCAACAGCCCGGATCAACACATCCCTGAGCGACAAAGAAATTGCGATAGGTTGCTTTCTCGACATTGAGGATGCTTTCGACAACACCGACTACACCCAAATAAAACGTTGCATCCTCAGCACAGGGGTGGATAACACCACATGCAATTGGATCCAACACATGCTTATCAATAGGAAAATAAACACCTCACTAGGCAATGATAAAATCAGTGTAAATGCCGCGAATGGATGCCATCAAGGTGGGGTTCTCTCACCTCTCCTGTGGTCCATCGTGGTAAATGAACTGATTAACATGCTCAGCAACAATGGTTTCTATGTCCAAGGCTATGTTCGAAAACACAGTCTCGGAACTCCTCCAACGGGCACTAAACCTTGTTGTGCATAAAGGTCGCACTAATGGTCAACACTAAGAAAATCACTATAGTCGCCTTCACCAAAAGGCATAAGGAGGAATAGGCACAAACTTGCCAAACATACCCTCTTTGCTGAAGCGATAGAGTTCTCAAAAGAAGTCAAATATCTAGGGATAACTCTAGACGAAAAGCTCACTTGGAACTCTCACATTACAAATACCATAGAGAAGGCTAGGATCTCATTATGGACCAGCAAAAGTCTCACTGGCAAAAATTGGGGCACAAACCCTAAAATGTTCCGCTGGCTATATACAGCAATCACCAGACCAATTCTCACATATGCTGCGCCCGTCTGGTGGCACAAAACAAAACAAGTATCAGTGCAAGCCAAGCTCAACAAACTGCAAAGACTAGCTTGCATCTGTATCACCGGGGCCATTAGATCAACCCCCACAGCAGCACTGAAAGTCATCACAGACCTGCCACCTCTTCATCTGCAACTGAAGAAAGAAGCAATGGTCTTCGCCCATAGACTGATCGTGGAGGATGACTCTAACCGTAGGCTCTTTCTCCCTGATATCCTTACCGAAATAAATAGGCATGAAATCCTAATGGAATGAATCTCTCACAGACAACTGTCTCCCCAGATACAACTTCAGCCAAAACTTCAAGGTCACAGTCCCCAACCGACAAAACTGGGAACAGGATAGACCCTCCTTCAATCGTGGATCCTACGTGTGGTACACAGATGGCTCAAAAACGAACGAAGGTGTTGGGGCTGGAGTATCCGGAGCAAATACAGGCACATGCATCTACGTCAGCATGGACAGATATAACTCCGTTTTTCAAGCAGAGATATTTGCTATAGAACTCTGCCTCAGAGAAAATATAAACAGAAATATACTTAACAAGAACATTTACATTCTCTCTGACAGCAAGGCTGCACTTCTAGCCCTAAAGAGCTATGAAATTACCTCCAAACTGGTATGGGACTGCCTACAGCTACTTCACCAGCTGGCCAGCACAAACAGAGTTCATCTCATTTGGATACCTGAACACAGCGGCCATACAGGCAACGAAAAGGCATACCTACTAGCAAGGAAAGGCTCTGCATCACCATTTATGATGCCACGGCCTTTCCGCGGCATACCCATTAGCACCACCAAATGTTGCATAGACAATTGGTTAAGGAACCAGTAGTGTTACAAACGAAAGGTAGCAGACAAGCCAAGTTGTTCCTCCCAACTACATCTCCCAGTAGAACGAAACAACTCCTCATGCTTTCGAGGAGTCAGATTCGCTTAATCACAGGATTCCTTACTGGACACTGCCCAGTCAACAACCACCTCAAAACGATGGGCACTATACAAGATGACTCTTGCAGAATGTGTAGGAAGACGAAGAAACAGCAGAGCACATACTGTGCCACTGTAACTGCCTTGCCAGTACACGTCATTGTCACTTAGGCAAATACTATCTTGAAGCAGAAGAAATCGCTGCTAGCTCACTCAAAAGCATACTAAGTTTTATCACTAACTCAGGATTCTTGAGTGAACTGTATGTGGGGGACATCACAATAGGCCCACTCGTGGCCGCACTGATCAGGCGACTTTGTCCCACTCCCGTACCCTCTCTAACTCTCAGTAAGAATGTCAGGATGGAAGAACCTACAATTAGAGTTATCCTCCGCGACCAGGCTGTGGGCAAAGACCATGGCTTCTTTCTTCAGTTGAAGGTGAAGAAGTGGTAGGTCCAAGATGACTTCTAGTGCTGCGGTGGAGGTTGTTCTCATGGCCCCTGCGGTTTGTTGAGCTTGGCTTGTACGGATACTTGTTTTGTTTTGTGCTACCAGACGGGCGCAGCGTATGTAGAATTGGTCTGGTGATAGTTGTATGTAGCCAGCGGGATATGTTGGGCTTTGTGCCCCCGTTTTTGCCAGTGAGACTTTTGCTGGTCCATAGAGAGATCCTGGCTTTCTCAAGTGAGTTTTTCGTCTAGAGCTAACCCTAGGTATTTGACTTCTTTTGAGAACTCTATTGCTTCACCAAAGAGGGTGGGTGGGTTTGGTGAGTTTATGCCTCTTTTTCCTTTTGGTGAAGGCGACTATAGTGCTTTTTCTGGGGTTGACGTTTAGTGCAACCTTTATGCACCAGTTCGCAACAAGGTTTAGTGCCCTTTGGGGGAGTTTCGAGATTGAGTCCTAGAATTTGCCTCTAATTAGGACCACTATGTCATCGGCGTAACCTTGGAAATAGAACCCATTGTTGCTGAGTATCTTATTCAGTTCATTGACTAAGATGGACACTAGGAGGGGTGAGAGAACTCCGCCTTGAGTGCAGGCTTTCGCGGCTTTTACACTGATTTTATCATTGCCCCGTGAAGTGTTTAATTTCCTTTTACTAAGCATGTGTTGGGTCCAATTGCTGAGGATGCAACGTTTTATTTGGGAGTAGTCGGTACTCGATATCAAGAAAGCAACCTATCGCAATTTCTTTGTCGCGTCCTTTGGTGTAAAGCATAGGCTTACAAAGGAAGGACGACAAGGTGAACCAACCATCATTGTCGCAATGGAACATCCATTTAAGAAATAAATTCATATCACGTATGTGCGTTAGTTGATGCTGTAGCTTGCCATGGTGATTTGCCTTTAATCTCTGAAAAACGGAGAATAGGAAAATCAACAACAAATAAAACAATGCAGCCAAGAGTTCTCAAAAGCTACCCATCCCTTTGGAAAGCCCCAGACTCCATCCATATTCGAATACTGCCTAACGTTTGTATAGTAGAACAAGGAGAACAATAGAAAAAACCGCCGCGAGCCTTTCCATCCCACGCTGTCTACCCATTGTCCCGAACTTTCCAATTCCCAAAAGAGTCCGCTAGAACTCCCCAATGCAAAAACAACAACAAATCCTTTCACATCAATTGCCCAATTTAATGCTCATCAACCTACCCTTCCATTTGAAATTTAACCCTTTTTACATTAATCAGGATCGAGTGCCGAAGCACTTTTTTCATGGACTGCTATGAATGTATCTTCCAATCTCATTAAGTAAATTCATAGATGTAGATACCTGTGGTACACTTAGCAGCTGCAGAGTCATCTGTAAACAACCCATTCTGCTTGAAGGGGAATTTTAAAGTAATTAGGTACTGCGAAGGCATTGGGTTCAGAATTGAGTTAGTAAACCTTGAAAACATTTAAAGTTTCCCGCAATGTGAGAGTATAAGGGGAAGTCCCTAGTAAAGTGAAAGTTGGCGTCGCTGAATACACATAGCCCAAGTTGGGGGTAACACACTTCGTAGATAGCATTAGCTTTGAGTGAAGCTCAGGCTCGTTAGAGCTCGTTACTTCAGTTTTTTTGCGCTTTAATGAATGGATATCTAATTGCAGTTCATAATCCGGAATGCAAATTCCGGCGAAACCAAATAAATCACCACACACCCCTCATTGCGGTAATGATTTCTATTTCCAGTAACGAGAATGCTCCAATCCCATTTGCACAGATACGTTTCGTTCGCCTCATTAAATCGATTTTTTTTATTTTTATTAAATGCGATTTAAACCAAACACGTAAATCGTTAGGAATCTTAAACTGTTTTCCATCTGTAGCTACACAGATGGTATCTTCAGGTAATTACCGTTAAATCATCAATCCATCAAAGCACCTTGTTAGCATGAAGCTTGTCAGAGCACCGAGTGCCCACTACCACTGCTGTCACGCTCATAAATTATGTTTATTTGTCCGACGCGAATTGGTCGCATCTGTGAAATTGAATTGCTTGACATGTGCCAAAACAACGCAAGTGACAAAGCATGAATGACACAGTTGTACACTTTGGCTACCCACTTGGCAATTGTCGCTTGTCAATTAAGGACTCACATATTCAATAATTGGCGCTCGCATTGAGATGAAGCGAGATAGTGACCGACTGGCTATCAGATAATATCTAAATTTAGATACAACTTTATTTAAATAGGAACCGGTTGAATTGAAAGCGGTTTATCCGGGTTTCCGCCGAGCTATCGGGGGTCACTGATACTCTGGTGTATAGATATTTGAATACTTTGAATAAAGCAAATATTGTAATTCTGTGGATTGAGTTTATTTTGGGAGAGAGCAAAAGTGGACCCTTTTGATTAACTTGTTCTATGAAAGCGGTTGAAAGCGGGTTTAGGGGTAAAGGGGGAGAATTATGTTCAGTAAACGTTCCTCTACAAATGTGAGTGGGTAGCACCGAAAAAGGACATAAACCTTGGTGTTGAAGAGATGTGGAACGTATGTGGAACCTAAGTGGTTATTAATGCCAATCATGATTTTTTGCATATTTTTTTTCGTTTTCTTTTGTTCGGGAGTTTACAGGCATCGTGGATAAAAATAGTCTCATATCCATAGATTGTTATTATGTAGTTACCGCTTAGATACGGCTAATTAGTTCCTATTTAGATATTCTGGCAATAAACACGATTTTTATGACAAAACTCGTTTGAATACTCGTTCAAGGAGATACCTGTTTCGCTTGCGTTTACAAGATTCGTAAAGATATTTACGGATACCTCCTGTCGGTTGAATTTGTGGGTCAACAGATTATATTCGGTAGCATGTTGATTTACATACATATATGTATCTGAAGCAAGCTGACCTAAGCCTGATAAGCTTTGTGGTCTGTGACGCTAAGTCTTGGGCTATTTCTATCATAAGAATTGATCTTTTTTTTTTTTGTGAAACTACCAAATTCTTACTATACCTGGCTTTAACAGGCATGCCTTTATGCATGCTACGGGCTATAAATCAATTTATAGATCGCTTCGGGGAATCCAACTTGTTTTCTTCGAGGAAAGTGATTAAATGCACACTAATCTTGCGGGGATCATTGTACCAATAAAAACGAAATATTATTGTTTAATAGCCGATTTACAGCCTTACTTCCAAAGGTCGAAAGTCAGTACCTTATATCCATGGCAAAGGCAAGTCGAATTGTCACCTTTTGCTGTCTGCACTCTCACAGCCTAAGCGGCAGTATGTGGAAAGAAAGCAGAACTTGTACAAGAGAGTACCTCTAACACATCTGATAGACGATACCAGGCTTATGTTATCAGATCAAGCCAAATACTTGGGCCAAATTTAGATTGGAAACTCTATTGGTAATCGAAAAAGTGTGCAACACAACCGTCGTAAACGGGAAATGATCATAATACTGATAAAGGCATAACACTCACAGTCTATGGTCACTTGAAACTCATACTGTGTGTGTGCAGTTCTAATATAACACCATAATGGCATGAAACATTTGCTGGGAACTACTACCAACGTGAAAATTCGAATGGAATTCGAATCCCAACTAGGACAACCACCCTTGGAGAGTAGTGAACGAACATCTACGACCCAAACCATCTGCTTTGTATACATAATGAGTCCCAGCCAAGCATCGCACAAAGCGCAGAGCTCTTAAGCTGTTAATTACAGATTTGTCTAGCAGTACCTTGATCCTTCTAAACGCCATCCAAAAAGTACTAACGGGTGTACCAGTAAGTATCGGGACAAACTGGCATCTTGGGCAATGAGTCATTTAACCAATTGGCAAAAAAAAAAAAAAAAAAACTCATTCGGAAGGTATACATCCGCCAGGGCCTTCTGCCGCAACCAAGAATCTAAAATCAGCACATTTCTAGAAACCTGAACAAAAATACTACATCTGTTCTAATAGCCCTGTTCTAACAAGTTCAAAGCATGTGTCTATCTAAATGAACCATAAGACCCTTGAAGGCTTCTGCTATCTGTTGGAGCACTCAGACACAAATACTGTACCATTGTACCCCAAAATAAGACCCATAGGAGACATAAAACACCTTCTTATCGGGCGCTACAGTTCGGGGTGGTCCTGGGCCTCGAGTCAAAAATTTAGCCTTTTTCATTGCCGCACACCCAGTTGTCTGAGGTCTCCTTCCACCTGTGTGCGCCATCTTATGTGCGGCCGTCCTTTGTTTCTTCATCCCTCAGGTTTGGATTCAAAGACCCTCCGGGCTGGAGCTGTCGTGTCCACTCGCTCTACATGGCCTAGCCATCTTTCATCCATCCCCCGTCTGCGTTTATAGGACCGAAAATCACACGCAAAATTTGTCTTTCAAAACGACCAAGGACCTCGTGATCTGCTTTTGATAGCGTCCATGCTTCTGCGCAGTACAGCAGGACCGGGATGATAAGGCTCTTGTATAGAGTCAACTTTTTCGTTCGAAAGAGGGCTCTATTATTCAGTTGCCTCCTGAGCACAAGGAAACAGCGATTGGCAAGAGTAATCCTGCGTGTGGTTTCAGAACTGATGTCGTTCTGCCAGACGAGGTCCTTACTGCCTTAAACATACATCTACCAATACAAACGTCCTGGCCAAAACGTCGGTGATGAGCAGTTTTGCCCTCATTTACTGCCAAACCGATTTTCGCTGCCTAAGACTTTTTCCTCGGGCATGCTTCCTCCTATACATTACGGATAAGCTGGTGCATGGCCCTAACCAGGTCTGGCTGGCTATATGCCTCCTGCTTCGCTGTGTGAATCCTCCTGCACTCGTCATCGAAGCAGGTGTTTCTTCGTGATGGAGCCTTGAAGCTCAAAACTTCAGAAGAAGTGCCTTTCAGAGCTTGTTCGCAAAAGTTCCACTGTTGTTCTATTGACTATGTATGGGGCTGCGGTGTTTTGGAGAGCTTAAGGGAAACACGATCGGTAAAAGCACGAACGGTTTCTGGCGATAGTAGCTTTCCAACGTCATAACTTTGTGTTCTTACTCTACATCTGGGCTATTACAAGATAGTGGTCCGAGTCGGTGTTAGCTCCTCGGAAAGTTCGATCATCAAGGATAGTGGAGGAGTGACTGACGTCGATCGCGATGTGCTCAATCTGGTTCGTGATTGACTGATCTGACGCCTTTGTGTATATCGATGTGCGGGAAGGGCGTACTGGCTAGAAGGAGATTTCGCCTCGTAGCAAGATCAATCAGCCTGTGTCCGTTATCGGACGTGGTGCCGTGTAGGCTGCGTTTGCCGATGAGATGAGAGCGCCATGGCGCAGTGTGTAGTCTGTTGGCTTCTGACGCCGTAGACGCGGGAACAAATCCCGACAATAGCCATGTCGTCGAACGTGTTTTTCACGGTTCTTCTCCTCAGCGGGGTACTGACAAAAGCCCCTGTAGTATAATTGTCAAAAAAAGCTTCTCGAATTTCGCTGTTCGGAACCGGCAATAAAATGTAGGTCCCTTTCACCTATGGGAAAATGAAATCACACATAACATGGGTGACGGAGAGAAGGTCGGCCTTGGTCCTTCATGGATAGTTACGCCAACATACATACAGATGGGACGTTGGACATACGTTCTGTCTAGGGGATCGTAGAATTCATCAATGGGGGAGGTATCCTTGTCGTCCGTAGGGACGTGGACACAGATCAGGCTGGTGTTAGAAAATTTAGCCTTGGTACGGATCGTTATGAGGCATTCGCTCACATGCCTAAAGCTTAGGACTTTTTGCCTAAGTCCACCTCGAACAACGAATCCGCTTCCGAACAATCGTTGTCGGTTACCGTAGTAGATGTGGCAGTTTTTCATTTGCTTTATACCCGGTCCATTCCATCACATTTTCTGGATGGCGGTTAAGTCCGCTTTATAGCGGTCCAGAGCGTCCGCAAGTTGTTAGGCTGCACGTAGTCTGTTTGGGGACTTAACATTCCACGTACAGAGCCGAAGATCATTGTCCTTGTATCGTTTTTTGCAAGGAACGTCATCATTGATCCGGTCCGTTTTATCCGGGGCTTGGGGTTGCTTCTGAGCAATTGTGGGGCATTCCGGTTACGGTATGCTAGACCATAACCCAATATACATTAATCCTGTTTTGTAACGCAGGATACTCGCCATTCGTCCTCTTCCGTTAGTAGTTTCCATGGGCAGGAAATTTCCAGATGGTACCAAAAAGAGGTTGAATTAGGACCTGGCTAACAGGGCTGCAAGGTGTTCGAGTCTCTTATTCGCTTTTTTTAGCGGACCAGTACACGTCGGCAGATGCTACCCCTGCGAGGCCTTTGTTAGTCTTTTACCATTCCAACCATCCACTAATCTATTTTAAACTCGAGGCTATAGGTTTCCCGTCCCAAATTATCGAATGACTTAGATCGTACGTCGAGAATCACTATAACATAGCAGTTTTCAGAAACTCAATTTCTGATCCCACTGTTGAATTTGGCGGTGTCCCAAGGCAGTCATTTTGGACCCTTACTTTTTTTTATTAACCTTAAAAGATATCGATTATATAAAATACGCCAACTTGTCATTCTACGCAGACTATTTGAAAACTGGCAGGGCAATATCAACTCGGTCGCATTCCAAAACAACTTGATTCCTTCGGTATTTGGTGTGATAAAAGCTTCTTCTTACATAAAGTGTTCTTAGTAATCTTCTCCTTTTTAGCACATGGCGAACCTGGGTCTCCTTTAAAAAACCTCTCCCATTGGCATAGTCTTTCGCCAGCAGTCTCCAGTGCCGCACGCCTAATTGGTTGAGGACCTCTTCCACTTGAGTGCGCCACCTTAAATTTGGCCGTCCTCAACCGCTTCGTCACTCAGGGTGGGATTCAAAGATCTTCTGGCCCGGAGCTGTACATGACCTGGTCATCTAAGGCGTTGGATCCGCAGACGCCGTGCTACATTCACGTCGATGTACAGCCCGTACAATTCACTGTTAAGTCTTCTCCTCCACTCACCATTTATCCAGATCGGGCCGAAAATCGTACGCAGAATTTTTCTGTCAAAACGACCAAGGCCGGGATTATAAGGGTCCTGTATATGGTCACCTTGATTTTCTAATTGCCTCCCGAGCCCAAAGAAACCGCAATTGCCAAGAGTTATTCTGCGTTTGATTTCGGCACTGATGTCATTGATGCATGTCACTGCGGAGCCTAGGTTGATGAAGTTGTTGATTACCTCGAAACTGTACCTGCTAATATGTACGCCCTGACCCAGATGTCGGTAGTTCGTGTCCTTTTTCGAAAACAGCGTATATTTCGTCTAGACCTAATTTAACGTCAGTGCCACCTTAGCCGCTTCCGCCTAAATGCTCGTAAAGGCCTCAATGACATCTCGCTGAGTTCTTCCAATTACGAGTATGTCAATGGCATCGGCATATACGAGCAGCTGTACGGACTTGATAAATATGGTGCACCTCGTATTGACCAGGGAGTTTTGCACGTCCCTTTCAAGGACGATGTTTAAAAACTCACACGATAGCGTGTCGCCTTGTCTAATGCCTTTTTTGACATAAAAGGTATCGGTTAAGTCGCTTACGACCCTGATGGAGCAGCGAGAGTTCTCCAGTGTCATCCTGCGCGACATGTCAGATTGTGGTTTTTGTTTGGCAGGGATGGCGTTGTATACTTCGTCTATATGTATGCTGTCGTACGCGGCCGTAAAGTGGACAAACAGATGGTGGGAGTCGATCTGTAACTTGTTGGTTTTTTCCAGGACCTGCCGCAGTGTTAATACTTCATCGATGGTGGACTTCCCGGGGATGAAAACGGACTGATACGGTTTTAGGCGGTCATACAGTACAGCACTGAAGATTCTATAGTCGATGTCCAAGAGACTTATACTACAGAGGTATTTGCGCAGACAAAGGGGTCTCCTTTCTCTAGGATCGGGCAAACGATACAAAGACTCTATTCATCGAGCATGCATTCCTTTGA
The DNA here is from genome assembly GCA_951905685.1 of Eumerus sabulonum. NCBI lineage: Eukaryota > Metazoa > Arthropoda > Insecta > Diptera > Syrphidae > Eumerus > Eumerus sabulonum. The sequence continues at coordinate 9,993,944 of OX645060.1, forward strand.
CCATTTCTTACATATGATCTGGTGCATACTCCCAGCCTGGTTATCCCCAGCTGTCTCAAAGAGTGCGGCAGGTAGTTCGTCTACTCCAGCAGATTTTTTGGGCTTAAGCACAATAAGTTAAAAATGCAAGAGCCATTGCTTGGTAAGTCACACAGTAACTATAGTTGCCTAGGTAGGTATGTTGCTTGTTTACAAGCAAAGATGTTGGTAATGAGAGTTATGTTTCAATACATACATGAGCTGATAGAGCTTCTCCTAGCCGGGAGTTTCCCAATCTCGTAGGTAACTGTGTGAGCCCTTGTAATCTAAGAGTAGAGCCCTCCTCTAAACACTATACCGATTTGAACAAATTTGGAAGATTTCTCTGATTTCATATTGGATCCCAGGTCGGTGTGAAATCCCTGATGAGCTTATCAGGATGGTTTATTGGCGATGAATTTTTAGGACTTAAAACCGCCTCGGTTAGATTTTCCGTCTTGGTTTCAGACAAACTTTTGCGGAACGATAGCTGTTGGTCAGTCCCTGGTAATCTTATGCAATGCATACTGCTATAGGACGGTTTTTATAGATTATTCAAAGATTGATAATAAAAAGCATCAATCCTATTTAAAAAAAAAAATTGTGAATGCCAGTGGCCTTAATCAGAGTCAGTAGGTAAGAGTCAGATATCTTACTTACTTAGGTGGCGCTACAGTCCGTGGTGAACCTGGGCCTCAACCAACAAGCGTCTCCAGCTGGCACGGTCTTTGGCCAGCTGATTCCAGTGCCGCACGCCCAGTTGGTTAAGGTCCGCTTCCACCTGCGTGCGCCACCGATGATGCGGCCGTCCTCTGCCGCGCCTTCCTTCCGGAGTGGATTCGAAGCTGTTTCCCTAGACGTCAGACAACCCGTACAGTTCTTCGTTAAATCTTCACCTCCATACTCCGTTTGAACACAGGGGCCCGTAGATAGTGCGCCGAATTTTCCTCTCGAGACGACCAAGGTCATCTTCCTCCGATTTTGTTAAGGTCCAAGCCTCTGCGCCGTAAAGGAGGACTGGGATGATTAAAATCTTATATAGTGTCACCTTGGTTTTCCGAGAAAGGGCTCTACTTCTCAATTGCCTCTTGAGCCCAAAAAAACAGCGGTTGGCTAGAGTGATTCTGCGTTTTATCTCAGCGCTGGTGTTGTTGTCGCTGGTAATCAGTGAGCCAAGGTAGACGAATTCCTTGACCACTTCAAAGTTAAATCCGCCCATGGTGACGTTCTGGCCAAAACGTCGGTGTTGTCCGTCTCTTTTAGAAGAAAGCTGGTATTTGGATTTACCCTCATTAACCTTGAGACCCATCTTAGCCGCTTCTACCTCAATGCTTACAAAGGCCTCATTGACGTCTCGCTGTGTCTGTCCAATCACGTCAATGTCGTCGGCATACGCAAGCAATTGCGTAGACTTGAAATAAATCGTGCCTCTTGTGTTGGCCAGTGACTCTTGCACGATCTTTTCAAGCACGATGTTGAAAAAGTTGCATGACAGCGCGTCACCTTACCTAAATCCTTTTTTAACATAAAGGTCTCGGTTTGCTCATTACCGACCTTAATGGAGCAGCGAGAATTCTCCATTGTCATCCTGCACAGTCGGATGAGTTTGTCAGGGATGTTCAAACTAGACATGGCTTTGTATAGCTCATCTCTATACTCGCTGTCATATGCAGCCTTGGAATCGACGAAGAGGTGGTGAGTGTCGATTTGGTATTCCTGGGTCTTCTCCAAGATCTGCCGCAGCGTAAATATTTGGTCTATTGTGGATTTACCTGGCCTGAAACCACACTGATAAGAGCCGATCAGGCTATCCACCAACGGTTTCAGGCGTTCACACAATACGGCAGAGAAGATCTTATATGCGATGTTAAGGAGACTTATTCCCCTATAGTTGGCGCAGTTATAAGGGTCTCCTTTCTTATGGACCGGGCAAACGATGCTGAGATTCCATTCGTCGGGCATGCTTTCCTCCGACCATACCTTGCAGATGAGATGGTGCATGCACCTTACCAGCCAGCGGCTTTATTAGACTTAAGTCTTGATATCGCTATTTTGACTTCGTCTAGGTCGGGTGGACTGAATTCTGTTTCATTGTCATCCAAAATGCTGATCAAATAGGCCTTTATCCAAACACTGGTGATGGTACCTTTTAATCCGCGAGGCGAAGAATGTAAACCCAAAGTATCTCAACGATTTTTTCTTTTCCGCTCATATCTTATCACATTTGGCAGAGATTGCTTTCCCAGTCATGTCGAAGTCCCAACCTTCATCTACGCGTGATGTCTAATTGCTTTCGCGCCGTTTTACTTTTTTGATGTTTGCTTGAGCAAATCTAGAGCAAATGTTTGCGAAATATCTTATGAATAATCTACAAAAGGGCGGTGTTAGCGTGTGGCCTAGGTTAATATTGACAAAAGCATGGCAATTTGCACTTGTGCCCATATATCATACTTCCGGGATGGAGCCTTCTTATGGGAGAAATATCCGACAAAGCTGCTTTATCCCGTGCCCGTGCTACAAAAAGGTCCTCGATATAAGCGCGATGTATCAAATATCTCCCAGGACTACCGCCTGATTTTAGAAGACATACACATGTAAGTACTCCCAATTTCTGATACTTTTGTAACTCCTAGATACAATTGTCTATAATCACGTTGGATTCCAATCCTAATCCCCAATCAGACCACTTAGTGCTCGTCGCACGTGTCTTTCAGAAATCATGTGAAATCAATAAACCGAATGTCAAGTGACGGTAAGATGATAGTGTCAAGCAAACCTAGCTGACATCTACTGAAAGGATAATTCAGATTCATTTAAGGATAAACAATATCCGACGTATGAGTTGATTCATACTCATGCATGAATGGATGACTGATGACGGATGATTGACATTCCTTACCCATTTCTTGCTTTATTGAACAACGTAAACAGTGGGGACGTCAGACATTTTCTTAAGAGGGGTTTTCGAGATATGAACCGAAGGGAAATGTTGATTTGAATAAAATTCTACTCAAGAGGAATCGGGTTTGGTCAATTTGAGTTATTTGAATGGATGTAGTGTCAATGCGTGGACTTTATGGCGGGACATAATCTGGTAGTAGCAAGTACACGATTCCCGCACCTCAACATCCATAAGGGGACCTGGCGGTCTTCGATCAATCGACAACCAACCAAATTGATCATATTGCGATCGACGGCAGACACACCTCCAGCATCCTAGATGTCCGAACCTTTCGAGGAGCCAACATCGACTCGGATCATTACTTTATTGCAGCCAAGGTACGGATGCGAATCTCTCGGAACCAACGGAGTCGAGTAAGAACACCAAAATTTAACGTCGGAAAGCTGCAATCGCAGGAGACCGCCAGAACCTTCGCCGATCAAGTCTCCCTCAAGCTCTCCCAGGTCCCGATGCAATCTGCAGAAACCATAGAGAGGCCGCCTCAGATATACTCGGTTTCGAGCCACCACCGTCGAGAAACCCCTGGTTTGATGATGAGTGCAGACAGACCCATGTAGAGAAACAGAATGCATACATGGCCACATTGCATCGACGGACGAGAGCTGCCCACGAGCTCTATGAACAGAAAAGGAGGGAGGAGCATGCGCTACTGAGAAGAAAAAAGACGGAGCACCAGAAACGCGAGATCGAGGAGATGGAGAGATGTTACTGCAGGAACAACGTTCGAAAGTCTTACCAAAAAGTAAAACGAACATGCCAAGGCTACAAAGCCAGAGCAGAAGCCTGCAGGGATGATCACGAACAACTAATAGTGGAGTCTTCTGCACGTCTACAGACTCTATAACGGCGATGATAGTCAAAATGCTGACCGAACCATTCACAATGGACGAAGACGAAAGAGAATCCGGTCCACGTGATCTTGACGATGTTAAGATAGCGATATCGAAACTTAAGTCTTATACAGCTGCTGGAGCAGACGGACTCCCCGCGGAGCTGTTTAAAGCAGCTGGCGATGAGCTGGTTAGGAATATGCACCAACTCATCTGCAAGATATGGTCGGAAGAACGCATGCCCGATGAATGGAATCTCAGTATCGTTTGCCCGGTCCATAAGAAAGGAGACCCCTATGACTGCGCCAATTACAGAGGGATAAGCCTCCTGGACATCGCGTACAAGATCCTCTCTGCCGTTCTGTGTAGGTACCTGGAACCGTTCGTGGACAATCTGATAGGTTCCTACCAGTGTGGTTTCAGGCCAGGAAAATCCACAATAGACCAAATATTTACACTACAGCAGATCTTGCAGAAGACCCATGAATTCCCGGTCGACACGCACCATCTTTTCGTCGACTTTAAAGCCGCGTATGACAGTGCTTATAGAGACGAGCTATACAGAGCCATGTCATGTTTTAACATTCCTGCCAAACTCGTCAGACTATGCAGGATGACTATGGAGAACTCTCGCTGCTCTATTAAGGTCGGAGGTGAACTAACTGACCCCTTTGATGATGAAAAAGGTTTTAGACAGGGTGACGCACTCTCATGTGATTTCTTTAACATCATTCTTGAAAAGGTCGTGCGGGACTCTGCGGCCAATACAAGAGGTACGATCTACTTCAAGTCCACACAATTGCTTGCCTACCCAGATTACATTGACGTTATTGGACGGACACAGCGAGTCGTCAATGAGGCGTTCACAAGCATTGAAGCAGAAGCGGCGAAAATGGGTGTAAGGGTAAATGGGGACAAGACCAAATATATGCTGTCATCCAAGAAAGACGCACAACACCGACGTCTTGGTCAGAACGTCACCTTCGGCAGCTATATTTTTGAAGTAGTCAAGGACTTCGTCTACCTTGGCTCGGTAGTGACAAGCAGCAACGACACCAGCGCTGAGATAAAACGCAGAATAACTCTTGCCAATCGCTGCTTCTTCGGGCTCAAGAGGCAATTGAGTAGTAGAGCCCTCTCTCGAAAAACAAAGGTTTCCCTCTACAAAACCTTAATCATCCCGGTCCTCCTCTACGGCGCTGAGGCTTGGACGTTATTAAAAGCGGGTAAAGAGGCTCTTGGACGTTTCAAGAGGAAAATTCGGCGTGCAATCTTTGGTCCCGTTTGTGTAAACGGTGAATGGAGGAGGAGATTCAACTAAGAACTGTACGGGCTGTACAGCGACATCGGCCTGGTTAGATGTCTTCGGATCCAACGTCTAAGATGGCTAGGCCATGTAGAGCGAATGGACATCAACGCTTCGGCCCGAAGAGTCTTCGACTCCAACCCCGAGGGACGACGCAGCAGAGGACGACCGCACTTAAGGTGGCGCGCACATGTGGAAGGGGACCTCAACCAACTGGGCGTGCGGCACTGGAAGCGGCTGGCCGAAGATCGGGCCGGCTGGAGAGGCTTGTTGGTTGAGGCCCTGATTCACCCCGAACCGTAGCGCCACCAAAGTAAGTAAGTAAGTAAGTGTCAATGCGTAGGAGTTTTTCTACTTACTTACTTAGGTGGGGCAACAGTTAGGGGTGAACCTGGGCCTCGAGCAACAAGCCTTCCCAGCTAGCGCGATCTTTTGCTAGCCGTTTCCAGTGTCGCATGCCCTGTTGAATGGGGTCCCTTTCCATCTGTGTGTGCCATCTTAGATGAGGCCGGCCTCTACAACGTCGTCCCTCGTGATAGGAGTCGAAGGCTCTTGGGGCCGGAACTGTATTTTCCATTCGCTCTACATGACCTAACCATCTCAGACGTTGGATCCGTAGACGAGGACTAGGCCAACGTCGCTGTACAGCCCGTACAGTTCGTGGTTGAAGCTTCTCCTCTACTCTCCGTCAACAGAAATGGAACCAAAGATTGTACGCAGAGTTTTCCTCTCGAAACGGCAAAGGGACTCTTCATCCATTTCTGATAAGCTCCAAACCTCTGCGAAATGTAGAACGACCGGGTAAATTAAGGCGTTATAAAGGGTTATCTAAGTTTTGCAAGAGTTAGTCTGCGTCTAATATCAGGCTGATGTCGTTGCCGCTTGTTACCAGTAAGCCAAGGTAGACGAAATCACTGACTACATCAAAATCGTATCTGCCAATAGTGACATTTTGGTCAAGTCGTCGATGTTGTGCAGTTTGGCTCTCGTTTAGACCCATTTTAGCCGCTTCTGCTTCTATGCTCACAAAAGCTTTACTGACGGCTCGCTGCGTTCTCCTAATCACGTCAATGTCATCAATTATGCGTGCAATTGTGCAGACTTGAAGTAGATCGTGCCTCTTGTATTGGCGAGAGAATCCCGCACGATCTCTTCAAGCACGATGTTGAAAAAGTCACATGACAGTGCATCGATCTGTTTGAATCTTTTTTGACATCGAAGGCCTCGGTTACCTCCTTACTGACTTAATTGACCGGCGAGAATTCTCTATTGTCATCCTGCGCAACCTGATGAGCTTAGATATCAAAACGTGACATTACTTTGTATAGTTCTTCCCTATAGACACTGTCATATGCGGCCTTGAAATCGACGAAAGGGTGGTGTATGTCGACCTGAAATGAATGGATCTTTTCCAAGATCTGCTGCAGTGTGAATGTTTGGTCTATCGTGGATTTTCCTGGGCTTAAGCTACATTGAAGGGAACCTATCAACGGTATGGCAGAGTAGATCTTATACGCGATGTTAAGGAGACTTATTCCTCTGTAGTTCCTTTCTTATGAACTGGGCAAACCATGATGAGATTCCATTCATCGGGCGTGCTCTCGTCCGACCATATCTTACAGATGGGCTGGTGCATGTTCCCAACCAACTCACCTCCAGCTGCTTTAAATAGCTCAGCAAGCAGGCTGTATGCGCCAGCAGCTTTGTCAGACTTCAGTTTCGATATCGCGATCTTAACCTCGACAAAGCCAGGTGGGCGGGATTCTCTCCCATCTTCATCCAGTGTGAATGGTGCGTTCTGCCTTAAAGCGGTGTTTTGACCATCTTCTCCATTATACAGTCCGCGGAAATAGTATTTCCATGTTCTTAGCGGCGATTATGTCCAACTACGAAGTGTCCGTGTTCATCCATACAGGCTTCTGCTCTGGCTCTATAGCCCTGATATATGTATTCGTTTTACTTTTTGGTAAGACTTTCGGATGTCATTCCTGCGATAACATCTCTCCATCTCCTCGGTCGCGCGCATCTCGTGATCTTTCTTTTCCTTCTGAAAAGCGCATGCTCCTCCCTTCTTTTTCGCTGATAGGGCTCACGAGCAGCTCTCGTTCGTCGATGCAGCCACGTTTCATCTGTTCTCCTAGATGGTGGCTGGGAACCTAATACATCAAAGGCAGCATCCCTGATGGTAATTTGACAATGTTGTTCTATGTTTGTGCAGTTTGCATCGGCTCTTGAGAGAGCTGGAGTGAGACAAGATCGGCGACGCTCCTGGCAGTTTCTTGCCAATGCAACTTCCCGACGTTAAATTTTGCCGATCCTACTCGACTTTGCAGAGCTCGCGATATCCGCATTCGTACCTTGTCAACATTGGCTCCTCAGCAGTTTCGGGCATCCAAGATGCTGGAGGAGTGTCTGACGTCGATCGCAATATGATCGATTTGATTAAAAGGTAACCGATCAGGGGACCGGCAGGGCCACTCATGGATGTTGAGATAAAGGAATCGTATGATAGCTCCCAGTAGATTACGTCCCGTCACAAAGTGTTTTTTAGAGGTATAGGAATTGAAAATGAAATAAAAACCATGGGTGTTGGGAACAGACCATAGACAACGACGTGTGTTCGCTGAATGGGCTCTGGAGCAGTTGGAAACTGACCCTAATTTTCATAGAAAAATCGTCTTCAACGATGAGGCCCATTTCTGGGTGAATAGGTACATCTACGAATTTAGGACGAAGTTTTTTTGTTTAAGGCGCTAGTGCTAGCATTCAGTATGAGGCATTGCGACCTGTGTAGATCTACTGTGCCTTCTAGAGAAGTTCCTCCAGTGGGTAGTGTGTTTGCCTCTGACGCAGATGACACGGGATCGAATCCCGACAATAGCGATGTCATCGAACGTGTTTTTACAGTGCTTCTCCTCAGCGGTGTTCTGACAAGACCCCTTGTAGTATAATTGTCATGAAAAGCTTCTCGAAATTCGCTGTTCGGAACCGGCAATAACCTATAGATCCCTTTCACCTGTAGGGAAATTAAATCATACACAACATGGGTGATTGGGAGAAGCTTGGCTCTGGCCCTTCATGCGCTGTAATGTTAGCAAAGCAAAGGCGTTTTACGATTAGCGCTTCCCGAGGGAATATGAATCATCGGTTTTGCTGACGACATTGCTATTGTCACAGTGGCCAAGCACGTAGAGGAAGTGGAGGTGGCTATGAATACAGCTATCTATGCCGGCCTGGACTAGCTGCTAATAATCAACCGCAAAAAGATGGAATATGCGAGCTTCTTAGTCGGAGATCAGACGGTTAGGTCTGAGGATTCAGTGAAGTGCCAAGGGGTTATGCCGGACAACGGGCTACCCCTTAGGGAACACATAAGTTAAGCCAGCGAGAAGGCAGCACGTACACAAGGAGCACTCACACGACTGCTCCCGTAATTAGGCGAAAAGTAAGTTCAGTCCTATTGTACGCTGCTCCAATTCGGGCTAGAACATTTGCAATAAGACGACTGAAACGGATGATGAGTCTATAGACTCTGCGAGTTAAGGACAATCGGTGGGTTTCAGGCTATGTATCTCAGATGAAGCAGCGAATGTTACCCACCGACATCCTGGCGGACGAGCTCAAGAGGGTATTACGCAGGCAAACCTTTGACCGGCAGCAGACTAAGCGTATAAGAGTAGAAGAACGGGCAACATCCTTGCAATATGGCAATCCCGATGAGATGCCTCCACAAAGGGGGTGGACCAATAGGCAGGAGGTGAGGCGGGTGAAGAACGGCAGGAGACTGTAATTACCATCTTCGCAGTTTCTGCCTGGACACGGCGGCTATCGAAAGTATCTTCATAGATATGGACATGATGGGTCGCCGCTGTGTCCACAATGTCCCAATTCTGAAGAGGACGTAGAGCATGCAGTTTTTGTCTGTAACCGCTTTGCGCTAGATAGACAAATGGTGAACATACCAATCCCCGAAAGCTTGGTCCCTTACATGATGGACTCGGTAAGTAACCGGAATGAGCTATGCTCGTACATGCATTAGTCGATTTGAGGTTACGGTAGGCCGAAGCATAGAGAAGAGCTTAGGAGGACACCACCCAAAATATAGTGTAAATCGGTAACCAGCCCCGCGAAATATTAATTTACGGCAGTCGTATGGGAAGAGTGGTTGAAGTGTACAGGGGTGTGGTTTAGCATGAAGGCGCGAGTAAAAAGGAGAATAAATATCTGCGAATCGTGCGAATCTATCTTCCGAAGATTTCACATTCTTTGGCGCAAACCATAAAAAAGGAGGTCATGACATTGAAAGGAAGGAACATTAGTGCAATGAGTAAGCAGTTGAGGAAGGAAGAAGATTCGCATCCTTCCTGGGATGAGTTCAGGTGGACGTACCAGGCGGCGCATCTTTCGAGCCAATATGTGGTGTGTTCTAAACCCTTAACTTGTACATAGTGGGGTTTCCTACTACTTCTTCTTACAGTAGAATAAGATGTTTGACAGTTCGATGGTCCAGTTTCTGTCCCAAGGGATACTGCGCACACACTCTATATCCCACTTCCCTTTCACGCAGTGATTATCCCAACAAATCAGTAGCCAATTGCGTATACAAGAGCATATTTGAATCCATCAAATCTACATGCTGCTCCTTCTTCTTCTTCTTAGTGGGCGCTACAGTTCGGGGTGAACCTGGGCCTCAACCAACATGCCCCTCCATCTAGCACGATCTTTCGCTAGCCTTTTCCATTGCCGCACACCCAGTTGGCTGAGGTCCCCTTCCACCTGTGCGCGCCATCTTAAGGGCGGCCGTCCTCTGCTTCTTCGTCCCTCGGGGTTGGATTCAGAGACTCTCCGGGCTGGAGCTGTGGTGTCCATTCGCTCTACATGGCCTAGCCATCTTAGGCGTTGAATCCGTAGACGCCTGACTAGGCTCATGTCGCTGTACAGCCCGTAAAGTTAGTGGTTGAATCATCTCCTCCATCCCCCGTCTGCGTTTATAGGCCCAAAAATCACGCGCAAAATCTTTCTCTCGAACCGACCAAGGGCCTCCTCATCCGCTTTTGATAGTGTCCATGCTTCTGCGCCGTACAACAGGACTGGGATGACAAGGGTCTTATATAGAGTCAACTTTGTCGTTCGGGAGAGGGCTCTATTACTCAGTTGCCTCCTGAGCCCAAAGAAACAGCGGTTGGCAAGAGTGATTCTGCGCTTTAATTCGGAACTGATGTCGTTGTTCCAGGTCACTGCGGAGCCAAGGTAGACGAAGTCCTTAACTACCTCGAACTTATATCTGCCTATACAAACGTTCTGGCCGAGACGTCGGTGTTGAGCGTCCTTTTTTGATGACAGCATGTATTTAGTTTTGCCCTCGTTTACCGCCAAACCAATTTTCACTGCCTCCATCTCAATACTCGCAAGCGCCTCATTGACATCTCGCTGTGATCTACCTATTATGTCAATATCGTCGGCGTATGCAAGGAGTTGCGAGGATTTGAAATAGATTGTGCCTCTTCTATTGGCCAGCGATTTTTGTACAATCTTTTCCAATATGATGTTGAAGAAATCACACGACAGCGCATCGCCCTGCCTAAATCCTTTTTTGGCATCAAAACTATCGGTAAGGTGTTCACCGATTCGGATGGAGCAGCGAGCATTCTCCAAAGTCATCCTGCATAGTCTGACGAGTTTAGCAGGTATGTCAAAGGTAGACATAGCATTGTATAGCTCGTCTCTAATTACGCTGTCGTATGCGGCTTTGAAGTCGACAAATAGGTGGTGAGTGTCGACTTGAAATTCATTGGTTTTTTCCAGTATCTGCCGTAGTGTGAAGATTTGGTCGATGGCGAACTTCCCTGGCCTGAAGTGATACTGATAAGGACATGTCAGCTTATGTATAAATGGCTTTAGGCGTTCACACAAAACGGCAGAGAAGATTTTGTAGGCGATGTTAAGGAGACTTATTCCTCTATAGTTGGCGCAATCAGAGGGGTCTCCTTTCTTGTGGATCGGGCATACGATGCTGAGACTCCATTCCTCGGGCATGCTTTCCTCTGACCATATCTTACGGGTGAGCTGGTGCATGCTCCCAACCAAGTCAACCCCAGCTGCCTTGAAGAGCTCAGCAGACAGTTCGTCTGCGCCAGCAGCTTTATTCGACTTGAACTTCGATATGGCAATCTTAACTTCGCCGAGGTCAGGGGGACAGAATTCTCTGCGGTCTCCGTCTATTAGAAATGGATCATTCTGCCTGACAGCGGTATATTGACTAACATCGCCGTTATACAGTCTGCAGAAGTGGTTTTTTCATATTCTCAGCATCGAATGCGGTTCTACTACTAGGTGTCCATTCTCATCCCTGCAGGCTTCCGGTCTGCCTTTATAACCTTGGCATGCTCGCTTTATCTGTTGATAAAACTTTCGAATGTCACGCCTGCAGTAACACCTCTCCAAATCCTCAATCGCGCGCTTCTCGTGCTCTTTCCTCTTTCTTCTGAGAAGCCTATGCTCCTCCCTTCTTTTTAACTCGTAAAGCTCACGAGCTGCTCTTGTTCTTTTATGCAGCGAGGCCTTATATGCATCCTGCTTCGCTGTATGAATCCTCCTGCACTCGTCATCGAACCAGGTATTTCTTCGTGGTGGAGCCTTGAAACCCAAAACTTCGGATACAGAGCTTTTCAGGGCTTGTTTGCAAAGGCTCCACTGCTGTTCTATTGATACTGTGGAGGATTCAGGTGTATTGGAGAGCTTAAGGGAGACGCGATCGGTAAAAGCACGAGCAGTTTCTGGCGATAGTAGCTTTCCGACGTCATTACTTTGTATTCTTACTCTACTCCGTTGCGTTCGTGATATCCGTAAGCGCATCTTGGCTACTACAAGATAGTGGTCCGAGTCGATGTTAGCGTGATGAGGAGTGTCTGACGTCGATCGCGATATGATCAATCTGGTTGGTAGTCGATTGATCAAAAGACCGCCAGGTGCCTTTGTGTATGTCGAGGTGCGGTTAGCGCGTACTGGCTAGAAGGAGATTTCGCCCCGTAGCAAGATCAATCAGCCTGTGTCCGTTATCGGAGGTGGTGTCGTGTAGGCTATGTTTGCCGATGACTCGTTCAAATATGCTTTCCTTACCCAGCTTAGCATTGAAGTCTCCTAGTACAATTTTGATGTCATAGCTACGATATTGGGCACACGTTCTGTCTAGGAGATAGTAGAACTCATCTTGGGCTGAGTCATCCTTGTCTTCCGTGGGGGCGTGGACGCAGATCAGGCTGATGTTAAAAAAATTGGCCTTGATACGGATTGTTATGAGGCGTTCGCTCACATGCCGAAAGCTTAGGACATTTTGCCTTAGTCCACCTCGAACAACAAATCCGCATCCAAACAATCGTTGCCCTCTCTCCCTATAGCAGTCGCCGTAGTAAATATCGCAGTTTTTCATCCGCTTGATGCCCGGTCCATTCCATCGCATTTCCTGGATGGCGGTGATGTCCGCTTTATAGCGGTCTAGGGCGTCCGCAAGTTGTTCGGCTGCACGTGGCCTGTTTAGGGACCTAACATTCCACGTACAAAGCCGAAGATCATTGTCCTTTTTTCGTTTTCTGCAAGGGTCGTCAACATAAATCCGGTCCATTATATCCGAGGCTTGTGGTTGTTTCGGAGTTTGTGTTTTTTTACGGTTACGGCTTACTAGGCCATAGCCCAACCGACTAATCCTGTTTTTTTTGCGCAGGAGGCTCGCCATTCGCCCTTCCCCGTCTGCAATTTCCATAGGAAATCTCCAGATGGCACCACGAGGAGGTGGGGATAGGACTTACTAACAGTGCCGGAAGATGTTCGACTGCGGTGGCTCTTCTCGCTTTTTAGCAGGCCAGCATCCGTCGGATAGATGCTACCCCTACGAGGCCTTTGTTAGTCCTTTGCCGCTCCTACGGGCATCTAATAAATTCCACGCCATTAGCTTTAACGACTCCTAATTTACATAAGATATAGGTTCACGTGCAACAGGTGGTCAGACCAAAAGCGTTTCTACCTCATCAAAACAAAATGACAATAACCATTGACCCATCATCACATACATAGATAATTCCAGCGACTTTGATTGCCCTCTAAGTATCTATAAAAATAACGAATATCTCGTGTGACAGCCGGGCGATTACATATTTCACTCAACGCGAGCAACAAAGACGCGTCCATGTGATAATGGAAGCCCCGCTGCCTAAACAATGTCAATTCATCGCCCGCATTAGTTAGCGCAATTCATTTCTGCCATCAATCTACTGTAATAGATACATTTGAATTCACACTTTGGCGTTGCGAATACACCTGTGTCGGGTGGTAATGCTCCGCACGCGACACTAGTTTCGCTTCATGACGCCGGCGACACGGCGCCTAGCCCAATTAACACTTGTGATATATAGCGACTTTCTGATAAGGGCAAATGTGAGGAAGTGGAAAATGGTAAGTAAACGTGACTAAGAACGCCGGAGGGAAGAAAACTGGGAGCGGTTGTGAAAAGGTCCTCGGCAACAGTCGCGTAATTAGTGGTTTGTACCCAATCGTTAGGACGAAAACTTCAACCATTAGAAGCAGATTTGTTTGCCCGTTTGTTATTGTGGTGGAATGAAATCAGATTTGCAGGACAAAGGATGTCTTCTGTTAGTCTAATTTTATATAGCGACCGCAATCAGTGGTTATCGAGAAACCGACCTTATTAAAATGAAAACAAATTCGATTAAAGAGAGATACACTGAACCAACTAGATACACTCGTTTCCGATTGCGTCACGTATCAGATCGCAACCGACCAGCATGATGTGTTCAGGAGGTCCGATTCGATCTTTTTTTAATAATAGGACGCAATTGAAATATACAAGTAATTCAGCCAACCGAATACGTGATGAAGCGAAATTTGTATCTAACCCACCAATCAGATACGTCGTACATGTCTAATCAGTGACACATCAAACGAGCATTCGGAACACGTCTATGCACCATGTACGGGGACATGGATAATGAAATACGAGAACTATATGCAGTGGTCTGACACAATAGGACATCCGTGTCCTGAATCGGTAAGTGCTGCTGACAATAGCGTTGTGACAAATGTTTAGGGACTTTTTTCTCATGTTTTGCGGACAGTTGTTGAGTCGAAGTTAGATTCAATCTTCCATAATTTATGGAAGAGCAATCAGTGAAGTGGCATTTCATAATAGGCTCTCAGACCATGCATGAAGAGAGCTTGTCATGAATTTATGAGGTGTCAACACCTAGCTAACATTGGTTCTTTATCAAAATCACAACTCGACTAGTTTTTCAAACTACATATGTAAGTCTTAATGGACCTGTCGTGTAGAATTTGTCTTCGTCGTCAGTTTTTGACACCAGCAATTGCTTTGATGATGTTTCTCGATTTTCCACAGGTTTGACGAATGAGCTTTTTATATTCTGTCTGCCTTGATTGGTATTTGTTCCTGCTCTTCCCATAGTGGCGAATATGCCTACGAGAAAAGGAGCTCGTTGTATCAACTCATATCGCCACCTGCTGCTCGTCTAACTTAAACATATAACGACCACAGTAGAAGTCATCCAAGGTCGTTGTTAAACGACTTGCATAAGCCTCGTAGAGGCAGCATTTACCCGACCAATGCTAGTCCAATAAAAAGTGGGAAAGAGCTTGCACCGAGGATAGTAAAATCTATCTCCAGCATTTCGTGGTACCATTTGGAGAATTTTTCTGGATATTACTTTCCCCGTTTTCCGGAGAAAAATTAGAGTAGGGCTTAGGGATTCGGCACACACCACGTCGGCTCCAAGGGTGCGCTACCGTGCGCGAGCAAAGGCGGGACAATCCCAGTGGAAATGCTCTGCAGTGTTATCCTCCTCGCAACATGCAGCACAGGTAGGCGGCTCATTGACGCCAAGCACGCAGAGATGCTTAGCATATTTTCCTAACGGGAAATGCAGTCGGTGCAGAGCACCATAGACGAGTTCCTTGACCACTTCAAAATTATATCCGCCCATGGTGACGTTCTGGCCAATACGTCGGTGTTGACCGTCTCTTTTTGATGAAAGGAGGTATTTAGTTTTACCCTCATGAACCTTGAGAGGCCGCTTCTACCTCAATGCTTACCAAGGCTTCATTGACGTCTCGCTGTGTCCGTCCAATGACGTCAGTGTCATCGGCGTACTCAGGCTATTGCGTAAACTTGAAATAGATCGTACCTCTTGCACGATATTTTCAAGCACGATATTGAAAAAGCTGCACGACAACGCGTCACCTTATCTAAATCCTTTTTTAACATCAAGGGTCTCGATTTGCTCATTATCGACCTTAATGGAACAGCGAGAATTCTCCGTTGTCAGCATGCACAGTAGGACGAGTTTGGCAGGGATATTAAAATAAGGCATGGCTTTGTATAGCTCGTCTCTATACACGCTGTCATACGCGGCCTTGAAATCGATGAAAAGATGGTGAGTGTCGATTTGGTATTCTTGGGTCTTCTCCAAGATCTGCAGCATAAATATTTGGTCTATTGTGGATTTACCTGGCCTGAAACCACACCGATAAGAGACGATCAGGTTATCCACAAACGGTTTCAGGCGTTCACACATCACGGCAGAGAAGATCTTATATGCGATGTTAACGAGACTTATCCCCCTATAGTTGGCGCTGTTATAGGGGTCTCCTTTCTTATGGACCCGGCAAACGATGCTGAGATTCCATTCGTCGGGCATGCTTTCCTCCGACCATACCTTGCAAATGAGATGGAGCATGCACCTTACCAGCTCATCTCCAGCCGCCTTAAGAAGCTCAGCAGACAGGCCATCTGCGCTCGCGGCTTTCATACACTTAAGCCTTGATATTGCTTTTTCGAATTCGTCTAAGTCGGGTGGACTGAATACTGTTACAATGTCGTCCATTACGAACGGCTCGTTCTGCCTGACAGCGGTATCTTGTCTATCATCGCCGTCATACAGTCTGCAGAAGTGGTCTTTCCAAATCCTCAGCATCGACTGCGACTCTACTACCAGTTCTCCATTTTCATCCCTGCAGGCCGCCGCTCTGGCTTTGTAGCCATGGCATGTTCGTTTTACTTTATTGTAAAATTTCCGGGCGTAATTCCTGCGGAAGCATCTCTCCTCTCATGCTTTCCGTGCTCTCTCTTCTTCTTTCTAAGAAGCGTGTGTTCCTGTCTTCTCTTCTGCTCATAGATTTCGCGAGCAGCTTTCGTCCGTCGTTGCAGCATGGCTTTATATGCCTCTTGTCTTGCTGCATGGGCTTGTTCGCATTGTTCATCGGGGGATTCTAGGTTATGGCGGTTTGAAACCCAGCACCTCGCGGAGGCTGTGTGTCAGCTTGAAGTGAGCAGGGACAGAGATCGAAGCTGGCGTTTGCCATGTTAAACGCGATCAACTTCTTTGCTCTGTTTGGTCGCTGCCTCCCTCCCCCCCCCCCCCCCCCTCCCTCCTACACGCCATTACCCGCCTACATATTCATCCCCTCGTCGCACTACAAGTAGCTGATATTCAAGTTCAGATTGTTTAAGCGTTGAAGCTTGTAATAAGCTTAATAAATAAATTATTAACCTGGTGACAAGTAAAGTGATGGGGCATATTTCCGGGATCTTATGCTTCCTGGTAAATAGCACAAGCTTCGTCCTCTGGGGGTTTAGCCTGAGCCCGACGCCACCAAAGCAAGCATATGAAAGCAAACAATTATCAGTAATGAGTATGCAAGACATAATGCAAGTGTATGGTTTACCCAGTTCAAGGGACCATCCTAAATCATAAACACTGGAAAGGTGACAGACAATGAGCAAATGTTAAATTACTCCATGAAATCCAAGGCTTACAAAACCCACAGATTAAATATTGAAGATTTAACTATGAAATACCTTGACAACCACACTTCTGCCTACATCCCTCCTGTCACTCAGTGTCTTAAGTAAAATTCTCAACAAGGATAAGGGTAACTTGAGGCATTAAAATCGAAACGTTTGGGCCCGAGCCCTTTCTGATCGACCACAAGTAGTCGAACGGAATAAAATGCATAACAAATGGTAGAAGGATTCGAACAAATGTTCCATCTAGAGGACATGTTTCACTTGAATACGTGGGATCCCTTTCAATTTAATGAGTAATGAAACTTAAATGGCATTTGGTTCTCACGACCCTTTAAGACGTCTTCCACCCTAAAGGGCAATTCATTCTGTATTCACTGCGCCAAATGCCTTTCGTTTAAGGGATTGCGTTTATTTTCGGCGTCCCACGTAATTTTGCATTTTGTTCGCATCGCTTTCCACACAGTTCTCGCGCCTACACTACCTCCACAGAGCATTCGCTCGAGCCGGATTGATTCCTCCCATTCTTCTCCATCCAGTTCTTCAGTGGGAATTTCATGTGAATTTTATGCAATCCGCTGGGAACATGAACACCGAAACCGAAAACGAACGCCAAGCGTAGTTCGCTGTACTTCACGACATGCGATTTGTATCCTTCAGATACACACTTGTGTTATCGAGAAAAAGATAAAAAAAAGCGCCCAAAAAACAGCCCAAAAAAAAACACGAAAACTTCGTCTTCCCTTTCATTGCGATGCGCGATAAGTGGAAGTGGAAAGAGGTGAACGGTTCCAAAACACTCTTGACATTCGTGCCCGGGATCAGTGATCGGGTGAAGGCACAGCTCACTATCATCATGCAACATGCATGATACGAGATGATTGATTAACGCAAATCCTAGGGGGGGGGGGGGGGGGGGGGGGGGGAATGGGAATAATTATTTTTGGAATGCGGTAATTACGAGAATGACCAAAGATTTTGTTTTCGTTTTACGTTCAGTGCTGCTGGATACTCGTAATTGGAAGTGCGGTCAAAGTCCTTCGGATATTGTGGGGAGTGACGCAATCCTTTACTTTCGCTGCAAACTTGAATTTGGGATGTAAATGACTGGCGGTATGCAACTGCCGGATGAAATATTAATGGGGGTACTGATGAACGCTTTTCAGATTAAAACGCAAATTCGCACTGCGGAGGAGTGCGTTTTTTGTTTTTGTGGGTAAAAGGGAAAGGAGTAAACTCACTTACTTACTTAGATGGCGCTACAGTTCGGGGTGAACCAGGGCCTCATCCAACAAGTCTCTCCAGCCGGCACGATCTTCGGCCAGCCGCTTCCAGTGCCGCACGTCCAGTTGATTGAGGTCCTTTTCCACCTGTGCGCGCCACCTTAGATGCGGTCGTCCTCTTCTGTGTCGTGCCTCGGGGTTGGTGTCGGAGACTCTTCAGGCCGCAGCGGTTATGTCCATTCGCTCTACATGGCCCAGCCATCTTAGATGTTGGATCCGAAGACGTCTAACTAGGCTGATGCCGCTGTATAGCCCGTACAGTTGTTGGTTGAATCTCCTCCTCCACTCTCCGTTTACACAAACGGGATCAAAGATTGAACCCAGAATTTTCCTCTCGAAACGCCCAAGAGCCTCTTCATCCGCTTTTGATAACCTCCAAGCCTCAGCGCCGTAGAAGAGGACCGAAATGACGGAATGATTAAAGTTTTGTAGAGGGATACCTTAATTTTTCGAGAGTAGGCTTTACCAAAGAATCAGCGGTTGGGAAAAGTTATTCTGCGTTTTATCATAGCGCTGGTGTCGTTGCTGCTTGTCACTATCGAACCAAGGTAGACGAAGTCCTTGACTACTTCAAAAATATAGCTGCCGAAGGTGACATTCTGACTAAGACGTCGGTGTTGTGCATCTTTCTTTGATGACAGCATATATTTGGTCTTGTCCCCATTTACCCTTAAACCCACCTTAGCCGCTTCTGCTTCAATGCTTGCGAAAGCCTCATTGACGGTTCGCTTTATCCGTCCAATAACGTCAATGTCATCTGCGTAGGCAAGCAGGTGTATAGACTTGAAGTAGATCATACCTCTCTTATTGGCCGCAGAGTCCCGCACGATTTTTTCAAGTATGATGTTAACGAAATCACATGACAGTGCTTCACCCTGTCTAAAACCTTTTTTAACATCGAATGTCTCGGTTAATTCACCTCTGACCTTAATGGAGCAGCGAGAATTCTCCAGAATTCTGCACAGTCTGATGAGTTTGGCAGGAATGTTAAGGCATCTCATGGCTCTGTATAACTCGTGTCTATCACCACTGTCATATGTGGCTTTAAAGTCGAAAAAAAATGGTTCGTTTCAACCTGGAATTCATGGGTCTTATCCAAGATCTGCCGTAGTGTAAATATTGGGTCTATCGTCGATTTTCCTGGCCTGAATCCACACTGGTAGGAACCTATCACATTGTCCACAAACGGTTTCAGGTGCTTACACGGTACGGCAGAGAGGATCTTGTACGCGATGTTCAGGACACTTATCCCTCTATAATTGGCGCAGTCATAGGGGTCTCCTTTCTTAGGGACCGGGCAAACGATGCTTAGATTCCATTCGTCGGGCATGCATTCTTCCGACCATATCTTGCAGATGAGTTAGTGCATGTTTCTGACTAGCTCATCACCAGCTGCTTTAGACAGTTCCGCGGGAAGTCCGTCTGCTCCATCCATTTGCATTCCTTATTTTGATAAAATCGGACTTGAACTAGGTCGCCCACCGAAAAGTTTCGTTCACGTTTGTTGCACTCCTGAAATTGGTTAATGCTGGTGTTTCTTAGAAAGTCTACTCTGGTTCGTAAGTTAAATTTCAGCATCAACTCTGCCGGACTTCTTCCCGTAGTTCAACTCGGGGTTTTACGATATCGCATAAGAAGTCGATGTAATTTAGCGTGTAAGTCTCCGGATTCATTTTGCGCTGATCGTAACGCATTTTTAAGTATTTGGACAAGGCGTTCCGCCTGCCCATTCGTAGATGGATGAGCTGGAGATGTAAATTTATGGCATACGTTGTTAGATTTCAAAAACAGTTGAAACTCCCTCGATGTAAAATTAGTTCCGTTCTCGGATACTATAACCTCTGGGATACCAAATCTCGCAAATACCTCTCTCAAAGCCCATATGGTGTGAATGCTAGTTATTCGATTCATTGGGAACACCTCCGGCCACTTAGTCTTTGCGTTCACAACGATTAAAAAATATCGCTCCATAAAGGGATCGGCGAAGTCTATATGCAATCGTTGCCATGGTTCTGAGGGTACTACCCATGGGTGCGGCGGGGTCTTCGATGGTTCTTTTAACACTTTAGCACATTCCCTGCAGCCTTTCAACAATTCTTCGATGTCCCGATCTATACCCGGCCAATAGCAATAACTTCTTGCCAAAGCCTTCGTTTTGCAAATTCCTATATGGGCTGTGTGTAATACATTTAGTACTTGGCAACACAATTATAATGCGAATGCCTCGAAAAATGCAACCCCCATCCAGCATGAGTTCATTTTCCATATTCCTGAATGACGTGGATTTATTGCCGTTGCTTCCTTGTCTAATTGCCTGTAATTGCTCTCTGCCTTCGTTAAACTTCCAGATGCGAATGCATCTTTCTCCGGTCGCTGTTTTGTGGGACAAGATTTCAGATAACCCAACGGGAGAAGCATCTGTGGCCAATATAACAGGAAGATTTACGTCACAGGGTACCAAAACGTTATCGGCCATTACATCTTTTTAGGGTTCCGTACCCAAAGGTAAAACGGAACCCTACTACTAAGACTTCGCTGTCCGTCCGTCCGTCTGTCACCAGGCTGTATCTCATAAACCGTGATAGTTAGACAGTTGAAATTTTCACAGATGATGTATTTCTGTTGCCGCTACCACGACAAATACTAAAAACAGAACAAAATGAATATTTAAGGGGGGCTCCCATACAACAGACATGATTTTCATCCAATAAATCCTGCCTGCAACCAAGATCTGTCATTTGACGAGGTAACATACATAGCCTCTTTCATATTTATATATACAGATGGTACGGAAACCTTCGTGAGCGAGTCCGACTCGCACTTGGCCGGTTTTTTTATCGTATCAAATGCATGTTATACTGTTTGGTCCAGGTAGAAACTTGATCCTTTCTCAATTCATCCTCTGCGTATGCAATACTATAAAGTGCTTGAACGAATTACTACGGACTATAACCAAGGCGGAATTTGGTCGGCTCTCGTCCTATCTAGGCCTAGGACAACCACCCCTGAGAGTACTGAACGAACATCAACGACCCCAACCACTGCACTCCGTCCAGGTTGTGTGTGTCAACACATCATAAGAGAATATGAAAAACTCTTGAACCTGCGCGAGTCTCTAAAAAAAACAAAAAAAACAAAAATGGGTTGTAGAGGGGATGCAGTTTCGTTGAAAGATTTGGAATGAATTTGTGGTTATTAATTACCATGCGGAGAAAATGACGAAGTTGATTTAAATTTGTTGGGCTCTTGATTTTCCAATGTATTGTGTAACTCTTCTTTGTTTATTTTGTGGCCAAGGCATGTCACCTCTTTCTCAAATAGTTTACATTTCGACTTGTTCAAATGCAGATTGTACATATATGCGTAATTTATCTAATAAGAGCATGCACCTATGGAAAGTTTCTTGAATACTTTTATCCATCACGATGATATCATCAAAGAAACAAGCAATACATTCAACGTTATTGATGATATTCTCATCCATAAACCTTTGCCAAATATTTGGAGCGGTTTTGACCCCAAACATAAGTCTAATGACATTATGCAGTCCCTTGATTGTGCTCACCGCTTGTAGGAGTGAACTTTCTTCCGTCATTTGAAGGTGCAGGTAAGCCTTGTGAATATCAAAGGTGCAATAGTATTCACCGTATTTTAATTTCTGGTACAACTCTTCAATTTTTGGTATCGGGTATTTGCTATTGACAATACAATCATTCAGGGTGATTTTGTAGTCGGCGCATAACCTTATTGTCTTGTCAGACTTAATTACAGGGACAACGGGAGTTCCCCAATCAGAGTGCGCTACCTTTTCTAAAATTCCATTCCTCTCTAATGCATCTATCTCGTTTTCTATTTGAAGTCTGATCGCATATGGAACTGGTCTAGGTTTTATAAAGGTTGGACTCACTCCGTCTAGCAATTTTAAGCTGCCTTTAACTGTGGGTATTTTCCCGATAACCTGCTCAAATACATCAGCGTATTTAATAAAGATGTGTTGTTTTAATCAGCCTATATCGACCCATTATCATATCAAATTGGCCTTTTACTATGTATAAGATGCAATTAATTATTTTCTTGTTGTATTCAACCTGAACTCGCGCCTTTCCAAAAGCGGGAAGAATGTCGTTATTGTACGTTTTTAGTAGAACTTTTGTGGGCAAAATCTGGGAATCAGGCCAATCATGCCCCTCCATCTAGCACGATCTTTCGCTAGCCTTTTCCATTGCCGCACACCCAGTTGGCTGAGGTCCTCTTCCACCTGTGTGTGCCATCTTCGTCCCTCGGGGTTGGATTCAAAGACTCTCCGGGCTGGAGCTGTGGCGTCCATTCGCTCTACATGGCCCAGCCATCTTAGGCGTTGAATCCGTAGACGCCTGACTAGGCTCATGTCGCTGTACAGCCCGTAAAGTTCGTGGTTGAATCTTCTCCTCCATCCTCCGTCTGCGTTTATAGGCCCAAAAGCACGCGCTAAATCTTTCTCTCGAACCGACCAAGGGCCTCCTCATCCGCTTTTGATAGTGTCCATGCTTCTGCACCGTACAACAGGACCGGGATGATAAGGGTCTTATATAGAGTCAACTTTGTCGTTCGGGAGAGGGCTCTATTACTCAGTTGCCTCCTGAGCCCAAAGAAACAGCGATTGGCAAGAGTGGTTCTGCGTTTGAATTCGGAACTGATGTCGTTGTTCCAGGTCACTGCGGAACCAAGGTAGACGAAGTCCTTAACTACCTCGAACCTATATCTGCCAATACAAACGTTCTGGCCAAGACGTCGGTGTTGAGCGTCCTTTTTTGATGACAGCATGTATTTAGTTTTGCCCTCGTTTACCGCCAAACCAATTTTCGCCGCCTCCATCTCAATACTCGCAAACGCCTCATTGACATCTCGCTGTGATCTACCTATTATGTCAATATCGTCGGCGCATGCAAGGAGTTGCGAGGATTTGAAATGGATTGTGCCTCTTGTATTGGCCAGTGATTTTTGCACAATCATTTCCAATATGATGTTGAAGAAATCACACGAGAGCGCATCGCCCTGCCTAAATCCTTTTTTGACATCAAAACTATCGGTAAGGTGTTCACCGATTCGGATGGAGCAGCGAGCATTCTCCAAAGTCATCCTGCATAGTCTGACGAGTTTAGCAGGTATATCAAAGGTAGACATAGCGTTGTATAGCTCGTCTCTAATTACGCTGTCGTATGCAGCTTTGAAGTCGACAAATAGGTGGTGAGTGTCGACTTGAAATTCATTGGTTTTTTCCAGTATCTGCCGTGGTGTGAAGATTTGGTTGATGGTGGACTTCCCTGGCCTGAATCCGCACTGATAAGGACCTATCAGCTTATTTACAAAAGGCTTCAGGCGTTCACACAAAACGGCAGAGAAGATTTTGTAGGCGGTGTTAAGGTGACTTATTCCTCTACAGTTGGCGCAATCAGAGGGGTCTCCTTTCTTGTGGATCGGGCATACGATGCTGAGACTCCATTCCTCGGGCATGCTTTCCTCTAACCATATCTTACGGATGAGCTGGTGCATGCTCCCAACCAGGTCATCCCCAGCTGCCTTGAAGAGCTCAGCAGACAGTCCGTCTGTGCCAGCAGCTTTATTCGACTTGAGCTTCGATATGGCAATCTTAACTTCGTCGAGGTCAGGGGGACAGAGTTCTCTGCGGTCTCCGTCGATTAGAAATGGATCATTCTGCCTGACAGCGGTATACTGACTAACATCGCCGTTACACAGTCTGCAGAAGTGGTTTTTCCATATTCTCAGCATCGACTGCGGCTCTACTACTACTAGGTGTCCGTTCTCATCCCTGCAGGCTTCCGTTCTGGCTTTATAACCTTGGCATGTTCGCTTTATCTGTTGATAAAACTTTCGAACGTCACGCCTGCAGTAACACCTCTCCAAATCCTCAATCGCGCGCTTCTCGTGCTCTTTCTTCTTTTTTCTGAGAAGCTTATGCTCCTCCCTTCTTTTTAACTCGTAGAGCTCACGAGCTGCTCTTCTTCTTTTATGCAGCGAGGCCTTATATGCATCCTGCTTCGCTGTATGAATCCTCCTGCACTCGTCATCGAACCAGGTATTTCTTCGTGGTGGAGCCTTGAAACCAAAAACTTCGGATGCAGAGCTTTTCAGGGCTTGTTTGCAAAGGTTCCACTGCTGTTCTATTGATAGCGTGGAGGATTGAGGTGTATTGGAGAGCTTAAGGGAGACGCGATCGGTAAAAGCACGAGCGGTTTCTGGCGATAGTAGCTTTCCGACGTCATAACTTTGTATTCTTACTCTACTCCGTTGCGTTCGTGATATCCGTAAGCGCATCTTGGCTACATCAAGATGGTGGTCCGAGTCGATGTTAGCCCCTCGGAAAGTTCGAACATCAAGAATAGTGGAGGAGTGTCTGACGTCGATTGCGATGTGATCAATCTGGTTGGTAGTCGATTGATCAAAAGACCGCCAGGTGCCTTTGTGTATATGGAAGTGGAAAAGCTCCTCGCCTAATTGGCTAGCAGGCACAATAGATCTGCAAAGGTCGCAGTGCCATATGCTAATTGATAGCACTAGCCCCACATACATATGTATAAGAACAAAAAAAAAACAAAAAAAAATCTCAAATGATGACCTACTCTCGCTCACTAACAGCAGCCCAACTAACTTTGAAATTAAGAGACGCAAATGGAATTGGATTGCATATGTCCTTCTCTCTCCGTAGAGAAGGCGACCATGTAGCGAAGAAGGCTTTTCATTGGGATCCACAGGGTACGCGGCGCAGAGGACGTCCACGACATAATTGGATGCTCACAATCTTCTAGGAGAGCTCTTCCACCGCCATTTGGAATGGAATAAGACACATACATATGTAGCTGCCGACAGAAATCGCTGGAATGCCTATGTTTCCGCCCTATGCTCCGCCTAAGAGCGATAGTCATGTACGCGTACGCGGTTAAAATGTACAACATATCAAGGAATAAAGTAATATATGGAACCGGATTTCCAACCACAGAAACAACATCCAACCAGCCGTACTGTAATGTCTGTAATGAGATTGCTAATTCCTTCATGAGATCGGCACGCCACACTATCTCCGGGCGGTGGCACCAGCCTACTGACCTTTACCCAGTTAACATCATTGATAAGCGAATCCACCACAGCTCCCCAGTCATCTCGCTGTTCTCACCACATCACCTTTGTAGATACTTGTCTGACTCATTCGAGCTACAGGTGCGAGTAGAGATAAAACACAAATAGATACTCACTCATTCGCTACATTGGATTCATAGAAATCCGTCTCCACCAGAGGAGGCGTATAGTGAGTTGCTATGAGACCGGGGGATACTTGCCATGCCTTGAGCGTTTTTCTGTTTTTCCTTGGCGCTCTCTACCCCAAACTGATGATTGAGCAACTGCTCGACATCGAGAAGACGACAATTCACCTCACTCCGATCGTGTGGTTCTGGAAATGAAATTTTGTTCTCAGTTCGGTTTGAGTAGTTTCGGCGAACGATCGTGTCTATGTTGTTTCGCGCTTCTACGCTCCTCGTCGTTCGCGATACATTTCGCGCGTTGTTGCCCTTGTTCCGATCGATTTCTGCGATCTTATTGCAGCAAGTTTAATTGGCTTTTAGCTTAATTGAGTTTTTTTTTTTTTTTTAGTTTTGTTCTTTATTGCGAATTCGGTTAAGTGTCAACTGTGTGGCAGTGGAAGTGACCTCGACGCGTGTCTAGTGCTGCAACAACGAAGTGGGGGGAATGTGAAGTGCACAGAAAAGTAGTTTATCGTGAATGGGAGATAGAAATACAAAATCTCGAGAGTGGATAGTGCGCTGCAGTGCAGTTTGCAGTCAGTAAGGGTCTTTTTGGTTTTCTTTTTTGGACTGTGCCTGTCTGGTTGGCTACGGTGATAAATGGTGTCAAGTGCTTTTGATTTGGTTTCCAATCTCTTTACAATCGCTTCGGGTTACAGGTGGTGCAATAAGAGGAAATATGTATCAATGTCAGTGTCAACAAGCCGCTGCGTGGCATGCAGCGTTTATTTGTTTTCGATTTTTTTTTATTTTTGCAATTAGTGCCATTTTTGCATTATCAGCGTATCGAGTCACCTCTTTTCCGGATATATGAATTGGTTACTCATATAAATGCGTTTCCCTCGAATTTCAGTGAATTTTCCTGCAACGATTGTGCTGATTTCAAAAAACCTGTGTACATAACCTCACTTTTATGTAAACAGAAATAAAAAAAAACAAATAAATGCATTACGTGATAAGGAGTTGCGAATTGGTTTCGTATGTTTATCAGTGACAACGCGGTGTGGTATTATTGACAGCAGAGTCATGTAAAGATAGAGATTTTCTGTTTCTGTTTTTTAAATCAAAGTTTTTCAGCTGTTACTTGTTGTTGTCTTCTGTTCTATTACAACCGAAGGTTGATTTCCCTCACCTATCCCTTAGACATGTAATCATGTAATCATGTCTAAGGGATAGGTGAGGGTCGTCTGATAAATCGTCGGCGTTAAGAAAGTTTCGTCTTGAAAACAAGATAAATGGCTCATAACTTCTGTACTAACTTCCTTGGCAAAGTTGAGTTGTAAACAAATGTTGATTAAGGGGATAAACGAGGAGTACAGGACGGTACAGGACATTTGTAAAAGAGAGAAGTTTAATATGTAATTCTAATTAGTTTAAACCACTAACAAACAATTGTTGCTTGATTTTCGAACGAGCCTCTAAAGTGATTTCTTAAGAACTTAGTTTTTAATTGTCATAAAAAGTCCAGGAAAATTGCAAAAAGGGTTAAAATTTTTATCAGGGCTAATAAGCCAATGTATGCCATTTACCTGTTAGATATTGTCATATGCAAACGTTGACCATAACTACTTTTTAAGTGGTACATAGGGGGAGCCCGTTTATGAGTCGATTTTCGAGCAAATTGTCTCACATCTCACTAAAACTGCAGTGTTGACGCTGGTTTATCGGCATAGAGGAAGGATTTGATATACTTACATGCTTAGGTGGCGCTACAGTACGTAGGGAACCTGGGACTCAACCAGCAAGCGTACCAGCTGGCACGGTCTTTGGCCAGCTGTTTCAAGCGCTGCGTGCGCCACCGTAGATGCGGCCGTCCTCTGCCGCGCCTACATTCCCGGGTGGATTCAATGACTCTTCGGGTCGGAGCTGTAATTTCCATGCGCTCTACATGTCCTAGCCACCTTAGACGCTGTATCCGTAGACGTCGTACCAGGCCGATGTCGTTGTACAACCCGTACAGTTCTTCATCAAATCTTCTCCTCCTTACTCCGTTTGAACAAACGGGACCGTAGATAGAGCGCTGAATTTTCCTCTCGAAACGACCGAGGGCATCTTCATCCGCTTTTGTTGCGGTCCAAGCCTCTGCGCCGTAAGGGAGGACTCGGATGATCAAGGTCTTATAAGGTGTCACCTGGGTTTTCCGAGAGAGGACTCTACTTATCAATTGCCTCTTGAGCCCTAAGAAATAGCGCTTGGCAAGAGTGATTCTGCGTTTTATCTCAGCGCTTGTGTTGTTTTCGCCGGTCACCACTTCAAAGTCATATCCGCATATGGAGTCGTTCTGGCCAATGCGTTGGTGTTGACCGTCTCTTTTTGATGAAAGCAGATGTTTGGTTTTACCCTCATTGACCCTGAGACCCATGTTAGCCGCTTTACCTCAATGCTTACCCAGGCTTCATTGACGTCTCGCTGTGTCCGTCCAATCAGGTCAATGTCGTCGGCGTACGCAAGCAATTGCGTAAACTTGAAATAAATCGTACCTCTTATGTTGGCAAGTGACTCTTTCACGATCTTTTCAAGCACGATGTTGAAAAAGCTGCATTACAGCGCGTCACCTTGTCTAAATCCTTTTTTAACGTCAAATGTCTCGGTTTGCTCATTACCGACCTTAATGGAGCAGCGAGAATTCTCCATTGTCATCCTGCACAATCGGACGAGTTTGGCAGGGATGTTAAAACCAGACATGGCTTTGTATAGTTCATTTCTATACACGCTGTCATATGTATGTATGTATGTATATTGGCGTTACAGTCCATGAAGGACCTGAGCCGAGCTTCTCTCAATCACCCATGTTGTGTGTGATTTCATTTTCCCATAGGTGAAAGGGACCTACAGTTTATTGCCGGTTCCGAACGGCGAACTTCGAGAAGCTTTTCATGACAATTTTACTACTGGGGGTTTTGTCAGAGCCCCGCTGAGGAGAAACACCGTGAAAAACACGTTCGATGACATGGCTGTGTCGGGATTCGATCCCGTGTCATCGGCGTCAGAGGCCGACACACTACCCACTGCGCCACGGTGCTCTCCATATGCAGCCTTGAAATCGACGAATGGATCTGCCGTAGCGTAAATATTCGGTCTATTGTGGATTTACCTGGCTTGAAACCACACTGATAAGAGCCGATCAGGTTATCCACAAACGGTTTCAGGCGTTCACACAATACGGCAGAGAAGATCTTATATGCGATGTTAAGGAGACTTATTCCCCTATAATTGGCGTAGTTATAGGGGTCTCCTTTCTTATGAACCGGGCAAACGATGCTGAGATTCCATTCGTCGGGCATACTTTCCTCCGAACATACCTTGCAAATGACATGGTGCATGCACCTTACCAGCTCATCTCCAGCCGCTTTAAGAAGCTCAGCAGACAGGCCGTCTGTGCCCGCGGTTTTATTAGACTTAAGTCTTGATATCGCTATTTTGACTTCGTATAGGTCGGGAATTCTCTTACATCGTCGTCCATTACGAATCTTGTCAATCATCGCCGTTATACAGTCTGCAGGAGTAGTCTTTCCAAATCCTCAGCATCGACTGCGACTTTACTACCAGTTCTCCATTTTCATCCCTGCAGGCCGCCGCTCTGCTTTTGTAGCCATGGCATGTTCGTTTTACCTTATTGTAAAACTTCCGAGCAGCTCTCGTCCGTCGTAGCAGCGTGGCCTTATATGCCCCTTGTTTTGCTGCATGTGAACCAGGGGTTTCTAACTGGTGGCAGTTGAGAGCCATGGTGGCGCTTTGGCCATGCGCCCATACCTGCTCTATTGTTTGTGCTGCTGTGGGCGGATTTTGAGAGAGCTTAAAGGAGACGCAATCGGCAAAGATTCGGGCAGTCTCTTTCGATTGTGGCTTTCCAACATCGAACTTACGTTGTCCTATTTGACTCCTAAGCATTCTTGATATCCTCATTCGTACCTTGCCTACAACAAGGTAGTGGTCCGAGTCGATGTTGGTTCCTCGGAAGGTTCGTACGTCGAGAATACTGGAGAAGTGTCTGACACCGATCGCAATGTGATCAATCTGATTGGTAGTGGATTGATCAAAAGACCGCCAGGTACCCTTGTGAATGTTGAGATGGGGGAATCGTGTGCTTGCTACAAGGAGGTTACACCCCATTAGGAAATCGATTAGCTTAAGTCCGTTGTAGGAGGTGGTGTTTTGGAGGCTATGCTCTCCTATGATCGACTCCAATATGTCCTCTTTGCCCAATTTTGCATTAAAATCTCCTAAAGCTATTTGTGATCGTAGAACTCTTCTTTGATTCGATCGTCCTTTTCGTCGGATGACGCGCGAACTAATGTTTCTAAATTAAGCTTTGATGCGGATTGTTATAAGGTGTTCGCTTACATCCCGAAGGTTCAATACCTTTTGTGGGAGTCTTCCTCGAATATCGAATCCGCACCCGAATAAGCGCTAATTGTTCTCCTTGTAGCAGTTCGCGTAGCAGATGTCGCAGGTTTTCATCCGTCTTTTGCCTGGTCCATCCCATCTCATTTCTTGGAGTGCAGTTATATCTGCTTTGTAGTAGCTGAGGGTTTGCCTCAATTGATCGCCTGCACCCGTTCTGATAAGGGACCTCATATTACAGGTGCAGACTCTCAAGTCCTTTAGTCGTTTGCAGCGGTCGTTAGCTTTGTATCCGTCCGTATCCAACGCCTGTGGTTGTTTCGGAGCAAGTGTTTTTTCCCGTAATAGGGATGGATGTTACCCCTAAGAACAACCCCCGACCTGGGGGGCCGTGTTGCAGCGACACACTTGTTAATAATTAACAAACAAACAAACAATCAATAACTCAAACAAAAGGATGATTTCCAACTGTATACAACCTTAAGTGTGTTGCGGTGTTTCCCTTTTTGTGTACAACACACTACAATGAGAATACACCTTTTGATGTAACACACTTACCATTTGCAGTGTAGTGCTACCCAATATATAATCATCAACAGCAATAAAAAGCATCTGATGAATTTGAGTTAAATATATCTTCGCGGGGCCCGACGATAGCAAAAACAAAAACCAGAACCTCCATTACAGAGGGGCCAAGGTCTACTAAGAGCAAAGGTGCTTAGCAGAGCATTAAACAAGTCATCTTCCTCGATCGACAAGTTGAATCGAACGTACATTTACTAATTTAGCATGATGATCCACGTTCTAGCCATAGCGCTTATATCAGTCATTAGACTTCTAATCGTCGTAGGCGGTACTATCTATTATCGACTGTAGATCGGATCTTCGATTCTATTTAAGTCAACTGATGTCACGCAATAATTCATGGTGGAATCTCAGTAAGATTTTTATTGAACTTCTTGCTATTTTATTGACCATAAACTAGTCCTTCCCACAAAAATGACATCCTCTATACGGCATTAAACCACCATTTGCGCAATCACATCTAAGGCGATCTGCCAACTCTGTAATATCAAATATGCGATATCGCGACGATATTGAGCGCCAAAAATTGTTTGCTTTTGACGACAATCCGTCATGCGTTGGCGCATGTGTATCCATGTGTATCTGAATTGCTGATTGAAGTAGCATGCGGAGTAGTCAAGTTTGTTGTTTTCGAACTTTATCGCAGAGTTTAGGTGGAAGTTCAATGTCAATGTCAAAAGTCTGTGTGGCTACTTTATCCATGGCAAGCCAGACCCCTTCCTGATGTGGGACTTTTTGTCCCTCATTTAGTTAACAACCTTGGTGCATCGTACGCGTATGTGAACGAAGTCAGTGTAATCCACTGAGTAGGCTCAGACGATTTCAAATTCGCTGTCTACTACCAAGCTTCTGGACAGAAGCACGAAACAAGATGATGTGCCGCCTATTCTTCTTTGGAACATAGTGCGCAATGAACCATGCTACTAGTGAAACAATTTGACTGCGCGGTGACCCTCGTAGACAGTATTGCTTTAGTCATATATTCTAAGAGACCTTATATACTTGTGCGCTTCACCGCTTTGGAGCAGATCATATTTTTTGTTTTTTTAATAATTTACGCGCACTCAAGGTCTAATGGCCTTATTATGTCGGCGACACAGTGCGGGCAGAAGGTAGAAAGGAAGAGCGATTGAGGAGATGCCGATGGACTTCTTCTTCTTCTTAGTGGCCGCTACAGTTCGGGGTGAACCTGGGCCTCAACCAACATGCCCCTCCATCTAGCACGATCTTTCGCTAGCCTTTTCCATTGCCGCACACCCAGTTGACTGAGGTCCCCTTCCACCTGTGTGCGCCATCTTAAGTGCGGCCGTCCTCTGCTTCTTCGTCCCCCGGGGTTGGATTCAAAGACTCTCCGGGCTGGAGCTGTGGTGTCCATTCGCTCTACATGGCCCAGCCATCTTAGGCGTTGAATCCGTAGACGTCTGACTAGGCTCATGTCGCTGTACAGCCCGTAAAGTTCGTGTTTGAATCTTCTCCTCCATATCCCGTCTGCGTTTATAGGCCCAAAAATCACGCGCAAAATCTTTCTCTCGAACCGAACAAGGGCCTCCTCATCCGCTTTTGATAGTGTCCATGCTTCTGCGCCGTACAACAGGACCGGGATGATAAGGGATGATATGGAGTCAACTTTGTCGTTCGGGAGAGGGCTCTATTACTCAGTTGCCTCCTGAGCCCAAAGAAACAGCGATTGGCAAGAGTGATTCTGCGTTTGATTTCGGAACTGATGTCGTTGTTCCAGGTCACTGCGGAACCAAGGTAGACGAAGTCCTTAACTACCTCGAACCTATATCTGCCAATACAAACGTTCTGGCCAAGACGTCGGTGGTGAGCGGCCTTTTTTGATGACAGCATATATTTAGTTTTGCCCTCGTTTACCGCCAAACCAATTTTCGCCGCCTCCATCTCAATACTCGCAAACGCCTCATTGACATCTCGCCGTGATCTACCTATTAATGATGTCAATATCGTCGGCGTATGCAAGGAGTTGCGAGGATTTGAAATGGATTGTGCCTCTTGTATTGGCCAGTGATTTTTGCACAATCATTTCCAATATGATGTTGAAGAGATCACACGACAGCGCATCGCGCTGCCTAAATCCTTTTTTGACATCAAAACTATCGGTAAGGTGTTCACCGATTCGGATGGAGCAGCGAGCATTCTCCAAAGTCATCCTGCATAGTCTGACGAGTTTAGCAGGTATGTCAAAGGTAGACATAGCGTTGTATAGCTCGTCTCTAATTACGCTGTCGTATGCGGCTTTGAAGTCGATAAATAGGTGGTGAGTGTCGACCTGAAATTCATTGGTTTTTTCCACTATCTGTCGTAGTGTGGAGATTTGGTCGATGGTGGACTTCCCTGGCCTGAATCCGCACTGATAAGGACCTATCAGCTTATTTACAAAAGGCTTCAGGCGTTCACACAAAACGGCAGAGAAGATTTTGTAGGCGGTGTTAAGGAGACTTATTCCTCTACAGTTGGCGCAATCAGAGGGGTCTCCTTTCTTGTGGATCGGGCATACGATGCTGAGACTCTATTCCTCGGGCATGCTTTCCTCTGACTATATCTCACAGATGAGCTGGTGCATGCTCCCAACCAGGTCATCCCCAGATGCCTTGAAGAGCTCAGCAGACAGTCCGTCTGCGCCAGCAGCTTTATTCGACTTGAGCTTCGATATGGCAATCTTAACTTCGTCGAGGTCAGGGGGACAGAATTCTCTGCGGTCTCCGTCGATTAGAAATGGATCGTTCTGCCTGACAGCGGTATATTGACTAACATCGCCGTTATACAGCCTGCAGAAGTGGTTTTTACATATTCTCAGCATCGACTGCGGTTCTTCTACTAGGTGTCCGTTCTCATCTACATATACTTTGCCATAAATCCACTCATGATTCTTTTTATGAAAATTAATTTACGCTGTGTGAAGCCTCATCATTCATCACACTCGTGTATCAGTTGCCAGAGGTACGTTTTTACACATTAACCATTTCCATTGAAGTTGTTTGTCCCATGGAACAGGCTGAAAAGCCGATTTCCATCCTTAAGTCCTTAAGCGCTTTCAATGAATAACCAAATTAAACCGAAATTTCGCATTACAACAGCTCAACGTGTCCTTGTAAATACTCGTAAATTAACGCCTCTCCGCATCTCAATGGAATCTCTGTTCACACGCTCAACACTTCCATATATAATTCATCTCACGCACGCCCCGTAATTGCCCATTAAACACTTTGCCATCCTACCTCATCTCTGTAGTCAGCAGGATGCGATACATGAGTATAATGTATGTGGAGGATGTCGCGATTTTCCGCTACCACCGGCACATCAGGTACAACGATTGCATAAATAAATTCCAGTGCCACACGACGCTGCCGCTACTGGTCGATAAACATGACACAATTCCTGCTCCTTCTTAGCTCCATTCAGTGTTTATCTTAAACTCATTCACACAGTGCTCTGCATCTGAAGAAAAACAGAAACACTAAGATTCAAAAATGCGAATTTCGGTAATGATCTAAATTAGACGCCACGTGATGGATCGTCCAACGCAAGAAACAAACGTCGACACGGTCGTCGACGCGCTCTATCAGCTCGTAGGTGTCAAATAAACAATCCGCGCGGACATCTGCATACCATAGTTTCGCGTTTCATTTCACCTAGATACAACCACATTAAAAAATACGTACAATAGATACACGATACAGTTTTAAGGCGAGAAGGAAATATCGTACGAATGCGAGCGCAGAAATAACGATAATTTATTTTTACTGACCAAGCACACAGTGACGCTGACGAGGAATGTGGAATTCGGTTTTCGACGTTTACACAGCGCGCAATCGTACCGGGCCGGGTGTGTAAATAGATTCATGTTCTATTGGCCGGCCGACTGGTTGCTGTTGACTTCAAGGGAACTTGCGATTTGTGTATGTTCTCAGGCGTACTCGATAGTGATTTGCTTCACGTACGACCTTGTGATGTAAACAATTTTCTATATTTACACTTGCATCATGGTCTGGCTTCATTCGGTTACGAATTTCACTCTCGAGCCCAATAGAGACACAGGGACGCATCTGTCACACGATGATGCTCGGTGAAGTCATTCCGGTGATTTATGATCACGAACTTTCATCATCTTTCGGCAGTGATCGCGGAGAACACTAGATCAGACAAAATGATCTCATGATCTTGTAATGATGTCTTTGTTTTATGTTCTCTCGATAAACTGTATCTATACCGAGCAGTTGGGGACGGGGAATAGTGATCGCGCTTTGATCGTGTATCATGACCGAATTACAAATTTCGAACTCAAGGACAGTTTTCATGACGAGTTTGGTTTCCGCCTTATACTCGGATTCATACATACGTCTATCCGCCGGCTTGTAATACGATGGGGTGCGTAATGGAAGTGGATATTGCTATTCAAATGTAAACACTCACAGAGCTAGTGAGCTTTGTTCGTGAGTCACGTGGAACTTTTTTTTTTTCTGTTCTGTGGAATTCGTTTTGATTGTTTTTTACTCTGGGGTGCGTTTGGCTTGTTATGCTTGGAAGTATGTATGTACGTCGTTGGTAATGAAGACAAACGCTTTTTTGTTTTTGTTGTTTTTCTTCTATCTATTTTTGGATAAGTTTAAGACAAGCCAATTTAGCACATCTGTGAAAGATCAGTGACTCTCAGGCTAGTCATCTGATCGGCAGGTAAGACACATTTAAAATTCTAAAACTAAACGTGCTTGTTTGGTTGTTCTATTAGATCTTATACGAAAGTTGTAACCTTTTTGGAAACTTGTTTGGCGAAAAATCACCTTTACGACATGATGTCCAGAGTGGAATCATTTCTCTTTCGGTGGCATTCGTTTTTCGCGTTCATGATGACGCTTGACTAGAAGAACAATGCCATTTTACGAAATAAGGCCTATTTGTGAGCTTAAACCGATTTATACGTATGCCATCAAAACACGTTTTGAGCCATCAACTTGTTTTATAGACCATCAAGGCATCTCATAAGCCGTCGAGCCATAGCACGAACCAAATTTTTTCCATGCCCTCAGATAATTTCATGACTTACTTACTTATCAGGCCTGCGATCCATGGAGGATCTGAGCCTGAGCTATAGCTGCCTTCCATCCTTGACGGTCCCGGGCACGCTGCTTCCAGTTGTCAAGACCAAGATGTCTTACATCCGCGATTACTTGGTCTTTATACCGGAGGTTCGGTCTTCCTCTTCTTCTCGAACCAGGAGGCTCGGAGTCGAAGACCCTCTTAGCTGGAGCGTTGATGTCCATGCGCTCGATGTGGCCGAGCCAGTGTAGTCGACGGATCCTTGCCTTCCGGACTACATCCACATCTTGGTACAGCTCGTAGAGTTCGCGGTTGTGTCTTCTTCTCCATTCACCTTCCTCACAGACAGGACCAAATATCCGGCGCAGAATTTTTCTTTCGAAAGAACCCAAAATCAGCTCCGCTGTCCTGCTTATCGTCCAGCTTTCGGCTCCGTACAGCAAGACTGGCAGAATGAGCGTTTTGTAAAGCATGACTTTGGTCCTTCGAGTGAGGAGTTTTGACCCCAGTTGTTTGGACAAGCCGAAGTAGCAGCGGTTGCCAAGGGCGATTCTACGCCGGATCTCCACTGTGGTGTCATTTGTGGAATTTACGTTTGCCCCGAGGTAGACAAACTCCTTAACTACCTCGAAATTGTAGCTGTCAATTGTTATGTTTTGTCCCAGGTGGTGAGCGACGGATTGGTTTTTGCTTGACAGCATGTATTTCGTTTTGTCCTCATTGATCTTAAGGCCAATTCGTTTCGCCTGTTCTTCAATCGCCGTGAATGCTTCCACAATGCCACGGCGAGAACACGCGATGATGTCGATATCATCCGCGTATCCTAGCAGCTGGATGGACTTGTAAAAGATAGTGCCTTCCCTGTTGACGCCTGCCCGTCGCACTATCTGCTCCAGCACCAGGTTGAAGAAGTCACATGACAGCGCATCTCCTTGCCGAAATCCGGTGCATGTTTCGAATGGTTCCGAGGTCCTAAAACCGAGTTGCACGGTGCATCGCGTGTTTTTTAGCGTGGCGCGACACAACTGGATCAGTTTTACCGGGATCCCGAATTCGGCCATCGCCCCAAACAGTGCTTCACGATGAATGCTGTCGTATGCGGCTTTGAAATCGATGAAAAGATGGTGTGTATCGATTTGAAACTCGTTGGTCTTTTCCAGGATTTGTCGAAGTGTGAAAATTTGGTCTATAGTTGATTTGCCGGGCCGGAAGCCGCACTGGTAGCTGCCGATTAGTGCGGTGCAAAATGGTTTTAGACGTTCACACAATACGCTGGACAGGATCTTGTATGCGACATTGAGCAGGGATATACCTCTATACATAGTTCTTGCAAGAGGTAGGATCGCCTTTTTTGTGGATGGGGCATATAGAGCTGGTATTCCAGTCGTCGGGCATGCTCTCATCTTCCCAAATTCTGCAGATGATCTGGTGCATGCTCCCTACCAGAACATCGCCGCCAGCCTTGAAGAGCTCTGATGGCAAGCCATCTGAGCCTGCGGCCTTGTTGTTCTTCAGCTTCTGAATAGCTGTGCCGACTTCTTCTATGCTGGGTGGGAGGACTACTTAAGCGGCTGGAGTTGGGATTTCCTCGGTCCCTACCACTCTCTCTTGGTCATGCTCGTTAAGCAGCTGCTGGAAGTGCTGCTTAAATACATCCACTATTCCCTGCGGGTCGGTGACAAGATTACCCTCCCAGTTTCGAAGAGCCAGGGTGCCCTTTTTGAAGCCTCCTGCAAGGCCTTTGGCTTTCTTGTAAAAGGCTCGTATTTTCTGTTTATCCCGAGACTCCTCGATATCCTTGAGCTGGGAGGCTGCGAAGATTCTTTTCTTTTGTCGCAGTAGTTTCTTCTCCTCCCTTCTTCTGGCTCGGTACTCTTCTCGCGCTGCCCTGGTTTTCCTCTGCAGCGCCTTTTGGTACGCCTCGTCGGTTGCTGCCTTTTTCTGCTCACACTCGCCATCATACCACGGGTTTCTTGTCGGGGGTGGTAGGTATCCTAAGGTGGTTTCGGCTACTTCCTGAATGGCTGAGCGGCAATGCAGCCACATATTATTGGCATTTGTGTTCGACGTAGGCATACCGTAGAGTCTTTCGCTCAGCTGCTCCCTGTAGACTCTGGCAACCTCCGGTGTGCTCAGGCGCCCAATGTCGAACCTCCTCCTGATGGGCTGGTGCAGCTTTCTGACATTGGACAGTCGAGCTCTGAATCTTGCTGCTACGAGGAAGTGGTCAGAGTCGACATTTGCCCCTCTGAATGTTCGCACATCCAGGATGTTTGACGCGTGCCTTGCGTCAATGAGCACATGGTCGATTTGGTTGGCGGTTCGACCGTCCGGAGATCGCCAGGTTGCTGTGTGGATTCGCTTGCGAGGGAATCTTGTGCTACTTATCACCGCATTACGAGCTGTCGCAAAGTCAGCGAGTCGGAAGCCGTTATCTGTTGTTGTATCGTGGAGGCTGTGCTTTCCGATCACTCCGCCAAGGGTGTTTTCCTTTCCGATTTTGGCGTTGAAGTCCCCGAGCACGATTTTTACATCGTACTCCGGACAAGCTCCGTAGGCGTTGTCCAGGAGGTCATAGAAGTCCTCCTTGATAGGGTCTTCAGCCTCTTCGGTAGGGGCGTGTGCACATATAAGGCTGATGTTATAAAATCTGCCTCTGATGCGGATCACAGCCAGGCGATCACTTATAGGTTTAAAGTCGATGACCTTCGACCTTAACCGTTTTCCCACGACAAATCCGCATCCCAGTAAGTGCAACCTTTTGTGACAGCTGTAATAAATGTCGCAATTTTTCTTCCTAATCATACCGTTTCCTATCCAGCGTATTTCCTGGACCGCAGTAATATCCGCCTTGTACTGCGTGAGGATCCCTTCTAGTTTATGAGCAGCTCCGGGAGTGTACAGGGTTCTGACATTCCAGGAGCATACTCGCAAATCGTGTTCCTTTTTCGTGCGTTGTCGTCGTCGAGTATCCGTCCGTGTATCCGAGGCATCTTGCTCATTCATAACTTGGGTTTTTTTTACGTGGGCGGATTGTTAGCCCGCCGCACAACCGCCATTCTGGTCGGGGTTTTTTTCGCTGCATACGTTTGTTCACCTCCCAACGGTTGTTGAAGAGGCTATCCAGAGGGCGCCGCGAGGAGGCCGTATGTCAACTTGACCCGGGCATTTAAACAGGGATCGTTGCTGGCATCTCGCCAGGTTGAGAGCAATCAACAACTTTACCCTGTATGTCCGAGCCCATGCCCTCTAGATAATTTCATGAACTTGCATAAAATGTTATGAGCTATTAGCCATGAGCGTTATGACCCACATGCTTAAGTTTTGTAAGCCACCATTCATCGGTATTATTAGCCAACGCCATCAGTCTTATCAGTATAATGAGTCATCAGCTATCAGCCATCAGTCTAATAGACCATCAGTCTAATAGAGCATCAGTCTAATAGACCATCAGTCTAATAGACCATCAGTCCTATAGACCATTAGTCTAATAGACCATCAATCTAATAGACCATCAGTCTAATATACCATCAGTCTTATAAACCATCCATCAATCACCAGTTTTATGAGCCATCAGTAATCAGTCTTAAGAGCCATGAGCTATCAGACTTATGATATTTTGATCCATGAGCCATCAGCCATCAGTCTTATCAGCCACCAGCCATCAGTCTTATGAGCCATCAGCCATCAGTCTTGTGAACCATCAGCTATCAATCTTATTAGCCATTAAACATCAATCTTAAGAACCACTTGCCATAAATTTTATGGGCCGTTAGCCATCATGAGCCATCAGCCCTTAGTCTTGTGATCCACCAGGCTTCAATCTTATGAGCCATCAGAGCCTCCGTCTTGTGAACCCTCAGTCTTCTGAGCGTTCAGACTTCTAAGCCCGCAGTCTTCTGAGCCATCCGTCATTTGGGCTCTCAGCCTTCTGAGCCATCAGTCTTCTGAGCCCTCTGTATTCTGAGACATCAGTTTTCTCGGCCCTCAATCTTATGAGGTATCAGCCTTTAGTTTCATAAGTCTCTAGCCATCAGTCTTATAAGACATCAGCCATCGGTCTTGTGGGCTATAAACCATCAGTCTCATGAGCCATCGACCATCAGTCTTGTGGGCCATAAGCTATCAGTCTTATGAGCCATCAGCCCTTAGTCTTGTGAACCTACAGAAATCAATCTTATGAGCCATCAAGCATCAGCCTTATGAACCATTTGCCATCAATTTTATGAGCCATCAGCAATTAGTCTTAACAGCCGTCAGTCTTTTGAACCAACAGCCATCAGTCTTATGACCCAATAGCCATCAGTTCTATGAGCCACCAGCCATTCATCTTATGAGCCATCAGCCCTTAGTCTTGTTAATCACCATGAGCCATCAGCTACGTATCTGTCTCGTATCTGTTTATAAGCCATTTGCCATTAGCCTTATTAGGCAAGAACCTTCAGTCCGATGAGCTATTTGCCATCAGTCTTATGAGCCATCGGCCAACAGTCTAATGAGCCATCAACTCTCAGTTTTCTGAGCCATCTGTTTTTTGAGCCATAAGTTTTCCGATCTGAAGTCAGTCTGATGAGTAATCAGCATTAGAGTTATGAGCCACCAGCCATCAGTTTTATGAGCCATAGCCATCAGTCTTATGAGCCATAGCGGTCAGTCTTATGAGCCATTAGCCATAAGCTATCAGTCTTATAAGCCACCAGCCCTTAGACTTGTGAATCATTAGCTATCAATCTTATGATCCATCAAACATCAGTTTTATGAACCATTTGTGATCAGTTTTATGAGCCATCAGCAATCAGCCTTGTGACCATCAGTGTTCTCGGCCCTCAGGCTTCTGATCCGAAATTAGTCTGATGAGCTATCGGCATTAGAATTATGAGCCACCGGCCATCAGTCTTGTAAGTCATAAGCCGTCAGTCTTGTGGGCCATAACCTATCAGTCTTATGAGCTATCGGCCCTTAGTCTTGTAAATCATCAGCCATCAAACATCAGTCTTAGAGAATCATGAGCCATCATCAATCAGTGAACCAACAGCCATCATTCTTTTAAAACAAGAGCCATCAGTCTTGTGCCCTATTAGCCATCATTTCTATGAGCCACCCGCCGTCCATCTTATGAGCCACAAGCCCTTAGTCTTGTCAATCACCAGTCTTATAAGCCATTTGCCATTAGTCTTATGAGCCATGAAATCTTTTTATGAACCGCCAAATTATGTTATGAGTCATCAAGTCATTTTATGAGCCGTCAGCTTATCTTACGAACCATCAAGTCATTTTATTGGACATCAAATCGTCTTCTGATCCATCAGAACGTCTTTAGATCAATCTTATGAGCCCCTCGCAAGCATACGAGCTATCAAATCATCTTGTGAGTCAGAACTACATTTAACGAAGCACAAACTCATCTCTTGAGTCCAAAATTCTTCCTATAAGCCCAATATGATTCATGTGCCCTCAACTGATTTTATGAGCCAATTATGAGGCACTAAATAATATTAAGAGTACTTAAGACGTCTTATAAACCACCGAAACGACTCACGACGGTCTTATGAGCAATTAAACCGTCCTTGAGCCAAAACCACATTTTACGAAGCGCGATTTCAATTTCTATTTTTTTTTTTCATAATTCGCACAGGTCCCAGGTCACATAACCTGGGCGAAATGCAGATGGTTTGGGTCGTAGATGTTCGTTGACTTTTTTCCAGGGGTGGTTGTCCTAGACAGAATTCGGGAGGAACTCGACAAAATTTTCACGTTGGTTATAGTTCGCAGCAAAAGTTCCATGCCATTATGGTGTTATCATAAAAGTGCAAACACAGAATATGAATTTGAAGTGTTATGCCTTCATCAGTGTTTTGGTCACTTCCCATTTACAATAGTTATGTATGTTGCCCAATTTTTTGCGTATGGAAATCGTATTTCTTGCCTATAGACAGACTTTGAACAATAGACAGACGGTGATGTTTATCACTGCACCACGGCCACCCGTAAGTCAAACTCCCTTCTTCTTATAAGCCATAAGTCCAGCCTAAGGACCAGACAGATATAGGTGTTATTAGTCAAGCAGCACCATTCTGATCAGATATTGAGCGCTCCCTTTTGTGAAACCTGCTCAAAATGGGTCTAAATATTGTTTCAGTGGAAGCGAGTTCTTATTTTAGACATTTCTGTAGCCTCATGGTGTTCCACGAGTTGTTATCAGACCCAAACTTGACGTTATCGCAGATCCTTCTATTCCCGATTGTTCGGGGACTTTGCTATACTCTATGTAACCATTATATACATAGGTACAGTGGGAGCACTTTGACGAATTTGTTTGTCTAACTAGTTATCGTCCAATTTCGTCGTATCCCATGGTCCGGACTGAATGTCTTTTTCTAGGCTCAGAAAAAAATCTACATCTACCGTAAAGGCTGATGTCACGCCATCTTTTAGTGTCCTTAGGGAAAGAGCGTCACTGTAAGCCTGTGAAAGGTCTCTAAATTGTTTTTATAAAAAAATATAATTTTTCCAAGCTTAAAAGGTTTCAAGGCTTACAACATTTTGAAGTTTCCTCCAGAGGTACTTGCGTGTAAAGTTTAACAGAAAAGAAGTGATTCCAGGAACCTGGTATCAACAGACACAATACGTACTTTTAAAAATTGGTTCTTTACCCTTTTTTAGATGTTTCTCGGAATAGATACATATTAAGGCGCGGTTTGACAGGTGGCCGAGTTTTTAGGATTACTTCATGTTCTTTACTGTCTGAGTCAAGCAATTCGTTCTGCAACATGATACGTTTAATCGGCTTTGAATATATAAAGTATTAGCTTCTGTGTCGCCTTAAGCCTGATCGACAGATTGAAGTAATGTGCGTTCGAACTACATCAATCATTCTGAGTTTTGTGTATCAAGATGACCGTGCGTAAATGATGGGGAAATCACAACAACCTGATCACCAGCTCCTACTCATTCTCCAGAAGCATTTAATTTTGTTTTGTTTTCAAATACGAATACAGTGATCCTCAAGTGATCTTGTCAACGATATTGTTAAGTGCTACCCATTCATCTTTATTATTACGTTCTAAAAGATAAACTAGCGTTCGCATAAATACAAACATGCATTCACATAGCCAATGATGCCGAACAACGCACTATTAACTAGACATTCGGTTCAGAGTATTGTGGATGAACAACTTTCTAAATTTATCGAAGAAATGCCCATACCTATGAATTTCAGAAAGATGCTTTCTAATTTTACTCTGAAATAAGTAATGCTCATCGATATCCTGATGTTAGGTTATTCCTGGTACAAGGAAACAATTTTCCGTAAATAGAACATTCTTTAGAAAACCTGAATGAAACTAATATGAATGAAAACTAATATTGTTGGTACAAATCAAGCATTCTTCGCCCCTAAACTAGGCCAATAAATAACGCTTGTCGTGTGTGATGCTTTTGCATAGCAAGCACGTGTAGGTTTTTTTTTTAACCAATAACCTTGGATTATTTACAGAGTGTCACACCATTCCAATGAGTTGATTTCTTTTTGTTTTGTTCTTTTTTAATTACCTAAATACTGTTTTGATCAATTTACATTTATATATAAACTCAAAGGGGTATGGGTTAACCAGGCCTCACCCAAAACAACCCAGCGAACACAGGTTCGCGACAACGCCGCTTTGCTAAACTCTATGCCGCGTTTTGCGTTGTTCAAAGACCGCAGCAAACGTTTAGCAGGCATCCAGGCAAATGTTTTAAAAGCAATAAACGCTTTTGCCTTTATACTTTTGGTTTTAGTAAAAGTTAAAATAATGGTTTTAATAAGAGGAAAAATAAAAAGATAAAATTCAATAAGAAAAAAAAAAAAAAACACGCGATGGCAATCCAAAATTAAAAAAAAAATGACTATAGACCGCGATATTTTGCTTAAGTGTGGGTAGATGAAAGGTAG
This sequence comes from Eumerus sabulonum, assembly GCA_951905685.1. Taxonomy (NCBI): domain Eukaryota; kingdom Metazoa; phylum Arthropoda; class Insecta; order Diptera; family Syrphidae; genus Eumerus; species Eumerus sabulonum. The sequence goes on from OX645060.1 coordinate 10,037,391, forward strand.
TGGTGTACCCGATCGCCGAATTGACTAACCAAACTTAGCCTAAACCCGCTAAAAACGCAAGTGCAGCACTTTTTCTTGGTGGAAATAACCCGACCGTACCGAGTGAAGAACCAAACCTGAGTGAGTTCGCACTCAGTTCGGCGCGGCTTTTATACCATTTTTGTGCCGTCGATTTTCGTGGGTGCGGACCGTTACTCTTCAATTCCTCTTTTTAGAGTTGCCAAGTAGATTTGTTTTTTGTATAAATAAAGTTTTTACATTAAAGAGTTTAACAGTATAATAAAATAAAATATAATATACACATAGAGTTGTCGCGTTCCAGTCGTCGGGCATGCATTCGTCCTCCCAAATTCTACAGATGATCTGGTACATGCTCCCTACCAGAAGATCACCTCCAGCCTTAAATCTCGATGGTAATCCATCCGAGAATGTGACCTTGTCGACAACTTCGTCTCTCTCTTCTACATGCTCTCGTTAAGTAATCGCTGGAAATGCTGCTTGAAAATATCCACTATTCCCTACGGATCGGTAACAAGTTTGTTCTCGCAATTTCGGAGAGCCTGGGTGCCTTTTTTAAAGCCCGCTGTGAGGCTTTAGGGATGAGCCTGCAGGGATGAGAGCGGACATCTAGTAGTAGAACCGCAGTCGATGCTGAGAATATGGAAAAACCACTTCTGCAGACTGTATAACGGCGATGTTAGTCAATATACCGCTGTCAGGCAGAATGATCCATTTCTAATCGACGGAGACCGCAGAGAATTCGGTCCCCCTAACCTCGACGAAGTTAAGATTGCCATATCGAAGCTCAAGTCGAATAAAGCGGCTGGCGCAGACGGACTGTCTGCTGAGCTCTTCAAGGCAGATGGGGATGACCTGGTTGGGAGCATGCACCAGCTCATCCGTAAAATATGGTTAGAGGAAAGCATGCCAGAGGAATTGAGTCTCAGCATCGTATGCCCGATCCACAAGAAAGGAGACCCCTCTGATTGCGCCAACTATAGGGGAATAAGTCTCCTTAACATCGCCTACAAAATCTACTCTGCCGTTTTGTGTGAACGCCTGAAACCTTTTGTAAATAAGCTGATAGCTCCTTATCAGTGCGGATTCAGGCCAGGGTAGTCCACCATCGACCAAATCTTCACACTACGGAGAATGCTCGCTGCTCCATCCGAATCGGTGAACACCTTACCGATAGTTTTGATGTCAAAAAAGGATTTAAGCCGGGCGATGCGCTGTCGTGTGATTTCTTCAACATCATATTGGAAATGATCACTGGCCAATACAAGAGGCACAATCTATTTCAAATCCTCGCAACTCCTTGCATACGCCGACGATATTGACATAATAGGTAGATCACAGCGAGATGTCAATGAGGCGTTTGCGAGTATTGAGATGGAGGCGGCGAAAATTGGTTTGGCGGTAAACGAGAGCAAAACTAAATATATGCTGTCAACAAAAAAGGACGCTCACCACCGACGTCTCGGCCAGGACGTTTGTATAGGCAGATATAAGTTCGAGGTAGTTAAGGACTTCGTCTACCTTGCCTCCGCAGTGACCTGGAACATCGACATCAGTTCCGAAATCAAACGCAGAATCACTCTTGCCAATCGCTGTTTCTTTGGGCTCAGGAGGCAATTGAGTAATAGGGCCCTCTCCCGAACGACAAAGTTGACTCTATATAAGACCCTTATCATCCCGGTCCTGTTGTACGGCGCAGAAGCATGGACACTATCAAAAGCGGATGAGGAGGCCCTTGTTGGGTTCGAGAAAAAGATTTTGCGCGTGATTTTTGGGCCTATAAACGCAGACGGGGGATGGAGGAGAAGATTGAACCACGAACTTTACGGGCTGTACAGCGACATGAGCCTAGTAAGGCGTCTACGGATTCAACGCCTAAGATGGCTGGGCCATGTAGAGCGAATGGACACCACAGCTCCAGCCCGGAGAGTCTTTGAATCCAACCCCGAGGGACAAAAAAGCAGAGAACGGCCGCCCTTAAGATGGCGCACACAGGTGGAAGGGGACCTCAGGCAACTGGGTGTGCGGCAATGGAAAAGGCTAGCGAAAGATCGTGCTAGATGGAGGGGCATGTTGGTTGAGGCCCAGGTTCACCCCGAACTGTAGCGCCCACTAAGAAGAAGAAGTGAGGCTTTAGGCTTTTTGTAAAAGGCTCATATCGCATTTTTATCCCTAGACTCTTCCATATCCTTGAGCTGGGAGGCAGCGAACATTCTCTTCTTACGCCTCTGCTCTACTTTTCAGCACCTTGTGGTATGCCGCATTGGTCGCTCGCTTTTTCTGTTCACACTCGCCTTCATACCACGGGTTTCTTGTTGGTACTTCAGTTCTTCATTTTGTTATTCGTTTAAAAAGCCGATGGACATTGGAATCATGTTATAATCTGTACATACTGGCATCGATAATGTACAGAATATAACCTCATTCAAATATCCATGGCGGCGCATAAATCATGGGTTATAGGCTTTGATGGCCGCTGTGGTTTGCGGCTTATTCGCATTGACCTGGGGTTTCAGAGAACCTAACAAGAAAAAGTTGAACGGCGTCAAATCGCACGACCCCGGTAGTAAGTTCACATCACCTTCAAATGATATGACCATGCCGTCGAATCGCTCTTGCAGAATTTCCTATGTGTCGTGAGCTGAGTGACACGTAGCGCCACCGTCCTCGAACATGTTTTCACGGTACGTCTCCTCAGTGGGGTTCTGACAAAACCCCCTGCAGTTAAATTGTTATGAAAAGCTTCTCGAAATTCGCGGTTCGGAACCGGCAATAAACTACAGGTCCCTTTCACCTATAGGAAAATGAAATCACACACAACCTGGGTGATTGAGAGAAGCTCGGCTTTGGTCCTTCATGGACTACTATAACGCCAACATACATACATACAGGCCCAAGTTACGACGCAAAATTCGCGAAAGGCTGAGTTCTTGCGAGCGACGCGAAATCGCCTGCCTCCGATTGTCCTACACACTCTCGCGGACAGCGGCGATGTCTTCCGCAGATCCTGCATTTCGTCGACGGACCAGGACGGCTATGGCAGACGGTATTGGCGAAGCGTGCGGAACGTTGCCCGAACAGAACATCTATTTTTCAATTGTACGTGATGTTGAGCGCTTTGTCCGTTAATGGTGATTTTAAAAAAAACAGACTGAATAAAAACAGCTAATTTGACAGGTGTAGCTATAACAATATGACCGCTATCAAGTGTCAAAATTCGGAAGTCCCTGCTGCGTCATTTCAAGTCGCCATTCGTTCAGCGGCTTCGATCTTTGGAGTAGCATTGCTCTCTGGGCAACTGTAAAGGCTTGAACCGTTTGCATTTTGAAAGACTTGACTGTCAGCGTATTCCGTTAAATGCGATGCACGATTGTGGCAGACACGTCTCACTCTTCCGTCCTTGCGTTTCCACCGCGACGTGAATTTCACTCCAAGTTCCTTCTCACCTTCTTGACGTTCTTAGCAAATGTTGCAGTCGATCGACGTTCATCACCGTATTTTTTATTCTCCGGTACTCCGGTAAGTCCACAGCGTCGGTTGGTGTTGCTTATGTCTATCTCCAGAGATTACTTTCGTTTGATAGTCAACGGAATGGCAAATGAACTCTGGAGACTGTCTGTCATTTCGACGTTCATAAGATACGTTGGCCACACTTCAATTAAAATACGTACTGGCTAGCAACATCAGACTATAGCTCCAAAACTATCTACATTATCATTTTTAGCTAGGAAATTGAGTGTTTGTTCTATCCGGGAACTCATATATGTTAGGTTAGGTTGTTCGTAGCCTCCCCAGGGGGAGTATACATTAGGCCAGAGAGGTCCGCTGTGTTGCTACGAGTTGACCCCTATTCATGGAAACACTTAGTGCGTCTTACCTTACCCGCTGAATATTAGTCAAGTCGTTAAGGAAGTAGGATCCTAGAGCCAGACAGGCGCAGAGTAGTCGATGAATGAATTCGACCTCCTCTTCGTCTAAGGAGCTTCTGCAGAAGTTCGAAACTTGCCTTAGTTTTTGTGCGTGACTGTCAATGAGATAGTGATCGGTGATGACACCAATCATCTTGTAGATGTCTGTTCGTTTAGGGAGTCCCTTGGTCCTTTGAGTGTCAAGCCGAGGCCAGGTTTGCCTGGTGGTGAGGCAGGTGTGCCCCTGGGTTCATCTCAGGCAGATTCATCTCAGCCATGGCGAAGTTTGTAAGTTTGAGTTTAATGGCTGCCAGAGGCTTACCTGCGCATGCCATGTTTGATTGTTGCGTCTGTTAAACTGTTCAGCCATCTCGTTACGAGGTAGGCGGCAGTCAAAGCTTACTTTTGAAGTGTACATATAGGACTCCAGCGATTTCAAAGCGGCTAGACTCTACGTAGATACTACGTTCCACTTCAGCTAACCACAGGGTCTCCTTTGTTGCCAACAGCTCCACCTAAAAAACGTTCCAATGATCCGGTAGTTTTAGAGCCTGGCTCAGGTTTAATTGTTTGCTGAATACCTCACTGCCCATCCATCTTTGGTGTTTGACCCGTCGGTGTAGAAGTCCACGCAGCTCTTGCGAAATTGCACCTGGCGGGACCAGTTCCGTCTGTCTGGGTATGTTATTTTGAGTTTCTTCTGAAAGACTATGGTGGGCTTAATGTGGTCAGAGTTTTCCGCAAATGTTATCCTGTTGTTTGGAATGGAGTGGTGGCCAGTAATGTAGCTCGTCCAATTTGAGCTGGCTTTTAATCTGGTTACCGTGTATGAGGCTATTTGCTTGCCAAGTATATCGGAGTAAACTGGTGTAACATGTTGAGCGCTGCCGCTGTGCACCTTCCCGATTTGCTTATGGTACGTTGTTTTGTCCAGTGCAGTCCACCAGACAACCGCTCCATACATTTAAATAGGTCTAACGACTGTGATGTATAGCCATAGAGTAAGCTTATGGTTGAATCCCCATTTTTCCCCTAAGGCTTTCTTAAAAGTTGCTTTTATTGCACGCTCGATTGTATTGTCCTTTCAAGACGATCTAGTACGATGCATAGGTATTTGGCACTAGAAGAGAAGGTTAACTTGGTGCCAAGTAAAGTGATTGGGCATGTTTCGGGGATCTTATGGTTTCATTTTCTGTAGACTTACCCCGAGCCCATTGTGTTGTACCCATTTGCACAGTTTGGAGAATGCCATACACATGCGGTCATTCAGTCCGAGATGGCAATAGCAATGTCGTCAGCGTAGGCACATCGAGGCCTTCTTTCTCCAGTGTGGTCAGTAGTCCGTTTACAACTACCTTCCAGAGAAGAGCAGAGAGGACCCCCTGAAGGCTACCTCTGGTAACTGATCTGAATGTTACTTGGCTGCCCCATTTAGGGTAGATTTTGGGTGTTGAAAGTAACTCGCCATTCAACTCTAATAGAGTCCTCTGGACTTTTAAATTTCCCATTATTGTTTTCGAAGTGACGTTGATGAAGGCGCTTTCCATATCTAAATGTAAGACATCTTCGTCTTTGTCGTCTTTCTCTTACTTTGCAAACTTGGACTTTCGATTAATCTACACCTTGGCACTCTGAAATCCTATTTGGACTTGCGTACGTGCTGTGCCAAAACCTCTCCCTAAACAACATAGTAAATAAGGGATTGAGAATGACAGTCTTCCCCATTTATTAAGCAGCTTTTTCGGTGCGCTTTCGAAGATTTTAGACTCGAAACGGGGAGAAGAGCCATGAAAATATGTATTTCGAATACGAAATAATTGTTATTCCCCTGACGTTGCTTGGTAAAGGTCTCACTACATTCCTACTGAAATCGGCTCCTCTACCGCCATCATCTGACGTACTGCCATGGCACAAGACGATCCATGATGTTTCGAAAATTAATCGAATTCGTCTGTTTTGCCTGCGAATCGAAACGCACAATGTTGAGAATGACACAACTGTCACCAGAGTCGCTGGTAAATAGTTACATCACATTGTCATCGGAGAGTAAACGCGTGTGTAATCAAAAGTCAATAAATACAAAAAAAAACATATGGTCTACACTCAATATCATTTTAATAAATCGTGGGTCGACAGCACGTCGTGAAATTGCGAGCACTACGACAGAATGGTAATGCGTCACAAGTTACAATAAAATGGATATCGCGGCGCGCTTTATAGATTAGATATCTATAAGTTCCAAGTCCATCTGTCAATTGTTTTTTGTGTCACTTCTACATTTTTGCACTTCGCCAGTTGGAGAAAGTCTATCAAACTATAGACACCTGTCATTCCGTAGGTGTTATAGAGGCATTGCAATTGACTCATGGCTTAGAGTACACCTTTTTCGCAACTAGGTGCTAACAGCTTCAATTCACACAATCAATGTCCAGGCTTGAAAGCTTGACTTTGCGGTGTTCTTCTTTCTTGTGCTTTTTATTGTCCTTCAAGGTCGAGCTAAGAAACCCGCTTTTAAGCACTTATTTAATTACAAATTCCTTTATTGCATTTTAGCTCCATTGGTTTACTAAAACATAAATCAATCGCACAAGTGTTAACCAATGTCCCACAAATCTACCTCATTGAACTGTCACTTCGCCAATCTGACGTTAACCGCAACGACCTGACACTGACAACTTCTGGCCACTCCAACCGAGGTGCAAGTATTTCTCCTATCTCAGTTCTCTGTTCCAACACCTTTCAATTTCCTCCTGCTGTTTAACAATAAGCAACATTTTCGCACGTGGCCACTAGAGGTGACAACCATTAATTGATTCCCTTTCAATGAATTATTCAAAATCTGAAATGAATTTCTATGATACAATGCAAAGCTATTAATCACTCGTGGATACGATGACTTGTGGCCAATATTTTAGCATAGTTCAATCTACATATGTGCAGTGAGTCGATTAAAAAGGACTATCGGTGGTGGTGACAATGAATTTTTAATGAGATACTGACTTTGAAACGTTTTGTCAAAGTTGACAGCGTTGACAGGGTTGACAGCGTTGAGGAGTAGATTTCATCTATATATCTGGTGGGTTACCCCCCCCGGAGAAGGGTTTGGTTAAAAGCCATTAGTTGTCTTAACATTTCCTTATTCTATATTTGCTCGTGTTGAGCCTAAAAGCGAATCTTGCGGTTCAGCGTACGGTGATGTAGGATATTAGCTGTCAAAATATATGACAAAGTTATTAATCAAATGTGTAAACCACAATAGCTCCTACGTTACACCGGATAGTTTATGCTTTATATTCTGTGGAATTTCAGAGAAAAAAGTTTGAAAAAAGTAGCCTATGTATCTATAAGATAAATAACGTTTTGACTATTGATCAATGTTAACCTCAAACATTTTGAGGTTACAAGACGCTGAGAGTTCCACTTTTTCCACGAAACAGGTTGTATTAGGTTAGGTTAAGTTGGAGTGGTGGGCATACGCCACACGTAGGCCGAAGTCGGCCCATTGTGATACCACATGATCATATTACCTTGATCCGCTACCTGTGAACCAACCGGTTCTTCTGATGAAGCGATGGAGTTGAGCTATTTTTAGGTCTGCTAGCTCACTTAAGTTTTCATAGAAGGGCGCGCAAAAATAGATCCTCCAAAAGAAGGGCATGAGCAGAGGATCGATTCCTCTTCCTCCTCGTCCATGCAGCCGCGGCAGAAGTCATTGGAGGGTAGCCCTAGTCTGGCGGCGTGTTTTCCAATGACGTAGTGACCTGTAATGACACCCACTACAGTGCTTAAGGTTGCCCTTTTGGTTGCCACTAGGTCCCTGGTTCGTCCTAGGTTTAGCTTAGGCCAGTTGTGTTTAGTGATAAAGCCTATATTACTTTCATTCCATTGGCGGTTGGTAGCCTCCATGGTTCGAAGTTTTATCATGTGCTTTATCGTAATTATTGGTGTTTTTCGGTACCCAAGGGTAGGAAGACTGAGTGTGCTTGACCCTAACCTTGCGAGTTCATTGGCCGCGTAGATTCCTGGAATATCCCTATGCCCGGGAACCCACAGTACTTTAATATTGAACTGTTCAGCCATCTCGTGTAGAGAGAGGCGGCAGTTAAGGGATGTCTTTGATTTGTGGGCTACCGCGGCCAGGGATTTTGTCGCAGATTGGCTGTCCGTGCTCCTTAGCGGATATTACATTGATCCTGAGCCATGCAACGACAATCGATGTTATTTCTGCTTGATACACAGTGCTGTGATTTGGGAGTCTGAATGATAGGTTAAGGTTAAGTTCCTTGGAGAAGACTCCATTACCTACACCGGTCTCCATCTTGGAGCCATCGGTATAGAGGGAAATCGGGTCCTTCGGTATAACTTTCCCTTGAGCCCATTCCTACCTCGATGGAAAGACAACTTCGAAGTTCCTAGTGAACACTAGGAGACCCGACTTTTTGCCCACCACTTTCTTACAGCTGTAGAGGGCAGAGGTTGCTCTCTTGACCTGATCAAGAATGTTGGATTTCCAATTAAGCCTCCTGTCAAGGACTAGCTCAAGGTATTTAGCCTGATCTTTGATTATTAATTAGGTCCCACCCAGCCTCGGTGGGTTGAAGGGCGTAATTTTATATTTATTTGTAAACAGCACTAGATCAGTCTTCGTGGGGTTGACCCCATGTCTACAGTACTGCGTCCAGATTACTAGTGTGGCGCAGTGGTTAGTGTGTTGGACTCTGATGCACGATGAGCGAGTTCAGATCCCGATAACACCAATGACATTCGCGGCGTCCCTCCTCGGCGGGGTACTGGCAAAACCCCCCGTAGTATAACTTGCCTAGAAAAAGCTTCTCGACTCACGCCGTTCGGAATCGGCATTAAACTGCAGGTCCCTTTCACCTATGTGAAAAATAAATCACACACAACATGGGTGATTGAGAGAAGCTTGGCTCTGGTCCTTCATGGGCTGTAACGCCATCAAAGAAGAAGAATGCACCCTGCATTAGACCACTTAGAGTGCTGGGAAATTTTCCTAAGAAGGCTATAGCAATGTCATCCACATAGACGGTCACAGCGTACCCGTCCTGCTCTAGCAACAGCAGTAGTTCATTGACTACCACATTCCAGAGGTGAGGGGAAAGAACTCCACCTTGTGGTGTACCTCTGCTGTCTATTCTTATTGAAACGGCACCAGCGAAGTTGGCTTTGACGATTCTTTGTGTTAGCAGTTGTCATACCAATTCTATCACTGATCCCATTACACCCAGTCAGCGCTTTGGTGACGGCCCATGGTTCAACATTGTTAAAAGCGCCCTCAATATCGAGAAAGGCCACAGGGGTGTATTCCTTGTGTTCCAATGACCTTTCTATGGAACTAACTAGTGAGTGGAGTGCTGTTTCCACAACAGCCTTCCTAAGCTATAGCTGTGTCGAATGTGTGCGTCTAAAATCTTCTCTAGAATTTTTAGTAGAAGCGAAGTAAGACTAATAGGCCTCAAGTCATTAGCATACGTGTGCGAGCTTTTGCCTGCCTTGGGTATGAAAATGACTTTGGTTGGCTTCCACTTGCTGGGGTGTAGGATAAGGAGAGGCAACTCTTATATATTACCACAAGCCAGGGAAGGATGAGATCTACTATCTGCTGGAGCTCCGCCGGTATGATCCCATCCGGTCCTGCAGACTTGTATGGTAGAAAGCTTTTTAGAGCCCAGAGGACAACAAGTTGTATTAAAACAATTTTCTTCTGATGGTCGTTGTCTTAGCGATTTTTCCGTCAATTTGGGAATTTCCTTAAATGATAGTTTCAGTATGTCTCGAAGGCACTGAACCATTTTCATTGTGGCAGTCTTCCTGGTCGTTCGTAGGTCTATAATCAGAGAGATCTATTCATTGAAGCATTATTTGCCCATTGACCACAAGGATTTTAGGGTTCCGTACCCAAAGGTAAAAGGGAACCCTATTACTAAGACTTCGCTGTCCGTCCGTCCGTCCGTCTGTCACCAGGCTGTATCTCATAAACCGTGATAGTTAGACAGTTGTAATTTCCACAGATGATGTATTTCTGTTGCCGCTACCACGACAAATACTAAAAACAGAACAAAATTAATATTTAAGGGGGGCTCCTATACAACAGACATGATTTTCATCCAAAAAACTGAACTGAACTGAACTAAGGTTAGCCGACAATATCCCACAAGCAGTAGCAAACTTCCCAGCTTTGACCTCTTTTGTGTCTTTGATGTATTAATCCCAGCTGCAAACCTTTTTCCCATATTTCCCATTATTGTTATTCACCTTTTCACATCCTTGCTGTCAAGTAAGATAATTGATTTGATGATCAACTACATCTCATCATGAAGATTTTTGATTATCAAAGTAATATGCCGATAACCTGCCTGCAACCAAGATCTGTCATCATACAAAAAATGTGATTTAATGTGATGTTGTGATGTGACGGAACCCTTTGTGGGTGAGTCCAACTCGCACTTGGCCGGTTTTTTTTTAGCTACTCGTGTGGTAACTGATCCGATCATAGCAATAACGTTTTCAAAGTATTATAGATATTAGCCAAAGCTTCTACATAGTGTTAACTAATGCTGGTACTGAGAGCGGCGCTTCTGTTTGCGGAGCTGTAGGCGTCATGATCGCAGAGGAGCTTCAACATAACTAAGCTCTGCTCCCACTCTACTGTGGCAAAACTGAGCCAAATTGCTAACGCTGATGAAATATCCTGGCAGAAAAGTTCGGCACCTATGTATCCTTCGCTGGAACATTTTCTAGCGAGTTGATCACCGATTTCATTGCCCTTGATAGCTTTGGTCTTATAGGGCATTAAGACCATACGTTCGTACCCATACGAACTCAGCGCTTTAAGCGAGTATATTGATAGTTACTCCACTTATGCCAGTCTCCAAGTTTATATTGATGCATGTCAGGATGGCATATAATTCGTCTTGGAAGATACTAAGACTCATTCCTAGAGCCTTCGATACCTTTCGATTTGGTCCAAAGATGCCGGCGCCAACGCCAGAAACCATCTTGGAGCCATCGGCGTACCACCGAGGGCCTTTGACGTTAAGCAAGGGATCATTGGTTGCCCAAGCTGTGCGGTTTGCGATCAGTATCTCAAATCTCTTGTCAAAAGTGTAGGTGTATGGTAATGCGTCCGAGACCGTGGTAACCATATCCAGCACAGGAAGTTATTGCAGAATAGACATGTGACCCAATGGTCTACGTGGTAGGCCTGTTTCCGAGCGTAGAATTCTGATTGCGTATTGGAACCTTTTTAATGAAGAAGTGCAGTGGAGTAACTCCAATCAGTGCTTCATGAGCTACCGTAGGACAGGTTGGCATAGCGCCTGTAGTGCCGAAACACGCTAGTCTCTGAAGGCGTAGAAGAACAACGATTATCGTCTTTTGTTCAACTTTTTTTCACCACACTGCAGACGTATAGGTTTTGATAGGCCTTACTCTCGCGGTATAAAACCGCTGGATCACCTCAGATTTTAATCCTCAGATTTTACCGTAAGTGCGTTGACAGGTCACAGTGCCCTAGTTGCTTTTCACTGCATATAGTGTGTTACTGCAACACACCAAAAGGTGTCTTTTCGTTGTAATTTTTTCATTTTTTTAGTCAAGTGTGTTAGTATGAAAACACACAAAAAGGCAAGTTTCCAAATATATCCAACCTTGATTAACACACTAAACTCCCAACCCACTGATCCCGTGTTCAAGTCTCAAGGTTCCCGACCTATTCGTGCCTCCCCGAGCATTTGTCGCTTTTTGTTGTGAAACAACATCACGATGATCATGCCATCCGGCTGGAAGGACCAATAGGGACTTGACAACTTTTTTTTTGAAATAAAACGCAAACCAGTTGAGATATTTGAAAAACTTTACTATCGGCTTGAAGTACAATCAAAACATTTATGAATGGAACTCGACTTCGTTCATATGATCACCGCGCGCACGTTTGCAGCGGTCGATTCGTTGGACCCAATTTTCGATGACTCGGTCACACATTTCGGCTGAAACGGTGGCTATTTCGCGTTCACTGTTGGCTCTGAGTTCTTCCAACGTCGTCGGCTTGTTGGCATCAACCAATGACTTAACGCAGCCCCAAAGAAAATAGTCCAGAGGCGTTAAATCGCACGAACGAGACGGCCAATCGACTGGCCCATTTCTTAAGATAACACGCTAGTCAAACTTACTACTTACTTACTTTGATGGCGCTACAGTTCGGGGTGAACCAGGGCCTCAACCAACACTCCTCTCCAGCCGGCCCGATCTTCGGCCAGCCACTTCCAGTGCCGCACGCCCAGTTGGTTGAGGTCCCCTTCCACCTGTGCGCGCCACCTTAAATGCGGTCGTCCTCTGCTGCATCGTCCCTCGGGGTTGGAGTCGAAGACTCTTCGGGCCGGAGCGTTGATGTCCATTCGCTCTACATGGCCTAGCCATCTTAGACGTTGGGTCCGAAGACGTCTAACCAGGCCGATGTCGCTGTACAGCCCGTACAGTTCTTGGTTGAATCTCCTCCTCCATTCTCCGTTTACACAAACGGGACCAAAGATTGCACGCAGAATTTTCCTCTCGAAACGTCCAAGAGCCTCTTCATCCGCTTTTGAGAACGTCCAAGCCTCAGCGCCGTAGAGGAGGACCGGGATGATTAAGGTTTTGTAGAGGGAAACCTTAGTTTTTCGAGAGAGGGCTCTACTACTCAATTGCCTCTTGAGCCCGAAGAAGCAGCGATTGGCAAGAGTTATTCTGCGTTTTATCTCAGCGCTGGTGTCGTTGCTGCTTGTCACTATCGAGCCAAGGTAGAAGAAGTCCTTGACTACTTCAAAAATATAGCTGCCGAAGGTGACGTTCTGACCAAGACGTCGGTGTTGTGCGTCTTTCTTGGATGACAGCATATATTTGGTCTTGTCCCCATTTACCCTTAGACCCACTTTCGCCGCTTCTGCTTCAATGCTTGTGAACGCCTCATTGACGTCCCGCTTTGTTCGTCCAATAACGTCAATGTCATCTGCGTAGGCAAGCAATTGTGTGGACTTGAAGTAGATCGTACCTCTTGTATTGTCCGCAGAGTCCCGCACGATCTTTTCAAGAATAATGTTGAAGAAATCACATGACAGTGCGTCACCCTGTCTAAAACCTTTTTTAACATCAAAAGGGTCGGTTAGTTCACCTCCGACCTTAATGGAGCAGCGAGAGTTCTCCATAGTCATCCTGCATAGTCTGACGAGTTTGGCAGGAACATTAAAACATGACATGGCTTTGTATAGCTCGTCTCTATAAACACTGTCATACGCGGCTTTAAAGTCGACGAACAGATGGTGCGTGTCGACCTGGAATTCATGGGTCTTCTCCAAGATCTGCCGTAGTGTAAATATTTGGTCTATCGTGGATTTTCCTGGCCTGAAACCACACTGGTAGCAACCTATCCGATTGTCCACGAACGGTTTCAGGTACTTACACAGTACGGCAGAGAGGATCTTGTACGCGATGTTCAGGAGGCTTATCCCTCTGTAATTGGCGCAGTTTTAGGGGTCTCCTTTCTTATGGACCGGGCAAACGATACTGAGATTCCATTCATCGGGCATGCGTTCTTCCGACCATATCTTGCAGGTGAGTTGGTGCATGTTCCTAACCAGCTCATCGCCAGCTGCTTTAAAGAGCTCCGCGGAGAGTCCGCCTGCTCCAGCAGCTTTATAAGACTTAAGTTTCGATATCGCTATCTTAACATCGTCTAGGTCGGGTGGACGGGATTCTCCTTCGTCTTCTCGTCTCGTCTCCTCCTTGCTACTACCAGGTTATGTCCCGCCATAAAGTCCACTAGCCTTAGTCCATTTTCTGACGTGGTGTTGTGTAGGCTGTGTTTTCCAATGACCCATTCGAAGATAGCTTCCTTACCCAGCTTCGCATTGAAATCTCCTAGAACGATTTTGGTGTCATAGCTGGTACATTGCGCATACGTTCTGCCTAGGAGATCATAGAAGTCGTCCTTATGTCGGTCATCTTTCTCTTCTGTGGGGGCGTGGACACATAGTAAGCTTATATTGCCGAGATTGGCCTTGATGCGGATAGTTATGAGGCGTTCGCTTAGATACTGGAAACTTAAGACTTTTTTCCTGAGTCTGCCTCGAACAACAAATCCGCATCCGAATAAGCGTTGTTTATATTCTCTGTAGCAGTTTCCGTAGTATATATCCAGTTTTTCATTCGCTTTTTGCCTGGCCCATCCCATCGCACTTCTTGGAGCGCGGTAATGTCTGCCTTATAGCAGTCCAAAGAGTTGACCAGTTGTTCGGCTGCACCTGGTCTGTTGAGGGACCCAACGTTCCAGGTGCAGAACCGAAATTCGTTTCCTTTTTGACGTTTGCGGTCGTCAACATGTAATCCGTCCGTATCCGAGGCTATTGGTTGTCTCTGAACAAAATGTTTGTTTTAAGCGATAGGGATGTTAGCCCTAAGCGCAACCCCCAACCTGGAAGGCCAGGTTCCTCTTTCCCCAGGAACAAGGCGTCAGGTCGCTGCACACATTGGTTCACTACCTGGCGGGTGCCAGTATAGCTATCCAGGGGAGGCCACGCGAAGGCTGTGTGTCAACTTGGATAGAGCAGGGACAGAGATCGAAGCTGGCGTTTGCCAAGTTAAACGCGATCAACTTCTTTGCTCTGTTTGTTCGCTCCCTTCTCCCCATCATCAAACTTACTCTTCAATAAATCGATTGTAACGTGTGCTGTGTGGCGTGTGGGACCATTCTGTTGAAACCACATGTCGTCCAAGTCCATATCTTTCAATTCGGGCCAAAAATAATCGGTAATCATAGCGCGATAACGCTGGCCATTCACAGTAACGTAACGATCGTTATCGTCGACGAAAAAATATGGCCCAATAACGCCGCCGGCATGCAAACTGCACCAAACAGTTATTTTTTGTGGATGAAGTGGTGATTCATGAAGCACATGTGGATTTTCACCCGGCCAATAACGCACATTTTGCTTATTGACGAACCCGTCGAGCCAAAAATGAGCTTCGTCACTGAAGATGATTCTGCGATGAAATTCCTCATCTTGGCGCGTCTTCTCCAGAGCCCAATCGGAGAATGTACGTCGCTTCAAATGGTCCACCGGCTTCAATTCTTGAGTGAGCTTGATCTAGTATGGGTCTAAACCAAGTTCCTTACCCTGAGCGATGCCAAATTCTTGAGAACGCCGTGGAATTGACTGATTTGGATCATTTGCTACGGACGCCCGAACGGCAGCGATATTTCGTGTTATTTAACACACTAACATTTGCAGTCTTGTGAGGTTATTTTCGAAGTTGAAGCCCCAATTAACCAGCTACTCCAGAGGGATGTAGCCCAAGTTGATACAGGACCCAAAAAGAACTATCAGTGGTGCTATAATAATGTCTAGGCCTTTCTGTAGAATAGCAGGAGAGACACCATCTTTGCCTGGAGCTTTGTAGGGTTTAAATTAACCGACTGCCAATTTAACCCTATCGGGGCTGAAAAGTCTGCCAGGAAAGCTTTTTCAGGGAAATGTACTTCAAACAAGGTCCCCAGGGTTTCCCTACGATAGACAGTAAAGTTACCGTCTGACTTGCGAAGCAGCCCGAGTCCATTTGTATGTTCCTGGGACAGTACGTTATAGAGTCGGGTCGCAGTTGGTAGTGAGTCTATGTTCTCGCAATGTTTCCTCCAAGACATTCTCTTCGATTTCCCCCGTTCGGGGTTGTATTTCGTTAGAGCAGATCTAAAATCAGTATTCTTTCGTTTGGCTCTGTTAAACAGAAATCTCACCTGTTTCCTTGGAGGTTCAAGCTTTGCATTCCACCAAGGTACATACCGTTTGTGGGTATTTATCCTAGGTGTCCAAATGTTTTTAAAAGATGAGATGAATGCTTCATTGAGTTGATAAGCCGCTTCTTCGATTTCATCTGTCGATGCATTTGATTTAAGAAACATGCCTTCTTTAGCGGCAAGTTAAACTTGGAAAAGAGCTGAAATTGATATATTAGTTCAGCTTCCCTAACCTTACTTCTTCTTTTTCTTTGGCGCTACAGTTCATGGCGAACCTGGGCCTCCTTCAAAAAACCTCTCCAACTGGCATGGTTTTTCGCCAACAGTCTCCAGTGCCGCACGCCTAGTGCCTAGGTCCTAGGGACCTTAACCCCAATTGGTGGCGCCACCTTAAGTTTGGCCGTCCTCGACCGCGTCGCCCCTCGGGGTTGGATTCATAGACCTTCCGGGCCGGAGCTGTGTTTTCAATACGCTCAACATGACCTAGCCATCTTAGGCGTTGGATCCGAAGACGCCGTGCTATGGTTTTTCGAGAGAGGGCTCTGCTTTTCAATTGCCTCCCGAGCCCAAAGAAACAGCGGTTGGCAAGAGTTATTCTGCGTTTGAT
Source organism: Eumerus sabulonum (assembly GCA_951905685.1). NCBI lineage: Eukaryota > Metazoa > Arthropoda > Insecta > Diptera > Syrphidae > Eumerus > Eumerus sabulonum. Next base: position 10,053,712 of record OX645060.1, read on the forward strand.
TTCGGCACTGATGTCGTTTCTGCTTCACTGCAGAGCCTAGGTAGACGAAGTCCTTGACTACCTCGAAATTATACCTGCCAATATGTGCACCCTGGCCAAGACGCCGGTGGTTCGTGTATTTTTTCGACGACAGCATATATTTCGTTTTGCCCTCATTTACCGCCAGTCCCATTTTAGCCGCTTCCGTCTCAATGCTCGTAAAGGCCTCAATGACATCTCGCTGACTTCGTCCAATTATGTCAATATCATCGGCATATGCGAGCAGTTGTATGGACTTGAAAAAAATGGTGCCCCTCGTATTGACCAGTGAGTTTTGCACTATCCTTTCAAGGACGATGTTGAAAAAGTCACACGATAGCGTGTCGCCCTGTCTAAAACCTTTTTTGACATAAAAGGTATCGGTTAGGTCGCTTCTGACTCTGATGGAGCAGCGAGAGTTCTCCAGAGTCATCTTGCACAACCTGAGGAGTCTGGCAGGGATGTCAAAACTAGACATGGCGTTGTATAGCTCGTCTCTATTGATACTATCGTATGCAGCCTTAAAGTCGACAAACAGGTGGTGGGGGTCGATCTGGAACCCGTTTGTTTTTTCCAGGATCTGCCGCAGTGTGAATAATTGATCTATAGTGGACATCCCGGGCCTGAAACCACACTGATATGGACCAGAAGGAGACTGGTCGCCAACTCTGTAGTTGGCGCAGACAAAGGGGTCTCCTTTCTTGTGAATCGGGCAAACGATACTAAGATTCCATTCATCGTGCATGCATTCCTCTGACCATATCTTACGGATGAGCTGGTGCATACCCTCAACCAGGTCATCTCCAGCTGCCTTAAAGAGCTCGGCAGGTATTCCGTCTACTCCAGCAGCTTTGTTGGACTTAAGCTTAGAAAAAGCATTCCTAACTTCGTCCAGGTCAGGGGGACGGAATTCTCTGCTATCATCGTCCGTTGTGAAAGGATTATTCTGCCTGACAGCGGGATCTGTTTCGTCATCGCCGTTATACAGTCTGCAGAAGTAGTCTTTCCAGATTCTTACTACCGACTGTGAATCCACTACTAGGTTTCCATTTTCGTCCCTGCAGGCTTCCGTTCTGGTCTTATATCCCTGGCATGTTTGTTTTATTCGTTGATAAAACCTCCGAACGTCATTCCTGCGATAGCATCTCTCTATCTCTACGATCGCAAGCTTCTCATGTTCCCTTTTTTTTGTTTGGAGAAGCTTATGTTCCTCCCTCCTGTTCCGCTCATATTGCTCACGAGCAGCTCTCGTCCTTCTATGCAGCGCCTCTTGATAAGCTTGCTGCTTTGCTGCGTGTACCCTCTTACACTCGTCATCAAACCATGGGTTTCTTGTTGGTGGCGGTTTGAAACCCAGTACCTCAGAAGCAGCACTTTGACTTTGGCGTGTTGACAAAGGGTCCATTGGTGTTGTATGGTCTGAGCAGGTGATGGAGGGTTTTCCGAGAGCTTAAGGGAGACGCGATTGGCATAGGCTCTGGCGGTCTCTTGCCAGGCATGTTCGAAGTCGCAACCTGGCTGCCACAAGATAGTGGTCCGAGTCGATGTTGGTTCCCCTAAAAGTTCGCACATCCAGAATGTCGGATGCGTGTCTGCCATCAATCGCAATGTGGTCAATCTGGTTTACGGTTGATTGATCCGGAGATGGCGTAGGAGTCGGCTTTTGTAGCGTCATCCTTGTCCTCGGTAGGGACATGAGCGCAAATTAGGCTGATGTTTGCGAATTTAGCCTTGATGCGGATTGTCATGAGGCGTTTGCTTACATGCCTGAAGCTCAAGACTTTTTGCCCAAGTCTACCTCTAATAACAAATCCGCGTCCGAATAAGCGTTGTCTTTTCTGCTTGTAGCAGTCGCCGTGGTAGATATCACAGTTTCTCATCCTCTTTTTGCCCGGTCCATCCCATCGCACTTCCTGGATTGCCGTAATATCTGCCTTATAACAGTCTAGAACCTCCGCAAGTTGTTCGCCTGCACGTGGTCTGTTGAGGGACCTTACATTCCACGTACAAAGCCGAATATCATTCTTCCTTTTCCTTTGGTTGTTTCCTGGGTCGTTTGGTTTGTTGGTTTTTTCCAGGTATGGCTTGCCGGGCCATAGCCTAACCGACACTTGTCCTGTTTTGTGGCGCAGGAAACTCGCCATTCGCCCTTTTCCGTTCGCGATTTCAAAATAGAAATCTCCATGTGGCACCACGAGGAGGTGGAAATAGGGCTTACTAACAGAGCTGCTAGATGTTCGGCTGCAGTGGCTTCTGCTCGCTATTTTACGGGCCAGTGCATGTCGGATACGCTACCCCTACGAGGCCTTTGTTGGTCGTCTACCAACCCTAACCTCACTAGTGATGTAAAATCTGATATGTTGGGGACTAGACGTGCCAGTCACAAATTGTATTTGAATCAAAGGGGCTAGAGATTGTAAGGTCAAGTACCTCGTCTCTAATTGATTTGTGTGTTACTGCTGCCATATTCTGTAAAACCAGCCCTGACTGATATCATTAGATATTAATACATGGCGTCAATCTGCCTTCAAAATTCGAAATTGAAAAACTTCAATTTGCCCGTTCAACCAGGACTCTTAACCTTATAACTCCTTCCTCAAATTACTTGAACTCTTCTCGTCTGTTTTTCGTCTTTGTCGCCAGACTCTGGAACTCTCTGCCTACACCTATAAAACAAATAATTGGAGCCACCAAATTTAAAAAAGCCGCCTTAGAGTATTTTTCTTAAAAATGCAACAACAAATGTATCGCCCTTCCCGTTTCCCCTCCCCTCCTATCCTATCCTCAATCAAAACACTTCATTTTTAAATTAAATAATTAATTAATCATACGTTGAATTAAATAATTATTAAACTTAAATCCTGTAAAACGAAAATGTAATTAAGTACTATAAAAGACTAAGTCTTACTTGTACATCCTTACTTAAATAAATAAATTGAAATTGAATTGAATTAATGATTTGTAGCCTTAATTTGTATTTACTTTCCTGCACCATATAGGTCGTTAGCTGTTGGCTCACGCCTTATATTCGGGACTGGCGTTGCACGACGCTCTATTCAATTTCTTGTTTGTCTTTAAATTTAACTGAAATCGTCTCAGCCCTTGTCGGAGTGTCGGCTCTTCGAAAGAACCGGACCGTCTTGTCCCAAATCTTATTTTTGTTTGAATTCAGCCGACGAAGATATTTTCATTAACCGAACCGCAACGTCTTCAGGTGCCCCACCTTGCATCTAATTATCTTTTCTCCTCTAACAAGCCCGTTCCACTTGAAAACAAAGTAAATCACCAAGAGAAAAAGAACGTGTTCCACAACAATTCATCCGAGAAAGCAGGAACAAAATCAGTTTGCTCCCCGTCCGTCGGTGTGCGAAAACAATCTTTTATGATTAATCGCAGATACATTACGTCCCTCGTCTGTTTGCTACAATAAACAACGTTGACGCCATAGTTGCTGTAGCCGAAATGCCTGCCAAACACAGGAGGTAAACAATAACAATACACTAGTCATCTGCCTCCCACTGGGATACATCTACGTGATTGTTTAGATACACATGCTTAAGTAACGGTCGTGATTGGTGCATAGGATTCTAATGCAGGAGGCAACGAAGGCGGGAAAGCGATGAAGCTATTTTGGGATATTGTTGATTTTGGCTGTTTCGCGTTTTGTTGAAAGCAATTAGTTGCGACGGCATTGTTTGGAATCGATGGCGAAGGCTAGGATACATGAGTAATGGGTGCAATTTGGTGGAACGCTGGGGAACGCTTTGATAAGGTAGTCCAGATGCATGTGGTCGTATAAGGTGAGATAAATGGCAGGTCCAAATTGGTGATTTGAACTACCGCATAGTTTGGGAGGATTTAATGCTATCCAATTCCAGTTCGCACAGGTTCAAGAGTCATACTCTTATGATGTTTGTCACACAACCTGGACGGAGTGCAGATGGTTTGGGACGTAGATGTTCGTTCGCTACTCTCCAGGGGTGGTTGTCCTAGATAGGATTGGAGAGGAACTCGACTGAATTTTCACCTTAGTTGTGGTTCTCATCAAATATTCCATGCCATAATGGTGTTATATTAGAACTACACACACAGAGTATGAATTTGAAGTGACCATATACTGTGAATGTTATGCCTTCTTCTGAGCATTTTTGTCGACACTGAAGCACTGGTTTTGTGGATTAAAGCAATGCTCATGCAGGTCTCGGACATTCTACCAAATCTGGCATAAATAGGAACTGCCCGCAAAGTGGTGCTGCTCGATGCTCTCAGTGTCACTGGAATCCATGCCCAGGCCTATGCGGGTGATGTAGCCGTTCTTTCTGTCGATTCATGCTTAGCGACTTTCTGTCTCAAATCACAGGCGGCGCTAAATGTGATTGATGAGTGGTGCACGAGAAATAGACTGTGAGTTAATCCTCTCAATACTGCTATCCTTCTCTTCGCGAGAAGGAGGAAAAATACTGACATGACTCAGCTGGTACTAAAAGGCACTCCCATCCCGGTGTCCCAGGAAGCTAAGTACCTGGGTGTCATCTTAGATAGCAAGCTGCTTTGGTTAAGGCATGTTGAGTCAGGAACCACCAAAGCGCTGTCAGCGTTGTGGCAATGCAAAGGAGCTTTTGGCAAAAGACGGGGCTTATCGCCGGCAAAGGTTCTTTGAATATACATGGCGATAAGACCTTTAATTTCATATGCATCGGTTGTCTGGGGGAACAGGCTAACACGCAAACACGTCGTGGCCTCTTTCACCAAACTTGTAAGAACGGTTTATCTCAGCTGTACGGGGGCTTTCCTCAGCATGCAGGGCGCTGCTCTAGATGCTATCACCCCCCTCTTGACATATTTATCAGAGGGTGTACAATGAAAGCCATGTTTCGTCTCAACAGAAATCGTTTTTGGCACAACCCGCATTGGCATGAAAGTGCGTTTGCGCGGGAAATACCCTACGAACAGTTTCTCATGGATTTGCCCTCTAACGCAATGACACTTGTCACCCCATTGCGCTATAACTTCACAGTCGATTCTCCATGGCATCAGGATTGGTTCTGGGCACATATTGAATCTGGAAAAAATGTCTTCGCATTTTCATAGATAGCTCCAAGTCTGGGTTGGAGTCCGGCGCTGAGGCTTTCTTTGAATGCGAAAACGTCTAGCTGCACATTTCGTTAGGAAATATGCGTCTGTCTTTCATTAAGAGATATACGCAGTCCTAATGGTCATGCACTATGTTGTGAAGCGTAGGTGGAAGGGTAAAAACATACATATCTGCAGTGACAGCCAAGCTGCACTCAAAGCTGTGTCCAACCTTTTAACCATCTCCAAGTTATATATGAACTTAAGGCCTTCCTGAACAAAGTCGGTAGGCTAAATTCACTAAGGCTTGTTTGGGTCCCAGGTCATTTTGGGATCCGAGAAAATGTTACCCCAACCTGCCAGAATGGACTCAGACTAGAGTTGCTCAGGACCTGAACCCGCCTTTTATGTACCTGTATCCACGGTCATTATCCACATCAAAGATTGGGTCTTCAGTGCACACAGGATGCATGATCTCTTAGCTCTATATCACTGAAGCTCCTTCTCATTTTTCTCCGGAGAACGGGTAAAATACAGTAAAGGTAGGTGTCTGTCTGGCAATGCAATGAATCAGTATTTGCGTCTAAGTGCTCCAATAAAAAGCAGAAGCCTACAACAAAAGAAAAGGAGTAAGCGTAACGATGAGTCATCACTTCAAACCTTAATACATACTTAAATCTGAAGCTCCCCTATGTAGCCTATTATACTAATCTAGGTAGTCTCTATTGTTGAAGTTATTTGTATCGTCGAGACGTGTACGGTTCCATGGTACTTACTAGATCTGCTCTCATTTCTTCTTCTTTTTTGGTGGCGTTATGGCCCATGAAAGATCAGAGCCAAGCTTCTCTCAATCACCCATGTTGTGTGCGATTTATTTTTCACACAGGCGAAAGGAACCTACCGTGTGATGCTGATTCCGAACGGCGTGAGTCGAGAAGCTATTTCTTGGCAAGTATACTACGGTGGGTTTTGCCAGTAGCCAGTAGTGTGCGTAACTGGAGACTGCTGGCAGGAATCATGCTAGCTGGAGTCGCTTGTTGATTAAGACCCAAGACATCACCGACTTGTAGTCGCACTAAGAATAAGAAGAAAATCATCAGCAAAGGTTTTCCGCACCATCCGGAACGAATCAGGAGCAGAAAATTCATTCCGCAAGCAAAATTGAATGCAAATTCTTTGCCCAACAACAAACCTTACTTTTTGGACACATCAGTACTTCTAGTGATTTTAGCTAAGTCTCTTTGCTTCCAAGTCGAAAGCAATTACATTGGTATTTGCTTAAGTTTTATAACCAACAATACTTCGTGAATACACTGCGCAATTCTGCGCTTTTCTTGGTACTATCCAATAGAAGACCCAGTACCGAACCGTGAGGTACCCCAGCAAAGGAATCGTAGTAGTTTGTTCCTTGATTGGTTTTGTACACGATCGTTTGTTTCCTTAACACATAAGGTGAAACTGTTCCTGAACACGGTATTTTGCTGAGGATTTCACCAATACTCTGCTGAGAAGAGGCACCGCGAAAAATACCTTCGATGTGGCCGGCTGACGACTGGATTCGACTTGGATCGGCATCGGAGGGCAATATATGTACTACCCATTGCGCGACGGCGCTCTCTAAGAATGTATATCCGGTGTTTGGTCGCCGCTAGTTAAAATCCCTAGATATCTAAGGTCAAAAGGCTTTCTGCGTAATTTGTAGGTTATGGACGAGTGACATTTGTCTATTTCAACCTTGTACTGAAGTAGTAAGCACTCGCCTTATTTCCAGACCAAGTAAGATGCCAAAATGCTCTCGAACGAGATAGCGTAAAGATAATAAGCTCATAACTCAAATCGTAGAACCAAATTGGCCTTAGCATCTAATCGACTATAGGTTAACTCATAAACGTCAAACAACTGCCTTAAAATGCACCTCGTTTAAGCTAAACTATACTCGTAGTGTCATTTTATCTTCGGAAACGTTCCATAGAAATACGACTTGTTTTACAACAAAACTAAAAATAGAAAAGTAGACACCGATAAACAGAATTAGGTGATGCGCTGCCTATCACCCCTTGGCATTTCGCTGACGCTACATTCAGTCAGTAAGTATGACGACTTGAAATAAATATAAAACAGCAACTGAGCTACACTGAAAAACAAGTCGTTTCCGCAACACTGACGCTGACATCCGCAATTCGCATATGGCATGTCGCATACCGCGACTGGTTTAAACAATTCTAGGCAATTCACACGCCCTCAGATCAAAATAAGATTGAATCCGATGGAGCGCATTGTATTTGTGAGGTTTTAGTCGAATTTGGGGATAAATGGTTTTAAGGAAAGAGTAGTCGTAAAAAGTGCGGAATGGCAAAGTGCTAACAACGTCTCGATCTTGTAGCGTTCGAGGCAATAAATACAGCACAATATGGCCGTGCGGAGTATAGTGACAGTATGGTGTGATGTGTTTGCGTCTGAGTGCTCCAACAGATAGCAGAAGCCTTCATGGTGTGACGTGCTGTGCGAATTAAGATAAGAACTTGATTTGACTTTAGGTGTCGATATGAGTCAAGATTGGAGCAACATGACCGAACACTTGACTTACTTACCTATCAGGCCAGCGATACATGGAGGATCTGAGCCTGAGCTATAGCAGCCTTCCATCCTTGACGGCCCGGGCACGCTGCTTCCAGTTATCAAGAACAAGATGACTTACATCCGCGATTACTTGGTCTTTATACCGGAGGTTCGGTATTTGTCTTCTTTTTGAACCAGGAGGCTCGGAGTCGAAGACCCTCTTAGCTGGAGCGTTGATATTCATGCACTCGATGTGGGCAATCCAGTGTAGTCGACGGATCTTTACCTTTCGGACTACATCCACATCTTTGTACAGCTCGTAAAATTCGCGGTTATGTCTTCTTCTCCATTCACCTTCCTCACAGACTGGACCAAAAATCCGGCGCAGAACTTTTCTTTCGAAAGAACCCAAAATCAGCTCCGCTGTCCTACCTATCGTCCAGCTTTCGGCTCCATAAGGCAAAACAGACAGTATGAGCGTATTATAAAGTATGACTTTGGTCTTTCGAGTGAGGAGTTTTGACCCCAGTTGTTTGGACAAGCCGAAGTAGCAGCGGTTGCCAAGGGCGATTCTACGCCGGATCTCCACTGTGGTGTCATTTGTGGAATTTACGTTTGCCCCGAGGTAGACAAGCTCCTTAACTACCTCGAAATTGTAGCTGTCAATTGTTATATTTTGTCCCAAGAGGTGAGCGACGGATGGGTTTTTGCTTGACAGCATGTACTTCGTTTTATCCTCATTGATTTTAAGACCAACTCGTTTCGCCTGTTCTTCAATCGCCGTGAATGCTTGCACAATGTCACAGCGAGACCACGCGACGATGTCGATATCATCCGCGTATCCTAGCAGCTGGACGGACTTGTAGAAGATAGTGCCTTCCCTGTTGACGCCTGCCCGTCGCACTATCAGCTCCAGCACCAGGTTGAAGAAGTCACATGACAGCGCAGCTCCTTGCCGAAATCCGGTGCATGTTTCAAACGGTCCCGCAGTCCTAGAAGCGAGTTGCACGGTGCAGCGCGTATTTTTTAGCATGGCGCGACACAACTGGATCAGTTTCCCTTGATCCGAATTCGGCCATCGCACCAAACAATTCTTCACGATGAATGCTGTCGTATGCGGCTTTGAAAGCGGTGAAAAGATGGTGTGTATCGATTTGAAACTCGTTGGTCTTTTCCAGGATTTATCGAAGTGTGAAAATTTGGTCTATAGTCGATTTGCCGGGCCGGAATCCGCACTGGTAGCTGCTGATTAGTGCGGTGCAAAATGGCTTTAGACGTTCACACAATACGCTGGACAGGATCTTGTATGCAACATTGAGCAGGGATATACCTCTATAGTTCTTGCAAGAGGTAGGATCGCCTTTTTTGTGGTTGGGGCATACAGAGCTGGTATTCCAGTCGTCGGGCATGCTTTCATCTTCCCAAATTCTGCAGATGATCTGGTGCATGATCCCTACCAGAACATCGCCGCCAGCCTTGAAGAGCTCTGATGGCAAGCCATCTGAGCCTGCGGCCTTGTTGTTCTTCAGCTTCTGAATAGCTGTGCCGACTTCTTCGATGATGGGTGGGAGGACTACTTCAGCGGCTGGAGTTGGGATTTCCTCGGTCCCTACCACTCTCTCTTGGTCATGCTCGTTAAGCAGCTGCTGAAAACGCTGCTTAAATACATCCACTATTCCATGCGGGTCGGTGACAACATTACCCTCGCAGTTTTGAAGAGCCTGGGTGCCCTTTTTGAAGCCTCCTGCAAGGTCTTTGGCTTTCTTGTAAAAGGCTCGTGTCTTATGCTTATCCCTAGACTCCTCGATATCCCTGAGCTGGAAGGCTGCGAAAATTCTTTGCTTTCGTCGCAGTCGTTTTTTCTTCTCCCTTTTTCTGGCTCGGTACTCTTCTCACGCTACCCTGGTTTTCCTCTGCAGCGCCTTTTGGTACGCCTCGTCGGTTACTGCCTTTTTCTGCTCACACTCGCCATCATACCACGGGTTTCTTGTCGGGGGTGGTAGGTATCCCAAGGTGGTTTCGGCTACTTCCTGAATGGCTGAGCGGCAATGCAGCCACATATTATTGGCATTTGTGTTCAACGTAGGCATACCGTAGAGTCTTTCGCTCAGCTGCTCCCTGTAGACTCTGGTAACCTCCGGTGTGCTCAGGCGCCCAATGTCGGACCTCCTCCTGGTGGGCTGGTGCAGCTTTCTGACATTGGACAGTCGAGATCTAAATCTCGCTGCTACGAGGAAGTGGTCAGAGTCGACATTTGCCCCTCTGAATGTTCGCACATTCAGGATGTTTGACGAGTGCCTTGCGTCAATGAGCACAAGTAGATTTGGTTGGCGGTTCGACCGTCCGGAGATCGCCAGGTTGCGTACGAGGGAATCTTGTGCTACTTATCACCGCATTACGAGCTGTCGCAAAGTCCATGAGTCGGAAGCCGTTATCTGTTGTTGTATCGTGGAGGCTGTGCTTTCTGATCACTCCGCCAAGGGTGTTCTCCTTACCGATTTTGGCGTTGAAGTCCCCGAACACGATTTTAACATTGTACTCTGGACAAGCTCCGTAGGCGTTGTCCAGGAGATCATAGAAGTCCTCCTTGATGGGGTCTTCAGCCTCGTCGGCAGGGGCGTGTGCACATATAAGGCTGATGTTATAAAATCTGCCTCTGATGCGGATCACAGCCTGGCGATCACTTATAGGTTTAAAGTCGAAGACCTTCGACCTTACCCGTTTTCCCACGACAAATCCGCATCCAAGTAAGTGCAATCGTTTGTGACAGCTGTAATAAATGTCGCAATTTTTCTTCCTCATCATACCGTTTCCTATCCAGCGTATTTCCTGGTCCGCAGTAATATCCGCCTTGTAATGCGTGAGGATTCTTTCTAGTTTATAAGCAGCTCCGGGAGTGTACAGGGTTCTGACATTCCAGGAGCATACCCGCAAATCGTGTTCCTTTTTCGTGCGTTGTCATCGTTGAGTATCCGTCCGTGTATCCGAGGCATCTTGCTCATTCATAACTTTAAGTTTTTTTCTACGTGGGCGGATTGTTAGCCCGCCGCACAACCGCCATACTAGTCGGGGTTTTATGTTGTTGAAGAGGCTATCCAGAGGGCATCTCGCCAGGTTGAGAGCGATCAACAACTTTACCCTGTATGTCCGAGCCCAAGCCCTCCACAAGAAATATAATTAACAACCAAAAATAACTCACTCTATAACAAACGTGCTTCTTTCTGAAGGTTAATCCCAAGAAGTGCCAAAGGAAGCTGAAGTCAAAAAGAGGAAAATGTCCGCTTTCGGTGTGGTGTGTTACTTGAAGGAAGTTGGCTCCGTTCACTAAACTAATAGTGATTGCTACCATGGGGTGCGTTCACGCGTACAATGAGTGATGTTTTGCTTTCTCAATGCCATAATATACACAGTTGTGTTCATAATAATAGGAGCGCACAGTTAAAATGACTTTGAGTCCTCCTCTGGTAAACATTTGTTTGCATAGCCTGTGTTTACCCATATTCATGTATCCTAACGGTACTAGAGAAGCGATCTTGGTAAAAAAGTGCAGCTGTATTTGCACAAAAGTAAGAAAACACATCGATTTCATTTTTAGAATATTATTGAATGATTCTCTGAACATTTATTCAAGTGCTGATTACAAATGGGTCGAGGAAAACACACTAGCTTAGAAAAGCGAGAGCTTATCCTTAAGAGAGATACAGAAAACTCTTGGATGTGGTGTTTCTACAATAGCGGGTGCGCTAAATTTTAGAGACAAGCCAGAAACGCGGAGCCCAAACCGCATGTTCTGGGCACCGAAAATGTCGATAGGTTGATTGTACCTACGATTTTCCAAAAACAATTAAGGCGCATCTTCCAAAGTCATCCAAAATGAGTTACAACTTCCAATTAGTGATGTTACCATTAGAAGATCATTAGAAAATTAACTTATCGCTAGAAGCCCACGCAAGGTCCCACTCTTGACCAGGAAGCACTTACAGGCCCGAATTAATTTTGCCAAAAACCATGCCAATTGGCCTGCTGCCAAATGGCGGAATATTCTTTGATCGGATGGTGGAACTGGTTCATTTGTGGGATATCGCTCCTATTATAATGACCACAGCTGTACATATGGACCCAAATGCCCCGCGACTTCCATTCTGTACCCCGAGCGTTGGGCGTTCTTAGGTGTCGTTTCTCTCTTCAATGTTGTTTTCTTTTTTTTTTAACTTCCCACTGGGAAGTTATTGTAATGGGGCCGATTTCGCGAATTCCAAATTTTGACATATGTATGCATCTCTACGTTTCAAGGTCACCAGAATCCAAATCCAAGGTTTTTATAAAGATGTATACATATGTGTGTATATGTACGTATGTGCGTATGTGCACATTTGCGTATCGGAATTGCGATTATCTCGACAACCAAAGATGATATTGACATAGGATTGGGTTCGTTCCACGCGCAATTTCGGATCTTAGAAGGGAGTAAGTTTTCAGCAAAATCGGTCCAACCGTTTTTTGTTAGAAATTAAATAACTAAAAAATAGCCAAAAAATTAACAACGCGCGGTGTTCCCAAGCGGTCCACCATCTATGTAAGTACTAACCGCACCCGACGCTGGTTGATTGCATGGTCGGACTACAACCCATACATATGGGATTGCTCGGATAGTGTTGTGGTTGGGTAAGGAAACGCACACTCATGAGCTGCTCGTGAGTGTGCACTACCCAACGAGTAGTTGAAGTGCACACGTGCTCATTAGTAATTGGATGTGAGCATTTTCATTTTCGCTCACGAACACGAGTGTGTGTGCATTTATGGAAACTCACCCCTGTGCGCACTTCATACATACATATGTGCGTTCGAGAACGCACACTTATGTGCACTCTGAAGTGTGGGATCTGTTTAACGCACATGTGGAGTGCGCACATGAGGTGCGTTCCCATAAATTCTCACACTTGCGTCCAGATTTAAAATGAGTTGATATACTGCTCGGGAGTTGTTCGCAGAATGATAAAACATGGGAACATATCACTTGAACATTTCCTTTTTATTTTCCATTTTTATAATATTTCAGTTTAAGGTGGCTGCATTTTCTATAAAGCCTGAATTAGAAACTTTCAGCAATCGAAATTGCACACGCACGTGGGCAGTTTATAATCAATAGATTGCTTAATGTGCGCTCATGAGTATGCGTTTTCTTACCCTGGGTTACATGGAGCGACAGCAAATAGGCGGCTTGATGCCAACACGCGGTGTTTCCAAGCGGTTGCCCATCTAAGTACTGACCGCGCCCCATGCGGTGATCGGACGAGAACCGATACATTACCCATTATTCGACTAAAAATCCTACCGCAGCTAACAACTAATGCTGATGACCTTGAAACACCTGAACAGATCTTTGCAAATTGTAGCTAGGAACCATCACAATCGGTCCATTCGTTCAGGAGTTATGACAGACAGCAACAGACAGACACACTGACACCTCGAACTTATAACAAACACCCCTCTTTTTGAAGTGAAATGGGTGTTTCCATTTTTCCCACTGGGAAGTTAGTCGTGTGGGCCTTGCGGGTCGCACCTAGACCACATTTTTCCTTTCCAACTTCACCGATTTATATGTACTCACACGGTACGCATTTACGCCCCCCGGTTAAATTGTCTTCGAACCCCGCGATCACACCGCACTAATTGGCTGGGACAACACCAGACGAAACACAAAAAAAAATAGTCCCGCCTGAAAGCGGTTCTACTGGGCGGGATTTGCGTGCGCTAGCCGCCATGGTTGGTTGATGACTGTACAGGAGGATCATCGCCTGTCTCTGTAGAGGTGTATGTACTCCCGCTCGCCACAGTTTGGGCGGCAATGTCACTCCAAACGTGGCAGTTTAGTCAGACTGTTGTAATTTGATGGAGAGTTTGAGGTAGCGTTGCGAGGCCTCTGCTTAATTGAAAATATCTGGCTTTTTCGGCGTTTCCATGTAAAGGATAAGTCAGGGCTTTTGACTAATCGAATTTTCTTTTTCTCTAAACACGCCACAGACTGCAACAGAAAAACAACTTTTCAATTGCGTCGCTGCCATCCGTGAAAGAATTGAACGCTGAGAGATCCATAGTTTGACATTAAACGTCGCTTAGTGCTCTGTCATGGGATAGAGGGTATCGAATAGGTTTCTGAATTGAATTCATTGAATTACTGAATTCCATATGGCCGATCTTTTGGGAAATTTAAGTAATGGACGCACTCATAACTCATCAATGCTTATGTGTCGTTTAAACTTCAATCATGTGAACAACCAAATCTGAAGATCTGCAAAATCCACACGAGATTCAAGAAAAGCCAAAAAGTCACCATGTGGAATGGCAGTATTACTAGTTATTGATCCACTTACAAAGTTATAACGTCGGACAGATACTATCGCCAGAAACCGCTCGTGCTTTTACCGATCGCGTCTCCTTTAAGCTGCCTCATACACCTCATAGCCCTCCACGCAGTCAATAGAACAAGAGTGGAACCTTTGTTAACAAGCCCTGAAAGTTTTGGGCTTAAAGGCTGTAACCACAAAGAAACACCTGGTTGGATGACAAGTGCAGCAGGATTCACACAGCGAAGCAGGAGGCATATAAATCCTCGCTGCATAGAAAAACAAGAGCAGCTCGTGAGCTCTACAAGATAAAATGAAAGGAGGAGCATTAGCTTCTCAGGAGAAAGAGCACGAGAATTGCCATATTGAGGACTTGGAGAGGTGTTACTACAGGCATGACGTTCGAAAGTTTTATCAATAGACAAAGCGTACACGCCAATGTTATAAAGCCAGAGCGAAAGCCTGTAGGGATGAGAACGGACACCTAGTAGTAGAATCGCAGTCGAAGCATGGGTATATGAAAACCACTTTTCCAGTCTGTATAACTGTATAATTCCGTCCCTCTGACCCCGACGAAGTTAAGATTGCCATATCGAAACTCAAGTCGAATAAAGCTGCTGGTACAGATGGACTATCTGCTGAGCTCTTTAAAGTAGCTGGAGATGACCTGGTTAGGAGCATGCACCAGCTCATCTGTACGATATGGTTAGAGGAGAGTCTCAGTATCGCTTGCCTAATTCGCAAGAATGGAGATTCCTTTGACTGCGCCAACTACAGAGGCATTAGCCTCCTGAACATCGCCTACAAAATCTTCTCTGCCGTTTTGTGTGAACGCCTGAAGCCATTTATACATAAGCTGACATGTCCTCATCAGTATCACTTCAGGCCACGGAAGTTCACCATCGACCAAATGTTCACACTACGGTAGATCCTGGAAAAAATTTCAAGTCGACTCTCACCACATATTTGTCGACTTCAAAGCTGCATACGACAGCGTAATTAGAGACGGGCAACGCCATGTCTACCTTTTGACATTCCTGCTAAATTCGTCAGACTATGCGGGGTGCCTCCATAATAATCCATCCTAATCGATGAAGACGTGACCTATAGTTTTGATGCTAAAAAAGATTTAGGCAGGACGATGCGCTATCGTGCGATTTTTCACTTGCCAACACAAGAGGCACAATTTTTGTATTTCAGATCCTCACAACTCCTCGCATACGCGGATGGCTTTGACATAATCGGAGGAACTAAACTAAAAACTAAATCTATGCTGTCATCAAAAAAGGACGCTCACCATCAACGTCTTGGACAGAACGTTTGTATTGGCAGATATAATTTTGAGGTAGTTATGGACTTCGTCTAGCTTGGCCCCGCAGTAACCTGGAACAACAACATCAGTTCCGAAATCAAACGCAGAATCACTCTTGCCAATCGCTTTTTCCTTGGGCTCAAGAGGCGATCGAGTAGTAGAGCCCTCTCCCGAAAGACAAAGTTGACTCTATACAAGACCCTTATCATCCCGGTCCTGCTGTACGGCGTAGAAGCATACTTACTTACTCAGGTGGCGCTACAGTCCGTGGCGAACCGGGGCCTCAACCAACAAGCGTCTCCAGCTGGAACGCTCGTTGGCCAGCTGTTTCCAGCGCCGCACGCCCAGTTGGTTAAGGTCGCCTTCCATCTGCGTGCGCCACCATAGATGCGGCCGTCCTCTGCCGCGCCTTCCTTCCAGGGTGGATTCAAAGACTCTTCGCGTCGGAGCTCTATTTTCCATGCGCTCTACATGGCCTAGCCACCTTATACGCTGTATCCGTAGACGTCGTACCAGGCCGATGTCGCTGTACAACCCGTACAGTTCTTCTTTAAATCTTCTCCTCCATACTCCGTTTGAACAAACCTCATTAACCGTGAGACCCATCTTAGCCGCTTCTATCTCAATGCTTACAAAGGCCTCATTGACGTCTCGCTGTGTCCGTCCAATCACGTCAATGTCGTCGGCGTACGCAAACAATTGCGTAGACTTGAAATAAATCGTACCTCTTGTGTTGGCCAGTGACTCTTGCACGATCTTTCCCAGCACGATGTTGAAAAATTTGCCTAAAACCTTTTTTAACATCCAAGGTCTCGGTTTACTCATTACCTACCTTAATGGAGCAGGGAGAATTCTCCACAGCGTAGAAGCATGGACACTATCAAAAGTAGATGAGAAAGTCATTGGTCGTTTCGAGAGAGAGAGATTTTGCGTGTGATTTTTCGACCTAGACGAGGGTGGAGGACAAGATTCAGCCACGAGCTTTACGGGCTGTACAGCGATATGATTCTAGTCAGGCGTCTATAGATCCAACGCCGAAGATGGCTACGCCATGTAGTGCGAATGTATAACATACCTCCGGCCCGAAGAGTCTTCGAGTCCAAACCGTAGGGACGACGGTTCAAAGGACGACCGAATCAGGTAGAAGTCAACTGGGAGTGCGTCGCTAGAAACAGCCAGCAAAATACCGTGCCAGTTGGAGAAGCTTGTTGGTTAAGGCCCAGGTTCACACCGGACTGTAAGTAATAAGACAAATGAGCAGAAACTTGTGCTACCTTTAGGACATTGGAGGATTTTATGGGCATGTCGGGGAAGGGTACTGCAGTCGTTTCTGCCTAGTATACACTTTGTCCGGTTTTCCTCAGAGATGTTTGCCTTATAGGCCCGGAAACGTACTTTCTTTAGGCTAATGGCATCTGTACAACTTATGTCGAACTACTTATTATCCTTTGGCCTGGTATTTTTAATCCTATTAGGAATAAAATTAGCCACGTGAATTCGGATAATATTAGTGATAATATCAGCGGCATTTCGTTGTCGGGGAGACACAACGACCAGTAAAAGCTCTGATAGAAGTTGTTAAAGTCGCACCAGTGGGCTTAGCTATATTGTTCTTTTCGGAGCTTTATCTCTAAATGCATGGTGGGCGTAGGGGAATTCGCCTGATATAACGCTGTGGTCGAACGAGTCAAGATATATTTATCAGGAAGTAGGGAACAAGTCCAGTGTATTGGCGGTGTGACTACCAATATCGACATTTTTAGAAAATTGTTTTGAGTAATCCCAAGACTTAAGTCTAATAAGTCTAATAAAGCCGCCGGCGCAGACGGCCTGTCTGCTGAGCTATTTAAGGCGGCTGGAGATGAGCTGGTAAGGTGCATGCACCATCTCATCTGCAAGGTATGGTCGGAGGAATGCATGCCCGACGAATGGAATCTCAGCATCGTTTGCCCGGTCCATAAGAAAGGAGACCCCTATAACTGCGCCAACTATAGGGGAATAAGTCTCCTTAACATCGCATATAAGATCTTCTCTGCCGTATTGTGTGAACGCCTGAAACCGTTTGTGGATAACCTGATCGGCTCTTATCAGTGTGGTTTCAGGCCAGGTAAATCCACAATAGACCAAATATTTACGGTACGGCAGATCTTGGAGAAGACCAAATCGACACTCACCACCTCTTCGTCGATTTCAAGGCCGCGTATGACAGCGTATATAGAGACGAGCTGTACAAAGCCATGTCTAGTTTTAACATCCCTGTCAAACTCGTCCGACTGTGCAGGATGACAATGGAGAATTCTCGCTGCTCCATTAAGGTCGGTAATGAGCAAACCGAGACCTTTGATGTTAAAAAAGGATTTAGGCAGGGCGACGCGCTGTCGTGCAACTTTTTCAACATCGTGCTTGAAAAGATCGTGCAAGAGTCACTGGCCAACACAAGAGGTACGATTTATTTCAAGTCTACGCAATTGCTTGCGTACGCCGACGATATTGACGTAATTGGACGAAAACAGCAAGACGTCAATGAGGCTTTCGTGAGCATTGAGGTAGAAGCGGCTAAGATGGGTCTCAAGGTTAATGAGGGTAAAACCAAATACCTGCTTTCATCTAAAAGAGACGGACTTCTGAATTAGTTCCTTGCAGAGTTCGCATCTCATAAATTGTTTAGCATTCAACAGCCTTAGATCGATTAATAAAATCAACAATCAACAACAACACCGACGTATTGGCCAGAACGTCACCATGGGCGGATATAACTTTGAAGTGGTCAAGGAATTTGTCTACCTTGGCTCACTGATGACCAGCGACAACAACACCAGCGCTGAGATAAAACGCAGAATCACTCTTGCCAACCGCTGTTCCTTTGGGCTCAAGAGGCAATTGAGAAGTAGAGCCCTCTCTCGGAAAACCAAGGTGACACTATATAAGACCTTGATCATCCCAGTCCTCCTTTACGGCGCAGAGGCTTGGACCTTAACAAAAGCAGATGAAGATGCCCTTGGTCGTTTCGAGAGGAAAATTCTGTGCACTATCTACGGTCCCGTTTGTTCAAACGGTGTATGGAGGAGAAGATATAACGAAGAACTGTACGGGTTGTACAGCGACATCGGCTTGGTACGACGTCTACGGATACAGCGTCTAAGGTGGCTAGGCCATGTAGAGCGCATGGAAGATACAGCTCCGACCCGAAAAGTCTTCGAATCCACTCCGGAAGGAAGGCGCGGCTGAGGACGGCCGCCTCAGCGGTGGCGCACGCAGGTGGAAGGGGACCTCAACCAACTGGGCGTGCGGCACTGGAAACAGCTGGCCAAAGACCGTGCCGGCTGGAGACGCTTGTTGGTTGAGGCCCAGGTTCACCACGGACTGTAGCGCCACCTAAGGAAGTAAGTAATCCCAAAACTTCAATCAAAAAGATACCGAAGAAGATCATTCCTAAACGCAAAATATAATTACCAACCGAACTGGAATTACATCACCATGCCATGCTGGTGGAACTGTTCCCCAAATGTTAACATCAATCCATCATTGTACAACTTTCAGAAACTGATTACTATTCAGCTTAAGTATTTAGAAGAATTTTAATTGAGAGTAATCATCATCATATAGTCGTTAAGGGTAGAGGTAGTTTTGGTGCTGTTTGCAAAACAATAGTAAATCAGCCAATTTCACTGAGGCCGCGATGACCGAGTTCGTTGGTTTCGATGCTTTGAATGCTGATCACTTTTAAGTACTTTCCGCTATGTGCTCCAGGCAATATCAGGTTGACGGGGCTACTTTCGGCGAACTTCCGATAATTGTTCTGCAATTAAGCTGAGATCCATGTAGGGATGTTGACAAACTTCAAACCAAAAAGGCATACTCGTAAACCTGTCGAAATTGGGCAATCCTTCATATGGCGCGAAGGATTTAATTATTTTGCTGAAGAATGACAATTGGGCAGCATTCAAGCCTAACAAGGTGAACCATTAAAATGAACGAACCACGAATTGCGTGGTTGATTGCCGGAGCTCAACGAGCATGCCCTTTATGTTGACGTCTTCATTGGGTTAGCTCGAATAGCATGAGATAAGAGAGCTAACTTATACTTATTTCCAGCGGAACAGTTCGCATTGCGACTTTATTTAGATGCCAGGAAGTATTTTATTTTTGTTTATTGCTGATATGAAAATGAGCATTGCACTTAGTCAACCTTACCAAGCGATAGTACATGATGAATGAAGCACAACATCGTTATACGTAATAGTGCTCGTATGTGTCAGTTCAAAAAACCACGACGAAGAAGATCGCTCGGTCATTAGAGAGTTCCTAGGTATTTAGTCTAACCAATTTGCTTGTGATGCATTCTAACAACTGAGGTGACGTTTTACGAATGTTTGTTAATTTTTTTCCCTCAACCGCAGACTGTTCGTCAATGATCCGAGTCAAGATAAGAACCCGGATATCGAGAGAAGGACGGATTCAAGAAAGAATACGACGCTTTGACGTCAGAAGGCTACAATCTTTGCCGCTAAGCCATTAAAGAAGCTGCCACTGATGTGCTGGATTTTACGACACCACCAAGGAAAAACCCATGGATTGACGATGGAGGCAATACTGCATCAAATGACGAGAGAAGAATACAAAAAGAGCATGAGAAGCGCGCGGTGGAAGAGTTGGACAGGTGCTATGGCAGGATTGAAGTCCGAAAGTTTTACCAAAAAGTAAAACAGCTATCCAATGGATACAAACTCCGGAAAGAACCCTGCCGGGACGAGAATGGACAACTTGTGGTAGAGTCGCAGTCGATGCTAAGAATCTGGAAAAACCCTTCCTACAGACTGTTAAACGGCGATGACGACCCAAGTACCATTCGCAGGCAGAACGGCACATTCACTTTGGACGACGATGGACAATAAATTCGTCCCTCTGACTTAGACGAAGTGCAGATAGCAATATCGAGACTGATGTCGAACAAAGCTGCTGGATCGAAGGGACAGTGCGCAGAACTGCCAAAGTAGCTCAAGATGATCTGGTTGATAAGGTAAAATATGGTCGGAAGAATGCATGCCCGATGAATGGATTCTCAGCATCGTTTGCCCGGTCCACAAAAAAGGAGATCCCTATGACTGCGCCAATTACAGAGGGATAAGTCTCCTTAACATTGCGTACAAGATCCCCTCTGCCATACTGTATAAGCGCCTGAAACCGTTCGTGGACAATCTGATAGCTTCCTACCAGTGTGGATTCAGGCCAGGAAAATCCACGTTAGACCAAATATCTACACTACCGCAGATATTGGAGAAGAATTCGAGGTCGAGACGCACCATCTTTTTGTCGACTCTAAAACCGCATATGACAGTGTTTATAGAGACGAGCTATAGGGAGCCATGTCATGATTTAATATTCCTGCCAAACTCGTCAGACTGTGTAGGATGACTATGTCGGAGGTGATCTAACCGAGACCTTCGATGTTAAAAAAGGTTTTAGTCAGGGTGACGCACTGTCAAGTGATTTCTTTAACATCATATTTGAAAAGATCGTGCGGGACTCTGTGGCCGATACAAGAGGTACGATCTACTTCAAGTCTACACAATTGCTTGCCTATACAGATGACATTGACATAGTCGGACGGACAAAGCGAGACGTCAATGAGGCGTCCCCAAGCATTGAAGCAGAAGCGGCTTAAGTGGGTCTAAAGCGTCAATAGGAACAAGACCAAATATACGCTGTCATCAAAGAATGACGCGCAACACCGACGTCTTGGTCAGAACGTCACCTTCGGCAGCTATATTTTCGAAGTAGTCAAAGACTTCGTCTACCTTGGCTCGATAGTGGCAAGCAGCAAAGACACCAGCGCTGAGATAAAACGCAGAATAACTCTTGCCAACCACTGCTTCTTTGGGCTCAAGAGGCAACTGAGTAGTAGAGCCCTCTCTCTTGAAAAACTAAGGTATCCCTCTACAAAACCTTAATCATCCCGGTGCTCCTCTACGGCGCTGAGGCTTGGACTTTATCAAAAGCGGATGAAGAGGCTCTTGGGCGTTACGAGAGGAATATTCTGCTTGCAATCTTTGGTCCCGTTTGTGTAAACGGAGAGTGGAGGAGGAGATAAAACCAAGAACTGTACGGTCTGTACAGCGACATCGGCCTAGCTAGACGTCTTCGTATCCAACATCTAAGATGGCTGGGCCATGTAGAGCGAATGGACATAACCGCTGCGGCCCGAAGAGTCTCCGACACCAACCCCGAGGGACGACGCAGCAGAGGACGACCGCATCTAAGCTGGCGCGCACAGGTAAAAAGGGACCTCAACCAACTGGGCGTACGGCACTGGAAGCGGCTGGCCAAAGATCGTACAAGCTAGAGAGGCTTGTTGGTTGAGGCCCTGGTTCATTCCGAACTGTAGTGCCATCTAGGTAAGTAAGTAAAGTCGGTGTCCTCACTGGGCACTGCATGATGCACAATGACTTCAGCAGAAGCTGCAGGGACGAAGAGGAAATTGAATCCATTCGTCACTTACTCTGCGAATGCCGGGCACTAGCCCACAAACGGAATATATTCTTGGAAGTCACTTCCTTTCGGGACTAGAAGCGGTAAGAAACATTGGACTGAATAGACTACTTTGGTTCCTATCTGCATCTAGGTAGTTCAGCTCAACGGATAACTTTTAACTTATAGGTTAATCGTTAACTGGGCACAATGGACTCCTTGTAGTCTAAGTGAGCCTTGACCTCTCGTCAATAGAGCATCCATTTACCTAACCTAACCTACATGCGTTGTCTAGAGACTTATGTATGTATATAAGGCTTAATCCAGCCAATCCGTCTACAAAAATTGAGATTTTTAATTCAAAAGAACAATTTATGGCAAGGAATGACAAACAAATAACTCCATACATAAGGCCCCACAATAAGCGTTGTTATCACAAGGGCTCTTGCCCACACGCGGGATGAAATATTTTGATAATCGCTCAATAGACGCGTTCTTACAGTGACCTTCAACTGGCAGCTGTCATACATAAATCTACAATTCATCGATTAAGTTTCTAAAAATAGTTAGGCCACAACCACCCATATTGCGAGTCTAAACGATCAAACAAGCGACAGTCGATCTCAACTCATCAAGCTCACTATGACCGATCGGCCGAGCCTCTCGTATGCGCAAATACGAAAGCAAACGCCAGTTAACCTAATTAGATTCAAAAATACTTTACCAACATGACCTTAATCCCGTCACCTTTCCGGCCATAGTCTCCGTCTGACACTTTATTTTAGAAAAAACCAAAATCGAACTCGTTTCAAGGCCACTCTGTCACTATGTTCGAAACGTAACGCGGTAGTGCTGCCAAATAGGCACGGACACCACTTGTCACTCGTCAGTCACCGCACGCAAGCAGTCCAACCAATTAATGGTTAATTTGTTATTGTGTTTACTTACCTGTCATCATTTTCGTTTTAGTATTAGCCGGGAGTTGCGCTGCCAAAACAGTACGTCGTCTCCGTCAATCATGACATCATACCATCGAGCGCGGCTGTCATTAAAGTGAAGTGAAAAAACAACGAAGTAATGCCGTCAAATGGCGGCTGAGTCAACCTAAATTTGAATTTCTTTTCCTCATCTGTCATACCTATGCGCAAGAGAGGGAGAAGGACCATGTAAACTACAAAAAAATAAGAAATAAAACCAAAAGTCATAACCAAAACGAAGTGTTTCTGTGATTAAACGAAACGTCAACGTTGAAGTTTGACACTTGTGTATCGTGTACGCACGCGTGTTAGCTGTCAAGCGATGGGCTTGAGTCAAACCCTACATCTTGTACTACTCATCACCGCAACTGTACACCGAAGCCATACCGAAACGCACGATGGTGGTGCTATGCAAGGACGAACAAAGAGTTCCGAGACCGAAGTGATACAGATCTTCAATGCCAGTGACTTTTATCCCGAATCGAGGACAGTTCAGCGGCGAAATTTGACATTTACGGTATTATTGACAAACAAAGAAGCTGACAATCAGAATGATTGCATCCTGCCAAAGGTTATGCCAGCGATCGAGTTGGCTATTCGTGACGCGCAACGTCTTGGATTTCCGGGAGTGAATTTCGATGTGACGCTTATATCGCGCGACTCGTTCTGCTCGTCGACATACGGAGCAATTGGCTTCTTTGAGGTCTATTCCCGTTGGCGGGATATTAACGCAGTTTTCGGGATGTCGTGCGATTATGTATTGGCGCCGATATCGCGATACTCGGGAGTGTGGGAGATACCAGTGTTATCGACTGCTGGTCGGTCGATTTCGTTCGATGTTAAAGAGGGACAGTACCCGACATTGACGCGTTTAATGGGCGGTCTGACAGCTGTGGGTTACGCCATACGGGGTATGCTGGACGGTTTCAATTGGACGCGAGCGGCGTTGATGTATCAGAACACGGACGCGAAGACGCTGGGCAACTCAATATGCTTTTTCTGTATGTCTGCTGTGCACAACGGACTAGGCAATGTCTCGGTCTACCAGATGGGCTTCGATGAACGAGTGTTTGACAAGACGAACACCACATTACAGCTGCAGAAGATCTCCCGCTACTCAAGGAGTAAGTATGATATTTTGTTTCCTTCTTTACTTGCATGCGAATTTGATTTAATTTCCACTACAAGGCGGATGGACACGATTCGATGACCTTGTTTCCGCCGTACAACCAGTCGTAATGACTGCTGTCATCATTAAAGGATGAACTCACGATTTGCATGTTCTTCATCCTCATTCACTCATCGCGACTGTACACTAAGGTTAAGTGGTGCTGCCAAGCATTCTCGGCAATTGTGTGATGCTTTCAGCGGCAACTAACGGTGCAGAAAGTTGGATAATGAGCAATGGGTGTCGTGAAATTGGATTACCATGCCAAGTGGTTGATACAAAGAGCTTTAGTGGTTGTCTTAGCGGAGTATATCCTCATTGCGACATGCTTGATGTCATCGTTACGGATCTGGAACGTGACAACTATGTGAACGCTAAGTAGGCCAAGGTTTTGGTTAGTTTCTTGCAATAAGTTTGCGGAAGTTCCTTGTAGTAAATTTTGTTTAAAAAATTACTAAGGGAACGAAAGGATCTTTTTGGATTCGACAGAGCAAGATAAGAATCTAATTAATGACCATCAGGTCGCTACCAGGGAGCCCATTAACGTGCATTATTTTTCAATTTCGTCTTCCCATCTTTAGTCCTAAACAGGGTGCACAGCCCACTTTATTTGAATTTCATCTCGACCATCACGTCTCGCCTATCACTCGATAATTCTGTCTGAAATGTTGACACCTTATGCTCCAAACATGGCGTTTAATTTCCCATCAGTGATGCCATTAGTTACTTAAACAGATACTTATCATGGAGCCCTCATAGCAAGAATACGTCGCGTCGTCTTATGACAAACACGTGAATAACACTCTTGATATTGACATTTCTAGCTCGGCCTTTACTGACACCTTGTCCTCAATGGACGAACCTTCGTATGGCAATCCATACAGGTGTGACCACGGCTTTAAATGGTCGCTTGATACTGCACATTGAGATGAATTAACAATTAATTCAACAAAACTCCTTTATACCTCCTTTATACTTACTTACTTATCAGGTCAGCCTAAGCTCTAGCTGCCTTCCATCCTTGACGATCGTGGGCACGCTGCTTCCAGCGTGGTCTTTATACCGGAGGTTCGGTCTTACCCTTCTTCTCGAGTTTGCCATTGACAGCCGTCGCGCGCGGTCACGAGTCACGCACGGAAGGAAAATACAAAAGAACGAACAAAAAAAAAAAAAAAAACAGGAAAGAAAAACAAATACCGTAGTGCAGTGCAGTGCGGGCAAAAAAACAAAAAAAAAAAAAAAACACGTGAAAGTGCCCCAACCGAAGACCTGGTCGGCAGCAGCGCTGGGCCGTGTTGTTCTTTGTTGGTGGAGCAAATCTTACTGTGGTAAGGGCATGACACCTACGGTAGTTTGTTTTTGCAAATCCGGCGATAGAACTTCACTTACGCGTCTCTGCTTTAACGGTTTTGTATCTATACATGTTTTGTAGTTTGCATTGATGAGGGATTTCTGTGTGCAGTTCTGCAATATTCGTGGGTTACGGAAGAATTTCTTTGCCACGTACATCCATCTCTCTCGCCACAAACCGGCTGTTTTGGCACATTGTGAAACACAGGTCGATGAAAAGTCTGATCCTTCGGATTTCTGTCTTCCTGGATATAGCTTAGTGCCATTATTCGTTTCTCGCCGTGGTCTCGCCATCTATGTCCGTAGTGATATTGCTTACCAGTTACTTCCACAGTATAGCCAAACATCCACCCCGGAATTTATTTCCATATGGCTTAAATTCATATTCCGTAAGCACTCCATCCACTACTGTTTTCTTTATAGAAGCCCCAATCTAGACAGGAATGCAACATTTGATGCATTCGACGCACTGTCTGATTCCATCCAAAGAATTGTTTCCCTGTTCCCTCGCACTGAAATCGTTTTAGCGGGCGATTTCAATGTACACAATTCTCAGTGGCTTCGACATTCTGGACAGACAACACCCGAAGGAAGGTATGTTGAAATTTTTGCTGAGTTAAATCACTTAACTCAACTTGTGAATGAGCCATCACGTATCCCCGATGTTGCTGGTCATACCGCCAACACGCTGGACTTGTTTCTTACCTCTCAGCCTGACAAATACACGATCGATGTATTGGAACCCCTAGGTTTGTCTGACCACTGCATGATATCAGCGAAATTCTCGAACTCCCACCATCCAGTTAAAGAAAAAGCTCCTAAGAGAAAACTATGGCTATACGAGAAAGCCAACTGGTGCGGCCTTAACAACTTCTTTCGGATCTTTATCTGGTCGTTGTGCTTCCTCGACAACGACGTCGACGCCGCAACTGATATTATCGTAAACGTTATCCGAATCGGCATGGCAAATTTTATTCCCAGCAAGATTAAAAGCACCAGGCCTAAGGATAATACGTGGTTCGACTCGAGCTGCAAAGAGGCTATTAGGCTCAGGGAGCTAAGTTTTCGGGCCTACAAGGCAAACAGTTCTGAGGAAAACCGAAAAAAGTACATACGAGCCAGAAATGACTGCAACTCCCACATTCGACGGATTAAATTCCAATCCGACCAAAAATTAAGGCGTAAAATCCTTCAATGTCCCAAAGGTAGCAAAAGTTTCTGGTCGTTTGTAAAAAACGTAAAAAACTCAACTAAGTCGTCTATACCGACGCTCATCCACAATGACATCCCAGCTGTCACCCCCTTAGACAAAGCTAACCTACTTGCTGCCCATTTCGCAACCAGTTCTCAGCTGCCAGCTTGTACTTTGTCTCCGCCTGTACTAGAGTGCGTCAATTCCACCATGGGGCTAATCCACTTCCGCACTCGTACAGTCGCAAGGGTTCTTAAAGACCTCGACATACACAAATCCGCTGGTCCAGATGGTATTGCCTCAATAGTTCTGAAGAGGTGTTCTTCTACGCTGGCAAAACCACTGCGTAAGCTTTTTCACCTTTCCTACACCTCTGGGCTCTTTCCGAGTAGGTGGAAAACAGCATTTGTCCAGCCTATACCCAAAAAAGGCGAATCATCTTCTCCCTCCAACTACCGACCCATTGCACTAACGTCCCTTCTTTCCAAGGTCATGGAAACGCTGATTAACCGTCAGCTTATGAAATATCTTGAATCACGGAAACTCCTCAATGACCGCCAATACGGTTTCCGCAGCAACAGGTCCACTGGTGATATGATGGCATATCTCGCTGAAAAGTGGAATCACTCCCTTTACCAAGCAGGTGAAAGCAAAATTGTTGCACTGGATATTTCGAAAGCATTTGACAGGGTTTGGCATGAAGCCCTTTTGTCGAAAATGCGTGCTTTTGGGATCGATGAGTCTCTCTTTCAATGGATTAGAAGCTACCTTTCGAATCGTTCAATTCAAGTTGTTTTGGACGGATTCAAATCTGATACTCACTTTGTAAATGCCGGTGTTCCCCAGGGCTCCGTTTTGTCTCCGACACTCTTTCTCATTCTATAAATGATCTCTTGTCTGTTACTTCTAATCCAGTTCACTCCTTCGATGACGCCAGTACCCTCAGCTTCTCATATTCGTTCACCAGTTTACGACCCTGCACTTCGGGTGTAGATAATGAGCGGCAGCGTATGTTAAGCTCATTAAATTCCGATATCGACAGCATCATCCAATGGGGTAAAAACAATAGAGTGGAATGTAATGCTTCCAAAACACAATGCTGTCTCTTGTCGTTAAAGCGTATAAATAACCCGCAGCCATTATCCATGAATGGCACTTGCATCTCAGAAACTGAAAAGCTTTCTATCCTGGGTATGAGTGTTGCTCACAATCTTAGTTGGAGCGACCATATATTCAGTGTCGCCAAGAATGCTGCGAAATGCCCAGGATTCTTATACAGATGCAAGAAATATTTCTCACCCTTAGATCTGGCTACAATCTATAAGGCGTTCATTCGCCCCAAATTAGAGTTTAACGCTCATGTCTGGTCCGGTGCTTCCAAGACCTCACTGCACCTACTAGACAGAATACAAAAACGAGCCATAAAACTGATAGGTGACTCCAGTATTACCAAAAAATTAGACTCGCTGGAACACCGCAGGAATGTTACCTGCCTCTCCCTGTTTTATCGTTACTACCACCAAAAATGCTCTGATGAAATAGCCAGTTGCATTCCGCCCCTTCAACATTTCTCCCGCAACACACGTCTCTCTAGGAATGCTCACCCCGCTTTCGGACGTACTGTCAAATATAGAGAATCTTTCATTAACCGAACCACACGAATCTGGAACTCCCTGCCGGATTCGGTTTTCCCCCCTCAATGCAACATGCAAACATTTAAGATCAATGTCCATCGGCATCTGTCCCCGACATAATAAGGTTATTAGACCTTGGGTGCGCGCAAATTATTTAAAAAAAAAAAAAAAAAAAACAGGAGGCTCGAAGTCGAAACCCCTCTTAGCTGGAGCGTTGGTGTTCATGCGCTCGATGTGGCCGAGCCCATGTAGTCGACCCAATGTAGTCGACGGAACTTTGCCTTCCGGACTATATCCACATCTTTGTACACCTCGTAGAGTTCGCGGTTCTGTCTTCTCACATACAGGACCAAATATTCGGCGCAGAACTTTTCCTTCGAAAGAACCCAAAATCAGCTCCGCCATCCTGCTTATCGTCTAGCCTTCGGCTCCGTTTAGCAAAACTGGCAGTATAAGCGTTTTGTAAAGCATGACTTTGGTTCTTCGAGTGAGGAGTTTTGACCCAAGTTGTTTGGACAAACCGAAGTAGCAGCGATTGCCAAGGACGATTCTATGCCGGAACTGCACTGTGGTGTCGTTTGTGGAGTTTGCGTTTGCCCCGAGGTAGACAAATTCCTTAACCACCTCGAAATTATAGCTGTCAATCCTCATATTTTGTCCAAGCTGGTGAGAGACGACACTATCTTCTAGAGACTTTTAATCCTCGTTGAATTTAAGACCAACTCGTTTCGCCTGTTCCTCAATCGCCATGAAAGCCGAGACCGCGCGTTGATGTCAATACCAGCCGCGTATCCTAGCAGTAGGACAGACTTGTAGAAGATACATAGTGCCATCCCTGTTGACGCCTGCCCGTCGCACTATCTGCTCCAGCACTAAATTGAAGAAGTCGCATGACAGCGCATCTCCTTGCCGAAATCTGGTGCATGTTTCGGTTGATGTCCTAGAACCGAACTGCACGGTGCATCGCGTATTTTTTAGTGTGGCGTGACACAGCCGGATCGGTTTTCCTGGGATCCCGAATTCGGCCACCGCATCAAACAATTTTTTTAAGATGAATGCTGTCGTAAGCGGCTTTAAAGTCGACAAAGAGATGGTGTGTAGCGAAGTGTTAATATTTGATCTATAGTCGATTTGCTGGTACGTGCCCCAATTAGTGCGGTGCAAAGGGACCTTAGGAGTTCACACAGTACGCTGGACAGGATCGAGCAGGGATATACCACTATGTTTCTTGCAAGAGGTATGATCGCTGATATTGCAGTCGTCGGGTCTGCTTTCGTCTTCCCTAATTCCACAGATGATCTGCTGCATGCTCCCCACCAGAACATCGCCGCCAGCCTTGAAGACCTTTGATGGCAAGTCACCTGAGCCTGCGGTCTTGTTGTTCCTCAGCTTTTGAATAGCTGTACCGACTTCTTCGATGCTGGGTGGGGGGACTACTTCAGAGGCTGGAGTTCGGATTTCGTCAGCCCCTACCACTTTCTCTTGGTCATACGTTCAGCAGCTGCTGGAAATACTGCTGAGACTCATCCACTATTCCCTGCGGGTCGATGACAAGATTGCCTTCACGATTTCGAAGAGCATGGGTGCCCTTCTTAAAGCCTTATGCAAGGCTTTTGACCTTCTTATAAAAGACCCGAATTTTATGTTTGTCGCTAGGTTCCTCGATATCATTGAGCTTGGAGGCTGCGAAGATTATTTTCTTTAGTCGCAGCAGTTCTTACTCCTCCCTTTTTCTGACTCGATACTAATATCGCGCTCCCTGGTTTTTCGCTGCAGTCCCTTTTGGTACGCCTCGTCGGTTGTTGCCTTTTTCTGCTCACATTCGCCATCATACCAACGGTTTCTTGTCGAAGTGGTAGGTAACCTAAGGTGTTCTCGGCTACTTCCTGAATGGCTGAGCGGCAATGCAGCCACATATTATTGGCATCTGTGTTCGACATAGGCATACCGTAGAGTCTTTCGCTCAGCTGCTCGCTCCCTGTAGACTCTGGTAACCTCCAGTGTGCTCAGGCGCTCAATGTCGAACCTCCTTCTGGTGGGCTGGTGGGCTTTCTGAAAGTGGACAGTCGAGCTCTGAATCTTGCTGCTACGAGGAAATGGTCAGAGTCGACGTTTGCCCCCCTGAATGTTCGCACATCCAGGATGTTTGACGAGTGTCTTGCGTCAATGAGCACATGGTCGATTTGGTTGACGGTTCGACCATCTGAAGATCGCCAGCTTGCTACGTGGATTCGCTTGTGGGAGGGAAGTTGTGTTCTACTTACCACCGGAAAGCCCGTGATAAGGCCCGTGGAGGCTGTGCTTTCCGACCACTCCGCCAAAGGTATTCTCCTTACCGATTTTGGCATTGAAGTCTCCGAGTACGATTTTGGTATCGTACTCCGGACAAGCTCCGTAGACGTTGTCCAAGCGATTATAAAAGACCTCATTGATGGGGTCTTCAAAGTCTTCGGTAGGGGCGTGTGCACATATGAGACTGATGTTGTAAAATCTGCATTTGATGCGGATAACAGCCAGGTGATCGCTTATAGGTTTAAAGTTGATAACCTTCGACCTAAACCCATTATCATACCGTTTCCTATCCATCGTATTTCCTGGATCGCAGTAATATCCGCCTTAGACTGGATTCTTTCCAGTTTATGAGCAGCTCAAGGAGTGTACAGGGTTGTTACATTCCAGGAGCATGCTCGCAAATCGTGTTCCTTTGAGAATCCGTGTCTTTGAGAATCCGTCCGTTTAGCCGTGGCATTTTGCACTTCCATAACTTGTTGTATGTTACGTGGGCGGGTTGTTGGCCTGCCGCACAACCGCCAGTCTTGTCGGGTTATTGTAGCGCCCTCAATAAATGTAATAAAATACTTGGACTTTCCTAGGGATTCTGTCCGCATGGGACACTGGGTTTGTTGCTTTGCTGATCGAAATCAGATTACCCGAGAGTTTTGGAACAAACAATGTGTTGAACAGGTAAAGACAGTCTTCTATAAACCTACATAGATATCACATGGTTATCAGACCAGCTAGCCTCACGTTGTTTTGCTTCATCAGTTCGTTGCAAAGTAACTAACTTTGACATGTGTGTGATGTCGCTCCACTGTCTAGGCACCATCATATTCATTTCTCATTGGTTCATATGTCATTTTTACTGACTTTTGGGTGCAGTTTTGCACCAGGAATCCATACTGCTCTTCGCTTCCACTCTGCGATTGTTTAATCTTGCCCTTATTCCAACAGTCCTTGGTCATGTGACCGCGCTTGCCGCGTTTCCTGCAATTATAGGTTTTGAACTCGTGCACATATGTAGGTGTTCAGACCGAGTACGATATTCTTTAGCACTCCAGCTGTCAAGGTCACAATACTTGTCAAGAGTAACGTTTGAAATGTCATTCCATAAGGGTGTGTTGATGAAATAGTGATGGTTGCTGGGAGTGAGTGCTTTCAGCGCTTTAAGGGATTTTATTCTGTCCAACACACAAATGATGTCATGTCGCAAGTGTCACAATTCAGCGCATTTTTCGGTCATCAAGCTTAAAACAGAACCTAATTTTGGTTTTTTATCCGATACTCATGTTTGCGCTGATGCAACAAACACACTGTCACTCTCAAGTCAATAACTTGGCTTTTAATCGTCTGCTGGCCCCGATATTTAGAAAGAAAGTCAGTGTACATACATGTATGTTCTCCCAACTCGAGCAACCACTAGAATACACTATTTTAAAAAGGTCTACTTTACTTTGAAATGCACCTCGTCCGTACATACTTAGCTGGCGCTACAGTCCGTGGTGAACCTGGGCCTAAACCAACAAGCGTCTCCAGCTGGCACGGTCTTTGGCCAGCTGTTTCCAGTGCCGCACGCCAAGTTGGTTAAGGTCCCCTTCCATCTGCGTGTGCCATCGTAGGTAGGGCCGTCCTTTGCCGCGCCTTCCTTCCGGCGTGGACTCAAAGACTCTTCGTGTCGGAGCTGTATTTTCCGTGCGCCATACCTTAGACGCTGTATCCACTGTACGACCCGTACAGCTCTTCGCTAAATCTCCTCCTCCATACTCCGTTTGAAAAAACGGGACCGTAGATAGTGCGCAGAATTTTCCTCTCGAGACGATCAAGGTCATCTTCCTCCGATTTTGTTAAGGTCCAAGCCTCTGCGCCGAAAAGGAGGACTGGGGTGATCGAGGTCTTACATAGTGTCACCTTGGTTTTCCGAGAGAGAGCTCTACTTCTCAATTGCCTCTTGAGCCCAAAGAAGCAACGGTTGGCAAGACTGATTCTGCGTTTTATCCCCCCGCTGGTGTTGTTGTCACCGGTCATCAGTGAGCCAAGTTAGACGAATTCCTTGACCACTTCAAGGTTATATCCGCCCATGGTGACGTTCTGGCCAATACGTCGGTATTGACCGTCTCTTTTTGATGAAAGCAGATATTTGGTTTTACCCTCATTAACCTTGAGACCCATCTTAGCCGCTTCTACCTCAATGCTTACAAAGGTCTCATTGGCGTCTCGCCGTGTCCGTCCAATAACACCAATGTCGTCGGTGTACGCAAGCAATTGCATGCCGGTGTACCTCTTGTGTGGGCCAGTGACTCTTGCACGATCTTTTCAAATACGACGTTGAAAAAGTTGCGTGACAGCGCGTCACCTTGCCTAAATCCTTTTTTAGGATCACAGGTCTCGGTTGCTCATTACCGACCTTAATGGAGCAGCGAGAATTCTCCATTGTCATCCTGCACAGTCGGACGAGTTTGGCAGGGATGTTAAAACTTGACATGGCTTTGTATAGCTCATCTCTATACACGCTGTAATATGCAGCCTTGAAATCGACGAAGAGGTGGTGAGTGTCGATTTGGTATTCCTGGATCTTCTCCAAGATCTGCCGTAAATATTTGGTCTACTGTGGATTTACCTGGCCTGAAACCACACTGATAAGAGCCGATCAGGTTATCCACAAACGGTTTCAGGCGTTCACACAATACGGTAGAGAAGATCTTAGATGCGATATAGTTGGCGCTGTTATAGGGGTCTCCTTCCTTATGGACCGGGCAAACTATGCTGAAATTCCATTCGTCAGGCATGCATTCCTTCGACCATACCTTGCAAATAGGATGGTGCACGCACCTTACCAGCTCATCTCCAGCCGTCTTAAAAGCTCAGCAGACAGGTCGTCTGCGCCCGCGGCTTTATGAGACTTAAGTCTTGATATCGCTATTTTGACTTCGTCTAAGACGGGTAGACGGAATTCTCTAACATCGTCGGCCATTACGATCAGATCGTTCTGTCTGACAGCGGTACCTTGTCTGTCATCGCCGTTATACAGTCTGCAGAAGTGGTCTTTCCAAATCCTCAGCTTCGACTGTGACTCTACTACCAGTTCTCCGTTTTCTTCCCTGCAGGCCGCCGCTCTGGCTTTGTAGCCATGACTTGTCAGGAAGACCTTTCATCAAATAACCACCCTGGATTAAAACCATGATGACCGCGTATGATCCTTTGAAAGCTGGATCGAGTTGTTGAGACTTCCCAATGTGCTGTGTGACGAAGTCCATCAGAATAAGATAACCCTTTACTCTTTCTTCTGCATTTGTTTAGAGCCACAGTTAGAGTGGATTAGGGGGTGGGACAAGGTCGCCTGATAACTGCGGCCACGAGTGGGCCTATTGTGATGTCCCCCACTTACTGACTGTACTGACAAGGCAGTTACAGTGGCACAGTATGTGTTCTGCTGTTTCTTCGTCCTCATTAACCATTCTGCAAGTGTCATCTTGTACAATGCCCATGGTTTTGTTGACTGGGCAGTGTCCAGTAAGGAAACCTGTGATTATACTAATCTGACTCCTCGAAAGCATGAGATGTTTCGCTCTTGGCTTGTCTGCTACCTTCCGTTTGTGACCAGTAGTGATCAGTCGTGTTCCTTAACCAACTGTTTATGCAGCATTTGGTGGTGCTGACGGGTATGCCCCAGATAGGCCGTGGCATCATGAATGGTGATGCGGAGCCTTACCTTGCTAGTAGGTCCGCCTTTGCGTTGCCTGTATTGTCGCTTTGTCCAGGTCACAGACTAGCCTGTGGGCGAAGACCATGGCTTCTTTCTTCAATTGGAGGTGAAGAGGCGGTAGGTCCGTGATGACTTCTATTGCTGCTGTGGGGGTTGTTCTCATGGCCCCTGTAGTGCCGATACGAGCTAGTCTTTGCATTTTGTTGAGCTTGGCTTGTACTGATACTTGTTTTGTTCTGTACCACCAGACGAGCGCAGCGTATGTAAGGATTGGTCCGGTGATTGCTGTGTTCCACATGCTGTGTGGTGGCCGTTGGCGTCACAGCCTATGATGATTTGTCTGCTTCTTCTTGCACAGTAGTCAAGGAGATCTTGCAGTGGTGAGAAGCTGAGATCAGTGGAGTAGCCCGCAAGGTAGGCTGAGCAAATTACAGCATCTGACCTTCCTTCCGTAGTGGTTAGCTGGATAATGGCAGCTCCTGGTCCTTATTCGTGTGCTCTGGAACAGGAATGGTTTTAATGGCGTTGTTAATCATTATGCAAGCTCTAGGTCGTCCTTCATTTGTGGAGTCGTAGAGCAGCGCACTTGATAATCCTTTGATCTGGTCTTTAACCGTATATGGTTCCTGGATGAAGGCTACATCAAGGTGCTCCTTGTTAAATCTATGGCTCAGTACCGCAGACGCGGCCTTTGCATGCTGTAGATTTCCCTGTAATATCACCACCACTTTCCAACGCGTCATCCAACGCATATATCCCTCAGTTCTGGTTCTGCTGACGCAGTTGAGGCTATAAGTCAGGGTTTTGACGCAGATTAATTATTGTAGATTGACCTTGGTTACGCCATTATATGCCTGAAACAAAACCGGTGAACTTTGAACGGAGAATTGGCTACAAGCAAAAGCAAAACCCGTTTTTTCGACTCGGATGCTGGTGGAGTTATCTCAATCGTTTATCTTCAAACACGACTAATCACTACAGAAGTATAGTAAGCATCTCTACTTGACAAATTGAAGGCAGACACGTCGGAAAGGATAGCCACATTTGCCACATTAATTTTAATTTTTTTGAAAAAAAATTAGAAGGAGCTTCAGTGACGTAGAGTTAACAGATTTGGCACTCACCACGTCGGCTCCAAGCGTGGCCACCGTGCGCGAGCAAAGGCGGGACAGTCACAAAGAAAGTATTCTGCTGTGTCGCCCTCTTCGCAACATGCAGGGAGGCGTCTCACTGATGCCAGTCATGCAGAGATTCTTGCCAAAAGTGTGATGGTCTGTAATGACGCCCGCAAGTCTTCTGCAGTCGATTCTCCTTAAGGATAAGAAGAATGCTACGGATTTCCTGCAGAGATCAAGACGTACGCGCTTAGTCATCCTGGATCCTGGATATTCCCTGCATTGAAGACCCAATCGTTGATGTGGGTATTAACCGTAGAAACAGGTAGACTAAATGTGGGTTGAGGTTCTGAGAAAGGAGAGTTTCTGAGCCTATTCTAGCGAGTTCATCAGAGATCTCAGAATAACCTTAGACACAAGCAAGCCTTAGTGAGTTTAGTCTAACAACTCTGTTCGTGGAAGCCTTTAGTTCATATACTAACTTGGAGTTGGTTAAAAGGTTGGACACATCTTTGAGTGCAGCAGACGCATGACTGATAGACACAGACATCAAACATCTCTGACTGATAGACACACCCATATTTCTCAAACGAAAAGTGCAGTCGGACGTTTTCGCATTCAAAGAAAACCTCACGCCGGACTCCAGTCCAGACTTGGAGCCATCCGTGAAAATGCGAAGACAATCCTTTTCAGTATCTGGCCAGAGCCAGTCCTGACGCCATAGAAATTCGACTGTGAAGTTATAGCGCAGTAGGACGACAGGTGTCATTGCGCCAGAGGGCATATCCATGAGACACGGGTCATAGGATATTTCTTGCTCAAGCGCACTCTCATTCCAATGCCAGTTATGTTAATAACCATTTCTCTTGAGACGAGACATGACTTTCAGTGCAGACCCTCTGATAAATATGTCAAGGGGTGGAAGGTTCATCATAGCATCTAGAGCAGCGCCCGGCGGCGTACTGGGGAAAGCCTCCGTACAGCTGAGACAGAAAGAGGCTACCACGTACTTGCGTATTAGCCTGTTCAACCAGACAGTCACTTATCACTGCCGTGTAGATCCAAAGGAACTTTGCCGGCGATAAGATGTTTTGCCAAAAGCTCCTTTGCATTGTCAGAAAGCTGAAAGTTTTTGCCTCAACATGCTTTGACCAGAGAAGCTTGCTATCTAAGATGACTCCTAGATACTCAGCCTCCTTGGATATCGGGATGGAAGTGCCTTTTTAGTACCAGCTGAGTCATATCAGTATTTTTCCTCCTTCTCGTGAAGAGAACGACATTGGTCTTAAGAGGATTGACCTACAGCCTATTTCTGGTACACCAATCATCGATCACATTTAGCGCCGCCTGTGCTTTGAGACAGACAGTCGCTAAGCATAAGCCGACAGAAAGAACGGCAACATCATCTGCATAGGCCTCGGCATAGATTCCAGAGTCATTAAGAGCATCAAGCAGAGAGTCGACCACCATGCACCATAACAGCGGAGACAGGACGCCACCTTGCGGGCAGCCCTTTTTACCCCGGATTTGACACCTTGGTCGAGGCCTGCATCAGCGGTCAATGTCCTGTTCACAAGCATTGCTTTGATCCACAAGATCAGTGCTTTGATCTACGTCATGATGTCTGGCAGCGTTGCACATGCTGTCAAATGTTGCGTTATCAAAAGCTTCCTCGATGTCGATGAGGATGCCCAGTGCGTACTCTTTGCTTTCGAGCGTGCATTCAATTCCCCCGACTAGGTTTTGAAGCGCAGTCTCGCAGGATTTTTTGCGCTGATAAGCATGTTGCATCTCCGAAGGAGGATGCATTCTAAGGCCAACTTTGTGCACGTGCAACTCTACCAGTCTCTCCATGCTTTTCAGCAGAAAGATGTAAGACTAATTGGTCTAAAACTCTTGGCGAGTGAGTAGTCCTCTTTTCTTATTTTGGGAATAAAGACTACTTTCATCGTGCGCCAAGAAATGGGTATGGAAAGTTCATCATAGCATCTAGAGCAGCAAGTGCTAGGTTAGCAGTGAAAATCCTTTACAAAGTAGGAAGCAGCTGCGATTTGAAGCCATCGAAGGATGCCACAACAGATTCAATTCGTAACCACGCGCGACGCAATATACCCGCTACGCCAAGTTGTTTTCATCGTTTCAGTTGCAGTTTCCCTTGAAGGAGTGTGCAACGAGCCGATGGCGATCTGATTTCCCGGGAAGTGAGTCTCAAGTAGTAAACTAAGAGTTTCCACTTTAGACCCAGTAAAGCTACCATCAGATTTTCTGAGTGCATCCATCTTTGTCGTTTTTCCCCATTTGAGGACTTTAACCAACTTGCTAGTCGCACTCAGAGACTTGATCTCTTCGCAGAAGGTCCTATAAGAATCGTTCTTCGATGTACGAATAAGTTTCTTATATTCTTTCTGTTTCGACCGATACTTGTTCCAGTCATCTTCCGAATTCGATCTGAGCGATCTATTCAGACGGCTTCTGCGAAGACTTTGGAGCTCGACATTCCATCAGGGAACCAATTTCCTGCAGGGAGGTTTGCTGGCAGGACATGCGAGTTAAAAACAATTAGTGATAGCACTATTCGGGTTATGAACGCCGTTCTCTCCAATTATTTCGTTCTAAATTTAGGTAGGGCCTGAATAGATTTCTCAAGCTCCTCTCTAATCCGTATCCAGTCCGTCTTTCTCGGATTCCATTTAGGTTGCAAGGAAGAGATCACACAACTTAATCGGAATCCGATATATTTATGGTCCGACAGCATAGCATCAGACAAAACTCTCCAGTTAGTGATGTCCTTCACATATCTGTTGGATAGGGTCAGGTCAATCACCTCCTGTCGTCTTGTCAAACGTTGATTGGAAGCCAACAATGTTGATGGCAAGGTCACACGAGAGAATGGAGTTGTATTGCATTTACTGCTGCCCCATGCAGTGTTTTGGGCATTTGAATCGCAACAATGAGACCAATCTTTCTGACTTCACAGTACTCTACGAGTTCAGAAACTTCCTTCGGTGGTGGAAGTAGTATCGAGTCGTAGGGAAAGTAGGAAGATGCAACGACGAAGTATTGTATTGGTCCGTGCGTTTTGTAGCTTACTCTAGTAGCCACCACATCTTGTCCACAGAAGTGTCCAAGTTTGGTTGCCGATAATGAGTTCGATATGATTAGGCCGACCGTAGGCCTTTCGGATCGCTCATCCCACCACCCACGGTTCTTGAATGAATACAACGTGATCATTTGTACTAATGCATGCAATTCTACTACTTAAAAGAGCGGGAGCAGCCTTGCAATGCTATAGATTCATCTGGATAAAAGTTATCCTGACCTTTTCCGAGGAGATGGCCGCCTCTCCATAAGAGAGCTGCTTCTCTCGACTTCTTACGGTCATTTGGATGTCCTCCTCGGAGGAAGAAGTTTTGTTTCGTGATGTGGCCGCCTCCGAGAGGCGTCTTCTGGCCTATGCTTTGATCCTTCTGGGTCGCCAAATCTGCCATTAGGCTCCGATTTTCCCACCGCCACACCGAAAAAGGAGGCATCATACACTTTCTCCCTGGCGAGGCTATCCTTGACGGTGGTCTTCTGTTCCCGGAAGCTTTTACCTTTTTCGGTTATAGCCTCACTAGTTCGAGGACTGCTGGGACCCGTAAGGACTTCGCCTTCTGCGTTCAGAGTCTGCCTGTCAGCCCCGCCCCCTTTTTCGGCGGCAGCACTGGCCATGGAAGAAACCTGAAAGCTTCCGGCCCCATAATGACGGGAAGTGATCACGCTCTTACTGGGTGGTTGAACCAGATTTGACACATAGTCCGCGACCTGCATCAGCGGTCAATATCATGTGTACGAGCGTTGCTTTGATCCGCAAAACCAGTGCTTCATCTACGCCATGTCGTCTAGCAGCGTGACACGTGCTGTCAAAAGTTGCGTTGTCAAATGTCCCCTCAATGTAGACGAAAATGCTCAGCGCGTACTCTTTGCTTTCAAGTGCGCATTCTATCCTCTCTCCTTTAAATTTTGAAGCGTAGTCTCGCAGGATTTCCGCGCTGAAAAGCATGTTGCACCTCCAAAAGAGGATAAATCCGAAGAGATACTTTGCGCACGTGCAACCATGCTTATGTACTTTGACCGAACGTGAGGTATCCAAAAGTCAGTATGCAAATAAAGGTATTTTATGAGGTTCACGGAATTCCTCCCAAAACATCGATTCCTTCTTTGAGTACGCCCATAAGTTGTTTCAATATTTCAGACGTCTGAAGATCGGCGTCCTCATTTACTGAGAGGACATAACAAACGACATACATACCATGCTCCTAGTACTCAAACAAACCAGAAATCAAACAAAAAGATGAAATAAGAAGTGTGGCTGGCTTAATAGAATCAACCTTCGAGAACCCATCGTCGTTGCTCAGGGGTGGCCGTGGTGCAGTGGGTAACATCATCGACCGCCGAGCGGAAGGCTTACAGTTCAAATTCGCTTCAGAGCCAAGAAAAAGTAATTCCTATACGGACAAAAAGTATGCAACGCAGTTGTGAATGGAAAGTGACCAGACGTACTGCTGCAGGCATAACACTCACAGTATATTACTTACTTACTTATCAGGCCTGCGATCCATGGAGGATCTCAGCCTGAGCTATAGCTGCCTTCCATCCTTGACGGTCCCGGGCACGCTGCTTCCAGTTGTCAAGACCAAGATGTCTTACATCCGCGATTACCTGGTCTTTATACCGGAGGTTCGGTCTTCCTCTTCTTCTCGAACTAGGAGGCTCGGAGTCGAAGACCCTCTTAGCTGGAGCGTTGATGTCCATGCGCTCGATGTGGCCGAGCAAGTGTAGTCGACGGATCCTTGCCTTCCGGACTACATCCACATCTTGGTACAGCTCGTAGAGTTCGCGGTTGTGTCTTCTTCTCCATTCACCTTCCTCACAGACAGGACCAAATATCCGGCGCAGAATTTTTCTTTCGAAAGAACCCAAAATCAGCTCCGCTGTCCTGCTTATCGTCCAGCTTACGGCTCCGTACAGCAAGACTGGCAGAATGAGCGTTTTGTAAAGCATGACTTTGGTCTTTCGAGCGAGGAGTTTTGACCCCAGTTGTTTGGACAAGCCGAAGTAGCAGCGGTTGCCAAGGGCGATTCTACGCCGGATCTCCACTGTGGTGTCATTTGTGGAATTTACG
Organism: Eumerus sabulonum; assembly: GCA_951905685.1. Lineage (NCBI taxonomy): Eukaryota > Metazoa > Arthropoda > Insecta > Diptera > Syrphidae > Eumerus > Eumerus sabulonum. The sequence goes on from OX645060.1 coordinate 10,094,069, forward strand.
TTTGCCCCGAGGTAGACAAACTCCTTAACTACCTAGAAATTGTAGCTGTCAATTGTTATGTTTTGTCCCAGGTGGTGAGCGACGGATTGGTTTTTGCTTGACAGCATGTATTTCGTTTTGTCTTCATTGATCTTAAGGCCAATTCGTTTCGCCTGTTCTTCAATCGCCGTGAATGCTTCCACAATGCCACGGCGAGAACACGCGATGATGTCGATATCATCCGCGTATCCTAGCAGCTGGATGGACTTGTAAAAGATAGTGCCTTCCCTGTTGACGCCTGCCCGTTGCACTATCTGCTCCAGCACCAGGTTGAAGAAGTCACATGACAGCGCATCTCCTTGCCGAAATCCGGTGCATGTTTCGAATGGTTCCGAGGTCCTAGAACCGAGTTGCACGGTGAATCGCGTGTTTTTTAGCGTGGCGCGACACAACTGGATCAGTTTTACCGGGATCTCGAATTCGGCCATCGCCCCAAACAGTTCTTCACGATGAATGCTGTCGTATGCGGCCTTGAAATCGATGAAAAGATGGTGTGTATCGATTCGAAACTCGTTGGTCTTTTCCAGGATTTGTCGAAGTGTGAAAATTTGGTCTAAAGTCGATTTGCCGGGCCGGAAGCCGCACTGGTAGCTGCCGATTAGTGCGGTGCAAAATGGTTTTAGACGTTCACACAATACGCTGGACAGGATCTTGTATGCGACATTAAGCAGGGATATACCTCTATAGTTCTTGCAAGAGGTAGGATCGCCTTTTTTGTGGATGGGGCATATAGAGCTGGTATTCCAGTCATCGGGCATGCTTTCATCTTCCCAAATTCTGCAGATGATCTGGTGCATGCTCCCTACCAGAACATCGCCGCCAGCCCTGAAGAGCTCTGATGGCAAGCCATCCGAGCCTGCAGCCTTGTTGTTCTTCAGCTTCTGAATAGCTGTGCCGACTTCTTCGATGCTGGGTGGGAGGACTACTTCAGCGGCTGGTGTTGGGATTTCCTCGGTCCCTACCACTCTCTCTTCGTCATGCTCGTTACGCAGCTGCTGGAAGTGCTGCTTAAATACATCCACTATTCCCTGCGGGTCGGTGACAAGATTACCCTCGCAGTTTCGAAGAGCCAGGGTGCCCTTTTTGAAGCCTTCTGCAAGGTTTTTCGCTTTCCTGGAAAAGGCTCATATTTTATGTTTATCCCTAGACTCCTCGATATCCTTGAGCTGGGAGGCTGCGAAGATTCTTTTCTTTTGTCGCAGTAGTTTTTTCTTCTCCCTTCTTCTGGCTCGGTACTCCTCTTGCGCTGCCCTGGTTTTCCTCTGCAGCGCCTTTTGGTACGCCTCGTCGGTTGCTGCCTTTTTCTGCTCACACTCGCCATCATACCACGGGTTTCTTGTCGGGGGTGGTAGGTATCCTAAGGTGGTTTCGGCTACTTCCTGAATGGCTGAGCGGCAATGCAGCCACATATTATTGGTATTTGTGTTCGACGTAGGCATACCGTAGAGTCTTTCGCTCAGCTGCTCCCTGTAGACTCTGGCAACCTCCGTTGTGCTCAGGCTCCCAATGTCGAACCTCCTCCTGATGGGCTGGTGCAGCTTTCTGACATTGGACAGTCGAACTCTGAATCTTGCTGCTACGAGGAAGTGGTCAGAGTCGACATTTGCCCCTCTGAATGTTCGCACATCCAGGATGTTTGACGAGTGCCTTGCGTCAATGAGCACGCGGTCGATTTGGTTGGCGGTTCGACCGTCCGGAGATCGCCAGGTTGCTGTGTGGATTCGCTTGCGAGGAAATCTTGTGCTACTTATCACCGCATTACGAGCTGTCGCAAAGTCAGCGAGTCCATTGAAATTCATCCTCTGCGTATGCAATACTAAAGTTTTCGATCGAATTACTACGGACTATAACCAACGCGGAATTTGGTTGGCTCTCGTCCCATCGAGGACAACCACCCCAGAGAGTAGTGAACGAACATCAACGACCCAAACCACTGCAAAAAAAAAAAAAAAAAAAAAAAAAAGAAAAACAAATTGCCCGAAGAAGGAGATGATGCGGAAGAGCATGGAGGTACTGATGGTGCTTTAGCGCTTAGGAAAATAGGATTCTTCCCTACTGCATACTACCCATTGTGAATGTTGCTCTTCCTACTTTCCCACGTACTGGCTTACAGTGATGAACCAGTTTAATAGTCACCAATGGTTTGAATGGCCTTGTGGACCTTTATGTACATACATCACTTAGCTAATGGTAATAGGCTGTAATGAATTTCAAAATTGATGCGTCGCTTCGACGTCTACCATCTGAAGCGCTGCAAACTGGAAAAATTCTAGAAATGTGCAGTGCCGCCCACATAATCCCGTGCGGTTACTTAACATTTGCTACGCGTTTAATATTCATACGCTGACTTTCCGGCGCTCACACGACTTGTATTTCCTGACGCTAAAAGCTCTGTCGTTATTAAATGCTAGCGTCTCGAATTAAGTGAGCTACAAAGTGATGTAATTGATGTTTATTGACACAAGTTGATACTTGTGGGAGAGAATTCCTTAGTGATGCAATTCACATCCGGTTGAGTGTAGACATGCATCTGAAGTATAAAATGTGAGACAAAATACTCCTTCTACAACGGAGCTTGGGCGCGCCCTATAGATATATCATTCTACATCGCAAAGTCCTCTATTTTCCTTCCCAAAAAAAGAGCTGTCGAGTCAGAGCGTTAGTGGCTTATTGAAATATTTAAGCAAATATTGAAACATCAACGCGTAATTCCTTTGTCCAGATGGCTTGTCGCAATTATCACCTTGTCATGCGATGTGATTAAGGCATTTATCCACTAAAGGTTTGCGAATTGTCACTTCTGCGGATAAGAGCAATTTGCGGCTATTTTACTTCAGAAAAGAACTAAAAGGTTAAAGCTTGTTTTAACGACTGAGTATGGATGAAAGCAAGCTCGCTCATCCCCCCATGGAGTTGCTGAAAATCGAGTGACCCGGTTCTAATTGGACGTAATTGGCTTCAATTCTGATATTCTTATGAATTGGGTCTAGATAGTTCTTGTTGAACATAAATACATACATTTTCAGTGGCCCGCATGTTCCACTAAAAGGGTTCCACTCCAGACCACTCGATCGTCTGCCGTCGACTCTAACTCATCAGGAGCTATGCCCAAACGCACCCACGCTTCGGAATCGTAATGACGGCGACATTCGTCTCACGTGATCAAACCATCGAAGTATAGCCCTTTCCGTTCGGAGAAGCAGCTGCTCAACATTAAGCTCCCCGCGCACTGCCGTGATTCCTATCCTATCCCGGCGAGTAACTCCCACAACAGCACGAAGAAATCCCATTTCAGCAGCTTGTATTCGCGATCTTATTCTGTCGGTCAATACCCAAATTTCATGACCATAGGTGAGAGTTGGAACAAATACGAAGTTAAAAACCGCTAACTTGGCTTTGAGACCAAGGTCCGTCGTCCTAATTACAGATCTTCCAAGCTGTTTCAAAATTGACCCAGCTTGGCCAATCCTGCAGGAAAGCTCAGTATTACACCTCCCATCATTCGTGAAGAAGACTCCGAGATATGTATTTAAACTTCGCCACCTGCTTCAATGGGACTCCACTAACATGTAGAATGCATTGGACAGGTGTTCTGGAAATAACCATAACCCCGGATTTGTCAACGTTAACCCTCATTCCAGCATCAGCACATACGGCCACAAACCTATCTAGGGCGCGCTGGAATTCCGTCTGGGAGGATGTGAGGACAACTAATTCATCTGCAAAAAGAAGACAGCTTACCCTCAGTTCTCCCAATGTGAAACATTCCTCGCCTCGTCCATATACATGTGTAATGTAATGAGGACGCCGTGGCGCAGTGGTTATTGTGTTGGACTCTGACGCACGATAAACGAGTTCGGATCCTGGTAACACTGATGCCATCGAATGTTTATTTCGCGGCGTTCCTCCTCGGCGGGGTACTGGCAAAACCGCCCGTAGCACAACTTGCCTAGAAAAAGCTTCTCGACTCACGCCGTTCGGAATCGGCATTAAACTCAAGGTCCCTTTCACCTATGTGAAAAATAAATCACACACAACATGGGTGATTGAGAGAAGCTTGGCTCTGGTCCTTCATGGGCTGTAACGCCATCAAAGAAAGAATGTAAAGGAAAGGTGACAAGACGCATCCTTGGCGAAGTCCACCGCCCACGGTGAAAGGTGTTGATTAACTATCGATTACTCGAACACAGCTGCTGCAGTTTATGTATAGAGACTTAAAGACCCTCAACAGAGGACCATCAATCCCATACTCCAGACCTTACCTCCAGGAACTCGGTCATACGCCTTTTCCAAATCTTCAAATCAGCTGTAGATCGGTTTGGCGTACTCCCAATCCCTCTCGAATACCATTCTTAGAGTGAAAAGCTGGTCGGTTGTACTTATGCCGTGACGAAACCTCTATCCTGGATTCGACCATAACTCTAGGACTTGCGGGGGCACTTAAAAGAGATTTGCCCCTATAGTTGGAGCAGTCTTTTAATGACATAAGAAAACCATAATACTCCCTCTTTACCTATTGCCTTTAGCATTTCTGGCCGAACTTCATCCACACAGGCGGACTTGCCATCTTTTAGCGATTCAATCGATAAAATGACTTCCTCAAGCGTTGGACTATTCTCCGCCCCAATCAAGAATATAGGTCTGTTACCCTCAGCGCCCTGTTCGGAATTGAGCAGCTCCGAAAAAATCTCGCTCCATCTGCGTTACATGTCCATCTCATTGGAAAGCAACACACCATCTTTGGATTTAACTCGTCTGAGCCAGCGAAAGGTTTGGTTTGCCAGAACACCTTTTTTAGAGGTCTATGGTCGCCTTCCAACTTCTCGCTGAACTCCTTCCACGACTGCTCTTTAGCTGCTCGCACAGACAATTTGCAAGTTCTTCGCGCCACAGTGTACCGGTCACGGGAAGCAGAGTCTCCCAAGAGAATCCAGTCCCTGCAGGCCTTCTTCTTCTCTCTGATGGTTTCTTGAACTCTTGTCATTGCAGAGGCAATGACAGCTATTGAAAATAGTCTCTACATGCGATAGAACGATGGAATTTGATTAAACCTTTCGGATATGTGTCGTGCGAAGTGTTGCGGCACCTCAATGCTCTGTCGTTGCTCCCACCGTATGCGTGTAATCACTCTTGGTTTCCGCCTTGGCAGACGAGGGACCCTATCAGTAAGATACAGCTTACACAGCACCAGGTGATGTTCAGTTGACAGTTTAGCCCCTCTCAACACACGAACGTCACAAACCATCCGTTTCACACACGATGGTACCACAAAGAAATCTATCAGCGATTTCTGTTGAAGACTCCATGGATACCACGCATATTTATGAATGGCTTTGTGCGGAAAGAAGGTGTTCATAATGGACGTGCCATTTGCACAGCCAAAATCCAACAACCTTTCTCCGTTTGCATTTTGATGAGGATCGCCGTTCCTCCCAATCACACTCCCTCGTGTCGTTACATCCACACCCACGGGGGCGTTGAATTCACCCATCAGGATATAGGAATCTATCTCAAATACCCTATCAAGGGCAGCATCAACTTCATCCAGGAAAGTCACATACTCTGACACTAGATTTGGTGCATACACCTGCCTCAGAGCCAAAGTTGACCTTTCAAACTTGAGTTTTAAGGTCGCGACTCTCCCTCCTAATGGTATCCACTTCAATACTCTGTCTGGCTGGAACTTATGAGTATCCCCACTCCCGCCTGTGCAGACATTTGAGATGCAACTCCCGATATGAAGAGTTTCCACCCGTCCGAAAGGTCCACAGTTATATATCCTCTATGCTTTGTCGAAGAGATACCTACGATATCTAACCGATACCTGGCAGCTTCATCAACCAGCTTGAGATGCTTTCCTGTGAGCGATGCGACGTTCCATGTGGCCATCCTAAGTCGATGCCGTTGTATGTTGCCTTGTCCAAGTAAATGCCACCATCAAGCGTGCAAACTCACCACATACTTACTTACTTAGGTGGCGCTACAGTTCGAGGTAAAGCTGGGCCTCAGCCAACAAGCCCTTCCAGCTAGCACGATATTTTCTTAGCTGTTCCCGGTGTCGCACGCCCAATAGGTTAAGGTCCCTTTCCACCTGTGCGTGCCACCTTAGATGCGGCCGCCCTCTGCAACATCGTCCCATCGTTGCTGTGCTGTCCCATCGCTCTACATGGCCTAGCCATCTAAGACGTTGGATCCGTAGACGTCGTACTAGGCCAATGTCCCTGTACAGCCCATACAGTTCGTGGTCGAATTTACTCCTCCACTCTCCGTTAACACAAACAGGACCGAAGATTGTACGCAGAATTTTCCTCGCGAAACGACCAAAGCTTCATCCACTTTTGACAAGGTCCAAGCCTCTGCGCTGTAGAAGAGGACCGGGATGATTAAGATTTTATAGACGGTCACCTTAGTTTTTCGATAGAGGGATCTACTACTAAATTGCTTCTTGATCCCAAAGAAACAGCGGCTGGCAAGAGTTATTCTGCGTCTAATCTCAGCGCTGGTGTCGTTGCTGCTGGTTACCAGTAAGCCAAGGTAGACGTTATCCTTGACTACATCAAAGTTATAGCTGCCAATAATGACATTCTAGCTATAAGACGTCGATGTTGTGCGTCTTTCTTTGACGACAGCATATATTTGGTTCTGCCCTCGTTTACCTTCAGACCCACTTTAGCCGCTTCTGCTTCAATGCTCACAAAAGCTTCATTGACTTCTCGCTTGTTCTCTCAATTACGACAATATCATCAGCGTATGCGAGCAATTGTGAGGACTTGAAGTAGATCGTGCCTCTTGCATTTGCCAATGAATCCCGCACGATGATGTTGAAAAAATCACACGACAGTGCGTCGCCCTGTCTGCATCCTTTTTTGACATCGAATGTCTCAGTTAACTCCTTGCCGACATTAATGGAGCAGCCAGAATTCTCCGTTGTCATCCTGCACAGCCTGACGAGCTCGACAGGGATGTCAAAACATAACATGGCTTTATAAAGCTCGTCCCTGTAGATACTGCCATATCTTCTTTGTAGGCGTTTCTGTTTTTTTGCATGTACCTATCTGCACTCGTCTTCAAACCAAGGGTTTCTCCTAAGTGGTGGCTGAAAACCTAACACATCAGTGGCAGCATCCTTGATGGCGCTTTGACAACGTCTCCATAGCTGTTCTATGGTTTGTGCAGTTTGCATTGGCTCTTGAGAGAGCTTGAGGGTGACACGATCGGCGAAGTTCCTGGCGGTCCCTTACGATTGCAGCTTCCTACTCGACTCCGTAGTGCTCAGGAAATCCGCATACGAACCTTGGCTGCAACAAGGTAATGATCCGAGTTCATATTGGCTTCTCAAAAAGTTCGGACATCCAAGGTTCTGCAAGAGTGTCTGGCGTCGATCGCAATATGATCGATTTGATTAACAGATGATTGATCAGGACACCGCCAGGTTCCCTTATGGATATTGAGATGTGGGAATCGTGTGCTAGCTACTAAAAGATTACGCCGCGTCACAAAGTCTGTTAGCCTAAGTCTGTTTTCGGACGTGAGGTCGTGTAGGCTGTGCTTTCCTACGACTCGTGGAAACATAGCTTCCCTACCCAGCTTCGCGTTGAAATCTTCTAGAACAATCTTGGTGTCGTAGGTAGGACATTGAGTTCTATCCAGGAGGTCATAGAAGTCGTCTTTGACTCTGTCGTCTTTTTCTTCTGTTGAGGGGGGACGCATATCAAGTTGATGTTCGCGAATGTAGCTTTGATGCGGATTATTATGAGCCGTTCGCTCCCATGCCGGAAGCTTGGGACTTTTTGCCTAAGTCCACCTCGAACAACAAATCCGCATCCAATTGCTGGATTTTTACTCAATCCAGTAAATACACTGAAGAAGGGAGCGAACAAACAGAGCAAAGTTCTGCAGACTGTATAAGGGCGATGACAGCCAACATAACGCCGCGTTGATCGCGTTTAACTTGGCAAACGCCAGCTTCGATCTCTGTCCCTGCTCAATCCAAGTTAACACACAGCCTCCGCGTGGCCCCCTGGATAGCTATACTGGTACCCGCCAGGTAGTGAACCAATGTGTGCAGCGTCCTGACCCCTTGTTCCTGGGGAAAGAGGAACCTGGCCCTCCAGGTTGGGGGTTGCGCTCAGGGCAAACATCCCTATCGCTTAAAAAAAAAATTTAGTTCAGAGACAACCAATAGCCTCGGATGCGGACGGATTACATGTTGACGACCCCCGCAAACGTCAAAAAGGAAACGAATTTCGGTTCTGCACCTGGAACGTTAGGACCCTCAACAGACCAGGTGCAGCCGAACAACTGGTCAACTCTTTGGACTGCTATAAGGCAGACATTACCACGCTCTAAGAAGTGCGATGGGATGGGCCAGGCAAGAAGCTGATGAAAAACTGTGATATCTACAACGGAAACTGCTGCAGAGAAAACAAACAACGCTTATTCGGATGCGGATTTGTTGTTCGAGGCAGACTCAGAAAAAGGGTCTTAAGCTTCCAGTATATAAGCGAACGCCTCATAAGTACCCGCATCAAGGCCAATCTCGGCAATATAAGCTTACTATGTTTCCACGCCCCCACAGAGGAGAAAGATGACCGACATTAAGACGACTTCTATGATCTCCTAGGCAGAACGTTTGCGCAATGTCCCAGCTATGACACCAAAATCGTTCTAGGAGATTTCAATGCGAGGCTGGGTAAGGAAACTATCTTTGAACGGGTCATTGGAAAACACAGCCTACACAACACCACGTCAGAAAACGGACTAAGGCTAGTGGACTTTATGGCGGGACATAACCTGGTAGTAGCAAGCAGGAGACGAGACAAGAAGACGAAGGAGAATCCCGTCCACCCGACCTAGACGATGTTAAGATAGCGATATCGAAACTTAAGTCTTATAAAGCTGCTGGAGCAGACGGACTCCCCGCGGAGCTGTTTAAAGCAGCTGGCGATGAGCTGGTTAGGAACATGCACCAACTCATCTGCAAGATATGGTCGGAAGAACGCATGCCCGATGAATGGAATCTCAGTATCGTTTGCCCGGTCCATAAGAAAGGAGACCCCTATGACTGCGCCAATTACAGAGGGTTAAGCCTCCTGAACATCGCGTACAAGATCCTCTCTGCCGTACTGTGTAAGTACCTGAAACCGTTCGCGGACAATCGGATAGGTTGCTACCAGTGTGGTTTCAGGCCAGGAAAATCCACGATAGACCAAATATTTACACTACGGCAGATCTTGGAGAAGACCCATGAATTCCAGGTCGACACGCACCATCTGTTCGTCGACTTTAAAGCCGCGTATGACAGTGTTTATAGAGACGAGCTATACAAAGCCATGTCATGTTTTAACATTCCTGCCAAACTCGTCAGACTATGCAGGATGACTATGGAGAACTTTCGCTGCTCCATTAAGGTCGGAGGTGAACTAACCGACCCCTTTGATGTTAAAAAAGGTTTTGGACAGGGTGACGCACTGTCATGTGATTTCTTCAACACTATTCTTGAAAAGATCGTGCGGGACTCTGCGGCCAATACCAGAGGTGCGATCTAGTTCAAGTCCACACAATTGCTTGCCTACGCAAATGACATTGACGTTATTGGACGAACAAAGCGAGACGTCAATGAAGCGTTCGCAAGCATTGAAGCAGAAGCGGCGAAAGTGGGTCTAAGGGTAAATGGGGATGAGACCAAATATATGCTGTCATCCAAGAAAGACGCACAACACCGACGTCTTGGTCAGAACGTTACCTTCGGCAGCTATATTTTTGAAGTAGTCAAGGACTTCGTCTACCTTGGCTCGATAGTGCCAAGCAGCAACGACACCAGCGCTGAGATAAAACGCAGAATAACTCTTGCCAATCGCTGCTTCATCGGGCTCAAGGGGCAATTGAGTAGTAGAGCCCTCTCTCGAAAAACTAAGATTTCCTTCTACAAAACCTTAATCATCCCAGTCCTCCTCAACGGCGCTGAGGCTTGGACGTTATCAAAAGCAGATGAAGAGGCTCTTGGACGTTTCGAGAGGAAAATTCTGCGTGCAATCTTTGGTCCCGTTTGTGTAAACGGAGAATGGAGGAGGAGATTCAACCAAGAACTGTACGGGTTGTACTGCGACATCGGCCTGGTTAGACGTCTTCGGATCCAACGTCTAAGATGGCTAGGCCATATAGAGCGAATGGACATCAACGCTCCGGCCCGATGAGTCTTCAACTCCAACCCCGAGGGGCGATGCAGCAGAGGACGAACGCATTTAAGGTGGCGCGCACAGGTGGAAGGGGACCTCAACCAAATGGGCGTGCGGCACTGGAAGCGGCTGGCCGAAGATCGGGCCGGCTGGAGAGGCTTGTTGGTTGAGGCCCTGGTTCACCCCGAACTGTAGCGCCATCAAAGTGAGTAAGTAAGTAAATACACTAGGCTCTTCATATCACCCGATCCGCCCTGACTACGTTGCTCTAAACTTCATTCGCTGCCCTTGCCATCTTTTCTCCTTGCATGACATGGCACAGGGACCGTCTCTATTAGCGGAATTCATTTTATGACAGATCACAAATCACCCACTTGAAAGTGTCTCGGTTTCACTTTCATTCCCATTGAATGATGACAGAAACTCCCGTCTAAACGATTTATCTTCGTTCTTTGACCATTAGCCGCGCACGCAAGCTACCGATCATGTTCCTAAAGTCCTAACGAGACGCCAACCTCTCCAGCACGCCAGATTGCCTCCCATTAATCACACATTTGCTAATTGCTCACTCGTAGTCTGTCGAATCTGCCCATTTTAGGAGGCCACTTTGTCGCGTAGTTCAATGCAATGAATAGCTTAATCTACACCGGTGGCCTTAGGCAATTCAAACTCCCGCCATTGGGGGAAGCGTGCAATTGTCAATTCAATCATAAATCCCAATGAGAGTTGAGTACATGAGACATAACCGTCAATGAATGATCTTTCCGAACGGTTAGTACGTTTGTTTCAATTTGTATCTAAGTATCTATTAGTTGTATTCAGAGAGGGTTTTTGTTTTTTGCATTTATGTAGACGTACACCATGCTATTGGGGGACAACAATGGCATGTTGACTAATTACGACGAATGCCATTTGTGACACGGCGATAATGCGTGACATTTCACTGTCAGTGTGCGCGGGACGAGCACACCCAGCAGTCTGAGATGATCGTCTTTTGTTTTGCATCGAGAACTAAATGGAAATTATATGATAAACGAGGAGTATAATTACCGCCCCCATGGGAGGGATGTGGATCGATTAGCTAGGAATGTAGATCTCTTTATTCACTATGTACTTGAGAAGTGGTCTTGGGTTTGATGATCATAATGGTAAGCAATCTTGCAGTTGAAATGTGAAGTAGTTTTTGGTTTAATAGACCGACAAGTAGTTGAAACTGACGATCTAACTGGCCTAGGTAAGTGAACTTAATATTTTGCCGGTATTCTGAGCTAAGACGGACAAGAGATGATCGATCAAGAAAACAATCGCATCATATCCGTGACGAAAGATCTAATCTCATCTTAAGAAAAATGTCACAAAACGTGGTTGTGTGACTCGCTCATGCTGTTCAAATGACCCAGCGATCACAGGGGAAGATGCCTTATCAACACAACTGCTGTGCAAGCCTGATAAGGCAGCTGCTTCCTACTTTGCAAAGAATTTTCACTGCTAGCCTAGCACTTGCCCACATATCCATTCCTTGATTCCCTGGCGCACGGTGCAAGTAGTAGGAAAACAGGTCTACTGGCTTGCCAAAGGTTTTAGACTAATTAGTCTAACATCCTTCTTCCTGCTAAAAAGCATGGAGAGACTGGTAGAGTTGCATGTGCGCAAAGTTGCCCTTCGAATGCATCCCCTTTCGGAGATGCAATATGCTTATCAGCGCGGAAAATCCTGCGAGACTGCGCTTCAAAATCTATCTGGAAGAATTGAATGCGCGCTCGAAAGAAAAGTGTACGCGCTGGGCATCTTCATCGACATTGAGGGAGCTTTTGATAACGCAACATTCGACAGCATGTACAACGCTGCCAGACATCATGGCGTAGATGAAGCACTGGTCTTGTGGATCAAAGCAATGCTTGTGCACAGGACATTAATCGCTGATGCAGGCCTCGACCAATGTGTCAAATCCGGCGTAAACAGGGGCAAAGTGGCATCCTCTCTGCCTGATTCTATCAATGCCTCTCGAATCTATACCCAGGCCTATGCGTATGATGTCGCCGTTCTTTCTGTCGAATAATGCTTGGCGACTTTCCGTCTCATAGCACAGGCGCTGCTAAATGTGATCGATGATTGGTGTACCAGAAATGGGTTGTCGGTCAATCCACTTAAGACCGATGTCGTTCTCTTCACGAGAAGAAGGAAAAATACTAACATGACTCAGCTGGTACTAAAAGGCACTTCCATACCGTTATCCCAGGAGGCTAAGTATCTAGGAGTCATCTTACATAGCAAGCTTCTCTGGTCAAAGCATGTTGAGTCAAAAACCACCAAAGCGCTGTCAGCTTTCTAGCAATGCAAAGGAGCTTTTGGCAAAACATGGGGTGTATCGCCGGTAAAGGTCCTCTGAATCTACAAGGCAATCATAAGACCTATAACCTCATATGTATCGGTTGTCTGGTGGAATAGACTAAAACGCAAACACGTCGTAGCCTCTTTCACCAAACTCCAAAAACCGTTTGGGGGCTTTTGCCTGCCTTGAGTGTGAAAATGACTTTGGTTACCTTACACTTGCTGGGAATATAGGATAAGGATAGGCAACTCTTATATATTACCACAAGCCAGGGAAGGATGAGATCTGCTACCTGCTAGAGCTCCGCTGGTATGATCCCACCCGGTCCTGGAGACTTGTAAGGTTCAAAGCTTTTTAAAGCCCAGAGGACAATATTGCTGTTTACCAGTTTAGGAGCACGGATGTTCTCGGCTGGATCACTTGAGGAGGTGTCATAGCCGACTACTACACTACTGCCCGGAAAGTGTGGTCGTCCAGGAGTTGGGTTATACGGGGCCGAAGCCAGAATCTTCCTTATTCGTGAAGCTTCGGAGACTGCCTTGATATTTTCGCAGTAGTTCCTCCACCACTGCCTTTTGGCCTTCCTGGTCGCTGCTTTGAATGACTTAAGTGCCTCCTTATAGAGGCCCCAATCCTCTTGCAAGCGGGTAGATTTTGCTTTGTTGAAGAGCTGTCTGCTCTTTTTCCTGAGGAAGACTATCTCCATATTCCACCAGGGGGGGTTTGGGTTTGCCTCTGGGGGTGCTAACCGCACAAGATTTAAATAGTGCTCTGTTGAAATGTCCTGTCAGCTCATTTACAAAGCTATCTAGTTCCGCAGAGTTGTGCGGAGAGGTAAGGTGTTTTGTCCCTAGGTGGGGCTCAACACAGGTTCTGTATTTTTGCCAGTCAGTTCTCCTGTAGTTCCTGAAAGGAGCTGGGGTACTGACGTGGCTGGCTATAGTGAATTGAATATAGCAAGGGTCAGAGATGGAGTGCTCTTTTAGGACTTTCCATTCCCTGACTTTGTCGGCAATGTCCTGCGATGCAAAAGTTACATCCAGAACTTCTTGTCTGTTCTTGGTGATAAAAGTTGGTTCACAGCCATTATTGCAGACGATGAGGTTAGTATGTAATAAATAATTGAACAATGACTCACCCCGATCGTTGACGTTGCTGCTGCCCCATATCGTGTGGTGTGCACTTGCATCACACTCTATGATAAGTCCGGCATTTGCTATCCTTGACCAGATTCACCAAGTTGCCCGGAGGGGGAGGATTCGGGTAACCATGGGCTAGATAGGCCGAGGCAATCCAGAGCTTGAACTATTCAACAATTTGTCAAGCGATTTTCTTTCAGGCCGAACATGCATGCATATTAAGTTCCAAAAACTCAAGTAAGTCCAATGAAACAGGCCACAGGAGTTGTCCGCACGGGCTCAATTGCCCGGAGACTTATTCCCCTATAGTTGGGGCAGTTATAGGGGTCTCCTTTCTTATGGACCGGGCAAAAGATGCTGAGATTCCATTCGTCGGGCATGCTTTCCTCCGACCATACCAGCTCATCTCCAGCCGCCTTAAAAAGCTCAGCAGACAGGCCGTCTGCGCCCGCGGCTTTATTAGATTTAAGTCTTGATATCGCTATTTGACCTCGTCTAGGTCGGATGGACTGAATTCTGTTACTTCGTCGTCCATTACGAATGGCTCGTTCTGCCTGACAGCGGTATCTTGTCTATCATCGCCGTTAAACAGTCTGCAGAAGTGGTCTTTCCAAATCCTCAGCATCGACTGCGACTCCACTACCAGTTCTCCATTTTCATCCCTGCAGGCCGCCACTCTGGCTTTGTAGCCATTGCATGTTCGTTTTACCTTGTTGTAAAATTTACGGGCGTCATTCCTGCGGAAGCATCTCTCCATCTCCTCGATCTCACGCTTTCCGTGCTCTCTCTTCTTTCTTCTGAAAAGCGTGTGTTCCTCTCTTCTCTTCTGCTCATGGATTTCGTGAGCAGCTCTCGTCCGTCGTTGCAGCATGGCTTTATATGCCTCTTGTTTTGCTGCATGGGCTTGTTCGCATTGTTCATCGAACCAGGGGTTTCTAGGTGGTGGCGGTTTGAAACCCAGCACCTCTGAGGCAGCGTCTCTGACGGCGCTCTGGCAATGCGCCCATTCCTGCTCTATTGTTTGTGCTGCTGTGGGCGGATTTTGAGACAGCTTGGAGGAGAAACGATCGGCAAAGATTCCGGCAGTCTCTTACGATTGTAGCTTTCCGACGTCAAACTTACGTTGTCCTTCTCGACTCCTAAGCATCCTTGATAGCCTCATTCGTACCATGCCTACAACAAGGTAGTGGTCCGAGTCGATGTTGGCTCCTCGGAAGGTCCGTACGTCGAGAATACTGGAGGAGTGCCTGTCGTCGATCGCAATGTGATCAATCTGATTGGTAGTTGATTGATCAAAAGACCGCCAGGTACCCTTGTGGATGTTGAGATGGGGGAATCGCGTGCTTGCTACAAGGAGGTTACGCCCCGCTAGAAAATCGATTAGCCTTAGTCCGTTGTCGAATGTGGTGTTATGGAGGCTATGCTTTCCTATGATCGACTCAAATATGTCTTCTTTGCCCAGTTTTGCATTAAAATCTCCAAGAACTATTTCTGTGTCGTAGCTGGGACATTGGGCAAATGTTCTGTCTAGGAGATCGTAGAATTCTTCTTTGAGTCGATCGTCCTTTTCTTCCGTTGGGGCATGAGCGCATATTAAGCTAATGTTTCCAAATTAAGCTTTGATGCGGATTGTTAAGAGGCGTTTGCTTTATCCCCAAAGCTTTTGTCGGAGTCTTCCTCGAATAATGAATCCGCACCCGAATAGGCGCTGTTTGTTCTCCTTGTAGCAGTTCTCGTAGTAGATGTCGCAGTTTTTCATCCGTCTTTTTCCTGGTCCATCCCATCGCACAACTTGGAGTGCAGTTTTATATGCGCTATAGCAGTCGAGGGTTTGCTCCAATTGATCGCCTGCACCCGGTCTGTTAAGGGTCCTCACATTCCAGGTGCAGACTCTCAAGTCCGTTAGTCGTTTGCAGAGGTCGTCAGCATTGTATCCGTCCGTATCCGTGGCTTGTTGTCGTTTCGGAACAAGTGAGTTTTTACGTGATAGGGATGTTACCCCTAAGCACAATCCCAAACCTGGAGGGCCAGGTTCCTCTTTCCCCAGAAACAAGGGGTTGGGTCGGTGCACACATTGGTTCACTACCTGGCGGGTGCCAGGATAGCTATCCAGGGGGGCAACGCGGAGGCTGTGTGTCAACTTGGATTGAGCAGGGACAGAGATCGAAGCTGGCGTTTGCCATGCTATCAACTTCTCTGCTCTGTTTGCTCGCTCCCTCCCCCCTTAGTGAGCTAGCAGACCCAAAAATAGCTCAACTCCATCGCTTCATCAGAGGCAACCTAACCGAACCTAGTTTAAGCAAACAATTCATGTTGCTACTGCCGTCAGGTGTTGAGTCAAACTTACCCAAAGACAAAGTACATTCAGATGACATTGAGTTAAATCCTCTTCTTACGAGTATGTTTCCCAGTTACACAAGTATTGAGCTAAGGCCAGTGTCAGGGTCATCCCCATATCTCTGCTGTCACAGCAGTAGTACTTGTGCTTCACACTCATCCTTTCCAAGTGTAGGCATTGCGTGTTTATTATTTGATTACCAAACGTGTGACAGAACTGACAACGCAGTGCTCCATCAAGTACCCACTCATCCAGTTCTCATCAATTTTGCCCCGGAGTGTCTGTCGCTAAAACGCACGAGCACGTGGCACACACTAAATGTTTGATTACTTCGTATCACCCGCGGAAGTTCCAACGTTTGGGTTTCCTTGAACTCGTACAATACTGGTATCTCACGTCAGTAATTGCGAGAACTTTGATGTGTATGTCACCCGAGCGATAGTGATCGTTAAACAAATAAATTAGTGAAGCTTTCGCATCCGAAAACACCTGTACGCATGTGTCTATTTTTGGATAATGTGCCGTGAGCGCTAACCTTTTCTTTCGATAGGCTTTACAGATAGGCATGAATAAGTGACTGATTGAAATGTAAATCGTCTTGGGTATGTCGCATTCGAATTGAATCTAAAATTAGAACTTATTTCCCACTATGCTTGAATGTCAATTTTTACTCAGGTAGGAACCAGATCGTATGATGACGCAGAGCGAACATCTCAGCGTGGTCATTTACACGCAACAATCGACACGTACGGGAGGGCTATTGTTTCGCCACTTTATGTACATGGACACCGCCCCTGGTGTACATAGATATTTGATGCACAGCAGGCTGCTCAAAATAGCTGCATTGGCAATAATAGTGGGTTTGGAAGGCCCGTGACTCTCCATACCTTTAAGGAGGAATTTGAGTACTGTGTCAGCGGGATCGGCGGTCATTGTTTACCCTGCCGCTTTCATTAGCTATTGCAACCGGTGACACATCACCCTTCAATATGGCTGTTCCCGGCCATCGGTTCCGTAAATGGTCCCACTCAGGGGATCTCTGGTTAGTGTAATCACGGCACAGAGTTCCTTGTCTACATGGCCTAGCCATCTTAGACGTTGGATCCGAAGACGTCTAACCAGGCCGATGTCGCTGTACAGCCCGTACACTTCTTGGTTGAATCTCCTCCTCCATTCTCCGTTTACCCAAACGGTACCAAAATTGCACGCAGAATTTTCCTCTCGAAACGTCCAAGAGCCTCTTCATCCGCTTTTGATAACGTCCAAGCCTCAGCGCCGTAGAGGAGGACCGGGATGATTAAGGTTTTGTAGAGGGAAACCTTAGTTTTTCGAGAGAGGGCTCTACTACTCAGTTGCCTCTTGAGCCCGAAGATGCAGCGATTGGCAAGAGTTATTCTGCGTTTTATCTCAGCGCTGGTGTCGTTGCTGCTTGTCACTATCGAGCCAAGGTAGACGAAGTCCTTGACTACTTCAAAAATATAGCTGCCGAAGGTGACGTTCTGACCAAGACGCCGGTGTTGTGCGTCTTTCTTGGATGACAGCATATATCTGGTCCTGTCCCCATTTACCCTTAGACCCACTTTCGCCGTTTCTGCTTCAATGCTTGCGAACGCCTCATTGACGTCTCGTATTATTCGTCCAATAACGTCAATGTCATCTGCGTAGGCAAGCAATTGTGTGGACTTGAAGTAGATCGTACCTCTTGTATTGGCCGCAGAGTCCCGCACGATCTTTTCAAGAATAGTGTTGAAGGAATCACATGACAATGCGTCACCCTGTCTAAAACCTTTTTTAACATCAAAGGGGTCGGTTAGTTCACCTCCGACCTTAATGGAGCAGCAAGAGTTCTCCATAGTCATCCCACACAGTCTGACGAGTTTGGCAGGATTGTTAAAACAAGACATGGCTCTGTATAGCTGGTCTCTATTTTTTCCTTGCCTGAAACCACACTGGTAGGAACCTATCAGATTGTCCACGAACGGTTTCAGGTACTTGCACAGTACGGCAGAGAGGATCTTGTACGCGATGTTCAGGAGGCTTATCCCTCTGTTATGGCGCAGTCATAGGGGTCTCCTTTCTTATGGACCGGGCAAACGATACTGAGATTCCATTCATCGGGCATGCGTTCTTCCGACCATATCTTGCATATGAGTTGGTGCATGTTCCTAACCAGCTCATCGCCAGCTGCTTTAAACAGCTCCGAGGGGAGTCCGTCTGCTCCAGCAGCTTTATAAGACTTAAGTTTTGATATCGCTGTCTTAACATCGTCTAGGTCGGGTGAACGGGATTCTCCTTTGTCTTCATCCATCGTGAATGGACGAACTACTACATATAGTATTCATAAATTGATTTTGAATTTATTGTATAGCCAGAAGTTACATGGTATCAAGTCAGGTAAATACGGTGCCCATGGAACGATATGAGACGAGTGAAATGGCCACGAAGAATCAATGCAGCATGAGACGGTGCATTATCGTTAAGAATTTTCTCGCCACAATTCCAACGAGTTCCAGAGTTGAGCTCTCTCCTGCTTTAGGGCGCAGAGACATGAACCTTATTGAAGGCGGTTGAGAAGACCCTTGGTCGTTTTGAGAGGAAAATTCTGCGTTCGATTTTCGGCCCGATTTGCATAAATGGGAAGTGGAGGAGAAGACTTAGTAGTGAATTGTACGATCTGTACAGCGACATGAACGTAGCAAGGCGTCTGCGGATCCAACGCCTAAGATGGCTAGGTCTTGTAGAGCATATGGGTATCCGGCCCGGAAGGTCTGTGAGTCCATCCCTTAGAGGCGACGCGGTCGAGGACGGCCAAATTGAAGGTTGCACACGCAAGTGGAAGAGTACCTCAACTAACTGGACGTGCGACACTAAAGACTGCAGGCGACCGTGCCAGTTGGAGAGATTTTTTAAAGGAGACCCCAGTTCGCCATGAACTGTAGCGCCGAAGAAGAAGAAGAACGTAGTGGTAAATTTGTTGGACTCTGAGGCACAATGAGCTAGTTCGATTCCCGATAACATCAACGCCATTGAATGTTTACTTCGCAGCATCCCTCCTCGGCGGGATACAGGCAAGGCCCCCATATTCGACTTGCCATGAAAAAGCTTCTCGACTTTCGCCGTTCGGAATCGGCATTTACATGTACATAGGTCCCTTTCACCTGTGTAAAAAATAATTCACACAAAACATGGCGGATTGAAAGAAGCTTGGCTCTGGACCTTCACGAGCTGTAACAAAGAAAAGAAGAAGCTTCACGCAAGCGACACATAATGCTCAAATAATGTTCTTTGTGGACAATGTGACGCGGCGAAATGAGCTCAACATACTCCACGATAATCGAACAAAAAACAGCCACTTTGGTGCGGTCTTTTTGATAAATCCTAGTCATATCGTCCACAATAAAGCGTTTCATCTTGTCCTGATACTGAGAAAGCATCGTTTCAACGCTGTGTCTTCGGTTCCAATCGAGATTTGGCGCATCTGAAGACTAAAACGACCTTTCAAAATGTATTGACTGATCCTTTTGAGATGCCAGAATCATCAGCAAAACTTCTAATTGTTAGCCCAAATTTCTCCAGATGGTATCATATTTCACCAGCTGCTTCTGGCGCTGCACGCCCAGCTGGTGAAGGTCCCCTTCCACCTGAGTGCGCCACCTTAGATTCGGTTGTCCTCTATTGCGTCTTCACTCGGAGTTGGACTCGACGACTCTTCCTGCCAGAGCTGTGTCGTCCATTCGCTCTACATGGTCTAGCCATCTTAGACGTTGAATCCGAAGACGTCGATGTCGCTGCACAGCCCGTACAGTTCATCGTTGTGTTTTCTCCTCCACACCCCGTTTATACAAACTGAACACAGAGCTTTCCTCCTCATACGTTCCTTTCGAAACATCCAGGCCTTTGGGCCATAGAGGAGGACAGGAATGAAGAAAGTTTTTTTATACCACAAACTTGGTCTTTCAAGAGAGGGCTCTACTTCTCAATTACCAATCGAGCCCAAAGAAGCAGCGGTTGACAAGAGTATCGACCGACTTTAGTAAAGCAGCGAGAGTTCTCTATTGTCATCGTGCACAATCTAACGAGTTTGGCATGGATATCAAGACTAGACATGGTGCTGTATAGCTCGCCGGATTGTTATGAGGCATTCACTTACATCCCGAAAGCATCCGAATAAGGGTCGTGAGCTTTGTATCCGTCCATATGCGAGGCTTGTGGTAGCTTCACAATTTATTTTTTCAGTGATAGGGATGTTGCCCCTAAGCATGACCTCCATATTGGTTCACTACCCGACGGATGCCGGGGTAGCTATCCAAGAGAGGCCAAGCTGAGGCTGTATGTCAACTTGAATTTAGCAGGGACAGAAATCGAAGCTGGAATTTGCCATGTTAAACGGGATCAGCTCTGTTTGCTCGCTGCCTCTCCATGTTTTTCGAGCACCAAATCTGTCATTTTTTTAACGTAAGCTGATATTGAGGTTGGTGGTCGTCCGGGACGCTCTTCGTCTTCCAACAGGTTTTCGGCCTTCTTCGAACCCTTTATACCACTTGTATACAATGTTTTTCTACAAAACCTCAACACCAGAGGCTTTCTGCACCATCCCCAATGAATCAGCAGCAGGAAATTCTCAAACGTATCTCAAACACTAATGAATGTTTTGAAATGACACTTGGCACGAATGTCAAGGGCAGTCCTACCAACCTAAAAATAAAAGCAGTTCCCCAAAATCAATTATTGTCGCGGAATTAAAATTCAAATGTCACCTTACTTTCGGACACAGTAGTACACGTATCGAAAGATCTAAATTTTTTTGGGGACACTTATGTTTTGTTTCTCATCTATGCCTCCGTGTGCGGCCAAATCTTATGGGCGCAGAGCTTACTGTCAGTGGTTCCGGTGCTGTCATCTTCCTTGTTTGTTTATCTCATTAACGTTTGGTGTTGTTCTCTATTCGTAGTCTTGTTTGTTTCCATCAATCCTACTTCTTGCATGAGTCCTGGGACAATTTTTAATAAGGAAACTATCCAAAACGAAGTTCCTGCTAATTGGCATCGTTTCAAAACTTAGATTAGGTCACCGATTGTCTTCTCCACAGGGTTTCCTTGTCATGGAATGATCTCACAGTAAAGAAGAGAAGCTCCTAGTCTATGGCTCGGTTGTCTGGTGGAAGGCGCTTGAGAAAAAGTGTCATCTTCAGAGTGTGTCAAAGGTTCAAAGGGCAGGCTGTCTGGCGGTGACGGGATCTATGAAGTCCACACCAACGGCGGCCCTTGAAGTCATGCTGAACCTCCCACCCCTGGACTTGTACTGCGAGAGCGCCGCAACCAGAACTGCGCTAAGATTACAGGAA
This sequence comes from Eumerus sabulonum, assembly GCA_951905685.1. Taxonomy (NCBI): domain Eukaryota; kingdom Metazoa; phylum Arthropoda; class Insecta; order Diptera; family Syrphidae; genus Eumerus; species Eumerus sabulonum. The sequence goes on from OX645060.1 coordinate 10,115,439, forward strand.
TCAGGTCTCTGGAAAAGGAGTCCTCACGGACATGCATCAGTCTTGGATCGATGGGCCGTCTTGAGATTCAGAACCGTAACGGACTATGTCACCCGACTTCCTTCCTGGGAGAGGAGATTCTCTATTAGAATTCCCTCCAGCGAGGAATGGACCGGTGATTTGGTACGCACGGAAAGTGAACTGGCACTCTACACCGACGGATCCAAAATGGATGTTGGCACAGGTGCCGGAGTCTACTTTGAGTCTCGGGATATGCATCGCTCCCACAGGCTCGATGATGGATGCAGTGTCTTCCAAGCTGAGGTCTTCGCTATCAAGCAGGCGGCGGACCTGATCAGCAAAGAGAATATTACAGGAAAAAGGATCAGCATCTATGTTGACAGCCAGGCAGCCATTAAGGCTCTGCAGGCAGCATGGATAAGATCCAAACTCGTCAAACTCTGCAAGGAGAAGTTAGAAGAGATATCCAATCTAAATGAGGTGACCCTTTGCTGGGTACCTGGTCATATGAATATCTCCGGAAACGAGAGGGCGGACGAGCTGGCTAGGGTGGGATCAGGTGGTAATATTGCGCAGATCTCAGCTGAGGCCAAAGCACCACTCAGTGCGCTCTACAGGGAGATACAGATGGTGTCGCTTAGATACATGCGCAACGGCGAAATCGACTTGGCCTGTCTATGATAAGAAAAGAACGGAAAATCTGCTGAAGTTCAATCGTGGGAACATTCGACTGGCAGTCGGTGCCCTCACCGGGCACTGCATGCTATCCTATCATGCAGCTCGACTAGGCCAGCCCTACAATGACTTCTGCAGAAGCTGCAGGGACGAAGAGGAAATTGAGTCCGTTCGTCACCTGCTGTGCGAATGCCCGGCGCTAGCCCAAAAAAGGAATATTTTCCTGGGAAGATACTTCCTCGCGGGACTAGAAGAGGTAGGTAATATTAGGCTGAACAGAATACTGGGATTTTTATCCTCGTCTGGCTGGTTCAGCTCGACGGTAAATGAATAGGTATCAACGGGTTAAACAAAACAGGTGGGCTCGATGGACTCAACGTAGTCTGCGTGAGCCTTGACTTTACGTCGATAGGGCACCCATATACCTAACCTAACCTAAAGAAGAGAAGCAATTACAAAGATTTCTATTTCCGATCCTAAAACCCAATTACAAAAATACACCCGCCACCATAAACGTCAAAATGTATACAACCTCTTGAGCACCATCAACGTTAACAACCTCCACGTCTAATTGGTAAACATTTACAAAAGGTTTTTTGGCACTACCCGCCTTATCCGTAAACCATTAAAAACGCAGTCATTTGGAGTGGCACCAATTTTGACAATGGCAATCAACTGTCATATCAGTTTGACACCTGACATAAACAGCACTTCAAGCACGCTGTATAAACAGCTGTCAAACTGACTGTTCTATGTGCACTTTCGAATTGAATTAATCAAAAACAACCCGAAGGGGAAAATATTAACTCTTCGTCTCGCCATTTATTTAAACAGCTTGGTTCTATACCTTGATACTGATTAGTACTGCCTTTTCCTCTCTTTTCAGTTGTGATAATGTGCGCAGATCCGAAATCTATTCGACAGATAATGCTAACTGCCGACGAGCTGAACATGATTGACAGCGGCGAGTATGTGTTCATCAATATCGAACTGTTTTCCAGGTGAGCATTGTTTTTTGTTTGTTTCTGGACACAATTGTGTCCGATTGTCATTGAGTGTTTATGGATTCAATTGCGGGTAGAGCGAGGGTAAGTGGAGAATAATAAACGCCAATTCATCCGGAAGCAATTGAAGTCACGATTCTGATAAAGCGAACCTCTAAATATGGACATGAAATCCAAATACGTAAACATTTTGGAAATTCCATTTCGTACGTTAAGGCAATAGCTCCTACTCGTAACGTCAGAGATAAGATGCACTTCTGTTTGTGTTCCATTGGTTATTTACTTTATTTTTTTCTGCCCTTGATTGCGGGGAATCAGAGTACACAAATGGTTACGTGGCGAGGAAGTTGTGCTCTTCTTCTTCGTCTTCTTCTTATCGGGCGCTACAGTTCGCGGCGAGCCTGGGCCTCAACCACCATGCCCCTCCAATTAGCACGATATTTTGCCAGCCTTTTCCATTGCCGCACACCCAGTTGGCTGAGGTCCCCTTCCACCTGTGCGGCGGTCCACTGTTTTTTGGATAAAAAAACCCTCCAGAGTGGAGCTGTGGGGTCCAATCGGTCTACATGGCCTAGCCATCTTAGGCGTTGAATCCGTAGACGCCTAACTAGACTCATGTCGCTGTACAGCCCGTAAAGCTCGTAGTTGAGTCCTTTATTCTATCCCCGTTTGCGTTTATATGACCGAAAATCACATGCAAAATCTTTCTCTCGAAAAGATAGTGTCCATGCTTCTACGCCGTACAGCAGGACCAGGATGATAGGGATCTTGTATGGAGTCAACTTTGTCATTCGGTATAGGACTCTATTACTCAGTTGCCTCCTAAACCAAAGAGACACCGATTGGCAAGAGTGATTCTGCGTTTGATTTCGGAACTGAGGTCGCTGTTCCAGGTCACTGCGGAGCCAAGGTAGACGAAGTGCTTAATTACCTCAAACTTATAACTGCCAATACAAACATTCTGGTTAAGACGTCGGTGGTGAGCGTCCTTTTTGGATGATAGCATATATTTGTTCAAAAACAACCAACAGCCTCGGATACGGACGGATTACATGTTAACGACCCCCGCAAACGTCAAAAAGGAAACGAATTAGGTCCCTCAACAGACCGGGTGCATCCGGACAACTGGTCAACTCTTTCGACTGCTTTAAGGCAGACACCACCGCGCTCCAAGAAGTGCGATGGGATGGGACAGGAAAAAGCGGATGAAAAACTGTGATATCTACAACGGAAACTGCTACAGAGCAAATAAACAACGCTTATTCGGATGCGGATTTGTTATTTGAGGCGGACTCAGAAAAAGGGTCTTACGCTTCCAGTATGTAAGCGAACGCCTCATAACTATCCGCATCAAGGCCAATCTTGGCAATATAAGCTTACTATGTGTCCACGCCCCCACAGAGGAGAAAGATGACCGACATAAAGACGACTTCTATGATCTCCTAGGCAGAACAAATGCCCACTGTCCCAGCTATGACACCAAAATCGTTCTCGGAGATTTCAATGAGAAGCTGGGGAAGGAAGCTATGTTTGAACGAGTCATAGGAAAGCACAGTCTACACAACACCACGTCAGAAAACGGACTAAGCCTAGTGGACTTTATGGCGGGACATAATCTCGTGGTAGCAAGTACACGATTCCCATACCTAAACATCCATAAAGGCACCTGGCGGTCTTTCGATCAATCGGCAATCAATCAAATCATATTGCGATCACCATCCTAGATGTCCGAACCTTTCGAGGAGCCAACATCGACTCGGATCATTACCTCGTTGCAGCCAAGGTACGGATGCGAATTTCTCGGAATCAACGAAATCGAGTAAGAACACCAACATTTAACGTCGGAAAATTGCAATCGTAGGAGACCGATAGGACCTTCGCCGATCAAGTTTCCCTCAGGCTCTCTCAAGTCCAAATGCAATCTATAGAAACCACAGAACAGCAATGGAGACGTTATCAGAACGCCATCAAAGAGGCCGCCTCAGATGTACTCGGTTTCAAGCCACCCCTGGTTTGATGACGAAAGCAGACAGGCTCATGTAGAGAAACAAAATGCAACATGGCTACACTGCATCGACGGACGAGAGCTGCCCGCGAGCTCTATGAACAGAAAAGGAGGGAGGAGCATGCGCTTCTGAGAAGAAAAAAGACGGAGCACGAGAAGCACGAGATCGAGGAGATGAAGAGATGTTGTTGCAGGTACGACGATCGAAAGTTTTAGCTATAAGGCCAGAGCAGAAGCCGAAGCACGGACAACTAATAGTAGAGTCACGGTCGATGCGGAGATTGTGGAAGGACCACTTCTGCAGACTGTATAACGACGATGATAGTCCAAATGCCGCCGTCAGGCAGGACGAACCATTCACAATGGACGAAGATTAAAGGGGATCCCGTCCACCCGACCTAGACGACGCTAAGATAGCGATATCGAATCTTAAGCCTTATAATGCTTCTGGAGCAGACAGAACTAATAGAAGCAGCTGGCGATGAGCTGGTCAGAAACATGCACCAACTCATCATGCATGCACGATCAATGGAATCTCAGCATCGTTTGCCCGGTCCATAGGAAAGGAGACCCTTTTATTGCAACAATTACAGAGGGATAAGTCTCCTGAACATTGCGTACAAGAACCTCTCTGCCGTACTGTGTAAGCGCCTGACACCGTTCGTGGACAATCTGATAGGTTCCTGCCAGTGTGGTTTCAGGCTAGGAAAATCCACGATAGATCAAATATTTACACTACGGCAGATTTTGGAGAAGACCCATGAATTCCAGGTCGACACGCACCATCTTTTTGTCGACTTTAAAGCCGCATATGACGGTGCTAAGAGAGACGGGCTATACAGAGCCATGTCATGTTTTAACATTCCTGCCGAATTCGTCAGACTGTGCAGGACGACTATAGAGAATGCCCGCTGCTCCATTAAGGTCGGGGGTGAACTAACCGAGACCTTCGATGTTAAAAAAGGTTTTAAACAGGGTGACGCACTGTCATGTGATTTCTTTAACATCATACTTGAAAAGATCGTGCGGGACTCTGCGGCCAATACAAGAGGCACGATCTGCTTCAAGTCTACACAATTGCTTGCCTACGCAGATGACATTGACGTTATCGGACGGACAAGTCGAGACGTCAATGAGGCGTTCACAAGCATTGGAGCCGAAGCGGCTAAAGTGGATCTAAGTGTAAATGGGGACAGGACCAAATATATGCTGTCATCCAAGAAAGACGCACAACACCGACGTCTTGGTCAGAACGTCACCTTCGGCAGCTATATTTTCGAAGTAGTCAAAGACTTCGTCTACCTTGGCTCGATAGTGGCAAGCAGCAACGACACCAGCGCTGAGATAAAACGCAGGGAAAGGGACCGCAACCAACTGGGCATACGGCACTCGAAGTGGCTGGCCAAAGATCGTGCCTGCTGGAGAGGCTTGTTGGTTGAGGCCCTAGTTCACCCCGAACTGTAGCGCCATCTAAGTAAATAAGTATATATTTAATTTCACCGCCTCCACCTCAGTACTCGTAAACGCCCCATTAACATCTCACTGTGGTCTTCCGATTATGTCAATGTCATCCGCATATGCGAGAATCGGGAGGATTTGAAATAAATTGTGCCTCTTGTGTTGGCTGGCCAGTGCCGATGTTAAAGAAATCACACGACAGCCCCCCTGTCTAAAACCCTTTCTGACATCGAAACTATCGGTCAAGTCGATTCCACTCAGATGGAGCAGCTAGCATTCTTCAGAGTCATCCTGCCTATGCGGCTTCGAAGTTGACAAATAGCTGGTGTATGTCAACTTAAGATTCATTGGTTTTTTCCAGGATCTGCCGCAGTGTGAATACTTGATCGATAGTGGACTTCCCTGGCCTGAAGCCACACTGATAGGGACCTATCAGTCTCAGGCGTTCACACAAAACGGCAGCGCAGATCTTAGATGCGACATTAAGGAGACTTATTCCTCTGTAGCTGATGCAGTCAAAGCGGTCTCCTTTTTTGTGGATCGGGCAAACAATGCTGAAACTCCATTCCTCGAGCATGCTTTCCTCTGACCATATCTTACAGGTGACCCGGTGCATGCTCCTAACCAACTCATCCCCAACTGCTTTGAAGAGCTCGGCAGATAATCCAACTGCGCCAGCAGCTTTGTTCGACTTGAGTTTCGATATGGCAATATCAACTTCGTCGAGGTCAGAGGGACGGAATTCTCTGCGATCTTCGTCGTTAAGAAATGGATCATTCTGCCTGACGGCGGTCAGTCTGCAGAAGTGGTTTTTCCAAATTCTCAGCATCGACTGCGATTCTACTACTAGGTGTCCGTTCTCATCCTTACAGGCCTCCGTTCGGGCTTTATAGCCTTGAGACATTCGTTTTATCCGTTGATGAAATCTTCGAACGTTGTGCCTGCAGTAGCACCTCTCCTAGTTTTCAATCGCCCGCTTCTCGTGCTCTTTCTTTTTTCTCTTGAGAAGCTTATGTCCTCCCTTCTTTCGAGCTCGTAGAGCTCACGAGCCGCTCTTGTTTTTTTTTTTTTTGTGTAGTCAGGCTTTGTATGCCTCCTGCTTTTCTCCATGTATCCTTCTATACTCGTCATCGAACCAGGTGTTGTCATCGTGGTGGAGCTTTAAGGCCCAGCACTTCCGCTGCTGTGCTCTTCAGGCCTTTTTTGTACAGGTTCCATTGTTGCTCTACTGACTGAGTGGAAGATTGAGGTGTATCGGAGAGCTTAAGGGAGACGCGGTTGGCAAAGGCACTGGCGATCTCCGGCGATAGTAGTTTTTCGACGCCATAGCTTGGTGTTCTTACTCTACTCTGCGGTGTTCGTGTTATCCGTTGACGTGTCTTGCGTACTACGAGATAGTGGTCTGAGTCGATGTTCGCTCTTCGGAAAGTACGAACATCAAGAATAGTGGAGGAGTGTCTGACATCAATCGCGATGTGATCAATCTGGTTGGTGACTGATTGATCTGGCGACCGCTAGGTGCCTTTGTGTATATCGAGGTGGGGAAAGCGTGTGCTGGCTAAAAGGGGGTTTCGCCCCATGCCAAGGCCGATCAGCCTGTGTCCGTTATCGGATGTGGAAGTATGGTAAAGGACTAGCAAAGGCCTCGTAGGGGTAGCATCTGCCGACGGATGCTGGCCCGACAAAAAGCGAGTAAGAGCCTCTGCAGCCGAACCCATTGTAGCCCTGCTTATCAGGTTCTACTTCCACCTCCTCGTGGTATATGTATATATGTTGGCGTTACAATCCATGAAGGACCAAAGCCGAGCTTCTCCGCTGAGGAGAAGCACCGTGAAAAACACGTTCGATGACATGGCTGTTGTCGGGATCGGAGTCAGAGGCCAACACACTACCCACTGCGCCACGGCGCTCTCACTTTCTCATGGTACCATCTGGAAACGGACCTATGTTGACGACCCCATAATAAACCAAAAAACAAACAAGGACCTTCGGTTCCGTACGTGGAATGTTAGGTCCCTAAACAATCAAGCAGACCACGTGCCGCCGAACAACTTGCAGACGCAGGTCAGGTTGATGTTAGAAAATTTAGCCTTGATACGGATCGTTATGAGGCGTTCGCTCGCATCGCGGAAGCTTAGGACTTTTTAGCCTTAGTCCACCTCGAACGACAGATCCGCATCCGAACAATCGTGGTCCTCTCTCCCTATAGCAGTCGCCGTAGTAGATCTCGCAGTTTTTCATCCGATTTATACCCGGTCCATTCCATCGCATTTACTTGGTGGCAGTTAAGTCCGCTTTATAGCGGTCTAGGGCATCCGCAAGTTGCTCGGCTGCGCGGGGTCGGCTTAGGGACCTAACTTCGACCTACAGAGACGAAGAAAATTGTCCGTTTTACCCGAGGCTTGTCGTTGTTTCTGAGCAATTGTGGGATTTTCCGGTTAGGGTTTGTTAGATCATAGCTAAACCGACATTAATCCTGTTTTGTGGCGCAGTATGCTAACCATTCGTCTTCTTCCGTTAGTAATTTCCATGGTCAGGAAATGTTCAGATTGTACCACGAGGAGGTGGAAGTAGGACCTGGCTAACAGGGCTGCAAAGTGTTCGCTTTTTTAACAGACCAGCACACGTCGGCAAATGCTACTCCTACGAAGCCTTTGTTAGTCTTTTACCATGTCCGTGTTGTGATCTCAGAAAAAGTAGAAAACAATTTGAGCTGTCAGTTCATGACATAGACAAAGTCATTTTGTTTGCAGTACAGCCCACACCCATTTAAAAGTTATTTTGAACAAACTCAATCGTATATTTCTAGAAAACTTTGCTCGCTCGAGATGCGGATTGAATCTGTTTACCGCGCACAATATATGTATGAACCATGCTGTGCGCTTATCATATCAACGTGACCATAACTCGCTCGAGTAACATTCTATTCGGGGGCATGTTCGTGGTCGTGCGCTTGCCTAATCTCTAACATTGCCGTAGGCATAGTTTGCTCTCTGACTTTACGACTCTTTTGTTTTGATAACAAATGGAGCAAATTACAAGCCGTATGCTGCCGGAAGGCCAACGTCCATGTGATTGGTGCCGTCCAGGCTGTGGCGCTGTCGTTCCTCGTCATGCGATCGATGACGACTTTTGTGCTCAGCGAACAAAAGAAAACTCTTTCTGTTTCTACTTTGATAGCTCGCTACTGACAGTTCAAATCTACACATATTAGATGACTAAATCACTTTGCCACGCTACCCATGCTATAAATAATTCTTGACTCTAATCTCTGCTCGGTCATCACGGTGCTTCATAATTGTGCACTTGATGCACGAGTAATCTTAAGCGTAATTGTGTATAATTGACATTCCACCCACCGCAACTGATGACAGCGGGTAGTGAATCATTAAATCAATGAATCAGCGAGCAATCGAGCTCATTGAACTGTCAGACCCACGATTGTGAGAGAGAAGATTACGCCTTCGAGTGTTCATTTATGTTTCGTTCTGCGCATCTACGTCACGCGTGACCAGAAATTTGACAGCTGATTGAAATTGCTGTTTGTTTACATGCAAATTGGGGAAGAAAAAATTGGAATTTATATGATTTTTGTTAAATAAATCGTGTTTTTGAAGCTTATGCACAAGTATGTTGCCAAGCTTCGAGTGATAAACCAAACCAACAAACCGAATGTATAGTAGCAAAAGCAAACCCATTCTGAATAGTTCCATTGGAGCTTAATGTGGATGCAAAGATGTGGAATGAAAGATACATTTTTCTTTTAGTGTAATTTTTATTGAATTTTCTTTTCCGTTTATGTTTATTTGCTATTATTTCCTTATTTAAATTCTTATCCTAAAACATATCCTGAGAGCACCGTGGCGCAGTGGGTAGTGTGTTCGAAAGTGTTTTTCACATGGTTTCTCCATCCGCGATTACTTGGTCTTTATACCGGAGGTTCGGTCTTCCTCTTCTTCTCGAACCAGGAGGCTCGGAGTCGAATACCCTCTTAGCTGGAGCGTTGATGTCCATGCGCTCGATGTGGCCGAGCCAGTGTAGTCGACGGATCCTTGCCTTCCGGACTACATCCACATCTTGGTACAGCTCGTAGAGTTCGTGGTTGTGTCTTCTTCTCCATTCACCTTCCTCACAGACAGGACCAAATATCCGGCGCAGAATTTTTCTTTCGAAAGAACCCAAAATCAGCTCCGCTGTCCTGCTTATCGTCCAGCTTTCGGCTCCGTACGGCAAGACTGGCAGAATAAGCGTTTTGTAAAGAATGACTTTGGTCTTTCGAGTGAGGAATTTTGACCCCAGTTGTTTGGCCAAGCCGAAGTAGCAACGGTTGCCAAGGGCGATTCTATGCCGGATCTCCACTGTGGTTTCATTTGTTCAAAAAAGAACACGACCGTTCAATTGGGATACTGTACGAGAACTAAAAAAGCTTTATTGAGTAAATATAATATTAGACCAAAGCTCAAAAGTGAATACAACAATATAAATTATAACTCTCTCAACACTCCCACTTTATAATTACATAATACATTTAATAATTAAATTCAAACCAATAATTACAATTCATTTCAGAACAAATTTAATTAAAAGAAAAAAAATTAATCTCTTAATCTGTTAAACATGTTATATTCATAAGATGTTTCAAACGCAAGAATCTGTCTTTGGCAAGGGGTTTCGTAAAAAAATCACTAAGTTGATTCTCTGTGGTAATATACTCTAACTCAAACAAACCATCAGCATGTTTTTCACGAATGAAATGGTACCGAACGTCGATATGTTTAGTCCGTTTGTGAAATTCTGGATTTTTTATTAAACGGATGGCACCATAGTTGTCAACGAATAATATAGACTTGATTTTTTGAGTTGGAAGTAAATCACACAGTAACTGCTTCATCCAAACCAATTCCTTCACCGCTTCAGATGCTGCGACGTATTCCGACTCTGTTGTGGAAAGGGAGACGCACTTTTGACGCTGCGATGCCCATGTGATACAGCTGGTGCCCAACATGAAAACTAACCCACTAGTAGATCGTCGAGTGGTTATATCTCCAGCATAATCAGCATCACTATAACAATTTAAGACTAAATTTTGTTTATTTTCAAAAAATATACCATGATCAGACGTTCCCTTCACGTATTTAAGAATACGTTTTACCATGTTGATATGGATATAAGATGGATTGTCAAGGTAACGGCTGACACAACCAACAGCAAATGACAGATCAGGGCGTGTTGCCACCATCAAATACATTAAGCTTCCCACTGCGTGCCGGAAAGGAAACTTGATCTTCTTCATCTCTGAGTCTGTGTGTTCTGAAGCGTTTATTGCTGGATCTGCCGGAGTTGATACAACAGCCGCATCTCCCAAATTGAACCTTTGCACAACTTTTGCTGCATACTGTGATTGACTGAGGTGAATAGACCCATCTTGTAGACGTCTTATCTCCAGTCCCAAAAAATGTTTTGCCGGGAAAATTTTAATTTCGAATTTGGTTTTTAAATAATTACATAGGCCTACAATATCATTCTCGTCTGTAGCAGCCATGAGACCATCATCAATATAAATAGCTAAAAAAATCTTCTTTTTATTACTGTGGCTCACAAAAACACAGGGATCCGCATTGCTAGGTTTTAGGTCGAAGTCCTTCAAGAGCTTTGTAAATGTTTTGTTCCAACATCGAGAAGATTGTTTGAGACCATACAAACTCTTTTTTAGCTTACAAACTCGTCCGCTATTATCATCATAACCCATAGGCTGCTTGACAAAAATTTCTTCTTCTATATTTCCATTCAAAGTGCTGTTTTTACATCGAATTGCATAATCTTCAAATTTTCCGATGCAGCTATACTTAGGATAACTCTAACTGATGCGAATTTTGCCACTGGGCTAAATGTTTCAGAGTAATCGATGCCACGCTGTTGATCAAAACCACGAGCCACGAGTCTCGCCTTGTACCGCACTTCTTCATTTTCGGTCGCACCTTTTTTTTTGGTAAACCCATTTCGTGTCTATCAACCTTCTATCACTCGGTAACTGCGCTAAAACCCAGGTTTTATTCCTTTTTAATGAAGACATTTCCTCATTCATTGCTGCTTTCCAAAGTTTGGAATCCTTACAACGAATCGCATCTTCATAACTTGTCGGAGAATCTGTTTCTGCAACAAAAGCAAAACTCTCTGAAATCATGCAATCAGCGTTACCTGTTATTTTTTGAGTTTCCTTTCTCTTTCGAAGTCGGCTTCTTATATCCTCACGCACAGACTCAGTTTTATCGGCCAAGTCAACATCAGCTACCTCATCGCATTCTTTATTACACATATCTGAACTTATATTGTTTCTGCAAGTCAAATTCTCATCGGAAGGTCCAATAGTATCAAAAACACTATCCTCCGTTTCAATATTGTCAAAATTGATAACTTCACTACTAGTTTTCTTCCCAATAGCTTCATTACTAGCAACTTGACTTTCACGGTCTTCTTCTTCAATTAGGACTGTGTTTTCCTGCATGCTCTCTGTCTGCGAAGAAATTCCAAAATTATTAAAAATGATATTCCGAGTAATTTCAACCTTATTCTCCTTAGGAATGTACACTCTACAGCCCTTCACACCATCTTCGTAACCAATGAAAATTCCTTGTTTGGATTTAGCATCTAATTTTCTTCTTTTCTGGTCAGGGACATGCACATATACATCTGTACCGAAAACGCGTAAAGAGTCTATATTGGGCTTTAAGCCAAACCAAAGCTCGTATGGAGTTTTTCCTTCAACTGTGCTCCTCCCTGTCTTATTCAACACATGAACTGCAGTACTCACCGCCTCTGCCCAAAATTTGTAGCTTAATTTCCTGGTATGTATCATTGACCTTGCTGACTCCATAATGGTTCTCATTTCACGTTCAGCAGAACCATTCTGTTCCGGTGTGTACGGCACAGTTTTTTGGTGAATAATACACTGTTTATTTAGCAATTGCTCTACGTTTTTATTTGCATATTCGGATCCATTGTCACTGCGAAGTACTTTAACCCGATTTCCTGTCTCTGCTCGAACTTCGTTTAAAAAAACTTGAAGGAATTTAAAAACTTCCGATTTCTCCTTCATGAAATAAACTTTGCGATAGTGGGAAAAATCGTCTTTAAATAGAACGAAGTATTTCGATCCACCAAGGGACTGCTGCTGCATTTGTCCACAAACATCGGTGTGAATCAACTGCAAAATAGATGTAGTTTTGCTCTTAGATTCACTAAACACAGCTCTACATTGCTTTCCATACATACAGCCAGCACATATAAACTTCGGATTGTCTATAAATGGAATTTGGAGGTCTTTTAAAATATATCGCACTTGATTTAAATTCTGATGTGCTAATCTCTCATGCCACATCTGTAGTGTCTCCTTTTTTGTTATGGCAACATTTGCAAAAGCTTGGTTGTCATCAATAATCACTTTGATTAACAATTTGAAAAGCTTAGATTCACGTACTCCCACTACAAGGTTAGTCCCGTTTTTTGTCAATTTGCATTTGGAACTGTTTGACCAAAAGCGAAAACCTTTGTCCAGAGCGCTGTTCAAAGAGAATAAATTGACATGTATATCTGGTACATACAGTACATCAACCATGTGATTCGATTTCCAGCTGCCATCGGCAAAAGAAAGTACATCTATGTCTCCTTTTCCAATTGCATTGATAGTGGTACCATTTCCAATACGAACAATTACCGGTGTTTTGAACTGTTTATAATTAACCAACCACTCTCGCCTCTTCGTCATATGATCGCTCGCCCCGGAGTCAAGGAACCATTCCTCCTCTCTGCCAATTTGTTCCATTGCAGATGCTTCGCAAATAAAAGCTTCTCCTCTCCTCGAATTCGCTTTAGAAAATCTCTCTGGACAGTCCCGTTTCCAATGCCCAGCTTTTTTACACACAAAACACTTGCATTGCTTCGACTGGTGTCTTACCCCCTTGTCTTGCGATTTCTTAGAACCATGCGCGAATTTCCTCGCAATCAAAGCATTACTGCCATCAACTCCGCCTCCCTGATATGCCTTAAAGCGCGCTTCTTCCATTACCAATCGTGATGTTAAATTATCTAATGTTTGTGCCTCACTTGCAGTAGACTCCCATGCACTATAAAACGAGCTATAATTCTCTGGTAAAGTCATTAATATTTTGGTGATTATCATGGAATCTGAAATTTTCTCTCCAACATCTGCCAGTTGTTGGACAAGCGCCTGAAGTTTCGATATATGTGTAGCTACGTCATCAAGAGGATCCATAGAAAACATATAAAAGCGTTGTTGAAGCATATGAATACTTTCTTTCGATTTTGCTTCATAAACTGTTTCGAGCTTAAGCCACATTTCTCTAGCAGATCTGCAATTCATTATGTGTAGAAGAGGCTGATTCGCCATGCTCGTCACAATTATCTTTTGTGCCTTGCTATCTCCACGTTTCCATGCCGATTCAGCTGCGGCTAAGTTTTCCGCTTTAATACTACCGCCTACTACCGGATAGGTATCTTCTCCATCTATATACTTCAGTAGATCAGCGGCATTAAGAATGATTTTAATCTGGAATTTCCATAAGTTCCATTGTTCTTGGCCAGTTAATTTCTCAATCTTAATTTCTGAATCAGACATTTTAAAACAAAAGAGTTTCCCGTAATAGCAGAGTTTTCCCAGTAAACCCCAATTGCCCGATTACCCTTTTTTTTTTTTTTTTTATTATTACACCAAAAAAAAACTTTTCAAAAAAAAATTATTAAACTTCTTGGTTCTTTTAACGTTCTTTTTTCTTTTTAACTAAAAAAAATGTACCGCGTTTCTGGGCCCATAACCTGTTCAAAAAAGAACACGACCGTTCAATTGGGATACTGTACGAGAACTAAAAAAGCTTTATTGAGTAAATATAATATTAGACCAAAGCTCAAAAGTGAATACAACAATATAAATTATAACTCTCTCAACAGAATTTACGTTTGCCCCGAGGTAGACAAACTCCTTAACTACCTCGAAATTGTAGCTGTCAATCGCCGTGAATGCTTCCACAATGCCACGGCGAGAACACGCGATGATGTCGATATCATCCGCGTATCAACGTTGTTAAAGGTGCCCTCAATACCGAGAAAGGTCACTAGGGTGTATTCTTTGTGTTCCTGTGGCTTTTCTATGATACTAACTACTGAGTGGAGTGTTGTTTCCACCGATTTGCCTTTGTTGTAGGCATGTTGGTTATCCGACAGCCTTCCTGTGCTTGGATTCAAATAATCCTTCCGCTACACTTTTAATACAACTCCAATAGCAAACATGGCGGACATGCGTAAGGCGTAATCTGTATTTTTTTTTTTAGAGACTCGCGCAGGTTCAAGAGTTTTATATTCTCTTATGATGTGTTGACGTACACAACCTGAACGGAGTGCAGTGGTTGGGGTCGTTGATGTTCGTTGACTACTCTCAGGGGTGGTTGTCCTAGACCTAGATAGGACGAGAGCCGACCAAATTCCGCTTTGGTTGTAGTCCGAAGCAATTCGTTCAAGCACTTTAGTATTGCATACGCAGAGGATGAATTTCGGTTGACCATATACTGTGAGTGTTATGCCTGCAAGCAGTACGTCTGGTCTCTTTCCGTTCCCAACTGCGTTGCATACTTTTTGTCCGTATAGGAATTACTTTTTCTTGGCTAAGAAGCGAATTTGAACTATTGACCTTCCGCTCGGCGGTCGATGATGTTAACCACTGCGCCACGGCCACCCCAATCGTAATCTGTAATATTTCATTCGTGTGTCAGACCATATCGGGGGCTGTTCGTTGGTGTGAATTTTTAATTTTTCGTTTTCTTCTCTTTTTATTTCTGTTTTTTAGAGTTCCGCATGTTTTATCACAACCGTGGTACGACAAGAACGACACCAGCGAGAATAATGCCAGAGCACGAAAGGCTTATACTGCTCTACTGACTGTCACTCCAAAGCAACCGGACAATGAGGAATACATCAGGGTCTCCAACGAGGTAAATGCAGTTGTTTATGTAAACTTAGTTTTGTCCTTTTTCTATGGCATGTTACATGAAAGCTCACGAGCACTATCTGGCAAAAAATCGCATTGTTTTGTGGGTTTATGCCTTACAGCGTCCCGGATGAAGTTACGATTACTATTCACATTGCGCAATTTTTCTTCTTTCAACTGAAGGGAGTCGCCGGCCTTTTTTTCGACGGTTCACCACATTGCAATTTCCCGTGGGATCGATTAAGCTTTTGTTATGACATATGTTTCCAAAATTTATATGCACGAGCGAGGCGTTATTTAATGCTTCGTCTGTGAATTGCCTTCAGCGAAAAGATGATTTTGGGAATAGGAAAATGATGATGTATAAAACTAATGTGTCCCTATACGCATGGTATTTGACAGCTTTGTTATAGAGGAGGAACGATGTAGTAACTTTTCACCAATCACACTCACATGACAACCTACTTTTGTTGGATATTTTTGCCATGAGAAATGGTGTTGTCCGAAGACAATTGATTGATAGGCTCGAATGGAGGCTTCCATGATACGATGGTAATTGGCTTTTACGGAAATACGTCAAATTATAATTGAAGATCAGTCAATAGAGCCCGGTAACAAAGCAGTTTTTTCTTCTTTTTTTTTTTGTTTTATCGGAGGCTTCTGCTATCAGTTAGAGCACTCGGACGCAAAAACTGGCCTATTGTACTCTAGACAGACACCTTACATTATAAGTAATGTATTTCCCCCGTTTTCCGGAGAAAAATGAGAAGGAGCTTCAATGATGTAGAGCTAAGAGATTCGGCACACACCACGTCGGTCCCAAGGGTGCACAGAGAAAATGCTCTGCCGTGTCATCTTTCCCGCAACATGCAGCACAAGTAGGCGTCTCACTGATGCTAAGAAGCAGAGATGCTTGGCAAAAGTGTAATGGCCCATCGTTTGGGACTTGGTATGCCTCGAAGCGACTTCGCTTTTATTGTTCGTATGCTCGGAGAGCGTGGACATGATTCTTTCGTTATTATTTATTTATTTATTCATCAATGGATATACAATCTGTTGACTATGGCTAATTAGAAACAACATTTTTAAAAAGATTCCGTACAATTTTTTTTAAAATATTTCTATTCATTTGAAGGTCGACTTCATGATAAATTTGATTAAATAGTAATAAGGAACGGGTTACGGGTTAGTTTAGTCCATAACTTGTCCTGTGACTTACTTACTTACTTATCAGGCCTGCAATCCATGGAGGATCTGAGCCTGAGCTATAGCTGCCTTCCATCCTTGACGGTCCCGGGCACGCTGCTTCCAGTTGTCAAGACCAAGATGTCTTACATCCACGATTACTTGGTCTTTATACCGGAGGTTCGGTCTTCCTCTTCTTCTCGAACCAGGAGGCTCGGAGTCAAAGACCCTCTTAGCTGGAGCGTTGATGTCCATGCGCTCGATGTGGCCGAGCCAGTGTAGTCGACGGATCCTTGCCTTCCGGACTACATCCACATCTTGGTACAGCTCGTAGAGTTCGCGGTTGTGTCTTCTTCTCCATTCACCTTCCTCACAGACAGGACCAAGTATCCGGCGCAGAATTTTTCTTTCGAAAGAACGCAAAATCAGCTCCGCTGTCCTGCTAATCGTCCAGCTTTCGGCTCTATACAGCAAGACTGGCAGAATGAGCGTTTTGTAAAGCATGACTTTGGTCTTTAGGGTGAGGAGTTTTGACCCCAGTTGTTTGGACAAGCCGAAGTAGCAGCGGTTGCCAAGGGCGATTCTATGCCGGATCTCCACTGTGGTGTGATTTGTGGAATTTACGTTTGCCCCGAGGTAGACAACCTCCTTAACAACCTCGAAATTGTAGCTGTCAATTGTTATGTTTTGTCCCAGGTGGTGAGCGACGGATTGGTTTTTGCTTGACAGCATGTATTTCGTTTTGTCCTCATTGATCTTAAGGCCAACTCGTTTCGCCTGTTCTTTAATCGCCGTGAATGCTTCCACAATGCCACGGCGAGAACATGCGATGATGTCGATATCATCCGCGTATCCTAGCAGCTGGGTGGACTTGTAAAAGATAGTGCCTTCCCTGTTGACGCCTGCCCGTCGCACTATCTGCTCCAGCACCAGGTTAAAGAAGTCACATGACAGCGCATCTCCTTGCCGAAATCCGGTGCATGTTTCGAATGGTTCCGAGGTCCTAGAACCGAGTTGCACGGTGCATCGCGTGTTTTTTTTAGCGTGGCGCGACACAGTTTTACCGGGATCCCGAATTCGGCCATCGCCCCAAACAGTTCTTCACGATGAATGCGGGCCGGAAGCCGCATTGGTACCTGCCTGCGGAGCAAAATGGTTTTAGACGTTCACACAATACGCTGGACAGGATCTTGTATGCGACATTGAGCAGGGATATACCTCTATAGTTCTTGCAAGAGGTAGGATCGCCTTTTTTGTGGATGGGGCATATAGAGCTGGTATTCCAGTCGTCGGGCATGCTTTCATCTTCCCAAATTCTGCAGATGATCTGGTGCATGCTCCCTACCAGAACATCGCCGCCAGCCTTGAAGAGTTATGATGGCAAGCCATCTGAGCCTGCGGCCTTGTTGTTCTTCAGCTTCTGAATAGGTGTGCCGACTTCTTCGATGCTGGGTGGGAGTACTTTTTGAAGCCTCCGGCAAGGCCTTTGGCTTTCTTGTCCTGTGACTAGGAATAAAAAAGAGGACGTTCCTATTTCTTAGGTTTCTCTCGGGAACATAAAGAGGCTTAAGAGCAATTAAATCCGGAGAATTAATTCTGCCATCGAGTATATCCTTAATAAAAAGGACACTCAGCGTTTGTCTACGATTTTTTAAATATTTTAAATCATTTAACGCGCATCTAGATCTATAACTAGGCAGACCATCGAACCACCTTATATTTCTTAAGGCATATCGAGTGAATCTTTTCTGAATTTTTTCGATCCTATCAGAGGAATTTTGGTAAAAAGGAGACCAGACAACGCAGCAATATTCCAAAATGGTTACTACTAAGGATAAGTAAAGGATCCTAAAAGTATAAACATCCTTAAATGCCACCGAGTTGCGTTTTAAAAAGCCTAGCAAGGAATTAGCCCTAGATATTACATAATCCATATGAGCTGAAAAAGACAATTTGGAATCAATTATAACACCGAGGTCTTTAACTTCATTGACTGATAAGAGACTCTCATCACCAAGAGTGTAATTAAATGACGTGCGTTGTAATAAGCGAAAAGCACTAACAATTTTGCACTTAGAAATATTCAGGTTAAGGTGGTTATATACACACCATTCGAAATCTCCTTCTAGCCAGTACGCGCTTCCCGCACCTCGATATACACAAAGGCACCTGGCGGTCTTTTGATCACATCGCGATCGACGTCAGACACTCCTCCACTATTCTTGATGTTCGAACTTTCCGAGGGGCTAACATCGACTCGGACCACTATCCTGTTGTAGCCAAGATGCGCTTACGGATATCACGAACGCAACGGAGTATAGTAAGAATACAAAGTTATGACGTCGGAAAACTACTATCGCCAGAAACCGCTCGTGCTTTTACCGATCGCGTCTCCCTTAAGCTCTCCAATACACCTCAATCCTCCACGCTATCCATAGAACAGCAGTGGAGCCTTTGCAAACAAGCCCTGAAAAGCTCTGCATCCGAAGTTTTGGGTTTCAAGGCTCCACCACGAAGAAACACCTGGTTCGATGACGAGTGCAGGAGGATTCATACAGCGAAGCAGGATGCATATAAGGCCTCGCTGCATAAAAGAACAAGAGCAGCTCGTGAGCTCTACGAGTTAAAAAGAAGGGAAGAGCATAAGCTTCTCAGAAGAAAGAAGAAATAGCACGAGAAGCGCGCGACTGAGGATTTGGAGAGGTGTTACTGCAGGCGTGACGTTCGATCAGTTTTATCAACAGATAAAGCGAACATGCCAAGGTTATAAAGCCAGAACGGAAGCCTGCAAGGATGAGAACGGACACCTAGTAGTAGAACCACAGTCGATGCTGAGAATGTGGAAAAACCACTTCTGCAGACTGTATAACGGCGATGTTAGTCAATATACCGCTGTCAGGCAGAATGATCCATTTCTAATCGACGGAGACCGCAGAAAATTCTGTCCCCCTGACCTCGACGAAGTTAAGATTGCCATATCGAAGCTCAAGTCGAATAAAGCTGCTGGCGCAGACGGACTGTCTGCTGAGCTCTTCACGGCAGCTGGGGATGACCTGGTTGGGAGCATGCACCAGCTCATCCGTAAGATATGGTTAGAGGAAAGCATGCCCGAGGAATGGAGTCTCAGCATCGTATGCCCGATCCACAAGAAGGGAGACCCCTCTGATTGCGCCAACTATAGAGGAATAAGTCTCCTTAACATCGCCTACAAAATCTTCTCTGCCATTTTGTGTGAACGCCTGAAGCCTTTTGTAAATAAGCTGATAGGTCCTTATCAGTGTGAATTCAGGCCAGGGAAGTCCACCATCGACCAAATCTTCACACTACGGCAGATGCTGGAGAAAACCAATGAATTTCAAGTCGACACTCACCACCTATTTGTCGACTTCAAAGCCGCATACGACAGCGTAATTAGAGACGAGCTATACAACGCTACCTACCTTTGACATACCTGCAAAACTCGTCAGACCATGCAGGATGACTTTGGAGAATGCTCGCTGCTCCATCCGAATCGGTGAACACCTTACCGATAGTTTTGATGTCAAAAAAGGATTTAGGCAGGGCGATGCGCTGTCGTGTGATTTCTTCAACATCATATTGGAAACGATTGTGCAAAAATCACTGTCCAATACAAGAGGCACAATCTATTTCAAATCCTCGCAACTCCTTGCATACGCCGACGATATTGACATAATCGGAAGAGCACAGCGAGATGTCAATGACGCGCTTGCGAGCATTGAGTTCGAGGCGGCGAAAGTTGGTCTGGCGGTAAACGAGGGCAAAGCTAAATATATGCTGTCATCAAAAAAGGACGCTCAACACCGACGTCTCGGCCAGAACGTTGGTATAGGCAGATATAAGTTCGAGGTAGTTAAGGACTTCGTCTACCTTGGCTCCGCAGTGACCCGGATCAACGACATCAGTTCCGAAATCAAACGCAGAATCACTCTTGCCAATCGCTGCTCTTTGGGCTCAGGAGGCAATTGAGTAATAGAGCCCCCTCCCGAACGACAAAGTTGACTTTATATAAGACCCTTATCATCCCGGTCCTGTTGTACGGTGCAGAAGCATGGACACTATCAAAAGCGGATGAGGAGGCCCTTGGTCGGTTCGAGAGAAAGATTTTGCGCGTGATTTTTGGGCCTATAACCGCAGACGGGGGATGGAGGAGAAAATTCAACCACGAACTTTACGGGCTGTAGAGCGACATGAGTCTAGTCAGGCGTCTACGGATTGAACGCCTATGATGGTTGGGCCATGTAGAGCGAATGGACACCACAGCTCCAGTCCGGAGAGTCTTTGAATCCAACCCCGAGGGACGAAGAAGCAGAGGACGGCCGCCCTTAAGATGGCGCACACAGGTGGAAGGGGACCTCAGCCAACTGGGTGTGCGGCAATGGAAAAGGCTAGCGAAAGATCGCGCTAGATGGAGGGGCATGTTGGTTGAGGCCCAGGTTCACCCCGAACTGTAGCGCCCACTAAGAAGAAGAAGAAGTTATATACACACCATTCGAAAAATGTATTTACATCTTTTTGAAAGTTAAAGCAATCATCAATTTCGGAAATGGATGAAAATAGTTTGACATCATCTGCAAATATTAAACAATTAGAGAACTGAAAACAGTCCGGAATGTCGTTGACGAAAATATTAAAAAGGAGAGGTCCCAAATGACTGCCTTGAGGCAGACCCGACTGAACCTCTATGAAAAAGATTGAAAACTTTCGATTATAACTATCTGGTTCCGATTTGACAAATAGGATTCCAACCATTCAAGAAAACGGGACTTGAATCCCATTTTTTAAAGCTTCTTTATTAAAAGCCCATGATGAACTCTATCAAAAGCTTTCACGAAATCTGTCTACAAGACATCAACCTGCAATCCTTTTTCTAAGGCAGAAACACAAAAGTGAGTGAAAAGACATAAATTCGCTGTTGTGGAACGACCACTGATAAATCCATGCTGATGAGAACTTATAATTCCTTTTACCGCAAAATTGAGCCTATTGTAAACCAGTTGTTCAAGTAGCTTTGGAATTGCTGAAAGTTTTGAGACTGGCCTGTGATTCTTAATTAAGTGCTTGAAGCCACTTTTATATATAGGACTTAAAGACGATACTTTCCACTCCTCTAGGAAAATTCCGGTAAAAACTGATTCATTAAAAATAATTTTTAATGCTTTAAAAAGTGAGATAGCGCATTTAGATAATAGAAGAGGTGGAAGAGGTTAAGCCATCAAGGACTGCTTGATCTGAAAAGGAAAAGAGATCGAAATCTGTTACAGAAGATAAAGTTGAATATAGATAGATAGATAGGGCTTAGGGGGTGGGACAGAGTCGCCTGATCACTGCGGCCACGATTGCGCCTTTTGTGATGTCCCCCACTTACAGTTCACTCAGAAAACCTGAGTCCGTGATAAAACTTAGTATGCTTTTGAGTGAGCTGGCAGCAATTTCTTCTGTTTCAAGATATTACTTGCCTAGGTGACGAAGACGTGTGCTGACCAGGCAGTTACAGTGGCATAGTATGTGCTCTGCTGTTTCTTCGTCTTCATTACACATACGGCAAAGTGTCATCTTGTATGATGCCCATTGTTTTGAGGTGTTTATTAACTGGGCAGTGTCCAGTAAGGAAACCTGTGATTAAACGAATCTGACTTCTCGAAAGCATGAGAAGTTGTTTCGTTCTTTTGAGGGATGTAGTTGGGAGGAACAGCTTGGCTTGTCTACTACCTTTCGTTTGTGACCAGTAGTGATCCGTCGTGTTCCTTGACCAATTGTTTATGCAGCATTTTGTGGTGCTAATGGGTATGCCGTAGAAAGGCCGTGGCATCGTAAATGGTGATGCAGAGCCTTTCCTAGCTAGTAGGTCCGCCTTTTCGTTGCCTGTATGGCCGCTGTGTCCAGGTATCCAAATGAGATGAACTCTGTTTGTACTGGCCAGCTGGTGAAGTAGCTGTAGGCAGTCCCATACCAGTTTGGAGGTGATTTCAAAGCTCTTTAGGGCTAGAAGTGCAGCCTTGCTGTCAGAGAGAATGTAAATGTTCTTGTTAAGTATATTTCTGTTAATATTTTCTCTGAGGCAGTGTTCTACAGCAAATATCTCTGCTTGAAAAACGGAGTTATATCTGTCGATGCTGACGTAAATGCATGTGCCTGTATTTGCTCCGTATACTCCAGCCCCAACGCCTTCGTCCGTTTTGGAGCCATCTGTGTAACACACGTAGGATCCACGATTGAAGGAGGGTCCATCCTGTTCCCAGCTTTGTTGGTTAGGGAATGTGACCTTGTAGTTTTGGCTGAAGTTGTATCTGGGGAGACAGTTGTCTGTGAGAAATATCTTTAGGATTTCATGCCTGTTTATTTCGGTAAGGATACCAGGGTGAAAAAGCCTACGGTTAGAGTCATCCTCCATGATCAGTCTATGGGCGAAGACCATTGCTTCTTTCTTCAGTTGGAGATGAATAGGTGGCAGGTCTGTGATGACTTCTAGTGCTGCTGTGGGGGTTGGTCTCATGGCCCCAGTGATACAGATGCAAGCTAGTCTTTGCAATTTGTTGAGCTTGGCTTGCACTGATACTTGTTTTTTTTGTGCCACCAGACGGGCGCAGCATATGTAAAAATTGGTCTTATGATTGCTGTATACAGCTAGCGGGACATTTTGGGGTTTGTTTCTCACTTTCCTTGCACCTATGTGCGCCTTTTCACCCACTTTGTATTTACTCAATAATTGTCCAGCACCTAGGACACCTTACTGCCTTTGAATATATACTATGTACCTTATCCTTTATTCCTTGATTGTAAAACTCACGTCCGCTCTGCTCAAAGGTTCCTTTATTATTATTACATATGAGACAAAACAGAAAGGCAATTTGATGTGCACCGAGTGGCGGCAGGGCACAGATCTCGGACTACCCGAGAGCACATTTTAAGATTAAACATACCGCCCACCTTGAAATATTGAATACAATTTCAACAAACTGTTTTTAATTTTAGTCTTATCTAAGTTTAACATTAACATACACAAATTACAAGGAAATACAACAAAACATTACTGTAAATTAAAGAATTCAAATTTTATATGTAGTTAAAGACTTTACTGTTTAGTTTATGTTAATTGAAAGGAACACAGTTTTGAAATAGGTCGTTTTACATCACCATTTTTTGTCGATAAGGTGGCAACCCTCGCACGACCATCAGACCCCGGATGAATTTCCTTGACCCGACCAGTTAGCCATTTTGCAGGTGGTTGGTTGTCATCACGAATAAGGACCAAGTCGCCTTGTTTTAGATTTTCTCGCGACTGCTTCCACTTTGATCTTTCTTGTAGAGTGCTTAAATATTCAATTTGCCAGCGCTCCCAAAAAGACTGTTGCAATCTGCTAATAAACTGAAAACGAGACAAGCGATTAACATTGGCTTCTGTATAATCCGGTTCATGAATAGCGGAAAGAGGACCCCCAACTAAAAAGTGTGCCGGCGTCAAGACTTCGAAGTCATCAGGAGAGTTTGATAACGGCACCAAAGGTCTAGAGTTTAAACATAGCTCAATGCGACACAGCAAGGTGTTAAACTCGTCAAACGACAGCAATGAGTTCCCGACAGCTCTTCGTAAGTGAAACTTAGCCGACTTCACTCCCGCCTCCCACAGTCCCCCGAAATTAGGCGCTGCTGGTGGTATAAAATGCCAACTTATTCCTTCGTTACTTGCGGCCCTGCTTAATTGCCGTTGAGTTTTCCCATTTAATAAAAAATCCTTTAATTCACCTAGGATATTCCTGGCTCCGACGAAGTTCGTTCCATTGTCGCAATATATGTTTACACATTTACCTCTCCTAGCTACAAACCTCTGTAAGGCTGATAAAAAAGCCTCTGTCGACAAATCGGATGCCATTTCCAAATGCACCGCCTTGGTACTCATGCAGACAAATAGTGACATGTAAACCTTCTGCCCCTTACAGCCTCTGGTTCTACGCGGCGCTGCTAGAAATGGGCCGGCATAATCTACCCCCACATTCAAAAAAGGCCTTCCCACTTCAAGCCTAGGCGAGGGTAGACTTCCCATTAATTGCTGCAATGGCTTAGCCTTAAAGCGTTGACAGACTACACAGCGATTAATAATCTTTCGCACAGCGTTTCTCCCCCCTGGAATCCAAAACTGTTGCCGTATCAAACCCAACATTAACTGAGGACCTGCATGAAGGTATCTTAGATGCATATCCCTCAGAATTAAATCAGTGAATGGTCCTGTATAGGGAATAATAGCAGGATGCTTTTGTTCGAATCCGAGTGCGGCTTCCTGCAACCGCCCACCAACCCGCAACACTTCATCTTGATCCAAAAAGGGATTGAGCCTTATTAATTTGTTATGAGCAGATAATTGACGTTGCTTTCGCAAGCATAATATCTCTTCTTGAAAATATTTCCCTTGAACAAACTTCACCAAGTTCACCAGCGCATTCCTTAGTTCAGTGGTAGTCAACATCTCAGTAGCTCGATCATCCTTTGCTAATTGGCAGTTTTTTTTGAAACGTAAAATCCAAGCCATTACCCGTTTTAGCCTTGTAAGCGATGAAAATCTAGCCAGAAGATCTAAGGCCTGTTCTTCATCATTCAAGGCTGCTATCATTGTAATGTTCCTTTCTTCTAAGTCCTTTTGGTTCCCAGCATACTCGGGTAGGGTATTGTAATTTATGGAATTAGTTCGTAGGAGATCTGGTCCCTTCCACCAAAGCTCGTAATTTCGCAGTTGATTAGCCGTGATCCCTCTTGATGCGCAATCCGCTGGATTTAGGTCTCCTCTGATGTGATGCCAATTTTCTGAAGGAATTATTGTAGTTATAGCGGATACCCTGTTAGCAATAAAATTGGCAAACCTTCGAGGATGGCCTCTTAGCCAATGCAAAACAATTTCGGAGTCTGTCCATCCTTGAACAGGTATATTCTTATATTCAGGTATTTCACGTAGCTTACTTACAAGCTTTGCAAGCAAATGTGCTGCACATAACTCCAACCGAGCTATAACGATAACTGGGTTTAAAGGCGTAACCTTTGTCTTTGCCATGACAAAACTACTAACCACCTGTCCCTCTTCAATTACACTTCGCAGATAGACCACGGCTGCGTACGCGTTTTCCGAAGCATCTGAGAAACCATGTATCTCTAGCGTTGCTTTATTATGTGGACTATATCTTGATATCTCCAATTTTCCTATTTCGTCAAGGCCACCTCGTATACTATCCCATCGTTGAATATATCTAATGGGAATTTGATCATCCCAATCCACTCCTTCTTGCCACAACCTTTGCAATAAAATCCTATAATTTATAAGATATGGTGATAAGTACCCTAAGGGGTCAAAGATCCTGGCTGTTTCAGACAATAGATTACGTTTGGTGTAACAAGAAATGTCCCGTATGTCCACTTTAAAACTAAAAGAATCTGTTACGGGATGCCAGCGAAGTCCCAAAGTCTTAAGCGGTTGGTCGGCTTCTAATGACCACGTCCAAGTAGGTTCCCTTTTTTCAGCTGGTATTTCGTTCAATAGATCCTTGCAGTTGGAGGCCCATTTTCGCAAATTAAATCCTCCTCTTTGAAGTAGCGTGCATAAATCCCTAACTAAAGTTCTAGCTGAATCCTCGCTAGTACAACTCGCTAGAAAGTCGTCCATGTAGAAATGATTCGTTATCATCCTTGATGCCTCGGGATATTCCTTACCATCATCCTCCGCGAGTTGTAATAATACCCTAGTAGCTAAAAAGGATGCCGGTGCGGTACCATAGGTGATAGTGTTTAACTGAAACACCTTAATAGGTTGTGTGGGATTTGTTCTCCATAAGATTTGTTGAAACCGCCTATCTCCTTCTTCTACTAGGACCTGCCTGTACATTTTAGCTATATCGGCGCTCAGTGCTATCGGATTAATGGTAAACTGTAATAGAATGTGTGTAAGATCCCTTTGCAGAACGGGTCCCGTTAACAGTTGTGAGTTTAACGACTGACCCCCGGGCGGGCTGCACGATGCATCAAAAACTACCCTTAATCGTGTTGTACTGCTTTCAGGCTTAATTACGGCATGATGAGGTAAGTAATAACACTGTTCCCGTTTGTCATTTTCCTGCCTTATAATCTCCGTCATATGACCCAATCGCTGGTACTCGTCCATAAAATCAATATATTGCTCTCTTAAATCCTTATCCTTCGCAAATCTTCGCTCCATTGATAAAAGCCGTTGCTCAGCTGTTCGCCATGTGTCTCCCTTTAATTCCACCTGCTCCTTGAATGGAAGTTTTACGATAAAGCGCCCATTGTCTGCCCTTTTGAAGTTTTGTCTAAAATGTATCTCACATGGATGATCGTCATGTAATTGCCGATTACTTGGCCTCGGCTCCTCCATTTCCCAAAACCGTTCTACCATATGCCCCAAGTCTGCAGATGTATGGAACGTTAATTGACGGCTACCTTTCATATTTTCGTCCTCGCTGGCCAAAACCCATCCAAACTCAGTGTTTTGGGCAATCATATTATTTTCGCTGTCATACCTCTTGTCCCCTTTCAGTGACCTTAGAAACACGCTTCCTTTTAACAGAATGTCGACAGTATTTGGTTTGAAGAACTCTGGGTCAGCTAACTCGATGTCGCCTAACTGCGATTGGATGTCGTATGCTACCTTATGTTGAGGTAATTGCTTAGTGATGTTGCGCAAAATCACCGCATTCGTCGAAATAGAGAAGTTCGAAACTCTTGATTTTATGCTCAATATAGCTGATCCGCGTGCCTTAGATTCGTTTTCTCCCACAGTGTCGATGATTATATTACACTTGTCTTTACGCAGTCCTAAATACTGGGCGCAAGATTCCGTCATAAGAGAGACCTGTGAACCAGAATCCAGCAGCACTCTGCATGGTTTAAATACACCCCACTGATCCCTTACCAGCACTACAGCTGTTGGTAGCAAGTTAAATTTCTTGTAGCCGTTACCACTGCCTCCTATTCTGGTTGTCAAAGCTGATGCATGAGCCTTCTTATTTGCTGCTAGTGCGTGAGGGCTACGTTCCCCATCCACATTTTCCGTAATCTGGCCTTGAATCCTGTTTCGCGAAGAATTCTCGTTAACTGTTGCAGCAACGTTTTTTGTTCCATGCCTGCCTTCATCATGAATAAGCGTGTGGTGTTTTCCTTTACATCTCCTGCAAGATTGGGATTTGCAAAATGCTACTGAGTGCCCTACGTTAAGACAGTTATAACAAATTCCATTTTGTGCTATGAAATGTCTTTTGTCAGTTAAGCTCAAGTTAATAAATTGAGGGCAAGCGCCTAGGTAGTGATTTTCTTTGCATAACGTACACGCCAATGATACCGCTGCGAATACTGCCTGCCGACTGAATTTGTTGCCTAATCCCTGATTGCGTTTACTTGTTGAAACCGATTCCAACTCAAACTGCCTTGCTGTTAAAAATTCCAATATATTACCAAATGTCGGCTTATCATTTGATGCCGATTGACGAGCCCACAGCTGTTTCGATTCTGGATCAAGTTTGGACGCGAGTACAAATATAAGCCATGCATCCCAATGTTCGACAGGGGTACCTAATGATTTCAGAGCTGAGACTGATTCTTTGAAACTACTAAAGAGACGTCTTATACCGGAAGCATTAGGCTGGTTGCCGATACTAGGTTGCTCCATTAATGTTTTAATGTGCGATTCGATGATTATTTTTTCTTTGTCGTACATGCCCTTTAAATCGGTCCAAGCTTGCTGATAATTAGCATCGGATATATTGATATGCTTGAGTACAGATGCGGCATCTCCCTTTAGCGACAATTTTAAATATTGTAGTTTTTGCGCCCCCGATAAACTGGTTGATTGATGCACTACAGTGCTGAATAAGTCCTTGAAGGTAGGCCATTCCTTATAATCTCCATTAAACGATGGTAAAGAGATCGGAGGTAATTTAATTTCTTGAGTATGTGAGCTTCTACTTAATTGATTTATTTCCGATAGAGACGTTAGAACCGCCGCGATGTTTGATTGAGTACCCGCCAGTTGCCTTAACGTGTCGTTTAATTCCTCGGACGGACGTGCTGGTGTTGATGCATGTGCGAATGTAGTTGATTCCGGTGGACTGGAAACTGACACCTCCCTTATTTTGGTTAAAAACCAACCCTTTATTGTATAATATCTACTCTCGATACCATCTCTTATCGCGGCCTCTTCCTCAATTTCCTCCTCGGACAACAAAAACTCAATTTCCCCTTGAACCTGTTCAAATGCCTGCAATAAGCTCTCCAGTCTATCTAACCTCGTTTGAGCATCTATAATCGACAATCTTTCCCCGTCATGATCCATCCTATATCGATCGATTCTCGTAATACTCCCTTTTATTGAACTTCGTTTTTTCCGTAACGCTTCCATTTTACGATACGTATGTATGTATTTACTGTCCTGACGAATTCGTGATAATATGGTTATGTAGATATGTAGAAATATGCGAGTATACGTATAAGTAAGTGTGATATGTACTCACCGACTTTTTCACCTTAATTCCCACTTCTGACTTCGGTACCTTAAATTCGTGGAATTTGAACCGAGCGTGTTCCCGATAATTGTTCACCACTACCCTTTCTTTTTAATTCCGACTACTGGCTTCGGTACCTACACTTCGTTGAAATTTCACCCAAGCTTGTTCCCGATAATTGTTCAAAATGTATGTATGTATATTGCGCGACACTATTTATCTATTGTTTAATTGTTCACTATGGCATTAATGTTCACTATTGATATGATTATAACTATTGATTTATTGTTCACTAGTGATTGATTGTAACTACTGATCTATTGTTCACTATTGATTAGTTATGTATCTATATATTGTATGTGTATTTTTTCTTCCTTATTCGCCTCGAGGGACCAATGTTTCTCACTTTCCTTGCACCTATGTGCGCCTTTTCACCCACTTTGTATTTACTCAATAATTGTCCAGCACCTAGGACACCTTACTGCCTTTGAATATATACTATGTACCTTATCCTTTATTCCTTGATTGTAAAACTCACGTCCGCTCTGCTCAAAGGTTCCTTTATTATTATTACATATGAGACAAAATAGAAAGACAATTTGATGTGCACCGAGTGGCGGCAGGGCACAGATCTCGGACTACCCGAGAGCACATTTTAAGATTAAACAGGGTTTGTGCCCCAGTTTTTGCCACTGAGACTTTTTCTGGTCCATAAAGAGGTCCTGGCTTTCTCAATGGTCTTTGTAATGTGAGAGTTCCAAGTGAGCTTTTCGTCTAGAGTTATCTCTAAATATTTGAATTCTTTTGAGAACTCTATCGCTTCACCAAATAGGGTAGGTTTAGTAAGTTTGTCCCTATTCCTTCTTTTGGTGAAGGCGACTATGGTGCTTTTTCTAGGATTTACATTTAGTGCAACCTTTAAGCACCAGTTTGCAACAAGGTTGCCTCTGATCAGGATCACTATGTCGTCAGCGTAGCCTTGGACATAGAAGCCATTATTGCTGAGTATGCTTATCAGTTCGTTAACCACGATGGACCACAGGAGTGGTGAGAGAACCCCGCCTTGAGGGCATCCTTTCGCGGCGTTTACGCTGATTTTGTCATTGCCTAGCGAGGTGTTTATTTTCCTGTTGCTAAGCATATGTTGGATCCAATTGCATGTGGTGTTGTCCACCCCTGTGCTGAGGATGCAACGTTTTATTTGGGTGGTGAAAGCACCCTCAATATGGAGAAAGCAACCTATCGCAATTTCTTTGTCGCTCAGGGATTTACTAATCCGGGCCGTTAGTTCCTGAAGAGCATGCGTGGTCGATTTCCCAGGCTGGTAGGCATATTGGTTTTTGTGAAGTGGTGATCTTCTCAGTGCACCGTCCCTGATATGCCTAAAGTTGAATATAGATCTTCACTATTGTGAATAACGTCTTTGTTATAGTTTGATTGGAAAAATTTCGCAAAAGGGTTACAAGTAGATTGACTATCATAAGAACACTCACCGTTAAGCTCCATACAGTTGGGAAAAATTGAACTCTGACGTTTTGAATTTGAAAAAACCCAGAAAGATCTTGAATTAAATTGAATATTCCTTTCAACAGTACTAATGTAGTGTGAATGAAGAAATCGATTTAAAAAATCAAACTCCCTACGCAGTTGTATGAAATGAGTTCTATCTTCAGGTGTACCCGAAGCTTTACTTTTTTTTAAAGCCTTGTTTTTGACATTCTCTAAATTTTTAAGTCGCTTATTATACCAAGGGAATCTAAAGACCTTTTCCTTCTTGCCAAAGGAACAAATTGTTGGACGCCCTCAAATAAAATTGTTTTGAATATAGTGTACATCTGTTCCACAGTTTTATCAAAAAGTTCTTGCTCCCAATGAATGGAGGAAAGGAAATTATTTAAAGACATAAAGTCCGCCTTCTTAAAGTTAAAACAAAAAGAGCTATTTGTACTTACTTACTTACTAACTTACTTTGATGCCGCTACAGTTCGGGGTGAACCAGGGCCTCAACCAACAAGCCTCTCCAGCCGGCCCGATCTTCGGCCAGCCGCTTCCAGTGCCGAACGCCCAGTTGGTTGAGGTCCCCTCCCACCTGTGCGCGCCACCTTAAATGCGGTCGTCCTCTGCTGCGTCGTCCCTCGGGGTTGGAGTCGAAAACTCTTCGGGCCGGAGCGTTGATGTCCATTCGCTCTACATGGCCTAGCCATCTTAGACGTTGGATCCGAAGACGTCTAACCAGGCCGATGTCGCTGTACAGCCCGTACAGTTCTTGCTTGGATCTCCTCCTCCATTCTCCGTTTACACAAACGGAACCAAAGATTGAACGCAGAATTTTCCTCTCGAAACGTCCAAAAGCCTCTTCATCCGCTTTTGACAACGTCCAAGCCTCAGCGCCGTAGAGGAGGACCGGGATGATTAAGGTTTTGTAGAGGGAAACCTTAGTTTTTCGAGAGAGGGCTCTACTACTCAATTGCCTCTTGAGCCCGAAGAAGCAGCGATTGGCAAGAGTTATTCTACATTTGATTTCGGAACTGATGTCGTTGTTCCAGGTCATTGCAGAGTTAAGGTAGACGAAGTCCTTAACTACCTTAAGCTTATAACTGCCAATACAAACGTTCTGGCCAAGACCTCGTTGGTGAGCATCCTTTTTAGTTTTGCCCTCATTTCCTGCCAAACCAATTTTCGCTGCCTCGTAAACGCCTCATTGACACCTCACTGTGCTCTTCTGATTACGTCAATGTCCCCCGCGTATGCGAGGAGCTGTGAGCACTTCAAATATATTTATAAATTGTGCTTCTTGTGTTGGCCAGATGTTGAAGAAATCACACGACATGGCATTGCCCAGCCTAAATCCTTTTTTGACATCAACACTATCAGTCAGGTCTTCACCGATTCGGATGGAGCAGCGAGCATTCTGTAAAGTCATCATGCATAGTCTGACGAGCTTCGCAGGGATGTCAAAGGTAGTCATGGCGTTTTATAGCTCGTCTCGACGAGCCGACAAATACATGGTGAGCGTCGACCTGAAATTCATTTGTTTTTTCCAGGATCTGTCATAGTGTGTAGATTTGGTCGATGGTGGACTTCCTTAGCCTGAAACCACACTGATAAGGACCTATGAGTTTATTTACAAAATGACAGAGAAGATTTTGTTGGCGATGTTAAGAAGACTTATGCCTCTGAAGTTGGCGCAGTCAAAGGGATCTCCTTGTGGAACGGACAAACGATGCTGAGACTCCATTCCTCGGGCATGCCCTCCTTTGATCATATCTTACAGATGAGCTGGTACATGCTCCTAACCAAGTCATCTTCAGCTGCTTTGAAGAGCTCTGTGCCAACAGCTTTATTCGACTTGAGTTTTGATCGCCATAAATTTCGTCGAGGTCAGGGGGCGGCATTCTCTGCGTTCTTCGTCGCTAAGAAATGGATCATTCTGCCTGACAGCGGTTATTGATTAACGTCGCCGTTACACAGTCAGCAGGAGTGGTTTTTCCATATTTTCAGCATCAACTGCGATTCTACTACTAGGTGTCCGTTCTCATTTCTGCAGGCTTCCGTTCTGGCTTTATAACCTTGGCATGTTCGCTTTATCTGTTGATAAAACTTTCGAACGTCATGCCTGTAGTAACACCTAACCAAATCCTCAATCGCGCGCTTCTCGTGCTCTTTCTTCTTTCTCCTGGGGAGCTTATGCTCTTCTCTTCTTTTCAACTCGTAGAGACCACGAGCTCCTCTTGTTCTTCTATGCAGCGAGGTTTTATGTGCATCCTGCTTCGCTCCTGCCCTCGTCATCGAACCAGGCGTTTCATCGTGGTGGAGCCTTGAAGCTCAAAACTCAGAAGCAGTGCTGTTTAGAGCTTGTTTGCAAATGTTCCACTGTTGTTCTATTGACTTCGCGGAGGGTTGAGTTCTATTGGAGTGGTTAAGGGAGACGCGATCGGTAAAGGCCAGAGCGGTTTCTGGCGGTTGTAACTTTCCGACTTCATAACTTTTTATTCTTACTCTACTCCGCTGCCCTCGCGATATCCGTAGGAGCATCTTGCCGACTACAGGATTGTGATCCGAGTCAATGTTAGCTCCTCGGAAAGGTCGACCATCAGGAATACTGGAGGAATGTCTGACGTCGATCGCGATGCGATTAATTTGGTTAGTGATTGATTGATCTGGCGACCCCCAGGTGCCTTTGCGTATATCGAAGCACGGGAAGCGCGTACTGAAGGGGATTTCGCTTCGTAGCAAGATCAATCAGCATGTGTCGGTTATCGGAAGTGGTGTCATGTAGGCTGTGTTTGCCGATGACTCGTTTAAAGATTCATTTAAAGACGCTTTCCTTATCCAACAATTCCGAACAATCGTTGTCC
Organism: Eumerus sabulonum; assembly: GCA_951905685.1. Lineage (NCBI taxonomy): Eukaryota > Metazoa > Arthropoda > Insecta > Diptera > Syrphidae > Eumerus > Eumerus sabulonum. The sequence continues at coordinate 10,148,636 of OX645060.1, forward strand.
TCTCTCCCTATGGCAGTCGCCCTAGTAGATGTCGTAGTTTTCCATCCGCTTTATACCCGGTCCATTCCATCCCATTTCCCGAATGGCGGTTAAGTTCGCTTTACAGCCGTCTAGGGCGTCCGCAAGTTGTTCGGCTACACGTGGTCTGTTTAGGAACCGAAGATCATCATCCTTTTACTCGAGTCTTGTGTTTGTTTCTGAGCAATTGAAGAGTTTTCCGGTTACGGTTTGCTAGACCATAGCCCAACCGACATTGATCCTGTTTGGGGGCGCGGAATACTCGCCATTTGTCCTCTTCCATTAGTATTTTATGGCCAGGAAATTTCCAGATGGTATCACGAGGAGGTGGAAGTAAGACCTGGCTAATTGGTGCTCGGTGCTCGGTTGCAGATTCACTTACTCGCTTTTCTTAGCGAACCAGCACCCATCAGCAGATGCTACTCGGTGATTGGTGACATATTCATGACACGTTGCCATACTATGTATTGCTTCTCTTGTGTTTCCTCCTGTTATTACTGATGCTCCCGTTGTCGTTGCTAATCTTATTGTCGTTACTCTTGTTGATGCTATTGTTTCTGCTGTTGGTTCTAGTGCTGTGCTTGTGCTGCTGCTGTTACTACATCTGTCACTTGCAATTGCTGCAAGATCTGATGGGTCTTGCTAATAACTTTTACCACTTATGTGCCATCCTAGAGCCAGCTTTTTGGTTTTCGAATTAGAGGTAGCCATAGTAACAAACCCAAATGTTCACTGCAAGCGCAAGACGTTACACTTAAATATGTCTGAGACTTCCGTGCCAAAGAGTCGGCTTCGCCTAATTTTTCTGATCGTTGGAACGACGGGCACTGTCGTTAGATCCTTCTAAACTGCTACCATGTAATAGACTAGTTATTCAGCAGTGTTTTCTATCGTCGACTCTAGCACTCTGCTACGCCCGTGTCAACAACTCGGAATCCAGTACATCTAGTGGTGCCATTAACAAAACTTCACGAACTACCAGAACAACAGGCCAGTCGAAGTCCAATTTTGCTTGTCAGTTTGTTGTCTAGTTCACCGTCACCGCCAAGAGCTGTGCCCGGTTGCCTAGTGATCTGAATGTCCCAAATTCCAATCTGTTCGAGTCGCAACTTCGATTTATTAATGGACAACCAGACCACTTAGTTTCACTCGAGTGAAAACCACTTGTCACTTTACAATTTCTCTATGCAGCCACCTAGGCGGAAGGTGGTGGCCCTCATGGCCCAAACCATCACATTCCTTGCTTCAATCTTTTTTCTTTCTTCTCACGTTTCGCTCATTGGCTCTTTTCTTTCGTTCCAGATTAAGAACATCGCCGCCGCCAAGTACAATTATACATTCCGCGATAACGAACCACTCTCGACCTTCGTCACGTCCTTTTACGATGGCGTCCTACTCTACGCCAACGCATTGAACGAGAGTATACGCGAAGATCCCAGTGTCCTGACACGTCCCATCAATGGCACCGACATGGTACGTCGCATGTGGAACAGCAGTTTCTCTGGTATCACGGGCAACGTGACCATCGACTCGAATGGCGACCGCATTTCAGCCTATTCCCTACTGGACATGAATCCGCTTACGGGACGTTTTGAAATCGTCGCACACTTTATGTACAATCGATTGGAGTACGTCGAGGGAAAAGTAATTCATTGGGCGGCAGATCGATTGGAGCCACCACCCGATAAGCCTGAATGCGGTTATGATGGTTCATTGTGTCCCGATAACTGTAAGTTTCTTGTCCATCCACCAAATGAATCGTGTACCTAATGAATATCCTTTTTTATTGTTTTGCAGCTTTACCAGGATATGCCATTTTATCGACGGTTCTCGGCTTTCTGGTTCTGGTAATGGTTGTGTTCTTTGTCCTCGGCTACCGCCACTACAAGTCCGAGGCGGAGATAAACTCCATGTCGTGGAGGGTATCGGCCGACGAATTATTATGGCACGAATCGGGCGGACGTTGCTTCCGGGGCTCATTCTACTCGCTGGTCAAGCAAAACAGCCAATTGACATTAATGTCCGAGGATATAGGCTCCCTCTGCGGCGATCGCCAAATATTCATTCCAGTCGGTACGTTCAGAGGTTGTCGCGTAGCTATAAAGCGAATCGATGCAATGAATGTCAACCTGAATCGGTCACTGATGCTGGAGCTTAAACGTATGAAGGACCTGCAGCATGACCATTTAGTTAAGTTCTTCGGCGCCTGTTTAGATTCGGATAAGAGTTTTTTGCTCACCGAATACTGTCCGAAGGGCTCGCTGAGGGACATCCTCGAGGACGACCAACAATACCAGCTCGATCTGATGTTCAAAATGTCCTTGATGCATGACATTGTGCGCGGCATGCACTTCCTACACAATTCGGACATCAAGTCGCACGGCAATCTCAAGTCGTCGAATTGCGTGGTGGACTCGAGGTTCGTGCTAAAAATCACTGACTTTGGCCTTCATTCGCTGAGGAAGAAACCTGTGGAGGATGATGAGGAAAACTGCAATAGCTACGCCTACTGGAGCAGTAAGTTGCTACTATCGAACTATTGTGGTGTGGGAATTTATGTTTTTTGGTTTTTTGCTTAGATCTCCTGTGGACGGCTCCGGAATTACTGAGATTAGAGAATAAACCGCCAGAGGGCACGCAAAAGGGAGACGTATACTCGTTTGGGATCATCGTTCATGAGATTATCACCAGGCAGGGACCATTCTACTTGGGAAATACGCCCGACAAATCACCTCAGGGTAAGTTTACACTATATTCCTCGCTCACTAAGAGGCACGTCCACCTACTGCCAGGATATCCTGGCATAAGATGAACTTTCCGGGGAATCGAAAAGTTTAAGTGAATCTGAAAAGTTCATTCCCAGATTCTTTCTGTCAAAGTTTCGTCCTTTTTTGGGTTTGTGTCGTGCGAAGGGGAAAAGTTTTGCGGTGTGGAGTCGATTTTCTAAGATTCGCTGGTTTCTGTTTACACGTCGCTGTTGCTTGTCTGTTTTGCGGCTTGATTGACTTGTTCGGTAAACTCTTATTGTGTCAGTTTAAACTGTTGTAGATAGGTTCGACGGGCAAACGGATGGTGACGGATGGGTTGGGTTGAGGTGATGTTAGGATTAGGTATGTCCTAAGTTCAGCTTAGGCCAGATGAGGGCTGGATGACTGAGTATGCTTGAGCTTAACCTTGCGAGTTCGTCAGCGATGCAGTTTCCTGCAATATGAGCTGATGAGCTTAGCAGGAATGGCAAAAGTAAACATGGCGTTATATTGCTCGTCTCTAATTATGCTGTCTTATACGGCCTTGTAGTCAACGAATAGATGGTGGGTGTCGACTTAAAATTCATTGGTTTTCGCCAGGATCAGCCGTAGGGTGAAGATTTGGTCGATGGTGGACTTCCCTGGCCTGAAGCCTATCAGCTTATTGTCAAACGGCTTCAGGCGTTCACACAAAACGACAGCGAAGATCTTGTATGCGACATTAAGGAGACTTATTCCTCTGTAGTTGGCGCTGTCAAAGGGTACTCCTTTTTTGTGAATCGGGTAAACAATGCTAAGGCTCCATTTCTCGGGTATGCTTTCCTCTGACCATATCTTACAGATGAGCCGGTGCATGCTCTTAACCAGCTTACCCCGAGCTGCTTGGAAGAGCTCAGCAGGCAATCCATCTGCGCCAGCAGCTTTATTCGACTTGAGTTTCGACCTGGCAATCTCAACTTCGTCGAGATCAGGGGACGGAATTCTCTGCGATCTTTGTGGTTAAGAAATTCCCATTCTGCCTGACGGCGGTATGTTGGCTGTCATCGCCGTTGTACAGTCTGCAGAAGTGGTTTTTCCAAATTCTCAGCATCGACTGCGATTCTACTACTAGGTGTCCGTTCTCATCCTTACAGGCCTCCGTTCGGGCTTTATAGCCTTGAGACATTCGTTTTATCTGTTGATGAAATCTTCGAACGTTGTGCTCTTTCTTTTATCTCTTGAGAAGCTTATGTTCTTCCCTACTTTTAAGCTCGTAGAGCTCACGAGCCACTCTTGTTTTTTTGTGTAGTGAGGCCTTTGTATGCCTCCTGCTTTTCTGCATGAATCCCTTTAACTCGTCATCGAACCAGGTGTTTCGTCGTGGGGGAACTTTAAGGCCCAGCACTTCCAGTTCTGTGCTCTTCAGGTCTTCATTGTTGCTCAACTGACTGAGTGGAGGATTGAGGTGTATCGGAGAGCTTAAGGGAGACGCGGTTGGCAAAGGTACTGGCGATCTCCGGCTTCAGTGATGTAGAGCTAAGGGACTCGGCACACACCACGTCGGCTCCAAGGGTGCGCCACCGTATGCGAGCAAAGGCGGGACAATCACAGAGGAAATGCTCTGCAGTATCAGCCTCCTCTTCGCCACATGCAGCACAGGTAGGCGTCTCACTGATGCCGAGCACGTAGAGATGCTTGGCAAAAGTGTAATGGCCCGTGATAACTCCCATAAGCCTTCTGCAGTCAATTCTCCTTAAAGACAGGAGGAATGCTGCAGATTTTTTGCAGACATCAGGGCATACGCGCTTAATCATCCTGCAATCCGGACAATCCCTCCATCTACGGTTGTGTGTGTTAAATACGCAATCGTTAATGTAGGAATTTACCGTGGACGCAGGTAGACCTAGAGCGGGTTCAGGTCCTGAGAAGCTCTCCTCTGAACCCATTCTAGCGAGTTCGTCAGAGGTCTCATTTCCTGGGATCCCAGAGTGGCCTGGAACCCATACAAGCCTTAATGAATTTAGTCTGCCGACTCTGTTCAAGAAGGACTTGAGTTCAAGCACTAATTTGGAGCTAGTTAAGGGATTACACACAGCTTTTAGTGCAGCTTGGCTGTCACTACATACGCATATGCTTTCCCCCTTCCACCTGTGCTTCACAACATAGTGCATGGCCATTAGGATTGCGTATATCTCTGATTGGAAGACAGACGCATATTTTCCTAAGGAGAAGTGCAGTCGGATGTTTTCGCGCTCAAAGAAGACCCCAGCACCGGACCCCCGCCCAGATCTGGAACCATCCGTGAAAATGCGAAGACTATCCTTTCCAGGTTCAGTATCCAGCCATAGCCAATCCTGACGCCATGGAAACTCAACTGTGAAATTACAACGCAATAGGATAACGGGCGTCAGTGCGTCAGAAGGCATGTCCATGAGACAGGGGTCGCAGGACAATTCTTGCGCAAGCACACCGTTATTCCTATGCGAGTTGTACCAAAAGCCATTTCTCTTCAGACGAGACATGGCTTTCAGAGCACACCCTCTGATAAATATATCAAGAGGTGGAAGGTTCATCATAACATCTAGAGCAGCGCCCGGCGTGCTGGGGAAAGCCCCCGTGCAGCTGAGACAAACTGTTCTTTGGAGTTTGGTGAAAGAGGCTACGACATGTTTGCGTTTTAGTCTGTTCCACCAGACAACCGATGCATATGAGATTATAAGTGTTATCATTGCCGTGTAGATCCAAAGCACCTTTGCCGGCGATAAGCCCCATGTTTTGCCAAAGGCTCCTTTGCATTGCCAGAAAGCTGACAGCGCTTTGGTGGTTTTTGACTCAACATGTTTTGACCAGAGAAGCTTACTATCTAAGATGACTCCTAGATACTTAGCCTCCTTGAATATCGGGATGGAAGTGTCTTTTAGTACCAGCTGAGTCATGTCAGTATTTTTCCTCCTTCTCGTAAAGAGAACGACATCGGTCTTAAGAGGATTGACTGATAGCCCATTTCTGGTACACCAATCATTGATCACATTTAGCGCCGCCTGTGCTTTGCGACGGACAGTCGCCAAACATGAGCCGACAGAAAGGATTGCGACGTCATCCCCATAGGCCTGGGCGTAGATTCCAGAGGCGTTGAGAGCATCAAGCAGAGAATCGACCACCATGCACCATAACAGCGGAGGCAGGATGCCACCTTGAGGGCAGCCCCTGTTTACGCCAGATTTGACACACTGGTCGAGGCCTGCATCAGCGGTCAATGTCCTGTGCATGAGCGTTGCTTTGATCCAAAGGACCAGTGCTTTATCCACGCCATGATGTCTGGCAGCGTTACATATGCTGTCAAAAGTTGCGTTATCAAAAGCTCCCTCAATGTCGCATTCAATTCAATACGCCCAACTAGGTTCTGAAGCGCAGTCTCGCAAGATTTTCCGCGCTGGTAAGCATGTTGCATCTCCGAAAGAGGGTGCATTCGAAGGGCAACTTTTCGCACGTGCAACTCTACCAGTCTCTCCATGCTTTTCAGCAGGAAGAATGTTAGACTAATTGGTCTGAAGCTCTTGGCAAGTGAGTAGTCCTCTTTTCCTACTTTGGGAATGAAGACCACTCTCACTGTGCGCCAAGGAATGGGTATGTTAGCAAGTGCTAGACTAGCAGTGAAAATTCTTTTCAGAGTAGGAAGCAGCTGCCTTATACCTTTTTGCAGCATAACAGGATATATCCCGTCGGTGCCCGGCGATTTGAAGCCATCGAAGGATGCCACAGCAAATCAATAGCTTCAGTCGTAACCACGCGCGACGCAATATACCAGCTACGCCGAGTTATTTTCATCGTTTCAGTTGCAGTTTCCCTTGAAGGAGTGTGCAATGAGCCGAAGTCGATCTGATTTCCCGGGAAATGAGTCGCAAACAGTAAACTAAGAGTTTCCGCTTTAGACTCAGTAAAGGTACCATCAGATTTTCTGAGTGCGGTCTGAGCCTAGTCGGTTTTCCCCGTTTGAGGACTTTAACCAACTTGCTAGTCGCACTCAGAGACTTGATCTCTTCGCAGAAGGTCCTATAAGAATCGTTCTTCGATTTACGAATAAGTTTCTTATATTCTTTCTGCTTCGGCCGATACTTGTTCCAGTCATCTTCCGAATTTGATTTCAGCAATCTATCCAGTAGAATTCTGGCTTCCCTGCGAAGACTTTGGAGCTCGGCATTCCACCAGGGGACCAATTTCCTGCTGGGAGGTTTGCTGACAGGACACGCGAGTTCAAAACAACTGGTGATGTCGCTATTCAGGTTATGAACAGCTTTCTCTAGCAATTGTTTCGTTCTAAGCTTAGGTAGGGCCTGAGTGGATTTCTCAAGCTCCTCTCTAAACCGTACCCAGTCCGTCCTTCTCGGATTCCGTCTAGGCTGCAAGGAAGAAATCTCACAACCCAATCGGAATTCGTTATATTTATGGTCCGACAGCGTAGCATCAGGCAAGACTCGCCATTTAGTGATGTCCTTCACATATCTGTTGGATAGGGTCAGGTCAATCACCTCCTGTCGTCTTGTCGTAACAAACGTTGGTTGAGAGCCAACATTGTTTATGGTAAGGTCAGACGAGAGAATGAAGTCTAACAGACGGTCCCCTCTTGTGTTACACTTGCTGCTGCCCCAAGCAGTGTTTTGGGCATTAGCATCGCAACACAAGATGAGACCAATCTTTTTGGCTTCACAGTACTCTACGAGTTCAGAGACTTCCTTCGGTGGTGGAGGTAGTAACGAATCGTAGGGAAAGTAGGCAGACGCAACGACGAAGTGTTCTATTGCTCCGTGCGTTTTGTAGCTTACTCGAGCAGCCACCAGATCTTGTTCACAAAAGTGCCCAAGTTTGGTTGCCGATAGTGAATTCGACATGATGAGGCCGACCCTAGGCCTTTCGGATCGCTCATCATAAAGAATCGTAGCATCACGTATACCACTAAGGCCACATAGACGTTTATTCCACACCCACGGTTCCTGAATGGATTTCTACTACATGCATAAAAGAGCAGTAGCGGCCTTGCAATGCTTTAGATTGATCTGGATAAAAGCTATCCTGACCTTTTCAGAGAAGATGGCCGCCTCTTTATAAGACAGCTGCTTCTCTCGGCTTTTTACGGTCATTTGGATCTCCTTCTGGGAGGAAGGGGTTTTGTTGTGTGATGTGCCCGCCTCCGAGGTTTTTGGCTATCTTCGCCTTCTGGCCTATGCTTTGATCCTTCTGGGTCGCCACATCTGCCATTTGACTCCGATTTCCCACCGCCCCACCGGAGAGGGAGGCATCGCACACTCTCTCCCTAGCGAGGCTATCCCCAGCGGCGGTCTTCCGTTTGCGGGAGCCTTTACCTTTTTCGGTTAAAGCACCTGCTCCCTTCGGACGACGGTTCGGGACAGCCTTACCAGTTCGAGGATTGCTAGGACCCGTAACGACTTCGCCTTCTGCGTTCGGAGTCTGCCTGTCAGTCCCGCCACCTTTTATCCGTATTTGGCTATTAGAAGATAGTGGTCTGAGTCGATGTGCGCTCCTCGGAAAGTACGAACATCAAGAATAGTGGAGGAGTGTCGGACGTTAATCGTGATGTGATCAATCTGGTTGGTGACTGATTGATCTGGCGACCGCCAGGTGCGTTTGTGTATATCGACGTGGAGAAAGCGTGTGTTAGCTAAAAGAAGAGTTCAACCCGTGGAAAGGTCGATCAGCCTGTGTCCGTTATCGGATGTGGTGCTATGTAGGCTGTGTTTGCCGATGACCCGTTCAAAGATTCTTTCTTTACCCAGCTTAGTGTTAAAATCTCCTAGTATGATTTTGGTATCATAGGTGGGGCATTTGGCATATGTTCTGTCTTGGAGATCATAGAAATCATCTTTGATGGAGTCATCCTTGTCTTCCGTTAGGGCATGGAAACATATGAGGCTGATGTTAGAAAAGTTCGCCTTGATGCGGATCGTTATGAGGCGTTCACTCACATACTGGACACTTATGACTTTTTGCCTTAGTCAACCTCTAACAACAAATCCGCATCCAAATAGTCTCTGTCCTCTCTCCCTATAGCAGTCACCGTAGTAAATGTCGCATTTTTTCATCCGCTTTTTACCCGGTCCATTCCGTTTTACGGTTATGGTTTGCTAAACCATAACCATACTCGCCATTCGGCCTCTTCCGTCAGTCAGGTAGAGGTGGAAGTAGGATCTGACTAGCAGAGCTGCAAGGTGTTCGGCTGCAGAGGGTCTTACTCCCTTTTTGTCGGGCCAGCATCCGTCGGCAGATGCGACCCCTACAAGGCCTTTGCTATTCCTTTACCCATGGGCTTTTCCCTACTCAATATTCAGTTAGTACTGCAGGTCTGTATTAAAATTTAAATAGATTCTTCGTATATTACGGTAAGGACAGGACTAGCCCAATTGGCCCGCGCTCTTTCAGAAATCCTCTGTACAGTGTTAGTAAGTGTACTACTCTAGGGGGTTTGAAGGAGACTAATTTGACGAAGCAAACAGTCTTCTATATTTACTAATCACTTAAGGTAAACTCATTTACGATCATACGAGGCAACTTCAACTATACAATCGTCGATCCGCGCTTAGGAATACTACTTTTGGTTAAAGCCTTTTGAATACCTAGGTTGGGTTAGGTATATTGTTATATAATGACAATGAATTGCGTTTCCACCCGTTTGCAGGAATTGCATAGAAAGTTCCATTTCCCACACTTGGTGTTTGTACCCAAACACCGCGTGCGTTATGGAACTTTCCCCAGCCCTTTCTCCAACTCTCCACCTACTCTCCACCTTGATCTTCTTAAGAAGATCTTGATTGGAGAGTCATCACTCTAAGTTCGGCAGTCGTTGTGGTAGGTCAAATAAAGAAAAGCTTAAAGTTAACATTGTGTTTTATTTAAACGATCGTAAGCAAACTATTATAAAAGTGGCGCAGTCGGAAAACTCTGGTGGCTATAACAAATAAAATAGTGTGATAAAAAAATCAACATAAAAAACTAGAACTTGAAATAAAGATTTACCGTGTTACAAAAAAGTGTTGAACTCCACGTGAAGTGGGACTCTTTAAAGCACGCGTGTTTCAATTTAAGATCAGTGTTTTTGTTGTATGTTGCACAAAAAAAAAATAAAGCCACCTTGTTTAAGAAAACTCCCAACCGTAAACGGGGAAAACGACAATACCAGTGCAAATAAATAAAATCGGTCAGTGTGAAAAAAAAAAAAAAAAAGACGTCATATTTAAGCACGCCACGCCATGTCCAAGTAAGGCCATAGCCATGCAATAGACGCCATATTAAGAAAAAAAAACCAAGCCAAGCTCGAGTAAGCGACGCTATCTTGAAAAAAAGACGACGCCATCTTTAAACAGTGTACGACATATCCATGGAAGTGACGCCATATTTCCCCAAGCTACGTTAATTCCAAGCAAGTAACGCCAACCGAAAAAGAAAAAATTCGAGAGGAAAAGAAGAAAAGTAAGTACCTTAATAATCGATCATCATGGAAGCTTTAAATTTAGCAGATAGATTTAGAATTACTTTAGATTTAATAAACAAAATTCCTGAATTTAATGGAAGTAGGGATTGTTTAATAGATTTCCTGGATAGGGTCGATTCACTATTACCCACGCTAGAAGCATTCGACGGGAATACGATTGCAATTTTTACGGGTTATATTAAAGATAAAGTTGTAGGGAAAGCTAAAGGTGAGCTCCAAAAACATGGAAGGATAACTTCCTGGAATGTAATGAAGGAGATTTTAATAAATAGTTTTGGAGAAAACACTTCGGTTGACAAATTAATCGACGAAATTAGGACAGCGCGTGTTGTAACGACAATTGAAGATTTTTACCACAACATTAACAACTTCCTAAGTAGAATTAATAATATATATTTGTTAGGAAATAATCGAATTGATCAACCAATGATCGATTCCAATAATAGGATTGCCTTAACGGCTTTTATAAACAATTTGCCAGAACCCACTAAGTCCATAATATTGAGTCGAAATCCGACATCTCTAAACCAGGCGTATAAGATTATCGTTGAAATCAATCACCAATTTTATGGGCCTAGTAGTGCAAGAGCCCAAATTGAATCAAGGCAGAGAAACCAAAACAACTTTGGTCGCCAGACGTACAACACACAACCCACTGGGAATAGAAATAGTTATTTCGGTAATCGCACGCGACAAAACAGAGACTATGCCTTAGAATGCAACCAAAACAGCAATCGAAATGGACCATCAAGACAATACAATAACGGACATTATAGTAACAACGGAACACAAACAAGACAATATAACACTAGTGGACAACAGAGACAATACAATAATTACGTGCGCAGTGGTCAGTTACCACAGAATAACATGCACATACAGAGTGATCGGTCACATCAAACAAGACGGACTAATAACGCTGAACCCATGGACATTGCACTTAATGAACAATCAAAATACAACGATTCGCTCAAATTTTCCAATAAATCGCCAAAACAACTTCCCTATATAAAAATAAAAACCGCCCTAAGACCTTTAAGATTTATTATAGATTGTGGCGCAGAGTACAGCATTATCAACCAAAATTTATGCAATCCAAAGTGGAAAATACCTTCTAAAAGTCACACCATTAGGGTACTTGGCCGCAATATCTTTACAAACACAGAATACAGAATCCCTTTATTTAACGAGTTCAATAGAAATAATTGTTTTGTCAACTTCCTAGAATTTCAATTCCATGATTACTTTGACGGCTTGATAGGTAACAATATTCTGCTCCCACTGAATCCAGTTATTGATTATAAACACCGAACCTTAATCACAGACGAAGCAAACATCCCCATTTACTTCAATGAAGATGAGGAAGCTTATTCTCATCGTTATCACAATTATGAAACCTTAAACGTGCTCTGTGTTGAAGCATTCGAAAACCAAATAAACAGTAAGGTTTTCGCAAGTCATTTGAATAATTCTGATTCTTTCAAACTAAAAACCCTAATCTATTCCTATAAACCAATTTTTTATAAGGAGGGCGACTCCCTGACATTTACCAGCAAAATAAGACATCAAATTAATACCAAAAACGAAATCCCAACATACAGTAAACTTTATCGCTATCCTGAAATCCATACAAATGAAGTTGACAAACAAATAAAAGAAATGTTGAACGAGAAAATAATTGTGCCCAGCAATAGTCCTTACAATTCGCCGCTTTGGGTTGTCCCCAAAAAGGCTGACGAGTCCGGGTCAAAACAATGGCGAATTGTTATTGATTATAGGAAATTGAACGAACAGACAATAGAGGACAGGTTTCCGATGCCCAACATTGAGGAACTTTTCGACAAACTTGGCAAGTGCAATTATTTCTCAACAATAGACTTGGTCAAAGGGTATCATCAAATAGAAGTTGAACCCAGTGACAGAGCCAAAACTGCGTTTTCCACCAAATCAGGACATTATGAGTTCCTTAGAATGCCGTTTGGGCTAAAGAATGCCCCAGCGACATTTCAAAGGTTGATGAATAGCGTACTAAGTGACTACATCAATAAGATTTGTGTAGTTTACTTGGACGACATACTGATATTTTCAACAAGTTTCGAAGAACACCTCGATTCGCTTAAGAAAATATTCCAGAAACTCAAAGAGTCCAATCTAAAAATCCAAGTAAATAAGTGCCATTTTGCGGAATTGTCGACAAAATTCTTAGGACACATTATCACTCATAATGGAATCAAACCTGACCCAAATAAAATCAAATCAATAATGAAAATTGAACTACCAACTAACGTTAAAGGTATCAAGCAATTTCTAGGAATAACCGGGTATTACCGGAAGTTCATTCAGGATTATGCCAAAGTTGCTTATCCTATGATAAAATACCTTAAAAAATCCGAACGCATCAATGTCGCAAATACCCAATACGTAAAAGCATTTAACAAATTGAAAACCTTACTCACATCTGAACCTATTCTTCAAAGCCCTGATTTCACTAAACGTTTCATTTTAACTACTGACGCATCGCAGTATGCACTAGGGGCTGTGCTAAGTCAGAACAACCACCCAATCTGTTATGCTTCGCGTACACTCAATAACCATGAGCGCAATTATTCTGTTATTGAAAAAGAGCTCCTCGCCCTAGTCTGGTCCGTCAAGTACTTCAGAACATATCTGTATGGACGAAAGTTTACAATTCGTACAGATCACAAACCCTTAACTTGGCTAAATGGTATCAAGGAGCCAAATATGAAGTTACAGCGGTGGAAAATTTTTCTGAACGAATATGATTTCGATATCGAGTACCTTAAGGGGAAAGAAAACTGCGTAGCTGATGGCCTTAGCAGGTGTATCAAATATGACAATGAACAAAACAAACCAGGTTCAAGTATTAGCGAAGAAGTTAATCTTCAAGGTTTATTTAATAACGAGGCGGCTCCAAGCAGTAGTTTCAGTAGTAATGAAGAAGTTACATCCCTGACTACAAAGACCAGAAATAATAACAAAGATGTTATATCCACTGGTGCTACCGTTCATAGCGCAGAGGAAGACGACTCTCGGCATATATACATTACTGAAAAACCTGTTAACTTGTTCAAAAATCAAATATATTTAAGTTATGGCACAGAAGAAAAAATCACTATGAAAATCGTACATAAAAAAATTCAAAATAACATTCAACTAGACAAAAAGAAAGATAATTTGCTAAACATAATGAAAGATTTTCTGATTAATAAAGGTCTATATTGCATCTATTGTGATTTCATGCCACTCTTCTTAAGATTTCAAAAATTATACGTCCAGTACTTTTCGATGAATAACAATTTAAGGTTGCTAAGATCATGCATTAAACTGAAAGATATCACAGACAGAAACGAAATTATTACCATAATCCAAAACGAGCACATAAGCAAAAACCATAGGGGAATAAACGAAATGTTTTTTGAACTGAAAAAGCTGTATTTTTACCCAAACTTACAAGTTGAAATTCAAAAATTCGTTAATAACTGTGAAGTTTGTAATATTGCTAAACACGATCGACAGCCTTTGAAAATCCCTATGCAAGTTACAGAAACACCTAAACATTTCAATGACATAGTACATATCGATATTTGGTTCCCCGAAAGAAAAAAAATGTATTTAACAACTATCGATAAATTTTCTAAATACGCGACTATTCATTATTTAGAAGACAGGACCTGGATATCTATGATATAATGTTCCATAAAACAACAGCTTCTCTTAAAACAGGCAACGCAGATATCGAGAGGTTACATGGAACGCTGAACGAGCATTTAAGAATTAAGAACGCAACCAAAGACAGATCGGAATTAGATGAAAAGTTGTTTAACATAATTAACATCTACAATTCTACTATACATTCAACAACTAAACATCGACCTATCGACTTCATTTGTAAAAATTTGAGTAAAAAAGATATCGCCATGTTGTCTGCAAAGTTAAAAATTGATAAAGAAGCTAGAACTAACAAAAGAAACATAAAAACAGATTCTTGTCTAAATCAATGTATGAATATAGTTAAAAACCGGACCGTCGTCAAATGTAAGCCAAAGTACAAGAAATTGGCGAAATTTTCAGTAGAAGGTAATTATGTTGTCGACAATTCCACAAAAAGGAATACAAAATATTACAAAAAACAACTGAAACGCAAATATAAATATCAGGATACATAATTTTATACCATAGTTTACAGTTCAATATCAATTCAATTTGGAAAAAAAAAAAAAAAATTCTTTTTCCATTTCCCACATTTCTACTATACTTCTCGTCCCATCTTACTTCCGTTTCTCTATTCTGTTTTTCCAAATCACTTCTTCCTTTTTTTTTCTCAAATTCATAAGATAGGTAACTTTAACTTGCAAGAGCAATGAAAATACGATCGAGCGAAATATCAGATGCAGGGGTACGTTCTTGAGTTGTGCGTCCAGAGTTCAGTGCACAGTCCGTCTGTTTATGTGGGCGTGATCTATTGAGCTTTGCTTATACAATTGCCTACGAATACGAAGTTAAATAACTTTTTTCTGGTACTAAGTTTCCTTCCGTGTTGAGATATTTTCAGATAGTTTTAATAAAATGCTTCTAGTTTGGGAAATAGTACTTTACCTTTTGAAAAAGTTAATTTTAAGAAAAATGACAACAGAGAAATGTATACTGAATAGTCTTAGCATCTATATATGTATGTAATATGAATCTACTATCTACAAACAATTTCAATGTAAATAACAAAAATTGAATTGAGGCACATTTATTTATTGTAATTAAAGCCACAGACAGAACATTTTTAAATCACGATTTTGTAAGGAAATGAATGAATTTGACGAATAAAATATACTATGTCAAGAAGAAATAAAAACACGTATTCTTAAGTAACTAAGTCAATAGCAGTAAGTTATATTGAGTTAATATTTGTCAATCAAAATTATAATAAGTGTTGAATTGGAGAAAACATCAAACATTAAACTAATACAATAATAATAATTTTTGGGGACCAAAAATTCTTGGGGGTGGAGGTGTTATATAATGACAATGAATTGCGTTTCCACCCGTTTGCAGGAATTGCATAGAAAGTTCCATTTCCCACACTTGGTGTTTGTACCCAAACACCGCGTGCGTTATGGAACTTTCCCCAGCCCTTTCTCCAACTCTCCACCTACTCTCCACCTTGACCTTCTTAAGAAGATCTTGATTGGAGAGTCATCACTCTAAGTTCGGCAGTCGTTGTGGTAGGTCAAATAAAGAAAAGCTTAAAGTTAACATTGTGTTTTATTTAAACGATCGTAAGCAAACTATTATAAAAGTATATGGATGCCCTATTGACGTAAAGTCAAGGCTCACGCAGACTATGTTGAGTCCATTGTGCCCACCTGTTTTGTTTAACCCGTTGATACCTATTCATTTACCGTCGAGCTGAACCAACCAGACGAGGATAAAAATCCCAGTATTCTGTTCAGCCCGATGTTACCTACCTCCTCTAGTCCCGAAAGGAAGTATCTTCCCAGGAAAATATTACTTTTTCGGGCTAGCGCCGGGCATTCGCACAGCAGGTGACGAACGGACTCAATTCCCTCTTCGTCCCTGCAGCTTCTGCAGAAGTCATTGTAGGGCTGGCCTAGTCGAGCTGCATGATAGGATAGCATGCAGTGCCCGGTGAGGGCACCGACTGCCAGTCGAATGTTCCCACGATTGAACTTCAGCAGATTTTTCGTTATTTTCTTATCATAGACGGGCCAAGTCGATTTCGCCGTTGCGCATGTATCTAAGCGACACCAGCGCTTATTGGCTTTCACCAATAGCTCCGTCTGTATCTCCCTGTAGAGCGCACTGAGTGGTGCTTTGGCCTCAGCTGAGATCTGCGCAATGTTAGCACCTGATCCCACCCTAGCCAACTCGTCCGCCCTCTCGTTTCCGGAGATATTCATGTGACCAGGTACCCAGCAAAGGGTCACCTCATTTACATTGGATATCTCTTCTAACTTCTCCTTGCAGAGTTTGACGAGTTTGGATCTTATCCATGCTGCATGCAGAGCCTTAATGGCTGCCTGGCTCTCAACATAGATGCTGATCCTTTTTCCTGTAATATTCTCTTTGCTGATCAGGTCCGCCGCCTGCTTGATAGCGAAGACCTCAACTTGGAAGACACTGCATCCATCATCGAGCCTGCAGGAGCGATGCATAACCCGAGACTCAAAGTAGACTCCGGCACCTGTGCCAACATCCATTTTGGATCCGTCGGTGTAGAGTGCCAGTTCACTTTCCGTGCGTACCAAATCACCGGTCCATTCCTCCCTGGAGGGAATTCTAATAGAGAATCTCCTCTCCCAGGAAGGAAGTCGGTCCAAGACTGATGCATGTCCGTGAGGACTCCTTTTCCAGAGACCCAATTCCTGTAATCTTAGCGCAGTTCTGGTTGCGGCGCTCTCGCAGTACAAGTCCAGGGGTGGGAGGTTCAGCATGACTTCAAGGGCCGCCGTTGGTGTGGACTTCATAGATCCCGTCACCGCCAGACAGCCAGCCCTTTGAACCTTTGACACACTCTGAAGATGACACTTTTTCTCAAGCGCCTTCCACCAGACAACCGAGCCATAGACTAGGATAGGTCTCACTACCGCAGTGTACAACCAATGTACTATCCTCGGTTTGAGGCTCCATGTCTTTCCAAAGGCTACCTTGCACGAATATAATGCCACATAGGCCTTTTTGATTCTTTCCTCAATATTTTCTCTCCAACTACGTTTGGAGTCCAGGATTATGCCAAGATATTTGGCAGATTTTCCAGGGATCAGATCTATACCATTCATACGGGGGTAGGTGTATCTTGGTACAGATCTTTACCTTGTAAAGTGTACTACCTCTGTTTTCGCCGGATTTACTCCCAGACCTCGCCCCTTGACCCAGCTATCCACTAACGTCAGTGCATAGCTTAGTCTGTCGCTGAGACAAAAGAGACCAAAATGGCAATGTCATCGGCATAGGCCGTAACATTAAAACCCTCCGTCTCCAGAATCTTGGCCATTCCGTCGACCACAAGGAGCCATAGGAGGGGTGACAGAACGCCACCTTGTGGTGTACCTTTATTTACCCTCACCCTTCCGCATGCTCTCCCTATCGTCGAATTTACTATACGAGTACCCAGCATTTGCCCAATCCAACTGCATACACCCGGGTTTATTTGGGCCATATGAAGGCTGGACACTATTGCGTCGGTACTAAGGTTATTAAAGGCACCCTCAATGCCCAGGAAGGCACCTAGAGTGAATTCCTTGATACTGAGCGATTTTTCTATCGTAGAGACTACCCTATGCAGAGCAGTATCCACCGATTTTCCCCTTATGTACGCATTATGTGATTGTGACAGATAATCGTCCCCAATCTCTTCCCTTACGTACAAATCTATTATTCGTTCCAGCGCTTTCATCAGGAAGGACGACAGACTGATAGGCCTGAAGTCCTTTGCAGTAGTATGGTTGACTTTACCCGACTTGGGTATGAAAACCACCCTAACTTCCCTCCACGCTTGAGGAACATAACCCATCCTGAGGCACCAGGAGTAGATGCGCTTCAGCCATGGAAAAATGACTTCGCATGACTCCTGCAACATGATCGGAAAGATCCCATCCATTCCCGGTGCCTTGTAGGGGTCAAAAGATTTGATTGCCCACAGGATCTTATTCTCCGTAACAATCTTATCGACTGTCTCATGTTCAATACATTCCCTTGGCAACGCGTCCGCCGAATTGAAGATTCCTGAATCCTCGGAGCCAGGAAAATTACATTTCAGTAGTGAATCAAGCACGCTCTCGTTTGAGTCTGTCCAGCTACCATCAGATCTCTTTATAGAAGACATCTGTGTGGGAGCTTTTGCAAGGACCTTCCTCAGACGAGCTGCACCCGTACATGATTCAATAGAGCCGCAGAAGCTTCTCCAAGAGTCCTTCTTGGCGAATCTAATTTCTTTTTTGAGTCGCTTAACACTATCTCTATAGGTTGACCATTCAATGGCCCCCTCTTTTGCCAGGTTCCAACTGAGCCTAGAGATACGAAGCCGCTCCGCTATTTTAGCATTCCACCATGGTGGGTGGTTTCTTTTACCGGGTCGTCTGTTAGGACATGCCTTCTCAAATGACCAATTTAGCTTGCTGGTAATGTTTAGTACCATCTCATCGATGTCTTCCGTGGAGTCGGGGTTCCCCTCCGGAGGTCGGTTAAGGGTCCCACCCAGCTCCGCGTTAAACCTCTGCCAGTTCGCCTTCCGGGGATTCCGGAATACTTTTCTATCCGGCCTACGGACATTCAAGTCGAAGAGGATCCAACAGTGATCAGACAGTGATGCTTTGTCAGATACTCTCCAGTTTGAGATCTCTGCAGTACCGTTATCATTTATAAGCGTTATGTCTAGGACTTCCCTTCTGTTACTAGTAATAAATGTTGGTGAATCACCCCGATTACATATAACTAGGTTAGTACTAAGGACAAAACTGAACAAAGCCTCACCCCTACTATTGGTATTAGAGCTACCCCAAGTAGTGTGATGGGCGTTAGCATCACACCCTACGACTAAGTTCTTCTTACCTTGTTCGGCCATTGCGATCAATGACCTTGTTTCCCTAGAGGGGACGTCCGTGCCTTCGTCGTACGGTAGGTAAACCGAAGCCATCGTTAGTGCACCCTCCTTTCCCGTAACCTCCACCACCGTCTGGTCACCCGAGCTGAAATTAGTTAACATTAGTACGTGGAGATCTTTGCTAGCAACGATACAAGTTCTAACCTTGCCTTCGTTACTGTTATAAAAGAGGCTGTGTTTCGATGACCCTAATCCCTTAACCCGATTGTGGAGGATCCATGGTTCTTGGATCAGGGCCACATCAAGCTGCTCCTTGTTCATAAGCAGCATGAGGTTGGCTGATGCGGCCTTACTGTGATGCAGGTTTATTTGCACTACTTTCATTTTCAGTAGTACTGTCCTTCACCACAGCTGCCGTACCGCCAGGCTGCGCCTTCTTCATGAGTCTCACAGGAAACTCACCAGCCCCGAAGAATAGGCGCATATGCCTCTCTTTTTTCATCGTTTCCGGCGGATCCTCGATAACAAAGATTATGCTCTTTGTGCCATCTTCGTTGCTCTCAATTGCGACTACTTCCCAGTCATCCATAGGGACCGCTGGGTTTTGTGCTTTTAGAAAGCCGAGGATCTCGCTTTTCTCGAATTCCATTTCCGGTACGCTCATTTTGGCTTTAGGCCTCTCTGGTACCTCGTCCAGGGGGACTGCCTTTAGTGCAGCCCCCTCCCACAACTTGAAGGTGGGTACGACCTTCTTCGCAAAGTCATGCGATAGCTGGTCCTTGCAGTCCAGCCTACTCACACCTCGCCTCCAGTTAGTGAGACCAAACGTTGGCGCAGTTTTCCCAGCATTCCCTCGAATGTGGTCGAAGATCGCTCTAGCCAAGGCTTTCTCGATCATCTTCCCCTGTTCGAAGGTATACTGGCCACTCGGCCTGCCGGAATCTATCACAGCTAGCTGTAAAGCATTCCGAGCAGCCCCTCCGAACTGCACTGCCGTGTTGATCTTCACTCTTTTTGATGGATTTCCGGCTTCCTCTTGGGATCTTACCCTCTTCGCCTTGAAATCCTCTCTTCTCTTAGGAGCTGGCACGGTTTCTGGTTTGCCTTTACCAGTCTTATCGACCGCGTTAGAGGCTACCTTAGTAGAACCTGCCTTAGCGGCTACAGTCCTTCCCGTGCCCTTGGTTTTCAGGTTCTCACCTTCGCCCAGGGTCAGGGTGCAGCTAGAACCCGCCTTATCGGCTTCGGTTCCATCCGGCCCAGCCCTCCGCTCCCTTTTCTTGGGGGGATTTTTGGTCTTTTTATCCCCCTTGCCTTCTCTGGCTTTTTTGCTGGATGTGCCCTTGTCAGCCCTTGGTCTTGTTAGGACATCCTTGGCAATCACCTCTCCTGCCCAAGCGAGCTTCTCCTTCTCCATATCGGAGAGCAGGGGTATGCCCTTTTCCTCAAGCAAGCACTTAAGGTGCACAGCTTTTTTGTACTCCTTAAGCCTCAGCTTCCCTTGAGTTAGTTTCTTGGGTTTCTTGGCATCCTTTTTCCGTGCTAAACTTTCTTGGGCTGTCTCTTCAGAATCAGCGAGTAATTCCTCCTCTAATTCCTTGGAGATGACCTCGTCTAACACGCTGGATCCCCTTGGTTTGGCTTCTTTCTCTCTGCCACTGGCCACGGCAAGTAGTGCGTCTGCCACCGACTCGAGAGAGAGCTCTTCCTCCTTGCTTTCTTTTTTTGGTTTATTATTAATGTTTGAAATTTTGTACCCACGAGTACGGCCGGAAATATGGGTCCACTCCGACAGAGCCGCCGAATATCGGAGTAAGGCATTTGAATACCTTAGGCCTCGCCTGTGCACCTAAGGGAGCTCGTTAGCGGTTGGACATAAACC
This sequence comes from Eumerus sabulonum, assembly GCA_951905685.1. Lineage (NCBI taxonomy): Eukaryota > Metazoa > Arthropoda > Insecta > Diptera > Syrphidae > Eumerus > Eumerus sabulonum. Next base: position 10,169,341 of record OX645060.1, read on the forward strand.
CTCCAACCTTTCATCCTTCGGCACGGTTTTAAAAAGCTCACACCACCACTGGAATAGGGTTGACTATCTCTTGGTTCCCGGCCCGGAGACCATGTCGTTGACAAAGCCTCCCTGGCCAGTGTAAGCCCCAGCACCACGGCAAGGTGGATAGTCGCGTTGGGGCAAAAAGGCCTATGTGGCACTATATTCGTGCAAGGTAGCCTTTGGAAAGGCATGGGGCCTCAAACCGAGGTTAGTACATTGGTTGTACACTGCGGTGGTAAGTCCTATCCTAGTCTATGGCTCGGTTGTCTGGTGGAAGGCGCTTGAGAAGAAGTGTCATCTTCAGAGTGTGTCAAAGGTTCAAAGAGCAGGCTGTCTGGCGGTGACGGGATCTATGAAGTCCACACGAACGGCGGCCCTTGAAGTCATGCTGAACCTCCCACCCCTGGACATGTACTGCGAGAGCGCCGCAACCAGAACTGCGCTAAGATTACAGGAATCAGGTCTCTGGAAAAGGAGTCCTCACGGATATGCATCAGTCGTGGATCGATGGGCCGTCTCGAGATTCAGAACGGTAACGGACTATGTCACCCGACTTCCTTCCTGGGAGAGGAGATTCTCTATTAGAATTCCCTCCAGGGAGGAATGGACCGGTGATTTGGTACGCACGGAAAGTGAACTGGCACTCTACACCGACGGATCCAATTGGCACAGGTGCAGGAGTCTACTTTGAGTCTCGGGATATGCATCGCTCCTACAGGCTCGATGATGGATGCAGTGTCTTCCAAGCTGAGGTCTTCGCTATCAAGCAGGCGGCGGACCTGATCAGCAAAGAGAATATCACAGGAAAAAGGATCAGCATCTATGTTGACAGCCAGGCAGCCATTAAGGCTCTGCAGGCAGCATGGATAAGATCCAAACTCGTCAAACTCTGCAAGGAGAAGTTAGAAGAGATATCCAATCTAAATGAGGTGACCCTTTGCTGGGTACCTGGTCATATGAATATCTCCGGAAACGAGAGGGCGGACGAGCTGGCTAGGGTGGGATCAGGTGGTAATATTGCGCAGATCTCAGCTGAGGCCAAAGCACCACTCAGTGCGCTCTACAGGGAGATACAGATGGTGTCGCTTAGATACATGCGCAACGGCGAAATCGACTTGGCCCGTCTATGATAAGAAAAGAACGGAAAATCTGCTGAAGCTCAATCGTGGAACATTCGACTGGCAGTCGGTGCCCTCACCGGGCACTGCATGCTATCCTACCATGCAGCTCGACTAGGCCAGCCCTACAATGACTTCTGCAGAAGCTGCAGGGACGAAGAGGAAATTGAGTCCGTTCGTCACCTGCTGTGCGAATGTCCGGCGCTAGCCCAAAAAAGGAATATATTCCTGGGAAGATACTTCCTTTCGGGACTAGAAGAGGTAGGTAATATTAGGCTGAACAGAATACTGGGATTTTTATCCTCGTCTGGCTGGTTCAGCTCGACGGAAAATGTATAGGTATCAACGGGTTAAACAAAACAAGTGGGCACAATGGACTCAACGTAGTCTACGTGAGCCTTGATTTTATGTCAAAAAGGGCACCCATATACCTAACCTAACCTAAGACTTTTTTCCAGAGTCTACCTCGAACAACAAATCCGCATCCGAATAAGCGTTGGTTATTTTCCTTGTAGCAATTACCGTAATAGATATCACAGTTTTTCATCCGCTTTTTGCCTGACCCATCCCATCGCACTTCTTGGAGCGCGGTAATGTCTGCCCCTTAGCAGTCCAAAGAGTTGACAGGTTGTCCGGCTGCACCTGGTCTGCTGAGAGACCTAAGGTTCCAGGTGCAGATCCGGTATTCGTTTCCTTTTTGACGTTTGCGGGGGTCGTCAATATGTAATCCGTCCGTATCCGAGGATATTGGTTGTTTCGGAACAAATTTTTGTTTTACGCAATAGGGATGTTACCCCTAAGCGCAACCCCAACCTGGAGGGCCAGGTTCCTCTTTCCCCAGGAACAAGCCTGGTTTACTACCTGGCGGCTGCCAGAATAGCTATCCAGGAGATTCCGCGTGGAGACTGTGTGTCAAGTTGAATTGAGCAGGGACAGAGATCTAAGCTGCTGTTTGCCATGTTAAACGCGATCAACTTCTTTGCTCTATTTGCTCGCTCCCTCCTCCCCTAGTAAAGCCATAATACATGGACAAATAGTACTAAATCTGTCTTCTCGACCGTTATAATCGACCTACCAATTAAGCAATTTGAGTCATAGTGACTCAACTATGTGGAAGATTTTACGCATGGATCTTGGTCTAAAACCTACAGCATGTAGAAAAATTTATGTCGAAGGACCTACCACAGAGTCGAACTGTTGGTCATTGGGCTTTCAAATAGACGCTTTCCGCTTTTTTGTTGTAAAATGATCTTCAGAGACGAATATCCTTTCTAGTTGAATGGGTATGTTGATAAAAACTGGAGTATTAGGTGTACAGGCAATCGAAAACAATTCCGTCCACTGTTGTTCAATGATTTTGAGCTACACACAGCACTTGAATCGATGGACTTTATCGAGCAATTGGGGCCGTATATCAGCATAACATGGCGAATGTTGGTTGACAAATCGACCAACGTCCCTGGTGGCATGTTACGCTGTCTTGTTGAAACCAAGGCTCTGTCACGTCAATACCATTCAACTGAGGAACGCAGAAGTCAGAAACCATGTTTTTCCATTGCACTCTCCATTGATGGTAACATTCTGGCCGGCATCGTGCTTAAGGAAATATGGGCAGAGGATTCCATCAGCCCATAAAGCACACCAAACAGCGAGTTTTAATGGCTGTAAGGGCGTCCCGACAAAGGCTTCTGGGTCTTCTCTCCACATTCGGCAATTTTGCTTGTTTACATACCAAAAATGGGCATCATCGGGCAACAAAATGTTGCGTTGAAAACGAGGATCAAGCGGATTCGGATTCTCCTCAACACTGCACTCCACAATGGCAAAAACTTCTTCTGTTCGCACTGTTTGTCGTCTTTGGGGATACGTATTGTCCACTAGAGTGTACTTGGTGCGAAAACGATTCATCGTGTTTCGAATAACTTGCTCAGATGGACGATTATGACGACCGTAAAATGGACGTAGCGCATGATAAGTTTGCCGAGCCGAGCCATGGCTTTCGAAATAAGTTTTCAAAATTTTCGGGCGTTGTTTTGATGTTCTAACCACAAATCAACTTTTAACTGTCAAATTGACAAACTGTTCAAACAGTGTTGCCATTTTAAGAACCAAGCCTCTGAAAGCACCCATTATATTCCATTGCCAATACCCAACTTATCTGGCAACACTTTTGGCGGATCAGGTATTTTTGAAAAGGTTTTAGTATGGGGCACTGCGACCTGTGTAGATCTATTGTGCCACTTCCTTAATAAAGTTGAGAATGTCTCTCGTAGGAGCTGAGATGATCCTCTCAGGAGTCATAATTTTACTGAGGAGGATGCGTTTCCTAAGGTTGTAGAGCGCAACACAGTCACATAGTGCGAGTATATGTATGCTCTGCAGTTTCCTCGTCCTCAAGACAGTGTCAACACTCAGTTTTAGACGAGAGGTTGATTTTGTTGAGATGATATCTCAGACTACAGTGTAATGTAAGGTCACTGAACTAGTCTTCTGATATCGACTCAATTACATAGGAATGTTAATAGAGTACTTGTTCAGAGGCCGTATAAATCGTCCCGATTGGCATAGTCTCTGAACGCTGTTCCAAAAGGACAGGTGTTGCGATTTTTCCCAATTGTCTAAGAAGAAATTGATCTTAGACTTGGGAGTGCCGCAGAAAGGTTCAGGACCTATGTATTTTGCGCTGGAACCTTTCCTGGCGCAATTTCATTGCCCTTAATACCTTTGTGCCCTGGCACTCACCAGAATTCGACACTGTTTTTTTTTGGCGAGGTCTTGTAGGCCATCATGGCATTCCTTGACGGTTTTTGAGTTCGCGCTTTAAGCGCTGCTTGGCTATCAGAGAGTATGTTGATGGTTACTCCTCTGATGCCAGTCTCCCAGGGCCTTCGGGATCTTGCGTTTTGGTCCAAAGATGCCGGCGCCAACGCCGCAAGCCATCTTGGAGCCATCCGTGTACCACCTAAGGCCTTTGACATTTAGCAGGGGATCACTGTTTTTCCATGCTGAGCGGTTTGGGATCAGTATCTAAAATCACTTGTCAAAGGTGAAGGTGTGTGGCAATGCGTCAGAGACTGTATTAATCATATCCAGCTCGGGAAGGTGTTGTAATATGGACATGTGGCCTGCGGGTCTACATGGCATATTTGTTTCCGAGCAGAGTATTCTGAATGCACTGCGTAATGCCACCTTTTTGATAAAAAGGTGCAGTGGAATGAGTCCAATGAGTGCTTCTTGGGCTGCCGTGGGGCAGGTTGACATAGCGCCTGTGATGCCGAGACACGCTAGTCTCTGAAGGCGTTGAAGCTTAACAATTGTAGTTTTTTGGACCCGTAGGTGACGATAGGTCTTACTATCGCGGTGTATAGCCAGTGGACTAGCTTGAGTTTAAGTCCCCAGGTTTTACCGTAGGTGCGTCGACAGATCCACATGGCCTTAGTCGCTTTTATGAGTTTATTTCTCATATTGGAGTTCCAGTTGAGTCTACGGTCTAGGTCAATACTTAGATGCTTTACTTCCTCTGAAAATCATATGCGTGTGCCATTTTGAAAGATTGAGCAGGGTTGTACCTTTCTCCTCCTTGTAAATGGGACTAAGATTGGATTATTTGGGTTAATGTAAAAACCCTCTCTGCCACACCAGTCAGAGATGGACAGAAGCACAAGTTGCCTGCGTTCACAGGCAGAAATTTCGCATCTGCCCGTAACAATAACTACTAGGTCATCGGCGTATGCTTGTGGACACCCCTTAGCTGCCGAAGCTGTAACCGAGGCCTCTCTTGTGGATAAAGAGAAGGTTGACTTCTCTCCAGATTTGGAGGATGTAGCCCAAGTTGAAACAGGACCTATAAGGAACTATGAGTGGTACTAGAAAATATGTCTAGGCCTCTCTTTAGAATAGCAGACAAGTCACCATCTTTGCCTGGAGATTTATATGGTTTAAATGGATCGATTGCTCATTTAACCCTACCGGAGAGACTTTTGGTTCAACTGTCACCCGTTTGATCGTCGAAAGGCATTCATTGGCGGGTAGAACCAGGGATATGTACCTCAAGCAAGGTCTCCAGGGTTTTCCTGCGTTTGACAGAAAAGACACCTGATTTGCGAAGCAGCCCGAGTCCATGTGTATGTTTCTGGGACAGCACTTTATAGAGTCGGGCCGCAGTTGGTAGCAAGTCTATGTTCTCGCAGTGTTTCCACCGAGACATTCTCTTGGATTTCCTCAGTTCGAGGTTGTATTTCGTTAGAGCAGATCTAGAATCAGTACAACTATTCGTTCCTCTGGCTCTGTTAAATAGAGATGTCACTTGTTTCCTTAGATTGGGGTGACAGAAGACGTGACCCAAGGTAGCTTTGAGTTCACGAATTATTTTGTGAATGGCAAAAGGCTTAGGCATGGTTTCAGACATAGATTGGCTAACATTATATGTTCTTATGTAAACAAGACTGAGGGCGTCGTGGCACGGTGGTTAGTTTGTTGGACTCTGGCGCTGGATGGGCGAATTCTGATCCCGATAACACCAACGCCATCGAATGTTTATTTCGCGGCGTCCCTCCTCGGCGGGGTACTGGCAAAATCCTTAGTAGTATACTTTCCAAGAAAAAGCTCCTCGACCCAAGCCGTTCGGAATCGCCATTAAACTATAGGTCCCTTTCCCCTGTGTAAAAAAAAATCACACACAACATGGGTGATTGGGAGAAGCTTGCCTCTGGCTCTTCATGGGCTATAACGTCACCAAAAGCAAAGCATGTAAACAGGACAACTGCAGTTTTAAGATTAGCTGAGAACCCATTACTAAAGCATCAACCTTCGATCGCAGGTATCCTTAGTACCTAAACATGACTGAAAATAGCATCTGCTCCAGTGGCATTGAGATCGTTATGCGCAACAGTGAGGACAACCCTCAGCATTAACCTTTTAAGTCAAACCCAATGACTTTTCTCTTCTTCTTCTTAGGGGGCGCTACAGTTCGGGGTGAACCTGGGCCTCAACCAACATGTCTCTCCACCTAGCACGATCTTTCGCTAGTCTTTTCCAATGCCGCATGCCCAGTTGGTTGAGGTCCCTTTCCACCTGTGCGCGCCACCCTAGGTGCGGCCTTCCTCTGTCCCTCGGGGTTGGATTCAAAGACTCTACGGGCTGGAGCTGTGGCGTCCATTTGCTCTACATGGCCTAGCTATCTTAGGCGTTGGATCCGTATACGCCTGACTAGACTCATGTCGCTGTACAACCCGTACAGTTCGTGACTGAATCTTCTCCTCCAACCCCCCTCTGTGTTTATAGGACCGAAAATCGCACGCAGAATCTTTCTCTCGAAACGACCAAGGATTTCCTCATCCGGGACCGGGACCAGGACCGGGATAATTAAGTTCTTATATAAGGACAACTTGGTCGTATGAGAGAGGGCTCTACTCTTCTCAATTGCCTCTTTAGCCCAAAGAAGCAGCGGGGAGCAGTGAGCGTTCTCCAAGCTCGTCTCGTTCTCCAGCTCGTCTCTAATAATGCTGTCTTATACGGCCTTGAAGTCGACGAATAGATGGTGGGTGTCGACTTAAAATTCATTGGTTTTCGCCAGGATCTGCCGTAGTGTGAAGATTTGGTCGATGGTGGACTTCCCTGGCCTGAAGCCTATCAGCTTATTTACAAACGGCTTCAGGCGTTCACACAAAACGACAGCGAAGATCTTGTATGCGGCATTAAGGAGACTTATTCCTCTGTAGTTGGCGCCGTCAAAGGGTACTCCTTTTTTGTGAATCGGGTAAACAATGCTAAGGCTCCATTTCTCGGGTATGCTTTCCTCTGACCATATCTTACAGATGAGCCGGTGCATGCTCTTAACCAGCTTACCCCGAGCTGCTTTGAAGAGCTCAGCAGGCAATCCATCTGCGCCAGCAGCTTTATTTGACTTGAGTTTCGACCTGGCAATCTCAACTTCGTCGAGATCAGGGGACGGAATTCTCTGCGATCTTCGTGGTTAAGAAATTCCCATTCTGCCTGACGGCGGTATGTTGGCTGTCATCGCCGTTATACAGTCTGCAGAAGTGGTTTTTCCAAATTCTCAGCATCGACTGCGATTCTACTACTAGGTGTCCGTTCTCATCCTTACAGGCCTCCGTTCGGGCTTTATAGCCTTGAGACATTCGTTTTATCTGTTGATGAAATCTTCGAACGTTGTGCTCTTTCTTTTATCTCTTGAGAAGCTTATGTTCTTCCCTACTTTTAAGCTCGTAGAGCTCACGAGCCACTCTTGTTTTTTTGTGTAGTGAGGCCTTTGTATGCCTCCTGCTTTTCTGCATGAATCCCTTTAACTCGTCATCGAACCAGGTGTTTCGTCGTGGTGGAGCCTTAAGGCTAACATTATATGTTCTTATGTAAACAAGACTGAGGGCGTCGTGGCACGGTGGTTAGTTTGTTGGACTCTGGCGCTGGATGGGCGAATTCTGATCCCGATAACACCAACGCCATCGAATGTTTATTTCGCGGCGTCCCTCCTCGGCGGGGTACTGGCAAAATCCTTAGTAGTATACTTTCCAAGAAAAAGCTCCTCGACCCAAGCCGTTCGGAATCGCCATTAAACTATAGGTCCCTTTCCCCTGTGTAAAAAAAAATCACACACAACATGGGTGATTGGGAGAAGCTTGCCTCTGGCTCTTCATGGGCTATAACGTCACCAAAAGCAAAGCATGTAAACAGGACAACTGCAGTTTTAAGATTAGCTGAGAACCCATTACTAAAGCATCAACCTTCGATCGCAGGTATCCTTAGTACCTAAACATGACTGAAAATAGCATCTGCTCCAGTGGCATTGAGATCGTTATGCGCAACAGTGAGGACAACCCTCAGCATTAACCTTTTAAGTCAAACCCAATGACTTTTCTCTTCTTCTTCTTAGGGGGCGCTACAGTTCGGGGTGAACCTGGGCCTCAACCAACATGTCTCTCCACCTAGCACGATCTTTCGCTAGTCTTTTCCAATGCCGCATGCCCAGTTGGTTGAGGTCCCTTTCCACCTGTGCGCGCCACCCTAGGTGCGGCCTTCCTCTGTCCCTCGGGGTTGGATTCAAAGACTCTACGGGCTGGAGCTGTGGCGTCCATTTGCTCTACATGGCCTAGCTATCTTAGGCGTTGGATCCGTATACGCCTGACTAGACTCATGTCGCTGTACAACCCGTACAGTTCGTGACTGAATCTTCTCCTCCAACCCCCCTCTGTGTTTATAGGACCGAAAATCGCACGCAGAATCTTTCTCTCGAAACGACCAAGGATTTCCTCATCCGGGACCGGGACCAGGACCGGGATAATTAAGTTCTTATATAAGGACAACTTGGTCGTATGAGAGAGGGCTCTACTCTTCTCAATTGCCTCTTTAGCCCAAAGAAGCAGCGGGGAGCAGTGAGCGTTCTCCAAGCTCGTCTCGTTCTCCAGCTCGTCTCTAATAATGCTGTCTTATACGGCCTTGAAGTCGACGAATAGATGGTGGGTGTCGACTTAAAATTCATTGGTTTTCGCCAGGATCTGCCGTAGTGTGAAGATTTGGTCGATGGTGGACTTCCCTGGCCTGAAGCCTATCAGCTTATTTACAAACGGCTTCAGGCGTTCACACAAAACGACAGCGAAGATCTTGTATGCGGCATTAAGGAGACTTATTCCTCTGTAGTTGGCGCCGTCAAAGGGTACTCCTTTTTTGTGAATCGGGTAAACAATGCTAAGGCTCCATTTCTCGGGTATGCTTTCCTCTGACCATATCTTACAGATGAGCCGGTGCATGCTCTTAACCAGCTTACCCCGAGCTGCTTTGAAGAGCTCAGCAGGCAATCCATCTGCGCCAGCAGCTTTATTTGACTTGAGTTTCGACCTGGCAATCTCAACTTCGTCGAGATCAGGGGACGGAATTCTCTGCGATCTTCGTGGTTAAGAAATTCCCATTCTGCCTGACGGCGGTATGTTGGCTGTCATCGCCGTTATACAGTCTGCAGAAGTGGTTTTTCCAAATTCTCAGCATCGACTGCGATTCTACTACTAGGTGTCCGTTCTCATCCTTACAGGCCTCCGTTCGGGCTTTATAGCCTTGAGACATTCGTTTTATCTGTTGATGAAATCTTCGAACGTTGTGCTCTTTCTTTTATCTCTTGAGAAGCTTATGTTCTTCCCTACTTTTAAGCTCGTAGAGCTCACGAGCCACTCTTGTTTTTTTGTGTAGTGAGGCCTTTGTATGCCTCCTGCTTTTCTGCATGAATCCCTTTAACTCGTCATCGAACCAGGTGTTTCGTCGTGGTGGAGCCTTAAGGCCCAGCACTTTCAGTTCTGTGCTCTTCAGGGCTTCATTGTTGCTCTACTGACTGAGTGGAGGATTGAGGTGTACCGGAGAGCTTAAGGGAGACGCGGTTGGCAAAGGTACTGGCGATCTCCGGCTTCAGTGATGTAGAGCTAAGGGATTCGGCACACACCACGTCGGCTCCAAGGGTGCGCCACCGTATGCGAGCAAAGGCGGGACAATCACAGAGGAAATGCTCTGCAGTATCATCCTCCTCTTCGTCACATGCAGCACAGGTAGGCGTCTCACTGATGCCGAGCACGTAGAGATGCTTGGCAAAAGTGTAATGGCCCGTGATAACTCCCACAAGCCTTCTGCAGTCAATTCTCCTTAAAGACAGGAGGAATGCTGCAGATTTTTTGCAGACATCAGGGCATACGCGCTTAATCATCCTGCAATCCGGACAATCCCTCCATCTTCGGTTGTGTGTGTTGAATACACAATCGTTAATGTAGGAATTTACCGTGGACGCAGGTAGACCTAGAGCGGGTTCAGGTCCTGAGAAGCTCTCCTCTGAACCCATTCTAGCGAGTTCGTCAGAGGTCTCATTTCCTGGGATCCCAGAGTGGCCTGGAACCCATACAAGCCCTAATGAATTTAGTCTGCCGACTCTGTTCAAGAAGGACTTGAGTTCAAGCACTAATTTGGAGCTAGTTAAGGGATAACAAACAGCTTTTAGTGCAGCTTGGCTGTCACTACATACGCATATGCTTTCCCCCTTCCACCTGTGCTTCACAACATAGTGCATGGCCATTAGGATTGCGTATATCTCTGATTGGAAGACAAACGCATATTTTCCTATGGAGAAGTGCAGTCGGATGTTTCCACGCTCAAAGAAGACCTCAGCACCGGACCTCCGCCCAGATCTGGAACCATCCGTGAAAATGCGAAGACTATCCTTTCCAGGTTCAGTATCCAGCCATAGTCAATCCTGACGCCATGGAAACTCGACTGTGAAATTACAACGCAATAGGATAACGGGCGTCAGTGCGTCAGAAGGCATGTCCATGAGACAGGGGTCGCAGGACAATTCTTGCGCAAGCACACCGTTATTCCTATGCGAGTTGTACCAAAAGCCATTTCTCTTCAGACGAGACATGGCTTTCAGAGCACACCCTCTGATAAATATATCAAGAGGTGGAAGGTTCATCATAACATCTAGAGCAGCGCCCGGCGTGCTGGGGAAGCCCCCGTGCAGCTGAGACAAACTGTTCTTTGGAGTTTGGTGAAAGAGGCTACGACATGTTTGCGTTTTAGTCTGTTCCACCAGACAACCGATGCATATGAGATTATAAGTGTTATCATTGCCGTGTAGATCCAAAGCACCTTTGCCGGCGATAAGCCCCATGTTTTGCCAAAGGCTCCTTTGCATTGCCAGAAAGCTGACAGCGCTTTGGTGGTTTTTGACTCAACATGTTTTGACCAGAGAAGCTTACTATCTAAGATGACTCCTAGATACTTAGCCTCCTTGAATATCGGGATGGAAGTGTCTTTTAGTACCAGCTGAGTCATGTCAGTATTTTTCCTCCTTCTCGTAAAGAGAACGACATCGGTCTTAAGAAGATTGACTGATAGCCCATTTCTGGTACACCAATCATTGATCACATTTAGCGCCGCCTGTGCTTTGCGACGGACAGTCGCCAAACATGAGCCGACAGAAAGGATGGCGACGTCATCCCCATAGGCCTGGGCGTAGATTCCAGAGGCGTTGAGAGCATCAAGCAGGGAATCGACCACCATGCACCATAACAGCGGAGGCAGGACGCCACCTTGAGGGCAACCCCTGTTTATGCCAGATTTGACACACTGGTCGAGGCCTGCATCAGCGGTCAATGTCCTGTGCATGAGCGTTGCTTTGATCCAAAGGACCAGTGCTTTATCCACGCCATGATGTCTGGCAGCGTTACATATGCTGTCAAAAGTTGCGTTATCAAAAGCTCCCTCAATGTCGCATTCAATTCAATACGCCCAACTAGGTTCTGAAGCGCAGTCTCGCAAGATTTTCCGCGCTGGTAAGCATGTTGCATCTCCGAAAGAGGGTGCATTCGAAGGGCAACTTTTCGCACGTGCAACTCTACCAGTCTCTCCATGCTTTTCAGCAGGAAGAATGTTAGACTAATTGGTCTGAAGCTCTTGGCAAGTGAGTAGTCCTCTTTTCCTACTTTGGGAATGAAGACCACTCTCACTGTGCGCCAAGGAATGGGTATGTTAGCAAGTGCTAGACTAGCAGTGAAAATTCTTTTCAGAGTAGGAAGCAGCTGCCTTATACCTTTTTGCAGCATAACAGGATATATCCCGTCGGTGCCCGGCGATTTGAAGCCATCGAAGGATGCCACAGCAAATCAATAGCTTCAGTCGTAACCACGCGCGACGCAATATACCAGCTACGCCGAGTTATTTTCATCGTTTCAGTTGCAGTTTCCCTTGAAGGAGTGTGCAATGAGCCGAAGTCGATCTGATTTCCCGGGAAATGAGTCGCAAACAGTAAACTAAGAGTTTCCGCTTTAGACTCAGTAAAGGTACCATCAGATTTTCTGAGTGCGGTCTGAGCCTAGTCGGTTTTCCCCGTTTGAGGACTTTAACCAACTTGCTAGTCGCACTCAGAGACTTGATCTCTTCGCAGAAGGTCCTATAAGAATCGTTCTTCGATTTACGAATAAGTTTCTTATATTCTTTCTGCTTCGGCCGATACTTGTTCCAGTCATCTTCCGAATTTGATTTCAGCAATCTATCCAGTAGAATTCTGGCTTCCCTGCGAAGACTTTGGAGCTCGGCATTCCACCAGGGGACCAATTTCCTGCTGGGAGGTTTGCTGACAGGACACGCGAGTTCAAAACAACTGGTGATGTCGCTATTCAGGTTATGAACAGCTTTCTCTAGCAATTGTTTCGTTCTAAGCTTAGGTAGGGCCTGAGTGGATTTCTCAAGCTCCTCTCTAAACCGTACCCAGTCCGTCCTTCTCGGATTCCGTCTAGGCTGCAAGGAAGAAATCTCACAACCCAATCGGAATTCGTTATATTTATGGTCCGACAGCGTAGCATCAGGCAAGACTCGCCAGTTAGTGTCAATCACCTCCTGTCGTCTTGTCGTAACAAACGTTGGTTGAGAGCCAACATTGTTGATGGTAAGGTCAGACGAGAGAATGAAGTCCAACAGACGGTCCCCCCTTGTGTTACACTTGCTGCTGCCCCAAGCAGTGTTTTGGGCATTAGCATCGCAACACAAGATGAGACCAATCTTTTTGGCTTCACAGTACTCTACGAGTTCAGAGACTTCCTTCGGTGGTGGAGGTAGTAACGAATCGTAGGGAAAGTAGGCAGACGCAACGACGAAGTGTTCTATTGCTCCGTGCGTTTTGTAGCTTACTCGAGCAGCCACCAGATCTTGTTCACAAAAGTGCCCAAGTTTGGTTGCCGATAGTGAATTCGACATGATGAGGCCGACCCTAGGCCTTTCGGATCGCTCATCATAAAGAATCGTAGCATCACGTATACCACTAAGGCCACATAGACGTTTATTCCACACCCACGGTTCCTGAATGGATTTCTACTACATGCAATTCTACGACATAAAAGAGCAGTAGCGGCCTTGCAATGCTGTAGATTGATCTGGATAAAAGCTATCCTGACCTTTTCAGAGAAGATGGCCGCCTCTTTATAAGACAGCTGCTTCTCTCGGCTTTTTACGGTCATTTGGATCTCCTTCTGGGAGGAAGGGGTTTTGTTGTGTGATGTGCCCGCCTCCGAGGAGTGGTTTTTGGCTATCTTCGCCTTCTGGCCTATGCTTTGATCCTTCTGGGTCGCCGCATCTGCCATTTGACTCCGATTTCCGACCGCCCCACCGGAGAGGGAGGCATCGCACACTCTCTCCCTAGCGATGCTATCCCCAGCGGTGGTCTGCCGTTTGCGGGAGCCTTTACCTTTTTCGGTTAAAGCACCTGCACCCTTCGGACGACGGTTCGGGACAGCCTTACCAGTTCGAGAATTGCTAGGACCCGTAACGACTTCGCCTTCTGCGTTCGGAGTCTGCCTGTCAGCCCTGCCACCTTTTTCGGCGGTTCTTACTCTACTCCGCGGTGTTCGTGTTATCCGTATTTGGCTATTAGAAGATAGTGATTTGAGTCGATGTGCGCTCCTCGGAAAGTACGAACATCAAGAAAAGTGGAGGAGTGTCGGACGTTAATCGTTATGTGATCAATCTGGTTGGTGACTGATTGATCTGGCGACCGCCAGGTGCGTTTGTGTATATCGACGTGGAGAAAGCGTGTGCTGACTAAAAGAAGAGTCCAACCCTTGGCAAGGTCGATCAGCCTGTGTCCGTTATCGGATGTGGTGCTATGTAGGCTGTGTTTGCCGATGACCCGTTCAAAGATCCTTTCTTTACCCAGCTTAGCGTTAAAATCTCTTAGTATGATTTTGGTATCATAAGTGGGGCATTTGGCATATGTTCTGTCTTGGAGATCATAGAAATCATCTTTGATGGAGTCATCCTTGTCTTCCGTTAGGGCATGGAAACATATGAGGCTGATGTTAGAAAAGTTCGCCTTGATGCGAATCGTTATGAGACGTTCACTTACATACTGGACACTCAACCTCTAACAACAAATCCACATCCAAATAGTCTCTGTCCTCTCTCCCTATAGCAGTCACCGTAGTAAATGTCGCATTTTTTCATCCGCTTTTTACCCGGTCCATTCCGTTTTACGGTTATGGTTTGCTAGACCATAGCCCAACCGACGCTAATCCTGTTTGGTGGCGCAAGATACTCGCCATTCGGCCTCTTCCGTCAGTCAGGTAGAGGTGGAAGTAGGACCTGACTAGCAGAGCTGCAAGGTGTTCGGCTGCAAAGGGTCTTACTCGCTTTTTGTCGGGCCAGCATCCGTCGGCAGATGCGACCCCTACAAGGCCTTTGCTATTCCTTTACCCATGGACTCTTATCTACTCAATATTCAGTTAGTACTGCAGGTCTGTATTAACATTTAAATAGATTCTTCGTATATTACGGTAAGGACAGGACTAGCCCAATTGGTCCGCGCTCTTTCAGAAATCCTCTGTACAGTGTTAGTAAGTGTACTACTCTAGGGGGTTTGAAGGAGACTAATTTGACGAAGCAAACAGTCTTCTATATTTACTAATCACTTAAGGTAAACTCATTTACGATCATACGAGGCAACTTCAACTATACAATCGTCGATCCGCGCTTAGGAATACTACCTTTGGTTAAAGCCTTTTGATTACCTATCTATCGCTCTACTAGTTTTATGACCAATCAGCCCTTATAAATCAAGATTTAGCTGCTGGAGGTCTTCTCTATTATGCATATCCTCTTACATGGAACGCGCCAATAAGCCATTAAGGCGACCTTTAAGTACTGCTGTTATGCGCGTCACTTTGTCAAAACCCCAGCGTCAAGATCACTCATCTGAAACACCTACGTCATCTTCAAACTTTCTTTATTCACTCCAAAATGATTAGATACAAGTACAATTAGTGAGAGGTCACCCAGCGTTCCACATGAGCATACTGCCACTGAATGGAAAGCAACAAATATCCACATAGTCATCATCGGACAACTGTGTCCGGACACGACGCAACTCCTGACGACGTTCCAAGTCCAATAGCCATTGAATTCGTGACTTTTCCCAGCCATTTGCCTGTTTCAACAGCATTCGGGCGTTGCCAAAAATGACATCACGGTCCGACGGTGTCGTCTTGTCAGAAACTGTAATCATCAAAAAAAAGGAAATCTCGCATCACCAAGCTACGTGCCGTACGCGCTTACAGAACTCACGTTTCTTTAGAAACCTGAAGTATTCCGAAGTTAACTTGCTGCAAAACTGAGGTTTATCCAGACCTAAATCGTAGTTGATACCACCCAGGACATAGGTGCCATGCAATGACATATTATAAGGCGTCGGATTCCTGTACAAGGGAGTCTTACTCGAATTTTGGACCTTGACCATTCTCCGATCTATGCATTCCCTGGGGACGGCGAAAAAATTTTGATTTCGAACCAACGAATCAACGTTGAAACTGAATGCCTTCATGGATGTGGAGGACGACGCGGCACCATTGCTTAACGTGCCATTATTCCGTTGCTGACGGTGATGATTATTCATTGGCACATTACCAATGGACGGATTGTCACCGATCGGACGCACCGATCGTGCATGATTGTACGCATTGCGTCGCACCATGACCCGACGGGAGCTTTTCAGTTGCCTTTTACGATTTTCCATTAAAGTGTTGTTGTTCTTGTTGTTGTTGTTGTTGTATGGGTTTGCCTTTTCGAATAGATGATCTCGCTTCGGTGGGAAGATCGCTTGGTTAATTACTACAAGAAAATAGCATATTGCAGCCTTCGAAATAAATAGACTTCAAAGCAAAATGATTCTTTGGTTGTCGATCGGGAATATTCCACAATAGAAACATCGATTTTCCAGTTGAACCGTTTTTCTGGACAAAAAATTTTGATTGAAATTCGCATTCATCTCGGATTGAAAATTGCTAGTGCACTGTGATATCGAGACAGTAGTTTCGGTTTGGTTGGTGCTGTAGGCTAGCCCATGTGCCCTACACCTTTCGGTGTTTTTAGATGATGTCTGAAGAGAAGAGGTGTTTCAAGGTTCGTTCTCCTTTGAACTGGACAAATTCATTTCGCTTCACTGATAAAGTGTCATTACATCAAATCTCGAGTCTAGGGTGCAGCTTCTCTTCTTCTTAGTGGGCGCTACAGTTCGGGGTGAACCTGGGCCTCAACCAACATGCCCCTCCCTCTAGCACGATCTTTCGCTAGCCTTTTCCATTGCCACACACCCAGTTGGCTGAGGTCCCCTTCCACCTGTGTGCGCCATCTTAAGGGCGGCCGTCCTCTGCTTCTCCGTCCCTCGGGGTTGGATTCAAAGACTCTCCGGGCTGGAGCTGTGGTGTCCATTCGCTCTACATGGCCCAGCCATCTTAGGCGTTGAATCCGTAGACGCCTGACTAGGCTCATGTCGCTGTACAGCCCGTAAGTTACGTGGTTGAATCTTCTCCTCCATCCCCCGTCTGCGTTTATAGGCCCAAAAATCACGCGCAAAATCTTTCTCTCGAACCGACCAAGGGCATCCTCATCCGCTTTTGATAGTGTCCATGCTTCTGCGCCGTACAACAGGACCGGGATGATAAGGGTCTTATATAGAGTCAACTTTGTCGTTCGGGAGAGGGCTCTATTACTCAGTTGCCTCCTGAGCCCAAAGAAACAGCGATTGGCACGAGTGATTCTGCGTTTGATTTCGGAACTGATGTCGTTGATCCGGGTCACTGCGGAGCCAAGGTAGACGAAGTCCTTAACTACCTCGAACTTATATCTGCCTATACAAACGTTCTGGCCGAGACGTCGGTGTTGAGCGTCCTTTTTTGATGACAGCATATATTTAGCTTTGCCCTCGTTTACCGCCAAACCAATTTTCGCCGCCTCCATCTCAATACTCACAAACGCCTCATTGACATCCCGCTGTGATCTACCTATTATGTCAATATCGTCGGCGTATGCAAGGAGTTGCGAGGATTTGAAATAGATTGTGCCTCTTGTATTGGCCAGTGATTTTTGCACAACCATTTCCAATACGATGTTGAAGAAATCACACGACAGCGCATCGCCCTGCCTAAATCCTTTTTTGACATCAAAACTATCGGTAAGGTGTTCACCGATTCGGATGGAGCAGCGAGCATTCTCCAAAGTCATCCTGCATAGTCTGACGAGTTTAGCAGGTATGTCAAAGGTAGACATGGCGTTGTATAGTTCGTCTCTAATTACGCTGTCGTATGCGGCTTTGAAGTCGACTTGAAATTCATTGGTTTTTTTCAAGGATCTGCCGTAGTGTGAAGATTTGGTCGATGGTGGACTTCCCTGGCCTGAATCCGCACTGATAAGGACCTATCAGCTTATTTACAAAAGGCTTCAGGCGTTCACACAAAACGGCAGAGAAGATTTTGTGGGCGATGTTAAGGGAATTATTCCCCTATAGTTGGCGCAATCAGAGGGGTCTCCTTTCTTGTGGATCGGGCATACGATGCTGAGACTCCATTCCTCGGGCATGCTTACCTCTAACCATATCTTACGGATGAGCTGGTGCATGCTCCCAACCAGGTCATCCCCAGCTGCCTTGAAGAGCGCAGCAGACAGTCCGTCTGCGCCAGCAGCTTTATTCGACTTGAGCTTCGATATGGCAATCTTAACTTCGTCGTGGTCAGGGGGACAGAGTTCTCTGCGGTCTCCGTCGATTAGAAATGGATCATTCTGCCTGACAGCGGTATATTGACTAACATCGCCGTTATACAGTCTGCAGTTCGCTTTATCTGTTGATAAAACTTTCGAACGTCACGCCCGCAGTAACACCTCTCCAAATCCTCAATCGCGCGCTTCTCGTGCTCTTTCTTCTTTCTTCTAAGAAGCTTATGCTCCTCCCATCTTTTTAACTCGTAGAGCTCACGAGCTGCTCTTGTTCTTTTATGCAGCGAGGCCTTTTATGCATCCTGCTTCGCTGTATGAATTCTCCTGCACTTGACATGGAACCAGGTGTTTCTTCGTGGTGGAGCCTTGAAACCCAAAACTTCGGATGCAGAGCTTTTCAGGGCTTTCATTGCAAAGGCTCCACTGCTGTTCTATTGATAGCGTGGAGGATTCAGGTGTATTTGAGAGCTTAAGGGAGACGCGATCGGTTAAAGCACGAGCGGTTTCTGGCGATAGTAGCTTTCCGACGTCGTAACTTTGTATTCTTACTCTACTCCGTTGCGTTCGTGATATCCGTAAGCGCAACTTGGCTACTACAAGATAGTGGTCCGAGTCGATGTTAGCCCCTCGGAAAGTTCGAACATCAAGAATAGTGGAGGAGTGTCTGACGTCGATCGCGATGTGATCAATCTGGTTGGTAGTCGATTGATGAAAAGACCGCCAGGTGCCTTTGTGTATATCGAGGTGCGGAAAGCGCGTACTGGCTAGAAGGAGATTTCGCCCCGTAGCAAGATCAATCAGCCTCTGTCCGTTATCGGAGGTGGTGTCGTGTAGGCTATGTTTGCCGATGACTCGTTCAAATATGCTTTCCTTACCCAGCTTAGCATTGAAGTCTCCTAGTACAATTTTGATGTCATAGCTGGGACATTGGGCATACGTTCTGTCTAGGAGATCGTAGAACTCATCTTTGGCGGAGTTATCCTTGTCTTCCGTGGGGCGTGGACGCAGATCAGGCTGATGTTAAAAAATTTAGCCTTGATACGGATTGTTATGAGGCGTTCGCTCACATGCCGAAAGCTTAGGACTTTTTGCCTTAGTCCACCTCGAACAACAAATCCGCATCCAAACAATCGTTGCCCTCTCTCCCTATAGCCGTCGCCGTAGTAAATATCGCAGTTTTTCATCCGCTTTATACCCGGTCCATTCCATCGCATTTCCTGGATGGCGGTGATGTCCGCTTTATAGCGGTCTAGGGCGTCCGCAAGTTGTTCAGCTGCACGTGGCCTGTTTAGGGACCTAACATTCCACGTACAAAGCCGAAGATCATTGTCCTTTTTTTCGTTTTTTGCAAGGGTCGTCAACATAAATCCGGTCCGTTATATCCGAGGCTTGTGGTTGTTTCGGAGTTTGTGTTTTTTTTTTACGGTTACGGCTTACTAGGCCGTAGCCCAACCGACTAATCCTGTTTTTTTTTTGGCGCAGGATGCTCGCCATTCGCCCTTCCCCGTCTGCAATTTCCATAGGAAATCTCCAGATGGCACCACGAGGAGTTGGGGATAGGACTTACTAACAGTGCCGCAAGATGTTCGATTGCGGTGGCTCTTCTCGCTTTTTAGCAGGCCAGCATCCGTCGGATAGATGCTACCCCTACGAGGCCTTTGTTAGTCATTTGCCATCCTCTAGGGTGCAGCTATGACCTCGTTTTATCACATAATTTGACAGTTGGTCTACCTGAGAGAGGTATAGGGAATAACTGCAGGCCCAGTCGGCCTATCTGCTATCTGTTGGAGCACTCAGACACCAATACTGGTTCATTGTACTGCCAGTGATGTAGAACTAAGAGATTCGGCACACATTACGTCGGCCCCACGCTTGCGCCACCGTGCGCGAGCAAAGGCGAGACAGTCACAAAGAAAGTGTTCTGCTGTGTCGCCATCTTTGTAGCATGCAAGACAGGTAGGCGTCTCACTAATGCACGGTCTTTGGCCAGCTGTTTCCAGTGGCACACGCCCAGTTGGTTAAGGTCTCCTTTCACCTGCGTGCGCCACCTTAAATGCGACCGTCCTCTGCCGTGCTTTCTTTCCGGGGTGGATTCGAAGACTCTTCGGGTCGGAGCTGTATTTTCCATGCGCTCTACATGGCCTAGTCACCCTAGACGCTGTATCCGTAGACGTCGTACCAGGCCGATGTCGCTGTACAACCCGTACAGTTCTACGTTATATCTTCTCCTCCATACACCGTTTGAACAAACGGGACCGTAGATAGTGCGCAGAAACGACCAAGGGCATCTTCATCCGCTTTAGTTAAGGTCCAAGCCTCTGCGCCGTAAAGGAGGACTGGGGTGATCAAGGTCTTATATAGTGTCACCTTGGTTTTCCGAGAGAGGGCTCTACTTCTCAATTGCCTCTTGAGCCCATAGGAACAGCGGTTGGCAAGAGTGATTCTGCGTTTTATATCAGCGCTCTGGTGTTGTTGTCGCTGGTCATCAGTGAGCCAAGGTAGATGATTTCCTTGACCACTTCAAGGTTCTATCCGCCCATGGTGAGGTTCTGGCCAATACGACGGTGTTGTCCGTCTCTTTTAGATGAAAGCAGATATTTGGTTTTACCCTCATTAACCTTGAGGCCCATCTTAGCCGCTTCTACCTCAATGCTTACAAAGGCCTCATTGACGTCTCGCTGTGTCCGTCCAATCACGTCCATGTCGTCCGTGTACGCAAGCAATTGCGTAGACTTGAAATAAATCGTACCTCTTGTGTTGGCCAGTGTCTCTTGCACGATATTTTCAAGCACGATGTTGAAAAAGTTGCATGACAGCGCGTCACCTTGCCTAAACCCTTTTTTAACATCACAGGTCTCTCTATTCCTCTATAGTTGGCGCAGTGATAGGGGTCTCCTTTCTTATGGACCGGGCAAACGATGCTGAGATGCTGAGCCTTCGAGATATTCCAGTTTGGTCCAAAGATGCCGGCGTCTAAGGTCTTTGACATTGAGTTTGAGATCGCCGTGGCGCAGTGGGTAGTGTGTTGGCCTCTGACGCCGATGACACGGGATCGAATCCCGACACAGCCATGTCATCGAACGTGTTTTTCACGGTGTTTCTCCTCAGCGGGGCTCTGACAAAACCCCCAGTAGTAAAATTGTCATGAAAAGCTTCTCGAAATTCGCCGTTCGGAACCGGCAATAAACTGTAGGTCCCTTTCACCTATGGGAAAACGAAACCAACATGGCCGATTGAGAGAGAAGCTCGGCTCAGGTTCTTTATGGACTGTAACGCCAACATATATACATACAAGGGATCGCCGCTTTCCCAATCTGTGCGGTTTGGGATCAGTATCTCAAGCCTTTTGTCAAGAGTGAGGGTGCGTCATAATGCCTCCGAGACCGTGGTAATCATATTCAGCTCAGGAAGATCTTGCAAAATGGACATATGACCCAATGGTCTACATGGTAGGGCTGTTTCCGTGCGTAGCATTCTGATTGCACTGCATAATGCAACATTTTTAATAAAAAGGTCCATGAGAGTGCTTCTCCAATCAGTGCTTCTAGGGCTGCCCTCGTGCTGAGACACGCTGGTCTCTAAAGGCGTTGAAGCTTAACGATCGGTATCTCGGCCATGATAGATTAACTTGTAGAGTAGGTTGTCGGTAACTATCGACCAAAGATGGGGTGAAAGGACTCCTCCTTGTGGACACCCCTTAGCTGCCCGTACTGTCACCAAGACTTCTCTGAATGTGGCTGATATAATATAAGGCTTTTTGGCATGGCCCCACTCCAGTGGTTAGTGGAATGGTTTACACCTCTGCGGGATTATCGAAAGCCGCCTCAATATCGAGAAAGTCGCAAATTGCTATCTTCTTTCCTGAAACTATCTTCAACACGCCCTACTAAGTGCTCATGCTCCGAAGATCGTTATTTGCGCTATGCTTATTGCATAGCATATGCAATGGTATCTGACTCTAGGATTCTCTTATATGGAGTTTCTAGCAGTTTTTCCGTTGTTTTTAGTAGGACAGATGTTAGGCTGATAGGGCTGTAGGATTTAGGTTGCTCGCTGGGTTTTCCAATCTTGGGGATGAAGACAAGGTGGACTTCTCCCTAAATTTGAGGAATGTAGCCCAAGTTGAAACAGGACCTAAAAAGAACTATCAGTGGTGATAGGATAATGTTGAGGCCTTTCTGTAGAATAGCAGGAAGACACCGCCTTTGCCTGGGGCCTCATAGGGTTTCAATGAACCAATTGCCCATTTAACCCTATCGGGGCTGAAAGGTATGTCAGGGAGGCTATTTGTTCTACCACTGCTATTATTTGTGACGCTCGTTTGATCATCAAAAGCCATTCGTTCGGGAATAGAACCAGGGAAGGGTACCCTAGCAAGGTCTCCAGGGCTTCCGTGAGATTGATAGTACAGGTACCTTCTGATTTGCGAAGCAGTCCGAGTCCATTTGTATGTTCCTTGGACAGTACTTTATAGAGTCGGGCCGCAGTTGGTAGTGGGCCTATGTTCTTGCAGTGTTTCTTCTAAGGCGTTCGAGGTTGTGTTTCGTTAGAGCCGATCTAATCAATCCAACTTTTCGATTCAAGCTCTGCATTCCACCAAGGTATATACCGGCTTATGTGTATTTATCCTAGGTGTACAACTGTTTCTAAAAGATGAGATGAGCGTTTCATTGAGTGGATAAGTCGCTTGTTCGATGTCATCTGTCGATGCAATTGATTTAAGAAGCATATCTTCTTTAGCGGCAAGTTGAGCTTGGAGAAGAGCCCAGTTTGTTCATTCGAGGTGATATCTAAGCTCAGCTTTCCTAGCCTCACTAGGGATGTTAAATGTGATATGTTGGTGAACAGATAGTGAGGTCTCACTGGAGACGTGCCAGTCACAAATTGTATTTGAAACAAAGGGGCTAGAGATTGTGAGGTCAAGTTCCTCTTCTCTAATTGAATTTATAAAGTCAGGTTTGGCGCCTCTATTGGCAACGGTGAAAATGCTTCTGAGGAAATAGTCAAGAAGTGACTCACGTCGTTTGTTGGTATTACTGCTGCTCCATTCTATGTGGTGCGCTTTGGCATCGCATCCAATGACCAGATGTCATTTGCGCCAGTTGCAGTACCTGGGCATACCTTGCAAGAAACTGATCCTTGAAATGTCCAATTCAAGTTATCGACTCGTTGCTGACTTGCTTCACAACAACCGTATTGTCTAGTGTGCGAGTAGTTTGTAGGCTGACGACTTTGATGCATCTCGCACAGAACTCGGAACCTCGAATTTACGTACCCATCGACCTACGGTTGTTTCCTTATCCGATCAAGGGGACCAAAATGTTGACGAAGTACGCAAATCATATTTTGTGACTATTCCCCATTTCGTAGTGCTCTCGAATAACTTGAGCGCGGTCTTCAATCGAGTGCGACTCAATAGTGATAAATGGCTAACGTTCAGCTAACAGAATGGTATACGTACGAAAGCCAACAAGTGCAGCGTCTTTTTCAAATGTATGTTTACTGTCCTGCACCTCACTTGGACAACCTTTTACCATCCCTTGTCAGCCAGTAAGTAAAATCGAACTCATTTGCTCTATTTCTTTCAGAAATCATTCAACTCGTCAAGGCGTACCCCAGTGACCGTGCACGACCGTTCCGGCCGTATATAACCACCAACGAGCATGAGGATATGAATGCGTTAATGCTTAAATGCTGGACAGAGGATCCCTCTGAACGGCCAGACTTTAGCACTCTCAAAACAACGCTCCGTAAAATCAACAAGTAAGTAGTAGCCTTCCATAGACCCATTTAAGTTCTAATACCCCTTCGGTCACTTGTAGAGACAACGAAACAGGAAACATAGTCGACAACCTGCTCAAGCGTATGGAACAGTACGCCAACAATCTGGAAGAGCTGGTCGAAGAACGAACCAAAGACTACCACGAGGAGAAGAAGAAATGCGAAAAACTCCTCTACCAACTACTCCCGCAAAGTGTGGCCGCCCAATTGATCAGCGGTCATCCAGTCGTAGCCGAAACCTTCGATCAAGTCACCATCTACTTCAGTGATATTGTCGGCTTCACAGCAATCTCGGCCGAGAGCACACCTATGCAAGTGGTTCAATTCCTCAATGATCTCTACACCTGTTTCGACTCGATCGTCGAGAATTTCGACGTCTACAAGGTGGAAACTATCGGTGATGCCTATATGGTTGTCTCGGGCCTGCCCATACGCAATGGCAAACGACATGCACGTGAAATCGCCCGACTCGCTTTAGCCCTCCTCGAAGCGGTGCATCAGTTTAAAATTCACCATCGACCCAATGACCGTCTGAAGCTCCGCATCGGCCTACACACCGGTCCCTGTGTAGCCGGTGTCGTCGGACTTAAAATGCCGCGCTACTGCCTGTTCGGCGATACCGTCAACACTGCCTCACGCATGGAATCCAACGGCGAGGCATTGAAGATTCATATCAGTCATACGACAAAAGCCGCTCTCGACGAGTACGGCACGTTCATCACGACCGAACGCGGTCTAGTCAACATGAAGGGCAAAGGCGAAATGCTCACCTACTGGCTGGACGGTGAATTACCTTCCACGCCTGTTCGCGATTGCGACAGTGACATCATTACCCCCAACCATCACCTCCACAACAGTATTTCGAATTTCCATCCATCAACTAAGGGCGCGACGTCGCCGCCGTCATGCCTGAACGGCCACAGCACTCAAGGAGACTCACTGAAGACTGATGAACAAAGTAACTTATTAGATTTTACCCTCTCCGACGGCGTGTACGACCGCGATCTGATGCCGATCAATCGTCAAAACGGTGACAGCAACGACCTCTGGGAGATGTCTAACCTCAAGACCTCAGACCTAAAAACAAACTTAAACCACAACACGAATCATAAGGCGGTCAACAAGAAGGATAGTCCACGGAGGGAAAACCTCTTGCTTCTTAAGTCGGCCTTCGCGCATCCGCACTACAATGCGACGCGGCGAAACTCGACGAAAACCGCGTCCGACATTGCGCGCGCCGCCGAGAACAGCAAGCGACACAATCACCACAACAGTAGCTGTAACAACAGTAAATCTAATTTAAATCTAATCAAATCGAGTAGTAGTAACAGTAGTCTAAGCTTCAACAACATCGTCAAGGCAAACAACGTCAAGAACCTGAAGATCATGTGCAATTCGACGGGGCTGGACGGCGGCAGCGTGAAAAATAGCTCAAGTGGCGGCGGTAGCGTGACGCAACCCCTGTTAACAAAGATCAATTCTTGAAACCCAAGCCGCGCTAGCTAGGTACTCGTAGAGCGAGTCGATGGCAACTTTGCTGTGTACATTGTTTCGTAGGTGAAGTAGCGAGCCGAAGGACAAAAAGGATTAGGATTAGTGGCGCTTAACGCTTAATACAAGTGTATTAGTACGTAAGGTAGACCTCAAGCTAGTTGAATGTTTCCTGAGTAATTTTTGTAATTTAAAACTATGTTCCTTTTATTTAATGAGCGTAACGTGAGTAATAACGAAATAAAATAAAGTAAATTCGCATCGAAATAATACAATATGCTGGTGTGGTGAGTTGATTTTGTATTTTTGAATTTTGACGTTATTCAACGGAAACGGATGATGGGGAATTCGATTTATGCTTAGCACGGACACGAATCATTTCGAAATGTGACTCACTGGATATGGCAGCGGAACTGTTCGATTGGAAGTTTATCGAACTGTGTTGCGAGTGAACCTTTATTGCTGGCAAAATTAAATGGAACAAGTTCGTGTGAGATATCAACGAGTTTTTTGTTTTGTTTGTAAACTTGTGACTTGCGGTGTTTAGTGCGCATCCCAGAGGTTCAATTTTCGCTAACTCTGATACATAGAACAAGCTGATTGCTGAAGCACACGTCAGTAAGCAAACAGCGTTGTTTATGGACCGTTTTCCTTTCCAGCTGGGTTTGTGGGTGCCTGTTGACTGCAACCTGGAAATGTCGTCCTTCTTGTTTTTAAATTCGGTGAGTTTATTCTTCTAAAAAATGATCCCTGTTAATTCAGGTTTGTAAACAACAACCGGGCATGGGCTCGGACATACAGGGTAAAGTTGTTGATTGCTCTCAACCTGGCGAGATGCCAGCAACGATCCCTGTTTAAATGCCCGGGTCACGGCCTCCTCGCGGCGCCCTCTGGATAGCCTCTTCAACAACCGTTGGGAGGTGAACAAACGTATGCAGCGAAAAAAACCCCGACCAGAATGGGGGTTGTGCGGCGGGCTAACAATCCGCCCACGTAAAAAAACCCAAAGTTATGAATGAGCAAGATGCCTCGGATACACGGACGGATACTCGACGACGACAACGCACGAAAAAGGAACACGATTTGCGAGTATGCTCCTGGAATGTCAGAACCCTGTACACTCCCGGAGCTGCTCATAAACTAGAAGGAATCCTCACGCAGTACAATGCGGATATTACTGCGGTCCAGGAAATACGCTGGATAGGAAACGGTATGTTTAGGAAGAAAAGTTGCGACATTTATTACAGCTGTCACAAGAGGTTGCACTTACTGGGATGCGGATTTGTCGTGGGAAAGCGGTTAAGGTCGAAGGTCATCGACTTTAAACCTATAAGTGATCGCCTGGCTGTGATCCGCATCAGAGGCAGATTTTATAACATCAGCCTTATATGTGCACACGCCCCTACCGACGAGGCTGAAGACCCTATCAAGGAGGACTTCTATGACCTCCTGGACAAAGCCTACAGAGCTTGTCCGGAGTACGATGTAAAAATCGTGCTCGGGGACTTCAACGCCAAAATCGGTAAGGAAAACACCCTTGGCGGAGTGATCGGAAAGCACAGCCTCCACGATACAACAACAGATAACGGCTTCCGACTCGCTGGCTTTGCGACAGCTCGTAATGCGGTGATAAGTAGCACAAGATTCCCTCGCAAGCGAATCCACACAGCAACCTGGCGATCTCCGGACGGTCGAACCGCCAATCAAATCGACCATGTGCTCATTGACGCAAGGTACTCGTCAAACATCCTGGATCTGCGAACATTCAGAGGGGCAAATGTCGACTCTGACCACTTCCTCGTAGCAGCAAGATTCAGAGCTCGACTGTCCAATGTCAGAAAGCTGCACCACCAGCCCATCAGGAGGAGGTTCGACATTGGGCGCCTGAGCACACCGGAGGTTGCCAGAGTCTACAGGGAGCAGCTGAGCGAAAGACTCTACGGTATGCCTACGTCGAACACAAATGCCAATAATATGTGGCTGCATTGCCGCTCAGCCATTCAGGAAGTAGCCGAAACCACCTTAGGATACCTACCACCCCCGACAAGAAACCCGTGGTATGATGGCGAGTGTGAGCAGAAAAAGGCAGCAACCGACGAGGCGTACCAAAAGGCGTTGCAGAGGAAAACCAGGGCAGCGCAAGAAGAGTACCGAGCCAGAAGAAGGGAGGAGAAAAAACTACTGCGACAAAAGAAAAGAATCATCGCAGCCTCCCAGCTCAAGGATAACGAGGAGTCTAGGGATAGACATAAAATATGAGCCTTTTCCAGGAAAGCGAAAAACCTTGCAGAAGGCTTCAAAAAGGGCACCCTGGCTCTTCGAAACTGCGAGGGTAATCTTGTCACCGACCCGCAGGGAATAGTGGATGTATTTAAGCAGCGCTTCCAGCAGCTGCTTAACGAGCATGACCAAGAGAGAGTGGTAGGGACCGAGGAAATCCCAACTCCAGCCGCTGAAGTAGTCCTCCCACCCAGCATAGAAGAAGTCGGCACAGCTATTCAGAAGCTGAAGAATAGGGAAGATGAAAGCATGCATGCCTGACGACTGGAATACCAGCTCTATATGCCCCATCCACAAAAAAGGCGATCCTACCTCTTGCAAGAACTATAGAGGTATATCCCTGCTCAATGTCGCATACAAGATCCTGTCCAGCGTATTGTGTGAACGTCTAAAACCATTTTGCACCGCACTAATCAGCAGCTACCAGTGCGGCTTCCGGCCCGGCAAATCAACTATAGACCAAATTTTCACACTTCGACAAATCCTGGAAAAGACCAACGAGTTTCAAGTCGATACACACCATCTTTTCATCGATTTCAAAGCCGCATACGACAGCATTCATCGTGAAGAACTGTTTGGGGCGATGGCCGAATCTGGGATCCCGGGAAAACTGATCCAGTTGTGTCGCGCCACACTAAAAAACACGCGATGCACCGTGCAACTCGGTTCTAGGACCTCGGAACCATTCGAAACATGCACCGGATTTCGGCAAGGAGATGCACTGTCATGTGACTTCTTCAACCTGGTGCTGGAGCAGATAGTGCGACGGGCAGGCGTCAACAGGGAAGGCACTATCTTTTATAAGGCCATCCAGCTGCTAGGATACGCGGATGATATCGACATCATCGCGAGTTCTCGCCGTGGCATTGTGGAAGCATTCACGGCGATTGAGGAACTGGCGAAACGAGTTGGTCTTAAGGTCAATGAGGACAAAACGAATTACATGCTGTCAAGCAAAAACCAATCCGTCGCTCACCACCTGGGACAAAATATAACAATTGACAGCTACAATTTCGAGGTAGTTAAGGAGTTTGTCTACCTCGGGGCAAACGTAAATTCCACAAATGACACCACAGTGGAGATCCGGCATAGAATCGCCCTTGGCAACCGCTGCTACTTCGGCTTGTCCAAACAACTGGGGTCAAAACTCCTCACTCGAAAGACCAAAGTCATGCTTTACAAAACGCTCATTCTGCCAGTCTTGCTGTACGGAGCCGAAAGCTGGACGATAAGCAGGACAGCGGAGCTGATTTTGGGTTCTTTCGAAAAAAAAATTCTGCGCCGGATATTTGGTCCTGTCTGTGAGGAAGGTGAATGGAGAAGAAGACACAACCGCGAACTCTACGAGCTGTACCAAGATATGGATGTAGTCCGGAAGGCAAGGATCCGTCGACTACACTGGCTCGGCCACATCGAGCGCATGGACATCAACGCTCCAGCTAAGAGGGTCTTCGACTCCGAGCCTCCTGGTTCGAGAAGAAGAGGAAGACCGAACCTCCGGTATAAAGACCAAGTAATCGCGGATGTAAGACATCTTGGTCTTGACTACTGGAAGCAGCGTGCCCGGGACCGTCAAGGATGGAAGGCAGCTATAGCTCAGGCTCAGATCCTCCATGGATCCCAGGCCTGATAAGTAAGTAGTAAATTACAACTTACTTATTTGTGGTCGATCCCAGGTTCCAAACGCAAATGGTCGGCGGAGCAGCGTCCCCACTTACACTACAATTGAAGTGCTTCACTTCACTTTTTCTACTTTCTAACAATTCACTACCCCACTAAGATCTGCTCTAACTAAATACAACCTCGAATTGAGGAAATCCAAGAGAACGTCTTGGAGGAAACATTGCGAGAACATAGACTCGCTTCCAACTGCGGCCCGACTCCACAAAGCACTATCTCGAGAGCACACAAATGGGCTCGGGCTGCTTCGCAAATCAGACGGCACCCTTACCGTCAACCGCAGGGAAACCATGGAGACCTTGCTCGAGGTGCACTTCCCTGGTTCTACTCCCTATTCGATGTCCTCTGACGATCAGAATAACGTCATAGAAAACATCGACAGTAGAACAAATAGCCTCTCTGGAAGACTATTCAGCCCTGACAGGGTTAAATGGGCAATTAGTTCAATCAAACCCTACAAGGCTCCAGGCAAAGACGGTGTCTTTCCTGCGATCCTACAGAAAGGCTGGAACACAATTCTACCATCACTGATAGTTCTATTTAGGTCTTGCTTCAACCTGGGATACATACCCCGGACTTGGAGAGAGGTCAATCTTGTCTTCATCTCCAAGATTGGGAAACCAAGCGAGCAACCTAAATCCTATCGCCCTATCAGTTTGACTTCGTTCTTTCTAAAAACAATGGAGAAACTGATAGAGCTCCATATTAGAGGCATCCTGGAAAATCAGATACCTCTGCATCCCAACCAGTATGCATATCGCAAAGAGCGATCTACCGATAATGTACTACACCACTTGGTGACGCACATTGAAAATAGTTTCACACAAAAGAAATCGCAATCTGCGCCTTTCTCGATATAGAGGGAGCCTTTGATGATACTGGCTATGATTCGATCACCACTGCACTATCCTGCAGGGGTGTAGACCATCCCACTAATCACTGGATCAGGGCGATGCTAAATAGCCGTATTGTATCAGCCACATGCGGAGAGGTCTCAGTGACAGCATCGGCGGTTAGAGGATGCCCACAAGGGGGAGTCCTCTCACCACTGCTTTGGTCGATAGTCATCGACGATCTACTACGCAAGCTGACCACTCGGGGCTACGAGGTCATCGGATATGCTGATGACCTAGTAGTCATTGTTACGGGCAAGTGCGAGATCACTGCCTGTGAGCGCATGCAGCTTGCGCTCCAACTTATCTCTGACTGGTGTGGCAGAGAGGGTTTATCTATTAACCCAAATAAGACAATCTTAGTCCCATTTACAAAGAGGAGAAAGGTACAACCCTGCTCACGCGCATAGGATTTTCAGAGGAAGTAAAGTATCTATGTAGGTATTGACCTAGACCGTAAACTCAACTGGAACTCCAATATGAGAAATAAACTCATGAAAGCGACTAAGGCCATATGGGCCTGCCGACGCACCTACAGTAAAACCTGGGGACTTAAACCTAAGGTAGTACACTGGTTATACACCGCGATAGTAAGACCTATCGTCCCTTACGGGTCCGTATGGTGAACAAAAGTTGAGCGAAAAACTATTATTATCAAGCTTCAACGCCTTCAGAGACTAGCGTGTCTCGGCATCACAGGCGCTATGCCATCCTGCCCTACGGCAGCACAAGACGCACTCATTGGACTCGCTCCACTGCACCTTTTTATCAAAAGGGTGGCATTACGCAGTGCAATCAGAATCCTCTGCTCGGGAACAAATATGCCATGTAGACCTGCAGGCCACATGTCCATATTACAACACTTTCCCGAGCTGGATATGATTAATACAGTCTCGTACGCATTGCCACACACCTTCACCTTTGACAAGAGGTTTGAAATACTGATCCCAAACCGCTCAGCATGGGATAACAGTGATCCCCTGCTAAATGTCAAAGGCCTCATAAGGTACACGGATGGCTCCAAGATGGCTTCTGGCGTTGGCGCCGGCATCTTTGGACCAAAACGCAAGATCTCGAAGGCCCTGGGAACAAGCCCCAGCATCTTCCAAGCAGAGCTGCATGCCATCCTAACATGCGTCAATCTAAATCTTGAGACTGGCATCAGAGGAATAACCACCACCATACGCTCTGATAGCCAAGCAGCGCTTAAAGCACTGGGTTCGTACAGCACGAACTCAAAAACCGTCAAGGAATGCCATGACGTCCTACAAGACCTCGCCAAAAGAAATACTGTGGGCGCCAGGACATAAAGGTATCAAGGGCAATGAAATTTCCGACCAACTTGCCAGAAAAGATTCCAGCGACAAATACATAGGTCCGGAACCTTTCTGAGGCATTCCCGGGTCAAAGATAAATTACTTCTTAGATAAGTGGGAAAAATCGCAACACCTGTCCTTCTGGAACAGTATTCGGGGACTCCGTCAATCTAAACGACTTATACGACCCCTGAACATACACCCTATTGACATACTCAAACTCAATAGAAGGGATATCAGAGGACTAGTCAGCTATCTAACGGGACACTGCGGTCTGAGATATCATTTAAACAAAATTAGTCTCTCGTCTGAAACTGAGTGTCGGCTCTGTCTAGAGGACGATGAGACGGCAGAGCACATACTGTGTGAGGGTGCTGCTCTCAGCCATCTTAGGAAGCGTATCCTTCTCAGTGAAGTTATGACTCCTGAGGGGATCACCCAGGCTCCTACGAGAAGCATTCTCAACTTCATTATAGAGGTGGAGATGCTACTCAGCTAATCGGCAAGCAGGCACAATAGATCTGCAAAGGTCGCAGTGCCGTAATTTACCCTTAGACCCATTTTAGCCGCTTCTGCATCAATGCTTGCAAACGCCTCACTGACGTCTCGCTTTGTCCGTCCAATAACATCAATGTCATCTGCGTAGGCAAGCAATTGTGTGGACTTGAAGTAGATCGTACCTCTTGTATTGGCCGCAGAGTCCCGCATGATCTTTTCAAGTATGATGTTAAAGAAATCACATGACAGTGCGTCACCCTGGCTAAAACCTTTTTTAACATCGAATGGGTCGGTTAGTTCACCTCCGACCTTAATGGAGCAGCGAGAGTTCTCCATAGCACAGTCTGACGAGTTTGGCAGGAATGTTAAAACATGACATGGCTCTGTATAGCTCGTCTCTATAAACACTGTCATACGCGGCTTTAAAGTCGACGAAAAGATGGTGCGTGTCGACCTGGAAATCGAGGGTCTTCTTCAAGATCTGCCGTAGTGTAAATATTTGGTCTATCGTGGATTTTCCTGGCCTGAAACCACACTGGTAGGAACCTATCAGATTGTCCACGAACGGTTTCAGGTACTTACACAAGACGGCAGAGAGGATCTTGTACGCGATGTTCAGGAGGCTTGTCCCTCTGTAATTGGCGCAGTCATAGGGGTCTCCTTTCTTATGAACCGGGCAAACCATACTGAGATTCCATTCATCGGGCATGCGTTCTTCCGACCATATCTTGCAGATGAATTGGTGCATGTTCCTAACCAGCTCATCGCCAGCTGCTTTCAATAGCTCCGCGGGGAGTCCGTCTGCTCCAGCAGCTTTATAAGACTTAAGTTTCGATATCGCTATCTTAACATCGTCTAGGTCGGGTGGACGGGATTCTCCTTCGTCTTCGTCCATTGTGAATGGTTCGTTCTGCCTGACGGCGGCATTTTGACTATCATCGCCGTTATACAGTCTGCAGAAGTGGTCCTTCCACAATCTCAGCATCGACTGTTACTCCACTACTAGTTGTCTGTGCTCATCCCTGCAGGCTTCTGCTCTGGCTTTATAGCCTTGGAATGTCGTTGTTCCTGCAAAAGCATCTCTCCATCTCCTCGATCTCGCGCTTCCCGTGCTCCTTCTTTTTTCTTCTCAAAAGCGCATGCTCCTCCTTCCTTTTCTGTGCATAGAGCTCGTGGGCAGCTCTCGTCCGTCGATGCACTGTAGCCATTTATGCATTCTGTTTCTCTACATAGGCCTGTCTGCATTCGTCTTCAAACCAGGGGTTTCTCAAAGGTGGTGGCTTGAAACCGGTGCGGGGTGCTGATAACGACTTCATTGCTGTTCTATGGTTTGTGCAGATTTCATCGGGACTTGAAAGAGTTTGAGGGAGACTTGATCGGCGACGGTCCTGGCGGTCTCCTGCGATTGCAGCTTTCCGACGTTATATTTTGGTGTTCTTACTCGACTCCATTGATTCCGAGAGATTCGCATCCGTACCTTGCCTGCAACAAGGTAATGATCCGAGTCGATGTTGGCTCCTCGAAAGGTTCGGACATCTAGGATGCTGGAAGAGTGTCTGCCGTCGATCACAACATGATCAATTTGATTGATTGTCGATTGATCGCCAGCTCCCCTTATGGATGTTGAGGTGTGGGAATAGTGTACTTGCTACCACGGGATTATGCCTTAGTCCGTTTTCTTACGTGGTGTTGTGTAGGCTGTGCTTTCCTATGGCTCTTTCAAAGATAGCTTCCTTACCCAGCTTCGCATTGAAATCTCCTAGAACGATTTTGGTGTCATAGTTGGGACATTGGGCATATGTTCTGCCTAGGAGATAGAAGTCATCTTTATGTCGGTCATCTTTCTACTCTGTGGGAGCGTGGACACATATTCGGCTTATATTGTCCAGATTGGCCTTAATGCGGATAGTTATGAGGCGTTCGCTTACATTCAGAAAGCTTAAGACTTTTTTCCTAAAAGCACCTCCCACCCCCCGTGAGGCACCCGAGTCTTCACTCGTAGCCTCACATATACATATTTAGAACAGCAAGTTTCACCACCGGTTTCGAAAAAGTCCCTCTCTAGTTTTGACTTCAGCCGAACGGACTTGGTTGTCTAGACCGGGAAACACTCTAGTCACTCTTCCCCGCACCCTTTGCTACGGGGCGCGTCAGCGTCCTGGCTACATCGCCGGGTGAGGACAGGCAAGTGTTCTCGGACTCATCTTCACTAAAATCTATCCTTGATTTGCTGACTTACACGCCACTACTTACGAAGACATAGGGCTTTTGCGTCGATCTGGCCTGGTGATTGCGTCGAGTTAGGTCCTCTCAGTAAGAAGTGGTTCGGCGTTAACGGTTCTTCACTCTCAGTTGATACCGGCAGATGCGCAAGAGGGCGACTGTTGACAATGTTTTCTGCTTCGATTAGGCTGCTTAGCAGAGTGTCGATGCTCGGCGACAACTCGTGAAGAACATGTGACAGGCCTCTCTTGACATAGTGGACGAATCTCTCTCAACACCTTCCGGCATGTGGGTTCAACGGGCAGTTAAACACCCACTCTATGCCCTTCGAAGAAATTTCCCTTTTGATAGCTTCATTGTCGAATATTTCAGTAGTCGTCAGCTCATTTCTGGCCCCGACAAAGTTGGTACCGTTATCGCTTCTTATGCGACAAAATTTCAGAGTCACATGATGCAGGCATATGTGGATAAGTCAGCAGCGATTTCCAGGTGGATAGCACGTGAAGAGGGCGATCCACCGTTTCTCTTTACGATGGCCGATAGTGATTTGAACGGGCCCGAAATAGTCTAAGCCGATATAAGTAAAGGGTCTCACAAACGGAGTGAGACGGTCCCTTGGCAACTGACCCATCAACGGCGGTAACGGCTGAACATTTCGGAGACGACAGTGACTGCACTCTTTTTTAACGCGTAGCAGTACAGCAGCGGGGCGTCATGGCGCAGTGGTTAGTATATATGACTCTGGCGCACGATGAGCGAGTTCGGATCCCGATAACACCTACGCCATCGAATGTTTAATTCGCGGCGTCCCTCCTCGGCGGGATACTGGCAAAACTCCCCGTAGTATACTTGCCAAGATAAAGCTTCTCGACTCAAGCCGTTCGGAATCGGCATTAAACTGTAGGTCCCTTTCACCTGTATAAAAAAAAGTAAGTCACACACAACATGGGTGATTGAGAGAAGCTTGGCCCTGGCCCTTCATGGGCTGTAACGCTACCACAGCAGCAACAGCAGTACGCAAGCTAGGCACCCAAAATCTTTCTGGTGATGCAGCAGACAATGAAAATGTGTTATTATCCACTTTGTAAGTGGATGACCCTTTGGCAGAATGATGGGACGTCTGGCCGTGAACGGTACACTCGTCGCATATCCTTTTTCTACGGCTATGAACTCCGGTTCCATCGACATCTTATTTTCAAGACTCCAAAGCCTTCGTCTTGCCATCTCGAAACCCGCTGGGGTCTCAACTGTTTCATCAGCATTGACTTCTCTATCATCGTGCTTTTCCCAAACTATTGCAAATTTATAGGCCGATTAGGTCCCTGCAGATTCAATTATTTGGGCAAGTCTGCACTAATGATAGTTACTGAAGACCCCTCGTCGAGTAGCGTAAAGGTTTTCACCACCATATCATCATTGTAAGGCCTTACGGGCAAAGTGCGAAAAAATATTTTGGAGGTTACCTTGGTGTTTCTTGTCCTTGATCTTTCGTCGGATCTGATTTGTGGCTGAAGACAAACTGGCGTGACGATGCATACGAGTCTGGCTACCCCACTTGACCAATCATCAATATGTTTGACTGTAGGAAACTTCGCTGAGCTCATTCCAAACCCTTGCTCATTGGTAATTTATGGACAACCTCATCGATTAATGTGGGATTAGCCAGATGTTGGTGAAGACCACTTGACTCCATAAACGTGGTTTTGCACCTTTTATGGAAAACGGTATCAGCAATTCCAATTTACTCTCCGGTATATTTGGCACATCTCTTATGTTCATGAGCCGACTCTGCAACAAACACTCTGGACGACCAAATCTAAGCTCCAGCGCTGTCATAACTCGATCTACATTATTCAGGTGTATTAGCAGTGCCTCGACTACTTCTTTGGCCTCACCTTTGATACTTTTTTCAAGACGGAAAATGTTTTCGACTTTGGAATAGCCGAACATTGCTG
Source organism: Eumerus sabulonum (assembly GCA_951905685.1). Taxonomy (NCBI): domain Eukaryota; kingdom Metazoa; phylum Arthropoda; class Insecta; order Diptera; family Syrphidae; genus Eumerus; species Eumerus sabulonum. Next base: position 10,205,127 of record OX645060.1, read on the forward strand.
TTGATTCTTGAAAGGCCATTGGAAACATAGGCCAATCTTCCGGCCTACCGGTAATATCAGGGAGATCGTGAAGTTTTCGGCCAACATGCGACTGAGTCATAGTACATGATGGCGTCGGTTGAGTTGATTGCTGCGGAATAAATGTCGGCTGACCAAAAGGTTGCAGTTGGCTTAGAGGTGGTAAATACGAAAAACTTCCTTGCGTGCACGAGGAACTTCTTCTTCTTCTTAATGGGCGCTACAGTTCGGGGTGAACTTGGGCCTCAACCAACATGCCCCTCCATCTAGCACGACCTTTCGCTAGCCTTTTCCATTGCCGTACAGCCAGTTGGCTGAGGTCCCCTTCCACCTGTATGCGCCATATTAAGTGCGGACGTCCTCTGCTTCTTCGTCCCTCGGGGTTGGATTCAAAGACTCTCCGGACTGGAGCTGTGGTGTCCATTCGCTCTACATGGCCCAGCCATCTTAGGCGTTGAATCCGTAGACGCCTGACTAGGCTCATGTCGCTGTACAGCCCGTAAAGTTTGTGGTTGAATCTTTTCCTCCATCCCCAGTCTGCGTTTATAGGCCCAAAAATCACGCGCAAAATCTTTCTCTCGAACCGACCAAGGGCCTCCTCATCCGCTTTTGATAGTGTCCATGCTTCTGCCCCGTACAACAGGACAGGGATGATAGGGGTCTTATATAGAGTCAACTTTGTCGTTCGGGAGAGGGCTCTATTACTCAATTGCCTCCTGAGCCCAAAGAAACAGCGATTGGCAAGAGTGATTCTGCGTTTGATTTCGGAACTGATGTGTTGTTCCAGGTCACTGCGGAGCCAAGGTAGACGAAGTCCTTAACTACCTCGAACTTATATCTGCCTATACAAACGTTCTGGCCAAGACGTCGGTGTTGAGCGTCCTTTTTTGATGACAGCATATATTTAGTTTTGCCCTCGTTTACCGCCAAACCAATTTTCGCCGCCTCCATCTTAATACTCGCAAACGCCTCATTGACATCTCGCTGTGCTCTTCCGATTATGTCAATATCGTCGGCGTATGGAAGGAGTTGCGAGGATTTGAAATAGATTGTGCCTTTTGTACTGGCCAGTGATTCTTGCACAATCATTTCTAATATGATGTTGAAGACATCACACGACAGCGCATCGCCCTGCCTAAATCCTTCTTTGACATCAAAACTATCGGTAAAGTGTTCCCCGATTCGGATGGAGCAGCGAGCATTCTCCAAAGTCATCCTGCATAGTCTGACGAGTTTAGCAGGTATGTCAAATGTAGACATAGCGTTGTATAGCTCGTCTCTAATTACGCTGTCGTATGCGGCTTTGAAGTCGACAAATAGGTGGTGAGTGTCGACTTGAAATTCATTGGTTTTTTCCAGGATCTGCCGTAGTGTGAAGATTTGGTCGATGGTGGACTTCCCTGGCCTGAATCCGCACTGATAAGGACCTATCAGCTTATTTGCAATAGGCTTCAGGCGTTCACACAAAACGGCAGAGAAGATTTTGTAGGCGATGTGAAGGAGACTTATTCCTCTATAGTTGGCGCAATCAGAAGGGTCTCCTTCCTTGTGGATCGGGCATACGATGCTGAGACTCCATTCCTCGGGTATGCTTTCCTCTGACTATATCTTACAGATGAGCTGGTGCATGCTCCTAACCAGGTCATCCCCAGCTGCCTTGAAGAGCTCAGCAGACAGTCCGTCTGCGCCAGCAGCTTTATTCGACTTGAGCTTCGATATGGCAATCATAGCTTCATCGAGGTCAGGGTGACAGGATTCTCTGCGGTCTCCGTCGATTAGAAATGGATCATTCTGCCTGACAGCGGTATATTGACTAACATCGCCGTTATACAGTCTGCAGAAGTGGTTTTTCCATATTCTCAGCATCGACTGCGGTTTTACTACTAGGTGTCCGTTCTCATCCCTGCAGGCTTCCGTTCTAGCTTTATAACCTTGGCATGTTCGCTTTATCTGTTGATAAAACTTTCGAACGTCACGCCTGCAGTAACACCTCTCCAAATCCTCAATCGCGCGCTTCTCGTGCTCTTTCTTCTGAGAAGCTTATGCTTCCCCTTCTTTTTAACTCGTAGAGCTCACGAGCTACTCTTTGTTCTTTTATGCAGCGAGGCCTTATATGTATCCTGCTTCGCTGTATGAATCCTCCTGCACTCGTCATCGAACCAGGTGTTTCTTCATGGTGGAGCCTTGAAACCCAAAACTTCGGATGCAGAGCTTTTCAGGACTTGTTTGCAAAGGCTCCACTGCTGTTCTATTGATAGCGTGGTGGATTGACGTGTATTTGAGAGCTTAAGGGAGACGCGATCGGTAAAAGTACGAGCGGTTTCTGGCGATAGTAGCTTTCCGACGTCGTAACTTTGTATTCTTACTCTACTCCGTTGCGTTCGTGATATCCGTAAGCGCATCTTGGCTACAACAAGATAGTGGTCCGAGTCGATGTTAGCCCCTCGGAAAGTTCGAACATCAAGAATAGTGGAGGAGTGTCTGACGTCGATCGCGATGTGATCAATCTGGTTGGTAGTCGATTGATCAAAAGACCGCCAGGTGCCTTTGTGTATATCGAGGTGCGGGAAGCGCGTACTGGCTAGAAGGAGATTTCGCCCCTGGCAAGATCAATCAGCCTGTGTCCGTTATCGCAGGTGCTGTCGTGTAGGCTATGTTTGCCGATGACTCGTTCAAATATGCTTTCCTTACCCAGCTTAGCATTGAAGTCTCCTAGTACAATTTTGATGTCATAGCTGGGACATTGGGCATACGTTCTGTCTAGGAGATCGTAGAACTCATCTTTGGCTGAGTCATCCTTGTCTTCCGTGGGGGCGTGGACGCAGATCAGGCTGATGTTAAAAAATTTAGCCTTGATACGGATTGTTATGAGGCGTTCGCTCACATGCCGAAAGCTTAGGACTTTTTGCCTTAGTCCACCTCAAACAACAAATCCGCATCCAAACAATCGTTGCCCTCTCTCCCTATAGCCGTCGCCGTAGTAAATATCGCAGTTTTTCATCCGCTTTATACCCGGTCCATTCCATCGCATTTCCTGGATGGCGGTGATGTCCGCTTTATAGTGGTCTAGGGCGTCCGCAAGTTGTTCGGCTGCACGTGGCCTGTTTAGGGACCTAACATTCCACGTACAAAGCCGAAGATCATTGTCCTTTTTCCGTTTTTTGCAAGGGTCGTCAACATAAATCCGGTCCGTTGTATCCGAGGCTTGTGGTTGTTTTGGAGTTTTTTTTTTTTTACGGTTACGGCTTACTAGGCCGTAACCCAACCGACTAATCCTGTTTTTTTTTTTTTTTTTTGGCGCAGGAGGCTCGCCATTCGCCCTTCCCCGTCTGCAATTTCCATAGGAAATCTCCAGATGGCACCACGAGGAGGTGGGGATAGGACTCACTAACAGTGTCGCAAGATGTTCGACTGCGGTGGCTCTTCTCGCTTTTTAGCAGGCCAGCATCCGTCGGATAGATGCTACCCCTACGAGGCCTTTGTTAGTCCTTTGCCATCCAGTAAAGCTATTTTGTATCACAGTAATTTGTTGGAAATTTTCATTTAAAAAAATTGTTTTTCAAAAAACTCTATTTGATATTAACACTACTGAACGCAGGCAGGCGAGTTGACCATCTTTCCCTCTTATCTGAATGTGGCACACTAGTTCTTTCCTCCTCTCGTTGCTACGCCAGCGTTCAGGGATCGAGTGTTACATGACCACTTGACAGTAACCATCAATTTACATCCCGTTCGAATGAATTCAAAGATAATTTCTACCTAAATTAAAGGAATACATGAATGTCTAAATAGTTTCCACCTTCCAAGCAACAAACGTCAATTGTTTGTCACAATCCAGCGCAAACAACGAGTGATAAGCGAACGAACACGACTAACACACGCCACCATTTAACCCACCAAAAACCAACAATAAAACAACGAACCAGAACGAGACAAACGCACTCACCTCGTGTACATGTTTACATTTTCGGCAGGCTTTCAACACTCAAATAACTTGACATATTTGTCAATAATGGCATCGTCTCAATGTTGGCAACGCTGAATTTACAGAAAAAAAAAATTGTCGGACGGGTAGTCCATTATTTATATTTATTTGAGTGCATTTTGCCCAAGAAAATCTATAAAATTCACTTAATTTCAATTAACGGACAACGAGGCAATACGTAAAATCAATTAAAATCACTGTGACGAGGTTTAGATGTGCATCTACGGTACGTTGAATTACAATTTCGTTTGCTAAATATGCTCCGATCTGCAAGTGAGAAGGAAGTTCATTGACGTCCACCGAGCGGTTATAGTCGAGAATTTGTTTTTCTTATTTTCCTGGCGATATTGTGTCGATTAATCAGACAGGTAATTGGTGAATATTGTTTAAGAATTTATCTAAATTCGTATGGCGTACTTGCAGAGAGCGCGGATCTCGGTTGCGACAAGTGCGCGAGCCAAGTGAATAGTGTTTCGTGTGTGCTTGGCAGCAATTAAGTAACCAAAAGGTAGGATGGATGGTTGGTTGGATGATCGTGTCCTAATGCTATCGCTCGTGCTACTACGACCAATGGTTGTTAGAATGTTTCGTCGTCAACTATGTAAATTGGCGGCAGCAGGAATAATGTTGGATTAGACGATTGGGGTTTTCTGGTGAATGTAGTTTGTGATGGTCGTCGTCGTCGTCGTTGTCGCGAGTGAGGCTGTTCTCTGGTGCTAAAGATGAAAGTCAAAAAAAAAAAAAAACTGAAAATGTATGCTTGTGTGTCACCATTGCGTCCGTCCAGAAATGTCACGTTGCTCGAACTTGAGGTAATCCGTGTCGTTTTTTGCTGGTCGCTGAGCGAAAATCGAACGAAATGTGAACGTTTTCAAGTGCTGGTGCGGGCGAAATGCCTTTCAAGTGTGTTGCGTGATGGTTTTTTCTTGCTTTTCGTATTTTCTTTTTGTTTTTTGTCATTGGAATAGGTATCCTGACAGAAAGCAATGGCTACCAAGTGCTTTACGACCGACTAGGCTGTGAGATTGAATTATTTCTATTTTTAAATACTCGCTTCGGTGACGAGATGATTTGTTGTGGAATCAAATGGAAATGTCGCGTTGTGTGCTGAAGAGATTTTTGGGAGTAGCATTAGTTCACGTTGCGTTACGGCAATCTGGAATTTGGTGCATCAGTCGAGGGGTTTTTCATGGAGCAGTTACTAAGGGTGCAATCTCGCATGACGTCATGACGTTAACCATCAGACCGCCGTGGGTACTAGGGCAGTCTACTAGCCGCTAGTATGTATACTATCTTTCGTTCTCGTCTGTGTCAAGTGTGCTCGTAGGTTATGGCGGGTTTTGTTGATGTCAGAAAATGTGAGTTTGCGCAGTTGGGCGCTGTGGAACTGACTAATTCTAGGTGCAGATTTGCATTTGGGTAAACGTGATTGCACATGACTGCTATCGGGATCTTTCAGTGATCGTGGGTCACACTTGGCAGGGTGTATACTCAGTTGTTGTTGTTGTGCTAGGGCTTTTAGCGAACTGATAACATGGTCATTGGAGTTTGTTAGTTTGTTTTGTGAAATCAACGCCTTTGTCAAGGTGTTGGTTAGTTTCCAATTGAGCATTCTAACGACCAAGTCAGACCTACTCAATATGCTTAAGATTACTTGATTAGTGGTACCCTAAACTTGCTTATTGCTTATTTGTCTCCATCAGAAGCAGGCTTGGTATGACCCCCATCGATGTGGAAAACCGAGTTTCCCAGAGTAGACATTTCCTTTACTTATTCTTGTTGTCTTAGACTTGCAGTGTTCTTCTTATCGGGCGCTACAGTTCGGGGTGAACCTGGGCCTCAACCAACATGTCCCTCCAACTAGCACGGTCTTTTGCTAGCCTTTTCCATTGCCGTTCACCCAGTTGGCTGAAGACCCCTTCTACCTGTGTGCGAACGTCCTTTGTTTTTTTTTGGATTCAAAGACGCTCAGGCCTGGAGCTGTGATATTCATTCGCTCTACATGGTCTAGTCATATTGAATCCGTAGACGCCTGACTAGACTCATGTCGCTGTACAGCCCGTAAAGCTCGTGGTTAAATATTTTCCTCCATCCACCGTCTGTTTTTAGGACCGAAAATCACACGCAAAGTCTTTCTCACAAGCCTACCAAGGATCTGCTCATCCGCTTTTGATAGTGTCCATGCTTCTGCGCCGTACAGCAAGACCGGGAGGATAAGGGTCTTTTATAGAGTTAACTTTGTCGTTCGGGAGAGGGCTCTATTACTCAATAACGTCCTGAGCCCAAAGAAACAACGATTGGCAGGACTGATTCTGCGTTTGATTTCGAAACTGGTGTCGTTGTTCCAGGTCACTGCACCAAGGTCGACGAAGTCCTCAACTACCTCAAACTTGTATCTGCCAATATAGACGTTCTGGCCAAGATGTCGGTGTTGAGCGTCCGTATTTGACGACAGCATATGTTTAGTTTCGCCGCCTCCGCCTCAATACTCTTAAACTCCTCATTGGCATCTCGCTGTGTTCTTCCGATTATGTCAATGTCATCCGCGTATACGAGGAGTTGTAAGGATTTGAAATTAATTGTGCCTCTTGTGTTGGCCAGTGCCGACGTTGAAGTAATCACACTACAGCGCATCGCCCTGCCGAAATCCTTTTTTGACATCAAAACTATCGGTCAGGTGTTCGTCGATTCGGATGGAGAAGCGAGTATTCTCCAAAGCCATCCTGCATAGTCTGACGAGTTTAACAGGGAGGTCAAAGGTAAACATGGCGTTGAATAGCTCGTCTCTAATTACGCTGTCATATGCGGCTTTGAAGTTGACAGGTGGTGAGTGTCGACTTGAAATTCATTGGTTTTTTCCAGGATCTGCCCCGTGGTGTGAAGTTTTGGTCGATGGTGGACTTTCCTGCCCTGAATCCGCACGGATAAGGACCTATTAGCTTATTTACAAAAAGCTTCAGGCGTTCACACAAAACGGCAGAGAAGATTTTGTAGGCGATGTCAAGGAGACTAATGCCTTTGTAGTTGGCGCAGTCAAAGGGATCTCCATTCTTGTGGATCGGGCAAGCGATGCTGGGACTCCATTCCTCGGACATGCTTTCCTCTGAACATATCTAACAGGTGAACTTACCAGGCCATCGCCAGCTGCTTTAAAGAGATCAGCAGACTGTCCGTCTGCGCCATCAGCTTCATTCGACTTGAGTTTCTATATAGCGATCTTAACTTCGTCGAGGTCAGGGGGACGGAATTCTCTGCGATCTTTGTCGTTAATAAATGGATCATTCTGCCTGACAGCGGTATATTGACTAACATCGCCGTTATACAGTCTGCAGAAGTGGTTTTCCCATATTCTCAGAATCGGCTGCGATTCTACTACTAGGTGTCCGTTCTCATCCCTACAGGCTTCCGTTCTGACTTTATAACCCTGTCATGTTCGCTTTCTTCTTTGGTGGCGTTATAGCCCATGAAGGACCCGAGCCCAGCTGATTTATTTTACACACAGGGGACAGGGACCTGCAGTTTAATGCCGATTCCGAACGGCGTGAGTCGATAAGCTTTTTGAGGGCAAGTTTTACTACGGGGGGTTTGCAGTACCCCGCCGAGGAGGGACGCCGTGAAGTAAACATTCGATAGCATTGATGTTATCGGAATCTGAACTTGCTTATCGTGCGCCAGAGTCCAACACACTAACTACTGCCGACTGCGCCACAGTACGTTCGCTTTATCAGTTGATAAAACCTTCGAACGTCATGCCTGCAGTCACACCTCTTCAAATCCTGAATCGCGCGCTTCTCGGGTTCTTTCTTCTGAGAAGCTTGTGCTCCTCTCTTCTTTTTAACTCGTAGAGCTCACGAGCTGCTCTTGCTCTTCTATGCTGTGAGGCTTTATATCCCTTCCACTTCACTGTGTGAATCCTTCTGCACTTGTCATCGAACACTTCAGATGCAGTGCTCTGCAGAACTTGTTTGCAAAGGTTCCACTGTTGTTGTTCTGATTGCGTGGAGGGTTGAGGTGTATGAGAGAGCTTAAGGGAGACGCGGTCGGTGAAAGCACGAGTGGTTTCTGTCAATAGTAGCTTTCCGACGTCATAACTTTGTATTCTTACTCTACTTCGCTGCGTTCGTGATATCTGTAGGTGCATCGTGCCTACTACAAGATAGTGGTCCGAATGGATGTTAGCTCCTCGGAAAGTTCGAACATCAAGAATAGTGGAGGAGTGTCTGACGTCGATCGCGATGTGATCGATCTGGTTAGTGATTGATTGCTCTGGGGATCACCAGGTGCCTTTGTGTATATCGAGGTGCGGGAAGCGTGTACTGGCTAAAAGGAGATTTCGCCCCGTAGAATCCGTTATCGGATGTGGTGTCGTGTAGGCTGTTTGCCGATGACAAATGCTTTCTTTACCCAGCTTAGCAGTGAAGTCTCCTAGTACAATTTTGATGGCATACGTTTTGTCTTGGAGGTCTTTGGTGGAGTCATCCTTGTCCTCCGTGCGGGCGTGGACGCAGATCAGGCCGATGTTAGAAAATGTAGCCTTGATACGGATTGTTATGAGGCGCTCACATGCCTAAAGCTTAGGACTTTTTGCCTTAGTCCACCTCGAACAACAAATCCGCATCAGAACAATCGTTGTTCTCTCTCTCTCTCTCCCTATAGCAGTCGCTTTATAGAGGTCTAGGGCGTTCGCAAGTTGTTCGGCGGCACGTGGTCTGTTTAGGGACCTAACATTCCACGTACACAGCCGAAGATCATTGTCCTTTTTTCGTTTTTTGCAAGGGTCGTCAACATTAATCGGGTCCGTTTGCTAGACCATAGCACAACGGACATTAATCCTGTTTTGTGGCCCAGGATACTCGGCATTCGTCCTCTTCCGTTAGTAATTTACATGGTCAAGAAATTTCCAGATGGTACTGCGAGGAGGGGAAGTAGGACCTGGCTAATAGAGCTGCAAGGTGTTCGGCTGCAGGCGCTCTAACTAGCGGACCAGCATCCGTCGGTAGATGCTGCTCCTACGAGGTCTTATTGAGTCTTTTACCATTCCTTTCGGCAGTCTTCTGTGCTAATTTTCCGTTTGTGCTTGTGCCGCTAACTCTTGACCGACAGCCCGATGCTCATTTATTCTCCTCTATGGCCTAGTCATATTGGACATTGGCGATCTCGCGGTCGAATCTTCTCCTCTGCTCGTCGTTAGTATAACACAAACGGGACAACAGATCGTGTACGAAATATTTCTCTATTTCTTGAGCATAAGGAAGCAACAGTTTGCGAGTGTTATTCTGTGTCATTGACCACTACAAAGTCATAGATGCCTATGACGACATTTTGTCTTATCCTTCTTATCGGTATCCTTCTTGAAAGAAGGTTCATTACGAACTTTCATCTTCCTTTTGAGCCATTCAAATATGCTTTTACAGATAGATCGCTCCTACAATGGCACACTTTTTATCGAATGATAGCGTCTTACAAAGAACATTGCTTTCCTCGACCGCTCGTTGGGTCTGCTAGTAGGTTGCTATGTCCCCTTTATTACATTCTATACGTAGCCATCTATGTGGCCGTTGTTCCGGTTCACACTCAGCTATGGATCCTAGAAGCTCTTACATTTACACTTTCACTAGATGTTTATTGGGACGGCCGTCGAAAGCTGAGCTCTTGTTGAGGACAGCTATCGAGACCGTTTATCGTCTGTTTTCTTCCAATTTTCACCATGATCCATGAACCCTTTGACTGTACATGGCTGTCCTTTGGTTTCTATTTCCTAACGATTAACATCATAAGGTTTGGCAATACTCTTTGCTGTCAGCTCGTTTCTTTCAGGTATAGAAAAAGAGTAAGACATTGAGTATCGACCAGAGAATTCTGTGTATTCTAGTCTGTCATGGATCTTTTACCCAGAAAATCGTCGTCAGATTGTTGACGAACGGTTTTAGGCAACCACACAGCCCAACAAAGGTGTTCCTCTGGTGGCACGCTCTTCCTGACCATGTCTTACAGTTGAGTTCTGCATATTCCCATCCAACTCGTTTCTGGCGTCTTCAAATAGCTAGCAGACAGTCCATCCGAGGCGTTGACTTCATTCAACTTTCTTAATTTGATCTCCATCGACTGCAGAGGGTACGCTCTGTCCGACAGTGGCATTTTGACTACTATCTTAGGTACACAGTCTGCAATAATGCTTTCGGCGTTACAGCTCATGGCGAGCTTGGGCCTTCTTCAAAAAGCTTCTCCAACTGGCACGATCTTTTGCCAGCGATCTCCAGTGCCGAACAACTAGTAGGTCCCATTCCACCTGCGTGCGCCACCTTAAATATGGCCGTCCTCGACCTCGACCGTGTCGCACTTTCGACCGGGAGCTGGTTTGCGCCATTAGATGTGGAATCTTCGAATGATACTAGAGGCCCGTGTTACCAACATACCACGATTCGCGGGATATTACTCTCCTTTTCCTCCTCGCGGAGCTGCCGCAGCTGCTGTCTCTGGCCTCGTTTGAACTAACGCATATGTACGAGCATAGCTGGTTCCAATTATTTACTGAATCCATCATGTAAGGAACCAGGTTTTCGGGTCTTGGTGCGTTTACCATTGGCCTATCCTGCTCAATTCGACCTTCGACTTTCGACAGGAATTGCGTAAGGTGGTAATTACAGTTTCCTGCCGATCTAGATGTCCAGGTCTCGATGACGGGAATGAGTCAATGCGTCCATCTTCCTTTTGTGGAGGCGTCCCGTCTGGCTTGCCAGATTGCTATGGATCCTGCCCATTCTTCTACTTTTATACGCTTGGCCTGCTGCCGGTCCGACGCTTGCCTACGGTATATCCTCTTGAGCTTCACTGCCAGGATGTCGATGGGAAGCATTCCTGTTATGACGAATGCTGTAACGTATAGGAGGGTCTTGAATCCGCTCATTGTTCTTATTGCGCAGAGTCTATAGACTGACGTCATCATCCGTTTCAGTCGTCTGCAAGTGCTCCAGCACAAATTGGAACAGCATATAATAGAACTGAACTGACTATCTGTAAGAGTAGGAATCTGCGCATATATCCAGGCCCGTCTTCATTCGGAAACATTGGGGCGGGCGCTCCCTGTGTAGGAGATGTCTTCTCGTTGGCATATCTTATGTGTTCACGAACAGAAAGCCTGTTGTCCAGCATAACGCCTAGGTACTTTACTGATTCCTTGGGCCTAGTCGTCGGACCTCCAACTGAAAAGCTCGCATATTCCACCTTCTTGCGGCGGGTTATGAGCACAGCTTCCGTTTTGTGGTCATCCCACATCCACAGGACTTCCTCGCCGCAGCATAAACACCCTTCATGTCGCCACAGTGATCTGTAACCTCTACTTCGCTTGCCAGGTTTTTGAAGAAGTTTTGTTTATCCTTTCGCGCGATTTCTCGGCCTCATTATATGCAGCTTGGATCTTCTCTCCCTTGAGTTCGTTTGGTAAAGTTGACCTTTGAGTTTCCCTCTGGCCTCGATCTGTCTCCAACTAGCGGCGCTGACCCATCGCTTACGTTTGTGTTGTTAAAAGCCCATCGTTTCCTTCGCAACAATTTGAGTCCAAATGCTCTTATCCAAGTTGGAATCTTGAGGTTATTGTGGTTGTTCCTTACTCTTAGTTAGCCGTAGTGTAAGTGTGTCGACGTAGGACTTCCTTGGCTCAAATTTGCTGGTAAAAGTAATAGCTCGGTAGGAAGTGTGAGTCGGTGGGTTGATTTCATGTATGAATATTGTGCTCGAAAACTAAACATAAAAACCTTCCGCAAGACATCTAGTCTAGTCCCATGAACGAACTTACTACTAAGACAGTTGCAATTAGACAATATCTGATTTTCGTAGCTTCATAAGGTGTTAAGGGATCGAAAGCAGCAATAATGGAAGGGCAAAAAGGCTTAAAGTGGAGAAGACTCGAGTTACTTTCAACACGCAAAATCTATTCCAAATGGGGAAGCCAAGTAACCTTTAGATCGGTTACCAGAAGCGCCCCACAAGGTGGGTTCTCTCTCCTCTTCTCTGGAACGTAGTCGCAAGCGAACTACTAACTTAACTGGAGAAAGAAGGCCTCAATGTTATTGCCTATTGATGATGTTGTTAATGCCACACCAGGCAAATACCTGCCTACGCTGAATGGCCGTATGTGTGTGGCATTCTCCACATTGTGCAGGTGCGCACATAACTACGGAGTCGGGATACACCCCCAGAAAACCGTACTTGTGCGCTTCACTAAAAAGCGCAAGATCCCGGAAATAAGTCCAATCATTCTTCTCAGGCTAACCGCACGACCAAAGAAGGCAGCCATAGCTTTTTGCACTTGCAAGAGAGTCTAAGGGAAGAAATGGGGATTCAACCCCAAACTACCTCTATGGTTGTACATCACAGTCGTTAGACCTATTCTAATGTATGGTGTGGGAGTCTTGTGGACTTCACTGGACAAGACAACATACCACAAACAAATCGAAAAGGTACAGGTAAGGTCTACTCCAACGGCGGCGCTCAACATGCTACTCCACCTAACCCCACTCGATATCCACGGTAAGCAGCTGGCCACATACACAGCAGCCAGATTAAGGGTCAGCTCAAAATGGACGCTATATTACTGGCCATCCATCTGTCCTGAACAACAGGATAACTTTGGCAGAAAACTCCGACCACATTGGGTTGCGGAGTATTTTGTAAGCAATTAAACTTAAGTCAGGGCCTGCAACTACCGGACCATTGCAGCGTCTTTCAGGTGGAGCTGCTGGCAATAAAGGAAGCCCTGTCTTGGCTGAAGTTGAGCGTGATATCTACTCACGCTGACAGTCAAGTTGCCCTGACATGGCTGGAGTCTTGTGTACACTTCTAAAGCAAGCCTCGACTGCCGCCTGGACGCCGCCGCCGTGGACATGTTGCAATTTTTCCCACTTGTCTAGGAGAAAGTTAATCTTAGGCTTAGGAATGCCGCAGAAAGCTTCGGCGCCTATGTATGTACCTCTCGCTGGAACCTTTCCTAGCAAGTTGATCGGCGATTTCATTGCCCTTAATGGCTTTGTGCCTTGGCACCTTTTGCTAGGTACTGTAGGGCATCATGGCGTTCCTTAACGGATTTTGAAGTCGTTCTACACGAACTTTATGCGCTGCTTAGCTATCAGAGAGTATATTTATGGTTACTCCTCTTACGCCAGTCTCTAGACTTAGGTTGACACACATCAGGATTGCATATAATCGGCTTGGAAAATACTAGGACTCATTCCCAGAGCCCTCGAGATATTCCAGTTTGGTTCAAAGATGCCAGCGCCAACGCCGGAACTCATCTTGGAGCCATCCATCTGGGATCGTTGCTTTCCCAAGCTATGCCCTGTAATGCGTCCGAGACCGTGGTAATCATATCCAGCTCAGGAAGATGTTGCAGAATTGACATGTGGCCCATATGCCCATGTGGCAGGCCTGTTTCCGAGCGTAGAGTTCTGATTTCACTGCGTATTCCAACCTTTTTGATAAAAAGGTGCAGTGGAGTAAGTTCAATCAGTGTCTCTTGGGCTGCCATTGGGCAGGTAGGCATAACGCCTGTAATATCGAGACACGCTAGTCTCTGAAGGCGTTGACGCATAAGTGATTATAGGTATTCGTGGTATATAGCCAGTGGATCACTTAAGGTCTTGACCTCTAGCCTCATACGCCTTCTCCTTTTCCATAGGGTTTTCCAATAGCGACCAGTTATGGGTGACTACGTCGTTCAAATGCCGCCATGGCTTCATTGCGTAGTGCACATTCGTCAGGTCAAATTTTCAATAACTTTCGCATAGACTAGGTGAATTTGAGCGACAGCATGGGTTATATAGACGTTGAGGTCACCAGCTGTTTACTAATTATTAGCATAGACGTGTAGCTTAAGGAAACTCCACAAGAAAAGGGCTGACGCACAATCTCTGCTCAATTCATGTCCTCAAATCGCTCATTGAGAGCATCCCATTGTGGTGTCAGCCTTGTTGTATGTAGCGCCGTCCTAATGAAACCACATGCGTTTCATATCCATTTCATGCAACTTGGGCCAAAGACTATTGATTATCCTTCGTCGGTAGCGATCTCCGTTTATGGTGCTGACAAAGCTTTCGTGTGAGTATATTGCCACCGAGTGTACCTCGTGTGGATTGGTATCGTCCCAAATGCGTCAAGTTTGCTTATTGGTGCACTCGTTCATCTAAAAATGGTCTTTGTCGCTTCCAACTACTCCAGAACCCAGTTGGCGAACACACGACGTTGTCTATGATCGTTTTTCTTCAGTTCCCTAGTCAGCTTGGGTCATTTCGATTTTGTACGGATGTAGAGACCGCCCATTCCCATTGTAGCCACAGTGGTAGTTTTCAGATACCTCGTCTGTATGTGGTACCAACCTGTTTACGAGAATATACCATGCACGACATCTGAGCATCAAATGTTGATAATCAAAATCACAAATAAGACGGTCAGGGTATGACTCATGCAGCGATTGAATTGTTTCTTGGATTGTACAGCATGTGGCTTGGTTTTGTTGAAACCACATGTCGTCTACACTCATATCTTGCACAAAAGGCTGGGTTATCATATCACGATAAGAAGTCTTTTAACGGTTGCTATCGGATCACATGCATTTCCTCAAGGCTAAAATCCGCACCGAACAACAACACGTTGCAGAAGAGTTTGCTTCTCACTAACCACTCAGGCATTTTTCAAGGTTAAACCTTATAGTGTCGGTGACATAGTGCGAGCAGAAGGTAAACTAAGAAAAGATTGATGGCACACAGTCGAGAACAGAGTCATGAGCCAGATTACGTCATCATGATTTGCTCCACCAACAAAGACCAATACCCACGACCCTCAGCCCTCGCTGAAGATAATTTTGCTCGAGGAATCAGCATTTATGACTTGCTGTTCCATTTAACAGACTTTCTCCGTCCTGTCTATTCAGGTGGCTTAAGCACCTGAACTTAACTTAGTCAGCAGTAAGGTGTTAAGCACCTTACTTCCCGACGTAATATTCTTGGACACTGGGCAACATGTCTACGAACGACCAGAGTGTTTATGACTTCTCTGTTACTCTATCAGTCTCTTTTTAGGGTTTTCTGACCATGTTCCGTACAAAATGTTGGCTTAGTCCCTTTAGGTAGCGGCCCCAATAGTTCCTTTTCCCATTGATCCGAAAAATTCTTGCCTAGTAGACAGCTATTACAAAGGTTCACTGTTGATGCTGTTTTGTTCTGAGTCAATTTGATGCCATCAACAACCGTTGAAAGGTGAACAAATGTATGCAGGTATAGCCCCAGGCAAGAGGGCGCTACAATACCACGATCAGACTGAGACAAGCTATGAGAAAGCAAAATGCCGGATACACGGACGGATACTCGAAGACGACATAGCACGAAAAAGGGACACGCATGTCAGAACTCTGTACACTCTTGGAGCTGCTCATAAACGGCAAAGAATCCTCACGCAGTACAAGGCGGATATTACTGCGATCCAGGAAATACGCTGGATAGGAAACGGTATGATGAGGAAAACAGATTGCGACATCTATTACAGCTGTCACAAAAGATTGCACATTTTGGGGCGCGGATTTTTCGTAGGAAAGCGGTTAGGGTCGAAGGTCGACTTTGAGTCTATAAGTGAACGCTTGGCTGTGGTCCTCATCAAAGGCAGATTTTACAACATCAGCCTTATATGTGCACATGCCCCTACCGAAGAGGCGGAAGACCCTATCAAAGAGGACTTCTGTAACCTCTTGGACAACGCCTACGGAGCTTGTCCGGAGTACGATGTCAAAATCGGTAAGTTGGCGGATTGGTCGGAGAACACAGCCTCCACGATACAACAACAGATAAGGGCTTCCGACTCACGGACTTTGCGACAGCTCGTAATGCGGTGATAAGTAACACAAGATCTCCCTGCAAGCGAATCCACACAGCAACCTGGCGATCTCCGGATGGTCGCACCGCCGACCAAATCGAACATGTGCTCATTGGCGCAAGACACTCGTCAAACACTTGATGTGCGAACATTCAGGACGGGAAAAACGTCGACTCCGACTATTTCCTCGTAGCAGCAAGATTCTGTGCTCGACTGTCCAGTGGCAGAAAGCTGCACTAGCCTACCATGAGGAGGTTCGCCTGAGCACTGCGAAGGTTACCAGAGTCTACAGGGAGCAACTGAGCGAAAGGCTCGCCGGTATGCCTACGTCGAGCACAAATGTCAATAATATGTGGCTTCATTGCCGCTCAGCCATTGAGGACGTAGCCGAGAACACCTTAGGCTACCTATCACCCCCGACGAGAAACCGGTGGTAAGATGGCGAGTGTGAGCAGAAAAAGGCAACAACCGACGAGGCGTACCAAAAGGCGTTGCAGCGAAAAACCATGGCATCGCGAGAGGAATATCGACCCAGAAGAAGGGAGGAGAAAAAACTGCTGCGACTAAAGAAAAGAATCTACGCAGCCTCCCAATTCAAGGATATCGGGGAGTCTAGGGACAAATGAGAGAGCTAAAAGCCTTGCAGGGGGCTTCAAGAAAAGCACCCAGGCTCTTCGAAGTTGCGAAGGCAATCTTGTCACCAACTCGCAGGGAATAGTCGATGTCTTTAAGCAGCATTTAATGCAGGGGGTGGCCGAATTGTTTGCTAATGTTGCGCACATAGCAAGAATTTTCTTGGTTCTAGCACTCATTATAAATGAACTACAAATGTATGTATAAGTTCGAGGTAGTTAAGGCCTTCATATACCTCGGCTCCGCAATGACTTGGAACAACGACACCAGTTTCGAAATCAAGCGCAGAATTACTCTTGCCAACCGCTGCTTCTTTGGGCTAAAGAGGAAATTGAGAAGAGTAGAGCCCTCTCTCATACGACCAAGTTGTCCTCATATAAGAACTTAATTATCCCGGTCCTGTTATACGGCGCAGAAACATGGACCTTATCTAAAGCGGATGAGGAAATCCTTGGTCGTTTCGGGAGAAAGATTCTGCGTTCGATTTTCGGTCCCATAAACACAGAGGAGGGTTGGAGGAGAAGATTCAATCACGAACAATACGGGTTGTACAGCGACATGAGTCTGGTTAGGCGTCTACGGATCCAACGCCTAAGATTGCTAGGCCATGTAGAGCGAATGGACACCACAGCTCCAGCCCGTAGAGTCTTTGAATCCAACCCCGAGGGATGAAGAAATAGAGGACGGCCGCACCTAAGGTGGCGCGCACAGGTGGAAAGGGACCTCAACCAACTGGGCGTGTGGCATTGGAAAAAACTAGCGCAAGATCGTGCTGGGTGGAGAGGCATGTTGGTTGAGGCCCAGGTTCACCCCGAACTGTAGCGCCCGTTAACCAACCAACCAACCTGTGCAGATCTATTGTGCCTTCTAGCCGATCAGACGAGGATTTTCTCCACTTCAGGAGTCATCATTTCACTGAGAAGGATACGCTTCCTAAGTTGGCAAAGGGCAGCACACTCAGAGTCAGGGCAAAGTCGACAGACGAGACGTTCATTTCGTTGAGATAACATCCCAGACCACAATGTCGCGTAAGGTCGCTGTTCCAAAAGGACAGATGTTGTGATTTTTTCCACATGCCGCAGAAAGGTTCGGCAACTATGTTAATTTTGCCTGGAACCTTTCCAGCCATGCTTAAAAACCCGTCTTTTTAATCATGCCCCCCCTCCCCCGCCATCCTTAGCTTCTAAGTTAGATTAAGTCAGATTAAGTTGGCTTGAATTAAGCCCAATAAATGGGGTTGTTTGCCCCCACGAAAATTAGTATTAGAGCTACCCCAAGTAATGTGATGGGCGTTAGCATCCCACCCTAAGACTAAATTCCTCTTACCTTGTTCGGCCATTGAGACCAGTGCTCTCGTTTTCTCGGAGGGGACGTCCGTGATCAAGCTGCTCCTTGTTGAGGATCTACACCAAACAGTGTCTCTTTCGGGAATGATTGGAAGCTCTTGGATCTCATATGGATTGATACCGTCCCAAATTCGACAATTTTGTTTGTTGACGTACCCATTCATTCAGAAATGGGCCTCAGCTCTGAAGATGATTTTTCGATTAAATTTGGGGTCAATTTCCAACTGCTCCTGAGCTCATTCAACGAATACACGTCGTTGTCTACGGTCGTTTACCTTCAGTTCCTGGATCAGTTGAATTTTGTACGGGCGCTACAGTTCGGGGTGAACCTGGGCCTCAACCAACATGCCACTCCAACTAGCACGATCTCTTCCTAGCCTTTTCCATTGCCGCACACCCAGTTGGCTAAGGTCCCCTTCCACCACCTGTGTGCGCCATCTTAGGTGCGGCCGTTCTTTGTTTCTTCGTCCCTCAAAGACTCTTCGAGCTGAAGCTGTGCCCAGCCATCTTAGGTGTTGAATCCGTAGACGCCTGACTAGGATCATGTCGCTGTACAGCCCGTAAAGCCCGTGGTTGAATCTTTTCCTCCATCCCTCGTCTGCGTTTATAGGCCCGAAAATCACGCGCAAAATCTTTCTCGCGAATCGACCAAGGGCCTCCTTATCCGCTATTACCAAGCTAAGCTTCTCTTCAATTACCCATGTTGTGTGTGATTTATTTTTGACACAGGTGAAAGGGACCTACAGTTTAGTGCCGATTCCGAACTGCGTGAGTCGAGAAGCTTTTTCAGGCAAAGTTATACTACGGCGGGTTTGCCAGTACCCCGCCGAGGAGGGACGCCGTGAAGTAAACATTCGATAGCGTTGGTGTTATCGGGATCTGAACTCGCTTATCGTGCACTAGAGTCCAGCACACCAACAACTGCGCCACGGCATGTTCGCTTTATCTGTCGATAAAACTTTCGAACGTGATGCCTGCAGTCACACCTCAAAATCCTCAATCGCGCGCTTCGCGTGCTCTTTTCTTTATCTCCTGACGAAGCGTATGCTCCTCCCTTTTTTTTGAACTCGTAGAGCTCATGAGCTGCTCGTGTTCTTCTATGCAGCGAGGCTTTATATCCTTTCTACTTCACTGTGTGAATCCTCCTGCACTTGTCATCGAACCAGGTTTTTCTTCGTGGTGGAGCCTTGAAGCCCCAGATGCAGTGCTCTTCAGGACTTGTTTGCAAAAGTTCCACTGTTGTTGTACTGACTGCGTGGAGGGTTGAGGTGTATGAGAGTGCTTAAGGGAGACGCGGTCGGTAAAAGCACAAGCGGTTTCTGACGATAGTAGCTTTCCGACGTCATAACTTTGTATTCTTACTCTACTCTGCTGCGTTCGTGATATCTGTGGGTGCATCGTGCCTACTACAAGATAGTGGTCCAAATGGATGTTAGCTCCTCGGAAAGTTCGACAATCAAGAATAGTGGAGGAGTGTCTGACGTCGATCGCGATGTGATCGATCTGGTTAGTGATTGATTGCTCTGGGGATCACCAGGTGCCTTTGTGTATATCGAGGTGCGTGAGGCGCGTACTGGCTAAAAGGAGATTTCGCCCCGTAGCAAGATCAATCCGTTATCGGATGTGGTGTCGTGTAGGCTATGTTTGCCGATGACTCGTTCAAAGATGCTTTCCTTACGCAGCTTAGCCTTGCAGTCTCCTAGTGTACAACTTTGATGTCATAGCTGGGACATTGTGCATACGTTCTGTCTAGGAGATCGTATGACTCATCTTTGGTGGTGTTATCCTTGTCCTTCGTGGGTGCGTGGACGCAGATCAGGCCGATGTTAGAAAATGTAGCCTTATACGGATCGTTATGAGGCGTTCGCTCACAAGCCGAAATCCTAGGACTTTTTGCCGTAGTCCAGCTCGAACAACGTTGTCCTCTCTCCCTATAGCAGTCGCCGTAGTAGAAGTCGCAGTTTTTCATCCGACTTATACCCGGTCCGGCCCGGTATAGAGTTCTAGGGCGTCCGCAAGTTGTTCGGCGGCACGTGGTCTGTTTAGGGACCTAACATTCCACATACAGAGCCGAAGATCATTGTCCTTTTTGCGTCTTTTGCAAGGGTCGCCAACATTAATCCGGTTCGTTTGTTAGACCATAGCCCAACCGACATTAATTCTGTTTTGTGGCGCAGTATGCTCACCATTCGTCTTCTTCCGTTAGTAATTTCCACGGCCAGGAAATTTTCAGATGGCACCACGAGGAGGTGGAAGTAGGACCTGGCTAGCAGAGCTGCAAGGTGTTCGACTGCAGAGACTCCTACTCGCTTTTTATTTTTTAGCGGACCAACACCCGTCGGTAGATGCTACTCCTACAAGGTCAGACCCAAGTCATGATGTAAAATTCGCCAAGTTGTAGTCTGCAGATCTTACGTTTCGTCGACGTACAGGTGTTGGTGTATTCTTTATGGAATCAGTGGACTCAAATCTATCCACCACACTGCGAATAGTCCTCTCCGTAGGACGATTATGGCGACCGTAAAATGGGCGAAGTGCGCGGAAAGTTGCCCGAAGAGAACACCCATTTTGAAAAAAAACAATTTTATCATTTACACGTGTTGTTGGACGCTATGTCCGTCCATGGTCATTTGGCAAAACAATCTGAATAAATGACAGCCAATTTGACGGATGTAGTTTCAACAATATGGCCGCTATCAACTGTCAAAGTTCGGAAGCTGCTATTGGAACACCCATTATATGTGTTTTAGAATAGACCTACCCGCTTTACTGGCGATAGCCACTAGGTTTGCCGTAAGAAGAGTGTATAATGTTGTAAGGGAGGGTGCCTGGGTTTGTTTGAGCTTTTCCATGTCTGCTTTGCCTACCTCAGTTTGGTCACAATATCTATTGAAGGAGAGACTCCTGCTTCTCCGGAGAGCTGTTTCCAGTTCTCTACGATTGTTGAGTCATTTTGATCATTGGAATAAGCACTTAGCTCTATGGCATCTGCTAGGTAAAATCTGCAATTTGTGGATTCTATCCGTATACCAGTGGCTTTCGAGTTCTTGACATTTTCTGAGGCATGGTCGAGTCAGTGGCAAGCTCTCGTTAGACTTAACACCTCTTCGTTCGAAGTGGTTATTTGCCATCGAATTCGCTCAATCTTCTTTGGGAGGTTTGTAGGAGGGAGGTATTGATATCATTAGGACATCAGGGAGCCAGTGTACCCTGCGTTTCCTTGAAAGAATCGAGTTTATGCGCTCTCTAATGGCCACGATCAATTTGCCTAGAGAGTACACCGCTTACCAATCGCCCCTCATCTATCAAGCTATTCATGAATGTCCCTTCCCCTGTAACGACTAGACTAATCCTTACTTGTTTCCTTTCAGTTTGTTATCATTTAATGGAGCAAAAACCATCCACTCAGGCGGAATACTCAGATGATGTCCGTTCAGCTGAACAATCGTAGAGTAAGCATCACCTCCCGTGACCCCGTGAACTATTGCCCTAAAACCATGAAATTCTTTTCTATTTTTCAGAATAAACACGTAAAAGATGTTTTTACGAAACTTGCATGAATCGGTTGGTGAAGTAACATTCGATCACTTCAAGGAACACCATTAACAGCGCTAGACCTAGACCACTTCACCGAGAAACCGTCGAATAGAAATCAACATATACGGCCGCTTGAAGAGCAGCAATACAAACAATCAACTCTCTCTCTCTCTCTGTCTATCTATCTATCTATCTTTTTATCTATCTAACTATCTCTCCCTCTCACAAAAAAAAAAAACAAAAAGCGTGCAAGCCTTCAAGCAGCCAAAATCAAGAAAAACATCAAAACAATCGTGTTGCACAGCGTGAAAACGTTGTTTTATGCGCCCGAAGGAGGCACTAGCACTAGTAAAATATCAACCATTCGGCGCCCGGATGCTTGGTTAGATGAATTTAAAAACTTTGAAAGAAACAAACTAGGAAACCACAATATGGAGCAGGAGGAAAGAACTGCTACTGAGACACTCATTGCGGAACAATCAATCACAGCACCGCTGCTCGGCTCCGACCCTATCGATATCTCGCCATTGAATGCATGCACCTCGTCGAGTACGTTCGTCAATGACGACGATATTATGTGTGTGTCTGAGGAACAGACTGCTCCCGAGCATGATCAATTGCAATTGCAATTATCCACATCGCTGACGATGTCGGGCAAATCCAAGCGTAACAAATTCTCCACGTACCTATCGAAGCGAGGGCCGGGTCGTCCGCGAAAGGACGTCCAGGGATTCTTCTACAAGAAGGCCGTTCGCACTCAACTGAAACGGAAACCCTTCAATCGATCGATCATCAAGCGTTATCTGAAGGACGAGCATATGCATGCGAATCGTTTTTACCCGCACAGTCATCATCCGTCGCCATCGGACGCGGACGGATCGGAGAGCATGCAATCGCTATGCGAGAGTACGACTTTCTCGCCCAAGTACGATGGAAAACTCTGTTGTCTGTGCAACCTAACCGAACAGAGTCAATTGGGACAGGGCGAACTGCTACGCTTCGAATCCTCAATACCGAATGACATGCTGAACGAGAACGTTACATCACACCCGGTGACCGAACCCGACACGCTGAAAATCAAGATCAATCTCACCAATCAGACCGTGTCGAAGGATGTGTCGAGCTTCAGAACGATCGTCAATCATCACACGGACGACATTAACGAACTGGACGTGATCGGACACAGGGACAAGTTGAATCTGCGAAATCTCCAGGATTCTAGCTACTTTTACATACATAAGATGTGTGCCCTCTGGTCGCAGGGTATTGTCTGTGACGCGGACGGACAGCTGAAGAATGTGGACGTGGTCGCATCGCAGAGCCTCAAGAATCAATGCTCGTTTTGTCAGCACTATGGCGCAAGTCTGTCGTGCAAGATGAACTGCGCGAAAATGTATCATTTCCCGTGTGCAACAGCGGCCGGATGCTTTCTCATCGTCTCGTCGTTTGTGATCTTTTGCACAGATCACCTGTTCCAGATTCCAGTCAACTACACGGACGGTAATGTGTGCTGTCAGACATGCAATCTGATGGGCGACTACAGTAAGCACGTGATGTGCAGCATTTGTGGCGATCACTATCACACGACGTGTATCGGTCTGAAGGATACGCCAGGCACACGAGCCGGTTGGCAATGCACATCGTGCATTCGGTGCCAGATATGCAAGCAGACCGATGTCATGGACGATCGTCTGATTGCCTGCGAACAGTGCCACAAGGTCTATCATTCAAATTGCCTGCGACCGATTGTCGCATCGATACCCAAACTTGGCTGGAAGTGTCGCAATTGTCGAATATGCTCGGATTGTGGCTCTAGGACACCGGGTGCTGGCACGTCCTCGCGGTGGCATTCGAACTACACCGTGTGTGACTCGTGCTATCAGCAGAGGAACAAGGGTTTTTCGTGTCCCATTTGCCATAAGGCCTATCGTGCCGCCGCACACAAGGAAATGGTCAAGTGTTGTAGTTGCAATCGTTTCGTCCATAATACATGTGACGCTGAGGCTGATCTCTCCGTGTATCATCTGCGGAAGGAGTCGAATCCCGACTACGACTACATCTGTGCGCTGTGCAAGAAACTTTCGTACAAGAACGACGGCATGTTGGCGAGTTTGCAGAACTACGATGGAACGGCCGACGGTAATGGGCTGGATAACAACTATCAGACCACCATGCGAGGGCGGTCGTATGACACGTTACTGAAGTTGCCCAAGAAGCGGATGCGACTTAAGGAGATGTATCGTGGCAAAGGGAAGTTTGCAATCACGAAAAAGTCACAATTGGGCGACGTGGGTGGTGGTCGGAAGCGTGTGTCCAAGGGAAAAGGGCGCGGAATGGCCGGCTATTACGATACGTCGATGTCGACGTCAATAGACCGCATGGGTGCGTGGACCGAAGACTATACGAACGACAAGAAAATCGTTATCTGTTCGGCAAACGATCAATTCGTCCTCTCCCAAGACCTCTGTGTTATGTGCGGTGCGATAGGAATTGACGAGGAAGGTCAACTGATCTGTTGCGCACAATGCGGCCAATGCTATCATCCGTATTGCGGGAATGTGAAGCTAAATAAAGTGATACTGAGTCGGGGGTGGCGATGTCTCGACTGCACGATTTGTGAGGGTTGCGGCAGAAAGGACGACGATGCTTTGCTTATCCTCTGCGACGAATGCGACATATCTTTTCACATCTACTGCATTGATCCGCCATTGGACGCGGTGCCGCACGGGAACTGGAAATGCAAATGGTGTGTCGTCTGTCAGACGTGCGGTCGACGAGATCCCGGCAAGAATTCGCAATGGAAGAATAGCTACTCGGAGTGCGGACCGTGTGCGAGTCAGAAAGCGTGCTCCGCTTGCTCGGTAGCCTATGAAACGGGCGAGATAATCATGCAATGTACCTCGTGTGAGAGATGGCTGCACTGTAAGTGCGACTCAATCAACTCTGAGGAGGAGGTGAAACGATGTGATCTAAGCAAATATGTTTGCAAATCCTGTCGCCCCAAGGACGCAGTGCCTTCCCATTTAAAGGATCAAGTGATTGCGAGCACATCAGCCGTAATCAAATCGTACGATAGTTCGCTGGACGATTTCTACGAGAACGGTCTGAACTACGGCAAGAATATGTCGATGGATCTGGCCCATCATCTCGACGGAGTCATCGTGAGCGAGCACGGTCTGCAGCTGATCAAATCAATGCAGGCCGAGATCAAGAAAAAGCGAAAATTCCGCGGCTCGCAAGCCGCCGAGGAGCAGGGACAAAAAGACTCCGGAATACTGGAAGCAATCGAGTCAGTGGTGGCAGGAACATCTAATGACAACTCATGGGAAGAGAATCGCCTCGAGGCGACGCTCGACGAGCCAGTCAATACCTACAAAGATGGCATGGTGTGGTCGGGCGATACCACAAGCCCGCCAGTGGGTTTCTCATTCTTTACCAATGACCAGGGTGTCACCGTGCTTAAGAAGAAACGGCAACGCAATCTACTCAAGCTCGGCATCGGTGGATTCAGCGTGAAAAACCGTACGATGAAGAAGGACATCAGTATCGACCTGCTCGACGAGAACGAGGAAGCCGTGGCGGCAATGCCTGTCGCCGAGCTTGAAAAGGAGAAAAAGCGGAAGGCACCGGTGCGAAAGAAAGCCAAAAATAAGCTCAGCGAACTCTACCCGTCGTACTTGCAGGAGGCATTCTTTGGCCGATCGCTGCATGAGTCTGAGAAGATATCTTCATTCACGGAAACCGACTCGTCTGACGATGATTATCGGCTGGGTAGCGTCGACAGCAGTAAGATTTTACTATCGGCCGAGGAGATGAATTACCTGAGGAGTTTCCAGGAGAAAGTCGCACCGACAACACCGCGTCCTGTGTCGAAGAATGGGCAAGTGCCCAGTGCTACAATAACCTCAAACGCTCTGCCCACGACGAGTGTCCAAACCAATGTGATGCCATTCATGACGAGTGTGCCCAATGTATCGAGTGTAGCGGCGGCGAGTGTACAAAAGCCTCCGCCACCTCCACAGCCTCTACAAAACGGACCGACGACGACATACAACTCTGCATACGGTTACAACACCTCCGAGGTCATCTCCAAACCCGTCGTTGCGAACATCGTTCAACAACAACAACAGCAGCAGCCCCCACCACCACCGCCGCCCACAGCCACAGTCATCTCACGTGAAATCGACAAACTACAAAGTCCACTCGGCGCCAATACATTCGTACCCTCATCCGCCGGCGTTCATCACAGCTTCCAGCAAAACATGCTGCAAAATCAACAATCTGTTCCAAACCAACCGCCACAAATCCTCAACAATCGTGATCCAGTCAATATTCAACTCATCCCCAACGGTCACACGATGGCTAATCAACAGCAAACCAACGGCTACTATCATTCGGAGCACATGAGCAACTCGAGTAACTCGACCGATGCAGTCCTCATGCATGACACCGTGCCCAAGCACATCTACTCAGAGCCAACGCGACCGCCCACGTTGCAACACAACAACGTACACCTGTCCATCAAAAATGCGGTGCCGATTGCGAAAAAGCCCGATGTTCAGCAACTGGAATCCCTTACCGTGGGCAGTGCCGGTGCAGCTAGTACCTCCAGTGGCGGTGGAACACAAAAGACCGCCGAGAAAATGCGCAAAGACGAAGAGCTCGGAAAAGCGGCCACAATATCGGCCGTTCTCTATGCCAATACCGAACATCCTGAACTTAAGCAAATGTATCCGAATTGGAATGATCGTTGCAAACAGATTCTGAAACGTTGGCGATCGCTGCCCTCCGACAAGAAGGGTCCCTTCCTGCAGAAGGCTAAAGACAACAGAGCATATGTCAGAGTACAAAAGATGCAACAGAACGAGAAGATCACCTCCACCACCGCCACCGCAACCACATCTACATCCTACCAACAGCCGAAAACGTACAATCACAATCACCATAGCGTCCATAATGCCCATACGGCGCATAATATTGTGCATAATGCCCACAACACTCACAATACACACAACACAAGTCATCCGACTCACAGCACCACCATACCGAATAGCATACCGAATCG
This sequence comes from Eumerus sabulonum, assembly GCA_951905685.1. Taxonomy (NCBI): domain Eukaryota; kingdom Metazoa; phylum Arthropoda; class Insecta; order Diptera; family Syrphidae; genus Eumerus; species Eumerus sabulonum. Next base: position 10,231,570 of record OX645060.1, read on the forward strand.
AGGTGCGCCGCCTTCGTATCCGCTCGCCGTCGAGAATCGTTTCAACATCAACAGTACACCGCAGGACGACAAGAGCTGTTATCGCACACCCGCCACCACCGCCGCCACAGCCGCCTATCTCTGTGCTACAGACGATAAATACTCTGTACCGCCTAACCAAACAATCCTACCAAATTCAAGTATCCGCACATCCGAGGAGATCAACAGCTTCAACCAAGAGATCCTACGATTCGATCAGGAGATCAAAACCATCAAAGAGAATGACGAACAACTCAAGCGACTGCTACAGAATCCCTCGAATCCCGTCAATATGCAGGTGCTCGACATCAACAATCTAACCGATAGCCACAAATACAATTCGGATTATACGCGTAACGATCACCTGGACGACCTTAACATGACCCTCTCCGATTTGAATACGATCAAAAGCGAAGAGGAAAGCTTCTCGTCCGATCGTAAGTCCGTTGTCGACGATGTAAATATGGAAATCTTTGCCGACACCAAACTGGAAGCCAGTCACCGACAAATGGCCTGTACGATAAGTGAAGCTCTTGCCCAACGTCTCACGCCCATGAAAATCGAAGAGGATGTCGTCAAGAGTATGATCGAGCCCAGTGTTGTCGCTGCCGATTGTCTCGACGATCTCGAAAAGTTGCCCAGCTACGACAATGCCATCGAAGAGGTCGGCGACATACTGAAACGTATCGAGGACGTGGACGACGATGATGATGAACTCCTTAAATCCCTTACCGCCGAAATGGGCGACGATTTCAATATCCTCGAGTACGGTGATCCCGAGCTCGATGAGCTCTCGTCCGATCAAAGCATTTTAAATAAATTCGTATTCGATGAAAATGACAAAAACAATGATTAATTGTTAACACACACACACACATACACCTCCCCCCCCCACAATTATGTAAACACACACGCGTATATATACATATATAAATAAATAAATATAGTTTTTCATACCGTTAGACATGTAATAAAACAAAAACAAACAACAAGTGCATTAACAGAATCCAGTTTTTAGTATTTAAGGACAGAGAATGGCTAGAGAGGAGCCAACACACATACACACACCCACGCATACACTTGTAGTACATACACATGTAAGTTGATATAATGATGATGAACAAGAGTATAATGATAATGATATGTATATGAGAATGATCTATGTATAGGTAAGCGAGAAAGTAAAATGTTTTTAAAAATAAAAGTAAAAAATGAAAATAAAAACAAAAAACAGTCAGTACATGTACAGAAACAAATTAATAAAACAATTCTTGTGTTTTCATGCTTCTCCTGGTCGAGATTGTGGCGTCGCGTCCTCGGGGAAGATTTACTCCACAACCCCTCAACGACTTTCCTCTGACAACAACAACGGATCCCTTAAGAACAACACTCGGCAACATTTACTTACTTACACGGTCTTCCAATAAGGACTTTCGAAATTTGACAGTTGATGGCGGCCATATTGTTGAAGCTACATCTGTCGAATTTTTCTTCATCTTAATGGGCGCTAACTAACTAACCCTATCGAACTTACACAAACCATGGAATGGACTATACCGTGGCTAGAGATAATCTTCAAAGGATGCCTAGCTTGGAGTCACATTCCAGACAAGTGGAAGTGCGCAAAGGTGCTTTTCATTCCTAAGGCCGGCAGAAACTCTCACACTTCCCCCAAGGATCTAAGGCACTAAAAACCTTGGAAAGGATGGTAGACCTATATATACGCCATAACTTGGATCTATCGAAACAGCCTCGCACACCCTAGTGAGGAAAATCGAAAGATCAATCCATCTTAAAGAATACACTATAACAGCCTTCCTAGACATAGAGGGCGCCTTTAACAACGTTACTCCAGAAGCAATAACAGACTTACTTACTTATCAGGCCTGCGATCCATGGAGGATCTGAGCCTGAGCTATAGCTGCCTTCCATCCTTGACGGTCCCGGGCACGTTGCTTCCAGTTGTCAAGACCAAGATGTCTTACATCCGCGATTACTTGGTCTTTATACCGGAGGTTCGGTCTTCCTCTTCTTCTCGAACCAGGAGGCTCGGAGTCGAAGACCCTCTTAGCTGGAGCGTTGATGTCCATGCGCTCGATGTGGCCGAGCCAGTGTAGTCGACGGGTCTTTGCCTTCCGGACTACATCCACATCTTGGTACAGCTCGTAGAGTTCGCGGTTGTGTCTCCTTCTCCATTCACCTTCCTCACAGACAGGACCAAATATCCGGCGCAGAATTTTTCTTTCGAAAGAACCCAAAATCAGCTCCGCTGTCCTGCTTATCGTCCAGCTTTCGGCTCCGTACAGCAAGACTGGCAGAATGAGCGTTTTGTAAAGCATGACTTTGGTCTTTCGAGTGAGGAGTTTTGACCCCAGTTGTTTGGACAAGCCGAAGTAGCAGCGGTTGCCAAGGGCGGTTCTCTGTCGGATCTCCACTGTGGTGTCATTTGTGGAATTTACGTTTGCCCCGAGGTAGACAAACTCCTTAACTACCTCGAAATTGTAGCTGTCAATTGTTATATTTTGTTCCAGGTGGTGAGCGACGGATTGGTTTTTGCTTGACAGCATGTATTTCGTTTTATCCTCATTGATCTTAAGACCAACTCGTTTCGCCTGTTCTTCAATCGCCGTGAATGCTTCCACAATGCCACGGCGAGAACACGCGATGATGTCGATATCATCCGCGTATCCTAGCAGCTGGATGGACTTGTAAAATATAGTGCCTTCCCTGTTGACGCCTGCCCGTCGCACTATCTGCTCCAGCACCAGGTTGAAGAAGTCAAATGACAGCGCATCTCCTTGCCGAAATCCGGTGCATGTTTCGAATGGTTCCGAGGTCCTAGAACCGAGTTGCACGGTGCATCGTGTGTTTTTTAGCGTGGCGCGACACAACTGGATCAGTTTTACCGGGATCCCGAATTCGGCCATCGCCCCAAACAGTGCTTCACGATGAATGCTGTCGTATGCGGCTTTGAAATCGATGAAAAGATGGTGTGTATCGATTCGAAACTCGTTGGTCTTTTCCAGGATTTGTCGAAGTGTGAATATTTGGTCTATAGTTGATTTGCCGGGCCGGAAGCCGCACTGGTAGCTGCCGATTAGTGCGGTGCAAAATGGTTTTAGACGTTCACACAATACGCTGGACAGGATCTTGTATGCGACATTGAGCAGGGATATACCTCTATAGTTCTTGCAAGAGGTAGGATCGCCTTTTTTGTGGATGGGGCATATAGAGCTGGTATTCCAGTCGTCGGGCATGCTCTCATCTTCCCAAATTCTGCAGATGATCTGGTGCATGCTCCCTACCAGAACATCGCCGCCAGCCTTGAAGAGCTCTGATGGCAAGCCATCTGAGCCTGCGGCCTTGTTGTTCTTCAGCTTCTGAATAGCTGTGCCGACTTCTTCTATGCTGGGTGGGAGGACTACTTCAGCGGCTGGAGTTGGGATTTCCTCGGTCCCTACCACTCTCTCTTGGTCATGCTCGTTAAGCAGCTGCTGGAAGTGCTGCTTAAATACATCCACTATTCCCTGCGGGTCGGTGACAAGATTACCCTCGCAGTTTCGAAGAGCCAGGGTGCCCTTTTTGAAGCCTTCTGCAAGGTTTTTCGCTTTCCTGGAAAAGGCTCATATTTTATGTCTATCCCTAGACTCTTCGTTATCCTTGAGCTGGGAGGCTGCGATGATTCTTTTCTTTTGTCGCAGTAGTTTTTTCTCCTCCCTTCTTCTGGCTCGGTACTCTTCTTGCGCTGCCCTGGTTTTCCTCTGCAGCGCCTTTTGGTACGCCTCGTCGGTTGCTGCCTTTTTCTGCTCACACTCGCCATCATACCACGGGTTTCTTGTCGGGGGTGGTAGGTATCCTAAGGTGGTTTCGGCTACTTCCTGAATGGCTGAGCGGCAATGCAGCCACATATTATTGGCATTTGTGTTCGACGTAGGCATACCGTAGAGTCTTTCGCTCAGCTGCTCCCTGTAGACTGTAGTGTACCCACAAACAAAACATTTCCCACGTACCAAAAACAACATACCAAAACAAAACACTAATCACTTCCTACATACCCGAATAAAACACTTAACACAATGCACACCACTCAATAGCGTCACATGACACCAAGAGTTACTCACGGGACGGCACTCGCCAAATACCGACAATGTATGAAGACAGGCAAAAGGGAACGTAAACATTACTACGTCCACTGCACTGTGATATTCAATACATGACCCGCAATGTGTCATCTGGTGAAGCGACCCTTTGTAGAGTCAAGTACACTAAAGTCGAAGTATGACTCGCTTGTGGAGTCAAGTGCACTAAAATCAAATTATGGCTCGTGACCTTATTTTAGAATGCATAATGCATTGGAAATGCTATCGGGAATTAGTATATAAGGAACAAAAATTTCTTGAATAAATCAGAATTATTTTAGAAGCCAATCACTCGGCATAGGCTATTTTAATTCTCAAGGAGTGTCAGGAAACAGGCACCCTGACTGTCCAGTGGCGTTCCACGCCGGACACCCCGCTAGGTCGACCCCTTCACTATTGGGAAGCACATTTCTAAGTCACTCTTGCTAATTCCACAGCCTAGAAGTCCTGACGCATACAGCAACCTTGCTGTACTGATCCAGTATCATTACATGACGATTCTGCCAGGCTGCTGACATCTTACATGATCTTACATGCCATATCATTACATGGCGATCCTTTAAGATCATTACAAGACTCTGGCAACCTCCGGTGTGCTCAGGCGCCCAATGTCGAACCTCCTCCTGATGGGCTGGTGCAGCTTTCTAACATTGGACAGTCGAGCTCTGAATCTTGCTGCTACGAGGAAGTGGTCAGAGTCGACATTTGCCCCTCTGAATGTTCGCACATCCAGGATGTTTGACGCGTGCCTTGCGTCAATGAGCACATGGTCGATTTGTTTGGCGGTTCGACCGTCCGGAGATCGCCAGGTTGCTGTGTGGATTCGCTTGCGAGGGAATCTTGTGCTACTTATCACCGCATTACGAGCTGTCGCAAAGTCAGCGAGTCGGAAGCCGTTATCTGTTGTTGTATCGTGGAGGCTGTGCTTTCCGATCACTCCGCCAAGGGTGTTTTCCTTTCCGATTTTGGCGTTGAAGTCCCCGAGCACGATTTTTACATCGTACTCCGGACAAGCTCCGTAGGCGTTGTCCAGGAGGTCATAGAAGTCCTCCTTGATAGGGTCTTCAGCCTCGTCGGTAGGGGCGTGTGCACATATAAGGCTGATGTTATAAAATCTGCCTCTGATGCGGATCACAGCCAGGCGATCACTTATAGGTTTAAAGTCGATGACCTTCGACTTTAACCGCTTTCCCACGACAAATCCGCATCCCAGTAAGTGCAACCTTTTGTGACAGCTGTAATAAATGTCGCAATTTTTCTTCCTAACCATACCGTTCCGTAATATCCGCCTTGTACTGCGTGAGGATTCCTTCCAGTTTATGAGCAGCTCCGGGAGTGTACAGGGTTCTGACATTCCAGGAGCATACTCGCAAATCGTGTTCCTTTTTCGTGCGTTGTCGTCGTCGAGTATCCGTTCGTGTATCCGAGGCATCTTGCTCATTCATAACTTTGGGTTTTTTTACGTGGGCGGATTGTTAGCCCGCCGCACAACCGCCATTCTGGTCGGGGTTTTTTTCGCTGCATACGTTTGTTCACCTCCAGAGGCTATCCAGAGGGCGCCGCGAGGAGGCCGTATGTCAACTTGACCCGGGCACTTAAACAGGGATCGTTGCTGGCATCTCGCCAGGTTGAGAGCAATCAACAACTTTACCCTGTATGTCCAAGCCCATACCCTCCAAAGGGCAATAACAGAAGGGTTAGAAAAGCTAAAGGTGGAGAAGACTCTCATAGAGTGGATCAGCGAGCTACTATCAACACGCAAGATTCACTCGAAATGGGGAAGCCAGGCAATCACCAGAGTGGTTACCAGGGGAACCCCGCAAGGAGGGGTTCTCTCACCTCTTCTCTGGAATGTAGTTATAAACGAACTACTAATCAAACTGGAGGAAGAAGGCCTGGACGCTATTGCCTACGCTGATGACGTTGCCATCACAATCTCAGGTAAATACCTATCGACACTGAATGACCGTATGCAAACGGCATTCTCAATTCTTTGCAAATGGGCGCATAGCAAAGGGCTCAGGGTTAATCCCCAGAAAACGGTGCTCAAAAAGCATAAAATCCCGGAATACTGCCCTATCACTTTGCTTGGTACCAGATTAAACTACTCCTCCAGTGCCAAATTCCTTGGCATCATACTGGACAGGAAATTAACCTGGAAAAGCAACACAATCGAAAGAGCTAAAAAAGCAACAATAGCTCTCTATACATGCAAGAAAGCCATAGGAAAAAAATGGGGGTTCAATCCCAAGATTACCCTATGGCTCTACACCACGGTCGTTAGACCCATATTAATGTATGGAGCGACTGTCTGGTGGACAGCACTGGACAAGACAACATGCCTCAAACAATTCGAGAAGGTACAAAGGCCCTCAGGTCCACCCCAACGACTGCACTTAACATGATACTCGACCTTACACCACTCGATATTTTCGGCAAGCAAATTGCCACACAAACGGCCATTAGACTTAAAGCCAACTCGAACTGGAAGAGCTACGTCATTGGTCACTCATCGATCCTGATTAACAGGTCAACCATGGCAGAAAACCTAGACCTCACAGAACCCACCACAGTCTTGGAAAAAAAAAAACTTTACAACGTTCTACCCGGACAGACAAAACTGGACTCGCCAGACTCAACCTCGCAGAAACTGCGTAGACTTTTATACTGACGGGTCTTAAACCAAAGACGGGGTGGGTAGTGGAGTATTCTGCAAACAACTTAAGCTAAACAAAGCTCTAAAACTATCTAATCACTGCAGCGTTTTCCAGGCGGAACTGTTGGCAATAAAAGAGGCTCTGTCCTGGCTGAAGTGGAACGTGATATCCACCACGGATATCCGCATTCTCACGGATAGCCAAGCGGCCTTAAAGTCGCTGGAGTCCTATGTGTACACATCAAAAACTAGCCTCGACTGTCGCCTATCTCTTAATGAGATGGCTGAACAGTTCAACACACAACTTATATGGGTACCGGGACACAGCGACATCACTGGAAATGAAAGAGCCGACACACTCGCCAAAAAAGGAACGACGCTACAATCAACTGTGGCTTGTGAGGGTATACCCTTCGCAACCATTAAACACAATCTCACTATCCTCGCCAGGGCCGAGACGAACCGAAGATGGACTCAGGGACACACCTGCCTCATCACAAGGCAAATCTGGCCCCGGCTCGATAGTCAACGGACTAGAAGTATTATCTCCCTAAATAGAACTATAAAATCATAGGTGTCATCACAGGACACTGCCTTATTGACAGTCACGCGCAAAAACTAGGTATCACTCCGAATGATTTTTGTAGGAGCTGTCTAGACGAGGAAGAGGTCGAATCCATCCATCACCTCCTCTGCGCCTGCCCGGCATTCTGCACAATCAGGAAACGATACCTAGTATCATACCTCCTTAACGATCTGACCGAAGTTCAGCAAGTAGGGATATCTGATCTTCTTAATTTCTTAAGAAGTACAAAATGGTTCCACGAATAGGGGGCTAAACCCCCTCGTAGCTACACAACGGGCCTCCCTGGCCTATGTGTGTTCTTCCCATCTCTGGGAAGGCTACGGTCTTACCTACCTACCTACCTAATGGGCGCTACAGTTCGGCGTGAACCTGGGCCTCAACCAACATGCCACTCCAACTAGCACGATCTCTTTCTAGCCTTTTCCATTGCCGCACACCCAGTTGGCTGAGGTCTCCTTCCACCTGTGTGCGCCAACTTAAGTGCGGCCGTCCTCTGCTTCTTCGTCCCTCGGGGTTGGATTCAAAGACTCTCCGGGCTGGAGCTGTGGTGTCCATTCACTCTACATGGCCCAGCCATCTTAGGCGTTGAATCCGTAGACGCCTGACTAGGCTCATGTCGCTGTACAGCCCGTAAAGTTCGAGGTTGAATCTTCTCCTCCATCCCCCGTCTGCGTTTATAGCCCCGAAAATCAGGCGAAAAATCTTTCTTTCGAACCGACCAAGGGCCTCCTAATCCGCTTTTGATAGTGTCCATGCTTCTGCGCCGTACAGCAGGACCGGGATGATAAGGTTCTTATATAGAGTGAACTCTGTCGTTCGGGAGAGGGCTCTATTACTCCATTGCCTCCTGAGCCCAATGAAACAGCGATTGGCAGGAGTGATTCTGCGTTTGATTTCGGAACTGATATCGTTGTTCCAGGTCACTGCGGAGCCAAGGTAGGCGAAGTCCTTAACTACCTCGAACTTATATCTGCCTATACAAACGTTCTGGCCGAGACGTCGGTGTTGAGCGTCCTTTTTTGATGACAGCACATATTTCGTTTCCCCCTCGTTTACCGCCAGACCAACTTTCGCCGCCTCGAACTCAATACTCGCAAACGCCTCATTGACATCCCGCTGTGATCTACCTATTATGTCAATATCGTCGGCGTATGAAAGGAGCTGCGAGGATTTGAAATAGATTGTGCCTCTTGTATTGGCCAGTGATTTTTGCACAATCATTTCCAATATGATGTTGAAGAAATCACACGACAGCGCATCGCCCTGCCTAAATCCTTTTTTGACATCAAAACTATCGGTAAGGTGTTCACCGATTCGGATGGAGCAGCGAGCATTCTCGAAAGTCATCCTGCATAGTCTGACGAGTTTAGCAGGTATGTCAAAGGTAGACATAGCGTTGTATAGCTCGTCTCTAATTACGCTGTCGTATGCGGCTTTGAAGTCGACTTGAAATTCATTGGTTTTTTCCAGGATCTGCCGTAGTGTGAAGATTTTGTCGACGGTGGACTTCTCTGGCCTGAAGTCGCACTGATAAGGACCTCTCAGCTTATTTACAAAAGGCTTCAGGCGTTCATACAAAACGGCAGAGAGGATTTTGTAGGCGATGTTAAGGAGGATTATTCTGTAGTTGGCGCAGTTGGACAGGGGTCTCCGTTCTTGTGGATCGCGAATACGATGCTGAGACTCCATTCCACGGGCATGCTGTCCTCTGACCATATCTCATAGATGAGCTGGTGCATGCTCCTAACCAGGTCATCCCCAGCTGCCTTGAAGAGGTCAGCAGGCAGTCTGTCTGTGCCAGCAGCTTTATTCGACTTGGGTTTCGATATGCCAATCTTAACTTTGTCGAGGTCAGGGGGACGGAATTCTCTGCGGTCTTCGTCGATTAGAAATGGATCATTCTGTCTGATAGCGGTATATTGACTAACTTCGCCGTTATACAGTCTGCAGAAGTGGTTTTTCCATATTCATAGCATCGACTGCAATTCTACTACTAGGTGTCCGTTCTCATCCCTGCAGGCTTCCGTTCTGGCTTTATAACCTTGGCATGTTCGCTTTATCTGTTGATAAAACTTTCGAACGTCACGCCTGCAGTAACACCGCTCCAAATACTCAATCGCGCGCTTCTCGTGCTCTTTCTTCTTTCTTCTGAGAAGCTTATGCTCCTCCCTTCCTTTTAACTCGTAGAGCTCACGAGCTGCTCTTGTTCTTATATGCAGCGAGGCTTTATATGCATCCTGCTTCGCTGTGTGAATCATCCTGCACTCGTCATCGAACCAGGTGTTTCTTCGTGGTGGAGCCTTGAAAACCAAAACTTCGGATGCAGAGCTTTTCAGGGCTTGTTTGCAAAGGCTCCACTGCTGTTCTATTGACAACGTGGAGGATTGAGGTGTATTGGAGAGCTTAAGGCAGACGCGATCGGTAAAAGCACAAGCGGTTTCTGGCGATAGTCGCTTTCCGACGTCATAACTTTGTATTCTTACTCTACTCCGCTGCGTTCGTGATATCCGTAAACGCATCTTGGCTACTACAAGATAGTGGTCCGAGTCGATGTCAGCCCCTCGGAAAGTTCGAACATCAAGAATAGTGGAGGAGTGTCTGACGTCGATCACGATGTGATCAATCTGGTTGGTAGTCGATTGATCAAAAGACCGCCAGGTGCCTTTGTGTATATCGAGGTGCGGGAAGCGCATAATGGCTAGAAGGAGATTTCGCCCCGTAGCAAGGTCAATCAGCCTGTGTCCGTTATCGGAGGAGGTGTCGTGTAGGCTATGTTTTCCGATGACTCGTTCAAAGATGCTTTCCTTACCCAGCTTAGCATTAAAGTCTCCTAGTACAATTTTGTCGTCATAGCTGAGACATTGGGCATACGTTATGTCTAGGAGATTGTAGAATTCATCTTTGGTGGAGTCATCCTTGTCTTCCTTGGGGGCGTGGACGCAGATCAGGCCGATGTTAGAAAATGTAGCCTTGATACGGATTGTTATGTAGCGTTTGCCTTAGTCCACCTCGAACAACAAATCCGCATCCAACAATCGTTGTCCTCTCTCCCTATAGCAGTCGCCGTAGTAAATATTGCAATTTTTCATCCGCTTTATACCCGGTCCATTCCATCGCATTTCCTGGATGGCGGTTATGTCCGCTTAATAGCGGTCTAGGGCGTCCGCAAGTTGTTCGGCTGCACGTGGCCTGTTTAGGGACCTAACATTCCACGTACAAAGCCGAAGTTCATTGTCCTTTTTAGGGTTCCGTACCCAAAGGTAAAACGGGACCCTATTACTAAGACTTCGCTGTCCGTCCGTCTGTCACCATGCTGTATCTCATGAACCGTGATAGCTAGACAGTTGATTTGAATTTGAACAGATTATGTATTTCTGTGGCCGCTATAACGACAAATACTAAAAACAGAATAAAATTAATATTTAAGGGGGGCTCCCATATAACAGACATGATTTTCTTCCAAAAAATCCCCTTGGTCACATACTGACCTAAGGTTAGTCGACAATATCCCACAACCAGTAGCAAACTTCCCAGCTTTAATCCCTTTTGTGTCATTGATGTATTGTTGCGGAGACACAAACCGACGGTTAAGTTCGAGTTTCGCTGTCTCAACGGCGAAACAAGGTAAGAGGATCTTAGTCTTAGGATATGATGCTAACACCCATCATACTTCTTGGGGTAGCTCCAATACTAATAGTACAGGCGAGGCTTTGTTCAATTATGCCCTTAATACTGACCTAGTTACATATATGTAATCTTGGCAATTCACCAACTTTCATTATTAATAAAAGAAGGAAGGTTCTGGACATAACACTCCTAACTGGGAAGCATCACTCGCTGATCATTGCTGGATGCTCTTTTATTTGAATTTCTACAAATCTGACAGCAATTGACAGAAGTTAAATGTGGTGCTGGGTAAGGCCCTTAAACAAAGAATTCCATTGCCTTGGGACTCATGTCATTGCTGTGACTGCTTTGAGGTAATTATTTGGCACCAGCATTAACGCCAAAAACTATGTCAATTCGGAGATCTTTCAGAGAATAAATCTTGTCAACAGGTTCTACTTTGGGCTCAGTATGTATGTACGTGGCATTACAGCTCATAGATAACCTAAACCTAACTTTTCCCAGTCAACCATAGGTGTGACCATATGGGAAAGGGATCTACAGTTTACTGTCGATTCCAAGCCCCGAATTTCGAGAAGCTTTTCCTGACAATTATACTACGCGGGGTTTTGCCAGTACTCCGCAAAACTGGCTGTTGTCGGGACTCGATCCCGTGTCATCGGCGTCATAGGCCGACACACTGTCGCCACTGCGCGATGGTGCTCGCTCCAACTGTGTACCTAAGATCAGAAACTATTTGGTCTATGATCTCTAGTAACGCAGAAAACATTGGCGAAAGTTCGAAATCATTGGACCGGACGGGCATTCCGATGACTTGAAACCTGGCCGGATCAGTCCATGTTTTGGTAATGAAAAGTAGATACTACTCTAGCAAGGGCTCGGGACGCTTTCACTCTGACAAGATGGCTGTTTCATGGCAGCCAGCTTGATTCCAGGGTAAAGGTAATCTACTACATGGCTTTGATCAGACCCATGATTGCCTATGGATATCCGGTTTAGTTTATTTCGAGTTTGAGAGACAATATCGTAAGAGCTTGCCCCATATTACACAGAGCATCAGAGTCCGAGTCTTCCATAATAATGCAAGGATTTTATGGAGAGAGAACTTTCTGATAAGACTGAGTCGATGTCACGTTGCAAGGGTTATGACTTCGAACAATAACTCGATTTCTGGGGCTTATTACCACAACAACGTGCACCCCTAAAGGATGCGCCTTATTTATTTTATGCCCAGGAGGCATTTCTCTATTTTGATCAATGTGGGCATTCACGTGGTACGCAATTTCGTGCCTGACGTCGTACCCCATGAGCCCGAGCGCCTAATGTTCAGCAGGGCGTTTTCAGACCAAGAACAGGGCATTGTCCGGCAGCATTTGGTGTTTGCAGTGGACTCCGTAAAAGGCGTCTTAACATCTAGTAAATCTCTTCAAAATTTACAAAAAGGCCATCAGAGAGGCCAAAGCCCAATTCTTGTCTGAATATATGTATGTATGTATGTTGGCGTTACCGAGCCGAGCTGAGCCGAGCTTCTCTCTCAATCACCCATGTTGTGTGTGATCTCATTTTCCCATAGGTGAAAGGGACCTACAGTTTATTGCCGGTTCCGAACGGCGAATTTCGAGAAGCTTTTCAGGACAATTTTACTACAGGGGGTTTTGTCAAAACCCCGCTGAGGAGAAACACCATGAAAACACGTTCGATGACATGGCTGTGTCGGGATTCGATCCCGTGTCATCGGCGTCAGAGGCCAACACACTACCAACTGCGCCACGGTGCTCATTCTGGTCTGAATACAGTCATTTCATTGACAATCTAAAAGATATCGCCACGCTGATTGTGTCGAAAGGAAGCTCCTTCCCATCATTCATCAAACGAGAGGACGGAACTTAAACCAGCTCAGCTAGGGAATCCTTGGTTCACACCCACTTCCCCGGGGTGCAGTGACCATGGTGGCTCCTCACCCCCGACACGTGTCATAAGTGAAGAGTCTGAGGAACAAATTAGCGCAATTATCACCCAGAACAAGTTGCTCACTCCTGAGCTACGTTCCCGTCATTTGGAGAAAGGTATGGTTTCCATTCTAAGGATTTCCGCCGCATCAGTTGATAATCCTTTCTCCTAAGAATGCTAGACCGTTTGCTACACATTTGCGAGCTTTTAAAAACCAACAAACCCTCCTTCCAATCCTCAACATGCCTATCACAGAGACGGCGTTGCACGAGATCGTACGCACAATTGAGAGATCCTTACTTACTTACTACTTACTTAGGTGGCGCTACAGTCCGTGGTGAACCTGGGCCTCAACCAACAAGCGTCTCCAGCCGGCACGGTCTTTGGCCAGCTGTTTCCAGTGCCGCACGCCCAGTTGGTTGAGGTCCCCTTCCACCTGCGTGCGCCACCGCTGAGGCGGCCGTCCTCTGCCGCGCCTTCCTTCCGGAGTGGATTCGAAGACTTTTCGGGTCGGAGCTGTATCTTCCATGCGCTCTACATGGCCTAGCCACCTTAGACGCTGTATCCGTAGACGTCGTACCAGGCCGATGTCGCTGTACAACCCGTACAGTTCTTCGTTAGATCTTCTCCTCCATACTCGGTTTGAACAAACGGGACCGTAGATAGAGCGCAGAATTTTCCTCTCGAAACGACCAAGGGCATCTTCATCCGCTTTTGTTAAGGTGAGCCTCTGCGCCGTTATGAAGGACCGGGATGATCAAGGTCTTCTACGGCATCACCGTGGTTTTCTGAGAAAGGGCTCTACTTCTCAATTGCCTCTTGAGCCCAAAGAAATAGCGGTTGGCAAGAGTGATTCTGTGTTTTACCTCAGCGCTGGTGTTGTTGTCGCTGGTAATCAGTGAGCCAAGGTAGACGAATTCCTTGACCACTTCAAAGTTATATCCGCCCATGGTGACGTTCTGGCCAATACGTCGGTGTTGTCCGTCTCTTTTAGATGAAAGCAGATATTTGGTTTTACCCTCATTAATCTTGAGACCCATCTTAGCCGCTTCTACCTCAATGCTCACGAAAGCCTCATTGACGTCTTGCTGTTTTCGTCCAATTACGTCAATATCGTCGGCGTACGCAAGCAATTGCGTAGACTTGAAATAGATCGTACCTCTTGTGTTGGCCAGTGACTCTTGCACGATCTTTTCAAACACGATGTTGAAAAAGTTGCATGACAGCGCGCCACCTTGTCTAAATCCTTTTTTGACATCAAATGTCTCGGTTTGGTCATTACCGACCTTGATGGAGCAGCGAGAATTCTCCATTGTCATCCTGCACAGTTGGACGAGTTTGGCAGGGATGTTGAAACTAGACATGGCTTTGTATAGCTCATCTCTATACACGCTGTCATATGCAGCCTTGAAATCGACGAAGAGGTGGTGAGTGTCGATTTGGTATTCCTGGGTCTTCTCCAAGATCTGCCGTAGCGTAAATATTTGCTCTATTGTCCCCTATAGTTGGCGCAGTTATAGGGGTCTCCTTTCTTATGGACCGGGCAAACTATGCTGAGATTCCATTCGTTGGTCATGCTTTCCTCCGACCATACCTTGCAAATGAGATGGTGGATTCACCTTACCAGCTCATCTCCAGCCGCCTTAAGAAGCTCAGCAGACAGGCCGTCTGCGCCAACGGCTTTATTAGACTTAAGTCTTGATATCGCTATTTTGACTTCGTCTAGGTCGGGTGGACTGAATTCTGTTACATTGTCGTCCATTACGAATGGCTCGTTCTGCCTGACAGCGGTATCTTGTCTATCATCGCCGTTATACAGTCTGCAGAAGTGGTATTTCCAAATCCTCAGCATCGACTGTGACTCTACTACCAGTTCTCCGCTTTCATCCCTACAGGCCGCCGCTCTTGGCTTTGTTGTCATGGCATACTCGTTTTACCTTATTGTAAAACTTCAGGGCGTCATTCCTGCGGAAGCATCTCTCCATCTCCTCGACCTCACGCTTTCCGTGCTCTCTCTTCTTTCTTCTGAGGAGCGTGTGTTCCTCTCTTCTCTTCTGCTCATAGATTTCGCGAGCAGCTCTCGTCCGTCGTTGCAGCGTTTCTAGGTGGTGGCGGTTTGAAACCCAGCACCTCTGAGGCAGCAGTCCATTCCTGCTCTATTGTTTGTGCTGCTGTGGGCGGATTTTGAGAGAGCTTGGAGGAGACACGATCGGCAAAGATTCTGGCAGTCTCTTGCGATTGTAGCTTTCCGACGTCAAACTTACGTTGTCCTACTCGACTCCTAAGCATTCTTGATATCCTCATGCGTACCTTGGCTAAAGGTCCGGGTCGATGTTGGCCCCTCGGAAGGTTCGTACGTCGAGAATACAGGAGGAATGTCTGGCGTCGATCGCGATGTGATCAATCTGGTTGGTGGTCGATTGATCAAAGGACCGCCAGGTACCCTTGTGGATGTTGAGATGGGGGAATCGCGTGCTTGCTACAGGGAGGTTACGCCCCGTTAGGAAATCGACTAGCCTAAGTCCGTTGTCGGATGTGGTGTTATGGAGGCTATGATTTCCTATGATCAACTCAAATATGTCCTCTTTGCCCAATTTTACATTCAAATTTCCTAGAACTATTTTGGTGTCGTAGCTGGGACATTGGGCATAGGTTCTGTCTAGGAAATTGTAGAACTCTTCTTGAGTTGATCGAGCTTTTCTTCCGTTGGGGCGTGAGCGCATATTAAGCTAATGTTTCCAAATTTAGTTTTGATGCGGATTGTTATGAGGCGTTCACTTATATCTCGAAAGCTATTCGCACCCGAATAGGCGCTGTTTGTTCTCCTTGTAGCAGTTCCCGTAGTAGATGTCGCAGTTTTTCATCCGCTTTTTGCCTGGTCCATCCCTTCGCACTTCGTGGAGCTCGATTATATCTGCTTTATAGCAGTTAAGGGTTTGTTCCAATTGATCGCCTGCATCCGGTCTGTTAAGGGACCTCACATTCCAGGTGCAGACTCTCAGTCTGTTAGTCATTTGCAGTGGTCTTGTTGTCGTTTCGGAACAAGTTTTTACGTGATAGGGATGTTAATCCTAAGCACAACCCCCAACCTGGAGGGCTACATTCCTCTTTCCCCAGGAACAAGGAGTAGAGTCGCTGCACACATTGGTTAGCTACCTGGCGGGTGTCAGGGTAGCTATCCAGGGAGGGCCACGCGGAGGCTGTGTGTCAACTTGTATTGAGCAGGGACAGAGATCGAAGCTGGCGTTTGCCATGTTAAACGCGATCAACTTCTTTGCTCTGTTTGCTCGCTCCCTCCCCCCTACAGATAGCAGAAGCCTCCAACAAAAAAAATATCTTTAGCATTGTTTCTAAGTTGGTTAGTACACGGCGCATCATTTTGACGTGCAAGTCTCGGTGATTTCCTTTTGGACTGACATTCGAGTTGCAAGGGTTATTACATGAAGCTTTTCTTCATTCCGCGTTCCGTTTACATTTCGTTGTCGTTAGCCTGTGGTGAAGTTTGAAAAGTAAGAATGGAATCCAGACGTAACGCTTTCAAATCAGAAACACGAGTGAAGCAACATCGCATAACAAAGAAAAGGAGATAAGGAAATGTCAAAAAGACGCACGGGGTAGCCTACCCGCGCGTTACTGTGCCAGTGTATTTCTGTTTCACTGCCCCTCTCTTTCGCACTTATATCAGTCCGATATGCGGATAATTTCTAATTTCTGTGCGGCACCAGGAGTGTACGAGCTCTGACATTCCAGGTGCCCACCCGTAAATCCTTGTCCCTTTTGGTGTCGTGTCGTCGTCTGTGTTGGGGTCCATATATGTACTGTTGCGGAGATGCAAACGGACGGTTAAGTTCGAATTTCGCTGTCGAGGGTCGAAAGCTCTCTGGAAGCGGGGATTGGAATGATGTCAGCTTCCAATGGAATTGTCAGAGCGTTCTAGAGATTTCCGCAGGGGAACTTCCAACGGCGAACGTTCGAGAAGGTGGACCGAGAGCTATATAAGCGCGAACACTCGCCCTCGACATTCATTCAGCTTGTGGTATAAAACAGCGTGTGACAAATCGGTGTGAAAAGAAAAGCTTTCAGTAAAGGTTTGTGTATTGTGTAATAATGTTTAAAGTGGATTGTATTGGATAATAAATAGAAGTGGTGAAGCTACACAGATAATTGATCTGTGGTGAAAGAAATAAAAGTGTGTGTGTGTTTTTATTCGGATAAGAAGGACAATTGTAGCTTATCGCAATCCAGTGGTGCGAACCCTATTCGGTGTGGGATCGAATATTTCGTAACAGTAAATTGGTATATCGTAGGCATTAGTCAGCGCTCTATTGCCCAAAACGCACGCCGCGTACATGGGTTCACTTGCCAGCGCGCTCTGACGAACACAACGCAAATATTCAAACTTTGAATTTCTTCAAGACACTCGTAACGTAATCGTTTGACATGAAGTACAAATCTCAAATCGAACAGAGCTATGAAAGAGTCAGATGACCGATGACAATCGAAATTGAAAAAGAAATTCTCTCCCTTCCATAGGAGAACTGTCACACCAGCTGAGCATTCCGCAGGCACTTATCCAACTTTAATTGAACGCGGCGGAGACAAACTATAGCTCGTCCGGTCGGTGCTTAAAAAGTTTAAAAAAAAAAATCGTGAAGAAAAGAAAATCTAATTTCCATTCTACCCCTTAAACTATAAGTTTTGTGCCGTCGTTTTGCTGCTTTATCATCTCGCAATTGTTCTAGCATTCAAAGTTCGATCGGAAAGAATGGATTAGACGTCATTTGTTGTGACGGGACCGCAGAGGTGCAAGATTCGTTTTTTTTTTTTTTTTTTTTTGTTTTTTCGTTCGTCGTTCCTGTGCCGTGAGATTTGTTTAATATTTTTCTGTTTTTGGAACAGGTAATTGGGTGCGAAAGTGCTAATGAAAATTACTCATTTATCGACGTTTAGATAAGGTTGAGCTCTTGGCAGTAGTATCAGTGGGGGTGACAATTAGGTAATTGATTTGTGGGTTCCTAGGGGTTCATCCTCACGACTTGATGCTCTCATTGATTTCAAGTATTTTTTTGTCAAGTCGAAACAGCACAAACCAAACAGGTACGAGTGCTAACCACAGTTGCGCAATCTGTTTTGCTTGGTCTCGGGTCGAGTGTTCGGATTGATTTCGCCACTTGTATGGAGGGAGTACGATGACAGTGTGTTCTCGAAATAACACTGAATTGATAAACTAATTCGATGGCATTTATCGTTTAATTGGCGTCGTACCTACATTTGTATCATACATACTTGCACGGTAATAGAGGGCCGTGCGGAGTGCCTTCGTCATGGGCCTTTGCTTGTTTGCACTCTGTTTTTTCACACGAATCCCGAGGATAGTCTATGGTGTGATATATACATGCTTTCTAGGGCATGTTGTCTTAGTTCCTAGGGCGATAACAATGGCATTTATCGTTTAATTGGAGTCGTACCTACATATGTATCATACATGCACGGTAATAGAGGGCCGTGCGGAGTGCCTTCGTCATGGGCCTCTGCTTGTTTGCACTCTGTTTTTTCACACGAATCCCGAGGATAGTCTATGGTGTGATATATACTGGCATTCTAGGGCATGTTATCTTAGTTCCTAGGGCGATAAGCACCTATTGTAAAGGTTAACAAAGTGAAAGTGAATTACCGTCCCGCTTGCCGGCAATTAGTTTTAGACTTTTTGTAAACGTTTACTTCCTCAACGTCTGGTGATATTTGGCATGTGATTAGTGGTTATAAAGTCGCAAATACGCGTCTACTATCTCGCAATAGCAAAAGGTGAGACAGGAGGCGTACTTTTGCAAGTTCACGGCTTGCGAGTGGTGGTGAAATTCATTTCTCCGACATGTGACGTGCGTTCTATTGATATCGTTGCACTGGAGCTTATACCGCAGCCCTGACATGTTCTCGTTAACGTAACGATTCTAGTTCAGAACCTACTCGTTTGACGACATTGGCCCTTATCAGAAACATGCGTGATGCTGATAAAATAACAAAAAAATCGTCTCGCCTAGGCGTCATTTAATAAGCATTAGTGTGATGAAGTAAAATTGACTCAGATTGAAAATCATTTTTACATTTCCGCCTGCTTAGATGCTCTCTGCCTTATTTATCAGAGTCTTCTCTATAGGGGCTGGGATGCTGGCCTGCTAAAAGGCGGGAAGAGCTACCACAGAGGGCGCCGTGGCGCAGCGGTTAGTGTGTTGGACTCTGACGCACGATGAGCAAGTTCGGATCCCGTCAACGCCATCGAATGCTTTTTTCTCGACGTTCCTCCTCGGCGGGGTACTGGCAAGCATAACTTGCCTTGAGAGCTTCTCGACTCACGCTGTTCGGAATCGGCATTAAACTGTAGGTTCCTTTCACACACAGCATAGGTGATTGAGAGAAGCTTGGCTCTGTAACGCCACCAAAGCAAAGCATAGTCACCACAGACGAACACCTTGCGGCACTGTTATTAAGTCCCATCCCAACCTCCTCGTGGTGCCATCTGGAGATTTCATCTGGAAATTACAGACGGGGAAGGGCGAATGGCGAGTTTCCTGCGCCAAAAAACATGTTCAGTCGGTTGGGCTACGGCATAGTATGTCGTATGTGTAAAATAACTATAAACTCAGAGACAATCTCAAGCCTCGTGTTTAACGGACGGGCTACATGTTGACGACCCCCGCGAACGTATAAAAGGAGTATTCGTTCCGCACCTGGAATTATAGGTCCCTTAACAGACCGGATGCGGCACTCCAAGTATTTTTTTTTTTTTCTACACTTATTCTATCTTAGTCTACCCTACGCTACCTAACCTATGTAGGCCATTGGTGTTGGCGATTGTTGCCCGGGAGAGGCTTACTTATTCAAGACGCCAGTGGAGTCCACTCCAGCCACCGTTGATGCTGCCATGCTGAACCTCAGGCGCTCGGGCTCACAGAGCACGACGTCAGGTTCGTAAAGGAATCGCCGTTCCACGCGATTATGGGCCACATGGAAGATCAGCGGTTCTGCCAATCTACCCTGGATTAGCCCACAATGATCTGAATGGAGGAATGCTTCCGGAGGGACAAAGCCGCTAAGTCGCACTCACTCATGGTAGAGCGAGTGGAGATCAAGTTATTGACCGAGGTCATTGCCCTCGCGACGTGACTTCGAATCAGCTTTATCAGGAAATTGTCTATCCTTGCAATCCTTGCCCTGTTGTATAGGACCTGGTTTTTTTTTTTTTTTTTTTTTTTGTTATAGTTACACCCGCACTCAAGGCTAAGGCCTTATAACGTTTGAAGGTTGTGCGAGCGATGGTAACAGGGAGAGGGGAGTTTCGCTCAGGTTGACACACAACCTGAACGGAGTGCAGTGGTTTTGGGCCGTAGATGTTCGTTCACTACTCTCAGGGGTGGTTTGTCCTAGATAGGACGAGAGCCGACCAGATTTTCGCGTTGGTTGTAATTCACAGTAATTCGTTCATGCACGTTTGGTGTTAATATTGCATACGCAGAGGATGAATTTCAATTGACCATGCACTGTGAGTGTTATGACTGCAGCAGTACGTTTGGTCGCCTTCCATTCACAACTGTGTTGCATACTTTTTTCCGTATAGGAATTGCTTTTTTCTTGGCTATGAAACGAATTTGAATTATAGACCCACCACTGCACCACGGCCACCTCGTTGGGATAGAACTTCGTGTACTCGGATTCTGGTGTTCTGTGCAGTCCGAGACAAGTCCTTAGACATTGTCTCTCACCCGAATCCTTTCCATTAGGCTTGCGCTCACATCCAGACGGGACATCCATAGGCAATCATGGGCCTGATTAAGGGCATTGAAGCAGATTACCTTTACTCTGGAATCAAGTCGGCTACTATGAAACAGCCATCTTGTCAAAGCGAAAGCGCCCCGAGCCCTTACCAGAGCAGCATCCACATTTTTATCAAAATATAGATACTGATCTAGCCAGATCCCAAGGTATCTGGCTACACTTCTATTTGCTAGTGGACGCCCGTCCGGTCTCAATATTGAGAACCTTCGCCAGTGCTTTCTAGTGTCCCTGGAGGCCCTAGACAGAGGCGTTCTGAATAGAAGAGTCTCTGATTTTTAAAGTCACGTTGTAATAAAATAGCAATGACGTCGATCGTTGGGTCTGATCCGTACGCAATGAGGTCGTCCGCGTATGCTATCGATTGGCGAAGGGAAGCTATCAGATCGCTGATGTAAATGCTGAAAAGGATCGGCGAGTTCACTGTCCCCTGTTGCAGTCCATTCTCAATTTCGAATGTTTGAGTAGAAGTCACGTTGGCAATTTTCACCACGAACCTTCTACCCGTCATCTTACTTAAGCCCAACCGCTTGTAGTAGAGTCCTTCTAACTATACGGTGTCGAAGACTTTTTACAAAGTCAACCAGGCAGGCACCCGTACATTGGTTCTTGCATTTATTCCATTGGATATCCGAGAGGAGTTTCGACGCGGCATGTTTGGTGTCATGACCCGTCCTGAAACCGAATTGGTTATCCGGAATGATATTTTGGTCCTCGGTCCATCTAGACAGGGCTCTATAGATTACTTTCTCGAAGACTTTGCTGATACTCGAAAGGAGACTTATCGACCGGAGATTTGTCGGATTAGAGGAGTCTTTGCCCCTCTTAGGGATTGGTTGGATCACCGCTGTTTTCCAATGCATCGGACAATACGCAATATTCAGTGCATTGTTAAACAGGATGGTGTACCTCTCTATAACCATTGGTGGGAGGTGCCTGAGCACAACATTGGATACGCCATCAATACCCGCGGACTTTTTCTTTCTGAGTGACATGAAGATCAACTGGAGATCCTCCGTCGAAACGAATAGTGGGTTAGCCCCTCATTGGTGAAGGCATTGTTTGCCATGAAATCGTCACTGAATCTGGTTCTCGGATCGCCAATGTTCAATATCGTTTCGTAGGTAGAAGTGCTTTAACATGGCTCTGTTCTCCAACTCGTGGTTCGGGTGAATGCTTTCATTCACCTTATACACTTCCTGGAAGACAACCCCCGCTCTTCTCGCGCTAGGACCCAACATCTACAGTCGAACATCTCAATTCAATCGCTCAACCTTGTCCAGGAAGTAGTCTTGCCTGAAGCAACTTCTCTTATTCTGCCTTTCGCTCATTTCCTTTCAGAACTTCCATTTACTAACATGCTCTACTGTCCGCCGAACGTAACCCTCTCCCAACTATGGGTGAACCATGGGATATCGCATTGTTTCATGGAAACAGTCGGCACATCGGTCGTTGCCGGCTTCATGCTACTCTTCGGGACGATTCAACTGATCATGTACCGCAAGTATGCCACCAGAATTACAGATCCAACTCAGATCTCTAAATCCCGTCTGTACGGACTCCAATTGCTGTTGCTTGCACTATTCCCCGTCCTGGCAATCGTTCGCTTCATTCTGATGGCTTCGGTCTACGAAAATGCGGCAATATACGGCTACATGGTAAGGAACAACGACCTCTAGTGCATTTTTCTTGTTTTAATTTCTATTTATCGCTTTGCAGATCTATTCTCTCGTGCTTACCTGTCTGGCGTACCCGTACTCCATTTGTCTGGTCGTCAAGGAGCGCCTTTACCAGCTGCCATCTGTACCAACCCGCGGCCATGGATTGGTGCTTCTACTTTTCTGGACTTTCGGGTTTATCAATGAAGGTCTGGCGTTTGTCAATCTGCGCCAGTCGGACTGGTGGTTCGGCTTGAATAGGTGACTTTCCCGACACTACCCATTCGAATTGGCGTTATCAGTAACGTTTGTTTTTTAATAGCTCCAAGGATCAGATTGAGATGGGTCTGTTTGTGAGTCGCTTCCTTTGCTCGCTGTTGATCTTTGTGCTTGGTCTTAAGGCGCCCGGACTCATGTGGCCGTATAATCCCGCAGGAGATCAGGAGCCACTCCATGACAGTGGGTCTCATCATTCAGCGTTCCGTAACGCTTGGAAAAAGTTACGAAAGCTATTCCCGTACCTGTGGCCAAAGAAAGACGCTCTCCTCCAACTGGCCGTCCTGACGTGTATAAGTTTATTGATTGCCGGTCGTGTGGTCAAACTGTTCCTTCCCATCTATCGTAAAAAACTCGGTAAGTCGCTTGATTGATATCAAATGAGTCCTTCTTGAAACGTTTGCTTGCACTTTCCAGTCGACAGTTTATCGGTGGAGCCAATATCGTTCCGATGGGACTTTGTCCTGATCTACGTGGCGCTTTCGTTCGTCCAAGGCGGCGGTACCGGAACAATGGGTCTCTTGAACAATCTCCGTTCATTTCTATGGATTCCAATTCAGCAATACACCACGAGGGAAATCGAAGTAGACCTCTTCAAGCATTTGCATAATCTCTCACTCCGCTGGCATCTACAGAGGAAAACCGGAGAAGTTCTACGGGTAATGGATCGCGGAACGGATTCCATCAACAACCTTCTGAATTACATCATATTCTCGATTGTGCCCACGATCATTGACATCCTTGTGGCGGTGATTTACTTTATTTACGCCTTCAACTGGTGGTTCGGTCTCATTGTCTTCCTGACCATGTTGTTGTATATATGTAAGTCTTCGTTCCTCTTGTTGAGTTGGTGAAAGAATCGACTGATGGATGTATCCTTGCTCTTGCAGTATCGACGATTATCATCACAGAGTGGAGGACCAAGTTCCAGCGACAGATGAATGCGGCGGACAATGAACAGCGTGCTCGTAGCGTTGACTCACTGCTGAACTTTGAAACTGTGAAGTACTATGGTGCAGAGGAGTACGAGGTGGATGCCTATCGGGAGGCTATTCTCAAGTACCAGGTAAGTTGTCAATTTTTATTTATATCAAGTGTTTTAGCCCAAAGCTGGAGTTTAGAGGCGTCTGTCAAGGTTTGCAGTTGTATTGTCTTCTTGTGCTCCCTGTCTAGCTTCTAGCCTATCTGTCTGTTTAGTTTTTAACACTGTGCCTGGAACCTCCTGGATGTGCGAACATTCAGGGGTGTGAACATCAACTCTGACCACTACCTGCTAGCAGCACGTTTCAAAGCTCGACTATCCGATGTTGGAAAGCTGCATCAACACACCAAAGTCTGTCTTGAAATTGGACGCTTGGAAACACCGAAGATTACTTGAGCGATTGAGCGAAGAACTCTCCAATATGCCTACGTCAAACATAAATACCAACGACATGTGATTGTACTGCTGCTCAGCCATCCGGGAAGTAGTCGAGACTACCCTAGGCTCAGTACCCCCGTCAAGAAACCCGGCAAGATGCTGCGCTGTCGTGTGAACAGATAGGGCGGAGGGCAGGTGTTAACCCGGAACTCACTATTTTCTATAAATTGGTACAACTGTTGGTACACGCAGGCGATATAGACATTATCGCGTGTTCCCAGCGTGCCGTGGTAGAGGTCTTCTGAAGGTAAATGAGGAGATAACCAAGTACATGCTGTCGTGCAAAAACTGGTCCGTCACCCACTAGAATCCGTCCGTCACCCGTAGAATCACCCTGGGCAACTCTTACGACCAGCTGTTGTCGAAACTCCTAACTCGAAGGACCAGAACTATGCTCTTATGCCCCTTATGCGCCAGTCTTGCTTTATGGATGTTGGGCTCCTTCGAAGGAAAGGAGTCACTTCGAATGGAGGAGAAGACACAACAGCGAACTCTATGAGCTCTGCAAGGATGTGGATGTAGTACGGAACGCGGAGATTCGCAGACTACTGTGGTTTGGTCACATTAAGCGCATGAGTACCAACGCTTCAGTTAAGAGGATCTTAGAATCCGAGCTTCGTGGTTCAAGAAGAGGAGCAAGGCCGAACCTCCGGTATAAAGACCAAATAATCGCGGGTATAACTGGAAGCAGCGTGCCTGGGACCGTTAAGGAGGGAAGGAGGCTTTAGAGCAGGCTCAGACCCTCCATCGGGTTTCCTTTTCTCAACGGCATACGTTGTTCGTGATATCGACCTTGGTGGAAACTAAGCTTTGCTCCAACCACCATGACAGCCCAAGGGCACAAGTTCTGTCGTAGGTTGGACCTTGAACTAGTAGACCTTAACCCACCATACGGCAATGCTTGTAGGATCACCCACGCGTTTCTAGAGTTCGAATCTTGTCCTCTAAGGACTTATGGGAGTTGTAAAGTGTGTCTGTTTCAGAGGATTGATTTTTAAACTGGCAAGACTGTTTCTTTTTCTACTTCGTGGGGACGGTACAGGACGGTGCCCTCGTGGGCCTCAACCAATGAGCGATTTCAGCCAGCATGATCTCTTGCCAGCCGTCTCCAGCCAGCACGTCTCCAGTCACACACCTTAAGTTGTTTGGGGTCCTCCTCCACTTGTATGCGCCATTTGAGTCGAGGGCGTTCTCTGTTGCGTTGTCCCAATGGCTCGGATTCAAACAGTCTCAGGACCAGAGCTGTGTTGTCCATACGCTCTACATCCTCTAGCCATCTTAAGCGTTGTATCCGTAGACGCTTTTAATCAGGTACATGCCGACGTGCAGCCCACACAGTTCGTAGTTAAATCATCTCTTCCAGATGCCATCACCGCGAACAGGGCCAAAGATTGCACGTAGAACTTCCTCGTCCTCTTTTAATAGCGGTCATGCTTCTGCGCCATAGAGCAGGGAAGGGATGATTAAAGTGCCAACTTGGTCTCTCGAGAGAGAGCTCTATTACTCAAATGCCTAAAGAAACAGCGATTGGTAACAGTTATTTTGCGGGTCCAAGGTAGACGAAGTCCTTGACTACTTCGAAGCTCTTGCTGTCCATTCTGACTCTCTGTCTGAGAACGTCGACGTTGTACGACGCGCTTGACAGCATATACTTCGCCCTCATTTACCGCCAGATCCATTTGGCCGCTTCCGTTTCAATGCCAGCAAACGTCTCATTGACGGCCACCTGCGTTCGACCAATCACACCAATATCATCGGCGTAAGCTAGCAGCTAAACGAACTTTTGGAAGATCGGGCCTCTAGTGTTAACCTGTGAGTTTCGCACGATCATCTCAAGTAAAATGCTGAAAAAGTCACATGACAGCGCGTCGCCTTGCCTAAAACCTTTTTTGACGTTAAATGTCTCGGTTAGTTCGTAACGGACCTTGATGGAGCAGCGAGAGTTCTCCATCGTCTGACGAGCTTGGTTGGTATGTCAAAACTAGACGGCACTGTATGCATAGCTCGTCTCTATGCACGGTGCCAATAGGTGGTGAGTGCCGATTTGCATTTCTTCTTGGTTCTTCCCAAGATCTACCGCAGTGTGAAGATTTTGCCCAACGTGGACTTTCCTGCCCTGAAAAGTGATAAGGACCGATCAGGGCGTTGACGAACGGTTTCAAACGTTCACACAAAACAGCAGAGAGGATTTTGTATGCGATGTACAAAGAGGTGAACCCTCTGTAATTGGCGCAGTCAGAGGGGTCTCCTTTCTTGTGGATCGGGCAAACGACACTGAGATTCCATACGACCATATCTTACAGATGAGCTGGTGCATGCGCCCTACCAAATCATCCCCAGCTGCTTTAAACCGTTCTGCGGACAGTTCAACTGCCCCCTTATCAAAGTCGGGGGGACGAAATTCTTGTATATCGTCCTTCAAGCTGAGTGGGACATTCTGCCTGACATCGGTATTTGAGTCTTCAGAAATGATTCTTCCAAGTACTCAGTATCGACTGCGCCTCTACTACAAGTTGTCCATTCCCGGCAGGCTTCGTTCCGAAGTGTGTATTCACTGGATAGCTCTTTTACCATTTGGTAAAGCAACGGGCCTTCATTCCTGTAACACCTCTCCATCTCGTCGACCGCTCGCTTCCTATGCTCCTTTTTCTTTTTGAGAAGCCGGTTCTCCTCTCTCCTTTTCTGTTTATAAACCTCACAAACAGCTCACGTTTCCGATACAGCATTGTCTTGTAGGCGTCTTGCTTAGCTGCATGGGTCTGCCTGCACTCGTCGTCAAACCACGGGTTTTTCCTGGGCGGTGGTGTCGTTTAACCCAGCATATCAGTGGCAGCTTCTGTAATAGCTTTTTGACAACGCTTCCATTCATCTACCAGTGGCGCAGGCGGCGTCGAATTTTCAGAGAGTTTTTGGGAGACTCGGTCGGATGCGATTGTAGCTTTCCGACGTCAAACCTTGGTGTTCTTTCTCGTCTTCGTTGTTTCTTTTTTATAACCATGCTCTTATCTTGACCACAACAAGGAAATGATCCGAGTCGATGTTGGCTCCTCGGAAGATTCGGACATCAAGAATACTGTAGAAGTGCCTGACATCGGCCGCAATTTGGTTGACGGTTGATTGATCAGGGGATCGCGAGGTCCCTTTATGGATATTGAGGCGTGGGAACCGCGTACTTACTACAGAGAGGTTCCGCCTCGAGGCGAAGTCCACTAGTCTGAGTCCGTTTCCCGATGTGTTGTCATGTAGACTGGATTTTCCGATGACTCTGGCAAAGACTTCTTCCTTTCCCAGCTGTGCATTCAAGTTTTCTAGAACGATTTTGGTGTTGTAGCTGGGGCATTGATCGTATGTCCTTTTTAGGTGACAATAGAAGTCATCCTTCACCTCTGTCGGCGCGTGCGGCTAATGTTGCCGAATTAAACCTTGATACGAATTGCTGAAGATTACCCCTTAGTCTACCTCGGACAAC
The DNA here is from genome assembly GCA_951905685.1 of Eumerus sabulonum. Classification (NCBI taxonomy): domain Eukaryota; kingdom Metazoa; phylum Arthropoda; class Insecta; order Diptera; family Syrphidae; genus Eumerus; species Eumerus sabulonum. The sequence continues at coordinate 10,259,199 of OX645060.1, forward strand.
AAAGCCACAACCAAGTAAGTACTGCCTTCCCTCCCTATAGCCGTAGTAGAGATCGCAGTTTTTCATCCTCTTTTTGCCCGGCCCATCCCACCGCTTTTGCTAAATTGCGGTAATGTCTGCTTTGTAGCAGTCAAGGGTCTCCGCGAGTTGATCGGTTACACGTGGTCTGTTGAGGGACCTCACATTCTACATGCGGAGCCAAAATTCATTGCCCTTTTCTCGTTTGCTGGGTTCGTCAACAGTAAGTCCGTCCTTGTCCGAGGCTTGTGGTTACTTCTCAACCGTATTTATTTTTGCGTGGTGAGGGAGTCAGCTCCACGCAAAACCCCCAGCTGGGAGGCCAGGCCCCTTTTTCTATCGTCGGGCAGAGGGTCGAGGTGTATTCGGTGTCGATAACCTCACTGAGGTTGTGAGCGCCGCCGTTGGCTCTACTATGTAGGGCTCATTCTCCGCCGTCTTTTTTCCAGGGTGCCGACCCGACCTTGGAGACCTCCTTTTGGCCCTGGGCATCGAAATATGTTCGAGAAGCTTCTAAAGGAGAGCACCGTGGTGCAGTGGGTAGTGTGTTGACCTCTGACGCCGTTGACAGGGGATCGAATCTCGACAGAGACAAGCCACGTCATCGAACCTGTTTTCACGGTATTTCTCCTCAGCGGGGTTCTGACAATACTCCCTGTAGTAAAATTGTCATGAAAAGCTTCTCGAAATTCGCCATTCGGAGCCGGCAATAAACTGTAGGTCCCTTTCGTCTACGGGAAAATGAAATCACACACAACATGGGTGATTGAGAGAAGGTCGGCTTTGGTCGTTCATGGACTGTAAGGCCCACATACATACATACAGCTTCTAAAGGGTTGTTGTCAATGGGGCTCCCATTAACCGGAGCTTTGAACGCCGCCGTTGACCGATGGATTGATTAGCGCGTCCGTTAAGCCCTGGAGCCGACTTACTCTTACACTTCCCCCTCATCTTCGGTCGAAGGTACTAGGCTCCCAAGTTACATACATACATTTTCAGTGGCCCGTATGTTCCACTAAAAGGGTCGCGGGGGTAAGGCGCGCACGCGGGATCTCCAGGCCACTCGATCCTCCGCCATCGACTCTAACTCATCAGGAGCTATGCCTAAGCGCACCCAGACGAGTTTTTGGACTTGATCCAACCACTTCGTCCTGGGTCTGCCAAGCGGTCGCCTGCATGGATGGTATTGCATCCAAGGCACGCTTCGGAAGTCGTGATGATGGCGACATTCGTCTCACGTGACCAAACCATCGAAGCATAGCCCTCTCCGTTCGGAGAAGCAGCTGCTCAACATTAAGCTGCCCGCGCACTGCGGTGTTTCTCACCCTATCCCGGTCAGTAACTCCCACAACAGCATGAAGAAATCTCAATTCGGCAGCTTGTATTCCCGATCTTATTCTTTCGCTCAATACCCAAGTTTCATGACCATAGGTAAGAGTTGGAACAAATACTGAGTTAAAAACCGCTAACTTGGCTTTGACACCAAGCTCGGTCTTCCTGATTACAGATCTTGGCCAATCCTGCAGGAAAGCTCAGTATTACTCCTCCCATCATTCGTGAAGAAGACCCCGAGATACTCAAACTTCTCCACCTGCTTCAATGGGACTCCACTAACATGCAGAGTGCATTGGACTGGTGTTCTGGAAATAACCATAACCTCGGATTTATCCACGTTAACCCTCATTCCAGCATCAGCATATACGGCCACAAACCTATCTAGCGCGCGCTGGAGTTCTGTCTGGGAGGATGTGAGGATAACTAAGTCATCCGCGAAAAGAAGATGGCTTACCCTCAACACCCCCAATGTGAGACACTCCTCGCCTCGACTGCGCTGCAACATCCGGTCCATACACATGTGTAATGTAAAGGAGAGGTGACAAGACACAGCCTTGGCGAAGTCCAACGCCCACGGTGTTGATTTACTACCGTTAACCCGAATGCAGCTGCTACAGTTTGTGTATAGAGACTGAATGGCCCTCAACCGAGGACCATCAATCCCATATTCCTGCAGAACACTCCAGAGTTTACCTCGAGAAACTCGGTCATACGCCTTTTCCAAATCTACAAATCAGCTATAGATCGGTTTGGCGTACTCCCAAACCTTCTCGAGTACCATTCTTAGAGTGAAAAGCTGGTCGGTTGTACTTCTACCGTGACGAAACCCACACTGCTCACCCCCTACCCTGGGTTCGACCATAGTTCTAGAACGTGCCTCCAACACCTTAGCGTAGGCTTTACCGGGGACACTTAAAAGAGATATGCCCATATAGCTGGAGCACTCTTTATTACCCCTCTTTTTGAAAAGAGGGACATTCACCCCAGTCTGCCAATCGCTAGGTGTCTAACCGTATTTCCAAGCCACGAGAAAGCCATAAGAGTCCCTCTTTACCCATTGCCTTAAGCATTTCTGGCCGAATTTCATCCACACTGGCGGATTTACCAACTTTTAGCGATTCAATCGCTAAAATGACTTCCTCCACCTTTGGACTATTCTCCGCCCCACTCAAGACTATAAGTCTGTTCCCGTCAGCGCCCTGGTCGAGATTGAGCAGCTCCGAAAAGTGCTCGCTTCATCTGCGTAGGATGTCCATCTCATTGGAAAGCAACACACCATCTTTGGATTTAACTCCTTCGATGATGTTGAATTTCCTTCCTCTGAGCCGGCGAATGGTTTGCCAGAACACCTTTTTCGCAGATCTATGGTCGGCTTTTTAAAGGCGAATTTTTTAACATCAGCCTGATCTGCGTCCACGCCCCCACGGAAGACAAGGATGACTCAGCCAAAGATGAGTTCTACGATATCCTAGACAAAACGTATGCCCAATGTCCCAGCTATGACATCAAGGTTGTACTAGGAGACTTCAATGCTAAGCTGGGTAAGGAAAGCATCTTTGAACGAGTCATCGGCAAACATAGCCTACACGACACCACATTCGATAACGGACACAGGCTGATTGATCTTGCTACGGGGCGAAATCTCCTTCTAGCCAGTACACGCTTCCCACACCTCGATATACTCAATGGCACCTGGCGGTCTCTTGATCAATCGACTACCAACCAGATTGATCACATCGCGATCGACGTCAGACACTCCTCCACTATTCCTGACGTTCGAACTTTCCGAGGGGCTAACATCGACTCGGACCACTATCTTGTTGTAGCCAAGATGCGCTTACGGATATCACGAACGCAAGGGAGTAGAGTAAGAATACAAAGCTATGACGTCGGAAAGCTACTATCGCCAGAAACCGCTCGTGCTTTTACCGATCGCGTCTCCCTTAAGCTCTCCAATACACCTCAATCCTCCACGCTATCAATAGAACAGCAGTGGAGCCTTTGCAAACAAGCCCTGAAAAGCTCTGCATCCGAAGTTTTGGGTTTCAAGGCTCCACCACGAAGAAACACCTGGTTCGATGACGAGTGCAGGAGGATTCATACAGCGAAGCAGGATGCATATAAGGCGTCGCTGCATAAAAGAACAAGAGCAGCTCGTGAGCTCTACGAGTTAAAAGGAAGGGAAGAGCATAAGCTTCTCAGAAGAAAGAAGAAAGAGCACGAGTAGCGCGCGATTGAGGATTTGGAGAGGTGTTACTGCAGGCGTGACGTTCGAAAGTTTTATCAACAGATAAAGCGAACATGCCAAGGTTATAAAGCCAGAATGGAAGCCTGCAGAGATGAGAACGGGCACCTAGTAGTAGAATCGCAGTCGATGCTGAGAATATGGAAAAACTACTTTTGCAGACTGTATAACGATGATGTTAGCCAATATACCGCTGTCAGGCAGAATGATCCAATTCTAATCGACGAAGACCGCAGAGAATTCCATCCCCCTGACCACGACAAACTTAAGATTGCCATATCGAAGCTCAAGTCGAATAGAGCGGCTGACGTAGACGGACTGTCTGCTGAGCTCTTCAAGGCAGCTGGGGATGACCTGGTTGGGAGCATGCACCAACTAATCCGCAAGATATGGTTAGAGGAAGGCACGCCCGAGGAATGGAGTCTTAGCATCGTATGCCCGATCCACAAGAAAGGAGACCCCTCTGATTGCGCCAACTATAGAGGAGTAAGTCTCCTTCATATCGCCTAAAAAATCTTCTCTGCCGTTTTGTGTGATCGCCTGAAGCCTATTGCAAATAAGCTGATAGGTCCCTATCAGTGCGGATTGAGGCCAGGGAAGTCCACCATCGACCAAATCTTCACACTACGGCAGATCCTGGAAAAAACCAGTCGACACTCACCACCTATTTGTCGACTTCAAAGCCGCATACGACAGCGTAATTAGAGACGAGCTATACATACAACGCTATGTCCATCTTTGCCATACCTGCTAAACTCATCAGACTATGCAGGATGACTTTGGAGAATGCTCGCTGCTCCATCCGAATCGGTGAACACCCTGCCGATAGTTTTGATGTCAAAAAAGGATTTAGGCAGGGCGATGCGCTGTCGTGTGATTTCTTCAACATCATATTGGAAATGATTGTGCAGAAATCACTGGCCAATACAAGAGTCACAATCTATTTCAAATCCTCGCAACTCCTTGCATACGCCGACGATATTGACATAATACATAGGTAGATCACAGCGAGATGTCAATGAAGCGCTTGCGAGTATTGAGTTCGAGGCGGCGAAAGTTGGTCTGACGGTAAACGAGGGCAAAACTAAATATATGCTGTCATCAAAAAAGGACGCTCAACACCGACGTCTCGGCCAGAACGTTTGTATAGGCAGATATAAGCTCGAGGTAGGTAAGGACTTCGTCTACCTTGGCTTTGCAGTGACCTGGAACAACGACATCAGTTCCGAAATCAAACGCAGAATCACTCTTTCCAATCACTGTTTCTTTCGGCTCAGGAGGCAACTGAGTAATAGAGCCCTCTCCCGAACGACAAAGTTGACTCTATATAAGACCCTTATCATCCCGGTCCTGTTGTTCGGCGCAGAAGCATGGACACTATCAAAAGCGGATGAGGAGGCCCTTGGTCGGTTCGAGAGAAAGATTTTGCGCGTGATTTTTGGGCCTATAGACGCAGACGGGGGATGGACGAGAAGATTCAACCACGAACTTAACGGGCTGTACAGCGACATGAGCCTAGTCAGGCGTCTACGGATTCAACGCCTAAGATGACTGGGCCATGTAGAGCGAATGGACACCACAGCTCCAGCCCGGAGAGTCTTTGAATCCAACGCCGAGGGACGAAGAAGCAGAGGATGGCCGCCCTTAAGATGGCGCACACAGGTGGAAGGGGACCTCAGCCAACTGGGTGTGCGGCAATGGAAAAGGCTAGCGAAAGATCGTGCTAGATGGAGGGGCATGTTGGTTGAGGCCCAGGTTCACCCCGAACTGTAGCGCCCACTAAGAGGAAGAAGATGGTCGCCTTCTAACTTCTCGCCGAACTCCTTTCAGGACTGCTCTTTAGCTGCTGGCGAAGCCAATTTGCAACTTCCTCGCGCCACAGTGTACCGGTCACGGGAAGCAGAGTCCCCCAAGAGAATCCAGTACCTGTAGGCCTTATGTTTCCCTCTGATGGCTTCTTGAACTCCGGGTGTTTGAGACCACGCAGTTCTTTTCTCACCACCAGCCGCCACACCAAGCCGCTTCTCTCCACCAACATCACGTGCAGAGGCAATGACAGCTGTTGAATAGACGCCATTCTTCCTCTACATGCGATGGAACAGTTGGAATTTGCTCAAACCTTTCGGATATGTGTCGGACTCCCAAGTTTCACCACGTTATGTCTGTTATTTCTAATCCAATTTATACCTTCGCCGACGACAGTACTCTCGACTTTTCACAGTCTTTCTTAGACTCACGGCCCTGCTCTTCGGCCATGGAACGAGAGCGATGCGTATGTTTGGCTCATTTAATTCCGGTCTTAGCTGTCTTGTGTGTCTCCTGCCTCTTTCTGTTTTATTTAGCGAATTAGTAGTCCTTTAAGTCCTCACCCGCAATACTAGCCAAACAAACAATGATATTGAGACGAATTCGATAGGGGTCCTTGCGTAAAACTCGATTTGAACAGCTTTTTCAAATTAACTCATCTTCCCGCCACTGGGTGTTCTCCAACAGTGCGCTGAATGCACTCTCTGCGGTGCATTGTCTCCACTAAAACTGGCGTTTGGTCGATGTATTCGCTCTCTGTTCTCTCCACATTTCGGGTGTCAGTCTGTGCTAAGTGCAAGGAATTTCACGTCCAAGAACCTTTTTCAGCTCAGGAATTTTCAAGTATCCGAACCACCTTGAGCCCAAAGACATTTTTGATCGCGAGCAACCGCCCACGGATTACTTGGGCTTGAGGACCACAATAACCACTTATTGCTCATTCCCTTGTAGTAATCCTTTGTCTTTCGAATTCTGTTTACTTTCAGAAAGAGGAATTCCGCTCGATGGTTACTTTGAACCTCCTCAACACAACGCAGAACATAATCCTCTGTCTGGGACTCCTGTCCGGCTCTATGATCTGTGTCTACCTCGTAGCAAATCACAAAATACTAACTGTCGGCGACTACGTACTCTTCATCACATACCTCATGGATCTGTACATGCCGCTGAACTGGTTTGGAACCTACTATCGTGCAATCCAGAAGAACTTTGTCGATATGGAAAATATGTTCGATCTCCTCAGGGAGGAAACCGAGGTTTTCGATGCTCCCGGAGCGAGTGCCCTCCGATGTCCGGGCGGCAAGATTGAATTCTCTAATGTGACTTTTGGCTATTCGCCAGAGAAGATCGTACTACGCAACGTGAGCTTTACAGTGAATACTGGCAAGACGGTGGCTATCGTCGGACCATCTGGTGCCGGCAAGAGTACAATTGTACGTTTGCTATTCCGTTTCTACGATGTCTCGCATGGCAATATCCTTGTTGATGGGCAAAACATCAAGCTGGTGCAGCAGAAGACGTTACGACAGTCAATCGGAGTCGTGCCTCAGGACACGGTGTTATTCAACAATACGATTTTCTACAACATCGAGTACGGAAAGGTGGGATCAACAGCTGACGAAGTTTTCGATGCGGCACGTAATGCCGACATTCATGATCGCATTATGACCTTCCCCGATCGTTACGAGACCAAAGTCGGCGAGCGTGGCCTTCGATTGAGTGGCGGCGAAAAACAACGTGTAGCTATCGCAAGAACTCTCCTCAAAGCGCCAGTGATTGTTCTGCTCGACGAAGCCACTAGCGCTTTGGACACCCACACGGAGCGTAACATTCAATCGGCTTTGGCGAGAGTTTGCGCCAATAGGACTACGATAATCATTGCCCATCGCTTGTCCACCATTATCCATGCCGACGAGATTCTTGTCCTTCAGGAAGGTAGCATTGTGGAACGTGGTCGCCACGAAGAATTGGTGCAGAAAGGTGGCGTATACGCTGCGATGTGGAACGAGCAGCTGCAGAACTTAGAGGCCGGCGGGAATAGTAGCGATATAGAGGCTGACAAACCCCACGAGTCGTCCAAGGATGCCTCGCACGGTCCATCACAGCGACGACTACCCTAAGCGAATCCATTAGTAGATAATAACTGTAATTATTAGATAGTAAGAGTGTTTTAGGAGCTGACTGTATGGCTGTGGTTGCTGTACGGATCAGGCGGACGATGCGACATGTGTTTCCTCCTCGATTATTGTGCGAAACGATCGTTGTGATTCGAGAGGGCTGACTACAAATAAAATTGTATTTTTCACAGCTCTGTTGTTGTTTGCTTACGTTTAAAGGTGGATGGAGGACGAGGTGGGTGGAACTAGTGTTTGTTTTTTTTTTGTTACAGTCTTGGAAAACTCTGGTGCATTGTGCTTGCGTAAGTATCATAGAACAGAGACGCAAGGTTTGGTCTGAATGGTCTTGCGACGAGATTTAACAGGCGGATCCCATTTGTCACCTGAGCCAGCCATCTAACCTAACATAACCTAACCACGTTCTTGGATGGCAAAGGGCTAACAAAGGCCTCGTAGGGGTAGCATCTATCCGACAAGTGCTGGCCTGCTAAAAAGCGAGAAGAGACACAGTAGAAGCAACACCTTGCGGCACTGTTAGTATGTCTCATCCCTACTTCCTCGTGGTTCCATTTGAAGTTTTCTTCTGAAAATTAGAGAAGGGTAAGGGCGAATGGCGAGTTTCCTGCGCAAAAAAACTTAATTTTTGTGAATGAAGGCTTCTGCTGTCCGCTGGAGCACTCAGACGCAAACACCTGCCCATTGTACTCCAGACAGACACCTTACATTACTGTATTTTCCCAGTTCCTTCCTTCCTTATCAGGCCAGCGATCCATGGAGGCTCTGAGTCTGAGCTTTAGCTGCCTTCCATCCTTGACGGTCCCGGGCACGCTGCTTCCAGTTGTCAAGACCAAGATGTCTTACATCCGCGATTACTTGGTCTTTATACCGGAGGTTCGGCCTTCCCCGTTATCCGGAGAAAAATTTGAAGGAGCTTCGGTGTTGTAGAGCTAATGGATTCGGCACACACCACGTCGGCTCCAAGGGTGCGCCACTGTGCGCGAGCAAAGGCGGGACAATCACAGAGGAAATGCTCTGCAGTGTCATCCTCCCCCTCGCAGCATGCAGCACAGGTAGGCGTCTCACTGATGCAAAGCACGTAGAGATGCTTGGCAAAAGTGTAATGGCCCGTGATTCCTCCCACAAGCCTTCCGCAGTCGATTCTCCTTAAAGACAGGAGAAATGCAGATTTTTTGCAGACATCAGGGCATATGCGCTTAGTCATCCTGCAATGTGGACAATCCCTCTATCCACGGTTGTGTGTATTAAATACACAATCGTTAATGTGGACGCAGGTAGACCTAGAGCGGGTTTAGATCCTGAGAAACTCTCCTCTGAACCCATTCTAACGAGTTCATCAGAGGTCTCATTTCCTGGGATCTCAGAGTGGCCTGGAACCCATACAAGTCTTAATGAATTTAGTCTGCCAACTCTGTTCAAGAAGGACTTGAGTTCAAGCACTAATTTGGAGCTAGTTAAGGGGTTACACACAGCTTTTAGTGCAGCTTGGCTGTCGCTACAGACGCTAATGCTTTCCCCCTTCCACCTGTGCTTCACAACATAGTGCATGGCCATAAGGATTGCGTATATCTCTTGCGTTTAACTTGGCAAACGCCAGCTTCGATCTCTGTCCCTGCTCAGTCCAAGTTGACACACAGACTCCGCGTAGCCTCCCCTGGATAGCTATACTGGCACCCGTCAGGTAGTGAACCAATGTGTGCAGCGACCCGACCCCTTGTTTCTGAGGAAAGAGAAACCCCCCCTCCAGGTTGGGGGTTGCGCTTAGGGCTAACATCCCTATCGCGTAAAACAAAAACTTTGGTCAGAGTCAACCGATAGCCTCGGATACGGACGGATTACATGTTGACGACCCCTGCAAACGTCAAAAAGGAAACGAATTTCGGATCTGCACCTGGAACGTTAGGTCTCTCAACAGACCAGGTGCAGCCGAACAACTGGTCAACTCCTTGGACTGCTATAAGGCAGACATTACCGCGCTCCAAGAAGTGCGATGGGATAGGCCAGGCAAAAAGCGGATGAAAAACTGTGATATATACTACGGAAACTGCTATAGAGGCAGTCGAGGCAGACTCAGGAAAAAAGTCTTAAGCTTCCAGCATGTAAGCGAACGCCTCATCAAGGCCAATCTCGGCACTATAAGCTTACTATGTGTCCACGCCCCCACAGAGGAGAAAGATGACCGACATAAAGACGACTTTTATGGTCTCCTAGGCAGAATGTATGCGCAATGTCCCAGCTAAGACACCAAAATCGTCCTAGGAGGTTTCAATGCGAAGGTGGGTAAGGAAGCTATCTTTGAACGGGTTATTGGTGCTTTCCAATGACACAACACCACGTCAGAAAACGGACTAAGGCTAGTGGACTTTATGGCGGGACATATCCTGGTAGTAGCAAGTACACGATTCCCACACCTCAACATCCATAAGGGGACCTGGCGGTCTTTCGATCAATCGACAACCAACCAAATTGATCACATTGCGATCGACGGCAGACACCCCTCCAGCATCCTAGATGTCCGAACCTTTCGAGGAGCCAACATCGACTCGGATCATTATCTTGTTGGGGGTGGCCGTGGTGCAGTGGTTAACATCATCGACCGCCGAGCGGAAGGTTTATGGTTCAAATTCGCTTCTTAGCCAAGAAAAAGTAGTTTCTATACCGCCAAAAAGTATGCACCGCTGTTGAGAATGGAAAGTGACCAGACGTACTGCTGCAGGCATAACACTCACAGTATATGGTCAACCGAAATTCATCCTCTGCGTATGCAATACTAAAGTGCTTGAACGAATTACTTCGGACTATAACCAAAGCGGAATTTGGTCGGCTCTCGTCCTATCTAGGTCTAGGACAACCACCCCTGAGAGTAGTGAACGAACATCAACGACCTCAACCACTGTACTCCGTTCAGGTTGTGTGTGTCAACACATCATAAGAGAATATAAAAAAACCTCTTGAACCTGCGCGAGTCTCTAAAAAAAAAAAAAAAAAAAAAAATCGCAGGAGACCGCCAGGACCTTCGTCGATCAAGTCTCCCTCAAGCTCTCTTAGGTCCCGATGCAATCTGCACAAACCACAGAACAGCAATAGAGTCGTTGTCAAAACGCTATTAGAGAGGCTGCCTCAGATGTACTCGGTTTCGAGCCACCACCGTCGAGAAACCCCTAGTTTGATGATGAGTGCAGACAGGCCCATGTAGAGAAACAGAATGCATACATGGCCACATTGCATCGACGGACGAGAGCAGCCCGCGAGCTCTATGAACATGCGCTTCTGAGAAGGAAAAAGAAGGAGCAGGAGAAGCGCGAGATCGAGGAGATGGGAGATGTTACTGCAGGAACGACGTTCGAAAATTTTACCAGAAAGTAAAACGAACATGCCAAGGCTATAAAGCCATCGCAGAAGCCTGCATGGATGAGCACGGACAACTAGTAATGGAGTCACAGTCGATGCTGAGATTGTGGAAGGACCACTTCTGCAGACTGTATAACCGCGATGATACTCAAAATGCCGCCGTCAGGCAGAGCGAACCATTCACAATGGACGAAGACGAAGGAGAATCCCGTCCACCCGACCTAGACGATGTTAAGATAGCGATATCGAAACTTTAGTCTTATAAAGCTGCTGGAGCAGACGGGCTCTCCACGGAACTGTTTAAAGCAGCTGGCGAGGAGCTGGTCAGGAACATGCACCAACTCATCTGCAAGATATGGTCGGAAGAACGCATGCCCGATGAATGGAATCTCAGTATCGTTTGCCCGGTCCATAAGAAAGGAGACTCCTATGACTGCGCCAGTTACAGAGGGATAAGTCTCCTGAAAATTGCGTACAAGATCCTCTCTGCCGTACTGTGTAAGTACCTGAAACCGTTCGTGGACAATCTGATAGGTTCCTACCAGTGTGGTTTCAGGCGAGGAAAATCCACCATAGACCAAATATTTACACTACGGCAGATCTTGGAGAAGACCCATGAATTCCAAGTCGATACGCACCATCTTTTCGTCGACTTTAAAGCCGCGTATGACAGTGTTTATAGAGACGAGCTATACAGAGCCATGTCATGTTTTAACATTCCTGCCAAACTCGTCAGACTGTGCAGGATGACTATGGAGAACTCTCGCTGCTCCATTACGGTCGGAGGTGAACTAACCGACCCCTTTGATGTTAAAAAAGGTTTTAGACAGGGTGACGCACTGTCATGTGATTTCTTCAACATTATTCTTGAAAATATCGTGCGGGACTCTGCGGCCAACACAAGAGGTACGATCTACTTCAAGTCCACACAATTGCTTGCCTACGCAGATGACATTGATGTTATTGGACGGACAAAGCGAGACGTCAATGAGGCGTTCGCAAGCATTGAAGCAGAAGGGGCTAAAGTGGGTCTAAGGGTAAATGGGGACAAGACCAAACATATGCTGTCATCCAAGAAAGACGCGCAACACCGACGTCTTGGTCAGAACGTCGCCTTCGGCAGCTATATTTTTGAAGTAGTCAAGGACTTCGTCTACCTTGGCTCGATAGTGACAAGCAGCAACGACACCAGCGCTGAGATAAAACGCAGGATAACTCTTGCCAACCGCTGCTTCTTTGGGCTCAAGAGGCAACCGAGTAGTAGAGCCCTCTCTCGAAAAACTAAGGTACCCCTCTACAAAACCTTAATCATCCCAGTCCTCCTCTACGGCACTCAGGCTTGGACATTATGAAAAGCGGATGAAGAGGCTCTTTGGCGTTTCGAGAGGAAAGTTCTGCGTGAAATCTTTGGTCCCATTTGTGTAAACGGAGAGTGGAGGAGGAGACTCAACCAATAACTGTACGGGCTGTACAGTGACATCGGCCTAGTTAGACGTCTTCGGATCCAACGTCTAAGATGGCTGGGCCATGTAGAGCGAATGGACATCACCAACCCCGAGTGAGGACGTAGCAGAGGACGACCGCATCTAATGTGGCGCACACAGGTGGATAGGTACCTCAACTAACTGGACATGCGGCTCTGGAAGAGGCTGGCCAAAGATCGTGCCGGCTGGAGAGGCTTGTTGGTTGAAACCCTGGTTCACCCCCAACTCTAGCGCCATCTAAGTAAGTAAGTATGCATGTGCGTCACCGGGGCCCTAAGGTCCACACCAACGGCTGCGCTCAACATGACACTTTACCTTAAACCACTCGATATACTTGGCAAGAAAATTGCCACATATACGGCAATTAGACTAAAAGCCAATTTCAAATGGACGAGCTATATCACTGGCCACTTCTCCATCCTGAACATCAGGATAACTATGTCAGGAAACTCGGACCACGTAGAACCCACTACAGTCTTTGAGAAGAACTTCAGGATGACTTACCCGAACAGACAGAACTGGACCCACCAAACGCAACCTCACAGGAACTGCGTGGATTTCTACACTGACGGGTCAAAAACCAAAGACGGAGTGGGTAGTGAAATATTCTGCAAACAACTAAACCTGATCAAAACTCTAAAACTACCAGGTCACTGCAGCGTCTTTCAGGCGGAGCTTTTGGCAACAAAGGAAGCTCTGTCTTGGCTTAAGTGGAACGTAATATCCACTACGGATATCCGAATTCTCACGGATAGCCAAGCAGCCTTAAAGTCGCTTGAGTCCTATGTGTACACCCCAAAAACAAGCCTCGAATGTCGCCCATCTCTTAACGAGATGGCCGAACAGTTTATCATACAACTTTTAAGGGTACCAGGATACAGCGACATCCCAGGTATTGCGATCGACGCCAGACACTTCTCCAGCATCCTGAATGTACGAACCTTCCGAAGAGCCAATGTTGACTCGGATCGTTACCTTGCTGCACCCAAGGTACGTATGCGGATATCGCAAACTACCGAGCCGAGCAGGAGCAGCATAATTTGACGTCGGAAAGCTGCAATCGTAAGGTACCACCAGGACCTTCGCCGATCATGTCTCCCTCAACCTCTCTCAAGGGCCGATGCAAACGGCACATACCATCAACTCTTTCGCAAATTCCGATGACAACGGCGCAATCCACAGAACAACAGTGTGAGCATTGCCAAAGCGCCATTCGAGACGCTGCCTCCGCCAACTAGAAGCCCCTGGTTTGATGAGCTATGCCCGCAAGCCCATGTAGCAAAGCAAAACGCATACAAAGGCGTGCTACATAGACGGACGAGAGCCGCTCGTGAACATTACGAGCAGAAAAGGAGGGAGGAACACACGCTTTTAAGGAAGAAAAAACCAAAAAGCTTGAAAAGCGTGAGATCGGGAAGATGGAGAGATGCTACCATAGGAATAACGCTCACAAGTTTTCCGAAAAAGTAAAACGAGCATGCCAGAGCTATAAAGCCAGGGCGGAAGCCTGTAGGGATGAAGACGGACAACTAGTAGCAGAGTAACACTCGATGCTGAGAATATGGAAGGAACACTTCTGTAGACTGTTTAACGGCGATAAAAGTTCTAATACCGATCTTAAATGATCCATTTGCGATGGACGAAGATGTAAGGGATGCAATGGACCTAGATGAAATTTAGCTGATAATTTCGAAGCTTAAGACTAATAAAGCCGCGGGCGCAGACGGCCTGTCTGCCGAGCTATTTTAAGTGACTGGAGATGAGCTAGAGGGAGCATGCACCAGCTCATCTGTAAAATATGGTCGGAGGAAAGCATGCCCGATGAATGGAATCTCAGCATCGTTTGCCCAGTCCACAAGAAAGGCGACCCTATAACTGCGCCAACTACATGGGAATAAGTCTCCTTAACATCGCATACAAGATCTTCTCTGCCGTACTCTGTGAAAGCCTGAAATCCTTTGTGGATGAACTGGTAGGTTCTTACCAATGTGGTTTCAGGCCAGGTGAATCCACCATCGACCAAATATTCACACTACGGCAGATCTTGGAGAAGACCCAAGAACATACCATCGACACCCATCACCTGCTAAACGCAGCAAGATCGGCAACTCTCAAGAGCTACAGTAGTAGGTTTGAGAGCAAACCCCCTTACCACAGCGCAGATGGCAGCCGTTCAAGGGGCTGTAATTGACACCTCCATCAAACTACTGGGTAAGGTGCCCAAATCTCAATTCAGGGGATTGACGTATAAGTCAGGTTGGTTATACTTCGTGTGTGCCGACACCACCACGGCCGATTGGATGAAGACCAATTTTACGGCCTTGAAAGACAAGAGTGGACTTGATATCATGCTTGTGGAAGAAGACGCCTTCTCGAAACCAACCACACATCGTTCGGGGCTACTTCCCACAAAGCATAGGCTTACCCATTACAAAGGTTGTGACGACGCTGGCTGGATTCCCAAAATGACGGCCTATATGCACAGAACTGGAGAGTCATGCAGAGCACGCCAAATAAGGAGAAAAATCTCCTGCACCTGGTTCTGGCAGTCAGCGGCAAGTTTCTGGCCCGACTGATAGAACTCAGGTGCAAAGTGGCTTATCGATTTGATATCATTAGGATCATCATCAAGAGCCAGGAGAAAACATCAGTAGAACCAATCACTGTAGGAACACCTACAGCCAGCAGTATGGTGGTTGTACCTACTTCTATAACAGACACGCCAAGATGTGACGAGCCAAAACCCACTGCCGCATCTGGGCTGACGACCACTAAGGGTCGTCCAAATAAAATAACAAAACGTCCCCCCACTGAACAAGGGGAATCCTCGATAAGAAGCAGATCAGAGGATCACTTCCATCGGGGCGGTAACTTCAGGCGTGGTAACAACAAGCCATACCGAACGAAGGACCCGGTCTACCATCACAAAAAATTAGTGGGCTACGTGTGCTGCAGGGCAACCTGCACCACGCCAAAGGTGTCTCGGACACCTTTAGCCTGCGACTCTATAGCGACTGGATCACCA
Organism: Eumerus sabulonum; assembly: GCA_951905685.1. NCBI lineage: Eukaryota > Metazoa > Arthropoda > Insecta > Diptera > Syrphidae > Eumerus > Eumerus sabulonum. Next base: position 10,274,598 of record OX645060.1, read on the forward strand.
TTGGACTAGTCCAAGAACCGTGGGTCCATAAAGATAAGATTATGGCCCTGCAAAACAGGTCGCGTAAACTAGTTTACGCTATTAGAGGCTCTCCTCCTAGGGCCGCATGTGTGATGGGCACTTTCCTGGAGACGGCCTACAGATCCCTCCTACCGAGATACAGGACCTGGTAAGGTGTTGCGACCAGAGGAATGGGGAATACGGAATGGGGCAGCAGCAATACGAATAAATGAGGTGCCAATAGAGGCAGCAAACCTACCTTTATAAAGGCGGTTAGAGAAGAGGTGCTTGACCTCACTATCTCTAGCCCAGTTACTCCAAATGCAATTGGTGACTGGCACGTCTCCAATGAAGCCTCACTATCTGGCCACCAAAACATCAGATTCAACATCGCCGGTGAGGTTAAGGAGGCTGGATATCCGCCCAAACGAACAAATTGGACTCTTTTCGAAGCTCAACTCGCCGCTAAAAAAGATATGCATCTCAAGTCATCAAGTCGATGAAGCGGCTTATCTGGAGCACTAATCTCATCCTTTTGGGACAGCTGAACACCCAGATCAAGTATACACAAGCGGTGTGTGCCCTGGTGGAATACTCAGCTTGAATCCCTAAGGAAACAGGTGAGATCGCTGTTTAACAGAGCTAAACGGAATAACAGTTGGACTGATTATAGATCTGCTCTAACTAAATACAACTCCGAACTGAGGAAATCCAAGAAAGTGTCTTGGAGGAAACACTAACACTAACACTAAAGTGCTATCCCAGGAGAACACAAATGGACTCGGGCTGCTTCGCAAACCAGACGGCACTTTTACCGTCAATTGCAGGGAAACCGTCGAGACTTTTCTTGAGGTGCACTTCCCTGGTTCTACCCCCCAATCGATGCCCCTGACGATCAGACGAACGTCATAAATAGCATCGAATGTAGCAGAAATTACCTCTCTTACAGACTTTTTAGCCCTGATAGGGTTAAATGGGCAATTAGCTCATTTAAGCCCTATAAGGCCCCAGGCAAAGACGATATCTTTCCTGCTATCTTACACAGAGGCTTTAACATTGTCTTATCACCTCTGATAGTTCTTTTTAGGTCTGGCTTCAACCTGGGATACATACCCCAATTCTGTAGAGAGGTCACTCATGTCTTCATCCCCAGGATTGGGAAGCCAAGTGAGCAACCTAAATCTTATCGCCCTATCCGTTTGACATCGTACCATCTAAAAACAATGGAAAGACTGATGCTCCATATTAGAGGTATCCTGGAGAATCAGATACCACTGCATCCCAGTCAGTATGCATATCGCAAAGACCGATCTACTGAGATTGAGCTATACCACCTGGTGTGGGCTTCCTCGACATTGAGGGGGCCTTTGGCAATACTGGCTATGACTTGATCACCACTGCACTATCCTGCAGGAGTGTAGACCATCCCACTAATCACTGGATTAGGGCGATGCTTAATAGCGGTGTTATATCAGCCACAGTGACAGTATCGGCGGCTGAAGGGTGTCCCCAAATAGGAGTCCTTTCATCCCCTCTCTGGTCAGTAGTCATCGATGACCTACTACGCAAGGTATCCATTCGTGGCTACGAGGTCATCGGATATGCTCGTGACCTCGTAGTTAGTGTTACGGGCAGATGCGAAATTGCTGCCTATGGGCACATGCAGCTCGCGCTTCAGTTTATCTCTGACTGGTGTGGCAGAGAGGGCTTAGCAATGAATCCATATAAGACAATCTTAGTCCCGTTTACAAAGAGGAGAAAGGTAGAGCACTGCTCTTTCTGAATGGCACAAACATAGGATTTTCAGAAGAAGTCAAGTACCTAGGTATTGACCTAGATCGTAGACTCAACTGGAACTCCAATATTAAAGCCAAACTCACGAAAGCGACTAAGGTCATGTGCGCCTGTCGACGCAATTACGGTTAAACCTGGGGACTTAAACCTAAGGTAGTCCACTGGTTATAAACCGCGATAGTAAGACTCATCGCCACAAATGCGTCCACTGTATGGTTTTTTTTTTTTTTTTTTTTTTAATAATTTGCGCGCACTCAAGGTCTAATAACCTTATTATGTCGGTGACACAGTGCGGGCAGAAGGTAGAGAGGAAGAGGAATAGAGGAGATGCCGATGGACATTGATCTTAAATGCTTGCATGTTGCATTGAGGGGGGAAAACCGAATCCGGCAGGGAGTTCCAGATTCGTGTGGTTCGGTTAATGAAAGATTCTCTATATTTGACAGTACGTCCGAAAGCGGGCTTCAGAGTATATTGGCGAGCATTCCTAGAGAGACGTGTATTGCGGGAGAAATGTTGAAGGGGCGGAATGCAACTGGCTATTTCATCAGAGCATTTTTGGTGCTAGTAACGATAAAACAGGGAGAGGCAGGTAACATTCCTGCGGTGTTCCAGCGAGTCTAATGTTTTGGTAATGCTGGAGTCACCTATCAGTTTTATGGCTCGTTTTTGTATTCTGTCTAGTAGGTGCAGTGAGGTCTTGGAAGCACCGGACCAGACATGAGCGTTAAACTCTAATTTGGGGCGAATGAACGCCTTATAGATAGTAGCCAGGTCTAAGGGTGAGAAATATTTCTTGCATCTGTATAAGAAGCCTAGGCATTTCGCAGCATTCTTGGCGACACTGAATATATGGTCGCTCCAATTAAGATTGTGAGCAACACTCATACCCAGGATGGAAAGCTTTTCAGTTTCTGAGATGCAAGTGCCATTCATGGATAATGGCTGCGGGTTAGTTATACGCTTTAACGACAAGAGACAGCATTGTGTTTTGGAAGCATTAAATTCCACTCTATTGTTTTTACCCCATTGGATGATGCTGTCGATATCGGAATTTAATGAGCTTAACATACGCTGCCGCTCATTATCTACAACCGAAGTGCAGGGTCGTAAACTGGTGAGCGAATATGAGAAGCTGAGGGTACTGTCGTCAGCGAAGGAGTGAATTGGATTAGAAGTAACAGACAAGAGATCATTTATAAAAATAAGAAAGAGTGTCGGAGACAAAACGGAGCCCTGGGGAACACCGGCATTTACAAAGAAATGCCATCATATCACCAGTGGATCTGTTGCTGCGGAAACCGTATTGGCGGTCATTGAGGAGTTTCCGTGATTCAAGATATTTCATAAGCTGAAGGCTAATCAGCGTTTCCATGACCTTGGAAAGAAGGGACGTTAGTGCAATGGGTCGGTAGTTGGAGGGAGAAGATGATTCGCCTTTTTTGGGTATAGGCTGGACAAATGCTGTTTTCCACCTACTCGGAAAGAGCCCAGAGGTGTAGGAAAGGTGAAAAAGCTTACGCAGTGGTTTTGCCAGCGTAGAAGAACACCTCTTCAGAACTATTGAGGCAATACCATCTGGACCAGCGGATTTGTGTATGTCGAGGTCTTTAAGAACCCTTGCGACTGTACGAGTGCGGAAGTGGATTAGCCCCATGGTGGAATTGACGCACTCTAGTACAGGCGGAGACAAAGTACAAGCTGGCAGCTGAGAACTGGTTGCGAAATGGGCAGCAAGTAGGTTAGCTTTGTCTAAGGGGGTGACAGCTGGGATGTCATTGTGGATGAGCGTCGGTATAGACGACTTAGTTGAGTTTTTTACGTTTTTTACAAACGACCAGAAACTTTTGCTACCTTTGGGACATTGAAGGATTTTACGTCTTAATTTTTGGTCGGATTGGAATTTAATCCGTCGAATGTGGGAGTTGCAGTCATTTCTGGCTCGTATGTACTTTTTTCGGTTTTCCTCAGAACTGTTTGCCATGTAGGCCCGAAAACTTAGCTCCCTGAGCCTAATAGCCTCTTTGCAGCTCGAGTCGAACCACGTATTATCCTTAGGGCTGGTGCTTTACATTGAAATCGCCCGCTAAAACGATTTCAGTGCGAGGGAAAAGGGAAACAATTCTTTGGATGGAATCAGACAGTGCGTCGAATGCATCAAATGTTGCATTCCTGTCTAGATTGGGGCTTCTATAAAGAAAACAGTAGTGGATGGAGTGCTTACGGAATATGAATTTAAGCCATATGAAATTAAATTCCGGGGTGGATGATTGGCTATACTGTGGAAGTAACTGGTAAGCAATATCACTACGGACCACGGCGAGAAACGAATAATGGCACTATGCTATATCCAGGAAGACTGAAATCCGAAGGATCAGACTTTTCATCGACCTGTGTTTCACAAAGTGCCAAAACAGCTGGTTTGTGGCGAGAGAGATGGATATACGTGGCAAAGAAATTCTTCCGTAACCCACGAATATTGCAGAACTGCACACAGAAATCCCTCATCAATGCAAACTACAAAACATGTATAGACACAAAACCGTTAAAGCAGAGACGCGTAGGTGAAGTTCTATCGCCGGATTTGCAAAAACAAACTACCTATGGTGGACAAAAGCTGAGCAAAAAACTACAATTGTTAAGCTTCAACGCCTTCAGAGACTAGCGTGTCTCGGCATTACAGGCGCTATGGCAACGTGCCAAACGGCAGCCCAGGAAGCACTCATTGGACTCGCTCCGCTGTACCTTTTTATTAAAAACTTGGCATTACGGAGTGCAATCAGAATTCTTCGCTCGGGAACAAGCCTGCCATGTAGACCCGAGGGCCATATATCCATCTTACAACATCTTCCCGAGCTGGATATGATCACCACGGTCTCGGACGCATTACCACACACCTTCACTTTTGACAAGAGATTTGAGATATTGATCCCAAATCGCTCAGCATGGGAAACCAATGATCCCTTGCTAAACGTCAAAAGCCTTAGGTGGTATACTGATGGCTCCAAGATGGCTTCTGGCGTTGGCGCCGGCATCTTTGGACCAAATTGTAAGATCTCGAAGGCCCTGGGAATGAGTCCTAGCACTTTTCAAGCCGAATTACATGCCATGCTAACATGCGTTAATCTAAACTTAGAGACTGGCATAAGAGGAATAACCACCAACATACGCTCTGATAGCCAAGCAGCACTTAAAGCGCTGAGTTCGTACAGCACGAACTCAAAAACCGACAAGGAATGCCATGATGCCCTACAAGATCTCGCCAAAAGAAACAATGTCAAACTTTGGTGGGTGCCAGGGCACAAAGGTATTAAGGGCAATTGAAATTGCTGACCAACTAGCCAGGAAAGGTAGGTTCCAGCGGTAAATATATAGGTCCAGAACCATTCTGCGGCATCCTCAAGTCTAAGATAAGTTTCTTCTTAGACAATTGGGAAAAATCGCAACACGTGTCCTGTTGGAACAGCGTTCAAGAACTTCGCCAATCGAAACGATTTATACGGCCCCTGAACAAGCACCCTATAAATATACTCAAACCTAACTGGGTGGATATCAGAAGACTAGTCAGCGACCTGACGGGACACTGCGGTCTGAGATATCATCTTAACAAAATCAACCTCTCGTCTGAAACTTAGTGTCGACTCTGTCTTGGGGACGAAGAGACGGCAGAGCACATACTGTGGGAGTGTGCTGCTCTTTGCCATCTTAGGAAGTGTATCCTTCTCAGAGAAGTCATGACTCCTGAGGGGAAGTATTCTCAACTTCATTGGAAAAATGACACATGGACCATACAAGTCTCAGAGGCGGAGAACTATCGTTTGGTGTCACAAAATTGAACCAGGGAAAAAATTCCGTGGTATACTAAGCAAAACAAGACCGAGAGGTCTGGACTCGTCTTGCCCAAAGGAAAAATTGATCGCACCTCAAAAATACAACTGTATACTGAACGGCTACTGAATACTGAGTGATCCCTAGGGCGAGAGGTCTCGCTTATATAGCTCTCGGTCCAATCTCTCGAATGTTCGCCGTCAGATGCCTCTTCAGAAGTCTGTAGAATACTCCGTACTCTGGCACTGACATTCAGCAGTATGCCGCTGAAGGTCATCATTATTTCCCTTTTGGCTGTCAGAGAGCTTTCCAAACTTTGATTGCGAAAATCGAACTCAGCCGTCAGTTTGTGTCGGATTTGGCGGGGTATTGTCAGTGGATAGTGTGTTAGCCTCTGACGCCGATGACACGGGATCGAATCCCGACACAGCCATGTCATCGAACGTGTTTTTCACGGTGTTTCTCCTCAGCGGGGCTCTGACAAAACCCCCTGTAGTAAAATTGTCATGAAAAGCTTCTCGAAATTCGCCGTTCGGAACCGGCAATAAACTGTAGGTCCCTTTTACCTATGGGAAAATGTAACCACACACAACATGGGTGATTGAGAGAGAAGCTCAGGTCCTTCATGGACTGTAACGTCAACATACATACATACATACATACATTGTCGGCAGAACGATATCGTTTCAATTCCGGACCCTTGGTGGCAGGTGTAGATCTTGTACACACTAGAGCCTCATCTCATGCCAAGGTTATAAAGCCGGAACGATAGTCTGCAGGGGCGAGAACGGACACCTAGTAGTAGAATCGCAGTCGATGATGAGAATATAGAAAAACCACGTCTGCAGACTATGTATATAACGGCGATGTTGTTCAATATACCGCTGTCAGGCAGAATGATCCATTTCTAATCGACGAAGACCGCAGAGAATTCTGTCCCCCTGACCTCGACGAAGTTAAGATTGCCATATTGAAGCTCAAGTCGAATAAAGCTGCTGGCGCAGACGGACTGTCTGCTGAGCTCTTCAAGGCAGCTGGGAATGACCTGGTTAGGAACATGCACCAGTTCATATGTACGATATGGTCAGAGGAAAGCATGCCCGAGAAATGGAGTCTCAGGATCGTTTGCCCGATCCACAAGAAAGGAGACCCATCTGACTGCGCCAACTACAGAGGAATACGTCTTCTTAACATCGCCTACAAAATCTTCTCTGCCGGTTTGTGTGAACGCCTGAAGCCTTTTATAAATAAGCTGATAGGTCCTTATCAGTGCGGATTCATGCCAGGGAAGTTCACCATCGACCAAATCTTCACACTACGGCAGATCCTGGAAAAAACCAATAAATTTCAAGTCGACGCTCACCACCTATTTGTCGACTTCAAAGCCGCGTACGACAGCGTAATTAGAGGGCTATATAACGGTATGTCTACCTTTGACATACCTGGTAAACTCGTCAGACTATGCAGGATGACTTTGCAGAATGCTCGCTGCTCCATTCGAATCGGTGAACATCTTACGGATAGTTTTGATGTCTAAAAAGGATTCAGGCAGGGCGATGTGCTGTCGTGTGATTTCTTCTTCGTCATATTGGAAATGATTGTGCAAAAATCATTGACCAATACAAGAGGCGCAATCTATCTCAACTCCTCGCAACTCAATGAGGCGTTTGCGAGTATTGAGATGGAGCAGGCGAAAATTGTTTTGGCAGTAAACGGGGGCAAAACTGGTCGAAGTCTTGGCCAGAACGTTTGTATTGGCAGATATACATAAGTTTGAGGTAGTTAAGGACTTTGTCTACCTTGGCTCCGTAGTGACCTGGAACGGTGATTTTCGGGCCTATAAACGCAGACGGGGGATGGAGGAAAAGATTCAACCACGAACTTTACGGGCTGTACAGCAACATGAGTCTAGTCAGGCATCTACGGATTCAACGCCTAAGATGGCTGGGCCATATAGAGCGAATGGACACCACAGCTCCAGCCCGGAGAGACTTTGAATCCAACCCCGGGGGACGAAGAAACAGAGGACGGCCGCACTTAGCATGGTGCACACAAGTGGAGAGGGACCTCAGCCAACTGGGTGTGCGGCAATGGAAAAGGCTAGCAAACAATCGTGCTGGAGGGGCATGTTGTTGAGGCCCAGGTTCAACCCGAATTGTAGCGCCCGTTAAGAAGAAGCAGAAGAGCAGCGACGGTTTAGAGCTGCTATAAAGCAGGGCAAATCTAGAGCAAAGGTCCGGAACTGAAACGGGATCGTTCGGCTGACAACACTCCACCGAATCCGGCTGCTAAACGCAGCAAGATCGGCAACCCTCAAGCCGATAAAAAGAGCTACAGTAGTGTAACTTGGAGGATCCGATTCGGCATCGTTCCCAAGGATTTGAGAGCAAACCCCCTTACCACAGCGCAGATGGCAGTCGTTCAAGAGGCTGTTATCGACACCTCCATCGAACTGCTGGGTAAGGCGCCCAAACCTCAATTCAGGGGATCGACATATAAGTCAGGTTGACCGATTGGATGAAGACCTATTTTACGGCCATCAAGGACAAGAGTGGATTTGATTACATGCTTGTGGAAGAAGACGTTGGGGGCTACCATCACGAAACCACAGAGCATCGGCGTACCCATCACAAAGGTGTTGGCGACGCTATATTCGCAGAGTCCTGCAGAGTACGCCAAATAAGGAGAAATACCTACTACAGTCTGGGCTGGGGTCCGGCGCTGGGGTCTTTTTTGAATTCGAAAACGTTCGACTGCACTTTTCGTTAGGAGAATATGCGTCCGTTTTTCAGTCAGAACTATTGTATACATATGTATACGCAATCCTGATGGCCATGCACTATGTTGTGAAGCATAGGTGGAAGAGTGTAAGAGCACATTCGTTTGTAGTGACAGCCCAGCTGCACTCAAAGACTCACTAAAAGGGCACACCGACACCAAAAATCAAAAACTTTTGATTTCTACTCGCTCCGTGTCTGACACCGAAAACGGTGTGTGCACCAGCCCACAGACAGCACACATGTTCGCACACCGACACATGTGTGCAAACAAGTGTGGTGTCTGTGGGCCCTTTAAGGCCTGTTTGGGTCCCAGGTCATTCTGGGATGCCAGGATATGAGATTTCTGATGAACTCGCCAGATGGGGCTCAGAGGAGAGTTTCACATGACCTGAACCCTGGTTGCACGTTCAATACCTACATACATCAACGATTGAGTCTTCTATGTACACAATCGTAGATGGAGGGAATGTCCAGGATGCATTGCTTACCAGCTTCTTCCACAGTATAACCAAACATCCACCTCGGAATTCAATCTCAAATGACTTAAATTCATATTCCGTAAGCACTCCGTTCACTACTGTTTTCTTTATAGAAGCCCCAATCTAGACAGGAATGCAACATTTGATGCATTCGACGCACTGTCTGATTCCATCCAAAGAATTGTTTCCCTGTTCCCTCGCACTGAAATCGTTTTAGCGGGCGATTTCAATGTACACAATTCTCATAGGCCTCGACATTCTGGACAGACAACACCCGAAGGAAGGTATGTTGAAATTTTTGCTGAGTTAAATCACTTAACTCAACTTGTGAATGAGCCATCACGTATCCCCGATGTTGCTGGTCATACCGCCAACACGCTGGACTTGTTTCTTACCTCTCAGCCTGACAAATACACGATCGATGTATTGGAACCCCTAGGCTTGTCTGACCACTGCATGATATCAGCGAAATTATCGAACTCCCACCATCCAGTTAAAGAAAAAGCTCCTAAGAGAACACTATGGCTATACGAGAAAGCCAACTGGTGCGGCCTTAACAACTTCTTTCGGATCTTTAACTGGTCGTTGTGCTTCCTCGACAACGACGTGGACGCCGCAACTGATATTATCGTAAACATTATCCGAATCGGCATGGCAAATTTTATTCCCAGCAAGATTAAAAGCACCAGGCCTAAGGATAATACGTGGTTCGACTCGAGCTGCAAAGAGGCTATTAGGCTCAGGGAGCTAAGTTTTCGGGCCTACAAGGCAAACAGTTCTGAGGAAAACCGAAAAAAGTACATACGAGCCAGAAATGACTGCAACTCCCACATTCGACGGATTAAATTCCAATCCGACCAAAAATTAAGGCGTAAAATCCTTCAATGTCCCAAAGGTAGCAAAAGTTTCTGGTCGTTTGTAAAAAACGTGAAAAACTCAACTAAGTCGTCTATATCGACGCTCATCCACAATGACATCCCAGCTGTCACCCCCTTAGACAAAGCTTACCTACTTGCTGCCCATTTCGCAACCAGTTCTCAGCTGCCAGCTTGTACTTTGTCTCCGCCTGTACTAGAGTGCGTCAATTCCACCATGGGGCTAATCCACTTCCGCACTCGTACAGTCGCAAGGGTTCTTAAAGACCTCGACATACACAAATCCGCTGGTCCAGATGGTATTGCCTCAATAGTTCTGAAGAGGTGTTCTTCTACGCTGGCAAAACCACTGCGTAAGCTTTTTCACCTTTCCTACACCTCTGGGCTCTTTCCGAGTAGGTGGAAAACAGCATTTGTCCAGCCTATACCCAAAAAAGGCGAATCATCTTCTCCCTCCAACTACCGACCCATTGCACTAACGTCCCTTCTTTCCAAGGTCATGGAAACGCTGATTAACCGTCAGCTTATGAAATATCTTGAATCACGGAAACTCCTCAATGACCGCCAATACGGTTTCCGCAGCAACAGATCCACTGGTGATATGATGGCTTATCTCGCTGAAAGGTGGAATCACTCGCTTCACCAAGCAGGTGAAAGCAAAATTGTTGCACTGGATATTTCGAAAGCATTTGACAGGGTTTGGCATTAAGCCCTTTTGTCGAAAATGCGTGCTTTTGGGATCGATGAGTCTCTCTTTCAATGGATTAGAAGCTACCTTTCGGATCGTTCAATTCAAGTTGTTTTGGACGGATTCAAGTCTGATACTCACTTTGTAAATGCCGGTGTTCCCCAGGGCTCCGTTTTGTCTCCGACACTCTTTCTTATTTTTATAAATGATCTCTTGTCTGTTACTTCTAATCCAATTCACTCATTCGCTGACGACAGTACCCTCAGCTTCTCATATTCGTTCACCAGTTTACGACCCTGCACTTCGGTTGTAGATATTGAGCGGCAGCGTATGTTAAGCTCATTAAATTCCGATATCGACAGCATCATCCAATGGGGTAAAAACAATAGAGTGGAATTTAATGCTTCCAAAACACAATGCTGTCTCTTGTCGTTAAAGCGTATAACTAACCCGCAGCCATTATCCATGAATGGCACTTGCATCTCAGAAACTGAAAAGCTTTCCATCCTGGGTATGAGTGTTGCTCACAATCTTAATTGGAGCGACCATATATTCAGTGTCGCCAAGAATGCTGCGAAATGCCTAGGCTTCTTATACAGATGCAAGAAATATTTCTCACCCTTAGACCTGGCTACTATCTATAAGGCGTTCATTCGCCCCAAATTAGAGTTTAACGCTCATGTCTGGTCCGGTGCTTCCAAGACCTCACTGCACCTACTAGACAGAATACAAAAACGAGCCATAAAACTGATAGGTGACTCCAGCATTACCAAAACATTAGACTCGCTGGAACACCGCAGGAATGTTACCTGCCTCTCCCTGTTTTATCGTTACTACCACCAAAAATGCTCTGATGAAATAGCCAGTTGCATTCCGCCCCTTCAACACTTCTCCCGCAATACACGACTCTCTAGGAATGCTCACCAATATACTCTGAAGCCCGCTTTCGGACGTACTGTCAAATATAGAGAATCTTTCATTAACCGAACAACACGAATCTGGAACTCCCTGCCGGATTCGATTTTCCCCCCTCAATGCAACATGCAAGCATTTAAGATCAATGTCCATCGGCATCTCCTCTATTCCTCTTCCTCTCTACCTTCTGCCCGCACTGTGTCACCGACATAATAAGGTTATTAGACCCTGAGTCCGCGCAAATTATTAAAAAAAAAAAAAAAAAAAAAAAAACATACATCAACGATTGAGTCTTTAATGTACACAATCGTAGATGGAGGGAATGTCCAGGATGCAGGATGACTAAACGCGTACGCCCTGATGTCTGCAAGAAATCCGCAGCATTTTTCTTATCCTTAAGCCGAATTGACTACAGAAAGCTTAAGGGCATCTCCGCATGTTCGGCATCAGTGAGACGCCTATCTGTGCTGCATGTTGTGAAGAGGGCGACACAGCAGAACAAGTGAAGCCAAGGTGAAATGTGTACCTTTGCTCCTAGTTCTCCAGACTGCTTCTTTGCTAGTTCTAGCACAGATAGTGGGTATAGACCGTCCCAATCTTCCTCTAAACTCCAAGCTTCGAAGAAATTTCCGAGAAAGAGAATCAAGAAAATAGATTTAAGAGAATGCAATCAAACTGTTATACGCAATCTCTTCACTAAACGGAAGAGAGCATACTCACCACCACTGCTCTTTGGCATTCCTATCAGTAGCAAAGGAATTCTTATCAGTGACTACTCAGCCCGTACCTATCCTAATTACATACACTTCAATCAACAACAACAACAACAACAACAACAACAACAATAACAACTACACAAGTACGAGGTGAACGTCTGCTAGAATCAATCCATTTCCCTATCAACTGAGCCGATAAGCACACGCGTCACGTCATTGGCCTAAAAAACTCGTGACCGACGAACCGCGAATAGACTTCTAATCACCAACCATCCCTCATCCAGCAACACATGTTCGTTCACCTAAAAGGCATGGATGAGAAAGAGAAGATATTTTACGCCGAAAAGATACCCGGCATCAGATACGTACGTGCATCTCTCAAGAGAATATCCATCCAAGTAAGGACCAGTAGAGCAACAAAACTCACTCACTCACCACCCGACCGATATGTGTGACTGCGAGGCCGTTGTCGCTTTAGTCGAGCCACCGAGCCACGAGTGTATTCCATTCGATTGTCGCTCGCCTGCCATCGCTTTATTACATCCGAGTCGAGAGGCAACGTTTAGTTTGTTTTCGACCGCGATATTGGTTGTTTGGTCGTTTCGGTACGCTTCGCGGCCAAAGATAGATCCAATTAGACACAAATTTTTCTTAATTTTTTTGAAATTTTTTTTTTTCAAACTACACGTTCGTCTCAATCAAACGTACGCTCTCTCGTGATCACTGATACAGAATCGAGGCGAGTTTATGAATCGATACGGAAAGCCGCACAAGAGCTAGGATCAATCGGTTCAATCTATCCGTATCTTATCCTAATCATCCATCAGTAGCCGGCAAAGTGTGACGGAAGTTTCTTGTTTTTTTGATTGTGCAAATCGAGGAGGAAAGTTGAATGTGAAATCAATCCCGAAGAGGACAGATAACAATTGATACCACGCGCGTTCGATTTGTTACGAAAAAGTATCTTTTCATCGATTCGTCTTCGGTTTTCTCGCTCTACGGTCTTGGGGTAACGAGGGGATTTTTTCGACTTTCTTGCGAAAGAGGAAGATTTTTTTTTGTTTTTTGAATTCCGGAAGGAAATACTCATGGTACAATCGACTGACCAGCGGGGTCAAGTGTATCTTTACTCGAAACTCGTATGTCGGCCCGATGGTTTTTTAGCCGGTAAATAACGTTTAACTGGACCCGGTAGAGAGGTTTTAAATTGGATTTTTCTAAAAATCGTTTTCGAGTAGATAGTTTTTGATTTTTTTTATATTTCTTTCACCTGTCGATGACCATGGCGATATGGTGCTGTTGCTGCGAATATATCGAGTAGAATATAGCAGAATAGATAACGTGTAGGAAACGAACAAGATACTTGGTCACTTGGCGCAAGATATGTATATACATATGTACACTTTCAATTCATGGGAGTCCCTTGCCTGATCGCTACCTCCTTCACCATTGCCAAATCGTTGCCAAGTAGGAATGAGATACATTATTTTTGTTGTCTCGTAATGTCGTTCTCTTGGTCTATTTGTATCTTTTTTGGTGATCTCTAGCGCGTTACGCATGATGGATGAGATTGAACATTTATTTTTTTTCGATTTTTTTTTTCTCTTTTTTTGTGTGATGGTGGTGATCAACTGTTCAGCGGACTTAGTACGTTAGTCAATGCAGATTAGATTGAAATTTATTTTCGCATGGCATACTACATATAATAAATTGAGAACACCGTGAAATACAGACGACGTGTATTTCTATCGTCCATTCGTAGCCTACAAGCTATATAGCTTGATAGTGGATCGTCGTCGTTGTGGCATGGTATCTGCGTAGTGCACTACACACGTAATTCATCGGGTTAAGTACGTGTACGCATCTAAAACATAGGTACTTCTACTCCAACCCCCTACGTACTGTAGGATTGTGTTTAATTTATTTTACAGTGATTAGGAGAGGGTGATTGCGCGAATTGTTCTTTTTTGCCTTACCTCTAGGTACTCCTTCATCACATGGTTGAGATAAAAAGATATAAACGAGTATTTGGTACAAGTATATGAGATTCATCTACCAATCGAGTGCCGAAATCGTAGAAAAGATACTTTTCGTTTTATCGTATTTTCTTTAATTAATTTTTTTTTATTTTTTTTTATATAACGATTTTTGTTTTATTTTTTATTTTCGGTAATTTTCCTTTTTTCGCTCGTCTATCGCGAAGTGAACTAAATATCCGAGATTGTTATACAATTGTTTCCGGTTCAGAGAGATCGGTGATCGTAGTTCTTGTTGTGCTTCACGGTAACGGATGCATGCGGTTCACGACGTGTTTCATCGATACGACGAAAAACGTAAAACAAAAAAATAAAATAAAAATGTAATTACGTATCTACACTGAGTTCTGCTTTTAATTGTTGTCTTGTATCTATTTCTAAAGCTTGTAACTAACCCCTGCTCAGAGGATTCCAAAATAAATATATTTTCCGAAAAGTTGCAATTTAAATAAAATTTTGTGTCTAATTTTTAAAATTAGAAAAATAAATAAATATTCATATCCGTGTGCTTGAAATTTAATTTTATACACATCCATCACAGTGAAGTTAAAGATAAAATTCCCCAGTGATTTATACAAGAAATAAATTGTGGAAAAAATTCTCAATAATAAAGAGAAAAAAAGTGTTTTTATTAAAAATCAAAAAAAAAAAAAAAAAGTGAATATTCTCGTGAGCGGGATTCAAGGATTCCCCAGACCCACCAGCACCACCAGTTAAACAAAGTCATTCAACAAATTATTTTAAAATAAATAAAGAAGAAATTCGAAATTCGGAAAGAAGAGTATCTTAAGTTGATTTGTGCTTTGCTGGTGCTATTGTTCACTTTATTTATGGTATGTTACCGGTAATAAATTCAAGAATTGCATATAGTATCTCTTAATTTTTATTTTTTAAGCTTGGATTCTCATTTAAGCTGTTTGGTTGATGTATGATTTTTGTTTTTTGTTTTTGGAAACGTGCATGTGTGCTGGATCTTAAGAAGCTTCGTCAACCTAAATGAGTATTTATGTGATGAGATTGAATTCGTCGTTCCTTACTCATTTAAATGTCACTCACAGTCTTGTATCTTAAGCGTTGGACTTTGGTTTTACGTTTTATAAATCAGATAAGTCGAACTCATTTTACTAATGATTAACGTGTTTTGGAATTGCCCTTAATTTTGAAGGCAAAAAACCAACGTATATCAAGACGTGTGTCAATGCTCGTGCCCAGCCAGCTGAGTCATTGCTTCGGTAGATAAGAGCTTTCTTACTTACTTATCAGGCCTGCGATCCATGGAGGATCTGAGCCTGAGCTATAGCTGCCTTCCATCCTTGACGGTCCCGGGCACACTGCTTCCAGTTGTCAAGACCAAGATGTCTTACATCCGCGATTAGTTGGTCTTTATACCGGAGGTTCGGTCTTCCTCTTCTTCTCGAACCAGGAGGCTCGGAGTCGAAGACCCTCTTAGCTGGAGCGTTGATGTCCATGCGCTCGATGTGGCCGAGCCAGTGTAGTCGACGGATCCTTGCCTTCCGGACTACATCCACATCTTGGTACAGCTCGTAGACTTCGCGGTTGTGTCTTCTTCTCCATTCACCTTCCTCACAGACAGGACCAAATATCCGGCGCAGAATTTTTCTTTCGAAAGAACCCAAAATCAGCTCCGCTGTCCTGCTTATCGTCCAGCTTTCGGCTCCGTACAGCAAGACTGGCAGAATGAACGTTTTGTAAAGCATGACTTTGGTCTTTCGAGTGAGGAGTTTTGACCCCAGCCGAAGTAGCAGCGGTTGCCAAGGGCCGAGGTAGACAAACTCCTTAACTACCTCGAAATTGTAGCTGTCAATTGTTATATTTTGTCCCAGGTGGTGAGCGACGGATTGGTTTTTGCTTGACAGCATGTACTTTGTTTTGTCGTCATTGACCTTAAGACCAACTCGTTTCGCCTGTTCTTCAATCGCCGTGAATGCTTCCACAATGCCACGGCGAGAACACGCGATGATGTCGATATCATCCGCGTATCCTAGCAGCTGGATGGACTTGTAAAAGATAGTGCCTTCCCTGTTGATGCCTGCCCGTCGCACTATCTGCTCCAGCACCAGGTTGAAGAAGTCACATGACAGCGCATCTACTTGCCGAAATCCGGTGCATGTTTCGAATGGTTCCGAGGTCCTAGAACCGAGTTGCACGGTGCATCGCGTGTTTTTTAGCCTGGCGCGACACAACTGGTTTACCGGGATCCCGAATTCGGCCATCGTCCCAAACAGTTCTTCACGATGAATGCTGTCGTATGCGGCTTTGAAGTCGATGAAAAGATGGTGTGTATCGATTCGAAACTCGTTGGTCTTTTCCAGGATTTGTCGAAGTGTGAAAATTTGGTCTACAGTTGATTTGCCGGGCCGGAAGCCGCACTGGTAGCTGCCGATTAGTGCGGTGCAAAATGGTTTTAGACGTTCACACAAT
This sequence comes from Eumerus sabulonum, assembly GCA_951905685.1. Classification (NCBI taxonomy): domain Eukaryota; kingdom Metazoa; phylum Arthropoda; class Insecta; order Diptera; family Syrphidae; genus Eumerus; species Eumerus sabulonum. The sequence continues at coordinate 10,291,151 of OX645060.1, forward strand.
ACGCTGGACAGGATCTTGTATGCGACATTGAGCAGGGATATACCTCTATAGTTCTTGCAAGAGGTAGGATCGCCTTTTTTGTGGATGGGGCATATAGAGCTGGTATTCCAGTCGTCGGGCATGCTTTCATCTTCCCAAATTCTGCAGATGATCTGGTGCATGCTCCCTACCAGAACATCGCCGCCAGCCTTGAAGAGTTCTGATGGCAAGCCATCTGAGCCTGCGGCCTTGTTGTTCTTCAGCTTCTGAATAGCTGTGCCGACTTCTTCTATGCTGGGTGGGAGGACTACTTCAGCGGCTGGAGTTGGGATTTCCTCGGTCCCTACCACTCTCTCTTGGTCATCCTCGTTAAGCAGCTGCTGGAAGTGCTGCTTAAATACATCCACTATTTCCTGCGGGTCGGTGACAAGATTACCCTCGCAGTTTCGAAGAGCCTGGGTGCCCTTTTTGAAGCCTCCTGCAAGGCCTTTGGCTTTCTTGTAAAAGGCTCGTGTTTTATGTTTATCCCTAGACTCCTCGATATCCTTGGCTGGGAGGCTGCGACGATTCTTTTCTTTTGTCGCAGTAGTTTTTTCTCCTACCTTCTTCTGGCTCGGTACTCTTCTTGTGCTGCCCTAGTTTTCCTCTGCAGCGCCTTTTGGTACGCCTCGTCGGTTGCTGCATTTTTCTGCTCACACTCGCCATCATACCACGGGTAGATAAGAGCAGCTTGATACAAATTGATTGTGGATTAAAAACAAAGAGAACATGTGTGGTTTAAAGGTTTAGATGACAGATGATTATCTGATTACTGTGCTACTCCCATCTTACGTACACTCTTGCCCTATTTTCATGTTTATCCAGCTTAGCTTCTATTTCTTTTTTTTTAAGTCATTAGGCCAGTGTATATGCCACGCAACGGACTCTCCGCGGAACTGTTTAAAGCAGCTGGCAATGAGCTGGTCAGGAATATGCACCAACTCATCTGCAAGATATGGTCGGAAGAACGCATGCCCGATGAATGTATCGTTTGCCCGGTCCATAAGAAAGGAGACCCTTATGACTGCGCCAATTACAGGGGGATAAGCCTCCTGAACATCGCGTACAAGATCCTCTCTGTCGTACTGTGTAAGTGCCTGAAGCCGTTCGTGGACAATCTGATAGGTTCCTACCAGTGTGGTTATAGGCCAGGAAAATCCACGATAGACCAAATATTTACACTACGGCAGATCTTGGAGAAGACCCATGACACGCACCTTTTCGTCGACTTTAAAGCCGCATATCACAGTGTTAATAGAGACGAGCTATACAGAGCCATGTCATGTTTTAACATTCCTGCCAAACTCGTCAGACTGTGCAGGATAACTATGGAGAACTCTCGCTGCTCCATTAAGGTCGGAGGTGAACTAACCCATCCCTTTGATGTTAAAAAACGGATGCCGAATTCCTTGACCACTTCAAAGTTATATCCGCCCATGGTGACGGTCTGGCCAATACAGATAATTGGTTTTACCCTTCTACCTCAATGCTTGCAAAGGCCTCATTGACGTCTCGCTGTGTCTGTCCAATCACGTCAATGTCGTCGGCGTACGCAAGCAATTGCGTAGACCTGAAATAAATCGTACCTCCTGTGTTAGCCAGTGACTCTTGCACGATCTTTTCAAGCACGATGTTGAAAAAGTTGCATGACAGCGCGTCACCTTGCCTAAATCCTTTTCTAACATCAAAGGTCTCGGTTTGATCATTACCGACCTTAATGGAGCAGCGAGAATTCTCCATTGTCATCCTGCACAGTCGGACGAGTTTGGCAGGGATGTTAAAACTAGACATGGCTTTGTATAGCTCATCTCTATACACGCTGTCATATGCAGCCTTGAAATCGACGAAGAGGTGGAGAGTGTCGATTTGGTATTTGGTCTATTGTGGATTTACCTGGCCTGAAACCACACTGATAAGAGCTGATCAGGCTATCCAGAAACGGTTTCAGGCGTTCACACAGTACGGCAGAGACTTATTCCCCTATAGTTGGCGCAGTTATAGGGGTCTCCCTTCTTATGGACCGGGCAAACGATGCTGAGATTTCATTCGTCGGGCATTCTTTCCTCCGACCTTGCAAATGAGATGGCGCATGCACCTTACCAGCTCATCTCCAGCCGCCTTGAGGAGCTCAGCAGGCAGGCCGTCTGCGCCCGCGGCTTAATTAGACTTAAGTCTCGATATCGCTATTTTGACTTCGTCTAGGTCGGGTGGACGGAATTTTGTTTCATCGTAGTCCATTACGAATGGATCGTTCTCCCTGTCATCGCCGTTATACAGTCTGTAGAAGTGGTCTTTCCAAATCCTCAGCATCGACTGTGACTCTACTACTAGTTCTCCATTTTCATCCCTACAGGCCGCCGCTCTTGGCTTTGTTGTCATGGCATATTCGTTTTACCTTATTGTAAAACTTCCGGGCGTCATTCCTGCGGAAGCATCTCTCCATCTCCTCGACCTTACGCTTTCCGTGCTCTCTCTTCTTTCTTCTGAGGAGCGTGTGCTCCTCTCTTTTCTTCTGCTCATAGATTTCGCGAGCAGCTCTCGTCCGTCGTTGCAGCGTGGCTTTATATGCTTCTCGTTTTGCTGCATGGGCTTGTTCGCATTGTTCATCGAACCAGGAGTTTCTAGGTGGTGGCGGTTTGAAACCCAACACCTATGAGGCAGCGTCGTCTCTGACGGCGCTCTGGCAATGCGCCTATTCCTGCTCTATTGTTTGTGCTGCTGTGGGCGGATTTTGAGAGAGCTTGGAGGAGACACGATCGGCAAAGATTCTGGCAGTCTCTTGCGATTGTAGCTTTCCGACGTCAAACTTACGTTGTCCTACTCGACTCCTAAGCATTCTTGATATCCTCATTCGTACCCCTTGGCTGCAACAAGGTAGTGGTCTGAGTCGATGTTAGCTCCTCGAAAGGTTCGTACTTCGAGAATACGAGAATGTGATCAATCTGGTTGGTGGTCGATTGATCAAAAGACTGTCAGGTGCCCTTGTGAATGTTTAGATGGGGGGAGTCGTGTGCTTGCTACAAGGAGGTTACGCCCCGTTAGGAATTCGATTAGCCTAAGTCCGTTGTCGGATGTGGTGCTATGGAGGCTATGCTTTCCTATGATCGACTCAAATACGTCCTCTTTGCCCAGTTTTGCATTAAAATCTCCTAGAACTATTGTTGTGTCATAGCTGGGGCATTGGGCATAGGTTCTGTCTAGGAAATCGTAGAATTTCTTCCGTTTGGGCAGAAGCGCATATCAAGCTAATATTTCCAGATTTAGCTTTGATTCGAATTGTTATGAGGCGTTCGCTTACATCCCGGAGGCTTAAGACTATTTGTATAACGATGATCCGCCTCGCTCTTTTTCCGATGTGTGTGAAGCGTGGCAGGCATGATAGCCTCTTAGTTTACGACGCGTTTGCGTTGTCAGATGGTTTCCAGTAACCGAGCATATGTATTTCAATATTTTTTCGTTTTATGTGATGAGATTGAATTCGTCGTTCCTTACTCATTTAAATGTCACTCACAGTCTTGTATCTTAAACGTTGGACTTTGGTTTGGCGTTTTATAAGTCAGATAAGTCGAACTCATTTTACTAATGATTAACGTGTTTTGGAATTGCCCTTAATTTTGAAGGCAAAAAAACAACGTATATCAAGACGTGTGTCAATGCTCGTGCCCAGCCAGCTGAGTCATTGCTTCGGTAGATAAGAGCAGTTTGATACAAGTTGATTGTGGATTAAAAACAAAGAGAACATGTGTGGCACTTCGTTTCTTAAAGGTTTAGATGACAGCTCATGTGCTACTCCCATCTTACGTACACTCTTGTGTACATACACATCTGGGTCTACAACCTTTTGCCCTATTCTCATGTTTATCCAGCTTGGATTCCATTCTATTATTGTTTTTTTAAGTCATTAGAGCGGTGCATATGCCACCCGATTTTCCATTTATTTTTAAACAAGTCTTTCTATCCATCTTGGGTACATTGTACTCTGGCGAAGTATTACGGACTCCTGGATATCTTAGGCTATAGGTTTTGGTCTAAACAATTAAAATATTTGAGGAAGTTTACTAAGAATATTCTTTACTTACTTAGATGGCGCTACGGTTCGGGGTGAACCAGGGCCTCAACCAACAAGCCTCTCCAGCTGGCACGATCTTGGGCCAGCCGCTTCCAGTGCCGCACGCCCAGTTGGTTGAGGTCCCTTTCCACCTGTGCGCGCCACCTTAGATCCTCTAATTCTTCGTCCCTCGGGGTTGGATTCAAGGACTCTACGGGCTAGAGCTGTGGTGTCCATTCGCTTTACATGGCCTAGCCATCTTAGGTGTTGGATTCGTAGACGCCTGACTAGACTCATGTCGCTGTACAACCCGTACAGTGCGCGACTGAATCTTCTCTCCCAACCCCACTCTGGGTTTATAGAGGATTACTTCATCCGCTTTAGGATAAAGTCCATGTTTCTGCGCCATATAACAGGACCGGGATAGTAAAGGTCTTATATAAGGTCAACTTGGCCGTACGAGAGAGGGCTCTACTTGACAATTTCCTCTTGTATCCAAGGTAGGTAGGTAGGTAGGGTCGTAGCCTTCCCAGAATTGAGAAGAACGCACTTAGGCCAGGGAGGCCCGTTGTGCAGCTACGAGGGGGTTTTGCCCCCCTATTCGTGGAACCATCTAGTGCTTCTTAAGAAGTTAAGAAGATTAAGTATCCCTACTTTCTGAACATCTGTCAGATCGTTAAGGAAGTAAGAGTCTAGGTAACGCTTCCATATAAAAAGCTGGACAGGCACAGAGAAGGTGGTGAATGGATTCGACCTCATCCTCGTCCTGACAGCTTCTGCAGAAATCATTCGGTACTATACCTAGTCTTTGTGCGTGACTGCCAATAAGGCAGTGACCTGTGATGACACCGATGACTTTGTAGATGTCAGTTCTTTTTAGGGAGATTATACTCCTTGTGCGTTGACTGTCAAGCCGAGGCCAGATTTGCCTGGTGATGACGCAGGTATGTCCCTGGGTCCATCTCAGGTTCGTCTCGACCCTGGCGAGATTGGTCAGATTATGTTTAATGGTTGTAAGGGGTACTCCCTCACAAACCACGATTGATTGTAGCGTCGTTCCTTGTTTGACGAGTGTGTCGGCTTTCTCATTACCTGTAATGCCGCTGTGTCCCGGTACCCAGATAAGCTGTATATTGAACTGTTCTGCCATCTCGTTAAGAGATCTGCGACAGTCGAGACTAGATTTTGATGAGTACAAAAGGACTCCAACGACTTTAGGGCTGCTTGAGTGTCTGTAAAGATGCGAATATCCGTGGTGGATATTACGTTCCACTTCAGCCAGGATAAAGCCTCTTTTATTGCCAACAGTTCCGCCTGGAAAACGCTGCAGTGATCTTGTAATGTTAGAGCTTTATATAGCTTGAGTTGTTTGCAGAAAACTCCACTGCCCACCCCGTCTTTGGTTTTAGACCCGTCGGTGTAGAAATCCACACAGTTTCTGCGGGGTTGAGTTTGGCGAGTCCAGTTCTTCCTGTCCGGATAGATCGTCGTGAATTTGTTTTCCAAGACTATGGTGGGTTCTGTGTGGTCCAAGTTTTCTGCCATAGTTATCCTGTTTTGCAGGATGGAGGAGTGGCCAGTGACATAGCTCGCCCATTTCGAGTTGGCTTTTAGTCTTATGGCCGTGTGTGTGGCAATTTGCCTACCGAAAATATCGAGTGGTGTAAGGTCTAGTATCATGTTATCTTGAACCCAAAGAAGCAGCAGTTGGCAAGAGTAATTCTGCGCTTGATTTCGAAACTGGTGTCGTTGTTTCAGGTCACTGCGGAGCCGAGGTAAATGAAGTCCTTAACTACCTCAAACTTATACCTGCCAATATGCACGTTCTGTCCAAGACGTCGGTGGTAAATGTCCTTTTTCGATGACAGCAGATATTTAGTCATCTCAATACTCGCAAACGCCTCATTGACATCTCTCTGTGATCTATCTATTATGTCAATGTCGTCGGCGTATGAAAGGAATTGCGAGGATTTGAAATAGGTTGTGCCTCTTGTATTGGCCAGTGATTTTTGCACAATCATTTCTAATATGATCACACGACAGCGCATCGCCCTGTATAAATCGTTTTTTGACTTCGAAACTATCGGCCAGTTCTGCACGAATTCGGATGGAGCAGCGAGTGTTCTCCAGAGTCATTCTGTAAAGTCTGACGGGCTTAGCTGGAATGTCAAAAGTAAACATGGCGTTATATGCGGCCTTGAAGTCGACGAATAGATGGTGGGTGCCGACTTGAAATTCGTTGGTTTTCTCCAGGATCTGCCGTAGTGTCAAGATTCGGTAGATGGTGAACTTCCCTGTCCTGAAGCCACACTGATAACGACCTATCAGCTTAGTTACGAACGGCTTCAGGCGTTCGCACAAAACGGCAGCGAAGATCTTGTATGCGACATTAAGGAGACTTATTCCTCTGTAATTGGCGCAGTCAAAGGGATCGGACAAACTATGCTGAGACTCCATTCCTTGGGCATGCTTTCCTCTGACCATATCTTACAGATGAGCCGGTGCATACTCCTAATCAGCTCGACTTGAGCTTCGACATGGTAATCTCAACTTCGCCGAGGTCAGGGGGACGGAATTCTCTGCGATCTTCGTCATTGAGAAATGGGTCATTCTGCCTGACGGCGGTATGTTGGCTGTCATCGCCGTTATAAAGTCTGCAGAAGTGTTTTTTTCAAATTCTCAGCATCGACTGCGATTCTACTAATAGGTGTCCGTTCCCATCCTTACGGGCGTCCGTTCGGGCTTTATAGCCTGCAGACATTCGTTTTATCTGTTGATAAATTCTTCGAACGTCGTGCCTGTAGTGGCACCTCTCCAAGTTTTCAATCGGACGCTTCTCGTGCTCCTTCTTTTTTTTTTCTTGAGAAGCTTATGTTCCTCCCTACTTATAAGCTCGTAGAGCTCACGAGCCACTCTCGTTTTTTTGTGTAGTGAGGCTTTGTATGCCTCCAGCTTTTCTGCATGTATCCTTCTACGCTCATCATCGAACCAGGTGTTTCGTCGTGGTGGAGCTTTAAGGCCCAACACTTCCGTTGCTCTGTTCTTCAGGGCTTGTTTGCACCGGGTACATTGCTGCTCTACTGATTGAGTGGAGGATTGAGGTGTATCGGAGAGCTTGAGGGAGACGCGGTTGGCAAAAGCACTGGCGATCTCCGGCAATAGTAGCTTTCCGACGTCATAGCTTGGTGTTCTATGTTATCCGTTGACGTATCTTGGCTACTACAAGATAGTAATCTGAGTCGATGTCAAGTCCTCGAAAAGCACGAACATCAAGAATAGTGGAGGAGTGTCTGACGTCGATCGCAATGGGATCAATCTGTTTGGTGGTCGATTGATCAAAAGACCGCCAGGTGCCTTTGTGTATATCGAGGTGCGAAAAGCGAGTGCTAGCTAAAATCGGCTTTAAAGTCGACAAAAATATGGTGCGTGTCGACCTGGAATTGATGGGTCTTCTCCAAGATCTGCCGTAGTCTATCGTCGATTTTCCTGGCCTGATACCACACTGGTAGGAACCTATCAGATTGTCCACGAACGGTTTTAGGCACTTACACAGCACGGCTGAGAGGATCTTGTACGCAATTTTCAGGAGACTTATCCCTCTGTAACTGGCGCAGTCATAGGAGTCTCCTTTCTTATGGACCGGGCAAACAATGCTGAGATTCCATTCATCGGGCATGCGTTCTTCCGACAATACCTTGCAGATGAGTTGGTGCATGTTTCTGACCAGCTCATCGCCAGCTGCTTTAAACAGTTCCGCGGAGAGTCCGTCTGCTCCAGCAGCTTTATAAGACTTAAGTTTCGATATCGCTATCTTAACATCGTCTAGGTCGGGTGGACGGGGTTCTCCTTCGTCTTCGTCCATTGTGAATGGTTCGTTCTCCCTGACGGCGGCATTTTGACTATCATCGCCGTTATACAGTCTGCAGAAGTGGTCCTTCCACAATCTCAGCATCGACTGTGACTCCACTATTTGTTGTTCTTGCTCATCACTGCAGGCTTCTGCTCTGGCTTTATAGCCTCGGCATGTCGTTGTTCCTGCAATAGCATCTCTCTATCTCCTCGATCTCGCGCTTCTCGTGCTCCTTCTCTTTTCTTCTCAGAAGCGCATGCTCCTCTCTCCTTTTCTGTTCATAGAACTCGCGGGCAGGTCTCGTCCGTCGATGCAATGTAGTAATGTATGCATTCTGATTCTCTACATGGGCCTGTCTACATATGTCATCAAACCAGGGGTTTCGCGAAGGTGGTGGCCTACAACCGAGTACATTTGAGGCGGCCTCTCTGATGGCGTTCTGACAGCGACTCCATTGCTGTTCTATGGCTTGTGCAGGTTGCATCGGGACTTGAGAGAGCTTGAGGGAGACTTGATCGGCGAAGGTCCTCGCGGTCTTCTGCGGTTGCAGCTTTCCGACGTGAAATGTTGGTGTTCTTACTGGACTCCATTGATTCCGAGAAATTCACATCCGTACCTTAACTGCCACAAGGTAATGATCCGAGTCGAAAAGTTCGGACATCTAGGATGCCGTCGATCGCAATGTGATCAATTTGATTGGTTGTCGATTGATCGAAAGACCGCCAGGTCCCCTTATGGATGTTGAGGTGTGGGAATCGTGTACTTGCTACCACGAGATTATGTCAAGCCGTAAAGTCCACTAGCCTTAGTCCGATTCCTGATGTGGCATTGTGTAGGCTATGCTTTCCTATGACTCGCCCAAAGATAGCTTCCTTACCCTGCCTCGCATTGAAATCTCCTAGAACGATGGGAACATCTAACATATGTTTTGCCTAGGAGATCATAGAAGTCGTCTTTATGTCGTCATCTTTCTCCTCTGTGGGGGCGTTGACACATATTACCGAGATTGACTTTAAGCGGATAGTTATGAGGCGTTCGCTTACTTACTGGAAGCTTAAGACTTTTTTCCTGAGTCTGCCTCGAATAACAAATCCGCATCCGAATAAGCGTTGTTTGTTTTCTCTGCAGCAGTTTCCGTTGTAGATATCACAGTTTTTCATCCGCTTTTTGCCTGGCCCATCCCATCGCACTTCTTGGAGCGCGGTAATGTCTGCCTTATAGTAGTCCAAAGAGTTGACCGGTTGTCCGGTTGCACCTGGTCTGTTGAGAGACCTAACATTTCAGGTGCAGATCCGGAATTCGTTTCCTTTTTGAAGTTTGCGGGGGTCGTCAACATGTAATCCGTCCGTATCCGAGGCTGTTGGTTGTTTCTGAACAAATGTTTGGTTTACGTGAAGGACCCCTTGTTCCTGGGGAAAGTTCCTCAGGAACAAGGGGTCGGGTCGCTGCACACATTGGTTCACTATATGGCCGGTGCCAGTATAGCTATCCAGGGGAGGCCACGCGGAGGCTGTGTGTCAACTTGGATTGAGCAGGGACAGGGATCGAAGCTGACGTTTGCAATGTTAAACGCGACCAACTTCTTTGCCCTGTTTGCCCGCTCCCTCCTCCCCTCCTTCGACTACTTGACATTATAAGCCCAAGTCAGCACATCCACCTTATTTCCAGGTTTCCCCGGAATCCGGCAGATGGCGCGCTTTAATTTCGGGAGACTAACTACCTGGGAGGTAGCAGTTCCCAGAGGAGGGATTTTTGGCACCATTTTCCTGGTCCAGGCCGATGTCTGCTGTGACGAACAGTTCACCATGAAGGTACCATTCATCAATGCCGACTTCTCTGCCTGAATACAGAAACCCGCTCCAGTGGATGATCCTCGCCGTGTTTGCAGTCTGCGTGGGTCATTCTACTATCACCACCAGCTTTCCCTATCCTGACCTTTTCAGAGGAGATGGCTGCCTATTTATAAGAGGGACTCCTTGCGGTCATTTAGATCTCCCTCTCGGACGAAGGGGTTTTGTTATGTGATGTGCTCGCCTCCGAGGAGAGGTTTTTGGCCTATGCGTTGATCCTTCTGGGTCGCCACATCTGCCATTGTAATCCGATTTCTCACCGCCCCACAGAAGAGGGAGGCATCACACCACAGTCTCTCCATAACGAGGCTATCCTTGGCGGCGATCTTCCGTTTTGTGGCAGCTTGTATGTATGTATGTTGGCGTTACAGTCAAGAAGGACCAAAGCCGAGCTTCTCTTAATGACCCATGTTGTGAGTGTTTTTATTTTCCCATAGGTGAAAGGGACCTACAGTATATTCTCGGTTCCGAACAGCGAAATTCGAGAAGGGGGTTTTGTCAGTACCCCGCTGACTAGAAGTACCGATCCCATGTCATGTCATCAGCGTCAGTGGTCAACACCCTACCCACTGCGCCACGGCGCACTATCGCTATTAAGATTACTTAATAGCAATAGATACAGTACAGATAAACCAATTAACAATCCTCTCTAATCCCTTTCACAACAATGCCAGAAGACAATGTCATGCAGTCGGACATAACCTGCAAAACGCGCGCAGATTAGTCATCACACTAAGTACAACAACCCCGGCGAGAGTAAAACGGTAAAAACATTATATCAACGGTATTTGTGATAGATAAATGCCACTTTTGGTAGTGGATCGTATAAGCTTCGAGAAAGACAGCTACAAAGCCTTATAGTAGGCACGAAAAATATCAGAAAAACGTCTCAGCGTCACTCTCATTATCACAGACATTCCTTCCAGTCCTCCCCTTGCAGAACATAATTCCATTCATTCAATAAAATCATTAAGTCAACCTAACACCATATCAAATAAGCCGAATACCAAACGACTTATCCCCACAGACGAGCCAACAAGTAACACGCAAAACGAAACGCTCTTTTTACAAACTTGAGGTTGTGCGCTTTGGCACGTTCCGCCCTCTCGTACTTCGGCCTCGAGTTTGGAATTTCACCATTCGTATTAGAGAAAAGATAATTTTTCTTTTTCTAGCTACTCACTTGTACGAGTATCTGTACTATTTTCTCACTTGATGAATGGGGTGTGAACGAACGACGACGGGTCCTACTGACGACTGACGACTGACGCTTCATGGAACTGATTAAATCGCATGCTATTCATGGACATGAATATTTGTTTGGGTATTTCACCCACCTGGACGGTTGTTTTGTTTTTAAAAAGAACCAATTAACCTCGATTTTGAGTGGGATAGACCACTGGTTTTCCATAATTTTTCCAACTACAGATGCATTAGATACAAAATCGCAGTTGTATCTGCCATTTAACATTCATGTAGCTCGTAAATTTCAAGAATTAAGTATCTTACCTCGTCAACTGATTGATTTAATCGACATGAGTGATAGACTTCATAGATATTCCGAAGAAAATCAGGGATATTTCAATATTTTCCCACTAAAGATACTTAGATACACGTGGAGGTTTGAGTATATTTCTCGTAATCATTGGAATTCCTTCGTTTATTTATTTTTGTTTTTTCTTATAACGAATACGGACGTTATACCTTCGGGAGAGAAAAGTCGGTGTGAAGTCTCTTATCACAAAAGATACATACTTCGTTAGATACGTTTTTATCTGGCTACTTCCCAAAAAACCATGAACCCGTTCAACCATCCACATTGTTCCACGGTGTGATTGTTTTTTGATTTTTCACTTATACTAGAATCCAGCAAATGAAACTTTCTAATCACTAATAGAAAGCATTCCATCGGATTGCATAACTCAATGATATCTGATGGAGTTGCGATAGTAATTAGTTGAATCCAATGTATCCAAGGTATAGACAAATTGTTTTGTTTCTAGTTTATCCAATCAAAGAGAAAGTGTCACTTCATCTCTATCAACGCACTCATTAGGTTACGCTTGACAGGTGACCCCTTGCCGTTGAGATACAGATACAAACTTAGCTAAGCTCATTCTGTATTTCTCTCCAGCTGACATCAGTATTATCTTTTTCGCTTCGGGATTGTTATTGAAAATGACAACTTTAAAGATAGATTTTTAGGTCATTACGCTTTGCAGTTGAAATTGAGATACGTAGATGCGCGTTATCTATTTGGGATAAATTGGAGAAAACTGTAAAGCAGACCATTGGAGTTGACGGCAAGGCATGTACATATCTAGGAAGACAGTCGCCCAAATATTTATTTTTCTGTTCCAAATTTGAGAAAATCATTTGTTCCCTTAAGTGCAATAGAATACTTGAAGTTCATTTACAATGCTTGCTTCAAATTAAACTATTTCCCCACAAAGTGGAAAAAAGCAAAAGTAATTGCATTACTAAAATCGGGAAAAGACGCCAGCAACCCAAACAGTTACAGACCCATTAGTCTGCTCAATGGAAGCAGTAAAATCTTAGAAAAATTAATCAAAATCAAACTTGATGCTTTTGTGAGAACCGCCAACCCACTGCCTCTAGAGCAATTTGGTTTCCGAGAACTTCACAACACATCTCATCAAGTTTTAAGAATTTGTAGGGAAATAAAACAAAACTTAAACGATAAAAGGTCGACCGGTCTAGTATTACTAGACATAGAAAAAGCCTTTGACTCTGTATGGCACAATGGCTTAATCTATAAATTAATCAAATTCGGTTGCCCTAAATACCTTATAAAAATAATACAAAGCTTTCTAAGTGACCGAACCTTTTTAGTTGTACTGAATGGTTCGCTTTCTTTACCAAAAGTTGTACCTGCTGGTGTTCCACAAGGTTCCGTTTTGGCACCAACTTTGTTCAATATCTTTACTGCCGACTTTCCAGAAATTCCAAACTGTCATATAGCATTATATGCTGATGACTCGGCTCTATATGCGTCCCATGTAAATGGAACAGTCATCAAACATTATCTACAGAATGGCATTAATATTATCAAGGAATATTATAAACACTGGAAAGTTAAGATAAATGCTGAAAAATGTCAATCTATCTTCTTCACTAGGAAAAGATTACCTCGCCATTTTCCTCAGAATAACTTAACAATTAACAATCGTGATATACCGTGGGTTAGTTCCGTCAAGTACCTCGGGGTGCACTTAGACCCAAAATTAACTTTTGCTATACATACAAAAAATATTTTAAACAAATTAAATATTGCCATAAAAATGTTGTATCCACTGATTAACCGTAAATCAAAGCTGAGTCAACAAAATAAAATGATCATGTTTAAAGTAGTTTTTCAAGCCTTGATAACCTACGGTTCACCTGTGTGGGGGAAAGCTGCGAAAACACACGTTAAAAAACTTCAAATAGCACAAAATAAAATACTGAAAATGATGCTAAACCTCTCTTGGGACTTTTCAACAATTATTTTACATGAACAAGCTGGCATAATCCAAGTTGCCAGACGAGTTGAAATTCTCAATGAAAAGTTCTTTGCTAGATGTCTAAGTGCCGAAAATCCACTAGTTACTGAGCTTGTGCCACTGTAATATATTTATACATCTCTGCTGTCCATATTATATATATGTACATATGTATATTATTGTGTTTATATGTATTTACATATTGTTTCTCTTATATTATACTTACATTTTGTTAGTTTGCTTATGCTATGCTATTTACTTATTTATGTATTGTTATTTTAATTTTTTATCCATTTTTTTTTCCTTTTTTTCCGTTTTTTTTTTTTTTTTTTTTTTTTTTTTTTTTGTTTTAAATAGAGGTTTTTACTAATAGTTTTCCTCTGACTCTATAACATTCAATAAAGAAGGCACGTATAAACAAAATATTTTTTTTTTTTTCAGTAGTAAGATAAACGCATATATAAATTATCGTATCTCTGTGCAAGCTGTGCTCTAAAATTTGTAAAAATTGTTAATTCTACTATTTAATAAATATGACTATGACTATATGACTATTTGGGATTTTAGGAAAACGTGTCTCATTTGGGGTTTTTCTGAAATTTCGAGCAACTGAGTTAGGGTTGCATGTTTTTTATGAATAGTTGACCTGAACTGAAGGAATAACATTCGTGTTCATCTCAGCTCATCACACAACGCTTTCTTCTGTGGACAACGCGTATTTTGATTTCACCGCTTTCCAGTTGTCTCATCAATCCAAGAGGACGAGTGACAACCATTTGTCAGTAATCGATGTTGAGTTCCTACGAAATGGAATTAAGTACTTTCAACTCTTTCTGAAAAAAGACCGGACAAGTGCGAGTCGGACTCGCCCATCGAAGGTTCCGAATAATACGACTAGGTACAAACACTTAAGTAAATACGTACCTATTTGGGGTTATGTTTGATTACAAAATTTTAAATTAAATGAGCAGGCATTCAAAAGATAAAAGGCTAACAAGGCCTCGCAGGGGTAGCATCTATCCGACGGATGCTGGCCTGCTAAAAAGCGGAAAAGAGCCACCGCAGACGAACATCTTGCGGCACTGTTAGAAAGTCCCGTCTCCAAACTCCGAAACAACCACAAGCCTCGAAAAAACGAAAACGAAAACAGGACAATGATCTTCGGCTCTGTACGTGGAATGTTAGGTCCCTACACAGACCACGTGCAGCCGAACAACTTGCGGACGCCCTAGACCGCTATAAAGCGGACTTAACCGCCATCCAGGAAATGCGATGGAATGGACCGGGTATAAAACGGATGAAAAACTGCGACATCTACTACGGCGACTGTAATAGGTATAGAGGACACCGATTGCTCGGATGTCCTAAGCTTTCGGCATTTGAGCGAACGCCCCATAACGATTCCCGCACCACGATACACACAAAGATTGATCAAATCGCGATCGACGTCAGACAATCGTTCACTATTCTTGATGTTCGAACTTTCCGAGGAGCTAATACCGACTCGGACCACTATCTTGTAGCAGCGGAGTAGAGTAAGAATACAAAGTTATGACGTCGGAAAGCTGCTATCTCCAGAAACCGCTCGTGCTTTTACCGGTCGCATCTCCCTTAAGCTCTCCAATACACCTCGAACCTCCACGCTTTGCAAACAAGCCCTGAAAAGCACTGCATCTGAAGTTTTGAGCTTCAAGGCTCCACCACGAAGAAGCACCTGGTTCGATGACGAGTGCAGGAGGATTCACACAGTGAAGCATATAAAACCTCGTTGTATAGAAGAACAAGAGCAGCTCGTGAGCTCTACGAGTCAAAAAGAAGAAAGACTACGAGAAGCGCGCGATTGAGGATTTGGAGAGGTTTTACTATAGGCGTGACGTTCGAAAAGCCAGAACGGAAGCTTGCAGTGATGAGAACGGACACTAGTAGTAGAATCGCAGTCAATGCTGAGAATATGGAAAAACCACTTCTGCAGACTGTATAACGACGATGCTAGTCAATATACCGCTGTCAGGCAGAATGATCCATTTCCAATCGACGAAGACCGCAGAGAATTCCGTCCCCCTGACCTCGACGAAATTAAGATCGCCATATCGAAACTCAAGTCGAATAAAGCTGCTGGCGCAGATGGACTGTCTGCTGAGTTCTTCCAGGGAGCTGGGGATGACCTGGCTGGGAGCATGCACCAGTTCATCTGTAAGATATGGTCAGAGGAAAGCATGCCCGAGGAATGGAATCTCAGCATCGTATGCCCGGTCCACAACTACCGAGGAATAAGTCTTCTTAACGTCGCCTTAAAAATCTTCTCTGCCATTTTGTGTGAACGCCTGAAGCCTTTTGTAAATAAGCTGATAGGTCCCTTTCAGTGCGCATTCAGGCCAGGGAGGTCCACCATCGACCAAATCTTCACACTACAAGAGATCCAATGAATTTCAAATCGACACCCACCATCTATTCGTCGACTTCAAGGCCGCAAACGACAGCGTAATTAAAGACGAGCCATATAACGCCTTGTTTACTTTTGATATTCCTGCTAAGCTCGGCATACTTTGCAGGATGACTCTGAGGAAGAAGTCTTTGCCAGAGTCATTGGAAAACACAACCTGCACACCAACACATCCGGAAACGGACTCAGCCTGGTGGATTTCGCCTCGGAGCGGAACCTCTCTGTGGCTAGTATGCGGCTTCCCCACCTCTCCATCCATAAAGGGACCAGGCGGTCCCCTGATCAATCAACCGTCAACCAGACTGATCACATTGCGATCGATGTCAGGCACTCTTCCAGTAATCTCTATGTCCTAACCTACCGTGTTGCCAACATTGGCACGAATCACTTCTTTCTTGTAGCCAAGGTAAGAACTCGCATATTGAGAGCAGGACGGAGTCGAGAAAGAACACCACGGTTTCACGTCGCAACAGATCGCGGAACTTTTCCAACCAAGTCTCCTAATAACTCTCTGAAAGTTCGACGCCGCCTGCAATACAAATCGAAGAGGAATGGAAGCATTGTCAAGAAGCCATCAAAGAAGCTACCACTGATGCGTTGGATTTTAACACCACCAAGGAAAGCCCCATGGTTTGAGGGCGAGTGCAGGCAAGCTCACACAGCCAAACAAGAGGCCTACAAGGCCATGCTGCAATCGAACGAGGAAGAGAACCTGCTCCTCAGAAAAAAAAAAGAATAGAACCGCGCGGTCGAGGAGATGGAGATGTCTTATGGCAGGAATGAAGTCCGAAGTTTTACCAAAAGGTAAAACAGCTATCTAGTAGATAGAAACTACGGACCGAAGCCTGGCGGGACGAGAATGGACAATTGGTAGTAAAGTCGCTGAAAATCTGGAAAAATCATTTCTGCCGACTGTTGGACGGTGATGACGACCCAAATACCGCTGTCAGGCAGAATGGTACATTCACTTTTGACGACGATGGACAAGAATTCCGTCCCTCCGACTTAGACGAGGTCCGCAGAACTGTTTAAAGCAGCGGGATCTGGTTGGGCGCATGCACAAGCTAATCTGTAAGATATGGTCGGAGAAGATCATGCGAAACTCACATGTTTACACTAGGGGCACGATCTTCCAAAATTCCGCTCAACTACTAGCCTTGGACGGATGACATTGGCGTGATTGGTCGAACACAGCGAGTGTTCGAGGCGGTGAACGAGGGCAGAACAAAGTATACGCTGTCATCAAGGAAGGACATTCAACACCGACGTCTCGGACAGAGCGTCACAATGGACAGCAAACACATTGAGTTAGTAAAAGACTTCGTCTACCTCGGCGCAGCAATGAATAGGGGCGAATGGCTGTTTCCTTGGGCTCAAGAGGTACTCTATCGAGAGACCAAGAGAGCTTTGTGTAACGCTTTGACCATCCGTCTCCAGCACAGAAGCATGGATGCTATTGAAAACGGATCAGGAAGCTCTTGGTCTTTTTGAGAGAAAAGTTCCGTGTACGATTTTTGGTCCTGTTTGCGTTGATGGCATATGGAGAAGAAGGTTGAGCAACGAACTCTATGGGTTGTACAGCGACATGAGCCTAGTCAAGCGTCTACGGACGCTTACGAACGCTTGACGGTCGATGGTCAGGTAAACTCGCTGTCATCGATCCCTTGTCCAAGGACTTCTATGGTGATGTCCTTGTCATGAGTCGCTTTAGTCAATAAAACTTAGCCACATTTCTAGGATGTACTTTTTCGAAAAGGTCCTTTTTGCTTTAGAACGCACCTTTTCAACTTCAGTATGAGTAAGTATGAGCTGTGCTTTGTTCAACAATGGCAAGCGACACGGTTAACAATGGGCTCCCCGACGGATGCGTATTGTCACCTTTTCTTTTTAGAAACATTAAGCCTCTACTGAGGAATCTTTCCCAATTGTGGAACTAATGATTAGTGTTCTAGTCATTGTTACCATAGAGTGAGTTCAAAAAGTTTGCGACCATACACTGCTGTGTCCAGAACAGTGTCTGACGCACTCTACCTATTAACTGAATTCCATTGAATAGCTTGAGAAGAATAAGTACTTGGAGGTCAATGGTAGTAGAGCCATTGTGTTTCCCTGTGGGATTAGGTATTCGGAGCTATTTTAGCTGGAGATGTGTGTTACCAACTATCGAATTTTACTGGACATGAAAGAGCTGTACTACGGGCCAATATCGCCATCATGATTGTTGGACACGGTGTTACACAACCGGCGATTCCAGGCCAATGGGACTGTTTTTGCTTTCTTCGGAGCAGAATTGCTTGACTGCCTCTTGCTTTCTGAGGTGCGGTTTTGTCCAACATGCTCAGCTAGCATTGCCGTTTCATCATGGAATGACTTACACCCGGACAATGCTTACAAATTATTGGATTTTATTATCAAGATTCGTGCTCTGTGAACAATGCGTTTCGCGCACTTCGAACATTTTACGATCATCATGTTGACCAACTAAGCAAGAGACTCAAGTCAAAGTGAGGTTAAATCGTGCGAGGCATCAAATCCCATGATCCAGCCGGCCTATTCCTCAATTGGTCAATCGGCATATAACACCGTCTTTTGCTGGAACCACATACCGAAAAAAAACCGAATTTCTTGAACGATGGTGGGCGTCATTGAGAGTAACGTTTGGCCTCAAGGCCAATAATTCCGCTGCACCATAAATCGCACCAGACACCTTATTTTTCTGGGCTCTTGCATTGCAGGATATTGGTCATCCAACGATCGCCCATTGATCAAAAATTCGACACCGTGACAGCTCGTTCGGCCTCAACTCTTACCGAAGCTATATTGTGAGATTATATAAGATTTTGGACCAAGATCTATGGTCCATTATAAGATCGTCCATTACGTCGAGTAGGATAGTCCCAATTGTTGCGAATGGCGACAAATCACGGTTTCCATTGACAATGACGTATACATATATGTAGGTAATCGGTTCAGTCCCTTACCTACTTATCAGGCCGGCCATCCATTGAGGATCTGAGCCTGAGCTATAGCTGCCTTCTATCCTTAACGGTTTGGGGCATGCTGCTTCCAGTTATCAAGACCAAGTTGTCTTACATCCGCAAATACTTGACCTTCATACCGGAGGCTTAGGTTAGGTATATGGGTGCCCTATTGACGTAAAGTCAAGGCTCACGTAGACTACGTTGAGTCCATTGTGCCCACCTGTTTTGTTTAACCCGTTGATACCTATGCGTTTACCGTCGAGCTGAACCAGCCAGACGAGGATAAAAATCCCAGTATTCTGTTCAGCCCGATATTACCTACCTCTTCTAGTCCCGAAAGGAAGTATCTTCCCAGGAAAATATTCCTTTTTTGGCTAGCGCCGGGCATTCGCACAGCAGGTGACGAACGAACTCAATTTCCTCTTCGTCCCTGCAGCTTCTGCAGAAGTCATCGTAGGGCTGGCCTAGTCGAGCTGCATGGTAAGTTAGCATGCAGTGCCCGGTGAGGGCATCGACTACCAGTCGAATGTTCCCACGATTGAACTTCAGCAGGTTTTCCGTTCTTTTCTTATCACAGACGGGCCAAGTCGATCTCGCCGTTGCGCATGTATCTAAGCGACACCATCGCTTATTGGCTTTCGCTAATAGCTCCGTCTGTATCTCCCTGTAGAGCGCACTGAGTGGTGCTTTGACCTCAGCTGAGATCTGCGCAATGTTAGCACTTGATCCCACCCTAGCCAGCTCGTCCGCCCTCTCGTTTCCGGAGATATTCATATGACCAGGTACCCAGCAAAGGGTCACCTCATTTACATTGGATATCTCTTCTAACTTCTCCATGCAGAGTTTGACGAGTTTGGATCTTATCCATGCTGCCTGCAGAGCCTTAATGGCTGCCTGGCTGTCAACATAGATGCTGATCCTTTTTCCTGTAATATTCCCTTTGCTGATCAGGTCCGCCGCCTGCTTGATAGCGAAGACCTCAGCTTGGAAGACACTGCACCCATCATCGAGCCTGTAGGAGCGGTGCATATCCCGAGACTCAAAGTAGACTCCGGGTCCTGTGCCAACATCCATTTTGGATCCGTCGGTGTAGAGTGCCAGTTCACTTTCCGTGCGTACCAAATCATCGGTCCATTCCTCCCTGGAGGGAATTCTAATAGAGAATCTCCTCTCCCAGGAAGGAAGTCGGGTGACATAGTCCGTTAAGGTTCTGAATCTCGAGACGGCCCATCGATCCAAGACTGATGCATGTCCGTGAGGACTCCTTTTCCAGAGACCTGATTCCTGTAATCTTAGCGCAGTTCTGGTTGCGGCGCTCTCGCAGTACAAGTCCAGGGGTGGAAGGCGCTTGAGAAAAAGTGTCATCTTCAGAGTGTGACAAAGGTTCAAAGGGCAGGCTGTCTGGCGGTGACGGGATCTATGAAGTCCACACCAACGGCGGCCCTTGAAGTCATACCGGAGGTTTGGTCTTCCTCTTCTTCTGGAACCAGCAGTCTTGGAGTCGAAGGCGCGTTTAGCTGGAGCGTTGGTGTTCATACGCTCGATGTGGCCGAGCCAATGTAGTCGACGGATCTTTGCCTTCCGGACTATATCCACATCTTTGTACAGCTCGTAGAGTTCGCGGTTCTGTCTTCTCCTCCATTCATCTTCCTCACAGACAGGACCAAATATCCGGCGCAGAACTTTTCTTTCGAAAGAACCCAAAATCAGCTCCGCCGTCCTGCTTATCGTCCAGTTTTCGACTCCGTATGGCAAGACTGGCAGTATAAGCATTTTGTAAAGCATGGCTTTGGTTCTTTGAGTGAGGAGTTTTGACACAAGTTGTTTGGATAGACAACAGCGGTTGCCAAGGGCGATTCTATGCCGGATGTCCACTGTGGTGTCGTTTGTGGAGTTTACGTTTGCCCCGAGGTAGACAAACTCCTTAACTACCTCGAAATTGTAGCTGTCAATTGTTATCTTTTGTCCAAGGTGGTAAGCGACGGATTGGATGTTGCAGCGCAGTCGAAGCGAGGAGTGTTTCACATTGGGAGAGTTGAGGATAAGTTATCTTCTTCTTGCAGATGACTTAGTTGTCCTCACATCCTCCCAGATGGAACTTCAGCGCGCGCTAGATAGGTTTGTGGCCGTATGTGCTGATGCTGGAATGAGGGTTAACGTGGACAAATCCGAGGTTATGGTTATTTCCAGAACACCTGTCCAATGCACTCTACATGTTAGTGGAGTCCCATTGAAGCAGGTGGAGAAGTTTAAGTATCTCGGGGTCTTCTTCACGACTGATGGGAGGAGTAATACTGAGCTTTCCTGCAGGATTGGCCAAGATCTGTAATCAGGAAGACCGAGCTTGGTGTCAAAGCCAAGCTAGCGGTTTTTAACTCAGTATTTGTTCCAACTCTCACCTATGGTCATGAAACTGGGTATTGAGCGAAAGAATAAGATCGCGAATACAAGCTGCCGAAATGAGATTTCTTCGTGCTGTTGTGGGAGTTACTCACCGGGATAGGGTGAGAAACACGGCAGTGCGCGGGGAGCTTAATGTTGAGCAGCTGCTTCTCCGATCGGCGAGGGCTATGCTTCGATGGTTTGGTCACGTGAGACGAATGTCGCCATCATTTGTACTTCCGAAGCGTGCCTTGGATGCAGTACCATCGGGCAGGCGACCGCTTGGCAGACCCCGGACGAGGTGGTTGGACCAAGTCCAAAAACTCGCCTGGGTGCGCTTGAGCATAGCTCCTGATGAGTTAGAGTCGATGGCGGAGGATCGAGTGGCCTAGAGATCCCGCGTGCGCGCATTACCCCCGCGACTCAATTAGTGGAACATGCGGGCCACTGAAAATGATGATGATTTTTACGGCCATTCAACGAATGCCAGAATGTCGCGAAAAATAATAAACAAATTGTTGTTAAGCACTTATGGGAGCCGCCCCCCATTAAGCGTAATTTATTTTCGTAGTAATTTGTTTAAAAAAATGTTTATAGATCCATCTTTGAGGAAAATGTTATTTATATTCACCTTGCACACCTCATGTGACTACTGGGCGTTGGCCTTGGATTTGTTCGACATCTAAAAGCAAGACATTAGGTATTTGCTGAAAATACCGTGACCAAGTAGCTCTACGGAGACTAAGGCACTGAGAGCAAAAGTATCTATTTGTTGTTTTTCTATCCATCTGTGCTAGTAGTTGGTTAACAATTTTAGGTTAAGGTAATTCCACGTTTTGCACTTGTGTAAATAAGCTTTTTTGGTCGTCACCTATCTTGGTAAGAGGACCATGTGCCCCTACTACACATGGGTATGGATAGATACAATTTTCGAAGTTAACGAACCGTTAAATCATAGATGGACACAAACATAGAATGAACGTTTGCTCTGACTAACGATTGTTTTTATTAAAAAATCTAAATAAAAGGCAAGGAGCTTGGAGGAACCTCCCAAGCTCCATAAGAATTGTCAGTTGACAATTGTCATTTACGTTTGCCTGCAAATTGCTGCAATCCATTTGCACATTGGTGTCCGATTGTATCTGGTTTTGCTTAATGTCGTTAGGTAAATCGATAGTCGGTGAAGGTGGTGAATGACTGGATTGAGGTTAGTGCCATCATTCATGATATTTTTAAGCTTTTTCAGGACGTTTGTACTTGCGACAATCTACATCATTCGATTACGTCATAGCAATGGCTACTACCTTGTTGTAGCCAAGGTACGAATGAGAATATCAAGAATGCTTAGGAGTCGAGTAGGACAACGTAAGTTTGACGTCGGAAAGCTACAATCGCAAGAGACTGCCAGAATATTTGCCGATCGTGTCTCCTCCAAGCTCTCTCAAAATCCGCCCACAGCAGCACAAATAATAGAACAGGAATGGGCGCATTGCCCGTCAAAGACGCTGCCTCAGAGTTGCTGGGTTTCAAACCGCCACCACCTAGAAACCCCTGGTTCGATGAACAATGCGAACAAGCCCATGCAGCAAAACAAGAGGCATACAAAGCCATGCTGCAACGACGGACGAGAGCTGCTCGCGAAATCTATGAACAGAAGAGAAGAGAAGAGAGGAACACACGCTTTTCAGAAGAAAGAAGAGAGAGCACGGAAAGCGTGAGATCGAGGAGATGGAGAGATGCTTTCGCAGGAATGACGCCCGTAACATGCCATGGCTACAAAGCCAGAGCGGCGGCCTGCAGGGATGAAAATGGAGAACTGGTAGTAGAGTCGCAGTCGATGCTGAGGATTTGGAAAGACCACTTCTGCAGACTGTATAACGGCGATGATAGACAAGATACCGCTGTCAGACAGAACGAGCCATTCGTAATGGACGACAATGAAACAGAATTCAGTCCACCCGACCTAGACGAAGTCAAAATAGCGATATCAAGACTTAGGTCTAATAAAGCCGCTGGCGCAGACGGCCTGCCTGCTGAGCTTCTTAAGGCGGCTGGAGATGAGCTGGTAAGGTGCATGCACCATCCCATTTGCAAGGTATGGTCGGAGGAAAGCATGCCCGACGAATGGAATCTCAGCATCGTTTGCCCGGTCCATAAGAAAGGAGACCCCTGTAACTGCGCCAACCATAGGGGAATAAGTCTCCTTAAGATCTTCTCTGCCGTATTGTGTGAACGCCTGAAACCGTTTGTGGATAACCTGATCGGCTCTTATCAGTGTGGTTTCAGGCCAGGTAAATCCACTATAGACCAAATATTTACGCTACGGCAGATCTTGGAGAAGACCCAGGAATACCAAATCGACACTCACCACCTCTTTATCGATTTCAAGGCTGCATATGACAGCGTGAATACAGATGATCTATACAAAGCCATGTCTAGTTTTAACAACCCTGCCAAACTCGTCCGACTGTGCAGGATGACAATGGAGAATTCTCGCTGCTCCATCAAGGTCGGTAATGACCAAACCGAGACCTTTGATGTTAAAAAGGGATTTAGGCAAGGTGACGAGCTGTCATGCAACTTTTTCAACATCGTGCTTGAAAAGATCATGCAAGAGTCCCTGGCTAACACAAGAGGTACGATTTATTTCAAGTCTACGCAATTGCTTGCGTACGCCGACGATATTGACGTAATTGGACAGACACAGCGAGACGTCAATGAGGCCTTTGTAAGCATTGAGGTAGAAGCGGCTAAGATGGGTCTCAAGGTTAATGAGACGGGCAACACCGACGTATTGGCCAGAATATCACCGTGGACGGATATAACTTTGAAGTGGTCAAGGAATTGGTCTACCTTGGCTCACTGATGACCGGCGACAACAACACCAGTGCTGAGATAAAACGCAGAATCGCCCTTGCCAACTGCTGTTTTTTTGGGCTCAAGAGGCAATTGAGAAGTAGAGCCATCTCTCGGAAAATCAATGTGACAGTATATAAGACCTTGATCATCCCAGTCCTCCTTTACGGCGCAGAGGGTTGGACCTTATCAAAAGGCGGATGAAGACGCGCTTGGTCGTTTCGAGAGGAAAATTCTGCGCTCTACCTATGGTCCCGGTTGTTCAAACAGAGTATGGAGGAGAAGATTTAGTGAAGAATTGTACGGATTGTACAGCAACATCGGCCTGGTACGGCGCCTACGTATACAGCGTCTATGGTGGCTAGGCCATGTAGAGCGCACCGGAAAGAAGGCGCGGCAGAGGACGGCCGCATCTACGGTGGCGCCGCAAGTGGAAGGGGACCTTAACCAACTGGGCGTGCGGCGCTGGAAAGACCGTGCCAGCTGGAGACGCTTGTTTGTTGAGGCCCAGGTTCACCACGGACTGTAGCG
Source organism: Eumerus sabulonum (assembly GCA_951905685.1). Classification (NCBI taxonomy): domain Eukaryota; kingdom Metazoa; phylum Arthropoda; class Insecta; order Diptera; family Syrphidae; genus Eumerus; species Eumerus sabulonum. The sequence continues at coordinate 10,315,613 of OX645060.1, forward strand.
CCACCTAAGTAAGTAAGTAAGTAAGTTAGACTTGTTCCTGCGCCCGTTCAAAATTCAACTAACCTATGAAGAAGCCAACATATGTACGTCAACATGCAAAACTGTCGAATTTGGGAAGATACTAATTCACATGAGATCCAAGAGCGTCCAATGCATAACGAAAAAGTCACTGTTTGACGTGGATTTTGGGCTTGGGCATAGGTCCATATTACTTTGAGAACGATGTTGGCCAGGCCAGCGTTATAGGTTGATGATTACCAACTTCTTTTGACCCGAATTGGATGATATGGACAGCAACGACATGTGAAACCACATCCGCAGGACACACGGCTCACTTCTTTGGTGGCGTTGCAGCCCATGAATTGTGAATTATTTTTCACGCAGGTGAAGGGACCTACAATTTGATGTCGATTCCAAACAGCGTGAGTCGAGAGGCCTTTTCATGGCAAGTATACTACGGGGATGTTTTGCCAGTACCTCGTCGCGGAATAAACATTCGATGTCGATGGTATTATCGGGAACTCGCTCATCGTGCGTCAGAGTCCAACACACTGGCCACTGCGCCCTCCTACACAGCTTACGTCACATTGGAAAGTCTGCACAAGCGATTCGAGGGAATCATCTCATGTGGAGGTGATGTAAACTGGCCACCGGGATTGGGCGGGGTCAGACTTTTTCTTGTAGGGTTTTTGAAGTCGGAGGGCGCCGTGGCGCAGTGGTTAGTGTGTTGGACTCTGGCGCACGATGAGCAAGTTCGGAGAGACCGTTGGTTCCGTCTATTAAAGTTCGAGGGCAAATTAGACGTACACCAACCGTGTGACATGTGCATACATATCTTGCTCTTACTTACTAAGACGTTTTAATTTTTATCTGTCAAATTTTAGTCAATTATATAGGAATCTGTCAAAGCCCGACAGAAATCGAAAACGAAAATCGAAATCGAAACTATGTGCAATGGGAAATTCGAAGAATTCATTAAATATTACTCTGTCACATCAAAATTAAGAAACTAATTTACGAACCATGAAGCGACGACAGAAAGCGACGTCATACATAAAAAGACAACAACAAAAATGGGCCAATTAACAACATTAAATTCAAATCAAGTTGATTCGAATGGTGAATGCCAAACCAACTGGCTGACAGTTCGAACATTCCATATGTGTTGTAAGATCAACATTTTTGGATACAATGAAATTGATTATCTATAACGAAAGATTAAAACATCTTGAAGGTAAATTCCCATGCAATACCCAGCTATATGTCAACTTCCGCCTTCAGTTCGGGCGTAACCCTATTCGAAATACTTTTTTTTTCGAAAATACCATTTTCATTTTTGTGTATTTCGTTTGCATATTTATTTTTCAAATTGATTGTCTGCTTTGGTTAATGAACTCTCTGAATTTTGCATAACAGATTAGATGCGATTAGGCGGTTATATAAATTTCCAATCGAACGAATACGAGTCATCACTGACAGCGACAGTGAAACGCGTTCGAAAAACTTGAAATTTCGAAAATAATTTTTACGGTTTATGCAAAACTTCCTGATATAGTTCACCCATTTAACTTGAGATCTGCTTTGCGAGGGCAAGCTTTTATGGAACAAACACGAGGTAATGGAAAGTTGAGTGGTTTAGAATGATCATGGGGTACAATGGATGACGTGCGTCTAGATGGGCCAGTTCGTGAAGTTTTTATTAACTTCATGTGGAGTTTTGACAGTTGGCTGTCAGTTTAAAATGCTAATTTTTGGTATGTTATTGAAGATAGATTGTACGTGGAATGTAAGGTCCCTAAACAGGTCACGTGCAGCCGAACAACTTTCGGACGCCCAAGACCGCTATAGAGCGGACATGACCGCCATCAAGGAAATACGATGGAATGGACGGGGTATAAAGCGGATGAAAAACTGCAATATTTACTACGGCGACTGCTATAGGGAGAGAGGACGATTGTTCGGATGCGGATTTGTTGTTCGAGGTGGACTAAGGCAAAAAGTCCTAAGCTTTCGGCATGTGAGCGAATGCCTCATAACAATCCGTATCAAGGCTACATTTTTTAACGTCAGCCTGATCTGCGTCCACGCCCCCACGGAAGACAAGGATGACTCCACCAAAGATGAGCTCTACGATCTCCTAGACAGAACGTATGCCCAATAACGCAGCTATGAGCTGGGTAAGGAAAGCATCTTTGAACGAGTCATCGGCAAACATAGCCTCCACGACACCACCTCCGATAACGGACACAGGCAGATTGATCTTGCTACGGGGTGCAATATCCTTCTAGCCAGTACGCGCTTCCCGCACCTCGATATACACAAAGGCACCTGGTGGTCTTTTGATCAATCGACTACCAACCAGATTGATCACATCGCGATCGACGTCAGACACTCCTCCACTATTCTTGATGTTCGAACTTTCCGAGGGGCTAACATCGACTCGGACCACTATCTTGTAGTAGCCAAGATGCGCTTACGGATATCACGAACGCAACGGAGTAGAGTAAGAATACAAGGTTATGACGTCGGAAAGCTACTATCGCCAGAAACCGCTCGTGCCTTTACCGATCGCGTCTCCCTTGAGCTCTCCAATACACCTCAATCCTCCACGCTATCAATAAAATAGCAGTGGAGCCTTTGCAAACAAGCCCTGAAAAGCTCTGCATCCGAAGTTTCGGGTTTCAAGGCTCCACCACGAAGAAACACCTGGTTCGATGACGAGTGCAGGAGGATTCATACAGCGAAGCAGGATGCATATAAGGCCTCGCTGCATAAAAGAGCAGCTCGTGAGCTCTACGAGTTAAAAGGAAGGGAAGACCATAAGCTTTTCAGGAGAAAGAAGAAAGAGCACGAGGAGCGCGCGATTAAGGATTTGGAGAGGTGTTACTGCAGGCGTGACGTTCGAAAGTTTTATCAACAGATAAAGCGAACATGGAAAGGTTATAAAGCCAGAACGGAAGCCTGCAGGGATGAAAACGGACACCTAGTAGTAGAACCGCAGTCGATGCTGAGAATATGGAAAAACCACTTCTGCAGACTGTATAACGGCGATGTTAGTCCTTATACCGCTGTCAGGCAGAATGATCCAATTCTAATCGACGAAGACCGCAGAGAATTCCATCCCCCTGACCACGACAAAGTTAAGATTGCCATATCGAAGCTCAAGTCGAATAAAGCGGCTGACGTAGACGGACTGTCTGCAGAGCTCTTCAAGGCAGCTGGGGATGACCTGGTTGGGAGCATGCACCAACTAATCCGTAAGATATGGTTAGAGGAAAGCACGCCCGAGGAATGGAGCCTTAGCATCGTATGCCCGATCCACAAGAAAGAGACCCCTCTGATTGCGCCAACTATAGAGGAATAAGTCTCCCTCACATCGCCTACAAAATCTTCTCTGCCGTTTTGTGTGAATGCCTGAAGCCTATTGCAAATAAGCTGATAGGTCCCTATCAGTGCGGATTGAGGCCAGGGAAGTCCACCATCGATCAAATCTTCACACTACGGCAGATCCTGGAAAAAACCAGTCGACACTCACCACCTATTTGTCGACCTCAAAGCCGCATACGACAGCGTAATTAGAGACGAGCTATACAACGCTATGTCCACCTTTGCCATACCTGCCAAACTCATCAGACTATGCAGGATGACCTTGGAGAATGCTCGCTGCTCCATCCGAATCGGTGAACACCTTGCCGATAGTTTTGATGTCAAAAAAGGATTTAGGCAGGGCGATGCGCTGTCGTGTGATTTCTTCAACATCATATTGGAAATGATTGTGCAAAAATCACTGGCCAATACAAGAGGCACAATCTATTTCAAATCCTCGCAGCTCCTTTCATACGCCGACGATATTGACATAATAGGTAGATCACAGCGGGATGTCAATGAGGCGTTTGCGAGTATTGAGTTCGAGGCGGCGAAAATTGGTTGACGATAAACGAGGGCAAAACTAAATATATGCCGTCATCAAAAAAGGACGCTCTCCACCGACGTCTTGGGCAGAGCGTTTCTATTGGCAGTTATAAGTTTGAGGTAGGACTTCGCCTACCTTGGCTCCGCAGTGACCTGGAACAACGACATCAGTTCCGAAATCAAACCCAGAATCACTCCTGCCAATCGCTGTTTCTTTGGGCTCACGAGGCAATTGAGTAACAGAGCCCTCTCCCGAACGACAAAGTTGACTCTATATAAGACCCTTATCATCCCGGTCCTGTTGTACGGCGCAGAAGCATGGACACTATCAAAAGCGGATGAGGAGGCCCTTGGTCGGTTCGAGGGCAGACGGGGGATGGAGGGGAAGATTCAACCACGAACTTTACGGGCTGTACAGCGACATGAGCCTAGTCAGGCGTCTACGGATTCAACGCCTAAGATGGCTGGGCCATGTAGAGCGAATGGACACCACAGCTCCAGCCCGGAGAGTCTTTGAATCCAACCCCTAGGGACGAAGAAGCAGAGGACGGCCGCCCTTAAGATGGCGCACACAGGTGGAAGGGGACCTCAGCCAACTGGGTGTGCGGCAATGGAAAAGGCTAGCTAAGAAGAAGAAGAAGACATGGATAGTTACAAGAAAATGTATTCAAAGTCCGTGAACATACGCGCCTATTGAATTTAGAACCAATTTGCTCGATCAAATAATTAGCTGTCAGATAGCTTGCTTACAAAACCAACACGAAAGACAAGGGAAAAAAGTCTCACGATAAGTCAATGGAAGTCGTATTTCCAATTCTAATCGTCCGACGTCTGTAGTTCCTTTTTTTGCTAAACAAGAACGAAATGTAGATATTTTTTCGTTCAACTTTGGCACCCTTACCGATAAATCTAATCATCGAAATGCGTGTTGATAACTTCACGTCAGTTAGGGAACTCGTTAAATGAAGCTTCTTCACGAGGTAACCTATCAGTCAACAATCCCTGTCATCGATAAATAGTGATTTGTATAGCGCGCAAAATCACGTGAATTATTTAGTTTCCAGATACATTTCATTGGCGACAGGTGGGGCAATAATCAATTCGAATTCGAAAATATCTTCGAATGATCATGATATTAGGTTAGGTTAGGTTGTGGTAGTTGGCATACGCCACACGTAAGCCGAAATCGGCCCTTTGTGATACCACATGGATCATATTACCTAGATGCTACCTGAAAACCAATCAGGGCTTATGATGAAGCGATGGATTTGAGTTATTTTTATATCTAGTAGCTCACTTAAGTTATCGTAGAAGGGCGCGTCGAAGTAGATCCTCCTGCGATTCGCAAAAGAGTGACATGAGCAGAGGAGGTGGTGATTTGATTTCTCTTCCTACTCATCCATGCAGCCGCGGCAGAAGTCATTGGCAGGTAGCCCTAGCTTGACGGCATGTTTTCCAATAGTGCAGGGACCTGTAATGACACCCATTAAAGTGCTTAAGTTTCCTCCTTTAGTTGCCACAAGGCCCCTGGTCCGTCCTAAGTTTAGTTTAGGCCAGATTTGATTAGCAATAAAGCCGATGTTACTATCGTTCTATTGAAGGTTCGTAGCCTCTATGGTTCGAGGTTTTATCATGTGCTCTACCGAGCTTATTGGTGGTTTTAAATTTCTCAGGGTTGGAAGACTGAATGTGCTTGACCCTAACCTCGCGAATTCATCGGCCGCGCAGTTTTCTGGAATATCCCTATGCAGTTGAAATGTGTCTTTGATTTGTGGGTTACCGCTGCCAGGGATGCTATCGCAGATTGGCTATCCGGACAAATAATAATATCGTTTACGGATATACATTGATACTAGGCCATGCAAGGGCCTCCGTAATTGCTGTTATTTCTGCCTGGTACACACTGCGGTGGCTTGGGAGTCTAAATGATAGTTTGAAGTTAAGAGGGGTTGGCCGTGGTGCAGTGGTAAATATCACCGACTGTCGAGCGGAAGGTCTGTAGTTCAAAATTTGTCCATAACCAAGAAACACAATTCCCATACGAAAAAATTATGCAAGACAGCTGTTGTGCATGGCAAGTGATCAAAAAGCACTGAGGAAGGCGTAACGCTCACAGTATTTGGTCACTTCAAATTCATATTCCGCATGTCCAGTTCCGATATAACACCATAATGGCATGGAACATTTGCTGGGAATTACAACCAACGTGAAAATTCCGTCGTGTTACTCTCGTCCTATCTAGGAAAACCACCCCTGGAGAGTAGTGAACACAGATCTACGACCCAAACCACCTGCATTCCGTCCAGGTTGTGTGACAAATATAACAAGAGTATGACTCTTGAACCTGCGCGAAGTATAAAAAAAAAAAAAAAAAATTGCTTGGAGTAGACTTCACCACTTACACCCGTCCCGTCTCCATCTTGGAGCCATTGGGATAGAGGGATATCAAGTCCTTCGGTATGACTTTTCCCTCAGGCCATTCCTCCCGGGATGAAAACATAACTTCGAAGTTCTTGGTGAACACGTTTCGTGGAATGATGTAGTCCGTGTCCATGGATACTTCGAAGTGGTTAAACGTGTTAGTACGGCCTTTGTGTAGAGTAGGTCGATTTCCTTTGCCCCTGATCCGTAGGGCCGCGCAGGCAGCAACTTGTTTGCTGAAGAGGTCTAATGGTGGGAGATGGAATAGAATGTTTAGGGCCTTCGTTGGGGTCGATCTAATCGCAGGACTGATGCGACTGATGTCCGAGCTTTGGACTTTCCTTAGATGGTTTCGATAGACTGCTTTGTCCAAAACTGTCCTCCAAACTACGATGTCGTAAAGAAGGATAGGTCTTATGGTGGGCCAGTGCATAATGTTGGGTTGAAGACTCCACTTTTTGCCCACCACTTTCTTGCACCGTAGAGGGCAGTGATGAGTTTCCTGACTCGATCAAGGATGTTGGTTTTCCAATTTAGTTTCCTGTTAAGGACTAGGCTGATGTATTTGGCCTGATCTTTGATTGCTAATTCGGTTCCTCCTAGCCTCGATTGGGTAAAGGGCGGAATTTTATGTCTATTAGTAAACTGTACTAGATCAGTCCGTACCCCAAGTCCGCAGTTCTTCGTCCAGTTTATTACTGTTAGTAAGGCTCGCTTCATTGGGTCACTTAGAGTGCTGGGAAACTTTCCGGAGGCAGGTATAGCAATATCGTCTACATAGGCGGTCACAGCGTATCCTTCCTGTTCTAGCAAATGTAGTACCTCTGCTGACCATTCCAGTTGAAACGGCACTAGCGTAATTGGTTTTGGCGACTCTTTGTTTTACAAGTTGTCGTACCAGTTCTATCACTGATCCTAGTACATCCAGATCAGTAAGCTCTTTGGTGAAGGCCCGCGGTTAAACATTGGTCAAGGCGCCCTCAATATCGGAAAAGGCCACTAGGGTATAGTCCTTGTGTTCCAATGACCTTTCATGATACTAACTAGTGAGTGGAGTGTTGTTTCCACCGATCTGTCTTTATTGTAGGCATGTTGGTTCTTCGACAGCCTTCCTAAGCTGTAGAGTCTAATGTGTGCACCTATAATCTTCTCCATCGTTTTTAGAAGGAAGGAAGTAAGGCTAATAGGTCTCAAGTCCCTTGCATATCATGATATTAAGACATATCGAATGTTGTATTATAGAACTGTCAAATCCGCCACAGCTATGCTTGACACCTTTTTGCTTCTGTTGGCTATCCGTAGATAAGGCAAGAGGCATATGCCTCTATATACCGAAACAGAAACAGCGGGGCGTATACTGTGTAGCTGAGGAGATAAAGAGTAACAAGAGGAGTCTAATCGAGTGTGAAATTTGGTGATTCCATTGCGAGCTCTATATAGAGCGTCTCTCACGTCGATAGTGTTAGTGGTGCGTGATGGAGCTCTTAGTTGCAAATTGCCTAATTTGCAAGTCGCAAATCTGTGGGAAAACACTCTAAAACACGCCAAACTGAATGGCAATGATTGATGCGGCAATGTGATTTGCGGCAAAAGATACTTTTGACATCCTCCTCATCATTACCTGTTTCCTATGAAGCGGGAGAGTAGAGAATCGGGAGACAGCCTCCAGTTTGCTTTTTTGGAGGCTTGTTGCCCAGTGTAACCACTCGAAGCTCGACTAATGAAAGTTTTTTTTGTTTTTTTCTTTCTTTTTTTCCCCCTCCGAGATGAGATGAATATTTACGCACCTTTTCTAGAGGTTGGCTTGTATTCATCAAGGTTAATAAATTAGGCGAATCGTTAGAGTTAAGTGATCGTATGCTTCGGGAAAGGCCTGAACGGCCTCATAAGCGGCCGAGTTTGTTTCGTTTATTTGTTTGTTTTCTATTCAAATTTGTTTGAGGCTATAATGAATCAATTTTGATGAAACAAATCGGTGATTTGGTTGACGAGAAAGTCATGTTTGCCCAAGGCCTCTTACTGCAGATTGTGGGCCTGGGCACTGACCGTTAAGGGCCTAGAGGATGAGAAATATTCGCAGATCGCAAAATGATCGTTTAAGTGATTTTTAATGCAAATGTCTTACTGGACGCCTCCACGATACAACACGACTTTGCGACAGCTCGTAATGCGGTGATAAGTAGCACAAGATTCCCTCGCAAGCGAATCCACACAGCAACCTGGCGATCTCCGGACGGTCGAACCGCCAACCAAATCGACCATGTGCTCATTGACGCAAGGTACTCGTCAAGCATCCTGGATCTGCGAACATTCAGAGGGGCAAATGTCGACTCTGACCACTTCCACGTAGCAGCAAGATTCAGAGCTCGACTGTCCAATGTCAGAAAGCTGCACCAGCCCATCAGGAGGAGGTTCGACATTGGGCGCCTGAGCACACCGGAGGTTGCCAGAGTCTACAGGGAGCAACTGAGTGAAAGATTCTACGGTATGCCTACGTCGAACACAAATGCCAATAATATGTGGCTGCATTGCCGCTCAGCCATTCAGGAAGTAGCCGAAACCACCTTAGGATACCTACCACCCCCGACAAGAAACCCGTCGTATGATGGCGGGTGTGAGCAGAAAAAGGCAACAACCGACGAGGCGTACCAAAAGGCGCTGCAGAGGAAAACCAGGGCAGCGCAAGAAGAGTACCGAGCCAGAAGAAGGGAGGAGAAAAAACGACTGCGACAAAAGAAAAGAATCTTCGCAGCCTCCCAGCTCAAGGATATCGAGGAGTCTAGGGATAAACATAAAATACGAGCCTTTTACAAGAAAGCCAAAGGCCTTGCAGGAGGCTTCGAAAAGGGCACCCTGGCTCTTCGAAACTGCGAGGGTAATTTTGTCACCGACCCGCAGGGAATAGTGGATGTATTTAAGCAGCACTTCCAGCAGCTGCTTAACGAGCATGACCAAGAGAGAGTGGTAGGGACCGAGGAAATCCCAACTCCAGCCGCTGAAGTAGTCCTCCCACCCAGCATCGAAGAAGTCGGCTATTCAGAAGCTGAGGAACAACAAGGCCGCACTCTCAGATGGCTTGCCATCAAAGCTCTTCAAGGCTGGCGGCGATGTTCTGGTAGGGAGCATGCACCAGATCATCTGCAGAATTTGGGAAGATGAAAGCAAGCCCGACGACTGGAATACCAGCTCTATATGCCCCATCCACAAAAAAGGCGATCCTACCTCATGCAAGAACTATAGAGGTATATCCCTGCTCAATGTCGCATACAAGATCCTGTCCAGCGTATTGTGTGAACGTCTAAAACCATTTTGCACCGCACTTATCGGCAGCTACCAGTGCGGCTTCCGGCCCGGCAAATCAACTGTAGACCAAATTTTCACACTTCGACAAATCCTGGAAAAGACCAACGAGTTTCCAATCGATACACACCATCTTTTCATCGATTTCAAAGCCGCATACGACAGCCTAAATCGTGAAGCACTGTTTGGGGCGATGGCCGAATTCGGGATCCCGGTAAAACTGATCCAGTTGTGTCGCGCCTCGCTAGAAAACACGCGATGCACCTTGCAATTCGGTTCTAGGACCTCGGAACCATTCGAAACATGCACCGGATTTCGGCAAGGAGATGCGCTGTCATGTGACTTCTTCAACCTGGTGCTGGAGCAGATAGTGCGACGGGCAGGCGTCATCAGGGAAGGCACTATCTTTTACAAGTCCCTCCAGCTGCTAGGATACGCGGATGATATCGACATCATAGCGTGTTCTCGCCGTGGCATTGTGGAAGCATTCACGGCGATTGAAGATCAATGAGGACAAAACGAAATACATGCTGTCAAGCAAAGACCAATCCGTCGCTCACCACCTGGGACAAAATGTAACAATTGACAGCTACAATTTCGAGGTAGTTAAGGAGTTTGTCTACCTCCGGGCAAACGTAAATTCCACCAATGACACCACAGTGGAGATCCGGCATAGAATCGCCCTTAGCAACCGCTGCTACTTCGGCTTGTCCAAACAACTGGGGTCAAAACTCCTTACTCGAAAGACCAAAGTCATGCTCATTCTGCCAGTCTTGCTGTACGGAGCCGAAAGCTGGACGATAAGCAGGACAGCGGAGCTGATTTTGGGTTCTTTCGAAGGAAAAATTTTGCGCCGGATATTTGGTGCTGTCTGTGAGGAAGGTGAATGGAGAAGAAGACACAACCGCGAACTCTACGAGCTGTACCAAGATGTGGATGTAGTCCAGAAGGCAAGGATCCATCGACTACACTGGCTCGGCCACATCGAGAGCGTGGACATCAACGCTCCAGCTCAGAGGGTCTTTGACTCCGAGCCACCTGGTTCGAGAAGAAGAGGAAGACCGAACCTCCGGTATAAAGATCAAGTAATCGCGGATGTAAGACATCTTGGTCTTGACAACTGGAAACAGCGTGCCCGCGACCGTCAAGGATGGAAGGCAGCTATAGTTCAGGCTCAGATCCTCCATGGATCGCAGGCCTGATAAGTAAGTAAGTAAGTCTTACTGGACGTCACTCTTGGACCATTCATAATAAGATTGTCATTTTTACAATGAGGAATCGTAGAATTATAAGTCGGCTTGTCATCCACTCTTTTTTGCCATCGACGCATCTCCAGGCCTACGACATTGTCTTGATGACATGTAGTCCAAAGTTATACTTCTTAGCTTCTTATGTATGTTAACGTCATTTTGACATGCGCAAAGTGCTGGAAAAAAGTAAACTGCCTTACTCGCTATACTGAAAAATACTGAAAGGAATGCCGTAGCAATCAAGAATCCAGAAAAACGTGATCTTGATTGCCATGAAAGCGAATCCAATGACTCAGGACTACAATTCTTGACTGCCTGAATGATGCAAGCAAAAATGTCGCCGCTGTATGACAGTAGAAAGACCTTGATATGGTCCGCAAAAATAAATTAAGAGAGGACCTCGGTGCATCAATTTCAGTATTACCGTTAAATTCAGGAACTAACCGACACACAAAACTCTCAATAATCTGAAAAGCAGTACATTGAGCTAAACGCCTTCTCGTGCATCTTTATCTCACCGCTCGGCACACTTTCGTGATTTCTAGGAATTCAATTCGATTCACAGATGCGAAGCTTATCGCTCCGTCTTCACCGCCCGAAAATTACAATATTTAGTACCGCGTTCAAGGAATCTGTTTTTTCAGCCAAACAATCGTGATTCATCATGGTGGGATCTTCCGCTTCCCCCGAAACAAAGTGTGAATTAATCAGCCGTACACACTACTCAATAAGTGTGATTAAAAGACAATCACATTGCGACCTCATAATCGCAATCAAACAGATGACATCACAACAAAAGACCAGCGACCATGTAACAATAGTCGATTACTCTTATCGGGACGCCTCCGACGACATCCCTGACTTTTGGCCGCAAGGCACAGAGCACAGCGCATCGTTAGATTCATTGCGACAAGATGCAAGTAAATATTTTAATTCACGATTTGATTAGATACTCACAATGTCACCGATACGGAAGTGTTCCTACTCACAATCGCTGTCCTGTCGTTACAGATGCGCGGGTGAATATAGAGCTAATCAGACATGTACACGAATTTAGATATAAGGAAGTGTCGCTTCTTGACATCTTTTTTTTTAAATGGGCTAGTTCTAACAACTAGCAACTCATCTGCAGGGATGAGCACGGACAACTAGTAGTGGAGTCACAGTCGATGCTGAGATTGTGGGAGGACCACTTCTGCAGACTGTATAACGGCGATGATAGTCCAAATGCCGCCGTCAGGCAGAGCGAACCATTCACAATGGACGAAGACGAAGGACAATCCCGTCCACCCGACCTAGCCGATGTTAAGATAGCGATATCGAAACCTAAGTCTTATAAAGTTGCTGGAGCAGACGGACTCCCCGCGGAGCTGTTTAAAGCAGCTGGCGATAAGCTGGTTAGGAACATGCACCAACTCATCTGCAAGATATGGTCGGAAGAACGCATGCCCGATGAATGGAATCTCAGTATCGTTTGCCCGGTCCATAAGAAAGGAGACCCCTATGACTGCACCAATTACAGCGGGATAAGCCTCCTGAACATCGCGTACAAGATCCTCTCTGCCGTACTGTGTAAGTACCTGAAACCGTTCGTGGACAATCTGATAGGCTCCTACCAGTGTAGTTTCAGGCCAGGAAAATCCACGATAGACCAAATATTTACACTATGGCAGATCTTGGAGAAGAATTCCAGGTCGACACGCACCATCTTTTCGTCGACTTTAAAGCCGCGTATGACAATGTTTATAGAGACGAGCTATTCAGAGCCATGTCATGTTTTAACATTCCTGCCAAACTCGTCAGACTGTGCAGGATGACTACGGAGAACTCTCGCTGCTCCATTAAGGTCGGAGGTGAACTAACCGACCCCTTTGATGTTAAAAAAGGTTTTAGACAGGGTGGCGCACTATGATTGGGTTTCCTTAACATCATTCTTGAAAAGGTCGTGCGGGACTCTGCGGCCAATACAAGAGGTACGATCTACTTCAAGTCCACGCAATTGCTTGCCTACGCAGATGACATTGACGTTATTGGACGAACAAAGCGAGACGCCAATGAGGCGTTCACAAGCATTGAAGCAGAAGCGGCGAAAGTGGGTCTTAGGGTAAATGGGGACAAGACGCACAACAACGACGTCTTGGTCAGAACGTCACCTTCAGCAGCTATGTTATTGAAGTAGTCAAGGACTTCGTCTACCTTGGCTCGATAGTGACAAGCAGCAACGACACCAGCGCTGAGATAAAACGAAGAATAACTCTTGCCAATCGCTGCTTCTTCGGGCTCAAGAGGCAATTGGGTAGTAGAGCTCTCTCTCGAAAAACTAAGGTTTCCCTCTACAAAACCTTAATCATCCCGGTCCTCCTCTACGGTGCTGAGGCTTGGACGTTATCAAAAGCGGATGAAGAGGCTCTTGACCGTTTCGAGAGGAAAATTCTGCGTGCAATCTTTGGTCCCGTTTGTGTAAACGGAGAATGGAGGAGGAGATTCAACCAAGAACTGTACGGGCTGTACAGCGACATCGGCCTGGTTAGACGTCTTCGGATCCAACGTCCAAGATGGCTAGGCCATGTAGAGCGAATGGACATCAACGTTCCGGCCCGAAGAGTCTTCGACTCCAACCCCGAGGGACGACGCAGCAGAGGACGCATTTAAGGTGGCGCGCACAGGTGGAAAGGGACCTCAACCAACTGGGCGTGCGGCACTGGAAGCGGCTGGCCGAAGATCGGGCCGGCTGGAGGGGCTTGTTGGTTGAGGCCCTGGTTCACCCCGAACTGTAGCGCCATAAAGTAAGAAAGTAAGTAAGTTCTAACAAATAGCATGAGTCACTGCGACTTACTAGCGACTAGCCTATTAGATAAGGAGCTCCTCCACTTCCTTAATGAAGTTGAGAATGTCTCTCGTAAGAGCTGAGATAATTCCCTAGAGTTTGACCTTATTTCTCTTGGTAACTCAGCGTTTTAAGCGCTGCTTGACTCTCAGAGTTTAGATTGACGCATGCTAGGTCTCAATCCTAGTACCTTTGAAATCTTCCGATTTGGTCGAAAGACGCCGGTTCCAACGCCAGAAAACCATTTTCGAGCCATCTGTGTACCACCTAGGCCCTTTCACGTTGAGCAAGTGGAGGTACGTGGTAATGCGTCCGAGACCATGGTTATCATATCCAGCTCAGGAAGATGGTGCAGGATGGACATGTGACCCAATGGTCTACGTAGTAGGCATGTTTCCGAGCGTAAAATTGTGATTGTGATTTTCAATGAAAAGGTGCAGTGGAGTAAGTTGAATCAGTGCCTCTTGAGCTGCCGTAGGACAAGTTGGCATAGCACCTGTAATGCCGAGACGAGCTAGTCTCTGGAGGCGTTGAAGCTTAACGATTATCGTTTTTTGCACAACTTTTGTCCACGATACCGTGGACGCATAGATGATGATAGGTCTTACTATCGCGGTATAAAGCCAGTGGATTACCTGAGGTTTCAATCCCCAGGTTTTACCGTAAGGGCGTCGACAGGCCCACAAGCCCATAGTCGCTTTTCTAAGTTTGTTTTTAATGTTGGAGTTCCAGTTAAGTCCTTGATCAAAGTCAATAACTCCTTCTGAAAATCCCACGTTTGTACCATTTAGAAAGATGGAGCAAGGCTGCTGTCTTATTAGTTAGTCGGTAAACCCTCTCTGCCACACCAGCCAGAAATGAACTGAAGCCCAAGTTGCCTACGTTCACAGGCAGACATTTCACATTTGCCGATTCCAATAACTACTAGCTCATCGGCATAGCCGATGACTTTGAGATTATCTAGCTTGTAGAGTAGGTCACCGATAACTATCGACCAGAGAAGGGGTGAAATGACCCCTACTTGTGGACACCCCTTAGTGTCGATACTGTCACCGAGACCTCCCCGGATGTAGCCGATATAATACGGCTATTTAGCATTATCTTAATCCAGTGATTAGTGGGATGGTCTACACCTGTACAGGATAGTCCCGTGGTGATCGTGTCATAGCCAGTATTATCAAAGGCTCCCTCAATATCGAGTACGGCGCAAATCGCAATCTCCTTGCGTGTGAAACTGTATTCAACACGCGCTCCTAAGTGATGCAGCGCATTCTCTGTAGATCGCTGTTTGCGATGTGCATTTTGATTTGGATGCAATGGTATCTGATTATCTAGGACACCTCTAATATGGAACTCTATTAGTTTTTTCATGAGACAGCAAGGCAAGGTGAGAGCGCCGTGGCGCAGTGGGTATTGTGTTGGCCTCTAACGTCGATGACACAGGATCGAATCCCGACACAGCCATGTCATCGAACGTGTTTTCACAGTGTTTCTCCTCAGCGGGGTTCTGACAAAACCCCCTTTAATAAAATTGTCATGAAAAGCTTCTCGAAATTCGCCGTTCGGAACTGGCAATAAATTGTAGGTCCCTTTCACCTATGGGAAAATGAAACCACACACAACATGGGTGATTGAGAGACCTTGGCTGTGGTTCTGCATGGACTGTAACGCCAACATACATTTGTACCTACATTCGTTTTTCCATTGCTTTTAATAGGAATTATGTTAGGCTGATAGGATGATCCAATATCAGAAAGCTGCGCCAGCCCATCAGGAGAAGGTTCGACATTGGGCGCCTGATCACACCGGAGGTTGCCAGAGTCTACAGGGAGCAGCTGAGCGAAAGACTCTACGGTATGCCTACGTCGAACACAAATGCCAATAATATGTGGCTGCATTGCCGCTCAGCCATTCAGGAAGTAGCCGAAGCCACCTTAGGATAACTACCACCCCCGACAAGAAACCCGTGGTATGATGGCGAGTGTGAGCAGACAAAGGCAGCAACCGACGAGGCGTACCAAAAGGCGCTGCAGAGGAAAACCAGGGCAGCGCAAGAAGAGTACCGAGCCAGAAGAAGGGAGAGGAAAAAACTACTGCGACAAAAGAAAAGAATCTTCGCAGCCTCCCAGCTCAAGGATATCGAGGAGTCTAGGGATAAACATAAAACACGAGCCTTTTACAAGAAAGCCAAAGGCCTTGCAGGAGGCTTCAAAAAGGGCACCCTGGCTCTTCGAAACTGCGAGGGTAATCTTGTCACCGACCCGCAGGGAATAGTGGATGTATTTAAGCAGCATTTCCATCAGCTGCTTAACGAGCATGACCAAGAGAGAGTGGTAGGGACCGAGGAAATCCCAACTCCAGCCGCTGAAGTATTCCTCCCACCCAGCATCGAAGAAGTCGGCACAGCTATTCAGAAGCTGAAGAACAACAAGGCCGCAGGCTAAGATGGCTTGCCATCAGAGCTCTTCAAGGCTGGCGGCGATGTTCTGGTAGGGAGCATGCACCAGATCATCTGCAGAATTTGGGAAGATGAAAGCATGCTCGACGACTGGAATATCAGCTCTATATGCCGCATCCACAAAAACGGCGATCCTACCTCTTGCAAGAACTATAGAGGTATATCCCTGCTCAATGTCGCATACAAGATCCTGTCCAGCGTATTGTGTGAACATCTAAAACCATTTTGCACCGCACTAATCGGCAGCTACCAGTGCGGCTTCCGGCCCGGCAAATCAACTGTAGACCAAATTTTCACACTTCGACAAATCCTGGAAAAGACCAACGAGTTTCCAATCGATACACACCATCTTTTCATCGATTTCAAAGCCGCATACGACAGCATTCATCGTGAAGAACTGTTTGGGGCGATGGCCGAATTCGGGATCCCGGTAAAACTGATCCAGTTGTGTCGCGCCACGCTAAAAAACACGCGATGCACCGTGCAACTCGGTTCTAGGACCTCGGAACCATTCGAAACATGCACCGGATTTCGGCAAGGAGATGCGCTGTCATGTGACTTCTTCAACCTGGTGCTGGAGCAGATAGTGCGACGGGCAGGCATCAACAGGGAAGGCACTATCTTCTACAAGTCCATCCAGCTGCTAGGATACGCGGATGATATCGACATCATCGCGTGTTCTCGCCGTGGCATTGTGGAAGCATTCACGGCGATTGAAGAACAGGCGAAACGAGTTGGTCTTAAGGTCAATGACGACAAAACAAAGTACATGCTGTCAAGCAAAAACCAATCCGTCGCTCACCACCTGGGACAAAATATAACAATTGACAGCTACAATTTCGAGGTGGTTAAGGAGTTTGTCTACCTCGGGGCAAACGTAAATTCCACAAATGACACCACAGTGGAAATCCGGCATAGAATCGCCCTTGGCAACCGCTGCTACTTCGGCGTGTCAAAACAACTGGGGTCAAAACTCCTCACTCGGAAGACCAAAGTCATGCTTTACAAAACGCTCATTCTGCCAGTCTTGCTGTACGGAGCCGAAAGCTGGACGATAAGCAGGACAGCGGAGCTGATTTTGGGTTCTTTCGAAGGAAAAATTCTGCGCCGGATATTTGGTCCTGTCTGTGAGGAAGGTGAATGGAGAAGAAGACACAACCGCGAACTCTACGAGCTGTACCAATATGTGGATGTAGTCCGGAAGGCAGGGATCCGTCGACTACACTGGCTCGGCCACATCGAGCGCATGGACATCAACGCTCCAGCTAAGAGGGTCTTCGACTCCGAGCCTCCTGGTTCGAGAAGAAGAGGAAGGCCGAACCTCCGGTATAAAGACCAAGTAATCGCGGATGTAAGACATCTTGGTCTTGACAACTGGAAGCAGCGTGTGCGGGACCGTCAAGGATGGAAGGCAGCTATAGATCAGGCTCAGATCCTCCATGGATCGCTGGCCTGATAAGTAAGTAAGTGATAGGATGATAGGATGATAGGATTTTGGTTGTTCATTTGGTTTTTCAATCTTGGGGATGATGACAAGGTTGACTGTAGCCCAAGTTGAAACAGGATCTGGTGCTAGAAAAATGTCAAGACCTTTCTGCAGAATAGCAGGAAAGACACCATCTTTGGGGTTTAAATGTGCCAATTGCTCATTTAACTCTATCGGGGCTGAAAAGTCTACCAGAGAGGCTGTTCGTTCTATGTTATGATGCTCGTCTGATCATCAAAAGGCATAAGCCGGGGAGTACAACCAGGGAAATGCAGCTCACGTAAGGTCTGCAGGGTTTCCCTGCGATTGACAGTAAAGATGACGTCTGATTTACGAAGCAGCCCGAGTCCATTTGTGTGCTCCTGGCATAGCGTTTTAAAGAGTCGGGACGCAGTTGGTAGCGAGTCTGTGTTCTCGCAGTGTTTCGTCAGTTCGAGGTTATATTGGGTTAGAGCAGATCAATAATCTATTCTTTCGTTTGGATCCGTTAAACAGAGATCTCGCCTGTTTCCTTGGAACTTCGAACTGTGCATTTGACCAGGGTACATACCGCTTGTGTGTACTTATCCTCTGTGTACCACTGCTTCTAAAAGATGAGATAGATGCTTAGTTGAGTTGATAAGAATCATCGTCATCATATTCGATATCATCTGTTGACACTTGAAACTTAGCTCTGATAGTTCGAATAGACATGCTCGAATTTCGATGGTGAGTTCGAAAGTGAAAACTCTTTGACAACTGACGTCTGTACAATGTGTACAAAAAATGTATAATTCAGATATCATTCAAGATTGTTGGTTATTCATTGAAACTCTCAGTCGTAAAAACTAATATTTATTTAATGCACAGATATTCGAAAACACGTTTTCTAAAGCGATCATGAATAACAACCGTCAATGTCAAACTATTCTGAAGTCAATCGAGATTCAAAAACCCAGCTTCTTGTTACTTATCGTAATTTAATTAACCTAAAACGATAAACGTCAGCAACAAATGAATTAACAAAATAAAATACAGACTTTCTTCGCGGTGAGGTGATGGAAAGAAGTGTTCTCATACATGAGTGAACTCATCGAAAACAAATTAATGATCAACATCGTCTATTTGACAACATACTAATAAAGTAATAATTTCCGCTCTTTCTGTTGTTCGTTTTTTGTGTTCAGTTTTTCTGGCACGACATTGCGTGATCGGTCATTCATAGAGCGACTCACATGGTTTGACGCAGAAGTAGTAGATTAGGCACGTGCGACGCCGTAAAATGAAGAAGAAACAAATGATGACAGCCATCAGCGGTTTGAATGGCTCTTGTACGTATATACCTGTCAAATGTTGGCATTCCCCTATTAGTTGTCAACGAAGAATGTGTGACAACTGAAAACTTAGCCTAAAATTTTCTGTCGAATCCATCATTTAAGAGGCACTTTCGACTTACTTAGGTGGCGCTACAGTCTGTGGTGAACCTGAGCCTCAACCAACAAGCGTCTCCAGCCGGCACGGTCTTTGGCCAGCTGTTTCCAGTGCCGCACGCTCAGTTGGTTGAGGTCCCTTTCCACCTGCGTGCGCCACCGCTGAGGCGGCCGTCCTCTGCCGCGCCTTCCTTCCGGAGTGGATTCGAAGACTTTTCGGGTCGGAGCTGTATCTTCCATGCGCTCTACAGGGCCTAGCCACCTTAGACGCTGTATCCGTAGACGTCGTACCAGGCCGATGTCGCTGTACAACCCGTACAGTTCTTCGTTATATCTTCTCCTCCATACACCGTTTGAACAAACGGGACCGTAGGTAGTGCGCAGAATTTTCCACTCGAAACGACCAAGATCATCCTCATCCGCTTTTGTTTAGGTCCAAGCCTCTGCGCCGTAAAGAAGGACTGGGATGATCAAGGTCTTATATAGTGTCACCTTGGTTTTCCGAGTGAGGGCTCTACTTCTCAATTGCCTCTTGAGCCCAAAGAAACAGCGGTTGGCAAGAGTGATTCTGCGTTTTATCTCAGCGCTGGTGTTGTTGTCGCTGGTAATCAGTGAGCCAAGGTAGGCGAATTCCTTGACCACTTCAAAGTTATATCCGTCCATGGTGACGTTATGGCCAATACGTCGGTGTTGTCCGTCTCTTTTAGATGAAAGCAGATATTTGGTTTTATCCTCATTAATCTTGAGACCCATCTTAGCCGCTTCTACCTCAATGCTCACGAAAGCCTCATTGACGTCTTGCTGTTTTCGTCCAATTACGTCAATATCGTCGGCGTACGCAAGCAATTGCGTAGACTTGAAATAGATCCTACCTCTTGTGTTGGCCAGTGACTCTTGCACAATCTTTTCAAGCACGATGTTGAAAAAGTTGCACGACAGCGCGTCGCCCTGCCTAAATCCTTTTTTAACATCAAAGGTCTCGGTTTGCTGATTACCGACCTTAATGGAGCAGCGAGAATTCTCCATTGTCATCCTGCACAGTCGGACGAGTTTGACAGGGATGTTAAAACTAGACATGGCTTTGTACAGCTCGTCTCTATATACGCTGTCATACGCGGCCTTGAAATCGACGAAGAGATGGTGAGTGTCGATTTGGCATTCCTGGGTCTTCTCCAAGATCTGCCGTAGCGTAAATATTTGGTCTATTGTGGATTTACCTGGCCTGAAACCACACTGATAAGAGCCGATCAGGTCATCCACAAACGGTTTCAGGCGTTCACACAATACGGCAGAGAAGATCTTAAGGAGACTTATTCCCCTATAGTTGGCGCAGTTATAGGGGTCTCCTTTCTTATGGACCGGGCAAACGATGCTGAGATTCCATTCGTCGGGCATGCTTTCCTCCGACCGTACCTTGCAGATAAGATGGTGCATGCACCTTACCAGCTCATCTCCAGCCGCCTTAAAAAGCTCAGCAGACAAGCCGTCCGCGCCAGCGGCTTTATTAGACTTAAGTCTTGATATAGCTATTTTGACTTCGTCTAGGTCGGGTGGACTGAATTCTGTTACTTCGTGGTCCATTGCGAATGGCTCGTTCTGCCTGACAGCGGTATCGTGTCTATCATCGCCGTTATACAGTCTGCAGAAGTGGTCTTTCCAAATCCTCAGCATCGACTGCGACTCTACTACCAGTTCTCCATTTTCATCCCTGCAGGCCGCCACTCTGGCTTTGTAGCCATGGCATGTTCGTTTTACCTTGTTGTAAAATTTTAGGGCGTCATTCCTGCGGAAGCATCTCTCCATCTCCTCGATCTCACGCTTTCCGTGCTTTCTCTTCTTTCTTCTGAAAAGCGTGTGTTCCTCTCTTCTCTTCTGCTCATAGATTTCGCGAGCAGCTCTCGTCCGTCGTTGCAGCATGGCTTTGTATGCCTCTTGTATTGCTGCATGGGCTTGTTCGCATTATTCATCGGACCAGGGGTTTCTAGGTGGTGGCGGTTTGAAACCCAGCACCTCTGAGGCAGCGTCTCTGACGGCGTTCTGGCAATGCGCCCATTCCTGCTCTATTGTTTGTGCTGCTGTAGGCGGATTATTAGAGAGCTTGGAGGAGACACGATTGGCAAGGATTCTGGCAGTCTCCTGCGATTGTAGCTTTCTGACGTCAAACTTACGTAGTCCTACTCGACTCCTAAGCATTCTTGATATCCTCATTCGTACCTTGGCTACAACAAGGTAGTGGTCCGAGTCGATGTTGCCCCGCTCGGAAGGTTCGTACGTCGAGAATACAGCAGGAGTGTCTGGCGTCGATCGCAATATGATCAATCTGGTTGGTGGTCGATTGATCACAAGACCGCCAGGTACCCTTGTGGATGTTGAGATGGGGGAATAGCGTGCTTGCTACAAGGAGGTTACGCCCCGCTAGGAAATCGATTAGCCTTAATCCGTTGTCGGATGTGGTGTTATGGAGGCTATGCTTTCCTATGATCGACTCAAATATGTCCTCCTTGCCCTCCTTTCGACACATTTTTGAATTGACAAAAACGAGCCTTCAAACTTAACTCAGTTGGCTCACTACTGGGCCGAAAAAGTTGGTGACGAACACAATCGATCAATCAAGTCAATGTCGTGCTAAAGGTGAGGCAACAATTTGGCAGATGTAGCCTGGCCACCATCAACTGTCAAAATTCGGAAATTCCTATTGGAAGACTACACATACGTCTCTATTTGTATCTTTGGTTTAAATGCCTCATAGTGCCCAGACGTGTTTCGCAGTTTCGGTCGAATTCGAAGACGCTATTAACCTTATTTAGATCTGTCATCTAACTGATGCGATTTGGATCATAATTAACCGATTGTATTACTTACTTGCTGACTTACTTACTCAACCTCAACCAATAAGCCATTCCATTTAGCATGATCTTTTGCTAGCTGTTTCCAGTGTCGCACGCCCAGTTGGTTAATGCCCTTTTCACCTGTTTGTGCCACCTTAAATGCGGTCGTCTTCTGCAACGTCATCCTTCCGGATTGGTCGAAGACCCTTGGGGCCGGAGCTGTGTTGTTCGCCTAGATATCTCGGACGTTGGGTCCATAGACGTCTTACTAGACCGATGACGCTATATAGCCCTCACAGTTCGTGATTGATGCTTCTCCTCCACTCTCCGTCAACACAAACGGGACCAAAGATTGTACGCAGAATTTTCATCTCGAAGCGACCATGAGTCTCTTCATCCACTTATGATAACATCCAAGCCTGTGCGCCGGGAGGGCCAGGATGATTAAGGTTTCAAGGTCACTGCGTCTAATCTCAGCGCTGGTGTCGTTGCCGCTTGTTACCAGTGAGCAAACGTAGACGAAATGCTTGACTACATCACTATTATAGCTGCCAATAGTGGCGTCCTGGCCAAGACGTCGGTGTTGTGTTCCTTTCTGTGACGACAGCATATATTTGTTTTTGCCCTCGTTTACCTTCACACCCAATTTAGCCGCTTCTGTTTCAATGCTCACAAAAGCTTCATTGCCGACCTGGTGCAATCTCGCAATCACGTCAATGTCATCAGCGTATGAGAGCAATTGTGCAAACTTGAAGTAGATTGGGCCTCTTGTATTGGCCATGATCCCGCACAATCTTATCGAGGATGATATTGAAAAAATCACATGACAGTACATCGCCCTGTCTGAATCTTTTTTGACACCGAAGGTCTCGGTTAACTCCTTACCGACCTTAATGGAGCAGTGAGAAGTTTCAATTGTCATCCTGCACAACCTGGCGAGCATGGCAGGGATGTCAAAACATAATATGGCTGTATAGAGTTCATCCATATAGACACTGTCATATGGGGTCTTAAAATCGACGAAAAAGAGGTGTGTGTCTTCTTCAAGATCTCCCACAGTGTGAACATTTGGTCTATCGTGGATTTTCCTAACCTGAAGCTATTGATAGGAACCCATCAAATCGTCCACGAATGGTTTCAGGTGTTCACACAGCACAGCAGACAAGATCTTATACGCGATGCTAAGGAGACTTATTTCCCTATAGTTGGCGCAGTTATAGGAGTCCCCTTTTGATGGATCGGGTAAACGATGTTGAGGTTCCATTCATCGGGCATGCTTTCTTCCGTCTATATCTTATAAATGGGTTGCTGCATGTTGCCAACCAATTCAGCTCCAGCTGCTTTAAATAGCACAGCAGACAGGCCCTCCGCGCCAACAGCCTTATTAGACTTCAGTTTTGATATCGCTGTCTAAACCTCGTCTAAGTCGGCTGGACGGAATTCTCTCTCATCTTCGTCCAATGTGAATGGTGTGTTCTGCCTTACGGCGGCATCTTAGCCATCTTCGCCGTTATACAGTCCGCAGAAATGGTCTTCCCAAATTCTCAGCATCGACTGTGATTCAACTACGAGGTGTCAGTGTTCATCCCTGTAGGCTTCCGCTCTGGCTTTATAACCTTGGTATGTTCGTTTTACTCTTTGGTAAAACTTTCGAACGTCGTCCCTGCGCTAACATCTCTCTTTCTCCACGATCGTGAGCTCTTCGTGCTCTTTCTTTTTCCTTCTGAAAAGCGCGTGCGCCTTCTTTCTTTTCCGCTCATAGAGCTCACGAGCAGCTCTCGTTCGCCGATGTAACGTGGCCATGTATGCATTCTGTTTTTCGGCATGTACTTGTCGGCACCTGTCATCAAACCAAAGGTTTCTCCTAAGTGGTGTCTGGATACTTAATACATCAGAGGCAGCATCCCTGATGGCGCTTTGACAACGTCTCCATAGCTGTTCTATGGTTTGTGCAGTTTGCATCGGCTCTTGAGAGAGCCTGAGGGAGACACAATCGGCGAAGGTCCTGGCGGTCTCTTGGGATTGCAAGTTCCCGACATCAAATTTTTTTTCCGCATATGTACGGGGGGAGGGAGCGAGCAAACAGAGCAAAAAGTTGATCGCGTTTAACATTGCAAACGCCAGCTTCGATCTCTGTCCCTGCTCAATCCAAGTTAACATGCAGCCTCCGCGTGACACCCACTGGAGAGCTATACTGGCACCCGCCAGATAGTGAACCAATGTGTGCAGCGACCCGGCCCCTTGTTCCTGGGAATAGAGGACCCTGACCCTCCAGATTGGGGGTTGCGCTTAGGGTTAACATTCCTATCGCGTAGGCGACAACCAACAGCCTCCGATACAGACCGAGGCACCTGGAACGTTAGGTTCCTCAACAGACCAGGCGTAGCTGGACAACTGGTCAACTCTTTGGACTGCTATAAGGCAGACATTACCGCGCTCCAAGAAGTGCGATGGGATGGGCCAGGCAAAAAGCGGAAGAAAAACCGTGATATCTAGTGCGGAAACTGTTACACAGAAAATAAGCAACGCTTACTCGGATGCGGATTTGTTATTCGAGGCAGTCTTAAGAAAGAAGTCTTAAGTTTCCAGTTTGTGAGCGAACGCCTTATAACTATCCGCATCAAGGCCAATCTCGGCAGCATAAGCTTAATATGTGACCACGCCCCCACAAAGTATGCGCAATGTCCCAGCAATGACACCAAAATCGTTCTAGGAGATTTCAATGCGAAGCTGGGTAAGGAAGCTATCTTTGAACGGGTCATTGGGTCACAGCCTACACAACACCACGTCAGAAAACGGACTAAGGCTAGTGGACTTTATGGCGGGACATAATCTCGTGGTAGCAAGTACACGATTCCCACACCTCAACATCCATAAGGGGACCTGGCGGTCTTTCGATCAATCGACAATCAATCAAAATGAACACACTGCGATCGACGGCAGGTGTCCAGCATCCTGGATGTCCGAACCTTTCGAGAAGCCAACATCGACTGGGATGATTACCTTGTTGCAGCCAATGTACGGATGCGAATTTCTCGGAATCAACGGAATCGAGTAAGGAGACCGCCAGGACCTTCGCCGATCAAGTCTCCCTCAAGCTCTCTCAAGTCCCGATGCAATCTGCACAAACCATAGAACAGCAATGGAGTCGTTGTCAGAACGCCATCAGAGAGGCCGCCTCAGATGTACTCGGTTTCAAGCCACCACCTTCGAGAAACCCCTGGTTTGATGACGTATGCAGACAGGCCCATGTACAAAAACAGAATGCATGGCTACACTGCATCGACGGATGAGAGCTGCCCGCGAGCTCTACAGAAAAGGAGGGCGGAGCTTTTAAGAAGCAAAAAGAAGGTGCAGAGAAGCGCGATATCGAGGAGATGGAGAGATGCTATTGTAGGAACAATAACATGCTAAGGCCATAAAGTCAGGGCAGAAGCCTGCAGGGATAAGCACGGACAACTAGTAGTGGAGTCACAGTCGATGCTGAGATTGTGGAAAGACCACTTCTGCAGACTGTATAATGGCGATGATAGTCAAAATGCCGCCGTCAGGCAGAACGAACCATTGACAATGGACGAAGACGAAAGAGCATACCGTCTACACGACCTAGACGATGTTAAGATAGCGATATCGAAACTTAAGTCTTTAAAAGCTGCTGGAGCAGACTGACTTCCCAAGGAACTATTTAAAGCAGCTGACGATGAGCTGGTGAGGAACATACACCAACTCATCTGCAAGATATGGTTGGAAGAATGCTCGTCCGATGAATGGAACCTCAGCATCGTTTGGTCCATAAGAAAGCAGACCCCTATGACTTCGCCAAATACGCAGGGATAAATCTCCTGAACATTACGTACAAGATACTCTCTGCCATACTGTGTAAGCGCCGGATCGTGCGGGGCTCTGCGGCCAATACAAGAGGTACGATCTACTTGAAGTCTACACAATTGCTTGCCTACGCAAATGACATTGACGTTATTGGACGGACAAGCGAGACGTCAATGAGGCTTTCGCAAGCATTGATGCAGAAGCGGCTAAAGTGGGTCTAAGGGTGAATGGGGACATGACCAAATATATGCTGTCATCAAAGAAAGACGCGCAACACCGACGTCTTGGTCAGAACGTCACCTTCGGCAGCTATATTTTTGAAGTAGTCAAGGACTTTGTCAACCTTGGCTCGATAGTGAGAAGCAGCAATGACACCAGCGCTGAGGTAAAGCGCAGAATAACTCTTGCCAACCGCTGCTTCTTTGGGCCCAAGATGCAGCTGAGCAGTAGAGCCCTCTCTCGAAAAACGAAGGTATCCCTCTACAAAGCCTTAATCATCCCGGTCCTCCTCTACGGCGCTGAGGCTTGGACGTTATCAAAAGCGGATGAAGAGGCTCTTGGACGTTTCGAGAGGAAAATTCTGGGTGCAATCTTTGGTCCCGTTTGTGTAAACGGATGTACAATATCTGTACGGGCTGTAAAGCGACATCGGCCTAGTTAGACGTCTTCGGATCTAACGTCTAAGATGGCTGGGCCGTGTAGAGCGAATGGACATCACCACTCCGGCCCGAAGAGTCTTCCAAACCAACCACGAGAGACGACGCAACAGAGGACGACCGCATCTTAGGTACCGCGCACAGGTGGGAAGGGACTTCAGCCAACTGGGCGTGCGGCACTGGAAGAGACTGGCCAAAGATCGGGCCGGCTGTAGAGGCTTGTTGGTTGAGGCCCTGGTTCACTCCGAGCTAAAGCGCCATCGAAGCAAGTAAGTATATGTACGTACCATGGCTGCAATGAGGTAATGCTCCGAGTCAACATTGGCTCCTCGGAAGGTTCGGATATCCAAGATTCTGGACGAATGTCTGGCGTTGATCAAGAGGTCGCCAGGTTCCTTTAGATCTGGGAATCGTGTGCTAGCTACAGAATCTCTATAAATGGTACATATGTACATATATTAGGCGATTTTTAGTTTGGCTTTTGCAATCTACATGTCGTGGGACATCTGTCATAGCCTGTAGTAGACTAAACCACGTCACTTCATTGCTTATGTTGTGTACTATGTGTTTGTAGTTCCATATGACCCGATTGATTTACACGTATGCCATAAATCGATTCGGGCCATTCGGTGGCTGGGTGTAAATATCAATAAAGTTTACAACCGCCATTAAGCACACAAAGGTTTTTGGTTATCTTTCTCCATCCAAATAACTCCTCAAATGTGACTCTATTGTAGACTAGCTTAGGCTTGATAAGTGTATGTAATCTTAATGGTTTGACAGAACTTAAACTCGTTCAGGATAAATTGGATTTGAAAATCTTGCTGCCCCGCCTCGTTCTTGAAAAGGTTTGACGTTGATTAAACGTTGCTAAGAAACAATGTCCAAAAATGAGTCCATTGTTCGATGTCCACAAGCTATCAACCTCGCTCTGCTTACAATAAAGTTCTTCACACAACCACAGCCAATTATGGCCAGAAAGCCACAATTTACTTCGAGCAACGCCTGCAAATAAACAAAAGAATCTACTCACCCATCAACTGAAGGCAACAGACGTTATGCAAATCCATAGAAACCTAATTACAATGATTATTCGAAACGTCGGAAATGGCCCATATTTAAGCGCCAGAACGAAAAGTCAGAAAAAAAGAAGAAAAAAATAGAAGAAGACGAAACCCCCCATTGAATTAGTACTCCCAACTGGTTGGTCCAAATTTTGATTACCGTCAATTCATAACGAACCGGTTCCACTTATGTATGTTGTCGTCGTCTCTGTCGTTTGTCGTTGGGTTAAAGCATCATCACGTTGTTTGCTGAATTCAATGTCAAGCAAAAAAGAGGAGCAATAAGAGAATCAACCCCGAAAGGAGAAGGAAAGGAAGAAATGCCGAGTCGGCAGTGATTGAGGGGATACCCTACTTAGGGCGGCTTAAATCAACGGCTGTAGGTAATAGGGTCATTGACACATAAAATTTCATCAAAAAGCCATGAGATAGAGCCATGGGAGAGACAGCGACAGAGAAACGAGGCATGGGGATGGCTTTATCGATTTAAACGAGACTAGGAGTGGAAGCACTCAACCTGCTTAAAGGGACAAATTACAGGTTTAAAGGTTTATTTGATATTCCGCTCCTGGCTTGTGCTCATGCTTATGTCTCGACATGGGCATATGACTTATACGATTTCGCGTTGCGAGCTTTTATTATGAAGAAATTAAGTATTCAAATGTCAGATGGGAGAGGGATCGGTTATAAATTCGAAAGGATCCGGAGCAGGAAAGCAGGATGTGACGGATTTCAGGATTCCGAAGTAGTTAATCATTTGTGAATGGGGACACGATGGTGTGCTTTCCTGTTACTGTCATGTCGCTTATGGGGATTGTTGTTGATTTTATGACTTGGTTTTATGGCTTCTGGGATTGCAAAAGTCAGTGAACTTCTTTGTCATTTCACAACGCCTGCTGTCTGACGATTTGTTATGCTTCCAGCTGTCAGCGACATTGACATTTTTATGTTCAACCGAGAATTTTGACAGGTGCACCTAGAGACGAAGCGGTTTCAGTGCAGCCCGGCGAGGAGCCTCCATGTAAACACAGTGAAGGAAGAGACCAAGTTTGATTACATTCGTTTGGTAGAAGCGTCGTGCGTCATGCACGAACGGAATTGGGCATCGATGCAAGTTTACATTAGGAGTACATAGTCTGTGGTGATGAGACGTTTTATGTGTATTTAAGAGACTTTTAAAACGGCCTTTATAGAGTGCTATTAAGAACGTACGAATGTAAATAGTTCTTCTATCGCCTGGAAGGCGTTCTTCACTCTTTATTTTTAGGCATAGATGCAAGACTAGATCTCTGCCGTTGGGTGGTTGTTCTATTTAATTGGAAAACAGACAGCTGAAATCCAGATGGCGTTGATAGAGGATGTCCTATCGACTAAACACAAACAGTCTGTATAATTACTCTTACAATCAAAACCGTTAAATGAGGTAATAAAACGCTCGAAGAGCAATCAAACTTTCCATTGCGGAAGAAGTCTCGACTGCGGATGTCAGAGCACACAGACGTGCCCCAATTTGCTCCATTGTGAAGCAGTGTGCGACATGTAAACGGGATGATAGTGACGGGTCATAAATCATCGTGTAACTATTAATCTATTTTTAGGTGTTTGTAATAAATGTCATTTATCATCGCGTGCATGGAACTGACCTTATCAGTGCATGGTAAAGTAGAGGCGCCCTGTTGCTTGAGGCGATTATGCTCATTGGAAGGAGCAACATTAGTGAGAGTGGTCAGGTTTATTTGTAGAGCCCGCCTTTGTTGATTGAGCGATAAGTTGTATTGTTTTCATTGATTTTTTTGTCTAGGTTAGGTATGGTTAGTTGGGTGCCCTATTGACATGAGGTCACGGCTCACTTAGACTACTAAGAGTTCATTGTGCCCATTTTTGAAATCTAACCCGAGGGGAACCTGACAGTTGCCCGCTGAGTTGAACCATCCACATTCAATTAAGAACCTTAGCAGTTTGTTTAGCTTAATGTCTCTTGACGAATGGATTCTACTTCCTCCTACAAAAATCGTTGTAGGGCTGGCCTAGTCTAGCTGCATTATATGATATCATGCAGTGCCCAGTGAGGGCACCGACTACCAGTCGTATATTCCCTCTACCAAGATTTAGCAGGCATTCCGTCCTTTTTTTGTCATAGACAGGCCATAATAGCCTTGCCGTAGCGCATGTATCTAATTGACACCATCGCTTGTTGGCCTTTCCTAGTAGTTCCACCCCTATTTCTCTGAATAGTGTGCTGAGTGGCGTTCTAGCCTCAGCTGTGATCTGCGAAGTATCTTCGCCTGATCCCAGTCTGGTTAGTTCGTCCGCCTTCTCATTTCCGGAAATATTCACATGCCCTGGCATCCAGCAGATGGTTACCTCATTGACATCCGATATTTCTTCTAGTTTCTCTTTACAGAGTTTTACGAGCTTGGATCTTATCCATGTTGCTTGCAGAGCCTTAATGGCGGCCTGACTGTCAACATAGATTTTCAATCTCTTACCTGAGAAATTCTCCCTAAGACTCAGATCCGCGCCCTTTTTGATTACGAAGATCTCAGCCTGGAAGACGCTACAGCCATCATCAAGTCCGTAGGAGTGGCACGCTTCCTGAGATTCGAAGTAGACTCCGGCTCCTGTACCGGTATCCGTTTTGGATTCGTCGGTATAGATTGCCAGTTCCTCTTCCGTGTTTACCGTGACCAGGGTTGTAGACGTATAATAGTTGGCGTATTATACACACTTTTTTACGTGTATAAAAGTGTGTATTATACATCTGAAAAATATTGCTGGTGTATAAAAGTGTATAAAAGCAAGGATTAGGTATAAAACTGAAAAAAATGTATAAAAGTCAAGGAAAAGCATAAAGATCCTAAAAATAAGCATTTGAGAAATAAAACAATAAAAACATTTTGATTTTTAATATAGCTCCGATTTATTCGAGTCCTTTATTTTAGGGGAATAGTAAATGTTAAGTAACATCTTGGACTTGTTAAAATCCAAACGATTTCTTAAATCACTATGTATCATAGACCAATTGGAAAACACCCTTTCCAATTGTGCCGAAGAAGCTGGTATACTTAAAAGTTTTTGGGCGTATTTTGCAAGTTCCATGTGGTGCCTTTTAGCGAAATGCCAGTATGTGGTTACTTTGTAGTCGCCGTCCTCGAGCTTTTCACTAAGTAAGGAAAAAATTCCTGCTTTATTGTCGTAAGCAAATATTGAATCCATGGCCTTTGAACTCAGTATCGAAATAAGGTTTTCATCTACTTTTAGCCTTTCCTCAGAGGACAAAAGCTGCCCTCAATATTTGGGGTGCAAATAATTTGCTGTTATTGAATGTACATTGAAAATATTATTTTTTGACTGTCCGTCCCAAAATTTTTTTTGTGACATTGTCCATGTCCATTCTCCAGGCGTTGTTTAAAATTGTTTTCCATTCCTCCACTGCATCTGCTATTGAAAATTCGCTGGCCTGTGATTTGTTGTATACACTTGTATACACTTTTTTACACTTTTATACACTTATATACAATTTTATACACTTTTATGGCCTTTTATACAGTTAAATACAGTTTTATACCTTATAATACAATTTTATACACTTTAATACACTTTTATACGCTTTTTTACGGCAAAACGTATAAAAACCACAAAAAATGACATTTAAGCAACCCTGACCGTGACCCATTCCTCCCTGGAGGGAATCCTAATAGAGAATCACCTCTCACAGCAAGAAAGTGGGGTGGTATAGTCCGTTTCGGTTGCGGACCTCAGGATAGCCCATCGATCCAGGATTGATGCGTGGCCATAAAGGCAACTTTTCCAAAGGCTGGATTCTTGCATCCTTAGCGCAGCCCTGGCTGCAATACTTTCACAATACATGTCTAGTGGTGTAAGGTTCAGCAGTGTTTCAAGGGCCGCCGTTGGTGTGGAATTCATAGATCCGGTCACCGCCAGACAGCCAGCCCTCTGAATCCTTGTAAGACTTTGAAGGTTGCATTTCTTCTCAAGTGCTTTCCACCAGACAATTGATCCATAGACTAAAATAGGTCTTACCACCGCGGTGTATAGCCAGTATACCACCTTTGGTTTAAGGCCCCATGTCCTTCCGAAAGCTACCCTGCACGAATATAGTGCCACGTAAGCTTTCTTGGTTCTTTCATTTATGTTGTCCTTCCAGCTAAGCTTGGAATCTAAAATTATTCCAAGATACCTAGCGGATTTCTTCGGAATCAGGTCGACACCATTTATACGTGGATATGTGTACTTAGGTTTTGATCTCTTTCGTGTGAACGAACTGAGGACAATCTCAGCGCATAACTTAGTCTTTCACTGAGGACCCGAGGAAATTTCCCAGGTACCAGGATGGTAATGTCATCGGCGTAGGTCGTGACGTTGAAACCCTGTGTCTCTAGGAGTTTTTAGCAACTCGTCGACTACGAGGAGCCACAGGAGAGGCGATAGAACACCCCCCTGTGGTGTGCCTCGGTTGACTCTCGCCCTTCCATTTGCTCCTCCTATCAACTTAGCATTTGTTCAACAGATTCCCGAATTTATGTGGGCCATCCGTAGGCTGGACATTATTGCCTCGGTACTGACGTTATTAAAGGCACCCTCAACATCTAGAAAGGCCCCTAGGGCATTTTCCTTAGCATTGAGTGCCTTTTCTATCGTATAGACCACCCTGTGAAGAGCGGTCTCTACCGATCTACCCTTTATCTATGCGTTGTGTGATTGTGATAGGTAGCTATCACCCATCTCATCTCTTTATGTATTTGTCGATTAGTCGTTCCAATGTTTCCATAAGGAAGGAGGATAGGCTGATAGGTCTATACTCCTTTGCCGTGGCATGGTTGACCTTCCCTGACTTGGGTATAAACACCACCCTAACTTCCCTCCATGCTTGTGGGACATATCCCGTCCTGAGGCACCCTGGTTCCCGTGGTTCTTGCAGCATTTTCGGATATATACCGTATTTTTTCGTCTAAATATTATGCTTAATCGGGGGCGAGGGGAGATCCTTTTTTCCATTGTCAGTCACATTTCGTTAAGTCGGAATTTGTTAGTGTTGTCCATAACATGTTTTTGGTCTTCGTGACGAACTCGAAGCTCTCATCTTATGACACATCGACGTCGATGAATCTTCTTTTATTAGAGTACGACATATACCAGACACTTCTACAGATACTCCAAACTCAAAGCGATAATTGACGTTGACATAATGTCAATAGTAACCTGAGACGTGAAAGTTTGCCAAAAATCGAATGAGTGCTTCGGTGAATAGAACTCATTCATTCATTTGACGTAAAGCGGAAACGGAGACTTTTGTTCTCTGTCGGAGCACTCAGACGCAAATACGCGTTCATTGTACTCCAGACAGGCAGAGCTTCAGTGATGTAGAGCTAAGAGATTCGGCACACACCACGTCGGCAACAAGGGTGTGCCACCTTGCACGAGCAAAGGCGAGAAAGTCGCAGAGCAGCACATGCAGCAAAATTAGGCATCTCACTGATGCCAAGTACACAGAGATGCTTAGCAAAAGTGTAATGGACCGTAATGACTCCCACAAGTCTTCTGTAGTCAACTGTCCTTAAGGACAGGAGGAATGCAGCGGATTTTTTGCAGACATCAAGGCATACGCGTTTATCCATCCTTACTTACTTGCTTATCAGGCCAGCGATCCATGGAGGATCTGAGCTTGAGCTATAGCTGCCTTCCATCCTTGATGGTGCCGGGCACGCTGTTTCCAGTTGTCAAGACCAAGATGTCTTACATCCGCGATTAGTTGGTCTTTATACCGGAGGTTCGGTCTTCCTCTTCTTCTCGAACCAGGAGGCTCGGAGTCGAGGATCCTCTTAGCTGGAGCGTTGATGTCCATGCGCTCGATGTGGCCGAGCCAGTGTAGTCGACGCATCCTTGCCTTCCGGACTACATCCTCATCTTGGTACAGCTCGTAGAGTTCGCGGTTGTGTCTTCTTCTCCATTCACCTTCCTCACCCACAGGACCAAATATCCGGCGCAGAATTTTTCTCTCGAAAGAACCCAAAATCAGCTCCGCTGTCCTGCTTATCGTCCAGCTTTCGCCTCCGTACAGCAAGACTGGCAGAATGAGCGTTTTGTAAATCATGACTTTGGTCTTTCGAGTGAGGAGTTTTGACCCCAGTTGTTTGGACAAGCCGAAGTAGCAGCGGTTGCCAATGGCGATTCTATGCCGGATCTCCACTGTGCTGTCATTTGTGGAATTTACGTTTGCCCCGAGGTAGACAAACTTCTTGACTACCTCGAAATTGTAGCTGTCAATTGTTATATTTTGTCCCAGGTGGTGAGCGACGGATTGGTTTTTGCATGACAGCATGTACTTCGTCTTGTCCTCATTGATCTTAAGACCAACTCGTTTCGCCTGTTCTTCAATCGCCGTGAATGCTTCCACAATGCCATGGCGAGAACACGCGATGATGTCTATATCATCCGCGTATCCTAGCAGCTGGATGGACTTGTAAAAGATAGTGCCTTCCCTGTTGACGCCTGCCCGTCGCACTATCTGCTCCAGCACCAGGTTGAAGAAGTTACATGACAGCGCATCTCCTTGCCGAAATCCGGTGCATGTTTCGAATGGTTCCGAGGTCCTAGAACCGAGTTGCACGGTGCATCGCGTGTTTTTTAGCGTGGCGCGACACAACTGGATCAGTTTTACCGGGATCCCGAATTCGGCCATCGCGCCAAACAGTACTTCACGATGAATGCTGTCGTATGCGGCTTTGAAATCGATGAAAAGATGGTGTGTATCGATTCGAAACTCGTTGGTCTTTTCCAGGATTTGTCGAAGTGTGAACATTTGGTCTATAGTTGATTTGCCGGGCCGGAAGCCGCACTGGTAGCTGCCGATTAGTGCGGTGCAAAATGGTTTTAGACGTTCACATAATACGCTGGACAGGATCTTGTATGCGACATTGAGCAGGGATATACCTTTATAGTTCTTGCAAGAGGTAGGATCGCCTTTTTTGTGGATGGGGCATATAGAGCTGATATTCCAGTCGTCGGGCATGCTTTCATCTTCCCAAATTCTGCAGATGATTTGGTGCATGCTCCCTACCAGAACATCGCCGCCAGCTTTGAAGAGCTCTGATGGCAAGCCATCTGCAAGGCCTTTGGCTTTCTTGTAAAAGGCTCGTGTGTTATGTTGATGTTTATCCCTAGACTCCTCGATATCCTTGAGCTGGGAGGCTGCGAAGATTCTTTTCTTTTGTCGCAATAGTTTTTTCTCCTCCCTTCTTCTGGCTCGGTACTCTTCATGCGCTGCCCTGGTTTTCCTCTGCAGCGCCTTTTGGTACGCCTAGTCGGTTGCTGCCTTTGTCTGCTCACACTCGCCATCATACCACGGGTTTCTTGTCAGGCGTTTATCCATCCTACATACTGGATAATCCCTCCATCTACGGTTGTGTGTATTACAACACCCAATCGTTAATGTAGTAATTTACCGTGGACGTAGGTAGACCCAGAGCGGGGTTCAGGTCCTGAGAAACTTTCCTCTGAACCCAGAGTGACCTGGAACCCACACAAGCTTTAGCGAATTCAGTCTACGGGGTCTGTTCAAGATTGTGGAGCTAGTTAAAGGGTTGGACACAGCTTTGAGTGAAGCTTGGCTGTCACTGCAGACGCATATGCTTTTTCCCCTCCACCTATGCCCCACAACATTGGCCATGCATTGCGTATATTTCTGATTGAAAGACAGACGCATATTTTTCTAACGAGAGGTGCAGTCGAATGCGCTCATAGAAAATCCCTGCTCTGGACCCCCTCACAGACCTGGAGCCATCCGTGAAAATGCGAAGACTATCCTCTCCAGGTTCAGTATGCAGCCAGAGCTAGTCCTGACGCCATGGATACTCGACTGTGAAACGAGTGTCAACGCGTCAGAAAGCATGTCCCTGAAACAGGGGTCGCAGGACACTGTTATTCCTATGCGACGAGACATGGCTTTCAGAGCACACCTTCTGATAAATATATCAAGGGGTGGAAGGTTTATCAAAGCATCTCGAGCAGCGGCCGGCGTGCTGCGGAAAGCTTCCGTATTGCTGAGACAAACCGTTCTTTGGAACTTGGGGAAGGAGGCTACTATGTGATAGCATGTTAGACTGTTCCACCAGGCAACCGACGAATATGAGATTATGGGTCTTAAAGTTGCGTGGATCCAGAGGACCTTTGCCGGTAATAAGCCTCGTGCTTTGCCAAAAGCCCCATTACATTTCCAGAAATCTGACAGCGCTATGCTGGTTGTTGACTCAACGCGCTTTGACCATAGAAGCTTGCTATCTAAGATGACTCACAGGTACTTAGCTTCTTTGGATACCGGGATGGGAGTGTCTTTTAGTACCAATTGAGTCATGTCAGTATTTTTGTTCCTTCAAATGAAGAGAACGATCTCGGTCGATCGATTTTGCATCTCCGAAAGAGGATGCATTCGGAGGGCAACCTTGCGCACGTGCATCTCTACCAGTCTCCCCATGCTTTTCAGCAGGAAGGATGTTAGACTAATTGGTCTAGAATCCCCTTTAAGATTACTTTCACCGTGCGCCAAGGAATAGGTATGTAGACAAGTGCCAGACTATCAGCGAGAATTCTTTTCAAGGTAGGGAGCAGCTGCCTTATATCTTTTTGCAGCACAACAGGAAGGTCTTATAAGAGTCAGCCTTCGATTTACGAATAAGCTTCTAATACCCCTTCTGCTTCGACAGGTACTTACTTTTTGACAGGACATGCGAGTTCAAAACAATTGGTGGTGACACCATTCAGGTTATGAAAGCCGTCCTCCACCAATTGTTTCGTTTTGAGTTTAGGTGCGGACTGAGTGGATATCTCAAGCTCCCTCTTAAACCGTACCCAGTCCGCCTTTCTCAGATTCCGTCTGGGTTGCAAGGAAGAGATCCCCCAACTTAACCGGAATTCGATATACATATCCATTACTCTCCAGTTAGTAATGTCCTTCTTGTACCTGTTGGATTCTTTGCTTTGGTGGCATTACAGCTCGTGAAGGGCCAGAGCTAAGCTTCTCTCAATTACCCATGCTGTGTGCGATTTATTTTTTACACAGGTGAAAGGGGCCTACAGTTTAACGCCGATTCCGAACGGCGTGAGTCGAGAAGCTTTTTCGTGGCAAGAATACTACGGGGGGTCTTGCCAGTACTCTGCCGAGGAGGGACGCCGCGAAATAAACATTCGATGGCGTTGGTGTTATCGGGATCTGAACTCGCTCATCATGCGTCAGAGTCGAACACACTCGACACTGCGCCACAGCTCCCTGTTGGATAGGGCCAGGTAAATCACCCGTTGTCGTCTTGTCGTAACAAACGGTGGTTGAGAGCCGACATTGTTGATGGTGAGGTCAGACGAATGAGTCTAAAAGACGGTCCCCTTTTGTATTGAATTTGCTGCTGCCCCAAGCAGTGTTTTAAGTACTAGCAGAAACGTACTCTAATGGAAAACGGTGCAAAAGATTCATGTCTTTTTCAAAGGAATCATTGACAAAGGCGTTGCTTACTTACTTACTTACTTTGATGGCGCTACAGTTCGGGGTGAACCAGGCCCTCAACCAACAAGCCTCTCCAGCCGGCCCGATCTTTGGCCAGCCGCTTCCAGTGCCGCACGCCCAGTTGGTTGAGGTCCCTTTCCACCTGTGCGCGCCACCTTAAATGCGGTCGTCCTCTGCTGCGTCGTCCCTCGGGGTTGGAGTCGAAGACTCTTCGGGCCGGAACGTTGATGTCCATTCGCTCTACATGGCCTAGCCATCTTGGACGTTTGATCCGAAGACGTCTAACCAGGCCGATGTCGCTGTACAGCCAGTACAGTTCTTGGTTGAATCTCCTCCTCCACTCTCCGTTTACACTAACGGGACCAAAGATTGCACGCAGAATTTTCCTCTCGAAACGCCCAAGAGCCTCTTCATCCGCTTTTGATAACGTCCAAGCCTCAGCGCCGTAGAGGAGGACCGGGATGATTAAGGTTTTGTAGAGGGATACCTTGGTTTTTCGAGAGAGGGCTCTACTACTCAATTGCCTCTTGAGTCCGAAGAAGCAGCGGTTGGCAAGAGTTATTCTGCGTTTTATCTCAGCGCTGGTGTCGTTGCTGCTTATCACTATCGAGCCAAGGTAGACGAAGTCCTTGACTACTTCAAAAATATAGCTGCCGAAGGTGACGTTCTGACCAAGACGTCGGCGTTGCGCGTCTTTCTTGGATGACAGCATATATTTGGTCTTGTTCCCATTTACCCTTAGACCCACTTTAGCCGCTTCTACTTCAATGCTTGCGAACGCCTCATTGACGTCTCGCTTTGTCCGTCCAATAACATCAATGTCATCTGCGTAGACAAGCAATTGTGTGGACTTGAAGTAGATCGTACCTCTTGTATTGGCTGCTGAGTCCCGCACGATCCTTTCAAGAATAATGTTGAAGAAATCACATGACACTGCGTCACCCTGTCTAAAACCTTTTTTAACATCAAAGGGGTCGGTTAGTTCACCTCCGACTTTGATGGAGCGGCGAGAGTTCTCCATAGTCATCCTGTACAGTCTGACAAGTTTGGCAGGAATGTTAAAACATGACATGGCTCTGTATAGCTCGTCTCTATAAACACTGTCATAAGCGGCTTTAAAGTGGACGAAAACATGGTGCGTGTCGACCTGGAATTCATGGGTCTTCTCCAAGATCTGCCGTAGTGTAAATAGTTGGTCTTCGTGGACCTTCCTGTCCTGGAACCATACTGGTAGGAACCTATCAGATTGTCCACGAACGGTTTCAGGTACTTACACAGTACGGCAAAGAGGAACTTGTACGCGATGTTCAGGAGGCTTATCCCTCTGGATATGGACCGGGCAAACGATACTGAGATTCCATTCATCGGGCATGCGTTCTTCCGACCATATCTTGCAGATGAGTTGGTGCATGTTCCGGGCCACCTCATCGCCAGCTGCTTTAAACAGTTCCGGGGGGAGTCCGTCTTCTCTAGCCGCATTATAAGACTTAAGTTTCGATATCGCTATCTTAACATCGTCTAGGTCGGGTGGACGGGATTCTCTTTCGTCTTCGTCCATTGTGAATGGTTTGCTCTGCCTGACGGCAGCATTTTGACTATCATCGCGGTTATACAGTCTGCAGAAGTGGTCCTTCCACAATCTCAGCATCGACTGTGACTCCACTACTAGTTGTCCGTGCACATCCCTGCAGGCTTCTGCTCCGGCTTTATAGCCGTGGCATGTTCGTTTTACTTTCTGGTAACATTTTCGAACGTCGTTCCTGCCGTAACATCTGTCCATCTCCTCGATCTCGCGCTTCTCGTGCTTCTCTCCCTCCTTTTCTGTTCATAGAGCTCGCGGGCAGCCCTCGTCCGTCGATGCAATGTGGCCATGTATGCATTCTGTTTCTCTACATGGGCCTGTCTGCACTCATCATCAAACCAGGGGTTTCTCGACGTTGGTGGCTCGAAACCGAGTACATCTGAGGCGGCCTCTCTAATGGCTTTCTGAAAACGACTCCATTGCTGTTCTATGGTTTCTGCAGATTGCATCGGGACCTGAAAGAGCTTGAGGGAGACTTGATCGGCGAAGCTCCTGGCGGTCTCCTGCGATTGCAGCTTTCCGACGTTAAATTTTGGTGTTCTTACTCGACTCCGTTGATTCCGAGAAATTCGCATCAGT
The DNA here is from genome assembly GCA_951905685.1 of Eumerus sabulonum. Classification (NCBI taxonomy): domain Eukaryota; kingdom Metazoa; phylum Arthropoda; class Insecta; order Diptera; family Syrphidae; genus Eumerus; species Eumerus sabulonum. The sequence goes on from OX645060.1 coordinate 10,354,730, forward strand.
ATATTGGCTGCAACAAGGTAATGATCCGAGTCGATGTTGGCTTCTCGAAAGGTTCGGACATCTGGGATTGCGTCGATCGCAATGTGATCAATTTGGTTGGTTGTCGATTGGTCGAAAAACCGCCAGGTCCCCTTATGGATGTTGAGGTGTGGGAATCGTGTACTTGCTACTACCAGATTATGTCCCGCCATAAAGTCCACTAGCCTTAATCCGTTTTCTGACGTGGTATTGTGTAGGCTGTGCTTTCCAGGCGTTGCTTACGCTGACGTTTTTTCGATGACAGCGTTGGACTGTCAAATACTTTCAAACCATTTACTGGTACCAATTTCTTCTTTAACAAAAAGTCTCGTTTCGTAGTATTCCTTTGCCCCTGACGAATGCGTTGTCATCTTAAGCAGATACGAACGGAACATATACACCTCACGTGGCTTAGATGTCAAAATGTTTTTGTTTTTCACACAAAGTTTACGTTGGCTGATCAGATTGTGAGTTTAACAATAATCAGCTCTTAACGATTGGGAAAAAAATTCCTGACATTTCCGAAATTTTCTTCCGTCCACGACAAAACCATTTGGATTAGTCGATTCAGAGCTTTTACCGTAAGCGATGTGCCCTGTCAAAACATTGTCTCGGTTCCTTGCCATCCAAATTTAGGCGGTTCCATAAATAGACCCTTTGTGAAACTACCTATTTGTCGTATTCTTCCTCTCGGTTACCGGGGCGTATTGTTGACGCAAGTATCCCGACAAGATTTCCGTCCGCTGTCAGTTTTTTTTCCTCTTGTTTTTGTTTTAATAGACGCTGACATGCCATTGGAATGCTTCTTCAATTTGTCCAATTTCCTTTATGTGAAGCTCAACAAGAAAACACAATATCACGCGTGAGGAAATGAAAGTTTAATTAATTGACTTGTCTTCACGTCGTCACAATGAGCCATCATTCCACCATCACGTCGTTCATCAGACCGTGGATTTCCCAATGTGGAGCTGAGAAACAAAAAGAAACTCTTACAAAATCGCTTAAGCCAAAGCCAGCGTCATGGTCTGCTCTTTATACTGAACAGTCTCCGTAACTTACTTACTTAGGTGGCGCTACAGTCCGTGGTGAACCTGGGCCTCAAGCAACAAGCGTCTCCAGCTGGCACGGTCTTTGGCCATCTGTTTCCAGCGCCGCACGCCCAGTTGGTTAAGGTCCCCTTCCACCTGCGGCGCCACCGTAGATGCGGCCGTCCTCTGCCGCGCCTTCCCTCCCGAGTGGATTCGAAGACTCATCGGGTCGGAGCTGTATTTTCCATGCGCTCTACATGGCCTAGCCACCTTAGACGCTGTATCCGTAGATGTCGTACCAGGCCGATGTCGCTGTACAACCAGATTAGTTCTTCGTTAAATCTTCTCCTCCATACACCGTTTGAACAAACGGGACCGCAGATAGTGCGCAGAATTCTCCCTCGAAACGACGAAGGGCATCTTCATCCGCTTTTGTTAAGGTCCAAGCTTCTGCGCCGTAAAGGAGGACTGGGATGATTAAGGTCTTATATGGTGTCACCTTGGCTTTCCGAGAGATGGCTCTACTTCTCAATTGCTCCTTGAGCCCAAAGGAACAGCGGTTGGCAAGAGTGATACTGCGATTTATCTCGGCGCTAGTGTTGTTGTCGCTGGTCATCCGTGAGCCAAGGTAGACGAATTCCTTGACCACGTCAAAGTTATATCCACCCATGGTGACGTTCTGGCCAATACGTCGGTGTTGTCCGTCTCTTTTAGATATTTGGTTTTACTCTCATTAACCTTGAGACCCATCCTAGCCGCTTCTACCTCAATGCTTACAAAGGCCTCATTGACGTCTCACTGCGTCCGTCCAATCACGTCAATGTCGTCTTGTGTTGGCCAGTGATTCTTGCACGATCTTTTCAAGCACGATGTTGAAAAAGTTGCATGACAGCGCGTCACCTTGCCTAAATCCTTTTTTAACATCAAAGGTCTCGGTTTGATCATTACCGACCTTGATGGAGCAGCGAGAATTCTCCATTGTCATCCTGCACAGTCGGACGAGTTTGGCAGGGATGTTAAAACTAGACATGGCTTTGTATAGCTCATCTCTATACACGCTGTCATATGCAGCCTTGAAATCGACGAAGAGATGGTGAGTGTCGATTTGGTATTCTGGGTCTTCCCCAAGATCTGCTGTAGCGTAAATATTTGGTCTATTGTGGATTTACCTGGCCTGAAACCACACTGATAAGAGCCGATCAGGTTATCCACAAACGGTTTCAGGCGTTCACACAATAAGGCAGAGAAGATCTTAAGGAGACTTATTCCCCTATAGTTGGCGCAATTATAGGGGTCTCCTTTCTTATGGACCGGGCAAACGATGCTGAGATTCCATTCGTCGGGCATGCTTTCCTCCGACCATATCGTGCAAATGAGATGGTGCATGCACCTTACCAGCTCATCTTCAGCCGCCTTAAGAAGCTCAGCAGGCAGGCCGTCTGCGCCCGCGGCTTTATTAGATTTAAGTCTTGATATCGCTATTTTGACTTCGTCTAGGTCGGGTGGACTGAATTCTGTTTCGTCGTCGTCCATTACGAATGGCTCGTTCTGCCTGACAGCGGTATCTTGTCTATCACCGCCGTTATAGAGTCTGCAGAAGTGGTCTTTCCAAATCCTCAGCATCGACTGCGACTCTACTACCAGTTCTCCATTTTCATCCCTGCAGGCCACCGCTCTGGCTTTGTAGCCATGGCATGTTACGGGCGTCATTCCTGCGGAAGCATCTCTCCATCTCCTCGATCTCACGCATTCCGTGCTCTCCCTTCTTTCTTCTGAAAAGCGTGTGTTCCTTTCTTCGCTTCTGCTCATAGATTTCGCGAGCAGCTCTCGTCCGTCGTTGCTGCATGGCTTTGTATGCCTCTTGTTTTGCTGCATGGGCTTGTTCGCATTGTTCATCGAACCAGGGGTTTCTAGGTGGTGGCGGTTTGAAACCCAGCACATCTGAGGCAGCGTCTCTGACGGCTCTCTGGCAATGCGCCCATTCCTGCTCTATTGTTTATGCTGCTGTGGGCGGATTTTGAGAGAACAGTCTCCTTAAGCCCTTATGAAATCAGTGTATAACTGTCGGGCCCTTTTGACATCGGCCGAACGTTAAAAAATGCAGACGCAATGGAAAACGAGAAAATCGATCTTGACTTTTTCAAGTGTCCACATACGGACACTTGGCATCGCTCAAACCTCAGACTAGCAATCGAATGACAGCTGATCTAATGGTAAAACAAATAAAGTCTTTTCCGTCTATTGCCAAGAATCAAAGGAAATTGCAAACTGAATTCCTTTGCAACGTCACAAGAACGCAACAAACGAACCGAGAAAGGGCAAGCATTGCATGAATGTCGCCAAAGAAAGTGACAGCTGCTGGCCCACTGTAAAAGTGCGGGCACGTTCGCAAGGTGCTTATGGTAATTTGTCTTTAATGACGTTCAGCATATGTAAGTTGTTGTTTAATAAGTGCGCCCAGAGTACGATAGAAAATGATCAATTTCAAATCGACAATGCGATCATTGTAGTCGCTGGTTTAACGCGGAGGCAGCATAAGGCACGCCACGATTCACATCCCAGATTAAATGTAAAAATATCCGCCACCAGCACACATCGGATACACTATACTCATGCTATACATCGGTCGAGCATGAGCGTAGAGCGAGAGTTGCGAGCATATGTGTACACATAGGGTCATTGGCATAAATTTTAAATTTAACAGACTGTCGCGGGGTGTGTGAATCTGTAAGTGCGTCGCGTCCGCTCACTCTCTCTCTCTCTCACTCTGTGTGTTTCTCTCTTTTTTGCTTTTCTATTTTATGTTTCAACGCAGATTTTGTGTGAAATTTCATTTACTAATTGCAGTTATGTACATGCTTTCGAATGATGGGCGATTGTTGCATTTTAGCTTCGTGCTCGCAAAGCAATTAGAATCGGAATCTTGTCCTTCTTGTCGTCTGTCCTCCTCCCTTGTGGTTTGTATCTAGTTGTGTCGTGTGAAACGTCACTTAGATTGTTCGTAGTCCCAATTTCGATAAATTTAATTGAATTGGTCACTAAATTTAAACTCTAATTATGCGGCAGAAAAGATGCGTGTGCTCGTCCGCTTGATGTATGAATGAAGTGAACACGAAATTAATTTGACACTTTGCCAAAACGTCAGAAGGCAAAGATTTTTGATGAAATCCCATAGTACAATGAAAGCTAATATAGTGACGTTCGTAGACATGCCTATTTCGAGTCGTCCGATTAATGTTGGATTTTGATTATCTAACCACAAGGTAAATGTGCTGTTATCTGTCACATTCTTTCCTACTCACCTCGCTTGCTTCACGTCATCTTCAGAAGGCATTCTGTCTTTAATGAGTTGGATGATTCTAAATTTGTATCTCAAACTTAATTCATTTACTTTGCTTTCGGGGGAGAAAAAGAACGCAGAAACAAAACACTCGATGGTGAATGCGTGGACATAAAAAAGTCAAGAAAAGTCGTCGAGGTTTTTCGGTTTTTTTTTTTTTTTTTTTGTCTCCATCATGTGACTAAATGTCATGGCGCTTTAGACAGTAATGGCATTTAGTGATTTATTATCTGTACTTTTAGCTTTTTAATATTTATTTCTAATTTATTTCTGGACTTTGTTTGGCTTTTATTGTGAGAAGAGGACGAAACGCAGGATATTCGAATGGCGGAAACTGTTTAACGTCGTGCTCGGTGACAGATTAATTGGAGTACCGGAAACTACACGGTTTTATGTTTAGTTTGACACATTCTTACCGGTTGGATTTTCGAATGGTACATGCTCCTAATATTACTGTCATTTTAGGAAGGAAGTGTAGAGTTTGAAGATCAAATATAAGCTCTGCAGTGCGTATGTGGAACTTTTATGCCTTGTGTCACTTTGATGCCAAATCATGTAGGGACAAAGACGGACAACTAGTGGCAGAGTCACAGTCGATGCTGAGAATATGCGCGCGATGAAATATCTAACACCGCCGTCAGGCAGAACGATCCATTCACAACGGTTGAAGATGTAAGAAAATTCCGTCCACCTGACCTGGATGAAAAAAAAGACAATGATCTTCTGCTCTGTACGTGGAATGTTAGGTCCCTAAAACAGACAGCGTGCAGCGGAACAACTTGCGGACTAAGAATGCAGAATTGTTGTTCGAGGTGGACTAAGGCAAAAAGTCCTAAGTTTTGGCATGTTAGAGAACGCCTCATAACGATCTGCATCAAGGCTAGATTTTCTAACAACAGTCTAATCTGCGTCCACGCCCCCAAGGACGACAAGGATGACTCCACCAAAGATGAGTTCTACGATCTCCTAGACTAAACGTATGCCCAACGTCTCAGGGCTAAGTTGGGTAAGGAAAGCATTTTTGAACGAGTCTTTCAGCAAATACAGCCTACACGATATCAAATCCGATTTCGGGCATACGCCGATTGATCTTGCTACAGGGCGAAATCTCCTTCTAGCCAGTACGTGCTTCCCGGCACCTCGATATACACAAAGGCGGTCGCCAGATCAATCAATCGCTAATCAGATTGATCACATCGCGATCGACGTCAGACACGCCTCCACTATTCTTGATGTTCGAACTTACCGCGGAGCTAACATTGACTCGGACCACTATCTTGTAGCAGCGGTGTAGAGTAAGAATACAAAGCTACTATCGCCAGAAACCGCTCGTGCTTTTACCGGTCGCATCTCCCTTAAGCTCTCCAATACACCTCAACTCCCCACGCAGTGAATGGAACAGCAGTGGAACCTTTAAAAGCAAGCCACGAAAAGCACTGCATCTGAAGTCTTGCGCTTCAAGGCTCCACCAAGAAGAATCACCTGGTGCAGGAGGACTCATACAGCGAAGCAGGAGGCACATAAAACCTCGCTGCATAGAAGAACAAGAGCAGCTCGCGAGCTTTACAAGTTAAAAAGAAGGGAGGAGCACGGGAAGCTCGCGGTGGAGACGGTCTGCCCGCTGAGTTCTTCAAAGCAACTGGAGATGACCTGATTAGGATCATGCACCAGCTCATCTGTAAGATATGGTCAGAGGAAAACATACTCGAGGAACGGAGTCTCAGCATCGTTTGTCCGATCCGCAAGAAAGGAGATCCCTTGATTGCGCCAATTACAGAGGACTAAGTCTCCTTAACATCGCCTACAAAATCTTCTCTTCCATTTTGTGTAAACGCCTGAAGCTTTTATAAATAAGTTGGTAGGTCCTTATCAGTGTGACTTCAGCCCAGGGAAGTCCACCATCGACTTAATCATCACAACAACGGCAGATCCTGGAAATAATCAATGAAGTTCAAGTCGACACTCACCACTTATTTGTCGACTTCAAAGCCGCATACGACAGCGTAATTAGAAAGCTGTACAACGCCAGGTCTACCTTTGAAAATCCTGCTAAACTTGTCAGATTATGCAGCATGGCAATGGAGAATTCTCTTTGCTCCAATACGTCCGGTAGCACATTAACCGGATTAAAGGATTTAAACAAAGCGACGCGCTGTCATGTAATTTTTTCAACATCGTGCTTGGAAATATACGAGACTCACTGGCCAACACAAGAGGTACCATCTATTTCAAGTCTGCGCAACGCGGATGACATTGACGTAATTGGACGAACACAGCGGGACGTCAATGATGCGTTCGAAAGTATTGATGGGTTTTTGTGTTTTTCAGTTAAGACGTGCAACACCGACGTCTCGGCCAGAACGTCACAATTGGGAGCTACAAATTCGAAGTGGTCAAGAACTTCGTCTCACTAGTGAGCAGCGACAACAACACCAGCGCTGTGATCAAACGCAGAATTACCCTTGCCAAACGCTGCCTCTTTGTGCTCAAGAGGCAATTGAGAAGTAGAGCACTCTCTCGAAAGACAAAGGTTGCGCTATGCGAAACCTTAATCATCCAGGTCCTCCTCTATGGCACAAAGGCCTGGACTTTAACGAAAGCTGATCAGGAGGCCATTGGTCGTTTCGAGAGGAAAATTCTGTGTTCAATCTGTGGTCCCGTTTGTTAAAACGAAGTGCGGAGGAGAAGATACAACGACGAACTGTACGGGCTGTACGGCGACATCGCCCTAGTACGGCGTGTATGGATTAAACATCTAAGGCGGCTAGTCCGTGTAGATCGAATAGATAACACAGCTCCGGCCCGCAGAGTCTGAGTCTAACCCCGAGGACGATCAAATCTAAGGTGGCACACACAGGTGGAAGATGACCTTAACCAACTAGGAGTGCGTCGCCAGAAGCAATTTGCAAAAGCTCGTGCCAGCTGGAGAAACTTGCTGGTTGAGGCCCAGGTTCACACCGGACTGTAACGCCGTCTAACTAAGTAAGAAGTCACTTTGGTGAATGTCAACTTATTGTTCCGCTTTAGTTCTCTCCTTATTTCTTTTTTGATCTAGTTGATCGATTTGATTGATAGCTCATGTGACATCTGAAAAAAGTTATCGTGTGATCATGGCCGAAAATGTCAAATTGGAACACAAAGAAAAAGGCTTTCTGAGGCATCTCCGAGTGCTTACCAAGCTTTGTTACTTTATTGATAAGATAAAGACGTCTGTGATCCATTACATTAGAAGAGTACATGTGTGAAATCAGCCGATCATGCTCGACAGTCTCAATGAAAATGAAGGCTTTATTCGTTCGATCGTTTCCGCCATGACAATCATATACCCAGACACAAGGACTATGCGGCTTTTCCTAGTGTGACTGTAGCAAGCACTTTGCATCACAATGACAACTGTCAGGAGTAAGTAAACGATCAGCGGAATTTCGGTATTTTGCTTGGCTAATGGCTCACTCTGCAGCTACTTAAAGTGTCACTTTTGACAGGTGTTCTCGTGACAGTTCGTGACATTGCACACTTGTCGAGTGTTGCAATTAGTGCATTCTTAATCGATGACTAATTGGTGAGATACACAACAAATGGTCCAAAATGTCATTCTCATTTCAGCACTTTCGCTTTCTTACTTTTCTCGCACGCATTGGAATACTTAAAAATGACTTGCTTATCAGGCCGGCAATCCATGGTGAATCTGAGCTTGAGCTATAGCTGCCGTCCATCCTTGATGGTCCCGGGCACGCTGCTTTCAGTTATCAAGACCAAGTTGTCCTACATCCGCAATTACTTGGTCTTTATACCGGAGGTTGGGTCTTCCTGTTCTTGAACCAAGAGGCTCGGACACGAAGACGCTCTCAGCTGGAGCGTTGGTGTTCATGCGCTCAATGTGACCAAGCCAATTTAGTTGACAGATCTTTACCTTCGGACTTTGTACAGCTTGTAGAGTCTGTGGTTATGTCTTCTCCTCCATTCACCTGCCTCTAAGACAGGACCAAATACGCAAATTGCCAAGGGCAATTCCATGCCGGATCTCCACTGTGGTGTCGTTTGTTACGTTACGTTTGCCCCGAGGTAGACCAACCCCTGAACCACCTCGAAATTATAACTGACAACCGTTATATTTTGTCCCAGGTGGTGAGTGACGGATCAGTTTTTGCTTCATTTCGTCCAACTCGTTTCGCCTGTTCTTCAGTTGTTGTAAAAGTCTCTACAACGTCACGCTGAGACCGCACGATGGTGTCAATATCATCCGCGTATCCCAACAGCTGGACAGAGTTGTTGAAGACAGTGCCTTCCCTGTTGATGCTTGTCCGTTGCACTATCTGCTCCAGCAGCAAATTGAAGAAGTCACATGACAGCGCATCTCCCTGCCGAAATCCGGTGCATGTTTCAAACGGTTCAGAGGTCCTAGAACCGAACTGCACGGTGAATTGCGTATTTTTTAGCGTAGCGCGACACAGCCGGATGAGTTCTCCTGGGATCCTGAATTCGGCCATCGCATCATACAATTCTTTGCCATGAATGCTGTCGTGTGCGTCCTTAAAATCGATAAAGAGATTGTGTGTATCGATTTGAAACTCATTGGTCTTTTCCAGGATTTTTCGGCCGGAAATCACACTGGCAGCTACCGATTTGTGTGGTGCAAACGGGCCTTGGACGCTCACACAGTACGTTGGACAAGATCTTGTATGCGGCAATGAGCAGGGATATACCTCTATAGTTCTCGCAATAGGATCGTCTTTTTTGTGGATGGTGCATGCTCCCTACCAGAACATCGCCGCCTGCTTTGAAGAGCCCTTGTTAGTCTTTTACCTTTTGAATAACTGTGCCGACTTCTTCGGTGTTGGGTGGGAGGACTACTTCAGCGGCTGGAGTTGGGTTTTTCTCAGTCCCTACTATTCCCTATTGGTCATGCTCGTTAAGCAGCTGCTGGAAATGCTGCTTGAATATATCCAAATTTCGAAGAGCCTGGGTGCCTTTCTTGAAGCCTCTTTCAAGGCTTTTTGCTTACTTATAAAAGGCTTGTGCTTGTCCCTAGACTCCTCGGTATCCTTGAGCTGGGAGGCCGCAAAGATCATTTTCATTAGTTGCAGCAGTTTATTCTCCTCCCTTATTCTGACTCAGTACTCCTCTACCGCTGCCCTGGTTTTTCGCTGCAGCGTCTTTTGGTACGCCTCGACGGTTGCTGCCTTTTTCTGCTCACACTAGCCATTATATCTTGGGTTTCTGGTCGGGGGCGGTAGCTAGCCTAAGGTGGTCTGGGCTACTTCTTGAATAGCCGTGCGGCAATGCAGCCATATATTGTTGACATTTGTGTTCGACGTAGGCATACCGGAGAGCCTTTCGCTCAGTTGCTCCCTATAGACTCTGGTGACCTCCGGTGTGCTCAGGCGTCCAATGTCGAACCTCTTCATGGTGGACTGGTTCAGGTTTCTGACGTTGGACAGTCGAGCTCTAAATCTTGCTGCTATGAGGAAATGGTAAAAATCGACGTTGGCCCCATTGAATGTTCGCACATCCAGGATGTTTGACAAGTGTCTTGCATCTAGAGGTGCAGTGGAGTGAGTCCAATGAGTGCTTCTTGGGCTGCTTTAAGACAGGCTGGCATAGACTAGTGTAGATACACTAATCTCTGGAGGCTTTGACACTTAACGATTATCGTTTTTTGCTCAACTTTTGTCCACCATACCGTGAGCGCATAAGTCTTACGATCGCGGTATATAGCCAGTAGATTACCTTTGGTTTCCATCCCCAGATCTTACCGTAAGTGCGTGGACAGGCCAACAAGGCCTTAGTCCCCTAAGGGAAGTTTGTTTTTAATGTTGGAGTTCCAGTTAAGTCAGCGATCAAGGGCAATACCTAGATACATGACTTCTTCTTAAAACCCTATGTTTGTACCATTTAGAAAGACGGAGCAGGGTTACCACCTTCTCCTCTTTGTAAACGGGACTAAGATTGTCTTATTTAGGTTAATCGATAAATCCTCTCTGCCACACCAGTCATATATGGACTGACGAGCAAGTTTCTTGTGTTCACAGGCGGAAATTTCGCATCTGTCTGCAAAGACAACTACAAGGTCATCGGCGTATCCGACGACCTCGTAGCCGAGATTGGTTAACTTATGAAGTACGTTATAGATAACTATCGACCAGAGAAGGGTTGAAAGGACTCCTCCTTGTTGGACACCTCTTAGCTGCCGATACTCTCACCAAGACCTCTCCCGATATGGCTAGTATAATACAGCTATTTAGCATAGCCCTAATCCAGTGATTACTGAGATGGTCTACACCTCTGCCGGATAGTACAGTTGAGATCGAGTCATAACCAGTATCGTCGAAAGCCCCCTCAATATCGCAGAAGCCACAATCTGTCTGCGATCTCCTTGCGTATGAAACTATTGCGTATAACTAGCTCCACTTGATGATATGCATATTGATTATGATGCAGTGGTATCTGATACTCTAGGATACCTCTAATAAGGAGCTCTATCAGGTTTTCCATTGTTTTTAATAGGAACGATGGTAGGCTAATAGAGCGATGAGATTTAGGTTGTTCACTTGGCTTTCCAACCTAAGGATGAAGGCAAGGTTGACTTCTCTCCGGATTTGGGGGTGCGGCCCAAGTTGAAACAAGACTTAGAAAGAACTGTCAGTGGTGATAGAATAATGTTGAGGCCTTTATAGCAGAGTAGCAGGAAAGACGCCGTCTTTACCTGGGGCCTTATAGGTTTTAAATTGCCCATTTAACTCTATCGAGGTTGAAAAGTCTACCAGAGAGGCTATTCTTTCTACAGTCGATGTTATTTATGACGCTCGCCTGATCGTCAGAAGGCATAACCAGGGAAATGCACATCACACAAGTCCTTCAAGGTTTCTCTACGATTGACTGTAAAGGTTCTGTCTTTATAGAGTCGGGCCGCAATCGGTAGCGAGTCTCTGTCCTCTTGGATTTCCTCAGTTCGAAGTTGTATTTCGTTAGAGTAGATCAATAATTAGTCCAACTATTCCTTCGTTTAGCTGTTACCTTAGAACCTTAGAGATTCAAGCTGTGCATTCCACTAGGGTGATGTTTGACGAGTGTCTTACGTCAATGAGCACATGGTCAATTTGGTTGGCGGTTCGATCATCCGGAGATCATCAGGTTGTTGTGTGGATTCACTTGCGGGGAAATATTGTGCTACTTATCATCGCATTACGAGTTGTCCCAAAGTCCGTGACTCGGAAGGCGTTATCCGTTTTTGTATCGTGGAGTCTGTGCGTTCTGATCACTCCGGCAAATGTGTTCTACTTATCGATTTGGGCATTAAAGTCCCCGAGTACGATTTTAACATCGTACTCCGGACAAGCTCCATTGCCGTTGTGAGATCATAGAAGTCCTATTTGATAGGGTCTTTAGCCTCGTCAGTAGGGGCGTATTCACATATGTATGAGGCTGATGTTGGAACATCTAGATTTGATGTGGATCACAGCTAGGCAATCACTTGTAGGCTTGAAGTCGTGACCTTCGACCATAACCGCTTTCCCACGGCAAATCCGCATGTGCAGTCTTTTGTGATAGCTGTAATAGATGTCGGAGTCTTTTTTCCTCATCATACCGTTTCCTATCGCAGCCCATTTCCTGGATCGCAGTAATAACCGCCTTGTACTTCTTCTTCTTAATAGGCGCTGCAGTTCGGGGTGAACCTGGGCCTCAACCAACAAGCCCCTCCAACTAGCACGATCTTTTGCTAGCCTTTTCCATTGCCGCATATCCAGTTGGCTGAGTTCCCCTTCTTCCTTTGGGTGCATGGTCCCAACCAGGTCATCCCAAACTGCCTTGAAGAGCTCAGCACACAGTCCGTCTACGCCAGCAGCTTTATTCGACTTGAGCTTCGACATGGCGATCTTAACTTTGTTGAGGTCAGGGGGATGGAATTCTCTGCGGTCTTCGTCGATTAGAGTTGGATCACTAACATCGCCGTTATACAGTCTGCAGAAGTGGTTTTTCCATATTCTCAGCATCGACTGCGGTTCTACTACTAGGTGTCCGTTCTTATCCCTGCAGGCTTCCGTTCTGGCTTTTTAACCATGGTATGTTCGCTTTATCTGTTGATAAAACTTTCGAACGTCACGCCTGCAGTAACACCTCTTCAAATCCTCAATCGCGCACTTCTTGTGCTCTGTCTTCTTTCTTCTAAGAAGCTTATGCTTCTTCCATCTTTTTAACTCGTAGAGCCCACGCGCTGCTCTTGTTCTTTTATGCAGCGAGGCCTTATATGCATCCTGCTTCGCTGTATGAATCCTCCTGCACTCGTCATCGAACCAGGTATTTCTTCGTGGTGCAGCCTTGAAACCCAAAACTTCGGATGCAGAGCTTTTCAGGGCTTGTTTGCAAAGGCCCCGCTGCTGTTCTATTGATAGCGTGGACGATTGAGGGGTATTGGAGAGCTTAAGGGAGACGCGATCGGTAAAAGCACGAGCGGTTTCTGGCGATAGTAGCTTTCCGACGTCATAACTTTGTATTCTTACTCTACTCCGTTGCGTTCGTGATATCCGTATGCGCATCTTGGCTACTACAAGATAGTGGTCCGAGTCGATGTTAGCCCCTCGGAAAGTTCGAACATCAAGAATAGTGGAGGAGTGTCTGACGTCGATCGCGATGTGATCAATCTGGTTGGTAGTCGATTGATCAAAAGACCGCCGGGTGCCTTTGTGTATATCGAGGTGCGGGAAGCGCGTACTGGCTAGACGGAGATTTCGCCCCGTAGCAAGATCAATCAGCCTGTGGCCGTTATCGGAGGTGGTGTCGTGTAGGCTATGTTTGCCGATGACTCGTTCAAATATGCTTTCCTTACCCAACTTAGCATTGAAGTCTCCTAGTACAATTTTGATGTCATAGCTGGGACATTGGGCATACGTTCTGTCTAGGAGATCGTAGAACTCATCTTTGGCTGAGTCATCCTTGTCTTCCGTGGGGGCGTGGACGCAGATAAGCCTGATGTTAAAAAATGTTGCCTTGATACGGATTGCTATGAGGCGTTCGCTCACATGCCGAAAGCTTAGGACTTTTTGCCTTAGTCCACCTCGAACAACAAATCCGCATCCGAATAATCGCCCTCTATCCCTATAGCAGTCGCCGTAGTAAGTATTGCAGTTTTTCATCCGCTTTATACCCGGTCCATTCCATCGCATTTCCTTGATGGCGGTTATGTCCGCTTTAAAGCGGTCTAGGGCGTCCGCAAGTTGTTCGGCTGCAGATGGCCTGTTTAGGGACCTAGCATTCCACGTACAAAGCCGAAGATCACTGTCCTTTTTTCGTTTTTTGCAAGGGTCGTCAACATAAATCCGGTCCGTTATATCCGAGGCTTGTGGTTGTTTCGGAGTTTGAGGTTTTTTTACGGTTACGGCTTACCAGGCCGTAACCCAACCGACTAATCCTGTTTTTTTTTTTTGGCGCAGGAGGCTCGTCATTGGCCCTTCCCCGTCTGCAATTTCCATAGGAAATTTCCAGATGGCACCACGAGGAGGTGAGGATGGGACTTACTAACAGTGCCGCAAGATGTTCGACTGCGGTAGCTCTTCTCGCTTTTTAGCAGGCCAGCATCCGTCGGATAGATGCTACCCCTACGAGGCCTTTGTTAGTCCTTTGCCATCCGTCTTGTACTGCGTGAGGGTTATTTTCAGTTTATGAGCACCTCCAGGAGTGTACAGAGTCCTGACATTTCAGGAGCATACTCACACATCGTGTTCTTTTTCCGCGCCCTGTCGTCTTGGAGAATCCGTCCGTTTATCCTAGGCATTTCAAAACTACTACTGACCCCAATCCACTAAGGTGTTAAATTGATAGCATTCATTCCGGACACTAAACAGCCTTATCAACCAACTAAAGAACACACAAGGCATGAGGCGAAATTAGCGATTAATGCTGTAAGGCACTTGAGCTGTAGTTATACACTTGAGTCTACCGATAAGCGCCGGCTTTTCTTCATACGTTGACACCCTATACTCTGTTTGCCTTTCGATGTTGTAAAAGATAAAGAAAAAGACAAAAACGACGCAGAAAACAAAACAAAAATTGTATCTAATGAGCCCTAGGGAGTTGGAAATATTCTAAAACTGCTTGTTCGTCTGTTTTGTTGCTGGCGATGCAGTTTTGTTTGATTTTGACGCGACAGACGAGTGTTTCGTAATCTATGTGTAATCCGTTTGGGATTACCACGGAAGACGTTTGACATTTGACAGTTTGTTTTACAACTGAAATAGTATCATGTTGGTGTAAAGATTGTTTAAACAAACAGAGCGTTTGGATGCAATGGGAAAGTGACAGTTGGAGAAACGTATGACGGTATTTATTGCGGGATGTGTTCGTTGTGTGTTGAAATTTTGCTCTATATCGAATCTGTTCGAGAGATGATGGTTTTCGTCTGGATTAAGCCTCATTTGCGTGGTGTTGGTTGATTGTATCCAGAAAGCCTTAACCAGAAAACATAAATGTTACATCACTTCAACATCACCTTAACCACAATTATGTTTATCTTCATTCCCACTTCGTCCATGTCGTTGCGCTTCTTTTGCTTTATATTCTTGTATTGCTTCCACCTCCTCATTCAATTGCATTCTTCACTAAGCAGACTTGTTATCTAATCTCTTCGTCGAGGACTGAATCTGGGTCATTATGCATCAACTATGAAGCGATAAAAATAGCCATTGCACATACAAGTACGCACATAGACCATCAAGAGCAACAACAACACGACGACGACACAACACGCCCGAATGTAAAATGCTTTTAAAAAGAAATGTCACTTGGACACTTCCTCAGCACTTGCCGGTTTATGTGTTTTCCCTTCTCCTCATTCTTTCTGTGATGATGATAATAATAGCACCAGTAAACTTCAAGACAAGTATTTAGTCCATAAGTTAAGGGACATTCACAGCATTACGTTATGCAATTGACTTAAATTTAATTTTGTGTTTTTCTCTCTCTCTTTTTTGCAGAACGAAACATCGACAACAACATCATTTATAGTGACAGGTGAAACGTCAAAACATCATTTCGACAGTCTTTAAATTGCTTTATGGTGGGATTTAAAGTTTATAACTAAGACTGCATAGTAAATTACAAAACCGGCCTCCTCTAGACGAAAGAAAATAATGCGAAATGGCAAAAAAATCCAGCGGTAAGAGCAAGAAACGTCACCTGAACGACGGCGACGACGACGAGGATAAAAACAACATGGTCACCTGAATATCCCTTCCACAAACAAGCAACTAGCTCTCAACCAACTTAAAGCTTAAAAACCTGAATATTAATAAATAAAGCAAAATAAAAAATGTTTAAGAGAAAGAACCAATCGTAGAGTAACAGATGTGAATGAGCGCGCGTGCGCTTTACCATGTATAATATCTATTTAACGTCAATCAATTCATTTTTCTGCTAATTGCTCTTATTACACGAAATCTAGAAATCTCTCGAAATTCACTAAATCGAATGAATCTGGTTTTCTATTTGAAAAAGAGAAAAGATGCAAACGTAATTAATTTATTATTCATCTATCTGTATATTGCTATAATTGCAACCTGACTGTCATCTGTCATTCGAATTCCCCCATTCTACCTACTCGTTCAGGTGACAGGTGTGCGTGATACATTCAATCGACGAATAACCTAAACGCGACTACGTATTTCATATTTAACGGTAAGAGGCAAAAATAACGTAAATCTAACGTTAAAAGGAAACGTCTGAATGCACCTCGTAGCGATATTGAAGGGCAAGGCGATACTCGGTTATACAATTGTGGTATTTGTTAATGCGAATAAACCAAAGTTTTAATTGGAGGGCCCTGGCTGTGCTAGGTGCCCTCCTGTCGGTTATTATCGTATGGCCAACTGTTTTATCAATGCCAATGTTACATAGAAAAACATCTACGAATAATACGACAAATGACACTTTGCCCACACTTGTTAGTTCGCTGTCAAATTTGACATTAAATCTAACAGCAGACGATCCATCAAATGACAATGTAACATTTAACGATTACAATTACAGTGAACGTGATTCGAATACGCGAAATTTCAGTGAATATCTCGATTATGATAGTAATCTATTACATTTAATTGTCAATTCAAATGACAGTCGTGATGACGATAATGATCATGCTGATCATCTGGCATATGGTCGCGATGATATCGATCCGTTAGCGCGTGTGCTCGAAGCCATCGATGACAATGTGTCAAATTTGCGCCGCGTCAAAAAATCAAATATGATTCGTAAAAAAAGTAAGAGAAAGAAATCGAAAAACGATGACATTTCGAATCGTAATATCGAACCCACATCTAGTGCGACAAATATGTCAAATGGTAGTATTAGTGACAAGATTAGTAATAGCGATAGTGGTTTAAGTGATAGTGTAAGTGATGTTTATACTAGTGTCGAAACGTCAACAATTAACGGTCATCAATTACATTCAAAACGAACGCGAAATTCACAAATGTACCTTAATGATGACAGTGAGAGTGACAGTGACAGTGACAGTGTTATGTCAACGACGCCTAAACGAAATTGGCAATATTACCTAACCACAATATTACCATTTGATGATACATCAAACACTATTGAAACATCAATCGATTATGACAGTAACGATGTATCTGTCACGACATCAAGATCAATTCTAACTGCAGATGAATCCCAAACATCAGCAACACTTACACATAGTAGTCCATATGACTATCCAGTACTATCACGTACGGATCGTAGCGTGCACGTGAAACGTGGCATTGAAAGACGACAGCGAGTTGAAACTGCGACCGCTGTTGATGGCGATGTGGAAGGAGGAGTTAGCATTAAATCTAGGAGACTGATAAATCATAATAAAAATCATTATAGAAATAATAATAATACGAATAGTAATAGTAGTAATTTGGATCGTAATGAAAGATCAACGATATCGCATATATCCGGACCGGGCAGGAAGATTCAATTGTATATCAAGAATCGCTTTATACAACTGACACCCGATGGTATTGTAAATGGAACTCAGGATGATCTAAGTGATTACAGTAAGTACAACGTTTTCTTAAAATTTTTCCTTTTTATATCGTAAATTTTTCTTTATATCGTAAATTTTTCTTTATATCGTAAATTTTGTTTCCATCTGTCAAAATCGATGATATTTTCAGGGAATTTCTTTCGTTTCTTGTCGTTAATGTCCAGCGTTTGAAAAATTAAAAATTCTAATTATTTGCTTCTTATTCCGAGATCGTATATCACTTTGTAAGCCTTATTTGTTTATTATTATTTTTTTAACTAAGGGGCTAGTGGCAACATATAGCACGAGGCACTGCGACCTTTATAGATCTATAGGTATTGTGCCTACTAGCCGATTAGTCAAGGAGCTCTCGTAGGAGCTGAAATGATCCCCTCAGGAGTCATAATTTCACTGAGAAGAATACTCTTCCTGAGATGGCAAAGAGCAGCATACTCACACAGTATGTGCCCTGCAGTTTTGTGGTCCTCAAGACAGAGTCTCGACACTCGGTTTCAGACGGGAGGTTCATTTTATTGAGATGATATTTCAGACCACAGTGTCCCGGATGGTAGCTGATTAGTCTTCCGATATCTAGCTTATTAAGTTTGGGTATATCAATAGAGTGTATTGTCGACGTACGAACCTTCCGAGGGGCCAACATCGACTCGGAACACTACCTTGTTGTAGCCAAGGTACGAATGAGGATATCAAGAATGCTTAGGAGTCGAGTAGGACTACGTAAGTTTGACGTCAGAAAGCTACAATCGCAGGAGACTGCCAGAATCCTTGCCAATCGTGTCTCCTCCAAGCTCTCTCAAAATCCGCCTACAGCAGCACAAACAATAGAGCAGGAATGGGCGCATTGCCAGAGCGCCGTCAGAGACGCTGCCTCAGAGGTGCTGGGTTTCAAACCGCCACCACCTAGAAACCCCTGGTTCGATGAACAATGCGAACAAGCCCATGCAGCAAAACAAAAGGCATATAAAGCCATGCTGCAACGACGGACGAGAGCTGCTCGCGAAATCTATGAGCAGTGGAGAAGAGAGGAACACACGCTTTTCAGAAGAAAGAGGAGAGAGCGGGGAAAGCGTGAGATCGAGGAGATGGAGAGATGCTTTTGCAGGAATGACGCCCGTAAGTTTTACAACATGGTAAAACGAACATGCCATGGCTACAAAGCCAGAGCGGCGGCCTGCAGGGATGAAATAGGAGAACTGGTAGTAGAGTCGCAGTCGATGCTGAGTATTTGGAAAGACCACTTCTGCAGACTGTATAACGGCGGTGATAGACAAGATACCGCTGTCAGGCAGAACGAGCCATTCGTAATGGACGACAATGGAACAGAATTCAGTTCACCCGACCTAGACGAAGTCAAAATAGCGATATCAAGACCTAAGTCTAATAAAGCGGCGGGCGCAGACGGCCTGTCTGCTGAGCTTCTTAAGGCGGCTGGAGATGAGCTGGTAAGGTGCATGCACCATCTCATTTGCAAGGTATGGTCGGAGGAAGGCATGCCCGACGAATGGAATCTCAGCATCGTTTGCCTTGTCCATAAGAAAGGAGACCCCTATAACTGCGCCAACTATAGGGGAGTAAGTCTCCTTAACATCCCTGCCAAACTCGTCCGACTGTGCAGGATGATAATGGAGAATTCTCGCTGATCCATTAAGGTCGGTAAGACCGTGCCAGCTTGAGACGCTTATTTGTTGAGTCCCAGGTTCACCACGGGCTGTAGCGCCACCTAAGTAAGCAAGAGTAGAGTATCTGTTCAGGGGCCATATAAATTGCTTCGATTGGCGAAGTCCTTGAACGTTGTTCCAAAAGGTGTTGCGATTTTTCCCAATTGTCTAAGAAGAAGTTATTCTTAGACTTCGGAGTGTCGCGGGGACCTTTCCTGGCGAGTTGATCGGCAATTTCACGGCCCTAAATACGTTTGTATCCTGGCACCCACCAGAGTTGGACTTTGTTTCTCTTAGCCAGGTCTTGTAGAGCATCATGGCATTTCTTAACGGATTTTGAGTTCATGCTATACGAACTCAGCGCTTTAAGCCCTACTTGGCTATCAGAGAGTATATTGATGGTTACTCCTCTTATGCCAGTCTCTAAGATTAGATTGAAGCTTGTTGGAATGGCATATAATTCCGCTTGGAATATACTAGGACTCATTTGGTCCAAACCTGCCGTCGCCAATGTCTGAAATCATCTTGGAGCTATTAGTGTACTATCTAAGGCCTTTAAGGTTGAGGAGTGATCCCTTGATTTCTCAAGCCTTGCGGTTTGGGATCAATATCTCAAATCTAAAAAGTGAAGGTGTATGGTTATGCGTCCTAGACCGTGGTAGCCATATCCAACTCAGGAAGATGTTCCAAAATGGACCTGTAGCCCAATGGTCCAGATAGTATTCCTGCTTCCGAGCGTAGAATTGTGATTACCCTGCGTATTGCAACCTTTTTAATGAAAAGGTGCAGAGGAATAAGTCAAATCAATGCCTCTTGAGCTGCCGTAGGGCAGGTTGTCATAGCGCCTGTAATGCCGAGACAAGCTAGTCCCTGGATGCGTTGAAGCTTAACGATTATCGTTTTTTGCTCAACTTTTGTCCACCATGCTGTGGATGCATATGTGATGATAGGTCTTACTATCACGGTGTATAGCCAGTGGATTACCCTAGGTTTCAATCCCCAGGTTTTTCCCACAGGCCCACATGGTCTTAGTCGCCTTTGTAATTTTGTTTTTAATGTTGGAGTTCCAGTTAAGTCTGCGATCAAGGTCAATACCATTTGTGCCATTCAGAAAGACCTGCCATCTTCTCGCTGCCACAACAGCCAGAGATAAACTGATCCACAAGCTGCATGTGCTCACAGCCAGCAATTTCGAACCTGCCCGTAAAAATAACTAACTCGTACTAGGTCATGGGCATATCCGATGGCCGCGAGCGGTTAGCTTGCTAAGTAGGTCATCGATAACTGCCGACCAGAGAACGGGTGAAAGGACACAACCTTGTCGACACCTCTTGGCCGCAGATACTGTCGCCGAAACCTCTCCGGATGTGGCCGATATACAGCCATTTTGGCATCGTCCTAATCCAGTGCTTAGTTGGATGGTCCCACAGGGCGATAGGGTTTGGGTTGTTCAGGGATGAAGACAAGGCTGAATTCTTTCCAGATTTGAGGGATGTAGCCCAAGTTGAAACAGGACCTAAAAAGAACTATCGGTGGTGATAGAATAATGTTGAGACCTTTATGTAGAATAGCAGGAAAGGCATCTACTTTGCCTGGGGCCTTTTAGGGTTTAAATGAGCTAAATGCCCCTTTAACCCTATCAGGGCTGAAAAGTCTGCCAGAGAGGCTATTTGTTCTACTCTCGATGCTATTTATTACGCTCGTCTGATCGTCAAAAGGCATAAGCTGGGGAGTGGAACGAGGGAAATGCACCTCAAGCAAGGTCTCCAGGGTTTCCCCGACAGTGAAGGTAACGTCTGATCTACAAAGCAGCCCAAGTCCATTTGTGTTCTCTTGGGATAGCGCTTTATGAAGTATAAAGTCAGGCCGCAGTTGGTAGCAAGTCTATGTTCTCGAAGTGTTTTTTCCAAGACATTCTCTTGGATTTCTTCAGTCCGCAGTTGTATTGTGTTAGAGCAGTCAGTCCAACTATTCTTTCGTTTGGCTCTGTTAAACAGAGATCTAACCTATTTCCTTAGAAACTCGAGCTGCGCATTCCGTCAGGGTACACATCGCTTGTGTGTACTTACCTTGGGCTGATTCTAAAGGATGAGACATGTGCTTTGTTGAGTTGATAAGCCGCTTATTCGATATCATCTATCGATGCAATCGACCTAAGAAGCATATTCTCTTTAGCGTCAAGTGGAGCTTGAAAAGAGCCGAATTCGTTTGTTTGGGCCGATATCCAGGATCAACTTCCTTAACATCACTAGAGACGTTAAATCTGATATGTTGGTGACTAGTAAGTCAGGCCTCATTGGAGACGTGCCAGGAGCTAGAGATGATGGAGTCAGGTACCTCTTCTCTAATAGAGTTCATAAAAGTAGGTTTGTTGCCTCTATTGCCAATGGTGAGATTACTTCTAAGCAAATATTCAAGAAGTAACTCAACTCGTTTGCTGGTGCTGCTGCTGCCCTATTCCACGTGTCGTTTGCGTGCTGACATGTCGTTTGCGCTGCTGGCAGTACCTTACTTTCTAAGCTAGCGGTCTATCTAAGGATAGAGTTCTAATAGCAGGAATATCAACTCTTTCAAGGACCAGTTTCACTGTGTCGTCCTTCAAACTTATCGGCCTAGAAATACCAGCATGACTCAATATCGTAAATGCAACCTCGTGATAGGAGTCGCTATTACACTGATTTTGCGTGCAGCGATATGCGAATCAATTCAGCCGGTAGAGAGGCAATATATTTGGTCCACTAGCAAGGCCTTATCAAATCAATCGTGGTCATTACACTTGATACTGGAGTTCTTTGGCACGAAGCAAGTTTTGGCCGTAAATCAAGTATATTTCGCTTTTCTTCTTGTTCCAGTCGCATATGCGCGTGACTATGGGTATGAGATTGACTGAATGTATCTTTAAGTTCTTGTCCGGTTTGCTTTCAATTTGATGTAGTTACTCAATTTGTGGAAAATTGTGTCTATACTTGTTAGTCATGCTCCTTTGAGTCGGTGTGATTGATGGTCACTGGATTGAGCAACATACTAGAAGACAGGTCCAAAAATTGTGGGGAATCAACGTTCTCAATCAAGGACTTTATATTTCCTTCTGAGGTATAGGGTAGGGCCGAGCACCCTTGTCACGAGCCTGGAGCAGTTCCCAGCAATTTTCATGTGACTTACTACCTTTCTACCCCTGGAGCTTGGCTTCGCGTTTGAAGCTCGTAATTTTCCCTCAATCTCTCATCTCAGTTTCTATTCCCATAAATAGAATACGAGGAAGTGATATCCACATGCAACTCGATTTCACTGTGCCTCCCTGCCGGATGTACACATGTGCCTATGCACCGACTTACGCAATTCGCTGCCAGGCCGTAAATCTCAGTTGCACTCGTACAGCATGTTCAGCAGTCCCCAAATACCCATAAAAGTCAGAATAGCTTGAAACCCTCCCGGGCATACATGGAGTTTTCCCTTTTACACGATTCATTTGGTTTTCGTTTTTCTTGGTCAATTCCCAGGTGCAATATGTTTGTCTGTCTGGCTGTCTGTTTATCTGCGCGACGGTCGCTCCTTTACACGATCCACTGCAGCACGATCACCCAGACATTCGGGGAATTGCACTCGCGCTAGGTGATATTAGAAAACCATTCAATTCCAGTTGCAAACGGAGTACGTTTGCCTCTCGATCTCATTTGCATACGCGTGTACGCGTGAGTCGATGTGGCATGTCGCTACAGCAGTATGGTTGGGAAAATCCATCAACACTTGAGCGTGTAAATCACGCATGGCTTAGGAAAGGAAAATGAACAAGAAAAGCACTGTCTCTGAGAGCGATCGCGAGACATCGGCCCACCCCGGTTTCGAGATGTTCCTCGTGCGCTAATTAAATGACACACGTTCATTAGGCAGCATCTGGGGACGTGGTAGATCGGGAAGAGGAAACCAAACCCGAGCTGAATGATAATTAATCAAATTACCAACAAAAAGCAAACATG
Source organism: Eumerus sabulonum (assembly GCA_951905685.1). Taxonomy (NCBI): domain Eukaryota; kingdom Metazoa; phylum Arthropoda; class Insecta; order Diptera; family Syrphidae; genus Eumerus; species Eumerus sabulonum. The sequence continues at coordinate 10,377,775 of OX645060.1, forward strand.
GATGAGGGGGAATGCTGTGGTGTTGCCGTCGACGTTTGTCACAATTTGCCGCCCTATTCTTGAGGTTCTGGGAAGAGCGAACCTCTACGATGACCTAGTTTTTAATTCCCGATCAGATTCAGAGATAATTGGTTTGTTTTCAAGACGGTAATCGATTAGCTGCGGAGATTGTGATCAGCGGTATTGGGTGTCCAGACCATGCAACGGTCCACGGTATTTGGGAATTCTTTATCGGGAATTCGGATGCATTTCACATTCATTATTAGTGTTTGGGCGGTCTAATGGAAATCTGAGTGATATTGAGTAGGTTCTTAATGATCTGGCATTCAAAAGAGATGGATAGTCGCTCGTTGCTGATCGGTGATCATCGATAGACATTAGAGATCTGGAAAGACTTTAATTAGAATGGGATGGCGAGCAGGCATCCATCAAAGAGTAACTGGAGCTAATGTCTTCCATGACAGGCGTTTGACATGATTAACACGTGACACATCTTAAATGTCGCTCTATTACAAGTTATTTTGGACAAAACTGCCCCAAAAAATTTTCAGTTAAATGTGACGTTTCTTATCTATTCACATTATCTCCAGAGAGAAAATGACATGGGCATTAAAAAGTTTCAAGCCCTACAACGCGCGGGGCCAAAGGAAATTTACCCCATCGAACTGACACAAACTATGGAATGGACTATACCATGGCTAGAGATAATCTTTAAAGGATGCCTAGCTTGGAGTCACATTCCAGAAAAGTGGAAGTGCGCAAAGGTAATTTTCATCCCCAAAACCGGCAGGAATTCTCACACTTCCCCCAAGGATCTAAGGCTTATCTGTCTTCCATCCTTCGCTCTAAAAATATTAGAAAGGCTGATAGACCTACACATACGGCACAGCTTGGATCCCTCCCTAATTTCTAAGGCACAGCACGCCTACTGTAGAGGTAGATCGGTCGAAACAGCTCTTCACACATTAGTGAGGAAAATCGAAAGATCAATCCATCTCAAAGAATACACTCTAACAGCCTTCCTAGACATAGAGGGCGCTTTTGATAACGTCACTCCGAAAGCAATAATAGAAGGGCTAGAAAAGCTAAAGGTGGAGAGGACTTTGATAGAGCTGATCAACGAGTTGCTATTAACGCGCAAGATTCACTCTAAGTGGGGAAGCCTAGTAACTACCAGAGTAGTTACCAAGGGAACCCCGCAAGGTGGGGTCCTCTAACCTCTTCTCTGGAACGTAGTTGTAAACGAACTACTAATCAAACTGGAGAAAGAAGGTCTGGACGTTGTTGCCTACGCCGATGACGTTGCCATCACAATCTCAGGTAAATACCTATCTACACTGAATGACCGCATGCAATCGGCATTCTCACTTCTGAGCAAATGGGCGCATAGCATCGGGCTCAGGATTAACCCCCAGTAAACGGAGCTCGTGCTATTTATCAAAAAGCACAAGATCCCGGAAAACTGCCCTAACACTCTGTTCGATACCAGGTTAGCCTACTCCCCTAGTGCCAAATTCCTTGGCATTATACTCGATAGGAAATTAACTTGGAAGAGCAACACAATTGAAAGAGCAAAAAAAGCAACAATAGCTCTCTACACATGTAAGAACGCCCTAGGAAAAAAATGGGGATTCAACCCCAAGATCACCCTATGGCTCTACATCATCACGGTCGTTAGAACCATACTAATGTATGGAGTGATAGTCTGGTGGACTGCACTAGACAAGACAACATACCACAAACAACTCGAGAAGGTACAAAGGATGGCATGTATGTGCATTACCGGGGCCCTCAGGTCCACACCAACGGCTGCGCTTATCATGATACTAGACCTTACACCACTCGATATTTTCGGCAAGCAAATTGCCACACACACGGCCATAAGACTAAAAGCCAACTCGAAATGGGCCAGCTATGTCACTGGCCACTCCTCCATCCTGCAAAACAGGATAACCATGACAGAAAACCTGGATCACACAGAACCCACCATAGTCTTGGACAAAAACTTTACGATGATCTATCCGGACAGGAAGAGCTGGACCCGCCAAACTCAACCGCGCAAAAATTGCGTGGATTTCTACACTGACGGGTCTAAAACCAAAGACGGGGTGGGCAGTGGAGTTTTCTGCAAACAACTCAAGCTATATGAAGCTCTAAAATTACCAGATCACTGCAGCGTTTTCCAGGCGGAACTGTTGGCAATAATAGAGGCTTTGTCTTGGCTGAAGTGGAACGTAATATCCACCACGGATATTCGCATTCTCACAGACAGTCAAGCAGCCTTAAAGTCGCTGGAGTCCTATCTGTACACATCAAAATCTAATCTCGACTGTCGCAGATCTCTTAACGAGATGGCAGTTCAACAGTTCAACATTCAACTTATCTGGGTACCAGGACACAGCGACATTACAGGTAATGAAAAAGCCGACACACTCGCCAAACTAGGAACGACGCTACAATCAATCGTGGCTTGTGAGGGAGTACCCCTTACAACCATTAAACATAATCTGACCAATCTCGCCAGGGCCGAGACAAACCTGAGATGGACACAGGGACATACCTGCGTCATCAACAGGCAAATCTGGCCTCGGCTTGACAGTCAAGTAGTATAATCTCCCTAAAAAGAACTGACATCTACAAAGTCATCGGTGTCATTACAGGACACTGCCTCATTGGCAGTCACGCACAAAAACTAGGAATAGTTCCGAATGATTTCTGTAGAAGCTGTCAGGACGAGGAGGAGGTCGAATCCATTCACCACCTTCTCTGTGCCTGTCCAGCTCTTTGCAATATCAGGAAACGTTACCTAGGCTCTTACTTCCTTAACGGTCTGACAGATGTTCAGAAAGTAGGGATACTTGATCTTCTTAACTTCTTAAGAAGCACAAAATGGTTCCACGAATAGGGGGGTAAAACCCCCTCGTAGCTGCACAGCGGGCCTCCCTGGCCTATGTGCATTCTTCTCAATTCTGGGAAGGCTACGACCCTACCTACCTATCTATTCCCATACCATGACACCAAAAGCGATTTCTCACACCTTGTATCTCAAGACCACCACCTTCCCCATATTAGCTCACCCCATGTCAACATTATCCGCAGTTTATCGAACCCCGTTTTGACATTTTTGACACTTGTCACTATTTTTACCTCCACCGATAATTCAAAACAGAAAACTCCAAACGGACACCAATTGCGGCCGCCTGCCAATTTTAATTGAATTCTCCCGGCCAACCCCATAGAGCCAGGCTCAGACACTGCTAGTGTAATAAATAACAAAGATAATTGGCAACACTTTTGTTATCCATACCACGTATTTCCACACTTTGCGCGCTCGTACTTGCGTTCATGCTCGATAGTCTAAATCGAATTTCGCCAAATGCCTTTTTGGTTTTTTTTGTTTTTTTTTTTTCTACAACTTGCTTCAAACTCAAGTTGAGCACAATCACCTGTACGTCGTTCGATCGTGCCGGTTACAGAGTTAACGGTAAGTTATATTTGTATCTCTCACTGTTACGGAGGTATGCTGGTATCCAATTCACATTGAATCGGTCCACTTCGCTACAACTGATCACGTTATGTTAATATCTGCTCGTACTCGTATCTGACTACTTTTCTTTCATTTTTTTTTTCCAACACAAAAAACGAAAAAAATGGAGAAAAATGTTGACCAAATGAATCCGAAAGATACAAAGATTGGCTGTCGTATCTGTGCCCGTTGACAGTCATTTAACGACAAGCACTCTGATTAAATTACTTCTTTGCGCCGCGCTTCATTTCCTTGTGCGTATCACGATCACTCTCTGTGAATGAATCCGAGCTTAGGTATCTCTAGACTTGTATACTGGTGACCCAATAATGGGTCACACAGCACAGATGATGGGTGAGCAAAAACATTCATCACTCTTTCCTCGAACAGCTCAGCTGATGGCATGACGATGCATCGTTCATTGGTCGTATTACGACTTGATCTGTCTGCCGTTGTTGTCTGCCACATTTTCATCTTGTCATTTCAACAACTACCGGTCTTCGGCGGTACTGGAATTCATGCATTGAACGAATTGCCGGTTCGGACACTGATCTGGCGGTGGTCTCCAATTCCAATTGCGACATTTTACAAGTGCACTTGTCTGATGGATACAACTGTATCCAAAACAGCAGAAGCGGTAGAGTTAAGCGAATGGAGGACGAGTTTTCTCTTTCGCCATGTGGAAGGTGTCCAATTTTGACAGTGAGATCGCTTGGCCGTTTGATCGGTACGGTCGGTTGCTCGCCTGACCGACTGGGTGAGTTGTTTCTTTTTGATTTTATTTTTGGGTGGCAAGGCGAACAAGTTTTGCTTGACGGGTCGAGATGAATTTACATATGATCGGGAGCGAAGTGAGGACAGAGACAGAAGTGATGATGGACGGTTTAGATGCGACACGAAATGAGACACGGCGACACGGCTTTTGATGTGACAAAAGAGCGGTTGTAGTGTTGATAGGTGCATTTAGCCGTGAACGAACCGAAGTCAGTCAACCGGATTTTGTGTAAAGTATGTAAATACTGCGCCGTGGCGCAGTAGTTAGTGTATTAGATTCTGTCGCACGATGAGCGAGTTCGGATCCCGATAACACCAACGCCATCAGTACTGGCAAACCGCCCCGTAGTATAACTTGCCTAGAAAAAGCTTCTCGACTCACGCTATTCAGATTCGGCATGAAACTGTAGGTCCCTTTCACCTGTGTGAAAAATAGAATCACACACAACATGGGTGATTAAGGGGAAGCTTGGCTCTGGTCCTTCATGGGCTGTAACGCCACCAAAGAAGAAGAAATTTATGATGGCTAGTACACCATCATCTCATGTTGTCACAAAGGTCAGTAGTTCCCTATTTTGCTGGCTGTAAAATGTTTATTTACTTGTCATACTAGGTTAGGTACAAGTGGTTGGCATAAGCCACACGTAGGCCGGAGTCGACCTATTGTGATATCACACGGATCATTACCCTGATCCGCTAACTGTGAACCAGCCGTTGCTTCTGATGAAGCGATGGAGTTAAGCTTTTTTTAGGTTTGCTAGCTCACTTAGATTTTCATAGAAGGGCATGCCGAGGTAGATCCTTTTGCGGTTCGCAAAAGAGATGCATGAACAGAGAAGGTGATGTATTGATTCCCAGTTCCTCCTCGTCCATGCAGCCGCGGCAAAAGTCATTTGAGGGCAGCCCTATTCTGGCGGCGTGTTTTGCAATGATGCAATGACCTGTAATGACACCCACTAGAGTACTCAAAGTAGCCCTTTTGGTTGCTACTAGGTCCCTTGTTCCTCCTAGGTTTAACTTAGGCCAGATTTGTTTAGTGATAAAGCCGATATTACTTTCATTCCATCGGAGGTTGGTCTCCTCTTTGGTTCGAAGTTTTATCATGTGCCTTACCGTACTTATTGGTGTTTTTAAGGACCCGAGGTTAGGAAGACTGAGTGTGCTTGACCCTAACTTTGCGAGTTCGTCGGCCGCGCAGTTTCCTGGAATATTTCTATGCCCGGGAACCCACAATACTTTAATGTTGAACTGTTCAGCCATCTCGTCTAGATACTTGTCATACTAAGGGAAAATCATATTTTGAGTGCACAGAACTATGTATTACCGCAGAAGATCAGTGATCTTGTCTGGATCGAAGTGTCTAACTTACGATCATTAGAAGATTAGGCCATACATTTGCAATTCATCTGTCGGACTTGTACTATAAGTTTGGCTGTTAAGTGTCTCTTTTGGAATCGATCATTTTTGATCCTCTAATGAAGCAATTATCGTACCATGATCACCCAGCTGGTATTTGTCAAGGTACCGTACTTAGGTATCGCTACAGTCCGTGGTGAACCTGGGCCTCAACCAACAAGTGTCTCCAGCTGGCACGGTCTCTGGCCAGCTGTTTCCAGCGCCGCACGCCTAGTTGGTTAAGGTCCCCTTCCACCTGCGTGCACCACCGTTGATGCGGCCGTCCTCCGCCGCGCCTTCCTTCCGGGGTGGATTCGAAGACTCTTCGGGTCGGAGCTGTATTTTCCATGCGCTCTATATGGCCTAGTGAGCCAAGGTAGACGAATTCCTTGATCACTTCAAAGTTATATCTGCTCATGGTGACGTTCTGGCCAATACGTCGGTGTCGACCGTCTCTTTTTGATGAGCGCAGATATTTGGTTTTACCCACATTAACCTTGAGACCCATCTTAGCCAATTCTACCTCAATGCTTACAAAGGCCTCATTGACGTCTCACTGCGTCCGTCCAATCACGTCAATGTCGTCTTGTGTTGGCCAGTGACTCTTGCACGATCTTTTCAAGCACGATGTTGAAAAAGTTGCATGACAGCGCGACACTTTGCCCAAATCCTTTTTTAACATCAAAGGTCTCGGTTTGCTCATTACCGACCTTAATGGAGCAGCAAGAATTCTCCATTTTCATCCTGCACAGTCGGAAGAGTTTAGGAGGGTTGTTAAAACTAGACATGGCTTTGTAGAGCTCATCTCTATACACGCTGTCATATGCAGCCTTGAAATCGCAGTCAGCCTTCTCCAAAATCTGCCCTAGCGTAAATATTTGGTCTATTATGGATTTACCTGGCCTGAAACCACACTGATAAGAACCGATCAGGTTATCCACAAACGGTTTCAGGCGTTCACACAATACAGCCGAGAAGATCTTATATGCGATGTTAAGGGTACTTATTCCCCTATAGTTGACGCAGTTATAGGGGTCTCCTTTCTTATGGACCGGGCAATCGATGCTGAGATTCCATTCGTCGGGCATGCTTTCCTCCGGCCATACCTTGCAAATGAGATGGTGCATACACCTTACCAGCTCATCTCCATCCATTCTGGCAGTCTCTTGCGATTGTAGCTTTCCGACGTCAAACTTACGTAGTCCTACTCGACTCCTAAGCATTCTTGATATTCTCATTCGTACCTTGGCTACAACAAGGTAGTGGTCTAAATCAATGTTGGCCCCTCGGAAGGTTCGTACGTCGAGAATACAGGAGGAGTGTCTGGCGTCGATCGCAATGTGATCAATCTGGTTGGTGGTCGATTGATCAAGAGACCGCCAGGTACAAGGAGGTACAAGGAGGTACAAGGAGGTTACGCGCAGCTAGGAAATCGATTAGCCTAAGTCCTAAGCTTTCCTATGTTCGACTCAGTTATATCCTCTTTGCCCAGTTTTGTATTAAGATCTCCTAGGACTATTTTTGTGTCGCAGCTGGGGCATTAAGCATATGTTCTGTCTAGGAGATCGTAGAATTCTTCTTTGAGTCGATCGTCCATTTCTTCCGATGGGGCGTGAGCGCATATTAAGCTAATGTTTCCAAATTTAGCTTTGATGCGGAATGTTATGAGGCGTTCGCTTATGTCTCGGAAACTTAAGACTTTTTGTCGAAGTCTTCCTCGAATAACGAATCCGCACCCGAATAGGCGCTGTTTGTTCTTCTGTAGCAGTTCCCGTAGTGGATGTCGCAGTTTTTCATTCATTTTTAGCCTGGTCCATCCCATCGCACTTCTTGGAGTGCGGTTATATCTGCTTTATAGCAGTTGAGGGTTTGCTCCAATTGATCGCCTGCACCCGGTCTGTTAAGGGACTCTCAAGTCCGTTAGTCGTTTGCAGGGGTCGTCAGCTTTGTATCCGTCCGTATCCGAGGCTTGTTGTCGTTTCGGAACAAGTAGGTTTTTACGTGATAGGGATGTTACCCCTAAGCATAACCCCTAACCTGGTGGGCCATTTATGACGGCTAGATGGTGTAAATGTTGTCACAAAGAGTTCGAAATAGAGAGAGGTCAGTAATTCCCTATTTTGCTGGCTTCAAAATGCTTATTTACTTGTCATACTAAGGGAAAATTATATTTGGAGATCACATAAGCGTGCATTACCGCACAAGATCAGTGATCTTGTCTGGATCGAAGTGTCTAATTTACGATCATTAGAGTATCAGGCCGTAAATTTGCAATTCAACTGTCAGAATTGTACTTTGAGTGTTAAGTGACTCTGCTGAAATCGATCACTTTTGACCCTGATAGACTATGAATCGTCCAAATCACAAGGTGGTATCTGTCAAGGTAAGGGACTCAGAAAAGTCAATTCTCAAACAATGGAATCATACATATGTATGTCACTTTCTTTTCTCTTTTTGATATGGGAGGTACGTCATGATCAATCAGTTCTGTTTCCGACAAGTTCATCATCTGTAACAAGCGTGGCAAAATTAACTTAGCAAACATCTGACATTTGTAGATTGATCGAGTGATCCCACCGCGATCGCTCATAATTTTCTATCCAAATGACCGTAAAAGGCTTCGCAATTGGTTATGACTGGTCAGGTGTCCATTCTTACAGCTTCTGGTGGAATGTTGGAATGTTGCAATGCTAAAAAACAGTTGAATATGACAGAGGCAAAAGTGTGGTATTTGATTTCGACAGAGGTGAATTTCATTTTGACGTATGACGATCAAGGCATTAGCACCAGTTCGTTACGACACAGATTATTTTCGATAATGTCATCTGACAGTAGAGTGAACTTTTCTATCAATAATCTCGTGTCCTGCAGCTGGATGTCATAATTTCTTGATTGTCATCGATGTATGCAAATAGACATAGCCCACTTTCGAGATTTCGTTTTTTCGTAAGTTTTCCATTTCCACAACTCGATTGACAACCGATTTTCTCTCTTTGCTCGATCAATGATCAGCAGATGGTGATCCAATCGAATTATCACTGAAAACCCGTTCAACCTGTCAAATTCGTGTTTTTCCATCTCCTATGCTCTGTTTTGTATCTCATCGCGAACTGTGCAAACGAATGCATTTACACCATTAACACGCTTTCGATCATGAGCGATGACCATCGTAAATTAGCAACTAGCTTCGTAGAATTGAGCGATAATCGGTCGCTGCCTACCGATATGCAAATCGCTTTACACTGCTCGATGCTTAATGATCAAGTTTTTCCAAACATCAAACATTGACTATTTGACTGTCTTGGGGTGGATGACAATTCAGCAGTTGTGTCGTCTCGTTGGTTGTCATTCAGAGTGATATGGCGGCGGCGTGTTGTCGCTGATGTATTTTTCGCAGTTCTTTTTCACTTTCAATTATCTAATTACTGTTTCGTTGCTTTTCTATCTGAATAATGCATGCGAGTTATGCGATGGACTATGGAAACCTACTGAACTTACGTATGTAGTATGTATTTGAATTGTTTAAAACGGACGCTATGATGTGGGACAATGCATAAAGCATGCTCCACAGTCACTGTCGCCGTTCGAGTTGCCTTCACAAAATATCGCAAAAACCAAAAAGTAAATAAGTAGTAGCAGTGCGTAACGAGCTGTCCGATCACCTCTGGAACAAATATATAAAAGCTCCGTGGACACATGCGTATATCTATACGTTTGGATATTGCAATGCGCTGACATGCGGTGCGTCGGTTTGGTCTTGCACCACTTTTTTTTTTCACTTTTACGTTGACACAACTATTATATGATATAATACTGCACACGCTGGCACACTCTACATTGGTACGATTCAGTCGTTTAGGAACACCAATTTCGAGCGACCGAACGACCTCATTGCTGTCACACAAGGCTTAGAACAGCCATACTCAACCTTTTTTTCCCTTGGGCCGCATTCATATGTTTGCTAATTCACGCGGGCCGCAACATTATATATTTTGGGTGATGACCTTTTCGAGGAGTCTAGGGATAAGCATAAAACACGAGCCTTTTACAAGAAAGCCAAGGCCTTGCAGGAGGCTTCAAAAAGGGCACCCAGGCTCTTCGAAACTGCGAGGGTAATCTTGTCACCGACCCGCAGGGAATAGTGGATGTATTTAAGCAGCATTTCCAGCAGCTAATTAACGAGAATGAACAAGAGAGAGCGATAGGGACCGAGGAAATCCCAGCTCCAGCCGCTGAAGTAGTCCTCCCACTCAGCATCGAAAAAGTCGGCACAGCTATTCGGAAGCTGAAGAATAACAAGGCCGCAGGCTTAAATGGCTTGCCATCAGAGCTCTTCAAGGCTGGCGGCGATGTTCTGCTAGGGAGCATGCACCTGCAGAATTTGGGAAGACGAAAGCATGCCCGACGACTGGAATACCAGCTGAATTTGCCCCATCCACAAAAAAGGCGATCCTACCTCTTGCAAGAACTATAGAGGTATATCCCTGCTCAATGTCGCATACAAGATCCTGTCCAGCGTATTGTGTGAACGTCTAAAACCGTTTTGCACCGCACTAATCGGCAGCTATCAGTACGACTTCCGGCCCGGCAAATCAACTATAGACCAAATTTTCACACTTCGACAAGTCCTGGAAAAGACCAACGAGTTTCGAATCGATACACACCATCTTTTCATCGATTTCAAAGCCGCATACGACAGCATTCATCGTGAAGGACTGCTTGGTGCGATGGCCGAATCCTGGATCCAGTTGTATCGCGCCCCGCTAAAAAGTACGCGATGCACCGTGCAACTCGGTTCTAGGACTTCGGAACCGTTTGAAACATGCACCGGATTTCGGCAAGGAGATGCGCTGTCATGTGACTTCTTCAACCTGGTGCTGGAGCAGATAGTGCGACGGGCAGGCGTCAACAGGGATGATATATATATATGATACGCGAATGATATCGACATCATCGCGTGTTCTCGCCTTGGCATTGTGGAAGCATTCACGGCGATTGAAGAACAGGCGAAACGAGTTGGTCTTAAGATCAATGAGGACAAAACGAAATACATGCTGTCAAACAAAAACCAATCCGTCGCTCACCACCTGGGACAAAATGTTACAATTGACAGCTACAATTTCGAGGTAGGTAAGGAGTTTGTCTACCTCCGGGCAAACGTAAATTCCACAAATGACACCACAGTGGAGATCCGGCATAGAATCGGCCTTGGCAACCGCTGCTACTTCGGCTTGTCCAAAAAACTGGGGTCAAAACTCCTCACTCGAAAGACCAAAGTCATGCTTTACAAAACGCTCATTCTGCCAGTCTTGCTGTACGGAGCCGAAAGCTGGACGCTAGGCAGGACAGCGGAGCTGATTTTGGGTTCTTTCGAAAGAAAAATTCTGCGCCGGATATTTGGTCCTGTCTGTGAGGAAGGTGAATGGAGAAGAAGACACAACCGCGAACTGTACGAGCTGTACAACGATGTGGATGTAGTCCGGAAGGCAAAGATCCGTCGACTACACTGGCTCGGCCACATCGAGCGCATGGACATCAACGCTCCAGCTAAGAGGGTCTTCGACTCCGAGCCTCCTGGTTCGAGAAGAAGAGGAAGACCGAACCTCCGGTATAAAGACCAAGTAATCGTGGATGTGAGACATCTTGGTCTTGACAACTGGAAGCAGCGTGCCCGGGACCGTCGAGGATGGAAGGCATCTATAGCTCAGGCTCAGATCCTCCTTGGATCGCAGGCCTGATAAGTAAGTAAACAATGAAAAACATTACGTTGCTTGTGCGAGACACGTATAAAGCTGGACATATAATGCGAGGCACCGCGTTATTAGGCCTCGCGTTCGTTGGTCACAAAAAACAAGGCATCGCGTTAATTGTCATTTTGCGAAATCAAATGTTACATGCTGAAAGTAAACGCTTCATGAGGCATCGCATCGATAGCGATCGCGTCATACCCGCTGACATTTTAACCAGGAATAAAGAATGAGATACCAATCTATTGGCTTTGACAGGCACTTTTACTGTTTGCACCTACAAACGCGTTGCGGTTTGACGGCGTCTTGACTATGTTATTCTGCCTTGTTGCGACCATTGCCACGTCTTGACTCTACACATCGACGTCTTGAGACTATCACTGGGTTAGTCAAAAGCATCGTTTTTAGACAGAATAAAACGTATAGTATCGGGGTGTATTACAAAAGCAACAACCAACCCCTTCGGTGATCAACGGGCAGACGTACGAAAGATTGGTATGTCATTGTTTATTCCAGATTTTAACAGCCACCATTGAAATGCATCGGTCGAAATGCACGACGCGATGTCTTGCATTATATTTCCATGCGGCCCGCGGGCCATAGGTTGAGTATGGCTGGCTTAGAACTTTCGAGGGCGACACCCGTACGATAGTGTTGCATAGACATGCACATGAGTTACGATAATGACCAAAGGCTTAGGCAATAAATGTGTAGCGACGCATTGAATTGTCGCCAGTATTGTGGTGATGGTGATGGCGACAGTGATGGCGACGACAACAGTTGACACTTGGGAGCAGTTTAAACACCTCCACATGGTGCTGGTGGTGCTCTATTTCCTGCTCTAGATATACTTAATCTCTGTTTGTTTCTAGGTATAATAAGTTAGAGATGATTGTGTGATTAAGGAAATTATGGAGATTTTGTATCTGAAACCCCGCAAAGTGTCTTTATTCCAAATGGGGCATTTCTCCGTAGAGTTTTTTACGTTGTGCCTTAGGGTCTCCACGTGTAAACAATTGTCAAAAGTTCCGCTTCACACTTGGCGGCAGCACTTTCCCATGGCCGTTAAACACTGGTCAGTACATCTTCTTCTTCTTAGTGGGTGCTACAGTTCAGGGTGAACCTGGGCCTCAACCAACATGCCCCTCCATCTAGCACGATCTTTCGCTAGCCTTTTCCATTGCCGCACACCCAGTTGGCTGAGGTCCCCTTCCACCTGTGTGCGCAATCTTAAGTGCAGCCGTCCTCTGCTTCTTCGTCCCTCGGGGTTGGATTCAAAGACTCTGCGGGCTGGAGCTGTGGTGTCCATTCGCTCTACATGGCCCAGCCATCTTAGGCGTTAAATCCGTAGACGCCTGACTAGGCTCATGTCACAGTACAGCCCGTACACTTCTTGGTTGAATCTTCTCCTCCATCCCCCGTCTGCGTTTATAGGCCCAAAAATCACGCGCAAAATCTTTCTCTCGAACCGACCAAGGGCCTCCTCATCCGCTTTTGATAATGTCCATGCTTCTGCGCCGTACAACAGGACCGGGATGATAAGGGCCTTATATAGAGTCAACTTTGTCGTTCGGGAGAGGGCTCTATTACTCAGTTGCCTCCTGAGCCCAAAGAAACAGCGATTGGCAAGAGTGATTCTGCTTTTGATTTCGGAACTGATGTCGTTGTTCCAGGTTACTTCGGAGCCAAGGTAGACGAAGTCCTTAACTACCTCGAACTTATATCTGCCTATACACACGTTCTGGCCGAGACGTCGGTGTTGGGCGTCCTTTTTTGATGACAGCATATATGTATTTAGTTTTGCCCTCGCTTACCGCCAAACCAATTTTCGCCTCCTCGAACTCAATACTCGCAAACGCTTCATTGACATCTCTCTGTGGTCTACCTATTATGTCAATATCGTCGGCGTATGCAAGGAGCTGCGAGGATCTGAAATAGATTGTGCCTCTTGTATTGACCCGTGATTTTTGCACAATCATTTCCAATATGATGTTGAAGAAATCACACGACAGCGCATCGCCCTGCCTAAATCCTTTTTTGACATCAAAACTATCGGTAAGGTGTTCACCGATTCGGATGGAGCAGCGAACATTCTCCAAAGTCATCGTGCATAGTCTGACGAGCTTAGCAGGTATGTCAAAGGTAGACATAGCGTTGTATAGCTCGTCTCTAATTGCGCTATCATATGCGGCTCTGAAGTCGACAAATAGGTGGTGAGTGTCGACTTTAAATTCATTATTTTTTCCAGGATCTGCCGTAGTGTGAAGATTTGGTCGATGGTGGACTTCCCTGGCCTGAATCCGCACTGATAAGGACCTATCAGCTTAATTACAAAAGGTCTTAGGCGCTGGCACAAAACGGCAGGGAGGACTTTATAGGCGATGTTAAGGAGACTTATTCCTCTATAGTTGGCGCAATCAGAGGGATCTCCTTTCTTGTGGATCGGGCATACGATGCTGAGACTCCATTCCTCGGGCATGCTTTCCTCTAACCATATCTTACGAATGAGCTGGTGCATGCTCCCAACCAGGTCATCCCCAGCTGCCTTGAAGAGCTCAGCAGACAGCCCGCCTGTGCCAGCAGCTCTATTTGACTTGAGCTTCGATATGGCAATCTTAAGGGGGATGGAATTCTCTGCGGTCTCCGTCGATTAGAAATGGATCATTCTGCCTGACAGCGGTATATTGACTAACATCGCCGTTATACAGTCTGCAGAAGTGGTTTTTAGGGTTCCGTACCCAAAGGTAAAACGGAACCCTATTACTAAGACTTCGCTGTCCGTCCGTCCGTCCGTCCGTCCGTCCGTCCGTCCGTCCGTCCGTCTGTCACCAGGCTGTATCTCATGAACCGTGATAGTTAGACAGTTGAAATTTTCACAGATGATGTATTTCTGTTGCCGCTACCACGACAAATACTAAAAACAGAACAAAATTAATTATACATATACATAATTACAAACAACCAATAATAAATTGTTTCGAAAGGTTTTCGTTGTCATCTTTCGGTCAGTTCCCATTTGTGAGCGGCTCGCAGTCATCCATTTTGGGAAATGAAACTCAGAGAAAGCGGATAGCCTGAGGGTGCGATCAGCGCTTGACACGCGAACGAGTGGAGTTCAACCCGCGGAAGGTCAGCATTTTTGTTTTTTTTTTTTTTGTTCCTAGTAGCACATGAGGGAGAGTGGGCGAAGAACTCGGGAGAAATCTTCGGCGAAGTACTCGGAGAGTGATCTTCGGGGAAGAACTCCGGTACGGTTTTAAGCAGTTCCCGGTACGCGGCCGTACCGTGTGTTCTATTGCCTACGTTGGTCGCGGATATGACGTTCGTTGTATAAGGTATTGAAATCTGAAATTTGCGTGTCGCGATTGGTGATGCGGGCTAAGTCGTTGGTCAGAAAGTTTCGGTACGACTGTTCGAATACTCAAGCTGCGGTTTGTTTACTTTTTTGAACAGTGAATTCCTTTTTTTTTTTTATTTTACACATATTTTTTTTTATTTATTTCGACTTTTTTTATTGACATGCGGTGTAGGGTAGTTTTAAGGATTAATTGTAAACCTAGATTAAGTTAGGTTAAGGAAATTAAATTTGTGACATATTGAATTGGAAACGATTACGGTGTTTTTTTTTCTTTTGCGTGGGATATTTCGCGAGTCTCGTAGCAAATTCGCGATTCTTGCTGCGGGTAGGTCGGCGTGAGGGCAATCGCGTGGCGCCATTGCTCACGACCAGTCCTCGCAGCTGGCCTAGCATCCCTTTCGCACGACGTCGCGGCAGGTGGAGAGGAGCAAGTGAGCAAGAGGAGCAAGCGATCTTGCACACATACGAACCGATACGTACATACGTGCATACGCATCACATACGTGCATACACTCACACATCTGTACGCTATGTATAAGTATACATACATACATACATATGTCCATTACGAAGTAGAGTTGGGTAGTTCCGGACATGTATAGTTCACGGAACTATGTCCTCTCTCGGACACATGTCCTCTCGTTCCGCAAATTGAACGAAATGAGTTCCATAGTTCCACTCAACCCTTATTCATCAATCACATATGTACAAAACGAAAAAAAAAAAACATAAATGCAACGAATATGCTTCTCATACGGTATGAGTGATACCCCGTAGATTTCAAGAAACCCAAAAGTATGGAGATGTGGCGATAAAGCTCGAACAGTTGGTGTACACTGTACAGCACACTTGAACTGAAATGGAGAAAAGAAATGAAAGAATATAATGCCTGCACCGCATTTCGTGAACGAATGTCATACATGTGTATGTATGCATTCAGGTCCGGACATGGACATGGTTTGCTAGTTCCATATCGGTGCGATAATACATTTAGTTCCGGACATGGACATGTTTTTGCTGGTTCCATATCGGGGCGAGTATACATTTAGTATTTTAAAACGGGTAGAGATTGCAGTGCATACTGAGATGGAATAATTATCTTATAACCCCATTTAGATACTGTTTCAAATATATTGAATGGTCTTTCCAACAAAGTTGTTGGTCCAATATAACACCTAAATATTTAAAACTGTCCACGTGTTCAATCAAGAAGCAATTTTCAAACATTCTTGATTGTTGAATACTATATCTTCAAGAACAAATCGATTACACAATGGTGCATGATAATATAAGGGAAGGTCTCTGAAAACTCTACCATTGATATTAAATATCATGTACTTGGTTTTGTTGCTAATTATTAGTTTGTGATAATTAAACCATCTCCTTAACATATCTAGGTCATAGTTAACATCTGCAAAACTATCAATTAAGTTAGTGTTTGAGTGGAAAAGAGATGTTTCATCAGCAAAGGCAGTTATTTTGCCTTTAAAAGGTTGTAAGAAAAACGAATTAACATAAATTAGAAAAAGGATTGGGCCCAATACTGCTCCTTGGGGAACACCCGTATTTAAGGGTGTGAGAATAAAATGTCACTGATTATGTATTTCTGTTGCTGCTTTAACAACAAATACTTTGACAGAATATAATAAATATATGTATAAATGGGGCTCCCATACAACAGACATGCTTTTTTTGCCGTTTTTATACATAATAGTACGGAACCCTTCGTGCGCGAGTCCGACTCGCACTTGGCCACTTTTTCCATATTCTCAGCATCGACTGCGGTTCTACTACTAGGTGTCCGTTTTCATCCCTGCAGGCTTCCGTTCTGGCTTTATAACCTTTCCATGTTCGCTTTATCTGTTGATAAAACTTTCGAACGTCACGCCTGCAGTAACACCTCTCCGAATCCTCAATCGCGCGCTTCTTGTGCTCTTTCTTCTTTCTTCTGAGAAGCTTATGCTCCTCCCTTCTTTTTAACTCGTAGAGCTCACGAGTTGCTCTTGTTCTTTTATGCAGCGAGGCCTTATATGCATCCTGCTTCGCTGTATGAATCCTCCTGCACTCGTCATCGAACCAGTTGTTTCTTCGTGGTGGAGCCTTGAAACACGAAACTTCGGATGCAGAGCTTTTTAGGGCTTGTTTGCAAAGGCTCCACTGTTATTTTATTGATAGCGTGGAGGATTGAGGTGTATTGGAGAGTTTAAGGGAGACGCGATTGGTAAAAGCACGAGCGGTTTCTGACGATAGTAGCTTTCCGACGTCATAACTTTGTATTCTTACTCTACTCCGTTGCGTTCGCGGTATCCGTAAGCGCATATTGACTACTACAAGATAGTGATCCGAGTCGAACTCGGAAAGTTCGAACATCAAGAATCGTGAAGGAGTGTCTGACGTCGATCGCGATGTGATTAATCTGGTTGGTAGTCGGTTGATCAAAAGACCGCCAGGTGCCTTTGTGTATATCGAGGTGCGGGAAGCGCGTACTGGCTAGAAGGAGATTTCGCCCCGTAGCAAGATCAATCAGCCTGTGTCTGTTATCGGAGGTGGTGTCGTGTAGGCTATGTTTGCCGATGACTCGTTCAAAGATGCTTTCCTTACCCAGCTCATAGCTGCGATATTGGGCATACGTTGTGTCTAGGAGATCGTAGAACTCATCTTTGGTGGAGTCATCCTTGTCTTCCGTGGGGGCGTGGACGCAGATCAGGCTGATGTTAAAAAATGTAGCCTTGACACGGATTGTTATGAGGCGTTCGCTCACATGCCGAAAGCTTAGGACTTTTTGCCTTAGTCCACCTCGAACAACAAATCCGCATCCAAACAATCGTTGCCCTCTCTCCCTATAGCAGTCGCCGTAGTAAATATCGCAGTCAGTTCATGGAAAACCAAAATTCGTTCCAGCCTACATCCATTGTTCCTCTTTCTCATCGTCTCATTGTAATCAAATGAACCCAACAGATTATACCTACCCAAGTCACAATTCTCCCCAAGTCTAACCCGTTGTCATAGCCCCACGCATAGCCATAGGACCAACCAAACCATCTACATTTCACACGTTATGAAAAGCTGAAGTGCCGCCTACACCTGAATCTGACACCAAAGTGAGAATTCACCAAATCCGTATGTCAAGAAACTTCCCACCACACTTCTTCCACGAACGCATATCTTGTATATAGCGGTAATAAAACAACTTCTGCTTTCAAGCATATCCACTGCATTCTTCCCCATTCGGAACTATGCGCTTGTAATCAAATCGTAAAATATTTGTATCTCAAGAGAAAAAACCGTGAAATTTTCGAGAATGCGTCTATAGTGCTGAGCGTCATGCGTGCAAGTCCCAATGCTTCATCACACTAATTACATGGTAATGCGTTCGGGGTGATTATATTGCTTCATCGTCGGATGCTTGGAAGACGGGCATCATGTGGGGCCGATGTACATAGTATGTTTGCCTTGCCGATTAACAATTGTCATAAATGGCAGTTTTGACATGCGCTTTCCCACCTCTCTCCCCGTTCATACAAAGGAAACATTTTTTCGAAACGTCAGCAAATTCACTCAAGCGTTTTTGGAACAGTTTTTATGTAAATTTTAAAATTTTAATTATAGATTTTGAGAATTTTGAAAAGAATTTTTGCTTCTCGGCCAGCTGGACTGACGTTAGGATGGGGAGACTTGAGTTCAGATAGATGTTGGCGCGAAAGTCGTTGGTGATTGTTTCTAGTCATTTCGCAAGAATTTGGGTTTTTATAGCTTAGAAATCGGATAATTGGAAAATTCTTTTCAATTAGAACTCAAATTTAATTTTTATTCGTAAGATAAGTGTGTAGACTAATTTTGGATGAAGACGAAGCCTTGAACTCGATGGAAGACGAATAAACTTTTAATGGCGGTCATGGCGACCGTGTAGAAAGTGGAACCAGTCCGCCATTCGAGCAGTAGCATGCTGCGGGCAGTTGAATGACGTAGATAGATGTTTGCAAATGCTAAAGTTATTGGTCTTACTTACTTATCAGGCCAGCGATCCATGGAGGACCTGAGTCTGAGCTATAGCTGCCTTCCATCGTTGACGGTCCCGGGCACGCTGCTTCTAGTTATCAAGACCAAGATGTCTTACGTCCGCGATTACTTAGTCTTTATAGCGGAGGTTCGGTCTTCCTCATCTCGAACCAGGAGGCTCGGAGTCGAAGACCCTCTTAGCTGGAGCGTTGATGTCCATGCGCTCGATGTGGCCGAGCCAGTGTAGTCGACGGATCTTTGCCACCCGGACTACATCCACATCTTTGTACAGCTCTTAGAGTTCGCGGTTGTGTCTTCTTCTCCTCCATTCACCTTCCTCACAGACAGGACCAAATATCCGGCGCAGAATTTTTCTTTCGAAAGAACCCAAAATCAGCCCCGCTGTCCTGCTTAACGTCCAGCTTTCGGCTCCGTACAGCAAGACTGGCAGTGTGAGCGTTTTGTAAAGCATGACTTTGGTCTTTCGAGTGAGGAGTTTTGACCCCAGTTGTTTGGACAAGCCGAAGTAGCAGCGGTTGCCAAGGGCGATTCTGTGCCGGATCGCCACTGTGGTGTCATTTGTGGAATTTACGTTTGCCCCGAGGTAGACAAACTCCTTAACTATCTCGAAATTGTAGCTGTCCGTTGTTATATTTTGTCCCAGGTGGTGAGCGACGGATTGGTTTTTGCTTGACAGCATGTACTTCGTTTTGTCTGTTCTTCAAACGCCGTGAATGCTTCCACAATGCCACGGCGAGAACACATGATGATGTCGAAGGTAGTAGATAGTGCCTTCCTTGTTGACGCCTGCCCGTCGCACTATCTGCTCCAGCACCAGGTTGAAGAAGTCACATGACAGCGCATCTCCTTGCCGAAATCCGGTGCTTGTTTCAAACGGTTCCGAAGTCCTAGAGCCGAGTTGCACGGTGCATCGCGTATTTTTTAGCGTGGCGCGACTCAATTGGATCATTTTTCCCGGGATCCCGAATTCGACCATCGCACCAAACAGTTCTTCACGATGAATGCTGTCGTATGCGGCTTTGAAATCGATGAAAAGATGGTGTGTATCGATTCGAAACTCGTTGGTCTTTTCCAGGATTTGTCATTTGACTATTTGTCTATAGTCGATTTTCCGGGCCGGAAGCCGCACTGGTAGCTGCCGATTAGTGCGGTTCAAAATGGCTTTACACGTTCACACAGTACGCTGGCAGTATCTTGTATGCGACATGGAGCAGGAATATACCTCTATAGTTCTTGCAAGAGGCAGTATCGCCTTTTTTGTGGATGGAGCAAATAGGGCTGGTATTCCGGTCGTCGGGCATGCTTTCATCTTCCCAAATTCTGCGATGATCTGGAGCATGCTCCCTACCAGAACATCACCGCCAGCCTTGAAGAGCTCTGATGGCAAGCCATCTGAGCCTGCGGCCTTGTCATTCTTCAGTTTCTGAATAGCTGTGCCGACTTCTTCGATGCTGGGTGAGTGGACTACTTCAGCGGCTGGAGTTGGGATTTCCTCGGTCCCTACCACTCTCTCTTGGTCATGCTCGTTAATTAGCAGCTGGGAATGCTGTTTAAATACATCCACTATTCCCTGCGGGTCGGTGACAAGATTACCCTCGCAGTTTCGAAGAGCCTGGGTGCCCTTTTTGAAGCCTCCTGCAAGGTCTTTGGCTTTCTTGTAAAAGGCTCGTATTTTATGTTTGTCCCTAGACTCCTCGATATCCTTAAGTTGGGAGGCTGCGAAGATTCTTTTCTTTTGTCGCAGTAGTTTTTTCTCCTCCCTTCTTCTGGCTCGGTACTCTTCTTGCGCTGCCCTGGTTTTCCTCTGCAGCGCCTTTTGGTACGCCTCGTCGGTTGCTGCATTTTTCTGCTCACACTCGCCATCATACCACGGGTTTCTTGTCGGGGGTGGTAGGTATCCTAAGGTGGTTTCCGCTACTTCCTGAATGGCTGAGCGGCAATGCAGTCACATGTAATTGGCATTTGTGTTCGACGTAGGCATACCGAAGAGTCTTTCGCTCAGTTGCTACCTGTAGACTCTGGTAACCTCCTGTGTGCTCAGGCGTCCAATGTCGAACCTCCTCCTGGTGGGCAGGTGCAGCTTTCTGACATTGGACAGTCGAGCTCTTGGGGCTTCTTTTGATGGTTATAGATTATATGACCTAAAAAGCGACTATGAAACTCTAGAACATTTCAGCAATCTTCTGGTTGCCGTGGTGGTGCCGCGCATCATGAGCACAATTTGATGAACTCATCCACGAATTAACATTCATAAGATCGAAAGGAATTCTGCTGTCCACTCATCAACAGGCGATACCAGAATACACAAGACTTGATATTAAGTTCTTTTGTAAATACTGCCCTGTCCTCTAAGATACGGTCTTAGCAATCAAGATGACCTTGTTGTGCCTCCAGATAAATGCAATGTCCAGACAGACGTCAATTTGCTTCTGAATCTCTGACGATCAATTTTGACTCAAAAGCAAGGACATGTTAAAACGTCAACTACTAAATCTAGTCAAAGCTAACCTCCGGCATTGTTGGCTCAGTTAGAAACGCTTTCCTCACGCAGTAGTTCTTCCAACACTCCAAACGCAAAAAGAAGACACAATTATCTAATAAGTGCCGCCACAGCTATTTGCTCGGCGTCCAAATCGCAAGACCGAAACCGACTATTGCCAAATGAATCCATTTACAGTCTTCCGACTCTCACCTGATAGAGCGGGTATTCGACTTGCAAGTGTTGAACCTCTAATGAAGTATCAAAATACCGAACCTACCTTATACCTACCTCGGTGCCACTACTGTGGCACATATGTCTCGATCGCGAACGGTCCCGATGCATAGTAAAAACAACTCTGGGTGATTGCAGGCCTTCCTAAACTGCATGACAGATTCATCAGACTTGACACTAAATTCGTGTTCACATGATGTCCATCGTGCCATGTACCGAGAAGTTTTTGCTTCGTGATCAGCGGACAGTAGTCTGTGATCAGCGATCTTATCCAATAGTTCGTTCTCAACGTCTTTCGCTATGTACGTTTAGGGGGTTTGTGTTTCGTCGAAGTCTGTCTTATGTCCCTCATGCCTCTCGATGTCCATGAGAACCACTCATACAACTCCTCGTTGGAATCGAAAAAGTTTGGCATAGTAAACTACAGCAGTGAACACAATTCAGCACTGCTATTTTGAATCGGAACGTCACTGATTGATAGGCGGCAGTTGAAACCAGTGTAGTGAAGATGAGCTTTTGATGGGCAAAGCTTCATCGAGCACCACATATTGACACTTCACGCAACATAAGAAACTATGAGATGATAGCTAGTAAGCAAGATGTGGTAACTTATGAATGACAGGAAATTGTCTGGCACGAATTGCTGCATCATTTACTACCTATCGTGGAACGCCTGTGTTGAGGAAATGCTCAGCAAATGTTGTCAAGCATTGCCACAGCCTTACAAGTCATGTCGTAAAATGTGTAGTTCTAGTACTTACTTACTTACTTACTTATGAGGCCTGCGATCCATGGAGGATCAGAGCCTGAGCTATAGCTGCCTTCCATCCTTGACGGTACCGGGCGCGCTGCTTCCAGTTGTCAAGACCAAGATATCTTACATCCGCGATTACTTGGACTTTATACCGGAGGTTCGGTCTTCCTCTTCTTCTCGAACCAGGAGGCTCGGAGTCGAAGACCCTCTTAGCTGGAGCGTTGATGTCCATGCGCTCGATGTGGCCGAGCCAGTGTAGTCGACGGATCCTTGCCTTCCGGACTACATCAACATCTTGGTACAGCTCGTAGAGTTCGCGGTTGTGTCTTCTTCTCCATTCACCTTCCTCACAGACAGGACCAAATATCCGGCGCAGAATTTTTCTTTCGAAAGAACATATAATCAGCTCCGCCGTCCTGCTTATCGTCCAGCTTTCGGCTCCGTACAGCAAGACTGGCAGAATGAGTGTTTTGTAAAGCATGACTTTGGTCTTTCGAGTGAGGAGTTTTGACCCCAGTTGTTTGGACAAGCCGAAGCAGCATTGGTTGCCAAGGGCGATTCTATGCCGGATCTCCGCTGTGGTGTCATTTGTGGAATTTACGTTTGCCTGTTCTTCAATCGCCGTGAATGCTTCCACAATGCCACGGCGAGAACACGCGATGATGTCGATATCACCCGCGTATCCTAGCAGCTGGATGGACTTGTAAAAAAGCCTTCCCTGTTGACGCCTGCCCGTCGCACTATCTGCTCCAGCACCAGGTTGAAGAAGTCACATGACAGCGCATCTCCTTGCCGAAATCCGGTGCATGTTTCGAATGGTTCCGAGGTCCTAGAACCGAGTTGCACGGTGCATCGCGTATTTTTTAGCGTGGCGCGACTCAACTGGATCAGTTTTCCCGGGATCCCGAATTAGGCCATCGTACCAAACAGTTCTTCACGATGAATGCTGTCGTATGCGGCTTTGAAATCGATGATAAGATGGTGTGTATCGATTCGAAACTCGTTGGTCTTTTCCAGGATTTGTCGAAGTGTGAAAATTTGGTCTACAGTTGATTTGCCGGGCCGGAAGCCGCACTGGTAGCTGCCGATTAGTGCGGTGCAAAATGGTTTTAGACATTCACACAATACGCTGGACAGGATCTTGTATGCGACATTGAGCAGGGATATACCTCTATAGTTCTTGCAAGAGGTAGGATTGCCTTTTTTGTGGATGGGGCATATAGAGCTGGTATTCCTGTCGTCGGGCATGCTTTCACCTTTCCAAAATCTGCAGATGATCTGGTGCATGCTCCCTACCAGAACATCGCCGCCAGCCTTCGAGAGCTCTGATGGCAAGCCATCTGAGCCTGCGGCCTTGTTGTTCTTCAGCTTCTGGATAGCTGTGCCGACTTCTTCGATGCTGGGTGGGAGGACTACTTCAGCGGCTGGAGTTGGGATTTCCTCGGTCCCTACCACTCTCTCTTGGTCATGCTCGTTAAGCAGCTGCTGGAAGTGCTGCCTAAAAACATCCACTATTCCCTGCGGGTCGGTGACAAGATTACCCTCGCAGTTTCGAAGAGCAAGGGTGCCCTTTTTGAAGCCTCCTGCAAGGCCTTTGGCTTTCTTGTAAAAGGCTCGTGTGTCATGTTTATCCCTAGACTGCTCGATATCCTTGAGCTGGGAGGCTGCGAAGATTCTTTTCTTTTGTCGCAGTAGTTTTTTCTCCTCCCTTCTTCTGGTTCGGTACTCTTCTTGCGCTGCCCTGGTTTTCCTCTGCAGCGCCTTTTGGTACGCCTCGTCGGCTGCTGCCTTTTTCTGCTCACACTCGCCATCATACCACGGGTTTCTTGTCGGGGGTGGTAGGTATCCTAAGGTGGTTTCGGCTACTTCCTGAATGGTTGAGCGGCAATGCAGCCACATATTATTGGCATTTGTGTTCGACGTAGGCATACCGTAGAGTCTTTCGCTCAGCTGCTCCCTGTAGACTCTGGCAACCTCCGGTGTGCTCAGGCGCCCAATGTCGAACCTCCTCCTGATGGGCTGGTGTAGCTTTCTGACATTGGACAGTCGAGCTCTGAATCTTGCTGCTACGAGGAAATGGTCAGAGTCGACATTTGCCCCTCTGAATGTTGGCACATCCAGGATGTTTGACGAGTGCCTTGCGTCAATGAGCACATGGTCGATTTGGTTGGCGGTTCGACCGTCCGGAGATCGCCAGGTTGCTGTGTGGGTTCGCCTACGAGGGAATCTTGTGCTACTTATCACCGCATTACGAGCTGTTGCAAAGTCCGTGAATCGGAATCCGTTATCTGATGTTGTATCGTGGAGGCTGTGCTCTCCGATCATTCCCCCAAGGGTGTTCTCCTTACCAATTTTGGCGTTCAAGTCACCGAGCACTATTTTTACATCGTACTCCGGACAAGCTCCGTAGGCGTTGTCCAGGAGGTCATAGAAGACCTCCTTGATAGGGTCGTCAGCCTCGCCGGTAAGAGCGTGTGCACATACAAGACTGATGCTATGAAATCTGCCTGTGATGCGGATCACAGCCAGGCGATCACTTATAGGTTCAAAGTCGATGACCTTCGACCTTAACCGCTTTCCCACGACAAATCCGCATCCCAGTAAGTGTAACCTTTTGTGACAGCTGTAATAAATGTCGAAATTTTTCTTCCTCATCATACCGTTTCCTATCCAGCGTATTTCCTGGACCGCAGTAATATCCGCCTTGTACTGCGTGAGGATTCCTTCTAGTTTATGAGCAGCTCCGGGAGTGTACAGAGTTCTGACATTCCAGGAGCATACTCGCAAATCGTGTTCCTTTTTTGTGCGTTGTCGTCGTCGAGTATCCGTCTATATATCCGAGGTATCTGGCTCATTCATAACTTTTGTTTTTTACGTGGACGGATTGTTAGCGGCCGCACAACCGCCATTCTGGTCGAGATTTTGTCGCGGCATACGTTATTTCACCTGCCAACGGTTGTTGAAGAGGCTGTCCAGAGGGCGCTGCAAGGAGGCCGTATGTCAACTTGACCCGGGCATTTAAACAGGGATCGTTGCTGGCATCTCTCCAGGTTGAGAGCAATCAACAACTTTACCCTGTATGTCCGAGCCCATGCCCTCTAGTGTAGTTCTAGGCTTATTTATAGTCTCGTCCTTGTTAGGCAAGCTTGAGTAATTGAACATTAAAACAGTGATCAACACTGATTTAAAGCTCCTAATTCCTTGTCGATACAAACAGGTCAATGAATGTCCGATCACAGCAATGCTCTTACAGAGGACCATCGGAAAAGCATGCGCGAGCCCCTATGTCGCCCATCGCTATTTCGAGCTGGGTCCTTCCGTCATTTCATGGCCGTGCCAAGTCCATATTACACTAATCAATCGACATTCCGCAACATCATTCAATAAAGCAAATACGTCACTTTGTATGCGAGGCACGCTGCACGCATTTTAACGACAAGCTTATCACTCATCGCGCAATGCTATAAATTACACGCGGATTATATACAAAAATCCATGCGCTGCATGTACTTCTCTCCTTACATTGTTGCATCCAGTTACTACAGTATCTTATCTTCACCAACAGTCATCTGGGCCTGAGTGTTTGTCACAACCACACTACTCGTGCGGCAAATTAACTCGCAAACGACATTTTAATATCTCGGTGACTTTATTGTTGACCCACATTGACTGCAGGCGACACACGGCTTGGAGTACAAAATCCATCTTCCACAAAATCACTATTTATCCAAACAACCCCTCAGATTGTATCGTGTAAACACTAACACGCATCATCACTCATCACCTCGTCCGACTGTTTCATCATGAACATATAACATGAACCATGCTCCACAAGATCGTACATCTTACTCTCTGATCTACGACATGTCGAAGTGCATTCGAGTCCACGCGGTAAAGAGTCTATTAATAAGTCAATCTACTTGAGATTCATTTCCCATCCTGCTGTTGCTTCCATGCCGCGCACCAGCGCTCAATTAACACGATCTAAATTACACTTCCTGTTGAATGTTCAAGTGGTCTCGGTGTCGGTGACGGTGTCAGTGGTGGTGGCTTTGAAAGCAATGAAGCAATACATGGGCGACTGCAATGGATCAGTGTAAGCTGAAGAGTTCCTATCGTCACATAGCCATAGGACCGTCAATAGAGCCCATGCTCGATCGGCTCGATGTGGCTTCTTCAGTCGCCCTAGAGCACTGGACTGATGATGACGACCCAATGCTGTCCGAGTCACTTGACGTTGAACGGAAGTTGTGCTTCTATAGTCTGTTTCTTTGTTTTGTCCCGACTAATTGTTTTTGGATTGTACTATAGGTCGCCAGGTTCGACGATCATGGCGATGATGCACGCATGGTAATGAGAGCTTAACGCGGTAATGCGAGATATCTAGGTCAGACGTTTTATTGTATTTCCAGTTTCGGACAGATGTTTGTGCTTCACTAGTTGTTCGAATTTGTTTACGTTGTAATTGAGATTAGTGTGGAGTCGAGAGATGGAAATAAAGCGAGCGCGTAAAGTATCTGATTTCAAAGAGCCACAATAGACTAAACGACCTCATTAGTAGAGTGGAATGTGTTTCTAATGGACTCGAAGAATGCACGACGTAGAGTTTTGGCTAACGCCTTATTTTCGGGAGCTGCAGCTGATTGGATTTGTGATGACGACCCATTACCCAGTAACTAGTTGGAATTCTCATGACTGAAAACCCATTTAAATGATATAGAATCCATCCAATTTCGGATCGAGGGGGGAGGGAGCGAGCAAACAGAGCGAAGAAGTTGATCGCGTTTAACATGGCAAACGTCAGCTTCGATCTCTGTCCCTGCTCAATCCAAGTTGACACACAGCCTCCGCGTGGCCCCCCCTGGATAGCTACCCTGGCACCCGCCAGGTAGTGAACCAATGTGTGCAGCGACCCAACCCTTGTTCCTGGGGAAAGAGGAACCTGGCCCTCCAGGTTGGGGGTTGTGCTTAGGGGTAACATCCCGATCACGTAAAAACCTACTTGTTCCGAAACGACAGCATGCCTCGGATACGGACGGATACAAAGCTGACGACCCCTGCAAACGACTAACGGACTTGAGAGTCTGTACTTGGAATGTGAGGTCCCTTAACAGACCGGGTGCAGGCGATCAATTGGAGCAAACCCTCAACTGCTATAAAGCAGATATAACCGCACTCCAAGAAGTGCGATGGGATGGACCAGGCAAGAAACGGATGAAAAACTGCGACATCTACTACGGGAACTGCTACAAGGAGAACAAACAGCGCTTATTCGGGTGCGGATTCGTTATTAGTGGAAGACTCCGACAAAAAGTCTTAAGCTTCCGAGATGTAAGCGAACGCCTCATAACAATCCGCATCAAAGCTACATTTGGAAACATTAGCTTAATATGCGCTCACGCTCCAACGGAAGAAATGGACGATCGACTCAAAGAAGAATTCTACGATCTCCTAGACAGAACATATGCCTAATGCCCCAGCTGCGACACAAAGATAGTCCTAGGAGATCTTAATACAAAACTGGGCAAAGAGGACATATTTGAGTCGATCATAGGAAAGCATAGCCCCCATAACACCACATCCGACAACGAACGTAGGCTAATCGATTTCCTAGCGGGGCGTAACCTCCTTGTAGCAAGCACGCGATTCCCCCATCTCAACATCCACAAGGGTACCTGGCGGTCTTTTGATCAATCGATCACCAACCAGATTGATCACATTGCGATCGACGCCAGACACTCCTCCAGTATTATCGACGTACGAACCTTCCGAGGAGCCAACATCGACTCGGACCATTACCTTGTTGTAGGCAAGGTACGAATGAGGATATCAAGAATGCTTAGGAGTCGAGTAGGACAACTTAAGTTTGACGTTGGAAAGCTACAATCGCAAGAGACTGCCAGAATCTTTGCCGATCGTGTCTCCTCAAAGCCCTCTCAAAATCCGCCCAGAGCAGCTTAAACAATAGAGCAGGAATGGGCTCATTGCCAGAGCGCCGTCAGAGATGCTGCCTCAGAGGTGCTGGGTTTCAAACCGCCACCACCTAGAAACCCCTGGTTCGATGAACAATGCGAACAATCCCATGCAGCAAAACAAGAGGCAAATAAAGCCATGCTGCAACGACGGACGAGAGCTGTTCGCGAAATCTATGAGCAGAAGAGAAGAGAGGAACACACGCTATTCAGAAGAAAGAAGAGAGAGCACGGAAAGCGTGAGATCGAGGAGATGGAGAGATGCTTCCGCAGGAATGACGCCCGTAAGTTTTACAACAGGGTAAAACGAACATGCCATGGCTACAAAGCCAGAGTGGCGGCCTGCAGGGATGAAAATGGAGAACTGGTAGTAGAGTGGCAGTCGATGCTGAGGATCTGGAAAGACCACTTCTACCGCTGTCAGGCAGAACGAGCCATTCGCAATGGACCACGAAGTAACAGAATTCAGTCCACCCGACCTAGACGAAGTCAAAATAGCGATATCAAGACTTAAGTCTAATAAAGCCGCTGGCGCAGACGGCCTGTCTGCTGAGCTTTTTAAGGCGGCTGGAGATGAGCTGGTAAGGTGCATGCACCACCTCATTTGCAAGGTATGGTCGGAGGAAAGCATGCCCGACGATTGGGCATCGTTTGCCCGGTCCATAAGAAAGGAGACCCCTATAACTGCGCCAACTATAGGGGAGTAAGTCTCCTTAACATCCCTGTCAAACTCGTCCGACTGTGCAGGATGACAATGGAGAATTCTCGCTGCTCCATTAAGGTCGGTAATGAGCAAACCGAGACATTTGATGTTAAAAAAGGATTTAGGCAGGGCGACGCGCTGTCGTGCAACTTTTTCAACATCGTGCTTGAAAAGATCGTGCAAGAGTCACTGGCCAACACAAGAGGTACGATTTATTTCAAGTCTACGCAATTGCTTGCGTACGTCGACGACATTGACGTAATTGGACGAAAACAGCAAGACGTCAATGAGGCTTTCGTGAGCATTGAGGTAGAAGCGGCTAAGATGGGTCTCAAGGTTAATGAGGGTAAAACCAAATATCTGCTTTCATCTAAAAGAGACGGACAACACCGATGTATTGGCCAGAACGTCACCATGGGCAGATATAACTTTGAAGTGATCAAGGAATTCGTCTACCTTGGCTCACTGATGACCAGCGACAACAACACCAGCGCTGAGATAAAACGCAGAATCACTCTTGCCAACCGCTGTTTCTTTGGGCTCAAGAGGCAATTGAGAAGTAGAGCCCTCTCTCGGAAAACCAAGGTGACACTATATAAGACCTTGATCATCCCAGTCCACCTTTACGGCGCAGAGGCTTGGACCTTAACAAAAGCGGATGAAGATGCCCTTGGTCGTTTCGAGAGGAAAATTCTGCGCACTATCTACGGTCCCGTTTGTTCAAACGGTGTATGGGGGAGAAGATATAACGAAGAACTGTACGGGTTGTACAGCGACATCGGCCTGGTACGACGTCTACGGATACAGCGTCTAAGGTGGCTAGGCCATGTAGAGCGCATAGAAGATACAGCTCCAACCCGAAAAGTCTTCGAATCCACTCCGGAAGGAAGGCGCGGCAGAGGACGGCCGCCTCAGCGGTGGCACACGCTGGTGGAAGGGGACCTCAACCAACTGGGCGTGCGGCACTGGAAACAGCTGGCCAAAGACCGTGCCGGCTGGAGACGCTTGTTGGTTGAGGCCCAGGTTCACCACGGACTGTAGCGCCACCTAAGTAAGTAAGTAATTTCGGATCAGCAAAAAGCTCCAGAAAATTATGTAAAAAAATATGAGAATGGGACCTAGTGCTGACCCCTGTGGCACTCCATTTGAAATTACTTCCTTACTGGCCACCTAACCCACTTTGACCTCTGCCACAAGCAACCTGTAATTCAGTCGGAAGACAAAACGTCCACCACCGTCATCAGCGTGCAAATTCATGCTCCACTTAAGCGTGGTACTCATGAGTCCAACTAAAACTAAAACTCACTCCTCCGGATGGTGCTAATTGAATTGCCACGGATTCGAATGCAACTTCTTCCAGCGCTCGCGACGACCACTCGAATTTGCACGTTTCATTGATTCCCTCCGTTCGTTCGCTACACTTCATTCCACACCTATTACCAAATACGAGATCAATAACACCAGGCCCAGTACGTAGTCGTGTCGGCGGTACATGGAAAGTACGAGCATTCGATTGTGGAAGGTTGGGTGAAAGATAAACCGCGTATCCGCGCTCTAGCATTAGAGAAATGGGAAAAGATATTCAATTTCGTTGAATAATTACTGTTCTGCGGTATTTGTGCATGCGGCAAACTTAATGGGTGGCAGTGGTGAAATGCCACTTCATCCTGGATGGGATAGTAGTAACATGAAGATGAGATTTATGAGCGAACGCAATCGGATTGCTTTCGGGAGAAATTGTAGTGATCGTGCTGATTTGGAGATGTGTTCGGTGTTTCGGTGGGTTTGAGTGGATCATGGCTTGGCGAATTGGTGCTAATGGATGTGATTTGTTCGGAATTGAAGGGCAGTGGTGTTGAGAATTTCCATTTGGTGGCGATTCATTGGGCGCACGATAGTGATTGTGGTAACGATTGATGTTCAAGTAATCACTTGGTCTGTTGTTAGGTTGATCTTAAGTGATCGTGTGCCTTTCCAGACATTGAGGGTGCCTTTAATAACGTCAGTATTGAAGCAACAGTGTCCAGCCTTCATATGGCCCAAATAAACTCGGGACTGAGTTCTTCTCCTTCTCATCAGGCCAGGAACCCACGAAGGATCTGAGCCTGAACCATAGTTGCCTTCCATCCTTGACGGTCGGCACGCTGCATCCGTGATTACTTGGTTTTTATACCAGAGGTTCGGTCTTCCTCTTCTTCTCGAACCAGGAGGCTCGGAGTCGAGAACCCCGTTAGCTGGAGCGTTGGTGTTTATGCACCCGATGTGACCGAGATAGTGTAGTCGACATATCTTTGCCTTCCAGACTATATCCACATCTTTATACAGCTCGTAGAGTTCGCGGTTATGTCTTTTCCTCCATTCACCTTCCTCACAGGACAGGAGGAGGAGGACAGGAGCAAATATCCAGGGCAGAATTTTTCTTTCGAAAGAACATATAATCAGCTCCGCCGTCCTGCTTATCGTCCGGCTTTCGGCTCCATACAGCAAGACTGGTATGACGCTATAACCGCGTGATGATATCAATTTCATCCACGTATCCTAGCAGCTGGACACACTTGTAGAAGATAGTGCCTTCCTTGTTGACTTCTGCCCGTCGCACTTTCTGCTCCAGCACCAAATTGATGAAGTCACACGACAATGCATCTCCTTGTCGAAATTCGGTGCAGGTTTCTAACGGTTCAGAGGTCCTGGAACCGAACTGCATGGTGCATCGTGTATTTTTAAGCGTGGCGCGACACAGTCGAATCAGTTTTCCTGGGATCCCGAATCCGGCCATCGCATCAAACAATTCCTTGCGATGATTGCTGTCGTATGCGGCTTTAAAGTCGGTAACGTGATGGTGTCTATCGATCTGGAACTCGTTGGTCTTTTCTAGGATTTGTCGAAGTGTGAATATTTGGTCTATAGTCGATCTGCCTGGCCGGAAGCTCTATAGTTTTGGCAAGAGGTAGGATCGCCATTTTTATGAATGGGGCAAATAGAGCTGATATTTCAGTATTCGGGCATGTTTTCACCTTTCCAAAATCTACAGATGGTCGGGTGCATGCTCCCTACCAGAACATGGCCGCCAGCCTTGAAGCTGTGCCGACTACTTCGATGCTTGGTGGGAGGACTACTTCAGCGGCTGGAGTTAGGATTTCCTCAGCCCCCTTCCACTTTCTCTGGATCATGATCGTTAAGCAGCTCCTAGAAATACTCCATAAGTACATCCACTATCCTTCGGGAAGTTGACAAGATTACCCACCAAATTTCGATGAGCCTGAGGGCCATTCTAGAAGCCTCCTGCAAGGCTTCTAGACTTCTTATTAAAGGCCCGTATTTAGTGCTTGTCCCTAGACTCCTCAAGGTACTCCTTTCGCCCTGCCTGGTTTTTCGCTGTAGCGCCCTTTGGTACGCCTTGTCGATTGCTGCTTTTTCTGCTCACCTTCTCCATCATACCACGGGTTTCTTGTCGGTGGTGGTATGTAGCCTAAGGTGGCTTCGGCTACTTCCTGAATGGCTGAGCGGCAATGCAGCCACATATTGTTAACATTTGTGCTCGATATAGGCATATCGTAGAGCTCTTTGCTCAGTCGCTCCGTGTAGACTATGGTAACCTCCGGTGCGTCCAGCCGTCCAATGTCCAACCTCGTCATCGTGGGCTGCTGCAGCTTTCTGACACTGGACAGTGGAGCTCTGAATCTTGCTGCTTCTTCTTTGGTGGCGTTACAGCCTATGAAGGACCAGAGCCAAGCTTCTCTTCAATCGCCCATGTTGTGTATGATTTATTTTTCACACAGATGGAAGGGACCTACAGTTTCATGCCGATTCCGAACGGCGTGAGTGGGGAAGTTTTTTCAAGGCACGTTATACTACGGGGGGTTTCGCCAGCACTCCACCAGGAGGTACGCCGCGAAATAAAGATTCGATGGCGTTGATGTTGTCGGGATCCAAACTCGCTCATCGTACGTCAGAGTCCAACACACTAACTCTGAAATGGTCAGAGTCGACGATTGCCTCACTGAATGTTCGCACATTCTCGATTCGGTTGACGATTCGACCATCCGAAGATCGCCAGGTTGTTGTGTGAATTCGCTTGCGGGGAATCTTGTACTGCTTATCACCGCATTACGAGCTGTCGCAAAGTCCGTGGGTCGGAAGCCGTTGTTTGTTGTTATGTCGTGGAGGTTGTGCTTGTTCTCCTTATCGATCTTGGCGTTGAAGTCTCCGAGTACGATTTTAACATCATACTCCGGACAAGCTCCGTAGGCGCTGTCCATTAGATCATAGAAGTTCTCTTTGATGAGGTCTTCAGTCTTTTCGGTAGGGGCGTGTACGCATATGGGACTGATGTTGTAAAATCTGCCTTTGATGCGGATAACAGGCTTGAAACAGGAATTGTTGCTGGCATTTCGCCAGATTGAGTGCAATCAACAAATGTACCCTACATATCCGAGCCCATGCCCAATAAATGCTGAGTACTCGTATCAAAAATTCGTTGACAGGAGGGGTAAGCGGAAGGGTGAAGCTCAATCGGGGTACACCACAAGTTGGTACTCTATCACCTCTCCTATGGCTCCTTGTGGTCGACGGAATGGTAAAACGTCACGGCCTATGCTGACGACATTGCCATTCTGATATTTGGGAACTTTCCTCAGGTCCTCAGCGAAAGACTAATTATGCACTGCAACTGGTTAGTAACTGGGTCAAAGGCGAGGCCTGGGAAAACCGGAATAGTTGTCTTCACAAGGAAGACCAAGATTCACTTACCCCCGTATGAATGATATCGATCTGATCCGCAGAAAATCTGCCAAATATCTTGGCATAATCCTATACTCCAAGCTTAGCTGGAAGGAATGATTGAAAGAATCAGCAAAACCTACATGGCACTGTATTCGTGCAGAGTAGTCTTTGGAAAGACATGGGGCCGGAAGTCGTGTATTGGTTGTACACTGTCTAGTCTGGTCTTGAGAAGAAATTACATCTTCAAAGTGTTTCAACGGCTCAGAGGGCAGGTTGTCGGGCGGTGACTGTTTCTCCGAAATCCACACCAACGGCGGCTCTTGAAACAATGCTGAACCTTCCACCATTGGACGGACATATACTGCGAGGACATCGCAGCCAGGACTGCACAAAGAATACAGGAATCCGGTCTTCTGAGGAGAAACTCTATCATAATTCCTTCCGGGGGGGAATGGACCAGTGGTATGGTACGTACAGGAAATGATATGGCAATCTATACCGACGGATCCAAAATGGATACTGGTACAGAAGGCGTTCTATTTCGAATCTTGTTATGCAAATCACTCCTACAGACTTGATGATGTCTGTAACGTTTTTCAAGCTGAGGTCTCAGAGAAAACCTGATTCTCAGAGAAAAGGGATCAACATCTATGTTGACAGCCAGGCAGCCATTAAGGCTCTGCAGGCTCGTCAAACTCTGCAAGGAGAGGCTGGACGAGATATGGTACCTTCTGCGGGGTACCGGGTCATATGAATATGTCCGGAAATGAGAAGGCGGACGAGCAAGCTAGAATAGGATCAGGCACAAACTCCACGCAGATCACAACTGAAGCTAATGGCGAAAGCCAATAAGCGATGGTATCAATAAGAACATACGGAACGGCAAGATCAGTGATGATAAGAAAAGGACAGAAAGTCTGCTTAAGTTCAGTGGTGGGAATATCTGATTGGCAATCAGTGCCCTCACTGGGCAGGGCATAATATCCTACCATGCAGCCAGACTAGGCCAGTCCCATAATGACCTCTGCAGAAGCTGCAGGGACGAAGATGAAATCGAATCCATTCGTTACCTACTGTGCGAATTCCCGGCTTAGCCCGAAAAAGGAACATATTCCTTGGAATGTGTTATATACACACAACCTGAACGGAGTGCAGTGGTTTGGGTTGTTGATGTTCGTTCACTACTCTCAGGGGTGGTTGTCCTAGATAGGACCAGAGCCGACCAAATTCCACGCTAGTTATAGTCCGTAGCAATTCGTTTAAGCACTTTAATATTGCATACGCAGAGGATGAATTTCAGTTGACCATATACTGTGAGTGTAATGCCTGCAGCAGTACGTCTGGTCACTTTCCATTCACAACTGCGTTGCTTACTTTTTGTCCATATAGGAATTACTTTTTCTTGGCTATGAAGCGAATTTGAACTATAGACCTTCCGCTCGGCGGTTGATGATGTTAACCACCGCACCACGGCCACCCCACCCCTTTGGCGACTAGAAGAGGATCCTAAGTAAGATTAAGCTGAACAGACTACCAAGATTTCTATCTGCATCTAAGTGCTGCACAATGGATACCTCATAGTCTAAGTGAGCCTTGACCTTTCGTCATAAGGGCACTCACCCACCTAACCAAACTTAATCTAAGTGATCGTGTTCATTGATCTTGTCGATTACTCCTGCACTTTCTCCAGGACTATGTTGAATACTCAGTTCTTTGCCTTTTCCTATTTAAAACCAAACTTTTCTCATTAGTCCGTATGGTTAGAATGCGTGTTATCAATGATCGTAGATCAGTGATCAATGATGCCATTATCTTTCCGTTTCTTCCACTCATTCTCATTCGTTTCGTACGACAATGTTTTAAATTCCAGTGAAAATTTGCGAATTGTTGAGATCGATAGCGATCACTGATCTTTTCAACTTTTTCCATTGGAACGTGATTTTTTTTTTGTTTTATACCAAGCCAACCAGATTTTGTTTGCAAAAAGTGATCGGCACTGATCGTACAACTAAGCGTTTTCTATTTCTCTTGATTCATTTAGGTGTGTCTTGAGTGCTACAAAGAAGTCCGAATAACATTCAACATCAGAGCCTTATTAACTCTTATAATAGGCCACTAAAAGGATCATAGAAAATTGTCGATAAATCGTTATGATCACCTGTGTGTGATACCAAATTTCGTGATCGCTGCTTGTTTGCATCTTTTGCGTAAACTGCTTTTTTGCGAATATCTTTTTCTTGAAGCTCCCCATGATCATCACAGAGATCTATCACAGCCTATGTGTAAGAATGCTCATGATTGATCTCTTTGCTATTATTGGCGCCGAATTGATCGATAACGCCGATCATTCGATAGAGCCTATATATCACCCAGTAAATTATTGTCTGAATAACTGGTAGACTTCGAACTAACTGGTGGATCGTTTTCTTTGTAATAAATGATCACGATCAGTTTCAAATCCATGATCCATCTTCTTCTTCGTCCTTGATGGCGCTACAGTTCGGGGTGAACCAGGGCCTCAACCAACAAGCCTCCCCAGCCGGCCCGATCTTTGGCCAGCCGCTTTCAGTGCCGCACGCCCAGTTGGTTGAGGTCTCCTTCCACCTGTGCGCGCCACCTTAAATGCGGTCGTCCTCTGTTGCGTCGTCCCTCGGGGTTGGAGTCGAAGACTCTTCGGGCCGGAGCGTTGATGTGCATTCGCTCTACATGGCCTAGCCATCTTAGACGTTGGATCCGAAGACGTCTAACCAGGCCGATGTCGCTGTACAGCCCGTACAGTTCTTGGTTGACTCTCCTCCTCCATTCTCCGTTTACACAAACGGGACCAAAGATTGCACGCAGAATTTTCCCCTCGAAACGTCCAAGAGCCACTTCATCCGCTTTTTATAACGTCCAAGCCTCAGCGCCGTAGAGGAGGACCGGGATGGTTAAGGTTTTGTAGAGGGAAACCTTAGATTTTCGAGAGAGGGCTCTACTACTCAATTGCCTCTGGAGCCCGAAGAAGCAGCGATTTGCAAGAGTTATTCTGCGTTTTATCTCAGCGCTGGTGTCGTTGCTGCTTGTCACTATCGAGCCAAGGTAGACAAAGTCCTTGACTACTTCAAAAATATAGCTGCCGAAGGGGACGTTCTGACCAAGACGTCGGTGTTGTGCGTCTTTCTTGGATGACAGCATATATTTGGTCTTGTCCCCATTTACCCTTAGACCCACTTTCGCCGCTTCTGCTTCAATGCTTGTGAACGCCTCATTGACGTCTCGCTTTATTCGTCCAATAACGTCAATGTCATCTGCGTAGGCAAGCAATTGCGTGGACTTGAAGTAGATCGTACTACTTGTATTGGCCGCAGAGTCCCGCACGATCTTTTCAAGAATAATGTTGAAGAAATCACATGACAGTGCGCTCCCATGTCTACAACCTTTTTTAACATCGAAAGGATCAGTTAGTTCACGTCCGACCTTAATAGAGCAGCGAGAGTTCTCCATAGTCATCCTGCATAGTCTGACGAGTTTGGCAGGAATGTTAAAACATGACATGGCTCTGTATAGCTCGTCTCTATAAACACTGTCATACGCGGCTTTAAAGTAGACGAAAAGATGGCGCGTGTCGACCTGGAATTCATGGGTCTTCTCCAAGATCTGCCGTAGTGTAAATATTTGTTCTATCGTGGATTTTCCTGGCCTGAAACCACACTGGTAGGAACCTATCAGATTGTCCACGAACGGTTTCAGGTACTTACACAGTACGGCAGAGAGGATCTTGTACGCGCTGTTCAGGAGGCTTATCCCTCTGGAATTGGCGCAGTCATAGGGGTCTCCTTTCTTATGAACCGGGCAATCGATACTGAGATTCCATTCATCGGGCATGCATTCTTCCGACCATATCTTGCAGATGAGTTGGTGCATGTTCCTAACCAGCTCATCGCCAGCTGCTTTAAACAGCTCCGCGGGAAGTCCGTCTGCTCCAGCAGCTTTATATGACTTAAGTTTCGATATCGCTATCTTAACATCGTCTAGGTCGGGTGGACGGGACTCTCTTTCGTCTTCGTCCGTTGTGAATGGTTTGCTCTGCCTGAAGGCGGCATTTTGATTATCATCGCCGTTATACAGTCTGCAGAAGTGGTCCTTCCACAATCTCAGCATCGACTGTGACTCCACTACTAGTTGTCCGTGCTCATCCCTGCAGGCTTAGCTTTGGCTTTATAGCCTTGGCATGTTCGTTTTACTTTCTGGTAAAATTTTCGAACGACGTTCCCGCAGTAACATCTCTCCATCTCCTCGATCTCGCGCTTCTCGTGCTCCTTCTTTTTCCTTCTCAGAAGCGCATGCTCCTCCCTCCTTTTCTGTTCATAGAGCTCGCGGGCAGCCCTCGTCCGTCGATGCAATGTGGCCATGTATGCATTCTGTTTCTCTACGTGGGCCTGTCTACACTCATCATCAAACCAGGGGTTTCTCGACGGTGGTGGCTCGAAACCGAGTATATCTGAGGCGGCCTCTCTAATGGCTTTCTGACAACGACTCCATTGCTGTTCTATGGTTTATGCAGATTGCATCGGGACCTGAGAGAGCTTGAGTTAGACTTGATCGGCGAAGGTCCTGGCGGTCTCCTGCGATTGCAGCTTTCCGACGTTAAATTTTGGTGTTCTTACTTGACTTCATTGGTTCCGAGAAATTCGCATCCGTACCTTGGCTGCAACAAGGTAATGATCCGAGTCGATATTGGCTCTTCGAAAGGCTCGGACATCTAGGATGCTGGAGGAGTGTCTGCCGTCGATCGCAATATGACCAATTTGGTTGGTTGTCGATTGATCGAGAGACCGCCAGGTCCCATTATGGATGTTGAGGTGTGGGAATCGTGTACTTGCTACTACCAGGTTATGTCCCGCCATAAAGTCCACTAGCCTTAGTCCGTTTTCTGACGTGGAGTTGTGTAGGCTGTGTTTTCCAATGACCCGTTCAAAGATAGCTTCCTTACCCAGCTTCGCATTGACATCTCCTAGAACGATTTTGGTGTCTTAGCTGGGACATTGCGCATACGTTCTGCCTAGGAGATCATAGAAGTCGTCTTTATGTCGGTCATCTTTCTCCTCTGTGGGGGCGTGGACACGTAGTAAGCTTATATAGCCGAGATTGGCCTTGATGCGTATAGTATGTAATCCGTCCGTATCCGAGGCTATTGGTTGTCTCTGAACAAAATTTTTGTTTAAGGGATGTTAGCCCTAAGCGCAGCCCCCAACCTGGAGGGCCAGGTTCCTCTTTCCCCAGGAACAAGGGGTCAGGTCGCTGCACACATTGGTTCACTACCTGGCGGGTGCCAGTATAGCTATCCAGGGGGGCCACGCGGAGGCTGTGTGTCAACTTGGATTGAGCAGGGACAGAGATCGAAGCTGGCGTTTGCCAAGTTAAACGCGATCAACTTCTTTGCTCTGTTTGTTCGCTCCCTTCTCTCCCCTCCTCCCATGATCCATCTACGATCGATTTAATCAATATCCACTTTACTCCGTCACTACAGGTGGACATTACCTACTATTGTCATTATCGCTCGCAAAAATTACATAATATTCGTCACAGCCCCCCTATGTTCCTCATTGCATGATCACCGATCGTGCTACTTACAACGACCAAGCGTATCTTAGCTCTGATAATGAGCAATACAATACATAAATTGTATCTACTTTCCAATAACAGTTTTCTTAACACCAATTCGTTCGTTTCGCTACCTTTCCGTGACCGATCACCGACCCAAAAAACTTGGGCACATGACTAATCGCTTAATTCAATTCAACTATACTTCCGATCTGGCTCTTTCACCTTCCTTCCATTCCAATCTACAATACCAAATGTGGGAAATGGCCTAGAATCCTATTCACAGCGTCCGCCGCACAACGTCAGTCCATCACTCATGTCCAGCGATCATGCTCGGCGATCATCGGTGGCATTGAATTAGTATAAATCTCCCTTGTCTCTCCTCTTCATCGTATTTGTTTTTCAAAAGATCTCCCGCAGAGGAATGATAAGCGACTAAACAAAAAAATCGATTACCGTCAATTACGAACCAAGCATGGAACGTATCATCAGCATTGTGATCGTGCCAATGATTGTCAATCAATTAATCTAAGTGGAGAAATGCGCCAAGAGATGCATACTAGAATCAATCGATCTGCCTGTCTGGCTTATCCATCAGACGGACATAAAAGGGTATAGGGCCGATTGCTTCGAGAGCAGACAGACAGTGGACACATGTTCGTCAGCGTGATGTCAAGTGATCATGAATAATGTTGTGTACAAGTTGTAACTAATTCCGATTGCTGATGAATATTGAAGGGAAACAGGCGTCGATTGATGTGAGCGATCGATATAATGTATGCCGGGCGTGGACGTGCATCATGGACATCAGCACGGCGAAGAAGAATAATTGCTTGTGGGATGTCTTCAAGTTGACTGAATTGACATTGTCATTCAATTTGATGGTTGGCCATGGTTTGGAGAGCAAGATATAGCGAGGAATTTCAAGAGCAGATAAGAAAATTCATCTGGGGGATGTATTGCAGTGAGAAATGTGGCACCATTTAACTGCATGTTCGTCGACGACCCGTGATTAATCTCTGCCTCAACCATAGCAGGGCAATGAGGCTGAAAATAGACACAATCCCTAGAAGGCGGGAAGGTTTTCAATCACGATATCGACACCGTGCTGCTTTGCTTAACCGACTTCATTAAAGCGCAACAAGCGAAATCATCAGTTGCCCTAAACTGACAAGCTACACACGCGCACTTTGCTCTGCGCTGTCCTTTTGGTCACAGACGAAACGCGCCAAAAGTCATGTCTCGATATCGATTGCCCAAGTAACATAATTACCTCTCACAGCTCTCACAGTGTGATTGTAGAATGAAAATAAATCAGGGATGAGCTCGTGCAGCAAGCAAACAACTTAGGTATCATCGCTACATGAGATGGAACAACGAGCACGGAGCATTGAATAGCGAAAGTGAGGAGGAGGTGTCATTGAACATGCACAGCGCCGGTAGTCAACGTACGCCCTCCTACGCTCGACAATTCTATGGCTAAGAATAGACAGTTAATAAGTTTTGAGAAGAATTCCCATGAATTGACCATGGAAGCGCGTTGCGAGCGGGACCGACGAGCAACATCAGCAGGTGTGCACGCAATCCATATCAGATAGCGAGACAACGATGCATTCTTTCGTCTCGTAAACGACAACATAATAGTTGTTTTCGGGTTCCACAGATTCCACATATACATAGATTCCTGACAGCAGCAGTGTATCTATGTCTTTGCTCTGTGCGATCAGACTCGATCGAGTCGATCGAGCTCCTCACTTTTGTGGTTACTCCTTCTCATGTACGCGAGCGTCTAGCACGAGCAATTGCACTTTAATTTATGGAATTTAAATTGGATTTTCTTGTTTGGAACGCTTCAGTGACTAAGTCTTGATGCTCGGAGCATGACCGTAGTGGCGGACAGGACATTGAATGACTTATTCACTTATACCCGGTGTAGACTTTTCTGGTGAGCACAAAGCAGAGCCGCTGGTCAAGTACATGGAAGGGCGGCCAGAATTAATTGAAATATCGATGGTAAATAGTTTATCATCTGCTGATTGTCTGCTCAGATGGTACGGATAGCAGAGCATAGATCTCTGAGTGCTGATGCAAGTAAAGGTGTGTCCAGATGATATCCACATAGAAACTACTATCCACCGCTTCTGCTATGTCGGTAGATAAGGTTGCGTCTTTGATTTATCTAGGTCGTTACTTAATGCAATTTTTCCGTTCATCTTTCACCACGAGCACGAGTAGGCGGACGTTCGATAAGTAATTCAATTGATTTTTGACTTGCATCTACGATCTGCAGATCTACATCAAGTGAAATTGATAAATGAAACGATGATCTGCTCGACAAACAAACTCCAGATCTGCAGATTGCCAGATTGATAGGTTCACAGCCTGTAAGCCATTCGGACAAGGAAGCATCCTCCATCGAGCTCATCCAGGAAGTCAAAACAAACTTCAGATACGTGTCACAGTAAATCTTCTCCAATTCAATTTAGAACTCAATTCATAAATCAGAGACGCTCGCGTACGCAATCTGTTAGTCTGTTCGGCAGCCCATCGCGAAGGTCATTAACTTCACGCATACGAAGTACGAGTACTTCATGGCGTGACGAGAGCTCTACATCTATAAATCATAAAGCTGGAACTCACGTCATCTATCGGAGAGGCATCATCTTCAATAATTATTAATAACTGTGCGCGATGCAGAATGCTGGAGTGGATGCAGTTCTAGATTGAAGATCTGCAACGGCAGCCTGCTTCGACAACCAAACACTTTCGAACTGCCACCAACTCCTTTTGCATGCATGCATGCATTCGTGCGGTGGAAATTTGATGAATCGGACAAATGCCAAACGTAAGAGCATGGCGGCGCAAGCATGATCGTCCAACTTCAGCCTGAGGCTCTCCATCTCTAATTGAATTGATTATTGATTGAATTTGTTGGACGCTGATTTGTTGCAATAAAGGTTGTCTGTTTTCTCCTAAGCGGCAAGACATAGTCTTCCGCGTGCACGGATCCTAGAACTCTGTCGGGGCTGCGGTCAATTGAAAGAGAAGATACGTCTTAGGTGCCCAGCAGTTGGTCATGATGATTTATTATTAACTGGCAGAGTGATTCGCGTTTTGAATGCCTTTTGATCTGATCAATTTTTTTCTTTTAGTTTTAGTGACACAGTAGTCATGATTGACGTGATCTACCGCGAAGGTTGCTGAAAGGTCGTTGAAAGGGGCTTGTAGTCATGTATCTTAAACAGCTTTGGTTTATTCGATAAGTGTTTTGCGTGTCGCGCTTTTGCTTGCTGTGATCGATGGGACTTCCTAAGTCTGTCGCCCTCTTCAAAGTACATTTTTTTTTTTTTTTAATAATTTGCGCGCACTCAAGGTCTAATAACCTTATTATGTCGGTGACACAGTGCGGGCAGATTTTGATGGGAACGATGCTAGGCTGATAGAGCGATAGGGCTTAGGTTAGTCAAGGATGAAGACAAGCTTGACTTCTCTCCACATTTGGCGTATACAGAGCCCAAGTTAAAACACAACTGAGAAAGAACTATGAGTGGTGATAGTATAGTGCTCAGGTCTTTCTGTAGGATGGCAGGAGAGACACCGTCTTTACCTGGGGCGTTACAGGGTTTAAATGAGCCAATTATGTGCCAGACAGGCTGTTCGTTCTACTGTTGATGTTATTTATGACGCTCGTCCGATCGTCAAAAGGCATGAGCTTGGGAGTATAACGAGGGAAATGCATCTCAAGCAGGGTATCCAGGGTTTCCCTGACCGTAAAGGTACCGTCTGATGTCTGATTTACGAAGCAGCCTGAGTCCATTTGTGTGCTCTTGGGATAGCGCTTTATGGAGTCGGGCCGCAGCTAGTAACGAGTTCTCGCAGTGTTTTTTCCAAGATATTCTATTGGATTTCCTCAGTTCGAGGTTTTATTTGGTTAGAGGAGAGCTATAATCAGTCCAACTATTCTTTCCTTTGGCTCTCTTAAGCAGAGATCCCACCTGTTTCCCTAGAGATTCGGGCTGTGCATTCCACCAGGGTACACACCGCTTATGAGTACTTGTCGTGGGCGTACAGCTGATTCTTAGGCCAGGCGCAAATTGAGACACGTATAGCGCGCGAGTTACAGGAACAACCTTCCACCTATAACAACAACAACACAAACAGCAGAATAACCCACAACAACAACAGTACAAGCGGCAGAGTACACCGTCAGACAGCATTCCACACAGCGGCGGAAACAAGCTCAGCAATAACAGCAACGTAGTGCGAATTCCAGCGAAATAATCATAACATGATCGATTGTAATTGCACAGGTGAATTGGGTAAATGCATTATCAGCGTCTGCTGCACATCCGTTCACCTCTGCAACATAGGTCATAAGTAAAATTAAGCTATGAGTTAAGTTCAGTTGATTTTGTAATTGAGGCGAATAAAGTCATAAAAATTAATTTTTTTTGATTCAGCT
This sequence comes from Eumerus sabulonum, assembly GCA_951905685.1. Lineage (NCBI taxonomy): Eukaryota > Metazoa > Arthropoda > Insecta > Diptera > Syrphidae > Eumerus > Eumerus sabulonum. The sequence goes on from OX645060.1 coordinate 10,421,504, forward strand.
GCGTTGAGTCTCATAAGTGGCGCAGTCGTGTAGTCCGACCGGTGTTAAGTACGTAAAGGAAAAATAAAACGAAGAAACGGCGGTTTTCCGTGTCGAAGTTTCGCGATTTACGTTTAACAGTGAATTTTTAAATTCTTTGCGGTCGTGAACCTAAGAACAGTTGAAGTGCTTGGACTAATCTCAGTCTTGTGACACTACCAAGTATCGAAGAGGAAAAAGCAGAGGTTTACTGTTAATCTTCATCGCGGGATCCAACGCAGCCTTCGCTATTCAACAAGAAGTCAACCCAAGGATGAATATATTCCTAATACTCCAGTACATGTGAGTCAGATACTGTATAATCATTGTCTTCATTTTAGAAATATATATATATATATATGTATATAAATAAGCAGTGAAAAAAAAAAAATAAGTAAATAAATAAAAGAATAACAACAAATAAGGTCAAAGAAAAAGAAGTTATTACGTAAATAGAAAATTAATTGAAATACAACGATTGATCGATTGATAATAAATTAATAAATATACTAATCGAAAACCAGTTTAAATTACATATCCTTTTGTAACGAAAATAATTATACCTTTTTTTGTAACGAAAATTAAACTTATATTATTATATATCAGACCTATATTACACCACGTATCTAATTGAAAGTTAACCAATACTATACTATACTTCCAATTCGCTAAGCAAACAAAATATACAATTGTAAAACCACACGAAAATTAAAATTACCTGAATATAATATTTTTCTCCACTGTATGCCATCCCCAAACAAAACCTCCGTTAGGAAATCCCCTTATCCTAAGCTTTCTAACTTGTTCAAATTTAAGAGCCTTAGTTCTATCCCGGAATCAGTGCTTAAAACCAATTGCGACCTCACCTTTAATTCATTTCCTTCACCTCCAATCGCAAACGCCACCATGAATCCAAATATAGCTACAACTTCTGCGGCAGCTACCATTGCATCCCCTAATTTTCGAGATATTTTCGATTCGCTTCGAATCCCGGACGCTGTAAAGGATTTACCCCGTTTCGACGGCAATCCAAGACTGTTGTATGATTTCATCAACAACGTCGAGGAAATCCTAATGCACGTAAAAGGCGTGACAAACAGTCCTCTAGGTCAAATTATTCTCAGGGCCATTCGGAATAAAATAGACGGCCAAGCGAACGAGGTACTCAATATGTACGGTACAAATTTGAACTGGGACGAAATAAAAACAAATTTAGTACTACACTATTCAGATAAACGCAACGAGACCTCGCTAATAAGGGATCTACATCTCCTGAGACAGGGCAACAAAAGCATCGAAGAATTCCACAGCGAAGTGATCGAATTGCAAGCTACCCTAAACAACAACGTCCTCATTCACGAAACAGATCACAACGTTATCAAGGCAAAAAAAGACCTTTTCTCGGAAATGTGCTTAAATGCCTTCCTGTCCGGGTTAAGAGAGCCACTTGGCTCTAACATTAGGGCCATGAAACCAACATCTCTAGCCATAGCTCTCTCATACTGCATACAAGAGCAGAATATGTTCTATATGAAGTATGAGTATCGCCCACCAGCAAGGAAACCCAACCTTTATCAATACCAACAAAAGTCCCACAACCCACAAAGAGGCTACACTACAAACCAAAGACCATTACAACCAAATCAAACTTACAGACCTCCTCAGCAGAACATACCCCACAGACCAACTCCATTCAACGTAACTAATCCTCAATATTCCCGAAACCATACCCAAGCTCTCGCACCAGCATATAATTACCCTCTTTTATCATCATACCAAACCTCAAACAACGCCCAAGCATTTAACCAACATCCCGTCAGACCAAATACACCACAACGTGCCATTCCCCCGGCAGAACCAATGGAACTCGGTACAACGCAATCTCGCTATACACAGCCGACAACGTACAGGCCGCCTATGTCAAACCAAACAAGGCGCAGCAATACACCCAGATACACAATAGAAGAAGTACACAATGTAAACGCACATAACTCAAGAAACAACCTACCACCATCGTACCTACCTAACTTAGACCAGCACTACGTCTACCAGGACCAGGACCTTAACGAGCAAGACCAACAAACACTAGCTGCGATGCAGGAATTAGAAAACGAAAATTTTCAAGACACTGCCTCAGAAAACCCGTCGGATACTTAGATATCAATAAGCACGGATTCATATTACCTTATATCCACATTTCATCCCCATTTGGTCGCCCATTAAAATTCCTAATTGATACAGGAGCATCAGCTTCCTTCTTAAACCCCGAATTTGCCCGCAACCTAAAAGTCGAAAATTGTTCCCCTATTAAAATTTCCACAATTCTCAATAACCACGAACTAAATAAAAGGGTATCCGTACCTATATTTAACGAATTTAACGAAACCGGTAAATTTAAATTCCTTCTGTTTAGATTCCACAACTATTTCGATGGTCTCTTAGGATTAGACATTTTATCCCAACTTCGTGCAAAAATAGACTTAGAGAACAAACTGTTGACTACTCCCAGTTCCACTATTCCACTTTTGTTCAAACCTAATTTCAGCTCTGGAAAACACATAATCCCTTCCAATACGAAAGCGATAGTTAAAGTACCTGTAGACGTGCAAAGCGGAGACGTCTTCATTCGAAACACTCTTGTCGAACCTAATCTTGCCATATCAGAGGGCATTTACACAGCGAAAGATTGGTACTGTGTAATCGAAGTAACCAATAATTCCCCCATCGATAAACCCTTTCTTGTCGAACAACCCCTCAAGGTCGAACCCTACCTTTCCTCTCACTTCATAGAAATAAACAATTTCAATATAAATCTCAATAGTCCCCAAAGTGACCCCGAAATTGCAGAACTCCTTCATACAGAGCATTTGAACTCCGAAGAAAAGAAAGGTCTCATAAGATTGTGTAGAGAATTTGAAGACATTTTCTTCAAAGAAGGTCAGAATCTAAGTTTCACCAACCAAATCAAACATAGAATACACACGATAGATGACATCCCCATATATACGAAAACATACCGATATCCATACTGCCATAAGGAGGAAATCCGAAAGCAAGTAACATCAATGCTTGATCAAGGGATAATAAAGCATAGTTATTCCCCGTGGAGTGCGCCCGTTTGGGTAGTACCCAAGAAGAAAGATCATAACGGGAACCAGAAATGGAGACTCGTGATCGACTTCAGAAAATTAAACGAGAAAACAATTTCCGACAAGTATCCTATTCCCAACATAAATGAGATACTAGATAAATTGGGAAAATGCTTGTATTTCTCGACATTGGACTTAGCAAGCGGTTTCCATCAAATCGAGATGGATCCGAAAGACATCGCTAAAACCGCTTTCTCCGTAGATGGTGGCCACTATGAATTCTTAAGGATGCCATTCGGCTTGAAGAATGCCCCCTCTACATTCCAGAGGATTATGGACAATATCCTGAGAGATTTGGTAGGAAAATGTTGTCTGGTATACATGGACGACATAATTGTGTTCTCCACATCTCTACAAGAGCACCTCGAAAACCTAAAAAAGGTATTTACAAAACTTAAAGAGGCCAATCTCAAAATCCAACTAGAAAAATCTGACTTCCTAAAAAAAGAAATTGCGTTCCTGGGTCATATTGTCTCAACTGAAGGCGTTAAACCAAACCCCAACAAAGTTCACGCCATCAAACAGTTTCCACTCCCACGCACACAAAAGGAAATAAGAGCTTTCCTCGGGCTATTGGGATACTACAGGAAGTTCATTAAGGACTTCGCGAAACTTGTTAAACCCCTGACAACATGCTTAAAGAAGGACAAGAAGATCGAGATCAACGAAGAATACATTAGAACATTTCAGACCTGTAAAGATATACTGTCGAATGATCCAATTCTACAGTACCCCGATTTTACTAAGCCGTTTAACTTAACAACCGATGCAAGTAACTTTGCCATCGGCGCAATATTGTCACAGGGTCCAATTGGAGGCGACAAGCCAATATGCTTCGCGAGCAGAACCTTGACTACAACCGAAATTGGCTACTCCACAATAGAGAAAGAGCTTCTTGCCATCGTTTGGGCAACCAAGTACTTTCGACCCTACCTTTTTGGCCGTAAATTTAACATCATAACAGATCATAAGCCACTAACATGGATTATGAATCTTCAAGATCCCAATTCAAAATTGTTACGCTGGCGCCTCAAACTAGAGGAATATGACTATGAAATAGGATATAAGAAAGGTAAGAGCAATACGAACGCAGATGCTCTCAGCAGGGTTAGAATTGATTGTCCGAAAACATTTCAGAGCTTAGATATCAACGTTAACGATACCGAATCAGTTCAAGGCACCAGTGGTTCAACCACACACTCGGCAATAGAAAACTTAGACGATGGTATTCCCATCTCTGAAAGACCTCTCAATGAATTCAGTCTACAATACATACTACAAAAATCTGACAAGGGATCACCCATGACACTAGAGATTATCTTCAGAAACAAACAACGCAGAACTATTAGAGACAAAACATTTAACGAGAGTACTATTATCGACATCTTCAAAAGACTGTTTTCCCCGAAGAAACTGAACGCAATCTATACGGACGACGAAACCTTTCGCAAAATACAATCAACCTATTCTAAATTTTTCGCAAGTAGGAAATCCTTTCGACTTATTCGGTGTACAGATATCCTAAAAGACATAAGAAGCACAGACGAGCAAGAAAAACTAATCGAAACTTACCACAAAGACAATAACCATAGAGGTATAGAGGAAACCCTTTTGCATCTGAAACGAAATTTCTATTTCCCCTATATGAAAACTAAAATCTCGGAAACGATTAATAACTGCGAAAAATGTCAAACACTAAAGTACGAACGAAACCCCCAAAAAATTAAATACGAAAAACCCGAAACCCCGGCAAAACCCCTCGACATCCTCCATATCGACATATATGCAATTAACAACAGACACATCCTAACAATTTTAGACAAATTTTCGAAATTCGCAACGGGATATACTCTCCCTTCCAGAAATAGCATTAACGTACTGAAATCACTTAAGAACTTTATTAGCCTACACGGCATCCCATCCAAAATCGTCGTCGACCAAGGATCCGAATTTATGTCCAACATTTTTAAAGACTTCTGCAGGCGGTTTCAAATCGAACTTCATACCACCTCGTTTCAACAGACGAGTAGCAACTCTCCTGTCGAACGACTACACTCATCCTTAACAGAAATTTATCGAATCATCCTTTCAACGTTCAGAGAAAATAGACTAGAATTAGATCATGAAGAAATTTTTTCTGAAACAATATTCACGTATAACAATGCAATCCACTCTGCTACAAAACTCACTCCCTTTGAACTTTTCTACGGAAGACCATATAAATTCAATAACACTTTAACTCATACCAACGAACACGAGTACTTGACAGAACTAACAAAATTCCAACAAGACTTTTTCCCTAAAATTAAGGACAGACTAGAACAGGGCGTTAGCAAGAGAATAGACAGACTTAATAACGATAGGAACGACCCAGAAGACAGAAACCCACATGATTTTATATATAGAAAAGAGTGTAAAAGAAATAAGCTCACCCCGAGATTCAGTAGGCATGTAGTAAAAGAAAACAACAAAGTAACACTTCTAACTACGACGAATAAGAAATTCCATAAAGCTAGAATTAAGAAAAAACGTAAACACACTTGAAGCTTAACCAAATTTTTTCATTTTTATCTTAAGGCTAATATTAATATCAGCTCAGGAACTGGAAATACGTGACCTCTCAAAATACAACGGAGTACTCCCGCTTAAATTAGGAAAAGCAAAATTAATAAAGACATTCTACAACCTCATTCATGTTATAGACCTAGACGAATATATAGAGAACGTAGAACAAATCCGAACATCCCTTCTACATTTCAGAACATTCAAGAACCTCCAGCCAAGCGTAGACACTGTAGAGTCCAAACTCAGAGACTTAAAAACCAGGATAGACCTTTTATTACCGAGACAAAAACAGAGACCAAAAAGAGGACTCATTAACGGACTAGGCAGTACAATAAAACTAATAACAGGAAATATGGACGCCTATGACGCAGAAAGAATTAACGATGAAATAGAAAACTTAAAACAAACCCAAAACCACCTGATAGACCAAACAGCTTCAAAATCAAAACTAAACCATGAAATGATTCAAAGATTCAAGAATATTACGGATCACATAAATTACCAACAGAATCTTATTCAGAAGTACATAGCCGATTACAATAACAGAACATTAGTCATAATACGATCAAACACAGATTCATTCATCCACTCTCAATACCTGAACCGAATCAGTTTTAACGTTGACCTTTTAACCAATCATATACGCGACATTTCGGAAGCAATGGTACTAGCCAAGACTAATAGCGTTCCAAAAATTATACTAAATCCTAACGAACTTTCTCTCATCCATGAAGTCCTTAACAATACGATAGAAATAAAATCAGACGAAAACTTATACGAATTACTCGAACTTCAGGCTTTCTGCAATGGCTCTAAAATTATTTTCAACATTAGAATCCCTATATTTTCCCAACACACTTTTTCCTTTTTCCACATTATCCCAATACCTATTAATGAAACTAAACAAATAATTGTAAAACCATACCTAGCTATAGACGATAATGTTATACAGTACTTCGAACACATGTGCCCTAAAGTGGAGAAGATATTCATCTGCAAGGAATCAACGCATCAAGAAACGCTACAACAGTCAACATGCATCGGAAGAATCCTAAGAAATAAGCCCGCTACCTGCACAACGGAAGACATCAATGAAATAAAGTCCATTACCCAGCCAGAAGACAACAACATACTCCTTATAGACGCCCCACGCACCTTTATCAACTCCACATGTAATTTCGAGCAAACCATTGAGGGCTCAGCCTTGATCACATACAAGGACTGTGATGTCTATATAAACAATGTAGTCTACAGGAGCAAACCCTACACCCACTGGGACAAAATCCACATCTATCCCACAAACTATAATATCATCCACTCTAACCTTACAATAGAAAATCTCAATATAAAAAAATTTAACGATTTCAAATTTCATCAACAGGAAAAATTCAAAATCCTAACATGGGACAGCACACGGCGAGACATTTATCTATTTTCAATTTTAATAATTTCAATAATTATAATAATACCAATATTTCTATGCAATAGACAGTTTAAGGCTAAACTCAATACTTCGCTCCCGTCCAGTCCATCAAGCTTTCCAGGACCCTCGCTTCAGTCTTAGGGGGGAGGAGTTACAGGAACAACCTTCCACCTATAACAACAACAACACAAACAGCAGAATAACCCACAACAACAACAGTACAAGCGGCAGAGTACACCGTCAGACAGCATTCCACACAGCGGCGGAAACAAGCTCAGCAATAACAGCAACGTAGTGCGAATTCCAGCGAAATAATCATAACATGATCGATTGTAATTGCACAGGTGAATTGGGTAAATGCATTATCAGCGTCTGCTGCACATCCGTTCACCTCTGCAACATAGGTCATAAGTAAAATTAAGCTATGAGTTAAGTTCAGTTGATTTTGTAATTGAGGCGAATAAAGTCATAAAAATTAATTTTTTTTGATTCAGCTGCGTTGAGTCTCATAAGTCGCGTGAGGTGACATAATACGAGTGCCATGACACGTACGTGCCAAACGCGTACCTTGGTGATCCGCAAGTTGAGACCCAGGTACTCGCAGATCGAACGGTCAATTCATAATTTTTTTTTTTTTTTTTTTTTAATTTGCGCGCACTCAAGGTCTAATAACCTTATTATGTCGGCGACACAGTGCGGGCAGAAGGTAGAGAGGAAGAGGAATAGAGGAGATGCCGATGGACATTGATCTTAAATGCTTGCATGTTGCATTGAGGGGGAAAACCGAATCCGGCAGGGAGTTCCAGATTCGTGTGGTTCGGTTAATGAAAGATTCTCTATATTTGACAGTACGTCCGAAAGCGGGCTTCAGAGTATATTGGTGAGCATTCCTAGAGAAACGTGTATTGCGGGAGAAATGTTGAAGGGGCGGAATGCAACTGGCTATTTCATCAGAGCATTTTTGGTGGTAGTAACGATAAAACAGGGAGAGGCAGGTAACATTCATGCGGTGTTCCAGCGAGTCTTCATATAGTTGGCACCTTGGGTATCATATAGTTCTTTATGAGCCCTAACTGCCTCTATTCATTTTTCTTCTGCCATTTCTCCAAAACCAACAACCACACGCGAGAGAATGGCACGTGTATCTGTGTCTCGACTACAGCGCCGCGTGTCGGTCGGCTTGCGCGGGTCGCGGTACGTCACACGTGTTTACCAATTTGCGCCGTTCTATTGAATTCTAGTTTACAAAAAAATGCGTCACGCTGCGCCACCTCACACGCGCTATACGTGTCTCAATTTGCGCCTGGCCTTAAATATGAGATAAAAGTTTCGTTACAATCGACTTCAAAAGCTTATCTTCTTTAGCGGCTAGTTGAGTTTGAAAAAGAGCCCAATTTGTTCGTCCGGGCCGATATCCAGGCTCAGCTTCCTCAACCGCACTAGGGATATTAAATCTGATATGTTGGTGATCAGATATGATCATGGCTTGAAATTATAAACCAAAGTCTGAAACGGAAAAATTACTGCGAATTATATCCGAATGCGAAAAATACATACAATTCTCCATCCCGTTTTAGGATGTCATTAATGTAGTGACATATGAGCTAAATCACGTCCACCCAGGTTGTTACAGTGATCAGTGCTCAACTTTCAATGACTCGTAGCGTAGTCGTCCAACTTTCTACTAATGGTGCCACTCATGATCAGCAGATTTATTGCTTGTCGTGGTCACTTACGCTGACTAACTATTTGTTATATTTCTGGCCAATTACGACCATTCCAGTAGTGTCACTCCAGCACTGCTATTCATCCACTCGCTACAGTACGTGACAGCTGCACGAATGTCGATCAAACCAAGTAGCCAAAACGTGACCATCATCCTTCGACTCCTAACATATTCCTTCGTACGTATTCATTACCACCAACTATAAGATCTAACCAAGACATTATTCCAAACTGTCAACGCCATCAAACTTGCCCCAGATTCGACGGAACAACAACAAAACCGCCCCCACTCATTGCCCTCACCCCACAAAGACCACTTTAACTGCTACTACCCATCACTCATACGAATCACTTCCTGATTAGCTACGATGACGATAAAAATGTAAATTTCATTCCATTCGCATCGTACGGAACAACCGTCGTCGATCACTCGAGTCGAATCTCCTCTACGTGCACTAGGAAGCCATCAGCCGCTGAATTTGAAAATTTGCATAAACTCCTCGCCGTGGACCGCTGGCTATCTTGTCGCGTTCTCGTCGTCTCAACCAGTTACGATACCCCACTATGTACTTGTAGTCCGGCACTATTGGTGCTGCGCCACCAATGTCGTCCGTCGTGTAACATAAAATCTCCATTTTTACCAAATAAATGGGATTTGCATACACCGACCGAATGGACGATTCAAATGACAGACTCGCAGGAGAGTGCGAGGTCCTAGCGCTCGGTTAACATATTTTCTCGATTTAACCTTTGCACGCGGTACAGGCGAGCTTCAATGGCACGCTCGTGTGGCGGTCATAAAAGTTGATCAGTTGTGGGAGAGGCGATGAGGTGCATTGTACGCGCAACGCACTTGGGTGCGGATGGTATATGGCTGGTGATGTTCCTGCACCTTGGAACATAGAAAACTAATTCGATTGGGCGTGACCTTTGCGAGAGGAGTCCCCATGCTGACTGGGGATCTTAGGATGGATTTTCTAATTTAATTTCGCTTCTGCTTCGAAGGAATGTATTTATTCAGAGACGCTTGTCAGGTTGACCTTGGGGTTAGTATTGCGAAGAAGTGCTGTCCCTGTAGCTGCTGGGGTGTTGAGTGATGGTTACTGTTGTTTAGAAAATTATTTGAAACGACCCTCGGGTGATTGGGGATGCTTTATTGAATGATGGGAAAGTTGGAGATCATTAGAATGTCGCGACACGCGTCAAGGAATGCTAAGTCGAGAGGACTCGTGGGGCAAAGAAATACGGAATGCCATGATCATGTAAACCAAGTGGCATGATCGTAATGATTCCAAAACGTACTCTTATCAGTTAAACCCTGACCATGGTGACACGTCATTGTAGAACTGACGCTTTTACTATAAAAAGGAAATCCTACATCTAGTCTTGGCACGATAACCTGGAGTTTGCCATGAAGGTTGTTATTGAGGTGGGCAACGATTGAAGTGATTCATTGTTTCGTTGGGGCTAACTCGACTCAAGTACCATTAGAGATGATGTTCGAATGGTGCGTATATATACAGCTTTCGACCGCTATGAAGGAATTGGACATGAAAAATCCAGTCAGTTTATCTAGTTCGACCATGACATATCCCCAGGTATTTTTCTAGGTTAAGACTCTGCATGGTCCAATTACAACTATTTCTTCCATCAACATTATCCATTATCCGTCGGTTTTTGCGTCACCAAGTGAGTCAAGGATATTGCATGTTACTTACTTACTTACTTACTTACTTATCAGGCCAGCGATCCATGGAGGATCTGAGCCTGAGCTATAGCTGCCATCCATCCTTGACGGTCCCGGGCACGCTGCTTCCAGCTGTCAAGACCAAGATGTCTTACATCCGCGATTACTTGGTCTTTATACCGGAGGTTCGGTCTTCCTCTTCTTCTCGAACCAGGAGGCTCGGAGTCGAAGACCCTCTTAGCTGGAGCGTTGATGTCCATGCGCTCGATGTGGCCGAGCCAGTGTAGTCGACGGATCCTTGCCCTCCGGACTACATCCACATCTTGGTACAGCTCGTAGCAGCGGTTGCCAAGGGCGATTCTACGCCGGATCTCCACTGTGGTGTCATTTGTGGAATTTACGTTTGCCCCGAGGTAGACAAACTCCTTAACTACCTCGAAATTGTAGCTGTCAATCGTTATATTTTGCCCCAGGTGGTGAGCGACGGATTAGTTTTTGCTTGACAGCATGTACTTCGTCCTGTCCTCATTGACCTTAAGGCCAACTCGTTTCGCCTGTTCTTCAATCGCCGTGAATGCTTCCACAACGCCACGGCGAGAACACGCGCTGATGTCGATATCATCCGCGTATCCTGGCAGCTGGATGGACTTGTAAAAGATAGTGCCTTCCCTGTTGATGCCTGCCCGTCGCACTATCTGCTCCAGCACCAGGTTGAAGAAGTCACATGACAGCGCATCTCCGGTGCATGTTTCGAATGGTTCCGAGGTCCTAGAACCGAGTTGCACGGTACATCGCGTGTTTTTTAGCGTGGTGCGCCACAACTGGATCAGTTTTACCGGGATCCCGAATTCGGCCATCGCCCCAAACAATTCTTCACGATGAATGCTGTCGTATGCGGCTTTGAAATCGATGAAAAGATGGTGTGTATCGATTCGAAACTCGTTGGTCTTTTCTAGGATTTGTCGAAGTGTGAAAATTTGTTCTATAGTTGACTTGCCGGGCCGGAAGCCGCACTGGTAGCTGCCGATTAGTGCGGTGCAAAATTGTTTCAGACGTCCACACAATACGCTGGACAGGATCTTGTATGCGACATTGAGCAGGGATATACCTCTATAGTTCTCGCAAGAGGTAGGATCGCCTTTTTTGTGGATGGGGTATATAGAGCTGGTATTCCAGTCGTCGGGCATGCTTTCATCTTCCCAAATTCTGCAGATGATCTGGTGCATGCTCCCTACCAGAACAACGCCGCCAGCCTTCAAGAGCTCTGATGGCAAGCCATCTGAGCCTGCGGCCTTGTTGTTCTTCAGCTTCTGAATAGCTGTGCCGACTTCTTCGATGCTGGGTGGGAGGACTACTTCAGCGGCTGGAGTTGGGATTTCCTCGGTCCCTACCACTCTCTCTTGGTCATGCTCGTTAAGCAGCTGCTGGAAGTGCTGCTTAAATACATCCACTATTCCCTGCGGGTCGGTGACAAGATTACCCTCGCAGTTTCGAAGAGCCAGGGTGCCCTTTTTGAAGCCTCCTGCAAGGCCTTTGGCTTTCTTTTAAAAGGCTCGTATTTTATGTTTATCCCTAGACTCCTCGATATCCTTGAGCTGGGAGGCTGCGAAGATCCTTTTCTTTTGTCGCAGTAGTTTTTTCTCCTCTCTTCTTCTGGCTCGGTACTCTTCTTACGCTGCTCGGTACTCTTGCAGCGCCTTTTGGTACGCCTCGTCGGTTGCTGCCTTTTTCTGCTCATAATCGCCATCATACCACGGGTTTCTTGTCGGGGGTGGTAGGTATCCTAAGGTGGTTTCGGCTACTTCCTGAATGACTGAGCGGCAATGCAGCCACATATTATTGGAATTTGTGTTCGATGTAGGCATACCGTAGAGTCTTTTGCTCAGCTGCTCCGTGTAGACTCTGGCAACCTCCGGTGTGCTCAGGCGCCCAATGTCGAATCTCCTCCTGATGGGCTGGTGCAGCTTTCTGACATTGGACAGTCGAGCTCTGAATCTTGCTGCTACGAGGAAGTGGTCAGAGTCGACCATTGTCCCTCTGAATGTTCGCACATCCAGGATGTTTGACGAGTGCCTTGCTGTGTGGATTCGCTTGCAAAGTCCGTGAGTCGGAATCCGTTATCTGTTGTTGTATCGTGGAGGCTGTGCTATCCGATCACTCCGCCAAGGGTGTTCTCCTTACCAATTTTGGCGTTGAAAGCACCGAGCACTATTTTTACAGAAGTCCTCCTTGATAGGGTCTTCAGCCTCGTCGGTATGGGCGAGTGCAGATATAAGGCTGATGTTATGAAATCTGCCTCTGATGTGGATCACAGACCGGTGATCACTTATAGGTTTAAAGTCGATGACCTTCGACCTTAACCGCTTTCCCACGACAAATCCGCATCCCAGTAAGTGCAACCTCTTGTGACAGCTGTAATAAATGTCGCAATTTTTCTTCCTAATCATACCGTTTCCTATCCAGCGTATTTCCTGGACCGCAGTAATATCCGCCTTGTACTGCGTGAGGATTCTTTCTAGTTTATGAGCAGCTCCGGGAGTGTACGGGGTTCTGACATTCCAGGAGCATACTCGCAAATCGTGTTCCTTTTTCGTGCGTTGTCGTCGTCCGTGTATCCGAGGCATCTTGCTCATTCATAACTTTTCTTTTTTTTTCGTGGACGGATTGTTAGCCCGCCGCACAACCGCCATTCTGGTCGGGGTTTTGTCGCTGCATACGTTTGTTCACCTCCCAACGGTTGTTGAAGAGGCTATCCAGAGGGCGCCGCGAGGAGGCCGTATGTCAACTTGACCCGGACATTTAAACAGGGATCGTTGCTGGCATCTCGCCAGGTTGAGAGCAATCAACAACTTTACCCTGTATGTCCGAGCCCATGCATGTTAACCGCTCTTATTTGACGTTTTTTGTGCCGGTGCAGCGTCCCATGAGAATGTTCAATGCTTTTCCACATTTCTGGTCAAGGATGCTAAGCAAGCAAATGCCGGACTCATTATAGGGTGTGATGCGAATGCACACCACACGATATGGGACAGCAGCAACATCAACGATCGAGGTGAGTCTTTGTTTAATTATTTATTACATACTAACCTCACCGTTTGTAATAATGACTGTGAGCCAGCTTTCATCACCAAGAATAGACAGGAAGTTCTGGATTTTGCATCGCATGACATTATCGACAAAGTCAGAGGATGGAAAGTCCTGAAAGAGCACTCCCTGTCTGACCATCGCCATATTCAATTCAGCATAGTCAGCCATGTCAGTCTACCTAGGGACAAGACATCCTACCTATCTGCACAACTCTGCGGAATTAGACAGCTTAGTAAATGATCTGACAGAAACCCTCAACAGAGCACTGTCCAAATCTTGTACGGTTAGCACCCCCAGTGGCGAACCCCAACCCCCTGGTGGAATAAGGAGATAGTCTCCCTTAGGAAAGAGAGCAGAAAGCTCTTTAACAAAGCAAAATGTACCCACTTGCAAGAGGATTTGGACCTCTATAAGGAGGCACTTACATTTTTCAAAGTAGCGACCGGAAAGGCCAAAAGGCAATCTTGGAGGAACTACTGCGAAAATATCACGGCGGTCTCCAAAGCTTCAAAAATAAGGAAGATTCTGGCTTCGACGCCGTACAAACCAAGCCACCTAATGCGGAATGATGGTTCCTGCACGACCTCCAGAACGGAAGCCCTGGAACTTCTTCTGAACGCACGCTTTCCGGGCAGTAGTGACTCGCCTATGAAACCTCCTCAAGTCATCCAGACGAGAACATCCTCCTTCGAGCGTGCTCCCAACCTGATAAACAACAACAATGTCCTATGGGCTTTAAAAAGCTTTGGACTTCAGCAGGTAGCAGATCTTATCCTCCCCTGGCTTGTGGTAATATACAAGAGTTGCCTCTCCCTATCCTACATCCCCAGCAATTGGAAGGTAACTAAAGTCATTTTCATACCCAAGGCAGGTAAAAGCTCCCACACGTATGCAAATGACTTGAGGCCTATTAGTCTTACTTCTCTTCTATTAAAAAATCTAAAGAAGATTTTAGACGCACACATTCGGTACAGCTGTATCTCAGGAAGGCTGTTGGATAATCAACATGCCTACAACAAAGGCAAATCGGTGGAAACCACTTGTCTGACGAGTGTGTCGGCTCTTTCGTTTCCTGGAATGTCGCTGTGTCCCGGTACCCAGATAAGTTGTATGTTAAACTGTACGGCCATCTCGTTAAGAGATAGGTGACAGTCGAGATTAGTTTTTGATGTGTACACATAGGACCCCAGCGACTTTAAGGCTGCGTGAGAATACGGACATCTGTTCCACATCAGTGTAAAAATCCTCGCAGTTCCTGCGGGGTTGCGTTTGGCGGGTCCAGTTTTGCCTGTCCGGGTAGATCATCGTAAATTTCTTCTTCAAGACTGTGGTGGGTTCTGTGTGGTCCAAGTTTTCTGCCATAGTTATTCTGTTATTCAGGATGGAGGAGTGGTCAGTGGCATAGCTCGTCCATTTCGAGTTGGCTTTTAGTCTGGCAACTAGTGTGGCAACTTGCTTGCCGAAAATATCGAGTAATGTAAGGTGGAGTATTACGTTAGGCGCACATTTCTAGCTGTCACAAAGTCCGTGAGTCGAAAGCTGTCATCCGTTGTTGCATCGCGGAGGGTGGACTTTCCGATCACTCCGCCAAAGGTGTTCCCTTTGATGGGGTCTTCTGCGATCCTTTGATGCGGATCGCAGTCAGGCGCTCACTAATAGGCTTAAAGTTGATGACCTTCCACCTTAACCGCTTTCCGCACCCCAACATGTGCAATCTTTTGCGACAGTTCTAATAGATGTCGCAGACTTTTTTCCTCATCATACCGTCTAATAAAACCGCTGGCGCAGACGGCCTGTCTGCTGAGCTTTTTAAGGCGGCTGGAGATGAGCTGGTAAGGTGCATGCACCGTCTCATCTGCGAGGTATGGTCGGAGGAAAGCATGCCCGACGAATGGAATCTCAGCATCGTTTGCCCGGTCCATAAGAAAGGAGACCCCTATAACTGCGCCAACTATAGGGGAATAAGTCTCCTTAACATCGCATATAAGATCTTCTCTGCCATATTGTGTGAACGCCTGAAACCGTTTGGGGATAACCTGATCGGCTCTTATCAGTGTGGTTTCAGGCCAGGTAAATCCACAATAGACCAAATATTTACGCTACGGCAGATCTTGGAGAAGACCCAGGAATACCAAATCGACACTCACCACCTCTTCGTCGATTTCAAGGCTGCATATGACAGCGTGTATAGAGATGAGCTATACAAAGCCATGTCTAGTTTTAACAACCCTGTCAAACTCGTCCGACTTTGCAGGATGACAATGGAGAATTCTCGCTGCTCCATTAAGGTCGGTAATGAGCAAACCGAGACCTTTGATGTTAAAAAAGGATTTAGGCAGGGCGACGCGCTGTCGTGCAACTTTTTCAACATCGTGCTTGAAAAGATCGTGCAAGAGTCACTGGCCAACACAAGAGGTACGATTTATTTCAAGTCTACGCAATTGCTTGCGTACGCCGACGATATTGACGTAATTGGACGAAAACAGCAAGACGTCAATGAGGCTTTCGTGAGCATTAAGGTAGAAGCGGCTAAGATGGGTCTCAAGGTTAATGAGGGTAAAACCAAATATCTGCTCTCATCTAAAAGAGTCGGACAACACCGACGTATTGGCCAGAACGTCACCATGGGCGGATATAACTTTGAAGTGGTCAAGGAATTCGTCTACCTTGGCTCACTGATTACCAGCGACAACAACACCAGCGCTGAGATAAAACGCAGATTCACTCTTGCCAACCGCTGTTTCTTTGGGCTCAGGAGGCAATTGAGAAGTAGAGCCCTCTCTCGGAAAACCAAGGTGACACTATATAAGACCTTGATCATCCGAGTCCTCCTTTACGGCGCAGAGGCTTGGACCTTAACAAAAGCGGATGAAGATGCCCTTGGTCGTTTCGAGAGGAAAATTCTGCGCACTATCTACGGTCCCGTTTGTTCAAACGGTGTATGGGGGAGAAGATGTAACGAAGAACTGTACGGGTTGTACAGCGACATCGGCCTGGTACGACGTCTACGGATACAGCGTCTAAGGTGGCTAGGCCATGTAGAGCGCATGGAAGATACAGCTCCGACCCGAAAAGTCTTCGAATCCACTCCGGAAGGAAGGCGCGGCAGAGGACGGCCGCCTCAGCGGTGGTGCACGCAGGTGGAAAGGGACCTCGACCAACTGGGCGTGCGGCACTGGAAACAGCTGGCCAAAGACCGTGCCAGCTGGAGACGCTTGTTGGTTGAGGCCCAGGTTCACCACGGACTGTAGCGCCACCTAAGTAAGTAAGTAAGTAAGTATCAAACTTGAATCCGTCCAAAACAACTTGAATTGAATGGTTCGAAAGGTAGCTTCTAATCCATTGAAAAAGAGACTCATCGATCCCAAAAGCACGCATTTTCGACAAAAGGGCTTCATGCCAAACCCTGTCACATGCTTTCGAAATGCCCAGCGCAACAATTTTGCTTTGACCTGCTTGGTGAAGCGAGTGATTCCACTTTTCAGCGAGATATGCCATCAAATGACCAGTGGATCTGTTGCTGCGGAAACCGTATCGACGGTCATTGAGGAGTTTCCGTGATTCAAGATATTTCATAAGCTGGCGGTTGATCAGCGTTTCAATGACCTTGGAAAGAAGGGACGTTAGTGCAATGGGTCGGTAGTTGGAGGGAGAAGATGATTCGCCTTTTTTGGGTATAGGCTGGACAAATGCTGTTTTCCACCTACTCGGAAAGAGCCCAGAGGTGTAGGAGAGGTGAACAAGCTTACGCAGTGGTTTTGCCAGCGTAGAAGAACACCTCTTCGGAACTATTGGGGCAATACCATCTGGACCAGCGGATTTGTGTATGTTGAGGTCTTTAAGAACCCTTGCGATTGTACGGGTGCGGAAGTGGATTAGTCCCATGGTGGCATTGACGCACTCTAGTACAGGCGGAGACAAATTACAAGCTGGCAGCTGAGAACTGGTTGCGAAATGGGCAGCAGGTAGGCTAGCTTTGTCTAAGGGGATGACAGCTGGAATGTCATTGTGGATGAGCGTCGGTATAGACGACGTAGTTGAGTTTTTTACGTTTTTTACAAACGACCAGAAACTTTTGCTACCTTTGGGACATTGAAGGATTTTACGCCTTAATTTTTGGTCGGATTGGAATTTAACCCGTCGAATGTGGGTGTTGCAGTCATTTCTGGCTCGTATGTACTCTTTTCGGTTTTCCTCAGAACTGTTTGCCTTGTAGGCCCGAAAACTTAGCTCCCTGAGCCTAATAGCCTCTTTACAGCTCAAGTCAAACCACGTTTTAGCCTTAGGCCTGGTGCTTTTAATCTTGCTGGGAATAAAATTTGCCATGCCGATTCGGATAATATTTGCGATATTATCAGTTGCGGCGTCCACATCGTTGTCGAGGAAGCACAACGATCAGTAAAGGATCCGAAAGAAGTTGTTAAGGCCGCACCAGTTGGCTTTCTCGTATAGCCATAGTGTTCTCTTGGGAGCTTTTTCTATAACTGGATGGTGGGAGTTCGAGAAATTCGCTGATATCCTGCATTGGTCAGACGAGCCTAGGAGTTCCAATAGATCGATCGTGTATTTGTCAGGCTGAGAGGGGAGAAACAAGTCCAGTGTGTTGGCGGTATGACCAGCAACATCGGGGATACGTGATGGCTCATTCACAAGTTGAGTTAGTTGATTTAACTCGTACCTTCCTTCGGGTGTTGTCTGTCCAGAATGTCGAAGCCACTGAGAATTGTGTACTTTGAAATTGAGGGGACAGGGAAACAATTCTTTGGATGGAATCAGACAGTGCGTCGAATGCATCAAGTGTTGCATTCCTGTCTAGATTGGGGCTTCTATAAAGAAAACTGTGCTGAACGGAGTGCTTACGGAATATGAAATCAAGCCATATGAAATTGAATTCCGAAGTGGATGTTTGGTTATACTGTGGAAGAAGCTGGTAAGCAATGTCACTACGGACATAGATGGCGAGACCGCCGGAGAGAAACGAATAATGGCACTAAGCTATATCCAGGAAGACTGAAATCCGAAGGATCAGACTTTTCATCGACTTGTGTTTCACAAAGTGCCAAAACAGCCGGTTTGCGGGGAGAGAAAAAGCGCGAACGAGGAAGGTCTTGGTCTCGGGAGAAAAGTTTTTGGTCCTGTTTGCATTGATGGCATATGGAGAAGAAGATTCAACAACGAACTGTACGGGTTGTACAGCGGCATGCACCTAGTCAAATGTCTACGGATACAACGGTTGAGATGGCTGGGCCATGTAGAGCGTATGAGCAACACAGCTCCGGACTTTAAATCTGGTGTGCGCAATCGGAGGTAACTGGCAAAAGATCGGGTTCGTGGAGGGGTTTGTTGGTTGAGGCCCAGGTCTACCGCGAAATGTAGCGCCACTTAAGAAGAAGAAGAAGAAGAGCCTATAGGCCCAGGGGCTCTAAGACAGATGTTTGCCTTGTATTTACTGGTGTTACTTTATGCTAAATTTGTTTCGCCTAGCTTATGGGTAAAGGTTATAGACAGAGAGACATTCGTATGTTGACATCTATCGCTTTAATGCCTGATTTAGAGGCAAGATTGGGATTAGGATTGCAAATCACGGTTTAGAGTTCCCAGACTCATCAAGAAACCTTTCGTTCATCAAACAACCAAGTAATCTCGTCAAAACCACTCTTCCTTTGGTATATAACCTGCTTATCGTGTTTTTTTTCCTTCAACCAAGACTGTCAAACCTACGTGACCTTCTGTCAAAAACACTTCGCAGGTAGGTACATAAGAATGAACTTTTTTGAAAGTACTTTCCAACAAATGTTTCAGAAATGTCAAAAACACTTCGCAGGTAGGTACATAAGAATGAACTTTTTTGAAAGTACTTTCCAACAAATGTTTCAGAAAAATATCCGCAAAACCAAAAGAACGTGATTTATCTCACGTTTCACCCCAAAAACCTTTAGCTCAGCAACAGCCATTCAGTCGTTATCGATCGCTCAAAAGTCAAACCCAACAACCAGTTTGCTAAAAACCACAATCTACCGTGCCAATAAAACACTGATTACTTCAACATTCGCACGTATCTAGATACCCACCCATTTCACGCCGCAGAGCAACGAATTTCACCGAAAAGAATTTGCAAGTAAAAGAGGAAAAAAAAAATCGATAACTCAAATCGATAAACAGACCGATCACGTTTCCCAAAAAACGTTTATTGACCGTCCCATGACTCCGACGACTCCCGTGACTGGCCATCACCTCATCCGCTGATGGTGATGAAATAACTCAATTATCACTTCAGCGATCACGGCGCTGGAGATGTGCAAAAAGAGAAAAATATCGATCGCAGAGGAAAAGAAAAAAAAAAATCGATGACACACCGATTAATTGCTCGTTTTGTTTGAACGGTAAACTCAAGCCTGCTGTCAAAATAGTCCGCCACTTGGCGATGACATAATACCCGCAGAGTGCGGTTGAAGAATTTACACACACTCAAGCTGGAGCGGACGCGGTATGCTTATTTGTTTATCTGTTATCGACTGCAAAGTGAAGCAAACAAAAACAACAAAAAACGCAGATAACTGACCTACCTCAACTGCGATCGAATTGAATGCGCGTCAAGGAGCATGGTGAAGTATCGAGAATTGATTTTCAAGAGCCACGTGGTCGGCCACAAGTGGAGCATGATAGATGGAATGATATGCGCACGACAACCGACTGCGACAATGTGTTATCGATTCTGAATTAGCGGTAAGCGGTCGATTGCTACAATTGTCAGAGGTAACAATGTTATTGAATAGACTCCGTTCAGGAAACTGGTGCGCTGATGGTGCACTGATTGCTCAATGGCCGGTGGTAGGTGGTCGGTGCTCGATGGTCGGCATAACCAGTAGCCGACTGGCGCCAACCGTTTAGAGCTGATTAGGGGAAACTATTGTAAGACGAGTCTGAACAATTGTTTTTAATTATTATCAAGCCACTGGACACTAATATGTTGTGTCGCATACGAAAGGGTGGCTCTGTGGTCATACGGTGTCCACCGCCTGGCGCCAGTGACACTCGATAAGGGAGATCCACACGAGCACGAGAGAGCAAAATTGATTGCAATTTGGGTGAAGGATAAGGCTATCTGGTTTCAGATGAAATAACGCTGTGTGGTTAGGTTGGGGTGTTAGACATTTACTGGTGTTTCTGGGATTTTATCGTTTTTGGTAGGGCTTCGGTGTGATGCTAATGGTGACGGTTAGTGTGACTGAATGTAGGAGATTGTTGATTGGTGTGGTTTAGTGGTATTACTTGAGCGATGTTTACAAAATTGTATACAGAACCAGTGGGGCGTTACATTCGGAGATTGCTGTAAGACAAGTAGATCGATGTTTCGTCACGACGGACTGAGCGGAGACGACGTTGATTTGGGGGCTCGAATGTTTGGCTCTGTGGAGAAGGAGTTTATATGTAGATGATCACGGGAAAAGGTCTTCGCGTGAGGGAGAATTCGTTGATGTACTCGTACTAAGCCTGCGAGGTACTCCATTACTCAAGGGCGTGACTGACCTATACCTGTCATCTTAGAGAGACTTTGAGTAGTACGTAATGGGGTGTGAACCGGTGAACCGTTTATATCTCCGCATTTGGGTTCAGTTGTTACACTGTAACATAGAAATGCATGCATTTCAGTGAGGCATTAACCAATTCAAAAAAATATTTAACATTTTTCGTCACGTCCTAGGATATCTACTTACTTACTTATCAGGCCAGCGATCCATGGAGGATCTGAGCCTGAGCTGTAGCTGCCTTCCATCCTTGACGGTCCCGGGCACGCTGCTTCCAGTTGTCAAGACCAAGATGTCTTACATCCGCGATTACTTGGTCTTTATACCGGAGGTTCGGTCTTCCTCTTCTTCTCGAACCAGGAGGCTCGGAGTCGAAGACCCTCTTAGCTGGAGCGTTGTTGTCCGTGCGCTCGAAGTGGCCGAACCAGTGTAGTTGACTGCTCTTTGCCTTCCGGACTACATCCACATCTTTGTACGGCTCGTAGAGTTCGCGGTCTTCTTCTCCATTCACCTTCCTCACAGACAGGACCAAATATACGGCGCAGAATTTTTCTCTCGAAGGAACCCGAAATCAGCTCCGCTGTCCTGCTTATCGTCCAGCTTTCGGTACCGTACAGCAAAACTGGCAGAATGAGCGTTTTGTAAAGCATGACTTTGGTCTTTCGAGTGAGGAGTTTTGACCCCAGTTGTTTGGACAAGCAGAATCAGCAGCGGTTGCCAAGGGCGATTCTATGCCGGATCGCCACTGTGGTGTCATTTGTGGAATTTACGTTTGCCCGTAGGTAGACAGACTCCTTAACTACCTCAAAATTGTAGCTGTTAATCGTTATATTTTGTCCCGGGTGGTGAGCGACGGATTGGTTTTTACTTGACAGCATGTACTTCGTCTTGTCCTCATTGACCAGCATCAGGTTGGAGAAGTCACATGGCAGCGCATCTCCTTGCCGAAATCCGGTGCATGTTTCGAATGGTTCCGAGGTCCTAGAACCGAGTTGCACGGTGCGTTGCGTGATTTTAGCGTAGAGCGACACAACTGGATCAGTTTTCCCGGGATCCCGAATTCGGCCATCGCATCAAACAGTTCTTCACGATGAATGCTGTGGTATGCGGCTTTGAAATCGATGAAAGGTGGTGTGTATCGATTCGAAACTCGTTGGTCTTTTCCAGGATTTGTCGAAGTGTGAAAATTTGGTCTGTAGTCGATTTGCCGGGCCGGAAGCCGCACTGATAGCTGCCGATTAGTGCGATGCAAAATGGTTTTAGACGTTCACACAATGCGCTGGACAGGATCTTGTATGCGACATTGACATCGGTTGACTCCTTACCAACCTTAATTGAGCAGCGAGAGTTCTCCATTGTCATCCTGCATAATCTGACGAGTTTTTCAGGGATGTCAAAACATAGCATGGCTCCATATAGCTCGTCCTTATAGACACTTTCATATGCAGTTGATGTGTATGGCGACCGGAAATTCATGGGTCTTCTCCAAGATCTGCCGTAGTGTGAATAATTGGTCCATCGTGGATTTTCCTACGGGAGAAAGTATCTTATTTCCCTATAGGTGGCGCAGGTATGGGGCAAACGATACTGAGATTCCATTCATCGGGCATGCTTTCCTCTGACCATATCTTACTAGATGAGGAACATACACCAGGTTCTCAACCAACTCATCTCCAGCTATTTGAAATAGCTCAGCAGGCAGGCCTCTGCCCCCGCAGCTCTATTAGTTTTGATAT
Organism: Eumerus sabulonum; assembly: GCA_951905685.1. Classification (NCBI taxonomy): domain Eukaryota; kingdom Metazoa; phylum Arthropoda; class Insecta; order Diptera; family Syrphidae; genus Eumerus; species Eumerus sabulonum. The sequence continues at coordinate 10,444,423 of OX645060.1, forward strand.
CGTTATCTTAACCTCATCGGGTGGACGTAATTCTCTCTCATCTTCGTCCAGTATGAATTGTTCGTTCTGCCTGACAGCGGCATCTTGGCCATCTTCGTCGTTATACAGTCCGCAGGAATAGTCTTTCCACATTCTTAGCATCGACTGTGATTCAACTACAAGGCGTCCGTGTTCAACTCTGCAGGTATGGCTGGCGTCGATCGCAACATGATCTATTGGACTGACAGATAATTGAGCAGGAGACCACCTTATGGGTACTGAAATGTGGGAATCGTAAAGATTACGCCCCGTCACAAAGTCTATTGGCCTGAATCCGTGTTCGGACGTGGTGTTGTCTAGGCTATACTTTCCTACGACTCGTTTAAGGATGTCCTCCTTACCCAGCTTCGAGTTGAAATCTCCTAGAACAGTTTTAGTGTCATAGCTAGGACATTGGGCGTACGTTCTATTTAGAACGTCATAGAAGTCACCTTTGAGTCTGTCGTCTTTTTCTTGTCTAAGGGCGTGAACGCATATCAAGCTTATATTTCCGAAGATAGCTTTGATACGGATTGTTATGGGGCGTTCGCTCACATGCCGGAAGCTTAGGACTTTTTACCAAGGCCACCTCGAACAACAAATCCGATTCATCCTCTTTTTACCAGGTCCATCCCATCGCACTTCTTGGAGTGCAGTAATGTCTGCTTGATTGCACCCGGTCTGTTAAGGGACCTAACATTCCAGATATAGCACTGATACTGCGGGGGTCGTCAACATGTAGTTCGTCCGTCCATCCGACGCTTGTGGTTGCTTTAGAGTTTTTAAATTTTTTTACGGTTACGGCTTGCTAGGCCCACCCTGTTGTCGTTTTTTGGCGTGGAAAACTCGCCATTCGCCCTTCCCCGTCTGTAATTTTCAGAAGAAATATCCAGATGGCACCACGAGAAGATGGGGATGGGACTTACTAACAGTGCCGTAAGGTGTTAGTCTGCGGTGCCTCATTTCGAAAGCAAGCAACCGTCGGATAGAGACTACCCCTTCGAAGCCTTTGCTAGTCCCTTGCCATCCAATTGGTCGGCTGCATCGTCTAATTTGACGCCTTTAGTCCTTTTTTTTTTTTTTATCAGGATGCGGCAAATCTTTCATTTATGCCGATAAGCCGACATCAATCGCAGCTTCGAAAGACAATAGTATACTTGGCGCGGACAGGTATTGGCTGATGAAAAGAAGAGTGGGGTAGAACTGATACTTACTTAGGTGGCGCTACAATCCGTGGTGATCCCGGGCTTCAATCAACAAGCGTCTCCAGCTGGCACGATCTTTGGCCAGCTGTTTCCACCGCCGCACGCCCAGTTGGTTAAGATGCTCTTACACCTGCGTGCGCCACCGTAGATGCGGCCATTTTCTGCCGCGCCTTCCTTCCGGGGTAGATTCGAAGACTCTTCGGGTCGGAGCTGTATTTTCCATGCGCTCTACGTGGCCTAGCCGCCTTAGACGCTGTGTCAGTAAGCCCCGAACCAGGCCGATGTCGCTGTACAGCCCGTACTCCTCCATACTCCGTTTGAACAAACGGGACCGTAGATAGAGCGCAGAATTCTCCTCTCGAGACGACCAAGGGCATCTTCATCCGCTTTTGTTAAGGTCCAGGACTTTGCGCCGGAAAGGAGGACTGGGATGATCAAGGTCTTATATAGTGTCACCTTGGTTTTCCGAGAGAGGACACTACTTCTCGATTGCCTCTTGAGGCCAAAGAAACAGCGGTTGGCAAGAGTGATTCTGCGTTTTATCTCAGCGTTGGTGTTGTTGTCGCTGGTCATCAGTGAGCCAAGGTAGACGAATTCCTTGACCACTTCAAAGTTATATCCGCCCAAGGTGACGTTCTGGCCAATACGTCAGTGTTGACCGTCTTTTTTTGATGAAAGCAGATATTTGGTTTTACCCTCATTAACCTTGAGACCCATCTTAGCCGCTTTTACCTCAATGCTTACAAAGGTCTCCTTGACGCCTCGCTCTGTCCGTCCAATGACGTCAATGTCGTCGGCGTGCGCAAGCAATTGCGTAGACACGACAGCGCGTCACCTTGCCTTAATCCTTTCTTAACATCAAAGGTCTCGGTTTGCTCATTACCGACCTTAATGGAGCAGCGAGAATTCTCCATTGTCATCTTGCACAGTCGGACGAGTTTGGCAGGGATGTTAAAACTAGACATGGCTTTGTATAGCTCATCTCTATACACGCTCCCATATGCAGTCTTGAAATCGACGAAGAGTGTGTGGTGAGTGTCGATTGGGTATTCCTGGGGTGGAACTGATGCAAATGTATAAAATAACACAAAAGTATTGGGTGACGGGGGCGTTTAGGATCAGTTATAGGCGGTCAAGTTGCAGCTTTTGAACTCTCAGGGCGACTAGGCTCCTTGCCAGCTTAGAGAACCAAGAGGAGAGGAAGATTTTTATTGTAGGATATCCGTATGCCTTTGAAATAAATTACAAAATTCGTTAAAACCTTGAGCAGTGCCAGTAACACGATCTTGATGGTGGCACGTGCCTTATATTCAAGTTTAAGCTTTTCTGGCCTCGCCGTTCGGACTAGCCTCGACATTTTCAGAGAAATTTATTAGGAGCTCAGCCCATTATGGCCCCGAAGATTTCTTCTAATTGACCTCAATACCATGTGCAAATCCTTTTCCTTTTATTAGAGCTTACACTAGGAAAAGCGTTTGATTCATTACACACAGAGATTCAGAGATTCACGTCCAAAGCGTTTGTGCTACTGCCTCACAAACGGGACGGTTCAAAATTAATTTCGACACTTTCCTTTAGCTCCTTTTACGGTATCGCGCTCTAATCCTGATCCCAGTAAATTACCACGTCTCCGTCGTTACCTTTTTCAGTTCGGAATCACACTTGTCATGTCGTATCCATTCAATTACCGACACATCCTCCCCCATTGCCGTGCACCTTGCCGCAGATATAAACTAATTCCTCCTCGAAGCCATGTACCATGCATTTTTATGCCACACATCATACCATATGGACCACATTAAGATGCATTACGTCTGCTACGTCTTGCACTCTCATAAGGTGCCAAGAACGAACCAGAGCAGGGAACTATACCACGTATTCGTGCGGCTTTCACTTGATGACAAGCCGAATTTACTATCTGCTAAGTGAAAGTGACACCAACCTAATGCTTACCATTCCTCTTCGGATAATTTATCTCTAAACCCACAGTACGGATGGTGGAGACAATTTAATAAACAACTCGCGTGAGCTCTCCTTGTAGGGATTAGTCCTTCGACAGTTCATTAAGTCGGGATGAGGATGAACTCCATTTTTGTATTTTCCCAGTTTGATGGCATGTCTCATGTGTGTCGATGGAATATCCGATTAATCCGGTCTTCCGCTCGTTATCAGTTATAAGTGCGCGTTACTCTTGATTGGCGATTAATTGCATATGCGATCTACATGGGAGCACTTAGCGCGTCCACAATCAATAAATCACTCAGCAGTCAGAGTTACAGCGCCAGCGGGACAGGGATCATCATTTGCAATTTGTATTTTGCCAGCTGTATACCGTCTGTTGACAGTAGCTAATCGCATCGCAATGATACGGATACCACTGTGTCGTAGTGTAAACAGCGCACGAAAGAATGCGAGAGCGGGCTGCCTCATGAGAAGTAGGTAAGCGGGCATGTAACAAGGCGAGAAATGCGCCAACATGTCGCAGAATTAGTCGATGGTGATGATGCGGAATCTACAGTACAGCTGGGTTCTAGTAGGAAGTGTGTTAGATCCTTGGTGTCCGTCTGGGACATGATAATATCTTGATTAGTTGGGGATTCAAGCGTGTGGTGTACGAAGCGGTCAGTGAGTGGAACATGTACTTAGCTGATTAATAAGCTGCAGATAGTACATGGGCAGGCAATTTGAAATACTTGTGCATTCCGTGCTTCCTTCTTTACGGGATGGATGGAATGCCAGCAAGTGCCAGAGAGTGGTGGTATCAACAGAATTGGGTCCGTTAGATGATCTGGTCAGTGCTGATTGTTGGCAGAAGGAATTTCACGCGGTCGGTGTAAGAGCGCGTGTGAAACAAGTGGGAAGTGTGTTTTGAAATCTACCTTCGCGCTTAAGACATGATCGCAGATGCCAGATGTGCTCTGTGTATGCTGCTTTATGATTGGAACAACTCCTGATGGTGTTAGGATGTGTTGAGTTGCGAGTTTTCTTATTGATTGGTTTTCTTGTTATGGTATCTCATGAACTTGGCCTTTAATCAAGGCGATAGTCGCCTGCGAAGTAGGGCATGTAGCATGCCTTTGTCGTTATCGAGGAAGAGGATCAGGCAGTTCATCTATATCTTAACTGATCCCTAGAGACTGGATTAATTCCTCACTCAGCAACAACAAAGCATGAGGATGCACATAGCTCACTCTGTTCTCAGGACTTTGCATTCCAAAGACGAGTCACCATGTAACAAATAAAGACATAAAAGGACAGTCGCCGTTCACTAGTAGCTACACACAGTTTGTACTATCTGTGGCTTGTGCTGGAACTCTTGCTCGTAGATCAAGCGAAGTACTCAAGTCTCATCGTAGGCCGAACACCCGATATTCTTATTAGAGTCGATGTATATTGCATTGCCCTGTACTGCTGCAGGGCGTGCTTATAAACTAATAGCGATTTCATGGGCGGCCATCAGACCAATTCTACGGCGGTCATATAGTCTGGGCGGTGGTGGGTAGGTGGGGTTGAAAAGCTTTTCCACATTTCTTACTCTTCTGGACTCTTTCCGAGTAGGTGGAAATTGAGTTTTCTATTGCACTAACGTCCTTTCTCTCTAAGGCCGTAGTTAACCTGTAATCCCGTAGCGCCAGTTATTGAAATTTCTCGAATCTGGAAAGTTCTCAATGGCCGACGCCGTGATTTGATGGCATATAGTACCGAAAAGTGGAATCGCTCATTTCATCAAACAGCTGAATGCAAAATAGTTGCACTGGATATCTCGAAATCAATTGGGACCGACGAGTCTCTTCTTCATTGGATTAGGCATTGTCTTTCGATTCGTTGAATTCAAGTTGTTTTGGACGAATTTAAGTCTGACATCCACTTTTAAATAATGGTGTTCCCCAGGGCTCCGTTTTGCCCCCGACACTCTTCTTGAATTCAATAAAAGATCTTGTCTGTCACAATCGAATCCACTTCTTTGCTGATGACAGTACACTCAGCTTCACATATGTATTCGTTGACTACCTTACGATCCAGTGAGATGCATCATTCGAAAGCATTGAAGCAAAAGCTGCTAAAATGGGTATTTCGGTTAACGAGGGTAAAACGAAATATATGTTGTCAACCAAAAAACGCACAACACGGACATCTCGGCCAGAACGTCACAATTGGCAGCTACAAATGGCTCACTAGTGACCAGCGGCAAAAACACCAGCGCTGAGATCAAACGCGGAATTACTCTTGTCCACCTCTGCTTCTTTGGGCTCAAGAGGCAATTGAGAAGTAGAGCCCTCTCTCGAAAGACCAAAGTTGCGCTTAATCATCCCGGTCTTCCTCCTTGGCGCCGAGGCCTGGACTTTAACGAAAGCAGATGAGGGGGCCCTTGGTCGTTTCGAGAGGAAAATTCTGCGTTCAGTCTGTGGTCCCGTTTGTATAAATAAACGGAGTGCGGAGGAGAGGATGCAACGATGAACTATACTGGTTGTACAGCGACATCGGCCTAGTACGACGTCTACGGATCGAACGTCTAAGACGGATAGGCCATGTAGAGCGAATCGATAACACAGCTCCGGCCGGTAGAGTTTTCGAGTCCAACTTCGAGGGAAGACCCACCAGAGGACGACCGAATCTAAGGTGGCGCACACAGGTGGAATGGGACCTTAACCAACTGGGAGTGCGTCGCTGGAGACAGATGGCAAAAGGCCGTGTCAGCTGGAGAAGTTTGTTGGTTGAGGACCAGACTGGAGCGCCACCTAGGTAAGTACCTTACGACCCTGCTGTTCGGCTGTAAATAGTAAACGTCAGCGCTTTTTAAGCGCATTACAGTTCGGTATCGCCAACACCATTGTATGGGAAAAAGGGAATAGACTGCCGTCTTCTGTCGGCCAAGCGTACCACCGACTTGCAGCCATCAACCATAAATTGCACTTGCATCTTAGAAATCGAGAAGCTCTCCATCTATGTGTGTCACTGACAATCTTAGTTGGAATGTCCACATACTCGGTGCCTCCAAGAATGCTGCGCGAAATGCCTAGTCTTCTCGCCCTTAATCAGATTCGCTGGACTGTTCCTTGAATTTCCCTGTTTTACCGACACTGCTTTAAAGAAAATGCTTTAAAGGGAAAGCCAGTTGCGTTCCACACTTCAGGAATTTTTCCGCAACACACGTCTCTCTAGGATTGCTCATCCATTAAACCTGAAGCCCACTATCGGGCGTCCCGCCAATCTGGAATTCCTGGCCGGATCTGGTCTCCCCGCTTTTGTTTAACATGAAAGCCTTTATGACCAAGATCCATCGTTACCTCCTCTATTCTTCTTTCTCGTTACCACCGGCGCACTGTGTCAACTTTTGACAAGGGCATCTGCCACAACATGTTAGTGCATTTCCAGGACGGCTTTTCTGTAGATAGGTAAGCTGTTAAGGCACTTTACTTGTCCAAACATTCTTATTAAACAAACTTACACCGGCATGCTGATCCCATGTACGCATGAGCGACTTTAACATCCAAGCAAGCCTCCTCCGCGTCCATTCACAGCATTCTTACCGTACACTTCACAGTTTTTTCGGCATGTTTTTTGTAGCATATTTCTTCAGATATTTCTCGTAGACATTGCTACGTAAATAGCAAATTACAAAACTGCAAGTCACCTTTCAAACGAGTGTTCATCTGGCAGATTCGGAATAGCACTACCTAATAGTGACAATACCATCTAGTGACAAAGAACCGCGGTTGCCTTTTACAGGGTCTTCCATTAAACACTTTCTATCATCGACAGTTTTTATTCCTTTGTAAGGCCTATCGATGCCATTACGTATGGAACATCCACCATGGCTTATCTGGGTGGCACGCATCCGAAATGTCCAATTTTCCATCACTCTGGCGCATAAAGCAGGCTAAGTTTGACCGATGGCGTGTGTTATGTTGGCTTTGAAGGCCGCTGTGGTTTGTGGCTTATTCGCGTAGACCTCCGACTTCAGAAAACCCCACAAAAGCAATTCTAACGGGGCCAAATTGCACAATCTTGGTGGCCAGTTTATATCACCTCCACGTGAGATGACCATGCCCTCAAATCGCCTGTGCAAATTTTCGAATGTGGCGTGAGCTGTGTGGTACGCCGTCCTATTGAAACCACATGTCTTTGGTCAAAAGAACTTGGTAATCGTTGATCTATAGCGCTCGCCGTGGACAGTGATGGCCTGGCCAACAACGTTCCCAAAGAAATATGGACCGATGACGTCGAAAGCCCAAAATCCACATCAAATAGTGACTTTTTCGGGATGCATTGGACGCTTTTGGATCTCATGTGGATTGGTATCGTCCCAAATTCGGCAATTTTGTTTGTTGACGTACCCATTCATCTAGAAATGGGCCTCTTCGCTGTAGACGATTTTTCGATAAAAATTAGATAAAGTATCCAACTGCTCCAGAGTCCATTCAGTGATGACAAGTCGTTCTCTATGGTCATCTAACTTCAGCTCCTGGATCAGCTGAATTTTGTACGGGTGCAGGCCCAAGTCACGACGCAAAATTCGTCAAGCTGTGGTCTGCGAAAGGCCCAGTACCTGGGAGCAACGGGATATCGACTGCCTCGGATTCTCCTGTACACTCTCACGGACAGTGGTGATGTTTTCGACAGATCTTGCGTTTCGTCAACGAACGGGTGTTGGTTTATCGTTTACTGAAATAGGCGAATGCGGGCTGTTGCCCAAACACAGCGATTTGGCGAATCAGACTGAATAAACGGCAGCCAACTTGGTTGATATATTGTAGCTTCAACAGTATGGCCGCTATCAACTGTCAAAGTTAAGACGTCGCCTTTGGAAAACCCATTGGATGACTCAGAATCTATGCACTTGCGTGCTCGATGGACCTAGCTCGGCTGCTATCATCCTACGAGTTGCTAAGACCTTTTGTCAGGATTGACACAATTCATTGCCACAAGGTACCGATAGACAGAGGGTTTGACTTGTAAAATTATGTGAAACGAAGGGACAATTCTTGTTGAAACCGTGCCTAAGGCGGGGAAAATGCTAAACAATGACTGACAGTGACAGTAATCAGCTTTACTTCTGTTGTCACTACGGGCACGTGGCAAGTCTCGCATATTTAAAGGCTCAGAATACTTGTTTAGGGATTTTGCAGAAACTGCTTGAATGAGGAAGAAGCTAGTCTCTCTATATCCGTACCCTTTTGATTGAGGTAGGGAGTCTTAAGGACGGGAATCTGCTAGGCATGTTAGCCGGTCAAACCTTATAAGACCGATGTCGTTCTCTTCACGAGAAGGAGGAAAAATGCTGACATGACTCAGATGGTACTAAAAGACACTTCCATCCCGATATCCAAGGAGGCTAAGTATCTAGGAGTCGTCATAGATAGCAAGCTTCTGTGGTCAAAGCATGTTGGGTCAAAACCCACTAAAGCGCTGTCAGCTATCTGGCAATGCAAAGGACCTTTTGGTAAAACTTGGGGTTTTGCCACGTCGTAGCCTCTTTCCACAAAACTCCAAAGAACGGTTTGTCTGAGCTGCACGGGGGCTTTCCCCAGCACGCCGGGCGCTGCTCTAGATGCTATGATAAACCTTCCACATCTTGATACATTTATCAGAGGGTGTGCTCTGAAAGCCATGTCTCGTCTGACAAGAAATGGCTTTTGGTATAACTCGCATAGGAATAACAGTGTGCTTGAGCAAGAATTGTACTGCGACCCCTGTCTCATGGACATGCCTTCTCACGCACTGGCGCCCTTAATCCAATTGCGCCGTAATTTCACAGTCGAGGTACCATGGCGTCAGGATTGGCTATGGCTGGATACTGAACCTGGAAAGGATAGCCTTCGCATTTTCACGGATGGCTCCGGGTCTTTGCGGGGTTCCGGTGCTGGGGTCTTCTTTAAGCGGGAAAACATCCGACTGCACTTCCCGTTAGGAAAATATGCGTTTGTCTTCCAATCAGAGATATACGCAATCCTAATGGCCTTGCTATGTTGTGAAGCACAGGTGGAGGGAGGAAAGCATATGCGTCTGCAGTGACAGCCAAGTTGCACTCAAAGCTGTGTGCAACCCCTTAGCTAGCTCCAAATTAGTGCTTGAACTCAAGTCCTTCTTGAACAGAGTCGCTAGACTAAATTCATTAAGGCTCGTATGGGTTCCAGGCCACTCTGGGATCCCAGGAAATGAGATCTCTGATAAACTCGCCAGAATGGGTTCAGAGGAGAGCTTCTCATGACCTGAACCCGCTCTAGGTCTACTTGCGTCCACGGTTAATTCCCACATTAACGACTGTGTGTTTAACACACACAACCGTAGATGGAGGAATTGTCCAGGATGCAGGATGACAAAGCGGCGTATGCCCTGATGTCTGCAAGAAATCCGCAGCATTCCTCCTGTCTTTAAGGAGAATTGACTGCAGAAGACTTGTGGGAGTCATTACGGGCCATTATACTTTTGCTAAGCATCTCTGCGTACAGATGGGTATCTGTGCTACATGTTGCGAGGAGGATGACACTGCAGAGCATTTTCTCTGTGACTGTCCCGCGCACGGTGGCGCACCCTTGGGGCCGACGTGGTGTGTGCCGAATCTCTTAGCTCTACATGACTGAAGCTTCTTCTCACTTTGTCTGTCTGGAGTACAATGGACCAGTATTTGCTGGTGTGAGCTCTCCAACAGACAGCAGAAGTCTTTGTTAGTCGACAAAAGCAATCTAATCAACCTCCCGAATAGCACTTTGCATAAGGCTGAAAAGCTTAGTGGGTGCCTAAATCCAACTTAGGGGGAGTCTTATCATGTACTGAATATGATCAACGGTTACCTGCATCTTTGCTAAATTGCTCCATCAGGACATAGTTTAGTTTCTCGGTGGGCTTCCTCAGCCCACATGCCTCGTTATCTCGTTGCTATTCGTGGTCGATCTTAAGATGTAATAGTCGTAGTTCAACGCTCAACACTCTGTCTGTCTGTCTGTCTGTATTCCTGGCTGATTTTGTGCTTGTCCCTTCTTCACCGATGGCATTGTTTCAGCGACGACTTGTCACTTGTCGAGTCTTGAGCATGAATCCCTCGAGTTTTAACACGAGGATTCACTTAGTTGCTCACAATTGCCGTAAACAGTTCAAGTGGGTCCTGGAGAAAGTGGTGTCTTCATCTACGTAAGTCTTGAATATTTATTGTAAAAAAAAAGATCAAGTCACAGTCACAGTGAAGATCCCACACAGCTCCATCGATCTAAGAACGGGGCCGCTTTCTGTTTTCCAAATTCAGTTTAATCCCATATGGACTTGTTTAGTGTTGAAGTGAGTCGTAGAGGCAACGTCTTCAGGTTCGCCTCCACGCATTCCAAGAACCTTGTCCATAAACCCGCTCCAATGCCACGGACGCACTTCTCCAATCCGAACGTGCAAATCCAACTTACACTTTCACAAATCACCTCTCTCTAAGTCACTCCCGGTCACCGGTTACACTTTTCCGCGAAAAGTCACGCACAATTATCACGGTTCCAAGAAAGCTACCAGGAAAACTAAAACAGTTCTGTCACCGGCAGTAGGAATAATGCACCAATCCCATGATGCAACCTAGAAATGCAGCGGCAAGCCCAGTTCCGCTCCAATACATCGTTCACCTTACGTTGTTTCCCGTCATCCTCTGCATTATGAGTAACCACCATTGGGCCAGAGTTCAATAGTCCGTTGCTCGTCACTTGCACACAAGCCTCCATATTCTAGCGCCCATTGAACATGGCCTCCAATTTGCTGGCCGGCCTATGGCTTGTTAAACGGTCCAATTGATCCGTTTCGTCTTAGTAGCACGACACAGTAATTAGATTTCCCGCGAATTAGGCCACGACAAAGAAGACGTGGAAGAAGAGTGAATGCCTTCCTCGTTCTCACCGATGAATCGGCCACCTACGGACACAGAGTAGGTACTCGTATCTCGGTAATTCGATTACAAGCAACCGTTCGACTTGTCATCGTCACACATTTGCATACTACACGTCCGCGTAATTTGCAAGTGCAACTTTCGTCACTTACCGCTAAGCACACTGATGACTGTTGCTGCAACATCAAAACAGATTTATGCGCCTCGATAAGGCGAAACGGATGGCGTAAGCATGCAGGCAAAGGTACGAAGCTTGCTCTGCAGCCGATGGCTGCAATTATCGTTCGGATAGTTTGTTTTTGATAATCCGCAGCTGGGGCGGGTACTCGTAATTTGAGTCTTGTTACCTCCGCGCGAACAACACTCATTGCCGGCATATTCGTCCGTCGCGCTGATGCTGGTGGTGCTTGCAGCACAGATGGGTAGGCGCCAAATCGGGTGCGAAGAGGAAGCATTATGATAAGATGTCGCCGCGGGTATACAAGGTCGAGTCCTTGTATCTGCTGTTGAATCTACAGATTGATCGAGTGGGTAATTAGACATGAGAACGAGAGAACAAATGATCGCCAAGCGTGTAGAGCATCGATGACATTGACCATGATCCGCAGACATTGTATCCCGGGAATTAGTCCCGCCCGACAGGACCATGTTTGGCGAAGATTTTCCCCCGTACGTATGTAGGTGGCCATAATCGATGATTTATCGTGAAATTTAAATATTAAATGATCGGTACACGATCGACCTTGTGTCACGCAATCAGAGCGACACATCACACTGTGATATTTGCTGCTGCAGAAGTGGGAGAAACTGGAGCAATAATTAAGGTTAAAAGCATTGGCAAGGCCTTTCAGTAGTGGCGACCACGATGGAAGAGTACGTGAGATCCTTTCTAAAAAATATTGCACGCAGTGCAGCTCGCGTGTGCTCTGCGAACTAAGAGCAAAATCAGCTTACTGTGGATTGAGTTAATTGTTGTTTTTGTCTTGTATCGCTTTTTAATTTATTTTGTAAATGGCGGGTTTCCGGCCCGGATTGGCGCCAAGTCTTAAGGTGAAATGATGAAATCATGATGTCTAGGTAGCGCGGTTTTAAGTGGCTTTAATGTCGTTTAAGTGATGTAAGCTGTGCTTGTGCTGGGTAATCTTAAACTTATTAGACTTGAGTTTCGAGTCTTGGAATGAGATCACGATGTATAAAGCTGGGCCAAGGCACTATTGGGTGATGACTTAGAGGGACTGAAATGACTGATTGGGTCTTATTATACCCTCTATTTCAAGTTATGGCCTTTTAAAGCTTCTTAGAAATAAACGAAGCAATCGATTATAGACAACTTTCAATTAGGATCATTATTACGAATTGAGTATATGAACAGCCCTTCAGAAGGGCTGTATAGCCCTACAGAAGGAAATCTAAAGGCAATAGATCGTATGATCTATCAATTTTGTATACCCGCCTTCTTGGAACCCTAATCGATTAACAGCTGATTTTAGTGATGAGGGTATCATTCATAAAGTTGGTTCCAAGCCACGTATGGTACTGCGGAATATGCAAAATTGGACTTCGTTGCGTCAACATTTTCTGGTGTGCCTCAAGGTAGCCATCTTGGCCCGCTTTCATTTCTGCTAGGTTTAAATGACTTGCCGTCTGTTGTACGCCATGTTAAGTACCATGGTTAAATAAATTTTTTATAAAAAGAAATCGTGAGACCAAATCTGGAATATATGATGAGTGGGGCAGCAATTCGTAACGTAATTCGACCAATTACAGTGATGACTGCGTTGTCATGGTAAAACATACTGGAGGACCATCTTTCCATAAATTCAGTATAGAATCGGGAAAGACGATACTTCGCGAATCCCCAGAAACTGTGGCCATGACTTTTCTGATCGATGGAACCCTCATTTCTGTATGGAGCAGGTTTGCCGGGTGTTGTCTTCTTTAATGCTTTTTCTTATCTGGCGCATAGTGATGGATCTATGTTTCGTCATGAGCATGCGGCAACATCTCACATATCAACAACGTCAGCAATGGCACTGAACTCGATCCTCTAATATGATATCATGGATTTTGTGGATCAATTCCTCAATAGTTACCTCAATCTCAGTCACAGGTGTTCGACCAATATTCAATTTAATAAGCCAATATCTGGTGGTAGCCGCGGTTTAGTGGTAAACATCACCGACAGTCGAGCGGAAGGTTTGTAGTTCAAAGTATGTCCATAGGCAAGGAATGCAACTCCTATACGGAAAAATTGTGTAACACTGATCAATGTATAACCTTCACAGTATATGGTCACTTCAAATTCATGCTCTGTGTGTGCTGTTCTAATAAAGCACCGCATGGAACATTTGCTGGGAACTACAACCAACGTGAAAATTCAGTCAACTTCCTCTCGCATCTTATCTAGGACAACCACCCTTGGAGAGTAGTAAACGAACATCTACGACCCAAACCATCTGCATTCCATTCAGGTTGTGTGACATACATCATATGAGTAGGTATGACTCTTGAATCTGCGCGAACTATGATGCATGGTCCTTATAATCGGTATGCTCCTTAACGAAACGGAGAGAACTGGAAACGACATGGACTGGAGCCTATACAAAGAATCACTCGGGGATTACAAGCAACCTGCAAGAGTCTGGAAAGAATCTCAGACGCTTCCATACTAAGAAAAATCCTCTCAAAAGATTCTTCTATTCCTAGCTTCAACGTCTGAAGAAGAAACACTCCCACTTCCCAACACGAACTTCCCAGGTTGCTCGGCGATGCAAGACTCGGAGCATACACGGAGAACTCTAAACTCTCCTATAGTAGAAGGACACTGCTTGCTTGCTTGCTTTGGTGGCGTTACAACCCTTGAAGGGCCAGAGCCAAGCTCTTTTAAATCACCCATGTTGTGGGTGATTTAATTTTTTTTACACAGGTGAAAGGGACCTACAGTCTAATGCCGATTTCGAACGGCTTGAGTCGAGGAGCTTTTTCTTGGCAAGTCTACTACGTGGGGTTTTGCCTGTACCCCGCCGAGGAGGGATGGCGCGAAATAAACATTCGATGGCGTTGGTTTTATCGGCATCCGAACTTGCTCATCATGCGCCAGAGTCCAACACACTAACCACTGCGCCACGACGCCCTCAGAAGAAGGACACTACGATTATATAATCTCGAAAGATGAGATCACTTGGGCGATAAAAAGTTTTAAGCCCTTCAGATCGCCGGGCCAGATGGAATTTATCCCATCGAACTTGCACAAACTATGGAGTGGATAAGTGGATAATACCATGGCTAGGCCTTATTTTCAAGGATGCCTAGTCTGGAGACGCATTCCAGATAAGTGGAAATCCGCAAGAGTCGTTTTCAACCCCTAGAAAGGCTGATAGGTTTACATGTAGGCCTATCCCTTACCAATTTCCAAGGCACTACATGTCTACTGCAAAAGTACCTAAATCTGTTAGAATGGCCTTTTATACACGGGTGGGGAAAATCTAAAGTAACCGTAGGAGCCTTCTTGGATATAGAGGGCGTATTCAACAGCGTCATATTGAAGCAATAATGGAAGGGCTAGAAAATCTAAAAGTGGGAAGTCTCCACAGCTGTCAAAAAAAACCTATCGACAAAGCTGGCATTGCGTCCGAATGAAACCTATTTCTTCGTCCCTCGGGGTTGGATTCAAAGACTCTACGGGCCGGAGCTGTGTCATCTATTCGCTCTACATGGCCTAGCCATCTTAGGCCCCATAGACGCCTGACTAGACTCATGTCGCTGTACAACCCATAAAGTTCGTGGTTGAATCTTTTCCTCCATCCCCCGTCTGCGTTTATAGGCCCGAAAATCATGCGCAAAACCAATCCACTTTTGATAGCGTCCATGCTTCTGCACCGTATAGCAGGACCGGGATGATAAGGGTCCTATATAGAGTCAACTTTGTCGTTCGGGAGAGGGCTCTATTACTCAATTACCTCCTGAGCCCAAAGAAACAGCGATTGGCAAGAGTAATACTGCGCTTGATTTCGAAACTGATGTCGTTGTCCAGGTCACCGCGGAGCCGAGGTATATGAAGTCCTTAACTACCTCAGACTTATATCTGCCAATATGCACGTTCTGTCCAAGCCGTCGGTGGTAAGTGTCCTTTTTCGATGACAGCAGATATTTAGCCTTGCCCTCATTCACTGCCAAACCAATTTTTGCCGCCTCCATCTCGATACTCGCAAACGCCTCATTGACATCTGGCTGTGATCCACCTATTATGTCAATGTCGTCAGCGTATGCAAGGAGTTGCGAGGATTTGAAATAGATTGTGCCTCTGGTATTGGCCTGTTACAATCACACTACTGCGCATCGCCCTGTCTAAATCCTTTATTGACTTCGAAACTATCGGTCAGTTCTGCACCGATCCGGATGGAGCAGCGAGCGTTCTCCAGAGTCATCATGCAAAGTCTGACGAGCTTAGCAGGAATGCCAAAAGTAAAAAATGGCGTTGTATAGCTCGTCTCTAATTACGCTGTCGTATGCGGCCTTGAAGTCGACGAATAGAAGGCGGGTGTCGACTTGAAACTTATTGGTTTTCTCCAGGACTTGCCTGGTCCTTATTTGGTCGATGGTGGATTTCCCTGGCCTGAATCTGCACTGATAAGGACCTATCAGCTTATTTACGAACGGCAGCGAAAATCTTGTATGCGACATTAAGGAGATTTATTCCTTTGCAGTTGGCGCAGTCAAAGGGGTCTCCTTTTTTGTGGATCGGGCAAACAATGCTGGGATTCCATTTCTCGGGCATGCTTTCCTCTGACCATATCTTACAGATGATCCGGTGCATGCTCCTATCCAGCTCACCCCAGCTGCTTTGAAGAGCTCAGCAGACAATCCAACAGTGCCAACAGCTTTATTTGACTTGAGTTTCGACATGGCAATTTCGACTTCGTCCAGGTCAGGAGGACGGAATTCTCTGCGAGCTTCATCATGAAGAAATGGATCATTCTGCCTGACGGCGGTATGTTGGCTGTCAACGGCGTTATACAGTCTGCAGAAGTGGTTTTTCCAAATTCTCAGCATCGACTGCGATTCTACTACTAGGTGTCCGTTCTCGTCCTTACAGGCCTCCGTTCGGACTTTATACATAGCCTTGAGACATTCGTTTTATCTGTTGATAAAATCTTCCAACATCGTGCCTACAGTAGCACCTCTCCATGTTTTCAATCGACCACTTCTCGTGCTCTTTCTTTTTAATCTTGAGAAGCTTATGTTTCTCCCTTCTTTTAAGCTCGTAGAGCTCACGAGCCGCTCTTGTGAGTGCTGCTTTGTATGCCTCCTGTTTTGCTGCACAAAACCGACTCTGCTTTTCCAGCAAATAGTAAAAGTCCAGAGGCCACGGCCACGGATCATAAGGGTCTTGTGATAGGGACCGAGCACCTTTCCTTTTGCACCTTTCCAGTATCTGTGGAACCATTACGTGCATAGCCTGAACGATTTATATACATATCTGCCAGGCAGACAGTCTACTTCTTACTTGCTAACTTATCAGGCCAGCGATCCATGGAGCATGCAGCGATCCATGGAAGACCACGATGTCTGACATCCGCGATTACTTGGTCTTTATACCGGAGGTTCGGTCTTCCTCTTCTTCTCGAACCAGGAGGCTCGGAGTCGAAGACCCTCTTAGCTGGAGCGTTGATGTCCATGCGCTCGATGTGGCCGAGCCAGTGAAGTCGACGGATCCTTGCCTTCCGGACTACATCCACATCTTGGTACAGCTCGTAGAGTTCGCGGTTGTGTCTTCTTCTCCATTCACCTTCCTCACAGACAGGACCAAATATCCGGCGCAGAATTTTTCTTTCGAAAGAACCCAAAATCAGCTTCGCTGTCCTGCTCATCGTCCAGCTATCTGCTCGGTACAGCAAGACTGGCAGAATGAGCGTTTTGTAAAGCATGACTTTGGTCTTTCGAGTGAGGAGTTTTGACCCCAGTTGTTTGGACAAGCCGAAGTAGCAGCGGTTGCCAAGGGCGATTCTATGCCGGATCGCCACTGTGGTGTCATTTGTGGAATTTACGTTTGCCCGTAGGTAGACAGACTCCTTAACTATCTCGCAATTGTAAGCTGTCCATTGTTATATTTTGTCCCAGGTGGTGAGCGACGGATTGGTTTTTGCTTGACAGCATGTATTTCCTTTTGTCCTCATTGATATTAAGACCAACTCGTTTCGCCTGTTCTTCAATCGCCGTTAATGCTTCCACAATGTTACGGCGATGATGTCGATATCATCCTAGCAGCTGGACGGACTTGTAGAAGATAGTGCCTTCCCTGTTGACGCCTGCCCGTCGCACTATCTGCTCCAGCATCAGGTTGGAGAAGTCACATGGCAGCGCATCTCCTTGCCGAAATCCGGTGCATGTTTCGAATGGTTCCGAGGTCCTAGAACCGAGTTGCACGGTGCATCGCGTGTTTTTTAGCATGGCGCGACACAACTGGATCAGTTTTACCGAGATCCCGGATTCGGCCATCGCCCCAAACAGTGCTTCACCATGAATGTTGTCGTATGCGGCTTTGAAATAGATGAAAAGATGGTGTGTATCGATTCGAAACTCGTTGGTCTTTTCCAGGATTTGTCGAAGTGTGAAAATTTGGTCTACAGTTGATTTGCCGGGCCGGAAGCCGCACTGGTAACTGCCGATTAGTGCGGTGCAAAATGGTTTTAGACGTTCACACAATACGCTGGACAGGATCTTGTATGCGACATTGAGCAGGGATATACCTCTATAGTTCTTGCAAGAGGTAGGATCGCCTTTTTTGTGGATGGGGCATATAGAGCTGGTATTCCAGGGCATGCTTTCATCTTCCCAAATTCTGCAGATGATCTGGTGCATGCTCCCTACCAGAACATCGCCGCCAGCCTTGAAGAGTTCTGATGGCAAGCCATCTGAGCCTGCGGCCTTGTTGCTCTTCAGCATCTGAATAGCTGTGCCGATTTCTTCGATGCTGGGTGGGAGGACTACTTCAGCGGCTGGAGTTGGGATTTCCTCGGTCCCTCCCACGCTCTCTTGGTCATGCTCGTTAAGCAGCTGCTGGAAGTGCTGCTTAAACACATCCACTATTCCCTGTGGGTCGGTGACAAGATTACCCTTGCAGTATCGAAGAGCCAGGGTGCCCTTTTTGAAGCCTCCTGCAAGGCCTTTGGCTTTCTTGTAAAAGACTCGTATTTTATGTTTATCCCTAGACTCCTCGATATCCTTGAGCTGGGAGGCTGCGAAGATCCTTTTCTTTTGTCGCAGTAGTTTTTTCTCCTCTCTTCTTCTGGCTCGGTACTCTTCTTACGCTGCCCTGGCTTCCCTCTGCAGCGCCTTTTGGTACGCCTCGTCGGTTGCTGCCTGTTTCTGCTCATACTCGCCATCATACCACGGGTTTCATGTCGGGGGTGGTAGGTATCCTAAGGTGGTTTCGGCTACTTCCTGAATGACTGAGCGGCAATGCAGCCACATATTATTGGAATTTGTGTTCGATGTAGGCATACCGTAGAGTCTTTTGCTCAGCTGCTCCGTGTAGACTCTGGCAACCTCCGGTGTGCTCAGGCGCCCAATGTCGAACCTCCTCCTGATGGGCTGGTGCAGCTTTCTGACATTGGACAGTCGAGCTCTGAATCTTGCTGCTACGAGGAAGTGGTCAGAGTCGACATTTGCCCCTCTGAATGTTCGCACATCCAGGATGTTTGACGAGTGCCTTGCGTCAATGAGCACATGGTCGATTTGGTTGGCGGTTCGACCGTCCGGAGATCGCCAGGTTGCTGTGTGGATTCGCTTACGAGGGAATCTTGTGCTACTTATCACCGCATTACGAGCTGTCGCAAAGTCCGTGAGTCGGAATCCGTTATCTGATGTTGTATCGTGGAGGCTGTGCTTTCCGAGTACTCCGCCAAGGGTGTTCTCCTTACCAATTTTGGCGTTGAAGTCACCGAGCACTATTTTTACATCGTACTCCGGACAAGCTCCGTAGGCGTTGTCCAGGAGGTCATAGAAGTCCTCCTTGATAAGGTCTCCAGCCTCGTCGGTATGGGCGAGTGCACATATAAGGCTGGTGTTATAAAATCTGCCTCTGATGTGGATCACAGACCGGCGATCACTTATAGGTTCAAAGTCGATGACCTTCGTCCTTAACCGCTTTCCCACGACAAATCCGCATCCCAGTAAGTGCAACCTTTTGGGTCGAAATTTTTCTTCCTAATCATACCGTTTCCTATCCAGCGTATTTCCTGGACCGCAGTAATATCCGCCTTGTACTGCGTGAGGATTCCTTCTAGTTTATGAGCAGCTCCGGGAGTGTACAGGGTTCTGACATTCCAGGAGCATACTCGCAAATCGTGTTCCTCTTTCGTGCGTTGTCGTCGTCGAGTATCCGTCTGTGTATCCGAGGCATCTTGCTGGGATGCCTACTTCACTGTGCACCATAAGCACGATGGACCGCTGAGCAAAAACGTAGTAGTCCGTAATGATGTTAAATCAATATCCATAATCAGTACCCCACTAGCATCAGAAAAGAGTCACGGATGTCTGCCATCCCGAATTGTATGCCGCAGAGGTCCAGGTTTTTACGGACGTCGGGACTTGTCGTTGCTGTTCATTTTTCCCCTACAACTATTCCCCGCCAAATTGTTAGTTGAGCTAATTTTGCGCTCGAAAGAAATTGCTTTTTGGGTCGGAAAAAGCTCATTCCACTATCCGTTCCTTTGTATCTATTTAAAGACCTATCTGGTACATCCTACATCACTTCAAAATACACATCCCGTCATCACATGGCGCGGAAAGATTCCATCAATAATTACCTTTCAAATAGAGATCTTAAGAGATTGTTTTCCGTTCCATTTTTGGAAAAGCGCTGATGGGCTTCAGACGGTTTCTATTCGGTGTTCTTAATCGAGGACAATGACCTTATCTTGACTTTATAATCCTGGCGCGTTGATCACTTACGTATAGCGTTGTAGTGGCGTCTAAGTTTATCCTTTCGATCAATGCACCGTTATTCAATCACTCTTCCGATGTACTTGAATTGTATTTGGTGATGGGACGAACGATGATGCTGATCGGAATGACGTCAAATGCTTCATCGAAGTGATCTGCTTGCCATCAGGGATAAGTGATTTTTTACTACCACAAGTTGCTTTGACTGATTTTGTCTTTCTGGACCATGAACGCGGTTTGAGGACGTGAGTCAAGCATATGTCATCTGTCGATATGACAGCTTCTTTGCCACATTAGATAAGCCATTAAGCGAGGTTTTTGGTCTCTGAAGTAAAGAGCTTAAGAGGCAGGACAGGTTGGCGCCACTATTCCATAATACCCACGCGATAGTAAAAGGTTTCGTAAAACAGATTTCTTGAAATCGATTCTGGGCTTCGAGGGCACCTCTAATAGATTGCAATGCCACTTAAGCCATAATGAGAGGCCTTTAGGCCTTTTTGCCTTTAGTTTAACTATGAGCGTGTCTGAATGTGTGACAAGCAATAGTTGTCTTGTCGTTTGATTATTACAACACCGTTAAGGAGAAGTACATATTTCTCAAAGTCTTTCTTTACTTTACTTAGGTGGCGCTACAGTCCGTGGTGAACCTGGGCCTCAACCAACAAGCGTCTTCAGCTGGCACGCTCTTTGGCCAGCCAGGTAAATCCACAATAGACCAAATATTTACGCTACGGCAGATCATGGAGGACACCCATGTAAAGCAAATCGACACTCATCACCTTTTCGTCGATTTCAAGGCTACATATGACAGCGTGTGTAGAGACGAGATTTACAAAGCCATGTCTTTGTCCAACAGTGTATGCTAACAATGGAGAATTCTCGCTGCTCCATTAAGGTCGGTAATGAGCAAGTCGAGACCGTTGATGTTAAGAAAGGATTTAGGCAAGGTGACGCGCTGTCAGGCAACTTTTTCAACATCGTGCTTAAAAAGATCGTGCAAGAGTCACTGGCCTACACAAGAGGTACGATCGATTTTAAGTCTTCGCAATTGCTTGCGTACGCCGACGACATTGACTTGATTGGACGGACACAGCGAGACGTCAATGAGGCCCATTTATGAATTGAGGTAGAAGCGGCTAAGACGGGTCTCAAGGTTAATGAGGGTAAAACGAAATACCTGCTTTCATAAAAAAGAGACGGACAACACCGACGTATTGGCCAGAACGTCACCATGGGCGGATATAACTTTGAAGTGTTGAAGGAATCCGTCTACCTTGGCTCACTGATGACCGGCTACAACAACACCAGCGCTGAGATAAAACGCGGAATCACTCTTGCCAACCGCTGTTTCTTTGGGCTCAAGAGGCAGTTGAGAAGTAGAACCCTCTCTCGGAAAACCAAGATGACACCATATAAGACCTTGATCATCCTAGTCCTCCTTTACGGCGCAGAGGCTTGGACCTTAACAAAAGCGGATGAAGATGCCCTTGGTCGTTTCGAGAGGAAAATGCTACGCACTATCTACGGTCCCTTTTGTTCAAACGGAGTATGGAGGAGTACGGGCAGTACAACATCGGCCTGGTACGACGTCTACGGATACAGCGTCTAAGGTGGCTAGGCCATGTAAAGCGCATGGAAAATACAGCTCCGACCCGAAGAGTTTTTGAATCCACCGCGGAAGGAAGGCGCGGCAGAGGACGGTCGCATCTACAAACCGGCTGGCCAAAAACCGTGCCAGCTGGAGGCGCTTGTTGGTTAAGGCCCAGGTTCACCACGGACTGTAGCGCCATCTAGGTAAGTTGTATTTGATTATAGAGAAACTTCTTGCCAAAATTGTTGACTAAGCTTTTGATCATCATCTTACGTTTAGTAAGAAGACTTTCATCTGTCTTACTCAAGGCACCCAGTGGGAATAATCCTTAACGCTCCTGTTCAATAATGCATTCATACCTCTCTATCGCAAGACTATAGGTATTCTGCTTGTGAACCTTAATAATTCAGTTGCACAATACACCGTGTCGCTCTATTGCTCTATTGTGCACTTCTTACAGAATACCTAAATACCGTCAAAGAAGGGACAGAGAAGGTTGCTACCTACCACAATGAAGATTGTGTCTATCGTTAACTCTGGATGTCATCTCCACAATGTCTCCTCATTTACGCTGCCTTTTAGTGTTCTGTTCTATTTTTTATATTTTTGTGTTTCTTTTTGTATGTTAATTAGTGGTACGCATCTCATAGTAACATCCTGCGTCACTGTCATTAACAGCAACATAAAAACACACCTAATCGTCCAAAAGACAAATACTGGTTCCTAGTAAACCACTCTATCTTCATTTTTACGTCGGCCCTTTGAAACTTTCGCTCCACCCAGCCATTCTCGGTCATGTTAAGACATATTTTACTAACGAATTTTCTCAAATCTCCATCTCTTATAGAGTCAGCACTTGACACCCGATAGTAGCTTCTTGCGAACGTAAGCTCGTACCTCAATGGCCATCTTGACAACGCAAAACCCAAAGCCGAAAGGTACAAATTGCCCATCAACAGGTCTTCATTTGCATTAACAACATGCACTCGAGCTTGAAGTTGTTTTTTGGTTTTTTTTGAAAACATTCCATTTCGTTTCGGTTGGGAACAGGGTAATAAAATCCAGTCATAGATACACCGTGGCAAATTGATCCGTGTCGCTACATTGTAAAGCGGCTCCAATATACAGTGCCATGACGAAACGCCACAAAAGAAGAAATCAAACGAGAGCTGCTAAAGGTATAAAAGAACAGCAACTCAGTGTGAATGAAAGATACAAAAAAACTGTAGAAAGAAAGAAGGAATTATGTATCTACATGTCAACATGTTCCTGGCACCCAATTAAAATTGTCATCGAAGCCATCGTGAGCAGGAAATAAATATAAAGTTTATTGAAAGACAGATAAACGTCGTCCAACATAGCCAAACACAACAACTTAGTGTCGTGGAACAATTCGTGCGGTAAAACTCAAAGCGATTCTCTGGTCATTTGTCGAAACTTTCGATTCCATATGCATCCACGCCCGTCCCAGATCAAGGCGAATTGTACATATCTCAATCGATAGAGGAGAGTACAAAGACCTATTTGTTTACAATCGCAATGAGCCTGAAGCAATCCAAGAAACCGGCGACGTCGACATCGACTTTGACGACTCTCAACACAAATATTTACATAATCTCAGCACAGATTCATCAAGCGAGTAAATCACAGATACAAATCCGATTATGTTGCGCTTGCCGAGCTGTAGTGTCTGTTCATGCCTGTTGCTAGGTTGCTTCCAGGCAGCCTACCTAGGATCGGGCACACTTCGACACCCGTATGGTGTGTGTGTTTACATGGTTTCCTTAAAGAAAGGGCACTTCACAGCCAAAGATACCCAGCGGACTGATTATCAATGTGCAAGTGCGAATGGCAACCACCCAGCAGCATATGGCGATATTACATCCAAGTGTTGGATGTTGTTTATGAGAGGTTACCCTACCGAGCGTGGACGATTAAGTAGCGATTACGAACCATTCTGTGTTCCGAGCTCTGTGTCAAGGTTATTTAGTGCAAATTGATATTCAAATGATTTATCTGAAAACAGCAGGACGAGTGACGTGACAGTGTTGGCAATCGGCATTTGCATTTGTATGGAAATTGGAGAACGAGATGCGGCAAGAGGTTCAGGGGAGTTTTTACTTTCGGATGGACATGATTAGTTATGGATTTAGGGAGAATTCGCACAGATAAATTGTGGGATAAATGTGTTATGCTAAATATGCTAATCCGATTTAGCGGTCAATGGACTCCTGGGGCATTTGTTCCCATTTTGCATTGTCAAATGATGAATAATTGGTGGCCCCGAAACCAGTCGAGGCTTTGATGAAACATATTTTGTTGCTTTCAGGGTTTAGGGCTTCCCTTTCTACCATTTGCTCTACCTTGTCTTGATATAGAGGGAGGGAGGAGAAAAGATGCCTCCCAGCTCAAGGATATCGAAGAGTCCAGGGACAAAAACGCGATAAGAGCCTCTTGTAAAAGAGCCAAAAGCCTCGTAGCGGGCCTTAAAAACGGCACCCAGGCTCTTCGAAATTGCGAGAACAATCTTGTTACCGACCCACAGGGAATAGTGGATGCTTTTAAGTAACATTTCCAGCGTCTGCTTAACAGGCATGGAGAAGGGATAGTGGTAGAAAGAAGAGATACGGCCTCCACTCGGCGAAGCTGTCCCCCGTCCTAGCATTGAAGAGGCAGGCATAGCTATTAAAAAGCTGAAGAGCAACAGGCCGCAGGCACGAATTGATTACCATCAGAGCTCTTTGAAGCTGGAGGCAAGCATCAGATCATCTGTAGAATTTAGGAGGACGAATGCATGCCCTACGACTGGAAAACCAGCTCTATGTGCCCCATCCACAAAAGAGCCGATTCTACATCTTGCGAAATTTACAGAGGTATATCCTTGCTCAATATCGTTTAGAAGATGCTATGCAGTGTATTGTGTGACCGTCTAAAGCCGTTTTACTTGCTTACTTAGATGGCACTACAGTTCGGGGTGAACCAAGGCCTCAACCAAAAAGCCTCTCCAGTCGGCCAGCTGCTTCCAGTGCCACACACCCAGTTAGGTGAGGTCCCCTTCCACCTGTGTGCGCCATCTTAAGTGCGGCCAAGACGTCGGTGGTGAGCGTGAGCATATATTTAGTTTTGCCCTCGTTTACCGCCAGACCAACTTTCGCCGCCTTGAACTCAATACTCGCAAACGCCTCATTGACATCTCGCTGTGATCTACCTATTTTGTCAATGTCCTCGTCGTATGCAAGGAGTTGCGAGGATTTGAAATGGATTGTGCCTCTTGTATTGGCCAGTGATTTTTGCACAATCATTTCCAATATAATGTTGAAGAAATCACACGACAGCCTAAATCCTTTTTTGACACCAAAACTATCGGTAAAGTGTTCACCGATTCGGATGGAGCAGCGAGCGTTCTTCAAAATCATCCTCCATAGTCTGACGGGTTTAGCAGGGATGTCAAATGTAGACATCGCGTTGTATAACTTGTCTCTAATGACGCTGTCCAGGATCTACCGTAGTATAAAGATTTGGTAGATGGTGGACTTTACTGGTCTGAAACCACACTGATAAGGACCTATCAGCTAAATTACAAAAGGTTTTAGGCGCTGGCACAAAACGGCAGAGATGATTTTGTAGGCGATGTTAAGGAGACTTGTTCCTCTGTAGTTGGCGCAGTCAGAGGGGTCTCCATTCTTGTGGATCGGGCATACTATCCTGAGACTCCATTCCTCGGGCATGCTTCCCTCTGACCATATCTTACAGATGAGCTGGTGCATGCACCGAACCAGGTCATCCCAAGCTGCTTTAAAGAGGTCAGCAGACAGTCCGTCTGCGCCAGCAGCTTTATTCGACTTGAGCTTCGATATGGCAATCATAACTTCGTCGAGGTCAGGGAGACGGAATTCTCGGCGGTCTTCGTCGATTAGAAATGGATCATCCTGCCTGATCATTCCATACAGTCTGCAGAAGTGGTTTTTCCATATCTCAGCCTCGGCTGCGATTCTACTACCAGGTGTCCGTTCTCATCCCTGCAGGCTTCCGTTCTGGCTTTATAACCTTGGCATGTTCACTTTATCTGTTGATACAACTTTCGAACGTCACGCCTGCAGTAACACCTCTCCAAATCCTCAATCACGCGCTTCTCGTGCTCTTTCTTCTCTCTCCTGAGAAGCTTATGCTCTTCCCTTCTTTTTAACTCGTAGAGCTCACGAGCTGCTCTTTTATGCAGCGAGGCCTTATATGCATCCTGCTTCACTGTGTGAATCCTCCTACACTCATCATCGAACCAGGTGTTTCTTCATGGTGGAGCCTCGATACCCAAAACTTCGGATGCAGAGCTTTTCAGGGCTTGTTTGCGAAGGCTCCACTGCTGTTCGATTGATAGCGTGGATGATTGAGGTGTATTGGAGATCTTAAGGGAGACGCGATCGGTAAAGGCCCGAGCGGTTTCTGGCGATAGTATTCTTACTCTACTCAGCTGCGTTCGTGATATCCCTAAGCGCATCTTGGCTGCTACAAGATAGTGGTCCGAGTCGATGTTAGCCCCTCGGAAAGTTCGAACATCAAGAATAGTGGAAGAGTGACTGACGTCGGTCGCGTTGTGATGAATCTAGTTGGTGGTCGATTGATCAAAAGACCGTCAGGTGCCTTTTGTGTATATCGAGGTGCGGGAAGCGCGTACTGGTTAGAAGGAGATATCGCCCCGTAGCAAGATCAATCAGCCTGTGTCCGTTATCGGATGTGGTGTCGTGTATGCTATGTTTGCCGATGACTTGTTCAAAGATGCTTTCCTTACCCAGTTTAGCACTGAAGTCTCCTAGTACAACCTTGATGTCATAGCTGGGACATTGGGCATACGTTTTGTCTAGGATATCGTAGAACTCATCTTTGGCGGATGATGACTATCCTTGTCTTCCGTGGGAACGTGGACGCAGATCAGGCTGATGTTAGAAAATTTAGCCTTGATACGGATCATTATGTGGCTTTCGCTCACATGCCGAAAGCTTAGGACTTTTTGTCCTAATCCACCTCGAACAGCAAATCCGCATCCGAACGATCGTTGTCCTGTCTCCCTATAGCAGTCGCCGTAGTAAATATCGCAGTTTTTTATCCGCTTTATACCCAGTCAATTCCATCGCATTTCCTGGGTGACGGATATGTCCGCTTTAGGGCGCGGTCTAGGGCATCCGAAAGTTGTTCGGCTGCACGTGGCCTGTTTAGGGACCTTCCTTCCACGTACAAAACCGAAGATCATTGTCCTTTTTTCGTTTCTTGCAGGGATCGTCAACATTAGTGCGATTCGTTATATCCGAGGCTTGTGGTTGTTTCGGAGTTTGTGGTTTTTTTTTTTTAAGGTTACGGCTTACTAGGCCGTAACCCAACCGACTAATCCTGTTTTTTGGCGTAGAAGGCTCGCCATTCGCCTTTCCCCGTGTGCGATTTCCATATGAAATCTCCAGATGGCACCACGATGAGGTGGGGATGGTACTCACTAACAGCGCCGCAAGATGTTCGACTGCGGTGGCTTCTCTCGCTGATTAGCAGGCCAGCATCCGTCGGATGAAGTGGAGGGACCACTTCTGCAGACTGACTGTATAACGGCGATGATAGTCAAAATGCCGCCATCAGGCAGAAGGAACCATTCACAATGGACGAAGATGAAGGAGAATCCCGTCCACCCGACCTAGATGATGTTAAGATGGCGATATCGAAACTTAAGTCTTATAAAGCAGACGGACTTCCCGCGGAACTTTTTCAAGCAGCTGGCGATGAGCTGGTCAGGAACATGCACCAACTCATCTGCAAGATATGGTCGGAAGAACGCATGCCCGATGAATGGAATCTCAGTATCGTTTGCCCGGTCCATAAGAAAGGAGACCCCTATGAGTGCGCCAATTACAGAGGGATAGGCCTCCTGAACATCGCGTACAAGATCCTCTTTGCCGTACTGTGTAGGTGCCTAAAACCGTTCGTGGACAATCTGATAGATGCCTACCAGTGTGGTTCCAGGCCAGGAAGATCCACGATAGACCAAATAATTACACTACGGCAGATCATGGAAAAGACCCACGAACTCCAGGTCGACAAGCACCATCTTTTCGTCGACTTTAAAGCCGCGTATGACAGTGTTTATAGAGACAAGCTATACAGAGCCATGTCATGTTTTAACATTCCTGCCAAACTCGTCATACGGTGCAGGATGACTTTGGAGAACTCTCGCTGCTCTATAAGGTCGAAGGTGAACTAGCCGACCCCTTTGATGTCAAAAGAGGTTTTAGACAGGGTGACGCACTGTCATGTGATTTCTTTAACATTATTCATGAAAAGACCGTGCGGGACTCTGCTCCCAATACAAGAGGTACGGTCTACTTAAGTCTACACAATTGCTTGCCTACGCAGATGACATTGACGTTATTGGACAGACAAAGTGAGACGTCAATGGGACGTTCGCAAGCATTGAAGCAGAAGCGGCTAAAGGCGGTCTAAGGGTAAATGGGGACAAGACAAAATATATGCTGTCATCAAAGAAAGTCGCGCAACACAGACGTCTTGGTCAGAACGTCACTTTCGGCGGCTATATGTTTGAGGTAGCCAACGACTTCGTCTACCTTGGCTCAATAGTGACTCTAGCCAACTGCTGCTTCTTTGGGCTCAAGAGGCAACTGAGTAGTAGACAAACAAAGGTATCCCTCTACAAAACATTCACTATCCCGGTCCTCCTTTATGGCGCTGAGGCTTGGACGTTATCAAAAGCGGATGAAGAGGCTCTTGGGGGTTTCGAGAAGAAAATTCTGCGTGCAATCTTTGGTCCCATTTGTTTAAACGGAGAGTGGAGAAGAAGAATCAACCAAGAATTATACGGGCCCTACAGCAACATCGGCCTAGTTAGGTGCCTTCGGATCCATCGTCTAAGATGGTTGGACCATCTAGAGCGAGGGACGACGCAGCAGAGGACGACCGCATTTAAGGTGGCGCGCACAGGTGGAAAGGGACCTCAACTAACTGGGCGTGCGGGACTGGAAGCGGCTGGCCAAAGATCGGACCGGCTGGAAAGGCTTGTTGGTTGAGGCCCTGGTTCACCTCGAACTGTAGCGCCATCAAAGTAAGTAAGTAAGCATCCGTCGGATAGATGCTACCCCTACGAGGTCTTTGTTTGCCCTTTGCCATTTCACTATCGCGGTATATAACTTTGCGTCCCTAACTCTCTCGTCACAAACCCCTCTAGGGGTATTGTTACACAATTATCCGTCGACATATATGTATCTATACCTTCTATAAAAAATCTAAATTTAATATCCTACCTCTGCTCTCCCGCTTTCTAACTCAGCATTACCTGCCTCCACATATCTCCTACCATATTCTTTTCTAGGTTATGATTCCTTAGTTTACCTAATATTTAAGTTTAGAATTCATGTAGCTTGTAATAAGCTTAAATAAATAAATTGGGTATAGGGAGAGGAAGTGGAGCAATCGATTCCCCTTCTCCGCTACTTTTAATATGCTACAGTACGTCGTACCGTGCAATTTAGGCTCAAGAATCTCTAATATCCTGTCGTGACTGTGTTGCAAAGTTTGCCCCTATTACGTGGGATTCCATCCGATGCTTGTTTACATTGTCTTCACCCCCAACTATGCTGAACCAATTTTTGTTTTCTTCCTTTTTACTTTAGTTTGTTTTTAAATCTTACGCTCAGTCGTCCCTTTTTATTTACATTACACTGAGCGAACGAAAATTATAGTCAAGTTGTTATCAATAAATCCACTTCCAATCCGAATCTGTACATCTGTATCTGTAGATGATTTTTCTGGTTTTCCATTGCCAGACTGTGTCTGTTTGTTGTGTTTAGATGAACGGTCAATTACTCGATCTCCCTCTGGGGCCCTCAATTCTAAAAACCATCACATTCCGGGACGAAAAAATATATACACGTTCACATAAAAAATGTGTGGATGCGTGTTTTTTTTACGGCAAAATTAAACAACTTCCAGTTTGGAGGTAAACAGCGATGATAAAAACAAATCCAGTGGCGTCTACTGAGCGGATGAGCAGGGGCTATCGCCTTAATTGCATGCACCCTTAAACGGTTTTCTTCTTCTCTCTTCCTTTGATTGGCGTAAAGTAACTAAATCAAGTTTTGAGTTTCTTTTCGACTACAAGCACTCGATACACTGTTTATGCTCGACCATGGTATGGTAGCCGTATGGTAGACTGGTGGGAATTGGTAATCAACGAGAGCCGGCATTCGTACTAAAGTATGCCTTCGCAGATGTGATAACTCGATACGATTGATTTCGAATTGGTTTCACTTTCAGGAAGGAGAGATAGAAGGAGAGAGATTTACTAGTAAATAAATACTTGATATTGCATGGTGGATGAAACTGAATATAATCGGATGCCATATAGATACAGCGGTGGCTTTGGATGCGGAGCAGTTCGGTGTAATGTGATTGTTTCCTTCTTTGATGTCTTGTTTTTGTTTAATGGAAAATTGTCTCGCGATAAGGTATGTGCAATAAAAAAGGGAAAGAAAAGGTCTCATTCAAACCAATTAGAGAAAAGATTGCTACTTTCACTGGATTTTATGGCGCGAGATGTGCTTGGATGTTCTTGACTTCCAGCGCGAAGAAGGTCGTTAAATAGATTCCTTATAAATGCGTAAACTTTGCTATAAAATTGCATATAAAGACGTCAGACTTTATGGGAGGATTTGTGGATCCCAGGGGACCGAGATGCCTCTTGCCATGTATCCGTCTGTTTGCTACCGAAGTGCTTGGCGCCCACTTTATGGCTTTTTGTCCGTTTTTTTTATCTTATTCCAAATTAGTTTCATCTACAAAGTTATGTTATTTGACATCTTTCAAATGTCCAACGGAAGACTAGTGATGGTGATCTGCGGCATCTTATCAGGGTGTAAAGAAAAATGAATGCCATATAGAATGAAAGGAAAAGTGTCAAAGATCGCCCTAATTACTAGCCTGTAGGGAGCGCTCATCATTAGAAGACGCACTGTGCATAGCGACACAATCAATGATCGCGGCGAGAGATCATTACCAGAAAAAGCGTGAAATTTTACGATTTCATATGAATCCAATCCCAATTCGATTTGGGTACTCGTATTGTGTTGTTCCTCCACATGCACTTTCATCATTGCTCGCTCCTTGGTCATTTGGTCATTCGAGGCTAATGGGATGCCCTTAATCGGTTCGTGCGTGTGCCCATGAGTACGTTCACTTGTATGTTGAATGTCTTGAAACTGAGATAAGATGACGTACTGTGACTGACCGTATTTCCTTCTTATTGCTCGTTGGTTTTGCTTTTGTTCGATTGTTCTTTCCAAAGATTCAATTAATTTTGGGTGAAGATGGAGAGAGTATCTTGAGGATGTTAAATAATCGGAACGAATTTGGAACGATATGATGTACGCACTGATTGGGAGTGTAAGGAATCATGCTGGCGTATCTACGTTTAAAATTATTTTGAATTGAGTGATGCTTAGCTATTTCTGACATCAGATTTTTTAATCAGAAGAGAATGCCTCACATCGCGTATGGTGAAATTAAGTACCCCCAAGCGGGAGGAATGTGAGGAAGGAATATCGCGTGGGGACACTTACGGTCATTTTACATCCGGGATACCTAATACTGACTGTACTGATGTCACCTAATAGACTGCAGATATTGCTTAGTGTATGCTGTTGCTACAATATCGACATTACTGCGATCCAGGAAATACGCTGCATGGGAAACGGTATGATGAGGAAAAAAGTCTGCGACATCTATTAGAACTGTCACAAAAGATTGCACATGTTGGGGTGCGGAAGGCGGTTAAGGTGGAAGGTCATCAACTTTCAGCCTATTAGTGAGCGCCTGACTGCGATCCGCATCAAAGGATCGCAGAAGACCCCATCAAAGAGAACACCTTTGGCGGAGTGATCGGAAAGCACACCCTCCGCGATGCAACAACGGATGACAGCTTTCGACTCACGGACTTTGTGACAGCTAGAAATGTGCGCTTAACGTAATACTCCACCTTACATTACTCGATATTTTCGGCAAGCAAGTTGCCACACTAGTTGCCAGACTAAAAGCCAACTCGAAATGGACGAGCTATGCCACTGACCACTCCTCCATCCTGAATAACAGGATAACTATGGCAGAAAACTTGGGCCACACAGAACCCACCACAGTCTTGAAGAAGAAATTTACGATGATCTACCCGGACAGGCAAAACTGGACCCGCCAAACGCAACCCCGCAGGAACTGCGAGGATTTTTACACTGATGTGGAACAGATGTCCGTATTCTCACGCAGCCTTAAAGTCGCTGGGGTCCTATGTGTACACATCAAAAACTAATCTCGACTGTCACCTATCTCTTAACGAGATGGCCGTACAGTTTAACATACAACTTATCTGGGTACCGGGACACAGCGACATTCCAGGAAACGAAAGAGCCGACACACTCGTCAGACAAGGAACGACGCTACCCCTTGCAACCATTAAGCATATTCTTGCAAACATCGCCAGGGCCGAGGCGAACCTGAGATATACCCCGGGACACACCTGCTTCATCACCAGGCAAATCTGGCCTCGGCTCGACATTCAACGGACTAGGAGTAAAATCTCTCTAAAAAGAACTGACATCTACGAAATCATTGGTGTCATCATAGGACACTGCCTTATTGACAGTCACGCGCAAAAACTAGGAATGGTTCTGAATGATTTCTGCAGAAGCTGTCTAGACGAGGAGGAGGAGGTCGAGTCCATTCACCACGTTCTCTGCGCCTGCCCGGCATTCTGCTAGGATCTTACTTCCTTAACGACCTGACAGATGTTCAGCAAATAGGGATACCTGACCTTCTTAACTTCCTAAGAATCACAAAATGGTTCCACGAATAAGAGGTAAACCCCCCTCGTAGCTGCACAACGGGCCTCCCTGGCCTGTGTGTATTCTTCTCAATTCTGGGAAGGCTACGAACCTACCCACCTAGTAATGTGGTGAGAAGTAGCACAAGACTTCCCAACAAGCGAATCCATACAGCAACCTGGTGATCTCCGGATGGTCGAGCCGCCAACCAAATCGACCATGTGCTCATTGACGTAAGACGCTCAAACATCCTTGATGTGTGAACATTCCACTTCCTTCCTTGTAGCAGCAAAATTTAGAGCTCGCCTGTGCAATGTTAGAAAGCTGCACCAACCCACCATGAGGAGGTTCGAAATTGGACTGAGCACACCGGAGGCTACCAGAGTCTACCGGGAGCAACTGAACGAAAGGCTCTCATAACGTCCAAGCATCAGCGCCGTAGAGGAGGACCGTGATGATTAAGGTTTTGTAGAGGGAAACCTTAGTTTTTCGAAAGAGGGCTCTACTATTCAATTGCCTCTTGAGCCCGAAGAAGCAGCGATTGGCAGGAGGTATTCTGCGTTTTATCTCAGCGCTGGTGTCGTTGCTGCTTGTCACTATCGAGCCAAGGTAGACGAAGTACTTGACTACTTCAAAAATATAGCCGCCGAAGGTGACGTTCTGACGAAGACGTCGGTGTTGTGCGTCTTTCTTGGATGACATCATATATTTGGTCTTGTCCCCATTTACCCTTAGACCCACCTTCGCCGCTTCTTCTCGCTTTGTTCGTCCAATGACGACAATGTCATATGCGTAGGCAAGCAATTGTGTGGACTTGAAGTAGATCGTACCTCTTGTATTGGCCGACATCAAAGGGGTCGGTTAGTTCACCTCCGATGGAGCAGCGAGAGTTCTCCATAGTCATCCTGCATAGTCTGACGAGTTTGGCAGGAATGTTAAAACATGACATGGCTTTGTATGGCGGCTTTAAAGTCGACGAAAAGATGGTACGTGTCGACCTGGAATTCATGGGTCTTCTCCAAGATCTGCCGTAGCGTAAATATTTGGTCTATCGTGGATTTTCCTGGGCTGAAACCCCCTGGTAGGAACCTATCGGATTGTCCACGAACGGTTTCAGGTACTTACACAGTACGACAGAGAGGATTTTGTACACGATGTTCAGGAGGCTTATCCCTCTGTCATAGGGGTCTCCTTTCTTATGGACCGGGCAAACGATACTGAGATTCCATTCATCGGGCATACGTTCTTCCGACCATATCTTGCAGATGAGTTGGTGCATGTTCCTAACCAGCTCATCGCCAGCTCCACGGAGAGTCCGTCTGCTCCAGGAGCTTTATAAGACTTAAGTTTCGATATCGCTATCTTAACATCGTCTAGGTCGGGTGGACGGGATTCTCCTTCGTCTTGTGAATGGTTCGCTCTGCCTGACGGCGGCATTTTGACTATCATCGCCGTTATACAGTCTGCAGAAGTGGTCCTTCCACAATCTCAGCATCGACTGTGACTCCACTACTAGTTGTCCGTG
The DNA here is from genome assembly GCA_951905685.1 of Eumerus sabulonum. Lineage (NCBI taxonomy): Eukaryota > Metazoa > Arthropoda > Insecta > Diptera > Syrphidae > Eumerus > Eumerus sabulonum. Next base: position 10,478,423 of record OX645060.1, read on the forward strand.
CTCATCAGGCTTCTGCAGGCTTCTGCTCTGGCTTTATAGCCTTGGCATGTTCGTTTTACTTTCTGGTAAAATTTTCGAACGTCGTTCCTGCCGTAACATCTCTCTATCTCTCCGATCTCGCGCTTCTCGTGCTCCTTCTTTTTCCTTCTCAGAAGCTCATGCTCCTCCTTCTTTTTCTGTTCATAGAGCTCGCGGGCAGCCCTCGTCCGTCGATGCAATGTGGCCATGTATGCATTCTGTTTCTCTACTTGGGCCTGTCTGTACTCATCATCAAATCAGGGGTTTCTCGACGGTGGCGGCTCGAAACCGAGTATATCTGAGGCGGCCTCTCTAATGGCTTTCTGACAACGACTCCATTGCTGTTCTATGGTTTCTGCAGATTGCATCGGGACCTGAGAGAGCTTGAGGGAGACTTGATCGGCGAAGGTTCTGGCGGTCTCCTGCGATTGCAGCTTTCCGACGTTAAATTTTGGTGTTCTTACTCGACTCCGTTGGTTCCGAGAAATTCGCATCCGTACCTTGGCTGCAACAAGGAAATGATCCGAGTCGATGTTGGCTCCTAGAAAGGTTCGGACATCTAGGATGCTGGAGGAGTGTCTGCCGTCGATCGCAATATGATCAATTTGGTTGGTTGTCGATTGATCGAAAGACCGCCAGGTCCCCTTATGGATGTTGAGGTGTGGGAATCGTGTACTTGCTACTACCAGGTTATGTCCCGCCATAAAGTCCACTAGCCTTAGTCCGTTTTCTGACGTGGTGTTGTGTAGGCTGTGCTTTCCAATGACCCGTTCAAAGATAGCTTCCTTACCCAGCTTCGCATTGAAATCTCCTAGAACGATTTTGGTGTCATAGCTGGGACATTGCGCATACGTTCTGCCTAGGAGATCATAGAAGTCGTCTTTATGTCGGTTATCTTTCTCCTCTGTGGGGGCGTGGACACATAGTAAGCCTATATTGCCGAGATTGGCCTTGATGCGGATAGTTATGTGGCGTTCGCTTACATACTGAAAGCTTAAGACTTTTTTCCTGAGTCTTAAGCCAAAAACGTATCATTTACCACACTCCTGCGTCTAGACCGATAGGTTACGCAGCTTGACCACATCGATGGCTCAAAATGTAAATCTAACAAAAGTAATCAGTGGAAGGAGGTGTAAAGGTGTCTTCATCTAACCGACACGTTGAGTGCTCCAAATTAAGACGATTGGCAAATTTGGTGCTCACATATCCCATATTGAGTGATTCTCTTAAGCCAACCCATAGTCCACACAGAAAAGCAGTGAAACCTTTTACCAAGTGCTATACCTAAAGTCTGCAACTGTGTTGTTAAACCTCTCAAAACCGCATCCGATTCCGCCCTATTTGCAACATTTACCTGCACACCACCACCGAATTCATTTCACAAACCGATCCGCACTGCAATCAAACACCCATTTCACCACCAGATGCAGTCCCATACCGCATCCCAACACCTCTACCATTTCGACACCCATTCCAATCCACGCGAACATGAAAAATTCGTTCATAAGCACTTCCAACCGCAGTCGAGCCATAAATTGACCTACAAAGCTGTCAACTAGTTTAATTCCATCTGTCACGTAGTACGACACCAGTTATTAGTTAATTAACAATAGATACATCTGTTGGATAAAACAGATTGGTCGACTGGTTTCATTAGATAGACCAATTAGTTCCAATGGTTCCGCCTTCTAAACATCTATAAACAGCTCCCAATTAATAACAATTTCACAGATACTCGTACACAAGTGTTGTAGCTACATACTCGTAAGTCGGATGCGCCCCGTTCGCGTCCATTGTCCCCGTCACTTATCATTGTGTCTTATTAGACCGCTTGGCCCGGAGAATGTGTGGGGTATGGGGGGGTGTGATTGTACGACGACTACCGTCAGCTACTGCTCGGCTTCTTGTTGTCGAAAAAGTCAACGAGATACAAATTGAATGAACATGCCCGCCACCACCGCCCACCGCCACCAACGCCAGCATGTTTCTTGTCGGTCGCCGCCCGGTTGGATTGGATTTATCCGCTATCAATTCCATATGTTTCTCAGCTGATGGACGTACGGGTATGTCGTATCTATGTGTAATTGTGACTGAGATTTCTATCTCGAGCTGTAACTTTGAACTTTCTCTGGTAGTCGAGCACGGAAAGATAGTTGCTTGCTTGGCAATTTGTGATATGAACGATTTGAGTAAGTATCTGCATTACAAGTCTGATTAATTGGTCGCTAATGTATCTGTTAAGCGATGAGGATGCCATTCCCCACTTGCATGGGGTACGAGTACGAGTATCTCGTGGTAGCGTTGTTCAAACTATAAACCTAGGAAGTCGTATGTATCTCTTCTCGTGTTTCTTCGTTTGCTCAATCTTGTAATATTGTATAAGTATCTTGTATCGTTTCCAACAATTAATCATGCTTTCCTCTTTCTGAATTTCTTTTTAGGTAAGTTTTCGTTGAAGTAAGGGGTGGTAAACAAGGACGGGATGGGTATGAGATACATGAATGCTTTGTGTGATATTTTTAATTTCAGGTGGTGGAATGAGCGAAGGTATACGGGACAGTCTTTAGGTTGTCTTATATGCTTGTTGGGTGGTGAAAGCACCACTTTCCTGCAACACAGTGCTTAGTAGTATTATTGTGTCCCTTGTGATGCGACAGTTTTTATTTACCAACAACTTGATGATCAAGATCTTTACACATACGGAAAGGTTTAATGAAGCTCAATCCCGAACACCAATGGCCTTATATGCAGGCACTTGCTTCTACAATTTTTCTTTTTTTTTTAAGTCTTCTGCTGTCTGTTGGAGCACTTAGACGCGTACTCCAGACAGACACCTTACATAACTGTATTTTCCTCGATTTCCGGAAAAGGAGGAAGGAGCTTCGCCCTCCCAAGGGTGCGCCACCGTGCGCGAGCAAAGGCGGGACAGTCACAGAGAAAATGCTCTGCAGTGTCAGCCTCCTCGCAACATGCAGCACAGATAGGCGTCTCACTTATGCCAAGCACGCAGAGATGCTTAGCAAAAGTGTAATGGTCCGTAAGATTTCCACAAGTCTTCTGCTGTTGATTCTCCTTAAAGACGCGAGGAATGCTGCGGATTTCTTGCTGAGCTAAGGGATTCGGCACACACCACGTCGGCTCCAAGGGTGCGCCACCGAGCGAGCAAAGGCGGGACAATCACAGAGGAAATGCCACATGCGGCACAGGTAGGCGTCTCACTGATGCCGAGCACGTAGAGATGCTTGGATGCTCCTCTGAACCCATTCTAGTGAGTTCATCAGAGATCTCATTTCCTGGGATCCCAGAGTGGCCTGGAACCCATACAAGCCTTAATGAATTTAGTCTGCCGACTCTGTTCAAGAAGGATTTGAGTTCAAGCTAGTTAAGGGGTTACACAGGGGTTAGTGCAGCTTGGCTGTCACTACAGACGCATATGCTTTTCCCCTTCCACCTGTGCCGCACAACATAGTGCATGGCCATTAGGATTGTGTATATCTCTGATTGGAAGACAGACGCAAATGTACTTTCCTAACGAGAAGTGCAGTCGGATGTTTTCGCGTTCAAAGAAGACTCCAGCACCGGACCCCGCCCAGACCTGGAGCCTTCCGTGAAAATGCGAAGACTATCCTTTCCAGGTTCAGTGTCCAGCCATAGCCAATCCTGACGCCATGGAAACTCGACTGTGAAATGACGACGCAATAGGATAACGGGCGTCAGAAGGCATGTCCATGAGACAGGGGTCGCAGGACAATTCTTGCGCAACTTACTTACTTACTTATCAGGCCTGCGATCCATGGAGGATCTGAGCCTGAGCTATAGCTGCCTTCCATCCTTGACGGTCCCGGGCACGCTGCTTCCAGTTGTCAAGACCAAGATGTCTTACATCCGCGATTACTTGGTCTTTATACCGGAGGTTCGGTCTTCCTCTTCTTCTCGAACCAGGAGGCTCGGAGTCGAAGACCCTCTTAGCTGGAGCGTTGATGTCCATGCGCTCGATGTGGCCGAGCCAGTGTAGTCGACGGGTCCTTGCTTTCCGGACTACATCCACATCTTTGTACAGCTCGTAGAGTTCGCGGTTGTGTCTTCTTCTCCATTCACCTTCCTCACAGACAGGACCAAATATTACAATTCTTGCGCAAGCACACCGTTATTCCTATGCGAGTTGTACCAAAAGCCATTTCTCTTCAGACGAGACATGGCTATCAGAGCACCCCCTCTGATAAATGTATCAAGATGTGGAAGGTTTATCATAGCATCTAGAGCAGCGCCCGGCGTGCTGGGGAAAGCCCCCGTGCAGCTGAGACAAACCGTTCTTTGGAGTTTTGTGGAAAGAGGCTACGACGTGGCAAAACCCCATGTTTTACCAAAAGGTCCTTTGCATTGCCAGAAAGCTGACAGCGCTTTAGTGGGTTTTGACCCAACATGCTTTGACCCCAGAAGCTTGCTATCTATGATGACTCCTAGATACATAGCCTCCTTGGATATCGGGATGGAAGTGCCTTTTAGTACCCGCTGAGTCATGTCCTTATTTTCCCTCTTTCTCGTGAAGAAAACGACGTCGGTCTTAAGAAGATTGACCGACAGCCCATTTCTGGTACACCAATCATCGATCACGTTTAGCGCCGCCTGTGCTTTGAGACGGACAGCCGCTAAGCATAAGCCGAAAGAAAGAACGGCGACATCTTCCGCACAGACTTGGGCATACATTCCAGAGGCATTGAGAGCTTCAAACAGAGAGTCGACCACCATGCACGATAACAGCGGAGACAGGACGCCACATTGCGATCAGCCCCTGCTTACGCCGGACTTGACACCTTGGTCGAGGCCTGCATCAGCGGTCAAAGTCTTGTGCACAAGCACTGCTTTGATCCACAAGACCAGTGCTTCATCTACGTCATGATGTCTGGCAGCGTTGCACATGCTTCCAAATGTTGCGTTATCAAAAGGTCCCTCAATGTCGATGAAAATGCGCAGCAAAGACTAAATAGTGAATTGTACGAGCTGTACAGCGATCTAACCGTAGCCCGGCGTCTGCGGATCCAACGCCTAAGATAGCTAGGCCATATAGAGCGCGTGGAAATCACAGCTCCGGCCCGAAAGCTCTTTGAATCCAACCCTGAGGGTCGTCGTGGTCGAGGACAGCCAAATTTAAGGTGGCGTACACAAGTTGAAGAGGACCTCAACCAACTACGCGTGCAGAACTGAAGACTGCTGGCTGCTGCAGGCCGTGCCGGTTGGGGAGGCTTTTTTTAAAGGAGGCCTACGTTCGCCATGAATATTTGCGAAAAAGCAGATCCATATGCGCAATTATTGGTCATTTGTCAATTTTTGTGGAGCAATGGCCTTTCGGAGGCCTAAGTTTATACTCTTATGATGTTTATCACACAACCTGAACGAAGTGCAGTGGTTTGGGTCATAGGTGTTCGTTCACTACCTTCCAGGGGTGGTTGTCCTAGATAGGAGGAGAGAACCCGACCGAATTTTCACGTTGGTTGTAGTTCTCAGCAACTGCTTCATGCACTTAGGGATTTATATTAGAATTGAGTGCTGTGAGTGTTATGCCTTCATCATTATGATTGATCACTTCTCATTCACAACAGCTGTGTTGCATACTTTTTTTTGCCTTTTTTTTAAATATTTAATTTCTAACAGTTAAAAACTTATTCAGTTCTAGGTTTCGTAATTACGCGTCGAATGAAATCAGTCCCATGTGAATATTCTCTTTGGCTCTCGAGATAATCGAGACCGAATATTCCGAACGCACATACATACATACATACGCACACACGCACATCTTTATAAAAACCTGGGATATGGATTCTGATGACCTTGAAACGATCAGATATGTCAAAATTTGGAATTCGTGTTTGGGTTTTCTCCTCCACTCTCCGTCAACACAAACCGGAACGAAGATTGTACGCAGAATTTCCTTCTTGAAATGACCGAGGACCTCTTCATCCATTTATGAAGCCTCTGCGCCCTAAGGGAGGACCGGGATGATTAAGGTTTTATGGAGTGTCACCTTAGTTTTCCGAGAGAGGGCTCTATTACTCAATTGTAGTGGTTGACAAGAGTTATTTTGCTTCTAATCTCAGCGCTGTTGTCGTTGCCGCTTGTTACCAGTAAGCTATGGTAGACGAAAGTTATAGCCGCCAATAGTGACGATCTGGCCAAGACGTCGGTGTTGTGCGGTTCTTTTGATGACTGCATATAAATATTTAGATTTACCCTTTCAGACTCACTTTAGTCACGACAGTGCGTCACCCTGTCTGAATCCTTTTTTGACATGGAATGTCTCGACTACCTCCTTACAGACCTTAATGGACCAGTGAGAGTTCTCCACTGTCATCCTGCACAACCTGATGAGTTTGGCAGGTCCCTATAGACACTGTCATGTGCGGCTTTAAAATCGACAAAAATGGTGTGTTTGGAGCTGAAATTCATGGATCCTCTTCAAGAACTGCCGTAGTGTGAACATTTGGTCTATCGTGGATTTACCTACGATAAAGGGTCCCAGCCGTCCACACAGTGAGGAGACTTATTCCCCTTTAGTTGGTCAGTTGTAAGGGTCTCTTTTCTTGTGAACTGGGAAAACTATGCTGAGATTCCATTCGTCGGGCATGCTTTATTCCGAGATGTTGCATGCGCCCTATCAGATCATTTCCAGCCTCTTTAAATAGCTCGGCAGACAGGCCATGTGCCTTTGAAGTTACTAGCTTAACTTCTTCTACATAGGTCAGGTCAACGAAACTCTCTTGCATCTTCGTCCTTTGCGAATATATCAATCTGCCTGACAGCGGTATTAGATCTTTGCCCGCCGTTAAGCAGTCTACAGAAGTGTTCCTTCCATATTCTCGGTATCGACTGTGACTCTACTACTGGTTGTCCGTCTTCGTCCCTACAGGCTTCCGCTCTGACTTTATAACCTTGGCATGTTAATTTTTTTCTTTGGTAAAACTTTCAAACGTTGTTCCTGCGATATCATCTCTCCATCTCCTCGATCGCGCGCTTCTCGTGCCCTTCCTTTTTCCTCCTGTATACCGCATTCTTCTTCCTTCTTTTCCGCTCATAGAGCTCACGAGCAGCTTTCGTTCGTCGATGCAACTTGGCCATGTTTTTCTGCATGTACCTGCCTGCACTCGTCATCAAACCAAAGGCTTCTCCTAAGTGGTGGATGGGAACCTAATACATCAGAGGCAGCATCCCAGATGGCGCTTTGACAACGTCTCCATTGCTGTTCTATAGTGTGTGACTCTTTAGAGACTCTGAGGGAAACACGATCGGCGAAGCTTGAGATTGCAGCTTCCCGACGTCAAGTTTTGCTGGTCCTACTCGACTCCGCAGTGTTCGCAATATCCGCATAGGTACCTTGGCTGCAACAAAGTGATGATCCGAGCAACATTGGCTGCTCGGTGGGTTCGGCCATCCAAGATGCTGGAGGAGTGTCTGGACTCGATCGCAATAAGATCGGTTTGAATAACAGATAATTGAGCAGGAGACCGTCAGGTTCCCTTATGGATATTGAGATATGGGAACCGTGTGCTAGTTACTAGGATATTACGTCTCGTCACAAAGTCTATTAGCCTGAGTCCGTTTTTGGACGTGGTATCGTGTAGGCTGTGCTTTCCTACGACTCGTTTAAAGATGTCCTCCTTACCCAGCTTCGCGTTGAAATCTCCTAGGACAATATTGGTGTTATTGCTAGGGCATTGAGCAAATGTTCTGTCTAGAAGGACATAGAAGTCATCTTCGACTCTGTCGTCTTTTTCTTTTGTGAGGGCGTGAAGCCCTCAAGCTGTTTTTTCCGAAATTAGCTTTGATGCGGATTGTTATGAGGCGTTCGCTTACATGCCAGAAGCTTAGGACTTTTTGCCCAAGTCTACCTCCCCTTGTATTAGTTTCCGTGTAGTATTTGTCACAGCTTTTCATCCTCTTTTTACCCGGTCCATCCAATTTCACTTCTTGGAGTGCAGTAATGTTCGGCTTAAACCATTTTAGGGCTTTTATTGCTGTTCGGCCGCACCCGGCCTGTTAAGGGACCTAACATTCCAGGTGCAGTACCGATACTCCTATCCTTTTATATGTATGTTTGCGGGGGTCGTCAGCATGTAGTCCGTCTGTTAAATCCGAGGCTTGTGGTTGTCTCTGAGTTTTTATATTTTTTTACGGTTACGGCTTACTAGGCCGTACTGAACCGACTGAACCTGTTTTTTGGCGCAGGAAACTCACTATTCGCCCTTGCTTGTCTGTAATTTCCAGAGAAAATATCAAGATGGCACCACGAGGAGGTGGGGATGGGACTTACTAACAGTGCCGCAAGGTGTTCGTCTGCAGTTGCTCTCCTCGCTTTTTATCATGCCAGCATCCGTCGGATGGATGCTACCCCTACGAGGCATTTGTTAGTCCTATGCCATCTTTTTTTATAACCTACAATGACAAATACTCCAAATTTAATCCAGTTAATGCTGGAATGCTTCCAGGCAGCAAGCTGGGACCTCTTCTATATATATCACATACGATAGACAAGGTGCTTTCGGAGTAAATGAAATCCCCAGCTATCATGGGAAACTAAAGCCCACGTAAGCCGGACTCTTATATAAAATATATTTCATGGCACGTCCCTGTGATGAACCTACTGAACGAGCAATTCAGGTCATAGCAAATTGGCCAGTGTACATTAGCTTACCTGCAACCTTTTTGATAAGGAAGTAGGGCATGGCCCTGAGGTGACGCCATGTGCCATGTGTCCTACACACAACACATCTGTCTCCATTCATCGAGAACCAACCAGAGGAATAGGGAAGAAACCCGCGTCTTTAAATTATTCAAATCGAAGCAAACTATACATTTAAAATCCATGTAAACACACAATTCATTCCAGCACATCGATCAGCAACACTCGTCACGCATCAAGGTGTCAATAACGAATTCCACAACACGGACTAGGTGACCGTCCACCCAGTCCATTCAAGTCACCAACAATCATTCCTACCATGACTACATTATGTTAACCAAACAAAAAGCCCATCCATAAGCCTCCTCACCCAGTAGCACTTCCCATTCTGGCCATTCATAACCAAGACGATACCCATTCACCACGAGGAAGCCTCGTCACCACCAATCATATGTATCTAAAGCCATTCGTCATGTTTTATTCATGTTCGATTGCACACATAATTGCGCCAACTGCCTGGCAGGCAGGCCATCAACGCCTAATCACTATTCGTGTCCCCAACCAAGTAGCCGCGCCGGGGAGGAGGAAAACTCTTGTGGAAAAGTTTATGGCGTCGATAAAATCCCATGTCAGGACAATAAATTCAGTCTTTCCCTCACACTTCCATAAACCACTTTACGGCCTGCACTCGCTGTTTTTTAATTTTTCTTTAAATATACTTTATTGCAAGCGTGATTTGTCTTTATGATGTATCTACGAGTGTGAATGCGCAGGGGCATGCCGCGCATGCGTCCAACTTCGATACCATAGTAGGCGTCGGGGGATTTCGCCTGGTGCAATTGTGACTTTTCCTTGTATCGCTGGCTACTTAACGGTTTTATGGCGATATTTTCAAACACAATTTCTCATCGATAATATGTCTAATTGGCAGCGGCATGCCTTAGATTGAGTAATAAACTCGTATTCTCTAACGGTTTTTATTCGGAGAATTCCCTAACCTCAACCCATTCACAGTGGAGGCAATAAAATCGAAACTGTTTGGGCGCGATATCAGCGGCGCTTAAGAGTGATTGGGGAATTCGCTGTTGATCAGGCGGAAAATCTATTTCGGGACGATAACGTTTTTATCGAAATTTGATGAGCTATCTGAGTAGTCTGTGGGGCTGAGATAGTTGTGTGTCGGGACGTGACTGTAGGGCGCCGTGGCTTAGTTGGTTAAAGCGCCTGTCTAGTAAACAGGAGATCGTGAGTTCGAATCTCGCCGGGGCCTTAAGAGGAGGAGAGCAGGTTGTATTTCTTATTACCTTTTTCCCTGCATCCCACTACTAATGACGATTGATGAGGCAACACCTACATAAAGCGCACTTGACACCATTACTTAGTCTTCGTTCGATTCAACCGCGGCAAATCGTTTGACCATCTTCAGTGCAATCCAGATGAATTGGATTCCAACTGGCCGGGGTAAGTAGGCTTAATTTGAATGATGAACTGAACCACTTTACTTGCAAGCATAAAGGAAGGAGTGCTAGTTGTCCTATGTTACTAACGATAAACTCCTATTCATGCCATCTGTATTGAAGTAACTCGAAACGGGTACAAGTCCAGTGGCGAGGAGTTGTGATTTGTCGCAAGAGTTGTCTTTGGCAATAGTCGCAGGTGTTCATTTGGTAAATGTGGCCGCAATATATTAAGATGACGATGACCGAATATGGAGTCTAATGGACGGCTTACAAATATACATTGCGGCTAATGCAACATCGAATTCGCCTTGAATTATGATGGAAAAGAAAGTGCATGTCGCGCGGTTTGTAGGACAAACTGGTGTTTGTTGGGTTGAAGGCGTTTGCTACCTGTTGGAGCACTCATACGCAAACACTGGTCCATTGCACTCCAGACAGACACCTTTCATTACTGTCTTTTCCCCGTTGTCCGGAGAAAAGTGAGGAGGAGCTTTAGTGATATAGAGCTAAGAGATTCGGCACACACCACGTCGGCTCCAAGGGTGAGCCACCGTGCGCGAGCAAAGGCGGAAATGTTCTGCAGTGTCATCCTCCTCGCAACATGCAGCACAGATAGGCGTCTCACTTATGCCAAGTACGCAGAGATGCTTAGCAAAGGTGTAATGGCCCGTAATGACACCCACAAGTCTTCTGCAGTCGATTCTCCTTAAAGACAGGAGGAATGCTATGAATTTCTTGCAGACATCAGGGCATAAGCACTTAGTCATCCTACAACCTGGACAATCCCTCCATCTGTAGTTGTGTGTATTAAACACTGAATCGTCAATGTAGGAATGTAGAGCGGGTCCAGGTCCTAAGAAGCTCTCCTCTGAACCCATTCTGGCGAGTTCATCAGAGATCTCATTTCCTGGGTTCCCAGAGTGGCCTGGAACCCATACAAGCCTAATTTAGTCTACCGACTCTGTTCAAGAAGGACTTGAGTTGAAGCACTAATTTGGAGCTAGTTGGAGGATTGCGTACGGTTTTGAGTGCAGCTTGGCTGTCACTGCAGGTCCATATGCTTTTCCCCCTCCACCTGTGTTTCACAACATAGTGCATGGCTATTAGGATTGCGTATATCTCTGATTGGACGACAGACGCATATTTTCCTAACGAGAAGTGCAGTCGGATCATTTCGCGCTCAAAGAAGACCCCAGCACCGGACCCTCGCCCAGACCTGGAGCCATTCGTGAAAATGCGAAGACTATCCTTTCCAGGTTCAGTATCCGACCAGAGCCAATCCTGAAGCCATGGAAACTCGACTGTGAAATTGCGACATAGTGGGATAACGGGCGTCAATGCGTCAGAAGTATACCGTTATTCCTGTGCGAGTTGTACCAGAGGCCATTTCTCCTCAGACGAGACATGGCTTTCAGAGCACACCCTTTGATAAATATATCAAGAGGTGGAAGGTTCATCATAGCATCAAGAGCAGCGCCGGGCGTGCTGGGGAAAGCCCCTGTGCAACTGAGACAAACCGTTCTTTGGAGTTTGGTGAAAGAGGCTTCGACTTGTTTGCGTGTTAGTCTGTTCTACCAGACAACCAATGCATATGAGATTATAGGTCTTATCATGACCATGTAGATCCACAAGACCTTTGCCGGCGATAAACCCCATGTTTTGCCAAAAGCTCCTTTGCATTGCCAGAAAGCTGACAGCGCTATGGTGGTTTTTGACTCAACATGTCTTGATCAGAGAAGCCGGCTATCTAAGATGACTCCTAGGTACTTAGCCTCCTTGGATATCGGGCTGCAAGTGCCCTTTAGTACCAGCTGAGTCATGTCAGTATTTTTGCTTCTTCTCTTGAAGAGAACGACATCGGTCTTAAGAGGATTAACCGAAAGCCCATTCCGGATACACCAGTCATCGATCGAATTTAGCACCGCCTGTGCTTTGAGACGGACAGCCGCTGAGCATGAGCCGACAGAAAGAGCGGCGATATCATCCGCATAGGTCTGGGCATTGATTCCAGAGGCATTGAGAGCATCAAGCAGAGAGTCGACCACCATACACCATAACAGCGGAGACAGGACATCACCTTGCGGGCAGCCCCTGTTAACTCCGGGTTTGACACCCTGGTCGAGGCCTGCACCAGCGGTCAGTGTCCTGTGCACAAGCTGGTCCACAAGACCAGTGCCTCATCTACGCCATGACGTCTGGCAGCGCATTTGAACATGCTGTCAAATGTTGCGTTATCGATGTCGATGAGGATGCCCAGCGCCTACTTTTTCCTTTCGGATTTTCCGCGCTGATAAGCATGTTGCATCTCCGAAAGAGGATGCATTCAAAGGGCAACTTTGCCCATGTGCAACTCTACCAGTCTTTCCATGCTTTTCAGCAGAAAGGATGTTAGACTAATTGGTCTAAAACTCTTGGCAAGTGAGTAGTCCTCTTTTCCTATTTTGTTGGGTTGGCTGCATGACTTTTAGGGGTGGAGTAGTCAATTTAGCCAGTTTTATGTGATCTCATTTGAGTCAGGTGTTGTTGGCATACAAGCTGAAGGCAGCCATTAAGTCAACGCTTGCAGCTGGCCTATTTTTATGGTCAGTCTGTGATGGAACTAACTATCGGGGCTCTTAAGCATGAAAGGTTGTATTAATCTATGAAACTCCCATTCACTAAATGTTGCGATACCTTATTGCCCAATGTCATTGGCATTGAAGGCACCTTTGCTGATGCAACTTTTGACGTCATATCCAACTCATAAAAGCGTTTCCAGAGATGATTTGCCATCGTCGCTATGCTTCGAATTTCTTTCCTTTGCTCTAGCTATTACGCTCAGCCTTATAGATGTGATTCAGCATCCCCAAGTCTGAGGAAGCTTCATTTTTGAGAGTCGTGTGAAGTTGTTTTGATCAAGACAAGTCCACAAAAACGGCAGTAAAATGTGGCACACCAATGAGAGGAGTACTATCGCCGCAATTATGCTTTATTTGTAAACAAAGTACACCCGCCTCTAGGGCCAGCGGGTGCAAAGTCATTGCGCATGGGGACGATATTGTACTGCCCGTCGTACTATCTGCTCCAACACCAATTTGAAGAAGGCACACGACAGCGCATCTCGTTGTCGAAATCCGACGCATGTTTCAAACGGTTCAGAGGTCCTTCACGGTATTGGCATCGTGTATCTGACAACCAGTCCTTGCAAAATCAAAATTTTGATTTTTCGTTTTGTGTTTGCCGTTTGCTCAACCAGTTGGACAGTGTGTGGCGAAATGACCACAGTCAGTTAGCCTAGAGATGGATTTACTTACTGAGAAAGACCATCAACTTTCTTTAGCTCGAATGTTTAAATTGTCAAATAATATCGGGCCTAGCACCGACCCCTAAGGTACCCCATCGATTTCCGAGTAATTTAACATCTTTCGATGTAAAATTGTTCCCGGGATATTCGTTTGTAAATAAGAGATAAATTCTACACCATTTTTAGGGTTCCGTACGCAAAGGTAAAACGGAAACCTATTACTAAGACTTCGCTGTCCGACCGTCCGTCCGTCTGTCACCAGGCTGTATCTCATGAACCGTGATAATTAGACAGTTGAAATTTTCACAGATGTTGTATTTCTGTTGCCGCTACCACGACAAATACTAAAAACAGAACAAAATGAAAATTTAAGGGGGGCTCCCATACAACAGACATGATTTTCATCCAAAAAATCCTGCCTGCAACCAAGATCTGTCATTTGATGAGGTAACATACATAGTCTCTTTCATATTTATATATACAGATGGTACGGAACCCTTCGTGCGCGAGTCCGACTCGCACTTGGCCGGTTTTTTTTTTACAATGATTGGTAACTTCCAGGTCTCTCATTGAGCAACCAAATTTCTCTCGCCAGATCGATTTACCCCTTCGTCGTGCCGTCTAAAGCGAACTTCCAATGCGTCCTCTCTCATTAATTAAATGCATCATTCTTCATGAGGTCATTGATGACCTCCCCACGTGTTTCGAATATAACTATTAGATGAATCCATTGCTCCAACAATGGGACGCACTCATAGCAAACAAGATAAGCCGATAGCCATGACTGCTACTAATTAACACGTTTTTTTCCTCATTTCTTCGATTTCAACAGTTTTTCTTTCATCTCTTCTATCTCAGATACATATGCTCTCCCGATCTATAGATTGTACTTCAGCGTGATCGCTTCTTTTGTTTCTCATTCTCGCTTCAACTGCATGTCATTTAGGAAAGTGGGTCATTATGCATGGAAAGAGGGAAGAAAAAAATCAAAGCCAATGCAATGGAACTCGCATCAATTCAAACGAGTTGGGCCGAGTCAAGGTCCACTCCGTTGGAGCTCAACTGGCTAGCCAACAGCTGAGACACAGTCGACAGCCGCCAATCGCCCAGTCATCTCATCTCATTATCCCTTCTGGTTTTATCTTCGAAGCAGCCGTGTCATAATCAAATTAATTGCACTTTTGTTGATGCGATTTTCAGATACTATACACGCACGCACGCGATGTCTGTGCCTAAGGTACAGGTGACGTTCTTTAGATACTTTTTATTCCATCATCGTCTTGACATCTCTGCGGTTCTGTTTTTGACGTTCTGGGAAGTAGATAACAAACAAATTTCACTTCAGTACAGAACCATTTGAAGTGCTGACGAATGTATCTTTGCGGTTTGGATTTATGCAACAGCACACGGTTACGTTGTAGTTTTCACGTAATTAAGTAAAAACTCGGCCGAGCAAAGAAAAGTTTTAATTTTCTTGTCGTCTCTTCCTGTCTGGCTTTCTGTTTTTAACCAATTTTTTGCTCACTGCACTGACGTTGAAGACCATGAACGGAGAAAGGATGGAGCGTTGAGGCACACGCGGTTTTGTTTATTTGAGGAAGTGCCCTGCGAAGACGAGTAACGATTTCTTTTTTGTGAGTGCCGTTCTCGTTTGTGGACAAAGTCGTGAAAAGTGATTTTCACCCGAGTTCACCTTAAAGCATCGCGCAAGCCTCCAGATAGATATGTCTTATTAGGACTGAAACCAAAGCATGTTGATAAGTATCTCGAACAAAATGGAGATAAACACGGAGATAGTGTGCGGAAATCAGGTAGATTGCATAAGGCGCTGATGCCGTGGTGGATTACAGAATCGGGAAGTTGTGACGTTGATCATGGCGTATGTCAGATGGAATGAGAAACGTCATGGAGAATAAATAAATTGATATACCGTGGATTCGGTATGTCAAACTGTAAGTGACAGATGACATTTCGCACTTCTTCTTCCCGTTTTCAAACTTGTATACTTTAGTTCCTCAACGGTACATCGTTCTATAGCAGGAGAATGCGATCGAATTGCATTTTAAGGAGAGAACTGCAAATCATCAAGATTGTGACAGATGACAGCTGTAATTGACAGTTTCTGTTCCTCTTCGATTTTTAAAAGATCATCCAATTCACCTGCGTATAGTTTACACCAAGTGACAGCAATTGACAGAAAGCAATCGTAGTCCTCCTTAACTGAACGTAATCAATCAACAATGTAAACCACTCGAGTGTCATTCAAGTGACTGACTGCTGTTTACTTATCCTCTCCTCGAGTTCAAACACTCGGACTGTTTGCCCTCGAACATCGATGTACCCATTCCATTCATAACAATTCTTTGTAATTAAACCAATTCATCCTAGTCCATTTGACTTGACGGTTAAACGTCAACATCGAACTCTCTCTCTGTCATCGACCTTTTGAGTAAGAGCAGTGAACGTACCCACATATCCGATCCTGTTCGTCCCACTAATGAGGGGGTAATTCGATCCTCTCTAATCGAAATTCCCTATTCAAATCATTCAATTAGGGAGCCCAACAAGATTGAATTATAATTAAGCTCTTCCTCGACCATCGCCATCTGTCATCGTGGCGACCGCCACCAGCAATGCCACATGCCATCGATCAATTGTCCATGCGGTAGGCCGGCAATAAATACTTCCAATTCAACTAAGGGAGGTACCCAATACCGTCCATTATACAACAAAACATCTGTCATTCCTCCAACACGCTCATTTGCATACATACTTTGTTGAGGTACGCGTACGCATGCGTTGTCCCATCGCTCATTGGGTTGAGGTTAAAGCTTGAACTCGTCGCATTCATCATCCAAGCCCCCCATGAGAGTGTATCTTTATTAATTACACCGTTAGAGCACAGTCTGTTTGAAGAGGGTTTAATTATTTTCCAAGCTCCGATCGACACGGTGGTCGCTGTCAGATGACCCTGCACTACATCGGCACACAAGACGAGAAGGAAAACAAAAAGTTTGTTGTCAAAGTAAACAAAATGGACGGTTGAATGCCACAACCTTTGACACGTTCGAGTGGTAACGTGTGTAGAGAATTAGATAAGATTACCGATGGCATGCCGCACAGTTTTTTCTACGATCACATTAATTGCTTGGATCAATAGAGTCATCCAGATCGGTGTATGTCTTCATTATGACACTTGCTGTCAGTTGCTTGAAGTGCCCGATGAGATGAGCGTGACGTGCCCGATGTGCTCGATATTGAGCTGTATGCGTCCGGTGTGGTTTATGATTGTTTGCCGATAGAGTTATTATCGCCTTCGTGGATGAATGACGTTGGTATGTAAATGACTGCATTCCAGTTCATTGGAATTCAGTTTTTTCGATGTGTGTATGTTATATGTATGTTTACACGCCTAGTTCGGGATGATTAGGCCGGACGACAAGTGGAATTGGGATGATTGTGTTTGATTTGTTATGTAACCAATTGTATACGCTAATGCGACAGGAAGTGATAGGTAAACATGGGTGATGATTGAGCTCGATGATCGAGCACGTCGAGCACAGCTCGAAATTTCTTGTGTCACAGTGTTTATATTTGATGACAGAAGGCTTTGCAAGGCGTGTGATAGGAGAATTGGTGTACGAGCATGCTCGGTAAGCGTCCCTTCTTCTTAAAACTCGAACTTTGTTATAATGTACGATGGTGACCCTTGTACGTATCTCTGCAAAAGCTAGACAGATGACATCGTTCGCCCTGACTCGACATATGATTCTTCTTACTTACTTACTTACTTAGCGGGCGCTACAGTTCGGGGTGAACCTGGGCCTCAACCAACATGCCTCTCCACCTACCACGATCTTTCGCTAGTCTTTTCCAATCTCGCACGCCCTGTTGGTTGAGGTCCCTTTCCACCTGTGCGCGCCACCTTAGGTGCGGCCGTCTTCTATTTCTTGGTCCCTCGGTTTTGGATTCAAAGACTCTACGGGCTGGAGCTGCTTTGTCCATTCGCTCTACATGGCCTAGTCATCTTGGGCGTTGGATCCGTAGATCACACGACAGCGCAACGCCCTGTCTAAATCCTTTTTTGACTTCGAAACTATCGGTCAGTTCTGGACCGATTCGGATGGAGCGGCGAGCGTCCTCCAGAGTCATCATACAAAGTCTGACGAGCTTAGCGGGAATTTCAAAAGTAAACATGGCGTTAAAATCAACACCTTTCACAGTGGGCATTAGACTTCGCCAAGGGTACGTCTTGTCACCTCTCCTTTTCATTATATATATGGACTGGATGTTGCAGCGCAGTCGAGGCGAGGAGTGTTTTGCATTGGGAGAGTTGAGGATGAGTCATCTTGTTTTTGCAGATGACCTAGTTGTCCTCACATCCTCCCAGACGGAACTTCAGCGCGCGCTAGATGGGTTTGTGGCCGTATGTGCTGATGCTGGAATGAGGGTTGATGTGGACAAATCCGAGGTTATGGTTATTTCCAGAACACCTGTCCAATGCATTCTGCATGTTAGTGGAGTCCTATTGAAGCAGGTGGAGAAGTTTAAGTATCTCGG
This sequence comes from Eumerus sabulonum, assembly GCA_951905685.1. Taxonomy (NCBI): domain Eukaryota; kingdom Metazoa; phylum Arthropoda; class Insecta; order Diptera; family Syrphidae; genus Eumerus; species Eumerus sabulonum. The sequence goes on from OX645060.1 coordinate 10,496,418, forward strand.
AGTCTTCTTCACGAGTGATGGGAGGAGTAATACCGAGCTTTCTTGCAGAATTGGCCAAGATCTGTAATCAGGAAGACCGAGCTTGGTGTCAAAGCCAAGTTAACGGTTTTTAACTCAGTATTTGTTCCAACTCTCACCTATGGTCATGAAATTTGGGTATTGACCGAAAGAATAAGATCGCGAATACGAGCTGCCGAAATGAGATTTCTTCGTGCTGTTGTGAGAGTTACTCGCCGGGATAGGGTGAGAAACACGGCAGTGCGCGGGGAGCATAATGTTGAGCAGATGCTTCTCCGAACGGAAAGGGCTATGCTTCGATGGTTTGGTCACGTGAGACGAATGTCGCCATCATAACGACTTCCGAAGCGTGCCTTGGATGTAATACCATCAGGCAGGCGACCGCTTGGCAGACCCAGGACGAGGTGGTTGGACCAAGTTCAAAAACTCGCCTGGTTGCGCTTGGGCATAGCTCCTGATGAGTTAGAGTCGATGACGGAGGATCGAGTTGCCTGGAGATCCCGCGTGCGCGCATTACCCTCGCGACTCTTTTAGTGGTACATGCGGGTCACTGAAAATGATCATGATGATGAAACATGGCGTTATATAGCTGGCCTCTAACTACGCTGTCGTATGCGGCCTTGAAGTCGACGAATAGATAGCGGCTGTCGATTTGAAATTCATTGCTTTTCCCCAGGATCTGCCGTAATGTCAAGATTTGGTCGATGGTGGACTTCTCTGGCCTAAAACTACACTGATAAGGACCTATCAGCTTACTTACTAACTGCTTCAGGCGTTCACACAAATCGGCAGCGAATATCTTGTATGCGACATTAGAAGGACTTATTCCTCTGTAGTTCGCCCAGTCAAAGGGGTCTCCTTTGTTATGGATCGGGCAAACAATGCTGTTTTCCTCTGACCATATCTTACAGATGATCCGGTGCATGCTCCTATCCAGCTCACCCCAGCTGCTTTGAAGAGCTCAGCAGACAATCCAACAGTGCCAACAGCTTTATTTGACTTAAGTTTCGACATGGCAATTTCGACTTTGTCGAGGTCAGGAGGGCGGAATTCTCTGCGAGCTTCATCATGAAGAAATGGATCATTCTGCCTGACAGCGGTATGTTGGCTGGCATCACCGTTATACAGTTTGCAGAAGTGGTTTCTCCAAATTCTACTACTAAGTGTCCGTTCCCACAGGCCTCCGTTCGGGCTTCATAGCCTTGAGACTTTCGTTTTATCAGTTGATAAAATCTTCGAACACTTCGTGGCGCTGTGGTTAGTGTGTTGTCTGGCGCACGATGAGCGAGTTTGGATCCCGATAATACCAACGCTATCGAATGTTTATTTTGCGGCGTCACTCCTCGCCGGGGTACTGGCAAAATCCCCCGTAGTATACTTGCCAAGAAAAACCTTCTCGACTCAAGCCGTTCAGAATCCGAATTGAACTGTAGGTCCCTTTCACATGGGTGATTGAGAGAAACTTAGCTCTGGCCTTTCAAGGGCTATAACGTCACCATAGCAAGCAAGTCGTGCCTGCAGTAGCACCTCTCCATGTTTTCAATCGCCCGCTTCTCGTGCTCTTTCTTATTTCTGTTCAGAAGTTTTTGTTCCTCCCTTCTTTTAAGCTCGTAGAGCTCGCGAGCCACTTTTGTGTTTTTGTGAAGTGAGGCTTTGTATGGCTCCTGCTTTTCTGCATGAATCTTTCTACACTCGTCATCGAGCCAGGTGGTTCGTCGTGGGGGAGCTTTAAGGCCGAGCACTTCGGTTGCTGTGCTCTTCAGGGCTTGTTTGCACAGGTTCCATTGTTGCTCTACTGATTGAGTGAAGGATTTAAGCGTATCGGAGAACTTAAGGGGGACGCGGCTGGCAAAGGCACTGACGATCTCCGGCGATAGTAGCTTTCCGACGTCATTGCTTGGTGTTCTAACTCTACTCCGCGGTGTTCGTGTTATCTGCTGACGTATCTTGGCTACTACAAGATAGTGGTCCGAGTCGTTGTTCGCTCCTTGGAAGGTACGAATATCAAGAATGGTGGAGGAGTGTCTGGCGTCAATCGCGATGTGATCAATCTGGTTGGTGATTGATTGATCTGGCGACTGCCAGGTGCCTTTGTGTATATCGAGGTGCGGAAAGCAAGGTCGATCAGTCTGTGTCCGTTATCGGATGTAGTGTCATATAGACTGTGTTGACCCGATGATCCGTGCAGAGAAGCTTTCTTTACCCAGATTTGCGTTTCTAGTCTGATTTTGGTATCATAGCTGGGGCATTTGGTATATGTTCTGTCTAGGAGATCAAAGAAATCATCTTTGCTGGAGTCATCCTTGTCTTCCGTGGGGGCATGGACACATATGAGGCTGATGTTAAAAAATGTTGCCTTGATGCGGATCGTTCTAAGACGTTTATATGATTCTTCTGCTCGGCAAAAATTAATAGAACTTCCAATGGGTGATGATGATGACACATTCCAGTCAGTGGCATTGAATTTCACATTACTCCTCATCGAAAAAACCGCCGGATTATGATTCAAATGATTCATTCTCCATCGCATTGATTAAAACGTCCAACACTGATGCTCGAGCAAAAGTCACGCCTTACAAAAACCGTTGACGGTTAACGACTTCCGTCCATTGTTTATCCTTCAGCTTTACACCCAAATGAGCAACAATTCAAACTTCAACTGCTAGTGACCTCCCACAAGATCCTGTTCATCGTATTTAATTTACGACCGAACCTTTCAGCATGCGCCTGTGTCCAGAAAACACCCCTCTCCAAACTCCGTGGCGACGAAAAAAATCCTCAATCAACTCACGTCCGCCAATCATTCTTTAAATATCCATAACTTACATTAGCACATTATAAATATGACAAAGTGTCCATTGACTGTTCCCCAGCGAGCTTGTATGCTCGTACAACTCTACCTTCATGCCTCATGCGTCCAGGACTCATAAGTATGCATCCCGACTAAAAAGAAAAAAGATTTTATTGTATCTTTCCCCAGGAAATTTGCATTTCAAGACAAGTGTATAGATTCCGGCACATAACGACCCGATGAACTTATGGGCCTTTAATGGTTATTCACCGATCAGCACCATGCCGCCACAGCTTTTCCGGATAAATACGAATTGTCTATCCGCACCGGCGATAGATAACTGGTTCCTCGAAATGCAAATACATACACTGGCAGCGTCCAAGATAAACTTTCATTTCGATTCGATGCAGTCCGGGCGACAGCGAAAATAGGGAAAATACACAGAGCAAGTCGTAAAGATAAACATGACGAAAGGCGACCGTCACACGGGCCCTTTGATCGAATCGCACTTAAGACTATTGCCCCGTTACTGTTAGTGTGGCCCAAATTGTGTCATTTTTCGTCAAATAAAATAATGACAGTAGCCTAGAAAGATCGGAATGACAATTTGGCATTTGGCACCGGTGTTTGTTCAACCAAGTGTCAGGTGCAACACACCAAGTGTCAAGCGCACAATGACATGGCCCAATAAAGTTGTTTGTTCCCATTCGTAAGCGGGAATGTTACAGAGCAACTGTCACAAATCATTGTCGGTGACAATTAGTCATTTTAATTGACTTAATTGATCGAGCAATGGTTTCCAACTACTTGGCGTCGAGTAGTGTCGCGTCGGTGGACTTCTGTTTAATTATCATTTTTTATTGTTTCGAGTTGGTCGCTGCCTACTTGCGCTGACTGAGGCATCGAAGATAGTTGTGACAACGCCTACGTGGCATAACAATTAAGGCATTAGTGTTGACAATTTGTAGTAGGCTTGATAGCGGTTCCATATTGGGATGTTGCTTGGGCGTTGGTGGTCGTGTAAAAGGACTAATTAGTGCTGCCGATAGATGTTCGATCGGAAAGATGATTAATAGTTTAGTGTTTTGAAAGCAGAAACCTTTTTGGTTGATTTCGTTTTTCATTAGCTGATGTAGAATAGGTTCCACAGTGGGAATTACAGACCACCCAGACGAAGAAGCGTAGAAAGTCTGTTGTGAAATTCGAGATGGTTGCATTTTTAAAAGGAAATTATTAAGACTACTGTTGAGGCTATTTTCGTTCACCCTTTCAGGCTGGCCTTTTGCCTATCAAAACGACGGTTTCAAGCCAACACCGTCAAGAAAACCCTGATTTGATGATGAGTGCAGACAGGCCCATGTAGAGGAACAGAATGCATACATGGCCACATTGCATCGACGGACGAGAGCTGCCCGTGAGTTCTATGAACAGAAAAGGAGGGAGGAGCATGCACTTCTGAGAAGGAAAAAGAAGGAGCACGGCAGCAACGACGTTCGAAAATTTTGCCAGAAAATAAAACGAACATGCCACGGCTATAAAGCCTGCAGGGAAGAGCACGGACAACTAGTAGTGGAGTCACAGTCGATGCTGAGATTGTGGAAGGACACCTTCTGCAGACTGTATAACGGCGATGATAGTCAAAATGCCGCCGTCAGGCAGAGCGAACCATTCACAATGGACTAAGACGAAGGAGAATCCCGTCCACCCGACCTAGACGAGGTTAAGATAGCGATATCGAAACTTAAGTCTTATAAAGCTGCTGAAGCAGATGGACTCCCCGCGGAACTGTTTAAAGCAGCTGGCGATGGGCTTGTCAGGAACATGCACCAACTCATCTGCAAGATATGGTCGGATGAACGCATGCCCGATGAATGGAATCTCAGTATCGTTTGCCCTGTCCATAAGAAAAGAGACCCCTATGACTGCGCCAATTACAGAGGGATAAGTCTCCTGAACATCGCGTACTGTGTAAGTGCCTGAAGCCGTTCGTGGACAATCTGATAGGTTCCTAGCAGTGTGGTTTCAGGCCAGGAAAATCCACGATAGACCAAATATTTACACTACGGCAGATCTTGGAGAAGACCCACGAATTCCAGGTCGACACGCACCATCTTTTCGTCGACTTTAAAGCCGCGTATGACAGTGTTTATAGAGGCGAGCTATAGAGAGCCATGTCATGTCTTAACATTCCTGCCAAACTCGTCAGACTGTGCAGGATGACTATGGAGAACTCTCGCTGCTCCATTATGGTCGGAGGTGAACTAACCGACCCTTTCGATGTAAGAAAAGGTTGTAGACATGATGGCGCACTCTGTCATGTGGTTTCTTTATCATCATTCTTGAAAAGATCGTGCGGGACTCTGCGGCCAATACAAGATGTGCAATCTACTTCAAGTCCACACAATTGCTTGCCTACGCAGATGACATTGACGTTATTGGACGGACAAAGCGAGACGTCAGTGAGGCGTTCGCAAGCATTGAAGCAGAAGCGGATAAAGTGGATCTAAGGGTAATTGGGGACAAGACCAAATATAGCTGTCATCCAAGAAAGACAGACCGTCACCTTCGGCAGTTATATTTTTGAAGTAGTCAAGGACTTCGTCTACCTTGGCTCGATAGTGACAAGCAGCAACGACACCAGCGCTGAGATAAAACGCAGAATAACTCTTGCCAACCGCTGCTTCTTCGGGTTCAAGAGGCAATTGAGTAGTAGAGCCCTCTCTTGAAAAACTAAGGTATCCCTCTACAAAACCTTAATCATCCCGGTCCTCCTCCACGGCGATGGGGCTTGGACGTTATCAGAAGCTCGTTATCTCGTTTTGAGAGGAAAAGTCTGCGTGCAATCTTTGGTCCCGTTTGTGTAAACGGAGAGTGGAGGAGGAGATTCAACCAAGAACTGTACGGGCTGTACAGCGACATCGGCCTGGTTAGACGTCTTCGGATCCAACTTCTACGATGGCCAGGCCATGTAGAGCGAATGGACATCACCGCTCCGGCTCGAAGAGACTTCGACTCCAACCCCGAGAGACGACGCAGCAGAGGACGACCGCATTTAAGGTTGCGCCCGCAGGTGAAAAGGGACCTCAACCAACTGGGCGCGCGGCACTGGAAGCGGCTGGCCAAAGATCGGGCCGGCTGGATAGGCTTGTTGGTTGAGGCCCTGGTTTTGCCTATCTGGTATTTTCATAAATACGTTCCACAAACTAAATTCGCAAGTTGCTGACAGTAAATTGAATTCCGATATAACTCTATTGAAAAATCGTAATATTTACCGCATGTTTCAAAATCAACGTATCATTTTTCATGTCTTTTTAACTTGTCACATCTTCCATATAGGATCCACATTTGCGATCTCGATCAAATACTTGCTAATAGCTGTGGGTTATGATGTTAAATGAAATTGCGTTCAAGTAGAATGTAATAAGTGTATATTACATTACATTACATAAAAACTGTTGGCTTGTAGTCAAATTAATAATAGTCCCTTTGAATAGGTTCCACAAAAAATCCATTAACCCGGCGTCATAAACTGGAACGGAATCTAGCGAAATATTTCTATGTAGCACCCACCTCCTCATAATAAAATATTTTCATCCAACGATTAATGCAATAGTTTTTTGCCATCGTTTTAAATAGGTTCCACAAGAGAAAAAGTAAAGAGTACGCTGTGGAAACTACAAATATCTAAGTGAATGGTTAAAGTTCGTTTTGCGGTTTTGTTGTTACTTCACATAGCATTAAATTTGGCCATATATCTGCTTGTAAACAGTGAGGTTAAACAGAAAGCCCACGTCTTCTCAGGAAGAATCATAAAACCTTAACCTCATTCGCCGCAGCCAGAGGCTTTTGGCCATCCGTCAAACCACCAACTTTGTTCCGTCCAAAAAGATTTACCACATCATTTCCCCAACACGAAATGTCTTCTGAATATGTTACTCATCAGACGAATGAGCCCTGCACTACGTCTGGGAGAAATGTCGAATAGGAAATGAGCAAAAGACCTTTCTCTTAAAAGCATTCCAATTACAGAAGATACCTCCAATTCATTCTGCTTTATCACTCAATTAACTCCCGAAATAACATCCAAAGTGCATCGAAGTTCAGAAGACGAAAAGGCACGTCGTGAATTTCTGGGTCATCATCCTCCGTCGCCCTACATCTGCCTCGTCATAACGCCGACAGCGCAATCGTCATCGCTCTTGGCCCCCATCAAAACGAACGAACTGGAATTGGTCATAAATTTTATTGGCAGCCAATCAATGGAATGAGAATTCCCCGAATTTCATTCCCATACCTCTGTCCTCGTGTAATTATTATATGAAGTTGTCTTCGAATCAGTGTCCGTGCCACTATGCTGTAGGAGTATGATGCACCCTCGCATTGATTTATATCGGAGACATCTTCGCAGTTGGACTAGGAGGGAGAAGGAAGCTCTAGGGTTTTTCGTCTTAATTGGACGTTTGCGTGGGGACTTACGACGTGAGGAGGTATATCCATTTCGAGAAACCAAACTGCGATCAATCAAAACAAACATAAAGAGCTTAAATGGCGGACATAATTCAATGTCAAGTCGGCCAGTATCGATCGGTCATGGCGGGAGAGCGACTAGAAGCGAATAGTGGGGGCTTCAAGGCGCTTGTTGCCTGAAACATACATGGAGAGGGATATTTATGTTGCTTTTCGGGAGGTCGGATGGGAAACAAAGGTGATCTATCGGTGTTTGCTTCTTAAAGGGACGGACATGTGAGTTATGATCGGGGCTGTTGATGCTGGGAAGGTGTATGTTACCATATTTAAATCAATAACTTGAACATTAATGAAAAGAGACACTTAAATCATAGATTGCTGTGGATAGAATGTATCTGTTAGCCCCGAAGTCCCATTAAAGAACCAATCACTTTCCTGACCTATCGGAAGACTAGTCTTTGCTCTTGGATCAAATAAACTCGCTATATTTTCACCTTCACTTGGCTGCCTGCGTGAAGTACCAGGGATTTAATTCCGACTTCTATAAACATCAATCCATGGCTTCTGAAGCCATTTGATGGTTCTTCATTGGAAGCTGTTTGGTAGGTAAACATAAGCAATGACTCTCGCCGTATAACCACTGATTTCTTGAGTGAGAAACTAAGAGTACTCTCATGCACTTGGGATGGGTTTGTTGTTATTGGAAATTGTTCCGATGATTAATGAAAACAAACAAATCGACTAATGATGCCAGCAAGCACATTAATTCATATCTAATTCTGGGAACTATCAGTTTTCTTCTCCAAGGTACTCGAGCCCTTCTCGTTCCGACAAATTTCTTGTGCTCTGTGTCATCTCTCCGAACTTAAGTACGAATCCAGACTCTGCCCAGTTAAACAATTGGTGATGTGACCCAACCCAATGAAGAAACTTCATTAGAACCGCTCAAAGTAACCAGGCATTTTAGTGATGTAAAGCTTCTTATTATTCACTGGAGGCTACACTAAGAGAAACTGTTACAGAGATGATGAAGGCATCCCAGAGTTGCCGACATACGCCACGTCTGTCAAACGATGAGGTAATTGAATAAGCTGAATTGTCATCTGGTGCCGGGAAGCATGATTATCGGCTTTGTACGTGGAATTTTAGGTCCCTCAACAGACCAAGTGCAGCCGAACAACTTGCGGAAGCCCTAGACTGCTACAAAGCAGATATTACCGCAAATCCAAGAAGTGCGATGAGATAGACCGGGCGAAAAAACGGACGAGAAACTGTGACATCTATTCCGGCGACTGCTATAAGGAGAAAAGGCAACGCTTGTTCGGATGCGGTTTTGTCATTAGAGGTAGACTTAGGCAAAAATTCTTGAGCTTCCGGCATGTAAGTGACCGCCTCATAACAAATCGCTTCAAGGCTCAACCTCAATCAGCCTAGTTTGAGCTCACCTTTCCACCGAGGATAAGGATGACGCTACAAAAAACTACTTCTACAATCTCCTAGATAGAACATATGCCCAATGTCCTGGGAAACTTTAACGCGAAACTGAGCAAGGAAGTCGCTTTGATAGGGTCAGTGGCAAGCCCAGCCTACTCAACAACACATTCAAAAATGAATGTAGGTTGATAGACTTCGCAACGGGACGAAATCACCTAGTTGCTAGCATGCGTTTCCCACATCTCAACATCCTCCGAATCCATTAACCGTCAACCAGATTGACCACATTGCGATTGATGGTAGGCACGCATCCAATATTCTGGATGTACGAACTTTCCGAAGAATCAACATCGACTCGGACAACTATCTTGTGGCAGCCAGGTTACGACGACGAATATGCCTGGCCCAGAAAAAGGCCAGCGGCATTCAACAACGCAATGCTATAATTGCATGAGATCCCCAGAACCCATGCCAATCGCGTCTTCATCAAGCTCCCGGAAAAATCTCTAAGACCATACAACACCAATGGACCCGCTGTCAACAAGCCTTAGAGAGTGCTACTTCGCCGACGGTCGCCATAATCGTCCTACCGAGAGGACTATTCGCAGTGCGGTGGATAAATTGAAGTCCACTGGTTCAGAAAACGACGGCCGAGATCTGCTCGCGAAATCGATGAGCAGACGAGAAGAGAGGAACACACGCTTCTCAGAAAAAAGAAGAGAGAACACGGAAAGCGTGAGTTCGGGGAGATGGAGAGATGCTTCCGCAGGAATGACGCCCGGAAGTTTTACAATAACATGCCATGGCTACAAAGCCAGAGCGACGGCCTGCAGGGATGAAAATGGAGAACTGGTAGTAGAGTCACAGTCGATCCTGAGAATTTGGCAAGATCACTTCTGCAGACGGCATCCTTTGCCCGGTCCATAAGAAAGGAGACCGCTATAACTGCACCAACTATAGGGGAATAAGTCTCCTTAACATCACATATAAGATTATTCCTGCCGTATTGTGTGAACGCCTGAAACCGTTTGTGGATAACCTGATCGGCTCTTATCAGTGTGGTTTCAGGCCAGGTAAATCCACAATAGACCAAATATTTACGCTACGGCAGATCTTGGAGAAGACCCAGGAATACCAAATTGACGCTCACCATCTCTTCGTCGATTTCAAGGCTGCATATGACAGCGTGTATAGAGATGAGCTATACAAAGCTATGTCTAGTTTTAACATCCCTGCCAAACTCGTCCGACTGTGCAGGATGACAATGGAGAGTTCTCGCTGCTCCATTAAGGTCGGTAATGAGCCAACCGAGACCTTTGATGTTAAAAAAGGATTTAGGCAAGGTGACGCGCTGTCATGCAACTTTTTCAACATCCTGCAAGAGTCACTGGCCAACACAAGAGGTAGGATTTATTTTAAGTATACGCAATGCTTGCGTACGCCGACGACATCGACGTGATTGGATGGACACAGCGAGACGTCAATGAGGCCATTGTAAACATTGAGATAGAAGCGGCTAAGATGGGTCTCAAGGTTAATGAGGGTAAAACCAAGTATCTGTTTTCACCTAAAAGAGACGGTCAACACCGACGTATTGGCCAGAACGTCACCATGGGCCGATATAACTTTGAGGTGGTCAAGGAATTCGTCTACCTTGGCTCACTGATGACCGGCGACAACAACACCAGCGCTGAGATAAAACGCAGGATCACTCTGGCCAACCGCTGTTTCTATGGGCTCAAGAGGCAATTGAGAAGTAAAGCTCTCTCGGAAAACCAAGGTGACACCATATAAGACCTTGATCATCCTAGTCCTCCTTTACGGCTCAGAGGCTTGGACCTTAACAAAAGCGGACGAAGATGCCCTTGGTCGTTTCGAGAGGAAAATTCTGCGCACTATCTACGGTCTCGTTTGTTCAAACAGTGTAGGGAGGAGAAGATTTAACGAAGAACTGTACGGGTTGTACAGCGACAACGGCCTGGTACGACGTCTACGGATACAGCGTCTAAGGTGGCTAGGCCATGTAGAGCGCATGGAAAATACAGCTCCGACCCGAAGAATCCTCGAATCCACCCCGGAAGGAAGGTGCGGCAGAGGGCGTTCGGCGCTGGAAACAGCTGGCCACAAACCGTGCCAGCTGAAGACGCTTGTTGGTTGAGGCCCAAGTTCACCATGGACTGTAGCGCCACGTCAACGATACGCAAAATCTGCCGAAAACATCACCCGTGTCCGTGAGAGTGTGCAGGAGAATCCGAAGCAGTCTATTTCGCGTCGCTCACAAGAACTCAGTCAGACCGTACCTTCGCGAATTTTGCGTCGTGACTTGGGCCTCCACCCATACAAAATTGAACTCACCCAGGAACTAAAGGTAAACGATCTGGGACAACGAACTGTTTTCGCTGAATGGACTCTGGATCAGTTGGAACTTACTTACTTACTTATATGGCGCTACAGCCCGGTGTGAACCTGGACCTCAACCAACAAGCTTCTCTAACTGGCGCGGTATTTTGCCAGCTGTTTTCAGCGACGAACTCTCAGTTGGTTAAGGTCCCCTTCCACCTCTGTGCGCTACCTTTGATTCGGTCGTCCTCTGTTGCGTCGTCCCTCGGGATTAGACTGAAAGACTCTTCGGGCCAGAGCTGTATTATCAATTCGCTCTACATGGCCTAGTCGGTTTAGACGCCATACCAGGCCAATATCGCTGCACAGCCCATTAAGTTTGTCGTGGTATCTACTCCTCCACACTCCGTTTGTGAGAGCGGTACCATAGGTGGAACGCAGAATTTTCCTCTCGAAATGACCAAGGGCCTCCTCATTTGCTTTCGTTAAAATCCAGGCCTCTGCGTCTTTCAGGAGAGGGCTCTACTTCTCAATTACCTCTTGAGCTCAAGGGAGCAGCAGTTGGCAAGAGTAAATCTGCGTTTGATCTCAGCGCTGGTTACTAGTGAGCTACGGTAGATGAAGTCCTTGACGAATTCGAATTTATAGTTGCCAATTGTGACGTTCTGGCCGAGTCGTCGTCGGTGTTGTGCGTGGTTTTTGGTTGACCGCATATATTTCGTTTCGTTTCGACCCATTTTAGCCGCTTCAGCTCGAATGCTTTCCAACGCTTCATTGACGTCCCGCTGTGTTCGTCCAATTACGTCAATGTCATTTGCGCTCGCAAGCAACCTGAACTAGATCGTACCTCTTGTGTTGGCCAGTGAATTTCGTCACAAGCTCGATACTGAAAAAATGACATGTCAGTGCATCTTACTTACTTACATATCAGGCCTGCGATCCATGGAGGATCTGAGCCTGAGCTATAGCTGCCTTCCATCCTTGACGGTCCCGGGCACGCTGCTTCCAGTTGTCAAGACCAAGATGTCTTACATCCGCGATTAGTTGGTCTTTATACCGGTGGTTCGGTCTTCCCCTTCTTCTCGAACCAGGAGGCTCGGAGTCGAAGACCCTCTTAGCTGGAGCGTTGATGTCCATGCGCTCGATGTGGCCGAGCCAGTGTAGTCGACGGATCCTTGCCTTCCGGACTACATCCACATCTTGGTACAGCTCGTAGAGTTCGCGGTTGTGTCTTCTTCTCCATTCACCTTCCTCACAGACAGGGCCAAATATCCGGCGCAAAAATTTTTCTTTCGAAGGAACCCAAAATCAGCTCCGCTGTCCTGCTTATCGTCCAGCTTTCGGCTCCGTATAGCAAGACTGGCAGAATGAGCGTTTTGTAAAGCATGATTTTGGTCTTTCGAGTGAGAAGTTTTGACCCCAGTTGTTTGGACACGCCGAAGTAGCAGCGGTTGCCAAGGGCGATTCTATGCCGGATCTCCACTGTGGTGTCATTTGTGGAATTTACGTTTGCTCCGAGGTGGACAAACTCCCTAACTACCTCGAAATTGTAGTTGTCAATTGTTATATTTTGTCCCAGGTGGTGAGCGACGGATTGGTTTTTGCTTGACAGCATGTATTTCGTTTTGTCCTCATTAAGACCAACTCGTTTCGCCTGTTCTTCAATCGCCGTGAATGCTTCCACAATGCCACGGCGAGAACACGCGATGATGTCGATATCATCCGCGTATCCTAGCAGCTGTATGGACTTGTAAAAGATAGTGCCTTCCCTGTTGACGCCTGCCCGTCACACTATCTGCTCCAGCACCACTTTGAAGAAGTCACATAACGGCGCATCTCCTTGCCGAAATCCGGTGCATGTTTCGAATGGTTCCGAGGTCCTAGAACCGATTTGCACGGTGCATCGCGTGTTTTTTAGCGTGGCGCGACACAACTGGATCAGTTTTCCCGGGATCCCGAATTCGGCCATCGCACCAAACAGTTCTTCACGATGAATGCTGTCGTATGCGGCTTTGAAATCGATGAAAAGATGGTGTGTATCGATTCGAAACTCGTTGGTCTTTTCCAGGATTTGTCGAAGTGTGAAAATTTGGTCTACAGTTGATTTGCCGGGCCGGAAGCCGCACTGGTAACTGCCGATTAGTGCGGTGCAAAATGGTTTTAGACGTTCACACAATACGCTGGACAGGATCTTGTATGCGACATTGAGCAGGGATATACCTCTATAGTTCTTGCAAGAGGTAGGATCGCCTTTTTTGTGGATGGGGCATATAGAGCTGGTATTCCAGTCGTCGGGCATGCTCTCATCTTCCCAAATTCTGCAGATGATCTGGTGCACGCTCCCTACCAGAACATCGCCGCCAGCCTTGAAGAGCTCTGATGGCAAGCCATCTGAGCCTGCGGCCTTGTTGTTCTTCAGCTTCTGAATAGCTGTGCCGACTTCTTCTATGCTGGGTGGGAGGACTACTTCAGCGGCTGGAGTTGGGATTTCCTCGGTCCCTACCACTCTCTCTTGGTCATGCTCGTTAAGCAGCTGCTGGAAGTGCTGCTTAAATACATCCACTATTCCCTGCGGGTCGGTGACAAGATTACCCTCGCAGTTTCGAAGAGCCAGGGTGCCCTTTTTGAAGCCTCCTGCAAGGCCTTTGGCTTTCTTGTAAAAGGCTCGTATTTTATGTTTATCCCTAGACTCCTCGATATCCTTGAGCTGGGAGGCTGCGAAGATTCTTTTCATTTGTCGCAGTAGTTTTTTCTCCTCCCTTCTTCTGGCTCGGTACTCTTCTTGCGCTGCCCTGGCTTTCCTCTGCAGCGCCTTTTGGTACGCCTCGTCGGTTGCTGCCTTTTTCTGCTCACACTCGCCATCATACCACAGGTTTTTTGTCAGGGGAGGTAGGTACCCTAAGGTGGTTTCGGCTACTTCCTGAATGGCTGAGCGGCAATGCAGCCACATATAATTGGCATTTGTGTTCGACGTAGGCATACCGTAGAGTCTTTCGCTCAGCTGCTCCCTGTAGACTCTGGCAACCTCCGGTGTGCTCAGGCGCCCAATGTCGAACCTCCTCCTGATGGGCTGGTGCAGCTTTCTGACATTGGACAGTCGAGCTCTGAATCTTGCTGCTACGAGGAAGTGGTCAGAGTCGACATTTGCCCCTCTGAATGTTCGCACATCCAGGATGTTTGACGCGTGCCTTGCGTCAATGAGCACATGGTCGATTTGGTTGGCGGTTCGACCGTCCGGAGATCGCCAGGTTGCTGTGTGGATTCGCTTGCGAGGGAATCTTGTGCTACTTATCACCGCATTACGAGCTGTCGCAAAGTCAGCGAGTCGGAAGCCGTTATCTGTTGTTGTATCGTGGAGGCTGTGCTTTCCGATCACTCCGCCAAGGGTGTTTTCCTTTCCGATTTTGGCGTTGAAGTCCCCGAGCACGATTTTTACATCGTACTCCGGACAAGCTCCGTAGGCGTTGTCCAGGAGGTCATAGAAGTCCTCCTTGATAGGGTCTTCAGCCTCGTCGGTAGGGGCGTGTGCACATATAAGGTTGATGTTATAGAATCTGCCTCTGATGCGGATCACAGCCAGGCGATCACTTATAGGTTTAAAGTCGATGACCTTCGACCTTAACCGCTTTCCCACGACAAATCCGCATCCCAGTAAGTGCAACCTTTTGTGACAGCTGTAATAAATGTCGCAATTTTTCTTCCTAATCATACCGTTTCCTATCCAGCGTATTTCCTGGACTGCAGTAATATCCGCCTTGTACTGCGTGAGGATTCCTTCTAGTTTATGAGCAGCTCCGGGAGTGTACAGGGTTCTGACATTCCAGGAGCATACTCGCAAATCGTGTTCCTTTTTCGTGCGTTGTCGTCGTCGAGTATCTGTCCGTGTATCCGAGGCATCTTGCTCATTCATAACTTTATGTTTTTTTTACGTGGGCGGATTGTTAGCCCGCCGCACAACCGCCATTCTGGTCGGGGTTTTTTCGCTGCATACGTTTGTTCACCTCCCAACGGTTGTTGAAGAGGCTATCCAGAGGGCGCCGCGAGGAGGCCGTATGTCAACTTGACCCGGGCATTTAAACAGGGATCGTTGCTGGCATCTCGCCAGGTTGAGAGCAATCAACAACTTTACCCTGTATGTCCGAGCCCATGCCCTCTATGTCAGTGCATCACCTTGTCTAAATCCTTTTTTAACATCAATGGTCTCGGTTGATTTGCTACCGACCGTAATGGAGCAGCGAGAGTTCTCCATTGTCATCCGGCACAGTGTGACAAGTTTGGCAGGGTTGTTAAAACTAGACATGGTGCTGTATAGCTCGTCTCCATACACGCTGACATACTCGGCTTTAAAATCGACAAATAGGTTGTGTGTGTCGACCTGTTATTCATGGGTCTTCTCCAAGATCTGCCGCAGTGTGAATATTTGGTCTATTGTGGATTTCTCCGGCCTGAAACCACACTGATCGGAACGTAGAGCAGTTGGAAGCTGACCTTCATCTTCATCGATGAGGCCCATTTCTGCATGAATGGGTACGTCAACAAACAAATTTGTCAAATTTGGGGCGATATCAATCCCCATGAGTTCCAAGAGTGTCCAATGCGTCCATATGTCTTTAAGTACGACGTTGGTCATCAACGTCAACGGCGAGCACTATAGGTTAATGAATACCAATTTCTTTTGACCCAAATCGGGTGATAAGGTCACTGACGACATGGGGTTTCACCAGAACGGCGCTACGTGCCACATAGCTCACGCCGTATTGGAAATTCTGCACGAACGATTCGAGGGCATGGTCATCTCTCAGGTGATGTGAACTGGCCCCCGAGGTCGTGCGATTTGACACTGTTTGACTTTTTCTTGTGGATTTTTCTGAAGTCGCAAGTTTATGCGAATAAGCCACAAATTACTGCGGCCCTCAAAGCCAATATAACCAATGCCATCGGTCAAATTCAGCGTGATTTATGCGTCCGTGTCATGGTAAATTGGACATTTCGGATGCGTGCCACCCAGAGATGCCGCGACGGAAATTTGAACGATGCCTTATTCCACAATAGCATCGATGGGCCTTTCAAACGTATAAACAATTCCTATGACGTCTCGCACAAACTTTGTTTTATTTAAGAGTGAAGATAGGAAGCTAAAAGACGCTGTGCTTTTGGTTTGTTTGCGTCGCAGGGTAATCTGGAGTCTTAGAACGAGTCCAGGACTTCGACTGCCCCTTCCGACACTGCACCTACTCCAAATCTCAATTAGCTAGTCCTTTCCTCAACTACTGGAATCTCTCGATACACAGTTCAACATAGATAGTTAGACTGTTCTTGATGCAGCGAGAGGACAATGCTTGTACGCCTACATGTCTGAAGTAATTTAGAGAAAGAAAAGGTAAGAAAAGTTGATTGAAGGCTATTCGGTCTTTAGATGTCATCATGATCCTTTATACTATTGCAAAAGTCTGTATAGTGCTTGGCTTTAATGAGGTAAGCACCTGCACCTCATATGCGACTATCCCACTTATCATCGAAACAGATGGTGCATTAAGGAAGCTACCAAAATTCCTTAGTTGGAATCGCTCCCCTCAATGTTACCAAGTATTTGAATCTATTTGTAAAACGTCAAAACCCGCACAAATCACGCAATGCGATTGTTTATCTACGTGGTCTTATGCGTATATCAAACAAAGTATCTTTTTAGGTTCAATGAACTTGAATGCCATTATTTCCTAGCTCGACTTCCACCTTATGACATTTGAAATATTTGGCAGTTGAAACACCCATTAGAGCCTCTACGCAGTCAAGAACGCTCGCACACCCCTCTTATCTGTGGCGCAGAGAACACCTCAATCATCCAATTCCATCTGACATCTAAAAATAAAAAGTTTAGCATCAAAAGCATCCACTTTCACCGCTCGTTTCATAAATTCTTAATCAACTCAGCCAACCTCCGTGTATGTTTTCTTATAAATTCCTTTTTCGTTTTTCTTTTCATGACGTTTACCAGAAACCTAATCAGCTTCGGCCCTCTTACAGCCGTACAGCGTATTTCATGCCCTGTTGAGTCCTCATCCTCGTGATTCGCGCTCTTATCTGCTAGTTGACTCAATTCCATTCTTCATCCCCTCTGGCGAGTAGGGCTTACCGAGTATCGTCTTCCTGATGCATGTGCGTCGTCTTCATGCGATACGCAATCTGACAACGGAAAAAGGCTCACCCGGTACCGGGCTTCCGAAAAGGACGACGAAAAACCCAAACGCAGGAAGAGGGTGTTAATATTTCAAACAGAGTACCGAACTCGACATCCAATCTGCACGGATGAGAATCTTTTTGCTCATTTTTGCCTGTTACCCCTCCGCCCTTCCATACTGCAGATTATTACGCTCGACTTGGTTTTGTATGGTGACATTTAGATACGTATCTTAACGTCATCGATGTTTATTTACCCACCGAGGGTCGCACTTGAAATTGTGTCAAATTGAAGTTTTTTTCTCGTTCGTATTGCGCTCGGGTGAGATTTATGGGTTCGTATCCCCGACAGCAGGGCTCTATGCTATCCTAATAAATAACTAATTGAAAGATATTAGTTTCGATAGATACTCTATCTCGTTTTGTGGTTTTTCGCACGCCGGGGTTTCTCGTTTGATTTTTCCTTTTTTGTGGCTTCTATTGCCGGAGTTGGCAGTACATCGAATTGCAATAAATTATTTTTGGCCACAAAAAGGGGTCAACCAACTCTACAATCGATAAGGCGGAAAGTGGCGAAACTGTGACGAGTACTCGCGAGTTCGATGGCAATCATTCAAAGTGTTATCATCAAGGTGACGGACAGAGTCGTTCGTTCAAAAATGTTTTTTTGTTTTTCTTATGACTTGACACTTCTCTGGAAGTTTAAAGATTGCGATGACCCGGAGGACGTTAAGCGCGGCCTTGAGTGGGATTTTGGTATGTTTTTGACAAGATGATAGCGCTGTAGCCGTGTGACTTGATGGATTCCATCACGATTGACAGGGAAGTGCTTTGTGGAACGAATGTTCGGATCGGAAGTTTGATAAACTAGTGAAAGTCGTACTTTGTAACGGGGGCAACTACGTACTCAAGCTTCGACTTATCTTCTTTAAGTGCTTGCTATTCATAGAAATCTGGGGGAAGTGATTTGGTAATTTTGTTGAAACTTGGCGGTTTCTTTGTTGGTTCTGAGTTTTTTTTTCAAGACGGAATAAGATAACACGACCTTTTGGCATCCTCGCATGGTACACCAACTACGGCTTTGATAAGCTCTTTCACGAGATCTACGAACAATATCCCATTAAGTGACTTTGACCTCCAGTCAGAGCAAAGTAACCGACAGATTTCACTTGCTTTGTCGGATTCATTTCAAAGTCTCAACTTTTGCGAAGGCAAGTGGATCTCTTCGACTTCGTCAACACTCGACGACATTCATACAAGCTTACGAATCCAATTAACACAGTTTCATCCCAGACAAGAACGTATCTTAGAAAGTAGACATCCCTGAGTACGATAAGAAGGCTTTCACTTCCTAGTTCTTTTACAGAAGGATGATCGGCCCGGGATAGGATACACACCCACAAATTGATTGATTGTACACATCTTTTTAGGACGCAGTCATTTGATAAGCTGCTCTGGACTAAAATGTCAGGGGTAACCTCCTGAAACGTATAAAGCATTTGGGCAGCCTATCCGTAATAAAGGTTTCAGATCAACTTCAACGGAGGTCTTAAACATTTTGTCATCCTCAGAATACAGAGCACATACAATACGACGGTCGTGTCTTCATACTTCCCAAGAAACTGGATTACATCTGGGTGAAGCTTACTTTTGCTCTCAACATTAGAGTTCACTTCCCCTTCAGGCTTGTTGAAAGACCCGGAGTGCCTTTAGACGGACAAGTCCAGTGTAGTCCAGTGATTCAGGAAGTCAGGTTACTGATTCAGTTCAGTGTCTTTAAAGCCGACGTAAGTGGAACCAACAAAGCCCTGTTATGGTTATAGGTATGTAGGCAGTTCGATGAAATTCCTGCGGATCAAAAATAGCGCTCAATTGTTGCCATCCTCTCAACAAAATGAAAGAAGACTGTACGGGAAGGAATGTGGGTCATGATGCTTGACACCATTAAGCCTTCTTCTTTCCTTAGGTGGTTAAGGTCCCTTTCCACCTGCGTGCGCCACCTTAGATGCGGCCGTCCTCTGCAATGACGTCCTGTCGGGTTGGAGTCGAAAACTCTTCGGACCGCAGCTGTGCTGTCCATTTGCTCTACATGCCAAAGCCGTCTTAAACGTTGTATCCGTAGACGTCATACCAGGCCGATATCGCTGTACAGCCCGTACAGTTCGTAGTTTAATCTTCTCCTTCTCTCTCCGTCAACACAAACGGGACCGAAGATTGTACGCAGAATTTTCCTCTCGAAATGACCAAGGGCCTGCTCATCCATTTTTGATAAGGTCCAAACCTCTGTGCCACAGAGGAGGAACGGGAGTTATACTGCGTCTAATACCAGTGCTGCTGTCGTTGCCGCTTGTTACCAATGAGCCAAGGTAGACGAAATCCTTGACTACACCAAAGATATAGCTGCCAACAGTGACGTTCTGACAAAGACGTCGGTGTTGTGCGTCTTTCCTTGACGACAGGATGTATTTAGTTTTGCCCTCGTTTGCCATCAGACCCACTTTAGCCGCTTCTGCTTCAATGCTCAAAAGAGCCTTCATTGACGTCTCGCAGCATTCTCCCAATCCCGTCGATGTCATCAGCGTATGCGAGCAATTGTGCAGACTTTTGTATTGGCACGATTCTCCTTTTTCCAAGGGCCTACGTACTAAACCACACCTCTGCACACTCAACCACACCCCCGCGGGACTGCCGTTAGGTATTACTTCGCGGGGCTGGTTAGCGATTAACGCTGTATCTCGAGTAGAAGCCTCTTGGGTTCTTCTTTCTGCCTCGGCTTGCCGCAGCTTTATTTGTACTGATGCAAAGTACGAGCATGTTTGGTTCCAATTTTCCACCGAGTTCATCATATAAGGGACCAAGTCTTCAGGACTCGGTACATTTAGCCTTTGCCTGACCTGCATAAAGCGACTGCTATAGACAACTGTGTGTTCTGCGTCCTCCTCGGAATATCCAAATATCATATCCAAATCTATGCAGATACTTTCGATAGCCATCATGTCCAGACAAAAACTGCGAAAGATGATAATTGCAGTCTCCTGCCGGTCTTGATGTCCAAGTTTCGATGATGGGAATGAGCCTGTGCGTCCATCTTCCTTTTGTGGAAGTGTCCCATCTGACTTGCCACATTGCCATGGATTCTGCCCGTTCTTCTGCTTTTATAAGCCTGGTCTGCTGCCGGTCTGGTGTTCGCCTGCGGTATTCCCTTTTGAGCTCGTCTGCCAATATATCGATGGGTAGCATTCCTGCTATCACGAACGCTGCATCATCTGATATGGTCCTGAACCCGCAGATTACTCTTATTGCGCACAGTCGATAGACTGAATCCAATTTCCGCTTTAGTCCTCTTACTGCAAGGGCTTCCGCCCGAATTGGAGCAGCGTAGAGTAGGACTGAGCTGACTACTCGTGAGAGTAGGACTCTGCGTGCCTATATTCGGAAGCATTCGCGAAAGAGCTCGTTGTGCGTGTGATGCCTTCTCGCTGGCATACAGTATGTGTTCCCTGAAAGAAAGCCTGTTGTCTAGGATGACTTCTAGATACTTGACTGCTTTCTTGGACCTTATCGCCCGATCTCCGACTAAGAAGCTCGCATATGCCACCTTTTTACGGCTGGTTATAAGCACAGCCTCCGTTTTTTGGGCTGCTCGTTCCAGACCGGAAATTGAAAGCCAATCTTTCATTTTAGCGATATCTGCGTTCGCAGTAGCCTCTACTTTTTCTATATGCTTAATCACTGTGACGATGGCAATATCGCTTCTCCTTCGGGAAGCGCTAGTCGTAGAACGCCATCGTACATGATGTTCCACAGGAGAGGTCCAAGGACTGATCCTTGAGGGACACCCGCCGTTACTTGGTAGAATTGTACGCCTTCATCGGTATTGTACCTTAGCCTCCTGTTGTTAAAGTAGTCGATGATAACCCTTAATAAATAGGAGGGGGTACCCATGTCAATTAAAGACTTTTGTATATGCGTCCAGCTAACCGAGTTAAAAGCGTTTTTTATGTCAAGCGTCATTACTGCACAATGGCGTCCGCGGCCAAGTTTACTACTGTTTCTATGGCGTCGACCGTTGATCGTCCTTTTCTGAAGCCGTATTGGTTGGCTGACAATGCACCGTTAGCTTCCGCCACCGCCAGTAACCTATCGTAGATCACTCGTTCTAGTATCTTGCCTAATGTGTCCAACAGACAAATTGGCCGATACGAGGACGGTTCTCCAGGTGGTTTCTTTCCTTTTGGCAGTAGTACCAAGTGCTGCAGCTTCCACTGTGTGGGAAAGATCCCCTCCTGCAAGCATTTTCCCAAGGTGTGTTGGAAAGCGTCTGGTCTAGCCGTAATGGCCGCTTTGACTGCCTTATTTGGGATTCCATCCGGTCCGGGTGTTTTATTGTTTTCGACCTTTAAGACTGCGTTATGTAGCTCCTCTGAAGTAATACCAGGAATTTCTTCAATGCTAATCTCCGCCATGCTGCTCCTATTAAGCGGCTGTCCCTGTGGGAACAGATGTTCCACAATACGGGTCAGCATTTCGGGATTTGATATTGGCGGACCTCTATTGTTTTTTATCTTATTTGTGACCACACTGCATGCTTTACCCCAGGGGTCTATGTCGGCCTCCTCGCAAAGTTGGATTTGACGGACATTTGCGTTCGTCGCGTTTTGAATGTCTGCCTATTTGAAAAAAGAGCAGTATTGTTCGTGAATTCGCTTTTTATGATTTTAATGGCAAAACTCGCGAACAGTCATCATTTTCCATGAGCAGACAACTACGCAATTCGAAAGACGTGAAAACTGAGTACATTGTTGAAAATGTTCACGACTATAGCACGCCAAGCAGAAGAGGTTTCAGGAAAGCAAAAGTTGTTGACTCAAAGGATACCATACCTCCTTTTCCGTTTTCTGTTTAGGCCAAATTCATAGGATTTTTTATAACGAATTTTCGCCGTGAGTAAAACTGAACAGTGGACGTTAAATAGAAGTTTTCTTTCTTACTTACTTACTTATTTATCAGGCCAGCGATCCATGGAGGATCTGAGCCTGAGCTATAGTTGCCTTCCATCCTTGACAGGGCACGCTGCTTCCAGTTGTCAAGACCAAGATGTCTTACATCCGCGATTAGTTGGTCTTTATACCGGAGGTTCGGTCTTCCTCTTCTTCTCGAACCAGGAGGCTCGGAGTCGAAGACCCTCTTAGCTGGAGCGTTGATGTCCATGCGCTCGATGTGGCCGAGCCAGTGTAGTCGACGGATCCTTGCCTTCCGGACTACATCCACATCTTGGTAAAGCTCGTAGAGTTCGCGGTTGTGTCTTCTTCTCCATTCACCTTCCTCACAGACAGGACCAAATATCCGGCGCAGAATTTTTCTTTCGAAAGAACCCAAAATCAGCTTCGCTGTCCTGCTTATCGTCCAGCTTTCGGCTCCGTACAGCAAGACTGGCAGAATGAGCGTTTTGTAGAGAATTTGGTCTTTCGAGTGAGGAGTTTTGACCCCAGTTGTTTGGACAAGCCGAAGTAGCAGCGGTTGCCAAGGGCGATTCTATGCCGGATCTCCACTGTGGTGTCATTTGTGGAATTTACGTTTGCCCCGAGGTAGACAAACTCCTTAACTACCTCGAAATTGTAGCTGTCAATTGTTATGTTTTGTCCCAGGTGGTGAGCGACGGATTGGTTTTTGCTTGACAGCATGTATTTCGTCTTGTCCTCATTGGCCTTAAGACCAACTCGTTTCGCCTGTTCTTCAATCGCCGTGAATGCTTCCACAATGCCACGGCGCGAACACGCGATGATGTCGATATCATCCGCGTATCCTAGCAGCTGGATGGACTTGTAAAAGATAGTGCCTTCCCTGTTGACGCCTGCCCGTCGCACTTTCTGCTCCAGCACCACGTTGAAGAAGTCACATGACAGCGCATCTCCTTGCCGAAATCCGGTGCATGTTTCGAATGGTTCCGAGGTCCTAGAACCGAGTTGCACGGTGCATCGCGTGTTTTTTAGCGTGGCGCGACACAACTGGATCAGTTTTACCGGGATCCCGAATTCGGCTATCGCCCCAAACAGTTCTTCACGATGAATGCTGTCGTATACTTACTTACTTAGGTGGCGCTACAGTCCGTGGTGAACCTGGGCCTCAACTAACAAGCGTCTCCAGCCGGCACGGTCTTTGGCCAGCTGTTTCCAGTGCCGCACGCCCAGTTGGTTGAGGTCCCTTTCCACCTGCGTGCACCACCGCTGAGGCGGCCGTCCTCTGCCGCGCCTTCCTTCCGGAGTGGATTTGAAGACTTTTCGGGTCGGAGCTGTATCTTCCATGCGCTCTACATGGCCTAGCCACCTTAGACGCTGTATCCGTAGACGTCGTACCAGGCCGATGTCGCTGTACAACCCGTACAGTTCTTCGTTATATCTTCTCCTCCATACACCGTTTGAACAAACGGGACCGTAGATAGTGCGCAGAATTTTCCTCTCGAAACGACCAAGGGCATCTTCATCCGCTTTTGTTAAGGTCCAAGCCTCTGCGCCGTAAAGGAGGACTGGGATGATCAAGGTCTTATATAGTGTCACCTTGGTTTTCCGAGAGAGGGCTCTACTTCTCAATTGCCTCTTGAGCCCAAAGAAACAGCGGTTGGCAAGAGTGATTCTGCGTTTTATCTCAGCGCTGGTGTTGTTGTCGCTGGTAATCAGTGAGCCAAGGTAGACGAATTCCTTGACCACTTCAAAGTTATATCCGCCCATGGTGACGTTCTGGCCAATACGTCGGTGTTGTCCGTCTCTTTTAGATGAGAGCAGATATTTGGTTTTACCCTCATTAACCTTGAGACCCATCTTAGCCGCTTCTACCTCAATGCTCACAAAAGCCTCATTGACGTCTTGCTGTTTTCGTCCAATTACGTCAATATCGTCGGCGTACGCAAGCAATTGCGTAGACTTGAAATAGATCGTACCTCTTGTGTTGGCCAGTGACTCTTGCACAATCTTTTCAAGCACGATGTTGAAAAAGTTGCACGACAGCGCGTCGCCCTGCCTAAATCCTTTTTTAACATCAAAGGTCTCGGTATGCTCATTACCGACCTTAATGGAGCAACGAGAATTCTCCATTGTCATCCTGCACAGTCGGATGAGTTTGACAGGGATGTTAAAACTAGACATGGCTTTGTACAGCTCGTCTCTATATACGCTGTCATACGCGGCCTTGAAATCGACGAAGAGGTGGTGAGTGTCGATTTGGTATTCCTGGGTCTTCTCCAAGATCTGCCGTAGCGTAAATATTTGGTCTATTGTGGATTTACCTGGCCTGAAACCACACTGATAAGAGCCGATCAGGTTATCCACAAACGGTTTCAGGCGTTCACACAATACGGCAGAGAAGATCTTATATGCGATGTTAAGGAGACTTATTCCCCTATAGTTGGCGCAGTTATAGGGGTCTCCTTTCTTATGGGCCGGGCAAAGGATGCTGAGATTCCATTCGTCGGGCATGCTTTCCTCTGACCATACCTTGCAGATGAGATGGTGCATGCACCTTACCAGCTCATCTCCAGCCGCCTTAAAAAGCTCAGCAGACAGGCCGTCTGCGCCAGCGGCTTTATTAGACTTAAGTCTTGATATCGCTATTTTGACTTCGTCTAGGTCGGGTGGACCGAATTCTGTTACTTCGTGGTCCATTGCGAATGGCTCGTTCTGCCTGACAGCGGTATCTTGTCTATCATCGCCGTTATACAGTCTGCAGAAGTGGTCTTTCCAAATCCTCAGCATCGACTGCGACTCTACTACCAGTTCTCCATTTTCATCCCTGCAGGCCGCCACTCTGGCTTTGTAGCCATGGCATGTTCGTTTTACCTTGTTGTAAAATTTACGGGCGTCATTCCTGCGGAAGCATCTCTCCATCTCCTCGATCTCACGCTTTCCGTGCTCTCTCTTCTTTCTTCTGAAAAGCGTGTGTTCCTCTCTTCTCTTCTGCTCATAGATTTCGCGAGCAGCTCTCGTCCGTCGTTGCAGAACGACCTTATATGCCTCTTGTTTTGCTGCATGGGCTTGTTCGCATTGTTCATCGAACCAGGGGTTTCTAGGTGGTGGCTGTTTGAAACCCAGCACCTCTGAGGCAGCATCTCTGACGGCGCTCTGGCAATGAGCCCATTCCTGCTCTATTGTTTGTGCTGCTCTGGGCGGATTTTGAGAGAGCTTTGAGGAGACACGATCGGCAAAGATTCTGGCAGTCTCTTGCGATTGTAGCTTTCCAACGTCAAACTTACGTTGTCCTACTCGACTCCTAAGCATTCTTGATATCCTCATTCGTACCTTGGCCACAACAAGGTAGTGGTCCGAGTCGATGTTGGCCCCTCGGAAGGTTCGTACGTCGAGAATACAGGAGGAGTGTCTGGCGTCGATCGCAATATGATCAATCTGGTTGGTGGTCGATTGATCACAAGACCGCCAGGTACCCTTGTGGATGTTGAGATGGGAGAATCGCGTGCTTGCTACAAGGAGGTTACGCCCCGCTAGGAAATCGATTAGCCTTAATCCGTTGTCGGATGTGGTGTTATGGAGGCTATGCTTTCCTATGATCGACTCAAATATGTCCTCCTTGCCCAGTTTTGCATTAAAATCTCCTAGGACTATTTTTGTGTCGTAGCTGGGACATTGGGCATATGTTCTGTCTAGGAGATCGTAGAATTCTTCTTTGAGTCGATCGTCCTTTTCTTCCGTTGGGGCGTGAGCGCATATTAAGCTAATGTTTCCAAATTTAGCTTTGATGCGGATTGTTATGAGGCGTTCGCTTACATCTCGGAAGCTTAAGACTTTTTGTCGGAGTCTTCCTCTAATAACGAATCCGCACCCGAATAGGCGCTGTTTGTTCTCCTTGTAGCAGTTCCCGTAGTAGATGTCGCAGTTTTTCATCCGTTTTTTGCCTGGTCCATCCCATCGCACTTCTTGGAGTGCGGTTATATCTGCTTTATAGCAGTTGAGGGTTTGCTCCAATTGATCGCCTGCACCCGGTCTGTTAAGGGACCTCACATTCCAGGTGCAGACTCTCAAGTCCGTTAGTCGTTTGCAGGGGTCGTCAGCTTTGTATCCGTCCGTATCCGAGGCTTGTTGTCGTTTCGGAACAAGTGGGTTTTTACGTGATAGGGATGTTACCCCTAAGCACAACCCCCAACCTGGAGGGCCAGGTTCCTCTTTCCCCAGGAACAAGGGTTGGGTCGCTGCACACATTGGTTCACTACCTGGCGGGTGCCAGGGTAGCTATCCAGGGGGGCCACGCGGAGGCTGTGTGTCAACTTGGATTGAACAGGGACAGAGATCGAAGCTGGCGTTTGCCATGTTAAACGCGATCAACTTCTTTGCTCTGTTTGCTCGCTCCCTCCCTCCCCTGTCGCCGCTGTCGTATGCGGCTTTGAAATCGATGAAAAGATGGTGTGTATCGATTCGAAACTCGTTGGTCTTTTCCAGGATTTGTCGAAGTGTGAAAATTTGGTCTATAGTTGATTTGCCGGGCCGGAAGCCGCACTGGTAGCTGCCGATTAGTGCGGTGCAAAATGGTTTTAGACGTTCACACAATACGCTGGACAGGATCTTGTATGCGACATTGAGCAGGGATATACCTCTATAGTTCTTGCAAGAGGTAGGATCGCCTTTTTTGTGGATGGGGCATATAGAGCTGGTATTCCAGTCGTCGGTCATGCTTTCATCTTCCCAAATTCTGCAGATGATCTGGTGCATGCTCCCTACCAGAACATCGCCGCCAGCTTTGAAGAGCTCTGACGGCAAGCCATCTGAGCCTGCGGCCTTGTTGTTCTTCAGCTTCTGAATAGCTGTGCCGACTTCTTCGATGCTGGGTGGGAGGACTACTTCAGCGGCTGGAGTTGGGATTTCCTCGGTCCCTACCACTCTCTCTTGGTCATGCTCGTTAAGCAGCTGCTGGAAGTGCTGCTTAAATACATCCACTATTCCTCGCGGGTCGGTGACAAGATTACCCTCGCAGTTTTTAAGAGCCAGGGTGCCCTTTTTGAAGCCTCCTGCAAGGCCTTTGGCTTTCTTGTAAAAGGCTCGTATTTTATGTTTATCCCTAGACCCCTCGATATCCTTGAGCTGGGAGGCTGCGAAGATTCTTTTCTTTTGTCGCAGTAGTTTTTTCTCCTCCCTTCTTCTGGCTCGGTACTCTTCTTGCTTAAAGAAGTTTTCTTTAAGTGAATCTATTCCATAGAAGGAAAGAGCAGTCTCGTCAGCTGGAAAGGTCATGACCGTATTTTTTTGTGAAAGAAAATGCTTCACTATGAGCAACAACGATGCACTAGCAACTTTCTTCATTGTTTTTTCGGTCAAAATTCTCAACAATTTCGGACAGATTCTTATCCAGGCTTTGGCCTGGTTATGGTAACCTTGTGTATGTAGTGTTCTCCTATAATTAACAAAGGTTTTTGGGGTTGCCCAAGACCACCGTGATAGACAATTACCTAACGAGTGTCAGTTTACAGCTCTGAACTACTTTTCAGTGAACCATTAATTCCGCCCCAAAATGTTGAAACGTCCATTCTTACGCTGGAAGTCCCGTCCCAAGGCGCCTTTTAATCTACACTCATGCTACCCTGACTAATCCCCTTAATTAGCAGTAATTCTTCGTAGCCGCGACACGCCGAAATTCATCGCACGTCCGTCCGAAAAGTGTTGATTTTGTTGCTTTTCAACCTGCAATTTCAACAGACAATCACCGTCATACCCGTGTCCCAAGGTACCCGGTTGGTTACCCAAAATACCCATTGTATGCAAATCCGACCGAATGTACCGAAAGATTTATTGCACTCATCCATTGGATGTGACAGAAATGTGCGCATTAAATGTAATTATGTCTCTCGTCGTCCGAGCTGTGGAGTCCGCGGAGCAGGCAGGTCTATAGCGCGACGATCGGTATACGGCGCTTGATGTCACATCATGAAGGTATTCAAGAAGATCGTAATCGATTTCGGCATAGTGGGGCCGCGAAATAAGTTTCTATTGTCATCTTGCTCGTTTATCCGTCGTCTTCGTTCTTAGGAATATTGGACGCAGATGTAAATAAGATTCAGAGGTGTAGGTCGATTGATTTGCATTTTATATCCAATTAATCGAGATCAACGAAAGTTGGTCGTAAAAAGTCAATTAGGCAGATTATCTACTTCGTGTTGATGGTGTTTTCTGGTGCGATCCTGGTTATCCGCTTCAGATGTCAAGTGATCTGCCGACCCCAGCCGAGAATCGGGTGAAGAGGTCCACTCATATGAAACACGAAATGTGTCAAAATCTGTTCGACGAGATACTCGTACGATAAGGTCATTCGTTATGACTTCTGCCGCCGATGCTATGACATGAGCCGCAGATGGTCCCGGATTAGTTAAGTGTCAATATCATCTGGCGATTGACAAGACGAATGATTTATGCGTAGACGTGTGTGGGCTAGTCACTTCCTTCGGGATTGTATTCACTGTACTAGAATATGGCATTTGGCATTGTATTCTAAGCTGCCTGGCCTAGCGACCCCGTTTCAAACCTGTGTGGGCTACATGTGCATGATATCAGGGGATTATCGGATTGATGTTATGTGGAAAAAAGATCGTTTAATCCTCAAGGAGTGGGAATTGGCCGGACAATGGAGGAAATTGACTTTTCTCACCTTTTCCAGTATGAATGCGTAGGTCGGTAACCTTTTGAGGTTTCTGGAGTTTTGTAGGTCAAACTGTCTAAACCCGTGCACCCTTCATTCTAAATCAATCACATAAATGATAGGTTCCTCACAAGTTCAGTGCTTAAGCTCTTTAACAGCTTTGTGGTTTGATCCCATTGAACTGCATCATTGTGAGCCAAACCTAATCATATGGGGTTGACCAAAAAGGGCGCAGGAAAGTAGATGCAAAGTAGGGCTACAAATATTTATTTCTGAATCAAGTTTGGTACTTAATTCTAAAGCCTCGCCGATGCAATTTATGAATAGGAAGTTGTATCTCCGAAATGTTTAGGATACTTCTATGGCATTTATCTCGGCAGTAATCTTGATTGTGGGCAACCTAAATCCCATCGCCCTATCAGTTTGACTTCGTTCTTTCTAAAAACAATGGAGAAACTGATAGAGCTCCATATTAGAGGTATCCTGGAAAATCAGACACCTCTGCATCCCAACCAGTATGCATATCGTAAAGAGCGATCTACCGAGAATGCACTACACCACTTGGTGACGCGCATTGAAAATAGTTTCACACAAAAGGAGATCGCAATCTGCGCCTTCCTCGATATAGAGGGAGCCTTCGATAATACTGGCTATGATTCGAACACCACTGCACTATCCTGCAGGGGTGTGGACAATCCCACTAACCACTGGATTAGGGCGGTGCTAAATAGCCGTATTATATCAGCCACATGCGGAGAGGTCTCAGTGACAGTATCGGCGGTTAGAGGATGCCCACAAGGGGGAGTCCTCTCACCACTGCTTTGGTCGATAGTCATCGATGATCTACTACGCAAGCTAACCACTCGGGGCTACGAGGTCATCGGATATGCTGATGACCTAGTAGTCATTGTTACGAGCAAGTGCGAGATCACTGCCTGTGAGTGCATGCAGCTTGAGCTCCAACTTATCCCTAACTGGTGTGACGGAGAGGGTTTATCTATTAACCCAAATAAGACGATCTTAGTCCCATTTACAAGGAGGAGAAAGGTACAACCCTGCTCAATCCTACTAAATGGCACACGCACAGGATTTTCACAGGAAGTTAAGTATCTAGGTATTGATCTAGACCGTAGACTCAACTGGAACTCCAATATGAGAAATAAACTCATGAAAGCGACTAAGGCCATGTGGGCCTGTCGACGCACCTACGGTAAAACCTGGGGACTTAAACCTAAGGTAGTCCACTGGCTATACACTACGATAGTAAGACCTATCGTCACCTACGGGTGACAACAAAAGTTGAGCAAAAAACTACAATTGTTAAGCTTCAACGCCTTCAGAGACTAGCACTGATTGGACTCACTCCATTGTACCTTTTTATCAAAAAGGTGGCATTACGCAGTGCAATCGGAATTCTCTGCTCGGGAACAAATATGCCATGTAGACCCGCAGGCCACATGTCCATATTACAACACCTGCCCGAGCTGGATATGATTACTATAGTCTCGGACGCATTGCCACACACCTTCACCTTTGACAAGGGATTTGAGATACTGATCCCAAACCGCTCAGCATGGGAAAACAGTGATCCCCTGCTAAACGTCAAAGGCCTTGGGTGGTATACAGATGGCTCCAAGATGGCTTCCGGTGTTGGCGCCGGCATCTTTGGACCAAAACGCAAGATCTCGAAGGCCCTGGGAATAAGCCCCAGCATCTTCCAAGCAGAGCTGCACGCCATCCTATCATGCGTCAATCTAAATCTCGAGACTGGCATCAGAGGAGTGACTATCAACATACTCTCTGATAGCCAAGCAGCGTTTAAAGCGCTGGGTTCGTACAGCACGAACTTAAAAACCGTCAAGGAATGCCATGACGCCCTACAAGACCTCGCCAAAAGAAACAATGTCAAACCAGGATACAAAGTAATTAAGGGCAATGAAATTGCCGACCAACTCTCCAGGAAAGGTTCCAGCGATAAATATATAGGCACCCCAGAACCATTCTGCGGCACCCCAAGGTCTAAAATAAATTTCTTCTTAGACAAGTGGAAAAAAATGTCACACCTGTCCTTTTGGAACAGCATTCGGGGACTCCATCAGTCGAAACGACTTATACGACCCCTGAACAAACACTCTCGTGACATACTCAAACTCAATAGGGTGGATATCAGAAGACTAGTCAGCTATCTGACCGGACACTGCGGTCTGAGATATCATCTAAGCAAAATTAGCCTCTCGTCTGAAAGTGAGGGTCGACTATGTCTCGAGGACGAAGAGACTGTGCGAGTGTGCTGCTCTCTGCCATCTTAGGAAATGTATCATTCTCAGCGAAGTTATGACTCCTGAGGGTATCACCTTGGCTCCTACGAGAAGCATTCTCAACTTCATTATAGAAGTGGAGAGGCTACTCGGCTAATCGGCTAGCAGACACAATAGATCTGCAAAGGTCGCAGTGCCACATGCAAAGGGTGGCACTAGCCCCAATAAAAAAAAATAAAAAAAAACGAAAAGCTTTTTAGGGTTTTCGAGGGACGGCTCTTTATACTCAATTGCATTTTGAGCCCAAAAAAAACGGCGTCTGGCAAGAGTAATTCTCCTTTAATCTCGGTACTGATGTTGTTGGCATCTGTTACTGTTACTACTGTGGACTTCCCTGCCCTGAAACCACACTGATAGGGTCATATCAGGATGTTGACGAATGGTTTCAGGTGTCCACACAAAACAGCAGAGAGGATTTTGTATGCTATGTTAAGGAGACTGATCCATCTGTAATTGGCGCAGTCAAAGGGGTCTCCTTTCTTGTGAATCATAGGGCATGCATTCCTCCGACCATATCTTACAGATTAGCTGGTGCATGCGCCCTGCCAGATCATACCCGCGGACAGTACGTTGGCTATCTTGACTTCGTCAAAGTCGGGGGAACGGAATTCTTGTCTACTGTCGTCCAAGTTGGGTGGGACATTCTGCCTGACAGCGGTACATATTTGAGTCTTGCTCGCCGTTTAACAGTCTGCAGAAATGATTCTTTCAAATTCTCAGTACCGACTGCGGCTTTATTACAAGTTGCCCATTCTCGTCCCGGCAGACTTCGATCCGGAGCTTGTATCCACTGGATAGCTGTTTCACCATTTGGTTAAACTTCCAGAATTCATTCCTGCTGTAGCACCTCTCCATCTCCTCGACCGCGCGCCGGTTTTCGTCTCTCCTCTTCTGTTCGAACAGCTCTCGTCTTTCGATACAGCATAGCCTTGTAGGCGTCTTGCTTAGCTGCATCGGCCTGCCTGCACTCGTCGTCAAACCACGGGTCTTTTAGAGAGTTTTTGCGAGACTCGGTCGGCATTTGTAGCTTTCCGACATCAAACCTTGATGTTCTTTCTCGCCTCCGTTGTTTCTTTTGATATCCGTGCTGTTACCTTGACTAAAAGAAGGAAATGATCCGAGTGGATGTTGGCTCCTCGGAAGGTTCGGACATTAAGAATACTGGAGGAGTGTCTGACGTCGATCGCAATGTGATCAATCCAATCTGGTTGACGGTCAATTAATCAGGGGACCACCAGGTATCTTTATGGATGTTGAGGTGTGGGAACCGCTTACTCCGCCCCGAGGCGAAATCCACAAGCCTGAGTCCGTTTCCGGATGTCGTCTAGCAACGACTACTTCCTTTCCCAGCTGTGCATTGAAGTATTCTAGAGTGATATTGGTGTCGTAGCTGGGGGATTTGTCGTATGTCCTTTCTAGGAGATCACAGAAGTCATCAAATAGGGCTAATGTTGCTGAATTCAGCCTTGATGCGAACCACAACCAAGTAAGCGCTGCCTTCCCTCCCTATGACAATCGCGATAGTAGAGATCGCAGTAGAGATCCCACCGCACTTTCTAGATTGCATTGATGTCTGCTTTGTAGCAGTCAAGGGCCTCCGCGAGTTCATCGGCTGCACATGGCACAGGGATCTTACATTCCACGTGCAGTGTCGAAATTCATTGTCCTTTTTTTCGTTGGCTGGGGTCGTCATCAGTAAATCTGTCCTTGAGCGAGGCGTGTGGTTGCTTCTGAACCCTATTTACAATAAATGCTTACGATCCACAAATTTATAACCACCAAGTTAGATCGTTATTCCATTGTTCCGCTCTATTTCTCACATAAACTTTGTCGACGAGGAATAGGGATTAAAATTTGCTTGACTTTTCCCTAAATAATTGAAGTCAATACGATCCACAAAGTTTTTAAGGACCTTGCTTTTAAAATTTAATAAAATTGTGTTTGCCGTTCCTTTGTAGACCTGTATGTGCCATTTTTTCCTGTAAACGTCGTCTTCTACATGACCGTTGTGTGAACTAACCTTTATTCATCAATACGTTCCACATCCTATTAGACTAAGTTTTGGCTTCCTTTTCGGAAGCAATTAGTATACATTAGCAACGTAGATCTATTTTGATTAAGACTCGATAAAAAATAAAAACCAGACTTCGTTACCAATTAGTAAAACTAACTTACGATCCACAAGCTTTCAATTGACTTCGCACAATGCCCTTGAAAGCAAAACCTGCTCCATCGGCTGCACAAGTTCACCTACAAACGCCACCATATGAAATATGTGATCAATTTATTCACTTATGCAATGCAATTGCCCTCCTACTGTGGGACCACCGCAAAAACATCATGTATCTTCCCTCACTAGGTCATCGAGTACAAATGTGAAGAAAAAGAACAATCAATCCAGGCCAACTGGTTGTCAAATTTGAATTTTAGATATATTCCCTCGTTGTGGTTCAGGTCCTTCCTGGAGGAACGAACCCAAATCCAAGTGATTTACGACCGCCCCGTCGCCATATGCGCAGCAGGAAGCCACATAATAGTCCCAATTTCATTCGATTAACGTCTCAATCTCTTGAGAGATTGCAGATTCCCCATGGAACTCTTCTGTCTTTCGATTGGGTTACACAATACATTCATCTGTTGCCCTCCGACAAAGTTGAATAACCGATTTTGCATTGCATTCCACATGATCACGTTTCGGATATTTTTGTTTTTTGCTTTTTCCTCTTTTCATCCATGTCGCCCGACACTTTGTCCACGTATCCTGGTGCAGAATATCAATTGGTTACGGTAGCAATCGGTCGAATTAAAAGGAATCCACCGGCCATTTATGCTTAATTATCATGTTCACATTGGTTAAATTGGCAAACTAGACATAGACGCGGGCCAACATGAACGTCTGTGCAGCAAGCACCCTGCAAGAAGGCAACGACAAAGTCGGCGTCACGTTCTGCATTTTAAATGAACCCAAACGCTAAAGCCGACAAAATAATTATGATCGTTGCGACGATCGGCAATCCAGCGAGTTGTGGAGTAGAGATTCCTCAGCTATTAACACGTTAAATGGGTTAAGTAGATTCGATACACTTGCGCATACACTAAGCGCTGATACATCCCCACAGAGCCCCCACAGAGGGGGATGTATCTATGGACATAGATGTAGTGGATGATGGCAAGTGATTGATTGAAGTTTAAATGGCTCGATTAGGTTGCGTGGCGGCGATGCATTCGTCCATCCATACGATTGGATGCAATTTGATTAATTGACAAAAGGAGACCGATGATTCAATTGAAACTCCAGCGCGACCAGTCGCCTGTGACAGCATGGCTTTTATTCGTATGTCACGTCGCCGACATTGAGGAATCTCGTTTTCACCATAAGCCGCTTAAGCTTTATTCGTTTTTTTGACATATCACATGTGATCGTAAGCGTACCTGTTTGGTGCGCGAAAAAAAAAAGGAAAGTCACTCGAGCTCGCCGCGGTCGCCGTCATAATTAATAAATTTTACGAAAATATTAAATTTACAAAGTCAACCGTAAAACGCGCCGACATCGGTCGTAAACGGACACTTTACACCTCACAAAGTCGCACTCCAGATTTCACAGATTTCTTTTTCTTTTCCTGTCACAACATCGCGGGTTTTTGTGTGGTGGTACTAACTCCGCTAGAAAGCAATCGAGTATCAACGAAGCCAAAGACTTCCTGCTTCTGAACACGAACATCGTCACTAATACCGCGCCAAACCGACATTCCAACGCGAGAAATCATAAAAATGACCAAAAACATAAATAAGCGCATGAGGAGCACCAAAACGGGTCGTTTCCCGTGCTCGTCGCGCACGCCATCGAATCGAACGAATCCCATTAACTGGACCTCGTAAAATTGAGATACACTTGCGGGTAGTCACACCGACCGGTATGCTAATACGTGTAACTTTACTCTTTACACTAAATGTCACCGAAACATTCTCGAAGCCAAAGTCATCGCATAGATACATTTTCGCTCAAGTTCGAGGCGGTACGGCATCGGAGCGGCAATTAATCGACTGCACACTGAACTAGCAACCTACTCTGTGTGAATGTGTGAATGTATTTCGATCCTTGGATTTCGGACGGCGGTCAGTGGCCCCCTGAGGTGCGATTTGGTGAATGGCCTGGCATCCGAGATACATACATAGATACATATTCGAATTATCTACGGGCAATTACGAGCGAGTAAATATTTGGAAAACCGGCCCGCAGTGCAGCGGTGAAGTATTGCAATCACATGCCTCTCTGTTTCACACATTTCGTTTGACTCTCTTTCTGCTTACTCAGCAGGACGTCCGTCGGTTTTTGTGAAATTCCAGGATTAATGGGATTTCTCGGGGCGTGGCCAGGAAGACAGATGTCAGCCTGTTATCTTTGAGACGGACACAAACAAGTGCACAAGTGTCACTTTGACATTTTTCCTTTTCAAATGCTAATCTCTGTCATTAACGCCACAATGACGCGGCTGGAATGACAGCTGTGGGTGGTATCGCAAGGGCGTTTTGTATCTGACACCTAAGCCGTATTGATGACTTTCTATTTTATCTTCAAGTGAACTACCGCCGAGCATCGATCAATGACGTATCTATTGTGTGACATTTTATATGCATTACACTCAGACGTTTGACAGTTCACTAAGTGGAACTTGTCTTAAATTTTCTACATACGTCGCTCCCGGGATCCGGAGTGTCCAGTGGATAGTTTGCGCTTCACGCGATAATTGGAAAACCTCTCATGAACCATTTGTTCGTGGTCCTATCGGTGTTTGAATTTATTAGTGACAGTCACGGAGACTATTTTAACCGTTCTCCGAACCGGCTCAATGGGTTTGGTGACTTTACTTTTTGTTTTTATTTTTTTTTTTTTGCATCTTTTCGAGGTCGGTCAGGGAAAAATCACTTAGAGTTTAGTGAGAGTGGTCTGGGTGAGACGGTAGCGTGATGGTGGATTTATAAATCGGTGACAATTCGATGCTTGCGGCAAAATTTAATTTGTGGATTGCGTCTGCGGATTAGTGGACCTGTTGACGTTAGTGACATTATGACTTGTCTCGCTGTTCTTGAGACAACAGTTCTGATTACTTCATCAGTGAAATGCTTCTTAGCTACACTTCTAGTAGACGACCTTGTTGTTTGGCAAATGATTTGATGCGTCAGCTGCTCAAAGATCTAATAACCTTATCATGTCGGCGACACAGTGCGGGCAGAAGGTAGAGAGGAAGAGGAATAGAGGAGATGCCGCTGGACATTGATCTTAAACGCTTGCATGTTGCATTGAGGGGGGAAAACCGAATCCGGCAGGGAGTTCCAGATTCGTGTGGTTCGGTTAATGAAAGATTCTCTTTATTTGACAGTACGTCCGAAAGCGGGCTTCAGAGTACATTGATGAGCATTCCTAGGGAGACGTGTATTGCGGGAGAAATGTTGAAGGGGCGGAATGCAACTGGCTATTTCATCAGAGCATTTTTGATGGTAGTAACGATTAAACAGGAGGGGGGGGGGGGGGGGGGGGGGAGCAAAGAAGTTGATCGCGTTTAACATGGCAAACGCCAGCTTCGATCTCTGTCCCTGCTCAATCCAAGTTGACACACAGCCTCCGCGTGGTCCCCCCCTGGATAGCTACCCTGGCACCCGCCAGGTAGTGGACCAATGTGTGCAGCGACTAAACACCTTGTTCCTGGAGAAAAAGGAACCTGGCCCACCAGGTTGGGGGTTGTGCTTAGGGGGAACATCCCTATCACGTAAAAACCTACTTGTTCCGAAACAACAACAAGCCTCGGATACGGACGGATACAATTCTGACGACCCCTGCAAGGGCCTAAAGGACTTGAGAGTCTGCACCTGGAATGTTAGGTCCCTTAACAGACCGCGTGCAGGCGATCAATTGGAGCAAACCTTCAACTGCTATAAAGCAGATATAACCGCACTCCAAGAAGTATGGTATGGACCAGGCAAAAAACGGTTGAAAAACTGCGACATCTACTACGGGAACTGCTACAAGGAGAACAAACAGCGCCTATTCGGGTGCGGATTCGTTATTCGAGGAAGATTCCGACAAAAAGTCTTAAGCTTCCGAGACATAAGCGAACGCCTCATAACAATCCGCATCAAAGCTAAATTTGGAAATATTAGCTTAATATGCGCTCACGCCCCAACTGAAGAAAAGGACGATCGACTCAAAGAAGAATTCTACGATCTCCTAGACAGTACATATGCCCAATGTCCCAGCTACGACACAAAAATAGTCCTAGGAGATTTCAATGCAAAACTGGGCAAAGAGGACATATTTGAGTCGATCATAGGAAAGCATAGCCTCCATAACACCACTTCCGACAACGGACTAAGGCTAATTGATTTCCTAGCGGGGCGTAACCTCCTTGTAGCAAGCACGCGATTCCCCCATCTCAACATCCACAAGGGTACCTGGCGGTCTTTTGATCAATCGACCACCAACCAAATTGATCACATTGCGATCGACGCCAGACACTCCTCCTGTATTCTCGACGTACGAACCTTCCGAGGGGCCAACATCGACTCGGACCACTACCTTGTTGTAGCCTAGGTAGGAATGAGGATATCAAGAATGCT
Source organism: Eumerus sabulonum (assembly GCA_951905685.1). Classification (NCBI taxonomy): domain Eukaryota; kingdom Metazoa; phylum Arthropoda; class Insecta; order Diptera; family Syrphidae; genus Eumerus; species Eumerus sabulonum. The sequence continues at coordinate 10,534,209 of OX645060.1, forward strand.
TAGGATTCGAGTAGCGCAACGTTAGTTTGACGTCGGAAAGCTACAATCGCAGGAGACTGCCAGAATCTTTGCCGATCGTGATGCTGAGGATTTGGAATGACCACTTCTGCAGACTGTATAACGGCGGTGATAGACAAGATACCGCTGTCAGGCAGAACGAGCCATTCGTAATGGACAACAATGAAACAGAATTCAGTTCACCCGACCTAGACGAAGTCAAAATAGCGATATCAAGACTTAAGTCTAATAAAGCCTCGGGCGCAGACGGCCTGTCTGCTGAGCTTTTTAAGGCGGCTGGAGATGAGCTGGTAAGGTGCATGCACCATCTCATCTGCAAGGTATGGTCGGAGGAGAGCATGCCCGACGAATGGAATCTCAGCATCGTTTGACCAGTCCACAAGAAAGGAGACCCCTATAACTGCGCCAACTACAGGGGAATAGGTCTCCTTAACATCGCATACAAGCTCTTTTCTGCCGTACTGTGTGAAACCCTTTATGGATAATCTGATAGGTTCTTATCAGTGTGGTTTCAGGCCAGATAAGTCCACAATGGACCAGATATCCACACTGCGGTAGATTTTGGAGAAGACCAAAGAATACCAAATCGACACCCATCACCCATTCGTCGATTTCAAAGCGGCGAATGACAGTGACCGCACCATGTCTAGTTTTGATCTCCCTGCCAAACTCGTCAGATTGTGCAGGATGACAATGGAGCATTCTCACCTTTTCCACTAAGGTCGGTAGCGTATTAACCGAGACTTTTGATGTTAAAAAAGGATTTAGTCAAGGTGACGTGCTGTTATGTAATTTTTTCAACATCATGCATGAAAAGCCCATACGAGACTCACTGGCCAACACAAGAGGTACGGTCTATTTCATGTCTTCACAACTGCTTGCGAACACGGATGACATTGACGTAATTGGACGAACCCAGCGGCAGGACAATGGGTCTTTCGAGTAAGGAGGATAAACTAAAATATATGTTGTCAACCAAAAAAGACGCACAACACCGACGTCTTAGTCAGAACGCCCCAACTGGCAACTACGAATTCGAAGTGGTCAATGACTTCGCCTACCTTGGCTCACTAGTGACACTAGCGACAACAACACCAGCGCTGAGATCAAACGCAGGAATACTCTTACCAACAGCTGCTTCTTTCTGCTCGGGAGGCAATTGAGAAGCAGAGCCCTCTCTCAAAAGACCACGGTTCCTCTATGGCACAAAGGCCTGGACTTTAACGAAGGCGGATGAGGAGGCCCTTGGTAGCATCGAGAGGAAAATTCTGCGTTCAATCTATGGCCCCATTTGTTTAAACGGAGAGAGGAGAAGACGATACGACGACGAACTTTACGGGCGATATCGGCCTAGTACGACGTCTTCGAATCCAACGTCTAAGATGGCTAGGTCACGTAGAGCGAATGTATAACACAGCTCCGGCCGGAAGAGGGGGATGATGTGGCCGAGGATGACCGAATCTAAGGGGGCGCATACATATGGAAGGGGACCTTAACCAACTGTGCCTGTAGCGCTGGAAGCAGCTGGCAAGAGACTGTGCCAGCTGGAGAAGCTTGTTGGTTGAGGCCCAGGCTTACACCGGGGGCACTTTATTCCCAGAATATGTTGCCTCTTCCTGAAATGCAGTGAAGATTTCTTTAGTTTTGAGATTCTAAAATTTGTTTGCTCTTCTCTTTGTGGATCGGACCAAGTTCGATCAAGCTGGGCTTGATAGTGAGTCCCAAGTTATTTCTAAAACTCTTTGCTTGAGACTTCTTAATGTTTGCCTTCAGCGAATATGGGTAGGTATATCGTTAGCATATCTGATGGCTGTGTTATTATTAAGCAGATAGAGAAGTTTGTCTACTAGAACTCACCATAAAAGGGTTAATATACCCCTTGAGGGCATCACGATCTCTAATGGGTCCAATTTGAGTGTTATAGCATGACGTTTTCCATTCGATAATTGAGGAATCATTTGTTAATGCTGAATGACTGCATTATCAAATACTCCTTCTATGTCCTTAAAGGTGTCAATCGCGGCCTCTTTGTTTTCCTGAGATTTTTCTACAATGCTCGTGACTTTATGAAGGGCGTTTAGTGTAGATTTACCTTTTTGATATGCAAATGATAGTTTATTCTGTCACACAAGCAGACTACCTTTAAGTTAAAATCCGACAAGTCCACGTACTAATAGCCATTTTTTCTTTCCTTTTCAGCAATATTACAACGAACGACTGTTGATGTTGGGCGAATAAAGATCCAAGGAGTAGCGACATGCCTCTACCTATGCATGGATCAATGTGGCTCGGTCTATGGTTCGGTAAGTAAAATCATTCCACTTCACTTCACATCCTTCCCAAATACATCTATACATCCTTAAACCATGAACTCCGTCATACCGATAGGTATCTATAGACAAACACACAACAAAAGGATCATTCGTTCAGATAAATAAATCGGGACACCCCACAGGCATCGTTCCACACTTCATTTTTCACACAAAAACAACCAGAAAAACCCAACACGAAGGAAACCCAGATAGACGAATCTAGAAATCATCCGTAGAGGTGATAAGTGGTTTTTACTGTCGTCCACATTGTCATTGCACAATCGAGACAAAACCAGGGGGAAAGGATCTCATTAGGGTTCGATTTGTCGTTCAGACATCCTGTGGCGTTGGCAGATGATCCTTTTCAACGATTTTATTTCTTCGTCAATTGTTGTGTTAACATATGTGACAGGTTGTTGGTCCTTTTCCCATCCCCATTCCACACTAGATCAATTGTCAATTGTCTCGAAGGCGCCGTCTCTGCCCTGACAACGTTCAGCCTCGATCGATTTTGACATTTATGGATTATTTTTGTCTATAAATTGGATATACAGGTCATTCGCCCTAACGATATACATATCCACATCCATGTACGTACGTACTATCTGCCTGAGCTGATCAATTTCATTTCCACCTGTGCAATTAACACCTGCCATCGGCTAACATCACCGTCGTCGATCCAATACAACCTCGATCTCGATCGTGCGCATACCACGCGATCCATCCAATCAAATCTAACTAATTACAATGTCGAACGTCGTCGGATTCGGATGTATATTTACAACTGAAGCGCCCATAATTCAATCGTCAGCGAGTCTTTTCAAAACGAATTCCGCTCTACTCCCGGGACGGAAGATAATCATGAATAACCGCCACCTCCTGATATAGATACACTTACCACCAATGCCACTCCTGCCACTCTATGCTCCTAACCTAAAAAACAAAAAACACAAAAACTCAAAAAAACCGCCAAAAATAAATAATTTTTGGTTTTTTCTCTTGACTTAACGCGATGACAAATGCGGCGAGCGCACGTTTTTGCTCTTAATTCTTGAATCTCTCCCCTCTCGATCGTCGGGCTATTTTTGGATTCAAGTCGATTATGAAACTGAAATAGAAAATGTATCTGAAGGTAGGAAAAGAAAACCGAAAAACGATACGCAACGCTTTTGAAATAAAACGAACAAAGATTCGTTTTTAAACATTTTTGACATTTCGCTCATCTGTCACTTTGACATATTTGACATTTTTTTGCTGGCGGCGTTGTCGGCGAGATACTGAACGGACGTGCATGCATGTCGATGGATGGAGCTTTAAATAGATTGCAATTAAGTTGTCCCTAATGGACGGGGACTTTTTTTAAATATGTTCTTCAGAGCGAGAAGGTGGAGAAAGGGCTGTCATGTGATTTAGATATATTAAATGGGAAAGTTAGTGGATGTCATCGAAGATGAGTTGTGAAAACGGCTCCCGAATAGACACTTGTTGGGCAAATGAGAGGCGACCCACTACTTCTGTATCGAGTCCAGATTCGTTAAGAAACTCTTAATGAGTCGTAATAGACTTCTCTGAGGGACCTTTATCCTTCCCTATTATGGTCATTAAATCTTATGATCCTAAAGTACCTTGAAGTCAGCTTGGATATTTATTAAAATATTTCGACGCCTCACAGTTGACATCATTAAGTCAGAAGATGCATCTATAATCGTTTGTTAAAGACCCTACACTCTTTTTGGCCCCTTTAGAGCGGAATTGATAGCGTATATTTGAACGAATTAATGGATAATCGGGAATATTACTGAATTCCATCACGCTACGTTTTATAGTTGAACCCATCAAAGCCAATCATTGGGTCGTTAAATACAGTATTTTATGGTCGGTCCTGATCATATGCTTTTGGAACGAGAACAAGTGAATTCGAATCGCCAGTTGTGAAGGAGTGGTTTACTTTTTCGAGTGATTTTTCAATTTTTCATACAAACTTTGACCGCGAATACATTTTAAGTACCTACTCCTTAACGGGCGCTACAGTGAACCTGGGCCTCAAACAACATGCCGCTCCAACTAGCACGACCTTTTGCTAGCCTTTTTCATTGCCGCACACCCAGTTGGCTGAGGTCCCCTTCCACCTGTGTGAGCCATCTTAAGTGCGGCCGTCCTCTGCTTCTTCATCCCTCGGGGTTGGATACAAAGACTCTCCGGGCTGGAGCTGTGGTGTCCATTCGCTCTACATTGCCCAGCCATCTTAGGCGTTGAATCCGTAGACGCCTCACTAGACTCATGTCGCTGTACAGCCCGTAAAGTTCGTGGTTGAATCTTTTCCCCCATCCACCGTCTTCGTTTAAAATCTTTCTCTCGAACCAACCAAGGGCCTCCTCATCCTCTGTTGATAGTGTCCATGCTATACAGTCAACTTTGTCGTTCGGGAGAGGACCCTAATTATTCAATCCCTTCCTGAGCCCAAAGAAAGAGCGATTGGCAGGAGTGATTCTGCGTTTGATTTCGGAACTAATGTCCTTGTTCCAGGTCACTGCGAAGCCAAGGTAGACGAAGTCCCTAACTACCTCGAACTTATATCTGCCAATACAGACGTCGGTGGTGAGCGTCCTTTTTTGATGACAGCAGATATTTAGTTTTGCCCTCGTTCGCCGCCTCGAACTCAATAATCGCAAACGCCTCATTGACATCTCGCTGTGATCCACCTATTGTGTCAATGTCCTCGTCGTATGCAAGGAGTTGCGAGGATTTAAAATGGATAGTGCCTCTTGTATTGGCCAGTGATTTTTGCAGGGCGCATCGCCCTGCCTAAATCCTTTTTTGACATCAAAACTATCGGTAGGGTGTTCACCGATTCGGATGGGGCAGCGAGCATTCTCCAAAGTCATCATGCATAGTCTGACGAGTTTAGCAGGTATGTCAAAGGTAGTAATAGCGTTGTATAGCTCGTCTCCAATTACGCTGTCGTATGCGGCTTTGAAGTCGACAAATAGGTGGTGAGTGTCGACTTGAAATTTACTGTTTTTTTCCGGAATCTGCCGTAGTGTGAGGATTTGGTCGATGGTGGACCTCCCAGGCCTGAATCCGCACTGATAAGAACCTATCAGCTTATTTAAAAAAGGCTTCAGGCGTTCACACAAAACGGCAGAGAAGATTTTGTAGGCGATGTTAAGGAGACTTATTCCTCTGTAGTTAGCGCAGTCTGAGGGGCCTCCTTTCATGTGGATCGGGCATACGATGCTGAGACTCCGACCATATCTTACAGATGAGCTGGTGCATGCTCCTAACCAGGTCATCCCCAGCTGCCTGGAAGAGCTCAGTAGACAGTCCGTCTGCGCCAGCAGCTTTATTCGACTTGAGTTTCGATATGGCAATCTTCAGTTCGTCGAGGGCAGGGGGGCGGTGTTCTCTGCGGTCTTCGTCGATTAGAAATGGATCATTCTGCCGGACAGCGGTATATTGACTAACATCGTCGTTTTACAGTCTGCAGAAGTGGTTTTTCCATATTCACAGCATCGACTGCGATTCTACGACTAGGTGTCCGCTCTCATCTCTGCAGGCTTCCGTTCTGGCTTTATAACCTTGGCATGTGCGCTTTATCTGTTGATAAAACTTTCGAACGTCACGCCTGCAGTAGCACCTCTACAAATCCTCAATCGCGCGCTTCTCGTGCTCTTTCTTCTTTCTCCTGAGAAGCTTATGCTCTTCCCTTCTTTTTAACTCGTAGAGCTCACGAGCTGCTCTTTTATGCAGCGAGGCCTTATATGCATCCTGCTTCGCTGTGTGAATTCTCCTGCACTCGTCATCGAACCAGGTGTTTCTTCGTGGTGGAGCCTCGAAACCCAAAACTTCGGATGCAGAGCTTTTCAGGGCTTGTTTGCGAAGGCTCCACTGCTGTTCTATTGATAGCGTGGAGGATTGAAGTATATTGGAAAGCTTAAGGGAGACGCGATCGGTAAAAGCACGAGCAGTTTCTGGCGATAGTAGTATTCAGACGTCATAACTTTGTATTCATACTCTACTCCGCTGCGTTCGTGATATCCGTAAGCGCATCTTGGCTACTACAAGATAGTGGTCCGAGTCGATGTTAACCCTTCGGAAAGTTCGAACATCAAGATTAGTGGGGGGGTGTCTGACGTCGATCGCGATATGATCAATCTGGTTGGTAGTCGATTGATCAAAAGACCGCCAGGTGCCCTTGTGTATATCGAGGTGCGGGAAGCGCGTACTGACTAGAAGGAGATTTCGCCCCGTAGCAAGATCAATCAACCTGTGTCCGTTATCGGAGGTGGAGTCGTGTAGGCTAGGTTTGCCGATGACTCGTGGAAAGATGCTTTCCTTACCCAGCCTAGCATTGAAGTCTCCTAGTACAATTTTGATGTCATAGCTAGGACATTGGGCGTACGTTCTGTCTAGGAAATCGTAGAACTCATCTTTGGCGGAGCCATCCTTGTCTTCCGTGGGGGCGTGGACGCAGATCAAGCTGATGTTAAAAAATGTAGCCTTGATACGGATCGTTATGAGGCGTTCGCTCACATGCCGAAAGCTTTGGACTTCTCGCATTAGTCCACCTCGAACAACAAATCCGCATCCGAACAATCGTTGTCCTCTCTCCCTATAGCAGTCGCCGTACTAAATATCGCGGTTTTTCATCCGCTTTATAGCCTGTCCATTCCATCGCATTTCCTGGATGGCGGTTATGTCCGCTTTATAGCGGTCTAGGGCGTCCGCAAGTTGTTCGGTTGCACGTGGCCTGTTTGGGGACCTGACATTCTACGTACAAAGCCGAAGATCATTGTCCTTTTATCGTTTTTTGCAAGGGTCGTCAACATAATTCCGGTCCGTTATATCCGAGGCTTGTGGTTGTTTCGGAGTTTGGGTTTTTTTTACGGTTACGGCTTACGTGGGCGGATTGTTAGCCCGCCGCACAACCGCCATTCTGGTCGGGTTTTTTTTTCGCTGCATACGTTTGTTCACCTCCCAACGGTTGTTGAAGAGGCTATCCAGAGGGCGCCGCGAGGAAGCCGTATGTCAACTTGACCCGGGCATTTAAACAGGGATCGTTGCTGGCATCTCGCCAGGTTGAGAGCAATCAACAGCTTTACCCTGTACGTCCGAGCCCATGGGAGGAGAAAAAACTACTGCGACAATAGAAAAGAATCTCCGCAGCCTCCCAGCTCAAGGATATCGAGGGGTCTAGGGATAAACATAAAATACGAGCCTTTTACAAGAAAGCCAAAGGCCTTGCAGGAGGCTTCAAAAAGGGCACCCTGGCTCTTAAAAACTGCGAGGGTAATCTTGTCACCGACCCGCACGGAATAGTGGATGTATTTAAGCAGCACTTCCAGCAGCTGCTTAACGAGCATGACCAAGAGAGAGTGGTAGGGACCGAGGAAATCCCAACTCTGGATACCAGCTCCATATGCCCTATCCACAAAAAAGGCGATCCTACCTCTTGCAAGAACTATAGAGGTATATCCCTGCTCAATGTCGCATACAAGATCCTGTCCAGCGTATTGTGTGAACGTCTAAATCCATTTTGCACCGCACTAATCGGCAGCTACCAGTGCGGCTTCCGGCCCGGCAAATCAACTATAGACCAAATTTTCACACTTCGACAAATCCTGGAAAAGACCAGCGAGTTTCGAATCGATGCACACAATCTTTTCATCGATTTCAAAGCCGCATACGACAGCATTCATCGTGAAGAACTGTTTGGTGCGATGGCCGAATTCGGGATCCCGGGAAAACTGATCCAGTTGTGTCGCGCCACGCTAAAAAACACGCGAGGCACCGTGCAAATCGGTTCTAGGACCTCGGAACCATTCGAAACATGCACCGGATTTCGGCAAGGAGATGCGCTGTCATGTGACTTCTTCAACGTGGTGCTGGAGCAGATAGTGTGACGGGCAGGCGTCAACAGGGAAGGCACTTTCTTTTACAAGTCCATCCAGCTGCTAGGACACGCGGATGATATCGACATCATTGCGTGTTCTCGCCGTGGCATTGTGGAAGCATTCACGGCGATTGAAGAACAGGCGAAACGAGTTGGTGTTAAGGTCAATGAGGACAAGACGAAGTACATGCTGTCAAGCAAAAACCAATCCGTCGCTCACCACCTGGGACAAAATATAACAATTGACAGCTACAATTTCGAGGTAGTTAAGGAGTTTGTCTACCTCGGGGCAAACGTAAATTCCACAAATGACACCACAGTGACGATCCGGCATAGAATCGCCCTTGGCAACCGCTGCTACTTCGGCTTGTCCAAACAACTGGTGTCAAAACTCCTCACTCGAAAGACCAAAGTCATGCTTTACAAAGCGCTCCTTCCGCCAGTCTTGCTGTACGGAGCCGAAAGCTGGACGATAAGCAGGACAGCGGAGCTGATTTTGGGTTCTTTCGAAAGAAAAATTCTGCGCCGGATATTTGGTCCTGTCTGTGAGGAAGGTGAATGGAGAAGAAGACACAACCGCGAACTCTACGAGCTGTACCAAGATGTGGATGTAGTCCGGAAGGCAAGGGTCCGTCGACTACACTGGCTCGGCCACATCGAGCGCATGGACATCAACGCTCCAGCTAAGAGGGTCTTCGACTCCGAGCCTCCTAGTTCGAGAAGAAGAGGAAGACCGAACCTCCAGTATAAAGACCAAGTAATCGCGGAAGTAAGACATCTTGGTCTTGACAACTGGAAGCAGTGTGCCCGGGACCGTCAAGGATGGAAGGCAGCTATAGCTCATGCTCAGATCCTCCATGGATCGCTGGCCTGATAAGTAAGTAAGTACGGCTTACTAGGCCGTAGCCCAACCAAACTAATCCTAATATGTAGGTACGTATGCATCTGTTTTTCTGCATGTAGTTGTCTGCACTCGTCATCAAACCAAGTGTGACTTTGAACGATTTGGATGTCTACAATATTTGACCAAAACACCCTCAAGATAGATGTGGTCCTGTGACCCTGCTTTGCTCTATTAAGACAATTTTCCTATGATCACAGGGCCAGTGACAGTAAGATTGAGTCACGTATTTTGAAAAGCTGACATACATATCTGTGTAGGGGTGATGGTATATGTTAGTTAGACATATACTCCTGATTTCAGCCTTGAATGTTCTTGGCAGATGACATTTGTTCTACTCCTCGAATTGACCAAGTGGGCATAGGTACTCTGCCAATATCTAGTGCACTCAGTGGCAACCATTTTTTTTCCAAACATTTCTCCTTGAAACCATCTTCGACTACAACCAGGAACCATTGACATGATGAAATGCCAGACAAGTTACAAACACAATTCTGGCATATGGCCACCTTATGACCAATCTCTCAGCATCTCCCAACGAAAATGTAAAGAAAAAACTCAGCACCTTTCGCCTATAGACACCAGTCTATTCCGCAACTTTCATTGCTCAGGCGAGACATCGTTCCGCAATCGATCGAACGAGACTCGGAACGGATCGCCTTACATAAGTCACATGTCCTACGGCATGTCGGTAATCTGTTGCTTGCCGCCCCTCGGGTACAATACGCCCATTTCTAAAACAATTCCACGCCCCCGCCTCCCTTTTTTGCCGCCCACTACTTCACAGTCTACCGATCAGTAGGCGGTCGACACAGATCTAGGACAAATGGTTTGGCAGCATTGGGCAAATGATTTATTTTTATTTTTAGGAAAAATTCAAATTTAAATTTAAAAACAGAAAATGAACTATTAGAAACGCTTAAATCGAATGTTTCCTTTTGTTGTTGTTTTTAATTATATGAGTCGAAAGATGAAGATTATTTTAGCGCGGATAGCAATATGCGGGGGCGGAGGACCATCACATTTTGACGGCCAGCGGCTCCCAGTAACGATTGTTTCAGTTTTTAAAACTAATTTACGAGTAAAACGTCGAGAATACATTGTCGGATACATGGCTATACCATGCAGGTGTCCTAAAGCGTCGTAGTGAATAGAAGACTCAGGCATACTTTGTAAGAAGCGTTGTTATGGTCGAGGATCAGATTCGTGGTCAGAGTCACGTACCTACGATCAGGAATAAACAATTTGCAAACAAATATAAATGCGTGGGCAATGGGTTTGGGGTGTGCGAATTGGTTTTGGTACGGCCCAAACCTGGCTGACGAGAGGAGACCTGCCTCGGAAACTGCCTACCCTGGTGTGCCAGGGCCTCATTCGGAGCCAGGCCTAAATGGTAGCAGTATGTGAGCGTCTGGTTGCCGGTCGGGCTTAGCACGAAGAAGTCACGAGCAACCCGGCAGTGGCCTCGTGAGCCGGTGGAGGGGGATACACGCCATGCACTAACCTCTGCGTGCGGGGAGTAAAAGGCAATAGACAACAGCATCGACTTAGGATGGGCACATGGTCAAGATTCTGGAGACGGAGGGTTTTAATGTCACGACCTACGCCGATGACATTGCCATTCTAGTCTCTGGAAAATTTCCGCCGGTCCTCAGCGACAGACTAAGCTATGCACTGATGTTAGTGGATAACTGGGTCAAGGGGGCGAGGCCTGGGAGTAAATCTGGCGAAAACAGAGGTAGTACTCCTTACAAGGAAAAAATCTGTATCAAGATACACCTTCCCCCGTATGAATGGTATAGATCTGATCCCTGGAAAATCTGCCAAATATCTTGGCATAATCTGGGACTTCAAGCTTAGTTGGAGGGAAAATATTGAGGAAATTACTGCCTACGTGGCACTCTATTCGTGCAAGGTAGCCTTTGGAAAGACACAGGGCCTCAAACCGAGGTTAGTACATTGCTTGTACACTGCGGTGGTAAGACCTATCCTATTCTACGGCTCGGTTGTCTGGTGGAAAGTGCTTGAGAAAAAGTGTCATCTTCAGAGTGTGCCAAAGGTTCAAAGGGCAGGCTGTCTGGCGGTGACGGGATATATGAAGACCACACCAACGGCGGCTCTTGAAGTCATGCTGAACCTCCCACTTTTGGACATATACTGCGAGAGCGCCGCAACCAGAACTGCGGTAAGACTACAGGAATTCGGTCTCTGGAAAAGGAGTCCTCACGGACATGGATCGATGGGCCGTCTCGAGATTCAGAACCGTAACGGATTATGTCACCCGGCTTCCTTCCTGGGAGAGGAGATTCTCTATTAGAATTCCCTCCAGGGAGGAACGGACCGGTGATTTGGTACGCACGGAAAGTGAGCTGGCATTCTACACCGACGGATCCAAAATGGAAATCGGCACAGGTGCCGGAGTCTACTTTGAGTCTAGAGATATGCATCGCTCCTATAGGCTCGATGATGGATGCAGTGTCTTCCAAGCTGAGGTCTTCGCTATCAAGAAGGCGCGGACGGACCTGATCAGCAGAGAGAATATCTCAGGAAAAAGGATCAACATCTATGTTGACAGCCAGGTGGCCATTAAGGCTTTGCAGGCAGCATGGATAAGATCCAAACTCGTCAAACTCTGCAAAGAGAAGTTTGAAGAGATATCGAATGTAAATGAGGTGACCCTATGCTGGGTACCTGGTAATGTAAATATCTCTGGAAACGAGAGGGCGGAAGAGCTGGCTAGGCTGGGATCAAGTACAAACTGTGCGCAGATCTCAACTTAGGCCAAAGCACCACTCAGTGCGCTCTACCGAGCGATAGAGACGGAGCTGTTTGTGAAAGCCAATAAGCGATGGGAGCATGTTGAGTCCAAAATCACCAAAGCGCTGGCAGCTTCCTGGCAATGCAAAGGATCTTTCGGCATAACAAGGGGCTTATCGCCGCCAAAGGTCGTCTGGATCTACAGTGCAGTGATAAGTCCGATACTCTCATATGTCGAGTGGAACAGGCTAACACGTAAACACCTCTTACCCTCTTTTACCAGACTTCAAAAAACGGTTTGTCTCAGCTGTACTGGGGCTTTCACCACCGGATAGCCAATCTGCGATAAAATCCCTGGCCGCGGTAACCAACGTATCAAAAACGTCCCTTAACTGCCGCCTATCTCTAGGCCAGATGGCTGAACAGTTCAACATTAAAATACTGTGGGTTCCCGGGCATAGAGATATTAAAGGAAACTGCGATGCCGACGAACTCGCAAAGTCAGGGTCAAGCATACTCAGTCTTCCTATCCTCGGGTACCTAGAAACACCAATTAGTACGGTAAAGCACATGATAAAACTTCGAACCATAGAGGCGACCAACCTCCAATGGAATGAAGGTAATATGAAGGTAATATCGCCTAGGACGAACAATGACCTTGCGGCAACCAAAGGGCAACCTTAAGCACTTGAGTGGGTGTCATCACAGGTCACTGCATCATTGGAAAACACGCCACCAGACTAGGGTTACCCTCCAATGACTTCTGCCGCGGCTGCATGGATGAGGAGAAAGAGGAATCGTTACATCACCTCCTCTGCTCATGCCCTTCTTTTCCGAATCGCAGGAGGATCTACCTCTGCGCGCCGGTTGGTGCTCAATTAGCTGCTCAAAGTAATATGATCCATGTGGTATCACAATGGACCGACTTCGGCCTACGTGTGGCATATGACAACCACTTTTACCTAACCTAATCTAGCCTAACCTAAGTTGATCGACAGCGAACCACGGGACTAATTTCCCTAAAACGAATCGACATGAGCATAATCGTTGGTGTCATCACTGGTCACTGTCTTATTCGCCGTCATGCACAAAGACTAGAGCTAGTTTTGAATGACTTCTGCAGGAGCAGCGAAGACGAAGACGAGGTTTCGTCTAGTGCTACCATTAGCAATACGGCACTGCGACCTTTGCAGATCTATTGTGCCTGCTAGCCGATTTAGCCGAGCAGCACACTCACACAGTATGTGTTCTGCCGTCTCCTCGTCCTCAAGACAGAGCTGACACTCAGTTTCAGACGAGAGGCTAATTTTGTTTAGATGATATCTCAGACCACAGTGTCCCGTTAGATAACTGACTAGTCTTCTGATATCCACCCTATTGAGTTTGAGTATGTCAATAGGGTGCTTGTTCAGGGGTCGTATAAGTCGTTTAGATTGACGGAGTCCCCGAACGCTGTTCCAGGACAGGTGTTGCAATTTTTCCCACTTGTCTAAGAAGTAATTTATCTTAGACCCGGGAATGCCGCAGAATGGTTCCGGACCTATACATTTGTCACTGGAACCCTTCCTGGCAAGGTGGTTGGCAATTTCATTGCCCTTGATACCTTTATGGCCTGGCGCCTGCTTGGCTATCAGAGAGTATGTTGATAGTCACTCCTCTGATGCCAGTCTCGAGATTTAGATTGCCGCATGTTAGGATGGCGTGCAGATCTGCTTGGAAGATGCTGGGGCTTATTCCCAGGGCCTTCGAGATCTTGCGTTTTGGTCCAAAGATGCCGGCGCCAACACCGGAAGCCATCTTGGAGCCATCTGTATACCACCCAAGGTCTTTGACGTTTAGCAGGGGATCACTGTTTTCCCATGCTGAGCGGTTTCGGATCAGTATCTTAAATCTCTTGTCAAAGGTGAAGGTGTATGGCATTGCGTCCGAGACAGTAGTAACCATATCCAGCTCGGGAAGTTGTTGTAATATGGACATGGGGCCTGCGGGTCTACATGGCATATTTGTTCCCGAGCAGAGAATTCTGATTGCACTGCTTAATGCCATCTTTTTGATAAAAAGGTGCAGTGGAGTGAGTACAATGAGTGCTTCATGGGCTGCCGTGGGGCAAGTTGGCATAGCGCCTAGTCTCTGAAGGCGTTGAAGCTTATCAATTGTAGTTTTTTGCTCAACTTTTGTCCACCATACGGTGAATCCGTAGGTGAGAATAGGTCTTACTATCGCGGTATGTAGCCAGTGGACTACCTTAGGTTTAAGTCCCCAGGTTTTACCGTAGGTGCGTCGACAGGCCCACATGGCCTTAGTCGCTTTCATGAGTTTATTTCTCATATTGGAGTTCGAGTTGAGTCTACGGTCTAGGTCAATACCTAGATACTTTACTTCCTGTGAAAATCCTATGCGTGTGCCATTTGGTAGGATTGAGCAGGGTTGTACCTTTCTCCTCTTTCTAAATGGGACTAAGATTGTCTTATTTGGGTTAACAGATAAACCCTCTCTGCCACACCAGTCAGGGATAAGTTGAAGCGCAAGCTGCATGCGCTCATAGGCAGTGATCTCGTACTTGCACGTAACAATGACTACTAGGTCGTCAGCATATCCGATGACCTCCTAGCCCCGAGATGTTAGCTTGCGTAGTAGATCGTCGATGACTATCGACCAAAGCAGTGGTGAGAGGACTCCCCCTTGTGGGCATCCTCTAACCGCCGATACTGTCACTGAGACCTCTCCGCATGTGGTTGATATAATATGGCAATTTAGCATCGCCCTAATCCAGTGATTAGTGGGATGGTCCACACCCCTGCAGGATAGTGCAGTGGTGATCGAGTCATAGCCAGTATTATCGAAGGCTCCCTCTATATCGAGGAAGGCGCATATTCCGACTTCCTTTTGTGTGAAGCTGTTTTCAATGTGCGTCACCAAGTGGTGTAATGCATTAGTACTGGTTGGGATGCAGAGGTATCTGATTTTCCAGGATACCTCTAGTATGGAGCTCCATCAGTTTCTGGATTGTTTTTAGAAGACGAGGTTTGGTCCATTCAACACCTTTTTGCGCCTGTCCGGTCCTCTGTCATAGCAGGAAACAGTACCCAGGACTGTTGTTTCTATTTCCGACATTCTTTATGCCTCAAAAAGTCATTGAATGTCTATTTCAGGTACTGTCGCCACTGTCTGTTTTCTTCGCTAACGCCTCCACAAGTCTTGTGTCAGGCGCACGTCCACCCAAGCATGATTGCATAAAGTTGCAACACTTTCCCCCAATTGTCTCGCGATCCTGTCACACTCAACATCTCACTCCAATTCACTGCACTCTCAGTGAAACTTTCTCCTTGTCCACCGCGCGGTTTGACGTTTCATCGCATTTGACACTTTCCGGCCGCCCTATGGCTCCCTCCCCGAGGAGCATAACACAATTTTAATTTGTTGCACGGTTGGGAACAAGCGGCAAAACATCAACCAAAAGCACCACATCCCAGCAATGCCTTTGATTGTCAGTGTTGCAATTCACGTACCATTCACCGACTAGCCATAGCATACATGTGTTTAGACGTGCTCTCATCCTGCCATCGATGACGCTTACAACAGCCCGCTGTACATGCCGCTCTGGGCTGGCGCGTCGTATATTTTTAGTTCAAAGTCTTAGTTTTCGCTTAGAGCGACACAACGTCGACTCCTTTCAAATCTAATTAACAACTTTGAACTAATTTCGCCTGTCAGACGCGCACATGCTGACTGCGCGGCACGAGAGAAGGAATAGGTGGGACGCAAGTGCTCCCTAATCGGGATTGGGATATTGTCACTGTCCTTCGTTCGTCGGTGCATCGTTCCAGGCGACAATTGGAATGCAAATGTTGCCTGAAGCCGCGAACACTTGTCTTTGCGGAGATTAATTAGTTGCAGACCCTGTGCTGTGGGGAATTTATCGGCGAGCAAAGTCATTGCCGATTCTAATGTCGTTTTATCATTTTGATTGGAATACAATTGGGTAATTAACATTGCACCGTTGCTGATAGTCAGTGCGTTGGAATTTCATTTATGGGCCAATGGCACTGGATGAATGCTGCTCCGTACAGCATGGTTGATGGGTGAAAATTGCTCGCTATTCGGTTGAGTTGTCGTGTAATTGTGGCGTCAAATGATGTCGCTATGACAGTTGCAGTCAAAGGCGTCTAGACATGGAGCTTGTCGTGTGATGGATTTATGGATTCAGTGCTTGAGTTCTACCCCTCTATTCTCCTACTGTCTTCACGATACAAGTTTGAAATGTAAATTCGATAAAGCGTTGACATGGACCACAAAGTCCCAGTAACAAGCTCGAGAACTAATTCAGTTCGATTGGGAATCAATTAGTTCACCTCCTGTGGCGCCCGATTAATGAATTGTTTGATCGAGTATATGTATCTTCTATCCCGTCTCATTCCAGCTGTGTACCGCAGCTCTCGAACTGATCTACATAACTCAGTTGCTTCGTTACTTGCGTTGCGTCCATCGACAATATGAACATTGTGTATCTGTCAGTTGGACATTCTCGTAGTTTTCCATTTTAACACGCAATCCCTTCGCTGCGGCAACCTTATCTCTACGGCCTGGGCGGCACAGGACAACTGAAATAATTAAAATATATTCCCAGCAGGGGAGAGTCCTATTCTATGGACGTATTCCTCGGCGAGTAGATTGTGTTTTAGTTTATCATGTCAACATGGCTTGTCGGTCGGCACTCGTTTGGGTCGGGCTCGTTTGTTAATGCCACAAAGGCGAGCACAATCGTCGAGCTAATGAAGGGCGGCTTAGTTGATTATATCGGTTAATCGTTGATAAGGATTGTGGTCTAATGAATTGGTTGAGCAGGCTTTTGGGACGCGTTTAGATGATGGAGCGACGGAGCGAAGGTGTGTTGGAATTTGGTTTCTACACTATTGGGAGCAAACCGGACGCGACCACACAGGAAGCAAATGGGTCTGGCATTTGGGGAATGGGAATACATATGGTAGCTACTTAGTGACTGGTATGTGGGAAATATGAAATAGGGTCGTGACGGGACGTCTATTTGTTGTTCTGCACTTTGAGACAGTGCAGTACAACCGAAAATACCAACGCAGTGACTTAAATGAGGTCAGACATACTGTCGATACCACCATCGCTCTATGTCATTGCCACCTCGCCGACCATATTACACAATGAGTGCCTTTCTATGGCAAACTATCTAACCCAGCCTACCGCCCACGACTATTCTCTTCCTTACACAACCGACTAGCCTGTCTAACTATAAATAGATTCCGCCGTTTACGAGTAATGTCAATTTCAGCCCAATTTCCGAATCTGATCCCAATGTGCCGACGGGATCTTTTTCTCGTGATTCGATTGGAAAACAATAGTGAAGAAAGCAATTCAAGACAGACTGCCAAAGCCGCCAGATTGACATCTCTTAGCTTTGATAACCGACGCAGATATGTACCTCAATCGAATACCATCGATTTGACTTTTATTCTCTCTCTGGCGGAGGAGCATGGAGCTAGCCAACGAGCGAGTCTGTCCAAGGCGGAAGAGGATTCATCATCAGCCGCGCACTATACCCGCACAATTAGCAGTAGTCTGCGACAGATCAGATAGGAATTGAATGTCTTAACCATTAGCCGAACACGCAGCGTAGCCAAGTGGAATCGAAAGTTCCCTACGAGGTGGCGAATCCGTCACATCGCTAAATTGCAACGGAATCACGTGTATTTATAGATACACAAATACATTCAGTAAAGTAGCGACAGCAATGTGGACTGCGTAGATGTACGGAATGATGTGAAATGCCCACTGGCTAGTTACAAGCTTGAGGAATGTACATAGGTGCTTTAGAGGAAATTGGAAGTGAGGAACATGGTTTGGGCGGAGATGGATTGTTTTGATGCGAATCATTTCGATGAGTGATTGGTCGAGGGAGGTATTTTTAAGGTTGATCGGAGGAGGTTGGTTGAAGGTTAAATGAGCGACAGTTTGTTGCGTTTGTCTTTCTTTTTGGTTGGAGTGGAACGTAGAAAAAACGGGAAAGTGAGTCAAGGAAACTAGGCAAGAAAGGGAGTGGTGACCTGACTGATGCTCTGGAAATGTGTCATTTGTTTATGTTTAAAAGTCAGTTCCCAGTCGTTGGTGGCGTTATAGCCCATGTAGGACTAGAGCCAAGCTTCTCTCAATCACCCATGCTATGTATGATTTATTCTTCACACAGGCAAAAGGGACCTATAGTCTAATGCCGATTCCGAACGGCGTGAGTCGAGAAGCTTTTTTATAGCTGCTACTATTGAGTGATATTTTGACAGCTTTTGCATGACTCGTGATGTTTAAATTAATCAAGCATGATCAGCTAGTACTTACTTACTTAGGTGGCGCTACAGTCCGTGGTGAACCTGGGCCTCAACCAACAAGCGTCTCCAGCCGGCACGGTCTTTGGCCAGCTGTTTCCAGTGCCGCACGCCCAGTTGGTTGAGGTCCCCTTCCACCTGCGTGCGCCACCGCTAAGGCGGCCGTCCTCTGCCGCGCCTTCCTTCCGGAATGGATTCGAAGACTTTTCGGGTCGGAGCTGTATCTTCCATGCGCTCTACATGGCCTAGCCACCTTAGACGCTGTATCCGTAGACGTCGTAGCAGGCCGATGTCGCTGTACAGCCCGTACTCCTCCATACTCCGTCTGAATAACAGGGACCGTAGATAGTACGCAGAATTTTCCTCTCGAAACGACCAAGGGCAGTTTCATCGGCTTTTGTTAAGGTCCAAGCCTCTGCGCCGTAAAGGAGGACTGGGATGATCAAGGTCTTATACAGTGTCACCTTGGTTTTCCGAGAGAGGGCCCTACTTCTCAATTGCCTCTTGTGCCCAAAGAAACAGCGGTTGGCAGGAGTCATTCTGCGTTTTATCTCAGCGCTGGTGTTGTTGTCGCTGGTCATCAGTGAGCCAAGGTAGAAGAATTCCTTGACCACTTCAAAGTTATATCCGCCCATGGTGACGTTCTGGCCAATACGTCGGTGTTGTCCGTATCTTTTAGATGAAAGCAGATATTTGGTTTTATCCTCATTAACCTTGAGACCCATCTTAACCGCTTCTACCTCAATGCTTACAAAGGCCTGATTGACGTCTCGCTGTGTCCGTCCAATCATGTCAATGTCGTGGGCGTACGCAAGCAATTGCGTAGACTTGAAATAAATCGTACCTCTTGTGTTGGCCAGTGACTCTTGCACGATCTTTTCAAGCACGATGTTGAAAAAGTTCCATGTCAGCGCGTCACCTTGCCTAAATCCTTTTATAACATCAAAGGTCTCGGTTTGTTCATTACCGACCTTAATGGAGCAGCGAGGATTCTCCATTGTCATCCTGCACAGTCGGACGAGTTTGACAGGGATGTTAAAACTAGACATGGCTTTGTACCGCTCGTCTCTATATACGCTGTCATACGCGGCCTTAAAATCGACGAAGAGGTGGTGAGTGTCGATTTGGTATTCCTGGGTCTTCTCCAAGATCTGCCGTAGCGTAAATATTTGGTCTATTGTGGATTTACCTGGTCTGAAACCACACTGATAAGAGCCGATCAGGTTATGCACAAACGGTTTCAGGCGTTCGCACAATACGGCAGAGAAGATCTTATATGCGATGTTAAGGAGACTTATTCCCCTATAGTTGGCGCAGTTATAGGGGTCTCCTTTCTTATGGACCGGGCAAACGATGCTGAGATTACATTCGTCGGGCATGCTTTCCTCCGACCATACCTTGCAAATGAGATGGTGCATGCACCTTACCAGCTCATCTCCAGCCGCCTTAAAAAGCTCAGCAGACAAGCCGTCTGCGCCAGCGGCTTTATTAGACTTAAGTCTTGATAGCGCTTTTTTGACTTCGTCTATGTCGGGTGGACTGAATTCTGTTACATTGTCGTCCATTACGAATGGCTCGTTCTGCCTGGCAGCGGCATCTTGTCTATCATCGCCGTTATACAGTCCGCAGAAATGGTCTTTCCAAATCCTCAGCATCGACTGCGACTCTACTACCAGTTCTCCATTTTCATCCCTGCAGGCCGCCGCTCTGGCTTTGTAGCCATGGCATGTTCGTTTTACCTTATTGTAAAACTTACGGGCGTCATTCCCGTGGAAGTATCTCTCCATCTCCTCGATCTCACGCTTTCCGTGCTCTCTCTTATTTCTTCTGAAAAGCGTGTGTTCCTCTCTTCTCTTCTGCTCATAGATTTCGCGAGCAGCTCTCGTCCGTCGTTGCAGCATGGTTTTATATGCCTCTTGTTTTGCTGCATGGGCTTGTTCGCATTGTTCATCGAACCAGGGGTTTCTAGGTGGTGGCTGTTTGAAACCCAGCACCTCTGAGGCAGCATCTCTGACGGCGCTCTGGCAATGAGCCCATTCCTCCATTGTTTGTGCTGCTGTGGGTGGATTTTGAGAGAGCTTTGAGGAGACACGATCGGCAAAGATTTTGGCAGTCTCTTGCGATTGTAGCTTTCCAACGTCAAACTTACGTAGTCCTACTCGACTCCTAAGCATTCTTGATATCCTCATTCGTACCTTGGCTACAACAAGGTAGTGGTCCGAGTCGATGTTGGCCCCTCGGAAGGTTCGTACGTCGAGAATACAGGAGGAGTGTCTGGCGTCGATCGTAATGTGATCAATCTGGTTGGTGGTCGATTGATCACAAGACCGCCAGGTACCCTTGTGGATGTTGAGATGGGGGAATCGCGTGCTTGCTACAAGGAGGTTACCCTCCTTGCCCTTTAATCACGGGAAAACTTACATTCGCACAATACTTATTTTGGGGGTGGCCGTGGTGCAATGGCAATGGTAAACATCACCGACTATGGACATACGACTGTTCAAAGTATGTCCATGGCCAAAGGAATGCAATTCCCATACGGAAGAATTGTGCAACACAGCTGTTATGAATGGCACGTGATCAGAAATACTGATGAAGGCATAACAATCACAGTATATGGTCACTTCCAATCCATACTCTGTGTGTGCATTTTTAATATTATACCATAATGGCATGGAACATTTGCTGGGAGCTACAACCAACGTGGAAATTCAGTCGAGTTCGTCTCCTCCTATCTAAGACAACCACCCGTGGATAGTAGTGAACGAGCACCTACGACCCGAACCAGCCGCACTCCTTCCAGGTTGTGTGACAAACATCATATGAGTCTCTTGAACCTGTGCGAACTATACAAGAAAAAAGGAAACTTAAGTTCGGTTAGGTTAGGTTCGGTAGCCTCCCCAGGGGCGAGTATACACATAGGCCAGAGAGGCCTGTTTTGTTGCTCCGAGGGAGGCTACCTCCTATTAATGGGTCAGTTATCCTTACCCGCTGAATATTAGTCAAGTTGTTAAGGAAGTGGCATCCTAGGTACCGGTTCTTGATTAAATAGAGAGTCGGACAGGGGCAGAGTAGGTAACGAATGGATTCGACCTCCTCTTCGTCTAAGCAGCTTCTTGCAGAAGTCGTTTGGAACTTGCCCTAGTTTTTGTACGTGACCGCCAATGAGACTGTGATAACACCAATCAGTTTGTATTCCCTTGGTCCGTTGACTGTCAAACCGAGGCCAGATTTGCCTGATGGAGGCAGGTGTGCCCCTGGGTCCATCTTAGGTTCACCTCAGTCATGGCGAGGTTTGTAAGTTTGAGTTTAATGGCTGCTAGAGGTATACCTGCGCATGCCATTTATGATTGCTGCGTCAGTCCTTGTCTGGCGAGCACGGCGGCTCTTTCATTTCCTGAGATATCGTTGTGTCCTGGTACCCATAGGAGATGTACTTATATTAAATTGTCCGGCAATCTCGTTGAGAGATAGGCGCCAGTCAATGCATATTGTGTACCTATAGGACAACCTCCTTTCGGTGAGCTGATGCAGTTTTCTAACATTGGAAAGGCAGCCTCTGAGTCTTGCTGGCACTAGGAAATGGCAAAAACCGACATTTTGCCCCCTGAACGTTCTAACATCTAGGAGACCGCCAAGTTGCTGTGTGGATCTTCTTGTGAGGACATCTTGTGCACCTATTACCATATTACGTGTTGCCACAAAATCAGTAATTTGGAAGCCGTTGCCTGTTGCCGTATCATGGAGACTGTGCTTTCCGACTACTACGCCATACATGTTTTTGTTACCGATGTCGGCATTAAAGTCCCCTCGTACTCCGGATAAGTTCCGTAGGCGTCGTTCAAGAGGTCGTAGAAATCCTCTTTGATGAGTTTTTTAGCCTCGTCGGTGGGAACGTGTGCACAAATAGACTGTAGCAATCCTTCTTCTCTACCTCGTCCTTGTCCTATCCAGCATACTTCCTGGATTGCAGTAATATCCGCCTTATACTTCTTGGGGGTCTTTTCAAGCTGACGAGTAGCGCCATTAGTATAGAGAGTTGTCACATTCCAGGAGCATAGTCGCAAATCGTAGTCCTTTTTCTTTCCGTGTTATCGTAGGGTATTGGTCCTTGTATTCGATACCATATTTCTTGTTGGTAGTGGTATAAAACCGAACGCTTCAAAGGCGGCATGCATTTTCGTCTCTTAATAGCGCCTCCATTGCTATTCAACATATTTTGCGGACCGAAAAAGTCTTGAGAAAGACATGATCCACAAAGGTGAAGAGGAATCTTAACATCAAAAGCTTCTGACTTGAAATGTTGGCGGACATACACCTGAACGGACTGCAGTGGTTTGGGTCGTAAATGTTCGTTTACTACTCCCCAGGGGTTGTTGTCCTAGATAGGATTCGAGAGGAACTCCACTGAATTTTCACGTTGATTTTGGTTCTCAGCAAATGTTCCGTGCACTTATGATGCTCGGCTATATAAGGAAATTGGTTGACCGATCTGATGGTCGCCTGGTCCCCTTCCATATATTTTTGTTCCAAAAGAACTTGACCTCAGACAAAATGGGCAAACAATTCTTCGTATTCTTGGTCTTTCCTCTGTCCCTGGCGGTTTTAGTAACGTTCATACCTAATTGAGCCACAGTCGTCGTTTTCAGTATTGCCAAGGCTTCTGCCATTTAGGCCTTCTTTTCTTAACGGGGCTTAGACTGGCGAATGTAATTCAACGATTCGCATTATACTCGCCGTTGAGTGTTTGACAGCTGATGAAAGCCATCGAATGTTTATTTCGCGACGTCTCTCCTCGGCGGGGTTCTGGCAAAACCATCCGTAGTATACTTGCCATGAAAAAGCTTCTCGATTCACGCCGTTCGGGATCGGTATTAAACTGTAGGTCCCTTCCACCTATGTGAAGAATAAATCACACACAACATGGGTGATCGAGAGAAGCTTGGCTCTGGTCCTTCATGAGCTGTAACGCCACCGAAGAAAGAAGTTGAGCTCTTGCCTTCACACATATTTTTCTCTATATCGTTGATCCACTCCTGAAATAAATTCACAAAGCTTTGGCTTCCATTCACTGTAATCCTGAGCATCAAGTTTCACCTCTATTCCACACCATTGGACATTCGATAGCGTTGGTGTTATCGGGATCCGAACTCGCTCATCATGCGCCAGAGTCCAACACACTAACCACTGCGCGACGGCGCCCTCAGCTCAACTAATTGAGACTATTTCCGAGATGAATTAAGTGTAGAGGAAAAGGTATAAGGCAGCTGCTTCCTACTTTGAAACGAATTTTCACTGCTAGCCTAGCACTTGCTCACATACCCATTAAAAGTGGTCTTTATTCCCAAAATAGGAAAAGAGGACTACTCACTTGCCAAGAGTTTCAGACCAACTAGTCTAACATCCTTCCTGCTGAAAAGCATGGAGAGACTGGCAGAGTTGCACGTGCGCAAAGTTACTCTTGGAATGCATCCTCTTTCGGAGATGGAACATGCTTATAAGCGCGAAAAATCCTCAGAGACTGCGCCTCAAAACCTAGTCGGGAGAATTGAATGTGCGCTCGAAAGAAAAGAGTACGCGCTGGGCATCTTCATCGACATTGATGGAGCTTTTGATAACGCAACATTCGACAGCATGTGCAACGCTGCCAGACATCATGGCGTAAATGAAGCACTAGTCTTGTGGATCAAAGCAATGCTCGTACACAGGACATTGACCGCTGATGCAGGCCTCGACCAATGTGTCACATTAGGCATAAACAGGGGCTACCCGTAAGGCGACATCCTGTCTCCGTTGTTATGGTGGATGGTTGCCGACTCTGTGCTTGATGCTCTCAATGCCTCTGGTATCTATGCCAAGGCCTATGCGGATAATGTCGCCGTTCTTTCTTTCGGCTCTTGCTTAGCGACTGTCCGTCTCAAAGCACAGGCGGCGCTAAATGTGATCGACGATTGGTATACCAGAAATGGGCTTTCAAACAATCCTCTTAAGACCGATGGCGTTCTCTTCACGATTAGGAGGAAAAATACTGACATGAATACAGCTGGTACTAAAAGGCACTTCCATCCCGATATTTAAGGAGGCTAAGTATCTAGGAGTCTTCTTAGATAGCAAGCTTCTCTGGGCAAAGGATGTTGAGTCAAAATCCACCAAAGCGATGTCAGCCTTCTGGCAAAGTAAAGGAGCTTTTGGCAACACATTGGGTTTATCGCCGGTAAAGGTCCTTTGGATCTACACGGCAATGATGAGACCTATAACCTCATATGCATCGGTTGTCTGGTGGAACAGACTAACACACAAACACGTCGTAGCCCCTTTCACCAAACTCCAAACGGCTTGTCTCAGCTGTACGGGGGCTTTCCCCAGCACACCGGGCGCTGCTACAGATGCTATGATGAACCTTCCACATCTTGATACATTTATCAGAGAAATGAAGAGAAATGGCTTTTGGTACAACTCGCATAGGAATAACAGTGTGCTTGGAATTGTCCTGCGACTCCTGTCTCATGGACATGTTCTCTGACGCATTGACGCTCGTTATCCTACTGTGTTGTAATTTCACAGTCGAGTTTACATGTCGCCAGGATTGGCTCTGGCTGGATACTGAACCTGTAAAGGATAGTTTTCGCATTTTCACGGATGGCTCCAGGTCTGTGCAGGGGTCCGGTGCTGGGGTCCGTTGCTGGGGTCTTCTTTGAGCGCGAAAACATCTGACTGCACTTCTCGTTAGGAAAATATGCGTCTGTCTTTCAATCAGAGGTATACGCTATCATAAAAGCCATGCACTATATTGTGAAGAACACGTGGAGGGGGAAAGCACATGCGTCTGCAGTGACAGCCAATCTGCACTCAAAGATGGGTGCAACCTGTTAACTAGCTCCAAATTAGTGCGTGAACTCAAGTCCTTCTTGAACAGAGTCGGTAGACTAAATTTACTAAGAATTGTATAAGGTCCAGGCCACTCTGGGATCGCGGGAAATGAGATCTGTGATGAACTCAGCCAGAATGGGTTCAGACGAGAGTTTCTCAGGACCTGAACCCTATCTAGGTCTACCTGTGTCCACGGAAAATTCCTACATACACCCAACCGTTGATAACTAAGCGCATATGCCCCGCTGTCAGCAAGAAATCTGCAGCATTGCTCCTGTCTTTAAGAAGAATTGACTGCAGAAGGCTTGTGGGAGTCGTTGTGGGCCATTACACCTTTGCTAAGCATCTCTGCGTACTTGGCATCAATGAGACGACTACCTGTGCTGCATGTTGCGACGAGGATGACACTGCAGAGCATTTCCTCTGCGACTGTCCCGCCTTCGCTCGCGCACGGTGTTTCACCCTTGGGGCCGACGTGGTGTGTGCCGAATCTCTTAGCTCCACATCACTGAAAATACTGTAATGTATGGTGTCTGTCTGGACTACAATGGACCAGTGTTTATATGGAATAAATAAAAAACCGGCCAGTGCGAGTCGGACTCGCGCACGAAGGGTTCCGTACCTTACTTACTTAACGGGCGCTACAGTTCGGGGTGAACCTGGGCCTCAACCAACATGCCTCTCCACCTAGCACGATCTTTCACTAGCCAGTTGGTTGAGGTCCCTTTCCACCAGTGCGCTCCACTTTAGGTGCGGCCGTCCTCTATTTCTTCGTCCCTCGGGGTTGGATTCAAAGACTCTACGGGCTGGAGCTATGGTGTCCATTCGCTCTACATGGCCTAGCCATCTTATGCGTTGGATCCGTAGACGCCGGACTAGACTCATGTCGCTGTACAACCCGTACAGTACGTGATTGAATCTTCTCCTCCAACCCTCCTTTGTGTTTATGGGACCAAAAATCGCACGCAGAATCTTTCTCTCGAAACGACCAAGGATTTCCTCATCCGCTAGAGGTATGCGAGAGGGCTCTACTTCTCAGGTGCCTCTTGAGCCCAAAGAAGCAGCGGTTGGCAAGAGTCTGACGAGCTTAGCAGGGATGTCAAAAGTGAACATGGCGTTATATAGCTCGTCTCTAATTACGCTGTCGTATGCGGCCTTGAAGTCGACGAATAGATGGTGTGTGTCGACTTGAAATTCATTGGTTTTCCTTAGGATCTGCCGTAGTGTGAAGATTTGATCGATGGTGGACTTCCCTGGCCTAAAGCCACACTGATAAGTACCTATCAGCTTGTTTACGAATGGCTTCAGGCGTTCACACAAAACGGCAGCGAAGATCTTGTATGCGACATTAAGGAGACCTATTCCTCTATAGTTGGCGCAGTCCAAGGGGTCTCCTTTTTTGTGTGTGGGTTCCGTACCATCTGTAGATAAAAATATGAAAGAGGCGTTGTATGTTACCTCATCAGTGATCACATTAAAACGGCCTATCCGTTTGAAATGATTTTTTGTATGATGACAGATCTTAGTTGCAGGCAGGTTATAGGCATACTACTTTGATGATCAAAAATCTCCATGATGAGATAGTTGATCATCAAAGTGTTCATTGAATTCAAATCAATTATCTTACTTGACAGCAAGAAGGTGAAAAGGTGAATAACAACAATTATGGGAAAAAGGTTTGCAGCTAGGATTAATTATATCAAGGACACAATAGGGATCAAAGCTTGGAAGTGTGTTATTGGTTGTGAGATATGATCGAAAGTTAGTTTCATAACAATTGAGTTTGTTCCAACATTTGATATCTTAACCTATCTGGATGGAAAAGGAGGGGAACAGCAATTTTACGAGAGGGTTTGCAGCAAGGATTAACTTAGCAGTGACACAATAGGAATCATCAAAACTTAAAGGGTATTTATTATTGGTTGTTCGAAATTTTATGAAAAAAGGGTTACAGCTAGGGTTAATACATCAAAGACACAAAAGGGATCAAAGCTGGGGGGAAGTTTGCTACTGGTTGTGGGATATTATCGACTAACCTTAGGTCAGTATGTGACCAAGGGGATTTTTTGGATGAAAATCATGTCTGTTGTATGGGAGCCCCCCTTAAATATCCATATGTTGTTATAGCGGCAACAGAAATACATCATCTTTGAAAATTTCAACTATCTAACTATCACGGTTCATGAGATACAGCCTGGTGACAGACGGACGGACGGACAGCGAAGTCTTAGTAATAGGGTCCCCTTTTACCCCTTGGTATTTGTTGTTAAAGCGGCAACAGAAATACGTCATCTGTGAAAATTTCAACTGTCTAACTATCACGGCTCATGAGATACAGCCTGGTGACAGACGGACGGACGGAAAGCGAAGTCTTAGTAATAGGGTCCCGTTTTACTCTTTGGTATTTGTTGTTAAAGCGGTAACAGAAATACATCATCTGTGAAAATTTCAACTGTCTAACTATCACGGTTCATGAGATACAGCCTGGTGATAGACGAAAGGACGGACAGCGAAGTCTTAGTAATAAGGTCCCGTTTTACCCTTTGGTATTTGTTGTTATAGCGGCAACAGAAATACATCATCTGTGAACATTTCAACTGTCTAACTATCACGGTTCATGAGATACAGCCTGGTGACAGACGAACGGACGGACAGCGAAGTCTTAGTAATAAGGTCCCGTTTTACCCTTTGGTATTTGTTGTTATAGCGGCAACAGAAATACATCATCTGTGAAAATTTCAACTGGCTAACTATCACGGTGCATGAGATACAGCCTGGTGACAGACGGACGGACGGACAGCGAAGTCTTATTAATAGAGTCCCGTTTTCCCTTTGGGTAGGGAACCCTAAAAAAAACCAAAGTGTGGAGGAGATCTGTATGACGGCAAAGTTGTTAGCAGAGCTTTTACAACTTAACCTCGTCTACATAGAAACGATTTAGCAGTTTATTGCAGCCTCTGTAATATGTAGGAGAGAGAGGACATAATTCACTTCGTAGGTCGATGCCCGATTTTAGCCGACACGAGGAAGGATTTCCTGGGTGCAAGCTTTCTAACAGATGAGCGCAGACATTCAGCAGTATGCCTCTGAAAGTTGCCATCATTTCTCTTTTAGCTGCAACAGAGCATTCCAAACTTTGACAGCGAAATTCGAACATAACCGCCGTCGGCTCGTGTCTGTAACAATATGAACGTACATCATGCATTAGCTTATCATCAGAAAATCAGCGATAAAAACTTCTAAACTTGCACTATTCATTAGTTTGCAATCTAGTGCTTGTGTCGAGTGTAAACCTGTATCCTAGACACGGATCATAGTTGAGATTTTTTTTTTTTATATATATAGGGCTAGTGCTATCAATAGCAATGCGGCACTGCGACCTTTGCAGATCTATTGTGCCTGCTAGCCGATTTAGCCGAGTAGCCTCTCCACCTCCACAATGAAGTTGAGAATGCTTCTCGTAGGAGCCAGGGTGATCCCCTTAGGAGTCATAACTTCACTGAGAAGGATACGCTTCCTAAGATGGCAGAGAGCAGCACACTCACACAGTATGTGTTCTGCCGTCTTATCGTCCTCAAGACAGAGCCGACACTCAGTTTCAGACGAGAGGCTAATTTTGTTTAAATGATATCTCAGACCGCAGTGTCCCGTTAGATAGCTGACTAGCCTTCTGATATCCATCCTATTGCGTTTGAGTATGTCAATAGGGTGCTTGTTCAGGGGTCGTATAAGTCGTTTAGATTGACGGAGTCCCCGAACGCCGTTCCAAAAGGATAGGTGTTGATTTTTCCCACTTGTCTAAGAAGTAATTTATCTTAGACGCGGGAATGCCGCAGAATGGTTCCGGACCTATATACTTGTCACTAGAGCCCTTCCTGGCAAGTTGGTCGGCAATTTCATTGCCCTTGATACCTTTATGGCCTGGCACCAAAGTTTAACATTGTTTCTTTTGGCGAGGTCTTGTAGGGCGTCATGGCATTCCTTGACGGTTTTTGAGTTCGTGCTGTACGAACCCAGCGCTTTAAGCGCTGCTTGGCTATCAGAGAGTATGTTGATGGTTACTCCTTTGATGCCAGTCTAAAGATTTAGATTTACGCATGTTAGGATGGCATGCAGCTCTGCTTGGAAGATGCTGGGACTTATTCCCATGGCCTTCGAGATTTTGCGTTTTGGTCCAAAGATGCCGGCGCCAACGCCGGAAGCCATCTTGGAGCCATCCGTGTACCACCTAAGGCCTTTGACATTTAGCAGGGGATCACTGTTTTTCCATGCTGAGCGGTTTGGGATCAATATCTCAAATCTCTTGTCAAAGGTGAAGGTGTGTGGCAGTGCGTCCGAGACTGTAGTAATCATATCCAGCTCGGGAAGGTGTTGTAATATGGACATGTGGCCTGCGGGTCTACATGGCATATTTGTTCCCGAGCAGAGGATTCTGATCGCACTGCGTAATGCCACCTTTTTGATAAAAAGATGCAGTGGAGTGAGTCCAATGTGTGCTTCTTGGGCTGCCGTGGGGCAGGTTGGCATAGCGCCTGTGATGCCGAGACACGCTAGTCTCTGAAGGCGTTGAAGCTTAACAATTGTAGTTTTTTGCTCAACTTTTGACCACCATACGGTGGACCCGTAGGTGACGATAGGTCTAACTATCGCGGTATATAGCCAGTGGACTACCTTAGGTTTAAATCCCCAGGTTTTACCGTAGGTGCGTCGACAGGCCCACATGGCCTTAGTCGCTTTCATGGGTTTATTTCTCATATTGGAGTTCCAGTTGAGTCTATGGTCTAGGTCAATACCTAGATACTTTTACTTCCTCTGAAAATCATATGCGTGTGCCATTTAGTAAGATTGAGCAGGGTTGTACCTTTCTCCTCTTTGTAAATGGGACTAAGATCGTCTTATTTGGGTTAAAAGATAAACCCTCTCTGCCACACCAGTCAGAGATAAATTGGAGCGCAAGCTGCATGCGCTCACAGGCAGTGATCTCGCACCTGCCCGTAACAATGACTACTAAGTCATCAGCATATCCGACGACCTCATAGCCCCGAGTGGTTAGCTTGCGTAGTAGATCATCGATGACTATCGACCAAAGCATTGGTGAGAGGACTCCCCCTTGTGGGCATCCTCTAACCGCCGATACTGTCACTGAGACCTCTTCGCATGTGGCTGATATAATACGGCTATTTAGCATCGCCCTGATCCAGTGATTAGTGGGATGGTCTACACCCCTGCAGGATAGTGCAGTGGTGATCGAATCATAGCCAGTATTATCGAAAGCTCCCTCTATATCGAGGAAGGCGCAGATTGCGATCTCCTTTTGTATGAAACTGTTTTCAATGTGCGTCACCAAGTGGTGTAGTGCATTATCGATAGATCGCTCTTTGCGATATGCATACTGGTTGGGATGCAGAGGTATCTGGTTTTCCAAGATACCTCTAATATGGAGCTCTATCAGTTTCTCCATTGTTTTTAGAAAGGACGAAGTCAGACTGATAGGGCGATAGGATTTAGGTTGCTCACTTGGTTTCCCAATCTTGGGGATGAAGACGAGATTGACCTCTCTCCAAATTTGGGGTATGTATCCCAGGTTGAAGCAAGACCTAAAGAGAACTATCAGTGATGGTAGAATTGTATTCAAGCCTTTCTGTAAGATTGCAGGAAAGACACCGTCTTTACCTGGAGCCTTGTAGGGTTTGAATGAACCAATTGCCCAATTGACCCTGTCAGGGCTAAAGAGTCTACCAGAGTGGCTATTTGTTCTACTGTCAATGTTAGCTATGACGTTTATTTGATCGTCGGAGGACATCGAGTAAGGAGTAGAACCAGGGAAGTGCATCTCGAGCACAGTTGAGATCATCAAGGTTGATAATGTCTTTGACGGTCATGGTGTTTGACTATGATTCCTCGCTGGAGAAAGAGCCTATCCGATGATCCTTAAGCAACTGAACCCTTTTGTAATGTACGTATACCATTCTGATAGTGCAGTCTTCTTAAGACGCAGCTCTCGAAAGTGTGAGTTCAAAATACTTTTGTCTTCTTAAAACCTTCTGCTTATATTTAGTTTTTTTTTTTTTTTTGAAAATTAACCGAAATAACATATTCTAGTTGTTTTGTTACAGAAAGAATTCACCGACGATTGCGTCTTCAATGAATCCATGGAACAGCACAACTACAACACATACTCATCCACGTTTAATTCCAATTCACGTCGCATCTACTATTTGGCACTTAATCGACACGGCGAACCGCGCAAACTACAAATTCCACCCAGTCGACCGCTGGGCAAGTTAGCCACCTATACGAAAGCAATCACCGAAACTGTACCGCAGGAGCGTGTCGAAACGTTAATTGCTAAGAAATTTGGCGCCAATCGTGTCAAACATGGCATACGTCAACTCTGTGATACTGGCAAACCGCTCGTCGAATTAACCGACAACATATTAAAACCACGACCCCAATGCACTACAACTAATAGCAATAGTAATAGTAATAGCAATAGTAATAAGAATGGCCAACTGAACGTTCCTGCTGCCAATGATAAATCTAGACTTAGCAATAGCAATAGCAACCTAACAAATAGCGGTAATAGTAGTAGTAGTAGTAATAATAGTAACGGCCATACTAGCAATAATAATCACGTAATCAAAAAGAAGAAAAAGAAACGACGATGTCGGCCCGGCGAAATTGAAGACGAGCACAATTGTCAGCGTGGCGGACCGCAGGCGATGAAGAAACGCCCGCAAAACGGCGGCAAGAATGGAAATGGCGCCAAGTGGAAAGACCCAGATGTAACCGCCGAGCGTGCCAATCAAAAGCGACCGAAGAAAGGTGGTAAAAAACAGAATGGCGGTTCGAAGAATAATGGTGCCAAGCATAATGGCGAGGGACGCCGCGGCGGTGGCGGTAAGAAATTGAATCAAAATGGACGACAACAGCAGCAAGGCGGTAATGGCGGTAATAATAAGAAACTTAATAATAAGCAGCCAAAAAACGGCTTGGGTGGAGGCGGACGAACCACCCCAACATCAATGGTAACAACAACGACAGGACAACCCGTAATAATAAACAACAAAATGCCACGCGGGCCCAGATCCCGCTCGACAACTTCAACAACTACAACAACGACAACCACGACAACAACAACAACACCAGCAGCAACCACAACAATCCCAGTGGTAACAACAATACCAACTGTCAACAGCAATCATCAGTCACTTGTCAGCAGCAATCAAATCAATAATGACAAGAATCAGACCTCAGGTGAGAGTCAAGACACCATCGAATCCATCGAAGGCGGCGATGATACCTCAGCTGAAGCGGAAACTGGTGAGGCCGAAACCGACGAAGATGACGGCCATAATAGCGCTCACGAAGATGATGACCTACATCTACCACACATCGGTGAGCACACGCAACTGGTCAGTGGTGCTGAAGACTTCCTCTACGACGACGACTTTGATTTGTGAGTCTTTTCCTATTTCCATCAGTTATCAGTTAGTTAGTTCTTTTTCAAAATTTATCTTTTTCGTTGTTTTTTTGAATTAAATTCTTATGCGTTTTCTTTTGTCGTATCTATAACAATATATTTGGTTTTTAATTTGCTAATGTATCTCTCAGGTAACACGAAACCTAGAATAAATTGTAATGAAATTAAATAGATATTTAAAACAAAGAGGTAAAATGAGGACCTGTGTAGAGGAGCATTTAAATAAAATAGAATTTTTCATTCATGGACTTACAACAAATAACACAACAAAACACTCAAATGAAAACTAGGAAAAATCGCATGAAAATCCTTTATCTCCCCCCTTTCACACCTAACACAAATTCCTTGTGGTTGACCTTAAAACAAATTAAAATAAAAACACTTTCGTTCGCCTCCACTTTAATTTTTATTTTAAATTTATTTTTTATTTTAATTTCTTTTTTAATTTAATTTAATTTTTATTTTTATAATTAAAAAAAAAATTCTACGCTATTTCGCCTATCTCACTAATTCCCTAAGCTAACACAGATACGCATATACGTAAACATTACACATAAACTATTGTTAATAACAATTGAAAAGGTTGACATAGTATTAAATATATTCAAAGCAAATACTCATTATTGTAAATTCATTGTAAAAAAAGAAAAAGAAAAAAATTAAACAAAAAACACATAAATGTAATATAGAAGTACCTAACTGACATGGTGAATCATACAGTTGCTTTTGGGGGTAGTTGGAAGTAGACGTTGAGCCTTGATGGTTTTTTTTTAAAGGTTCTTTTAATTTGGAAATGGAAGAGACATTTTATCCCACGTTGTTACAAGTGCCAATAGCAATTTTCCACCAGTCAATAACATACCCATGGCCCACTGAACAGACGACTAAAAAGAGGTATACCTCACGGCACCCAATCGAGGCCGTAACTATTTTTCTACTTTCGAAAGGCGATTACCTGCGATTTTAATGAGCTTCAAATTTATTCTTCATACAAAATCATTCTTCGAACCTACATGGCTGAGGGAAACAGAGATCATAGCTCACCGCCAAAGCGTGGGGATTGCATACAAAATTGTAGATAATCCAAAAGTCCATTGGTAGGTGTAATAATTAATGTCTACCTCCATTTTTATGACTATTGCTGTATGCCAATCGTTTACGGCCTCCATCAGTTTGACTGTAAAATTCAGTTCAATCTAGATGGAAAAATTAATATTCATTTCCACGTTCTGTGGGTGCCGAAGACTATCAGACATAATTGCTCCACACCATTATTATACTTTCACCTCGTAGGCTTAAACAATTTGTAGTTGATGTAATTGCTTTTGCAGTACCGAATTTACTACAGCACTAAGGTGTAAGCATTTACGTGATCCGGGGTGTTACATGCAAATCCGTAAATCTTTATTAATTGGTTGTATCTACCCAAGGCAGATTGTTGTTCCAAATTTTATTTTAGGAATAATTCTGTACAAAAAGTTTCTCTCATGTCAGGGGTCCTCGACTATATATTTTCCTCATGATAACAGCTGATCTAAATTTTATTTCAAAAAGTGGAAGTTTTTTTTTACCTCTAAAGTGGCATTACTACAATTTATTTTTCTATAGCCAAACATTTGAGACCCCAGGAAATGATTCTATAGAACCATTAACTAGATTTGATGCCAATTCTATAGAGCTCTATAAGCATGTCTGCTAAGTGAACACCACCCATGTATTAGCAAGCCCACTGGGAGTGGGTATAAATTGGTTGTATCTACCCAAAACAGATTTTTGTTCCAAATTTTATTTTAGGAATAATTCGGTACAAAAAGTTTCTCTCATGTCAGGGGTCCTCGAAATAGTCGTAATATTTTCCTCATGACAATGGATCAAAATTTTACTTCAAAAATTTAAGTGGAAATTCAGAATATGACCAACAATTTGGAACAAAATGTTTTTTTTTTTTTTTACCTCTAAAGTGGCACAACTACAAATTATTTTTCTATAGTCAAATAATTGAGACACCAGCAAATGATTCTAAAGTACCATTAGCTAGATTTGATGCCAATTCTATGGAGCTCTATAAGCATGTCTGCTAAATCAACACCATCCATGTGCTAACAAGCCGTTGTATCTGCCAAGGCAGATTGTTGTTCCAAATTTTATTTTAGGGATAATTCGGTACAAAAAGTTTCTGTCATGTCAGTGGTCTTCGAAATAGTCGTAATATTTTCCCCATGATGACAGCAAGACAAATTGTTGTTCCAAATTTTATTTTAGGGATAATTTGGCACAAAGAGTTTCTGACAATTTTAATTTTGTAAATAATCAGTGCTCCTCGAAATAGTAGTAATGTTTTCAAGAATTTATGTAAATGGAAGTTCAGAACATGACCAACAATTTGGAACAAAATATTATTTTTTTCCCTCTAAAGTGGCATGACTACAAACTATTCTTCTGTAGCCAAATATTTGAGACGAAATGATTCTATAGTACCTTTTACTACATTTTATGTCAATTCTATAGAGCTCTTTAAGCATATCTGCTAAAACAACACCACCCATGTATTAACAAGCCCACTGGGAGAGGGTTGTGGGTTGTATCTACCCAAGACAGATTGATGTTCCAAATTTTATTTTAGGGATAATTTGGTACAAAAAGTTTTTGTATATTTTAGCTTTGTCAACAATCAATGCTCCTCGAAATAGTAGTAACGTTTTTAAGAATTTATGTAGATGGAAGTTCAGAATATGCCCAACAATTTGGAACAACAATTTTTTGTTTGTTTTTGCCTCTAAAATTGCAGTGGCTACAAATTATTCTTCTGAAGCTATACATTTGAGACACCAGTAAATAATTCTATAGGTATAGTACCATTTACCAGATTCGATGTCAATTCTATAGAGCTCTATAAGCATGTCTAACAAGCCCACTGGGAGTGGGTATAAATTGGTTGTATCTACCCACGACAGATTGTTGTTCCAAATTTTTTTTTTTTTAGGAATAATTCGGTACAAAAAGTCTCTGCCATGTCAGTGGTCCTCGAAATAGTCGAAATATTTACTCATGATAACAGCTGATCTAAATTTTATTTCAAGAATTTAAATGGAAGTTCAGAATATGACCAACAATTTGGAACAAAATATTATTTTTTCCCCTCTAAAGTGACTTAGCTACAAATTATTCTTCTATACGATCCTATACGATTCTGTAGTACCCTTTACCGGATATGATGTCAATTCTATAAAGCTCTATAAGCATGTCTGGTAAATCAACACCACCCATGTGTATGTTGTACACTGCAACAACAGAAGGCCCACCTATTTCTTCATTCTTCTTTTCTTTATTGTTCCAACGCTTGCACGCATCTGTAGGCACGCAGCAAAATAAGGATATTAACACGACCCT
The DNA here is from genome assembly GCA_951905685.1 of Eumerus sabulonum. Taxonomy (NCBI): domain Eukaryota; kingdom Metazoa; phylum Arthropoda; class Insecta; order Diptera; family Syrphidae; genus Eumerus; species Eumerus sabulonum. The sequence continues at coordinate 10,570,180 of OX645060.1, forward strand.
TTCTGATCAAACCATCGTACCAAAGCTATGTTGATATCCTTGAGATCCACGTCAATCAGGAGCACCACGTCCTCTGTCCTAAAATCTGTTTTGGAAAGAATTCTGCAGCTTCCTATTCAATTTTGACGTCTCGTTCTACTACACAATATATTTTGTTTTCCAAAAGCGCATAGCAAAGTTTTATGGATGAAAACCAGTTATCAAAGATGACCTTGTAGTTTCTTCTGGTAGCCAAAGATGAAGTGAGCTCCAAGACATTGTCGCTACTGAAGCCAAGGTCTCTGTTCGAAAAGGCATAATTTGTAGGTCAAATTTTGTCGAAGATGCTCGAGTAATTTGCGAACTTTAAAGAGTTTGCCGACATGGAAGAACCTTTTTATTTGTTTGAACCTGGCTTTAGACATCGATTTACAAACCAGAAAAATGTGTCCTTCTTCAGCCCAATACATACTGTACTGTGGCATTCGGACAATAGCCATGTCCACTGTAACTTTGAGTTCAAGTCCGCCTGTTTACATAGCATACTTATTGGTTTCTTGGGAAAGCTATTCCAGCATGTCTTTACTTATAAGCTGGTGAAAATACTCCAAAGGAGTTGGACATGTATCAGTTGGATTTGGAAGTCGGTCCAACCATTCACAATCAGATTAGACTAGAATAGGTCTTACAACAGCAGTGTTTAGGCCTTTTTGGTTCTTTTATCGATATTTTCCTTTCAGCTAAGCTTGAAGCCTAGGATTATGCCAAGATATTTGGCAGATTTTCCGGTGACCAGATCGATCCATTCATACGGGGGTAAATGTATCTTGGTATAGATCTCTTCCTTGTGAAGAGTACTATCTCGGTTTTCGCCGGGTTTACTCCCAGGCTTCGCCCATTGACCCAGTTAGGAACTAGCATCAGTGCATAACATAGTCTATCTCTGAGGAGCTGCAGAAACTTTTCAGAAACCAGGATGGCAATGTTAAAACCATCCGCCTCTAGAATTTTAACCATTCCATCGGCAACAAGTAGCCACAGGAGGGGTGGTAGAACGCCAACTTGTGGTGTACCCCTATTTATCCTCAACGTTCGCCTAACTCCACTTATCGCCGAGTTTATTATACGAGTACTCACCAACTGGATATCCCCTAGTCTGTTTGGGCCATATGAAAACCGCGGACACTTTGCTTTAGTACTGACGTTAATAAAAGCACCCTCAATGTCTAGAAAGACACCTAGAGTGAGTTCCTCGATACTACTACCCTGTGAAGAGCAGTATCTGCCGATTTCCCCTTTATGTAGGCGTTGTGCGATTGTGACAGATAGCTCTCGCCAATCTCATCCCTTACGTACATGTCTATTAATTGTTCCAGCCTTTTCATAAGGAGGGACTATAGACTGCAGACTAATAGGTCTATAGTCTTTTGCAGTAGCATGGTTGACTTTACCCTACTTGGGTATGAAAACCACCCTAACTTCCCTCCACGCTTGTGGAACGTAACCCATCCTGAGGCACCAGGAGTATAAGCGCTTTAGCTATGGAAGAATGACTTCACATGGTTCCTGCAACATTATCGGATAAATGCCATCCATTTCCGGTGCCTTGTAGCTTCTTATTGAGAACGCACTTCACCGAAACCGACGTAACGGATCCTTAAAATTACCTTCTTATTGCACTGAGATATGTACATCTGAAGCAGAATTAAACTAAATCAAATAAATGTTGACATGATCTTAACATACTGTTACTGGTCCTAGTCCATTCCCATAATCTGAGTATTCTTTTTTATAATGGCCAAATTGGAAATTTTGTAACGAAATTTTCACCAAATTTCGACCAAAAATTTGTGTACTGCGAACGAAACTCATTTTCTGGTCAATCTTCAAAATTTTGGTTTGAGCTTTGCTTTAATATATAGGTGGGTAAACCCGGTTCCATTTCCGTAATCTAAGTGTTTCATCTTATGATGGCTAAATTGGAATTTTTGTAATGAAATTTTCCCCAAATTTCGATCAATAAGTCTTGTACTATGAACGAAGGTCATTTTCTGATTAGTCTTCAAAATTTGGTTTGGGCTTTGCTTTAATAATTATCGGTAAGCCCGGTTCTATTCCATTCCCATAATCTGAGTATTCCTTTTTATAAATTTTGTAGCAAAATGTTCACCAAATTTCGATCAATAAGTCTTCTACTGCGAACGAGCCTCATTTTCTGACCAGTCTTCAATACCCGTTTTAGGCTTTTTGTAAACCCGGGTCTATTCCATTTGCATAATATAATCTAAGAAATTCCTTTAATAATAGCCAAATTGGAAATTTTGTAGCAAAACGTTCAAAAAATGTTGATCAATAATTCTTGTACTGCGAACGAAGCTCTCTTCTGACCAGTCTTCAATACCTGTTTGAGGCTTTTCTTCATCAATTATAGGTAAGTCCGGTCCTAGTCCATTTCCATAATCTGAGTACTTCTTCGTTCCGTACCCAAAGGTAAAACTAATCCCTATTATTAAGACTTCGCTATCCGTCCGTCCGACCGTCCGTCCGTCCGTCTGTCACCAGGCTGTATCTCATGAACCGTGATAGTTAGACAGTTGAAATTTTTCAGGTGATGTATTTCTATTGCCGCTTTAACAACAAATACCAAAGGGTAAAATGGGACCCTATTACTAAGACTTTGCTGTCCGTCCGTCCGTCTGTCACCAGGCTGTATCTCGTGAACCGTGATAGACAGACGGATGAAATTTTCACAGATGATGTATTTCTGTTGCCGCTACCACGACAAATACTAAAAACAGAACAAACGGAATATTTAAAGGGGGCGCCCATACAACAGTCATGATTTTCATCCAAAAAATCCCCTTGGTTTCATACTGAACTATGGTTAGTCGACAATATGTTTGTGTCTTTGATGAATTAATCCTAGTTGCAAACCTTTTCCCCGTATTTATTGTTATTCACCTTTTCACATCGTTGCTGTCAAGTAAGATAATTAATTTGAATTCAATGGACACTTTGATGATCAACTACATATATCTCATCGTGAAGGTTTTTGATTATCAAAGTAATATGCCGATAACCTGCCTGCAACCAAGATCTGTTATCATACGAAAAATGTGATTTAATATGATGACTGATGAGGTGACATACATACATAGTCTCTTTCATATTTATATATACAGATGGTACGGAACCCTTCGTGCGCGAGTCCGACTCGCACTTGGCCGGTTTTTATGATAGCCAAATTGGAAATTTGGCACCGTGGCGCAGTGGGTATTGTGTTGGCCTTTGACGCCGATGACTCGGGATCAAATCCCGACACAGCCATGTCATCGAACGTGTTTTTCACAGTGTTTCTCCTCAGCGGGGCTCTGACAAAACCCCCTGTAGTAAAATTGTCATGAAAAGCTTCTCGAAATTCGCCGTTCGGAACCGGCAATAAACTGTAGGTCCCTTTCACCTATGTGAAAATGAAATCACACACAACATGGGTGATTGAGAGAAGCTCGGCTCAGGTTCTTCATGGACTGTAACGCCAACATACATACATACATACAAATTGGAAATTTTGAAACGAAATGTTCACCAAATTTTGATCAATAATTTTTATACCGCCAATGAAACTCATTTTCTGACCAGTTTTAAAAATTTGGTGAGGGCCTTTCTTTAACAAATACGTATTTCCAAGTATTTCTTTTCGGAATCTTTTTGGTTGTGGGAAAGGAACTAACATTTAAAAAAAAATCTGCACTAAAGGCACAGAAAAGAAAACAAATTGAAGGAAAGACATTTTCGTTGAGAAAACAAATTAAATTTAGTCTTAGCTCTTCTCTATGCTGCTCCTAATGCAACTATGTGAATTTCCCGGAACATCACCACTAGAGACGCGACACACATCACACTTGTAATATTTCTTCACCTGCCATTCGATATATATATTTTATTGAATTCTCTTTAACATCAAACTCACATGCACATAGCAAGGAATGAAATGAATTCAATTAATCAAATCAGAATTCGAGGCAACTAAAATGCTACCATATCACCATAATTTATATTACCACCCATATTACGACTTCATAAAATCTGATTTTTATTTTTTTCTATAAAACAGAAAAATAAATAAGAAAGTAAAAACGATTTGTGTATAATTATTATAATTATTTCTTTTTGTAATTTTTAATTTTAGTTACGATGTAAGTCTGTAAATATTTATGAATTTAATTAAGAAACCTCGCTGCCTCTCAGTAAATACATGAAACAAAATATCAATTAAATATGAGAATGGAAAAAAGAAGAAAAATATTTATATTAACTGATAAAACGTAAAACTTTATATATACACTTGTGTAGAAATAATGGATGATTATTGGCCTTTTTAAGAATTTATTTTTTCAATTAAGCGAATGAAAACTTATTTAAAGAAGGATTGAGCTTACGTGTACTGCTGCATCTCTGCAAAGCACTTTTGCACTCATTTTTTCCAAACAGAAAAAGGTTATCTAAGCAAATTGGCAACACAGTGGTGGTCACATTTATGCGCCTAAATTTCGTCACTATCATTCATCACCATCTTCCTTGGAGCTCAAAATTCTTCCCAAAAAAACTAATGTTCTTTGGTATTCCCGGGTAATCAGGATCTTTATCTAAAATCGCACATTCATTCACCTATCAACTGTTCACTTCTGAGACCACCGCTGTATCTTCACCCACAGCACCAGCAACTCTGTTAATTAATGTTTAAAAAAAGAAATAAGAACAAACGTAAAAATAGTCATTATTAGCGTACGAATGTAAATCCTTAAATTACAAAAATGAAACAGCAAAACAAACTAACAGTATGATACGAGATAAGTTAAGAAGATATTAATAAAGAAGGAAAAGAAAAACACGTTAACTACACTGAGAAAAATTTCTTTCATTTTTTCTTTTATTTTTTATTTTAAATTTTTTTTTTCTGTGCAACAATAAAAAAATAATTTAAGACAACAATTTAATTTATTTATTTTTTTATTTACTTTTGTTTTTTTAATCCATTTTGTTGGTTTGGTAAATGGAGGTTATGTTTGGAAGAGTGCATCGTTAGTATAACAGCATGGCGGAACGAGTAATAATCGTAAATATTTAACAAATAACAATTTTTTTCTAACAATTTGAGCTTGAGCTGGAAATAAGACTCCAAACGAGCAGTTCCAGTAGCTCCTGGCTTGCATTACTAGTCGCACTAAGAGAGTCCTACTTACGAGGTTGGTCCATACGCTTAAGATCTTGCAAATCAATTTTGTTTATTTTTAGTTAGAAGATATGACCTTAAACCTTAACCTGCTCCAGACAAGGGCCTATTCATCTCCGACGGCTCACTCTTTAGGATAGAGAAATTGTTAAGATAACCTATCCTAGTCTTGGTGATGAAAAGATAAGGGGAGAAACCCAGCTTCGTTTTTTTCTTTTTTTGTTTTTGATGAAGGCTTCTGCTATCCGCTGGAGCACTCAGACGCAATCAATGGTCCATTGTACTACAGACAGACACCTTACATTACTGTATTTTCCCCGTTTTCTGGAGAAAATTTTGAAGGAGCTTCAGTGATGTAGAGCTAAGGGATTCGGCACACACCACGTCGGCTCCAAGGGTGCGCCACCGTGCGCGAGCAAAGGCGGGGCAATCACAGAGGAAATGCTCTGCAGTATCATCCTCCTCTTCGCCACATGCTGCACAGGTAGGCGTCTCATTGATGCCGAGTACGTAGAGATGCTTGGCAAAAGTGTAATGGCCCGTGAAACCTCCCACAAGCCTTCTACAGTCGATTCTCCTTAAAGACAGGAGGAATGCTGCAGTTTTTTTGCAGACATCAGGTCATACGCGCTTAGTCATCCTGCAAGCCGGACAATCCCTCCATCTATGGTTGTGCGTGTTAAATACACAATCGTTAATGTAGGAATTTACCGTGGACGCAGGTAGACCTAGAGCGGGTTCAGGTCCTGAGAAGCTCTCCTCTGATCTTAGTCCCATTTACAAAGAGGAGAAAGGTACAACCCTGCTCAATCTTACTAAATGGCACACGCATAGGATTTTCAGAGGAAGTAAAGTATCTAGGTATTGACCTAGACCGTAGACTCAACTGGAACTCCAATATGAGAAATACACTCATGAAAGCGACTAAGGCCATGTGGGCCTGTCGACGCACCTACGGTAAAACCTGGGGATCTAAACCTAAGGTAGTCCACTGGCTATATACCGCGATAGTAAGACCTATCGTCACCTACGGGTCCACCGTATGGTGGACAAAAGTTGAGCAAAAAACTACAATTGTTAAGCTTCAACGCCTTCAGAGACTAGCGTGTCTGACACGGCAGCCCAAGAAGCACTCATTGGACTCACTCCACTGCACCTTTTTATCAAAAAGATGGCATTAAGCAGTGCAATCAGAATTCCCTGCTCGGGAGCAAATATGCCATGTAGACCCGCAGGCCACATGTCCATATTACAACACCTTCCCGAGCTGGATATGATTACTACAGTCTCGGACGCATTGCCACACACCTTCACCTGTGACAAGAGATTTGAGATACTGATCCCAAACCGCTCAGCATGGGAAAACAGTGATCCCCTGCTAAACGTCAAAGGCGGTACACGGATGGCTCTAAGATGGCTTCCGGCATTGGCGCCGGCATCTTTGGACCAAAACGCAAGATCTCGAAGGCCCTGGGAATAAACCCCAGCATCTTCCAAGCAGAGCTGCATGCCATCCTAACATGCGTCAATCTAAATCACGAGACTGGCATCAGAAGAATGACCATCAACATACTCTCTGATAGCCAAGCAGCGTTTAAAGCGCTGCGTTCGTACAGCACGAACTCAAAAACCGTCAAGGAATGCCATGACACCCTACAAGACCTCGCCAAAAGAAACAATGTTAAACTTTGGTGGGCGCCAGGCCATAAAGGTATCAAGGGCAATGAAATTGCCGACCAACTTGCCAGGAAGGGTTCCAGTGACAAATATATACGTCCGGAACCATTCTGCGGCATTCCCGGGAAAAAGATAAATTACTTCTTAGACAAGTGGGAAAAATTACAACACCTGTCCTTTTGGACCAGCGTTCGGGGACTCCGTCAATCTAAACGACTTATACGACCCCTGAACAAGCACCCTATTGACATACTCAAACTCAATAGGATGGATATCAGAAGACTAGTCAGCTATCTAACGGGACACTGCGGTCTGAGATATCATTTAAACAAAATTAGCCTCTCGTCTGAAACTGAGTGTCGGCTCTGTCTAAAGGACGATGAGACGGCAGAACACATACTGTGTGAGTGTGCTGCTCTCTGCCATCTTAGGAAGCGTATCCTTCTCAGTGAAGTTATGACTCCTGAGGGGATCACCCTGGCTCCTACGAGAAGCATTCTCAACTTCATTATAGAGGTGGAGAGACTAATCGGCTAGCAGGCACAATAGATCTGCAAAGGTCGCAGTGCCGCATTGCTATTGATAGCACTAGCCCTACATATAAAAAAAAAAAAAGAAAAAGCTCTCCTCTGAACCCATTCCGACTCTGTTCAAGAAGGCCTTGAGTTCAAGCACTAATTTGGAGCTAATTAAGGGGTTACACACAGCTTTTAGTGCAACTTGGCTGTCACTACAGACGCATATGCTTTCCCCCATCCACCTGTGCTTCACAACATAGTGCGTGGCCCTTAGGATTACGTATGTATATCTCTGATTGGAAGACAGACGCATACTTTCCTAACGAGAAGTGCAGTCGGATGTTTTCGCGCTCAAAGAAGACCCCAGCAACGGACCCCAGCACCGGACCCCTGCACAGACCTGGAACCATCCGTGAAAATGCGAAGACTATCCTTTCCAGGTTCAGTATCCAGCCATAGCCAATCCTTACGCCATGGAAACTCGACTGTGAAATTACGACGCAATAGGATAACAGGCGTCAGTGCGTCAGAGGGAATGTCCGTGAGACAGGGGTCGCAGGACAATTCTTGCGCAAGCACACCGTTATTCCTATGCGAGTTGTACCCAAAGCCATTTCTCTTCAGACGAGACATGGCTTTCAGAGCACACCCTCTGATAAATGTATCAAGATGTGGAAGGTTCATCATAGCATCTGTAGCAGCGCCCGGTGTGCTGGGGAAAGCCCCCGTATAGCTGAGACAAGCCGTTTGGAGTTTGGTGAAAGGGGCTACGACCCGTTTGTATGTTAGTCTGTTCCACCAGACAACCGATGCATATGAGGTTATAGGTCTTCTCATTGCCGTGTAGATCCAAAGGACCTTTACCGGCGATAGACCCCATGTGTTGCCAAAAGCTCCTTTACTTTGCCAGAAGGCTGACATCGCTTTGGTGGTTTTTGACTCAACATGCCTTGACCAGAGAAGCCTACTATCTAAGATGACTCCTAGATACTTAGCCTCCTTGGATGTCGGGATGGAAGTGCCTTTTAGTATCAGCTGTGTCATGTCAGTATTTTTCCACCTTCGACATCGGTCTTAAAAGGATTAACCGACAGCCCATTACTTGTACACCAATCATCGATCACATTTGGCGCCGACTGTGCTTTGAGACGGACAGTTGCTAAGCCGACAGAAGGAAGGCGATATCGTCCACATAGGTCTGGGCATAGATAACAGAGACATTGAGAGCATCCAATAGAGAATCGACCACCATGCACCATACCAGCGGAGAAAAGACCCCGCCTTACGGGCAGCGCCTGCTTACGCCGGATCTAAATCACTGACTGGTCGAGGCCTGCATCAAAGATCAACGTCCTGTACACAAGCATTGCTTGGATCCACAAGACCAGTTACACATGCTGTTGAAAGTTGCGTTATCAAAAGCTCCCCCAATTTCGGCGAAAATGCCTGCCGCATGTTCTTTCCTTTTGAGCGCGCATTTAAACCTCCTAACTAGGTTTTGAAGCACAGTCTCGCAGGATTTTCCGCGCTGATAACCATGTTGCATCTCCGAAAAAGGACGCATTCGGAGGGCAAATTTGCGCGCGTGCATCTCTACCACTCTCTCCATGCTTTTTAGCAGGAAGGATGTTAGACTAATTGGTCTAAAACTCTTGGCAAGTGAGTAGTCCTCTACTCTCACCGTGTGCCAAGGAAAAGTTATGGAGGAAAGTGCCAGATTAGCAGTGAAGAGATGTGAGGTTAGACACCCTTTAAGTTAAGTATCTTCTAGGAAATGAGTTATAAGAAGAGAGACTTTTTGGTAGATTAAAAGGCTTCAGGTAATGAGCGGAATTGACCGGTCTGGAACACTTACAAACACTGCTTGCGGATACCATAGGTTCCGTGAAAGTTCGAAATAAAATTGAAGACGAATCCAACATTATCTTAATTCCATTCTTTTTCTTATTCTTCTTCTTCCTCTTCTTCTTCTTATCGGGCGCTATATTTCGGGGTGAACCTGGCCCTCAACCAACATGCCTCTCCATCTAGCACAATCTTTCGCTAGTCTTTTCCAGTGCCGCACGACCAGGTGATTGAGGTCCCTTTCCACCTGCGCGCGCCACCTTAGGTGCGGCCGTCCTATATTTCTACGTCCCTCGGGGTTGGATTCAAAGACTCTACGGGATGGAGCTGTGGTGTCCATTCGCTCTACTTCTCAGTTGCCTCTTGAGCCCAAAGAAGCAGCGGTTGGCAAGAGTAATTCGCCTGATTTCGAAACTGGTGTCGTTGTTTCAGGTCACGGCGGAGCCGAGGTATATGAAGTCCTGAACTACCTCAAACTTATATCTGCCAATACAAACGTTCTGACCAAGACGTCGTCGGTGGTAAGCGTCCTTTTTTGATGACAGCATATATTTAGTTTTGCCCTCGTTCGCCGCCTCGAACGCCTCATTGACATCTCGCTGTGATCCACCTATTATGTCAATGTCGTCGGCGTATGCAAGGAGTTGCGACGATTTGAAATAGATTGTGCCCCTTGTATTGGCCTGTGATTTTTGCACAATCATTTCTAATCCTTTTTTGACTTCGAAACTATCGGATGGAGAAGCGAGCGTTCTCCAGGGTCATCCTGCATAGTCTGACGAGCTTAGCAGGGATGTCAATAGTAAACATGGCGTTATATAGCTCGTCTCTAATTACGCGGCCTCGAAGTCGACGAATAGATGGTGGGTGTCGACTTGAAATTCATTGGTTTTCTCCAGGATCTGCCGTAGTGTGAAGATTTGGTCGATGGTGGACTTCCTGGCCTGAAGCCACACTGATAAGAACCTATCAGAATATTTACGAACGGCTTCAAGCGTTCACACAAAACGGCAGCGAAGATCTTGTATGCGACATAAAGGAAATTTATTCCTCTGTTGTTGGCGCAGTCAAAGGGGTCTCCTTTCTTATGGACCGGGCAAACGGTGCTGAGATTCCATTCGTCGGGCATGCTTTCCCCCGACCATACCTTGGAAATGAGATGGTGCATGCCGCTTGCCGCATTAAAAAGCTCAGCAGACAGGCCGTTTGCGCCCGCGGCTTTATCAGACTTAAGTCTATTTTGACTTCGTGTCTAGGTCGGGTGGACGGGATTCTCTTACATCGTCATCCATTACGAACAGATGACAGCGGTATCTCGTCTGTCATTGCCGTTATACATATAGTCTGCAGAAGTGGTCTTTCCATATCCTTAGCATCGACTGTGACTTTACTAGCAGCTCTCCATTTTCATCCCTGCAGGCCGCCGCTCTGACTTTGTAGCCATGGCATGTTCATTTTACCTTATTGTAACACTTTCGGACGTCATTCCTAGGAAAGCCTCTCTCCAGCTCCTCGATCCCACGCTTTCCATGCTCTCTCTTCTTTCTTCTAAGAAGCATGTGTTCCTCTCTCCATTTCTGTTCATAGATTTCGCGAGCAGCTCTCGTCCGTCGTTGGAGGATGGCTTTATATGCCTCTTGTTTTGCTGCATGGGCTTGTTCGCATTGTTCATCGAACCAGGGGTTTCTATGTGGTGGCGGTTTATAACCCAGCACTTCTGAGGCAGCGTCTCTGACGGCGCTCTGGCAATGCGCCCACTCCTGCTCTATTGTTTGCGCTGCTGTGAGCGGATTTTGAGAGAGTCTCTGGCAGTCTCTTGCGATTGTAGCTTTCCGACGTCAAACTTACGTTTTCCTACTCGACTCCTAAACATTCTTGATATCCTCAGTCGAAGTTTGGCTACAACAAGGTAGTGGCCCGACTGACTCCTTGGAGGGTTCGTTAATCGAGAATACTGGAGGAGTGTCCGGCGTCGATCGCAATGTGATCAATCTGGTTGGTGGTCGATTGATCAAAAGACCGCCAGGTACCCTTGTGGATATTAAGATGGGGAAATCGTGTGCTTGCTACAAGGAGGTTACGCCCCTTTGGGAAATCGATTAGCCTAAGTCCGTTGTCGGATGTGGTGTTATGGAGGCTATGCTTTTCTAAGACTCAAATATGTCATCTTTGCCCAGTTTTGCATTAAAATCTCCTAGAACATTGGGCATAGGTTCTGTCTAGGAGATCGTAAAATTCTTCTTTGAGTCGATCGTCCTTTTCGTCCGTTGGGGCATGAGCGCATATCAAGCTAATATTTCCAAATTTAGCTTTGATGCGGATTGTTATGAGGCATTCGCTTATGTCCCGGAAGCTTAAACCTCTATGTCGGAGTCTTCCTCCAATAACGAATCTGCCAGAATAGGCGCTGTTTGTTCTCCTTGTAGCAGTTCCCGTTGTAGATGTCGCAGTTTTTCATCCGTCCTTTGCCTGGTCCGTCCCATCGCACTTCTTGGAGTGCGGTTACGACTGCTTTATAGCAGTTGAGGGTTTGCTCCAATTGATCGCCTGCACCCGGTCTGTTAAGGGACCTCACATTCCAGGTGCAGACTCTCAAGTCCGTTGGTCGTTTGCAGGGGTCGTCAGCTTTGTATCCGTCCGTATCCGAGGCATGCTGTCGTTTCGGAACAAGTAGGTTTTTACGTGATCGGGATGTTACCCCTAAGCACAACCCCCAACCTGGAGGGCCAGGTTCCTCTTTCCCCAGGAACAAGGGTTGGGTCGCTGCACACATTGGTTCACTACCTGGCGGGTGCCAGGGTAGCTATCCAGGGGGGGCCACGCGGAGGCTGTGTGTCAACTTGGATTGAGCAGGGACAGAGATCGAAGCTGGCGTATGCCATGTTAAACGCGATCAACTTCTTTGCTCTGTTTGCTCGCTCCCTCCCTCCCTTGGAGTGCGGTTACGTCTGCTTTATAGCAGTTTAGGGTTCGCTCCAATTGATCGCCTGCACCCGGTCTGTTAAGGGACCTCACAGACTCTCTGCAGACTCTCAAGTCCTTTAGTCGTTTGCAGGGGTCATCGGCACAGGTAACAAAAAAAAAGCGATTGCCGGTAAAAGCAAACTTTGGATCAATAGATAGGCAAGATTCAATGACAACAAGCTTGACCAACAATCGGAAGCTTGGATACGAATTTATCTAATTGCTCTTGCATGGCTTGGTTACGTGTGCTTTTTTTGTTTTTTGGTTTTTTTAAGGGTCTACATGCATGTGTGTTTCAATTCTTGTTGTGTCGCTTGGCATATGCGTAAGTAGTTCGTAGAATATTCAAAATGAATACCAACAACAAAACCAAATTTATTTTTATTTACTTTTGGATTAGATGAATTAAATCAAAATTTTGCAATCAAATAAAAGTAAAATCAAAACAAAAAAATTAAAAATTGATCGAAAAAATTCCCCAAAATTTTCGTTTTAGCTTACCCCTTGGCCTGTGGAAGGTATTCCTCATTCTGTGGATAACAAAATGGTTCCTATAACTCGGATGTGTTCGATAAATCTCGTTTATGAATTACATTCGATTTCTGATTGTACAAAATTCTAAAAATAAAAGTATTCCAAAAAACAGTGGGCAATCAGTGAACCTACAGCTACTTACATGGTACCTTGAATTTTCACCAAAAAAGATACAAAAACTTTTCATAGAAAACTCAAATGTACACCTAATAGCAACTGCTTTTCCTGCTTGTAAAAAGCTATCCGATAGATTTGTATTAAGTAAATAGTTTTAGTTAAAGAAAATTAAATTAAAATCTAGACAATCGTAATCTAAGCACATCGAATCCTATCTTACGTTCTCATGGCATGTACATCCGTTTATCTGTGTCTTTGTTTTTCCTATTTACTTAGCAATGCAAATAACGTGACTTTGTATTATTATACGTATCTGTTTGTCGCTAAACAAGCTAGTATCTAATTTATTATCTAGTTAGGTTCATTCAATTGAGTAATAAATATTGAAGAATAAAATCGGACGGAAGACCTTTAAGACTGAAAATCACCCGGTGAATGTGTTATTCTTTGCTCTTACTGGATGTATCTTTAGCACTTTTTTTCAGCACTCTCATCCTAATTCTGTTTTTTTTTTTTGGGTTTTTTTTAATGACATTTTGGTAACAATTGTGAAAATTGTCAGAAGAATGTAAAAACTTTGTCGAAATGACATTTGGGAACGTTCACCTCGTTTATTCCGGCTTTAGCTCTGCCGCTTTTGTTTGTTTTATCTTTTTGCTTGGACTGGGATGCCGACAACTAATTTTCCTATAAATAAACCTATTTTAGGTGACTTATGGATAAAGAAATGGTTTCGTTTGCTGTGTCGTTACGTCATGCTGGGGAATCTTTGGCGCAAACAGTCGTCTGTCAAAGAAGAATTTATTAATTTGTTAATGTGTCTTGTGGACTGCTTTCACGGACTCTTTCAATCGAAATGAGTTTGGCTTTGATGAAGGGCTACAAACGAACGGAGACAGTTGTGGCCCAATTTCTTCGTGAGATGGAATGGGTCTTCTATTTTCGAATGGGGAATATACCTATTTCGGGGAATTGATGAACTCTTAGAAGTGTTTCATGTACCCGAACTAATTGTTGCCATCTAATTAGTGCGAGGATGCTTTTGTGCAATACAGGAAATTGTACTGTAAGTAGCGTGGTAAGTACTTAAGGTATAAAAAGAAATTTTTTGGAAATACAGGTGAAGAGAAGTAAGTACGGATACTTGAGTCATGTTATATGAAGTTGCAATATACTCGTACGTTTGTAAAAGACACGTATCACAATGTTCGAATTTTCTTATTTCTAATCACTATTAAGCCACAGGGTTAGGTTAACGTGGTAGACATAAGCCACACGTAGGCCGAAGTCGGCGCATTGTGATACCGCCTGGATCAAGTTACTCCGATCCGCTACCTGAAAACCTTCCGGTGCTTCTAATGAAGCGATGGAGCTGAGCTATTTTTTGGTCTACTAGCTCACTTACACTAGTACACTCACTTAGTTCTGGCGCATTGCCAGAGCGCCATCAGAGACGCTGCCTCAGAGGTGCTGGGTTTCAAACCGCCACCACCTAGAAACTCCTGGTTCGATGAACAATGCGAACAAGCCCATGCAGCAAAACAAGAGGCATATAAAGCCATGCTGCAACGACGGACGAGAGCTGCTCGCGAAATCTATGAGCAGAAAAGGAGAGAGGAACATATGCTTCTCAGAAGAAAGAAGAGAGAGCATGGATAGCGTGAGATCGAGGAGATGGAGAGATGCTTCCGCAGGAATGACGCCCGTAAGTTTTACATCAAGGTAAAACGAACATGTCATGGCTACAAAGCCAGAGTGGCGGCCTGCAGGGATGAAAATGGAGAACTGGTAGTAGAGTCGTAGTCGATGCTGAGATTTGGAAAGACCATTTCTGCAGACTGTATAACGGCGATAATAGACAAGATACCGCTGGCAGGCAGAACGAGCCATTCGTAATGGACGACAATGTAACAGAATTCAGTCCACCCGACATAGACGAAGTCAAAATAGCGATATCAAGACTTGAGTCTAATAAAGCGGCGGGCGCAGACGGCCTGTCTGCTGAGCTTCTTAAGACGGCTGGAGATGAGCTGCTAAGGTGCATGCACCATTTCAATTGCAAGGTATGGTCGGAGGAAAGCATGCCCGACGAATGGAATCTCAGCATCGTTTGCCCGGTCCATAAAAAGGGTCTCCTTTCTTATAACTGCGCCAACTATAGAGGAATAAGTCTCCTTAACATCGCATATAAGATCTTCTCTGCCGTATTGTGTGAACGCCTAAAACCGTTTGTGCATAGCCTGATCGGCTCTTATCAGTGTGGTTTCAGACCAGGTAAATCCACAATAGACCAAATATTTACGCTACGGCAGATCTTGGAGAAGACCAAATCGACACTCACCACCTCTTCGTCGATTTCAAGGCCGCGTATGACAGCGTATATAGAGACGAGCTGTACAAAGCCATGTCTAGTTTTAACATCCCTGTCAAACTCGTCCGACTGTGCAGGATGACAATGGAGAATTCTCGCTGCTCCATTAAGGTCGGCAATGAACAAACCGAGACCTTTGATGTTAAAAAAGGATTTAGGCAAGGTGACGCGCTGTCATGCAACTTTTTCAACATCGTGCTTGAAAAGATCGTGCAAGAGTCACTGGCCAACACAAGAGGTACGATTTTTTTCAAGTCTACTCGATTGCTTGCGTACGCCGACGACATTGACGTGATTGGACGGACACAGCGAGACGTCAATCAGGCCTTTGTAAGCATTTAGGTAGAAGCGGCTAAGATGGGTCTCAAGGTTAATGAGGATAAAACCAAATATCTGCTTTCATCTAAAAGAGACGGACAACACCGACGTATTGGCCAGAACATCACCATGAGCGGATATAACTTTGAAGTGGTCAAGCAATTCGTCTACCTTGGCTCACTGATGACCAGCGACAACAACATCAGCGCTGAGATAAAACGCAGAATCACCCTTGCCAACCGCTGTTTCTTTGGGCTCAAGAGGCAATTGAGAAGTAGGGCCCTCTCTCGGGAAACCAAGGTGACTCTATATAAGACCTTAATCATCCTAGTCCTCCTTTACGGCGCAGAGGCTTGGACCTTAATAAAAGCGAATGAAGATGCCCTTGGTCGTTTCTAGAGGAAGAACTGGACCCGCCAAACTCAACCGCGCAGAAACTGTGTGGATTTCTACACTGACGGGTCTAAGACGGGGTGGGCAGTGGAGTTTTCTTTAAACAACTCAAGCTACATAAAGCTCTAAAATTACCAGATCACTGCAGCGTTTTCCAGGCGGAACTGTTGGCAATAAAAGAGGCTTTGTCTTGGCTGAAGTGGAACGTAATATCCACCACGGACATTCGCATTCTCACAGACAGTCAAGCAGCCTTAAAGTCACTGGAGTCCTATGTGTACACATCAAAATCTAGTCTCGACTGTCGCAGATCTCTTAACGAGATGGCAGAACAGTTCACCATACAGCTTATCTGGTACCGGGACACAGCGACATTAAAGGTAATGAAAAAGCCGACACACTCGCCAGACTAGGAACGACGCTACAATCAATCGTGGCTTGTGAGGGAGTACCCCTTACAACCACTAAACATAATCTGACCAATCTCGCCAGGGCCGAGACGAACCTGAGATGGACACAGGGACTAACCTGCGTCATCACCAGGCAAATCTGGCCTCGGCTTGACAGTCAACGCACAAGGAGTATAATCTCCCTAAAAAGAACTGACATCTACAAAGTTATCGGTGTCATCACAGGACACTGCCTCATTGGCAGTCACGCACAAAAACTAGGAATAGTTCCGAATGATTTCTGAAGAAGCTGTCAGGACGAGGAGGAGGTCGAATCCTTCGAAACCTTCTCTGCGCCTGTCCAGCTCTCTGCAATTTCAGGAAACGTTACCTAGGCTCTTACTTCCTTAACGGTCTGACAGATGTTCAGAAAGTAGGGATACTTGATCTTCTTAACTCTTAAGAAGCGGAAAAAGGGTTCCACGAATAGTGGGGTAGAACCCCCTCGTAGCTGCACATCGGGCCTCCCTGGCCTATGTGCATTCTTCTCAACTTTGGGAAGGCTACGACCCTACCTACCTACCTAGAGGATAATTCTGTGTACTTTCTACGGTCCCGTTTGTTCAAACGGAGTATGGAGGGTTGTACGGGTAGTACAGCGACATCGGCCTGGTACAACGTCTACGGATACAACCTCTAAGGTGGCTAGGCCATGTAGAGCGCATGGAAAATACAGCTTCGACCCAAAGAGTCTTCGAATCCACTCCGGAAGGAAGGCGCGGCAGAGGACGGCCGCATCATCCGTGGCGCACGCAGGTGGAAGGGGACCTTAACCAACTGGGCGTGCGGCGCTGAAAACGGCTGGCCAAAGACCGTGCCAGCTGGAGACACTTGTTGGTTGAGGCCCAGGTTCACCACGGACTGTAGCGCCACCTAAGTAAGTAAGTAAGCTCACTTACAAGCCCTGAAAAGCTCTGCATTCGAAGTTTTCGGTTTCAAGGCTCCACCACGAAGAAACACCTGGTTCGATGAAGAGTGCAGAAGGATTCACACAGCGAAGCAGGATGCATATGAAAGAACAAGAGCAAGCTCATGAGCTCTACGAGTTAAAAAGAAGGGAAGAGCACGAGAAGCGCGCGATTGAGGATTTGGAGAGGTGTTACTGCAGGCGTGACGTTCGAAAGTTATATCAACAGATAAAGCGAACATGTCAAGGTTATAAGGATAGAACGGAAGCCTACAGCGATGAGAACGAACGCAGTCGATGCTGAGAATTTGGAAAAACCACTTCTGCAGATTGTATAACGGCGATGTTAGTCAATATACTGCTGTTAGGCAGAATGATCCATTTCTAACCGACGAAGACCGCAGAGAACTCCGTCCCCCTGACTTCGACGAAGTTAAGATTGCCATATCGAAACTCAAGTCAAATAAAGCTGCTGGCGCAGATGGACTGTCTGCTGACCTCTTCAAGGCAACTGGATATAACCTGGTTAGGAGCATGTACCAGCTTATCTGTAAGATATGGTCAGAGGAAAGCATGCCCGAGGAATGGAGTCTCTGCATCGTATGCCCGATCCACAAGAATGGAGGCCCCTCAGACTGCACTTACTACAGAGGAATAAGTCTCCTTAACATCGCCTATAAAATCTTGTCTGCCGTTTTGTGTGAACGCCCGAAGCCTTTTGTAACTAAGATGATAGGTCCTTATCAGTGCGGATTCAGGCCAGGGAAGTCCACCGTCGACCAAATCTTCACACTGCGGCAGATCCTAGAAAAAACCAATGAATTTCAAATCGACACTCACCAGCTATTTGTCGACTTCAAAGCCGCATACGACAGCGTAGTTAGAGACGAGGGATACAACGCTATGACTACCTATGACATACCTGCTAAACTCGTCAGACTATGCAGGATGACTTTGGAGAATGCTCGCTGCTCCATCCGAATCGGTGAACACCTTACCGATGGTTTTGATGTCAAAAAAGGATTTAGGCAGGGCGATGCGCTGTCGTGTGATTTCTTCAACATCATATTGGAAATGATTGTGCAAAAATCACTGGCCAATACAAGACGCCGACGACATTGACACAATAGGTGGATCACAGAGAGATGTCAATGAGGCGTTTGCGAGTATTGAGATCGAGGCGGCGAATGTTGGTCTGGCGGTAAACGACGGCAAAACTTAATAAATGCTGTCATCACCACCGACGTCTTGGCCAGAACGTTTGTATTGGCAGACATAAGTTCGAGGTAGTTAAGGACTTTGTCTACCTTGGCTCCGCAGTGACCTGGAACAACGACATCAGCTCCGAAATCAAACGCAGAATCACTCTTGCCAACCGCTGTTTCTTTGGGCTCAGGAGGCAACTGAGTAATAGAGCCCTCTCCCGAACGGCAAAGTTGACTCTATATAAGACCCTTATCACCCCGGTCCTGTTGTACGGCGCAGAAGCATGGACACTATCAAAAGCGGGTGAGGAGGCCCTTGGTCGGTTCGAGAGAAAGATTTTGCGCGTGATTTTCGGGCCTATAAACGCAGACGGCCGACGGGAATGGAGGAAAAGATCCAACCACGAACTTTACGGGCTGTGCAGCGACATGAGCCCAATCAGGCGATTACGGATTCAACGCCTAAGATGGCTGGGCTATGTAGAGCGAATGGACACCACCGCTCCAGCCTGGAGAGTCCTTGTATCCAACCCCGAGGGACGAAGAAGCAGAGGACGGCCGCCCTTAAGATGGCACACACTGGTGGAAGGGGACCTCAGCCAACTGGGTGTGCGGCAATGGAAAAGTCTAGCAAAAGATCGTGCTAGATGGAGGGGCATGTTGGTTGAGGCCCAGGTTCACCCCGCATTGTAGCGCCCGTTAAGATGAAGAAGAAGCTCGCTAAGGTTGTCAAAGAAGGGGGCGCCGAGGTAGATCCTCCTGCCATTCGCAAAAGAGGGACATGAGCAGAGGAGGTGTTGTATTGGTTCCTCCTCCTCCTCGTCCATGCTGGCGCGACAGAAGTTATTGGAGGGTGGGCCTAGTCTAGTGGCGTGTTTTCCATTGATGCAGTGACCTGTAATGACACCCACTAGTTTACTTAAGGTTGCCCTTTTGGTTGCCACTAGATCCCTGGTTCGTCCTAGGCTTAACTTAGGCCACAAGTGTTTGGTGATAAAGCCGATAGCTCTCATTCCATTGGTGGTTGGTCTCCTCTATAGTTTGAAGTTTTATCATGTGCTTTACCGTACTTATTGGTGTTTCTAGGTACCCGAGGGTAGGTAGGCTGAGTTTGCTTGACTTCAACTTTGCGAGTTCGTCGGCCGCGCAATTTCCTGGAATATCCCTATGCCCGGGACCCCACAGTATTTTAATGTTGAACTGTTCAGCCATCTCATCTAGAGATAGGCGACAGTTAAGAGATGTCTTTGATTTGCGGGTTACCGCGGCCAGGGACTTTTATGGCTGTCCGTGCAAATGATAATATCCTTAGCGGATATTACATTGACCCTGAGCCATGCTAGGGCCTCCGTTATCGCTGTTATTTCTGCCTGATACACACCGCAGTAATTTGGAAGTCTGAAAGATAGGTTGAGGTTAAGTTCCTTGGAGAAGACCTCACTACCTACACCCGACTCCATCTTAGAACCATCGGTATAGAGGGAGATCGAGTCATTTAGTATGACTTTCCCTTCAGCCCATTCCTCCCTGAATGGAAAGACAACTTCGAAGTTCCCAGTGAACGCATTCTGCGGGATGATGTAGTCAGTGTCCATGGGTACTTTTAAGTGGTTTAGAATGGTGGTATGGCCTTTTTGAGATGTGGGCCATTTTCTTAAGCTCCTCATCCTTAGGCCCGCGCAGGCAGCGACTTGCTTGCTGAAAAGGTTCAATGGTGGAAGTTGTAATTGAATATTTAGGGCCCCCGTAGGGGTTGATCTGATCATTCCGCTTATGTATAAGCTGGCCGATCTTTGTACTTTCCCCAGAAGGCCTCGATTGACTGCCTTGTCCAGAGCAGTTCACCAGACTACGACGCCATACAGGAGGATGGGCCTTATGACCACTGTGTAGAGCCAGTGTATAATGCTTGGTTGGAAACCCCACTTCCTGAAAACCACTTTCTTACAGCTGTAGAGGACAACAGCTGCTTTCTTGACGCGATCAAGAATGTTGGGTTTCCAATTCAGCCTCCTGTCGAGGACTAAGCCTAGATACATATTTAGCCTGCTCCTTGATTGTTAGTTGGGTTCCACGGACTGGTGACTGGACGCAGTATCGTGCCTCACTCACCAACTACAACCAAGAGATTAGAAGAACCAAAAGAGACTCATGGAAAAAGTTCTGCAGCAGTCTTTCAGACATTCAGAGCAGCGCTCGTATTCACAGAGTTCTCGCCAAAGAGCACACTAACCAAATTGGTCTGTTAAGGAGAGCAGCTGGCACTTACGCGGAAAATAGTACGGAAGTACTAAAAATTCAGACCAGTACGCACTTCCCAGACTCCAACATCATTCCCTCCGATCTCTCTAACATACCTCCGCAGATCAGGGCAACTAGACCCAACAGGGAGGATTGGAAGAGAGCACGAACGATATTTCACGAGGGAAGCATAAAATGGGCCATCAATTCTTTTGACCCATACAAATCCCCGGGGGAGGATGCCATCTTTCCAGCCCTTCTTCAGAAGGGGAGTGCGCAAATCAGCCCCAGGCTCATTAACATCTTTAGCACCAGCTATGCATGGGGACACATACCAACAAGCTGGACAGAGGTAAAGGTAAAATTCATTCCCATAGTAGGCCGTAGACCCACAGACCTGCCTAAGTCCTACAGACCGATAAGCCTTACCTCTTTCTTCCTAAAAACAATGGAAAAAATTCTGGATAGGCATATCAGGGACGGTGCCCTGAAAAGATCACCACTTCACAAAAACCAATATGCCTACCAGCATGGCAAATCGATCACGCATGCTCTTCAGGAGCTAACAGCCCAGATCAACAAATCCCTGAGCAACAAAGAAATTGCGATAAGTTGCTTTCTCGATATTGAGGGTGCCTTCGATAACACCGACTACACCCAAATAAAACGTTGCATCCTCAGCACAGGGGTGGACAATACCACATGCAATTGGATCAGGAAAATAAACACCTCACTAGGCAATGACAAAATCAGCGTAAACGCCGCGGAAGGATGTCCTCAAGGCGGGGTTCTCTCACCACTCCTGTGGCCCATCGTGGTAAATGAACTGAGAAGCATACTTAGCAGCAATGGCTTCTATTTCCAAGGCTACGCTGACGACATAGTGATCCTGATTAGAGGCAAATTCGAAGACACAGTCTCGGAACTCCTCCAACGGGCACTAAGCCTTGTTGCAAACTGGTTCATAAAGGTTGCACTAAATGTTAATCCTAGGAAAAGCACCATAGTCGCTTTCACCAAAAGAAGGAATAGGCACAAGCTTACTAAACCTACCCTCTTTGGTGAAGCGATAGAGTTCTCAAATATCTAGGGATGACTCTAGACGAAAAGCTCACTTGGAACTCTCACATTACAAAGACCATCGAGAAAGTCAGGATAACTTTATGCACCAGCAAAAGTCTCACTGGCAAAAACTGGGACACAAACCCCAAAATGTCCCGCTGGCTCTGGCTACATACAGCAATCACCACCAATGCTGCGTCCGTCTGGTGGCACAAAACAAAACAAGTATCAGTGCAAGCCAAGCTCAACAAATTGCAAAGACCAGCTTGCATCTGTATCACTGGAGCCATGAGAACAACCCCCACAGCAGCACTAGAAGTCATCACAAACCTGCCACCCCTTCATCTCCAACTGATGGAAGAAGCAATGGTCTTTGCCCATAGACTGATCGTGGAGGATGACTCTTACCGTAGGCTCTTTCACCCTGATATCCTTACCGAAATA
Source organism: Eumerus sabulonum (assembly GCA_951905685.1). Lineage (NCBI taxonomy): Eukaryota > Metazoa > Arthropoda > Insecta > Diptera > Syrphidae > Eumerus > Eumerus sabulonum. The sequence continues at coordinate 10,592,437 of OX645060.1, forward strand.
AACAGGCATGAATTCCTAAGGATATCTCTTACAGACAACTGTCTCCCCAGATACAACTTCAGCCAAAACTACAAGGTCACGTTCCCCAACCGACAAAACTGGGATCAGGATAGACCCTCCTTCAATCGTGGATCCTACGTGTGGTACACAGATGGCTCCAAAACGGACGAAGGCGTTGGGGCTGGAGTATACGGAGCAAATACAGGCACATGCATCTACGTCAGCATGGACAGATACAACTCCGTTTTTCAAGCAGAGATATTTGCTATAGAACTCTGCCTCAGAGAAAATATAAACAGAAATATACTTACAAAAACATTTACATTCTCTCTGGCAGCAAGGCTGCACTTCTAGCCCTAAAGAGCTTTGAAATCACCTCCAAACTGGTATGGGACTGCCTACAACTACTTCACCAGCTGGCCAGTACAAACAGAGTTCATCTCATTTGGATACCTGGGCACAGCAGCCATACAGGCAACGAAAAGGCGGACCTACTAGCTAGGAAAGGCTCTGCATCACCATTTATGATGCCACGACTTTTCTGCGGCATACCCATTAGCACCACCAAATGCTGCATAAACAATTGGTTAATGAACACGACAGATCTCTACTGGTCACAAACGAAAGGTAGCAGACAAGCCAAGCTGTCCCTCCCAACTACATCCCTCAAAAGAATGAAACAACTTCTCATGCTTTCGAGGAGTCAGATTCGTTTAATCACAGGTTTCCTTACTGGACACTGCCCAGTTAATAAACACCTCAAAACACTGGGCATCATACAAGATGACACTTGCCGAATGTGTAATGAAGACGAAGAAACAGCAGAGCACATACTGTGCCACTGTAACTGCCTGGTCAGTACACGTCATCGTCACCTAGGCAAGTATTATCTTAAAGCAGAAGAAATCTAAGTTTTATCACGAACTCGGGTTTTCTGAGTGAACTGTAAGTGGGGGACATCACAATAGGCCCACTCGTGGCCGCAGTGATCAGGCGACTCTGTCCCACCCCCTAAGCCCTATCTATCTATCTGGGTTCCACCCAGCCTCGGTGGGTTGAGGGGTGGAATTTTATATTTGTTAGTGAACAGTACTAGATCGGTCTTCTTGGGGTTCACCCCAAGTCCACAGCACTGTGTCCAGGTTTCTAATGTATGAAATGCACTCTGCATACGGTTGCATAGAGTGCTGGGAAATTTTCCTGTGGCGGCAATAGCAATGTCATCTGCATAGGCAGTCACAGCGTACCCTTCCTGTTCAAGCAACAGCAGTAGTTCGTTGACCACCACGTTCCAGAGGAGGGGGGAGAGTAGTCCACCCTGTGGTGTACCTCTGCTGACCGTTCTAGTTGAGACGGCACCAGCGAAGTTGGTTTGAACGACTCTTTGCGTTAGCAGTTGTCGTACCAGTTCAATCACTGATCCCGTAACACCCAGTGTCGTAGCGGAGTCACTACTGCCTGGGAAGTGTGCGCTTAGAAGAAGTTCCAGGGCTTCCTCTCCGGAGGTCGTCCAGGAACCTTCATTAGGCATCAGGTGGCTTGGATTGTATGGGACCGAAGCTAGAATCTTTCTTATTCTTGAGGCTTCGGAGACCGCCTTGATGTTGTCGCACTAGTTCCTTCAGGATTGTCTTTTTGCCTTTCTGGTCGCTGCTTTGAAAGATTTAAGTGCCTCCTTGTAGAGGTCCCAATCCTCTTGCAAGCGGGTACATTTAGCTTTGTTAAAGAGATTTCTGCTCTCTTTCCTAAGGGAGACTATCTCTTTATTCTACCAGCGGGGTTTGGGTTTCCTTCTGGGGGTGCTAACCGCACAAGATTTAGACAGTGCTCTGTTAAGGGTTTCTGTCAGCTCATTTACTAAGCTGTCTAATTCCGCTTAGTTAAGCGGATAGGTAGGGTGTCTTGTCCCTAGGTGGAGTTGAACATAGGCTCTATATTTTTGCCAGTCAGTTTTCCTGTGGTTTCTAAAGGGAGCTGGGGCACTGACGTAGCTGACTATGCTGAATTGAATGTAGCGACGGTCAGGGTGGGAGCGCTCTTTTAGGATCCTGCGATGCAAAGGTTACATCCAGAACGTACGGATACGAATTTCTCGGGATCAACGGAGTCGAGAAGGAACACCTACATTGAACGTCGGAAAGTTGCAATCGCAAAGGACCGCTAGGACCTTCGTCGATCAAGTCTCCCTCAAAATCTCTCAAGTCCCGATGCAATCTATTCAAACCATAGAACAGCTATGGAGTCGTTGTCAGAACGCCATCAGAGAGGCCGCCTCAGATGTACTCGGCTTCAAGCCACCACCTTTGTGAAACCCCTGGTTTGATGACAAATGCAGACAGGCCCATGTAGAGAAAGAGAATGCATACATGGCTACACTGCATCGAAGGACGAGAGCTGCCCACGAGCTCTATGAACAGAAAAGGAGGGAGAAGCATGCGCTTCTAAGAAGAAAAAAAAGGAGCACAAGAATCGCGAGATCGAGGAGATGGAGAGATGCTATTGCAGGAACGATGTTCGAAAGTTTTACCAAAAAGTAAAGTAAACATGCCAAGGCTATAAAACCTAAAACTAGAGCAGAAGCCTGCAGGGATGAGCACGGACAACCAGTAGTGGAGTCTCAGTTGATGCTGAGATTGTGGAAGGACCACTTCTGCAGACTATATAACGGCGCTGATAGTCAAAATGGCGCCGTCAGGCAGATTGAACCATTCACAATGGACGAAGACGAAAGAGAATCCCGTCCACCCGACCTAAATGCAATTAAGCTAGTAATTTCAAAGCTCAAGAATAATAAAGCCGCGGGCGCTCTGCCGAGCTATTTAAAGATCATCTCCGATCTGGTAGGGCGCATGTACCAGCTTATCTGTAAAATGTGGTCGGAGGAAAGCATGCCCGACGAATGGAATCTCAGCATCCTTTGCCCAGTCCACAAGAAAGGAGACCCCTACAACTGCGCCATATACAGGGGAATAAGTCTCTTTAACATCGCACGTAAGACACTCTCTGCCGTAATGTATGAATGCCTGAAACCTTTTGTGGATAATCTGATAGGTTTTTATCAGTGTCGTTTCAGGTCAGGAAAATCCACGATAGACCAAATATTTAGACTACGGCAGATCTTGGAGAAGAGCCATGAGTTCCAGGTCGACACGCACCATATTTTTGTCGACTTCAAAACCGCATATGACAGTGCTTACAGAGACGAGCTATACCGCACCATGTCCAGTTTTGATATCCCTGCCAAACTCGTCAGATTGTCCAGAATGACAATGGAGAACTCTCGCGGCTCCATTAAGGTCGGAGGTGAACTAACCGAGGCCTTCGATATTACAAAAAGGTTTTAGACAGGGTGACGCAATGTCATGTGATTTACTTAACATCATATTAAAAAAGTACGTGCGGAACTCTGCGGCCAATAGAAGAGTTACGATCTACTTCAAGTCTACACAATTGCCTGCCTACGCAGATGAAATTGACGCGCAACAGCGACGTCTTGGTCAGAATGTCACCTTTGGCAGCTATATGTTTGAAGTAGTCAAGGACTTCGTCTACCTTGGCTCAAAGATAACTCTTGCCAACCGCTGCTTCTTTGGGCTCAAGAGGCAACTAACGCAACTGTGTAGTAGAGCCCTCTCTCGAAAAACTAAGGTATCCCTTTACAAAACCTTAGCCATCCCGGTCATCCTCTATGGCGCTGAGGCTTGGACGTTAACAAAAGCGGATGAAGAGGCTCTTGGACATTTCGAGAGGAAAATTCTGCGTGCAATCTCTGGTCCCGTTTATGTAAACGGAGAGTGAAGGAGAAGATTCAATCAAGAACTGTACGGGCTATATACCGACATCGGTATACCATATACCGGCGTCTACGGATCCAACGTCTATGATATTTAGGCCACGAAGGGCGAACGAACAGCACAGCTCTGGCCCCAAGGGTCTTAGACTCCAACCCGGAAGAACGACGTTCCAGAGGACGGCCGCATCTAAGGTGGCGCACACAGGTGGAAAGGGACTTAACCAACTGGCACTGGAAGCAGCTGGCCAAAGATCGTGCCGGCTGGCGAGTCTTGTTGGTTGAGGCCTTGATTTACCCCGAACTGTAGCGCCATCTAAGCAAGTAGATAGGCCCTTTCTGTTGCTACGAGGGGACGACTCCGTATTCATGGAACCATTTTGCGCTTCTTACAAAAGTAAAAATGTGGCCTAAGTGCGACCCGCAAGGCCCATAGAGGTTATAACTTTAAAGTGACCATATACTGTGAGTGTTGTGCCTTCAACAGTATGTGTCGCATAGGTTTTTGCTTTTTTTTTTTAGTTATATGGGAAGCTAATCACTTCTGCGCGTCGAATGAAATAAGTCCCGTGTCAATATCATCTTTGGTTTTCGAGATAATCGAGACCAAAAATTCCGCACGCACATACGTACATACGCACACACAGACATCTCTATAAAAACCTTCGAGTTAGATTCTGGTGACCTTGAAAAGTGAAGACATTTCAAAATTTGGAATTCGCAAAAAAGGGACATTGATTGGTTTGATTGGAAATAATGGATGGATGGATGGCTGGGAGTGATGGAAAAAGAATTGAACGGGCTCAACCGGGATTTGAACCCGGGACCTCTCGCACCCAAAGCGAGAATTATACCCCTAGACCATTGAGCCGCTTGTACTAACGTTGGCTAAAACAGTTCAAGCGGCTGTTAAACTACATATGTGACCCAGACTTTAATCTGGTGGCCGTGGTGCAGTGGTTAACATCATCGGCCGTCGAGCGGAGGGTCTATAGTTCAAATTCGTTCCATAGCCAAGAAAAATCTGCTCATAGCCCCTATAGATTTTGAATTGTGAAAGTAGCGCATTTGTCGAATAGCTGGAAAGTCGTTTACTAACTTAAATTTAGTCCAATCTTACGTAATTTTAGATGAACTATTGGGTGCGGAGTTAGGTAGGTAGGTAGGTATTTCGTAGCCTCACGAGGGGAGTACACATATAGGCCAGATAGGCCCTTTGTGTTGTAACGAGGGGGACGATCCCCTATTCTTGGAACCATTTTGCGCTTCCTACAGAATTAAGTAGGTCAGTTATCCACATCTGCGATCTTCGACCACATTCGAGGGAATGCTGGGAAAACTGCGCCAACGTTTGGTCTCACTAACTGGAGGCGAGGTGTGAGTAGGCTGGACTGCAAGGACCAGCTATCGCATGACTTTGCGAGGAAGGTTGTTCCCACCTTTAAGCTAAGGGAGGGGGCTGCACTAAAGGCAGTCCCCTTGGACGAGGTACCAGAGAGGCCTAAAGCCAAAATGAGCGTACCAGATATGGAATTGGAGAAAAGCGAGATCCTCGGCTTTCTAAAGGCACAAAACCCAGCGGTCCCTATGGATGACTGGGAAGTAGTCGCAATCGAAAGTAACGAAGATGGCACAAAGAGCATAATCTTCGTTATCGAGGATCCGCCGGAAATAATGAAAAAGGAGAGGCATACGCGCCTATTCTTCGGGGCTGGTGAGTTTCCTCTGAGACTCAGGAAGAAGGCGGTACGGCAGCTGTGGTGAAGGAGATTGCTACTGCAAATGAAAGTAGTGCAAATAAACCTAAATCACACTAAGGCCGCATCAGCCAACCTCATGCTGCTTATGAACAGTGAGCAGCTTGATGTGGCCCTGATCCAAGAACCATGGATCCTCCATAATCGGGTTAAGGGATTAGGGTCATCGAAATACAGCCTCTTTTATAACAGTAGCGAAGGCAAGGTTAGAACTTGTATCGTTGCTAGCAAAGATCTCCACGTACTAATATTAACTAATTTCAGCTCGGGTGACCAGACGGTGGTGGAGGTTACGGGAAAGGAGGGTACACTAACGATGGCTTCAGTTTACCTACCGTACGACGAAGGCACGGACGTCCCCTCTAGGGAAACAAGGTCATTGATCGCAATGGCCGAACAAGGTAAAAAGAACTTAGTCGTAGGGTGTGATGCTAACGCCCATCACACTACTTGGGACAGCTCTAATACCAATAGTAGGGGTGAGGCTTTGTTCGGTTTTGTCCTTAGTACTAACCTAGTTATATGTAATCGGGGTGATTCACCAACATTTATTACTAGTAACAGAAGGGAAGTCTTGGACATAACGCTTATAAATGGTAACGGTACTGCGGACATCTCAAATTGGAGAGTATCTGACAAAGCCTCACTTTCTGATCACTGTTGGATCCTCTTCGACTTGAATGTCCGTAGGCCGAACAGGAAAGTCTTTCGGAATCCGCGGAAGGCGAACTGGCAGAGGTTTGACGCGGAGCTGGGTGGGACCCTTAACCGACCTCCGGATGGGAACCCCGGCTCCATGGAAGACATCGATGAGATGGTATTAAACCTTACCAGCAAGCTAAATCAGTCATTTGAGAAGGCATGCCCTACCAGACGACCCAGTAAAAGAAACCACCCACCATGGTGGAATGCTAAAATAACGGAGCGGCTTCGTATCTCTAGGCTCAGTTGGAACCTGGCAAAAGAGGGGGCCATTGAATGTTCAACCTATAGAGATAGTGTTAAGCGGCTCAAAAAAGAAATTAGATTCGCCAAGAAGGACTCTTGGAGAAGCTTCTGCGGCTCTATTGAATCATGTACGGGTACAGCTCGTCTGAGGAAGGTCCTTGCAAAAGCTCCCACACAGATGTCCTCTATAAAGAGATCTGATGGTAGCTGGACAGACTCAAACGAGAGCGTGCTTGATTAACTACTGAAATGTCATTTCCCTGGCTGCGAGGATGCAGGAATCTTCAATTCGGCAGACACGCTGCCAAGGGAGTGAACATGAGACAGTCGATTAGATTGTTACGGAAAATAAGATCCTGTGGGCAATCAAGTCTCTTGACCCCTACAAGGCACCGGGAATGGATGGGATCTTTCCGATCATGTTGCAGGAGCCATGTGAAGTCATTCTTCCATGGCTGAAGCGCATCTACTCCTGGTGCCTCAGGATGGGTTATGTTCCTCAAGCGTGAAGGGAATTTAGGGTGGTTTTCATACCCAAGTCGGGTAAAGTCAATCACACTACTGCAAAGGACTTTAGGCCTATCAGTCTGTCATCCTTCCTGATGAAAACGCTGGAACGAATAATAGACTTGTACGTAAGGGAAGAGATTGGGGACGGTTATCTGTCATAATCACATAATGCGTGCATAAGGGGAAAATCGGTGGATACTGCTCTGCATAGGGTAGTCTCTAGATAGGAAAATCGCTCAGCATCAAGGAATTCACTCTAGGTGCCTTCCTTGACATTGAGGGTGCCTTTAACAACGTTAGTACCGAAGCAATAGTGTCCAGCCTTCATATGGCCCAAATAAACCCGGGTGTATGCAGTTAGATTGGGCAAATGCTGGGTACTCGCATAGTAAATTCGACGATAGGGAGAGCATGCGGAAGGGTGAGAGTAAATAAAGGTACACCACAAGGTGGCGTTCTGTCACCCCTCCTATGGCTCCTTGTGGTCGACGGAATGGCCAAGATTCTGGAGACGGAGGGTTTTAATGTCACACTCTACGCCGATGACATTGCCATTTTAGTCCCTGGAAAATTTCCGCAGGTCCTCAGCGATAGACTATGCTATGCACTGATGTTAGTGGATAGCTGGGTCAAAGGGCGAGGTCTGGGAGTAAATCCGGCGAAAGCAGAGGTAGTACTCTTTACAAGGAAAAGATCTGTACCAATATACACCTACCCCCGTATGAATGGTATAGATCTGATCCCTGGAAAATCTGCCAAATATCTTGGCATAATCCTGGACTCCAAACTTAGTTGGGGAGAAAATGTTGAGAAAAGAATCAAAAAGGCCTACGTGGCACTATATTCGTGCAAGGTAGCCTTTGGAAAGACATGGGGCCTCAAACCGAGATTAGTACATTGGTTGTACACTGCGGTGGTAAGACCTATCCTAGTCTATGGCTCGGTTGCCTGGTGGAAGGCGCTTGAGAAAAAGAGTCATCTTCAGAGTGTGTCAAAGGTTCAAAGAGCAGGCTGTCTGGCGGTGACGGGATCTATGAAGTCCACACCAACGGCGGCTCTTGAAGTCATGCTGAACCTCCCTCCCCTGGAAATTTACTGCGAGAGCGCTGCAATCAGAACTGCGCTAAGATTACAGGAATCAGGTCTCTGGAAAAGGAGTCCTCACGGACATGCATCAGTCTTGGATCGATGGGCCGTCTCGAGATTCAGAACCGTAACGGACTATGTCACCCGACTTCCTTCCTGGGAGAGGAGATTCTCTATTAGAATTCCCTCCAGGGGCGGCGGACCTGATCAGCAAAGAGAATATCACAGGAAAAAGGATCAGCATCTATGTTGACAGCCAGGCAGCCATTAAGGCTCTGCAGGCAGCATGGATATGATCCAAACTCGTCAAACTCTGCAAGGAGAAGTTAGAAGAGATATCCAATGTAAATGAGGTGACCCTTTGCTGGGTACCTGGTCATATGAATATCTCCGGAAACGAGAGGGCGGACGAGCTGGCTAGGGTGGGATCAGGTGCTAACATTGCGCAGATCTCAGCTGAGGCCAAAGCACCACTCAGTGCGCTCTACAGGGAGATACAGACGGAGCTACTGGTGAAAGCCAATAAGCGATGGCGTCGCTTAGATACATGCGCAACGGCGAGATCGACTTGGCCCGTCTATGATAAGAAAAGGACGGAAAATCTGCTGAAGTTCAATCGTGGGAGCATTCGACTGGCAGTCGGTGCCCTCACCGGGCACTGCATGCTATCCTACCATGCAGCTCGACTAGGCCAGCCCTACAATGACTTTTGCAGAAGCTGCAGGGACGAAGAGGAAATTGAGTCCGTTCGTCACCTGCTGTGCGAATGTCCGGCGCTAGCCCAAAAAAGGAATATATTCCTGGGAAGATACTTCCTTTCGGGACTAGAAGAGGTAGGTAATATTGGGCTGAACAGAATATTGGGATTTTTATCCTCGTCTGGCTGGTTCAGCTCGACGGATGCTCGAAAATGTATAGGTATCAACGGGTTAAACAAAACAAGTGGGTACAATGGACTCAACGTAGTCTACGTGAGCCTTGACTTTATGTCAAAAGGGCACCCATATACCTAACCTAACCTATCCATATCTGCTAAACGTCAGTCAGGTCGTTAAGGAAGCAGGATCCCTGGTATCGTTTCCTACTATGACAGAGGGCCGGACTGGCGCAGAGCAGGAGTTGAGTAGACTCAACCTCCTCTACGTCTTCACAGCCCCTGCAAAAGTCGGTCGAAACTTGCCCTAGTCTTTGTGCATGACACGCAATAAGACAGTGACCAGTGATGACACTAACGATTATGCCGATGTCGGTTCGTTTTAGGGAGATTAGGCCCATGGTTCGCTGTCGGTCAAGTCATGGCCAGATTTGCTTGGTGGTTAGGCAGGTATGCCCTTGGACCCATCTCAGGTTCGTCTCAGCCATGGCTTGAATCATTAGCTCTAATTTATTGGCTGCTAGTGTTGTACCAGCGTATGCCATGTTTGTTCGTTGCGTCGTTTCTTGTATGTTTATAAAAGACTCCGCTACCCACCCCGTCTTTGGTTTTTGACCCATCTGTGTAAAAGCCCACGCAGCCCATGCGAGATCGCGCTTGTTGGGACCATTTTTTCCTTTTTGGGTAGGTCATTTTGAAATTTTTGTGAAAGACTGTGGTGGGCTCAATGTAGTCGGAGGTCTCGGCCAAAGTTGTCCGGTCGTTTAGGATAGAAGCATGCCCGGAAATACAGTTCGTCCATTTTGATCTGGCCTGTAATCTCGCAACCGTATATGTGGCAAGCTGCTTACTGTGGATATCGAGTGGGTTTAGGTGGAGTAGCATGTTGATCGCCGCCGTTGGAGTAGACCTAAAGGCCGCGGTGATGCACATGCCTACTAACTTCTGTACCTTCTCGACTTGCTGTAGTATGTTGTACGACCATTGGGTTATTTTGTGGCTGAAGCCCCATTTTTTCCCTAAGGCTTTCTTGCAAGTGTAGAGCGCTATGGTTGCCTTCCTTGGTCGCTCGGTAATTTTTTCTTTCCAGGCTAATTTGCTGTCCAGTATAACGCCACGATGTATAGCACTAGAGGAATGGGTAAGTCTGACACTGAGTAGAGTGATTGGACACGTGTCCGGAATCTTGTGCTTTCTATTGAAGAGTACAAGTTTTGTGCTCACCTGTACAATGTGGAGAATGCCGTACGCATGCGGCCATTCAGCGTAGGCAGATATTTGCCCGAGATGGCGATAGCAACATCATCAGTGTGGGCAATAACATCGAGGCCTCCTAGTTTAGCCAGTAGTTCGTGTGCGACTACGTTCCAGAGAAGAGGAGAGTGGACATAGGTGTTCCTAGCCTTGCCTTCCTAGCTCCTCTTTTCGGTTCTTCGGGTGACGATCTAAGTCTCTTGACCAGTTAGTCTTTTTCCAGAGCTACGATTTTAGCTGGAAGGCCGCCCCTTCTTCTGGCTCGCTACTCCTCTCGCACTGCCCTGGTTTTTCATTGCGGCGCCTTTTGGTACACCTCGTCCACTGCTGCTTTTTTCTGCTCACACTTGATATCATACAACGGGGTTTTGTCTGGGTCGGTAGCTAGCCTAAGGTGTTATCGGTCAATTCCTGTATGGTTGAGCGGCAATGCAGCCACATTTTGTTGACATTTGTGCTCGACGCAGGCATACCGGAGAGCCTTTCGCTCAGTTGCTCCATGTAGAATCTGGTAACCATCGGTGTGCTCAGGGTCCAATGTCGAACCTCCATGAGCTGGTGCAGCTTTCTGGTATTGGACAGGCGAGCTCTAAATTTTGCTGCTACGAGGAAAAGGTTAGAGTCGACGCTTGCCCCCTGAATGTCCGCACATCCAGGCTGTTTGACGAGTGTCTTGCGTCAATGAGCACATGGTCGATTTGGTTGGCGGTTCGATCATCCCGAGATCGCCAGGTTGCTATGTGGATTCGCTTGTGGGGAAATCTTGGGCTACTTACCATCGCATTACAAGGTGTCGAAAATTCCGTGGGTAGGAAGCCGTTATCTGTTCTTGTATCGTGGAGGCTGTGCTTTCCGACCACTCCGTCAAAGGTGTTCTCCTTACCAAATTTGGCATTGAAGTCCCCGACTACGACCTTAACAACGTACTCCGGATAAGCTCCGCAGACGTTCAGCCTCTTCGTTAGGAGCTTGTGCACCTATGAGTCTGATGTTGTAAAATCTCCCTTTGATGCGGATCACAGCCAGGCGATCACTTCTCTTCTTCTTAGGTGGCCAACAAACTTCTCCAGCTGGCAGGGTCTTTTGCCAGCTGTTTCCAGTGACGCACTCTCAGTTGGTCCAGGTCCCCGTCCACCTGTGTACGCCACCTCAGATTCGATAGTCCTCTGCCGCGTCGACCCTCGGGGTTGGACGCGAAGACTCTTCGGGCCGGAGCTGTACTTTCCATTCGCTCAACATCGCCTAGCCATCTTAGACGTTGGATCCGCAGACGTCGTACCAGGTCCATGTCGCTGTACAGCCCGTATAGTTCGTCGTTGTATCTTCTCCTCCACTCCCCGTTTATACAAACGGGACCATAGATTGAACGCAGAATTTTCCTCTAGGAACGACCAAGGGCCCCTTCATCCGCCTTGCTTAAGGTCCAGGCCTCTGCGCCATAGAGGAGGGACGGGATGATTAAGGTTTTGCACGGCGCAACTTTGGTCTTTCGTGACAGAGCTCTACTTCTCAATTGGCTCTTGAGCCCAAAGAAGCAGCGGTTGGCAAGAGTAATTCTGCGTTTAATCTCAGCGCTGGTGTTATTGTCGCTGGTCACTAGTGAGCCAAGGTAGACGAAGTCCTTGAGCACTTTGATTCTGCAGCTGCCAATTGAGACGTTCTGGTCGAGACGCGTCGGTGTTGCGCGCCTTTTTTGGTGGACAGCATATATTTCGTTTTAGCCTCGTTAACCGAAAGACCCATTTTAGCCGCCTCTGCTTCAATGCTCCCGAACGCATCATTGATGTCGCGCTGTGTTCGTCCAATTACGTCAATATCATCCGCGTACGCAAGCAGTTACGCAGACTTGAAATAGATCGTACCTCTTGTGTTGGCCAGTGAGTCTCGTATAATCTTTTCAAGCACGATCTTGAAGAAATTACATGACAGTGCGTCACCTTGTCTAAATCTTTTTTAACATCAAAGGTCTCGGTTAATTCGTTACCGACCTTAATGGAGCAGCGAGAGTTCTCCATTGTCATTCTGCACAATCTGACAAGTTGGGCAGGGGTGTCCAAACTAGACATGGCGCTATATAGCTCCTCTCTATACACTCTGTCATATGCGGCCTTGAAATCGACGAAAAGGTCTTGAGTGTCGATTTTGTATTCTTGGGTCTTCTCCAAGATTTGCCGTGTGAATGTCTTGTGTACTGTAGACTTACCAGGCCTGAAACCACACTGATAAGAACCTATCAGATTATCCACAAAGGGTTTAAGGCGTTCACACAGTACGGCGGAGAAGATCTTGTAGTTGGCGCAGTTATAGGGGTCTCCTTTCTTGTGGACTGGGCAAACGATGCTGAGTTTCCATTCGTCGGGCATGCTATCCTCTGACCATATTTTACAGATAAGCTGGTGCATGCGCCCTACCAGATCATCTCCAGCTCGGCAGACAGCCCATCTGCGCTTAATTGCATCTAGGTCGGGTGGATGATATTCTCTTACATCTTCATCCGTTGCGAGTGAATCATTCTGCCTGACCATGCCTGGTCCGTCCCATCGCACTTCTTGGAGTGCGGTCATGTCTGCTTTATAGCAGCTGAGTGTTCGCTCCAGTTGATCGCCTGCATCCGGTCTGTTAGGCGACCTCACATTCCAGGTGCAGACTCTCAAGTCCTTTAGTCGTTTGCAGAAGTCGTCAGCTTTGTATTCGTCCGTATCCGAGGCTTACGGTTGTTTCGGAACAAGTGTTGTTTTCCATGATAGGGAGGTTACCCCTGAGCACAGCCTCCAACATGGAGGGCCAGGTTCCTTTTTCCCCAGGAACAAGGGGTTGGGTCGCTGTACACATTGGTTCACTATCCAGGGGAGGCCATGCGGAGGCTATGCGTCTTATTGTTCGACGTTCAACAGATTTCTCGTTACACTAGGTTAAGCACTAAGAGAAAACAACAATCACGAGATTTAGTGACCTTCAGAAAGCTATACATGGAGCTAGTCATTTCCGATCGACCTTCAGCACAATTCGATATGTTTACATTACATTTTCCGAATTCAGATAAGATTCTGAGCATCGAATAACAATGAAGCGGTGAGCTTCTATCTAAGTTTGCCATTCATGAAATGTGCCAGTTGTGTAGCTGATAAGCATGAATCGAAAATTTCCGTAGATCCGTAGCCAGATCCGCGTGCTGGCCAAAGTACATGAGTCAGTCATTAACAGGTTAGCCCAAGTTGAACGGCACCACATGGCATGGTTAATAGGCCTAGCAACAGGTTACATACAGAGATACAGACTCGCACGCTTCTGTGTACTTATAGATACTTTATTTTTGAAAGTACTTATTTCTTTGGTCTATGGATACATTCATATCTAGATGCAAGAAGTGTGAGATGCGAATTGGCATAACGCTGATGACCTGGACGATTGTATAAAGTCAGACTGTTGAGATCTGTATGACATAGTATCGCAGTTGTGCCTGGTGTCTGGTGTGTTGCGGATTGTTTTGTAACTCTCACGGTCATGGCAAATGGCATTCGCGATTAGCCTGTTTGTATGATTGCTGAATGGGGCTCGACCTAATGAGCTGTTGTGTCATTGATCATACTAAGGATGGGGAGTTTTGATTGTCGGACACACTCTTAATCATGTTTGGATGTTGCGGAATATATGAGGAGTTTAAAAACGGCCTAACAAGCTGTTAAGCTTTTTAATGGCCTTGAACTGCAGAGCATCTATGTATATAATAGGCACGTTTCTGTGAGGGGACTTTTATAAACCTCGTGTAATGGACAATAGAGTGTTCCCTACATCGCGTCAGAGCACTGACCTCGCGAATATCGGAGAGACGGAAATCGATATCATTTTCGTGTGTAGCTCCTTACTCCATGAATTTCGAATGTAACTATCAATTCAAAGCTCGTACCTTAAAAGTAATAGTCGCTACACCAGATACAGCAGTTCAAGGACGGTGACGGAGATTGTAAGAATGTTGCATGTATGAATACTCCATAGTATCACTAGGTATACCTAAACGACATTAAAAAATCCGTTCAGATTTTTCAAAGCGAACCGAAGGTGAGCTTTCATTGTGCTGACACGGACTCAAAACGTTTTTCGCGTTTATGGACCACTTCCTGACATTTTAGAGAGTTGGCGCTACAGTTCGGGATGAACCTGGGCCTCGACCAGCATGACCCTCCAACTAGCACGATCTTTCGCTAGCCTTTTTCATTGCCGCACACCCAGTTGGCTGAGGTCCCCTTCCACCTGTGTGCGCCATCTTAAGTGCTTAAGTCCTCTGCTTCTTCGTCCCTCGGGGTTGGATTCAAAGACTCTCCGGGCTGGAGCTATGGTGTCCATTCGCCCTACATGGCCCAGCCATTTTAGGCGTTAAATCCGTAGACGCCTGACTAATCTCATGTGGCTATATAGCCCGCAATGTTCGTGGTTGAATCTTCTCCTCCGTCCCCCGTCTGCGTTTATAGGCCCGAAAATCACACGCAAAATCTTTCTCTCGAGCCGACCAAGGGCCTCCTCATCCGCTTTTGATAGTGTCCATGCTTCTGCGCCGTACAACGGGACCGGGATGATAAGGGTCTTATATAGAGTCAACTTTGTCGTTCGGGAGAGGGCCCTATTACTCAATTGCCTCCTGAGCCCTAAGCAACAGCGGTTGGCAAGAGTTTGTTTTGCGTCTAATCTCAGCGCTGGTGTCGTTGGCGCTGTTACCAGTGAGCCAACGTAGACAAAATCCTTGACTACATCAAATGTATAGCTGCCAGAAGTGACGTTCTGGCCAAGACGTCGGTGTTTTGTGTCTTTCATTGACGACAGCACTTTCAGACCCACTTTAGCCGCTTCTGCTTCAATGCTCACAAAAACTTCATTGGCGTCTCGCTGCGTTCTCCCAATTACGTTTATATCATCAGCGTAGGCGAATGGCAGGCCGTCCGCGCCAGCAGCTTTATTTGACTTGAGTTTTGATATCGCTACCTTAACCTCGTTTAAGTCGGGTGGACAGAATTCTCTCTCATCTTCGCCAGTGTCAATGCTCCGTTCTGCCTGACAGCGGCATCTTGACCATCTACGCGGTTATACAGTCTGCAGAAATCTTCTTCTTCTTAATTGGCGCTACAGTTCGGGGTGAACCTGGGCCTCCATCTAGCACGATCTTTTGCTAGCCTTTTCCATTGCCGCACACCCAGTAGGCTGAGGTCCCCTTCCACCTGTTTGCGCCATCTTAAGTGCGGCCGACCTCTGCTTCTTCGTCCCTCGGGGTTGGATTCAAAGACTCTCCGGGCTGGAGCTGTGGTGTCCATTCGCTCTACATGGCCCAGCCATCTTAGGCGTTGAATCCGTAGACGCCTGACTAGGCTCATGTCGCTGTACAGCCCGTAAAGTTCGTGGTTGAATCTTCTCCTCCATCCCACGTCTGCGCTTATGGGCCCAAAAGTCACGCGCAAAATCTTTCTCTCGAACCGACCAAGGGCCTCCTCTTCCGCTTTTGATAGTGTCCATGCTTCTGCGCCGTACAACAGGACCGGGATGATAAGGGTCTTGTATAGAGTCAACTTTGTCGTTCGGATGAGGGATCTACTACTCAATTGCCTCCCGAGCCCAAAGAAACAGCGATTGGCAAGAGTGATTCTGTGTTTGATTTCGGAACTGATGTCGTTGTTCCAGGTCACTGCGGAGCCAAGGTAGACGAAGTCCTTAACTACCTCGAACTTATGTCTGCCAATACAAACGTTCTGGCCAAGACGTCGGTGGTGAGCGTCCTTTTTTGATGACAGCATATCGTCGGCGTATGCAAGGAGTTGCGAGGATTTGAAATAGATTGTGCCTCTTCTATTGGCCAGTGATTTTTGCACAATCATTTCCAATATGATGTTGAAGAAATCACACGACAGCGCATCGCCCTGCCTAAATCCTTTTTCGACATCAAAACTATCGGTACCTTCTGAGACGATGTCAAATTTCTGAGTGCGAAAGTTGAAGCTCTCAAATGGGGAAAATCGACGAAGTGGAATGCAAAGAGGACTACTCACTCGCCAAGTGTCTTAGATCAATTAGTCTGAGATCCTTCCTGCTGAAAAGCATGGAGACTGGTAGAGATGCACGTGCGCAAAGTTGCCCTTGGAATGCACCCTCTTTCGGAGGTGCAACATGCTTGTCAACGCGAAAAATCCTGCGAGGCTGCGTTTCAAAACCTAGCTGAGGGGATAGAATGCATATTCAAAAGGAGTGCGTGCTGGGCATTTTCGTGGACATTGAGATGGCTCTTGATAACGCAACTTTTGACAGCATGTGTAACGCTGCTGGACGACATGGCGTAGATTTTTTTTAGAGACCCGCGCAGGTTCAAGAGTTTTTATATTCTCTTATGATGTGTTTTAGACACACAACCTGAACGGAGTGCAGTGGTTTAGGTCGTTGATGTTCGTTCACTACTCTCAGGTGTGGATGTCCTAGATAGGACGAGAGCCGACCTATTCCGGGTTGGTTATAGTCCGTAGTAATTCGTTCGAGCACTTTAGTATTGCATACGCAAAGGATGAATTTCAGTTGACCACTTTCCATTCACAACTGCGTTGCATACTTTTTGTCCGTATAGGAAATACTTTTTCTTGGCTACGAAGCGAATTTGAACTATAGACCTTCCGCTCGGCGGTCGATGATGTTAACCACTGCACCACAGCCATGATGAAGTACTGGTTTTGTGGATAAAAACAATGCTCGTGCAGAGGACACTGATCACTGATGCAGATCTCGGATATTGAGAGCATCCATCCATCCAGCGATTGTAGCTACACCGAAAATAAGCAAACCGAATGAAAACAGTTTGACAGTTCCTTAAAATTGCTTAAGTTCATTATGGATAGTTTGACTTTTCGTCAAAACTGAAATGAGATTTTCGTTCGGTTTTGACACAAGCTTAAGCTCGCATAAGTCTATTATGGTTAGCCCTTTTACACAGCGCCATCCTTTCTTTGCAGCTCTTCTCCATCTTTTACCCAAATAGCTTGGTCTAAGGTCGTAGTTGCACTCCAAATAGCATTTAATGTTCATCCTGAAATGTTATGCCCTTACAATAGCGTGATTGTCCTCTACAATTATATCTTGCAACATACGTAGGTAAAGGACCAGATAAATATGATATTGCCTGATGAGCCCCAACGGTGTGAGAGTGCAACCAATTTTTTTGATAAATTTCCCCTGAAGCTTGTAATTAACTTCTTCACATCACATTTAATGAAGTTGTACCTCTACGCATTGTTATCAAATTTGGTATTAAAATTGCAATCTGTAGCTGCCAAACCGTCAATATTTCTGATGAAATATTGCCCTGAGAACTGCGTCGTCCCGCCAAATGCTTCGAAAACCTATAAACACAACGAAGGTCTCAACACACTACCTT
The DNA here is from genome assembly GCA_951905685.1 of Eumerus sabulonum. Lineage (NCBI taxonomy): Eukaryota > Metazoa > Arthropoda > Insecta > Diptera > Syrphidae > Eumerus > Eumerus sabulonum. The sequence continues at coordinate 10,610,058 of OX645060.1, forward strand.
CCTGTTGCTCAAGTTTTTAAATAAATTGCTAATCTTTACAAGAGATACGCGAACGTCCCTTACGTAAATCGACGTGTCTCACCAGCCAAGTACACGCTATTTGCCAATTTTATAATGTGGCTTATCAAGCAATCTGACCATTACTTTAGCCAGTGGAACATTTTACAATAGAACTCAGCACTGTGCCTAAGTTTGTTAACCCCCCATACGAGCTTGTTTCATTGATCTATGGGCCCGTAAGCAAAATTCGCAGACGACACTTGACTAATCATCATCCAAATGTATTCAGCTCTCAACATATAAAATTTAGCCAAAATTTGTAGAAAACTATGAGTAAAGTTCGTCCTAAAAGCCTCCCACTCTTTCGGCTCGTGTAAAAAATTGTTCGAAAAGTTAAACATCTCTCGCGCAGCTGCATCAGCAGATAATATTGCTCGCAAGACCAAGCCTTTGAAGTAAACAACTAAATGCCGAAAACACACATTTTCGACTATTGTGCCAAATTTCCACATTCGCCGCGACACTTGGCTTTTCGCAGTCGTAAGCCCCGAAAAAAGACCAAACATTCTCCGACACTCGTGACTCTGCTCCGTCATGAGGTTTATTTATAAACCACATACTGCTGCCTACATCGGTCCGTCAGAATTTTGGGAATTCAGCAGAAAATCCTCAGTCATCGATGGCGCCAGAACCATTTGTGTACGATTTTTCTCGGGCCATATCTTTCAGATTAATGCACATAGGATGGATAGAGCGCTTATCGTTAAGACAGACGCCAGGAATCGAGATCACAATCCACACACGCCCCATAAAATTACCGCAAGGTACAGCTTGTCATACGAGTAGAAAGAAAGTTCGAGATTTTCGCGCCAATGTCAGAGGTAGCCATCGGTCAACTGACAGTAATCATCAATGTCACGACACCTAATACACCGGAGTTTCCGCAATTTGTTGTTGTTTTTTTCTGCTTACTTGTGGTGATGATGAAATTCGAATCCGAACGCTACTCACCGCGTAATCGAGCGTTTCGCGTGGAGCGCTTCTTGATTTGTGTCACGTAGGCCATCGACTGGGGGCAGATCACGCGAATTGTTTTGCAGCTAGTGTTTTTCGCGCTCACAACAAACACCTATGCACTGCCACGTGCGAGATCTCAAATGTGATCGGAGCAACGTAAGCTGTCAGGCTTGTTTACATTCGAGCACATACATGGAGGGTGAGAGCGCAATTTACGTCAAGGTTAATTGGTTCGTTTGTAATTGGAGCGAAGCTCTGTCACTGGTGTATAGTAGCACGGAATAGGTGGTGTCGATGAATTCTGAGAACTGATCTTCTGCGATAAGAACTGCTTGAAGAAAAGGAGGAATAGAGTTTACAAGTTGATAACGTAGATCATATGAGTTTAAATAGCATAACATCATTGGAATTGCATGGTGACAGTTTGTAGAAGTGTGGATGGCAAAGGACTAACAAAGCCCTCGTAGGGGTAGCATCTATCCGACGGATGCGGGCCTGCTAAAAAGCGAACATCTTGCGGCCCTGTTAACTGTTAGTAAGTCCCATCCCCACTTCCTCGTGGTGCCGTCTGGAGACTTCCTATGGAAATTGCAGACAGGGAAGGGCAAATGGCGAGTCTCCTGCGCTAAAAACAGCATTAGTCGGTTGGGCTTCGGCCTAGTAAGCCGTAACCGTAAAGAAAACACAAACTCCGAAACAACCACAAGCCTCGGATATATATAACGGACCGGATTTATGTTGACGACCCTTGCAAAAAACGAAAAAAGGACAATGATCTTTGGCTCTGTACGTGGAATGTTAGGTTCCAAACAGGCCACGTGCGGTCGAACAACTTGCGGACGCGCCCTAGACCGCTATAAAGCGGACATCACCGCCATCCAGGAAATGCGATGGAATGGACCGGGCATAAAGCGGATGAAAAACTGCGATATTTACTACGGCGACTGCTATAGGGAGAGAGGACAACGATTGTTTGGATGCGGATTTGTTGTTCGAGGTGGACTAAGGCAAAAAGTCCTAAGCTTTCGGCATGTGAGCGAACGCCTCATAATAATCCGTATCAAGGCTAAATTTTTTAACACCAGCCTTATCTGCGTCCACGCCCCCACGGAAGACAAGGATGACTCCGCCAAAGATGAGTTCTACGATCTCCTAGACAGAACGTATGCCCAATGTACCAGCTTTGATATCAAAATTGTACTAGGAGACTTCAGTGCTAAGCTGGGTAAGGAAAGCATCTTTGAACGAGTCATCGGCAAACATTGCCTACACGACACCACCTCCGATAACGGACACAGGCTGATTGATCTTGCTACGGGGCGAAATCTCCTTCTAGCCACTGCGCGCTTCCCGCACCTCGATATACACAAAGGCAACTAGCGGTCTTTTGATCAATCGACTACCAACCAGATTGATCATATCGCGATCGACGTCAGACACTCCTCCACTATACTTGATGTTCGAACTTTCCGAGGGGCTAACATCGACTCGGACCACTATCTTGTTATAGCCAAGATGCGCTTATGGATATCACGAACGCAACGGAGTAGAGTAAGAATACAAGGTTATGACGTCGGAAAGCTACTATCGCCAGAAACCGCTCGTGCCTTTACCGATCGCGTCTCCCTTAAGCTCTCCAATACACCTCAATCCTCCACGCTATCAATACGCTATCAATAATCATACAGCGAAGCAGGATGCATATAAGGCCTCACTGCATAAAAGAACAAGAGCAGCTCGTGAGCTCTACGAGTTAAAAAGAAGGGAGGAGCATAAGCTTCTTAGAAGGAAGAAAAAAGAGCACGAAAAGCGCGCGATTGAGGATTTGGAGAAGTGTTACTGGAGGCGTGAGGTTCGAAAGTCTTATCAACAGATAAAGCGAACATGCCAAGGTTATAAAGCCAGAACGGAAGCCTGCAGGGATGAGAACGGACACCTAGTAGTAGAATCGCAGTCGATGCTGAGAATATGGAAAAACCACTTCTGCAGACTGTATAACGGCGATGTTAGTCAATATACCGCTGTCAGGCAGAATGATCCATTTCTAATCGACGGAGACCGCAGAGAATTCTGTCTCCCTGACCTCGACGAAGCTAAGATTGCCATATCGAAGCTCAAGTCGAATAAAGCTGCTGGCGCAGCTGCTGCTGAGTTCTCAAGGCAGCTGGGGATGACCTGGTTAGGAGTATGCACCAGCTCATCTGTAAGATATGGTCAGAGGAAAGCATGCCCGAGGAATGGGGTCTCAGCATCGTCTGCCCGATCCATAAGAAAGGAGACCCCTCTGACTGCCCCAACTATAGAGGAATCAGTTTCCTTAACATAGCCTACAAAATCTTCTCTGCCGTTTTGTGTGAACGCCTGCAGCCTTTTGCAAATAAGCGGATATGTCCTTTACAGTACGGATTCAGGCCAGGGAAGTCCACAATCGACCAAATCTTCACACTACGGCAGATCCTGGAAAAAATCAAGTCGACACTCACCAGCTATTTGTCGACTTCAAAGCCGCATACGACAGCGTAGTTAGAGACGAGCGATACAACGCTATGTCTACCTATGAGATACCTGCTAAACTCAACAGACTATGCAGGATGACTTTGGAGAATGCTTGCTGCTCCATCCGAATCGGTGAACACATTACCGATAGTTTTGATGTCAAAAAAGGATTTAGGCAGGCCGATGTGCTGTCGTGTGGTTTCTTCAACATCTTATTGGAAATGATTGTGCAAAAATCACTGGCCAATACAAGGGGCACAATCTATTTCAAATCCTCGCAACTCCTTGCATACGCCGACGACATTGACATAATAGGTGGATGAGAGCGAGATGTCAATGAGGCGTTTGCGAGTATTGAGATCGAGGCGGCGAATGTTGGTCTGGCGGTAAACGAGGGCAAAACTAAATATATGCTGTCATCACCACCGATGTCTTAGCCAGAACGTGTGTATTGGCAGATATAAGTTCGAGGTAGTTAAGGACATCGTTTACCTTGGCTCCGCAGTGACCTGGAACAACGACATCAGAAATCAAACGCAGAATCACTCTTGCCAATCGCTGTTTCTTTGGGCTCAGGAAGCAGTTGAGTAATAGAGCCCTCTCCCGGACGACAAAGTTGACTCTATATAAGGCCCTTATGATCCCGGTCCTGTTGTACGGCGCAGAAACATGGACACTATCAAAAGCGGATGAGGAGGCCCTTGGTCGGTTCGAGAGAAAGATTTTGCGCGTGATTTTTGGGCCTATAAACGCAGACGGGGGATGGACGAGAAGATTCAACCACGAACTTTACGGACTGTACAGCGACATGAGCCTAGTCCCCCGTCTACAGATTCAACGCCTAAGATGGCTGGGCCATCTTAGAGAGGTTGGACGATTTGGGAGTCAACATATGCCGTGCTATTGCTAATATACGGCTCCAGTTGCTCGATACAGTTTTCGAAAATTGGACTACACGATTGCACTTCATTCGAGCTAGCCGTGGCGCGTATATGCCGAAAAACATATTTAATGGCATTGTAGTATCGAGAAAGAAAAAATCATTCATCGCAAGTGTGAACGCACCCCATGTTACCAATCACTATTGTTTCAGTGAACGGAGCCATCTTCCTTCAAGTAACACACCACACCGAGAGCGGACATGTTTCTTTTGACGTCGGTTTCCTTCTACCACTTGGTGTGTCATCCTTCCGAGAGTAGCACGTTCCTTTCGAACGTTTGTTATTTTTGCTTCCTCTCAATTATAATTATTTTGTTAGCGGTCATAAATAAATTAATGAAAGACCAATACTAAAGCTCAGCTGTGGGGTTTAAATAAATAAAAAACCGAAACCTCATCGGATCAGCTAGATATATCCGGATTAAAAAAGGAACAATGAACCGAGTGTTAACAAAAAGAAAAACATGGCGGTTACGCTCAGAGCGGCCGGCATTGACACCACCCCAACCATGACCGTGTGACGCGTTCCCGAACGAGAGCGATGGATTGACAACAACTTTCGAGCATTCCGAACTTCCTGCGCCTTCCGAACCTCCTGCACTTTCCGACACCACTGCAGAGAGGGCTCAGCCGATGTCTGGTCCAGTAGAACCGTCGAAACCGCTAACCCACATTCAGTGACGGGGTCGTGCCACGATCCAATGAAGACTTCCGACCGCCAACTTCATGTCAAAGCCAAGCCGTCAACTTCAGCGAGAAGTCCAGCTGCATCTATACCTCAAGCGCCAACCTACGAAAAGATGCATCTGCCATACTCACTGACGCTATTTCTGGCGCTGTAACGGGAACAGCTACAAACACCGAGACACATGTCGGTTTAGAACTTCTGCCGCCTCCGACACAGCAACTGCGTCTTCCGACTACATTAATTCTTCCGCTTCTTCTCCCGCACCATTTGGAACTTCCTCAATCTCTGAAATTCCTGGTACTGCTTACACTTCTGCCACCCTGGGTTCATCAATAGCATCGGCTCTGCAACATTTGCCTCCTACACTTCCGTAACTCTTTCCGCATCTCGAACTTGTGCTGCTCCCGGTGCTTGTGCTGCTCTAGACATACCAGGGACATCTTCTTCGGCAACGTCCACTTCCGCCGCTTCCGTTTGCGCTACCTATGTCAACACGCATACTTAACAAAACCGGAATCACTGCCTCGACTGAAATTACCACCGATTCTCGCCTATTCATGGAGTTTGCCTGACTTCGACTCATTGTCGACTGGCCCTTCAGCGACTGGTTCTTCAAGTACTGATTCTTCAGCCACGTGTTCTTCAGCGGCTAGTTCTTTAGCGACTGGTTTTTCAGCGATTGGTTCTTTAGCCGCTGGCTCTTCAACGACTGATTCTTCAGCGACTGATTCTTCAACTACTGGTTCTTCAGCAAATGATTTTTCAGCGACGGTTCTTCAGCGACTAGATCTTCAGCGAATAGTTCTCCAGCTACTGGTTCTTCAGCGACTGGTTCTTCAGCCACTGGTTCTCCAGCGACTGGCTCTTCAGCGACTGGCTCTTCAGCGACTGGTTCTTCAGCGACTGGTTCCTCAGCGATGGGTTCTTCAGCGACTAGTTCCTTAGCGACTGGTTCTTCAACTACTGGTTCTTCAGCAGCTAGTTATTTAGCGACTGGTTCTTCAAGTACTGATTCTTCAGCCACAGGTTCTTCAGCCACTGGTTCTTCAGCGACTGGTTCTTCAGTAACTGGTTCTTCAGCGATGGGTTCTTCAGCGACTAGTTCTTCAGCGACTGGTTCTTCAACTACTGGTTCTTGAGAAATTAGCTCATTAGCGACTGGTTCTTCAAGTACTGATTCTTCAGCCACAGGTTCTTCAGCAGCTAGTTCTTCAGCGACTGGCTCCTCAGCGACTGGTTCTTCAACCACTTTTTCTTCAGCGACTGGTTCTTCGGCGACTGGCTCTTCAACTACTAGTTCTTTAGCGATTGATTCTTCAGCGACTGGTTCTTCAACTTCCTGTTCTTCAGCGGCTGGCTCTTCAACGACTGATTCTTCAACGACTGATTCTTCAATTAGTGGTTCTTCAGCAATTGATTTTTCAGCGACGGTTCTTCAGCGACTAGTTCTTCAGCGAATAGTTCTCCAGCGACTGGTTCTTCAGCGACTGGTTCTTCAGCCACTGGTTCTTCAGCGACTGGCTCTTCAGCGACTGGCTCTTCAGCGACGGGTTCTTCAGCGATGGGTTCTTCCGCGACTAGTTCTTTAGCGATTGGTTCTTCAACTACTGGTTCTTCAGCAGCTAGTTCTTTAGCGACTGGTTCTTCAAGTACTGATTCTTCAGCCACAGGCTTTTCAGCTACTGGTTCTTCAGCGACTGGCTCTTCAGCGACTGGTTCTTCAGTGACTGGTTCTTCAGCGATGGGTTCATCAGCGACTAGTTCTTCAGCGACTGGTTCTTCAACTACTGGTTCTTCAGAAATTAGCTCTTTAGCGACTGGTTCTTCAAGTACTGATTCTTCAGCCACAGGTTCTTCTGCGGCTAGTTCTTCAGCGACTGGCTCCTCAGCGACTGGTTCTTCAACTACTTGTTCTTCGGCGACTGGCTCTTCAACTACAAGTTCTTAAGCGATTGATTCATCAGCGACTGGTTCTTCAACTGCAGGTTCTTCAGCAACTGATTTTTCAGCGACCGGTTCTTCAGCGACTGGTTCTTCAGCGACTTGTTCTTCAGCGACTGGTCCTTCAGCGACAGGTTCTTCAGCGATTAGTTCTTCAGCAACTGGCTCTTCAGCGACTGGTTCTTCAGCGATCGGTTTTTGAGCGACTGGCTCTTCAGCGAATAGTTATTCAGCGACCGATTGTTCAGCGGCTCGACCATCAATGACTGGTTCATCAAGAACTGGTTCAACGACTGATTCTTCAACTAGTGGTTGAACTCATTGGTCTTCAGCGGCTAGTTCTTTAGCGACTGGTTTTTCAGCGATTGGTTCTTTAGCCGCTGGCTCTTCAACGACTGATTCTTCAGCGACTGATTCTTCAACTACTGGTTCTTCAGCAAATGATTTTTCAGCGACGGTTCTTCAGCGACTAGATCTTCAGCGAATAGTTCTCCAGCTACTGGTTCTTCAGCGACTGGTTCTTCAGCCACTGGTTCTCCAGCGACTGGCTCTTCAGCGACTGGCTCTTCAGCGACTGGTTCTTCAGCGACTGGTTCCTCAGCGATGGGTTCTTCAGCGACTAGTTCCTTAGCGACTGGTTCTTCAACTACTGGTTCTTCAGCAGCTAGTTATTTAGCGACTGGTTCTTCAAGTACTGATTCTTCAGCCACAGGTTCTTCAGCCACTGGTTCTTCAGCGACTGGTTCTTCAGTAACTGGTTCTTCAGCGATGGGTTCTTCAGCGACTAGTTCTTCAGCGACTGGTTCTTCAACTACTGGTTCTTGAGAAATTAGCTCATTAGCGACTGGTTCTTCAAGTACTGATTCTTCAGCCACAGGTTCTTCAGCAGCTAGTTCTTCAGCGACTGGCTCCTCAGCGACTGGTTCTTCAACCACTTTTTCTTCAGCGACTGGTTCTTCGGCGACTGGCTCTTCAACTACTAGTTCTTTAGCGATTGATTCTTCAGCGACTGGTTCTTCAACTTCCTGTTCTTCAGCGGCTGGCTCTTCAACGACTGATTCTTCAACGACTGATTCTTCAATTAGTGGTTCTTCAGCAATTGATTTTTCAGCGACGGTTCTTCAGCGACTAGTTCTTCAGCGAATAGTTCTCCAGCGACTGGTTCTTCAGCGACTGGTTCTTCAGCCACTGGTTCTTCAGCGACTGGCTCTTCAGCGACTGGCTCTTCAGCGACGGGTTCTTCAGCGATGGGTTCTTCCGCGACTAGTTCTTTAGCGATTGGTTCTTCAACTACTGGTTCTTCAGCAGCTAGTTCTTTAGCGACTGGTTCTTCAAGTACTGATTCTTCAGCCACAGGCTTTTCAGCTACTGGTTCTTCAGCGACTGGCTCTTCAGCGACTGGTTCTTCAGTGACTGGTTCTTCAGCGATGGGTTCATCAGCGACTAGTTCTTCAGCGACTGGTTCTTCAACTACTGGTTCTTCAGCAGCTAGTTATTTAGCGACTGGTTCTTCAACCACTTTTTCTTCAGCGACTGGTTCTTCGGCGACTGGCTCTTCAACTACTAGTTCTTTAGCGATTGATTCTTCAGCGACTGGTTCTTCAACTTCCTGTTCTTCAGCGGCTGGCTCTTCAACGACTGATTCTTCAACGACTGATTCTTCAATTAGTGGTTCTTCAGCAATTGATTTTTCAGCGACGGTTCTTCAGCGAATAGTTCTCCAGCGACTGGTTCTTCAGCGACTGGTTCTTCAGCCACTGGTTCTTCAGCGACTGGCTCTTCAGCGACTGGTTCTTCAGCGATGGGTTCTTCCGCGACTAGTTCTTTAGCGATTGGTTCTTCAACTACTGGTTCTTCAGCAGCTAGTTCTTTAGCGACTGGTTCTTCAAGTACTGATTCTTCAGCCACAGGCTTTTCAGCCACTGGTTCTTCAGCGACTGGCTCTTCAGCGACTGGTTCTTCAGTGACTGGTTCTTCAGCGATGGGTTCATCAGCGACTAGTTCTTCAGCGACTGGTTCTTCAACTACTGGTTCTTCAGAAATTAGCTCTTTAGCGACTGGTTCTTCAAGTACTGATTCTTCAGCCACAGGTTCTTCTGCGGCTAGTTCTTCAGCGACTGGCTCCTCAGCGACTGGTTCTTCAACTACTTGTTCTTCGGCGACTGGCTCTTCAACTACAAGTTCTTAAGCGATTGATTCATCAGCGACTGGTTCTTCAACTGCAGGTTCTTCAGCAACTGATTTTTCAGCGACCGGTTCTTCAGCGACTGGTTCTTCAGCGACTTGTTCTTCAGCGACTGGTCCTTCAGCGACAGGTTCTTCAGCGATTAGTTCTTCAGCAACTGGCTCTTCAGCGACTGGTTCTTCAGCGATCGGTTTTTGAGCGACTGGCTCTTCAGCGAATAGTTATTCAGCGACCGATTGTTCAGCGGCTCGACCATCAATGACTGGTTCATCAAGAACTGGTTCAACGACTGATTCTTCAACTAGTGGTTGAACTCATTGGTAGGACTCATTGTCGACTGGTCCTTCAGCGACTGGTTCTTCTAGTACTGATTCTTCAGCCACGTGTTCTTCAGCGGCTAATTCTTCAGCGACTGGTTCTTCAACTACTTGTTCTTCAGCGATTGGTTCTTCAGCGGCTGGCTCTTCAACGACTGATTCTTCAACTACTGGTTCTTCAGCAACTGATTTTTCAGCGACGGGTTCTTCAGCGACTAGTTCTTCAGCGAATAGTTCTCCAGCGACTGGTTCTTCAGCGACTGGTTCTTCAGCCACTGGTTCTTCAGCGACTGGCTCATCAGCGACTGGTTCTTCAGCGACTGGTTCTTCAACTACTGGCTCTTCATCAACTGATTTTTCAGCGACCGGTTCTTCAGCGACTGGTTCTTCAGCGACTTGTTCTTCAGCGACTGGTTCTTCAGCGACAGGTTCTTCGGCGATTATTTCTTCAGCAACTGACTCCTCAGCGACTGGTTCTTCAGCGACCCGTTTTTGAGCGACTGGCTCTTCAGCGAATAGTTATTCAGCGACCGATTGTTCAGCGGCTCGACCATCAATGACTGGTTCATCAAGAACTGGTTCAACGACTGGTTCAACAACGATTGGTTCTTCAACTACTGGTTCTTCAGCGACTGAATCATCATTGATGGCTTAGAATTAGTGCTTTCTAGCAGTATTCCATAGTGTCGTCGCCTCGCTTATGTAATGTGGCTTGTTACTTAAAGGAAAGGGAGGGCTCGTAATGCTCGTTACTCGGTTGATCAATTCTCAGGTTGGTCAAATCGTAGTATCGAGAAAGAGAAAGTCATTCATTACAAGCGTGAACGCACCCAACTTCCTTCACGTTACACACCACACGGCATAATTACACAGTAAGCACGTGAGCTGAGCATTTGATTAATTCTGATACTGATAGGTGGTGAAGCACAGATTGCTTGCTAAAATGGACTCATATGTAGGCTTCTCGAGACATAGCCCTACTCAAAATCTTACAACATCGTTGATCACAGCAACACAATCTCAAATGGCGAGACTATTAGAAGGCAAAATTGATGTGTCACAGCGTCCGCAAGAAATCCGAGAATTTCCTCATTTGTCTAAGTAAAATCGACCGTAGAAGGCCTAAAGGTGAAAGTATCTGCCAGCGAAAATGATTCGCAGTTGTGTCTACGACTTCGAATTCGTCAATATTGACAGATCATGGGACCAACGATTTTCAACATGCCTAACATGACATAACATCCATCAATAGACTCATGTTATGTCATCATATTCGTAGCTGCCTATTCACCCTTTCCCACTCGCCTATTCTTTAAAATTCATTCAAATCCAAAAACATCTTCCACCCATTCGAAAACACACATTCCAATAACAATTTCGGCAGTTGGCAGCAGCTCAACGCACTACACTCGCATCCATGCAGCAGAACAGCTGTCATCAACTGTCAGTCGCATGATCCCTTATTACTCAATCCACATATTTAGAAAACTGTATTGTTTCCAATGCCTTATAGCCTGCACAAGTCGAAGGCGATCTGTTTTTAGAAATTTACAAAGTTGCAACCAAAATGACGGGCAGTGGTTTTAGCGGTAGGTCACCCACTGTTATGGAATGTTTTGGCAGCAGAACGATCGGTTGCCTGCGTAATTTGTGCATAAAATGTGCGTCTAATTTGTATCTGAATATAAAAATAAGTACATAATTGAAACACTTATTCGGATTGCTGATGTGAGATAATTATACAAATATTTACGTAATGAGACGGAGGCATACAGGTGTCCTTGACTTCCCTACTTCTTACGTACTTACTTATCAGGCCAGCGATCCATGGAGGATCTGAGCCTGAGCTATAGCTGCCTTCCGTTCTAGACGGTCCCGGGCACGCTGCTTCCAGTTGTCAAGACCAGGATGTCTTACATCCGCGATTATTTGATCTTTATACCGGAGGTTCGGTCTTCACTCTTCTTCTCGAACAAGGAGGCTCGGAGTCGAAGACCCTCTTAGCTGGAGCGTTGATGTCCATGCGCTCGATGTGGCCGAGCCAGTGTAGTCGACGGATCCTTGCCTTCCGGACTACATCCACATCTTGGTCCTCACAGACAGGACCAAATATCCGGCGCAGAATTTTTCTTTCGAAAGAACCCAGAATCAGCTCCGCTGTCCTGCTTATCGTCCAGCTTTCGGCTCCGTACAGCAGGACTGGCAGAATTAGCGTTTTGTAAAGCATGACTTTGGTCTTTTGAGTGAGGAGTTTTGACCCCAGTTGTTTGGACAAGCCGAAGTAGCAGCGGTTGCCGGATCTCCACTGTGGTGTCATTTGTGGAATTTACGTTTGCCCCGAGGTAGACAAACTCCTTAACTACTTCGAAACTGTAGCTGTCAATTGTTATATTTTGTCCCAGGTTGTGAGCGACGGATTGGTTTTTGCTTGACAGCATGTATTTCGTTTTGTCCTCATTGATCTTAAGACCAACTCGTTTCGCCAGTTCTTCAATCGCCGTGAATGCTTCCACAATGCCACGGCGAGAACACGCGATGATGTTGATATCACCCGCGTATCCTAGCAGCTGGATGGACTTGTAAAAGATAGTGCTCCCTACCAGAACATCGCCGCCAGCCTTGAAGAGCTCTGATGGCAAGCCATCTGAGCCTGCGGCCTTGTTGATCTTCAGCTTCTGAATAGCTGCGCCGACTTCTTCGATGCTGGGTGGGAGGACTACTTCAGCGGCTGGAGTTGGGATTTCCTCGGTCCCTACCACTCTCTCTTGGTATTGCTCGTTAAGCAGCTGCTGGAAGTGCTGCTTAAATACATCCACTATTCCCTGCGGGTCGGTGACATGATTACCCTCGCAGTTTCGAAGAGCCTGGGTGCCCTTTTTGAAGCCTCCTGCAAGGCCTTTGGCTTTCTTGTAAAAGGCTCGTGTTTTATGTTTATCCCTAGACCCCTCGATATCCTTGAGCTGGGAAGCTGCGATGATTATTTTGCCCTGGTTCTCCTCTGCAGCGCCTTTTGGTACGCCTCGTCGGATGCTGCCTTTTTCTGCTCACACTCGCCATCATACCACGGGTTTCTTATCGGGGGTAGTAGGTATCCTAAGGTGGTTTCGGCTACTTCCTGAAGAGCTGAGCGGCAATGCAGCCACATATTATTGGCATTTGTGTTCGACGTAGGCATACCGTAGAGTCTTTCGCTCAGCTGCTCCCTGTAGTCTCCGGACAAGCTCCGTAAGCGTTGTCGAGGAGGTCATAGAAGCCTCTTATGCGGATCACAGCCAGGCGATCACTTATAGGTTTAAAGTCGATGACCTTCAACCTTAACCGCTTTCCCACGACAAATCTGCATCCCAGTAAGTGCAGTCTTTTGTGACAGCTGTAATAAGTGTCGCAATTTTTCTTCCTCATCATACCGTTTCCTATCCAGCGTATTTCCTGGACCGCAGTAATATCCGCCTTGTGCTGCGTGAGGATTCCTTCTAGTTTATGAGCAGCTCCGGGAGTGTACAGGGTTCTGAAATTCAGAGAGCATACTCGCAAATCGTGTTCCTTTTTCGTGCGTTGTCGTCGTTGAGTATCCGTCCTTGTATCCGAGGCATCTTGCTCATTCATAACTTTAAGTTTTTTTTTACGTTGGCGGATTGTTAGCCCGCCGCACAACTGCCATTCTGGTTGGGGTTTTGTCGCTGCATACGTTTGTTCACCTCCCAACGGTTGTTGAAGAGGCTATCCAGAGGGTGCCGCGAGGAGGCCGTATGTCAACTTGACCCGGGCATTTAAACAGGGATCGTTGCTGGCATCTCGCCAGGTTGAGAGCGATCAACAACTTTACCCTGTATGTCCGAGCCCATGACTTCCCTACTTAATGTCATGTTATCTACCTTAACCAAATCATTTTTGACGTAACTTCTATGGTATGTTAAGCTGACTGCACACTTATCGCCAAACGGAAATCGTCATTTCTTCATCAGCAGATAGCTCATGTCGTAAGCGAAATTGCTTCCATAATCAGGACCGAAAAACTCACGAAACCTACGGAGCAGCTGCTTTAATCTGAATCTGTAAGGCTGCCTAACTCAATATCCGGCTTTTAGATTAAAATTTCACACTCTCCCTTCCCGTAAAGAGTCAAAAACTTCATCTAAATTAATTCCAGTCATTCGATAATTAACGGTCATGTTCCACAATCCCAAGCATTGTATGCTATCTCTCTCGCTTTCACAGAGCACTAATCTTACATTCATCCTGCACCGATTAGCATCCAATTGCGTTAAGAAATTAAAATAAAGATCTCGATGAGCTCGGTAGTGGTTTTGCGTTCTCCCTAGTCCAACTCCGGGTCCATATACCATGTGGGCTATAAGATTGAGCGAAATTTCCATAATAGCCTTTTCCCTCGCCATAAACGAGCATAAATGCGTACAACAAATCATAAAAGCGCTTTTATGGGACAATCCAGATGCCATATCGCATGATTAGCATAAATCTTCCAGTCACCATCGCCGAGCAGCCGACCGCTTCACAGCTGGCAGCAATATGTAGAATATCATAGCGTAGCGGACTATCCCACAGAGCTTTGTGCTCGCTCATCAACCTCTCGCCGGGCTGAGTAGAATTTATCTAGCTACTTTGTACTCGCATGACGACAGAAAATTCGCTAGAACCAGTTTTCTATCTCATCGATCACCGGCAGCGCACTGACGCACTTCAAGTACTCGCATAGTTGATCAATGACAAGTGTATGCGAGACCGAAAGTTGATCCATCGATCAGCCGGTCGATCACAGCTGGAGAATGGTCATTCAGCAAAAATTCAGCGGAGTATACAATGTTATGCTCACGAAAGCAAACTAACAGCACGTCATAGTGACAGCACTCGGCGAATTTGCGAATTTGGTGAATAGGGTGTACGTGACTTACGACAGGTAGGACGAGGTATTGCTCTAGTTTCATAATCTGTTGGCGGGAAATTGCGAAGCAGCAAAGTCTGTCATAGGTATCGACAGTATTTGCCGACTACGGGACAGCGAAAGGGGGTGTGGTAGTTTGGAACGTTCACATGACTGCTAGACGTCATTCTGAAGCTGCCAGAGTGGATGACGTACTATTGTGTTGATAGAACTGCGAAGCTTTTTCCGGCGATAAGGTGGATTGATGACGTGACCATGTGTGGTGATGGAGAGTGGATGACTGGGCTTTGGACTTGTGTATTATAGGGTGCTCTGGCGATTTATTGGTCGATGCACACGAATAAAACAATGAGTTTGAGGGTTGATACTTAGGTTTGAATTAAAGAAGTAAAATGTTATATTGATGAATGCGTTTGGACAAACTTTCGATGGACTTTTTCAACTTCGATTGAGGCACATCCAAAATGTGTGATTTCAACGCACGAACCACTCCTCCAGGTTCGTCTTGAAAGGCCCATAAAAGGATCAGATCACAGGATGCGCGGCTTTTCTGGATGGCGCGCATCCAAAATGTCAAATTTTCCATGAATCTGGCGCATAAAGCAGGCTTGTTTTGACAGATGGCATGGGTTATGTTGGCTTTGAGGGCCGCTGTAGTCTGTGGCTTATTCGCCTCTTCAGTAAACCATACAAGAAAACGGGGTAAATTCGCACGATCTTGGTGGTAAGTTCACATCACCTCCACGTGAGCTGACCATGCCCCATGATCGTGATCGCTCGTGCAGCATTTCTAATGCGGTGTGAGCTATAGTTGGTGTCCGTATCATCCAATTTAGGCCAAAAGACGTTGTTAATCACCGATCTATAGCATTCGTCATTGACGCCGATGGCCTGGCCAACGTCGGTCTCAAAGAAATATGGACTGATAACCCAGCCAGCCCAAAATCCACACCGAACAGTGAATTATTCACTACGCAAAATTCGTGACCGATTTGTGGTCTGCGAAAGGTGACGCAAAATCGACTGCCTCGGATTCTCCCGCGCGCTTTCACGGACAGCGGCGACGTTTTCGGCAGATCTTGCGTTTAGTTGTGTGTTGGCTTATCATTTACTGAACTAGTGTAGACGCGAATCTATCCGCCACACTGCCAATAGTCCTATTGACAGGAATATACGTAAAATGGGCGAAGCTCGCGGAGCATAGACCGAAAAGAACACCCACTTTGAAACGACCATTTTGTCATTTGCACGAGTTGTTGGACGCTATGTCCGTCCATGGTGCTTTGGCGAAACAGTCTGAATAAGCCAATTCGTCAAATGTAGCTTCAACAATATGGTCGCTATCAATTGTCAAAGAAACGATGCCCAATTAATGGCATCTCAGCATCGTGGGCCCGGTCCATAAAAAAGGAGACCCCTATAACTGCGCCAACTATAGGCGAATAAGTCTCCTTAACATCGCATATAAGATGTTTTCTGCCGTGCTGTGTGAACGCCTGAAACCATTCGCGGACAATTTGGTAGGTTCCTATCAATGTGGCTTCAGGCCATGAATTTCTGGTAGACACACACCACCTCGACTTTAAGGCCGCATATAACAGTCTCCATAGAGACAAGCTATATAAAGCCATGTTATGTTTTGACATCCCTGCCAAGCTCGTCAGGCTGTGCCGGACGACAATAGAGAATTCGCACTGCTCCATTAAGGTCGTCGGTAAGGAGTTAACCGAGACCTTTCGATGTCAAGGAAGGTTTCAGACAGGGTGATGCACTATCGTGTGATTGAAAATATCATCCTTGAAAAAATCGTGAGGGATTCACTTGCCAATACAAGAGGCCCGATCTATTTCAAGTCTGCACAATTGCTCGCATACGCTGATGACATTAACGTAATTGGGAGAAGACAGCGAGGCGTCAATGAAGCTTTTGTGAGCACTGAAGCAGAAGCGGCTAGAGTGTGTCTGAAAGTAAACGAGGGAAAAACCAAAGAAAGATGCACAACACCGACGCCATGGCCAGAACGTCTCTGTTGGCAGCTAGAAATTGAATGTAGTCGAGGATTTTGTCCACCTCGGCTTATTGGTAACAAGTGGCAATGACACCAGCGCTGAGATTAGACGCAGAAAAACTCTTGCCGACCGCTGTTTCTTCGGGCTCAAGAGACAATTGAGTAGTAGAGCCCTCTCTCGGAAAACTAAGGTGATCCTTCATAAAACCTTAATCATCATCCTCTACGACACAGGGGCTTGGACCTTGTGAAAAGTGGATGAAGAGGCCCTTGGTCGTTTCGAGAGAAAAATTCTGCGTACAATCTTCGGTCCCGTTTGTGCTGACGGAAAGTAGAGGAGAAGATTCAACCACGAACTGTACGGGCTGTACAGCTACATCGGCCTAGTACGACGTCTACGGATCCAACGCCTTAGATGGCTAGGCCATGTTTAGCGGATGGACAGCTCAACTCCGGCCCGAAGAGTCTTTGATCCCAACCCGGAAGGACGATGTTGCAGAGCACGGCCGCATCTGAGGTGCCGCACAAAGGTGGAAAGAGACCTTAACCAACTGGACGTGCGACCCTGGAAACAGCTAGTAAAAGATGGTGCTAGCTGGAAATGCTTGTTTACTTACTTACTAATGTGGCGCTACAGTCCGTGGTGAACCTGGGCCTCAACCAACAAGCGTCTCCAGCCGGCACGGTCTTTGGCCAGCTGTTTCCAGTGCCGCACGCCCAGTTGGTTGAGGTCCCTTTCCACCTGCGTGCACCACCGCTGAGGCGGCCGTCCTCTGCCGCGCTTTCCTTCCCGGAGTGGATTCGAAGACTTTTTGGGTCGGAGCTGTATCTTCCATGCGCTCTACATGGCCTAGCCACCTTAGACGCTGTATCCGTAGACGTCGTACCAGTCCGATGTCGCTGTACAACCCGTACAGTTCTTCGTTATATCTTCTCCTCCATACACCGTTTGAACAAACGGGACCGTAGATAGTGCGCAGAATTTTCCTCTCGAAACGACCAAGGGCATCTTCATCCGCTTTTGTTAAGGTCCAAGCCTCTGCGCCGTAAAGGAGGACTGGGATGATCAAGGTCTTATATAGTGTCACCTTGGTTTTCCGAGAGAGGGCTCTACTTCTCAATTGCCTCTTGAGCCCAAAGAAACAGCGGTTGGCAAGAGTGATTCTGCGTTTTATCTCAGCGCTGGTGTTGTAGTCGCTGGTAATCAGTGAGCCAAGGTAGACGAATTTCTTGACCACTTCAAAGTTATATCCGCCCATGGTGACGTTCTGGCCAATACGTCGGTGTTGTCCGTCTCTTATAGATGAGAGCAGATATTTGGTTTTACCCTCATTAACCTTGAGACCCATCTTAGCCGCTTCTACCTCAATGCTCACAAAAGCCTCATTGACGTCTTGCTGTTTTCGTCCAATTACGTCAATATCGTCGGCGTACGCAAGCAATTGCGTAGACTTGAAATAGATCGTACCTCTTGTGTTGGCCAGAGACTCTTGCACAATCTTTTCAAGCACGATGTTGAAAAAGTTGCACGAAAGCGCGTCGCCCTGCCTAAATCCTTTTTTAACATCAAAGGTCTAGGTATGCTTATTACCGACCTTAATGGAGCAACGAGAATTCTCCATTGTCATCCTGCACAGTCGGACGAGTTTGACAGGGATGTTAAAACTAGACATGGCTTTGTACAGCTCGTCGCTATATACGCTGTCATACGCGGCCTTGAAATCGACGAAGAGGTGGTGAGTGTCGATTTGGTATTCCTGGGTCTTCTCCAAGATCTGCCGTAGCGTAAATATTTGGTCTATTGTGGATTTGCCTGGCCTGAAAACACACTGATAAGAGCCGATCAGGTTATCCACAAACGGTTTCAGGCGCTCACACAATACGGCAGAGAAGATCTTATATGCGATGTTAAGGAGACTTATTCCCCTATAGTTGGCGCAGTTGTAGGGGTCTCCTTTCTTATGGACCGGGCAAACGATGCTGAGATTCCATTCGTCGGGCATGCTTTCCTCCGACCATACCTTACAGATGAGATGGTGCATGCACCTTACCAGCTCATCTCCAGCCGCCTTAAAAAGCTCAGCAGCTCCGCCAGCGGCTTTATTAGACTTAAGTCTTGATATCGCTATTTTGACTTCGTCTGGGTCGGGTGGACCGAATTCTGTTACTTCGTGGTCCATTGCGAATGGCTCGTTCTGCCTGACAGCGGTATCTTGTCTATCATCGCCGTTATACAGTCTGCAGAAGTGGTCTTTCCAAATCCTCAGCATCGACTGCGACTCTACTACCAGTTCTCCATTTTCATTCCTGCAGGCCGCCACTCTGGCTTTGTAGCCATGGCATGTTCGTTTTACCTTGTTGTAAAACTTACGGGCGTCATTCCTGCGGAAGCATCTCTCCATCTCCTCGATCTCACGCTTTCCGTGCTCTCTCTTCTTTCTTCTGAAAAGCGTGTGTTCCTCTCTTCTCTTCTGCTCATAGATTTCGCGAGCAGCTCTCGTCCGTCGTTGCAGCATGGCCTTATATGCCTCTTGTTTTGCTGCATGGGCTTGTTCGCATTGTTCATCGAACCAGGGGTTTCTAGGTGGTGGCTGTTTGAAACCCAGCACCTCTGAGGCAGCATCTCTGACGGCGCTCTGGCAATGAGCCCATTCCTGCTCTATTGTTTGTGCTGCTGTGGGCGGATTTTGAGAGAGCTTGGAGGAGACACGATCGGCAAAGATTCTGGCAGTCTCTTGCGATTGTAGCTTTCCAACGTCAAACTTACGTAGTCCTACTCGACTCCTAGGCATTCTTGATATCCTCATTCGTACCTTGGCTACAACAAGGTAGTGGTCCGAGTCGATGTTGGCCCCTCGGAAGGTTCGTACGTCAAGAATACAGGAGGAGTGCCTGGCGTCGATCGCAATATGATCAATCTGGTTGGTGGTCGATTGGTCACAAGACCGCCAGGTACCCTTGTGGATGTTGAGATGGGGGAATCGCGTGCTTGCTACAAGGACTCGACTCAAATATGTCCTCCTTGCCCAGTTTTGCATATGTTCTGTCTAGGAGATCGTAGAATTCTTCTTTGAGTCGATCGTCCTTTTCTTCCGTTGGGGCGTGAGCGCATATTAAGCTAAAGTTTCCAAATTTAGCTTTGATGCGAATTGTTATGAGGCGTTCGCTTACATCTCGGATGCTTAAGACTTTTTGTCGGAGTCTTCCTCTAATAACGAATCCGCACCCGAATAGGCGACCAACGGCCTCCTCATCCGCTTTTGATAGTGTCCATGCTTCTGCGCCGTACAACAGGACCGGGATGATAAGGGTCTTATAGAGTCAACTTTGTCGTTCGGGAGAGGGCTCTATTACTCAGTTGCCTCCTGAGCCCAAAGAAGCAGCGATTGACAAGAGGGATTCTGGTGTCGTTGTTCCAGGTCACTGCGGAGCCAAGGTAGACGAAGTCCTTAACTACCTCGAACTTATAACTGCCGTCCTTTTGATGACAGCATATATTTAGTTTTGCCCTCGTTCGCCGCCTCGAACTCAATAATCGCAAACGCCTCATTGACATCTCGCTGTGATCTAGCTATTATGTCAATATCGTCATATCGTCGGCGTATGCAAGGAGTTGCGAGGATTTGAAACAGATTGTGCCTCTTGTATTGGCCAGTGATTTTTGTACAATCATTTTCATTATGATGTTGAAGAGGCGCATCGCCCTGTCTAAATCCTTTTTTGGAAACAAAACTATCGGTAAGGTGTTCACCGAATCGGATGGAGCAGCGAGCATTCTCCAAAGTCATCCTGCATAGTCTGACAAGGTTAGCAGGTATGTCAAAGGTGGACATAGCGTTGTATAGCTCGTCTCTAATTACGCTGTCGTATGCGGCTTTGAAGTCGACAAATAGGTGGTGAGTGTCGACTTGAAATTGATTGGTTTTTTCCAAGATCTGCCGTAGTGTGAAAATTTGGTCGATGGTGGACTTCCCAGGCCTGAATCCGCACTGATAAGGACCTATCAGCTTATTTACAAAAGGCTTCAGGCGTTCACACAAAACCGTAGAGAAGATTTTGTAGGCGATGTTAAGGAGACTTATTCCTCTATAGTTGGCGCAATCAGAGGGGTCTCCATTCTTGTGGATCGGGCATACGATGCTGAGACTCCATTCCTTGGGCATGCTTTCCTCTGACCATATCTTACAGATGAGCTGGTGCGTGCTCCTAACCAGGTCATCCCCAGTGCCTTGAAGAGGTCAGTAGACAATCCGTCTGCGCCAGCAGCTTTTTTCGACTTGAGCTTCGATATGGCAATCTTAACTTCGTCGAGGTCAGGGGGACAGAATTCTCTGCGGTCTCCGTCGATTAGAAATGGATCATTCTGCCTGACAGCAGTATATTGACTAACGTCGCCATTATACAGTCTGCAGAAGTGGTTTTTATATATTCTCAGCTTCGACTGCGGTTCTACTTCTAGGTGTCCGTTCTCATCCCTACAGGCTTCCGTTCTGGCTTTATAACCTTGGCATGTTCGCTTTATCTGCTCATAAAACTCTCGAACGTCACGCCTGCAGTAACACCTCTCCAAATCCTCAATCGCGCGCTTCTCGTGCTCCTTATTTACGAACTATAAATAAATACAGAAGACTCTGCCATTGTAGATAGAAACTGGAGCTCACAAGTGTAGGTTCTGTATTTGGACTTGACACCTTTAGCTTTTAAATGTCACAAAAAATGAACGTTGACAGAAAGAATGATTATTAATAAGAACATGCTGATAATATCCAAATTCATTTTAAGAGACAACACATAGTCCGTCTTATTTGCGTCCCCCTTAAATAAGCTTTTTGAAACGATATATGGAGACCACAGACTACGCCAAGTCAACGTGCTTCTGTTCAAATAACCGCTGCCACTTGAGCTAGACATCTATGTCAAGTAATCTGATTTGCATATTTCCTCGACTCATTATCGCCAGACCGCGCGACACTTCCACAGCACCCGCAATTGCCACCAACCTTGCGTCATTCCCAAATTCCAAGCCAATCACTCATACATTGCCCACCATATCGTCTTTCAAAATTCAACCACAATTTGTAAACCCATTAAACCTAAGATCGCCTACTCTTTCGTTGATCGCACACGCCCACCATCACCGCCTATCGAATGCAGTGCGGATCAAACGCACTTTAGCACTTGGTAGCGGTCTCGTAAACATAAAAGCTGCCGTTTCCGTCAACAGCAAAATTTATGGCAAAACAAAGCCATAAACGCTCGAGGCAAATAGTAAACACAAACCCAAAAGTTATGGCGAAGAAAGTTCGAGCAGCTAGTGGAAAATAGCTAAAACCTGCGTCATTAGATCAGTGATTATTCGACGCACGCGATCGCTAGCGCGTAACTGCGTACATTCCGGCTCTCATACGAGAGTTCATTGACACTCTCAAGCCATGTCCAAGCAAATAGCTCCTTGACGTAATCCAACAAATTGGTTGGCTCTATAATTAGAGCGCCCGCTCTCTCGATCTAGGTAGTCGGTCGTAAATAACATCAACGCCTTCAACGCTCCGAAACTCGACTCTTGATGTTTCGATGACACCTCCAGCTATTTGGCTGCCAGTCGGCGTATTTGATGAAACAGCACGATCACCAGTCGTACGGATCGCACGATCAGACGTTATCGTCGCGCTTGCGACCATTTTCACTGCCCATTCGACACTAGATCGAGAGTGTTGCCGGCTATGGAGATTCCAGTTTTTGCTAATCGCGAAAGCTCGGCAGTTGTACCTCTCTGCGAAAGCTATAGTCATACAATACCCACCGGATAAGCGATCGCCGACGTCGACGACAGCGGCAGCCGACGACTACGATGGAGCGCTTCGGTTTGACTTTGAACTTGAAAATATGCGCGGCACAAACAGGAAGACTTTGGGTGCAGTCGGATCGTATTAGTCACACGCTACTATCTGGTAGCGTGGGCTTGGATGCATCTGGCTGTTTTAGAAAGTATTCATTAGATAGTATGTGTATTTCATTTTCTAGATTGAGATGTCTTCATTGAGGTAGCAGATCGGAATTTAAGTGGATAGACACGAGATTGCTTTCGGGCTAGCCACTTTCCCCGGACTGTGGGAACGGCCCACATTTCGGAAGACTGATGGGTTCGGCTGGAAGCAGGTTTTTGTATTCTGAATGATGATCTTAGGATTACGGAGGACTTGTGTTTTATTGATTGGACATTTGGGAGGAGTGCATGTTTTTTGAGTCGTTTGGAACGCCGCTGTTGGAGGCTCTCATGATGTGCTGAAGAGACTTAAAACATTCGCTGGCAAACAGACCTTCTATCCAGGGCCACTGATTGGGGCAGTACGCGAACCAATCGAAGAGGCGAAGCTCTACTAGAGGCTATGTCATCACTAGACGTAATACAGCTCAATAGAGGATGCGAGCACACCTTTAGCAGAAACGGCATAGGTTCCATAATTGACATCACATTTGTATCGAGTTCTCTAACGAGAGGCGCAAATTGGAGAGTAAGCAATCAGTAAACCCACAGTGACCACCTGGCTATCCTTTTGAAATACAGCCTAGGAGAGCCAACCAGGGTGTCTCGCTAAAGAAGGCACAACAAAAGGGTTGGAAAATAGAAACACTGGATGAAGACTCTTTTATCCTCACCTTTAGAGCCACTGGTATTACTAAGCAAGTAATGAGGGCTTGCGATGCATCCATGGTCCGGAAAACGTCATCAAATCGCTGGCCACCAGTATACTGGTGGAACCAGGAGATAGCAGAGCTACGCAGCAAGTGTCATAGGGCGAGAAGATTGTCCCAGCGATCCAGAGGTTTGCCCTCTCATCAGAACCTACAGGCGCAATACAGAAATAGACGAAAGGGATCTGAAATTGGCCATTAGGAGAAGCAAAAATAACAAATTTAAGGAGCTCTACGAGCCAGCAGCCGTAAATCCTTGGGGTACCGCTTACAGGACTGTCATGGCAAAACTCAAAGGCACCACCAGGGCCCCCTCGCCCTCATGCCCTCTCCTAATGAAAAAAATAGTGTCGGGACTATTTCCACCGCAAAGAACGATACAGCGTATAGAAGCACCCCATGATGAACAGGAAGCGACAACTATCACGGAAACCGAACTTCTAATGGTATGCAAACATTTCGAGGACAATAAGTCACCTGGGCTGGGTGGCATCCCAAAAAAGGCCCTTAATGTATGTATGTATGTTGGCGTTACAGTCCATGAAGAACCTGAGCCGAGCTTCTCTCAATCACCCATGTTGTGTGTGATTTAATTTTCACATAGGTGAAAGGGACCTACAGTTTATTGCCGGTTCCGAACGGCTAATTTCGAGAAGCTTTTCATGACAATTTTACTACAGGGGGTTTTGTCAGAACCCCGCTGAGGAGAAACACCGTGAAAAACACGTTCGATGACATGGCTGTGTCGGGATTCGATCCGGAGTCATCGGCGTCAGAGGCCAGCACACTACCCACTGCGCCACGGTGCTCTCAAAAAAGGCCCTTAAACTAACCATTAAAGCAAACACGGGACCATTCCTAGAAATGTACAATAGGTGCCTAATCGAAGGGGTCTTTCCAGACCAATGGAAGAAGCCGGTTCTGTGGAACCTTATGTATGACGGAGTTCTGAGGCTAGAAATTCCCAATGAGGCAAAAATCATAGGCTTCGCTGATGATATTGCAATCGTAGTAGCAGCGAAACACCTGGAAGAAATAGAGGACATAGGGTACGAATGTATCAGGAAAGTGAGACGCTGGATGTCAACAGTCGGGTTAGAGCTCGCCGATCACAAAACAGAAGCAGTACTAGTAAGCAGGCGCAAGAAAAGGGAAACAATCACCATCAGGGTAGGCGATCAAAATATAACGTCGAAACCGCTTATAAGATACTTAGGTGTGATGATTGACGCTAGGCTCAGCTACAAGGAACACCTTGAAATAAAGTGCAATAAAGCAGCTCAGGTATGTGCTGCCTTAGCCAGAATAATGACAAATTTTGGAGGACCCAGGCAGCAAATAAGACTAGTTTTGTCAAGAGTGGCGCAGTCAATAATTATGTACGCAGCACCAATATGGGCAAAGGCGATGAAAATTTAGTCCCACGCAAGAAGAGTAAATTCCACCAACCGACTATCCGCATTAAGAGTGTGCAGCGCTTTTCGGACGGTATCGGATGATGCTATATGTGTAATTGCTGGAATGCTACCAGCCGATATCTTGGCCATAGAGTTGCAAAGGTCCTACGATGCCAAAATTCAGGAACCCCTTGCCTCAGGCAGAGATATTAAACTGGAAGAAATACGGCGTAGCACTGAAATATTGCAGGAGAGATGGAATCAGTCAACAAAGGGAAGATGGACCCATCAACTTATACCAGATATACAAAGTTGGATAAACCGGCATCACGGAGAAGTAGATTTTTATCTCACCCAGTTCCTAACCGGACATGGCTGCTTCCGAGCATATCTTTACAGGTTTGGCCTTGATGAATCTCCTATCTGTGCAAACTGTGGAGAGGCTAGAGAAGATGCAGAACACGTATTTTTTCAATGCTCACATTTCGAGGCAGAAAATAAATATCTTGAAGATAAAATTGGAGAAACGCCGACTCCCGAGAACATCATAAAGCATATGCTGTCATCGAGAGAAATATGGGACGCTGTGAAAGAAACCGCAGCGAGAATCATGAAGGAACTCCGGCGTCTGGAGAGAAACAGGGAGAGCAACCAAAATCAAACGGCAGCTCCCTCGGAACAGGAAACTCCAATTAGAGAAAGAAGGGCATAAAGTGCAAACCAGCCCCGCGAAGTAATACCTAACGGCAGTCCCGCGGGGAGAGTGGTTGAAGGGTGCAGGGTGTGGTTTAATACGTAGGCGTATTCCTGGCGTCGATTATTCAGGCTTGCGAATCGTACATGCTTTTATGCTTTTGAAGATTCCACATCCGCTTGGCGCAACAAAAAAAAAAAAAAAAAAAAAGGCCTTCCATCCACATGCTGAGTTTGCTTAGCAGGCAGTGAATTCCAAAGTACCTATAGTTGACCAAGTCCATTCATTTTGATCCAGACGCGCCCACGGCTACTCGTGATCGATCGATCGATTCGCAAAACAGGTGGCGCACATTGGGTTCACATGGCCTTTATGTTTTGAATAACCTTATCGCATCCCGATAACACCAACGCCATCGAATGTTTATTTCGCGGCGTCCCTCCTCGGCGATGTACTGGCAAAACCCCCCGTAGTATACTTGCCATGAAAAAGCTTCTCAACTCACGCCGTTCCGAATCGGCATTAAACTGTAGGTCACTTTCACCTGTGTGAAAAATAAATCACACACAACATGGGTGATTGAGAAAAGCTTGGCTCTGGTCCTTCATGGGCTGTAACGCCACCAAAGAAGAAGAAGAAGGGCTAAACTAGACTAATTCCACATTCACTCACTCTCTAGGAATTTTCTACATTTTCCACTGTAGTATGTAGCAACAAAAGGACTTATGAGATGCTTCCGACCACATAGATAGTCGAAGTAATTGTATGACGCAATAAGCTATCACTGAAAAATGAATGGGCCTCATCAGTCTCATTAACAAGCTACGCTTCTCGGGATGACAAAGATCTTCAGGGAGATGAAGAGTTGTCTCAGTTCTGCAAAGACTCTTGTGGGTACTTGTCACGAACAAACTAAGTTAGTCCAAACCCCACGTTTCAAACTTACCAAATCTTAAGTTCTGGCATAGGTGCTTAAGGTTCCACATTGCTGACAAGATAAGTTGATATGTGTACATGTTCCCAATCAAATCGTTTTCAGTCGCTTTCAACAAATTTCCAGTTTCGATGACTGTCATAGCCATTATGCTGTTTTTGACATACCATTTAAGCTTTTTCTATAGCTTTTTAGCCTTGGCGTTCTTGTGTTAGCTTCATGACTCTATCAGTGTCGAACTTCTGTAGGAGGGATATTTCTGTGGGTCTATGGAATCATGTACAGATACGGCTCGTCTGCGAGAGGTCCTTGCCAATACTTCTACACAGGTTTCTTCTATCAGGAAATCTGACGGTAGCTGGACAGACTCAAACGAAAGCATGCTTGACGTCCTACTAAAGTGTCACTTCCCTAACTGTGCAATCGCGGCAACATTCAAGACGGCAAATACACTGGTAAGGGAGCAGACTTCTTCTTCTTCTTTTAGCGCTACAGTTTATGGCGAACCTGGGCCTCCTTTAAAAAACCTCTCCAACTGGCACGGTCTTTCGCCAGCAGTCTCCAGTGCCGCACACCTAGTCCTCTTCCACTTGGTTTTGCCACCCTAAATTTGGCCGTCCTCGACGCCGTCGCTCCTCGGGGTTGGATTCAAAGACCTTCCGGGCCGGAGCTGTGTTTTCCATGCAGTTCACTATTAAGTCTTCTACTCAACTCCCCATTTATGGTCGGGCCGAAAATCTTACGCAGAGTTTTTCTCTCAAAACGACCAAGGGCCTCCTCATCCGCATTCGATAAGGTCCATGTCTCTGCGCCATAAAGCAGGACCGGGGTGATAAGGGTCTTGTATATGGTCACCTCGGTTTTTGGAGAGAGGGCTCTGATTCTCAATTGCCTCCCGAGCCCAAAGAAACAGCGGTTGACAAGAGTTATCCTGCGTTTGATCTCGGCAATGATGTCATTTCTACATGCCACTGCGGAGCCTAGATAGAGGAAGTCCTTGACTACAGACTGGGCCTGAAATAACCGATAAGATCGTTACCAAAGAAAAATGTCTGGGGGCGGTAAAATCATTTGACCCCTACAAGGCGGGTCATCCTGTCTAAAACCTCTTTTAACATCCCGGAAGTTTTACAATAAGGTAAAACGAACATGCCGTGGCTACAAAGTCAGGGCGGCGGCCTGTAGGGATGAAAATGGAGAATTGGTAGTAGAATTACAGTCGATGCTGAGGATTTGGAAAGACCACCCCTGCAGACTGTATAACGGCGATGAGAGACAAGATACCGCAGTCAGGCATAACGATCCGTTCGTAATTGACGACGATGTAACAAAATTCAGTCCACCCGACCTAGACGAAGTCAAAATAACAATACCAAGACTTAAGTCTAATAAAACTGCGAGCGCAGAGGGCCTGTCTGCTGAGCTCTTAAAGCGGCTGGAAATGAGCATCTCATTTGCAAGGTATAGTCGGAGGAAAGCATGCCCGAGGACTGGAATCTCAGCATCCTTTGCCCGGTCCATAAGAAAGGAGACCCCTATAACTGCGCCAACTATAGAGGAATAAGTCTCCCTAACGTCGCATATAAGATCATCTCTGCCATATTGTGTGAACGCCTGAAACCGTTTGTGGATAACCTGACCGGAAAATTCTCCCTGCTCCATTAAGATCGGTAGTGAGCAAACCGAGACCTTTGATGTTAAAAAAGGAATTAGGCATGATGACGCGCAGTCATACAACTTTTTCAACATCGTGCTTGCAAAGATCGTGCAAGAGTCACAAGAGTCTACACAATTACTTACGTACGCCGACGACATTGACGTGATTGGACGGACAGAGCGAGACTTCAATGAGGCCTTTGTAAGCATTGAGGTAGAAGGGGCTAAGATGGGCCTCAAAGTTAATGAGGGTAAAACCTTTTATCTGCTTTCATCTAAAAGAGACGGTCAAAAAACGACGTATTGGCCAGAACGTCACCATGGGCGTATATAACTTTGAAGTGGTCGTCTACCTTGGCTCATTGATGAACGGCGACACCAACACCAGCGCTGAGATAAAACGCAGAACCACTCTTGCCAACCGCAGTTTCCTTGGGCTCAAGAGACAATTGGGAAGTAGAGCCCTCTCTCGGAAAACCAAGGTGGCACTATATAAGACCTTGATCATCCCAGTCCTCCTTTACGGCGCAGACGCTTGGACCTTAACAAAAGCGGATGAAGATACCCTTGGTCGTTTCTAGAGGAAGAACTCGACCCGCCAAACTCAACCGCGCAGAAACTGTGTGGATTTCTACACTGAAGGGTCTAAGACCAAAGACGGGGTGGGCAGTGGAGTTTTCTGCAAACAACTCAAGCTACTTAAAGCTCTGAAATTACCAAATCACTGCAGCGTTTTCCAGGCGGAACTGTTGGCAATAAAAGAGGCTTTGTCTTGGCTGAAGTGGAACGTAATATCCACCACAGGTGTTCGCATTCTCACAGACAGTCAAGCAGCCTTAAAGTCACTGGAGTCCTATGTGTATACATCAAAATCTAGTCTCGACTGTCGCAGATCTCTTAACGAGACGGCAAAACAGTTCAACATACAGCTTATCTGGGTACCGGAACACAGCGACATTACAGGTAATGAAAAAGCCGACACACTCGCCACACTAGGAACGACGCTACAATCAATCGTGGCTTGTGAGGGAGTACCCCTTACAACCACTAAACATAATCTGACCAATCTCGCCAGGGCCGAGACGAACCTGAGATGGACACAGGGACATACCTACGTCATCACCAGGCAAATCTGGCCTCGGCTTGACAGTCAACGCACAAGGAGTATAATCTCCCTAAAAAGAACTGACATCTACAAAGTTATCGGTGTCATCACAGGACACTGCCTCATTGGCAGTCACGCACAGAAACTAGGAATAGTTCCGAATGGTTTCTGCAGAAGCTGTCAGGACGAGGAGGAAGTCGAATCCATTCACCACCTTCTCTGCGCCTGTCTATCTCTCTGCAATTTCAGTAAACGTTACCTAGGCTCTTACTTCCTTAACGGTCTGACTGATGTTCAGAAAGTAGGGATACCTAATCTTCTTAACTTCTTAAGAAGCACAAAATGGTTCCACGAATAGGGGGGTAAAACCCCCTCGCAGCTGCACAACGGGCCTCCCTGGCCTATGTGCATTCTTCTCAACTCTGGGAAGGCTGCGACCCTACCTACCTACCTACCTAGAGGATAATTCTGCGCACTTTCTACGGTCCCGTTTGTTCAAACGGAGCATGAAGGGTTGTACGGATAGTACAGCGACATCGGCCTGTTACGACGTCTACAGATACAGCGTCTAAGGTGGCTAGGCCATGTAAAGCGCATAGAAATTACAGCTCCGACCCGATGAGTCTTCAAAGGAAGGCGCGGCAGAGGACGGCCGCATCTACGGTGGCGCACGCAGGTGGAAGGGGACCTTAATCAACTGGGCATGCGGCGCTGGAAACAGGTGGCCAAAGACCGTGCCAGCTGGAGACGCTTGTAGGTTGCGGCACAGGTTCACCACAGGCTGTATCGCCACCTACATAAGTAGGTATAGTCCCTGGTAGTGTCAATAGGGTGCTCAACTTTGTTTGGAATTCAGGTTTCCTCAAGTAGATATGAGCCTTTCATTTGCGATTGCATTGCAACAGTGACCTGTATTGTATGTGCAACGATAAGTAATAAAAAGCCGTTTACGGGCGCGAACTTCAAGAAATTGGCATCAACCATTTGTTGCCCTCAATTATTCACACACTCATCCAACAATCCAATCGTTCAGCAATTCCAAGTAAACAGCACTCATAAATTCCTATAATAAGAGACTCATCCTATTTACGAGATTCAAAAAGTACGCAAGAGATCTTGAGCAGCAGCCCAACTAAACGCGAACATTTTTTGAATTCGGCGCATCTTTGATGTACCCACCCTAGCAATTACTCACCATTCGGCACCCAACAGATTGCGCTACTTTCAATTTACACACTTCCCTCTTCTGTAACGATGTCAATTACCAACGAATTAAGGCGTAGATCTCGTTTGAAAAGAAATTATTTTCCAACGAAGTAAACAACCAAATGGCTATTCAACGCAAGCCATATCTTACCCCTGATCCGCGCGGTAGTTTAGTCCCAAAACTTTGCATAAGTTCATCGACCCGTGCTGTGTACAAGCGTAACAAGCACGAGATCAACGGGTATTTGAACTTTGTCCAAAGCCCATTTTTGTAAATAAATAGAACGCCCACAGGAGCTATCGATCATGGTACGCGAGTGTTAAAGAATGGGGGAAGACTGATCGCTGATCGAGTGATCATGACTCGAATTTATAAATCTCCCTCCGCCCAATGCCATGTATGTGGCTCCACATTACAGGTGTTAACTACAACATCGTGTAGCCACCGTCGGACTGTCAACATGTCCGGCGCTAATCACTCGAACCACAAAGCTCATTACACCCAATGCGACGCCAACAAGGCGACAGCTCAATTCAAACGCCAAAGTGATTGTATCGAATCACGGACCGATCGTCGGAAAACTCTGCGGTTACCTATGTATCCATGCAACCTTGTCGTGGATGTGGTAACAAATTGCTCCAAATTGCTACCGAATTAAGTCCCAATTCCATGACGATCGGTGTAGCGATTCGCGCTACACTTTTGTTCAGGGGAAATTCCATCGTAACTGATCTGGCGCAGCATGTAAGCGAGTACACGTTAAGTATCACAAGTCGATCGGCACCCAACAAATCCACCGAGGAAGTCGAGAGGAAGAGCTCCAGAGAAAGAGAGAGAGAGAAAATTAGGAAAATCGTTGGTGACACTTCAATGGCTTCCACTGCACAACTGCACACCGATCATGCGATACTGAACGCTGACACTCATGGGATGCATGACACCAAGCTACACACTCCACCCTATAGCCACACAGTAACATTGCCAATAGATCGGTTGCCCACAAATTGTCGAATCTAATTGAAGCCTTTACCGCACGCACACACAAACGACCGGCATTTCCCAAGAGCTGGCGTTACACTTTCATCCCGGCTACATGATGTTTCTAACGGAGTTGCGAATTTTCCCCTCGAATGATCCGGATGGCGATGGTGATGGTACCAACGGCTGCCATGAACGCCAACTGGAACTAACTAGTAACGATCGGATCGGGTTACCCAACTGCGGGTGACTTCTAGTATGTCAAAGACTCTTTGATGACGATAGCAATAAGCAATAGGGTTGGCGACAAAGTAGAGAGAAATAGCGGTTTGACGATCTCGATGATCGGTGCGCTAGCACCTTAGATGAGGATCAACTGCCTTGTATGACTAAAAGACGACCTAGTGGAGTGGATTTCATGTGACCACAAATTCAATCAAAAATCGCTGTCGGAAATGTCACTTGGGGTGTTCTAGTCTAGTGAAGATGTTAAGTTACTAACGTAAGAACTAATTGGTTCGGAAGGATTGTGAGCTTGTAATGTTTCTACTGAGCGATAAGGAACTCTCGATGGGCTCTGCCGGAAACATGATGTTGTAGTAAGCGTTTCAAGGTCTGAAGTGTAGCGGAATCATAGTATGATCACCGGGCCCTTCGTCAGCAAATTGAATGTCCGAATCTTTTCAGGACCAAAAATAGACATGAGTAGAAACGTCTGAGTTCTATAGGTGATAAGCCAGTCCGATGTTGGTTTGCTGGTTATTCAAGTTGCGGACCTGGATGGATAGCTGCCCTGGCACCCGCAATGTGTGCCGCGATCCAACCCCTTGTTCCTGGGGAAAGAGGAACCTGGCCTTCCAGGTTGGGAGTTATGCTTAGGGGTAACATCCATATCACGGAAAAACCACTTATTCCGAAACAAGCCTCGGATACGGACGGATACTATGCTGACGACCCCTGCAAACGACTAAAGGACTTGAGAATCTGACCGAAAGCAGGCGATCAATTGGAACAAGCCCTCAGCTGCTATAAAGCAAATATAACCGCATTCCAAGGAGTACGATGGGATAGACCAGGCAAAAGAAGAATGAAAAACTGCAACATCTACTACGGGAACTGCTCCGGCGCCTGTTCGGGTGCGGATTCGTTATTCGAGGAAGACTCCGACAAAAAGTCCTAAGCTTCCAGGATGTAAACGAACCACTGTTTAATGCAGTTTAATACAAAACTGGACAAAGAAGACATATTCGATCGAGAAAATATAGCCTACACGAAGCCACGTCCGAAAACGGACATCAGCTACTCAACTTCCCGGCTATCATACGATTCCCGCATCTCAATATTCACAAGGGAGCCTGGCGATCACCTGATCAGTCTACCACCAATCAAATTGATTACGTTGCGATCGACGCCAGACACTCCTCCAACATCGACTCGGATCACTTCCTTGTTGTAGCCAAGGTACGAATGAAGATATCAAGGATGCAACGGAGTCGAGCTGGACAACGAAAGTTTGACGTCAGAGAGCTACAATCACAGGAGACCGCTAAGACCTTTGCCGATCGACCTTTTCCTCAACCTCTCGCAAACTCCAATGATACCGGAGCAACCCACGGAACAAGAGTGGGAGCATTGCCAGCGTGCCATTAGAGACGCTGCCTCTGATGTGTTAGATTTCAAGCCACCCTCAGCTTTGTAGGCAAAACGCCTACAAAGCCATGCTACATGGACGGACGACAGCCACTCGTGAACACTACGAGCAGAAACGGAGAGAGGAACACATGTTTTTAAGGAAGAAAAAAGGACAGCATGAAAAGCGTGAGATCGAGAAGGTAGAGAGTTGCTACCACAGGAATGATGCTCGCAAGTTTTACGAAAAAGTAAAACGAACATGCCAGGGCTACAAAGCCTGTAGGGATTAAGACGGACAACTCGTAGTAGAGTCACAGTCGATGCTGAGAATATGGAAGGAACACTTCTGTAGACTGTTTAACGGCGATGAAAGATCTAATACCGCTGTCAGGCAGAATGATCCATTCGCAACGGATGAGGATGTAAGAGAGTTATGTCCACCCGATCTAGATGAAATTAAGCTTATATGGTCGGAGGAAGGCATGCCCGACGAATGGAATCTCAGCATCGTCCACAAGAAAGGAGACCCCTATAACTGCGCCAACTACAGGGGAATAAGTCTCCTTAACATCGCATACAAGCTCTTTTCTGCCGTACTGTGTGAAACCCTTTATGGATAACCTGATAGGTTCTTATCAGTGTGGTTTCAGGCCAGGTAAGTCCATAATATACCAAATATTCACACTGCGGTATACCAAATCGACACCCATCACCTTTTCGTCGATTTCAAGGCCGCGTATCAGAGTGTGTATAGGGACGAGCTATACAAAGCCAACACACTACCCACTGCGCCACGGTGCTCTCAAAGTTGCGCCATATGAAACTTTAATCATCCCGTTCCTCCTCTATGGCGCAAAGGCCTGGACTTTAACGAAGGCGGATGAAGAGGCCCTTGGTCGTATCGAGAGGGAAATTCCGCGTCCAATCTGCGTGGAGGAGGAGATACAACGACGAGCTATACAGGCTTTACAGCGACATCGGCCTGGTACGGCGTCTGCGGATCCAACGTCTTAGATGGCTAGGCCATGTAGAGCGAATGGAAAACACAGCTCCGGCCCGAAGAGTCTTCGAGTCCAACCCCGAAGGACGACGCAGCAGAGGACGACCGAATCCAAGGTGGCGCACACTGGTGGAAGAGACAGCTGGCAAAAGACTGTGCCAGCTGGAGAAGTTTGTTGATTAAGACCCAGGTTCACACCGGACTGTAGCGCCACCTAAGTAAGTAAGTAAGTAATTGATACTAAAACCAACAAAGGCCTCGTAGGAGTAGGATCTGCCGACTGGTGCTGGTCTGCTAAAAAACGCAAGTAAGAGCCTCTGCAGCCGAACACTTTACAACTCCGTTAACCACGTCCTACTTCTACCTACGGCCCTGCAAACCATAACCGGAAGACCCTTGCAAGAAACGAAAAAAGGACAATGAGCTTCCTTAAACAGAACACGTGCAGCCGAAGAATTTGCGGACGCCCTAGAATGCTATAACGTGAATTCAGGCGGCATTCACGAAATGCGATGGAATAGACCGGGATTAAAAACAGCGACAACTACTACGTCAACTGCCATGAGAGAGAGGCCAACGACATGTGAGCGAGCTTCTCATAACAATCCGCATCAAAGTTATCTTCCGGAACATTAGCTTGATACGCGTTCACCCCACATAAGAAAAAGACGATGGAGTCTAAGATGACTTATATGACCTCCTAGATAGAACATACGCTCAATGTCCCAGTTATGACACCAAGATAGTTCTAGGGGACTTCTTTGAACGAGTCGTAGGAAAGCACAGCCTACACGACACCACGTTCGAAAACGGATTTAGGCTAATAGACTTTGTGGTGGGGCGTAATCTCCTAGTAGCTAGCACACGACTCCCACATCTCAATATCCATATAGGGACCTGGCGGTGATCAGTTATCTGGAAATCAAATCGATCATATTGGATCATTATCTTGTTGCAGCCAAGCTACGTGTGCGGATATCGCGAACACTGCGGAATCGAGTAGGACCAGCAAAATTCTCTTGCAATCGCAAGAGACCGCCACGAAACTTTGCCGATTATTTCGCCCTCAAGCTCTCTCAAGAGCGGATGCAAACTGCACAAACCATAGAACATCAATGGAGACGTTGTCAAGAGGCCATCAGGGATACTGCCTCTGATGTATTAGGTTTCTAGCCACCACCTAGAACAAACCCTTGGTTTGATGATGAGTGCGGATAGGTACATGCACACATGGCCACGTTACATCGACGCACGAGAGCTCCTCGTGAGCTCTTTGAGCAAAAACGAAGGGAGAAGCACGCGCTTTTCAGAAGCAAAAAGGTATGAGAAGCGCGCGATCGAGGAGGTGGAGAGACGTTATCGCAGGAACAACGTTGGATGCTTTAACCAAAGAGTAAAATGAACATGCCAAAGTAATAAAGCCAGAGGTGCAGCCTGCAGGGATGAACATGGACACCTTGTAGTTGAATTTCAGTAGAAGCTGAGAATGTGGAAAGATAATTTCAGCGGACTGTAAAACGGCGAAGATTGCCAGGATGCGGCTGTCAGACAGAACGCACCATTCACATTGGACGAAGATAAGAGAGAATTCCGTCCACCCGCTTAAGACGAGGTTTAGATAGCGATATCGAAACTGAAGTATATTAAGGGCAGACAGGCAGGCAGGCCCTGCTGAGCTATTTACAACTGGAGATGAATTGATGGGGAACATACACATACATCTGTAAGATATGCCTGGAAGAAAGCATTGTCGATAAATCTCAGCATCGTTTACCCGGCCCATAAGAAAGGAAACCCTACAACTGTGCCAGCTATAAAGGAATAGGGATCCTTAACATCCCGTGTAAGATCTTCTCTGCCGTGCTCTGTGAATGCTCAAAACCATTCGTGGGCAATTTGATATGTTCCTGTCAATCTGGCTTCAGGCCAGGAATATCCACGATACACCCAATATTCCCACGGCCGCAGATCTTGGAGAAGACTTATGAATCAGGTTGACACACACCAACTTTTCGTCGATTTTAAGGTCGCATATGAGAGTGTCTATAGGGACGAGCTATATAGAGCAATGTAATGTTTTGACATTCCCGCCAAGCTAATCAGGTTGTGCAGGATGCCAAGGGGGCATTCTCGCTGCTCCCTTAAGCTCGGCAAGGAATTAACCGAGAACTTTGATGTCAAAAACGGATTTAGACAGGGCGACGCACGGCCATATGACTTTTTCAACATCAACCTTGAGAGAACGCAGCAAGACGTCAATGAAGCTTTTGTGAGCATTGAAGCAGAAGCGGCTAAAGTAGGTCTGAAGGTAAACGAGGGAAAAACCAAACATTTGCTGTCGTCACCGACGTCTTGGCCAGAACATCACTATTGTCAGCTATAGCTATGATGTATTCGAGGATTTCGTCTACTTTGGCTCACTAGTAACAAGTGGTAACGACACCAGCGCTGAGATTAGACACAGAATAACTCTTGCCAACCGCTGCTTCTTTGGGCTCAGGAGGCCAAAGTAATAGAGTAATAAAGCCCACTCCCGAACAAAGTTGACTCTATACAAGACTCTTACCATCCCCGTCCCGCTAAATATACGGCGGAGAAGCATGGACACTATGAAAAGCGGATGAGTAGGTCCTTGGACGGTTCGAGAGAAAGATTTTGCGCGTGATTTTCGGGCGCGTAAAAGCAGACGGGACCTTTACGGACTCTACAGCCCGTCTAGTCGGCCATCTACGGATTCAACACCTAATATGGCTAGGCCATGTAGAGAGAATGGATACCTCGTCTTCAGCTCGGAGAGTCATTGAATCCAACCCCGAGGGATGAAGAAACAGAGGACGGCCGCACTTACATAAGATGGCGCACACAGGTGGAAGAAGACATCAGCCAACTGGGTGTGCGGTAATGGAAAAGGCTTATTTGAGGCCCAGGTTCACTCCGAACTGTAGCGCCCGATAAGAAGAAGAAGAATCGCTGCTTCATTGGGTTCAAGAAGTAATTGAGTTGACCCTCAATAAAACTGTCCTCCTCTACGGCGCAGAGGCTTGGACCTTATCAAAATGGATGAAGATGCCCTTAGTCGTTTCGAGATTAAAACCCTCCGTACAATCCTCGGCCCCGTTTGTGTTGCCAAGGGTTGAGGAGAAGATTCAACCAAGAATTTTACGGGCTGTAGCGACATCGACCTTGTAGGACGTCCACAGATGCGACGTCTAAGATGGCTAGACCATGTAGAGCGAATGGACAGTACAGCTTCGCCCCGAAGTGTGGTCGAGTCCAACCGTTAAGAATGACGCTGCAGAGAACGGCCGCATCTAAGGTGGCGCACACAATTGAAAAGGGAACTCAACCAACTGGGCGTGCGAGACTGGAAATAGGTAACAAAGTTCTCGTGCTTGTAGGTTGAGGCCCAGGCTCATCTCGTACTGTAGCGCCATCTATGTAGGCAAGTAAGGTGGTTACCTAGGTGCCTACTGATTCAACATCTATCATGTCTATATCCCGGTTTCCACCAATGAAGTCTTGAATTACGATTACAGCAGACGACCATACCTTAGATGGACCAGCTAGATAAAATGTCAACGAAAGAGATGTTGCCTTTTTCCCAGGTATGGACGAACCAGTCCAGTTAACCCGCAGGTAAAACAAATGTTTTCCTTAACAGACAGGTATCGTACAGCTTATGTAACTTCTTAAACTCCTCTTCTTGAAATGACCACACCGCCAAACACATCTCATTAAATGACAATACCGCCACATCACATTCCTAATCGACGCACTTACCCACAAGCATGTACACCACATTGCTTGACCCCTACGTCGTTGAACCTTTCAACACCTCAATGAAATGATCCACACCCTCCAACCTTCCATCTCTCTTCGATGCCGAATTGCCAGATCAAAGGCGTCTGCCTCACTTAGTTAACCAAATAGCTCTCTGTCACCCGGCAAAGTGCGTTCCTGGCTTCTTGCCCGCCGATTAACACCTCCTTAGCGAAACTCGCAATAAAACATCAACAACGAAGAACAACAATGACCGAAAGCAAGATGCCAAAGATAACAAGGTTGTGTCGAGATCACTTTCGCCGAATCGGACGACAAACACCTTCCAGGCCAGTGTCTTCTCTTGTCCGGCTACTGTGTCCGCTTCTGAATAATAGCTTGTCATTACTTACAAATTGAGTCGTCAAGATATGTACTCGTACGGCTGAAGGCGGGGACAGAGGAAGCCGCTGCTGCTCCGGGGAATACGGTCAAGTGATCTTTTTGAGTAATCTTCAAGTGGCAATTTGTCGTTCAGATGAATGGACAGATGGATAGATAGATTCGCAGAATGATATGCTACTGAAAAAGGCGCACGAATACAGACCATCTGTGAGTTGTTTGTTGACTCTGTGAAGCTTGGAATGGGTTTTGATGGCGGTGATGACATGTGAAGTTTCGTGAATGAAATTGTCTTTGGAGAGTGCTATGTTGATCTGGTCACATATGCGACCAGGTGACGTCTGTGGTCTTTTGCTGTTTTACTAGAAATGACTACAGCGTTGGATGGAATCTGACCGCAGATGATGAGTGCTTCATTAAGGTGCCCCTTTTGGGTGGTTCGTTTTGCGGTGGATTACGTGTGAGGAAATTTTACGGTGGGATTTTTGGGATCCGAAAGTGTTTGCACGTAATTAGGTCTTTTGGGAGGGCATATGGGGCATGAGCACGTGCGTTTGAGAGATCAACTGACGTCAATTAAGTTTTATGATTACTAGACCAATTATGGCCGTTCTGGAAGTTTTATTCGTCGCTTGTCATCAAGCCACAAGACCTCTGGAGATCGTAGTACCGACCTATCCGGTTTAATGAGATGTGAAGTAACTAACACTAACACTAAGTAATGGCAAGGAACTAACAAAGGCCTCGTAGGGGTAGCATCTATACGACGGAGGCAGGCCTGCTAAAAAGCGAGAAGAACCACCGCAGTCGAACATCTTGCGGCATTGTTAGTAAGTCTCATCCCCACCTCTTCGCGGTGCCATCAGGAGATTCCCTAAGGAAATTATAGACGTGGATGGGTGAATGGCGAGCCTCCTGCGCCAAAAAACAGGATTAGGCGGTTGAGCTACGAGCTCGTAAGCTGTAACCAAAAAAAAAAAAAACAAACTCCGAAACAACCACAAGTCTCGGATAAAACGGGCCAGATTAATGGTGATGACCTCTGCAAAAAACGAACCAAGGACAATGATCTTCGGCTCTGTACGTGGAATGTTAGGTCCCTAAACAGGCCACGTGCAGCCGAACAATTTGCGGAAGCCCAAGACCGCTATAAAGCGAACATAACCGCCATTCAGGAAATACGATGGAATGGACCGGGTATAAAGCGGATGAAAAACCGCGACATTTACTACGGCGACTGCTAGAGGGAGAGAGGACAACGATTGTTCGGAAGCGGATTTGTTTTTCGAGGTGGTCTAAGGCATGAATTCCTAAGCTTTCGGCATGTGAGCGAACGCCTCATAACGATCCGTATCAAGGCTAATTTTTTTAACATCAGCCTGATCTGCGTCCACACCCTCACGGAAGACAAGGATGGCTCCGCCAAAGCTGGGTAAGGAAAGCATCCTTGAACGAGTCATCGCCAAATATAGCCTACACGACACCACATCCCATAACGGACACAGGCTGATTGATCTCGCTACGGGGCGAAATCTCCTTCTAGCCAGTACGCGCTTCCCGCACCTCGATATACATAAAGGCGGTCGCCAGATCAATCAATGACTAACTAGATTGATCGCATCGCGATCGACGTCAGACACTCCTCCTCCACTATTCTTAATGTTCGAACTTTCCGAGGGGCTAACATCAACTCGGACCACTATCTTGTAGTAGCCGAGATGCGCCTACGGATATCACGAACGCAGCGGAATAGAATAAGAATACAAAGTTATGACGTCGGAAAGCTACTATCGCCGGAGATCGCCAGTGCCTTTGCCAACCGCGTCTCTCTCAAGCTCTCCGATACACCTCAATCCGCCACTCAGTCAGTAGAGCAGCAACGGAGCCAGTGCAAACAAGCCCTGAAGAGCACAGCAATGAAAGTGTTGGGCCTTAAAGCTCCACCACGACGAAACACCTGGTTCGACTACGAGTGCAGGAGGATTCACACAGCGAAGCAGGATGCATATAAAGCATTGCTGCCTAAAAGAACAAAAGCAGCTCATGAGCTCTACGAGTTAAGAAGAAGCGAGGAGCATAAGCTTCTTAGAAGGAAGAAAAAAGAGCACGAAAAGCGCGCGACTGAGGATTTGGAGAGGTGTTACTGGAGGCGTGAGGTTCGAAAGTCTTATCAACAGACAAAGCGAACATGCCAAGGTTATAAAGCCAGAACGGAAGCCTGCAGGGATGAGAACGGACACCTAGTAGTAGAATCGCAGTCGATGCTGAGAATATGGAAAAACCACTTCTGCAGACTGTATAACGGCGATGTTAGTCAATATACCGCTGTCAGGCAGAATGATCCATTTCTAATCGACGAAAACCGCAGAGAATTCTGTCCCCCAGACCTCGACGAAGTTAAGATTGCCCTATCGAAGCTCAAATCGAATAAAGCTGCTGGCGCAGACGGCTCAAGGCAGGTGGGGATGACCTGGTTAGGAGCATGTACCGGCTCATCTGAAAGATATGGTCAGAGGAAAGCATTCCCGAGGAATGGAGTCCCTTGTTTGCCCGATCCACGAAAAAGAGACCCCTTTGACTGGGCCAACTACATAGGAATAAGTCTTCGCAACATCGCCTACAAAATCTTCGCTGCCATTTCGTGTGAACACCTGAAGCCTTTTGTAAATAAGCTGATAGGTCCTTACCAGTGTCAGTGAGGCGTTTGCTAGTCTTGAGAGGGTGTCGGTGAAAATTGGTTTGGCAGTGTACGAGGGCAAAGCTAAATATATGCTGTCATCGAAAAAGGACGCTCACCACCGACGTCATGGCCACAACGTTTGTATTGGCAGATATAAGTTTGGGGTAGTTAAGGACTTCATCTACTTTGGCTCCGCAGTGACCTGGAACAACGACATCAGTTCCGAAATCAAACGCAGAATCACTCTTGCCAATCGCTGTTTCTTTGGGCTCAGGAGGCAACTGAGTAATAGAGCCCTCTCCCGAACGACAAAGTTGACTCTATAGAAGACCCTTATCATCCCGGTCCTGTTGTACGGCGCAGATGCATGGACACTATCAAAAGCGGATGAGGAGGCCCTTGGTCGGTTCGAGAGAAAGATTTTGCGCGTGATTTTCGGGCCTATAAACGCAGACGGTGAATGGAGGAAAAGATCCAACCACGAACTTTACGGGCTGTACAGCGACATGGGTCTAGTCAGGCGTCTACGGATTCAACACCTAAGATGGCTGGGCCATGTAAAGTGAATGGACACCACAGCTCCAGCCCAGAGAGTCTTTGAATCCAACCCCGACGGACGAAGAAGCAGAGGACGGCTGCACTTAAGATGGCGCACACAGGTGGAAGGGGACCTCAGCTTACTTACTGGGTGTGCGGCAATGGAAAAGGCTAGCAAAAGATCGTGCTAGTTGGAGGGGAATGTTGGTTTAGGCCCAGATTCAACCCGAACTGTAGCGCCCATTAAGAAGAAGAAGAACACCTCCACTCATAATGCTCAAGAGCAGCTCTCGTCCTTCTACGCAGTGCCTCTTGATAGGCTTGCTGCCTGGCTGCGTGTGCCTCCTATACTCATCGTCAAACCATGGGTATCTTGTTGGTGGCGGCTTGAAACCCAGTACGTCAGAAGCAACACTCTCTAAGGCCTGTTAATAACCGGTCCATTGGTGTTGTACGGTGTGGGCAGGTGTCAGAGGGTTTTTCGAGAGCTTGAGGGAGATGCATTGGGAGATTGTAGCATTGCGACGTTGTATGCCGCTGGCCTTACTTGATTTTTCTGGGCCAGGCATATTCGCAGTCGCATCCTGGATGCCACAATATAGTGGTCCGAGTCGATGTTGGCTCCTCTAAAATTTCGTACATCCAGAATGTCGGATGCGTGTCTGCCATCAATCGCACTGTGGTCAATCTGGTTGACGGTTGATTGATCCGAAGATCGCTAAGTCCCTTTGCGGATGTTGAGATGTGGGATACGCGTGTTAGCAACTAGAAGATTTCGCCCCGTTGCGAAGTCCGTCAGCCTAAATCCATTCTCGGGTGTGGTGTTGTGTAGGCTATGCTTGCTAATGATCCTATCAAAAGCGACTCTCTTGCCCAGTTTCGCGTTAAAGTCTCCCAGTATGATTTTAACGTGGAACTGGGACATTGGGCATATGTCCTATCTTGGAGGTCGTAGAACTCGTCTTTTGTAGCGTCATCCTTGTCCCAAATTACTCATGAGGCGTTCCCTTACACGCCTGAAGCTTAAGACTTTTTGCAAAAGTCAGTGCTGCTGCCTCTAATAACAAATCCGCATCCCAATAAGCGTTGTCTTCCCTTCCTGTAGCAGTCGCCGTAGTAGATATCACAGCTTCTCATCCTCTTTTTGACCGGTCCATTGCGCTTCCTTGATTGCGGTAATATCTGCCTTATAACAGTACGTGGGACCTTACATTCCACGTTCAAAGCCGAATATCATTCTTTCTTCTCCTTTTGGTGTTTCCTGGGCGTCATCGGTTAATCCGGGTTTTTTGGCTTGTTGGTCTTTTTTCAAGCATGACTTGCCGGGCCATAGCCTAACCGACACTTATCCTGTTTTGTTGCGCAGGAAACTCGCCATTCGCCCTTTTTCATTCGCGATTTCAAATAGAAATCTCCAGGTGGCCCCACGAGGAGGTGGAAATAGGACGTACTAATAGAGCTGTTAGATGTTC
The DNA here is from genome assembly GCA_951905685.1 of Eumerus sabulonum. NCBI lineage: Eukaryota > Metazoa > Arthropoda > Insecta > Diptera > Syrphidae > Eumerus > Eumerus sabulonum. Next base: position 10,652,702 of record OX645060.1, read on the forward strand.
GGCTGCAGTGGCTCTTGCTCGCTAGTTTACGGGCCAGCGCAAGTCGGATACGCTACCCCTACGAGGCCTTTGTTAGTCGTTTACCACTACTCCCCTACTACTCCATTTCAAATCACGACCATTCGAAGTTCTGGTGGAACCTGTGTTGCTTCGTTATGCAAACATACACTCAGTTCGCTTCAAGCGAGCTTGTGTCATACTAAGCTGTACAACTAGATCGAACTGATTGCTGACATCCAAAACTTCTGCTCCAATATGGGACGTCACGATTGTTTACCTAGTCTACTGGAAATGAGATACCGTCACTTACGCCATCCACAGTAGATTAAAGTCTAGGCCACATAGTTTGACAGCCGCTTGAGCTGTCTTAGCCAACGTTAGTACAAACGGCTCAATGGTCTAGGGGTATGATTCTCGCTTCGGGTGCGAGAGGTCCCGGGTTCGAATGCCGGTTGAGCCCGTTCAGTACTTTTTACCCCACCCCCTGCCCTTACTATCCTTTTCCCTTTTGTAAATTTGATTAATTAGTTCGTCTGTAAAAATGAATTATTTCCTATCAAACCAATCAATGTCCCTTAGCCAATCCATCAATCACCACCAGATCAGACTGGCCGAGATTATCTCCATCGAATCTTCATCTCAGCACATCTCTGCCAAGATCCCTACTAGAACTTGGACCACCTCGCACACACATATATTCTGTCACTCCGTCTAGCCGGGTAATTAGCCACTGCATCCCAGTGGTCAGTCAGAGGTCACTGCCTAGACCAGCGAGGCATATTGTCAAGATCGATTAAATCAACTCCACTGTTTGCCAGTTCCATACCAAAGATGGACTCCGTGACTAACCGCGCCAGCACACTAATTAATCATGTCGACTGGGCACTACTGGACAGGCTCGCCGGAGAAATGCAATTTGAAATGTGTACTCGTATCTATTGTTGAATTATGGAAAATTCACTCTCGTTCATTCGATTGTTGCCTCTTCCGCATGCCAAGAACCAAGGAATTCTGAGTACGACATGCCTTCCATGTGAAATGCGACACCGACATGGTACTCGTACAACGCTGCCAGCTGGAATTGCCTTTCCGCTGGTCTACTGTTCTCTGTACAGGCGTGTGGGTGCCGCAACCGAACTACCGTCTAATTTGAGAGTGCGTTTAATCGGTGCTGAATGGGAGTATCCGATGTTGGATTAATTTATTAGGACATCCGTGTGCGCCAAACGAGAACACAAATCTATCTGAACGCGCGGCGGCAGCAGTGGCAGTGAATACGTGGTGTACCATGTGTGGTGTTATATAACGGTGTAGGGAGAAATGAGATGGTTCTGGGCGTGTGCCCTGATTTTTTTTCGGGTCTCGATAGCGGTCTCCCTAATGAGAGTTTAATGTTTTGCTTTGTGGTTGCTCGTTAAACTGCATGTTCGTTTAATTGCCGGGGTTGCAAGGGTACTTAGGGTGTAGTGCGATCCTGTACAAGGATCTGGGTGTGATGAGCGACGAGGAAGTTCGGATTTCGAGAACGAGGGCGTACATATTTCTGGTGACAATTGTTGACTTTATGTTTGACAAGTGTTCCGTCCATCGTGTGTGGGGGAAGATTTTATTGCTTTCGAATAGTTTGAGTAATTGGCGAGGTGCGGGGTGGGAATGTTTGAAGTTATAGATCGAGGGGACTACAATGTCATTGTCCTCGTAAAAGAGAGTCGACGAGTGTTCTTAATTGTCGTAGAAATTTCAAATTTGTCGCTGAGGTTAATTTGGGAATTACTTGTGGTTGAACTTCTTCAATTGGACCTATGGGATCCTTGTTTTAACGATTGCACCTAACATACAAAATTCGGTATAACTGGAGAGGGTCTTCTACACCCTGGAACAGAAGAATATCACGCCAGTGGTATAACGATACAATAAACATGAATTAAAACGCGATAGTCGACGCATTGCATATACAAGAAAGTAGACTCCAAACTTTTATACAGGTAGCTTGCCAATAGACAAGACTTGGACATCAGATCACTGAAATTGCAGTGTCATCAGTAGATTTGTAAGTTTGGATGGCAAAGGAGTAACAAAGGCCTCGTCGGGCTAGCATCTAACCGACGGGTTTCGGCCTGCTAAAAAGAGGGAAGAGCCACCGCAGACGAACACCTTGCGGCACTGTTAGTAAATCTCATCCCCATCTCCTTGTGGTGCCATCTAGAGATTTCCTCTGAAAATCACCTACGGGGAAGGGCGAATGGCGACATATACTACAAAAACTGCTACAAGGAGAACAAACAATCTATTTGAATGCGGATTTGTTGTTCGAGGTATACTAAGGCAAAGAATCCTAAGCTTTCGACTTGTGAGCGAGCGCCTCGTCTTCGGAAACATCAGCTTGATATATCGTCACGCTTCCAGAGTAGAAAAAGACGACAAAGTCAAAGATGATGGTTAGAACATACGCTCAACGTCCCACTATGACAGAAGATTGTCCTAGGAGATTTCAAGGCAAAGCTAGATAAACTAACAAAGGAAGACAGTAGTGCAAAATGTGCCCTCTGTGAAGGAAACCACACAGCAAACTATAAGGGGTGCGAGGTCTACAAAGCTCTCATGATTCAACGCTTTCCTCCCCTGCGACCAAGAGGAAATACAAATACAGACAATCAACCAACCCAAGCGCCACTAACAACTAACGCGTACCAATCAGCAATAGTCAAGCCAACTACAAGTTACGCAGATGCTATCGCAGCAAATGTTACCACTCTTCAAAGTCAACAATCAAAACAGACATTAACCACGGACGTTACGACTCTACAAACTCAACAATCAAAGCAGACATTAACCAATAAGACGAAAACACCCTCGGACCAATCCCAAAACACTAACACCGAACAATCTTCCGACATAAAAGAACTCAAAGACATGATGAAACAACTAATCACACAAATGACCAACATGTTAAACATCCTAACGTTAATTATTACCAGACATGATGGAGGTAAACCATAATCATCTCAAAATGACCATATGGAACGCAAACGGTCTGCTCCAGCACTACCTCGAACTAAAACAATACCTTAAAGACAACGAAATTGACATTATACTCATTGCTGAAACCCACCTTAACAAGAAAAAGCGCATCAATTTCCCCGGATACTCAACATTGTGTACAAATCACCCGGATGGAACAGGACACGGGGGAACGGCAATAATTATAAGCAACCGTATCAAGTTCATTGAATTAAACAGTTTTCGAACCGACCACATTCAATCCACATCAATTCAACTTCAAGACACACATGGATCCATGGTGATTTCTTCAATTTACTGTCCACCAAAACACAAAATCACTACCCCACAATACGACTCTTACTTAAAATCCTTAGGCAACCGTTTTCTGGTGGGAGGTGATTTCAACGCCAAACACACAGACTGGGGCTCAAGACTCACAAACAAAAAAGGCAAAAATCTTCTAGATGCAATCAAAATGTATAAGTGCAAGCATCTAAGCACAGGCGAACCAACTTACTGGCCCACAGATACGACCAAGAAACCTGACCTTATTGACCAATCCTACAGCACTCCAACGCCCTCCTGGATCAAAAAACTCATACAGACCAAAAGGAAAATGAGGAAAAAATGGCAGTTGACAAAAGCACCCACCGACAAGGCAAAGCTGAACAAAATCACCAAAATTGTAAAACTGAAATTAAAGGAAATGCAGGAGAAAAACCTCTCTTTCTACTTAAAGAACCTGACCCCAACATCCGCGACAAACTACTCTTTATGGAGAGCAACGAGAGACAAGTCAAACAAAACACAACACCATCCCCCAATAAAAAAAACCAGACAATACATGGGCTAGAAATAATTTGGACAAGGCAACAACCTTAGCTAATTACTTTGAGTCAACTTTTACAAACTTCGATGGAGACAAGGACCCAGCAGCACATCCCACCCGAACTATACAAGACATCGAACCCATAAAAAAAAATGACAATCAAGGAAATAGAAGCTTGCATAAAAAAAGAAACAAAAAGTAAGAAAGCACCTGGCTACAACCTACTGACTGGCAAATTATTAAAAGAACTCCCGCATGTAGCCCTCATTTTTATTCGGAACCTCTTCAACAGTGTAATACGACTTAAATACTTCCCAAAATTATGGAAAGTAGCTGAAATAATAGCTATACCCAAGCCTGGAAAAGACGCCACAATGACAACCTCATACAGACCCATAAGTTTGCTTCCACTCTTATCAAAACTTTTTGAAAAACTCCTACTAAAAAGACTCCAGCCCATATTGACAAAATCCAACGCTATTCCAAATCACCAGTTCGGCTTCAGAAGACAACACTCAACTATTGAACAGATACATAGAGTGACAAATAAATTATCAACCGCACTAGATGACCAACAATTCTGCGTAGCAGTGTACCTAGACGTGGCGAAAGCTTTTGACTCAGTTTGGCACAAGGGGCTTTTAACTAAGCTCAGTAACGTCGTTCCCAAAGACTACTTCCTAGTATTAAAAAGCTACCTGGAGCAACGATGCTTCTATGTAAGAACCGACGACAAATGCTCTAATATTCACCAAATTAAAGCCGGAGTACCCCAAGGAAGTATATTAGGACCTCTCCACTACCTGATTTTTACAGCAGACATGCCCACCCCTGGCAGTGAATCGGCCATGATCGCAACTTTCGCGGACGATACTGTGCTAATAAATTCCGGACACCACCTACCGAATGTGACCTACCAACTACAACAAATGCTAGATAAAGCAGGCGACTGGTTCTCTAAATGGAACGTAAAGATTAACGAAGACAAAACGATACAAGTTATCTACACAACCAAAACAAAATACACACCACTACCACTAACAATAAACAACAAACAGTTATCCATCCAACCGGCTGCTAAATACTTAGGGATTCACCTGGACAGCAAACTAACTTGGAAGCTACATATTCAGCAAAAACGATCTCAGATAAAACACAAATTTCGACAATTATACTGGCTCTTACGACCTGAATCGAATGTCTCCCTCAAAAACAAAATACTTATATACAAAAGTATAATAAAACCAATATGGACATACGGCATCCAAATTTGGGGGACATCGAGAAAAAGTATTTTGAACATAATTCAAAGACAACAGAACAAGATCCTGAGGACGATAACCAACGCTGAATGGTACATTTGCAACGAAGACATTCATCGTGACCTACAAATAAATACAATTGACCAAGAGATACAAAAAACAAGCACAAAACACTTAACAAAAATCATAACTCACTGCAACCCGGAAGTAAACAAATTATTCTAACGAGGAAGACCAATCGACCTAGTGTTTCAAACATAATATGTATATTGTATATTATAATCTACTTGTAAACTGTTCCTTCCAAGAAAAACTATAGTTAAAATTGTAGCATGAAATCATTGTACGATCTTAGGCAAAACTTTAAGCACTCATAAAAGGCGACAACAACGAGCGACAAGGGGCGCTCGGAGTGAACAAAACCCCCAACGCTTCGGGTTAATTAAAACTCACCTGTGCCTTCCCTTAATACCATAGGTGACCTTGGCACTGGCCAGAGTCTCAAATTCTTTCCTTTTGTCCTCTTTGAGGAAATTTACTTAATGTTTAAACGACAGATGTAAATATATTAGGAAAAAAAAAATTCTCTGACACCAAGTCCGAAAACTTATTCAGGCTGATGGACTTTGTGGCAAGGCGTAATCTCCTAGTAGATAGCACAAGATTCCCGGATCTCAATATACATATGGGCACCTGGTGGTCTCCTGATCAATTATCTGTTAATCAAATCGATCATATTGCTATCGACGCCAGACACTCCTACAGCATCTTGGATGTCCGAAAATTCCGAGGAGCCTATGTTAACACAGATCATTACGCTGTTGCACCCAAGGCACGATAACGCGAACACTGGGGAGTCGAGTAGGACCAGCAAAATTTGAAGTCGGGAAGCTGCAATTGCAAGAGACCGCCAGGAATTTTGCCGATTGCGTCCCCCTCAAGCTCTCTCAAAAGCCGATGCAAACTGCACAAACTATAGAACAGCAATTGAAGCGTGGTCAAGACGCCAGCAGGGATGCTGCCTCTGATGTATTAGCCCCCACCTAGGAGAAACCCTTGGCTTGATGACGAGTGTAGACAGGAATATGGAGAAATACATGGCCACGTTGCATCGACGAACGAGAGCTGCTCATGAGCTCTATGAGCGGAAAAGAAGAGAGGAGCGTGCGCCTTTCACAAGGAAAATGAAAGAGCACGAGAAGCGTGTGAATGAGGATATGGAGAGATGTTATAGCAGGAACGACGTTCAAAAGTCATGAATGACAGTCGATACTGAATAACAGTCGATGCTGAGAATGTGGAAAGACTTATTCTGCGGACTGCGTACCGCTGTCAGGCAGAATGCATCATTCACTCTGGACGAACATGAGACAGAATTCCGTCCATGTGACTTAGACGAGGTTAGGACAGTCATGTCAAAACTGAGGTCTAATAAAGCTGCTGGCGCAGATGGCCTGCCTGCTGAGTTATTTGGTCCGCTGGTCCAGATGGTATTTCCCCAATAATTCTGAAGAGGTGTTCTTCTACGCTGGCAAAACCACTTACTTACTTACTTAACGGGCGCTACAGTTCGGGGTGAACCTGGGCCTCAACCAACATGCCTCTCCACCTAGCACGATCTTTCGCTAGTCTTTTCCAATGCCGCACGCCCAGTTGGTTGAGGTCCCCTTCCACCTGTGCGCGCCACCTTAGGTGCGGCCGTCCTCTATTTCTTCGTCCCTCGGGGTTGGATTCAAAGACTCTACGGGCTGGAGCTGTGGTGTCCATTCGCTCTACATGGCCTAGCCATCTTAGGCGTTGGATCCGTAGACGCCTGACCAGACTCATGTCGCTGTACAACCCGTACAGTTCGTGATTGAATCTTCTCCTCCAACCCTCCTCTGTGTTTATGGGACCGAAAATCGAACGCAGAATCTTTCTCTCGAAACGACCAAGGATTTCCTCATCCGCTTTAGATAAAGTCCATGTTTCTGCGCCGTATAACAGGACCGGGATAATTAAGGTCTTATATAAGGTCAACTTGGTCGTACGAGAGAGGGCTCTACTTCTCAGTTGCCTCTTGAGCCCAAAGAAGCAGCGGTTGGCAAGAGTAATTCTGTAATTTCGAAACTGGTGTCGTTGTTCCAAGTCACCGCGGAACCGAGGTATATGAAGTCCTTAACTACCTCGAACTTATATCTGCCAATATGCACGTTCTGGCCAAGACGTCGGTGCTGAGCGTCCTTTTTGGATGACAGCATATATTTAGTTTTGCCCTCGTTTACCGCCAAACCAATTTTCGCCGCCTCCATCTCAATACTCGCAAACGCCTCACTGACATCTCGCTGCGATCTACCTATTATGTCAATGTCGTCGGCGTATGCAAGGAGTTGCGAGGATTTGAAGTAGATTGTGCCTCTTGTATTGGCCAGTGATTTTTGCACAATCATTTCCAATACGATGTTGAAGAAATCACACGACAGCGCATCGCCCTGCCTAAATCCTTTTTTGACATCAAAACTATCGGTGAGGTGCTCACCGATTCGGATGGAGCAGCGAGCATTTTCCAAGGTCATCCTGCATAGTCTGACGAGCTTCGCAGGGATGTCAAAAGTAAACATGGCGTTGTATAGCTCGTCTCTAATTACGCTGTCGTATGCGGCCTTGAAGTCGACGAATAGATGGTGCGTATCGACTTGAAACTCATTGGTTTTCTCCAGGATCTGCCGTAGTGTGAAGATTTGATCGATGGTGGACTTCCCTGGCCTGAAGCCACACTGATAAGGACCTATCAGCTTGTTTACGAATGGCTTCAGGCGTTCACACAAAACGGCAGCGAAGATCTTGTATGCGACATTAAGGAGACTTATTCCTCTATAGTTGGCGCAGTCAAAGGGATCTCCTTTTTTGTGGATCGGGCAAACAATGCTGAGACTCCATTCCTCGGGCATGCTTTCCTCTGACCATATCTTACAGATGAGCCGGTGCATGCTCCTAACCAGCTCACCCCCAGCCGCTTTGAAGAGCTCAGCAGACAGTCCATCTGCGCCAGCAGCTTTATTCGACTTGAGTTTCGACATGGCAATCTCAACTTCGTCGAGGTCAGGGAGACGGAATTCTCTCCGATCTTCGTCGTTAAAAAATGGATCATTCTGCCTGACGGCGGTATGTTGGCTGTCATCGCCGTTATACAGTCTGCAGAAGTGGTTTTTCCAAATTCTCAACATCGACTGCGATTCTACTACTAGGTGTCCGTTCTCATCCTTACAGGCCTCCGTTCGGGCTTTATTGCCTTGAGACATTCGTTTTATCCGCTGATAAAATCTTCGAACGTCGTGCCTGCAATAGCACCTCTCCAAGTTTTCAATCGCCCGCTTCTCGTGCTCTTTCTTTTTTCTCTTGAGAAGCTTATGTTCCTCCCTTCTCTTAAGCTCGTAGAGCTCACGAGCCGCTCTTGTTTTTTTGTGTAGTGAGGCTTTGTAAGGCCCAACACTTCCGTTGCTGTGCTCTTCAGGGCTTGTTTGCACAGGCTCCATTGTTGCTCTACTGACTGAGTGGAGGATTGAGGTGTTCGCTCCTCGGAAAGTGCGAACATCAAGAATAGTGGAGGAGTGTCTGACGTCAATCGCGATGTGGTCAATCTGGTTGGTGACTGATTGATCTGGCGACCGCCAGGTGCCTTTGTGTATATCGAGGTGGGAAAATCGTGTGCTGGCTACAAGAAGATTTCGCCCCGTTGCAAGGTCGATCAGCCTATGTCCGTTATCGGATGTGGTGTCATGTAGGCTGTGTTTGCCGATGACCCGCTCAAAGATGTTTTCTTTACCCAGCTTAGCGTTAAAATCTCCTAGTATGATTTTGGTATCATAGCTGGGGCATTTGGTATATGTTCTGTCTAGGAGATCAAAGAAATCATCTTTGATTGAGTCATCCTTGTCTTCCGTGGGGGCATGGACGCATATGAGGCTGATGTTACAGAAATTTGCCTTGATGCGGATCGTTATGAGGCGTTCACTCACATACTGGAAACTTAGGACTTTATGTCTTAGTCCACCTCTAACAACAAATCCGCATCCAAATAGTCTCTGTCCTCTCTCCCTATAGCAGTCACCGTAGTAAATGTCGCAGTTTTTCATCCGCTTTTTACCCGGTCCATTCCATCGCATTTCCTGGGTGGCGGTTATGTCCGCTTTATAGCGGTCTAGGGCGTCCGCAAGTTGTTCGGCCGCACGTGGTCTGTTTAGGGACCTAACATTCCACGTACAGAACCGAAGGTCCTTGTTTGTTTTTTGTTTTCTCATAGGGTCGTCAACATAGATCCGTTCCGTTTTATTATCCGAGGCTGTTTTGTGTTTCTGAGCAATTAGTGGTTTTACGGTTATGGTTCGCTAGACCATAGCCCAACCGACACTAATCCTGTTTGGTGGCGCAGGATACTCGCCATTCGGCCTCTTCCGTCAGTAATTTCCCTTTTAAGGAAATTTCCAGATGGCACCACGAGGAGGTGGAAGTAGGACCTGACTAGCAGAGCTGCAAGATGTTCGGCTGCAGAGGCTCTTACTCGCTTTTTGTCGGGCCAGCATCCGTCGGCAGATGCTACCCCTACGAGGCCTTTGCTAGTCCTTCACCATCCATAGGCAAAACCACTGCCTAAGCTTTTTCACCTTTCCTACTCCTCTGTGCTCTATGCGAGTAGGTTGAAAACAGCATTTGTTCAGCCCATTCCCAAAAAAGGCAATTCTTCTTCTCTCTCCAATTACCGACCCATTGCTCTAACGTTCCTTCTTTCCAAGGTCATGGAAACACTGGTAGATCATCAGTTATATCTCGAGTCGCAGAAACTCCTCAAAGACCAGCAGTACGGTTTGCGCAGCAACAGATCCACTGGTGATTTGATGTTATATCTCACCGAGAAGGGGAATCGTTCGCTCCACCAGGCGGGTGACAGCAAAATAGTTGCATTTGACAGATTTTGACATGAAGCTCTTTTGTCGAAAATGCATGCATTCGGGATCGACGACTCTCTTCTTCTATGGATTACAAGCTACCTTTCGAATCGTTCAATTCAAGTTGTCTTGAACGGATTCAAGTCTAACACTCACTTTGTAAATGCTGGTGTTCCCCAGGGCTCCGTTTTGTCTCCGACACTCTTTCTCATTTTTATAAATGATCTCTTGTCTATTTCTTCTAATCCAATTCACCATTATAATGCCATTATCAATGAATAGCACTTGTATCTCGGAAACCGAAGAGCTTTCTATCCTGGGTATGTGCATCAGTGACAACCTTTGTTGGAATGATCACATATTTAGTGTCGCTAAGAATGCCGCGGCAGGTTTCCTATACAAATGCAAGAAATTCTTCACACCCTCCGATCTGGCTACAATCTATAAGGCGTTCATTCGTCCTAAGTTGGAGTTCACGCTCATGTCTGGTCTGGCGCATCTAAGACCTCATTGCACCTGTTAGACAGAATACGCGCAATAAAGCTGATAGGTGACCTCAGCATTACCAAAACATTAGACTCGCTGTTTTATCGTTACTTCTACCAAAAATACTCTGATGAAATAGCCAATTGCACTCCGCTCCTTCAACATTTCTCCCGCAACACACGTGTCTCTAGGAATGCTCACCAATATACCCTGAAGCCCGCTTTCGGTCGTACCGTCAAATATAGGGAATCTTTCTCTAACCGAACCACACCGAACTGATTCGGTCTTGCCCCTCAGTACAACATGCAAGCATTTAAGATCAATGTCCATCGGCATCTCCTCTATACCTCTTCCTCTCTACCTTCTGCCCCAACTTCGTCGCCGACATAATAAAGAATCGGGAATGTTCTCGGCACAGCTGAATATCCCAAACCCATTCCGTCTCCCCGATGACTCGAGCATCCTTCAAGCTTAAGTTCTTACACGACAGCCAAGCCACTATTAAAACGAGTTGACGGCTGGATTGATATCACGTTCCTTTGGGTTTCAGGACACGGGAACATGCCGAAAAATGTGTGAAGTGTACGCTGATAATGCTGGTAGTAAAGGCTGGACCAAGAAGTAATTTGCTCTATTCCGCTCCGGAAATCTTAGTTTGATCGGCTGAAAAGGTCGATGAAATTCTGGAATTGATGGAATAGGAGCGGCTAGCAAGCTGACAAGAGACAGCGAAGGTACTAAACCAAACCGACATAACAGTTTGGAGTCATCTAAAAAGAACAGATTACTCAAGTTAGCTCGATGTTTGGGTATCATCTGATTGACTGAAATATCATCAGTGAAACACTGCTGGGACGCAACGAAATCGTACCATTTCTGAAGCGAAAATGGGTTCAACACGAAAATATCCAACGCAAGCGGTCATGGTCAAAGGCCTGTGACCCTTTACAGACGACTTCAAAGTCAAGGTGAAGCTTTTTGGTGCGATTGGAAGAGAATCGTCCATTATGAGCTGCTGCAACCTAATGAAACGGACAATTCAGTCGTCTACTGAGCACAACTCGAGGGTTTAATTGAAGCAATCAAGACAAGGCGACCAGAATTGCCCGACAGGAAAAGAGTTGTGTTCCATCATGACAGTGCCAGGGCACACACATTTTCGATGTCTCGCCGCATAGCCTGATGCTTACACCGCCTCACTATCAGTTGGCTGACCGAATAACCGCTGAATATCACTTGGCCAAGTATTGCGTTGATAAACCACTGAAGTTCCATATCGATGGATCATGTGACTCATTCCCTACAGTCTTTTGATGGAGCAGGATTTTTCCAAGGCATAATTGGTTGCTTCTGTATAGGCACTGCCAAATTCGTGTATACAGCTGGTCTAACCTAGGTTTTCTTGACTTGAAAGCGCACCTCTAAGCTACCAATAACTATCTTGTTACCGTCTGATTAAGAGTGCGACACCACAGTCATGATATTAAGCACTCTTCTCGCGCTAGGACCCAACATCTACAGTCGAAATCTCATTTCAATCGCTCAACCTTGTCCAGGAAGTAGTTTTGCCTGAAGCAGCTTGACTTATTCTACCTTTTGCTCATTTCCTTTCAGAACTTCCATTTACCAACATGCTCTACTGTCCGCCGAACGTAACCCTCTCCCAACTATGGGTAAACCATGGGATATCGCAGTGTTTTATGGAAACAGTCGGCACACATTTGTGAGGAGCGTCAGATCAAGTTAGAACAGAAAAGTACAGCCATATGTTAACCACCAACAATTTTCAATCACAGCTGTGTTGAGACTTCTCACAAATCTGTTCTACATACATATGTACCTCACGAGTGGGTGCACAAAATTCTGTTCCAATCTGTTCCGAACAGCCTCACTGAACACAAAACAGAACAATTCCGCATAGAAAATGATCCCATTGAACACAAAAACTTGTGAAATTCTGTTCTGAACTACTCAGAATAACCCGATTGAACACAATGGTAATCACTTGACCGCCACGAACTGTCAAAACTATTTTGATGTCCTTCTTTGCAAACATGACAGATTCCATCTGATTTCAGCACACTACTGTTTGAATTTTCAAATAGTAATAACGACGTTACAAAAAAAACGTTTTTATTAGAGCTTTCAGCTATACTTTGTCTGAAACTTTTACTCTTGCATTTCCATAGTAAAATAAAGCTCAACTATGACTCGCAGCTACTGTAGCGCTATAAGAACAGCGGCGGATGTAGGGGATGTAGCTCAGATGGTAGAGCGCTCGCTTAGCATGTGAGAGGTACGGGGATCGATGCCCCGCATCTCCAGTTTTTTTACTTTTTTTTTTCGTCTTTTATAATATTTTCCATCGGGCAGGGGAAGAGGCGAGTGAAAAGAATGGACGAACGTTATTGATCACAGTCGCGGGAGATTTGCTTTAGTTGTGTTTTTCAAAACGAATACTGGTCCCCATTGTACTGCCAGACAGACACCTACCTTTACTGTACTTTCTGTACTGGAAGGAGTTTCAATGATTCAGAGCTAAGATATTCGGCATACAGCTCGTCGGCCCCAAGGGTGCGCCACTGTGTGCGAGCAAAGGCGGGACAATCACAGAGGAAATGCTCTGCACTGTTAACATCCTCGCAACATGCACTGATGCCAAGCACGCAGAGATGCTTAGCAAAAGTATAATGGCCCGCAATGACTCCCACAAGTCTTCTGCAGTCGATTCTCCTTAAAGACAGGAGGAATGCTACGGATTTCTTGCAGACATCAGAGCATACGCGCTTTGTCATCCTGCAACCTGGACTGTTCCTCCATCTACATACTTACTTACTTATCAGGCCAGCGATCCATGGAGGATCTGAGCCTGAGCTATAGCTGCCTTCCATCCTTGACGGTCCCGGGCACGCTGCTTCCAGTTGTCAAGACCAAGATGTCTTACATCCGCGACTACTTGGACTTTATACCGGAGGTTCGGTCTTCCTCTTCTTCTCGAACCAGGAGGCTCGGAGTCGAAGACCATCTTAGCTGGAGCGTTGGTGTCCATGCGCTCGATGTGGCCGAGCCAGTGTAGTCGACGGATCCTTGCCTTCCGGACTACATCCACATCTTGGTACAGCTCGTAGAGTTCGCGGTTGTGTCTTCTTCTCCATTCACCATCCTCACAGACAGGACCAAATATCCGGCGCAGAATTTTTCTTTCGAAAGAACCCAAAATCAGCTCCGCTGTCCTGTTTATCGTCCAGCTTTCGGCTCCGTACAGCAAGACTGGCAGAATGAGCGTCTTGTAAAGCATGACTTTGATCTTTCGAGTGAGGAGTTTTGACCCCAGTTGTTTGGACAAGCCGAAGTAGCAGCAGTTGCCCAGGGCGATTCTATGCCGGATCTCCACTGTGGTGTCATTTGTGGAATTTACGTTTGCCCCGAGGTAGACAAACTCCTTAACTACCTCGAAATTGTAGCTGTCAATCGTTGTATTTTGTCCCAGGTGGTGAGCGACGGATTGGTTTTTGCATAACAGCATGTACTTCGTCTTGTCCTCATTGATCTTAAGACCAACTCGTTTCGCCTGTTCTTCAATCCCCGTGAATGCTTCCACAATGCCACGGCGACAACACGCGATGATGTTGATATCATCCGCGTATGCTAGCAGATGGACGGACTTGTAGAAGATGGCGCCTTCCCTGTTGACGCCTGCCCGTCGCACTATCTGCTCCAGCACCAGGTTGAAGAAGTCACATGACAGCGCATCTCCTTGCCGAAATCCGGTGCATGTTTCGAATGGTTCCGAGGTCCTAGAACCGAGTTGCACGGTGCATCGCGTGTTTTTTAGCGTGGCGCGACACAACTGGATCAGTTTTACCGGGATCCCGAATTCGGCCATCGCACCAAACAGTTCTTCACGATGAATGCTGTCGTATGCGGCTTTGAAATCGATGAAAAGATGGTGTGTATCGATTCGAAATTCGATGGTATTTTCGGCTTCCGCCGATGGTAGCTGCCGATTAGTGCGGTGCAAAATGGCTTTAGACGTTCACACAATACGCTGGACAGGATCTTGTATGCGACATTGAGCAAGGATATACCTTTATAGTTCTCGCAAGAGGTAGGATCGCCTTTTATGTGGATGGGGCAAATAGTGCTGGTATTGAAGTCGTCGGGCATGCTTTCATCTCCCCAAATTCTGCAGATGATCTGGTGCATGCTCCCTACCAGAACATCGCCGCCAGCCTTGAAGAGCTCTGATGGCTAACCAGCTGATCCTGCGGCCTTGTTGTTCTTCAGCTTCTGAATTGCTGTGCCGACTTCTTCGATGCTGGGTGGGAGGACTACTTCAGCGGCTGGAGTTGGGATTTTCTCGGTCCCTACCACTCTCTCTTGGTCATGCTCGTTAAGCAGCTGCTGGAAATGCTGCTTAAATACATCCACTATTTCCTGCGGGTCGGTGACAAGATTACCCTCGCAGTTTCGAAGAGCCTGGGTGCCCTTTTTGAAGCCTCCTGCAAGGCCTTTGGCTTTCTTGTAAAAGGCTCGTGTTTTATGCTTATCCCTAGACTCCTCCATATCCTTGAGCTGGGAGGCTACGAAGATTCTTTTCTTTTCGGTCCTTTGAACCCATTCTGGCGAGTTCATCCCAGATCTCATTTCCTGGGATCCCATACCTGGTTCAGGAAGGCGTTAAGTTTATACACTAACTTGGAGGGGGTTAAAGGGTTGGACACAGCTTCCAGTGCAGCTTTTACCCTTCCACCTATGCTTCATAACATAGTGCATGGCAACCAGGATTACGCATATTTTCCAAATGAAAAGTGCAGTCGGACGTTATCGCGTTCAAACATAACCCCAGCGCCGGACCCCAGCCCAGAATTGGAACCATATGTAAAAAGAAGAAGAAAATGCTTCCTATGTTCAGAATGTGGCCAGAGCCGATCTTGATGCCATGGAAATGCGACTGTGAAGTTATAGCGCAATAGGATGACAGGTGTCATTGCGTCACCCCACTTATCCATGGGGCATGGGCCGTAGGATATTTCCTTCGCAGGCGCTCTGCCATTCCAATGCGAACTGTACCAAAAACCATTTCTCTTAAGACGAGACTTGGCTTTTAACCCACATACACCAAGGGGTGGAAGGTTTATCAAAGAGCAGCGCCTGTTGTTTTGGGAAAGACCCCGTACAGCTGAGACAAACCGTTCTTTGGAATTTGGTGAAAGAGGCCTCTACGTGTTTGTATGATAACCTGATCCACCAGACAACCGATGCATATGAGATTATCGGTCTTATCATTGGCGTGCAGATCCAGAGGACCTTTACCATCGATAAACCCCACGTTTTGCCAAAAGCACATTTGCATTACCATAACGCTGACAATGCTTTTGTGGTTTTTGACTCAACATGCTTTGACCAAAGAAGCTTGCTGTCTAAGATAACTGCCAGTTACTTAGCTTCCTTGGATATCGGGATGGGAATACCTTTAGCACCAGCTAAGTCGTACCATATTTTTCATTTTTCTCGTGAAAAGGAGGGGGTTAACTGGTTTAGCGCCGCCCTTGCTTTAAGACAGACAGTCGCTAAACATGAGTCAACAGAGAGAACGGAGGCAGAGAGTCGACCACCATGCACAATAAAAGCGGAGACAGGTCGTCACCTTGCGGGCAGTCCCTGTTTACACCAGATGTCCTATGTTGCGCTATCAAATCTATTTCAACGAACACGCCCAGCCCGTGCTCTTTCCTTTCGAGCGCGCATTCAATTCTCCCAACTAGGTTTCGAAGCGCAATCTCGCAGGATTTTCCACGCTGATAAGCATGTTGCACCTCCGAAAGAGGATGCATTCGAACGGCAACTTTGCGCATGTGCAGCTCTACTATTCCTTCCAAGGTTTTCAGGTAGAAGGATGTTAGACGGTTTGATCGAAACCTATTTTGGGAATGAAGACCACTTTCACCGTGCGTCATGGAATAGATATGTAGGCAATTGCCAGGCTAGTAGTGAAAATTCTTTTCAAAGTAAGAGACGCTGCCCTGGTTAGATGAGGAATGCGGGCAAGCCCATATAGCAAAGCAAAAGTAAAACGAACATGCCAGGGCTATAAAGCCAGAGCGGAAGACTGTAGGGATGAAGACGGACAACTAATAGTAGAGTCACAGTCGATGCTGAGAATATATAAAGAAAACTTCTGTTTAACGGCGATGATAGATCCGATACCACTGTCAGGCACATTCGAAACGGACAGGAGAATACCATCCACCTGACCTAGATGAAATTAATACTAATTTCGAAGCTTAAGGCTAATAATGCCGCGGGCGCAGACGGCCTGTTTGCTGAGCTATTTAAGGTGGCTGGATATGAGCTGGTAAGGTGCATGCACCAACTTATCTATTACATATGGTAGGAGTAAAGCATGGCCGGCGAATTGAATCTCAGCATCGTTTGCCCAGTCCACAAGAAAGGGGACCCCTATCACTGAACCAACTACAGGGAAATAAGTCTCCTTAACATCGCATACGCCTGAAACCCTTTGTGGATAATCTGGTAGGTTCGTATCAGTGTGGCTACAGGCCAGGTGAATCCACAATAACCCTAATATTCACACTGCGGCAGATTTTGGAAAAGACCCTGGAATACCAATCGACCCTCGACCCTTAAGTCGATTTCATGGCCGCGTATGACAGTGTGCATAGAGATGTGCTATACGGAGCCATGTCTAAATTAAGCATCCCTGCCAAACTCGTCAGATTGTGCAGAATGACAATGGCAAAATCCCGCTGCTCAATTAAGGTCGGTAACGAATTAGCCGAGACATTTGATGTTAAAAAAGGATTTAGACAACACAACAGGATTTGGCCAACACCAGTGGTACAATCTATTCCAAGTCTGCACAACTGCTTGCGTACGCGAATGACATTGATGTAATTGGACGAACACAGCGCGATGTCAATGAAGCGATCGAAAGCATTTAAACAAAGCGGTTAAAATGGGCTCTTTACGAAGGTAAAGCGAAATATATCCTGTCACCCAAAAAAAAAACACACGACACCGACGTCTCGGCGTCACAATTGGCAGCTACAAATTCGAAGTGGTCAAGGACTTCGTCTACCTTGGCTCACTAGTGACCAGCGACAACAATACCAGCGCTGAGATCAAACGCAGAATTACTCTTGCCAAACGCTGCTTCTTTGGGCTCAAGAGGCAATTGAGAAGTAGAGCCCTCTCTCGAAAGACCAAAGTTGCGCTGTTCAAAGCCTTGATTATCCCGATTCCCCCCTATGGCGCAGAGGCCTGGACTTTAATGAAAGCGGATGAGGAGGCCCTTGGTCGTTTAAAGCGGGAAATTCTGCGTTTATTCTATGGTCCCATTTGTATAAACGGGGAGTGGAGGAGAAGTAAATTATTTAGTTGTTTAAGGTAAAATGTACTTTATATCCCGACAGCTCCTTAAGAACTAACTTAAATCTAACTTACGAGCTACGAACTGTCACGACGACTACGACGATGATGATGACATTAGTAGCTCAGCGACGACGACGACGATGACTATGACACCAGCAAAACGACGACGAAAGACGATACTGACAGCGTCAGCAAACGGCGACGACGACGATAATGATGACGCCAGCAAAACGACGACGACGACTATGAAGACGATAATGACGATCGTGCCGAATCAGCAGATCATGTTGACTAAGATACAACGACGAACTACACGGGCTGTACAGGGACATCGGCCTAGTACGACGTCTACGGATCCAACGTCTAAGATCGCTAAGCCATGTAGAGCGAATGGATAATAAAGTTCCAGCCCGAAGAATCTTCGAGCCCAACTCCGAGGGACGACGCAGCAGAGGACGACCAAATCTAAGGTGGCGCACACTGGTTGAAAGGGACCTTAACCAACTAGGAGAGCGTCGCTGGAAACAGCTGGCAAGAGACCGTGCCAGCTGGAGAAGTTTGTTGGTTGAGGCCCAGATTCACATCGGACTGTAGTGCCACTAATTAAGTAAGTACCTCAATGCACTTCCTGAAACCTAACATTTCGGGCAGACTTTCTGTCGTTATTAACGATCTAGTTAGCTTCAACGTTGACTCCATCCATTTAAATGGATGCTGAAGAGAAAGTTACAGAAGTCAGTTAGGTCATCGAGAGTCCTAACAGGGTGTCAGTAGCTCATACTTTTCCTATTTCATTCACTCTGCCATGACAAAGCTGGTATTGAAGCCTGAGTTGCGTCAAATCCACGTCACACAGAGAAGGTAAAAGAAAGCTTACCACTTTGACATTCTCTTCACCATCTGAATTGATGAAACGTGATTCAGTGATTTCAAGTGACATTCAATAAGCACGACATTAGATTCCGATTCGAAGAAGACAAACTGCGGAACGCTCTTGACCCAAGACCTCCCGCTCATATTTCTAATCCTTCCAACCAGCCGCACAAGGCCCACAATACCACTAGTCTCCCTCACAAATCACCTGTCCGAATCACAAAAGGATTACATGTCGTTTCATTATACAAACCCGGCCTGCCACTCTATCTGCAACAATTTCACGGCCTGTTAACTGCCTTCGCCGTTGAAATCTAACAACTTTCTTGCACCTGCACCTGCGCCTGCCTTACCGCGGCTAGACTCAACCTGCACTCAACAATCCACTCGATCACGGCGCCATTGTCAGCCGCTAACAAATCACGTCAATGACAGCTGTCACTTGAATCTTTTATTTTTTAACCAACCCGATCGCCGGTCATATTAGAATAAGATACGATCACCCACGAGCGGTAATAACCGGTAATAATAGTAACACTCAAGTCTAATTAATTGCTTGATGTGTAATGAGCAATATTACTTCATTATCGCACTCATTAGCTTTGCATCTGATAATTAAATGATTCAAAACGGAATGTATCTATAAAAATGCGCTTTTACACGGGCAATTGATCTACGTCGGCACCCGTGTCCGATCGATAGGCACTTATGCTACGTGGCGGAATGGAATCCGTCGGATAACTATTCAAATGGTAGCTGGAGTCGATTAATTTGAGATATCATTGTCGACATGGAGCGATTGGATGGCGAATGATCGATCAGGTGTCGGAGCAATCCGCAAGGTGCATTGGTACATCGGAAATCCAATTGGTTTACTTTGAGTGCGTTTTGAGTGGAATGTGAGTGCGTTTCGAGTTTGTTTGGATGATCTCGATTTAGGAAGGTGCCGACATTCCCTATCGTTTGGTTCGAAACACATCTGGTGGTTCATAGTCCCAACGATCGCCTGGAATGAGGTGATCATACCGCCATTCGCTCAGCATGTGTCTGCATTAAAATCTCGACAGTCGCCCGAGTAATTAACTTTCTCATTAAACCTGCATTGAGGTGCGAAAATTCCACCGTCAGATATTCGCACTCATCGACTGCCGGCTCCATATGATCACTTTCGCGATCGCTAAATTCCTCGGTGATTTTTCTTCCGCCCAGGAGCAATAGCTGTGGAATGTATCACCTCAGCGGAGACTCGCTGTGACTCAGTGATGGGCATCTGTAATCCCACCCCGCTGCGGTGTTGTCTTTAAAAGGACCGCCGTAACCGAAGATCAGTGTGTTGTTGCGAGTGTTGTTGCCATTTGACACCAAGCAAGCAGGCGCCTTCGACGTGTGATGAAACGCCTTTCAAATCCGACAGATCTATTTGTAACAGATGCGCGACCGATTCAGTGATGAGGTGTTATACTCGTACGTTTGTGTGCTTATGCTATGCGTAGAAGGGTGCCCGCGAAGGTTGTATGGTTGGGGGGCATCTGTTTCAATCGAAACTTCCTCGCGCTTGTCAAGATTACTTTGATCGTGGCGCAATGTGTCGGCTGATGTATCCGATCGTCTATCCAATGGTACAGTTTATCTGCGGAGGAGAATCTGATTGACATTGAATGCGTTTTGATGCGTTGGGCGATGCAGATGCACGGGCTTTTGTTTGGATGTCGGTATTTGTGGATCAAAGCTAGGTATCATCTGGAAGATATTGAGATTTTAGGAGTTGCCGAAGTGAGTAATGGTGATTAGTTGCTTCCTTTCGTGATGAAAGTGATTCCTTAAGTGGCACGATCGAGGGAATAGAAGTGATCGTGTGGCAATGAGGTATTAGCTCAAGCGCATCTGGTACATCCACCACGTAACAAGATCAGAACACCAGGTCGGTGACAGAGACATTTTTTGCCATTTGTCCGACAGATAACTTCATCTTTTCCCTCGCCGACTTGTCACATTCGCTGCATGTCATCTTGATCAACAGGTTTCGTACTCTTATTCTAACGGACCGGTATCCATGACAGATTTCATGTTTCTTATGACATTTCCTGTCAGCCAATACGTCACAATCTCTCAATCAATTCCGCATCTGTCACTTCCCGGTGTTGTTTGACTCGCCCACGTCATCAATTTGCTCTCGAAATTACTTCTAATCAAATGGAAATCAAATGCAATGATCCGCAATGAACTCCAATCGAGGCAGTAACCGCCTATGATGCCTAGCGCCACTTGCCATGTACATGTCCTCGTCCGCGCTCTCTGGCATGAAATCCTCTTCCTATATGTCACCATGGACTTGGAAAGATGTTTTACCGCGCACGATTGCATGGAGGGGGGGACGCAATTTACTTTTTGACTGATTGATGACAGTTGGTATGACAGGCACAGACTGTTGGACCATATGCGAATCGCCTATTGCTCGGTATGTGTTTGGAGACGACACTACTTCCTTGTATGCAGTTATGCGTTCGTTTATCTCTTTGAACGAGGCGGCTGAATTGAGGGACGAGACGACAGAACTGTCACTTTGAGTACTGTTGCGCCGTTCGTTTTGGAGTGAAGGAACCGGGTCAGAATCAACTTGTTTACAAAAGGGCAGTTGAGGAAGAGTCGTGGAAGCATCTCGCCACTGGTGTGTTTCGTGTACGTGACTGACAATGTTTGCAGTGATCGTTGGTGATCCATGAAAGGGATCGGCATCGGGATACGTCAGTGTACATACACACGTACTTGCGTTTGGATTGTGACTCGTTTGCTTGAATAATTGATATGTCAATCGGCGCTCGATAGACGATATTGCCGTCAACCGTTGACTGAACCTACATATGTCGCGTCAGGGTGGATCTCTCTTGCGTCTGTACTCCATTCACTGCAAACCAAGTGGACCAGAGATGAAGATGTTTACGACTTGGATGGAGGAGGCAAGTCAGTCAGGTTAATTGAGAGATTCATGTAGTTGCGAGTGATGATGGCGATGATCGTTAGAGCGAGGAGCACGCACAAGCACGTAATCCTCGTCTGGTGCTAACAGTTGGACTGAGCTTCGTTTGTGCCTTCAGGCTTTAGAGGATTTGTGCTTCGTTCTCATCTTGTTGATCAGAATATCATCTGCCAGAGGGGTTTTGTACCGCTAGATGCCGGCTGTAACTGAGTAGTTGATTGCCAAGCTGGAAGTTGGAGATTTGCATGCTGGCTGCCATCATAAAGAACTGTCTGACGAAGATATGGCGCAGCTTATCTCCGCCCATCAAGCCTCCGATCATGTTGGTTGCGTCTGGCAAGACTTAAGCCAACGACGACCTAGTTCTCGATCCCTCAGGCGGTTGGACGTAACGTCAATTTAATTGACACCAGTCCAATGACCATTGTGGACTGTCTCCTGTCTTAAGGCGATATAAATCTGCGTGACGAAACTCCCCACAGCGATCGGTCGTATCTACTGATCAATTGCTAGCTCGATGACGAATGTCCCGCGATAACTTCGAAACACAATCGACGACTCATAATCGACCAATTAATTCGCTTCGCCTTATCTAAATAGCAGTTCGAGATGCAAATGCACTTACTATGTTCACCGACGTACAGTACGAATAAATCATTTCACCGCTCACTGTCCACGACACCAGCTATGTCGGGTGCACCTGAGCAGATTGATTTAAACACACACACTTAGCCGGACAGGCTTGGACGTCCATTACCAGTATTTCTCCATCGAGTGATACTATTTAGTGGTGGCTGGCAATTGCCAAACGGTTGGGACAAATTGTCATCCATTCACGTCGATCGAGCCGATCGCTCGTTGTTGTCCTTGTGCCCAACTGGCCGCTTATTATTTATCACCTCGGCGAGTTAATATCGACAAGTCGTTCAATGTGGAGTGGTGCTGGAGTAATACAGGATGCATTTGCATTGTTATCGCAGAGGTAAGCACCCACAATGCAAGATCACTTGTCACCCGTGAATGAGTTGATATGGTAGCTGATACATAACTTATTAGAACCTCGTTAGTTGGAGCACATGCCGTTGGCCGTAAGGTCATCTGAGATCATCCGGTGTTCGTAGTGGGACGGAAAATGATCGACGATTGGACGAATGAATATAAATAACTCGATCGGGGCAGGAGAGTAATTGTTGATCAGAATGCCATTAAGAGGTCTTCTGTCATGGTTTTGAATTATTGTTGCAAATTGGCATGTTGAGTCGCGCTGGTGATGTGGGTGACACGCAGGCGCGGACGAATAAATTTAAGACTAGGGCTGGGCTTAGTGAAGACAATTAGTGCTAAGTCCGTCATACGTGCGAATGCTTTGATGTAGATTAATTGTCGACTATATAGTATGTCAAGGCGGGGTTAATAGTAATCGAACGAGCGAGCAGTGATCTAGAACTATAAGGAAAAGGTAGTATCCATTTGATCCCTCTTGCTATGCGTTTAACCAGTGGCTATGATGGTGACTGAGATGGCAAAGGACTTACAAAGGCCTCGTAGGGGTAGCATCGATCAGACGGATGCTGGCCTGCTAAAAAGCGAGAAGAGCCACCGCAGACGAACACCCTGCAGTACTGTTAGTTAGTCCCATCCCCACCTCTTCGCGGTGCCATCAGGATATTCCCTATGGAAATTGCAGACGGGGAAAGGCGAATGGCAAGCCTCCTGCGTCTAAAAACAGGATTAGCCGGTTTGGCTACGGCCTAGTAAGCCGTAACGGTAAGAAAAAACATAAACTCCGAAACAACCATAACGATCTTCTGCTCTGTACGTGGAATGTTAGGTTCCTGAACAGGTCACGTGCAGCTGAACAACTTGCGACCGCGTAGACCCCTTTAAAGCGGACATAATCGCCAACCAGGAAATCCGCTGAAATGGACCGGGTATAAAGCGGACGAAAAACTGCCACAATTACTACGGCGATTCCTATAGGGAGAGAGGATAACAATTGCTCGGATGCAGATTTGCTGTTCGAGGTGGACTAGGGCAAAAAGTGCCAAGCTTTCGGCATGTGAGCGAACGCCTCATAACGATCCGTATCAAGGCTACATCAGCCTGATGTGCGTCCACGCCGCCACGGAAGATAAGGATGACTCCGCCAAAGTTCTACGATCTCCTAGACAGAACGTATGCCCAATGTCCCAGCTATGACATCAAAATGGTACTGGGAGACTTCAATGCTAAGCTGGGTAAGGAAAGCATATTTGAACGAGTTATTGGCAAACATAGCCTACACGACGGACCCAGGTTGACTGATCTTGCTACAAGGCGAAATCTCCTTCCAGCCAGTACGCGCCTTCCGCACCTCGATATACACAAAGACACCTGGTGGTCTTTTGATCAATCATCGACATCGCGACCGACGTCAGACACTCCTCCACTATTCTTAATGTTCGAACTTTTCGACTCGCACCACTATCTTGTAGTAGCCTAGATGCGCCTACGGATATCACGAACGCAGCGGAATAGAGTAAGAGTACAAAGTTATGACATCGGAAAGCTACTATCGCCAGCCACCGCTCGTGCTTTTACCGATCGCGTCTCCCTTAAGCTCTCCAATACATCCAACCCTCCACGCTATCAATAGAACAGCAGTGGAACCTTTGCAAACAAGCCCTGAAAAGTACTACATCTGAAGTTTTGGGCTTCAATGCCCCACCACGAAAAAAGGCATCGCTGCATAGAAGAACAAGAGCGGCTCGTGAGCTCTTACTTACTTACTTATCAGGCCAGCGATCCATGGAGGATCTGAGCCTGAGCTGCAGCTGCCTTCCATCCTTGACGGTCCCGGGCACGCTGCTTCCAGTTGTCAAGACCAAGATGTCTTACATCCGCGATTACTTGGTCTTTATACCGGAGGTTCGGTCTTCCTCTTCTTCTCGAACCAGGAGGCACGGAGTCGAAGACCCTCTTAGCTGGAGCGTTGATGTCCATGCGCTCGATGTGGCCGAGCCAGTGTAGTCGACGGACCCGTTCCTTCCGGACTACATCCACATCTTGGTACAGCTCGTGGAGTTCGCGGTTGTGTCTTCTTCTCCATTCATCTTCCTCACAGACAGGACCAAATATCTTGCGCAGAATTTTTCTTTCGAAAGAACCCAAAATCAGCTCCGCTGTCCTGCTTATCGTCCAGCTTTCGGCTCCGTACAGCAAGACTGGCAGGATGAGCGTTTTGTAAAGCACGACTTTGGTCTTTCGAGTGAGGAGTTTTGACCCCAGTTGTTTGGACAAGCCGAAGTAGCGGCGGTTGCCAAGGGCGATTCTATGCCGGATCTCCACTGTGGTGTCATTTGTGGAATTTACGTTTGCCCCGAGGTAGACAAACTCCTTAGCTACCTCGAAATTGTAGCTGTCAATCGTTATATTTTGTCCCAGGTGGTGAGCGACGGATTGGTTTTTGCTTGACAGCATGTACTTCGTCTTGTCCTCAGTGACCTTAAGACCAACTCGTTTCGCCTGTTCTTCAATCGCCGTGAATGTTTCCACAATGCCACGGCGAGAACACGCGATGATGTCGATATCATCCGCGTATCCTAGCAGCTGGATGGACTTGTAAAAGATAGTGCCTTCCCTGTTGACGCCTGCCCGTCGCACTATCTGCTCCAGCACCAGGTTGAAGAAGTCACATGACAGCGCATCTCCTTAGAGGGCATGGGCTCGGACATACAGGGTAGAGTTGTTAATCGCTCTCAACTTGGCGAGATGCCAGCAACGATCCCAGTTTAAATGCCCGGGTCAAGTTGACAAACGGCCTCCTCGCGGCGCCCTCTGAATAGCCTCTTCAACAACCGTTGGGAGGTGAACAAACGTATGCAGCGACAAAACCCCGACCAGAATGGCGGTTGTGCGGCGGGCTAACGATCCGCCCACGTAAAAAAAAAAAAACAAAGTTATGAATGGGCTCGTGAGCTCTACGAGTTAAAAAGAAGGGAGGAGCATAAGCTTCTCAGAAGAAAGAAGAAAGAGCACGAGAAGCGCGCGATTGGGGATTTGGAGAGGTGTTACTGCAGGCGTCACGTTCGGAAGTTTTATCAACAGATAAAGCGAACATGCCAAGGTTATAAGACCAGAACGGAAGCCTGCAAGGGTGAGAACGGACACCTAGTAGCAGAATCGCTTTAAATGGATCAAAGTAATTCTCGTGCACAGGACATTGATCGCTGACGCAGCTCTCGGACAATACGTCAAATCTGGCGTAAGCAGGGTCTGCCCGCAAGGTGGCTACCTGACTCTACTGTTATGGTGCATGGTGGTCGGCTCACTGCTCGATGATCTAAATGCCTCTGGAATCTATACCCAGGCCTATGCGGATGATGTCGCCGTTCTCTCTGTCGACTCATCTTTAGCGGCTGTCTATCTCAAAGCACAGGCGCTAACTGTGATCGATGTGTGGTTCACGAAAAATGGGCTATCGGTTAATCCTCTTAAGACTGATGTCGTTCTCTGCACGGTAAGGAGAAAAAAACTGGTATGACCCAGCTGGTGCTGAGATATAGGGTTCCCATCCCTATATCCAAGGAAACTGAGAACTTGGGAGTTATCATAGACAGTAGGCTTCTCTAGTCAAACCAAGAACCACCAAAGCGCCGTCACCGCCAGCTTTCTGGCAATGAAAAGGAGCTTTTGGAAAAGCATGGGGCTTATCGCCGGTAAAGGTCCTCTAGATCGATACGGCAATGTTAAGACCGATAATCTCATATGCATCGGTTTTCTGGTGGAACGACGCAAAGACGTCGTAGCCTCTTTCACCAAACTTAAAAGGACAGTATCAGCTGTACGGGAACTTTCCCCAGCCCGCCGGGCGCTGCTCTAAAGCCTATGATGAACCTTCCACCCTTGATATACATATTTATCAGAGGGTGTGCTCTGAAAACCATGTCTCGCCTCAAGAGAAATGGCATTTGATACAACTCGCATTGAAATAACAAAGCGCTTGCGCCGGAAATATGCCCTCTGTCGCAAGGACACCCGCTATCCGATTGGGCTATCACTTCACTCTCGAATTTTAATGGCGTCAGGATTGGCTCCAGCCACATACTGAACCTGAACAGAATTGTCTTCGCATCTTCACAGACGGCTCCAAGCTTGGGCTGGGGTCCGGTGCCGGGGTTTTCTTTGAATGACAGCCAGGCAAACTGTGTCCAACCCTTTAACCAGCTCCTAGTTAGTGTATGGACTTAGGCCTTCCTGAACAAGGCCGATAGACTACACTCACTAAGGCTTGTTTGGGGTGCCAAGTCATTCTGGGACCCCAGGAAATGAGATCTCTGATGAACTCACCAGAATGGGCTCAGAGGAAAGTTTCTCAGGGCCTGAACCCGCCCCGGGTCTACCTGTTTCCACGGTCGTTAATGCACACAAGCGTAGATGGAGGGAATGCAGGAGGACTAAGCGCATATTCCCTGATGTGTGCAAGAAAGCCACATCATTCTTCTTATCCTTAAGGAGAATTCACTGCAGAGACTTACGGGCGTCACTACGGGCCACTATACTTTTATCAAGCATCTCTACATGCTCCTGTGGTGCATGTTGCGAGGAGGTGTCGTCCTCTTCCTCTGTAATTGTCCGACCTTTGCTCCATTTTCGATTATAAGTTTTTACTTAAAAAGTAAAATCAGTCGTCGTAACAACCGAATCTTGTAGTTCCGTATCTAGAATAGATTATTTTGCAAAAGTCCGGCAATCAGTTTCCGTAGTGTAGTGGTTATCACGTGTGCTTCACACGCACAAGGTCCCCGGTTCGAACCCGGGCGGAAACATTAATAGCGCCGGTCGGTCTGGCTTTTTTCCTATTTTGGTTTTCCCCAATGAACGATTTTGGACAAAGCATGTAACACATTGACTGGCTAAGAAGGCGTTGGCCCCAAACAGCAGGCCTCAAATCTAAAATCTGGAAAGTACTATCAAACATAAATGGCGCCACTCTCTACTGCACCTGAACTTCCTGCAGCAATTGACCTCATCATCGGCTGATTACACGAGCACGACTCCGAAAGTAAAATTGATCACACTTCCCCGTGGAATTCGCCAACCTTCGTTAGATACGATACATCACAAGCTTTACAGCCATTACCACGAGCTAACCGCCTCATTAAGATATCGTTGATTATGAAGTTGCAAGTGACACTAATTGAAGATCCACATACCATCAACAAAGGCGGACAATATCTCAAACACACACTGGATAGATTGCCCCATCGGTCCGAGTCAGTGGAAAGAGGGAACTACAGGGCAAAAGTGGAAGTGGAACAAATTGGTTTCATGCCCGCAGCAATACACGTAATCCGATTACTCCTCGTTCATTTGTTAAGCGAACAGTGATTTTCCACTTTTCCTGAAACGAATAGGAAGTGAAATGGAACCCAGACGCCAAGTTCAGGGATCGATGCGGGCAGCGATCCTATCTGTTGTCGGTGCTTGGAATTCAATTTGATTGACTCTGGGCGACTCGGTGATAATTAAAACAATAGACACTGGGTGTTGAGCCGGAAGAGTGGAACAGTGATTGCGGTGCGTTTTATGAGTGTTTTCCCTTATCGCGGTGCTTTGATTGAAGTGTCGGGCCGTCAATTTAGAGGCGACCAACAATGGAATATAGACAATAATGTGTGGTAGGTGTGAGATGTTTGCGACTGATGGAATGGATACATAATTGGTCATGAAGATCGACTGATTGATTGAGTGGCGCCAGGTTTGATACTTGGGCGGAATAGACAGCGGAGAGAGTGCGGCTTGAAATTGGCGTACAGCTCAGACATTGTTTTCTGCGCAGGATTTTATAGGAGTTTTATCAAGGAACTAGCAAGTTAAGAAGGGGGGTGAAGGGTTCATGGCGATTTCTCGCTCATTTAGACTTAATGCCCCCAAGCCTCCTTGAAAACACTTGCTCGCCAATCTCAATAGCGAAGCTACTCGGTTCAGCTTCGTTAGTTACACCTTCGGATTGGTTGTCGGTATCACTTCTTCAACTTGTCTGTACTTCCAGTTGAGTCGATTTCTTTTTGGGCCGGTATTGTCCTGGAATCTCTCTGAGGATATCGGCCCGCGTTCTGTCCCGTAGGTTAATGGTCTTTCATGGGTCTTATCGAAACGTTCCTTTAGCGTTGGTTCGTTTATCGCGATATTGTTCAGAACGGTATAACGCGCTTCGCCTCCAGTAATTGTCCTTGGCTACTTGGTTATATGGTCGTCTTTGTAGTTGAGCATGAGTCTTGTTCAAATCGAATGATCCCCAAGTGTTGCACCCAGTCCTTTCCGGCCGCTTGAGTACAGAATGCTATACCTCTTTCAGTGAATAGACGCTTAGATATTCCAAAGTATTCACCGACCTGATTGAGTACAGCTGTTAACCAACAGATCGATTGTGTCTGCTACCGGATCAGACGAGGATCATTACTTACTTAGGTGGCGCTACAGGTCAGGGTGTGAACCTGGGCCTCAACTGCTGTTCAACTATCTTATTCTAGTGTCCCGCCGTAAGCATTTCATCATGGAGTCCGTCTTTGGTGGGGTTTCAATTTGGATTTGGTATTTAGAGAGTGGTAAACGACTAACAACAACTAAAGAGGGCGCCGTGGCGCAGTGGTTAGTGTGTTGGACTCAGGCGCACGATGAGCGAGTTCGGATCCCGATAACACCAACGCCATCGAATGTTTATTTCGCGGCGTCCCTCCTCGGCGGGGTACTGGCCAAACTCCCCGTAGTATAACTTGCCTGGAAAAAGCTTCACGACTCAAGCCGTTCGGAATCGGCATTAAACTGTAGGTCCCTTTCACATGTGGGAAAAATAAATCACACACAACATGGTTGATTGAGAGAAGCTTGGCTCTGGTCTTTCATGGGCTGTAACGCCACCAAAGAGGAAGAAGAAACGACTAACAAAGGCCTCGTAGGGGAAGGGTATCCGAACATCTAGCAGCTCGTTAGTATTTGTATTTGTATTTGTATTTATTTATTCGAATAATGTTCCACAGCAAGATTCGTATCTTATGGGTGGAACGCTTAACGCATGTATACATTTTAATTGTAGATACATCAATTTAAAGTTTAAACTAGGTGGATACAAGGATACAATATTACAAGATTTCAACTACAGTATTTTGGATATAACATAAATAATTAGAATAGAGCAGAATAGAGTATGTACATAAGTTTTATTAATTATTTGTGAATGTTTGTAGCTTTAGTTATCATTGGCCAGGTGTTGGAAGAGCAGAGTTTTAAATTTGTTTGTGTTTGTGATTCTCCTAAGCGTGATTGGCAGCGTGTTCCATAAGAATGTAGCATAAACTAAAAACGAGCGTTTTGATTGAAGACAATCAAAACTTGGTCGAATAAGTATGTTAGTGCGATTTGAGCTGGGGAGAATAAGTCTGTTGTACAAATAGTTCGGTTGTCGTGTTTGCATTATGTTGTGCAGAAGGACAATGGATTTAAATTTCACGAAGTTATTAAAATTCATTCCAAGTATTTGTAAAGCATAAGATGAGATGTGATCGGAATATCTTTTGTTAAAAACATATCTGGTTAAATTGTTGAATATTACGTTTAATTTTCGTCTGGTGTTGAAATCGAACTCACCGAGCACCTCACAACAGTACAATAATATGGGTAGAAGTAGGGCCTTTACTAAGATCATTTTTGTGCTTATTGGTATCAAATTTTGAGTTGACCATAACAGGCGGAGGCCATTGTAAATTTTTCCTACTGTAGTTGTTACGTGGTCTGACCAAGTTAGGGTGTTATTGAATATAACTCCAAGATTTCTGGCTGTGCTAACGTATTCAATAGGTGTATTTTGTAACAATATTCGGGGAAAATTCGAAGTATCTAACACACGTTTGTATATACACAACGTCTTTGACTTTTTAGGATTGAGTGATAGATTGTGTTCCAATGCCCATTCTTGGATTTTCTGTAAATCTTCATTTATATAACTTGTGGCGTTTGGAATGTTGGCCACCGGGCAGCTTAAGTGGAGTTGTACGTCGTCAGCAAACATGTGCATAGAGGAATGAGTAACACGCTTCGGAAGCTCGTTGATGTATAATGAAAATAACAGTGGTCCAAGAATGGATCCTTGGGGAACTCCTGCCGAAATCTCAAGGTACGATGATATTTTGTTATTGGTTGAGACACATTGCTGTCGGCCAGATAGATAGGAGAATATAAGTTTTACTGCCGAATGAGAAAACTTGTAGCTGGTTAACAGTTTTCTACATAGCACATTGTGATTTACTGTATCAAATGCCTTGGAAAAATCCAGCAGTGTTAGAAATGTACAATAATTTGAGTCCATTGCCAATCGTATGTCATCCACGACACATAGTAGTGCGGTTTTGCAGCTTCGTTTAGTTCGAAACCCGGACTGATTACTACACAAGAGTTCATTTCGGCTTAGATGAACTTGCATTTGTTTCAGTATTGCCCTCTCAAACACCTTGGAAAAAAAGGGAAGTATGGATATAGGCCTATAGTCGGTGCAAGTGCGGTGTGACGTTTTTGGTATGGGAATAATTTTGGCACTTTTCCAAACTTGTGGGTAATCACAAGTTGTTAGAATTGTGT
Organism: Eumerus sabulonum; assembly: GCA_951905685.1. Taxonomy (NCBI): domain Eukaryota; kingdom Metazoa; phylum Arthropoda; class Insecta; order Diptera; family Syrphidae; genus Eumerus; species Eumerus sabulonum. The sequence continues at coordinate 10,684,067 of OX645060.1, forward strand.
TGAATGCATGTGTTATATACTTAAGTATGTAAGGAAGGATGATTTTAGTAAACTGAGGACTAATTTCATCGAGGCCTACCGCGTTTGACTTTATCGTCAAAACAGCATGGACTATGTCCTCGTCTATAAGGTGAATGAATCTAAAATATGTTTCGCCTTCTAATTCGTGCCTGTTTTGCCATGCGGAGGATTCAAATTGAGAACTCGTATTTTGTGTTTGTAAGTTGGAGACTGCCGCAAACTGTTGGTTTAGAAGATTACAATCTATATCGTCTGGTGGCGATAGGTGTTTTTTGCCAATACCCATTTTACGAAGCTTGTGCCATAAAACTTTCCTATCATGATGGTCGTGGTTTAAGGTACGGTCGAAGTAGCGACGCTTCGCACTTTTTATGCGCACAACGACTGAATTTCTGAGATGGCGATAGGTGTTGTAATCCTCTGGCAGTTTGTAACGCTTCCATCGAGAATAAGCAGTGTCACGTTTTTGAATAAGTTCGAGTAGGCTAATATTGAACCATGGTGGAGATGTATGCCTTATTACTTTAGAAACTAAGGGTACATGCTGGGTAAAAAGCCTTTGTATATTGTTTTGTATAAACAAGAGTTGATCATTAGCCGAGGGTATGCGAAAAACTTCTTCCCATGGGATTGCTCTTACATCTACATTCAGATCATTGTAATTAATGTTCTTGAAATCTCTATACCTAAAACTGATTTGATCCCTTTTCAAGTACCCGTCGTATGATAGATACAACATATCGTGCTTGGAAAACCCTGGGGCGGCTAGTTGAGTATAGAGTAAAACTTTAGTTGTGTCATTCACAAGAAAGATATCCAACAAGGTAGAGGAGTGGTTTGTAAAGTGCGTGGGTGTTGTCATATTGATTGGGGTGAGATCCAAACTTTTGAAATTGTTGATCATATTAGAGGAAGGATCAGCAAGGATATCGTTATTTAAATCACCACAGACAATTATATTCGGCGCAATACATGATATTTCCTCTAAAACACTTAAGAAGGGAGAAATGTTCGTCTGCTTGTTTGGTCTATACACCACTCCTAGAAGAACATGCTCTGAACCACACAATATGTTGATAAACAGGTGCTCGCAGGGCTCGGCGTTTGATTTGCATACAAGTTTGCAGTTTATTTCATTTCGTACATATATTGCTACACCTCCCCCTACTCGATCTGCTCTGTCCGCTCGAAATACTTTATAACCTTCAACAGCATATGCACTATCAGGAAGCTTAGGACTGAACCATGTTTCAGTAACACATATGAAATCGACACCAGAATCCGCGAACAACAGACGAAATTCGTCCAGCTTTGGCCTCAGACTTTGTGCATTAATTAATGCGACATGTAATCCCGATTTCTGTTTTCTTAAAACACGAATCATACACTTTAAATTTTTATCAACGCTACTATTCAAGAACACGTCGTTAATGCAAGTGTTATAATTTGCCATAAAACGCAACAAGTGAGTATTTACTCGAATTATTTAGGCGGATCAAAAACACAAACAAATATGTATACATAGTGAAAAAAAAGTAAGCAAGTACCTTGGCCATTGAGAGCTAAAGAGAAGAATACTAAGATCGATTGACGAAGTTAAGAGTGCAGCGAATTAGTTCAAGGTCTTCTTTGCATCTCTGGGCGCTTGCATTAAACGGTCAACATCGTCTACAGCAACTCTTTCCCCCCCCTCGGTGAACTGGACAAACAAGCGACCAAGATGCGTGTGCACAGAAAACAGCTGGTTGTTTTTCTTCATACGTGTTGCATGTTGGAGTAGCAGGCGATTCCGTGGTGTCAAACTTTCATTGATGAATACGTTCGCTGTTGAATCGAAGCCCAGGTCGGTGAGAATGATCGGTCTCCTTGATGACCTTCGGTAATTTGCTAGTGCTTTAAGCAACGCATTACGATCACCGACACTCGTAAATTTAACGATCACAGGTGAGTCAACGCTTTTGCTTCGCTTTTTGGTGCGAAATATACCTTCTAGTGTTGGTGGTACTATACCGATTTTCTCGCATAATTTAGCGAAGAGGGCAGGTAAATTCTCTTCTGGAAGTTTAGGAATGCCAAACATGATTGCGTCTGTAAGGAATTCCTTTCTCTCCAGCATGTCGCATCGTTGACGTAGCTCGGTGATGTTGCATTGGACCTGATCAACGCGCTGTGTTAAGTTGGATATCGCTGAATTTATGAGCTCGACTTTTTCATTCAGTTGTTTTTCCATGCTTTTAACCTTTTCAAGTAGATCGCTATGCATCTTCTCCATTTCACGTTTAATAGTCGCGATTATTGTGTCTGCATGCTTTTTCAATTCCTGGTGTAGGTGTTCCAATGAAATGCCATCAGTGAGCTTCTGGGGCTTAGGTGATGTGGAATGATGTTGTGTTCGAGCGAGGTTGGATCTGGTGTTAACTGAGGTTGTGTAGGACATTTTGCGGTACTGTATATATGTACTATAATGCGTTATCGTATTTTGGCGACAAAAGCAGCTTAGAAACTTTTTATTTATGGAGAAACACTTATTTACACTTAATTTCAATGCTTTGAGCCAAATACAAAATATCGCGCAATATATTAGGGATACAATTACTTTAGCACACGATATTTAGTGCATTTGCCGGAGACTAGCGTGAGCACGTCTATTCACTTTCAAACATCGACTCTGGGGTAAAGATTCTGTATCTTCTGTTAGTAAGTCCTATTTCCACTTCCTCGTGGTGCCACCTGGGGATTTCTATTTGTAATCGCGAACGTAAAAGGACGATTGGCAAGTTTCCTGCGCCACAAAACAGGACAAGTGTCGGTTAGGTTATGCGAGCTATACCTACCTGAAAAAAAAACGACAAGCCAAAAAACCCGAAAAAAGCCTCGGATATAAAAAAACGGACAGAGTAACCGATGACGCCCAGGAAACAACAAAGGGAAAAGAGGGAATGATATTCGTCTTTGTACGTGGAATGTAAGGTCCCTCAACAGACCACGTGCAGCCGAACAACTTGCGGAGGCCCTAGACTGTTTAAGGCAGATATTACCGCAATCCAGGAAGTGCGATGGGATTAACCGGGCAAAAGCAGGATGACAAACTGTGATATCTATTAGGGTGACTGCTACAAGGAGAGAAGACAACGCTTATTCGGATACGGATTTGTTATTAGAGGTAGACTTAGACAAAAAGTTTTGAGCTTCCGGCTTGTAAGCGAACATGACAATCCGCATCAGGGCTAAATTCGCAAACATCAGTCTAACTTGTGCTCACGCCCCTACCGAGGACTACAAAAGACTACTTCCACGACCTCCTAGATAGGATATATGCCCAATGTGCAGGTTACGATGTTAAAATCGTACTGGGAGGCTTTAACGCGAAACTGGGCAAGGAAGTCGCTTTTGATAGGGTCATTGGCAAGAATAGCCCTCACAACACCACATCCGAAAATGGATTTAGGCTGACAGACTTCGCAACGAGGCGAAATCTTCCAATTGCTAGCACGCGTTTCCCACATCTCAACATCCACATAGAGACTTGGCGATCTTCGGATCGACCAACCGTCAACCAGATTGACCACAGTGCGATTGATGGCAGGCACGCATTCGACATTCTGGATGCACAAACTTTTAGAAGAGCCAACATCGACTCGGACCATTATCTTGTGGCAGCCAGGTTGCGACTGCCAATATGCCTGACGCAGAAAAATCGAGTAAGGCCAGCAGCATACAACATCGGAATGCTACAAGAGATCGCCAGAGCCTATGCTAATCGCGTCTCCCTCAAGCTCTCGGAAAACCCTCCAACACCTGCTCAGGCCCTAAACATTAATGGACCCGTTGTCAACAAGCCTTAGAGAGTGCTGCTTCTGAGCTGCGGGATTTCCAACCGCCACCAACAAGAAACCCATGTTTTTACGACAAGTATACGAGGCACACGCAGCCAAGCACCAAGCCTATCAAAAGGCGGTGCATAGAAGGACGAGAGCTGCTCGTGAGCATTATGAGCGGAAGAGGAGGGAGGAGCATACTTACTTACTTACTTATCAGGCCTGCGATCCATGGAGGATCTGAGCCTGAGCTATAGCTGCCTTCCATCCTTGACGGTCCCGGGCACGCTGCTTCCAGTTGTCAAGACCAAGATGTCCTACATCCGCGATTACTTGGTCTTTATACCGGAGGTTCGGTCTTCCTCTTCTTCTCGAACCAGGAGGCTCGGAGTCGAAGACCCTCTTAGCTGGAGCGTTGATGTCCATGCGCTCGATGTGGCCGAGCCAGTGTAGTCGACGGATCCTTGCCTTCCGGACTACATCCACATCTTTGTACAGCTCGTAGAGTTCGCGGTTGTGTCTTCTTCTCCATTCACCTTCCTCACAGACAGGACCAAATATCCGGCGCAGAATTTTTCTTTCGAAAGAACCCAAAATCAGCTCCGCTGTCCTGCTTATCGTCCAGCTTTCGGCTCCGTACAGCAAGACTGGCAGAATGAGCGTTTTGTAAAGCATGACTTTGGTCTTTCGAGTGAGGAGTTTTGACCCCAGTTGTTTGGACAACTGGGACACCACGGGGGTGGCCGTGGTGCAGTGGTTAACATCATCGACCGCCGAGCGGAAGGTTTATGGTTCAAATTCGCTTCATAGCCAAGAAAAAGTAGTTTCTATACCGCCAAAAAGTATGCAACGCTGTTGAGAATGGAAAGTGACCAGACGTACTGCTGCAGGCATAACACTCACAGTATATGGTCAAACGAAATTCATCCTCTGCGTATGCAATACTAAAAGTGCTTGAACGAATTACTACGGACTATAACCAACGCGGAATTTGGTCGGCTCTCGTCCTATCTAGGTCTAGGACAACCACCCCTGAGAGTAGTGAACGAACATCAACGACCCCAACCACTGTACTCCGTTCAGGTTGTGTGTGTCAACACATCATAAGAGAATATAAAAACTCTTGAACCTGCGCGAGTCTCTAAAAAAAAAAAAAAAAAAAAGCCGAAGTAGCAGCGGTTGCCAAGGGCGATTCTACGCCGGATCTCCACTGTGGTGTCATTTGTGGAATTTACGATTGCCCCGAGGTAGACAAACTCCTTAACTACCTCGAAATTGTAGCTGTCAGTTGTTATGTTTTGTCCCAGGTGGTGAGCGACGGATTGGTTTTTGCTTGACAGCATGTATTTCGTTTTGTCCTCATTGATCTTAAGACCAATTCGTTTCGCCTGTTCTTCAATCGCCGTGAATGCTTCCACAATGCCACGGCGAGAACACGCGATGATGTCGATATCATCCGCGTATCCTAGCAGCTGGATGGACTTGTAAAAGATAGTGCCTTCCCTGTTGACGCCTGCCCGTCGCACTATCTGCTCCAGCACCAGGTTGAAGAAGTCACATGACAGCGCATCTCCTTGCCGAAATCCGGTGCATGTTTCGAATGGTTCCGAGGTCCTAGAACCGAGTTGCACGGTGCATCGCGTGGAGGGAGGAGCATAAGCTTCTCAAAACAGAAAAAAAGGGAGCATGAGAAGCTCGCGATCGTAGAGACGGAGAGATGCTATCGCAGGAATGACGTTCGGTGGTTTTATCAACGAATAAAACATACATGCCAGGGATATAAGGCCAGAAAGGAAGCCTGTAGGGACGAAAATGGAAATCTAGAAGTGGATTCACAGTCGGTACTAAGAATCTGGAAAGACTACTTCTGCAGATGGTATAACGGCGATGACGAAACAGATCCCGCTGTCAGGCAGAATGGTCCTTTCACAGCGGACGACGATAGCAGAGAATTCCGTCCCCCTGACCTGGGCTAAGTTAGGAATGCTTTTTTTAAGCTTAAGGCCAACAAAGCTGCTGGAGTTGACAGACTACTTGCTGAGCTGTTCAAAGTAGCTGCAGATGAACTAGTTGGGAGTATGGACCAGCTCGTCTGTAAGATATGGCCAAAGGAATGCATGCCCGATGAATGGAATCGTAGTATCGTTTGCCCGATCCACAAGAAAGGAGACCCCTTTGTCTGCGCCAACTACAGAGGTATAAGTCTTCTGAACATCGCTTATAAAATCTGCTCTGTTGTACTGTGTGAAAGCCTGAAACTGTTCGTTAATAAACTGATTGGTCCATATCATTGTGGTTTCAGGCCCGGGAAGTCCACTATAGATCAATTATTCACACTGCGGCAGAACCTGGAAAAAACAAACGAGTTCCAGATCGACACCCACCACCTGCTTGTCGATTTTAAGGCTGCATACGATAGATAAAGACGAGCTATACAACGCCATCCCTAGTCTCGGTGCTCCATCAGGGTCGGAAACGACCTAACCGATACCTTTTATGTAAAAAGACGTTTTAGACAGGGCGACGTGCTATAGTGTGACTTTTTCACAATCGTCCCTGAAAGAATCGTGCATAACTTACTGGTCAATACGAGGGGCACCATCTTTTTCAAGTTCATACGACTGCTCGCATATGCCGATGACATTGACTTATGTAGTTGGACGAAGTCAGCGAGATGTCATTGAGGCCTTTACGAGCATTGAGACGGAAGCGGCTAAAATGGGACTGGCGGTTAATGAGTGCAAAACGAAATATATGTTGTCATCGAAAAAGGACACGAACCACCGGCGTCTTGGCCAAGGCGCACATATTGGCAGGTATAATTTCGAGGTGGTCGAGGACTTCGTCTACCTAGGCTCCGCAGTGGCTTACAGAAATGACATTAGTGCCGAAATCAAACGCAGAATAACTCTTGGCAACCGTTGTTTCTTTGGGCTCGGTAGGCAATTGGGAAGTAGAGCCCTCTCTCGAAAAACCAAGGTGACCATATAAAAGACCCTTATCATGTCGGTCCTGCTTTATGAAATTGAGACATGGACCTTATCGTTTACAGAGAAAAAATTCTGCGTACGGTTTTTTTGGGCCCGACCTACATACATAAAAGAGGGCATGGGTTCGGACATACAGGGTAAAGTTGTTGATTGCTCTCAACCTGGAGAGATGCCAGCAACGATCCCTGTTTAAATGCCCGGGTCAAGTTGACATACGGCCTCTTCGCGGCGCCCTCTGGATAGCCTCTTCAACAACCGTCGGGAGGTGACCAAACGTATGCAGCAACAAAACCCCGACCAGAATGGCGGTTGTGCGGCCGGCTAACAATCCGGTTGTTACCGATTAGGAAGAAAAGTTGCGACATTTATTGCAGCTGTCACAAAAGGTTGCACTTACTGGGATGCGGATTTGTCGTGGGAAAGCGGTTAAGGTCGAAGGTCATCGACTTTAAACCTATAAGTGATCGCCTGGCTGTGATCCGCATCAGAGGCAGATTTCATAACATCAGCCTTATATGAGCACACGCCCCTACCGACGAGGCTGAAGACCCTATCAAGGAGGACTTCTATGACCTCCTGGACAACGCCTACAGAGCTTGTCCGGAGTACGATGTAAAATCGTGCTCGGGGACTTCAACGCCAAAATCGGTAAGGAGAACACCCTTGGCGGAGTGATCGGTAAGCACAGCCTCCACGATACAACAACAGATAACGGCTTCCGACTCACTGACTTTGCGACAGCTCGTAATGTGGTGATAAGTAGCACAAGATTCCCTCGCAAGCGAATCCACACAGCAACCTGGCGATCTCCGGACGGTCGAACCGCCAATGTCAGAAAGCTGCACCAGCCCATCAGGAGGAGGTTCGACGATGGGCGCCTGAGCACACCGGAGGTTGCCAGAGTCTACAGGGAGCAGCTGAGCGAAAGACTCTACGGTATGCCTACGTCGAACACAAATGCCAATAATATGTGGCTGCATTGCCGCTCAGCCATTCAGGAAGTAGCCGAAACCACCTTAGGATACCTACCACCCCCGACAAGAAACCCGTGGTATGATGGCGAGTGTGAGCAGAAAAAGGCAGCAACCTACGAGGCGTACCAAAAGGCGCTGCAGAGGAAAACCAGGGCAGCGCAAGAAGAGTACCGAGCCAGAAGAAGGGAGGAGAAAAAACTACTGCGACAAAAGAGAAAGAATCTTCGCAGCCTCCCAGCTCAAGGATATCGAGGAGTCTAGGGATAAACATAAAATACGAGCCTTTTACAAGAAAGCCAAAGGCCTTGCAGGAGGCTTCAAAAAGGGCACCCTGGCTCTTCGAAACTGCGAGGGTAATCTTGTCACCGACCCGCAGGGAATAGTGAATGTATTTAAGCAGCACTTCCAGCAGCTGCTTAACGAGCATGACCAAGAGAGAGTGGTAGGGACCGAGGAAATCCCAACTCCAGCCGCTGAAGTAGTCCTCCCACCCAGCATCGAAGAAGTCGGCACAGCTATTTAAAGGAGGCCCAGGTTCGCCATGAACTGTAGCGCCGAAAAAGAAAGAAAGAAAGATTTAGAATCCATGTCCATCCATGTCCAATGCCATGCTTTGTTGTCCAACCCCTCAAAGTCTGCTATAGCGATCACTAAAGTGGTTTCATACAATCGGTTTGGTTACCATTTAATGGCAATTTGAGTTCATCGACCAGGAGCGACATCGTTACACTTTGTCACAGATCAATACTAGCCAAATAAAATTCCAAACAGAATCCTCCATTCACCAGCAAAGCCTTTTACCAAGCAACCAATAGATGAACAATAACCGCACCATGAAAACACCACATACTAGGATCATTGACAGTCCAACATCACACCCAAGGCATGTCTTCCCTTTCGATCGTCTCTAATCCAAATACTTTCCCACTGATCTCCAGCCGGCTTCAACCTCAGCAAATATGCACATCACACCCAGCAAATAAAAAGCAGTTGGCGTGCTCGTAAAGCATTCAATTTACGATATTATGACAGCAGTGTCTGGCATGCACGACGACGATGTCGCACTCGCTTGTGTCGATCGTGACATTCTGCTCGCCACATCACACGCTCGTAAACACTTGCACTCGCACTTGCATTCGCACTGGCACGCCGAACGACCGTTCGACCGCGTGACTATTCCAATTTTGCTTCTAATTAAAGGAACAGTCTCAGTCCTTAGAAATCCTCACACCGATCCTCATCCGATCATTAAATCGATCAATTGTCGAAATAAATTACTACGATTCGGAGCATAACGCTCTATGGCGCTGCAACACTCTAGTCGGGTAGAGGATTTCTCCGAATACATGATACGACGACGCCCAGGAGGGTATTAGGCCTATAAACTGGCACCAGTACTACGTCGCGTCGATCTGGACATTGGAATCGTGTTAGAGATGAATCGGTTAATTAATGACACGAATCGAATAGGGAATGTGGCAAGGAAATGGGCGAAGTGTCTATTGAGAAACCTGTCAGATCTGTCAAGCATTTCATAACACTAACGCTAACGCTGGACCACGATTGTGTCCTCGTATTAGCACCTCTATGGCTTAAGGGACGTGTCTAGTTGCATTCGCAGTGTGACTGCGTGGTGACATTGCAGTGATCTAAGTGAATTTTAATTTGATTCGAATTTACATATTGATTAGGATGTCTAATATGGGACTGGCTGGAGTGTTGGACCAAATCCCACTAAGAAACTTGTTGACAAGTTAGCGTACTAGAGACACTGGCGTAATACGGGTGACTTCAATCAGTGAAATCATAGATGCTGACTAGAACGGGCTACTGGTATTAACTACAGGGATTACCACAGTTAGTATCTTAGTTATGACAGCTCTTGGGAGCATGGTGCTTGTCATGTAATCCACTGTACCAACACGCATGGAAATGGAACCGGAAGTGCCTTACAATTACTCAATTCAAAATATTGCACTGTCGGCGCCTACATAAATCCCTTCTCCGCCGTTCACCTTCTGGATATGTCATAAATTGACAGTCATCACAAGGAATACAAAATTGAGTGAATGAGACTTGTTTCAGGCACTTCTCATGCACTCGATCGAAGCAAGCTCCCAGGACGCATGCATAATCATCGTTACCATGCGTCTCAGAGTCCCAAGTGCGATTTGTCACTTGTCGATCATAATTGCCTTTATGGTCAATGTCAAGCGATAGTTTAGTGGAGTGGTCAGCTATTTGAAAGCAATGAAACGTGCGAATGAGAGTTTCTCATGCGGCGGTTTATGATGCGTTGGTCACGTACTGGACGTATGTATGGTACATGTCGTTTGGTTCGAGGACAAAAGTGAAAATTATGTAAAAAAAAAAAAAGCAAAAAGCACATACGCGAATCGACCGTTTGCTGTTTCCGCCCGGGTTCGAACCGGGGACCTTGTGCGTGTGAAGCACACGTGATAACCACTACACTACGGAAACGAGTTGTTTGACGTTCGCCAGATGCACAGTTTAGTGCCGAGAAAACAGTTAGTTTTGATTATACAGTTAGGTTTTGTTGATTAGACGATGACATTTGGGATTTATGTACGTTAGGATCGTTGAATTGAATCACACGCGTTAGGGCAAGAAGGTGAAAGCGACGCATCCACGTCGTCCACGTCGTTAAAGTTGGGTTCATAACGCGATAGTAAGACCCATCATCTCCTAAACCTCTTCCCCTAAGAAATCCACTCCATACGTTCTTTAGTTGGATTTGTTAACAACGGTATTACGTACGTTACAAGCCAGAAAGCCAGGAAGCAGCGCCAATATACAATACTTGGATCAGGCATTAAAGGTGCATTTTAACGGGTGATTTTTTTGCTGTTATTTTTGACAGTTCCCGCCTGATTTGTGACATGCGTCAATGTGAAACATGCACACTAAGCATTGCCATTTCACAGTAGAAGGGCTCATATGAAAGCAACGCTTTTTCTCATCGCTACAGTACGGGGTGAACCTGGGCCTCACCTAACATGCCTCTCCAACTAGCACGATCTTTTCCTAGCCTTTTTCATTGCTGCACATGCAGTTGGCTGAGGTCCCCTTCTACTTGTGTACGTCGTCTAAGGTGCGGCCGTCCTCTGTTTCTTCATCCCTCGAGGTTGGATTCAAAGACTCCGGGCTAAAGCTGCGGTGTCCATTCGCTCTACATGGCCTAGCCACCTTAGGCGTTGAGTCCGTAGACGCCTGAATAGACTCATGTCGCTCTACAACTCGTAAAGCTCGTGGTTGAATCTTTTCCTCCATACCCCATCTGCAAAATACTTCTCTTGAAACGGACAAGGACCTCCTCATCCGCTTTTGATAGTGTCCATGCTTCTGCGCTGTACAACAGGACTGGGATGATGAGGTCTTGTATAGAGTTAATTTGGTCATACGGGAGAGAGCTCTATTACTTGATTGCCTCATGTGCCCAAAGAAACAACGATTGGCAAGAACAATTCTGTGACAAAAAGAGATACAGTAGTGTAGCTGGGAGGATCCGACACGGCATCGTCTCCAAGGACTTGGGAGCGAAACCCCTTACCACAGCGCAGATGGCAGCCGTTCAGGAAGCTGTAATTGACACCTCTATCGAACTGCTGGGTAAGGCTACCACACCCCGCTTCAGGGGATCGATCAGGGTGGTTATACCTGGATGAAGACCAATTTTACGGCCATCAAGAACATGAGTGGACTTGATATTATGCTTGTGGAAGAGGATGCCTTTCCGAAACCACATATCGTTCGGGGCTACTTCCCACAAAGCATCGGCTTTCCCATCACAAAGGTGTTGGCGACGCTGGATTCCCAAAACAACGGCCTATATGCACAGAACTGGAGAGTCATGCAGAGCACATCAAGTAAGGAGAAAGACCTTCTGCACCTGGTTTTGGCAGTCAGCGACAAGTCTCTCAGTGGCTTATCGATTCGATATCATTAAGATGTACAGTATGATGGTTGCACCTACTGCTGTAGTAGGGACACCAAGATGTGACGAGCCAAAACTCGCTGCCTCATCGGGGTCGACGACCACTAAGGGTCGTCCAAACCAAACAGCAAAACGTCCCCCAACTAAACAAGGGAATCCTCGATAGGAAGCAGATCAGGGGATCACCTCAGTCGGTCCGGCGACATTAGGCGTGGCAACAACAAGCCATACCGAACGAAGGACCCCATCTACCATCGCAAGAACTGATTGGGCTGCGTGTGCTGCAGGACAACCTGCACCATGCCAAAGGTGCCTCGGACACCTCTAGCCTGCGACTCTATCGTGACAAGATCACCATTGGACTAATCCAAGAACCGTGATTCCATAATGGTAAGAATATGGGCCTTCATAACAGGTCGCGTAAACTAGTTTCTCCTCTTAGGACCGCATGTGTGATCGGCACTAATATGAATTGTCTCCTCATTGCAGAATTCCTCACAAAGGACCTGGCAGCCGTCATTGTGGATGTTCTCACCAATGCAATGGAGGAGTAAGGGAGATCGTATACGCCTCCGCTTACTTTACTTTTGGAATTCCTAATAAGTAATAATCTCACCGTTGCCAATAGAGGCTACAAACCTACATTCATAAATGCGGTTAGATGTGCTTGACCTCAATATCTCTAGCCCATTTATTCTAAACGCAATTGGTGACTGGTACGTCTACAATGAAGCCTCACTATCTGACCACCAACACATCAGATTCAACATCTCCGATGAGGTTAAGGAGGCTGAGCCTGGATACCAGCCCAAACGTCAGGTCTGCACCAATCCGTATGGACTCATCCTTCCTAGTCTAACGAGTTTAGTAGGGATGATGCCATTGTGAAGCCACACTGATATGGACCTTTCAGCTTATTTAGAAAAGGCTTCAGGCGTTCACACAAAACGGCAGAGAAGATTTTGTAGGCGATGTTAAGAAAACTTATTCGTCTGTAGTTGGAGCAGTCAAAGGGATCTCCTTTCTTGTGGATCAGACGAACGATGCTGAGACTCCATTCCTCAGGCATGCTTTCCTGTGACCATATCTTACAGATGAGCTGGTGCATGCTCCTAACCAGGTCATCTCCAGCTGTTTTAAAGAACTCAGCAGACAGTCCATCTGCGCCAGTAGCTTTATTCGACTTGAGTTTGGATATGATGATCTTAACTTCGTCGAGGAAAGAAGGACGGAATTCTCTGCGATCATCGTCATTAAGAAATTGATCATTCTGCCTAGCCTAACATCGCCGTTATACAGTCTGAAGAAGTGGTTTTTCCATATTCTCAGCATCGATTGCGATTCTACTTCTAGTTGTCTGTTCTTATTCCTACAGGCTTCCGTTCTAGCTTTGTAACCTTGGCATCTCCGCTTTCTCTGTTGATAAAACCTTCGAACGCAATGTGAGATTATCGGTCTTATCATTGCCGTATAGGCCCCGAGGACCTTTACAGGCGATAAGTCTCAGGTTTTCAGGTTTTGCCAAAAGCACCTTTGCATTGCCAGAAAGCTGCTGGTGACAGCGCTTTGGTCCTTGACTCAACATGCTTTGACCAAAGAAGCTTACTATCTAAGATAACTCCCACGTTCTTAGTTTCTTTGGATATAGGGATGGGAGCCCTATATCCCAGCACCAGCTGGGCCATACCAGGATTTTTCTCCTTCTCGTGAAGAGAACGACATCAGTCTTAAGATGATCACATAAGTCGATCAGATTTAGCAACGCCTGTGCTTTAAGATAGACAGGTGCTAAAGATGAGTCGACAAAGAGAACGGCGACATCATCCGCATAGGCCCAGGTATAGATTCCAGAGGCATTGAGATCATCAAGCAGAGAGCCGACCACCATGCACCATAATAGCAGAGATGGGTCGCCACCTTGCGAGCAGTCCCTGTTTACGCCATATTTGACGCATTTCCCGAGATTGCGTCAGCGATCAATGTCCTGTGCACGAGCATCACATTGATCCACTTTAAGCGATTCTACTACTAGGTGTCCGTTCTCATCTCTACAGGTTTCCGCTTTATCTGTTGATAAAACCTTCGAACGTCATACCTGCAGTAACACCCACCCAAGTCCTCAATCGTGCGCTTCCCGTGCTCTTTCTTCTTTCTCCTGAGAAGCTTGTGTTCCTCCCTTCTTTTTGGTTCGTAGAGCTCACGAGCTGCTCTTGTTCTTCTATACAGCGAAGCTTTATTTGCCTCCTGCTTCGAGCAAGTGTTTCTTCGTGGAGGAGCCCCTGAGGCCCAAAACTCCAGGTGCAGTGATTTTCAAGGTGCAGTGATTTTCAAGGCTTGCTTGGAAGGATCCCATTGTTTTTCTATTGACTGCGTGGAGAATTGAGGCCGACGTCATAACTTTGTGTTCTTGTCCTACTTCGCTGCGTTCGTGGTATCCGTAGGAGCAACTTGGCTACTACTAGATAGTGGTTCGAGTCGACGTTAGCCCCTCGGGCAGTTCGAACATCAGGAATAGTGGAGGAGTGTCTGACGTCGGTCGCGATGTCGATGATTGATCTGGCGACCGCCAGTTGCCTTTATGTACGAGTATATCGTGGTGCGGGAAGGGCATACTGGCTAGAAGGAGATTTCGCCCCGTAGCAAGATCAGTCAACCTGTGTCCGTTATAGGATGTGGTGTCGTGTAGGCTGTGTTTGGCGATGACTCATTCAAAGCCAGCTTCGATCGTAGAACTCATGGTTGGTGGAGTCAACCTTTGTCGTTTGCTCATATGCCGAAAGCCTAGGACTTTTTGCCTTAGTCCACCTCAAACAGCAAATCCGGATCCGGAAAATCGTTGCCCCCTTTGGTAGTCGCCGTAGTAGCAGTTTTTTATCCACTTTTTTGGTCCATTCTATCGCATTTCCTGGATGGAGGTTAAGTCCGCTTTGTAACGGTCGAGGGCGTCCGCAAGTTGTTTGGCTGCACAAGGCCGCTCTCGACAGCATGAAAAGAAGTTCTCTGTACACCGCTATACAAGATGACGTTAAGCGCTACCACCAGCTCCGTCAGAATAGGAAAAGAGCTCTCTAGTCGCTGGCCTATGCCGATGATTACGACATAGCTGACATAAACAATCGTACCGTATCTGGAGCCTTCTTCAGTTTGGAGCGAAAAGCCCAACGAATGAGTTCGGTAGTAAGCAAGGACCAAACGAAATTCCCCTGTTATCAAACAAGGAATCCTAACGCTCTGGGACTCATATTACTGTGAAAGACTCTATTTTGGCACCAGCATTAAAGCCGAAAAAGATGTCAAATGGGAGATCTTCCGAAGAATTAATCTTGCCAACATGTGCTACGTTGGGTTCAGTAGGCAATTGAAAAACAGTGCCCTCTCTCGACAGATAAAAGTTATGCTCTATAAGTCGCCTATCATGCCCGTCTTGCTACACTATGCAGAAGTATGGACGATGACAAACCCCTATGAGCGTGCTTTGGGACCGTTCGAGAGAAAAGTTCTCCGAAAGATTTTCGGTCCTCTCCACGTAGTCGAAAGTGAATACCAACTTCGATGGAATGACGAGTTGTATGAGCTTTTCGGCGACATGAATATAGTGCGTCGCATAAAAATACAGCGCCTGCGCTGGCTCGGCCATGTTGTCTGAATGGACGAATATGCTCCAGCTCGCAAAGTTTTGGATCCAACACCACCTGGAGGACGGCGAGGAAGAGGACGACCACCTCTCAGACGGAAGGACCAAGTGGCAAGTAAGTGATAGCTATGAAAGCTTCGTCAGGTAACGAGATCTATCGGTCTAATACTATTATCGGAAGTGCCTTTCGTCAGACGTTAACGTCTTCTGAGGTATTGCACTTCTTATTCTTTATCCTGTAGACTTGTCCTACTTTTGCCTCTTTATGTTACTAGCAACAAACTGACAACAGTGCCGGACAGGCAACTAGCGTTGTCCACACAGGTCGTTGATATGGTAGTAATCTGTCGGGTGGTCAGACTGTCTAGAAAGTTGTCCTTTTTATCTGGAATCCGTCAAGAAGCTGGTACAAAAACCAGTACAAGTCACATGTCATTAACCATCGAGTAAGCCGTGTCGAATAAGCTGTAGACAATGCTTTTCAGGGCGCAATCAGGTAACCACAAATTAATCGCCCATCACCCAATTAATGAAGCAATCGCCCTAATGAATTATGACCCCCACCTCAAGTGCTCAGTAGAATCCAATCAACTTTTGATCCGACCCCATTGCCGACATGGATATCGACATCGACACGCAACACTCGTAAATTACCATCGACTTTCGCCGGGGTAATTAAAACCTCCAAGTAACAACTTCATCTCCACTCCATCCATTCGCCATCGATCAAGCAGCGGTTGGAAGGGCTCACTCCTAACCGAGGCAATTATGAATGCGTGAACACGCTTGGCTCATCATCATACAAACTGAAACTCATGCCCCCGAGCGGTCGGGATGACTAACACGACAAGCCCAACGTGAAAGTCCTTTGGGACGAACATGGTACTTTCCATCCGATGCCAACGTCGATAGTGTGCCTGACACAGTCAACCCTATCCGGGATCAATCAGGGGATTCATTTCAATTCCACTGACTGACACCTAACGACGTGCACCATGTCGCGTCGTTACTTGCATACGTTCCGCCATACATCATCCATTCCACTTGAGGAGCAACAAAAGGGCGTACAACACATAAGCATCCTGCCGTCAAAGGCTTGTAGTCTGCCTGTGTTGCTACTAAATACCGATGGGACACGTCGCGATCCAATATCGGACGTACAGCACTCTCTAATCAGCTCTCGAAAATCTGGGTTTGTGGATCACAGTGTCTAAACGATGAGTGGTTGCTTGAGTGGATGAAATTTGATCTCGCAACAGGAGCCCCGATACGATTTGTCTGGGTTCTTAATTTGGAGTTTAGGATAAGACGTTAGACGACTGCTGATGAATCGTTATCATTGTCTGGTGGACGGACGGCTAATGGCACATGGGCTCTCCAGTGATCTCTAACACCAATTTCGAGTGGAATGCACAGATTGCGATGGCAAGCAAAGAGGATTAATGAGTATCTCCTGCTGGGTGGTCCATTTCAGCCACACTTTCGATACGATAAATGGCAGCAGGAGCGGCTGGTGACAGTAGTCCGTACTCGCTTGTCCGGTTGCAACTTTCACTTTTGTGCGGACTTGTTCAATTACGCGGCAATATGGTCGGGTCGGCACCTGCAATTTTGGGCGATTTCCGAAACAGTAAAATGCGAAAAAGCAAATGTTGCTTGGCACCGGCATAATACCACACGCACGAAACGAGTCGGCAACGTATCATTAGAGCTCCCAATAACCAAATCCTGAGGAGACTGTTCCGCCTTTAAATTTTTCTTTTTGTTGTTCTGCATGTAAGTGGATATCCGATTCCCAAATTACGGCCAAATAGCATGTTGCATGCTCATGGCATGCGCTAACAGAGTCACGCAATTGCTACATGACTGGCGGACGCACGATGTGCTAAAGCATTTGCGTACATCTCTAAGTGGGTAATGAGGTGCCTCAAGGCGGCATGGTTTGGCCTTCTCTTTAGTATCTGCTTACTTTTTTGTTTGAACAATACCTAATTAATTGAACGTCTTCGATTGGGAGGTGCTACCGCTATTTAGTGTGCTTGAAACCAGGAAATGACCAGTTGGACAGACAACCTGCTATGCTCGATTCATCATAGCGATCGGAATAAAATACCGTAAGAGTATCCCAATGTAGTCAATGGACGGGACGGTGCGAGCGAACGGCGTTGAGTGCGTAAATTGTGCGGCTCCTGTCGGATTAGGTGGAACAAGTTCAACGTGCCGCCGCCGCCGCCGCCGTTTGTGCCTCATCCGGGTTAGTGAAGCATACGTGTTTGGAGGAAAGTGTGAATTACCGCGCTTGGTTAACCGTTAGCGCGAGGAAACCTATACATTGCGATTTATTGTGATGGAAATGCCGAAAGGCTTATTGAGTCCATGTTAATGGTAATGAAACCAGCCGTGGGTGGTGAAAGAGAAACGCAGGTGGACGGATATGTGGCCTCTTGGTGTGGCATCGTAAATTGGTTTTCCATTTGACGTGCAGATGTGTATTGTGATCACGAGTGAGTTGTTCGAATTCTTAATCTCGAGTTATGAATTGGGCCATAAGGAACGGTGAGTGATGCCGATGTGGTGGTCTGAAAAACCAGCTGGATTAGACTTTTAGAAACACTTGAAGGTATTTGGGATCAAGGGAACAACACATTCGGGCGAAGGCTGAGATAATGATATTCGTGTCGAGAATAGAGGAGGTAGCTAGTGGGAAATAGGGTTTTATTTCATTGGCAGATGACGGGACATGTTCAGAATAAATTTGTGAAAAGGAGATGGAGGCCGAAGTCAGAATTTATTACAGACTCGGGAGCTTTTGTCGAATCTTTCTCTGAATTATGTACAGTTTTAGTTTCGTTGATTCCGTCCCAGTAATTTCAATGTCAACAATGCACCACGCCCTTAAGAACCAATTGTCGAAAATGTTGATAAAATCATGGAACTCGTCGAGTTCGATCATCACGTATGTACTGCTTCGATTACCGATGAATTAGAAAGTGCACAAGGAACCGTTTGGAAGAAACAGAAGCTCGATTTATGGATGCCACCCGAGGAGACGTAAAAAGTCTCATGGACCGAAATTCTATCTAGGAGTCACTGCCAAATCCCAGCAAAATAAATTCATTTCTGCATCGGCTGGAGACGGGTGATGAAAGATGTAATACTTAGGACGTCCTCAAGCAAACACTATCGTGATCGAATTGCAATGAGCCAGGATTGACGGCTGATATCCCTTACAGCAAAATTGGAGAAAGCAATGGCGCACAGCTTTTAGCATTTAAATGGATCACTGTTCTATCAGGACAACACCAAGCCACACACTTTGCAAATGTGCAAAGTTTCCATTCGAATGCATCTTCTTTCGGAGATCAGTGCGGGAAATCATGCGAGACTTCGCTTCAAGACCTAGTTGGACGAACTGAATGCGCGCTCGAAAGGAAAGAGAACGCGCTGGGCATGAGGGAGCTTTTAATAATGCAACTTTCGACAGCATGTGCAACGCTGCCAGACGTCATGGCGTAGATGAGGCACTGGTCTTGTCGATCAAAGCAATGTGCGCAGGACATTGACCGCTGATGCAGGCCTCGAACAATGTGTCAAATTCGACTTAAACAAGGGCTGCCCGCAAGGCGGTGTCCTGTTTCCGCTTTTATGGTGTATAGTGGTCGACTCTCTGCTTGATGCTCTCATTGCCTCTGAAATCAATGCCCAGGCTTATGCCGATAATGTCGCTGTTCTTTCTGTCGGCTCATGCTTAGTGACTGTCCGTTGGTTAATCCACTTAAGACCGATGTCGTTCTCTTTACGAGACGTTGAAAAATACTGACATGACTCAGCTAGTACTAAAATGCACTCCCATCTCGGTATCCAAGGACGCTAAGTACCTTTGAGCTGTCTTAGATAGCGAGCTTCTTTGGTCTATGCATGTTGAGTCAAAGCCACCAAAACGATGGCAACTTTCTGGAAATGCGAATGAGCTATTAGCAAAACATGGGGTTATCAACGGCAAAAATCGTCTGGATCTACATGGCAATCTCATATGCATCAGTTGTCTGGTGGAACAGGCTTACACGCAAACACGTCGTAGCCTTTTTCACCAAACTCCAAGGAACGGTTGGTTTCGGTTGTACAGGGGTTTTCGAAGCATGCCGGGCGCTACTCTAGATGCTGTGATGAGCCCTCCACGCCTTGATATATTTATCAAAGTGGGTGCTCTGAAAGCCACGCCTCGTACAATCCGCACAGGAATAACAGTGTGCTTGCGCATGAAATGTCCTGCGACCCCTGTCTCATGGACATGCCTTCTGACGCACTGACGCCCGTTATCCTACTGCGCCGTAATTTCACAGTCGAGTTTGTGGCTCTAGCTGGATGCTTAACCTGGAAAGGATAGTCTTCGCATTTTCACGGATGGCTCCAGTTCTGGGCAGGGGTCCGGAGCTGGGGTCTTCTTTGAGCGCGAAAACATCCGACTGTCCTGCTCGTTAGGAAAATATGCGGCTGTCTTTCAATCAGAGATATACGCAATCCTAACGGCCATGCACTATGTTGTGGAGCACAGGTGGAGGGGAAAAAGCATATGCGTGTGCAGTGTAAGCCGAACTGCACTCAAAGCCGTACGTAACCCCCTAACTAGCTCCAAATTAGTGCTTGAACTATAGTCCTTCTTGTACAGAGTTAGCAGATTAAATTCGCCAAGGCTTGTATGGGTTCCAGGTCACTCTCGGAACCCAGGAAATGGGATCTCTGATACACTCGCCAGAATGGGTTCAGAGGAGAGCTAGGTCTACCTGCGTCAACCGTAAATAATCACATTAACGATTGGGTGTTTAATACACACAACCGTAGATAGAAGGATTATCCAGGATGCAGGATGACAAAGTTCGTATGCCCAGATATCTGCAAGAAATCCGCTGCATTCCTTCGGTTCTTAAGGAGATTTGTCTGTCTGGGGTACAATGGACCAGTATTTTCCCTTGAGTCCTTCAACAGATAGCAGTAGCCTCCAACAAAAAAATAGAAACAGAGTCTAGAAAACCTCCTGGAGCCTGATTCGAAGGTTCCTCTGCATCTCTGCTTGTTCGCTTTAGCCCACGGACTGCGACATCACGCTCGTAAGTTAAGCGATTCCTGTTCTGTATCAAATTGCTCTTGTAATAGCGAAGGAATGCATCTGGGGAACCAGACTACTACTACACACAATATGGGCGATTGAGAGAAGCTTGACTCTGGCCCTTAACGGGCTGTAACGTAACCAAGGCAAACATCAGATTATTGATCAAAGCCATTGCCCTTGCAACGTTGCCTGGAATCAGTTTATCACAAAGTAGTCTATCCGTAAAGTCCCCTTCTGTACTCGTATCGGACGTTGTTGGGATAGAGCTCTGGTGTTCTGTGTAACCAGAGAGAAATCCTAGGACATTATCTCTTACCTAGACATCAACAAGCTAGTAGTCGCATTAAGCTAAACGGGAAAAGCACAATAGAGCTATCCAAACGCCCCTGGATAGCTGCCCCGGCATCCGCCGGGTGGTGAACCAATGTGTGCAGCAAACCGACCCTTCATTTTAGAGGAAAGAGGAATCTGGCTTCGGGGTAACATCCCTATCACGGAAAAAAAAAATGTTTCGAGGCTACCACAAGCCTTAGATACGGCGGATACAAAGCTGAGAACTGCAAAGCTGCAAATGCCTAAATGACTTGCGAGCCTGCACCTGGAATGTGAGGTCCCTTAAAAGACCGGGCACAGGCAACCAATTGGGGCAAATCCTCAATTGCTATAAAGCAGATATAACCGCGCTCGAAGAAATGAGATGGGATGGACTAGGCAAAAGACGGATGAAAAACTGCGACCTCTACTACGAAGAAGACTCCGGCAGAAAGTCTTAAGTTTCCGCCATGTAAGCGAGCGCCTCATAGCAATCCTTATCAAAGCAAATTTCGGGGACATTAGCTTAATATGCGCTTACGCATCAACCGAAGAAAAGGACGAGCGACTAAAAGAAGACTTCTACGATCTCCCAGACAGAACCTAAGCCCAATGTCGCAGCTACGATACAAAAATTGGGCAACTGCCCAAAGAGGACATATTTGAGTCGATCACGGGGAAGTATAACTTACACGACACCACGTCTGAGACGGACTAAGGCTACTTGACTTTCTGCCGGGGCGTAATCACCTTCCCGCATCTCAACTTCTCCAAAGAAACATGGCAATCACCTGATCAGTCGGCCACCAATCATGTTGATCACATTGCGATCGATGGTGGACACTCCTCCGAGGAGGCAACATCGACTCGGATCACTACCTTGTTGTAGCCAAGGTAAAAATGAGGATATCAAGGATGCCACGGAGTCAAGCTGGACAACCAAAGTTTGATGTCGGAAAGCCACAATCGCAGGAGACCGCTAGAACCTTTGCCAATCGAGTTTCCCTCAACCTCTCGCATTCTCCAATGACATCGGAACAACTCACAGAACGACAGTGGGAGCATTGCCAGCGCGCCATCAGAGACTGATGTGTTGGGTCTTAAGCCACCGTCAGCTAGAAACCCCTGGTTTGATGTATCAATGAGGGCAAGCCCATGTAGCAAAGCAAAACGCCTACAAATCCGTGCTACATAGACGGACGAGAGCTACTCAAGAGCTACTCGTGAACATTACAATCAGAAACGGAGAGAGGAACACACGCTTTTAAGGAAGAAAAAATGAGAGCATGAAAAGCGTGAGATCGAGGAGATGGAGAGATGCTACCACAGGAATGATGCTCGCAAGTTTTACGAAAAAGTAAAACGAACATGGCAAGGCTATAAAGCCAGAGCGGAAGACTGTAGGAATGAAGACGGACAACTAGTAGTAGAGTGGCAGTTGATGCTGAGAATATGGAAGGAACACTTCTGTAGACTGTTTAACGGCCGTGAAAGATCTAACACCGCTGTCAACCAGAATGATCCATTCGCAACGGACGAAGATGCAAGGGAATTTCGTCCACCCAACCTAGATGAAATTAATCTACTTATTTCGATGCTTAAGGCTAATAAAGCCGCGGGCGCAGACGGCCTGTCAGTTGAGCTATTTAAAGCGGCTGGGGATGACCTGGTAGGGTGCATGCACCACCTCATCTGTAAAATATGGTCGGAGGAATGGAATCCCAACATCGTTTGCCCAATCCACAAGAAAGGAGACCCCTACATATGCGTCAATTTCAGGGAAATAAGTCTCCTTAACATCGCATACAAGATCTTCTCTGACGTGCCATGTGGACGCCAGAGACCCTTTGTGGATAATCTGATAGGTTCGTATCAGTGCGGTTTCCGGCCAATCCTCACTAGACCGAATATTCACACTGAGGAAGATGTTGGAGAAGACCAAAGAATACAAATCGACACTTAAGTTTATTTCAAGGCCGCGTATGACGGTGTGCATAGAGACGAGCTTTAGGGTGCCATGTCTAGTTTTGGCATCCCTGCCAAACCGGATGACAATGGGGAATTCTCGTTGCTTCATCAAGGTGAGCAGCGAATTAACCGAGACTTTTAATGTTAAAAAAGTTCTTAGACAAGGTGACGCACTGTCATGTAACTTTTTCAACATCGAACTTGAAAAGATCATAGGAGACTCATTGTCCAAAACAAGAGGTACGATCTGTTTCAAGTCTGTGCAATTGCTTGCGTACGTGGATGATATTGTCGTAATTGGACGAACAAAGCGAGACGCCGATGAGGAGTTCGAAAGCATTGAAGCAGAAGCACATTGAAGCAGAGGCACAACACCGACGTCTTGACCAGAACGTCTCAATTGGCAGCTAACACTTCGTAGTGGTCAAGAGCTTCGTCTACCTTGGCTCACTAGTGACCAGCGAACACAACACAAACGCTGAGATCAAACGCAGAATTACTCTTGCCAACGGCTGCTTTTTTGGGCGCAAGAGCCCTCTCTCGAAAGACCATGGTTGCGCTAGTCAAAACCTTAATCATCCCAATCCTCTCCTATGGAGCAGAGGCCTGTTCATTAATGAAAGGTGGGTAGGAGGTCATTGTCGTTTCGAAAGGAACATGTTTCGTTATATAGTCCCGCTTGTATAAACAGAGAGTGGAGGAGTAGATACAATGACAAACTGTACAGGCCTAGCCGTCTAAGATGGCTAGGAGATGTTGAGTGAATAGACAACTTAGCTTCGGCCCGAAGAGTCTTCAAGTCCAACCACGTGGGACGTTGTAGCAAAGGACGATCAAATATTAGTTGGCGCAGACAGGTGGAAGGGGACCTTAACCAACTGGGCGTGCGGTGCTGGAAGCAGCTGGCGAAAGATCGTGCCAGCTGGAGAAGCTTGTTGGTTGAGGCCCAGGTTCACACCAGACTGCAGCGCCACTAAAGTAAGTAGGTAAGTAAAGCGAGAAACGCTCAGCCTGACAAAGAGTTGGCGTTCTAGTTGGGAATAATTAATTTGTTTACACGAATGTTTGCAGTTGACGACTTGCGTGCAAACATTCGTGTAAACTAAATCGATAAACTTGAATATCGTGCCGCCATAAGGTCCTTCGTTTGAGCTAACCCTTAGGGAAATTCATTCGAAGTTGACAGAAGTTTACGAGCACTCTCTTCCTTCGATGTCAGTCGTTAAAAAGTGGGCAGCGGGATTTAAACGTGGTCGGTCATTACTCGAAGATGACCCGCGTGATGGACGGTTAAAAAGCACAAGCACACCGGAAACCAAGGAGAAGATGCGTGATATCCTGTCGGACGGTGGGCAAATGAAGGTGTCTGGATAGCTGAGGCTATGGAGATACCGGAAGAAAAATTGCGAAACATCTTGGGCAAAGAATTAGCTCTATGGAGGACGGGTGCCATATTTGCTGAATGCGACTCAAAAGCAAATCCACAGCAATCTTTGGACCGATTTATTGGAAATCGGACCGATTTCGTGCGGCAATTTGCCACCATGCGACACGGGTCCAACACTACTTGCCCGAAACGAATCAGTTCAAGAAGTTTCTGAAAACCGGTAGTTCAGCACCGAATAAAGTGAAGTCGATCGCATTTGCCGGGAAGGTCATGACCAGCATGTTTTGGTATGTGAAAGGTATCCGATTCATAGCTTGTTACCTAGAGAATATTACTCCAACCTTCCTGGGCAGCAGGATACTAACATTTGCTCGGCCATCACCACTAGTGAGTTAATACCCAAGCTTGAAGAAATGTGTGTCTGCGAAGCGTTTCGCATCCATTGAAGGGGTTGGAAATCACTCTTTGACTGAAAAATGCAGTCTCCCAATGTCAGGCCGAAATCCTTATAATATCAAGGCTTGCCCTAAAACCGAATGTTCTTGTGTAAAACCAATTTAGATAGGGCCCTGTGGAAGATATTGCTAATACTCGGAAGCAGATTTCTCACTCAGCACTCAAGGCTGAGCCTTTATAATGTCGGTAACAGTGCGAGCAGAAGGTAAAGCGAGAGGGATAAACCAGACACCAATGGGCAAAGGTCTTGAACATACATATGTACAACACCGACGAGCAGAGTTGAGAAGTGAAAGACTGTCGCCGCTTTTCCCAAACACTAGCTAACGTAGGTATGTCCTTACGATAGCGTGATTTGCCTTAGCAACAAAGAGCAACACTCATGACCGGCCATGTGCCGGTTATGTTTGCACTCGGTCAGTATGATGATTGGGGTCAAAGGGATCATAGGGATCAAAGGAGACAGGGATTTACGCCGTAGCTGGCGGCTATAGCCAGCCAGGCAAGTATGCTAGCCAGGCGGCTATAGCCAACCAGGCAAGTATGCTAGCCAGGCGGCTATAGCCAGCCAGGCAAGTATGCTAGCCAGGCGGCTATAGCCAACCAGGCAAGTATGCTAGCCAGGCGGCTATAGCCAGCCAGGCAAGTATGCTAGCCAGGCGGCTATAGCCAACCAGGCAAGTATGCTAGCCAGGCGGCTATAGCCAGCCAGGCAAGTATGCTAGCCAGGCGGCTATAGCCAGCCAGGCAAGTATGCTAGCCAGGCGGCTATAGCCAGCCAGGCAAGTATGCTAGCCAGGCGGCTATAGCCAGCCAGGCAAGTATGCTAGCCAGGCGGCTATAGCCAGCCAGGCAAGTATGCTAGCCAGGCGGCTATAGCCAGCCAGGCAAGTATGCTAGCCAGGCGGCTATAGCCAGCCAGGCAAGTATGCTAGCCAGGCGGCTATAGCCAGCCAGGCAAGTATGCTAGCCAGGCGGCTATAGCCAGCCAGGCAAGTATGCTAGCCAGGCGGCTATAGCCAGCCAGGCAAGTATGCTAGCCAGGCGGCTATAGCCAGCCAGGCAAGTATGCTAGCCAGGCGGCTATAGCCAGCCAGGCAAGTATGCTAGCCAGGCGGCTATAGCCAGCCAGGCAAGTATGCTAGCCAGGCGGCTATAGCCAGCCAGGCAAGTATGCTAGCCAGGCGGCTATAGCCAGCCAGGCAAGTATGCTAGCCAGGCGGCTATAGCCAGCCAGGCAAGTATGCTAGCCAGGCGGCTATAGCCAGCCAGGCAAGTATGCTAGCCAGGCGGCTATAGCCAGCCAGGCAAGTATGCTAGCCAGGCGGCTATAGCCAGCCAGGCAGGTATGCTAGCCAGGCGGCTATAGCCAGCCAGGCAAGTATGCTAGCCAGGCGGCTATAGCCAGCCAGGCAAGTATGCTAGCCAGGCGGCTATAGCCAGCCAGGCAAGTATGCTAGCCAGGCGGCTATAGCCAGCCAGGCAAGTATGCTAGCCAGGCGGCTATAGCCAGCCAGGCAAGTATGCTAGCCAGGCGGCTATAGCCAGCCAGGCAAGTATGCTAGCCAAGCGGCTATAGCCAGCCAGGCGAGTATGCTAGCCAGGCGGCTGTAGCCAACCATGCAAGTATGCTGGCCAGGTGGCTATAGCCAGCCAGGCAAGTATGCTGGCCAGACGGCTGTAGCCAACCAGGCAAGTATGCTAGCCAGGCGGCTATAGCCAGCCAGGCAAGTATGCTAGCCAGGCGGCTATAGCCAGCCAGGCAAGTATGCTGGCCAGGCGGCTATAGCCAGCCAGGCAAGTATGCTAGCCAGGCGGCTATAGCCAGCCAGGCAAGTATGCTAGCCAGGCGGCTATAGCCAGCCAGGCAAGTATGCTAGCCAGGCGGCTATAGCCAGCCAGGCAAGTATGCTAGCCAGGCGGCTATAGCCAGCCAGGCAAGTATGCTAGCCAGGCGGCTATAGCCAGCCAGGCGAGTATGCTAGCCAGGCGGCTGTAGCCAACCATGCAAGTATGCTGGCCAGGTGGCTATAGCCAGCCAGGCAAGTATGCTGGCCAGACGGCTGTAGCCAACCAGGCAAGTATGCTAGCCAGGCGGCTATAGCCAGCCAGGCAAGTATGCTAGCCAGGCGGCTATAGCCAGCCAGGCAAGTATGCTGGCCAGGCGGCTATAGCCAGCCAGGCAAGTATGCTGGCCAGACGGCTGTAGCCAACCAGGCAAGTATGCTAGCCAGGCGGCCATAGCCAGCCAGGCAAGTATGCTAGCCAGGCGGCTATAGCCAGCCAGGCAAGTATGCTAGCCAGGCGGCTATAGCCAGCCAGGCAAGTATGCTAGCCAGGCGGCTATAGCCAGCCAGGCAAGTATGCTGGCCAGACGGCTGTAGCCAACCAGGCAAGTATGCTAGCCA
This sequence comes from Eumerus sabulonum, assembly GCA_951905685.1. NCBI lineage: Eukaryota > Metazoa > Arthropoda > Insecta > Diptera > Syrphidae > Eumerus > Eumerus sabulonum. Next base: position 10,711,100 of record OX645060.1, read on the forward strand.
GGCGGCTATAGCCAGCCAGGCAAGTATGCTAGCCAGGCGGCTATAGCCAGCCAGGCATGTATGCTAGCCAGGCGGCTATAGCCCGCCAGGTAAGTATGCTAGCCAGGCGGCTATAGCCAACCAGGCAAGTATGCTAGCCAGGCAAATATGCTAGCCAGGTGGCTATAGCCAGCCAGGCAAATATGCTAGCTAGGCGGCTATAGTCAGCCAGGCAAGTATGCTAGCCAGGTGGCTATAGTCAGCCAGGCAAGTATGCTAGCCAGGCGGCTATAGCCAGCCAGGCAAGTATGCTAGCCAGGCGGTTGTAGCCAACCAGGCAAATATGCTGGCCAGGCGGCTGTAGCCAGCCATTCAAGTATGCTGGCCAGGTGGCTATAGCCAGCCAGGCAAGTATGCTGGCCAGACGGCTGTAGCCAACCAGGCAAGTATGCTAGCCAGGCGGCCATAGCCAGCCAGGCAAGTATGCTAGCCAGGCGGCTATAGCCAGCCAGGCAAGTATGCTAGCCAGGCGGCTATAGCCAGCCAGGCAAGTATGCTAGCCAGGCGGCTATAGCCAGCCAGGCAAGTATGCTGGCCAGACGGCTGTAGCCAACCAGGCAAGTATGCTAGCCAGGCGGCTATAGCCAGCCAGGCAAGTATGCTAGCCAGGCGGCTATAGCCAGCCAGGCATGTATGCTAGCCAGGCGGCTATAGCCCGCCAGGTAAGTATGCTAGCCAGGCGGCTATAGCCAACCAGGCAAGTATGCTAGCCAGGCAAATATGCTAGCCAGGTGGCTATAGCCAGCCAGGCAAATATGCTAGCTAGGCGGCTATAGTCAGCCAGGCAAGTATGCTAGCCAGGTGGCTATAGTCAGCCAGGCAAGTATGCTAGCCAGGCGGCTATAGCCAGCCAGGCAAGTATGCTAGCCAGGCGGTTGTAGCCAACCAGGCAAATATGCTGGCCAGGCGGCTGTAGCCAGCCATTCAAGTATGCTGGCCAGGTGGCTATAGCCAGCCAGGCAAGTATGCTGGCCAGGCGGCTGTAGCCAACCAGGCAAGTATGCTGGCCTGGCGGCTGTAGCCAACCAGGCAAGTATGCTGGACGGGCAGCTATAGCCAACAATATTCATTCCGTTAGTACCCGTGGAGTTCTTCTTTTTAAGCGACACATACTCATCTGGAGATCTCCGTCGGAATAGACGGAGTGTCAACACTTCCATTGGCGATGGTGTTGTTTGCCGTGAAATCGTCATTGAACCCGGTGAAACTTAGCTTCTCAGATCGCTAATGATCGATGTCAATTAGAATGTAGAAGTGATGAAGCTAGGCTCTGTTTTCCAGCTTATGGTTCGGCGAATACTATAATTCATCTTGTACACTTGATAGAATACAGCTTCCACTGTCGCCTTTTTCTCCTGAGGATCCTGAATCAAAAATAAAAAAATTCGCCGTCTATGATGGTGCTCTCCAGATCAATGCTGACTGTATGCGACAAACGCTCGTTGACGGATGTTCTGATTTTTTCGCTAGAGATTTTTAATCGGTGCCTTCAGTGTCCTGACTTTGTCTGTCGGTGCCGGAGTTTACCTTTCTGTCTTTGGAGAGCGCCAATTGTCGGACTTCGGTACACGTTTGTGGTATCGTTTTGTCCACCGTTCCTGTCAATATCGTCGACGAACAGGGTCTTGTTGCTCGGTGAGAAGGAGCCGCTCGAAATGAACGCTCTCTTTGTAAGGAGGCATTGGGATATACTCAGCCATCTCTGCAAACTCGTTTGGTATTTGGATCAAGGCACCAAGTCCGCAATGGTCACTGTTGCATACAACGGTCCGTAAGCAGTTGGTTTACGATTCGTGTGTGTCAGTCAGTCTCAGTCGAGAGTCAAGCAGCATAAGGTCCAGATAGCAGCCGGAGAGGAAGATGCCATCCGACGCACCATACCCGGCGGAATGTCATTGCACTCGCTTAAACTCCACAAGCAATCAATCTTACCTGAACGTATACATCTGGCTATGGTCTGAATAAATTGAAAGCAAAGTGGTACTTCTCTGTCTTCAAGGCATCATAAAAGCTCAATTTGTTTTCCATCTTATGCTCGCTTTCCATTAAAGCAACATTCCCTCTTCGAATTGATACATTACACTTCTAACTCAAAAGGTAATTTAAAACGAGCGCTCAGTCAACAATATCTGTTACCCATGGAAAGTCAGTCCATAAATACCCGGCCTACAAGCTCCATAAGTCAAAAACCTAATTATCGATGTGGTACTCTAGTCTAATGTAACCGTAACCCCATCGCTAGAACCCAAAGCACTCGATGGCAGTGAATGCGTAAAGATGACGACTTACCTCATTGACACATTTTCTTCACACGACAAACGTTCTTCACTGATTTCAGAGTCAACTTAGTCGCTTGTCCTCTCCTCCTGGCCCATTTCACGTCGCGTTAACCCTGAAACAAATCGATTTCCATCCCAAACGTCAACGCAACTCCAAATTCATGTGTGTGCTTCCCCTGCTCGGCGCATTCTTCGATATATGAAAAACGATGGCGGGAGCATCACGTTGCGTTCACTTCATTATGAAAGTACTCACGAGTGCAGTTGTCGAACAGATAATGCTCCAGTGTCATCCGAGATACTTTCTCAGAATCCCTCACGCACATACGCACGGACCATGTGTTCCTCTTCAACAACAACATGATCGTCATCATCACCACTTCCACCGCATTGCGATGACATAATTTACGAAATGACTATTCGTCTAAGTGAATCTCCGCCAGTCCATATGGAACGACAGCGTCTTAGTGGAGGAGGCATGCCGATGATAATGAGGATGAGAGGCGCTCTTGAGCTAGCCATTTATTACTCATATTTATGGTTGCATATCCGTAGATGCAGAGAGGACGCGCGGGTTATTTACGATGTAAGAGGCTAGAACCTACACCTACACCCACTCCATCGTCATCTCACAATTGGCGGCAACCCTTTCTACGTCTAGCAACGCGGTGCTGTGCTGTGAGCATCTTCTATATTAGTCGAATGCATCAAAGTATCTAATGCCCAAGTGCCAATGAAACAGTCAAAGGGTGTACAATGCGTCACGGTTCGCGTGTTTATTTATGCCGCATACGGCAGGGGGAGTGGGATCGGGTTGGTCTTGCGAATAAACAACAATCGGTGAATCGAATTTGATTTATATTAGCCGAATACGTGGAGTGATCCTTTAAAGGAGCTAGAACATCCGCTAGGCTGGACGCACAGCACGTCATCACAGCAATGCGTTCCAACGCCTGTTGTGTGTATGCTATTCGACGTGTCGAATGTTTGTTGTACCTCATGTTGGCGTAGATCGATTCGTGCCAACATCAAATACTTTGCACGATCGCTCTGATGTTCATGGTGCTCGGGTGGCGTGGTGGTACCACAACACCAGGTCGGCACTCGGATGGTCGGTGATGATCGACCGATCGAGTGATCGAGTGACTCGTGGGAAGGCACATTTACCTTTTGCGCGGCTTGGAGCTTGTTTTTCTTGGGAAAATTGAAAATCCTCCTTCACCTTTGGGGCGTCCATAGGCGATGCCTTATCACGGTCGATTGAGATTGTTTTCACGCTTCTTTTATGCGTGAATGCATTGCGGTGCGGGTCGTCCATCTTCGGCCAGCACATCCTGTGACTAGCGCCATTAAACTTATTGCTAACATTGTTCTTTATATCCTATTCGATCCTATCCGTAGTTGGGATCGCATTAAAACCGAATCAACTGATAAGCAACATCCATCTGTCAGGGGCCAGGCAATGCATCCTTATCCGCTCGTCGGTGGATGACAAATGATTGTAAAGCACTGGTGCGGGTGGACACCTACACACTGGACGACGACGTTCTAATAACAAAAAATTTGATATAGTATCTAGATAGGTATATGGAGAATCTCGAATGATTTATTGATCGATGTTGGGTCAAGTTGAGGAATGCGTCGCGCGATACTGGCTCTCTGCGACCATCATCGTGTGTCATCGTGATTAGTGTGCTCGATGTTCGGTCACCGATCATCGGATCATTCGATCATCCATACGCGGAGTAGGTCTTCTGTCTGCTCGTCCCTCGTGCTCGCTGGTCGCTATTGTTTGTTGCTCCTTTTCTCAACTTTTGTACTGTGTCACGTAGACGAGGGTTGACCGGTGTGCTATGCATTCGAATGTCGCAGTCTGACATTAATAGACGCTAATGAAATTTTCTGATGTAATTTATGTGACACCGAACGGATTGGAGCGAGCGGCATACCAAAGCGACGGTGATTTACCAAATTCGTAATGGGACTATTCGTGAGTCGATTTTCCCCTTTTTAATGGGGTTGTTAAGGACATGTCCAGCCTTTTGTCCGTCATCTGCTGTCTGTCCAACTGAGGTGTAGTGTCTACCCATGTGGATGGTTATGCTATTGTCGGGCATTAGGGGCACTTTATGGAGCGATTTTAGGAGCCTTTAGGGTCATGTAAATGTTTATGGCAGAACAAGTGTTAATATTTGTTTTGAGCTCGCTGGTGCGGTTGCTTTAGGGGAGTTTGATTGAGACATAAGTTGACGGTGATGTTGGGGAGTGTGTGATATTCAGAGGCTCTAGTTGGAGTGAGGTTGTGGGTAGTTTTACGGTTTAGATATTTTTTAGATTCTTCCTCATTGCGGGCCATTTAACAACTGGATGGTGATGAGGTTTTATGGAATGGGGGTTTAATGATTGCTGTGTTATTGCTGCATATGTTAATAAGGCGGATTGTGGACGGTCAATCACTGTGGAGTCTTTAGTCAACGAAGGTTTGTTGACTCATTAAAATCGATCGCTTAATTTGAGAGTAAGTAGCTACCAAAAATGATCATAGGCGACCCTGAAATGGTTCAGGGATTATGTCGAATGACACTCTGCGGAATTTCGTTCCATTTACGGACTAGTGCACGCTTCATGGTTTCAATGTTTTCGTAGTGTTTGCTGCCAACCTTGGCTTTCCAAAATGCACCAAATTGCGGGGTGGCCGTGGTCCAGTGGTGCTCACCGACGTTTGAGCGGAAGGTCTGTAGTTCAAAATCGTTCCATAGTCGAGAAAAAACAATTCCCATACCGAAGGAGAAGAGACCATACTGATGTGAATGAGAAGTGATCAAACATACTAATGGAGACACTCAGAGTATGTGGTCACTATGTGCATAGGACAATTGCTGAGAACTACAACCAACATGAAAATTTGGTTCGTTCCTCTCGAACCCTATCTAGGACAACCACCCCTGAAGAGTAGTGAACGAACATTTACGATCCAAACCACTGCACTCCGTTCAGGTTGTGTGATAAACATTATAAAAGTATGAACTGGCGAAGTTCGTCGGGTTGAAGTTGGGTGAAGGCCAATCTGGCGATTCTTTAATTTTTATAATATGCGCGCACTCAAGGTTTAATAGCCTTATTATGTCGCCAGTCAGAAGGTAGAACGGAAGAGGGTAAGGAAAGACGCCGATGGACATTGATCTTAAATGCTTGCGTGTTGTACTGAGGGGGAAGACCGAACCCGAAAGGGAATTCCGGATTGGTGTGGTTCGGTTAAAGAAAGATTCTCTAGATTTGACGGTAAGTCCGAGAGCGGGATTCAGGGTATATTGGTGAGCATTCCTAGAGAGATGCGTGTTGCGGGAGATATGTTGAAGGGGCGGAATGCAACTGGCTATTTCATCAGAGCATTTTTTTGTGGAAGTAACGATGAAACAGAAAAAGGCAAGATACATTCCTGCGATGTTCCAGCGAGTCTAATACTTTGGTAATGCTGGAGTCTCCTGGGCTTCTTTTAGGAATCCTCTCCAACTGGCATTGTCTTTTACCAGCAGTCTCCAGTGCCGAACGCCTAGTTGCTTAAGGTCCTCTTCCACTTGGTTGCGCCACCTTAAAGTTGGCCGTCCTCGACCGCGTCGCCCCTCGGGGCTGGATTCCAAGGCCTTCCGGGCCGGAGCTGTGTTTTCCATGCGCTCAATATGACTTTGCCATCTTAGGCGTCGGATCCGAAGACGCCGTGCTACGGTCATGTCGCTGTACAGCCCGTACAGTTCACTATTAAGTTTCTCCTCCACTCCCCATTTATGCAGATCAGGCCGAAAATCGTGCGCAGAATTTTTCCCTCAAAACGACCAAAGGCCTTCTTATCCGCTTTCGATAAGGTCCATATCTCTGTGCCATACAGCAGGACCGGGATAATAAGGATCTTGTATATGGTCACCTTGGTTTTTCGAGGGAGGGCTCTGCTTTGCCTCCCGAGCCTAAAGAAACAGCAGTTGGCAAGAGTTATTCTGCGTTAGATTTCGGCACTGATGTCATTTCTGCATGTCACTGCGGAGCCTAGCTAGACGAAGTCCTCGACCAACTCGAAGTTTTACCTGCCAATATGTGCAGGCCCTGGCCAAGACGCCGGTGATTCTCGTCCTTTTTCGACGACAGCACATATTCCGTTTTGCCCCCATTTACCGCCAGTCCCATTTTAGGCGCTTCCGTATCAATGCTCGTAAAGTACTCAATTACATCTCGTTGACTTCGTCCAATTATGTCAATGTCGTCGGCATATACGAGCGGGCAGTTGTACGGACTTGAAAAAGATCGAGCCCCTCGTATTGGTCAGTGAGATTTGCACGATCCTTTCAAGGACGATGTTGAAAAAGTCACACGATAGCGAGTCACCCTGTCTATAATCTTTTCTGACATAAAAGGTATCGGTTATGTCGTTTCCGACTCTGATGGAGCAGCGAAAGTTCTTCAATGTCATCCTGCAGAATTTGACGAGTTTGACAGGGATGTCGAAACTAGATCTGGCGTTGTATAGTTCGTCTCTATTTATACTATCGTATGCAGCCTTATACATAGTCGACAAACAGATCTGGAACTCGTTTGTTTTTTTCAGGGTCTGCCGCGGTGTGAATAATTGATCTATAGTGGACTTCCCGGGCCTGAAACCACACTGATATGGACCAATCAGTTTATTAACGAACGATTTCAGGCGTTCACACAGTACAGCAGAGAAGATTTTATAACTGATTTTCAAAAGACTAATACCTCTGTAGTTGGCGGAGACAAATGGGTCTCCTTTCTTGTGGATCGGGCAAACGATAGTAAGATTCCATTCATGCATGCATTCCTCTGACCATATCTCACAGATGAGCATGTGCATACTCCCAACCAGCTCGGAAGGTAGTTCGTCTACTTAGAAAAAGCATTCCTAACTTCATCTAGGTCGGGAGGACGGAATTCTCTGCTTTCATCGTCCGCTGTGAAAGGATCATTCTGACTGACAGCGGGATCTGTTTCGCCATCGCCGTTATACAGTCTGCAGAAGTAGTCTTTCCAGATTCATAGTACAGACTGTGAATCCACTACTAGGTTTCCATTTTCAGCCCTGCAGGCTTCCGTTCTGGCCCTATATCCCTGGCATTATTTGTTTTATTCGTCGATAAAATCTCCGAACATCATTCCTGCGATAGCATCTCTCCATCTCTACGATCGCAAGCTTCTCATGCTCTCTGTTTTTTGTTTTGAGAAGCTCATGCTCCTCCCTCCCCTTCTGCTCATAATGCTCACGAGCAGCTCTCGTCCTTCTATGCAGCGCCTCTTGATAGGCAGCAATGCCTCGCTGCGTGTGCCCTCCTACACTCGTCGTCAAACAATGGGTTTCTTGTTGGTGGCGGTTTGTAACCCAGTACCTTAGAAGCAGCATTCTATAAAGCTTGTTGTTGTAGCATTGGTCTTTTACGGTCTAAGCAGGTGTTGGAAGCTTCTGCGAGAGCTTGAGGAAGACGCGATTGGCATAGGCTCTGGTGGTCTCTTGCGATTGTAGCTTTGCGATGTTGTATACCGCTGGCCTTACTCGATTTTTCTGGGCCAGGCATATTCGCAGTCGCAACCCCAAGATAGTCGTCCGAGTCGATGTTGGCTTCTCTAAAAGTCCGTACATCCAGAATATCGGATGCGTGCCTGCCATCAATCACAATGTGGTCAATCAGGTTGACGGTTGATTGATCCGAAGATCGCCAAGTCCCCTTGTGGATGTTGAGATGTGGGAAACGCGTGCTAGCAACTAGAAGGTTTCGCCTCGTTATGAAGTCTGTCAGCCAAAATCCATTTTCGGATATGGTGTTGTGTAGGCTGTGCTTGCCAGTGGCCCTATCAAAAGCGACTTCCTTGCCCAGTTTCGCGTTAAGGTCTTGCATTACGATTTTAACATCGTAACTGGGACATTCTTGTACTTGGTACGGGTGTGAGCGCAAATAGGCTGACGTTTGCGAATTTAGCCTTGATGCGAATTATCACAAGGCGTTCGCTTACATGCCGGAAGCTCAAGACTTTTTGCCTTTTTGCTTATTCGCATCCGAACAAGCGTTGTCTTCTCTCCGTGTAGCGGTCGCCGTAATAGATATCACAGTTTCTCTGCTGGAGTCACCTATTCTGTCTAGTAGATGCAATTAGGTTTGGATGCACCAGACCAGATATGAGCGTTAAACTCCAATTTAGGGCGAATGAGCTCTTTATAGATTGTAGCCAGATCTAGGGGTGGGAAACGTTTTCTGCATCTGTGTAAGAAGCCTAGGCATTTCGCAGCATATTTTGTGACACTGAACAGGTGGTCATTCCATGGAAGGCTTTTCGGTTTCTGAGATGCAAGAGCTATTGATGGATAAAGTTTTGCGGGTTAGTTATACGCTTTATCGACAAGAGACAGCATTGTGTACTATTTCTTTTTACCCCAAGCAACGATGCTCTCGGTATCGGAATTTAATGAGCTTAACGTACGGTGCAGGGTCGTTAAGTAGTGAACGAATATGAGAAGCTTAGGGTACTTGTCGCCAGCGAAGGAGTGAATTGGATTAGAAGTGGCAGACAAGAGATCATTTATAAAAATGACAAAGAGTGTTGGAGACAAGACGGAGCCCTGGGGAGCATTAAAGAAATGGATGTCAGACATGAATCCATCCAAAACAACTTTAAGAAGAGACTCATCAACCCCGAAAGCACGATTTTCGACAAATGGGCAACCATTTTGCTTTCACCTGTTTGGTGAGGCGAACGATTCCAGTTTTCGGCGAGATATGCCATCAAATCACCAGTGGATTTGTTGCTATGGAAACCGTACCTACTGTCGGTCATTGAGGAGTTTCCGCGATTCAAGATATTTCATAAGCTGACGGTTTATCAGCGTTTCCATTACTTTGGGAAGAAGGGACTAACGAAGAGAAGAAGATTCGCCTTATTTGGGTATAGGCGGACAAATGCTGTTTTCCATCTACTCGAAAGTAAAGGGTGGGCCATGGTGGTGGAGCATTGAAGTCTCTGAGTACGATTTTTACATCATGCTCGGAACAAGCTTCGTAAGCGTTGTCCAAGAGATCATAGAAGTCCGCTTTGATCTTCAGCCTCTTCGGTAGGGGCAGAGCTGATGTAGCTGATGTAGCTGATGTTGTAAAATCTGCCTTTGATGCGGATCACAGCCAGGCGGTTACTTACGGGCTTAAACTTGATTATCATCGACCTTAACCGCTTTCCCACGACAAATCCGCACAAGCTTCTGAGTAGAACCAGGAGTGTATAGAGTTCTGACATTCCAGGAGCATACTCGCAAATCGTGTTCCTTATTCGTGCCATGTCGTCTTCGAGTATCCGTCCGTGTGTCCGAGACATTTCGCTCTTTCGTAACTTGTCGCTTTTACATGGGCGGGTTGTTGGCCCGCCTCACAACTGTCAGGCTGGTCAGGGCGTTATAGCGCCCTCTTGCCTAGGGCGAAAGCTGCATACATTTTTCAACATCTCAACGGTTGTTGTAGAGGCTATCCAGGGGCCGCCGCGAGGAGGCTGTATATCATCTTGACCCGGGCATTGGAACAGCGATCGTTGCTGGAATCTCGCCAGGTTGACAGCAATCAACAACTTTACCCTGTACGTCCGAGCCTATGCTTAGTCATTTAGATATGTATGTTACTGGGCGACTTTCAATTCGTTCTCTAATGACAGGCATGATGGTAATCTATAATAGAAATCCACTGGAGCCGATGTCCGTTAGTTTCCCATTTGTCCCCTGATCGATTTCCCTCAAAGTTTCTGATGACCAGTTCACAGTCAAGGCAAGCTCTTACTGCTACACTCTATTTCTACAGTCAAAACTCGTGTCCTCCTATCTATTGCCACTTCACAAAGCATCTGCACACCATTAATTCACATCGATACCCACAACTTGACTCCACACCTTATATAACTCCTGTCGTTGATATCTGCGAGCACAACATAAACAAATTCATACTTCCTACTCGTACATTTTCGATTTAAGATACCACCAGATACAAAAGTATCTCAAGCCATGCAACTTCACGTCGACATGCACTCATCACTCGTTCTCAAATCGCATACGAATACGAATCCGGACATGTGCAAATCCACATCGAGCGCAAACAAGCAGCAGCTGCATCACTACAACACTGCGGGTAAATTCAAAAAGTATCTCAACACCGAAAAGATTACCTTATCAGAGCCGGTAATAAATAGCCAGTCACTCGAACCGGGTATTACTCAAACATTACCCACTAGAAAGCCTCAACGGACAGCCTCAACATACAGCTCACCCGCTGTCATCGCCATTGCAGCAAAGCAGCGCGGCACACGATGACCAAGCAAAAGTGTGACGGATATCTGGGCTACGCAGTTTTTTAGATACCCTGTTCGGATCTATTTTCGGTTGAAACTAGAATGACAAATGACTTCGAGGTGCCGAGTCAAACAACACCGAGAATGTTGCAAAGTAACTGAGTATGCTGGGTGTGGTGTCGCGATCTCCATGCTCGTGGCTCGCCTCCTCCCTCAGGATCACCGGAGAAATTGGTAATTTTTCATAAGCCGGCTTCTTATCAACTTGTTGCCGATTTCTCGGGATGGATTTGTGGTCCAACGTGAAGGATTGAACTTGGCCTACCGGTGGTGGCCTGGAAAGGAACATGACGGCATATTAATGGAATCTGTTGCCGCTTTAATGGGGTTTGCAAGTGTGTTATCGCAGGTGATGCTTGACGAAGCATGTGGCCAACGGGAGCCACACAAAATGCGTGTCGCGATCTATATTCACCGAGGCTCACGCGATCGAATTGTGAGTGTGGCTAGTCACGGTTTTTCTTTCACCACCGATCATGACACTGATCGCGGCACCGTTACCATAACTCATCGTACTTATTAGAAAACTTCATTAGAGCGAATGTAAGTCGTACTGGTCGGGACATAAACCATGTGTATCCACCTACAAGGAACGATCGTAAATAACCGCCAACAATACGCCGATCGACGGCCTGTCACATTTTGAAATGTTACACACTCAGCTTACAGACATACCAAGCCGGACGCAAGCAGCCTTAACAACTCTACCGACAAGTTCTATTCGACGTTCCTGTTTATGGGATTTTAATTTAACGACTTGTTCTCCAGTTCGAACAGTACTTGTCTGTCACTTTTATTGCTCCTAACATGACAAGGTTCGAATGCAGTCCGTGTGCGGCAACCAAAGATCAATGTCAGCCTGTAGATTGCGTAAGGGACTTGTTAGCTTTCCCAGTTCCTTTGTTTCATATCACCACACTTGTATCGATTGATTCCTTGTTGTTTACTTTTGGATTTCTCGTTCTTGTTCAGCTGGACTTCGTGCTGGACCATCAGGGCTCCTCGGGTTCAGGGTAATTTAATTAGATACCATTAAAATGCGAGAACCTGGATTTTGGGAGATGGTACGAAAGACACACAACAACGTGGGGAACGGAACTTGATGCACAAGTGTTGTCCATTCACAACGGTCACACAGAGCTCGGAGAGCAGAGACCCATTGGCAGAGAAGTGACATTCATTTGATTGGTTTTGGTGTAATGTTACCAATTTCGATCCGTTTATGGAGTGACTACACCTGTTCGAGGAGTTGTTAGTGTCGTGTTTCCAAGTTAACCGGTCACCTGAATGGGATGCGTAGATTGGGGGGGACGTGGTACGAGAATGCGCACACTTTTGACGGCCAATTAGAGGATATCCAGTGGTAGTACGCGATCGGAATTTTGTTAATGAAAATGAGGATGAGGATGTGGATGGTAGTTTGGAGTTGAGAGTTGGTGTGAATGGTACGACGTGGGGACGAGCGAGTTTCAAATCGTAACCCTTTTTTGGGATGTGCCCTAAATTCGTTTATAATTGCTAGTTGTGCCAGAAAGGAAAAGACCATGTGGTTGGGAAGTATGTGACGTGGTAGCTGATTGGATAAAGAACTGAGGACTACATCAATTGAGGATTCAGTGAATACATGAATTACAAAGTAACACGGCCCGGTTATTATATCTGATCGAGTGACAATATTCTACCTATAGATTGATAGGAGGAGCTTCTAAGTCAATTTAGACTATAGGATTGCTGATAGTCCGATTTTGATTGACATGTTTAGAATGAGTTGAAACTAAGGGGTAGATTACGAGTATGTGGAGCTTGTATGAGAAACCTAAAACTCTGTTTACCTCCTTCTATCGGCTATACTTGGTGGCATAATACTTCTACTACGGGTTAATTACCTCTTATGCCAGATTTCTGATCTCTGTTAAAAGAAAAAATTGAATAAACAGCGACGACTCTCGGCGGGCAATCCTTGTTGGTTAGTTGCCTTAAACTAGCGACTTAAGGGAGCCCCGAAGGAAAAAGTCCGAGGAAATTAAATCAGACGATCATGGTGGCCGTTCTAGATAATAATGTCCCTGCTCTACCCAAGTTGAAACCCAGCCTCCGAGTGGCCCCTCCTGGATAGTTGCCCAGACACCCGCTGGACAGTGAACTAATGTGTGCAGCTATAAGCCCGTTGTTCCTAGGGTAAAAGGGACTTGGCCTTCCAGGTTGGGGGTTGTGCTTAGGGTTAACATCCCTATTACGGAAAATCCATCTTGTTACGAAACACAACAAGCCTCGGAAACGGACGATTCCAACGTTGACGACCACTGCAAACGCAATAAGAATCCACGAGTATGCACCTGGAATATGGGGTTTCTCCACAGGCCAGGTGCGGACAAACCCTGGACTGCTACAATGCAGACATTACCGCGTTCCAAGAAGGGCGATGGAATGGACCACGCAAAAAACGGATGAAAAACTGCGATATTTACTACGGCGACTGCTATAGGGAGAGAGGGCAACGATTGTCTGGATGTGGATTTGTTGTTCGAGGTGGACTAAGGCAAAAAGTTCTAAGCTTTCGGCATGTGAGCGAACGCCTCATAACAATCCGTATCCAGGCTACATTTTTCAACATCAGCCTGATCTGCATCCAGGCCCCCATGGAAAACAAGGATGACTCCGCCAAAGATGAGTTTTAAGATCTCCTAGACAGAACGTATGCCCAATGTTCCAGCTTTGACATCAAAATTGTACTAGGAGACTTCAATGCTAACCTGGGTAAGGAAAGCATCTTTGAACGAGTCATCGGCAAACATAGCCTACACGACCCCACCTCCGATAACGGACATAGGCTGATTGATCTTGCTACGGGGCGAAATCTCCTTCTAGCCAGTACGCGCTTCCCGCACCTCGATATACACAAAGGCACCTGGCTTTCTTTGGATCAATCGACTACCAACCAGATTGATCACATCGCGATCGACGTCAGACACTCCTCCACTATTCTTGATGTTCGAACCTTCCGAGGGGCTAACATCGACTCGGACCACTATCTTGTAGTAGCCAAGATGCGCTTATGGATATCACGAACGCAACGGGGTAGAGTAAGAATACAAAGTTATTACCTCGAAAAGCTATTATCGCCCGAAACCGCTCGTGCTTTAACCGATCGTGACTCCCTTAAGCTCTCCAATATACCGCAACCCTCCACGCTATCAATAGAACAGCAGTGGAACCTTTGCAAACAAGCCCTGGAAAGCTCTGCATCCGAAGTTTTGGGTTTCAAGGCTCCACCACGAAGAAACACCTGGTTCGATGACGAGTGCAGGAGGATTCATACAGCGAAGCAGGATGCATATAAGGCCTCGCTGCATAAAAGAACAAGAGCAGCTCGTGAACAGAAGCGCGCGATTGAGGATTTGGAGGGGTGTTACGGCAGGCGTGACGTTCGAAAGAAGCTGAGAATATGGAAAAACCACTTCTGCAGACTGTATAACGGTGATGTTAGTCAATATACCGCTGTCAGGCAGAATGATCCGGAAAGACGGACTGTCTGCTGAGCTCTTCAAGGCAGCTGGGGATGACCTGGTTGGGAGCATGCACCAGCTCATCCGTAAGATATGGTTAGAGGAAAGCATGCCCGAGGAATGGAGTCTCAGCATCGTATGCCCGATCCACAAGAAAGGAGACCCCTCTGATTGCGCCAACTATAGAGGAATAAGTTTCCTTAACATCGCCTACAAAATCTTCTCTGCCGTTTTGTGTGAACGCCTGAAGCCTTTTGTAAATAAGCTGATAGGTCCTTATCAGTGCGGATTCAGGCCAGGGAAGTCCACCATCGACCAAATCTTCACACTACGGCAGAAACTGGAGAAAACCAATGAATTTCAAGTCGACACTCACCACCTATTTGTCGACTTCAAAGCCGCTTACGACAGCGTAAATAGAGACGAGCTATACAACGCTATGTCTACCTTTGACATACCTGCTAAACTCGTCAGACTATGCAGAATGACTTTGGAGAATGCTCGCTGCTCCATCCGAATCGGTGAACACCTACTGATAGTTTTGATGTCAAAAAAGGATTAAGGCAGGACACCACTGGCCAACACAAGAGGCACAATCTATTTCAGATCCTCGCAACTCCTTGCATACGCCGACGATATTGACATAATAGGTAGATCACAGCGAGATGTCAATGAGACGTTTGCGAGTATTGAGGTGGAGGCGGCGAAAGTTGGTCTGGCGGTAAACGAGGGCTAAACTAAATATATGCTGTCATCAAAAAGGACGTCTCGGCCAGAACGTTTGTATAGGCATATATAAGTTCGAGGTAGTTAAGGACTTCGTCTACCTTGGCTCCGCAGTGACCTGGAACAACGACATCAGTTCCGAAATCAAACGCAGAATCACTCTTGCCAATCGCTGTTTCTTTGGGCTCCGGAGGCAACTGAGTAATAGAGCCCTCTCCCGAACTACAAAGTTGACTCTATATAAGACCCCTATCATCCCGGTCCTGCTGTACGGCGCAGAAGCATGCACACTATCAAAAGCGGATGAGGAGGCCCTTGGTCGGTTCGAGAGAAATATTTTGCGCGTGATATTTGGGCCTATAAACGCAGACGGGGGATGGAGGAGAAGATTCAACCACGAACTTTACGGGCTGTACAGCGACATGAGCCTTGTCAGGCGTCTACGGATTCAACGCCTAAGATGGATGGGCCATGTAGAGCGAATGGACACCACAGCTTCAGCCCGGAGAGTCTTTGAATCCAACCCCGAGGGACGAAGAAGCAGAGGACGGCCGCCATTAAGATGGCGCACACAGGTTGAAGGGGACCTCAGCCAACTGGGTGTGCGGCAATGGAAAAGGCTAGCGAAAGATCGTGCTAGATGGAGGGGTATGTTGGTTGAGGCCCAGGTTCACCCGAACTGTAGCGCCCACTAAGAAGAAGAAGAAGACTTAAGTCTAATAAAGCCGCGGGCGCAGACGGAATGTCTGCTGAGCTTTTTAAGGCGGCTGGAGATGAGCTGGTAAGGTGCATGCACCATCTCATTTGCAAGGTATGGTCCGAGGAAAGCATGCTCGACGAATGGAATCTCAGCATCGTTTTCCCGGTCCATAAGAAAGGAGAACCCTATAACTGTGCCAACCATAGGACCAAGGGACCAAAGCCCATGTGTGTGTGATTCTATTTTCCCATAGGTGAAAGGGACCTACGGTTTATTGCCGGTTCCAAATGGCGATATTCGACAAACTTTTCTTGACACTTATATTACAGGGGGTTCTGTCAGTACCTCGTTGAGAAGCACTGTAAAAATACGTTCGATAACATGACTATTGTTAGGATTCGATCCCGTGTCATCGGCGTCAGGGGCCGTCATACTACCCACAGCACCACGATGCTCCTCTATAACACGTTCTATGGCGTTTAAAAATGCATCTGTAATACTGAGGGCGCTGTAGCACAGTGATTATTTTGTTGGACTCTGATGCACAATGAGGGAGTTCGAATCCATCGAATGTTTATTTCGCGGCGTCCCTCCTCGGCGGGGTACTGGCAAAACCCCTCGTAGTATACTTGCCATGAAAAAGCTTCTCGACTCACGCCATTAGGATTCGGCATTAGACTGCAGGTCTCTTTCAACTGTCTCTTTCTCTTTCAACTGTGTCAACAAATAAATCGCACACAACAGTAGTGATCGAAAGAAGCTTGGCTGTGGTCCTTCATGGGCTGTAACGCCACCAAAGAAAGAACACTGCAAATAGTAAGTGTGTTACTGTAACACGCCTGAGCGTGTGTAGTAACGCTTTGTAGTATTTTTCAATGCAATTTTTAGCGTGTCATCATAAAACACGCCACAAGGTGTGTTGTCCAATAAGAACATAAAAATTAAATTTCCCAACTACATGCAACTTTGTCAGAAAGCAATTTTCGGGACTGATCCGTGGTGTTATGGTTAACACACTAGTATCTTAACACAACGATCCGTGTGCTCCTGAAAATATGGAGGAGTCCTATTCTGCCGATTGTTCGATGACCATCCGAATCGTGTTGATGTGATAAATACATGAGCGGTTGGGTCAATAAGGCGAGTAGCTTCTGGATAGCATCCAAAAGTGCGATGCCTCTCCAGTTCTTGCACTGACTCAAGCTTTTTTTTTTTTTTTTTTTTTTTTGGGGGGGATTGTGACACTAACGCCTTCTTTCCAGTTCTCATGGGTTGTGCCTTCACTCCATTTTGCGCGGATGATTGGGTACAGGATCAGCGCTATTGCTCTCAACCAGGTGCTAGCAACGGTCCCATTTTCCAATGCCCGGGTCAAGTTGACATAAAGCCCCCTCAGGAGAGAACCCTCACGCAGTACAAGGCGGATATTACTGCGATTCAGGAAATATGCTAGATAGAAAACGGTATGATGAGGAAAAGAGACCGCGACATCTATTACAGCGACGTTAGGGACGAAGGTCATCGACTTTAAATCTATAAGTGATCACCTGACTGTGATCCGCATCAAAAGCAGATTTTACAACATCAGCCTCATATGTGCGCACGCCCCAACCAAAGAGTTTCAAGACCCCATCAAAGAGGACTTCTATGACCTCTTGGACAATGCCTCCGGAGCTTGTCCGAAATACGATGTCAAAATCGCACTCGGGGACTTCAATGCCAAAATCGGTAAGGAGAACACCTTTAGCGGAGTGATTGCAAAGCACGGGATGACGGCCTCCGACCGATAGACTTTGCGACAGCTCGTAGTAAGTAGTACAAGATTGTCCCGCAAACGAATCCACAGAGCAACCTGGCGATTTCCGAATGGTCAAAGCGTCAAACCAACAAAATCGACTATCTGCTGGTTGACGCAAGACACTCATCAAACATCCGATCGATCGTCGACTCTGATCATTTCCTCGTAGCCACAAAATTCAGAGCTCGACTGTCCAATGTCAGGATGCAGCACCAGCCCACTAAGGGGAGGTTCGTCATTGGACGCCTAAGCACACCGGAAGTTAACAGAGTCTACAGGGAACAACTGAGCGAAAGGCTCTCCGCTATGCCTACGTCATGCACAAATTTCAACAATATGTGGCTACATTGTCGCTCAGCCATTCAGGAAGTAGCCGAGAACACCTTAAGCTACCTACCACCCCCGACAAGAAACCCGTGGTGCAATAAAGCGTGCCAAAAGGCGCTGCAGCGAAAAAGCAGGGCAGCGGGATAGCAATACCTAGCCAAAAGAAGGGACGGGAAAAAACTGCTGCGACTAAAGAAACAAATGTTCGCTGCCTCCCAGCTCAAAGATATGGAGAAGTCTAGGGACAAACATAAAATACGGGCCTTTTATAAGGAATCTAAAAGCCTTGCAGGAGACTTCAAGAAAGGCAATATTCTCACCGACCCGCAGGGAATATGTAGTATAGTATATAGCAGCATTTCCAGCAGCTGCTTAAGAAGCCTGACCAAGAGAGAGTGCTAGGGATTGAGGAAGTCCCAACTCCATCCGCTGAAGTAGTTCTCCCACCGAGCGACGAAGAAGTCGACACAGCTGCTATTCAAAAGTTAAAGAACAACAAAGCAGCAGGCCCATATGGCTTACCATCAGAGCTCTTCAAGCCTTGCGGTGATGTTCTGGTAGGGGTCGTGCACCAGATCATCTGTAGAATTTGGGAAGGTGAAAGCATACCCGACGACTAAAATATCAGCTCTCTTTGCCCCATCCACAAAAAAGGCGATCCTACCGCTTGCAAGAACTATAGAGGTGTCTGCCTGCTCAATATCGTATACAAGATCCTGTCCAGGGTATTGTGTGAACGTCTAAAACCCTTATGCACCGCACTAATGGGCAGCAAGTCGACCATAGACCCAATATTCACACTTCGACAAGTTTTGGAAAAGACCAGTGAGTTTCAGATCGATGCACACCATCTGCCTATCGATTTTAAAGCCGCATGCAACAGCCGTCATGGCAAAGAATTGTTAGACGCAATGGCCGAACTCGGGATCACAGGAAAACTGATCCAGCTGTGTCGCCCCGCGCTAGGACATTTGAACCAATTGAAACATGCACCGGATTTCGGCAAGGAGATGGGCTGTCTTCTTCAATTTGGTGCTGGAGCAGATAGTGCGATGGGCAGGAATCAACAGAGAAGGCACTACCTTCTACTAGTCTCTCCAGCTACTGGGATATCATCGCGCGGTCTCGGCGTAACGTTGTAAAAGCTTTTACGGCGATTGAGGAACAGGCGAAACGAGATTGTCTTAAAGTCAACGAGGATAAGACAAAGGACATGCTGTCAAGCAAAAACTGATCCGTCGCTCACCACCTTGGACAAAATATAACGGGGGGCACACGTAAACTCCACAAACGACACCACAGTAGAGATCCGGCATAGAATCGCCCTGGTAAGCGGTTACTGCTACTTCGGTTTGTCCAAACAGCTTGGGTCAAAACTCCTCACTCGAAAAATTAAAGTCATGCTTTACAAAATGATTACACTGCCAGTCTTGCTGTACGGAGTCGAAAGCTGGACTATAAACAGGACAGCGGAGCTGATGTTGGGTTCTTACGAAAGAAAAATTCTGCGCCAGATATTTGGTCCTGTCTGGGAGGAAGGTGAATGGAGGAGAAGACATAATTGCGAACTCTGCGAGCTGTAAAAGGAGTTGGATATTGTCCGGAAGGCAAAGATCCGTCGACTACATTGGCTCGGCCACTCGAGCGCATGAACACCAATGGTCCAAGCCTCCTGGTTCGAGAAGAAGAGGAAGACCGAACCTCCGGTATAAGGACCAAGTAATGGCGGATGTAAGACAACTTGGTCTTGATAACTGGAAACAGCGTGCCCGAAACCGCCAAGGCAGCTATAGCTCAGGCTCAGACGTAAATAAGTAGAGTTATAGCATTTGTTCCCTAAATAGCTTAAGCTATAAAACGAGGATGTCGGAATCCACATTACTGGCTGGAGATTTAGAATTGGCTACCCTTCAGGCTTTGTTTGGAATACGATATATTCTGGGAGATTTAACGTCACCAATCTGTCGACAGGCTTCAGGAACTCGTCCTGGTAGACATATAGGATCTCATCCACGTTCTGAAATGGCTCGTGGCGTTCTACCGGTTCTTCGGAAGCAGTCTTTATTTACATCAAAAGGGAACAGGTTGGTGAGGGTATCCGAGGGTCTGAGCTTTGCCTTGACTGTCCTATAAGCAAAATCCTTTAAAGCTGTTGATCCTGCTTCTTCGGATCCGTTCTGCAGTCTGACGCTCAAATGAGCCGAAAAGTTACAAAAAACTTTTGTTGTGTTCGCCAATGGAAATGGACTTTGAACTGCACTTAAACCAACTCTGAAAGCCCTCAGATGACTAGAAGCAGGTTTTTACTGTCTACCTATGGATAAGGCATATGTTGGGCTAGTGCATATTACTATCAAGGATTATTGCAAATTAAAGAAACATTCACGCCGATAGGCTGTTATACTGTCTAAGACCACAATCCTTCTATGTGACCAATGTATGGTACTCCATGAAATCATTGCGAATCGGAATACCGAGTAACCCTATTCTTCACATGTCACTTCCATTGTATACTCCATTCCCTGAATTCGGTGGCAAAACAAATACTCGCGCAACAAAGACCTGCAGAAGTGCAAGCCCAATCGATCACCCGTTGCCAAACAGAAGTACAATTACCTGTCAGATACTATGTCCAATTGCAAAAGAAAACCAATCCACCCACCATTACCTCGGGGACATCTAGCTCCTTCGTCTATCCACAGTTCGTTCCATCTTCGGTGATCGATTACAATACAATCTCTAAACAAGATTACCATCAGTTTCGACATGTAGTACCACTGTACCGATCCCACAACGAAGCCCAACAAAAACAGATTCCATAAAGAAGCATGCTATTGCCTGGACACAAGAGGTTAGCAATAGCAATCGAGCAGAAACAGCAATCTTCCTGGCCACGTCCACTTGAAATTAAAATTCTAAACATGGAAACATGGAATATTGAATTCAATTATTCCTTCACTTTCTGTGTTCTTGTTCTCGATTTTGACAGTCGAGAACTGATCGATCATCAGGCGGAGTGAACGCGTTCGTGTCAAGGCGCACCATTGAACCGGAGCGCGAGTGGTAGACAAGAAAGGATACGATCACGATGCATCGGTGTCGTCGTGAGAGCATTAAGCCTCTACTTAATGGCAATTAATGGAGAGGAAGACATTTGCTTAATGCAAATGACATGATAACTGCTGGTAAATGGTGGTACATGACTGTCGGTGCTCTGTGTCCGGTGCGTGCTGTTTCACTCCCACCAGCATTGGGACGGTGACGTGATTATTGTGCAATTGTGCACAATGGATATCATATGGCTTGCGCTTGACACATCATCCTTTGGGGTGCCACTTGATGAGTCACCAGGACTGATGTTAAACATCAAGTTTTAAGTGTGATGTCAGGCTTTAGTGTAGAGTTTAAAGCTTTCTATTTTAGGGAGCATTGGACGTTGAACGGAGGGTATGAGTGCATTTTCTGGTTAGTTTTTGGAAACTCTTTAATATGACACATGGCACTTTGGCAGATGCCAGATGCAGTTTCTTCGTGATCTTACTTACTTACTTATCAGGCCTGCGATCCATGGAGGATCTGAGCCTGAGCTATAGCTGCCTTCCATCCTTGACGGTCTCGGGCACGCTGCTTCCAGTTGTCAAGACCAAGATGTCTTACATCCGCGATTACTTGGTCTTTATACCGGAGGTTCGGTCTTCCTCTTCTTCTCGAACCAGGAGGCTCGGAGTCGAAGACCCTCTTAGCTGGAGCGTTGATGTCCATGCGCTCGATGTGGCCGAGCCAGTGTAGTCGACGGATCCTTGCCTTCCGGACTACATCCACATCTTGGTACAGCTCGTAGAGTTCGCGGTTGTGTCTTCTTCTCCATTCACCTTCCTCACAGACAGGACCAAATATCCGTGATCAGCTCGCATAAATTGACTGAAGCGTTTTCCAAAATACATGTCCTTTGTGAAGATCAATACAATTTAGATGCGTTTGAACCAATTTTCGGCGCACCTTTCCCACTAGGATCGAGGAACATCTAAACCAGCTCCACAGAAGACATCGATAAGATGATATTAAACTTAACCAATGCGCTAAACTGGTCCCTCGAGAGGTTCTGTCCTACCGGACGATCCAGTAAAAGACCCCACCCACCATGGCGGAATGCAAGACATAGACATACCCATAGCTGGAAACTCGCAAAAGAGTGTGCCATCGAATGGGCAACGTATAGATATAATGTTAAGCGGCTCAAAACAGAAATTAGATTCATCAAAAAGAACTCGTGGAGAAGGTTCTGTGGCACTATTGAACCTGTACGGATGCAGTTCGTCTGAGGAAGGTCCTTACCAAAGCTGGAGATGTCCTCTTTTGGGAGATCTGATGGGTAGCTGGACAGGCTCAAATGAAAGCGTGCTCGATGCCCAACTAAAATGTTATGTTCCTCACTGTGAAAAAGCAGGAACTTTCAATCCGGCAGATACACTACCAAGGAAATGAAATGAGCCTGAAACAATCCATAAGATCGTTAGCGATAAAACGATTCTATGGGCAGTCAATTCGTTTGACTCCTACAGGGCGCCAGGAATCGACTGTATATATCCGATACTGCTGCAAAAACCAAGTGAAACCCTTAAACCACGGCTGAAGTGCATAGACTTTGGTGCCTCAGGATGGGTTATGTTCCGCAAGCATGGAGGGAAGTTATGTTAATTCCCACAACCAAGTAGGGTGCCTTTAGTAACGTCAGTACCGAGGCAACAGTGTCCAGCCTTCAGATGGCCCAAATAGAGTCGGTATAACGCAGGTGGATTAAACAAGTGCTCACTACTCGTTTAATAAATTCGTCGATAGGAGGAGTAAGTGGAAAGGTGAAGGTTAATCGGTGTACACCACAAGGTGGTCTTCTATGGCCTCTCCTATGACTCCTTGCGGTCGACGGAATGGTAAAACTATGCTGACGACATTTCCATTCTGATATCTGGAAAGTTTCCTCAAGTCCTCAGCGAAAGACTAAGTTATACGCTGCTCTTCTTCTTCTTAGTGGGCGCTACAGTTCGGGGTGAACCTGGGCCTCAACCAACATGCCCCTCCATCTAGCACGATCTTTTGCTAGCCTTTTCCATTGCCGCACACCCAGTTGGCTGAGGTCCCCTTTTCACCAGTGTGCGCCATCTTAAATGCGGCCGTCCTCTGCATCTTCGTCCCTCGGGGTTGGATTCAAAGACTCTCCGGGCTGGAACTGTGGTGTCCATTCGCTCTGCATGACCCAGCCATCTTAGGCGTTGAATCCGTAGACGCCTGACTAGGCTCATTTCGCTGTACAGCCCGTAAAGTTCGTGGTTGAATCTTCTCCTCCATTCCCCGTCTGCGTTTATAGGCCCAAAAATCACGCGCAAAATCTTTCTCTCGAACCGACCAAGGGCCTCTTCATCCGCTTTTGATAGTGTCCATGCTTCTGCACCGTACAACAGGACCGGGATGGTAAGGGTCTTATATAGAGTCAACTTTGTCGTACCGGAGGGGGCTCTATTACTCAGTTGCCTCCTGAGCCCAAAGAAACAGCTATTGGCAAGAGTGATTCTGCGTTTAATTTCGGAATTGATGTCATTCTTCCAGGTCACAGCGGAGCCAAGGTAGACGAAGTCCTTAACTACTTCGAACTTATATCTGCCAATACAAACGTTCTGGCCAAGACGTCGGTGATAAACGTCCTTTTTTGATGACAGCATGTATCTAGTTTTGCCCTCGTTTACCGCCAGACCAATTGTCGCCGCCTCCATCTCAATACTCGCAAACGCCTCATTGACATCTCGCTGCGATCTACCTATTATGTCAATGTCGTCGGCGTATGCAAGGAGTTGCGAGGATTTGAAATGAATTGTGTCTCTTGTATTGGCCAGTGATTTTTGCACAATCATTTCCAATATGATGTTGAAGAAATCACACGACAGCGCATCACCCTGCCTAAATCCTTTTTTGACTTCGAAGTTCTGCACCGATTCGGATAGAGCAGCGAGCATTTTCCAGGGTCATCCTGCATAGTCTGACGAACTTAGCAGGTATGTCAAAAGTAAACATGGCGTTATATAGCTCGTCTCTAATTACGCTGTCGTATGCGGCTTTGAAGTCGACAAATAGGTGGTGAGTGTCGACCTGAAATTCATTGGTTTTTTCCAGGATCTGCCGTAGTGTGAAGATTTGGTCGATGGTGGACTTCCCTGGCCTGAATCCGCACTGATAAGGGCCTATCAGCTTGTTTACAAAAGTCTTCAGGCGTTCACACAAAATGGCAGAGAAGATTTTGTAGGCGATGTTAAGGAGACTTATTCCTCTATAGTTGGCGCAATCAGAGGGGTCTCCTTTCTTGTGGATCGGGCGTATGATGCTGAGATTCCATTCCTCGGGCATGCTTTCCTCTAACCATATCTTACGGATGAGCTGGTGCATGCTCCCAACCAAGTCATCCCCAGCTGCCTTGAAGAGCTCAGGAGACAGTACGTCTGCACCAGCAGCTTTATTCGACTTGAGCTTCGATATGGCAATCTTAACTTCGTCGAGGTCAGGGGGACAGAATTTTCTGCGATCTTCGTCATTGAAAAATGGATCATTCTGCCTGGCAGCGGTATGTTGGCTGTCATCACCGTTATACAGTCTGCAGAAGTGGTTTTTCCAAATTCTCAGCATCGACTGCGATTCTACTACTAGGTGTCCGTTCTCATCCTTACAGGCCTCCGTTCGGGCTTTATAGCCTTGAGACATTCGTTTTATCCGCTGATAAAATCTTCGAACGTCGTGCCTGCAATAGCACCTCTCCAAGTTTTCAATAGCCCGCTTCTCATGCTCTTTCTTTTTTCTCTTAAGAAGCTTATGTTCCTCCCTTCTTTTAAGCTCATAGAGCTCACGAGCCGCTCTTGTTTTTTTGTGTAGTGAGGCTTTGTATGCCTCCTGCTTTTCCGCATGAATCCTTCCACACTCGTCAGCGAACCAGGTGTTTCGTCGTAGTGGAACTTTAAGGCCCAGCACTTCCGTTGCTGTGCTCTTCAGAGCTTGTTTGCACATGCTCCATTGTTGCTCTACCGACTGAGTG
Source organism: Eumerus sabulonum (assembly GCA_951905685.1). Lineage (NCBI taxonomy): Eukaryota > Metazoa > Arthropoda > Insecta > Diptera > Syrphidae > Eumerus > Eumerus sabulonum. The sequence goes on from OX645060.1 coordinate 10,735,932, forward strand.
GAGGTTTGAGGTGTATCGGTGAGCTTAAGGGAGACTGAGAATTGTGAACATTGAAATCGCCCGCTATAACGATTTCAGTGCGAGGAAACAGGGAAACAATTCCTTGGATGAAGTCGGACAGTGCATCAAACGAGTCGAACGTGACGTCTCCGTCCAGGTTTGGGCTTCTGTAAAGAAACTGTAAATTGTGTGCTTACGAAGAGTGAATTTGAGCCATAAGAAATTCAATTCCGAGGTGGAAGTTTGGCTATACTGCGGAGGCAGCTGGTAAGCGATATCACTACGGACATAGATGGCTAGACCGCTCTGCACGAATACAGTGCCAGGAAGGCTAAAATAAATTTGTCCCTAGACTCCCGAGTCATTAAGGCATCCTTTAACTGTCAAACTTTGTATAAATGTCACTACAGCTCTGCCACACTTAATTACCTCATTAGTCAATTTTGAAACTACCAACACGCAACTAAACACGCAACTTAGAAACAAACGACAGCGGGAACAACTGTCAAAATGACATTGTAGCCAAAGAGCATGATTTTATGGTTAGACTACTTTAACGGTAATGAATTGCCGCTTGCACCATTCAGGCAATTGAATTGAACTGTGTCGATTGATTAATTAAACAAATTGAGGAAATTCATAAATAAGGACTTTTACAAGTTGTCATTACGGAATTGCGTCAGAGAGGTTTTATGGTTTCATGTCATCGAGTGGATTGGGTAATGAAAACGAATTTCGGACGAATGCGTGTGGACAGTAGCTGGGAGTGGGTCACTTAGTCATTATTGTTTTGTTTCCTGTTTGACAATTTGTGCGAATGAGCTCTTAAAAAATGCATCCAGTAATGACAGCTGTCACTGTCAATGTATTTTTTCTCTTTTCCAAAGCTCACTCACTACCCTGCCGCATGACAATGTAACGCATTGCAACTCCTTGTCGTACCGGTTTCGATTCAATCGCCCGACCGGTTCACGCCGCCAAGCATGAGGTGTTAACTCGCTGCACAATTTTAATTTTCCCCACAAATTGAGTCATCTTAATTATATGAATTAAGTCATGTAGGATACAACACTTTAGAGGTTTTCTCCAATAAATTAAATGAGAAAAATTGGACAGAATTAAGGGAATAATGCCGACAACACCAACACACGATCGTTTCGATCGCGGGACGCGACAGATAATTTATGATCCCAATTTGCGGTCCTTGATTGAACAATCAACATTCGTGAGGTTACCTGGTTGCCATCAGATTGAAGGTAACCATGGCGGTAACTATGCATATGGATATGCTCGGTTTAGTGTAATATTTTGTATCGAAAATTGGACCATAATCGAATGCTGAAATTTATGTCCGGAAGGCCTGCTTTCTGACGTTGATGGTTATTATCTTACTCGTAAACGTGAGTAGGCGTAGACGTTTAAAATGCCGTACAAGTGGCTGAGTGCGACCATTTTTATGTCACGAAACGTCTAGAAGTAACCGAATCATAAGTCACTTTCCTAGCAGCCCGCGTCGAGCGCCATTTGACAGCATCTTAAATCGAATTCACTACTAATGGAATCTTCTTCTTGTTAGCGGGCGCTACAGTTCGGGGTGAACCTGGGCCCCAACCAACATGCCCCTCCATCTGGCACGATCTTTCGCTAGCCTTTTCCATTGCCGCACACCCAGTTGGCTGAGGTCCCCTTCCACCTGTGTGCGCCATCTTAAGGGCGGCCGTCCTCTGCTTCTTCGTCCCTCGGGGTCGGATTCAAAGACTCTCCGGGCTGGAGCTGTGGTGTCCATTCGCTCTACATGGCCCAGCCATCTTAGGCGTTGAATCCGTAGACGCCTGACTATGCTCATGTCGCTGTACAGCCCGTAAAGTTCGTGGTTTAATCTTCTCCTCCATCCCCCGTCTGCGTTTATAGGCCCAAAAATCACGCGCAAAATCTTTCTCTCGACCCTTGACATCAAAACTATCGGTAAGGTGTTCACCGATTCGGATGAAGCAGCGAGCATTCTCCAAAGTCATCCCGTATACTCTGACGAGTTGAGCAGGTATGTCAAAGGTAGACAGACATTGTATAGTTCGTCTCCAATTACGCTGTCGTATGCGGCCTTGAAGTCAACAAATAGGTGGTGAGTGTTGACGTAGTGTGAAGATTTGGTCGATGGTGGACTTCCCTGGCCTGAATCCGCACTGATAAGGACCTATCAGCTTATTTACAAAAGGCTTCAGGCGTTCACACAAAACGGCAGAGAAGATTTTGTAGGCGATATTAAGGAGACTTATTCCTCTATAGTTGGCGCAATCAGAGGGGTCTCCTTTCTTGTGGATCGGGCATACGATGCTGAGACTCCATTCCTCGGGCAGGCTTTCCTCTAACCATATCTTACGGATGAGCTGGTGCATGCTCCCAACCAGGTCATCCCCAGCTGCCTTGAAGAGCTCAGCAGACAGTCCGTCTGCGCTAGCAGCTTTATTCGACTTGAGCTTCGATACGGCAATCTTAACTTCGTCAAGGTCAGGGGGACAGAATTCTCTGCGGTCTCCGTCGACTAGAAATGGATCATTCTGCCTGACAGCGGTATATTGACCAACATCGCCGTTATACAGTCTGCAGAAGTGGTTTTTCCATATTCTCAGCATCGACTGCGGTTCTACTACTAGGTATCCGTTCTCATCCCTGCAGGCTTCCGTTCTGGCTTTATAACCTTGGCATGTTCGCTTTATCTGTTGATGAAACTTTCGAACGTCACGCCTGCAGTAACACCTCTCCAAATCCTCAATCGCGCGCTTCTCGTGTTCTTTCTTCATTCTTCTAAGAAGCTTATGCTCCTCCCTTCTTTTTAACTCGTTGAGCTCACGAGCTGCTCTTGTTCTTTTATGCAGCGAGGCCTTATATGCATCCTGCTTCGCTGTATGAATCTTCCTGCACTCGTCATCGAACCAGGTGTTTCTTCGTGGTGGAGCCTTGAAACCCAAAACTTCGGATGCAGAGCTTTTCAGGGCTTGTTTGCAAAGGCTCCACTGCTGTTTTATTGATAGCGTGGAGGATTGATGTGTATTGGAGAGCTTAAGGGAGACGCGTTCGGTAAAAGCACGAGCGGTTTCTGGCGATAGTAGCTTTCCGACGTCATAACTTTGTATTCTTACTCTACTCCGTTGCGTTCGTGATATCCGTAAGCGCATCTTGGCTGCAATAAGATAGTGATCCGAGTCGATGTTAGCCCCTCGGAAAGTTCGAACATCAAGAATAGGAAATCCATAGGAAATCTCCAGAGGGGCACCACGAGGAGGTGGGGATAGGACTTACTAACAGTGCCGCAAGATGTTCGACTGCGGTGGCTCTTCTCGCTTTTTAGCAGGCCAGCATCCGTCGGAGAGATGCTACCCCTACGAGGCCTTTGTTAGTCCTTTGCCATCTACTACTAATGGAATGGATGTCTTAATTCATCATCGAGTCATAAACATCCATTTGAATGACGCGCAAAATTTCCACGAACCCCATTCGCCGCACTAAATACGCTCATTCATCAAAGCATACGAGGGAGTATGGAGTAAGTGTCAAAAGTTGCAGTCGGAATTAACTAAATGTCATTAATCACCGCACAACCCAATGCGAGTGGTCCATTACGCATGGTCTTATATTTCCTACCTCTCGTTGGGATGGATGCTGCTATTCATAAAATGCTAAACGGGCCTGTGGGTCAAACATATTAAGAACAGCACCAACCAACCTCGGACGGGGCAGGAAGGAACGCAGTACGTGATGAATGACAAATGGCGAGTGACGAATGTGACATCGTTTAAGCGATAATTCCGAGAGATTAACACTTACACGGTCGATTGTGAGTTCCAAATTGGGACCCGGTTGGATTAGGACGATGACATGAATGGGATCTGTCAAACATGAGCTGGTGTTTGACGTTCGACGTGATTTACCTAACAGACATATGAGCACTGTTATAGTCTAGGTAGTGTCAATCGATCCGTTCATCCTTAGAATCTGACGCAAGGGATTCCTAAATGACAGATTACGTGATTCGTTACTATTTGAAGTCAGGCACCCTATCAAAATCACCATGAACTCGTCTCCATCCAACTTTACATACTTGTGACACATGGATCATGACTAAAACGCGCCACACAGATCATCATCATCGCGCAGCTGTACAAGTATCTTCTCATCTATTCCCTGGGAGAAACACTCCCCAATTCACATGGCAATTAATAGATGATCCCTCTCTTGCTCTCTGTTTCGTATACTTCACTCCATTCCGGTCGATTACTTATTGTGAGTACGATGCTCTATGATAATTAACATATCCTGACGGCAATTACTTTAAATTGATTGCAGCTCTCTTGTCCCTACGTCTCTTCCTTCAGCATTCGTTTCCACATCGATTTCATTCGAAACGTGCTTTGCAAGAAGCGGCACAATTCAAGACAAAAATCAGGAAACTATCCCTTTCATGGTGGAATGAAGGTACTATGCCCATACTAGCATGCAACAAGCACAGTGCCACAGAACCACAGAACGACACAACAAGTGATAAACGATAGATCAACATGGAAAACTAATTTATTTCAGATACATTTGCATTTGCGATACGAGCACACTTGTACGACGACGCCAAGGTGTACACCACTGAGCTCTCAACATGAGTTGTAATACGTCGATCTAATGGTCGTTGTCGGATTGCTCCTCTCCATTGATCTGCACCTCGGGATGGGAAAGTTACTTGGCGCAGTATGTTATGTGTTGTTCTGTCCCTTGAAGTGCAAAAATAGATTTATCTATTGCAACAGTTCATGTTCCGCGGGGTGGCAGTTAGAAAGGCTTTAGATACATACAACTGGGCTACCTGTTGTGCAATGCGATTTGTCTTGAGTCGTATCCGTATGGCGGCCTTTTTGGTAGGGAATCGTTCCATGTGCGAGTGGGAGGTCTCCTGCCGTGCTGCGTTTGATACGTAGTTGTTAGCGTGTTAGGTGTTTATGGGGTGAGATGTTCACTTATGACTTTTGGCTTCGTCTGAGGAGTTATTCGCTACTTTGTTGGAAGGAAATGATTTTCTATCAATTTTGGAAGAGCGATGAATCGCGAGCTCTTCATTCACACCCACGTGTTTCTCTTAGAATGACGTGGTGCACATGGAGTTATGGTATTTGTTCAGTATATAGTGCGTGATGCGGTTATCGGGTGTAATGAGGAAGTTGTGCGATTAGATGCTACGGTGAATATCATGGAATTTGAAGGAATAGTGTATGCAGATGCCAATTTGTGGAAGCTAAACGCTTACTTATTTACTCACTTAGGTAGCGCTACAGTCCGTGGTGAACCTGGGCCTCAACCAACATGGGTCTCCAGCTGGCATGGTCTTAGGCCAGCTGTTTCCAGCGCCGCACGCCCAGTTGGTTAAGGGCCGCTTCCACCTGCGGCCGTCCTCTGCCGCGCCGTCCTTCCGGAGGGGATTCGAAGACTCTTCGGTTCGGAGCTGTATTTTCCATGTGCTCTACATGGCCTAGCCACCTTAGACGCTGTATCCGTAGACGTCGTACCAGGCGGATGTCGCTGTACAACCCGTACAGTTCTTCATTAAATCTTCTCCTCCATACTCTGTTTGAACAAACGGGACCGTAGATAGAGCGCAGAATTTTCCTCTCGGAACGACCAAGGGCATCTTCCAAGCCCTTGCGCCTTCGTTTTCCGAGAGAGGACTCTACTTCTCCATTGCCTCTTGAGCCCAAAGAAATAGCGGTTGGCAAGAGTGATTCTGTGTCCTATCTCAGCGCTGGTGTTGTTGTCGCCGTCATCAGGTAGACGGATTCCTTGACCACTTCAAAGTTATATCCGGCCATGGTGACGTTCTGGCCAATACGTCGGTGTTGACCGTCTCTTTTAGATGAAAGCTTAAGACGCATCTTAGCCGGTTCTACCTGAATGCTTACAAATGTCTCATTGACGTCTCGCTGTGCGTCCAATCAGATCAATGTCGTCGGCGTACGCAAGCAATTGGGTACCTCTTGCGTTGACCAGCGACTCTTGCACGACTTTTGTAAGCACGATGTTGAAAAAATCCTCTTCTAACATCACAGGTCTCGGGTTATTCATTACCGACCTTAAAGGAGCGGCGAGAATTCTCCATTGTCATCCTGCACAGTCGGACGAGTTTGGCAGGGATGTTTAAACTAGACATGTCTTTGTATAGCTCGTCCCTATACACGCTGTCATACGCGGCCTTGAAGTCGACGAAAAGGTGGTGAGTGTCGATTTGATATTTCTGGATCTTCTTCTCCAAGATCTGGTCTATTGTGGATTTACCTGGCCTGAAACTGCACTGATAAGAGCCGATCAGGTTATCCACAAACGATTTCAGGGGTTCACACAATATGGTAGAGAAGATCTTACTATACGCGATGTTAAGGAGACTTATTCCCCTATAGTTGCCGCAGTTATAGGGGCCTCCTTACTTATGGACCGGGCAAACGATGCTGAGATTTCATTCGTCGAGCATGCTTTCCTCCAACCATACCTTGCAAATGAGATGGTGCATGCACCTTACCAGTTCATCTCCAGCCGCCTTAAGAAGCTCAGCAGGCAGGCCGTCTGCGCCGGCTGCTTTAATAGAGTTAGGTCTCGATGTCGCTATTTCGACTTCGCCTAGGTCGGGTGGGCGGAATTCTCTTACACCGTCGTCCACTACAATCGGATTGTTCTACCTGACAACGGTATCTTGTCTGTCATTGCCGTTATACAGTCTGCAGAAGTGGTCTTGCCAAATCCTCAGCATCGACTGTGATTCTACTACCAGTTCTCCAATTTAATCCCTGCAGGCCGCCGCTCAGACTTCCATCGCATGTTCGTTTTACCTTATCGTAAAACTTCCGGGCGTCATTCCTGCGGAAGCATCTCTCGATCTCACGCTTTCTGTGCTCTCTCTTCTTTCTTCTGAGAAGCGTGTGTTCCTCTCTTCTCTTCTGCTCATAGATTTCGCGAGCAGCTCTCGTCCGTCGCTGCATGTTTTGTTTTGCTGCATGGGCTTGTTCGCATTGTCAATCGAACCAGGGGCTTCTAGATGGTGGCGGTTTGAAACCCAGCACACACTATCAGCAATTAAATTAGAGCTAACGATTCTAGCCATGGCTGAAACGAACCTGAGATGTTTCCAAGGACATACCTGCCTAATCACCAAGCAAGTCTGGCTACGATTTGACTGACAGCGAACCATTGGACTAATCTCACTAAAACGAACCGACATCAACATAATCGTTAGTGTCATCACTGGTCACTCTCTTATTGGCGGTCATGCACAAAGACTAGGGCAAGTTATGAATGACGTCCGCAGGAGCTGTGGAGACGTAGAGGAGGTTGAGTCTACTCAGCACCTGCTCTGCGCCTGTCCGGCCCTCTATCATAGTAGGAAACGATACTTAGGATCCTACTTCCTTAAAGACCTGACTGACGTTCAGCGGATAAGCATAACTGACCTTCTCAATTTTGTAAGAAGCGGAAAGCGGAAAAGGGGATCGTCCCCCTCGTAGCAAGACAATGGGCCTACCCGGCCTACATACATATGTGTGTATTCCCCTCGTGGGGCTAGGAAATACCTATCTACCTACCTAACCTCGCACCCAATAGTTCATCTAAATTCACGTAAGATTGGACAAATTTAAGTTAGTAGGCTATTTTCCAGCTATTTGACAAATACCGCTATCTTCACAATTCAAAATCCATAGTGGCTATGAGCAGATGTCGTCCTCATGCCAAATCACAACAAAATCCATCAAAGGGTGCAAAAATTAAGTTAGAAATATTATTTTTCACTCAGCACAACGAGTGCTTTCTTCTTCTTTTTGTAGTTCGTTAATCTATGAGGAGCCCTGATTACACCGTTAGCATTGGTCCCCCAATTTACCGCCAAAATTTCTTATAACAGAAAATATGACGTCATGTTCTCCTTTTAGCTCTGCATAGATGTTCCCAGACTGATAGTCTATTTCTTCTTCTTCTTCTTCTTCTTTGGCTCTGCAGTTCATGGCGAATCTGAGCCTCCTTTAAAAAAAACCTCTCCAACTGGCACGATCTTTCGCCAGCAGTCTCCAGTGCCGCACTGCATGTCATTGCGGACCCTAGGTCAAGGACTTTGTCCTTGACTACCCCTCGAAATTATACCTGCCAATATGTGCGCCCTGGCCAAGGCGCTGGTGGTTCGTGTCCTTTTTCGACAACAGCATATATTTCGTTTTGTCCTCATTTACCGCCAGTCCCATTTTATCCGCTTCCGTCTCAATGCTCGTAAAGGCCTCAATGACATCTCGCCGACTTCGTCCAATTATGCCAATGTCGTCGGCATACGCGAGCAGTTGTACGGAGTTGAAAATGAAGGTGCCCCTTGTATTGAACAGTGAATTTTTTTGAGTTTCAAGGACGATGTTGAAAAGGTCACACGATAGCGTGTCGCGCTGTCTAAAACCTGTTTTGACATAAAAGGTATCGGTTAGGTCGCTTCCGACCCTGATGGGGCAGCGAGAGCTCTCCAATGTCATCCTGCACAATTTGACGAGTTTGGCAGGGATGTCAAAACTAGACATGGCGTTGTATAGCTCGTCTCTATTTATAATATCGTATGGTGTCATCGAACGCTTTTTTCACGGTGTTTCTCCTCAGCAGGGCTCTGACAAAACCCCCTGTAGTAAAATTGTCATGAAAAGCTTCACGAAATTCGTTGTTCGAAACCGGCAATAAACTGTAGGTCCCTTTCACCTATGGGAAAATGAAACGACACATAACATGGGTGATTGAGAGAAGCTCGGCTCAGGTCCTTCATGGACTGTAACGCCAACATACATGGTGTCGATCCGGAACTCGTTTGTTTTTTCCAGGATCTGCCGCAGTGTGAATAATTGACCTATAGTGGACTTCCCGGGCCTGAAGCCACACTGATATGGACCAATCCGTTTATTAACGAACGGTTTCAGGCGTCCACACAGTAGAGCAGAGAAGATTTTATAAGCGATGTTCAGAAGACTTATACCTTGTAGTTGGCAAACGATACTAAGATTCCATTCATCGGGCATGCATGCCTCTAAGCATATCTTACAGATGAGCTGATGCATACTCGAAACCAGGTCATCTCTAGCTGCCCTTAAGACTTCGGCAGGTATTCCGTCTACCCCAGCAGCTTTGATGATCGTAAGCTTAGAAAAAGCATTCCGAAGTTCGTCCAGGTCAGGGGGACTGAATTCTCTGCTATCATCGTCCGCTGTGAAAGGGTCATTCTGCCTGACAGCGGGATTCTTAGTACCGAATGTGAATCCACTACTAGGTTTCCATTTTCGTCCCTGCAGGCTTCCGTTTTGGCCTTATATCCCTGGCATGTTTGTTTTATTCGTTGATAAAACCTCCCAACGTCATTCCTGCGATAGCTTCTCTCCATCTCTACGATCGCGAGCTTCTCATGCTCTCTGCTTTTTTTTTTGAGAAGCTTATGCTCCTCCCTCCCCTTCTGCTCATAATGCTCACGACTAGCTCTCGTCCTTCTATGCAGCGCCACTTGATAGGCTTGCTGCCTGGCTGCGTCTGCCCTCCTACACTCGCCGTCAAACCATGGATTTCTTGTTAGTGGCGGTTTGAAACCCAGCACCTCAGAAGCAGCATTCTCTAACGCTTGTGGACAACGGGTGTTGGAGGGTTTTCCGAGAGCTTGAGGGAGACGCGATTTGGCATAGGCTCTGGCGGTCTCTTGCGATTGTAGCATTGCGACGTTGTATGCCGCTGGCCTTACTCGATTTTTGTGGGCCAGGCATATTCGCAGTCGCAACCTGGCTGCCACAAGATAGTGGTCCGAGTCGATGTTGACTCATCTAATAGTTCGCACACCAGAATATCGAACGCGTGCCTGCCATCAATCGCAATGCTGGTTGACGGTTGGTTGATCCGGAGATCGCCAAGTCGCCTTGTGGATGTTGAGTTGCTAGCAACTAGAAGAGTTCAGCCCGTTGCGAAGTCTATTAGCCTAATTCCATTTTCGGATGTGGTGTTGTGTATGCTGTGCTTGCAAAGCGACTTCCTTGCCCAGTTTCGCGTTAAAGTCATTGGGCAATGTACTATCTAGGAGGTCGTAGAAGTCGTCTTTTGTAGCATCATCCTTGTCCTCGGTGGGGGCGTGAGCGCAAATTAGGCTGATGTTTGCGAATTTAGCCTTGATGAGGCGTTCGCTTACATGCCTGAAGCTCAAGACTATTTGTCTCTAATAACAAATCCGCATCCGAATAAGCGTTGTCTTCTCTCCTTGTAGCAGTCACCGCAGTAGATATCACTGTTTCGCATCCTCTGTTTGCCTCAATGGGAAGCTCCAAGACGAAAAACACAGGAATATCTTCCTATTCCCATTAATCTTTCGGAAGACAGATACAATTGAAGAAAGTTGTCTTCGCATCTGACCCTATGACCTAATTTTGTGCGGTGCAGATGCATTATCCAGCATTTCTAGTCCACTAAAAGCCAACACTTCTGCTGCACATTCTGAAACTGATTAGTTCCGTCTCCATTTCTTGTTAGTTACAAACTCCCAACCAAAATCTCAAACGTAAGTCTTTGTCAGTAATCTAAAGCGACCAATCTATCTCCGAAGCTGCTGGGTAGTCTCTACTAAAATGACTCATTTGTAAAGAGTTTAACTGCATCCCACTCGCCTTAACTCATCAAAACCATATGTTTCCTCTAAAAAGCCCTTAGAAGTCCCCTTAACCGTTAATGTCATCGCAAGTTATAACTTAAAATGTCCGCAATCCGTCACAGCCTGGAAATAGGAATCGGAATGTGTAACTAACAAAACTTCTCACTCGCTTTTCCCACTCTATAAATCAAGCTCCGTGGAAGGTTCATACTCCACACATGGCCGAGTGGAAGCCCACGAAGTACGGCAAGTGCAGTTTGCTTCCAAATATTACAGAAACAATTAATAATGACCAGATCGAGGAACACACATATACGCATTGCCGCAGCCACTCTGTCAATGTTGAACTTGATCCCGCTCCGCCATTGATCATAATCTACTAAATCCCAGACCCATTGACTCACAAAAGGGGTTCCGTGGCCCGTAGTCGTGGTGTACACACCCCGCTGACACAGATATTCATTGCGACGACCGCAGAATTCAATTTTGCACTCCAACCAACCGACCGGGCCCATGTGGTGTAGCATAGTGAGGGAGAGATGTGAGCTAAAGGTAAATCCCTTTGGCACGTAATGCATCAAATGATCTGTCAGAGCGGCGGCTATTCTTCTGCAGTTTAAGCGATATTGATGACGATGATGATGATGATGGTGATGCAAGAGGGCACACACACGGGATGTAGAGAAGGTGTGCGCATCACACTGTCTGGTCTGGCGCTTTGTCACTTCAATTAGGATTACGCCGTTCATTATTCTTTCAACCCCAGCTTGCGCCGGCGTCATCTGCCAACACCGGACAGTCAAACAATACGAATCGCTCTGATTTTAATTCTAGATTTCCATCTAATTCCGTCCTGATTCGGGAACTCGGGCTCGGTAGTGGGATTTGTGGCGATTTCGGGTGTGATAATTAGATTAGCATCGCACGACCAAGAACTCAGCGGGACGCAATAAGATCGCAGAATTGCAAGTTGACATTGACGCATGCGATAGTATCGGTCCGGATTCCAAAAATACCGCGCCACACCGATTGATTGATTGATTCTCACTGGGATTGGGCTGTATTGTCTGGCTGACTGGCAATTACCACATCTGTTCCCATTCCCGTCTCCTCGTGTCGGTATGTTTGTTCGCCGCTGGAGGGTAGGTACCGGGCGGTGATTTTGCTTTTTCGTTTACTTTTACGCTTTGCGTGGCGTATCCTTGATGGAGATTAAACGGAATATTGTTGAGTTGCATATTGTGACTGCTTATGGCAGTTGCTGCCACCAAGGAATGCGACGAGGGCAGTGGGATTACGGAGATTATAATTTGCGCCGTTGCATCACTTGCTGATGTTTGGCGGCAGGATTCGGTTTCAGATGTGGGAGATACGTAGCCATTGCTTGATTGAATTTGTCAGAACGATCTTGATAGTGGCCACTTGGACAGACGGGTGTGATTACAATGCAGTGCAGTGATGGACGTCGGGACTTCGACTTTCAAGGCGACAGAAGAGGAGGCATGTCAAAGGTTGTCAGCGAGCTCTGAAAAGCCTGATCTCGATTTTGCCTCCTTCTGAACGATCTGCGCTGTCTAGATATTTTTCCCATAGTGATAACAGATTCATGCCCAATCTAAGAGTATCTTCTAATGTCAAAGAGAACGACAACGCAACTGTTATACATCCATCAGCTGACCGCACTCTTTCCAGAACACTTCTTGCTCTCTATTCTGTTCTAATTCTTATCAGATAGTCGAATCGAAGACGAATAATTCCAAAGAGAAACCCCAATCCACTCAAACTCTCTTCAATCCACTCGAAGCCGTGGTGAATATCGTTCTTTCACTCTCACTCAAATCACACTAAGGGTTGTTCGACTCACGAGCACTTTTCTCCCATCCAACTGCTGCCAAAGTGCAATTTGAGTATTGAGCGTTGAGCGGGAATGAAAGAATCTCAATTGAAAAGCGAAAGTAAAAGTGAAACGAACTCGAACGAAAAGGAAAATGTATCCCGCAGTACACTCGTGCGCTCATGCCCATACCGATGCTTAAAATGTTCCGAATCATGTTAATCGGTTCCCTTACAAGTGGAGCGTAATTGGCTGCGGTAGAGTGTGGGGGTGGGAGACGGTAATATGTAATTAAGGAATTCTTTAATTCGCATCTAATCGGGTGGGTTTACTGCGGAGATGCATGTTGCGTTGTCGTTATGAATGTCAGAAATGTGTTTTGTGCATAAGTCTTAGGTCTTGAGGGACAGGCGGTAGATACAAAGTAAAAGACGGATTCTTAAGGGATATCTAGGCTTTAGGAATGCACTAATTGGAGCATCAAGTTGTTCATGTTTCTGCAATTCTTTGATAGTCTGATACTAGACAGCTTATTTGGGTGTTGCGGTTTGTTTCTATACTTCAGCTAATCCCCTTTATCTCTAGAGACCTTCCCCAAAGCCATCATTTGCCGAGTCTTCCAAGATAGGACTTTGTCTCGGTGATAAAACCAAGATAAGTCACAACAATCTCTAATAGATCAGGTGAGTACGGATGATGTGGCTTCCAATCACACTACAGTATCGTGTGATTAAGTTACTTAGGTGGCGCTACAGTCCGTGGTGAACCTGGGCCTCAACCAACAAGCGTCTTCAGCTGGCACGGTCTTTAGGCCGCTGTTTCCAGCGCCGCACGCCCAGTTGGTTAAGGTCCTCTTCCACCTGCCTGCGCCACCGTAGATGCGGCCGTCCTCTAACGCGCCTTCCTTCCGGGGTGGATTCGAAGACTCTTAGGGTCGGAGCGGTATTTTCATGCGCTCTTCATGGCCTAGCCACCTTAGACGCTGTATCCCTAGACATCGTACCAGGCCGATGTCGCTGTACAATCCGTACAGTTCTTCGTTAAATCTTCTCCTCTATACACCGTTTGAACAAATGGGACCGTAGATAGTGCGCAGCATTTTCTTCTCGAAACGACCAAGGGCATCTTCATCCGCTTTTGTTAAGGTCCAAGCCTCTCCGCCGTAAAGGAGAACTGGGATGATCAAGGTCTTATATAGTGTCACCTTGGTTTTCCGAGAGACGTCTCTACTTCTCGATTGCCTGTTGAGCCCAAAGCTACAGCGATTGGCAAGAGTGATTCTGCGTCTTATCTCAGCGATAATGTTGATGTCGCCGGTCATCACTGAGCCAAGGTAGACGAATTCCTTGACCCCTTCTAAGTTATATCCGCCCATGGTGCCCATGGTCCCACGGATTGTTCTACCTGACAGCGGTATCTTGTCTGTCATCGCCGTTCTACAGTCTGCAGAAGTGGTCTATCCATATCCTCAGCATCGACTGTGACTCTACTACCAGTTCTCCATTTTCATCCCTGCAGGCCGCCACAATAAGGCCGCCTACCTTATTGTAAAACTTCCGAGTGTCATTCCTGCGGAAGCATCTTTCCATCTCCTCGATCTCACGCCTTCCGTATTCTCTTTTCTTTCTTTTGAGAAGTGTGTGTTCCTCTCTTCTCTTCTGCCGTTAGATTTCGCGAGCAGCTCTCGTCCGTCGGTGCAGCATGGCCTTATATGCCTCTTGCTTTGCTGCATGGGCTTGTTCGCATTGTTCACCGAACCAGGGGTTTCTAGGTGGTGGCGGTTTGAAACCCAGCACCTCTGAAGCAACGCCTCTGACGGCGCTCTGGCAATGCGCCGATTCCTGCTCTATTGTTTGCGCTATTGTGGGCGGATTTTGAGAGAGCTTGAAGGAGACTCGATCGGCAAAGATTCTGGCAGTCTCTTGCGATTGTAGCTTTCTGACGTCAAACTTACGTTGTCCTAGACGACTCCTAAGCTTTCTTGATATCCTGATTCGTACCTTGGCTACTACAGGGTAGTAATCCAGGTTGGTATTGGCTCCTCGGAAGGTTCGTATGTCGAGAATACTGGAGGAGTGTCTGGTGTCGATCGCAATGTGATCAATCTGGTTGGAGGTCGATTGATCAAAAGACCGCCAGGTACCCTTGTGGATATTGAGATGGAGGAATCGTGTGCTTGCTACAAGGAGGTTACGCCCAGTTAGAAAATCGATTAGCCTAAATCCGTTGTCGAACGTGGTGTTATGGGGGCTATGCTTTCCTATGATTGAAATCTCCTAGTGTCATAACTGGGGCATTTTGGTGTCATAACTGGGGCATTGGGGGTATGTTCGGTCCAGGGAATCATAAAAGTCATCCTTGAGTTGATTGTCTTTTTCTTCCGTGAGGGCGTGCACGCATATAAGGACGATATTCCCCAGAGTACCCTTGATGCGGATTGTAATAAGGCGCTCGCCTGACGAAAGGTTAAGACCTTTTGTCCAAGTCTACCTCGGATAACAAATCCGCACCCAAATAAGCGTTGCTTGTTTTCCTTGTAGCAATTGCCTGGTCCATCCCATCGCACTGCTTGGAACGCGGTAATGTCTGCATTGTAGCAGTCCTAGCTTTTTTCCAATTGATAGCCCGCACCTGGCCTGTTGGGGGACCTCACATTCCAGGTGCAAACTCGTAGATTTTTATTGCATTTGCAGGGATCGTTAACTTTGGAATCGTCCGTATCCGAAGCTTGTTGTCGTTTCGTAACAAGATGGTTTTTCCGTGATAGGGATATTAACCCTGAGCATAACCCCCAACTTGGAGGGCCAGGTTCCTTTTACCCCAGGAACAGCCGGCTGGTCGCCACACATTAGTTCACTGTCCCGCGAATGCGTGGGCAGCTATCCAGGCGGGGCCACTCGGAGGCTGTGTGTCAACTTGGATTGAGCAGGGATAGAAATCGAAGCTGGTGTTTGCCGTGTTAAACACGATCACCTCCTTTGCTCTGTTTGCTCGCTCCCTCCCTCCTATCGTGTGATTAAGCGTTTGGTTTTCATTTGTCAAAAAAGTCACGGAAAAATTGCAAAAGTGCATCCAAGTTTCATTTGAGTCGATAAGGACGATGACGATGACTGGGTCCAGAACCATTCTGCGGCACTCTCACGTCTAAGATCAATTTCTTCTTAGACAAGTGGGGAAAATCGCAATACCTGTCCTTTTGGAACAGAGTTCGGGGCGTTCGCCAATCGAAACGACTTACACGGCCCCTGAACAAACACCCTATTAACATACTCAAACTTAATAGAGTGGGTATCAGAAGACTAGTCAGCTGGCTGATGGGACACTGCGGTCTGAGATATCATCTTAACAAAATCAACCTTTCGTCAGAAACTGACTGTCGACTCCGTCTTGAGGACGAAGAGACGGGAGAGCACATACTGTGTGAGTGTGCTGCTCTTTGCCATCTTAGGAAGCGTATTCTTCTCAGCCAACTTATGACTCTTGAGGGGATTACCTCGGCTCCTATGATAAGCACTCTCAACTTAAAGCTCCTCGACTAATTGGCTAGCAGGCACAATAGATCTGCAAAGTTCGCAGTGCCAGATGCTATTTGATAGCACTAGCCCCACATTAAAAAAAAAAAAAGAAAAAGAAAGCTCTTCCCACCTGTGCATATCGGCTAAACTATGTAGACGGGTGACATATCCTAGCCTTAGGAGCCGGTACCACTGTTTATGCTCTTCGAAATTGGAACAGATTTAATCGATAGACTTTTTGTAAACGGAGAAACCAATCTCAACATCTCCTCACAATAAACACCATACGATAACCACATCCACGCATCTTGCTGTCATCATACGTTCCTTTTAAGGCCGGAGACTAATTCGCCTGCTCCGTTACTCACAGACGAACCAACAATACGAGTACATCGATAGTTCAAAATACACTAAATCAATCTGACTGACTACGATACAGATTGCAAAATCCCACACGGTCCAGGCAGTTCCAACTCGCCTCCTCTATTCCAAACCACCATACCAGCACGCCCCTATCTACATAGTCAGATCGAATGAAATCTAATTCGATGATAAGGCGACTACTTAGACAATTAAACGGACCAGTGGCGACATAACTCCACATTAGAGGCCGATGGTTACGCTAACCTGCTGCACCTGGGCTTGGACCCATTTACACTACCATTCCGTGCCACTAACCGTCCAACCACCTGTGACAGGTGTACACACCACTCAGTGCGCGCACTCGACCAAATGTAATTCAATTCAAATCTACGAGGTTTTCAGGACAAGACGACGCGTTCCTCGATCGGCCACCATGTGGGCCGACCAAACATGGATGCCAACACCACAAGTATGCTCGATAGAGAGCATGCCGCGCGCGGCATACCGCTGGAAGCTGTAAATTAAGTCAAACCAAGCCTGGTTAAGTCGTGCACGCTGAACTTGAAGTGCGCTTGGATATTTAAATGTGATTGCGTCATAAATTTCTAGAGGACGTGTCACCATGTCGCAGGAAGTCGATTGCTACCTATTTGGTCGTGATTTTCTGTGGTGCATCTAATGCAGTCTAATGCGAGGATGCGGACATATCCCTTCGCTATATCGTTGACAGGCTAACGAGACATTTATTAATTGTTAACGAGACAACGACTGCGACGAGGTGGTCCGGCGAGCAAGTCATCTCCGCATCGTATGGGCGGCGGAACGATGACAGGGAAAGAGAGCAAACTCTCACTATGCCGAGCATTGACATTGGATCGACAAGGTTCCCAACGATGCAGACGAGGTAGTTCGAAGAAGTGCAGCAAAAACAGGAAATGAATTCATATTTGAAATGCAACGCGACAGTGTCGTCCCACAAGCCGTCACATGGCCCTGAAACTCGAGTCCACTTCAAAGGACCTCGTGCCCGGTGGAATGCAAACGCGCGCACTCGTAATCCCCCCGAAATTCGATTGATTATCAGATAAGATGTACGTATCTGTATCTGCAATGGACAGTCGAACAGTCGAACAGTCGTGTTTCACGTCAACTTGCCGTCAAACTGCATTTCGCATTTCCCGCCATGCAACCAGCGGGCTTTTTCGACAACTTTTGTGGCTCTCGCTTGTCACGTTGAATCAGATCGTCATCCGGCATCTATTGGCATATGCTTGTCGTCCGCCCGCCCAGCCGAGCGGGAATAAATAGCTTCGATGTCGTAAATTACTCGATAAAATGCTTTCGTTGGGATTATGGTAAAGCTCTGCTCCGGAGACGTGTAAATATGTCCGTCGGGCTAATTAAGTCCGCATTGCGGCCATTAATTATTCCATTTGGAGGAGTGTGACGAATATTGTGTATTTAGCGGGCGACTGGAGGCTGTTTCCAGAACGCGGCGCCATTGTATCGAGCTCCGGGCGTGTTGTTATAAATTCGGATTAATGTCACTTTATTTATGCGTTTCGTCAAATTTCGCGGTGAGCGATTACATAGAGAGATGCAGATGCAGATGCGACGAGGTGTTACATGACTTACAAGCCGTGATGCGTGGGCGCTTGGTGGCGAGTATCTAGATGAAATTGTTTATGGTCGTGGCGGGTAACATTGACATTCCAGCCGAGTTTGATTGATGATTCTATTTTGTTACTTGTGATTTGTGGTATCGTGCAGAATGTTTTGCAGCCAATGTCAGGAGGTGGCGCCACGACAATTAATGTCATTTGTGAATGGTATTTTATTCGCTCCATTAGATGGATTAGATGTGGATTTGAAATGTTCTCGATTCCTGGCGGCGTTCGTTATAATCTCTGACTAGATATGGTTGTCGTATTGAGATGCAAATACTATTGTGATACGTAATTAATCTCATTACAATATCGAAGCTTATAACACGGAGTTCTGCTCTTTGTTCAATTGTTAGATATCCAGTTGTATCTAGTTCATGGTTGGACTCTGTGTTCATAGGGTTTTTAGGACCATAGGCGTAGACTAGCCGGAATGGTTCTTATTGATTGACCAAGACGTCGGTGTTGCGTGTTTGACATGGATGTGAGTGGCCAGTTTTCAGTCACTTTTTCGAGCATATTGGCTAGTGTCTCGCTAATATCATATAAAACGCTGTCAGCCAAAGCTGTGATTGATACTAACTTATCGGCATAAACGGGTATTTTGACGAATTCTCATAAAAAGTAGTCTTAAGGCGTCAAATTGCGTGATAAAAGCGGCCAATTCACCATCTGAAATTGAGAGAAAAATTGCTCACCGAACTCATTTCTCTGTATGGCATGTGCCGATTTTCTTGAACATCAAGTCGATCGTGTTCAGTTCGTGCGTTTTGGGCAAACACAAAAAATTCGAAATTATTGAACGAAAGCGGACGCTTTTAACGGTAACGTTGTTCTCAGGGTCATCCTTGAACAAATACGGACCAATAGTTCTGCCGGACCATAAACCAAACCCAGCAGTACATTTTTTTCGGGTGCATTACCAGCGACATATTAGAGTCGACCATAGGAAAGCATAGCCTCCATAACACCACATCCGACAACGGACTTAGGCTAATCGATTTCCTAACTGGGCGTAACCTCCTTGTAGCAAGCACACGATTCCCCCATCTCAATATCCACAAGGATACCTGGCGGTCTTTTGATCAATCGACCTCCAACCAGATTGATCACATTGCGATCGACGTCAGACACTCCTCCAGTATTCTCGACGTACAAATCTTCCGAAGAGCCAACATCGACTCGGACCACTACCTTGTTGTAGCCAAGGTACGAATGAGGATATCAAGAATGCTTAGGAGTCGAGCAGGACAACGTAAGCTTAACGTCGGAAAGCTACAATCGCAAAAGACTGCCAGAATCTTTGCCGATCGTGTCTCCTTCAAGCTCTCTCAAAACCGCCCACAGCAGCACAAGCAATAGAGCAGGAATGGGCGCATTGCCAGAGCGCCGTCAGAAACGCTGCCTCAGAGGTGCTGGATTTCAAACCGCCACCACCTAGAAACCCCTAGTTTGATGAACAATGCGGGCAAGCTCACGTAGCAAAGCAAAACGCCTACAAAGCCATGCTATATAGACGGACAAGAGCCACTCGTGAACATTACGAGCAGAAACGGAGAGAGGAACACGCGCTTCTAAAGAAGGAAAAGAAAAGCGTGCAGGAATGACGCCCGGAAGTTTTACAATAAGCTAAAACGAACATGCCATGGCTACAAAGCTAGAGCGGCGGCCTGCAGGAATGAAAATGGAGAACTGATAGTGGAATCACAGTCGATGCTGAGGGTTTGACAAAACCACTTCTGCGGACTGTCAAGTATAATCGCGATGACAGACAAGATACTGCTGTCAGGCAGAACAATCCGTTCGAATTGGATGACGATGTATGAGAATTCCGACCACCCAACCTAGACGAAGTCAAAACAGCGATATCGAGACTTAAGACTTTTGCGCGTGATTTTCGGGGATGGAGGAAAAGATTAAACCACGAACTTTACGGGCTGTACAGCGACTAAATTCTAATCAGGCGTCTACGGATTCAACGCCTAAAATGGAAGGGCCATGTAGAGCGAATGGACACCACAGCTCCAGCCCGGAGAGTCTTTGAATCCAACCCCAAGGGAGCTCATTAGCGGGTGGAAATAAGCCCTCCAACCTTTCATCCTTGGGCACGGTTTCAAATAGCTCACACCACCACTGGAATGGCGTTGACTGTTTGACATGGTTTTTTGGGCCAGTATAAACCCCAGCACCACGACGAGGTTGATAGTCACGCCGGGGAGAAGTTTGTTGGTTGAGGCCCAGGCTGATGCAGGCATCGACCAGTGTGTCAAATCCGGCGTAAACAGGGGCTGCCCGCAAGGTGGCGTGGTGGTGGTGTCTCCGCTGTTATGGTGCATGGTGGTCGATTCTCTGCTTGATACTCTCAATGCCTCTGGAATCTATGCTACGCGGATGATGTCGCCGTACTTTCTGTCGGCTCATGCTTAGCGACTGTCCGTCTCAAAGCACAGGTGGCGCTAAATGTGAAATGGGCTGTCGGTCAATCCTCTCAAGACTGATGTCGTTCTCTTCACGAGAAGGAGGAAAAATACTGTATGACTCAGCTGGTACTAAGAGGCACGTCCATCCTGGTAGCCAAGGGCGCTAAGTATCTAGGAGTCATCTTAGATAGCAAGCTTCTCTGGTCAAAGCATGTTGCGTCAAAAATCACCAAAGCGCTGTCAGCTTTCTGCTTTCTGGCAATGCAAGGAGCTTTTGGCAAAACATGGGGTTTATCGCCGACAAAGGTCCTCTGGATCTATATCGGTAGTCTGGTGGAACAGATTAACAAGCAAACACGTCGTACCCTCTTTCACCAAACTCCAAAGAACGGTTTGTCTCAGCTGCACGGAGGCTTTCCCCAACACGCCGGGCGCTGCTCTTGATGCTATGATGAACCTTCCACCTCTTGATTTATTTATCAGAGGGTGTGGCTTTTGGTATAACTCGCATAGGAATAACAGCGTGCTTGCGCAAAAATTGTCCTTGCGACCCCCGTCTCATGGACATTCCTTCTGACGCACTGACGCCCGTTATCCTACTGCGTCATAATTTCACGGTCGAGTTTCCATGGCATCAAGATTGGCTCTGGCTCGATACTGAACCTGGAAAGGATAGCATTCGCATTTTCACGGATGGCTCCAGGTCTGGGTCTGGGGGTCCGGTGCGGGGTCTTCTTTGAGCGCGAAAACATCCGACTGCACTTCTCGTTAGGAAAATATGCGTCTGTCTTCCAGTCAGAGATATACGCAATCCTAATGGCCCTGCACTATGTTGTGAACCACTGGTGGAGGGGGAAAAGCGTATGCGTCTGCAGTGAGAGCCAAGCTGCACTCAAAGCTATGTGCAACCCCCTAACTAGGTCCAAATTAGTGCATGAACTCAAGTCCTTCTTGAACAGAGTCGGTAGACTAAATTCACTAAGGCTTGTACGAGTTCCAGGTCATTCTGGGATCTCAGGAAATGGGTTATCTGGTGAACTCACCAGAATGGGTTCAGAGGAGAGTTTCTCACCACCTGAACCCGCTCTAGGTCTACCTGTGCCCACCGTTAATTCCCACATTAACGACTGGGTGCTTAATACACACAACCGTAGATGGAGGGATTGTCCAGGTTGCAGGATGACTAAGCGCGTATGCCCTGATATCTGCAAGAAATCCGCAGCATTCCTTCTGCCTTTAAGAAGAATTGACTGCAGAAGACTTGTGGAAGTCATTACGGGCCAATACACTTTTGCTAAGCATCTCTGCGTGCCTACTTGTGCTGTATGTTGCGAAGAGGCTGACACTGCAGAACATTTTCTCTGCGGCTGTCCCGTTTTTGCTCGCGCACCCTTGGGGCCGACGTGGTTTGTGCCGAATCTCTTAGCTCTACATCACTGAAGCTCCTTCTCATTTATGTAAGGTGTCTGCCTGGAACACAATGTACCAGTATTTGCGTCTGAGTGCTCCAACAGATAGCAGAAGCCTTAAAAAAAAAAAGAAAAGAGGCGCTGGACCTACTTTAAAAAAGGCTAATCACGTCTTAACCTCATCGTAGTACACATCATCTATTTTCCACGTATAAGGATAGCTCAAATGTTTAAAAAGGGACAGGGAAAAAAGGGAACAGGAATTCCAAGTAACTAAGCCCCCTTCCAGGCTATATGAATCTCATATGAATCTCTTATGTGGTCAAACGAATGCTAACGCTAAAACAACACATCCGGATACATGTTCTGAATTCTCTTTCACATTTTAGAAAATGTGAAGAATACGCTGCCAAATGAATCTTGGCGTATCCTGTGATGCATTCCCTGAGGAAACCCAACTACAATGAAGAACCCGAGTAAGAAAAGAAAAAAACCAAATCAAGTGGCAGTAAGCCTATCCTCTGGCCTATACCCTAGTCAACCCGCATCAACCACTGAATGTGGGTAACCCCAAAATGTACTCCTAACCAACAACCATTTTTTGTCTGTTACCAGGAACCAGGACTCTTCCCCATCTACACATGTGAGTACATGTGAACAGATAAACAAAACAACTGGGTTACTGGATTTTAATCACTCACCAGACCGCCACAAGTCGGCTCACTGGCTCACTAGCTCACTGGTTCACATGTTCGTTCCAATCAACGTTTTCGGCTGACTGTTGATGTCAAAATGCAAATCATTCGGAATAATTTATCCAACCACCAGCAGCTAGTGGCGGTCTTTAGTGCGGTCCAATTAAGTCCGAAAGTCGAACAGGCTGAGGGCAAATATTTGGAATGCGGTCAACGATGGCAACGGACGCACGGATGGATGCAACCGACTTGGTGGATGAAGGATCGATTATAAATTAGAATAAATTTGGAATTACACATCATTAGGATGGACACTGTGCTGGTTTCCAGTGAAGTCCTTTTTTGTTTTCCTTTTTCCCTATCGCTGCATGTGCCGCGCACACTGGGGTGATATAGTCTCGGTGGACAGTTTTATGATCGCCAGTGAATGGGAGCGTGCGTGGATAGTGGGTATTGTGTCGGAGCGATGCCTTTGACCGCTGATCACTTATCACCTCTTTTGTCGTATTTTTTTCGTTCGTTCTTTCGTTGGTTGTAAGGACGACGACGCCTTGTGCTCACCATGGGAATTTGTCGGTTTCGTGTCCTGCTCTCCGTTTTTTTTTTTTTTTTGTCGTGGACAGAGATTCTTAATAAAGGAAAAATGTATGCGTGGCGAGAGGATGCAGAGAGATTTATGCATTTTCCATGGAAAATAGAAAATTTGTAGTCTTACCAGGTTCCATGGAAGCAGTAGGTCTCCTGTAAGCAGTGACACTGGAGAATGTGCTAAAAGTGTCAAAATCCAGGATACATACGTGATTCATGCTAACAGCGGCGTCAATTTTTCTTCATTTCATTGCTTTTATCTAGGAAGCGATCAATTTTGCTCAGTAAGGATGAACTGGATTCGTTTCAAAGGCGCCAGTTATTGCTCTCAGAATTCATTCATCGCCTAAGGCGTGGCGCCAAAACTGTGGATTTTCCTCAATTGCCATTTCCTATACCAGATCAGACGAACCTCATCAACTTGACCACATTAAACCGTCATTAAGAGAAGGAAAACCAAACAAACTTGCACAGTATTGGCCAAAGCAAATGTATTTTTAGACACCACTCTTCCGATCCTTAGACATCCGCATATCTGACCATCAACACCACCTGATCGGCTTCATCGTCTACTTGTAAGTATTCCTTAAGCAGCTGATTGACCCACATAAATTCCACTGCTGTGCGGGTCAAAAATAACAAACCACCCGCACCTGGCGAGCAGTGTATCTTTGTTAGTTCTCCTCTCGTTGAAGATGGACACGAACACCACATGGTTGCCGTATTTTCTGCACTAGTCTTCTGTCCACCATCATGCCGAGGAATGTGCTCCCGTTCCTTGAGGGATTTTTTTTTTTTAGTTCTGTCAGAGGCTTCTGATGTCTGAGCACTTTGACGAAAATACTGGTCCATTGTGCTCCAGGCAGACACCTTACATTAACGTATCTTCCCCGTTTTCCGGAGAAAAATGAGAAGGAGCTTCAGTGATGTAGAGCTAAGAGATTCAGCACACACCACGTGTCGGTCCCGAGGGTGCAATACCGTGCGCGAGCAATTGCGGGACAGTCACAGAGGAAATGCTCCGCGGTGTCATCCTCCTCGCAACATGCAGCGCAGGTAGGAGTCTCACTGATGCCAAGTACGGAGAGGTACTTAGCAAAAGTGTACTGGCCCGTAATGACACCCACAAGTCTCCTGCAGTCGATTCTGCTTAAAGACAGGAGGACTGCTGCGGATTTTCTGCAGACACCAGGGCATACGCGTTTTGTCGTCCTGGATCCTGGACAATTCCTCCATCTACGGTTGTGTGTATTAAACACCCAGTCGTTAATGTGGGAATTAACCGTGGACACAGGTAGACCTAGAGCGGGTTGAGTTCCTGAGAAGCTCTCCACTCATTCCCTGGGATCCCAGAGTAACCTGGAACCCATACAAGCCTTTGTGAACTTAGTCTACCGCATCTGTTCAAGAAGGACTTGAGTTCATGCACTAATTTGGAGCTAGTTAGGGGGCTGCACACAGCTTTGAGGGCAGCTTGGCTGTTACTGCAGACGCATGTACTTTTCCGCCTCTACCTGTGCTTCACAGCATAGTGCACGGCCATTAGGATTGCGTATATCTCTGATTGGAAGACAGACGCATATTTTCCTAACGAGAAGTGCAGTCGGATGTTTTCGCGCTCAAGGAAGACCCCATCACCAGACCCCCGCCCAGACCTGGAGCCATCCGTGAAAATGCGAAGACTGTCCTTTCCAGGTTCAGTATCCAACCAGAGCCAGTCCTGATGCCATGGAAACTCGACCCTGAAATTACAGCGCAGTAGGACAGCAGGTGGCGCAGTGGTTAGTGTGTTGGACTCAGACGCACGTTGAGCGAGTTCGGATCCCGATAACACCAACGCCATCGAGTGTTTATTTCGCGGCGTTCCTTCTCGGCGGGGTGCTGGCAAAACCTCCCGTAGTATACTTGCCGTGAAAAAGCTTCTCGACTCCCTACGTTCGGAGTCGGCATTAAACTGTAGGTTCCTTTCAACTGTGTGAAAAATAGATCGTACACAACATGGGTGATTGAGAGAAGCTTGCCTCTGGTCCTTCATGGGCTGCAACCCATGTCAGAAGACATGACCATGGGGCAAGGGTAGCAGGACAATTCTTGCGCAAGCTTACTGTTATTCCTATGCGAGTTGTACCCAAAGCCATTTCTCTCCAGACGAGACATGGCTTCCAGAGCTCAAAGGTGGAAGGTTATCATTACCATGTAGATCCAGAGAACCTTTACCGGCGATAGGCCCCATGTTTTGCCAAAAGCTCATTTGCATTACCAGAAATCTGACAGCGCTTTGGTGGTTTTTGATTCAACATGCTTTGACCAAAGAAGCTTGGTATCTAATATGTTTCCAGGTACTTAGCTTCCTTGGATTCGAAGAAGGGAGTGCCTTTCAGTCCCAGCTAAATCAAGGTAGTCCTTAACTACTTCGATCTCATAAATGCCAATACAAACGTTCTGGCCAAGACGTCGGTGGTGAGTGTCCTTTTTTGATGATAGCATATACTTAGTTTTGCCCTCGTTTACTGCCAGACCAATTTTCGCCCCCTCCATCTCAATACTCGCCAACGCCTCATTGATATCTCGCTGCGATCTATGCAAGGAGTTGCGCGCATTTGAAATAGATTGTGCCTCTTGTGTTGGCCAGTGATTTTTGCACAATCATTTCTAATATGATGTTGAAGAAATCACACGACAGCGCATCGCCCTGCCTAAATCCTTTTTTGACATCAAAACTATCGGTAAGGTGTTCACCGATTCGGATGGAGCAGCGAGCATTCTCCAAAGTCATTCTGCATAGTCTGACGAGTTTAGCAGGTAAGTCAAAGGTAGACATAGCGTTGTATAGCTCGTTTCTGATTACGCTGTCGTATGCGGCTTTGAAGTCGGCAAATAGGTGGTGAGTGTCTACTTGAAATTGATTGGTTTTTTCCAAGATCTGCTGTAGGGTGAAGATTTGGTCAATGGTGGACTTCCCTGGCCTGAATCCGTACTGATGAGGACCTATCAGCTTATTTACAAAAGGCTTCAGGACACGCAAAACGGCAGAGGAGATTTTGTAGGCGGTGCTAAGGAGACTTATTCCTCTATAGTTGGCGCAATCAGAGGGGCATCCTTTCTTGTGGATCGGGTATACGACGCTGAGACTCCATTCCTCGGACATGCTTTCTCTAACCATTTCTTACAGATGAGCTGGTGCATGCCCCTAAACAAATCATCTCCAGCTGCTCTGAAGAGCTCAGAAGACATCATCATCAGCGCCATCAGCTTTATTCTTCTTGAGCTTCGATATGGCGAATTTAACTTAGTCGAGGTCAGAGGGACGGAATTCTCCGCGGTCTTCGTTGTTAAGAAATGGATCACTCCGCCTGACAGCGGTATATTGACTAACATCGCCGTTATACAGTCTGCAGAAGTGGTTTTTCCATATTCTCAGCATCGACTGCGGTTCTACTACTTGGTGTCCGTTCTCATCCCTGCAGGCCTCCGTTCTGGCTTTATAAACTTGGCATGTTCGCTTTATCTGTTGATAAAACTTTCGAACGTTACGCCTGCAGTAACACCTCTCCAAATCCTCAATCGCGCGCTTCTCGTGTTCTTTCTTCTTTCTTCTAAGAAGCTTATGCTCCTCCCTTCTTTTTAACTCGTAGAGCTCACGAGCTGCTCTTGTTCTTTTATGCAGCGAGGCCTTATATGCATCCTGCTTCGCTGTATGAATCCTCCTGCACTCGTCATCAAACCAGGTGTTTCTTCGTGGTGGAGCCTTGAAACCCCAAACTTCGGATGCAGAGCTTTTCAGGGCTTGTTTGCAAAGGCTCCACTGCGGTTCTATAGATAGCGTGGAGGATTCAGGTGTATTGGAGAGCTTGATCGGTAAAAGCACAAGCGGTTTCTGGCGATAGTAGCTTTCCGAAGTCATAACATTGTATTCTTACTCTACTCCGTTGCGTTCGTGATATCCATAAGCGCATCTTGGTTACTACAAGATAGTGGTCCGAGTCGATGTTAGCCCCTCGGAAGGTTCGAACATCAAGAATAGTGGAGGAATTTCTGACGTCGATCGCGATGTGATCAATCTGAGATTAGGAGATTTCGTCCCGTAGCAAGATCAATCAGCCTGTGTCCGTTATCGAATGTGGTGTCGTGTAGGCTATGTTTGCCGATGACTCGTTCAAAGATGTTTTCCTTACCCAGCTTAGCATTGAAGTCTCCCAGTACAATTTTGATGTCGTAGCTGGGACATTGGGCATATGTTCTGTCTAGGAGATCGTAGAACTCATCTTTGGCGGAAAGCTTAGGACTTCTTGCCTTAGTCCACCTCGAACAACAAATGCACATCGGAAAAATCGTTGCCCTCTCTCCCTATAGCAGCCGCCGTAGTAAATATCGCAGTTTTTCATCCGCTTTATACCCGGTCCACTCCATCGCATTTCCTGGATGACGGTGATGTCCGCTTTATAGCGGTCTAGGGCGTGGCCTGTTTAGGGACCTAACATTCCACGTACAAAGCCGAAGATCATTATCCTTTTTTCGTTTTTTGCAAGGGTCGTCAACATAAATCCGGTCCGTTATATCCGAGGCTTGTGGTTGTTTCGGAGTTTGTGTTTTTTTTTTACGGTTACGACTTACTAGGCCGTAGCCCAACCGACTAATCCTGTTTTTTTCGCAGGAGGCTCGCCATTCGCCCTTCCCCGTCTCCAATTTCCATAAGAAATCTCCAGATGGCACCACGAGGAGGTGGGGATAGGACTTACTAACTGTTCGGGTAATTGAACAGACGTGTTGTGTGCACTGAAATCACTAGAGAGAAAAAAAGGCTAACTTTTGAATTGCCGCTTGCAAAGAAAAACACTTCCACTACGTTACAATGCTGGCACCACAATGACCATTTATTTACTTTTTTGTATGTACATACATAGTTTCTGCCGTTGAATATTGTAGGCGTTGAGCTGTCTATGGTTATGGTGGGTTCCATTGATGTGTACAATATTGTTGCGACGTCATTGCGGTCGCAACACTAACAGTGCCGCAAGATGTTCGACTGCGGTGGCTCTTCTCGCTTTTTAACAGGCCAGCATCCGCCGGATAGATGCTACCCCTACGAGGCCTTTGCTAGTCCTTTGCCATCCAGGCATGCCTTACCCCGGGTATATTCTAACCCCTAACCCGGTGGGGGAAGTACATATGTATGAGCCGACAGTAACGGCGGCGACATTATCCGCATAAGCCTGGGCATAGATTCCAGAGGCATTGAGAGCATCAAGCAGAGAGTGGAGATAGGACGCCGCCTTGTGGGTAGCCCCTATTTACGACGAATTTGACACACCGGTCGAGGTCTGTATCAGCGGTCAATGTTTTGTGCACAAACATTGCCTTGATCCATAGGACTAGTGCTTCATCTATGTCTGGCAGCGTTGCACATGCTGTCGAATGTGACTTTATAAAAAGCTCCCTCTTTCCTTTCGAGCGCGCATTCAGTTCTCCTAACTATGTTTTGAAGCGTAGTCTCGTAGGATTTACCGCGCTGATAAGCATGCAGTATCTGCGAAAGAGGATGCATTGGAAGGGCAACTTTGGGCACGTGTAAATATACCAGTCTATCCATGCTTTTCAGCAGGAAGGATGTTAGACTAATTGGTCTACAACTCTTGGCAAGTGAGTAGTCCTCATTTCCTATTTTGGGAAAAAATACTTTTCACCCGAAGAAATGGGTATGTGAGCAAGTGCTAGGCTAGCAGTGAAAATTCTTTTCGAAGTAGGAAACAGCTGCCTTATACCTTGAATTTCCTTAAGGGATACAATAAACAATTATGGCTTTAATAAGTATTTAACAACCCCAGCAACGTACTGATGCGACAAACAACCCTTCTATTAGGGTTCCCCCATTTTCTTTCTCATGACATCGTGCGATCGATTTGTTTCCAAGCAACGTGACACCACTTAATCGCAATCGGATGGATGGGTGAGTGCGCGTTTAACGAAATTGCTCGAACGACGACTGACATCTTGAGACTATTCTCAACCCAATTCCAACTTTTACGATCCAGAAAATGTTTTATGAGAATTTTTGATAGATGCACAAACAGTACTAATTCAATTTTATACGAGTAGATACAGATACGAATGTAAACAAGATAACATCTTGTCAGCGTCAATGTACCCGATGTGTTTGGTAATAACTTGACATTGTTTATGAAGTTCGTCAAGAGGAGAAGTGATAAGTCTATTAAAGGGGCTTGAGGGTAGGCGTTTGATCAGATGCGCCGAATTCCGTCTACTCTAACAGAGACGAGAGTAGGAGTTGGGAGATGCCGAAAATGGCTTGACACTCGGTTTTATTATAAACAGATGATGCTAGTTAGACTGTCTTGCCGTGACGAGGACGTTACACTCAATAGCTCTGGATATATACATATACGTAACCCACAAGCTGCGTCGCTAGATGATTTAAGTTATCATAAAGCTACTATCGTTATCAATCGTATCTTTGAAGGCGTATCGTTGTGTTGGGCACCGCTGGGAGCGCATGGACTCGGACATACAGGGTAAAGTTGCTGACTGCTCTCAACTGGCGAGGTGCCAGGAACGATCCCTGTTTCAATTCCCGGGTCGAGCTGACATACAGCCTACTCGCGGCGCTCTCTGAATAGCCTCTACAACAGCCGTTGAGAGGTGGACAAATGTATGCAATTATCGCCCTAGGCAAGAGGGAGCTACAATACTCTGACCAGACTGGCGGTTGTGCGGCGGGCCAACAACCCGCCCAGGTAAAAAAACAATAATTTATGGAAGAGCAAAATGCCTCGGATAAACGGACGGACGGCGCGAAAAGGGATTTGCGAGTTTAGATTATGTTAGTTAACTGGGTGCCATGACGAAGAAAAGTCAAGCCTCACTTAGACTACGAGGAGTCTATTGTGCCCAGTTAGCTTTTAAGTATTCTGTTCCATCCGATGTTACTTACCTCCTCTAGTCCCTTGTGGCTGGTATTTGCGAGTATGCTCCTGTATAAAATCAGAACTCTCTACACTCCTGGAGGTGCTCACAAACTGGAAGGAAAACTCACGCAGTACAACGCAGATACTACTGCGATCCAGGAAACGGTATGATGAGGAAAAAAGATTGCTACATCTATTGCAGCTCTCATCAAAGACGTGACGCATTTTGAGGTGCGGATTTGTCATGGGGAAGCGGTTAAGATCGAAGGCCGTCGTCTTCAAACCTATAAGTAATCGCCTGGCTGTGATCCGCATCAAAGGCAGACTTACAACATATACATATATGTGCTCATGCCCCTACCAAAGAGGCTGAAGAACCCATCAAAGAGGACTTCTATGACCTCTTGGACAACGCCTAAGGAGCTTGTCCGGAATACGGGGACTTCATTGCCAAAATCGGTAAGGAGAACACCTTTGACGGAGTGATCACAAAGCACAGCCTTCACGATAAAACAACTCATTACGTATTCCGACTTACGGACTTTCTGACAGCTCGGTGATAAGAAGCACAAGATTTGTCCGTAAACGAACCCACACAGCTACCTGGCGATCTCCGGATGATCGAACCGCCAACCAAATTGACTATGTGCTCATTGACGAAAGACACTTGTCAAACATCCTGGGTGTGCGAACATTCAGGGGCGCAAACTTCGACTCTGACCATTTCCAAGGTTCAGAGCTCGACTGTCCAATGTCAGAAAACTGCACCTGCCTACCATGAGGAGGTTCAACATTAGACTCTTGACAATACTGGCTATGACTCGATAAACACTGCACTATCCTGCAGGGGTGTAGACCATCCCACTTCTTCTTTGGTGGCGTTACAGCCCATGAAGGGCCAGAGCCAAGCTTCTCTCAATCACCCATGTTGTGTGTGATTTATTTTTCACATAGGTGAAAGGGACCTACAGTTTAATGCCGATGCCGAACGGCGTGAGTCGAGAAGCTTTTTCATGGCAAGTTTACTACGGGGGGTTTGAATGATGGAGAGAAGCTTGGCTCTAGCCCTTCGTGGGCTATACCGTCATCAAAGAAAAGAAAGAAAGCGGATGGCACTTGTGCTTCAGTTCATCTCTGACTGGTGTGGTAGAGAGAGTTTATCGAATAATCCAAATAAGACAATCCTAGTCCCGTTTACAATGAGGATGAGGAGAAAGTTAGAGCCCTGGTCCTAGCCCTAGATATTAAGTATCTAATTATGGACCTTGATCGCAGGTCCAAAATTAAAAACAAACTTACAAAGGCGACTAACGCCTTGTGGGCCTGCTGACGCATTTACGGCAAAACCTGAGGATCAAAACCTAAGGTAATCCACTGGCTATATACTGCGATAGTAAGACCTTACATCACCTATGCGCCCGCGGTATGGCAGACAAAAGTTGAGCAGAAAACGATAGTCGTTAAACTTCAACGCCTTCAGAGCCTAGCCTGCTTCGGCATTACATTGCATTACGCTGTGCAATCAGAATTCTTCACTCGGGAACAGCCCTACCATGCAGACCAATGGGTCACATGTCCATTCTGCAACATCTTCCTGAGCTGGACATGATTACCATGGTTTCGGACGCATTACTACACACCTTCCCTTTTGAAAATGCATTTGAGATGATAATCCCAAAGCACACAGCTTGTGAAACCAGTGATGTCTTGCTCAATGTCAAAGGCGTTAGGTGGTACACTGATGGCGTTGGCGTTGGCGCCGGCATCTTTGGACCAAATCAGAAGATCTCGAAGGCTCTAGGAACGAGTCCTAGTATCTTCCAAGCTGAATAACATGTCATCCTGAGCTGCGTCAATCTAAGCTCAGAGACTGGCATAAGACGAATAACCAACAATAAACCCTCTGATAGCCAAGCAGCGCTCAAAGCGCTTATGAATGCGATGATGCCCTACTGGACCTTGGCAAAAAAAAAAAATAAGGTTGAACAAGGTAATAAGCGCGATGAAATCGCCGATCAACTCACTACGAAAGGTCCCAGTGAAAGGTACATACATGGGTGCCGAACCTTTCTGCATCATAACAAAGTCGCCAATCGAAACGATTTAAACGTCCCCTGAACAAACACGCTATTAATATTCGTCAATAAGCTAGAGTCGATATCAGAAGACTGGACCTTACAGGACACTGTAGGCTGAGATATCATCTCAATAGAATTAACCTTTCTTCTAAAACTGATTGTCGGATTCTGTCTTGAGGACAAAGGCTCTGCAGGGCACATACTATGTGAGTGCGCTGCCCTTTGCCACCTTAGAAAGCGTATACTTCTCAGTGAAGTTATGACTCCTCAGGTGATCATCTCGGCTCTTATAAGAGACATTCACAACTTTATTAAGGAAGTGTAGAAGCTCCTCGTCTGATCGGCTAGAAGGCACACTAGTATTACTTTGTATGCCAGAGCAAGTTAAGGACAAAACCTGACAAACCTCTCTAAAGGTTGATTCATGGCCTAAGTTACCATACTACTACTGAAACTATTCCAAAAGAAAAATAAATAGATAACCTAAAGGATTTGAGTACTCCGGGTGGTACCCGCAACAGCGGAAATCCACACGCGATCTCTTTGATCGCGGCCGGGGTAAAGATTCTGGAGGCTTCGACATTCATTTTTAACGCTACGGCAGCCTGGAACGACACCGACTACTGCGGATCACTGTCTGACCACCTGGTCGGACTGAGCATGAGCGGTGCATCCAGCGAAGGCGACACCAACGATGGCGTGGCAGGGGAAACCGCAAAGGTGAAACGCGCCCCAGAATTGGGACGTACTGCTGAATGCACTGCTAAGTGCCAAAAAACTAGAGGTAAGGAGCGTGCCCGAAAATTGTGCAAAGAGGCTGGCAAAGCCGAAGGCACAATGGTCGAGGCTAAACCTCTGGGGGAACCAGTTAAGAGAGTTAGGTCGACGGAGGTATCTCGTACCGAAATAGATCCGACCCTCCTTCCTGAGCTCCGCCCCTCTCTCGAAGGTGCGCAGCGCGGAAAGCGTCGGCGGTTGGGAAAAGCTGCTGAAGCAGGCATAAGCATGTCTGCACCTTTGGCATGCGCCTCCAACTGTCTTCCTCTTACTGGGAAGGTTCAACCACCCAGCAAGAGCGTAATCAGTTTCCGTAATGACGGAGCCGGAACCTTTCCGGTTTCTGCTATGGCCGGCGCTGCCGCCGAAAAAGGTGGCGGGGCTGACAGTCAGACTCCGAATGCAGAAGGCGAAGTCGTGGCAAGGCTGTCCCAAACTGGCGTCCGAAGGGAGCAGGAGCTCTAACCGAAAAAGGTAAAAGCTTCCGCAAACGGAAGACAGCCGCTCAGGATAGCCTCGCTAGAGATAGTGTGTACGATGCCTCCGGTGAGGCGGTGGGAAATCGGAGTCCAATGGCTGATGTGACCCAGAAGGATCAAAGCGGGCACACCACACAACGAAACCCCTTCCTCCGAAAAGGAGATCCAAGTTACCTTAAGGAGTCGAGAGAAGCCGCTCTCTTATAAAAAGATCTCTTGATCTGTTATCCAGATCAATCTACAGCATTGCAAGGCTACTACTGCTCTTTTAAGTAGTAGAACTGCATGCAGTAGTACAAATCATCACGTTGTATCCATTCAAGAACCGTGGGTGTGGAATAAACGCCCATGTGGTCTTGGTGGTATACGTGATGCAACGATTCTTTATGATGAGCGTTCCGAAAGACCTAGGGTCGGCCTCTTCATATCGAACCAAACTTGGGCTCTTTTGTGGACAAGATCTGGTGGCTGCTACAGTAAGCTACAAAACGCGTCATTGTGTCTGCCTACTTTCCCTACGACTCGATACTACCTCCAACACCGAAGGAAGTTTCTGAACTCGTAGAGTACTGTAAAGCCAGAAAGATTGGTCTCATCTTGTGTTGCGATGCTAATGCCCTAAACACTTCTGGGGGCAGCAGCAAATGCAATACAAGAGGGGACCGTCATTTAGACTTCACTCCCTCGTCTGACCTTACCATCAACAAGGTTGGCTCTCAACCAACGTTTGTTGCGACAAGACGACAGGAGGGGATTGACCGGACCCTATCCAATAGATATGGGATGAACATCACTAACTGGCGAGTCTTGCCTGATGCTACGCTGTCGGACCATAAATATATCGAATTCCGATTAAGTTGTGGGGTCTTTTCCTTGCAACCTAGACGGAATCCGAGGAAGACGGACTGGGTACGGTTTAGAGAGAAGCTTGAGAAATCCACTAAGGCCCTACCTAAACTTAGAACGAAACAATTGGTAGAGAACGCCTTTCAAAACCTGAAAAGCGCCATCACCAATTGTTTTGGACTCGCATGTCCTGTCAGCAAATCTCCCTGGAGGAAATTGGTCCCTTGATGGAATGCCGAGCTCCAAAGTCTTCGCAAGGAAGCCAGAAGTCTTCTGAATAGATCGCTCAAATCGAATTCGGAAGATGACTGGAACAAGTACCGGTCAAAGCAGAAAGAATATTAGAAACTTATTCGTAAATCGAAGAACGATTCTTATAGGACCTTCTGCGAAGGGATCAAGTCTCTGAGTGCGCCAAGCAAGTTGGTTAAAGTCCTCAAGCGGGGAAAGCCGACAAAGCTGAATGCACTCAGAAAATCTGACGGTACCTTTACTGAGTCTAAAGCGGAAACTCTTAGTTTACTGTTTGCGACTCATTTCCCGGGAAATCAGATCGACATCGGCTCGTTGCACAGTCCGTCAAGGCAAGCTGAAGCCATTGAATTTGCTGTGCCATCCTTCGATGGCTTCAAATCGCCAGCCACCGACGGAATATATCCTGTTATGCTGCAAAGAGGTATAAGGCAGCTGCTTCCTACTATGAAAGGAATTTTCACTGCTAGCCTGCCACTTGCTCACATACCCATTCCTTGGTGAAAGTAGTCTTTATTCCCAAAATAGGAAAAGAGGACTACTCCCTTGCCAAGAGTTTTAGACCAACTAGTCTAACATCCTTCCTGCTGAAAAGCATGGAGAGACTGGCAGAGTTGCGCGTGCGCAAAGTTGCCCTTCGAATGCAACCTCTTTCGCAGATACTGCATGCTTATCAGCGCGGTAAATCCTGCGAGACTACGCTTCAAAACTTAGTTAGGAGAATTGAATGCGAGCTCGAAAGGAAAGAGTATGCGCTGGGCATCTTCATCGACATTGAGGGAGCTTTTGATAACGCAACATTCGACAACATGTGCAACGCTGCCAGACATCATGGATCAAAGAAATGCTTGTGCACAGGGCATTGACCCCTGAAGCAGGCCTCGTCCAGTGTGTCAAGTCCGGCGGAAACAGGAGCTTCCCGCAAGGTGGCATCCTGTCTCCGCTGGTCTGGTCCATGGTGGTCGACTCTCTGCTTGATGCTATGCAGTTGATGTCGCCATTCTTTCTGTCGGCTCATGTTTAGCGACTGTCCGTCTCAAAGCACAGGCGGCGCTGAATGTGATAGATGATTGGTGTACCAGAAATGGGCTGTCGGTCAATCGTCTTAAGACCGATGTCGGTCTCTTCACGAGAAGGAGGAAAAATACTGACATGACTCAGCTGGTACTAAAAGGCACTTCCATCCCGATATCCAAGGAGGCTAAGTATCTAGGTATCTAGTCATCTTAGATAGTAAGCTTCTCTTTTCAAAGCATGTTGAATCAAAAACCACCAAAGCGCTGTCAGCTTTCTGGCAATGCAAAGGAGCTTTTTGCAAAACATGGGGTTTATCGCCGGTAAAGGTCCTCTGGATCTACACGGCAATGTACATGGTGGAACAGACTAACACACAAATACGTCATAGCCTCATTCACCAAACTCCAAAGAACGGATTGTCACAGCTGTACGGGGGCTTTCCACCGTACTACGGACTACTCTAGACGATATAATGAACGTTCCACCTCTTGATATATTTATCAGAGAGTGTGCTCTGAAAGCCACGTCACGTGTGAAGAGAAATGCCTTTTAGTACAACTCGCATAGGAATAACAGTGTGATTGCGCCAGAATTGTCATGCGACACCTGTCTCATGGACATGCCTTCTGATGCATTGACGCCCGTTATCCTACTGCGCCGTAATTTCACAGTCGAGTTTCCATGGCATCAGGATTGGCTCTGGCTGGATGGTGAACCTGGACAGGATAGCCTTCGCATTTTCACAGATGGCTCCAGGTCTGGGCGGGGGTCCGGTGCTGGGGTCTTCTTTGAGCGCGAAAACATCCGACTGCACTTCGCGTCTCTCTTCCAATCAGAGAAATATGCAATCCTAATGGCCGTGCACTATGCTGTGAAGCACAGGTAGAGGCGGAAAAGTACATGCGTCTGCAGTGACAGCCAAGCTGCCCTCAAAGTTGTGTGCAGCCCCCTAACTAGCTCCAAATTAGTGCATGAACTCAAGTCCTTCTTGAACACAGTCGGTAGGCTAAATTCACTAAGGCTTGTATGAGTTTCAGGTCACTCTGGGAGCCCAGGAAATGAGTTTTCTGATGAACTCGCCAGAATGGATTCATAGGAGAGCTTCTCAGGACCTGAACCCACTCTACGTCTACCTGTGTCCACGGTTAGTTCCCACATTTAAGACTGGGTGTTTAATACACATAACCGTAGATGGAGGAATTGTCCAGGATGCAGGATGACAAAGCGCGTATGCCCTGGTGTCTGCAAGAAATCCGTAGCATTCCTCCTCTCTTTGATGGGAATCTACTGCAGAAGACTTGTGGGAGTAATTACGGGCCATTACACTTTTGCTAAGCATCTCTGCGTGCTTGGCATAAGTGAGACGCCTATCTGTGGTGCATGTTGCGAGGAGGATGACACCGCAGAGCATTTTCTCTGTGACTGTACAGTAATGTAAGGTGTCTGTCTGGAGTACAATGGACCAGTATTTGCGTCTGAGTGCTCCAACATATAGCAGAAGCCTTCAACAAAAAAGAAGTGAATCAAACTAAAAATCATTCACCATGTCTACTCGCATATCTCAATATCGTTCAAGATCATGCTTACCTAATTAGTATTCCAAGAATCCAACCAACAAAAGGTATCCTGCACCTGTAACAAATGCCCGCTCCTTCACCAAAGTCGAAATTAAGAAATTAATTACTTAAATGCCTGTCAACTCCCTGGTGATACCATTTATCATCGCAGCGACTTCTTTCGAATGGTAAGGTTTGTGGTCACGGTAGACAAAGGAAGTTCTAAATAATCCTTCGGAACGCCCCCGATCGGCGCTAATCGTTTTTAACGCGATCTAACCCTAAACGTCGTAGACTCACAATTCAGGATGATGTTTTAATTAACCCACAAAGACGCGTGATAAATGACTTCATTAGTCAAATGGGAACAACAGGGACGATACACCCAATGAATGGTCCTTGAGAGCGACATGGTATCAGGAAAGAACGGATGACTTCTAACCAAAACGACCTCTGGCCATGACTGAATCAATTTTCTAACGTCCAACATGCGAACGTGGTGCCATGACGAATCTGTCCGGCATGCCTCATCAAATGGCGCTTCATGCAGATCTATGTAAATTGTCGGCAATCAATTTTCCGCGCGCTTGACGGACGCGTAATTAACCGGCGCGCAATGCAATTGCATCGCACTTGACATGAGCTTACATGGTTCCGGGAAGACGCTAGATGGGTATGGGCATGCAACAAGTGTTCCTTTGAAACGTCAATCTTCATCTGAGAAAGGATTTGAAATTCAATATACCCCAGTCGTTGAGACATTAGACGTACATAGATGGCACTCAAGGCTATGCTCTATGAATAGAATTGGAGTGATGAGGCACGTACAAGGCGCCAGTAAGTACTGGCCTCCAGCCCGACTAACTTAGTATTGCTGTCGCGCGACAAAGTCATAATCAGTTCTGACCCATTTCGCCAACAGTCTCTCACGCGTAGTCCGCTCCGATTAATACATCCCGCGAACCTGTCCAAGGATTGAACCGCTTCCAACCTGTCCAAGGATTGACAGTAGCATGCATCATCTATAAACGTCAACCAGCAAACAGGACCGAAAAGCACAAACGCATCCACAGGTGTGGCCACAACGCAAATGGCCGTGCACCCCGTACACACGCACTTTATCGTTGCTGTCCATCTCTGGTGTGGTTATCCAGCCACGGATTAATAGTTGTAGCAAAACTAATGTGCATTCTGGACAACCGACAAAGATTTACATTACAGCTCCTACCCCACGCCAGATTGGCACCTAATTTCATTACTTCCACTCTATGGTCAAACATGCACGCAGCAATGGCTACCGCAACGTTTGCGCGTGCGTTTTTCTCTTCCAAGTGCGGCATCACGTTAGCGAGTAACACGAATTCAAATCAGGTGGACAGGATCCGATGTCCGTATATAATTCCAATTCACTGAATCGTATGTTATGTGGCAAGAAGTCGCACTTCATTTCGCCGGAGAAACGCACTAGCCACATGTCAATCTAATGCCGAAGTGGAAAGACGTTCACTTTATCTATCGCCAGGACTAATTAAGTGCCACTAACCTTCGCCGATCCATTTGTCGGCGACAGAGTATACTCTATTGTCGCATCCTTTGACAGAGTTGTTGGTGTTGGCGTCGGTGCCGTGCGTCTGATTAATCATGCGCCAATTCAACGTTTGTGTTGTCCCTGTTGTCCGGTTCGACATTGTGCATCCCCGCTTCAATCAGACAAGAAATTCAATGTCAAAGTCACACGCCAACATTACCACCGGGAGTGACACTAAAGCCAAGAGCCAGCATCACAGCGGCTAAGAGCATTCCACTGGTAAGCCTGTCCCACCACACGAGCCGCATTGGGCCCTTAACTCTCTGTTTCCCTTTCTTCGTTCGATACCCTAATGACTCTTCCTGATTCCACTGAGATTACACCGGCACACACGTACCACATACACGGGATGGTGATGCAACTTTCTCGACACAGATTGAGTTACATAAGCTCAGTTCAGTTTCGTCGTGGTCGTGGTCGCTGTCACGGTCATTTCTTGGACACACGAATGCATGGTGGCGGGTGGTGGTGTCTTGGATGGAATCTTATCGAAAAATTCGCCCCGAGATGAAGTCTGCTATTGCTCGTCGTTTGCTAGTTTGGAGCATTTCACTTACGGCTAGAGAATGTGGTCGGGACGCACGTCGCGTTAGTGTATCATAAATCTTTTCCGCATTACTGCTGAGTTGTTCACAGACCAAACTAGCTCATCTGAGCCAATATGCCCTCTGGGCTTGAAGAGGGAATACATTGATGTCCACTGGAATCTCGATAGAGATTTAATTAAAATTTATCGGAGCAGACATAATGTGGTCATGATAAGTGAATTCTGGAATCGTAGATGTCAAGCGATTGTAACTGTTTCACAGTCGATCCGGTTATAAGGATAGATAGCTTAAGGACAGAATGGAATCTGGACTCTTTGCGTGAGGCCTGGCGTGTGGGAAGTGCATGATGCACGAGGTGATGCAAATGTGCTAGAACAATAAATCTGAAATGGTTTCTTGGAATTGGAGCCTCCGGCCGCAGTGTTTATAAGTGGTTTCTAACAAGCCATTTCCTCGTTGGGCAAATTATGCTCGACGATCTATTTAGGATGGTGAATTGGTCAGGCATCCAGTTGAAGACTTTGGTTCGGTGAATGGAATTATGTAGTAGGTATCGAATCGGAGAGATGAGAAACTCGTTCAGGATCGGATGACTTCATCAGATAATCTTAAGTGGCATGGAGCGATGTGCTCAGTGCTGGAGGTGTCTAGTTGAGAATGCGTGGGTTCGCTGAACGTGTCATTGATTTCGGAATTTATGGAGTTCTTTAATGGCCACTAATAGTGGAATAGTTCATTGATTGATTGCAGAGCGCAAATTAGAGATGATTGAGTAGAGAATGATGAGGCACTAAGGAAGGTTTTCGGGGCACTCCTCGTCATGTACGGAGTCTTGCTTACTATCCAGTTCTTACAATGTGTTCTGAATATCCTGTATGACAACAACTTCCGCTACTAATTCTTGAAATAAATGTGAGGTGATGGAAGCAGCGAAGGATGGTAAGATTCATGGAGATTCACTAAAGATTCACCGAGACCAGGTACTCTTTCGCAACTTTGTCTGAAAGAGGCATCAGAAGAAATGATAAGGTCTTACTTACGCTACAGTTCGGGGGGAACCTGGGCCTCAACCAACAAGCCTTTCCGGCTAAGACGATATTCTGCTAGTTGTTTCCAGTGTCACACGCCCAGTTGGATGAGGTCCCTTTCCATCTGTGAGCGCCACATTAGATGCGGCCGCCTCCTGCAACGTTGTCCCTCGTGTTTGGAGTCGAAGACTCTTTGGGCCGGAGCTGTTGCGGCTTCTTCTTCTTCTTTGGTGGCGTTACAGCCCATCAAGGACCAGAGCAAAGCTTCTCTCAATCACCCATGTTGTGTGTGATTTATTTTTCACACAGGTGAAAGGGACCTACAGTTTAATGCCGATTCCGAACGGCTTGAGTCGAGAAGCTTTTATCAGGCAAGTTATACTACGGGGGGTTTTGCCAGTACCCCGCCGAGGAGGGACGCCGCGAAATAAACATTCGATGGCGTTGGTGTTATCGGGATCCGAGCTCGCTCATCGTGCGCCAGAGTCCAACACATTAAAAACTGCGCCACGGCGCCCTGTTGCGGCTATTCGCTCTATATGGCCTAGCCATCTTAGACGTGGGATCCATAAACGTCGTACTAGACCGATGTCGCTTTATAGCCCATGCCGTTCGTGGTTGAATCATCTCCTCTACTATCCGTCCACACAAACAGGACCGAAGATTGTGCGCAGAATCTTACTCTCGAAACGACCAAGGGCCTTTTCATCCCCTTTTGACAAGGTCCAAGTATCTGCACCGTAGAGGAGGACCTGGATGATTAAGGTTGTATAGAGGGTTATTTAAGTTTTTCGAGAGAGGGCTCTACTACTCACTGGCCTCTTGAGCTCGTACAAGCAGCGATTGGCAAGAGTTGTTCTACGTCTAATCTCAGCGCTGGTGTCGTTGCCGCTTGTTACCAGTGAGCCAAGGTAGACGAAATCCTTGACTACATAAAAGTGTTGGTTTTGCCCTCGTTTACCTTCAGACCCACTTCAGCCGCTTCTAGTTCAATGCTCACAAAAGCTCCATTGAAGTCCCGCTGCGTTCTCCCAATCACGTCAAATCATCAGCGTATGCGAGCAATTGTGCAGACTTGAAGTAGATCGTACCTTTAGGCCATGGAATCCTGAATGATCTTTTCAAGCTTGATGTTGATAAGCTAACATGACAGTGCGTTGCGCCGTCTGAATCTTTTTTTGACATCGAAGGTCTCGGTTAACTCCTTACCGAACCTAATGGAGCAACGAGAATTGTTTATTGTCTTCCCGCGCAATCTGACGAGTTTGGCGGGAATGTGAAAACATAACATGACTCTCTATAGCTCGGCCCTATAAACGCTGTCATATACGGCTTTAAAATCGACGAAATTCACGGGTCTTCTCTAAGATCCACCGCAGTGTAAATATTTGGTCCTTCGTGGCCTGAAGCCACATTGATAGGAAGGGACCTATCAAATTGCCAACGAATGCTTCCAGTCGTTTACACAGAACGTTCCAGGATTTGGTCGATGGTGGACTTCCCTGCCCTGAATCCGCTCTGATAAGGACCTATCAGCTTGTTTAAAAAAACCTTCAGGCGTTCACACAAAACGGGAGAGAAAATTTGGTAGGCGATGTTAAGAAGACTTATTCCTCTGTAGTTGGCGCAGTCAGAGGGGTCTCCTTTCTTTTGGATCGGGCATACGATGCTTAGACTCCATTCCTTGTGCATGCTTTCCTCTGACCATATCTTACAGATGAGCTGGTGCATGCCCCTAACCAAATCATCTCCAGCTGCCCTGAAGAGCTCAGAAGACAGTCCGTCTGCGCCAGCAGCTTTATTCGTCTTGAGTTTCGATATGGCGAATCTTACTTAGTCGAGGTCAGAGGCACGGAATTCTTCGCGGCCTTCGTTGTTAAGAAATGAATCACTCCGCCTGACAGCGGCAAGTTGACTAACATCGCCCTTATACAGTCTGCAGAAGTGATTTTTCAATATTCTCAGCATCGACTGCGATTATACTACTAGGTGTCCGTTCTTATCCCTGCAGGCTTCCGTTCTGGCTTTATAACCTTGGCAAGTTCAGGTTTATCTCATGACAAAACTCCCGAACGTCAGGCCTGCAGTAACACCTCTCCAAATCCTCAATCGCGCGCTTCTCGTGCTCTTTCTTCTTTCTTCTAAGAAGCTTATGCTCCTCCCTTCTTTTTAACTCGTAGAGCTCACCAGCTGCTCTTGTTCTTTTATGCAGCGAGGCCTTATATGCATCCTGCTTCGCTGTATGAATCCTCCTGCACTCGTCATCGAACCAGGTGTTTCTTCGTGGTGGAGCCTTGAAACCCAAAACTTCGGATGCAGAGCTTTTCAGGGCTTGTTTGCAAAGGCTCCACTGCTGTTCTATTGATAGTTGGGAGGATTCAGGTGTATTGGAGAGCTTAAGGGAGACGCGATCGGTAAAAGCACGAGCGGTTTCTGGCGATAGTAGCTTTCCGACGTCATAACTTTGTATTCTTACTCTACTCCGTTGCGTTCGTGATATCCGTAATCGCATCTTGGCTACTACAAGATAGTGGTCCGAGTCGATGTTAGCCCCTCGGAAAGTTCGAACATCAAGGATAGTGGAGGAATGTCTGACGTCGATCGCGATGTGATCAATCTGATTGGTGGTCGATTGATCAAAGGACCGCCAGGTGCCTTTGTGTATATCGAGGTGCGGGAAGCGCATACTGGTTATCGGATGTGGTGTCGTCTAGGCTATGTTTGCCGAAGACTCGCTCAAAGATGCTTTCCTTACCCAGCTTAGCATTGAAGTATCCTAGTACAATTTTGTTGTCATAGCTAGGACATTGGGCATACATTCTGTATAGGAGATCGTAGAACTCATCTTTGGTGGAGTCATCCTTGCCTTCCGTGGGGGCGTGGACGTAGATCGGGCTGATGAGAAACCAAGAACTTTTTGCTTTGGTCCACCTCGAACAACAAATCCGCATCCGAAAAATCGCTGTCCTCTGTTCCTATAGCAGTCGTCGTAATAAAAACTCGAATGACACCTTAAGTGAGAGCGCCGTGGCGCTGTGGGTAGTGTGTTGGCCTCTGACGACCAATCTCTCAATCACCCATGTTGTGTGTGATTTATTTTTCACACAGGTGAAAGGGACCTACAGTTTAATGCCGATTCCGAACGGCGTGAGTCGAGAAGCTTTTTCACGGCAAGAATAAAGCCGCTGGCGCAGACGGCCTGTCTGCTGAGCTTTTTAAGGCGGCTGGAGATGAGCTGGTAAGGTGCATGCACCATCTCATCTACAAGGTATGGTCGGAGGAAAGCATGCCCGACGAATGGAATCTCAGCCCGGTTCATAAGAAAGGAGACCCCTATAACTATAGGGGAATAAGTCTCCTTAACATCGCGTATAAGATCTTCTCTGCCGTATAGTGTTAACGCCTGAAACCGTTTGTGGATAGCTTGATCAGCTCGTATCAGTGTGGCTTCAGGCCAGGTAAATGGACAATAGATAGAGCTGAGCCATGTCTAGTTTTAACATGCCTGCCAAACTCGTCCGATTGTGCAGGATGAGAATGGAGAACTCTCGCTACTCCATTAAGGCGGGTAACGAACAAATCGAGACCTTTGATGTTTAAAAAGGACTTAGTCAAGGTGACGCGCTGTAATGCAACTTTTTCAACATCGTGCTTGAAAAGATCGTGTAAAAGTCGCTGGCCAACACAAGAGGAACGATTTGTTTCAAGTATACGCAATTGCTTGCGTACGCCGACGAGATTGACGTGATTAGACGGACACAGCGAGACGTCAATGAGGCCTTTGTAAGCATTGAGGTAGAAGCGGCTAAGTTGTGTCTTAAGATTAATGAGGTTAAAACCAAATATCTGCTTTCAACAAAAAGAGATGGGCAACGCCGACGTATTGGCCAGAACGTCACCATCGGCATAAACAGCTTTGAGGTGGTCAAGTAATTCGTCTACCGTGGCTCACTGATGACCGGCGACAACAACACTAGCGCTGAAATAAAACGCAGAATCACTCTTGCCAACCGCTGTTTCTTTGGGCTCAAGACGCAATTGAGAAGTAGAGCCCTCTCTCGGAAAACCAAGGTGACACTATATAAGACCTTAATCATTCCAGTCCTCCTTTACGGCGCAGAGGCTTGGACCTTAACAAAAGCGGATGAAGATGCCCTTGGTCGTTTCGAGAGGAAAATTCTGCGCACTATCTACGGTCCCGTTTGTTCAAACGGTGTATGGAGGAGAAGATATAACGAAGAACTGTACGGGCTGTACAGCGACATCGGCCTGGTACGACGTCTACGGATACAGCGTCTAAGGTGGCTAGGCCATGTAGAGCGCATGGAAGATACAGCTCCGACCCGAAAAGTCTTCGAATCAACTCCGGAAGGAAAGTGCGGCAGAGGACGGCCGCCTCAGCGGTGGCGCACGCAGGTGGATGGGGACCTCAACCAACTGGGCGTGCGCCACTGGAAACAGCTGGCCAAAGACCGTGCCGCTGGAGACGCTTGTTGGTTGAGGCCCAGGTTCACCACGGACTGTAGCGCCACCTAAGTAAGTAGATAAGTATGCTATGGGGGGTTTTGCCAGTACCCCGCCGAGGA
This sequence comes from Eumerus sabulonum, assembly GCA_951905685.1. Taxonomy (NCBI): domain Eukaryota; kingdom Metazoa; phylum Arthropoda; class Insecta; order Diptera; family Syrphidae; genus Eumerus; species Eumerus sabulonum. Next base: position 10,780,767 of record OX645060.1, read on the forward strand.
GGAACGCCGCGAAATAAACATTCGACGGCGTCAGTGTTATCGGGATCCGAACTCGCTCATCGTGCGTCAGAGTCCAACACACTAATCACTGCGCCACACGCTTACTAATGATTAATACAATTTGGATCAATCATTCAAACAAAAGGGACATTTCCCAACTACATATATGCAACCTTGCCCGAAAGTAGTTTGCGAGCCGGATGCATGGCGTAATGGTTAACACACTGGACTCTCAATCCAGTGATCCGAGTTCAAGTCTCAATGTCCTCAGCCACCGAAAAGCAAAGACGCTCAACCCCCCGTTTCCCATTCTACACACTTACCACTTGCAGTGGCATGACTACGTTTTAAGTGATTCAAAGGAGAGTACAGTTTTGACTAATGTCTCGCTAACAATACGTGTTATGTCTTCAAAGGTATCGCTGTATCCAAGTGTGATGTATCCTCCAAAAAAGTTATGCAAAAATATCCGCACCAAACCATTCATGTTTTCGGGTCCCAATGCACGCTGCAAAGTTTACTTTGTTTGGCCAGATTCCTTGCATAAAATCTTCCAGGAAAATCTGGCCACGACTTGACCGACAGCAGAACACGGGGCTAATCTACCTAGAACGAACCAACGTCAGCATAACCCTTGGTGTCATCACTGGTCACTATCTTATTGGCAGTTATGCAAAAAGACTAAGGCAAGTTTCGTATAACTTCTGCAGGAGCTGTGAAGACATAGAGAAGGTTGAGTCCATTTAAAACTGGCTCTGCGCCTGTCCGGCCCTCTGTCATAGTAGGAGTCTATACCTGGGATCCTACTTCCTTAGCGAACTGACGACGTTCAGCGGATAAGGATAACTGATTTTTTCGATTTTGTAAGATATTAGAGCTAACTCGACCACCTAAATATTGCTGCGGACACGAACCGACGGTTGTGTTCGAATTTCGCTCTCAAGGCTTGGAATGCTCTGTGGCAGCTAAAAAGAAACTGTGAAAGTTACCATCAAAGGCATAATGCTGAATGTCAATGCCAGAGCACGGAGCATTCTGGAGTCTTTTGAAGGGGAACGTTTGACGATGAACATTCGAAAGATTGGACCGAGGGCTACATAAGCGGGAACACTTGCCCTCGGGGGCATCCTACTTACTTACTTAGGTGACGCTACAGTCCGTGGGAACCTGGGACTCAACCAACAACCTTCTCCACCTGGCACGGTTTTTGGCCAACTGTTTCCAGCGCCGCACGGTCAGTTGGTTAAGGTCGTCCTCTGCCGCCTTCCTTCCGGGGTGGACTCAAGGATTTTTCGGGTCGGAGCCGTATTTACCATGAGCTCTACATGGCCTAGCCACCTAAGACGCTGTATTCGTAGACGTCTTACCAGGCCGATGTTGCTATACCACCCGTTCTTCATTCAATTTTCTCCTCCATACTCCGTTTGAACAAACGGGACCGTAGATAGAGCGCAGAATTTTCCTCTCGAAACGACCAAGGGCATCTTCGTCCGCTTTTGTTAGGGTCTAAGCTTCTGCGCTGTAAAGGAGGACTGGGATGATCAAGTTCTCATATAGTGTCACCTTGGTTTTCCGTGAGAGGGCTCTACTTCTCAATCGCATCTTGAGCCCAAAGAAACAGCGGTTGCCAAGAGTGATTCTGCGTTTTATTTCAGCGCTAGTGTTGTTGTCGCCGGTCATCAGTGAGCCAAGGTAGGCGAATTCCTTGACCACCTCAAAGCTATTTCTGCCGATGGTGACGTTCTGGCCAATACGTCGGCGTTGCCCGTCTCTTTTTGTTGAAAGCAGATATTTGGTTTTAACCTCGTTAACCTTAAGCCCCAACTTAGCCGCTTCTACCTCAATGCTTACAAAGGCCTCATTGATGTCTCGCTGTGTCCGTCCAATCACGTCAATGTCGTCGGCGTACGCAAGCAATTGCGTATACTTGAAACAAATCGTTCCTCTTGTGTTGGCCAGCGACTCTTGCACGATCTTTTCAAGCACGATGTTGAAAAAGTTGCATGACAGCGCGTCACCTTGTCTAAGTCCTTTATAAACATCAAAGGTCTCGATTTGTTCGTTACCCACCTTAATGGAGTAGCGAGAGTTCTCCATTCTCATCCTGCACAATCGGACGAGTTTGGCAGGGATGTTAAAATTAGACATGGCTCAGCTCTATCAATTGTCCATTTACCTGGCATGAAGCCACACTGATACGAGCCGATCAAGTTATCCACAAACGGTTTCAGGCGTTAACACAATACGGCAGAGAAGATCTTATATGCGATGTTAAGGAGACTTATTCCACTACAGTTATAGGGGTCTCCTTTCTTATGAACCGGGCAAAAGATGCTGAGATTCCATTCGTCGGGCATGCTTTCCTCCGACCATACCTTACAAATGAGATGGTGAATGCATCTTACCAGCGCATCTCCAGCAGCCTTAACAAGCTCAGCAGACAAGCTGTCTGCGCCCGCGGCTTTATTAGACTTAAGTCTCGATATCGCTATTTTGACTTCTTCTAGGTCGGGTTGACGGAATTCTCTTACATCGTCGTCACTGACGAATGGATCGTTCTGCCTGACAGCAGTATCTTGTCTGTCAGCGCCGTTATACAGTCCGCAGAAGTGGTCTTGCCAAATCATCAGCATCAACTGTGATTCCACTACCCGTTCTCCATTTTCATCCCGCCTCTGCTCTGACTTTGTAGCCACATGTTCGTTTTACCTTATTGTGAAACTTCCGGGCGTCATTCCTGCGAGAGCGTCTCTCCATCTCTTCGATCTCACGCTTTCCGTATTCCCTTTTCTTGCTGCTGAGAAGCGTGTGTTCCTCTCTTCTCTTCTGCTCATAGATTTCGCGAGCAGCTCTCGTCCGTCGTTGCAGCGTGGATTTGTATGCCTCTTGTTTTGTTGCACGGGCTTGTTCGCATTGTTCGTCGAACCAGGGGCTTCTAGGTAGTGGCGGTTTGAAACCCAGCACCTCTGAGGCAGCCTCTCTGAAGGCACTCTGGTAATGCGTCCATTCCTGCTCTATTGTTTGCGCTGCTGTGGGCGGATTTTGAGAGAGCTTGAAGGAGACACGATCGGCAAGGATTCAAACATCAAACTTACGTTATCCTACTTGACTCCTAAGCATTCTTGATATCCTCATTCGTACCTTGGCTACAACAAGGTAGTGGTTCGGGTCGATGTTGGCTCCTCGGAGGGTTCGTACGTCCGAAATACTGGCGTCGATCGCTATGTGATCAGTCTGATTGGTGGTCGATTGATCAGCAGATGGGGGAATCGTGTGTTTGCTACAAGGAGGTTAAGCCCCATTAGGAAGTCGATTAGCCTTAATCCGTTGTCGGATGTGGTGTTATGAAGGCTAGGCTTTCCTATGATCGATCCAAATATGTATAAAAGTCATCCTTGAGTTGATCATCGTTTTCTACCGTGGACGGGCCACTCGGAGGCTGTGTGTCGACTTGGATTGAGCAGGGACAGAGATAGAAGCTGACGTTTACCGTGTTAAACACGGAGCTTCTTTGCTCTGTTTGCTCGCTCAGTACTAATTCAGTATTCAATAACTTTCTTACTTACTTATCAGGTCAGCGATCCATGGAGGATCTGAGCCTGAGCTATAGCTACCTTCCATCCTTGACGGTCCCGGGCACGCTGCTTCCAGTTGTCAAGACCAAGATGTCTTACATCCGCGATTACTTGGTCTTTATACCTGAGGTTCGGTCTTCCTCTTCTTCTCGAACCAGGAGGCTCGGAGTCGAAGACCCTCTTAGCTGGAGCGTTGATGTCCATGCGCTCGATGTGGCCGAGCCAGTGTAGTCAACGGATCCTTGCCTTCCGGACAACATCCACATCTTGGTACAGCCCGTAGAGTTCGCGGTTGTGTCTTCTTCTCCATTCACCATCCTCACAGACAGGACCAAATATCCCGCGCAGAATTTTTCTATCAAAAGAACCCAAAACCAGCTCCGCTGTCCTGCTTATCGTCCAGCTTTCGGCTCCGTACAGCAAGACTGGCAGAATGAGCGTTTTGTAAAGCATGACTTTGGTCTTTCGAGTGAGGAGTTTTGACCCCAGTTGTTTGGACAAGCCGAAGCAGCAGCGGTTGCCAAGGGCGATTCTATGCCGGATCTCCACTGTGGTGTCATTTGTGGAATTTACGTTTGCCCCGAGGTAGACAAACTCCTTAACTACCTCGAAATTGTAGCTGTCAATCGTTATATTTTGTCCCAGGTGGTGAGCGACGGATTGGTTTTTGCTTGACAGCATGTATTTCGTTTTGTCCTCATTGATCTTAAGACCAACTCGTTTCGCCTGTTCTTCAAACGCCGTGAATGCTTCCACAATGCCACGACGAGAACACGCGATGATGTCGATATCATCCGCGTATCCTAGCAGCTGGATGGACTTGTAAAAAATAGTGCCTTCCCTGTTGACGCCTGCCCGTCGCACTATCTGCTCCAGCACCAGGTTGAAGAAGTCACATGACAGCGCATCTCATTCAATAACCATATAGTGTTAATTCAGTATTCAGTATCAGTGACTCAGTGATCAGTCGATTAACCACTGTGGAAGTAATCAAGCCATCTATGGAGTTAGTGGACAGTTATCTAGCAGATGTAGAGACAAAGGATCTAATAAATGTGAAGCGGTCAGGTAATTAATTTGAGGTGGAATGATGGAGTGTGTATTGGATAAGCAAGGCAACAGTTGGAGTTATCGCAGTCCGGTGGTCGAATCCTATTCTGCACTAGTAATTTTCGTGACAATATTATAGTTTAAAAATATCAGCAATACATTGATCCTGTCAAGATCCTGGCGAACGGAGAAAGCGTCCTTTAAAGAATCGCTACCTATCGGATTGTTCTCCCACGAACAAGGTAGACTGAACGTGGAAAAGACAATTTATTGAGTGAGTTCATAAGCAAAAAAATGTCGATCAATATCGTTTGTCAATTTAACAGGACGACACTTATGACTATCGCTTCCAATTCAGTAAGCAATATCCTCAATGCAGTACCTCATCTGAATGTTTATTCATGCGTTTATGAACTAATTGCAAATAAAACCGCATTTCAAATGCAAATACGAGTATCTACAAGATCGTTAGTGTTTACTGCCGATCAAGCAATGCAATCTACTTAATCCTACTATCTGTCAGCAATAAAGTAAAAAGTAAGACAGCACCCGCGAGCAATCCCATTTAGAATTACATACGCTTGACAGCTCAATTGGCAATCATTAATTAAAAAAAAATATTTTTTTATTGATCCGTATCTCGTGTATACTAATTTGTTCAATACATCGTCGCGAATAAATCATCCCTTCAGTGGGGTGCAAACGAGAACTAAACTGAACCAGGTGCCAGTGTGAATTAGATGGACCTCGTCGCCGGCGAATCAATTACCTTCACTTGACTTATGGTGTCACTGTAAGTGCAGTCATTTACACTCGTCGTCGTCGTGGATACTCCTGGCGACACCCGGATAACAATGCAAACAATTACTGTCAGACGATCGCTCGATCTCCAGCAGTGTGATCGATAGTGTCGATCGTGTCGCATGTCTCAAATCAGTAAAACAAAGTCATTGGTATGGCATGTCACTTCGCAATATTGCCACAACACTGACAATGCGTTTGCGCCTGCGCAGTTCGCCCAGTGGGTAGTTGAAGCTTGCACGATCCCCTAAGCGCCACTACTCTGCATTATTACCGCTGTTTTCCATTCCCTATACGCAGATAGTTAAGTTAGTAATCAATGACATCAATGACAATATAGAAGATAATTGGCGGCAGGTTGAGAAATGAAATCAATAGTCCGGGAGAGCAATCAATTATATACGCTTCACTGACAGGTCTGGGGGAGTGTTGCGATCGTCTGTGATTGTTTGCCCTCTCGAACGTGTGAAATGGTAAACACTTCCACGTCCAATTTGAATTTCAAAAATACTAAGCTCCACTTAAGATACAGACTCGTAAATCCGGGCTGCGAAAGTTACATGTCTCAGATACTACGTAGTTACATGGCGTCGGCTGTGTGGTGTCAGGTTTGATTTGAAAGAGTTGTTGCATTTCCAACAACTTGTTGACATTTCGTGTGTAAGTCGGGATTATGACGCCTAAGGGTTATAGAAAAATTGACAGATTTATTCATTTGTTAATTTTCGGCGACTCAGTGATGCTGGGAACAAGTTGTGATTAATCGAATACGTTTGTAAAGGCGCCGATGGATAAATAATGTCGTCTGTCATGGGATGTCTTCTTTCTCCTTCTTATCAGGCCTGCGATCCATGGAGGATCTGAGCCTGAGCTATAGCTGCCTTCCATCCTTGACGGTCCCGGGCACGCTGCTTCCAGTTGTCAAGACCAAGATGTCTTACATCCGCGATAACTTGGTCTTTATACCGGAGGTTCGGTCTTCCTCTTCTTCTCTAACCAGGAGACTCGGAGTCGAAGACCCTCTTAGCTGGAGCGTTGATGTCCATGCGCTCGATGTGACAGAGCCAGTGTAGTTGACGGATCCTTGCCTTCCGGACTACATCCACATCCTGGTACAGCTCGTAGAGTTCGCGGTTGTGTCTTCTTCTCCATTCACCTTTCTCACAGACAGGACCAAATATCCGGCGCAGAATTTTTCTTTCGAAAGAACCCAAAATCAGCTCCGCTGTCCTGCTTATCGTCCAGCTTTCGGCTCCGTACAGCAAGACTAGCAGAATGAGCGTTTTGTAAAGCATGGCTTTGGTCTTTCGAGTGAGGAGTTTTGACCCCAGTTGTTTGGACAAGCCGAAGTAGCAACGGTTGCCAAGGGCGATTCTATGCCGGATCTCCACTGTGGTGTCATTTGTGGAATTTACGTTTGCCCCGAGGTAGACAAACTCCTTAACTACCTCGAAATTTTAGCTGTCAATCGTTATATTTTGTCCCAGGTGGTGAGCGACGGATTGGTTTTTGCTTGACAGCATGTATTTCGTTTTGTCCTCATTGATCTTAAGACCAACTCGTTTCGCCTGTTATTCAATCGCCGTGAATGCTTCCACAATGCCACGGCGAGAACACGCGATGATGTCGATATCATCCACGTATCCTAGCAGCTGGATGGACTTGTAAAAAATAGCGCCTTCCCTGTTGATGCCTGCCCGTCGCACTATGTGCTCCAGCACCAGGTTGAAGAAGTCACATGACAGCGCATCTCCTTGCTTAAATCCGGTGCATGTTTCGAATGGTTCCGAGGTCATAGAACCGAGTTGGACGGTGCATCGCGTGTTTTTTAGCGTGGCGCGACACAACTGGATCAGTTTTCCCGGGATCCCGAATTCGGCCATCGCACCAAACAGTCCTTCACGATGAATGCTGTCGTATGCGGCTTTGAAATCGATGAAAAGATGGTGTGTATCGATTCGAAACTCGTTGGTTTTTTCCAGGATTTGTCGAAGTGTGACAATTTGGTCTATAGTCGATTTACCGGGCCGGAAGCCGCACTGGTAGCTGCCGATTAGTGCGGTGCAAAATGGTTTTAGACGTTCACACAATACGCTGGACAGGATCTTGTATGCGACATTGAGCAGGGATATACCTCTAAAGTTCTTGCAAGAAGTAGGATCGCCTTTTTTGTGGATGAGGCATATAGAGCTGGTATTCCAGTCGTCGGGCATGCTTTCATCTTCCCAAATTCTGCAGATGATCTGGTGCATGCTCCCTACAAGAACATCGCCGCCAGCCTTGAAGAGCTCTGATGGCAAGCCATCTGAGCCTGCGGCCTTGTTGTTCTTCAGCTTCTGAATAGCTGTGCCGACTTCTTCGATGCTGGGTGGGAGGACTACTTCAGCGGCTGGAGTTGGGATTTCCTCGGTCCCTACCACTCTCTCTTGGTCATGCTCGTTAAGCAGCTGCTGGAAGTGCTGCTTAAATACATCCACTATTCCCTGCGGGTCGGTGACGAGATTACCCTCGCAGTTTCTAAGAGCCAGGGTGCCCTTTTTGAAGCCTCCTGCAAAGGCCTTTGGCTTTCTTGTAAAGGCTCGTATGTTATGTTTATCCCTAGACTCCTCGATATCCTTGAGCTGGGAGGCTGCGAAGATTCTTTTCTTTTGTCGCAGTAGTTTTTTCTGCTCCCTTCTTCTGGCTCGGTACTCTTCTTGCGCTGCCCTGGTTTTCCTCTGCAGCGCCTTTTGCTACGCCTCGTCGGTTGCTGCCTTTTTCTGCTCACACTCGCCATCATACCACGGGTTTCTTGTCGGGGGTGGTAGGTATCCTAAGGTGGTTTCGGCTACTTCCTGAATGGCTGAGCGGCAATGCAGCCACATATTATTGGCATTTGTGTTCGACGTAGGCATACCGTAGAGTCTTTCGCTCAGCTGCTCCCTGGCAACCTCCGGTGTGCTCAGGCGCCCAATGTCGAACCTCCTCCTGATGGGCTGGTGCAGCTTTCTGACATTGGACAGTCGAGCTCTGAATCTTACTGCTACGAGGAAGTGGTCAGAGTCGCCATTTGCCCCTCTGAATGTTCGCACATCCAGGATGTTTGACCAGTGCCTTGCGTCAATGAGCACATGGTCAATTTGGTTGGCGGTTCGACCGTCCGGAGATCGCCAGGTAGCTGTGTGGATTCGCTCGTGAGGGAATCTTGTGCTACTTATCACCGCATTACGAGCTGTCGCAAAGTCAGCGAGTCGGAAGCCGTTATGTGTTGTTGTATAGTGGAGGCTGTGCTTTCCGATCACTCCGCCAAGGGTGTTTTCCTTACCGATTTTGGCGTTGAAGTCCCCGAGCACGATTTTTACATCGTACTCCGGACAAGCTCCGTAGGCGTTGTCCAGGAGGTCATAGAAGTCCTCCTTGATAGGGTCTTCAGCCTCGTCGGTAGGGGCGTGTGCACCAATAAGGCTGATGTTATAAAATCTGCCTCTGATGCGGATCACAGCCAGGCGATCACTTATAGGTTTAAAGTCGATGACCTTCGACCTTAACCGCTTTCCCACGACAAATCCGCATCCCAGTAAGTCGCAATTTTTCTTCCTAATCATACCGTTTCCTATCCAGCGTATTTCCTGGACCGCAGTAATATCCGCCTTGTACTGCGTGAGGATTCCTTCTAGTTTATGAGCAGCTCCGGGAGTGTACAGGGTTCTGACATTCCAGGAGCATACTCGCAAGTCGTGTTCCTTTTTCGTGCGTTGTCGTCCTCGAGTATCCGTCCGTGTATCCGAGGCATCGTGCTCATTCATAACTTTAAGTTTTTTTTTTACGTGGGCGGATTGTTAGCCCGCCGCACGACCGCCATTCTGGTCGGGGTTTTGTCGCTGCATACGTTTGGTCACCTCCCAACGGTTGTTGGAGAGGCTATCCAGAGGGCGCCACGAGGAGGCCGTATGTCGACTTGACCCGGGCATTTAAACAGGGATCGTTGCTGGCATCTCGCCAGGTTGAGAGCAATCAACAACTTTACCCTGTATGTCCGAGCCTATGCCCTCCAATGGGATGTCACTCTTATGCAATTCGTAATTTAAAAGCGGAAGAAATCGCAAGATTCTGAAAAGTATTGTTACGAAAATTACTTCGAGTTCGAACAGCCTCAGATCAATTATCTGGGCGCTTCACCTTTATTACAAGCTTTTACACACTTTATACTTTATTGCTTACACACACTTTACTATTCCACCACAGATCAATTCTCTACCTTTGTTACAACGTTTGTCTCTACATCCCGCTAGATGGCTTGATTCGCGACTGATCACTCGTTATTGAATTCCGAAAACTGAATGCCACCGAGAGCGAGTGTTTCCATTATATAGCCCTCGGTCCATTTTCTCGGATGTTCGCCGTCAGATGTTCCCCTTCGGAAGCCTCTAGACTGCTCTGAAATTCAGCAGTATGCCGCTGAAAGTTGCCATCATTTCCTATTTTAGCTTCATCAGAACATTCCAAACTCTCACAGCGAAATTCGAACATAACCGTCACGTCGGTTTGTGTCCGTAACAGTATTGTTCCTGTCGAAGTTCGAATGCTCTGTTGAAGCTGAAATGGAAATGATGGAAACTTTCAGCTGCATACTGCTGAATGCCAGAACATTCTAGAGACTTCCGAAGGGGAACATCTGACGACCCTTGCAATAAACGAAAAATGGACAATGATCTTCGGCCACGTGCAGCTGAACAACTGGCAGACGCCCTAGACCGCTAGGAAGCGGACATAACCGCCATTCAAAAAATTCGACGAAATGGACCGGGTATAAAGTGTAGAAGACATGTACTGCCTTCCCTGTTAACGCCTGTCACTATTTGCTCCAGCACTAAATTGAATACGTCGCATGACAGCGCATCTTCTTGCCGAAATCCTAAAAGTCCTAAAACCGAACTGCACGGTTCAAACGGTACGCTGGGCAGGATCTTGTATGCGACATTGAGCAGGGATACATACATATATCTATTTAGTTCTTGCAGGAGGTAGGATCGTCCTTTTTGTGGAGAGGGCTGATATTCCACTCGTCGGGCATGCTTTTATCTTCCCAAATTCTACAGATGATCTAAGGCATGCTCCCTACCAGAACATCGCCGCCAGCCTTGAAGAGCTCTGATGGCAAGCTATCTGAGCCTTCGGCCTTGTTGTTCTTGAGCTTTTGAATAGCTGTGCCGACTTCTTCGATGCTGAGTGGGAGGACTACTTCAGCGGCTGGAGTTAAGATCTCCTCAGTCCCTACTACTCTCTCTTAGTCATGCTCGTTAAGCAGCTGCTGGGAATGCTGCTTAAACACATCCACTATTCCCTGAGGGTCGGTGACGAGTTTACCTTTGCAATTTCGAAGAGCCCGGATGCCTTTCTTAAAGCCTCCTGCAGGGCTTTTAGCTTTCTTATAGAAACCCTGTATTTTATGTTTGTCCCTAGACTCCACGATATCCTGTTCTTTGGTCGCAGCAGTTTTTTCTTCGCCCTTCTTCTGGCTCGGTACTCCTCTTGCGCTGCCCTGGTTTTCGCTGCAGCGCCTTTTGGTAAGCCTCGTCGGTTACTGCCTTTTTGTGCTCACAATTCGCCATCACACTACGGGTTTCTTATCGAGGATGGTAAGTAACCTGAGGTGTTCTCGGCTACTTGCTGAATCGCTGAGCGTCAATGCAGCCACATAGTGTTATCGTTCGTGCTCGACATAGGCATAGAGCACGTAGGCGTAGAGCCTTTAGCTTAGTTGCTGCCTGTAGACTCTGGTAACCTCCGGTGTGCTCAGGCGTCCGATGTCGAACCTCCCTTGGTGGGATGGTGGGGCTTTCTGAACTTGGACAGTCGAGCTCTGAATATTGCTGCTACAAGGAAATGATCAGAGTCGACGTTTACGCTCCTTAATGTTCGCACATCTAGGATGTTTGACGAATGTCTAGCGTCAATGAGCACATGGTCGAATTGGTTGGCGGTTCGACCATACGGTGATCTCCAGTTTGCTGTGGGGATTCACTTGCGGGGAAATCTTGTGCTACTTATCACCGCATTACGAGCTGTCCGTGAGTCGGAAGCAGTTATCTGTTTTTGTATCGTGGAGGCTGTGCTTTCCGACCACTCCGCCAAAGGTGCTCTAGTTACCGATTTTGGCATTAAAGTCCCCGAGTACGACCTTAACATCGTATTCCGAGCAAGCTCGGTAGGCGTTGTCCAAGAGATCATAGAAGTCATCTTTAATGGGGTCTTCAGCCTCTTCGGTAGGGGCGTGTGCACATTCTGCCTTATAGCAGTCCAAAGAGTTGACCAGTTGTTCGGCTGCACCGACTACACCCAAATAAAACGTTATATCGTCAGCACAGGGGTGGATAACACCACATGCACATGGAAACAGGACTTACTAACATAACTGCTAGATGTTCGGCTGCAGTGGCTTCTGCTCACTATTTTACGGGCCAGCGCATGTCGGATACGCTACTCCTACGAGGCCTTTGTTAGTCGTTTACCACCCTGTGGCTATCAATTGCTCCAGAAAAACTAAATTTTCAATGGACAAGAAGTCTAAGCTGCTCACTTCCTTCACTTGGGTTCTCCACTCGCACTATAGATGCCGATACATCATCACCATGAACTGTGCACTCGGGATATCACATTCAACCCAGCCGAAAGCAGGAGTATGTGCACCAGGACGCAATGTATCGTGCGATTACATATTCTCAGCTGTTTTGGAGCAAAAATATTCGCAAAATTAATTGAAATATTTCTCAACGTCGTCGTCAGAAGGATTCCAATAAACGAGAAAATGGGTTACTACGAATGATGTAATGCAGCAACCGCTTGAACCCGTTCTGCCTGATCACATCCTCCGATAATCACTACTTGCACTGATCATCCTCGTTGCACACCAAACAATTTACACCCCAAACAGGTCCCGATGCTTATCTACACAAGGAAATAACGCGCAAGGCAGCATCCACCGAAGGTGCAAAAACGCCCAAAAGCACACCGTCTGCCAGTTAATCCTCCACCAACGAGCGATCATCGTCCTCCCCAGACTCTCCACGATCCACACTCAATCGATCGAATGCTCCTGATAAATCATCCACCGCCAAACGGCTAAAGGAATCTTTCTTTGCTGCGCATTTCTAAGAAACTGATCGCGCTCTGGCGGCATCATCGTCATTGCATCAGGACGACAGGCTTATTGGCGCTTCGCGTTACGTTAACCTTCCTCCGTGCGAGGGGATAAAGGTGAAAAAAGCGTAAAATTTATTATCCTGAGCCCCCGCGGTATGTTTAGCAAAAAAAGGGAAACAAAAATCCCGAAAAGGAATTCAGGGAATCAACTACGCCCAGCAGAGGAGGCAACGCCTCGCCGCACGCCACAACAATATGCGGCAAGTGAATGACTTAATCACAGACACAATACGCCAGCCGAACGAGCTGCTCGTGATTTACTCTGTCAATTATGAAAGCCACTAATTAAGCGCCTATTCCAGCCCAGATGCCTGCGATTTATGCGCCACTGATTGAGTCATAGACAGGGGCTGGACGCGAAGAATTGACTTCCAAATTGGATTCGCGATTCCTAGAGGATCTATGACCGCTCTGGACTCGTATTCAGTTCGCTTTCGTTGCATAAATCATTGCCAGCAAGTCGGGCGAGCGTGGTGATCCCGACGCCCATCCCGAGAGTGCGAATAAAGCCCTGCGTCTATGGTCAGCGCGCGTAGCGCTCACATTATGGTTTCTAATTTCGCAAAATGAATTATTGTTTGGATTTCGCGGCAAAGCTATTCGGGAGAGGATTTATGTTCTAGATGCTGCGCACCCGCAGCATGAGTGATGACGATCGCTGTGTCCTTCCTGGCTGCGAGGCTAGACAGAGGCTTGTGCGGCGTCCTCATATCGTGGGCTATGAATTTATAGACGCCACTTTGGAGGCGTTTACGCATTCAAGACTATTTCGGAAATTGATTTCGCTCCGCTTGGCTTGATTCGGTCACATCGATGGCAGCGTGCCCGAGAATTGCTCGGTGGCGGCGCCATTGCGTCAGTTTTGCAATAAATTTCGATTCAATTCAATTCGTAGAGAAATCCGAGGGTTGTCCAATTGATGAATTGCCAAGGTCTTCCGCTTCAGCGAACACTGAGGGGCGGGATGAGAAGAAAAGCACTTTAACGCTGATTGTCGGATGCAATTAGCATCGCTGCTGGTAGTCAGATTGGATCAAATGCGCCGGAGACGACTTTCTGGTTGGTGTCGCCTGCCTGACTGGCTGGGTGGGTGGTGATAGAAATCTTTTGAGGAAAGGTATTGTTGAGTAGACGTGAGAATGCTAGGAATTTGACAGATTAGATGGAATGGCACAGTAGTTGGGATGTTATGTCGTGTGGTTGTGACAGAACATCGATAAGAATCGTTTGATGTGGCAGGTAACGGCGTGTAATGGAGTGGAAGTATTGAGAGCGGTTGTTGTTCAACTGCGGCAGGTGTGGGAAATTGTGGTGAGCGTAAAGACTTGGCGCCAAGGGATTGTGCACCGTGATCCAGTCGAGTTCGACAGGTAATGTGTTGGTTTTGTGCACTGGCATGCGACGTCAGTTTTGCGTTTCCGCGCGGGTAAACTTGAGCTGATAGACTGGGATTATATTCAGGAAAACCTGTCGATGGTGTCTTGAGCTTGATATTGTTGCATAAACACAAATGGAGCAGCCGATGAATGCATGAGTACAAGGGATTACGTGGTAAACAACATTTTGTGTAAGAATTGGCGTGCGTTAGTGTAAGATCCACTTCACACAGTAACGGACGCCTCATGATTTATTTGGTGCTAGTGCTACCAATTAGCATTTGGCACTGCGACCTTTGCAGACCTATTGTGCCTGCTAGCCGAGGAGCTTCTCCACTTCCATAATGAAGTTGAGAATACTTCTCGTAGAAGCCAAGGTGATCCCCTCAGAAGTCATAACTTCGCTGAGGAGGATACGCTTCCTAAGATGGCAGAGAGCAGCACACTCTCACAGTATGTGTTACGCCGTCTCTTCGTCCTCGAGACAGAGTCGACACTCAGTTTCTGACGAGAGGTTGATTTTGTTAAGATGATATCTCAGACCCCCGTGTCCCGTCGGGTAGCTGACTAGTCTTCTGATACCCACCCTATTAAGTTTGAGTATGTCAATAGAGTGTTTGTTCAGGGGTCGTATGCGTCGTTTCGATTGGCGAAGGCCACGAACACTGTTCCAAAGGACAGGTGTTGCGATTTTTCCCACTTGTCAAGAAGAAATTGATCTTAGACTTAGAAGTGCCGCAGAATGGTTCCGGACCATGTTTTGGCGAGGTCTTGTAGGACATCATGGCATTCCTTGACGGTCTTTGAGTTCATGCTGTACGAACTCAGCGCTTTAAGCGCTGTTTGGCTATCAGAGAGTATGTTGATGGTTACTCCTCTTATGACAGTCTTCAGATTTAGATCGACGCATGTTAGGATGCCATGCAATTCTGCTCGAAAGATGCTACGACTCATTCCTAGAGCCTTCGAGATCTTGCGATTTGGTCCAAAAATGACGGCGCCAACGCCAGAAGTCATCTTAGAGCCATCCGTACACCACCTAAGGCCTTTGACATTAAGCAAAGGTTATGGTTTCCCATGCTGAGTGACTTGGGATCAATATCTCAATTCTCTTGTCAAAAGTGAAGGTGTTTGGCAATGCGTCCGAGACCGTGGTAATCATATCCAGCTCGTGAAGATGTTGCAAGATGGACATGTGACCCTCGGGTCTACATGGCAGATTTGTTCCCGAGCAAAGAATTCTGATTGCACTGCATAATGCCACCTTTTTGACAAAAAGGTGCAGTGAAGTGAGTCTAATGAGTGCTTCTTGGACTGCCCTGGACCAGGTTGGCATAGCGCCTGTAATGCGCTGAAGGTGTTGATAACAATTGTGGTTTTTTGTTCAACTTTTGTTTTGTACGGTGGACGCCTAGGTAAAGATAGATCTTACTACCGCGGTGTAACACCAGAGGACTACTTTAGGTCCACATGGCCCTATTCGCTTTCATAAGTTTAGTTTCCATATTGGAGTTCCAGTTGAGTCTGCGGTCTATGTCAATACCTAGATACTTTACTTCCTCTGAAAATCCTATGCGAGTGCCATTTAGAAAGATTGAGCAGGGCTGTACCTTTCTCCTCTTTGTAAACGGGACTAAGATTGTCTTATTTGGGTAGATCGATAAACCCTCTCTGCCACACCAGTTAGAGACAAATTGGAGCGCAAGCTGCATGCGCTCACAGGGAGTGGTTTCGTACTTGCTCATAACAATGACTACTAGGTCATCATCTCGTAGCCCCGAGTGGTTAGCTTGCATAGTAGGTCATCGATGACTATCGACCAGAGCAGTGGTGAAAGGACTCCGCCGCCGATATTGTCACTGAGACCTTTCCGCATGTGGCTGATATGATACGGCTATTTGGCATCGCCCTAATCCAGTGATTAGTGGAATGGTCCACACCCCTGCAGGATAGTGCAGTGGTGATCGAATCATAGCCAGTATTATCGAAGGCCCCCTCTATATCGAGGAAGGCGCAAATTGCGATCTCCTTGTGTGTGAAACTGTTTCCAATACCCGTCACCAGACGGTGTGGCGCATTCTCTATAGATCGCTCTTTGCGATATGCATACTGATGGAGATGCAGAGGTTTCTGATTCTCCAAGATACCTCTAATATGGAGCTCTATCAGTTTCTCCATTTTTTTTTTTTAGAAAGAACGGAGTCAAACCGATATGGCGAAAGGACTTGGGTTGCTCACTTGGCTTACCGATCTTGGGGATGAAGACAAGATTGACCTCTCTGGGGTATGTATCCCAGGTTGAAGCAAGATCTAAAAAGAACTATCAGTGGTGATACAATTGTGTTCAAGCCTTTCTGTAATATGGCAAGAAAGACACCGTCTTTACCTGGAGCCTTATAGGGTTTAAATGAACCAATTGCCCATTTAACCCTATCAGGGCTAAAAAGTCTGCCAGAAAGGCTATTTGTTTACTGTCGATGCTATTTATGACGTTCGTTTGATCGTCAGAGGACATCGACTGGGGAGTAGAACCAGGGAAGTACACCTCAAGCAAAGTCTCCAGGGTTTCCCTGCGATTGACGGTAAAGGTGCCTTCTGATTTGCGAAGCTGCCCGAGTCCATTTGTGTGCTCCTGGGATAGCGCTTTATGGAGTCGGGCCGCAGTTGGAAACGAGTCTATGTTCTCGCTGTGTTTCCTCCAAGACATTCTCTTGGATTTCCTCAATTCGAAGTTGTATTTAGTTAGAGCAGATTTATAATCGGTCCAACTGTTATTCCGTTTAGTTCTGTTAAACCCTGTTAAGCCCTGTTTCCTTAGAGATTCAAGCTGTGTATTCCACCGGGGCACACACCGCTTGTGTGTACTTGACCTGGGTGTACAGCTGCCCTTAAAGGATGAGATAAGTGCTGCATTGAGCTGGTAAGCCGCTTCATCGATATCATCTGTCGATTCAATCGACTTGAGATACATATCTTCTTTAGCGGCGAGTTGAGCTTGGAAAAGAGCCCAATTTGTTCGTTTGGGCTGGTATCTAGGCTCAACCACCTTAGCCTCACCGGAGATGTTGAATCTGATATGCTGGTGGTCAGATAGTGACGCTTTATTGGAGACGTGCCAGTCACCAATTGCTTTTAAAGTAAATGGGCTAGAGATAGTAAGGTCAAGCACCTCTTCTCTAACCGCATTTATAAATGTAGGTTTGTTGCCTCTGTTGGCAACGGTGAGATCATTCTAATAAGAAATTCAAGGAGTGACTCACCTCGTTTATATGTATTGCCGCGGCCCCATTCCGTATGATGTGCGTTGGCATCGCATCCGATCATCAGGTTGTGTTTTCTCTGGTCGCAATACCTTACCAGGTCCTGTACTCCGGTGGGAGGAATCAGTTGGCCGTCTGCAGGAAAGTAGGCGGAGGCGCATACGACTTCCCTTACTCCTTCCTCGTTGGGGATTTTCACAAAGACGGCTGCCAGGTCCCTTGTGATGAATTCTGGAATGGGGAGAAAATTTATATTAGTGCCGATCACACATGCGGCCCAAGGTTGATGTAGATTTATGTCGGGAAGCTCCATTGTGTCATATAACTTCCGAAACGAATATGACCAAGCGTTGACTCTCAATGACGAATGGTATCCTGCTTGCTTTGGTGGCATTACAGCCCAAGAAAGGCCAGAGCCAAACTTCTCTCAATCACGCATTTGTGTGTGATTTGTTTTTCATATAGGAATGCCGATTCCAAACGGCGTGAGTCGAGCAGCTTTTCCATGGCTACGAAATAAACATTCGTTATGAAGAAGAATGACTTCTTGAGGCATTACTTGGATTATGCGGTCCTAAATAGCCATATTAGTGGTTCCAAAAACAGCAACCACACCGGAAGCCATCGACGACATGTGAGTGAAGGTGAGTGAGGAGCGGGTGCCGCATTTGCTGGATGTCGATCAAGAGCAAATGCACAAATGATTTGCGCAGCAATCTTTGGATCGATTCATTAGGAATACGAGCAATTTTGTGCGCCGATTTGTCATCATGGATGAGACAGGACCCACTTCTATACGCAACGAAGCAACAGTCCAAGCAGTGTGTAGAAGCCAGTGGTTCAGCGCCAAAGAAAGCGAGGTCAAACGCATCTGCCGAACAGTTTATGATTAGCGTGTTTTGGGATTTAGAAGAGATTCTGACCATTATTTGAATTTTATTTGAAGAACCTATCAATGACACTTTATGTAGTCCCTATGGCTTTGCTTCATGGTGCAATAACTCTGGTGCATAGATAAGGGGGAATTTGAGCGCTGTCGTGGGTTAAGTTGACTTTGGGGCACCGATCAATTGCGGGTTGTTAACATAGCAACTAATAGCCTCTGCGGCACCTTGCAGCTCTGTTAGCCAGGTCCGCCTCGTGGTACCATCTGAAAATTTCCTGACCATGGAAATTACTACCGGAAGAGGACGAATGGCGACCATCCTACGCTATGAAACAGGATTAATGTCGGTTGGGCTATGGTCTAGCAAACCGTGACCAGAAAACCCCACAATTGCTTAGAAGCAACCACATGCCTCGGATAAAACGGACCGGATTAATGTTGACGACGCTTGCAAAAAACGAAAAAAAGACAATGATCTTGTTAGGTCCCTAAATATACCATATGCAGCCGAACAACTTGCGGACGCCCCAGGCCGTTATAAAGCGAACTTAACCGCCATCCAGGAAATGCGATGGAATGGACCAGGTATAAAGCGGATGAAAAACTGCGACATCTACTACGGCGACTGTCATATCGAGAGAGGGCAACGATTAATCGGAAGCAGATTTATTGTTCGCGGTGGACTAAGGCAAAAAGTCGTAAACTTTCGCATGTGAGCGGACGCTAGTTACATTTTCTAACATCAGACTGATTTGCATCCAGGCCCCCACGGAAGACAAGGATGACTCCACCGAAGATGAGTTCTACGATCTCCTAGACAGAACGTATGCCCAATGTCCTAGCTATGGCATCAAAATTGTACTAGGATGCTTCAATGCTAAGCTGGGTAAGGAAGGCATTTTTGAGCGGGTCATGGGCAAATACAGCCCACGCGACATCACATCCGATAACGGGCACAGCTGTTTGAATTTTCCACGAGGCGAAATCTACTAGCCAGTATGCGAGTTAATATCATAGAGCATTGATTTGATCCGTAAGCGATGTAAACAATCTGCGGTCAAATCACATGCCACATATTAGGGAGACCAGGAAGTGCGATCGCTTTTTGTTGACACAGCTGCGACTTAATGGCAAAATGCTTTTAGTCGAAGTCAAGTGGTTGCAGCTGCGTCAGCATATTCTTCGTGATCTGTATTAGAGGTCCAAGGTCAAGCAAAAATAATTTATGGTCTAAGTCCAAAGTCCAGCAAAGGGACGCTGCCGTAGAGCAGCATAACGCTTAGTATATAAGTTAATCTAAGTTCAGCCCAACTTCAGTTCATCAACATCAGAGGACCCAGCAGTTCATCAACATCAGAGGACTTAGCAGTTCATCAACATCAGAGGACGCAACAAGGTTCGACAGCAGCACTGAGATCGAGTGGACTCCGCGGCTTGGGTGTTTAAATAAAGTAAAATTAGCTAAGTAAAGTAGTGTATTGAAAGTGAATTGGAATAATAAAAGCATAGCTAGTTATATCTTTTTAAAAACTACCCGTGTCGCGTAAAAAAATTAATTTGCGCTTCCCGCACCTCGATATATATATGTATACATAGGCACCTCGCGGTCGCAAGATCAACCAATTACTAACTAGATTGATCACATCGCAAGTAACGTCAGACCCTCCCCCACTATTCTTGATATTCGAACTTCCCGAGGAGCTAACATCGACTCGGACCACAATCTAGTAGTAACGAAGATGCGCCTACGGATATCACGAACGCAGCGAAGTAGAGTAAGAACACAAAGTTATGAGTCGGAAAGCTACTATCGCCCGAAACGACTCATGCTTTTGCCGATCGCGTCTTTTGTAAGCTCCCTCATACACCTCACCCCTCAATAGAACACCAGTGGAACCTTTGCAAACAATCCCTGAAAAGCACTGCACCTGAAGTTGGGGGCTTCACGGCTCCACCACTAAGAAACACTTGGTTCGATGACGAGTGCAGGAGGATTCACACAGCGAAGCAGGATGCATATAAAGCATCACTGCATAGAAGAACAAGGGCAGCACGTGAGCTCTACGAGTTAAAAAGAAGGGAGGGGCATATGCTTCTCAGAAGAAAGAAGAAAGAGCACGAGAAGCGCGCGTTTGAGGATTTGGAGAGGTGTTACTGCAGGCGTGACGTTCGAAAGTTTTATCAACAGATAAAGCGAACATGCCAAGGTTATAAAGCCAGAACGGAAGGTTGGAGGGGTGAAAATGGACACCTAGTAGTAGAATCGCAGTCGATGCTTAGAATATGGAAAAACCACTTCTGCAGGCTGTATAACGGCGACGTTAGTCAATATACCGCTGTCAGGTAGAGGGATCCATTTCTTAATGACGAAGATCGCAGAGAATTCCGTTTCCTAACCTCGACGAACTCAAGATGACCATATCGAAATTCAAGTCGAATAAAGCTAAGCTGTTGGCGCAGACAGACTGTCTGGGAAGCTATTTGAAGCAGCTGGAGTTGACCTGGTTAGGAGCATGCATCAGCTCATTTGTAAGATATGATCAGAGCATGTCCGGGAAATGGAGTCCCAACATCGTTTGGCTGCACCAACTAGAAGAATAAGTGTCTTTAACTTCGCCTACAAAATCTTCTCTGCCATTTCGTATGAAGGCCTAAAGCCTTTTGTAAATCAGCTGATGGGTCGTTATCAGTGTGGATTTAAGCCAGGGAATTGCACCATTGACCAAATCTTCACACCACGGCAGATCCTGAAAAAAACCAATGAATTCCAGGTCGACACTTACCACCTATGTATGTATTTGTCGACTTCAAACGACAGCGTAATTAGAGATGAGATATGTATACAAAGCCGGACCTACATACCTTTGACATTCCTACTAAGCTCGTCAGACTATGCAGGATGACTTTGGAGAATGCTCGCTGGGCCGTAGTCCTGTCAATCCCCCATCCCCATTCGTGGTAGTGTTCGCACCAGGGATAATGAGCAAATCTTACTGTCGTAAGGTGTAGTTTGTTTTTGCAAATCCGGCGATAGAGCTTCACTTCACGGCTCTGCTTAGACGGTATTATGTCTTATGTTTTGTAGCTTGTATTGATTAGGGATTTCCGTGTGCAGTTCTGCAACATTCGTGGGTTACGGAAGAATATCTTGGCCACATACATATGCCCATCTCTCTCTCCACAAACCGGCTGTTTTGGCACTTTGTGAAACACAGGTTGATGAAAAGTCTGATCCTTCGGATTTTAGTCTTCCTAGATATATGTAGGTTAGTAGTGCCATTATTCGTTTTTCATCGCGGTGTCGCCATCTATGGTCGTAGTGACATTGCTTACCGGCTACTTCCAACATCCACATTAACACTCTGTAAGCACACCATTCCCTACTGTTTTCTTTATGAACAGAAGCTCCAATCGAGACACCAATGCAACGTTTGATATATTCGACGCACTGTCTGATTCCATCCGCGACAACGACGCGGATGCCACAACTGATATGTGTTATCCTTATCCGTATTGGCATGTCAACTTTTAATCCTTGTAAGATTAAAACCACCAGGCCAAAGGACAATACGTGGTTTGACTTGAGCTGCACAAAGGCTATTAGGCTAAGGGAGCTAGTCTCGGTCCTATAAGGCAAACTGTTTGTAAAAAAACATGGAAAACTCATCTACGTCGTCTATACCAACGCTCGTCCCCAATGACATCTCAGCTCTAACTCCATTAGACAAAGCTAACCTACTTGCTGCCCACCTCGCAGCCAGTTCACAGCTCCCAGCTTGTACTTTGTCTCCGCCTGTACTAGAGTGCGTCAATTCCACCATGGGACAAATCCACTTCCGCACTCGTACAATCGCAAGGGTTCTTAAGGATCTCAACATACACAAATCCGCTGGTCCAGAGGGTATTGCCCCAATAGTTCTAAAGAGGTGTTCTACTACGCTGGCAAAACCACTGCGTAAGCTTTTTCACCTTTCCTACTCCTCTGGTCTCTTTCCGAGTAGGTGGAAAACAGCATTTGTCCAGCCTTAATCCGAAAAAGGCGAATCATCTTCTCCCTCCAACTACCGTCCCTTCTTTCCAAGGACATGGAAACGCTGATTAACCGACAGCTTATGAAATATCTTGAATCACGGAAACTCCTCAATGACCGTCAGTACGGTTTGCGCAGTGACAGATCCACTGGTGGTTTGATGGCATATCTCGCCGAAAGGTGGAATCGCTCGCTTCACCAAGCAGGTGAAAGCAAAATTGTTGCACTGGATATGTGTTTCGAAAGCCTCTGACAGGGTTTGGCATGAAGCTCTTTTGTCGAGAATACGTGCTTTAGGGGTCGATGAGTCTCTTCTTCAATGGATTAGAAGTTACCTTTCGAACCATTCAATTCAAGTTGTTTTGGACGGATTCAAGTCTGATACACACTTTGTAAATGCTGGTGTTCCCCAGGGCTCCGTTTTGTCTTCGACAATCTTTCTCATTTTTACATTATTCCAGGACCCCTTCCATCTGTGTGCGTAACCTTAGATTCGGTCGTCCTCTGCTCCGCCGTCCCTCGGGGTTTCAGTCGAAGACTCTTCGCTCCGGAGCTATGTTATCCATTCGCTCTACATGGCCTAGTTGCCTTAGATGTTGGATCCACAGAAGCTGTACTGGGCCGATGTCGCTGTACCGCCCGTATAGTTCGTTGTTGTACATATCTTCTCCTCCACTCTCCGTTTATACAAACGGCACCATAGATTGAATGCAGAATTTTCCTCTCAAAACGACCAAGGGCCTCCTCATCCGCTTTTGTTAAAGTCCAGGCCTCTGCACCATAGAGGAGGACCGGGATGATTATGGTTTTGTATAGCGCAATATTGGTCTTTCGAGAGGGGCTCGACTCCTCAATTGGCTCTTGAGCCCAAAGAAGCAGCGGTTGGCAAGAGTAATTTTGCGTTTGATCTCAGCGCTGGTCACTAGTGAGCCGAGGTAGACGAGGTCCTTGACCACTTCAAATATGTATCTGCCAATTGTGCCATTCTGGCGGAGACGTCGGTGTTGTGCGTCTTTTTTGGCTGACGGCATATATTTCGTTTGACGCGCCTTAACCGAAAGATCAATTTTGGCCGCTTCTGCTTCAATGCTTTTGAACGCTTTATTGACGTCCCGCTGTGTTCGTCCAATTACGTCAATGTCATCCGCGTACCCAAGCAGTTGTGCAGTTGTGCAAGTTGTGTATGATCTTTTCAAGCACGATGTTCACAACATTACATGACAGTACGTCACCTTGTCTGAATCCTTTTTTAACATCAAGGGTCCTTGTTAATCCGCTACCGCCCTTAATGGAGCAGCGAAAAATCTCCAGTGTCATCCTGCTTAATCTGACGATTTTAGCAGGGATGTTGGGACTAGATATGGCTCCGTATAGCTCCTCTCTATGCACAGTGTCATATGTGGGAGTCGACGAAATGTGATTGGTATTCTTGGCTTTTCTCCGAGATCTCTCGCATTGTTTCAGGCGTTCACACAGTACGGCTGAGAAGATCTTGTATGCGATGCTAAGGAGACTTATTCCCCTGTAGTAGGCGTAGTTATAGGGGTCTCCTTTCTTGTGGACTGGTCAAACGATGCTGAGATTCCATTCGTCGCGCATGCTCTCCTCCGACCATATTTTACAAATGAGTGGGGGCATGCGCCCTACTAGATCATTTTCAACCGCTTTAAATGGCTCGGCAGACAGACCGTCTGCGCCCGCGGCTTTGTTAGTCTTGAGCTTTGAAGCTACTAGCTTAAATTCATCTAGGTACGGTGGACGAAATTCTCTTGCACCTTCGTCCATTGCGAATGGATCATTCTGCCTGACAGCGGCATTAGCTCTACAGAAGTGTTCCTTCCATATTCTCAGCATCGACTATGACTCTACTAGTAGTTGTCCGTCTTGATCCCTACAGGCTTCCGCTCTGGCTTTATAGCCCTCGCATGTTTGTTTCACTTTTTCGTAAAACTTGCAAGCATCATTCCTTTGGTAGCGTCCCTTCATCTCCTCGATCTCACGCTTTTCATGCTCTCTTTTATTCTTCTTTAAAAGCGTGTGTTCCTCTCTCCCTTTATGCTCGTAATGTTCACAAGCGGCTCTCGTCCGTCTATGTAGCATGGCTTTGTAGGCGTTTTGCTTTGCTACATGGGCTTGCCCGCATCGCTCATCAAACCAGAATTTTCTATATGTCGGTTTTTGGAACCCAACACATCAGATGCAACGTCTCTGATGGCGTGCTGGCAATACTCCGACTTTTGGATTGTTCCGGTGTCATTGGAGAGGTTAAGGAAAACTCGATCAGCAAAGGTGCTAGCGGTTTCCTGCGATTGTAGCTTTCCGACGTCAAACTTTCGTTGTGCAGCTGGACGCCGTGGCATCCTTGGCTACAACATGGTAGGGATCCAAGTCGATGTGGGCTCCTCCGAGGGTCGGTACATCTAGGATGCTGGCGAAGTGTCTAGCGTTGATCACAACGTGATCAATCTGATTGGTGGGATCAGGTGATCGCCAGGTTCCTTTGGGAATGTTGAGAGGCGGGAATCATGTGCTAGCCAGAAGGAGATTAGTCAGCCTTAGTGACAGGTAAATTGGAGGCCGAGCTTGACTATGCCGATTACAGATAGACAGCTTTCATTTCGAGGTAGTTAAAGACCGTGCTTAGAAGACAGTTGGGACCAGAGCCTTTTCTCGAGGAACTAGAATGGGGTCCTCGTTTTATTTTTCTCTTATATAATACAATGGCTCTTACAACAGTATGTCAAGCCTCTTCAAAAATAACATCACACGCTCACAATGGCTCACACTGTTAAATTTCCGAGCTCAAACCGGAAGGACATCGCGTGAGAAGCCGGTTTAAAGAGACATAGCAGTTGATACTCGAGCCAAGAAGTAAGTTTACGAAAGGACAGGCGTACATGCATACGTTCCGATTCTGGAGGCCTAAAAACGTAGGAAAATCAGTCATATTACAATTGTCTCCCATGTGAGAGCAATATACGAAATGTGGAGGCTGATAAAGGCTGTCAATCCCCATGGCCAATTATATACTTAACGCTGTGTGTGAAGAGAAATAATTGCCATCTAGGTCTGACCAAGTCTACCAAGTTATGAATACCAAATACGACTTTTCGACAGGCATCCCAAAAAGGAAGCAAATAACCCCTTCGGCTTTAATTCTAAACAAAGGTGTTAACATGTTTTACGAAAAAATGAGTCCAACCTCAAGGCGCCTACAAATCATCGGAACACCATCGAAACCTCAATCACGGATCGTGCCTAATTATACCTCTCATATTGGGCAGTTCCTCTGCGGCGTTCACCTTTTCAAAATATTTGCTCGGCAACATGTCTGACCCATCAATTTCGGCGAACCCTGTGATTATCCAGAAACACCAAAAGTGTTAGCATCGCCTGCCGCATCGTCGTCGTCTTCTTTCTAATTCAGAGAATATGACGAATTTGCATTCCTAATGAAGCCATCACTTTCGCTTTCGGCGCACTGTGTAACCAGTAGGTACAATGTGTGGACCATCGCTTTTTGACACTCACTTCCTGGCACGCAAATTGATCTAGCGGTATAACCAACCAACCATGAATCACTAAATCCTGCCGTGAGCAGATCACAGATCTTATCCTGACCGATACACCAATAGACACTTCATTAAAGTCCCCAGTCAGCTATATGTACAGTAAGCCAAGAGGTAAATTTGTCTCTCGATTCCTTAGCACCTACTTAGGTCTACGACAACCATAATTGATCTCGTGGAGTAATTGAAAAACGGTCACCAGTGCTACCAGCCACAAGGCCTGCTTCCAAACTAACGCGAATCCTCTAATCTCCATCAATCAATGAGTTTCCTGGTTGGACATCGTCATTTATCTCTCGCTCGTCCCACATCCATTGCCACCGGGAAGCGAAGAAAGTAACCAAACAAACCATCGGACTGGACTGGGACCAACCAACCTACGATGACCACGAAAAAACGATCACGACAATCTGGACGCGACAAGGTTGCTTCCCTATAATTCCATATAATTACTATGAGGCGTCCATATGAGAAAATAATATTCAATTACATGTTGTTGGAGCATCTGACAGATACGTAAAGATCCTATTCTCCCATTCGTTGCGTCGCCAGCAAAGTGACGACAACATTTGCCTGTCGCGACTTCCAATTCGATGCTCTGCAACTCGTATCACAACTTTTTCTTTATCACGTCATGCCGTCCGTTCTCGTCCGGCGAACAAAGATGATTTTGTCCAGTTACTCACTGGAGGCTGAGTGACTCGAGCCCCCCATGTAGCCGGGCTGTCAATATGGTAATAACTTGCAAATGACGGTATAATGATTTTGGATTATGACACGCATACGGGACACGATATGAACCTGTTCGGGCTGCTTCGATGTGGGGAGTATCTTGAGTTGATTAGGAGTGCTTCCATGTGGTATGGGTGTAGCCCCCCTAGAATATGGGGTGGGGACAACAATCACGTCGCCAGTAAGCAATTGACGCAGCAATAAACTCCTATATTGTTGTCGATGGTAAATCAATTAATTAGAACACTTTGCTTAATGGATTTGGGTGTGTGCCAGTCAACTGATGCTATGGTCCTAGACCTGCTTAGTTGAGTGTTCTATATTTCTAATTGATGATTGAGATGTCTTTGGGCAGATTGGAAAGGCGCGGACATGAAAATGAAATGAAAAGATTTCTTTATGACGGGGCGGATGCCAGCCAGAGTGCACCACAACGTATGTACATAGATCGTTGGCTGGCAATATGTAGTGTCCAGCCTTGATATGGCCTAAATAAACCCGGGAATATGCAGTTGGATTCTGCAAATGCTGAATACACGTATAATAAACTCGGTGATGGGTAGAGCAAGTGGAAGGGTGAGGGTAATAAAGGTATACCACAAGGTGACGTTCTGTCACCCCTCATGTGGCTCCTTGTGGTCGATGGAATGGTTGAGATTCTAGAGGTAAATGGTTTTAACGTCACGGCCTATGCCGACAACATTGCCATCTTAATTTCTCTTAGTTTCCGCAGGTCCTCAGCGATAGGCTAAGTTATGCACTGTTACTAGTTGATAACTGGGTCAAGGTGCGAGGCCTGGGAATAAACCCGGCGAAGATAGAGATAGTACTCTTCACAAGGAAAAGATCTGTATCAAGATACACCTATGAATGGTATCGATCTGATCCCTGGAAAATCTGCCAAATATCTTGGCATATTCCTGGACTCCAAGCTTAGCTGGAGAGAAAATATTGACGAAAGAATCAAAAAGACCTACGTGGCACTATATTCGTGCAGAGCAGCTTTTGGAAGTTGGTACATTGGTTAGACACTGCGGTGGTAAGACCCATTCTAGTCTATGGTTCGGTTGTCTGGTGGAAAGCGCTTGAGAAGAAATGTCATCTTCAAAGTGTGTCAAAGGTTCAAAAGGTAGGCTGTCTGGCGGTGACGGGATCTATGAAGTCCACACCAATGGCGGCTCTTGATGTTATGCTGAACCTCCTACCCTTGGACATATACTTCGAGAGCATCGCAGCCAAAACTGCGCAAAGACTACAAGAATCCGGTCTCTGGTCAAGGAGTCTTCACGGCCACGCATCAGTCTTGGGTCGATGGGCCATCTCGAGATTCGGAACCGAAACGGACTATGTCACCCGACTTCGGGCGCCTTGTCGTGGCGGGAGGCTTAAGAGGTCATAGGCCTCGACCTAAGACTCGAAGACCCAAAAATGAATGGACAATCCAAAGGAATCGTATACTTCAGGTGGTACCCGCAGCAGCCGAAATCCACCCGCGATCTCTTTGATCTAGGATTCTAGGGCAAGGATTCTCAACATTAATTTTTAACCCTACAGCAGCCCGGAACGACACCGGCTCATGCGGCTCACTGTCTGACCACCTGGTCGGACTGAGTATGAGCGGTTCATCCAGCGGTGGCGACACCAACGATGGCGCGGCACGGGAAACCACAAAGGTGGAATGAGCCCCATTCTGCGCATTCTGGGACGTACTGCTGAATGCACTGCTAGGTGCCAAAAAACTAGAGGTAAGAGGCGTGCCCGAAAATCGTGCAAAGAGGCTGACAAAGCCAAAGGCACAATGGTCGAGGCTAAACTTCTGGGGGAACCAGTTAAGAGAGTTAGGTCGACGGAGGTATGCATCTCGTACCGAAATCGATCCGTTCCTCCTTTCTGAGCTCCACCGCTCTCTCAGAGGTGCGCAGCGCGGAAAGCATCGGCGGTTGGGAAAGGCTGCTGAAGGAGGCATATGTCTGCACTTTCGGCATGCGCCTCCAACTCTCTTCGTCTTACTGAGAAGGTTCAACCACCCTGTATGAGCGTGATCAGTTCTCGTAATGACGGAGCCGGACGCTTTCAGGTTTCTGCTATGGCCAGCGCTGCCGCCGAAAAAGGTGGCGGGGCTGACAGGCAGACTCCGAACGCAAAAGGCGAAGTCGTTACGGGTCCTAGCAGTCCTCGAACTAGCAGGACTGTCCCAAACCGGACTTCAAAGGGAGCAGGAGCTCTAACTGCTCCCGCAAACGGAAGACCGCGGCCAAAAATAGCCTCGCTGGGGAAAGAGTATGTGATGCCCCCCTCTCCGGCGAGGCGTTGGGAAATCGGAATCCTATGGCAGAAGCGGTGACCCAGAAGGATCAAAGCATAGGCCAGAAGGCGAAGATAGCCAAAAACTGCTCCTTGCAGACGGGCACATCACGCAACAAAACCCCTTCTTCCGAGAAGGAGATTCTAGTCAGTTCCCCTAATGACGGGGCCGGTAGCTTTCGGGTTTGTTCCATGACCGGCGCGGCCGAAAAAGATGGCGGGGCTGACAGAAAAACTCCGAACGCAGAAGGCGAAGTCGTTACGGGTCCTAGCAGTCCTCGAACTGGCAAGAATGTCCCAGAGCGGCGTCCGCTCTCCGGTGGAGCGGTGGGAATTCGGAGTCCAATGGCAGATGTGGCGACCTAGAATGATCAAAGCATAGGCCAGAAGGCGAACATAGCCAGAAACCGCTCCTCGGAAGCGGGCACATCACGCAACGAACCCCTTCCTCCGAAAAGGAGATCCAAATTACCGTAAGGAGTCAAGAGAAGCAGCATTGCAAGGCTGCTACTGCTCTTTTCAGTAGTAGAATTGCATGCAGTAGTACAAATCATTACGTTGTATCCATTCAAGAGCCGTGGATGTGGAATAAACGCCCATGTGGTCTTGGTGGTATACGTGATGCAACGATTCTTTATGATGAGCGATCCAAAAGGCCTCGGGTCGGCCTCATCATATCGAATCTATTATCGGCAACCAAACTTGGATACTTTTGTGGACAAGATCTGGTGGCTGCTACAGTAAGCTACAAAACGCGTCATTGTGTCTGCCTACCTTCTCTACGAGTCGATACTACTTCCACCACCGAAGGAAGTTGTTGAACTCGTAGAGTACTGTGAAGCCAGAAAGATTGGTCTCATCTTGTGTTGCGATGCTAATGCCCAAAACACTGCTTGGGGCAGCAGCAAATGCAGTACAAGAGGGGCCATCTTATAGACTTCACTCTCTCGTCTGACCCTACCATCAACAATGTTGGCTCTCAGCCATCATTTGTTACGACAAGACGACAGGGGGTGATTGACCCCACCCTATGCACAACAGATATGTGAGGGACATCACTAACTGGCGAGTCTTGCCTGATGCTACGCTGTCGGACCATAAATATATCGAATTCCGATTAAGTTGTGGGATCTCTTCCTTGCAACCTAGACGGAATCCGAGAAAGACGGACTGGGTACGGTTTAGAGAAATCCACCCAGGCCCTATCTAAACGCTGTTCATAACCCGAACAGCGCCATCACCAATTGTTTTGATCTCGCATATCCTGTCAGCAAGCCTCTCTGCAGGAAATTGGTTCCCTGGTGGAATGCCGAGCTCCAAAGTCTTCGCAGAGAGGCCAGAAGTCTTCTGAATAGATCGCTCAAATCGAATTCGGAAGATGACTGAAACAAGTACCGGTCGAAGCAGAAAGAATCTAAGAATCTTATTCATAAATCGAAGAACGGTTCTTATAAGACCTTTTGCGAAGAGATCAAGTCTTTCCCTTAAGGGTAACTGGAACTGAAACGATGAAAACCCGCGTGGTTACGACTGAAGTCATTGAATACAGATCGCCAGGCACCGACGGAATATATCCTGTTATGCTGCAAAAAGTATAAGGCAGCTGCTTCCTACTTTGAAAAGAATGTTCACTGCTAGTCTGGCACTTGCTCACATACCCATTCCTTGGTGAAAGTAGTCTTTATTCCCAAAATAGGAAAAGAGGACTACTCCCTTGCCAAGAGTTTTAGACCAATTAGTCTCACATCTTTCCTGCTGAAAAGCATGGAGAGATTGGTAGAGTGGCGCGCCCTTCGAATGCAACCTCTTTCGAAGATGCAACATGATGCAAAACCTAGTCGGGAGAATTGAATGCGAGCTCAAAAGGAAAGAGTACGCGCTGGGCATTTTCATCGACATTGAGGGAGCTTTTGATAACGCAACATTCGACAGAATGTGCAACGCTGCCAGACATCATGGCGTAGATGAAGCACTGGTCTTGTGGATCAAAGAAATGCTTGCGCACAGGGCATTGACCGCTGATGCAGGCCTCGACCAGTGTGTCAAATCCGGCAGAAACAGGGGCTGCCCGCAAGGTGGCGTCCTGTCTCCGCTGGATTGGTCCATGGTGGTCGACTCTCTGCTTGATGCTCTCAATGCCTCTGGAATCTATGCCCAGGCCATTCTTTCTGTCGGCTCATGTTTAGCGACTGTCCGTCTCAAAGCACAGGCGGCGTTAAATGTGCCCAGAAATGGGCTGTCGTCAATCCTCTTAAGGGTTGTCGTTCTCTTCACGAGAAGGAGCAAAAATACTGACATGACTCAGCTCGCACTATATGGCACTTCCATCCCGATATCCAAGAAGGCTAAGTATCTCGGAGTCATCATAGATAGTAAGCTTCTCTTTTCAAAGCATGTTGAGTCAAAAACCACCAAAGCGCTGTCAGCTTTCTGCCAATGCAAGGAAGATTTTGGGGAAACATGCGGTTTATCGCCGGCAAAGTTCCTGTGGATCTACAAAGCAAGGATAAGACCTATATTCTCGGTTGTCTGGTGGAACAGACTAACATGCAAACACGTAGTAGCTGCAATCACCAAACTTCAAAGAACGGTTTTCCTCAGCTGTACGGCTGCTGCCCTCAGCAAGCCGGGGAATGCTATGATGAACCTTCCACCTCTTGATATGTTTATCAGAGGGTGTGCTCTGATGGCCATATCTCGTCTGAAGGGAAGTGGCTTTAGGTATAGCTCGTATAGGAATAACGGTGTGCTTGCGCAAGAATTGTCCCGCGACCCCTGTCTCATGGACCTGCCTTGTGACGCCCTGACACCCGTTATCCTACTGCGCTGTAAATTCACAGTCGAGTTTCCATGACATCAAGATTGGCTTTGGCTGGATACTGAACCTGGAAAGGATAGTCTTCGCATTGTCACGGATGGCTCCAGGTCTGGGCGGGGGTCCGGTGCTGTGGTCTTCTTTGAGCGCGAAAACATCCGGCTTCACTTCAAGTTAGGAAAATATGCGTCTATCTTCCAATTCACTATGTTGTGAAGCACAGGTAGAGGGGGAAAAGCATATGCATCTGCAGTGACTGCACTCAGGCTGCTGTGTCCATCCCCCTAACTAGCTCCAAATTAATGCATGAACTAAAGTCCTTTTTGAACAAAGTCGGTAGACTAAACTCACTAACGCTTGTATGGGTTCCAGGTCATTCTGGGATCCCAGGAAATGAGATTTCTGATGAGCTCGGTAGAATGGGATCAGAGGAGAACTTCTCAGGACCTGAACCCGCTCTAGGTCTACCTGCGTCGACGGCTAATTCCCACATTAACGACTGAGTGTTTAATACACACAACCGTAGATGAAGGAAATATCCAGGATGCAGGATGACAAAGCGCGTATGCCCTGATGTCTGTCTTTAAGGGGAATCGAGTGCAGAAGACTTGCGGGAGTCATTACGGACCATTACACTTTTGCTGAGCATCTCTGCGTGCTTGGTATAAGTGAGAAGCTCCCACATGGGATCTGTGTTACATGTTACGAGGAGGATGACACTGCAGAGCATTTTCTCTGTGATTGTCCCGCCTTTGCTCGCGCAAGGTGGTGGGGTCGACGTGGTTTATGCCGAATCTCTTAGCTCTACACAACTGAAGCTTCCTCTCATTTTTCTCCGGAAAACGGAAAAAATACAGTAATGTAGGGTGTCTGTCTGGACTACAATGGACCAGAATTTGCGTCTGAGTGCTCCAACAAATAGCGGAAGCCCTGAAAAAAAAATGTTACCTAAATGTTTTATGAGCTTTCTCAGCCTAATACGAGGAAACATAGCAGTCCTAACAAAGCAGGCGAATGTATCAGCTTCCAAAATGCACGGCCCAATGCTCTATCTCATGGACATCACATTACAATCGAATAAACTTCCCACATTTCTCCATATTGTCGCTTCCACTCATTTCTAACGAGATGTTATTTCCCCGAAATTGATGCACCATGCACCCGACAACCATATCTCGATATCACATTTATAAATTCCTGCTTCCAAGTGCCGCTCATTCTGGAATCACCCACCATACCAACCTGTCATATCGTATTGCCCAAACAAATTGTCTTCATAATCCAGTCTGGCAGGTGGTCATGTTGTTGCATCAAAACTCCAGACTACGTCTCCCGATAACGCCATCAAATTTATACGAAGAATCTATTAATCCCACGACGAAAAGCGCGTTCAGAGCTCTCATCCTCGACCTGACCCTTCCCTATCCCAATATAAATGCCTAAGTAATTCAAACTACTCCAAACAGGGAGACAAAGCAGAGGATTATTAATGAGAAGCTCCCACACGGATTGCATTCCAGGCGAGCTGCATTCGAATGTGTCTGATTGCCCCGCTCACTGTCGCACAGTGTTTGCGGTGTGCGGTGATAAACTTCAAGGAAGATATCAATGATCTGATTAGACCCAAAAGCTTTTTATCGTCCGTGACAATTTTCCTTGATGTGGTTCTCTCTTTTGCTCTCACTTTGAGGCATAAAGATAGTCCGGCACTTAATGACTGACCAAAAGATGCGCCAGCACAGCACCATGCCACAAGAGACCAGGTTCTACTTTGAAAAATGATCGAGATACTTATCATATGCTCGTAGTTAGTATCGGGAAAGGGTGTCGGAGCACGGTCGTATGTGGATTGTTGTATGCGCGTTAACGTGCCCATTATCTGAGGAATCATCTTGAAGGATTGCCTATTGAAAGTCACTGCAACGCCACTCTGCTGCTCGCTGAGCACGTTATACATAAGTATATATCGGACCACGATGGAGTGTGGCACATACTTGAAGTGGGGGCATCCTGGTTATGCCAACCATCTTTCAGGGTCCATGATAATCGACGATTTAGTGGGTTTTTATTAATTGTTATCGATTGTCATTTTCATAAATACAATCAAGACTCGCGGAGGTGAGTTCTGATCGTTCGTTATGTTATTGTTGTTGATCGAATTACGTGGAGACGATTTGGTCTTGACAAATCGCCAATTAACTTTGACAGCATGAATGACGTCTGGGTATCTGGTGTCATCCACTGAAGAAGGAGCTTCGGTATGGCCGATTAATGGATACGAGCTGCTTACGATGGTAACCGGTTGTGTGATGTGTGGACACATTGCTTTCTGGGATAGATGTAGGGAAAGTTGACTTTTTCGAATATCAATGACGTTAATGCGAAGTGTCGAAAATTGTTCGAAATCTCGCTACTGTTCCTTGTCATGGGGTATATGCTTATGCATGGTCAAGCGAGACTATGCACTGGTAAGTACAATGGACTAGTAATTGCGTCTGAGTGCTCCAACAGATAGCAGACGTCTTCGCCTTCATGCGCTCGTAAGGCCTTTGCATATTGACAGTAACTTACTTATCAGGCCAGCGATCCTTGGAGGATCTGAGCCCGAGCTATAGCTGCCTTCCATCCTTGACGGTCCCGGGCACGCTGCTTCGCAGATGTCTTACATCCGCGATTACTTGGTCTTTATACCGGAGGTTCGGTCTTCCTCTTCTTTTCGAACCAGGAGACTCGGAGTCGAAGACCCTCTTAGCTGGAGCGTTGGTGTCCATGCACTCGATGTGGCCGAGCCAGTGCAGTCGACGGACTACATCCACATCTTTGTACAGCTCGTAGAGTTCGTGGTTGTGTCTTCTTCGCCATTCACCTTCCTCACAGACAGGACCAAATATCCGGCGCAGAATTTTTCTTTCGAAAGAACCCAAAATCAGCTCCGCCATCCTGCTTATCGTCCAGCTTTCGGCTCCGTACAGCAAGACTGGCAGTATGAGCGTTTTGTAAAGCATGACTTTGGTCTCTCGAGTGAGGAGTTTTGACCCGAGTTGTTTGGGCAAACCGAAGTAGCAGCGGTTGCCAAGGGCGATTCTATGCCGGATCTCAATCGTAGCTGTCAATTGTTTGTCCCAGGTGGTGAGCGACGGATTGGTTTTTGCTTGACAGCATGTACTTCGTTTTGTCCTCATTGACCTTAAGACTAAATCGTTTCGCCTGTTCTTCAATCGCCGTGAATGCTTCCACAATGCCACCGCGAGAACACGCGATTATATCGATATCATTCGCGTATCCTAGTAGCTGGACGGACTTGTAGAAGATAGTGCCTTCCCTGTTAACGCCTGCCCGTCGCACTATCCGCTCCAGCACCAGGTTGAAGAAGTCACATGATCTGGTGCATGCTTCCTACCAGAACATCGCCGCCAGCCTTGAAGAGCTCTGATGGCAAGCCATCTGAGCCTGCGGCCTTGTTGATCTTCAGCTTCTGAATAGCGGTGCCGATTTCTTCGATGCTGGGTGGGAGGACTACTTCAGCGGCTGGAGTTGGGATTTCCTCGGTCCCTACCACTCTCTCTTGGTCATGCTCGTTAAGCAGCTGCTGGAAGTGCTGCTTAAATACATCCACTATTCCCTGCGGGTCGGTGACATGATTACCCTCGCAGTTTCGAGAAGCCAGGGTGCCCTTTTTGAAGCCTCCTGCAAGGCCTTTGGCTTTCTTGTAAAAGGCTCGTGTTTTATGTTTATCCCTAGAGGGCTGCGATGATTCTTTTCTTTTGTCGCAGTAGTTTTTTCTCCTCCCTTCTTCTGGCTCGGTACTCTTCTTGCGTTGCCCTGGATTTCCTCTGCAGCGCCTTTTGGTACGCCTCGTCGGTTGCTGCATTTTCTGCTCACACTCGCCATCATACCACGGGTTTCTTGTCGGGGGTGGTGGGTATCCTAAGGTGGTTTCGGCTACTTCCTGAATGGCTGAGCGGCAATGCAGCCACATACTATTGGCATTTGGGTTCGACGTAGGCATACCTAGAGTCTTTCGCTCAGCTGCTCCCTGTAGACTTTGGTAACCTCCGGTGTGCTCAGGCGCCCAATGTCGAACCTCCTCCTGATGGGCTGCAGCTTTCTGACATTGGACAGTCGAGCTCTGAATCTTGCTGCTACGAGGAAGTGGTCAGAGTCGACATTTGCCCCTCTGAATGTTCGCACATCCAGGATGTTTGACGAGTGCCTTGCGTCAATGAGCACATGGTCGATTTGGTTGGCGGTTCGACCTTCCGGAGATCGCCAGGTTGCTGTGTGGATTCGCTTGCTAGGGAATCTTGTACTACTTATCACCGCATTACGAGCTGTCGCAAAGTCAGCGGAAGCCGTTATCTGTTGTTGTATCGTGGAGGCTGTGCTTTCCGATCACTCCGCCGAGGGTGTTTTCCCTACCGATTTTGGCGTTGAAGTCCCCGAGCACGACTTTTACATCGTACTCCGGACAAGCTCCGTAGGCGTTGTCCAGGAGGTCATAGAAGTCCTCCTTGATAGGGTCTTCAGCCTCGTCGGTAGGGGCGTGTGCACATATAAGGCTGATGTCATAAAATCTGCCTCTGATGCGGATCACAGGTTAGGTTATATAGGTTTAAAGTCGATGACCTTCGACCTTAACCGCTTTCCCATGACAAATCCGCATCCCAGTAAGTGCAGTCGTTTGTGACAGCTGTAATAAATGTCGCAATTTTTCTTCCTCATCATACCGTTTCCTATCCAGCGTGTTTCCTGGATCGCAATAATATCCGCCTTGTACTGCGTGAGGATTCTTTCTGGTTTATGAGCAGCTCCGGGAGTGTACAGGGTTCTGACATTCCAGGAGCATACTCGCAAATCGTGTTCCTTCTTCGTGCGTTGTCGTCATCGAGTATCCGTCCGTGTATCTGAGGCATCTTGCATATTGACAAGGATGTCAATCGTGTCAAGAAAGTGATCTTGAAACTAGAACTTAGCACCGATTGGTCGTGAACCTCTCAAAAACCCTTCCATCAAGTCGTTCTTTAAGCTATTCATATTCTTAGGACAGGTTTCGAACGTTGTCAAGTCACAAATGTCAAACGTTGCACTTTACGACACAATCCAGTCCAATCTTGTCCTTTCCCAACTAGTTATAACACATTTCAATTTAACAATAAATCGCCAAGTTTATCTTCGATAGCTCGGTAAACGAGTGCGCAAATCGTCCGCCAACCGCTTCACAGCCCACATTTTGTGCCAATCACAAATCACCACTATCGAACTGGCAGGAAGATCGCCACGATGCTCGCTCATTTGACAGGCGTCCAACTCTTGGATCGATCATCACTAGTTTTATGACAGCTAAAGCAGCCAATTATCTGTCATTAACGACGATACTACGAACGAATTTTATGACACCGAAATCGATTTGCTTGGCAGCATGAAACGCGATGTCGCCTTAAGACCCGCATAACCAGATGGTGTGTCCTGTCCACCATTCCGACATGTCCATTACCTACCGCCCGCAAAGAGATTGTTAATGATGATGCAGCAATTGCTACAACTGGCTTCATCGACAGCAGCTCACCATTGGTAATCTCATACAGATCAGATGATCGGATGAAGTGTTCGATTCGAAGGCGAGGATCAACTGAATGTGTCGTGTCGAGCGCTAGGCGTCAAGCCGTAAAACTCGTTTCTAACGACCGTAACAACGGCAACGCTGATAGCGACCGCGTGCTTCCTTTGACACTTTTTCCATTTGAATTCTAATTACACACCCGCCACTTACCGCTAACAAGTGACCGGTCTTTCCTTGTGTTTCTAGACGAAATACATAGATAGCCACAGGTCCGTCCAGCAGATCCTGCACCAGTACGCGTAGTAGGAAAAGTTGTATATCAAAAAGAAACCAAATCCCAGACGACAATTTGTTGTTTTACGACTTTTGCACAGCATGAGGAGGAGGAAGGATGACGACGATACCACGACTACGTGCATAATGCCCTACATGAGCTATCGCTACGACCAGGACAGAGACGGAGTCGAATTGAAAATCGATATCCAAATAAAAAGAAATAATATTTGGATATTGGGACACACTGTTTCAGTGCGTTCGTCCAACTGGGCGTCTTTTGTTAAATGGTGTTGAGGTCATAAAAGATCCTTGGATATGCACCCGCTGATCGGTCACTGTGCGGCGATGCAACAACCAGCACCAACCAACAACCGGCAGCAGTGACGACGAGCTGTGAGTGCCCTCCGGAGGTGGTTATTGGTTCAGAGGTGGTGGAATTTGATATGTTGTTGTCGCACGTTGCTGGTGTCAGACGTTCGACATTGGCCATTGAACACGGTGAACATCCAGCGATTGATGATTCTTCAATTGAATTGAATTTCGGCTCTACGATTCATGATTTTATATGTCTTCATCGTTTTTTTTTCTGGATTTTGGTGGTGGGAATGGGGCAAGGAAGACGATTTCGTTGTGAAATATGAGCATTCCTGGGGCAGGAGAGATAAGCATGGCTGGAGGGAGTTTATGGGTCTCGACTGGTCATGGATTATTGGTGGCGTGAATAAGGTTTTATCGCTGACAAGTGTCATGCAGGATAAGCAATTGTTGAGGTGTTGATGGTTGGGAATGTATTTTGCGCCCTTGACGCTCAATTAACGATCGATAAGTGATTGTCAACGGATAAAGGCCCAAGTGGCACTGAGGAGCTTGATTCAGTTTGTACGCCAGTATATGTATATAGGCAACGCTGTCAAGTAGCACGACGTAGACAATGGTATCGTGGACAAAAGTAATGCATGGAGCCCTGCACATTGAAGGAGGGCTTAATTAAAACGCTACGTCTGGTGTACACAGCAACTCTTAGGTTAGGTTAGGTATATGGGTGCCCTATTGACGGAAAGTCAAGGCTCACGTAGACTACGTTGGGTCCATTGTGCCCACTTGTTTTGTTTAACCCGTTAATACCTAGACATTTACCGTCGAGCTGAACCAACTAGACGAGGATAAAAATCCCAGTATTCTGTTTAGCCCAATATTACCTACCTCTTCTAGTCCCGGAAGGAAGTATCTTCCTAGGAATATATTTCTTTTTTGAGCTAGCTCCAGACATTCGCACAGCAGGTGACGAATGGATTCAATTTCCTCTTCGTCTCTGCAGCTTCTGCAGAAGTCATTGTAGGGCTGGCCTAGTCGAGCTGCATGGTAGGATAGCATGCAGTGCCCGGTGAGGGCACCGATTGCCAGTCGAATATTCCCACGATTGAACTTCAGCAGATTTTCCGTTCTTTTCTTATCATAGACGGGCCAAGTCGATCTCGCAGTTGCGCATGTATCTAAGCGACACCATCGCTTATTGGCTTTCACTAATAGCTCCGTCTCTATCTCCCTGTAGAGCGCACTGAGTGGTGCTTTTGCCTCAGCTGAGATCTGCGCAATGTTAGCATTTGATCCCACCCTAGCCAGCTCGTCCGCCCTCTCGTTTCCGGAGATATTCATATGACCAGGTACCCAGCAAAGGGTCACCTCATTTACATTGGATATCTCTTCTAACTTCTCCTTGCAGAGTTTGATCAGTTTGGATCTTATCCATGCTGCCTGCAGAGCCTGGCTGTCAACATAGATGCTGATCCTTTTTCCTGAGATATTCTCTGTGCTGATCAGGTCCGCCGCCTGCTTGATAGCGAAGACCTCAGCTTGGAAGACATTGCATCCATTATCGAGCCTGTAGGAGCGATGTATATCCCGAGACTCAAAGTAGACTCCGGCACCTGTGCCAACATCCATTTTGGATCCGTCGGTGTAAAACGCCAGTTCACTTTCCGTGCGTACCAAATCACCGGTCCATTCCACCCTGGAGGGAATTCTAATAGAGAATCTCCTCTCTCAGGAAGGAAGTCGGGTGACGTAGTCAGTTACGGTTCTGAATCTCGAGACGGCCCATCGATCCAAGACTGATGCATGTCCGTGAGGACTCCTTTTCCAGAGACCGGATTCCTGTACTCTTAGCGCAGTCCTGGTTGCGGCGCTCTCTCAGTATATGTCCAGGGGTGGGAGGTTCAGCATGACTTCAAGAGCCGCCGTTGGTGTGGACTTCATAGAACCCGTCACCGCCAGACAGCCTGCCCTTTGAACCTCTGACACACTCTGAAGATGACACTTTTCCTCAAACGCCTTCCACCAGATAACCGAGCCATAGACTAGGATAGGTCTTACCACCGCATTTACAACCAATGTACTAACCTCGGTTTGAGGCCCCATGTCTTTCCAAAGGCTGCCTTGCACGAATATAGTGCCACGTAGGCCTTTTTGATTCTTTCCTCAATATTTTCTCTCCAAATAAGTTTGGAATCCAGGATTACGCCAAGATATTTGGCAGACTCTTATGATGCTTGGCGGTGGAAATCTAATCAACGCTATTAATACTTTTGGAACCTTCGCGCAAGTTCAAACGCCACAGTTTTGATCCCTCCCTAATCCCTAAGGCATAGCACGCCTACTGTAAGGGCAGATATGTCGAAACAGCCTTGCATACACTAGTGAGGAAAATCGAAAGATAAATCAATCTTAAAGAATAAACCCTAATAGCCTTCCTAGACATAGAGGGCGCCTTTAACAACGTCATTTCGAAAGCAGTAATAGAAGGGCTAGAAAAGCTAAAGGTGGAGAGGACTCTGATAAAGCTGATCAGCGAGTTAATACTAACTCGCAAAATTCACTCCAAGTGGGGAAGCCAAGCAACTACGAACTAAACGAACTACTAATTAAACTGGGGGAAGAAGGCCTGGACGTTATTGCCTACGCTGATGACGTTGCCATTTCAATCTCAGGTAAATACCTATCCACACTGAATGACCGTATGCAAACGGCATCCTCAATTCCTTGCAAATGGGCGTATAGCAACGGGCTCAGGGTATATCCCCAGAAAACGGAGCTCGTGCTATTCACCAAAAATCATAAAATTCCGGAACACTGCCCTATCAATTTGCTTGGTACCAGGTTAACCTATTCCTCCAGTGCCAAATATGTTGGCATTATACTAGATAGGAAACTAACTTGGAAGAGGAACACGATCGAGAGAGCAAACAAAGCAACCATAGCTCTCTACACATGCAAGAAAGCCCTGGGGAAAAAATTGGGATTCAACCCCAAGATCACCCTATGGCTCTACATCACGGTCTAACGACCTTACTAATGTATGGAGTGATAGTCTGGTGGACTGCGCTGGACAAGACAACATACCACAAACAACTCGAGAGGGTGCAAAGGCTGTAATGTGCATTACCGGGCCCTCAGGTCCACCAAAACGGCTACGCTTAACATGATACTCGACCTTCTACCGCTCGATATCTTCAGCAAGCAAATTGCCACTGG
Organism: Eumerus sabulonum; assembly: GCA_951905685.1. Classification (NCBI taxonomy): domain Eukaryota; kingdom Metazoa; phylum Arthropoda; class Insecta; order Diptera; family Syrphidae; genus Eumerus; species Eumerus sabulonum. Next base: position 10,821,714 of record OX645060.1, read on the forward strand.
CAATTGATGTCGCTGGCCACTCCTCCATCCTGAAAAACAGGATAACCGTGGCAGAAAACTTGGAGAACACACAAAACCCACCCCAGTCTTGGAAAACAATGTTACGACGATCTACCCGGACAGGCAAAATTGGACCCGCCAAACGCAATCCCGCAGAAACTGCGTGGATTTTTACACTGATGGGTCTAAAACCAAAGACGGGGTGGGTAGTGGAGTATTCTGCAAACAACTTAAGCTGAATAAAGCTCTAAAATGACCAGATCACTGCAGCGTTTTCCAGGCGGAACTGTTGACAATAAAAGAGGCCTTGTCTTGGCCGAAGTGGAACGTGATATCCACTACGGATATCCGTATTCTCACGGGTAGTCAAGCAGCCTTAAAGTCGTTAGAGTCCTATGTGTACACACCAAAAACTAGTCTCGACTGTCGCCTATCACTTAATGAGATGGCCGAACAGTTTAACATACAATTTATCTGGGTACCGGGACACAGCGACATTCCAGGAAATGAGAGAGCCCAGGGACAAGGTTTAAAAACCTTATTATATCAGCTCGGCACAAGTACTTACTTACTTACTTAGGTGGCACTACAGTTCGGAGTGAACCTGAACCTCAACTAACAAGCCTTTCCAGATAGCACCATCTTTTGCCAGCTGTTTCCAGTATCGCACGCCCAGTTGGTTAAAGTCTCTTTACACCTTGCACCACCTTAGATGCGGCCGTCCTCTACAACGTCGTTCTTCCGGGTTGAAGTCGAATATATTTCGGGCCGGTGCTGTGCTGTCCATTCGCTCTACATGGCCTAGCCCTCCTTGACATCGGATCCGTAGACGTAGGCCGATGTCGCTGTACAGCCCATATAGTTCATGGTTGAATGTTCTCCCACCCTGTCCGTCAACACAAACGGGACTGAAGGATGTACGCAGAATTTTCCTCTCGAAACGACCAAGGTCCTCTTCATCCATTTTTGATAAGTCCCAAGCCTCTAGGCCGTAGAGGAGGACCGGGGCGATTAAGGTTTTATAGAGGATCACCTCAGTTTTACGAGAGCAGGCTCTACTACTCAATTGCCTCTTGATTCCGAAGAAACAGCGGCTGGCAAGAGTTGTTCTGCGTCAAATCTCAGCGTTGGTGTCATTGCCGCTTGATACCAGTGAGCCAAGGTAGACTACATTAAAGTTATACCTGCCAATAGTGACGTTCCGCGCAAGACGTCGGTGTTGTGCGTCTTTTTCTGACGACAGCATTTAATTGGTTATGCCCTCGTTTACCTTCAGACCCACTTTAGCCGCTTCTGCTTCATAGACGTCTCGCTGCGTTCTCCCAATTACATCAATGTCATCAGCACTCTCTGATGAGCAATTGTGCACACTTGAAATAGATCGTGCGTCTTGTATTGGCCAGTGAGTCCAGCACGATATTTTCAAGGATGATACTGAAACAATAGCAGGACAGCGCGTCGCCCTGTCTGAATCCTTTTTTGACGTCGAATGTCTCGGTTAACTTCTTACCGACCTTAGTGGAGCAGCAAGAATTCTTTACTATCTTCCTACACAACCTGACAAGTTTGGCAGGGATGTCAAAACATAACACGGCTTTATATAGCTCGTCCCTAAAGGCACTGTCATATGCGGCACAACATGCTGCATGGAATAAAATATCAACATTCAGAGTCTCAGTACATGTTAAGCTAAAAATCATTAATTTGGTCTTACTACTGACGATGAGCTTGTGATATGCAAACCAAGGTCTTAAGAGATGGATGTCATGATTTATGTCGGCCACTAGCGTAAAGAGATTGAATGAATCATAAGCAAACGCAAAGTCATCAGCAAAAGCCCTTAACTTGCCGATGAATGGAAGACAGAAAACGGAATTAACATGGATTAAGAACAACAGGGAGGATTTGGAGAGGTGTTACTGCAGGCGTGACGTTCGAAAGTTTTATCAACAAATAAAGCGAATATGCCAAGGTTATAAAGCCAGGACGGAAGCCTGCAGGGATGAGAACGGACACCTAGTAGTAGAACCGCAGTCGATGCTGAGAATATGGAAAAACCACTTCTGCAGACAATATACCGCTGTCAGGCAGAATGATCCATTTCTAATCGACGGAGACCGCAGGGAATTCTGTCCCCCTGACCTCGACGAAGTTAAGATAGCCATATCGAAGCTCAAGTCGAATAAAGCTGCTGGCGCAGACGGACTGTCTCCTGAGCTCTTCAAGGCAGCTGGGGATGACCTGGTTGGGAGCATGCACCAGCTCATCCGTAAGATATGGTTAGAGGAAAGCATGGCCGAGGAATGGAGTCTCAGCATCGTATGCCCGATCCACAAGAAAGGAGACCCCTCTGATTGCGCCAACTATAGAGGAATAAGTCTCCCTAACATCGCCTACAAAATCTTCTCTGTCGTTTTGTGTGAACGCCTGAAGCCTTTTGTAAATAAGCTGATAGATCCTTATCAGTGCGGATTCAGGCCAGGGAAGTCCACCATCGACCAAATCTTCACACTACGACAGATCCTGGAAAACAATGAATTTCAAGTCGGCACTCACCACCTATTTGTCGACTTCAAAGCCGCATACGACAGCGTAATTAGAGACGAGCTATACAACGCTATGTCTACCTTTGACATACCTGCTAAACTCGTCAGACTATGCAGGATGACTTTGAAGAATGCTCGCTGCTCCATCCGAATCGGTGAACACCTTACCGATAGTTTTGATGTCAAGAAAGGATTTAGGCAGGGCGATGCGCTGTCGTGTGATTTCTTCAGCATCATATTGGAAATGATTGTGCAAAAATCACTGGCCAATACAAGAGGCCCAATCTATTTCAAATCCTCGCAACTCCTTCCATACGCCGACGATATTGACATAATAGGTAGATCACAGCGAGATGTCAATGAGACGTTTGCGAGTATTGAGTTCGAGGCGGCGAAAGCTGGTCTGGCGGTAAACGAGGGCAAAACTAAATATATGCTGCCATCACCACCGACGTCTTGGCCAGAACGTTTGTATAGGCAGATATAAGTTCGAGGTAGTTAAGGACTTCGTCTACCTTGGCTCCGCAGTGACCTGGAACAACGACATCAGTTCCGAAATCAAACGCGGAATCCCTCTTGTCAATCGCTGTTTCTTTGGGCTCAGGAGGCAATTGAGTAATAGAGCCTTAGAGCCTAGACCCTTATCGTCCCGGTTCTGTTGTACGGCGCAGAAGCATGGACACTATCAAAAGCGGATGAGGAGGCCCTTGGTCGGTTCGAGAGAAAGATTTTGCGCGTGATTTTCTGGCCTATAAACGCAGACGGGGGATGGAGGATAAGATTCAACCACGAACTTTACGGGCTGTACAGCGACATGAGTCTAGTCAGGCGTCTACGGATTCACCGCCTAAGATGGCTGGGCCATGTAGAGCGAATGGACACCAGCCCGGGGAGTCCTTGAATCCAACCTCCAGGGACGAAGAAACAGAAGACGGCCGCACTTAATATGGCGCACACAGGTGGAAGGGGACCTCAGCCAACTGGGTGTGCGGCAATGGAAAAGGCTAGCAAAAGATCGTGCTAGATGGAGGGGCATGTTGGTTGAGGCCCAGGTTCACCCCGAACTGTAGCGCCCATTAAGAAGAAGAAGAAATCGCGTTTACTCTCCTGCGCCTTATTTCGTTGACCCTGTACCGTTCCCAATCTGTAAGTGAGTAAGCCTCCCATGCTATTGCCTCTGTCGTTCTGTTTAAATATTTTAGTTTTTGGTTAGCTCCATGACCTAGACGTACATAATTTGTGTCCATTTTGAAGAGTGGCGAGGGCTCGGAGTTCAGAGATCGGTTTCTGCTACTGTCGGATATAGCCAGTCACAAAACTGTCGTCGTCCTTCAAGGTTAGTAATTCGTTGACCACACCAGAGGCATATAGTCACGTAAAAGACGTTGTAACCAAAAATTTACTGAAAACAACAATTGATTTTAAGGTTATAAGCTTGATCTCCCACGATCGTGAGTTATTAAGAGAAATTAACAAGTTCAGGACAAAACGAAATTCATATCTACAAGCCAATAACGCCCACGATCTCGATACATATGCACGGCATCCATGTACACTTGGACGTCGTCGGTGATCTTATCACAAATAAACGATAGGCACCCGACAGCGGTCATAACAAGTTCATTAGTCGACAGATAACTCAAAAATTCATTTCATGCAAACGTATTTACTGCTCTTTGGCATCCTAATATCGCCATAAAACATTTTTCAATCGCCATTAATGTCAGCGCATAGCTCGAATGTCTAATGAATCGCGTTTCAAAAACAAAAAAAGGTTGCAAAGGCCCGAAAGCTCACGCGCAGACACAACATCCAAACATCCGAAGAACATCATCACATCACACAACAACTCGCATCGTGAGTTTCAAAATTCGATTTGTATCTACGTCCTGCTGACCGACCAGCACTCGGTCACCCACCCACCCCGACCGACGAAGCGTAGATAGATATTCGTACACGAAAAAGTGCATGTGAAACATTCCGATCATGTTAATTAGTTTCGTGATTTATTGGCATTTGTATCGCTCCGATATTTAGATATTCAGATAGTCAGATACTCGATAGGGTTTGTTTGTTCTTCGATTAATTGTGATGTGAATATTTATCGAGAATCCGTACCGCCGATGTCGACGACGAGTATGTAGATGATATGTGAAGTTCATCTGCGATCGCAATCGCTAGTTCACCACTTCTCACCTGTGTTTTTTGGTTCTAGATGTTTTCAGTTTTTTTAGGTTTTTTTGTTGTGAGATCTGATACTTTGTCGGGTATTTATGCGATACGTGAGCGTTGGGCTCGAATGCAAATTGCAAATTATGAGATTGTTCGACTATCTATGAGGATGTAGCAGGTGGTGGCGGTCGTCGGCCGCGTTAGGCTATCGCACAAGATTGAGATGATAGCCACGACTGTTAGATATCTAATCGGGCGTCGGAATCTTGTTCGACAGGATACACGTTTGTCGTATTTGCTGCACACCTCCAATCCACCGGATGGTGTTGCATCTGCTTTGCAGACATTCTGTTTTTTCTATACGACAAATTGGCTGGTTAACTTATGCCGATTAGATGAAAGTGATGATAAGTATCTGTGGCGGTTAATGTTCGGTTGGGCCTTGCGACTATAGTCCGGATAATGGCCGGGATATTTGTCGTAAAGTTACGACTAATGGTAACGATGTGTGCTGAAGGAATCGCCATTGATGGTGTATGGTGCATGCATTTGAAACGAGTTTGATTATTAGATACAACATTAGATAACCTCGATTTATTTCGTTCTGGGATTGAATTTATCTATTTTGGTGGACTAATTGGCGATGGGACGATGGCTTAAGTCATTCGCCGGGTGCTGCTTAGAAACGAATTAGGTCTTAATTGGCGGTAATTTGTGGTTTCGGGTTTCAGGAAATTGATTTTAATGCAAGCGCGGGCTAATTGGTCACACTGACAGGGAGGTAAGTCAATACAATAAAGAGCTCCGGAGTAGACATGGTCGTATTTTCGTGAAGTGGAGCAGTCTGTAATCTAATGGGATGTTTAATGAGAAATTGTAGATAAAACTTACTTACTTAGGTGGCGCTACAGTCCGTGGTGAACCTGGGCCTCAACCAACAAGCGTCTTCAGCTGGCACGGTCTTTGGCCAGCTGTTGGTTAAGGTCCCCTTCCACCTGTGTGCGCCACCGTTGATGCGGCCGCCCCCTGCCGCGCCTTCCTTCCGGGGTGGATTCGAAGACTCTTCGGGTCGGAGCTGTATTTTCCATGCGCTCTACATGGCCTAGCCACTTAAGACGCTGTATCCGTTGTCGTACCAGGCCGATGTCGCTGTACAACCCGTGCAGTTCTTCGTTATATATTCTCCTCCATACATCGTTTGAACAAACGGGACCGTAGATAGTGCGCAGAATTTTCCTCTCGAAACGACCATCCGCCTCTTGATCAAGCCTCTGCGTCCACCGTAAAGGAGGACTGGGATAATCAAGGTTTTATATAGTGTCACCTTGGTTTTCCGAGAGAGGGCTCTACTTCTCAATTACCTCTTGAGCCCAAAGAAACAGCGGTTGGCAAGAGTGATTCTGCGATTTATCTCAGCGCTGGTGTTGTTGTCGCCAGTCATCAGTAAGCCAAGGTAGACTAATTCTTTGACCACTTCAAAGTTACATATATCCGTCCATGGTGACGTTCTGGCCAAATCGTCGGTGTTGACCGTCTTTTTTAGATGAAAGCAGATATTTAGTTTTACCCTCATTAACCTTGAGCCGCTTAGCCATCTTAGCCGCTTCTACCTCAATGCTCACGTCAATGTCGTCGGCGTACGCAAGCAATTGCGTAAACTTGAAATAAATCGTACCTCTTGTGTTGGCCAGTGACTCTTGCACGATCTTTTCAAGCACGATGTTGAAAAAGTTACATGACAGCGCGTCACCTTGCCTAAATCCTTTTTTAACATCAAAGGTCTCGGTATGCTCATTACTTACTTACTTACTTACTTATCAGGCCTGCGATCCATGCAGGATCTGAGCCTGAGCTATAGCTGCCTTCCATCCTTGACGGTCCCGGGCACGCTGCTTCCAGTCGTCAAGACCAAGATGTCCTACATCCGCGATTACTTGGTCTTTATACCGGAGGTTCGGTCTTCCTCTTCTTCTCGAACCAGGAGGCTCGGAGTCGAAGACCCTCTTAGCTGGAGCGTTGATGTCCATGCGCTCGATGTGGCCGAGCCAGTGTAGTCGACGGATCCTTGCCTTCCGGACTACATCCACATCTTGGTACAGCTCGTAGAGTTCGCGGTTGTGTCTTCTTCTCCATTCACCTTCCTCACAGACAGGACCAAATATCCGGCGCAGAATTTTTCTTTCGAAAGAACCCAAAATCAGCTCCGCTGTCCTGCTTATCGTCCAGCTTTCGGAGCGTTTTGTAAAGCATGACTTTGGTCTTTCGAGTGAGGAGTTTTGACCCCAGTTGTTTGGACAAGCCGAAGTAGCAGCGGTTGCCAAGGGCGATTCTATGCCGGATCTCCACTGTGGTGTCATTTGTGGAATTTACGTTTGCCCCGAGGTAGACAAACTCCATAACTACCTCGAAAATGTAGCTGTCAATTGTTATGTTTTGTCCCAGGTGGTGAGCGACGGATTGGTTTTTGCTTGACAGCATGTATTTCGTTTTGTCCTCATTGATCTTAAGACCCATTCGTTTCGCCTGTTCTTCAATCGCCGTGAATGCTTCCACAATGCCACGGCGAGAACACGCGATGATGTCGATATCGTCCGCGTATCCTAGCAGCTGGATGGACTTGTAAAAGATAGTGCCTTCCCTGTTGACGCCTGCCCGTCGCACCATCTGCTCCAGCACCAGGTTGAAGAAGTCACATGACAGCGCATCTCCTTGCCGAAATCCGGTGCATGTTTCGAATGGTTCCGAGGTCCTAGAACCGAGTTGCGCGGTGCATCGCGTGTTTTTTAGCGTGGCGCGACACAACTGGATCAGTTTTACCGGGATCCCGAATTCGGCCATCGCCCCAAACAGTGCTTCACGATGAATGCTGTCGTATGCGGCTTTGAAATCGATGAAAAGATGGTGTGTATCGATTCGAAACTCGTTGGTCTTTTCCAGGATTTGTCGAAGTGTGAAAATTTGGTCTATAGTTGATTTGCCGGGCCGGAAGCTGCACTGGTAGCTGCCGATTAGTGCGGTGCAAAATGGTTTTAGACGTTCACACAATACGCTGGACAGGATCCTGTATGCGACATTGAGCAGGGATATACCTCTATAGTTCTTGCAAGAGGTAGGATCGCCTTTTTTTGTGGATGGGGCATATAGAGCTGGTATTCCAGTCGTCGGGCATGCTCTCATCTTCCCAAATTCTGCAGATGATCTGGTGCATGCTCCCTACCAGAACATCGCCGCCAGCCTTGAAGAGCTCTGATGGCAAGCCATCTGAGCCTGCGGCCTTGTTGTTCTTCAGCTTCTGAATAGCTGTGCCGACTTCTTCTATGCTGGGTGGGAGGACTACTTCAGCGGCTGGAGTTGAGATTTCCTCGGTCCCTACCACTCTATCTTGGTCATGCTCGTTAAGCAGCTGCTGGAAGTGCTGCTTAAATACATCCACTATTCCCTGCGGGTCGGTGACAAGATTACCCTCGCAGTTTCGAAGAGCCAGAGTGCCCTTTTTGAAGCCTCCTGCAAGGCCTTTGGCTTTCTTGTAAAAGGCTCGAATTTTATGTTTATCCCTAGACTCCTCGATATCCTTGAGCTGGGAGGCTTTTCTTTCTTTTCTTTTCTTCTTTTCTTCTGTCGCAGTAGTTTTTTCTCCTCCCTTCTTCTGGCTCAGTACTCTTCTTGTGCTGCCCTGGTTTTCCTCTGCAGCGCCTTTTGGTACGCCTCGTCGGTTGCTGCCTTTTTCTGCTCACACTCGCCATCATACCACGGGTTTCTTGTCGGGGGTGGTAGGTATCCTAAGGTGGTTTCGGCTACTTCCTGAATGGCTGAGCGGCAATGCAGCCACATATTATTGGCATTTGTGCTTCCTCGACAACGACGTCGACGCCGCAACTGATATTATCGTAAACGTTATCCGAATCGGCATGGCAAATTTTATTCCCAGCAAGATTAAAAGCACCAGGCCTAAGGATAATACGTGGTTCGACTCGAGCTGCAAAGAGGCTATTAGGCTCAGGGAGCTAAGTTTTCGGGCCTACAAGGCAAACAGTTCTGAGGAAAACCGAAAAAAGTACATACGAGCCAGAAATGACTGCAACTCCCACATTCGACGGATTAAATTCCAATCCGACCAAAAATTAAGGCGTAAAATCCTTCAATGTCCCAAAGGTAGCAAAAGTTTCTGGTCGTTTGTAAAAAACGTAAAAAACTCAACTAAGTCGTCTATACCGACGCTCATCCACAATGACATCCCAGCTGTCACCCCCTTAGACAAAGCTAACCTACTTGCTGCCCATTTCGCAACCAGTTCTCAGCTGCCAGCTTGTACTTTGTCTCCGCCTGTACTAGAGTGCGTCAATTCCACCATGGGGCTAATCCACTTCCGCACTCGTACAGTCGCAAGGGTTCTTAAAGACCTCGACATACACAAATCCGCTGGTCCAGATGGTATTGCCTCAATAGTTCTGAAGAGGTGTTCTTCTACGCTGGCAAAACCACTGCGTAAGCTTTTTCACCTTTCCTACACCTCTGGGCTCTTTCCGAGTAGGTGGAAAACAGCATTTGTCCAGCCTATACCCAAAAAAGGCGAATCATCTTCTCCCTCCAACTACCGACCCATTGCACTAACGTCCCTTCTTTCCAAGGTCATGGAAACGCTGATTAACCGTCAGCTTATGAAATATCTTGAATCACGGAAACTCCTCAATGACCGCCAATACGGTTTCCGCAGCAACAGATCCACTGGTGATATGATGGCATATCTCGCTGAAAAGTGGAATCACTCCCTTCACCAAGCAGGTGAAAGCAAAATTGTTGCACTGGATATTTCGAAAGCATTTGACAGGGTTTGGCATGAAGCCCTTTTGTCGAAAATGCGTGCTTTTGGGATCGATGAGTCTCTCTTTCAATGGATTAGAAGCTACCTTTCGAATCGTTCAATTCAAGTTGTTTTGGACGGATTCAAGTCTGATACTCACTTTGTAAATGCCGGTGTTCCCCAGGGCTCCGTTTTGTCTCCGACACTCTTTCTTATTTTTATAAATGATCTCTTGTCTGTTACTTCTAATCCAATTCACTCCTTCGCTGACGACAGTACCCTCAGCTTCTCATATTCGCTCACCAGTTTACGACCCTGCACTTCGGTTGTAGATAATGAGCGGCAGCGTATGTTAAGCTCATTAAATTCCGATATCGACAGCATCATCCAATGGGGTAAAAACAATAGAGTGGAATTTAATGCATCCAAAACACAATGCTGTCTCTTGTCGCTAAAGCGTATAAATAACCCGCAGCCATTATCCATGAATGGCACTTGCATCTCAGAAACTGAAAAGCTTTCCATCCTGGGTATGAGTGTTGCTCACAATCTTAATTGGAGCGACCATATATTCAGTGTCGCCAAGAATGCTGCGAAATGCCTAGGATTCTTATACAGATGCAAGAAATATTTCTCACCCTTAGATCTGGCTACAATCTATAAGGCGTTTATTCGCCCCAAATTAGAGTTTAACGCTCATGTCTGGTCCGGTGCTTCCAAGACCTCACTGCACCTACTAGACAGAATACAAAAACGAGCCATAAAACTGATAGGTGACTCCAGCATTACCAAAACATTAGACTCGCTGGAACACCGCAGGAATGTTACCTGCCTCTCCCTGTTTTATCGTTACTACCACCAAAAATGCTCTGATGAAATAGCCAGTTGCATTCCGCCCCTTCAACATTTCTCCCGCAATACACGTCTCTCTAGGAATGCTCACCAATATACTCTGAAGCCCGCTTTCGGACGTACTGTCAAATATAGAGAATCTTTCATTAACCGAACCACACGAATCTGGAACTCCCTGCCGGATTCGGTTTTCCCCCCTCAATGCAACATGCAAGCATTTAAGATCAATGTCCATCGGCATCTCCTCTATTCCTCTTCCTCTCTACCTTCTGCCCGCACTGTGTCACCGACATAATAAGGTTATTAGACCTTGAGTGCGCGCAAATTATTAAAAAAAAAAAAAAAAAAAAAAAATTTGTGTTCGACGTAGGCATACCGTAGAGTCTTTCGCTCAGCTGCTCCCTGTAGACTCTGGCAACCTCCGGTGTGCTCAGGCGCCCAATGTCGAACCTCCTGCTGATGGGCTGGTGCAGCTTTCTGACATTGAACAGTCGAGCTCTGAATCTTGCTGCTACGAGGAAGTGGGCAGAGTCGACATTTGCCCCTCTGAATGTTCGCACATCCAGGATGTTTGACGAGTGCCTTGCGTCAATGAGCACATGGTCGATTTGGTTGGCGGTTCGACCGTCCGGAGATCGCCAGGTTGCTGTGTGGACTCGCTTGCGAGGGAATCTTGTGCTACTTATCACCGCATTACGAGCTGTCGCAAAGTCAGCGAGTCGGAAGCCGTTATCTGTTGTTGTATCGTGGAGGCTGTGCTTTCCGATCACTCCACCAAGGGTGTTTTCCTTTCCGATTTTGGCGTTGAAGTCCCCGAGCACGATTTTTACATCGTACTCCGGACAAGGTCATAGAAGTCCTCCTTGATATGGTCTTCAGCCTCGTCGGTAGGGGCGTGTGCACATATAAGGCTGATGTTATAAAATCTGCCTCTGATGCGGATCACAGCCAAGCGATCACTTATAGGCTTAAAGTCGATGACCTTCGACCTTAACCGCTTTCCCATGACAAATCCGCATCCCAGTAAGTGCAGTATTTTGTGACTGCTGTAATAAATGTCGCAATTTTTCTTCCTCATCATACCGTTTCCTATCCAGCGTATTTCCTGGGCCGCAGTAATATCCGCCTTGTACTGCGTGAGGATTCCTTCTAGTTTATGAGCAGCTCCGGGAGTGTACAGGGTTCTGACATTCCAGGAGCATACTCGCAAATCGTGTTCCTTTTTCGTGCGTTGTCGTCGTCGAGTATCCGTCCGTGTATCCGAGGCATCTTGCTCATTCATAACTTTGGGTTTTTTTACGTGGGCGGATTGTTAGCCCGCCGCACAACCGCCATTCTGGTCGGGGTTTTTTCGCTGCATACGTTTGTTCACCTCCCAACGGTTGTTGAAGAGGCTATCCAGAGGGCGTCGCGAGGAGGCCGTATGCCAACTTGACCCGGGCATTTAAACAGGGATCGTTGCTAGCATCTCGCCAGGTTGAGAGCAATCAACAACTTTACCCTGTATGTCCGAGCCCATGCCCTCCTCGGTATGCTCATTACCGACCTTAATGGAGCAGCGAGAATTCTCTATTGTCATCCTGCACAATCGGACGAGTTTTTTTTTTTTTTTTTTTTTAATAATTTGCGCACACTCAATGTCTAATAACCTTATTATGTCGGCGACACAGTGCGGGCAGAAGGTAGAGAGAAAGAGGAATAGAGGAGATGCCGATGGACATTGATCTTAAATGTTTGCATGTTGCATTGAGGGGGGAAAACCGAATCCGGCAGGGAGTTCCAGATTCGTGTGGTTCGGTTAATGAAAGATTCTCTATATTTGACAGTACGTCCGAAAGCGGGCTTCAGAGTATATTGGTGAGCATTCCTAGAGAGACGTGTATTGCGGGAGCAACTGGCTATTTTATCAGAGCATTTTTGGTGGTAGTAACGATAAAACAGGGAGAGGCAGGTAACATTCCTGCGGTGTTCCAGCGAGTCTAATGTTTTGGTAATGCTGGAGTCACCTATCAGTTTTATGGCTCGTTTTTGTATTCTGTCTAGTAGGTGCAGTGAGGTCTTGGAAGCACCGGACCAGACATGAGCGTTAAGCTTTAATTTGGGGCGAATGAACGCCTTATAGATTGTAGCCAGATCTAAGGGTGAGAAATATTTCTTGCATCTGTATAAGAATCCTAGGCATTTCGCAGCATTCTTGGCGACACTGAATATATGGTCGCTCCAATTAAGATTGTGAGCAACACTCATACCCAGGATGGAAAGCTTTTCAGTTTCTGAGATGCAAGTGCCATTCATGGATAATGGCTGCGGGTTATTTATACGCTTTAACGACAAGAGACAGCATTGTGTTTTGGAAGCATTAAATTACCCCATTGGATGATGCTGTCGATATCGGAATTTAATGAGCTTAACATACGCTGCCATTATCTACAACCGAAGTGCAGGGTTGTAAACTGCTGAACGAATATGAGAAGCTGAGGGTACTGTCGTCAGCGAAGGAGTGAATTGGATTAGAAGTAACAGACAAGAGATCATTTATAAAAATAAGAAAGAGTGTCGGAGACAAGACGGAGCCCTGGGGAACACCGGCATTTACAAAGTGAGTATCAGACTTGAATCCGTCCAAAACAAAACAACTTGAATTGAGCAATTCGAAAGGTAGCTTCTAATCCATTGAAAGAGAGACTCATCGATCCCAAAAGCACGCATTTTCGACAAAAGGGCTTCATGCCAAACCCTGTCAAATGCTTTCGGAATATCCAGTGCAACAATTTTGCTTTCACCTGCTTGGTGAAGTGAGTGATTCCACTTTTCAGCGAGATATGCCATCATATCACCAGTGGATCTGTTGCTGCGGAAACCGTATTGGCGATCATTGAGGAGTTTCCGTGATTCAAGATATTTCATAAGCTGACGGTTAATCAGCGTTTCCATGACCTTGGAAAGAAGGGACGTTAGTGCAATGGGTCGGTAGTTGGAGGGAGAAGATGATTCGCCTTTTTTGGGTATAGGCTGGACAAACGCTGTTTTCCACCTACTCGGAAAGAGCCCAGAGGTGTAGGAAAGGTGAAAAAGCTTACGCAGTGGTTTTGCCAGCGTAGAAGAACACCTCTTCAGAACTATTGAGGCAATACCATCTGGACCAGCGGATTTGTGTATGTCGAGGTCTTTAAGAACCCTTGCGACTGTACGAGTGCGGAAGTGGATTAGCCCCATGGTGGAATTGACGCACTCTAGTACAGGCGGAGACAAAGTACAAGCTGGCAGCTGAGAACTGGTTGCGAGATCGCAACCAAATTCGAATATCGAGATCTCTCGCAGTGTTTCAGGCGTTCACACAATACGGCAGAGAAGATCTTACATGCGATGTTAAGGAGACTTATTCCCCTGTAGTAGGCGCAGTTATAGGGGTCCCCTTTCTTATGGACCGGGCAAACAATGCTGAGATTCCATTAGTCGGACTTTATTAGACATAAGTCTTGATATCGCTATTTTGATTTCATCCAGGTCGGGTGGACGGATTTCTCCTACTTCGTCGTCCATTACGAATGGCTCGTTCTGCCTGACAGCGGTATCTTGTCTATCATCGCCGTTATACACTCTGCAGAAGTGGTCTTTCCAAATCCTCAGCATCGACTGCGACTCTACTACCAGTTCTCTATTTTCATCTCTGCAGGCCGCCACTCTGGCTCTGACTGTAGATAAAAGCATATTCTCAAAATGGAATAGAAGAGAGGAAAAAACTTCCCCAAGATACAGAGTCATAGGGGCCTTGTTTAAATCCAGACAATTTTAGTGTAGCAGACTAGCTCGCCTTATTCGGATCATTCTACGTGATTTGTACTTGTGGTTGGACATTTTGTCTACTCTAAACAAAGTTTTGGTCCAATCTGACCAGGAGAATCGTCTCGCCTAATAGCATCTGATAGCAATTTCCAGGAAGATGTAAACCCTTTTCATAGAACGCCAATAGTTGTTTTGGTACAATGTTCGTGACATCGACCATTGGACACGTTCCAATAGGTTGCGATAGATACCACTGCTGAAGTTTTGGAGTTTTTCAAATTAGTTTTCCGTCCAGAAATAAGATCGTTGGCTACGAGTACCAGTTTTTTGGAATGAATTCAAATTATCTGATTTCAGCTCACTTGAAGAGCTGGAATAAGGCGTCCTGTTTGTATTTTTAATCGGTTAGGGCTCTTATTAGAGGTGACGTAAAAGGTGTTATATTGGGTATCACTAATCGGGTTCTACCAACACGTTTGAAGGGTGATACTTCAGACCACACTTCTGGTGTACACCATTTTGTAATTCGTTATTTGCGCAAAAAGTTGGGGTAGGGGGAGCGAGCAAACGGACAAAAGAAGCTGATCGCGTTTAACATGGCAAACACCAGCCTCGATCTCTGTCCCTGCGCAATCCAAGTTGACACACAGTCTCCCCGTGACCTCTTCTGGATAGATGCCTACCATCTGCCAGGTAGTGGCCAAGGTGTGCAGCGGCCCGACCACCTTGTTCACTTGGACAAAGGAACCTGACTCTCCAGGTTGGTTGTTGTGCTTAGGGGTAACATCCCTATCATAAAAAAAATTAATGATTGCGAAGCAACCACAAGCCTCGGATATGGAAGGTATAAAACTGACGACCTCTGCAAACGATTAAATGACTTGCAGGTCTGCACCTGGAATGTGGAGTCCTTTAACAGACCGAGTGCAGGCAATCAATTTGAGAAAACCCTCAGCTGCTACAAAGCAGATATAACCGCACTCCAAGAATTGCGATGGGATGGGCCGGACAAAAGACGGATGAAAAACTGCGACATATACAACTGGAATTGCTACAAGGAGAACAAACAACGCTCATTGGGATGCGGATTCGTTATTCGAGGAAGGCTCCAATGAAAAGCTTTCGGCATATTAGCGAAGGCATCATAACAATCCGCATGACAGCTAATTTCGGGAAAATTGGCTTAATATGCGCTCACGCCCCAACCAAAGAAAAAGAAGTTCGACTCAAAGATGACTTCTACGATCTCCTAGACAGAACCTTAGCCCAATGTCCCAGCTTCTTGTTATTGATCCAGAATGATCCATTCGCAACGGACGAAGATGCAAGAGAATTTCGTCTACACGACCTAGATGAAATTGAGTTGATAGTTTGGAAGGGCGCCGTGGCGCAGTGGTTAGTGTGTTGGACTCTGACGCACGATAAGTGGGTTCGGATCCCGACAACACGACGCTCCTCCACGGCGGGGTACTGGCAAAACCCCCCGTAGTAAACTTGCCATGAAAAAGCTTCTCGACTCACGCCGTTCGGAATCGGCATTAAACTGTAGGTCCCTTTCACATGTGCGAAAAATAAATCACGCACAACATGGGTGATTGAGAGAAGCTTGGCTCTGGTCCTTCATGGGCTGTAACGCCACCAAAGAAGAAGTTTCGAAGCTTAAGGCTTATAAAGCCGCGGGCGGATGCGGCTTGTCCACGACGAATGGAATCTTAACATCGTTTGCCCAGTCCACAAGAATTGCGCCAACTACAGGAGAATAAGTCTCGTTAACATCGCATTCAAGATCTTCTCTGCCGTACTGTGTGAACGCCTAAAACCCTTTGTGGATAATCTAATAGGTTGTTATAAGTGTGATTTCAAGCCTTCACACTGCGGCAGATCTCGGAGAAGACCCAAGAAAACCAAATCGACACCCGTCACCTTTTCATCGATTTCGAAGCCGCGTATATATAGAGACGAGCTATATGGAGCCATATCTTAATCAGATTATGCAGGAGAAGACAAGGTGACACACTGTCGTCTAATTTCTTCAACATCGTGCTTGAAAATATCATACAAGACTCACTGGTCAACACAAAAGGTACAATCTACTTCAAGTCTGCGCAACTGCTTGCCTACGCGGATAACATTGACGTAATTGGACGAACACAGCGGGTCGTCAATGAAGCGTTCGAAAGCACTGAAGCAGAAGCGGCCAAAATTGGTCTTTCGGTTAAGGAGGATCAAACGAAATATATGCTGTCAACCAAAAAAGGCGCACAAAACCGATGTCTCGGCCAGAAGGTCACAACCGCTGCCAACCGCTATTTCTTTGGGTTCAAGAGGCAATTGAGAAGTCGAGCTCTCTTTCGATAGACCAAAGTTTACGGGCTGCACAGCGACATCGGCCTAATACAATGTCTGCGGATCCAACCTCTATGATGGCTAGGCCGTGTAGAGCGAATGGAGAACACAACTCCAACCCGAAGAGTCTTCGGGTCCAACCCCGAGGGACGACGCAGCAGAGGACGACCGAATCTAAGGCGGCGCACACAGGTGGAAGGAGACCTTAACCAACTGGGAGTGCATCGCTGGAGACAGCTGGAAAAAGACCGTGTCAGCTGGACAAGTTTGTTAGTTGAGGCCCAAGTTCACACCGGACTGTAGCGCCAAGTAAGTAAGTAAGTAAGCCCAGCAGCTGGACCGATTTGTGGAAGATAGTGCCTTCCGTTTGACGTTGTTCCGCCCGTTCGACAGCGCTTCTCTTGCCGAAATATGGTCTTTGTTTCATAAGGCACGGAGGTTCTGGAGCCGAACTGCACCGGATCAGTTTTCCTGGGATACCGAATTAGGACATCGCGTTAAGTAAGACATTGCGATGAATGGTGTCATATGCGGCCTTTAAATTGATAAAGAGGTGGTGCGTATCAATTTGAAACTCGCTAGTCTTCTCCAGGATTTGTTGCAGCTTGAAGTTTTGGTCTATAGTGAATTTGCGGGGCTGTAAGCCGCACTGCGGTGCAAAACGGTTTACGAGGGTTGTTCCTACACTTTTTAAGAGCTAAACCTACCTCTTCATTGCTGGGAGGGAGAACAGCTTCGTCGATTGGAGGCGGGATCTCTTCGTCCACTACCATTCTCTCTTCTCCACACTCGTTAAACAACCGCTGGAAATGCTACCAGAAAACATCCACTATTCCCTGTGGATCGGTAACAAAATTGTTATCACAATTTCGAAGAGCCTGGGTGCCATTTTTAAAGCCCGCCGCAAGGCTTTTGGCTTTTTTGTAAAATGCTCTTATCGCGTTTTTCCTGGACTATTCAATATCCTTGAGCTCTTTCGCCGCAGGGTCTTCTTTTCCTCCCTCCTTCTGGCTCGGTATTCCTCGCGCGCTGCTTGTGTTCTCCTTTGTAGCATTTTCTGGTACGCCTCGTGGGTCCCTCGCTTTTTATGCTAACATTCGCCGTCATACCACGGATTTCTTGTTGGTGGTGCGGCGTAGCCTATAGTAATATCAGCTGCTTCCTTGATGGCTGAGCGGCAATGGAGCCACATGTTGTTGGCGTTTGTCTCCGACATGGACATTCTAGCGAGTCGTCCCCTCATTTTCTCTCTTTAGTCTCTGGCGATCTCTGAAGTGCTCATACTTCCAATGTTGAACCTCCTCTTGATCGGTTGTTGAAGCTTCCTAACATTGGACAGTCGGGCTCTGAGCTTTGCTGCCACTAGGAATTGGTCAGAGCCGACATTTGTCCCACTGAATGTTCTAACATCCAGGATGTTTGGCGCGTGTTTTGCGTCCATAAGCACATGGTCAATTTGCTTGACAATTCGACCATCTGGAGACCGCCAGGTTGCTGCGTAGATCTTTTTGCGAAAAAGTCTTATGCAACTTATTACCGTATTACGAGTTGCCGCAAGGACCATAAGTTGGAAGCCGTTGTCTATTGTTGTATCGTGGAGGCTGTGCTTCCCGACTACTTCGATATCCTTACCCATTTTGGCATTGAGGTCCCCGAGTACGCTTTTGATGTCGTGCTCCGGATAAGCTCCGTACGCGTGGTCCAAGAGGTTATAGAAATCCTCTTTGATGGGTTCTCCAGCCTCGTCGGTAGGGGCGTGTGCACCGATGAGGCTAATGTTGTAGAATCTGCCTTGGATGCGGATCACAGCTAGGCGATCGCTTATTGGTTTCAAATTGTTGACTTTCGTCCTTATCTTAATAAGTGCGTATCTTAATAAGTGCAGCCTTTTCTGGCAACTGTAATAAATGTCGCACTCCTTCATTACAATTCCCAGTTCTGGCCAGCGTACTTTCTGGATTTCAGTAATATGCGCCTTATACTGCTTGAGGGTCATTTCTAGTTGATGAGTAGCTCCAGGAGTGTAGAGAGTCACCTCATTCCACGGCATAATCGCCATCCTAGTCGGGTTGGGCTCTCTTGGCTAGGGTGGCAGCTGCAAACATCAGTTCACTTCTCAACGGGTCTTGAGGAGGATATCCAGAGGGTATATCAACTTGACCTGAGCTTAAGTAGGAATCCTTGCTGGCATCTCGCCATGTTGAGTGCAATCAGTAAATTTGCCCTACATTACTTACCTACATACCCTACCTAACACCGACCTGGTCCCACCAAATACACAGCATAACCTTCACAGCGTAAATATTCGGCCAAGCCGACGACGCAGAAACATGACCGGCAGTCCCCATGACGTCCTTTTCTGTGGGTTGTTGTAATGAATCCATTTTTCGTCATCCGTCACGATGCGATGAAGAAAACCCTTCAGTTGTTCACAGGTGTAAAAACGACGCTCAACGTCCGGTAGTTAGTCATTTTCAAAACGGTTCCAGTGTACACTAGTACTAGACACCACCTTCATCCATCGCTCTATTACTCCAATCCATAATTCAGTCAACTGTCCACCCTCTCAGTACTGACTAACGAAAGGGACACTTCTGGAACCTGTCCCACCAGGCACAAGACACTTTTCCTTTCAATGCACGCCCATAATTTACGAACAGAGCAGTAACCATTGACGAAACAAAAGGCTCATCTGTCAAACTGTATATCAATCCACTAACCGATGGCCATAAACACTAAAACCACTGCACCTGAATGCAACCACGCACCATCGCTATCCATTCCACTCCCTTTCTAGCTGGGTGGCTTGCCCAACATCGTTTTGTTCTTTTGCCAATAAAACCAATAAAGCCAACGATAAATGCCTTGAATCACCTACAGATTTTGACTTGGTACCCACTGTCCAACGGCACCAAAGGACATCGCGCATCGTAGCGTCCGAATTCGATGATTATCTCCCACATTGGTTAACAATTAAATTAGGAGCAATAAAACGTCTTAAACATAAATTCGTCAGTCCCCAGCGTCCACCATGATCACCTCGACCATTTATAGTACTGTGTAGGCTCAGGCTTGGTGGCTGGGCACAATAGCTAAAAATACCCAAACGGTGAAGGACTACTTCCACTTCGACCTGTGAATGTTGTAAATGGACGGGACGCCACCAAAATGTCGCATGACACAAGCAAAACGAGAACAACAACAATACAAAGCAAAAAGGGAATCAACGATGAAGTAGAGAAGGAATACGGCTGGACCACCCGGACGGGATTCATCGATCGGGTCATCGAATTGTCTGCTGTCGGACAGGGACGACGCAATAAAATTGTAAACATTCCCTGGAACGATCACTCTTCGGCTGAGTGTCGGTGTCGGTGGATTTGTGTATGTCCCTATGCGCCTTTTGTGGTGTAAATTAAATGACAGATAAATGTGTTGTTGCCTTAATGGTAGTTGGCGCTTTACCGGAGATAACAAGATAAGACGCATGTTGGCGGGCACTAGATGACCGAGCGCCTTATCCGACTGCGCCGCTGGGTCATATTACACGCTCTAATGGAAAACATTCTCTCGGTTCGTTTCTCACTTTTTTTTCATTGAGTTGTTGGTCCTTGGACGTACTGGGAATCGTTATCAATCAACATTCTGATAGTAGAAGATTGGTGGAATGAATGAATGGATTTCGTCGTAAATAGGAATCCAATGACTAATAGGCTTATGTGGGAGATCGGTAGTAAAGTGAACCAGAGTTCTAAACAAGACAAGGTAAAATGGGATCGTCTTATCGCTTTCAGACACCTTGGAAGATGGAAGAGACTACTTGCCATTAAGTCTTTTCTAAACAAATTTCTTGTGCGGGTAAGAACGCCTTTCTTCACGCACGATTGATTGTAACATTGTCTTATGTGCTTCTTTAGTGATAGAATTCTTAGCATTTTTCATTAACTGCATCATTGGTTAGGTTAGGTTAGGTTGGTATACACCACACGTAGGCCGGAATCGGCCCATTGGGATCCCACATGGATCGTACTACCTAGATCCGCCACCTAACCTTCTCCTCAATACGCACTTCCCAGGCTGCTCTGAATCGCAAAACTCAGTGCAAAGGCGAGGAACTCAAATATCCTCCGCGATAGAGGGATAGTACGATCATATAATCTCTAGAGAATAAATTACGTGGGCGTTAAAAGGTTTCAAGCCCTTTATACTGCCAGGGCCGGATGGAATCTACCCTATCGAGCTTACACAAACTATGGAATGGACAACACCATGGCTAGAGACTATCTTTAAAGGTTGCCTTTGGAGACACATTCCAGAAAAGTGGAAGTGCGCACGATTACTCTTCATCCCCAAGGCCGGCAGGAACTCTCACACCTCATATACACCATAATTTCTATCCTTCCCTAATCTTTAAGGCACAGCACGCCTATTGTAAGGGTAGATCTGTCGAAACAGCCTTGCATACACTATTGAGGAAAATCGAGAGACCAATCCGTCTTAAAAAATGTACCTTAACAGTCTTTCTAGGCATAGGGCGCTTTCAACAACGTCATTTCGAAAGCAATAATAGAAGGGCTGGAAAATCACAGAGTTGATCGGCGAGTTTCTCTTAACACACAAAATCTACTCTAAATAGGGAAGCAAAGCAACCATTACAGAGGTTACCAGGGGTACCCACAAGGTGGGGTCCTCTCACCCCTTCTCTAGAATGTAGTCGCAAATGAACTACTGACTAAACTGGGGAAAGAAGGCCTCGACGTTATTGCCTACGCTGATGACGTTGCCATTACCATCTCGGGCAAATATCTACCCACACTGACCGTACGCAATCGGCATTCTCCATACTATGCAAATGGGCACAATACAATGGGCTCAGGGTAAATCCCCAGAAGACGGAGCTTGTGCTATTCACCAGAAAGCACAAAATTCCGGAAACCTGCCCAATCAGTTCATTTGGCACCAGGTTAACCTACTCCTCCAGTGCCAAATACCTTGGCATTGTACTAGACAGAAAACTAACCTGGAAGAACAACACAACCGAGAAAGCAAGAAAAGCAGCTATACATAGCTCTCTACACTTGCTAGAAAGCCCTAGGCCTTAGGGAAAAAATGGGGATTCAACCCCAAGCTCACCCTATGGCTCTACATTACAGTCGTTAATCCTATACCACCCCAACGGCAGCGCTAAACATGGCACTTCACCTTACACCACTCGATATACTTGGAAAGCAAATTGCCACATATCCGGCAGCAAGACTAAAAGCCAACTCCAAATGGACGAGCTATATCACTGGCCACTCCTCCATCCTAAACAACAGGATAACCATGACTCGAAAACTCGGACCACAAGAGCCCACCACAGTTTTTGAGAAGAAATGCAAGATAACATACCTGGACAGACGGAACTGGACCGGCCAAACGCAACCTCACAGGAGCTGCGTGGATTTCTACACTGACGGGTCAAAACCCAAAGACGAGGTGGGTAGTGGAGTATTCTGCAAACAACTAAACCTGAGCCAAGCTCTAAAACTACCAGATTATTGCCGTGGGTCGTCGTGGTGCAGTGGTTAACATCATCGACCGCCGAGCGGAAGGTCTATAGTTCAAATTCGCTCCATAGCCAAGAAAAAGCAATTCCTACGCGGACAAAAAGTATGCAACGCAGTTGTGAATGGAAAAGTGACCAGACGTACTGCTGCAGGCATAACACTCACAGTTTATGGTCAATTGAAATTCATCCTCTGCGTATGCAATACTAAAGTGCTCGAACGAATTACTACGGACTGCAACCAACGCGGAATTTGATCGGCTCTCGTCCTGTCTGGGACAACCACCCCTGAGAGTAGTGAACGGACATCAAAGATCCAAACCACTACACTTCGTTCAGGTAGTGTGCCAAACATCATAAGAGTATAACTCTTGAACCTGCGCGAACTATAAGAAATAAGAATTGCAGCGTTTTTCAGGCGGAGTTGTTGGTAATAAGGAAGGTTCCGTCTTGGCTTAAATGGCACGTAATATCTACTACGGATATCCAGATTCTCACGGACAGTCAAGCAACCTTGAAATCGCTGGGCCCTATGTGTACACCTCAAAAACAAGCCTCGACTGTCGCCTATCTCTTAACGAGATGGCTGAACAGTTTGACATACAACTCCTGTGGGTACCATGATACAGCGATATCTTAGGCAACGAAAGGGCCGACACACTCGCCAGACAAGGAACGATGCGACACTCAATCATGGCATGCGAGGGAAGACCTCTTGCAACCATCCAACTTAAACTCATAAATCTCGCCAGGGCTGAGACGAGCCTGAGATGGGCCCAGGGGCATACCTGCCTCGTCACCAGGCAAATCTGGCCTCGGTTCGATAGTCAACGGACTAGGAGAATAGTCTCCTTAAAAAGCTGGCATCAACAAAATCATTGGTGTCATCACCGGTCTCTGTCTCATTGGCAGTCATGCGCAAAAACTAGGGCAAGTTCCAAATGATTTCTGCAGAAGCTGCCTAGACAAATAGAAGGTCGAATCCACTCACCACTTACTCGGCGCCTGCCCGACTTTCTGGGCAATCAGGAAACGCTACATAGGATCCTACTTCCTAAACGACCTGACAGATGTTCAACAAGTAAGGGTTACTAACCTTCTTATTTTTTTAAGAAGCACTATATGATTCCATGAATAGGGGGATAAACCCCCCTTGTAACAACAAAACGGGTCTCTCTGGCCTAAGTGTATTCTTCCCATTCTGGGGGGACTACCTACCTACCTATATCCGCCACCTGAAAACCAATTAGTGCTTCTGATGAAGCGTGGAGTTGAGCTATTTTTATGCCTGCTAGCTCACTTTTGCTAGCTCTTTTGCCGACGTTGATCATCCTACGCTTAGCAAAAGAGGGACATGAGCATGAGCATCCATGCAGCCGTAGTAGAAGTCATTGGCAGGTAGCCCTAGATTGACGGCATGTTTGTCAATGGTGCAGTACACCTGTTAGAGAGCGTAGGGTTTCTCATTTGGTTGCCGAGGTCTACGGTCCATCCTAAATTTAGCTTAGATCAGATTTGTTTAGTGGTAAGGCCCAGATTACTTTCGTTCCATTGGAGCTTGGTAGCATCTATGGTTCGAAGTTTTATCATGTGCTTTACCGAGCTTACATACTTAGGTGGCACTACAGTAAACCTGGGCCTCAACCAACAAGCCTTTCCAGCTAGCACGATCTTTTGCTAGCTGTTTCCAGTGTCGCGCGCCCAGTTGGTTAAGGTCACTTTCCACCTGTGTGCGCCACCTTAAATGCGGCCGTCCTCTGTAACGTCGTCCTTCCGGGTTGGAGTCAAAGACTCCTCGGGCCGGGGCTGTGCTGTCCATTCGCTCTAGATAGCCTAGCCATCTAAGACGTTTTGCCCTGGTTTATGTACCTTCAGACCCACTTTAGCGGCTTCTGCTTCAATGCTCACCAAAGCTTCATTGTTCTCCCAATTACGTCAATATCATCAGCGTATGCGAGCAATTGTGCAGATTTGAAATAGATCGTGCCTCTTGTATTGGCCAGTGAGTCCCGCATGATCTTTTCAAGCATGTTGATGTTGAGAAAATCACACGACAGTGCGTCGTCCTGTCCGAATCCTTTTTTGACATCGAAGGTCTCGGCTAACTCCTTACCGACCTTAATGGAGCAGCGAGAATTCTCCATTGTCATCCTGCACAGCCTGACGAGCTTGGCAGGGATATGAAAACATAACATGGTTTTACATAGTTCGTTCCTATAGATACTGTCATAGGCGGCCTTAAAATCGACGAAAAGGTGGTGTGTATTGACCTGAAATTCATTGGCCTTCTCTGGAACCCAGTGTGAATATTTGGTCCACCGTGGCATGAAGCCACATTGATAGGAACCTATCAAATGGTTCCAAGCGTTCATACAGAACGAGCAGTTCTCGTTTGTCGATGCAACGTGGTCATGTATGCATTCTGTTGTTCTACATGTCCCTGTCCACACTCGTCTTTAAACCAAGGGTTTCTCTTAGACGGTGGCCGGAAACCTAATACATCAGACGCAGCATCCCTGATGGCGCTTTGACAACGTCTCCATTGCTGTTCTGTGATTTGTGCAGTTTGCATCGGCTCCTGAGAGAGCTGGATGGAGACACGATCGGCGAAGTTCCTGACGGTCTCTTGCGATTGCTATGAGAAGGAGCTTCAGTGTTGTAGAGCTAAAATATTCGGCACACACCACGTCGGCCCCAAGGGTGCGCCACCGTGCGCGAGCAAAGGCGGGACAGTCGCAGAGAAAATATTCTGCTGTGTCCTCCTCCTCGCAACATGCAGCACAGGTAGGCGACTCACTGATGCCGAGCATGCAGAGATGCTTGGCGAAAGTGCAATGGCCCGTAATGATGCCCGTAAGTCTTCTGCAGTCAATTCTCCTTAAGGAGAAGAAGAATGCTGCGGATTTTTCGCAGACATCAGGGCTTACGCCCTTAGTCATCCTGAATCGTGAATATTCCCTCCAACTACTATTGTTTGCACTAAAGACCCAATCGTTGATGTGGGTATTGACCGTGGTAGTTAGTAGACCCAATGAGGGCTCAGGTACTGAAAAACTCTCCTCTGAGCCCATTCTGGCGAGCTTATCAGAGATTTCATCTCCTGGGATCCTAGAATGACCTGGGACCCAAACAAGCCTTAGTAAGTTTAGTCAATCGACTTTGTTCAGGAAGGACTTAAGTTCATACACTAACCTGGAGTTGATTAGAAGGTTTGTGTCTGTTAGCCGATTAGTCGAAGAGCTTGTCCACTTCCCTAATGAAGTTGAGAATGCTTCTCGTAGGAGCCGAGATGATTCCCTCAGGAGTCATGACTTCACTGAGAAGGATACGCTTCTTAAGATGGCAAAGGGCAGCACACTCACACAGCATGTGCTCTGCCGTCTCTTCGTCCTCAAGACAGAGTCGCCGCTCAGTTTCAGACGAGAGATTGATTTTGTTAAGATGATATCTTAGACCGCAGTGTCCCGTCAGGTAGCTAACCAGTCTTCTAATACCCACCCTATCAAGTTTGTCAATAGAGTGTTTGTTCAGGGGCCGTATAAGTCGTCTCGATCGACAGAGTTACCGAACGCTGTTCCAAAAGGACAGGTGTTGCCATTTTCACCACTTGTCTAAGAAGAATTGATCTTAGACTTGGGAGTACCGCAGAAAGGTTCTGGACCTATGTATTTTTCGCTGGAACCTTTCCTGGCAAGTTGATCAGCAATTTCACTGCCCTTAATACCTTTGTGCTCTGGCATCCACCAGAGTGTGACATTGTTTTTTTTTGACGAGGTCTTGTAGGGCATCATGGCATTCCTTGACGGTTTTTGAGTTCGTGCTGTGCGAACTCAGCGCTTTAGGTGCTGCTTAACTATCAGAGAGTATGTTGCTGGTTATTACTCTTATGCCAGTCTCTAGATTTAGATTGACGCATATTAGCATAGCATGTAGTTCTGCTTGAAAGATGCTAGGACTCATTCCCAGAGCATGTCAGAGCTTTCGAGATCTTACGATTTGATCCAAAGATTCCGGCGCCAACGCCGGAAGCCATCTTGGAGCCATCAGTATACCACCTAAGGCCTTTGAAATTAAGCAAGGGATCACTTGTTTCCCATGCTGAGCGATTTGGCATCAATATTCAAATCTCTTGTCAGAAGTGAAGGTGTGTCGTAGTGCGTACGAGACATTGGTAGTCGTATCCACATCGGGAAGATGTTTTAAGATGGACATGTGACCCTCGGGTCTACATGGCAGGTTTGTTCCCGAACTAAGGATTCTGATTGCACTGCGTAATGCCACATTTTTAATAAAATTGTGCGATGGAGTGAGCCCAATGAGTGCTTCTTGGGATGCCGTGGGGCAGGTTGGCATAGCGCCTGTAATGCCGAGACACACTAGTCTCTGAAGGCGTTGAAGCTTAACGATTATTGTTTTTGGCTCAACTTTTGTCCACCATACGGTGGCATAGGTAAAGATAGGTCTTACTATCGCGGTGTATAACCAGAGGTTTAGGTTTAAGTCCCTAGGTTTTATCGTAAGTGCGTCGACAGGCCCACATGGCCTTAGTCGCTTTTGTGAGTTTGGTTTTAGTATTGGACTTCCAGTTGTGTCTGCGATCTAGATCAATACCTAGGTATTTGACTTCTTCTGAAAATCCTATGTTTGTGCCATTTAGAAAGACGAAGCAGGGTTGTACCCATCTCCGTGATTAAAGGGTTAACACAGATTTGAATGTAGCTTGGCTGTCACTGCAAACGCAATGTTTTTACCTTTCCACCCAGTGAGGGCGCCGTGTCGCAGTGGTTAGTGTGTTCCCGATAATACCAACGCCAACGCCAACGTCCCTCCTCGGCGGGGTACTGGCAAAATCCCACGTAGTATAACTTGCCTTGAAAATGCTTCTCGACTCACGCCGTTCGGATTAAACTGTAGGGCCCTTTCAGCTTTGTGAAAACTAAATCGCAAACAACATGGGTGATTGAGAGAAGGTTGGATCTGGTCCTTCATGGGCTCTAACGCCACCAAAGAAGAAGAAGAAGCACGTTGTTGGTTCACTTCCTATAGATCGAATGATTTCGTCCTGACAGTTCATCCGAAATCCGGTGTAAGAAGGGCGTCAATCACCCACTGCGTCATAGTAAATAAATCTGATTGAGTCACCTTGCATGTAGCCATTTCCCATTCACACTTCCCAGCACTCTGTCTAGAATAATTGCCACCTCCCGAACCGTCCAATCGATGCCAGCGGCAACAGTAACAACAGCCGACTGTTTGTTCGGCAAATTAGCGCAAACAATTTACACAACTAGGTTAAGTTCAAACCCTGTCAGCAGTTCTTCCGCCATCGCCTGCGGCACAGCCCATACACAATACTAATTGCAGGGGCCGTTGGCCCCTTCTCAAATGTCTTCCACGTCCTCGTAAGTATTCCTTCCCACTGAAGAAGGTTAATTTCCCCCACAAGATATGGTAGTTGTCGTGGCAATCGATGTACAACATCCCCCACTGCCTGCTCCACGGTCAGAGCAGGAGAACTACGCGGAAGTACGTCTCGTCATACTTAGTTGCTTGGTCGAGTTTTTGTTTTTGTTTATTCATGGATGACCCCTCCAAGTCAATTAGAAAAATGAATTTATTGAATGCACTTTGATGTTGAGTCATCATCACCGTCGCGGCCACTATTACCGTGACGCGCGAGTTCAATGGCATTCGAATCCAATTAAGACTAGAAACTCTGGGGTAAGGTGCTAAACGAGGGTGTAACTGCGACTAAGAGACTCTACGTTCCCATTCGCTATACTCACATCCATATTTTCTAGGAAGAAGTTGGTACTTTGGCGGCAAATCGCGTCAACGATAGCCGAAGAGCTGAAGCGTAAACAACAATCACACATGAGTGGAGTCGCTTGTATAATTATCGCTTGGGAAATGCTCTGCTCTCTATTTGCCATTTGCTGGCGCCCCACTAATTCGTTGCAGGAATGACTGTCACGATAAGGGAATCCCGTCCGGTTGGTGGGATTTTGCTCTGCAGACATGCCTGTCAGACTTTCGGAATGCCAATTAGCTGTAAATGAATTTAGTCGAGATGTAAGGATGCCTGGGAGAGGTTCAAGAGGTGATGTACATCATCGACATTGGACAACTTGGAGGCATATGTTCTTAAGTTAAGTACCATAGACTGAGTGACACTATGTTTATTGAAAATTGTCCCTAGAACTTGCTTAAGTGGCTGAAGCTGGAGCTGAATGAAAAGAAGAAATGTGCAAAAAAGTGTGAACCCAGTAAAGGGTGTCAGATGGAGGTACGTTAGCACTAATACATGAACTCAAATTTATTCCAATTTCATTGTTATCCATGTCCCTTTACGTTTCGGCAAGTCCTAAGGTTCAAGCCGAAAGCAATCTCCGGCCCGAAGCCCTAATACCTATTCACAGTCGCGTCAGATGCAAGATAACCCAAAAACAGGAAACAGGCGTTCCAACCAGGCAAAACTTAATGCTTCCTGCATGGGTGCACGTGGGGTGTAAGGTTTAGTGATGCCCAATACAATGTAACCTAGTTAGGTTAGGTTGTAGTGGTTGGCATACGCCACACGTAGGCCGAGTTCGGCCCATTGTGATACCACATGGATCATATTACCTAGACCCGCCACCTAAAAACTAATCAGTGCTTCTGATGAAGCGATGGAGTTGAGCTATTTTTATTTCTGCTAGCTCACAGCCTCGGATGTAAAAAAACGGACAGAATGACCGATGACGACCAAGGAAACAACGAAAGGAAAAGAAAAAATGATATTCGGCTTTGTACGTGGAATGTAAGGTCCCTCAACAGACCAGGATAAAGAAAAAGCCAAGAGGCCCAGATCGTCCCCCGAGGAACCAAAGCGGGAGGCTAAGAAGACTAGGCTGGGCGCACCGTTGACACGTGCCTGACGTTGACAATCATTGATGATAACGACCCGGGCGGCAAATTGACGACGGAAAAGTGGAAGGATGTCGATCAAGCACTATCGGCAAACTTCCTAAATATCGCTAAGAAGAAACCTGGACCACCGCCCATCTGCGACGACGCTGGATGGTACTAAGGCAGGGTCAAATTACGTCGATCTTCTAAAGGCTACAGTTGCGGAAATAGGGGAATGGACATCAACGCTCCAGCTAAGAGGGTCTTCGACTCCGAGCCTCCTGGTTCGAGAAGAAGAGGAAGACCGAACCTCCGGTATAAAGACCAAGTAATCGCGGATGTAAGACATCTTGGTCTTGATAACTGGAAGCAGCGTGCCTGGGAACGTCAAGGATGGAAAGCAGCAATAGCTGGGGCTCAAATCCTCCATGGATCGCTGGCCTGATAAGTAAGTAAGTAACATTGCATACACGATCTTCTCCGTCGTACTGTGTGAACGCCTGAAACCCTTTGTGGATAATCTGATAGGCCAGGTAAGTCGACAATAGACCAGATATTCACACTGTGGCAGATCTTGGAGAAGAGCCAAGAGTGCCAAATCGACACCCACCACCCTTTCGTCGATTTCAAGGCCGCGTATGACATTGTGCATAGAGACGAGATACAGCGCCTTTCTAGTTTTGACATTCTTGCCAAACTCGTCAGATTGTGCTGGATGACAATAGAGAATTCTCGCTGCTCCATTAAGGTCGGTAGCGAATTAACCGAGACCTTTGATGTCAAAAAAGGATTTAGACAAGGTGACGCACTGTCAAGTAATTTCTTCAACATCGTGCTTGAAAATATCATACGAGACTCACTGGCCAACACAAGAGGCACGATCTATTCCAAGTCTGCGCAACTGCTTGCATGCGCGGATGACCATGACGTAATTGGACGAACACAGCGGGACGTCAATGAAGCGTTCGAAAGCATTGAAGCAGAAGCGGCTAAAATGGGTCTTTTGGTTAATGAGGGTAAAACGAAATTGGCAGCTACAGATTCAAAGTGGTCAAGGACTTCGTCTACCTTGGCTCACAAGTGACTAGCCACAATAACACCAGCGCTAAGATCAAAGGCAGAATTACCCTTGTCAACCGCTGCTTCTTTGGGCTCAAGAGCCAATCGGGAAGTAGGGTCCTCTCTCGAAAGACCGAAATTGCGCCGTACTAAACCTTAATCATCCCGGTCCTCCTCTATGACGCAGAGGCCTGGACTTTAACGAAAGCGGATGAGCAGGCCCTTGGTCGTTTCGAGAGGAAAATGACGATTATTCAACGACGAACTATTCGGACTGTACAGCGACATCGGTCTGGTACGACGTCTGGGGATCCAACGTTTAAGATGGCTAGGCCATTTAGAGCAAGTGGAAAACACAGCTCCGGCCCAAAGAGTCTTCTAGTCCAACCCCGAAGGACGACCGAATCTAAGGTGGCGCACGCAGGTGGAAGGGGACCTTAACCTACTGGGAGTGCATCGCTGGCAAAAGACCGTGCCAGCTGGAAAAGTTTGTTGGTTGAGGCCCAGCTTCACACCGGACGGTAGCGCCACTTAAGTAAGTTAGTAAGGTTCTAGGGCAGGATCGTCTCACTTGGAGGTTATGTGAACTGGCCCCGAGATCGTACGATTTAACTCCGTTAGACTTTTTCTTCTGGGATGTTCTGAAGTCGCAGGTCTATGCGAATAAGCCACAAACCAAAACAAACCAAAGCGGCCCTCAAAGCCAACGTAACCCATGCTATAGCTAGAGTCATGGAAAAATGGATATTTCGGATGAGCACGATCCAGGGAAGCCGCGGTGGACTGTGAACAATGTTATATTCCATACATAATGGCATTGATAGGCCTTTCGAATGTTTAAAATATTTGGATGATATCTCACACACACGTTGTTTTATTTGAATTTGAAGATAGGAAGCGCTTATTGAAAAATCCTGTAGGTATACATGAACCCATAAGCTCTTCATCGGATTATGGCCTTTAAAAACACAAAACCTTTGAGCCCAACAAGCTTCCATCGAATGAGTCAACGTTTATTTCAAAACACATTCTACTGCCATCCAACAACCCTTGAAATCCTTCCAAAACTAACGATATCTGGCAGTATCCCTGCAATACGGCAACAATCAAGAGCACCACTCTGCCGCGTTACGTTACGTCGGTTGACAGTTCACTACAACCGTTGACAATTCCTGTCGTTCTCTTAAATTTCCAGTCTCACTTCAGTTATGGCATTAGCAAGTCGTCTATCCCCGCGGGCCGTGCTATTTTCGCGAAATGTCGCGAATATTCAGCGAAATTTCAGTTACTTCCGCGGCACGAAGACTGTGCCCACGTCATTCGTGCACACTTTGTGTATAATTGGCGGCGGTATCGCCGCGTTCGCGAGTGCCAATCTGCTAAAATCGAGATCCGTCCAGGCGTACGACTTGAGAAAATCCAGACCCAATAAGGTATACATATAGATGGAAGAGAATTTGCTCGCTTTTTGCTATTTGAGTAGGTTGTGGCTAAATTTAGAGCTCGGGCGTGTGTTCTCTTTGGTGTGTGATGTGCTCTCTTGATGTGTTGTTTGTTTACGTTTCGAATCAGCTGTCTGATGGCGGGCTAATGATGTGGAGCAGAGAAGCGTGTTGGTTGATTTGGTGCCGGTAGCGAATGAAACGAGATTTCGGCAGAGGTGATGAAGGTTCAAGTTCAGCGCGATAAGATCGGGGATTGAAGCGGCGAATTTGGATTCGTTTTCGTTTCACAAGAGATTACGTGAGCTACTGCAGATGTCGCAGGTTGACCGAGTGCGAATGAAAAGTGGCTATTTGCTAATCGTGCCAACTTGCTGACGCTTGCGTGCTTAGTAAGTTTCCACTTGCTAATACGTAGTTACATACTGGATTGAATCGGTTTCAACCATGCAACCAATGCGAGGTCGAATGAGGAAAATAGGTCGTGTGGACTCATTGGCATGGTGACATAGTGTGAATTAGAGAACATGCATTGCAAGAGAACGGGTAAGGTTTGCAGATTCAATTTAAAGCCTAGATTTTGGGAGGAAGAAGCGCCACATTTGGGACTCTGAGTAAAGTCGCACCGCTCTATACGATCTTTTGCTAGCATTTTCCCTTGCCACACACCCAGTTGGCTGAGCTCCCCTTCCATCTGTGTGCGCCATCTTAGGTGCGGCCGTCCTCTGTGTTTCTTCGAGGCATTGAATCCATATACGTCTGACTAGACTTTGTTCAGGGGTCGTATAAGTCGTTTAGATTGACGGAGTCCGCGAACACTGTTCCAGAAGGACAGGTGTTGCGATTTTTCCCACTTGTCCAAGAGGTAATTTATCTTAGACCCGGGAATGCCGCAGAAAGGTTCCGGACCTATGCATTTGTCGCTGGAACTTTTTCTGGCAAGTTGGTCGGCAATTTCATTGCCCTTGACACCTTTATGTCCTGGCACCCACCAAAGTTTAACAGTGTTTCTTTTGGCGAGGTCTTGCAGGGCGTCATGGCATTCCTTGACGGTTTTTGAGTTCGTGCTGTACGAACCCAGTGCTTTAAGCGCCGCTTGACTATCAGAGAGTATGTTGATAGTTACTCCTCTGATGCCAGTCTCGAGATTTAGATTGACACATGTTAGGATGGCATGCAGCTCTGCTTGGAAGACGCTGGGGCTTATTCCCAGGGCTTTCGAGATCTTGCGTTTTGGTCCAAAGATGCCGGCGCCAACGCCAGAAGCCATCTTGGAGCCATCCGTGTACCACCTAAGGCCTTTGACATTCAGCAGGGGATCACTGTTTTCCCATGCTGAGCGATTTGGGATCAATATCTTAAATCTCTTGTCAAAGGTGAAGGTGTGTGGCAATGCGTCCGAGACTAGTAATCATATCCAGCTCGGGAAAGTGTTGTAATATGGACATGTGGCCTGCAGGTCTACATGGCATATTTGTTCCCGAGCAGAGGATTTTGATTGCACTGCATAATGCCACCTTCTTGATAAAAAGGTGCAGTGGAGCGAGTCCAATGAGTGCTTCTTGTGCTGCCGTAGGGCAGGACAGCATAGCGCCTGTGATGCCGAGACACGCTAGTCTCTGAAGGCGTTGAAGCTTAATAATTGTAGTTTTTTGTTCAACTTTTGTCCCGTAGGTGACGATAGGCCTTACTATAGCGGTATATAACCAGTAGACTACCTTAGGTTTGAGCCCCCAGGTTTTACCGTAGGTGCGTCGGCAGGCCCACATGGCCTTAGTCGCTTTCATGAGTTTATTTTTCATATTGGAATTCCAGTTGAGTCTGCGGTCTAGGTCAATACCTAGATACTTTACCTCCTCTGAAAATCCTATGTGTGTTCCATTTAGAAAGATTGAGCAGGGTTGTACCTTTCTCCTCTCTGTAAATGGGACTAAGATTGT
The DNA here is from genome assembly GCA_951905685.1 of Eumerus sabulonum. Taxonomy (NCBI): domain Eukaryota; kingdom Metazoa; phylum Arthropoda; class Insecta; order Diptera; family Syrphidae; genus Eumerus; species Eumerus sabulonum. The sequence continues at coordinate 10,855,094 of OX645060.1, forward strand.
CTTGTTTGGGTTAATAGATAACCCCTCTCTGCCACACCAGTCAGAGATAAATTGGAGCGCAAGCTGCATGCGCTCACAGGCAGTGACCTCGCACTTGCCCGTAACATGACTACTAGGTCATCAGCATATCCGATGACCTCGTAGCCCCGAGTGGTCAGCTTGCGTAGTAGGTCGTCGATGACTATCGACCAAAGCAGTGGCGAGAGGACTCCCCCTTGTTGGCATCCTCTGACCGCCGATACTGTCACTTAGACCTCTCCGCATGTGGCTGATATGATACGGCTATTTAGCATCGCCCTAATCCAGTGATTAGTGGGATGGTCCACACCCCTGCAGGATAGTGCAGTGGTGATCGAATCATAGCCAGTATTATCAAAGGCTCCCTCTATATCGAGGAAGGCGCAGATTGCGATCTCCTTTTGTGTGAAACTATTTTCAATGCACGTCACCAAGTGGTGTAGTGCATTTTCGGTAGATCGCTCTTTGCGATATGCATACTGGTTGGGATGCAGAGGTGTCTGATTTTCCAGGATACCTCTAATGTGGAGCTCTATCAGTTTCTCCATTGTTTATAGTAAGAACGAAGTCAAACTCATAGGGCGATAGGATTTTGGTTGCTCGCTTGGTTTCCCAATCTTGGGGATGAAGACAAGATTGACCTCTCTCCAAGTCCGGGGTATGTATCCCAGGTTGAAGCAAGACCTAAAAAGAACTATCAGTGATGGTAGGATTGTATTCAAGCCTTTCTGTAAGATCGCAGGAAAGACACCGTCTTTGCCTGGAGCCTTGTAGGGTTTGAATGAGCTAACTGCCCATTTAACCTCATCAGGGCTGAATAGTCTTCCAGAGAGGCTATTTGTTCTCCTGTCGATGTTTTCTGTGACGTTAATCTGATCGTCAGAGGACATCGAGTAGGGAGTAGAACCAGGGAAGTGCACCTCGAGCAAGGTCTCCAGGGTCTCCCTGCGGTTGACGGTGAAGGTGCCGTCTGATTTGCGAAGCAGCCCGAGCCCATCTGTGTGCTCTCGAGAGAGTGTTTTCTGGAGTCGGGCTGCAGTTGGAAGCGAGTCTATATTCTCGCAATGCTTCCTCCAAGACGTTCTCTTGGATTTCCTCAGTTCGAGGTTGTACTTAGTTAGAGCAGATCTATAATCAGTCCAACTATTGTACCGTTTTGCTCTATTAAACAGCGATCTCACCTGCTTCCTTAGGGACTCAAGCTCGGTCTTCCCCCCTCAATACAATACGCAGATATTTAAGACCAATGTCAAGAGGCACTTCCTCACCCTACCTTCAGCTCGCTCAAGGCCGTAGCCTTGAGTGCGCGTGTGACTAAAAAAAAAAAACGCACGCACCCTCCTCTGTGTCTCTAGAGGATGTTGTTGATATCCTGGCAAGTTCAACTATCGCAAAGCCTTCTTCAGTGCTATAGCCAATCTATTCGAAAACAAAAAGCCCAGACCTAGATAACGTGTTGAATGATTATATGATGCGAGCTGACGAACACTCTCATCTTTGTCTTGTGGTGTGTAAAAGGTCATAAATCCTAGAAGCTTAGCTTCATTAGCTCTCAGTTGTTTAATCATAACTAATGAACGGTAATAACGGTATTACTTCAGTAAAATTACGATAAAATTTTACGAGGCATTTCCCACTTGGGCACCTATGATCTGTTGCCAATTTGGGATGTGAAATCCCATTCGAAGCAACTAGAGCGGAAAGGCAATTTGTTTTTGATGTAAAACATCTATTGGCGCATCTTGGCAGTTAAATCGACTCATATGTCGTGACGGAAAACGGCATGACGCTGGTATGCCGTGATGCCCCCTTTCTACGCTGCGAGCGTGTACTATACACTGCCGCTTCTTAATGCGTTGATTCGTTTTTCTGTATGGTTTTCTGCGTAATGTTTCTGTTAGTATTCCAAGTACAAAATAGGAGAGAAGACAACGCTTATTCAGATGCGGATTTGTTATTAGAGGTAGACGTAGGCAAAAAGTCTTGAGCTTCAGGCATGTTAGCGAACGCCTCATCTGCGCTCAAAAGACGACTTCTACGACCTCCTGGATAGGACATATGCCCAATGTTCCAGTTACGATGTTAAAATCGTACTGGGAGACTTTAACGCGAAACTGGCCAAGGAAGCCGTTTTTGATAGGGTCATTGACTTCGCAACGGGGTGAAATCTTCTAGTTGCTAACACGCGTTTCCCACATCTCACGTCCACAAAGGAACTTGGCGATCTTCGGACCAATCAACCGTCAACCAGATTGACCACATTGCGATTGATGGCAGGCACGCCTGCGACATTCTGGATGTACGAACTTTTAGAGGAGCCCACATCGACTCGGACCACTATCTTGTGGCAGCCAGATCTCGGAAAACCCTCCAACACCCGTTATCAACAAGCCTTAGAGAATGCTGCTTCTGAGATACTGGGTTTCAAACTGCCACCAACGAGAAACCCATGGTTCGATGACGAGTATAGGAGGGTACACGCTGCCAAGCAGCAAGCTTATCAAAAGGCGCTGCATAGAAGGACGAGAGCTGCTCCTGAGCGTTATGAGCAGAAGAGGAAGGAGGAGCATAAGGCTCTCAAAACAAAAAAAAAGGGAGCATGAGAAGATCGCGATTGTAGAGATGGAGAGATGCTATCGCAGGAATGACGTTCGGAGGTTTTACCAACGAATAAAACAAACATGCTTGGGATATAAGGCCAGAAACCTAGTAGTGGATTCACAGTCGGTACTAAGAATCTGAAAAGACAACTTCTACAGACTGTATAACGGCGATGACGAAACAGATCCCGCTGTCAGGCAGAATGACCCTTTCACAGCGGACGATGATAGCAGAGAATTCAGTCCCCCTGACCTGGATGAACTTAGGAATGCTTTTTCTAAGCTTAAGACCATCAAAGCTGCTGGGGTAGACGGACTACCTGCCGAGGTCTTTAAGGCAGCTGGAGATGATGGAAGATATGGTCAGAGGAATGCACGCTCGATGAATGGAATCTTAGTATCGTTTGCCCGATCCACAAGAAAGCAATACCCTTTTTCTGCGCCAACTACAGAGGTATAAGTCTTCTGTACATCGCTTATAAAATCTTCTCTGCTGTACCGTGTGAACGCCTAAAACCGTTCGTTAATAAACTGATTGGTCCATATCAGTGTGGTTTCAGGCCCGGGAAGTCCACTACGGATCAATTATTCACACTGCGGCAGATCATGGAGAAAACAAACGAGTTCCAGATCGACATCCACCACCTGTTTGTCGACCTCAAGTCTGCCTACGATAGTATAAATAGAGACGAGCTATACAGCGCCATGTCTGGTTTTGACATCTCTACCACACTCGTCAGATTGTGCAGGATGACATTGGAGAACTCTCTCTGCTCCATCAGGGTCGGAAGCGACCTAACCGATACCTTTTATGTCAAAAAAGGTTTTAGACAGGGCGACATGCTATCTTGTGACTTTTCCAACATCACCCTTGAAAGGATCGTGCAAAACTCACTGGTCAATACGAGGGGCACCATATTTTTCAAGTCCATACAACTGCTCGCTTATGCCGATGACATGGACATAATTGGACGAAGTTAGCGAGACGTCATTGAGGCCTTTACGAGCATTGAGGCGGAAGCGGCTAAAATGGGACTGGTGGTAAATGAGGACAAAACGGATTATATATGCTGTCGTCGAAAAAGGACAGGAACCACCAGCGTCTTGGCCAGGGCGCACATATTGGCAGGTATAATTTCGAGGTAGTCAAGGACTTCGTCTACCTAGTCTCCGCAGTGACATGCAGAAACGGTAGCAGTACCGAAATCAAACGCAGAATAACTCTTGCCAACCGCTGTTTCTTTGAGCTCGGGAGGCAATTGAGAAGCAGAGCCCTCACTCGAAAAATCAAGGTGACCATATACAAGACCCTTATCATCCCGGTCTTCCTTTATGGCGTAGAGACATGGACCTTCTCAAATGCGGATGAGGAGGCCTTTGGACCTTTTGAAAGAAAAATTCTGCGTACGATTATATGCCCGACCTGCATGAATGGGGAGTGGAGGAGAAGACTTAATAGTGGACTGTACGGGTTGTACAGCGACATAAACGTAGCACGGCGTCTTCGGATCCAACGCCTAAGATGGCTAGCTTATGCTGAGCGCATGGAAAACACAGCTCCGACCCGGAAGGTCTTTGAATCAAACCCCTAGGGGCGACGCGGTCGAGGACGGCCAAATTTAAGGTGGCGCAGCCAAGTGGAAGTGGACCTTAAACAACTAGGTGTGCAGCACTGGAGACTGTTGGCGAAAGACCGTGCCAGTTGGAGAGGTTTTTTAAAGGAGGCGAACCTGGGCCATGAACTGTAGCACCAAAAAAGAAGAAGAAGTGAAAAACTGGACAACGGGTGCAGATTTCTTGTTCAAGTTGGACTGAGGGAACGCCTCATAGCTAAATTTTCTAACATCAGCCTGATCTGCGTCCACGCCCCCAAGGTGGACAAGGATGTCTCCACCAAAGATGAATTCTACGATCTCCTAGACAAAACGTATGTATGCCCAACGTCCCAGCTATGACATCAAAATTGTACTAGGAGACTTCAATGCTAAGACATTTCACTGGGCGTAATCTCCTTCTGGCCAGTACGCGCTTCCCGCTCCTCGATATAGACAAATGCACCTGGCGGTCGCCAGATAACTCTATCACTAACCAGATCGACGTCAGACAATCCTCCACTATTGATGTTCCAACTTTCTGAGAAGCTAGCATCGACTCGGACCACTATCTTGTAGTAGCCAAGATGCGCTTAAGGATATCACGAGCGGAATAGAGTAAGAATGCGAATTTATGATGTCGGAAAGCTACTATCGCCAGAAACAACTCGTGCTTTTACCGATCGCGTCTCCCTTAAGCTCTCCCATACACCTCAACCATCCACGCAGTCAATAGAACAACAGTGGAACCTTCACAAGTAAGCCCTGGAAAGCACTGCATCTGAAGTTTTGGGCTTCAAGGCTCCACCACGAAGAAAGACCTGGTTCGATTCACACAGCGAAGCTTACTTACTTATATAACGGTAGGGTGAACCAAGAACTCAATCAACAAGCTTCTTTAGCCGGCACGATCTTTGGCCAGCTGCTTCTAGTGCCGCACGCTCAGTTGGTTGAAGTCCCTTTCCACCTTTGCGCGCCACCTTAGATGCGGTCGTCCTCTGCTGCGTCGTCCCTCGGGGTTGGAGTCGAAGACTCTTCGGACCAGAGCGTTGATGTCCATTCGCTCTACATGGCCCCGCCATCTTAGACGTTGGATCCGTAGACGTCTAACTAGGCCGATGTCGCTGTACAGCCCGTACAGTTCTCCTCCACTCTCCGTTTACACAAACGGGACCAAAGATTGCACGCAGAATTTTCCTCTCGAAACGCCCAAGAGCCTCTTCATCCGCTTTTGATACGTTCAAGCGTCAGCGCGAGGACCAAGATGACAAGGGTCTTGGTATATGGTTATCTTGATTTTTTCCAAAAACGCAGCGATTGGCAAACGTTATTCTGCGTTTTATCTCAGCGCTGGTGTCGTTGCTGCTTGTCACTATCGAGACAAGGTAGACGAAGCCCTTGACTACTTCAAAAATATAGCTGCTGAACGTGACGGTCTGACTAAGGCGTCGGTGTTGCGCGTCTTTCTTTGATAACAGCATATATTTGGTCTTGTCCCCATTTACCCATAGACCCACTTTAGCTGCTTCTGCTTCAATGCTTGCGAACGCCTCATTGACATCTGGCTTTGTCCGTCCAATAACGTCAATGTCATCTGCGTAGGCAAGCAATTGTGTAGACTTGAAGTAGATCGTACCTCTGGTATTGGCCGCAGAGTCCTGCATGATCTTTTCAAGAATGGTTAAAGAAACCACATAATAGTGCGGCACCCTGTCTAAAACCTTTTTTAACGTCGAAGGTCTCGGTTAGTTCACCTCCGACCTTAATGGAGCAGCGGGAATCCTCCTTAGTCATCCTGCACGGTCTGACGAGTTCGGCAGGAATGTTAAAACAATGACATGGCTCTGTATAGCTCGTCTCTATAAACACTGTGATATGCGGCTTTAAAGTCCACAAAAAGATGGTGCGTGTCGACCTGGAATTCATGGGTCTTCTCCAAGATCTGCCGTAGTGTAAATATTTGGTCTATCGTGGATTTTCCTGGCCTGAAATCACCCTGGTAAGAACCCACGCGATTGTCCACGAACGGTTTCAGGCGCTTACACAGTACGGCAGAGAGGATCTTGTACGCAATGTTCAGGAGACTCATCACTCTGTAATTGGCGCAGTCATAGGCGCTCCTTTCTCATGGACGGGCAAATTATTCCGTTCATCGAGTATGCATGCTTCCGACCATCTCTTGCAGATGAGTTGGTGTATGTTCCTGGCCAGCTCATTGCCAGCTGCTTTAAACAGTTCCGCGGGAAGTCCGTCTGCTCCAGCAGCCTTATAAGACTTAAGTTTCGATATCGCTATCTTAACATCGCCTCGGTCGGGTGGACGGGATTCTCTTTTGTCTTCGTCCATTGTGAATGGTTCGTTCTGCCTGACGGCGGCATTTTGACTATCAACGCCGTTATACAGTCTGCTGAAGTGATCCTTCCACAATCTCAGCATCGACTGGAACTCTAGCTCTAGCTTTATAGCCTTAGCATGTTCGTTTTACTTTTTGGTAGAACTTTCGAACGTCTTTCTTGCAATAGCATCGTTCCATCTCCTCGATCTCGCGCTTCTCGTGCTCCTTCTTTTTTCTTCTCAGAAGCGCATGCTCTTCCCTCGCGGGCAGCTCTTATCCGTCGATGCATTGTGGCCATGTATGCAATTTAAAGAGTTGGTTGGTTGGCCGGAGTTTTAAAAAAAGATCAACTGATCTGCTCCAGCTTTATTACTCAACTAAACTTCAATTCCATTCATTGGACTAACTCTACTTGATACAGTTATGATACATTGACTATATTTCAAATTCTTATCTAAAGTGTGGGTGTCGGATGTGGACGGTCGGTAGCGTGGGTGTCTTTTCTGCATTCGCTTCATCTTGCGTGAGTGTCCCTTCTGCATTCGCATCATCTTGCGTGGGTGTCGAGTGTAAGGGGTGTCGGCGTGGCTAACGGACGCTGTGAATTAAGCGGTTCTTCTATCTCTTCTTCATTGGGACTCGGCATCTTAACTTGCATTCTGTTTCTCTACATGGGCCTGTCTGCACTAGTCATCAAAGCAGGGGTTTCCCAAAGGGGGTGGCTGGAAACCGAGTACATCTGACGCGGCCTCTCTGATGACGTTCTGACCACGACTCCATTGCTATTCTACGGTTTGTGCAGATTGAATCGGGACTTGAGAGAGCTTTAGGGAGACTTGATCGGCGAAGGTCCTGGCGGTCTCCGGCGATTGCAGCTTTCCGACGTTAACAACAAGGTAATGATCCGAGCGATGTTGGCTCCTCGAAAGGTTCGGACATCTAGGATGCTGGAGGAGTGTCTGTCGTCGATCGCAATGATCGCAATGTGATCAATCTGATTGGTTGTCGATTGATCGGGGGACCGCCAGGTCCCTTATGGAGATGTTGATGTGTGGAAATCGTGTACTTGCTACTACGAGATTATGTTCCCTGCCATAAAGTCCACTAACCTTAGTCCGTTTTCTGACGTGGTGTTGTGTAGGCTGTGCTTTCCTATGACTCGCTCAAAGATAGCTTCCTTACCCAGCTTCGCATTGAAATCTCGATGTTGGTGTCATAACTGGGATATTGGGCATATGATCTGCCTAGGAGATCATAGAAGTCGTCTTTATGTCGGTCATCTTTCTCCTCTGTGGGGGCGTGGATACATATTAAGCTTATATTGCCGAGATTGGCCTTGATGCGGATAGTTATGAGGCGTTCGCTTACATATTGGAAGCTTAAGACTTTTTTCCTGAGTCTGCCTCGAATAATAAATCCGCATCCGAATAAGCGTTGTTTATTTTCTGTGTAGCAGTTTCCGTAGTAGATATCACACTTTTTTATCCGACTTTTGCCTGGCACTTCTTGGAGCGCGGTAATGTCTGCCTTACAGCAGTCTAAAGAGGTGGCCATTTGTCCGGCCACATCTGGTCTGTTGAGGGAGCTAACGTTCCAGATGCAGATCCGAAATTCCCAACATGTCCCCAACATGTAATCCGTCCATATCCGAGGCTACTGGTTGTCTCTGAACAAATGTTTGTTTTACGCGATAGGGATGTTAACCCTAAGCGCAACCCCCAACCTGGAGGGCCAAGTTCCTCTTTTCCCAGGAACAAGGGGTCGCGTCGCTGCACACATTGATTGTAGTCATGAATGCATTCTGTTTCTCTACATGGGTCTGTCTGCACTCGTCATCAAACCAGGGGTTTCTCGAAGGTGGTGGCTGGAAACCGAGTACATCTAAGGCGGCCTCTCTGATGGCGTTCTGACAACAACTCCATTGCTGTTCTATGGTTTGTGCAGATTGCATCGGTACTTGAGAGAGCTTGAGGGAAACTTGATCGGCGAAGGTCCTGGCGGTCTCCTGTGATTGCAGCTTTCCGACGTTAAATTTTAGTGTTCTTACTCGACTCCGTTGATTCCGAGAAAGTCGCATCCGTACCGAGTCGGTGGAGGAGTGTCTTCCGTCGATCGCAATGTGATCAATTTGATTGATTGTCTATTGATCGAAAGACCGCCAGGTCACCTTATGGATATTGAGGTGTGGGAATCGTGTACTTGCTACTACGAGATTACGTCCCGCGATAAAGTCCACTAGCTTTAGCCCGTTTTCTGACGTGGTATTTTGTAGGCTGTGCTTTCCTATGACTCGTTCAAAGATAGCTTCCTTGCTTCCTTCTTTGCTCTGTTTGCTCGCTCCCTCCCCCTCCTTTTGGAATTTATATTACTTAATACCAACCATAGCCGTTTAAAGTCTATGTTACGCTGTTTACGCGTCCATGTAATACTCTAAATCACGTCCAAATAATATCTTCTCTCTGACAGTACTATTTGCCACCACAGATCTTGCCGCTACCTTATACTCTCCTAGGTTAAGCTCCTTTAGTATTTAGCTAATCTTTGAGTTTAGTTTCAGTAGCTTGTAGTAAGCTTAATAAACGAAATAAAATAAATAAATGAACACCAAGCTCCTCGAAACCCACATCTGCAGACATGCAAATGCCTTTTTTGGTTTGCTGTCATCATTTTGAATTCTATTTTTAGCTTTGGCGCAAGCGCCGTTTCAAGGAAAATTGACATCTTACCCTAAACGAGGAAAGGTCTTTGTCAATATTTCTATTTAAATCAAGGAATTCCATACGATCCAGAAAGGAAGCTTCCCTGCTTCTAAGTATTCTAACCACAAATCGTACATTAATTGGTTCTCAATAGACTTCCAGGAACTGTAGGCTCCTAGCCTACCCTACCTTCAGTCTCATCGACTAAGTTGTTTCCGTAACCAATTTAATAAATTCGAATTTCACTCGAAACCGAATCAGCAGTCGTTAGCTCTTAATTTACCTAATTATCCCCCCTAAACACTAGTGTGCGCCACTGCCCTAATCATCTCATTCAAACTTTGCATTTCGCCAAATAACTCGTCTTATCGTCGATCGATATCGGTGATGTGGGACCGATATCGAGAGCGTTCGCATCGTGTGCAATATTACCTGCGGGGCGCGTATAGATATGTAGTTTTTTCAAAGGACATGGCTCCCAATCAATTATATACGAACCATAGCAGAATCCAAGGACAGATAAAAGGAAAAACGAAGAACAAAACGAATGCGTATCTGAGGTAGCCTGTCAGGCAGGCAGGGTGTTCTCTAACGTGCGAACAGGTAATTTTCGGTAAGGCAAACCGATCGAGGCCTCCATCGATGCAGCTGCACTCCTGCTGTGCTATGCCTTCTTGTATCCTTATGACCTGTCGCGCCGTTTATGTCGCCTCTTAGGCCATTGTCACCCGTAAACAAATGTTGCAAATCAAATTAATAAATTTAATTATCGCCTCGTAAATCAGGCGACACGCAACCAAACGAAGCAAAGAAATGACGGTATTCCTCTTTCACCGCCTGATACTTATCGGGATGCAGAATTCGGTTGGATGCAACGGGCAACAGACAACAGGCGCAACAGGAAAGGAGAGAAAGACTACGTCTTATCATATCGGAAGATCAATCGGTATGGGATGGGAGATTTATAGGGTCAAGTGGTTTGCTCGTTTTGTTCTTCCCGATTCTGTTGAATCCAAACTGGTTACGAACTCCGCGGTCAGTGTCATCCCACGATCAAGCGATGACGAAAATCCGCTTAAGCGCCGACAATGTACTGTCACCAAGTGCTGACACAATGATACGATGAACTTAATCAGCTTAGTGGTTGCTAATTACTCCTCTTCCATCGGCAGGAACTACGCTTACTGATCGTGAACATTGTCTTCAAGTGGTAAACGATCGTATCTAGTTTAATCCTCGTCGTGAATTCGAATATCCCAACGACATTGTAATAGGATTACATGGATACCTTAGCGCACTCGTACGTGCGCACTAATTGAGCCGATTGACGAGCTGCTACGATCCGTCCAGGTAGGTGTACGTTCAACCGCGACTGTGTACGACAATGCTCCATTAAGAATGCACTGGTTTGTCCCAGAAACCTTGAACGATCCCACGTGTGAATGGTTCAAAAATGGGATTGGTGATTTCACTTAGGAAAACTCGGACTGACTCCTGGGAGACGTACATACATATACCTGTGTCCTTTGTAGGACACAATCAAATGGAATTCGACTGTTACACATCGAATGATGAATGTGCTCGAACGTGGGCGTTTAGACGCAACACATAGATCACAACACGTCTGAATTCCAATGACTAATTCATCATAGTGACCAAGGTGTCCACAAAAGGAAACTTTTACTTGAATTATGATTGTGTAATTTGATCTGGGGGCATGAATCATGACAAAGGTCAATGGAAGGGAAAGGGTTTCTTGTGTTTGCTTTCTGTCATGAGTTCATTATACTGACTAGCGACTACGACCCCGGCTGGAGAGGAGGAAGTCTTGCTGCTTCTCAATTGGGTGGGCCATAACCATGTTGTTATTCTGTTGAAGTGTTGTGATTCTATTCGATTTCCCGTGAAGATTCGTCGGCATAAATCACAGGTCTTTATGCATACGATGATGAGAGGTTCAGGGAATTCGGGAAATACGAAATGAATTTCAATTATGATTGAGCCTGAAAGATAGGGAAGGACAGCGAGCAGTTTATGGACCAAAGCCGATGGAGTCTGGTACAATTTGTTCAGCACAATAATTTAGTGATATTATGCTCTCGTTGAAATACCAGGTATTTCGATACTATATACATGTTTCTGCCGTAGGGGGTTACCCGGAGCTGCTGTAAACTAGTCGCGGATCTTCATTTGGAGTCGTTCGACGCCTGATGTCTCCTTTTAATGGGAATTTGTGGTACTAATGGTTGTTTCCCATTTTATTTGGGAACCTGCATGGATAATTAAATCGTCTATCTGACTCCGTAAGGCACTTGGTAAGATCCTAGCCAAGTGTCCAATAAATATCTTTCGGTTCATGTTGAGAACGATATTCCATCGCAAGTGGATTTTTTATTTTTTTTTTTTAAGGCTTCTGCTATCCGCTGGAGCACTCAGACGCAATCACTGTCCATTGTACTCCAGTCAGACACCTTACATTACTGTATTTTCTCCGTTTTCCGGAGAAAAATTTGAAGGAGCTTCAGTGATGTAGAGCTAAGGGATTCGGCACACACCACGTCGGCTCCAAGGGTGCGCCACCGTATGCGAGCAAAGGCGGGACAATAACAGAGGAAATACTCTGCAGTATCATCCTCCTCATCGCCACATGCAGCTTAGGTAGGCGTCTCACTGATGCCGAGCACGTAGAGATGCTTGGCAAAAGTGTAATGGCCCGTGATAACTCCCACAAGCCTTCTACAGTCGATTCTGAATGCTGCAGATTTTTTGCAGACATCAGGGCATACGCGCTTAGTCATCCTGCAACCCGGACAATCCCTCCATCTACGGTTGTGTGTGTTAAATACACAATCGTTAATGTAGGGATTTACCGTGGACGCAGGTAGACCTAGGGCGGGTTCAGGTCCTGAGAAGCTCTCCTCTGAACCCATTCTAGCGAGTTCATCAGAGGTCTCATTTCCTGGGATCCCAGAGTGGCCTGCAACCCATACAAGCCTTAATGAATTTAGTCTGCCGACTCTGTTCAAGAAGGACTTGAGTTCAAGCACTAATTTGGAGCTAGTTAAGGGGTTACACACAGCTTTTAGTGCAGCTTGGCTGTCATTACATACGCATATGCTTTCCCCCTTCCACCTGTGCTTCACAACATAGTGCATGGCCATTAGGATTGCGTATATCTCTGATTGGAAGACAGACGCATATTTTCCTAAGGAGAAGTGCAGTCGGATGTTTTCGTGCTCAAAGAAGACCCCAGCACCGGACCCCCGCCCAGATCTGGAGCCATCCGTGAAAATACGAAGACTATCCTTTCCAGGTTCAGTATCCAGCCATAGCCAATCCTGACGCCATGGAAACTCGACTGTGAAATTACGCAATAGGATAACGGGCGTCAGTGCGTCCGAAGGCATGTCCATGAGACAGGGGTCGCAGGACAATTCTTGCGCAAGCACACCGTTATTCCTATGCGAGTTGTACCAAAAGCCATTTCTCTTCAGACGAGACATGGCTTTCAGAGCACACCTTCTGATAAATATATCAAGAGGTGGAAGGTTCATCATAACATCTAGAGCAGCGCCCGGCGTGCTGGGGAAAGCCCCCGTGCAGTTGAGACAAACCGTTCTTTGAAGTTTGGTGAAAGAGGCTACGACGTGTTTGCGTTTTAGTCTGTTCCACCAGACAACCAATGCATATGAGATTATAGGTCTTATCATTGCCGTGTAGATCCAAAGGACCTTTGCCGGCGATAAGCCCCATGTTTTGCGAAAAGCTCCTTTGCATTGCCAGAAAGCTGACAGCGCTTTGGTGGTTTTTGACTCAACATGTTTTGACCAGAGAAGCTTACTATCTAAGATGACTCCTAGATACTTAGCCTCCTTGGATATCGGGATGGAAGTGCCTTTTAGTACCAGCTGAGTCATGTCAGTATTTTTCCTCCTTCTCGTAAAGAGAACGACATCGGTCTTAAGGGGATTAACTGACAGCCCATTTCTGGTACACAAATCATCGATCACATTTAGCGCCGCCTGTGCTTTGCGACGGACAGTCGCCAAACATGAGCCGACGGAAAGAATGGCGACGTCATCCGCATAGGCCTGGGCGTAGTGGATACTACTGAACTAGCCATCATTTCCATGTGACTTCGTGTCGTGTTGAAGGTTAAGACTTTGAACCAGGTACATGTCGCCGTACGTCCGTACAGTGCGTAGTTGAGTCTTCTCCTCCAGATGCCATCAACGCAAATGGGACCAGTACACTATAGGCTTTCAATAGTGTCTATGTCTCTTCACTGTAAAGCAGGACTGGGATAATCAGGGTACTAAATAAAGCCAACTTGTTTTTTCGAGAGATGGCTCTATTAGACGATTGCCTCTACAGCAATTCTCTATGCTCCTCCCTTCTTTTTAACTCGTAGAGCTCACGAGCTACTGTTGTTCTTCTATGCAGCAAGGCTTTATGTGCCTCCAGCTTCGCTGTGTGGGTGCTTAAGGGGTAGACTAAGTGAACATATGAAGGCACAAGCGCCGACACTCTAGCCTCTGTCTGCCAACTCCTGCTCTCACCTCCACGAGGTGGTTCCTGGGTGCCTAGTACTCCAACTGTAGATCGGGTAGACCCCGTTTTAAAGTTGTTGGGGGCTGGCAAACAAAAGATGTGGGGGGGGGGGGGCTGCCACCAGGGCCCAGCTCCTTCTTCGGGAAGGCGGCGGAAGAATACCCAAATGGAGCCAACGGCGGCGCCCACGGTTCGAGCGAGAATAACTGCCTGGTGAACTCCTTAATTCGGGCTACTACAACATATTTGGAGCTCAGGCCGATAAGGTTTTTTGGGTAAATAAGAACCTGGTCCTCCAGGTGGGAGGTTGCGCTTAGGGTTAACATCCCTATCGCGTAAAACAAACATTTGTTCAGAGACAACCAGTAGCCTCGGATACGGACGGATTACATGTTGACGACCCCCGCAAACGTCTAAAAGGAAAAGAATTCCGGATCTGAATCTGGAACGTTAGCTCCCTCAACAGACCAGATGTGGCCGGAAAACTAGCCAACTCTTTAGACTGCTGTAAGACAGACATTACCGCGCTCCAAGAAGTGCGATGGGATGGGCCAGGCAAAAGTCGGATGAAAAACTGTGATATCTACTACGGAAACTGCTACACAGAAAATAAACAACGCTTATTCGGATGCGGATTTGTTATTCGAGGCAGGCTCAGGAAAAACGTCTTAGGCTTCCAACATGTAAGCGACTATAACTATCCGCATCAAGGTCAATCTCGGCAGTATAAGTTTAATATGTGTCCACGCCCCCACAGAGGAGAAAGATGACCGACATAAAGACGACTTCTATGATATCCTAGGCAGAACATACACCCAATGTCCCAGCTATGACACCAACATCGATTTCAATGCGAAGCTGGGTAAGGAAGCAATCTTTGAACGAGTCATAGGAAAGCAGAGCCTACACAACACCACGTTAGAAAACGGACTAAGGTTAGTGGACTTTATGGCAGGGAACATAATTTCGCAGTAGCGATTCGTAGTACACTATTTCCACCACTCAACATCTCCATAAGGGACCTGGCGGGCCCCCGATCAATCGACAACCAATCAGATTGATCACATTGCGATCATTGCGATCGACGACAGACACTCCTCCGGCATCCTAGATGTCCGAACCTTTCGAGGAGCCAACATCGACTCGGATCATTACCTTGTTGTTAACGTCGGAAAGCTGCAATCGCAGGAGACTGCCAGGACCTTCGCCGATCAAGTCTCCCTCAAGCTCTCTCAAGTCCCGATTCAATCTGCACAAACCGTAGAATAGCAATGGAGTCGTTGTCAGAACGTCATCAGAGAGGCCGCCTCAGATGTACTCGTTTTCCAGCCACCACCTTCGGGAAACCCCTGGTTTGATGACTAGTGCAGACAGGCCCATGTAGAGAAACAGAATGCAAGTTAAGATGCCGAGTCCCAATGAAGAAGAGATAGAAGAACCGCTTAATTCACAGCGTCCGTTAGCCACGCCGACACCCCTTGCACTCGACACCCACGCAAGATGATGCGAATGCAGAAGCGACACCCACGCAAGATGAAGCGAATGCAGAAAAGACACCCACGCTACCGACCGTCCACATCCGACACCCACACTTTAGATAAGAATTTGAAATATAGTCAACGTATCATAACTGTATCAAGTAGAGTTAGTCCAATAAATGGAATTGAAGTTTAGTTCAGTAATAAAGCTGGAGCAGATCAGTTGATCTTTTTTTAAAACTCCGGCCAACCAACCAACTCTTTAATTTGCATACATGGCCACAATGCATCGACGGATAAGAGCTGCCCGCGAGGGAAGAGCATGCGCTTCTGAGAAGAAAAAAGAAGGAGCACGAGAAGCGCGAGATCGAGGAGATGGAACGATGCTATTGCAAGAAAAACGTTCGAAAGTTCTACCAAAAAGTAAAACGAACATGCTAAGGCTATAAAGCTAGAGCTAGAGTCCCAGTCGATGCTGAGATTGTGGAAGGATCACTTCTGCAGACTGTATAACGTTGATGATAGTCAAAATGCCGCCGTCAGGCAAAACGAACCATTCACAATGGACGAAGACGAAAGAGAATCCTGTCCACCCGACCTAGACGATGCTAAGATAGCGATATCGAAACTTAAGTCTTATAAAGCTGCTGGAGCAGATGGGCTTCCCGCGGAACTGTTTAAAGCAGCTTGCGATGAGCTGGTTAAGAACATGCACCAACTCATCTGCAGGATATGGTCGGAAGAATGCATGCCCGATGAATGGAATCTCAGCATCATTTGCCCGGTCCATAAGAAAGGAGCATCTCTGACTGCGACAATTACAGAGGAATAAGTCTCCTGAACATTGCGTACAAGATCTTCTCTGCCATACTGTGTAAGCGCATGAAACCGTTCGTGGGCAATCGAGTAGGTTCCTACCAGTGTGGTTTCAGGCCTGGAAAATCCACCATAGACCAAATATTTACACTACGGCAGATCTTGGAGAAGACCCATGAATTCCAGGTCGACACCCACCCTCTTTTTGTCGGCTTTAAAGCCGCATATGACAGTGTTTATAGATACGAGCTATACAGAGCCATGTCATGTTTTAACATTCCGACCAAACTCGTCAGGATGTTCGGGATGACTATGGAGAACTCTCGCTGCTTCATTAAGATCGGAGGTGAACTAACCGACCCCTTCGATGTTAAAAAAGCTTTTAGACAGGGTGACGCACTGTCATGTGATTTCTTTAACATCATTCTTGAAAAGATGCGGGACTCTGCGGCCTATACAAGAGGTACAATCTACTTCAAGTCTACACAATTGCTTGCCTACGCAGATGACATTGACGTTATTGGACGGACAAAGCCAGACATCAATGAGGCGTTCGCAAGCATTGAAGCAGAATCGGCTAAAGTGGGTCAAAGGGTAAATGGGAACAAGACCATATATGCTGCCATAAAAGTAAGACGCGCAACACAGACGTCTTGGTCAGAACGTCACTTTCGGCAGCTATATTTCTGAAGTAGTCAAGGACTTCGTCTACCTTGGCTCGATAGTGACAAGCACCAACGACACCAGCGCTGAGATAAAACGCAGAATAACTCTTGCCAATCGCTGCTTCTTTGGGCTCAAGAGTCAACTGAGTAGTAGAGCCCTCTCTCGAAAAACCAAGGTATCCCCCTACAAAACCTTAATCATCCCGGTCCTCCTCTACGGCGCTGAGGCTTGGACGTTATCAAAAGCGGTTGAAGAGGCTCTTAGGCGTTTCGAGAGGAAAATTCTGCGTGTAATCTTTGGTCCCGTTTGTGTAAACGTAGAGTGGAGGAGAAGATTCAACCAAGAACTGTACGGGTTGTACAGCGACATCGGCCTAATTAGACGTCTGCGGACCGTCTAAGATGGCTGGCCCATGTAGAGCGAATGGACATCAACGCTCCGGTCCGAAGAGTCTTCGACTCCAACCCCGAGGGACGACGCAGCAGAGGACGACCGCATCTAAGGTGGCACGCACAGGTGGAAAGGGACCTCAACCAACTGGGCGTGCAGCACTGGAAGCGGATGGCCAAAGATCGTGCCGGCTGGAGAAGCTTGATGGTTGAGGCCTTGGTTCACCCCGAACTGTAGCGCCATCTAAGTAACTAAAGTTAATCCCAATTTCCAATCGTCTTTGTAGGGAGGTTCTTTCTCGAGCTTCCCTCGGCGCTTATGGATTTTTAAGGCAATTACCTTCCAATAAAGTTAATTTTGAGTAACACCAACTTGAATGTGTTCAGGAGTAGATACCAAACCACGACTTTGTCAGATTGCTTGTAGTCAACCTTGTATCCCGCGCATTCCCATCCCTATAGACTGGTTATTCATGATATTAACGTTCCCTCACTATTGCTTTCTTTAGGACGATGAGCGCTTGATAAAGCTTAAAACACGAGAGCGCCGCTTTATAAAGTTCTCCTCCGTCGAATATAACGGTCAGCTTTACATGACGCCACTCGACTTCTTAGACTCTGTAGTCGAACAAGAACCACGACGTAAGTTTTTTCTCACCACCAATGTTGCCAAATGTCAACATTGTTCCATTGTAGCCCGCTTGAAAAGGCGAATGCTAACGAAGCAGGAAATAGAGCATTTTAAGGACATCACACCGTCCAGGAAATATGGATCCAAAACAATGTTCCGAGATCTACGGGAAAAGGGTAATTTCTATATAGAATCCCTAAACTAAATTAATTGAAAAATATTTTCAGGAATTATCTCGTACACCGAATACCTCTTCCTTCTATCGATCTTGACAAGTAAGTTGCCTAGAGTTCTACCCTTGGAAAAGGAGATTTTTCAACTCTCGTTTACGCTCTGTCCATAGAACCGATTTCGGGATTCCGCATCGCATTTAACATGTTCGATACTGATGGCAATCAAAAGGTGGACAAGCACGAATTCCTGGTGGTAAGAATGGAACTAGGCGGACTTAGGGTTTTAATTCTTTCTTGATTTGGATTTTCTTTTTATTTATTTTTTATTTAATTTTTTATTTTTTTTTGACTAGATTAAAAAAATTCTGGGCGGTTCTCTGAGGCGAAGTGTAGACGATAAAACAAGAGCCGCTGTAAGCTTTTATTTTTATTTTTTTTTAACACGTAAAATGGTAGTTACATGCGTCGATAGGTGATGAGTGTTTGTCTACGAATGTTGTCTACGAATGTTGTATGGAAGCGAATCATAATCCATTATTATTCAGGGCGTTAGCTTAAAGACTGTAACTCAATTCTTCCAAAGGGAGATGGGTCTAGATATTACAGATTTTTATTATTCCAGATGGTAGCAGCAAAACCATCTGTTCTTCATTCATTCCGCTGTCATTCACTCATCATTCGCTTACTATTCACTTCTTTATACATTCGTCCATTGATTCTGAATTTGCATTCATTGATCCATTTATCATGTTTGCTTCTGATTCCTTGAAATGAGGAGGAAAGTACTGTCGCCCCGGGGCCGATTAAGATCCTTCTTTACCATTTGGTGGGTTTTAATAAGATTTCTCTTTTTTTTTTTTACGAGGGTAGATGAAAATCTACATAGACACTATAAGGACGGGCTGCGCGTGCTTATTCTTATCGGGCGCTACAGTTCGGTATGAATCTGAGCCTCAACCAACATGCCCCTCCAACTAGTAGGACCTTTTGCTAGCGCCATTTTAAATGCGGCCGTCCGCTGTTTCTTCGTTCCTCGGGGTTGGACTTAAAGACTCTCTGGGCTGAAGCTGGGGTGTCCATTCGCTTTACATGGCCTAGCCTTATGCGTTGAATTCGTAGACGCCTGACTAGACTTATATCGCTGTACAGCCCGTAAAGCTCGTGACTGAATCCTTTCCTCCACCCCCCCCCCCCTCTGCGTTTATATGACCGAAAATCACACGCAAAATCTATCTCTCGGAAAGACCAAGGACATCCTCATCCGCGTTTGATAGTCGATTTTGCGAATTCCAAATTTTGACATGTCTCCAGGTTTCAAGGTCACCAGAGTCCAAATCCAAGGTTTTTATAAAGATGTATGTGTGCGAGAGCACCGTGGCGCAGTGGGTAGTGTGTTGACAGCCATGTCATCGAACGTGGTTTCACGGTGTTTCTCCTCAGCGGGGCTCTGACAAAACCCCCTGTAGTAAAATTGTCATGAAAAGCTTCTCGAAATTCGCCGTTCGGAACCGGCAATAAACTGTAGGTCCCTTTCATCTATGGGAAAACGAAATCGCACACAACATGGGTGATTGAAAGAAGCTCGGCTCTGGTACTTCATGGACTGTAACGTCCACATACACATGTTTGTGTGTATGCGCGCATGAGCGTATCGTCTCGAGAATCAAAGATGATATTGACATAAGATGGGGAATTGACAGCTGTCACTTTTCAAGATAGACGTGGAAGCAAAGATCTCCTCGAAAAAGAACACAATCATGATGCCTATGCCACAATGCTACTACACGGCGCGGCGACAGCGCAACTACAAACGCCGTAGCTGTCAAATCCATATTCATTCAATGGAATTATATGGAGTAAGTCACATAGGCACGTATGTAGTCGTGTCGCAGCGCTGTAATTTCGAAAAATTGAAAAACTGTCGCAACTACACGGCGTTTTCCCATTTCGAATTCGACATTGGACGAATACGTTTGATAACTTGGTCTAACCCACCACCATCTTCTGACTTTTGTTTTCGCTTTTAACTTTTTATAGGCTAAAGCAGTCGCACATGTTAGCAATAATGTTTTTTTTCAAATTATTTTGATCCATTTATAACCTAAATTCAGTTTCAATCTTCGAATTTTTTACTGATGCCAACTTCACTCTATAGAATTCACCACCAACTTCACTCACTGAAGTACCCTGCTGTCAAAAAAAACGCCGATGAAAGTCGCTACATTGTGTGTTGACCAGGGATAAAGAATGAGATACCAATCTTTTGGCTTTGACAGCCATTTTGACAACTAGCCCCTACAAACGCGTTGCGGTTTGACGGCGTCTTGACTATGTCATTCGACGTCTTGACTATGTCATTCGACGTCTTGACCATAGATAAATTAACGAGATGGCAATCTCGATGGCTTTGACAGGCATTTTGACAACTAGCCCCTACAAACTCGTTTCGATTTGACGGCGTCTTGACTATGTCATTCTGCCTTGTTTCGACGTCTTGACTCTAAGTCAAAAGCGTCGTTTTTAAAGCGGCCTCTAGACGCTCAATATTATTGTGCAAAATATTGCACAATTTTATTGGCTTGCTGCCCCAGACGGTTTAATATTTTTCCCAATAATTTAGTTGACCGCTCATATTTGTAATAAAAGTCAAAAGCGTTTTGATTTTCCGTAATATATGGCACAATCTTGCAATATTATCTACAGACGAACAATAATATTGTGCAATATCAAATAATGCACAATATTATTAGGCGTCTAGAGGCCGCTTTAATTACAAATACAACAACCAACCCTTGCGGGGATCACAGGGCAGACGTACGAAAGTTTTCCATCTTGTTAATTTATCTATGGTCTTGACTCTTAAGTCAAAAGCGTTGTTTTTAAAGCGGCCTCTAGATGCTCAATATTATTGTGCAAAATATTGCACAATTTTATTGGCTTGCAGCCCCAGACGGTTCAATATTTTTCCCAATAATTTAGTTGACCGCTCATATTTGTATTAAAAGTCAAAAGCGTTTTGATTTTCCGCAATATATCGCACAATCTTGCAATATTATCTACAGACGAACAATAATATTGTGCAATATCAAATATTGCACAATATTACTAGGCGTCTAGGGGCCGCCTTAATTACAAAAGCAACAACCAACCCCTGCGGGGATCAACGGGCAGACGTACGAAAGTTTGGTATCTCATTCTTTATCCCTGGTGTTGACTGAACTACTTTACAACCACAGCAAACGCCAGCGTTTGTAGTTGCGCTGTCGCCGCGCCGTGTAGTAGCATTGTGACACAGGCATGAATGAACCTAAAAACGAAAACAATGAGTACGTAATGTCAAAAAATCCAAACGTCAGCTCAGCTGTCAGTGGGACGACCGGGCACATTGATTTGGCTGTAAACACATGCAGGGCATTAACACCTTCTTTATTAAAAATTTTAAATTATAATGTTTCCGGTCTTAAGAATAAGTTTATGTTTGTTGAATTGTTTAATTGTTTTCTATTACCTATATGATACGCATGTGTTAGTAAATGAGGAGGTTAAGTTTAAAAAAATATTTTCGAATTACGAATTAAAATGAAAACATGCAGTTAAATCAGCGATCTTTGGTAGAGGAAGTGGTGGGCAGCTATTGGGATTCCGTAAGAATCTTATTGGCGTCGAGGTTAAATTTAAAGTCTTGGATGAATTAATTGGATTAGAGATAAACTTCAACAACAAAACACTCTACATTGTCCCTATATGCCTAAACTGTAACCACTGGCAACGTGACTACTACAACCTATGCGAAGAGCTACAAACTTTAAACAAAACAGACTTTATGCTCGTTGGAGATTTCAATGGTCGACTAGGTCTGGCGTAGAACAACTTCGCTAGTGGTTATAAACTACCAAACATGGATATAGTCAAAGGATAAAGTTCGGGACCGGAAAGGAGCCAATATACTAGAACTTGCAGATGCATATGACGGTCGAGTTTTCAACGGAAGCTGTGAGGGTGATTCAAGAGGAGAGTTCACGTTTATACGCGGTACTGTGTGTTCAGTTATAGATTACTTACTTACTTATCAGGCCAGCGATCCATGGAGGATCTGAGCCTGAGCTATAGCTGCCTTCCATCCTTGACGGTCCCGGGCACGCTGCTTCCAGTCGTCAAGACCAAGATGTCTTACATCCGCGATTACTTGGTCTTTATACCGGAGGTTCGGTCTTCCTCTTCCTCTCGAACCAGGAGGCTAGGAGTCGAAGACCCTCTTAGCTGGAGCGTTGATATCCATGCGCTCGATGTGGCCGAGCCAGTGTAGTCGACGTATCCTTGCCTTCCGGACTACATCCACATCTTGTTACAGCTCCTAGAGTTCGCGGTTGTGTCTTCTTCTCCATTCACCTTCCTCACAGACAAATATCCGGCGCAGAATTTTTCTTTCGAAAGAACCCAAACTCAGCTCCGCTGTCCTGTTTATCGTCCAGCTTTCGGCTCCATACAGCAAGACTGGCAAAATGAGCGTTTTGTAAAGCATGACTTTGGTCTTTCGAGTGAGGAAAGCCGAGGTAGCAGCGGTTGCCAAGGGCGATTCTATGCCGGATCTCCACAGTGGTGTCATTCGTGGAATTTACGTTTGCCCCGAGGTAGACAAACTCCTTAACTACCTCGAAATTGTAGCTGTCAATCGTTATATTTTGTCCCAGGTGGTGAGCGACGGATTGGTTTTTGCATGACAGCATGTACTTCGTCTTGTCCTCATTGACCTTAAGACCAACTCGTTTCGCCTGTTGTTCAATCGCCGTGAATGCTTCCACAATGCCACGGGGAGAACACGCGATGATGTCGATATCATCCGCGTATCCTAGCAGCTGGATGGACTTGTAAAAGATAGTGCCTTCCCTGTTGACGCCTGCCCGTCGCACTATCTGCTCCAGCACCAGGTTGAAGAAGTCACATGACAGCGCATCACCTTGCCGAAATCCGGTGCATGTTTCGAATGGTTCCGAGGTCCTAGAACCGAATTGCACGGTGCATCGCGTATTTTTAGCGTGGCGCGACAGAGCCGGATCAGTTTTTCTATGATCCCGAATTCGGCCATCGCACCAAACAGTTCTTCACGATGAATGCTGTCGTATGCGGCTTTGAAATCGATGAAAAGATGGTGTGTATCGATTCGAAACTCGTTGGTCATTTTCAGGATTTGTCGAAGTGTGAAAATTTGGTCTATAGTTGATTTGCCGGGCCGGAAGCCGTACTGGTAGCTGCCGATCAGTGCGGTGCAAAATGGTTTTAGACGTTCACACAATACGCTGGACAGGATCTTGTATGCGACATTGAGCAGGGATATACCTCTATAGTTCTTGCAAGAGGTAGGATCGCCTTTTTTGTGGATGGGGCATATAGAGCTGGTATTCCAGTCGTCGGGCATGCTCTCATCTTCCCAAATTCTGCAGATAATCTGGTGCATGCTCCCTACCAGAACATCGCCGCCAGCCTTGAAGAGCTCTGATGGCAAGCCATCTGAGCCTGCGGCCTTGTTGTTCTTCAGCTTCTGAATAGCTGTGCCGACTTCTTCGATGCTGGGTGGGAGGACTACTTCAGCGGCTGTAGTTGGGGTTTCCTCGGTCCCTACCACTCTCTCTTGACCATGCTCGTTAAGCAGCTGCTGGAAGTGCTGCTTGAATACATCCACTATTCCCTGCGGGTCGGTGACAAGATTACCCTCGCAGTTTCGAAGAGCCAGGGTGCCCTTTTTGAAGCCTCCTGCAAGGCCTTTGGCTTTCTTGTAAAAGGCTCGTATTTTATGCTTATCCCTAGACTCCTTGATATCCTTGAGCTGGGAGGCTGCGAAGATTCTTTTCTTTTGTCGCAGTAATTGTTTCTCCTCCCTTCTTCTGGCTCGGTACTCTTCTTGCGATGCCCTGGTTTTCCTCTGCAGCGCCTTCAGGTACGCCTCGTCGGTTGCTGCCTTTTTCTGCTCACACTCGCCATCATATCACGGGTTTCTTGTCGGGGGTGGTAGGTATCCTAAGGTGGTTTCGGCTACTTCCTGAATGGCTGAACGGCAATGCAGCCACATATTGGCAATTGTGTTCGACGATGGCATACCGTAGAGTCTTTCGCTCAGCTGCTCCCTGTAGACTCTGGCAATCTCCGGTGTGCTCAGGCGCCCAATATCGAACCTCCTCCTGATGGGCTGGTGCAGCTTTCTGACATTGGACAGTCGAGCTCTGAATCATGCTGCTACGAGGAAGTGGTCAGAGTCGACATTTGCCCCTCTGAATGTTCGTTCAGTTATAGATTACTGGTTCATATCCGGAGACTCCCAACCTGTACTACATTCTTTCCGAGTGGGCGTAGGGGTATACTCTGATCACATGCCTCTTGAAATTGATTGCGCAATAGCGGGTGTTTCTAACTCTAACAGTTCGTCGGAACTTAGGCTACTGCCCAAGCTAATCTGGAAGGAACTTTATACCGTAATAATCTAAATATTGAACTAATGAATTTATTCGCATCGAACGACCCTCTAGCTATCGATGAGCTAACTACTAATTAAATAAAAAAACCGGCCAAGTGCGAGTCGGACTCGCGCACGAAGGGTTCCGTACCATCTGTATATATAAATATGAAGGAGACTATGTATGTTACCTCATCAGTCATCACATTAAATCACATTTTTTGTATCATGATGACAGATCTTGGTTGCAGGCAGGTTATCGGCATATTACTTTGATAATCACCATTGAATTCGAATCAATTATCTTACCTGACAGCAACGATGTGAAAAGGTGAATAACAATAAATATGGGGAAAAGGTTTGCAGCTAGGATTAATTCATCAATGACACAAATATATTGTCGACTCACCTTAGTTCAGTATGTGACCAAGGGGATTTTTTGGTGCGTCGGGGGTTAAAAATGAAAAAAATGTGAAACTAAATGGGTGTTTTCAGTTTCCCCACTGGGAAGTTAGTCGTGTGGGCCTTGCGGGTCGCACCTAGACCACATTTTTTTATAAATAACTCGAAAAAGAAAAACATTTATTTGCTGTTAAGTGATTAGTCTTTTATTCAGGACCTTCCTTGAATTGCGTGTGGAATGAACCCAATCTCATGTCAATATCATATTTGGTTCTCGAGATAATCGAGGCGAAAATTCCGATACGCACATGCGTACATACACACACATACATCTCTATAAAAACCTTGGATTTGGATTATGGTGACCTTGAAACGTGGAGTTATGTCAAAATTTGGAATTCGCAAAATCGGCCCCATTACAATAACTTCCCACTGGGAAGTTAACAAATCTTCTTCTTCTTTGTTGGCGTTACAGCCCATGAAGGGCCAGAGCCAAGCTTCTCTCAATCACCCATGCTGTGTGTGATTTATTTTTGACACAGGTGAAAGGGACCTACAGTTTAATACCGATTCCGAATGGTGTTAGCCGAGAAGCTTTTCATGGCAAGTATACTACGGGGGGTTTTGCCAGTATCCCGCCGAGCAGGGACACCACGGAATAAACATTCGATCACGTTGGTGTTATCGGGATCCGTACTCGTTCATCTGGCGTCAGGCGCCCTCAATATAAAATAAATGCTAGAACTTTAATTGGGCCACCCTGTACATAGCTGATTCCCTTGAACGCCTTCATCGGTTTTTCATAATGAAGGTAGGAGTGCTGCCCTTGTTGCATATAGTCACTCACCCCTTTCATTTGTGTCGCTGTTGCCCCAGATCGTGTGATGCGCGTTTTCATCCGCGCCGATTAGGAGTTTTGCATTTTGCCTTGACGCGCCCTCGTAAAGGCAATTAGTATAAAGCTGAGTTTGTGTTTTCAGTAAACGAAAGCAACCCTGTTTCTTCTTCTTTTGGCGCTACGGTTCATGGCGAACTTGGGCCTCGTTCAAAAAACTGGCACGGTCTTTCGCCAGCAGTCTCCAGTGCCGCACGCCTAGTTGGTTAAGGTCCTCTTCCAATTGGTTGCGCCACCTTAAATTTGGCCGCCGGGGTTGGATTCATAGACCTTCCGGGCCGGAGCTGTGTTTTCCATACGCTCAACAAGACCCAGCCATCTTAGGCGTTGGATCCGAAGACGCCGTGCTATGTTCATGTCGCTGTACAGCCTGTACAGTTCACTGTTAAGTCTCCTCCTCCACTCCCCATTTATGCAGGTCGGGCCGAAAATCGCACGCAAAATTTTTCTCTCAAAACGACCAAGGGTCTCCTCATCCGCTTTCAATAAGGTCCATGTCTCCGCGCCATAGAGCAGGACCGGGATGATAAGGATCTTGTATATGTTAACCTTGGTTTTTCGAGAGAGGGCTCTGCTTTTCAATTGCCCGTCGAGCCCAAAGAAACAGCGGTTGGCAAGAGTTATTCTGCGTTTGATTTCGGCACTGATGCCGTTTCTGCATGTCACTGCGGAGCCTAGGTAGAGGAAGTCCTTGACTACCTCGAAATTATACCTGCCAATATGCCGGTGGTTCGTGTCCTTTTTCGACGACAGCATATATTTCGTTTTGTCCTCATTTACCGCCAGTCCCATTTTAGCCGCTTCCGCCTCAATGCTCGTAAAGGCCTCAATGACGTCTCGCTGACTTCGTTCAATTACGTCACAGTCATCGGCATATGCGAGCAGTTGTACAGACTTGAAAAAGATGGTGCCCCTCGTATTGACCAGTGAGTTTTGCACGATCCTTTCAAGGATGATGTTGGAAAAGTCACACGATAGCATGTCGCCCTGTCTAAAACCTTTTTTGACATAAAAGGTATCGGTTAAGTCGCTTCCGACTCTGATGGAGCAGCGAGAGTTCTCCAATGTCATCCTGCACAATCTGACGAGTGTGGCAGAGATGTCAAAACCAGACATGGCGCTGTATAGCTCGTCTCTATTTATACTATCGTAGGCAGACTTAAGGTCGACAAACAGGTGGTGGATGTTGATCTGGAACTCGTTTGTTTTCTCCATGATCTGCCGCAGTGTGAATAATTGATCTATAGTGGACTTCCCGGGCCTGAAACCACACTGATATGGACCAATCAGTTTATTAACGAACGGTTTCAGGCGTTCACACGGTACAGCAGAGAAGATTTTATAAGCGATGTTCAGAAGACTTATACCTCTGTAGTTGGCGCAGACAAAGGGGTTTCCTTTCTTGTGGATCGGGCAAACGACACTAAGATTCCATTCATCGGGCATGCATTCCTCTGGCCATATCTTACAGATGAGCTGGTGCAAACTCCCAACCAGGTCATCTTCAGCTGCCTTAAAGAGCTCGGCATGTAGTCTGTCTATTTCAGCAGCTTTGTTGGACTTAAGCTTGGAAAAAGCATTCCTAACTTCGTCCAGATCAGAGGTACGAAATTCTCTGCCATCATCGTCCGCTGTGAAAGGGTTATTCTGGATCTGTTTCGTCATTGCCGTTATACAGTCTGCAGAAGTAGTCTTTCCAGATTCTTAGTACCGACTGTGAATCCACTACTAGGTTTCCATTTTCGTCCCTGCAGATTTCCGTTCTGGTCTTATATCCATGGCATGTTTGTTTTATTCGTTGATAAAACCTCCGAACGTCATTCCTGCGATAGCATCTCTCCATCTCTACAATCGCGAGCTTCTCATGCTACCTTTTGTTTTTTTTTTTTTTTTTGAGAAGCTTATGCTCCTCCCTCCTCTTCTGCTCATAATGCTCACGAGCAGCTCTCGTCCTTCTATGCAGCGCCTCTTGATAGGCTTGCTGCTTTGCTGCGTGAGCCCTCCTACACTCGTCGTCAAACCATGGGTTTCTTGTTGGTGGCGGTTTGAAACCCCGTACCTCAGAAGCAGCCCTTTCTAAGGCTTGTTGACAACGGGTCCATTGATGTTGTACGGTCTGAACAGGTGTTGGAGGGTTTTCCAAGAGCTTAAGGGAGACGCGATTGGCATAGGCTCTGGTGGTCTCTTGCGATTGTAGCATTGCGACGTTGTATGCCGGCCATCGCCATACTCGATTTTTCTGGGCCAGGCATATTCGAAGTCGCAACCTGGCTACCACAAGATAGTGGTCCGAGTCGATGTTGGCTCCTCTAAAAGTTCGCTCAACCAGAATGTCAGATGCGTGTCTGCCATCAATCGCAATGTGGTCAATCTGATTGACGGAGATCGCCAAGCCCCTTTGTGGATGTTGAGATGTGGGAAACGCGTGCTGGCAACTAGAAGATTTCGCCCTATTGCGAAGTCTATCCTAAATCCATTTTCGGATGTGGTGTTGTGTAGACTGTGCTTGCCAATAACCCTATCAAAGGCGACTTCCCAGCCCAGTTTTGCGTTAAAGTCTCCCAGTACGGTCTTAAAATCGTAGCTGGGACATTGGGCATATGTCCAATCTAGAAAGTCGAAGAAGTCGTCTTTTGTAGCGTCATCCTTGTCCTCGGTAGGGGCGTGAGCGCAAATTAGGCTGATGGTTGCGAATTTAGCCTTGATGCGGATTATCATGAGGCGTTCGCTTACATGCCGGAAACTCAAGCCTAAGTCTACCTCTGATAACAAATCCTCATCCGAATAAGCGTTGTCTTCTCTCCTTGTAGCAGTCGCCGTAGTAGATAGCAACCCTGTTTAGTCTAATCCATATTTTCATTTCCAGTTTACTTATTTTATTATTAAAATTCATTGCAACAATAACTTGTTCCACACAACCTAGTCCCAAACACAGAACAACACAATCCACAGGAATAACATCTAAGAAAACAATTGAAGAACAATAAAACCTAACTAATAGCATTTCCTTCTCCGCATTCATTAAAACATCTAGCTCTTGCCATTGGTTTCCTCGGATCAAATACAATATCTTATTGAACCCAAGACAAAAAAGAAGAGAGGGAACATCTTCGTAAGTCCTTACGATCGCTTAAGTATTGTATTTGTCTAGTTTTGTATGTCTGCAACAATTTTGCGCAATAACGTCCAATTGTATGGACGCGGCTTAACGGTGTGCTTATTTGTGTGTGACTGCAGTGTTAGGTATACTGTTTCAGAACCGCCAACTCACTCCAATCACTCGGATACGAAGTGAGTTCGAGAAGATCCTTCTCACGAAGATCTAGGTTTTGTAAGCGGACGAAGACCTTGTTGTAAGTACGCAGTAGTTTTGTGGAGAGTATCCTTATTTCGTTCTCCTGCTTTCAGTTGAGTTTGACTTGGTTTTTTTTCCGTTGAATCGTAGTTATTCGATTTTTCCTTTTTTATTTAACAACTCATTCTGTTTGTGTATGATGACGAGTGTTAACGAGTGTTTTTGGCTTCTCTTTCAACATACTAACCTACTAAGATGGAGAAGATTTTCAGTGGTGCATGGAGAGGTAGACGTGGCAAAGCCCAACCCGAGAAGAAGAAGGTCGAAGATCATGTAAGTATCAATGGAAAACGATCGTAGCTAAACGACGAAATGTATTCTTTCAAAATGGGTAAATAGAATTGAGGCTTACAAGCATGCACGCAAGGATATTTGGTCCTTTCATTCATACGTTGGAAATGTAGAGCAACCGTCTTTCTCGAATTTCAGTTTTTCTCTTCTTTTTCAAATGTTTTCAGTTTCTCTGGCCGCATACTGTCTTCTATCTTATTTCGAGGACCACGTAAGACCGAAATTAAGACCTTAAGTGAGTGCTTTATAAGAAATAGTTTCCTTTCCTATCGAAGACCGAATCAACATGTTATTCTACTTGAGTCTTACTTGTCACCTCCAAACTGGTATGGGACTGCCTACAACTACTACACCAGCTGGCCAGCACAAACAGAGTTCACCTGATTTGTATACCTGAGCACAGCGGCTATACAGTCAACGAAAAGGTGGACCTACTAGCAAGGAAAGGCTCCGCATCACCATTCATGATGTCTCGGACTTTCTACGGCATACCTATCAGCACCACCAAATGCTGCATAAACAGTTGGTTAAGCAAGACCACTGATCACTACTGGTCACAAATGGAAGGTAGCAGACAAGCCAAGTTGTTTCTCCCAACTTCATCTCTCACAAGAACGAAACAACTCCTCATGCTTTCGAGGAGTCAGATTCGCATAAGTCCAAGGTTTCCTTACTGGACATTGCCCAATCAACAGACACCTCAAAACCATGGGCAATGAGTACGAAAAAACAGCATAGCATATACTGTGCCACTGTAACTGCCTTGTCAGTACACCTCATCGTCACTTAGGCTAGTATTATCTTGAAGCAGAAGAAATTGCTGCTAGCTCACTCAAAAGCATACTAAGTTTTATTACGAGCTCAGGATTTTTGAGTGAACTGTAAGTGGGGGACATCACAATAGGCCCACTTGTGGCCGCAGTGATCAGGCAACCTTGTCCCACCCCTAATCCACTCTAACTCTAACCGAGTCTTACTTACTTACTTAGCAGGCGCTACAGTTCGGGATGAACCTGGACCTCAACCAACATGCCTCTCCACCTAGCGCGATCAAGAATATTGGATGAGTGTCTGACGTCAATCGCGATGTGATCAATCTGATTGGTGACTGATTGATCTGGCGTCCGCCAGCTGCCTTTGTGTACATATATCGAGGTACGGAAAGCGTATGCTAGCTAAAAGACCCCATGGCAAAGTTGACTGTGTCCGTTATCGGATGTGGTGTCATGTAGACTGTGTTTGCCGAGACCCGTTCAAAGATGCCTTCTTTACGCATATGTTCTCTCTAGGAGATCACAGAAATCATCTTTGATGGAGTCATCCTTGTCTTCCGTGGTGGCATGGACACGTATGAGGTTCATGTTACAAAATTTTTCTTTGATGCGGATCGTTATGAGGCGTTCGCTCACATACTGGAAGCTTAGGACTTTATGCCTTAGTTCACCTCAAACAGCAAATACGCATCCAAATAGCCTCTGTGCTCTCTCCCTATAGCAGTCACCGTATTAGATGTCGCAGTTTTTTATCCGCTTTTTACCCGGTCCATTCCATTGCATTTCCTGGATGGCGGTTATGTCCGCTTTATAGCGGTCCAGGGCGTCCGCAAGTTGTTAGGCCGCACGTGGTCTCTTTAAGGACCTAACATTCCACGTACGGAACCGAAGGTCCTTGTTTGTTTTTTGTTTTCTTAAAGGGTCGTCAACATAGGTGCGTTCCATTTTTTTATCCGAGGCGGTTTTTTGTTTCTAAACAATCTGTGGTTTTAGCCCAACCGACACTAATCCTGTTTGGTGGCCCAGAATACTCGCAATTCGGCCTCCTCCGTCAGTAATTTTCCTTGTAAGGGAATTTCCAGATGGAGATGGAAGTAGGACCTGACTAGCAGAGCTAGGTATGACTTCAGAAAACCCCACAAGAAAAAGTCTAACGGGATCAAATCGCACGACCTCGGTAGTTGTTCATATCACCTTCACGTGAGATGACCCTGCCCTCGAATCGCTCGTGAAGAATTTCCAATGTGGCATGTAGCACCGTTCTATTGAAGCCGCATATCGTCGGTGTCCATATCATCCAATTCAGGCCAAAAGAAGTTGGTAATCATCAACCTATAGCGCTCGCCCTTGACGGGCCGATGACGCCGCCAGCCCAAAATCCATGCCAAACAGTGACTCTTGGTATCTCATGTGGATTGGTATCGTCCCAAATTCTACAATTTTGCTTATTGACGTATCCATTCATTCTGAAATGGGTTTCATCGCTGAAGATGATTTTGCGATGAAAATTAGGGTCAGATTCCAACTGCTCCAAAGCCTATTCAGCGAGCAAACGTCGTTGTCTATGGTCGTTTACCTTCAGCTCCTGTGTAGGAGCCCAAGGCCCAAGTCACGACGCAAAGTTGTTGTTTTTTGAAAGGCCGAGTTCGTGTGTGACTGCACACTCTCGCGGCGATGTTCTTATCAGATTTTGCCTTTCGTCGACGTACGGGTGTTTCTTTATCGTTTTCTTACTTAGGTGGTGCTATAGTCCAGTGTGAACCTGGGCCTCAACCAACAAGCTTCTCCAGCTGGCACAGCCTTTTGCCAAACCAATTTTTGCCGTTCCAGCTGTTTCCAACGACGCACTCCCAGTTGGTTAAGGTCCCATTCCACCTGCGTGTACCACCGTTGATGCGGCCGTCCTCTGCCGCACCTCCCTTCCGGGGAGGATTCGAAGACTCTTCGGGTCGGAGCTGTATTTTCCATGCGCTCTACATGGCCTAGCCATCTTAGACGCTGTATCCGTAGACGTTGTACCAGGCCGATGTCGCTGTACAATCCGTACAGTTCTTCGTTATATCTTCTCCTCCATACACCGTTTGAACAAACGGGACCGTAGACAGTGCGCAGAATTTTCCTCTCGAAACGACCAAAGGCATCTTCATCCGCTTTTGTTAAGGTCCAAGCCTCTGTGCCGGAAATGAGGACTGGGATGACCAAGGTCTTATATAGTGTTACCTTGGTGTTCCGAGAGAGGGCCCTACTTCTCTATTGCCTCTTGAGCGCAAAGAACCAACGGTTGGCAAGAATGCGTTTTATCTCAGCGCTGGTATTGTTGTCGCCGGTCATTAGTGAGCAAAGGTAGACGAATTCCTTGACCACTTCAAAGTTATATCCGCCCATGGTGACGTTCTGGCCAATACGTCGGTGTTGACCGTCTCTTTTTGATGAAAACAAATATTTGGTTTTACCCTCATTAATCTTGAGACCCATCTTAGCCGCTTCTACCTCAATGCTTACAAAGGCCTCATTGACGTCTCGCTGTGTCCGTCCAATCACGTCAATGTCGTCTCCGTTTGCAAGCGATTGAGTAGACTTGAAATAAATCGTACCTCTTGTGTTGGCCAGTGACTCTTGCGCGATCTTTTCAAGCACGATGTTCAAAAAGTTGCATACGGCGCGTCACCTTGCCTAATTTTAACATCAAAGGTCTCGGTTTGCTTATTACCGACCTTAATGGAGCAGCGAGAATTCTCCATTGTCATCCTGCACAGTCGGACGAGTTTCGCAGGGATGGTAAAACATGGCTTTGTATAGCTCATCTCTGTTCACGCTGTCATACGCAGCTTTGAAGTCGACGAAAAAGTGGTGAGTGTCGATTTGGTATTCCTGGTCTTCTTCGAGATCTGCCATGGCGTAAATATTTGGTCTATACAGCGGTATCTTGTCTATCATCGCCGTTATACAGTCTGCAGAAGTGATCTTTCCAAATCCTCAGCATCGACTGCGACTCTACTACCAGTTCTCCATTTTCATCGTTGCAGGTCGCCGCTCTGGCTTTGTAGCCATGGTATGTTCGTTTTACCTTATTGTAAAACTTATGGGCGTCATTCCTGCGGAAGCATCTCTCCATCTCACGCTTTCCGTGCTCTCTCTTCTTTCTTCTGAAAAGCGTGTGTTCCTCTCTTCTCTTCTGCTCATAGATTTCGCGAGCAGCTCTCGTCCGTCGTTGCAGCATGGCTTTATATGCCTCTTGTTTTGCTGCATGGGCTTGTTCGCATTGTTCATCGAACCAGGGGTTTCTAGGTGGTGGCGGTTTGAAACCCAGCACCTCTGAGGCAGCGTCTCTGACGGCGCTCTGGCAATGCGCCCATTCCTGTTCTATTGTTTGTGCTGCTGTGGGCGGATTTTGAGAGAGCTTGGAGGAGACACGATCGGCAAAGATTCTGGCAGTCTCTCGCGATTGTAGCTTCCCGACGTCAAACTTACGTTGTCCTACTCGACTCCTAAGCATTCTTGATATCCTCATTCGTACCTTGGCTACAACAAGGTAGTGGTCCGAGTCGATGTTGGCCCCTCGGAAGGTTCGTACGTCGAGAATACAGGAGGAGTGTCTGGCGTCGATCGCAATATGATCAATCTGGTTGGTGGTCGATTGATCACAAGACCGCCAGGTACCCTTGTGGATGTTGAGATGGAGGGATCGCGTGCTTGCTACAAGGAGGTTACGCCCCGCTAGGAAATCGATTAGCCTTAATCCGTTGTCGGATGTGGTGTTATGGAGGCTATGCTTTCCTATGATCGACTCAAATATGTCCTCCTTGCCCAGTTTTGCATTAAAATCTCCTAGGACTATTTTTGTGTCGTAGCTGGGACATTGGGCATATGTTCTGTCTAGGAGATCGTAGAATTCTTCTTTGAGTCGATCGTCCTTTTCTTCCATTGGGGCGTGAGCGCATATTAAGCTAATGTTTCCAAATTTAGCTTTGATGCGGATTGTTATGAGGCGTTCGCTTACATCTCGGAAGCTTAAGACTTTTTGTCGGAGTCTTCCTCTAATAACGAATCCGCACCCGAATAGGCGCTGTTTGTTCTCCTTGTAGCAGTTCCCGTAGTAGATGTCGCAGTTTTTCATCCGTTTTTTGCCTGGTCCATCCCATCGCACTTCTTGGAGTGCGGTTATATCTGCTTTATAGCAGTTGAGGGTTTGCTCCAATTGATCGCCTGCACCCGGTCTGTTAAGGGACCTAACATTCCAGGTTGACGCCTGCCCGTCGCACTATCTGCTCCAGCACCAGGTTGAAGAAGTCACATGACAGCGCATCTCCTTGCCGAAATCCGGTGCATGTTTCGAACGGCTCCGAAGTCCTAGAACCGAGTTGCATGGTGCATCGCGTGTTTTTTAGCGTGGCGCGACACAACTGGATCAGTTTTACCGGGATCCCGAATTCGGCCATCGCCCCAAACAGTTCTTCACGATGAATGCTGTCGTATGCGGCTTTGAAATCGATGAAAAGATGGTGTGTATTGATTCGAATCTCGCTGGTCTTTTCCAGGATTTGTCGAAGTGTAAATCTTTGGTCTATAGTCGATTTGCCGGGCCGGAAGCCGCAGTGGTAGCTGCCGATTAGTGCGGTGCAAAATGGCTTTAGACGTTCACACAATACGCTGGACAGGATCTTGTATGCGACATTGAGCAGGGATTTACCTCTATATGGATGGGGCAAATAGAGCTGGTATTCCAGTCGTCGGGCATGCTTTCAATTTCCCAAATTCTGCAGATGCTCTGGTGCATGCTCCCTACCAGAACATCGCCGCCCGCCTTGAAGGCTCTGGTGGCAAGCCATTTGAGCCTGCGGCCTTGTTGTTGTTCAGCTTCTGAATAGCTGTGCTTCGATGCTGGATGGGAGGACTACTTCAGTAGCTGGAGTTGGGATTTCCTCGGTCCCTACCACTCTCTCTTGGTCATGATCGTTAAGCAGCTGCTGGAAATGCTGCTTAAATACATCCACTATTCCCTGCGGGTCGGTGACAAGATTACCCTCGCAGTTTCGAAGAGTCAGGGTGCCTTTTTTGAAGCCTCCTGCAAGGCCTTTGGTTTATCCCTAGACTCCTCGATATCCTTGAGCTGGAAGGGTGCGAAGATTCTTTTCTTTTGTCGCAGTACTTTTTTCTCCTCCCTTCTTCTGACTCGATACTCTTCTTGCGCTGCCCTGGTTTTCCTCTGCCGCGCCTTTTGGTACGCCTCGTCGGTTGCTGCCTTTTTCTGCTCACACTCGCCATCATACCACGGGTTTCTTGTCGGGGGTGGTAGGTACCCTAAGGTGGTTTCGGCTACTTCCTGAATGGCTGAGCGGCAATGCAGCCACATACTATTGGCATTTGTGTTCGACGTAGGCATACCGTAGAGTCTTTCGCTCAGCTGCTCCCTGTCGAACCTTCTCCTGATGGGCTGGTGCAGCTTTCTGACTTTGGACAGTCGGGCTCTGAATCTTGCTGCTACGAGGAAGTGGTCAGAGTCGACATTTGCCACTCTGAATGTTCGCACATCCAGGATGTTTGACGAGTGCCTTGCGTCAATGAGCACATGGTCGATTTGGGTGGCGGTTCGACCGTCCGGAGATCGCCAGGTTGCTGTGTGGATTCGCTTACGAGGGAATCTTGTGCTACTTATCACCGCATTACAAGCTGTCGCAAAGTCCGTGAGTCGGAAGCCGTTATCTGTTGTTGTATCGTGGAGACTGTGCTTTCCGATCACTCCGCCAAGGGTGTTCTCCTTACCGATTTTGGCGGACAAGCTCCGTAGGTGTTGTCCAGGAGGTCATAGAAGTCCTCCTTGATAGGGTCTTCAGCCTCGTCGGTAGGGGCGTGTGCACATATAAGGCTGAAGTTATAAATTTTATTCGTTTATACATCCATTTAACCTAAAATGGGCCTTAATGGAGAACAAAATTTTGCTTTGAAAATGAGGATCAAGCCATTCGACCCATTCACCGATCCTACGACGCATATAATGGTCACGCGGTTTCAACGCTTGGACAAGGTAGATCACATAAGCTTTTAAGCCAAGATCTTTCCGTAAAATCTTCCACAAAGTGGATGGGCAATGCTCCAATTGCTGTGCACCATGGCGAATTGACTCATTCGGATTCTCCGAAACACTGAACTCCACCACGGCATTCACATCTCATTGTCGCGCTGCTTGTCGTCTTTGGCGATGCGTGTTATCTACTAAACGATTCATCGCGTTCCGAATAACATGCTCAGATGGACGAGTATGTCGGTCGTTAAATGGACGCAGCGCACGATAAGTTTGGCGCACCGAACCATAGTTTCTAAAATAAGTTTTCACAATTTCCACGCGTTGTTTTGACGTTAATATATTCAATGGCAAAACGTACTAACCACAAATCAACTTTCAACTGTCAAATTGACAATCTGCGGAAACAGTGTTGCCATATTAGCGACATGTGAAAAGCACTCACTTAGGGTTTATTTAATACGAAATTAAATTCCCACTAGACAGCAAGGACAAAGCCAGAACTTGCTAGAAAGTCCATCGTCTTTCTCTCCCTTCTACTATTCCGATTTCTCACTTTTCTCGATGTCTTCAGATCTATTTTGGTTCTACCATAGCTATCAGCTTTTACGCCTTGCCTTCTCGCATTCTATGTCTTTCTGTGTGATCTGCACATTAAAGTTTAGCGCACTGTTCACAGCGATGTCACGTAGTTTTCCCGCCTGTCTCATATTTGATCCCATTACAGAAAGACTCGCTTGTAGATGATGAGGAAGGTCTTCAGCGCCGGCACATAGTCGATACAACCCTACAGATTCACTTCTTCGGCAAGAAGGGCAACCAAGAACTGAACTACGGGAACTTTCACAAATTCATGGACGATTTGCAGACCGAAATTTTGGAAATGGAATTTAACGAATTCTCCAAAGGCAATCCTTGCATTACCGAATTGGATTTTGCAAGAATCCTTCTGCGCTACACTTATCTGGATATTGAGGAATACGATATGATTTTGGATAGACTACTCGATCGGATGAAGGACGAGAGCGGTATAACGTTCAAGGAATTTCAGGATTTCTGTCGCTTTCTGAACAACATCGATGACTTTTCCATTGCGATGCGTATGTACACCTTGGCCGATCGTGCCATCTCAAAAGGTTTGCCCACTACATATTTTGTATACAATTCTACTTGGTCTTAGTGTTGCTTCTGTTTCAGATGAGATGCAAAGGGCCGTACAGATCTGTACTGGCTATCAGCTTACCGACCATTTGGTCGATACAGTGTTTGCCATCTTCGATCAGGATGGCGATGGGCAACTATCGTACAGGGAGTTTATAGCAATCATGAAAGATCGTTTGCATCGTGGATTTAAAGTAAGTGATCCGAGTTATCCGTATGACTTTGATTACGATCCGGAGCTGCTGGATGAAGACGATCCGGAATTCCCCATACATCCTATACTGCGGCCACGCGCTTGCTGGCGCTTGCGCCAATTCGTTTATAATTTGCGTTATTAGTCGTGTTTGCTTTACCTTTCCTACTACTGCCTAACACTACACACGCCGCTCATGACATTCACTTTACACAAATAAGCTTTCGCTTTGCGACTTTTTCTTAAATTTAGTTTTTGTTTATCTGTGATTGGCCTTGAATGTACGAAATTAAATTTTAGTTTTTGTTTTAGTTGCTCGCCTTTTTGATTTGTTGTTTAATTGTTGTTTGCTTGTGCTTTTAATAACCCTCATTTCGCCACTTATTGCTAATTGCATTTAAAACTTGTCCATTAAGCACATCTACATGTTAGTATGACTGGCACCAGTCATGCTTGGGGTCACCTCATGGAGTAATTCAAACAAGTAACGACTCTAACCATACCACTGTGTCCAAAGGGTAAGGAGACATAGCATTATTTTTTTTTTTGGTTGAAGGCTTCTGCTATCTGTTGGAGCACTCAGACGCAAATACGGGTCCATTGTACTGCCAGACAGACACCTGTTTTTACGATATTTTTCCCGTTTTCCGAAGAAAAATGAGAAGAAGCTTCAGTGATGTAGAGCTAAGAGATTCGGCACACACCACGTCGGCCGCAAGGGCGCGTCACCGTGCGCGAGCAAAGGTGAGATG
This sequence comes from Eumerus sabulonum, assembly GCA_951905685.1. Lineage (NCBI taxonomy): Eukaryota > Metazoa > Arthropoda > Insecta > Diptera > Syrphidae > Eumerus > Eumerus sabulonum. Next base: position 10,893,334 of record OX645060.1, read on the forward strand.
GTCACAGAGGAAATGCTCTGCAGTGTCATCCTCCTCGCAACATGCAGCACAAGTAGGCGTATCACTGATGCCAAGCTCGCAGAGATGCTTAGCAAATGTGTAATGGCCCGTGATGACTCCCACAAGTCCTCTACAGTTGATCCTCCTTAAAGACAAAAGGAATGCTGCGGATTTGTTGCAGACATCAGGACATACGCGCTTAGTCGTCCGGGTGTATTAAACACCCAATCGTTAGGTTGGGGTTAGGTTAGTTGGGTGCCCTATTGACATGAGGTCGTAGACACTTAGACTACGAAGAGTCCATTGTGCCCAGTTTGAAAATCTAACCCCAAGGGAACCTATTTAGTTACCCGCCGAGCTGAACCACCCAGATGCAATTTAGAATCTTAGCAGTTTGTTCAGCTTAAAAGCTTAAAAGCACCAGGCCTAAGGATAATACGTGGTTTGACTCGAGCTGCAAAGAGGCTATTAGGCTCAGGGAGCTAAGTTTTCGGGCCTACAAGGCAAACAGTTCTGAGGAAAACCGAAAAAAGTTCATACGAGCCAGAAATGACTGCAACACCCACATTCGACGGATTAAATTCCAATTCGACCAGAAATTAAGGCGTAAAATCCTTCAATGTCCCAAAGGTAGCAAAAGTTTCTGGTCGTTTGTAAAAAACGTAAAAAAACTCAACTAAGTCGTCTATACCGACGCTCATCCACAATGACATTCCAGCTGTCACCCCCTTAGACAAAGCTAACCTACTTGCTGCCCATTTCGCAACCAGTTCTCAGCTGCCAGCCTGTACTTTGTCTCCGCCTGTACTAGAGTGCATAAATTCCACCATGGGACCAATCCACTTCCGCACTCGTACAGTCGCAAGGGTTCTTAAAGATCTCGACATACTCAAATCCGCTGGTCCAGATGGTATTGCCCCAATAGTTCTGAAGAGGTGTTCTTCTACGCTGGCAAAACCACTGCGTAAGCTTTTTCACCTTTCCTACACCTCTGGGCTCTTTCCGAGTAGGTGGAAAACAGCATTTGTCCAGCCTATACCCAAAAAAGGCGGATCATCTTCTCCCTCCAACTACCGACCCATTGCACTAACGTCCCTTCTTTCCAAGGTCATGGAAACGCTGATTAACCGTCAGCTTATGAAATATCTTGAATCACTGAAACTCCTCAATGTCCGCCAATACGGTTTCCGCAGCAACAGATCCACTGGTGATATGATGGCCTATCTCGCTGAAAATTGGAATCACTCGCTTCACCAAGCAGGTGAAAGCAAAATTGTTGCACTGGATATTTCGAAAGCATTTGACAGGGTTTGGCATGAAGCCCTTTTGTCGAAAATGCGTGCTTTTGGGATCGATGAGTCTCTCTTTCAATGGATTAGAAGCTACCTTTCGAATCGTTCAATTCAAGTTGTTTTGGACGGATTCAAGTCTGATACTCACTTTGTAAATGCCGGTGTTCCCCAGGGCTCCGTTTTGTCTCCGACACTCTTTCTTATTTTTATAAATGATCTCTTGTCTGTTACTTCTAATCCAATTCACTCCTTCAGTACCCTCAGCTTCTCATATTCGTTCACCAGTTTACGACCCTGCACTTCGGTTGTAGATAATGAGCGGCAGCGTATGTTAAGCTCATTAAATTCCGATATCGACAGCATCATCCAATGGGGTAAAAACAATAGAGTGGAATTTAATGCTTCCAAAACACAATGCTGTCTCTTGTCGTTAAAGCGTATAAATAACCCGCAGCCATTATCCATGAATGGCACTTGCATCTCAGAAACTGAAAAGCTTTCCATCCTGGGTATGAGTGTTGCTCACAATCTTAATTGGAGCGACCATATATTCAGTGTCGCCAAGAATGCTGCGAAATGCCTAGGATTCTTATACAGATGCAAGAAATATTTCTCACCCTTAGATCTGGCTACAATCTATAAGGCATTCATTCGCCCCAAATTAGAGTTTAACGCTCATGTCTGGTCCGGTGCTTCGAAGACCTCACTGCACCTACTAGACAGAATACAAAAACGAGCCGTAAAACTGATAGGTGACTCCAGCATTACCAAAACATTAGACTCGCTTGAACACCGCAGGAATGTTACCTGCCTCTCCCTGTTTTATCGTTACTACCACCAAAAATGCTCTGATGAAATAGCCAGTTGCATTCCGCCCCTTCAACATTTCTCCCGCAATACACGTCTCTCTAGGAATGCTCACCAATATACTCTGAAGCCCGCTTTCGGACGTACTGTCAAATATAGAGAATCTTTCATTAACCGAACCACACGAATCTGGAATTCCCTGCCGGATTCGGTTTTTCCCCCTCAATGCAACATGCAAGCATTTAAGATCAATGTCCATCGGCATCTCCTCTATTCCTCTTCCTCTCTACCTTCTGCCCGCACTGTGTCACCGACATAATAAGGTTATTAGACCTTGAGTGCGCGCAAATTTAAAAAAAAAAAAGCTTAATATCTCGTGCCTCCTCTAAACCCGAAAAGAAGTAGTTCCCGAGGAACGTAAATCTTTTTCGGGCCAGTGTCGGGCATTCGCACAGTAGATGACGAATAGATTCTATTTCCTCTTCGTCCCTACAGCTTCTGCGAAAATCGTTGTAGGGCTGACCTAGTCTAGCTGCATGATATGATATCATGCAGTGCCCAATGAGGGCATCGACTACCAGTCGTATAATCCCTCCACTAAGATTTAGCAGACTTTCCGTCCTTTCCCTGTCATAGGCAGGCCATGTTAGCCTTGCCGTAGCGCATGTGTCCAACTGACACCATCGCTTGTTGGTTTTTCTTGTAGTTTCACCCCTATTTCTCTGAATAGGATCTGCGAAGTATCTGCGCCAGATCCCAGTCTGGCTAGTTCGTCCACCTTCTCATTTCCGGGAATATTCACATGCCCTGGTACCCAGCAGATGACTACCTCATTGGCATCCGATATTTCTTATAGTTTCTCTTTACAGAGTTTTACGAGTTTGGATCTTAATGGCTGCCTGACTGTCAACATAGATCTTGATTCTCTTACCTGAGAGATTCTCCCTAAGAATCAGATCCGCGCCTTTTTTAATTGCGAAAAACTCTGCCTGGAAAATACTACAGCCATCGTCAAGTCTGTAGGAGTGATACGCTTCCCGAGGTGCGGAGTAGACTCCGGTTCCTGTACCGGTATCCGTTTTGGATCCGCCGGTATAGATTGCCAGTATCTCTTCCGTGTTTACTATACCACTTGCCCATTCCTCCCTGGAGGGAATCCTAATAGAGAATCTCCTCTCGCAGCAGGAAAGTGGGTTGGTGTAGTCCGTTTCGGTTGCAGACCTCAAGATCGATCTAGGATTGATGCGTGGCCATGAGGACATCTTTTCCAAAGACTGGATTCGTGCATCCTTAGCGCAGCCCTGGCTGCAATGCTTTCACAATACATGTGTTGTGGTGGAAGGTTCAGCATCGCTTCAAGGGCTGCCGTTTGTGTGGATTTCATAGATCCGGTCACTGCCAGACAGCCAGCCCTCTGAATCCTTGTGAAACTTTGAAGGTTGTATTTCTTCTCAAGTTTTTTCCACCAGACAATTGATCCATAGGCTAAAATAGGTCTTACCACCGCGGCGTATAGCCAATATACCACTTTTGGTTTAAAGCCCCATGTTTTTCGAAAGCTACTCTGCACGAATATAGTGCCACGTAAGCTTTCTTGATACTTTCATTTATGTTGTCCTTCCAACCAACAATCGTTAATGTAGGAATTTACCATGGACCTAGAGCGGGTTCAGGTCTTGAGAAGCTGTCCTTTGAACCCATTCTGGCTAGTTCATCAGAGATCTCATTTCCTGGGATCCCAGAATGACCTGGAACCCATACAAGCCTCAGTGAGTTTAGTCCATCGACTCTGTTCAAAAAGGACTTGAGTTCATGAACTAATTTGGAGCTAGTTAGGGGGTTGGACACAACATTGAGTGCAGCCTGGCTGTCACGGCAGACGCATATTCTTTCCCACCTCCACCTGTGCTTCACAATATAGTTCATGGCCATTAGGATTGCGTATATCTCTGATTGGAAGACCAACGCATATTTTCCTAACGAGAAGTGCAGTCGGATGTTTTCGTGCTCGAAGACCCCAGCACCGGACCCTCGCCCAGTCCTTTAGCCATCCGTGAAAATGCGAAGATCGTCCTTTCCAGGTTCAGTATCCATCCAGAGAATCCTGACAGCGCAGTAGGATAACAGGCGTCAATGCGTCAGAAGGCATGTCTATGAGACAGGAGTCGCAGGACAATTCTTACGCAAGCACACCGATATTCCTATGCGAGTTGTACCAAAAGCTATTTCTTTTCAGACGAGACATGGCTTTCAGAGCACACTCTGATAAATATATCAAGGGGTGAAAGGTTCAGAATAGCATTTAAAGCAGCGGGGAAGGCCCCCGTACCGCTGAGACAGACCCTTCTTTGGAGTTTGGTGAAAGAGGCTACGACGTGTTTGCGTGTTAGTCTGTTCCACCAGACAACCGATGCATATGAGATTATAGGTCTTATCATTGCCATGTAGATCCAAAGGACTTTTGCCGGCGATAGACCTCATGTTTTGCCAGAAGCATGCTTTGACCAGAGAAGCTTACTATGTAAGACTACTCCTTGATACTTAGCTTCCTTGGATACTGACTTCAGCTGAGTCATGTCAGTGTTTTTCCTCCTTCTCGTGAAGAGAACGACATCAGTCTTAAGAGGATTGACCGACAGCCCATTTCTGGTACACCAATCATCGATCACATCTAACGCCGCCTGTGCTTTGAGACTGACAGTCGCTAAACATGAGCCGACAGAAAGAGCGGCAACATTATCCGCATAGGCCTGTGCATAGATTCCCGAGGCATTGAAAGCATCAAGCAGAGAGTCGACCACCATGCACCATAACAGCGGAGACAGAACGCTACCTTGCGGCAGCCCCTGTTTACGCCGAGATTTGACACACTGGTCGAGGCCTACATCAGCGGTCAATGTCCTATGCGCAAACATTGCTTTGATCCACTACACCGGCGCTTCACCTACGCCATGTCGTCTAGCAGCGTTACACGTGCTGTCAAAAGCTGCGTTATCAAAAGCTCCTTCAATGTCGACGAAAATACCGAGCGCGTACTCTTTCCTTTCGAACGCGCATTCAATACTTCCAACTAGGTTTTGAAGCGCAGTCTTGCAGGATTTTCCGCACTGATAAGCATGTTGCATCTCCGGAAGTGGGTGCATTCGATGCTTTTCAACAGGAAGGATGTTAGACTAATTGGTCTGAAGCTCTTGGCAAGTGAGTAGTCCTGGTTTGCTATTTTGGGAATGAACACCACATGGGTATGTGAACAAGTGCTAGACTAGCAGTGAAAATTCTTTTTAATGTAGGAAGCAGCTGTCATACCTTTTTGCAACATAACAGCATATATCCCGTCGATGCCCGGCGATTTGAAGCCATCGAAGGATGCCACAGTAAATTCAATGACTTCAGTCGTAACCACGCGTGACGCAATATACACCTTACATATGTCCTTCACATATCTGTTGGATAGGGAAAGGTCAATCACCTCCTGTCGTCTTGCCGTAACAAAGGTTGGTTGAGAGCCAACATTGTTGATGGTAAGGTCAGACGAAAGAGTGAACTCTAAAAGACGGTCCCCTCTTGTATTGCATTAGCTGCTGCCCCAAGCGGTGTTTTGAGCATTAGCATCGCAAAACAAGACAAGACCAATCTTTCTGGCTTCACAGTGCTCTACGAGTTCAGCAACTTCCTTCGGTGGTGGAGGTAGTATCGAGTCATAAGGAAAGTAGGCAGACGCGACGACTAAGTGTTCTGTTCGTGCCATAACTTCTCTATTTATTCTTCCACATCAATTTCATCGCCTTCAAAGTAATTTTTAACGGCCTACGCCGACGACATTGCCATTCTAGTCTCTGGAAAATTTCCGCAGGTCCTCAGCGATAGACTAAGTTATGCACTGTTACTAGTTGATAACTGGGTCAAGGTGCGAGGCGTGGGAGTAAACCCGGCGAAGACAGAGATAGTACTCTTCACAAGGAAAAGATCTGTATCAAAATACACCTGATCTGATCCCTGGAAAATCTGCCAAATATCTTGGCATATTCCTGGACTCCAAGCTTAGTTGGAGAGAAAATATTGGGGAAAGAATAAAAAAGGCCTACGTGGCACTATATTCGTGCAAGGTAGCCTTTGGAAAGACATGGGGCCTCAGACCGAGGTTAGTACATTGGTTGTACACTGCGGTGGTAAGACCAATTCCAGTCTATGGCTAGGTTGTCGGGTGTAAAGCGCTTGGGAAGAAATGTCATCTTCAGAGTGTGTCAAAGGTTCAAAGGGCAGGCTGTCTGGCGGTGACAATCTATGAAGTCCGCACCAACGGCGGCTCTTGAAGTTATGCTAAACCTCCCACCCTTGGACATATACTGAGAGAGCGTCGCAACCAGAACTGCGGTGAGACTACAGGAATCCCGTCTCTGGAAGAAGAGTCCATACGGACACGCATCAGTCCTTGATCGATGGGCGTTCTTGAGATTCAGAACCGTAATGGACTATGTCACCCAACTTCCTTCCTTTGAGAGGAGATTCTCTATTAGAATTCCCTCCAGGGAGGAATGGACCGGTGATATGGTACGCATGGAAAGTGAACGACGGATCCAAAATCGATGTTGGCACAGGTGCCGGAGTCTATTTTGAGTCTCGGGATATACATCGCTCCTATAAGCTCGATGATGGATGCAGTGTCTTCCAAGCTGAGGTCTTCGCTATCAAGCAGGCGGCGGACCTGATCAGCAGAGAGAATCTCTCAGGAAAAAGGATCAGCATCTATGTTGACAGCCAGGCAGCCATTAAGGCTTTGCAGGCAGCTTGGATAAGATCCAAATTCCTCAAACTCTGCAAAGAGAAGTTAGAAGAGATATCGAATGTAAACGAGGTGACCCTTTGCTGGGTACCTGGTCATGTGAATATCTCTGGAAACGAGAGGGCGGACGAGCTGGCTTGGCTGGGATCAAGTGCAAACTTCGCGCAGATCTCAACGGAGGCCAAAACACCTCTCAGTACGCTCTACAGGGAGATAGAGATCGAGCTATTAGCGAAAGCCAATAAGCGATGGTGTCACTTAGATACATGCGCAACGGCGAGATCGATTGGCCCGTCTATAATAAGAAAAGGACGGAAAATCTGCTGAAGTTCAATCGTGGGAATATTCGACTGGCAGTCGGTGCCCTCGCCGGGCACTGCACTTCCTAGGAAGATACTTCCTTTCGGGACTAGAAAAGGTAGGTATCATTGGGCTGAATAGAGTACTAGGATTCTTATCCTCGTTTGGATGGTCCAGCCTAAAGGTAAATGTCTAGGTATCAACGGGTTAAATAAATCGATTGGGCACAATGGACTCTACGTAGTCTACGTGAGCCTTGACTTTTCGTCAGTAGGGCACCCATTTACCTAACCTAACCGAGAGTAATCCCCCCTCGGATAAAATGCACCTATTCCAACTGATTTTCTAATGTTCGAAACAATTGTTAAAGTCGATTTCTGGGATGGCCTTCAGCTCTCTCTTCGATGCAGCTTGTTCCTCCTCTATCGACTCAAAACCGTGGCCCCCGGAGCGGTCTCTGAGTTTGTGCACAAACCTCTTTTAAAGTGGTACTAAATGATCCTTTTGAAAAGCCCACTTTTGTAATCGACGGATCGACGAATCTTTGATTTTTTTGACGTGTCCTTCTTCGGTTGAGCTTGATGGTCGTCCAAGGCCGTCTTCGTGTTCGAAACGTTCGCGGCCTTCTTGGAACTCTTGATATCACATATAAGCAGTTTTTTTCGTCAAAGTCTAGGACGCAGCGATATTTCAGGAAATGAAAAAGCTTACATGTTCGCCAGACAAGGAATGACGCAACGAACTAACACGCTGGTACACCGACCTCAGTTCCGTAGAGGAAACGCCGTTCCACGTAATTTCGTGCCACATGGAAGATTAGCGGTACCGCCAATCTATCCTGGATTAGCCCACAATGATCTAAATAGAGGAATGCTTCCGGAGGGACAAAGCCGCTAAATCGCACACGCTCATGGTACATACTTTTAGGGTAGTAGCCCCAGAGATCAAGTTATTGACCGAAGTCAATGCCCTCGCAACGTGACCTCGAATCAGCTTTATCAGAAAATTTTCTATCCGTAAAATCCTTGCCCTATTTTATAGGACGTCGTTGGGATAGAATTTCGTGTACTCGGATTCTGGTGTTCTGTGCAATGAGAGACAAGTCCTTAGACATTGTCTCTCAAACACTCGAATCCTTTTCATCAAGCTGGTACTCACATTGAACCAAACGGGACATGCATAGGCAATCATGGGCCTGATTAAGGCTATGTAGCAGATTATCTTCACTCTGCAGTCAAGTTGGCTGCTATGGAACAGCCATCTTGTCAGAGCGAAAGCGCCCCGAGCCCTTGCCAGAGCAGCATCTACTTTTTTATTAAAATATTGATACTGATCCAGCCAGATCCCAAGGTATCTGACTACACTTCTATTTGCCAGTGGACGCCCGTCCGGTCCAAGGATTGAGAACATTCGCCAGTGCCTTCTAGTGTCCCTAGAGGCCCTAGACAAAGGCGTTATGAATAAAATAGTCTCTGATTTCTGGAAGTTGATTTTCAACTTCCAGTCATCACAGAGGGCGCCGTGGCGCAGTGATTAGTGTGTTGGACTCTGGCGCACGATGAGCGAGTTCGGATCCCGATGACACCAACGCCATCGAGTGTTTATTTCGCGACGTTCCTCCTCGGCGGGGTACTGGCAAAACCCCCCGTAGTAAACTTGCCATGAAAAGGCTTCTCGACTCACGTCGTTCGGAATCGGCATTAAACTGTAGGTCCCTTTCACCTGTGTGAAACATAAATCACACACAACATGGGTGATTGAGAAAAGCTTGGCCCTGGTCCTCTATAGGCTGTAACGCCACCAAAAGAAGAAAGTCATCACAGAACTGCTGAATTTTGTCGAAGTCACGCTGCAATAAAATGCCAATGACATCGATCGTTGGACCTGATCTGTACGCAACCAAGTCGTCCGCGTACGCTATCGAATGGCGTAGAGAAACTATCAGATCGCTGATGTAAATGCTGAAAAGGATCGGCGAGTTCACGGTGCCCTGTTGCAGTCCATTTTTAATTTCAAATGTTTGAGTAGAAGTCTCGTTGGCAATTTTCACAACGAACTTCTTACCCTTCAACATGTCATAGATCATATATGGCAATGGTTTACTTATGTCCAACTGATTGAGCTTGTAGTAGAGTCCTTCTAACCATAGAGTGTCGAAGGCTTTTTCCAAGTCAACCAGGCAGGCACCCGTACATTGCTTACTTACTTACTTATCAGGCCTGCGATCCATGGAGGATCTGAGCCTGAGCTATAGCTGCCTTCCATCCTTGACGGTCCCGGGCACGCTGCTTCCAGTTGTCAAGACCAAGATGTCTTACATCCGCGATTACTTGGTCTTTATACCGGAGGTTCGGTCTTCCTCTTCTTCTGGAACCAGGAGGCTCGGAGTCGAAGACCCTCTTAGCTGGAGCGTTGATGTCCATGCGCTCGATGTGGCCGAGCCAGTGTAGTCGACGGATCCTTGCCTTCCGGACTACATCCACATCTTGGTACAGCTCGTAGAGTTCGCGGTTGTGTCTTCTTCTCCATTCATCTTCCTCACGGACAGGACCAAATATCCGGCGCAGAATTTTTCTTTCGAAAGAACCCAAAATCAGCTCCGCTGTCCTGCTTATCGTCCAGCTTCCGGCTCCGTACAGCAAGACTGGCAGAATGAGCGTTTTGTAAAGCATGACTTTGGTCTTTCGAGTGAGGAGTTTTGACCCCAGTTGTTTGGACAAGCCGAAGTAGCAGCGGTTGCCAAGGGCGATTCTACGTCGGATCTCCACTGTGGTGTCATTTGTGGAATTTACGTTTGCCCCGAGGTAGACAAACTCCTTAACTACCTCGAAATTGTAGCTGTCAATTGTTATGTTTTGTCCCAGGTGGTGAGCGACGGATTGGTTTTTGCTTGACAGCATGTATTTCGTTTTGTCCTCATTGATCTTAAGACCAATTCGTTTCGCCTGTTCTTCAATCGCCGTGAATGCTTCCACAATGCCACGGCGAGAACACGCGATGATGTCGATATCATCCGCGTATGCTAGCAGCTGGATGGACTTGTAAAATATAGTGCCTTCCCTGTTGACGCCTGCCCGTCGCACTATCTGCTCCAGCACCAGGTTGAAGAAGTCACATGACAGCGCATCTCCTTGCCGAAATCCGGTGCATGTTTCGAACGGCTCCGAAGTCCTAGAACCGAGTTGCATGGTGCATCGCGTGTTTTTTAGCGTGGCGCGACACAACTGGATCAGTTTTACCGGGATCCCGAATTCGGCCATCGCCCCAAACAGTTCTTCACGATGAATGCTGTCGTATGCGGCTTTGAAATCGATGAAAAGATGGTGTGTATTGATTCGAATCTCGCTGGTCTTTTCCAGGATTTGTCGAAGTGTAAATCTTTGGTCTATAGTCGATTTGCAGGGCCGGAAGCCGCAGTGGTAGCTGCCGATTAGTGCGGTGCAAAATGGTTTTAGACGTTCACACAATACGCTGGACAGGATCTTGTATGCGGCATTGAGCAGGGATATACCTCTATAGTTCTTGCAAGAGGTAGGATCGCCTTTTTTGTGGATGGGGCATATAGAGCTGGTATTCCAGTCGTCGGGCATGCTTTCATCTTCCCAAATTCTGCAGATGATCTGGTGCATGCTCCCTACCAGAACATCGCCGCCAGCCTTGAAGAGCTCTGATGGCAAGCCATCTGAGCCTGCGGCCTTGTTGTTCTTCAGCTTCTGAATAGCTGTGCCGACTTCTTCTATGCTGGGTGGGAGGACTACTTCAGCGGCTGGAGTTGGGATTTCCTCGGTCCCTACCACTTTCTCTTGGTCATGCTCGTTAAGCAGCTGCTGGAAGTGCTGCTTAAATACATCCACTATTCCCTGCGGGTCGGTGACAAGATTACCCTCGAAGTTTCGAAGAGCCAGGGTGCCCTTTTTGAAGCCTCCTGCAAGGCCTTTGGCTTTCTTGTAAAAGGCTCGTATTTTATGTTTATCCCTAGACTCCTCGATATCCTTGAGCTGGGAGGCTGCGAAGATTCTTTTCTTTTGTCGCAGTAGTTTCTTCTCCTCCCTTCTTCTGGCTCGGTACTCTTCTCGCCCTGCCCTGGTTTTCCTCTGCAGCGCCTTTTGGTACGCCTCGTCGGTTGCTGCCTTTTTCTGCTCACACTCGCCATCATACCACGGGTTTCTTGTCCGGGGTGGTAGGTATCCTAAGGTGGTTTCCGCTACTTCCTGAATGGCTGAGCGGCAATGCAGCCACATATTATTGGCATTTGTGTTCGACGTAGGCATACCGTAGAGTCTTTCGCTCAGCTGCTCCCTGTAGACTCTGGCAACCTCCGGTGTGCTCAGGCGCCCAATGTCGAACCTCCTCCTGATGGGCTGGTGCAGCTTTCTGACATTGGACAGTCGAGCTCTGAATCTGGCTGCTACGAGGTCAGAGGTCAGAGTCGACATTTGCCCCTCTGAATGTTCGCACATCCAGGATGTTTGACGCGTGCCTTGCGTCAATGAGCACATGGTCGATTTGGTTGGCGGTTCGACTGGCCGGAGATCGCCAGGTTGCTGTGTGGATTCGCTTGCGAGGGAATCTTGTGCTACTTATCACCGCATTACGAGCTGTCGCAAAGTCAGCGAGTCGGAAGCCGTTATCTGTTGTTGTATCGTGGAGGCTGTGCTTTCCGATCACTCCGCCAAGGGTGTTTTCCTTTCCGATTTTGGCGTTGAAGTCCCCGAGCACGATTTTTACATCGTACTCCGGACAAGCTCCGTAGGCGTTGTCCAGGAGGTCATAGAAGTCCTCCTTGATAGGGTCTTCAGCCTCGTCGGTAGGGGCGTGTGCACATATAAGGCTGATGTTATAAAATCTGCCTCTGATGCGGATCACAGCCAGGCGATCACTTATAGGTTTAAAGTCGATGACCTTCGACCTTAACCGCTTTCCCACGACGAATCCGCATCCCAGTAAGTGCAACCTTTTGTGACAGCTGTAATAAATGTCGCAATTTTTCTTCCTAATCATACCGTTTCCTATCCAGCGTATTTCCTGGACCGCAGTAATATCCGCCTTGTACTGCGTGAGGATTCCTTCTAGTTTATGAGCAGCTCCGGGAGTGTACAGGGTTCTGACATTCCAGGAGCATACTCGCAAATCGTGTTCCTTTTTCGTGCGTTGTCGTCGTCGAGTATCCGTCCGTGTATCCGAGGCATCTTGCTCATTCATAACTTTAGGTTTTTTTTACGTGGGCGGATTGTTAGCCCGCCGCACAACCGCCATTCTGGTCGGGGTTTTTTTCGCTGCATACGTTTGTTCACCTCCCAACGGTTGTTGAAGAGGCTATCATCATTACCCGCGGACTTTTTCTTTCTGAGTGACATGAAGATCAACTGGAGATCCTCCGCCGAAACGAATAGTGGGTTAGCCCCTTCATTGGTGACGGCATTGTTTGCCGTGAAATCGTCACTGAACCTGGTGAAACCTAGGCTCTCATATCGCCAATGTTCAATATCGTTTCCTAGGTAGAAGTGGTTTAACAGGGCTCTGTTCTCCAAGTCGTGGTTCGGGCAAATGCCTTCATTCACCTTGTACACTTCCTGGAAGACAGCTCCCACTGTTGCCACTTTCTCTTGAGGATCCTCGATCACAAAGAAATCGTCGTCCAGAACAGCGCTCTCTGGATCAATGCTGACTGTACGTAGTAGACGTTCGTTGTCGGACGTTCTCGGAAGCTTGAGATCCCGAATGTCGTTCTGATTTTTTCTCCTAAATATTTTATTTATCTGTGGGAACACATTCGCGTTGCTGGATTTTACAGCGCGAATTCTGTTGTTCCAGTGCAGACTTACAGATATTTTGTAATTTTCCTTGATTAGTTGTTGGAGATTTTTAATCAGCGATGTCAGTGTCCTGACCTCCGAGTTTTGTCGGTCGGTAAACAGCCTATACAAGAGTTTGAGTCTTGACAGGAGTCTACACAGACAGAAATGTGAAGTGCGTCTATGGTCGCGTTTCGGTATACGTCAGTGGTATCGTGATGCCGTTGGCGTGGTGTCGTTCTGTCTATCGTCTGTTTAATTATTTCGTCCATTTGTATAAGGTTCCTGTCAATTTCATCGTTTGACCGGTTCCTGTTGATCGGCGGGGAGGAGGCGCTCGAAGTGAGTGCTCTCGTCAGGCAGTTGGCAATCGTAGGGATGCGTTTGGACATACTCTGCCATTTCTGCAAACTCGTCCGGTATTTGGATTACGGCACCAAATTCGTAATGGTCACTGTCGTAGTCGACGGTCCGTAGATAGTTCGTCGACCATTCGCTACCTACTACCAACCTGCCTACCCGATGCCGGTACCTCAAAGTGCATTCTCTCCAAGAAATGAATTGACACGTACCGTGCCTAAGCTGTGCAGGATTATTTACCTATTGACCCAACTAGGTTAGGTTAGGTTAATGTGGTCGGCATAAGCCACACGTAGTTCGAAGTCGGCCCATTGTGATACCACATGGATCGTGTTACCCAGATCCGCTACCGGAGAACCAACCGGTGCTTCTGATGAAGCGATGGAGTTGAGCTATTTTATGGTCTGCTAGCTCACTCAAATTATCATAGAAGGGCACGCCGAAGTAGATCCTCCTGCGATTCGCAAAAGAGGGGCATGAGCAGAGGAGGTGATGTATTGATTCCTCCTCCTCCTCGTCCATGCAGCCGCGACAGAAGTCGTTGGAGGGTAGTCCCAGTCTGGCGGCGTGTTTCCCAATGATGCAGTGACCTGTAATGACACCCACCAGAGTACTTAAGGTTGCCCTTTTGGTTGCCATTAGGTCCCTGGTTCGTCCTAGGTTTAATTTAGGCCAGAGTTGTTTGGTGATAAAGCCGATATTACTCTCATTCCATTGGAGGTTGGTCGCCTTAGTGGTTTGGAGTTTTATCATATGCTTTACCGTACTTAATTGGTGTTTCTATGTACCCGAGGGTAGGTAGGCTGAGTGTGCTAGACCCTAACTTAGCGAGTTCGTCGGCCGCGCAGTTTCCTGGAATATCCCTATGCGCGGGAACCCACAATACTTTAATGTTGAACTGCTCAGCCATATCATCTAGAGATAGCCGACAGTTTAGAGATGTCTTTGATTTGTGGGTTACCGCTGCCAGGGATTTTATCGCAGATTGGCTGTCCGTGCAGATGATAATATCCTTGGCGGATATTACATTGATCCTGAGCCATGCAAGGGCCTCCGTTATCGCTGTTATTTCAGCCTGATACAAACTGCAGTAATTTGGTAGTCTAAAGGATAGGCTGAGGTTAAGTTCCTTGGAGAAGACTCCACTGCCTACACCCGACTCCATCTTAGAGCTATCGGTATAGAGGGAGATCGAGTCCTTTGGTATGACTTTCCCTTCAGCCCATTCCTCCCTGGATGGAAAAACAACTTCGAAGTTCCTAGTGAACACGTTTTGCGGGATGATATAGTCTGTGTCCATGGGTACTTCGAAGTGTTTTAGAATGGTTGTGTGGCCTTTTTGTGATGTGGGCCATTTTATTATGCTCCTCATCCTCAGAGCCGCGCAGGCAGCAATTTGTTTGCTGAAAAGGTGTAACAGAATGTTTAGGGCCTCCGTGGGGGTTGATCTGATCGCTCCGCTTATGTATAAGCTGGCCGATCTTTGTACTTTCCCCAGAAGGTTTCGATTGACTGCCGTGTCCAGAGCAGTCCACCAGACTACGACGCCATACAGGAGGATGGGCCTTATGATCGCCGTGTAGAGCCAGTGCATAATGCTTGGTTGGAGACCCCACTTCTTGCCCACCACTTTTTTGCAACTGTAGAGGGCAACAGTTGCTTTCTTGACGCGGTCAAGAATGTTGGGTTTCCAATTCAGCCTCTTGTCAAGGACTAGGCCTAGATATTTGGCATGCTCTTTGATTATTAGTTGGGTTCCACCCAACCTCGGTGGGTTGAGGGGCGGAATTTTATATATGTTAGTAAACAGTACTAGATCGTTGACCCTACCAGCATCACTGGGCCGATCATGGCCCAGTTTTTCTTAGATGGGATTTGAAAGTCTAGTTCTACCGGATATTAAGCAGTCTGTTTACCCGTTAAACTTGCCTTAACACCGTTTCTGTCTTATGGCTCGCCCATGTCATAAGTGCAACTTTAGGGCACTCCTCGTCAGTTCTTTGAAAAAAGGGGCAACGTACTTTCCAAGATTCTAATTTATAAATTAAGCAAAGGATACCAATACACAACTGTCGAAAACACCGAATAAGCATTATGCAATCCTCGATGAACTCCTGTTGTTAGACGTTTTTACAAAAAATTATTCAACACTCTTACTCTGCCTCTGCTTTAACGCCTTTTTTACAAAAGAATCTAAGCACTTCGCATACGAATCGAAAATTACCTTCAAATTTTTTTCCAGAATTTTGCAAATCGCGATGGAATCTACTTTTTCAAAGTATGCATAAAGCACGAATACCACCGATAGAGGCGAATATCTTATTCATCCATTGCTGTCAAATAAATCGTTTTAACAAAATCATTTTCATCTTTCCTTTGGTTTGTCGCTATTTCAAATACTAATAACTCAAGCTGAGTCGCTCTTCGGTTTGCTATAGTAAATCCCTAGTATATGTCCTGCAAGTCCTTGCATTTAAGATCTAAAAAACCAAAGACAAAAACAAATATTTTTCAGCACTCCTATCATGGACCATATGCCTTTAGGCAATGTCTTCGGGACGAGATGTTTCCTGAGTAGGAAGATCGGCAAAAGCCTCCTGTTGACCATACGACGCGAGACTATATTTTTCTGAAATAGTTGGAGGCCGGAAAGTTTTTTTTTTTTTTTTTCTTTATTTTATTTTAAGCACAAAGTAAAATGCCCAAAGATTGGTTTATACCAAATGCTAAATTCGAAGTCAAAAAATTGTTACAAATTTTAGAAAGAGAATATTCGACCAGTTTTATCTTAAAAATGTATCTCAAAGTTACAGCAAATTTATTTGAAATACGATTTACAGCTTAATTTTTAGGTTATAATCTTATATTTAAAAAAAAAAGCGGTTTTTGTACGAATTAATTTTTTTTTAAATTATTTATTTTACAATTGGTTGTTTTTCATTTATTTATTTTGATATTTATTATTTGTTTTAAGATAATTTGTACTTAATTGGTTAAATAAATTATATTTGCGTTTTCTCCTTTCACTTTTGTTTTTGTTTCGTATTTGTATTTGTATTTAGGTTGAATTTTTTAATTTTCGTGGGAGCGAACACCCCCATTTATTGGGCTTAATTCAAGCCAACTTAATCTAACTTAATCTAACTTAGAAGCTAAGGATGGTGGGGGAGGGGGGCATGATTAAGAAGACGAGTTTTTAAGCATTGAGTGCTGAGGTTGAAGTCGAAGTAAGGATTTGAGTTAACACTTCCCAGCATACGAGAAATGGGTTCATTGGAGCCATAGGCGGTGCGGGGGGGTTGGGTAGATAGAAGAGACGGGGATTACGTACATTGCGAGGGTTAGTGTTGATAGAGACAGAGTCATAGAGGGTCGCGCAATCAATGGTACCTGAATGGAGTCGATGGATGAAGAGAATGTCAGATACAGTTCTTCTTTCCTCCAACGTGTTCATGTTGATTAATTTAAGACGGTCTTGATAGGGTGGTAGGAGCAAGGGATTATTCCAGGGGAGATCTAGAAGTGCAAAACGTAGGAATCGGCGTTGGATGCTCTCGATTCTAGAAATGTGGGTTTGTTGGTAAGGTGACCATACTTGAGAGGCGTATTCAAGAAAGGGGCCGGACAAAGGTTGTGTAGAGAGATCGGGTAACGTAGGGGTTGGAGAATTCTTTAGACCATCGCTTAACGAAGCCGAGTGCTGAATTAGCTTTAAGGATTATCTCGTCGATATGTGTCCGAAAATTTAACTCCTGGTCACATAATATGCCAAGATCCCGGATAGCCTGAACGGTGGCTATGGGCTGATTATTTAGAAAGTAGAGACGGGGAGGGAGTTTGATTCGTTTACATGAAAAAGTTATGGATTGGCATTTGGGAATGTTGAGTTCCAAGCAGTTTTTGGAACACCAGGTGGAAAAACTATTGAGATCTAATTGGATTAGGGAAGGGTCCTGATTGGAGGAAATACTCCTGAAGAACTTGGTATCATCCGCATATAGTGAGATATGGGATTGTTTGATCACCATTTCAATATCGTTAATGGTAAGAACGAAAAGAAGTGGACCTAAGTGGCTACCTTGGGGGACACCGGAGGAAGTTAGAAAAGGTTTAGAAAAGGCAGATCTGAAGCGAACACTATAATAGCGATTGTTTAAGTAAGAAGATATCCACTTCACGGAAATGGGATCGAAACCAAGGGAAGACAGTTTGAAGAGTATTAGGCTGTGGGAAATTTTATCGAAAGCTTTACTGAAATCGGTAAAAATAACGTCGACTTCATTGCCATTCCCTAAGGCCGAGAGAGTAAAGGACACAAATTCAACAAGATTTGTGGTTGTAGATCTGCGTTTGAGGAAACCGTGTTGTCTAGGGGAGATTAAAGACTTGCAGCGAAAACTTAAGATTTCATACAAAATGCTCTGGAAGAGTTTGGGTATATATGACAGTTTGGCAATGGGACGATAATTGTTGATATCGTTCTTTGGCCCTTTTTTGTGTATAGGGGTTATATATGAGGTTTTCCATAACTGGGGGAATTCGCCCAAACATAGGGATAAAGTGAAGATTTTCGAGAGAGGGGAAGAGAGGGTTGAGGAGCATTTTTTCAGGAATATAGCAGGGAGACCGTCAGGTCCAGGAGTGAATTCATCTTTAAGTTGATTAAATTTGTTTTCGATGACACAGGGGTCGACTGTGCGAGGAAGAAAAGGTCCAAAGGAGAAATTCAGTAAATAATCGAAGCGGGATCCGGAACAAAGGAATCGTCGGCGAAAGATTGTTTGAAATGGGTGGCAAAAAAATTGGCGATAATGTTAGGGTCATTTGAGGTTTGATTATTGAAGGAGAGAGAGGTGGGGTACCCATCAGATTTTCTTTTGTAGTTAACAAACTTAAAGAAGGACTTTGGATCGCTTATAAGATTGGCTTGTGTTTCAGCTATATAGCGTTGATAGACAGAGTTGTGAAGGGCGGTAAAGTGAAGATAGCTACCCATGTAGTTAGAGAAGTCTTTAGGGGATTGGGTACGAAGGAATATTGACCACTGTTTACTTCTTTTGTTTCTTAGGGAACGGAGTCTGCGATTATACCATGGTGGGGAGGAGGGCAAAGTTATGCGTTGGGAAAATGGGACGTAAAGAGAGATAGAATTAAATATTTCCCTGTAGAATTTGGATATAGCATCATTTAAAGTTAGATTATCAAAATTGAAAAGCGCTTTTTTAAGGTATTCGTTAATTTGGTGAAATTTCGCTTTGTGGAAATCGTGAGAAGGCAGAACTGTAGGAGGAGTATTCTGTGATGAAGAATTATGAAAAAAGGAAAGAAGAAGGGGAGGATGGAAGTTATCGATTGTAGAAAGGGAAAGTGGATAAAGAGAGACAGAAGAATTGAAGGGATCGGTTGTGAATATGAGGTCTAGTTGTCTACCCATGTAGTTTGAGATGCCACTAACTTGGCTAAGGTTTGAATCTGCTAGGCGATCCATGAAGAGACATTCTTTGGGCGTAGTGGGGTTGGTGGCAATATAAAACGATTCTTCGTCTGATTGAGACCATTTAAGATGAGGAAAGTTCAAATCGCCGAAGAGAAGGATTTCTTGAAGCTTGATCATATCTTACCATTATGATACGTATCAATGCCCTTGTTGACTTATTAACCCTCCGATGAGCGGTGGCATATTAGGCGGTAAATGGAGCAATAAGGGTCTGCCCAGACCCATACATATTAAATACGTATGTTTCAGAACAGGGAATTCAAGATAGCCAGAGGTTTACTAAATATGTGGTTGTATGTATGTATGTGTGTTTTGGTGTGTGAAAATATGATTGAATTGAATTGAAGCCACGGAGAGTGTCCCATAAGAACACCAGATCTACATATTGTACCCCCTCTTTTGTTCTAGAATCTTAGAGCTGCCCTCAAAAATTTGACAACTTTCCTAAATGGGATTTCTTGAAAGTTTTTCCGTTTATGTTTGTGTAACATTTTGAATCTTTCTCTGGACGGGCTTGGGAACACGGTAAGTATGTGTTCTAAATATGAAAATATCATAAAACGAGTATTCTTATAATGACATTGAAAAGATTCATTGCTTGCTTGGTGTGACGTACGAATCTTCCGAGGGGCCAACATCGACTCGGACCACTACCTTGTTGTAGCCAAGGTACGAATGAGGATGTCAAGAATGCTTAGAAGTCGAGTAGGACTACGTAAGTTTGACATTGGAAAGCTACAATCGCAAAAGACTGCCAGAATCTTTGCCGATCGTGTCTCCTCAAAGCTCTCTCAAAATCCGCCCACAGCAGCACAAACAATAGAGCAGGAATGGGCTCATTGCCAGAGCGCCTTCAGAGATGCTGCCTCAGAGGTGCTGGGTTTCAAACAGCCACCACCTAGAAACCCCTGGTTCGATGAACAATGCGAACAAGCCCATGCAGCAAAACAAGAAGCATATAAAGCCATGCTGCAACGACGGACGAGAGCTGCTCCCGAAATCTATGAGCAGAAGAGAAGAGAGGAACACACGCTTTTCAGAAGAAAGAAGAGAGAGCACGGAATGCGTGAGATTGAGGAGATGGAGAGATGCTTCCGCAGGAATGACGCCCGTAAGTTTTACAACAAGGTAGAACGAACATGCCATGTCTACAAAGCCAGAGTGGCGGCCTGCAGGGATGAAAATGGAGAACTGGTAGTAGAGTCGCAGTCAGTGCTGAGGATGTGGAAAGACCACTTCTCCAGACTGTATAACGGCGATGATAGACAAGATACCGCTGTCAGGCAGAACGAGCCATTCGCAATGGACCACGAAGTAACAGAATTCAGTCCTCCCGACCTAGACGAAGTCAAAATAGCGATATCAAGACTTAAGTCTAATAAAGCCGCGGGCGCAGACAGCCTGTCTGCTGAGCTTCTTAAGACGGCTGGAGAGGAGCTGGTAAGGTGCATGCACCACCTCATTTGCAGGGTATGGTCGGAGGAAAGCATGCCCGACGAATGGAATCTCATCGTTTGCCCGGTCCATAAGAAAGGAGACCCCTATAACTGCGCCAACTATAGGGAAATAAGTCTCCCTAACATCGCATATAAGATCTTCTCTGAGGTATTGTGTGAACGCCTGAAACCGTTTGTGGATAACCTGATCGGCTCTTATCAGTGTGGTTACAGGCCAGGTAAATCCACAATAGACCAAATATTTACGCCACGGCAGATCTTGGAGAAGACCAGGAATACCAAATCGACACTCACCACCTCTTTGTCGATTTCAAGGCCGCGTATGACAGCGTATATAGAGACGAGCTGTACAAAGCCATGTCTAGTTTTAACATCCCTGTCAAACTCGTCCGACTGTGCAGGATGACAATGGAGAATTCTCGCTGCTCCATTAAGGTCGGTAATGAGCAAACCGAGACCTTTGATGTTAAAAAAGGATTTAGGCAGGGCGACGCGCTGTCGTGCAACTTTTTCAACATCGTGCTTGAAAAGATCGTGCAAGAGTCACTGGCCAACACAAGAGGTACGATTTATTTCAAGTCTACGCGATTGCTTGCGTACGCCGACGATATTGACGTAATTGGACGAAAACGGCAAGACGTCAATTAGGCTTTCGTGAGCATTGAGGTAGAAGCGGCTAAGATGGGTCTCAAGGTTAATGAGGGTAAAACCAAATATCTGCTTTCATCTAAAAGAGACGGACAACACCGACGTATTTGCCAGAACGTCACCATTGGCGGATATAACTTTGAAGTGGTCAAGGAATTCGTCTACCTTGGCTCACTGATGACCAGCGACAACAACACCAGCGCTGAGATAAAACGCAGAATCACTCTTGCCAACCGCTGTTTCTTTGGGCTCAAGAGGCAACTGAGAAGTAGAGCCCTCTCTCGGAAAACCAAGGTGACACTATATAAGACCTTGGTCATCCCAGTCCTCCTTTACGGCGCAGAGGCTTGGACCTTAACAAAAGCGGATGAAGATGCCCTTGGTCGGTTCGAGAGGAAAATTCTGCGCACTATCTACGGTCCCGTTTGTTCAAACGGTGTATTGAGGAGAAGATATAACGAAGAACTGAACGGGTTGTACAGCGACATCGGCCTGGTACGACGTCTACGGATACAGCGTCTAAGGTGGCTAGGCCATGTAGAGCGCATGGAAGATGCAGCTCCGACCCGAAAAGTCTTCGAATCCACTCCGGAAGGAAGGCGCGACAGAGGACGGCCGCCTCAGCGGTGGCGCACGCAGGTGGAAGGGGACCTCAACCAACTGGGCGTGCGGCACTGGAAACAGCTGGCCAAAGACCGTGCCGGCTGGAGACGCTTGTTGGTTGAGGCCCAGGTTCACCACGGACTGTAGCGCCACCTAAGTAAGCAAGTTAGTGTGAACACACCTGCGAATCATATGTGGCATTACCAGCTACCGCGCCGATTCAATGAAAAGTCATCTGCGTTTTTCGCTGCGTTTTGTTTGCTGGATTCAACTCGTCATAGATGATGATGCTAAATTATATGACGAAAAGAAGTTATCAACGTCCGCTGGCTATATATTTCTTCATCAATTTCATGACAACCCGCTCGCCTTGGTTCAGCTCTCGTTGGCTATCTGTTGGTTTTCCCGTATATACTATTCCTTTCAAGGGATAATTTGAAACGAAGTCGCAAATCCACCGAACCATTATTTCGTATTTCGCGGGCTTACTTGTAAACCTAGTGTGTCCGCGTTATGGAAACTATTGCTCATCGACGGTCACTTGGCAAATCGGGGTATATGTATGCTCTCTCTAAGTTAAATACCAGTATGAGCCATACATCGTCTACGGCCTTAGATTTGCTTTGTTAAAGCCTTCCTGCACGAGTGTTACGGTTGTCGAAGCGAACGTATGTGACCAAGTGCTTGAACCGGTTGAAGGACATGGTGGCTTTGTAGATTGGCATATTATAACTCACCCACAATTCTTTTGCTAGCTGTGAATTGGCGTGCAACACACCAGCAAACAGCAACATCCCAAAGAAGCCATACATTTCGCCCTTGTTGGTCATCGTCTACACTTTATGCTCTTTATTAGAATAAGCTTTGTTCTAAGGTCAAAAGCATTCGGAGGCTTTTCGATTAGTTTCCCGCACGATAATATTCACGATTTCGGGGGACAACAACGATTTGAAGATGGCTCGGTGCTACGGCAATGTTCCTCGTAATGTCGCACATTATGCGAACGTGGCCCTAAAAAAATGTGGTGGATTCGTATTCCATATCTTATGATATTTCGAACGGTAAGCCGTCTTCCTGAACAGGAGCAGCCACGTAATCTGGTGCAACAGCACTGGATGATGGAATTGCGGTTGGTGCTTCTTTATACAATTCCTTCGCACAATCATCATCGTTATCATCCAAATCGACCTATAACTCAATCTCCTGTTCAACATCGGACGCCTCATCCACATTTTCATCTTCTTCTGTCACGTAGTCTTCATCGTCCAAGTCCTCACCTGATTCAAATGGGTCGAATTCCGGACTCAAAATGTGTCCAATTTCCGTCTCAAGTCGCTCTCGTTCTTCCGGACTCTAATTTGGTGCATTTAGTTTACGAATCAAACTTGTCATAATATCACCCTCACTGCCTTCTCGCAAAATATCTCCTAAATAATCATAAAACACGTGATCTAAAGATAAAATTCCACGAACTAATATCTCTAACCTGAGAGCACCGTGGCACAGTGGGTAGTGTACTGGCCTCTGACGCCGATGACACGGGATCGAATCCCGACACAGCCATGTCATTGAACGTTTTTTTCACGGTGTTTCTCCTCAGCGAGGTTCTGACAAAACCCCCTGTAGTAAAATTGTCATGAAAAGCTTCTCGAAATTCGCCGTTCGGAACCGGCAATAAACTGTGGGTCCCTTTCACCTATTGGAAAATTAAACCACACACAACATGGATGAATGAGAGAAGCTCGGCTCAGGTCCTTCATGGACTTTAACGCCAACATACATACAAAATCTCTAACCTGCCATTTTGTCGAAAGAAAACCAAGTAACACTTGAAAAAATTTGATATTAAACCACCAGCCAACTTACTTTCGATATTCACACTATGAATCCAACGGATCAACTATGGGTCTACTCAGACCCATGTGTGCGTCATTCCCGTCAAAGTCGTTTAAAATTAAATTTTTCTACTAAAAAATATACTTATCGGACCGTATTGTTTACCGTTTTATTATGATTACTTCAGCATATTTGAAGAAGTCATGGACTGCTCCTTCTTCTTCTTAGTGGGCGCTACAGTTCGGGGTGAACCTGGGCCTCAACCAACATGCCCCTCCATCTAGCACGATCTTTTGCTAGCCTTTTCCATTGCCGCACACCCAGTTGGCTGAGGTCCCCTTCCACCTGTGTGCGCCATCTTAAGGGGGCCGTCCTCTGCTTCTTCGTCCCTCGGGGTTGGATTCAAAGACTCTCCGGGCTGGAGCTGTGGTGTCCATTCGCTCTACATGGCCCAGCCATCTTAGGCGTTGAATCCGTAGACGCCTGACTAGGCTCATGACGCTGTACAGCCCGTAAAGTTCGTGGTTGAATCTTCTCCTCCATCCCCCGTCTGCGTTTCACGCGCAAAATCTTTCTCTCGAACCGACCAAGGGCCTCCTCATCCGCTTTTGATAGTGTCCATGCTTCTGCGCCGTACAACAGGACCGTGATGATAAGGGTCTTATATAGAGTCAACTTTTTCGTTCGGGAGAGGGCTCTATAACTCAGTTGCCTCCTGAGCCAAGAAACAGCGATTGGCAAGAGTGATTCTGCGTTTGATTTCGGAACTGATGTCGTTGTTCCAGGTCACTGCGTAGCCAAGGTAGACGAAGTCCTTAACTACCTCGAACTTATATCTGCCAATACAAACGTTCTGGCCAAGACGTCGGTGGTGAGTGTCCTTTTTTGATGAAAGCATATATTTAGTTTTGCTCTCGTTTACCGCCAGACCAACTTTCGTCGCCTCCATCTCAATACTCGCAAACGCCTCATTGACATCTCACTGTGATCTACCTATTATGTCAATATCGTCGGCGTATGCAAGGAGTTGCGAGGATTTGAGATAGATTGTGCCTCTTGTATTGGCCAGTGATTTTTGCACAATCATTTCCAATATGATGTTGAAGAAATCACACGACAGCGCATCGCCCTGCCTAAATCCTTTTTTGACATCAAAACTATCGGTAAGGTTTCCACCGATTCAGATGGAGCAGGGAGCATTCTCCAAAGTCATCCTGCATAGCCTGACGAGTTTACCAGGTATGTCAAAGGTAGATATAGCGTTGTCTAGCTCGTCTCTAATTACGCTGTCGTATGCGGCTTTGAAGTCGACAAATAGGTGGTGAGTGTCGACTTGAAATTCATTGGTTTTTTCCAGGAAGAAGATTTGGTCGATGGTGGACTTCCCTGGCCTGAATCCGCACTGATAAGGACCTATCAGCTTATTTACAAAAGGCTTCAGGCGTTCACACAAAACGGCAGAGAAGATCTGGTATGCGACATTAAGGAGACTTATTCCTCTATATTTGGCGCACTCAGAGGGGTCTCCTTTCTTGTGGATCCGGCATACGATGCTGAGTCTCCATTCCTCGGGCAGGCTTTCCTCTGACGATATCTTACAGGTGAGCTGGTGCATGCTCCTAACCAGGTCATCCCCAGCTGCCTTGAAGAGCTCAGCAGACAGTCCGTCTGCCCCAGCAGCTTTATTCGACTTGAGCTTCGATATGGTAATCTTAGCTTCGTCGAGGTCAGGGGGACAGGATTCTCTGCGGTCTCCGTCGATTAGAAATGGATCATTCTGCCTAACAGCGCTATACTGACTAACATCGCCGTTATGAAGTCTGCAGAATTGGTTTTCCATATTCTCAGCATCGACAGTGATTCTATACCAGGTGTCCAGGTGTCATCCCTGCAGGCTTCCGTTCTGGCTTTATAACCTTGGCATGTTCGCTTTATCTGTTGATAAAACTTTCGAACGTCACGCCTGCAGTAACACCTCTCCAAATCCTCAATCGCGCGCTCTGTGCTCGTGCTCGTTCTTCTTTCTTCTAAGAAGTTTATGCTCCTCCCTTCTTTTTAACGAGTAGGGTTCACGAGCTGCTCTTGTTCTTTTATGCAGCGAGGCCTTATGTGCATCCTGCTTCACTGTGTGAATGGTCCTGCACTCGTCATCGAACCAGGTGTTTCTTCGTGGCGGGGCCTTGAAACCCAAAATTTCGAATGCAGAGCTTTTCAGGGCTTGTTTGCAAAGGCTCCACTGCTGTTCTATTGATAGCGTGGAGGATTGAGGTGTATTGGAGAGCTTAACGGAGACGCGATTGGTAAAAGCACGAGAGGTTTCTGGCGATAGTAGCTTTCCGACGTCATAACTTTGTATTCTTACTCTACTCCGCTGCGTTCGTGATATCCGTAAGCGCATCTTGGCTACTACAAGATAGTGGTCCGAGTCGATGTTAGCCCCTCGGAAAGTTCGAACATCAAGAATAGTGGAGGAGTGTCTGACGTCGAACGCGATGTGATCAATCTGGTTGGTAGTCGATTCATCAAAAGACCGCCAGGTGCCTTTGTGTATATCGAAGTGCGGGAAGCGCGTACTGGCTAGAAGGAGATTTCGCCCCGTAGCAAGATCAATCAGCCTGTGTCCGTTATCGGATGTGGTGTCGTGTAGGCTATGTTTCCCGATGACTCGTTCAAAGATGCTTTCCTTACCCAGCTTAGCATTGAAGTCTCCTAGTACAATTTTGATGTCATAGCTGGGACATTGGGCATACGTTCTGTCTAGGAGATCGTAGAACTCATCTTTGGCTGAGTCATCCTTGTCTTCCATGGGGGCGTGGACGCAGATCAGGCTGATGTTAAAAAACTTAGCCCTGATACGGATTGTTATGAGGCGTTCGCTCACATGCCGAAAGCTTAGGACTTTTTACCATAGTCCACCTCGAACAACAAATCCGCATCCAAACAATCGTTGCCCTCTCTCCCTATAGCAGTCGCCGTAGTAAATATCGCAGTTTTTCATCCGCTTTATGCCCGGTCCATTCCATCGCATTTCCTGGATGGCGGTGATGTCCGCTTTATAGCGGTCTAGGGCGTCCGCAAGTTGTTCGGCAGCACGTGGCCTGTTTAGGGACCTAACATTCCACGTACAGAGCCAAAGATTATTGTCCTTTTTTCGATTTTTGGAAGGGTCGTCAACATAAATCCGGTCCGTTATATCCGAGGCTTGTGGTTGTTTCGGAGTTTGAGGTTTTTTTACGGTTACCCTTGCCCTTATGATACGGATTAATGCCCTAGTCGAATTATTAGCTACCCAGTGGGAAGTTGTTGTAATGGGGCCGATTTTTCGAATTGCAAATTTTGACATATCTCCACGTCTCAAGGTCACCAGAATCCAAATCCAAGGTTTTAATAGAGATGGAATTATCTCAATTATCTCGAGAACCAAAGATAACATTGACATGAGATCGGGTTCATTAGACGCGTAATCTCAGCAAAATCGGTCCAGCCGTTTTTTGTTAGAAATTAAATAACTAAAAAAGAAAAGAACCAATTGACAACACGCGATGTTTCCAAGCGGTCCGCCATCTAAGTACTAACCGCGCCCGACGCTGGTTGATTGCGGTGATCGGACGACAACCGATACATATGAGATGTGTGCACTCGTGAGTGTGCACTACCCAACGAGCAGTTATTAAACGTACGCGCTCATGAGTAATTGGCTGTGGGCATTTTTATTTTCGCTCACGAACACGAGTGTGTGTGCATTTATGGAAACTCACCCCTGTGCGCACTTCATATGTTCGTTAAAGAGAACGCACACTTATGTGCACTCTGTAGGGTGGGTTCTGTTTAACCCACATGTGGAGTGCGCACATGGGGTTAGTTTCCATAAATGCACACACTCGTGCCTTCCGGACTACATCCTCATCTTGGTACAGCTCGTAGAGTTCGCGGTGGTGTCTTCTTCTCCATTCACCTTCCTCACAGACAGGACCAAATATCCGGCGCAAAATTTTTC
This sequence comes from Eumerus sabulonum, assembly GCA_951905685.1. NCBI lineage: Eukaryota > Metazoa > Arthropoda > Insecta > Diptera > Syrphidae > Eumerus > Eumerus sabulonum. Next base: position 10,920,709 of record OX645060.1, read on the forward strand.
TCTCGAAAGAACCCAAAATCAGCTCCGCTGTCCTGCTTATCGTCCAGCTTTCGGCTCCGTACAGCAAGACTGGCAGTATGAGCGTTTTGTAATGCATGACTTTGGTCTTGCAAGTGAAGAGTTTTGACCCCAGTTGTTTGGACAAGCCGAAGTAGCAGCGGTTGCCAAGGGCGATTCTATGCCGGATCTCCACTGTGGTGTCATTTGTGGAATTTACGTTTGCCTCGAGGTAGACAAACTCCTTAACTACCTCGAAATTGTAGCTGTCAATTGTTATGTTTTGTCCCAGGTGGTGAGCGACGGATTGGTTTTTGCTTGACAGCATGTTTTTCGTTTTGTCCTCATTGATCTTAAGACCAACTCGTTTCGCATTTTCTTCAATCGCCGTGAATGCTTCCACAATGCCACGGCGAGAACACGCTATGATGTCGATATCATCCGCGCATCCTAGCAGCGGACGGACTTGTAGAAGATAGTGCCTTTCCTGTTGACGCCTGCCCGTCGCACTATCTGCTCCAGCACCAGGTTGAAAAAGTGTCATGTGACTTCTTGCCGAAATACGGTGCATGTTTCAAACGGTTCCGAAGTCCTAAAACCGAGTTGCACGGTGCATCGCGTTTTTTTAGCGTAGCTCGACACAACTGGATCAGTTTTCCCGGGATCCCGAATTCGGCCATCGCTCCAAACAGTTCTTCACGATGAATGCTGTCGTATGCGGCTTTGAAATCGATGAAAAGATGGTGTGTATCGATTCGAAACTCGTTGGTCTTTTCCAGGATTTTTCCAAGTCTGACAATTTGGTCTATAGTCGATTCGCCGGGCCGGAAGCCGCACTGATAGCTGCCGGTTAGTGCGGTGCAAAATGGCTTTAGATGTTCACACAATACGCTGGACAAGATCTTGTATGCGACATTGGGCAGGGATATACCTCTATATGGATGGGGCAAATAGAGCTGGTATTCCAGTCATCGGGCATGCTTTCAACTTCCCAAATTCTGCAGATGATCTGGTGCATGCTCCCTACCAGAACATCGCCGCCAGCCTTGAAGAGCTCTGATGGCAAGCCATCTTCAGCTTCTGAATAGCTCTGCCGACTTCTTCGATGCTGGGTGGGAGGACTACTTCAGCGGCTGGAGTTGGGATTTCCTCGGTCCCTACCACTCTCTCTTGGTCATGCTCATTAAGCAGCTGTTGGAAATGCTGCTTAAATACATCCACTATTCCCTGCGGGTCGGTGACAAGATTACCCTCGCAGTTTCAAAGAGCCTGGGTGCCCTTTTTGAAGCCTCCTGCAAGGCCTTGGCTTTCTTGCAAAAGGCTAGTGTTTTATGTTTATCCCTAGACTGCTCGATATCCTTGAGCTGGGAGGCTGCGAAGATTCTTGTCTTTTGTCGCGGGCTGCCCGCAAGGTGGCGTCTGTCTCCGCTGTTATGGCGCATGGTGGTCGACTCTCTGCTTAATGTTCTAATGCCTCTGGAATCTATGCCCAGGCCTATGCGGATGATGTCGCCGTTCTTTCTGTTGGCTCATGCTTAGTAACTGTCCGTTTCAAAGCACAGCTAAATGTGATCGATGATTGGTGTACCAGAAATGGTCTGTCGGTCAATCCTCTTAAGACCGATGTCAATCTCTTCACGAGAAGGAGGAAAAATACTGACATGACTCAGCTGGTATCCATCCCGATATCCAAGGAGGCTTAGTAACTAGACGTCATCTTAGATAGCAAGCTTCTCTGGTCAAAGCATGTTGAGTCAAAAACCACCAAAGCGCTGTCAGCTTTCTGGCAATGCAAAGGGGCTTTTGGAAAAACATGGGGCTTATCACCGGTAAAGGTCCTCTGGATATACACGACAATGATAAGACCTATAATCTCATATGAATCGGTTGTCTGGTGGAAGAGACTAAAGTGCAAACACGTCGTAGCCTCTTTCACCAAACTCCAAAGAACGGTTTGTCTCAGCTGCACAGGGGCTTTCCCCACCGCGCCGGGCGCTGCTCTAGATGCTATGTTGAACCCTCCACCTCCTTATATATGTATATATCAGAGGATGTGCTCTGAAAGTCATGTCTCGTCTGAAGCGAAATAAGGGAAAAAAATGTGCGTCTGTGGTGACAGCCAAGCTGTGTCCAACCCCCTATCTAGCTCCAAATTAGTGCTTGAACTCAAGTCATTCTTGAACAGAGTCGGTAGACTAAATTCACTAAGGCTTGTATGGGTACCAGGCTACTCTGGGATCCCAGGAAATTAGATCTCTGATGAACTCGCCAGAATGGGTTCAGAGAAGAGATTCTCAAGACCTGAACCCGCTCAAGGTCTACCTGCGACCATGGTAAATTTCAACGTTTACCCTTGGGTGTTGAATACACACAACAATGGATGGACGGATTATCCAGGATGCAGGATGACAAAGCGCATATGCCATGATGTCTGCAAGAAATCCGCAGCATTTCTCCTGTCTTTAAGGAGAATCGACTGCAGAAGACTTGTGGGAGTCATTACGGGCCATTACACTTTTGCTAACAATCTCTGCGTGCTTGGCATAAGTGAGACGCCTATCTGTGCTGCATGTTGCGATAAGGATGACACTGCAGAGCCTTTTTTTGGTGACTGTCCCGCCTTTGCTCGCGCCTTGGGGCCGACGTGGTGTGTGCCGAATCTCTTAGCTCTACATCGATGAAGCTCCTTCTCATTTTTCTCCGGGAAACGGGGAAAATACATTCATGTAAGGTGTCTGTCTGGAGTACAATGGACCAGTATTTGCGTCTGAGTACGCCAACAGATAGCAGAAGCCTTCAACAAAAAAAAAGACGTCTCATTCCAGATTCAGACTCGCGAGTCAGGGGTTGTCAGCTACAACATGATAACCCTGACATGCTTGTTTGTCATTAATGACTCGCGCACTTCTGCTTAATATTGGGACGAGACCATATTCTGTATTGTTTCGCCCACAGCGCGCGTTTAGGGCCAAGAAGTAAGTTTTGTAGAAATCCCCTGCTTCTGTTAAGGCATGCGCTCTACAGGTGTAGGTATGACCCGGGACGAAGCCTTATTCGACAAAACTTTCTTCAGCAATAAGTACTTAATGCTCTTTAGCCTGTAAGTTATATATTCCACCAAGAGGGTCTCTACTCCTTGGTATCACTACACCCCCAGCAATGCTTTCTGTAAGATTTTAATCTTGAACCCTTTAAATTCAAAGTGCATGCTCCCTAGTGTCCCATTATAAACTTAACCATCTAAGTAGCGAAATGATCGGTTTTCCTAATTTCTATCTTATATAACCAATTTTTAAATAAATTTTCTTTTGTCTATTACTTTTTAGTCCGTGTCCAAGACGGAGGGATGGGATGCCTTCAAGCATTGTATAAAACAGGAATTAAAACAAGCGAAAAACTAGATGAACATTATCCACGGACAGCATTATAGCTTAAAGCAAGCTTGCCAAACGTAGACCAAATTTGATGAAAGATTATTAGCGCACAAAGGTTTTATTAACTTATTATCGATCAACTCAACTTCCGTATCCCAATTCTTACTATTGCCTATACAACTCGATTTAAGCTAGACTCTTTGCTTCTAAGTTTCATCGATTAAGCTTAAGTTTTCCATTTTTCCTTTTAGTAATAAGTTTGACTGTTATTGTTTATAATAAAATAGATACAAAGAGCGATCACCTTCCTTAACCATGCTCTTTGTTACTTTGAACAAGTGATTTTGTTTTTCTAGTTAAAAACACAGATTGCAACGGATTGGTAGCTCTAAGCCCGACTAGTTCACTACGAGACTTATTTTGATGATTGTGTTGCTAACCTCTATCAATATTAAGACGTAACGCTTCCATACTGCAAATGGTAAGCATGTTGCCGTAACACACCAAAGTGTGTGTTTTGAAAGTGTGTTATTACGAAAACAAGCTACAACTCGTTCAATAACAAGTAGCTTCGCAACAAAACAATCAAATTAATCAAACAAAAGGGAAAGCAATTTACGAGGGTCACCATGGGTCTCGTGGTGCAATGGCTAACACACTGGACTCTCAACCCAGTGATCCGTGTTGTTTTAATTGATCTGATTGCTCTTGTTGTGAAGCAACTTGTTTGATTGACTGTTCTTCTTTTTTATTGTGAAGCAACACACACAGTATTTTTTTTTTTCATAGCTCTCACTTATTTCAATTGCCTTTCTTTGACGAGAGAGAAATATTCATGAAATAAACCTTGGCTTGCACTGTTTATGACAAACTTAGCTTGTTGATTCTCGATCGTTCCTTTGTCTCAAGTATCATGCGTAAAAGAGCAGAGTGGGGCTAGTGCGGCTTTCAAGGAGAGTAGGGTATATACCAACGTACATAATACACTTTTACTGTGGAGCTAAAGCTCTACAGTGTGTTTATTGTTAATTAGTGTGTTACTGCAACACACTTAAGTGTAGAGTTAGTGCATGTGTTATAGTTTGAGCACGAATAAGAGTATGCATTTCAAATATCAAACGAGTTAAGTGCCACATTTAAACTCATTGTGTATCAAATGACACATTTATGTGTGTTAATTTACACATTTCTGCGTGTTGTTTAATACGCTAGCATTTGCAGTGTGTCAATAAAAGGGGCCTCTTCTTAGAATGGTATGATTGAGCATCAACCTAAGTATAGGGAAAGTACAATCCTGAGGCATCTAAGAAACGAGGAGGTACCCCAGTCTCCAAGTGTAGCTTATAATTAGGTGGCTTGGCTCTCCACCAACATATTCACAAAATGTTTTTAAAAAAATAAATGAACTAAACGCCACAAAAAAGTGTACTTACTTATCAGGCCAGCGATCCATGGAGGATCTGAGCCTGAGCTATAGCTGCCTTCCATCCTTGACGGGCAAGCTGCTTCCAGTTATCAAGACCAAGTTGTCTTGCAACCGCGAATCTTCTTCTTCTTAGCGGACGCTACAGTTCGTGGTGAACCTGGGCCTCAACCAACATGCCCCTCCATCTAGCACGATCTTTTGCTAGCCTTTTCCGTACACCCAGTTGAGGTCCCCTTCCACCTGTGTGCGCCATCTTAAGTGCGGTCGTCCTCTGCTTCTTCGTCCCTCGGGGTTGGATTCAAAGACTCTCCGGGCTGAAGCCGTGGTGTCCATTCGCCCTACATGGCCCAGCCATCCTAGGCGCTGAATCCGTAGACACCTGACTAGGCTCATGTCGCTGTACAGCCCGTAAAGTTCGTGGCTGAATCTTTTCCTCCATTCCCCGTCTGCGTTTATAGGCCCGAAAATCACGCGCAAAATCTTTCTCTCGAACCGACCAAGGGCCTCCTCATCCGCTTTTGATAGTGTCCATGCTTCTGCGCCGTACAACAGGACCGGGATGATAAGAGTCTTATATAGAGTCAACTTTGTCGTTCGGAAGAGGGCTCTATTACTCAATTGCCTCCTGAGCCCAAGGAAACAGCGATTAGCAGGAGTGATTCTGCGTTTGATTTCGGAACTGATGTCGTTGTTCCAGGTCACTGCGGGGCCAAGGTAGACGAAGTCCTTAAATACCTCGAACTCATAACTGCCAATACGAGCGTTCTGGCCAAGACATCGGTGGTGAGCGTCCTTTTTTGATGACAGCATATCGCATTCGTGAATACTTGGTCTTTATACCGGCGTTTCGATCTTCTCTTCTTCTCGAACCAGGAGGCTCGGAGTCGAAGACCCTCTTAGCTGGAGCGTTGGTGTTCATGCGCTCGATGTGGTCGAGCCAATGTAGTCGACAGATCATTGCCTTCCGGACTATATCCACATCTTTGTACAGCTCGTAGAGTTCACGGTTCTGTCTTCTCCTCCATTCACCTTCCTCACAGACAGGACTAAATATCCGGCGCAGAATTTTTCTCTCGAAAGAGCCCAAAATCAGCTCCGCTGTCCTGCTTATCGCCCAGCTTTCGGTTCCGTACAGCAAGACTGGCAGTATGAACGTTTTGTAAAGCATAACTTCGGTCTTTCGAGGGAGGAGTTTTGACCCCAGTTGTTTACACAAGCCGAAGTAGCAGCGGTTGCCAAGACGATTCTGTGCCGGATCTCCACTGTGGTGTCATTTGTGGAATTTACGTTTGCCCCGAGGTAGACAAACTCCTAAACTACCCCGAAATTGTAGCTGTCAATTGTTGTATTTTGTCCCAGGTGGTGAGCGAAGGATTGGTTTTTGCTTGACAGCATGTACTTCGTCTTATCCTCGTTGACTTTAAGACCAACAAGTTTCGCCTGTTCCTCGATCGCCGTGAAAGCTTCTACAACGTCACGCTGAGACCGCTCGATGATGTTAATATCATCCGCGTATCCTAGCAGCTGGACAAACTTGTAGAGATAGTGCCTTCCCTGTTGACGCCTGCCCGTCGCACAATCTGCTCCAGCACAAAATGACAGCGTGACACATGACAGCGCATCTCCTTTGCCGAAATCCGGTGCATGTTTCAAACGGTTCAGATGTCCTAGAACCGAATTGCATGGTGCATTGCGTATTTCTTAGCGTGGTGCGACACAACTGGATAAGTTTTCCCGGGGTCCCGAATTTGGCCATCGCACCAAACTCGAAACTCGCTGGTCTTTTCTTGGATTTGTCGAAGTGTAAATCTTTGGTCTATAGTCGATTTGCCGGGCCGGAAGCCGCACTGGTAGCTGCCGGTTAGAGCGGTGCAAAATGGTTTTAGACGTTCACACAATACGCTGGACAGGATCTTGTATGCGACATTGAGCAGGGATATACCTCTATAGTTCTTGCAAGAGGTAGGATCGCCTTTTTTGTGGATGAGGCATATAGAGCTGGTATTCCAGTCGTCGGGCATGCTTTCGTCTTCCCAAATTCTGCAGATGATCTGGTGCATGCTCCCTACCAGAACATCGCCGCCAGCCTTGAAGAGCTCTGATGGCAAGCCATCTTCAGCTTCTGAATAGCTGTGCCGACTTCTTCGATGCTGGGTGGGAGGACTACTTCAGCGGCTGGAGTTGGGATTTCCTCAGTCCCTACCACTCTCTCCTGGTCGTGCTCGTTAAGCAGCTGCTGGAAATGCTGCCTAAACACATCCACTATTTCCTGCGGGTCGCTGACAAGATTGCCTTCGCAATTTCAATGAGCATGGGTGCCTTTCTTGGAGCCTCCTGCCAGGCTTTAAGCTTCCTTATAAAAGGCCCGTATTTTATGTTTGTCCCTAGACTGCTCGATATCCTTTGGCTGGGAGCGCTCAAAGATTCTTTTCTTTAGTCACAGCAGTTCTTTCTCCTCCCTTTTTCTGTCTCGGTACTCCTCTCGCGCTGCCCTGGTTTTCCTCTGCAGCGCCTTTTGGTACGCCTCGTCGGTTGCTGCCTTTTTCTGCTCACAATCGGCATCATATCACGGGTTTCTTGTCGGGGGTGGTAGGTAACCTAAGGTGTTCTCGGCTTCTTCCTGAATGGCTGATTGGCAATACTGCTGACGTTTGCACTCGACGTAGGCATACCGGAGAACCTTTCGCTTAGTTGGTCCCTGTAGACCCTGGTAATCTCCGGTGTGCTCAGGCGTCCAATGTCGGACCTCCTCATGGTGGGCTGGTGCTGCTACAAGGAAATGGTCAGAGTCGACGTTTTCCCCCCTGAATGTTCGCACATCCAGGATGTTTAATGAGTGTCTTGCGTCAGTGAGCACATGGTCGATTTTGTTGGCGGTTCAACCATCAGGAGATCGCCAGTTTGCTGTGTGGATTCGCTTGCGGAAAAACATTGCGCTACTTATTACCGCATTACGAGCTGTCGCAAAGTCCGTGAGTCGGAAGCCGTTATCTGTTGTTGTATCGTGGAGGCTGTGCTTTCCGACCAAGGTGTTCTCGTTCCCGATGTTGGCATTGAAGTCCCCGAGCTTGGTAGGCGTTGTCCAAGAGATCGTAGAAGTCCTCATTGATGGGATCTTCAGCCTCTTCGGCAGGAGCGTGTGCACATATGAGCCTGATGTTGTAAAATCTGCCTTTGATGCGAATCACAGCCAGGCGATCATTTATAGGTTTAAAGTCGATGACCTTCGACCTTAACCGCCTTCCCACGATAAATTCGCGACCCAAAATATGTCACGTCTTTTGTGACAGCTGCAATAGATGTCGCAATCTTTTTTCCTCATACCCATTCCTATCCAGCGTATTTCCTGGATCGCAATAATATCCCCCACCGCAGTCGAACATTCTGCGACACTGTTAGTAAGTCCCATCCTCACCTCCTGGTAGTGCCATCTGGAGATTTCCTATGGAAATTGCAGACGGGGAAGGGAGAATGGCGAGCTTCCTGCGCCAAAAAAACAGGATTAGTTGGTTGGGCTACGGCCTAGTAAGCGGTAACCGTAAAAAACCGCAAACTCCGAAACAACCACAAGTCTCGGATAAAACGGACCGGATTAACGTTGACGACCCTTCAAAAAACGAAAAAAGGACAATGATCTTTGGCTCTGTACGTGGAATGTTAGAATGTTAGCAGCCGAACAACTCGCGGACGCCCTAGACCGCTATAAAGTGGACATAACCGCCATCCAGGAAATGCGATGGAATGGACCGGGTATGAAAAACTGCGATATTTACTACGGCGACTGCTATAGGGAGAGAGGACAACGATTGCTCGGATGCGGATTTGTTGTTCGAGGTGGACTAAGGCAAAAAGTCCTAAGCTTTCGGCATGTGAGCGAACGCCTCATAACAATCCGTATCAAGGCAACATTTTTTAACATCAATCTGATCTGCGTCCACGCCCCCACGGAAGACAAGGATGACTCCGCCTAAGGTGAGTTCTGCGATCTCCTAGACAGAACGTATGCCAGTATGTCCAATGTCCCAGCTATGACATCAAAATTCTACTAGGAGACTTCAATGCTAAGCTGGGTAAGGAAAGCATCTTTGAACGAGTCATCCGCAAACATAGCCTACACGACCCACATCCGATAACGGACACAGGCTGATTGATCTTGCTACGGGGCGAAATCTCCTTCTAGCCAGTACGCGCTCCCCGCACCTCGATATACACAAAGGCACCTGGCGGTCTTTTGATCAATCGACTACCAACCAGTTGATCACATCGCGTTCGACGTCAGACACTCCTCCACTATTCTTGATGTTCGAACTTTCCGAGGGGCTAACATCGACTCGGACCACTATCTTGTAGTAGCCAAGATGCGCTTACGGATATCACGAACGCAGCGGAGTAGAGTAAGAATACGAAGTTATGATGTCGGAAAGCTACTATCTCCAGAAACCGCTCTTGCTTTTACCGATCGCGTCTCCCTTATGCTCTCTAATACACCTCAACCCTCCACGCTATGAATAGAACAGCTGTGGAACCTTTGCAAACAAGCTCTGCATCCGAAGTTTTGGGCTTCAAGGGTCCACCACGAAGAAACACCTGGTTCGACGACGAGTGCACGAAGCAGGATGCACATAAGGCCTCGCTGCATAAAAGAACAAGAACAGCTCGTGAGCTCTACGAGTTAAAAAGAAGGGAGGAGCATGAGCTTCTTAGAGGAAAGAAGAACGAGCACGAGAAGCGCGCGATTGAGGATTTGGAAAGGTGTTACTGCAGGCGTGACGTTCGAAAGTTTTACCAACAGATAAAGCGAACATGCCAAGGTTATAATGCCAGAATGGAAGCCTGCAGGGATGAGAACGGACACCTAGTAGTAGAACCGCAGTCGATGCTGAGAATATGGAAAAACCACTTCTGCAGACTGTATAACGGCGATGTTAGTCAATATGCCGCTGTCAGGCAGGGAAGTCCACCATCGACCGAATCTTCACACTACGGCAGATCCTGAAAAAAACCAATGAATCTCGAGTCGACACTCGCCACCTATTTGTCGACTTCAAGGCCGCATATGACAGCGTAATTAGAGACGAGCTATACAACGCTATGTCTACCTTTGACATACCTGCTAAACTCGTCAGACTATGCAGGCTGACTTTGGAGAATGCTGGCTGCTCCATCCGAATCGGTGAACATATTACCGATAGTTTTGATGTCAAAAAAGGATTTAGGCAGGGCGATGCGCTGTCGTGTGATTTCTTCAACATCATATTGGAAATGATTGTGCAAAAATCAGTGGCCAATACAAGAGGCACAATCTATCTCATATCCTCGCAACTCCTTGCATACGCCGACGATATTGACTTAATAGGTAGATCACAGCGAGATGTCAATGAGGCGTTTGCGAGTACTGAGATGGAGACGGCGAAAATTGGTTTGGCGGTAAACGAGGGCAAAACTAAATATATGCTGTCATCCAAAAAGGACGCTCAGCACCGACGTCTTGGCCAGAACGTTTGTATTGGCAGATATAAGTACGAGGTAGTTAAGGACTTCGTCTACCTTGGCTCCGCAGTGACCTGGAACAACGACATCAGTTCCGAAATCAAACGCAGAATCACTCTTGCCAATCCCTGTTTGTTTCGGCTCAGGAGGCAATTGAGGCAGTTGATTCTATATAACACCCTTATCATCCCGGTCCTGTTGTACGGCGCAGAAGCATGAACACTATCAAAAGCGGATGAGGAGGCCCTTGGTCGGTTCGAGAGAAAGATTTTGCGCGTGATTTTTGGGCCTATAAACGCAGACGGGGGATGGAGGAGAAGATTCAACCACGAACTTTACGGGCTGTACAGCGACATGAGCCTAGTCAGGCGTCTACGGATTCAACGCCTGAGATGGCTGGGCCATATAGAGCGAATGGACACCACAGCTCCAGCCCGGAGAGTCTTTGAATCCAACCCCGAGGGACGAAGAAGCAGAGGACGGCCGCACTTAAGATGGCGCACACAGGTGGAAGGGGATCTCAGCCAACTGGGTGTGCGGCAATGGAAAAGGCTAGCGAAAGATCGTGCTAGATGGTGGGGCATGTTGGTTGAGGCCCAGGTTCACCCCGAACTGTAGCGCCCACTAAGAAGAAGAAGATTCAGTTGACGACTACCAGCTAAGAAGATGCAGTTGAGGGCTATTCAGCTGAGGACGGTGCAGCTGAGACCATTGCAACTGAGGACTATTCAGCCGAGGACGTTGCGGCTAAGGACGATGCAGCTGAGGACTGCACTTGAAGACGATGCAGCTGAGGACGATGTAGCTGAGGACAATGCAACTGAGGAATCTTCACCTGAAGACGATGAATTGAGGATGATGCAGCTGATGATGTTGCAGCTGATGATGATGCAGCTGATGACGTTTAGCTGATAACGATGCTGCTGAGGACGATGCAACTGAGGACGGTGTAGATGAGAAGGATGTAGCTGAGGACGATGCAGCTAAAGACGATGTAGCTGAGGAATCTTCAGCTGAAGACGACTAATTGAGGACAATGCAGTTAAGGACGATGAATTGAGGACGATGCAGCTGATGATGATGCAGCTGATGACGTTTAGCTGATAACAATGCACCTGGGGACGATACAGCTGGGGGCGGTGCAGCTGAAGGCTCCAGCTGAAGATGTTGTAGCTGAGGACAATTCACCTGATGATGCAGCTGAGGACGATGAATTGAGAAACCAACAACTGAGGACGATGCACCTAAGGACTATACAGCTGAGGACGATGAATTAAGGACGATGCAGCTGATGATGATGAAGCTGATGACGATTCAGCCGAGCACGATGCAGGTGCGAACGAACAACTGAGAATGATGCAACTGATGGCAATGCAACCAACGACGATGCAGCTGAGGACGATGAACTGAGGAAACGAATATCTGATGACTATTCACTTGACGACTATCAGCTGAGAAAGATGCAGTTGAGGACAATTCAGCTGAGGACGATGCAGCTGAGACCATTGCAACTGAGGACTATTCAGCTGAGGACTATTCAGCCGAGGACGATGCAGCTAAGGACGATGCAGCTGAGGACTGCACTTGAAGACAATGCAGCTGAGGGCGATGTAGCTGAGGAAAATGTAACTGAGACCGATGCAGCTGAAGACAATGCAGCTAAGGACGATGTAGCTGAGGACAATGCAACTGCGGAGTCTTCAGCCGAAAAGAATGAATTTAAAGACTATGCAACTGAGAACAATGCATCTGAGGACGATGCAGCTGATGATGATGCAATTGATGACGATGCAGCTGGAAACGAACAACTGAGGACGTTTAGCTGATAACGATGCAGCTGGGGACGACAAAGCTGAGGATGGTGCAGCTGAGGAAGATGTAGCTGAGAACGGTATAACTGAAGGCGATGTAGATGAGAAGGAATCAGCTGAGGACGATGCAGCTAAGCTAAAGACGATGTAGCTGAGGAATCTTCAGCTGAAGACGACTAATTGAGGACAATGCAGTTGAGGACGATGCAGCTGAGGAAGATGTAGCTGAGAACGGTATAACTAAAGGCGATGTAGATGAGAAGGATGCAGCTGAGGACGATGCAGCTAAGCTAAGGACGATGTAGCTGAGGAATCTTCAGCTGAAGACGATGAATTGAGGACAATGCAGTTGAGGACGATGAATTGAGGCCGATGCAGCTTATGATGTTGCAGCTGATGATGATGCAGCTGATGATGTTTAGCTGATAACGATGCATCTGGGGATGATACAGCTGGGGACGGTGCAGCTGAAGACTCCAGCTGAAGACGTTGCAGCTGAGGACGATGCAGATGAGCACGATGCAGCTGAGGAAGATGTAGCTGAGAACGGTATAGCCGAAGGCGGTGTAGATGAGAAGGATGTAGCTGAGGAATCTTCAGCTGAAGACGACTAATTGAGGACAATGCAGTTGAGGACGATGCAGCTGAGGAAGATGTAGCTGAGAACGGTATAGCTGAAGGCGGTGTAGATGAGAAGGATGTAGCTGAGGACGATGCAGCTGAAAACGATATAGCTGAGGAATCTTCAGCTGAAGACGACTAATTGAGGACAATGCAGTTGAGGACGATGAATTGAGGATGATGCAACTGATGATGATGCAGCTGATGATGTTTAGCTGATAACGATGCAGCTGGCGATGATACAGCTGGGGACGGTGCAGCTGAAGACTCCAGCTGAAGACGTTGCAGCTGAGGACAATACACCTGAGGATGATGCAGCTGAGGACGATGAATTGAGAAACCAACAACTGAGGACGATGCACCTAAGGACTATACAGCTGAGGACGATGAATTAAGGACGATGCAGCTGATGACGATGCAGCCGAGCACGATACAGGTGCGAACGAACAACTGAGAATGATGCAACTGAGGGCAATGCAACCAAGGACGATGCAGCTGAGGACGATGAACTTAGGGCCAGGCACCTGAGGACGATGCAGCTGAGGACTATTCAGCTGAGGAGTATTCACCTAAAGATCATTCAGCTGAGGACTATTGAGCTGAGAACAATGCAACGAGGACTATTCAGCTGACAACTACACATTCAACCAAGGACGATGCAATAAAAAACGCGCCAGGGAACGTACCCATGTGATATAGCGCACGCAGTGAAAACAACCCCCTAAAGGCCTGTTGTACGAGCCCGAGAAATGAATGAAATAAAAACCATCGCCATTGTGTACTTACAAATGTAATATATTTAACACAATTAGTGAAAAAATACAAATTTATCCACTCACTCTAGAAAACAGCCGAGTGAACTCCTCCTCAGCAGTGATGAATATGAAAATCAAAAGGATTAAACGCGAAACGTTACACACAAGTAAAGATAAAACAATCGCAACACTATCGCTTACTTAAGAGCTAGAAACAAGAGTACAAACTATGGAAAAAACAAAAACAGAAAAGAAAACGATTCATCCAGTACTTTGTTCATAATTTAGGGAAACCTCTGGTCGCTGTTCCTCCAAGAAACAATACACATTGGTAATAGGATTTGATTTTTATCACAGACAGTTTGGTGCAGTGTTACACGAAATGACAAACAAAATGCAAGACGATGCCGTCAACCGACCGATGTCATCCGCCTGTAGGGCGGGCAAGTTTGAAAGAAGATAATGTCCTTGATCCCGTTCGCGTTTTCGACATGCTTACTCGTTTGTGGTTTCGTTGTTTGTTGTCCACTTGTTGTTGTTACGATTGTAGTTGCGAGACTTTTGACTCCGACGGAAACGGAAGTTGGCAAATACGTCGCGTTTGTCGTCGAGCAGGATTGGATTGTTGGCGTCGAGTGCGATAGCACTGTGAGTGGCTTCGTCAGTTTGGAGAACATTATTCCGTCGGAAGTTGTAGGTTCCCTTTCGATAGACAGCAGCCGCTTTGTCTGGGTTGTTGGACTTTTTGGGACTGTTAAAGGCCTTCTGCAGGGGTTTGGGATCGGACAGTAGGGATGGGAACTCGTCGTCGCTAGCTTCAAAGTAGTCGGGACGAGAGAAATGATAGTTCGGATTGTAGTAGGGTTTGAAGGCGTTTTCCATGGAGCATATGCTGAACGCGTGATATGCGTGGGATATTAGGTTGGGGAACTTGTCTATCCAGTAGTTGGTGAATTCGTCCGGAATGCTTCCAAGTATGTTTTGAACTTCTTCCGACAGTTCGTGGTAATGGTGTTTCTGTAAAATGAAAGGGAACACGGTGTATAAGACGATGGCAGGATGACCATTGTAGAGCTTCTACCTTATTTCTAAGGGCTCTGAGCAAGTCACGGACACTAGCACCCATGTAGCCTCTGTGTTTGCGCAGATCATCGGTGATGACCGGTTCCAAGTGTAGATTCCAGTCGTGTCGAACAACGAAACTGCCATTCTTCTCGAGCGACTTGAGAGGTTCTACAGAGAATTGAAGTTTTTCGACTCGATCACTCACGTCTTGGAGGAATGCCAGTATTTTCCGGTCATTCCAGAATATTGGATGGTTTGTAATGCATCGCGACGGTGGACGACAATGTGCGTCTTTGTGGACCATGTCGGCGATTAGTTGCTTCGCCAAGACCTAAAAGGAATATCTAAAGTAATACAAGGGACCATGGCTCTCCAGTTACTTACCGATTTGCTAGCGGCTCCAGGAGCTTCATCATTCAAATCGGAAAGATTGTACTCGTTCGACAAGATGTTAGCTTGTCTCTTTAGCGTGTCGCCGAAAGCATGCTGGCCACGACTCAGAACATAATAATAAACACAACCGAGCGAAAAGACATCCACCGATGTCGTCTGCAAAGAAAAGAGTCAAGAAAGGGATAGAAGGTAGTCGGTAAAGGATGTTATACCGTTCTCTGCCCTCTCATCATCTCGGGCGCGATCCATCCATCCGTACCAGTCACACCGGACCTTCTTGAAAAACTCGTCCTGCCAAAGTTGAGCTTCTTACACAAGCCAAAGTCAGATATCATGACTCGCACGGAACTGTGTACGTCAGGCAACGATATGAGCACATTCTGCGGCTTGATGTCCCTGTGAACTACAATACAACGTCGCAATTGTTTTCTAGTTTAACGTTTAAGCGTCTTACCAATGTTCAATGAGTGTAAATGCGCCAGACCCGCAGCAGCTTGTCTCAACACCTCCCACTTATTGATTTGCTTTTGCAGGTCATCAGCTCGCTCACCCTCCGTATAGTCCTGCAACGTTGCCGCGCACAATTCAACGGCAATATATCGAAATTGCCTGTCCTGTTCGGTACAGAAATATCTTACAACATTCTCATGGGCATCGCTCTCACGCAACAATGTCACCTCTCGATCGGCAAACGTAAAGCATTCTGGCAGCAAACGCTTCACTGCCACTTGTCGCTTCTCAAATTGCCCCTTAAACACAAAAGTTCCTTCGCAACCCTTACCTAGCACCTCGGTCGGGTTAAAAGTAATTTTCCCGACCTTCACCTCGCCATCACCCAAGTCAATCAAGTCCTGGTAACTCCCATTGCTACTACCCGAGCCACGATTCAGGGTCTTCGAACCATTCTCACTCTGATTCTTCAGTTCCCTGACCGTGCTACAGGTGTACCAAAACATCGCCACCATAGCCAGAACCAAAACGATCAAAATCTGATGAACCCGACCACTAGGATGTTCCAAGAGCCACTCATTCACAAACTGTCCAACTCGTCCGCTGTTCAGAAGAATCAGCCTTTTCGTGCGATTGAACGCGTTCGCTTTCTTCTCATTCTCGATTGGATCGGTTTGAATGCCGATCTCCACGGACTCCCTGATACCGCCACTGTCGCCGGTGTTTTCCAAAATCACAAAATTGTTATTCAAAACTCCATTCATGTCGACAATCGTGGCTAATTGTTGGTTCTCGCCACCATCTCGCGTGTCTGACGGGGAGATTTTAAGCTTGATGTCGTTCTTCGGCATTTCGTAGTGACCCAAGATGATCGCGTTCTGGTTCTTTAACAATAGGTCTTTGAGGTAAACCACGTTCTCTTGGGTTTCCTTGGTCGACCTATCTGGTCCGCTAATCAGCTTTATAGGTGGATTCGATGAAATCTTTGGTGTGTTCTTATCCACTAACGATGGTAGGGCATATAGACCGTATACATGCTCGCCTACGTATAGGGATTCACTGAAAGAGTCAAGATTTGATTGAAAATATCGTTCGACGTCTGTGGATTTGTCAAGCTTACAACAACTTTACGGCGTTCACGTTGCCAGCCTTCGATTCTTCCAAAATCGAATTGAAAGCGTCATCCGAAACAGTGGTGAAGGGTACACTCAGTAGACCCTCTGAACCGAGCAGGAAGGCCGAGACAACCGGACTATGCAGTGTCTTCTGCCACAGGTAATGTCCCGTCTTTCTGTTTAATGTCAAGATTTCACCGCTGTTTGCCGACGAAATGTGAATATACTCTGCCAGGAAAGCGATTAAACCATTTTCAGCCGTCACATATGCCACACATCGGACTTACCATATTCATTTGATATTTCCGGACTCATTGTGAGCGATGTATAGTCGTAGAAGGTTATATTCCATGGTTTGGCGTTTTTATCCTTCGACAGACTGTCATACATCATTACTGTGTACTGTGTACGGCCAAGGTATACTGATCGGGAAGTTGCCCAGCCGATATTGTCACCGGCCTGTTTGTCGATTGATCCGAAACCGAGAACCTTCTCACGACGACCGGTTTTTGGGTCGACTAGAAACCATGTGTCGCTCTTTTTGCCGGAATATAAGATTCCGTCGGATGAACGACAAGGCGCATTGGCTACGAGTTGTGGTATGGTGTAGGGGAGTTTCCGCAGATCGCCCATGTCACCCAGTTGATAGATACTGCCGTCTCTGGGGTCGGGCAGGTACTGCGGCAGTTGCAGATTTTGCTGGTTCTCCGACATCACAGGAGGATCTGGAAAATGGAAAATAAATTTAGCTTTAAGAGGTTAGCTTGTAATAAGCGGTTATAGGGCCGACCAAATAGGCGTAGCAGATATAACGCATTTGTCAAATTGGCGTTTACTTTCCTGCACCTCATTTAGACAACCCTATACACATAATAGGGGAGAAGGGAGCGAACAAACAGAGCAAAGAAGTTGATCGCGTTTAACTTGGCAAACGCCAGCTTCGATCTCTGTCCCTGCTCAATCCAAGTTGACACACAGCCTCCGCGTGGCCTCCCCTGGATAGCTATACTGGCACCCGCCAGGTAGTGAACCAATGTGTGCAGCGACTCGACCCCTTGTTCTTGGGGAAAGAGGAACCTGGCTCTCCAGGTTGGGGGTTGCGCTTAGGGCTAACATCCCTATCGCTTAACACAAAAATTTTGCTCAGAGACAACCAATAGCCTCGGATACGGACGGATTACATGTTGACGAACCCCGCAAACGTCAAAAAAGAAACGAATTTCGGTTCTGCACCTGGAGCGTTAGGTCCCTCAACAGACCAGGTGCAGCCGAACAACTGGTCAACTCTTTGGACTGCTATAAGGCAGGCATTACCGCGCTCCAAGAAGTGCGATGGGATGGGCCAGGCAAAAAGCGGATGAAAAACTGTGATATATACTACGGAAACTGCTACAGAGAAAGTAAACAACGCTTATTCGGATGCGGGTTTGTTGTTCGAGGCAGACTCAGGGAAAAAGTCTTAAGCTTCCAGTATGTAAGCGAACGCCTCATAACTATCCGCATCAAGGCCAATCTCGGCAATATAAGCTTACTATGTGTCCACGCCCCCACAGAGGAGAAAGATGACCGACATAAAGACGACTTCTATGATCTTCTAGGCAAAACGTATGCGCAATGCCCCAGCTATGACACCAACATCGTTCTAGGAGATTTCAATGCGAAGCTGGGTAAGGAAGCTATCTTTGAACGGGTCATTGGAAAGCACAGCCTTCACAACACCACGTCAGAAAACGGACTAAGGCTAGTGGACTTTATGGCGGGACATAATCTGGTAGCAAGTACACGATTCCCACACCTCAACATCCATAAGGGGACCTGGCGGTCTTTCGATCAATCGACAATCAATCAAATTTATCATATTGCGATCGACGGCAGACACTCCTCCAGCATCCTAGATGTCCGAACCTTTCGAGGAGCCAACATCGACTCGGATCATTACCTTGTTGCAGCCAAGGTACGGATGCGAATTTCTCGGAACCATCGGAGTCGAGTAAGAACACCAAAATTTAACGTCGGAAAGCTGCAATCGCAGGAGACCGCCAGAGCCTTCGCCGATCAAGTCTCCCTCAAGCTCTTCCAGGTCCCGATACAATCTGCAGAAACCATAGAACAGCAATGGAGTCGTTGTCAGAAAGCCACTAGAGAGGCCGCCTCAGATATACTCGGTTTCGAGCCACCACCGGTCGAGAAACCCCTGGTTTGATGATGAGTGCAGACAGGCCCATGTAGAGAAACAGAATGCATACATGGCCACATTGCATCGACGGACGAGAACTCCCCGTGAGCTCTATGAACAGAAAAGGAGGGAGGAGCATGCGCTTCTGAGAAGGAAAAAGTAGGAGCACGAGAAGCGCGAGATCGAGGAGATGGAGAGATGTTGCTGCCGGAACGACGTTCGAAAATTTTACGAGAAAGTAAAACGAACATGCCAAGGCTATAAAGCCAGAGCAGAAGCCTGCAGAGATGAACACGGACAACTAGTAGTGGAGTCACAGTCGATGCTGAGATTGTAGAAGGACCACTTCTGCAGACTGTGTAACGGCGATTATAGTCAAAATGCCGCCATCAGGCAGAGCGAACCATTCACAATGGACGAAGATGAAGGAGAATCCCGTCCACCCGACCTTGACGATGTTAAGATAGCGATATCGAAACTTAAGTCTTATAAAGCTGCTGGAGTAGACGGACTCCCCGCGGAGCTGTTTAAAGCAGCTGGCGATTAGCTGGTTAGGAACATGCACCAACTCATCTGCAAGATATGGTCGGAAGAACGCATGCCCGATGAATGGAATCTCAGTATCGTTTGCCCGGTCCATAAGCCTCCTGAACATCGCGTACAAGATCCTCTCTGCCGTACTGTGTAAGTACCTGAAACCGTTCGTGGACAATCTGATAGGTTCCTACCAGTGTGGTTTCAGGCCAGGAAAATCCACGATAGACCAAATATTTACACTACGGCAGATTTTGGAGAAGACCCTTGAATTCCAGGTCGACATGCACCACCGACTTTAAAGCCGCGTATGACAGTGTTTATAGAGACGAGCTATACAGAGCCATGTCATGTTTTAACATTCCTGCCAAACTCGTCAGACTATGCAGGATGACTATGGAGAACTCTCGCTGCTCCATTAAGGTCGGAGGTGAACTAACCGACCCCTTTGATGTTAAAAAAGGTTTTAGACAGGATGACGCACTGTCATGTGATTTCTTCAACATTATTCTTGAAAAGATCGTGCGGGACTCTGCGGCCAATACAAGAGGTACGATCTACTTCAAGTCCACACAATTGCTTGCCTACGCAGATGACATTGACGTTATGGGACGAACAAAGCGAGACGTCAATGAAGCGTTCACAAGCATTGAAGCAGAAGCGGCGAAAGTGGGTCTAAGGGTAAATGGGGACAAGACCAAATATATGCTGTCATCCAAGAAAGACGCACAACACCGACGTCTTGGTCAGAACGTCACCTTCGGCAGCTATATTTTTGAAGTAGTCAAGGAATTCGTCTACCTTGGCTCGGTAGTGAGAAGCAGCAACGACACCAGCGCTGAGATAAAACGCAGAATAACTCTTGCCAATCGCTGCTTCTTCGGGCTCAAGAGGCAATTGAGTAGTAGAGCCCTCTCTCGAAAAACTAAGGTTTCCCTCTACAAAACCTTAATCATCCCGGTCCTCCTTTGCAGCGCTGAGGCTTGGACGTTGTCAAAAGCGGATGAAGAGGCTCTTGGACGTTTCGAGAGGAAAATTCTGCGTGCAATCTTTGGTCCCGTTTGTGTAAACGGAGAATGGAGGAGGAGATTCAACCAAGAACTGTACGGGCTGTACAGCGACATCGGCCTGGTTAGACGTCTTCGGATCCAACGTCTAAGATGGCTAGGCCATGTAGAGCGAATGGACATCAACGCTCCGGCCCGAAGAGCCTTCGACTCCAACCCCGAGGGACGATGCAGCAGAGGACGACCGCATTTAAGGTGGCGCGCACAGGTGTAAGGGGACCTCAACCAACTGGGCGTGCGGCACTAGAAGCGGCTGGCCGAAGATCGGGCCGGCTGGAGAGGCTTGTTGGTTGAGGCCCTGGTTCACCCCGAACTGTAGCGCCATCAAAGTAAGTAAGTAAGTATACACATAATAGACAATGGTGCGTCACCAACTTTCGATACGGCCCCCTGTGTTGCGAACTATGGTCGTAATTTGATAGAAAATGGAATCGTAGGCTACATGAGCGTCTAGCCATACTTGATACTTGCTGAAACGTTCAGTTCGTCTCATCGACTTTTTGGTTATACAAATTTCCAAAGAACCTACCTCTTATTCGAAAGTACAAAAAAGGCAGGTAGAAAGCGTGCTAACACTAGCTTTTCAGAAGAAAGAAGAGAGAGCACGGAAAGCGTGAGATCGAGGAGATGGAGAGATGCTTCGCAAGACCCCTTTTGCAGACTGTATAACGGCGATGACAGACAAGATACCGCTGTCAGGCAGAACGATCCAATCGTAATGGACGACGATGTAAGAGAATTCCGTCCACCCGACCTAGACGAAGTCAAAATAGCGACATCAAGTTTTAAGTCTAATAAAGCCACGGGCGCAAACGGCCTGTCTGCTGTCTTATCAGTGCGGTTTCAGGCCAGGTAAATCCACAGTAGACCAAATATTTACGCTACGGCAGATCTTGGAGAAGATCCAGGAATACCAAATCAACACTCACCACCTTTTCGTCGACTTCAAGGCCGCGTATGACAGCGTGTATGGAGACGAGCTATACAGCGCCATGTCTAGTTTTAACATCCCTGCCAAACTCGTCCGACTGTGCAAGATGACAATGGAGAAATCTCGCTGCTTCATTAAGGACGGTCATGAACAAACCGAGACCTTTGATGTAAAGAGTGGATTTAGACAAGGTGACGCGCTATACGATCTATTTCAAGTCTACGCAATTGCGTGCGTGCGCTGATGACATTGACGTGATTGAACGGACACAGCGAGACGTCAACGAGGCCTTTGTAAGCATTGAGATAGAAGCCGCTACGATGGGTCTTAAGGTTAATAAGGGTAAAACCAAATATCTGTTTTCACCAAAAAGAGACGGGCGACACCGTCACCATGGGCAGATATAACTTTGAAGTAGTCAAGGAATTCGTCTACCTTGGCTCACGGATGACCGGCGACAACAGCACCAGCGCTGAGATAAAACGCGGAATCACTCTTGCCTACCGCTGCTTCTTTGGGCTCAACAGGCGATTGAGAAGTAGAGTCCTCTCTCGGAAAACCAAGGTGACACTATATAAGACCTTGATCATCCCAGTCCTCCTTTACGGCGCAGAGGCTTGGACCTTAACAAAGGCGGATGCAGATGCTCTTGGTCGTTTCGAGAGGACAATTCTGCGCTCTATCCACGGTCCCGTTTGTTCAAACGGAGTATGGAGGAGCAGATTTAATGAAGAACTGTACGCGTTGTACAGGGACATCGGCTTGGTACGTCATAAGGCCCATCCTCCTGTATGGCATCGTAGTCTGGTGGGCTGCTCTGGACCAGGCAGTTCATCGAAACCTTCTGGGGAAAGTACAAAGATCGGCCAGTTTATATATAAGCGGGGCGATCAGATCAGCCCCACGGACTTTTGCCGCGGCTGCATGGACGAGGAGGAAGAGGAATCAATACATCACCTTCTCTGCCCATGTCCCTCTTTTGCGAACCGCAGGAGGATCTACCTCGGCGCGCCCTTCTATGATAATCTAAGTGAGCTAGCAAACCCAAAAATAGCTCAACTCCATCGCTTCACCAGAACCACCGGCTGGTTCTCAGGTAGCGGATCAGGGTAATGATCCATGTAGTATCACAATGGGCCGACCACGGCCACGTGTTGCTTATGCCAACCACTTGTACCTAACCTACCTAGCCTTATTGGAAAACCCGATATTTAAAGTCAACATAGACAGGCGAAGCTGAGAAGCTAATTCGCCATTTTACAACGTCCGGTCATCACAGATCGTTATGAAAACACAGAACTTCTGGTAACGGCAACACTTGATAAATTAAAGATGCAACCAGTAATCCATATTGAAAGTATGTATTCTCAGCTTGACTATCATCGCCGTTATACAGTCTGCAGAAGTGGTCCTTCCACAATCTCAGCATCGACTGTGACTCCACTACTAGTTGTCCGTGCTCATCCCTGCAGGCTTCTGCTTTGGCTTTATAGCCTTGGCATGTTCGTTTTACTTCTTGGTAAAATTTTCGAACGTCGTTCCGGCAGTAACATCTCTCCATCTCCTCGATCACGCGCTTCTCGTGCTCCTTCTTTTTCCTTCTCAGAAGCGCATGCTCCTCCCTACTTTTCTGTTCATAGAGCTCGCGGGCAGGTCTCGTCCGTCGATGCAATATGGCCATGTATGCATTGCATTCTGTTTCTCTACATGGGCCTGTCCGAACTCATCATCAAACCAGGGGTTTCTCGACGGTGGTGGCTCGAAACCGAGTACATCTGAGGCGGCCTCTCTAATGGCGTTCTGACAACGACTCCATTGCTGTTCTATGGTTTCTGCAGATTGCATCGGGACTTGAGAGAGCTTGAGGGAGACTTGATCGGCGAAGGTCCTGGAGGTCTCCTGCGATTGCAGCTCTCCGGCGTTAAATTTTGGTGTTCTTACTCGACTCCGAGAAATTCGCATCCGTACCTTGGCTGAAACAAGGTAATGACCCGAGTCGATGTTGGATTCTCAAAAGGTTCGGACATCTAAGATCTAAGAGTATCTGACGTCAACCGCAATGTGATAAATTTGATTGATTGTCGATTGATCGGAAGACCGCCAGGTCCCCTTATGGATGTTGAGGTGTGGAAATCGTGTACTTGCTGCTACGAAATTTTGTTCCCCGCCATAAAGTTCACTAACCTTAGTCCGTTTTCTGACGTGCTGCTGTGTAGGCTGTGCTTTCCTATGACTCGTTCAAAGATAGCTTCCTTACCAAGTTTCGCATTGAAATCTCGATGTTGGTGTCATAGCTGGGACATTGGGCATATGTTCTGTCTAGGAGATCATAGAAGTCGTCTTTTTCCTCTGTGGGGGCGTGGACACATATTAAACTTATATTGCCGAGATTGGCCTTGATGCGGATAGTTATGATCGCTTAGTCTTGCTCGCTCCCTTCTCCTCAAACCATTCACAATGGACGAAGACGAAAGAGAATCCCGTCCACCCGACCTAGACGATGTTAAGATAGCGATATCGAAACTAAAATCTTATAAAGCTGGAGCTGACGGACTTCCTGCGGAACTGTTTAAAGCAGCTGGCGATGAGCTGGTCAGCAACATACACCAACTCATCTGCAAGATATGGTCGGAAGAATGCATGCCCGATGAATGGAATCTCAGCATCGTTTGCCCGGTCCATAAGAAAGGAGCGTCTATGACTGCGACAATTACAGATGAATAAGTCTCCTGAACATTGCGTACAAGATCCTCTCTGCCATACTGTGTAAGCGCCTGAAACCGTTCGTGGGCAATCGAGTAAGTTCCTACCAGTGTGGTTTCAGGCCTGAAAAATCCACCATAAACCAAATATTTACACTACGGCAGGTCTTGGAGAAGACCCATGAATTCCAGGTCAACACGCACCATCTTTTTGTCGACTTTAAAGCCGCGTATGACAGTGTTTATAGAGACGAGCTATACAGAGCCATGCCATGTTTTAACATTCCGGCCAAACACTTCAGATTGTACGGGATGACTGTGGAGAACGCTCGCTGCTCCATTAAGGTCGGAGGTGAACTAACCGAGACCTTCGAGGTTAAAAAAGGTTTTGGACAGGGTGCCGTACTGCCATGTAATTTCTTCAACATTATTCTTGAAAAGATCGAGCGCGACTCTGCGGCCAATACAAGAGGTACGATCTACTTCAAGTCTACACAATTGCTTGCCTACGTAGATGACATTGACGTTATTGGACGGACAAAGCGAGACGTCAATGAGGCTTTCGCAAGCGTTGAAGCACAAGCGGCTAAATGGATCTAAGGGTATGTGCTGTCTTAAAAGAAAGACGCGCAACACCGGCGTCTTGGTCAGAACGTCACCTTCGGCAGCTATATTTTTGAAGTAGTCAAGGACTTCGTCTACCTTGGCTCGATAGTGACAAGCAGCAACGACACCAGCGCTGAGATAAAACGCAGAATAACTTTTGCCAACCGCTGCTTCTTTGAGCTCAAGAGGCAACTGAGTAGCAAAGCCCTCTCTCAGAAAACCAAGGTGACACTATATAAGACTTTAATCATCCCAGTCCTCCTTTACGGCGCAGAGGCTTGGACCTTAACAAAAGCGGATGAAGATGCCCTTGGTCGTTTCGAGAGGAAAATTCTGCGCACTATCTACGGTCCCGTTTGTTCAAGCGGTGTATGGAGGAGAAGATATAACGAAGAACTGTACGGGTTGTACAGCGACATCGGCCTGGTACGACGTCTACGGATACAGCGTCTAAGGTGGCTAGGCCATTTAGAGCGTATGGAAAATACAGCTCCGACCCGAAGAGTCTTCGAACCCACCCCGGAAGGAAGGCGTGGACCTGAACCAACTGGGCGTGCGGTGCTGGAAACAGCTGGCCAAAGACCGTGCCAGCTGGAGGCGTTTGTTGGTGGAGGCCCAGATTCACCACGGACTGTAGCGCCACCTAAGTAAGTAAGTAATAACGCATATTTTGCTTATTGACGAACCCATCGAGCCAAAAATGAGCTTCGTCACTGAAGATGGTTTTGCGATGAAACTCATCATCTTGGCGCATCTTCTCCAAAGCCCAATCGGAGAACGTACGTCGCTTCAAACGGTTCATCGGCTTCAATTCTTGAGTAAGCTTGATCTTTTATGGACGTAAAATATGCGTTATTGGTCGGGTGAAAATCCACATGTGCTTCATGAATCACCACTTAATCCACAAAAAATAACTGTTTGGTGCGGTTTGCATGCCGGCGGCGTTATTGGGTCGATATTTTTTCGTCGACGATAACGATCGTCATGTTACTGCGACGGGCCAGCGATAGCGCGCCATGTTTACCGATTATTTTTGGCCCGAATTGGAAGATATGGACTTGGATGACTTGTGGTTCCAACAGGATGGTGCCACAAGCCACACAGCACACGTTACAATCGACTTATTGAAGAGTAAGTTTGATGAGCGTGTTATCCCAAGAAATGGGCCAGTCGATTGGCCGCCTAGTTCTTGCGATTTAACGCCTCTAGACTATTTTCTTTGAGGGCGCCGTGGCGCAGTGGTTAGTGTGTTGGACTCTGGCGCACGATGAGCGAGTTCGGATCCCGATAACACCAACGCCATCGAATGTTTATTTCGCGGCGTCCCTCCTCGGCGGGTACCGGAAAACCCCCCGTAGTATAACTTGCCTGGGAAAAGCTTCTCGACTCAAGCCATTCGGAATCGGCATTAAACTGTAGGTCCCTTTCACCTGTGTGAAAAATAAATCACACACAACATGGGTGATTGAGAGAAGCTTGGCTCTAGTCCTTCATGGGCTGTAACGCCACCAAAGAAGAAAGAAGAAGAAGATCTGGCCAATTCCAGTCAACATTCCAGATGCTATTATGCACTTTCCAGATGGTGCGCACTGAAAGCCCTGTCTCATCTCAAGAGAATTGGTTTTCGGTACAATTCGCAGACAAGACAGACAATACGGGTCTGTCTTTCAGCATATGCGTCTGCAGTGACAGCTGAGCTGCACTCAAAGCCATGTCCAACCCTTCAACTAGCTCCAAACTAGTGCATGAACTCACGACCTTCTTGAACAAAATTGGAAGACTAAAAACACTAAGGCTTGTTTGGGTGCCAAGTCATTCTGGGATCCCAGGAAATGAGATATGTATCTGATGAACTCGCTAGAATGGGGTCAGAGGAGTGTTTCTCAGGACCTGAACCCGCTTTGGGTCTACCTGCTTCCACGGTCAATACACACATCAACGAGTGGGTCTTCAAAGCATACAATCGTAGATGGAGGGAATATCCAGGATGCAGAATGACTAAGCGCGTACGTCTGCAAGATATCCGCAGCATTCTTCCTGTCCTTAAGGAGAATTGACTGCAGAAGAGTTGTGGGAGTAATTACGGGGCATTACAATTTTGCCAAGCATCTCTGCATGCTCGGCATCAGTGAGACGCCTACTTGTGCTCCATATTTTGAGGAGGATGACATAATCCCGTCTTTGCTCGTCCACGATGGCGCACCCTTGGGGCCGACGTGGTCTATGCCAAATCTCTTAGCTATACATCACTGAAGCTCCTTCTCATTTTTCTCCGGAAAACGGGGAAAATACAATAAAAGTAGGTATCCGTCTGGCAGCACAATGGACGATTATTTGCATTAGAGTGCTCCAACAGATAGCAGAAGCCTACAACAAAAAAAAAAAAAAACTGAAACACTTAAAACGTAGTCGTGGTCAACATTTATACGAATAAGCCTATGGCCTGACGCTTTTAACCATATACGATAAAGCATGGCGACCATTTAAAGCTCCTAAAGCTGTTAAATACGATTCGGTTGACTTTTTCGTATAGCAATATAGCTTTGGAGCTTTTTCTCTCACTGCATGGCTTTAGTTCGAGAATTTGACACACTGATCCAATGAGGCAAAGGGTAATAGAAAGATCCATGTAACACTTACTAGGATCGGAGGTGAGAAACAAGTCCAAGTGTTGACGACTTGTTTGGTAACATCGGCGATATGTAGGAGTGTGGCGGCCACTCAGAATTGTGTACAATGAAATTATTCGCTGAACGAGTACACAAAGTAAAAATTCTCTGGATAGTAGGACAGGTCATGAGACTTGAAGGTTGAATTGCTTTCCATACCGAGGCATTTGAAGGCAACCGTAAATCATGGGATTTCGGTTGGTGAACTAGGGGTGACCCTCTCACCGTTGGTTGATTGACAATACACTTACAACCTTCCTGCATGTTGCTAAACTTAGATGCAAAATACTGAAGTAACAAGCTGCGTACCAATTTGTTTTGTTCTGTATATGTATATTGCCTCTTATCAAGCTCTGTGTACTAGCAAAACAGTGCTGAACGATGAAATCAATTCCAATTACTCATCAACTCACAATGTGTTTATTTTTAGACCGAATAATCGGTCAGACTTAAATGAACAATACATAATGTCTGCTACCGGCGACGAAAAAGTGGTTTGCTCCCTAAATTCTGGGGGCGAGAAAGGTCGCTGCCTAATTTCGTTTAGTCACATAAACGCAGGTGACTAAACGTTCATTCTAGATCGTAATTAAAACGAGAATCCGAAAATACTACACAAAAATGGGGAAAAAAAAAACAAGCGCGCAATTGATAAGCCAAAAAGCTATCTCAGTAACTGCAGCGCATGCTAACTCGAACGAGATTGCTATCAACTGAGATCCCAGCAACAGAGAACGTAAACTAAAGTCAAAATCTGCTCCACAGGAAGTGATGTGTGCCGTCGCACACGTCCAGACTACCGGCTTTTACACCTCGCATTCTGACGCCCCACACGTGTACAGATGTAGTTTATCTGCGCAAAAGCTTTTTTTGTTATTGTTTTCCGGCGTATCTCAAGTGTGTTGATAAGATAGTCATCTCCAGTTCTTCAGAACTTTTTCGAAACATATTTTTTCATCCACGCTGGCAAAACAAAATGCGCGGTAGCGAGCGATTAACACTTGTCGATAAGCAACTGGGTCACTTTTACAACCTTCGAAAGTCTGCTTCGAACTAATTACCGCATTCTCGCAGGAATCGAAATGTAATTTGTGATGACGTACTCACCGTCAGATATAGTCCATCGAATCTCGCTAGTGGTAGGATCTATAGCCGTCAATCCGCCCCCTAATGTCGAGAACACCATAAGGGTCTCTTCGTCTCTCGCGACATCCGTGCAACTCTGCAATAAACAACCCAAACAAACGATGTTATTCTCAAATTGGTCCTTTGTTTTCAAGCAACCCATTCGGCCAATTAGGCCAACATATGTAAATAAATAATCACCTGCTTCGATGCTGATGCAATTAGAAAACAGAAAAGGAAACACACAAATCTTATGCCTAACTTTACTCGCTTATTTGTCATGTTTGTTTTACTCGATTGCACTTGTTTACATAGCTCACAGTGGTGTGGTGATTTTGAAATGGTTTTCGATATTAATTTAGCGAGGGTTATAGCATTTAAACACTTTTTATTTTACACACATTGATTCTTTTTGTATTTCTGCGACTTTTGTTCTTCATATTTGGGGTTTTGACGTTTCTTTGACACATCGGCAGAGAAGTGATGGTAAGCAGATGTGTCAAGTGGTGGTATGATATGCTTATGTTACGTTGAAGTTTGATTACACCCATACCACAAGGAAAGTTGTTTTTTAATGCAAATTGGTTAGTAATTAATGGCCCGTCTAAGCCCATTGACATGAATATAACGCTATAAATCTCAAAATATTTGACATTGTGAAAGCTATCGTCTTAATGGAACCAACGAAAATCAAGTAACAAATACAAGTTGTGTCCAATGATGAAAGAAGCAGTACAGCATACAATAGTGGGAAATGTCAGATCAAGTTCGAACAGAAAAGTACAGTCATATGTTAACCACCAAAAACAAATATGTTTGTACATATGTGCATATGTAATTTGTCATAAATCGCGGTTTTTGACACTTTTCACAAATCTGTTCTATCTTACGAAGAACGGTCACTAGTCCGTAATAAAGTGAAAGTACGGAAAGTTTGACAGTTGGAGGATGTCTTAATAACTCGGGATGTTGGCCGTGGAAAAAAACCCAAAATTTCAAGTATTTTGTACATGCATACATACATTTCCAGTGGCCCGCATGTTTCACTAAAAGAGTCGCGGGGGTAATGCGCGCACGCGGGATCTCCAGGCCACTCGATCTTCCGCCATCGACTCTAACTCATCAGGAGCTATGCCCAAGCGCACGCAGGCGATTTCTTGGACTTGGCCCAACCACCTCGTCGGTCGCCTGCCTGATGGTATTGCATCCAAGGAACGCTTCAGAAGTCGTGATGATGGCGACATTCGTCTCATGTGACCAAACCATCGAAGCATAGCCCTTTCCGTTCGGAGAAGCAGCTGCTCAACATTGAGCTCCCTGCGCACAACAGCACGAAGAAATCTCATTTCGGCAGAGTTGGATCAAATACTGAGTTAAAAACCCCTAACTTGGCTTTGACACTAAGCTCGGTCTTCCTGATTACAGATCTTCCAAGCTGTTTCGAAATTGACCCAGCTTGGCTAATCCTGCAGGAAAGCTCAGTATAACTCCTCCCATCACTCGTGTAGAAAGCCCCGATATGCTTAACTAAGGACAACTAAGTCATCTGCATATAAAACGCTCCTCACCGCAACTGCGCTACAACATACAGCCCATAATAAGTATACTGAAAAGGAGAGGTGACAAGACGCACCCTTGGCGAAGTCCAACGCCCACGGTGAAGGTTGATGATTTACGATCGTTAACTCGAATGCAGCTGCTACGGTTCGTTTATACAGACTGAATGGCCCTCAACAGAGGACCATCAATCTCATATTCCTGCAGAACACTCCAGAGTTTTCCTCGAGGAACTCGGTCATACGCCTTTTCCAAATCTACAAAGCAGCTGTAGATCGGTTTGGCGTACTCTCAAGCCTTCTCGAGTACCATTCTTAGAGTGAAAAGCTGGTCGGTTGTATTTCTGCAGTGACGAAACTCGCACTGTTCATCCCCTATCCTGGATTCGACCATAGCTCTAGAAAGCGTCGCCAACACCTTAGCGTAGACTTTACCGGGGTAACTATAGTGAAACACTCTTATTTAACCCCCTTTTTCAAAAGAGGGACAATCACCCCAGTCTGCCAATCGCTAGGTGTCTCACCGCATTCCCAGGCCACCTTAATGACACCAGAGAGCCATAATACTCCCTCTTTACACATTGCCTTAACCATTTCTGGCAAAGCTTCACCCACACCAGCGGATTTGCCAACTTTTAGCGATTCAATCGCTAAAATGACTGCATCCACCGTTGGACTATTCTCCGCCCCACTCAGTATTATAGGTCTTTCCTCCTCAGCGCCCTGTTCGGGATTGAGCAGCTCCGAAATGTGCTCGCTCATTCTCCGTAAGATGTCCATCTCATTGGAAAGCAACACACCGTCCTTGGATTTAACTCATGAATTTCCTTCCTCTGAGCCGGCGGATGGTTTGCCAGAACACCTTTTTCTAAGATCTATGGCCACCTTCCAACTTCTCGCCGAACTCCTTCCAGGACTGCTCTTTAGCTGCTCGCACAGCCAATTTGCAAGTTCTTCGCGCCACAATGTACCGGGAAGCAGAGTCCCCC
This sequence comes from Eumerus sabulonum, assembly GCA_951905685.1. NCBI lineage: Eukaryota > Metazoa > Arthropoda > Insecta > Diptera > Syrphidae > Eumerus > Eumerus sabulonum. The sequence continues at coordinate 10,951,561 of OX645060.1, forward strand.
AGGAGCATCCAGTCACTGTAGGCCTTCTTTTGCTCTCTGATGGCTTCTTGAACTCCGGGTATTCTTTTCTCACCACCAGCCGCCACGCCAAGCCGCTTCTTTCCACAAACAGCACGTTCAGAGGCAATGACAGCTGTTGAAAATAGTCGCCACTCTTCCTCTACAAGCGATCGAACAGTTGGAATTTGCTCAAACCTTTCGGATAAGTGTCGTGCGAAGTGTAACCGCACCACACTGCTCTGTAGCTTATCCCACCGTATGCGTGTAACCACTCTTGGTTTCCGCCTTGGCAGATGAGTTACTCTACCAGTAAGGGACAACTTACACAACGCCAGCTGATGATCAGTTGACAGTTCAGCCCCTCTCAACACACGAACGTACAAACCATCCGTTTCACACACGATGGTACCACCAAGAAATCTATCAACGATTTCCGTTGAAGACTCCGACGATACCACGTATATTTATGAATGGCTTTGTGCGGAAAGAAGGTGTGCATAATGAGCATGCCATTTGCACATCAAAAATCCAATAACCTCTCTCGCGTTTTGATGAATATCACCGTTCCTCCCAATCGCACTCCCCCGTGTCGTTACATCCACACCCACGTGGGCGTTGAAATCCCCCATCAGGATATAGGAATCCATCTTAACCACCCTGTCAAGGGCAGCATCAACTTCATCCCGGAAAGTCGCATAGTCTGACTCTAGATTCGGTGCATACACCTGCACCAGAGCCAAAGCTCGAGTTTTATGATCGCACTCTCCCTCCTAATGGTACCACTCCAATACCCTGTCTGCCAGCCTGGTACTTACGAGTATCCCCACTCTCGCCTGTGCAGACATTTGAGGTGCAACTCCCGACAGGAAGAGTTTCCACCCATCCGAAAGGTCCACAGTTCTATATCCTCTTTGCTTTGTCGAAGAGACACCTACGATATCTAACCGATACCTGGCAGCTTTCTCAACCAGCTCGAGATGCTTTCCTGTGAGTGATGAGACGTTCCATGTGCCCATCCCAAGTCGATGCCGTTGTCTGTTGCCTTTTACTCCCCGCATGCACTGGTAAGTGCATGGCGTGCATCCCTCTCCACCTTCGTAATGGCTCACGAGGCCACTACCGGGTTGCTCGTGACTTCTTCGGATCTTCGGACTAAACCCGATCGGCTAACGAGCGGGACTGCCACCATTTAGGCCTGGCTCCGAATGGGGCCCTGGCACACTAGGGTAGGCAGTTTCCGCGGCAGGTCTTATTTTTGTCATCCAAAGGGGTTTTGCGTTTCGTTAGCCAGGTTTGAGTTGTACGAAAATAAATTCACACATCCCAAACCGGTTGTCCGCCCCCCACCGCGAAGATTTTAGCTGCCGGGGGGCAGCTTTCAAGTGTTTCAAAGATTCAGTGGCCAGTTGTCTGGGGGTGACTGGATGTATAAAATCCACACCAAGTCCATAGTCGGAGGCTTTTGCTAAGACTGGTCCATTGTACTCCAGATAGACACCTACATTTACTGTATATTCCCCGTTTTCTGGGGAAAAATAAGAAGGAACTTCAGCGAGATTCGGCACACACCATGTCGACCCCAAGCGACGAGCAAAGGTGGGATAGTCACAGAGAAAATATTTTGCAGTGTCATCCTCCTCGCAACATGCAGCACAGGTAGGCGTCTTACTGATGCCAAGCATGCAGAGATGCTTAGCAAAAGTGTAGTGGCCCGTAATGACCCACAAGCCTTCTGCAGTCGATTCTCCATAAAGGCAGGAATAATGCTGCGGAATTCTTGCACACATCAGGGCATACGCGCTTAGTCATCCTGCATCCTAGATAATCCCTCCATCTACGATTGTGTGTATTTAACAACCAATTTTTAATGTAGGAATTTACCGTGGACGCAGGTAGGCCTAGAGCGGGTTCAGGTCCACTGAAGCTCTCCTCTGAACCCATTCTGACGAGTTCATCAGAGATCTCATTTCCAGGGATCCCAGAGTGACCTGGAACCCATACAAGCCATAGTGAGTTTAGTCTACCGACTTGAGTTCATGCACAAATTTGGAGCTAGTTAGGGGGTTGGACATAGCTTTGAGTGCAGCTTGGCTGTCGCTGCAGACGCATATGCTTTTTCCCCTCCACCTGTGCTTCACAACATAGTGCATGGCCATTAGGATTGCGTATATCTCTGATTGGAAGACAGACGCATACTTTCCCAACGATAAGTGCAGTCGGATGTTTTCGCCCTCGAAGAAGACCTCAGCACCGGACCCCCGCAGGGACCTGGAGCCATCCGTGAAAATGCGAAGACCATCTTTTCCAGGTTCAGTATCCAGCCAGAACCAGTCCTAACCACATCACACAGGGGTCGCAGGACATTTCTGGCACAAGCAGGCCGTTATTCATATGCGAGAGATGCGTATGAGATTATCGGTCTTATCATTGCCGTGTAGATCCATCCAGAGGACCTTTGCCGGCGATAAGTGCCATGCTTTGCCATAAGCTCCTTTCCATTGCCAGAAAGCTGACAGCGCCTTGGTGGTTCTTGACTCAACATGCTTTGACAAAAGCAGCTTTCTATCTAAGATGACTCCCTGGTACTTAGCTTCCTTCAATACCGGAGTGGAGTGGGAGTGGCTTTTAGTACCAGCTGAGTCATGTCAGCATTTTTCCTCCTTCTCGTTGCAGGGAGCGACATCGGGATTAAGAGGATTAACCCACAGCCCATTTTTAGTACATGAATCACCGATCACCTTTAGCGCCGCCGTCAGCCTTTGAAACAATGCTGAACCTTCCACCTTTAGACATATACCGCGGAAGCATCGCAGCCAGGACTGTGCTTAGAATGCAGGATGCAGGCCTCCTCGAGATTCAAAGTCAGGGAGGAATGGACCAGTGTTCTGGAAATCTATACCAACGGATCCAAAATGGATACCGATACAGGAGCCTGGATCTATTTCGAATATCATGAGGCAAATCACTTATATGTGTAGACTGGATGATGGCTGTAGCGTTATCCCAGCTGAGGCCTTCGCAAATAAAGAGGCTGCGGACCTGATTCTTTACCTGATTCTCAGGTAAAAACATCAACATCTATGTTGACAGCCAGGCACCCATCAAGCCTATGCAGGCAATATGGATAAGATCCAAGCTCATAAAACTTTGCAAAGAGATGCTGGAGGGGATATCAGATGTCAATAAGGGGAGCCTCTGCTGGGTAACAGGTCATGTGAATATTTCCTGAAATGAGAAGGCGGACGAGCAAGCTGGATTAGGATCAGACGCAAGCTCCATTGAGGCTAAATCGCCGCTCAGTACACTTTTCAGAGAAATAGAGGTGCAGCTAAAAACGAAAGCAAGATCAACATGGCCCGTGGATCTGCTAAAATTGAGTCATGGGAATATTCGGTTGGCAGTCAGTGCTCATGCAGCCAGACTAGGCCAGCTCCACAATGACTTCTGCAGAAGCTGCAGTGGCGAAAAGGAAATAGAATCTATTCATCACCTACTGTGCGAATGCCCGGTACTAGCCCAAAAAGGGAACCTATTGCTTGGAAATCGCTTCTTTCCGGGACTAGAAAGGGTAAGTAACGTTGGGCTGACAAGACTACTAGGATTTCTATCTGCATCTAAGTGGTTCAGCTCAATTGGTAGCCTTTGGGTTTCTACGAGTTAGCCATTTAAAAAGCCTAAACTTCCTCTTCTTCGGCGCTACAGTCCATGGCGAACCTGGGCGTCTTTTGAAAAACCTTTCCAACTGACACGGAAACTGGGTCGTCAGTGCCGTACGTCTAGTTGGTTGAGGCCTCTTCCACCTGCGTGCGCCACCTTAAGTTTGGCTGCCCTCGACCGCGTCGCCCCTCAAGATTAGATTCAAATACCTTCCGGGCCGGAGTTGTAGTTTCCATGCGCTCTATATGACCTAGCCATCGTAGGCGTTGGATCCGCAGACGCCGTGCTACGTTCATGTCGCTGTACAGCCCGTACAATTCACTACTAAGTCTTCTCCTGCACTCCCCATTTATACAGATAGGGCCGAAAATCGTACGCAAAATATCTCTCTCAAAACCACCCATGGCCTCCTCATCCAGTCAATGTCTCTGCACCTTAAAGCAGGACCGGGATGATAAGGGCCTTGTATATGGTCAATCATTTGATTTTCCGAGAGAGGGCTCTACTACCCAGTTGCCTCTTGAGCCCAAAGAAGCAGTGGTTGGCAAGAGTAATTCTACGTTTGATCTCAGCGCTGGTGTCATTGCTGCATGTCACTCGAAATTATACCTGCCAATATGTGCGCCCTGGCCAAGACGTCGGTGATGCGTGTCCTTTTTCGACGACGGCCTCCACCGCAATGCTTGTAAAGGCCTCATTGGCATCTTACTGAGTTCGTCCAATTATATCAATATCATCGGCACATGCGAGCGGACTTGAAAAAGACCACGTCCCTCGTATTGACCAGTGAGTTTTGCACGATCCTTCCAACGACGCAAGGACGATGTTGACCATGTTGACGCTGTATAGCTCGTCTCTATGTACGCTATCGTATGCGGCCTTAAAGTTGGCAAACAGATGGTGGGTGTCGAACTAAAACTCGTTAGTGTTTTCCAGGACTTGCCGCAGTATGTATTCTTGATCGATAGTGGACTTTCCGGGCCTGAAGCCACACTGATAAGGACCTATCAGTAATAGAATGTTGACGAACGGTTTCTGGCGTCCTTTCTTGTGGTTCGGGCAAACGATAATAAGATTCCATTCATCGCGTATGCATTCCTCTGACCATATCTGGTGCATACTCCCAACCAAGTCATCTCCAGCTGCCTTAAAGAGCTCGGCAGGTAGTCCGTCAGCTGCTTTGTTGGACTTAAGCTTAGAAAAAGCATTCCTAACTTCGTCCAAGTCAGGGAGACGGAATTCTCTGCTGCCATTGTGTCCGTTGTGAATGGGTCATTCTGCCTGACAGTGGAATCTGTTTCGTCATCGGCATGATACAGTCTGTAACAGTTGTCTTTCCAGATTCTTAGTACCGACTGTGAGTCTACTACTAGGTTTCCATTTTCGTCCCTGCAGACTTCCGTTCTGGCTTTATATCCCTGGCATGTCCGAACGTCATTCTTGCTATAGCATTTCTCCATCTCTTCGATCGCGAGCTTCTCATGCTATCCTTTGCTTATAATGCTCACGTGCAGCTTCCGTCCTTCTGTGCAGTGCCGCTTGATAGGTTTGTTTCTTAGCTGCGTGTACCCTCCTACACTCGTTGTCAAAGCCTGGGTTTCTTGTTGGTGGCGTTTGGAAACCCAGTACTTCAGAAGCAACACTCTCTAAGACTTGCTGATAACGGGTCCATTGGTTTGAATAGGTGTTCGAGGATTTTCCGAGAGCTTGAGGGAGATGCGATTGGCATAGGCTCTGGCGGTCTCTTGCGATTGTAGCATTGCGACGTTATATGCCGCTGGACTTACTCAATTTTTCTGGACCAGGCATATTCGTAGTAGTAACCTGGCTGCCAGAAGATAGTGTCCCGAGTCGAAAGTTCGTACATCCAGAACATGGGATGCGTGCCTGCCATCGATCGCAATGTGGTCAATGTGGTTGACAGTTGATTGATCCGGAGACCACCAAGTCCCCTTGTGGATGTTGATGATGTGGGTGCGTTGCGAAGTCTTTCAGCCATTTTTGGATGAGAAGTTGTGTAGGCTGTGCTTTCTTACCTAGCTTCGCGTTGAAATCTCCCATTACGAGTTTAAAATCGTAATTGGGACATTGAGCTTATGTTCTATCTAGGAGATCGTAGAAGTCGTCTTTTGTAATGTCATCTCTTCCCTCGGTGGTGGCGTGAGCGCAAATTAGGCTGATGGCCTATTTAGCCTTGATGCGGATTGTTATGAGGCGTTCGCTCAAGACCTTTTGCCTAAGTCTACCTATAATAACAAATCCGCGTCCGAGTAAGCAGTAGCAGTCGCCCTTATGTATGTCACACTTTCTCGTCTGCTTTTTGCCTGTTCCATCCCATCGCGCTTCCTGGATTGCGGTCTAGGATTGGATTGGCAGTCTAGGGCCTCCGCAAGTTGTTCGGCTGCACGTGCTGCTATAGCCTAACCGATACTAATCCTGTTTTCTGGCGCAGGAAACTAACCATTCGTCCTTTTCCGTTCGCAATTTCATATTCAAATCCTCAGGTGGCACCACGAGGAGGTGAAAACAAAAGCAGGAAGAGCTGCTTGATGATCGAATGCAGTGTTCTCTACTCGCTATTTTGCGGGCCAGCGCACGTCAGATACGCTACCCCTACGAGCCTTTGTTAGTCGTTTACCCACCTAACCCTACCTATGAGACAATTATAAAAGCATTAAAACATACTTAATACATAACAATGCGGTGCCACCTTAGGGCTAGTGATTTTAATATTATGCCCTACAAGCCTGAACTACGGTACCCAGCTGAGGGAGATATGACTCTGTCAAACGTCAGCTGTTGTCATGGGGGTATTTACATCAGCGGTCAGGATTTACATTTTATTTATCTCCGATTTACATGTGAGCCATCCAATTAGCTATTGTTTTTAATTATCGTAATATTCGTGAACAAGAAAACAACCATAAATAGTGCAATGGCGTTGGGGCAGATTCGTTCGTTTTCGTCACTCTCGTGTCATTACGCCAAAGTTATTCCCAGCAACCTCAAAGGCAAGAGCAAGAGTTCGCAGGAATGGCTTATGCGCCAATTTGCCGATCCGTATGTGGAGAAGGCCAAAATGATGAACTATCGTTGCCGGAGTGCTTTTAAACTATTGGAAATTGACGATAAATACAAATTACTGAAACCAGGCGACGTGGTAATTGACTGTGGAGCAGCACCAGGCAGTTGGACACAAATCGCAGTGGACCGAACGAATGCCCACGGGAAAAGGCAGAAGCAACCCAAAGGAACTGTGTTCAGTCTGGACCTGTTGCATCTTCATGCGATCGAGGTAAGACGTAGTGAAATTACCAAATAAGGGAAATGACGAAACTATTTTTTAGGGAGCAACCATATTCAGTGGCATGGACTTTACCAAACCAGAATCGCAGTTAAAGCTAAAATCCACGCTAAACGGCCGGCCAGTGAACTGTGTTCTGTCCGATATGGCACCGAATGCCACTGGGGTTCGTGTCCTCGACCAAGAGGGTATCACAGAACTGTGCTATTCGGTACTTCGTTTCTCAGTAGTCATGTCGGCAGTTGGATCGCACTTAGTGGTCAAGGTCTGGGACAATGGAGCTGTACCCAAACTGGAACAGGATATGTTAAGATTTTATGAAAAAGTCAAAAGAGTGAAACCAAAGTCGAGCAGATCAGATTCTGCAGAGCATTTCCTTGTAGCTCGTAACTTTAAGGGACTAGACAATGTGAAGAGTTGAAATAAAATATTTTTTTGTTATTGATTCTTGAAGGTGTTGAGTTGAGAAGTAAACGTTGGGGATACAGTCAATCTCGAAAGTGTACATACAGCTGCAATCCAGATGAATACCCCATTCAACGAACCATCGCACCGAATAAGCCCCGTTCTGGTCACCGAAAAAGCCAAAGGACAACAATATTCAAAGTATTACCCTAAAATGAACGCCAGATCAGTGTAAAAACCACGAGATAAGCCCCCGCCATACCGTCCCATATGCTTGCTTGACCCGATGGGTAAAATACTGGAGCGGATTACAATTGATGAAGCCGGAGGACCCTTAAACCAGTAGTATGCGCTTATAAAGGCTCGCTCTACAGTAGATGCTATTCGAAGCGCAACGACGACATTAGAAGAACCTATTCAGGGCAGAACATGGAGAGGAGGTGCACAAATATATGGTGGCGTAGTAACATTGGACGTAAAAAATGTGCTGAGCTCCGCAAACTGGGGGCTTATAGTAGGAACCTGACCAGTCTACCACCAATCAGATTGATCACGTTGCGATCGACGCCAGACACTCGTCCAGCATCCTAGATGTACGAACCTTCCGAGGAGTCAACATCGACTCGGATCACTACCTTGTAGCCAAAATACGAATACAAACGAAAGTTTGATGTCGCAAAACTACAATCGCAGGAGACCGCTAGGATCTTTGCAGATCGAGTTTCCCTCCACAGAACAACAGTGGGAGCATTGCCAGCGTGCCATCAGAGACACTGCCTCTGATGTGTTGGACTTCAAGCCACCGTCAGCTGGAAATCCCTAGACAGCATGAAAGCGTGAGGTCGAGGAGATGCAAAACATGCAGGGCTATAAAGCCCGAGCAGAAGCCCGTAGAGATGAAGACGGACAGCTATTAGTAGAGTCACAGTCGATGCTGAGAATATGGAAGGAACACTTCTGTAGGCTGTATAACTGTATAATACAGCTGTTAGGCAGAATGATCCATTCGCAACGGACGAAGATGCAAGAGAATTTCGTCCCCTCGACCTAGATGAAATTAAGCTAGTAATTTCAAAACTCAAGAACCATGAAGCCAGGGGCGCAGACGGGCTGTCTGCCGAGCTGCTTAAGGCGGCTGGTGATGATCTGGTAAGGCGCATGCACCAGCTCATCTGTAAAATATGGTCGGAGGAAAGCGTGCCCGTCGAATGGAATCTCAGCATCGTTTGCCCAGTCTACAAGAAAGGAATCCCCTATAACTACGTCAACTACAGGGGAAGAAGTCCCCTCAATACCGCATACAAGATCTATAGACGAGCTATACAGCGCCATGTCTAGTTTTGACATACCTGCCAAGCTCGTCAGATTGTGCAGAATGACAATGGAGAACTTTCGCTGCTCCATCAAGGTCTGTAGCGAATTAACCGAGGCCTTTGATGTTAAAAAAACCGGCCATGTGCGAGTCGGACTCGCGCACGAAGGGTTCCGTACTATTATGTATAAAAACTCCAAAAAAACCATGTCTGTTGTATGGGAGCCCCATTTATACATATATTTATTATATTCTGTCTAAGTATATACAGAAATACATAATCAGTGACATTTTATTCTCACTTTTCGGATAGATAAAATCTAGAATGTTGTAATTTTTAGAAAATACTCATTTTTTGAGTGATTGCCAATTTGGGTTTAGACGTGGCAAATCGACTGAAACTGCTTTATTGAAATTAACTGGTGAAATATATAATAGTCTAAACACTTCTCAAACACCATCAACATTATTTGTTGATATCAGTAAGGTCTTTGATATGGTTAATCATACTTTGCTACTCGATAAACTTTACAAAGCGGGTTTCAGAGGCTCCATTTATAAATGGTTTTCTTCTTATTTATTCAACCGTTATCAAGTTGTGAAAATTAGGAATGTTTACAGTTCTATAGACTTCTTAAATATGGGTGTTCCCCAAGGAGCAGTATTGGGCCCAATCCTTTTTCTAATTTATGTTAATTCGTTTTTCTTACAACCTTTTAAAGGCAAAATAACTGCCTTTGCTGATGAAACATCTCTTTTCCACTCAAACACTAACTTAATTGATAGTTTCGCAGATGTTAACTGTGACCTAGATATGTTAAGGAGATGGTTTAATTATCATAAACTAATAATTAGCAACAAAACGAAGTACATGATATTTAATATCAATGGTAGAGTTTTCAGAGACCTTCCCTTATATTATCATGCACCATTGTGTAATCGATTTGTTCTTGAAGATATAGTATTCAACAATCAAGAATGTTTGAAAATTGCTTCTTGATTGAACACGTGGACAGTTTTAAATATTTAGGTGTTACATTGGACCAACAACTTTGTTGGAAAGACCATTCAATATATTTGAAACATTATCTAGGTAAATGGGGTTATAAGATAATTATTCCATCTCAGTATGCACTTTAATCTCTACCCGTTTTAAAATACTAAATGTATACTCGCACCGATATGGAACTAGTAAACCATGTCCATGTCCGGACCTGAATGCATACATACACATGTATGACATTCGTTCACGAAATGCGGTGCGGGCATTATATTCTTTCATTTCAGTTCAAGTGTGCTGTACAGTGTACACCAACTGTTCGAGCTTTATCGCCACATCTCCATACTTTTGGGTTTCTTGAAAACTACGGTGTATAACTCATACCGTATGAGAAGCATGTTCGTTGCATTTATGTTTTTTTTTTTTCGTTTTGTACATATGTGATTGATGAATAAGGGTTGAATGGAACTATGGAACTCTTTTCGTTCAATTTGCGGAGCGAGAGGACATGTGTCCGAGAGAGGACATAGTTCCGTGAACTATACATGTCCGGAATTACCCAACTCTACTTCGTAATGTACATATGTATGTATGTATGTATGTATGTATACTTATACATAGCGTAGAGATGTGTGAGTGTATGCACGTATGTGATGCGTATGCACGTATGTACGTATCGGTTCGTATGTGTGCAAGTTCGCTTGCTCCTCTTGCTCACTTGCTCCTCTCCACCTGCCGCGACGTCGTGCTAAAGGGATGCTAGGCCAGCTGCGAGGACTGGTCGTGAGCAATGGCGCCACGCGATTGCCCTCACGCCGACTTACCCGCAGCAAGAATCGCGAATTTGCTACGAGACTCGCGAAATATCCCACGCAAAAGAAAAAAAAAACACCGTCATCGTTTCCAATTCAATATGTCACAAATTTCATTTCCTTAACCTAACTTTATCTAGGTTTACAATTAATCCTTAAAACTACCCTACACCGTATGTCAATAAAAAAAGTCGAAATAAATAAAAAAAATATATGTAAACTAAAAAAAAAAGGAATTCACTGTTCAAAAAGGTAAACAAACCGCAGCTTGAGTATTCGAACAGTCGTACCGAAACTCCTCTGACCAACGACTTAGCCCGCATCACCAATCGCGACACGCAAATTTGTGATTTCAATACCTTATACAATGAACGTGATATCCGCGACCAACGTAGGCAATAGGACACACGGTACGGCCGTGTACCGGGAACTGCTTAAAACCGTACCGGAGTTCTTCCCCGAAGATCACTCTCTCCGAGTACTTCGCCGAAGATTTCTCCCCGAGTTCTTCGCCCACTCTCTCTCATGTGCTACTAGGAACAAAAAAAAAAAAACAAAAATGCTGACCTTCTGCGGATTGAACTCCACTCGTTCGCGTGTCAAGCGCTGATCGTACCCTCGGGCTATCCGCTTTCTTTGAGTTTGGTTTCCCAAAATGGATGACTACGAGCCGCTCACAAATGGGAACTGACCGAAAGATGACAACGAAAACCTTTCGAAACAATTTATTATTGGTTGTTTGTAATTATGTATATGTATAATTAATTTTGTTCTGTTTTTAGTATTTGTCGTGGTAGCGGCAACAGAATTACATCATTCTGTGAAAATTTCAACTGTCTAACTATCACGGTTCATGAGATACAGCCTGGTGACAGACGGACGGACGGACGGACGGACGGACGGACGGACGGACGGACGGACGGACGGACAGCGAAGTCTTAGTAATAGGGTTCCGTTTTACCTTTGGGTACGGAACCCTAAAAAGCGTTAGTAGGCCGTGCAAATTTGAAATTTCGCATTCAATTCTTCAGTTGTGAGTTGATATTTTGCAGAGCACAACAAGAAGTGAACGCATCAAGAATTATTGTAAGATTGTAAAACTGTGTCATATTTTCTTCTTTAAAATCAATTCTAGTAAGTTACCTGTTTAATTAGTATAGAAGCAGGTGTTGACTGCTTGATTGTTTTAGGTTGAAGTAAAATTTTAATACATGCATATCATGGAAGGAAAAAGATCTTGCTCCGCTTCCGGAAGTTCAAGCAAAAAGCAGCGGAAGGTTATTCCGATTAAATTCAAAGTCGATATTTTGGACCGCTTGGATAACGGTGAAAAGGCAGTCGACATCGCACGTTCCCTAGGACTTCCCCACTCAACTGTGCGCACTATAAAATTGAATGCTAGCAAATTGCGAGAAAGTGCATTAACAGGAGCTTCTACTTCGGATACCATTATAACTAAAAATAGACCTAACGATCTAATTAAAATGGAAAAGCTTTTGTTTATGTGGATACAGGATTTGAACCAAAGAAAAATTCCTGTGAATGTTAGTGTCATTCAGACGAAAGCGCAGAATATATTTGATTCTATCAAAGGGCCGGATGAAGGTTTTAATTTTAAAGCCAGCCGAGGCTGGTTTGACAAATTTAAGAATAGGTTTCATTTGCACAACATTAAGTTGAGTGGAGAATCCGCAAGTGCAGATATTGAAGCAGCATCGTTGTTTCCAAATAAACTAAAAGCGTTAATTGAAGAAGGTCAATATAGTCCTAAGCAAGTTTTCAATGTGGACGAAACAGGGTTGTACTGGAAACGATTACCGACAAGAACTTTTGTTTCCAGAGACATAACCTCAGTTCCTGGTTATAAGGTAACTAAAGATAGGTTGACTCTTCTACTGGGTGGAAATGCTTTCGGTGATTTTAAACTTAAGCCGCTGCTAATATACAATTCTCTTAACCCAAGGGCTTTAAAAAACGTGGAAAAAAATAGCCTTCCAGTAATTTGGAGATCAAATAAAAAAGCCTGGGTAACTTCAACAATCTTTACTGACTGGTTCAAGACAGAATTTTGTCCGGCGGCTAAAGAATACTGCTCCAAAAATAATCTCTCGGAAAGGGTTCTTCTAGTCATGGACAATGCTCCCGGCCATCCCCATTCTCTTGACGATATTGATGAAAACGTTAAAGTTGTTTTTCTTCCTCCGAATACTACAGCGATACTTCAACCCATGGACCAAGGAGTAATTGCTTCTTTTAAGGCGTATTATTTGCGTCGTACTTTTCAACAAATAATTCATGCTATGGATATTTCCTTAGAAAGTGAGGAAAAAATAACATACATAAAGGAAATATGGAAGAAATATAATATTCATGAGGCTATTAAAAACATAGCCGACTCATGGAAAGATGTAACAACTTCTAACATGAATAAAGCCTGGCGAAAAATTTGGCCAGAATGTATTCAATATCCACCTAATGTTAATGTCGACATTGCGCAAAATGATGATGAGCAAATTCTATCAGAAATACTTTGTCTGGCGAAGGAAATAGGATTTTCTGAACTTAATGAAGGCGACATTACAGATTTAATTCACGTTCAAGAAGAACCACTTTCCACTGACGAACTAATTAGAGTTTTAGAAGATTCAGAAGAGATGTATACGCCTCCTGACAATGCTAATAAAGAAGTTTTTACTACAAAACATTTGGCAGAATTTTTAGATTGCATGGAAAGGGGCTTAAATATGTTGAAAAATGATCCAGATCGAGAGAGAAGTGAGAAGGTCTCGTTTTTGATTTCAGAAAATATAGCATGCTACAAGGATCTCTACAAAAAAAAAAAATAAGTTGGAAGCTTCTCAAACCAAATTGACACAATTTTTTAAACCACCTGCAAAGACTGCAGACCCAGAACAAGAAATTGAAGCTGAACTACAAAATCTACTGCCAAGTGACGAAGATGGCAATATGTTATAAATCAATCCTTAATTTTTTAATGTTGAATTCATATTTAGTTTTGTTTTCTGTTTCATTGTTATTTTTATTATTACCCCTTCATTAATTTATCTAAGATAAATACATATGTATGTACTCGTAAAATGTACATATGTACATACATACCTACTCTTCGTCTTTATTTTCTTTACTTCGACTTAAGTTGTTTTCGACTTACGCGGTTTTCCCCGGAACGAATTAGCGACGTAAGTCGAGGTATTCCTGTATTGTTAATCTGACAATTTAAAATACTTTGCATGTGAAACACTGGGAAAAAGTGGGAAGGAACGAGAGGCGTGGAGTGGGGAATACATAGATATCAGCGTCTGTACGCTCATGCTTTATCGATGGTTTTAGCTATATCGCCCCATGAAAACCGCCAGATTATATGTTTTTCGTAATCCTGACAGAATTTCCTTCAAAATAAAAAAAAAATTAATCGCGCTCGAGTATTTCGAGGTGACGTGTTTTTTTTACAACTTTGCGACTCCCCCCCCCCCCCCCCCCCACATTTCCTTATGCCATGCTCAAATTGTCAGATTATTGAAACATACACTTCACAGGATGTACTTAACTTACCTGTTCTTAATCTGACGCGCTCGAGTTTTTCCGAGGATCGATTTTTTTTTACTAATCTGACGGGCTGCCCTCAACGCACCCCCCTATATTAAGGGTTCATATTTGGTAGGGGTACATTACAGGGTGCAAGGTTTCTCCCCATATGATTCTCTGATGCGCTCGAGTAACGCGCAAAATCCCCACTTGGGCTCCCCTACTATTATGATGTGTTTACACAAGAGTTGGGTAGTTCCGGACATGTATAGTTCACGGAACTATGTCCTCTCTCGGACACATGTCCTCTCGTTCCGCAAATTGAACGAAAATAGTTCCATAGTTCCATTCCACCCTTATTCATCAGTCACATATGTACAAGACGAAAAAAAAAAAAACATAAATGCAACGAACATGCTTCTCATACGATATGAGTTATACCCCGTAGTTTTCACGAAACCCAAAAGTATGGAGATGTGGCGATAAAGCTCGAACAGTTGGTGTACACTGTACATCACACTGGAACTGAAATGAAGAAAAGAAATGGAAGAATATAATGCCCGCACCGCATTTCGTGAACGAATGTCATACATGTATGTATGCATTCAGGTCCGGACATGGACATGTGTTTGATAGTTCCGATAGGTCCGAGTATACATTTAGTTCCGGACATGGACATGTTTTTGCTAGTTCCATATCGGTGCATACTTTTTGTCCGTATAGGAATTACATTTTCTTGGCTATGAAGCAAATTTGAACTATAGACCTTCCGCTCGGCGGTCGATGATGTTAACCACTGCATATATAAATATGAAAGGGACTAGGTATGTTACCTCATCAGTCATCACATTAAATCACATTTTTCGTATGACGACAGATCTTGGTTGGCAGGTTATCGGCTTATTAGTTTGATAATCAAAAATCTTCATGATGAGATATAGTTGATCATCAAAGTGTCCATTGAATTCAAATCAATTATCTTACTTGACAGCAACGATGTGCAAAGGTGAATAACAATAATGGGAAATATGGGAAAAAGGTTTGCAGCTAGGATTAATTCATCAAAGACACAAACGAAATCAAAACTGGGAAGTTTGCTACTGGTTGTTGGATATTGTCGACTAACCTTAGTTCAGTATGTGACCAAGGGGATTTTTTGGATGAAAATCATGTCTGTTGTATCGGAGCCCCTCTTAAATATTCATTTTGTTCTGTTTGTATTTGTCGTGGTAGCGGCAACAGAAATACATCATCTGTGAAAATTTCAACTCCCTAACTATCACGGTTCATGAGGTACAGCCTGGTGACAGACGGACGGACGGACAGCGAAGTCTTAGTAATAGGGTTCCGTTTTACCTTTAGGTACGGATCACTCGTGTGTCCGTCTGTCCGTCGCTCACAGAAAATAAATAGTTTCCAAGTTATTCAAGAAAATAGACGAAAATTGACCATCCCCCCCCCACACCCTTATCCTCGAAACTACTTAACCTAAAATTTTGAAAAAAAAAATAGAGAAATTCGTCTACTTATAGATTAAAGGAAAACCTATAAGGAGTCCATGATATTAAATTAACATGGTAAATCACTCAATATTGTGCTACCAACTTACATTTGCAGCATTCGACAACATGTGCAACGCTGCCAGAAATCATGGCGTAGATGAAGCATTGGTCTTGTGGATCAAAGCAATGCTTGTGCACAGGACATTGACCGCTGGTGCAGGCCTCGACCAATGTCAAATCCGGCGTAAACAGGGGCTGTCCGCAAAGGTGGCGTCCTGTCTCCTCTGTTATGGTACATGGTGGTCGACTCTCTGCTTGATGCTCTCAATGCCTCTGGAATCTATGTCCAGGCCTATGCGGAAGATGTTGCCGTTCTTTCTGTCCGTTCATGCTTAGCCACTGTCCGTCTCAAAGCACGCGCGGCGTCGATGATGGGTGTACCAGAAATGGGCGGTCGGTCAATCCTCTTAAGACCGATGTCGTTCTCTTCACGAGAAGGCGGAAAAATACTGACATGACTCAGCTGGTACTGACAGGCACTTCTATCCCGATATCTAAGGAAGCTAAGTATCTAGAAGTCATCTTAGATAGTAAGCTTCTCTGGTCAAAGCATGTTGAGTCAAAAACCACCAAAGTGGCCGGCAAAGGTCGTCTGGATCTACACGGCAATGATAAGACCTATAATCTCATATGCATCGGTTGTCTAAACTAAAACGCAAACACGTCGTAGCCTCTTTCACCAAACTCCAAAGAACGGTTTGTCTCAGCTGCACGGGGGCTTTCCCCAGCACGCAGGGCGCTGCTCTAGATGTTATGATGAACCTTCCACCTCTTGATATATTTATCAGAGGGTGTGCTCTGAAAGCCATGTCTCGTCTGAAGAGAAATGGCTTTTGGTACAACTCACATAGGAATAACGCTGTGCTTGCGCAAGAATTGTCCTGCGACCTCTTGTATCATGGACATGCCTTCTGACGCACTGACGCCCGTTATCCCATTGCGTCGTAATTTCACAGTCGAGTTTCCATGGCGTCAGGATTGGCTATAGCTGGATACTGAACCTGAAAAGGATAGTCTTCGCATTTTCACGGATGGATCCAGGTCTGGGCGGGGATCCGGTGATCTTCTTTGAGCGCGAAAACATCCGACTGCATTTCTCGTTAGGAAAGTATGCGTCTGTCTTCCAATCAGAGATATACGCAATCCTAATGGCCATGCAGTATGTTGTGAAGCACAGGTGGAAGGGGTAAAGCATATGCGTCTGTACCGACAGCCAAGCTGCACTAAAAGCTGTGTGTAACCCCTTAACTAGCTCCAAATTAGAGCTTGAACTCAAGTCCTTCTTGAACAGAGTCGGTAGACTAAATTCATTAAGGCTTGTATGGGTTCCAGGCAACTCTGGGATCCCAGGAAATTAGATCTCTGATGAACTCGCCAGAATAGGTTCAGAGGAGAGTTTCTCAGGACCTGAACCCGCTCTAACAATTGGGTGTTTAATACACACAACCGTAAGAGGGATTATCCAGGTTGCAGGATGAAATGCAGGAAATCTGCAGCATTCCTTCTGTCTTAAAGGAGAATCGACTACAGAAGGCTTGTGGGAGTCATTACTAGTTGTTACACTTTTGCTAAGCATCTCTGTGTACTTTGCATCAATGAGACGCCCGCCTGTGCTGCATGTTGCGAGAAGGATGACACTGCGGAGAATTTCCTCTGTGACTGTCCCGCCTTTGCTCGCGCACGGTGGCTCACCCTTGGGGGCGATGTGGTGTGTGTCGAATCTCTTAGCGCATAGTGGAGGACCGGGATGATTAAGGTTTTGTAAGAGGTTTGAGAGAAAACTCTACTTCTCAGTTGCCTCTTGAGCCCAAAGAAACAGCTGTCGGCAAGAGTAATCTCAGCGCTGGTGTTGTTGTCGCTGGTCACTAGTAGACGAAGTCCTTGACCAGTTCGAATTTGTAGCTGCTAATTGTGACGTTCTGGCCAAGAACGTCGTTTTACCCTCGTTAACCGAAAGACCCCTTTTTTGCCGCTTCGAAATGACTAGCTTAATTTCATCTAGGTCGGTTGGATGGAATTCTCTCGCATCTTCATCAGTTGCGGATAGGTCATTCTGTCTGATAGCTGTATCGGATCTATCATCGCCGTTAAATAGTCTACAGAAGTGTTCTTTCCATATTCTCTGCATCGACTGTGATTGTCCCACCTTTGTTCGCGCACAGTGGCGCACCCTTGAGGCCGACGTGGTGTGTGCTGAAGCTCTTAACTCTAAATCACTGATGTTCCTTCTCTTTTTTCTCCGGAAAACAGGGAAAATACAGTAAAGGTAGGTATCTGTCTGGCAGTATAATGGACCAGTATTTGCGTCTGAGTGTTCCAACAGATGGCAGAAGCCTACAACAAAAATAAATAAACGACTGGTTGTCCGTCTTCATCCCTTCTTCTCTGCCTCTATAGCCCTGGCATGTTCGTTTTATTTTTTCGCAAAACTTGCGAGCGTCATTCCTGTGGAAGCATATCTCCGTCTCCTTGATCTCACACCTTTCATGTTCTCTCTTTTTCTTCCTTAAAAGCGTGTGTTCCTCTCTCCGTTTCAGCTCGTAATTTTCACGACCGGCTCTCGTCCCTCTATGTGGCGGTTTGCTTTGCTACATGGGCTTGTTCGCATTGCTCATCAAACCATGGGTTACTAGCTGGCGGCGGTTTGAAACCCAGTACATCAGAGGGCAAAACTCCCACTGCTGTTCTGTGGATTGTGTCGGTATCAACTCGATCGGCCAAGATCCTAGCGGCGGCATAATCCCCTGTAGTATACTTGCCATGAAAAAGCTTTTCGACTCACGTCGTTCGGGATTGGCGTTAAAACTGTAGGTCCCTTTAACTTGTGTAAAAAATAAGTGGATATGGTCCTTCATGGGCCGTAACGCCACCAAAGAAAGAGATCCTCTCCAATGAGACTATTTAGCTTTGGTTTCGACGTCATGACCATAAACCTAAATTTCGTCCACAGTGATGACAAAATCATTCAATCGTCATTCATGTCATTCAAAAACTCTTGAGCGATGCCTGTGCTACGGTCATTTTGGTCAGACCTGTTTCCCAACATTTCTGAAAAGAGTAAAGAGGTTCTTCAAGAGGTTATTGATGGTTTTCATTGGCGTAGATAGAGGGCGCCGTGGCGCAGTGATTAGTGTGTTGGACTCTGACGCACGATGAGCGAGTTCGGATCCCGATAACACCAACGCCATCGAATGTTTATTTCGTAGCGTCCCTCCTCGGCGGGGTACTGGCAAAACCCCCCGTAGTATACTTGCCATGAATGATTGTCAACATTTACAGCCGCTTTGGCTGTCGGCGATAATGCAAAGCTATCTTCTTCTTATGGGGCGCTACAGCTGGTGTTATTGCCGTTGAATTGTGCTGTGCCCATCGATACGCCATTGAAAAAAGGGAAAGATGTTCGTCCCAGTCCTTCTGATCTCCAACGACGATGTTTCTCAAGTATTCCTCCATCGTCCAGTTGAACCTTTCGACCATTCCATCAGATTGTGTGTGTAATGGTGTTGTCCGCGTCTTTCTGATACCTAGCATATCGCAGAGTTCTTTGAACACCGACGACTCGAAGTTCCTTCCTTGGTCAGATTGCAGTCCAAGCGGTACTCCGTAACGCTCAACCCAGTTATTCACGAATGCATCCCAAATAGTTTTGGCTTCTTGGTTCGGGATGCAAAACCCTTCAGGCCACTTGCTGCTTCAACATTGTACTGCCGCATGATTCCTCGAATTTTCCTAAAGGGTCCCTTTGCCTATGCACACTGTTCACACCTGCGAATGAAATTTGTGACCGATTCATTGCATCCTACTCAGTAGAAACGTCTCTTGATCTTTTCTACAGTCTTGTTAACACCAGGATGACCCCCGCTTGGTCCCTCGTGGTATTCTCGAATGACCTCGTTGATTTGTCCCTTTCGCACTTTCCCAACTGCGGTAGAGGCAGCCGTTCTTCAGCTTCAAACTCTGTCATTGGGAACAGTCAGCTTTAACGATTGGGCTTTCACTGGATATTTGCGGCCAAGTTGGTCGAAAACCTCGTTATTGGTAGTCGATGATGACTGCTAGATCGGCATCTTCTAGCTGCTTACTTCCGACTTTCTCGACAGTCCAGGAATCTTCTGGCAGCACATGGAAACGGCGGATGTCGGAGACCCGCCTCCTGGTTTCCGTACATGAACAAGGTCCCACTCAGCGTCACAAGGTCGCTTCGACAAGGCAGCCGCGTTTCCATGACTGCTTCCCACCCGGTGTTCGCGTGCTCTCACTTGGTCTACTTTCGGCGAATTAGACCTCGAACGTTTTTCTCGCACACAGCAATTTCCCGCAATGTGCCCCTGCTGGGCGCAGGTGTAGCATCTACGCCGCCATTTGTTGGAGTGTCGGCATATCAAGAGCGATGTTTCACATGCGAGAGCGCTAGCAACTGCCTCCCTGAAAGATGTCTTCAGCAGAAGAATCAAGCTTCGTTGCGTATCGGGGTCCCTTAGTCCTTGGATGAAAGATTCCGTTTTCAGTTTCTCCACCACATCAATTGGAACATCCGCGTAGGCTAGATGACACAGCCTCTCGATGTCGGCAGCGTACTGGATGGTCTCGTTTAAACGCTGCTTGCGCCCTATAAGCTCCAGCTTGTGCATTTCCTGCATGTGCTCACTGCCGTATCTTCGATGAAGAGCATCCCATATGGCAGTGTAGTTCCTTCTCTGGGTCTCCGGGATGGTCTGTAGTACATCAGCAGCTTTACCTTTAAGTGAAATTACTAGAGCGGCCACACGATCTTCTTCTCCCCATTGAATCCGTTCCGTTGTTGTTTCGAACTGCAGCTTAAAGATGTTAAAAGCTTTCGTGCCGTCGAAGTTGGGAGCTATGAATTTCGATGCTGTACGTTCTGGGTAATTTTCTCGAGTTCCAGAACTTTTTTGTCGAACCTAGTTTCTAGTGATTCGAGATCTAGAACCTTCTTGTCGGACCTCGATTTCAGTGTCTCGATTCTCTCTTTGACGTCATGGAATCGATTATTGACGGCCTACTGGATGTTTCTTAAGCTTTCTCGATTACTCTCTATCATCCCTTCTAGCGTCTCCAGCTTCTCTAGTTTCTGGCATATGGAAGTGGAATTTTCCTTCAGCTCTGGCTCATAGCATTTTGAGCTGCGAGAATGCAGCACATTCAGCACAACGAATGTTGGCTCACTGGATGTCGACGCCTCCTCCTCCCCGAACTCGTGATTCTCCCAGTCGACATCTTCTTCTTCCAACGCTGATCGCAGTCTCTACGCCATAGCATTCGGCAGTATGCCGCTGAAAGTTACCATCATTTCCATTTCAGCTTCACCAGAGCATTCCAAACTTCAAAAGCGAAATTCGAACATAACCGTCGGCTCGTTCCCGCAACAATTTAGTTTTGCCCTCATTTACTGCCGAACTTATTTTCGCCGCCTCCGACTCAATACTCGTAAACGACTCATTGAAACCTCGCTGGTTCTTACGATCATGCCAATATCATTCGCGTATGCGAGGAGTTGTGAGGATTTGAAGTAAATTGTGCCTCCTGCGTTGGCCAGGTAGCGCATCGCCCTGACTAAATCCTTTTTTGACATGAAAACTATCCGTCAGGTCTTCACCGATTCGGATGGAGCAGCAAGCATTCATCATCCTGCATAGTCTGACGAGTTTAGCAGGGATGTTAAAGGTAGACATGACGTTGTATAGCTCGTCTCTAATTACACTGTCGTATGCGGCTTTGAAGTCGACAAATAGGTGGTGAGTGTCGACTTGAAATTCATTGGTTTTTTCCAGGATCTGCCGTAGTGTGAAAATTTGGTCGCGTTCACACAAAACGGCAGCGAAGATCTTGTATGCGACATTAAGGAGACTTATTCCTCTGTAGTTGGCGCAGTCAGAGGGGTCTCCTTTTTTGCAAACAATTCTGGGACTCTATCCCTCTGGCATGCTTTCCTCTGACCATATTTTAAAGGTGAGCCGGTGCATGCTCCTTAGCAGCTCACCCCCAGCTGCTTTGAAGAGCTCAGCAGACAATGCATCTGCGCCAGCAGCTTTATTCGACTTGAGTTTCGACATGGCGATCCCAACTTCGTTCAGGTCTTACTTACTTATCAGCCCTGTGATCCATGGAGGATCTGAGCCTGAGCTATAGCTGCCTTCCATCCTTGACGGTCCCGGGCACGCTGCTTCCAGTTGTCAAGACCAAGATGTCTTACATCCGCGATTACTTGGTCTTTATACCGGAGGTTCGGTCTTCCTCTTCTTCTCGAACCAGGAGGTTCGGAGTCGAAGACCCTCTTAGCTGGAGCGTTGATGTCCATGCGCTCGATGTGGCCGAGCCAGTGTAGTCGACGGATCCTTGCCTTCCGGACTACCTCCACATCTTGGTACAGCTCGTAGAATTCGCGGTTGTATCTTCTTCTCCATTCACCTTCCTCACAGACAGGACCAAATATCCGGCGCAGAATTTTTCTTTCGAAAGAACCCAAAATCAGCTCCGCTGTCCTGCTTATCGTCCAGCTTTCGGCTCCGTACAGCAAGACTGGCAGAATGAGCGTTTTGTAAAGCATGACTTTGGTCTTTCGAGTGAGGAGTTTTGACCCCAGTTGTTTGGACAAGCCGAAGTAGCAGCGGTTGCCAAGGGCGATTCTACGCCGGATCTCCACTGTGGTGTCATTTGTGGAATTTACGTTTGCCCCGAGGTAGACAAACTCCTTAACTACCTCGAAATTGTAGCTGTCAATTGTTATATTTTGTCCCAGGTGGTGAGCGACGGATTGGTTTTTGCTTGACAGCATGTACTTCGTTTTTTCCTCATCGACCTTAAGACCAACTTGTTTCGCCTGTTCTTCAATCGCCGTGAATGCTTCCACAATGCCACGGCGAGAACACGCGATGATGTCGATATCATCCGCGTATCCTAGCAGCTGGATGGACTTGTAAAAGATAGCGCCTTCCCTGTTGACGCCTGCCCGTCGCACTATCTGCTCCAGCACCAGGTTGATGAAGTCACATGACAGTGCATCTCCTTGCCGAAATCCGGTGTATGCTTCAAACGGTTCCGAAGTCCTAGAACCTAGTTGCACGATGCATCGCGTGTTTTTTAGCGTGGCGCGACACAACTGGATCAGTTTTACCGGGATCCCGGATTCGGCCATCGCACCAAACAGTCCTTCACGATGAATGCTGTCGTATGCGGCTTTGAAATCGATGAAAAGATGGTGTGTATCGATTCGAAACTCGTTGGTCTTTTCGACTCGTTGGTTGATTTGCCGGGCCGGAAGCCGCACTGGTAGCTGCCGATTAGTGCGGTGCAAAATGGTTTTAGACGTTCACACAATACGCTGCACAGGATCTTGTATGCGACATTGAGCAGGGATATACCTCTATAGTTCTTGCAAGAGGTAGGATCGCCTTTTTTGTGGATGGGGCATATGGAGCTGGTATTCCAGTCGTCGGGCATGCACTCATCTTCCCAAATTCTGCAGATGATCTGGTGCATGCTCCCTACCAGAACATCGCCGCCAGCCTTGAAGAGCTCTGATGGCAAGCCATCTTCAGCTTCTGAATAGCTCTGCCGACTTCTTCGATGCTGGGTGGGAGGACTACTTCAGCGGCTGGAGTTGGGATTTCCTCGGTCCCTACCACTCTCTCTTGGTCATGCTCGTTAAGCAGCTACTGGAAGTGCTGCTTAAATACATCCACTATTCCCTGCAGGTCGGTGACAAGATTACCCTCGCAGTTTCGAAGAGCCAGGGTGCCCTTTTTGAAGCCTCCTGCGAGGCCTTTGGCTTTCTTGTAATAGGCTCGTATTTTATGTCTATCCCTAGACTCCTCGATATCCTTGAGCTGGGAGGCTGCGAAGATTCTTTTCTTTTGTCGCAGTAGTTTCTTCTCCTCCCTTCTTCTGGCTCGGTACTCTTCTCGCGCTGCCCTGGTTTTCCTCTGCAGCGCCTTTTGGTACGCCTCGTCGGTGGCTGCCTTTTTCTGCTCACACTCGCCATCATACCACGGGTTTCTTGTCGGGCGTTCAGGTCAGGGGGACGGAATTCTCTGCGATCTTCGCCGTTAAGAAATGGATCATTCTGCCTGACAGCGGTATATTGACTAACATCGCCATTATACAGTCTGCACAAGTGGTTTTTCCATATTCTCAGCATCGATTGCGATTCTACTTCCAGGTGTCCGATCTCATTTCTACAGGCTTCCGTTCTGGCTTTATAACCTTGGCATGTTCGCTTTATCTGTTGGTTAAACTTTCGAACGTCATGCCTGCAGTAACACCTCTCCAAATCCCCAATAGCGCGCTTCTCATGGTCTTTCTTCTTTCTCCTGAGAGGAGTATGTTCCTTCCATCTTTTTAACGCGCATAGCTCACGAGTTGCTCTTGTTTTTCTATGCAGCGAGGCTTTATATGCCTCCGGCTTCGCTGTGTAAATCTTCTTGCACTCGTCATCGAACCAGGTCTTTCTTCGTAGTGGAGCCTTGAAGCCCAAAACTTCAGACGCAGTGCTTTCCAGGGTTTGTTTGCTAAGGTTCCACTGTTCTATTGACTGCATGGAGGGTCGAAGTGTATGAGAGAGCTTAAGGGAGACGCGATCGGTAAAAGCACGAGCGGTTTCTGGCGATAGTAGCTTTCCCACGTCATAACCTTGTATTCTTACTTTAGTCCGCTGCATTCGTGATATCCCTAGGCGCTTCTTGACTACTACTCGGAAAGTTCGAACATGAAGGAGTGTCTGACGTCAATCGCGATGTGATCGATCCGGTAATAGATTGATTGATCTGACGACCGCCAGTTGCCTTGGTGTATATCGAGGTGCGCGAGGCGCGTACTGGCTAGAAGGAGATTCCTCCCCGTAGCAAGATCAATCAGCCTGTGTCCGTTATCGGATATGTTGTGTAGGCTGTGTTTGCCGAGGATTCGTTCAAAGATGCTTTCCTTTCCTCCTTTCCCAACTTAGCATAGAATTCTTCTAGTACAATTTTGATGTCTTAGCTAAGACATTGGGCATATGATCTGTCTAGGAGATTTAAGAACTTATCTTTGGTGGAGTCATCCCTGTCTTTGGATGGGGGCGTGGACGCAGATCAGGCTGATGTTAGAAGATTTAGCGTTGAGTCGGCAAGTTGTTCGGCTGCACGTGATCTGTTTAGGGACGTAACATTCCAAGTAACAGAGCTGTTGAGAAGTACCTGACAAAACTGTTAGAACTGTAAGTGGAGGAAAATGCTTGCTTGTTCAATCACGCTTTATTTATGAATCAATCTCGAATATATCTTTTACATTTAAATAGAAATGACACTAAAAGCAAAGAAGTCCTGTTCATAATTAACAGTTTTGTCAGGTACTTCTGAACATTCCGCCCACCTCGTCCAGTTTGTGTGACGAAATATTTGGCCGCCCACCGTATTCATCCGCCGTATTGTTGTCAATTGGAAGTAGTTCTCGTTAAGAACAATGGCGCTGGTCAAAGAGGAATCTGTAGACGTCATTCTGGGAGCTGACCTGTATGGCTCACTTCTATGTGGTGAAATTCTGCCATCATCTGCTGGTGCTCCTGTGGCACAGCGTACTCACTTAGGACGGGTTGTTTTCGGCCGCTTGCCAGACACTACAACTCGAAACGATCAAGAGGACGTAAAATCTTCCTGCGAGATGACAAAAGACGAACTCTATTGCGAAGAATTTTTTAAACAAACAGTACAACGGACCAGTTCTGAACGCTACGTCGTCAAGTACCCGTTTAAAGATTCCATCGACCGAACCACGCTTGTGGACTCTAAAGCTGACCCCACAGACTTAGCCGCTTTGACCCCTGGGCACTTCTTGGTGGGCGGTCCCATCACTGCCATTCCAGAACCAAGCTTGCTTGACACCAAGACAAGCCGACTGACACGATGGAGGCAGCTCCAGCAAATGCAGCAGGATTTCTGGAAGAGGTGGAGCTGCGAATACTTGCATGAGCTTCAGGTAAGAAGTAAATGGCAACAAACCAAACCCAACATCAAAGTGGGCGACCTCGTCCTGGTGAAAGATGAACGCACCCCTCCCACCAAATGGTCATTGGGTCGGGTATTGGAAGTACATGCTGGAGAAGACAATCTAGTGCGAGTCGCTACAATTCGTACACAGTCATCGATACTGAAACGAGCTATCTCAAAGTTGGTTCTACTTCCAATTGACAACAATACGGCGGATGAATACGGTGGGCGGCCAAATATTTCGTCACACAAACTGGACGAGGTGGGCGGAATGTTCAGAAGTACCTGACAAAACTGTTTTCGTTTTTTGCAAGGGTCGTCAACAATAATCCGGTCCGTTTCATCCGAGGCTTGTGGTTGTTTCTGAGCAATTGTGGGGTTTTCCGGTTACGGTTTGCTGGACCATGTCCAACCGACATTAATCCTATTTTGTGGGGCATGATACTCGACATTCGTCCTTCCGTCAGTAATTTCCAGATGGGACCACGAGGAGATGGAAATAGGACATGGTTAACAGAGCTGCAAGATGTTCGGCTTACTCGCTTTTTTTAGCAGACCAGCACCAGTCGACAGATGCTACTCTTACGTGGCCTTTGTTAGTCTATTACCAACGCTGTCCTAGACAGTCTCAATATTCCCTTGATATCTGCTTTTCTCTATCTTACTTACTTACTTACTTAAGTGGCGCTACAGTCCGTGGTGAACCTGGACCTCAACCAACAAGCGTCTCCAGCCGGCACGGTCTTTGGCCAGCTGTTTCCAGTGCCGCACGCCCAGTTGGTTGAGGTCCCCTTCCACCTGCGTGCGACACCGCTGAGGCGGCCGTACTCTGCCGCGCCTTCCTTCCGGAGTGGATTCGAAGACTTTTCGGGTCGGAGCTGTATCTTCCATGCGCTCTACATGGCCTAGCCACCTTAGACGCTGTATCCGTAGACGTCGTACCAGGCCGATGTCGCTGTACAACCCGTACAGTTCTTCGTTATATCTTCTCCTCCATACACCGTTTGAACAAACGGGACCGTAGATAGTGCGCAGAATTTTCCTCTCGAAACGACCAAGGGCATCTTCATCCGCTTTTGTTAAGGTCCAAGCCTCTGCACCGTAAAGGAGGACTGGGATGATCAAGGTCTTATATAGTGTCACCTTGGTTTTCCGAGAGAGGGCTCTACTTCTCAATTGCATCTTGAGCTCAAAGATACAGCGGTTGGCAAGAGTGATTCTGCGTTTTATCTCAGCGCTGGTGTTGTTGTCGCTGGTCATCAGTGAGCCAAGGTAGACGAATTCCTTGACCACTTCAAAGTTATATCCGCCCATGGTGACGTTCTGGCCAATACGTCGGTATTGTCCGTCTCTTTAAGATGAAAGCAGATATTTGGTTTTACCCTCATTAACCTTGAGACCCATCTTAGCCGCTTCTACCTCAATGCTCACGAAAGCCTCATTGACGTCTTGCTGTTTTCGTCCAATTACGTCCATATCGTCGGCGTACGCAAGCAATTGCGTAGACTTGAAATAAATCGTACCTCTTGTGTTGGCCAGTGACTCTTGCACGATCTTTTCAAGCACGATGTTGAAAAAGTTGCACGACAGTGCGTCGCCCTGCCTAAATCCTTTTTTAACATCGAAGGTCTCGGTTTGCTCATTACCGACCTTAATGGAGCAGCGAGAATTCTCCATTGTCATCCTGCACAGTCGGACGAGTTTGGCAGGGATGTTAAAACTAGACATGGCTTTGTACAGCTCGTCTCTATATACGCTGTCATACGCGGCCTTGAAATCGACGAAGAGGTGGCGAGTGTCGATTTGGTATTCCTGGGTCTTCTCCAAGATCTGCCGTAGTGTAAATATTTGATCTATTGTCGATTTACCTGGCCTGAAACCACACTGATAAGAGCCGATCAGGTTATCCACAAACGGTTTCAGGCGTTCACACAATACGGCAGAGAAGATCTTATATGCGATGTTAAGGAGACTTATTCCCCTATAGTTGGCGCAGTTATAGGGGTCTCCTTTCTTATGGACCGGGCAAACGATGCTGAGATTCCATTCGTCGGGCATGCTTTCCTCCGACCATACCTTGCAGATGAGATGGTGCATGCACCTTACCAGCTCATCTCCAGCCGCCTTAAAAAGCTCAGCAGACAGGCCGTCTGCGCCAGCGGCTTTATTAGACTTAAGTCTTGATATCGCTATTTTGACTTCGTCTAGGTCGGGTGGACTGAATTCTGTTACTTCGTGGTCCATTGCGAATGGTCCGTTCTGCCTGAAAGCGGTATCTTGTCTATCATCGCCGTTATACAGTCTGCAGAAGTGGTCTTTCCAAACCCTCAGCATCGACTGCGACTCTACTACCAGGTCTCCATTTTCATCCCTGCAGGCCGCCACTCTGGCTTTGTAGCCATGGCATGTTCGTTTTACCTTGTTGTAAAATTTACGGGCGTCATTCCTGCGGAAGCATCTCTCCATCTCCTCGATCTCACGCTTTCCGTGCTCTCTCTTCTTTCTTCTGAAAAGCGTGTGTCCCTCTCTTCTCTTCTGCTCATAGATTTCGCGAGCAGCTCTCGTCCGTCGTTGCAGCATGGTTTTATATGCCTCTTGTTTTGCCGCATGGGCTTGTTCGCATTGTTCATCGAACCAGGGGTTTCTAGGTGGTGGCTGTTTGAAACCCAGCACCTCTGAGGCAGCATCTCTGACGGCGCTCTGGCAATGAGCCCATTCCTGCTCTATTGTTTGTGCTGCTGTGGGCGGATTTTGAGATAACTTTGAGGAGACACGATCGGCAAAGATTCTGGCAGTCTCTTGCGATTGTAGCTTTCCAACGTCAAACTTACGTAGTCCTACTCGACTCCTAAGCATTCTTGAAATCCTCATTCATACCTTGGCTACAACAAGGTAGTGGTCCGAGTCGATGTTGGCCCCTCGGAAGGTTCGTACGTCTAGAATACAGGAGGAGTGTCTGGCGTCGATCGCAATATGATCAATCTGGTTGGTGGTCGATTGATCACAAGACCGCCAGGTACCCTTGTGGATGTTGAGATGGGGGAATCGCGTGCTTGCTACAAGGAGGTTACGCCCCGCTAGGAAATTTAGCCTTAGGTTAGCCTTAATCCGTTGTCGGATGTGGTGTTATGGAGGCTATGCTTTCCTATGATCGACTCAAATATGTCCTCCTTGCCCAGTTTTGCATTAAAATCTCCTAGGACTATTTTTGTGTCGTAGCTGAGACATTGGGCATATGTTCTGTCTAGGAGATCGTAGAATTCTTCTTTGAGTCGATCGTCCTTTTCTTCCGTTGGGGCGTGAGCGCATATTAAGCTAATGTTTCCAAATTTAGCTTTGATGCGGATTGTTATGAGGCGTTCGCTTACATCTCGGAAGCTTAAGACTTTTTGTCGGAGTCTTCCTCTAATAACGAATCCGCACCCGAATAGGCGCTGTTTGTTCTCCTTGTAGCAGTTCCCGTAGTAGATGTCGCAGTTTTTCATCCGTTTTTTGCCTGGTCCATCCCATCGCACTTCTTGGAGTGCGGTTATATCTGCTTTATAGCAGTTGAGGGTTTGCTCCAATTGATCGCCTGCACCCGGTCTGTTAAGGGACCTCACATTCCAGGTGCAGACTCTCAAGTCCGTTAGTCGTTTGCAGGGGTCGTCAGCTTTGTATCCGTCCGTATCCGAAGCTTGTTGTCGTTTCGGAACAAGCAGGTTTTTACGTGATAGGGATGTTACCCCTAAGCACAACCCCCAACCTGGAGGGCCAGGTTCCTCTTTCCCCAGGAACAAGGGTTGGGTCGCTGCTTTTCTCTATCTATGCTTTAGAAAGCCACAAAGGACTTACAACAAACACTTTGATGTACCATTGTTCATTGTGTATTCCTCTTTATTGTTTTAGACATTACAAAAGAAAACGTTTTTCTTCCATCATTGCTTAGGGGATTGTAAACTAAGCCGAAGTTCGAAGGAGAGCAGAAGTTCGTACTTAGAATACCAACGTGAGCCAAGAGATTATTAAACAAAATCCGCCAATTGGTGCAAACTGACTGAATGTCTTCTCACCCGTAAACGCACGATAGTAGAGTGAACCGCTGAACAGAAGTGTTCCCAATGCCATCAGAGTGCCAGTCTGAAAAAAAATCGGCCATAAGCAATTAGAATATAAGGTAAAGAGCATGACTTACCAGTACGGGTCGTTTGGACATTGGCACAGTCATCAGGGCAATGGAATGAATGAAATGAAGGCGATTGGCAGTTTCGAAAATTGCCTTTTGTTCACCTTTGTCTAGTGTTGCTTTTAATCGATGACTACCCAGTGCGCTTAGAATGACAGCACTAGCGCCGCTTATACCGGCCAAACGAATAAAGTGATAGTGTCTTCCTGAGAGACGCCACAGGGGGAGAACATTTGAGACCATTTCTACAGCTTCTCGGGGTTTTCTCACCAACGCGGCTTGCTGTTTTGGAACGATTCCCTTTAGTATTTCATTTCATTTGGAAGTTGTTTGATATTGCATGAAATGGAGTGTTAATGTTTATATTGTTAGTTAATACACACACAACACACTGTGAGTTGGTTATATAAAAGTCTTTACAGTCGAAGGGACTGATAATTAATATATTATTAAAAAGTCTGACGGGATGCCTTGCACTGTCAAATTGAATAACATTTCCTCTGACGACCCTAAAACAATGTTGATCTATTGCAGTTAATGCAACATGAAAGGAATACCTAAAATCAATGGAATCATAAACAATTGGCCAAAAATAACCGACGGCAAAACGCTATCCCCAGAACCAAAACGCCGCCGGGAAAACACACCATCAAAGGGACTAGCCAGAGCAGTTGTAACATCAACATCAAAACTTCAACACAACAGCAACAAGAAGTATTAGGCGGAATCTGCACAAGCAATGCATGAACACCAGGATCAACGACCAGGCAACGGCGCAGTTGCCCACCTTTATATACCTGGGCTTGTCAACTTAAAAAAATCATCAGTCCGATTAAACAACGTGAAGCAGCTGATAGCCACAGCTGCTCTCTTCCTACATTCAGTTCTTTTTATTTCCGTGTGTCTGTCCGTAGTAAACAGCCTCACGGTGGTGATGTCGTCGGCTTCCCGAAGGTTTAAACTCGCAGTTGTGTCCAATGGTTACAGAAAGCGGTCCTTCAAGTCGGTGTTATGATTAACATACTGGACTTTCACAACCCAGTAAATTGAGTTCAAATCTTAAGATCCCTGTGAACACTTTTCGCAGCGAACAACAACAATAAATTATCAAGACTCATGCTAGCTCACCGAGCATTTGTTGCTCCGGGGCTCATCAAGCCCGAAACAGAATCTTTCATTCATTCTTTAGCCAATCATTTAATGACTGCGGTTGGAGGCTTCTGCTATCGGTTGGAGCACTCAGATGCAAACACTGGTCTATTGTACTCCAGACTTCTCCCTGTAATTGCTATATATGTACGAGGGCATGGTACATCACAAGACAAACCATCTGAAAGACGACTTCTCGCCGGGTTTCGACAGTCTCCCAGCCATATTGAACTGGCTCTCTATGCAAGCCTCTTTCTACCCTTTTTCGCCTTTCACTTCGACAAGTTTCTTTCCCAACAATTTGGAAAAATGCTTTCTTTTCACATAAACCCTTCGAGTCCATTGTGTGCGACTTAATGTCACACCACTGCAAATCCATCATTTCAACATAGTTTCCTAAAAAGTACACCCATCACAACCAACCTTATTTGTCTCCAAAGCTACCGACTTCATCAAAGCTACTGGTAAGATAAGCCATCCATTAGTCTACTTTATACTCAAGGCTTTAGGCTTCCCACCTCAAAATATCGAATAACTTAAATCGTAACTCTAGAATCGCATTTTTCCGAAGTTCAATTCCTGACCCCATTATAGCCTTTTCCGGTGTTCCGCAAGGTAGCCATCGCGGTCTTCTAAGTTTTGTCCTAACTGTTCATTTAATCATAAAAGACTCCAACTTGTTAATCTACGCTAACGATATATAAATCAAGTCCAGCTGACTCGCTCGCACTCCAAAACGGTATTGATTCCTTCGATACTTGGTGTGATAATAACATCCTGAGGCTCAACGTCGTTAAATGCTATAGCTCCGACCTTCCAGAACTTTCTAGCTTCTATGTACCTTCTCTTTCATGCAGGACCTAGGAATCATACAAACACAAAGAGTCGTCAAAGCCAACTTCGCAGGTGCCGTTCAACTAGAATGGTCAACAGAGGTACACCACAGGATGGCGTACTTTCCCTTTTCCTCTGGAACATGGTAGTCAACGATCTACTTCTTTTGCTAAGACAGGAAGGGTACGCTGTGACCGCTTAAGCGGACGATATTGCTATAGCCGTCTCAGGAAGGTTTATGATGTTTGTCACATAACCTGGACGGAGTGCAGGTGGTTTGACTCGTAGATGTTCGTTCACTACTCTCCAGGGGTGGTTGTCCTAGATAGGATTCGAGAGGAATTCGACTGAATCTTACGTTGGTTGTAATTCTCAGCAAATGTTCCATGCTGCACACACAGAGTTTTATCACTTCTCATTCCCAGATCTGTGTTGCACAATTTTTCCGTATAGGAGTTGCATTTCTTGGTTATGCAGATACTTTGAACTACAGACCTTCCGCTGGACAGTCGGTGATGTTTGCCACTGCCTAGTACTGTTTACTAATAAATATAAAATTTCGCCCTTCGACCCACCAAGGCTGGAAGGAACCCAATTAGCAATCGAAGATCGGGCCAAATACCTCGGCCTTATCCTTGACACGCGTCAAACATCCTGGATGTGCGAACATTCAGAGGGGCAAATGTCGACTCTGACCACTTCCTCGTAGCAGCAAGATTCAGAGCTCGACTGTCCAATGTCAGAAAGCTGCACCAGCCCATCAGGAGGAGGTTCGACATTGGGCGCCTGAGCACACCGGAGGTTGCCAGAGTCTACAGGGAGCAGCTGAGCGAAAGACTCTACGGTATGCCTACGTCGAACACAAATGCCAATAATATGTGGCTGCATTGCCGCTCAGCCATTCAGGAAGTAGCCGAAACCACCTTAGGATACCTACCACCCCCGACAAGAAACCCGTGGTATGATGGCGAGTGTGAGCAGAAAAAGGCAGCAACCGACGAGGCGTACCAAAAGGCGCTGCAGAGGAAAACCAGGGCAGCGCGAGAAGAGTACCGAGCCAGAAGAAGGGAGGAGAAAAAGCTACTGTGACAAAAGAAAAGAATCTTCGCAGCCTCCCAGCTCAAGGATATCGAGGAGTCTAGGGATAAACATAAAATACGAGCCTTATACAAGAAAGCCAAAGGCCTTGCAGGAGGCTTCAAACTGGCTGGCTCTTCGAAACTGCGAGGGTAATCTTGTCACCGACCCGCAGGGAATAGTGGATGTATTTAAGCAGCACTTCCAGCAGCTGCTTAACGAGCATGACCAAGAGAGAGTGGTAGGGACCGAGGAAATCCCAACTCCAGCCGCTGAAGTAGTCTTCCCACCCAGCATAGAAGAAGCCGGCACAGCTATTCAGAAGCTGAAGAACAACAAGGCCGCAGGCTCAGATGGCTTGCCATCAGAGCTCTTCAAGGCTGGCGGCGATGTTCTGGTAGGGAGCATGCACCAGATCATCTGCAGAATTTGGGAGGACAAAAGCATGCCCGACGACTGGAATACCAGCTCTATATGCCCCATCCACAAAAAAGGCGATCCTACCTCTTGCAAGAACTATAGAGGTATATCCCTGCTCAATGTCGCATACAAGATCCTGTCCAGCGTATTGTGTGAACGTCTAAAACCATTTTGCACCACACTAATCGGCAGCTACCAGTGCGGCTTCCGGCCCGGCGAATCAACTATAGACCAAATTTTCACACTTCGACAAATCCTGGAAAAGACCAACGAGTTTCGAATCGATACACACCATCTTTTCATCGATTTCAAAGCCGCATACGACAGCATTCATCGTGAAGCACTGTTTGGGGCGATGGCCGAATTCGGGATCCCGGTAAAACTGATCCAGTTGTGTCGCGCCACGCTAAAAAACACGCGATGCACCATGCAACTCGGTTCTAGGACCTCGGAACCATTCGAAACATGCACCGGATTTCGGCAAGGAGATGCGCTGTCATATGACTTCTTCAACCTGGTGCTGGAGCAGATAGTGCGACGGGCAGGCGTCAACAGGGAAGGCACTATCTTTTACAAGTCCATCCAGCTGCTAGGATACGCGGATGATATCGACATCATCGCGTGTTCTCGCCGTGGCATTGTGGCAGCATTCACGGCGATTGAAGAACAGACGAAACGAGTTGGTCTTAAGATCAATGAGGACAAAACGAAATACATGCTGTCAAGCAAAAACCAATCCGTCGCTCACCACCTAGGACAAAACATAACAATTGACAGCTACAATTTCGAGGTAGTTAAGGAGTTTGTCTACCTCGGGGCAAACGTAAATTCCACAAATGACACCACAGTGGAGATCCGGCATAGAATCGCCCCTGGCAACCGCTGCTACTTCGGCTTGTCCAAACAACTGGGGTCAAAAGTCCTCACTCGAAAGACCAAAGTCATGCTTTACAAAACGCTCATTCTGCCAGTCTTGCTGTACGGAGCCGAAAGCTGGACGATAAGCAGGACAGCGGAGCTGATTTTGGGTTCTTTCGAAAGAAAAATTCTGCGCCGGATATTTGGTCCTGTCTGTGAGGAAGGTGAATGGAGAAGAAGACACAACCGCGAACTCTACGAGCTGTACCAAGATGTGGATGTAGTCCGGAAGGCAAGGATCCATCGACTACACTGGCTCGGCCACATCGAGCGCATGGACATCAACGCTCCAGCTAAGAGGGTCTTCGACTCCGAGCCTCCTGGTTCGAGAAGAAGAGGAAGACCGAACCTCCGGTATAAAGACCAAGTAATCGCGGATGTAAGACATCTTGGTCTTGACAACTGGAAGCAGCGTGCCCGGGACCGTCAAGGATGGAAGGCAGCTATAGCTCAGGCTCAGATCCTCCATGGATCGCAGGCCTGATAAGTAAGTAAGTATCCTTGACAGGAAACTGAATTGGAAACACGAAATTCTTGACCGAGTCAAGAAAGCAACCCCTGCCCTCTACGGTTGCACGAAAGTGTTGGGCATCTGGGTCTCCAACCCAGCATTATGCACTGGCTCTATACAGCAGTCATTAGACCTATCCCTTTTTATGGCATCGTAATTTGGTGGACTGCTCTGGAGAAGCCAGTCTATCGAAACCTTCTGGGGAAAGTGCAAGGATCGGCCAGCATTTCCATCAGTGGTGCGATTAGATTGACCCCCACGGACGCCCTAAACATTCTAATACATCTCCCACCATTGGACCTCTTTACCAAACAAGTTGCTGCCTGCGCGGCCCTACGGATCAATAGCATAGGAAAATGGCCCACACTACAGAAAGGGCGGACCATAGACCTTGTGACAACCAAAAGAGGAACCTTAAGCACTCTAATAGGTATCATTACAGGTCACTGCACAATTGGTAAACATGCGGCCAAACTAGGGCTACCTGCCAATGACTTCTGCCGCGGCTGCATGGATGAGGAGGAAGAGGAATCAATTCACCATCTGCTATGCCCATGCCCCTCTTTTGCGAATCGTATGACGATCTACTTCAGCGCGCCCTTCTACGATAACCTAAGTGAGCTAGCAGATATAAAAATAGCTCAAATCCATTGCTTCATCAGAAGCACTGATTGGTTTTCAGGTGGCGGATCTAAGTAATATGATCCATGTAATGTAATAATATATAATCCACAGAGTGAATTTTGCTCTTGATTTTATAAAACGATGGTCTAACGAAGCCTGGTCCCCATACTAGGTTAGCCATTCTATACGAATTGCCTTAAGGAGTATCTCATGGTCTGATAAAATTAAATTCATCCTATGACAATCGACTGCAGTTAATGGGCTTACAAACCCTGAAAGCCGGCATTTTCTTTGTGTACCAATTGTTAGCTGGAACTATCGACTATCATGCTCTTTTGGAAATGATTTCACTCAACACAAACCCTCGTCACTATGGCCACTTTGAATCCATTCGCAGAATGTTACTTTTAGCTAACCAATCACAAATATCCTCTAATTAACGAGCATGAAGAAGAGAGAGTTCTAGTGGACGAAGAGATCCCGCCTCCAGTCGACGAAGTTGTCCCCAAGTAGGCATAGCTATTAAAAGGCTAAAGGACGAAAAGGCCACAGGCTCGGATGGATACCATCAGAGCTCTTCAAGGCTGGCGGCGATGTTCTGGTAGGGAGCATACACCAGACCATCTGTAGAATTTGAGAGAACGAATGCATGCCCGACGACTGAAATATCAGCTCTATATGCCCTATCCACAAGAAAGGCGATCCTACCTCCTGCAAGAACTATAGAGGTATGTCCCTGCTCAATGTCGCATACAAGAGCCTGTCCAGCGTACTGTGTGGACGTCGAAAGCCCTTTTGCACCGCACTAATCGGCACACACCAGTACAGCTTCCGACCCGTCAAATCGACTATAGACCAAATCTTCACGCTGCGACAAGTCCTGGAGAAGACCAGCGAGTTTCAAATCGATACCCACCACCTCTTTATCGATTTAAAAACCGCATATGACAGCATTCATGGCAAAACCTTAACCAACGCGATGGCCAAATCAGAGATCCCGGGAAAACTGATCCGGATGTGTCGAGCCACGCTAACAAACATTCGATGCACCGTGCAGCTCGGCTCCAGAACCTGTGAGCCCTTTGAATCGTGCACCGGATTTCGGCAAGGAGATGCGCTGTGATGCGATCTCTTCAACCTCGTGTTGGAACAAATAGTAAGGCAGGCCAACGTCAACACGGTAGTCACGTAGTTCCTATGTGACTTACTCCCTATAATTCCATTGAATGAATATGGATTTGACAGCTACGGCGTTTGTAGTTGCGCTGTCGCCGCGCCGTGTAGTAGCATTGTGAAACAGGCATGACTCTACATATCGACGTCTTGAGACTATCATGTGACCATTTTGTCACGTCTTGACTCTACATATCGACGTCTTGAGACTATCATTATTCATTATCCCTGATACCGATCGACTTAAGGCCACACGGAACTGAGTGTTATCTGAAGCAAACCTACTTGTTACGAAACAACCAAATGAAATGCAATCAGCTAGAATGATGTGTACCCTTTCATAGATGGTACAACGTGCTGGAACTTCGACAATCTCCCAAATAAGAAACGGACAGGCTTCACTCGTGATTTTGGCGAATAAAACCACCCACTGACCGGAATAACTTCTCTCTCATTTGCTAAAGGAACATGATACAGCAAATAATGTACATCTAAATCTGACATATGGTACGACCGACCAGCCCCGACCACTCCAAATAGGAAAACGACTCGATAAGGATTATTACAGAAAATAAAATAATTTTCATTCTTAATTACTCACGGATATTCTAAGCAGCCCAGTCGTGGTATTAATTACAGCCTGACTGACTGGATTTCCAAATGCTAGATAACCAAGACTATCAGCGAGTGACATCTTCGACAAAGACGACAAAACTTGGAATGAGTCGGTAGATCCTTGCTCGGGAAGACACTGATAATTTATTACTTTCCTCTAGATCCTAAGCTGATCCCAAGGAACTATGTATATACGTTTACTGTTATCAGAAATATAAATTAACCGGATAATCGCGAAAAATATTTCCAAATTATGCTCAGATTTGGCTCAGACGTTCGTCTCTTTTGACAGCTTGCCGGCACAGAGTTGCCATCAGTGCTGCATGGTACTGTATATTGTGTTTAAAGTGCTTTCTATCATGTGAATGGTTATAAGCAGGGATAAAGAATGAGATACCAATCTATTGGCTTTGACAGGCACTTTAACAGTTTGCACCTACAAACGCGTTGAGGTTTGACGGCGTCTTGACTATGTCATTCTGCCCTGTTCCGACGTCTTGACTCTAAAGCGCGGTTCATATTGAACGATTTATCAAGCGATTTGGTTGACAACCGTGGTTGGACGACAAATTGTGTATGCAAAACCAATGTGAACGCCCCAGCTACAAGTCGGTACGATTTGTAGTCAGGAAGTTGAAAATTTCCAACTTTTTGCTTGACAGCCGTGGTTGAACGATTTATCGTTAAGTGGGAACAGTTGTTGTACAACTTCAGAGCATTTTTTCACATTTGCTTGTGCGTTCAGAGAAACAACACCAACTTTGAGCGGAATGAACGATATGACTTCAAACAATGAAAAAATGTTGGTTGTCTGTAAAGTCGGTTTACGGACGATTATTTTGTGTGATAACGTCATTAGAAAACATTGATGAAAAATGAACAACACGCTGTGTTCCCAAGCGGTCCACCATCTAAGTACTAACCGCAGCCGACGCTGGTTGATTACGATATTCGGACGACAGTCGATACATATGATGCCTGATTCACAATGCTACTACACGGCGACGCGACAGCGCAACTACAAACGCCGTAGCTGTCAAATCCGTATTCATACAATGGAATTATACGGAGTAAGTCACATAGGCACGTATGTAGTCGTGTCGCAGCGCTGTAATTTCGAAAATTTGAAAAACTGTCGCAACTACACAGCGTTTCGAATTTCGAATTCGACATTGGAGGAATGAGTTTGATAACTTGGTCTAACCCGCCACCTTCTTCTGACTTCTGTTTTCGCTTTTAACTTTTTATAGGCTAAAGCAGCCGCATATGTTAGCAATAATGTTTTTTTTCTAATTATTTTGATCCATTTATGAACTAATTTCAGTTTCAATCTTCGAATTTTTTACTGATGCCAACTTCACTCTATAGAATTCACCTCCAACTTCACTCACAGAAGTAACCGCGCTGTCAAAAAAAAAAACGCCGATGAAAGTAGCTCCATTGTGTATTGACTGAACGAACTTACAACCACAGCAAACGGCAGCGTTTGTAGTTGCGCTGTCGCGTCGCCGTGTAGTAGCATTGTGAAACAGGCATGAGATTGCTCGGACAGTGTTGTGGTTTGGAAAGGAAACGCAAACATTCATGAGCTGCTCGTGAGTGTGCGCTACCCAACGAGCAATTATTAAGCGCACGCGTTCATGAGTAATTGGCTGTGAGCAGTTTTTTCGATTTGGAAATGGGCACATACATACATATGTACATATGTATGTATATATGTATGAATATCCAACATGCAGGCTCACACGATTTCTTCAGAATCGTATTTGTCGTCTGAAAACAGAATTAGGGCGTGTGCATGTATGTATGTATCACCTGGATTATTGATTACTCCTAAAAGTATGCATACGTCATCACAACATTTTTTTCATGCCCCAAGTATGCAAACAAACTTCTATCCCATAGGTGTAATGTCGTTGAATAAATGAAACATTTATTATCCACTTTAACTAATAACATATATTTTAATTGATTAATAAACAGCGTTTTAATTTTACGTGGTTTTCCGTTGACGTCTGGAAGAGAAGTGTGGTTAATTCAGAATGTCAAAAAGTGTCAAATGCTTGAATTCGTTTGGCAAGGGTATGTGCTGCCAAGTACATACATCACAATAGGCAAAATAGATGCCTCTCTATCGCTTGTTTCGCTCAGGCGGAACGTGACAATGAGTCATACTTTTTCATCGATTTATAAGACGTTACCACGTCAACATTATTTTTTTCAGTAACTCATCATACGTTACTATCAATTCGCAAATAATTACGAAAATCCTCTGGCAAATTTTGGTGAAATTCTCTTAACAGTTAGTCGGAGTCTACACGAGGGCTATCTTTTTGCGCCTTTTTCTTTTGAACCTACGTTCCAATTTGAGGACGCGTCCACACGGAGTTTTTCTGCTTGTGCCTGTTTCTTGACATTTCGCTTCACATTTCAATTTCGTTGCCTGTGGTGACGTTTGAAAAGTACGGATGGTATCCAAACGTACACTACCAAGTCAGAAACAAGAGTGAAGCGACATCGCAAAACAAAGAAAAGGAGATAAGGAAATGGCAAAAAACCCACGAAGTAGCTACCCGCGCGTGAGTGTGCCATTGTATTTCTGTTTCACTTACCCTCTCTTTTACACTTATTTAAGCCCTCACCAGATAGCCCTCGTCTAGACTCCGACTTACCGATGAGAAATTATTACGTTTTCCGACCCATGGTTTAATCCACATTCGCTATTTTTTTTTTCTTCATTTTCGAGTATTTCATCAATAATCATCCCTGTAACAGAGCATGCGCCGCCAAGTTAATACTTCGAAATTTCTATCGCAAGTGAAGTCGGTCAACAAGTTGTTTGGTGTGAACGCTACGCATTATTTGGTCGTCAAACAAATCGCAACGGTAAATCGTTCAATGTGAACCGCGCTTAAGTCAGAAGCGTCGTTTTTAAAGCGGCCCCTAGACGCTGATTATTATTGTGCAAAATATTTCACAATTTGATTGGCTAGCTGCCCCAGACGGTTCAATATTTTTCCCAATAATTTAGTTGACCGCTCATATTTGTAATAAAAGTCAAAAGCGTTTTGATTTTCCGCAATATATCACACAATCTTGCAATATTATCTACAGACGCACAATAATATTGCGCAATATCAAATATTGCACAGTATTATTAAGCGTCTAGGGGTCGCTTTATATTACAATGTTACAAAAGCAAAAACCAAACCCAGCGGCGATCAACGGGCAGAGGTACGAAAGATTGGTATCTCATTCTTTATCCCTGGTTATAAGTAAATGATCTGAGGACCAGCAATCTGCAAGGTCTTTGGACGCATGTCGGAGTTAAATGCATACATATCATCTTCGCCTCTAAGGCGAGGTACACACCGTCGATCAAAAGTGACGTCAGTCCTTAAACGGTGAATAACACGTATAGTATCGGTATGTAAAGGGTTCGCCATCTAACGTTTTTTTTTTTTCAAGTAGTGCTTATTTCGTGAATGGTAACACTTAGCCCATGTCTGATTTGACAGATAATTAGTTTTATCCTTCCGCTGAACGAATATGGTTGTGTATACGCTTGAACAACGCTGGGAAATATTACCATTATTTTGAAAATCATGGTAATGTTGCAAGATGTGTGCGAAGAAGAGAAGCACCGTCAGCTCCGTATGTTCGTTATCTTGTGAAAAAAGTGAAAGAAACTGGCATCCTCATCGATAAATCAAAGCGTGGAAAGCCAAAAACAGTGCGTACACCCGAGAATATTGCTGCTGCGGCAGAAAGTGTGCGTGAAGCGCCATCAACATCAATTCACCGTCGTTCTCAACAATTGAACATTTCGGAGACATCATTGAGACGAATTTTGCATAAAGACCTTGGTATGACGCCATACAAAGTCCAATCGGTTCAGGAGTTGAAGTCAACTGACCATCCAATGCGTTTTCGCTTCGCTAAGTGGGCCTGCGATCGACCTACAGAAGATGCCGATTTTGCCAAAAAAAATCATCTTTTTAGATGAAGCTCATTTTGATCTTGGCGGGTATGTAAACAAGCAAAATTGTCGCATTTGGGGCACAGAAAACCCGCACGCATACATTGAGAAGCCGGAGCACCCAAAACGAGCCACTGTTTGGTGCGGATTTTGGTCCAGAGGCATAATTGGGCCATTTTTCGTCGAAAATGAGCAAGGAGTGGCCGTTACAGTCAATGGCGATCGTTATCGGGCCATGTTGAACGAATTTTTGTTCACAAAAATTTAAGAGGAGGATATTGACAGCATTTGGTTTCAACAGGGCGACGCTACGTGCCACACAGCCGAAGCTACACTCGATGTTTTGCGCCCTGTTTTTGAAGATCGCATTATCAGCCGCAGAGCTGATGTCGTTTGACCACCTCGGAGCTGCGATTTGACACCGTTGGACTATTATTTGTGGGGTGCCGTCAAAGATAAGTGTTACGCCGACAAGCCAGAGACAATTGACGCATTAATGCCTGATTCACAACACTGCGTTAGTGCTAGCTGAGACATCCAACACAAGCAATTCAATGGGGTAGTCATAAATACTGCGTTTGCGTTGGCGAGCTTACGTTCATTAAAAAATGAGAGAAAATAAGAAAAAAATTAGAGCGAGAGAAAACGTAAGCTCACGTAACCAAAGGAGACAAAAGTCAAACGCGTCGGAAATTTCTGTGCGTTTGAACGACTGTTGCTGTGTATTGATGTGTATGCTGTATCTGTGTATTTTATGGTTTGTGTTGTGTACGTTTGAGTCAGTGTTTTGACATGGAACGGCTGATAAAATTGAAGTAAGCATGCGTCGAAGCATTTCTCGTAACACGTAAAGTGCCTCGCACCAACGCAGTGTTGTGAATCAGGCATAAAGCACAATATTGGTAAAGCCATTGGTGTAATACAGCTGCACACAATCGATAATGTGCTTAAAAATTGGACCGATCGTGTAGGCTACTGCATGGCCAGCCGAGGCAGCCATTTGAATGAAATTATTTTCCATTATTAACCGGAAGGATTGTACTTTCAAATAAAAGAGAAATTTTAGAAAATGTTCAGTAGATTTTTTATAGCATTTTCAAAAACAAGTTATTTGGCGGACCCTTTATTACAAAAGCAACAACCAAATTTTTCCATGTTGTTAATTTATCTATGGACACAATTCATGTACACACCGTACACACTGTCCAACACACCAACATGGCCGCTGATCGTCACTCAGTAGCAGAAACTTTTGCAAATCATCAGTTTTGATTGACAAACCATCATCCACCTGTACACCCTATCAGTTTTGAGTGACATCCAACAAAACTGTCACTTTTGATCGACAGTGTGTACCTCACTTTAAAATCAGGATTGAGTCTAGGAATTGGCAAGTCCTAAAGGAGGGCATGGGCTCGGACATACAGGGTAAAGTTGTTGATCGCTCTCAACCTGGCGAGATGCCAGGAACACGATTTGCGATTCTGCTCCTGGAATGTCAGAACCCTGTACACTCCCGGAGACACTCATAAACTAGAAAGAATCCTCACGCAGTACAAGGCGGATATATAGGCTGGATAGGAAACGGTATGATGAGGAAGAAAAACTACGACATCGATTACAGCTGTCACAAAAGATTTCACTTAGTGGGATGCGGACTTGTCGTTGGAAAGCGGTTAAGGTCGTAGGTCATCGACTTTAAACCTATAAGTGATCGCCTGGCTGTGATCCGCATTAAAGGCAGATTTTACAACATCAGCCTTATATGTGCACACGCCCCTACCGATGAGGCTGAAGACCCTATCAAGGAGGACTTCTATGACCTCATGGACAACGCCTACGGAGCTTGTCTGGAGTACGATGTTAAAATCGTGCTCGGGGACTTCAACGCCAAAATCGGTAAGGAGAACACCCTTGGCGGAGTGATCGGAAAGCACACCCTCCACGATACGACAACAGATAACGGCTTCCGACTCACGGACTTTGCGCCAGCTCGTAGTGCAGTGTTAAGTAACACAAGATTCCCTCGTAAGCGAATCCACACAGCAACCTGGTGATCTCCGGACGTTCGAACCGCAAGGCACTCGTCAAACATCCTGAATGTGCGAACATTCAGAGGG
The DNA here is from genome assembly GCA_951905685.1 of Eumerus sabulonum. Classification (NCBI taxonomy): domain Eukaryota; kingdom Metazoa; phylum Arthropoda; class Insecta; order Diptera; family Syrphidae; genus Eumerus; species Eumerus sabulonum. Next base: position 10,994,727 of record OX645060.1, read on the forward strand.
GCAAATGTCGACTCTGACCACTTCCTCGTAGCAAAAAGATTTAGAGCTTGACTGTCCAAAGTCAGAAAGCTGCACCAGCCCATCAAGAGGAGGTTCGACACTGGGCGCCTGAGCACACCAGAGGTTGCCAGAGTCTACAGGGAGCAGCTGAGCGAAAGACTCTACGGTATGCCTACGTCGAACACAAATGCCAATAATATGTGGCTGCATTGCCGCTCAGCCATTCAGGAAGTAGCCGAAACCACCTTAGGATACCTACCACCCCCGACAAGAAACCCGTGGTATGATGGCAAATGTGAGCAGAAAAAGGCAGCAACCGACGAGGCGTACCAAAAGGCGCTGCAGAGGAAAACCAGGGCAGCGCAAGAAGAGTACCGAGCCAGAAGAAGGGAGGAGAAAAAACTACTGCGACAAAAGAAAAGAATCTTCGCAGCCTCCCAGCTCAAGGATATCGAGGTGTCTAGGGATAAACATAAAATACGAGCCTTTTACAAGAAAGCCAAAGGCCTTGCAGGAGGCTTCAAAAAGGGCACCCAGGCTCTTCGAAACTGCAAGGGTAATCTTGTCACCGACCCGCAGGGAATAGTGGATGTATTTAAGCAGCATTTCCAGCAGCTGCTTAATGAGCATGACCAAGAGAGAGTGGAAATCCCAACTCCAGCCACTGAAGTAGTCCTCCCACCCAGCATCGAAGAAGTCGGCACAGCTATTCAGAAGCTGAAGAATAACAAGGCCGCAGGCTCAGATGGCTTGCCATCAGAGCTCTTCAAGGCTGGCGGCGATGTTCTGGTAGAGAGCATGCACCAGATCGTCTGCAGAATTTGGGAAGATGAAAGCATGCCCGACGACTGGAATACCAGCTCTATATGCCCCATCCACAAAAAAGGCGATCCCACCTCTTGCAAGAACTATAGAGGTATATCCCTGCTCAATGTCGCATACAAGATCCTGTCCAGCGTATTGTGTGAACGTCTAAAGCCATATTGTACCGCACTAATCGGCAGCTACCAGTGCGGCTTCTGGCCCGGCAAATCAACTATAGACCACATTTTCTCACTTCGACAAATTCTGGAAAAAACCAACGAGTCTCGAATCGATACACACCATCTTTTCATCGATTTCAAAGCCGCATACGACAGCATTCATCGTGAAGAACTGTTTGGAGCGATGGCCGAATGGCCGGGATCCCGGGAAAAACGATCCAGTTGTGTCGCGCCACGCTAAAAAACATGCGATGCACCGTGCAACTAGGTTCTAGGACTTCGGAACCGTTTGAAGCATACACCGGATTTCGGCAAGGAGATGTGCTGTTATGTGACTTCTTCAACCTGGTGCTGGAGCAGATAGTGCGACGGGCAGGCGTCAACAGGGAAGGCACTATCTCCTTCCCGAGGTATACCTCGGGGCAAACGTAAATTCCACAAATGACACCACAGTGGAGATCCAGCATAGAATCGCCCTTGGCAACCGCTGCTACTTCGGCTTGTCCAAACAACTGAGGTCAAAACTCCTCACTCCGCTTTACAAACGCGGAGCTGATTTTGGGTTCTGTCTGTGAGGAAGGTGAATGGAGAAGAAGACACAACCTCGAACTCTACAAGCTATACAAAGATGTGGATATGGTCTGGCTCGGCCACATCGAGCGCATGGACATCAACGCTCCAGCTAAGATGGTCTTCGACACCGAGCCTCCTGGTTCGAGAAGAAGAGAAAGACCGAACCTCCGGTATAAAGACAGTTAAGTTGAGAATTCTGAAGTGATCAGTCGTGTTTTTCTTTTTTTCTCTCTAAGTGTATACCAAATCGTAGTTAATTAATTAAAAGCGATACAGAACAAAACCAAATAATAATATATTTATTGACTATATTAAAAAACATATTAAAAGTTAAGTTATAATAAAAACAAAGGAATACAATCAAAAGACTGGTAAGATGAATTCGTGTAATCGTTGTGGGGATCCGTTACCACTTGACGGTGAATATATCAACTGTTCATCCTGCAAAGGAAACTTACATTTTGAGTGCAGCTCTGTATCCCAGAATTCTTACCGGAAAATGTCACAACAAGTGAAAAGGAACTGGCAATGTACTGCATGCAGGGTGAAAGATAAAGAGCCGCAAGAAGAAAACATCCAAAACGCAAAAAGGTCTCGGACCGCAGAGTCCCCCAAGGCAAGTGCTTCAAACAATGGGCCAGCTAATATCAGTTCTGTAAATAAAGAACTAAGAGAGATAAAGGCATTACTGAAAGAATATGTAAAGGCAGTAGAATTTACAACAAACAAGTACGAGGACATAAATAACGAACTTACGAAAAACAACACATTACTACAAAAGCTAATGAAAGAACTTGAGGATTATAAAAAACTAATCGAAACCAAAGACGAACAAATAACATATCTACAGACGCAAGTCAACGTACTGGAACAAAAACAAATTGACAGGAACGTAGAAATAAAAAACATTCCAATGCTCGGCAATGAAAATGCATTGGATATGATTAAAGCGATAGGTGAAACACTTAATACACAAATCACTGAAACTGATATTGAAGAGGTTTATACGTTCACTGACAGAAAAAACAAACAAATGAAAAACATTGTTCTAAGTTTCACAAGAAAAAGCACCAAAACTACATTTCTAGAACTGTCAAAACAGAAGAAAACATTGAAGTATGGTGAAGTGTGCTCAAAATTAGGAAAAGAGCCATACCCGGCGTACACAAATCAGAAAATATACATAAATGAACACATGACACCGCACTTTAAAAAGATTCTTTGGCTAGCGAAAAATAAAGCGACAGCAGCAAACTGGAAGTTCGTCTGGTTTAGAAACAACAAAGTGCTAGCAAGAAAAACAGAGGGGGAGCGAACAATAGAGATAAGAGCGATCAGTGATCTCGACAAAATGATATAAAAGATCGAGACATGATCGTAACTACCCTCGCGTACAAAAAAATCCCCTAGTTATGAATAACACCGAGAATGAATTAATTAATATAAAATTTAAAAAATTAAAATCCCAAGAAGATGCAAGCGAATACATTAAAAGCAATGAAACACAATTCTCATACATAGCGTTAAATATAAGGTCCTTGAGAACAAACTGGAATGCACTTATGGTATATGTAGCTGACTTTTTATGTAATATTGATGTCATTATGTTATGTGAAACGAATATTAAAAAAGAGGAAAATCAACTGTATCAAATAAATGGATACAGAAGCGAATTCTTTAATAGAAATAATTCAAAGGGAGGAGGAGTAGCAGTATATGTTAAAAATAATGTTATATATGAGAAACTCGAGGAAAGAACTTACACATACGAAAATGTCTACATCAATGTCAAACGTGGTAACTTTGAGGCTTCAATCCTATCTATATACAGGCCACCAAAAACAAATGTCAAATGTTTTATTCGTGAACTCAGCGAACAGGTCGACAGAGTTGGAACGAGGAGCAACATCATACTAATGGGTGATGTTAACATAAACATAAAAGACAAACGCAATGAAGATGTCTGCGATTATATGTCGATGGTAGCTTCAAAAGGTCTGCATAATTGCGTGCATACGCACACTCGTATAGATATGGGCAAAAACACCAAAACCCTAATCGATCACAACTTCGTGAGAGTCTGTAATGCAAATATCTACTCAGCGGTGATCGAAATGTGCATATCAGACCATTATGCTCTGTACTGCGGTATAAAAACAAATAATACAAGCAAAATGAAAAGAAATAAAGAAAGTGTAATACTAACTCATCTCATATCACAAAAAATTCAAGATTTCAACTGGGATAATCTGAGCGTATACATAGACATAAATGAGATGTATCACAATTTTAAAGAAATAATGAGTACATTATACTCAGCTTCTACAGTGATGAAAAAGAAACGGAGTACAGAGCATAGTTGGATAACCGCTGAATTAAAAAACGACTGCAGAGAGCGTGATAGACTATACAGACGATACAAAAACAATCGGAACAATGAAGATTATCAAAAAGAATACAAAATGTTTAGAAATGAACTAAATAAAAAAATAGCGAAAACCAAAGCCAGTTTCTACAAACTGAAGTTTCAAAACAGTAAAAATGACCCAAGGGAGACCTGGAAGACGGTTAACTCGATATTAGGGAAAAATAAGAGTAATTTGGATGACATTTTAACAAAGAATTTCGCAAATGAAGCAAATGTGAAGGAACTTACCAACAAATTTGCAAAAACGTTAACGTCAGAAGTAAAAAACCTTGTTCATGATTGTAGTTACCAAACCTACTTAGGCGACACAAACAGTGTGCAGAACTCAATCTATGCCGAACATGCCTCCGTTGCAGAGGTATGCAATATACTTAGGGCAATGAAAGAAAATAAATCGGCAGGGATTGATGGAATAAGACCGAGAGACTTAAAAAACAATGCAACTAAACTCTCGCCGGTGATAACGAAGATGATCAACATGAGTTTAGATCAAACATCGATCCCAAACATGCTTAAAACATCAATTGTTCGACCGATTCACAAAAGCGGCAAAAAAAGTGATATCTTGAACTACAGACCTATTTCAATCTTACCAGCTGTCGACAAAGTGTTGGAAGAAATATTAACAAGAAGGCTCTATGAATTCGTTGAAAAGTACAAGCTACTGAATAATAACCAATATGGTTTTCGTAAAGGCAAAAATATAAATAGACTGCTTGGGAATTTCGCGAACAAAATTTACAAAAGCCTTGACAAAAATCAGAGCACAATTGTTGTCTTCATCGACTTCAAGAAAGCTTTCGACACTTTGAGCCACCGACAAATCTTAAGACAGCTGAATAAAATTGGAGTACGAGGTCCAATATTAGCATGGTTTGAAAACTACCTAAGCAACAGATCTTTCAGAGTAAAAATTGGCGAGGAGATCAGTCAAGAAGAAAAAGTAGAATACGGTGTCCCACAGGGATCAAAACTAGGTCCGCTCTTGTTCATTATATATGTCAATGATTTATTGTCAGTATGCGTTCAGTGGAAAAATAATAAAAGTCGAAAGTCCAAACGAGATCGAATCCCGATAACAGCCATGTCATCGAATGTGTTTTTCCCGGTGCTTCTCCTCAGCGGGGTACTGACAAAGCCTCCTGTAGTATAATTGTAGTAAAAAGCTTCTCGAAACTCGCAGTTCAAAATCGGCAATAAACGTATCCCCTCCTGATACGTTGCGCTTAAGCCAACAGATTGTCCAATGTTCGATTAAAGTCGATTTCCGGTGTGGCCTTCATCTCTCTTGTTCATAACAGGAGTTCACATACCTCGGGTCCTACATAGCACTGTGTAAGTGCAAAGTAGCCTTCAGAATGACATGGCGTCTCAAACCAAAAGCGGAATATTGGTTGTACACTGCGGTGGTAAGACCTGTTTTAGTCTATGGCTCGCTTGTTTGATGGGAGGCACTTGAGAAGAAATGCCATCTTCAAAGTGTTTCAAGAAATCAGAGGGCAGGTTGTCTGAGGGTGACTGGATCTATAAAATCCACACCAACGGCGGCTCTTGAAACAATTCTGTACCTTTCACACTTAGACATATACTGCGAAAGCATCGCAATCAGGACTGCGCTAAGAATGCAAGAATCCGGTCTCTGGGCAAGAAGTCTTCATGGCCACGCATCTGTCTTAGAACGATGGGCCATTAAACGGACAATACCATTCGACTTCCTGTCTTACTTACTTACTTAGGTGGCGCTACAGCCCGATGTGAACCTTGGCCTCAATCAACAAACTTCTCCAGCTGGCACGGTCTTTTGCCAGCTGTTTCCAGCGACGCACTCCCAGTTGGTTAAGGTCCCCTTCCACCTGTGTGCGCCACCTTAGATTTGGTCGTCCTCTGCTGCGTCGTCCCTCGGTTGGGCTCGAAGACTTTTCGGGCCGGAGTTGTGTTTTCCATTCGCTCTACGTGGCCTAGCCATCTTAAACGTTGGATCCGATGTCGCTGTACCGCCCGTATAGTTCGTATCTTTTCCTCCGCTCTCCGTTTATACAAACGGGACCGTAGATTGAACGCAGAATTTTCCTCTCAGAACGACTAAGGGCCTCTTCATCCGCTTTCGTTAAAGTCTAGGCCTCTGCGCCATAGAGGAGGACCGGGAAGATTAAGGTTTTGTATAGCGCAACTTTGGTCTTTCGAGAGAGGGCTCTACTTCTCAATTGCCTCCTGAGCCCAAAGAAGCAGCGGTTGGCAAGAGTAATTCTGCGTTTGATCTTAGCGCTGGTGTTATTGTCGCTGGTCACTGTTGAGCCTAGGAAGACGAAGTCCTTGTCCACTTCGAATCTGTAGCTGTCAATTGTAACGTTCTGGCTGAGACGTCTGTGTTGCGCGTCTTTTTTGGTTGACAGCATATATTTCGTTTTACCCCCGTTAACCGCCAGACCCATTTCAGCTGTGGTCGTCCAATTACGTCAATGTCATCCGCGTACGCAAGCAGTTGCGGAGACTTGAAATAGATCGTACCTCTTGTGCTGGCCAGTGAGTCTCGTATGATCTTTTCAAGCACGATGCTGAAGAAATTACATGACAGTGCGTCACCTTGTCTAAATCCCTTTTTAGGGTTCCGTACCCAAAGGTAAAACGGAACCCTATTACTAAGACTTCGCTGTCCGTCCGTCCGTCCGTCCGTCCGTCCGTCCGTCCGTCCGTCTGTCACCAGGCTGTATCTCATGAACCGTGATAGTTAGACAGTTGAAATTTTCACAGAATGATGTAATTCTGTTGCCGCTACCACGACAAATACTAAAAACAGAACAAAATTAATTATACATATACATAATTACAAACAACCAATAATAAATTGTTTCGAAAGGTTTTCGTTGTCATCTTTCGGTCAGTTCCCATTTGTGAGCGGCTCGTAGTCATCCATTTTGGGAAACCAAACTCAAAGAAAGCGGATAGCCCGAGGGTACGATCAGCGCTTGACACGCGAACGAGTGGAGTTCAATCCGCAGAAGGTCAGCATTTTTGTTTTTTTTTTTTTGTTCCTAGTAGCACATGAGAGAGAGTGGGCGAAGAACTCGGGGAGAAATCTTCGGCGAAGTACTCGGAGAGAGTGATCTTCGGGGAAGAACTCCGGTACGGTTTTAAGCAGTTCCCGGTACACGGCCGTACCGTGTGTCCTATTGCCTACGTTGGTCGCGGATATCACGTTCATTGTATAAGGTATTGAAATCACAAATTTGCGTGTCGCGATTGGTGATGCGGGCTAAGTCGTTGGTCAGAGGAGTTTCGGTACGACTGTTCGAATACTCAAGCTGCGGTTTGTTTACCTTTTTGAACAGTGAATTCCTTTTTTTTTTAGTTTACATATATTTTTTTTATTTATTTCGACTTTTTTTATTGACATACGGTGTAGGGTAGTTTTAAGGATTAATTGTAAACCTAGATAAAGTTAGGTTAAGGAAATGAAATTTGTGACATATTGAATTGGAAACGATGACGGTGTTTTTTTTTTCTTTTGCGTGGGATATTTCGCGAGTCTCGTAGCAAATTCGCGATTCTTGCTGCGGGTAAGTCGGCGTGAGGGCAATCGCGTGGCGCCATTGCTCACGACCAGTCCTCGCAGCTGGCCTAGCATCCCTTTAGCACGACGTCGCGGCAGGTGGAGAGGAGCAAGTGAGCAAGAGGAGCAAGCGAACTTGCACACATACGAACCGATACGTACATACGTGCATACGCATCACATACGTGCATACACTCACACATCTCTACGCTATGTATAAGTATACATACATACATACATACATACATATGTACATTACGAAGTAGAGTTGGGTAATTCCGGACATGTATAGTTCACGGAACTATGTCCTCTCTCGGACACATGTCCTCTCGCTCCGCAAATTGAACGAAAAGAGTTCCATAGTTCCATTCAACCCTTATTCATCAATCACATATGTACAAAACGAAAAAAAAAAAACATAAATGCAACGAACATGCTTCTCATACGGTATGAGTTATACACCGTAGTTTTCAAGAAACCCAAAAGTATGGAGATGTGGCGATAAAGCTCGAACAGTTGGTGTACACTGTACAGCACACTTGAACTGAAATGAAAGAATATAATGCCCGCACCGCATTTCGTGAACGAATGTCATACATGTGTATGTATGCATTCAGGTCCGGACATGGACATGGTTTACTAGTTCCATATCGGTGCGAGTATACATTTAGTATTTTAAAACGGGTAGAGATTAAAGTGCATACTGAGATGGAATAATTATCTTATAACCCCATTTACCTAGATAATGTTTCAAATATATTGAATGGTCTTTCCAACAAAGTTGTTGGTCCAATGTAACACCTAAATATTTAAAACTGTCCACGTGTTCAATCAAGAAGCAATTTTCAAACATTCTTGATTGTTGAATACTATATCTTCAAGAACAAATCGATTACACAATGGTGCATGATAATATAAGGGAAGGTCTCTGAAAACTCTACCATTGATATTAAATATCATGTACTTCGTTTTGTTGCTAATTATTAGTTTATGATAATTAAACCATCTCCTTAACATATCTAGGTCACAGTTAACATCTGCGAAACTATCAATTAAGTTAGTGTTTGAGTGGAAAAGAGATGTTTCATCAGCAAAGGCAGTTATTTTGCCTTTAAAAGGTTGTAAGAAAAACGAATTAACATAAATTAGAAAAAGGATTGGGCCCAATACTGCTCCTTGGGGAACACCCATATTTAAGAAGTCTATAGAACTGTAAACATTCCTAATTTTCACAACTTGATAACGGTTGAATAAATAAGAAGAAAACCATTTATAAATGGAGCCTCTGAAACCCGCTTTGTAAAGTTTATCGAGTAGCAAAGTATGATTAACCATATCAAAGACCTTACTGATATCAACAAATAATGTTGATGGTGTTTGAGAAGTGTTTAGACTATTATATATTTCACCAGTTAATTTCAATAAAGCAGTTTCAGTCGATTTGCCACGTCTAAACCCAAATTGGCAATCACTCAAAAAATGAGTATTTTCTAAAAATTACAACATTCTAGATTTTATCTATCCGAAAAGTGAGAATAAAATGTCACTGATTATGTATTTCTGTATATACTTAGACAGAATATAATAAATATATGTATAAATGGGGCTCCCATACAACAGACATGGTTTTTTTGGAGTTTTTATACATAATAGTACGGAACCCTTCGTGCGCGAGTCCGACTCGCACATGGCCGGTTTTTATCGTTGTTGTGTTCTGCAAAATATCAGCTCACAGAATTTCTTTGAATGTGAAATTTCAAATTTGCACAGCCTACTAACGCTTTTATCGTTGTAACTCGAAGCAAAACCGACGTATGTCGAGGTAAGCTTCCTAAATTTTTCTGACGTCGTAAGTCGAAATGACTTAAGTCGAAGCGTCGTAAGTCGAGGTGTGCCTGTACTCCTCTATATAATTGTCAGATTATCATTTAGGGTGACTCTGACATCGAGTTGAACCAACAGTAGAAAAATCTGACGCGCTCGAGTATTTCAAGTTAACGATTTTTTTTAACATTTCCAAAAATCAGTCATGAGTGTAGGCCACGTCCAAATCGTCAGTAATTTAAATCGAACACTGTTTTGAGTTCACTAAACGTCCCCTTTCAATATCTGACACGCTCGAATAACTTTTATTTTGTTTTGCTTTTTTACCGCTCTTCTCAGCCGCCCACCGCTATCTAATCATCAGATTAATATCTAACGGTTATCAGGATGACGAAGCGAGTATACTCTATTAATATCTGACGCGCTCCAGTATTTCCATGTGACTGTAGAATGTAGAAATTTTTAAAAATTTTTACACGCTCCTTTCCCCACTAAAACACTTAAGTTATCAGTTCTATATTTAAATTATATTTCTCTCCAAATGTGTACGTCTATTCTCGTTCGCTGCGTGTCGTCGAATGCCATGTATCGCCGACACTCGTCGTCTCTCCCTCTCTGATCGGCATGCCTCACTTCCCCTTCCCATCGGTTACACCACTAAAATGGAAAACTTAACATAAAATTTTTGGTTTGAGAACCTAGTCTTCACAATCCAATAGGTCCCCATGACGCTCTAGTAACTGCAAATTTAGCATCCCGGGCTCCCCTACTATAAGAGAATATAAAAACTCTTGAACTTGCGCGAGTCTCTAAAAAAAAAAAAACAAAAAAAAAAAAAAAGATGGTACGGAACCCTTCGTGCGCGAGTCAGACTCGCACTTGGCCGGTTTTTTTTTCGGACGCACGGAACCTTAAAAAAGAAAAAAATAAAAATAAAAACGAAAAATGCACTTAGAATGTACTCCTCTGTCTATACACTCACGATCGTACTGTTTGCCTATATGTAAATGGCTATTATGTCACTATTTAAAGAAAAAACTAGAGCCAAGCTTAAACACAACTGATCACTTCCAGCCTTGATACATAGGAATGGACTCCGTCACTGGAATAAAATCAGACAGGAGCTTCAAGGCAAGTCCCGCCGAGACCAATGGCGGACTTACATAGTGTAGGGCAGGTTAAGGTATAGTAAAACACTTTTTACAGGATCAATGCAAAAAGCTGAGCGTATTTATACATGTACTTTATTCCTTTGTATACATGAATGTACATAATGAAAATCCCTGTTCGAAAAGAAATACTTGTACGATACAAACGACAAAGAAGTACTCGTAAGATTTGACAATAGGGAATCAACTTATCGGCACTTTGCGCCTAAATCTCTATAACTTACTTTACATAGAAACATACATAATTGTTTTCTGTGCTTATGTAATACATAACAACGAATATACCCAATCGGTAAACAGCCGATTTCGATACTTACCTAAATTATACATAAATACAAATTCAAATGCCCACCTTCCAAGCCGGCGTACTTTAAAGAAATACATTTAAAAAACAAACGAAAAAATTACGAAAATACATATCGAAGACGACTGATAAAAGTGTTGAGGAACAGGCAACAGTGTACGAGGATGATCTACTAAAGAATGCGTATGATGAATTGTTCCACTGTATGCAAGGCACGTTCTTGTATCTGGTCCCATCGGATGAGGTCCAGCTTCTCCCTATATACATGTTTCAATTTGGTTGTTTTGAAATGTTTGCGACCGGGGACATACACTTAGGTCCTACGCTTTCCATATACTATATACTATATGCACGGTTGTATAAAAACTAGTATAGATCAGCGTTTTTTAAGTATGTTGAATAGATTTTTTTTTTGAGGTCTTGTTGAGTACACAATTGTGGTTTGCGACTTTGAGTTGTACTAGTCCAAGGTCCTTTATCATTTTTGTAGGCTTTGCTGGCACCGGTTCGTTTGTTTTCATTCTTTCTTTTGTTTCTGGTTTTGCTCGTAGGCCTGGAAGTGGAAAAGGAATTGTATTAGTTAATCTTGCTCATAGTAAGTGGGCAGTAGCTGGTTATTGGATGTGCTTATAACATAGTGTCGGACACAGCTGTAACACTCACTATTGATCTTGGTTACATTGCGCTAGACAAAATTGGTACGCGTGAAAAGACTTAAATGAATTTCATTTGCGTAACGTAGGTAAACAGTAGTTCTTCTTGGAGCTTCACATCACGGCTTGCTCGGTGGATTAGATTTGGTTAGGTTAGATTGGGAGGGCATGGGCTCGGACATACAGGGTAAAGTTGTTGATTGCTCTCAACCTGGCGAGATGCCAGCAACGATCCCTGTTTAAATGCCCGGGTCAAGTTGACATACGGCCTCCTTGCGGCGCCCTCTGGATAGCCTCTTCAACAACAGTTGGGAGCTGAACAAACGTATGCAGTGAAAAAAACCCCGACCAGAATGGCGGTTGTGCGGCGGGCTAACAATCCGCCCACGTAAAAAAAAACTAAAGTTATGAATGAGCAAGATGCCTCGGATACACGGACGGATACTCGACGATGACAACGCACGAAAAAGGAACACGATTTGCGAGTATGCTCCTGGAATGTCAGAACCCTGTACACTCCCGGAGCTGCTCATAAACTAGAAGGAATCCTCACGCAGTACAAGGCGGATATTACTGCGGTCCAGGAAATACGCTGGATAGGAAACGGTATGATTAGGAAGAAAAATTGCGACATTTATTACAGCTGTCACAAAAGATTGCACTTAGTGGGATGCGGACTTGTCGTGGGAAAGTGGTTAAGGTCGAAGGTCATCGACTTTAAACCTATAAGTGATCGCCTGGCTGTGATCCGCATCAGAGGCAGATTTTATAACATCGGCCTTATATGTGCACACGCCCCTACCGACGAGGCTGAAGACCCTATCAAGGAGGACTTCTATGACCTCCTGGACAACGCCTACGGAGCTTGTCCGGAGTACGATGTAAAAATCGTGCTCGGGGACTTTAACGCCAAAATCGGTAAGGAAAACACCCTTGGCGGAGTAATCGGAAAGCACAGCCTCCACGATACAACAACAGATAACGGCTTCCGACTCGCTGACTTTGCGACAGCTCGTAATGTGGTGATAAGTAGCACAAGATTCCCTCGCAAGCGAATCCACACAGCAACCTGGCGATCTCCGGACGGTCGAACCGCCAACCAAATCGACCATGTGCTCATTGGTGCAAGGCACTCGTCAAACATCCTGGATGTGCGAACATTCAGAGGGGCAAATGTCGACTCTGACCACTTCCTCGTAGCAGAAAGATTCAGAGCTCGACTGTCCAATGTCAGAAAGCTGCACCAGCCCATCAGGAGGAGGTTCGACATTGGGCGCCTGAGCACACCGGAGGTTGCCAGAGTCTACAGGGAGCAGCTGAGCGAAAGACTCTACGGTATGCCTACGTCGAACACAAATGCCAATAATATGTGGCTGCATTGCCGCTCAGCCATTCAGGAAGTAGCCGAAACCACCTTAGGATACCTACCACCCCCGACAGGAAACCCCTGGTATGATGGCGAGTGTGAGCAGAAAAAGGCAGCAACCGACGAGGCGTACCAAAAGGCGCTGCAGAGGAAAACCAGGGCAGCGCGAGAAGAGTAACGAGCCAGAAGAAGGGAGGAGAAGAAACTACTGCGACAAAAGAAAAGAATCTTGGCAGCCTCCCAGCTCAAGGATATTGAGGAGTCTAGGGATAAACATAAAATACGAGCCTTTTACAAGAAAGCCAAAGGCCTTGCAGGAGGCTTCAAAAAGGGCACCCTGGCTCTTCGAAACTGCGAGGGTAATCTTGTCACCGACCCGCAGGGAATAGTGGATGTATTTAAGCAGCACTTCCAGCAGCTGCTTAACGAGCATGACCAAGAGAGAGTGGTAGGGACCGAGGAAATCCCAACTCCAGCCGCTGAAGTAGTCCTCCCACCCAGCATTGAAGAAGTCGGCACAGCTATTCAGAAGCTGAAGAACAACAAGGCCGCAGGCTCAGATGGCTTGCCATCAGAGCTCTTCAAGGCTGGCGGCGATGTTCTGGTAGGGAGCATGCACCAGATCATCTGCAGAATTTGGGAAGATGAGAGCATGCCCGACGACTGGAATACCAGCTCCATATGCCCCATCCACAAAAAAGGCGATCCTACCTCTTGCAAGAACTATAGAGGTATATCCCTGCTCAATGTCGCATACAAGATCCTGTCCAGCGTATTGTGTGAACGTCTAAAACCATTTTGCACCGCACTAATCGGCAGCTACCAGTGCGGCTTCTGGACCGGCAAATAGACTTTATACCAAATTTTCACACCACGACAAATCCTTGAAAAGACCAACGAGCTTCGAATAGATACACACCATCTTTTCATCGATTTCAAAACCGCATACAACATTCTTCATCGTGAAGGACTGTTTGGTGCGATGGTCGAATCCGGGATCCCGGTAAAACTGATCCAGTTGTGTCGCGCCATGCTAAAAAACACGCGATGCACCGTGCAACTAGGTTCTAGGACTTCGGAACCGTTTGAAGCATACACCGGATTTCGGCAAAGAGATGCACTGTCATGTGACTTCTTCAACCTGGTGCTGGAGCAGATAGTGCGACGGGCAGGCGCCAACAGGGAAGGCACTATCTTTTACAAGTCCATCCAGCTGCTAGGATACGCGGATGATATCGACATCATCGCGTGTTCTCGCCGTGGCATTGTGGAAGCATTCACGGCGATTGAAGAACAGGCGAAACGAGTTGGTCTTAAGATCAATGAGGACAAAACGAAATACATGCTGTCAAGCAAAAACCAATCCTTCGCTCACCACCTGGGACAAAATATAACAATTGACAGCTACAATTTCGAGGTAGTTATGGAGTTTGTCTACCTCGGGGCAAACGTAAATTCCACAAATGACACCACAGTGGAGATCCAGCATAGAATCGCCCTTGGCAGCCTCTGCTACTTCGGCTTGTCCAAACTGGGGTTAAAACTCCTCACTCGAAAGACCAAAGTTATGCATTACAAAACGCTCATTCTGCCAGTCTTGCTGTACGGAGCCGAAAGCTCTACGATAAGCAGGGCAGCGGAATTGATTTTGGGTTTTTTCAAAAGAAAAATTCTGCGCCGGATATTTGGTCCTGTCTGTGAGGAAGGTGAATGGAGAAGAAGACACAACCGCGAACTCTACGAGCTGTACCAAGATGTGGATGTAGTCCGGAAGGCAAGGATCCGTTGACTACACTGGCTCGGCCACATCGAGCGCATGGACATCAACGCTCCAGCTAAGAGGGTCTTCGACTCCGAGCCTCCTGGTTCGAGAAGAAGAGGAAGACCGAACCTCCAGTATAAAGACCAAGTAATCGCGGATGTGAGACACCTTGGTCTTGACAACTGGAAGCAGCGTGCCCGGGACCGTTAAGGATGGAAGACAGCTATAGCTCAGGCTCAGATCCTCCATGTATCGTAAGTAAGTAAGTAAGTAGGTTAGATTGTAGTGGCTGGCATACACCACACGTAGGCCGTAATCGGCCCATTGCAATACCACGTGGATCATGCTACCTAGAACCGCAGCCTGAAAACCAATCAGTGCTTCCGATGAAGCGATAGAATTGAGCTATTTTTATATAACTTAAGTTAGGGGAGATCTTTGTTTGGTGGACGGAGGCTCTAAATATCCTATTACATCTTCCACCGTTGGACCTCTTCAGGAAGCAAGTTGCTGCCTGCGTGGCCCTACGGATTAGGGGAATAGGAAAATGGCCCACATCACATAAGGGCCATACCAGCATTCTCAATAACTTCGAAGTACCCATGGACACAGACTACATCATTCCGCTGAATGTGTTCACTAGGAACTTTGAAGTTGTCTTTCCATCCAGAGAGGAATGGTTTTGACTCGATTTCACTCTATACCGATAGCTCCAAGATGGAGACGGGTGTAGGTAGTTCTGTATATCAAGCAGAAATAACGACGATAACAAAGGCCCTTGCATGGCTTAGGATCAATGTAATATTCGATATTATCATTTGCACGGACAGTAAATTTGCGATAAAATCCCTGGCAGCGGTAACGAGACGAGATGGCTGAACAGTTCAACATTAAAGTACTGTGGGTTCCCGGGCATAGGGATATTCCAGGAAACTGTGCGGCCGACGAACTCGCAAAGTTAGGGTCAAGCACACTCAGCCTACCTACCCTCGGGTACCTAAAAAACACCAATAAGTACGGTAAAGCACATGATAAAGCTTCAAACCATAGAGGAGACCAATCTTCCATGGAATGAGAGCAATATCGGCTTTATCACAAAACAATTGTGGCCTAAGTTAAACTTAGGACGAACGAGGGACTTGGTGCCAACCAAAAGGGCAACCTTAAGCACTCTAGTGGGTGTCATTACAGGTCACTGCACCATTGGAAAACACGCCGCCAGACTGGGGCTACCCTACAATGACTTCTGTCGCGGCTGCATGGACGAGGAGGAGGAGGAATCAATACACCACCTCCTCTGCTCATGTCCCTCTTTTGCGAATCGCAGGAGGATTTACCTTGGCGCGCCCTAAAAATAGCTCAACCCCATTGCTTCATCAGAAGCAGGGGTTGGTTCTCAGGTAGCTGATCAAGGTAATATGATCCATGTGGAATTACAATGGGCCGACCTCGGCCTACGTGTGACTTATGCGAACCCTTTGTACCTAACCTAACCTAACCTAGGGAAGATGGAGCAAGCGAACAGAGCAAAGATAGCGTTTAACGTGACCAACGAAAGCTTCGATCTCTGTCCCTGCTCAACTCAAGTTGACACACAGCCTCCTCGTGGCCTCCCCTGGATAGCAGCCCTGTCATTCGCCAGGTAGTAAACCTAAGTGTGTAGCGACCCCTTGTTCCTCGAGAAAGTTGGGGGTTGTGCTTAGGGGTAACATCCCTATTACGGAAAAAATAAATTGTTGCGAAGCAATCGCAAGCCTAAGATACGGACGGATACAAAGCTGATGACCCCTGCAAACGATTAAATAACTTGCGAGTCTGCACCTGGAAAGTTAGGTCCCTTAACAGACCGGGTGCAGGATTTGTTATTCGAGGAAGACTCCGACAAAAAGTCTTAAGCTTTGGGGATGTAAGCGAACATTAGCTTGATATACGCTCACGCCCCAACCGAAGAAAAGGACGATCGTCTCAATGAAGAATTCTACGATCTCCTAGACAGAATCTATGCCCAATGACCCAGCTACGATATAAAAATAGGGCAACTGGGCAAAGAGGACATATTTGAGTCGATCACGGGGAAATATAGCCTACCCGGCACCACGTCCGAAAACGGACATCGGCTATTCGACTTCCTGACGGGGCGCAATCTCCTTTTGGCTAGCACACGATTCCCGCATCTCAATATTCACAAAGGAACCTGGCGATCACCTGATCACTCTACCACCATTCTGATTGATCACGTTGCGATCGACGCCAGACACTCCCGCAGCATCCTAGATGTACGAACCTCCCGAGGAGCCAACATCGACTTGGATCACTACCTTGTTATAGCCAAAATACGAATAAAGATATCAAGGACGCCACGGAGTCGAGCTGGACAACGAAAGTTTGACGTCGGAAATCTTTGCCGATCGAGTTTCCCTCAACCTCTCGCAAACTCCGATGACACCGGTACAATCCACAGAACAACAGTGCGAGCATTGCCAGCATGACATCAGGGATGTTGCCTCTGATGTGTTAGGATTCAAGCCACCGCCAACTAGAAACCCCTTCTTTGATGAGCAATGCGGGCAAGTTCATGTAGCAAAGCAAGCCGCCTACAAAGCCATGCTACATAGACAGATGACAGCCGTTTGTGAACACTATAAGCAGAAAAGGAGAGAACTTTTAGGGAAGAAAAGAGAGAGCACGAGAGGCGTGATATCGAGGAGATGGAGAGATGCTCCCACAGGAATGACGCTTGCAGTTTTATGAAAAAGTAAAATGAACATACGGGGCTATAAAGCCAGAGCAAAAACTAGTAGAGATTAAGACGGACAACTAGTAGTAGAGTCACAGTCGATGCTGAGAATATGACAAGACCACTTCTATAGACTGTAGGAGTACGAGTATAACGACGATGATAGATCTGATGTCGCAACGGACGAGGATGTAAACAAATTTCGTCCACCCGACCTAGATGTAATTAAGCTGGTAATTTCGAAGCTTAAAACTAATAAAGGCGCGGGCTGGTAGGGTGCATGCACCAGCTCATATGTAAAATATGGTCGGGGGAAAGCATGCCCGAAGAATGGAATCTCAGCATCGTTAGCCCAGTCCACAAGAAAGGAGTCCCCTATAACTGCGTCGACTACAGGGGAATAAGTCCACTTAATACCGCATTCAAGATCTATAGACGAGCTATACAGCGCCATTTCTAGTTTTGACATCCCTGCCAAACTCGTCAGATTGCGAAGAATGACAATGGAGAGCTCTCGCCACTCCATTAAGTCCGTAGCGAATTAACCTTTGATGTTAAAAAGGATTTAGACAAGGTGACGCACTGCCATGTAATTTCTTCAGCATCGTGCTTGAAAAGATCATACGAGACTTACTGGCCAACACAAGAGGTACGATCTATTTCAAGTCTGCGCAATTGCTTGCGTACGCCGATGACATTGACGTGATTGGACGAACACAGCTGGAATGGGTCTTTCGGTTAACGGGAGTAAAACGAAATATATGCTGTCAACCAAAAAAGACGTCTCGGCCAGAACGTTACAGCTGACAGCTACAGATTCGAAGTGGACAAGGACTTCGTCTTCCTAGGCTCACTAGTGACCAGCGACAATAACACCATCAAACGCAGAGTTACTCTTGCCAACCGCTGCTTCTTTGGGCTCAAGAGGCAATTGAGAAGTAGAGCCCTGTCTCGAAAGACCAAAGTTGCGCTGTACAAAACCTTAATCATCCCGGTCCTCCTCTATGGCGCAGAGGCCTGGACTTTAACGAAAGCAGGTCCTGATTGTATAAACGGAGAGCGGAGGAGAAGATACAACGACGGACTATACGGGCGGTATAGCGACATCGGATCCAACGTCTAAGATGGCTAGGCCACGTAGAGCGAATGGAAAACACAGCTCCGGCACGAAAAGTCTTCGAGCCCAACCGAGGGACGACGCAGCAGAGGACGACCGAATCTAAGGTGGCGCACACAGGTGGAAGAGGACCTTAACCAACTGGGAGTGCGTCGCTGGAAACAGCTGGCGAAAGACCGTGCCAGCTGAAGAAGTTTGTTGGTTGAGGTCCAGGTTCACACCGGACTGTAGCGCTAGATAAGTCAATGGACTTGCACACAGGTGAAAGGGACTTACAGTTTAATGCCGATTCCGCACGGCTTGAGTCGAGAAGCTTTTTCATGGCAAGCATACAACGGGGGGTTTTGCCAGTACCCCGCCGAGCAGGGACGGTGCGAAATAAACATTCAATGGCGTTGGTGTTATCGGGATCCGTAGTAGTTTTCATGAAATCCAGTAAAGCATTTAACACGCTAAACCACTCAAGGATGATAGCTGTATACTGGAAACGGTTGGGTTAATAAACATGCAGCGTCAATAAGGTCGTCAAATACGGTGTTCCGGTCTGGCGTTCTCGTACCAATTCTCTTTATCCTGAACACAAATGCGCGAGTGTACCATTTGTCTATGCTGATAACATACTGTAGCATCCATTATGCAAGGTGAACCCCCTAAGGCTGTTGAGTGGTATCATGATAATTACGTCCCACAGCAATGGGTTATCCATGCACAAATGAAGATCAGCGAAAGCTTAGGTAATAATCACCAATGCCGTGGTAAAAATATCACCATTGGCAGTGGTCTTCCTGGCTCCCCAGGAGCAAGGGGTAACGAAACCAACAGATCAGATCGTCCTATTATGCTGACGAAAAGTGAGAATTTAACTGTCGCCGATTCGCTGATTCTGCTGCCTAAGGCAGCTAAGACTTGTATGATCGTAAGGATATTACGGCTCTGGATCAAAGTCCTTGGTTCAATTTCAATTATGCGGAACGACACAACAAAAAACTACCGCATCTAAGGTAATACTCCCAGGTAGATAGAGACCTCGGGAGGGAGGGTGGCGAGCAAACAGAGCAATGAAGCTGATCGTGTTTAACACGGCAAACACCAGCTTCAATCTCTGTCCCTGCTCAATTCAAGTTGACACACAGCCTCCGAGTGGCACCTCCTGGATAGCTGCCTAGACAGCCGCCGGACAGTTCACCAGCCCGTGAACTGGGCAGCGACCAGCCCGTTGTTCCTGGGATAAAAGGAACTTGGCCCTCCAGGTTGGGGGTTGTGCTTAGGGTTAGCATCCCTATCACGGAAAAACCATCTTGTTACGAAATGACAACAAGCCTCGAATACCGACGAATTCCAAGGTTGACGACCCCTGCAAACGCAATAAGGATCTACGAGTCTGCACGCTTGTTTGGGTGCGGATTTGTAAGCTTTCGTCATGTAAGCTAACGCCTCATAACAATCCGCATCAAGGGTACACTGGGGAATATCACCCTAATATGCGTGCACGCCCCCAACGGTAGAAAAAGATGATCGACTCAAGGATGAATTTTATGATCTTCTGGACCGAAAATACGCCCAATGCCCCAGTTATGACACCAAAATCGTACTACGAGAGTTCAACGCAAAGCTGGGCAAAGAAGACATATCGTTCGCCCGATCCATAAGAAAGGGGACCCCTATAACTGCGCCAACTACAGGGGAATAAGTCTCCTTAACATCGCATACAAGATCTTCTCCGCCGTATTGTGTGAACGCCTGAAACCGTTTGTGGATAACCTGATCGGCTCTTATCAGTGTAGTTTCAGGCCAGGTATATCCACAATAGATCAAATATTTACGCTACGGCAGATCTTGGAGACGACCCAGAAATACCAAATCAACACTCACCACCTTTTCGTCGACTTCAAGGCTGCGTATGACAGCGTGTATAGAGACGAGCTATACAAAGCCATGTCTAGTTTTAACATCCCTGCCCAACTCGTTCGACTGTGCAGGATGATAATGGAGAATTCTCGCTGCTCCATTTAGGTCGGTAATGAATAAACCGAGACCTTTGATGTTAAAAAAGGATTTAGACAAGATGACGCGCTGTCATGCAACTTTTTCAACATCGTGCTTGAAAGATCGTGTAAGAGTCGCTGGCCAACATAAGAGACACAACGAGACGTCAATGAGGCCTTTTGTAAGCATTAAGGTAGAAGCGGCTAGGATAGCTCTTAAGGTTAATAAGGGTAAAGCATCAAGAACTCCGTCTCGTCGTCTATACCCACGCTCATCCACAATGACATTCCAGCTGTCAAACCCTTAGACAAAGCCAATCTGCTTGCTGCCCATTTCGCAGCTTCCCAGATCATCTTTGTCTCCGCCCGTTCTGGAGTACGTTAATTTCACCATGGGACAAATTTGCTTCCGTACTCGTACAGTTGCAAGGGTTCTTAAAGAACTTGGACATACACAAATCCGCTGGTCCAGATGGTATTTCCCCAATAATTCTGAAGAGGTGTTCTTCTACGCTGGCAAAACCACTGCGTGAGCTTTTTCACCTTTCCTACTCTTCTAGACTCTACCCGAATAGGTGGAAAACAGCATTTGTCCAGCCCATTCCCAAAAAAGGCGAATCTTCTCTCTCCAATTACCGACCCATTGCACTAAGGTCCCTTCTTTCCAAGGTCATGGAAACGCTGATAAATCATCAGCTAATGAAATATCTCGAGTCGCAGAAACTCCTCAATGACCGGCAGTATGGTTTCCGCAACAACAGATCCACTGGTGATTTGATGGTATATCTCACCGGGAAGTGGAATCGCTCGCTCCACCAGGCAGGTGAGAGCAAAGTAGTTGCACTTGATATTTCGAAAGCATTTGCCAGAGTTTGGCATGAAGCTCTTTTGTCGAAAATACGTGCATTCGGGATCGACGACTCTCTTCTTCTATGGATTAGAAGCTCTACCTTTCGAATCGTTCAATTCAAGTTGTTTTGGACGGATTCAAGTCTGATACTCACTTTGTAAATGCCGGTGTTCCCCAGGGCTCCGTTTTGTCTCCGACACTCTTTCTTATTTTTATAAATGATCTCTTGTCTGTTACTTCTAATCCAATTCACTCCTTCGCTGACGACAGTACCCTCAGCTTCTCATATTCGTTCACTAGTTTACGACCCTGCACTTCGGTTGTAGATAATGAGCGGCAGCGTATGTTGAGCTCATTCAATTCCGATATCGACAGCATCATCCAATGGGGTAAAAACAATAGAGTGGAATTGAATGCTTCCAAAACACAATGCTGTCTTCTGTCGCTAAAGCGTAACACTGACCCATTGCCATTATCCATGAATGGCACTTGTATCTCTGAAACTGACAAGCTTTCCATCCTGAGTATGTGCATCAGTGACAACCTTTGTTGGAACGATCACATATTTAGTGTCGCCAAGAATGCCGCGAAATGCCTAGGTTTCCTATACAGATGCAAGAAATTCTTCACACCCACCGATCTGGCTACAATTTACAAGGCGTTCATTCGTCCTAAATTGGAGTTCAACGCTCATGTCTGGTCTGGTACATCTAAGACCTCACTGCACTTACTTGACAGAATACAAAATCGTGCGATAAAACTCATAGGAGATTCCAGCATCACAAACTCATTACACTCGCTGGGCCACCGTAGGAACGTCTCCTGTCTTTCATTGTTTTATCGTTATTTTCACCATAGGCAGTTGCATTCCGCCCCTTCAAAACTTCTCCCGCGATACACGTCTCTCCCGGAATGCGCATGAATTCACTCTGAAGCCCGTTTTCGGTCGTACTGTCAAATACAGAGATTCTTTCTTCAACCGAACCACACGAATGTGGAACGCGTTACCTCGTTCGGTCTTCCCCCCTCAATACAATATGCAGACATTTGAGACCAATGTCAATAGGCACCTCCTCTCCCCCTCCCTGTTACCTTCTGCTCACACAACGTTTAAGGTTATAAGGCTTTTAAAAAAAGACCAGACCGCCACCATGGGCAGATATAACTTTGAAGTGGTCAAGGAATTCGTCTACCTTGGCTCACTGATGACCGGCGACAACAACACCAGCGCTGAGATAAAACGCAGAATAACTCTGGCCAACCGCTGTTTCTTTGGGCTCATGAGGCAATTGAGAAGTAGAGCCCTCTCTCGGAAAACCAAGGTGACACTATACAAGACCTTGATCATCCCAGTCCTCCTTTACGGTGAAGATGCCCTTGGTCGTTTGAAGAGAAAAATGCTGCGCTCTATCTACGGTCCCGTTTGTTTAAACGGAGTATGGAGGAGAAGATTTAATGAAGACATCGGCCTGGTACGACATCTACGGTTACAGCGTCTAAGGTGGCTAGGCCATGTAGAGCGCATGGAAAATACAGCTCCGACTCGAAGAATCTTCGAATCCACCCCGGAAAGAAGGCGTGGCAGAGGACGATGGCGCACGCAGGTGGGCCTTAACCAACTGGGCAGGCGGCGCTGGAAACAGCTGGCCAAAGACCGTGCCAGCTGGAGACGCCATGGACTGTAGCGCCACCTAAGTAAGTATATAAGTAAAATAGAGACCTCAACTGACAGCGGGCTGATGATGCTACCGCCTGAAGAGTGTGTTATAAACAAGGCGACCATCCTAAGAAAGAAACAGCCACTCTCCCTAAAACTGTTTGGGGCCAACGGCGTCGAGTGGCTAAGAGAAATGACAGCGAATAGCTTAAGTAAACTTCTCGTGACCCTACCAAACTCTCACAAAAGTAATGTCGCCCAACTCTCTTAAGTGCAGTACCTTTTGGAAAGATGCTGATAAAATGACAAGATCGGCGGACAAAGGTGAATCTAAATCTATAAATTCGTTTACTCACCGACTTTGCAACCTTCAACAGGTTATCGAATGTGCTCTTGCCCATCTGAGAGACCATTCCATGGAATATCTTCGGTTCACTTTCCGTTAACAGTATATATGGCGGTCCGAACTCACAAGCCCGGCCCGCGTCCATTACTAGCACCTTATCCGAATCCATTACCGTGTGTAGACGATGGGCGATTGTAAGTACTGTGCAATTCTTGAATTTGTTTCTTATTGTCGTCTGAATCAGAGCGTCGGTCTGTGGATCAACATTCGCCGTCGCCTCGTCCATGACCAAGATTTTATTCTCGCGCAGAATTGCACGAGCCAGGCAGACCAATTGACGTTGACCAACACTAAAGTTGCTGCCGCCTTCGGATATTTTGCTTTGAAGGCCATATGGCAGTTCCGCCACTACGCTCTTCATTTTGACCTGTAAAAAGACGTACATATGTCGATAACTGTGTTTGATAGCTTGGTTGCAGAAACGACTTACCTCCTCCAGTGATTTCCATAGTTTTTCGTCCGAGTAGTCCTCAAACGGATCGAGATTGTAACGCATTGTGCCCGAGAACAATACAGGTTCCTGAGGAATAATTGAAATTTTACTTCGCAGATCGTGTAGGCCTAGCTCATTGGTATCTCTCCTATCAATCACGATAGAACCATCGTTGAACGACAATCGGAATAGCGCATTGATTAGAGAAGATTTTCCAGCACCAGTTCGTCCTACAATTCCGACCTTTTCGTTTGACTGAATCTGGATATTCAAGTCCTTCAGGACGAGTTCGGACTTGGGATCTGGGAAGTACCTTAAGCTCAAGTTGACAAATAGGATTTGACCCGCCTCTGGCCATTCCTTTGGTGGTTTTTTGCCTGGCGGTGACTCGAGAGCACCTTCGTTTTCAATTGACTCATATTCGACTATTCTCTCGACAGATGTCATTGTGTTCTCCAATTCAGCTGATTGTCGCATGCCCCATTGAACCATACCAGTCATGCCCATCGCTTGTGTTATAGCCAAACCAACACTGCCGCCATTCTCCGGTGGGAAGACGAAGAAACTCAATGTGATGATTGCAATGTACAGCACACAGAAGCAATCCAGCCAGAAACCGAATGTTCTATTCGTCGAAATGAACATGTAGTAAGCGGAACTGTGAAGATTCTGGTGATTATCGAACTCGGATATCAGTATTCGTTGAGCGCCATATGATCGAATGGTCGAGAGACCTGCCAGAGAAGCAGCCAAGTGGGAATATACCGGCGAACGAGCTGAAAGTAGTGGGATCGAAACAGGATTCTTGGAATTTCTGCTCGATGTACTTACTTATGGCCTCTACTCGCTTGATGTTCCGTGATGTCCGTAGATAGAATGCCCGGATGTAGTAGAAAATCACACAAACGACGACGGTTGCTATGAGGAAATATGGATTCACAATCGCGATGACGATTCCGGTACCGGCAAGTTGGAGGAATATCTGAATCACATCCATCATCACGCTGGGCAGAATCTCATCCACTTGACCCATATCCTTGGAGAATCGATTTAGGATACGTCCCGATGGATTTGTATTGAAGAAGTACATTGAAGCTCTAGTTACGCCGTGGAACATAGTGTTGTGCAAGTGCGTCGAAGCTTTCATCGCACAATTGAAGAAGAGGAAACTACGGGCTAGGGTCACTATGATCGTAGCCACGGTGATTGTGGTGAAGATATAGATGTCAATGGCGTTTGAATCAGAATCCAGTCCCAAGTCCCTGAATACGCCAGCTATTCCGCCCGAAATCGTACTGGATGTCGTGGTGCTTATCTGGATCGTGTCATTCTGCGGTGCCGTTCGAGCAATGCCGTCTTCGCCTTCGATAGGATTTGTACGACGTTTGCTAACCCAATATGATAGGAAGTAATCGCCACAGGATGCCAGTACCTGAGATATAACACAGAAGAGTAGCATAGTAAGGAACAGGAAATATCCGCCGCCAGCTGTGAAATATTTGTTGTACAAATCGAGTCCGATTCGGCCTTGATTGCCGGTCTCCTGCACTTGCATTTGCGACTCGTCTATGATAGATTCTGTCACCGAATTAATTGACGACTCACTGTTATGGCGCTGATTCAGCCGACTGCCGGACCGCGAACGCATCGGCTCAACATCATTTTCGCCGTCCTTTTCTGGATCCGCAAGCATTTTGGCAAAGTCAAGACCAGTTTGACGAAGCGAGTCGTATGTTCCGACTGCGCTAACCTTTCCCCTGTCCATGATGATAATTTGATCGGCTTGCTGGAGGAACTGTAATTGATGGGTGACGAGAACAACAATGTGTTCGCGTAGGAATCCACGCATGCATTGATCGAATAAATGCCGACCGACGTGAGTATCTACTGCGCTTAGTGGATCGTCGAGGAGGTAGATGGAGGTTTTACGGTATACAGCACGTGCAAGACTAATTCGGGCTTTTTGACCACCGGAAAGGGATGCACCGCGTTCACCGACAATTGTTTTGTCACCGTACGGCAAGAGATGGAAGTCTCGCTCTAAAGCACAGTACTTTATCACATGACGGTAACGATGTTTGTCCATGGGTTGGCCAAACAGTATATTCTGGCGCACAGTTCCAGTGAATAGCCATGGCTCCTGAGATGCGTAGGCAAAGGTTCCATTCACAGCTACAGTACCGTGTTCTGGTGACAGCTCTCCCAATATGGCTTGAATGAGACTAGGACACGACGAGATTGAAATAAATTGGTGAAAATGACTTGATCATAACTTACCTCGATTTCCCCGAGCCCACTGGGCCGATAATAGCCACAAGCGTTCCCGGTTGAACACGTAGGTTGACATTATCCAAAATATACTCAGTCGACGACGGATCCCACTTTGCTTTCAAATCGGTTATAACAATTCCAGCATCCGAAAGTGTCGCGTTTCCATTCACCAAGGGTTTCTCCTTCAACACCACTTTCTCGATGAGCTGATTTTCATCGTTCTTGACAATTGTCGATTGATTACTGGTCGTGAAATCATCGACTATGTCGTCTTGATCCAATGACTTGTCGCGAACCTTTGTCTCCTCGTAGAGCATGAACTTTTGGATTCTCTTGAACGACACCAGCATCTCGGCCAGTTGGGAAATACCTGCAATACCATCATCATGTGACTACCATAAGACTATAATTGGCATATGTCTTACCTTGTGGGAAGTACACGGTCATGGTGATCCTGAGAATGTTGTAATAGGCCGTCACCATGAAAGCCTGTTTCGGTGTCAGAAAAAACCCGAGGAGAACGTAACCCACCAAGCTAATAAAGACCGATACACGGGTCAGGAACATGATGAACGAGAGAATAATACCCCGGATATAGGACACGTAACGAATTGGTATGATTTCGTTCTTACGAGCTATTGCAACCATCTTGCCGAATGGTAACTCCCAAGCGTACATTTTTATCACCTGAATACCTTGAATAATCTCGTTCATAAGACGAACACGTTCGTCCGTACGTAGGGCAGTGCGTAAACGCAGGACGGATGTTTTCTTGCCAAGGAAGCCTTGTAGCGGAAGAAACAGCAACATAAATGCAACACCAAACACCGCCGACACACCAATCTGAAAAGGTTTTTCCATCATCACAAGGTGTAAAAACTTAGGATTCAAAGACAACTTACCTGCCGCCATAGCAAGTAGGTTATGAGCACCGTTTCCATCGGCCCGAGCCACAGGAAGTGTAAGAATATCGTGGCCATATCCAGTCGTCCCACATCGTTCGAAATCAAATTGACAATCTGTCCGACTGTGGTGTCGCCCAGCGCCGTCTTGCTCAGTCGCAACGACTTCCGGTACACCATACTGCACATGGCAACGCGCATTTTCATGCCGATATGTATCGTTCCCAGCATGTAGGGATGGGTACAAAGGATGTTTAGGAAACTGGTTACGATTATACCAGCGGCATAGAGGTATGCTTCGGTTAAATTGTCATTTGAACTATCCGGCGTATAGTACAGGACCAGTGCGCCGAGGAACAGTGGTTGGGTTATTCTGCAAAAGAAGTAATGTGATCACCTCTCGCTATTTGTTGGACTCTATTATTATGGCTTACCTTAAGCAGAGTTCGATTAGGAGTAGACAGACGCCTAATTTAGCGTAACTGAAACCGAAGACTCTAAATGTGGCCTTCAGTAAGCTCGGATCTTTGTTGACTTTTGATTTTTTCTGCAACTCCTTATCCCAAGCCTTGCACAGCTTATCTCCTAGTGTTTCTGGAATAGAGAAATCAGAAATAGGTTAGATAATTAGCGATAAATGTTGAGTAAATATTGAGTTGGCGAGCGTGATTCCGGCTTATAAGCTATGGGAAACGTGATATGAGATGTTCGGAGAAGCGTCTGGCTTAGGGGAAACTCATTGCCGCTGCATGGGAATGCGAGTGTTCAAGTTAAATCGGTTATATGAGTTGCTTAAAACCCTCCACCAATGCTATCTCTAACGTGTTGGGATCAAGGAGTATGAAGAGCGTCCGACCTCGGCTATAAAGTGAGACTATTATGTGTAAGTACGGCAGTGGGCACCTTATGGATGACTCGCCATCATTCTAAAAATTAGGAGTTATGTCGAAATAGACGGGTATACCATGCGCGGCTGAGATATACAAGGATATCCAAATGACTTTCAAGCCCTTTTAAAAGGCGGAAACTTCCCAAAGATTGAGTGGAACTGTGTCAATGTTTTGCCCAATGACAGCTGGCTTTATGGTTTACAAGTGTGAAGAAGCGTTTGTGCCTTAGTTTTGTGTTATATTGATGCTCAATAAAAGTGAGGTTCGAGAGAGCAAAGAAACTGTTGCGCTTGTGTGCCCAATTATCGAATATACTATCCTCTGGTGAGTCATATTTCCGCAAGGATTTCTTCTCCTTTTCGTCTCCTTCTAGCCAGCACGCGATTCCGCATCTCAAGGAACCTGGCGATCACCTGATCAGTCAACCATCAACCATATTGATCACGTTGCGATCAACGTCAGACAATCTTCCAGCATCCTAGATGTACGAGCCTTCCGAGGAGCCAACATCGACTCGGATCACTACCTTGTTGTAGTCAAAGTACGAATGAGGATATCAAGGATGCCACGAAAGTTTAACGTCGGAAAGACCGCAGAAGACCGCTAGGATATTTGCCGATCGAGTTTCCCAAAAACTCTTGTAAAATCCGATGATGCACTGTTGATTTGATTGCATATCTCGCCGAAAAGTGGAACCGCTCGTTTCACCAAACAGGTGAAAGCAAAATGGTTGCACTGGATATTTCGAAAGCATTTGACAGGGCTTGTCTTGAAGCCCTTTTGTCGAAAATGCGTGCTACCTTTCTAATTATTCAATTCAAGTTTTTTTGGACGGATCCATGTCTGACATCCATTTCTTAAATGCTGGTGTTCCCCAGGGCTCCGTATTGTCTCTAACACTCTTTCTCATTTTTAAAAATTATCTCTTGTCAGTTACTTCAAATTCTCTCCCTGTTTTATCGTTACTTCCACCAAAATGTCAGTTGCATTCCGTCTCTTCAACATTTCTCCCGCAACACACGCCTCTCTAGGAACCTTCTTCTTCTTTGATGGCGCTACAGTTCGGGGTGAACCAGGGCCTCAACCAACAAGCCTCTTCAGCCGGCCCGATCTTCGGCCAGCCGCTTCCAGTGCCCCACGCCCAGTTGGTTGAGGTCCCCTTCCACCTGTGCGCGCCACCTTAAATGCGGTCGTCCTCTGCTGCGTCGTCCCCTCGGGGTTGGAGTCGAAGACTCCTCGGGCCGGAGCGTTGATGTCCATTCGCTCTACATGGCCTAGCCATCTTAGACGTTGAATCCGAAGACGTCTAACCAGGCCGATGTCGCTGTACAGCCCGTACAGTTCTTGGTTGAATCTCCTCCTCCATTCTCCGTTTACACAAACGGGACCAAAGATTGCACGCAGAATTTTCCTCTCGAAACGTCCAAGAGCCTCTTTATTCGCTTTTGATAACGTCCAAGCCTCAGCGCCGTAGAGGAGGACCGGGATGATTAAGGTTTTGTAGAGGGAAACCTTAGTTTTTCGAGAGAGGGCCCTACTACTCAATTGCCTCTTGAGCCCGAAGAAGCAGCGATTGGCAAGAGTTATTCTGCGTTTTATCTCAGCGCTGGTGTCGTTGCTGCTTGTCACTTTCGAGCCAAGGTAGACGAAGTCCTTGACTACTTCAAAATTATACATAGCTGCCGAAGGTGACGTTCTGACCAAGACGTCGGTGTTGTGCGTCTTTCTTGGATGACAGCATATATTTGGTCTTGTCCCCATTTACCCTTAACCCACTTTCGCCGCTTCTGCTTCAATGCTTGCGAACGCTTGACGTCTCGCTTTGTTCGTCCAATAACGTCAATGTCATCTGTGTAGGTAAGCAATTGTGTGGACTTGAAGTAGATCGTACCTCTTGTATTGGCCGCAGAGTCCCGCACGATCTTTTCAAGAATAATGTTGAAGAAATCACATGACCGGTCACCCTGTCTAAAACCTTTTTTAACATCAAAGGGGTCGGTTAGTTCACCTCCGACCTTAACGGAGCAGCCAGAGTTCTCCATAGTCATCCTGCACAGTCTGACGAGTTTGGCAGGAATGTTAAAACTAGACATGGCGCTGTATAGCTCGTCTCTATAAACACTGTCATACGCGGCTTTAAAGTCTACGAAAAGATGGTGCGTGTCGACCTGGAATTCATGGGTCTTCTCCAAGATCTGCCGTAGTGTAAATATTTGGTCTATCGGGGATTTTCCTGGCCTGAAACCACACTGGTAGGAACCTATCAGATTGTCCACGAACGGTTTCAGGTACTTACACAGTACGGCAGAGAGGATCTTGTACGCGATGTTCAGGAGGCTTATCCCTCCTTTCTTATGGACCGGGCAAACGATACTGAGATTCCATTCATCGGGCATGCGTTCTTCCGACCATATCTTGCAGATGAGTTGGTGCATGTTCCTAACCAGCTCATCGCCAGTTGCTTTAAACAGCTCCGCGGGGAGTCCGTCTACTCCAGCAGCTTTATAAGACTTAAGTTTCGATATCGCTATCTTAACATCGTCTAGGTCGGGTGGACGGGATTCTCCTTCGTCTTCGCCCATTGTGAATGGTTCGCTCTGCCTGACGGCGGCATTTTGACTATCATCGCCGTTATACAGTCTGCAGAAGGGGTCCTTCCACAATCTCAGCATCGACTGTGACTCCACTACTAGTTGTCCGTGCTCATCCCTGCAGGCTTCTGCTCTGGCTTTATAGCCTTGGCATGTTCGTTTTACTTTCTGGTAAAATTTTCGAACGTCGTTCCTGCAGTAACATCTCTCCATCTCCTCGATCTCGCGCTTCTCGTGCTCCTTCTTTTTCCTTCTCAGAAGCGCATGCTCCTCCCTCCTTTTCTGTTCATAGAGCTCGCGGGCAGCTCTCGTCCGTCGATGCAATGTGGCCATGTATGCATTCTGTTTCTCTACATGGGCCTGTCTGCACTCATCATCAAACCAGGGGTTTCTCGACGGTGGTGGCTCGAAACCGAGTATATCTGAGGCGGCCTCTCTAATGGCTTTCTGACAACGACTCCATTGCTGTTCTATGGTTTCTGCAGATTGCATCGGGACCTGGGAGAGCTTGAGGGAGACTTGATCGGCGAAGGTTCTGGCGGTCTCCTGCGATTGCAGCTTTCCGACGTTAAATTTTGGTGTTCTTACTCGACTCCGATGGTTCCGAGAAATTCGCATCCGTACCTTGGCTGCAACAAGGTAATGATCCGAGTCGATGTTGGCTCCTCGAAAGGTTCGGACATCTAGGATGCTGGAGGAGTGTCTGCCGTCGATCGCAATATGATCAATTTGGTTGGTTGTCGATTGATCGAAAGACCGCCAGGTCCCCTTATGGATGTTGAGGTGTGGGAATCGTGTACTTGCTACTACCAGGTTATGTCCCGCCATAAAGTCCACTAGCCTTAGTTCGTTTTCTGACGTGGTGTTGTGTAGGCTGTGTTTTCCAATGACCGGTTCAAAGATAGCTTCCTTACCCAGCTTCGCATTGAAATCTCCTAGAACGATTTTGGTGTCATAGCTGGGACATTGCGCATACGTTCTGCCTAGGAGATCATAGAAGTCGTCTTTATGTCGGCCATCTTTCTCCTCTGTGGGGGCGTGGACACATAGTGAGCTTATATTGCCGAGATTGGCCTTGATGCGGATAGTTATGAGGCGTTCGCTTACATACTGGAAGCTTAAGACTTTTTTCCTGAGTCTGCCTCGAACAACAAATCCGCATCCGAATAAGCGTTGTCTATTTTCTCTGTAGCAGTTTCCGTAGTATATATCACAGTTTTTCATCCGCTTTTTGCCTGGCCCATCCCATCGCACTTCTTGGAGCGCGGTAATGTCTGCCTTATAGCAGTCCAAAGAGTTGACCAGTTGTTCGGCTGCACCTGGTCTGTTGAGGGACCTAACGTTCCAGGTGCAGAACCGAAATTCGTTTCCTTTTTGACGTTTGCGGGGGTCGTCAACATGTAATCCGTCCGTATCAGAGGCTATTGGTTGTCTCTGAACAAAATTTTTGTTTTAAGCGATAGGGATGTTAGCCCTGAGCGCAACCCCTAACCTGGAGGGCCAGGTTCCTCTTTCCCCAGGAACAAGAGGTCGGGTCGCTGCACACATTGGTTCACTACCTGGCGGGTGCCAGTAGTGGCAAAACGCATGCTAAGTTGCCTTATTTTATACTTTCTGGGAAGCAAGTGAACTGTCATGTACAGCCGTAAAGCTCACAAATATCGTCACTCGTTTTTAACTTATCATAAACTATAGTTGTGATGAAAGCTGCCAAGCGTAAACACCAACTAATACAATGAATAGGTCATTTAAAATCATTAACTGTCAGTCTATTGATTGTCGCCTCGTTTTACGAACTGGTTTCTTGTTAACAAGAAGTTGAAGTTAATTGATGAATCTCGAGTGGAAGACTACAGGCTCAACTGAAAAACTCTGTTAAATATGAACGAAAGATCAAGTTATTATTGAACCGTCAAGTTGTTTACATTTGATCGCTGTCAAAATGCTGCGTCAATTGTTTTCTTTCAATGGGATCCTCCGTAAGCCCACCTAAAGCGGCCCAAAGACACGCTACGGATTGAATGGATCTGTTTGAAGTCATTTCGTCACACACTTGTGGATCGGTATACGTTCTTCATTTCACGCAGTTCGCCGTCGAGTAAAGCGGGTCACAGACTCGCTTACTTACTTACTTACTTATCAGGCCTGCGATCCATGGAGGATCTGAGCCTGAGCTATAGCTGCCTTCCATCCTTGACGGTCCCGGGCACGCTGCTTCCAGTTGTCAAGACCAAGATGTCTTACATCCGCGATTACTTGGTCTTTATACCGGAGGTTCGGTCTTCCTCTTCTTCTCGAACCAGGAGGCTCGGAGTCGAAGACCCTCTTAGCTGGAGCGTTGATGTCCATGCGCTCGATGTGGCCGAGCCAGTGTAGTCGACGGATCCTTGCCTTCCGGACTACATCCACATCTTGGTACAGCTCGTAGAGTTCGCGGTTGTGTCTTCTTCTTCATTCACCTTCCTCACAGACAGGACCAAATATCCGGCGCAGAATTTTTCTTTCGAAAGAACCCACACACACACAGACACACAGACTCGCTACCGATCGTAAATTCTTAGAATAACATCGTCAATCGCGATGCAGTCATTCCATTCAATCCGTAGCGTGTCTGTGGGCCGCTTAAGCTAGCGAAAATGAATTGAAGCCATGCTTTATAAGCTGCTTTGAGCTCACCCAAGTTTATTTTAACTATGATACACCCCAACGGCTGCCCTTAACATGATACTCGATCTTACACCACTCGATATCTTCGGCAAGCAAATTGCCACACAAACGGCCATGAGACACCATGACGACGCGAACTCGAACTGGACGAGCTATGTCACTGGCCACTCCTCCATTCTGAATAACAGGTCAACTTACTTACTTACTTACTTATCAGGCCAGCGATCCATGGAGGATCTGAGCCTGAGCTATAGCTGCCTTCCATCCTTGACGGTCCCGGGCACGCTGCTTCCAGTTGTCAAGACCAAGATGTCTTACATCCGCGATTACTTGGTCTTTATACCGGAGGTTCGGTCTTCCTCTTCTTCTCGAACCAGGAGGCTCGGAGTCGAAGACCCTCTTAGCTGGAGCGTTGATGTCCATGCGCTCGATGTGGCCGAGCCAGTGTAGTCGACGGATCCTTGCCTTCCGGACTATATCCACATCTTGGTACAGCTCGTAGAGTTCGCGGTTGTGTCTTCTTCTCCATTCACCTTCCTCACAGACAGGACCAAATATCCGGTACAGAATTTTTCTTTCGAAATAACCCAAAATCAGCTCCGCGGTCCTGCTTATCGTCCAGCTTTCGGCTCCGTACAGCAAGACTGCTAGAATGAGCGTTTTGTAAAGCATGACTTTGGTCTTTCGAGTGAGGAGTCTTGACCCCAGTTGTTTGGACAAGCCGAAGTAGCAGCGGTTGCCGAGGGCGATTCTACGCCGGATCTCCACTGTGGTGTCATTTGTGGAATTTACGTTTGCCCCGAGGTAGACAAACTCCTTAACTACCTCGAAATTGTAGCTGTCAATTGTTATGTTTTGTCCCAGGTGGGGAGCGACGGATTGTTTTTTGCTTGACAGCATGTATTTCGTTTTGTCCTCATTGATCTTAAGACCAACTCGTTTCGCCTGTTCTCCAATCGCCGTGAATGCTTCCACAATGCCACGGCGAGAATACGCGATGATGTCGATATCATCCGCGTATCCTAGTAGCTGGATGGACTTGTAGAAGATAGTGCCTTCCCTGTTGATGCCTGTCCGTCGCACTATCTGCTCCAGCACCAGGTTGAAGAAGTCACATAACAGCGCATCTCCTTGCCGAAATCCGGTGCATGTTTCGAATGGTTCCGAGGTCCTAGAACCGAGTCGCACGGTGTATCGCGTGTTTTTTAGCGTGGCGCGACACAACTGGATCAGTTTTACCGGGATCCCGAATTCGGCCATCGCCCCAAACAGTGCTTCACGATGAATGCTGTCGTATGCGGCTTTGAAATCGATGAAAAGATGGTGTGATCGATTCGAAACTCGTTGGTCTTTTCCAGGATTTGTCGAAGTGTGAAAATGTGGTTTATAGTTGACTTGCCGGGCCGGAAGCCGCACTGGTAGCTGCCGATTAGTGCGGTGCAATATGGCTTTAGACGTTCACACAATACGCTGGACAGGATCTTGTATGCGACATTGAGCAGGGATATACCTCTATAGTTCTTGCAAGAGGTAGGATCGCCTTTTTTGTGGATGGGGCAAATAGAGCTGATATTCCAGTCGTCGGGCATGCTTTCATCTTTCCAAATTCTACAGATGATCTGGTACATGCTCCCTACCAGAACATCGCCGCCAGCCTTGAAGAACTCTGATGGCAAGCCATCCGAGCCTGCGGCCTTGTTGTTCTTTAGCTTTTTAATCGCTGTACCGACTCCTCGATATCTTTGAGCTGTGAGACCGTGAAGATTATTTTCTTTAGTCGCGGCAATTTTTTCTCTTTCCTTCTTCTGCTTCGCTACTCCTCTCGCGCTGCCCTGGTTTTTCACTTTATGGTGCGACGCGTCGGTTGCTGCTTCTTTATGCTCACACTCCCCGTTATACCACGGGTTTCTTGTCGAGGCTGGTAGGTAGCTTAATATGGTCTCGGCTACTTGCTGAGCGCCCCTTTGGTGACAGAAGTTAGAAGCGTCCGGGCTAGTTCGTGTTGCCTGTACAGGAGATTTGATTCAATACTTTGATATTTCCCGTTTATTGCGAGTGTCTGTGCGATGTCTCGAAGGCGGACTAAGTGTCACTTTACGTGGAATGTTAGGTCCCTACACAGGCCACGTGCAGCCGAACAACTTGCGGACGCCCTAGACCGCTATAAAGCGGACATAACCGCTGTCGGAGATTGTACGAGAGGCAGCAAACGCATTAGACTGAGGAAACAACCGTATCGGTTACTACGCATAAAAACGGCAGGCAGGCAACCCTTCATACGAAAACCATTCGATGAACATCTGCACTTACATGGAAAAACCACAGCTAGGTTATGATGATGACGACAACCAGGCGAAATCATATACAAACAACGTAACACAAGCAACGGCTTAAACAAGCGAACGACGATCGGGCGCGGGCATATACACAACGCAGCACCGACGCCGATGGTCAGGCAATAGCACACACAGGCAAAGGTTGCATGTACAAAGGAAGCAACGGCAGGCAGCAACAACGAGAATGATCAGGCGACAACATATACACGCGCACATCTATGCAGGCAAACAAAGGCGATGTATATAACGATGAACGGGTGAAACGGTCAGATGTATGTAGTGTATTATATATGGAAATGTAAACGATCTGACTTTATAAAATAAAAATTGGGAGAAGTAGTTTGACATCCGAACGAGGCGGACGCATCTTTAATATTTCTTGTTTTTCTAAACATTTTTTGGTGCCTCCTGTGAGGATTGATAAGTGACAGTGGTCAATTTATTACGATTGAACTCACGAACAAAGGCATATTAACACGTAGGCGATGGCGGAATTAAGGGTGCGTGCAAGTGCTTCGGCATCGATTACAAAGCTAATGGCAAGGCTGGAGGCTGGCAAATTGGCCGAAATGGACGTGGCGATGCAACGTGTGACATTGGAGAATTTGGAAGGCCATTATTCGCGATTCATGGAGGCTCACATGGCGTTGGTGAGTCATGGGGAGGAAGGCGAGCTAGATGCTCATACGACGCTGTTCGAGGAGGTGGAGGACAAGTACTCCAACGTAAAGGCGATGCTGAGGAGCGCAATTGATACAACCGTGATGCAGGAACGGCAAGAATCCGTGAAAAGTGTGACGCGCTCAGTACGAGGCCAGCGTATCGGGAACGACGACATACGCTTGGAGAAGATTGTGATTCCGGAGTTCCATGGGGAATTCAACAGGTGGGTTGCGTTTCGCGACATGTTCGAGGCAATGGTGCATTCTCAAGAGCATCTATCGACAGCGGCGAAATATACGAGACTGATGAAAGCGCTAAAAGGCACAGCTGCGCAGGTGGTAGCTGGGTTCCTGCCAACGGACGACAACTATGAATCGGCTTGGCAAACCCTCAAGGCACGTTACGACAATGCTAGGCTGATTGTTTCGGCCCATCTGAATGTGTTCTTAACCATGGAGACTTTAGACAAGGAGTCGAATACAGGCTTGCGTCGGATGATCGATTTGACGAACGAAACGACTCGGTCATTGGCGGCGATGAAACGACCGGTCGATACGTGGGATGACATCTTGGTCCACATTCTGGTCTCAAAACTACCGAAGGCGACGATTATCCATTGGGAGATGGAGCAACGAGGCACGGAACTTCCGAGGCTTGCAGACCTACTAACGTTTATCGAAG
The DNA here is from genome assembly GCA_951905685.1 of Eumerus sabulonum. NCBI lineage: Eukaryota > Metazoa > Arthropoda > Insecta > Diptera > Syrphidae > Eumerus > Eumerus sabulonum. The sequence goes on from OX645060.1 coordinate 11,031,525, forward strand.
GCAGGGCACGTGGTCTTGATCACATGGGTGGCGCAATGGCTGAACGAGCGACTCATCCAGGCAGCACAGTTACTAGGCGACCGTCAAACAACCCGAAGGCACATACGAGCACAGGATCATCGCAGAGGCTAACTCGCACAAATTTACCGACGGCATCACGAGGGCATTGCTACTACTGCAATGGCGAACACTACATTGGACGTTGTCCAGCATTGGAGGCATTAAGCCCATCAGAACGTTTTGGCAAGGTGAAGGATTCGAATTTGTGCTACAATTGCCTTACACCAGGGCACGCAACACGAACATGTCAATCGAAGAAGCGGTGTGGTAAGTGTGAAGGCGCACACCACACCATTCTATGTCGCACTCCGACCACCAAGGCGGCTGAAACACCACGAGGTAAGACTGTTACTACGACATCATCACCACGAGACCAGGCTCCAGCATGACTAGGCAACGCAGATAAAGCACCAGCTGTGGCGTCATTCGTTTATAATGGCTACACCACGTTATTGGCAACAGCACAGGCAGTTCTACTAGACAATCAAGGCAATCGAGTTACGGTACGAGCGCTATGTGATACAGGCTCACAGATCACCTTCATCACGGAACGGTGTATGCAACGGTTGAGGCTTAAGAGGCAGAAGTTCGACATGGTAGTCGCTGGTGCTGGAGATGTTCGAGGACCCACAACACGAGGCGTGGCGATATTACAATTGCGATCAAGTTACGAGACGGATTTTGCTAGGCAAATAAATGCATTTGTTCTCACAAGGATTACAGCAGATCTACCGACCCATCGTATACAAATGGACCGATGGCATCATTTACAAGGCTTGCAGCTGGCTGACCCAAATTTCGGAAATCCAGGCGAGATTGATCTGCTGCTAGGCGCAGATGTATGGGGTCTAATTATTAAAGACGGGCTCATCAATGGCAAGGCAAATCAACCACACGCTCAAAACACACATCTGGGCTGGGTAATATCAGGACCAGTTGATGTAATTCGTTGCAATCTGGCACACGGGTTACACAATCACGAAGGCGAGAACTTGGAGGAGGCACTTACACGGTTTTGGCAACTAGAAGAACCTAACCAATCAGAGGCAGGCAGGCAGTTAACAGATGAATGTGAGCAGCATTACACGGCAACGGTGCAACGACGGCAAGATGGCAGGTATGTAGTATCCATACCATTCCTACAGGATAAACCGAGGCTTGGCGATTCACGACGGATGGCAATGCAGCAATTTTATCGGAACGAAAGGCGAATCCACTCTGATCCTGAACTATTGTCAAAATACGTGGCATTTATGAATGACTACAAGGCATTGGGTCACATGGTACTAAGCGAAGAAGAGGTACGTGAAGGCTCCCAGGCGTATTATATTCCACATCATGCAGTCACAACTAAATTTCGAGTTGTGTTTAACGCGTCAGCGAAGTCAGGCAACGGCGTATCACTCAATGAGACGCAACACAGTGGGCCAACGATCCAAGACAAATTGGCGAACATAATCTTACGATTCCGGATGTATCACGTGGCTATGGTGGCGGACATCGAGAAGATGTTCAGGCAGGTACTGGTCAATCCAAATGATCAACGGTGGCAGCTTATATTATGGCGAGAGAAACCGGCTGACAGGCTACAGACGTATCAGCTCACAACGGTGACGTATGGCACACGCTCTGGTCCATACTTGGCAGTTCGCACCTTACAACAGTGTGCTCGAGACAACTACACGCTCATTAAAGACGAGGCAGAAGCAGATGAGGCGAGGCACAGCATTGAATGCGATTTCTACGTGGACGACTATATCTCAAGTGTTCCAACAGCAGCTATGGCAATACGACGAGCAAAAAATGTCGATACGATCTTACAGGCAGGTCATATGAATTTACGTAAATGGCAGTCGAACATCAAGGCAGTTACGCAGGCAATACTTGGTCGAGGCGCTTCAGGTAAATTTCCATTATCCACTAATTCAATGGAAACGTCAGTTTTAGGCTTGCAATGGGATAGTGTCTTCGATACACTTTCATACGAGATCACTTTGAACGAGGAAGTAACACGCACCAAACGAACGTGTCTCAGCGACATATCAAAGCTGTATGATCCGACAGGACTTTTAGCACCAGTCATTGTGAAGGCAAAGATTTTTATGCAAAGGCTATGGTTGGCAGGCATTGGTTGGGACGAAGAGATTTCTGGCGCGCTACTACGCGAATGGATTTCGTACCGACAAGGCTGGTTCCAGTTAGAAGGTTTGGAGATCCCAAGACATATAGGAATGCATCCAGGCAAGCGAACTACGTTGCACGGGTTTTGTGACGCATCAATGCAGGCGTATGCGGCAGTCATTTATTCACGAACCGTCGACAAGGCAGGCAAGGCGATTGTCCGTTTGGTGACGTCAAAGACACGAGTGGCTCCAGTTAAAACTGTTTCGGTTCCGAGGCTAGAGCTGAGTGGAGCTCAATTGTTGGTAACTACGATGCAGGCAGTATGCAAGGCGATGGATATTTCAACAGTAGAGAGTTACTTCTGGATGGATTCAACGATTGTATTGGCATGGCTACGACAACTTCCAGTCAGGTTCAAACCCTACGTAGCAAATAGGGTGAGCTACGTACAACAGCATAGCGAACCATCAGCATGGCATCATATACCTACCGCACAGAATCCAGCGGACTGTGCTAGTCGAGGACTGACGACGTTACAGTTGCAGGCTCATACTCTCTGGTGGAAGGGGCCAGAATTTCTTCAACGAGGCGATCTGTATGACATGAAAGGCGAGCCGGTATGTACGGCAGATGATTTGCAGCACTTACACGAGGAGGAGAAGGCACCGGTGGTGGCACATATATCTGAACGAAGGAATCTTCTTATGACAAGGCGGCGAGACGGCCAGGCAATCAACTTACTTGATCGAACGAATTCCCTTACGAAGCTGAAGCGTATCATGGCCCATATTCTCTACGCAGGCAGTACAAGGCGTGATATACATGGAGCTGACATATGCAGTGTCGAACGACTACATCAGGCAATGCTGGCAATAACACGGCTGGACCAACACCAATGGTACGAATACGAGAAGGAATTGTGCAGGCAGGCCAAGAATCTACCAAGCAACAATGGGCTTAGTTCATTGTTGATCAACAAGGCATTCTGCGAGTAGGAGGCAGGATTCGAAGAGCAGCATTAGACGAAACTCAAATACATCCAATCATATTATCAAGAGGAAGCAGGCTTTCATACCTGATTGTTGCTGAGGTACATCGGGAAACACTACATGGCGGTGTGCAGTTGATGCTGCAAATCATACGACAGACACATTGGATCATAGGAGGACGGGCACTCGTGAAATCATACGTCAATAAATGTATCACGTGTCGCCGACAACGAGGCAAGGTGGCAGAACAGCGGATGGGTGACCTACCGAAGTATCGTGTGACTCGGCACCGCCCATTCCTCATCAGCGGAGTGGATTATTGTGGACCGTTTTTACTTCACTTAGGCCCAACAATTGCTCTCTACACATGTAAGAAAGCTCTAGGAAAAAAATGGGGATTTAACCCCAAAATCACCCTATGGCTCTACATTACGGTCGTCAGACCCATACTACTGTATGGAGTGATAGTCTGGTGGACTGCACTAGACAAGACAACATACCATAAACAACTCGAGAAGGTACAAAGGATGGCATGTATGTGCATTACCGGGGCCCTCAGGTCCACACCAACGGCTGCGCTTAACATGATACTAGACCTCACACCACTCGATATTTTCGGCAAGCAAATTGCCACACATACGGCCATAAGACTAAAAGCCAACTCGAAATGGGCGAGCTATGTCACCGGCCACTCATCCATCCTGCAAAACAGGACAAGTCTGGCAGAAAACCTGGACCACACAGAACCCACCATAATCTTGGACAAAAAATTCACGACGATTTACCCGGACAGGAAAAACTGGACTCGCCAAACACAACCCCGCAGAAACTGTGTGGATTTTTACACCGACGGGTCTAAAACCAAGGACGGGGTGGGCTGTGGAGTTTTCTGCAAACAACTCAAGCTATATAAAGCTCTAAAATTACCAAACCACTGCAGCGTTTTCCAGGCGGAACTGTCGGCAATAAAAGAGGCTTTATCTTGGCTGAAGTGGAACGTAATATCCACCACAGATATTCGCATCCTTACAGATAGTCAAGCTGCCTTAAAGTCGCTGGAGTCCTATGTGTACTCATCAAAATCTAGTCTCGACTGTCGCAGATCTCTCAACGAGATGGCAGAACAGTTCAATATACAGCTTATCTGGGTACCAGGACACAGCGGCATTACAGGTAATGAGAAAGCCGACATACTCGCCAAACAAGGAACGACGCTACAATCAATCGTGGCTTGTGAGGGAGTACCCCTTACAACCATTAAACATAATCTGACGAATCTCGCCAGGGCCGAGACGAACCTGAGATGGACCCAGGGACACACCTGCGTCATCACCAGGCAAATCTGGCCTCGGCTTGACAGTCAGCGCACAAGGAGTGTGATCTCCCTAAAAGGAACTGACATCTACAAAGTCATCGGTGTCATCACAGGTCACTGCCTCATTGGCAGTCACGCACAAAGACTAGGTATAGTTTCAAATGACTTCTGCAGAAGCTGTCAGGACGAGGAGGAGGTTGAATCCATTCACCACCTTCTATGCGCCTGTCCAGCTTTTTGCAATATAAGGAAGCGTTACCTAGGCTCTTACTTCCTTAACGATCTGACAGATGTTCAGAAAGTAGGGATACTTAATCTTCTTAACTTCTTAAGAAGCACTGGATGGTTCCACGAATAGGGGGATAAAACCCCCTCGTAGCTGCACAACGGGCCTCCTTGGCCTAAGTGCGTTCTTCTCAATTACGGGAAGGCTACGACCCTACCTACCTACCTACCTACCTAGGCCCAACACGTTCGAGGACAAAAACGAAAACGTACGTGGTCATTTTTGTATGTTTGGCAACGAAGGCGGTACATATTGAGTTGGCGATTAATCTATCAACCGAGGCATTTCTCAACGCATTTGCAAGATTTACTGGCAGGCGAGGACCGTGTGAGCAACTACATTCAGACAATGGCACAAATTTTCAAGGCGCAAATCGTCGAATGCAAGAAGATCTTAAGGAATGGCGCAACGAACACGTAAGGCAACAGTTGGCACATCGTGGTACGAGGTGGCACTTCATACCACCAGCAGCTCCACATCAAGGTGGCATCTGGGAGGCGGCTGTAAAAGCAGTTAAGCGGCATATGGTACGAGTAGTTGGCAATCACACCATGAGCTATGAGCAGTTCAACACGTTGTTGATCCGTATCGAGGCTTGTTTGAACTCAAGGCCAATGGTGGCTTTGTACGACAATCCAGAGGATAGGCTAGCATTAACACCGGGCGATTTCCTTACGGGTGGTCCGATTATTGCGCTACCCGAGCCTACATTGATGAAATTACCAATTAATCGTGTCAAGGAATGGAATTTGGTACGTCGATGGACGGAGGACATATGGCAACGATGGCAAAAGGAATATCTAACTATGCTGCAGCAGCGTAGTAAATGGCGAAAGGCAGAGGCAAACTTAAAAATTGGTGACGTTGTGGCAGTCAAGGACGAGAATCTACCTCCAACGCATTGGTGTCTCGGTCGAGTCATCGCATTACATCCAGGCGAAGATCAACTAGTTCGAGTTGTGACGACGCAGCATTATGATAAGGCTACGGGTCGATCATTTACCAGGCAGCGACCGATACAAAAAATTTGCATTCTTCTATCAGAGGATAGTTCAGAAACCGATGTTTCAGAGGCGGCCGGGATGTCGGAGATTGTACGAGAGGCAGCAAACGCATTAGACTGAGGAAACAACCGTATCGGTTACTACGCATAAAAACGGCAGGCAGGCAACCCTTCATACGAAAACCATTCGATGAACATCTGCACTTACATGGAAAAACCACAGCTAGGTTATGATGATGACGACAACCAGGCGAAATCATATACAAACAACGTAACACAAGCAACGGCTTAAACAAGCGAACGACGATCGGGCGCGGGCATATACACAACGCAGCACCGACGCCGATGGTCAGGCAATAGCACACACAGGCAAAGGTTGCATGTACAAAGGAAGCAACGGCAGGCAGCAACAACGAGAATGATCAGGCGACAACATATACACGCGCACATCTATGCAGGCAAACAAAGGCGATGTATATAACGATGAACGGGTGAAACGGTCAGATGTATGTAGTGTATTATATATGGAAATGTAAACGATCTGACTTTATAAAATAAAAATTGGGAGAAGTAGTTTGACATCCGAACGAGGCGGACGCATCTTTAATATTTCTTGTTTTTCTAAACAACCGCCATCCAGGAAATGCGATGGAATGGACCGGGTATAAAGCAGATGGAAAACTGCGATATTTACTACGGCGACTGCTATATGGAGAGAGGGCAACGATTGTTTGGATGCGGATTTGTTGTTCGAGGTGGACTAAGGCAAAAAGTCCTAGGCTTTCGGCATGTGAGCGAATGCTTCATAACAATCCGTATCAAGGCTACATTTTTTAACATCAGCCTGATCTACGTCCACGCCCCCACGGAAGACAAGGATGACTCCGCCAAAGATGAGTTCTACTATCTTGTAGTAGCCAAGATGCGCTTACGGATATCACGAACGCAGCGGAGTAGAGTAAGAATACAAAGTTATGACGTCGGAAAGCTACTATCGCCAGAAACCGCTCGTGCTTTTACCGATCGCGTCTCCCTTAAGCTCTCCAATAAACCTGAATCCTCCACACTATCAATAGAATAGCAGTGGAGCCTTTGCAAACAAGCCCTGAAAAGCTCCGCTTCCGAAGTTTTGGGTTTCAAGACTCCACCAAGAAGAAACACCTGGTTCGATGACGAGTGCAGGAGTATCCACACAGCGAAGCAGAATGCATATAAGGCCTCGCTGCATAAAAGAACAAGAGCAGCTCGTGAGTTCTACGAGTTAAAAAGAAGGGAGAAGCATAAGCTTCATAGAAGAAAGAAGGAAGAGCACGAGAAACGCGCGATTGAGGATTTGGAGAGGTGTTAATGCAGGCGTGACGTTCGAAAGTTTTATCAACAGATAAAGCGAACATGCCAAGGTTATAAAGCCAGAACGGAAGCCTGCAGGGATGAGAACGGATACCTAGTAGTAGAATCGCAGTCGATGCTGAGAATATGGAAAAACCACTTCTGCAGACTGTATAACGGCGATGTTAGTCAATATACCGCTGTCAGGCAGAATGATTCATTTCTAATCGACGAAGACCGCAGAGAATTGGGTCCCCCGACCTCGACGAAGTTAAGATTGCCATATCGAAGCTCAAGTCGAATAAAGCTGCGTGGGCAGACGGACTGTCTGCTGAGCTCTTCAAGGCAGCTGGGGATGACCTGGTTAGTAGCATGCACCGGCTCATCTGTAAGATATGGTCAGAGGAAAGCATGCCCGAGGAATGGAGTCTCAGCATCGTATGCCCGATCCACAAGAAAGGAGACCCTTCTGATTGCGCCAACTACAGTGGAATAAGTCTCCTTAACATCGCCTACAAAATCTTCTCTGCCGTTTTGTGTGAACGCCTGATGCCTTTTTTAAATAAGCTGATAGGTCCTTATCAGTGCGGATTCAGGCCAGGGAAGTCCACCATCGACCAAATCTTCATACTGCGGCAGATCCTGGAAAAAACCAATGAATTTTAAATCGACACTCACCACCTATTTGTCGACTTCAAAGCCGCACACAACAGCGTAATTAGAGACGAGCTATACAACGCTATGTCTACTTTTGACATACCTGCTAAACTCGTCAGACTATGCAGGATGACTTTGGAGAGTGCTCGCTGCTCCATCCGAATCGGTGAACACCTTACCGATAGTTTTGATGTCAAAAAAGGATTTAGGCAGGGCGTTGCGCTGTCGTGTGATTTCTTCAACATCATATTGGCAATGATTGTGCAAAAATCACTGGCCAATACAAGAGGCACAATCTATTTCAAATCCTCGCAACTCCTTGCATACGCCGACGATATTGACATAATAGGTAGATCACAGCGAGATGTCAATGAGGCGTTTGCGAGTATTGAGATGGAGGCGGCGAAAATTGGTTTGGCGGTAAACGAGGGCAAAACTAAATATATGCTGTCATCAAAAAAGGACGCTCAACACCGATGTCTCGGCCAGAACGTTTGTATAGGCAGACATAATTTTAAAGTAGTTAAGGACTTCGTCTACCTTGGCTCCGCAGTGACCTGGAACAACGACATCAGTTCCGAAATCAAACGCAGAATCACTCTTGCCAATCGCTGTTTCTTTGGGCTCAGGAGTCAACCGAGTAATAGAGCCCTCTTATCATCTCGGTCCTGTTGTACGGCGCAGAAGCATGGACACTATCAAAAGCGGATAAGGAGGCCCTTGGTCGGTTCCAGAGAAAGAAGCAGAGGACGGCCGCACTTAAGATGGCACACACAGGTGGAAGGGGTCCTCAGCCAACTGGGTGTGCGGCAATGGAAAAGGCTAGCAAAAGATCGTGCTAGTTGGAGGGGCATGTTAGTTGAGGCCCAGGTTCAACCCGAACTGTAGCGCCCATTAAGAAGAAGAAGTGTCACTTTGTGGTAAGCTCTGTACTGAATCGTGTAATATTTCGTTGAACACGAACAGAAACCACAAAGGAGAAAAAAAAAAAAATCAAAAGTTGACTTAAATAATTGAATTGTATAATATCCGACTTGAAGTGCGGTAACATCAGGTTGAAAACAGTTCAAATCAATTTAACTATTAAGTGCGATACGCACCGTCTATTAAAAGTGACGTCAACTTTAAGTGTCATGTGCACACTATGGATTTTGTTTGACACTCAAAACATCATTCAAGTACATAATTTTGCGCGGTCATTATGGGGCCGATTTTACGAATTCTAAATTTTGACATATGTAACTCCACGTTTCAAGGTCACCAGAATCCAGATCCAAGGTTTTTATAAAGATGTATCTGTGTATGTGCGCATGTGCTTACCGGATTATGGCCTCGATTATTTCGAGAACCCAATATGATATTGACATGAGATCGGGTTCATTCCACGCGTAATTACGCAACTTAGAGCTGAGTAAGCTGAGCAACTTAGAGCCAAATCGGTTAAGCCGTTTTTTTGTTAGAAATTAAATAACTAAAAAATAGGAAAAAAAATGAACAACACGCGGTCTTCTCAAGCGGTCCCCCATCTAAGTACTAACCGCGCCCGACGCTGGTTGATTGCGGGGATCGGACGAGAGCCGATACATATGAGATTGCTGGGACCGTGTTATGGTTGGGTAGTTAGAGTTAGAGAGGATACGGGGGTGGAACAAAGTCGCCTGATCACTGCGGCCACGAGTGGGCCTATTGTGGTGTCCCCCACTTACGGTTAACTCAAAAATCCTGAGTTAGTGATAAAACTTAGTATGCTTTTGAGTGAGCTAGGAGCGATTTCTTCTGCTTCAAAATAATACCTGCCCAAGTGACGATGACGTGCACTGACAAGGCAGTTACAGTGGCACAGTACATACATATGTGCTCTGCTGTTTCTTCGTCTATATTACACATTCTGCAAGTGTCATCTTGTATAATGGCCATTGTTTTGAGGTGTTTGTTGACTGGGCAGTGTCCAATAAGGAAACCTGTGATTAAGCGAATGTGACTCCTCGAAAGCATGAGAAGTTGTTTCGTTCTTCTGAGAGGTTGAGTAAGGAAACAAACACTCATGAGCTGCTCGTGAGTGTGCACCACCCAACGAGCAATTATTAAACGCACGCGCTCATGGGTAATTTGCTGTGAGCTTTTTATTTTCGTAAAATGTTTCCATGTTTTATCATTCTGCAACCAACTCCCGAGCAGTAAATCAACTCATTTTAACTCACGAACACGAGTGTGTGTGCATTTATGGAAACTCATCCTGCATTTTCCATAAATGCACACACTCGCGTTAGTAAGATGATAAAACATGGAAACATTTCACTTGAACATTTTTTTTTTTTTTTTTTCTATTTACCATTTTTATAATATTTTAGTCAAAGATGGCTTCATTTTCTATAAAGTCTAAATTAGAAAATTCCAGCAATCGAAATTTTACACGCACGTGAGCAGTTTATGAGCAATAGATTGTTTACTGTGACATATAGAGCCAAGCTGCAACGACGGATGAGAGCTGCTCGCGAAATCTATGAGCAGAAGAGAAGAGAGGAACAGACGCTTTCAGAAGAAATAAGAGGGAGCAAAGAAAGCGTGAGATCGAGGAGATGGAGCGATGCTTCCGCAGGAATGACGCCCGGAAGTTTTACAATAAGGTAAAACGAACATACCATGGCTATAAAGCCAGAGCGGCAGCCTGCAGGAATGAAAATGGAGAACTGGTAGTCACAGTCGATGCTGAGGACTTGGAAATACCACTTCTGCAGACTGTATAACGGCGATGACAGACAAGATACCGCTGTCAGGCAGAACGATCCGTTCGTAATGGACGACGATGTAAGAGAATTCGGCCTGTCGGCTGAGCTTTTTAAGGCGGCGTGTGATGAGCTGGTAAGGTGCATGCACCACCTCATTTGCAAGGTATGTACGGAGGAGACTATGCTCGACGAATGGAATCTCAGCATCGTTTGCCCGGTTCATAAGAAAGGAGACCCCTACAGCTGCGCCAACTATAGGGGAATAAGTCTTCTTAACATCGCATATAAGATCTTCTCTGCCGTATTGTGTGAACGGTTGAAACCGTTTGTGGATAACCTGATCGGCTGTTATCAGTGTGGTTTCAGGCCAGGTATATCCACAATAGACCAAGTATTTACGCTACGGCAGATCTTGGAGAAGACCAAATCGACACTCACCACCTCTCATCGATTTCAAGGCTGCATATGACAGCGTGTATAGAGACGAGCTATACAAAGCCATGTCTAGTTTTAACATCCCTGCCCAACTCGTTCGACTGTGCAGGATGATAATGGAGAATTCTCGCTGCTCCATTAAGGTCGGTAATGAGCAAACCGAGACCTTTGATGTTAAAAAAGGATTTAGGCAAGGTGACGCGCTGTCATGCAACTTTTTCAACATCGTGCTTGAAAAGATCGTGCAAGAGTCACTGGCCAACACAAGAGGTACGATTTAATTCAAGTCTACTCAATTGCTTGCGTACGCCGGCGACATTGACGTGATTGGACGGACACAGCGAGACGTCAATGAGGCCTTTGTAAGCATTGAAGTAGAAGCGGCTAAGATGGGTCTCAAGGTTAATGAGGGTAAAATCAAATATCTGCTTTCATCTAAAAGAGACGGTCAACACCGACATATTGGCCAGAACGTCACCATGGGCGGATATAACTTAAAAGTGGCCAAGGAATTCGTCTACCTTGGCTCACTGATGACCGGCGACAAAAACACCAGCGCTGAGATAAAACGCAGTATCACTCTTGCCAACCGCTCTTTCTTTGGGCTCAAGAGGCAATTGAGAAGTAGATCTCGAAAAACCAAGGTGACACTATATGTATAAGACCCTGATCATCGAAGTCCTCCTTTACGGCGCAGTGGCTTGGACCTTAACAAAAGCGGATGAAGATGCGCTTGGTCGTTTCGAGAGGAAAATTCTGCGCACTACCTATGGTCCCGTTTGTTCAAAGGATGTATGGAGGAGAAGATTTAACGAAGAACTGTACGGGATGTACAGCGACATCGGCCTGGTACGCGTTTACGAATAAAGCGTCTAAGGTGACTAGGCCATGTAGAGTGCATGGAAAATACAGCTCCGACCCGCAGAGTCTTCGAATCCACCGAGGAAGGAAGGCGCGGCAGAGGACGACCGCATCCACGGTGACGCACGCAGGGGACCTTAACCAACTGGGCCTGCGGCATTGGAAACAGCTGGCCAAAGTACTTGCCAGCTGGAGACGCTTGTTGGTTGAGGCCCAGGTTCACCACGGACTGTAGCGCCACCTAAGTGGGTAAGTAAGATTGTTTAATGTGCGCACATGAGTGTGCGTTTCCTTGCCCTGGGTTACATGGAGCGACAGCAAATAGTCGGCTTAATGCCAACAACACGCGGTGTTTCCAAGCACCTAAGTACTGACCATGCCTGATGCTGGTGGTTGATTGCGGTGACCGGACGAGAACCAATACGTTACCCGTTATTCTTCTAAGAATCCTACCGCAGCTAAAAAAAAAAAAAAGAGTTAATGACCTTGAAACACCTGAACAGATCTTCACAAATTGTGGCTAAGAACCATTTCGATCACGTTAGCTTCCAGAAAAAAAAAAGGGCATCATAATCGGTCCATTCGTTCAGAAGTTACGATGCCACAGAAGGACAGACAGACACACAGACACCTCAAACTTATAACACCCCTCTTTTTGCGTCGGGGGTTAAAAATTAAAAATATGAAATTAAGTGGGTGTTTTCGTTTTTCCCTCTTGGAAGTTAGTCGTGTGGACCTTGCGGCCCCCTAGACCACACTTTTTTTTTTTTCATTAAATCCACTAATTCCTGGTAACCTTCGTCTTATTTATCCCGACGTATATATTCTGGACACGTTCCGTTCCAGAGACAACGGTGAGACTCGTCAAAATTGATAAATTCTTGGAGAATGACGCAATGCATGTACACCTTGTCGATCGATTTTGCAACTCGTCATTTTTGATCGACAAACCATCATTCACATCCAACCAAAGTGACACTTTTGATCGACGGTGTCTACCTCAACTTTAGACTCGTATGTGTACATATTCTTTTCCAAAATCCGTAGATGGCAATAAAGATTGCGCTAACCTTGAAATTAAGTTTCTACTTCAATAGACCAATCAACAATGGTTTTACTGCCTCAAAAACGACATTCTATGTCATGGGGCTTAATGGCACCGTGTAAACGCCTTAGGTTAGAAAATGCTGTTCACAATTGTCTAAGATCTCAACGAATTACTCTCTTTTTATTTATTTTTTTGTGTAGATATACGAGCAACAATAGAGCGATAAGTCCATGAGCGTCTGATTCCACGTACGAAACGTATGCTGTTATCTATCTTTTAACACGAGCCTCTAATTACGAGTATATTGGCGCTTGTTTGGTTATTCAAAAATGGTTGATGATATCTTCCTGGTTAGTCATGATAATGACAATGCTTTATTCAACAGGTACCTATGCGTACAAATATGGACTAGGGCGCTGAGTCCACACTGAATTGATGTCATAAGGCAAGCATGTTGCTAGAAGAGAACTTGACACAATTTCGACGTTTTATCTCTAATGATTCAAAGAAAATTCATAATCTAGAGCACCGTGGCGCAGTGGGTAGGGTGTTGGCCTCTGACGCCGATGACACGGGATCGAATCCCGACACAGCCATGTCATCGAACGTGTTTTCACGGTGTTTCTCCTCAGCGGGGTTCTGACAAAACCCCCTGTAGTAAAATTGTCATGAAAAGCTTCTCGAAATTCGCCGTTCGGAACTGGCAATAAAACTGTAGGTCCCTTTCACCTATGGGAAAATTAAATCACACACAACATGGGTGATTGAGAGAAGCTCGGCTCTGGTCCTTCATGGGCTGTAACGCCAACATACATACATCTCTAATGATTGTGTAAAGGTGTCATTTTGGGTTCTTATTTAACAGTTTATTTGGCTTGGGCTTTGACTTAGTGGAATTGATAGACGGACTTGGTTTATTATATTTACTAAGTTTACTATGCTCAATGTCCCAGCTATGACATCAAAATCGTACTAGGAGACTTCAATGCTAAGCTGGGTAAGGAAAGCATCTTTGAACGAGTCATCGGCAAACATAGCCTACACGACACCACATCCGATAACGGACACAGGCTGATTGATCTTGCTATGGGGCGAAATCTCCTTCTAGCCAGTACGCGCTGCCCGCACCTCGATATTCACTACCGACTACCAACCAGATTGATCACATCGCGATCGATGTCAGACACTCCTCCACTATTCTTGATGTTCGAACTTTCCGAGGGGCTAACATCGACTCGGACCACTATCCTGTAGTAGCCAAGATGCGCTTACGGATATCACGAATGCAACGGAGTAGAGTAAGAATACAAAGTTATGACGTCGGAAAGCTACTATCGCCAGAAACCGCTCGTGCTTTTACCGATCGCGTCTCCCTTAAGCTCTCCAATACACCTCAATCCTCCACGCGATCAATAGAACAGCAGTGGAGCGTCTGCAAACAAGCCCTGAAAAGCTCTGCATCCGAAGTTTTGGGTTTCAAGGCTCCACCACGAAGAAATACATGGTTCGATGACGAGTGCAGGAGGATTCATACAGCGAAGCAGGATGCATATAAAGCCTCGCTGCATAAAAGAACAAGAGCAGCTCGTGAGCTCTATGAGTTAAAAAGAAGGTAGGAAGGAAACGCGCGATTGAGGATTTGGAGAGGTGTTACTGCAGGCGTGACGTTCGGAAGTTTTATCAACAGATAAAGCGAACATGGCAAGGTTATAAAGCCAGAACGGAAGCCTGCAGGGATAAGAACGGACACCTAGTAGTAGAATCGCAGTCGATGCTGAGAATATGGAAAAACCACTTCTGCAGACTGTATAACGGTGATGTTAGTCAATATACCGCCGTCAGACAGAATGATCCATTTCTAATCGACGAAGACCGCAGAGAATTCTGTCCCCCTGACCCCAACGAAGTTAAGATTGCCATATCGAAGCTCAAGTCGAATAAAGCTGCTGCCGCAGACGGACTGTCTGCTGAGCTCTTCAAGGCAGCTGGGGATGACCTGGTTAGGAGCATGAACCAGCTCATCTGTAAGATATGGTCAGAGGAAAGCATGCCCGAGGAATGGAGTATCAGCATCGTATGCCCGATCCACAAGAAAGGAGACCCTTCTGATTGCGCCAACTGCAGTGGAATAAGTCTCCTTAACATCGCCTACAAAATCTTCTTTGCCGTTTTGTGTGAACGCCTGATGCCTTTTGTAAATAAGCTTATTGGTCCTTATCAGTGCGGATTCAGGCCAGGGAAGTCCACCATCGACCAAATCTTCACACTGCGGCAGATCCTGGAAAAAACCAATGAATTTTAAGTCGACACTCACCACCTATTTGTCGACTTCAAAGCCGCATACGGCAGCGTAATTAGAAACGAGCTATATAAGGCTATGTCATACCTGCTAAACTCGTCAGATTATGCAGGATGACTTTGGAGAATGCTCGCTGCTCCATCCGAACCGGTGAACATCTTACCAATAGTTTTGATGTCAAAAAAGGATTTAGGCAGGGCGTTGCGCTGTCGTGTGATTTCTTCAACATCATATTGGCAATGATTGTGCAAAAATCACTGGATCTATTTCAAATCCTCGCAACTCCTTGCATACGCCGACGATATTGACATAATAGGTAGATCACAGCGGGATGTCAATGAGGCGTTTGCGAGTATTGAGATGGAGGCGGCGAAAGTTGGTCTGGCGGTAAACGAGGGCAAAACTAAATATATGCTGTCATCAAAAATGGACACTCACCACCGGCGACTTGGCCAGAACGTTTGTATTGGCAGATATAAGTTCGAGGTAGTTAAGGACTTCGTCTACCTTGGCTCCGCAGTGACCTGGAACAACGACATCAGTTCCGAAATCAAACGCAGGATCATTCTTAACACTCGCTGTTTCTATGGGCTCAGGAGGCAATCGATAAACAAGACCCTTATCCTCCCGGTCCTGCTGTTCGGCGCAGAAGTAAGGACACTATCAAAAGCGGATGAAGAAGTCCATGGCCGATTCGAGAGAAAGACTTTACGTGTGATTTTGGGTCCGGGGGATGGAGGAAAAGATTCAACCACGAACTTTACGGGCTGTACAGCAACATGAGTCACTAAGATGGCTAGGACATGTAGAGCGAATGGACACCACACCTCCAACCCGCAGAGTCTTTGAATCTAACCCCGAGGGACGAAGAAACAGAGGACGGCCGCACTTAAGTTGGCGCACACAGCCAACTGGGTGTGCGGCAATGGAAAAGGCTAGTAAAAGATCGTGCTAGTTGGAGGGGCATGTTGGCTGAGGCCCATGTTCACCCCGAACTGTAGCGCCCGATAAGAAGAATCAATCTACAAGTAATTAAAGTAGTCCCTGAGTGACAGTGTCTGCGAATCGATGATTTACTCCTAATATGCAGGCCGTGTGTCCTATGTACTCTTGTACGCAATCGTCTCCGACGTAGCCTTACCGGCACAGTCAACAATTTCTAATTGAGTGCTATTTATATGTATAAATGTATCTGTTTGTGTTATTGATTTTATTCACATCCATGAAAGAAGTACTTCAGAGCTTCGAAGCATACGACGTGGCTGTGTTAATCAAGCCAATTAGCCCGAGTACTTTGTAAATAAGACAGAGTGTACGAGTGGTTATACAACGGTATTGGACTATCGTTTCATGACTATGTTCATATAAATCATATGAAATGACAAATTACAAATGATGCCCACAGTGCTAAGTAAACGGGTTCAGTGGGTGTTATCAAATTAATTATGGACTTATGTACGGTAATGAAAGTTGCACTTCATCACGATTCATTTTCTAAGCCTCAAATAAAAGGCGCCGTGGAGCAGTGGTTAGTGTGTTGGACTGTGACGCACGATGAGCGAGTTCAGATCCGGATAACACCAAGCCATCGAATGTTTATTTCGCGGCGTCCCTCCTCGGCGGGGTAATGGCAAGCCCCCTGTAGTATACTTGCCATGAAAAAGCTCCTCAATAGCGTGAGTCAAGGTGTAAGGGTTTAAATGTTGGGCTCAGTTTCTGCTATCTGTTGGAGCACTCAGACGGAAATACTGGACCACAGTATATACCGCGTCTTCCGGAGAAAAATGAGAAGGAGCTTCAGTGATGTAGAGCTAAGAGATTCGGCACACACCACGTCGGCCCCAAGGGTGCGCGAGCAAAGGCTAGACAGTCACAGAAAAAATGTTCTGCTGTGATGCCCCCTTAGCAACATGCAACGAGCATGCAGAGATGTTTGCAAAAGTGTAATGGCCCGTAAGTCTTCTGCAGTCAAATTCTCCTTAAGGATAAGAAGAATGTTGTGGATTCCTTGCAGACATCAGCGCATCCTGGACATTCCCTCCATCTACGACTGCAGTCCATTAAAGACCCAATCTTTGATGTGGGTATTGACCGTGGAAGCAGATTTCAGTTTTTTTTTTTAATTCGCTCAGGTTCAAGAGTCATACTCTTACTATGTTTGACACATAACCTGGGCGGAGTGCAGATGATTTGGGTCGTAGATGTTCCTTCACTACTCTCCAGGGGTGGATTCGAAAGGAACTCAATTGAATTTTCACGTTAGGTTGGTTACAGCTTTAAATGCAGCTTTGCTGTCACTGCAAACGCATATGTTTTTAACCTCCCACCTATGCTTCACTACATAGTGGAATGCCACCAGGATTGCGTATATCTCTGACTGAAAGACAGATGCCTATTTTCCTTACTAAAAGTGCAGTCAGACGTTTTCGCATTCCAAGAAAACCCCAGGGCCGCACCTCAGCCTAGGAGCCATCTGTGAAGATGCGAAGACAATCTTGTCTAGGTTCAATATGTGGCCAGAGCCAATCCTGACGCCATGGAAACTCGACCGTGAAGTTATAGTGTAATAGGATGACAGGTGTAATTGTGTCAGAGGGCATGTCCATGAGACACGGGTCGTAGGATATTTCCCGCGGAGGCGCACTGTCATTCCAATGCGAATTGTACCGAAAACCATTTCTCTTGAGACGAGACATGACTTTCAGTGCGCACCCTTTGATAAATATGTCAAGAGGTGGAAGGTTCATCATAGCATCTAGAGCAGTGCCCGGCGTGCTGGGGAAAGCCCCTGTGCAGCTAAGACAAATCGTTCTTTGGAATTTGGTGAAAGAGGCTACGACGTGTTTGCGTCTTAGATCCAGAGGACCTTTGCCGGCGATAAGCCCCATATTTTTCCAAAGGCACCATTGCATTGCCAGAATGCTGATAGTGCTTTGGTGGTTTTAAACACCCGGGTACTTAGCTTCCTTTGATATCGGGATGGGAATGCCTTTACCATCAGCTGAGTCATGCCAGTTTTTTTTCCTCCTTCTCATGAAGAGAACGACATCAGTCTTGAGAGGATTAACTGACTGTTCATTTCTCGTGCATCATTCATCGATCACACTTAAGGCAGACAGTCGGTAAACATGAGTCGACAGAGAGAATGGCGACATCATGCGCATAGGCCTGGACATGGATTCCAGAGACATTGAGTTAACTAATGCACTGTTTGCACTTTGTACGGGAACATGTTTAAGTCTTTCACTAAAATTTGCTGTAAGGTCCGTCTGGTGATGCCCAATTGCGTGGCCCGTCGTCTGGTTGATGTTTCTTCGTTCTAAGCGACATTGGCAGCCACAGCCGCAATATTCTCGGCCGAACGACCAATCCGGTGGAGGCTACGCCCTGTATGGTCTCCTGTTGGCAGCCACAGACGAGATATTCTCCGCCAAACTACCAGTCCGGTGAAGGCAACGCCCTGCATGATCTCCTGTTGACAGCCACAGCCGCGATATTCTCGGCCGATCCGGTGGAGGCTACGCCCTGCATGGTCTCCTGTGGTTCCATTCTGTTCGAGTCGATTAGCTAAGCGCCGGAATGGTTGCCCAGTTGGCGCGACAGGATTAGGAAATCGATGTCGAAATTCACGCTGCGCGAACACCACCGATCAATTAATTATTGGTCAAACAAATCGACGTAATTATTCCACGCTCTTGCGGAATATAGCACTCCATCTCTTATCTGTTTGTATGCTGTCACAAATGTCA
Organism: Eumerus sabulonum; assembly: GCA_951905685.1. Lineage (NCBI taxonomy): Eukaryota > Metazoa > Arthropoda > Insecta > Diptera > Syrphidae > Eumerus > Eumerus sabulonum. Next base: position 11,050,409 of record OX645060.1, read on the forward strand.
AATATGACTGACGTACGACACCTTACTTACTTACTTATCAGGCCAGCGGTCCATGGAGGATCTGAGCCTGAGCTATAGCTGCCTTCCGTCCTTGACGGTCCCGGGCACCCTGCTTTCAGTTAAGTCGATAGGTAGCATTGAAGATACGACAAGAATGGCATCGTTTGAAGCCGCTCGAATGCACTGGCGACCATTAGTGCGCTGAGTCGGAGGACGGATTTAACTCCACGCGCGTAGGACTTAACTTGCACATACTTCTGCTGCGTACATGCATATTTATTGAATTGGCAGCTCTTGCAATCAAGTCTTTTAGCCTTGAAAGTGCATTAACAGCTTTCGACGATATTTTGCATGCCTATTCAAGGTGGTGTTTGAAACTTAGCCGCGCGTCGATAATCACCCCTAGGTACTTAATGAAGGGTTGTGAGACTACCGCCCGACTCTAATCGATATCGTTTCACGGACTTTCCTGCTTGTGACAAGCACTGCTTCAGTTTTATGTTCAGCAAGTCGCAGACCAGCGTCAGTTAGCCAACGACGTACCATTTCTATTGTTCCATTACAGTGGAGTACAACTTCTTCTGTAGTTTTTGCTACGACCACTACAGCGATGTCATCCACAAAGCCAATTATTGATGCTTCGCTGGAAGTCGGTAGGCGTAGAATTCCATCGTACATAGCGTTCCACAGCAAGGGGCCTAAGAGTGAACCTTGTGGGACTCGACCAGTTACTACGTAGGACTTAGTTTCTTCGTCAGTCATAGAAAACGACTCTGTCTCCAAAGTAGCTACCTATTATTTTGCAGAAATAATCCGGTATTTCGATCCGATAGAGACTTCTCATAATGCGTTCCCAGCTCGCCGAATTAAATGCGTTTTTCACATCGATAGGTAGGTCCGCAGTTAGGTAGGTAGGTAGGTAGTAGTTAGGTAGGTAGCCAGGTAGGTAGGTATGTATGTAGGTAGGTAATACGTTACGAAGCCTCCACAGGAGGAAGACACACCTAAGCCAGATAGACCCTTTGTGTTACTACGAGGGACGACCTCCCTATTCTTACGAAATTAAGAAGATCAGCTAGTCAGGTCGTTAAGGAAGTAGGATCCTAGGTATTGGCTCCTACTATGACAGAAACTTGTCCTAGCCTTTGTGCTAGACTGCCAATAAGCCAATGACCAGTGATGACATCAACGATTATGCTGATGTATGTTCGTTTTAGGGAGTTTAGTCGATATAATTCAAGTCGTGGCTAGGTTTGCCTGGTGGTATGCCCTTGACCCTTGTTTGATGAGCATGTCAGTTCTCTCATTTCCTGAAATTGCTGGGTCCTGGTACCCATGAGCGGTGAATGTTAAATTGATCAGCCATCTCGTTAAGAGATAAGCTGCAGTCGAGGCTTGCCTTGAATGTGTAGGCATAAGACTCCAGCGATTTCAGGGCAGCTTGGCTGTTAAGAAAGATTTGAATATCTGTGACAGATATCACGTTCCACCTTAACCAAGAGAGGACTTCCTTTATTGCTAGCAGCTCCACCTAGAAGACGCTGCAATAGTCTGGTAGTTTTAAGGCCTGATTCAGTTTTAATTGTTTGCAAAAGGATTTGCTACCCACCTCGTCTTTGGTTTTTAACACATCTGTGTAAAAGTCCACGCAGCCTATGCGGGGTTGCGCTTGTCGGGACCATTTTTTCCTTTCTGGGTATGTTATATTGACCTTTTTGTCAAAGACCGTGGTGGGCTCAATGTAGTCGGAGTTCTCTGCCAAAGTTGTCCTGTCGTTCAGGATACATAGAAGCATGGCCGGCAATATAGTTCGTCCATTTTGAGTTGTCCTTTAATCTAGCAGCCGTATATGTGGCAAACTACTTACGGTGTGTATCGAGTGGGGTTAGGTGGAGTAGCATGTTGATCGCCGCCGTTGGACTAGACCCTAGGGCCCTGGTGATGCACATGCCTGCTAACCTTTGTACTTTCTCGATTTGTTTGTGATATGTTGTTTTGTCTATACTAAAACACTGCACAGAAGAATAGGTCTGATGACTGTGATGTACAACCATAAGATTATTTTTGGGCTGATGCCCGAAGGCTTTCTTGTAAGTATAAAGAGCTATGGTTGTTTTATTTCCGGTTAATTTCCTGTCCGGTACCAGGTTAGAGTGGTGATGAAGATGGTAATAGCAATATCATCAGCGTAGGCAATAAAATCGAGGCATTCTTTCTCTAGTTTAGTTAGTAGTTCATTTGCGACTATGTTCCAAAGAAGAGAAGAGATGACCCACCCTTGTGAAGTGCTTCTGTCAACCGATCTATTATTACTTGGCTTCCCCAACATGCAATATGCGTGTTGAAAGCAACTCGCCAATCAATTCTACTAAAGTCCTCTCCACTTTTAAGTTTTCTAGCGCTTCTGTAATTGCTTTCAGTGCGGCATTGTTGAAAGCGCCCTCTATGTCCAAAAAGGCTTCTAAGGTATATTCTTTGAGGTGGATTGATCTTTCAATTTTCCCCACCAAGGTATGCAAGGCCGTTTCGACGATCTACCTTCCCAATAGACATGCTGGGTCTTTGAGATTAACGCGGGATCATGGTTATGTCGTATGTACACGTCTATCAGCCTTTCCAGGGTATAAAGGAAGACAAACAGACAGGCCTAAGATCCTTGAGTGGTATAGTGTAGGAACTTCTGCCCGCCTTGGGCATGAAAATTACACTAGCGGATTTCCACTAAACTGTAGGTCCCTTTCAACTGTGTAAAAAATAAATCACACACAACATGAATGAAGCTTATCTCTGACAAGTTTTACATTTACATTTTGTATCTTAACAATCTTGGGTCGACCATAAATTGAGCTGAGAAAACTGTCTGAGCTCTTTATTGCTGCACTAATATCTGACGCCAAAATACTTGTCCAGTTGTGTGAGTGAAGTGTTTTAAAACTTATTGTAATAGAACCATAACTGCTGTTTATTCTCCAGCTAGGATCCCTATTATCAACAATTGCTGACGTATACTAGTTATCTTAGATTTCTACAAGTATTCCTCCCAAAAGATGGCGAAATTTTACTTGCACGCCGACACTTGCATCAGAAAATTCAATTAAATGGCAAAGAGACAGGAGGTCGTGAACTGACGGTAACAACACTTGATAAGCCCATACTCACTCGCTTTTGACAATCTCGTGAACCATGATTTCGATTAAGAACTGCACCAAATTGAATTGATGAATAGGCCGATGAACCTGTATCTGTATCTGTTTCTTGTGATCATGCATGACTGGTCAACTACAGGATGCATTTCACTTTTATTGTGAACTAAGCGAATAAGGACGGCAACGAATGTGTGAATTCATAGTTTATGCTGATAAGCCTGTTCCTGAGTGTACAATAGTATATCCGTAGATATGACTGAGTTATGGTCCCCCTTGAGATAACACCGTGATAACAGGGTCAATATACATATAGAAACGACTACATATGTGTACATACGTTTTGCGAACAAGGTTTCTGTTTATGTGAGTAATTAATGAATTATTTGTTTATTAAATGTGAGCTTTTGTTTTTAAGGCAGTAGATTATATGGCATGCATCCGTATTGTCAAGGTGACGAGATGCTCACACGTTTCTTGAAGTGCTTAAACCGTCTAAACATTAACTATGACAACGTTTCAAAGACAATAGGCTTTGTTTCCATATGTATGTTTCCTTATGGGACTTAAAAAAACATTTTAGAATGGAGGGCTGTTGCTTGAAAGAGTTTATCTATGCAAAGGACCTTTGATTTTCATCAAACAAATAAGAAAAAGTTACCACTAGTTGTTAACTTGACTCCATTAGTATCATATCCTTACCAAAATGACCACGAGTTCAGAATAGGGTTAGTACATATCACTGGATTGCGATAAACTACACTTTCTACTTTTTGGCGAGTTATCTGGGCACTTCAGAGGGCATGGGCTCGGACATACAGGGTAAAGTTGTTGATCGCTCTCAACCTGGCGAGATGCCAGCAACGATCCCTGTTTAAATGCCCGGGTCAAGTTGACATACGGCCTCCTCGCGGCGCCCTCTGGATAGCCTCTTCAACAACCGTTGGGAGGTGAACAAACGTATGCAGCGACGAAACCTCGAGCAGAATGGCGGTATTGCGGCGGGCTAACAATCCGCCCACGTAAAAAGAAAGAAAAGTTATGAATGAGCAAGATGCCTCGGATACACGGACGGATACGCGACGACGACAACGCACGAAAAAGGAACACGATTTGCGAGTATGCTCCTGAAATGTCAGAACCCTGTACACTCCCGGAGCTGCTCATAAACTAGAAGGAATCCTCACGCAGTACAAGGCGGATATTACTGCGGTCCAGGAAATACGCTGGATAGGAAACGGTATGATTAGGAAGAAAAATTGCGACATTTATTACAGCTGCCACAAAAGGTTGCACTTACTGGGATGCGGATTTGTCGTGGGAAAGTGGTTAAGGTCGAAGGTCATCGACTTTAAACCTATAAGTGATCGCCTGGCTGTGATCCGCATCCGAGGCAGATTTTATAACATCAGCCTTATATGTGCACACGCCCCTACCGACGAGGCTGAAGACAATATCAAGGAGGACTTCTATGACCTCCTGGACAACGCCTACGGAGCTTATCCGGAGTACAATGTAGGAATCGTGATCGGGGACTTCAACGCCAAAATTGGTAAGGAGAACACCCTTGACGGATTGATCGGAAAGCACAGCCTCCACGATACAACAACAGATAACGGCTTCCGACTCGCTGACTTTGCGACAGCTCGTAATGCGGTGATAAGTAGCACAAGATTCCCTCGCAAGCGAATCCACACAGCAATCTGACGATCTCCGGACGGTCGAACCGCCAACCAAATCGACCATGTGCTCATTGACGCAAGGCACGCGTCAAACATCCTGGATGTGCGAACATTCCGAGGGGCAAATGTCGACTCTGACAACTTCCTCGTAGCAGCAAGATTCAGAGCTCGACTGCCCAATGTCAGAAAGCTGCACCAGCCCATCAGGAGGAGGTTCGACATTGGGCGCCTGAGCACACCGGAGTTTGCCAGAGTCTACAGGGAGCAGCTGAGCGAAAGACTCTACGGTATGCCTACGTCGAACATAAATGCCAATAATATGTGGCTGCATTGCCGCTCAGCCATTCAGGAAGTAGCCGAAACCACCTTAGCATACCTACCACCCCCGACAAGAAACCCGTGGTATGATGGCGAGTGTGAGCAGAAAAAGGCAGCAACCGACGAGGCGTACCAAAGGCGCTGCAGAGGAAAACCAGGGCAGCGCAAGAAGAGTACCGAGCCAGAAGAAGGGAGGAGAAAAAACTACTGCGACAAAAGAAAAGAATCTTTGCAGCCTCCCAGCTCAAGGATATCGAGAAGTCTAGGGATGAGCATAAAACACGAGCGTTTTACAAGAAAGCCAAAGGCCTTGCAGGAGGCTTCAAAAAGGGCACCCAGGCTCTTCGAAACTGCGAGGGTAATCTTGTCACCGACCCGCAGGGAATGGTGGATGTATTTAAGCAGCACTTCTAGCAGCTGCTTAACGAGCATGACCAAGAGAGAGTGGTAAGGATCGAGGAAATCCCAACTCCAGCCGCTGAAGTAGTCCTCCCACCCAGCATCAAAGAAGTCGGCACAGCTATTCAGAAGCTGAAGAACAACAAGGCCGCAGGCTTAGATGGCTTGCCATCAGAGCTCTTCAAGGCTGGCGGCGATATTCTGGTAGGGAGCATGCACCAGATCATCTGCAGAATTTGGGAAGATGAAAGCATGCCCGGCGACTGGAATACCAGCTCTATATGCCCCATCCACAAAAAAGGCGATTCCACCTCTTGCAAGAACTATAGAGGTATATCCCTGCTCAATGTCGCATACAAGACCCTGTCCAGCGTATTGTGTGAACATCTTAAACCATTTTGCACCGCACTAATCGGCAGCTACCAGTGCGGCTTCCGGTCCGGCAAATCAACTATAGACCAAATTTTCACACTTCGACAAATCCTGGAAAAGACCAACGAGTTTCGAATCGATACACACCATCTTTTCATCGATTTCAAAGCCGCATACGACAGCATTCATCGTGAAGAACTGTTTGGTGCGATGGCCGAATTCGGGATCCCGGTAAAACTGATCCAGTTGTGTCGCGCCACGCTAAAAAACACGCGATGCACCGTGCAACTCGGTTCTAGGACCTCGGATTTCGGCAAGGAGATGCGCTGTCATGTGACTTCTTGAACCTGGTGCTGGAGCAGATAGTGCGACGGGCAGGCGTCAACAGGGAAGGCACTATCTTTTACAAGTCCATCCAGCTGCTAGGATACGCGGATGATATCGACGTTCTCGCCGTGGCATTGTGGAAGCATTCACGGCGATTGAAGAACAGGCGAAACGAGTTGGTCATAAAATCAATGAGGACAAAACGAAATACCTGCTGTCAAGCAAAACCCAAAAACCCCGAAAACTGGACGATAAGCAGGACAGCGGAGCTGATTTTGGGTTTTTTCGAAAGAAAAATTCTGCGCCGGATATTTGGTCAAGTCTGTGAGGAAAGTAAATGGAGAAGAAGACACAACCGCGAACTCTACGAGCTGTACCAAGATGTAGATGTAGTACGGAAGGCAAAGATCCGTCGACTACACTGATTCGGCCACATAGAGCGCATGGACATCAACGATCCAGCTAAGAGGGTCTTCGACTCCGAGCCTCCTGGTTCGAGAAGAAGTGGAAGACCGAACCTCCGGTATAAAGACCAAGTAATCGCGGATGTAAGACATCTTGATCTTGACAACTGGAAGCAGCGTGCCCGGAACCATCAAGGATGGAAGGCAGCTATAGCTCAGGCTCAGATCCTCCACGGATCGCTGGCCTGATAAGTAAGTAAGTATCTGGGCACTTCACCTTTATTTATTTATTATTACAACCTTTCTAACACTTTATTGCTTACACAAACCTTTATTAACAGCTTTTACTTTCACCCTGGTTTATCGACCGATCACACTGTATACCGACTGATCACAAGTTATTAAATTGCGTAAGCTGAATGCTCCCGAGGGCACCCACATTCTGCTTGTCCCCGCATTCTCTTCTATCTTTGCCCAAACCATAGTTTCTGCATTCGGGGGAACTGTTTGTCGCGCTTGCACGACTATTCGCTTGACCTTGTTACCCTGCCCATTGTATGTATGTATGTATGTTGACGTTACAGTCCATGAAGAACCTGAGCCGAGCTTCTCTCAATCACCCATGTTGTGTGGGATTTCATTTTCCCATAGGTGAAAGGGACCTACAGTTTATTGCCGGTTCCTACAGGGTTTACTACAGGGGGTTTTGTCAGAACCCCGCTGAGGAGAAACAGCGTGAAAAACACGTTCGATGACATGGCTGTGTCGGGATTCGATCACCTGTCATCAGCGTCAGAGGCCAACACACTACCCACTGCGCCACGGTGCTCTCTACCCTGCCCATTTTCTATTGTTAATGGGAGCTCTAAGTTACCGTACTTCATCACCTTTTGGATGAGGTCCAATGTGAAGCCATGCCTAATCATGAAGTCAAGGCCGGTTTATGATGTCATCAGTAATGTCGGCAACGATGAAATCATGCTTGGACTCGACGGTACTCATCGTAATTCTTTTCTGGACTTTGCCCTTGACTTCCTTCCGCCTTCTCACGAGTTACTGTACGAAGCCTTACCTCCGTAAATGGTTCGATGTCAGAAACCAATCCGCTTCGAATGACTGATTGAGTTGCGCCCGTGTCCAAAGTCAGTAGATACCGTCGTCCGTCCATCGTTCCTTCGATGACTAGGCCGGTTACACCCCTAAAGATTCGGGATACGAGGATGATGGGGCAATGTGCACTGCTCCAATGTGGGAGCCAATGCATGCCCCTCTGCACTGACTCGTTTTAGTTTAACGGAGTGTTAGGTGCACCTTTTGCATCTCCATGGTCGCGTGCTCTCCCTTGGTCTCTTTTTGGCGAAGTAGACCTCGAACGCTTTCTTCGCAAGCGGCATTTCCTCGCAATGTTCCCCAGCTGGTCGCAGATTTAGCATCCACCCGGGAACGAACCATTTCTACTCACCGTTGTTGTTCTGGAACTATCCTGCTCTTCAGATATGCGCCATAATTTGATGGGAGGGTCGGCAAGAGCGATGTTTCACATGCGAGAGCGCTGGCAACTACCTCCTTGAAAGATGTCTTTGGCAGGAGAATCGAGCTTCGTTGCGTATCGGGGGTCCCGTTTTAAGTTTTTCCCCCCACATCAATTGGAACATCCGCGTAGGCTAGATGACACAGCTTCTCGATATCGGCAGCGTACTACTGGATGGTCTCGCTTCCACGCTGCTTGCGTCCTTAAAGCCCCAGCATGTATATTTCCTACATGTGCTCACTGCCGTATCTTCGATGGAAAGCATCCCATATGGCTGTGTAGTTCCTTCTCTGGGTCTCCGGGATGGTCTATAGTACATCAGCAGCTTTACCTTTAAGGCAAATTACTAGGGCGGCCACACGGTCTTCTTCTCCCCATTGATTCCGTTCCACTGTTGTGCCGTCGAAGTTGGGAGCTATGAATTTCGATGCTACAGTCGGTACGACAGTTTCTTGATGCTGTACGGTCTGGATAGTTTTCTCGAGTTCCAGAACCTTCTAGTCGAACCTCGATTCTAGTGTCTCGATTATCTTTTCCTCATTATTTTCGAGATCTAGAACCCTCTTGTCCAGTGTCTCGATTCTCTCTTCGACGGACGTCCTGGAATCGATCGTTGACGCCTTGCTGTGTGTCTCTCGGGCTTTCTCGATTGTTCTCTAGCATCTGGCTGGGTCGAGTTGAAAAATTACTTGTAAACCTGGGCCAAGGAGTCGAACTAACACTTGTGTCTCTGTGTGTGTGATCTATTTTTCTTTGTTTGAGGTGGAATATCACTTTGGTTTTGATTCCGCTTGTGTCTAGACCCCGATAAGGTGGTGTGATAATAATTAATTGAAAAAATTATTTTATCTGCAACGTTATTGACGCAAGCAGATAAAATAGTTTTTTCACGATTAGCTGACATTTTCAAAACACAATCGAGCACTAATACAATCAAAAAGAGAAAAGCTATCTGTCGGGTCAGCGCCGTTTCAACTTCCCAACTCCTCAACGAAGTGTGTAGAAATACCTGGGTCGAAATCTCGACTCGATCTCAACTCGCCTCTGCACATAAACGTGGTATATGACCATTGAAGTTTCATCTATTCTACATCGAGTGGTTGCAGATACTCAAACTCTTATAACAACCATTTATGACAATATTGAGAATCTCACCTTTTCAGGGTTCCGTACCCAAAGGTAAAACGGAACCCTATTACTAAGACTTCGCTGTCCGTCCGTCTGTCACCAGGCTGTATCTCATGAACCGTGATAGTTAGACAGTTGAAATTTTCACAGATGATGTATTTCTGTTGCCGCTACCACGACAAATACTAAAAACAGAACAAAATGAATATTTAAGGGGGGCTCCCATACAACAGACATGATTTTCATCCAAAAAATCCCCTTGGTCACATACTGAAATAAGGTTAGTCGACAATATATTTGTGTCTTCGATGAATTAATCCTAGCTGCAAACCTTTTCCCCATATTTATTGTTATTCACCTTTTCTCATCGTTGCTGTCAAGTAAGATACTACTTACTTACTTACTTACTTATCAGGCCTGCGAGAGGATCTGAGCCTGAGCTATAGCTGCCTTCCATCCTTGACGGTCCCGGGCACGCTGCTTCCAGTTGTCAAGACCAATATTTTTTACATCCGCGATTACTTGGTCTTTATACCGGAGGTTCGGTCTTCCTCTTCTTCTCGAACCAGGAGGCTCGGAGTCGAAGACCCTCTTAGCTGGAGCGTTGATGTCCATGCGCTCGATGTGGCCTAGCCAGTGTAGTCGACGGATCCTTGCCTTCCGGACTACATCCACATCTTGGTACAGCTCGTAGAGTTCGCGGTTGTGTCTTCTTCTCCATTCACCTTCCTCACAGACAGGACCAAATATCCGGCGCAGAATTTTTCTTTCGAAATAACCCAAAATCAGCTCCGCGGTCCTGCGTATCGTCCAGCTTTCGGCTCCGTACAGCAAGACTGGCAGAATGAGCATTTTGTAAAGCATGACTTTGGTCTTTCGAGTGAGGAGTTTTGACCCCAGTTGTTTGGACAAGCCGAAGTAGCAGCGGTTGCCAAGGGCGATTCTATGCCGGATCTCCACTGTGGTGTCATTTGTGGAATTTACGTTTGCCCCGAGGTAGACAAACTCCTTAACTACCTCGAAATTGTAGCTGCCAATTGTTATATTTTGCCCAGGTGGTGAGCGACGGATTGGTTTTAGCTTGACAGCATGTACTTCGTTTTTTCCTCATCGACCTTAAGACCAACTTGTTTCGCCTGTTCTTCAATCGCCGTGAATGCTTCCACAATGCCACGGCGAGAACACGCGATGATGTCGATATCATCCGCGTATCCTAGCAGCTGGATCGCACGGCAGCTGCCGTCGCACTATCTGCTCCAGCACCAGGTTGAAGAAGTCACATGACAGCGCATCTCCTTGCCGAAATCCGGTGCATGTTTCGAATGGTTCCGAGGTCCCAGAACCGAGTTGCACGGTGCATCGCGTGTTTTTTAGCGTGGCGCGACACAACTGGATCAGTTTTACCGGGATCCCGAATTCAGCCATCGCACCAAACAGTTCTTCAGGATGAATGCTGTCGTATGCGGCTTTGAAATCGATGAAAAGATGGTGTGTATCGATTCGAAACTCGTTGGTCTTTTCCAGGATTTGTCGAAGTGTAAAAATGTGGTCTATAGTTGATTTGCGGGCCGGAAGCCGCACTGGTAGCTTCCGATTAGTGCGGTGCAATATGGCTTTAGACGTTCACACAATACGCTGGACAGCATCTTGTATGCGACATTGAGCAGGGATATACCTCTATAGTTCTTGCAAGAGGTAGGATCGCCTTTTTTGTGGATGGGACATAAAGAGCTGGTATTCTAGTCATCGGGCATGCTTTCATCTTCCCAAATTCTGCAGATGATCTGGTGCATGCTCCCTACCAGAACATCGCCGCCAGCCTTGAAGAGCTCTGATGGCAAGCCATCTGAGCCTGCGGCCTTGTTGATCTTCAGCTTCTGAATAGCTGTGCCGACTTCTTCGATGCTGGGTATATTTTAAACTATAACTTTCGGAAGCGAGAGTTATAGTAAATCGTGGTTAACCTGATCGTGTTTGGCCAACCGCGCAAACCAGTCGTTCGTGAGCTAGGCCCAGCAATATATTTTGATATTGTCCTTAGACTTAACACAATCCCACGCCGAGATCATTGTAAATAAAACGTCATACCGTTATAAGACTTAAAGGGCTTACGGAAGAAGTAATCTATACAGATATGAATAGGAAACGTTATCTCGTTATATTTATTTAACAACGGCGTGCCCTCAAGACATTGATCTATATTTAAACAATTACAATACAAGTCCCAATCTCCTGACATAGCAAAAATCAAGTCTTTCTGCTGACGTGTAGGTATGTTACGCTCAACAAATCCGACGAATGGATCGTGTTTATCATCAGAGTTAATGTTAACATTGACAATAGCTGTTCGTAATTGCTACATTAATCATGATCGCTAATCATTTCGGACTTGAAGTGAATCTACAAAAAATGCAAAACTTAAAAGAGAAAAGGCAATTAACGGTCTTTTTTATTTTTTACATTTTACAAGTTGTCGTATCTGTGAAAATGGGGTAGCAACTGTTTGCTTTTTTAACTCATAAATGTATAAATTAATAAATATTCTTTATGATATTCTCTTCAACATGGACCTCAACCAACATGCCCCTCCAACTAGCACGATCTGTTGCTAGCCTTTTCCATTGCCGCACAAGCAGTTGGCTGAGGTCCCCTTCCACCTGTGTGCGCCGTCTTAAGTGCGGCCGTCCTCTGTTTCTTCATCCCTCAGGGTTGGATTCAAAGGGGGGCAACAGGTTTGGGGTGTGCGAATTGATTTTCGTACGGCCCAAACCTGGCTAACGAAGCGCAAAACCCCTCTGGATGACAAAAATAAAACCTGCCGCGGAAACTGCTTACCCTAGTGTGCCAGGGCCCCGTTCGGAGCCAGGCCTAAATGGTGGGAGTCCCGCTCGGTAGCCCATCGGGCTTAGCCTGAAAAAGTCACGAGCAACCCAGCAGGGGCCTCGTGAGCTATTACGGAGGTGGAGGCGAATGCGCGCCATGCACTAACCAGTGCGTGCGGGGAGTAAAAGGCAACAGACAACGGCATCGAACGTCTCATCGCTCACAGGAAAGCATCTCGAGCTGGTTGAGGAAGTTGCCAGGTATTGGTTAGATATAGTTGGTATCTCTTCGACAAAGCAAAGGGGATATAGAACTGTGGACCTTTCGGACGGGTGGAAACTTTCCCTGTCGGGAATTGCATCTCAAATGTATGCACAGACGGGAGCGGTGATACTCATAAGTCCCAGGCTGGCTGACAAGGTATTGGAGTGGATACCATTAGGAGGGAGAGTCGCGAACATAAAACTCGAGCTTGAAAGATCAACTTTGGCTCTGGTGCAGGTGCATGCACCGAATCTAGAGTCAGGGTATGCGACTTTCCTGGATGAAGTTGATGCTGCCCTTGATAGGGTGGTTGAGATGAATTCCTTTATCCTGATGGGGGACTTTAACGCCCACATGGGTGTGGATGTAACGACACGGGCGAGGGTGATTGGGAGGAACTGCGATCCTCATCAAAACGCGAACGGAGAGAGGTTGTTGGATCTCCATTATGACCACTGTTGCTGTTTCGCAACTAGTCTTCGTCATCCATTTTTGCAATCATATCAATACTCCATCATACATGTATGGGAATGGGAACCCTTTGTTCTCGTTTTTTCTCGCACCACCACCATCAATCGTAGTCCATGGCGACGGAATTCTCTCTACGCATCAATACAATTTTCGTCGCACCGAAGCAGCGGTAGTTGCGTCCGAAATTTACGAACTTCGCACCACAGAATCCAGGTCGAAACAAAACTACAGATGCTCGAGACACAGTACATCAAAAGAGAAAGTCCAATCCCTAATTGAACGTTTGGACGAAGAGGAAGTTTCAAACGGGAAAAGGAATTCTTTCGAAGAGACCTATTACACTTTGCGTTCAGACATGCTTCAACATCTGGGCACCGTCTCAACACCAAACCTTTCAAATAGTACACTCGCACTCATAAACACCACATCTTCGCAAAAACCCCCAATTTCACTTGCAAAAACCGTCATTTTCTGGATCATACACAAAATGGATGGACTTCTCAGATATGTTCAACTCCCTCATTCATGAGAACAAGGAGCTCACCAGCATCGAAAGTTCCAGTACCTTGTCTCCATGGAGACGCGGCCAGAGTTATTGAGTCTGTGGAATGAACCAGTGAAAAAATATGAAACGGCCATAGAACTTTTAAAATCCAGATTCGATAACAAACGATTTCTATTCCAGGCACACACCCAAGCAATTTTCCAACTGCATGCTATCGCAAAACCAACTGCGGTAACTATCCGAAGCATGATCGATACAATCAACGTCCACCTCCGAGCCTTGAAGTCAGTAGGGACAATAGAACAAATTGCTGATGGATTCTTGTTGCATCTGATCCTGTCAAAATTTGACTACGAATCCCAAGCCAAATGGGAAGATGAAGCAGCAGCTACACAAGACCGGAAGGCGCTTAGTAAATCAACACAAAATCTGGATTCCACATCTATAGGCAGCACTGGCGAATTTGAATTCCCAACTTGGACCGAACCTTGCACTTTCATAGAAAGGCGGTGCAAAACTCTCAACATCATCGAAGCTAAGTCTGATAGAAGTCCAACCTTGGCTCTCTCAATCAACACATTCAACTAAGAGTACTCTCACTCAATTCAACGGTTATTACCAAAACATAGGAGGCATGCGCACCAAAATGCAACAAATATTTCTATCCTCTCCATCTCTACAATACGATTTTTTTGCATTCACCGAGACCTGGCTTACTAAGGACCACCACAGTTCCGAAGTTCTTAATCATGAACATTATTCCGTATTCCGCAAAGATCGCTTGTGTCATTCTACTGGATTGGTGCGAGGGGGAGGTGTGATGCTTGCAATACGCTCTAATTGTGTGATGTCTTGGCCCTCTTCTAATTTCTCACTTTCGCACCACATCGACCAGCTAATAGTCAAAGTGATCATTGCACATCAATTTGAACTTTATTTAATTGTAAGTTATGTACCCCCCAGAAGTTCCATCGACATTTATAAATTCTTCTTCTTCTTAGTGGGCGCTACAGTTCGGGGTGAACCTGGGCCTCAACCAACATGCCCCTCCATCTAGCACGATCTTTCGCTAGCCTTTTCCATTGCCGCACACCCAGTTGGCTGAGGTCCCCTTCCACCTGTGTGCGCGGCCGTCCTCTGCTTCTTCGTCCCTCGGGGTTGGATTCAAAGACTCTCCGGGCTGGAGCTGTGGTGTCCATTCGCTCTACATGGCCCAGCCATCTTAGGCGTTGAATCCGTAGACGCCTGACTAGGCTCATGTCGCTGTACAGCCCGTAAAGTTCGTGGTTGAATCTTCTCCTCCATCCCCCGTCTGCGTTTATAGGCCCAAAAATCACGCGCAAAATTTTTCTCTCGAACCGACCAAGGGCCTCCTCATCCGCTTTTGATAGTGTCCATGCTTCTGCGCCGTACAACAGGACCGGGATGATAAGGGTCTTATATAGAGTCAACTTTGTCGTTCGGGAGTGGGCTCTATTACTCAGTTGCCTCCTGAGCCCAAAGAAACAGCGATTGGCAAGAGTTATTCTGCGTTTGATTTCGGAACTGATGTCGTTGTTCCAGGTCATTGCGGAGGCAAGGTAGACGAAGTCCTTAACTACCTCGAACTTATATCTGCCTATACAAACGTTCTGGCCAAGACGTCGGTGTTGAGCGTCCTTTTTTGATGACAGCATATATTTAGTTTCGGCCTCGTTTACCGCCAAACCAATTTTCGCCGCCTCAATCTCAATACTCGCAAACGCCTCATTGACATCTCGCTGTGATCTACCTATTATGTCAATATCGTCGGCGTATGCAAGGAGTTGCGAGGATTTGAAATAGATTGTGCCTCTTCTATTGGCCAGTGATTTTTGCACAATCATTTCCAATATGATGTTGAAGAAATCACACGACAGCGCATCGCCCTGCCTAAATCCTTTTTGGACATCAAAACTATCGGTAAGGTGTTCACCGATTCGGATGGAGCAGCGAGCGTCCTCCAAAGTCATCCTGCATAGTCTGACGAGCTTAGCAGGTATGTCAAAGGTAGACATAGCGTTGTATAGCTCGTCTCTAATTACGCTGTCGTATGCGGCTTTGAAGTCGACAAATAGGTGGTGAGTGTCGACTTGATATTCATTGGTTTTTTCCAGGATCTGCCGTAGTGTGAAGATTTGGTCGATGGTGGACTTCCCTGGCCTGAATCCGCACTGATAAGGACCTATCAGCTTATTTACAAAAGGCTTCAGGCGTTCACACAAAACGGCAGAGAAGATTTTGTAGGCGATGTTAAGGAGACTTATTCCTCTATAGTTGGCGCAATCAGAGGGGTCTCCTTTCTTGTGGATCGGGCATACGATGCTGAGACTCCATTCCTCGGGCATGCTTTCCTCTAACCATATCTTACGGATGAGCTGGTGCATGCTCCCAACCAGGTCATCCCCAGCTGCCTTGAAGAGCTCAGCAGACAGTCCGTCTGCGCCAGCAGCTTTATTCGACTTGAGCTTCGATATGGCAATCTTAACTTCGTCGAGGTCAGGGGGACAGAGTTCTCTGCGGTCTCCGTCGATTAGAAATGGATCATTCTGCCTGACAGCGATATATTGACTAACATCGCCGTTATACAGTCTGCAGAAGTGGTTTTTCCATATTCTCAGCATCGACTGCGGTTCTACTACTAGGTGTCCGTTCTCATCCCTGCAGGCTTCCATTCTGGCTTTATAACCTTGGCATGTTCGCTTTATCTGTTGATAAGACTTTCGAACGTCACGCCTGCAGTAACACCTCTCCGAATCCTCAATCGCGCGCTTCTCGTGCTCTTTCTTCTTTCTTCTAAGAAGCTTATGCTCCTCCCTTCTTTTTAACTCGTAGAGCTCACGAGCTGCTCTTGTTCTTTTATGCAGCGAGGCCTTATATGCATCCTGCTTCGCTGTATGTATCCTCCTGCACTCGTCATCGAACCAGGTGTTTCTTCGTGGTGGAGTGGATAGCGATGTGTTCAATCTGGTTGGTAGTCGATTGATCAAAAGACCGCCAGGTGCCTTTGTGTATATCGAGGTGCGGGAAGCGCGTACTGGCCAGAAGGAGATTTCGCCCCGTGGCAAGATCAATCAGCCTGTACGTTCTGCCTAGAAGATCATAGAAGTCGTCTTTACGTCGGTCATCTTTCGCCTACGTGGGGGGGCGTGGACACATAATAAACTTATGTTGCCGAGACTGGTCTTGATGCGGATAGTTATGAGGCGTTCGCTTACATACTGGAAGCTTAAGACTTTTCCTGAGTCTGCCTCGAACAACAAATCCGCATCCGAATAAGCGTTGTTTATTTTCTCTGTAGCAGTTTCCGTAGTATATACATATCACAGTTTTTCATCTGCTTTTTGCCTGGCCCATCCCATCGCACTTCTTGGAGCGCGGTAATGTCTGCCTTATAGCAGTCCAAAGAGTTGACCAGTTGTTCGGCTGCACCTGGTCTGTTGAGGATTGAGACTTAAGACGTAATCTATATAAATCAAAAGTTGTTGTTATTCACCGTAAGGCATTTGATCTTTCACTTCTTCCGCATGTTCTCCTCAACCAAAAACCTATTGAGTGGGTTACATCGGCCAGGAATCTCGGTATAGTTTCTAATCGTGCGAAATCTTCTGCAAGCCTGATGAAAGGGGCAGGAGAAAACTGATTGTGACTTATAATAACATTGCCAGATACGTATTCAATCTAAGAAAAAGGGACTATGTTTCAAGATTCTCAAAACTAATCGCCGGGTGTACCCTAAAAAATCCATCTATACTAATATTATAAATGTGAAAGTGTGTGTGTCTGTTTGTCCGTCTTTCACGGCAAAACGGAGCGACGAATTGACGTGATTTTTTAGGTGGAGATAGATGAAAGGATGGAGAGTGACATAGGCTACTTTTTGCTTCTTTCTTGCCCCCGTTAAGTTTGTATGCAGCAGAAAAAAAAAATCAGTAAGGGATGGAAATTTGTGTGAGACTCTCCGCAAAATTAGTATAGGTTCTATGATACAAACGAATAATAAAATAATTTAATTGAAACAACCATAAATCAATCAGCTTTTGAGAAAACAATCAACATTCGAAACATAAATAAGTGTTACTCTTCAATTACGATAGATGGCGCTGATACGTTTCTGAAACGCGCTAACGTTGTGTGCTCTCTATCTGTACTTAAGTGCGGGCATCGGGCCGCACTTCACACTATAGTGCATACGGTACCTATACTCTGTTATTTGACTACTAAGCGTCCCAGTCATGCTTATACGAAATGTAGATGACCCGAGATTATGTAATGGGACGAGACTTCGCGTCACACAACTTGGCTGCAATATCCTTAGCGCCACTACCTTAACCGGCGTAGTCCCATGGACAATTGTATGTAGCATGTTCGCGTGTGTCCAATGCCCAGAATCTTTACATTCTATCCCCAAATGGAAAGACATATAATATCGTCTACAGTAGCGTATTAAAATAACATTATGTTCCGAGCTCTTTTCTGTGTTCTAAATCAGGAAAGGGGAACCGTGTTACCCCGAATTTAACGCGAGCGAAGCCGCGGGCAAAAGCTAGTTAAAAATAAAAACACTCTAAGGATAATACGTGGTTTGACTCGAGCTGCAAAGAGGCTATTAGGCTCAGGGAGCTAAGTTTTCGGGCCTACAAGGCAAACAGTTCTGAGGAAAACCGAAAAAAGTACATACGAGCCAGAAATGACTGCAACACCCACATTCGACGGACTAAATTCCAAACCGTCCAAAATTAAGGCGTAAAATCCTTCAATGTCCCAAAGGTAGCAAAAGTTTCTGGTCGTTTGTAAAAAACGTAAAAAACTCAACTAAGTCGTCTATATCGACGCTCATCCACAATGTCATTCCAGCTGTCACCCTCTTAGACTAGCTAACCTACTTGCTGCCCATTTCGCAACCAGTTCTCAGCTGCCAGCCTGTACTTTGTCTCCGCCTGTACTAGAGTGCGTCAATTCCACCATGAAACTAATCCACTTCGGCACTCGTACAGTCGCAAGGGTTCTTAAAGACCCCGACATACACAAATCCGCTGGTCCAGATGGTATTGCCCCAATAGTTCTGAAGAGGTGTTCTTCTACGCTGGCAAAACCACTGCGTAAGCTTTTTCACCTTTCCTACACCTCTGGGCTCTTTCCGAGTAGGTGGAAAACAGCATTTGTCCAGCCTATACCCAAAAAAGGCGAATCATCTTCTCCCTCCAACTACCGACCCATTGCACTAACGTCCCTTCTTTCCAAGGTCATGGAAACGCTGATTAACCGTCAGCTTATGAAATATCTTGAATCACGGAAACTCCTCAATGACCGCCAATACGGTTTCCGCAGCAACAGATCCACTGGTGATATGATGGCATATCTCGCTGAAAAGTGGAATCACTCGCTTCACCAAGCAGGTGAAAGCAAAATTGTTGCACTGGATATTTCGAAAGCATTTGACAGGGTTTGGCATGAAGCCCTTTGTCGAAAATGCGTGCTTTTGGGATCGATGAGTCTCTCTTTCAATGGATTAGAAGCTACCTTTCGAATCGCTCAATTCAAGTTGTTTTGGACGGATTCAAGTCTGATACTCACTTTGTAAATGCCGGTGTTCCCCAGGGCTCCGTTTTGTCTCCGACACTCTTTCTTATTTTTATAAATGATCTCTTGTCTGTTACTTCTAATCCAATTCACTCCTTCGCTGACGACAGTACCCTCAGCTTCTCATATTCGTTCACCAGTTTACGACGCTGCACTTCGGTTGTAGATAATGAGCGGCAGCGTATGTTAAGCTCATTAAATTCCGATATCGACAGCATCATCCAATGGGGTAAAAACAATAGAGTGGAATTTAATGCTTCCAAAACACAATGCTGTCTCTTGTCGTTAAAGCGTATAAATAACCCGCAGCCATTATCCATAAATGGCACTTGCATCTAAGAAACTGAAAAGCTTTCTATCCTGGGTATGAGTGTTGCTCACAATCTTAATTGGAGCGACCATATATTCAGAGTCGCCAAGAATGCTGCGAAATGCCTAGGATTCTTATACAGATGCAAGAAATATTTCTCACCCTTAGATCTGGCTACAACCTATAAGGCGTTCATTCGCCACAAATTAGAGTTTAACGCTCATGTCTGGTCCGGTGCTTCCAAGACCTCACTGCACCTACTAGACAGAATACAAAAACGAGCCATAAAACTGATAGGTGACTCCAGCATTACCAAAACATTAGACTCGCTGGAACACCGCAGGAATGTTACCTGCCTCTCCCTGTTTTATCGTTACTACCACCAAAAATGCTCTGATGAAATAGCCAGTTGCATTCCGCCCCTTCAACATTTCTCCCGCAATACACGTCTCTCTAGGAATGCTCACCAATATACTCTGAAGCCCGCTTTCGGACGTACTGTCAAATATAGAGAATCTTTCATTAACCGAACCACACGAATCTGGAACTCCCTGCCGGATTCGGTTTTCCCCCCTCAATGCAACATGCAAGCAATGTCCATCGGCATCTCCTTGACCTTGAGTGCGCGCAATTTTTTTAAAAAGAAAAAAACAAAAAAAAAAAAAAAAAAAAAAAAAAAAACTCTGCTTTCTAAACAATCTGATCATAACTCGGCAACCGGAATATCTTTCTGGACAAATTAAATTTTTCCAATCTCCTAGACCAGTGGTTCCCAAAGTGGTCCCTACGGACCCCTAGGGGTCCATGGGATCATTCAGGGGGTCCTTGGAAAATGTTAATCGATTTGGGGGTCCCTGAACAACGTCAGGGGGTCCGTGCAAGGTTTAATATAAAATAAAAAAATTGTGACACATTTTTATTAATATGGAAGTTAAAATAAATAACAATGAATAAATGAGTAGCGAATTTTATATCCTAAGTAAAATATAAATATGGACAAGTGCATGCATGGCGGTAATTCAGGCAGATTTCTACAAATGCATGCAAAAAATGTTCCTAGTCTTGGAGAAAACAGATATGCAGATTGCGTACTTTCGTTACGTACATAAGTATATTTGAATAAAATTGATATCTCTTTAATTTAAATTTATTTAAGCAAAGTTATACTCTTGTTTAAGTTGATTAAAAAAAATATATATGATATATCACAGTTATGAGTACAGTGACATTCAAGGATTTTTTTTTTATTAAAACCTAACCGGTACCGGTCTTATGGCGGTACACAGGCCGCTTTCTAGGATTTCTTGGATTTTCAGGAATTCGAGTCGACGGACGGCAGGCTGCTCAGTATTCCAAGAAAACTATATTAGCTGGCACGTGCCGGATATTTGGATTTATCATTATTCATCACTTTCCTTCCATCAGTCAGTTAATGTTTTCCAAAGATATTGTTTTTTTTCGGCACTCCGTATCGCCCGCGACTAGTAATGTGAGTTTTTGATATTGATTTTCTTTATATTTTCTTGTAATATTTATTTTCTTAATAGTCAATAGTTATTATTTATCAACATTTAACTTTGTAGATGAATTCAATGACTTTCGGGGCAAAAATTGTATTTATATATTTTATTGTGGCTTTATATGGTTTGTACAAATTTGCAAGTTATGCATTCTTTTGTAGGGAGAAAAGGTATTTTCCTAATAGGGTTAGGAAGGGATTGTAAGATTTTCTACCATAGATGGGTTTCTAATGAATATATTAGGATTCTGTAAAAGAAGTCAGACATATTGAGTTTAATAATTTAATGTTATGCACCCTTAAAGTTATAGCCTACTAATTTATATTTTTGTTTACTTCTATTACTGTGTTATTATATTTTGTTGTTAATTAATATTGAATTATTTATTATTATTTTTGATATACAGTCGCCTCCCTTGAAGTCGAACTTCCTCTAAGTCGAATTTCCCTTTAACTCGAATTTTTTCGCCATCATTTGGCATTCCCCTCAATTTTCCATATGAAAACCGTCCTCTAAGTCGAAATTCCCTCTAAGTCGAACACATTCTTTGAATTCTTGGTCTATTTTCAATCTCTCTAAGCCGAATTGTTTTTTTTTTTTTTTTTGCGGAAAAAACAGTCACCCTCTCATAACTCGTATTAAAAAACACCAAGCACACACACTCCGGATCTCTCTGTCGCATCGCATACACGAAATACCACGGTGCGCTGTTTATTCCTTGTATTGTTGGTTGGATTCAAAACAATTCGTTTTTAATTAGAAGACAGGTATCTGAGAAGTTCTTTTGTTTTAGTGTGCGCGTGGATTGGAAATCTACCATAAAAGGAGTATAACATACGGACGTCTACCATTGAGATTCCAATTGTAAATATTTGCGGACGTGCGTAAAGCGGCCTACACACACGCTACGGATCGAACGGATCTGTTTGAACTCATTTCGCCACACACTTGTGGATCGGTATACGTTCTTCATTTCACGCTGTTCGCCGTCGAGTAAGGATGGATCGCGGAAAAAAAATAATTTTGTTGTGTGGTGTTTATTTGTGTGGAAAAAGAAAAGAAGGGATAATGAAAAGAAACGTTCACTGTGGATGCAGGAGTGGTTTCTGATCCTAATAACTTATTCATATATAAATACATGCATTCACAAATATGTGAATGAGAGTCTCATAATTATATTGCCTATTGCCTGCGAGTGTTTATTGCTTGTTTCATTTTATGATTCGATGTTCACAGTCTTATAACATTCATTTGTGCAAGTTAATGGAAGATAGGTTTAATTCTTAAAAAAAATAATTTTTCAAGGCTTATTGCCTTATCTTTATTTATTCGTATTCAACTGGAACTAAACTAGAACTAGAACTGAACTGAATTACAATTGATTTCTTAAGGCTATTTATTGGACTTATTTGCTAACTCTGCACTTGTCACCATGGGGCAGTGATCGCCGCTTCGTCGTTCCAGACGCTTACTCAGCTGTTGACCCAAATATGTGTGCAAGGTGTCATTTTGCAGCGTATTGGAAAATGCAGCGTATTTGAAAATAACTTGCACATACGAATCATAAATACAATCATAAACATATAAACAGACTGCATAGATGTACTCTAACAACTTCGGGTGGACGTTTCCTAGGCAACGTCAACCGCGCCACACACACGCTACCGATCGCAAGAATATCAAACTCATTTGATAACTTGCGATCTGTAGCATACTGTGCCACACACACGACGATCTGTTGGAATCGCAACCGATCCATTCGATCCGTAGCGTGTATGTAGGCCGCTTAAAGCAAGAAGTTAACGGTATAGGTAGTCAAGAACAAAAAATATGACTTTTAAAGGACTTCATTGCTTGGATGGTAGATGGTAGGTAATGCATTGTACATATGAGGGAATTTCAATTTCTTTCCAAATGTATACATAACCTACTTTTCAGATAAATGATGGTTACAAAAACAGATCCCTATTTGATATCCAGCATTATGGGTTTTTTTACGGAAGCTGCTGATTGCTTTTCCGTCTTCTTATTTGGTAGAACGTGGATTCAGTGCCGTTATGAGCCTCGTCACCAAAAAAGGAACGGACTAGAAATTAGTACTCGTGGGGATTTGCGGTTGCTACTCACAAACATTGAGCCAGACATAAATACACTCATAACATCCCATCAGGTTCATCCAAGTCATTCATTTCTTATGTATTTCAAAGCAAAAGTTATAATTTAAATAAATACTTCTTTAACAAAATGTTTTTTTTTTTATATTTTATTTTTACTTCACCATTTATCATTCAACATGTTAAAGTTTAAAAATTTAATTTCTGTTATGCAAGTATATATCACCCAGGGTCCGTGGGAAAGTTTTGCCGATGAAAGGGGTTCCGTGGGCCAAAAGAGTTTGGGAACCACTGTCCTAGACCGATAAGAATCATTCAACCAAGATATTCTTGTCTCCAGTCAGAACGACAATTCTTCGTTCAATCCGCCAGACTCTGGAACTCTCTACCAGCGCATTTGAGAGAGATCACTAGTACGAGCAGATTTAAAGCTTAAATTTTTGCTTACATGACCAGAGTACAGAGTTAACTTTTCACTTAACTTTTTAACTTTTCTTTTTCTTTAAATTTTCTACCTAATTAATTCTTCTTCTTCTTTGGTGGCGTTACAGCCCATGAAGAACCAGAGCCAAGCTTCTCTCAATCGCCCATGTTGTGTGTGATTTATTTTTCACACAAGTGAAAGGGACCTACAGTTTAATGCAGATTCCGAACGGCGTGAGTCGAGAAGCTTTTTCCAGCCAAGTTATACTACGGGGGATTTCGCCAGTATCCCGCCGAGGAGGGGGACGCCGCGAAATAAACATTCGATGGCGTTGGTGTTATCGTGATCCGAACTCGCTCATCGTGCGCCAGAGTCCAACACACTAACCACTGCGCCCTCACCTAATTAATTACTTTTGTTTACTTATTTATGGTACAAATGCTTGTCAATTCACTGTCTATCTGCACTCCACCTAAGTAGTTTCCTTCTTAAGCTTACATTTAATTTATAAGATTACATAATCCTTTTAATGCAAGAAATTACGAGAGTAAATATCAAATATCAAAAAATACCAAAAATGGACCTATCGTGGTCTAAGTGATCCCCATCGCTTTACGAAGAGAAGCCACCTAACCAACCAACACACCAAAGCCTTCACAGCAAGCAGCAAAGGAATACCTACATATCTATCTGCAGTCTTGTGACAAATCTTGGCCATATCTACGTAGTTCGCTACCCCGTAACTAGACATGCGTTTGATCACATTTCGATGACAAATGAAAATACACCGATACGCGTTGAAGGACAAACTTCACGACTTCCCATAAGTCCGGCAAACGTATCGAATACTCGTACTCGCAACCCTGAACCAACGAAGCACTTTTTTTTTGATTGATGTTTACAAAAGATAGGTAATAATCAATTTTGTACTACCTGCTATCAATATCGACATTTGTAGAAACGTCTACGAGGGTGCGGAGAATGTTTGACAACTTCGAGCATATCGATGACATAGAGTTCTTCCACCAAGCACATGATCTTGATTAAATTTCGTCAACAAGCCCACAGCCCACTTGTCTAGTGTTTATTCTGCTGCTCGAGTTATAACATCGTTTTAAGTACGTCAAACATAATTTGTGAGGAATGGTCATGTTACGTAAACAGAATTAATGACGAAATTCGAGTCGAAAAGGTGTATACCTCATTCACCATAGATTGGGGCATCCGTGTCATTTGACACGGACACGTTTTCCATCCAGCTCTCTCGGGAATTGTTTACTCAAGTCAATGTGCTAAGAAAATATTCCTATCACCAGCCTTGTGGTGGAAAACAACTAGACTATTCGTCATAAACACACTAGTAGGCGACTTCACTTTTCCCTTGCAAGTACACTACCTAGTCTAGTGTCGCTTATCGTCTGTATCCTATCGACAAATAATATAAGATAAGAAGACCCTCTTTTGATTACTTGCACAAGTATTCCAGATACTTATTCCTATCTACTGCAATAAGATACGTACATATAATAAAGAGGTCACTTACCCGATTTATCGGTCTTTAGGACCGTATACAAATCACCAGTGTCAAAGTGTTTTTTTCTGCTCTTTAAGAATACTGGCAGGGTGTAGCTGAAGTGGAAGAAAAAGTTACACAAAGTTCATTTACACTATGAAGTGCATTTAATTTACCAGAAACATAGCATTGAGAAGATGTTCGCCCGTTCTCGAGGATTCTGTGGAAGGGCTTCTGCTTTCACGGACTGCATTTTAATAGGTCTTCTTTAGATTAGTCTGAAAATAAAAAACAAAATGGTCATTGTTGCGAAAAATGTTAACTGAAAATGTTTGGGGGATCAACAGAGCTGCAATAAAAGCACACGCAAGGTATATTGAGTTAAAACCTGGCGTATTTAGGTCCAAAAACCGGTCTGTTCAAACAAGTTTGCGACTGCAAGAAAGGTTGGCTAGAGTCTCTTCAAACAAGTTTGCGACTGCAAGAAAGGTTGGCTAGAGTCTGAGTTTCTATTTTTCGTTGACACCAAGATCCGATAATCCGGCAACAGTGGCAACATCGATGACCTAAAGCCTAGGAGGACTCAAAAACCTTCAGAATGCAAACATCTGGGCCACATTGAAATAATTGTCGAAAAGAACCCGCTGATAGGAGACGCTCTTCTCCTAGGAAGTAATGTAATATGTTAGATCTTCTTCTTCTTCTTCTTCTTAGTGGGCGCTACAGTTCGGGGTGAACCTGGGCCTCAACCAACATGCCCCTCCATATAGCACGATCTTTCGCTAGCCTTTTCCATTGCCGCACACCCAGTTGGCTGAGGTCCCCTTCCACCTGTGTGCGCCATCTTAACTGCGGCCGTCCTCTGCTCCTTCGTCCCTCGGGGTTGGATTCAAAGACTCTCCGGGCTGGAGCTGTGGTGTCCATTCGTTCTACATGGCCCAGCCATCTTAGGCGTTGAATCCGTAGACGCCTGACTAGGCTCATGTCGCTGTACAGCCCATAAAGTTCGTGGTTGAATCTTCTCCTCCATCCCCCGTCTGCGTTTATAGGCCCAAAAATCACGCGCAAAATTTTTCTCTCGAACCGACCAAGGGCCTCCTCATCCGCTTTTGATAGTGTCCATGCTTCTGCGCCGTACAACAGGACCGGGATGATAAGGGTCTTATATAGAGTCAACTTTGTCGTTCGGGAGTGGGCTCTATTATTCAGTTGCCTCCTGAGCCCAAAGAAGCAGCGATTGGCAAGAGTGATTCTGCGTTTGATTTTGAAACTGATGTCGTTGTTCCAGGTCACTGCGGAGCCAAGGTAGACGAAGTCCTTAACTACCTCGAACTTATATCTGCCAATACAAACGTTCTGGTCAAGACGTCGGTGGTGAGCGTCCTTTTTTGATGACAGCATATATTTAGTTTTGCCCTCGTTTACCGCCAGACCAACTTTCGCCGCCTCGAGCTCAATACTCGCAAACGCCTCATTGATCTACCTATTATGTCAATATCGTCGGCTTATGCAAGGAGTTGCGAGGATTTGAAATAGATTGTGCCTCTTGTATTGGCCAGTGATTTTTGCACAATCATTTCCAATATGATGTTGAAGAAATCACACGACAGCGCATCGCCCTGCCTAAATCCTTTTTTGACATCAAAACTATCGGTAAGGTGTCCACCGATTCGGATGGAGCAGCGAGCACTCTCCAAAGTCATCCTGCATAGTCTGACGAGTTTAGCAGGTATGCCAACCGTAGACATAGCGTTGTATAGCTCGTCTCTAATTACGCTGTCGTATGCGGCTTTGAAGTCGACAAATAGGTGGGAGTGTCGACTTGAAATTCATTGGTTTTTTTCCAGGATCTGTCGTAGTGTGAAGATTTGATCGATGGTGGACTTCTCTGGTCTGAAGCCACACTGATAAGGACCTATCTTGTATGCGACATTAAGGAGACTTATTCCTCTGTAGTTGGCGCAGTCAAAGGGGTCTCCTTTTTTGTGGAACGGGCAAACAATGCTCCATTCCTTGGACATGCTTTCCTCGGACCATGTCTTACAGCTCACCCCCAGCTGCCTTGAAGAGCTCAGCAGACAGTCCGCCTGCCCCAGCAGCTTTATTCGACTTGAGCTTCGATATGGCAATCTTAACTTCGTCGAGGTCAGGGGGACAGGATTCTCTGCGGTCTCCGTCGATTAGAAAAGGATAATTCTGCCTGACAGCGGTATATTGACTAACATCACCGTTATAAAGTCTGCAGAAGTGGTTTTTCCATATTTTCAGCATCGACTGCGGTTCTACTACTAGGTGTCCGTTTTCATCCCTGCAGGCTTCCGTTCTGGCTTTATAACCTTGGCATGTTCGCTTTATCTGTTGATAAAACTTACGAACGTCACGCCTGCAGTAACACCTCTCCAAATCCTCAATCGCGCGCTTCTCGTGCTCTTTCTTCTTTCTTCTGAGAAGCTTATGCTCCTCCCTTCTTTTTAACTCGTAGAGCTCACGAGCTGCTCTTGTTCTTTTATGCAGCGAGGCCTTATATGCATCCTGCATCGCTGTGTGAATCCTGCTGCACTCGTCATTGAACCAGG
Organism: Eumerus sabulonum; assembly: GCA_951905685.1. Lineage (NCBI taxonomy): Eukaryota > Metazoa > Arthropoda > Insecta > Diptera > Syrphidae > Eumerus > Eumerus sabulonum. The sequence continues at coordinate 11,077,834 of OX645060.1, forward strand.
TGTTTCTTCGTGGTGGAGCCTTGAAACCCAAGACTTCGGATGCAGAGCTTTTCAGGGCTTGTTTGCAAAGGCTCAACTGCTGTTCTATTGATAGCGTGGAGGATTGAGGTGTATTGGAGAGCTTAAGGGAGACGCGATCGGTAAAAGCAGGAGCGGTTTCTGGCGATAGTAGCTTTCCGACGTCATAACTTTGTATTCTTACTCTACTCCGTTGCGTTCGTGATATCCATAACCGCATCTTGGCTACTACAAGATAGTGGTCTAAGTCGATGTTAGCCTCTCGGAAAGTTCGAACATCAAGAATAGTGGAGGAGTGCCTGACGTCGATCGCGATGTGATCAATCTGGTTGGTAGTCGATTGATCAAAAGACCGCCAGGTGCCTTTGTGTATATCGAAGTGCGGGAAGCGCGTACTGGCTAGAAGGAGATTTCGCCCCGTAGCAAGATCAATCAGCCTGTGTCCGTTATCGGATGTGGTGTCGTGTAGGCTATGTTTGCCGATGACTCGTTCAAAGATGCTTTCCTTACCCAGCTTAGCATTGAAGTTATGTAAGATCAACCTATGATAAAAGCGGATTGTAGCTATGGCTACACTGACAGATTATACAGAAAATTTCTATTGACGAAAGCTTACATGACCTCACAGAAGAGCAAATCTATGGACACGTTTCATATGATTAGAATGGCATTTTTGTCCAGAAGAATCCACCCAACCGATTACACTGTACAAGGCATTCTCAGCTACCTTCCGGGGGCATATGAGATTTTTTAGGTCTTTTTGCTATACTAAGCTACATAGGTGGCGCTACAGTCCGGTGTGAACCTGAGCCTTAACCAATAAACTTCTCCAACTGGCATGGTCTTTTGCCAGCTATTTCCAGCGACGCACTCGGGTTTGTTAAGATCCCCTTCCACCTGTGTGCACCATCTTAGGTTTTCTCGTCCTCTGCTCTGTCGCCCCTCGGGGTTGGACTCGAAGTCTCTTCGGGCCGGAGCTGTGTTATCCATTCGCTCTACATGGCCTAGCCATCTTAAACGTTGGATCCGTAGACATTGTACTGGGCCGATGTCGCTGTACAGCCCGTATAGTTCGTCGTTGTATCTTCTCCTCCACTTCCCGTTTGTACAAATGGGACCATAGGTTGAACGCAGAATTTTCCTCTCGAGACGACCAAGGGCCTCCTCATCTGCATTGGTTAAAGTCCAGGCCTCTGCATCATAGAGGAGGACCGGCATGATTAAGATTTTATACAACGCAACTTTGTTCTTTCGAGAGAGCGCTCTACTTCCCAATTACTTCTTGAGCCCAAAGAAGCAGCGGTTGGCAAGAGTAATTCTGCGTTTAATTTCAGCGCTGGTGTTGTTGCCGCTGGAACTAGTGAGCCAAGGTAGACGAAGCCCTTGACCACTTCGAATTTGTAGCTGCCAATTGCGACGTTCTGGCCGAGACGTCGGTATTGCGTGTCTTTTTTAGTTGACAGCATATATTTCGTTTTACCCTCATTAACCAAAGACCCATTTCAGCCGGTTGTGCTTCAATGCTTTCGAGCGCTTCATTGGCGTCCCGCTCTGGCATGTTCGTTTTACTTTTTCGTAAAACTCACGACCTGTATTCCTGTGGTATCATCTCTCCATCTCCTCGATCTCACGCTTTTTCATGCTCTCTTTTCTTCTTCCTTAAAAGCGTGTGTTTCTCTCTCTTTTTCTTCTCATAATGTTCACGAGCGACTTTCGTCCGTCTATGTAGCATGGCTTGGTAGAGGCGGTTTGTTTGTTCGTTTGAAACCCAACACATCAGAGGCAGCGTCTCTGATGGCAATGCTCCCACTGTTGTTCTGTGAATTTTGCCGGTGTCATCGGAGTTTGCGAGCGGTTGAGGGAAACTCGATCGGCAGATCCTAGCGGTCTCCTGCGATTGTAGTTTTCCGACGTCAAATTTTCGTTGCCCAGCTCGACTCCGTGGTATCCTTGATACATATATTCATTCGTACCTTGGCTATAACAAGGTAGCGATCCGAGTCGATGTTGGCTCCTCGGAAGGTTTGTACATCTAGGATGCTGGAGGAGTGTCGGGCGTCGATCGCAACGTGATCAATCTGATTGATAGTCGACTGATCAGGTGATTGCCAGGTTCCTTTGTGGATCTTGAGATGCAGGAATCGTGTGTTAGTCGAGTAGCCGATGTCCGTTTTCGGACGTGGCACACTTAAAACTCAAGCTTGAAAGATCAACTTTGACTCTAGTGCAGGTGTATGCACCAAATCTAGAGAAAGAATATGCGACTTTCCTGTATGAACTTGATGCTGCCCTTGATAGGGTGGTTGAGATGGATTCCTATATCCCGATGGGGGACCTCAACGCCCTTATGGGTGTGGATGTAACGACACGGGGGAGTGTGATTGGGAGGAACGATGATCCTCATCAAAACGCGAACGGAGAAAGGTTGTTAGATGTCCATTATGAACACCTTCTTTCCGCACAAAGCCATTCATAAATGTACGTGGTCTCGTCGGAGTCTCCAACAGAAATCGTTGATAGATTCCTTTGTGGTTTGTGACGTTCGTGTGTTGAGAGGGGCTGAACTGGCAACTGATCATCACCTGGTGTTGTGTAAGCTGTATCTTACTGATAGAGTGCCTCGTCTGCCAAGGCGGAAACCAAGAGTGGTTACACGCATACGCTGGGAGAAATTACAGAGCAGTGAGGTGCGGCAACACTTCGCACGACACATATCCGAAAGGTTTGAGCAAATTCCAACTGTTCCATCGCATATAGAGGAAGAATGGCGACTATTTTCAACAGCTGTCATTGCCTCTGCACGTGATGTTTGTGGAGAGAAGCGGCTTGGTGTGGCGGCTGGTGGTGAAAAAACAACTGCGTGGTTTAAAACATCCCGAGTTCAAGATTCCCAAGATTCTCTTGGGAAACTCTGCTTCCCGTGACCAGTTCACTGTGGCGCGAAGAACATGCAAATTAGCTGTGCGAGCAGCTGTAGTTCTGGCAAACCATTCGCCGGATCAGAGGAAGGAAATTCAACATAATCGAAAGAGTTAAATCCAAAGATGGCATGTTGCTTTCAAATGAGATGGACATCTCACGCAGATGGATCGAGCACTTTTCGGAGCTGCTCAATCCGGAACAGGTCGCTGAGGGGGACAGACCTATAGTCCTGAGTAGGGCGGAGAATAGTCCAACGGTGGAGGAAGTCATTTTAGCGATGGAATCGCTCAAAGTTGGCAAATCCGCCGGTGTGGATGAAGTTCGGCCAGAAATGCTTAAGACAATGGGTAAAGAGAGAGTCTTGTGTCATTAAGATGGCCTGGGAATGCGGCCGGCGATTGGCAGACTGGGGTGATTGTCCCTTTTTTTAAAAAGGGGGATAAGAAAGAGTGCTGCCACTATATGGGGCATATCTCTTTAAGGTGTCCCCGGTTAAGTATACGCCAAGGTGTTGGATGCGCGTTCTATGGTCGAATCCAGGATAGGGGATGGACAGTGCGGGTTTCGTCACGGCAGAAGTATGTACAACCGACCAGCTTTTCACTCTTAAAAAGGTACTCGAGAAGGCTTGGGAGTAGGTCAAACCGATCCACAGCTGCTTTGCAGATTTGGAAAAGGCGTATGACCGAGCTCCTCGAGGTAAATTCTGGATTGTTCTACAGGAATATGGAATTGACGGTTGAGGGCCATTCAGTCCCTGTACACAAACTGTAGCACCGTGGACGTTAGACTTCGCCAAGGGTGCGTCTTGTCACCTCTCCTTTTCATTACATACATATATGGACTGGATGTTGCAGCGCAGTCGAGGCGAGAAGTATTTCACACTGCGAGAGTTGAGGGTAATCCATCTTCTTTTTGCAGATGACTTAGTTGTCCTCACATCCTCCCAGACGGTACTCCAGTGCGCGCTAGATAGGTTTGTAGCCGTATGTGCTGATGCTGGAATGAGGGTTAACGTGGACAAATCCGAGGTTATGGTTATTTCCAGAAAACCTGTCCGATGCACTCTACATGTTAGTGGAAAGCATTATTGCGGGAGATTAAATTAGGATTCTGCTAACAACCCAGAAACAACAGATCAATCAAGTGAATATCGTGCTAAAGGTGAGGCAAGGCAAAAAAAACCGCGCCAAAGTCGCTCAAAAATCAGGGTCATGCTGACTATTTTATTTGATTATCGTGGTGTTATCACATGCATTTCTCTTTTTGGATCAATGTTGGCTGATTGATTAGATTAGCAATTTCGTTTGATCGACGTCATATTCCACAAAATCAGGGATCTGTTTGCTATTTGGTTTTTCAGTGTTCTCATTATGACAGTTTATGCGCAATGCGTGACATGTGCCAAGGTCAAACATGCTCAGTTGGCAATGCTATTTTATCATGAAAAAGTCTACATCCGAACAACACCTTTTTCGCGCATTTCACCCAATTTATGGTCGCCATAATCGATCTACAGCACAAACGATTTAAGCCAAATTGACCAAATTTCGCACCACTTTCACGCTGTTGAACATCAAACCACCTGCCCGTATGCACAAAAGCGAGCCTGGCCCGTCGAGAGTTCGCTGAGCAATTTGACGGCAAATCATATATGGATGTCGATTAGGCATCGTAACCTGGAGCATTGGAAGACAATAGTTATTAACTAGATACCAGACACTAGACAGACACCTTACATTAATGTCATTTTCCCGTTTTCCGGAGAAAAATGAGAAGGAGCTTCAGTGATTTAGAGTTAAGAGATTCGACACACACCACGTCGGCCCCAAGAGTACGCGTCGTGCGCTAGCAAAGGTCGCAGAGAAAACGCTCTGCTGTGTCATCCTCCTCGCAACATGCAGCACAAGTAGGCGTCTCGCTGATGCTACTCATCTGCCGACGGGTGCTGGTCTGCTAAAGAAAGCAAGTATGAGCCTCTGCAGCCGAACACCTTGCAGCTCTGTTAGCCAGGTCCTACTTCCAGCTCTTCATAGTACCATTCGAAAATTTTCTGACCATAGAAATTACTAACTGAAGAGGATAAATGGCGAGTATCCTGCGCCACAAAACAGGATTGATGCCGGTTGGGCTATGGTCTAGCAAACCCTAACTGGAAAACCCCACAATTGCTCAGACACAACTTCAAGCCTCGGATTAAACGGACCGGATAAATGTTGACGACCCTTGCAAAAAAATGAATATTAGGTCCCTAAGCAGACTACGTGCAGACGAACAATTTGCGGATGCCCTAGACCGCGATAAGCCGGACTTGACCGCCATCCAGGAAATGCGATGGAATGGACCGGGTTTAAAGCGGATGAAGCGGGGTTTTCGAGATGGACTAAGCCAAAAAATCCTAAACTTTCGGCATGTGGGCGAACGGCTCATAACGACGCGTATCAAGGCTACATTTTCTAACATCAGTCTGACCTGCGTCCGCGTCCCCACCTCGTCAGGATTGGCTATGGCTGAATACTGAACCTGGAAAGGATAGTCTTCGCATTTTCACAGATGGCTCGAGGTCCGGGTGTGGTTCGGTTCTTCTTTGAGCGCGAAAACATTCGACTGCGTCTGTCTTCCGATCAGAGATATACGCAATCCTAATGGCCATGAACTATGTTGTGAAGCGCAGGTGGAGGGGAAAAAGCATATGGGTCTGCAGTGACAGCCAAGCAACCCCTCTATGCAACCCCTTAACAAGTTTCAAATTAGTTCTTGAACTCAAGTCCATCAAGTCCCAAGCATCTCTACGTGCTTGGCATCAGTGAGGCGCCTATCTGTGCTGCATGTTTCGAGGAGGATGCCACTGGAGAGCATTTCCTGTGTGATTGTCCCGCCTTTGATAGCGCACGGTGGTGTATGCCGAATCTGTTAGCTCTTCATCACTGAAGAAGCTCCTTCTCATTTTTCTCCGGAAAAATTGAAAATACAGTAATGTAAGGTGTCTGTCTGGAGTTCAATGGACGCCTATAGCAGAAGCCTTAAAACAAAAAAAAAAAAAAAAAAAAAAAAATACGGATTTAACGCCTAAAATGGCTAGGCCATATAGAGCTCAGCTCCAGCTCGGAGAGTCTTTGAACGCAACCCCGAGGGACGAAGAAACAGAGAACGGTCGCACCTAAGATGACGCACACAGGTGGAAGGAGACCACAGCCAACTGGGTGTGCAGCAATGAAAAAGGCTAGCAAAAGATCGTGCCAGTTGGAGGGGCCCAGGTTAACTCCGGACTGCAGCGCCCGATAAGAAGAAGCAGATACAAATAAAACTAAAATCCGCTCCTATGCCTTTCGGTTGATGTATCGAATCAAGTGATTTTTCACGGGTTTATCTCGAAGAAACTTGATCCCAAATGACGGCCAGATGATGCTATGTCTAGACTATACGCTGGTTGCATCAAAACATCCAAAGTCGTTGACATTGATATGAGGTTCGGGCTGATTTCCTCCAAGTATTTAACGTAATCTCTCGAGTTGTTCACAACAGATTGCCTTCAACTTTTTCTTTACACCCCGACTTTGAATATTCAAAATCACGGTCATGGAAGCACGTTATCTATTCGCTCCACATACGCATGAGCATGAATCACTATCCAAAGTATTTACGTAAGTATGTAGGTAAACAGCTGACATTCCGCTTCGCTGAACATCGACCGATAGAAAATCAATAGAATCCACACATTGCATAACTCGCACTCATTCACATCGCCACTATTCACTGGATGACGTGCCGAATGCACATGGCCACCGGGTTTCCGCTCGCACAATCAATCAAACAAAACCGGCTCAATTGCATCTGAATCACTCTCTTAGTTAACGACAACAATTGACATCAATATTGCACGCAAGCGAGCCGTATGTTGCCCCATGGTACTGACCGTCTAGGACCCATTAACTAGAATCGCGTCCAAAGAGCAGCGACTACTAGTCGTTTTCGCACGAAAATCGCTCTAAAGATACAATATCTCGGCCGACGACAATTGGATGTCCGCCGTCGAGAAGAAGCGAATCAGAAAACAAAGGCTCCGGTGCCAGGGAGTTATTTATTTTCCAAACAACAAAATCAATTAATGCTTTCATCACTCTGCGGTCGATGGCAAGCTGTTTCGAATTTCTACACCGTTAAATTGCAATACGAAAAAGACAAAAAATCGTTTGTACGGGTATGTACACAGGAGATGACCATGCGACAGTGAGCTAGCTCCGAGCACAGAGTGCTGCTGGCTGCTGGTGCTTGTGAATGCTATTGAAGAATGACATAAGGTCGCGGCATTAATTGTTCTGTCATTACAATAGATTGTTAGCAAATAGGATGTTGTTCTCCGATTGATGTGGATAAGTTTGATTATGACACAGTGGCAGTTTCCCGAGTTTGTTTCGCTGCCGCTATGAAATCGTATTGCACGTGATTCCATGAAACTAGAATTTTTCGTTGTTGTTTCAGCAAGTTAACAAACAACCTTACTCGTAGTCGTAGCTCTCAAGGGGTTTACGTAGTCTTTTTAGATACAAATTATACCTCAGCACATTGTTGATGCGGAGCTGAATTGATTGGTATCATTATTTCCTGCGATTGGAGAGGGAACGCGTATGTTTAGCTGCTCATTACAACGCAATAGTTCACCACATACACATGTGGAGGCAATGTTGCTAAGTTGATCACTTCTTACTTACTTACTTATCAGGCCAGCGATCCATGGAGGATCTGAGCCTGAGCTATAGCTGCCTTCCATCCTTGACGGTCCCGGGCACGCTGCTTCCAGTTGTCAAGACCAAGATGTCTTACATCCGCGATTACTTGGTCTTTATACCGGAGGTTCGGTCTTCCACTTCTTCTCGAACCAGGAGGCTCGGAGTCGAAGACCCTCTTAGCTGGAGCGTTGATGTCCATGCGCTCGATGTGGCCGAGCCAGTGTAGTCGACGGATCCTTGCCTTCCGGACTACATCCACATCTTGGTACAGCTCGTAGAGTTCGCGGTTGTGTCTTCTTCTCCATTCCTCACAGACAGGACCAAATATCCGGGGCAGAATTTTTCTTTCGAAAGAACCCAAAATCAGCTCCGCTGTCCTGCTTATCGTCCAGCCTTCGGCTCCGTACAGCAAGACTGGCAGAATGAGCGTTTTGTAAAGCATGACTTTGGTCTTTCGAGTGAGGAGTTTTGACCCCAATTGTTTGGACAAGCCGAAGTAGCAACGGTTGCCAAGGGCGATTCTAGGCCGGATCTCCACTGTGGTGCCATTTGTGGAATTTACGTTTGCCCCGAGGTAGGCAATCGTTTAACTACCTCGAAATTGTAGCTGTCAATTGTTATATTTTGTCCCAGGTGGTGAGCGACGGATTGGTTTTTGCTTGACAGCATGTATTTCGTTTTGTCCTCATTGATCTTAAGACCAACTCGTCTCGCCTGTTCTTCAATCGCCGTGAATGCTTCCACAATGCCACGGCGAGAACATGCGATGATGTCGATATCATCCGCGTATGCTAGCAGCTGGATGGACTTGTAAAAGATAGTGCCTTCCCTGTTGACGCCTGCCCGCCGCACTATCTGCTCCAGCACCAGGTTGAAGAAGTCACATGACAGCGCATCTCCTTGCCGAAATCCGGTGCATGTTTCGAATGGTTCCGAGGTCCTAGAACCGAGTTGCACGGTGCATCGCGTGTTTTAGCGTGGCGCGACACAACTGGATCAGTTTTCCCGGGATCCCGAACTCGGCCATCGCACCAAACAGTTCTTCACGATGAATGCTGTCGTATGCGGCTTTGAAATCGATGAAAAGATGGTGTGTATCGATTCGAAACTCGTTGGTCTTTTCCAGGATTTGTCGAAGTGTGAAAATTTGGTCTATAGTTGATTTGCCGGGCCGGAAGCCGCACTGGTAGCTGCCGATTAGTGCGGTGCAAAATGGTTTTAGACGTTCACACAATACGCTGGACAGGATCTTGTATGCGACATTGGGCAGGGATATACCTCTATAGTTCTTGCAAGAGGTAGGATCGCCTTTTTTGTGGATGGGGCATATAGAGCTGGTATTCCAGTCGTCGGGCATGCTTTCATCTTCCCAAATTCTGCAGATGATCTGGTGCATGCTCCCTACCAGAACATCGCCGCCAGCCTTGAAGAGCTCTGATGGCAAGCCATCTGAGCCTGCGACCTTGTTGTTCTTCAGCTTCTGAATAGCTGTGCCGACTTCTTCGATGCTGGGTGGGAGGACTACTTCAGCGGCTGGAGTTGGGATTTCCTCGGTCCCTACCACTCTCTCTTGGTCATGCTCGTTAAGCAGCTGCTGGAAGTGCTGCTTAAATACATCCACTATTCCCTGCGGGTCGGTGACAAGATTACCCTCGCAGTTTCGAAGAGCCAGGGTGCCCTTTTTGAAGCCTCCTGCAAGGCCTTTGGCTTTCTTGTATAAGGCTCGTATTTTATGTTTATCCCTAGACTCCTCGATATCCTTGAGCTGGGAGGCTGCGAAGATTCTTTTCTTTTGTCGCCGTAGTTTTTTCTCCTCCCTTCTTCTGGCTCGGTACTCTTCTTGTGCTGCCCTGGTTTTCCTCTGCAGCGCCTTTTGGTACGCCTCATCGGTTGCTGCCTTTTTCTGCTCACACTCGCCATCATACCACGGGTTTCTTGTCGGGGGTGGTAGGTATGCTAAGGTGGTTTCGGCTACTTCCTGAATGGCTGAGCGGCAATGCAGCCACATATTATTGGCATTTGTGTTCGACGTAGGCATACCGTAGAGTCTTTCGCTCAGCTGCTCCCTGTAGACTCTGGCAACCTCCGGTGTGCTCAGGCGCCCAATGTCGAACCTCCTCCTGATGGGCTGGTGCAGCTTTCTGACATTGGACAGTCGAGCTCTGAATCTTGCTGCTACGAGGAAGTGGTCAGAGTCGACATTTGCCCCTCTGAATGTTCGCACATCCAGGATGTTTGACGAGTGCCTTGCGTCAATGAGCACATGGTCGATTTGGTTGGCGGTTCGACCGTCCGGAGATCGCCAGGTTGCTGTGTGGATTCGCTTGCGAGGGAATCTTGTGCTACTTATCACCGCATTACGAGCTGTCGCAAAGTCAGCGAGTCGGAAGCCGTTATCTGTTGTTGTATCGTGGAGGCTGTGCTTTCCGATCACTCCGCCAAGGGTGTTTTCCTTACCGATTTTGGCGTTGAAGTCCCCGAGCACGATTTTTACACCGTACTCCGGACAAGCTCCGTAGACGTTGTCCAGGAGGTCATAGAAGTCCTCCTTGATAGGGTCTTCAGCCTCGTCGGTAGGGTCGTGTGCACATATAAGGCTGATGTTATAAAATCTGCCTCTGATGCGGATCACAGCCAGGCGATCACTTATAGGTTTAAAGTCGATGACCTTCGACTTTAACCGCTCTCCCACGACAAATCCGCATCCCAGTAAGTGCAACCTTTTGTGACAGCTGTAATAAATGTCGCAATTTTTCTTCCTTATCATACCGTTTCCTATCCAGCGTATTTCCTGGACCGCAGTAATATCCGCCTTGTACTGCGTGAGGATTCCTTCTAGTTTATGAGCAGCTCCGGGAGTGTACAGGGTTCTGACATCCCAGGAGCATACTCGCAAATCGTGTTCCTTTTTCGTGCGTTGTCGTCGTCGAGTATCCGTCCGTGTATCCGAGGCATCTTGCTCATTCATAACTCATTGCTCATTCATAAGTTGATCACTTCGCTTAGTATAAATTCTTAGTCCGAATTGTTCCTGGGGCGTTTACCTATAGGTTAATATTATTACTGAAACAAGCTACATATAAGTCAATGAGATGAAAATTCGCTCGAAGCACACCTGTTCGTTTTCACGAAACTACCTAGTCCCAAATAAGACAGAGCCTTTTGCCCGGTCCATAAGAAAGGAGACCCCTATAACTGCGCCAACTATAGGGGAATAAATCTCCTTAACATCGCATACAAGATCTTCTCTGCCGTATTGTGTGAACGCCTGAAACCGTTTGTGAATAACCTGATCGGCTCTTATCAGTGTGGTTTCAGGCCAGGTAAATCCACAATAGACCAAATATTTAGGCTACGGCAGATCTTGGAGAAGACCCAGGAATACCAAATCGACACTCACCACCTCTTCGTCGATTTCAAGGCTGCATATGACAGCGTGTATAGAGATGAGCTATACAAATCTATGTCTAGTTTTAACAACCCTGTCAAACTCGTCCGACTGTGCAGGATGACAATGGAGAATTCTCGCTGCTCCATTAAGGTCGGTAATGAGCAAACCGAGACCTTTGATGTTAAAAAAGGATTGGGCGACGCGCTGTCGTGCAACTTTTTCAACATCGTGCTTGAAAAGATCGTGCAAGAGTCAATGGCCAACACAAGAGGTACGATTTATTTCAAGTCTACTCAATTGCTTGCGTACGCCGACGACATTGACGTGATTAGACGGACACAGCGAGACGTCAATGAGGCCTTTGTAAGCATTGAAGTAGAAGCGGCTAAGATGGGCCTCAAGGTTAATGAGGGTAAAACCAAATATCTGCTTTCATCCAAAGAGATGGACAACACCGACGTATTGGCCAGAACGTCACCATGGGCGAATATAACTTTGAAGTGGTCAAGGAATTCGTCTATCTTGGCTCACTGATGACAAGCGACAACAACACCAGCGCTGAGATGAAACGCAGAATCACTCTTGCCAACCGCTGTTTCTTTGGGCTCAAGAGGCAATTGAGAAGTAGAGCCCTCTCTCACAAAACCAAGGTGACACTATATAAGACCTTTATCATCCCAGTCCAGAGCACCCTGGCGCAGTGGGTAGTGTGTTGGCCTCTGACGCCGATGACACGGGATCGAATCCCGACACAGCCATGTCATCGAACGTGTTTTCACGGTGTTTCTCCTCAGCGGGGTTCTGACAAAACCCCCTGTAGTAAAATTGTCATGAAAAGCTTCTAGAAATTCGCCGTTCGGGACCGGCAATAAACTGTAGGTCCCTTTCATCTATGGAAAATGAAATCACACACAACATGGGTGATTGAGAGAAGCTCGGCTCAGGTCCTTCATGGACTGTAACGCCAACATACATACATACATCCTCCCAGTCCTCCTTAACGGCGCAGAGGCTTGGACCTTAACAAAAACGGATGAAGGAAGATGGCCTTGGTCGTTTCGAGAGGAAAATTCTGCGCTCTATATACGGTCCCGTTTGTTCAAATGGTGTATGGAGGAGAAGATATAACGAAGAACTGTACGGGTTGTACAGCGACATCGGTCTGGTACGACGTCTACGGATACAGCGTCTAAGGTGACTAGCCCATGTAGAGCGCATGGAAAATTCAGCTTCGACCCGAAGAGTCTTCGAACCCACTCCGGAAGGAAGGCGCGGCAGAGGACGGCCGCATCATCGGTGGCGCACGCAGGTGGAAGGGGACCTTAACCAACTTAGCGTGCGGCGCTGGAAACAGCTGGCCAAAGACCGTGCCGGCTGGAGACGCTTGTTGGTTGAGGCCCAGGTTCACCACGGACTGTAGCGCCACCTAAGTAAGTAAGTAAGTATTTTTAGAAAGAACTGCCAGTAAAAGAGGAACAAAATTAAGCACATGCTTGCAAGGATAAAGTGGAAAGTTCTTGGACTGAACATCATCAGAACATCAGAATTCCTTCCCGGAAATTATAGCCTTGAACGGTCCAAAATTTCTGCGAAACAATTTTTTCAAGTTTGAGAACAGATGAAAGTCATCCCAGAACACGCTGGCCAGGGTGACCGCTCCAGCAGATACGATCCGACTTCGTTTTTTGTGACCCGGAATCACCATCTTGTGGTTCCAGTTGCCACTGCTTGTACTGCTGTTTCACTTTTGGCGCTTAGCGGTGGACACGTGTCTTATCCATTGTAACAAATTGCCGCTCAAAATCGGGCTCATCTCTATTGAATCGGTCTCAATATTGATGTGAAAATCGTTTGCATCTTGCGCAGAGCTTTCGCAACTTTGTTTCTTATTAAGCGCGAACTCGACGAGTGGAAACTACCTTAAAGACCAACCGAAAACTGAGGTACGTCACGGAGGAGAGAACTAAATACTATGACATCTCCGCCGGGGTTCCTCGGGGATCGGAACCTAATGTACGACGAAATCGTAAGACTAAGGTTTCCTCAAGGGTGTTCACAAGGAGGAGTCCTTTCACCCCTTCTCTGGTCGATAGTCATCGATGACCTACTACTCAAGCTAACCACTCGTGGCTACAAGTTCATAGAATATGCTGATGACCTAGTAGTCATTGTTACGGACAAATGCGGAACTGCTGCATGTGAGCGCCGGTTTATCTCTGACTGGTGTGGCAGAGAGGGGTTTACCGATTAACCCAAATAAGACAATCTTAGTCCCGTTTACAAACAGGAAAAAGGTACAGCCCTGCTCCGTCTTTCTAAATGGCACAAACATAGGATTTTCAGAAGAAGTCAAGTATCTAGATATTGACCTAGATCGCAGACTCAACTGGAACTGCAATATTAAAACCACACTCACAAAAGCGACTAAGGCCATGTGGGCCTGTCGACATGTATGTATGTATGTTGGCGTTACAGTCCATGAATGACCTGAGCCGAGCTTCTCTCAATCACCCATGTTGTGCGTGATTTCATTTTCCCATAGGTGAAAGGGACCTACAGTTTATTGCCGGTTCCGAACGGCGAATTTCGAGAAGCTTTTCGTGACAATTTTACTACAAGGGGTTTTGTCAGAACCCCGCTGAGGAGAAACACCGTAAAAACACGTTCGATGACATGGCTGTGTCGGGATTCGATCCCGTGTCATCGGCGTCAGAGGCCAACACACTACCCACTGCGCCACGGTGCCCTCGCCTGTCGACATACTTACGGTATAACTTGGCGACCTAAGGTAGTCCACTGGTTATACGCCGCGATAGTAAGACCTATCGTTAAGCTTCAACGCCTTCAGAGACTAGCGTGTCTCGGCATTACAGGCGCTATGCGAACCTGTCCCACCACAGTCCAAGAAGCACTTATTGAACTCACTCCACTGCACCTTTTTATCAAAAAGGTGGCATTACGCAGTGCAATCAGAGTTCTTTGCTCGGGAACAAGCCTGCCATGTAGACCCGAGGGTCACATGTGCATCTTACAACATCTTCCCGAGCTGGATATGATTACCACAGTCTCGGACGCATTGCCACATACCTTCACTTCTGACAAGAGATTTGAGATATTGATTCCAGATCGGTCAGCATGGGAAACCAGTGATCTCTTGCTTAATGTCAAAGGCGTTAGGTGGTATACTGATGGCTCCAAGATGGCCTCTGTCGCTGGCGCTGGCATCTTTGGACCAAATTGTAAGATCTTGAAGACCCTGGGAATGAGTCCTAGCATCTTCCAAGCAGAATTATATGCCATCCTAACATGCGTCAATCTAAACCTATAGACTGGCATAAGAGGAGTAGAGGAGTAACCATCAACATATTCTCTGATAGCCGAGCAGCGCTTAAAGCGTTGAGTTCGAACAACACGAACTCAAAAACCGTCAAGGCATACCATGATGCCCTACAAGGCCTCGCCAAAAGAAACAAGGTCAAGCTCCGGTGGGTGGCAGAGCACAAAGGTATTAGTCAATTAAATCGCCGATCAACTCGCCAGGAAAGTAGCATTCTCAGACTCCGCGGCTAATCGGCTAGCAGGCACAATAGATAGATCTGTAAAGGTCGCAGTGCCAAATGCAATTTGATAGCACTAGCCCCATATTTAAAAAACAAAAAAAGGTTTCCCCAAGGAGTAAACACCATCGGATTTGCAGATGGCATAGCTATCGTGGGTGTTGCAAAGCAAACACACGAAGTCGAATCAGCCATAAACGCAGCAGTCGCCCAAATAAAGCAATGGCGTTAGTTGCTCAGCTGTCCATGATGCCAATTTGTCACAGTATGCATTACAGAACCACTTTGTTCTTCATAGATAGCATTTGGAGAGAGTCAGGGCATTTCATAACAAATCTGGAGTTAATGCTTTGGAAGCTAAGGGCCTTGAGAGATCAGCGCGGCGTCTCACTTATGCCAAGCACGCAGAGATGCTTAACAAAAGTGTAATGGCCCGTAATGGCTCAACAAGTCTTCTGCAGTCGATTTTCCTTAAAGACAGGAGGAATGCTACGGATTTCTTGCAGACATCAGGGCATACGCGCTTTGTCATCCTGCATCCTGGACAATTCCTCCATCTACGGTTGTGTGTATTAAACACCCAGTCGTTAATGTGGGAATTATTATCCGTGGACGCGGGTAGACCTAGAGCGGGTTCAGGTCCTGAGAAGCTCTCCTCTGAAGCCATTCAGGCGAGTTAATCAGATATCTCATTTCCTGGGATCCCGGAGTGACCTGGAACCCATACAAGCCTTAATAAATTTAGTCTACCGACTCTGTTCAAGAAGGACTTGAGTTCAAGCACTAATTTGGAACTAGTTAAGGGATTGCACACAGCTTTGACAGCCAAGCCAGTGACAGCCAAGCCAGTGAAAGCCAAGCTGCACACTGCAGGAGCATACGTTTTTCCCCTTCACCTGTGCTTCACAACATAGATCATGGCCATTAGGATGGCGTATACATATCTCTGATTGGAAGACAGACGCATATTTTCCTAACGAGGAGTGCAGTCGGATGTTTTCGCGCTCAATGAAGACCCCAGCACAGGACCCCCGCTCAGACCTGGAGCCATTCGTGAAAATGCGAAGACTATCCTTTCCAGGTTCAGTATCCAGCCAGTGCCAATCCTGACGCCATGGAAACTCGACTGTGAAATTACGGCGCAGACGGATAACGGCCGTTAGTGCGTCAGAAGGCATATCCATGAGACAGGGGTCGCAGGACAATTCTTACGCAAACACTCTGTTATTCCTATGCGAGTTGTACCAAAAGCCATTTCCCTTCAGACGAGACATGACTTTCAGAGCACACACTCTGATAAATATATCAAGAGGTGGAAGATTCATCATAGCATCTAGAGCAGCGCCTGGCGTGCGTGGGAGAGCCCCCGTGCAGCTGAGACAAACCGTTCTTTGGAGTTTGTTGAAAGAGGCTACGACATGTTTGCGTTTTAGTCTGTTCCACCAGACAATCGATGCATATGAGACTATAGGACTTATCATAGCTCTTGGCAAGTGAGTAGTCCTCTTTTCTTATTTTGGGAATAAGGACCACTTTCACTCTGCGCCAAGGAATGGCTATGTGAGCAAGTGCTAGACTAGCAGTGAAAATTATTTTCAAAGTAGGAAGCAGCTGCCTTATACCTTTTCACTGCATAACAGGATATATGCCGTCGGTGCCTGGTGATTTGAAGCCATCGAAGGATGCCACAGCAAATTCAACGACTTCAGTCGTAACCAACCGCAACGAGTCGATGCCGATCTGATTTCCCGGGAAATGAGTCTGAAGCAGTAAACTAAGAGTTTCCGCTTTAGACATAGTAAGGAAACCATCAGAGTTCATCCAGATTTGTCGGTTTTCCCCGTTTGAGGACTTTAACCAACTTTCTAGTCGCACTCAGAGACTTGATCTCTACGCAGAAGGTCCTATAAGAATCGTTTTTTGATTTACGAATAAGTTTCTTATATTCTTTCTACTTCGACCGGTACTTGTTCCAGACATTTTCCGAATTCGATTTAAGCGATCTATGCAAAGGACTTCTGGCTGCCCTGCGAAGACTTTGGAGCTCGGCATTCCACCAAGGAACCAAGTTCAGGTTATGAACGGCGTTCTTTACCAATTGTTTCGTTCTAAGTTTAGGTAGGGCCTGACTGGATTTCTCAAACTCCGTCCGTCTTTCTCGGATTCCGTCCAGGTTGCAAGGAAGAGATTCCACAACTTAATCGGAATTCGATATATTAAGGATATCCTTCACATATCTGTTGGATAGGGTCAAGTCAATTACCTCCTGCCGTCCCGCTGAGAGCCACCGTTGTTGATGGTAAGGTTAGACGTAAGCGGAAGTCTAAAAGAGGTCACCTCTCGCATTGCATTTGCTGCTGCCCCAAGCAATATCTTGGGCATTAGCATCCCAACACAAGATGAGACCAATCTTTCTGGCACCTTACTCTCTGGGTTTACGATGGATAGATCATGAAGAACGTTATGGCTCGGTTGAACTTCAGGTTTTAGCATTATCCAAGCATAGTATGTGGATGGCAAAGGACTAACAAAGGCCTCGTAGGGGTAGCATCTGGCCTGCTAAAAAGCGAGAAGAGCCACTGCAGTCGAACATCTTGCGGCACTGTTAGTATGTCCCTTCCCCACCTCCTCGTGGTGCCATCTAGAGATTTCCTATGGAAATTGCAGACGGGAAGGGCGAATGGCGAGCCTTCTGCGCCAGAAAACAGGATTAGTCGGTTGGGCTACGGCCTAGTAAGCCGCAACCGTAAAAAAAACCACAAACTCCGAAACAACCACAAGCCTCGGATATAACGGAGCGGATTTATGTTGACGACCCGTGCAAAAAACGAAAAAAGGACAATGATCTTCGGCTTTGTACGTGGAATGTTAGGTCCCTAAACAGGCCACGTGCAGCCGAACAACTTGCGGACGCCCTAGACCGCTATAAAGCGGACATAACCGCCATCCAGGAAATGCGGTGGAATGGACCGGGTATAAAGCAGATGAAAAACTGCGATATTTACTACGGCGACTGCTATATGGAGAGAGGGCGATTGTTTGGATGCGGATTTGTCGTTCGAGGTGGACTAAGGCAAAAAGTCCTAGGCTTTCGGCATGTGAGCGAACGTCTCATAACAATCCGTATCAAGGCTACGTTTTTTAACATCAGCCTGATCTACGTCCACGCCCCCACGGAAGACAAGGATGACTCCGCCAAAGATGAGTTCTACGATCTCCTAGACAGAACGTATGTCCAATGTCTGAGCTATGACATCAAAATTGTATTAGGAGACTTCAATGCTAAGCTGGGTAAGGAAAGCATCTTTGAACGAGTCACCGGCAAACATAGCCTACACGACACCACATCCGATAACGGACACAGGCTGATTGATCTTGCTACGGGGCGAAATCTCCTTCTAGCCAGTACGCGTTTGCCGCACCTCGATATACACAAAGGCACCTGGCGGTCTTTTGGTCAATTGACTACCAACCAGATTGATCACATCGCGATCGACGTCAGGCACTCCTCCACTATTCTTGATGTTCGAACTTTCCGAGGGGCTAACATCGACTCGGACCACTATCTTGTTGTAGCCAAGATGCGCTTACCGATATCACGAACGCAACGGAGTAGAGTAAGAATACAAAGTTATGACGTCGCAAAGCTACTATCGCCAGAAATCGCTCGTGCTTTTACCGATCGCGTCTCCCTTAAGCTCTCCAATACACCTCAATCCTCCACGCTATCAATAGAACAGCAGTGGAGCCTTTGCAAACAAGCCCTGAAAAGCTCTGCATCCGAAGTCTTGGGTTTCAAGGATCCACCACGAAGAAGCACCTGGTTCAATGACGAGTGCAGGAGGATTCATATAAGGCCTCGCTGCATAAAGAAACAAGAGCAGCTCATGAGCTCTACGAGTTAAAAAGAAGGGAAGAGCACAAGCTTCTCAGAAGAAAGAAGAAAGAGCACGAGAAACGCGCGATTGAGGATTGGGAGAGGTGTTACTGCAGGCATGACGTTCGAAAGCTTTATCAACACATGAAGCGAACATGCCAAGGTTATAAAGCAGCCAGAACGGAAGCCTGCAGGGATGAAAACGGACACCTAGTAGTAGAATCGCAGTCGATACTGAGAATATGGAAAAACCACTTCCGCAGCCTGTATAACGACGACGTTAGTCAATACGTCGCTGTCAGGCAGAATGATCCATTTCCTAACGACGAAGACCGCAGAGAATTCCGTTCCCCTGATCTCGACGAGGTCAAGAATGTCATATCGAAACTCAAGTCGAATAAAGCTGCTGGCGCAGACGGAATGTCTGCTGAGCTATTCAAGGCAGCTGGGGATGACCTGGTTAGGAGCATGCACCAGCTCATCTGTAAGATATGGTCAGAGGAAAGCATGCTCGAGGAATGGAGTCTCAGCATCGTATGCCCGATCCACAAGAAAGGAGACCCCTCTAATTGCGCCAACTATAGAGGAATAAGTCTCCTTAACATCGCCTACAAAATCTTCCCTGCCGTTTTGTGTGAACGCCTGAAGCCTTTTGTAAATAAGCTGATAGGTCCCTATCAGTGGTCCACCATCGATCAAATCTTCACACTACGGCAGATCCTGGAAAAAACCATTGAATTTCAAGTCGACACTCACCACCTATTTGTCGACTTTGAAGCCGCATACGACAGCGTGTTTAGAGACGAGCTATACAACGGTATGTCTACCATTGACATACCTGCTAAACTCGTCAGACTATGCAGGATGACTTTGGAGAATGCTCGCTGCTCCATCCGTATCTATGAACATCTTACCGCTATCGCTATCTTAACATCGTCTAGGTCGGGTGGACGGGATTCTCTTTCATCTTCGTTCGTCTCCTCGGTCCTGGCGGTCTCTTGCGATTGCAGCTTTCCGACGTTAGCGGAGGCTGTGTGTCGACTTGGATTGAGCAGGGACAGAGATCGAAGCTGGCGTTAAATGCGATCAACTTCTTTGCTCGCTCCCTCCTTCAGCAATCAAGTAAAAGAAAAAATACATAGTTGCACTGGACAAGCTTTGGCACGAAGCGCTTTGGTCGAAAATGCATACTCTCGGAATCAAGGAGTCTCCTCTTCAATGGATTAGAAACCACCTTCCGATCCAAAGTTGGCGTTTTTCAGGGCTTCGTTTTGCCTCCAAAATTACTCGTCACCAAAGCAATGGAAAAGACTAAAAGTGGCAGACAAGGGGAAATTTATAAAAATGAAAAAGAGTGTTGGAGAAAATAGGGAGACCTGAGGGATACCAGAAATATCAAGCTTAAATGCGTCAAAACCTACCTCTTTCTTCCAGAGCAATCAAATCGCTCTCATTCACTTGACAGAGCGAATGGTTCCCCTTCTCTGTAAGATAAGCCATAAGGTCATATGTAGATCATTTGGGAAGTTCGGCGATTCCATTGAAGAGAACTTGGCACCTAGCACAAAACCAAAATGCTCCACAACAGCATAAAAGTTTTGGTAATGTACGGAAACGTCAGTTCAAAATAATGTGGAACGCAGGAGGCATCAAAAAACAAACAAAAATGATTTCTTGCGAACTGGTAGTTTTAGGGGAAAAGAAGGAGGATGATGCTGATGGATACCACCTTGAACAACGCCAAAAATATAATTCGAAGTGTGGCTAGGTAGGTGCAAACATAATGGGAGAAGTTAAAAACCAAATGTGTTCAGGCCCCCTTTGAAGTCACCAAGGGTGTCCGGGTTTTTTTTTTTTCAAACACACAGGCTAACAAACACAATCTTTTGCGGGGCGCAGGTTACAGAAGCTGCATGGACTAAGAAGAAGAGAACCAGTTCACAACTACGTATGATGGTGTGTTTTTCTCGCTACTATGCGTGCTGAGCGAAATTCAATTTACTGGTAAGGCACTGGCTATAAGGTCAGAAAAGCTAAAAGCTACAAATCCAGTTTTATCTGTAATTGTAAACAAAAAATCGTCGGCAAGTAGATACAGAACGTAAATACAGTGTCCTTCATTAAGCGCTTCCTATCTGGCGCATAAATCAGGTTGAATTTGACCGATGGCATGGGTTATGTTAGCTTTGAGGGCCGCTGTGGTTTGTGGCTTATTCACATAGACCTGTGACTTCAAAAAGACCCACAGGAAAAAGTCGAACGGGTGAAATCGCACGATCTCGGTTGTCAGTTCACATCACCTCCACGTGAGATGACCATGCCCTCGATCCGCTCGTGTTGAATTTCCAATTTGAGATGAGCTGTCTGGCACGAAGCCCCGCCGTCCTGTTGAAACCACATGTCGTTGTTGTCCATATCATCCGATTCTAGCTAAAAGAAGTTGGTAATCAACGACTTATAGCGCTCGCCGTTGATGGTGATGGCCTGGCCAACTTCGCTCGGACCGATGACGCCACCAGTCCGAAATCCACACCAAACAATGACTTGGACACTCTTGGATCTCATCTGAAGATGGATCATCGCTGAAGATGATTTTTTTAATTAAAATTAGAGTCAGTTTCCAACTACTCCCGAGCCCATTCAGCGAACACACGTCGTTGTCTGTAATCGTTTACCTTAAGCTCCTGGGACAGTTGAATTTTGTATGCAGGCCAAAGTCAAGGCGCAAATTTCGTCAAGTTGTCGTCTGCAAAAGGCCAAGTTCTTGTGAGCGACGCGAAATCGACCGCCTCGGCGATGTTTTCGGCAGATCTTGCGTTTCGTCGACGTGCGGGTGTTGGTTTATCGTTTACTTAACCAGTGGACTCAAATGGACACACTGCGAATAGAGATCTCGGTAGGACAATAACGGCGACGATAGAATGGGCGAAGCACGCGAAACGTTGACCGAACAGAACATCCATTTTGATAAAACAATTTTATCGTTTGCACATGTTATTGAGAGCTATGTTCGACCATGGTGATTTGGCAAAACAGAACAGCTATCACGGAAATCATGGCCTCGGATATGGACGAATACAAAGCTGACGACACCTGCAAACGACTGAATGACTTGCGAGTCTGCACTTGGAAAGTGAGGGCCCTTCAATGATAAAATCAGTGTAAAAGCTGCGAAAGGCTGCGGGGTTCTCTCACCCCTCCTATGGGTCCATTATCGTTATCAATGAACTGATGACCATACTCAGCAACAATGGCTTCTATGTCCAAGGCTATGCCGACGACATAGTGATCCTAATCAGAGGCAAATTCGAGGACACAATTTCGGAACTCCTCCAAAGGGCACTCAACCTTGTTGCGAACGGGTGCATAAAGGTTGCACTAGATATTAACCCCAAAAAAGCACTATAGTCGTCTTCACCAAAAGAAGGAACTCACCAAACCCACTCTCTTTGGTGGTATGTGGTACACAGACGGCTCCAAAACGAACGAAGACGTTGAGGCTGGAGTATAACTTCGTATTTCAAGCAGAGATTTTAGCAATAGAACCCTGCCTCAGAGAAAATGTCAACAGAATCGTATCAAACAAAGCATTTATATTCTCTATGACAGTAAGGCTGCACGTCTGGTCCTAAAGAGCTACGAAATTACCTCCAAACTGCTATGGGACTGCATAAAACGATTATACCAGCTAGCCAACACAAACAGAGTTCACCTCATTTGGATACCTGGGCACAGCGGCCATACAGGTAAAGAAAAAGCAGACCTATTAGGAAAGAAAGTCTCCGCATCATCGTTCATGATGCCACGGCAGATGGTTAAGGATCACGGCCAATCACTACTGGTCACAAACGGAAGGTAACAGACAGGCCAAGTCGTTCCTACCAACCTCTTCCCCCATAAGAACGAAACAACTCTTCATGCCTTCTAGGAGTCAGGTTCGTACAGTCACAAGTTTCCTTACTGGATATTGCCCAGTCAACAAACATCTCAAAACCCTGACCATTATACAAGGTAATACCTGCAGAGTGTGTAATGAGGACGAAGAAACGGCAGAGCACATACTGTAACTGCCTACGTCATCATCACTTTGGAAAGTATTATTTTTCACACAGGTGAAAGGGACCAACAGTTTAATGCCAATTCCGAACGGCGTGAGTCGAGAAGCTTTTTCAAGGCAAGTATACTACAGAGGGTTTTGCCAGTACCCCGCCGAGGAGGGACGCCGCAAAATAAACATTCGATGGCGTCGTTGTTATCAGGATTCGAGCTCGCTCATCGTGCGTCAGAGTCCAACACACTAACCACTGCGCCACGGCGCCCTCTTTAATAGCAATTGCCCTATACAATACCGGATCCTCCTCTATGGCACAGAGCCCTGGACTTTAACGAAAGCAGATAACAAGGCGAGAGGAAAATTCTGCGTTCAATCTATGGTCCCGTTTGTATAAATAGAGTGTGGAGAAGAAGATACAGAAAAGAAGATACAACGACATACAGCGACATCGGCCTAGTACGGCATCTACGAATCCAAGGTCTAAAGTGACTAGGCCATGTAGAGCGAATGAATAACACAGCTTCGGCCCGAAGAGTCTTCGAATCCAACTCCAAGGAAGGACGAAGTAGAGGACGACCGAATATAAGGTGGTGCACACGGGTGGAAGGGGACCATAACCAACTGAGAGTGCGTAACTGAAAACAGCTGGCAAAAGACCGTGCCAGCTCGTAAAGTTTGTTGGTTGAGGCCCAGATTCACACCGGACTGTAGCGCTATATACGTAAGTAAGTAACAAGCTTCAACAATATGAGGGTGCCGGGCACATTGGGTAGTGTGTTGGACTCTAGCACCAACGCGCTATCGAATGTTTATTTTGCGGCGTCCCTTTTCGGCGGGGTGCCGGCAAAACCCCCCGTAATATAACTTGCCTTGGAAAAGCTTCTCAACCCAAGCCGTTCGGACTCGGCATTAAACTGTAGGATCACACACAACATCGGTGATTGAGAGAAGCTTGGCTCTGGTCCTTCATGGGCTGTAACGCCACCATAGAACCAAAGTGTGGAATTTTATGTTTTTCTTAGAGCGACTAACACGAATTTCCACAACCGAGTCGGCTTTCCCAAATCTAGCAATCAACCTTATCACAAGGGATTAGGGCATTAAGTTGTGCAAAAATTGACTTAACTCTTCACAGAGTTTGTGAATAGTTTCTCCACAACATTTAACAAACAAAGCAAAAGATGATGATGGAAGATGAATGCTTCCAGAATTGATGAGCAATTTAGGGCTTGTATTCTAGTTGTATAAGCGACACTCTTTGATTGGTCGGACGACAACAACTATCTCGTGTATGACATGCTGTCAGCTAACAATCCCACGCCGAGTTCATTTTAAATAAAACGTCATACCGTTATCTATATAAATAAAATTCTTATGTCTGTTTGCCCCTTTGTTCCGGGCAATCTCCAAAACGGCTTAACCGATTTCGATGAAGCTTTTTTTGTCGTGAAGTGGAGATCGTAAGGAGTACGATAAACTATAATTGTCTACGTTTTCTTCAAATTAAAACACACACTTTTCTTATTTCTCCTCAGATCAACTATCTGAGTATTTCATCACTTTTTATTTATTTATCACTTTATTACACACGCAAACCTTTACCAAAAGCTTTTATTTTCACACTGGGGTATCGACCGAACACACTGTATATCGACTTGTCACACGTTAGTCACTTCCGTAAACTGAATGAATGCCGAGGGCGAGCGTTCGCGCTTATACAGCTCTCGGCCCACCTTCTCGAATGTTCGCCGACGGAAGTTCCCCTACGGAAATCTCTAGAATGCTCTGACAATTAGCATTACGCCTGCTCTCATGAAATAGCCAGTTGCATTCCGCCCCTTCAACATTTCTCCCGCAATACACGTCTCTCTAGGAATGCTCACCAATATACCCTGAAGCCCGCTTTCGGACGTGCCGTCAAATATAGAGAATCTTTCATTAACCGAACCACACGAATCTGGAACTCCCTGCCGGATCCGGTTTTCCCCCTTCAATGCAACATGTAAGCATTTAAGATCAATGTCCATCGGCATCTCCTCTATCCCTCTTCCTTTCTACCTTCTGCCCGCACTATGTCGCCGACATAATAAGGTTATTAGACCTTGACCAAATTATTAAAAAAAAAAAAAAAAATTACGCCGTTGACAGTTGACATCATTTCAATTTCCACTTCACCAGAGCTTTCGAACTTCGACAGCGAAATTCGAACTTAACCGTCGGTTTGTGTCTCCGCAACACTGCCCTCCTCCTAAATTTGTTCGTCCTCGAACAAGCGATTGGATCCTTCTCCGTAATATGGCGCTAACCTCTCTACGTGGACAATTTTATACTTCGCCCGTCTGCTTCCGGTCTGCTATACATATTCGGTATACCACGTCATTGAGCTTCTTAATGATCTCATATGGCCCGTCCCAGACTGATTGCGATTTGGGGCACAAGCCTTTTTCCGTTGTGGGTTGTACAGCAATACCAATTGTCCTGTTTCGAATCCAGAAGTGTTCCCCCCCTAAGTCGTATCTCGCCTTCATTTTATCGCTGACCAGGTTCAGTCGCTCCCGGATGAACTGATGGATGGAGTTCAGCTGTTCCTTCTTTTCGGTAACGAAGTCCTCCCTGCCGCTAGTTGTGGGTAGTACCATACCGAACTTTAAGTCCGATGGAAGTCGAAGATCAGTTCCATAAATAGCTTCAGCTGGTGTTATTGCCGTTGAATTGTGCTGTGCCGAACGGTACGCCATTAAGAAAAGGGGAAGATGTTCGTCCTTCTGATCTCCAACGACGACTTTTCTCAAGTATTCCTCCATCGTCCGGTTGAACTTTTCGACCATGCCATCAGATTGTGGGTGTAATGGTCAGATTGTGGATAAATGGTATTGGCTTCCTGTCCAATATCAAGGAGACAATAAAGGTCAAAGCTCGGAGGTGTGTTATTGGTGGTGGGATATTGTTAAAAGCTAGTTTGGCTTAGGGAAAATAGACTATTTTTGTTTGCAACAATTGAATTTGTTGCAAGAAAGATTTGATATCTTAACCTATCATAAAGGAAAAGGAGCGGAATAACAATTATCTATACTAATACTATATAAGTTCGAGGCAGACTCAGGAAAAAAGTCTTAAGCTTCCAGTATGTAAGCGAACGCCTCATAACTATCCGCATCAAGACCAGTCTCGGCAACATAAGTTTATTATGTGTCCACGCCCCCCCACATAGGCGAAAGATGACCGACATAAAGACGACTTCTATTATCAGTTATGACACCAAAATCGTTCTAGGAGATTTCAATGCGAAGCTGGGTAAGGAAGCTATCTTTGAACGGGAGAGGCCACCTCAGATGTACTCGGTTTCGAGCCACCACCGTCGAGAAACCCCTGGTTTGATGATGAGTGCAGAGAGAGAAACAAGATGCATACATGGCCACATTGAAAAGGAGGGAGGAGCATGCGCTTCTGAGAAGGAAAACGAAGGAGCACGAGAAGCGCGAGATCGAGGAGGTGGAGAGATGTTACGGCAGGAACGACGTTCGAAAATTTTACCAGAAAGTAAAACGAACATGCCACGGCTATAAAGCCATAGCAGAAGCCTGCATGGATGAGCACGGACAACTAGTAGCGGAGTCACAGTCGATGCTGAGATTGTGGAAGGACTACTTCTGCAGACTGTATAACGACGATGATAGTTAAAATGCCGCCGTCAGACAGAACGAACTATTCACAATGGACGAAGACGAAAGAGAATCCCGTACACCCGACCTAAACGATGTTAAGATAGCGATATCGGAACTTAAGTCTTTTAAACCTGCTGAAGCAGACGGACTCCCCGCGGAACTGTTTAAAGCAGCTGGCGATGAGCTGGTCAGGAACATGCACCAACTCATCTGCAAGATATGGTCGGAAGAACGATTAATGGAATCTCAGTATCGTTTGCCCGGTTAATAAGAAATGAGACCCCTATGACTGCGCCAATTACAGAGGGATAAGCCTCCTGAACATCGCGTACAAGATCCTCTCTGTCGTACTGTGTAAGCGCCTGAAACCGTTCGTGGACAATCTGACAGGTTCCTACCAGTGTGGTTTCAGGCCAGGAAAATCCACGATAGACCAAATATTTACAATATGGCAGATCTTGGAGAACACCCATGAATTCCAGGTCGACACGCACCATCTTTTTGTCGACTTTAAAGCCGCGTATGACAGTGTTTATAGAGACTATACAGAGCCATGTCATGTTTTAACATTCCTGCCAAACTCGTCAGACTGTGCAGGATAACTATTGAGAAATCTCGCTGCTCCATTAAGGTCGGAGGTGAACTAACCGACGCCTTTGATGTTAAAAAAGATTTTAGACAGGGTGACGCACTGTCATGTGATTTCTTCAACATTATTCTTGAAAAGATCGTGCGGGACTCTGCGGCCAATACAAGAGGTACGATCTACTTCAAGTCTACACAATTGCTTGCGGACGCAGATGACATTGACGTTATTGGGCGAATAAAGCGAGACGTCAATGAGGCGATCGCAAGCATTGAAGCAGAAGCGGCTAAAGTGGGTCTAAGGGTAAATGGGGACAAGACCAAATATATGCTGTCATCCAAGAAAGACGCGCAACACCGACGTCTAGGTCAGAACGTCACCTCCGGCAGCTATATTTTTAAAGTAGTCAAGGACTTCGTCTACCTTGGCTCGATAGTGACAAGCAGCAACGACACCAGCGCTGAGATAAAACGCAGAATAACTCTTGCCAATCGCTGCTTCTTCGGGCTCAAGAGGCAATTGAGTAGTAGAGCCCTCTCTCGAAAAACTAAGGTTTCCCTCTACAAAACCTTAATCATCCCGGTCCTTCTCTACGGCGCTGAGACGTTATCAAAAGCGGATGAAGAGGCTCTTGGACGTTTTGAGAGGAAAATTCTGCGTGCAATATTTGGTCCCGTTTGTGTAAACGGAGAATGGAGGAGGAGATTCAATCAAGAACTGTACGGGCTGTACAACGACATCGGCCTGGTTAGACGTCTTCGGATCCAACGTCTAAAATTGCTAGGCCATGTAGAGCGAATGGACATCAACGCTTCGGCCCGAAGAGTCTTCGACTCTAACCCCGAGAAACTACGCAGCAGAGGACGACCGCATTTAAAATGGCGCTCACAGGTGGAAAGGGACCTCAACCAACTGGGCGTGCGGCACTGGAAGCGGCTGGCCAAAGATCGTGCCGAATGGAGAGGCTTGTTGGTTGAGGCGCTTGTTCACCCCGAACTGTAGCGCCATCAAAGTAAGTAAGTATATGTTATGTCTGTATAGTGTAATACGCTACACACGCACCGACCATTTTCATTTCCGTCAAACACTTGTCGTTCGTTGTCCTTCACTTTTCTTGTGACTTTCAAAAAACTGAACCGGCAAAGTTGTCTTGTTATTATTCATTTTAATAATTTGTTTCCTGAACAACGCGGCTTAAGCTCTCCAATACACCTGAATCCTCCACACTATCAATAGAACAGCAGTGGAGCCTTTGCAAACAAGCCCTGAAAAGCTCTGCATCCGAAGTTTTGGGTTTCAAGGCTCCACCACGAATAAATACCTGGTTCGATGACGAAGCAGGATGCATATAAGGTCTCGCTGCATAAAAGAACAAGAGCAGCTCGTGAGCTCTACGAGTTAAAAAGAAGGGAGGAGCATAAGCTTCTCAGAAGAAAGAAGCAAGAGCATGAGAAGCGCGCGATTGGGGATTTGGAGAGGTGTTACTGCAGGCGTGACGTTCGAAAGTTTTAACAACAGATAAAGCGAACATGCCAAGGTTATAAAGCCAGAACGGAAGCCTGCAGGGATGAGAACGGACACCTAGTAGTAGAACCGCAGTCGATGCTGAGAATATGGAAAAACCAGTTCTGCAGACTGTATAACGGCGATGTTAGTCAATATACCGCTGTCAGGCAGAATGGTCCTTTTCTAATCGACGGAGACCGCAGAGAATTCCGTCCCCCTGACCTCGACTAAGTTAAGATTGCCATATCGAAGCTCAAGTCGAATAAAGCTGCTGGCGCAGACGGACTGTCTGCTGAGCTCTTCAAGGCAGCTGGGGATGACCTGGTTGGGAGCATTCACCAGCTCATCCGTAAGATATGGTTAGAGGAAAGCATGCCCGAGGAATGGAGTCTCAGCATCGTATGCCCGATCCACAAGAAGGGAGACCCCTCTGATTGCGCCAACTATAGAAGAATAAGTCTCCTTAACATCGCCCACAAAATCTTTTCCGCCGTTTTGTGTGAACGCCTGAAGCCTTTTGTGAATAAGCTGATAGGTCCTTATCAGTGCGGATTCAGTGCCAGGGAAGTCCACCATCGACCAAATCTTCTCACTACGGCAGATCCTGAAAAAAACCAATGAATTCCAAGTCGACACTCACCACCTATTTGTCGACTTCAAAGCCGCATACGACAGCGTAATTAGAGACGAGCTATACAACGCTATGTCTACTTTTGACATACCTGCTAAACTCGTCAGACTATGCAGGATGACTTTGAAGAATGCTCGCTGCTCCATCCGAATCGGTGAACACATTACCGATAGTTTTGATGTCAAAAAAGGATTTAGGCAGGGCGATGCGCTGTCGTGTGATTTCTTCAACATCATAATGGAAATGATTGTGCAAAATTCAGTGGCCAATACAAGAGGCACAATCTATTTCAAATCCTCGCAACTCCTTGCATAAGCCGACGATATTGACATAATATGTAGATCAATGAGGCGTTTGCGAGTATTGAGCTCGAGGCTCAAGGCGGCGAAAGGCGGTCTGGCGGTAAACGAGGGCAAAACTAAATATACGCTGTCATCAAAAAAGGACGCTCACCACCGACGTCTTGACCAGAACGTTTGTATTGGCAGATATAAGTTCGAGGTAGTTAAGGACTTCGTCTACCTTGGCTCCGCAGTGACCTGGAACAACGACATCAGTTCCAAAATCAAACGCAGAATCACTCTTGCCAATCGCTGTTTCTTTGGGCTCTGAGACAACTGAGTAATGGAGCCCTCTCCCGAACGACAAAGTTGACTCTATATAAGACCCTTATCATCCCGGTCCTGTTGTACGGCGCAGAAGCATGGACACTATCAAAAGCGGATGAGGAGGCCCTTGGTCGGTTCGAGAGAAAGATTTTGCGCGCGATTTTTGGGCCTATAAGCGCAGACGGGGGATGGAGGAGAAGATTCAACCACGAACTTTACGGGCTGTACAGCGACATGAGCCTAGTCAGGCGTCTACGGATTCGACGCCTAAGATGGCTGGGCCATGTAGAGCGAATGGACACCACAGCTCCAGCCCGGAGAGTCTTTGAATCCAACCCCGAGGGACGAAGAAGCAGAGGACGGCCGCACACAGATGGAAGGGGACCTCAGCCAACTCCGTTTGCGGCAATGGAAAAGGCTAGCGAAAGATCGTGCTAGATGGAGGGGCATGTTGGTTGAGGCCCAGGTTCATCCCGAACTGTAGCGCCCACTAACAAGAAGAAGAACAACGCGGCCGTAACGCTTTTTCGTGACAGAAAAATCGTAATACCCCCGTCTATAAAGAAGTTTCACTTCAAAAGCTTGCAATGTTATGCACACTACTGTAAATACGATATGTCAAACAGAACAAGCTGTCCACTGCCCAATCGAATTTTTGAATAGGTGGCATAAATGCGACCTTCCACTACATAAAAAAGACCTAAAAGTAGGTATTCCCATTATGCCGCTTCGTAATTTGAATCCCGCGAAACACTCTAATGGTTCTAGATTACGTATCGTTTATTTGCAAAGGAATATAATCGACGCTGCAATTAAATCCGGTTGTGGTGAAGGTGAAACGGTATTTATACTTACAATACCGATAATCCCATCAAATTATCTATTTCAATTTTAACTGCCTGAACACAATGAGGTCGCAGTCGCTGTCTCCGTCGCAGTCTCGGTCGCGGTAGGCATTGCTGTCGCTAGGATTGGCAAAATCTCGCCCACAATGAGGTCGCTTTTTTATGTCAAATTTTAACAGCTGTTTTCACCTTTGTCCATATACAAGGTGTCTCAAAAGAAAGTTTACATTTGTTTAGCTTATTGCGTGATCGCTGTACGAACTTGTAAATACTTTCCTAATTTTTAAGTTTACATTGTACATATTTTATTTCAATCTTTGTAACGGGAGCTACTGTGTGACAGAGATTATTCGAATCCCCTTTATCGTGGGAATTGTTTTGTAAGCAACGACGAATGCTCGGATTACGTCTAGTGAACCGCAAACATCAATTGTTCTCACAGTAGCTCATCGAGTGATAATTATGCGTTGTACCTACGCAAGGTGGAAAATAAAGTCATTATTAATTTTGACACTGAAGGCAACGGTTGAACATCTCTTTTACTATACATTTTTTGGCGACCGTGACAGGACACTACTAAAAGAATTTAGTGTGCCTGAATATTAACAGAAAAGCAGTGTGTTTAAAATTATAATCAATCATACATTAACTTGAGTGTCTGGTCTTTAACAAACATTTATCTTCTCAATCAAAGATATACCAAATCATTTGTTGTGTCGTGTATTCAATTTTCAGTGCTCATTAACTAACTGAATTCTAGTGCACAGTGTTAAGCCCTAACAAAAATAGACCTTAATATACATAGACGCTTCATACAAATTATCAATCATCATGGTTCGAACACTAGAGGAATTAACTGACCTGCAAGAGCAAGTAGGAAAGGAGATCTGCATCCTCGCTCGAAACTATGGGAAGGATAGTGACAGCCGCAAAACCATGAAAAAATTACATGAAAGGAGGGAAAAATTAGAAAACTTGTGGGACTGTTTCGACACCAACGACAGTGAAATTCGAGATAAGTATGCGGACTCGATACAACATGAATATTTCGCTAAGGGGTACTACGACGAGATTCAGAAGGTGTACGAAAACATGAAGTCAGACATTATCACTCGATTAATGAATTTGCAAGGACGGGACGCAGACCAGATCCAGGAGGAGTCACCAGCAACACCGCCATCAGGATCATCGGTCACACCATCATCAACAGCAACAAAGATGAATCCACCTGAAGCGAAACAAAGGCATCAGGACATTCAATCTTCAAAGACAAACACACTTTCCACTAGAGAAAGATTTAAGGTGCTTTCAAAACATTTCCAAACATCATTGGATAAGTGTGCACCAAATTTGAAAGACACCAACCCCCAGATGTTCAACGTTAAGGTAAACAATATCAAGGAGAATTTTGAAGAATTAAAAATTATGTATCGGCGAATGGATGGTGAATTAAAAGAAGAAGATATCGAAACATATTTCCATCTTCAAGAGCAGTTGGAGTTGCGATTAAGTGAGGTTCTAGTAAGAGTTACACAGGATCAACCATCAAGTACTACGTTAAAGCTACCGAAAATTGAGTTGCCCAAGTTCGACGGAAATTACCTTAAGTGGCGCCAATTTCACGATCTGTTTAAACCAATGATCCTTGAACAACCTATACCACTTGCTCAAAAACTTTATTTTCTCCGTGCTAATCTAACAGGAGAAGCGCTAAGCTTAATACAAGGATTTCCGGCTACAGACAACAACTTTGAAACAGCTTGGAAGACTCTGATTGATAGATACGACAATAAACGGCTTCTATTGTCAGCACAGTTGGATAAGCTACTACAGCAACCATCAGCATCAGGAACTGCATCAAGCTTACGGAAACTCCACGACAATACAAAGGAAGGTATCCAGGCACTTACTAATCTGGGATATCAAGTTCATGACTGGGACCCCATAGTAGTTCATCTAATACTGAAGAAACTGGATAAGGAAAGCAGAACGCTGTTTGAGCAATCGTTGATTGATCCGAGATGCAGTCCTTCGCTAACAGAATTGCTGAAGTTCATTGAATCCCGGTTTCAGACACTTGAAACAATTAATAGTGCAGACGATAGAAGGAAGCCCACAACAGTTATAGCAGCTAAAGTTGATGGCTGCCTAATGTGCAGCTCAGGTAACCATAAAATATTTAACTGTAAGACATTCTTATCTCTTTCAGGTGGCGATCGTGAGAGAGCTGTTCAACGTCTTGGAATTTGCCGAAACTGTCTTAGGTCGGGACATGCCTCCAACACATGTCACTCGAGAGGATGCCAAAGTTGTAATGGCAAACATAATACTCTCCTACACTATCAAAAAGATTCAAGGCAATCTTTGAAAACAAAACCAATTAATAACCATAATCATTCCATAGGTGGTCAACAGCAGCAACTAGCTCAACCATTGGTGCAATCAGCTCAAAGGGGGGAAGGTCAATCAACCAACCATTATACGAATTCCATAAGTAATCAGCAGCATCAGCTAGTTCAAAGAAGAGAAGCTCAAGCAGCCAATGCAGCTAGCTATTCGAGAAATAAATCACGCCAAGTTTATCTAGCAACAGCCTTAATTAATGTCAAGTCCGCATGCGGAACATGGCTTACTTGTCGTGCTTTGTTAGACTCAGGATCGCAAATCCATTTTGTGACTGCAGCTTTTGCACAAGCACTGGGTCTTCCAAAGTATCAATCAGAAAATTCAATAAGCGGCATAGGAGGACATGGCACAAAAACACAATTTGCAATAGGACTCACTTTTCAAGCACACAATTCAAGTTTCAAGGCAAGTATTGAAGCAAACATAATGGCTAGGATTACAGATTACCAGCTACGTGAGGTTCAATCAGGAAATTGGAATATCCCTATCCACATTCAATTGGCTGATCCAGGATTCATGTCTAATCAAAAAATAGATATGCTTATTGGTGCTGAGTTGTTTTTCGATCTTCTTCTCCCAGGGGAAATAACTATTGGACCTCAGCTTCCTAAACTCCGTAACACAAAACTAGGATGGATTGTCGCGGGTGGCATACAGGCTACAAACTCAAATGTTGTTTGCACCATTGCCACGAAGCCATCTCTATCTTCATTAGAGAAACTGGTGAGTAGATTCTGGGAGTACGAAACCCATGAGACGGAAGTGAAACGTATGAGTAATGAAGAACATAACTGTGAGGAACATTTTAAATCGAACACAAAAACTTTGTCAAATGGAAGATTTATGGTAAGTCTTCCTTTCAAAAGGAATCCGACTTGTTTAGGTGCATCTCTCGAAAAGGCACGGAAAAGATTTCTTTCATTAGAACGCCGATTTGAAGGAGATAATGAATTGCGTGAACTTTATTCTCAGTTCCTGCTAGAATACGAGGAATTAGGCCACATGAGTCCGATCGAGAACGATGAGATTCCTCAAAATCATTATTTCATTCCGCATCATTGTGTGCTGAAGCCAGAAAGCTCCTCAACAGCATTGCGTGTGGTCTTTGATTGTTCAGCAAAAACGACATCTGGAGTTTCTCTCAATGATGTTCTTGGCGTAGGGGCAACAGTCCAGAATGACTTGTTTGCAATAATTATTAATTTCAGGTTAGAAAGGTATGCATTTACAGCAGACGTAAGCAAAATGTACCGACAGGTATTAGTAAGGCCAGAAGATAGAGCCTTTCAACTAATTCTTTGGAGATTTCACAGCAATCAACCTCTGAAGGCATATAAGCTTAACACATTGACTTACGGTTCAGCATGTGCTCCATTAGCAAATTCTGCACTTTTGCCGGATGCAAAAAACCAAATACTACTGCCGAAGAACAACATCGTTACAAGGCTGCTTTTGGAAAACATACATAGAACAAACTTACATGTATCCCACAGGGCTCTTGTAGCAATTTCACGACAACGGTATTGGATACTAAGCATTGGAAGAGAAGCAAGATCAGTGATCAGAAAGTGTATCATATGTGCGAAATCAAGACCAACATCCATAGCACAGTTGATGGGCGATTTACCTATGCAAAGAGTAACACCATCTCGCCCATTTTACTACACAGGAGTGGACTTTGCTGGCCCTATAAAATCACACTACAAAATCAGGGGTAAGACTCCTTCAAAATCTTATTTAGCAATTTTTGTGTGCTTTTCAACGAAGGCAATCCATATAGAAGTTGTTGGAGATCTCTCCACTGAATCGTTCATAAACTGCCTTAAGAGGTTTGTAGGCAGACGAGGATTGTGCCACACTATCTTCTGCGATAATGCAACTAATTTTGTTGGTGCAAACAATAAACTTAAGGAGCTTAAAGAAGTTATGCAGTCAAAGAGAATGGAGTCAGCCATTCAATCATCATGTATTCAGGCGGGAATTAATTGGCAATTTATTCCTCCCCGTTCTCCGCACTTCGGGGGACTCTGGGAGTCAGCTGTAAAATCTGCTAAGGGATTGTTGGTTAAACACCTGGGTGAGGCTTCGTTAACATATGAAGAGCTCACCACGATCACAATTCAAATAGAAGCTATACTCAATTCAAGACCCTTGACGCCAATTTCATCGGATCCAAATGATTTAGAAGCTCTTACCCCTGGACATTTTCTGATAGGAGCGCCACTCCTTTCAATAGCTGAGCCCGATATCACTGATAAAAGGGTAAGTTCTCTAAATAAATATCGACAAATCCAGCATGTTCAACAGTCTTTTTGGAAGAGATGGTCGAGTGAGTACTTACATAACTTACAACAACGAACTAAGTGGAAAACTGAATCCCATAACTTGAAGCCAAACACTCTTGTTTTATTAAAGGAATCTAATATGCCACCAACAAGATGGAAGTTGGGACGTGTACTAGAAGTTATCAAAGGAAACGATGGATTGGTTCGTGTTGCTAACATTAAGACCCAAGGAGGAGTTCTCCAGCGAGCTATTCATAACTTGTGTCCTCTGCCGTTAGAAGAAACAGCTGAGGCGGAGTCTCCAGCAGATGAGCATGAGAAAGAGCCATATCTAAGAAATGAACGAGAACCAACATCACGGAAACTCAGAAACGGCAAGGTTAGAACGGGAACTTTATTGGTGTCATTTTTGATTGCAATGTTGGTTGGAACAGTTAACACAACATACACAGACAACCACGTCCTTACAAATCAGCTCGATAATGCAGTCGGAATCTACTTTGAAGACATTGGAACTCTTCGGATCGTCAACAATTTTTGGAGCCTTTATGTTTTTTACAATCTTACCAATTATTGGTAAGAATTAAATGAAACTAAAACGTATATAAATGAACTGGAAAAGGCTTGCACGACAGATAAAACGGACAGGATTTACTACTGTCATTCGACGGTTGACATTTTTCGACAAAGAGTAGCTATCATTGATCAAAATAACGAATTCATTCACGGGTTTAATACTTCAAGTCGGGCAGCGATTCGACATCGCAGGTCTCCATTCGATTTTGTTGGTAGTGTAGCACATAGTTTGTTTGGCATCCTTGATCAAGAAGAGGCTCAACACATTCAAAATCAGATCAACTTGGCGAATAAACATGAAACTCACTTAGCTGCTCTCATTGAAAAACAAAGTTCCATTTCAGATTCCACTGTTAATATTTTGAGGCAAAATTCATTGGAAGTCAAAAGGCAATTCCAGACACTGAACACATATTTGGCCAGGACGTTTAATGTAATCGAAAAACGGCAAGACAACATTGGCACAAACCAACACTTTGTATCGCTTACGTCTTATTTAATTATGATTTTATCCAACTTTCAGCGCACTCAAGATATTCTACTTGATGTTATACTTGACTTGAATCATGCAAAAATTAACCCTCAGCTTATCACACCAAGGCAACTCAATGACCAGCTGCAGCTTATTCAAGGAAACCTCCCATCAACTTTGAGATTACCTAATGTTTCAGTTTTGGACATGTTTAAAATAATAACAGTCAGGGGACGAACACTTCATGATTCAATCGTTTTTGAAATGCTCATACCATTAGCTGACGACCAAGAATTCCAGATGTTCAATCTAATTCCATTACCCATCATTCACTACAACATCAGCCTCCTAGTGGATATACCTAAACCATACCTTGCAGTTACATTAGCAAGAGACAAATTTTTTAGATTAACAGAGTTTGAATTCTCATCTTGCAAGCTTATAGCTGCGAGAACCCATCTCTGTACTCAGATTGTTCCAACTAATATCCATCAACACAATTTGCAAGTATGTGAAATGGCCTTGATGAATCATGAAAATAATGCATTGGCCGATTGCATCTTAAACGAAATACCATCTCAAAATCGTTGGATCGCACTCAAAGAAACTAACAGCTGGCTATTTTCATTGATTACTAATTCCACAGGTCTACTCATTTGCAATGGAGTTACAAGCAGCATCGCCTTAGCAGGCAATGGAGTGATAGAATTCAAAGAGATGTGCACTCTTAAAGTTGGAAACACGATTATAACCGGACGCTCAAACTTAAAAACAGTTATATCTAACTCGTTCGTTCCGAGTGCAAAAATCAACAACTGGATCGAAAACCATAACTTCACAAAAGACCTTGTCCCCCCATTGAAGGTAAGCACCATTGAACATGATCAATTTAAAAATATTACACAGGAAATAGAAGACCTTAAGAAAGACATGAGAGCACCCGAAGAACCGCAATTGAACATACACGATTACCATCACTACAGTTTGAGCTACCTGCTGCTGTCGATTACCATTGGAATAATAGTATATTATTGCCGACGCCGACATCAGAAAGGGCCGATTCCAGCTCAACGAAGAACAGTTCCTCGCTTTGAAGCCAATATTTGAATTGAAGGTTAAGAACCTCCAAGGAGGGGTGTATGTACGAACTTGTAAATACTTTCCTAATTTTTAAGTTTACATTGTACATATTTTATTTCAATCTTTGTAACGGGAGCTACTGTGTGACAGAGATTATTCGAATCCCCTTTATCGTGGGAATTGTTTTGTAAGCAACGACGAATGCTCGGATTACGTCTAGTGAACCGCAAACATCAATTGTTCTCACAGTAGCTCATCGAGTGATAATTATGCGTTGTACCTACGCAAGGTGGAAAATAAAGTCATTATTAATTTTGACACTGAAGGCAACGGTTGAACATCTCTTTTACTATACAATCGCAATGAATACATGGGGCACGGGAGGTATGTCAATCAGTAGCCTGGCTCTTGGGAATTCACTCGCTATGGAGCGTTTCTCGGGTGCAGACTGCGCGTTGTGCGTGCGAAGTTTTACAAAAACGGTGATTCGGCGACTGTGGCACGTAGTAAATTCTGCAATATTCGAATTTTACGCCATTTAAAGGATGCACCAAGCATTCCTCTCATTCGGAAATGGGTAAAAAAGTTTGAAGAGACTGGTTCGACACTAGAAAAATCAATCAAAATCTGGACGGTAAAGGTGATCGATAGCGTAAGAAAACGTAAAGAATGTTAATCAGTCTGTTCGCAGTGATCCCGACCTTTCGATGCGGAAGCGCGCGGAGCTGTAATGAGAAGTTTTGCTGTTCGATTAAATGGCTGTCGCGAACGCGAGGGCTTACATTTAGATGACATTATTTTTAGGAAATAAATTCCCAAGTTGTGAACTTTAATGATAAATAAAATCGTTTTCGATAGAATGTTTATTTACTTACTTACTTATCAGGCCTGCGATCCATGGAGGATCTGAGCCTGAGCTATAGCTGCCTTCCATCCTTGACGGTCCCGGGCACGCTGCTTCCAGTTGTCAAGACCAAGATGTCTTACATCCGCGATTACTTGGCCTTTATACCGGAGGTTCGGTCTTCCTCTTCTTCTCGAACCAGGAGGCTCGGAGTCGAAGACCCTCTTTGCTGGAGCGTTGATGTCCATGCGCTCGATGTCGCCGAGCCAGTGTAGTCGACGGATCCTTGCCCTCCGGACTATATCCACATCTTGGTACAGCTCGTAGAGTTCGCGGTTGTGTCTTCTTCTCCATTCACCTTCCTCACAGACAGGACCAAATATCCGGCGCAGAATTTTTCTTTCGAAAGAACCCAAAATCAGCTCCGCTGTCCTGCTTATCGTCCAGCTTTCGGCTCCGTACAGCAAGACTGGCAGAATGAGCGTTTTGTAAAGCATGACTTTGGTCTTTCAAGTGAGGAGTTTTGACCCCAGTTGTTTGGACAAACCGAAGTAGCAGCGATTGCCAAGGGCGATTCTACGCCGGATCTCCACTGTGGTGTCATTTGTGGAATTTACGTTTGCCCCGAGGTAGACAAACTCCTTACCTACCTCGAAATTGTAGCTCTCCATTGTTATGTTTTGTCCCAGGTGGTGAGCGATGGATTGGTTTTTGCTTGACAGCATGTATTTCGTTTTATCCTCATTGATCTTAAGACCAACTCGTTTCGCCTGTTCTTCAATCGCCGTGAATGCTTCCACAATGCCACGGCGAGAACACGCGATGATGTCGATATCATCCACGTATCCTAGCAGCTGGATGGACTTGTAAAAGATAGTGCCTTCCCTGTTGACGCCTGCCCGTCGCACTATCTGCTCCAGCACCAGGTTGAAGAAGTCACATGACAGCGCATCTCCTTGCCGAAATCCGGTGCATGTTTCGAATGGTTCTGAGGTCCTAGAACCGAGTTGCACGGTGCATCGCGTGTTTTTTAGCGTGGCGCGACACAACTGGATCAGTTTTACCGGGATCTCGAATTCGGCCATCGCCCCAAACAGTGCTTCACGATGAATGCTGTCGTATGCGGCTTTGAAATCGATGAAAAGATGGTGTGTATCGATTTGAAACTCGTTGGTCTTTTCCAGGATTTGTCGATGTGTGAAAATTTGGTCTACAGTTGATTTGCCGGGCCGGAAGCCGCACTGGTAGCTGCCGATTAGTGCGGTGCAAAATGGTTTTAGACGTTCACACAATACGCTGGACAGGATCTTGTATGCGACATTGAGCAGGGATATACCTCTATAGTTCTTGCAAGAGGTAGGATCGCCTTTTTTGTGGATGGGGCATATAGAGCTGGTATTCCAGTCGTCGGGCATGCTCTCATCTTCCCAAATTCTGCAGATGATCTGGTGCATGCTCCCTACCAGAACATCGCCGCCAGCCTTGAAGAGCTCTGATGGCAAGCCATCTGAGCCTGCGGCCTTGTTGTTCTTCAGCTTCTGAATAGCTGTGCCGACTTCTTCGATGCTGGGTGGGAGGACTACTTCAGCGGCTGGAGTTGGGATTTCCTCGGTCCCTACCACTCTCTCTTGGTCATGCTCGTTAAGCAGCTGCTGGAAGTGCTGCTTAAATACATCCACTATTCCCTGCGGGTCGGTGACAAGATTACCCTCGCAGTTTCGAAGAGCCAGGGTGCCCTTTTTGAAGCCTCCTGCAAGGCCTTTTGCTTTCTTGTAAAAGGCTCGTATTTTATGTTTATCCCTAGACTCCTCGATATCCTTGAGCTGGGAGGCTGCGAAGATTCTTTTTTGTCGCAGTAGTTTCTTCTCCTCCCTTCTTCTGGCTCGGTACTCTTCTCGCGCTGCCCTGGTTTTCCTCTGCAGCGCCTTTTGGTACGCCTCGTCGGTTGCTGCCTTTTTCTGCTCACACTCGCCATCATACCACGGGTTTCTTGTCGGGGGTGGTAGGTATCCTATGGTGGTTTCGGCTACTTCCTGAATGGCTGAGCGGCAATGCAGCCACATATTATTGGCATTTGTGTTCGACGTAGGCATACCGTAGAGTCTTTCGCTCAGCTGCTCCCTGTAGACTCTGGCAACCTCCGGTGTGCTCAGGCGCCCAATGTCGAACCTCCTCCTGATGGGCTGGTGCAGCTTTCTGACATTGGACAGTCGAGCTCTGAATCTTGCTGCTGCGAGGAAGTTGTCAGAGTCGACATTTGCCCCTCGGAATGTTCGCACATCCAGGATGTTTGACGCGTGCCTTGCGTCAATGAGCACATGGTCGATTTGGTTGGCGGTTCGACCGTCCGGAGATCGCCAGGTTGCTGTGTGGATTCGCTTGCGAGGGAATCTTGTGCTACTTATCACCGCATTACGAGCTGTCGCAAAGTCAGCGATAGATAGAATGTTTACTTCGTTTTTAATCGATCCACTAAATATAAACTTTCTTTTGAGACACCTTGTACTTACAACGAACCGTCAACCGCCGATTTGGAGATTTCCTTGTGTTTTGTTTTTTTTTTCTACACAGCTGTCACAATGTCGTACGACCGAGTTAAAAGTTTGCCAACTCGCGCGACACCCTACGACCGAGACAGCGACCGCGACATTATTGTGTTTACATTATGGGATTTACGTACATTTAGCTTTTGACAGGCGACCGAGACAGCGACCGCGACCTCATTGTGTTCAGGCAGTAAAGGTTACAATTCCCAATTTCCAATAAAAAACTTAACGAATTATTCAAGCAATTTTGACGCGCACGAAGTCGCGGGTACACGCTAGTCATGGATAAATGCTGCTAAGGATACTGAAATCTTAAACCGCTTGACTGTAAGCTTCCTCGAATTTCACAACCTCTTGAAACGCCCCCTTTTCTTAAACACTGTCCCTTGGTAACTTAATGACAATAAGCAAGAGGGAAACTAAGATTCCAATCACCTTGGATGACACCGAACTATCAAGCACGTTTTGTTCCACTGAAATATTTCAATCAACTGAAGAGCCACTCCATGAATCCAACTAGTAAGCAGTCACTTATACGCGTGCTCGATTGGCACTAGCATGGTAAGCTGATAACAATTCACACGATTTCACTGTCGAGACGAAGCGAACATGGCAAATACGCAAGATCATGATCAAACACAGGAATTCATTAAGAGATAACCGGTAAGCCGGCAATTAGACACTCGCCCAGATAAGAGCTCTGGTATCCGCGTGTTTTTCAAACGTTCTCGCTTTATGATACATCATTTCTCCCGGATTTATTCGCACCATGTTTAGATAACTCGTGGATACCTGCGCAACTAAAAATCTGAATGATGAAATTAGACTAAAAGTTTTTTTTTTTTTATTATTTTTGGGCGCAACTTCCGCCTCGAATGTAGACGTGATCAGTCCAGACGGTCAAGTCACTGGGTGACTGATAACCATTGGATGAATTCTTTAAACGTTTCCAATCGCTACTTACCCCTATCCCAAATACACTGTGGTGTACGCTTTGCGGTATCCAAATAAATGTGGACAGCACCAGTACCCGAAACAGACGAGACACAAATCCCGAACAACCGTACCGAAGCACCGTGCGAATTTTTCACTCTCCACCTCTCCACTCACACGCTACACGTACACGCTACACACTACGGACTGAAGGTACAAAATACAATTATCTAATAAGCCAATGGGTCATTTGCTGAACGGAGGGAGCAATCCACTGGGTATGTGTGGGTTCGATGATCAAAATATTATTCTTCTTGGAACACCAGTTGACATTTTGCCCAACTTCGGCTGATGGGCACGAAGTTCTTATGAAATAGAAAGAAAAAACGGAACAGAACGGTTAGGAAGATTCCACTACTGGCCTGACCATACAATTGGGGAATAAGGGGACCACACAAGACCACTACGGAAAGCAATGAAACCGCACAGAAAACTGATAGCACGGACTATTGACTACTGCCAAATTGCGGCAGAGCGCCAAGAAAAGCGAAATGGGGAGCTTTCCGTGGTGGTTTGGTTGGTTCGAGTATCGAATGGTATGTGACGTCTTGGCGGAGTGACATATGTGCAAACAGCTGATGGATGTAGGTGTTCATGAGTCGAGGAATGCATGGTCTTCTTGTGGGAAATAGTTGATCGTAATTGAAATAAGGGATGGGCCATCTAGTGTTTTTTTTTTTAAGTCATAAGTTAGAGTGGATTGGGCGGTGGGACAAGATCCCCTGATCACTGCGGCCAGTAGTCGGCCTAATCGTGAGTTCATAATAAAGCTTAGTATGCTTTTGAGTGAGCTGGCAGCTTCAAGATAATACTTGGCTTAGTGACGATGACGTATACTGACAAGGCAGTTACAGTGGCACAGTATGTGCTCTGCTGTTTCTTCACCAACGTTTGTTACTAGTAATAGAAGGGAAGTCTTAGACTGCGGAACTCTCAAATTGAAGAGTATCCGACAAAGCATCACTTTCTGATCACTGTTGAATCCTCTTCGATTTGATTTTCCGCAGGCCGGACAGGAAAGTCGGAAGGCGTACTGGCAGAGGTTTAACGTCGAGCTGGGTGGGGCCCTTAACCGACCTCCGGAAGAGAGCCCCAGCTCCACAGAAGACATCGATGAGATGGTATTGAACCTCACCAGCAAGCTAATCCGGTCCTTTGAGAAGTCATGTCCTACCAGACGACCCAGAAAAAGAAACCAGCCACCATGGTGGAATGCTAAAATAGCGGAACGGCTTCGTATCTCTAGACTCAGTCGGAATCTGGCAAAAGAGAGGGCCATCGAATGGTCAACCTATAGAGATAGTGTTAAGCGGCTCAAAAAAGAAAGGACCACTTGGAGAAGCTTCTGTGGCTCTATTGAATCATGTACGGGTGCAGCCGTAAGGAGAGAAGGGAGCAGGGAGCGAGCAAACAGAGCAAAGAAGTTGATCGCGCTTAACATGGCAAACGCCAGCATCGATCTATGTCCCTGCTCAATCCAAGTTGACACACAGCCTCCGCGTGGCCCACCCTGGATAGCTACCCTGGCACCCGCCAGGTAGTGAACCAATGTGTGCAGCGACTCAACCCCTTGTTCCTGGGGAAAGAGGAAACCTGGCCCTCCAGGTTGGGGGTTGTGCTTAGGGGTAACATCCCTATCACGTAAAAACCTACTTGTTCCGGAACAACAACAAGCCTCGGATGCGGACGGATACAATGCTTACGACCCCTGCAAACGACTAACGGATTGAGAGTCTGCACCTGGAATGTTAGGTCCCTTAACAGACCGGATGCAGGCGATCAATTTCAGCAAGCCCTCAACTCCTATAAAGCAGATATAACCGCACACCAAGAAGTGCGATGGGATGGACCAGGCAAAAAACGGACGAAAAACTGCGGCATCTACTACGGGAACTGCTACAAGGAGAACAAACAGCGCCTATTCGGGTGCAGATCCGTTATTCGAAGAAGACTCCGACAAAAAGTCTTAAGCATCCGAGACATAAACGAACGCCTCATAACAATCCGCATCAAAGCTAAATTTGGAAACATTAGCTTAATATGCGCTCACGCCCCAACGGAAGAAAAGGACGATCGACTCAAAGAAGAATTCTACGATCTCCCAGATAGAACCTATGTCCAATGTCCCAGCTACGACACAAAAATGCTTCTAGGAGATTTTAATGCAAAACTGGGCAAAGTGGACATATTTGAGTCGATCATAGGTAAGCATAGCCTCCATAACACCACATCCGACAACGGACTAAGGCTAATTGATTTCCTAGCGGAGCGTAACCTCCTTGTAGCAAGCATGCGATTCCCCCATTTCAACATCCACAAGGGTACCTGGCGGTCTTTTGATCAATCGACCACCAACCAGATTGATCACATTGCGATCGACGCCAGACACTCCTCCTGTATTCTCGACGTACGAATCTTCCGAGGGACCAACATCGACTCGAACCACTACCTTGTTGTAGCCAAGGTACGAATGAGGATATCAAGAATGCTAAGGAGTCGAGTAGCACAACGTAAGTTTGACGTCGGAAAGCTACAATCGCAAGAAACTGCCAGAATCTTTGCCGATTGTGTCTCCTCCAAACTCTCTCAAAATCCGCCCACAGCAGCACAAACAATAGAGCAGGAATGGGTGCATTGCCAGAGCGCCGTCAGAGACGCTGCCTCAGAGGTTCTGGGTTTCAAACCGCCACCACCTAGAAACCCCTGGTTCGATGAACAAGGCGAACAAGCCCATGCAGCAAAACAAGAGGCATATAAAGCCATTCTGCAACGACGGACGAGAGCTGCTCGCGAAATCTATAAGCAGAAGAGAAGAGAGGAACACACACTTTCAGAAGAAAGAAGAGGGAGCACGGAATCTCAGCATCGTTTGCCCGGTCCTTAAGAAAGGAGACCCTATAACTGCGTCCACTACATCGCATCAAGATCTTCTCTGCCGTATTGTGTGAACGTCTGAAACCGTGTGTGGATAACCTGATCGGCTCTTATTAGTGTGGTTTCAGGCACAGTCTATTGGTTTCACAATAGACCAATTATTTACGCTACGGCAGATCATTGGTAAGACCCAGGAATACCAAGTCGACACTCACCACCTTTGCGTCGACTTAAAGGCTGCATATGACAGCGTGTATAGAGACGAGCTATACAAAGCTTTGTCTGGTTTTAACATCAACTCGTCCGACTGTGCAGGATGACAATGGAGAATTCTCGCTGC
This sequence comes from Eumerus sabulonum, assembly GCA_951905685.1. Lineage (NCBI taxonomy): Eukaryota > Metazoa > Arthropoda > Insecta > Diptera > Syrphidae > Eumerus > Eumerus sabulonum. Next base: position 11,122,640 of record OX645060.1, read on the forward strand.
TCCATTAAGGTCGGTAATGAGCAAACCGAGACCTTTGATGCTAAAAAAGGATTTAGGCAAGGTGACACGCTGTCATGCAACTTTTTCAACATCGTGCAAGAGTCGCTGGCCACCACAAGAGGTACGATTTATTTCAAGTCTACGCAATTGCTTGCATACGCTGACGACATTGACGTGATTGGACGGACACAGCGAGACGTCAATGAGGCCTTTGTAAGCATTGAGGTAGAAGCGGCTTAGATGGGTCTCAAGGTTAATGAGGGTAGAACCAAATATCTGCTTTCATCTAAAAGAGACGGACAACACCGACGTGTTGGCCAGAACGTCACCATGGGCGGATATAACTTTAAAGTGGTCAAGGAATTCGTCTACCTTGGCTCACTGATGACCAACGAGAACAACACCAGCGCTGAGATCAAACGCAGAATTACTCTTGCCAACCGCTGCTTCTTTAGGCTCAAGAGGCAGTTGAGAAGTTCAACCCTCTCTCGAAAGACCATGGTTGCGCTATACAAAACCTTCTCCTCTATGGCGCAGAGGCCTGGACTCAAACAAAAGCGGATAAGGCGGCCCTTGGTCGTTTCGAGGGGAAAATTCTGCGTTCCATCTATGGTCCCGTTAAGGCCAATAAGCGATGGTATCAATTGGATACATGCGCAACGACAAAATCAACTTGGCCCGTCCATGATAAGAAAAGGACAGAAATCCTGCTAAGGTTCTGTCATGGGAATATTCGATTGACAGTCGATGCCCTCACTGCCTGACTAGGGACGAAGAGGAAATTGAATCCATTACCTACTGTGTGAATGCCCAGTACTAGCCCAAAAAAGGTACACATTCCTTGGAAGTCACTTCCTTTCGCGACTAGAGGTAAGCAACATTGGGCTGAACAGACTACTATCTGCATCTAAGTGGTTCAGCTCAACGGAAAATTTGTAGGTTTCTACGGGTTAAACGTTAGCTGGGCACAATGGACTCCTCGTGGTCTAAGTGGGCCATGACTTTTCGTCAATAGGGCACCCACTTACCTAACTTAACATGGTCCCGTTTGGAGAAGAAGATGCAACCACGAACTGTACGGGCTGTACAGCTACATCGGCCTAGTTAGACGTCTTCGGATCTAGCGTTTAAGATGGTTAGGCCATGTAGAGCGAATGGACAACACAGCTCCGGACAAAGTCATCGAGTCTAACCCTAAGGGATGACACAGCAGAGGAATCTAAGGTGAAACGCACAGGAGGAAGGGGACCATAACCAACGGGGCGTGCGGCGCTTGAAGCAGCTGACCAAAGATCGTGCCGGCTGGAGACGCTTGTTAGTTGAGGCCCTGGTTCACCCCGAACTGTAGCGCCATCAAAGTAAGTAAGTAAGTAAATTGCCACACACACGGCTATAAGACTAAAAGCCAACTCAAAATGGACGAGCTATGTCACTCGCCACTCCTCCATCCTGAACAACAGGATAACTAGGGCAGAAAACTTGGACCACATAGAACCCACCACAGTCTTGGAGAAGAACTTTAGAACAATCTACCCGGACAGAGAGAACTGGACCCGCCGAACGCAACCTCGCAGGACTGTGTGGATTTCTACACTGATGGGTCAAAAACCAAAGAGGGGCTGGATAGTGGAGTATTCTGCAAACAACTAAAGCTGAACAAAGCTCTAAAATTACCAGATCACTGCAGCGTCTTTCAGGCGGAGCTGTTGGCAATAAAGGAGGCTCTGTCTTGGCTGAAGTGGAACGTGATAACCACTACGGATATCCGAATTCTCATGGATAGTCAAGCAGTCTTACAGTCGCTGGAGTTCTATGGGTACACGTCACAAACTAGTCTCGACTGTCACCTATCTCTTAACGAGATGGCCGAACAGTTTAACATACGACTTCTCTGGGTACCAGGACACAGTGACATCCCCGGTAATGAGAGAGCCGACACACTCGCCAGACAAGGAGCGACACTACAATCAATCATGGCATGCGAGGGAATACCCCTTGCAACCATTAAACATCTTCTTTGATGGCATTATAGCCCATGAAGGACCAGAGCCAAGCTTCTCTCGATTAAAACTAATCTCACAAATTTCGCCAGGGCTGAGGCGAACCCAGGGACACATCTGCCTCATCACCAAGCAAATCTGGCACCGGCTCGACAGTCAACGGACTAGGAGTAAAATTTCCCTAAAAAGAACTGACATCTATAAAATCATTGGTGTCATCACAGGCCACCGCCTTATTGGCAGTCACGCGCAAAAACTAGGAATAGTTCCGAATGGTTTCTGCAGCTGCCTAAACGAAGAGGTCGAATCCATTCACCACCTTCTCTGCGCTTGGCCGGCATTCTGCACAATTAGGTAACGATACCTAGGATCTTACTTCCTTAACGACTTGACAGAACGTTGCGCGAGCGAAGGTAACAGAAAGAGGGAGAGTTTCGCGCAGGTTCAAGAGCTGTATACTCTTATGGTGTTTTTGATGTTTGACACACAACCTGAGCAGAGTGTAGTGGTTTGGGTCGTAGATGTTCGTTCGCTACTCTCAGGGGTGGTTGTCCTGGATAGGACGAGAGCCGACCGAATTTCGCGATGGTTATAATTCATAGTAATTCGTTCATGCACTTTTGGTGTAATATTGCATATGCAGAGGATGAATTTGAATTGACCATACACTGTGAGGATGGCAAAGGACTAACAAAGACCTCGTAGGGGTAGCATCTATCCGACAGATGCTGGCCTGCTCAAAAGCGAGAAGAGCCACCGCAGTCATCTTGCGGCACTGTTAGTAAGTCCTTTCCCCACCTCCTCGTGGTGCCATCTGGAGACTTCCTATGGAAATTGCAGACGGGGAAGGGCGAATGGCGAGCCTCCTGCATCAAAAAACAGGATTAGTCGGTTGGGCTACGGCCTAGTAAGCCGTACCCGTAAAAAAACCACAAACTCCGAAACAACCACAAGCCTCGGATACAACGGACCGGATTTATGTTGACGACCCTTGCAAAAAACGAAAAAAGGACAATGATCATCGGCTTTGTACGTGGAATGTTAGGTCCCTAATCAGGCCACGTGCAGCCGAACAACTTGCGGACGCCCTAGACCGCTATAAAGCGGACATAGCCGCCATCCAGGAAATGCGATGGAATGGACCGGGTAAAAAGCAGATGAAAAACTGCGATATTTACTACGGCGACGATGTGGATTTGTTGTTCGAGGTGGACTAAGGCAAAAAGTCCTAAGCTTTCGGCATGTGAGTGAACGCCTCATAACAATCCGTATCAAGGCTACATTTTTTAACATCAGCCTGATCTGCGTCCACGCCCCCACGGAAGACAAGGATGACTCAGCAAAAGATGAGTTCTACGATCTCCTAGACAGAACGTATGTCCAATGTCTGAGCTATGACATCAAAATTGTATTAGGAGATTTCAATGCTAAGCTGGGTAAGGAAAGCATCTTTGAACGAGTCATCGGCAAACATAGCCTACACGACACCACATCCGATAACGGACACAGGCTGATTGATCTTGCTATGGGGCGAAATCTGCTTCTAGCCAGTACGCGCTTCCCGCACCTCAATATACACAAAGGCACCTGGCGGTCTTTCGATCAATCGACTACCAACCAGATTGATCACATCGCGATCGATGTCAGGCACTCCTCCACTATTCTTGATGTTCGAACTTTCCGAGGGGCTAACATCGACTCGGACCACTATCTTGTAGTAGCCAAGATGCGCTTACGGATATCACGAACGCAACGGAGTAGAGTGAGAATACAAAGTTATGACGTCGGAAAGCTACTATCGCCAGAAACCGCTCCTGCTTTTACCGATCGCGTCTCCCTTAAGCTCTCCGATACACCTCAATCCTCCACGCTATCAATAGAACAGCAGTGGAGCCTTTGCAAATAAGCCCTGAAAAGCTCTGCATCCGAAGTCTTGGGTTTCAAGGATCCACCACGAAGAAACACCTGGTTCGATGACGAAGCTGGATGCATATAAGGCCTCGCTGCATAAAAGAACAAGAGCAGCTCGTGAGCTCTACGATTTAAAAAGAAGGGAGGAGCACAAGCTTCTCAGAAGAAAGAGCACGAGAAACGCGCGATTGAGGATTTGGAGAGGTGTTACTGCAGGCGTGACGTTCGAAAGTCCTATCAACAGATAAAGCGAACATGCTAAGGTTATAAAGCCAGAACGGAAGCCTGCAGGGATGAGAACGGACACCTAGTAGTAGAACCGCAGTCGATACTGAGAATATGGAAAAACCAGTTCTGTAGACTGTATAACGGCGATGTTAGTCAATATACCGCTGTCAGGCAGAATGATCCATTTCTAATCGAAGGAGACCGCAGAGAATTCTGTCCCCCTGACCTCAACGAAGTTAAGATTGCCATATCGAAGCTCAAGTCGAATAAAGCTGCTGGCGCAGACGGACTGTCTGCTGAGCTATTCAAGGCAGCTGGGGATGACCTTGTTGGGAGCATGCACCAGCTCATCCGTAAGATATGGTAAGAGGAAAGCATGCCCGAGGAATGGAGTCTCAGCATCGTATGCCCGATCCACAAGAAGGGAGACCCCTCTGATTGCGCCAACTATAGAGGAATAAGTCTCCTTAACATCGCCCCCAAAATCTTTTCTGCCGTTTTGTGTGAACGCCTGAAGCTTTTGTGAATAAGCTGATAGGTCCTTATCAGTGCGGATTCAGGCCAGGGAAGTCCACCATCGACCAAATCTTCACACTACGGCAGATCCTGAAAAAAACCAATGAATTTGAAGTCGACACTCACCACTTATTTGTCGACTTCAAAGCCGCATACGACAGCGTAATTAGAGACGAGCTATAAAACGCTATGTCTACTTTTGACATACCTGCTAAACTCGTCAGACTATGCAGGATGACTTTGGAGAATGCTCGCTGCTCCATCCGAATTGGTGAACACCTTACCGATACTTTTGATGTCAAAAAAGGATTTAGGCAGGGCGATGCGCTGTCCTGTGATTTCTTCAACATCATATTGGAAATGATTGTGCAAAATTCAGTGGCCAATACAAGAGGCACAATCTATTTCAAATCCTCGCAACTCCTTGCATAAGCCGACGATATTGACATAATAGGTAGATCAATGAGGCGTTTGCGAGTATTGAGATGGAGGCGGCGAAAGTTGGTCTGGCGGTAAACGAGGGCAAAACTAAATATATGCTGTCATCAAAAAAGGACGCTCAACACCGACGTCTCGGCCAGAACGTTTGTATAGGCAGATATAAGTTCGAGGTAGTTAAGGACTTCGTCTACCTTGGCTCCGCAGTGACCTGGAACAACGACATCAGTTCCAAAATCAAACGCAGAATCACTCTTGCCAATCGCTGTTTCTTTGGGCTCAGGAGGCAACTGAGTAATAGAGCCCACTCCCGAACGACAAAGTTGACTCTATATAAGACCCTTATCATCCCGGTCCTGTTGTACGGCGCAGAAGCATGGACACTATCAAAAGCGGATGAGGAGGCCCTTGGTCGGTTCGAGAGAAAGATTTTGCGCGTGATTTTCGGGCCTATAAACGCAGACGGGGGATGGAGGAAAAGATTCAACCACGAACTTTACGGACTGTACAGCGACATGAGTCTAGTCAGGCGTCTACAGATTCAACGCCTAAGATGGCTGGGCCATGTAGAGCGAATGGACACCACAGCTCCAGCCCGGAGTCTTTGAATCCAACCCCGAGGGACGAAGGAGCAGAGGACGGCCGCACTTAAGATGGCGCACACAGGTGGAAAGGGACCTCAACCAACTGGGCGTGCGGAACTGGAAAAGACTAGCGAAAGATCGTGCTAGGTGGAGAGGCATGTTGGTTGAGGCCCAAGTTCACCCCGAACTGTAGCGCCCACTAAGAAGAAGGAGCTGCTCCACGGGTCTCTTTGGCCTATGTGTATTCTTCTCTATTCTGGGAAGGCTACGTACCTACATAGTAAACATCGCTACTTCAATTTTTGAGGCGGACCTTACTAAAGCCTCTTTTCTACAAAACGGGAAAATGCAACAATGCAAGCTGTATAGCTTGCTACTAGTAGTCACCAGGGCTAATGAATTCGTTACCCCTGGTAGCCACATTGTAGCAGGCATTCACCTACGGTCTCAATAGGATTCTTGTAGATCTTTTGTGGACCAATCGAGGCCAGTAAGTACTAAATCCGAAGTCGACTTCATGAACGCCTACGTTTTGCCCTTTCCTTCCGCTTTAAATCAATCCATCTGTCGGCGTTTTTGCTCGATGGCATCTACCTTGTTGCGGCATCATTTGTTATTGAACACTTCCGAACATACCCAAGGCCACAGCAAAAAGAAAAGCCAAACACTCGCAACACAGGTCCGTTTAGGTATCTTATTTTATTCCATCTCACGTTAAAAAATAAAAAAAGAAAGTCCCACTATCACTAAACTTAAGCAACCAAAGCGGAGGCCGTCTTCGACTCGTATTTCCAGTTTGGTGGCAGTACGCTCTTGGTCTTGTAGTAGCGGGCGAGCCTGTGAATTCTCGATTCGACAAGAATCAGACGGAATTTGCCATCCTTATCCTTGCGATTACGTTCCAAATGCTTACGGATAGCGACGGCTCTCTTGATCAAATGGTACAAATCCTCCGGGATGTCAGGTTTCAAACCGACCGACTTCATGATACGCAAAATCTTGTTGCCGTTCACGAAACGCACCTGTGCGACACCATACGAATCACGGAGAATGATACCTACGATGGACGAGAGGACATGTTTACGTTCAATTCACAGTGGAATAACCTCGATTCACATACCAATCTTGGATGGGGTCATGCCCTTCTTGCCGAGTTTCTTGATTTGTTCTCTCACATCCTCAGCGTTCAGTTTCAACCAGGAAGGAACTGTCCTTCTGTATGGAAGTGCGGATTGGGATATACCCTTACTGCAAAGAATAGAAATGAGAAAATGCACATTAGTGAAACGTCAACGCTGGAGCACATGCAGAAGCGGGTGGCTGTACGGAAGCATACAGGGAGGGATTACACACGGAAAAATTTCATTCACACAACGCACTGATAAGTTAGACGACAATTTTGAGCGATTTTCGAATGAAATTTTTAAGGTTTGTTGGTAGAAAAAGGAATTTTTACCCAGGAGCGTGCATACGACCCATGTTGTCAGTTTCTTGAAATACACCGAAAAGAACGGAACGGAAGAGAAAAACCGAACAAGATGGTGGTCATCGCAGGGAGGGCAACATGGAAAAATGAAAAACCCACTAAGGGGGCGATAACACTTGATTAGAGAAAAAACTCTGAAAGGTTTGATGGAATAACAAAATTCATCTTTTGAGCTTTTGATGCGATGGAACTATTGTGTGACAGACCAACAAAAAGTCGGAAAAACGGCCGGTGTTATAGACACGCAATCAGTTGTCATTCCTACAATTCCAGCAGGAGAAACAAAGCTCGATTACCCCTTGTCCTCCTATTATTCGTTCATTATGTGGCGCTACAGTCTTTGACCAATTGTTTCCAGCGCAGTACGCCCAGTTGGGTGAGGTCCCCTTCCACTTGCGTGCGCCACCGTAGATGCGGCCGTCCTCTGCCGCGCCTTATTTCCGGGGTGGGTTCGAAGACCCTTCGGGTTGGAGCTGTGCTTTCCATGCGCTCCCTATGGCCTAGCCACCTTAGACGCTGTATCCGTAAACGTCGTACCCGGCCTATGTCGCTGTACAACCCGTACAGTTCTTCATTAAATCTTCTCCTCCATACTCCGTTTCAACAATCGGGACCGTAGATAGAGTGCAGAATTTTGCTCTCGAAACGACCATGGGCTTGTTAAAGTACAAGCCTCTGCGCCGTAATAGAGGACTGTGATTATCAAGGTCTTATATAGTGTGACCTGGGTTTCCCGAGATAGTGCTCTACTTCTCAATTGCCTTTTGAACTCAAAGAAACAGCGGTTGGCAAAAGTGGTTCTGCGTTTTATCTCAGCGCTGGTGTTGTTGTCACCGGTCATCAGTGAGCCAAGGTAGACGAATTCCTTGACCACTTCGAAGTTGTATCCGCCCATGGTGACGTTCTGGCCAATACGTCGGTGTTGACCGTCTCTTTTTGATGAAAGCAGATATTTGATTTTACCCTCATTAACCTTAAGACTCATCTTAACCGCTTCTACGTCAATGCCTACAAAGGCCTCATTGACGTCTCGCTGTGTCCGTCCAATCACGTCAATGTCGTCGGCGTACGCAAGCAATTGCGCAGGCTGAAATAAATCGTACCTCTTGTGTAGGCCAGCGACTCTTGCACGATCTTTTCAAGCACGATGTTGAAAAAGTTGCATGACAGCGTGTCACCTTGCCTAAATCCTTTTTTAACAGCAAAGGTCTCGGTTTGCTCATTACCGACCTTAATGGAGCAGCGAGAATTCTCCATTGTCATCCTGCACAGTCGGACGAGTTGATGTTAAAACCAGACAAAGCTTTGAATAGCTCGTCTCTATACACGCTGTCATATGCAGCCTTTAAATCGACGCAAAGGTGGTGAGTGTCGACTTGGTATTCCTGGGTCTTACCAAAAATCTGCCGTAGCGTAAATAATTGGTCTATTGTGGATTTACCTGGCCTGAAACCACACTGATAAGAGCCGATGAGGTTATCCACAAACGGTTTCAGACGTTCACACAATACGGCAGAGAAGATCTTGATGCGATGTAGTGGACGCAGTTATAGGGTCTCCTTTCTTATGGACCGGGCAAACGATGCTGAGATTCCATTCGTCGGGCATGCTTTCCTCCGACCATACCTTGCAAATGAGATGGCGCATGCAACTTACCGGCTCATCTCCAGCCGCCTTAAAAAGCTCAGCAGACAGGCCGTCTGCGCCCGCGGCTTTATTAGATTTAAGTCTTGATATCGCTAATTTGACTTCGCCAAGTGGGGTGGACGTAATTCTCTTACATCGTCGTCCATTACGAATGTCTGCCTATATGAAACTTAATAACCTCTTAAGAGCTGGTCATTTCAATAGAGTTTCCAACTGTACGTATGTAGCAGTTGATAATGCTCTTGGTTTGTTCAGATGTTTTATGCAACCCATCCCACTCACAATCCAGAAGAATTTATCTTCATCTCCTCCTTGGTACATGTACCAAAGAGTTACGCTCACTTCGCAATAAAAGAAATAAGCTCTGGCGTATCTACCTTGCGCCTTCCTCGATATTGAAGGGGCTTTTGACAATACTGGCTATGCCTCGATCACCACTGCACTATCCTGCAGGGTTGTACACCATCCAACTGGATTACGGCGATGCTAGACAGCCGTATTATATCGGCCACGTCCGTGGAGATCTCGGTGACGGTATCGGCGGTTAAGGGGTGTCGACAAGGAGGAGTCCTTTCACCCCTTCTCTGGTCAATAATTATCGACGACCTACTCCGCAAGCTAACCACTCGTGGCTACGAAGTCATCGGATATGCTGATGACCTAGTAGCTATTATTACGGGTAAGTGCGAAACTGCTGCCTGTGAGCACATGTGCGCTTCAGTTTATCTCTGACTGTTGTGGCAGAGAAGAGGGCATGGGCTCGGACATACAGGGTAAAGTTGTTGATTGCTCTCAACCTGGCGAGATGCCAGCAACGATCCCTGTTTAAATGCCCGGGTCAAGTTGACATACGGCCTCCTCGCGGCGCCCTCTGGATAGCCTCTTCAACAACCGTTGGGGGTGAACAAACGTATGCAGCGAAAAAAACCCCGACCAGAATGGCGGTTGTGCGGCGGGCTAACAATCCGCCCACGTAAAAAAACCTAAAGTTATGAATGAGCAAGATGCCTCGGATACACGGACGGATACTCGACGACGACAACGCACGAAAAGGGAACACGATTTGCGAGTATGCTCCTGGGATGTCAGAACCCTGTACACTCCCGGAGCTGCTCATAAACTAGAAGGAATCCTCACGCAGTACAAGGCGGATATTACTGCGGTCCAGGAAATACGCTGGATAGGAAACGGTATGATTAGGAAGACATTTATTACAGCTGTCACAAAAGGTTGCACTTACTGGGATGCGGATTTGTCGTGGGAAAGCGGTTAAGGTCGAAGGTCATCGACTTCAAACCTATAAGTGATCGCCTGGCTGTGATCCGCATCAGAGGCAGATTTTATAACATCAGCCTTATATGTGCACACGCCCCTACCGACGAGGCTGAAGACCCTATCAAGGAGGACTTCTATGACCTCCTGGACAACGCCTACGGAGCTTGTCCGGAGTACGATGTAAAAATCGTGCTCGGGCACTTCAACGCCAAAATCGGTAAGGAGAACACCCTTGGCGGAGTGATCGGAAAGCACAGCCTCCACGATACAACAACAGATAACGGCTTCAGACTCGCTGACTTTGCGACAGCTCGTAATGCGGTGATAAGTAGCACAAGATTCCCTCGCAAGCAAATCCACACAGTAACCTGACGATCTCCGGACGGTCGAACCGACAACCAAATCGACCATGAGCTCATTGACGCAAGGCACTCGTCAAACATCCTGGATGTGCGAACATTCCGAGGGGCAAATGTCGACTCTGACCACTTCCTCGTAGCAGCAAGATTCAGAGCTCGACTGTCCAATGGCAGAAAGCTGCACCAGCCCATCAGGAGGAGGTTCGACATTGGGCGCCTGAGCACACCGGAGGTTGCCAGAGTCTATAGGGAGCAGCTGAGCGAACGACTCTACGGTATGCCTACGTCGAACACAAATGCCAATAATATGTGGCTGCATTGCCGCTCAGCCATTCAGGAAGTAGCCGAAACCACCTTAGGATACCTACCACCCCCGACAAGAAACCCGTGGTATGATGGCGAGTGTGAGCAGAAAAAGGCAGCAACCGACGAGGCGTACCAAAAGGCGCTGCAGAGGAAAACCAGGGCAGCGCGAGAAGAGTACCGAGCCAGAAGAAGGGAGGAGAAGAAACTACTGCGACAAAAGAAAAGAATCTTCGCAGCCTCCCAGCTCAAGGATATCGAGGAGTCTAGGGATAGACATAAAATACGAGCCTTTTACAAGAAAGCCAAAGGCCTTGCAGGAGGCTTCAAAAAGGGCACCCTGGCTCTTCGAAACTGCGAGGGTAATCTTGTCACCGACCCGCAGGGAATAGTGGATGTATTTAAGCAGCACTTCCAGCAGCTGCTTAACGAGCATGACCAAGAGAGAGTGGTAGGGACCGAGGGAATCCCAACTCCAGCCGCTGAAGTAGTCCTCCCACCCAGCATAGAAGAAGTCGGCACAGCTATTCAGAAGCTGAAGAACAACAAGGCCGCAGGCTCAGATGGCTTGCCATCAGAGCTCTTCAAGGCTGGCGGCGATGTTCTGGTAGGGAGCATGCACCAGATCATCTGCAGAATTTGGGAAGATGAGAGCATGCCCGACGACTGGAATACCAGCTCTATATGCCCCATCCACAAAAAAGGCGATCCTACCTCTTGTAAGAACTATAGAGGTATATCCCTGCTCAATGTCGCATACAAGATCCTGTCCAGCGTATTGTGTGAACGTCTAAAACCATTTTGCACCGCACTAATCGGCAGCTACCAGTGAGGCTTCCGGCCCGGCAAATCAACTATAGACCAAATTTTCACACATCGACAAATCCTGGAAAAGACCAACGAGTTTCAAATCGATACACACCATCTTTTCATCGATTTCAAAGCCGCATACGACAGCATTCATCGTGAAGCACTGTTTGGGGCGATGGCCGAATTCGGGATCCGGATAAAACTGATCCAGTTGTGTCGCGCCACGCTAAAAAAACACGCGATGCACCGTGCAACTCGGTTCTAGGACCTCGGAACCATTCGAAACATGCACCGGATTTCGGCAAGGAGATGCGCTGTCATGTGACTTCTTCAACCTGGTGCTGGAGCAGATAGTGCGACGGGCAGGCGTCAACAGGGAAGGCACTATCTTTTACAAGTCCATCCAGCTGCTAGGATACGCGGATGATATCGACATCATCGCGTGTTCTCGCCGTGGCATTGTGGAAGCATTCACGGCGATTGAAGAACAGGCGAAACGAATTGGCCTTAAGATCAATGAGGACAAAACGAAATACATGCTGTCAAGCAAAAACCAATCCGTCGCTCACCACCTGGGACAAAACATAACAATTGACAGCTACAATTTCGAGGTAGTTAAGGAGTTTGTCTACCTCGGGGCAAACGTAAATTCCACAAATGACACCACAGTGGAAATCCGGCGTAGAATCGCCCTTGGCAACCGCTGCTACTTCGGCTTGTCCAAACAACTGGGGTCAAAACTCCTCACTCGAAAGACCAAAGTCATGCTTTACAAAACGCTCATTCTGCCAGTCTTACTGTACGGAGCCGAAAGCTGGACGATAAGCAGGACAGCGGAGCTGATTTTGGGTTCTTTCGAAAGAAAAATTCTGCGCCAGATATTTGGTCCTGTCTGTGAGGAAGGTGAATGGAGAAGAAGACACAACCGCGAACTCTACGAGCTGTACCAAGATGTGGATGTAGTCCGGAAGGCAAGGATCCGTCGACTACACTGGCTCGGCCACATCGAGCGCATGGACATCAACGCTCCAGCTAAGAGGGTCTTCGACTCCGAGCCTCCTGGTTCGAGAAGAAGAGGAAGACCGAGCCTCCGGTATAAAGACCAAGTAATCGCGGATGTAGGACATCTTGGTCTTGACAACTGGAAGCAGCGTGCCCGGGACCGTCAAGGATGGAAGGCAGCTATAGCTCAGGCTCAGATCCTCCATGGATCGCAGGCCTGATAAGTAAGTAAGTTGTGGCAGAGAGGGTTTTTTCGATTAACCCAAACAAGATGATCTTAGTCCTGTTTACAAAGAGGAGAGAGGTACAGCCTTGCTCCATCCTTCTAAATGGCACAAACGTAGGATTTTCAGAAGAATATTGGAACTCCAATATTAAAAACAAACTTACAAAAGCGACTAAGGCCTTGTGGGCCTGTCGATGCACTTACGGTAAAACCTGGGGACTTAAACCTAAGGCTTTATACCGCGATGATAAGACGTATCATCACCTATGCGTCAACGGTATAGTGGACAAGTTGAGCAAAAAACGATAATCGTTAAGCTTCAACGCCTTCAGAGACTACCATGTCTCGGCATTACAGGCGCTATTGCAACCTCCCCCATGGCAGCCCATGAAACACTGATTGGACTTACTCCACTGCACCTTTTTATTAAGAAAGTGCAATCAGAATTCTTAGCTCGGGAACAAGCTTGCCATGTAGATCCATGGGTCACATGTCCATGGTTGCTGACTTTGGCGCCGGCATCTTTCCAAGGCCCTGGAAATGACTTCTAGCATCTACCAAACAGAATTACATGCCATCCTAACATGCGTCAATCTAAACCTAGAGACTGGCATAAAAGGAGTAAACATTAACGTGATCTCTGATAGGCCAGCAACGCTTAAGGCGTTGAGTCCAAAAAGCACGAACTCAAAAACCGTTAAGGAATGCCATGATGCCCTACAGACCCCGCCAAAAAAAAAACAACAGGGTCAAGCTCTGGTGGGTGCCAAGGTACAAAGGTATTAAGGGCTATGAAATCGCCGATCAACTCGCCAGGAAAGGTTTCAGCGAAAAATGCGAAAAATACATACCTAGGTCCTGACCCTTTTTGCGGCACTCCCAAGTCTAAGATCAACTTCTTCTTAGACAAGTGGGAAGAATCGCAACACCTGTCCTTTTGGAACAGCGGTCAAGGACTTCCCTAATCGAAACGATTTATACGTCTCCTGAACAAATACTCTGTTAACATATTCAAGCTTAATAGAGTAGATATTAGAAGACTAGTAAGCTACCTGACGGGACACCGCGGTCTGAGATATCATCTCAACAAAATGAACCTCTCGTCTGAAACTGAGTGCCGACACTGTCTTGAGGACGAAGAGAGGGCAGAGCACATACTGTGTGAGTGCGCAAGGCCCACACGACTAACTTCCCAGTTAGTTGGTTTCATAATTTTTTCATTCTTAGCCCCCGACGCAAGAAGAGGGGTGTTATAAGTTTGAGGTGTCTGTGTGTCTGTCTGTGGCATCGTAGCTCTTTAACGAATGGACCGAACATGATGCTTTTTTTTTCTTTTTAAGCTAACGTGATTGAGATGGTTCTTAGCTACAATTTGTGAAGATCTGTTCAGGTGTTTCATTGTCATCAGCTCTTTTTGTTAGCTGCGGTACGGTCCTTAGACGAATAATGGGTAATGTATCGGTTCTCGTCCAATCACCGCAATCAACCAGCTTCGGGCGCGGTCAGTACTTAGATGAAGGACCGCTTGGGAACACCGCATGTTTTCATTTATTTTTTTACTATTTTTTAGGTATTTAATTTCTAACAAAAAATGGCTAGACCGATCTTGCAGTTCCAAGTTGCGTAATTACGCGTGGAAAGAACCCGGTCTCATGTCAATATCATCTTTGGTTCTCGAGATAATCGAGGCGAAAATTCCGAACGCACATGCGCACATATGCACATAAGTACATACACAGACATCTCTATAAAAACCGTGGATATGGATTCTGGTGACCTTGAAACGTGGTGATGTCATCATTAGAATAACTTTCCACTGGGAAGTTAAAAAAAAGTCAGACACCTATCCATCAACTCTGACATTCTCCAATATGTCGTAGAGCGATCCTCGATTTATAGCAAACTTTGTCGCTCAATTCTTCAGTCAATCATTCTCCAATATAACATCTGAGCCCGACCTCTCTTACTGCACATTCCTTAATGACTGTGCCAAAACCTCATTAACGAATGTCGGTATAACAGCGGCGCGGCACTCGTGATGAAAGAGATCGATGCACTCAAATGCGAATACTCTGCTGACCCAGACGGTGTACCCTCCATAGTCTTAAAAAAATGTCTCTCTTGGGCCCTATCGCTTACGGCTCTGTTCCAACTTTCTCTCTCTCTATCTCTCACAGAGTGTCTTCTCTACGCTTTTGAAAAGCTCCTTGATCACCCCCCTTCACAAAAAAGTCCGAAAAAAAGGTTTCCCCTATAGCCTTATAGCTGAACTCTCTTGCATTCCAAAACTTTTCGAAAGCATTGTTAATGATCCAATGCTTTTCCATTGTACATCTGTATTTTCCCCCTAGCAACATGGTTCTATAAGGTCAGCAAGCACAAATCTGACGGTATTTATAACCAGCACCATGTGTGCATTGGAGGATGGCAAGGAAGTCGACGTAGTTGTTTTCGATTTCAGCAAAGCCTTCGATAAAATTTCACAAGAAATTACATTTTTAAACCTCAAAGATCTAGGCTTTCCGCCTGGGTGTATTGCCTGGATCAAATCCTACCTTGAAGAACGTAAATACGAAGTCCCCTCTAGATCCCTTATATCTGATCCATTTAAGGCCTTCTCAGGAGTCCTCCAAGGTAGTCATCTTGGTCCCTTAATTTTCGTTTTGTCAGTTAACGACGTTGATGCTATTATTAAAAATTCCCGTCTGTCAATTTATGCGGACGATATGAAAACCTTTAAACACATCTCCACACCCACTGACTCCCATGCACTTCTGGACAGTTTTTCTACTTGGTGCAATCAATATACCGAGCTATAACTTACTCTCGCAAGCGTCTCCCATCAGGCCCTAAAACGTATGAAATCTGCTGCGAGGTCGTTCCCACTGTGACTTTTCTGCGATCTTGAACTCAATTTTCGCAACGATATAGGTAGCACTATCAGCAAATTCTGTGCTAAGCTTTATGAACTATTGGTCAAGGAAATCCTCAAAGCCTTACGTCACTAAATCCTTATACCAACACTTGTAAGACCCATTTTAGAATACGCCAGCCAGGTCTGGTCTACCTACCACGATACACATTTGAATCGAATTGAGTTTGTCCAGCGGAGGTTTATCCGTTTTGCTCTACGGGGACTTATATAACCTACCCTTTTACGAGCAGCGTTTTAACTTGCTGAACATGCAATTGCTGGAAAATCAGAGAAATGTCGCTGACATACTTTTTGGGCTACAGGTTTTAACAGGTAAAATTGATTGACCAGAGCTGCTTGAATCAATATCACTAAACACTGGCCAGTGTTGAGGTCAGTACCTCTCTTCCGCCTAAGGTTTCATCCTACTAACTACGGGCGTAATGAGCCTATGTCTCGAATGTTACACGTGTAGTTCAAGCTCGCGGAGCGTGACATCATGCTCGTAGAGGGATTGCCGTTTTATGGAATTGCGAGTTACGTTGCGCTTACGTTGATCCAAATAGGGAGAAGCCTATACCGATGCGACGCACCCTCTCTGGCGAAGTAAGCCCCGAAACATTGATTATTGACCAAGGTTATTCCCTTTGCAAAGCTTTAGCTAGAATTGTCGCTCCCTAAATGCTTGGCCTTTTGTATGGGATCTCTTTGTGATATAATATCGTGTTCTATGACTCTACTGTCACGTGTAATGTGAAACACGTCCTTTAATCTTGTTCATTGTTGGAGCACTCAGACGCAAATACTGGTCCATTGTATTGCCAGACAGACACCTACCATTACTGTATCCATCCCATCTTCCAGAGAAAAATCAGAAGGAGCTGATGTAGAGCTAAGAGATTCGGCAAACACCACGTCGTGCCCAAGAGTGCGAACCGGGACATACTTACTTACTTCATGTAAGTACATGGAGGATCTGAGCCTGAGCTAGAGCTGCCTTCCATCCTTCACGGTAAATTGTCTTACATCCGCGATTACTTTTACTTACCTTTACTCTTTAAGCCGGATGTTCGTTCTCCCTCTTCTTCCCGAACCAGGAGGCTCGGAGTCGAAGACCCTCTTAGCTGGAGCGTTGGTATTCATGCGCTCGATGTGGCCGAGCGCCACATCGTCGATGGATCTTTGCCTTCCGGACTATATTCACATCTTTGTACAGCTCGTAGAGTTCACAGTTCTGTCTTCTCCTCTATTCACCTTGCTCACAGATAGGACCAAATAGCCAGCGTAGAATTTTTCCTTCAAAAGATCCCAAAATCAGCTCCGCCGTCCTGCTTATCGTCCAGCTTTCGGCTCCGTACAGCAAGACAGGCAGTATAAGCGTTTTGTAAAGCATGACTTTGGATCTTCCAGTGAGGAGTCTTGACTCAAGTTGTTTGGACAAACCGAAGTAGCAGCGGCTGCCAAGGGTGATTCTATGCCGGATCTTCACTGTAGTGCCTTTGGTGAAGTTTACGTTTGCTCCGAGGTAGACACACTCCTTAAATACCTCGAAATTATAGCTGTCAGTCGTTATGTTTTGTCCAAAGTGGTGAGCGACAGATCGGTTTTTGCTTGACAGCATGTACTTGGTCTTATCCTCGTTGGCGTTAAGACCAACTTGTTTCGCCTATTCCTCAATCGCCGTGAAAGCTTTTACAACGACATGCTGAGACGGCGCGATGATGTCAATATCATTCACGTATAGATAGTCCTTCTTTAACGCCTGCCCGTCGCACTATCAGCTCCAGCACCAAATTGAGGAAGTCACACGACGATGATCTGGTGCATGCTCCCTACCAGAACATCACCAGCCTTGAAGAGCTTGGCTTTGTTGTTTTTCAATTTTTGAATAGCTGTGCCGATTTCTTCGATGCTGGGTGGGAGAACTACTTCAGTCTACCGACTCAAAAAGGTCTTGAGTTCATGCGCTAATTTGGAGCCAGTTACAGGGTTGGACACGACCTTGAGTGCAGCTTGGCTGTCACTGCAGACGCATATGCTTTTTCCCTTCCACCTGTGGCTCACAATATAATGCAGGAGGGCGATTTTCCTAAGGAAAAGTGCAGTCGGATGTTTCGCGCTCGAAGAAAACCCCAGTACCGGACCCCCGCCCAGAGATGGAGCCACCCGTGAAAATATGAAGACTGTCCCCTCCCTTCTTCGGGCGCCTTCTCGTGGCGGGAGGCTTAAGAGGTCGTATACCTCGAACTAAGACTCGAAGACCCAAAAATGAATGGACAAACCAAAGGAATTGTGTACTCCAGGTGGTACTCGCAGCAGCGGAAATCCACCCGCGACCTCTTTGATTGCGGCCGGGGCAAGGATTCTGGAGGTCCCAACATTCATTTTTAACCCTACGGTAGCCCGGAACGACACCGGCCCCTGCGGCTCACTGTCTGACCACCTGGTCTGACTGAGCATGAGCGGTGCATCCAGCGGAGGCGACACCAACGATGGAGCGGCACGGGAAACCGCAAAGGTGGAACGCGCCCCAGAATTGGGACGTACTGCTGAATGCACTGCTAAGTGCCCAAAAAGTAGAGGTAAGAGGCGTGCCCGAAAATTGTGACAAAGCCGAAGGCACAATGGTCGAGGCTAAACCTCTGGGGGAACCAGTTAAGAGAGTTAGGTCCTGAGCTCCACCCCTCTCTCGAAGGTGCGCAGCGCGGAAAGCGTCGGCGATTGGGAAAGGCTGCTGAAGTTACAGCGTAGTAGAATAACGAGTGTCCATGCGTCAGAAGGCATGTCCATGAGACAGGGGTCGCAGGACATTTATTGCGCGAGCATACTGTTATTCCTGTGCGAGTTGTACCAAAAGCCATTTCTCTTCAGACGAGACATGGCTTTCAGAGCACACCCTTTGATAAACATATCAAGAGGTGGAAGGTTCTTCATAGCATCTAGCGCCCGGCGTGCTGGGGAAAGCCCCTGTACAGCTGAGACAACCAGTTCTTTGGAGTTTGGTGAAAGAGGCTACGGCGTATTTGCGTATTAATCTGTTCCACCAGACAATCAATGCATATGAGATTATAGGTCTTATGATTGCCATGTAGATCTAGAGGATCTTTGCCGGCGACAAGTGCATGGCGTGCATCCCCCACCACCTCCGTAATGGCTCACGAGGCCACTGCCGGGTGGCTCGTGACTTCTTCGGGCTAAGCTCGACCGACTGCCGAGCGGGACAGACCGGCCACCAGACACTCGCATACTGCCACCATTTAGGCCTGCCTTCGAATAGGGCTCTGGCACACCAGGGTAGGCAGTTTCCGAGGCAGGTCTAGCGATTGGCAGACTGGTGTGATTGTCCCTCTTTTCAAAAAGGGGGATAAAAAAAAGTGCGCCAACTATAGGGACATAGAGACGTGTCTCCGGTAAAGTCTCCGCTAAGGTGTTGGAGGCGCGTTCTAGAGCTATGGTCGATTCCAGGATAGGGGATGAATAGTGCGGGTTTCGTCACGGCAGAAGTACAACCGACAGATTTTCACTCTAAGAATGGTACTCTAAAAGACTTGGGAGTACGCTGCTTTGTAGATTTGGAAAAGATGTATGGCCGAGTTCATCGAGCTAAAATCTGAAGTGCTCTGCAGGAATATGGGACTGATTGTCTCCTGTTGAAGGCCATTCGGTCTCTCTACACAAACTGTAGCAGCTGCGTTCGGGTTAACGGTAGTAAATCCCCACCTTTCACCGTGGGCGTTGGACTTCGCCAAGGGTGTGTCTTGTCACCTCTCGTTTTCATTATATATATGGTGTGGATGTTGCAGCGCAGTCGAGGAGAGGAGTGTTTCACATTGGGAGAGTTGGGGATAAGCCATCTTCTTTTTACAAGTGGCTTAGTTGTCCTCACATCCTCCCAGACGGAACTCCAGCCCGCGCTAGATAGGTTTTTTTTTTTAGAGACTCGCGCAGGTTCAAGAGGTCTTCATATTCTCTTATGATGTGTTGACACACACAACCTGAACGGAGTGCAGTGGTTGGGGTCGTTGATGTTCGTTCACTACTTTCAGGGGTGGTTGTCCTAGGCCTAGATAGGACGAGAGCCGACCAAATTCCGCGTTGGTTGTAGTCCGTAGTAATTCGTTCAAGCACTTTTGTATTGCATACGCAGATAGGTTTGTGGCCGTATGTGCTGATGCTGGAACGTGGACGCATCCGTGATTATGGTTATTTCCAGAACACCTGTCCAATGCACTCAACATGTTAGTGGAGTACCATTGAACAGGTGGAGAACTTTAAGTATCTCGGCGTCTTCTTCACGAGTGATGGGAGGAGTAATACTGAACTTTCCTGCAGGTTTGGCCAAGCTGGGTCAATTTCGAAACAGATTGAAAGATCTGTAATCAGGAAGACCGAGCTTGATGTCAAAGCCAAGTTAGCGGTTTTTAACTCAGTATGTGTTCCAACTCTCACCTATGGTCATGAAATTTGGGTATTGACCGAAAGAATAAGGTCACGAATACAAGCTGCCGAAATTACATTTCCTCATGCTGTTGTGGGAGTCACTCGCCGGATTAGGGTGAGAAACACGGCAGTGCGCGGGGAGCTCAATGTTGAGCAGCTGCTTCTTCGCATGGAAAGGGCTATGCTTCCTCTTAGTATCAGTTGCACTATACAAAACCTTAATCCTCCCGGTCCTCCTATATGGTGCAGAGGCCTAGACTTTAACGAAAGCGAGTGAGGAGGCCCTTGGTCGTTACGGGAAGAAAATTCTGCGTTCAGTCTTTGGTCCCGTTTCTGAAAACGATATATGGGGGAGAAGATGCAATGATGAATTATACGGGCGACATCGGCCTAGTACGGCGTCTACGCGTCTACGTGTTAATGCTATACACAATGATTTCCAACCTTCGAACAGGAGAGGAAACTTAAGAAGAAGAAGAGGTTTACGATCAAGGTCAGTACCTAGTTACTTGACGGAGCAAGGCTGTATCTGTTTCCGTTCTACCAATGCTCAAAAAACTTTTCATTTTACAAATTCAAATATTTATATAAACTAGCTCTGAACGCTTCCCCAATAACAAGCAATACAACACGCGCTGAATGCTGCCGCTCGTATGATGAAATTTGTTGTCCTCACTGCTACCAACACTGCGCCATCGAATCGCCTGCCGCAGAACAGTCCACCACTCATACCAATGTATCGCATAAAACCGAAAAGTGAAAAAAACCACGAATGGAATAAAATGGCCGAGATTATGCAGAAGGAACGAGTGTAGTGCTTATTAGATTTGTGTGGAATAAAACTACAAAATATTTCTTTAATTTTAATCCAAAAAAAAACAACAAAAAGTGATCAACAACGGTTTTCTACTTAAACCAGAAAAGAGCAGTAATTACACGCGAGGAAACGCTAAGAATTAGTTCTTTGCGAAACTACTGTGAAGTGAAACGAGAGAAAAAAGAAAAATAGCAAAAAACCAAAACTTATATTTAGAGATAGAAAATCCATACACACATGTGTAGACGTTAGATGTAGATATTGTAAAGAAAACAATCGACCATTGCCTGCGCCAATTTGGTGATTTGTTTTTAATGATTATCAATTTATAGATCCTTATATGCATAGAGCTGCTCCGATTGTTTTGTAACACATTTATGGTGAACTATGTCCGGTGATTCCGGTGAGAATAATAGCAGTGATTACAGTGAAAAGCCAACATGTAGCAGACGAGTGACTCGACAGAGTAGGAATACTGCTCCTGTGGCGGCAAGTACGTCGAGTGGTGATGCTAGCGGCATTGGAAAGAGGAAACGCCGCATCGTTATGCGAATTGAATTCGACGATGATGATGATGATGATGATGATTCGGAAGGTAGTAGTAGCATGGGTGGTAGTAGTAGCGGCATCAGTGATGCTGATGATGGCGGTCGTGGTGGTGTAATGAACGCTACGAATGACGATGATGATGATGATATCAAGCCATGCTCGAGCAGGAAACTGCGAGGTAAACTTGGTAAAAAATCAAATTTCGTCTTTAACAGTGACGAGAGCAGCAGCAGCAGCGACGATGGTATAAAGCCGGTCGGTCAAAAATACCGCCGAAGTAGTCGACGCAAACGCCCAATACTCGAAGACGACGACGACAATGATGATGATGATGATGGCAATGGCGATAATCAAGTTGATGGAGATGGCGGTAACGGAGATGACAACACGGACCGTGGGCCTACCAACGACGGCAGAGAGGTAAAGAATCGTTCAGGTTGTTTTCTATCGAATCACTCGCGTGTTCGAGTGAATAAAGAATGATTTTCTACTTTACATTGTAGGTATTGAAAGAATCGCTTGTAAGAATTATGCAAAGAACGTGATTGATTTGCATTTAACGCGCTTTTTCGCTGCGTTTTATTCAGTACACATTCCTAATCACAATTATGTTCTTTTTTCTTTTGAAGCGCTATCACTATTTGCGCAAACAGAAAAACAAATGAAGTGTAGATACAAGATAAAACAAGCGCCTAGTACCTCCTACAAGCGTATCGGCGTATACGTATTTGTCATTTTAATTAGGTGAACTACGTTGATATGACAAAGATCTAGTCGCTTATTCACTTCTTTGGACTAATCCCCAAACAAAGCACATTGCGCTTTGCTCTCTTGTCTCGTGATTTGTCGAGGGGATAGACATTTTCTTCTTTTTTCTTATTTTGTCATCCATATGACCCTTGGAAGGGAATTATTATTTGTTGTTGAATACGAACTTTATACAATTTGTTGGTCCAATTCGGAATTTCACCAACACTCCAGTGATGAATAGACATTGATGGTTGTAATTTGAGTTTGAGGTCAACATACGATCCACGCGACACTTTTGTTGTCAGCAATTTCAAATTTGCTTTTAGTTATCTATCTAGTGTCGATTTGCTTTTTCAATGCGAATACTTAAGTCGAATTCTGAGAAATTGTGCTCGCGGTATAGGTGGTCCTAACAGGCAAGTATTCACCGATTTACAGTGGTGTTCAGATAAATAGCACACCCGTAAGTTCTCACGCATTATGTTGTGCCAAACGTCTGAAAAGAGGTTCAGTTTTTTTTTTTTGTTTTATAACAGATGTGCTTTATTAAAATTAACATAATTCCTTTAAATTAACTTAAAAATAATAATTCAAAATGGGAAAAAATCAAAAAAATTGTTGTTCATTTAAATAGCACAGCCAGCGGAATACTTAAAAAGATCAACAAATAATCCAAAAAAAAAAACTAATGTATAAGTAAATGATTTATTAATATTTGGTAGGATATCCCTTGTTCCTTATCACTCTTGACGTCTTAGCAAACTCTACTAAGCGCTTACATTTCTGGGCAGGTATAGCTTCCCAAGCAGCGTTTGTGGTTTGTTAAAATTCTTCTAAATTTTTTGAACTGGAGTGTTCAACAAGGGAGTCAACATCATTCCAAAGATTCTCGATAGGATTCAGATCGGGACTTTGGGCCGGCCAATCAAGCACGGAAATCTGTCGCTCCGAAAGCCAATTCTTCACTATCCGCGAAGTATGCTTTGGATAATTGTCATGCATAAAAAATACATGATACAGGCATAGAGTCGTTGGTATATGGCTCCATTTGGTTTTCTAGGACTAGCTTATACTGATGTTGCTCCATAATGCCATTTATTTTCACAATTGATCCAACGCCATTCCATGGCATCGCCGCCCCCACCATTATGCTCATACCGCCATGCTTGACAGTTTTAATGGTGTATCTGGGATGGTACTCTTGGATCGTTGGCCTTCGCACATACTTTTTTCCATCTGATCCCAACCTGTTGAACTTATTTTCGTCGCTCGACAAGATATTTTTCCAAAAGCACAAGAGTTTGTTCTTGTGAGCGTTTGCGAAAATAAGTCTTCTCTTTCGGTTTTTATTATTTTTTTTTTTTTTTTTTTTTTTTTTTTGTTTTTGGAGACAAGAGGTTTTTTTTTTCTGGCGATTCTTCCATGAAGCTGGAATTCCATTAAGCGGCGACTTACAGTTACGGCTGATATTTGGACATTGTGTTGGTCAGGTAGTTGTTGCTTTATCTCCCGGGAAGTTATGAAAAGGTCGCTGCCACTGATTTTGTGGATAATTCTCTCTGTCACTTCTGACGTTTTCCTTTTTTTGTTTTTCCTTACGGGATAAGCGGTAGATTTGCTGTACCGTACGACCTTCATTACATTTTGAACAAGCTTCCTAGTGCACCTTAATGGTCTTGCCACATCTAAAATAGTCTTTCCATCCTGTATCGTGGTACCGACTATTTGCCTCCTTTCTTCCGTCCATTACTTTCCTCTGCCCATTTTAAATACTCCTATTTGTGTAAGAAATGAGTGTAATTATGGCTATCCTTAAAAGGATTCACACTAACCTCACTTAAATCACTGAAAAATATTTTTTTCCTGACACACCATGATATGTGCTATTTATATGAACACCCAGTTTGCAATGATCACCAACTCAAACGATTGCAAAACCAGGAAAACCTAACGGGATCTTCTTTGTCGTATATTTTCATATTCATAACGGTACTACCTTGGGATATTATGGCTTTACTCCTGTGCAGTTTGTAAGTAAAGTACAGAGTGTATTGCAAGCAAATACATATTTGAATAAGGGTGTGCTATTTATGAGAACACCACTGTACACTCTGGTTACCGGAATAATATTCATCAACCATCACGTGTCGTATCATATATCCACTTTTATTTATTCAAGTACAGCGAACGCTCAGAAATTAGAACCACTTTGTTCCTGGGATAATTCTAATTTCTGGTCGTTTTTTTTTTTTTTTTTTTTTTTAAATTTACTTAAAAAGTAAAAAAAAAGTGAAACTACCTCTAAAATTTATTATTTTCACATAAATCTCTTTTATTAATTAACAAATAATCTTCTTGTAGCATGTAATCAGTAATGTTAGTTTGTTTGTTCGTTACGGAGGGCCAACAGGTCATATGTTGGGCTTCGAGCTATTTTTTTTTTTACAAAATTGTACAATTGTTCTTAGAAGACTAAGTAAGGCTGAACCCACACCGAATACGACAAAACGTTTTTAGGGTTCCGTACCCAAAGGTAAAACGGAACCCTATTACTAAGACTTCGCTGTCCGTCCGTCCGTCTGTCACCAGGCTGTATCTCATAAACCGTGATAGACAGTTGAAATTTTCACAGATGATGTATTTCTGTTGCCGCTACCACGGCAAATACAGAACAAAATGAATATTTAAGGGGGGCTCCCATACAACAGACATGATTTTCATCCAAAAAATCCCCTTGGTCACATACTGAACTAAGGTTAGTCGACAATATCCCACATATGGGGTGGCCGTGGTGCAGTGGTTAACATAATCGACCGCCGAGCGGAAGGTATTTAGTTCAAATTCATTTCATAGTCAAGAAAAAGTAATTCCTATACGGACAAAAAGTATGCAACGCAGTTGTGAATGGAAAGTGACCAGACCAACTAAAATTCATCCTCTGCGTATGCAATAAGAAGTGCTCGAATGATTTTTTACGGACTATAACCAAAGCGAAATTTGGTCGGCTCTCGTCCTATCTAGGACAACCACCCCTGAGAGTAGTCAACGAACATTAACGACCCAAACCACTGCATTCCGTTCAGGTTGTGTGTGTATAACATCATAAGGGAACATCAAAAACTCTTGTCCCTGCGCGAGTCTCTAAAAAAGAAAAAACCAGTAGCAAACTTCCCAGTTTTGATCTCTTTTGTGTCTTTGATGAATTAATCCTAGCTGCAAACCTTTTTAGGGTTCCGTACCCAAAGGTAAAACGGAACCCTATTACTAAGACTTCGCTGTCCGTCCGTCCGTCCGTCTGTCACCAGGCTGTATCTCATAAACCGTGATAGTTAGACAGTTGAAATTTTCACAGATGATGTATTTCTGTTGCCGTTACCACGACAAATACTAAAAAGAGAACAAAATTAATATTTAAGGGGGACTCCCATACAACAGACATGATTTTCATCCAAAAAATCCTGCCTGCAACCAAGATCTGTCATTTTATGAGGTAACATACATACATAGTCCCTTTCATATTTATGTATACAGATGGTACGGAACCCTTCGTGCGCGAGTCCGACTCGCACTTGGCCGGTTTTTTTTTTTTTTATTCTTGAGTTTTTATTTTGGAAAGTCTTTGGAGCCATGGTTTTTGAGATAACTTGCTTTTTATACTTTAAAACTACAGTCAAAATCGGTTATTGCGAACTAATCTCTAAGTCCCGACAAAGGTTCATGCTAATTGTATTAACTAAATATTGGTTTTATCGATTTCGACTATAACGAACTATCGCTTATAACGAACAGTTTTAAATTGAAAATTGAAAAATCGATCGTTTATAACGAATATTAAAAGAAGAATAAGCCCGATTCACAATACTGCGTTAGTGCTACCGTTCTCTACGTTACGTCTGATCCACAATACTGCGTTGGTGCGAGGCACTTTACGTGTTACGGAGAAATGCTTCGACGCATGCTTACTTCAATTTTATCAGCTGTTCCATGTCAAAACACTGACGTAAACGTACATAACACAAACCATAAAATACACAGACACAGCACGCACATCAATACACAGGAACAGTCGTTCAAACGCACAGAAATTTCGGACGTGTTTGACTTTTGTCTCCTTTGGTTACGTGAGCTTACGTTTTCTCTCGCTCTCATTTTTTCTTATTTCCTCTCATTTTTCAATGAACGTAAGCTCGCTAACGCAAACGCAGTATTGTAGAGTGCCCCTTTAAATTACCTGTGTTGAATGTTAAACGTCACTCGAAGCTAGCGCTAACGCAGTATTGTGATATGGGCATTTTACGTGCGAGTGCCTCAGACGTACTTTGGGATGATATTTCATATCAGCTGTTACAAGGTCAGCAATGTAAAACATTAAAGAAATCAAATTTCAAATTAAATTGCAATTGAACTGTCAAAACGCACTAGATTTCTGACAATGTCGAAACATTTGCGTGAGAGAGTGCAATGGTTACGTGAGGTTGCGTCCATATTCGCTTTTATTTTTGTTGCAAACGTAAAAAAATGTCCTCCCTTTATCACAATTTTTTCAACAGATTCGAATTTTGTGACGAAAAATCAAGACTCATGTAGGCTACGTAGAGTCCATTGTGCCCAATTGATTTATTTAACCCGTTGATACCTAGACATTTACCGTTGAGCTGAACCATCCAGACGAGGATAAGAATCCCAGCATTCTGTTCAGCCCAATATTACCTACCTCTTCTAGTCCCAAAAGGAAGTATCTTCTAGGAATGTATTCCTTTTTTTGGACTTTTTTTGGGCTAGCGCCGGACATTCGCACGGCATATGACGAATGGAGTCAATTTTCTTTTCGTCCCCGCAGCTTCTGCAGAAGTCATTGTAGGGCTGGCCTAGTCAAGCTGCATGATAGAATAGCATGCAGTGCCCGGTGAGGGCACCGACTGCCAGTCGAATATTCCCACGATTGAACTTCAGCAGATTTTCCGTCTTTTTCTAATCATAGACGGGCCAAGTCGATCTCGCCGTTGCGCGTGTATCTAAACGGTACCATCGCTTGTTGGCTTTCACTAATAGCTCCCTTTCTATCTCCCTGTAGAGCGCACTGAGTGGTGCATTGGCCTCAGTTGAGTTCTGCGCAAAGTTTGCACTTGATCCCAACCTAGCCAGCTCGTCCGCCCTCTCGTTTCCAGAGATATTCACATGACCAAGTACCCAGCAGAGGGTCACCTCGTTTACATTCGATATCTCTTCTAACTTCTCTTTGCTGAGTTTGACGAGTTTGGATCTTATCCATGCTGCCTGCTTAGCCTTAATGACTGCCTGGCTGTCAATATAGATGCTGATCCTTTTTCCTGAAATACTCTCTGCCGCCTGCTTGATAGCGAAGACCTCAACTTCGAAGACTGCATCCTGCATCCATCATCGAGCCTATAGGAGCGTTGCATATCTCGAGACTCAAAATATACTCTGGCACCTGTGCCAAAATCGATTTTAGATCCGTCGGTGTAGATTGCCAGTTTACTTTCCGTGCGTACCAAATCACCGGTCCATTCCTCCATGGAGGGAATTCTAATAAAGAATCTCCTCTCCCAGGAAGGAAGTCGGGTGACATACTCCGTTACGGTTCTGAATCTCGAGATGGCCCATCGATCCAAGACTGATGCATGTCCGTAAGGACTCTTTTTCCAGAGACCCGATTCCTATAGTCTTAGCACAGTTCTGGTTGCGACGCTCTCGCAGTATACATGCTATGTCCAAGGGTGGGAGGTTCAGCATAACTTAAGAGGCGCCGTTGGTGTGGACTTCATTAATCCCGTCACCGCCAGGCAGTCTGCCCTTTGAACCTTTGACACACTCTGAAGATGACATTTCTTCTCAAGCGCTTTCCACCAGACAACCGAGCCATAGACTAGAATAGGTCTTACCACCGCAATGTACTAACCTCGGTTTGAGGCCCCATGTCTTTCGAAAGGCTACCTTGCACGAATATAGTGCCACGTAGGCCTTTTTGATTCTTTCCTCAATATTTTCTCTCCAACTAAGCTTGGAACCACTTCTTACTTAAACATTGCAAACATAAGGAATTGTGTAGTTTAGGCGTACAATTACTGCATGTCCTTCGTTTGCTTTGACTAGTTTCAGAATTTTGGACATTTTCAACCGTATCGTCCCCCAGAACTCGCTTTATCACTAGACGTAACTCCCTTGGTAATTGACTGCACACAACACGTCTTTGCATTTGAGGAAGCACTAGCGAAGGGGCTAATGACTTTAGAAAATCTCCTCTGTATATAAGTATTTATGCCGCTCAAATCCACAATGCGGTAGAATACCACCACTGACCATCTTCTCGTTCGGCGGCTGTTGGAATAAATGGAGCATTTTTTATCTGCTTCATCAACGCCTCCCTTTGTTATGTTGTAATAAAGTATTATTTCAGGCTTTGTAGTATTCTCGCTCTTTAGTATCACAGCTCTTAGGCACATAAAAGCATATAGTTTCTTGGTTTGTAAAACCAAGATAGAGATTGGACATCTCTATTTCTTTGCGGCTGAAATTGACTTGGTATTTCACGTTTATTTTTTTTTTCATAGTCCCCACATAAGTAATCTTATGTTTTGCCAGCTCATCAATTAGCTCTATAGAAGAGAATCAGTTATCAGCTGTCACATTCCTATTGCTTCCTGCAACTGGTTTTGCCCACACACTGAGTGGGCACGGTATCTTCTTAAGGGGCGCTACAGTTCGGGGTGAACCTGGGCCTCAACCAACATGCCCCTCCAACTAGCACGATCTTTTGCTAGTCTTTTCCATTGCCGCTCACCCAGTTGGCCGAGGTCCCCTTCCACCTGTGTGCGCCATCTTGAGTGCGGCCGTTCTCTGCTTCTTCGTCCCTCTTGGTTGGATTCAAAGACTCTCCGGGCTGGAGCTGTGGTGTCCATTCGCTCTACATGGCGAATCAGTCGAGGTCAGGGGGACAGGATTCTCTGCGGTCTCCGTCGATTAGAAATGGATCATTCTGCCTGACAGCGGTATATTGACTAACATCCCCGTTATACAGTCTGCAGAAGTGGTTTTTCCGTATTCTCATCATCGACTGTGATTCTACTACTAGGTGTCCGTTCTCATCCCTGCAGGCTTCCGTTCTGGCTTTATAACCTTGGCATGTTCGCTTTATCTGTTGTTAAAACTTTCGAACGTCACGCCTGCAGTAACACCTCTCCAAATCCTCAATCGCGCGCTTCTCATGCTCTTGCTTCTTCCTTCTGAGAAGCTTATGCTCCTCCCTTCTTTTTAACTCGTAGAGTTCACGAGCTGCTCTTGTTCTTTTATGCAGCGAGGCCTTATATGCATCCTGCTTCGCTGTATGAACTCGTCATCGAACCAGGTGTTTCTTCGTGGTGGAGTCTTGAAACCCGAAACTTCGGATGCATAGCTTTTCAGGGCTTGTTTGCAAAGGCTCCACTACTGTTCTATTGATGGCGTGGAGGATTGAAGTGTTATTGGAGAGCTTAAGGGAGACGCGATCGGTAAAAGCACCAGCGGTTTCTGGCGATAGTAGCTTTCCGACTTCATAACTTTGTATTCTTACTCTACTCCGCTGCGTTCGTGATATCCGTAAGCGCATCTTGGCTACTACAAGATAGTGATCTGAGTCGATGATCAAGAATAGTGGTGATCGAACATCGATCGCGATGTGATCAAACTGGTTGGTAGTCGATTGATCAAAAGACCGCCAGGTGCCTTTGTGTATATCGAGGTCTAGAAGGAGATTTCGCCCCGTAGCAAGATCAATCAACCTGTGTCCGTTATCGGAGGTGGTGTCGTGTAGGCCAGACTATATAGTAACACGTCGGCTTCTATGGTTCATTGAAATAAAAAACCTCTTAGCTCCTAACCAAGTAGCCTTTAGACCCAAAAAAGGGTGCTCCGACGCCCTTATACATATGGACTTCTACATAACAAACACATTCTCTGCTCGTGGCCTTGCGACCATCCTGTCACTCGATTTTGAAAAAGCCTTCGATAGAATTGGTATACACTTAGTTCTTAATAAACTTAAAGACTGGGGTATTGGGCCAAAAAAAAATCTCTGTTAGGGTCAACAATATCTACTCTTCCACTTTTCCACTTCAGAACGGCATTCCACAAGGTTCACCGCTTTCAGTGGTGTTGTTCATAATAGCTTTTGATCATCTTTCAACAGTAATCAATATGTATATATGGAAACGCACCAATGTAACAATCAAATCCATCAAAGTTTACCCCCAAGCTGTCCGGAAGAGTATCAGTGCCTTCAGAACAACACCCGTCAAAAACATTTTGGTTGAAGCTGGTCTTCCCACGATCGAAGAACGCATTGAAGTATGCCTTTCGAAACTTTTTCTTAAGCTATTGTTTACAAATAACTCAGCTATTGGCAAGGATTTTAAACTGTCGATACGCAGAAAAACTCTGACAAGAATTCCATCAGCTATCGTAAAAGCTATAGGCCCAATACACACGGAGCAACCGGAAAGAAACTAAACCGATTAGCAACTCGGGTTACAAACCAGTTACGAACTTAACGGCGACTTGACTCCACACACGAGGAGACTCATCACCGATCCAGAGCTCAGCTGTCTCTAGCGAAGTAAAGTCACCAATTCGGTCGGTGGTGGGTGGAGGCATCTCAGAAAACGAATAACTACTCGTGGATGGGCATGAGGAGGGAGGACACGTGGATTTGGCTGACAGTATGTCGTCCACAACATCAAAGGTCTTCCTTTCGAATTGTCGCACTTCACGATCATCCATTTGCATGAGATCCGGAAGCACGCTAAGAAGGAACATTTTCATGGCTTTCTTTCTGGGCTCTGTAGCCACCTGCCTACTACCACTGGCAAGCATTCGATAAACGCTTTATCCCCATCATCATTCTTCGCAGCACGCTTCTTTTTTGGTATTGGCTGTTGGATTGACTCGGACCGGTGATCCCGATGCTGTGGCAATGCGGATGTTGAAGACCTTGGAGGTGATTGTGGGGATGGTGATGGTGTTTCAGATGGTGGGTCGTAATCACCCCCATCATCCCCTGCGGAAAGTCCCTTCTTCCTCCTCCTGTTGTGGCTAAGACAGATTTCCGGAAGGCTTTCCCAGTGCCTTGATATAAGGAGCAGCAACTAGAAATTGAAATCAATTGGCAACTGTTTACAAGTTTACAAACTGTTTTATATCGCAAACGAGTTTTCAACCGGCAGCCTCGTGTGTATCGTCCCATTGGATTACATAGGGTACGACTCAAAGCAAACTAGTTGCCAATTCGCTCGTTGATCAGTTTCTTTCCGGTTGCTCCGTGTGTATTGGACCTTACTGGCTCAATTGGAACTCTATCAATAATAATCTGTTTCTTTGATTCTGCATTTATAACCAAGGCTTTAGTTTTAGTTTATTCATCTTTAAGTAATTTGAAACGTTTAGTTCATCAATACATTCAACCACCGAATTTCCAGATACAGAAATGAGTGCATCGTCAGCAAACAACCTAATTTCGGAAGATTGTAAGTCCTTTTCCAAGTCGAGCGATTTCAATGTTCACAATTCTCAGTGGCTTCGACATTCTGGACAAACACCCGAAGGAAGGTATGTTGAAATTTTCGTTGATTGATTCAACAATCAATTAACCCAGCTTGTGAATGAGCCATCTCATATTCCGGTTGTTGCCAGTCATATCGCCAATACCCTAGACTTGTTTCTTACCTCTTAACCTGATAAATACACTTTGAAAGTATTATCTCCTCTAGGCTTGTCCGATCACTGTGTCATATCAGCTAAATTCCCATATTCATTCCACACAGTTAAAGAAAAAGCTACAAAAAGAATAGTATGGATATGTAAGAAAGCTAATTGGTGTGGCCTTAACAACTTCTTTCGGAGCTTTAACTGGTCGTTGTGCTTCCTCGACAACGACGTGGACGCCGCAGCTGATATGATCACACACATTATCCATACTGGCATAACCACTTTCATCCCCAACAAGATAAAAAGTGTTAAGCCGGAGGATAATGCGTGGTTTGACTTGAGCTGTAAAGATGTTATTAGGTTGAGGGAGATAAGCTTTCGGAATTATAAAGCAAACGCTACTGAGGAAAACCGAAAAAGATATATACAAGCCAGAAATGACTGCAACTCCCACATCCGACGAGCAAAATTTTTACACGACCAACAACTGAGTCGTAAGATCCTACAATGTCCCAAAGGTAGCAGAAGTTTTTGGTCTTTCGTCAAAAACATCAAGAACTACCTCTCGTCGTCTATACCCACGTTCATCCACAATGACATTCAAGCTGTCAAACCCTTAGACAAAGCCAATCTGCTTGCTGCCCATTTCGCAGCAAACTCGCAGCTTCCTAGATCATCTTTGTCTCCGCCTGTTCTGGAGTACGTTAATTCCACCATGGGACAAATTTACTTCCGTACTCGTACAGTTTCAAGGGTTCTTAAAGAACTTGACATACACAAATCCGCTGGTCCAGATGGTATTTCCCCAATAATTCTGAAGACGTGTTTTTCTACGCTGGCAAAACCACTGCGTAAGCTTTTTCACCTTTCCTACTCTTCTGGACTCTACCCGAGTAGGTGGAGAACAGCATTTGTCCAGCCCATTCCCAAAAAAGGCGAATCTTCTTCTCTCTCCAATTACCGACCCATTGCACTAACGTCCCTTCTTTCCAAGGTCATGGAAACGCTGATCAATCGTCAGCTAATGAAATATCTCGAGTCGCAGATACTCCTCAATGACCGGCAGTATGGTTTCCGCAGCAACAGATCCACTGGTAATTTGATGGTATATCTCACCGAGAAGTGGAATCGCTCGCTCCACCAGGCAGGTGAGAGCAAAGTAGTTGCACTTGGTATTTCGAAAGCATTTGACAGAGTTTGGCATGAAGTTCTTTTGTCGAAAATACGTGCATTCGGGATCGACAAAACTCTTCTTCTATGGATTAGAAGCTAGCTTTCGAATTGTTCAATTCAAGTTGTCTTGGACGGATTCAAGTCTGATACTCACTTTGTAAATGCTGGTGTCCCCCAGGGCTCCGTATTGTCTCCAATGATCTCTTGTCTGTTACTTCTAATCCAATCCACTCCTTCGCTGACGACAGTACACTCAGCTTTTCATATTCGTTCACTTCTTTACGACCCTGCACTTCGGATGTAAATACTGAGCGGCAGCGTATGTTAAGCTCATTAAATTCCGATATCGACAGCATCATCCAATGGGGTAAAAGCAATAGAGTGGAATTGAATGCTTCCAAAACACAATGCTGGCTTCTGTCGCTAAAGCGTAACACTGGCCCATTGCCATTATCCATGAATGGCACTTGTATCTCTGAAATCGACAAGCTTTCCATCCTGGGTATGTGCATCAGTGACAATGGCGCGAAATGCATAGGTTTCCTATACAGATGCAAGAAATTCTTCACACCCACCGATCTGGCTATAATTTAAAAGGCGTTCATTCGTCCTAAATTGGAGTTCAACGCTCATGTCTGGTCTGGCGCATCTAAGACCTCACTGCACTTACTTGACAGAATACAAAATCGTGCGATAAAACTCATAGGAGATTCCAGCATCACAAACTCATTACACTCGCTGGGTCACACGTCGAACACAAATGCCAATAATATGTGGCTGCATTGCCGCTCAGCCATTCAGGAAGTAGCCGAAACCACCTTAGGGTACCTACCACCCCCGACAAGATACCCGTGGCACCCAGGCTCTTCGAAATTGCGAGGGTAATCTTGTCACCGACCTGCAGGGAATAGTGGATGCATTTAAGCAGCATTTCCAACAGCTGCTTAACGAGCATGACCAAGAGAGACAGGCCATGTTAGCCTTGCCGTAGCGCATGTGTCTAATTGACACTATCGCTTGTTGGCCTTTCCTAGTAGTTCCATCCCAATTTCTCTGAATAGTGGTGTTCTAGTTTCAGTTCTGATCTGCGAAGTATCTGCACCTGATCCCAGTCTGGCTAGTTCGTCCGCCTTCTCATTTCGAGAAACATTCACATGCCCTGGTACCCAGCAGATGGTTACCTCATTGACATCCGATATTTCTTCTAGTGTCTCTTTACCGAGTTTTACAACCATTTTGGTTGCAGAGCCTTAATGGCTGCCTGACTGTCAACATAGATTTTGATTCTCTTACCTGAGAAATTCTCCCTAAGAATCGGATGCGCGCCTTTTTTGATTGCGAAGAACTCAGCCTGGAAGAAGCTACAGCCATCATCAAGTCTGTAGGAGTGATACGCTTCCTGAGGTTCGAAGTAGACTCCGGCTCCTGTACCGGTATCCGTTTTGGATCCGTCGGTATAGATTGCCAGTTCCTCTTCCGTGTTTACCATACCACTGGCCCATTCCTCCCTGGAGGCAATCCTAATAGAGAATCTCCTCTCACACAAGAAAGTGGGGTGGTATAGTCCGTTTCGGTTGCGGACCTCAGGGTAACCCATCGATCCAGGATTGATGCTTGGCCATGAGGGCCACTTTTCCAAAGACTGAATTCTTGCATCCAACCAGGATGCATTGCAACCAGGGCTGCGCTAAGCTTTCACAATAAATATCTAGTGGTGGAAGGTTCAGCATCGCTTCAAGGGCCACCGTTCGTGTGGATTTCATAGAACCGGTCACCGCCAGACAGCCAGCCCTCTGAATCCTTGTAAGACTTTGAAGGTTGCATTTCTTTTCAAGTGCTTTTCACCATACAATTGATCCATAGACTAAAATAAGTCCTACCACCGCGGTGTACAGCCTGTATACCACCTTTGGTTTAAAGCCCCATGTCTTTCCGAAAGCTACTCTGCCCGAATATAGTGCCACGTAAGCTTTCTTGGTTCTTTCATTTATGTTGTCCTTTCAGCTAAGCTTGGAATCTAGGGTTATGCCAAGATACCGAGCGGATTTCTTCGAAATGTATATGTATAACTTGGTATTGATCTTTTCCAGTTTTATGGTTTCGCAAACTCTATGAAGTCCATGTTACTTACTTAGGTGGCGCTACAGTCCGTGGTGAACCTGGGCCTCAGATAGATAGATAGGGGGGGGTGGGACAGAGTCGCCTGATCACTGCGGCCACGATTGGGCCTATTGTGATGTCCCCCACTTACAGTTCACTCAGAAAACCTGAGTTCGTAATAAAGCTTAGTATGCTTTTGAGTGAACTGGCAGCAATTTCATCTGCTTCAAGATAATGCTTGCCTAGGTGACGAAGACGTGTACTGACCAGGCAGTTACAGTGGCATAGTATGTGCTCTGCTGTTTCTTCGTCTTCATTACACATACGGCAAGTGTCATCTTGTATGATGCCCATTGTTTTGAGGTGTTTATTAACTGGGCAGTGTCCAGTAAGGAAACCTGTGATTAAACGAATCTGACTCCTCGAAAGCATGAGAAGTTGTTTCGTTCTTTTGAGGGATGTAGTTGGGAGGAACAGCTTGGCTTGTCTGCTACCTTTCGTTTGTGACCAGTAGTGATCCGTCGTGTTCCTTAACCAATTTTTTATGCAGCATTTGGTGGTGCTAGTAGGTATGCCGCAGAAAGGCCGTGGCATCATAAATGGTGATGCAGAGCCTTTCCTTGCTAGTAGGTCCGCCTTTTCGTTGCCTGTATGGCCGCTGTGTCCAGGTATCCAAATGAGATGAACTCTGTTTGTACTGGCCAGCTGATGAAGTAGCTGTAGGCAGTCCCATACCAGCTTGGAGGTTATTTCAAAGCTCTTTAGGGCTTGAAGTGCAGCTTTGCTGTCAGAGAGAATATAAATGTTTTTGTTAAGTAAATTCCTGTTTATATTTTCTCTGAGGCAGAGTTCTATAGCAAATATCTCTGCTTGAAAAACGGAGTTATAACTGTCCATGCTGACGTAAATGCATGTGCCTGTATTTGCTCCGTATACTCCAGCCCCAACGCCTTCGTCCGTTTTGGAGCCATCTGTGTACCACACGTAGGATCCACGGTTGAAGGAGGGTCTATCCTGTTCCCAGTTTTGTCGGTTAGGGAATGTGACCTTGTAGTTTTGGCTGAAGTTATATCTGGGGAGACAGTTGTCTGTAAGAGATATCTTTAGGATTTCATGCCTGTTTATTTCTGTAAGGATGTCAGGGTGAAAGAGCCTACGGTTAGAGTCATCCTCCATGATCATCCTGTGGGCGAAGACCATTGCTTCTTTCTTCAGTTGGAGATGAAGAGGTGGCAGGTCTGTGATGACTTCTAGTGCTGCTGTGGGGGTTGTTCTCATGGCCCCAGTGATACAGATGCAAGCTAGTCTTTGCAATTTGTTGAGCTTGGCTTGCACTGATACTTGTTTTGTTTTGTGCCACCAGACGGGCGCAGCATATGTAAGGATTGGTCTGGTGATTGCTGTATATAGCCAGCGGGACATTTTGGGGTTTGTGCCCCAGTATTTGCCAGTGAGACTTTTGCTGGTCCATAAGGAGATCCTGGCTTTCTCAATGGTTTTTGTAATGTGAGAGTTCCAAGTGAGCTTTTCGTCTAGAGTTATCCCTAGATATTTGACTTCTTTTGAGAACTCTATCTCTTCACCAAAGAGGGTAGGCTTAGTAAGTTTGTGCCTGTTCCTTCTTTTGGTGAAGGCGACTATGGTGCTTTTTCTAGGATTTACATTTAGTGCAACCTTTATGCACCAGTTAGCAACAAGGTTTAGTGCCCGTTGGAGGAGTTCCGAGACTGTGTCTTCGAATTTGCCTCTGATCAGGATCACTATGTCGTCAGCGTAGCCTTGGACATAGAAGCCATTGTTGCTGAGTATGCTTATCAGTTCGTTGACCACGATGGACCACAGGAGTGGTGAGAGAACCCCGCCTTGAGGGCATCCTTTCGCGGCGTTAACGCTGATTTTGTCATTGCCTAGCGAGGTGTTTATTTTCCTGTTGCTAAGCATATGTTGGATCCAATTGCATGTGGTGTTGTCCACCCCTGTGCTGAGGATGCAACGTTTTATTTGGGTGTATTCGGTGTTATCGAAGGCACCCTCAATATCGAGAAAGCAACCTATCGCAATTTCTTTGTCGCTCAGGGATTTATTAATCCGGGCCGTTAGTTCCTGAAGAGCATGCGTGGTCGATTTCCCAGGCTGGTAGGCATATTGGTTTTTGTGAAGTGGTGATCTTCTCAGTGCACCGTCCCTGATATGCCTGTCCAAGATTTTTTCCATTGTTTTTAGGAAGAAAGAGGTAAGGCTTATCGGTCTGTAGGACTTAGGCAGGTCTGTGGGTCTACGGCCTACTTTGGGAATGAATTTTACCTTTACCTCTGTCCAGCTTGTTGGTATGTGTCCCCATGCATAGCTGGTTCTAAAGATGTTAATGAGCATGGGGCTAATTTGCGCACTCCCCTTCTGAAGAAGTGCTGGGAAGATGCCATCCTCCCCCGGGGATTTGTATGGGTCAAAAGAATTGATGGCCCATTTTATGCTTCCCTCGTGAAATATCGTTCGTGCTCTCTTCCAATCCTCCCTGTTTGGTCTAGCTGCCCTGATCTGCGGAGGTATGTTAGAGAGATCAGAGGGAATGATGTTAGAGTCCGGGAAGTGCGTGCTGGTCAGAATTTTGAGTACTTCCGTACCATTTTCCGCGTAGGTGCCATCTGCTCTCCTCAACAAACCAATTTGGTTAGTGTGCTCTTTAGCGAGAACTCTGTGGATGCGAGCGCTGCTCTGAATGTCTGAAAGACTGCTGCAGAACTTTTTCCATGAGTCTCTTTTGGCTCTTCTAATCTCTTGGTTGTAGTTGGTGAGTGAGGCACGATACTGCGTCCAGTCACCAGTCCGTTTAGCCCTGTTGAACAGTTTTCTGGTCAGTGCTCTTAGCTTGGCCAGATTGTTGTTCCACCACGGAGTGGTACGGTTGCCTGGCTTAACTTTCTCCGGGCAAGCGTTGTGAAAAGCAGATAAGATGGTAGCATTGAGACTGTCGCAGCAGAGTTCGAGGCTGTCTATGTCTCTGATGCTGTTTGGACAGTTTCCGATCGTTTGTGCGATTTCTAGGCTATAAGTGTCCCAGTCTGTCGCTCTCGGTTGTCTATATGTTCTAGTAATTCTATCTCCCGCTTTTATGTCAAAACAGATCTGTCGATGGTCTGACATCGATGTTTCTGTTGAGACATGCCAGTTTTGAATCGAATTACATATGAACGGGGTAGTTAGGGTGAGGTCTAATACCTCTTCTCTAATTCTATTCATAAAGGTGGGATTATTTCCACGGTTTATGATATTGAGGTTGTTCCTAAATATGAATTCAAATAGGTACTCACCTCTTTTGTTGATGTCCGAGCTTCCCCATGCTGTGTGGTGTGCGTTTGCGTCACAGCATATGATGGTGTGTGAGCCTCTTCTTCCAAAGTGGTCGAGAAGATCCTGCAGTGGTGTGAAGCCCAGGTCCGTGGAGTCGCCCGCAAGGTAGGCTGAGCAGATTACAGCTTCTGACCTACCTTCCGCAGTGGATAGCTGGATGATGGCAGCTGCCATGTCCTTATTCGTGAATTCTGGAATGGGAATGGCTTTAATATTGTTACTGAACATTAAGCAGGCTCTAGGTCGTCCTTCATTTGTGGAGTCGTAGAGCAGCTCACCTGATAGTCCTTTGATCTGGTCTTTAATGGTGTACGGTTCCTGGATAAAGGCTATATCGAGGTGCTCCTTGTTAAATCTATGGCTCAGTACCGCGGACGCGGCCTTTGCATGCTGTAGATTTACTTGGATGCACCTTAATCCCGACATGATGGATTCAGTGAGGTACTGGCAGGGCTGCCAGTGTTAGTAATTGTCCCAACCATAGGACTGACCCCTGAAGTCTTGGCTGCCCGAGTAGTTTCTTCAGGTAGCCCTGACGTTTGGGGTACTTTCGTTGTTTCTATGGTTGGTGCACCAACGCCAGATGCAATGGTTGTTGCTCTCTGGTTTGGCTTATGCGCGCCGAGTTCCTCACTCGCTTTCTTAGGCATGGCCGGTATACCTTGGGCATCGCACTTCGGATGGGCTAGTGCCCTGTCCTTAGTTTTGTTGTCCGCAGTTACCTTTGCCTGCTTGGGAACTCCCTTGATCCTAATAAGGATCTGGGAGAAGTTGAGGAATAGTTTAAACCTTTGCTTCACAATGGCGTCTTTAGAAGCCTCATCGATGGCAAAGGTTACTTGATCCCCACCGCTTTTTTCCTTAGCAATCCTGAGGACTCTCCATCCTTTTGTGCTAATGTTCGCATTCTGCCTCATTATGCGCATAAGGAAGGTGTCCTTGGTAAGGTCATCGGCTTCGGGGACGAATGTTACGCAGGTGTATAACTTGGGTATGTCATTGCCCTG
Source organism: Eumerus sabulonum (assembly GCA_951905685.1). Lineage (NCBI taxonomy): Eukaryota > Metazoa > Arthropoda > Insecta > Diptera > Syrphidae > Eumerus > Eumerus sabulonum. The sequence goes on from OX645060.1 coordinate 11,162,225, forward strand.
AGTTGCACACAAATCTGCGTTCTTCCATGGCTTGATCTTCTCTATCGACGACATGAGCCAATTTTTTGTTTCTATGTCGTGACAGGTGATGGAAAGCCATCCATTTCTGGCTGAGGTGGCCTCGAATCGGAGTGCAGGACAATCTTTGTCTGCCTTGTCCATTTCCACTAACAGGCTCTTCCTCACTAACTTCATCTGTTCGTCCGTTAGGGTCTCTTGCGGGAACCTGGGCCTCAACCAACAAGCGTCTCCAGCTGGCACGGTCTTTGGCCAGCTGTTTCCAGCGCCGCACGCTAAGTTGGTGGAGTTCCCCTTCCACCTGCGTGCGCCACCGATAATGCGGCCGTGCCTGCCGCGCCTTCCTTCCGGAGTGGATTCGAAGGCTCTTCGGGTCGGAGCTGTATTTTCCATGCGCTCTAAATGGCCTAGCCACCTTAGACGCAGTACCCGTAGACGTCGTACCAGGCCGATGTCGCTGTGCAACCCGTACAGTTCTTCGTTATATCTTCTCCTCCATACACCGTTTGAACAAACGGGACCGTAGGTAGTGCGCAGAATTTTCCTCTCAAAGCGACCAAGGGCATTATCATCCGCTTTTGTTAAGGTCCAAGCCTCTGCGCCGTAAAGGAAGACTGGGATGATTAAGGTCTTATATAGTTCTACCTTGGCTTTCTGAGAGAGGGCTCTGCTACTCAGTTGCCTCTTGAGCTCAAAGAAACAGCGGTTGGCAAGAGTTATTCTGCGTTTTATCTTAGCGCTGGTGTCGTTGCTGCTTGTCACTATCGAGCCAAGGTAGACGAATTCCTTGACCACTTCAAAGTTATATCCGCCCATGGTGACGTTCTGGGCAATACGTCGGTGTTGTCGGTCTCTTTTAGATGAAAGCAGATATGTATTTGGTTTTACCCTCATTAACCTTGAGACCCATCTTAGCCGCTTCTACCTCAATGCTTACAAAGGCCTCATTGACGTCTCGCTGTGTCCGTCCAATTACGTCAATGTCGTCGGCGTACGCAAGCAATTGCGTAGACTTGAAATAAATCGTACCTCTTGTGTTGGCCAGTGACTCTTGCACGATCTTTTCAAGCACGATGTTGGAAAAATTGCATGACAGCGCGTCTCGGTTTGCTCATTACCGACCTTAATGGAGCAGCGAGAAATCTCCATTGTCATTCTGCACAGTCGGACGAGTTTGGCAGGGATGTTAAAACTAGACATGGCTTTGTATAGCTCATCTCTATACACGCTGTCATATGCAGCCTTGAAATCGACGAAGAGGTGGTGAGTGTCGATTTGGTATTCCTGGGTCTTCTCCAAGATCTGCCGTAGCGTAAATATTTGGTCTATTGTGGATGTACCTGGCCTGAAACCACACTGATAAGAGCCGATCAGGTTATCCACAAACGGTTTCAGGCGTTCACACAATACGGCAGAGAAGATCTTATATGCGATGTTAAGGAGATTTATTCCCCTATAGTTGGCGCAGTTATAGGGGTCTCCTTTCTTATGGATCGGGCAAACCATGCTGAGATTCCATTCGTCGGGCATGCTTTCCTCCGACCATACCTTGCATATGAGTCCTCCTTACAACATGCAGCGTCCGTGCCCGGGAAACAGCTGCAGTTGCGGCAACAAACTCTTTGATCATTCGACAATACACTTCAGCAGTGAATGTCTCTTGTTAGTCAGAAAAATAAGGGCCAATCTCTCGGGCGAGCGTCGTGGCGCAGGGGGTAGTATGTTGGCCTCTGACGCCGAAGAAACGGGGTCGAATCCCGACAACAGCCATGTCATCGAACGTGTTTTTCACTGTGCTTCTCCTCAGCGGGGTACTGACAAAACCCCCTGTAGAATAATTGTCAAGAAAAGCTTCTCGCCGTTCGGAACCGGCAATAATATGGGTGATTGAGAGAAATTCGGCTCTGATCCTTCATGGACCGTAACGCCAACATACATACATACATCTCTCGGGCAGAAATGGCACACATACCGTCGTTTGAGGGCAAAGTAAACGTTTTTGAGAGCACCGTGGCGCAGTGGGTAGTGTGTTGGCCTCATGGGTGATTGAGAGAAGCTCGGCTCAGGTTCTTCTTGGACCATAACGCCAACATACATACATACATACAAACGTTTTTGATAGTATACTCCTAGGGTTGCTTGGGCACTAGTAACATAAGTTCGATATGAAAATCTGCTTCATCACTAAACAATATGTTGCCAAGCGTTCGTGCCCTTCGAAAACGTACGAACGTTGTTCTTGCGAAGGTTTCTCGCAAAATGATAGTCACTATTTGGATTTTGGTAATTTTTTTTTATTAAATAACGTGCACAGATGATCTTATCATTCCCGTAGAAGCCTCAATCTTTCTTATGGATTTACGCGGATTTGGCATTATTTCGTGTCGAATTTGAGCGACATGTTCCGGCGTCGCTGTTGATGTTGATGGTCCAAGAGGAGTTCTGTTCACCACTGTCCGTTTTTGTCTAAACCTTTGCAGCCACGGCAATTTTTTTTAATAGTTCGCGCAGATTCAAGATTCATACTCTTATTATGTTTGTCACACAACCTGGACAGAGTGCAGATGGTTTGGGTCGTAGATGTTCGTTCATTGATCTCCAGGGGTGGTTGTCTTAGATAGTATCCGAGAGGCGCTCGACTGAATTTTCATGTTGGTTGTAGTTCTCAGCAAAAATGTCCCATGCCATTATGGTGTTTTATTAGACCTGCACACACAGAGTATGAATTTGAAGTGGCTATATAGTGTGAGTGTTATGCCTTCATTAGTACTTTTGATCACTTCCCATTCACAGGAGTTGCATTTCTTGGCTATCGACATACTTTGAACTACAGACCTTCCGCTCGACAATCGGTAATGTTTACAACGGCCACTCTCACTCGGACCATTATTCAGTCTGCGTAAACTGAAATGGGTACTAAGCAAGAAACAAGGATTCGCCCGTTTTCAAATATTGTTCAACCGAAATTGCGCGGTGCGCTCCCGACCAACGACTCATCGCGGTTAATAAATCTGCAAAAAAAAATGCGCATCAATGGATGCCTCCTTCACTTACCTCACCCCGCTGGTTTATAAGTATAAAGTTGAACATTACCTGCTGGACAACCTTTATTTTTCGTTACTCAAAAGTTGCCGCTTAAATGCTTTCGTCTTTATAACAAGCATATTTTGCAGCATTAAACCTCAGCTAGAGGGTAGGGTAATAGCCACATTAAAAAAACTTCTTTCGTTCGCAAAATAAACTCATTAGGAGATCACTCCTGGAGTTATATATGAACGTCGTCGCTTTGAATTTGTACAACAAAAAGGTACAATTAGAGGAAGCTACGCAGATGACATTGATGTTATTGGACGGACAAAGCGAGACGTCAATGAGGCGTACGCAAGCATTGAAGCAGAAGTGGCTAAAGTGGGTCTAAGGGTAAATGGGGAGAAGACCAAATACATATATGCTGTCATCCCAGAAAGACGCGCAACACCGACGTCTTGGTCAGAACGTCACCTTCGGCAGCTATATTTTTGAAGTAGTCAAGGACTTCGTCTACTTTGGCTCGATAGTGACAAGCAGCAACGACACCAGCGCTGAGATAAAACGCAGAATAACTCTTGCCAACCACTGCTTCTTCGGGCTCAAGCGGCAATTGAGTAGTAGAGCCCCCTCTCGAAAAACTAAGGTATCCCTCTACAAAACCTTAATCATCCCGGTTCTCCTCTACGACGCTGAGGCTTGGACGTTATCAAAAGCGGATGAAGAGGCTCTTGGGCGTTTCGAGAGGAAAATTCTGCGTGCAATCTTTGGTCCCGTTTGTGTAAACGGAGAGTGGTGGAGGAGATTCAACCGAGAACTGTACGGGCTGTACAGCGACATCGGCCTGGTTAGACGTCTTCGGATCCAACGTCTAAGATGACTGGGCCAGGTAGAGCGAATGGACATCAACGTTCCGGCCCGAAGAGTCTTCGACTCCAACCCGAGGGACCACGCAGCAGAGGGCGACCGCATTTAAGGTGGCGCGCACCGCTGGAAAGGGACCTCAACCAACTGAGCGTGCGGCACTGGAAGCGGCTGGCCATAGATCGGGCCGGCTGGAGAGGCTTGTTGGTTGAGGCCCTGGTTCACCCCGAACTTTAGCGCCATCAAAGAAGAAGAAGAAGAAACTTGGGGCATACCTCTAATGTTTTGAAGTCACTTTGCTTTCACTTCGATGTCCATCCAATCATTCACAGGAATTCTGTTGAATATACTTCTTCTTTGGTGGCGCTACGGCCAATGAAGGACCAGAGCCAAGCTTCTCTTCAATCACCCATGTTGTGTGTGATTCTGTTTTTCACACAGTTGAAAGGGACCTACAGTTTAATGCCGATTCCGAACGGCTTGAGTTAAGAAGCTTTTTCTAGACAACTATACTGCGGGGGATTTTGCCAGTAGTACCCTGCCGAGGAGGAACGCCGCGAAATAAACATTCGATGGCGTTGGTGTTATCGGGATCCGAACTCGCTCATCGTGCGTCAGAGTCCAACACACTAACTACTGCGCCACGGCGCCCTCTACGGCCTTGCAAATAACATTGTTAGCACCGCTCGCAAAAAAATCCGGTCAGGCGAGGGGATTTCCAATTAATAAGAAGTGAATTCGCATACGTTTTACTTCGAATTCAAAATATCAGACTCATGGTGTCGTACACCTTCCTTTCTTATATGAACTCACCAAATTTCACAGTGTATGCTTTAAACTGTGTAGGTGATTGAGAGAAGCGAATATCTGATTCTCCACGGACTATAACGCCATTAGGAGGAACGCTCTAACGCCGATGACACGGGATCAAATCCCGACAATAGCTGCCTGTAGTATAATTGTCAGCATTTCCTCCGCGAATGCCCAGTTCTGGCAAGTCTCAGGTTCTGCGCCTTTGTCAAATACTTCCTCGACAACCTCAGAGATCGCCAACCTCAGTTTGGTCAACATAACCAATTTCTTAACTAACTCCACATAACTTTCGAGTTTTGGAGCGTCAAAACAACGTCTAGCGCTAATTGTATCCTGACGCTCATCTTCTCTTTAAGGTTCCTCTCCGGTTCGGAGGTTGGAAATCATCGTTTTTTAGCGTTTGTTTGAGATCTAGCCATTCTCTCAGATTTGCTATCCACGTTGTTCTTCGTCCTCATCTTGATCTCGTTCCTTCTATTCTTCCTTGTAGGATGATATGCAGTAGATGGTACTTGCTGTTTCTGAGTATATGACCTATACCACCTTCCTCACTTGTCACTCTATCCATCCAAAGGGATCCGTTCTATTCTTCTATATACCCGTATATTTCAAATGCTCCTGCAACATTCCAACAAAGGTTCGTCCAATGTTTGTGCGGTTAAAGGTTATTGCGCTAAGTCATGAGGTTTTGTTCTCTGAAGACGGCGCAATACATTTTGTGCTATTTACTTGGTCTTCAAGACGACGTTTATGTTTTCCTGCGAAACCATATTTTTCACAGTAACGATACTCAGATCTCAGTGGATATCCTCGTTTCTAATATACCACGATGCATTGACGACAGCTCGTAGTATCTTCTTTATGACGTTAGAATGACCTTTCTTGGTGCAACCCCAGAGTTGTATACCATAAGTTCAAACTGGTTGTTCTCAATACTGAGTTGATCATACCTTCTTAGTGACCAGTACATTTCTTTGTATTTACATTCAAGCTCGTTACGTTTTTTTCTTAACGTGAGCCCTCCGTTTTAATTTCGCGTCGAGATTCATCCCGAGATGTTTAGCCTCATTCGCGAGCGAAATTCTCGCTTCGTTAACAAAAGCAAACTGGAAGCTTATCCGATTTTCTGTATGTAAAATGGACATGGACAGATTTAGTGTGGTTAAGTGCTATTTGCCAAGTTTTTGTACAATCATTTACACGATCAAGGGCAGGTTGCAGTTTCATAGTTGATTCCTCAACCGATTTACCCATTACAAGAATAGCTGTATCGTACTGTAAAGTAGAGTGGGCCGAGTATACTTCCCTGAGGAATGCCAGCCGAAATCACTTTAAGGTCGGAGTACGCACTTTCGTATTTAACGCTAAAAATTCTATTCGCAAGGTATGTACTTAAAATGATGGATAGCTTCTGTGGTAAGATTTGTCTTAGTTTAGACATCAAGCCTTCGTGCCACACTTTGTCAAAGGCTTGAGACACGTCAAGGAATACATATCAGTTTGTGTTCGAGTGCTTTTTCTATTATATCAGTTATTCGATGCTTCTGTAACCAAATTGATGATCTGTTAAGGGATGCCTTTCTTCAATGATCGGTTTTAAGCATTTAAGTAAAATTCGTTCGAAAATTTTCGAAATTATCGGCAATTATTGTCTGTTAGTGCTTTACCCGGCTTTGGAACCATTACAGCCAACCGTCCAGGTTGTGTGACAAACATAATAAGTGTATGTCTCTTGAACCTGCGCGAACTATAACGAAAAAATAAAAAAACCGAACTTCAGATCCCCAATTGAATAATTGTATTAATTTGTAACTTCCCAGTGGGATTTTATTGTAATGGGGCCGATTTTGCGAATTCCAAATGTTGACATATCTCCATGTTTCAGGTCACCAGTATCCAAATCCAAGGCTTTGTGTGTGTGTCTGTATGTGCGTATGTACGTCTGTGCGCATGTGCGTACCCTAATTTTCGTCTCGATTATCTCGAGAACCAAAGACGATAGTGTCATTTGATCGGGCTCATTCCACGCGTATTTACGCAACTTAGAACTGAGTAAGTTTTCAGCAAAATCGGTCTGGCCGTTTTTTATTAGGAATTAATTAACTAGAAAATAGGAAAAAAAATTAACAACACGCGGTGTTCCCAAGCGGTCTCCCATCTAAGTACTAACCGCGACCGACGCTGCTTGATTGCGGCGATTGGACGAGAACCGATACATATGAGATTGCTCGGACCGTGTTGTGGTTGGGTAAGGAAACGCACACTCATGAGCTGCTCGTGAGTGTGCACTACCCAATGAGCAATTATTAAACGCACGCGCTCATGAGTAATTGGCTTTGAGCATTCTTATTTTCGCTCACGAACATGAGTGTGTGCGCGTTTATGGAAACTCACCCCTGTGCGCACTTCATATGGTACCGGATAGTAAAAATATTTTCAATTGGATTCAAATCAGGAGATTAAGTAGGCCACTCCATGACTTCAATCCCTTTCTGCTAAAACCACTCTTTCACTTTACGGCTAGTATGTGCTTCTACTTCGCAGTAGGGCAGCATCATGGTTACCAAGATCTTAATGTACAAATGCTGATCCATTGTGCCTTCAATTTTGTATATGAGTGTTAAATGGGCGTCGCACATATTGTCGGGTACCAGGCCCATCAAATAACACGCCCGCTTTCGTTCCGGTAATTTTGATGTGAAAGATGAGTCACGCTTTGGTCGTCCAATTACTGAAAAAGCAGATGGAATCCTTGAAAAAGTGCAGGAAGATAAGCATATCAGCAGTGTCGATATTGGTATGGAGCTAGGCATTGACCACAAAACTGTTTTGAACCATTTACACAAAGCTGGCTACAAAAAGAAGATCGATGTATGGATTCCTCACGAGTTAAACGCGAACAACATGATGGACCGAACTGCTGCTGAAAGGCAATGAAATCGAGCCATTTCTGAAACGTCTAATAACCGGTGATAAAAATGGATCACATACGACAATCGGAGGCGTAAAAGATCGTGGACAAGGGATGCTGAGCCGTCACTAGCATTCGCGAAACCAGGATTGACGCCGAAGAAGGTGATGCTGCGTGTGTGTGATGGGATTTGAAGGGAATCGTCCACCCTGAGCTACTCCCAGTTGGTCAGCCAATTAACTCTCAAGTCTACTGTGGAGAACTAGAGAGATTACACCAGGCAAGAAAACGACCCGAATTGAATAATAGGAAAGGCGTTGGCTTCCATCACGATAACGCTCGACCACACAATTCTTTGATGACCCGTAAAAAATTGCGAGATCTTGGGAGGTTTTGATGCATCCACCATATAGTCCAGATAGACGTCTGACTATCTCTTGTTCTAATCCCTGCAGAACTCTCTCAATGGAATAAACCTGATTTCAAAAGAAGCAAATGTTCGCCTATAAGACGCATTGTCATCGCAGAAACAGGCAAATCGAGCTTAGTCCCGATCTCCGTTGCTGACTTTGCTGGACATTTTTTACTTAGACGCACTTTTTCCCGTTCTTACTTTTTCGTCCTCTAGTTTCCGGTTGTTCTTCTGAATTTCGCGGCAATATTTAACTAGACAGCAACCCGAAACACAATATTTCTGTTTTGTACTGGCCATTCTAATTACCGGACCTTAGCCTATAGAGAAACTTTAGGTTTTTGAGCTACAGGTCACAATGGAGACCGCAAAGAAAAACATACCATTAGAGAGGTTAACAACATAACATCCATTAAGGTAACAAACGTTTCTGGTCGTTTTTAAAAAACGTAAAAATCTCAACTACGTCGTCTGTACCGACGCTCATCCACAATGACATTCCAGCTGTCACCTCCTTAGACAAGGCTAAGCTACTTGCTGCCCACTTCGGAGCCAGTTCCCAGCTCGTACTTTGTCTCCGTTTGTACTGGAGTGCGTCAATCCCACCTTGGGACTAATCTACTTCCGCACTTGTACAGGTTCTTATGAACCTTGACATACACTGGTCCGCTGGTCCAGATGGTATTGCCCCAATAGTTCTGAAGAGGTTTTCTTCTACGCTGGCTAAACCACTGCGTAAGCTTTTTCACCTTTCCTACTACTCTGGGCTCTTTCCTAGTAGGTGTAAAACAGCATTTGTCCAGCCTATACCCAAAAGAGGCGAATCATCTTCTTCCTCCAACTACCGACCTATTGCGCTAACGTTCCTTCTTTCCAAGGTCATGGAAACGCTGATTAACCGTCAGCTTATGAAATATGTATATTGAATCATAGAAACTTCCAAATGGGTGGAGTTTGAATGGCATATCTCATCGAAAAGTTGAATCGTTCGCTTCACCAAACAGGTGAAAGCAAAATAGTTGCACTGGATATTTCGAAAGCATTTGACAGGGTTTGGCATGAAGCCCTTTTGTCGAAAATGCGTGCTTTTGGGGTCGATGAGTCTCTTCTTCAATGGATTGATTAGAAGCTACTTTCGAATCGTTCAATTCATTCTTAAATGCTGGTGTTCCACAGGGCTCCGTCTTGTCTCCAACACTCTTTCTTATTTTTATAAATGATCTTTTTTCTGCCACTTCTAATCCAATTCACAGTACCCTTAGCTTCTCATATTCATTCACTACTTTACAACCTGCAATTCGGCTGTAGATAGTGAGCGGCAGCATATGAACTTAGCATTCAATTCCGATATCGACAGCATCATCCAATGGGGTAAAAACAATAAGAGTGGAATTGAATTCATCCAAAACACAATGCTGTGTTCTGCCGTTAAAGCGTAACACTGACCCAATACCATGATCCATGAATGGCACTTGTATCCCTGAAACCGAAAAGCTTTCCATCCTGGGTATGTGTGTTGCTCGCAATCTTAATTGGAACGGCCCCATATATTTAGTGTCGCCAAGAATGCATAGGCTTCTCATACCTACTTACTTAGATGGTGCTACAGTTTGAACCAAGGCCTCATCTAACAAGCTTCTCCAGCCGGCGCGATCTTTGGCCACCTGCTTCCAGTGCCGCACGCCCAGTTGGTTGACCTCCCTTTCCACCTGTATGCGCCACCTCAGATGCGGTCCTCCCTCGGGGTTGGAGTCAAAGACTCTTCGGGTCGGAGCGGTGATGTCCATTTACTCTACATAGCGCAGCCATCCTAGATGTTGGACCCGAAGACGTCTAATTAGGCCGATGTCGCTGTACAATCCGCGGGGCACGCCCAAGAGCCTATTCGCTTTTGATAACGTCCAAGCCTCAGCGCCATAGAGGAGGACCGGGATGATTAAGGTTTTGTCGAGGGATACTTTGGTTTTTCGAGAGAGGGCTCTACTGCACAGTTTCCTCTGTATAATTCGTCTCTATAAACACTGTCATATGCGGCTGTAAAGCCGACGAAAAGATGGTGCGTGTCGACCTGAAATTCTTCTCCAAGATCTGCCTAAGTGTAAATATTTGTTCTATCGTGGATTTTCCTGGCCTGAAACCACACGGGTAGGAACCTACCAGATTGTCCACGAATGGTTTCAGAAGCTTACAGAGTACGAAAGAGAGGATCTTGTACGCAATGTTCAGGACATATGTCCCTCTTGGGGTTTCCTTTCTTATGGACCGGGCTTCTTACACAGATGCAAGAAATATTTCTCACCCTTGGATCTGGCTACAATCTATAAGGCGCTCATTCGCCCCAAATTAGGGTTTAACGCTCATGTCTGGTACGGTGCTTCCAATACCTCATTGCACCTACTAGATAGAATACAATGCACCTACCTTTGGGAAAATAAAATCACACAGCTCGCGTTTAATCCTTTATGGACTGTAACGCCATACAACTGCTCTTATTGTGATCACAGCTGTACGTTAAATTGTTCAAATATTCTTCTTCTGCTTAGGAACAGTCCTTCCACTACATTCCCTACAGTTGTGATAAGCTTCACTACGACAACACGTTCTTCTACTACATAATCGTACAGAAAACATGCTAGTCATGTCCCATTCAGAGCGCCAATATGCTAAAACCAAAATGACGAGCCATTTGTTAGTTGCGATTTTTATGAACAAACCTTACTATATCTCAGAGCAAGAACTCCTGTCCTTCATACCTGACGTAGTTAACCATGGGACCTTTTGATTCTTCCTTAATATAGACTTACTTCTTGGAGCATGATGAGCTCAAGAGATTGCTTATAAATTGACTAGAAGCAAGCGATGCTATGATGATGAACACAGATTCCACACATCTTTTAAGCCGAGTCAAGGACGGCAAATGAAAGGTGTACGAGGGTGAATCAATAAGTACCCGTGTTTACAATGAAAACCCAGACTTTTGTCAAAACTTTGCTCCTTTTAGAGCAATGCAATTTTCCCAACGTCCTTCCTATTTGTTCAAACTCTCTAAAAAATGGAATGTATCACACTTCGAAATAGGCTTCGGTCTCCGCGATGACCTCCTCCTCTGAGATGGATTTTTTCCCGCGAACAAAGCTATCAGATTAGGGCATAGAAAGAATTCGCAGGGGGCCAAGTCGGATGAGTATAGTGGATGCAATAATTCGAGCATGGCTCCTTTTCTCCTTCAATGTTTTATCGAAGCGGTCCAATAATTCACTGTATAGTACTTTCCTGTGATCGTGCTACCTTTTTTGTGAAGTCGATGAGAATAATGCCCTTTGAATCCCAAAAAATTGTGGCCGTAACCTTCCCGGCCGATGGAACCGTCTTTGCCTTCCTCGGGCCAGATTCAATTGAGAAAAATCCATTGCTTGACTGTCGCTTAAGCTCTGGCTTGTAGTAATGGGTCTAGGTTTCATCAACGATGACGACTCGACACAAAATTTCTTGCGGATTTCGCTTAAAGAGGTCTTCTTTGAAGTTGTTAGCCGAATCCACTTGTTGTCTACCGTGAGCAATCGCAGTACCAACAAGTGGCTGGCTTCGCAGTAGCGCATTCTGTCACCCCAATTTTCCAAGACCTTGTTGATGGTTTCGGGCCGTAGCTCACGGATTACTTGGATGATATTGACATTAAGTGCTTAAATCGTTTCCGCATTGTTGGCATAACACCGGTCCTTCACGGCTGCCCACAAAAAAAGTCCAAAATCCGCAGCTCCGAGACGGCCAATTGAAATCACCAAGACGGCTGGTAACTCAATTCGGGAATTTGGTGCGCAAAAGACCCATTGTGGCATGGCGCGACATCCTGCATGAACCAGAGGTCGTACAATCGTTAGAAACGTTGTTCCAAGCCTCATTTTCGAAGAAAAATGGTCTAATGGTACTACCACACCACAATCCGCACCAAACTGTCATTCTCTGAGGATGCAGGGTGTCTTCTCGGCAATAACGTGCTTGTTTTCCGAGCCTCAGGGGCGGCAATTTTGTTTGTTAACGTAGCCGCCGGGATGAAAATGCGCCTCGTCAGAAAAGATGATTTTCGCCCAAAATCGTTGTCCAATTCTAAGGCTGCTCTAAGGCCCAAACTGCAAAGCGATAACGAAGCGGATAGTCGTGCAACTTAAATTGCTGAGTCAATTGAACCTTGTAAGCGAATAATCCGAGATCTTTGTGCAAAATTCCTATCAGGCTGGTGATGGCGAGTTGATGTTCGTGAATTGAGTCTTACATTCTCGGCCACAGCAGCCACATTCTCATCTGTGCACACCGGGATCATGACTTCTGTCCACTAGCATACCAAGAACTTTTGCACAAACTTGCGTACAGCAGTCGCGGTGGTTGCTTCATTTCGGCCAAAATTTCTTTTCAAAAACGCTACGCTGTTTTTGGCTACACAGCCCTCACTTTGGAAATAAGTTTTGATATTCCCAACGTTGTTCAAGCTTAAAGCGACTAATTTCGTTCCGCGGAGGTATGTTACTGCCTTTCTGTCACGATTTCGAGCGGGAAACAGCTGAGTGTCAAAACAACATATGATTATAGGTGGGGCCCACCCTATATTTGTGAGCGACAAACTAATACTAACTCCGAAGGTAAGGTATTGGCCTAATGCCATCCCACGATTGTTCAAGAAATGGATTGTCGCCGTTTACATTTGCAACTCTGCCGCCCTGTTACTTTGTCTCTACCTACTGACATGTCGGTGTAGGGTTTTGAGGAGGTCCAATCGACCAATTTGAAATGGACATCATCTAAGGCGTACCATAAGCTAGTGGATCCTGTGGATCCCGCTTCCAACAGTACAAGGTCTCGCAATTGTTCATTTCTTCAAGAAATCCCTGGAGATTATGGCCTCTGCATTCCAAGGAATAGTTGCCATAACCTTGTCAGTCGCATCGGCTTGATGACCATCGTAAGGCTGTTCTACATATTCACTTCTGTTTCACGCACTTTAAATCGGCGACAAGGATGACGTGATGGACAATTTTACAAATTTCCCTGATAGACACGCTTGCTGGGTAAACAATTCGTTGAATTAATATTTGATCGTGGTCGTCTAATGTATCGTTCACGTTTTGCGGTCCAAAAAAGAGAAATCATCCGACGAAACTTCTCTTTTCCTACTTCTAGTCGAAAAAGTGAATTTGTGGGAAATTTAGCAGCGCGACAATACGAGTATTTATCAACTTATCCTTATTGATCGGCTCTCTGTCTGGTGTGTTTAATTAATTAGCAGTTACGATTGTAGCTGAAGATTTAAAAAACAAAACCCTTCAGCGACAATAGCTAGGTTCAATGCTCAATTGTGGCTTGTTCTTTCTGACAAACTGAGTTGATAACTTCCTCGTTTCACTCTCTTTCGGCTCCTTTAGTCACTTGGGGATAGCTTTATTCTGTACTGATTGCTTTTCAAATAGAATATTGCTTGCGACTGTAATTTTCAATCTCTCAATAGGTCCATAAGACTACATACCTCGAAATAAGCTTCACCACACAAGATACTAATCGAATTCATTTTCCCTTTTACATTTTCAGACTGCGCGACAGCGAAGAAATCGTACGAAACCTGTTACAGCTCAAGACGACGAGAAAATGCCATCACCTTCCACATCTCAGCAACAGACTCGCGATGAGGATAACGGTTTTAACTCGGACAGCAGCAGCAATGAGCTATTAGAGAAATGTCCAATTTGCCTGCTAACCTTTCGCAATCAACAAATCGGCTCACCGGCTACTTGCGAGCATATCTTCTGTGCGAATTGTATCGAGGCTTGGTCGAAAAACGTACAAACGTGTCCAATCGATCGAATCGAATTCGATAGAATCATCGTTCGGGAATCATACGAGAACCGGCAGCTCGTACGCGAAATATCCGTTTGCAAAACCAACGATACTGAGAAAATCAATCAAGATATCAGCGATGACGACGCAACACACTGTGAGGTATGCAATCGTACCGATCGAGAGGATGTTATGCTGTTGTGCGATAGTTGCAATCAAGGCTATCACATTGATTGTCTATCGCCACCGTTGTCGGAGATCCCTGAAGGATCGTGGTACTGTGACAATTGCTTCGATTCGGAAAATGGCGAGTCGGACGTCGAAGATCTGAATGAGTTATTCGAAGATATTCGAGATATGGGCATTCCTGATTCTCGGTATGTAATTACCGAAGTACGTCAGCCAAGAATTTTGCGCACGCGACAAAATGAACGTATACGGGCGGCAATTATTTCGCGAACTCGGTCAAGTGCAAGGATACGGAACGCAGCTACTGATTCGGCGGCTCCGTCAACATCTCGTACGACGAGAACTGTTCGGAAATCGTCTCGGGCGACGAGAACGCCGAAAATCCGACGCCGTCGCAGACGACGCACTCGTCAGCGCACCTATGTTGTTGAGTATGATTTGAATAATTTTGATGAGAAGTTCGCCATCAAAACAACCAAGAAAGTCATTCGAAGACGTCGTCGAAGGCGACGAACACAAAGAGCCACACGCAGCAGTAGGCGCGCAGAGGTGTCCAACGAGAGGGATGAGAGGCTGACTGCCAGCAAACGACTAGCTGAAATGTTGGGCGTAAAAGCAACCGATCGCGATGCGCGTGCAGCTGCCTCAGTACAGACATTCTCGCTCTTTGGCAACGCGAACGAGCTGGAGTATTTCTCCGACAGTGACGATGGCCGCCAGTTACAAAGTGAGATTCAAATCGAAACAGGTGGATCGGCTGCAGTACAAACATCGGTACGGATATCGAATTATCGCACGTCGCATCGGAGTAAAAAAGGATTACTTTCGCGGGTGGAACGTGAACAACCGTCTAGTACACCGGACTTGCTATCGAACATTATGGACTTGCAAGATCGTTGGCACAACGCCAGTCGACACTTGGACGCAGTGAGAATAGGACAAGATGGCTCATTGAATATCCCGCCCGCGAGCACAGATCCCACGCCAAATATATCGACTATAGTACCGAGCACTACAGAAACCCGGCCCGGAAGTGGTGTGAACTCAAATGATGTAACTCAAGCTCCAATGTACCCACGCGGTGGCGGAGGTAATAACCGTAGTTTTAACTCGGGCGGCGGAGGAAGCAACAACTCTGGAGGCAGTTACAATAATCGGTACAACAGCAATTCAAATTATCGCAGTAGTGGAACAGGCAGCGGAGGCGCTGGTAGCAGCAGTGGAGGTTCAGGAGGTGGCGGACAATTCAGATCAAGCTTTGGAGGTACTGGCATTGGATCAAATCTCTTCAACATGGTTGGAAGAGGCAATTTCTCCTTCAGTAGTCCGAACTATAATCAAAATCAAGACAGTGACAACAACAGCTCAAACAACAACAATCCCAACAACAGAGATCGTTTCAACAATCGCAATAACAACAACCGGAATAACCGGAACTCACTACCACTTTTCAATAGCAGCAATAATAACAGCAATAATTCGTCTAACGATAACATGTCCACACTAAATTTGAGCCAGCCGCGACAGATTAACACCAACCAACAACCGGCCCCGATTCTACAGCAACTACCTTTTCAAATTCCCAACCTTCCACCGCCTCAAACCGCACCAATCCAACCGCTTCATTCGCTGCCACCACCAGTGAATCTATTCAGTAATCCTCCACCGACCAATGCACATCCGCAAATGTTTGGTCCCACAAATCTCAGTCTGCCAGCTATGCTCAGTCAACCGCCACCTGCAATTCCAGTACGTCAACAGCCAATACCTTTAGTCAGCATTCCTCCGCCAGGACCGGCACCAATAATACCGCCACTATCGGCTCCACCAGCATTCAATAGTTCATTGTTTCAACTGACGGCCGATTATGCGAATGACGATGATGACGACTCAAATTGCCCAAACTTCTCCGTCTACTCGATGGAGTCGTTGCAAGTGGCCAAGTCGGATGTTAAGACGGCGATCGAATCCAAAGGCGAAACGCCGAAGGTATGAATGTATTCTTGTTTCGATCAAACATTTCCTTTATTGTCCCTTACCGTATGTTAGTTGATTCGTCAACAGAAAAATACAACTTTCCAAAGTGAGGTAGGGCGTGGCGGGGTTCTTTTAATTTTTTATTTTTTTTTTTTCAATCTGCAATTCCAGACGTAATTAGGGAAATTTTGCTTAAAAGATTTGAATTGTTTTGTTTTTGTTTTCTACGTTTTAGGTAATCTTAGAAAACAGTCTATCTTTGAATTCTACGACGACATAGCTGACTTAGTCGTATGAGAATATGGACACATGCTCCGTGAGCTTGATTAGCACAAAAAGCTAGAAGAAGACAATACATTGCTTGCCCGCTTTAGTTTATATAGAAAACCATTGCTTCATTGGGCTTTAGCCTCGTTTTACGGATTTTATTTTTCAATCTTTTACGTATAGAACATAGGTATTACGTATTTAGTAATGTGAGGTCAACCGCAAGTTGATTTATTGGACGGTAGAATGCTGCTAAGCGTCTTATTCAATCAGTTGTATACCACAGAAAGAAACAATTAAAATTGGTCAATACTGGTAACAAAAACAGTATTTTATGCAGTCAGTTCGGGAAGAGAGGTTGAGCTTGAACGAGTTATTGACTCCCTTGAGGTATCTTTACTCTAAAGGACCAGAGACTTACGTAGTCAAAACAAATAAACAAAAAAAAAAAAATGTTTGAATAGGTGGACTACAAATCCATTGTATTCTCCTTCAATTTCCTTGAAATGACGTTGACAACACACCACTCAGAGGCCGTTCCAGTGTTAAAAACTTTCATATTAAATTGAAAACAATAGAGACAGCCATGGACAGAGAAACAGCACAGATTAAAGGAATTAAGTTGACCATTGTTGGCTCTGCATATAAAACGATTTATTTGTTTTGCGTTAAAACATTTAGTGTAAGGCCTTCAAGCTTTGTCTTTAGCTTATTCTTTTTCTTTATTTAACTTTTCTTTCAACAATTCTCGTTGATCACCAAGACTGAAGTGAGTGGACAAGCTCTTCTCAAGTCTCCTCTAGACAAAGAGGAGAGCCCCAAGCCTACACATCTAGCACATCTACACTTTTACTGCACTTTACGCTTACAGGGTCAGATGTTAGGGAGGGTATTTTATTCATCATTTAAGCTTCATTCCATTCATTTATTCCAATCCTCGAAGCACTTTTGATATGTGCATCTTGATATGGCCTTGGTCAATTCCATTCTTTATCTCTTCAATTCTCTCAGTTTTGGAAAGAAAAAAAGTCCCAGGGGGTTAAGACCGGTGAATACAGTGACTTGAGGCATGATCACCAAGACATTTCTGATCTTTGATCCATTTTTTCCAATAGCAAAAGATCGCCAAACAATATCGACAGACGTTTATGCTGATAATGTATGTTGGCGTTACAGTCCACGAAGAACCTGAGCCGAGCTTCTCTCTATCACCCATGTTGTGTGTGATTTCATTTTCCCATAGGTGAAAGGGACCTACAGTTTATTGCCGGTTCCGAACGGCGAATTTTGAGAAGCTTTTCATGACAATTTTACTACAGGGGGTTTTGTCAGAACCCCTGCCGATAATGCCAACATACATATGTTAGGGACAGGTGAAGCAACATAACAAAAAAAAAATCGAATTCTTAGGAAATTCAAAGAGTTCTCTTAACTTTTAAACAAACCACGTGGCGATGAAATAAATAGCACAGTTACTTGGTAATACTTTTAGATTTTACAATGTGTAGCTTCCCTGTAAGTTAACGGTACATGTTGCCGTTTAGGTCAACCCTGGTTTTTAAAATTAAATGTCATTTTCTAAAAGTTCCCGGTCTTAGTGAGTAAAAATACTGTGGGTTCCCGGGCATATGGATATTCCATGAAACTGCGCGGCCGACGAACTCGCATAGTTAGGGTCAAGCACACTCAGTCTTCCAAGCCTTGGGTATCTAAAAACACCAATAAATACGGTATAGCACATGATAGAACTTCGAACCATAGAGGCTACCAACCTCCAACGGAATGATAGTAATATCGGCTTTATCACTAAACAAATATGGCCTAACCTAAACTTAGGACGAACCATAGACCTTTAGGCAACCTTGAGCACTTTAGTGAGTGTCATCACAGGTCGTTGCACCATTGGAAAACACGCCGCCAGACGCCAATGACTTCTGCCGATTCTGCATGGATGAGGAGGAAGAGGAATCGATGCAGCACCTTCTCTGCTCATGCCCTTTTTTTGCGAATCGCAGGAGGATCTACCTTGGCGCGCCCTTCTATGACAACTAAGTGACCTAGCAGATATAAAAATAGCACAACTCCATCGCTTCATCAGAAGCACCGATTGGTTGTCAGGTAGCGGATCAAGGTAATATGATCCATGTGGTAATTCAATGGGCCGACGTTAGGACCTAACCTAGTGAGGACAACTTAAATAGCACACCTCTTATTTATTTCAAATAATTTGTCAATTTTAACTCTAATTCCGATATTATCAGGGTAAGTAATAGTAAATATATCCTTTTGCAAGAAATGTGCCGAATATTTAATGAATTAGGTACATCAACAACAGTATGGGACGAGGAAATCATTCCACGGAGGAGTTCAGACGACATGTTCTTGCCTATAAGAATGAAGGACTCTCCAATGCAATTATAGTACGAAAATTGGAGTGTTCGAGAAAAAAATAAAAATAATGAATGCCATCCAACATTGCAAAGAAATGGGGTCGAACATAAAACAAAGTGCGCAAAGATCGGACGCGAAAGACCACCTCTAGAACCGACTCGATCATAGTTCGCTTGAGCAAACTCCATCCATTTTTGACAGCTCCTAAAATGAAGTTAGAAACTGAACAACAACTTAATGTAAACGTATCAGTATGTACAGTTACAATTCGCTTGCACGCGATCATGTAAATAAAGATCCCAACTGGTGGCAGAATATACTGTAAACCGATGAGGCGAAATTGAATAGGTTCATACTCTGCGTTTGCAGTTCTGATGTAACACCATAATGGCATGGAACATTTTTGCTGAGAACTACCACAAACGTGAAAATTCAGTCGAGTTCCTTTCGGATCCTATCTAGGGCAACAACCCCTGGAGAGTAGTGGAGAAACAGCTACGACCTAAACCACCTACACTCCCTCCAGGTTGTGTGACAAACATCATAAGAGTATAAGAACCTGAGCGATCTATACAAAACAAAAATCGGTTCGGATCAGATGGAAAACAATATGTAAGCAGCGGGATCAACCAAGAATTCAACCCTAAGTTCACCATAAAAAACGATGAAGCACGGTGTGGGGAAACCGTCCTTGTATGGGGCTGTATTTCTCGGCGTGGTTTTGGTCCAATTTATGACATTGATTGATGGCATTATGGACCAAGTGAAGTCTAAAGGCTTACGCTGAAGAGGAAATGCCATTGACCCGAAGCACACAGCTAAATCTGTAAAGCAGAAAATGTACGTTTTAAGTTGGCCAGCCCAGTATTGACATTGATTAATTGAGAACTTGTGAAACGAGGTAGAAAAATCCATCAATAGAGCTGTGGCAACAAATTTGGATCAATTTTGGGTCGAAATTCAGCGCACTTGGAGTACAATGCCGGTAGAACAATGTAAGGTACTGGTATCATCAAGACAAACTTATTTGTGTACAGTATTTGTGGTGCAATACGATTTTTTTTTTTAAAGCTGGTCATAAACTAGGTGTGCTTAAGAAATATTCCAATTTGTAAAAGTATTGGTTCCTAGAAGGATCAGGCTCTTAAGATCAGTTCTTTTAAAACATTTTATTTTTTTAAATAGCCTTTAATATGGGATGGAAAGCACACTGCTCAGCGGAAGAAAAAAGATTAGTTCTACGACTCAGGGATGAGGGTAAGACCTATTAATACATTAGAGGCATTAGGAAGGTCTCAAAACTTTGTCACAAATTTCCTTAAGCCAACAACAGTGCACGAAAATAGAGGAAGGGCCAAGAAACGTCTGCGGTTACTGACCGCCGCGTTTTGCTATTAGCTAAATCAAATCCTTTTACCTCGTCAAGGACTATAGTTGCACAAATAGATAACGAAGTAAGTGCACGTACAATCCGAAGAAAGCTACTGAGTTCGAATCTCCCACTAAGAGTCGCCAGGAAAGTTCCACTGTTAAGGTCCCGAAAAAAGTTTGCTAAAAGTCGGAAAGGTTGGAACGGACTTGAACGAGTGAAAAGATGGATAAATAATACAAAAAAAGACCGTCATACACCGTGGCGGAAATACACATCATGGTATGGTACGGTACATTCCGTATTAATAACGTCTTGACAAAAGGGTGATATAGGGACATTTTGGAACATGTGATGCTTCCATTAGCCGAAGAAAACATGCCCCTCCGATGACACTTTCAACAAGATAACAATCCGAAACATACGGCACATCTTGTGAAAGATTGGTTTCAGAAGCAAAAAGTCCGTCCGTCATCCAATGGCCCAGTCACTCCCCCGATCTCAATCCTATTGAGAACTTATGGAATGAACTTAAGAGAAAGTAAGGGAGTCATTATTCTACAAATGAAGACCAATTATGGGAAGCAGTTCAGGAAGCAAGTCGTTTTGGCAATATGCCAAAGAAAGTCAATGCCACACCGAATCCAAAAAGTTTTGGATAATAATGAAGGATACTCAGGCTATTAGAGTAAGGCAAACGATAATCTGCACTTTTAATGATAAGAATCCACCCATTTTCATATTTTAGGACGACACACCTATTTTTCTGACCAGCTGTGTAAATATAAAAAAAAACTAATTAGACCTGGGTGTGCTATTTATGTTGTCGCCACGGAATATGTGTTCTAGTTAAAACCCTCATAGGTCCTCATAATATCTATTTTGTTAATGGTTTACAGTACCATTTATTTGTTGAAAGCTGGTCCACATTTATGAGAGCACCGTGGCGCAGTGGGTAGTGTGTTGGCCTCTGCCGCCGATGACACGGGATTGAATCCCGACACAGCCATGTCATCGAACGTGTTTTCACGGTGTTTCTCCTCAGCGGGGTTCTGACAAAACCCCCTGTAGTAAAATTGTCATGAAAAGCTTTTCGAAATTCGCCGTTCGGAACCGGCAATAAAACTGTAGGTCCCTTTCACCTATGGGAAAATTAAATCACACACAACATGGGTGATTGAGAGAAGCTCGGCACTGGTCCTTCATGGGCTGTAACGCCAACATACGTACATGGTCCAGATTTATAAAACTTATATAATGTCATAGTCTCTGCGGAAAAAGGGGCATCCGCCTGATCGGGATCAGTACTTTTTATGCAGATCTAATCCATGAATTAAATTACACTCGCTAATTGCTTACGCTGTTGTGTGCACTGTTAAAAAAAAAAAAATGCATGTGAAGTAGTAGAAACTAAAATTGGCCGTATAAGGCAAGATGGCAAAGCATTCGAAAAATGTATAGCAAAATAGTCTAGCTCTTAAGCTAAATATTCCTAAAAAAACAACATTTTTTTTTCCGATGTCTTGGGGTGTCTCCTAAAGGGATTTTAGACTATGATAATGGCACACAACAGATCAATGACTGATTCCGTCAGGACATAATTACCATCCCTTCTAGCTAATACAAGGAAGAATTTAAAAAATCCCACAAAACATTGAGTAGGAATTGAGTCATAGATGAAGTTCAAAATACGTTCTCTTGCTAATATGTATGTAGATTTTTCTGTCCCTAAAAGTGTCTTTTCTCTGTCCATAGTTCAAAGGAAAGGAAATAAAAAAAAAAAACGGCTCTCACGAAATCCCACCATCACAAAAGTCGTAGCTCGACTATTGTGCATTGTTTTAAGCCAAACATGTGTTGCTGTAACTCGATTTTTTGTTTTGATCCACCAACTCCTTAGTATCGGAGTTTCTAATAAGGACTTGACAAGGACTTTTGAGATATTTCAAAAACTATTATCGGCATGAAGTACAATCAAAACATTTATGAATGGAACTCGACTTCGTTCATATGGCCACCGGGGGCAGGTTTGAAGCGGTCGATTCGTTGGAACCAATTTTTGATGGTTCCGGCCGCTATTTCGCGTTCAATGTTGGCTCTGAGCTCTTCCAACGTCGTCGGTTTGTTGGCATACACCAATTACTTAACGTAGCCCTAAATCGCACGAACGAGGCGGCCAGTCGACTGGCCCATTTCTTGAGATAACACGCTCATTAAACTTACTCTTCAATAAATCGATTGTAACGTGTGTTGTGTGGCTTGTGGCACCATCCTGTTGGAACCACATGTCGTCCAAGTCCATATCTTCCAATTCGAGCCAAAAGTAATCGGTAATCATGGCGCGATAACACTGGCCATTCACAGTAACGAAAAAATATGGCCCAATAACGCCGCTGGCATGCAAACCACACCAAACAGTTATTTTTTGTGGAGGAAGTGGTGGTTCATGAAGCACATGTGGAATCTCACCCGACCAATAACGCATATTTTGCTTATTGATGAACCCATCGAGCCAAAAATGAGCTTTCGTCACTGAAGATGATTTTGCGATGAAATTCATCATCTTGACGCATCTTCTCCAGAGCCCATTCGGAGAACGTACGTCGCTTCAAATGGTCCATCAGCTTCAATTCTTGAGTAAGCTTGATCTTGTATGGCCATATACGCCATAATGTGGTTTGAGCGGTGCCCAATTCTTGATGACGCCGTGGAATTGACTGATTTGGATCCTTTGCTACGGACGCCCGAACGGCAGCGATATTTTCGACACTTCGACCAACCAGTTGTCTTACTGACACGGCAACATCACACAACGAATATGTAGACTCTAATTTTTGCAGTAGACTTGTTAATGGCTGTCTACTAGGGCGAGAATTACGACTGAAAATTGGAGCTAACGCTCTTAAAGTTGCGGTCACCGACTCCGATTTCCGGTAGAAAATTTTTATAATTTGCAGATGTTGCTCGTTCGTGTGCCTTACCATGATGAATGTGTTGAGCAGGGATAAACAATGAGATACCAATCTTTCGTACGTCTGCCCGTTGATCCCAGCAGGGGTTGGTTGTTGCTTTTGTAATACACACCGATACTATACGTGTTGTTCTCCGTTTAAAAACGACGCTTTTGACTAACGCAATGATAGTCTCAAGACGTCGATGTGTAGTGTCAAGACGTGGCAAAATGGTCGCAGCAAGGCAGAATGACATAGTCAAGACGCCGTCAAACCGCAACGCGTTTGTAGGTGCAATCTGTCAAAGTGCCTGTCAAAGCCAATAGATTGATATCTCATTCTTTATCCCTATATTCGGTTGATGCATACTTATTGCGGCTTTTTTGTTTCAACAAATTTTATTCAGCAAAAATGATAAAAATATTTAACAGAGCGTAGTGACCACTTTCCGTTTGCTTGGCAGTCTGTCGATTCCACGGCCATCAAGTCATCCAAATCGTCGTAAATTTTGTTGGTTTGCCAGTTTTCAACGACCGATTGACGTAGTAGTCTGGTAGTAGCTTCGGTCGGTGAATATGGTGGATGTGGGAGCAGATCCGATCCCTTAGGGGTGATCGATTTGACGACACGACGTTGAACATGAGGACGAACGTCATCATGGTGGAAGACGATATGGTTCTTTTTTCGTGGTAATTTCGCTTCATTTGTACCGTGAAAGCGGCCGAGTTGAGCCAGATAGACATCGCTGTTAATGTTGAATTGCCGTTTGGCATTTTTATCCGGAATCTGCCACTGTTGGCTTTCATTATTGTCATTCCACCAATAGCAAATGCCGTTTGAGATGAGTCCTACCATACACACCACATTTTAGTATTCCTTTCGGAGAAACACCCGGCGACACGCAAACCTCCTTTCTTTTGACGTTTTTGAGGAGTGACGAGATTCTTCAGAAACCGAACTTGCTCATTTCGCTGCTGCAAATCAGTCAAAATGCGTACACGTTCTGCATTATTGTTGTCGGAGAGTTCGTGGGAGACCCATCCAGTAAATTTCCACATCTTTCCGAGCTTGTTGAGACGACGGATGATCGTCGTCTTCTTCCACGGCCGCTAGAAGGGCCTCGTCGTTGACCTCGTCGATGGTCGTCCTCTTCATTATTTATCTACAAGGTTTGTGTCGCACGTTTTAAACCTCTTGAACCATCTTTCTACTTGGCTTTTGCTGATTCGCCGAAAAGTTCGTTGAGATCGCGAAATGACTCTGTCGCCCTCCAATATTTCTCGAAGTGGTAGAGTATAATAAAAGCCGCAATAAGTATGCATCAACCGTATAGATACATTGTAAATATTATCCTATGTCATATGGGTTAAAAGATAAGATTCATTTTGTTGATCGATAGTTTCACTTTCTTTTACACGAAAAAAGGTGGTAAGCTTTTGGTTTTCATGACGAAAGTGGCAAATCGAAGCCATTCCTTTAGTAATAAGCATCTAAAGTATTTCTTGCAAATGGTATTATGTATCTTAATGTTTATTTTTGTAAGTATTTGTCACTAAGCTTCACGACAAGTCTATATATAAATTCTAAGGGGGGAGTAAGGTTAATTCGATACAAAAAAAGGGATGTTTCCGATGTTTCTCTTTTTTTTTTTGGGAACTCAGTTAATATAAATTCATCTCTATAGTTACTAGAGAGTAAGTAAAGTTTGAAGAACATTTTGTGAAATTTTCTTCAATTTTTATGGAGAAACGAGCCATTAACACAGAATCTCCGCGGGCATCTCAGAAAAAAAGTTCGATTGCGGTGCCACTCATAACTCATCATTGGATCATCTGAAATCAAAAAAACCAAAATGGTTTTTAGTTCATAAGTTTTTGCAGGTAATGACGTCGAGTTTTATTGATTTTTTAATTTTTTACAGTCAAAATGGCGATTTTTATGGTTCCGCACTTCAAAAGGAAAAAAAGCGGAACCCTTATAGGATCAAATTGTTGTCCGTCCGTCTGTCTGTCTGTCAAGACCCTTTATCTCGTGACCGCGTGAAGGTATCGAGTTGAAATTAAAACGATATACTCAGGTCTACAGTCTCTTGATGCTGTGAAAAAATCAAACTTCTAAGTTAACGTAAAAAATAGATACTGCCGTTTATGCCGCAAAAAACATATATTTCGACACTCTCAAGCGAATCAAAATTTATAGGGTATTTTCCGTTGACCTAGAACTATGAAATTTGGAAAGTAATACCGTCTTATACTACAAGTGGAGGGCAAAGTCTAAAAACTATACATTTGTAATTAAATCATAAAAAAAAACAGGGTCTTTATGCAAGGAACAGAGGTCCAAATTTTGAATTGAGTTAACTGTGTCATGTGGGGTATCGTATGAAAGGGCTTTATTGGCACAAGCTTAAACAGATTTTTAGTTATTTTTATGACGTACAGTTTTCGATTTATGACGAAGAATGAAAAAAAAAAAAAAAAAAAAAAAAAAACTTTTCCCTATTTTATAAGTATATGTAGGTAGGTACCTAATAACTTTGGTGTACGTAGTACCTAACAGCTTGCACTGTTGTGCATACCTGCTTACTTAGTTTAAAGTTTTCTAATTAAACATAACCCTAAATAGGTACCTATCTGCTTAAGTGTTTTGTACCTACTACATAGTTCAATATGGAACCCTCGTTGGGCGAGTCTGACTCGCACTTGTCCGGTATTTTTTTTTTTTTTTTTATAAAAAAAGACTTAAAAATTTTTGATTGTACGTTTAAAATAAAAATAAAAAACTCGACGTCATAACCTTGGCATTTATGTTAAGAAAAAGTGTTCAAAATTTCAAAAGGTACGTGTCATAGACTTTTAGCTACAGTATAGGCGCCGGCTCTGGAAAAAGGCACGTTTTTACACTACAAAGTTCATTTTTAACTTCCCATTGGGAAGCTGTTGTAATAGAGTAAATTTTGCGAATCCGAAATTTTGATATACATATGTACATATGTATTTCCACGTTTCGAGGTCGTCAGACTCCAAATCCAGGGTTTTTGTAAAGATGTATGTGTATGTGCGTATGTGCGTTCGAAATTTTTCGCCTCGATTATCTCGAGAATCACAGATGATATTGAAATGGGACTGGTTTCATTCGACGCGTAACTCTGTAACTTAGAACTAATTAAGTTTCCACCAAAACCGGTCCAGCCGTTTTTTGTTAGAAATGAAATACCTAACTTAAGTGTAGTCTGGTGTCAATATTGTTGTTTAGTTACTTGCAAGTGAAGAAATGTTAATTCAGTATTCTTAGTTGATGAATGGTATTGATGAGTATCTCCAAACTGATGGTTTCATCTATCTAACATTGTAGTAATTGTAGAAATAAGTGTTTAGATGTAGGCCATTGGTGTTCGGGATTGAGTTTCATTAAACCTTTCCGTATGTGCAAAGATCTAGATTATGTGAAAATAGTATTTCGAAGTTCATCCACATAAACCTAAGACTTCCTTACTCCCACTGAATCATCGATGCCAGCTCCTTTAAGCGAAGGGCTTTCAGCTAAGATGTCTAGTGTATCTTGTTGCTCCTGGCGACGTAGAATTGTACATTTTTTGCTTTCTTTGGCAGCATATTGCTCCGCCCGGCCTATTCGAATGCTGTCTACTGTCTGCCATGTTTTGATCCCCATCTCTTGCATAAATGACACAAACTAAAACAGCCTTCATTAGAAATACAAGCTGCAGTATTTAAACAACCATTCACAATTTTTTAGATAATTTTCCAAATAAGTTGGTTGAGACTCTCATTATTATTTTGAGTGAAGCCTCGACCACATCGCTCCAGAAGGGCGTCTGTACTTCAGTCCTCAAAAATAGGCTTCATGGCTCCAGGTTTGTTTTTTCAGCTGCAGCTTTCTGCCATTCGTACCATAAGTCTGTGTCTGGTGCTGTGGATTCTTATCCGTCGAGGTGTAGTGGTAATAAGTTACCCAAATGGCATCCCTCATTTTTTCACAGAATCATGATTTCGTCGAATGGCCAGACCATACAGTTAGTTACCTTTACCCGACCGGAGAGACGGAGACTTGCAATCCCATATCTTCGTTAGTTTGACTCGAATCGACTTTAAATTTGGACAAAATAATATCAAAATGTTGTACATTAATATAAGAAAACAAAAAGGAAATGCCTTACTTCCCCCTTAAAGTATCAAGGCTTTTAGTTTATACATTCCCTATAGTTATGTATATGTACTCGTATGTATTTCAATTAGTTCTCTTAGTAATCTCAAAAAATCGGAAACTAATTTAGAAAATATGTTGAACGTTTTCCATTTGAAAAAAAGTATAACGAAACGTATAACGTATATCATACGTTGAATTAAATAATTATTAAACTTAAATCCTGTAAAACGAAAATGTAATTAAGTACTATAAAAGACTAAGTCTTACTTGTACATCCTTACTTAAATAAATAAATAAATTGAAATTGAAATTGAATTAACTACAGGAATGTACAACTTGTCTATTGAGCCATTACGTTAAAAAAACAAAACCAAAAACCTCTTATATTCAAAATTATTTCATTTGTTAGAACACAATACTGATTATTTAAAAAAAAAAAAAACTGGATTCACTCGAAATGACCGCCTTTTGCTTTAACACAGGCTTTCAAACGGCGTGACTATTGGGCTATGGCGGCACGTATGGTTTCCATGGAGATCGTGGACGCTGCTCTGGTTAATGCTGTTCTAAGGCTTTGCAAATTTCTGAGGGGAGTTTTGCAGGCCATGTTCTCCAATTACGACCACAAACCATAATCCAGTGGATTCAGATCTGGACTCCCCGACGGCCAATCTTCTGCTGCTATAAAGGGGTTTCTCCGAATTCATTCACGCACTGCCTTTACTACCGCACTCTTACCGACGACGCGCGGGTAATCACTTCTTGGCCTGTCCTTTACTACAGACAGTTCGCCGAAGCGAGTAATAGTCCGATAAATGAATATTCTTGATATTCCGAGTGGTTTTAGCGACTCGAAAATTTGGCTAGCACTCTTTCCGCGCTTATGCAGCGTTATTACCGCGGCTGGATTCTCTTTAACGCCCCACTCCATGTTTAAACTGAAACCGAACTGACGTTCTTCACTTATCAGTGCTCGTGTTCTGAAAAAAAGTGAACGGCTCTATTTCCGGTTTGGACGATAAGCGCTAGAAATTGTGTAACAGATCTTATGACAGGACTAGGTATAAAAGGACTAGTGCGACGATGTCGGGAATTATTAGAATCGAAAAAGGGTAGAGGCGACATTTAGATCCCTTAGTCCAACTCAGTCTCTTGTTCCATTGTACAATAAAAATTGCGCAGTTCCAATTTAATTACTGGGAACTATAACCAACGTGAAAATTCAGTCGAGTTCCTCTCGAATACTATCTAGGACAACTACCCCTGGGAGTAGTGAACGAATATCTACGACGCAAACCATCTCTGACTCTTGAACCTGCACGAACCTCTCTGTTGGCCTCTGACGCCGATGACACGGGGTCGAATCCCGACAACAGCCATGTCATCGAACGTGTTTTTCACTGTGTTTCACCTATGGGAAAATTAAGTCACACACAGCATGGGTGATTGGGAGAAGCTCGGCTTTTGTCCTTCATGGAATGTAACGCCAACATACAATACCCTAATTAAGAGGGCGCATTGGTTAGTGTGTTGGACTCTGACGCACGATGAGCGAGTTCGAATTCCGATAACACCAACGCCATCGAATGTTCATATCGCGACGTCCGTCCTCGACGGGGTACTGGCATAACCCCCCGTAGTATACTTGCCACGAAAAAGCTCCCTGACTCACGCCGCCGTTCGGAATCGGCATTAAACTGTAGGTCCCTTTCACCTGTGTACAAAATAAATCACACACAATACGGGTGATTGAGAGCCGTTTGGCTCTGGCCCTTAATGGGCTGTAATGCCACCAAAGCAAGCAATACCCTATTTAAAAAGGAAAACGAGAAATGGCATCCAGTCTTTATCGGAAATACGGCAAACGTGAGTCAAACAGCATATCGCGTTGGTGAGATTCATGGAAAATGCTAGAATAATCCCTAACGAATGTTATTGTACTCTGTCATTTCAAAGCTTTACTGAAGCCACAATTACGCATCATTAAATACAATCATAGTTGAATTGAATGACACTCGTACTGCGACCATTATGCTCTATTGTAACCCCTTTGGTCTAGGATTTAAGTGCTGTCCTCAGAAATTGGCCAACATCTCTAGATGGGATTTTTGAAAGTCTTTCCCTGCTACTGTTGCTTTGTTTGTCATTCTGAATCTTTCTACTGCGAGACTTGGGCAGTAGATGTGCTCCATGGTTTCTTTGGCATTGTTACATCGCCTACAGATACATATCTGTGCTGTTGAGACCTAATCTGTAAAGGTGGTAATTGTATGTCCCGTGTCATGCTAGTGCTTCACATATCACTTTTAGGTCAGCTTTGTTTAGTTTTTGAGCTTCTTTAGGCCTTTTTTGAGTTGTGATTTTGTTCCATGGACCCCCCAAGCTGTGTCAGAACTGGTTCATTTGTTTTATGATCCATTTGTGTAGGTGTAGGAAGGCCCTGTAAAAAATACTTGATTACCTATCTTAGCTAGTATGTCAGCCTTTTCATTGCCTTCATTGTTTTCATGGCCTGGCATCCAAATCAGCCTTAGACTGTTGTTTTCTGCCAGGGTATTCAGCGTTTATTGCTTTGAGAATACAATAATAGTTACCATACGATGTAAGAAACCAATTACGCATTTGTTTCGACGGTATTCAGCAGCATTTCATGAGAAGAACATCCACAGCTGAATTGGCAAGCATTTATGATATCGTACACAATTTAGGTTAGGTATATGGGTGCCCTATTGACATAAAGTCAAGGCTCACGTAGAATACATTGAGTCCATTGTGCCCAATTAAGAAACATGTCAATCCGCTCTAGACTGGACCTTTCCTCACAGGGAAACGATAAGGCTCAAAGATAAAACCACTTATAGCCTAACTATACGTGTCATTAAATCATACTTAAATTCCCACAGGAGAGTCCCAACGTTTTAAGCTTCATACCTCTTCTCATTTCCTCGGGTCCTCATTCCTTATGGACCCGATGGTTTACTATTCTGACTGAATTTATATTTTTGGCCGTATCGACGATGGGATATACTGGGACAGGGACGATCCAAATTCAGGCCCTCTCAAGCTTGTATAGAAATGAGGTTTAACTCCCTTCGCCTTGACGTTTCTCGTTCAATTTCGGTTTCAGCGTAGCTCACGTGCTGCTGATGATGTCGTCTTAATACTCAAACAAAGCATAAGTAATAGATTGATGAAAAGCTTATAATAAATGCTCGGTAATCAAAGCAAAAGGTTTTGTAGCATGTCATACATTTCGTCTCATGACAGTCCATGCAGCCCTTACAATGTAACTTATAATCCTTGAGTTGAGGAAGTTTCTGATTCGATTTGGGTTTACTAGAGAACTGATTGTTTAAGTAGTGAAACTGCAATTTGTCTATCTGTCACCGCTTATGTTATTCTTTACATCTTATCCCCAGGAAAGGTATTTACGTATCGCAAGCTCAATGTATTCGTAAGTATACCTATACGTATATGAGCAAACACCCGATTAGGTCCCAAAGTCAAGGTATTGCTTAAGCGAGGCATTTTACTATTTTATGTCAGCAAAAAAACAAAAAACATTCCATGAGCGTATATACAATGGTACTAACCATGAAATATCCTTTTTTCTTTTTTCCTATTTACAAAAACCCCATTCTTAGGAAGACGATGATAATGAAGATTTAGTGCAATTAAGTGATGACGATGAAGCATCAGCCACTAATATTGAGGCCGAAATACCATTGCCACCTGGTGATAAAAATGAATCAAATTCCAATGATGAATCGACTAATAAAGATACAGATTTATATGAACCCGATCAGCCAACTATTGAAACTGACGATGAATCGACTAACGACGAACCGCCGAATAAAGATGAAGATATGGAATCACCGACAAATGATACGGATCTGAATAGTCAGGAAGCAATTGAAAAATCGGCAGATCTTCCAATGGGATCCGAAGTACCGCGTGATGATGTAAAAACCCCAGAGCCCGAAGCACAAGCAGTTGCAATCGAGAGCTCATCGAAAGCTGTATCGGACAAAAGTAATCATAGCGACGATGATGAGGAAGAAGACGATGGGGATGATGATGAAGATGATGATGGAAGGGTTAGTCTGTCCGAAATAAAACTTCCAGAAGGTACACCGAAGAAGAGACAAAGCCAAGGGAAGGGCGTGTTAGAACTGTACGATGACAGTGACTGGGAGGAGTTCAATATGGAAAAACCGACTCCAGAAACATATAAAATCACACCTTTACCAAAGAAGGACAGCGAAACAGAAGAGAAAGGTGACGACAAAGATCATCCAAACGACAAAAAAGAAGACACCCATACTGGTGATAACGACGATGATGATGATGATGATGATGCGAGCGAACACGACGATAAAGGTAAAGAGCAAAATGATAAAATAGAAGAAAACAAGTCGGACTCGCCATGTCAGCCGCCAAGGCCCGCATCTACGGTTCACGAAGGGAGCCAACAATCCCAAGAGAAGGAGGAGGGCGAAACTGATGATGACGATGATCAAGATCGTTCCTACACACCCTGCTTAGACGAGAAAAACGACAATATCGATGACGGCCAAGACGGTACATTAACCCCTGCTTTAACAACTTCAATGACTATTTCTGCCAATCTACGTGCAGCTGAAGAATCTCATACCCCCGAACACAATAACGCTCAAGATGCGGCAGGCATTGGCGGCATGGAAACAGAATTAATCTCCGAGGATGATGACGCCGATAAACGCGATAAGAACAAACGTGGCCACAAAACAAAGGATAAAGAGCAATTTAAAAAAATAAGCAAAAGCCAAAGGGATCGAAATTACCGCACGGATAAGCAGCAAATGTTCGGTGGTAAATCGCGTAACCGCTTTCGTCGTTCTCGCAGTGTCAGTAACGATAAAGAAAATCGAATGTTTTCGTATAGACGCTATCAACGAGGTGGTGGTCGTATGAAGCGACGAGAACTTCCGCGCTACAATGTCCGTCACGTCGTAAATCAGCAAAGATCATTCAAAGATCGATATGGTCGCGATGAATCACGCCCTCCACGTTCCGCTAGCCGTACGCGTCGCCGCCGTTCATTTTCTAAATCGCTTTCACGATCAAGATCAAGATCACGTTCGAGATCGCGATCAAGATCAACTTCATCGCCAAACAAACGTCAACGACGCAGTTTCAGCATTTCACCCTCACCGGCCAGATATCCTCCAAACAGGCGACACTCGATAAGCCCACGTGGGCGATCGAATTCCCCAATAAATCGTTCACCGATCCGTCGACAGTCACGCACGCCCCTACGCATGCGATCGCGAACCCGATCGCGTTCTAATTCAGCCCCGCGTCGTGTAAAAAAGCATAAATCCCGTCGTGATTTCAATAAACGCTCGCTTTCAGCTAACAGTCGATCCGTTTCTAGGTTTACGCCGCGTATCAGTCGATCCAAAACGCCGCCACGTCACAAGGCGAAACGACAGAAGGAACGCAAAAAGAAGAAGAACAAGAAACGTCAGGTGTCATCGAGTCCGAAAAGATCTCGCAGTCGAACATCGCATCCCAGAAGTCCAATGCAATCGAACAAACGCAAACGTCATCATACCCCAAAGGATAAATCGCCAGCCGATCAAGGTTGGTCACCGTCACCAAGTCCTCCCCGTGTCTATGCACACGATAATCTATCCTGGACTCCGCCCCTAATGTCGCCGGCCGGAGTGAGTCGTCTCCATCGAAACGAAGTGTATAATGAATTTTCGATTCCATCTAAGCCGCCAAAGGAGAAGAAAAAACGCGAGAAAAAGAAAAAGAAGTCTGAGAAGCGTCGTTCCAACAGTACCCGTAAGGATAAACGACGTAGGGGGCCCGAATCGGCTCCGTCTAAAGAGGTATTTGCCTCGGGCAACAATATTCTCGTCAGCGTGAGTTTTAACAAAGATAACAACAACCAACCGCAGCAAACGACAGTCGTCACCTTGCCTCCCACACGCGCAGAGGTTCTCTCTGGCATTCATGGACGATCCAAGGAACGAGCGATCGAGCAGCCGCCCAAAAAAAAGAAGAAAGAAAGACGTGTAAGGAAGCGCAAGAAGATCGACACGAAACCGATTGCAATAATTGATCTCGAACGATCACCATTCCAAGTGATGCAGGAACCAACAGATGTAATAGTGCTCACCGACAGCGAAGGGGCGGGCAACGAAGAGGAGGAGCACTTAAACGTAAGTCGAGAATCTGCAAACGAGATGATTGCCGAGAACGATCATCATCCGCGTGAAGGTTCTTCTCACAGAACGGTAAATAGTGACAAAACTCCACCAATCGACCGAATGCAAGCGATCATGGAGGAGTCCTACGAGAATGCTATCCAGCAACAAGGTCCAAAAACGCCTCCGGAACCATCGAGTGGCATTAAATTCAATCTAATAAACAAAAATAAACAA
The DNA here is from genome assembly GCA_951905685.1 of Eumerus sabulonum. Lineage (NCBI taxonomy): Eukaryota > Metazoa > Arthropoda > Insecta > Diptera > Syrphidae > Eumerus > Eumerus sabulonum. The sequence goes on from OX645060.1 coordinate 11,195,841, forward strand.
AAAATCATGCGTAACGCGCTACATGAAGAAGCGGAACTCGAATCCGATGAACACCATCTTCACCCGGAGGAAAGGCCAGAAGATCTTGAGTCGATGTCGCAAAATACAAACAAAATTGGACCGAATACTCCGCCAGAATCCGGGCCCTGTTCGCCCGATGTGTATGATCCTTTCGATCCTACAAAATCACCATCGATGTCACCGCGTTCACCAACGCCACCGCAAGACATATCACATGATTCGGCACCCGAAACCGATGTACCATCGAAACATTCGGCCGAGGATGTACGTATTGAACCACGCATGCCCGCATCGACCAGTACGACGACCGTCGAAAAGAATACTCTTACTCCGGCGGACATTGTCATGGCTCTGATGAATAACAAAGCGAATTCGTCGCAGGATCTTACCAATAAATCGAACGAATCGCAATACAGTACGGCTAGTGCTGTTGTGAATCTGATTGATGAGAACGATAAGCCTGAGGAGAACACCTCAAACATGGGCATCACTGTTCTTTCGAACGTTATACTTTCCAGCGGGAAGCCTCAACACATACCAAGTATTTCGAGTCCACCGCTCTCGAAGGCGTCGTCACAAATGCATAAGCCCACACAAAAGCTCACCAATATTCTCAGCAATTTGCCAGGCTTAGGCAATCGTCATAATGGTACCGGCGGCGGAGGCACCATAAATCTTGATGACAGTTTATTCAATGATATTGAAAGTCCATACTCACCCGGCTCGGCAGATTACGAAGATCTCTTTGAGCCGCCGCCCGAAACGAATGGTTCGAAAAGGCGACGCGATAACACACGGTCTGGAAAAACAGCCGATTTATTCGAAAATCTATTTGGCAGCTCATCACCACCGGCTGGGGCCGCATACAATATCCGTCTACCCTCATCGACCGCACGAAAACACAGGCAACCATATATGTCGTCAAGGAAACACAAGACGATCGTTAAAGGTGGGTTTGAGCGCAAGCTAAAACAAAAACAATTCTCCCTACGCGGATGTGATAGCTTCAGTCTTACACTTGTTCTTCGCTATCGTGGTTCTTCATTTGTTCCTTGTTGCCTTATAAATCTTCCCCTGTTCATCGAACACCCGGAACAAATGGGATTTCAGTGAATTAATGATTACGATATGGTGTTAGCTTGATGATGGCAAGGGTTGTGATATATTTACTTTCATTTTTCAATTTAGCTTTTTTTTGTTTCTTTTGATTTTGTTATTCACCTAATTTTTGAATGTTGTTTCTCGTGTTTTGGTAAGAACACTCGATGTTTATAGGGCTTGGCCCTGGCCCTCTATGGGCTTTAAGGCCACCAAAGCAAGCGGGGCTTGGATAACGACTATACACTGTAAGTGGACCAAACTACAAGGTGAAGTATGCAAGTATGCTATCGTCGAGAGTGTAAGAGCACATGTACCAATTTGATTTATATTTTTTGTATTCTATTACTAATCTATTTGGTTATTGGCGGATAGAAAGATATAGTTTAAAATGTAATGTAACTTTTGTAAGAGCAGTTAAAGCAGAGCATTGTACCTTGTCTAACGCTTATTAATCGAGTTCAATGATGTAGCTTTAATTTGTTCATCAATTAGTGGATTATCTTGACTATACAGTACGCTCGCAGTTGCATGAACAACTTTGAAATATGAGAAAAGTGCTTCAACGCATCAGATTGCGCAATGTTTGTAGATTCGAGAGCAATATCTATTGTAGTTGGCAAAAACTTATAATATTTACGTACCGTTATCGTAGACTCTATTTTAAGATTGTTCATATTGCCGCGGGGCGACTGTATTTTCTTTGTAACAACAATCACCACCATATATCATCTTAATTTTTTATTTTAATTTACGTTTATAGTCATGAATTAATTCCTCAGCAGCCCGCAGTGAATAGCCTGCTTCACAGAGCAATCATCTTCAAATAAGATGACCACTGGATTGCGATAAACTACAATTGTTTACAGGTTTATCCATTACACACTATTATTCCACCTCATATCAATTATCTGGGCGCTTCACCTTTATTACAATCTTTGTCTCTACATCTCGCTTGATTACTTTCACACTGGATTACCGACTGATCTTACTTACTTACTTATCAGGCCAGCGATCCATGGAGGATCTGGGCCTGAGCTATAGCTGCCTTCCATCCTTGACTGTCCCGGGCACGCTGCTTCCAGTTGTCAAGACCAAGATGTCTTACATCCGCGATTCTTTTTCTTCTTCTTAGTGGGCGCTACAGTTCGGGGTGAACCTGGATCTCAATCAACATGCCCCTCCAACTAGCACGATCTTTCGCTAGCCTTTTCCATTGCCGCACACCCAGTTGGCTGAGGTCCCCTTCCACCTGTGTGCACCATCTTAAGTGTGGCCGTCCTCTGCTTCTTCGTCCCTCGGGGTTGGATTCAAAGACTCTCCGGGCTGGAGCTGTGGTGTCCATTCGCTCTACTTGACCCAGTCATCTTAGGCGTTGAATCCGTAGACGCCTGACTAGACTAATGTCGCTGTACCGTCCGTAAAGTTCCATCCCCCTTCTGCGTTTATAGGCCCAAAAATCACGCGCAAAATCTTTCTCTCGAACCGACCAAGGGCCTCCTCATCCGCTTTTGATAGTGTCCATGCTTCTGCGCCGTACAACAGGACCGGGATGATAAGGGTCTTATTTAGAGTCAACTTTGTCGTTCGGGAGAGGGCTCTATTACTCAGTTGCCTCCTGAGCCCAAAGAAACAGCGATTGGCAAGAGTGATTCTGCGTATGATTTCGGAACTGATGTCGTTGTTCCAGGTCACTGCGGAGCCAAGGTAGACCAAGTCCTTAACTACCTCGAACTTATATCTGCCTATACAGACGTTCTGGCCAAGACGTCGGTGGTGAGCGTCCTTTTTTGATGACAGCATATATTTAGTTTTGCCCTCGTCTACGGCCAAACCAATTTTCGCCGCCTCGAACTCAATACTCGCAAACGCCTCATTGACATCTCGCTGTGATCTACCAATTATGTCAATATCGTCGGCGTATGCAAGGAGTCGCGAGGATTTGAAATAGATTGTGCCTCTTGTATTGGCCAGTGATTTTTGCACAATCATTTCCAATATGATGTTGAAGAAATCACACGACAGCGCATTCAGGCGCATCGCCCTGCCTAAATCTTTTTTTGACATCAAAACTATCGGTAAGGTGTTCACCGATTCGGGTGGACCAGCGAGCATTCTCCAAAGTCATCCTGCATAGTCTGACGAGTTTAGCAGGTATGTCAAAGGTAGACATAGCGTTGTATAGCTCGTCTCTAATTACGCTGTCGTATGCGGCTTTGAAGTCGACAAATAGGTGGTGAGTGTCGACTTGAAATTCATTGGTTTTTCTCAGGATCTGCCGTAGTGTGAAGATTTGGTCGATGGTGGACTTCCCTGGCCTGAATCCGCACTGATAAGGACCTATCAGCTTATTTACAAAAGGCTTCAGGCGTTCACACAAAATGGCAGAAAAGATTTTGTGGGCGATGTTAAGGAGACTTATTCCTCTATAGTTGGCGCAATCAGAGGGGTCTCCCTTCTTGTGGATCGGGCATACGATGCTGAGACTCCATTCCTCGGGCATGCTTTCCTCTAACCATATCTTACGGATGAACTGGTGCATGCTCCCAACCAGGTCATCCCCAGCTGCCTTGAAGAGCTCAGCAGACAGTCCGTCTGCGCCAGCAGCTTTATTCGACTTGAGCTTCGATATGGCAATCTTAACTTCGTCGAGGTCCGGGGGACAGAATTCTCTGCGGTCTCCGTCGATTAGAAATGGATCATTCAGCCTGACAGCGGTATATTGACTAACATCGCCGTTATACAGTCTGCAGAAGTGGTTTTTCCATATTCTCAGCATCGATTGCGGTTCTACTACTAGGTGTCCGTTCTCATCCCTGCAGGTTTCCGTTCTGGCTTTATAGCCTTGGCATGTTCGCTTTATCTGTTGATAAGACTTTCGAACGTCACGCCTGCAGTAACACCTCTCCAAATCCTCAATCGCGCGCTTCTCGTGCTCTTTCTTCTTTCTTCTAAGAAGCTTATGCTCCTCCCTTCTTTTTAACTCGTAGAGCTCACGAGAGGCTTTTGTTCTTTTATGCAGCGAGGCCTTATATGCATCCTGCTTCGCTGTATGAATCCTCCTGCACTCGTCATCGAACCAGGTGTTTCTTCGTGGTGGAGCCTTGAAACCCAAAACTTCGGATGCAGAGCTTTTCAGGGCTTGTTTGCAAAGGCTCCACTGCTGTTCTATTGATAGCGTGGAGGATTGAGGTGTATTGGAGAGCTTAAGGGAGACGCGATCGGTAAAAGCACGAGCGGTTTCTGGTGATAGTAGCTTTCCGACGTCATAACTTTGTATTCTTACTCAACTCCGTTGCGTTCGTGATATCCGTAATCCCACCTTGGCTACTACAAGATAGTGGTCCGAGTCGATGTTAGCCCCTCGGAAAGTTCGAACATCAAGAATAGTGGAGGAGTGTCTGACGTCGATCGCGATGTGATCAATCTGGTTGGTAGTCGATTGATCAAAAGATCGCCAGGTGCCTTTGTATATATCGAGGTGCGGGAAGCGCGTACTGGCTAGAAGGAGATTTCGCGCCGTAGCAAGATCAATCAGCCTGTGTCCGTTATCGGAGGTGGTGTCGTGTAGGCTTAGCATTACATCCGCGATTACTTGGTCTTTATGTCGGAGGTTCGGTCTTCCTCTTCTTCTCGAACCAGGAGGCTCGGTGTCGAAGACCCTCTTAGCTGGAGCGTTGATGTCTATGCGCTCGATGTGGCCTGGCCAGTGTAGTCGACGGATCTTTGCCTTCCGGACTACATCCACATCCACTACATCCATCTGAGCCTGCGGCCTTGTTATTCTTCAGCTTCTGAATAGCTGTTCCGACTTCTTCGATGCTGGGTGGGAGGACTACTTCAGCGGCTGGAGTTGGGGTTTCCTCGGTCCCTACCACTCTCTCTTGGTCATGCTCGTTAAGCAGCTGCTGGAAATGCTGTTTAAATACATCCACTATTCCCTGCGGGTCGGTGACAAGATTACCCTCGCAGTTTCGAAGAGCCTGAGTGCCCTTTTTGAAGCTTCCTGCAAGGAGGAGACTGATTACTGATGCTTAATACACTGAATACTGAATGCTCCCGAGGGGGAGTGTTCTCGCTTATATAGCCCTCGGTCTAATCTCTCGAATGTTCGCCGTCAGACGTTCCCCTTCAGAAGTCTGTAGAATGCTCTAGCATTGACATTGACCGCTGAAAGTTACCATCATTTCCTTTTCAGCTGCATCAGAGCATTCCTAACTTTGACAGCGAAATTCGAACATAACCGTCGGTTCGTGTCCGTAAAAATATCTTCTTAAGGTTCCTCCGCTGAGGAGGTTGGGAATCATCGATTCTAGTACATATATGTTTGTCTGTAACTCCTCTCATGATTTCTATCGTGTGAAGGTTCAGCCAGTCCGGCAGGTTAGACATCCATGACTACCTTTGTCCTCCCACCGTTCTTCTTTCCTCTTATCTTCTCCTGCAGGATGATTTGAAGAAATCTGTATTTATCGTTGCGCAGGACATGACCCAGGTAGCATAATTTCCTGCCCATCCGTCGCAGCACCTCTTCATTGGACACTCTGTCAGCCCAGAAAATTCTACGTATTTTTTCGGAATATCCACATTTCGGACTTTTCTATTTTTCCTATTATTGCTCTTTCTAACGTCCAGGTTTCTACACCGTATAACAATAACGGCCGCCTACCTCTAGACGAGATGGCTGAACAGTTCAATATGAAACTACTGTGGGTTCCCGGGCATAGGAATATTCCAGGAAACTGCGCAGCCGACGAACTCGTCCCGTCTGCGTTTATAGGACCAAAAAATTACACGCAAAATCTTTCTCTCGAACCGACCAAGGACCTTATCATCCGTTTTTGATAGTGTACATGCTTCTGCGCCATACAGCAGGACCGGGATAATAAAGGTCTTGTATAGAGTCAACTTTGTCGTTCGGGAGAGGGTTCTGTTACTCAATTCTGTGCCTCAATTGCCCAAAGAAACAGCGATTGGCAAGAGTGATTCTGCGTTTGATTTCGGTACTGGTCACTGCGGAGCCTATGTAGACAAAGTCCTTAACCGTCTCAAACTTATAACTGCCAATACAAACGTTCTGGCCAAGACGTCGGTGGTGGGTGTCCTTTTTTGATGCGGACTTCATCCACCCCCAAGGATTTACCAATTTTTAGCGATCCAATCGCTAATTGCCAGAACACCTTTTTTGCAGATCTATGATCGCCTTCTAACTTCTCGTCGTACTCCGTCGAGAACTGCTATTTAGCTGCTCGCACATCCAATTTGCAATTTCATCGCGCCAGTATGCCGGCCAGTTTTAGATAGGGTGACGCACTGTCATGTGATTTCTTCAACGTTATTCTTGAATCGTCGTGCGTTGATCGTGCGGGACTCTGCGGCCAATACAAGAGGTACGATCTAGTTCAAGTCCACACAGTTGCTTGCCTACGCAGATGACATTGACGTTATTGGCCGAACAAAGCGAGACGTCAATGAGGCGTTCGCAAGCATCGAAGCAGAAGCGGCTAAAGTGAGTCTAAGGGTAAATGGGGACAAGACCAAATATATGTCATCCAAGAAAGACGCGCAACACCGACGTCTTGGTCAGAACCTCACCTTCGGCAGCAATGTTTCTGAAGTAGTAGTAGACAAGCAGCAACGACACCAGCGCTGAGATAAAACGCAGAATAATTTTTGCCAATCACGGCTTCTTCGGGCTCAAGGTTTCCCTCTACAAAACCTTAATCATCCCGTTTGTGTAAATGGAGAGTGGAAGAGAAGATTCAACCAGGAACTGTACGGGCTGTACACCGACATCGGCCTAGTTAGACGTCTTCGGATCCAACGTCTAAGATGGCTGGGCCATGTAGAGCGAATGGACATCAACGCTCCGGCCCGTAAAGTCTTCGATTCCAACTCCGAGGAACGACGCAGCAGAGGACGACTGCACTTAAGGTGGTGCGCACAGGTGGAAAGGGACCTCAACCAACTGGGCGTGCGGCACTGGAAGCGGCTGGCCAAAGATCGTGCCGGCTGGAGAGGCTTGTTGGTTGAGGCCCTGGTTCACCCCGAACTGTAGCGCCATCAAAGTAAGTAAGCGCGCCGGCCACGGAAAGCAGAACCGTCCTCACCCATGTGGGCGTTGAAGTTATCGATCAGGATATAGAAATCCATTGCGACCACCCTATCGAGGGCAGCATCAATTTCATCCAGGAAAGCCGCATACTCTGACTCTAGGTTCGGTGCATATACCTGCGCCAGAGCCAAGATTGATCTTTCAAGCTTAAGCTTTAAAATCCCGATTCTCCCTCCTAAACGTATCCACTCCAATACACTCTGCCAGCCTGAGACTTGTGAGTATCCCCACTCCTGTCTATGGAGACATTTGAGGTGCAACTCCCGATTGGAAGAGTTTCCACCCGTCCCAAAGGTCCACAGTTCTATATTCTCATTGTCTCGTCGAACAGATACCCACGATATCTGGCCGCTTCCTCAACCAGCTCGAGATACATACTTTCCTGTGAGCTATGAGAGGTTCCATGTGCCCATCCTAAGCTGTTGTCGTTGCCTTTTACTCCCCGCACGTACGGGTTAGTGCATTGCGTGACTATCCCACCACCTCCGTAATGACTCACGAGTCGACTGCCATGTTGCTCGTAACTCCTTCGGGCTAAGCCCGACCGCCTGCCGAGCTGGACAGAAGGGCCCCCACACGCTCGCATGTATATATGTCGGCGTTACAGTTCATGAAGCCGAGCTTCTCTTGTATGTATGTATGTTTGCGTTACAGTCCATGAAGGACCAGAGCCGAGCTTCTCTCAATCACCCGTGTTGTGTGAGATTTTATTTTCCCATAGGTGAAAGGGACCTACAGTTCACTGCCGGTTCCGAACGGCGAGATTCGAGAAGCTTTTCATTACAATTGTACTACAGGGGGTTTTGTCAGTACCCTGCTGAGGAGAAGCACCATGAAAGACAGATTCGTGTCACTGGCGTCAGATATCAACACACTATCCACTGTGCCATGGCGCTCTCGCATGCGCGTACATTCAAATCCTGGCGCATAATTCCCAACAAACTTCCTTGAAATGTGCAATTCAAGTAATCGACTTGTTGTTGATGGTTCCGATCACCTTTTACACTGCGAACAGAGCACGACCTGCCAGACTTCACCTTCCACAGATCCCAGAACATCGAATTTACATACCAAACGATGAATGGTTGATTCATGACCAAAATGTTCCGCGAAACGGCGGCACTCTTGTAGCTTTAATGTGGTTTTCAATCGAATACGACTCCGATAAATGGCAAACATTCAGCTAAGGACTAGCTTACTTAGCGCTACTGTTCGGGGTGAACCTTGGCCTCGACCAACAAGCCTCCTCAGCCGGCACGATCTTTGGCCAACTGCTTTCAGTGCCGCACGCCCAGTTGGTTGAGGTCCCATTCCACCTGTGCGCGCCACCTTAAATGCGGTCGTCCTCTGATGCGTCGTCCCTCGGGGTTGGAGTCAAAGACTCAAAGATGTCGCTGTACAGCCCGTACAGTTCTTGGTTGAATCTTCTCCTCCACTCTCCATTTACATTAATGGGACCAAAGATTGCACGCAGAATTTTCCTCTCGAAACGTCTACGAGCCTCTTCATCAGCTTTTGATGACGTCCAAGCCTCAGCGCCATAGAGGAGGACCGGGATGATTAAGGTTTTGTATGGGGATACCTTAGTTTTTCAAGAGAGAAAAAGTAGCGGTTGGCAAGAGTTATTCTGCGTTGCTGTTTGTCACTATCGAGCCAAGGAAGACGAAGTCCTTGACTACTTCAAAAATATAGCTGCCGAAGGTGACGTTCTAACCAAGACGTCGGTGCGCGTCTTTCTTTGGTGATAGCATATACCTTTTCTCCATTTACCCTTAGACCCACTTTAGCCACTTCTCCTTCAATGCTTGCGAACGCCTCATTGACGTCTCGCTTTGTCCGTCCAATAAGTCAATGTCATCTGCGTAGGCGAACAATTGTGTAGACTTGAAGTAGATCGTACCTCGCTAACACAGTACGCCTGAAGGGATCTTGTACACAATGCTCAGGAGACTTATCCCTCTGTAATGGGCGCAGTCGTATGGGTCTCCTTTCTTATGGACCGGGCAAACGATGCTGAGATTCCATTCATCGGGCATGCATTCTTCCGATGAGTTGGTGCGTGTTCCTCACCAGCTCACCGCCGGCTGCTTTAAATAGTTCCGCGGGAAGTCCGTCTGCTCCAGCAGCTTTTTAAGACTTTAGTTTCGATATCGCTGTCTTAACATCGTCTAGGTCGGGTGGATGGGATTCTCTTTCATCTTCGTGCATTGTGAATGGTTCGTTCTGCCTGACGGTGGCTTTGACTAGTATCGACTGTGACTCCACTATTAGTTGTCCGTGCCAATCCCTGCAGGCTTCTGCTCTGGCTTTATAGCCTTGGCATGTTGGTTCTACTTTTTGGTAAAACTTTTGAACGACGTTCCTGGAATAGCATCTCTCCATCTACTCGATCTCGCGCTGCTCGTGCTCCTTTTTTCTTCCCAGAAGCGCATGCTCCTCCCTCCTTTTTTGTTCATAGAACTCGCGGGCAGCTCTCGTCCGTCGATGCCGTGTAGCCATGTATGCATTCCGTTTCTCTACATGGGCCTGTCTACACTCGTCATCAACCCGGGGTTTTTCGAAGGTGGTGGCTTGTAAACGAGTACATCTGAGGCTGCCTCTCTGAAGGCGTTCTGACAACGACTCCATTGCTGTTCTATGGTTTGTGCAGATTGCATCGGGACTTGAGAGAGACTTGATCGGTGAAGGTCCTGGCGGTCTCTTGCGATTGCAGCTTTCCGACGTTAAATTTTGGGGTTCCCTTGACTCTGTTGATTCCAGGTCCCCTTATGGATGTTGAGGATGTTTTTATCTATTTTTAGCCGGTCCATCGCACAGCACTTCTTCGAGTGTGGTAATGTGTGCTTTATAGCAGCTTAGGGCTTTTTTCTAATTGTTCGTCCACACACGGTCTGTTAAGGGACCTATCATTCCAGGGGAAGAACCGATACTCCTGCTCTTTTATACGTTTGCGGGTGTCGTCAACATCTAGTCTGTCCATTAAATCCGAGGCTTGTGTTTGTCCCTGAGATGATTTTGTTACGGTTACGGCTTACCAGGCCGTAGACCAACCGACTAAATCTGTTTTTTTGCGCAACAAACTTACCATTCGCTTTTTCCTGTCTAAAATTTCCAGAGGAAATCTCCAGATGGCACCACGAAGAGGTGGAGATGGGACTTACTAACAGTGTGGCAAAGTGTCTGTGGCTCTTCTCGCTTTTTAGCAGGCCAGCATCTGTCGGATAGATGCTACCCCTACGAAGCCTTTGTTAGTCCTTTGCCATCCTATCTTAGACTTTGCTACGTCTTAAATTAGAGTTAGTGGTTAGTGTGTTGGACTCTGACGCACTATGAGCGAGTTCGGATCCCGATAACACCAACGCCATCGAGTGTTATTTCGCGACGTCCCTCCTTGGCGCTGTACTGGCAAAACCCACCGTAGTATACTTGCCATGAAAAAGCTTATCGACTAACGCCGTTCGGAATCGGCATTAAACTGTAGGTCCCTTTCACCTGTGCGGAAAATAAATCACACACAACATGGGTGATTGAGAAAAGCCTGGCTCTGGTTCTTCATGGGCTGTAACACCACCAAAGAAAGAAGATCACGCTCTCATTAGTGAACAAACAATTTTTCAAGTTGCCGCGAACGAGCCGCTGCGGTAAGGTCTTAATGCTTCATGCTATGCGTTCTTGCAGCAGATACACCTGACTCTTTTGCTTCTCATGTTCTCAGCTGATGTTATAGTCGGTGGACGTCCACCACCGTATTTTTGTTTACTGTGCCGGTTACCCTAAATCCTCTCCAACTTGGTTCTTTTGTCTGAGAGGTGGTCGTCCTCTTTCTCGCTGTCCTCCAAATGGTGGCGAATGCAAAACTTTGCGAGCTGCAGCCGCTGTATTTGTATGAGATGCACTATATCCATGTCGCCGAAAAGCTCAAACAGCTCGTCGTTCCATCGAATTCGGTATTCACAGGTGCCAAGTAGCACCTTTTGGCAAGATTTATTCTCCGGAACATCTCCAATTTGATACCGTTTTTGGCGTCAATGCTGGTACTCAAATAGACGAAGTCTTTCACTAACTCAAATGTGTAACCATCAACAGTGACATGGGTCCCTAGGCGTTGGAATTCTTTGTTTAGTGACAGGAGTACTTCGTCTTGCCCTCGATTACCACCAGACCCGCTTTGCTTCTCGCTCCAAACTGGAGGAGGCTGCATATACGGCTCGATTTTTTGAGCCAGCTAGTATGTCGATTTTGTCGGCATATGCCAGCAATGGTCACTGCGGTTAAGGTCTGTAGCGCGTATTATCTTCTACAGCATTAGGTTAGAGAAGTCGCACGGGGAGGAGTTGGTTTGTCTAAAATCTCGTTTGGCGTTAAACGGCTCGGAGAGATATTTTCACTTTTTGAAAGAGCTGGTGTAAGCGCAGGTTTGGCAACAACGCCAAACTCAGGCCTAACGGTTTATAGTCTTCTTTTCATGCTATCGAAAGCGGCCTTGAAATCGACAAAAAGGTAAGGCGGTGGGTGCGAATATGCTTCTTATGAGTCTTCCAGGATTTGGCGTATTGCGTAGATCTGGTTAATGGTGAATTTTCCAAGTCTAAAGCCACACTGATAAGGTCCCGCGGTAGTTGGCGCCGTTTATGGAATCCCCTTTTGTGTGGATTGGACAGAGCACACTTAGAGTTCAAGCCGTTGGGCATGCTTTCTTATGATCATATGTATTTGGCATAGCAGCTGGTGCATGCGTCGCACCAGCTCCTCGCTTACTAATTTGAATAGCTCCGCCGGCATCCTGTCGGTATCTCAGTATCTCTGAACGTCTATCACCAGATTGTCTTTCTTGTCTTTACAGTAATTGGCTTAAAACCTTTGGTCATTCTTCCGATCTTTTGGTAAACTTTTCGGGCCATGTTTCTGTGGGCTAGTATCTGAATTATTTCGCACTCGCTCCATTCCGCCTCCTTTCTTTCGCTTGAAACGGAGTCTTTCTTCCCTTCTCTTCCTACGATATTGTTTCACTATTGCCCGCCTTGCAGTTCACCTTAGTGTGACGTTAGTTGTAGTGGCCAATTACCTCTTCGTCTGCGGTACATAAAGAATGGGAGATGCGGTTCCACTGGTCCCGTATATCATTGTTCTGAGAAGTGTTGTCGGATAGAAGCAGTGAGAGTCGAGTAATGAAGTTATTAGCAATTAGATGTGACTGCAGTTTTTTTTTCTACGTCCAACTTTCGTTGTGTCGCTTGACGTACGTTTCGGAGGTTTGGTAGTGGAGGCTGAACTTTCCGATTGTCCATGGGCCAAACATTTCTTCTTTGTCTACCCTGGCATTGAGGTCGCCAAGCACAATTTTGACATCATGGCAGGGCAGCGCTCGTAAGCTTGCTCAAGAGACGTATAGAAGGAGTCCTTGGCCTCCTCGTCTTTCTCATCCGTTGGGGCGCAAAAACAAATTAAGCTAAAGTTGAAAAACAGCTCGGACACGAATCGCAGCGAGACAAGGTGACGAAGTCTCCGGCCCACCATAAAACCGACACCGAATTTGAATTTCATTTCATGACATCTGTAGTAGATGTCACATGATCGCTTTTTGCAACATCCGTATTCCGTCCATCACATCTTCTGAATGGCGGTAATGTCCGCTTTTCAGAAGATGTGTTCGATTGTGTTCATCGATAATATTTACCAACCTTTCCCATAGAGGGAGCGGACATTCCAGGTGCAATACCTCAAATCGTGGTCCTTGGTTTGTTTGCGGCGATCATCATCAGAAAAAGGGTTCGTATAATCCTAGGCTTTTTTTTTTTTCGTTTCATTGGTGGGCCACAACCCCAGAGACCCGGGGCAGGCCGAAGCACACGTGGGGGCTGTTTTTCAACTGGGATTGGGCAGGGACAAAAATCGAAGCTGGTCTTTCGATGTTAAACACGATCAACGTCTTTACTCTCACGAATAAAATGGTCCCTCCTAGTTATGCTTTCCTAATACATATTTCCATCTCAAATAAGTAAGCTCTGTAAAAACTCTCTCACATCAATGGGTGATATAGTATACGTAATATAGTAGTCACCGAAAGGTTTTCAAGATTTGAAATTTAGGATCTATGTACATATGTATGTCATTGGATTTACAAGACAACGACCTATTTGGGTGGTCTTGTAGGCATCGAGATAAAGACTCTGGTGGTGTTGTTGAGCGAGTTAGAATCGACTTTACTTACTTATCTGAGCTTGAGCTATAGCTGCCTTCCATCCTTGACGGTCCCTGCACGCTGCTTCTAGGTATCAAGACCAAGTTGTCTTGCATTCGCGAATACTTGGCCTTTATACCGGAGGTTCGGTCTTCGAACCAGGAGGCTCGGAGTCGAAGACCCTCTTAGCTGGAGCGTTGGTATTCGTGCGGTCGATGTGGCCGGCTCAATGCAATCGACGGATCTTCCGGATCTTCCAGACTATATCTACATCTTTGTACAGCTCGTACAGTTCACGGTTCTGTTTTCTCTTCCATTCACCTTCCTCACAAACAGGACCAAATATCCGGCGCAAAACTTTTCTTTCGAAAGAACCCAAAATCAGCACCGCCGTCCTGCTTATCGTCTAGCTTTCGGCTCCGTATAGCAAGACTGGCAGTATAAGCGTTTTGTAAAGCTTTACAGACTTTGGTTCTTCGAGTGAGGCGTTTTGACCCGAGTTATTTGGACAAACTGAAGTAGCAGCGGTTGCCAAGGGTGATTCTATGCCGGATCTCTTGTGGAGTTTACGTTTGCCCCGAGGTAGACAAACTCCTTAACCACCTCGAAATTATAGCTGTCAATTGTTATATTTTGTTCCAGGTGGTGAGCGACGGATTGGTTTTTGCTTGACAGCATGTACATATGTACTTCGTTTTGTCCTCATTGACCTTATGAGCAACTCGTTTCGCCTGTTCTTCAATCGCCGTGAATGCTTCCACAATGCCACGGCGGGACCACGCGATGATGTCGATATCATCCGCGTATCCTAGCAGCTGGACGGACTTGTAGAAGATAGTGCCTTCCCTGTTGACGCCTGCTCGTTGCACTATATGCTCCAGCACCAGGTTGAAGAAGTCACATGGCAGCGCATCTCCTTGTCGAAATCCGGTGCATGTTTCAAATGGTTCCGAAGTCCTAGAACCGAGTTGCACGATGCATTGCGTATTTTTTAGCGTTGCGCGACACAACTGGATCAGTTTTCCCGGGATCCCGAATTCGGCCATCGCACCAAACAGTCCTTTACGATAAATGCTGTCGTATGCGGCTTTGAAATCGATAAAGAGACGATGTGTATCAAATTGAAACTCGTTGGTCTTTTCCAGGATTTGTCGAAGTGTGAATATTTGGTCTATAGTCGACCAAAAAGGCAAAAAGGCTTTAGACGTTCACACGGTAAGCTCCACAGGATCGTGTATGCGACATTGAGCAGGGATACACCTCTATAACTCTCGCAAGAGGTATGATCGCTTTTTTTTTTTGTGGATGGGGCACATAGAGCTGATATTCCAGTCGTCGGGCATGCTTTCATCTTCCCAAATTCTGCCTGGTGCATGCTCCCTACCCGAACATCGCCGCCAGCCTTGAAGAGCTCTGATGGCAAGCCATCTGAACCTGCGGCCGTTGTTCTTCAGCTTTTGAATAGCTGTGTCGACTTCTTCGATGCTGAGTGGGGGGACTACTTCAGCGGCTGGAGTTAGGATTTCCTCAGTCCCTACCACTCTCTCTTGGTCATGCTCGTTAAGCAGCTGCTAGAAATGCTGCATAAATACTTCGACTGCGGGTCGATGACAAGATTGCCTTTCGAAGAGCCTGGGTGCTTTTCTTAAAGCCTCCTGCAAGGCTTTTAGCTTTCTTATAAAAGGCCCGTACATATTTTGTTTGTCCCTATACTCCTCGATTTCCTTAAGCTGGGAGGCTGCGAAGATTCTTTTCTTTAGTCGTAGCAGTTTTTTCTCCTCCCTTCTTCGGGCTCGGTACTCGCGCTGCCCTGGTTTTTCGTGCACCGCCATTTTGTACGCCTCGTCGGTGGCTGCCTTTTTCTGTTCACATTCGCCATCATACCACGGGTTTCTTGTCGGAGGTGGTAGGTACCCTAAGGTGTTTACGGCTACTTCCTGAATGGCTGAGCGGCAATGCAGCCACATACTGTTGACATTTGTGCTCGACGTAGGCATACCGGAGAGCGTTTCGCTTAGTTGCTCCCTGTAGGCTCTGGTAACCTCCGGTGTGCTCAGGTGCCCGATGTCGAACCTCCTCATGGTGGGCTGGTGCAGCTTTCTGACATTGGACAATCGAGCTCTTAATCTTGCTGCTACGAGGAAATGGTCAGAGTCGATGTTTGCCCTTTGCCGTTGAATGTCAGGATGTTTGACGAGTGTCTTGCGTCAATGAACACTTGGTCGATTTGGTTGGCGGTTCGACCATCCGGTGATCGCCAGGTTGCTGTGTGGATTCGCTTGCGGAGAAATCTTGTACTACTTATCACCGGATTACGAGCTGTCGCAAAGTCCGTGAGTCGGAGGCCGTTATCTGTTGTTGTGTCGCGGAGGTAGGCTTTCCGACCACTCCGCCAAAGGTGTTCTCCTTACCGATTTTGGCATTGAAGTCCCTGCGTACGATTTTGACATCGTACTCCGGACAAGCTCCGTAGGCGTTGGCAAATAGATCATGAAAGTTCTCTTTGATGGGATCTTCAGCCTCTTCGGTAGGGACGTGTACACATATGTATGAGACTGATGTTATAAAGTCTGCCTTTGATGCGGATCACAGCCGGGCGATCACTTATATCGGGTTTTCCAATATGGACTTGACAAGTTTTTTTTTTTTTTTTTAAATAAAACGCAAGCCATTTGAGATATTTCAAAAACTTTACTATCGGCTTGAAGTACAATCAAAACATTTATGAATGGAACTCGACTTCGTCCATATGGCCACCGCGGGCACGTTTGCTGCGGTCGATTCCTTGGATCCAATTTTCAATGACTCGGCCACATATTTTGGAAGAAACAGCTGCTATTTCGCGTTCAATGTAGGCTCTGAGCTCGTCAAACGTCGTCGGCTTGTTGGCATAAACCAATGACTTAACGTAGCCCCAAAGAAAATAGTCAAGAGGCGTTAAATCGCAAGAACGAGGCGGCCATTCGACTGGCCCATTTCTTGAGATAACACGCTCATTAAACTTGCTCTTCAATAAATCGATTGTAACGTGTGTTGTGTGGCTTGTGGCACCATCCTGTTGGAACCACATGTCGTCCAAGTCCATATCTCCCAATTCGGGCCAAAAGTAGTCGGTAATCATGGCGCGATAACACTGGCCATTCACAGTAACGTGACCGATCGTTATCGTCGACGAAAAAATATGGCCCAATAACGCCGCCGGCATGCAAACCACACCAAACAGTTATTTTTTGTGGATGAAGTGGTGATTCATGAAGCACATGTGGATTCTCACCCGACCAATAACGCATATTTTGCTTATTGACGAACCCATCGAGCCAAAAATGAACTTTCGTCACTGAAGATGATTTTGCGATGAAATTCATCATCTTGGCGCATCTTCTCCAGAGCCCAATCGGAGAACGTACGTCGCTTCAAATGGTCCATCAGCTTCAATTCTTGAGTAAGCTTGATCTTGTATGGCCAGATACGCCATAATGTGGTTTGAGCGATGCCCAATTCTTGATGACGCCGTGGAATTGACTGATTTGGATCGTTTGCTACGGACGCCCGAACGGCAGCGATATTTTCGACACTTCGACCAACCAGTTGTCTTACTGACACGGCAACATCACACAACGAATATGTAGACTCTAATTTTTGCACTATACCTGTTAATGGCTGTCGACTAGGGCGAGAATTACGACCAAAAGTTGGAGCTAACGCTCTTAAAGTTGCGGTCACCGACTCCGATTTTCGGTAGAAAATTTTTATAATTTGCAGATGTTGCTCGTTCGTGTACTTTAGGTTTAAAGTCGATGACCTTCGACATTAACCGCGTATGCAATACTAAAGTTCTTGAACGAATTAATACGGACTATAACCAACGCGGAATTTGGTCGGCTCTCGTCCTATCTAGGACAACCACCCCTGTGAGTAGTGAACTAACATCAACGACCCAAACCACTGCACTCTTGGATAGCAGTAATATCCGCCTTATACTGCGTAAGGGTTCTTTCTAGTTTATGAACAGCTCCAGGAGTGTCCAGGGTTATGACATTTCAGCAGAAAATCGTGTTCCTTTTTCGCGCCATGTCGTCTTTGAGAATCCGTCCGTTTGTCCGAGGCATTTTGCTCCTCCATAACTTGTTGGTTTCTTTACGTGGGCGCGCCGCACAACCGCCAATCCGGTCGCGGTACTTTAGCGCCCTCTTGCCTAAGGCGATCGCTGCATACATTTGTTTACCTCTCAACGGTTGTTGTAGAGGCTATTCAGAGGGCGCCGTGAGGAGGCTGTATGTCAACTTGACCCGGGCACATAAACAGGGATCGTTGCTGTCATCTCGGTTAAGAGCAATCAACAACTTTACCCTATATGTCCGAGCCCATGCCCTTCTTACTGGCAGAAAACCTGTGTAATATAGCAGCGAAAGGTTTTTACAATTTGGAAGTCAGGCTCTACATATGTCATTCAATTTACAAGACAACGACCTATTTGGTTGGTCTTGTGGGCATCGAGAAATAGACTCTGGTGGTGCTGTTGCCAGCAGTTAGGATCGAGCTTACATTTATTTTTTCAGCAGTTTTATAGTCGCAATCTTAGTTGCGCTAAACTAACTTATTTTATATCCAAATACCTAGAGTAAATAACATTTTATCCATAATTCGTGTCTAATATTAAGTCTACACCGCCAATAATCAAATGACAAGTAATAGAATCCATGTGTACGTTAGTTGATCGGTTTCCTTACCTGTGTACTCGACCTGAAAGTTAGAAGTGCTCCTATATAAAATATGTTCTTTTTAGTCTAGTAGGAAGCAGGTTTACATCTTGAAAACAATTCACCGCAAAAGCTTGTAAGGCAACTTAGGAACAAGTGACAGAAGTTTTGTACGATTTAGATCGTTTTTTTTATTCATTTTCGTCTTTGGAAAGTTGTATTTCGCCTCTATCTGACTCGAACTTTGTATAAATATTTTATGACCCTATCTAACTTACTATATAAACCGGCATTCAATTTCAGTTGTCAAAGTGCCAGGAGCTAGCAATGACGAGCACGTCAAAGTATACGACGACTTGCCAAATTCCGCAGTGGAATTGCAAGTCAAAGACAAGGTAAGTGTAAGCTAAATCAAATCCATGCATGTGCATAAGACTTGATCAACGTTCCATTTTGCTATAGTTTTTGCGCAAGTTGAATCGCCAAGAACGCGTCGTGGAAGAAGTCAAAACGATCTTGAAACCGCGATTCAATAAGAAACAAATCACCAAGGAGGACTACAAGGAAATTATGCGTAGAGCCGTACCGAAGGTATATAAAACGAAAGCATAATGTAATCGACGAATTCCAGCAATTGATTTGGTTTCATTTTTTCCTAACAGATTTGTCATAGCAAATCGGGTGAGATAAACCCGAAGAAAATCCAAAACTTAATCGAGGCCTATGTGAAAAAATTCCGACAAAAGCACAAGAAGCTTAACATACCGAATACAGGCCAAGTAAGCAGTGCTGTGAAATGTGCCGCTTACCTAAAAAAGCTGTAGATTATCGGGTGGATCGTTGTTTAGTTTATCGACATTTTGTAAATTGGAAATATAATACATTCTATTCAAGAGGGAGGCTTACTACTCCCTAACTGGTACTAATCCTCATTGAATCGTGAATGAAGAAGTGATAATAACCTTCCTTTCCATCGCTTACAGATGTCATAGTTTCCAAACGGCATTAGACGGTTTTAACTAATGTCGATTTCCCGGCGTTAGATGGTATTTTGTTCTCCACTCCATTTCTCCATCAGATCAGATCATTGTCAAGCATTATTTGAGAAGAAGAGACGCGGAAAACGAAGAGCCGCATGAAAACAATTTTATATTTTCACCTAAACATTACTTTAGTTTATGTAAGGTTGCTGACAGTTTTCTTCTTTTTAATTTTTCGTTTTTCATTTCCAGCTACTGTAATATCTTTATTTATTATTCTCTTTCCTCATAAGGACCTATGCCTAGCTAATTCTAACTAAGACTCCTTATGGTAGTTATTGCTATTTGTTTATTATTATCGCTTAGATGTCTGCTGATACATTGGCACTATAATTACAATTCAAATATGTGCGACCCTAAAGCACACTTTTAATATTACTTTTTCGATTTTCCTAATTTTTATTTCTTGTACGACTCGTAGCAGACAGGGATACAATACAAAATGTTATGAAGGGAAAGAACGAGATTCAATATCATTAGTTACATACTTGAAAGTGAATGTTTAATAAAAGAAAACACGTGAATAGATGATTATGTAAGCCTGTAAGCCCCCATAATGCAAACAGAAAGCAAAATAAAAAAATCAAATATTTTCATTGCGATTTCTTAGATTAATAAAACTGAAAATGTAAAAAAATATAATGAGGTTCGTTGTGTTATTTCTTGTACCTACTGCCTGGTCTATTTGTCAAGGTTCAAGGTTGCACACCGACAAATAGAAAACATGCCATTCTTGAATAAGGCTTATGGTTCTGGTTTCGTCGATTTCGTTTCGGTAATCAAAATGTCAAAGATTTATCGCACTCTGGAAGGTCATCGCTGAATATGTCGCTAAAATCATGGGAATCGTCGAGTCTAGCCTTCATGTAACCAGTGTTTCGATTGCGCACGAGCTATACATTGCGCAGAAAACCGTTTGGGACCATTTAAATAAGACAGGGTACAAAAAGCCACCCGACGTATTGATGCCAAAATCGTTTCATTCCTGAAGCACATAATGACTGGTAAAAAAGTTGACAACCTCAAGCGAACACTGTCTGCCTAATCGTGGTAAGCCAATCTTATATACCTTACTGGTCTACAAGCTCAATACCCTAGTGCTCTACAAGTTCAACACCTTACTGTTCTAGCAGCTCAATACCTTACTGCTCTATAGGCTTAATACCTTACTGCTCTACGGCTCAGTACCTGACTGCCTTACAAGCTCAATCGCTTACTGCTTTACGCTCTTAATATCTTACTGCTCTATAAGCTCAATAGCTTACTGCTCTACAAGGTCAACACCTTACTGCTCTACAAGCTCAATGTCTTACTGTTCTATAAGCTCAATACACTGCTGTACAAGCTCAATACCTTACTGCTCTAAGGCTCAGTACTTGACTGCATTACATGCTCAATCGCTTACTGCTGTATGGCCTTAATATCTTACTGATCTATAAGCTCAATACCTTACTGCTCTACAAGCTCAATACCTTACTGTACAACAAGCTCAATACATTGCTGTACAAGCTCAACACCTTACTGCTCTACAAGCTCAATACCTTACAGCTCTACAGGCTCAATACCTTACTGCTCTACAAGCTCAGTAGCTCAATACCTAAGAGCTCTACAAGCTCAATATCTTACTGCTCAACAAGGTCAGTACCTAACTGCTTTACAAGCTCATTCCCTTATTGCTTTACGGGCTCAATAACTTACTGCTCTACACGCTCAATATCTTACTGCTCCGAAAGTTCAATACCTTTCTGCTCCACAAGCTCAATACCCTACTGTTCTACAAGCTCAATACATTGCTGTACAAGCTCAACACCTTACTGTTCTACAAGCTCAATACCTTACTGCTCTACGGCTCAGTACCTGACTGCATTCCAAGCTCTATAAGCTCAATACCTTGCTGCTCTACAAGCTCAATACCTTACTGTTCAACAAGCTCAATGTATTGCTGTACAAGCTCAACACCTTACTGCTCTACCAGCTCAATACCTTAAAGCCTTACAAGCTCAGTACCTTAATACCTTAGAGCTCTACAAGCTCAGTACCTCAATACCTTACTGCTCTACAAGCTCAATACCTTACTGCTCCACAAGTTCAATACCTTTCTGCTCCACAAGCTCAATACCCTACAGTTCTACAAGCTCAATACATTGCTGTGCAAGCTCAACACCTTACTGCTCTACAAGCTTAATACCTTAAAGCCCTACAAGCTCAGTACATTAATACCTTAGAGCTCTACAGGCTCAGTACCTCAATACCTTACTGCCTAAAGCCCTAAGAGCTCTGTACCTTAATACCTTAGAGCTCTACAGGCTCAGTACCTCAATACCTTACTGCCCTACAAGCTCAATAACTTACTGCTCTACAAGGTAAGAACCTCACTGCTCTACAAGTTCAATATCTCTCTGCTCTACAAGGTCAATACTTTACTGATCTACAAGCTCAATACCTTAGAGCTCTACAAGCTCAATGCTTTGGGCTCTACAAGCTCAATACCTTACTGTTCTACAAGCTCAATGCCTTACTGCTCTACGGCTCAGTATCTGACTGCATTACAAGCTCAATCGCTTACTGCTGTACGGTCTTAATATCTTACTGCTCTATAAGCTCAATACCTTACTGCTCTACAAGCTCAATACCTTACTGTTCAACAAGCTCAATACAATGTTGTGCAAGCTCAGCACCTTACTGCTCTACAAGCTCAATACCTTACGAGTCTACGAGCTCTACAAGCTTCACACCTTACTGCTCTACCAGCGCAATACTTTGCTCTACAAACTCAGTACCTTATTGCTTTACAAGCTCAATATCTTACATCTCTACAAGCTCAATAACTTACTGCTCTACAAGCTCAATACCTTACGAGTCTACGAGCTCTTCAAGCTCCACACCTTACTGCTCTACCAGCGCAATACCTTACTGCTCTACAAGCTCAAATCTGAAAATTAGATTTTTTTCTTAATACTTAAGTACTATCTTGACCAACATCAGTTCTAAGTAAAATACTAGGACGAATACTCGAATTTGTACATAGCTCAAGCTGACGTCCTCCAGGGTAGTGTATTGGGGACACCACTTTAATTAAAATACACAATGGACATACCCATTCCGACAGTACAACACCCCATCAAAGGGGAAATAAAAAAAACCTTAAAAGTAGCAAGAAGTTATCGAACAAAACAGTGTATAAATCGGATCATGCTAAGTGTGCTAAATAAGGCTTGTAACACGACAACAATTAATGTCTCACTCTATGTTAAACTATATTTTATGGCAACCCTAAACATATGAATTACAGGGTAACGGTCCGCACCCATGGCACAAAATGGTATAAAAGCCGTGCTGAAATCGGTGCAGAGACACATAGGTTTGGTACTTCACTCAAACCGGTCGGGTTATTTCCACCGAGAGGAAAGTGCCACACTTGCGTGCTAACTAAGCTGAGTTTGGCTAGCCTATCCGGCGCTCGGGTACTCCACTGCCTTTCGTCCATCCACAATCGTGCAAAATTACCATTCTTTCTTGCAAATCTGCGCATATTTTTTGGGGGTTGCCATCACCTTTTCTCTTTGGAATTTCTTTTTTCTTTTTTCGAATTAATTTTTTTTTTTGTTCATTTTTTCTTATTATTTTTTTTTTTTTTAATTCTCTTTAATTTTGTATTTTTTTTCCCTTATTTAATCATTTTTTTTCTTGTTAATTTACCTCTTACCTTTAGTAAAATAAAGAGTAAAAAGGGCAACCACGTTTTTATCTTTGTCTTTTTACTTTTCTTATACATTTGCCTAGCTACCTGTTCAGCGTTTGCTGCGGTCCTTGGACAGCACGTAACGCGGCGGAGAGCTTGGCAAAGCGGCGTGCTTGAACTTCTGTTCGCTGGATGTTTTGGGGTTAGAGCTGGGTAACTCACTCCTCTGAGAAGAAGATCTCATTTTACAGGCTCAGTTTTATGCAAGAATAATGGAATTAATTTTACTGCATTGAAGGCGCCGGGTCGCCGTGATTAGTGTGTTGGGCTCTGGCGCACGATGAGCGAGTTCGGATGTCGGTAACACCAACGTCGTCGAATGTTTATTTGGCGGCGTCCTTCGGCAAGGTACTGGCAAAACCCCCCGTAGTATATTTCCGAGCAACGCCGCTCGGAATCTACGTTAAACTGTAGGTCCCTTTCACCTGTGTGAAAAATAAATCACACACAACATGGGTGATTGACAGAAGTTTGGATCTGGCCTTTTATGGACTGTAACGCCACCAAAGCAAGACAGCACTTGATAAATTGATAACGTATTTGAGGTCAATCTGGAATCATACGTGAGGCTTATTTCAAGGTGAGTAGAGAGAAGTCTAGTTTTTGTCGTTCGTCATTTACGATATATAATCGATCGTAACAAGTAGACCGTGTGGCGTGCTTCCTGAAACATCCACACGCTGATAAGTGCGACTGAATGTAAAAAATAAAATAAAAAAAATACCCTACACCACCCAATACTACTCGTGTCGAATCGTCACCGTTCGTCAAGTTGACAATTTCATCAACCTAGCTCTAAGCCGAGCGGAAGATTTGATAAATACGTAGAGATGGAATCTGATGGGTTTGACAGGCACTTTGACAGATAGCCCCTACAGACGCGTTGCGGCTTGACGGCGTCTTGACTATGTCATTCTGCCTTGTTCCGACCTGGTTCCGACGACTTGACTCTACACATCGACGTCTTGAGAACCTCGTTGTGTTAGTCAAAAGCGTCGTTTTTAAATGGAGAATAATACGCATAGTATCGGTGTATTAAAAACAAAAAAAACCATCCCCTGCGGGGATCACACGGCAGACGAACGAAGGTTTTCCATCTTGCTCATTTATCTATGGTATAAATACTCCACCATTCGTGTGGTAATCTTGTCACCGACCCGCAGGGAATAGTGGATGTATTTAAGCAGCATTTCCAGCAAGAGAGAGTGGTAGGGACCGAGGAAATCCCAACTCCAGCCGTTGAAGTAGTCCTCCGACCCAGCATCGAAGAAGTCGGCACAGCTATTCAGAAGCTGAAGAATAACAAGGCCGCAGGCTCAGATGGCTTGCCATCAGAGCTCTTCAAGGCTGGCGGCGATGTTCTGATAGGGAGCATGCACCAGATCATCTGCAGAATTTGGGAAGATGAAAGCATACCCGACGATTGGAATACCAGCTCTATATGCCCCATCCACAAAAAAGGCGATCCTACCTCTTGCAAGAACTATAGAGGTATATCCCTGCTCAATGTCGCATACAAGATCGCGTCCAGCGTATTGTGTGAACGTCTAAAACCATTTTGCACCCCACTAATCGGCAGCTACCAGTGCGGCTTCCGGCCCGGCAAATCAACTATAGACCAAATTTTCACACTTCGGCAAATCCTGGAAAAGACCAACGAGTTTCGAATCGATACACACCATCTTTTCATCGATTTCAAGGCCAAAGTAAAGGACTGTTTGGTGCGATGGACGAATTCGGGATCCCGGGAAAACTGATCCAGTTGTGTCGCGCCACGCTAAAAAATACGCGATGCACCGTGCAACTCGGTTCTAGGACTTCGGAACCGTTTGAAACATGCACCGGATTTCGGCAAGGAGATGCGCTGCCATGTGACTTCTTCAACCTGGTGCTGGAGCAGATAGTGCGACGGGCAGGCGTCAACAAGGAAGGCACTATATTCCACAAGTCCATCCAGCTGCTAGGATACGCG
This sequence comes from Eumerus sabulonum, assembly GCA_951905685.1. Classification (NCBI taxonomy): domain Eukaryota; kingdom Metazoa; phylum Arthropoda; class Insecta; order Diptera; family Syrphidae; genus Eumerus; species Eumerus sabulonum. The sequence continues at coordinate 11,220,710 of OX645060.1, forward strand.
GATGGCATTGTGGAAGCATTTACGGCGATTGAAGGACAGGCGAAACGAGTTGGTCTTAAGGTCAATGAGGACAAAACGAAGCACATACATATGTTCATGCTGTCAAGCAAAAACCAATTCGTCGCTCACCACCTGGGACAAAATATAACAATTGACAGCTACAATTTCGAGGTAGTTAAGGAGTTTGTCTACCTCGGGGCACTTCGTCGTTGCGTCTGCCTACTTTCCCTACGATTCGTTACTACCTCCACCACCGAAGGAAGTCTCTGAACTCGCAGAGTACTGTGAAGTGAAAAAGATTGGTCTCATCTTGTGTTGCGATGCTAATGCCCAAAACACTACTTGGGGCAGCAGCATTTCATTTTCTCGCCTGACCTTACCATCAACAATGTTGGCTCTCAACCAACGTTTGTTACGACAAGACGACAGGAGGTGATTGACCTGACCGTATGCAACAGATATGTGAACGACATCACTAACTGGCGAGTCTTGCCTGATGCTACGCTGCCGGACCACAAATATATCGAATTCCGATTGGGTTGTGGGATCTCTTCCTTGCAACCTAGACGGAATCCGAGAAGGACGGACTGGGTACGGTTTAGAGAGGAGCTTGAGAAATCCACTCAGGCCGTACCTAAACTTAGAACGAAACAATTGTTAGAGAACGCTGTTCATAACCTGAATAGCGTCATCACCAGTTGTTTTGAGCTCGCATGTCCTGTCAGCAAACCTCCCTGCAGGAAATTGGTCCCCTGGTGGAATGCTGAGCTCCAAAGTCTTCGCAGGGAAGCCATAATGCTTCTGAATAGATCGCTCAAATCGAGTTCGGAAGATGACTGGAACAAGTATCGGTCGAAGCAGAAAGAATATAAGAAACTTATTCGTAAATCGAAGAACGATTCTTATAGGATTTTCTGCGAAGAGATCAAGTCTCTGAGTGCGACTAGCAAGTTGGTTAAAGTCCTCAAACGGGAAAAACCGACTAAGCTGGATGCCTTCAGAAAATCTTTACTGAGTCTAAAGCGGAAACTCTTAGTTTACTGTTTGAGATTGATTTCCCGGGAAATCAGATCGGCATCGGCTCGTTGCAAACTCCTTCAAGGGAAACTGCAACTGAAACGATGAAAACATCTCGGCGTAACTGGTATATTGCGTCGCGCGTGGTTACGACTGAAGCTATTGAATTTGCTGTGGCATCCTTCGGTGGCTTCAAATCGCCGGGCACCGATGGGATATATCCTGTTATGCTGCAAAAAGGTATAAGGCAGCTGCTTCCTACTCTGAAAAGAATTTTCACTGCTAGTCTAGCACTTGCTCACATACCCATTCCTTGGCGCACAGTGAAAGTGGTCTTCATTCCCAAAATAGGAAAAGAGGACTACTCACTTGCCAAGAGCTTCAGACCAATTAGTCTAACATCCTTCCGGCTGAAAAGCATGGAGAGACTGATAGAATTGCACGTGCACAAAGTTGCCTGCCCTTCGAATGCACCCTCTTTCGGAGTTGCAACATGCTTATCAGCGCGGAAAATCCTTCCAGACTGCGCTTCAGAACCTAGTTGGGAGAATTGGAAGCGCGCTCGAAAGGAAAGAGTACGCGGTGGGCATTTTCATCGACATTGAGGGAGCTTTTGATAACGCAACTTTTGACAGCATGTGCAACGCTGCCAGTCATCATGGCGTAGATGAAGCAATGGTCCTATGGATCAAAGCAATGCTCATGCACAGGACATTGACCGCTGATGCAGGCCTCGACCAGTATATCAAATCCGGCGTAAACAGGGGCTGCCCCCAAGGTGGCGTCCTGTCTCCGCTGTTATGGTGTTCGATTCTCTGCTTGATGCTCTCAATGCCTCTGGAATCTATGCCCAGGCCTATGCGGATGATGTCGCCATTTTTTCTGTCGGCTCATGTCCGTCCGACTGTCCGTCTCAAAGCACAGGTAGCGACTGTCCGTCTCAAAGCACAGGCGGCGCTAAATGTGATTGATGATTGGTGTACTAGAAATGGGCTGTCAGTCAATCCTCTTAAGACCGATGTCGTTCTCTTTATAAGAAGGAGGAAAAATACTGACATGACTCAGCTGGTACTAAAAGGCACTTCCATCCCAATATCCAAGGAGGCTTAGTATCTAGGAGTCATCTTAGATAGCAAGCTTCTTTGGTCAAAGCATGTTGAGTCAAAAACCACCAAAGCGTTGTCAGCTTTCTGGCAATGCAAGGGAGCTTTTGGCAATGCAAGGGAGCTTTTGGCAAAACGGCAGTGATAAGACCAATAATCTCATATGCATTGGTTGTCTGGTGGAACAGACTAAAACGCAAACACGTCGTAGCCTCGTTCACCAAACTTCAAAAACGGTTTGTCTCAGCTGCACGGGGGCCTTCCCCAGCACGCCGGGCGCTGCTCTAGATGCTATGATGAGCCTTCCACCTCTTGATATATTTATCAGAGGGTGTGCTCTGAAAGCCATGTCTCGTCTGAAGAGAAATGGCTTTTGGTGCTTGCGCAAGAACTGTCCTGCGACCCCAGTCTCACGGATAAGCTTTCTGACGTACTGACGCCCGTTATCCTACTGCGCCGTAATTTCACAGTCGAGTTTCCATGGCGTCAGGATTGGCTATGGCTGGATACTGAACCTGGAAAGGATAGTCTTCGCATTTTCACGAATCGCTCCAGGTCTGGGCGGGGGTCCGGTGCTGGGGTCTTCTTTGAGCGCGAAAACATCCGACTGCTCGTTAGGAAAATATGCGTCTGTCTTCCAATCAGAGATATACGCAATCCTAATGGCCATGAACTATGTTGTGAAGCGCAGGTGGAGGGGAAAAAGCATATGGGTCTGCAGTGACAGCCAAGCTGCATTCAAGGCTCTATGCAACCCCTTAACAAGCTCCAAATTAGTTCTTGAACTCAAGTCCTTCTTGAACAGAGTCGATAGACTGAATTCCAGGCCACTCTGGGATCCCAGGGAATGAGATCTCTAATGAACTAGCCAGAATGGGTTCAGAAGAGAGCTTCTCAGGATCTGAACCCGCTCTAGGTCTACCTGCGTCCACGGTAAATTCCTACATCAACGATTGTGTAATTAATGCACACAATCGTAGATGGATGGACTGTCCAGGGTGCAGGATGACTAAGCGCGTATGCCCTGATATCTGCAAAAAATCTGCAGCATTCCTCCTGTCATTAAGGAAAGTCGACTGCAGAAGGCTTGTGGGAGTTATCACGGCATCAGTGAGACACCTACCTGTGCTGCATGTGGGGAAGAGGAGGATGATACTGCAGAGCATTTCCTCTTGTCCCGCCTTTGCTCGCGCACGGTGGCGCACCCTTCGAGCCGACGTGGTGTGTGCCGAATCCCTTAGCTCTACATCACTGAAGCTCCTTCAACTTTTTCTACGGAAAACGGGGAAAATACAGTAACGTAAGGTGTCTGTCTGGAGTACAATGGACCAGTATTTGCGTCTGAGTGCTCCAGCGGATAGCAGATGCCTTCAACAAAAAAAAAAAAAAAACAAAAAAAAAAAAAACCTCGGGGGCAAACGTAAATTCCACAAATGACACAACAGTGGAGATCTGGCATAGAATCGCCCTTGGCAACCGCTGTTACTTCGGCTTGTCCAAACAACTGGGGTCAAAACTCTTCACTCGAAAGACCAAAGCATGCTTTACAAAACGCTCATACTGCCAGTCTTGCTGTACGGAGCCGAAAGCCGGACGCTAAGTAGGACGGCGAAACTGATTTTGGGTTCTTTCGAAAGAAAAATTCTGCGCCGGATATTTGGTCCTGTCTGTAAGGAAGGTGAATGGAGAAGAAGACACAACCGCGAACTCTACGAGCTGTACAAAGATGTGGATGTAGTCCGGAAGGTAAAGACCCGTCGACTACACTGGTCCGGACACATCGAGTGCATGGACACCAACGCTCCAGCTAAGAGGGTCTTCGACTCCGAGCCTCCTGGTTCGAGAAGAAGAGGAAGACCGAACCTCCGGTATAAGGACCAAGTAATCGCGGATGTAACACATTTTGGTCTTGATAACTGGAAGCAGCGTGCCCGGGACCGTCAAGGATGGAAGGCAGCTATAGCTCAGGCTCAGATCCTCCATGGATCGCTGGCCTGATATGTAAGTATATGTAGTTACAAGATGGCCCTATGCTATTTAATACTAGCTACACCATCCCTCAACACTTTTTTGAATACCTTTGATTTAAGCTTGGCTCTGGTCCTTCATGTGCTGTAACGCCGCCAAAAAAGAAGAAGATTCAAGTCAGCAACTGCGAAGGGAATTTTTTCTAATTCTTTTATTGCCGACAAAATACTCTCTAAACCATTCCATGTACCCAATCACCCCATACCTGGTCGTGTTTACTTCCTGAAACACATATAGAGCGTAATAGCATAAGCACAAAGTTCCATTTCCCCCTTTACTCTAAGAGTAGGTGCCCTCTCAAAGCATACATAGTATCAACCACCATAATTCGTTGCACACAACTCACTATCATCGCCAAATGCGAAATCCGATTACTAAATCAATGTACAAAGCTGACTAAGTCATTTGTTACCACGAGTGAGCATGAATCAAGTCAAAACAAAACATCCAGAACTAGTGTCTTTGGATTATTTTCTTTTCCAAGCTAACCATGAAGTTCACTTGAACTCCGTCGTCGTTGTTGTTGTCGCCCGAAATTAAGGTATTTTGCTGTGTCCACATGCTTCAATGCCACTTGAAAGGCTTAAACAAGATAGCATTGAAGCCCAACGTTAAGCATACAAGTTTTGTGAATTGTTTTCTCACCCACTTACACGAATTTGTCATCACCCATCACCCGGCCCCGGGTCGCGCGCACTCTCCTGTTGCATCAGTTTTATCTCAATGTTAACCAAGTAAAGAAAGGCAATATAAGGCGGAAGCGAAGAAGAACAACAATTCCACTAAATCAATTCCAATTCTTCTCTTGCAAAACATGTGTACGGATAGAAAACCAACACCCCCCCAATGGCTATTGTTCTTGTTTTTAACTATATGCCCATTGCCACTACTATTTGTTGCCCAGCACCACTTATGCTGATGTATTTTGTAATCGGTTGCTCAACCACACCACCCAATCCTTACCAATTCCATCTCATTCCCGCCCCCTGAATGGAACATATCAGACTCACTCAATTTCTCCCCCACACACCAACATATACATCTGCGAATGGGGCACCTAATCAGGAGCCAATTGTTTTCTAATTAGATTTACATGGAAAAGTGCTCAAAGAGAGAAGCCCCACAATGTGACGACCATAGGTAGCACTACCACAACAGCACTAGCAGAGCACACTAGAATACACTAGGCAGGAAGCGCGCCCGAGAAGAAAAAAAAAATAAAAAATTCGTTTGTTTCTCTGTTCCTTTATACCTCCAGGAAGGAAGACTTCGGCCCGTTTAGTACTAGCACACTAGTAGACCATATTCCTGACGAGATCTCGGGCGAGCAGCGTTAGAATAATCTAGCAATGGATGAGTATCAGGAACAACAACAAGGTAACAAGGGAATAGTGTGAAAATGAGTGTTTGAGTGTTAGAACGCTTGATATGTACTTAGGCTTGTGCGTTTGATTACATCAAAATACACGCATTCCGTTTGAAATTGAAATTCTTCGCTACAGATGTCGTTGGCAATCAGGTCGTCGGTGCTGTAAAATGTGGCGGTTGGCGCTACGAAGACCGTACACGTTATATTGGCGAATGGAATCAACGAGGACAACGACACGGACTTGGTCATCTACAATTGGCCGATGGGACGCGTTACGATGGAAACTTTCAGAATGGAATGTGCATGGGTCTGGGCTGCTTATGGTTTTCCGATGGATCAAAGTATGTTGTTTTGGTCCCTATGTATAACATTCAATTATTTACAAAAACCTTTTTATTACGAAATATAGATATGAGGGGGAATTCCATCAGGGTTGGTTTCACGGTAATGGTATATTTTGGAGGTCTGATGGCATGAAATTCGAGGGTGAATTCCGAGGCGGACGTATCTGGGGATTGGGACTGATAACATTTAATGATTTTACTCATGGTTTCCCAAGGAATGAGGGTTACTTTCAAGACTGCCGATTGATGCGTAAACGTCGATGTCCAGAAGTTGTGCAAAAAGCTCAAAAAACGGCACTAATGGCCAGATCACAGGTTGATCATCCATATTAAACTTTAAGTAAGCCGCCGATAAAACAAAAAAAAAAAACGAATAACCATTCGAAAATCTATTTTATACACGAACAACAACGCTAATCAGCTTTTACTCGCATTGTTGATTGCTATTGAAGAAACAACATCAAACAACAACAGTGTTTGGGTTTTCTGTGTTCATCATATTTTTAAAAAAACAAAAAGGGTGTGTCGTGTCGTTTTTTGTATCTTTATTTGAAAGATTAAAAACAAAGAACAATTGTCATCTTAGTTTCTAACAATGTAAAAAGTAAAAGAAACTTAATTAAGAAAAGAAAGGAAAAGAAATCACAACACACTTGTAGTTCAGCATGTGTTTGAGAGGAAAACAAAACAAACGCTTTTTGGAAATAAGGAAATAAACTTCTAAGAGTAACGAAACCACGAAGCATTTGGTGTTGTTCTTTTTTATTTTCTCTTCTCTGTTCTTTTTGGCCTCTAATCACCGTTGGGCTCACCGACAAGATACCATGCGTTACGCGCTTTGACTGCAGCCGATCGGACCAGCCGTTTTTGATCATCTAGGGCGGGCGCAAGTCCAAGCACAACATCCGTTCTAGATGGCAATAGTTGGAATGTCGGATACTTGGTGATTTCATATAACAGGTCTAGTGCTGTTATTCTCACATTCTGAAATGATAAACAAATCTCTATTTAGTCCAGATATGAGTAAGATTTATGTCACTAAAAAGTAAAAATTTATTCATCAAGTCAATCAACAGCCACAACCACAGACTATTCACTCTGGAAAGCAACTACATACCCTCCCATAAGAAGGCTAGACGGTACATACTTACTTACTTAGCGGGCGCTACAGTTCGGGGTGAACCTGAGCGTCAACCAACATGCCTCTCCCCCTAGCACGATCTTTCGCCAGTCTTTTCCAGTGCCGCACGCTCAGTTGGCTGAGGTCCCTTTCCACCTGTGCGCGCCACCTTAGATGCGGCCCTCCTCTATTTCTTCGTCCCTCGGGGTTGGATTCAAAGACTCTACGGGCTGGTGCTGTGGTGTCCATTCGTTCTACATGGCCTAGTCATCTTAGCCGTTGGATCAGTAGACGCCTGACTAGATTCATGTCGCTGTACAACCCGTACAGTTCGTGATTGAATCTTCTCCTCCAACCCCCCTTCGTGTTTATAGGACCGAAAATCGCACGCAGAATCCTTTTTCCGAAACGACCAAGGATTTCCTCATCCGCTTTAAATAATTAAGGTCTTATATAAGGTCAACTTGGTCCTACGAGAGAGGGTTCTACTTCTTAATTGCCTCTTGAGCCCAAAGAAGCAGCGATTGGAAAGAGTAATTCTGCGCTGGATTTCGAAACTGGTGTCCTTGTTCCAGGTCACTGCGGAGCCGAGGTGGGGGTGGCTGTGGTGCAGTGGTTAACATTATCGACCGCCGAGCGGAAGGTCTTTGGTTCAAATTCGCTTCATAGCCAAGAAAAAGTAATTCCTATACGGACAAAAGTATGCAACGCAGTTGCGAATGGAAAGTGACCAGACGTACTGCTGCAGGCATAACACTCACAGTATATGGTCAACCGAAATTCATCCTCTGCGTATGCAATACTAAAAAGTGCTTGAACGAATTACTACGGACTATAACCAACGCGGTTATAGCGGTCGGCTCTCGTCCTATCTAGGTCTAGGACAACCACCCCTGAGAGTAGTGAACGAAAAGTATGCAACGCAGTTGTGAATGGAAAGTGACCAGACGTACTGCTGCAGGCATAACACTCACAGTATATGGTCAACCGAAATTCATCCTCTGCATATGCAATACTAAAAAGTGCTTGAACGAATTACTACGGACTAAAACCAACGCGGTTATAGCGGTCGGCTCTCGTCCTTTCTAGGTCTAGGACAACCACCCCTGAGAGTAGTGAACGAACATCAACGACCCAGCCACTGCACTCCGTTCAGGTTGTGTGTGTCAACACATCATAAGAGAATATAACTCTTGAACCTGAGCGAGTCTCTAAAAAAAAAAAAAAAAAATGAAGTCCTAAACTACCTCAGACTTAAATCTCCCAATATGCACGTTCTGACCAAGACGTCGGTGGTAAATGTCCCTTTCCGATGACAACAGATATTTAGTCTTGCCCTCATTAACTGTCAAACCAATTTTCGTCGCCTCCATCTCAATACTCGCAAACGCATCATTGACATCTCGCTGTGATCTACCTATTATGTCAATATCGTCGGCGTATGCGAGGATTTGAAATGGATTGTGCCTCTTGTATTGGCCGGTGATTTGATGTTGAAGAAATCACACGACAGCGCATCGCCCTGCCTAAATCCTTTTTTGACATCAAAACTATCGGTAAGGTGTGCACCGATTCGGATGGAGCAGCGAGCATTCTCCAGAGTCATCCTGCAAGTCTGACGAGGTTAGCAGGAATGTCGAAAGTAAACATGGCGTCATATAGCTCGTCTCTAATTACGCTGTCGTATGCGGCCTTGAAGTCGACGAACAGATGGTGGGTGTCGACTTGAAATTCATTGGTCAGCTTATTTACGAACGGTTTCAGGCGTTCACACAAAACAGCAGCGAAGATCTTGTATGCGACATTAAGGAGACTTATTCCTCTGTAGTTGGCGCAGTCAAAGGGGTCTCCTTTTTTGTGGATCGGGCATACGGTGCTGAGACTCCATTCCTCGGTCATGCGTTCCTATGACCATATCTTACAGATGAACTGGTGTATGCTCCTAATCATTTCATCCCTAGCTGCCTTGAAGAGCTCAGCAGGCAGTCCATTTGCGCCAGCAGCTTTATTCGACTTGAGTTCCTACATGGCAATCTCAACTTCGTCGAGACCAGGGAGACGGAATTATCTGCGATCTTCGTCATTATGAAATGGGTCATTATGCCTGACGAATGCCTGGAGAATTCTCGCTGCTCCATTAAGTTCGAAGGTGAACTAACCAACCCCTTCGATGTTAGAAAAGGTTCTAGACTGGGTGACGCACTGTCATGTGACTTCTTCAACATTATTCTTGAAAAGATCGTGCGGGACTCTGCGGCCAATACAAGAAGTACGATCTACTTCAAGTGCACACAATTTCTTGCCTACGCAGATGACACTGATAACGTTATTGGAATGGCAAAGCGAGGCGTCAATGAGGCGTTCGCAAGCATTGAAGCAGAAGCGGCTAAAGTGGGTCTAAGGGTAAATGGGGAGAAGACCAAATACATGCTGTCATCAAAGAAAGACGCGCAACACTGACGTCTTGTCCAGAACGTCACCTTCGGCAGCTATATTTTTGAAGTAGTTAAGGACTTCGTCTATCTTGGCTCGATAGTGACAAGTAGCAACGACACCTCTACGGCGCTGAGGCTTGGACTTTATCAAAAGCGGATGAAGAGGCTCTTGGGCATTTCGAGACGAAAATTCTGCGTGCAACCTTTGGTCCCGTTTGTGTAAACGGAGAGTGGAGGAGATTCAACCAAGAACTGTACGGGCTGTACAGCGACATCGGCCTAGTTAGACGTCTTCGGATCCAACGTCTAAGATGGCTGGGCCATGTAGAACGAGTAGACATCACCGCTCCAGCCCGAAGAGTCTTCGACACCAACTCAGATGGACGACACAGCAGATGACGACCGCATCTAAGGTGGCGTGCACAGGTGGAAGGGGACCTCAACCAACTGGGCGTGCGGCACTTGAAGCGGCTGGCCAAAGATCGTGCCGGCTGGAGAGACTTGTTGGTTGAGGCCCTGGTTCACCCCGAACTGTAGCACCATCTTAGTAAGTAAGTAAGCGAACATTTCGACATACCTTCCTTCTTAATATTAAAGAAATCTATGTAGACAAACAAAAGGTATTTTTCCCAATCATTTCGCGTTTTCTTTGTTGGACCGGATAAGTTTCTAGATCAATTCCAAACGGTCGTTGTAGTGGAAATGGTGTCCCATATAAAATGCGGGGAGCACCTTTAGTAACAAAGAAAACTCCATACGTAGGGTTTCAGTCAATCGTGCATAGTCTCGCAGGAGAGACTTGCTGTCCTTGTGCAGCAATAGACGGAAATATTGCCTATTTACATGCATCAATTGCTCAAATGACTTTGGAAACGTTTTTGACTCAATTTGTAATGATATTACTCAACAATTCACTTACCATTGATTCCCTGAATTGCGCTAACTTAAGACATTGCGTAACTAAGTGGGCTAAATGTCTGCTAAAGTAAGGGTCCTTCCCTCTTACGAAATTCGCGCTGATCTCGAGAGCTATTCGTAACGTATGGTCTTTGTTCATCTCTAAACACGTGAACAACACCGGGCCAATCTAAAAAAAACAAAAAACAAAAAAGGTAACAAGTGCCGCAAATAAAAAGAATGTCCAACAACAACTTACTTTCTCTATATTCATCTTGAGTATAGCGTGCGGTGTTGATTTTAGAACATAGACAAGTGCATTGAGGTGACTCTCGGCGAACGAATCCAACGATTTCAACATTTTCGCCAGCACTATACTGAAGAATTTCTGTTTGTATAGGAACTTGACTGCCGGTAAATGTATTTCTGGATATTCAAGAGATAGAACTTCAAATGCCAAGTTGGCGGCATTCGATAACGTGGGATGATCCAACAAATCAGCTATCTAAAACCAAGACCAAAAAGGGTAATAAATTCTCTTCGGAAACTCATGAGATTCACTTACAGCTTCGATTATGCCACCGGCAGCTTCATGTCCGCGTACATTCAGACCTTTACCGATCCACGAGAGTACTTCAACTGCCTTGGCATTGTTCTTTTTTATTTCTTCTTTCAATTTCTCGACTATCCTATGTAGAATGCTCCTATTCGTTTCCGTGTCGTTCATTTTATTAAACAAACTACACAGAAGCTGATGAGCTACCTTGCGCAGTTCCACATTATCGCTGGACAGCGACAGATTGACCAAATCACCAGCTAACCGCTCAAAATGTTCGTCGATCGAGATTTCCTGATGCATGTAACCAAGGAGCCCTTTTGCAAGGAACAAATCCGTCTTCAATTGAAGGTTTAAACTCGACAGATGTGCTGTAATAATCATATACTGTTCGGAGATAGGCAGTCGCCTTATCGTCAAACTCAGCACTGCAGCACTACGCTCTAAAGTCGGCACGTCCAACTTGCCTTCGCGTATCAAATTAATGATTTTCTCAACAATCAAGTCGTTCATGTGAAGGTTTTCGACAAAACCAGCATCTTCCGATTGCAAAAGTGTAATAATTGCATCAAGAGCAATCGCTCGTACCTCGTTCGAGTTAGATTCAAAGATGTTGGAGAATATCAGATCTTTCACGAGCCAGGAATAGGCTTTGTACTTAACCAGATACAAAAGATTCGTGCAGATTTTCCTCTTCACGAACGCACCGAAAAGGGAAAAGTTTTGCACGAGTTTCTCCACGCAGTGTGATTGCAATTCGATGGGGTAAAGTTCGGCAATATGTTGTAAGACGTTCTTCAAATCAATGTTCACCTTGGTACTTGTAAGTAGTTCTACTAGGCATTTGTATATCAGTGCACGATTGGCCTCGCTCACAACTGGTAAGGATTCATTAAGACACGAAAGAGCGGCCTTTCTCAGTTCCAAAGAGTTATTCTCATTCTTAAGCTCGTTCAGGAAGACAGTATGCAGATGCCCAATGGTACCAGTGTTGATGTTCCGAATGGCATTTTTCAATGAACAGATTTTGAGGGTCTGAGCGAGAATGCCGAATATTTTTAGCTTTTCCTCCGACTTGAGCTGTTCTTCGGATCGTAGTTTAAGCAGGAAACTGTTAATTATCTTTTCGGAAGAGAATTTAGCATCTCCAGACACACAAATCAGGGCTATTGCAGTAGACGGATTGAAGAGACGATGATTCACGTCGCTTAGATGTTGAAGAATTGTTCCGAGAACGATAGTCTGATGATTGCGACTTACACCGGGCTCGGAAGAAGCACGTTCAAGTATTGAAAGCAGTGCCCTCAAACCAGTTGAAATAATGTCCTGATTATCGTGACCGGGAAAGATCTCCTGCTTCAACGCCGGCCAGATTTGTTCGAAGAAAGGCTCCAGGGTTTTTGGGGAGAATTTCCGCGCGGCAAGGTTCTAAGAAAGGACATTAATCTATTTCACACTCGAGAGGAAGGAAAAGGACTCACCAAGAGGTTTAGAGAATCTAATTTGGCCACGACCAAATCGCTTTCCAATTTCTCTAGTGCCAGCGACACTGTCCAGTCCGCGAATTCTTCCGAAGCCACGAGACAGCAGGCTAATTTGTCTGCAAGTGTTTCTCTTGTGATCGCAGCCGGATCAGTCTTGCTGGGATTAAAGTCTATTGGGAAGTAACAGGCAAATACCTCGAACATTTCCTCGTGTAAATGCAACAGCGGGTATCTTTGAATAAACGCCGGCATGAACGTGAAGATAAACTCCAAGTTTCTTGGATCACGTTCACCATCCAAAGCGCTTACCACACCTTGGATAAATTCGCCGGCCATCAGCTTCAACACTAGAAGTGATAAACATACGATTAGCACGAGACAATCCTCTTTTTCCCTTACCGGTACCCTACCATTTTCGTGTGTTTCCGACAGCCGCTTAATGATTTTAAAGATCTTCTCCCTGTCAGTCTTAACCTGGCTTTGGCAAACTATGTTCTGAAACATACTTTGCAGTACACCCATCACAGCAGCGTCTGTGAGGTTCTCCATCACAATTATTGCGCCAACTCCGTCCAAAACCGGCGGCAAAACGTTATGATGATCCTTCATACGATTGATGTAAAAGTTCGCGACGACGTCCACTTGCGTAGTGTTGAGTATATCCTTAGGGAGATGTGCCAGTGTGCTGCTAAGTAATTTTATGCCATTAACTCGTAGCTCCACTGAAGGGGCAATCAAAGCAAATCTGAGCTTTTCTACTAGTAGCACAATTTCGTACTTTTTCGCCGCCAGGTCTAAGCACATGACAGGATTTTTACATGCAACAAAAGTAAGAAACAATCAAGTACTTACCTTGTGCAATTTGCTGGGAAGCTTTTTCGATCCTGTCACTGGTTTTAAAGACTTCGGTGAGTGAAGCTTCGTTCAAATCTGCCATGTCTTTGTCCAGGTGCATAGGATGCTTGTTAATAAATAAATATTGGTTGTGAAAACCGAGGTTTCTACTTTAAAGCGTACCGAGATTAGTTGAAAAAAAAATCGAGAAAATGAAAACAGGCACCTAAGTCAAATAAATGTCACAAAAGTAATCGACTCTGGACGCACTCATTACCAATGTCAGCTGATTGCTTTCACATTGCCTGGGTATGTTCGATTTGATAATCCAAGGTTTTTTTCTTTTGATTTAATCTTAAAGCCAGTAACTCAAGCTAACGTACTCCGTAGTCTCCGTGACAAGAGTCGTGCGAAATGCACATTTTTTCACGCACGTTCTTATTCTTCTTTGATGGTGCTACATTTCGGGGTGAACCAGGGCCTCAACCAACAAGCCTCTCCAGCCGGCCCGATCTTTGGCCAGCCGCTTCAAGTGCCGCACGCCCAGTTGGTTGAGGTCCCCTTCCACCTGTGCGCGGCACCTTAAATGCGGTCGTCCTCTTCTGCATCGTCCCTCGGGGTTGGAGTCGAAGACTCTTCGGGCCGGAGCGTTGATGTCCATTCGCTCTACATGGCCTAGCCATCTTAGACGATCGTTAGATCCGAACGATCTAACCAGGCCGATGTCGCTGTACAGCCCGTACAGTTCTTGGTTGAATTTCCTCCTCCATTCTCCGTTTACAGAAACGGGACCAAAGATTGCACGCAGAATTTTCCTCTCGAAACGTCCAAGAGCCTCTTCATCCGCTTTTGATAACGTCCAAGCCTCAGCACCGTAGAGGAGGACCGGGATGATTAAGGTTTTGTAGAGGGATACCTTAGTTTTTCGAGAGAGGGCTCTACTACTCAATTGCCTCTTGAGCCAGGAGAAGCAGCGATTGGCAAGAGTTATTCTGCGTTTTATCTCAGCGATGGTGTCGTTGCTGCTTGTCACTATCGAGCCAAGGTAGACGAAGTCTTTGACTACTTCAAAAAAATAGCTGCCGAAGGTGACGTTCTGACCAAGACGTCGGTGTTGTGCGTCTTTCTTGGATGACAGCATATATTTTGTCTTGTCCCCATTTACCCTTTTTACCCTTAGACCCACTTTCGACCCACTTGGCGTATTCATAGGGGTTTCCTTTCTTATGGACCGGGCAAACGATACGAGATTCCATTCATCGGGCATGCGTTCTTCCGACCATATCATGCAGATGAGTTGGTGCATGCTCCTAACCAGCTCATCGCCAGCTGCTTTAAACAGCTCCGCGGGGAGTCCGTTTGCTCACGCAGTTTTATATGACTTAAGTTTCGATATCGCTATCTTAACATCGTCTAGGTCGGGTAGACGGGATTCTCCTTCGTCTTCGTCCGTTAGCATTGGCATTTTGTATGGCACTCCAAATGCCACCTTTGTTTCAAGTCAAATTCATTTTTCTGACACAGAGGGTTGCTCGTGCATGTTTCTTTTGACGGATTACTTAATACTGTCCTCCGATACCTTCCACCAGCTGATTTAGGAAGGAGGGCTATCAATCGGTTACAGAACGCGAAAGAGTACGGCTTACGCTGGAATATCACATGCTCCTCATGCGTTTCCTCAGAGGTTGGTAGTAAAATTGTTACAAGTGCGCTGTTACAGAAGAAATTACATGAAAGCGTGTCACCTTGCCTAATCCTTTTTTAACATCAAAGGTGTCGGTTAATCAGATAGTAAAGGACTAGCAAAGGCCTCGTAGGAATAGCATCTGCCGACGGATGCTGGCCCGACAAAAAGCGAGTAAGAGCCTCTGCAGCCGAACACCTTGCATGTCCCACTTGTACCTCCTCGTGGTGCCTCGTGGAAATTACTGACGTAAGAGGCCGAATGGCGAGTATCCTGCGCCAACAAATAGGATTAGTGTCGGTTGGGCTACGGTTTAGCAACCCATAACCGTAAAACCATATACCTAATGCTCAGAAACAAAAAACCAGCCTCGGTTGATCAAATGGAACCGATCTATGTTGACGACCCTTTAAGAAAACAAAAAACAAGCAAGGACCTTCGGTTCGGTGGACCAGACTGCTATAAAGCGGACATAACCGCCATCCAGGAAATGCGATGGAATCGACCGGGTAAAAAGCGGATGAAAAACTGCGACATCTACTACGGTAACTGCTATAGGGAGAGAGGACAGAGACTATTTGGATGCGGATTTGTTGTTAGAGGTGAACTAAGGCCTAAAGTCCCAAGCTTCCAGTATGTGAGTGAACGCCTCATAACGATCCGCATCAAGGCAACATCAGTCTCATATGTGTCCACCCCCCACGGAAGACAAGGATGACTCCATCAAAGATGATTTCTATGATCTCCTAGACAGAAGATACGCCAAATGCCCCAGCTATGATACCAAAATCATACTAGGAGATTTTGACGCTAAGCTGGGTAAAGAAAGCATCTCTGAACGGGTCATTGGCAGACACAGCCTACATGACACCACATCCGATAACGGACACAGGCTGATCGACTTCGCCACGGGAAGAAATCTTCTTTCAGCTGGCGCACGCTTTCCGCACCTCGATATATACAAAGGCACCTGGCGGTCGCCATATCAATCAGTCACCAACCAGATTGATCACATCGCGATTGACGTCAGACACACCTCCACTATTCTTGATGTTCGTACTTTTCGAGGAGCGAACATCGACTCAGACCACTATCTTGTAGTAGCCAAGATACGTCAACGGATAACACGAACACCGCGGAGTAGAATTAGAACCCCAAACTATGACGTCGGAAAGCTACACTCGCCGGAGATCGTCAGTGCCTTTGCCAACCGCGTCACCCTTAAGCTTCCCGATACACCTCAATCTTCACTCAGTCAGTAGAGCAACAATGGAGCTGGTGCAAACAAGCCCTGAATAGCACAGCAACGGAAGTGTTGGGCCTTAAAGCTCCACCACGACGAAACACCTGGTTCGATGAGGAGTGTAAAAGGATTCATGCAGAAAATCAGGAGGCAAACAAAGCCTCACTACACAAATAAACAAGAGCAGCTCGTGAGCTCTACGAGCATAAAAGAAGGGAGGAACATAAGCTTCTCAAGAGAAAAAAGAACGAGCATAAGAAGCGGGCGATTGAAAACCTGGAGAGGTGCTACTGCAGGCACGACGTTCGAAGATTTTATAAACAGATAAAGCAATGTCTCAAGGCCATAAGGCCCGAACAGAGGCCTGCAAGGATGAGAACGGACACCTAGTAGTAGAATCACAGTCGATGCTGAGAATTTGGAAAAACCACTTCTGCAGACTGTATAACGGCGGCGATGACAGCCAACAAACCGCCGTCAGGCATAATGACCCATTTCTTAATGACGAAGATCGCAGAGAATTCCGTCCCCCTGACCTCGACGAAGTTGAGATGGCCATGTCGGAACTCAAGTCGAATAAAGCTGCTGGCGCAGATGGATTGCCTGCTGAGCTCTTTAAGGCAGCAAAGGATGAAATGATTAGGAGCATGCACCAGTTCATCTGTAAGATATGGTCATAGGAAAGCATGACCGAGGAATGGAGTCTCAGCACCGTATGCCCGATCCACAAAAAAGGAGACCCCTTTGACTGCGCCAACTACAGAGGAATAAGTCTCCTTAATGTCGCATATAAGATCTTCGCTGCTGTTTTATGTGAACGCCTGAAACCGTTCGTAAATAAGCTGATAGGTCCTTATCAGAGTGGCTTCAGGCCAGGGAAGTCCACAATAGAGCAGATATTCACACTGCGGCAGATTTTGGGGAAGACCCAAGAATACCAAATCGACACCCATCAACTTTTCGTCGATTTCAAGGCCGCGTATGACAGTGCGCATAGAGATAAGCAATGTCTAATTTTGACATCCCTGCCAAACTCGTCAGACTGTGCAGAATGACAATGGAGAACTCTCGCTGCTCCATTAAGGTCGGTAGCTAATTAACCGATTAATACTTACTTACATAACGGGCGCTACAGTGCGGTGTGAACCTGGGCCTTAACCAACATGCCTCTCCACCTTGCGCGATCTTTCGCTAGTGTTGTGCACCTGTGCTCGTCACCTTAGGTGCGGCCGTCCTCTATTTCTTCGTCCCTCGGGGCTGGATTCAAAGACTCTAAGGCCTGGAGCTGTGGTGGCCATTTGCCTAGCCATCTTAGGCGTTGGATCCGTAGACGCCTGAGTGCGCTCATGTCGCAGTTATAGGGATCTCTTTTCTTGTGGACTCGGCCAACGATGCTAAGATTCCATTCGTCGGGCATGCTTTCCTCCGACTCCGACCATACTTTACAGATGAGCTGGTGCATACGCCCTACTAGATCATCTCCAGCCTCTTTAAATAGCTCTGCGCTTGATTTCATCTAGGTCTGGTGGACGGAACTCTCTTGTATCTTTGTTCGTTGCGGATCATTCTGCCTGACAGCGGTATTAGATCTTTCATCGCCATTATGCAGTCTACAAAAGTGTTCCTTCCATATTCTCAGCATCGACTGTGGCTCTACTACAAGTTGGCCGTCTTCATCCCTACAGGCTTCCGCTCTGGCTTTATAGGCCTCGCTTGTTCGCTTTACTTTTTCGTAAAACTTGCGAGCATTATGCCTGTGATAGCATCTCTGCATCTCCTCGATCTCACGCTTTTCACGTTGTCTTTTCTTCTTCCCTAAAAGCAAAGCATGTGTTCCTCTCTCCGTTTCTGCTCGTAATGTTCACGAGTGGCTCTCGTCCGTGTATATAGCATGGCTTTGTAGGCATTTTGCTTTGCTACATGAGCATTGCTCATCAAACCAGGTGTTTCTAGCTGACGGTGGCTTGAAACCCAACACATCAGATGGCACGCTGGCAAT
Organism: Eumerus sabulonum; assembly: GCA_951905685.1. Taxonomy (NCBI): domain Eukaryota; kingdom Metazoa; phylum Arthropoda; class Insecta; order Diptera; family Syrphidae; genus Eumerus; species Eumerus sabulonum. The sequence goes on from OX645060.1 coordinate 11,238,823, forward strand.
GCTGCCACTATTGTTCTGTGGGTTGTTCCGGTGTCATTGGAGTTTGCGAGAGGTTGAGGGAAACTCGATCAGCAAAAGTCCTAGGGGTCTCCTGCGATTGTAGCTTTCCGACGTCAAGCTTTCGTTTTCCAGCTCGACTCCGTGGCATTCTTGATATCTTCATTCGTACCTTGGCTACAGCAAGGTATTGATCCTAGTTGATGTTGCTTCTCGGAAGGTTCGCACATCTAGGATGCTGGAGGAGTGTCTGGCATGGATCGCAACGTGATCAATCTGATTGATGGTCGACCGATCAGGTGATTGCCATGTTCCTTTGTTGATGTTCAGATGAGGGAATCGTGTGCTAGCTATAACGAGATTATTCCCCGCTAGGAAGTCGAGTAGTTGATGTCCGTTTTCGGACGTGGTGTCGTGTAGGCTATGTTTCCCCGTGATCGACTCAAATATGTCATCTTCGCCCAATTTTGCATTAAAACCTTCTAGAACTATTTTTGTATCGTAGCTAGGACATTGGGTATGACTTCTGTCTAGGGGATCGTAGAATTCTTCTTGGAGTCGAGCGCATATTAAGCTAATGTTTCCAAATTTAGTTTTGATGCGGATTGTTATGAGGCATTCGCTTACATCTCGGAAGCTTAAGACTTTTTGTCGGAGTCTTCCTCGAATAATGAATCCGCACCCGAATAAGCGCTGTTTGTTCTCCTTGTAGTAGTTTCCGTAGTAGATGTCGTAGTTTTTCATCCGTTTTTGCCTGGTCCATCCCATCGCACTTCTTGGAGTGCGGTTATATCTGCTTTGTAGTAGCTTAGGCTTCGTTCCAATTGATCGCCTGCACCCGGTCTGTTAAGAGACCTCACATCCAGGTGCAGACGCTTTGTGTCCGTCCGTATCCTAGGCTTGTGGTTGTTTCGCAACAATTGTTTTTTTCCGTGATAGGAATGTTACCCCTAAGCACAACTCCCAACATGGAGGGTCAGGTTCCTCTTTCCCCAGGAACAAAGGGTTGGGTCACTGCACACATTGGTTCACTACCTGGCGGGTGTCAGGACAGATATCTAGGGGAGGCCACGCGGAGGCTGTGTGTCAACTTGGATTGAGCAGGTCAGAGATCGAAGTTGGCGATTGCCATGTTAAACGCGATCAACTTCCTTGCTCCGTTTATATATATGTATGTATGTTGGCGTTACAGTACTTGGAGCACCAAAGCCGAGCTTCTCTCAATCACCCATGTTGTGTGAGATTTTATTTTTCCCACAGGTGAAAGGGACCTACATTTTATTGCCGGTTCCGAGTCTTGCTGAGGAGAAGCACCGTGAAAAACACGTTCGATGACATGGATGTTGCGGAGTGTTTCTCTCCGTTTGCGCGCTCGAAAATAAAGAGTAAGCGCTAGTCATTTTCGTCGGCATTGAGGGAGCTTTTGATAACGCAACTTTCGACAACATGTGTAAAGCTGCTGGGCGACAGGGCGTAGATGAAGCAGTGGTTATGTGGATCAAAGTTATGCTCGTACACAGGACATTGATCGATGATGCAGGTCTCGGACATTGTGTCAAATCTGACGTAGACAGAGGTTGTCCGCTAGGTGGCGTCCTGTCTCCGCTATTATGGTGCATGGTGGTCGACTTTTTGCTAGATGTTCTCAATATCTCTGGAATCTATGCCCATGCCAATGCGGATGATGTCGCCGTTTTTTCTATAGACCCACCCACGGACAAAAAAGGGCGGATTTAAGCGTGAGATCAATAAACATTCTCATTACTCTCAAGACAGCTTTCGTACAATCATCCCAGAAATTAAAATTATAATAGCCCTTCTGTTCTGTTAGAAAAAAATCACACGTGTTACGTTTCGGGTCATAAATGACCCAGATTTTGATTTTGAATATATTTTTATGAAATAACTACGAAAAAATTAACAAAAAGGAACGAGGAGGGTGTTCTTGGCAATATGTTGTTGTAATTGTATGGCGATGGGTGGGACACACTGGTTTGTGGCAAACTGTGCAACAGGTGAAGGTCTTTTTCTCGTTACTCGGAGGACAAAACTTGCAGCGCTTACGGTCGCTTGTCTTACTTTTTTTAGCGGGTGGTAATGATGTTGATGCTAACGCAATACTATTAGCTTGAGTATTGCGAACGATATACGCAGAAGCTTCAGATCTTGGAAGACGATTCCTGCGCTTGAACAATTTGTTTTGATTCCAGTTCGGGTGAATTTCTGTCCATAATATAATATTCTATAATCTCGGGAATGATTTTTGAATGTTCGTCTAACACTTAACCATCACGATGCATTGCATGCATTGTACTTAGCAAGGTGACCAACTTATACTTCTTTGCACAAGTGTTTCTTTTTCATGAAAGAAGAATTTGCTGGACAACACTGGAACTTCTGACCTTCGGCTTAGTCTGTCATCGAAAGCAAGCATTCGTGAGATTTTGAAAAAGCGTTCAAGAGACATGACAGCTCTTAGCATGGGGCGACCGTGATTCTCATCCCATAAGCATTTTATGCTGTCACCATATGAGCGATAAGCACTTACACAAAAAGAGTAATAAATGAGAGAGGTATGTGTGAATGTTAAGTGGATATAACGTACCAGTAAGCAACAAAATTCCTAAATATGCGTCCAACTCAACTTTGTCTAATATCTGAAAACACTTTGATACTGTGACTCCCTGCATATTTGTAAAGCGGATAACATTTCTTTTTATACCAAGAGTCATACACATATCAAAAGCATCCCCAATATTAGAAATGCGATGAATCGCATAAGAAGTGACACCTGTTCGTTGATGAATAACATTTTCCATAGATGCCCGTGCCAATTGATTTCCGAGAGGTGTTGTTATACACTTTATATTCCGGTCCTTATTCCAATATTCAGTTGGGTTGTCAGATGTCACTATTGGATCTTCTAAATCGCTACTTATATCATCTTCGGAAGCAATTTCATCTTCCACCTCTATATCACAACTTTCATCGCCATCAATACTTGCCTCATCTTGAAAATCGTCATCATTCTCCACAGGGCAACTAAGCAGAGCTTCTATTTCTTATTCACTAACATAGCGATTCTTTGATAATGATGTGGAATGTAAAGAAACTAACGATAAAAATAAAAATGCCAACTCTCATTTCCATTTCTTCAGACATAATTCCTTTGTCTTTTCTTATTTCAATGTCAACTATGTATTTGAAAAACGAACTTTCCCGTCAAACCCGACACAAAACAATGCGGAATAAAAAGATAGGTTAGCTCGTCATTAAAAGAATAGCAGGTGCTCGCCCTAAAAATTACAAATTTGAAAAATTTCCATGCGCTTCCACCCTAGCGATTCGAACAAATTCTATTTGACTTCTCAGCACTTGTTTGTGCGTGTCTGTCCGCTAATGACACATAACTTGTCAGTTTAGTTTTTTGTCCGGGGCACTGGTTCGGCGAAGAGAATTCGTCAAAAGAAAATAAATTCGTTTCTCGGTAATAAAGTGACCGAGTGGAAAGTATCCATTCTGCTCTCAACGTTTATTCCATTCGGATTTGATTGAACAACCCGCCAAATCGAAGAAACCATATCACTAATGTCCGTTACCGTAAGTATCGACAGGTTTCCGCCCCACCTCCATTTCCGAGCCAGCACCTCTAGAACACATCAGACAGAAAGCAGACAATTTTTTTTTTTTCAAAACTTCCACTAGTGTCGCGAGCCATTACTTGTTGTACGTGCAAGGTCGAACACCTGTGTGGAATGAAAATAAAGAAATTCACCAGAAGTTAAATCTGAACTATATCGCGTGCGCTACCGGACGCGGTTGTTTAAAACAAAACAAGTTAGATGTTTGCGGGCATGGCATTCAGTAGGAGCACTGCACTGCGCTGTGTTGTTGAGGGCTCAACCAGTTACCTTCTCTTCTGACTTTCATCATAATTTACTATTATTGTCGCCCTGTTATGTTGGTTCTTTCTGATTAAGTTTCTATTGGTCTTTTTTAATTTTATGTAAGACGTATAACTATGGAGAATTTCGCTTCACAGTTATTGCGAGGTGGGAAGCAAAAGACGAAATCGTGCGTAGGAATGACCGTGATGGCAAAGACATCGATTGCGGAAATATGCGAAAATGCAAAGATGGCCAGGGAGATGGCCCTTACGGGAAATTATGACTCGGCATCGATATACTATGAAGGATTGCAGGGTATGCTGGCGAAAATTGTCACCTCGACTGCGGACCCATTACGAAAGGGCAAATGGAGTATGGTAAGTGTTAAAGTATACCCACGATGACCAACAAACCGATCATCTTTTTTTGTTTATTAGATTAAGCAACAGATAAACAAGGAATACGCAGAGATCAAAGCCATCCAGAAGACCCTGTCCGAGATGACAATGGACCTGCATAACATACCGTTCGCACACAAGCTGAAATCCCAGATTAGCGAGGATGAGATTAAAGATCCAGCTTCATGGTTCCGTCCGGATCCCGATATATGGACTCCACCACCGAAAGACCCCGATGTATGGGGACCACCACGACCGGAAAAGTACTTGTCACAGTATAATGGTTATAGTTGTTCACTAAAATGCCATTTTGATTACAGACCGGTTCCACCAAGTCGTAGTCGCAGTAATAATCCCGTAGTGAATAAAAGGGGCGATCGTAAAAGTACAATTCCACAGCGTAATGCCGCTCCAGGTGGTGCTAAGAAATCGTCTCTGTTTAATACGACGCGAATTAGTACGGGTCAGAATGGCAGGTCATCAGCGACGGGTACGAACACACGTAAGACACTCTCGGCCGTTGGCAGTAGTACAAGTACAGAAAACGGTCCGGCCAGGGAGGATGAGGTGAAAGAAGAAGAAAACATCGCCGATGAAGAGAAGGAGAAACGATTCGAACCAAGTAGTCACCTGGAATCGGAGTTGGTAGACATACTAGGTAATCAACCAGCATTTCGTTGAGCTTATTACATTTGCCTAAATCGTTCTTTCTTGTCCACACAGAAAGGGATATCTTACAGAAGAATCCAAATGTTCATTGGGATGACATAGCCGATTTGCAAGATGCCAAGCGTTTACTCGAAGAAGCTGTCGTTCTGCCAATGTGGATGCCCGATTACTTTAAGGTAAGTCGTTGTGATGATATAATCGCTCTCGTCCATTGTCGCGCATTATTTATAAATGAGATTAGGAAAGTGATACTTGAGAAAGGCGTAATTTCGATTACGACGGACGGCTACAATTCAAGTGGGTGTTTTACTCATCGCACAACTCTGTCGGCTGGAAAGACAAAAGGCCACAGATGCCGTCTGTGTTAACCTCTTATCAGTGACAAAGAACTGTTGCTTTATAAAGCTGTAGACAAATAGCTACGCCCACATTGTGCCATAAGCATAACGACAGTGTTGAACCGACAATGGAATTATGTTAATACGTATACATATGTGATTCAGTTGTTACGTCGTGTCGTTTGCCTTTCGATATGGGGCTATTAAATCGATTTGGAATATGTTTGTGAAGTCTGTCATAATTGGTAAAGCACGCGACCTTGAGAGCAGCAAATGCGGATGGTTTTTGTTTGATTAATTTGGAAAAGCCACTTGTTGTCTGTTGTTCCATTCCCCGTGAGAAGAGGATGTTTCTTGGTAATTCGTACATAGATCAATGGCAGAATTTGCGAATACTTTAGTGATGACTTTATGTATGAAATCAGCGACGCCTAATGCCAAAAGATTATCTAAATCCCTAAGAGCTAATAAGCTTTGACCACACCACATCAAGTTTGCATAGACAGGACAGTCACAGAAGAAGTGTTCTGCTGTGTCGTCTTCCATGCCTCACCTTGAGGTGTCTGAAAAAGTGTAGTAACGTTTCATTCTCTTTCAAATGCAGCTATCTTTTCCTATCCTATCCAGACACCAGGGCGTAAACACCTTTTTACTTACTTACTTAGTGGCGCTACAGGTCGGTGTCAACCTGGGCTTCAACTAACAATCCTTTCCAGCTGGTACGATCTTTTGCTAGTTGTTTTCAGTGCTGCACGCCCAGTTGGCTGGGGTTCCTTTTCACCCGTGTGCTCCAACTTAGATGCGGCCATCCTCTGCGAAGTCGTCTTTCCGAGTTAGAATCGAAGGCTCTCCGGGTCGGAACTGTCCTGCCCATTTGCTCTACATGGCTTAGCCATCTTGCACGTTGGATCCGTAGCCGTCGTACTAGACCGATGTCGCTCTACAGTCCGTACAGTTCTTGGTTGAATCTTCTCCTCCACTCTCCGTCAACACAAACGGGACCGAAGATTGTACGCAGAATTTACCTCTCGAAACGACCAAGGGCCTCTTCATGCATTTTCGATATGCGAGCAATTGTGCAGACTTGAAGTACGTCTTGTATAAGCCAGCGAATCCGGCACGATCTGTTCAAGCATTATGTTGAAAAAATCACATGACAGTGCGTCGCCCTATCTGAACCCTGTTTTTAATGGAGCAGCGAGAATTCTCCATTGTCATCCTGCACAACCTGACGAGCTTTTCAGGAATGTCAAAACATAACATGGCTCATATGCGGCCTTAAAATCGACGAAAAGGTGGTGTTTGTCGATTTAAAATTCTTTTGCCTTCTCCTAGATCTACCGCAGTGTGAATATTGGTCTATAATGGATTTTCCTGGCCTGAAGCCACATTAATAGGAATCTATCAAATTGTCCACGAATGGTTTCAGGCGTTCACACAACACGGCCGAGAAGATCTTATACGCTATGGTAATGAGACGCAGTTATGGACCGAGCAAACGATGCTTAGATTCCATTCATCGGGCGTGCTTTCTTGCTACCATATCTTACAGCTGGTGCATGTTCCCAACCAAATCATCTCGTCTGGCTGTCTGCGCCAGCAGTTTTATTACACTTCAGTTTTGATATCGCTGTCTTAACCTCGTCTAAGTCAGGTGGACGGAATTCTCTCTCATCTTCGCCTAGGGTGAATGATGCGTTCTATCTGCATCGAGCGGAAGGTCTGTAGTTCAAAGTCGTTACATAGCCAAGAAAAAACAATTCTTATACAGAAAAGAAATGATGTCACACAGTTGTTGTGAATGAGAAGTGATCAAACATACTGAGGAAGGCATAACACTCACAGTATCTGGCCACTTTAGATTAATACTCTGTGTGTGCAATTCTAATATAACATCATAAGTGCATGGAAAAGTTACTGAGAACTATAGCCAACGTGGAAATTCGGACGGTTCCTCTCCTCCTATCTAGGACAACCACCCCTACGAACCAAACCACTGCACTCCGTTCAGGTTGTGTGATAAGAGTATAAACTTTTGAACTTGCGCGAACCTACGAGGTGTGCGGGTTCATCCCTGCAGGCTTGCGCTCTGGCATGTTCGTTTTACTCTTTGGTAAAACTTTCGTACGTCGTTCCTGCGACATTTCTCCATCTCCTCAATCGCGCGCTTCTCGTGCTCTTTCTTCCTTCCTTTTTTCCTTCTGAAAAGGGCGTGCTCCTCCCTTCTTCTCTGCTTATAGACCTCACGAGCAGATCTCGTTCGTCGATGCAACTTGGCCGTGTATGCATTCTGTTTTTCTGCATGTGCCTGTCTGCTCTCGTCGTCAAACAAAGGATTTCTCTGAGTTGGTGGCTGGAAATATAATATACCAGAGAGAGCATCCCTGATGGCGCGTTGGCAAAGTCTCCATTGCTGTTCTATGGCTTTTGCAATTTGCATCGGCTCTTGAGAGAGCTGGAGGGAGACACGATCGGCGAAGTTGCTGGCGGTCTCTTGCGATCGCAGCTTCCTGACGTCAAATTTTGATGGTCCTACTCGACTCCGCAGTGTTCGCGATATCCGCATGCGTACCTTGGCTGCAACAAGGTAATGATCCGAGTCCACACTGGCTCCTCGAATAGTTCGGACATCCAAAATGCTGGAGGAGTGCCTGGCGTCGATCGCAATATTATCGATTTGATTAACAGATAATTGATCAGGAGACCGCCAGGTCTCCTTATGGATATTGAGGTTTGAGAATCGTGTTCTAGCTACTAGGAGATTACGCCCCATAACAAAGCCTATTAGCTGGAATCCGTTTTCGGACGTGGTGTGTAGGCTGTGTTTTCCTTCGACTTGTTTAAAGATGTCCTCTCTACCCATCTTCGCCTTGAAATCTAGAACAATCTTGGTGTTATAGCTGGGACATTGGGCATATGGTCTATTTACGAGGTCATAGAAGTCATTTCTGACTCTGCTGTCTTTTTCTTCTTTGGTGGCGTGAACCCAAATGAAGCTGATGTTCCCAAAAATGGCTTTGATGCGGATTGTTATGAGGCGTTCGCTCACATGCCGAAAAGTTAGGACTTTTTGCCTAAGTCCACCTTGAACAACGGATCCGCATCGAAATAGGCGTTGTTTGTTCACTTTGTAGCAGTTTCTGTAGTGTATGTCACAGTTTTTCATCCTCTTTTTACCAGGTCCATCCCATCGCACTTCTTAACTGTTCGGCCGCACCCAGTCTGTTGAGGGACCTAGCATTCCAGGTGCAGGACCGATACTCCTGTCCTTTTATACGTTTGCGCGGGTCATCAACAAGTAGTTCGTCCGTTAAATCCGAGGCTTGTGATTGTTCTTGAGTGATGATGAGTTTTTTACGGTTACGGATTGCTAGGTCGTAGCCCAACCGACTAAACCTGGCAGGCGAGAAAACTCGCCATTCGCCATTCCCCGTCTGTAATTTCCAGAGGAAATCTCCAAATGACACCATTTGGTGTTGGGGATGGGACTTACTACCAATGCCGCAAGGATTTCGTCTGCGGTGGCTCATCTTGCTTTTTAGCAGGCCACCATCCGAGGCCCTTATTAGTCCGTTGCCATCCAAACACCTCTTTAGCCTAGACAATTTCTCCGACGATGAGCATCGTCGTTGTTTGCGGGCTCAACCGTCGATGCGAACAAATTTAAAGCGACTGTAGATAATGAGATCTAGATCAATAGAGATCTTATTTTCTGGGATCCCGGCATGAGCCGGCACCCAGACTAGCTTCAAAGAATTCAAAGCTTACGATTTAGGATACTTCTCAGGGACTTGGCTCTAACACCTCAAGAACCAACTGCGTCAAGCACTTAAATTTTCTTCTCGTGAAAGGAACGATCTTAATATTGATAAGATGACAGAGCCAATCATCGATTAAATAAAGCGCTGCCTAAGCCTTGCGACTTGGCTACACATGTAAGAAAGCCCTAGGAAAAAAATGGGGATTCAACCCCAAGATTACCCTATGGCTCTACATCACGGTCGTTAGACCCATACTAATGTAAGGAGTGGTAGTCTGGTGGACTGCACTAGACAAGACAACATACCACAAACAACTCGAGAAGGTACAAAGGATGGCATGTATGTGGAATACCGGGGCCCTCAGGTCCACACCAACGGCTGCGCTTAACATGATACTAGACCTTACACCACTCGATATTTTCGGTAAGCAAATTGCCACACACACGGCCATAAGACTAAAAGTCAACTCGAAATGGGCGAGCTATGTCACTGGCCACGCCTCCATCCTGCAAAACAGGATAACTATGACAGAAAACCTAGACCACACAGAACCCACCATAGTCTTGGACAAAAACTTTCAATGATCTATCCGGACAGGAAGAACTGGACCCGCCAAACTCAACCGCGCAGAAACTGTGTGGATTTCTACACTGACGGGTCTAAAACCAAAGACGGGGTGGGCAGTGAAGTTTTCTGCAAACAACTCAAGCTTTATAAAGCTCTAAAATTACCAGATCACTGCAGCGTTTTCCAGGCGGAACTGTTGGCAATAAAAGAGGCTTTGTCTTGGCTGAAGTGGAACGTAATATCCACCACGGATATTCGCATTCTCATAGACAGTCAAGCAGCCTTAAAGTCGCTGGAGTCCTATGTGTACACATCAAAATCTAGTCTCGACTGTCGCAGATCTCTTAACGAGATGGCAGAACAGTTCAACATACAGCTTATCTGGGTATCGGGACACAGCGACATTACAGGTAATGAAAAAGCCGACACACTCGCCAAACTAGGAACGACGCTACAATCGTGGCTTGTGAGGGAGTACCCCTTACAACCATTAAACATAATCTGACCAATCAAGCCAGGGCCGAGACGAACCTGAGATGGACACAGGGACATACCTGCGTCATCACCAGGCAAATCTGGCCTCGGCTTGACAGTCAACGCACAAGGAGTATAATCTCCCTAAAAAGAACTGATATCTACAAAGTCATCGGTGTCATCACAGGACACTGCCTCATTGGCAGTCACGCACAAAAACTAGGAATAGTAGTTCCGAATGATTTCTGCAGAAGCTGTCAGGACGAGGAGGAGGTCGAATCTATTCACCACCTTCTCTGCGCCTGTCCAGCTCTCTGCAATTTCAGGAAACGTTACCTAGGCTCTTACATCCTTAACGGTCTGACAGATGTTCAGAAAGTAGAGATACTTGATCTTCTTAACTTCTTAAGAAGCACAAAATGGTTCCACAAATAGGGGGGTAAAACCCCCTCGTAGCTGCACAACGGGCCTCCCTGGCCTATGTGCATTCTTCTCAACTCTAGGAAGGCTGCGACCCTACCTACCTACCTACCTACCTAAGCTTTGCGACATACATTCGTCGAACATGAGTCAACGGATAAAACGATAACATAGTCCGCGTAAACTAGCGTTTAAACTTCAGAGCCATAGAGGATATTGAATAGGCAATTAAGCATCATAGATCATAGAAGCGGACACAGAACACTGCCTTATAGATAGACTTGGTTACGCTAGACATGAGACATTAGTCAAGATCCACCATTGCAGTCAGTATCCTGTGGTTTTGAAGATTTATCGATGCCAGTATGTATGTCAAAGCTTCCAAACTGACGCGAATAGTTTCCAGAAGCAAAACAAAAGTCAGGTAATTTGGAAGATGACGCAAGCACTACGAGTATACTCATATGTAAGATCTTCAATAAAACCAGTAGCGATTGAACATAATGATTAACTATCGGTTACACCGAACACGAATTGTCTGGGTATTGTATCCATAGATTGCCAGTCAATCACAGCAAATTGCATAACAATCTCGTTGGTTCACCTCGTGCACGTTTACTCGTATCATATCGGTTGCAGTTTCGCTTCATGGCGCCAACAATTATCCAACCCAAGCAGAATGTACTCGTACGAATCTGACTTAAAATAACCTTTCTTTCGGCTTGCGAATTTTTAAAGCTCGCAACTGTGAGGTGGATGGGTCATGAACTTTTTTTGTGAATGATTAAATCATTCGGTCAATGAAGTGAGGTTTTTGATTTGTTTTGCAAACCTTTCAATGTCAGATGCTTGGTTAAGTCATCGAGGTTTATTCATGATATCGCATCTACAAAATAAGTGATCTGACTCATCGGCTTCAGTTTGTTTTGTAGGTCTGTTTCTACCTAATTGAGTCACAAGGTCGCTGGTGCTTCACCGAAAGTAGAGAGGTCTTAGTTCGATTAGATAACAACCTAAGCAAATATGCGTTATTGCAGGGTTATTGACACACGTCTACTCTACAACCTGTGTTGATTGTAGATTGTGATATTGATAGTACGAGTACCCATTACACTTCTCGTTTATTTACCTATCAATTGGGTCACGAAGAGTTGTTTGAACTTAGTTCATACTCTCGTGGTATTTACCTTACAGTTTTGCTTTGTTTTGTATTTCTTTTGAACAAAAAAGCCGGCCGATGCGCCAGTTCCATTTGGCTGGTTAGACTCCTAGTGGTACAAAAGTTTTGTTTTTTTATCGAAATGCGAACGCGCACTCTGATCTGTTTAATTTTTGCAATGCTATGAGCTATTTTGCTTGCGAAAACTTGAAAAGGCATAAAAGCTCGATAAGTGAGTTCCACACGAACTGAATACAAAACAGGAAACATGCTGTTTTGAAGTGCATCTTTGCCCATTTGGCGTATCTGTAATTGATGTTTTCTCAATCGGGTTTTGGCATGCGATAAAAAGTGGGTTATCTACACAAGTTAAACGAAGTGGACTATGTATGTAATTCTCACTCCTTACTCGATAGACATCTTGCCTGCCGACTATCGCTTTTGCCAGAATTTCTAAAATCGTTTGCGTGAGAAATACTTTTTTTTTTTTTAATAATTTGCGCGCACTCAAGGTCTAATAACCTTATTATGTCGGCGACACAGTGCGGGCAGAAGGTAGAGAGGAAGAGGAATAGAGGAGATGCCGATGGACATTGATCTTAAATGCTTGCATGTTGCATTGAGGGGGGAAAACCGAATCCGGCAGGGAGTTCCAGATTCGTGTGGTTCGGTTAATGAAAGATTCTCTACATTTGACAGTACGTCCGAAAGCGGGCTTCAGAGTATATTGGTGAGCATTCCTAGAGAGACGTGTATTGCGGGAGAAATGTTGAAGGGGCGGAATGCAACTGGCTATTTCATCAGAGCATTTTTGGTGGTAGTAGCGATAAAACAGGGAGAGGCAGGTAACATTCCTGCGGTGTTCCAGCGAGTCTAATGTTTTGGTAATGCTGGAGTCACCTATCAGTTTTATGGCTCGTTTTTGTATTCTGTCTAGTAGGTGCAGTGAGGTCTTGGAAGCACCGGACCAGACATGAGCGTTAAACTCTAATTTGGGGCGAATGAACGCCTTATAGATTGCAGCCAGATCTAAGGGTGAGAAATATTTCTTGCATCTGTATAAGAATCCTAGGCATTTCGCAGCATTCTTGGCGACACTGAATATATGGTCGCTCCAATTAAGATTGTGAGCAACACTCATACCCAGGATAGAAAGTTTTTCAGTTTCTGAGATGCAAGTGCCATTCATGGATAATGGCTGCGGGTTATTTATACGCTTTAACGACAAGAGACAGCATTGTGTTTTGGAAGCATTCAATTCCACTCTATTGTTTTTACCCCATTGGATGATGCTGTCGATATCGGAATTTAATGAGTTTAACATACGCTGCCGCTCATCACCTACAACCGAAGTGCAGGGTCGTAAACTAGTGAACGAATATGAGAAGCTGAGGGTACTGTCGTCAGCGAAGGAGTGAATTGGATTAGAAGTAACAGACAACAGATCATCTATAAAAATAAGAAAGAGTGTCGGAGACAAAACGGAGCCCTGGGGAACACCGGCATTTACGAAGTGAGCATCAGACTTGAATCCGTCCAAAACAACTTGAATTGAACGATTCGAAATGTAGCTTCTAATCCATTGAAAGAGAGACTCATCGATCCCAAAAGCACGCATTTTCGACAAAAGGGCTTCATGCCAAACCCTGTCAAATGCTTTCGAAATATCCAGTGCAACAATTTTGCTTTCACCTGCTTGGTGAAGCGAGTGATTCCACTTTTCAGCGAGATATGCCATCATATCACCAGTGGATCTGTTGCTGCGGAAACCGTATTGGCGGTCATTGAGGAGTTTCCGTGATTCAAGATATTTCATAAGCTGACGGTTAATCAGCGTTTCCATGACCTTGGAAAGAAGGGACGTTAGTGCAATGGGTCGGTAGTTGGAGGGAGAAGATGATTCGCCTTTTTTGGGTATAGGCTGGACAAATGCTGTTTTCCACCTACTCGGAAAGAGCCCAGAGGTGTAGGAAAGGTGAAAAAGTTTAGGCAGTGGTTTTGCCAGCGTAGAAGAACACCTCTTCAGAACTATTGGGGCAATACCATCTGGACCAGCGGATTTGTGTATGTCGAGGTCTTTAAGAACCCTTGCGACTGTACGAGTGCGGAAGTGGATTAGTCCCATGGTGGAATTGACGCACTCTAGTACGGGCGGAGACAAAGTACAAGCTGGCAGCTGAGAACTGGTTGCGAAATGGGCAGCAAGTAGGTTAGCTTTGTCTAAGGGGGTGACAGCTGGAATGTCATTGTGGATGAGCGTCGGTATAGACGACTTAGTTGAGTTTTTTACGTTTTTTACAAACGACCAGAAACTTTTGCTACCTTTGGGACATTGAAGGATTTTACGCCTTAATTCTTGGTCGGATTGGAATTTAATCCGTCGAATGTGGGAGTTGCAGTCATTTCTGGCTCGTATGTACTTTTTTCGGTTTTCCTCAGAACTGTTTGCCTTGTAGGCCCGAAAACTTAGCTCCCTGAGCCTAATAGCCTCTTTGCAGCTTGAGTCAAACCATGTATTATCCTTAGGCCTGGTGCTTTTAATCTTGCTGGGAATAAAATTTGCCATGCCGATTCGGATAACTATAGAACTGATATGAGTATCTTTAATGGAAAATAACGGTTGACCACCTGCTGTATTGTTTATCAAGAAAAATTCAATATCACATTGATCAACATTTTTTGTTTTTTTCTATTTGCAGGGTATTCGCCGACCATGGAAAGGTGTTCTTATGGTTGGACCACCTGGTACCGGGAAGACAATGCTTGCTAAAGCCGTTGCCACGGAATGTGGTACGACCTTCTTTAACGTCTCCTCATCCACCCTAACGTCCAAGTATCGTGGCGAATCTGAGAAAATGGTCCGATTGCTATTCGAAATGGCTCGATTCTATGCACCGAGCACCATTTTTATCGATGAAATCGATTCACTTTGTTCTCGACGCGGTTCCGAATCAGAACATGAGGCTTCACGACGTGTCAAGTCCGAATTACTCGTTCAGATGGACGGCGTTGGTAGCGAGGAAGCATCCAAGGTGGTAATGGTATTAGCGGCAACCAATTTCCCTTGGGATATAGACGAGGCTCTACGACGACGTCTGGAGAAACGGATTTACATACCCCTGCCAACGGGTGAGGGCAGAGAAGCTCTGCTCAAGATCAATTTACGGGAGGTGAAGATTGACGAGAGTGTTAATCTATCGACAATTGCCAAGAAACTTGAAGGCTATTCAGGGGCTGATATCACAAATGTTTGCAGGTAAAATTGAGTTTTTTTTTGTATAAAGCTTGGGAGTGGTTCCTATTAAATATTATTTTTTACAGAGACGCTAGCATGATGTCTATGCGAAGAAAGATTGCTGGTTTAAAACCGGAACAAATTCGTCAATTGGCTACGGAGGAGGTTGACCTTCCCGTATCGACACAGGACTTTGCCGAAGCGATTGCAAAATGCAATAAAAGCGTCTCGAAGGCTGACTTAGAGAAATATGAGAAATGGATGAAGGAATTCGGATCGTCATGATGACATCAATCGACAAAAGACCCTCGTTGACTTCTCTCACACTCATTTATACTCTAATCTTTCCACCACACCCGCCCTGAACACATGCTCCTTTTTTACAACTTGGATTTACCAATTTTCGGGACTAATGCCTTAATAATACTAATGATGTCTCATCACCTAAGGAGTTGTAAGGCATCAGCAAGAATACTACTACAATAATAAGAATTCATGACTTTGGGTGATAGGATTTACTTTGTTTTACATCCACAAATACATTTACTTCGTTATTTAAAATGCGGAGGAATATGGTAGTGAACGGAGATGTGTGGTAGTGACTAAAACGAATCTATTGTTTACTTAAAAGAATGTTTAACATGAATGCTAAGATAAGAGAACAGTAACTAAGGAACTTTAAGAAAAACTGCAATAAAATTTTTAACATTACTTAACGGAAATTCGATTGTTTTTGACTTTGATTCAGGACTTACTTACTTACTTAACGGGCGCTACAGTTCGGGGTGAACCTGGGCCTCAACCAACATGCCTCTCCACTGTAAGAAAGTATTGGCAGCACTCGAGTATTGAGTTATGCTGTCATCTTATTTACTCTGTACTTATTGACGTGATCTCGAGGTTAAGCTCAGTTCATCTGCAGCAGCCGAAGTGGCCGGTCGTAATAAAGTTTTATTGTAAATCGATGAGCTTAAAGCGGTCTTTTGTTTTGTGTTTGTCTTAGTACCGTGGCTTTCCTACACCACCTAGCACGATCTTTCGCTAGTGTTTTCCAATGCCGCACGCGCAGTTGGTTGAGGTCCCCTTCCACCTGTGCGCGCCACCTCAGGTGCGGCCGTCCTCTATTTCTTCGTCCTTCGGGGTTGGATTCAAAGACTCTACGGGCTGGAGCTGTGGTGTCCATTCACTCTACATGGCCTAGCCATCTTAGGCGTTGGATCCGTAGACGCCTGACCAGACTCATGTCGCTGTACAACCCGTACAGTTCGTGATTGAATCTTCTCCTCCAACCCTCCTCTGTGTTTATGGGACCGAAAATCGAACGCAGAATCTTTCTCTCGAAACGACCAAGGATTTCCTCATCCGCTTTAGATAAAGTCCATGTTTCTGCGCCGTATAACAGGACCGGGATAATTAAGGTCTTATATAAGGTCGACTTGGTCGTACGAGAGAGGGCTCTACTTCTCAGTTGCCTCTTGAGCCCAAAGAAGCAGCGGTTGGCAAGAGTAATTCTGCGCTTGATTTCGAAACTGGTGTCGTTGTTCCAAGTCACCGCGGAGCCTAGGTATATGAAGTCCTTAACTACCTCGAACTTATATCTGCCAATATGCACGTTCTGTCCAAGACGTCGGTGGTAAATGTCCTTTTTCGATGACAGCAGATATTTAGTCTTGCCTTCATAAACTGCCAAACCAATTTTTGCCGGTCAGTTCTGCACCGATTCGGATGGAGCAGCGAGCTCCAGGGTCATCCCGCATAGTCTGATGAGCTTAGCAGGGATGTCAAAAGTAAACATGGCATTATATAGTTCGTCTCTAATTACGCTGTCGTATACGGCCTTGAAGTCGACGAATAGATGGTGTGTATCGACTCTAAATTCGATCGATGGTGGACTTCCCTGGCCTGAAGCCACACTGATAAGGACCTATCAGCTTGTTTACGAATGGCTTCAGGCGTTCACACAAAACGGCAGCGAAGATCTTGTATGCGACATTAAGGAGACTTATTCCTCTATAGTTGGCGCAGTCCAAGGGATCTCCTTTTTTGTGGATCGGGCAAACAATGCTGAGACTCCATTCCTCGGGCATGCTTTCCTCTGACCATATCTTACAGATGAGCCGGTGCATGCTCCTAATCAGCTCACCCCCAGCCGCTTTGAAGAGCTCAGCAGACAGTCCATCTGCGCCAGCAGCTTTATTCGACTTGAGTTTCGACATGGCAATCTCAACTTCGTCGAGGTCAGGGAGACGGAATTCTCTGCGATCTTCGTCTTAAAAAAATGGATCATTCTGCCTGACGGCGGTATGTTGGCTGTCATCGCCGTTATACAGTCTGCAGAAGTGGTTTTTCCAAATTCTCAGCATCGACTGCGATTCTACTACTAGGTGTCCGTTCTCATCCTTACAGGCCTCCGTTCGGGCTTTATAGCCTTGAGACATTCGTTTTATCCGCTGATAAAATCTTCGAACGTCGTGCCTGCAATAGCACCTCTCCAAGTTTTCAATCGCCCGCTTCTCGTGCTCTTTCTTTTTTCTCTTGAGAAGCTTATGTTCCTCCCTTCTCTTAAGCTCGTAGAGCTCACGAGCCGCTCTTACTTTTTTGTGTAGTGAAGCTTTGTATGCCTCCTGCTTTTCCGCATGAATCCTTCTACACTCGTCATCGACCCAGGTGTTTCGTCGTGGTGGAGCTTTAAGGCCCAGCACTTCCGTTGCTGTGCTCTTCAGGGCTTGTTTGCACAGGCTCCATTGTTGCTCTACTGACTGAGTGGAGGATTGAGGTGTATCGGAGAGCTTAAGGGAGACGCGGTTGGCAAAAGCACTGGCGGTCTCTGGCGATAGTAGCTTTCCGACGTCATAGCTTGGTGTTCTAACTCTACTCCGCGGTGTTCGTGTTATGCGCTGACGTATCTTGGCTACTACAAGATAGTGGTCTGAATCGATGTTCGCTCCTCGGAAAGTGCGAACATCAAGAATAGTGGAGGAGTGTCTGACGTCAATCGCGATGTGGTCAATCTGGTTGGTGACTGATTGATCTGGCGACCGCCAGGTGCCTTTGTGTATATCGAGGTGGGAAAATCGTGTGCTGGCTACAAGAAGATTTCGCCCCGTGGCAAGGTCGATCAGCCTATGTCCGTTATCGGATGTGGTGTCATGTAGGCTGTGTTTGCCGATGATCCGTTCAAAGATGCTTTCTTTAGCCAGCTTAGCGTTAAAATCTCCTAGTATGATTTTGGTATCATAGCTGGGGCATTTGGTATATGTTCTGTCTAGGAGATCAAAGAAATCATCTTTGATTGAGTCATCCTTGTCTTCCGTGGGGGCATGGACGCATATGAGGCTGATGTTACAGAAATTTGCCTTGATGCGGATCGTTATGAGGCGTTCACTCACATACTGGAAACTTAGGATTTTATGTCTTAGTCCACCTCTAACAACAAATCCGCATCCAAATAGTCTCTGTCCTCTCTCCCTATAACAGTCACCGTAGTAAAGGTCGCAGTTTTTCATCCGTTTTTTACCCGGTCCATTCCATCGCATTTCCTGGATGGCGGTTATGTCCGCTTTATAGCGGTCTAGGGCGTCCGCAAGTTCTTCGGCTGCACGTGGTCTGTTTTGGGACCTAACATTCCACGTACAGAACCGAAGGTCCTTGTTTGCTTTTTGTTTTCTTAAAGGGTCGTCAACACAGGTCCGTTCCGTTTTTTTATCCGAGGCTGTTTTTTGCTTCTGGGCAATCAGTGGTTTTACGGTTATGGTTTGCTAGACATAGCCCAACCGACACTAATCCTGTTTGGTGGCGCAGGATACTCGCCATTCGACCTCTTCCGTCAGTAATTTCCCTTGTAAGGAAATTCCCAGATGGCACCACGAGGAGGTGGAAGTAGGACCTGACTAGCAGAGCTGCCAGATGTTCGGCTGCAGAGGCTCTTACTCGCTTTTTGTCGGGCCAGCATCCGTCGGCAGATGCTACCCCTACGAGGCCTTTGCTAGTCCTTCACCATCCTTTGATTCAGGACTAAAGATGAAATTAGGACGTGAGTCATGCGAGGATTTTAGAGTTTCAAGCGAAACGCTGTCTAGTGTGCAGCACTCCTTTTCCAAAGATTGTTGATACTTTGCCGTAAGAGTCCTCGCATTGAGCTCCAAATTGTAGGTGAATTCACGTGTGTTCGTTTATCTTTTTTTCGGAAGCCACCAGAGGGTGCGCGTCAGCTTTAACAGGCCAAATAGGTGATATGTGGTGGTTCCTAAGCGAATTTTTCATCTTAAATAGCGTAATTCAGAAGCCGCCGGGATATTGGTCAGAAGATATTTGATTTAATGGTGATTTCGTCACCACATGGTCTAAACTGTTTTACGGAGAATGTCTCCACACGATTTGTCAGCAAATTCTCTGTTGAGAGCTTGAAGAAACGAAGACGATATACGATTTAAAGCAAGCTTAAGGTGTCAACCTGCCGATCTACTATTTAAAAGACTGGCAGTGACACTTACGCCCTAAACTGCTTCCGCTGTCTGCGTTGTGTCACGCCAATTCTCTCGTTTTCTCGTTTTCCTCTAGCTCTTAATCACATGTTCCACATTTTGCCACAAAAATAGCTTATCAAATAGTGAGACAGTGAACCGCAAGAATTTGCGTCAAACCGTCGTGATCTCATCTTACTCTTGGTTGGTGGTCGTCGTCTTATTCTGAGTCGGTGGTCGTTGTCTTACTCTGGGTCGTTGGTTGTCGTTTTACCCTGGGTCAGTTGTCGCCTTTCTCTGGGTCAGTGGTCGTCTTCCTCTAGATCGACCCCCACGGAGGCCCTAAACATTCTACTACATCTCCCACAATTGGACCTCTAAGGTAAACAGGTTGCTGCCTACGCGGCACTACGGATCAGGAGCATATGAAAATGGTCTACACTACACAAATGCCATACCAACATTTTCAAATACTTCGAAGTACCCATGAACACGGCCTACACTATCCCGCAAAACGTGTTCTCCAAGAATTTGGAAATAACCTTTCCATTCCGGGAGGATTCGATATCCCTCTATACCGATGGCTCCAAGATGGAGACGGGTGTATGTAGTTGAATCTACTCCAAGGAACTTAACCTCAACCTATCATTAAGATTCCCAAGCCATGTAGTGTGTACCAAGCGGAAATAACATAAATAACGGAGGCGCTTGCATGGCTTAGAATTAATGTAATATCCGCAAAGGATATTATCATTTGCACGGATAGCCAATCCGTGATAAAATCTCTGGCAGGGGTAACCCATAAATCAAAGACATCTCTCAACTGACGCCTATCTCAAGACGAGTGGCTGAACAGTTCCATATAAACAGTTCCCAGGCATAGGGATATTCCAGGAAACTGTGCGGCCGATGAACTCGCACGGTTAGGGTCAAGCACACTCAGTCTCCCTACCCTCACGAATTTAAAAACACCAATACGCTCGAGAGTCTGCACCTGGAATGTTAGGTCCTTTAACAGACCGGGTGCAGGCGATCAATTGGAGCAAACCCTCAGGCAAAAACCGGATGAAAAACTGCGAAATCTACTACGGGAACTGCTACAAGGAGAACAAACAGCGCCTATCTGGGTGCAGATTCGTTATTCGAGGAAGACTCCGACAAAAAGTCTTAAGCTTCCGAGACATAAGCGAACGCCTCATAACAATCCGCATCAAAGCTAAATTTGGAAACATTAGCTTAATATGCGCTCACGCCCCAACGGAAGAAAAGGACGTTCGACTCAAAGAAGAATTCTACGATCTCCTAGACAGAACATATGCCCAATGCCCCAGCTACGACACGAAAATAGTCCTAGGAGATTTTAATGCAAACCTGGGCAAAGAGGACATATTTGAGTCGATCATAGGAAAGCATAGCCTCCATAACACCACATCCGACAATGGACTAAGGCTAATCGATTTCCTAGCGGGGCGTAACCTCCTTGTAGCAAGCACGCGTTTCCCCCATCTCAACATCCACAAGGGTACCTGGCGGTCTTTTGATCAATCGACCACCAACCAGATTGATCACATTGCGATCAACGCCAGACACTCCCCCTGTATTCTCGACGTACGAACCTTCCGAGGGGCCAACATCGACTCGAACCACTACCTTGTTGTAGCCAAGGTACGAATGAGGATATCAAAAATGCTTAGGAGTCGAGTAGGACTACGTAAGTTTGACGTCGGAAAGCTACAATCGCAAGAGACTGCGAGAATCTTTGCCGATCGTGTCTCCTCCAAGCTCTCTCAAAATCCGCCCACCGCAGCACAAACAATAGAGCAGGAATGGACGCATTGCCAGCACGTCAGAGACGCTGCCTCAGAGGTGCTGGGTTTCAAACCGCCACCACCTAGAACCCCTGCTTCGATGAACAATGCGAACAAACCCATGCAGCAAAACAAGAGGCATATAAAGCCATGCTGCAACGACGGACGAGAGCTGCTCGCGAAATCTATGAGCAGAAGAGAAGAGAGGAACACACGCTTTCAGAAGAAGAAGAAGGTAAAACGAACATGCCATGGCTACAAAGCCAGAGCGGCGGCCTGCAGGGATGAAAGTGGAGAACTGGTAGTAGAGTCGCAGTCCACTCCTGCAGACTGTATAACGGCGATGATAGACAAGATACCGCTGTCAGGCAGAACGAGCCATTCGTAATGGACGACAATGAAACAGAATTCAGTCCACCCGACCTAGACGAAGTCAAAATAGCGATATCAAGACTTAAGTCTAATAAAGCCGCGAGCGCAGACGGCCTGTCTGCTGAGCTTCTTAAGGCGGCTGGAGATGAACTGGTAAGGTGCATGCACCATCTCATTTGCAAGGTATGGTCGGAGGAAAGCATGCCCGACGAACGGAATCTCAGCATCGTTTGCCCGGCCCATACGAAAGGAGACCCCTATAACTGCGCCAACTATAGGGAAATAAGTCCTTAACATCGCATATAAGATCTTCTCTGCCGTATTGTGTGAACGCCTGAAACCGTTTTTGGATAACCTGATCGGCTCTTATCAGTGTGGTTTCAGGCCAGGTAAATCCACAATAGACCAAATATTTACGCTACGGCAGATCTTGGAGAAGACCCAGGAATACCAAATCGACACTCACCACCTCTTCGTCGATTTCAAGGCTGCATATGACAGCGTGTATAGAGATGAGCTATACAAAGCCATGTCTAGTTTTAACATCCCTGCCAAACTCTTCCGACTGTGCAGGATGACAATGGAGAATTCCCGCTGCTCCATTAAGGTCGGTAAAGAGCAAACCGAGACCTTTGATGTTAAAAAAGGATTTAGGCAAGGTGACGCGCTGTCATGCAACTTTTTCAACATCGTGCTTGAAAAGATCGTACAAAAGTCACTGGCCAACACAAGAGGTACCATTTATTTCAAGTCTACGCAATTGCTTGCGTACGCCGACGACATTGACGTGATTGGACGAACACAGCGAGACGTCAATAAGGCCTTTGTAAGCATTGAGGTAGAAGCGGCTAAGATGGGTCTCAAGGTTAATGAGGGTAGAACCAAATATCTGCTTTCATCTTAAAGAGACGCACAACACCGACGTATTGGCCAGAACGTCACCATGGGCGGATATAACTTTAAAGTGGTCAAGGAATTCGTCTACCTTGGCTCACTGATGACCAGTGACAACGACACCAGCGCTGAGATAAAACGCAGAATCACTCTTGCCAACCGCTGTTTCTTTGGGCTCAAGAGGCAATTGAGAAGTAGAGCCCTCTCTCGGAAAACCAAGGTGACACTATATAAGACCTTAATCATCCCATTCTCCTTTACGGCGCAGAGGCTTGGACCTTAACAAAAGCGGATGAAGATGCCCTTGGTCGTTTCGAGAGGAAAATTCTGCGCACTATCTACGGTCCGGTTTGTTCAAACGGTGTATGGAGGAGAAGATATAACGAAGAACTGTACGGGTTGTACAGCGACATCGGCCTGGTACGACGTCTACGGATACAGCGTCTAAGGTGGCTAGGCCATGTAGAGCGCATGGAAAATACAGCTCCGATCCGAAGAGTCTTCGAATCCACTCCGGAAGGAAGGCGCGGCAGAGGACGGCCGCATCATCGGTAGTGCATGCAGGTGGAAGGGGACCTTAACCAACTGGGCGTGCGGCGCCGGAAACAGCTGGCCAAAGACCGTGCCAGCTGGAGACGCTTGTTGGTTGAGGCCCAGGTTCATCACGGATTGTAGCGCCATCAAAGTAAGTAAGTGATAAGCTCGATAAAGCATATAATAAAAAGTTCGAACCTTGCAATGGAACGAAAGTAACATCGGCTTTATCACTAAACAAATCTGGCCTAAGCTAAACTAGGGACGGACCAGGGACCTTGTGGCAACCAAAAGGGAACCTTAAGCATTTTAATGGGTGCCATTACAGGTCACTGCACCATTGGAAAACATGCCGTCAGACTAGGGCTACCTGCCAATGACTTTTACCGCGCCGGCAGGGATGAGGAGGAAGAGGGATCAATTCACCACCTCCTCTGCTCACGTACCTCTTTTGCGAATCGCAGGAAGATCTACCTCGGCGCGCCTCTCTACGATACTTCAGATCCATTGTTTCATCCGAAGCACTGATTGGTTTTCAGGTGGCGGTTGAAGGGAATTATAATCACAATAGGCCGATTTCGACCTATGCGGGGCGTAGGCCAACCACCTAAACCTAACCCAACCTAGTCTTACTCTGGGTCGGTGGTCGTCTAACTCAGGGTCGGTGGTCGTCTTCTTCTCGGTCGGGGGTCGTCTTACTCTGGGTCGGTGGTCGTCTTACTCTGGGTCGGTGGTCATCTCACTCTGGGTCGGTGGTCGTCTTACTCTCGATCGGTGGTCGTCTTACTCTGGGTCGGTGGTCGTCTTACTCTGGGTCGGTGGTCATCTCACTCTGGGTCGGTGGTCGCCTTACTCTGGATCGGTGGTCGTCTTACTCTGAGCGGTGGTCGTCTTACTCTGGGCGGTAGTCACCTTACTCTGGTTCAGTGGTCTTACTCCGGGTCTGTGGTCGTCTAACTCTGGGTCGGTGGTCGTCTTACTCTCGGTCGGTGGTCGTCTTACTCTGGGTCGGTGGTCGTCTTACTCTGGGTCGGTGGTCGTCTTACTCTGGGTCGGTGGTCGTCTTACTCTCGGTCGGTGGTCGTCTTACTCTGGGTCGGTGGTCGTCTTACTCTGGGTCGGTGGTCATCTCACTCTGGGTCGGTGGTCGTCTTACTCTGGGTCGGTGGTCGTCTTACTCTGGGTCCGTGGTCGTCTAACTCTGGGTCGGTGGTCGTCTTACTCTTGGTCGGTGGTCGTCTTACTCTGGATCGGTGATCTTCTTACTCTCAGTCGGTGGCCGTCTTACTCTGGGTCGGTGGTCGTCTTACTCTGGGTCCGTGGTCGTCTTACTCTGGGTCCGTGGTCGTCTAACTCTGGTTCGGTGGTCGTCTTACTCTTGGTCGGTGGTCGTCTTACTCTGGATCGCTGATCTTTCTACTCTCGGTCGGTGGCCGTCTTACTCTGGATCGGTAGTCGTCTTACTCTGGGAGGTGGTCGTCTTACTCTGAGCGGTAGTCACCTTACTCTGGGTCAGTGGTAGTCTTATTCTGGGTCTGTGGTCGTCTAACTCTGGGTCGGTGGTCGTCTTACTCTGGATCGGTGATCTTTTTACTCTCAGTCGGTGTCCGTCTTACTCTGGATCGGTGGTCGTCTTACTCTCGGTCGGTGGTCGTCTTACTCTGGGTCGGTGGTCGTCCTACTCTTGGTCGGTGGTCGTCTTACTCTGGATCGGTGATCTTTTTACTCTCGGTCGGTGGCCGTCTTACTCTGGGTCGGTGGTCGTCTTCCTCTGGGTCCGTGGTCGTCTAACTCTGGGTCGGTGGTCGTCTTACTCTTGGTCGGTGGTCGTTTTACTCTGGATCGGTGATCTTTCTACTCTCGGTCGGTGGCCGTCTTACTCTGGATCGGTGGTCGTCTTACTCTGGGAGGTGGTCGTCTTACTTTGAGCGGTAGTCACCTTACTCTGGGTCAGTGGTAGTCTTATTCTGGGTCTGTGGTCGTCTAACTCTGGGTCGGTGGTCGTCTTACTCTGGATCGGTGATCTTCTTACTCTCAGTCGGTGGCCGTCTTACTCTGGATCGGTGGTCGTCTTACTCTGAGCGGTGGTCGTCTTACTCTGGGTCGGTGGTCATCTCACTCTGGATCGGTGGTCGTCTTACTCTGGGTCGGTGGTCGTCTCACTCTGGGTCGGTGGTTGTCTTACAATGGGTCGGTGGTCGTCTTACTCTTGGTCGGTGGTCGTCTTACTCTGGATCGGTGATCTTCTTACTCTCAGTCGGTGGCCCTCTTACTCTGGGTCGGTGGCCGTCTTACTCTGGATCGGTAGTCGTCTTACTCTGGGAGGTGGTCGTCTTACTCTGAGCGGTAGTCACCTTACTCTGGGTCAGTGGTAGTCTTATTCTGGGTCTGTGGTCGTCTAACTCTGGGTCGGTGGTCGTCTTACTCTGGATCGGTGATCTTTTTACTCTCAGTCGGTGTCCGTCTTACTCTGGATCGGTGGTCGTCTTACTCTCGGTCGGTGGTCGTCTTACTCTGGGTCGGTGGTCGTCTTACACTGGGTCGGTGGGCGTCTTACACTGGGTTGGTGAGCGTCTTACACTGGGTCGGTGAGCGTCTTACACTGGGGCGGTGAGCGTCTTACACTGGGTCGGTGAGCGTCTTACACTGGGTCGGTGAGCGTCTTACACTGGGTCGGTGAGCGTCTTACACTGGGTCGGTGAGCGTCTTACAATGGGTCGGTGAGCGTCTTACACTGGGTCGGTGAGCGTCTTACACTGGGTCGGTGAGCGTCTTACAATGGGTCGGTGAGCGTCTTACACTGGGTCGGTGAGCGTCTTACACTGGGTCGATGAGCGTCTTACACTGGGTCGGTGAGCGTCTTACACTGGGTCGGTGAGCGTCTTACACTGGGTCGATGAGCGTCCTACACTGGGTCGGTGAGCGTCTTACACTGGGTCGGTGAGCGTCTTACACTGGGTCGATGAGCGTCCTACACTGGGTCGGTGAGCGTCTTACACTGGGTCGGTGAGCGTCTTACACTGGGTCGGTGAGCGTCTTACACTGGGTCGGTGAGCGTCTTACACTGGGTCGGTGAGCGTCTTACACTGGGTCGGTGAGCGTCTTACATTGGGTCGGTGAGCGTCTTACACTGGGTCGGTGAGCGTCTTACACTGGGTCGGTGAGCGTCTTACAATGGGTCGGTGAGCGTCTTACACTGGGTCGGTGAGCGTCTTACACTGGGTCGATGAGCGTCTTACACTGGGTCGGTGAGCGTCTTACACTGGGTCGGTGAGCGTCTTACACTGGGTCGATGAGCGTCCTACACTGGGTCGGTGAGCGTCTTACACTGGGTCGGTGAGCGTCTTACACTGGGTCGGTGAGCGCCTTACACTGGGTCGGTGAGCGTCTTACACTGGGTCCGTGAGCGTCTTACACTGGGTCCGTGAGCGTCTTACACTGGGTCGGTGAGCGTCTTACACTGGGTCGGTGAGCGCCTTACACTGGGTCGGTGAGCGTCTTACATTGGGTCGGTGAGCGTCTTACACTGGGTCGGTGAGCGCCTTACACTGGATCGGTGATCGTCTTACACTGGGTCGGTGAGCGTCTTACAATGGGTCGGTGAGCGTCTTACACTGGGTCGGTGAGCGTCTTACACTGGGTCGGTGGCCGTCTTACTCTGGATCGGTAGTCGTCTTACTCTGGGAGGTGGTCGTCTTACTCTGAGCGGTAGTCACCTTACTCTGGGTCAGTGGTAGTCTTATTCTGGGTCTGAGGTCGTCTAACTCTGGGTCGGTGGTCGTCTTACTCTGGATCGGTGATCTTTTTACTCTCAGTCGGTGTCCGTCTTACTCTGGATCGGTGGTCGTCTTACTCTCGGTCGGTGGTCGTCTTACTCTGGGTCGGTGGTCGTCTTACACTGGGTCGGTGGGCGTCTTACACTGGGTTGGTGAGCGTCTTACACTGGGTCGGTGAGCGTCTTACACTGGGGCGGTGAGCGTCTTACACTGGGTCGGTGAGCGTCTTACACTGGGTCGGTGAGCGTCTTACACTGGGTCGGTGAGCGTCTTACACTGGGTCGGTGAGCGTCTTACAATGGGTCGGTGAGCGTCTTACACTGGGTCGGTGAGCGTCTTACACTGGGTCGGTGGCCGTCTTACTCTGGATCGGTAGTCGTCTTACTCTGGGAGGTGGTCGTCTTACTCTGAGCGGTAGTCACCTTACTCTGGGTCAGTGGTAGTCTTATTCTGGGTCTATGGTCGTCTAACTCTGGGTCGGTGGTCGTCTTACTCTGGATCGGTGATCTTTTTACTCTCAGTCGGTGTCCGTCTTACTCTGGATCGGTGGTCGTCTTACTCTCGGTCGGTGGTCGTCTTACTCTGGGTCGGTGGTCGTCTTACACTGGGTCGGTGGGCGTCTTACACTGGGTTGGTGAGCGTCTTACACTGGGTCGGTGAGCGTCTTACACTGGGGCGGTGAGCGTCTTACACTGGGTCGGTGAGCGTCTTACACTGGGTCGGTGAGCGTCTTACACTGGGTCGGTGAGCGTCTTACACTGGGTCGGTGAGCGTCTTACAATGGGTCGGTGAGCGTCTTACACTGGGTCGGTGAGCGTCTTACACTGGGTCGGTGAGCGTCTTACAATGGGTCGGTGAGCGTCTTACACTGGGTCGGTGAGCGTCTTACACTGGGTCGGTGAGCGTCTTACACTGGGTCGATGAGCGTCTTACACTGGGTCGGTGAGCGTCTTACACTGGGTCGGTGAGCGTCTTACACTGGGTCGATGAGCGTCCTACACTGGGTCGGTGAGCGTCTTACACTGGGTCGGTGAGCGTCTTACACTGGGTCGGTGAGCGTCTTACACTGGGTCGGTGAGCGTCTTACACTGGGTCGGTGAGCGTCTTACACTGGGTCGGTGAGCGTCTTACACTGGGTCGGTGAGCGCCTTACACTGGGTCGGTGAGCGTCTTACACTGGGTCCGTGAGCGTCTTACACTGGGTCCGTGAGCGTCTTACACTGGGTCGGTGAGCGTCTTACACTGGGTCGGTGAGCGCCTTACACTGGGTCGGTGAGCGTCTTACATTGGGTCGGTGAGCGTCTTACACTGGGTCGGTGAGCGCCTTACACTGGATCGGTGATCGTCTTACACTGGGTCGGTGAGCGTCTTACACTGGGTCGGTGAGCGCCTTACACTAGGTCGGTGAGCGTCTTACACTGGGACGGTGAGCGTCTTACACTGGGTGGGTGAGCGTCTTACACTGGGTCGGTGAGCGTCTTACACTGGGTCGGTGAGCGTCTTACACTGGGTCGGTGAGCGTCTTACACTGGGTCGGTGAGCGTCTTACACTGGGCCGGTAGGCGTCGTCTTACGCTGGGTCGGTGGTCGTCGTCTTACTCTGGGTCGGTAGTCGTCTTACTCTGAGTCCGTAGTAGTCTCACTCTGGGTCGGTGGTCGTGGTCGTCTTACTCAATTAACTGACGACGTGATGCTGTCCACGATACCATTGAAAATCTTTGCAGACATGAATTTAGAAAGCCAAATACGAAGTGAGAAGATTGCCCGATCTCATCCAGCTCACAAAATGTGGTTTGATTATGCCTAAAGGCAGCCTTTGACAGCCACGTAATCGGCCATCAACGGTTCAAGAAAAGGCCGCACAAGCGTGAAAGTAAAATCACATTAGAACAAGAAGCATAAGAAGCAAAAGAAGGAAATCATAAGCCAACAACAAGGCTCTTATCATTTTGTATACTTTATTACACGAGTACCAAGTCTAACGATGACATGATTTTGGATTTAAAAAAAAAATAAAATAATATGATTCCTCCTCATATTCACTAACAGCAGTTCTCAAATAAATAACACATTGAAGATGAACTAGATCAGATCGCAGATCGATGCACACTAGTACGGGCGATACATCGGCATTGGCCCCATGGGGCCCAGCGGATATGGCACATGTGACTGCTGCGGTACTTGAGGATAGAATCCTGTCGATGGCAGATTGTTATACATGGAACCACGTTGGTTTTGTTGTCGCATCAGCTCGGACATTTTCTCTGCCTTGAGCTTACGCAAATGCATTGTCCTTCGTGTGTTTAGAAACGCTTCCAGGAATCCCTCTACACTCAATTCGTTCTCGGTGAATGCTTTGACCAATTTCTCTGATTCTTCTTCGCTTTCAGCTGCTGCGGTCTCCAATAGTGCCAATGCAGTCTCCTGACTCACATTGCCGGACTTTGACTTGATTTGTGACAATTTTTCCTGAATCGAAGCACAACGTTGTTTGCCCTCCTCGAGTAGTTCATTCATTTTCCCACGCAATTCGATTAGAACTGGCTCCTTTTCCAAGTTGCGTTCCGCCTTAATTCGATTGTCTGTTAAGAGACTTTCCTTTTGCGTTCGTAAGGTTTCCAGTGCTTCGTCGACCTTTTCGTCCAGCTTCGCATCGTCGTTTAGTAGTTCTTTCAGCTCCTCTGATGATATATGGGCCGATTGCCATAGATTCGAATAATCTTTGTCACTGTTCATCATTATTTGGATTTGTGTATGGCGATTGTGGTCGATTTCCTCAGATTTGTGGTTTTTTCTTCGTGATTTTTGCGACAAACAAGTGGCGAAAAACTCTTCAAACACTGCGCTTTGTTTATTAGTCACTTTACTATCTGACAGGAGCACTATTTTACCAATTGCCTGGTGACAGCATTATTGGTATTCTCGTTCTTTCTCACTTTTTATCTCATGCGTAATTGACGGGTAAACGATGGAATCTAGAGTGACAGTCTGTGCTGTCGGTTATTGGGGCAAGGCGTCGTCTCTTTTTTTTAATCTGACGTTTCGGTTGGGATGACAGTTTTACAGTGGAAATAAAAAGTTATTGCACATGCATATAAAATGAAATATGTATACTCGGTTGAAAAAATTGGCATTTTGGTTAGTATTTTTTCATAAAAATTATTTTCTGTCTTTCATTAACAGAAATGCGTATCGAAAATTATCTGCATACTCGCCACATTATGCGAATAACACTTCGAGAAATGTTGGAATTCACAGAGTCATTCCACGACTCTTGAAAGATGGTTCAAGAGGTTTATACTGATTTGCTGCAACATAATATGCAAGGTTTGCCTGTCGTCGGGTGTTTCTCCAAAAGGAATACCAAAAGGTGTCCACTATAAGAAGGCTATGTGGTGTGTACGGTGGGACAGAAGTGGAATCATCCACTGGGAAATCATCTCAAAGGGCAATTACTATTGAAGGCCAGCAGGCGCGGATTCCGCACAAAAATGGCAAGCTGCAGTTCAACATAAACAGCGACGTCTATCTGGCTCACGTTGACCGCCTTCACGGTGCAATAGAAGCGAAGCGACCACGAAAAAAGAACAGAACACTATCTTCAAAAGCTGCCTAGCCTGAAGACTTACTTACTTATCAGGCCAGCGATCCATGGAAGATCTGAGCCTGAGCTATAGCTGCCTTCCATCCTTGACGGTCCCGGGCACGCTGCTTCCAGTTGTCAAGACCAAGATGTCTTACATCCGCGATCACTTGGTCTTTATACCGGAGGTTCGGTCTTCCTCTTCTTCTCGAACCAGGAGGCTCGGAGTCGAGACCCTCTTAGCTGGAGCGTTGATGTCCATGCGCTCGATGTGGCCGGGCTAGTGTAGTCGACGGATCCTTGCCTTCCGGACTACATCCACATCTTGGTACAGCTCGTAGAGTTCGCGGTTGTGTCTTCTTCTCCATTCACCTTCCTCACAGACAGGACCAAATATCCGGCGCAGAATTTTTCTTTCGAAAGAGCCCAAAATCGGGGCTTTCCGATTGGTCTTTCGAGTGAGGAGTTTTGACCCCAGTTGTTTGGACAAGCCGAAGTAGCAGCGGTTGCCAAGAGCGATTCTATGCCGGATCTCCACTGTGGTGTCATTGGTGGAATTTACGTTTGCCCCGAGGTAGACGAACTCCTTAACTACCTCGAAATTGTAGCTGTTCGTTGTTATATTTTGTCCCAGGTGGTGAGCGACGGATTGGTTTTTGCTTGACAGCATGTATTTCGTTTTGTCCTCATTGATCTTAAGACCAACTCGTTTCGCCTGTTCTTCAATCGCCGTGAATGCTTCCACAATGCCACGGCGAGAACACGCGATGATGTCGATATCATCCGCGTATCCTAGCAGCTGGATGGACTTGTAAAAGATAGTGCCTTCCCTGTTGACGCCTGCCCGTCGCACTATCTGCTCCAGCACCAGGTTGAAGAAGTCACATGACAGCGCATCTCCTTGCCGAAATCCGGTGCATGTTTTGAATGGTTCCGAGGTCCTAGAACCGAGTTGCACGGTGCATCGCGTATTTTGTAGCGTGGCGCGACACAACTGGGTCAGTTTTCCCGGGATCCCGAATTCGGCCATCGCACCAAACAGTCCTTCACGATGAATGCTGTCTTATGAGGCTTTGAAATCGATGAAAAGATGGTGTGTATCGATTCGAAACTCGTTGGTCTTTTCCAGGATTTGTCGAAGTGTGAAAATTTGGTCTATAGTTGATTTGCCGGGCCGGAAGCCGCACTGGTAGCTGCCGATTAGTACGGTGCAAAATGGTTTTAGACGTTCACACAATACGCTGGACAGGATCTTGTATGCGACATTGAGCAGGGATATACCTCTATAGCTCTTACAAGAGGTAGGATCGCCTTTTTTGTGGATGGGGCATATAGAGCTGGTATTCCAGTCGTCGGGCATGCTTTTATCTTCCCAAATTGAAGAGAGCTTCAAGACACATTCCAGAAAAGTGGAAGTGTGCAGGGGTATTCTTCATCCCCAAGGCCGGCACACATCTCCCCCAGGGACCTAAGGCCTATCTGTCTATCATCCTTTGTATTAAAAACCCTAGAAAGTCTGATGGACTTACGTATACGCCATAATTTCGATCCTGCCCTAATATCTAAGGCACAGCAAGCCTACTGCAAGGGTAGATCTGTCAAAACAGCCTTGCACACACTAGTGAGAAAAATCGAGAGATCAATCCATCTTAAAGAATATACCTTAACAGTCCTCCTAGACATAGAGGGCAACTTCAACAACGTCACTTCGAAAGTAATAATAGAAGGGCTGGAAAGTTTAAAAATAGAGAGGACTCTGATAGAGTTGATTGACGAGTTACTCTCAACATTCAAATACTACTCTAAATTGGGCAGCCAAGTAACATTCAAACCAGTTACCAGAGGTACCCCTCAAGGGGGATCCTCCCCCTCTTCTCTGGAATGAAGTTGCAAGTGAACTACTGATCAAACTGGAGCAAGAAGGCCTCGATGTTATTGCCTATTCAGACGGTCAAGTACCTATCACACAGAATGATCGCATGTATGCGATATTCTCCATACTGTGCAAATGGGCACAACACAAGGGGCTCAGGGTAAAACCCCAGAAAATGGAGCTTGTGCTGTTCACCAGAAAGCATATGATACCGGACACGTGTCCAATCACTCTACTCGGTGCCAGGCTAACCTATTCTTCTAGTGCCAAATACCTTGGCATAGTACTAGATAGGAAACTAACCTGGAACGACAACACTATCGAGCATGCAAAAAGCCAACCATCGTTCTCTACACCTGTAAGAAAGCCTAAGGGAAAAAATGGGGATTCATCTCTAAGCTTACCCTGTGGCTATATATTACAATTGTTAAGCCTATTCTTATGTATGGAGTGGTAAACTGTTGGACCCCCCCCCCCCCCCCACCCTTACCTTTGATAAGAGATTTGATTTGAGATATTGATCCCAAATCGCCCAGCATGGGAAAACAGAGATCCTCTGCTAAACGTCAAAGGCCTTAGGTGGTACACGGATGGTGGCCACCTCGGAGCTGCGATTTGACACCGTTGGACTATTATTTGTGGGGTGCCGTCAAAGATAAGTGTTACGCCGACAAGCCAGAGACAATTTAAGGACAAGCTTCAAAGGACAATATTCGTGAAGCCATTGGTGAAATACAGCTGCACACAATCGATAATGTGCTTAAAAATTGGACCGATCGTGTAGGCTACTGCATGGCCAGCCG
The DNA here is from genome assembly GCA_951905685.1 of Eumerus sabulonum. NCBI lineage: Eukaryota > Metazoa > Arthropoda > Insecta > Diptera > Syrphidae > Eumerus > Eumerus sabulonum. The sequence goes on from OX645060.1 coordinate 11,271,834, forward strand.
AGGCAGCCATTTGAATGAAATTATTTTCCATTATTAACCGGAGGGATTGTCTTCTTCTTCTTAGTGGGCGCTACAGTTCGGGGTGAACCTGGGCCTCAACCAACATGCCCCTCCATCTAGCACGATCTTTCGCTAGCCTTTTCCATTGCCGCACACCCAGTTGGCTGAGGTCCCCTTCCACCTGTGTGCGCCATCTTAAGGGCGGTCGTCCTCTGCTTCTTCGTCCCTCGGGGTTGGACTCAAGGACTCTCCGGGCTGGAGCTGTGGTGTCCATTCGCTCTACATGGCCCAGCCATCTTAGGCGTTGAATCCGTAGACGCCTGACTAGGCTCATGTCGCTGTACAGCCCGTAAAGTTCGTGGTTGAATCTTCTCCTCCATCCCCCGTCTGCGGTTATAGGCCCAAAAATCAAGCGCAAAATCTTTCTCTCGAACCGACCACTTTTGATAGTGTCCATGCTTCTGCGCCGTACAACAGAACCGGGATGATAAGGGTTTTATATAGAGTCAACTTTGTCGTTCGGGAGAGGGCTCTATTACTCAGTTGCCTCCTGAGCCCAAAGAAAAAGCGATTGGCAAGAGTGATTCTGCGTTTGATTTCGGAACTGATGTCGTTGTTCCAGGTCACTGCGGAGCCAAGGTAGACGAAGTCCTTAACTACCTCGAACTTATATCTGCCTATACAAACGTTCTGGCCGAGACGTCGGTGTTGAGCGTCCCTTTTTGATGACAGCATATATTTAGTTTTGCCCTCGTTTACCGCCAAACCAATTTTCCCCGCCTCCATCTCAATACTCGCAAACGCCTCATTGACATCTCGCTGTGATCTACCTATTATGTCAATATCGTCGGCGTATGCAAGGAGTTGCGAGGATTTGAAATAGATTGTGCCTCTTGTATTGGCCAGTAATTTTTGCACAATCGTTTCCAATATGATGTTGAAGAAATCACACGACAGCGCATCGCCCTGCCTAAATCCTTTTTTGACATCAAAACAATCGGTGAGGTGTTCACCGATTCGGATGGAGCAGCGAACATTCTCCAAAGTCATCCTGCATAGTCTGACGAGTTTAGCAGGTATGTCAAAGGTAGACATAGCGTTGTATAGCTCGTCTCTAATTACGCTGTCGTATGCGGCTTTGAAGTCGACAAATAGGTGGTGAGTGTCGACTTGAAATTCATTGGTTTCCTCCAGTATCTGCCGTAGTGTGAAGATTTGGTCGATATTGGACTTCCCTGGCCTGAATCCGCACTGATAAGGACCTATCAGCTTATTTACAAAAGGCTTCAGGCGTTCACACAAAACGGCAGAGAAGATTTTGTAGGCGGTGTTAAGGAGACTTATTCCTCTATAGTTGGCGCAATCAGAGGGGTCTCCTTTCTTGTGGATCGGGCATACGATGCTGAGACTCCATTCCTCGGGCATGCTTTCCTCTAACCATATCTTACGGATGAGCTGGTGCATGCTCCCAACCAGGTCATCTCCAGCTGCCTTGAAGAGCTCAGCAGACAGTACGTCCGTGCCAGCAGCTTTATTCGACTTGAGCTTCGATATGGCAATCTTAACTTCGTCGAGGTCAGGGGGACAGAATTCTCTGCGGTCTCCGTTGATTAGAAATGGACCATTCAGCCTAACAGCGGTATATCGACTAACATCGCCGTTATACAGTCTGCAGAAGTGGTTTTTCCTTATCCTCAGCATCGACTGCGGTTCTACTACTAGGTGTCCGTTCTCATCCCTGCAGGCTTCCGTTCTGGCTTTATAACCTTGGCATGTTCGCATTATCTGTTGGTAAAACTTTCGAACGTCACGCCTGCAGTAACACCTCTCCAAATCCTCAATCGCGCGCTTCTCGTGCTCTTTCTCCTGAGAAGCTTATGCTCTTCCCTTCTTTTTAACTCGTAGAGCTCACGAGCTGTTCTTGTTCTTTTATGCAGCGAGGCCTTATATGCATCCTGCTTCGCTGTGTGAATCCTCCTGCACTCGTCATCGTACCAGAGGTTTCTTCGTGGTGGAGTCTTGAAACCCAAGACTTCGGATGCGGAGCTTTTCAGGGCTTGTTTGCAAAGGCTCCACTGCTATTCTATTGATAGTGTGGAGGATTCAGGTGTATTGGAGAGCTTAAGGGAGACGCGATCGGTAAAAGCACGAGCGGTTTCTGGCGATAGTAGCTTTCCGACGTCATAACTTTGTATTCTTACTCTACTCCGTTGCGTTCGTGATATCCGTAAGCGCATCTTGGCTACTACAAGATAGTGGTCCGAGTCGATGTTAGCCCCTCGGAAAGTTCGAACATCGATGCGATGTGATCAATTTGGTTGGTAGTCGATTGATCAAAAGACCGCCAGGTGCCTTTGTGTATATCGAGGTGCGGGAAGCGCGTACTGGCTAGAAGGAGATTTCGCCCCGTAGCAAGATCAATCAGCCTGTGTCCGTTATCGGAGGTAAAGTTGGGTAGTTCCGGACATGTATAGTTCACGGAATTATGTCCTCTCGTTCCGCAAATTGAACGAAAATAGTTCCATAGTTCCATTCAACCCTTATTCATCAATCACATATGTACAAGACGAAAAAAAAAAAAAAAACATAAATGCAACGAACATGCTTCTCATACGGTATGAGTTACACCCCGTAGCTTTCACGAAACCCAAAAGTATGGAGATGTGGCGACAAAGCTCGAACAGTTGGTGTACACTACACTGTACAGCACACTGGAACTGAAATGAAGAAAAGAAATGAAAGAAAATAATGCCCGCACCGCATTTCGTTCGTGAACGAATGTCATACATGTATGTATGCATTCAGGTCCGGACATGGACATGGTTTGCTAGTTCCATATCGGTGCGATAATACATTTAGTTCCGGACATGGACATGTTTTTGATAGTTCCGATAGGTCCGAGTATACATTTAGTTCCGGACATGGACATGTTTTTGATAGTTCCGATAGGTCCGAGTATACATTTAGTTCCGGACATGGACATGTTTTTGCTAGTTCCATATCGGTCCGAGTACACATTTAGTTCCGGACATGGACATGTTTTTGATAGTTCCGATAGGTCCGAGTATACATTTAGTTCCGGACATGGACATGTTTTTGCTAGTTCCATATCGGTCCGAGTATACATTTAGTTCCGGACATGGACATGTTTTTGATAGTTCCGATAGGTCCGAGTATACATTTAGTTCCGGACATGGACATGTTTTTGATAGTTCCGATAGGTCCGAGTATACATTTAGTTCCGGACATGGACATGTTTTTGCTAGTTCCATATCGGTCCGAGTATACATTTAGTTCCGGACATGGACATGTTTTTGATAGTTCCGATAGGTCCGAGTATACATTTAGTTCCGGACATGGACATGTTTTTGATAGTTCCGATAGGTCCGAGTATACATTTAGTTCCGGACATAGACATGTTTTTGATAGTTCCGATAGGTCCGAATATACATTTAGTTCCGGACATGGACATGTTTTTGCTAGTTCCATATCGGTGCGAGTAATGAGTATGCATTCAGGTCCGGACATGGACATGGTTTGCTAGTTCCATATCGGTGCGAGTATGCATGCATGATTTATGTACATATTTTATTTGTTATTTTCTCAGTTTCTGAAACAAATAAATAAAATGAATAAATGAAATAAACTAAACTAATTTTTTATGGTTGCTTTTGATTTGAAATGATAATAAAACATGTTTTTAAAAAATCTATCGTAACTTTTCATTTTGCCATTGAATTCAGTAACAAAAAAGCTAAATACATATGTACATACATATGTATTGTAGTTCCTGGAACTAGTTCCGATCAGGAAAAGAACGGTTCCATGTTCGTTCCGCGGTTGAACTATTTTGCGCATCTCTAATCGGAGGTGGTGTCGTGTAGGCTATGTTTGCCGATGACTCGTTCAAATATGCTTTCCTTACCCAGCTTAGCATTGAAGTCTCCTAGTACAATTTTGATGTCATAGCTGGGACATTGGGCCAGCCGGAAGGATTGTACTTTCAAATGAAAAAAGAAATTTGAGAAAATATTCCAAAAAAAAAAAGAAGTTATTTGGCGGACCCTTTGTGAACTTACGCAACTATCTGAAAATAATCAGCTACTCACCTCTTGAGTAACTTCTCAAACTATCACCAGAGAACGGCAATAAAAAAAACCAATTGTTCACAATTTTACTCTTTTTTATTTAACCATTAAAATTAATAAGATATATACTTTTATTTACTTTTCGCAAATTCTCACGGTTCCTTTAATTTTTCATTATTTTTTTAAATGTTTTTTCCTTTCTTTATAATTTAATTGAACTATTACGTAATTAATAATAATAATAAATGTAATAATAATAATAATAATAATGTATATTATTTAAACTGTCCAGTTTTATTAAAATGTATTTTCGTTTTTTTATTTTTTTATTTTTTACTTCTCGCTTTCTGTTCTCTGTTTTAAGAAATTCACTTTAAATAGATTTTTTTTTTTTTTTTTGTCAAAATATTCCAGTTTGTTAAATTCTGTTCTATTACATTCTATTGCAAAAACTGTTGCTATTTGTTGTATAATTATAATTATAATAATTAATATTACTCTCCATACTAAAGGTATGAATAATTTAAAATATTTCCATGCAGCTGGTTTTGTATAACTTATGATTTACTTGTTCTGTGAATTGTCGATGAAAATATTTTATTTTATTTTATTTATTCTCCATTTTCAATAATCAGAAAAAAAACAAAAAACTTATCTTCTTTAATACAATACGGTCTTATGTATATAAATATTTGTTTGCATTTTACTTGAATAATATACGTTTTCAGTTTCTTCTTGTTGTTACGGTTGTTTCACTTATGTGTTAATTTTGGTAAAAAAGATAATTTTATTTCGTTAATTTAAGTTCACATTATTCTTTTGTTTTTTTATTCTTCTTACTCTTGTCATAAGGTTGTTTGCAATTTTATATATATATATTTACTTTAATACAATATATTTCCTGATTACATTTTAACTGATTTCTGTTTTTATTTCCTATTTTTTTGTTTTCCTTTTTCTCTTATTTATTTTTAAAAAAAATTTCTCTGAGGTGGCGCAATTCATTTCATGTATTTTATTTATTTTGTTTAAGTATTTCTTTATATTATTTTACACAATTTTAAAAATTGTTAATGAAGATTACACGAGGACTAAAAAAAAGAGTAAACAAATAAAAACAAAATATTTTACTACAAAAAGAATTCTATAAATTAATCTAAGTCATAAATACCTATAAGAGTTTGTTATACATAAAAAGATATAAATTGTATACATAGGTGTTCATTTTTCTTAGTCCAAAAATGTTTTCCTTTAAAGAGGGTATAAGGAAATTAAATACAAAAGTACAAAAAACAAAGTGTCATAGTGTCACTTTTCGTTACGACAAGAAAGAGTTAATAAAGTTTTAAAAACCAGAGAAAATTGATTAATTTACGTTTTATAGACAATATTGTTTTTAGTTTAATTAAAATTATTTAATATACATATTTGATTACGTGTTTTGTTTAACTTCATTCCTTGCCTACATAAAGATAGATAAGATACTCATCAATTGTATTTACTTAACTATAAAGACCTAAATAAGAAATAATGTTACTTTCCTTTAATTTGAGTTAATCTTAAAAATACAATTATTAAATAATTTATCAATACAATAATTATTTTTCCAATACATATTTTATTTATATATTTGTTTTGTTTTATTTATTTATTTTTTTACGTTTCATTTTTCATGAAAAAAAAAACAAAAAACAAAATAAAAGAAAATTATTCATTAACACAGAATAAAAGTATTTTTTTGTACAAAAAAATTCAAAGAAAAAAAAATAAAACATTTAACATTAACTAATATAAAACTTGTCAAAAATTAATAGAAAAATAAGAACATGTCAGAAAACAAAATTAGAAATTAGTTAAATTGTTTACGCGTATTTAACTTAATAGGAAACTTGTGAATTCTCAATAAATGTAAAAGAGAAAAACAAAATTTAAAAAAAAAATCCTTTTTGTCTTAAGTAAAAATATTTTTTTCAGTGACAAAGCACGAAATGTATAAATGAGAATCAAAATAAAGGAAACAATAAAAAATTAACTAAAATTTCTCTAACAAAAATTAATTAATTTAAAAAAAAAAATAATAATAAATGGCAGTCGGGATATTTGGTATTTTAAATTAAATGTCCTTTTCTTGCTTATCATTTTGAATTTGGTTTATTTGTTTTTTGTTAGTATGAGAAATGTTGACAGTAAATTTGTGTATTTTTTAAATTTCTCACTCTTAGGGCATTCGATAAGGTTTGTTCTTAGGCTGCGCGCACAGTGAAGCGATTTTCGATGCGATTCTCGCAAGCTTATCGCAGACCTCTCGCAAGCTTCTCGCACACAAACTCTTCTGATCAATTTTTCAAGCGATTCTGTGCGAGTAGTATCCATTGTTGTGGTTGTTCTGATGCAATTTCAGTTTCCTAATATAAAAGGTTCAATTTTTCGAAAATGTGGTACAAATATTTTGAACGACATTCTTGTGCATTCCAAGAACTTTCTTTCATCGTTCCTTAAGTAGGGTACACACCGTCGATCAAAAGTGACACTTTTGTTGGCTGTCACTCAAAACTGATAGTGTGTACATGTAAATGATGGTTTGTCGATCAAAACTGATGAGTTGCAAAAATTTCTGCTACTGAGTGACGATCAGCGGCCATGTTGGTTTTTGTCGACAGTGTGTACGTGAATTCTTCATTCAAGCGTTGGACATGGATGAGAGTAGGCAATTCCTGGAGCAATTCATAAATATTTACGAGTCTCATCGTTGTCTCTGGGACGTAACGTGTCCAGAATATATACGTCGGGACAAAAAAGACGAAGGTTACCAGGAATTAGTGAATTTAATGAAAAAATACAAATTCGCTGTCCATGGTGACTGCGCGAAATTATGTACTTGAATGATGTTTTGCGTGTCAAACAAGATCTATAGTGTGTACATGAGACACTTCACTCAAAACTGACGTCAGTTTTGATCGTCACTTTTGATCGACGGTGTGTACCCCACTTTAACTGTGGATATATAAAGGGTTTTCCAATAGGGAGACAAATTTTAAATTCAATTTGTGAACGCACCCTTTCACTAATCATCGAACTGTTATTGTTAGTTTACTCAGTAAAGTCAACATTTCCATCATAGTAAAGTGCATGAACGAGCAACGTCTGCAAATTATAAAAATTTTCTACCGAAATTCGGAGTCGGTGACCGCAACTTTAAGAGCGTTAAATCCCAATTTTCGGTCGTAATTCTCGCCCCAGTAGACGGGCAATAACAAATTAGAGTCTACATATTCGTTGTGTGATATTGCCGTGTCCGCGAGACAACAGGTTGATCGAAGTGTCGAAAATATCGCTGCCGTTCGGGCGTCCGTAGCAAACGATCCAAATCAATCAATTGCACGGCGTTCTCAAGAATTAACGCGAATTTTGCGTAAGGATCTTGGTTTACACCCATACAGGATCACGCTTACTCAAGAATTGAAGCCGATGAACCATTTGAAGCGACGTACGTTCTCCGATTGGGCTCTGGAGAAGATGCGACAAGATGATCAATTTCATCGCAAAAACATCTTTAGTGACGAAGCTCATAAGCAATAAGCAAAATATGCGTTATTGTTCGGATGAAAATCCACATGTGCTTCATGAATCACAACTTCATCCATAAAAAATAACTGTTTGGTGCGGTTTGCATGCCGGCAGCGTTATTGTATGTTGGCGTTACAGCCCATGAAGGACCAGAGCCAAGCTTCTCTCAATCACCCATGTTGTGTGTGATTTATTTTTTCACAAAGGTGAAAGGGACCTACAGTTTATAGTCGATTCCGAACGGCGTGAGTCGAGAAGCTTTCTCAAGGCAAGTATACTACAGGGGGTTTTGCCAGTACCCCGCCGAGGAGGAACGCCGCGAAATAAACACTCGATGGCGTTGGTGTTATCGGGATCCGAACTCGCTCATCGTGCGTCAGAGTCCAACACACTAACCAATGCGCCCTCACTGCGGCGTTATTGGGCCGCTTCGTCACTTACTGTGAATGGGGTCAGCGAAAGATATGGGCTTGGACGACATGTGGTTTCAACAGGTTAGTGCCACAAGCCATACAGCACACGTTACAATCGATTTATTGAAGAGTAAGTTTGATGAGCGTGTTATCTCAAGAAATGGGTCGGTCGAATGGCCGCCTTATTCGTGCGATTTAACGCCTCTAGACTATTTTCTTTGGGGCTACGTTAAGTCATTGGCTTATGCTAACAAGCCGACGACGTTGGAAGAGCTCAGAGCCAATGTGTGGCCCAGTCATCGAAAATTGAATCCAACGAATCGACCGTTGCAAACGTGCCCGCGGTGGTCATGTCGAAGTCGAGTTCCATTCATAAACGTTTTGATTGTACTTCAAGCCGATAATAAAGTTTTTGAAATATCTCAAATGGTTTTCGTTTTATTTTTAAAAAAAAGTTGTCAAGTCCTAATTGGAAAACCCGATAAATATAAATTTTCATTTAAAAATTCTTCGCCTGATGATGAATACATCGCAACAGAATAGTACAGAGCAGCTTTCACTGTGCGCACCATATCGCATTACGCATCGCATCTAGCATCGCATCTCGTATCGCTTCCCGAATCGCATCTCGCATCGCATCACTGTGCGCGTAGCTTTATGCCTGATCCACAATACTGCGTTAGCGCTAGCTGAGACATCGAACACAAGCAATTCAATGGGGTAGTCCAAAATACTGCGGTTGCGTTGGCGAGCTTACGTTCATTAAAAAATGAGAGGAAATAAGAAAAAATGAGAGCGAGAGAAAACGTAAGCTTACGTAACCAACGGAGACAAAAGTCAAACACGTCGGAAATTTCTGTGCGTTTGAACAACTGTTGCTGTGTATGCTGTATCTGTGTATTTTGTGGTTTGTGTTGTGTACGTTTACGTCAGTGTTTTGACATGGAACAGCTGATAAATTTGAAGTAAGCATGCGTCGAAGCATTTCTCGTAACACGTAAGGTGCCTCGCACCAACGCAGTATTGTGGGTCAGGCATTAGAGTTGAACAATGTGAGCAAGGAGAGAGAGAGATTAAAATAGAATTCATGTGATTGCAATGTGAAAAATTAAGAATCAATATTGAATTGCTCACATTTAGGATGCTGGAAGGTGTAGTTTATTGAAACAAGAATATTTGTTATATGTATTTGGTCCCAAGTATTCTATTGCAGAGATAGTTAGAGAGAGATAAAAAGGGAAAACTGTTCCAAAGGCATCTTGATTCCACTTTAGATATTTAATTTTTTATTCTATGCAAATTACGAAATAAGTCAAAATCGAAAATAAAATAAGAATTAGGAACAAAACGGTATAAAATATAAACAAAAAACTATCAAATAAAATAAACTGCAAATTTAATAAAACTAAATTTCTCTTACTCATACTTAAACATTAGAGACAGAGACATGAAGAAATCATGAAAACAAACTAAATGTACGCATCTTACGTACCTACTGCTGTTGTGGCAGCCGACGAGGCGGTAGAGCTAACAGCAACTGCAACAGACGTTTTCGTATCACCACCTTTATTCTTATTATCAGCCGACCAATCCCAGTCCTTGCCTTTCGGTCGGAATTTCGATGCCTTATGATGCATAGCACTGACTTCTTCCTTTCGAAGATTACCACCACCACCACCACCGACCGAACTATTGCTACCGGTCGATAATCTTCCATCGTATTCATCACGCGAAACATACAAACCGTCATCTTCGAAGCCCCAATTTCGTTCGCAGAATTTCTTCTTATAATGCTTCTCGGACGAGGTTTTTGATTTGCGTTGATACTTAAGCGGTATCTTAAGTGTTGGCTGTGATGATACGGATAATGTTGAATTCGAAGCCGGCATCACCGAATCGAGAATTTGATGTTGTTGCGTAAACATAAGCGATCCCAATGGTGGTGTTGCTGCCGATGGACTTGGTGTTCGTGGCAAACCAATATCAGATAATGGAGGGCTTTCGATTGCCTCATCTAATGGTGAAGCTTTAATTATCGGCACAGTATCATGCGATGATTTCGTACTACTATCACTCATCGGATCAGTATGATGACTACCAACACCGATGTCGAGTTGTGACGATGATGACGATGTTGATAAAAATGTCCTGGCATCGCTGTTACTACTATGCGTTATACCCGAATCCGGTGATGTATTACAACTGATTGACGGTGCTGTATCGGTATCGATCGAACGGCGTGTCTTATCGAGTTCGGTTGAAGCGAATGCGACTAAACGATCAAATCCAGAGCTTACACGATCCTGCCAATGTGTCTCATCATCCGGCATAACGTCATCTATTGTTTGCATTTCAAATACACAATACATACATACATATATACACATATGTCTATTGAATGGTAATTTTTATTTCTTTTTTTTTTTTTTTTTAATTTGATATATGCTTATCAGACTACTATTTTTGTTGTTTTTTTTAAAGAATAAATAAAAAACACAACCAACAATCAAAAGGCAAACCAAACCAAAAATAAAATAAAAGATGAAAAGGATAAAAGCAGATGCAAATGATACTACCAGCAACCTGTTTTCATTGTTTTTCATTTATTTCTATACAAATAGTTACAAAAAAAAAAAAAACAATAAAACTGCGTAAGAACAACAAAGAAACAACAAAACATGAATCAGTTAAAATAAATTGTTTGAATTAAAAAATTTAAATAAAACTGCCACCAATCAAGCAAAAGCTTTCCTCTTTCAGTATATTTATAGATATAACGGTATAAATGTGTCAGCTAAGATCGTCTCAAGTTAAAATCCAATTACATTCGAGGGTGTTTAGTTGATTAAAAAATTAAAAAAAAAAATTACTAAATTACTAAATTTGTACATTTGGCGGATTTGTCTTAATTGGAGTGGGTCTCGGGGTGTTCTGTCATGTCTGAGTCGAGAAGTGATATGTGAATTCATAAAAAAAATAAAATAAAATAAAATAGGATTATCAGAAGAAAAAAAATAAAAGAATTTATTATTATCAATTTAATTGTAATAAACATAAAAGGATTATCCAAGTTAGTTAAGGCCGGTTAAAGGAAATTTAGTAAATAGAACATCGACTACTTTTTTTTCTTGTTAACATTTTTAACATCCGTCTCTAAAGTATTCTACAGAATAGTAAATAAATCTTATTAATTAAGAAAACAAGAGGAACGAACATGGAACCGTTCTTTTCCTGATCTGAACTAGTTCCTGGAACTAGTTCCTCGGATAGCTATACGCTGAAAGATATCCCAATCGGATGTGTCCCAGTCGTAGTATGTTTTCAAGAATCCACCTACAAGAATCCATCTGCAAGAGCACGGAGTGCTAGAGCATCGAAGAAGCGAAAAATCAATTACAGATGGATCAGCAACCATAGATGAAAGAATTTTGAATTTGGTCCGACGTAATCCCTCCCTTAGTACACGGAGGATAGCTATTATGCTTGGAGTGCCCAAATCTAGAGTATGGAGAGTGCTTCATACCGAGAAGTTACACCCGTACCATTTTACACCAGTTCAATGTTTCATACATTAGGGGGGGAAGTACCTCAAGACGTTTTGAAAAGTCGATTTTTTTGTTATTGTCTTAATCAATAGGTATACACTACACGAAATAATGATAAGGCCACGATGTAAAATGCAGCTTTTGCGTTTTAAATAAAATAGTTGTGAGACTGCTTGCATTGTTATCAGATTTTTACTCATACTATTGCTGGAGTGTCATGTGTTGTTGCGTTTTTCGATAGCATTTTTCCTTTGTAGCGATAACGGTTGTTTATTTAGGATTTTTTTCGGGTTCATCCAAGAAACGAAACCGCATTCTAGTGCGAAATATTGATAAGACCACAAGTGTTTTTCGTTGAAATTCTTAAAAAACAATACATTCGTAATTTTTATTTTTTTAAACAGGTAGATGTGTAAGTGAACTGCGAACATTTTACTTTAACTTGCGTTATTTAATTTAATAGATTTATAAGAGCTGTTTAAAAATGGGTCGTGGTAAGCAGCTTACAGAGAAAGAGAACGTCGAAATTGTCATGTGTCGCCAATCTGGAATGACAGCCAGAGATATTGCTGCTCGAATGAACAGAAGTAAGACAGTTGTCATTAACTGTTTAAAATTAGGAGAAAATTATGGGAAGAGAAGAGTACCGGAAGAAAAGCTGTTCTTTCCACACGGACTATTCGGGAAATGAAGAGATTAGCCACAAACAAATCAAACAGCGCTTCAGATATCCGACGTTCTCTTGATCTCAACGTATCAGTGAAACGCATCAAACAAATTTTAAAAGCTGATACCAACTTGGAATACATTAAACGTATCCCAAAACCTAGGCTGACAATGCGTCACAAAAGGGCTAGATTGGAGTTCGCGGAAAAGTACCAATTTTGGAATGAAGAATGGACCAACGTCATATTTTCCGACGAAAAGAAGTTCAATCTAGACGGTCCTGATGGATGTCAAAGATATTGGCATGGTAAGCGCAGAGAAAACGAGACGCGGATGTCCCGAAACTTTGGTGGAGGAACAGTCATGATTTGGGCCGCTATAGCATGCGTTGCCTAGAGTCAAATCTGCTTCAATTCGACAAAAATGGACTCTTCCAAGTACGTAGAACTATTGGACGCGGTGCTTATAGACTTTGGTCAAGAAGTTGCTGGAGATGACTGGATATTCCAACAAGACAACGCGGCAATACATTCATCCAAGCTCACAAAAAAATTTTTTAACACCCGAGGTATTCCTTTGCTCGACTGGCCTGCTAGCAGTCCGGACCTAAACCCAATTGAAAACCTCTGGAGCATTTTGTCCCAGCGGGTTTTCCAAAATGGGCGACAATACGATACCGTTCTGCAACTAAAGCAGGCAATTCAGGTTGAGTGGGCTAAAATGGACCAAAATGTGGTCAAAGACCTTATTAATTCAATGCCAAGGAGGTTGCAACAGGTTATTGCGCCAGAGGCTCATCAACAAATTATTAATATTTTTTGTATTGCATTTTTTTACGTGTATGTATTATTATTTAACGTCGTTTGGTCCTATCATTATTTCGTTTGACTGAAAGCTTTGTTTTGTTACTTTGTTTTTAAATAAAATGTTAATGATTTTTTTTTTTTTTATTTAGATACGCAATTAGTGCTAATGAATAATATTATGAACATTCTTTTCCCTATATATATCGTTTTAAATAAAAATATCGTGAAACTAATTTGGTCTTATCATTATTTCGCTCAGTGTATGTTCTAAGAAAATCACTGCGAAATTTCAAAAACCCATCTTGAAAATTGTGGAAGTTATGCCACTTGAAAGTGGTTCGCGCCGAGCCGGCGCCTCGCGTCAAGTATCGCTGCTGCGCGGTCCGGATTCCAAGAACTTAGTGTAAATAATGCGACTTTCTCAAAATGTGTGCGAGTTACGAATTTTAGTCCAAAGATCGATATTTCTCAGAATACCCCTATTCCCCTTCTCTTCTTCCAACTTGCATATTTCTCGTCAGTTTTTCAGACTGCGTTTCTCGAAACCTTGTTTTTCAAATTTGTGTAAACGATTACGAAAAAAGTTGCAAACCGATTTTGATAATCTAGCTATTTTCTTAAAGGGCATAATAAACTACTCTAGATGAACTACGGACATGGAGGAAAAATTATTTTTAGAACATTTTTAACGCCAAAATACCTAATCGAACATTTTCGCAAAAAAGCCAACATTTTTTTTGAGACCCTAATTTTTATGGTTAATGTTCGAATTTCCCCAAAGATCCTAGTTCATCTAGGATAAAAAACCCTCTTGAGTGAAATAACATTTAGTTTTACGATTTTAGATGAAAATTGTGGTCGGGAGAATTTACGCAGATTTCGATGTCTGCGGCGACACGACATACAGGAGCCACCACAAGTGAATGAAGTTTTTCTTTTTCATAATGTAAAACATGTTTTTTTTTCATCTTTAAACGTTACTCTAAATATATATAATAAATTTTTTTATTTGCGCCGCTTTCATATTCCTGAAAATAAATCGCGAAAAAGTCCTTTTTTTTCGGCCTTTACAGGTACTTCCCCCCTTAATTTGCCTACAAGTCTAGCCGCGTTAAAACCAAAAAAAAAAAGGTTTTTCTTAGAAAAAAGTGGTTTGGGTTTTTTTTTTAATTTCTCAAAAACTACAAGACATTTTTGCATCCGGTTTTCTGTTTTGAACTAAAAACTAATAACAGAATTTAATCCTTGGATAAAAATTAGTACTTAATTTCATAAAATTTTGAAAAAAATTTGTTCGAATTTTTTATTTTAATATTTTTTTTCAAAATTTTGAGTTTGAGAATTCATTTCTCGAAAACCATTCCTCAAGACAGCTTCGTTTAGAAATGAAAGAAGAGGTTTCTGGCTTTACAAAAAAGTATACCACAGCATTGTGGATGTAACCGTTGATTTTTAATATTTTTATTTGCAAATTAAGTCAATTTTTTAGAAAATAGCCCCTCCCGCCTAAACAGGGGGGAATAGAATGTGACCAGACCTACACGCTCTAGCTTTTTGGCACACTGCTCGTGGGGCACCCTGTATATACAGCTCTGTGAAAAAAAAAAATAGCACCATGTTGCATTGTGTACTTGTCTTGCAAATTGCGTTCTTCTTTATTGATGCTAACACAATGCATCTACTGATAAGTATCTTTATTGCATTCGGTTGCATAATAAAAGGAGAAATTTAAAACACTCAGAGTTTCCGTTGATTTGGGATAAAAATTCCCGTTAACCGTGGATAGGGTAAATTTGTGGATACGCAAATGTGTGAAAAAAATAGCACTATGTCATTCTTCTGTGATAAAAAAATTACTTTCTGAGGGGAAAACGTACAAATATATTAGAGTACTAGTTGAATGTTCTAATAAAATGATATCCAATGCAAAAAAAAATATGTTCCCCAAGCCGAAAAAAGAGGCAGAAAGCCGAAATTGACGGCTACCGATGAACGGCGCATAACAAGATTAGTGAGTAAGAACACATTTATCACCTCTAATAAAATATTTACTACGATATTTACTACGGCGACTGCTATAGGGAGAGAGGGCAACGATTGTTTGGATGCGGATTTGTTGTTCGAAGTGGACTAAGGCAAAAAGTCCTAAGCTTTCGGCATGTGAGCGAACGCCTCATAACAATCCGTATCAAGGCAAAACTTTTTAACATCAGCCTGATCTGCGTCCACGCCCCCACGGAAGACAAGGATGACTCAGCCAAAGATGAGTTCTACGATCTCCTAGACAGAACGTATGCCCAATGTCCCAGCTATGACATCAAAATTGTACTAGGAGACTTCAATGCTAAGCTGGGTAAGGAAAGCATATTTGAACGAGTCATCGGCAAACATAGCCTACACGACACCACCTCCGATAACGGACACAGGCTGATTGATCTTGCTACGGGGCGAAATCTCCTTCTAGCCAATACGCGCTTCCCGCATCTCGATATACACAAACGCACCTGGCGGCCTGGCAGCTCGTGAGCTCTACGAGTTAAAAAGAAGGGAGGAGCATAAGCTTCTCAGAAGAAAGAAGAAAGAGCACGAGAAGCGCGCGATTGAGGATTTGGAGAGGTGTTACTGCAGGCGTGACGTTCGGAAGTTTTATCAACAGATAAAGCGAACATGCCAAGGTTATAAAGCCAGAACGGAAGCCTGCAGGGATGAGTACGGACACCTAGTAGTAGAACCGCAGTCGATGCTGAGAATATGGAAAAACCACTTCTGCAGACTGTATAACGGCGATGTTAGTCAATATACCGTTGTCAGGCAGAATGATCCATTTCTAATCGACGGAGACCGCAGAGAATTCTGTCCCCCTGACCTCGACGAAGTTAAGATTGCCATATCGAAGCTCAAGTCGAATAAAGCTGCTGGCGCAGACGGACTGTCTGCTGAGCTCTTTAAGGCAGCTGGGGATGACCTGGTTGAGAGCATGCACCAGCTCATCCGTAAGATATGGTTAGAGGAAAGCATGCCCGAGGAATGGAGTCTCAGCATCGTATGCCCGATCCACAAGAAAGGAGACCCCTCTGATTGCGCCAACTATATAGGAATAAGTCTCCTTAACATCGCCTACAACATCTTCTCTGCCGTTTTGTGTGAACGCCTGAAGCCTTTTGTAAATAAGCTGATAGGTCCATATCAGTGCGGATTTAGGCCAGGGAAGTCCACCATCGACCAAATCTTCACACTACGGCAGATACTGGAGAAAACCAATGAATTTCAAGTCGACACTCACCACCTATTTGTCGACTTCAAAGCCGCATACGACAGCGTAATTAGAGACGAGCTATACAACGCTATGTCTACCTTTGACATACCTGCTAAACTCGTCAGACTATGCAGGATGACTTTGCAGAACGCTCGCTGCTCCATCCGAATCGGTGAACACCTTACCGATAGTTTTGATGTCAAAAAGGATTTAGGCAGGACGATGCGCTGTCGTGTGATTTCTTCAACATCATATTGGAAATGATTGTGCAAAAATCACTGGCCAATACAAGAGGCACAATCTATTTCAAATCCTCGCAACTCCTTGCATACGCCGACGATATTGACATAATAGGTAGATCACAGCGAGATGTTAATGAGGCGTTTGCCAGTATTGAGGTGGAGGCGGCGAAAATTGATCTGACGGTAAACGAGGGCAAAACTAAATATATGCTGTCATCAAAAAAGGACGCTCAACACCGACGTCTCGGCCAGAACGTTTGTATAGGCAGATATAAGTTCGAGGTAGTTAAGGACTTCGTCCTGGAACAACGACATCTGTTCCGAAATCAAACGCAGAATCACTCTTGCCAACCGCTGTTTCTTTGGGCTCAGGAGGCAACTGAGTAATAGAGCCCTCTCCCGAACGACAAAGTTGACTCTATATAAGACCCTTATCATCCCGGTCCTGTTGTACGGCGCAGAAGCATGGACAGTATCAAAACCGGATGAGGATGCCCTTGGTTGGTTCGAGAGAAAGATTTTGCGCGTGATTTTTGGGCCTATAAACGCAGACGGGGGATGGAGGAGAAGATTCCACCACGAACTTTACGGGCTGTACAGCGACATGAGCCTAGTCAGGCGTCTACGGATTCAACGCCTAAGATGGCTGGGCCATGTAGAGCGAATGGACACCACAGCTCCAGCCCGGAGAGTCTTTGAATCCAACCCCGAGGGACGAAGAAGCAGAGGACGGCCGCCGCAGAGGATCAAACCCATAATGACCGCTAAGGTTTATGTCGAAATTATGAGGGAAGTCATGTTGCCCTACGCTGAATGGAATATGCCTCTCAAGTGGGTCCTGCAGCAGGATAATGACCCTAAGCATACGAGCAAATTAGCAAAAGAATTTTTCGCTAGTAATAGGGTTCAGGTAATGGAACGGCCGGCTCAGTCGCCAGACCAAAACCCCATCGAAAATCTTTGGGGAGATGTTAAAAAAGCCGTATTTGAAGCTAAGCCGAAAAACACACTGCAATTATGGGAAGCTGTGCAGTCTGCATGGAGAGATATTCCACTTCAGCGATGTTAAGCATTAGTCGACTCCATGCCACGACGTTGCGCCGCCGTGCTTAAAAATAAGGGTTATAAGACGAAGGATAAATCAACGGATACATTACAAACTAAAACCTTATTGATTTTACCAAGGACTTCTTTTTTTTTTTTACGAATTTCCACTTATGGTGCTATTATTTTTCACACCCCAAAAGTGGTGTTTTTTTGTTCTAATGAACATAACTTATTTAATTTTAGTTATAATGGAAAAGTGTTTACGTTTCTAAATTTGTTTTTCTATACCTTTGTTATTAAAATGTAAAATAAAATTCAAATTGTTATGCGTTAAAAAAAAAATCTTTCATTTAAAGTACAATAAGTGGTTGGTGCTATTTTTATTCACAGAGCTGTATGTAAATATGAAAGAGACTATGTATGTTATCTTATCAGTCATCACATTGAATCACATTTTTTGTATGATTGGTTGCAGGCAGGTTATCGGCATATTACTTTGATAATCAAAAATCTTCATGATGAGATATAGTTGATCATCAAAGTGTCCATTGAATTCAAATCAATTATCTTACTTGACAGCAACGATGTGAAAAGGTGAATAACAATAATGGGAAATATGGGAAAAAGATTTGCAGCTAGGATTAATTCATCAAAGACACAAAAGAGATCAAAACTGGGAAGTTTGCTACTGGTTGTGGGATATCGTCGACTAACCTTAGTTCAGTATTTGACCGAGGGGATTTTTTGGATGAAAATCATGTCTATTGTATGGGAGCCCCCCTTAAATATTCATTTTGTTCTGTTTTTAGTATTTGTCGTGGTAGGGGCAGCAGAAATACATCATCTGTGAAAATTTCAACTGTCTAGCTATCACGGTTCATGAGATACAGCCTGGTGACAGACGGACGGACGGACAACGAAGTCTTAGTAATAGGGTTCCGTTTTACCTTTGGGTACGGAACCCTAAAAATGATTGATGAGGAGGTGTTTCTATAGCCAATACGTATTTAGCCAGGGTAATTTTGAATCCAAATTTGGAAAAATCATGCATCTAACGGTTAAGGCATAAAATGTCCACAAAGTAAATTAAATTTTATATTAAAAAAGAAATGGGAAATTCTGCGAAAGTAATTACTAAAAAGAAAACTAAAAACTGTCTAAAAGAAGAACAATGTTAGACTTTAATTACGAATTAGTAGTACATTCAATTTAAGGATATTTCAAAATACAATAAATCAACGTTTACCAGAAAAAAAAAAAAAAACGTTAAATTCAAAAATTCAAAAATACTAGTCGTCCTCTGAGAACGTGTAATCAGAATCGTATTTCTCAAATCCAAAGTAACTATCACTCTCTTCTCTTATGACGTGAATACTGTTTAAATGATCGTACATTTCGAGAATCCGTATTCTCTTCGGTTTGTGTTGGATTTTCATTGTTAATTCTATTGATTGTTTTGGTTTTTTGTTTTTTTTTTTTTTTTTTTTTTGTATTAGTTGGATGTGGTAAAAAGTTCATAAACATATAGAAAATAAAAAAACAAGAAATTAAACAAAAGCGTGTTAGTAATGAAATGAAAGGGAATAAAATGAGATGAGGGTACCACACAGTAGAGCACTAATGATTGGTTAGTTTTAACTAGAACGTCAACCGATTCAGACAGATCACAGTCCGGTCAAATTAGTCCTTAAAATAGAAATAAGGTTACAAACGTTCCCATAGAGCTAAGAAATTGGTATGGATGTTCAGAATACTATTATAAATGAATTGTGAAAAGTCCCCATCAATCCAATCCCCCTTGTGCAAAAAAATTTTAAAGTTTGAAAGTTTTGAAAGTTTGCAAAAATAGGTTTTTCGCGTTTTTCAGCTATACGGTGAGGTTTACAGCAAAAATAATTTAGACAAAAATTGTAGATCATCCGATTCTCTACAAAAAAAATGTATCTACGCTTTCGACGTGATAACGTCTTATAAACCGATGAACACCGGTCGCACGTACGAAAAAGTATGACTCATTGTCACGTTCCGCCTGAGCAAAACAAGCGATAGACAGGAATCTATTTAAAACAATCGTCATTCAAGTCACTGTTGGCAGTGCGGACTAAGTCGTTGAACAGAGCAATTTGTGCACGGGTGTTCGAATCGTCGGTTTGGAGTTTGTTTTTTTTTTTCATCCCCCAGATAAAAAGATAAACACCGGCTGCACGTACGAAAAAGTATGACTAATTATCACCTCCCGCTTGAGCTGAACGTGCAAGCGAGAGCGCGAAACAAGCGCTAGAGAGGCATCTAATTTGCCTATGGGATAGAATTTTGTTTGCATACTTGGGGGCATAAAAAAAGTTTGCAATGACGAAGGCATACTTTCAGGATTAATCAGTAATCCAGGTGAATACATACATACATACATACACCCTAATTCTGTTTTTAGACGACAAATACGATTCTGAAGAAATCGTGTGAAAAAGTCTGGAGCTTGTATGTTGGATATACATATATACATACATACGTACATATGTATGTGCCCATTTCCAAATCGAAAAAACTGCTTACAGAACATTACTCATGAACGCGTGCGCTTAATAACTGCTCGTTGGGTAGCGCACACTCACGAGCAGCTCATGAGTGTTTGCATTTCTTTACCAAACCACAACACTGTCCGAGCAATCTCATATGTATCGGTTGTCGTCCGAATACCGTAATCAACCAGCGTCGAGTGCGGTTAGTACTTAGATGGTGGACCGCTTGGGAACACCGCGTGTTGATAATTTTTCATCAATGTTTTCTAATGACGTTATCACGCAAAATAATCGTCAGTAAACCGACTTTACAGACAACCAACTTTTTTTTTGAAAAAAAGTGTAGATACATTTTTTGTAGAGTATCGGATGATCTACAATTTTTGTCTAAACTATTTTTGCTGTAAACCTCGCCGTTTAGCTGAAAAACGCGAAAAGCCTATTTTTGCAAACTTTCAAAACTTTCAAACTTTACAATTTTTTGCACAAGGAGGATTGGATTGATGGGGACTTTTCACAATTCATTTATAATAGTATTCTGAACATCCATACCAATTTTTAGCTCTATGGGAATTTTAGTAACCTTCAAAGTCTTATTTGACTGGACTATGATCAGACAGATCAGATGAAAATTAGTATATTAGTGATCTAGAGGTGAATATTAAAAATAAGAAAAATAAAAAAAACAGAATTACATACACAATGAAAGCTGTAGCGATTATTAAATTAATTCGAAACGTACACATATCGAGATCTATGGACATTTTGCATATACCACGCGTGAGATAAAGCCCAACAAGTCGAGAATAAAAACAAACAAATGTATATTGTATTTCATTGCAAATAAAAACAAAATTATATTTTCATTTCTACAAATCAAAAATAATCAATTGCTCTAGAAACAGACTACACAATTTTGAGAAAATGTCTCTTCTCGTGTTTACTACCCAAGTTTGCAAAGATCAGTAAAATCGAGTAATAATAAAAGAAATAAATAATTAAATCAACAAATGGTCGAGGTACCTGTCTTGATTTTATTTACTTTGTTTCTTATAAGTGAATTAGTGAATAAAAAAATTGGAACAAAAACAAAATGAAATTAATTCGAATAAAACCTTTGTACAAAGTCAGAAGAAGGGGAAGAATGAATTATTTAAACACAAAAATGGAAACCAATTATAGATTTGTTAATAAAATTAACTTACCTTTTGGGGAAGTTTTTTTTTTTTTTTTTTTTTTTATTTATTTATTTTTTAGTCTGTCTTTCGTTTTCTTTTTTTACGAAACCAATTATTATTATTATTAATTCGTTTGTGACGTTGTCTTTTTTTTTTTTGTTTTTTGTAATTTAATATATAAAATTCGAATTTGAAAATTTCATTTTACGTTTTTCGGGTGTCGCGATGGAAGACTACTACTATCTGGTACTATTAATCCAATTTGTGGGGAGGGAAGTGGACGACAACGACGCCGCGGATCATAGTTTAATATAGTACGGTCTGGATTAACTGTTGGAAAATGGATTTGGATTTTTGTCATTGTTTAAAAAAAGTGTGCAATTTTTCTATTCAGACATTTAAAAGACAACAAGAAAAAAAAAACACAAAATCTATAGTGGAATTTTGTTTTAAATTATCTGAATTGCAAATGCTTTTTGATGAATTTGTTGTATTAACTGAATTTTATTTATTGAAAATGTAACTGTTAGTTTTTTTCTGGTGATCGTATTTCAGGTGTTCTTTATTATGCCTACTTGATCCACTTCTGATCATTGATTACATGCATTACAACGACACAGTACGTGATCCAGCTTTTTATCTGGATCAATTTCTTGATCCGAAAAGTGAGTTCACTCATTCACAACTGAGTTTTTAATTGAGTGAGTGGTGAATTTGGCATGTGTACAAAAAAAATGTCAACTTACGTCATTGCCAGTAAGCATAAAAAATATTGTTCACTTGATGGAATTTAGTTAGATAGTACTAAATGTACAGTGATGGAAAAAATAATAGGAACAAGATATTGGATAGCAAAGGACTAACAAAGGCCTCGTAGGGGTAGCATTTATCCGACGCATGCTGGCCTGCTAAAAAGCGAGAAGAGCCACCACAGCCGGACATCTTGCGGCACTGTTAGTAAGTCCTTTCCCCACCTCCTCGTGGTGCCATCTGGAGATTTCCTATGGAAATTGCAGACGGGGAAGGGCGAGTGGCGAGCCTCCTGTGCAAAAAAAAAAAAAAAAATTAAAAAAAAAAAAACAGGATTAGTCGGTTGGGCTACGGCCTAGTATGCCGTAACCGTAAAAAAAAAACACAAATTCCGAAACAACCACAAGCCTCGGATATAACGGACCGGATTTATGTTGACGACCCTTGCAAAAAACGAAAAAAGGACAATGATCTTCGGCTTTGTACGTGGAATGTTAGGTCCCTAAACAGGCCACGTGCAGCCGAACAACTTGCGGACGCCCTAGACCGCTATAAAGCGGACATCACCGCCATCCAGGAAATGCGATGGAATGGACCGGGTATAAAGCGGATGAAAAACTGCGATATTTACTACGGCGACTGCTATAGGGAGAGAGGGCAACGATTGTTTGGATGCGGATTTGTTGTTCGAGGTGGACTAAGGCAAAAAGTCCTAAGCTTTCGGCATGTGAGCGAACGCCTCTTAACAATCCATATCAAGGCTAAATTTTTTAACATCAGCCTGATCTGCGTCCACACCCCCACGGAAGACAAGAATGACTCAGCCAAAGATGAGTTCTACGATCTCCTAGACAGAACGTATGCCCAATGTCCCAGCTATGACATCAAAATTGAAGTAGGAGACTTCAATGCTAAGCTGGGTAAGGAAAGCATATTTGAACGAGTCATCGGCAAACATAGCCTACACGACACCACCTCCGATAACGGACACAGGCTGATTGATCTTGCTACGGGGCGAAATCTCCTTCTAGCCAGTACGCGCTTCCCGCACCTCGATATACACAAACGCACCTGGCGGCCTGGCAGCTCGTGAGCTCTACGAGTTAAAAAGAGTTAAAAAGGAGCATAAGCTTCTCAGAAGAAAGAAGAAAGAGCACGAGAAGCGCGCGATTGAGGATTTGGAGAGGTGTTACTGCAGGCGTGACGTTCGAAAGTTTTATCAACAGATAAAGCGAAGATGCCAAGGTTATAAAGCCAGAACGGAAACCTGCAGGGATGAGAACGGACACTTAGTAGTAGAACCGCAGTCGATGCTGAGAATATGGAAAAACCACTTCTGCAGACTGTATAACAGCGATGTTAGTCAATATACCGTTGTCAGGCAGAATGATCCATTTCTAATCGACGGAGACCGGAGAGAATACTGTCCCCCTGACCTCGACGAAGTTAAGATTGCCATATCGAAGCTCAAGTCGAATAAAGCTGCTGGCGCAGACGGACTATCTGCTGAGCTCTTTAAGGCAGCTGGGGATCACCTGGTTGGGAGCATGCACCAGCTCATCTGTAAGATATGGTCAGAGGAAAGCATGCCCGAGGAATGGAGTCTCAGCATCGTATGCCCGATCCACAAGAAAGGAGACCCCTCTGATTGCGCCAACTATAGAGGAATAAGTCTCCTTAACATCGCCTACAAAATCTTCTCTGCCGTTTTGTGTGAACGCCTGAAGCCTTTTGTAAATGAGCGATAGATCCTTATCAGTCCGGATTCAGGCCAGGAAAGTCCATCATTGACCAAATCTTCACACTACGGTAGATCCTGGAAAAAAACCAATGAATTTCAAGTCGACACTCACCGCCTATTTGTCGACTTCAAAGCCGCATACGACAGTGTAATTAGAGACGAGCTATACAACGCTATGCCTACCTTTGCCATACCTGGTAAACTCATCAGACTATGTAGGATGACTTTGGAGAATGCACGCTGCTCCATCCGAATCGGTGAACACCTTACCGATAGTTTTGATGTCAAAAAAGAATTTAGGATGCGCTGTCGTGTGATTTCTTCAACATCATATTGGAAATGATTGTGCAAAAATCACTGGCCAATACAAGAGGCACAATCTATTTCAAATCCTCGCAACTCCTTGCATACGCCGACGATATTGGCATAATAGGTAGATCACAGCGAGATGTCAATGAGGCGTTTGCGAGTATTGAGATGGAGGAGGGGAAAATTGGTTTGGCGGTAAACGAGGGCAAAACTAAATATGTGCTGTCATCAAATAAGGACGCTCACCACCGACGTCTTGGCCAGAACGTTTGTATTGGCAGTTATAAATTCGACGTAGTTAAGGACTTCGTCTACCTTAGCTTCGCAGTAACTTGGAACAACGACATCAGTTCCGAAATCAAACGCAGACTCACTCTTCTCAATCGCTGGTTCTTTGGGCTCAGGAGGCAACTGAGTAATAGACCCCTCTCCCGAACGACAAAGTTGACTCTATATAAGACCCTTATCATCCCGGTCCTGTTGTACGGCGCAGAAGCATGGACACTATCAAAAGCGGATGAGGAGGCCCTTGGTCGGTTCGAGGGAAAGATTTTGCGCGTGATTTTTGGGCCTATAAACGCAGACGGGGGATGGAGGAGAAGATTCAACCACGAACTTTACGGGCTGTACAGCGACATGAGCCTAGTCAGGCGTCTACGGATTCAACGCCTAAGATGGCTGGGCCATGTAGAGCGAATGGACACCACAGCTCCAGCCCGGAGAGTCTTTGAATCCAACCCCGAGGGACGAAGAAGCAGAGGACGGCCGCTTTTAAGATGGCGCACACAGGTGGAAGGGGACCTCAGTCAACTGGGTGTGCGGCAATGGAAAAGGCTAGCGAAAGATCGTGCTAGATGGAGGGGCATGTTGGTTGAGGCCCAGGTTCACCCCGAACTGTAGCGCCCACTAAGAAGAAGAAGTTGGAATATTTTCAGTTTACTTAAATATTACTTACTTTATGTGCACTAAATCTTTGTTTAATGCACATAAAGTAAGTCTGAGGACGCCGTGGCGCAGTGGTTAGTGTGTTGGACTCTGACGCACGATGAGCGAGTTCGGATCCCGATAACACCGACGCCATCGAATGTTTATTTCGCGGCGTTCCTCCTCGGCGGGGTACTGGCAAAACCCCCCGTAGTATACTTGCCGTGAAAAAGCTTCTCGACTCACGTCGTTCGGAATCGACATTTAACTGTCGGTCCCTTTCACCTATGTGAAAAAAAAAATCACACACAACATGGGTGATTGAGAGAAGCTTGGCTCTGGTCCTTCATGGGCTGTAACGCCATCAAAGAAGAAATCTTTGTTTGCTTAATATTTAGTGGCCCCTCCTTTATTTTTCAGCACAGCAACACATCTACGAGGCATAGATTCGACTAGTACTCTGCAAGTTTCGATCAAAATAGCGTTCCAGGTTTCTTCGACGACCTGCCACAAATGATCGCGATTTCGTATTTTGGTCTTTGAAACTAGCTTTTTTCAGATTCCCCAAAGATGTTTGTTCAATTGGGTTCAGGTCTGGTGACTGCGACGGCCAGTTCATTAATCTAACCCCATTTTCCTGGAACAATGTCTTCACAAGCTTTGAGCAATGTTTGGGGTCGTTATCCTGCTGATATTCCCAGATAAGCGGCATATTATCCTCCGCATATGGTAGCATGGTGTTTTGCATTATATTTCTGTATACTACAGCGTTCATAGTATCTTTGATACAAAAGAGAGGACCGACGCCATACCATGAGAAGCAACCCCAAATCATGATACTGCCACCACCATGCTTTACCGTCTTTCTGGTGTATGAAGACCTTAGTTCCTGGTTTTTGGGACGTCGCACATAAATTTTGCCATCAGATCCAAAAAGATTTATTTTCGTTTCATCGGACCATAAAATATTTTTCCAATGCAGGCGATGTTGATTTAGGTCTGCAAATTCCTTCCTTTTCTTGATGTTCGCTGTGCTGAGGTGGGGAACTTTTCTTGCCGCCCTTCCATGTAAGCCACATTCTATAAGTCTATTTCTTATAGTTTGGCTACAAACTGGAGCAATTAACTCTGTTTTTAATTCGTTGGACGAGGCGAAAGGAGTTTTTTTGCATGCCCTTACTAGCTGTCGATCGAAGGCTGCCGTGGTTTCAATATACCGTTTTCATATTAGAACACAGATATGATTCGGAGAAAAGGGTACGCCATTCAAATGTACAAATGAGATGATAAAATACCAAATGTTTGCATTGTAAACAGAAGATACTTTCCAGAAGATAAGAAAATATATTTTGCGACGTCTTGTCCCTATTATTTTTTCCACCAGTGTATACTACGGGTAATATTTTACTCAGATCAATATGTAATGTAATGTGCAAATTAATAAAATGTTTTAAAAGCCTTGGCAGAACTGTGTGTGACTTATCGTTATTTAGTGTGTATCGATTAAAAAAAAAAGTTGGCATGGCAACTCCATCATTCAATGTCAAAAATTATTTGAATGCTGGAAGAAAATGGAGCACACGACTCAAACCTTTGAGTGATTCACTGTTTTATTATGCTCAATGATCCATTATAGATCATTTGGCATAACAAAGAACACCTTTTGTTAATCAAAAACGATTACCCTCTCTTTAATAATTGTTTCACATGCTGTGCTTATTGAACAATAAAAGAAAAATAAACCAACCTATCTGATTCTCTGATTTTATTTTACAAAAAAATGGTTTTCCAATAGGGAATTGACAACTTTGAATTCAATTTGTGAACGCACCCTTTCACTAATCATCGAATTGTCATTGTCAATTTATTCAGTAAACTCAACATTTGGTAAAGTAAAGTACACGAACAAGAAAAGAATCTTCGCAGCCTCCCAGCTCAAGGATATCGAGGAGTCTAGGGATAAACATAAAACACGAGCCTTTTACAAGAAAGCCAAAGGCCTTGCAGGAGGCTTCAAAAAGAGCACCCAGGCTCTTCGAAACTGCGAGGGTAATCTTGTCACCGACCCGCAGGGAATAGTGGATGTATTTAAGCAGTATTTCCAGCAGCTGCTTAACGAGCATGATCAAGAGAGAGTGGTAGGGACCGAGGAAATCCCAACTCCAGCCGCTGAAGTAGTCCTCCCACCCAGCATCGAAGAAGTCGGCACAGCTATTCAGGAGCTGAAGAACAACAAGGCCGCAGGCTTAGATGGCTTGCCATCAGAGCTCTTCAAGGCTGGCGGCGATGTTCTGGTAGGGAGCATGCACCAGATCATCTGCAGAATTTGGGAAGATGAAAGCATGCCCAACGAGTGGAATACCAGCTCTATATGCCCCATCCACAAAAAAGGCGATCCTACCTCTTGCAATAAATATAGAGGTATATCCCTGCTCAATGTCGCATACAAGATCCTGTCCAGCGTATTGTGTGAACGTCTAAAACCATTTTGCACCGCACTAATCGGCAGCTACCAGTGCGGCTTCCGGCCCGGAAAATCAACTATAAACCAAATTTTCACACTTCGACAAATCCTGGAAAAGGCCAACGAGTTTCGAATCGATACACACCATCTTTTCATCGATTTCAAAGCCGCATACGACAGCATTTATCGTGAATAACTGTTTGGGGCGATGGCCGAATTCGGGATCCCGGTAAAACTGACCCAGTTCTGTCGCGCCACGCTAAAAAACACGCGATGCACCGTGCAACTCGGTTCTAGGACCTCGGAACCATTCGAAACATGCACCGGATTTCGGCAAGGAGATGCGCTGTCATGTGACTTCTTCAACCTGGTGCTGGAGCATATAGTGCGACGGGCAGGCGTCAACAGGGAAGGCACTATCTTTTACAAGTCCATCCAGCTGCTAGGATACGCGGATGATATCGACATCATCGCGTGTTCTCACCGTGGCATTGTGGAAGCATTCACGGCGATTGAAGAACAGGCGAAACGAGTTGGTCTTAAGGTCAATGAGGACAAAACGAAGTACATGCTGTCAAGCAAAAACCAATCCGAAGCTCACCAACTGGGACAAAATATAACAATTGACAGCTACAATTTCGTGGTAGTTAAGGAGTTTGTCTACCTCGGGGCAAACGTAAATTCCACAAATGACACCACAGTGGAGATCCGGCATAGAATCGCCCTTGGCAACCGCTGCTACTTCGGCTTGTCCAAACAACTGGGGTCAAAACTCCTCACTCGAAAGACCAAAGTCATGCTTTACAAAACGCTCATTCTGCCAGTCTTGCTTTACGGAGCCGAAAGCTGGACGATAAGCAGGACAGCGGAGCTGATTTTGGGTTCTTTCGAAAGAAAAATTCTGCGCCGGATATTTGGTCCTGTCTGTGAGGAAGGTGAATGGAGAAGAAGACACAACCGCGAACTCTGCGAGCTGTACCAAGATGTGGATGTAGTCCGGAAGGCAAGGATCCGTCGACTACACTGGCTCGGCCACATCGAGCGCATGGATATCAACGCTCCAGCTAAGAGGGTCTTCGACTCCGAGCCTCCTGGGTCGAGAAGAAGACGAAGACCGAACCTCCGGTATAAAGACCAAGTAATCGCGGATGTAAGACATCTTGGTCTTGACAACTGGAAGCAGCGTGCCCGGGACCGTCAAGGATGGAAGGCTGCTATAGCTCAGGCTCATATCCTCCATGGATCGCTGGCCTGATAAGTAAGTAAAGTACACGAACGAGCAACGTCTACAAATTATAAAAATTTTCTACCGAAAATCGGAGTCGGTGACCGTTAGCGTTAGCTCCATTTTTCGGTCGTAAGTCTCGCCGGCGGTCATTTGATCAATCGACTACCAACCAAATTGATCACATCGCATCGATGTTCGAACTTTCCGAGGGGCTAACATCGACTCGGACCACTATCTTGTAGTAGCCAAGATGCGCTTACGGATATCACGAACGCAACGGAGTAGATTAAGAATACAAAGTTATGACGTCGGAAAGCTACTATCGCCAGAAACCGCTCGTGCTTTTACCGATCGCGTCTCCCTTAAGCTATCCAATACACCTCAACCCTCCACGCTATCAAAAGAACAGCAGTGGAGCCTTTGCAAACAAGCCCTGAAAAGCTCGGCATCCGAAGTTTTGGGTTTTAAGGCTCCACCATGAAGAAACATCTGGTTCGATGACGAATGCAGGAGGATTCACACAGCGAAGCAGGATGCATATAAGGCCTCGCTGCATAAAGGAACAAGAACAGCTCGTGAGCACTACGAGTTAAAAAGAAGGGAAGAGCATAAGCTTCTCAGGAGAAAGAGCACGAGAAGCGCGCGATTGAGGATTTGGAGGTGTTACTGCAGGCGTGACGTTCGAAAGTTTTATCAACAGATAAAGCGAACATGCCAAGGTTATAAAGCCAGAACGGAAGCCTGCAGAGAATATGGAAGTCGTTGCTGAGAATATGGAAATACCACTTCTGCAGACTGTATAACGGCGATGTTAGTCAATATACCGCTGTCAGGCAGAATGATCCATTTCTAATCGACGAAGACCGCAGAGAACTTCGTCCCCCTGACCTCAACGAAGTTAAGATTGCCATATCGAAACTCAAGTCGAATAAAGCTGCTGGCGCAGACGGACTATCTGCTGAGTTCTTCAAGGCAGCTGGGGATGACCTGGTTAGGAGCATGTACCAGCTCATCTGTAAGATATGGTCAGAGGAAAGTATGCCCAAGTAATGGAGTCTCAGCATCGCATGCCCGATCCACAAGAAAGGAGACCCCTCTGATTGCGCCAACTACAGAGGAATAAGACTCCTTAACAACGCCTATAACGCCTCCTCTGCCGTTTTGTGTGAACCCCTGTAGCATTTTGTATATAAGCTGATAGGTCGTTATCAGTGCGGATTCAGGCCAGGGAAGTCTACCATCGCCCCAATCTCCACTACGGCAGAACCTGGAAAAAAATCGACACTCACCACCTATTTGTCGACTTCGAAGCCGCATACGACAGCGTAATAAGAGACGAGCTATACAACGCTATGTCTACCTATGGCATACCTGGTAAACTCGTCAGACTATGGAGAATGCTCGCTGCTCCATCCGAATCGGTGAACACCTCACCGATAGTTTTGATGTCAAAAAAGGATTTAGGCAGGGCGATGCGCTGTCGTGTGATTTCTTCAACATCGTATTGGAAATGATTGTGCAAAAATCACTGGCCAATACAAGAGGCACAATCTATTTCAAATCCTCGCAACTCCTTGCATACGCCGACGATATTGACATAATAGGTAGATCACAGCGAGATGTCAATGAGGCGTTTGCGAGTATTGAGATGGAGGCGGCGAAAATTGGTTTGGCCGTAAACGAGGGCAAAACTAAATATATGCTGTCATCAAAAAGGACGCTCACCACCGACGTCTTGGCCAGAACGTTCGTATTGGCAGTTATAAGTTCGAGGTAGTTAAGGACTTCGTCTACATTGGCTCCGCAGTGACCTGGAACGACGACATCAGTTCCGAAATCAAACGCAGAATCACTCTTGCCAATGGCTGTTTCTTTGGACTCAGGAGGCAACTGAGTAATAGAGCCCTCTCCCGGACGACAAAGTTGACTTTATATAAGACCCTTATCATCCCGGTCCTGTTGTACGGCGCAGAAGCATGGACACTATCAAAAGCGGATGACGAGGTCCTTGATCGGTTCGAGAGAAAGATTTTGCGCGAGGAAAAGATTCAACCACGAACTTTACGGGCTGTACACCGATATGAGCCTAGTCAGGCGTCTACGGATTCAACGCCTAAGATGGCTGGGTCATGTAGAACGAATGGACACCCCGGCTCCAGCCCGGAAATTCTTCGAATCCAACCCCGATGGGACGAAGAAGCAGAGGATGGCCGCACTTAAGATGGCGCACACAGGTGGAGGGGGACCTCAGCCAACTGGATGTGCGGCAATGGAAAAGGCTAGCAAAAGATCGTGCTAGATGGTGGGGCATGTTGGTGGAGGTCCAGGTTCACCCCGAACTGTAGCGCCCGCTAAGAAGAAGAAGAAGAATTCTCGCCCCGGTAGACAGGCAATAACAAGTCTAGTGCAAAAGTTAAGAGTCTACATGTTGGTTGTGTGATGTTGCCGTGTAGTGAGACAACGGGTTGGTCCAAGTGTCGAAATGATCGCTGCCGTTCGGACGTCCGCAGCAAACGATCCAAATCAGTCAATTCCACGGCATTCTCAAGAATTGGGCATCGCTCAGACCACATTATGGCGTATTTTGTGTAAGGATCTTGGTTTGCACCCATACAAGATCAAGCTTATTCAAAAGTTGAAGCCGATGGGCCATTTGAAGCGACGTACGTTCTCCGATTGGGCCCTGGAGAAGATGCGCCAAGATGATCAATTTCATCGCAAAATCATCTTCAGTGACGAAGCTGATTTTTGGCTTGTTGGGTTCGTCAATAAGCAAAATATGCGTTATTGGTCGAATCCACATGTGCTCCATGAATCACCAATTCACCCACAGAAAAATAATTGTTTGGTGCGGTTTGCATGCCGGCGGCGTTATTGGGCCATATTTTTTCGTCGACGATGACGATCGTCACGTTACTGTGAATGGCCAGCGCTATCACGCCATGATTACCGATTATTTTTGGCCCGCATTAGAAGATATGGACTTGGACGACATGTGGTCTCAACAGGATGGTGCCACAAGCCACACAGCACAAGTTACAATCGATTTATTGAAGAGTAAGTTTGATGAGCGTGTTATCTCAAGAAATGGGCCAGTCGAATGGCCGTCTCGTTCGTGCGATTTAACGATCCTAGTCTTTTTTCTTTGGAGCTACGTTAAGTCATTGGTTTATGCTAAGAGCCAACATTGAACGCGAAATAGCGGTCATTAAAGCCGAAATGTGTGGCCGAGTCATCGAAAATTGGATCCAACGAATCGACCGCTGCAAACGTGCCCGCGGTGGCCATATAGACGAAGTCGAGTTCCATTCATAAACGTTTTGATTGTACTTCAAGCCGATGGTAAAGTTTTGGAAAAATCTCAAATGGTTTGCGTTTTATTTAAAAAAAAAAAAGTTGTCGAGTCCTTATTGGAAAAAAATAAAGAAAAACAAGTACATGGAGCACCTACGTTTATATATAACATGTTTAACGTCCTTCCTTACTAAATCAAAATTGTAAAATGTGAATGAATAATCGTGAAGTTATTGTTTATAATAAACACGAATCAACAGATTTATGACGACATTTATACGAGCATGTACAGCACACCTAAAGCAACAGTGAAACAAAGATGCGAATGAAGTTTTTGTTTTTGAAAAGCCATCTAGTACTTCAAGCCTCTTAAGGTAACTTTCGATCGCAAGAACTGTAATGCATGATTTTTAGAAAATACCAATGAACCCCACACTCATTATTTCCAAAACTTGAACAAGACAACGTCCGATTAAGGGTCTATAAGGAACCTTGTCAGGGAGCTCACCGTTGAATATAGATTTAATGTAGTACGAGGCCAAAGTATGGAAAAAGCTAGGCGGCAATTTTAAATTAAAAATTTTAGAAACGAGCCAATTTGAAAAGTCATAAGCATGATACTCTGTGGGTAGTTGAATATTTGGAGACGTATGTATGTATGTTGGCGTTACAGTGCATGAAGGACCAAAGCCGAGCTTTTCTCAATCACCCCTGCTGTGTGTGATTTTATTTTCCCATAGGTGAAAGGGTGGCCCTGGCGCACGATGAGCGAGTTCGGAACCCGATAACACCAACGCCATCGAATGTTTATTTCGCGACGTTCCTCCCCGGCGGGGTACTGGCAAAACCCCCCGTAGTATACTTGCCATGAAAAAGCTTCTCGACTCCCGCCATTCGGAATCGGCATTAGACTGTAGGTCCCTTTCACCTGTGTGAAAAATAAATCACACACAACATGGGTGATTGAGAAAAGCTTCGCTCTGGTCCTTCATGGGCTGTAACGTCACCAAAGAAGATAGGTGAAAGGGACCTATATAGTCGGTTCCGAACGGCGAAATTCGAGAAGCTTTTCCTGACAATTATACAACAGGGGTTTTTGTCAGTACCCCGCTGATGGCATGACTGTTGTCGGGATTCGATCCCATGTCATCGGCGCCAGAGGCCAACACACTACCCACTGCGCCACGGCGCTCCACATTTGGAGATACACAAAAAAAAACTTTTCGAATTTTACTTCGACTCCCTCGATTCCTCAAACAATCTTGCCGATCAAATTTTCAGACCACTGCCTACCAATTCAGGGTTGTAAACGACTAACAAAGGCCTCGTAGGGGTTGCGTATTCGGCGTGCGCCACGGCAGCTCAACTTCTAGCGGACCTAAGGCGGACCTACTAGCAAGGAAAGGCTCTGCATCACCATTTATGATGCCACGGCCTTTCTGCGGCATACCCATTAGCACCACCAAATGCTGCATAAACAATTGGTTAAGGAACACGACGGATCACTACTGGTTACAAACGAAAGGTAGCAGGCAAGCCAAGCTGTTCCTCCCAACTACATCCCTCAAAAGAATGAATCAACTTCTCATGCTTTCGAGGAGTCAGATTCGTTTAATCACAGGTTTCCTTACTGGAAACTGCCCAGTTAATAAACACATCAAAACAATGGGCATCATACAAGATGACACTTGCCGAATGTGTAATGAAGACGAAGAAACAGCAGAGCACATACTATGCCTGGTCAGTACACGTCATCGTCTTCTAGGCAATTATTATCTTGAAGCAGAAGAAATCGCTGCTAGCTCACTCAAAAACATACGATGTTTTATCACGAACTCAGGTTTTCTGAATGAACTGTAAGTGGGGGCCCACTCGTGGCCGCATTGATCAGGCGACTCTGTCCCACCCCCTTATCCTATCTATTTATTTATCTAAGTCCTATTTTCACCTCCACCCGGAGATTTCTTTATGAACGGAAAAGGAAAGGAATGACGAGTTTCCTGCGCCACAAAACAGGATTAGTGTCGGTTGGGCTATGGTCCGGCAAGACATACCTGAAAATAAACCAATATGCCAAAAAAAAAAAAAACGGAAAAAGCCTAGGATATTCTGCTTTGTACGTGGAATGTTAGGTCCATCAACAGACCACGGGCAACCGAACAACTTGTGGCGGCCCTAGACTGCTATAAGGCATTGCCGCAATCCAGAAAGTGCGATGGGATGGGCCGAGCAAAGAGCGTATGAGAAACTGGTGCATCTATTACGGCAACTGCTACAAGGAGAGAAGGCAACACTTATTCAGATGCGGATTTGTTATTAGAGGTAGAATAGGCAAACCGTCTTGAGCTTCCGGCATGTAAGCGACATGCCAACGTCTACCTAATTTGCCCTCACGCCCCCACAGAGGACAAGGACGACTTCTACGATCTCCTCGATAAAACACTCGCTCAATGTCCCAATTACAATGTTAAAATCGTACTGGGAGACTTTAAAGCAAAACTGCGCAAGGAAGTCGCTTTTGATAGAGCCATTGGCAAGCACAGCCTATATGTACAACACCACATCCGAAAATGGATTAAGGCTAATAGACGTTACAACGAGGGGAAATTTTCTAGTTGCTAGCACGCGTTTCCCACATCCCAACATCCACAAGGGGACGTGGCGATCTCCGGATCAATCAACCGTCAACATTGCGATTGATGGCAAGCACGCATCCGATATCCGATATAGGAACTTTCCGAGGAGCCGACATTGAGACTCGGACTACTATCTTACGACTACGAATATGCCTTGCCCAGAAAAATCGAGTAAGGCCAGCGGCATACAACGTCGCAATGCTACAATCGCAAGAGATCGCCAGAGCCTATGCCAATCGCTTCTACCCTCCCTCAAGCTCTAGAAAAACCCTCCAACACCTACTCAAACCGTCTCTCTCAAGTCCCGATGCAATCTGCACAAACCATAGGACAGCAATGGAGTCGTTGTCAGAACGCCATCAGAGAGGCCGGCTCAGATGTACTCGGTTTCAAACCACCACCGTCGAGAAACCCTGGTTTGATGACGAATGCAGACAGGCCCATGTAGAGAACCAGAATGCATACATGGCTACAATGCAATGAACAGAAAAAGATGGAGGAGCATGCGATTCTGAGAAGAAAGAAGAAAGAGCACGAGAAGCATGAGATCGAGGAGATGGAGAGATGCTATTGCAGGAACGACTTTCGAAAGCTCTACTAAAAAGTAAAACGAACATGACAAGGCTATAAAGCCAGAGCAGAAGCCTGCAGGGACGAGCACGGACAACTAATAGTGCAGTCACAGTCGATGCAGAGATTGTGGAAGGACCCCTTAAGCAGACTGTATAAGGGCGATGATAGCCAAAATGCCGCCGTCAGGCAGAACGAACCATTCACAATGGACGAAGACCAAAGAGAATCCCGACCACCCGACCTAGACGATGTTAAGATAGCGATATCGAAACGTACGTCTTATAAAGCTGCTGGAGCAGACGGACTTCCTGCGGAACTGTTTAAAGCAGCTGGCGATGAGCTGGTTAGGAACATGCACCAACTCATCTGCAGAATATGGCCGGAAGAATGCATACCCGATGAATGGAATAACAGCATCGTTTGCCCGGTCCATAAGAAAGGAGACCCATGACTGCGCCAATTACAGAGGGATAAGTCTCCTGAACATTGCGTACAAGATTCTCTCTGCCGTACTGTGTAAGCGACTGAAACCGTTTGTGGACAATCTGATGGGTTCCTATCAATGTGGATTCAGGCCAGAAAAATCCACGATAGACCACATATTTACACTATGGCAGATCTTGGAGAAGACCCATGAATTCCAGGTCGACATGCACCATCTTTTTGTTGACTTTAAAGCCGCATATGACAGTGTTTATAGAGACGAGCTGTACAGAGCCATGTCATGTTTTGACATTCCTGCCAAACTCGTCAGACTGTGCAGGATGACTATGGAGAACTCTCGCTGCTCCATTAAGATCGGAGGTGAAGTAACCGACCCATTCGATGTTAAGAAACGTTTTAGGCAGGGTGACGCACTGTCATGTGTATTCTGTAACATCATTCTTGAGAAGATCGTGCGGGACTCTGCGGCTAATACAAGACTTTCGACGATCTACTTTAAGTCTACACAATTGCTTGCCTACGCAGATGACATTGACATTATTGGACGGACAAAGCGAGACGTCAATGAGGCTTTCGCGAGCATTAATGCAGAAGCGGCTAAGGTGGGTCTAAGGGTAAATTGGGACAAGACCAAATATATGCTGTCATCAAAGAAAGACGCGCAACACCGACGTCTTGGTCAGAATGTCACCTTCGGCAGCTATATTTTTGAAGTAGTCGAGGACTTCGTCTACCTTGGCTCGATAGTGGCAAGCAGCAAGGACACCAGCGCTGAGATAAAATGCAGACTAACTCTTGCCAACCGCTGCGTCTTCGGGCTCAAGAGGCAATTGAGTAGTAGAGCCCTCTCTCGAAAAACTAAGGTATCCCTCTACATAACCTTAATCATCCCGGTCCTCCTCTACGGCGCTGAGGCTTCGAAGAGTCTTCGACTCCAACCCCGAGGGACGACGCAGCAGAGGACGACCGCATTTAAGGTGGCGCGCACAGGTGGAAAGGGACCTCAACCAACTGGGCGTGGGGCACTGGAAGCGGCTGGCCAAAGATCGAGCCGGCTGGAGAGGCTTGTTGGTTGAGGGCCTGGTTCGCCCCGAACTGTAGCGCCATCTAAATAAGTAAGTAACCCGAGTTGCTAACCGGTTTAGTTTTTTTCCGATTACTCCGTGGTCATTGGGCCTAAAAGTACGTTCGTAATTCTAATTAACTGCCCTCGGCCGTAGATAGCGGTAGCCAATTAGAAAACCTCGTAAGCAATAAATTGAACTGAACAATAAAATTCTACAAAACTAATATTAAAATCTAAACCATACGTAAAGAGGTAAATGTATTTGTTTATAAAAATAAAATAAAAACTATTTACAGGTACCGCGTCCTTAATTATCATAGAAATTAATTGAAAAAACAAAAGAAAAACTTTCGAACTTTGAGTAATATCGTAATTCATGGGAAAATCACAACGAATGCATGCAAACAAAATGGAGGAGAACAAGCCACCAACCACCAAAACAGTAGTACACAACAACAACAACAACAACAAGGGGGCGGGGGTGGGACTGATTAGAATAAATACAAAATGAAAATAAAATAAAAATCAAAAATAATCGATTCGAACAACCGTCAGTTGTTGAAAACAAGAACAAGAAAGGATTAAGTTAGAAACACATACAGGCCTGCGCGCGCGCCGACTTTGACAGCATGAGTATGACCAACGATATCCTATGAAGTAACACATAATGTAACCTCAACTTTAGCTTGACCTCATATCGTAAATATCGTAAAGTCAAGCAAAGCGTCAGAGTAGAGCTACTCTCTACTCGGACGTGCGTTTGACAGATCGATTTCATTGTGTTGTGAGAAATTTGTGAAACTAAGCTGTCTACGTGCAGCTGACTTGAAGCCAGATTGTGTGTTGCGTATTATGGTTGCGTGCGTCTGACACATTATATCGTAAGTCGGTACAAAACCTGTCAACAGTCGTGCCTGTATGTGTTTCTAACTTTAAACAAAAAATCAATTTCGAAAATCGCTCCAAAACGTTTCACAAATTTTGAAAAATCAAAACAAAAAAACCAAAAACTGTATACTACAACGGAATATATATATATATTCTTCAAAAAAGCCACTTTGTTTTTATTCGTATTATTTATGGTAACAAATTAAAACCAAAAACACTAATAATAGGCAAAAGTTGTGTAAAGTGATTGTTTTATAAAATGGTATTTTTGTTCCTTGTTACGATCGGTTATACAAACTAATTAATTATTTACTTAATTAAATATAATTTTGTTTTCATTCACAATATTTTTTCTTAAAAGGAAAAATACTGGTTTTCAGTTAATTGTTTACGTTTTTGTTCGGGAAAGGAGGGTTTACTTCTACCGAGAAATATAAAGTCAAAAGTGGTGAATAA
The DNA here is from genome assembly GCA_951905685.1 of Eumerus sabulonum. Taxonomy (NCBI): domain Eukaryota; kingdom Metazoa; phylum Arthropoda; class Insecta; order Diptera; family Syrphidae; genus Eumerus; species Eumerus sabulonum. The sequence continues at coordinate 11,309,934 of OX645060.1, forward strand.
GAAATTTAAAACAAAAAAAATGCAAAATAAAGAAAATCAGAAATTAAAAAACAAAACGAATGGAGGAAAGTCTATATTCTATCGATTGAGTGGAAACAAACAATAGGAGAAGAAACAACTTTATGTGTGACTCTTACCGTCGTCGGTGGCACGTGGCCGCGGCAATTGCAGCGCCCTTTCATCGGCCATAAGTGAATTTATTTCCGGACTCATTAGGGGGGGTTCGAGCGATGAATTAGATCTGCTGCGACCGTGATTACTGCTGCTTGTGGTACTGCTGCTACCCGTATGACCACCACCACCACCACCACTGCTACTGCTACTGTTCGTTGTTATTAGATGATCGTGCGACGACGAGTAATGGGGCATCTTGGATGGTCGCGGATGCTGGACAATGGGTGATGTGCGCTTCATTCCAACTGAAAATTCATTAAATAATTTTTTTTTTTTTTGTGTTAGAAACTGCATTAGAGGGAATCAATTGCTTTTTTGCTTTTAATTACTTTCTACTTTAATGGGCGATGTTCGATCATGTTGCGGCTGATGTTTTTGTTGTTGTTGATGATTTAGGGAATGCGACGATGTCGTCGTGTTTGCCGTGGTTGAGCTTTGATAATGAACTGCTGCAAGCTCTGAGCGACGCTGACGCTCTTCGTTTTCCTCTTTGAATTTACGTGATGCCATCACGTGATCCTGAAGGGAAACTGCCAGACCTGCAAAAAGTGACAAAATGTTAAATAATGCAGGAAAGACAACTTATGTAAAAGGTACTAAATCAACCATCGGGCTGTTGTCTCAAAAGATAATTCATATTAGCACAGGGGGTAGAGGGCGACGTGGCGCAGTGGTTAGTGTGTTAGACTCTGACGCACGCACGATGAGCGAGTTCGGATCCCGATAACACCAACGCCATAGAATGTTTATTTCGCGGCTCCCTCCTCGGTGGGATACAGGCAAGCCTCCCTCCTAGGTAGGTAGGTAGGACCGTAGCCTTCCGAGAAATGAGAAGAACACACATAGGCCAGGGAGGCCCGTTGTGCAGCTAGGAGGGAGTCTAGCCATCATTCGTGGAACCATTTTGTGCTTCTTAAGAAATTAAGAAGATCAAATATCCCTATTTGCTGAACTTTGGTCAGATCGTTAAGGAAGTAAGATCCCAGGTATCGTTTCCTGATTGTGCAGAATGCCGGGCAGGTGCAGAGAAGGTGATGAATGGATTCGACCTCCTCCTCGTCTAGACAGCTTCTGCAAAAATCATTCGGAATTATACCTAGTATTTGCGCGTGACTGCCAATAAGGCTATAGATGACACCGGTGACATTGTAGAAGTCAGTTCTTTTTAGGGAGATAATACTCCTAGTCCGTTGACATTCGAGCCGGGGCCAGATTTGCCTGGTGATGAGGCAGGTATGTCCCTGAGTCCATCTCCTGTTCGTCTCGGCCCTGCCGAGATTTGTAAGAATAAGTTGAATGGTTGCAAAGGGTATTCCCTCACAAGCCACGATTGATTGTAGCGTCGTTCCTTGTTTGGCGAGTGTGTCGGCTCTTTCATTTCCTGGATTGTCGCTGTCTCCCGGTACCCAGATAAGTTGTATGTTGAACTGTTCGGCCATCTCGTCAAGAGTCAGGCGACAGTCGAGACTAGTTTTTGATGTGTACACAAAGGACTCCAACGACTTTAAGGTCGCTTGACTATCCGTAAGAATGCGGATATCCGTGGTGGATACGACGTTCCACTTCAGCCAAGACAAGGCCTCTTTTATTGCCAACAGTTTCGCCTGGAAAACGCTGCAGTGACTTGGTAATTTTAGAGCTTTCTTCAGCTTAAGTTGCAGGCAGAACACTCCACTACCCACCCCGTCTTTGGTTTTAGACCCGTCAGTATAAAAATCTACGCAGTTTCTGCGAGGTTGAGTCTGGCGAGTCCAGTTTTGTCTGTCCGGGTAGATCGTTGTAAAGTTTTTTTCCAAGACTGTGGTGGGTTCTGTGAGGTCTAAGTTTTCTGCCATAGTTGACCTGTTATTCAGGATGGAGGAGTGGCCAGTGACATAGCTCGTCCAGTTCGAGTTGGCTTTGAGTCTAATCGCCGTTTGTGTGGCAATTTGCTTGCCGAAAATATCGAGTGGTGTAAGATCGAGTATCATGTTAAGCGCAGCCGTTGGGGTGGACCTGAGAGCCGCGGTAATGCACATACATGCCGACCATTGTACCTTCTCGAATTGCTTGAGGTATGTTGTCTTGTCCAGTGCTGCCCACCAGACTGTCACTCCATACATTAGTATGGATTTGACGACCGTGATGTAGAGCCATAGGGTGATCTTGGGGTTGATTCCCCATTTTTTTCCTAGAACCCTCTTGCATGTGTAGAGAGCTATAGTTGCTTTTTTAGCTCTTTCGATTGTGTTGCTCTTGCAGGTTAATTTCCTATCTAGTAAAATGCCAAGGTATTTGGCACTAGAGGAATAGGTTAACCTGGTACCAAGCAAAGTGACTGGGCAGTGTTCCGGGATTTTGTGCTTTTTGGTGAATAGCACGAGCTCCGTTTTCGGCGGATTCACCCGGAGCCCGTTGCTATGCGCCCACTTGCAAAGAATTGAGAATGCCGTTTGCATACGGTCATTCAGTGTGTCTAGGTATTTACCTGCGATTGAAACGTCCAGGCCTTCTTTCTCCAGTTTAATTAGTAGTTCGTTTACAACTACATTCCAGAGAGGAGGTGAGAGGACCCCTCCTTGCGGGGTTCCCATGGTAACCACTCTGGTGGTTACTTGGCTTCCCCATTTGGAGTGAATCCTGCGCGTTAATAATAACTCGCTGATCAAATCTATGAGAGTCTTCTCCACCTTTAGCTTTTCAAGCCCTTCTATTATTGCTTTCGGAGTGACGTTGTTGAAAGCGCCCTCTATGTCTAGGAAGGCCGTTAGAGTGTATTCTTTAAGATGGATTGATCTTTCGATTTTCCTCACTAGTGTATGCAAGGCTGTTTCGACAGATCTACCCTTACAGTAGGCATGCTGTGCCTTAGAAATTAGGGACGGATCCAAGTTGTAGCGTACGTGTAAGTTTATCAGCCTTTCTTCGTAGTATAAATGCCGTGAAAAAGCTTCTCGGTAGGTCCCTTTCACATGTGTGAAAAATAAATCACACACACACGGTCGATTGAAAGAAGCTTGGCACTGGTCCTTCATGGGCTGTACCGCGACAAAAAGAAGAAGAAGCACAGGGGGTACATCAGTTGGCAGCTAGTATATTGGTATTCCGTCGCTTTGGATACATTTTTGGAAGCGAATCGCGCGTTGTGGGTCAAAATGTTTTAAGGAACTGGTACAGCACTGGAAAAACAAAAATCCGGACGACCAAAGTCATCAGGAAGGATAGAAAATGTGGAGAGTGCTAATCATTATTGAATCGCATTTTGCACATAGACAAAGCTGCAAAGATGTAGGCAGTATACCTTGTAGGCAGTACGCGCTTTCTGCATCTCGATATACACAAAGGCACCTGGCGGTCGCAGGATCAATCAATCACTAACCAGACTGATCACATTGCGATCGACGTCAGACACTCCTCCACTATTCTTGATGTTCGAACTTTCCGAGGAGCTAACATCGACTCGCCAAGATGCGCTTACGGATATCACGAACGCAGCGGAGTAGAGTAAGAATACAAAGATATGATGTCGGAAAGCTACTATCGCCAGAAACCGCTCGTGCTTTCACCGATCGCGTCTCCCTTAAGCTCTCCCATGCAATTCAACCCTCCATGCACTCAATAGAACAATTGTAGAGCCCTGAAAGGCATTGCATCTGAAGTTTTGGGCCCTAAGGCCACACGACGAAGAAATACCTGGTTCGATGACGAGTGCAGGAGAATTCACACAGCGAAGCAGGAGGCATATAAAACCTCACTGCATGAAGAATAAGAGCAGCTTGTGAACTCTACGACGAAAAAGGAGAAGAGGATAGAAGAAAATGCACGCGAAGCGCGCGATTAAGGATTTGGAAAGGTGTTACTGCAGGCGTGACGTTCGAAAGTTTTATCAACAGATCAACATGCCAAGGTTATAAAGCCAGAACGGAAGCCTGCAGAGATAAGAACGGACACCTAGTAGTAGAATCGCAGTCGTTGCTGAGAATATGGAAAAACCACTTCTTCAGACTGTATAACGGCGATGACAGCCAACATACCGCCGTCAGGCAGAATGATCCATTTTTTAACGACGAAGATCGCAGAGAATTCCGTCTCCCTGACCTCGACGAAGTTGAGATTGCCATGTCGAAACTCAAGTCTTATAAAGCTGCTGGCGCAGATGGACTGTCTGCTGAGCTCTGGGGGTGGGCTGGTTAGGAGCATGCACCGGCTCATCTGTAAGATATGGTCAGGGGAAAGAATGGCCGAGGAATAGAGTCTCAGCATTGTTTGCCCGATCCACAAAAAAGGAGACCCCTTGGACTGTGCCAACTATAGAGGAATAAGTCTCCTTAATGTCGCCTACAAAATCTTCTCTGCCGTTTTGTGTGAACGCCTGAAGCCTTTTGTAAATAAGCTGATTGGTCCTTATCAGTGCGGATTCAGGCCAGGGAAGTCCACCATCGACCAAATCTTCACTACGGCAGAACCTGGAAAAAACCGACACTCACCACCTATTTGTCGACTTCAAAGCCGCATACGACAGCGTAATTAGAGACGAGCTATCCAACGCTATGTCTACCTGTGACATACCTGGTAAACTCGTCAGACTATGGAGAATGCTCGCTGCTACATCCGAATCGGGGAACACCTCACCGATAGTTTTGATGTCAAAAAAGGATTTAGGCAGGGCGATGCGCTGTCGTGTGATTTCAACATCATATTGGAAATGATTGTGCAAAAATCACTGGCCAATACAAGAGCCACAATCTATTTCAAATCCTCGCAACTCCTTGCATACGCCGACTATATTGACATAATAGGTAGATCACAGCGAGATGTCAATGAGGCGTTTGCGAGTATTGAGATGGAGGCGGCGAAAGTTGGTCTGGCGGTAAACGAGGGCAAAACTAAGTATATGTTGTCATCAAACAAGGACGCTCACCACCGACGTCTTGGCCAGAACGTTTGTATTGGCAGATATAAGTTCGAGGTAGTTAAGGACTTCGTCTACCTTGGCTCCGCAGTGACTTGGAACAACGACATCAGTTCCGAAATCAAACGCAGAATCACTCTTGCCAATCGCTGTTTCTTTGGGCTCAGGAGGCAACTGAGTAATAGAGCCCTCTCCTGAACAACAAAGTTGACTCTATACAAGACCCTTATCATCCCAGTCCTGCTGTACGGCGCAAAAGCATGGACACTATCAAAAGCGGATGCGGAGGCCCTTGGTCGGTTAGAGAGAAAGATTTTGGGCGTGATTTTCGGGCCTATAAACGCAGACGGGGGATGGAGGAAAAGATTCAACCATGAACCTTACGGGTTGTACAGCGACATAAGTCTAGTCAGGCGTCTACAGATTCAACGCCTAAGATGGCTGGGCCATGTAGAGCGAATGGACACCACAGCTCCAGCCCGGAGAGTCTTTGAATCCAACCCCGAGGGACGATATGGCCCATCGATCCACGACTGATGCGTGGCCGTAAAGACTCCTTATCCATTGACCGGATTCTTGTAGTCTTAGCGCAATCCTGGCTGCGATGCTCTCGGAGTATATGTCCAAGGGTGTGAGGTTCAGCATTGTTTCAAGAGCCCACATTGGTGTGGATTTCATAGATCCAGTCACCGTCAGAAACACTTTGCAGATGGCATTTCTTCTCGAGTGCTTTCCACCAGACAACCGAACTATAGACTAGAATAGCTCTTACCAGCGCAGTGTACAACCAATATACCACTTTCAGTCAGAGGCCTCGTGCTTTTCCAAAAGCTACTTTGCACGAATATAGTGCCACGTAGGCTTTTTTGGTCCTTTCATCAATGTTGTTCTTCCAGCTAAGCTTGGAGTCTAGAATTATGCCAATAAATTTGGAAGATTTTTCGGGGATCAGATCGGTACAATTGGAGACCTAAAGGGGTAGACTATACGAACATATGAAGGCACAAGCGCCGACACTCCAGCCTCTGTCTGCCAACTCCTACTCTCACCTCCACGAGGTGGCTCCTGGGTGCCTAGTACCTCAACTGTAATTCGGGCTACTATAACTTATTTGGAGCTCAGGCCGATAAGAAACGGCACAGCCGGCCCTTTGTTCTTTGGGTAAATAAGAACCTGACCCTTCAGGTTGGGGGTTGCGCCTATCGCGTAAAACAAATATTTGTTCAGAGACACGGACGGATTACATATTGACGACCCCTTTAAACGTCTAAAAGGAAACGAATTCTGGATCTGCACCTCGAACGGTAGGTCTCTCAACAGACCAGGTGCGGCCGGACAACTGGTCAACTCTTTAGAATGCTATAAGGCAGACATTGCCGCGCTCGAAGAAGTGCGATGGGATGGGCCAGGCAAAAAGCGGATGAAAAACTTTGATATCTACTACGGAAACTATGATCTCCTAGACAGAACACATGCCCAATGTCCCAGCTACGACACCAAAATCGTTCTAGGAGATTTCAATGCGAAGCTGGGTAAGGAAGCTATCTTTAAACGTGTAATAGGAAAGCACAGCCTACACAACACCATATCAGCAAACGGACTAAGACTAGTGGACTTTATGGCGGGACATAATCTCGTAGTAGCAAGTACACGATTCCCACACTTCAAGATCCATAAGGGGACCTGGCGGTCCCCCGATCAATCGACAACCAATCAATTTGATCATATTGCGATCGACGGCAGACACTCCTCCAGCATCCTAGATGTCCGAACCTTTCGAGGAGCCAACATCGACTCGGCACATTACTTTGTTGGAGCCAAGGTACAGATGCGAATTTCTCGGAATCAACGGAGTCGAGTAAGAACAACAACATTTAACGTCGGAAAGCTGCGATCGCAAGAGACCATGCCAGGACCTTCGCCGATGAAGTCTCCCTCAAGCTCTCTGAAGTCCCGATGCAATCTGCAGAAACCACAGAACAGCAATGGAGTCGTTGTCAGAACGCCATCAGAGGCCACCTCAGATGTACTCGGTTTCAAGCAACCACCTTCGAGAGACCCCTGGTTTGATGACGAATGCAGACAGGCCCGTGTAGAGAAACAGAATGCATACATGGTTACACTGCATCGACGGACGAGAGTTGCCCGCGAACTCTATGAACAGAAAAGGAGGGAGGAGCATGCGCTTCTAAGAAATAAAAAGAAGGAGGAACCAGAAGCGCGAGATCGAGGAGTTGGAGATGCTATTGCAGTTCTACCAAAAAGTAAAACGAACATGCCAAGGCTATAAAAGCAGAGCAGAAGCCTGCAGGGATGAGCATGGGCAACTAATAGTGTGATTGTGGAAGAACCACTTCTGCAGACTGTATAACGGCGATGATAGTCAAAATGCCGCCGTCAGGCAGACCGAACCATTCACAATGGACGAAGACGAAATAGAATCCCGTCCACCCGACCTAGCCGATGTTAAGATAGCGATATCGAAACTTAAGTCTTATAAAGCTGCTGGAGCAGACGGACAACCCGCGGAACTGTTTAAAGCAACTGGCGATGAGCTGGTTAAGAACATGACTATGGAGAACTCTCGCTGCTCCATTAAGGTGGGAGGTAAGCTAACCGACCTCTTTGATGTTAAAAAAGGTTTTAGACAAGGTGACGCACTGTCATGTGATTTCTTTAACATCAATCGTGAAAAGATCGTGCGGGACTCTGCGGCCAATACAAGAGGTACGATCTACTTCAAGTTCACACAGTTACTTGCCTACGCAGATGACATTGACGTTATTGGACGGACAAAGCGAGACTTCAATGAGGCGTTCGCAAGCATTGAAGCAGAAGCGGCTAAAGTGCGCCTAAGGGTAAATGGGGACAAGACAATATGCTGTCATCAAAGAAAGACGCGCGGTACCGACGTCTTGGTCAGAACATGCCTTTCGGAAGCTATATTTTTGAAGTAGTCAAGGACTTCGTCGACCTTGACTCGATAGGGACAAGCAGCAACGACATCAGCGCTGATATAAAACGCAGAATAACTCGTGCTAACCGCTGCTTCTTTGGGCTCAAGAGGCAACGGAGTAGTAGAGCCCTCTCTCGAAAAACTAAGGTGTCCCTCTATAAAACCTTAATCATCCCGGTCTTACTCTACGGCGTTGAGGCTTGGACGTTATCATAAGCGGATGAAGAGGCTCTTGGGCGTTTTGAGAGGAAAATTCTGCGTGCAATCTTTGGTTCCGTTTGTGTAAGCGGAGAGTGGAGGAGGAGATTCAACCAAGAACTGTAGGGGCTGTACAGTGACATCGGTCTAGTTAGTAAAAACGTTCGTAGTCTAAACGCGGTGAACCGGCGCAAACGGTGGCCAAGCTAGGCAACCATTGCGCCTTACACTTGCAAGAAAGCCTTAGGAAAAAAACGGGGCTTCAGTCCCTATGGTTGTACGGTGTTTTAATGTGGTGGACTGCATTAGACAAAAGCACATACCACAAGCAAATCGAGAAGGTACAGAGGTTAGCAGGCATGTGCATCACCGGGACCCTAAGGTATACTGCAACGGCGGAGATCAACATGCTACTCCACCCAAAACCCACTCGATACCCACGGTAAGCAGGTAGCCACATATACGGCTGTGATATTAAAGGCTAGCTCAAGATGGAAGAGCTATATTGCCGGCCACGCTTCTATCCTGAACGACAGGACAACTTTGGCAGAGAACTCCGGCTACATTGCGCCCATCACGGTCTTTGACACAAAATTCAAAATAATTTTACCAGAAAGGAAAAATTGTGCCCGACAAGCGCGACTTTTACAAAGATGGGTCAAAAACCAAAGACGGTGTGGGTGGCGGAGTCTTTTGTAAACAATTAAAACTGAATCTGGCCTTAAACTACCAGACCAGACCATCGTCTGGTCCAGACCAGGCGGAGCTGCTAGCAATAAAGGAAGTCCTGTCTTGGCTAAGGTGGAACGTGATCTCTGCCACAGCTGCTCTGAAATCGCTGGAGTCGTATGCCTACACATCCAAGGCAAGCTTTGACAGCCGCCTATCTCTTAACGAGATGGCTGAACAGTTTAATATTCACCTCTTTTGGGTACCAGGACACAGCAACATTTCAGGAAATGAAAGAGTTGACATGCTTGCCAGACAACGAATGACGCAAGGACACCACTAGCAGCGATTGAACTAGAGCTAATGAATCAAGCCATGGGAGATGGACCCAAGGGCCTATCTGCCTAACCACGACTTGACCGACAAACGAACCGACATCAGCATAATCGTTGGTGTCATCACTGGTCACTGTCTTATTGGCAGTCATGCACAAAGGCTAGGGCAAGTGACTTCTGCAGGAGCTGTGAAGAAGACAAAGCGAAGGTTGAGTCCAGTCAACACCTGCTCTGAGTTAGCAGCTCAGGAAAAGACATTAAAGGTCACAAGAAGCTTATAGCTGTTCTCAAAGACAAAAGGTCAACGGGTAATCTGCTCTCTCGTGCCACACTTAACCTCGCCTCGGAATAGAACCGAATGAAGCAATATACCGATTGGGCTTGAGACTTATTCTACGTACACAGATCAAAAGGATCCCTCACTACTGATCAAAGATCTGCGTGAAGCGAAGATTATACTACAACCACCCATAAAACCATTTTAACTTACCTTCCAGAGGTGGATTCCCATTCATCCTCCTGTTCGACGTGCGTTCCTTCATGCTGCCCGACGCCGACGATGGTTTGTGATCCTCGTTGAAGTACGATTCCAAACACGGCTTGATTTCGGCACGCGGAAGTGGCACTGTCGGATAGTCACGTCTCGAACTTGAATTTCGCGACGATGAAGACGATGATGATGATGACGACGTTGGCGATGGTAGCGGCGGATGAGCCGAATTTGCATTACCGACCGAATGGGTTTGTTGCTGCTGCTGATACACCGACGAAGAATTATAACTCACTGAAGAGCTGCCTCTACCCCCACCAACCGCAGACGATGACGACGATGTCGACGATGGTTGTTGTGCAATAACCTTGTGATTGTAGGCAACCTGGGCCAATGTGGCCAGATTGTTTGCTGGCGATTTGCTCACATCGGACAGGTTTATGTCCGTACGGGAATCACTTCGACTACGAGGTGAGATTTGATTATAGGGGTGATGCGGATGATGGTGTTGATGGTGCGACGATGGAGGAGCATGATGTTGTTGGGGAGGTTGTGACGGTATTTCTTCCGGTACACGGACATGAACTCGCTCGGGACGTTGGGCGTTTGGATTGATGATTGGACGTTCGAGAGAAGCTGATGGAGCTGCGATAGAACTCATATTGACCGCGGCATTTATGATACTTTGGTGCGAGATCTCGAGCGTGCGTTCGATTTCACCGTTAACTAGATCGCCGATTGTCTTCATACTGCCGGTCACGGGAGTATTTGTCGGACCGACATGTTGATTGGCAAGCTTCTCCTGCGACAGATGTCGTCGTAAGGCCATTTTGGCCGGTGAGACTTGGGTGTAGTCTGGCTGCGAGGAGCTTGAACTCGGTCGACTCGGCTGCTGCATTGGTTGTTGATGCAATTGTGACGGTTGGTTACGCTCGAGGGAGAGCAAACGATCTCTAGTAGGCGGATAGTACATTGCAGAATCGGAAGATGCCGAGTTGCTTCGCGATGGTGGCTCATCAATCATTGCTGATCGGCTCATGTTCTCGGGAGCTTTGAACTCCTGGTAGTGAGCGTGGTGTTCGTAATTTCGACGGAACGCCAGATCGGTAGCAGCTGCATATAACGCAGCCTGTTGATGTGCTGCCGTCGGCTGAGGGTTATGTAGTGCTGCATGCGTCGGATGGTGTGGATTGAGGCCGTGCAGGGGATGGATTGACGCTACTCTCTCGATTGTCGCTTGCGCGTTACTACTAGCTGTTGAGTTGGATTTTGAATATTTCGATTGGTGATGGGCGGATGAAGATGATCCAGGGGCAGCCGAGGATGATGACGATATGGAGGAAGACACTGACTGCTTGGAGAATTGCTGCTGCAACGGTGGACCAGATGCAGGAGCCATGGCTCCCGATGAAGATGATTTGTACCCGGTATGCGCAGTTGGCGGCATCGAGCCCACCTGATGGTGGTGCAGATGGTGCAACGAAGATGGTCCATTCTGCGCTGATGGACCACCGGTTGTATTGCCATAGTGGTGTTGCGGCGGTGGTGTTATTGGAGAAATTGTCGTTGTCGCGTTGAGATGCGTTAATCCCTGAGAGGCCACCGCGATTATATTGCTTGCGTGGTGGTGATGATGTTGTGCTTGCGTCTGCGCATAGTGATGAGCTGCTGCAGAGGATGATGGACCGTTGGATGTTGGGCCAGAGGGTTTGCTTGAGGATGATGATGATTTTTTGGCAGGTGATGGTGGTGGGATAGCAGCATCTATGGGTGGATGCTGAAGTTTACGATGTTCTTGGTCTTCGTTTAGAGCCGATGTGATGATGCTCTTCAGGCGATCCTCGAAATTGGCCACTTTCGGTGATTCTTGATGGATTTTCGATGATTTACCACCGCGCCCTGGCATCGGCGCCGGTTCGTGTCGAACGTGATTGGGTACGATTGTAAGTTGTTGCTGTTGCTTCAGGCCACCTTGTGGTGGCGCAGGCATAAGTGCACTATCTGGACCTGAGTGGTGTGCAAGAAAATGCTGCTGTTGTTGTTGCTGCTGATGATGTGAGTGTTCACTGCTACTGCTGTTGCTACGATGTTTGCTGCTACGTTCTTCTTTGTTTTTGTAATTGGGAATCTTCCCGGCTTCTATTTGCCGCCCGGTCTCGAGGATCTTTTGCGCCAGCACTTCGGGATTACTTTCTTCGATTTTGCCAACGTCAGGGACGTCGGGCCATTCTTGTGAACGTGTTCGATGATCCCGGCTACGTCGAGACGACTTCGAGTGACTGCTCTTGCTCGAAGAGTTTGTAGATCCGGTCGTGTTTGCAGGTGCCGCGGTGATGGTGAGGTTTGTCCCCTGGGCAAGGAGCAGAGCAGCTGTTTTCCGTTCTTCAACTGCTTTTTCCAAGGCAATACTTTCCTTCTCGATGGTGGATACCTGAGCATAAAGCTTCTTCCTCTGCGCCAAGGTATTCGCAATTTCTTTAAGGAGCAAATCATGAGCAGCTGCTTCGGATATGTCGATAAGATCAGTGCCATTCTTCTGTTTGGCCAATTTCGCAAATTCGGGCAAATTCTGCAGATTTTTCTTCAGCAAACGCTTCTGCTCTAATTCGCTGGCTGCCACTTGACTTTGGATCTTCTTGGCGATACTCTGAAGCTCTTTGTGTCGTCCGACAATCTCCTTTGCCTTCGCCAAAAGATCATTCGGAGATGACATGTTAATACCCAACTCGTTCATTCGGGCTTTCAGCAACGCCACACTGTCATCGATCAGCACTTTAATCTGCTTGTCTAGTTGACTGGCACGGTTCTTAATCCGCTGCTTGCGCTCCTGTTCGAGTTGGATTTTCCTCTTCAGATCGGGCACAAACGATTTGGTCTTCATCTGTTCGATCATACTCATGTACTGCTGCCGGAAAACGTCCAGGAGTATTTGCAGTGCATATGGCGTTTCTGACGGTGCCTCTGGGATGTCCAGCTCGGCGTGGCACATGTCACCAGTTAGAGAAGTCAATTGCTGATCTACACAACCCGGCGCCGGTGGTAATTTTTTATTCATCAACTCTGCACTGGTACTGAGCAAAGTCTGCGTGTGTAGTACGTCCAAGCCTACGATCTTCAAGTTCTTTTTGCCTCGTCCACCCTTCTTCATACGGCCTTTTCGCTTCGCACCACCAGTTGTAGTATTCGATGTCGTTGTTCCGCCAGATTCCTTTTGTGCTGCTGCAGCAATTTTCTCAGCCGCCGCCTGGGCAGCAGCAGCTGCTGCAGCTGATTTACTCGCAATAGCCGCCTTCCTAGTCAACTTCTTGCGTTTTTTCTGTGTCGTTGCGCGGATATTTCGCAAATTTGTTGTACTCGAAAAGTTATTGTTCTCCTCCTCGTCCGATTGACTGCTCTTACCCTTCGAACTACACCAATCCGACCAGGCACGTCTTGTTGTCGGAGCACCACCGGCTGTCGCTTCATTCTCGCTGTCCGTCGTTGATTCGTCCATCTTGCCCGACTTGCCGTTCACCGCGTTCGACTGACCATTATTTGTCGAATGCATCGATAGTGCCGAATTGGAATTCGAATTCATGACTGCCTCGTTAGTGGGGGTGTTCGAGTTACTGCTATTGGCGCTTGTGGAGTTATTTATAGAATTGGCATGATTGTTATTGTGATTTGCCTCACGCTTAGCACGATCGCGCGTCGTACGCGTTGTTCCTGTAAAATAAAATACAAACAGATCAAGTTGTTGTTAACCATTGAGACCAAAATCAGCCTGTAGTCCCATCTAAAGCCTATAAACCAAATCAAACTAGAATACTAGAACACAAAATTGGAATAAGGACAAGAAGAATCAAAAGAAAAGGTGAAAAGTAAGGCAAGAAAATGCGTGGCGTGGATATGTCGGATGAGATGATCGAATGTATCAATGAATGATTGATTTACTCTTTCGTTTGCTTTTGGATTTTGTTATTCCAGTCCACTTGCACTCTCAACTCCTTTCTCATTCTTTTGCTCACTCAATTCTCGCTTTTCGTTTCGTACTTACCGACATGCTCGCTTTCGGGCCCCTTATGGTTTTTCATTCGTTGAAAATATCGCTCGAGTATGGTACGATCGATAACGTGCAAGTAATACGAAACTGGCTTGCACGTCCACGATACAGATCCCTTCAATGGTGGTATCTCGCTCAGATGCATTATCGTCCCAATATCACTCAGGTTCCTATAAAGAGAGATCATAAGAACAAATGTCGTATGTCGTACGTGGGCCAGATCAATACCCACCTATCGGTTATTCGAAAATTCAACGGACAGAAGCTCTTCGATGAAACAATTCGTGCACCATCCCGCAAATCGGCAAATCTCTCCTTCAACTGATGATCAACCGTCGGTCCGAAAGCGAAATTATTCACAAACACTAACGTTGACGTAGTGATCTTCTCGCGATGTTCGTCGACCAGAAAGTCACCTTTAAGGAGTTTGTATTCGCAGAAACGTTTACCAAACCACGCCATGTATTGACGAAAAAACTGATCCATACGCTCAGCGTATTTAGATGGAACATCGGCTTTTTCGATACCAATGCAGGTTTTCAAGGGAAATGAACCGGCCATTTGTAGGACAACCTGGCCGACTCCCGAGCCAAGATCAATGAAATTATCCTCGTTCGAGACCTGGACATGTTTGATCATCTGTTGGACCAATTCGTATGATGTTTCGCCGTACACTTCGGGCGAGAATGGTTCGTAATTGTTGAGTTTATCGGGGTCGCTAACGGCAGCATTATAAACTAATTGTAGAATATGACGTAAAAGGCTTGGATCAGCGAATTTGTTCAGCCTTTCGGTTGGCAGTGATGTTCCTTTTTCCTGCAAATGTAATTGTTTGTTTTAATAATAGTTTACGAATCAATGGATATCAATATTGTGTGGGACAACACCAGTACCCGGTTAATCTGCTTGTCACACTCTACATTAACTCGTGACCTTATTTCTAGATATGTAAGTCACCGCGTTAATTGAGAAACCCAAACCTGTTGTGCTCTATATAAACATGTAAGGCCAGGAGATAAGATAAGCAATCGCTGACCTACCACAACTATCAGTAACAGGTTGTCGCTTTATGAAGTTGCTGACGTTATCACAACGTCATAAAAACAACCAACGAAGTGCCGCGGGGAATGCATGTACTCTTCTTCCTCCTTTCACATAAAATTGAATATATATGTATCGGAGGGAGTAGTCAAAGTGAATGCGAGTGTTTATTAGACTTTGATTGCTTCGCGGTTGAATGGCGAGTTCGGTTCTGAAAAAGGCGAATGGGAACATGACGGAATTAAAATTAATTTATTTCGTTCAGCTGACGCTTAATTTTAGGTCAACGCTTACAGTACGTCACAATACATATGTACCCAGGAGACGCGATTGTTTTTCGGTCATCAATGCTTACTTACTTACTTAGGTGGCCTCAACCAACAAGCGTCTCCAGCTGGCACGGTCTGTGGCCAGCTGTTTCCAGCGCCGCACGCCCAGTTGGTTAAGGTCCCCTTCCATCTGCGTGCGCCACCGATGATGCGCGTCAATCCAGGAATTCCCGGAGGTGCGTGAGGATTTTTTTTGTACGGGCCAAGATAATTGGGATCTATATATACAGCTGCTACATACCACCCAGCGTAACCATTGAAACTTTCGAGTCGATTTTGGATAGACTAGTGGCAGACGCTACAGGCAGAGGTCCTGTCATAATAGCGGGTGATTTCAATGCTTGGACAACAGAATGGGGCAGTTCATATACAAATCATAGAGGGACTGTCTTACTTGAAGCCTTCTCTTGTCTGGATATTGTTCTAGCTAACAATGGAAGCACAAACACCTTTAGTACAGCAAGATCGGGATCTATCGTCGACATCACGTTTGCAAGCAGTGGCCTGATACGAGGTGCTAACTGGCGCGTGAGCGATCACTATACACATAGTGACCATAATGCAATTCTATTCACCGCCAGCATTGGCAATTCAAGCCGCAATAACCGAGCAACACTCAAGCGAGCCAAATGGAATGTCAATTCTCTTGATGAAGACCTTCTAAGCTTCATCATTAGTGAATCGACAGTGGAAGCCAGAACTGCAGAGGAATTCGTAACGGAGGTAACACGGGTATTAGTCAATGCGTGTAATGCATCGATGTCTAAACTGGGAACAGGGAAACACCGACCGCCGGTATATTGGTGGACCACAGAAATCGCGGAGTTAAATGCGGTAATATCGAGAGCTCAAGCCGCGATAGAAGGCAGACGTTGGAAGACGTCGATGTGAAAAACGCATTTAATTCCGCGAGCTGGGAACGCATTATGAGAAGTCTCTATCGGATTGAAATACCGGACTATCTCTGCAAAATAATAAGGAGCTACTTTGAAGACAGAGTCCTCTTCTATGACACTGACGAAGGAACTAAGACCTACGTAGTAACTGGTGGAGTCCCACAAGGTTCGGTCTTAGGCCCCTTGCTGCGGAACGTTATGTACGATGGAATTCTACGCCTACCGACTTCCAGCGAAGCATCCATCATTGGCTTTGCGGATGATATCGCGGTGGTGGTGGTAGCAAAAACTACAGAAGAAGTTGTACTCCACTGCAATGAAACAATAGAAATGGTACGTCGTTGGCTAACTGACGCTGGTCTGCGACTTACTGAACACAAAACCGAAGCAGTGCTAGTTACAAGCAGGAAAGTCCGGGAAACGATATCGATTAGAGTCGGGCGGCACGAAGTAGTTTCACAACCCTTCATTAAGTACCTAGGGGTGATTATCGACGCGCGGCTAAGTTTCAAACACCACCTTGAATATGCATCCAAAAAATCGTCGAACGTTATTAACGCACTTTCAAGGCTAATGAGTAATATTGGGGGCCCAAAGCAGAATAAAAGACTACTAATAGCAAGAGCTGCCAATTCAATAAATATGTACGCAGCAGAAATATGGGCAAACGCCGCGAAAGTCAAGTCCTACGCGCGTGGAGTTAAATCCGTCCTCCGACTCGGCGCACTTAGGGTCGCCAGTGCATTTCGAACGGTTTCAAACGATGCTATTCTTGTCGTATCCTCAATGCTACCTATCGACTTGCTAGCTGATGAGTTGAAAAGACTTAGAAGTGAACGAGTTCGAAACGGTCGGGTAAACGACGATAAGAGAAAGTATGAAAGGGATCGCAGTATCGCAATCTGGCAACAACAGTGGAACGAATCCGTAAAGGGAAGATGGACACATGGACCAGAAATCAAGGTATGGGTAAAACGTGACCACGGTGAAACAAATTACTACTTAACTCAGTTTCTGACGGGACACGGATGCTTCAGAGAATACCTCTTCAAGCGCAAACACGAAGTTGCCCCTTACTGCCCACATTGCGAACACGTTCTAGAAAACGTGGAACACGTGGGGAGAGGCTCACTACTGAGAATATTATAAGTTACATGCTCCAGAACGATGAAAACTGGAACATCGTAAGAAACATGCACGTAGGCGCATTCCTGACATCCTTAGCCAGACTTGCGAATGAAGATTCCACATCCTTTGGCGCAACCAAAAAAAAACAAAAAAAACCGATGATGCGGCCGTCCTCTGTCGCGCCTTCCTTCCGGAGTGGATTCGAAGACTCTTCGGGTCGGAGCTGTATTTTCCATGCGCTCTACACGGCGCATTGGGAGGGAGGGAGCGAGCAAACAGAGCAAAGAAGTTGATCGCGTTTAACATGGCAAACGCCAGCTTCGATCTCTGTCCCTGCTCAATCCAAGTTGACACACAGCCTCCGCGTGGCCCCCCCTGGATAGCTACCCCGGCACCCGCCAGGTAGTGAACCAATGTGTGCAGCGACCCAACCCTTGATCCTGGGGAAAGAGGAACCTGGCCCTCCAGGTTGGGGGTTGTGCTTAGGGGTAACATCCCTATCACGTAAAAACCTACTTGTTCCGAAACGACAACAAGTCTCGGATACGGACGGATACAAGGCTGACGACTACTGCAAACGACTAACGGACTTGAGAGTCTGCACCAGGAATGTGAGGTCCCTTAACAGGCGATCAATTGGAGCAAACCCTCAACTGCTATAAAGCAGATATAACCGCACTCCAAGAAGTGCGATGGGATGGACCAGGCAAAAACCGGATGAAAAACTGCGACATCTACTACGGGAACTGCTACAAGGAGAACCAACAGCGTCTATTCGGGTGCGGATTCGTTATTCGAGGAAGACTCCGACAAAAAGTCTTAAGCTTCCGAGACATAAGCGAACGCCTCATAACAATCCGCATCAAAGCTAAATTTGGAAACATTAGCTTAATATGCGCTCACGCCCCAACGGAAGAAAAGGACGATCGACTCAAAGAAGAATTCTACGATCTCCTAGACAACATATGCCCAATGTCCCAGCTACGACACAAAAATAGTCCTAGGAGATTTTAATGCAAAACTGGGCAAGGAGGACGTATTTGAATCGATCATGGGAAAGCATAGCCTCCATAACACCCCATCCGACAACGGACTAAGGCTAATTGATTTCCTAGCGGGGCGTAACCTCCTTGTAGCAAGCACGCGACTCCCCCATCTCAACATCCACAAGGGTACCTGGCGGTCTTGTGATCAATCGACCACCAACCAGATTGATCATATTGCGATCGACGCCAGACACTCCTCCTGTATTCTCCACGTACGAACCTTCCGAGGGGCCAACATCGACTCGGACCACTACCTTGTTGTAGCCAAGGTACGAATGAGGATATCAAGAATGCTTAGGAGTCGAGTAGGACTACGTAAGTTTGACGTTGGAAAGCTTCAATCGCAAGAGATTGCCAGAATCTTTGCCGATCGTGTCTCCTCAAAGCTCTCTCAAAATCCGCCCACAGCAGCACAAACAATAGAGCCGCGCCTTCCTTCCGGAATGGATTCGAAGACTCTTCGGGTCGGAGCTGTATTTTCCATGCGCTCTACATGGCCTAGCCACCTTAGACGCTGTATCCGTAGACGTCGTACCAGGCCGATGTCGCTGTACAACCCGTACAGTTCTTCGTTATATCTTCTCCTCCATACACCGTTTGAACAAACGGGACCGTAGATAGTGCGCAGAATTTTCCTCTTGAAACGACCAAGGGCATCTTCATCCGCTTTTGTTAAGGTCCAAGCCTCTGCGCCGTAACGGAGGACTGGGATGATTAAGGTCTTATATAGTGTCACCTTGGTTTTCCGAGAGAGGGCTCTACTTCTCAATTGCCTCTTGAGCCCAAAGAAACAGCGATTGGCAAGAGTGATTCTGCGTTTTATCTCAGCGCTGGTGTTGTTGTCGCTGGTCATCAGTGAGCCAAGGTAGACGAATTCCTTGACCACTTCAAAGTTATATCCGCCCATGGTGACGTTCTGGCCAATACGCCAGTGATGTCCGTCTCTTTTAGATGTAAGCAGATATTTGGTTTTACCCTCATTAACCTTGAGACCCATCTTAGCCGCTTCTACCTCAATACTTACAAAACCTCGTTGACGTCTCGCTGTGTCCGTCCAATCACGTCAATGTCGTCGGCGTACGCAGCAATTGCATAGATTTGAAATAAATCGTACCTCTTGTGTTGGCCAGTGACTCTTGCACGATCTTTTCAAGCACGATGTTGAAAAAGTTGCATGACATCGCGTCACCTTGCCAAAATCCTTTTTTAACATCAAAGGTCTCGGTTTGCTCATTACCGACCTTAATGGAGCAGCGAGAATTCTCCATTGTCATCCTGCACAGTCGGACGAGTTTGGCAGGGATGTTAAAACTAGACATGACTTTGTATAGCTCATCTCTATACACGCTGTCATATGCAGCCTTGAAATCGACGAAGAAGTGGTGAGTGTCGATTTGGTATTCCTGGGTCTTCTCCAAGATCTGCCGTAGCGTAAATATTTGGTCTATTGTGGATCAGGTTATTCACAAACGGTTTCAGGCGTTCACACAATACGGCAGAGAAGATCTTATATGCGATGTTAAGGAGATTTATTTCCCTATAGTTGGCGCAGTTATAGGGGTCTCCTTTCTTATGGACCGGGCAAACGATGCTGAGATTCCATTCGCCGGGCATGCTTTCCTCCGACCATACCTTGCAAATGAGATGGTGCATGCACCTTACCAACTCATCGCCAGCCGCCTTAAGAAGCTCAGCAGACAGGCCTTCTACGCCCGCGGCTTTATTAGACTTAAGTCTTGATATCGCTATTTTGACTTCGTCTAGGTCGGGTGCACTGAATTCTGTTTCATTGTCGTCCATTACGAATGGCTCGTTCTGCCTGACAGCGGTATCTTGTCTATCATCGCCGTCATACAGTCTGCAGAAGTTGACTGCGACTCTACTACCAGTTCTCCATTTTCATCCCTGCAGGCCGCCGCTCTGGCTTTGTGGCCATGGCATGTTCGTTTTACCTTATTGTAAAACTTACGCGCGTCATTCGGAAGCATCTCTCCATCTCCTCGATCTCACGCTTTCCGTGCTCTCTCTTCTTTCTTCGGAAAAGCGTGTGTTCCTCTCTTCTCTTCTGCTCATAGATTTCGTGAGCAGCTCTCGTCCGTCGTTGCAGCCTGGCTTTATATGCCTCTTGTTTTGCTGCATGGGCTTGTTCGCATTGTTCATCGAATCAATGGTTTCTAGGTGGTGGCGGTTTGAAACCTAGCACCTCTGAGGCAGCGTCTCTGACGGCGCTCTGGCAATGCGCCCATTCCTGCTCTATTGTTTGTGCTGCTGTGGGCGGATTTTGAGAGAGCTTGGAGGAAACACGATCGGCAAAGATTCTGGCAGTTTCCTGCGATTGTAGCTTTCGGTCATCAATATTCTGTTCCTTTTGCTAACATCAGTATTCGACACGCCATTACCGAAGGTTTCATACAGACCAGGCACTAGCTTGCTTTGGAAATGAGTAAATCATGGTGTGAATGGTCATGATGCCAGCGAGGACGATTTTTTATTTGATACGCCAACAGCCTATGTATCGTCTGCATACAAATCTCAGCCGGGCCAATCTACGACCTGTCTGAGAACATAGCGCCGCCGACCTTTTTGTTTTTATCGGTGGCTTCTGCGATCTGTTGGAACACTCAAACGCAAATACTAGTCCATTGTGCTCCAGACAGACACCTTACAGGGAGCTGATTGCACTTCGTAACGCAATCTTTTTAATAAAAAGTGCAGTGGACTAAGTCCAATCAGTGCTTCTTGAGCTGCCGTAGAGCAGGTTGGCATAGCGCCTGTAATACCGAGACACGCTAGTCTCGGGAAGCGTCGAAACTTAACGATTATCGTTTTTTGCTCAACTTTTGTCCACCATATCGTGGACGCGGTATATAGTCAGTGGATTATCTGAGGTATCAACTCCCAAGTTTTACCGTAATTGCGTTGACAATTACGTTTGTAAGTTTGTTTTTAATGTTGGAGTTCCAGTTGAGTCTGCGATCAAGGTTAGGTTAGTTGGGTGCCCTATTGACATGAGGGCAAGGCTTACTACGGGGAGTCCATTGTGCCTAGTTTGAAATCTAACCCGAGGGGAACCTGTTAGTTACCCGCTGAGCTGAACCACCTAGATGCAATTAAGAATCTTAGCTGTTTGTTTAACTTAATGTCTCTTGCCTCCTTTAAACCCGAAAAGAAGTAACTCAAGAGGAAAGTATGTATATCTTTTCCGGACCAGTGCCGGGTATTCGCACAGTATGTATGTAGGTGACGAATGGATTCGTCAGAAATCGTTGTAGAGCTGGCCTAGTCTAGCTGCATGATATGATATCATGAGGCCACCGATTACCAGTCGTATATTCCCTCTACTAAGACTTAGCAGACTTTCCATCCTTTTTTTGTCATGGACAGGCCATATCTGCTCATCTGCGCCTGATCCCAGTCTGGATGGCAAAGGACTAACAAAAGCCTCGTAGGGGCAGCATCTATCCGACGGATGCTGGCCTGCTAAAAAGCGAAAAGAGCCACCGCAGTCGAGCATCTTGCGGCACTGTTAGTAAGTCCTATCCCCACATCCTTGTGGTGGCATCTGGAGATTTCGTATGGAAATCGCAGACGGGGAAGGGCGAATGGCGAGCCTCCTGCGCCAAAAAACAGGATTAGTCGGTTGGGCTACGGCCTAGTAAGCCGTAACCGTAAAAAAAAACACAAACTCCGAAACAACCACAAGCCTCGGATATAACGGACCGGATTTATGTTGACGACCCTTGCAAAAAACGAAAAAAGGACAATGATCTTTGGCTTTGTAAGTGGAATGTTAGGTCCCTAAACATGCCACGTGCAGCCGAACAACTTGCGGATGCCCTAGACCGCTATAAAGCGGACATCACCGCCATTCAGAAAATGCGATGGAATGGACCGGATATAAAGCGGATGAAAAACTGCGATATTTACTACGGCGACTGCTATAGGGAGAGAGGGCAAAGATTGTTTGGATGCGGATTTATTGTTCGAGGTGGACTAAGGCAAAAAGTCCTAAGCTTTCGGCATGTGAGCGAACGCCTCATAACAATCCGTATCAAGGCTAATTTTTTTAACATCAGCAAGACAAGGATGACTCCGCCAAAGATGAGTTCTACGATCTCCTAGACAGAACGTATGCCCAATGTCCCAGCTATGACATCAAAATTGTACTAGGAGACTTCAGTGCTAAGCTGGGTAAGGAAAGCATCTTTGAACGAGTCATCGGCAAACATAGCCTACACGACACCACCTCCAATAACGGACACAGGCTGATTGATCTTGCTACGGGGCGAAATCTCCTTCTAGCCAGTACGCGCTTCCCGCACCTCGATATACACAAAGGCACCTGGCGGTCTTTTGATCGATCGACTACCAACCAGATTGATCACATCGCGATTGACGTCAGACACTCCTCCACTATTCTTGAGGTGCGAACTTTCCGAGGGGCTAACATCGACTCGGACCACTATCTTGTAGTAGCCTAAATGCGCTTACGGATATCACGAACGCAACGGAGTAGAGTAAGACTACAAAGTTATGACGTCGGAAAGCTACTATCGCCAGAAAACGCTCGTGCTTTTACCGATCGCGTCTCCCTTAAGCTCTCCAATACACCTGAATCCTCCACACTATCAATAGAATAGCAGTGGAGCCTTTGCAAACAAGCCCTGAAAAGCTCCGCATCCGAAGTTTTGGGTTTCAAGACTCCACCACGAAGAAACACCTGGTTCGATGACGAGTGCAGGAGGATCCACACAGCGAAGCAGGATGCATATAAGGCCTCGCTGCATAAAAGAACAAGAGCAGCTCGTGAGCTCTACCAGTTAAAAAGAAGGGAAGAGCATAAGCTTCTCTGGAGAAAGAGCACGAGAAGCGCGCGATTGAGGATTTGGAAAGGTGTTACTGCAGGCGTGACGTTCGAAAGTTTTACCAACAGATAAAGCGAACATGCGAATGCTCGCTGCTCCATCCGAATCGGTGAACACCTTACCGATGTCAAAAAAGGATTTAGGCAGGGCAATGCGCTGTCGTGTGATTTCTTCAACATCACATTAGAAATGATTGTGCAAAAACTACTGGCCAATACAAGAGGCACAATCTATTTCAAATCCTCGCAACTCCTTGCATACGCCGACGATATTGACATAATAGGTAGGTCACGACGAGATGTCAATGAGGCGTTTGCGAGTATTGAGATGGGCAAGACTAAATATATGCTGTCATCAAAGAAGGACGCTCACCACCGACGTCCTGGCCAGAACGTTTGTATTGGCAGATATAAATTCGAGGTAGTTAAGGACTTCGTCTACCTTGGCTCCGCAGTAACTTGGAACAACGACATCAGTTCCGAAATCAAACGCAGAATCACTCTTGTTAATAGCTATTTCTTTGGGCTCAGAAGGCAATTGAGAAATGGAGCCCTCTCCCGAACGACAAAGTTGGCCCTATATAAGACCCTTATCATCCCGGTCCTGTTGTACGGCGCAGAAGCATGGATACTATCAAAAGCGGATGAGGGGACCCTTGATCGATTCGAGAGAAAGATTTTGCGCGTAATTTTCGGGCCTATAAACGCAGACGGGGGATGGAGGAAAAGATTCAATCACGAACTTTACGGGCTGTACAGCGACATGAGTCTAGTCAGGCGTCTACGGATTCAACGCCTAAGATGGCTGGGCCATGTAGAGCGAATGAAACCACAGAGGGTCTTTGCCCCCGAGGGATGAAGAAACAGAGGACGGCCGCACTTAAGATGACGCACACAGGTGGAAGGGGACCGCAGCTAACTGGGTGTGTGGCAATGGAAAAGGCTAGCAAAATATCGTGCTAGATGGAGGGGCATGTTGGTTGAGGCCCGGTAGCGCCCGCTAAGAAGATTAAAATTTGGTACCTGAAAAGCATTATCCCACACATAATGTACAAAAATGAAGGTAAAAAAATCGAAAACAAGTACTTACCAATGCGACAATACTATCAACAGCTTTATTAAATCTATCGACAAGATTTGTCATAGTCTTATAGCAGGCAGTGTCGACGTTATTTAAATTAATTTCTTCAAATGCAGAACAAATACCGGGCAGCTCCTCGCATACGAATTTAATCGTATCAATAATATCGATTCCATTATCATGTTTATCTTGGCCACGACCAATTTGCAATGGCCAAGAGAATGTTACGACCTCCGATGATCCGGCTGGCGAATGCAACACCAAATCTTTGACTTGTGGTGTTGCCATACTTTCTTCTCCTTGCTCTTCACCACACCCAATTCGATCGATATCGATACTATACGAAATATCTGTATAATATCGATCGATCTCTGGTCGTTGTCGGTGTTGTGGTTGTTGTTCTTCCTCTTCTACTTCTCCTTCTTCTTCTACTCGTTTCTCAACCTTCTCAACGTCTGGGCGCGATGATGATTGATATTCAAAAAAATGAATCACGATCAAATGAGTATGATGATAGTGATGAATGATCTGTTTCAGTTTCAGTATCTGTATCTGTCTGTATATCAGTTGTTGTCCTGTCTAAGTGCTATTGTTTTGTATATAATTCGATACAAGCAAAAGATATATATAAAAATGCGAGAAATGTAAATTTCAAAAAGGAAAATTCAACAAAAATAAAGAGAAAACGAAAATAAAATCAAAAAGAAACAAAAATTCCGATTTAAACAAAAACTATTTATTCTTAGTGCGATTGCAAAACGAAGGCGCTTTGTTAAGATACTGATGTTGTTCCATGTTTGGCGAACAACAACATGTTGGCATTTTACCTATTTTGCTTGTTGTTTTAGTTTTTTTTTTTTATTATTATTTTATTACAATTTCTTACTTATATATATACAAACTAATAATGCACATGAGTGTGAGTTAACCGTGTTTTTTGTTTTGTCAACGTTCGTTTCGTTAAACAGATTTATTTGTTTCGGTTGTTACGTTTGTAAATGTTATGTAATTGGTGTAAAAATGCAGTCTGTAAGGAAAAAACATTGAAAAAAGAACAGGAAATTAAAATAAAGAATTCAACAATCGAAATAAATTCATTTTGAAAAAAAAAAAAAAAAAAAAACTAAAACTAAAACCAACGAACGAACAACATTGTGTTCCGATGTAAATAGAATTTAGGCGATAAACTAGAAATCATTCTTAATTGACACAGCAACACATGGCATTGATCCCTTTCATCATTCATGACTACACGTCAACCGCACAACGCCTTGAGCCACTGACCCACATAGTAAACAGTTAATAGTTCGCAAAATGTTCAATCTTACAACAACACACCAACACAACACAACACCCCAATCACGCAAGCGATCATGTTGTTTTTAGTTTTTTTATTTATTTTTTATTTTTTTTTTCTCCTTTTTTCTCAAACAAGCACGACAAGTTATGATCGTTTATGACCGCGCACAGCACAGCATTGACATTGAATGTGTTGCCAACCGACAATAGCAAGGAGGAGATCTGTATTAATAATAAAACGTGATCGGACATAATAAAATCGCGCGAGACTTTTAATGACCGACCTTGCACTTGGGCACATCAAGCCTATGGTAATGAGCGCGAAATGAATCATTCAACTTTTTGGATTTCCTTTTTGCTGAATTTAAAACTTTAGTCATGTAATAACGGTAATGTGTTACAAAATGCGCAAAGTACAAGGATACAAGGATGGCATTTCAAACGATTATTTGAAACATCATAATAACCAAAGGTAGCAAAAGTTTCTGGTCGTTTGTAAAAACGTAAAAAACTCAACTAAGTCGTCTATACCGACGCTCATCCACAATGACGTTCCAGCTGTCACCCCCTTAGACAAAGCTAACCTACTTGCTGCCCATTTCGCAACCAGTTCTCAGCTGCCAGCTTGTACTTTGTCTCCGCCTGTACTAGAGTGCGTCAATTCCACCATGGGACTAATCCACTTCTGCACTCGTACAGTCGCAAGGGTTCTTAAACACCTCGACATACACAAATCCGCTGGTCCAGATGGTATTGCCCCAATAGTTCTGGAGAGGTGTTCTTCTACGCTGGCAAAACCACTGCGTAAGCTTTTTCACCTTTCCTACACCTCTGGGCTCTTTCTGAGTAGGTGGAAAACAGCATTTGTCCAGCCTATACCCAAAAAAGGCGAATCATCTTCTCCCTCCAACTACCGACCCATTGCACTAACGTCCCTTCTTTCCAAGGTCATGGAAACGCTGATTAACCGTCAGCTTATGAAATATCTTGAATCACGGAAACTCC
The DNA here is from genome assembly GCA_951905685.1 of Eumerus sabulonum. Lineage (NCBI taxonomy): Eukaryota > Metazoa > Arthropoda > Insecta > Diptera > Syrphidae > Eumerus > Eumerus sabulonum. The sequence goes on from OX645060.1 coordinate 11,336,378, forward strand.
TCAATGACCGCCAATACGGTTTCCGCAGCAACAGATCCACTGGTGATATGATGGCATATCTCGCTGAAAAGTGGAATCACTCGCTTCACCAAGCAGGTGAAAGCAAAATTGTTGCACTGGATATTTCGAAAGCATTTGACAGGGTTTGGCATGAAGCCCTTTTGTCGAAAATGCGTGCTTTTGGGATCGATGAGTCTCTCTTTCAATGGATTAGAAGCTACCTTTCGAATCGTTCAATTCAAGTTGTTTTGGACGGATTCAAGTCTGATACTCACTTTGTAAATGCCGGTGTTCCCCAGGGCTCCGTTTTGTCTCCGACACTCTTTCTTATTTTTATAAATGATCTCTTGTCTGTTACTTCTAATCCAATTCACTCCTTCGCTGACGACAGTACCCTCAGCTTCTCATATTCGTTCACCAGTTTACGACCCTGCACTTCGGTTGTAGATAATGAGCGGCAGCGTATGTTAAACTCATTAAATTCCGATATCGACAGCATCATCCAATGGGGTAAAAACAATGGAGTGGAATTTAATGCTTCCAAAACACAATGCTGTCTCTTGTCGTTAAAGCGTATAACTAACTCGCAGCCATTATCCATGAAAGGCACTTGTATCTCAGAAACCGAAAAGCTTTCCATCCTAGGCATGTGTGTTTCTCACAATCTTAATTGGAGCGACCATATATTCAGTGTCGCCAAGGATGTTGCGAAATGCCTAGGTTTCTTATACAGATGGAAGAAATATTTCTCACCCTTAGATCTGGCTACAATCTATAAGGCGTTCATTCGCCCCAAATTAGAGTTTAACGCTCATGTCTGGTCCGGTGCTTCCAAGACCTCACTGCACCTACTAGACAGAATACAAAAACGAGCTATAAAACTGATAGGTGACTCCAGCATTACCAAAACATTAGACTCGCTGGAACACCGCAGGAATGTTACCTGCCTCTCCCTGTTTTATCGTTACTACCACCAAAAATGCTCTGATGAAATAGCCAGTTGCATTCCGCCCCTTCAACACTTCTCCCGCAATACACGTCTCTCTAGGAATGCTCACCAATATACTCTGAAGCCCGCTTTCGGACGTACTGTCAAATATAGAGAATCTTTCATTAACCGAACAACACGAATCTGGAACTCCCTGCCGGATTCGGTTTTCCCCCCTCAATGCAACATGCAAGCATTTAATATCAATGTCCATCGGCATCTCCTCTATTCCTCTTCCTCTCTACCTTCTGCCCGCACTGTGTCGTCGACATAATAAGGTTATTAGACCTTGAGTGCGCGCAAATTATTTAGAAAAAAAAAAAAAAAAAAACCTAGAAAATTGCAGACAGACTCTAGCAATAAAGATGGTCCTCTATGGACATAAAACCTAAAATAACTTTATGGCGGGACATAATACACGATTCTCACACCTCCACATCCATAAGGGGACCTGGCGGTCCCCCGATCAATCGACAACCAATCAATTTGATCATATTGCGATCGACGGCAGACACTCCTCCAGCATCCTAGATGTCCGAAACTTTCGAAGAGCCAACATCGACTCGGATCATTACTTTGTTGCAGTCAAGGTACGGATGCGACTTTCTCGGAATCAACGGAATCGAGTATGAACGCCAGGACATGCAATCTGCAAGTCCCGATGCAATTTGCAAAATACATAGAACAGCAATGGAGTCGATGTCAAAACGCCATTAGAGAGGTCGCCTCAGATGTACTCGGTTTCGAGCCACCACCGTCGAGAAACCCCTGGTTGGATGATGAGTGCAGGCAGGCCTATGTAGAGAAACAGAATGTATACATGGAGGAGGAGCTGCCCGCGAGCTCTATGAACAGAAAAGTAGGGAGGAGCATGTGCTTCTGAGAAGAAAAAAAACCGGCCAAGTGCGAGTCGGACTCGCGCACGATGGGTTCCGTACCATCTGTATATATAAATATGAAAGAGCCTACGTATGAATGTACTATCTTCATGATGAGTTATATTTGATCATCAAGCAACGATGTGCAAAGGTGAATAACAATAATGGGGAATATGGGAAAAAGGTTTGCAGCTAGGATTAATTCATCAAAGACACAAAAGAGATCAAAATTGGGAAGTTTGCTACTGGTTGTGGGATATTGTCGACTAACCTTAGTTCAGTATGTGACCAAGGGGATTTTTTGGATGAAAATCATGTCTGTTGTATGGGAGCCCCCCTTAAATATTCATTTTGTTCTGTTTTTAGTATTCGTCGTGGTAGCGGCAACAGTGTCTAGCTATCACGGTTCATGAGATACAGCCTGGTGACAGACGGACGGACAGCGAAGTCTTAGTAATAGGGTTCCGTTTTACCTTTGGGTACGGAACCCTTAAAACGAGCACGAGGAGCGTGAGATCGAGAAGATTGAGAGATGTTACTGCAAAAACAACGTTCGAACATGCCAAGGCTATAAGGCCAGAGCAGAAGCCTGCACGGACAACTAGTAGTGGAGTCACAGTCTATGCTGAGATTGTGGAAGGACCACTTCCGCAGACTGTATAACGACGATGATAGTCAAAATGCCGCCGTCAGGCAGAGCGAACCATTCACAAAGGCCGAGGACGAAAGAGAATCCCGTCCACCCGACTTAGACGATGTTAAGATAGCGATATCGAACCTTAAGTCTTATAAAGCTGCTGGAGCAGACGGACTCCCCGCTGAACTGTTTAAAGCAGTTGGCGATGAGTTGGTCAGGAACATGCACCAACTCATCTGCAAGATATGGTCGGAAGAATGCATGACCGATGAATGGAATCTCAGTATCGTTTGCCCGGTCCATAAGAAAGGAGACCCCTATGACTGCGTCAATTACAGAGGGATGAGTCTCCTGAACATTGCGTACAAGATCCTCTCTGCCGTACTGTGTAAGCGCCTGAAACCGTTCGTGGACAATCTGGTAGGTTTCTACCAGTGTGGTTTCAGGCCAGGAAAATCCACGATTAACCAAATATTTACACTACGGCAGATATTGGAGCTGACCCGTGTATTCCAGGTCGATACACACCATCTTTTTCTCGACCTCGCACAGGTTCAAGAGTTTTTATATTCTCTTATGATGTGTTTACACTCACAACCTGAACGGAGTGCAGTGGTTTGGGTCGTTGATGTTCGTTGACTACTCTCAGGGGTGGTTGTCCTAGATAGGACGAGAGCCGACCAAATTCCGCGTTGGTTATAGTCCGTAGTCATTCGTTCGAGAACTTTAGTTTTGCGTGGTGGGTTGAGGTGTATGAGAGAGCCTAGAGAGACGCGATCGGCAAAGGCAGAAATCGCTCGTGCTTTTGCCGATCGCCAACATTGTACTGGGAGATTTTAAATGCCAAGCTGGACAAGGAAGCCGTTGTCTTTGAGCGTGGCACTGGAAATCATAGCCCGCTCGACACTACATCAGAAAACAGACTCAAGCTTTCGGCTACTGCTTTACTGTAGTTAGCATACGATATTCCCATAAAAAAAGACTTAAGAGGTTCATCGGATCAATCAATTGTCGTTTAGATTAACAACATTGGGATCGACGCCAGACTGCGAGGAGTTCACATTGACACGGACCACCATCTTGTTGCAGCCAAAATGCGACTAAAAAGATCTTGGAGTCGAACGAACCAAGCTTCGAAACCACTGCGCCAAAATCCATAGAATATTATTAGAATCGCTGCCAACCAGGCATAAGCAACGCCGACCCCTCAAGGAAACCACTGATTTCACGATGAATACAGGAGGATAAATGCAGTACAAAAAGAGGCATATGATGTACTGCACCGGAAAACAAGAGGAACGAGAGAAACAATTCGTAAATAAACTGATCGGTCCACATCAGTGTGTTCCAAGAAATCCACTACAGATCCTAGAAAAGACCAACGAGCTCCAGATCGATACTCAGCATTTACCATTTTTGTCGCTTTTAGTGTATGGCGTTATATCAATTTTGACATGGAGAACTCTACGCTAGAAATGGTCTGACACAAGGCACGTGTTGTCGTGTGAGCGAGACGTCAGAGAAGCATTTGGGAGCAATGAAACAGAAGCGGCTAAAAGGGGACTAGCGACTAGCGAAAGACGAAACTTATGCTGGCATTATAAAAGGACTCAAACCACTATAGCGTCGAGGTAGTCAAGGATTTCACCTACCTTGACTTCGTGGTAACCACCAACACTAGTGCAAAAAACAAATCGCAGAATTACTCTTGCCAATCGCTGCTTCTTTGGTCTCAGGCGGCAATAAAGTAGTTGGCCTCTCTTCCGAAAAACCAAGATAACTTCTCATCCAATTCCTGCTCTATCGCACAGAAACATAGAACTTGTCAAAGGCAATTGAAGAGCCCTTGGTGGCTCTGAGAAAAAAATTCTGCGTGTGATTTTCGGTCCTTTCAATGAAACCTGGGAATGGAAGAAAAGGCACAACTAAGACCAAACTATACAAAGACACCAGATCCAACGCTCGAGATGGCTGGGTCACGGTTAATGCACGGCTAACAATGCTCCAGTTCGAAGAATCTTCGATTCCAACCTTGAGGGACGACGTAAAAGAGATGACACACACAATTGAAGAGGGACCTTAATCAGCTGGGATTGCGGTGAAAGTTTTCTCTAGTGGCATGTTACGATCTTGTCGAGGCGGTTAGGTTTTAGACCAAGTTTCTAAAGGAATGTGGCTCCAATTTAAGTAACAAGGGGGTTTGCTCGGGCGGTATGCTCTCTGGATCTTTATGGTCCTCTGTGGCGCTATATCTGGCCACCTTGCCAAATTTAGCATTGTTTTACACTCTCTAAAGGTAGAACCGTTGACAACGTAACCCGGGAGACTTTGAACGTGTTTTTGAGTGAGTACAGCATGCGTCATTTGAAACCAGAAAAAAATCAGAAATTGAAGGTGCAAGCTCCAGTAGCAATTCTGTAGAGAAATCTCCTGGTGAACAGGGAGATCTATTCCTTTTCTTGTGAAAATAATGTCACTCAGTTTATGTGCTGTGACCAAACAGGACTATGGCCGAACAGAGTTGTGACAGAACAAGGCTGTGACCAAACAGGACTATGGCCGAACAGGGTTGTGACCGAACAAGGCTGTGACCAATCAGAGCTAAGACCGAACAGGGCTGTGACTAACAGAGCTGTAACTGAACATGGCTGTGACCGAAGAGGGCTGTGACCGAAAAGGGTTGCGACCGAGCAGGGCTGTGTCTGAACAAGGCTGTGACCGAATAAGACTGTGACTGAACAGGGTTGTGACAGAACAAGGCTGTGACCGAACAAGGCTGTGACGAACAAGGCTATGACCGAACAAGGCTGTGACCAAACAGGACTATGGCCGAACAGGGTTGTGACCGAGCAAGGCTGTGACCAAACAGGGCTGTGACGAAGCGAGCTGTAACTGAACATGGCTGTGTCTGAACAAGGCTGTGACCGAACAAGGCTGTGACCGAACAAGGCTGTGACCGAACAGGGCTGTAAGCGAACAGGGCTGCAACCGAACAGGGCTGTGACCGGACACGACTGTGGCCGATCAGGGCTATGACCGAACAGAGCTGTGACCGAATAGAACTGTAACCGAACATGGCTGTGACCGAGGAGGGCTGTGACCGAAAAGCTTTGCGACCGGACGGGGCTGTGACCGACGAACAGTGCTGTAACCGAGCAGAGCCTTGACAGAACAGGGCTGTGACCGAACCGGACTGGGGCCGAACAGGGCTGTGACCGAACAAGAATGTAATCGAACAGGGCTGCGACCGCGCAGGGCTGTGACCGAACAGGGCTGCGATCGAGCAGGGTTACGACCGGACGGTAATGTGACCGAACAGGGCAGTGACCTAAGAGAGCTGTGACCAAACAGAGCTGTAACTGAACAGTGCTGTAACCGAGCAGAGCCTTGACAGAACAGGGATGCGAGCGAATAGGGCTGTGACCGAACAGAGCTCTAATTGAACATGTCTGTAACCGAAGAGGGCTGTGATCGAAAAAGGCTGCGGCCGAACAGGGCTGTAACCGAACAGGCCCGTGACCGGACAGGACTGTGACCGAACAGGGCTATGACCGAACAGAGCTGTGACCAAACAGAGCTCTGACCAAGCAGGGCTGTGACCAAGCAAGGCTACGATGTTAACCGACAAGTCTGGACTGTCAAGAGTAAATAATTGATTGGTCACATTACCTTCAAGATGCTTTGTCCTGTTTTTTAGAAAATCGGTAATTTCTTTAAGACTTGGTGCGTCATCGCTCCGTTTACTCTGAGTTGCAGAATCCAGCTTAGAAGTCATTATAAAAGCACATTTGGCTGTGAAGTAAAGCCTGTGTACGATTTATGTCCGTATTTTAATAATAGCAGAGCTCAAGCCCCTCTCGATATCAAATAGAAGAAATAGGGGACAATACTCAACTATTGTTCCTTTGGATAGAACCAGGAAAGTGGAACGACCACCTTCCATCCCGGGAAATACAAGATACAAATGTACCTGATACAATTATTTATAGTGAGCAGTTCGACTAGGATACTTCTGTGACCTTGACTTGGGGCACTAAGTTCCAAGGCCTTTGATACATTGGCTTGTATGTCTATGTTGGCGTCACAGTCCGGGAAGGACTAACCCATGCTGTGTGTGATTTTATTTTCCCATAGGTTAAAGGGACCTAGTTTATTGCCGGTTCCGAAAGGCGAATTTCGAGAAGTTTTTCATGACAATTATACTCCAGAGAGTTGAGGAGAAGCACCGTGAAAACACGTCCGATGACATGGGTGTTCCCGAGATTCGATCCCGTGTCATCGGCGTCAGAGGCCAACACACTACCAATTGCGGCACTGCGCTCTTTGCCTACACAATCTAAAATAGACTCTAAGCTTGTATACAACTGCGAAATCGGTATCCAAATGAATTGTGTTATTGTTTTCATTCAACCACCAGGAATTGTGTTAGGGACGAAGTCAGAAGGCTTCTGAATAGACCCTGACCTACGCCTAGACTTGGTTTTATAAGCACTATTGAAGAATTGAATTGCTGAGCGCGACACTGATGCTTCTTGAACAGAATATAGTTAAGAAACGTGTCTGAGTGTAAGTAATTGGAACCTAGGGTCCTAATTGGAACCTATTGAATTCGGCTCACTCAAGTAACTCGTTGCACTAGAATGACGATGACAGATTATGCGTACATGCTTACTTACTTATCAGGCCTGCGATCCATGGAGGATCTGAGCCTGAGCTATAGCTGCCTTCCATCCTTGACGGTCCCGGGCACGCTGCTTCCAGTTGTCAAGACCAAGATGTCTTACATCCGCGATTACTTGGTCTTTATACCGGAGGTTCGGTCTTCCTCTTCTTCTCGAACCAGGAGGCTCGGAGTCGAAGACCCTCTTAGCTGGAGCGTTGATGTCCATGCGCTCGATGTGGCCGAGCCAGTGTAGTCGACGGGTCCTTGCTTTCCGGACTACATCCACATCTTGGTATAGCTCGTAGAGTTCGCGGTTGTGTCTTCTTCTCCATTCACCTTCCTCACAGACAGGACCAAATATCCGGCGTACATGCAAACCCTTAAAATAGCTAAAAACCAAAGTCATCGACTGTCAACCACTTGCTGCTCCTTCTGTCCCAAATCAAGCAGACCGTAGCAACCTAAATAAAATCCGAACCAGACCAGTCACCCTTAAACTGTTAATACTCGAGCGGAATAATAACCAAAACAAACTTAGTGACGACTAATAAAATTAACTAATGTCCTAGACTAACAGAGGAACACTACAGCCCAACCCCTCGTTCAACATCATACAGACAACGATGGACATGTTGAACTTAACGGTTGAGTTCATGCGAGTTTAACGCGAGTCGAATGTCTCTCAAGGAAAAGATCGTAACTACTAGGTGTGATACCCTTTTAGGTGGATGACTGCTAACCGAGGGATGATTTAGTAATATGTAATAATAAAAAGAGGAAGAAGAAAAACCTTATTCAACCCTCTTCTGAAAGCGGCAGAGCGCGACTTGGGTCGTCTGCAACGATTTATTGCCCTTAAAACACAGGAGGCAGTTTGGAGTTTTATCGATTTTCATTCTCGTTGCCGGGCCGGCTCCCTACTGTTGCTGATGGTGGTTGGAATGTTAATTTGCATTTCAAGCACATACATACCGTAATGCACATACGAAAGTGGTTAGACTTGAAATGGAATTCACCCCGGCCTCGGGGTTGTATCGGATTGGTGTAACATACGACTACAAGTGGCGATGTGGATAATTGAGTACATAGGACGATTGGGTGATTTATTAATCGATAAATGAATACCTATCGAGTCTATTGCACTCTTGAACAGGAGCCATAATAGTATATTGTACATCGTTTCGCTTGCATACGTATGGGGACAAGTGTGACAGTAACGATGGGGTTATTGTAGTTAAATAGCTTAGAATAAGCGATGGGCTTTGTGAGATTTGCATGTATAGGGGTGTAATGAATTATTGATTGGTAATGAGGGGATCAGGTATTATGGAAAGTAAATGACACGAGGAATGACATGGGAAAGCACAATATGTGCAGCAATACAATCACTTCCGGTTGCTAAAACGAAAAAAGCCTTAGGGTACGAATTGCTTGTTGGAGAGGTTTCCAGCCTTATGCAATAGTCTAGAAAGTGATTTATGTAAGTCCATTGTCATAGAGTGTTACTTCAATAGCGATCGAATGATCAGTAGCTTAGATCTAAGATCGGAGATAGCGGACGAATAACGGCCTGTAGCGACAACGTAGCAAAATGCGTCTTATATCTTGAATAGCACCCCGCTATGCTCTACTATTGGCACATTCGACAGCTATATACAATTGCCTTGATAATTTGAAGACAAGACAAGGAAGGAATACAAAGTTCGAGATCGGACGCGGTATTTGGTATTTTATTTATATAAAAACACACTGGATTTGACGACGAGTATAGGAGGTCAGACGCAGCCAAGCAGCAAAATTATCAAGCGGCGCTGCATAAAAGGACGAGAGTAGAAGAAGAAGGAAGAGCATAAGCTTCTCATAACAAAAAACAAAGTAAGCTAGGTGCGACCCGCAAGGCCCACACGACTAACTTCCCAGTGGGAAAGTTCTCATTTTTAACCCCCGACGCAAAAAGGGGTGTCTGTCTGTCTGTGTGTCTGGCTGTGGGATCGTAACTCCTGAAGGAATGGACATTCAAGGATTCTTAGACGAATAATGGGTAATGTATCGGCTCTCGTCCGATCACCGTGATCAATCAGCATCAAATGCGGTCAGTACTTAGATGGTGAACCGCACTGGAGTAGAGCACTCTCTCGAAAAACTAAGGTATCTCTCCCGGTCCTCCTCTACGGCGCTGAGGCTTGGACGTTATCAAAAGCTGATGAAGAGACTCTTGGGCGTCTCGAGAGGAAATTTCTGCGTACAATCTTTGGTCCCGTTTGTGTAAACGGAGAGTGGAGGAGGAGATTCAACCAAGAACTGTACGGGCTTCGTCTTCGGATCCACCGTCTAAGATGGCCGGGCCATGTAGAGCGAATGGACATCAACGCTCCGGCCCGTAGAATCTTGACTCCAACCCCGACGGACGACGCAGCAGAGGACGACCGCATCTAAAGTGGTGCGCACAGGTGGAAAGGGACCTTAACCAACTGGGCGTGCGGCACTGCAAGAGGCTGGCCAAAGATCGTGCCGCCTGGAGAGGCTTGTTGGTTGAGGCCCTATTTCACCCCGAACTGTCGCGCCATTTAAGTAAGTAAGTCGCGGATGTAAGACAACTTGGTCTTGATAAATGGAAGCAGCATGCCCGAGACTGTCAAGGGTGCAAGGCAGCTAAAGCTCAGGCTCAGATCCCCCCTGGACTGCTGGCTTGATAAGTAAGTAAGTTGTATGTACATATGTATATGACGGAAAATGCTGTATGTAAACGAAGGACCCAGGTGGTCTGACCGATTCCGCTGAATTAAATACGAAAATATCCACGCAGGTCATTATGGTCAAAGGCTGGTGATTGTTCACCAATGAATTCAAAGCCTAGATTTACAAAAATGTTCGCATACCTTGGTGCAGGCAATAATCGATGGAATATTTAAGCAGCTGGTGGATTAAGGTCCAAAGAAGCCTCCCTCTAATACTATTCCGACAATCTAATGAAAGGCATCCTTTCCTGCAACCTCAGAATGATTTAGCACTCAACAAACATACATAGTTGCCCTACGCCATTCAATATTTCAATCGATTGCTGCCCGTTCTAGATTTGAAATATGAGTAAACTCAAGTGTTATCCATGCACAGTGGCAAATGATTGAAAGAAAAAATTAAAAGCATTAGGTTTGGCATCTGTAATTTAGGGAGGTAAACAGATAGAACGAATGAGGACGCCCATAGCCCCTGTGTCTTACAACCTGAAATGCTGAATAAATTGTCTCACTCCAAGTCTCAGTAAATCATTGAACGAAATTTTCCATTTCCTGTTTCTCAAGATGCCTTTCTATTCCAATTCTGTACAACAAAAGCATAAATGAACGAATATACAAAGAAACAGCCTCAAAGCCTAAACCTAAAAGCAGATCCACCGAAATGGTTAATACAAAAGTACACGCACACACTTCTAAAGAGAAACCATTGCATGTTAGCCATCTGCCGAGAAGCTGGAATATAGCTCCAAGCATACGTATGTCGTAGAGATAGTTAAGAAAATAAAACGATTCTCGGTACGTGTACTCCGCACCAGGAAGTATGGAAAGTGCGACTTTAAACAACACGTTTCCAAAGACGCGAGACGTAAAAGCCCAGAGAGGAGAGGCACATTCAGATATGAAATGACCACATCCGCTCGTTTGATGTGGGCACGTCTACTAATATTATCGCGTCGATGCATCTCCTGGGCATCCTCTTCAATCGGCGATTGATCAGTTAATCACAACAAGATCACGTGGGAACGTCATATTTCACTTCTCACCTGCAAAGTATCTATTTGCAGTGTGCACATATGTACACCAGCATCTATCTCAGAGCGTAATAACTAGAGTCAACACTGAGTATTCAGCGTGTAAAGTGTGTCAAGGACGTAGTGAAAACTTCAAATAGAATGCCAGGCGGCCTAGCGAGTGCGAGAAAAAACATAGAAACTGAAGAATAGATAAAAGATACATAACTGTGTATAATTGGCACAGAGACTATGCAACTGGGGGTAGGGGGCAAACGAAATAAAATGGAGAACAAACTACAAAGTGCTCAGTTGACTGATATACACCGAAGCTAGGCCATGGGAGGTGCGGTAGCGTAAAGCTAAAGCCCGGCCCCGACGTCTGACAATTAGCGCCGTTCGATGGCGTAGGCGGCAAAGGAACGGAATGGAACGAAAACAAATCAAATTTACTTATGAATTCGTTTTATCCATTTCGCTAGTTGTTTTCGCGCGAAAAATCAACCGCACAACTCTAGGCTATACGCCTTCGTTGCGTGCAATGGATATCTAGCCAACTACACACTCTGTACACGCGTACTATGTACTCGTACAGTGTACACATGTACCACTATGAGCGTATCGAGGTTTGCTCTGTCATCTAAACTAGATACGATTCGAGATTTTTTTTTTTTTGTTTATCTTTTCGTGTCCATAGATCGTTGTGGGTTGGAAGCAGGTGATTGCTAGACAATTTCCGTATACAAGTCCATTAATCACTTGTGGTTTATCGCCGTCGAGATGTGAGGGGAATGAATCATTTGTTATCTAACAGGTGGTATCTAGCTGGTATTTGGGTTAAATGTACAAAACAAAATATGAAATAGAAATGCGGACAAGCGGTGTGATGACCCAGTTTTCGGTTGCTAAGGGAATTCTTCCATGATACTGTGTTGGTGCAGAGGTTTTGGTGCCGAAATAATTAAGGCGAATTGGTCGATAATAAAAAGACTCCAATCTATTTAAGATATGTAAAGCTAGTGGACACGATTCCCACACCTCAACATCCATAAGGGGACCTGGCGGCCTTTCGATCAATCGACAATCAATTAAATTGATCATATTGCAATCGACGGCAGACAGTCCCCCAGCATCCCAGATGTCCCAACCTTTCGAGGAGCCAAGATCGATTCGGATCATTACCTTGTTGCAGCCAAGGTACGAATGCGAATTTCTCGAAATCAACGGAGTCGGGTAAGAACACCAACATTTAATGTCGGAAAGCTGCAATCGCAAGAGATCGCCACGACCTTCACCGATCAAGTCTCCCTTAAGCTCTTTCAGGTTCCAATGCAATCTGCACAAACCATAGAACAGCAATGGGGTCGTTGTCAGAACGCCATCAGAGAGGCCGCCCTAGATGTACTCGGTTTCAAGCAACCACCTTCGAGAAACCGCTGGTTTGATGACGAATGCAGACAGGCCCATGTAGAGAAACAGAATGCATACATGGCTACACTACATCGAAGGACGAGAGCTGCCCGCAAACTCTATGAACAGACAAGGAGGGAGGAGCATGCGCTTCTGAGAAGAAATAAAAACCGGCCAAGTGCGAGTCGAACTCGCGCACGAAGGGTTCCGTACCATCTGTATATATAAATATGAAAGAGACTATGTATGTTACCTCATCAAATGACAGATCTTGGTTGCAGGCAGGATTATTTGGATGAAAATCATGTCTGTTGTATGGGAGCCCTCCTAATATTCACTTTGTTCTGTTTTTAGTATTTGTCGTGGTAGCGGCAACAGAAATACATCATCTGTGAAAATTTCAATTGTCTAACTATCACGGTTTATGAGATACAGCCTGGTGACAGACGGACGGACGGACAGCTTAGTCTTAGTAATAGGGTTCCGTTTTACCTTTGGGTACGGAACCCTAAAAAGGAGCACGAGGAGCGCGAGATCGAGGAGATGGAGAGATGCTATTGCAGGAACGACGTTCGAAAGTTCTACCAAAAAGTAAAACGAACATGCCAAGGCTATAAAGCCAAAGCAGAAGCCTGCAGGGACGAGCACGGACAACTAATAGTGGAGTCACAGTCGATGCTGAGATTGTGGAAGGATCCCTTTAGCAGACTGTATAAGGGCGATGATAGCCAAAATGCCGCCATCAAGCAGAACGAACCATTCACAATGGACGAAGACCAAAGAAAATCCCGACCACCCGACCTAGACGATGTTAAGATAGCCATATCGAAACTTATGTCTTATAAAGCTGCTGGAGGGGACGGACTTCCCGCGGAACTGTTTAATGCAGCTGGCGATGAGCTGGTTAGGAACATGCACCAACTCATCTGCAGGATATGGTCGGAAGAATGCATACCCGATGAATGGAATAAAAGCATCGTTTGCCCGGTCCATAAGAAAGGAGACCCTATGACTGCGCCAATTAGAGAGGGATAAGTCTCCTGAACATTGCGTACAAGATCCTGTCTGCCGTACTGTGTAAGCGCCCGAAACCGTTCGTGGACAATCTGATAGGTTCCTACCATTCTGGTTTCAGGCCAGGAAAATCCACAATACCAAATCGACATCCTTCACCTTTTCGTTGATTTCAAGGCCGCGTATGACAGTGTGCAAAGAGACGAGCTGTACAGCGCCATGTCTAGTTTTGACATCACTGCCAAACTCGTCAGATTGTGCAGAATGACAACGGAGAACTCTCGCTGCTCCATTAAGGTCGGTAGCGAATTGACCGAGACCTTTGATATTAAAAAAGGATTTAGACTAGGTGACATACTGTCATGTAATTTCTTGAACATCGTGCTTGAAAATATCATACGAGACGCATTGCCCAACACAAGAGGTACGATTTTTTTAAGGTCACAACTGCTTGCGTACGCGAATGACATTGACGTCATTGAACGAACACAGCGCGACGTCAATGATGCGTTCGAAAGCATTGAAGCAGAAGCGGCTAAAATGGGTCTTTCAGTTAACGAGGGTAAAACGAAATATGTATATGCTGTCAACTAAAACAGACGCGCAACACCGACCGGCGTCTCGACCAAAACGTCACAATTGGCAGCTACAGATTCGAAGTGGTCAAGGACTTCGTCTACCTTGGCTCACTAGTGATCAGCGGCAACAACAACAGCGCTGAGATTAAACGCAGAATTACTCTTGCCAACCGCTGCTTATTTGAGCACAAGAGGCAATTGTGAAGTATAGTCCTCTCTCGAAAGACCAAAGTTGCCCTGTACTTTAACCAAGGCGGATGAGGAGGCCCTTGGTCGTTTCGAGAGGAAAATTCTGCGTTCAATCTATGGTACCATTTGTATAAACGGAAAGTGGAGGAGAAGATACAACGACGAACTATACGACCTGTACAGCGACATCGGCCTAGTACGACGTCTACAGATTCAACGTCTAAGATGGCTGGCCATGTAGAGCGAATGGATAACACAGCTCCGCCCCGAAGAGTATTCGAGTCCAATCCCGAGGGACGACGCAGCAGATGACGACCGAATCTAAGGTGGCGCACAAAAGTGGAAGGGGACCTTAACCGATTGGGAATGCGTTGCTGGAAACAGAAGACCGTGCCAGCTGGAGAAGTTCGTTGGTTGAGACTCAGGTTAGTAAGTAAAGCCACCCAAATTGATCGTCAGATCAAGGGTGAGATCCTCCGATCGATTACAGTCGAGTAGGATCATACCATTTTAACGTCCGAGGGTCGCAATTGCAAAGCAAAATCACCAGAACTATGCTCGAGTTTCTAAAGCTCTCACGATGTAGTCTGTCGAAATTGTGAAACAGCAACAGGGATGTAGTCAAAGTGCCATTATATATGCCACATCAAAAGTGCCAATAAAAAATCTCAGATTTGATGACGAATGCAGACAGTTCCATGTAGAGCTTCACCCATGACTAAGTTTTATCGACGGAACAGAACGGAAAGAAGCGAAAGTAGTTGGAGGAGGAAAAAAGGTTGGAAACACGCATGTAATGAGTAGCAAGAAAGAGACATGTTCTTGGTTCACAAGCTGCTGACCGATCTTTCTTTGAACGCACATGCTCCGATCCCTTTGAGTCTACAGTGGTAAACCAACCGAGGCGATCTGTAAGACACTGGGAGATTTTGGCTCTTGGTGTCGCCATTGAGATTGGCCACCAGAATATAAACTGAGTCCCGAACCGGTTAAGATTAGAATTTGGCTGGCATTTAATAGGGACTTCCGAACTTTGACGTTTGATAGCGCCCATGATTTTAAAACTACATCTGTCAAATGGACTGTCGTTTATCAGTCTGTCTTGCCAAATGACCATGGACGGACATAGCGTCCAACCCTACCTGCAAATGATAAAATTGTTTTATCAAAATATATGTTCCATTCGGGCAACGTTTCACAAGCTTCGCCCATTTTACGGTTGCCATAATCGTCCTACCGAGAAGACTATTCGCTGTGTGAGTGTGTAGGAGATTCCGAGGCAGTCGATTTCGCATCGCTCACAAGAACTCGGCCTTTCGCAGACCACAATTTGGCGAATTTTGCGTTGTGACTTGGGCTGGCACCTGTACAAAGTTAACGACCATAGACGACGACGGGTATTCGCTGAATGGCCTTTGGAGCAGTTGGAAACCGACCCTAACTTAAATCGAAAAATCATCATCAGCGCTGAGGCCAATTTCTGGATGACAACAACATATTCGAAATTCTGTACGGGCGATTCGATGTTATGGTCATCTCACGTGGAGGTGATGTGAACTGGCCACCAAGTAGCTGCTAAGCAGGACAGCAGCGCTCCTGGCTCCTTCGAAAGAAATATTCTACGACGAATGTTCGGTCCTGTCTGCGAGGAGGCGAATAGAGGAGAAGACCTAATCGCGAACTCTATGAGCTGTACAAAGATTTGGGTATAGTCCGAAAGGCAAACATCCGTCGACTACGAGCGGATGGACACAAACGCTCCAGCTAAGAGGGTCTTCGAATCCGAGCCTCCTGGTTCGAGAAGGTTTTTCTTTTTTTTATATAATTCGCGCAGGTCCAAGAGTAATACTTTTATTACGTTTAGTCACACAACCTGAGCGAAGTGCAGATGGTTTGGGTCGTAGATGTTCGCTCACTACTCTCCAGGGGTGGTTGTCCTAGATAGGATTCGAGAGGAACTCGACTGAATTTTCACGTTGGTTGTAGTTCACAGCCAAAATGTTGCATGCCATTATCGTGTTATATTAGAACTGCACACACAGAGTATGAATTTGAGATGACCATATACTGTGAGTGTTATGCCTTCATGAGTATTTTGATCATTTCCCATTCACAATTTTTCCGTATAGGAATTGTATTTCTTGGCTATGGACAGACTTTGAACTACAGACCTTCCACTCGACGATATTTACCACTACACCACGACCACGAAACGCCGTTATAAGGACCAAGTGGTTGCGGTCGTAAGACAATTTGGTCATCCCACCTGGAAGCTGCGTGACCGGTATCGTCAAGGATGGAAGGCTGTAACAACTCAGGCCCCCAGACCCTCCACGGGTTGCTAGCATGAAAACCAAAATTCAGTTCAACAGTTCCGCTCATAAGAAGGTATCAAAAAATGGTTTGATTCGTTGATTGCCTCAAAGGATGAACACTTTTACCGTAACGGTATTCGAGCTCAACCAGAAATATGGGAAACAATTGTAGCTAGCGATAGGCAGTACCATTTGTAGCCATATTTTCGCAATAAAGTTGCAAAAACCGGGAGCCATGACTACATCCCATGGCTAAATAGTATGTACAGTTGCCCAGACCACCATCAAAAGATGGATGGAGTACGTATGATATGGAGTACGGTTTGAAGTTCAGCAAGAGACAGTATCTAGAGAGAGAATGGTCGATTATTCGTATTAGTTGTTCCACAACCAATAAATTAAATTTTGTCAAGACTGGTGTGGTTTGTCACCATTACAGAACGATAGTCACACTAACAACGTATGTTTGAAATAAACGTTCTATATGACCTCATTAACACAGTTAAAGTCATCGTTATCTATTCCATATTTCCCAATCGTAATGAGATAAAACAAACTATCGGCCACGTAAATGTGTGAGCCTTGAAAAACACCTGAACAAACAATATGTACGAGTATCATTTAACAGCGAGGTTAGCTTAGATCTATGGATATTGCTTCCTTATTGACTCCATTAACACTTCTCCTACTCGTGTCACTTTCATGATTAGCATGTGAGGGTTCGAAATGCTTAGGTAGTACGTATAAGGTGTGGCAGTGGAATCGTCAAAGACATTTTACTTAAAGACTTGGGCTTCAGACGTTTTGCCGGAAAACTGGTCCTCTAAGACCGGAATCTCATGAAAACAAGACACAGCCCTGGCGGTGTTGATCGCGATCAATATGATTTTAGCAGATGAATCCGATTCTGCATTTGTCAAATTACTGTGGCAAGATGAGGAATAATGACTATAAAAGAAAACCAGTCTTTAGGCGAATGATTGGAGTTGACCCAATAAGAATAAAAGTGAAGATGATGCTCGCGGATTTTATTCGTTAGAACGGTATTGTGCATCAAGAATTTTTACAAGATCAGACGGTCAAAAATGTTGAGATGTTTTGGGGAGCAGATCAAGCGCTGGCATAGGTGCGTTAGAAAATATCTTGTATTTTCCGATATAAACAACGTAACGTAGGCCAGCGTCCCCAGCAATTTCATTCAATGATATCCACCCTTGTTGAGACCTAACTCCAGATAGTCTAAATGTAATACTTGCCCTTTACTCAATATACGAAACATCTTTCGATGCCATGCAAGCAAAGACTCTCCCCCATTACAAATGGATTTATGCAGATCTAAAGACGCATTCTTTGGAGGGCATGGGCTCGGACATACAGGGTAAAGTTGTTGATTGCTCTCAACCTGGCGAGATGCCAGCAACGATCCCTGTTTAAATGCCCGGGTCAAGTTGACATACGGCCTCCTCGCGGCGCCCTCTGGATAGCCTCTTCAACAACCGTTGGGAGGTGAACAAACGTATGCAGCGAAAAAAACCCCGACCAGAATGGCGGTTGTGCGGCGGGCTAACAATCCGCCCACGTAAAAAAATCCAAGTTATGAATGAGCAAGATGCCTCGGATACACGGACGGATACTCGACGACGACAACGCACGAAAAAGGAACACGATTTGCGAGTATGCTCCTGGAATGTCAGAACCCTGTACACTCCCGGAGCTGCTCATAAACTAGAAGGAATCCTCACGCAGTACAAGGCGGATATTACTGCGGTCCAGGAAATACGCTGGATAGGAAACGGTATGATTAGGAAGAAAAATTGCGACATTTATTACAGCTGTCACAAAAGGTTGCACTTACTGGGATGCGGATTTGTCGTGGGAAAGCGGTTAAGGTCGAAGGTCATCGACTTTAAACCTATAAGTGATCGCCTGGCTGTGATCCGCATCAGAGGCAGATTTTATAACATCAGCCTTATATGTGCACACGCCCCTACCGACGAGGCTGAAGACCCTATCAAGGAGGACTTCTATGACCTCCTGGACAACGCCTACGGAGCTTGTCCGGAGTACGATGTAAAAATCGTGCTTGGGGACTTCAACGCCAAAATCGGAAAGGAAGACACCCTTGGCGGAGTGATCGGAAAGCACAGCCTCCACGATACAACAACAGATAACGGCTTCCGACTCGCTGACTTTGCGACAGCTCGTAATGCGGTGATAAGTAGCACAAGATTCCCTCGCAAGCGAATCCACACAGCAACCTGGCGATCTCCGGACGGTCGAACCGCCAACCAAATCGACCATGTGCTCATTGACGCAAGGCACGCGTCAAACATCCTGGATGTGCGAACATTCAGAGGGGCAAATGTCGACTCTGACCACTTCCTCGTAGCAGCAAGATTCAGAGCTCGACTGTCCAATGTCAGAAAACTGCACCAGCCCATCAGGAGGAGGTTCGACATTGGGCGCCTGAGCACACCGGAGGTTGCCAGAGTCTACAGGGAGCAGCTGAGCGAAAGACTCTACGGTATGCCTACGTCGAACACAAATGCCAATAATATGTGGCTGCATTGCCGCTCAGCCATTCATGAAGTAGCCGAAACCACCTTAGGATACCTACCACCCCCGACAAGAAACCCGTGGTATGATGGCGAGTGTGAGCAGAAAAAGGCAGCAACCGACGAGGCGTACCAAAAGGCGCTGCAGAGGAAAACCAGGGCAGCGCGAGAAGAGTACCGAGCCAGAAGAAGGGAGGAGAAGAAACTACTGCGACAAAAGAAAAGAATCTTCGCAGCCTCCCAGCTCAAGGATATCGAGGAGTCTAGGGATAGACATAAAATACGAGCCTTTTACAAGAAAGCCAAAGGCCTTGCAGGAGGCTTCAAAAAGGGCACCCTGGCTCTTCGAAACTGCGAGGGTAATCTTGTCACCGACCCGCAGGGAATAGTGGATGTATTTAAGCAGCACTTCCAGCAGCTGCTTAACGAGCATGACCAAGAGAGAGTGGTAGGGACTGAGGAAATCCCAACTCCAGCCGCTGAAGTAGTCCTCCCACCCAGCATAGAAGAAGTCGGCACAGCTATCCAGAAGCTGAAGAACAACAAGGCCGCAGGCTCAGATGGCTTGCCATCAGAGCTCTTCAAGGCTGGCGGCGATGTTCTGGTAGGGAGCATGCACCAGATCATCTGCAGAATTTGGGAAGATGAGAGCATGCCCGACGACTGGAATACCAGCTCTATATGCCCCATCCACAAAAAAGGCGATCCTACCTCTTGTAAGAACTATAGAGGTATATCCCTGCTCAATGTCGCATACAAGATCCTGTCCAGCGTATTGTGTGAACGTCTAAAACCATTTTGCACCGCACTAATCGGCAGCTACCAGTGCGGCTTCCGGCCCGGCAAATCAACCATAGACCAAATTTTCACACTTCGACAAATCCTGGAAAAGACCAACGAGTTTCAAATCGATACACACCATCTTTTCATCGATTTCAAAGCCGCATACGACAGCATTCATCGTGAAGCACTGTTTGGGGCGATGGCCGAATTCGGGATCCCGGTAAAACTGATCCAGTTGTGTCGCGCCACGCAAAAAAACACGCGATGCACCGTGCAACTCGGTTCTAGGACCTCGGAACCATTCGAAACATGCACCGGATTTCGGCAAGGAGATGCGCTGTCGTGTGACTTCTTCAACCTGGTGCTGGAGCAGATAGTGCGACGGGCAGGCGTCAACAGGGAAGGCACTATCTTTTACAAGTCCATCCAGCTGCTAGGATACGCGGATGATATCGACATCATCGCGTGTTCTCGCCGTGGCATTGTGGAAGCATTCACGGCGATTGAAGAACAGGCGAAACGAATTGGCCTTAAGATCAATGAGGACAAAACGAAATACATGCTGTCAAGCAAAAACCAATCCGTCGCTCACCACCTGGGACAAAACATAACAATTGACAGCTACAATTTCGAGGTAGTTAAGGAGTTTGTCTACCTCGGGGCAAACGTAAATTCCACAAATGACACCACAGTGGAGATCCGGCGTAGAATCGCCCTTGGCAACCGCTGCTACTTCGGCTTGTCCAAACAACTGGGGTCAAAACTCCTCACTCGAAAGACCAAAGTCATGCTTTACAAAACGCTCATTCTGACAGTCTTGCTGTACGGAGCCGAAAGCTGGACGATAAGCAGGACAGCGGAGCTGATTTTGGGTTCTTTCGAAAGAAAAATTCTGCGCCGGATATTTGGTCCTGTCTGTGAGGAAGGTGAATGGAGAAGAAGACACAACCGCGAACTCTACGAGCTGTACAACGATGTGGATGTAATCCGGAAGGCAAAGATCCGTCGACTACACTGGCTCGGCCACATCGAGCGCATACACATCAACGCTCCAGCTAAGAGGGTCTTCGACTCCGAGCCTCCTGGTTCGAGAAGAAGAGGAAGACCGAACCTCCGGTATAAAGACCAAGTAATCGCGGATGTAAGACATCTTGGTCTTGACAACTGGAAGCAGCGTGCCCGGGACCGTCAAGGATGGAAGGCAGCTATAGCTCAGGCTCAGATCCTCCATGGATCGCAGGCCTGATAAGTAAGTAAGTAAAGACGCATTCTCTAATACATTGCCGAAACTAATTAGAGTTTGAAATTCAGGGCCATTTTATAGGTTGATTCCTCCTGTTTTATTGCTTCATACACTTCATGTTGATCTGCCCATATGACTAGGGCCAACTTATTCACCTCCGCTTTTTTGTCAACTGATTCTCAGGACCTTCGGTTCTGTACGTGGAATGTTAGGGCCCTAAACAGACCACGTGCGGCCGAACAACTTGCGGACGCCCTAGACCGCCATAAAACGGACATAACCGCCATCCAGGAAATGCGATGGAATGGACCGGGTAAAAAGCGGATGAAAAACTGCGACATTTGCTACGGTGACTGCTATAGGGAGAGAGGACAGAGACTATTTGGATGCGGATTTGTTGTTAGAGGTGGACTAAGACATAAAGTCCTAAGTTTCCAGTATGTGAGTGAACGCCTCATAACGATCCGCACAAGGCAAATTTCTGTAACATCAGCCTCATATGCGTCCATGACCCCCACGGAAGACAAGGATGACTCAATCAAAGATGATTTCTTTGATCTCCTAGACAGAACATATACCAAATGCCCCAGCTATGATACCAAAATCATACTAGGAGATTTTAACGCAAAAGCTGGGTAAAGAAAGCATCTTTGAGCGGGTCATCGGCAAACACAGCCTACATGACACCACATCCAATAACGGACACAGGCTGATCGACCATGCCACGGGGCGAAATCTTCTTGAACCTAGCACACGATTTCCCCACCTCGATATACACAAAGGCACATGGCGGTCGCCAGATCAATCCGTCACAAACCAGATTGATCACATCGCGATTGACGTCAGACACTCCTCCACTATTCTTGATGTTCGCACTTTCAAGATACGTCAATGCATAACACGAACACCGCGGAGTAGAGTTAGAACACCAAGCTATGACGTCGGAAAGCTACTATCGCCGGAGATCGCCAGTGCCTTTGCCAACCGCGTCTCCCTTAAACTCTCCGATACATCTCAATCCTCCGCTCAGTCAGTAGAGCAACAATGGAGCCTGTGCAAACAAGCCCTGAAGAGCACAGCAACGGAACGGAGGCCTGTAAGGATGAGAAAGGACATCTAGTAGTAGAATCGCAGTCGATGCTGAGAATTTGGAAAAACCACTTCTGCAGACTGTATAATGGCGATGACAGCCAACATACCGCCGTCAGGCAGAATGATCCATTTCTTAACGACGAAGATCGCAGAGAATTCCGTCTCCCTGACCTCGACGAAGTTGAGATTGCCATGTCGAATATCAAGTCGAGTAGAGCTGCTGGCGCAGATGGACTGCCGGCTGAGTCCTTCAAAGCGGCTGGTAGTGAGCTGGTTAGGAGCATGCACCGGTTCATCTGTAAGATATGGTCAGTGGAAAGCATGCCCGAGGAATGGAGTCTCAGCATTTTTTGCCCGATCCACAAAAAAGGAGACCCCTTGGACTGCGCCAACTATAGAGGAATAGGTCTCCTTAATGTCGCATACAAGATCTTCGCTGCCGTTTTGTGAGACCGCCTGAAGCCATTCGTAAATAAGCTGATAGGTCCTGATCAGTGTGGCTTCAGCCCAGGGAAGTCCACCATCGATCAAATCTTCACACTACGGCAGATCCTGGAGAAAACCAATGAATTTCAAGTCGACACTCACTACCTATTTATCGACTTCAAAGCCGCATACGACAGCGTGATTAGAGACGAGCTATACAACGCTGTAAAGTAATGA
Organism: Eumerus sabulonum; assembly: GCA_951905685.1. Classification (NCBI taxonomy): domain Eukaryota; kingdom Metazoa; phylum Arthropoda; class Insecta; order Diptera; family Syrphidae; genus Eumerus; species Eumerus sabulonum. The sequence goes on from OX645060.1 coordinate 11,359,134, forward strand.
ACGAATATGAAAAGCCAAGGGTACTGTCGTCAGCGAACGAGTGAGATCATTTAAAAAATTGAGAAAGAGTATTGGAGGAAAGACGGAGCCCTGGGGAACACCAGCATTCGATTCGAACGATTCAAAAGGCAGCTTCTAATCCATTGAAGAAGAGACTCATCGAGCCCGAAATCACGCATTTTCGATAAAATTGCTTCATGCCAAGCCCTGTTAAATGCTTTCGAAATATCCAGTGCAACTATTTCGCTTTCATCTGCTTGGTGAAGCGAGCGATTCCACTTTTCGGCGCGATATGCCATCAAATCACCAGTGGATCTATTGCTGGGGAAACCGTACTGACGCTCATTGAGGAGTTTCCGGGATTCAATACATTTCATAAGCTGACGGTTAATCAGCGTCGCCATGACCTTGGAAAGGAGGGACGTTAGTGCAATGGGTCGGTAGTTGGAGTGAGAAGATGATTCGCCTCTTTTGGGCGTGAGCTAGACAAATGCTGTTTTCCACCTACTCGTAAAGAGACCAGAAGAGTAGAAAAGGTGAAAAAGTTTAGGCAGTGGTTTTGCCAGCGTAGGAGAACACCTCTATAGAACTATTGGGGCAATACCATCTGGACCAGCGGATTTGAGTATGTCGAGGTCCTTCAGAACCCTTGGGACTGTGCGAGCGCGGAAGTGGATTAGTCCCATGGTGGAATTGACGCATTCTACTTCAGGCGGAGACAAAGTACAAGCTGGGAGCTGAGAACTGGCTGCAAAGTGGGCAGCATGTTGGTTAGCTTTGTCTAAGGAGGTGACAGCTGGAATGTTATTGTGGATGAGCTTCGGTATAGACGACGTAGTTGAGTTTTTCATGGTTTTTAAAAACTTTTGCTACCTTTAGGACATTCAAGGAATTTACGCTTTAATTTTTGGCCGGATTGGAATTTTTTTTTTTTTTTTAGAGACTCGCGCAGATTCAAGAGTTTTTATATTCTCTTATGATGTGATACACACACAACCTGAACGGAATGCAGTGGTTTGGGTCGTTGGTGCTCGTTTACTACTCTCAGAGGTGGTTGTCCTGGATAGGACGAGAGCCGACCAAATTCCGCGTTGGTTATAGTCAGTAGTAATTCCTTCGGGCACTTTAGTATTGCATACGCAGAGGATGAATTTTCAATTGACCATATACTGTGAGTGTTATGACTGCAGTAGTACGTCTGATCACTTTCCATTCCCCTCTGCGTTGCATACTTTTTGTCCGTATAGGAATTACTTTTTCTTGGCTCTGAAACGAATTTGAACTATAGACCTACCGCTCGGCGGTCGATGATGTTAACCACTGCACCACGTCCACACCGTGGCCTGGCGTTTTTTTTTTTTTTTTAATCTTACTAGGAATAAAATTGGCCATTCCGGATTCGGATAATATTTGCGATAATATCGGTTGCGCCGTTCACATCGTTGTCGTTAAAGATCTGAAAAAGTTCTCAAGGCCGCATCAGTGGGCTTCCTCGTATAGCCATAATGTTGTCTTAGGAGCTTTTTCTTTAACTGGGTGGTGTGAGTCCGAGAATTTAGCTGATATTACGGAGTGGTCAGACAAGCCTAGGGGCGATAATACATCAATTGCGTATTTGTTAGGCTAGGAGGTAAGAGAAAAATCCAGTGTATTGGCGGTACGACCAGCAACTTCGGAGATATTCGGCGGCTCATTCACAAGTTGAGTTAATTGATTGACTTTCCTTCGGGTGTTGTCTGTCCAGAGTGTCGAAGCCACTGAGAATTATGTACATTGAAATCGCCCGCTAAAACGGTATGAGAACAGGGAACAGGGAAACAATTCTTTGGATGGAATCGACAGTACGTCGAATGCATCAAATGTTGCATTCCTATCTAGATTGTAGCGGCGAGACCGCGGTGAGAAACGAATAATGGCACTAAGCTATATCCATTCGCCAGACGATATCGACGAAGCGGCCTACCAGCTCAATGCAGCACTCATCTCATCCTTTAGAGACAGCTATACACCCAGGTCAACTACACAAAAACGATGTGTGCCCTGGTGGAATAGTCAGCTTGAGTCCCTAAGGAAACAGGTGAGATCGCTGTTTAACAGAGTAAAACGGTACAATAGTTGGACTGATTATAGATCTGCTCTAACTAAATACAACCTCGAATTGAGGAAATCCAAGAGAACGTTTTGGAGGAAACATTGCGAGACCATAGACTCGCTTCCAACTGCGGCCCGACTCCATAAAGCACTTTCTCGAGAGCACACAAATGGGCTCGGGCTGCTTCGCAAATCAGACGGCACATTTACCGTCAACCGCAGGGAAACCCTGGAGACTTTACTCGAGATGCACTTCCCTGGTTTTACTCCTTATTCGATGTCCTCTGACGATCAGATTAACGTCATAGAAAACATCGACAGTAGAACAAATAGCCTCTCTGGTGGACTCTTTAGCCCTGACAGGGTCAAATGGGCAATTGGTTCATTCAAACCCTACAAGGCTCCAGAGGCAAGGACGGTGTCTTTCCTACGATCTTACAGAAAGGCTTGAATACAATTCTACCATCACTGATAGTTCTTTTTAGGTCTTGCTTCAACCTGGGATACATACCCCAAACTTGGAGAGAGGTCAATCTTGTCCTCATCCCCAAGATTGGGAAACCAAGCGAGCAACCTAAATCCTATCGCCCTATCAGTTTGACTTCGTTCTTTCTAAAAACAATGGAGAAACTGATAGAGCTCCATATTAGAGGTATCCTGGAAAATCAGACACCTCTGCATCCCAACCAGTATGCATATCGCAAAGAGCGATCTACCGAAAATGCACTATACCACTTGGTGATCTGCGCCTTCCTCGATATAGAGGGAGCCTTTGATAATACTGGCTATCCTGCAGGGGTGTGGACCATCCCACTAATCACTGATTAGGGCGATGCTAAATAGCCGTATTGTATCAGCCACATGCGGAGAGGTCTCAGTGACAGTATCGGCGGTTAGAGGATGCCCACAAGGGGGAGTCCTCTCACCGCTGCTTTGGTCGATAGTCATCGACGATCTACTACGCAAGCTGACCACTCGGGGCTACGAGGTCATCGGATATGCTGATGACCTAGTAGTCATTGTTACGGGCAAGTGCGAGGTCACTGCCTGTGAGCGCATGCAGCTTGCGCTCCAATTTATCTCTGACTGGTGTAGCAGAGAGGGGTTATCTATTAACCCAAATAGGACAATCTTAGTCCCGTTTACAAAGAGGAGATAGGTACAGCCCTGCTCAATCTTTCTAAATGGCCCACGCATAGGATTATTAGAGGAAGTAAAGTATCTAGGTATTGACCTAAACCGCAGACTCCAATATGAAAACTGAACGCGACTAAGACCATGTGGGCCTGTCGACGCACTTACGGTAAAACCTGGGGACTTAAACCTAAGGTAGTCCACTGGTTATACGCCGCGTTAGTAAGAATCCTCTGCTCGGGAATAAATATGCCATGTAGACCTGCAGGCCACATGTCTATATTACAACACTTTCCCGAGCTGGATATGATTACTACAGTCTCGGACGCATTGCCACACACCTTCACCTTTGACAAGAGATTTGAGATACTGATCCCAAACCGCTCAGCTTGGGAAAACATTGATCCCCTGCTAAATGTCAAAGGCCTCAGGTGGTACACGGATGGCTCCAAGATGGCTTCTGGCGCTGGCGTCGGCATCTTTGGACCAAAATGCAAGATCCCGAAGGCCCTGGGAATAAGCCCCAGCATTTTCCAAGCAGAGCTGCATGCCATCCGAACATGCGTCAATCTAAATCTCGAGACTGGCATCAGAGGAGTAACCATCAACATACTCTCTGATAGCCAAGCAGCGCTTAAAGCACTAGGTTCGTATAGCACGAACTCAAAAACCGTCAAGGAATGCCATGACGCCCTACAAGACCTGGCCAAAAGAAACATTGTTAAACTTTGGTGGGTGCCAGGACATAAAGGTATCAAGGGCAATGAAATTGCCGACTAACTTGCCAGAAAAGGTTCCAGCGACAAATACATACATATGTAGGTCCGGAACCTTTCTGCGGCATTCCCGGGTCTAAGATAAATTACTTCTTAGACAAGTCGGAAAAATCGCAATACCTGTCCTTCTGGAACAGTGTTCGGGGACTCCGTCAATCTTATACGACTTATACGACCCCTGAACAAACACCCTATTGGCATACTCAAACTCAATAGGGGGGATATCAGAAGACTAGTCAGCTATCTAACGGGACACTGCGATATCAGTGTCAAAAAAGCTACATAGGCTCTATACTAAAAGGCGTTCTAGACGTTTCTACACCTGAGAGGAGTCGAACAAAACATCTGCCACATGTGGTGTAAAGAAAATTTCAAATATTATTTTCAAAAAAGAAAAATCTCAGAAGACGATCATGTGGCAGGTGAGCAATGATTTAGTTTTCCATCTACCAATAGTATTACTCGAAAAACACACGTAACAGGTAGCGATTGACAACCGAGATATGACGGTTTTCATTTAATTACGCATATCGATTTCGTGTCAAGTAAAACTGGTTTTATTCAATGTGAAGGCGACTTGTCTGATCTACTGCTCACCACTCACTGTGAGATCAGTGTTTGTTGTTTTTTTATAAATAATTTGTTAATCGAAATCACACCGGGCCCGGGAGGCGAGAAGAGCACACAAACACCTGCTGAAATAAATACCCACTCAAAACGGGGGAAATGGAAAGAGGAAACAACGAGGAAAATGAAAACCCAAAAAAGAACAGATGGCGACGACATACAAGACAATGCGACATCGAATCGACGCGCCGAAGATCAAGGCAATCCAATTTATTCAAGATCAACGATCGGCATTCAGCACGAATCAAGTTGTGATAGATACTCATACCACTACTGCATGCATTGCATCTGTGCCGCGCAAATTTGTTATGATAAACACGCGTTCGTCTCATCTTGTGTTTCCATGTCCAATCAGCTGTTGCGGAATTCCTATTCCATTCGACTTTATACCTCAAGCAATAATGAAAGTGCTGACTGAATTGAAATAAATAAATATGACACAAACGGCTCAGCTCCTTCGTGGAGCCACTTTCTCTCGGTGAGCTAATAAAACCGGTTTTTCTACAGCAAACCTCTAAACAAATACATAATAAGATTAATGACAACCAAGACAGACTACTGGCTACAGAAACCAAGGGGGTCAGAGCTTGACCACCACTCGAGGCTATTAAGTACAATGCTGGAGGTAATTAACGATACCATACATACGAGAACATACTGTCGGTCGAGTCCGAGTCATGGTTCTGAATTTATGTCGCCGGAAGTTGTATGAATGCTTTTTTCGTCTTCCATCTTTGTGGTTTTTTCAATTCAATCTGATTGTAGGTCAATTAGTTTTCGCCGTATTCGTGGGCATGCGAAAGTTGACTTCGAGATGCTTCGCTACAAATTCTTTCGTGGTAAGAACCAGTAAGAAAAGTAGATCTCATCTAATCTATCCACTATCCACTGTGGAGTACAATGGACCAGTGATTGTGTCTGAGTGCTCCAGCGGATAGCAGAAGCCTTCAACAAAAAAAATCTATCCACTGCTGGGCTTAGTGTATTAATATCCTCAAAGCCATACTCTAGTGCTCTTTTCATGCATGGTTCTTTGACCTTAGAGTTGTGTAATTCTACACAATTCGAATGCGAATGTTTCAACTTTCTCCGATCTGAAAGATAAATTGAAAGTAATTTCTCTAATTATGAAATTGTACACGCTTTGGTGTGTACATATGTAGATTGTGTTATGGGCCGAAGAACAATCAATTAAAACACAAGTGGGATCAATAGCCTCAATTGAGGAATACGATGACTCGAGTGCGAGGCATTTCGTATTGAACAGATTTCGAAATCGAAACTAGGTCTACATCAACCATTTAACGAGGTCTTGAGGAAGAAGAGGAGTTCACGGTTGGTTCTAATGAACAAACTGCTAAGCGATGCTCAGTAGTAGCAATTGAATATGATTTGTGAACAGAAGACTACAATCAATGGTATATACGCATATGACTAAGCAGAAATCTGAGAATATGGCCTTAATTTGGGGCAATCTTCGTTTTACATTTTTTGGACTTTGCAACTTACTTACTTAGATGGCGCTACAGTTCCGGGTGAACCGAGACCTCAACCAACAAGCCTCTACAGCCGGCACGATCTTTGGCCAGCTGCTTACAGTGCCGCACGCCCAGTGGGCGAGGTCCATTTCCACCCGTGCGCGCCACCTTAGATGCGGCCATCCTCTGCTGCGTCGTCCCTCGGGGTTGGAGTCAAAGACTCTTTGGGCCGGAGCGGTGATGTCCATTCGCTCTACATGGCCCAGTCATCTTAGACTTTGGATCCGAAAACGTCTAACTAGGCCTATGTCGCTTTACAGCGTTGTAGAATCTTCTCCTCTTCTCTCCGTTTACACAAACGGGACCAAAAATTGCACGCAGAATTTTCCTCTCGAAACGTCCAAGAGCCTCTTCATCCGCTTTTGATAACGTCCATGCCTCAGCGCCGTAGAGGAGGACCGGGATGATTAAGGTTTTGTAGAGGGAAACCTTAGTTTTTCGAGAGAGGGCTCTACTACTCAATTGCCTCTTGAGTCCGAAGAAGCAGCGGTTGGCAAAAGTTATTCTGCGTTTTATCTCAGCGCTGGTGTCGTTGCTGCTTGTCACTATCGAGCCAAGGTAGACGAAGTCCTTGACTACTTCAAAAACATAGCTGCCGAAGGTGACGTTCCGACCAAGACGTGGGTGTTGCGCGTCTTTCATTGATGACAGCATATATTTGGACTTGTCCCCATTTACCCTTAGACCCACTTTAGCCTCATTGACGTCTCGCTTTGTCCGTCCAATAACGTCAATGTCAATGCGTAGACAAGCAATTGTGTATACTTAAAGTAAATCGTGCCTCTTGTATTAGCCGCAGTATCCCGCACGATCATTTCAAGTATGATGTCAAAGAAATCACATGACACACAGTGCGTCACGGTTAGTTCACCTCCGAACTTAATAGTGCAGCGAGAATTCTTCATAGCCATCCTGCACAGTCTGACAAGTCTAACAGGAATGTTAAAATATGACATGGCTCTGTATAGCGCCAGATGGCTATGGCTGATGAAACAGCCAGTTGCATTCCGACTCTTCAATATTTACCACGCAACACATGTCTCTCTTGGAATGCTCACCAATATACCCTGAATACCGTTTTCGGACGTACCGCCAAATATAGAGAATCTTTCATTAACCGAACCACACGAATCTGGAACTCCCTGCCGGATTCGGTTTTCCCCCATCAATGCAACATACAAGCATTTAAGATCAATGTTCTCTATCCCTCTTCCTTTCTACCTTCCACCTGCACTGTGTCGACATAATAAGGTTATTAGACCTTAAGTGCGCGTAAATTATTTAAAAAAAAAAAAAAAATTCCTATACGAAAAAAGTATGCAACACAGCTCACTCACAGTACATGGTCACTTTAAAATCATACTCTGTGCGAGCTGTTCTAATATAACACCATAATGGCATGGAACATTTGCTGAGAACTTCAACCAACGTAAAAATTCAGTCGAGTTCCTCTCGAATTCTATCTAGGACAACCACCCCTGGAGAGTAGTGAACGAACATCTACGACCCAAACCACTGCACTCCGTTCAGGTTGTGTGATAAAGTATAAAAACTCAACCCAACTATAAACCCAAGCAGGAAACATACATTTCTGCTGATTGGAACGTCACCTCTGTGTCAGGCCAAAAACTTTTCACCTTACCCTCGTAGTTAAATAATGATCCAAACTCCACTAGTAATATCCAGCAGCTTTACTCTAGACTGGCAACAGAAACCCAATTTGTCAGAATTTCTTCAATCGAATCGCAAGAACATAAAAGCCCAAGAGCTAAAGCGCCATCACTACTCTACCGCTCGCGGTCCTCAACGTTCATTAGAAAGCCTGCAACATTACATTCCCAACAATCGACATGAATACGTGCATAAAAGCAAACACATTTTATCGATTTTCTCTGTTCTAATGCCGTTCTCCATGGCAAAACCAAACAGTCCATGGGGATTACGTAAAAACAAAAGCAAATAAAAAAGATATAAAACAACCTCATGTACTGTTGACCTAAATTCGAACGTCGAAAAGAGGTTTGCCTATGTCATTAACTCGACAAATATTTAAATAAATATGATTTACATAAAACAACATCAACCCCCGGGGGACCTTTGACATAAGATTATAGAAATTTAAAGAAAAAATGTTTAAAAAAAAAAAAAAAAAAACAGAAGCAATACTTGTTCTATATACTAGTATCCGCGTGCCTATTTACATATCTTTCCATTAAAGTTAACTCTTCATAATAAAATGCAAGCCTACACAGTTTCTCCGGGAAGCTGCAGGAGCTGCAGCAGACCAAAAATGGGGTGTGTTTCCGCAAGTGAGCTAGCAGTTCCTCACTTGCTGTTTCATAATCTTTCTCCTCCGCACATAAAACTGCGCTACACTACGTGCTAGCTGCTGGCTGCTCTGCAGTGGGAAAATAAAATCAAAATGAATAAAAAATAGGCCTTAAAACCAGGTCAACTTTAACTGGAAAAAAAAAGAAAAGTTTAAAAAAAAAAAGATGAGAAAAATCTTACTTTTTTTTAAACTAACACACCACCCCCTTTCCCCGGGTGATGGTTGTATGTGTGTACCCATTAAAAATATGCTGTGAGATGGATATAAAAATATACATTGCAACACACCCCACCCCCTCTTCAGAGTTTTTAAAAACAAGAAGAGCTCGAGTGGGGAAAAAAGGAAAGAAAACAAACAAAAGAAAAAATAATAATAATAATAGCCCATGTAGCAGCATCTGTATCTATGGGAATATCTATCATGCCTATGTGGATGAATGTCTACACACCGATGCGTACATGTAGGTTGAATGCAAAGTGCCATCAACACCAATCCACCAGCAGTAGTAGCACCACCATCACCACCACCGCAGCAACCACCCAACAGACTTTCCACTTCCACCATCCATCCGCACCAACCACTTGGGTATGAAATTACATTCCGAGGCCTATTTTTCATCTCTTCCACCCTCAAGGGCTTACGACCACTTCTGCCACCCCGGCTGCTTTGCGAAACATCATAAAAACCGACCCTCTGTCTTTGCCACCCAACTCTACCCTAGCCCGTTTTTGCGCTACTCTACCTATCGAGTACTCCTCCTTCTCGTTCTTGCTTCTCTTTCCTCTCGTTTTATCCTACTTTCATTCATTTTGTAAAAAGAAAACTTTTTCGAGTTCTCGGCCGAAAATGACTTTTCTTTTTTCGCTTATTTCTTTCTGTGTCACATTCAACCACCATAGCCAACAGTGCCGCCATCACGCAGTTAGCTCGCCACAAAAGAGGCCTTCATCATAGGAAACTATAAGTCTCCATAGCAACAACAATGTGAACCGGCAGATCTGTACACATGTATGTACATATGTATCTCGAAAAAAATCGATAAAAATAGTCGAAAAACTTCAGCATCGATGTGGCGGGAACTTAAGATGGGCACATTCGAACGCCCTAAATCGATTTGTTCAAATGTATTCGAATCAAAATCGAACATCTTCGAACTTATACAAATTATCTTTCTCTCACTCTTTCTCATACTGTTTTTCTCTCTCTCTCTCTCTCTCTGTTCTTTTGGTAGGGAAAGTCCCGAATAACGTTGACAAGAAATCAAATCACGACTATTACCAATTAAAGTTCATTGTCACTTCATGTGTCATACATATGAGTACACGTCATGAATTTCGAAATTTGCTATCCCATCAAAGACTAGCTAAAATCAATAATTGTCTATACTCTTAACCGTTGCTTGTCAAATACGAAATATCGATTTTTTGTTTTAAAATACATAAGTGTGTATTGGACAAAAGAAACGTCAACACCCATTTGTCATCACTCCTGTCATCAGGGGAAAGAAACAGAAACAAAATATTAAAAGTACCGGTTTGGGAGAGTAGTTTAGTCATTTTCTCGTTTTTCGGTGATGGAATGAGTAATTAAGAGAAAAAAAAAAATTATAAACAACACTCAACTGTCAAATGGCAATGACCGCTATCTCACACACGAACCGCCGAATTTGTTTCATTTTATTTTTGGTTTTTTTGAACGAAACCGTAAAAATAAATAAAGAAACAAAAAATGTAGAAAACAGAAAAGAAAACGAATAAACAAAGAAGACACTCGAAAATACGCAGACTTTGGAATGCGGGAAGCACAACCATGTGAGCGCGGTGGACGCTCGCCAGTCACGATAGAGTGAGATGAAAAATACGAAATTTTTCTGATCGTCTTTATTCCTTTGTCAGTTGGCTGGCAGTAATTGGGACCGTTTTGGTAAGAAAAGATAAAAGGAGGGGCGAGGGGGAAATTATAAAAATAAAATATGCATGGACGACGGCACGTACATAGATGTATCTACCGTACCACGTACATATATGTAAGATTGTGTCACGTCAAGAGAGCGGGAGTACGGAACTGAAGATAACCAGCCACAACAATTGTACCTTATAGGTATGGTAGTCGAAATCGATTTAAACTTAATACGAGTACCTCTTGGCAGTTTACTTATGCATGTACTTCATAAACATGTAGATACACAGGCATCTGTACACCTGTATGTAGAAATGTATCGGATAAATGATGGCATGACTAGGCAACAGGTGAACTTGTCGATTACAAACTACCAACGACCACTCGCTCGCTATTGTTCTTTTATTTGAAATTCATAATTTTTTTCAATTCTTGACAGTTTGCGTGTTTAGACACAACCTGCCATTCATGTGTCGCATGACGGTGACAAAGTCTGATCGAAAAAAATCAGTCGGTGGCGTGGCATGGTTCCTTGCTTTGTTGACTTTCCGTTTTTTCGGAACTGAATATTTTTAGTAACAAATCTGATTTGTATTTCCGTGTTTCACTTATTTACATATCACACATGCAGTCAAGTCAGGCTCGGTGTGTACATAAGTAATTTCATTTGACATTGACAGGTAAGGAGTTGATTGGGACCCTTAAACGCCACGCCGCCGTGTCGTCTACGTCGTCGTGACTTGAGAATGAACAACAATTATAGCTTTGAAAAATGAGTAAAAATTTGACTTAGCATTGGAGCTAAATTGATAATGAATCGATTAAACAGACTTGCGTTTAATCGTAAGCGTGAAGATGTCAGATTTAGATAGATATGGCAATCACGGAAGATTTTTTTTTGTTTTCTTAAAAAAGGTGTCAACACATTTACATACCTTTCTCGTTTGATTTACTACAAAATTAATACTAATCATAAGCGATTTTCTCGTTCTTTGTTTGATATTCCTTCTGTTCGACGTTATGGCATTGAAATTCGAAGATCGAATCGAATATTCGAAGTGTGAGTCGCTGTCAGTTTTGACAAGTTTAAAAAGCAGGCAAGCTTTTAAAGCAGACATGTACTGGTTTATCAGTATCAACTGAACCTGATCTTAGACCTCAAATACCACTAATCAAACACCTTTTGTATTTAAGACAAAACTAAATAGGATCCATTGGCATCTATGGCATTCTTTCAATGTGATCCTCTTCTTCTTTGGTGGCGTTACAGGCCATGAAAGACCAGAGCCAAGCTTCTCTCGAAAAATGATTCTTATACGACTTTCTCTTTATTGAAACTCTTAGTTTACTGCTTCAGACTCATTTCTCAGGAAATCAGATCGCCATCGGCTCCTCCTGGTATATTGCGTCGCGCGTGGTAGCGACAGAAGCCATTGAATTTGCTGTGTCATCCTTTGATGGCTTTAAGTCGCGAGGCAACGACTGGATATACCTTGTTATGCTGCAAAAATGTATAAGACAGCTGCTTCCAACATTGAAAAGAATTTTCACTGCCAGTCTGACACTTGCCATCATATCTATTACTTGGCGCTAAAAGTAGTCTTTATTCCCAAGAAAAGGAAAAGAGGATTACTCACTTGCTAAGTGAGTGTAAGACCAATTCGGCTAATTATCAGCGCGGAAAATCCTGCGAGGCTGCGCTTCAAAACCTATTTGGAAGAAGGAAAGAGAAAGGAAAGAGTACGCGCTGGGCATTTTCGTCGACATTGAAGGAGCTTTTGATAACGCAACTTTCGACGGCATGGCGTAGATGAAGCACTGGTCTTGTGGTTCAAAGCAATGCTTGTGCGCAGGACGTCGACCGCTTATGTGTCAAATTCGGCGTAAACAAGAGCTGCCCGCAAGGTGGCATCCTCTCTCCGCTGTTATGGTGCATGGTGGTCGATTCTCTGCTTGATGCTCTCAAGCAAGGCGGCGCTAAAGGTGATCGATGATTGGTGTACAAGAAATGGGCTGCTGGTTATTCCTCTTAAGACTGATGTCATTCTCTTCACGAGAGGGAGGAAAAATACTGACATAATTCAGCTGATGCTAAAAGGCACTCCCATCCCGGTGTTAAAGGAAACCAAGTATCTTGGAGTCATCTTAGATAGCGAGTTTCTTTACTCAAGGCATGTTGAGTCAAAAACTGCCAAGGCGCTGGCAGCTTTCTGGCAATACAAAGGAGCTTTTGACAAAACATGGGGCTTATCGCCGGCAAAGTCCCCTTGGATCAATATGGCGATGATAAGACCTATAATCTCATATGCATCGGTAGTCTGATGGAACAGGCTAATACGCAAACACGTCGTAGTCTCTTCCACCAAACTCCAAAGAATGGTTTACCTCAGCTGTATAGGGTGCCTCAGCTGTATAGGGGCTTTTGACAGCACGCCGGGCACTGCTCTAGATGCTTTGACGAACCTTCCACCCCTTGATATACTTATCAGAGGGTGTGCTCTGAAAGCCATGTCTCATCTGAAGAGAAATTGCTTTTGGTACAACTTGCAAAGGAAGAACAGTGTGCTTGCGCAAGAAATGTCATGTGACCCCTGTCTCATGGACATGCCTTCTGAAGCATTGACGCTCGTTATCCTATTGCGCGGGTTTTCTTTGAACACGGAAACATCCGACTACACTTTTCCTTAGGAAAATATGCGTTTGTCTATCAATCAGAGATATACGCAATCCTAATAGCCATGCACTATATTGTGAACCACAGGTGGAGGGGAAAAAGCATATGCGTCTGCAGTGACAGCCAAGCTGCACTCAATGCTGTATCCAGTCCTTCAACTAGGTTCAAATTAGTGCATGAACTCAAGACCGTCTTGAACAAAGTAGGCAGACTAAATTCACCAAGGCTCATGTATATGTGTTTCAGGGAATTTTGGGATCCCAGGAAATGAGATCTCTGATGAACTCGCCAGAATGGAATTGAACCCACTCTGGGTCTAACTGCGTACACACAATCGTGACAAAGCGCGTATTCCCTGATGCTTGCTTTGGTGGCGTTGAAGCCCGTGAAGGGCCAGAACCAAGCTTCTCTCAATCACCCATGTTGTGTATGATTTTTTTTTTTTTTTACACAGGGAAAGGGACCGAAAGGGACAGTTTAATGCCGATTTCGAACGGCTTGAGCTGAGAAGCTTTTTCTTGGCAAGGGACCGTAGTACACTTGCCAAGAAAAAGCCAGTTTGTCAGTACGCCGCCGACGAGGGGCGCCGCGAAACAAACATTCGATGGCGTTGGTGTTATCGGGATCCGAACTCGCTCATCCTGCGCCAGAGTCCAACGCACTAACCACTGCGCCCTCAAGATCGTATTCCCTGATATCTGCAAGAAATCCGCAGCTTTCCTCCTGTCCTTAAGCAGAATTGATTGTAGGGATTCATTACACTTTTGCAAAGCATCTCCGCGTGCTTGGCACAAGTGAGACGCCTACTTGTGCTGTATGTTGCGAGGAGGGTGACACGGCACAGCATTTTCTCGGCGACTGTCCCGCCTTTGCTCGCGCACAGTGGCGCACCCATGGGGCCGACGTGGTGTGAGCCGAATCTCTTAGCTCTTCATCACTGAAACTCCTTCTAACCATTCTCCGGAAAACGGGGAAAATACAGTAATGTAGGGTGTCTGTCTGGGGTACAATGGACTAGTATTTCTGTCTGAGCGTCTAAAGTGGTTCTAAGGGTCAAAGGGGACAAGACCAAGCACATATATGTATGCTGTCATCAAAGAAAGACGCGCAACACATTTAAGATGGAAAGGAGCATATGAATATGCAATGACAGCCAAGCTCCATTCAGTGCCGATCATAACACTTACAAAATAGGACCCTATCGTCTGCAATAGGGCAAGAGAGCAAAGACAAAATGCGCCATGATTCAGTTTTTGTTCTTGGAAAAAGCGAGAATGCAAGTCAGGCTGCTGAAATTGTAAATAACATCAATACCGTTCTGGTAATCACCATCGCGTCCGACCGCTAGGAACTTTGCCGACCGACTCTCCCAAAATCTCTCCGAAAGTTCGACTCCGAACCTGCCGACACGAGAATTGACAACTTTTTAGCATCATACTTGAGAAGATCGGGCGAGGCCGACAAGTCAGAGAGGAACCTCAACCAATTTGGTGTGCGCATATGAAGGCAGCTGGCAAAAGACGGTGCTGGCTGGAGAGGTTTGTTGGTTGGTTACACAGGTGAAAGGGACCTACAGCTGAGGCAATTTATACTGCGGGGGGTTTTGCTAGTACCCCGCCGAGGAGGGACGCCGCGAAATAAACACTCGATGGCGTTGGGGTTATCGGGATCCGAACTCGCTCATTGTGCGCCACGGCGCCCTCGGTTACGACATATACATACGTTTAGCAACTGGACAACAGGATGAAAATCCCCACCCCGGACTAATGGAGACTGGTTCATAAGCCACTTCTGTCGAGAAATCGTATATCAAAATGTGTTGAGCATCAAGGAAATATGCTGATTGGCCCCCTACTGAATGGAGACATATTACTTCTTTAGAGGTATAGGATCTAGTCAGTATGCCAGAAGTCATTCTAACATTCGAGTTCTTACCTAGGTATACCGCAAGTCGGCAATGGGGCTGCTTTTCATGCTACGAGTACTGACCCTTCATATATAAAATCGGACCACAATGGATCAACATCTTTATTTGAATATCTTGGAAAATATGATGTTGCCATTTGAAGAGTGCAAAACACCTCGAAAATAGGCCCTATAGCAAGATAACGACTCTCTGGGCTTTAAAAAGCTTCGAACCTTACAAGTCTCCAGGACCGGATGCGATATTACCAGCGGAGCTCCAGCAGGTAGCTAATATACAAGAGTTACCTCTCCTTATCCTACATCCCTAGCAAGTGGAAGGTAACCAAAGTCATTTTCATACCAAAGGCAGGCAAAAGCTCCCACACGTATACAAATGACTTGAGGCCTGTTAGTCCCACTTCTTTTCTACTAAAAACTCTAGAGAATATTTTAGACGGAATATACCCTAGTGGCCTTTCTCGATATTGAGGGCGCATTTAACAATGTTGAACAATGGCGCTGTCTGATCTGGGTGTTACGGGATCAGTGATAGAACTGGTATGACAACTGCTAACGCAGAGTCGTCAAAGCCAACTTCGCTGGGGCATAGGAAAATGGCCCACATCACATAAAGGCCATACTAACATTCCTTGATCACTTCGAAGTACCCATGGACACAGACTACATCATCCCGCAGTATGTGTTTACTAAGAACTTCGCAGTTACCTTTCCATCCAGGGAAAAATGGGCTTAAGGGAAAGTCATACCGAAGGAATCGATTTCACTCTATACCGATGGCACCAAGAAGGAGACGGGTGTAGGCAGTGGAGTCTTCTCCCAAATCACTGCAGTGTGTACCAAGCAAATAACTTCGATAGCGAAAGCTCTTGCATGGCTTAGGATCAATGTAATATCCGCTACGGATATTATCGTTTGCACGGACAGCCAATCGGCGATAAAATTCCTGGCTGCGGTAACCCACAAATCAAGTACATCTCTAAACTGCCGCCTATCTCTAGACGAGATGGCTGAACAGTTCAATATGAAAATACTGTGGGTTCCCGGGTATAGGATTATTCCAGGAAACTGCGATGCCGACCAACTCGCAAAGTTAGGGTTAAGCACACTCATTCTTCCAACTAGACTACTAGAGCTACCCTCCAATGACTTCTGCCGCGGCTGCATGGATGAGGAGGAAGAGGAATTGATACCCCACCTCCTCTGCTCATGCCCTTCATTTGCGAATCGCAGGAGGTTCTACCTCGATGCGCCCTTCAATGATAACTTAAGTGAGCTAGCAGATATTAGAGCTCAACACCATCGCTTCATCAGAAGCACCGATTGGTTTTCAGGTAGCGGATCAAGGTAATATCATCCATGGGGTATCACAATGGGCTGACTTCGGCCTACGTGTGGCGTATGCCAACCACTTTAACCTAACCTAAGATACCGACCAAAAACATATTGATCTTTCAGCAAAATGTTGATTTCACAACATGGGAATAAGTTTCCTTAACATCGCATACAAGATCTTCTCTGCCGTACTGTGTGAACACCTGAAACCCTTCATGGATAATCTGATAGGTTCTTATCAGTGTGGTTTCAGGTCAGGTAAATCCACAATAGACCAACTATTCACACTGCGGCAGATCTTGGTGAAGGCCCAAGAATACCAAATCGACACTCATAACCTTTTCGTCGATTTCAAGGCCGCGTATGACAGTGTGCATAGAGACGAGCTATACAACGCCATGTCTGGTTTTGACATCCCTGCCAAACTCTGACATCCCTGCCAAAGTCGTCACATTGTGCAGAATGACAGTGGAGAACTCTCGCTGCTCCATTAAGGTCGGTAGCGAATTAACCGAGACCTTTGATATTAAAAAAGGATTTAGACAAGTTGACGCACTATCATGTAATTTCTACAACATCGTCCTTGAAAATATCATACGAGACTCACTGCCCAACACAAGAGGTACGATCTATTTAAGGTCTGCACAATTGGTTGCGTACGCGGATGACATTGACGTAATTGGACGAACACAGCAGGACATCAATGATGCGTTCGAAAGCATTGAGGCTGGAACAGCTAAAGTGGGTCTTTCGATTAACGAGGATAAAACGAAATATGTATGTACATGCTATCAACCAAAAAAGACGCGCAACACCGACGTCTCGGCCAGAACGTCGCAATTGGCAGCTACAGATTCGAAGTGGTCAAAGACTTCATCAATCTTGGCTCACTTGTCACAAGCGGCAACAGCACCAGCGCTGGGATTAAACGCAGAGTTACTCTTGCCAATTGCTGCTTCTTTAGGCTCAAGAGCCAATTGAGAAGTAGAGCCCTCTATCGAAAGACCAAAGTTGCGCTCTACAAATCTTAATCAAACCGATTCTGCTCTATGGCGCAGAGGCCTGGACTTTAATGAAATCCGATGAAGAGGCCCTTGCCCGTTTCGGGTGGAAAATTCTGCACTCAATCTATCTATGGTCCCGTTTTTACAAACTGGGAGTGGAGGAGAGAGATACAAGGATGAACTATATGGGCTGTACAGCCACATCGTTACGACGTCTAGGGATCCAACGTCTAAGATGGCTAGACCATGTAGAACGAATGCATAACACAGTTCCAGCCCAAAGAGTCTTATAGTCCAATCTAAGGTGGCACACACAGGTGGAAGGGGACCTTAACAAACTGGGAGTGCGTCGCTGAAAACAGCTGGCAAAAGACCGTGCCAGCTGGAGACGTTTGTTGGTTGAAGCCTAAGTTCACACCGGACTGTAGCGCCACCTAAATAGGTAAGTATGTATGTAAGAGGCACGCTGGTTAAGGCACACTATTGACTCAAGCTTGTTAGATCATTTGGTCAACTCATTAAGTGATGAGCGTGGAACCAATACAAAAACGTGTTTTCTGGGACCACTTTCCTGTTTTCATCAGTCGAGACTTATTTGATGTTAAGTCATAGGTAGTTAAGTCATGAGAGCACCGTGGCGCAGTGGGTAGTGTGTTGGCCTCTGACGCCGATGACGCGGGATCGAATCCCGACACAGCCATGCTATCGAACGTGTTTTTCACGGTATTTCTCCTCAGCGGGACTCTGACAAAATCCCTTGTAGTAAAATTGTCATGAAAAGCTTCTCGAAATTCGCCGTTCAGAATCGGCAATAAACTGTAGGTCCCTTTCACCTAGGTTAGGTTAGGTTAGGTTGACGTGGTAGGCGTAAGCCACACTTAGGCCGAAACCGGCCCATTGTGATACCACCTAGATCAGGTTACTCTGATCCGCTACCTGGGAACCAACCGGTGCTTCTAATAAAGCGGTGGAGTTGAGTTATTTTTTGGTTTGCTAGCTCACTCAGATTGTCGAAGAAGGGCGCGCCGAGGTAAATCCTCCTGCGATTCGCAAAAGAGGGACATGACCAGAGGAGGTGGTGTATTGATTCCTCCTCCTCCTCGTCCATGCAGCCGCGATAGAAGTCTGGGGGCAGCCCCAGTCTGGCGGCGTGTTTTCCAATGGTGCAGTGACCTGTAATGACACCCACTAGAGTGCTTAAGGTTGCCCTTTTGGTTGCCATCAGGTCCCTGGTTCGTCCTAAGTTTAACTTAGGCCACAATTGATTGGTGATAAAGTCGATATTGCTCTCATTCCATTGGAGATCGGTCTCCTCTATGGTTTGAAGCTTTATCATGTGCTTTACCGTACTTATTGGTGTTTCTAGGTACCCGAGGGTAGGTAGGCTGAGTGTGCTTGACCCTAACTTTGCGAGTTCGTCGGCCGCGCAGTTTCCTGGAATATCCCTATGCCCGGGAACCCACAGTATTTTAATGTTGAACTGTTCAGCCATCTCATCTAGAGATAGGCGACAGTTAATGGATGTTTTTGATTTGTGGGTTACCGCTGCCAGGGATTTTATCGCAGATTGGCTATCCGTGCAAATGATAATATCCTTTGTGGATATTACATTGATCTTGAGCCATGCCAGGGCCTCCGTTATCGCAGTTATTTCTGCCTGAAACACACTACAGTAATTTGGGAGTCTAAATGATAGGTTGAGGTTAAGTTCCTTGGAGTAGACCCCACTGTCTACACCCGACTCCATCTTAGAGCCATCGGTATAGAGGGAGATCGAGTCCTTTGGTATGACTTTTCCTTCAGCCCATTCCTCCCTAGATGGAAAGACAACTTCAAAGTTCCTGGTGAACACATTCTGCGGGTTGATGTAGTCAGTGTCCATGGGTACTTTGAAGTGTTTTAGAATAGAGGTGTGGCCTTTTTGAGATGTGGGCCATTTTCTTATGCTCCTCATCCATAGGGCCGCGCATGCAGCAACTTGCTTGCTGAAAAGGTTTAATGGTGGAAGATGTAGTAGAGCATTTAAGGCCTCCGTGGGGGTTGATCTGATCGCTCCGCTTATATATAAGCTGGCCGATCTTTGTACCTCCCCAGAAGGTTTCGATTGACTGCTTTGTCCAGACCTGGCTTTGTATGGCTTTGTCCGCCATACAGGAGGATAGGCCTTATGTCTGCTGTGTAAAGCCAGTACATAATGCTTGGTTGGAGACCCCACCTCCTGTCCACTACTTTTTTACGGCTGTAGAGGGCAACAGTTGCTTTCTTGACCCGATCAAGAATGTTGGGTTTCCAATTCAGCCTCCTGTCAAGGACAAGGCCTAGATATTTAGCCTGTTCTTTAATTGTTAGTTGAGTTCCACCCAGCCTCGGTGGGTTGAGGGGCGGAATTTTATATTTGTTAGTGAACAGTACTAGATCGGTCTCCTTTGGGTTCAACCCAAGTCCACAGTACCGTGTCCAGGTTTCTACTGTATGTAGTGCACTCTGCAAAAGGTCGCATAGAGTGCTGGGAAATTTTCCTGTGACGGCAATAGCAATGTCATCCACATAGGCGATCACAGCGTATCCTTTCTGCTCCAGCATCAGCAGTAGTTCGTTGACCAGCACGTTCCAGAGGAGAGAGGAGAGTACTCCACCCTGTGGTGTACCTTTGCTGACCATTCTGGTTGAGACGGCACCAGCGAAGTTGGCTTTGACAACTCTTTGTATTAGCAGCTGTCGTACCAGTTCTATCACTGATCCCGTAACACCCAGATTAGACAGCGCCTTGAAGAGGGCCCATGGTTCAACATTTTTAAGGGGGCCCTCAATGTCGAGAAAGGCGACTAGAGTGTATTGTTTATTTTCCAGAGACCTTTCTATTTTACTGACCAATGAGTGGAGTGCTGTTTCCACCGATTTGCCTTTGTTGTAGGCATGTTGGTTATCCGACAGCCTTCCTGAGATGCAGCTGTACCGGATGTGTACGTCCAAAATCCTCTCTAGAGTTTTTAATAGAAAAGAAGTGAGACTAATAGGCCTTAGGTCATTTACATACGTGTGGGAGCTTTTGCCTGCCTTGGGTATGCAAATGACTTTGGCTACCTTCCACTTGCTGGGGATCTAGGAAAGGGAGAGGCAACTATTGTATATAACCACAAGCCAGAGGAGGATGATATCTGCTGCCTGCTGAAGCTCAGCTGGTATGATCCCATCTGGTCCCGGAGAATTGTAGGGTTCAAAGCTCTTTATGGCCCAAAGGACCATGGGACCATTTTCCCTATGGGAAAATGAAACCACACACAACATGGGTGATTGAAAGAGAAGCTCGGCTCAGGTCCTTCATGGACTGTAACGCCAACATACATACATGGGTAAACAGAACGGAAACAGGAAACTTCCTTAACAATTACTTCACTCTAATCCCGTTCCAATCACAGCTGTCGATGCATAGCAACGGTCAAATTAAGTCATCAATGTCCATTTCGGTTATTACTAATGCAAAAAGGAAATCAAAGGAAATGCCGTCGTATACCTAAAACCAGTATCCTTTGAAGGGCACAACAGGGCTAAAGCAATATAACGCATTGTAATAAAAAAAAAGTAAAACCATATGCGTGCCCTAAGCCATCATGTCGAAAGTGTCATTCCAATTTTGCACGGCACGACCATAAGAGGGGAAGGGGCAAAATGATGGCCAAATTAATGGACTCTGCCTCTCAATTGATATTTAATTTACCTAAGCGAACCACTACCACTAACACTAGCGCACTAGTCACACATTTCTCTCTTCCTCAACTTGCGTGCGGTTGGTTTCCGTTTCCTTTTTTCGGGAACAGATGTCTGAACACATTTCCCAGCCATCGAAAGGGTATGAGACTGGCGGAAAACAAGTTTTCTACTGTTGCTCATGGTTTAAGCACTCGATTTGGTTTTTTTTTTTTTTTTTTGCAAACAGGGCGTGTTTATGATTGTTGCGAAAGAATGTCAATGAAGAGGGTAGGTCAGTCATAAAGGAAGAAAACCAAAAAAGAGGAACCGACAGAGGGCACGAACCACAAGACATTTCCCTCTCTTGGCACCGACTGCCGACCAAAACCACGAGGGACACATATCACATTTCATTTATATTTAGCGTGCATACATGCAACTGAGAACGTTAAAGGAGGCAAGGAGCCACGAAACGAAGGGTAGAGAAGGGCCAGCCAAGTGCAGTCTCGTCTCGTAAAACTTTGGCGGAAGCTTGGGAAACCAGTTGGTTGGTTGTTGCATATATTATGTCGCATGTTCGCGCCAATTTAATCCACAAATGTCACACCTCCTGTCGTTTGTGTTTGCCGATGTCCTTCGACGAGTTGCTGCCAAATGCACATACACACACGCAGACCATTATGATGACAACGTCGATAAGTTTGTTCGTGACATTTATTTTTCTTTAAAAGGACTTGTTGCAATTTGGAGGACTATAAAAGGATAAGTAATTGCTGTTATTACGAGAGAGCACCGGGGCAGCTCTAGAGATCATGTGGTCACACGCGCACACGGCCGTGTATACGTCGCTTAAGGTTACATTTCCGCAGTATTTACTCGACGAGCACGTCTCAGTCGACAACTTATTGACTGAACGTGTGTGCGTGCTGTTGTTTTTGAATAACAAATTCCCGAATGTCGGTCAACAAACAATAACTGTTGATTCAGGTTATATTCGTTTTCTTTTCAAATTTATTTTCAATCTTGTGTCGTTTGAGTTTTTGTGCATTCTTATGCAGATGAGCTTAAGATCATGACGTGACAGGCGGTAGGCGGTTGTCATGAGCGCTTATTCCTTGAGGTGATTTAAGACTCGAGGCAAAGTTTTAGGTCAAATTTCGTCTCTTGCATACGCTATTCGACATGCAACAAAGTTATTTGGAGTCTGTAAAGGACAGAAGAAGGGAAATAGTGGATCTGGAGCGTATGAACTCGTCCAACACCATAGAAATGTTTCCGGAATGTGGCCGAGTAGGTGGAAGCGTAGGAAGTAAAGTTGAGAAACCAAATATTTCGAGATGGTAAAAGTGGATGGGCGAAGGGGTTTCTTCTAAATACGTTGGCGTGTTCATTGATCGTTTCTTAGCAGCTTCTATGACAGTATAACAAACAAAAGTTAGCAAGTTATCCGAGCCTTGCGACATGTCTATAAGTTATCCTCTCCATCTTAAGCAATACTTTGTTTAGATCTGAGAGATCGAGTCCCCCTTCGCTCAACGATAATTTGTAACCTAGATATTGTCGAGCTCCGTAGACTGACAAAGACAAGTGGAATACTGAGGTTCTCAAGAAGCGGTGGAATGACGGCATTTGCAATAAACAGTTTCTTAAAATCTCTATGAGATGGTAAAGGACTAGCAAAGGCCTCGTAGAGGTAGCATCTGCCGACGGATGCTGGTCCGACAAAAAGCGAGTAAGAGCCTCTGCAGCCGAACACCTTGCAGCTCTGCTGGTCACGTCCTACCTTCCACCTCCTCGTGGTGCCATCTGGAATGGCGAGTATCCTGTGCCACCAAACAGGATTAGTGTCGGTTGGGCTATGGTCTAGCAAACCATAACCGTAAAACCACTGATTGCTCAGAAGCAAAAAACAGCCTCGGATAAAAAAAACGGAACGGGCTTACATACATATGTATGTTGACGGTTCTGTACGTGGAATGTTAGGTCCCTAAACAGACCACGTGCGGCCGAACAACTTGCGGACGCCCTATACCGCTATAAAGCGGACGTAACCGCCATCCAGGAAATGCGGTGGAATGGGCCGGGCAAAAAGCGGATGGAAAACTGCGACATCTACTACGGTGACTGCTATAGGGAGAGAGGACAGACTATTTGGATGCGGATTTGTTGTTAGAGGTGGACTAAGGCATAAAGTTCTTAGCTTTCAGTATGTGAATGAGCGCCTCATAACGATCCGCATCAAGGCAAACTTTTGTAACATCAGCCTCATACATATGTGTCCATGCCCCCACGGAAGACAAGGATGACTCCATCAAAGATGATTTCTATGACCTCCTAGACAGAACATATGCGAAATGCCCCAGCTATGATACCAAAATCATCTTAGCAGATTTTAACGCTAAGCTGGGTAAAGAAAACATCTTTGAACGGGTCATCGACAAACACAGCCTAAATGAAACCACATCCGATAACGGACACAGGTGGATCAACCTTGCCATGGGGCGAAATCTTCTTTTAGCCAGAACACACTTTCATGCCAGCACACCTCGATATACACAAAGGCACCTGGCGGTCGCCAGATCAATCAGTCACCAACCAGATTGATCACATCGCGATTGCCGTCAGACATTCCTCCACTATTCTGGATGTTCGCACTTTCCAAGGAGCGAACATCGACTCAAACCACTATCTTGTAGCAGCCAAGATACGTAAACGGATAACACGAACACCACGGAGTAGAGTTAGAACACCAAGCTATGACGTCGGAAAGCTTCTATCGGCAGTGCCTTTGCCAACCGCGTCTCCCTTAAGCTCTCCGATACACCTCAATCCCCCACTCAGTCAGTAGAGCAACAAGAGAGCCTGTGCAAATAAGCCCCGAAGAGCACAGCAACGGAAGTGCTGGGCCTTAAAGCTCCACCACAACGAAACACCTGGTTCGATGACGAGTGTAGAAGGATTCATGCAGAAAAGCGGGAGGCACACAAAGCCTCATGACACAAAAAAAAAACAAGAGCGGCTCATGAGCTCTACGAGCTTAAAAGAAGGGGAGGAACATAAGCTTCTCAAAAGAAAAAAGAAAGAGCACGAGAAGCGGGCGATTGGAGAGGTGCTGTTGGAGGCACGACGTTCGATAATGTTATCAACGGATAAAACGAATGTTTCAAGGTTATAAGGCCCGAAAGGAGGCCTGTAAGGATGAGAACGGACACCTAGTAGTAGAATCGCAGTCGATGCTGAGAGTTTGGAAAACCCACTTCTGCAAACTGTATAACGGCGATGACAGCCAACATACCGCCGTCAGGCAGAATAATCCATTTCTTAACGACGAAGATCGCAGAGAATTCCGTCTCTCTGATCTCAACGAAGTTGAGATTGGTCGTTTCGAGAAAAAGATTCTGCGTGCGGATCGAACGCCTAAGATGGCTTGGCCATGTAGAGCGAATGGACACCACAGCTCCGGCACGTAGAGTCTTTGAATCCAACCCCGAGGGACGAACTAATAGGGGACGGCAGCACCTAAGGTAGCGCACACAGGTGGAAAGGGACCTCAACCTCAATGTTGGTTGAGGCCCAGGTTCACCCGAACTGTAGCGCCCGTTAAGTAACTAAGTAAGTAAAAATCTCTACGAAACCCCATACAAGTTTGTCATAGAAAATCCCAAGAATCAGCGGCAATAGAGTGCTTTTTTTTTTGAGTTGAAGTGACCGACACCAAGGATTCGATCGCAGAGCTTGTTGGTAAGGCAACACGTTGTTTTTGAGCTCTGACGCTTTTAAGCTGAAGGTATCCAGACGCCAACAGCCAGGCAAAGGTTTCGACAAGATCCAAAGATTGCGTTGGACACTCTTGTCAAGCACTGTCCTCACGATATCGCCGAAGTATTGGCTTTTGATCTCTGAGTCTAAAGGTGGCAGTCCAGATGGAAACTTTTCAAACAAGGCGACCTGCGTGAGTTCCCTTACCAGGCTAAGGCACTTGTCAAGGACGAAAATTCGTCCATATAAAATTTTTTTTTATACATAGTTCGCGCATTCTCTTATTATATTTGTCACACAACCTGGACGGAGGGCAGATGGTTTGGGTCGTAGAAGTTCGTTCACTGCTCTCCAAGGGTATCTCTAGACTTGCAAAAGAGGGGGCCATCGAATAGTCAACCTATAGATAGTGTTAAACGGCTGAAGAAAGAAATTAGATTCGACAAGAAGAACTCTTGGAGAAGCTTTTGTGGCTCTATGGAATCGTATACGGGTGCGACTCGTCTGAGAAAGGTCCTTGCCAAAGCTCCCACACAGATGTCCTCTATAAGGAGACCTGATGGTAGCTGGACAGACTTAAACGAGAACGTGCTTGATTCCCTATTAAAGTGTCATCTCCCTGGCTGCGAAAATGCAGGAACCTTCAATTCGGCAGACACGCTGCCATGGGAATGTATCGAACATGACACAATCGATTCGATTGTTACTGAGAAAACGATCCTGTGGGCAATCAATTCATTTGATTCCTACAAGGCGCCGGGAATGGATGGTATTTATCCGATTATATTGCAGGAACCGTGTGAAGTTATTCCATGACTGAAGCGCATTTACTCCTGGTGCCCAGGATGGGTTATGTTCCACAAGCGTGGAGGAGCACTCTAGGTGCCTTTCTACACATTGAGGGTGCTTTTAATGATGTCAGTACTGAGGCAATAGTGTCCAGCCTTCATATAGCCCAAATAAGCCCGGGAATATGCAGTTGGATTGAGCAAATGCTGAGTACTCGTATAATAAACTCGGCGACGGCATTGCCATCTTAATTCCTCCTGAAACGTTTCCGCAGGTCCTCAGCGAAGTTATGCACTAATGTTAGCTGATAACTGGGTCAAGGGGCAAGGCCTGGGAGTAAACCCGGCGAAAACAGAGATACACCTACCTCCGTATGAATGGTATCGATCTGAACCCTGGAAAATCTGGCATATCTTGGCATATTCCTGGACTCCAAGCTTAGATGGAGAGAAAATGTTGATGAAAGAATCAAAAAGGCCTACGTGACACTATATTCGTGCAGAGTAGCGTTTGGACATGGGGCCTCAGACCGAAGTTAATACATTGGTTATACACTGCGGTGGTAAGATCTATTCTAGTCTATAGTTCGGTTGTCTGGTGGAAGGCGCTTGAGAGGAAATGCCATCTTCAAAGTGTGTCAACCGTTCAAAGGGCAAAGGATCTATGAAGTCCACACCAACGGCGGCTCTTAAAGCGATACTGAACCTCCCACCCTTGGACATAAACTGCGAGAGCATCGCAGCTAGAACTGCGCTAAGGCTAGAAGAATCGGATCTCTGGGCAATGAGTCTTTACGGCCACGCATCAGTCCTGGATCGATGGGCCATCTCGAGATCCAGAACCGAAACAGACAATGTCACCCGACTTATTTCTTGTGAGAGGAGATTCTCTATTAGAATTCCCTCCAGGGAGTAGTGGACCGGTGGACCGGCACGGAAAATGAACTGGCAATCTACACCGACGGATCCAAAATGAATGTCGACACAGGTGTCGGGTCTATTTTGAATCTCGGGATATATGTACATCGCTCCTATAGACTTGAACTTGATGATGACTGCAGTGTTTTCCAAGCTGAGGTCTTCGCAATCAAGACGGCAGACAGGGAGTACGCGCTTAGTCATCCTGCATCATGGATATTCCCTCCATCTACGGTTGTTTGCATTAAAGGCCCAATCGTTTACGTGGGTATTGACCGTGAAAACAAGCAGACCCAACCCGCCTTGGGTTCTGTTAACTCTCCTCTGAGTGAATGCGGTCTCCGAAGCCTCAAGAATAAGGAAGATTCTAGCATCGGCGCCGTACAACCCAAGCCATCTGGTTCCTGGACGAGCTCCAGAACGGAAACCCTGGAACTTCTTCTAAACGCCCACTTTCCGGGCAGCAGTGACTCGGCTGTGACACCTCCTCAGGTCATCCAACCGACGACATCCTCCTTCGAGCGTGCTCTCAACCTGGTCACCAACAACAATGTCCTAAAATTCCGCCCCTCAACCAACCGAGGTTGGGTGGAACCAACTAATAATCAAAGAGCAGGCCAAATATCTAGGCCTAGTCCTTGACATTCTTGACCGCGTCAAGAAAGCAACTGTTGCCCTCTACAGTTGCAAAAAAGTGATGGGCAAGAAGTGGGGTCTCCAACCAAGCATTATGCACTGGCTCTACACGGCGGTCATAAGACCCATCCTCCTGGACAAGGCACTCAATCGGAACCTTCTGGCCATAAACGGAGCGATCAGATCAACCCCCACGGAGGCCCTAAACATTCTGTTACACCTTCCACCACTGAACCTTTTCAGCAAACAAATTGCTGCCTGCGCGGCCCTGAGGATGAGGAGCATAATAAAATGGCCCACATCACAAAAAGGCCACACAACCATTCTAAAACACTTCGAGGTACCCATGGACACAGACTATATCATCCCTTAAAACGTGTTCACTAGGAACTTCGAAGTTGTTTTTCCATCCAGGGAGGAATGGGCTGAAGGGAAAGTCATACCAAAGAACTCGATCCCCCTCTATACCGATGGCTCTAAGATGGAGTCGGGTGTAGGCAGTGGGGTCTTCTCCAAGGAACTTAACCTCAACTTATCATTTAGACTCCTAAATTACAGTGTGTATCAGGCTGAAATAACAGCGATAACGGAGGCCCTTGCATGGCTCAGGATCAATGTAATATCCGCCAAGGATATTATCATTTGCACGGACAGCCAATCTGGGATAAAATCCCTGGCAGCGGCAACCCACAAATCAAAGACATCTCTTAACTGTCGTCTATCTCTAGATGAGATGGCTGAGCAGTTCAACATTAAAGTATTGTGGGTTCCCGGGCATAGGGACATTCCAGGAAACTGCGCGGCCGATGAACTCGCAAAGTTAGGGTCTAGCACACTCAGCCTACCTACCCTCGGGTACCTAGAAACACCAGTAAGTACGGTAAAGCATATGATAAAACTCCAAACCACTAAGGCGACCAACCTCCAATGGAATGAGAGTAATATCGGCTTTATCACCAAGCAACTCTGGCCTAAATTAAACCTAGGACGAACCAGGGACCTAATGGCAACCAAAAGGGCAACCTTAAGTACTCTGGTGGGTGTCATTATAGGTCACTGCATCATTGGGAAACACGCCGCCAGACTAGGACTACCCCCCGACTTCTGTCGCGGCTGCATGGACGAGGAGGAGGAGGAATCAATACATCACCTCCTCTGCTCATGCCCTCTTTTGCGAATCGCAGGAGGATCTACCTCGGCGCGCCCTTCTATGATAATTTTAGTGAGCTAGCAGACCATAAAATAGCTCAACTCCATCGCTTCATCAGAAGCACCAGTTGGTTTTCTGGTAGCGGATCTGGGTAACACGATTCATGTGGTATGACAATGGGTCGACTTCGGCCTACGTGGGGCTTATGCCGACCACATTAGCCTAACCTAACCTAATTTCTCTTGAGACAGGACATGGCTTTCAAAACACACCCTCTGATAAATATATCAAGGGATGGAAGGTTCATCATAGTAGAGCAGCGCCCGTACAGCTGAGACAAACTGTTCTTTGGAGTTTGGTGAAAGAGGCTACGACGTCTTTGCATATGAGCCTGTTCTACCAGACAAACGATGCAAAGAAAACCTTTGCCGGCGATAAGCTACACGTTTTGCCAAAGGCACCTTTTCATTGGCAGAAGGCTGACAGCGCTTTGTTGATTTTTGACTCAACATGCTTAGACCAAAAAAGCTTGCTATCTAAAATAACTCCCAGGTACTTAGCTTCCTTGGATACCGCAATGGGAGTGTCTTCTAGTACCAGCTGAGCCATGCCAGTATTTTTCCTCCTTCTCTTGAGAGAGCTAATTGACAGCACATTTATCGTGCGCCACTCAACGATCACATTTAGCGCTGTCTGTGGTATAGAACAGCGACATCATCCCCGGATAGTACTGGGCATAGATTCCAGAGACATTGAGAGCATTCGACCACTGTGCACCATAACAGCGCAGACAGGACGCCATCTTGCGGGCAGCCCCTGTTTACGTCAGATTTGACACAATGTCCGAGACCTGCATCAGCGATCAATGTCATGTGCACGGCTATTGCTTTGATCCACAAAATCAGTGCGTCATCTGCGAACCGCAGCGCAGTAAACGTCGGCAAAGCGTGTAGCTCACTCACTCCTTGCGATCATTTCATTCTCAAGGTCACCACTTCAACAGAATCAACAATTATACGAGCGCAATTGGCAAATAAGCATCGCACGACACCCATGATAGGCCGAATAAGAAGGAATAAATGCAATTGAAAGGCAGGAAACCGAATCGCATCGTTGAAAATCGATCGACGAATCAGAATTGCCATTCCCAATGACGTCTGCACATTTCGACTGAATCTGATGTGCAAATATGTATGCAATCAGACTTGCAAAGCTAAGCTAAATGCAACAAACAACATAACGAATATTCAACAGTATTCAGTTGCTGGACATAGGAGCACTTGGTAATCGGATATGTGGATCAACCTGCAATGCAGTTGATATTCAACTGGAATGTGGTTATATCAGCACAATTGTTATCTGAGTTGATTCCGAGTCGACTACACGTGAGTGGGACGATACAAGCTTAAGTTCAATATGCGTGTTATGACTTTCTTCGTACTAGGATGCCTCAGTCCTGGGCTGTTTGGTAATTCTCTGGCGTTAAAAATGCCACACGTGGTAGGTAGGTAGAGTTGAGAAGAATACACATAGGCCAGGGAGGCCCGTTGTGCAGCTACGAGGGGGTTTTACCCCCCTATTATAGGAACCATTTTGTGCTTCTTAAGAAGTTAAGAAGATCAAGTATCCCTACTTTCTGAACATCTGTCAGATCGTTAAGGAAGTAAGAGCCTAGGTAACGTTTCCTGAAATTACAGAGAGCTGGACAGGCGCAGAGAAGGTGGTGAATGGATTCAACCTCCTCCTCGTCCTGACAGCTTCTGCAGAAATCATTTGGAACTATTCCTAGTTTTTGTGCGTGACTGCCAATGAGGCAGTGTCCTGTGATGACACCGATGACTTTGTAGATGTCAGTTCTTTTTAGGGAGATTATACTCCTTGTGCGTTGACTGTCCAGCCGAGGCAGATTAGCCTGGTGATGACGCAGGTACGTCCCTGTGTCCATCTCAGGTTCGTCTCGGCCCTGGCGAGATTGGTCAGATTATGTTTAATGGTTGTAAGGGGTACTCCCTCACAAGCCACGATTGATTGTAGCGTCGTTCCTAGTTTAGCGAGTGTGTCGGCTTTTTCATTTCCTGCAATGTCACTGTGTCCTGGTACCCAGATAAGCTGTATGTTGAACTGTTCTGCCATCTCGTTAAGAGATCTGCGACAGTCGAGACTAGATTTTGATGTGTACACATAGGACTCCAGCGACTTTAAGGCTGCTTGACTGTCTGTGAGAATGCGAATATCCGTGGTGGATATTACGTTCCACTTCAGCCAAGACAAAGCCTCTTTTATTGCCAACAGTTCCGGCTGGAAAACGCTGCAGTGATCTGGTAATTTTAGAGCTTTATGTAGCTTGAGTTGTTTGCAGAAACCTCCACTGCCCACCCCGTCTTTGGTTTTAGACCCGTCAGTGTAGAAATCCACACAGCTTCTGCGCGGTTGAGTTTGGCGGGTCCAGTTCTTCCTGTCCGGATAAATCATCGTAAAGTTTTTGTCCAAGACTATGGTGGGTTCTGTGTGGTCTAGGTTTTCTGTCATAGTTATCTTGTTTTGCAGAATGGAGGAGTGGCCAGTGACATAGCTCACCCATTTCGAGTTGGCTTTTAGTCTTATGGCCGTGTGTGTGGCAATTTGCTTGCGAAAATATCGAGTGGTGTAAGGTCTGGTATCATGTTACACGCAGCCGTTGGTGTGGACCTGAGGGCCCCGGTAATGCACATACATGCCATCCTTTGTACCTTCTCGAGTTGTTTGTGGTATGTTGTCTTGTCTAGTGCAGTCCACCAGACTATCACTCCATACATTAGTATGGGTCTAACGACCGTGATGTAGAGCCATAGGGTAATCTTGGGGTTGAATCCCCATTTTTTTCCTAGGGCTTTCTTACATGGGGAGCTATTGTTGCTTTTTTTTTTGCTCTTTCAGTTGTGTTGCTCTTCCAAGTTAATTTCCTATCGAGTATAATGCCAAGGAATTTGGCACTAGGGGAGTAGGCTAACCTGGTATCGAGCAAAGTGATAGGGCAGTATTCCGGGATTTTGTGCTTTTTGGTAAAAAGCACGAGCTCCGTTTTCTCTGGCGTTAAAAATGCCACACGTGAGGCCATCAATTAATACAAGCCCACCAACAAGCCTCATTCGTTCCCTGTTATGAAAAACTAAGATCATTGAAAACTACACAAAATGATCGTCGAATCAGACTATACTGGTTAGATGACGTTGTGATCGGGCACAAGGTTTCTCTATCATTTCCTGATTAGTCATACAAAAATCAAATTTGTCGCATTAACCGAAAACACAAATCCGGTACGCCTGAACGTGCTGAAAGGCTAAAACCACTTCCGACTAATTATCTTATTATGATGTTTCGACTACACAATGAATGGCTGGTAAAAGTCGTTAAGCTCTAAAACGGATGATAATGACGTTATAGAATTAACGCCATAACTACCTACCAAAGGTGTTTTAGAGAAGATCATTTTCATTCAGATAAGTTGAAGCATTCAGACGGAACACGTACGTTAATCAATAGAGACCATTACACACTTCATGTGAATTGTAAAGTAAGGTGCAGGCAAAGGGAGTGATTATTCGGGCCCTGCCTCGGCGGGTATGGTAGTAAAAGCAAAGCGGAATCAGAATCCAAGCAAACGAATATACCAATCAGATCTGAGATGATCTTTCTTTCGTTTCTGTGAAAACCCATTATCAGTAAAGCCTACATACACTATGCACGTATAGTGCTTACAGCCCATAAAAACCAGAGCTTCTGTTCACTCAATCAACCATGTTGAGTGTGACTTATTCTCCCTATGGTAAAAGGTAATCCGTAGGCACCTTTTGCCGTCGAGCAACACAGCGCGTTATGTAACATTTTTGTTATTTAAATAAAAAACTAGGGAATTAGTCTCTGAAGTTGGCAACTCTTTTCGTTTTTGTTTTACGGCTAATCCCTCGACTTTTTTGCACATCATTAGGGTTCCCTACCCAAAGGTAAAACGGAACCCTATTACTAAGACTTCGCTGTCCGTCCGTCCGTCTGTCACCAGGCTGTATCTCATGAACCGTGATAGCTAGACAGTTGAAATTTTCACAGATGATGTATTTCTGTTGCCGCTACCACGACAAATACTAAAAACAGAACAAAATTAATATTTAAGGGGGGCTCCCATACAACAGACATGATTTTCATCCAAAATATCCTGCCTGCAACCAAGATCTGTCATTTCATGAGGTAACATACATAGTTTCTTTCATATTTATACATACAGATGGTACGGAACCCTTCGTGCGCGAGTCCGACTCGCACTTGGCCGGTTTTTTTTATTTTGTTTTCGTTGTCAGTATTCGTTAGTGTTTTAAACACGAAATACGCACAAGCACATTGCCGTAATCGTTGTTGTTAAGGTGAGTTCATACTGTAATGTCCTCAAAAGGGGGAGATTTGCATTATCAGCCGTTCTTAGCCTATAAAGGCTCTCATACTGACTTGCCAGCGCAATTGTGCCAAAAAAAAAAAAAAAAAAAAAAAAAAACAAATGCCAACCTGCCCTTCGGCAGCTCAAGAAGCACTAATTGGACTTACTCCACTGCACCTTTTTATTAAAAAGGTTGCATTACGTAGTGCAATCAGAATTCTTCGCTCGGGAACAGACCTATTGGGTCACATGTCAATCCTGCAAGAGCTTCCTGAGCTGGATATGAATACCACGGTCTCAGACGCATTACCACACACCTTCCCTTTTGACAAGAGATTTAAGATATTGATCCCAAACCGCACAGCTTGGAAAACCAGTGATCTCTTGCTCAACGTCAAAGGCCTTAGGTGGTATACTGATGTATGTATGTATGTTGGCGTTACAGTCCATGAAGAACCTGAGCCGAGCTTCTCTCAATCACCCATGTTGTGTGTGATTTCATTTTCACATAGGTGAAAGGGACCTACAGTTTTTTATTGCCGGTTCCGAACGGCGAATTTCGAGAAGCTTTTCATGACAATTTTACTACAGGGGGTTTTGTCAGAACCCCGCTGAGGAGAAACACCGTGAAAAACACGTTCGATGACATGGTTGTGTCGGGATTCGATCCCGAGTCATCGGCGTCAGAGGCCAACACACTACCCACTGCGCCACGGTGCTCATATACTGATGGCTCCAAAATTATTTCTGGCGTTGTCGCCGGCATCTTTGGACCAAATTGGACGATTAGCAAGTCCCTTCGAATGAGTCCTTCCTAACATCCGCCAATCTAAACTTAGAGACTGGCATAAGAAGAATAACCATCAGTATACTTCATGATAGCCAAGCAGAGCTGACTTCGTATAGCACGAACTCCAAATCCGTTAGGGAATGCCATTATGCCCTAAAAGACCTAGCCAAAAAAACAAACAAAATTAAACTCTGGTGGATGCCAGGGCACAAAGGTACTAAAAGCAATAAAATCGCTGATCATCTCGAAAGGAAAAGTTCCAGCGAAAGGTACATAAGTCCTGAATCTTTCTGCGAGAAAAATCGCTACACCTGCCCTTTTCACTTTGCCAATCGAAAAGATTTATATGACCCCTGAACAAACAGTCTATTAATATTCTTAAGCTTAATAGAGTCGATATCAGAAGACTGGTCAGCTACCTTACGGTCGTCTGAAACTGAGTTACGACTCTGTCTTGAGGACGAAGAAACTGCAAGGCACATAACATATGAGTGCGCTGCCTCCTAAGGGGATCATCTCAGCTCCTACGAGAGACATTCTCAACTTCATTAAAAAAATGGAGAAGCTCATGGCTAGTAGGCACAATAGATCTATAAAGGTCGCAGTGCCTCTTGCTATTTGTTAGCACGAGTTATAAATCTCTTGTTTTATTTATTATTACCGCAAACGCGATTAAAACAGTAACAACGGTATTTTAGCGACTTTCTGGTACTGTACGCAAAATAATTGTGACTTTTAGGTGAAAATGGTCACTTGGGTGTTCCGTAACGTTTAGGGCGGGGGAGGGGGGTACAGAAAAACGTTACGGCGCGTTACGTGGGGGGGAGACAGGGTCAAAAATCTTAAAAAATTGCGTTACGTAATACTTGAACGCCCCCTTATTTACCTTTAACTCATCTATTTGATATATATGTATCCATTTGCTTGTTTTGTTTGTTGAAGGCTTCTGCTATCCGCTGGAGCACTCAGACGCAATCACTGGTCCATTCTACTCCAGATCTATTTGCTTAATTATTTATTTAACTATTTATCCATACATTTATTTATTTATTGTAGTCTCTGTATGTTATTTATCTAATTATTTATTTATTAATTTCGTTATTTATTATTGTTATTGTTGCCACCTATTATGTATTTATTTAACAAATCCCTGAGCGACAAAGAAATTGCGATAGGTAGCTTTCTCGATATTGAGGGTGCTTTCGATAACACCGAATACACCCAAATAAAACGTTGCATCCTCAGCACAGGGGTGGACAACACCACATGCAATTGGATCCAACATATGCTTAGCAACAAAAAAATTAAACACCTCGCTAGGCAATGACAAAATCAGCGTAAACGCCGCGAAAGGATGCCCTCAAGGCGGGGTTCTCTCACCACTCCTGTGGTCTATCGTGGTTAACGAACTGATAAGCATACTCAGCAACAATGGCTTCTATGTCCAAGGCTACGCTGACGACATAGTGATCCTGATCAGAGGCAAATTCGAAGACACAGTCTCGGAACTCCTCCAACGGGCACTAAACCTTGTTGCAAACTGGTGCTTAAAGGTTGCACTAAATGTAAATCCTAAAAAAAGCACCATAGTCGCCTTCACCAAAAGAAGGAACAGGCACAAACTTACTAAACCTACCCTCTTTGGTGAAGCGATAGAGTTCTCAAAAGAAGTCAAATATCTAGGGATAACTCTAGACGAAAAGCTCACTTGGAACTCTCACATTACAAACACCATTGAGAAAGCCTGGATCTCTTTATGGACCAGCAAAAGTCTCCCTGGAAAAAACTGGGGCACAAACCCCAAAATGTCTCGCTGGCTATATACAGCAATCACCAGACCAATCCTTACATATGCTGCGCCCGTCTGGTGGCACAAAACAAAACAAGTATCAGTGCAAGCCAAGCTCAACAAATTGCAAAGACTAGCTTGCATCTGTATCACTGGGGCCATGAGAACTACCCCCACAGCAGCACTAGAAGTCATTACAGACCTGCCACCTCTTCATCTCCAACTGAAGAAAGAAGCGATGGTCTTCGCCCACAGGATGATCGTGGAGGATGACTCTAACCGTAGGCTCTTTCACCCTGATATCCTTACAGAAATAAACAGGCATGAAATCCTAAAGATATCTCTTATAGGCAACTGTCTCCCCAGATATAACTTCAGCCAAAACTACAAGGTCACATTCCCTAACCGACAAAACTGGGAACAGGATAGACCCTCCTTCAACCGTGGATCCTACGTGTGGTACACAGATGGCTCCAAAACGGACGAAGGCGTTGGGGCTGGAGTATACGGAGCAAATACAGGCACATGCATTTACCTCAGCATGGACAGATATAACTCCGTTTTTCAAGCAGAGATATTTGCTATAGAACTCTGCCTCAGAGAAAATATAAACAGAAATATATTTAACAAAAATATTTACATTCTCTCTGACAGCAAGGCTGCACTTCAAGCCCTAAAGAGCTTTGAAATAACCTCCAAGCTGGTATGGGACTGCCTACAGCTACTTTACCAGCTGGCCAGTACAAACAGAGTTCATCTCATTTGGATACCTGGACACAGCGGCCATACAGGCAACGAAAAGGCGGACCTACTAGCAAGGAAAGGCTCTGCATCACCATTTATGATGCCACGGCCTTTCTGCGGCATACCCACTAGCCCCACCAAATGCTGCATAAACAATTGGTTAAGGAACACGACGGATCACTACTGGTCACAAACGAAAGGTAGCAGACAAGCCAAGCTGTTCCTCCCAACTACATCCCTCAAAAGAACGAAACAACTTCTCATGCTTTCGAGGAGTCAGATTTTTTTTTTTTTTTTAATAATTTGCGCGCACTCAAGGTCTAATAACCTTATTATGTCGGTGACACAGTGCGGGCAGAAGGTAGAGAGGAAGAGGAATAGAGGAGATGCCGATGGACATTGATCTTAAATGCTTGCATGTTGCATTGAGGGGGGAAAACCGAATCCGGCAGGGAGTTCCAGATTCGTGTGGTTCGGTTAATGAAAGATTCTCTATATTTGACAGTACGTCCGAAAGCGGGCTTCAGAGTATATTGGTGAGCATTCCTAGAGAGACGTGTATTGCGGGAGAAATGTTGAAGGGGCGGAATGCAACTGGCTATTTCATCAGAGCATTTTTGGTGGTAGTAACGATAAAACAGGGAGAGGCAGGTAACATTCCTGCGGTGTTCCAGCGAGTCTAATGTTTTGGTAATGCTGGAGTCACCTATCAGTTTTATGGCTCGTTTTTGTATTCTGTCTAGTAGGTGCAGCGAGGTCTTGGAAGCACCGGGCAAGACATGAGCGTTAAACTCTAATTTGGGGCGAATGAACGCCTTATAGATTGTAGCCAGATCTAAGGGTGAGAAATATTTCTTGCATCTGTATTCGTTTAATCACAGGTTTCCTTACTGGAAACTGCCCAGTTAATAAAAACCTCAAAACAATGGGCATCATACAAGATGACACTTGCCGTATGTGTAATGAAGACGAAGAAACAGCAGAGCACATACTATGCCACTGTAACTGCCTGGTCAGTACACGTCTTCGTCACCTAGGCAAGTATTATCTTGAAGCAGAAGAAATTGCTGCCAGATCACTCAAAAGCATACTAAGTTTTATCACGGACTCAGGTTTTCTGAGTGAACTGTAAGTGGAGGACATCACAATAGGCCCAATCGTGGCCGCAGTGATCAGGCGACTCTGTCCCACCCCCTAAGCCCTATCTATCTATCTATGTATTTATTTATATATTTATTTATTTACTTATTTTTTTATTATCATTATGATTTTTTTTTCACTTGTATTGAAGGTTTTTCATTTCGTAGTTTCCTTTAAAATATTATTTTTTTTTCCCTTCATTTAAAGCTTCAAAAGATAATACTTCAGTTGAAAGATATACAGCTAGTTATCGAATCTCTGTATGTAAATTGTGTGGCGACCTCATTGTAAATTTATAAACGAAATAAAATAAAATTAATTAATTAATTGGTTGGAAAAATTTGACATTAACCATGACATTTCGCCTTAAAAGCATTTTAAATCTAATCATCCGTCAATGTAACGTGCACGTACCTCACATACCTACAAGTAATATTACATGATGTCCTTTAACACAAAGCATACCTTAGAAAACCTTAAATGTCCATCTTAATCGTTTAGCATAGCAAATTCCATTTGCCATTTAAATTCTTCCATCCACAAGTCCTCCTAAGGTCCTCGCCCAAGTTTGTTATATACTTTGAACACAAGACACACAAGGACTCCAATCGATATTCATTTAATTTTAAGGAACATTAAATCTTTAATCCCTGACACGGCAAAAATAAATAACACACAAGAAATTGCTCCACCAGGGGGGAGGCCATTACATAACCTAGATGAGAAACAAGATGGAAGCAGAAAGCTCAATTTCATTTCATTTTCTCTCAATCGTTATCATCTGACATCTCTACCATCAGTATCGCCCCCATACCATGGCATCATTCCCGTGAAATACTACACCCTCTGCCTATGATAACAAATCTGCTAGGCTATCCCTGCCAAGCCCTCCTCGCCCAAATGTAGGTACATATACTAAACTAAACTAAGCCCTAAAACGAATCGAAACAAGAGGAGATGAATAGAAACAAAAATCTATTTTTGCCGGAATGGTTTTTCTTTTTCTTATAGATAGTTTTCATCACACAAGGATGGGTGGTATGGCGGAGATTTAGAGGGCTGAAGAAAGACTAAACGAAGATGGTGAACAAGAGAAATAAGAACAAATACCACATCATCAAAACGTCGTGCGTAGCATTAGCTGGAAGTAAAAAAAAACAAAAAACTAAGTCACAACACAGCAGAAAAGGAAGGAAAGCGATAGGAAGAAGGAAAAGTTAGCATCAGTAGCAAGAAGCCAGGCAACATTGTATGTATGTAAAGGCAGGGCTCTGGCGAAAATAAAAATCGATAAAATCAAGGGCAGACAATGACTATACAAATTATACGAGTACTCGCACTCATACAACCCGCACAGCGACATGTGCCACTAGAGTACGAACAAGATAGATAGAGATTCATCCGAAAATGTCACCCGCACCCGAATCTGTGTCTGTATCCGTATCCGCGCTCATCTCGGTGTGAGGCTATTTTAGCAATAATAAAAGAAAAATGTGAGGTTAGAACGCGTCCTTTTCATTTTCGAATGAAATTCCTGGTGAAATTCATCTTCATCTTAGGAGTGGACTATATAAAGTTGTCAAGCATGGCAGCATGGTGGAGAAGCGTGTTGTTGAACGAACCGAATAAACAGAAAACGAGGAATATGGCATTGACATTTGCATAAATTGAATTTAAGAGCAAAACAAACAGCGGAAAGCTAGCAGCACAGAGGAGGTAAAGGAACAGCTTCTATATAGGTAAATACCAGCCTGGCGTGGCCTCGACGTACATACGAGTATGTGCATACATATGTATGTCCTATGCATTTGCTTGTCCCCCCATTTTGAACATACTGGATGGACTCTTCCTCGTCCTGTAATGATTATTTATTTATTTCTTCAACACAAAATTGATCCACAGGACACAGGACACACGGAAAGGAACAATAGAGCAAATGTTCCTTTCTCTGTTGTTATCGGCATAACCATAAAAGGGGAGCAAGAACGCACCCACATTGGAGAGCAACCCCCTGATGTGCTCGTTTCCACAATAAACCCAACCCAACCCAATCCTCCATACATAAGGACTATCAATCTATAGCATATCGCCATATTGCGCTATATACTACATCCGTCCTATAGTCTATTATCGATTTTTCATTCCGTTTATATAGTCGACGAAGAGGTGTTGTTAAGCGTCGAGAAGAACCATCGACATCTGGCCACATATATGTACATAGTATCCTATACAACAACTAAATGTGTATTTACCATTTCGACCCGGGTCGAATGGCGCGGATGAGGTGGAGGAACATTTCGTATAATGGGAAAAGTCAGCAACAGCAGCAGTAGCCGTAGCATTACTACAGGAAAATCCATAAAATGAAAATGTTCCTCTTCTTCGAATGCAAGAATTCGTTTTATGTTGTTGCTACTGGTGCTAGCTAGTGATGGTGTTCTGCTTACTGCTTCTATTCCTTTCCTTCACTTTGGATTTAGCTTAGTGATATGGTGCGCTACCGTGTTCTATGCC
Source organism: Eumerus sabulonum (assembly GCA_951905685.1). Classification (NCBI taxonomy): domain Eukaryota; kingdom Metazoa; phylum Arthropoda; class Insecta; order Diptera; family Syrphidae; genus Eumerus; species Eumerus sabulonum. The sequence continues at coordinate 11,398,793 of OX645060.1, forward strand.
ATTAAACAAGTACTATCTCCTCTATAGCGATACACTGTCTACGGGAAGGGGATGGGCAAAGTGGCAACGTTTATTTTCGATCTAAACCGGCCTGAGTGCGCCGAAAAGGCGGAGGGTGGATGGAAGATAAGAAAAGCGCTAAACGGGATATTGGATATTTCTTCTTCCTCTATTTTCCGCTCTTTCTCGTTCATTTCTTTTACCTTCACCTCCCTCTCTCTCTCTCTCTCTCTCTCTCGTGGTCCTTTTTCGTCCTTGTTGTGTCGTCTCTTGAGTTTGTTGAACAACATTGCTTTTAACTTGGCTTTAAATAATTGAAAACGCAAAAAACAAAGCCAAAAAGGGAAGACCGAGAAGGAGGGAAACGCACAGAGATGTATATATGTACAACGCGTGTACGTGACGAGTGACATTCTCAAGGATTACTTACTATTTACGAGGATTTATCAACTTTGACCTTTTCCCCTCCCGGACGGATGTACGGAAGGCATTAAAGCTGAGACTCAACATTTGATTGGGTGTGTTCCTCAGTCATTTACTCCTAATGATTAAGTGTTGGTATGTGGCCCATTAAAGCCTACATTAAAGCGACATTGATTGGAGCTGGTGAATTTGGTACTTTTCTTCCGCCGAATTGGAGTCTAAAACGACACAGACTGGAGGCCGTATAAAGAATCACTCAGGGCTTATAAGCAAGCTCCGAGAGAAGAGCTTGCAGCAATGTGGAGAGAATCTCAGACGCCTCCTTCTTCTTTGATGGCATTACAGCCCACGAAGGGCCAGAGCCAAGCTTCTCTCAATCACCCATGTTGTATGTGATTTATTTTTTACATAGGTGAAAGGGACCTACAGTTGAATGCCGATTCTGAACGGCGAGAGTCGAGAAGCTTTTTCACGGCAAGTTTTGCCAGTACCCCGCTGAGGAGGAGCGCCGTGAAATAAACATTCGATGGCGTCGGTGTTATCGTGATCCGAACTCGCTCATCGTGCGTCAGAGTCGCAACACACTAACCAGTGCGCCACGACGCCTCCAGATTGAGAAAAATCCTCTCGAAAGATCCACTAACTCCGAGTTTCGTCTTAACAAATGGAGTATGGACAACGTCAGAAGAAGAAACACTTGATCTTCTCAGGGTGCTCTGAGACGCAGGCCACAGAGCAAACGCGGAGAACTCATACCTCTCCCGCGATAGAGGGACAGTACGATCATATAATCTTTAAAGAGAAAATCACTTGGCCGTTAAAAAGTTTCAAGCCCTTCAAATCGCCAGAGCCGGATGGAATCTACCCCATCGAACTTGCACAAACTATGGAGTGGGTAATACCATGACTAGACACTATCTTTAAATGGAGACACAATCCAGACACAATCCAGAAAAGTAAAAGTGCACAAGGGTACTCTTCATCCCCAAGGCCGGCAGAAATTCCCACACCTCATCCAGGGACCTAAGGCCTATCTGTCTACCATCCTTTGTATTAAAAACCCTAGAAAGGCTGATAGATTTACATATACGCCGCAACTTCGATCCATCACTAATCTCCGTCGAAACAGCCTGGCATCCACTGGTGAGGAAAATTGAGAGATCAACCCATCTTAAAGAAAACACTTTTACAGCCTTCCTAGACATAGAGGGCGCTTTCAACAACGCCACTTCGAAATCAATAAGGGAAGGGCTAGATAATTTAAAAGTGGAGCGGACTCTGATGGAGCTGATTAGTGAGTTACTCTTTAACACGCAAAATCTACTCTAAATGGGACAGTCAAGTAACATTCAAATCAGTTACCAGACATACCCCTCAAGGAGCGAGGGACGGGGTCATATCCCTCTTCGCTGGAATGTAGTTGCAAATGAACTACTAATCAAACAGGAGAAAGACCACATTGAGCCCACCACAGTCTTTGAGAAGAAATTGAAAATAACATACCCGGACAGACGGAACTGGTCCCGCCAGATGTAACCTCGCAAAAGCTGCGTGGGCTTCTACACCGACGGGTCAAAAACCAAAGACGGGGGGTAGGCAGCGGAGTATTTTGCAAACAATTAAAACCTGAGCCAGGCTCTAAAACTGCCGGATCATTGCAATGTTCTTCAGGCGGAGCTGTTGGTAATAAAGAAGTCCATGTCTTGTCTGAAGTGGAACGTAATATCTACTACGGATATTCGAATCCTCACAGACAGTCCAGCAGCCTTGAAATCGCTGGTAGCCTACGTGTATTCTTCAAAAGTAGGGCTTGACTGCCGCCTATCTCTTAACGAGATGACCGAAAAGTTGATCATACATCTCCTATGGGTACCAGAAAAGAGCCGACACACTCGCCAGACAAGGAACGACGCAACAATCAAACATGGCATGCGCAGGTATACCTCTAGCAGCCATTAAACTCAAACTTACAAGCCTCGTCATAGCTGAAATGAATCTGAGATGGGCCCAGGCAAATCTGGCCTCGGCTTGATAGTCAACGGACCAAGGGGCCAGTCTCCTTAAAACGAACTGACATCTATAAAATGATTGGTGTCATCACCGGTCACTGTCTCATTGGGAGTCACGCACAAAAACGACGGCAAGTTTCAAATGACTTCTTAGACGAAAAGGAGGTCGTATCCATTCATCACCCACTCTGGAAACGCTACCTATGATCCTACTTCCTTAACGACTTGACCGATGTTCAGGGGGTTAGGATAACTGACCTTCTTAATTACTTAAGAAGTAATAAGCGATTCCATGAATAGGGGGTAAACTCCCCTCGTAGCAACACAATGGGCCTCTCGGGTCGCCTAAGTGCATACTCACCCCCTGGGGAGGCTACGGATTACCTAACCTAACTTAGAGTATAAAAGTCTTTTTAGAAGAAACTTAGGGCATATTTCGATTAAAAAGGAGTGTTCTAGGTAAAGTCTCGTCTTTTCACATTCCTTAAAAGGCAAAATCGACTTGAGAGCTTAGTGCTTTGCCTAGTAAATTAGAATATACGTTTCACAAGGTTATCATCAAGCCGAATGGAGGAAATTAAAATTAGACCAAAATGCAGTTGCATAGCGATTGAATTCTTTAGTAAACTAAATTCTTAAGGCTCATCAATGGTATTAAAGTGCTGAAAAACATTCTTGTCTTAGGACCTATAGAATACCTAAAGCCTTTCCATTATATTCCGTTTAAAACAAGAATCGGCGATGCTTTCTGTAAAGCCTGAGCTGACTTAAGCTGTCCTTAAAGAACAACCATATCCATCACAGCATACCTTTACTAGACCACCTTTGACAAGATAGTCTCCAAAATCATTTTCTTTTCTTACTCAGAACAGAAGTGATTTAAACGACCTGAGGCAAGTTGTTATCTAAATTCCGACTTAGTAATGGCTCTGATTCTGTCCTCTAAAACATTGAAGAGTGTGGGTAGTGTCTATTTGACTGCGAGCGTCGTGAATGTTATACATCTATCTCTGCAAAGCTTAGTAGATAAATGCTAAGTATTAACTGCCAATTAAGCATAAGAGAGCTTTTTTGCAAGAAACCTTCCTCTAAAGACCGATGTCGTTCTCTTCGCGAGAAGGAGGAAAAATATTGACATGACTCAGCTGGTACTAAGAGGCACTCCCATCCCGGTGTCCAAGGAAGCTAAGTACCTCGGAATCATCTTAGATAACAAGTGTTCTTGGTCAAAGCATATGTATTGAGGCAAAAACTACCAAAGCGCTGTCAGCTTTTTGGCAATACAAAGGAACTTTTGGCAAAGCATGGGGCTTATCGCCGGCAAAGCTTATCTGAATCTACATGGCAATGATAAGACCTATAATCTCATATGCATCGGTTGTCTGGTGGAACAGGCTAACGTGCAAACACGTCGTAGCCTCTTTCACCAGACTCCAAGGAACGGATTGTCTCAGCTATACAGGAGCTCTCCCCAGCACGCCGGGTGCTGCTCTAGATGCTATGATGAACCTTCCACCCCGTGATATATTCATCAGAGGGTGTGCCCCGAAAGCCATGCCAATGGTTGTTGCTTCAATTCGCACAGGAATAATAGTGTGCTTGCCCAAGAAATGCCTTCCGACCTCGATCTCATGGAAATGCCTTCTGACGTATTGACACCCGTTATCCTACTGCGCTGTAATTTCACATTCGAGTTTCCATGAGGGCAGGACTGGCTCTGGCTAAATGCTGAACCTGGAAAGGATAGTCTTCGCATTTTGACGGATGGCTCCAGGCCTGGGCGGGGGTCCGGAGTTGGGGTTTTCTTTTAGCGCAAGAATACTATCCGACTGCGCTTCTCGTTAGGAAAATATACGTTTGTCTTCCAATTAGAGATATACGCAATTATAATGGCCATGCACTACGTCGTGAAGCACAGGTGAAAGGGGGAGAGCATATGCGTCTGCAGTGACAGCCAAGCTGCACTCAAAACTGTGTCGAACCCTTCAACCAGCTCCAAATTAGTGCATAAATTCAAGACCTTCTTGAACAGAGTCGGTAGGCTAAACTCACTAAGACTTGTATGGGTCACTCTGGGATCCTAGGGAATTAGATCGCTGACGAACTCGCCAGAATGGGTTCACAGGAGAGTTTCTCAGGACCTGAACCGCTCTAGGTCTACCTGTGTTCACGATAAATTCCTACATTAACGATTGGTTGTTTAATACACACAACCGTAGATGGAGGGATTATCCAGGTTGCAGGATGACAAAGCGCGTGTGCCTTGATGTCAACAAGAAATCCGCAGCATTCCTCCTGTCTTTAAGGAGAATCGATTGCAGAGGACTTGTGGGAGTCATCACGGGCCATTACACTTTTGCTAAGCATCTCTGCGTTCTTGGCATAAGTGAGACGCCCACCTGTGCTGCATGTTGCGAGGAGGATGACACTGCAGAGCATTTTCTTTGTGACCGTCCCGCCTTTACTCACGCACGGTGGCGCACTCCGTGGAGATCTTTCCGTTAATTTTCAGTGTCCAGCACTAAAGGTGTCGCGGGGACATTGCGCGCACGCGGGATCTCGATCCTCCGCCATCGACTCCATCTCATCAGCAGCTATGTATGCAACCAGGCGAGTTTTTGGACTTGGTCCAACTATTTCGACCTGGTCCTGCCAAGCCCCTACCTGATCGCATTTAAGGCACGCTTCGGAAGTCGTGATGATAGGGACATTCGTGTCACGTGACCAAACCATCGAAGCATAGTTCTTCCCGTTCGGAGAAGCTGCTGCTCAACAATGAGCTCCTCACGCACTGCTGTTTCTCACTCTATCCTAGCGAGTAACTCTCAAGAAATCTCATTTCGGCAGCTTGTATTCGCGATATTATTCTTTCGGTAAATACCCGGATTTCATGACTATAGGTGAGAGTTGAAACAAATACTTAGTTAAAAACCGCTAACTTGGCTTTGACACCAAGCTCTGCAGATCTTTCAAGCTGTTTTAAAACTGACCCAGCCTGGGTAGTCCTGCAGGAAAGCATTACTACTCCCATCATTCGTGAAGATACTTAAACTTTTCTACCTGCTTCAATGGGACTCCACTAACATGTAGAGTGCATTGGACAGGTATTCCGGAATCAACCATAATCTCGGATTTGTCCACGTTAACCCTCATTCCACCATCAGCACATACGGATACAAACCTATCGAGCGCGCACTGGAGTTCCGCTTGGGAGGATGTGAGGACAACTAAGTCATCTGCAAAACGAAGATGGCTTACCCTCAACTCTCACAATGTGAAACATTCCTCGCCTCGAATGCGCTGCAGTATCCAGTCCATATATGTAAATATATAATGAAAACGAGAGGTGACAAGACGCACCCTTGGCGAAGTCACCAACGCCCTTGGTGAAAGGTGTTGACTTACTACCGTTAAATCGAACACAGCTGCTAATTTGTGTATAGAGACTGAATGGCCCTCAGCAGAGGACCATCAATCCCATACTTCTGCAGAACAGTCCAGAGTTTACCTCGAGGAACTCGGTCATACATACATATGTCTTTTCCAAATCTACAAAACAACGGTAGCTCGGCGTGGCGTACTCCCAAGCCTTCTCCACTACTATTCTTAGAGTGAAAGGCTGGTCGATTGTACTTTTGGTGTGACGGAAACCGCAATGTTCGACTCCAGAGGACGGCCGAATCTAAAGTGGCGCACAAAAGTGAAAAGGGACTTCAATCAACTGGGCGTGCGACACTGGAAACAGCAAAACATCGCGCTATCTAGAAAGTCTTACTGGTTGAGGCCCTGGTTTACCCCAAATACCATCTAATCATTAATTAATTTTTAATCAAAGATATACGTTTGTGGTAACAGCCCAGCTCAGGAAATGTGACGGGATAATTAGCCCGATGGCAATACGATGGCTTTGACAGGCATATTGACAGATAGCCCCTACAAACGCGTTGTGGTTTGACGGCTTCTTGACTATGTCATTCTGCCTTGTTCCGACGTCTTGACTCCACACATCGACGTCTTGAAACTAACGCCATGACAAGTTAAAAACGTCGTTTTTAAAGCGGCCCCCAGACGCTCAATATTATTGTGCAAAGTATTGCACATTTTATTGGCTCGGTGCCCCAGACGGTGCAATATTTTTCCCAATAATTTAGTTGACCGCTGATATCTGTAAAGGCAACATGTTGAGTGATAATGAAGTTCGTTGTGTGGCACTCCAAATATAAATAAACAAATATTGCGCACCCTGGCGCAGTGGGTAGTGTTGGCCTCTGACGCCGATGACACGGGATCGAATCCCGACACAGCCATGTCATCGAACGTGTTTTCACGGTGTTTCTCCTCAGCGGGGTTCTGACAAAACCCCCTGTAGTAAAATTGTCATGAAAAGCTTCTCGAAATTCGCCGTTCGGAACCGGCAATTAACTGTAGGTCCCTTTCACCTATGGGAAAATGAAATCACACACAACATGGGTGATTGAGAGAAGCTCGGCTCAGTTCCTTCATGGACTGTAACGCCAACATACATACATACATACTCTCTTTCCTAAACAGCCAAAGCTTCTTTATTTGTTTTGACAATACAGTACACTCTCGGTAGAGTGAACATCGGTTGAGTGAATAATCCAGTAGAGTGAACCCACAACATTTTATAGAGACTATTCTACAGAGTGAAAAAGAAAACCTCTTTAGAGTGAACCTATGTTTTTATCACAGTTAAACACTAATAAGCCAACTGCAAAGAACGCACAATCTTTCGAGCAAATATACGGTTTGTCTTGCAAGCTTTCTATCTGTCATCGTTCTTCGTTTTGCGTCCTCTGCTTATGCGGCGCTAGAGTCCGGGGTGGACCTGGACCTCAACCCAAGAAACCTTTCCAACCAGCACGATCTTTTGCCAGCTGCCTCCAATCCCACACACCAATTTAGTTGAGGTTCCTCTCGCCTTGTGTCCGCCATCTTAGTCGAGGGCGTCCCCTGTTGCATTGTCCCCATGGCTCAGATTCAAGGACTCTTCGGGTCGGAGCTATGTTGTCCAAACGTTGTTATATCCGTAGACCCTGGACTAGGCATGCCGCTGTACAACCCGCACAGTTCGTTGTTAAATCTTCTTCTCTATAGACCAATAGCTCCTTCATTCGCTTTCAATAGCGTGAGGGACAGGGATGATTAAAGTAAAGCCAACTTGGTCATCAGCCCAAAGAAATAGCGATTGCCAAGAGTAGTTCTGCGTTTGATATCAGTACTGATCTTATTGTCCCTATTTATTGCGGAGCCGAGGTAGACGAAATTCTTTACTACCTCAAAGTTTTTGCTGACCATTATCCGAGACGTCGAAGTTGAATGTCCTTCCTTGATGACAACATATACTTTAGTGTTGCCCTCGTTTACCGACCCATTTTGGCCGCCTCCGCTTCAATGCCAACAAACGCTTCATTGACGGCTCGTTGGGTTCGACCACTCATGTCAATGTCATCTGATCTGCGTAAGCTAACAGTTGGACGGACTTTTGGAACATCGTTTCTTTAATGTTAACATGTGAATTTCGCACTATCCCCTCAAGCAAAATATTTAAAAAGTCACATGACAGCGCGTTGCCTTGCCTAAAACCTTTTTCAACATCAATGATCTCGGTTAGCTCGTTACCAGCCTTGATGGAGCAGCGGCAGTCCTCCATCGTCATCCTACACAATCTGACGAGTTTGATAGGAATGTCAAAACTTGACTTGGCACTGTATAGCTCGTCTCTATGCACGCTGTTATATGCGGCCGCAGTCTGAAGATCTAGTCTATCGTAGACTTTTTTGGCCTGAAACCACGCTGATATGGACCTATCCGATTTTTGATGAACATATCAGAGGATCTGAGAGCACCGTGGCGCAGTGGGTAGTGTGTTGGCCTCTGACGCCGATGACAGGGGATCGAATCCCGACACAGCCATGTCATCGAACGTGTTTTCACGGTGTTTCTCCTCAGCGGGGTTCTGACAAAACCCCCTGTAGTAAAATTGTCATGAAAAGCTTCTCGAAATTCGCCGTTCGGAACCGACAAAAACTGAAGGTCCCTTTCACCTAGGGGAAAATAATATCTCACACAACATGGGTCTTTGGTCCTTCATGGACTGTAACGCCAACATACAGTACAGTACAGGGCCCGCCTTAAACGAGAATAACATGTATAGTATCGGTGTGTATTACAAAACAACAACCATCCCCTGCGGGTACACAGGGCAGACGTTCGAAGGTTTTCCATTTCTTTATTTATCTCCGCCGAATAGCTTCCAAGAATTGTGGCTTTCCTTTGATAAAAATAAATTTGTGGAATGGATGAAATCAGTGTACATACGTTGGTCTGTCATCGGGCAAGATTACATGGCAACCTGTGATAATGGGTTTTATCCTTTAAAACGATATTTAGACTCTCTTATTAGCCCGTTTGTAACTGGTTAGCATTTTCATTTTTTTATAATTCGCGCAGGTTCAAGAGTCGTACTCTTATTATGTTTGTCACACAACCAGGGCGGAGTGCAGATGGTTTGGGTCGTAGATGTTCGCTCACTACTCTCCAGAGGTGGTTGTCCTAGATGGGATTCGAGAGGAACTCGACTGAATTTTCACGTTGGTTGTAGTTCTCAACAAATGGTACATGCCATTATGGTGTTACATACATATGTATACATATGTATGTATTAGAACTGCACACACAGAGTATGAATTTGAAATTCCCGTATAGGGTTTGTATTTGTGGTGGACAGACTTTGAACTGCAGGCCATAGCTCGACAGTCGGGGATGTTTATCATTGCACCACGGCCACGACTGTAGCTCAAGTCTAGCATATTAGGTTAAAAACTAATCCTCGTAGCGTTATGCTGTCCAATACCCGTAGATAGGAAAAATTGTTTCTTGAACTGCGATTAAAAAAAATACAAAATGTCAGACCCTGTTTTAGACTAGCAATTTTCGTAGGTTAGGTTAGGTACATGGGTGCCCTATTGACGAAAAGTCAAGGCTCACGTAGACTACGTTGAGCCCATTGTGCCCACTTGTTTTATTAAACCCGTTGATACCTAGACATTTACCGTTGAACTGAACCAACCAGACGAGGATAAAAATCCCAGTATTCTGTTCAGCCCAATATTACCTACCGCTTCTAGTCCCGAATGGAAGTATCTTCCTAGGAATAGGTATATTCCAATATTCCTAGGAATATATATTACCGCCAAACCAATATTCGCCACCTCCATCTCAATACTCCCAAACGCCTCATTGACATCTCGCTGCGATCTACCTATTATGTCAATGTCGTCGGCGTATGCAAGGAGTTGCGAGGATTTGAAATAGATTGTGCCTCTTGTATTGGCCAGTGATTTTTGCACAATCATTTCTAATATGATGTTTAAAAAAATCACACGACAGCGACTTCGAAGCTATCGGTCAGTTCTGCACCGATTCGGATAGAGCAGCGAGCATACTCCACAGTCACCTTGCATAGTCTGACGAGCTTAGTAGGGATGTCAAAAGTAAACATGGCGTTATATAGCTCGTCTCTAATTGTCGTATGCGACCTTGAAGTCGACGAATAGATGGTGAGTGTCGACTTGAAATTCATTGGTTTTCTCCAGGATCTGCTGTAATGTGAAGATTTGATCGATGGTGGACTTCCCTGGCCTGAAGCCACACTGATAAGGACCTGTCAGCTTATTTACGAATGGCTTCAGGCGTTCACACAAAACGGCAGTGAAGATCATGTATGCGACATTGAGGAGACTTATTCCTCTATAGTTGGCGAAATCAGAGGGGTCTCCTTTCTTGTGGATCAGCAGACAGTCCGTCTGCGTCAGCAGCTTTATTCGACTTGAGTTTCGACATGGCGATCCCAACTTCGTCGAGGTCAGGGAGACGGAATTCTCTGCGATCTTCGTCGTTAAGAAATGGATCATTCTGCCTGACGGCGGTATGTTGGCTGTCATCGCCGTTATACAGTCTGCAGAAGTGGTTTTTCCAAATTCTAGGTAGGTACATTTCCCCAAAATAAAGTACATACATATGTATGATGTATGTATGTATTTATGTATGTACATATTACCTACAATTATTGCTCTTCCAACTTGAAAATTTTCCACTGTACACCCTTTAGTAGTTAAAGTCTTACGACGTGCTTCTGCAAAACCAGCCACAGCAGTTATTCGAATGAAATTATAATCCACAGTGGTCGACCTTATACTAATCTTGTCACCAACAAAGGTTTCGTCTTTCGTCTGGACTTGACTCATGTACATATGTATGTACATATGTATACGAAAAAAAAAAACCGCCAAAAATTACAAAAAGAAAACGTAACCAAAAAAAAAAAAGATCCGAATTCACGCAACAGATGCGATTCGGCAAATTAAAAACAAAACAATTCGCAGTCCAATGCGTAAGGTATGGATGAAGCGAAAAGCAAGCAAAAAACATGTTTCCGACGACCACTCAACTCATTACGAGAGCAATGATCAGCACGCAGAAGAATTTACTTTTAAAACATAACCGGAACTTACATATGTACATACATGGTGTACATAATACGAGTAATATGCCTCCATATACTGGAGATATGATGATGATATCAGGTAGACAGATATGTAGTCGTACATCATTCCAGTATTCTAGAACTGGTTAGACCAGTTGAATCCACTATTTGTTCCTAGGTTGAATGAACTGATCGACGACAGCGAAAACACAGCTGTCAAAATCAGCTGCTGACCTACTAGTTGCTAGTATGTACATAATAAAGGGGGACTAGGGGTTTGGTGCGATGGCCGAATTCGGGATCCCGGGAAAACTGATCCAGTTGTGTCACAAAACACGCGATGCACCGTGCAACTCGGTTCTAGGACCTCGGAACCATTCGAAACATGCACCGGATTTCGGCAAGGAGATGCGCTGTCATGTGACTTCCTCAACCTGGTGCTGGAGCATATAGTGCGACGGGCAGGCGTCAACAGGGAAGGCACTATCTTTTACAAGTCCATCCAGCTGCTAGGATACGCGGATGATATCGACATCATCGCGTGTTCTCGCCGTGGCATTGTGGAAGCATTCACGGCGATTGAAGAACAGGCGAAACGAGTTGGTCTTAAGATCAATGAGGACAAAACGAAATACATGCTGTCAAGCAGAAACCAATCCGTCGCTCACCACCTGGGACAAAACATAACAATTGACAGCTATAATTTCGAGGTAGTTAAGGAGTTTGTCTACCTCGGGGCAAACGTAAATTCCACAAATGACACCACAGTGGAGATCCGGCGTAGAATCGCCCTTGGCAACCGCTGCTACTTCGGCTTGTCCAAACAACTGGGGTCAAAACTCCTCACTCGAAAGACCAAAGTCATGCTTTACAAAACGTGCAGCAAAACCAGCCGAAAGCTGGACGATAAGCAGGACAGCAAGCTGATTTTGGGTGCTTTCGAGAGAAAAATTCTGCGCCCGATATTTGGTCCTGTCTGTGAGGAAGGTGAATGGAGAAGAAGAAGATGTGGATGTAGTCCGGAAAGCAAGGACCCGTCGACTACACTGGCTCGGCCACATCGAGGGCATGGACATCAACGCTCCAGCTAAGAGGGTATTCGACTCCGAGCCTCCTGGTTCGAGAAGAAGAGGAAGACCGAACCTCCGGTATAATGACCAAGTAATCGCGGATGTAAGACATCTTGGTCTTGACAACTGGAAGAAGAAGCTATAGCTCAGGCTCAGATCCTCCATGGATCGCTGGCCTGATAAGTAAGTAAGGGGTCATTCAAATCGAACATTGATAGACATACCTACTAATGATGCGTGTGACAGTTCTAGATTACTAAAGGTCAACAATAGATTCTAGAAAAGAAGATAAGGATGTGCATTTGCTCTGACACAATTTAGGTAGGTATGTACATATGTATGTACTGTAAGTACATGTAAGGCTGTTAGGTACATTTCCATGTGTATTTTTCGCACTCACAGTGGTGGTGGTTGGTTATGATAATGGATTTTTCTCGGAAAACCTACCTCAACGCTTGCTCTACATTTTCTTTTACCTTTTTCCGAAACATAAACGCACACACACGGCTTGTGCTAGGTTATTAATAGATTTCAATTGTTTTTAGTGCAACAAGAGAATAGAGAATCAATAACTTGTATCTGCGACTATTTTCGGTCATGGTTGAGTCATGAATATTTGCTTGAAAAATTTCTACGCACGCGAAAAATAGACGAGCGCCAAAGGAAAGCAAAAGATACATATGAAGCGCGTTTGTTACTATTTTTTTCGATAGTTGAATGAACTCTTCAACATGTTGTTAATCGATTTGATTACATTTATTATTCATTTCATGGGTAGGGTACATAGCTCGGTCGAATGCTTTGCGCACTCTATTAGTGCAAGAGTTCGCGCGCACTTCTTGTGTGGAACGAAAATAGCATTGAGACGATGTGAGAATGCATGCATACGTGATGGCGTATGTTGCATCTTCTAGTTGTTCTATTTCACCTCGCCCAAGATGACGGTATAGGAGGCACGAGGTAAGAGAATGAAGGAAATCTTGGAAAGTAAGCAAGAAAGCAAGAGAAATTTGATAAAAACTGAAAACACCATGTTGTTAGCACTCATCATCCTGTTGCGAGGCCAGGGTTACTGTAGCCCCCCACCCCCCATCTTCTTCTCCTTTTTTTGGTGGCGTTACAGCCCATGAAGGACCAGAGCCAAGCTTCTCTCAATCACCCATGTTGTGTGTGACTTATTTTCCACATAGGTGAAAGGGCCGATTCCGAACGGCGTGAGTGGAGAAGCTTTTTCATGCCAACTATACTACGGGGGGTTTTGCCAGTACTCCGCCGAGGAGGGACGCCGCGAAAAGCCCCCTCCATCTGCACCTCCTTAAACCAACAATCGAAAACAGTTGATCAGTTGTTGTCTTGTGACGATATTTTCATTGCCTCCACATGCATCTCTAAATGCTCTATATGATGGGCATACACATGTACGTGTATGAGTGATCGAAATTCCAAAATAGTGCCCAAGTTCGTTCGTCTTCCACTCACATTTACAGGTTCTTCTTCTTCATTGACCGATTCTTGTCTGTTCTTTGTTTTTATTCGACCATTCCGGGAACGGGGGGGTTGGCAAAAGCACACAAAAATACACTTTGAAAGCCACTGATCGATGATCCGACATTGTTTTCATTAATGCACACTCATACTTGCATAGTACGTACAGTATTGTGCAAGAGTTAAGCAACCATTTTAATTTTACATTTCGAATAAAAATTTTTTTACGTTTGCTCATGTAAGAAATAAAATAACTTAAAAAAATACTTAACAGAGGTTCTCCAAATTCTAAAAAACCTTTTTTAGTTATTTAGCTTCTAACAAAATACGGGTGGACCGATTAACCACTTCTAAGTTATGTAATTACGCGTCGAATGAAATCAGTCTCATGTCAATATCATCTTTGGTTCTCGAGACAGGAACCTTATACAAATGGACGAAATAATTAAATAGGCGATGAACAGAACAATACCAGGCCAACGGCATCACGATTCCACTAACGTATACCGAAACGCGACCATAGAAGCACTTAACAGCCAGAAAAGTAGACTCCTGTCAAGACTCAAACTCTTGTATAGGCATTTGACCGACCGACAAAACTCGGAAGTCTTCTTCTTCTTAATGGACGCTATAGCTCGGGGAGAGCACCGTGGCGCAGTGGGTAGTGTGTTGGCCTCTGACGCCGATGACTCGGGATCGAATCCCGACACAGCCATGTCATCGAACGTGTTTTTCACGGTGTTTCTCCTCAGCGGGGTTCTGACAAAACCCCCTGTAGTAAAATTGTCATGAAAAGCTTCTCGAAATTCGCCGTTCGGAACCGGCAATAAAACTGTAGGTCCCTTTCACCTATGTGAAAATGAAATCACACACAACATGGGTGATTGAGAGAAGCTCGGCTCAGGTTCTTCATGGACTGTAACGCCAACATACATACATACATACATACATAGCTCGGGGTGAACCTGGGCCTCAACTAACATGCCCATCCAACTAGCACGACATTTTGCTAGCCTTTTCCATTGCCGCACACCCAGTTGGCTGAGGTTCCCTTCCACCTGTGTGCGCCATCTTAAGTGCGACCGTCCTCTGCTTCTTGGTCCCACGGGGTTGGATTCAAAGACTCTCCGGGCTGGAGCTGTGGTGTCCATTCGCTCTACATGGCCCAGCCATCTTAGGCGTTGAATCCGTAGACGCCTGACTAGACTCATGTCGCTGTACAGCCCGTAAAGTTCGTGGTTGAATCTTTTCCTCCATCCCCCGTCTGCGTTTATAGGCCCGGAAATCACGCGCAAAATCTTTCTCTCGAACCGACCAAGGGCCTCCTCATCCGCTTTTGATAGTGTCCATGCTTCTGCGCCGTACAACAGGACCGGGATGATAAGGGTCTTATATAGAGCCAACTTTGTCGTTCGGGAGAGGGCTCTATTACTCAGTTGCCTCCTGAGCCCAAAGAAACAGCGATTGGCAAGAGTGATTCTGCGTTTGATTTCGGAACTGATGTCGTTGTTCCAGCTCACTGCGAAGCCAAGGTAGACGAAGACCTTCACTACCTCGAACTTATATCTGCCAATACAAACGTTCTGGCCAAGACGTCGGTGGTGAGCGTCCTTTTTTGATGACAGCAAATATTTAGTTTTGTCCTCGTTTACCGCCAAACCAATATTCGCCGCCTCCATCTCAATACTCGCAAACGCCTCATTGACATCTCGCTGCGATCTACCTATTATGTCAATGTCGTCGGCGTATGCAACGAGTTGCGAGGATTCGAAATAAATTGTGCCTCTTGTATTGGCCTGTGATTTTTGCACAATCATTTCTAATATGTTGTTGAAGAAATCACACGACAGCGCATCGCCTTGCCTAAATCCTGTTTTGACATCAAAACTATCGGTCAGGTCGGACCGATTCGGATAGAGCAGCGAGCATACTCCACAGTCACCTTGCATAGTCTGACGAGTTTAGCAGGGACGTCAAAGATAGACATGGCGTTTTACAGCTCGTCTTTAATTACGCTGTAGTATGCGGCTTCGAAGTCGACCAAATAGTTGGTGAGTGTCGACTTGAAATTCATTGTTTTTTTCCAGGATCTGCCGTAGTGTGAAGCCTTCTACGGTGGACTTCCCTGGCCTGAGTCCGCACTGATAAGGACCTATCAGCTTATTTACAAAAGGCTTCAGGCGTTCACACAAAACGGCAGAGAAGATTTTGTAGGCGATGTTAAGAAGACTTATTCCTCTATAGTTGGCGCAATCAGAGGGTCTCCTTTCTTGTGGATCGGGCATACGGGCATTCTTAGACTCCATTCCTCGGGCATGCTTTCCTCTAACCATATCTTACGGATGAGCTGGTGCATGCCCCCAACCAGGTCATCCCCGTCTGCCTTGAAGAACTCAGCAGACAGTCCGTCTGCGTCAGCAGCTTTATTCGACTTGAGCTTCGATATGGCAATCTTAACTTCGTCGAGGTCAGGGGAACAGAATTGTCTGCGGTCTCCGTCGATTAGAATGGATGGAAAAAGTTTGCAGCTGGGATTAATACATACATATATCAAGGACACAATAGGGATCAAAGCTCAATTCATCATCTGCATAAGCAATACTAAAGTGCTCGAACGAATTACTACGGACTATAATCAACGCGGAATTTGGTCGGCTCTCGTCCTATCTAAGTCTAAGACAACCACCCCTGAGAGTAGTGAACGAACATCAACGACCCCAACCGCTACACTCCGTTCAGGTTGTGTGTGTAAACACATCATAAGAGAATATAAAAACTCTTGAACCTGCGCGAGTCTCTTAAAAAAAAAAAAGCTTGGAAGTGTGTTATGGGAAAAAGGTTTGCAGCTAGGATTAATATATCAAGGACACAATAGGGATCAATGCTTGGAAGCGTTTTATTGGTTGTGGGATAGGATCGAAAGTTTAGTTCACAACAATTGAATTTGTTGCAACTCTTGATATCTTAACCTATCAGGATGGAAAAGCAGGGGAATAGCAATTGTACTAAAGGGTTTGCAGCAAGATGTGTTACCTTTTTTTTTTTTCTATAGTTACACTCGTGCTCAAGGCTATCCCTTATAACGTTTTGAACATTGTGCGAGCGAAGGTAACAGGGAGAGGGAGAGTTTCGCGCAGATTGATGTTTTTCCACACAACCTGAACGGAGTGCAGTGGTTTTTGGGTCGTAGATGTTTGTTCACTACTCTCAGGGGTGGTTTGTCCTAGACCAAATTTCACGTTGGTTATAATTCACAGTAATTCGTTCATGCACTTTTGGTGTTAATGTTGCATACGCAGAGGATGAATTTCAATTGACCATATACTGTGAGTTTTATGCCTGCAGCAGTACGTTTATTCGCTTTCCATTCACAACTGTGTTGCATACTTTTTTCCGTATAGGAATTGCTTTTTCTTGGCTATGAAACGAATTTGAACTATGGACCTTCGGATCAACGGTCGATGATGTTAACCACTGCACCACGGTTGTTCGTAGTTATAGAAAAAAAGGTTGCAGCTACGATTAATACATCAAATATACAAAAGGGATCAAAACAGGGAAGTTTGCTACTGGTTGTGGAATATTGTCGACTAACCTTAGGTCAGTATGTGACCAAGGGGATTTTTTTTTGATGAAAACCATGTCTGTTGTATGGGAGCCCCCCTTAAATATTCATTTTGTTCTGTTTTTAGTATTTGTCGTGGTAGCGGCAACAGAAATACATCATCTGTGAACATTTCAACTGTCTATCACGGTTTATGAGATACAGCCTGGTGACAGACGGACGGACGGACAGCGAAGTCTTAGTAATAGGGTTCCCTTTTACCTTTGGGTACGGAACCCTAAAAAAGAAAAACGTCAGAAGTGTCTGACAGAATTATCCACAAAATCAGTGGCAGCGACCTTTTCATAACTTCCCGGGAGATAAAGCAACAACAACCTGATCAACACAATGTCCAAATATCAGCCGTAACTGTAAGTCGCCATTCCAGCTTCATGGAAGAATCGCCAGAAAAAAACCTCTTGTCTCAAAAACCAAAAGAGAAGACTTATTTTCGCAAACGCTCACAAGAACAAACTCTTGTCCTTTTGGAAAAATATCTTGTGGAGCGACGAAAATAAATTCAACAGGTTGGAATCAGATGGAAAAAAAATATGTGCAAAGGCCAATAGAGGACCAATGAGAACACCGTGGCGCACTGACGCCGATGACACGGGATCGAATCCTGACATCGAACGTGTTTTTCACGGTGTTTCCCCCCAGCGGGGTTCTGACAAAACCCCCTGTAGTAAAATTGTCATGAAAAGATTCTCGAAATTCATCGTTCGGAACCGGCAATAAACTGTAGGTCCCTTTCACCTATGGGAAAATGAAACCACACACAACATGGGTGATTGAGAGAGAAGCTCGGCTCAGATCCTTCATGGACTGTAACGCCAATATACATACATACATACAAAGGCCAACGACCCAAGAGTACCATCCCAGATACACCATTAAGACTGCCCAGCATGGCGGTCGGAGCATAATGGTAGGGCGACGCGGCGATGCCATGGCATAGCGTTGGACCAATTGTGAAAATAAATGACATTATGAATCAGCATCAATATGAGCTAATCCTGGAGAACCAAATGGAGCCATATACCGACGACTCTATGCCTGTATCACGGATTTTTATGCATGACAATTATCCAAAGCATACTTCGCGGATAGTGAAGAATTGGCTTTCGGCACGACAAATTTTCCTGCTTGATTGGCCGGCCCAAAATCCCGATCTGAATCCTATCGAGAATCTTTAGACTGATGTTGACTCCCTTGTTAAAGATAAAGACTCCAGCTCAAAAAATTTAAAAGAATTTCGGCAAACCATGAAACAGGCTGCTTGGGAAGCTATGTATACCTGCCCCGAAATGTAAGCGCTTAGTAGAGAGTTTGCAAAAACGTTGTCAAGAGTGATAAGGAACATGGAATATCCTACAAAACATAAATAAATATTTACTTAATCCATTCGTTTTTAGGGTTCCGTACCCAAAGGTAAAACGGAACTCTATTACTAAGACTTCGCTGTCCGTCCGTCCGTCCGTCTGTCACCAGGCTGTATATCATGAACCGTGATAGCTAGACAGCTGACATTTTCAGATGATGTATTTCTGTTGCCGCTACCACGACAAATACTACAAACAGAACAAAATGAATATTTAAGGGGGGCTCCCATACAACAGACATGATTTTCTTCCAAAAAATCCTGCCTGCAACCAAGATCTGTCATTTGATGAGTCTCTTTCATATTTATATACACAGATGGTACGGAACCCTTCGTGCGCGAGTCCGACTCGCACTTGGCCGGTTTTTTATAGTATTTATTAATTTTTTTAAATATTCCGCTGAACAACTACTTTTTTATTTTTTCCCATTTTGAACTATCATTTTTGAATCGATTTAAAGGAATTATGTGTTTTTTAATAAAGTACATACAAACGCACATCAGTTATAAAACAAAAAAATCTGAACTTCTTTTTAGACTTTTGGCATAACATAATGTATGAGAACTTACGGGTGTGCTATTTATCTGAACACCACTGTATGTATTGCCTTTACGTTTTCATTATTTTTATATTCAAAAGTGCAAAACGAGTTTGTTTCTATTATTGTATCACTGTATGTTCAAAAATTACTTCAGATACTATGTAATTTATTCAAAATTTGTTGCTCAAAGAAAATACTTCCTTAACCTGGTGGTATTTTTTTTAACGCAGCTGTATATGGCGAATTGTGAATAGATTCAGCAATCGCGCGCGCACACATACATACATCGTTAAGGCATAAACATAGCTACACACACACATAAATAATCAGTAAGCACAGTAACCAAAATGTCTGCTACCCCCCCCTGATAGACCGACAAAAAAAAATCTTCCACCCAACACCCCACCATGCAGAGAGCAGACATAACACTCATTTTCATCACATTTTTCCTTTCCTTCCCTAGTTTTCATCGCCTGAAGTCTATTTTGTAACACCAAACGAACGGTAAACGATGAAAATAGAAAAACAGAAAAACCAAAAATAAAAAAAAAAACAAATAAGGAAACGTGAAATGAAGAAAAAAGTTCAAATTGATATTTCATGTGATTGCAGCTTAAAGGAAAAATGAGAGAAAAATACTTTACACTGACTTAGACGGGGGAAGACATCCATGAAACCGACGACGTCGACGACGAAGTTGATCTAAGATCACACACACACGCGCGCGCACGTAGTGTGGAGACTACCAAAGTGAAGAAAAATGATTTGATTTTTGGTTCTCGATATTTAGATAAAGATGATAATGATGATCCCGTATCCCGATGAAGATAAAGATTCCTTCAACTCTTGCTGCTGCTCCTGTTTCGTTTCCTTTTTCTTTTTTTTTTTTTTCTCGTTAACACACACTCACTCACACTTGTATTTTTCTTCTTTGCCCTTTTTTGCACTTTTTCTTTTTTTTCAACTTTTTTCTTTTTCTAATTACTTCCTTTGCCTTTTATTTTTCAACACAACACCAGTAGGATAGAGTGATGGATGAAGTAGACTTTAAAACGAAAGCAAGAAGCAATGGGGTAAAGTGAAAACTTTTTTTTTTTTTTTTTCTTATTTTTTTGTTGAAATTGAATTTTTCGATTTTAATGAAATGAAATTCCCGCGCGCGCTCATTCACTGCTGTTTCGCACACACGAAAGCGATGGAAAACAAAAACTGAAAGAAACCGAAAAGGAAAAAAACGAGACAAAATTCCCTTCCTCCTTCAATTCTCTCCTCATTCGACGACGTGTATGCACTCGTTCGTTGTCGCAAACGACAACTATTTATTCACTCAATTCAACTCACCTCGCTCTATTTGGTCTTTCAGCACTTAAGACACAACACAACAACAACACTATACCAAATCAAACTCATAATTCACGGTTATATTGATAATTGATTTAGTAAAACATTTTATTTATTTTTTTTTTATTTTGATTTTTCACTTAAACTCGATCAACATCATTTCCATCACTACTCTCTCTCAACTCACTGCTGCTAAACTGCTTGCTGCTGGATGTTGTGTGGCTCGGGCTCACCTCTCTCACCTTGGGTGGTGTATATTTTTCTTCATTTTCCTCTTCTTCTCATTCACTTTGTTGCTTTCCCATCATATTTCTTGCTTTTGTCATTTTCCACTCCTTTTCTCACATCGAACACACACATTCATGCCGTGTATTATTGCAAATAGAGATTAGAAGAAACGGAAAAGGAGCTCGAGACACATGCACACACACACACGAGGAAAAATCAAAAATTCTATATATGTACGTATGTATGTAGTTGAGCGAATGAACTATGTAGACACACTGTTGTTATAGGTAGATATGTATGTATGTAGAGTAGCCGTCGTGTGTTTCGTGCGTTCGTGTGTTTTGAATTGAAAATTCACTCCGAGCACTGGTTTTTCCCGTCGAAATGCTTTTTTTTTTCACTCTTTTTCTAACTTGTATTCCTTTTTCAGTTTTCTTTTCCTTTTTCCTTCATATATCGATTTAACGGTTTGAAACTACACAATACGAACTGATGAATTACACGATATTGATGAATGTGTTTTGCATTTGATTTTGTTGGTAAAACACAATAATTGGAGTTTTGATTAGTTTCACCGATGCACGCGTTTTCACATCCATTTCCCCCCCATAATAGACCACAAGCAGATGAAAAACGAACTGAAACTGAAACAACTGAATTGTGAGAATCGTGTGTGTTGTGTGTTTTTTTTTTTTTTTTTCGCTTCGCGGATACGGTTGAGCTTTGATTGTGTGTGTGTGTATGGTTGGTTGGTGGATTGCTGAATTGTTGGGTTGCGCTGGATGACTGTGTCCAATAGGTTTGGTACGGTCTTGTGCGGAATAACATGGAATGTGAACGAGTGACGGGGATGTTATTGATAGAGATTGTCAAGTGCAATTTGAAATAAAAAAAAATGTGGTCTAGGTGCGATCCACAAGGCCCACACGACTAACTTCCCAGTGGGAGAAATTCAATTTTTCATGTCTACGTTTACGTCTTATGTTTAATACTTCAACCTGAGATACTTACAGTGGTGTTCAGATAAATAGCACACCCGTAAGTTCTCATACATTATGTTGTGCCAAAAGTCTAAAAAGAGGTTCACCTTTTTTTGTTTTATAACTGATGTGCGTTTATATGTACTTTATTAAAAAACACATCATTCCTCTAAAGAGAGAGCACCGCGGCGCAGTAGGTAGTGTGTTGGCCTCTGACGCCGATGATACGGGATCGAATCCCGACACAGCCATGTCATCGAACGTGTTTTCACGGTGTTTCTCCTCAGCGGGGTTCTGACAAAACCCACCGTAGTAAAATTGTCATGGAAAGCTTCTCGAAATTCACCGTTCGGAACCGGCAATAAACTGTAGGTCCTTTCACCTATGGGAAAATGAAATCACACACAACATGGATGATTGAGAGAAGCTCGGCTCAGGTCCTTCATGGACTGTAACGCCAACATATGTAGGTATGTAATTCCTTTAAATCAACTCAAAAATAATAATTTAAAATGGGGAAAAATAAAAAAGTAGCTTTTCATTTAAATAGCTGGCTTAACCAGCTAGGCATAAGTAAACCACTGCTGTATATGATCTATGATATGTTAATGGGAAGAAAGTTCGTTGTAAAAATTACCAACGTGACTTCGTCTCAAACATTTGATATCAAAAATGGTCTACAACAAAGCACGGTGAACTCGCCGATTCTTTTCAACATTTACGTCAGTGGTTTGATAGCTTCGCTTCGTCACTCGATAGCATACGCAGACGACCTAGTCGCGTATAGAACAGGCCCAACGATTGACGTCATAGTTACTCTCTTGCAACGTGACTTCGAAAAAAATTCTGGCGAAAATTCTCCATCACTGGTCCGGATGGGCATCCACTGGCGAACCAAAATGTAGTCAGATACCTTGGTATCTGGTTGGATCAATATCTGTATTTTAATAAACATATGGATGTTACTTTGGCCGGGGCTCGGGGAGCTTTCACTCTGTTTAGATGGCTGTTTCATAGAAGCCAACTTGATAAGAAAGTCAAAATAATCTGTTACATGACTTTAATCAGGCCCATGATCGCCTATGGATGTCCCGTTTGATTCAATGTGAGTGCAAGCCTGATGGAAAGGATTCGAGTGTTTGAGAGACAATGTCTAAGGACCTGTGTCTCATTGCACAGAACACCAGAATCCGAGTACATAAAATACTATCCCAACGAGGTCCTATACAATAGAGCCAAAATTATTAGGATTGACCACTTTTTGATCAAATTGATTCGAAGTCACGTTGCAAGGGCGATGACTTCGACCAATAACTTGATGTCTGGGGCTTATTACCCAAATGAGTTATATCACGAGAGAGCCCGTCTAAGCGGCTTTGTTCCTCCAGAAGCGTTCTTACATTACGACAACCGCGAACTGATACAGGACAAATCGGCAATTCCGTTAATCTTCCACGTGGCCCGAAGGTCTGTGGAAAAGAGCTTATCTTACGAACGGGATGTAGCACTCCGTGAGCCGGGGCGACTCCGTTTCAGTATGGCAATGTCAGATCGGGATCGAGCAGACGTTGCTCGACAAACGCAACGTTTCCGGTGGCTTGTACAGTCTCCGTCGCTAATTCCTTTGGGCCTAGCGTCATAAAAAAACATTATATAAAAGGCCAATTGCTGAATATAGATTTAGGTAGTAGTAAGTTAATTAGGTTAGTTAGGTTAGCTGTAAGTTATGTATATGTATGTATGTACATACATATTTATATATACATGTCTATGCATGTATACATATATACATATGTATATACATAAATATAAAATAGGATAGGCTAGATTAGGATTACTAGGTAGTGTAGTTTTAGTTAGTTTTAAGGTTATACCCAGTAATAATATGCTAAGTTTTTTTTTTAACTAATTTTTCTTAGCCTTAATACTAATAAACTTATAAACGAATTCCACAACAAATAGAATAGACGTCGAAAGACAAAATTAAAAATATACTGTATAGCTTAGAGTGCCCGTTCAGGTCCAGTATGCTACGTTAAATAGATAAGATATTTAAGATAGGTTTAAGCGTTTTACCTAGAGTAAGTTATTTGGAAAAATATTAATAAAATGCTTTTAAAATGTAAAAAAAAATAAAAAAAAAAATTAATAAATACCATAAAAAACGAATGGATTAAGTAAATATTTTTTTAATGTTTTGTAGGATATTCCTTGTTCCTTGTCACTCTTGACAACGTTTTTGCAAACTCTCTACTAAGCTTCCCAAGCAGCCTGTTTCTTGGTTTGCCGAAATTCTCCTAAATTTTTGAAGCTGGAGTCTTTAACAAGGGAGTCAAAAAGGGAGTCATCATAGGATTCAGATCGGAACTTTAGGCAGGGCAATCAAGCAGGAAAATTTGTCGCGCCGAAAGCCAATTCTTCACTATCCGCGAATTATGCTTTGGATAATTGTCATGCATAAAAATCTATGATACAGGCATAGAGTCGTCGGTATATGGCTCCATTTGGCTCTTCAGGATTAGCTTATATTGATGTTGATTCATAATGCCATTTATTTTCGCAATTGGTCCAACGCCATGCCATGGCATCGTCGCCCCACCATTATGACCCCACCACCATGTATCTGGGATGGTACTCTTGGTTCGTTGGCCTTCGCACATTTTTTTTTTCCATCTGATCCCAACCTGTTGAACTTATTTTCGTCGCTCCACAAGATATTTTTCCAAAAGGAAAAGAGTTTGTTCTTGTGAGCGTTTGCGAAAATAAGTCTTCTCTTTTGGTTTTTGAGACAAGAGGTTTTTTTCTGCCGATTCTTCCATGAAGCTGGAATTCAATTAACTGGCGACTTACAGTTACGGTTGATATTTGGACATTGTGTTGATCAGGTAGCTGTTGCTTTATCACTCCTTCTTTTTCAACTTCCGAAAGGCCGACTTCGCCTCACTTATCAATTTAGTTAACGAGATAGACTTTAGCCTCTTCTTGAGCGAAAACATGCCTATTGCCATCGCATTGGACTTTTTCTACACCGCTCTCTTTAACTGCATAATCCAATTTGTTCCTTACGTCCCTCGAAAAAAATGTTTCTCAACACCTCCCTGGTATAACAAAATCCCCCCTATCATTTAGCGACTGCAGTTGTAAACCCGACCCTGTATTTTTCAGCTATATGAATAACTGCTCTCAGACATCGCTCTCCGTAATTGAAATCAATGAGGACTTGGCTCACCACAAGATAAACCAACTTAAAGATGACTTCTCTCCGGGTCCCGATGGTCTCCCAGCCATTCTTCTCAAGAAATGTATCGTTTTCGCATTCTCTATCGCCCTTCACTTCGTCAAGTTTCCATTCCAACCGTTTGGAAAAATTCTTACATCTTCCCCGCTCACAAAAAAGGTCCCAAGATAAATATTTCTAACTACAGACCGATTGCTAAATTGTCCGCTTTCCCTAAGCTCTTCGAGTCCGTCGTGTATGATTCAATGTTCTTCCACTGCAAATCCATCTTCTCCTCCCGGCAGCATGGTTTCTTAAAAGGCAGGTCTACCACAACCAACCTTACCGAATTTGCCTCCAAAATACTTCTAACTCTGGAGCAAGGCAACGAGGTTGATGATATCACTACTGACTTTGGTAAAGCATTCGATAGTTTAAGCCATATATTAATTTATTTTAAATTAGAGGCTTTAGGCTTCCCGCCCCAAATCATATCATGGCTTAAATCGTGCCTTGAGAATCGCCAATATAGAGTACTTTTCAGAAACTGTATCTCTGACCCCATCATCGCCCCTTCTGGTGTTCCGCAAGGTAGTCATCTCGGCCCTTTAATATTTGTCCTCGCTGTTAACGATGTCGACCTTATATTAAAAGATTCCCATTTGTCAATATCGGCAGATGACATGAAAATCAGCAAGACAATATCAACTCCTGCAGACTCGCTAGCACTCCAAAGCGACCTTGTATCCTTGTGTGATAACAACAACCTGGAACTCAACATCGGTAAATGCCAGTTCGTTACGTTCTTTTGGAAACGCTTTCCCTCTGCTCCTAGACATGTTATCTACTTAACGAGCCTGTACCCCACGTCTCCTTCATACGCGACCTAGGTATCATATGCGACAGAGAGCTAAACTTTGTCTCCCACATCAATCATATCATACACAAAGCTAATTCTGCCCTTGGTTTTATAAAACGATGGTCTAAGGAATTCTCGAATCCCTACGTCACTAAATCCCTCTACATTATATACGTCAGACCTATCCTGGAATACGCCAGTCAAGCCTTGGCTCCGTATTACGTTAGCCATTCTGCACGAATTGAAGCTGTGCAACGCAGATTTCTGCGTTTTGTCTTAAGAGGTCTCCCGTGGTCTGACAGGACTGTATTACCACCCTACGAAGACTGTCTACAATTGATCGGCTTACAAACCCTGAAAGCACGCCGTGAGGCAGCTGACATTCTCTTCATTTACCAGCTTATAGCTGGAATTATCGACTCTCCTGCCCTCCTCGAAATGATTTCGCTCAATACCAACCCTCGTCGCCTAAGATCAAGTCCACTTTTCAGACTTCCTCCTCATCGCACTAACTATGGCTACAATGAACCATTTGTAGAATGTTACGTTTAGCCAACCATTCTCAAACATCCATTGACTTTCATTTATCTCTTCCATCCATTAAAAAATCTCTCCTAAGGTCCAATTAAATAAAAAAAAAATCTAATCTAATCTAGTCCCTATACCTCCCACACACCACTTCACCCTATTCTCCCGTAGGTTAAGTAGCTAGTACTTAAGTTTAAATTTAAGTTTAGATTGTTTAAGAATAGCTTGTGATAAGCTTAATAAATAAATTAATCTCCCGGGAAGTTATGAAAAGGTCGCTGCCACTGATTTTGTGGATAATTCTGTCAGTCGCTTCTGACGTTTTTCTTTTTTAGGGTTTCGTACCCAAAGGTAAAACGGAACCCTATTACTAAGACTTCGCTGTCCGTCCGTCCGTCTGTCACCAGGCTGTATCTCATGAACCGTGATAGCTAGACAGTTGAAATTTTCACAGATGATGTATTTCTGTTGCCGCTACCACGACAAATACTAAAAACAGAACAAAATTAATATTTAAGGGGGGCTCCCATACAACAGACATGATTTTCATCCAAAAAATCCTGCCTGCAACCAAGATCTGTCATTTGATGAGGTAACATACATAGTCTCTTTCATATTTATATGTACAGATGTTACGGAACCCTTCGTGCGCGAGTCCGACTCGCACTTGGCCGGTTTTTTTTTTTTCTTTTTCCTTACGGGATTTGTGGAAGATTGGCTGCATCGTATGACCTTCATTGCATTTTGAACAAGCTTCCTAGAGCACCTTAAAGTCCTTGCCACCTCTGAAATACTCTTTCCATCCTGTATCATGGTACTGACTATTTGCCTTCTTTCCTCTGCCCATTTTAAATACTCCTATTTGTGTCAGAAATGAGTGTAATTATGGCTATCCTTAAAAAGGTTCAAACTTACCTCACTTAAATCACTGAAAAATATTTTTCTTCTGACACACCATGATATGTGCTATTTATATGAACACCCAATTTGCAATGATCACTAGCTCTAACGATTGCAAAACCAGGAAAACCTAACGGGATCTTCCTTGTAGTATGTTTTCATATTCATAACGGTAGTACCTTGCCATATTATGCCCTTACTCCTGTGCAGCTTGTAAGTACAGTGTGTATTGCAATCAAATACACATTGGAATAAGGGTGTGCTATTTATAAGAACACCATTGTAACCCACATCTGGAGAGAGGTCAGTCTTTTTACAATCAATTAATCAAATGAGTACATCATCTGTCCTCGTTAGATTCTTTTTCTTCTTAACGGGCGCTAAGGAAGGCTGTCGGATAACCAACATGCCTACAACAAAGGCATATCGGTGGAAACAACACTCCACTCAGTAGTTAGTAACATAGAAAGGCCAGTGGAACACAAAGAGTCACTAGGGTGTACCTTTCTCGGAATTCAGGGCACCTTTAACAACGTCGAACCATGGGCTGTCACCAAAGCGCTGACTGATCGGGTGTAATGGGATTAGTAATAGAACTGGTACGACAACTGCTTACACAAAGTATCGTCAAAGCCAACTTCGCTGGTTCCGCTTCAACTAGAATGGTCAGGAGAGGTAGACCACAAGGTGGAGTACTCGCCCCTCTCCTCTGGAACGTGGTAGCCAATGAACTACTACTGTTGCTAGAGCAGGAAGGGTACGTTGTGCCCGCCTATGCGGATGACATTGTTATAGCCTTCTCAGAAAATTTCCCAACATTACATGCAGTAGTAACCTGGACGCAGTACTGTGGACTTGGGGTCAACCCCAAGAAGACTGATCTAGTACTGTTTAAAAATAAATATAAAATCCCGCCCTTCAACTCACCGAGGCTGGCTAAATACCTTGGCATAGTCCTTGAACTGGCTGAACTGGAAACCCAACATACTTGATCGGATCAAGAAAGCAACCACTCTACAGCTGTAAGAATGCGGTGGGCAAAAAGTGAGGTCTCCAACCAAGCATTATACACTGCCTTTATACAGCAGTCATAAGGCCCATCCTCCTATACGACATCGACTCCTCTGGACAAGGCAGTCTATCGGAACCTTCTGGGGAAAGTGTAAAGATCGGCCAGCATATACATAAGTGGCGCGATCAGATCCGCCCCCACCACTGGACCTCGGATCTACCTTGGCGCTAACTTACGTGAGCTAGCAGATATAAAAATAGCTCAACTCCATCGCTTCATCAGAAGCAGTGATTGGTTTTCAAGTAGCAGATCTAGGTAATATGATACATGTGGTATCACAGAAATAAGGAAAGCTTGTTACCTTTCCTTTCTTTGCATCGCCTTATGCAAGATTCGTAGCAAGGGAGGCCTTCACGACCACCCTGATCGACAAGAATTCAAGTACACGTTGAGGTCATACTTACTAGGTTATAATGCAGGACTTCTGTCCGACCACGTAAATGTTGCTGAGGAGAACACACCCGATCTCGAGTTGGACTCTACTCTCACAGGTAATCCTTTCTTTTGCTAAACATTCTACTAATTCATTTTTCTCTCGAACCGACCAAGGGCTTACTCATCCGCTTTTGATAGTATCCATGCTTCTGCGCCGTATAGCAGGACCGGGATGATAAGGGTCTTACATAGAGTCAACTTTGTCGTTCGGGAGAGGGCTCTATTAGTCAATTGCCTCCTGAGCCCAAAGAAACGGCGATTGGATATAGTGATTCTGCGTTTGATTTCTGAACTGATGTCGTTGTTCAAGCTCACTGCGGAGCCAAGGTAGACGAAGTCCTTAAGTACCTCGAACTTATATCTGCCAATACAAAAGTTCTGGCCAAGACTTCGGTGGTGAGTGTCCTTTTTTGATGACGAATTTTCGCCGCCTCCATCTCAATACTCGCAAACGCCTCATTGACATCTTGCTGTGATCTACCTATTATGTCAATGTAATCGGCGTATGCAAGAAGTTGCGAGGATTTGAAATAGATTGTGCCTCTTGTATTGGCCTGTGATTTTTGCACAATCATTTCCAATATGATGTTGAAGAAGTCACACGACAGCGCATCGCCCTGCCTAAATCCTTTTTTGACATCAAAACTATCTGAAGTTTTTGGCTTTAATGCTCCACCACGAAGAAACCCCTGGTTCGATGACGAGTGCAGGAGCATTCACACAATGAAGCAGGAGGTATAAAAATCCTCGCTGCATAGAAGAACAAAAGCATAAGCTTCTCAGAAGAAAGAAGAAAGCGCACGAGAAGCGCGCGATTGAGGATTTGGAGAGATGTTACTGCAGGCGTGACGTTCGAAAGTTTCATCAACAGATAAAGCGAATATGCCAAGATTATAAAGCCAGAACCGAAGCCTGTAAGGATGGGAACGGAGACCTAGTAGTAGAATCGTAGTCGATGCTGAGAATTTGAAAAAACATTTCTGCGGACTGTATAACGACGATGACAGCCAACATACCGCCGTCGGCAGAATGATCAATTTCTTAATGACGAAGATCGCATTGAATTTCGAATTCAAAGCCGCATACGCCATGTCTACCCTTGACATCCCTGCTTAAATCATCAGACTATGCAGAATGGCTTTGGAGGATGCTCGCTGCTCCATCCCAATCGGTGAAGACCTGGCCGATAGTTTTGATGTCAAGAAAGGATTTAGGCAGGGCGATGCGCTATCATGTAATTTCTTCAACATCGTATTAGAAATCAAGGACGCTGACCCCCGACGACTTGGACAAAACGTTTATACTGTCAAATATACGTTTGAGGTTGTTAAGGACTTCGTCTACCTTGGCTGCGCAGTGACCTGGAACAGTGACATCTTGCCAATCTCTGTTTCTTTGGGCTCAGGAGGCAATTGAGACACTAATCACCCCGGTCCTGCTGTACGGCGCAGAAGCATGGATACTATTAAAAAGGGATGAGGAAATCCTGGCCGTTTCGAGAGAAAGATTTTGCCAGTCCCGCCGAGGAGGGACACCGCGAAATAAACATTCGATGGTGTTAGTGTCATCGGGATCCGAACTCGCTCAACGTGTATCAGAGTCCAACACACTAACCACTGCGCTACGGCAGCGGGACAGACTTGTAGAAGATGGTGCTTCCCTGTTGACGCTTGCTCGTCGCACTATCTACTCCAGCGCCAAATTGAAGAAGTCACACAACACACACGACGAATTCCTTGCCGAAATTCGGTGCATGTTTCAAACGGTTCAGACACAGCCGGATCAGTTTTCTTGGGATCCCGAATTCGGCCATCGCATCAAACAATTCTTTGCGATGAATGCTGTCGTACGCGGCCTTAAAATCGATAAAGAGGTGGTGGGCATCGATGGTCTCGCTCGCTCGGTGGTGGGACTCGCTGGTCTGTTCCAGGATTTGTCAAAGTATGAATATTTGGCCTATAATCGATTTTCCAGGCCGGAAGCCGCATTCCTAGAAGAAATGTGCCCACCTGCACATAGTAGGATTGGGCCCACCTGCACATAGTGGAGAATGCCGTACGCACGATCATTCAGCGTAGGCAGATATTTGCCTGGGATGGCAATAGCAACATCATCAGCGTAGGCAATAACATCGACGCCTTCTTTCTCTAGTTTAGTTAGTAGTTCGACTACGTTCCAGAGAAGAAGAGAGAGGACCTCTCTTGTGGAGTGCCCCTTGTAACCGATCTAGTGGTTACTTGGCTAGTGGATCTTGGGTGTTGAAAGCAACTCGCCAATCAACTCTATTAGAGTCCTTTCCGCTTGTAAGTTTTATAGCCCTTCCGTAATTGCTTTCGGTGTGACGTTGTTGAAAGCACCCTCTATGTGCAAAAGGCTACTAAGGTGTATTCTTTGAGGTGGATTGATCTTTCATTCCCAACCCATTCTTGGTAATGGGTAAGCCGATACCCTTTGGGTAGTAGCCTCGAGCACATTCGAAGTAGAGCTTACCTGATCTGTATGTTAACCCCGATGATTGCAGATCTTAATGCATTTTTCGGCGTATTCGACGGGGTGTTCTCGGCGGGATAATCACGTTTCAGTTCCGGACCTTTGGTGGTAGGGGCCGATTTTGCTCACACTAGAGCCGTATATCTAGTTTTACCCTGCTTAGTGGCGGCCTTAAAGCGTCTCTGCTCGGACGTCTTTAGTTTGACGAAACCGATAGAAGGTAGAGCCTTGTTCGTTTCCTATTGCATCTGGAAGTTCACCTGAGAGCATTCTCACTCCACCGAGCGAAGTGTCGAAGTTGAAGAGTGAGAAAACACAAGTTCTGCTTTCCGTGATACCGATATTGCTGCTGTCTGCTAAGGTCCTAGCGGGCAATAGCATTTGAGGAATACTGGAAAGCAGAAAGGCTGGAGTGAAATCAGAGGTCGCCTGTTATCCGAGGTTCATATACAATATAATGGCAATAATTGCTTCTTGGGCGCGAGTTCATCTACAGACTGATCGCGTGAGTCATTACCAGTACTAAGTCTCCGTACAATGGCAAGTTGAGCCATTTTCGCGGTTGCACACTTGTCGATAGTGAATCGCCAGAAGCCCCAATTGCTTGATTGAGAGGTTCTTATGCATACGATTCATAATCCTGTCCATGGCGGACGATTTTGCTAATGAAAGATAGGCGATCGCTCCAGTTTCTATGAAGCAGGCATAATGGATTTGCCCTCAAAACGGCAACAAGCTATCGAACAAAATGGCGATTTTTTTTTTTCTAAATCAGATTGTTCTGACTTATTTACTTACTTAGATGGCGCTACAGTTCGGGGTGAACCAGGGCCTCAGCCAACAAGCCTCTCCAGGCGGCACGATCTTTGGCCAGCCGTGTCCAGTGCCGCACGCCTAGTTGGTTGAGGTCCCTTTCCACATGTGCGCGCCACCTTAGATGAGCTCGTCCCTCGGGGTTGGAGTCAAAGACTCTTCGGGCCGGAGGGGTGATGTCCATTCGCTCTACATGGCCCAGCCATCTTAGACGTTGGATCCGAAGACGTCTAACTAAGTACAGCCTGTACAGTTCTTGGTTGAATCTCCTCCTCCACTCTCCGTTTACACAAACGGGACGAAAGATTGCACGCAGAATTTTCCTCTCGAAACGCCCATGAGCCTCTTCATCCGCTTTTGACAAAGTCCAAGCCTCAGCGCCGTAGAGGAGGACCGGCATGATTAAGGTTTTGAGGAGGGATACCTTAGTTTTTCGAGAGAGAGCTCTACTACTCAGTTGTCCCTTGAGCCCAAAGAAGCAGAGGTTATTCTGCAAGAGTTATTCTGCATTTTATCTCAGCGCTGGTGTCATTGCTGCTTGTTACCATCGAGCCAAGGTAGACGAAGTCCTTGACTACTTCAAAAATATACCTGCCGAAGGTGACGTCGCCGTCGGTGTTGCGCGTCTTTCTTTGATGACAGCATATATTTGGTCTTGTCCCCATTTACCCTTAGACCCACTTTAGGTACTTCGCTTCAATGATTGCGAACGCCTCATTGACATCTCCCTTTGTCCGTCCAATAACGTCAATGTCATCTGCGTAGGCAAGCAATTGTGTAGACTTGAAGTAGATCGTAGATCTTGTATTGGCCGCAGAGTCCCGCACGATCTTTTCAAATATGATGTTAAAGAAATCACATGACAGTGCGTCACCCTGCCTAAAACCTTTTTTAATATCGAAGGGGTCGGTTAGTTCACCTCCGACCTTAATGGAGCAGCGGGAATTCTCCATAGTCAACCCGCACAGTCTGATGAGTTTGGCAGGAACATGACATGGCTCTGTACAGCTCGTCGCTATAAACACTGTCATATGCGGCTCTAAAGTCGACGAAAAGATGGTGGGTGTCTACCTGGAATTCATGGGTCTTCTCCAAGATCTTCCGTAGTGTATATATTTGGTCTATCGTGGATTTTCCTGGCCTGAAACCACACTGGTAGGAACCTACCAATTTGTCCACGAATGGTTTTAGGCGCTTACACAGTACGGCAGAGAGGATCTTGTACGCGATGTTCAGGAGACTTATCTCTCTGTAATTGGCGCAGTCCTAGGAGCCTCCTTTTTTACGGACCGGGCAAACGATGCTGAGATTCCCTTCGTCGGGCATGCATTCTTCCGACCATTACTTGCAGATGAGTTGGTGCATGTTTTTGATCAGCTCGTAGCCAGCTGCTTTAAATAGTTCAGCGGGAAGTCCGTCTGTTCCAGCAGCTTTATAAGGTCTAAGTTTCGATATCGCTATCTTAACATCATCTAGGACGGGATTCTCTTTCGCTTCCGTACATTGTGAATGGTTCGTTCTGCCTGATGGCGACATTTTGACTATCATCGCCGTTATACAGTATGCAGAGTGGTCCTTCCACAATCTCAGCATCGACTGCGATTCCACTCTAAGTTGTCCGTGTTCATCCCTGCAGGGCTTCTGCTCTGGCTTTATAGCCTTGGCATGTTCGTTTTATTTTTTGGTAGAACTTTCGAACATCGTTCCTGCAAAAGCATCTCTCTATCTCCTCGATCTCGCGCTTCTCGTGCTCCTTCTTTTTTCTTCTCAGGAGCGCATGGTCCTCCCTCCTTTTCTGTTCATAGAACTCGCGGGCAGCTCTCGTCCGTAGATGCAGGGTAGCCATGTATGCATTCTGTTTCTCTACATGGGTCTGTCTGTATACGTCATCAAACCAGGGCTTTCTCGAAGTTGGTGGCTTGAAACCGAGTACATCTGAGGCGGCCTCTCTGATGGCGTTCTGACAACGACTCCATTGCTGTTCTATGGTTTGTGCAGATTGCATCGGGACTTGAGAGAGCTTGAGGGAGACTTGATTGGCGAAGGTCCTGGCGGTCTCCTGCGATTGCAGCTTTCCGACGTTAAATTTTGATGTTCTTATTCGACTCCGTTGATTCCGAGAAATTCGTACCATGGCTGCAACAAAGTAATGATCCGAGTCGATGTTAGCTCCTCGAGAGGTTCGGACATCTAGGATGTTGGGGGAGTGTCTGGCGTCGATCGCAATGTGATCAATTTGATTGGTTGTCGATTGATCGAAAGATCGCCAGGTCCTCTTATGGATGTGGAGGTGTATGAATCGTGTACTTGCTACTACGAGATTATGTCCAGCCATAAAATCCACTAGCCTTGGTCCGTTTTCTGACGTTGTGTTGTGTAGGCTGTGCTTTCCTATGACTCGTTCAAAGATAGCTTCCTTACCCAGCTTCGCATTGAAATCTCCTAGAACGATTTTGGTGTCATAGCTGGGACATTGGGCATATGTTCTGTCTAGGAGATCATCGAAGTCGTCTTTATGTCGCTCATCTTTCTCCTCTGTGGGAGCGTGGACACATATTAAGCTTATATTGTCGAGATTGGCCTTGATGCGGATAGTTATGAGGCGTTCGCTTACATACTGACTTAAGACTTAAGACTTTTTTCCTGGGTCTGTCCCGAATAACAAATCCGTGTTCGAATAAGTAATAGTTTCCGTAGTAGACATCACAGTTTTTCATCTGCTTTTTGCCTGGCCCATCCCATCGGACTTCTTAGAGCGCGGTACTGTCTGTCTTATAGCAGTCTGTCACCCTCCTATGGCTCCTTGTGGTCGACGGAATGGCCAAGATTCTGGAGACGGAGGTTGTACTCTTTACAAGGAAAAGATCTGTACCAAGATACATCTACCCCCGTATGAATGGTATAGATCTGATCCCTGGAAAATCTGCCAAATATCTTGGCATAATCCTGGACTCCAAACTTAGTTGGAGAGAAAATATTGAGGAGAGAATCAAAAAGGCCTATGTGGCACTATATTCGTGGAGGATAGCCTCTGGAAGGACATGGGGCCTCAAACCGAGGTTAGTACATTGGTTGTACACTGCGGTGGTAAGACCTATCCTAGTCTATGGCTCGGTTGTCTGGTGGAAGGCGCTTGAGAAAAAGTGTCATCTTCAGAGTGTGTCAAAGGTTCAAAGAGCAGGCTGTCTGGCCGTGACGGGATCTATGAAGTCCACACCAACGGCGGCTCTTGAAGTCATGCTGAACCTCCCACCCCTGGACATGTACTGCGAGAGCGCCGCAACCAGAACTGCGCTAAGATTACAGGAATCAGGTCTCTGGAAAAGGAGTCCTCACGGACATGCATCAGTCTTGGATCGATGGGCCGTCTCGAGATTCAGAACCGTAACGGACTATGTCACCCGACTTCCTTCCTGGGAGAGGAGATTCTCTATTAGAATTCCCTCCAGGGAGGAATGGACCGGTGATTTGGTACGCACGGAAAGTGAACTGGCACTCTACACCGACGGATCCAAAATGGATGTTGGCACAGGTGCCGGAGTCTACTTTGAGTCTCGGGATATGCATCGCTTCTACAGGCTCGATGATGGATGCAGTGTCTTCCAAGCTGAGGTCTTCGCTATCAAGCAGGCGGCGGACCTGATCAGCAAAGAGAATATTACAGGAAAAAGGATCAGCATCTATGTTGACAGCCAGGTAGCCATTAAGGCTCTGCAGGCAGCATGGATAAACTCTGCAAGGAGAAGTTAGAAGAGATATCCAATGTAAATGAGGTGACCCTTTGCTGGGTACCTGGTCATATGAATATCTCCGGAAACGAGAGGACGGACGAGTTGGCTAGGGTGGGATCAGGTCCTAACATTGCGCAGATCTCAGCTGAGGCCAAAGCACCACTCAGTGCGCTCTACAGGGAGATACAGACGGAGCTAATGGTGAAAGCCAACAAGCGATGGTGTCGCTTAGATACATGCGCAACGGCGAGATCGACTTGGCCCGTCTATGATAAGAAAAGAACGGAAAATTTGCTGAAGTTCAATCTTGGGAACATTCGACTGGCAGTCGGTGCCCTCACCGGGCACTGCATGCTATCCTACCAGGCAGCTCGGCTAGGCCAGCCCTACGTTGACTTCTGCAGAAGCTGCAGGGACGAAGAGGAAATTGAGTCCGTCCGTCACCTTCTGTGCGAATGTCCGGCTAGCCCATAAAAGGAATATATTCCTGGGAAGATACTTCCTTTCGGGACTAGAAGAGGTAGGTTATATTGGGCTGAACAGAATACTGGGATTTTTATCCTCGTCTGGCTGGTTCAGCTCGGCGGAAAATGTATAGGTATCAACGGGTTAAACAAAACAAGTGGGCACAATGGACTCAACGTAGCCTACGTGAGCCTTGACTTTATGTCAATAGGGCACCCATATACCTAACCTAACTTAACCTATAGCAGTCCAAAGAGTTGACCAATTGTGCGGCTGCACCTGGTTTGTTGAGGGATCCAACGTTCCAGGTGCAGATCCGGAATTCGTTGCTTGTTTGACCCTTGCGGGGGTCATCAACATGTAATCCGTCCGTATCCGAGGCTATTGGTTGTTTCTGAACAAATGTTTGTTTTGCGCGATAGGGATGTTACCAGAGGGCATGGGCTCGGACATACAGGGTAAAGTTGTTGATTGCTCTCAACCTGGCGAGATGCGAGCAACGATCCCTGTTTAAATGCCCGGGTCAAGTTGACATACGGCTTCCTCGCGGCGCCCTCTGGATAGCCTCTTCAACAACCGTTGGGAGGTGAACAAACGTATGCAGCGAAAAAGAATCCCGACCAGAATGGTGGTTGTGCGGCGGACTAACAATCCGCCCACGTAAAAAACCTAAAAGTTATGAATGAGCAAGATGCCTCGGATACACGGACGGATACTCGACGACGACAACGCACGAAAAAGGAACACGATTTGCGAGTATGCTCCTGGAATGTCAGAACCCTGTACACTCCCGGAGCTGCCCATAAACTAGAAGGAATCCTCACGCAGTACAAGGTGCATATTACTGCGGTCCAGGAAATACGCAGGATAGGAAACGGTATGATTAGGAAGAAAAATTGCGACATTTATTACAGCTGTCACAAAAGGTTGCACTTACTGGGATGCGGATTTGTCGTGGGAAAGCGGTTAAGGTCGAAGGTCATCGACTTTAAACCTATAAGTGATCGCCTGGCTGTGATCCGCATCAGAGGCAGATTTTATAACAGCAGCCTTATATGTGCACACGCCCCTACCGACGAGGCTGAAGACCCTATCAAGGAAGACTTCTATGACCTCCTGGACAACGCCTACGGAGCTTGTCCGGAGTACGATGTAAAAATCGTGCTCGGGGACTTCAACGCCAAAATCGGTAAGGAAAACACCCTTAGCGGAGTGATCGGAAAGCACAGCATCCACGATACAACAACAGAAAACGGCTTCCGACTCGCTGACTTTGCTACAGCTCGTAATGCGGTGATAAGTAGCACAAGATTCCCTCGCAAGCGAATCCACACAGCAACCTGGCGATCTCCGGACGGTCGAACCGCCAACCAAATCGACCATGTGCTCATTGACGCAAGGCACTCGTCAAACATCCTGGATGTGCGAACATTCAGAGGGGCAAATGTCGACTCTGACCACTTCCTCGTAGCAGCAAGATTCAGAGCTCGACTGTCCAATGTCAGAAAGCTGCACCAGTCCATCAGGAGGAGGTTCGACATTGGGCGCCTGAGCACACCGGAGGTTGCCAGAGTCTACAGGGAGCAGCTGAGCAAAAGACTCGACGGTATGCCTACGTCGAACACAAATGCCAATAATATGTGGCTGCATTGCCGCTCAGCCATTCAGGAAGTAGCCGAATCCACCTTAGGATACCTACCACCCCCGACAAGAAACCCGTGGTATGATGGCGAGTGTGAGCAGAAAAAGGCAGCAACCGACGAGGCGTACCAAAAGGCGCTGCAGAGGAAAACCAGGGCAGCGCAAGAAGAGTACCGAGCCAGAAGAAGGGAGAGGAAAAAACTACTGCGACAAAAGAAGAGAATCTTCGCAGCCTCCCAGCTCAAGGATATCGAGGAGTCTAGGGATAAACATAAAATATGAGCCTTTTACAAGAAAGCCGAAGGTCTTGCAGGAGGCTTCAAAAAGGGCACCCAGGCTCTTCGAAACTGCGAGGGTAATCTTGTCACCGACCCGCAGGGAATAGTGGATGTATTTAAGCAGCACTTCCAGCAGCTGCTTAACGAGCATGTCCAGGAGAGAGTGGTAGGGACCGAGAAAATCCCAACTCCAGCCGCTGAAGTAGTCCTTCCACCCAGCATCGAAGAAGTCGGCACAGCTATTCAGAAGCTGAAGAACAACAAGGCCGCAGGCTCAGATGGCTTGCCATCAGAGCTCTTCAAGGCTGGCGGCGATGTTCTGGTAGGGAGCATGCACCAGATCATCTGCAGAATTCGGGAAGATGAAAGCATGCCCGACGACTGGAATACCAGCTCTATATGCCCCATCCACAAAAAAGGCGATCCTACCTCTTGCAAGAACTATAGAGGTATGTCCCTGCTCAATGTCGCATACAAGATCCTGTCCAGCGTATTGCGTGAACGTCTAAAACCATTTTGCACCGCACTAATCGGCAGCTACCAGTGCGGCTTCCGGCCCGGCAAATCAACTTTAGACCAAATTTTCACACTTCGACAAATCCTGGAAAAGACCAACGAGTTTCCAATCGATACACACCATCTTTTCATCGATTTCAAAGCCGCATACGACAGCATTCATCGTAAAGAACTGTTTGGGGCGATGGCCGAATCCGGGATCCCGGTAAAACTGATCCAGTTGTGTCGCGCCACGTTAAAAAACACGCGATGCACCTTGAAACTCGGTTCTAGGACCTCGGAACCATTCGAAACATGCACCGGATTTCGGTAAGGAGATGCGCTGTCATGTGACTTCTTCAACCTGGTGCTGGAGCAGATAGTGCGACGGGCAGGCGTCAACAGGGAAGGCACTATCTTTTACAAGTCCATCCAGCTGCTAGGATACGCGGATGATATCGACATCAACGCGTGTTCTCGCCGTGGCATTGTAGAAGCATTCACGGCGATTGAAGAACAGGCGAAACGAATTGGTCTTAAGATCAATGAGGACGAAACGAAATACATGCTGTCAAGCAAAAACCAATCCGTCGCTCACCACCTGGGACAAAATATAACAATTGACAGCTACAATTTCGAGGTAGTTAAGGAGTTTGTCCACCTCGGGGCAAACGTGAATTCCACAAAGGACACCACAGTGGAGGTCCGGCATAGAATCGCCCTTGGCAACCGCTGCTACTTCGGTTTGTCCAAACAACTGGGGTCAAAACTCCTCACTCGAAAGACCGAAGTCATGCTTTACAAAACGCTCATACTGCCAGTCTTGCTGTACGGAGCCGAAAGCTGGATGATAAGCAGGACAGCGGAGCTGATTTTGGGTTCCTTCGAAAGAAAAATTCTGCGCCGGATGTTTGGTCCTGTCTGTGAGGAAGGTGAATGGAGAAGAGGACACAACCGCGAACTCTACGAGCTGTACCAAGATGTGGATGTAGTCCGGAAGGCAAGGATCCGTCGACTACACTGGCTCGGCCACATCGAGCGCATGGACATCAATGCTCCAGCTAAGAGGGTCTTCGACTCCGAGCCTCCTTGTTCGAGAAGAAGAGGAAGATCGAACCTCCTGTATAAAGACCAAGTAATTGCGGATGTAAGACATCTTGGTCCTGACAACTGGATGCAGCGTGCCCGGGACCGTCAAGGATGGAAGGCAGCAATAGCTCAGGCTCAGATCCTCCATGGATCACTGGCCTGATAAGTAAGTAAGTAAGATAGGGATGTTAGCCCTAAGCACAACCCCCAACCTGGAGGGCCAGATTCCTCTTTCCCCAGGAACAAGGGGTCGGGTCGTTGCACACATTGGTTCACTATCTGATGGGTGCCAGTATAGCTATTCAGTGTCAACTTGGATTGAGCACGGACACAGATCGAAGCTGGCGTTTGTCAGCTTCAATCAATCTTCAGTTAAGAATTATTAAATTTTCAAAATAAACGGACGTAATTCGAACTAGGAATCCAACGCCATCTATCGACCACACGCCACTTTCAACAGAAACCCATTCGAGTATCGTTCGTTACCCTCCAATCGAGAGAGAACTCTTAGCCGCAAGCCCTCGCCGTCACTATCTCGCACTCTCTCCCACTCCCATGACAGCGGCCTCCTGTCAAAATCGCTTTAACCCACTTCAATTTTCGTTCGCCAACAATCCGCAGTCGAACAATCAATCTGCATTCGCTTTGTTTTGCGTTTCGTGGTTTGGCCAAATTGTTTGTGGGAAAAGTAGGGAAGACTCCCAAGAAGACGCAAACACGAAGCTCGTTCCAGTAATCATCGAAACATCCAATTCGAATGAGAAAGAGAAGAAAAACTAATCGGAATCCGGTGTCCCACGCCCTTCACATAAACAAATAATTGTTTCAGGTCGGTCGTCCGTGTTCGTTTGTTTCCGCCTCGAGTTTGGTTCTCTCGCAATGCAATTACATCCTTTGATCGCGTGAGCTAAGCAATACATACATACAATCGTTGCACGAAGTGTGGGGAGAAAGGAAGAACGAAGAAAAGTAGTTTGCCCGAACGGTTGTGTATCACTGTGGCTCTGGATCTAATTCGTTGGGCCTATCCTACAGCTTCAGGCCACCGGAGTGTCTAAACGGTCTAAACGAAAAGTAATTCCTTTGGATTTGTTCATCATAGTTGCCTGCTCTCATCTACCGAATACCGTGCCGTGGTGAATATGTTGAGAGTGTGCCTTGGTGTATAGCAGTGAAGCTAAAGCGAAAAAATTGTGAAAAAATCATTCCAAGAAATGCCAAAGCGACGACAACAAATTCTTTGTGTTCGTATCAGTTTTGTGAATTTGTGAAAGAACCAAAGTGCAAAGGAGCGACAGTGGCCTAAGAGGGAGCAGCCAATTGTTCGAGTTACAAGTGCAGGTGAGTGGAAAATTCCTTTGAAGCAGTGTCAGTTCGGCGTGCGAATTTCCCAGGCAAAGAAAATGCAGTGCAACAACACCAGATTGGTAGATGGACACGGCTAAAGTGTACCAACGAGTGTATCAACCAGGTGAATTCCCTGTAGATACACAATCTTGTCTTGTGATTGTTGTGCGGTTTTTATTCTTTTTGTCTAGCACTTTGGGTATGGGCATAGGCACAGGCACAGGTAGTGAGTGCATCGTTGATTGATGTAGTGTATGGTCGCTGTTCGGTTAGTTTACCGACTCCACCCCAATAGGAGAGAGGAGGCGACGTCGAAACAAAGCAAAAGATGAATCCGAGAAAAGGAGAATTCCGAATATAATTTTATTAATTTAGTTGAATTGACTTAGATCAGAGTTAGATGGTGTCTGGGATGGGAATGGGGATGATTGTGTACGCCCGTCTATTGGGATTTGTGTTTACATTCATGCCATGTCGACAAACATTCTCGATAATCTGTTCGGTTCCTTGTTGCAGTGATTGTTTTCACAAAGACGACATTTTCTTATCGTTGTTTTCCCCTTTGGTACTATCATGGAAGCGCTTTTTGTTTTGTTCTCGTTTCGTTGTCGTTTCCTCTGTTTAAAGAATTATACTACGTACGGGTCGTTGATCCATTGTTGAGCCACGGAAGAAGGACGTGAAGTGGGCCTTAGGATCTTTTGTTACTGATTTTCCTATATGCTGACCACCAGAGCTTCCTTGCCTGGCCAAGACTGAGTCATCATTTAGAAATTGTTGTTTTCCCGTACTTTGTATGAAGTAAAGTTACTTAAAGGGCGGTAGTCTCATAGGAAAAGGTCAATGTTGCATAGGGAGCTGTTGATTTCCCCGAGTAATCAAAGACATTCATAAGGCTTTGTTCCAACGGTTGTTATTCATGTTAGTATTAGAACTCAAGTGAACTCAGATGCTGGAGTAGTATATCCGTTTCAAGGTCGCCCATCAACACTGTCTACGTAATTTACTTGGCTAAATCACACAATAAACTGGAGGTCCCTTTCACCTGTGTGAAAAATAAATCGCGTACAACATGGGTGATTGAGAGAAGCTTGGCTCTGGTCCTTCATGGGCTATAACGCCACCAAAGAAAAAGAAGTAGCAACCCAACGGGTCTCTCTGGCCTAGGCTTCGAACCTATCTACCACCTACCTACCTTCTAGCTGCCTTCGTCAATTTTTTACCTAGATACCGAACACTATGTATAAGGCCTCTGTGCAGGAGGATTCATACAGCGAAGCAGGTTGCATATAAGGCCTCACTGCATAAAAGAACAAGAGCAGCTCGTGAGCTCTACGAGTTAAAAAGAAGGGAGGAGCATAAGCTTCTTAGAAGAAAGAAGAAAGAGCACGAGAAGCGCGCGATTGAGGATTTGGAGAGGTGTTACTGCAGGCGTGACGTTCGAAAGTTTTATCAACAGATAAAGCGAACATGCCAAGGTTATAAAGCCAGAACGGAAGCCTGCCTAAAAACCATTTCTGCAGACTGTATAACGGCGATGTTAGTCAGTATACCGCTGCCAAGCAGAATGATCCATTTCTAATCGACGGAGACCGCAGAGAATTCTGTCCCCCTGACCTCGACGAAGTTAAGATTGCCATATCGAAGCTCAAGTCGAATAAAGCTGCTGGCGCAGACGGACTGTCTGCTGAGCTCTTCAAGGCAGCTGGGGATGACCTGGTTGGGAGCATGCACCAGCTCATTCGTAAGATATGGTTAGACGAAAGCATGCCTGAGGAATGGAGTCTCAGCATCGTATGCCCGATCCACAAGAAAGGAGACCCCTCTGATTGCGCCAACTATAGAGGAATAAGTCTCCTTAACATCGCCTACAAAATCTTCTCTGCCGTTTTGTGTGAACGTCTTAAGCCTTTTGTAAATAAGCTGAAAGGTCCTTATCAGTGCGGATTCAGGCCAGAGAAGTCCACCATCGACCAAATCTTCACACTACGGCAGATCCTGGAAAAAACCAATGAAATTCAAATCGACACTCACCACCTATTTGTCGACTTCAAAGCCGCATACGACAGCGTAATTAGAGACGAGCTATACAACGCTATGTCTACCTTTGACATACCTGCTAAACTCGTCAGACTATGCAGGATGACTTTAGAGAATGCTCGCTGCTCCATCCGAATCGGTGAACACCTTACCGATAGTTTTTATGTCAAAAAAGGATTTAGGCAGGGCGATGCGCTGTCGTGTGACTTCTTCAACATCATATTGTAAATGATTGTGCAGAAAACACTGGCCAATACAAGAGGCACAATCTATTTCAAATCCTCGCAACTCCTTGCATACGCCGACGATATTGACAAAATGGGTAGATCGCAGCGAGATGTCAATGAGGCGTTTGCGGGTATTGAGATGGAGGCGGCGAAAATTGGTTTGACGGTAAACGAGGGCAAAACTAATTATATGCTGTCATCAAAAAAGGACGCTCACCACCGACGTCTTGGCCAGAACGTTTGTATAGGCAGATATAAGTTCGAGGTAGTTAAGGACTTCGTCTACCTTGGCTCCGCAGTGACCTGGAACAACGACATCAGTTCCGAAATCAAACGCAGAATCACTCTTGCCAATCGCTGTTTCTTTGGGCTCAGGAGGCAACTGAGTAATAGAGCCCTCTCCCGAACGACAAAGTTGACTCTATATAAGACCCTTATCATCTCGGTCCTGTTGTACGGCGCAGAAGCATGGACACTATCAAAAGCGGATGAGGAGGCCCTTGGTCGGTTCGAGAGAAAGATTTTGCGCGTGATTTTTGGGCCTATAAACACAGACGGGGGTTGGAGGAGAAGATTCAACCACGAACTTTACGGGCTGTACAGCGACATGAGCCTAGTCAGGCGTCTACGGATTCAACGCCTAAGATGGCTGGGCCATGTAGAGCGAATGGACACCACAGCTCCAGCCCGGAGAGTCTTTGAATCCAACCCCGAGGGACGAAGAAGCAGAGGACGGCCGCACTTAAGATGGCGCACACAGATGGAAGGGGACCTCAGCCAACTGGGTGTGCGGCAATGGAAAAGGCTAGCAAAAGATCGTGCTAGTTGGAGGGGCATGTTGGTTGAGGCCCAGGTTCACCCCGAACTGTAGCGCCGACTAAGAAGAAGTAGATGTATAAGGCCTCTGCAAACGTTTGAAAACCGCTCTCGGAAAACTGTCACAAATCCTATGATTCCAGAGGTCGTATGAAAGCCAGCAGCCAACATACATTTCTCCCGCAATACACGTCTCTCTAGGAATGCTCACCAATATACTCTGAAGCCCGCTTTCGGACGTACTGTCAAATATAGAGAATCTTTCATTAACCGAACCACACGAATCTGGAACTCCCTGCCGATTTCGGTTTTCCCACCTCAATGCAACATGCAAGCATTTAAGATCAATGTCCATCGGCATCTCCTCTATTCCTCTTCCTCTCTATCTTCTGCCCGCACTGTGTCGCCGACATAATAAGGTTATTAGACCTTGAGTGCGCGCAAATTATTAAAAAAAAAAAAAAAAAAAAAATACATACGTAATCAACTTCAAAATAGCTTGAAATGTACATCTGAAATTCCTTCCCAATGCCAATGAACGATTAAAATAAAAACTTTTACGAATGCTTTTATCAACGTTACCAATGCCATGCGATTGTATCTACAACCTAAGGCAGATATCATTCCATTCCGTTCAACTAAGAAA
The DNA here is from genome assembly GCA_951905685.1 of Eumerus sabulonum. Classification (NCBI taxonomy): domain Eukaryota; kingdom Metazoa; phylum Arthropoda; class Insecta; order Diptera; family Syrphidae; genus Eumerus; species Eumerus sabulonum. The sequence goes on from OX645060.1 coordinate 11,443,454, forward strand.
GCAATAACCCAATGATCTTTATGACTCCTGGCAACGAAAATAGATTTGCAAACCCAAAGCCTCAACCGAGCATGGCCTGGTTTCAAAAACTCGGCTCTATTCTATCACACACCTATGCTAGGTTATTTGCATAGCACTTTTCGGATTTAGTGTGTCTAACTAAGGTGCTAACCGCTTATCACTTTCCTCATCCCCGTGCCATTTCCGACCGAGCTGAGTCAGTCCATTCCACGAGCTTGTGCGAGGAGATGTCACGAACTGGAGGCTGAACGAATTGTTTATGGAAAAAAATTGTTTTTCATTAAGTAAACCATTTGCTGTCACTCGTTTAGTCACTTAGCGTGTTTGTGGGTTCCATTGGGTGTATCTTTGTTTGTTTAATTTGCCCTGTGATTCGTCCACGATTTCCGGATGGTGATAGTGCGTGAATTACTATGAACTGATTATTTATAATTCATTAATAAATGAGATTGGTATACTGTATAGTACGATTGATAACCGCTTAGGCGCCTTAACCTTCTCTCTGTAGTTGGTGTGCGATCATTAATTCAATTTCTAATCGCGAATCAACTCTAAAGTCTAGTCCTTCTTATCGGCCTTATCTGGTTGTTAGGCATTCGGCAGAAGACAAGTGTGCGTTGAATTATGTAAATTTGCGTGCTACTTATCGGATGCCAGCTTTATGGGTCGCTATTGTCTTTATTTAAACGATAAGTCACTCGACTGATAGTGGTGTGAAGTCGTTGGTTAAATTCCATCGACAGTAGAATTGTATTCCGGTTTTTCAGTTTTGGACAGTCCTCTACGTTTTTAGTAAGTAATCTCATATGGCCAGGTACCAGGAGTGCAGTTTCTTTGAATATTGGACAACATCAGATGTTATCATTCTGAACCCTATGCTACCCTACCTATACAAATCCTCCGAGTAATTCAATTTCTTTTTCCTCTGCTTATTCCTCGTCTACATTGCTTTACGAACGCATTGTATTCGTGTTTTTGATACCAAATGAGAACTGCTTGTCTGTATTCTCGTCTGACCTTTGACCAATTCAATCTAATTAGCTCCCAAGTAGCTTGATTACAAGTTCTCTGATGGAAGAATTAACTGAATTCCTTGAAGTAGTTATAGTTCTGTATCTAATTATACTTCCATGCATTGACATGAATACAATCATTCAAACAATTCGAAATGACGCTGGACACTAACGTGCAATCTTTCGCAAGTTGCTCGAGCGAATTGAAGTTGAAGTAATCATAGATATGGCCGCATTTTAGTTCAGATATCAGGTCGCTGAATGTTTATTTTTATTGATGATAAAGGTCTGTTTGTGGAAATATACTTACTGAGAGCTGATGCGATATTTGCTTTCGGCTACTCAACTTTTTCCCCTCATATCAGCTTGGTGGAATAGCAAATAATTGATTATCGGCCATGAAGTTAATCACTGAGATCCTGGACTTCAACAGACAACCATTTAGCCCGTTCCAATGCCGCATATTCAATCATCTTGAACGTGGACGTGGACGCCTATTTACATCGATGTCGCTGCATGGCATGGCATTCCAATGTTCCCTGTTATAAAATATTGTAAACGGAACTCTCTTTCCTAGAGAGCACCGTGGCGCAGTGGGTAGTCTGTTGGCCTCTGAGGCCGATGACACGGGATGGAATCCTGACACAGCCATGTCATCGAACGTGTTTTCATGGTGTTTCTCCTCAGCGGGGTTCTGACAAAACCCCCTGTAGTAAAATTGTCATAAAAAGCTTCTCGAAATTCGCCGTTCAGAACCGGCAATAAACTGTAGATCCCATTCACCTATGGGAAAATGAAATCACACACAACATGGGTGATTGAGAGAAGCTCGGCTCAGGTCCTTCATGGACTGTAACGCCAACATCGGTTGAGTGAATAATCCAATAGAGTGAACACACAACATTTTATAGAGACTATTCTACAGAGTGAAAAAGTAAACCTCTTTAGAGTGAACCTATGTTTTTACTTACTTACTTACTTACTTATCAGGCCAGCGATCCATGGAGGATCTGAGCCTGAGCTATAGCTGCCTTCCATCCTTGACGGTCCCGGGCACGCTGCTTCCAGTTGTCAAGACCAAGATGTCTTACATCCGCGATTACTTGGTCTTTATACCGGAGGTTCGGTCTTCCTCTTCTTCTCGAACCATGAGGCTCGGAGTCGAAGACCCTCTTAGCTGGAGCATTGATGTCCATGCGCTCGATGTGGCCGAGCCAGTGTAGTCGACGGATCCTTGCCTTCCGGACTACATCCACATCTTGGTACAGCTCGTAGAGTTCGCGGTTGTGTCTTCTTCTCCATTCACCTTCCTCACAGACAGGACCAAATATCCGGCGCAGAATTTTTCTTTCGAAAGAACCCAAAATCAGCTCCGCTGTCCTGCTTTCGGCTCCGTACAGCAAGACTGGCAGAATGAGCGTTTTGTAAAGCATGACTTTGGTCTTTCGAGTGAGGAGTTTTGACCCCAGTTGTTTGGACAAGCCGAAGTAGCAGCGGTTGCCAAGGGCGATTCTATGCCGGATCTCCACTGTTGTGTCATTTGTGGAATTTACGTTTGCCCCGAGGTAGACAAACTCCTTAACTACTACGAAATCGTAGCTGTCAATTGTTATATTTTGTCCCAGGTGATGAGCGACGGATTGGTTTTTGCTTGACAGCATGTATTTCGTTTTGTCCTCATTGATCTTAAGGCCAATTCGTTTCGCCTGTTCTTCAATCGCCGTGAATGCTTCCACAATGCCACGGCGAGAACACGCGATGATGTCGATATCATCCGCGTATCCTAGCAGCTGGATGGACTTGTAAAAGATAGTGCCTTCCCTGTTGACGCCTGCCCGTCGCACTATCTGCTCCAGCACCAGGTTGAAGAAGTCACATGACAGCGCATCTCCTTGCCGAAATCCGGTGCATGTTTCGAATGGTTCCGAGGTCCTAGAACCGAATTGCACGGTGCATCGCCGTTTTTTAGCGTAGCGCGACACAACTGGATCAATTTTACCGGGATCCCGAATTCGGCCATCGCACCAAACAGTTCTTCAGGATGAATGCTGTCGTATGCGGCTTTGAAATCGATGAAAAGATGGTGACCTACGAAGTGAATTATATCCTCTCTCTCCTGCCTATTATATAGGCTGCAATAAATTGCTAAATCGTTTCTATGAGGAACGTAGTTAAGTTGTAAAAGCTCTCCTCGCAACTTTGCCATCATGGAGATCACTTCTACACTTAATTCGTCTCTAAAATAGTTTTTTTCCCCAAGACTGTGGTTCAATTGACTATATAAGATTCTATGAGTAGAACTTGTTGTTTCACATATATATTTTTCTCTGAATCGTTGATCCACTTTTAAAATAAGTTCATAAAGCTTTGGCTTCCATTCATTATAATCTTGAGCATCAAGATTCAGCTCTATTCCACACCATTGGCTCAAGTCGTGCCATTCCCCAAACCAACTCGTTTTCTTCCTTATAGCATTAACCGCTATTTTCTTAGGGAGCTGTTCTTTAGACATTCTAGGACTTTAAGAATATAGTCCACATGGAGCTTAAGGGTTCGTATGAAGAGAGGTGGCAATCCAGTTTCAAGCATAACCATGTAGTTAGGAGCTTTTGATGGTATACGAAAGATCCTTTTAATATAGTATTTCTGTAATTTTTCTACTGTTTCGTAACTCTTATGACCCCATACCTGTGCCGCATACAGCATAATGGCTTCCGAAACTGCTTTAAAGATCCGAAACTTGGCACTGTGACTAATATTTTTATTGGAAAAACAGTTACACCATGTAGCCGCAATTGCTGTCTTGGCTCTCGCAAGCTTGTCCTTGAAGTGGTTCTCCAACACTAGATTTTTTGTCATAAGCACCCCCAGGTATTTATATTCTACTTCGTTGTACTTCGATAGTTTCTCCATTGTAATGCCATTTTTCGTTGCTACGATTTCTTCCTCCTCCTTTCCTGAATATCATAACTTTAGTTTTTTCCAGATTCACTGTTTAGTTCCATTTCTCGCAGTATTCCCTCAACCGATGTGTATATGCCAGTAGGACAATGTCATCAGCAAACAGTAAGGCTTTGATATCCAATCCCGCATACAGTATCCCGCCAGGAAGACATTTAGTCAGATCCTCAATAAAAAGCGCAAAAAGCGTAGGACTCAGTGTGCAACCTTGTCGCACACCTGAACGTGTCTGAAACCAATCTGACAATTCCTCACCATTCCACACTGCAGATATTGTCCCATCGTACCAGTTTTCTAGTATCCTTGCGAACCGCCAAGACATTCCCATTTCGTATAGCTTATATAATAACGCATTTCTATCCACCGTATCAAATGCTGACTTAAAGTCTACAAATAATGCGTACAATTTTGCTCCTTTATTTAGAAACGACTCTGCCATACTCCGTAGGACGAAAATGTGATCATTTGCTGAATATCCAGTTCTGAATCCAGCTTGATATTCGCTTATGAGGTCATTAGCCGTGATCCAAGCACCCAGGCGACGTTGCAAGATGGTCGCAAAAACCTTGTACGAGGCATTTAAAAACGATATACCTCGATAGTTCGCCGGATCCATTGTACTACCTTTCTTATGAATCGGGAAGATCAGCGCTTTTGTAAATTGCTGAGGTATCTCTCCATGATCCATCACTTTGTTAAAGATGGTTAATAACTCATTGGTTAATTTCTGAGTCCCATATTTATAGAACTCTGCTGGGATCTCATCTGAACCTGCCGCCTTACCATCCTTTAACCTATTCAGAGCTTCAATAATCTCTTCGTAGGTAAACCTTGCATCCAGGTCTTGGTTGTCTATTCTAGGTGCTGCATAACAAATAGAATTAGTAGCAACAGAAGTATTTAACAGATCTCTGAAGTATGAAAACATAGTATGAGGTTTCAGCTTCTGGTTTATAATATAAAACTTTCCATTCAATTTCCTCATTAAATTCCAAAATTCTGCACTGTTTCTGCTGTTTGCCAGCTTTTTAGCCTCTGCCTCAAAATACCGCTCCTTCTTGCTCTTGCATAACGACTTATATTCTTTATTGGCTTCCAGGTATTTGTTTTTATACCAATTTTCGTTGAATTCCCGATATGCTTTCAGCCACGAAAAGGATTTCTTTCTTGCCTTTTCGCATTCGATATCTTACCATTGCGCCCTCCCTATCTTTTTGGTTCTGCTTCGGATACGAAGTTTTAATTACCTCCTCTCCAAGCCAACGTCTAATTGCCTACGATACTGGTTTGCTTTATTTCCATTCCATTTAAGTTTAGGCAGTAACATCATTTTTTGGATTCCATTGTGGCTTTCTCCTTCCAATAGTATTGTGGTTATTATCGGGAGATGATCAGAAAATGGTACAATATCGACCTTGAAATCAGTGACATGAGCAGTTCTAATATAACACCATAATGGCATAGAATATTTGTTGGGAACTATAACCAGCGTGAAAATTCAGTCGAGGTCCTCTCCTCCTATCTAGGACAACCACCCTTGGTGAGTAGTGAACTAACATCTACTACCCAAACCAGCTGCACTCCGTCTATGTTGTGTGACAACCATCATAAGAAAGGAAACTACAGGACACATACTATGTGAGTGTATTGCTCTTTGCCATCTTAGGAAGCGTATTCTTCTTAGTGAAACCGAGACTTTTGATATCAAAAAAGGACTCAGGCAGAGCGATCCATTGTCATGTGACTTTTTCAACATCATTCTTGAAAAGATTGGGCGGAGCTCCCTGCACAATTGCTTGCATATGCTGATGACATTGACATAATTGGGGAAAGCATAGCGAGGCCTAAGTGAAGGTTTTGTGGGCATTGAAACAGAGGCGTCTATAGTGGGTTTCAAGGTGAACGAGGGCAAAACCAATTGCAAAAGCTCGCACACAGATGTCCTCTATAAAGAGATCTGATGGTAGCTGGACAGACTCAAACGAGAGCGTGCTTGATTCACTACTGAAATGTCATTTCCCTGGCTGCGAGGATGCAGGAATCTTCAATTCGGCGGACACGTTGCCAAGGGAATGTATTGAACATGAGACAGTCGATAAGATTGTTACGGAGAATAAGATCCTATGGGCAATCAAATCTTTTGACCCCTACAAGGCACCGGGAATGGATGGGATCTTTCCGATCATGTTGCAGGAGTCATGCGAAGTCATTCTTCCATGGCTGAAGCGCATCTACTCCTGGTGCCTCAGGATGGGTTATGTTCCTCAAGCGTGGAGGGAAGTTAGGGTGGTTTTCATACCCAAGTCGGGTAAAGTCAACCATACTACTGCAAAGGACTTTAGGCCTATCAGTCTGTCGTCCCTCCTGATGAAAACGCTGGAACGAATAATAGATTTGTACGTAAGGGAAGAGATTGGGGACGGTTATCTGTCACAATCACATAATGCATACATAAGGGGAAAATCGGTGGATACTGCTCTGCATAGGGTAGTCTCTATGATAGAAAAATCGCTCAGTATCAAGGAATTCACTCTAGGTGCCTTCCTGGACATTGAGGGTGCCTTTAATAACGTTAGTACCGAGGCAATAGTGTCCAGTCTTCATATGGCCCAAATAAACCCGGGTGTATGCAGTTGGATTGGGCAAATGCTGGGTACTCGTATAGTAAATTCGACGATAGGGAGAGCATGCGGAAGGGTGAGGGTAAATAAAGGTACACCACAAGGTGGCGTTCTGTCACCCCTCCTATGGCTCCTTGTGGTCGACGGAATGGCCAAGATTCTGGAGACGGAGGGTTTTAATGTTACGGCCTACGCCGATGACTTTACCATTTTAGTCTCTGGAAAATTTACGCAGGTCCTCAGCGATAGACTAAGCTATGCACTGATGTTAGTGGATAGCTGGGTCAAGGGGCGAGCTCTGGGAGTAAATCCGGCGAAAACAGAGGTAGTACTCTTTACAAAGAAAAGATCTGTACCAAGATACACCTACCCCCTTATGAATTGTATAGATCTGATCCCTGGAAAATCTGCGAAATATCTGGGCACAATCCTGGACTCCAAACTTAGTTGGAGAGAAAATATTGAGGAAAGAATCAAAAAGGCCTATGTGGCACTATATTCGTGCAAGGTAGCCTTTGGAAAGACGTGGGGCCTCAAACCGAGGTTAGTACATTGGTTGTACACTGCGGTAGTAAGACCTATCCTAGTCTATGGCTCGGTTGTCTGGTGGAAGGCGCTTGAGAAAAAGTGTCATCTTCAGAGTGTGTCAAAGGTTCAAAGGGCAGGCTGTCTGGCGGTGACGGGATCTATGAAGTCCACACCAACGGCGGCCCTTGAAGTCATGCTGAACCTCCCATCCCTGGACTTGTACTGCGCTAAGATTACAGGAATCAGGTCTCTGGAAAAGGAGTCCTCACGGACATGCATCAGTCTTGGATCGATGGGCCGTCTCGAGATTCAGAACCGTAACGGACTATGTCACCCGACTTCCTTCCTGGGAGAGGAGATTCTCTATTAGAATTCCCTCCAGGGAGGAATGGACCGGTGATTTGGTACGCACGGAAAGTGAACTGGCACTCTACACCGACGGATCCAAAATGGATGTTGGCACAGGTGCCGGAGTCTACTTTGAGTCTCGGGATATGCATCGCTCCTACAGGCTCGATGATGGATGCAGTGTCTTCCAAGCTGAGGTCTTCGCTATCAAGCAGGCGGCGGACCTGATCAGCAAAGAGAATATTACAGGAAAAAGGATCAGCATCTATGTTGACAGCCAGGTAGCCATTAAGGCTCTGCAGGCAGCATGGATAAACTCTGCAAGGAGAAGTTAGAAGAGATATCCAATGTAAATGAGGTGACCCTTTGCTGGGTACCTGGTCATATGAATATCTCCGGAAACGAGAGGGCGGACGAGTTGGCTAGGGTGGGATCAGGTCCTAACATTGCGCAGATCTCAGCTGAGGCCAAAGCACCACTCAGTGCGCTCTACAGGGAGATACAGACGGAGCTATTGGTGAAAGCCAATAAGCGATGGTGTCGCTTAGATACATGCGCAACGGCGAGATCGACTTGGCCCGTCTATGATAAGAAAAGAACGGAAAATCTGCTGAAGTTCAATCGTGGGAACATTCGACTGGCAGTCGGTGCCCTCGCCGGGCACTGCATGCTATACTATCATGCAGCTCGACTAGGCCAGCCCTACAATGACTTCTGCAGAAGCTGCAGGGACGAAGAGGAAATTGAGTCCGTTCGTCACCTGCTGTGCGAATGCCCGGCGCTAGCCCAAAAAAGGAATATTTTCCTGGGAAGATACTTCCTTTCGGGCCTAGAAGAGGTAGGTAATATCGGGCTGAACGGAATACTGGGATTTTTATCCTCGTCTGGCTGGTTCAGCTCGACGGTAAATGCATAGGTATCAACGGGTTAAACAAAACAGGTGGGCACAATGGACTCAACGTAGTCTACGTGAGCCTTGACTTTACGTCAATAGGGCACCCATATACCTAACTTAACCTAAGTAAGAGCTTTGTAGGTTGAGGTTAATGGTCGTTCGGGACGCCCTTCGTCTTCAACACGTTTACGGATTCTTGGATTTGTATATACCATTTCTAAACACTTTTTTTTGACAATGCCTCATCTCAACAAATACTCGTACATTTTGAAAAGCCATTGAGTGGCCTTCTGAAACTTGTATTTAATATTGTAGTGTTCCTTTTGGACGACTCAACGATCAACTTCTCGCACACACTACTTAGCTTTTAGCTGGCTAAAGTAAACCCTCTATTCAATTCAAACGAAATCTGATCCACAAAGTGCAAAACGATAAATTCTTTGAAAACAAGTGCGACAATTTGACAACAAATGACTCATAGCACCAATAGCTATCGAATAAGGTCGTCAATCGTATTTTTTACACGTTCGAAAACAGCTCATTTGAATGGATTGATCATTTCATGAGTTTGTTTCAGGAAATAGCTTTACATCACATCACGTTTCCTAGTATACTCGTATCGCTTTCCTGTAACATATGCTTTATAGCGCATTGTGGCGTTGTGTGCAATCATCGCGATTTATAATTAAATTCCTGTGATTCGAGTTTGCATTAAGTTTCATCTCGAATTTCAATTTTCTTTTGTATCTAGATATGTACGCAACGTATGGCTGTAATAAGCCTTGTTCGCATTGATTCCGAGACAGTCGAATGAATCACCACGCTGCCATACAATAAATGTACTCTTTTTACCTTGGCAACGATATTCATTCTCGGTGCACCTAAAACCCAATTGCCTACTTGTTCCATGGCCGGGAGCATGGAACAACAAACCACACATAGTCGGGTATATACATATCTACTGATATGCACACACTATAAATACCTGGTGTGTGCACACTATATTCTGTTGGTAAACAGTTCAATTTGTTTGTTTATTTAGTTTGTCAAAATCTAGAGCGCTCCGATGTCATTTGACTGTCATTTCTCTACCGCTAAGACTGATTGATGTCATCTCGTAAGTTAGGAAGAAGGTGAAAGGAGAAAACCCAACTGTGGGATGGCGCCTGTGGTTCTTTTCACGTTTCGTGCCCTCGAGACTGTTTATCTTATCCGCTTTTTCTCTCTTTTCTTTGCTTGCTCTCTAGATGTAGCCCCTCGGTTGGGGGGAAGAGACAGCCTGACCTCGAAGAAGATTTCTGTTTGACATGCCAACAAACATGATATGTACATGTTCCATGTGAAAGTGCTTCTAATCCTACTCCGTTGAACAGATATTGATTGGGGGCCGTGATGAAGAAGATATCTTTACTCTGTGACACATACGGCACAGCTTGGATCCCTCCCTAATTTCTAAGGCACAGCACGCTTACTGTAAAGGTAGATCGGTCGAAACAGCTCTTCACACATTAGTGAGGAAAATCGAAAGATCAATCCATCTCAAAGAATATACTCTAACAGCCTTCCTAGACATAGAGGACGCTTTTAACAACGTCACTCCGAAGGCAATAATAGAAGCCTAGTAACTACCAGAGTAGTTACCAAGGGAACCCCGCAAGGTGGGGTCCTCTCACCTCTTCTCTGGAATGTAGTTGTAAACGAACTACTAATCAAACTGGCGAAAGAAGGTCTGGACGTTGTTGCCTACGCCGATGACGTTGCCATCACAATCTCAGGTAAATACCTATCTACACTGAATGACCGCATGCAAACGGCATTCTCACTTCTGTGCAAATGGGCGCATAGTAACGGGCTCAGGATTAACCCAAAGAAAACGGAGCTCGTGCTTTTTACCAAAAAGCACAAAATACCGGAAAACTGCCCTATCACTCTGCTCGATACCAGGTTAGCCTACTCCCCTAGTGCCAAATTCCTTGGCATTATACTCGATAGGAAATTAACTTGGAAGAGCAACACAACTGAAAGAGCAAAAAAAGCCACAATAGCTCTCTACACATGTAAGAAAGCCCTAGGAAAAAAATGGGGATTCAACCCCAAGATTACCCTATGGCTCTACATCACGGTCGTTAGACCCATACTAATGTATGGAGTGATAGTCTGGTGGACTTCACTAGACAAGACAACACACCACAAACAACTCGAGAAGGTACAAAGGATGGCATGTATGTGCATTACCGGGGCCCTCAGGTCCACACCAACGGCTGCGCTTAACATGATACTAGACCACTCGATATTTTCGGTAAGCAAATTGCCACACACACGGCCATAAGACTAAAAGCCAACTCGAAATGGGCGAGCTATGTCACTGGCCACTCCTTCATCCTGCAAAACAGGATAACTATGACAGAAAACCTAGACCACACAGAACCCACCATAGTCTTTGACAAAAACTTTACGATGATTTATCCGGACAGGAAGAACTGGACCCGCCAAACTCAACCGCGTAGAAACTGTGTGGATTTCTACACTGACGGGTCTAAAACCAATGACGGGGTGGGCAGTGGAGTTTTCTGCAAACAACTCAAGCTACATAAAGCTCTAAAATTACCAGATCACTGCAGCGTTTTCCAGGCGGAACTGTTGGCAATAAAAGAGGCTTTGTCTTGGCTGAAGTGGAACGTAATATCCACCACGGATATTCGCATTCTCACAGACAGTCAAGCCGCCTTAAAATCGCTGGAGTCCTATGTGTACACATCAAAATCTAGTCCCGACTGTCGCAGATCTCTTAAAGAGATGGCAGAACAGTTCAACATACAGCTTATCTGGGTACCAGGACACAGCGACATGGCAGGTAATGAAAAAGCCGACACACTCGCTGAACTAGGAACGACGCTACAATCAATCGTGGCTTGTGAGGGAGTACTCCTTACAACCATTAAACATAATCTGACCAACCTCGCCAGGGCCGAGACGAACCTGAGATGGACACAGGGACATACCTGCGTCATCACCAGGCAAATCTGGCCTCGGCTGGACAGTCAACGCACAAGGAGTATAATCTCCCTAAAAAGAACTGACATCTACAAAGTCATCGGTGTCATCACAGGACACTGCCTCATTGGCAGTCACGCACAAAAACTAGGAATAGTTCCAAATGATTTCTGCAGAAGCTGTCAGGACGAGGAGGAAGTTGAATCCATTCACCACCTTCTCTGCGCCTGTCCAGCTCTCTGCGATTTCAGGAAACGTTACCTAGGCTCTTACTTCCTTAACGATCTGACAGATGTTCAGAAAGTAGGGATACTTGAACTTCTTAACTTCTTAAGAAGCACAAAATGGTTCCACGAATAGGGGGGTAAAACCCCCTCGTAGCTGCACAACGGGCCTCCCTGGCCTATGTGCATTCTTCTCAACTCTGGGAAGGCTACGACCCTACCTACCTACTCTATGCTCTATACAGCATACACCTCTTGTGTCCGACTTATCGTAAATATTCAAAATATCTAAACGCGTGTCTTTTGCTTCTTAGTATTCTGCGTATGCCTTACCTTTGCCCTTTTACAAAGCGATAAACACATTAAGCAAAGTGTCATTTGTGTAATACAATACCATGACGAGGTAAAGTTTCATGTCTCGACCGAGCATACGACTACCTTACGTAAATCCAAAACAAACTCTTCCCATCACCAGTCGTAGCCTAAACAACTTCCACTTCCACCTTACTCAGCAACCACTGCATCCATATGTGTAAAATGCTGAAAAAAAAGACTGAAAAATTGGACGTCTCATTACGCACGACGCGACGTCACGTTTATAATTTTTGAAACACCTGTGTGCCTCCTAACGCGACCCGGGCCGATCATGACTTTCTTTAAATATGAATCTCGTACACAGGCATTTACACAACGATTATGACGCATGCAAGGTAATGAGGAGTCAGGTGAATAGCAAAAACGATTATTCGAAAGAAAAACTTGCGCCACTCGGTTGCAACAATTGTAATTTGATGTGTTTATCGTCGACGGGGAATAATGTTTTCACTTTGAGTGCTTACACCTGGAATCGGTTGTGGTTTTGTGTAATTTATTTCACATGAACCGATGCAGATTGTCTTGTGAATATTTAGTAATCAAGATCCTAAACTAAGTCAACAAATCGCGTGTTTTTAAAATCTGGTCATGGACATGTCACTCTAATGAGGCACAAGCCGCTCCAGCCGGCACGATCTTTGGTCAGCTGCTTTCAGTGCCGCACGCCCAGTTGGTTGACGGTCCATTTCCACCTGTGCGCGCCATCTTAGATGCGGTCGTCCTCTGGTGAAGAGCATCTTAACCCGTTTTTGATATTGTAGAGGAATACCTTCTACTGTGTCGCGCCACGCTAAAAAACACGCGATGCACCGTGCAACTCGGTTCTAGGACCTCGGAACCATTCGAAACATGCACCGGATTTCGGCAAACAGATGCGCTGTCATGTGACTTCTTCAACCTGGTGCTGGAGTAGATAGTGCGACGGGCAGGCGTCAACAGGGAAGGCACTATATTCTACAAGTCCATCCAGCTGCTAGGATACGCGGATGATATCGACATCATCGTGTGTTCTCGCCGTGGCATTATGGAAGCATTCACGGCGATTGAAGAACAGGCGAAACGAGTTGGTCTTAAGATCAATGAGGACAAAACGAAATACATGCTGTCAAGCAAAAACCAATCCGTCGCTCACCACCTGGGACAAAATATAACAATAGACAGTTACAATTTCGAGGTAGTTAAGGAGTTTGTCTACCTCGGGGCAAACGTAAATTCCACAAATGACACCACAGTGGAGATCCGGCATAGAATCGCCCTTGGCAACCGCTGCTACTTCGGCTTGTCCAAACAACTGGGGTCAAAACTCCTCACTCGAAAGACCAAAGTCATGCTTTACAAAACGCTCATACTGCCAGTCTTGCTGTACGGAGCCGAAAGCTGGACGATAAGCAGGACAGCGGAGCTGATTTTGGGTTCTTTCGAAAGAAAAATTCTGCGCCGGATATATGGTCCTGTCTGTGAGGAAGGTGAATGGAGAAGAAGACACAACCGCGAACTCTACGAGCTGTACCAAGATGTGGATGTAGTCCGGAAGGCAAGGATCTGTCGACTACACTGGCTCGGCCACATCGAGCGCATGGACATCAATACTCCAGCTAAGAGGGTCTTCGACTCCGAGCCTCCTGTTTCGAGAAGAAGAGGAAGACCGAACCTCCGGTATAAAGACCAAGTAATCGCGGATATAAGACATCTTGGTCTTGACAACTGGAAGCAGCGTGCCCGGGACCGTCAAGGATGGAAGGTAGCTATAGCTCAGGCTCAGATCCTCCATGGATCGCTGGCCTGATAAGTAAGTAAGTAAGTAAGTAAGTAAGTAGAGGAATACCTTTGTTTTACGAGAGAGGGCTCTACTACTTATTTAAGCCCAAAGTGTGCTTGCCACTATCAAGCCAAGGTAGACGAAGTTCTTGACTACTTCAAAAATATAGCTGCCGAAGGTGACGTTCTGCCCAAGACGTCGGTGTTGCGCGTCTTTCTTTGATGTATGTACGTTAGCGTTACAGTCCATGAAGGACTCTCAATCACCCATGTTGTGTGATTTTATTTTCCCATAGGTGAAAGGGACCTACAGTTTATTGCCGGTTCCGAACGACGAGATTAGAGAAGCTTTTCTTGACAATTATAATACAGGGGGTTTTGTCGGTACCCCGGCTGAGGAGAAGCACCGTGAAAAACACGTTCGAAGACAAAGCTGTTGTCGGGATTCGATCCCGTGCCATCGGCGTCATAGGCCAACACACTACCTACTGCGCCACAGCGCTCTCGTCTTTCTTTGATGACAGCATATATTTGGTCTTGTCCCCAATTACCATTAGACCCACTTTAACCGCTTCTGCTTCAATGCTTGCGAATGCCTCATTGACGTCTCGCTTTGTCCGTCCAATAACGTCAATGTCACCTGCGTAGGCAATTGTGTAGGCTTGATGTAGATCGTACCTCTTTGTATTGGCCGCAGAGTTCCGCACAATTTTTTCAAGATTGATGTTACAGAAATCACATGACAGTGCATCACCTTTTTTAAAATCGAATGGGTCGGTTAGTTCACCACCGACCTTAATGAAGCAATGAGAGTTCTCTATAGTCATCCTGCACAGTCTGACGAATTTGGCAGGAATGTTAAAACATGACATGGCTCTGTACAGCTCGTCTCTATAAACATTGTCATATGCGGCTTTAAAGTCGACAAAAAGATGGCGCGTGTCGAGCTGGAATTCATGGGTCTTCTCCAAGATCTGTCGTAATGTAAATATGTAATTGGTCTATCGGGGACTTTCCTGGCCTGAAGTCACACTGGTAGGAACCTATCAGATTGTCCACGAACGATTTCAGGCGCTTACACAGTACGACAGAGAAGATCTTGTACGCAATGTTCAGTAGACTTATCGCTCTGTAGTTGGCGCAATCATAGGGGCCTCCTTTCTTTTGGACCGGGCAAACGATGCTGAGATTCTATCCATCGGGCATGTATTCTTACGACCATACCTTGCAGATGAGTTGGTGCATGTTCTTGACCAGCTCGTCGCCAGCTGCTTTAAATAGTTCCGCGGGAAGTCCGTCTGCTCCAGCAGCTTTATAAGACTTAAGTTTCGATATCGCTATCTTAACGTCGTCTAGGTCGGGTGGACGGGATTCTCTTTCATCTTCGCCCATTGTGAATGGTTCGTTCTGCCTGATGGCAGCATTTTGACTATCATCGCCGTTATACAGTCTGTGATCCTTCCCTTCCACAATTTCGACATCGAATGTGACTCCACTACTAGTTGTCCGTGCTCATCCCTGCAGGCTTCTGCTCTGGCTTTATAGCCTTAGCATGTTCATTTTACTTTTTGGTAGAACTTTCGAACGTCGTTCCTGCAATAGCATCTCTCCATCTCCTCGATCTCGCGCTTCTCGTGCTCCTTATTTTTTCTTCTCAGAAGCGCATGTCCCTCCCTCATTTTATGTTCATAGAGCTAGCTGGCAGCTCTCGTCCGTCGATGCATGTATGCATTCTGTTTCTCTACATGGGCCTGTCTGCATTCGTCATCAAACCAGGGCTTTCTCGAAGTTGGTGGCTTGAAACCGAGTACATCTGAGGCGGCCTCTCTGATTGCGTTCTGACAACGACTTCATTGCTGTTCTATGGTTTGTGCAGATTGCATCGGGACTTGAGAGAGCTTGAGGGAGAATTGATCGGCCCAGGTCCTGGCGGTTTCTTGCGATTGCAGCTTTCCGACGTTAAATGTTGGTGTTCTTACTCAACTCCGTTGATTCCGAGAAATTCGCATCCGTACCTTGGCTGCAACAAAGTAATGATCCGAGTCGATGTTAGCTCCTCGAGAGGTTCGGTCATCTAGGATGTTGGGGGAGTGTCTGGCGTCGATCGCATTGTGATCAATTTGATTGGTTGTCGATTGATCGAAAGATCGCCAGGTCCTCTTATGGATGTTGAGGTGTGGAAATCGTTTACTTGCTACTACGAGATTATGTCCCGCCATACCCCAAAAAGCGCACGCCGGTATTCTACGCCATAACAGTGATTTCCCGGACTACTTAATTCCGATCCTGGACTTCAACATTCTATATAAAACAACAATCCCCAACCGACAACAATGGGAAGGGAATGATGGCCAAAATAGCTTCACTGATGTCTCGCTTTGCTGTCCCAATTACGTCAATGTCATCAGCATATGCCAGCAATCATGCAGACTTGACATAGATCGTGCTTTTTGTATTGGCCAGTTAGCTCCGCCGCCAAATCACATGGTAATGCGTCGCCCTGCCTGAATCCTTTTTTGACATCAAAGGTATCAGTTAATTCGGTGCCGACCCTGATGGAGCAACGAAAATTCTGTATTGTCATTCTGCACAACCTGACGAATTTGACAGGGGTGTTAAAACGTGGCATTGCCCTGTATAGCTTCTTCGTGACCATTGCGTCAAAAACTCGACCCATATCGTTCCACAACCACCGTATTCACCTGATTTGACACCGTGCGACTTCTGGCTATTCAACAAACTCAAAAGACCGCCCCGAGGACACCGTTTTGAGACGATAAAGATACAAGTCTATCAGAAAGAGACTTGAAACTTACTTACTTATCAGGCCAGCTATCCATGGAGGATCTGAGCCTGAGCTATAGCTGCCTTCCATCCTTGACGGTCCCGGGCACGCTGCTTCCAGTTGTCAAGACTAAGATGTCTTACATCCGCGATTACTTGGTCTTTATACCGGAGGTTCGGTCTTCCTCTTCTTCTCGAACCAGGAGGCTCGGAGTCGAAGACCCTCTTAGCTGGAGCGTTGATGTCCATGTGCTCGATGTGGCCGAGCCAGTGTAGTCGACGGATCCTTGCCTTCCGGACTACATCCACATCTTGGTACAGCTCGTAGAGTTCGCGGTTGTGTCTTCTTCTCCATTTACCTTCCTCACAGACAGGACCAAATATCCGGCGCAGAATTTTTCTTTCGAAAGAACCCAAAATCAGCTCCGCTGTCCTGCTTATCGTCCAGCTTTCGGCTCCGTACAGCAAGACTGGCAGAATGAGCGTTTTGTAAAGCATGACTTTGGTCTTTCGAGTGAGGAGTTTTGACCCCAGTTGTTTGGACAAGCCGAAGTAGCAGCGGTTGCCAAAGGCGATTCTATGCCGGATCTCCACTGTGGTGTCATTTGTGGAATTTACGTTTGCCCCGAGGTAGACAAACTCCTTAACTACCTCGAAATTGTAGCTGTCAATTGTTATATTTTGTCCCAGGTGGTGAGCGACGGATTGGTTTTTGCTTGACAGCATGTATTTCGTTTTGTCCTCATTGATCTTAAGACCAACTCGTTTCACCTGTTCTTCAATCGCCGTGAATGCTTCCACAATGCCACGGCGAGAACACGCGATGATGTCGATATCATCCGCGTATCCTAGTAGCTGGATGGACTTGTAAAAGATAGTGCCTTCCCTGTTGATGCCTGCCCGTCGCACTATCTGCTCCAGCACCAGGTTGAAGAAGTCACATGAAAGCGCATCTCCTTGCCGAAATCCGGTACATGTTTCGAATGGTTCCGAGGTCCTAGAACCGAGTTGCACGGTGCATCGCGTGTTTTTTAGCGTGGCGCGACACAACTGGATCAGTTTTACCGGGATCCCGAATTCGGCCATCGCCCCAAACAGTTCTTCACGATGAATGCTGTCGTATGCGGCCTTGAAATCGATGGAAAGATGGTGTGTATCGATTCGAAACTCGTTGGTCTTTTCCAGGATTTGTTGAAGTGTGAAAATTTGGTCTATAGTTGATTTGCCGGGCCGGAAGCCGCTCGTTATTGGTCATGCTCGTTAAGCAGCTGCTGGAAGAGACTTGAAAGCCAAATTGAAAATCGACTTTAGCAACTGTTTCGAAGATTGGAGAATCCGTTGATATACACACGTGCTCTGTATCAGGGAGGGATTAATATGAAGGCAATGAAGTTCATTTCGGTGAACAAATAAACACTATGTATGTCGCCTTACTTTTTGGACAGTAGTCAACATTACACGTGGGTCTAGTACACGTACGTTGTGCGTACAGTGTCTTATCAGTTCCAGTTATGCCGATTGACGTTTAAAAAGATTAAAGAACTTACACTTATTGCATATTCAATACTTACAGAGAAACCCTATAATCGGGATAAAGTAATCAGAGTACAAGGCCTTTCGAGCATAACTCCACTTCGTTATCGCCCTTATCTACGTGTCAACAAGTCTATCTGCTTTTGGATTCCATTAACCTCTACCACCACGCCCAAGGCACGTTACTGTTTGCCTGCGACAAACAAAGCAAAGCATATTACAGGCATGTGATTGACAAGCAAGACCTCAAAAGTCACTAAGCCTTGATTCTATTGTCCGACGACCCTATCAACTGTCATCCAGTTAATTGCTATACCCTAAACCTGTATGATTATGAGTCATAACATGAGGGCTCAACTCGACACCTGTAGCTCGTAATTAAGTAATAGGTGTGATTCTGCCGATAGTTTTCTTCACTCGTAATTAGCGGCATTCCATGCCGATAAGTCGTATGTCGATACGTGCCAGTATGTTCCTCAAATTGTGTTCCAATCAGTCAAATCAGTGATTCATCTACTAGGCAATGCCCATAAACCTGACATTGTTGTGTCAATTTGGTTTTCTTCGTTGATAAACTCTTAATGTTCCCGCCTTACCCGTTGCCTTTTTGGGCGATTAAAACATTATCTATCACGGGGCGTATGAGCAAATAAACAGTCTGAGTCCGAGAGCGGCAATTAGGTTCCTTTCGACTTTATTGTTATGGGACACCTTTTACTTTCTCACCTACGAAGGAATGCGCCCACATACAAACGTGTATTTACTATTCGGTTGATTGGAGCTGGCATTATTGTGCGCAATGGACGCGATCGACAATCGATTTCTACAGTTGTTGGCACTCAATTAATTGGTCGTCGTTGCGTATCTTTAAATGCCCTCGTTCATCGAACTCTCAAAGGAACATGATTCGATTACGAATGGAGAATAGGTTTCAATGAATGGAAGAAAGTAAAAACGTGTTACAACACACAAGTCGTACATTTACTTTTATTGGACTTAGCCTTGAGGTGCGGGCAAATAGTTCTATTGGATAGTGTTGGTGTCAATAAACAAATTGGTTGTCAGATTTCATTTTAATTTTGTCACTCACCCTCACACTGTGAAATCAATGGGTTTACTTCGTAACTGAATGGCTCCTACACGGCAAACTGCAGAGAAACCCTGGAGTATTTGTTCGACGATCATTTCCCTAGTTGTACTCCTCAGGTAAATATGTCCGGACTGACAACAGCCGTCTTAGAAACACCGGCCAGTAAAACCAACCTGGTAGAATTTTCAGTATTGAGGCATAATAAATCCTAAACGCCATTGGACATCGATGTTATATTCCTGACCGTATTTCAAAAGAACCTCTCTAACAGCGCTCTTTTGGGTTCAGCTTCAACCTGGGCTACATTGCTCTAAGTTGGAAGAAAGTCAAGTTAATCTTTCTAACCTGAAAAGTCCTGTGAGCTGTCTAAATCCGTCCAGCAGTCTGGCAATTTTCTTTTTTATTCGAAATGGAAGCTCCCCGATCTTCATATTAGCCACTACACAGCAAAACCCGAGGGTTAAGATCAAAAGTAATCTGCCGAATTTACACCACGGTAGCTAGAGTTATCATCAGTTATGTGGTATGGTTGAGCAGTCATTAAATTAGGCATCACAAATGCTCTGTCCTTGATGTCCTCTAGCTCTTTTGGCTCTCGTAGGATTTACTCGACATCATATCATTGCCAAAATGACAGCGTTGCGCAGAGCAGTAAAAATCCTCCGCTCAGAGAACAACTTGCCATGCAGACTAACGGACTACTTGGCAATTATAAAAAAATGGATATGTTAATTTCCTTATCTGACATACTACGATTATCCGAAACCCTACCATTATCTGACATCCTGCCATCACCCAATACCCAACCATTATCGGACATCCTACCATTATCTGACATCCTACCATTATCCGACATCCTACTATTATCCGAAACCCTACCATTATCCGGCATCCTATCATTATCTGACATTCTACCATTATCCGACATCCTACTATTATCCGACATTCTACCATTATCCGACATCCTACTATTATCCGAAACCCTACCATTATCCGACATCCTGCCATTATCCGACATTCTACCATTATCCGACATCCTGCTATTATCCGAAACCCTACCATTATCAGACATCCTACCATTATCCGACATTCTACCATTATCCGACATCCTACTATTATCCGAAACCCTACCATTATCCGACATCCTATCATTATCCGACATTCTATCATTATCCGACATCCTACCATTATCTGATATGCTACCATTATCCGACATGCTACCATTATCCGACATGCTACCATTATCCGACATCCTACTAATATCCGACATCCAACCATTATCCGACATCCTACAATTATCCCACATTCTACTATCACCCAATAGAGTACAATGGACCAGTATTTGCGTCTGCTCCAACAGATAGCAGAAGCCTTTACCATCACCCCATATCCTACCATTATCTGACATCCTACCATTATCCGACATGCTACCATTATCCGACATCCTATCATTACGCGACATCTTACCATTATCCGACATCCTACCCTTATCCGACATCATACCTTATCCGATATCGTACCCTTTCACCAAACTTCACGGGGACTTTCTCCAGCATAGCTATAGATGCTATGATGAACCTTTCACCTCTTGATATACATACGTATTTAACAGAAGTTGTGCACTGAGAACCATGTCTCGCCTCAAGAGAAATGGTTTTGGTACAACTCGCATTAGAATGACAAGTACACTGCCATTCCGCGAGAAGTATCATACGACCCTGTCTCACGCATATGTAATGACTCCTGCCATCCTACCGCGCTATATTTTCAAAGTCAAATTTCCATGGCGTTAGGACAGGCTCCGGCTAGATACTGAACCTGGAAAGAACTGTCTTCGCGTTATTACAGATGACTCCAGGTCTGGGTGGGGGTCCGGCGCTGGGGTGTTCTTTGAGCGCGAAAACGTCCGATTGTACTTTTCATTAGGAAAATATGCTTCTTTCAATCAGAGATATACGCAATCATAATGGCCATGCACTGTGTTGTGAAGCACAGGTGGAAGGGAAAAATATACTTCTCCAGTGAGGGCGCAGTAGATAGTGTATTGGACTCTGACGCATGACGAGCTAATTCGAATCCCGATAACACCAACGCCATCGAATGTTTATTTCGCGGCGTCTCTCCTTCGGCGGGGCAATGGCAAAACCTCCCGTAGTATACTCGCCATGAAAAGGCTTCTCGACTCACGCCGTTCGGTATCGGCATTTTGAACTGTAGGTCCCTTTCAATTGTATGAAAAAATAAATCACACACAACATGGGGAGATTGAGAAAAGCTTGAGTCTCCAGTGAAAGCCAAGCTGCAGTCAAAGCCGTGTCCAACCCTTTAACCGGCTTCAAATTAGTGCATGAACTTAAGATCTTTTTAAATAAAATCGGTATAAGGCTTGTATGGGTCTCAGGTCACTCTGGAAACGAGATCTCTGGTGAACTCGTTAGAATGTGCTCGGAGGAGAGTTTTTCACGACCTGAACCCGCTTTAGGTCTATCTGCTTCCACGGTATATTCTTACTTCGACAATTGGGTTTTTAATGCACACAATCGTAGATGGAGGGAATATCTAGGATGATGACTAAGCGCGTACGCCTTGATGTCTGCAGGAAATCCGCAGCATTGCGGGCCATTACACTCAGGCTAAACACCTCCCCGTGTTTGGCTGCATGTTGCGGGGGGGATGACACAGCAGAACACTTTCTCTGCAACTAACCTGAAGCTCGTCTTGATTTTCCTTCAGAAAACGGGGAAAACACAGTAATGAAAGATGTGTCTGTCAGTATAATGGACTGGTATTTGTGGCTGAGTGCTCCAACAGATGGCAGTAGCCTCCAACAGAAAAAAAAAAAACTGGCTTTCGAGCGACATCTGTTCGAGCTTATTTTAAATTTGTAACTGTTAAAATAAGGGTACCTCTAGAACAACTGAAAGACAACGTACTGTTTGAGTTTCGTTAGTTTTTAAGCTAAATATGGTGACGATTCATCTGGACTTATGTACACCGATTGTTCTGAAAATTTGTATTCGGGTGCTGTGGTATTAAATCACTTGATACTACTACACTTGGTACTTGGAGTAAGTATGTAGATAGGTAGGTAGATAGGTTCGTAGCCTCCCCAGAATGGGAAGAATACACTTAGACCAGAGAGACCCGTTGTGTTGTTACGAGGGGGTCCCCCTATTCATGGAACCACTTAGTGCTTCTTAAAAAATTAAGAATATCAGTTACCCTTACTCGCAGTACGATCATATAATCTCTAGAGACAAAATTATGTGGGCGCTAAAAAGCTTTAAGCCCTATAAATCGCCTGGACCGGATAAAATTTACCCTATCAAGCTTACACAAACTATGGAATGGACCATAACATGGCTAGAGACTATCTTTAAAGGATGCCTAGCTTGGATTCACATTCCGGAAAAGTAGAAGTGCGGAAGGGTACTCTGCATCCCCAAGGCTGGCAGGAACTCTCACACTTCCCCCGAGGATCTAAGACCTCTTTGTCTATCATCCTTTGCATTAAAAACCTTGCAAAAGCTGATAGACTTACATATACGCCATGATTTTGATCCTTCCCCAATCTCCAAGGCACAGCACGCCTACTGTAAGGGTAGATCTGTTGAAACAGCCTTGCACACACTAGGGAGGAAAATCGAGAGATCGATCCATCTGAAAGAATATAACTTAACAGCCTTCCTAGACATAGAGGGCGCCTACAACAACGTCACTTCGAAAGCAATAATAGAATGGCTAGAAAAGCTAAAGGTGGAGAGGATGAGTTGATTACCGAGTTACTTTTAACACGACGAAATCCACTCTAAATGGGGAAGCCAAGCAAACACCAGAGTGGTTACAAGGGGAACTCCAGAAGGGGGGTCGTGTCTTCTCTGGAATGTAGTCGCAAATGAACTACTGATCAAACTGGAGAAAGAAGGCCTGGACGTTATTGCCTACGCTGATGACAGGAAACTAACCTGGAAGAACAACACAACCGACAGCAAAAAAAAAGCAACTATAGCTCTCTACACACGCAAGAAAGCCCTAAGGAAAAAATGGGGATTCAACCCCAATCTCACCCTATGGCTCTACATTACAGTCGTTAGATCCATACTAATGTATGGAGTGATAGTCTGCTGGACTGCAATGGACAAAACAACATACCACAAACAACTCGAGAAGGTACAAAGGCTAGCATGTACCTATGTGCATCACCGGGGCCCTTACACCTATCCAGGGGAGGCCACGCGGAGGCTGTGTGTCAACTTGGATTGAGCAGGGACAAAGAAGAGCAAAATGGAGCGATTAACAAATTCAACGATTTGCCAAGAACGTGAAAAGTAATGTTGTGAATCTTTTGGTGCTTCTAATTCCTCTTAGGGAGATGGGCAGAGAGTTCTAAAGGCATATGACATGGATGAAAAATTGACGCTTAGTATTCAAGAACTTCTGTCGCGGCGGTTAAAGGACAAAAGATCTTGCCGAATGAGGAAAATTCAGCCTACTATGAAGATAGTCGGGTTGTGTAGTTAGAATTATCTGATGCAGGTAGCTAAGCGAGCGAAACTGCAGTAATGCGTTTAGACTACAACCACAAAGTTGTTTCGAATACAGGGAAATATGATCAAACGAGCGACGATTATACACGGACCGAGCAATGTTATCCAAATCACTATATATTTCACAACAGTAAAGTAATACTGGAAGCAAAAGGGTTTTTGAATAAAGTTTTGAGTCATTCGAAGAGCTCGAAGACTACCGTAAACTTTACCTATAGAAATATTGAGATGGTCATTCCAGGTGAGTGTTCGATTGAAAACCTTACCTAGATTTTTAAAAGAATCAACGTTGGCAATGGTTTGATTCCCTATCTGCAAGGGGTGTAATGATAACTCATTAATTGCCCTGCGATAGATGGGCAACGCCTTTGACTTGATGGGATCAAGGTGAAGGTTTTCAAACTTGGACCAACGAGAGATGCGTACCAAGTCCTCATTCATCATGGAAACCGCTTCGTCCTTCGCCAATAGAGGTCGACTAATCAGAAGCTGCACCACGTCTGCATTCAAATGAACTAAGCAATTCTTAACTATGAGTGGAAGTCCGTTTACATATAGAAATTGAAAAGAATATAGGTCCGAGTATGGATCCTTGAGGGACGCCGTGTGGTACGTAAGCCAGGTTGAACACCTTTCTGTTCGCCAATAGAGGTCGACTAATCAGAAGCTGCACATCGTCTGCAGACAAAGCAATTCTTAACTATGAATGGAAGTCCGTTTACATACATACATACATAAATTGAAAAGAATATAGGTCCGAGTATGGATCCTTAAGGGGCACCGTGTGGTACGTACGCCAGGTTGGACACCTTTCCGTTCGCCAATAGAGGTCGACTAATAACAAGCTGTACATCGTCTGCATACAAATGAACTAAGCAATTCTTAACTATGGGTGGAAATCCGTTTATATAAATCTAAAAGAATATAGGTCCGAGTATGTATCCTTGAGGGACGCCGTGTGGTACGTACGCCAGGTTGGAGACCTTTCCGTTCGCGACAGCACATTACTGTCTGCCAGTAAGATATGCATGAATGAATCAACTTACAAGACTCTGTTGTGAATTCAGAGTTATGTTGGAGTCTCCTCGCAATGCACCGTGCAACTCGTTCCTAGGACCTCGGAATCATTCGAAACATGCACCGGATTTCGGCAAGGAGATGCGCTGTCATGTGACTTCTTCAACCTGGTGCTGGAGCAGATAGTGCGAAGGGCAGGCGTCAACAGGGAAGGCACTATCTTTTACAAGTCCATCCAGCTGCTAGGATACGCGGATGATATCGACATCATCGCGTGTTCTCGCCGTGGCATTGTGGAAGCATTCACGGCGATTGAAGAACAGGCGAAACGAGTTGGTCTTAAGATCAATGATGACAAAACGAAATACATGCTGTCAAGCAAAAACCAATCCGTCGCTCACCACCTGGGACAAAATATAACAATAGACAGTTACAATTTCGAGTTAAGGAGTGTGTCTACCTCGGAGCAAACGTAAATTCCACAAATGACACCACAGTGGAGATCCGGCATAGAATCGCTCTTGGCAACCGCTGCTACTTCGGCTTGTCCAAACAACTGGGGTCAAAACTCCTCACTCGAAAGACCAAAGTCATGCTTTACAAAACACTCATTCTGCCAGTCTTGCTGTACGGAGCCGAAAGCTGGACGATAAGCAGCACAGCGGAGCTGATTTTGGGTTCTTTCGAAAGAAAAATTCTGCGCCGGTATTTGGTCCTGTCTGTGAGGAAGGTGAACGGAGAAGAAGACACAACCGCGAACTCTACGAGCTGTACCAAGATGTGGATGTAGTTCGGAAGGCAAGGATCCGTCGACTACACTGGCTCGGCCACATCGAGCGCATGGACATCAACGCTCCAGCTAAGAGGGTCTTCGACTTCGAGCCTCCTGGTTCGAGAAGAAGAGGAAGACCGAACCTCCGGTATAAAGACCAAGTAATCGCGGATGTTAGACATCTTGGTCTTGACAACTGGAAGCAGCGTGCCCGGGACCGTCAAGGATGGAAGGCAGCTATAGCTCAGGCTCAGATCCTCCATGGATCGCTGGCCTGATAAGTAAGTAAGTAAGTTGGAGTCTCCTACAAAGTATTGAGTGGTTAACGGTGTCAAAAGCCTTCGAGAAATCCAGAAGAGTAAGTAATGCAAAATTACCTTTATCTAGGGCACCCCTGATCTAGTCAGTGACGAGAAGTAATGTGGACTAACAGCCACAAATCTTAACTTTTTTGTAAAAAAGAAAAACAAAAAATAAAATAGAATTAAATTGTATTTGGCAGATCGTCGGTCGGTGAGAGGAAAGAAGGCCTAAGTCTGATGCGTGTGATCTTGTACAATATCATTAAAATGTTTAAAGTCAGTGGCGGATGGATAGAAACCGAAGGGACTTCTTAGACCTGTATTGATAAAGGACACCTTGTTTCTGTCGCATCCTATCCCTTAGCGAAAACTATTGCTTAGTTGAAAGTGAATTGAATTGCTTAGTTGAAAGTGACATCCTATGCAGGAAGCTTGCCATGACAATTGAACCTTTGTAAGCACTAACGACAAAAGGTCATACGTATGACTGATTTACTAGTTGCATCCGCTCGCTTCAATTTGAATGTCAGTTATGTATTTTTAGAACAAGTTCTTCCAGTGAACGATCTTGATATCATCGTATCTACAGCTCTCCAACAAGTATGTAATATGCCAACAGACTTACAAGGCAACCTTTCGACCCCACCGTCCACGAGACAAAAATGTCATCAAACAACAGTTGACGAGTAATAACTCTTGCAGCGGCAATTGTCTTGCGTTACCGGACAACTTTCTGGACAAATTGTTGCACAAACCAGTAACTTTGGCATACTACATAGTCGGAATCTACACGAGGGCTATCTGATGAGGGCTAAAATAAATGTAAAAGAGAGGGTAAGTGAAACAGAAATACAATGGCACACTCACGCGCGGGTAGCTACTTCGTGCCATTGCCATTTCCTTAGCTCCTTTTCTTTGTTTTGCGATGTCGCTTCACTCCTGTTTCTGACTTGGAAGTGTACGTTTGGATACCATTCTTACTTTTCAAACATCACCACAGGCTAACGAAATTGAAATGTGAAGCGAAATGTCAAGAAACAGGCACGCGTAGAAAAGCTCCGTGTGGACGCGTCCTCAAATTGGAACGTAGGTTCAAAAGAAAAAGGCGCAAAAAGAAAGCCCTCGTGTAGACTCCGACATACATATGTTTTGCTATCAACCACCAAACGTCGTCCCCCACTTCCCAGTTACACTACTGACTACCTACTCGTACTCTGTCAGCAGACCCGGCGGTGACATTTGCCCTCGCCGCATTCCTTATGACCGGTTGTATGTATTGTTGCTACACTGTCAATGGCTTCCGCTTTCACACCACTTCCGCTGGTCCGCTGTCAAACTACTTAAAGCGGCTAATTTCACTTCGAATTCATATTGTCTGGCATACCGTTATGCTGTGTGCAAAACTCATTAAGGCGCAATCGTTTCAATACGACACACCATGACTTTTGTTTTCAGTGTTTACACTTTGAGTCTCCTCCGGCCGTGTGTGCCTTTGGTATGCATGCCAGCGGGTTATAGTTCGATTTTTATTTATTCTCGATTCGTATGCATAACAATCATCGACGTATCGTACATATATCCATCATCAATGGAGAAGTATTATAGAAAAAAAGTGAAAGAGAAAATCATCGAAGCCCGAGACCTCTGTCGAATTAATAGAGCAACAACCGATTTAAAAACAAAACCAAAAAAAAAAAAAAAATCTTTTTCTGGTTTCGTTACTGGTTGCGACTTCTTTGTTTACCACACTTTCGCTTCTGGTCTTGGTCGCTCCTTCTTCGTTCTGGTAAGAATCACAATTAGTATGATTCCGAGGTTTGTGTATTTGTAGGGATCGACCTGCGCGAAGTTATTTGTGGCAATCAACAGACCGGGTTTCCGGTAGCGATGGAGAGTTGATGAAATCGATATTTAACTGAAAGCGAACGCGTGTTGATGGGGTATTTATAAAGAGAAACATTTATGGTAAGAAGAAGGGCGACATGCTTGACGAGCTCCATATATGTATACCTTTACCTTGTCGAAGGTGGTGGAGGGTTGGTTGCGCTTAGGAATTCGAAGGGTGTTTATGGGTTTTTCATTCATTCTGATAAGGGTATGCGTCATGGCAATGGATTTTAGTGAATGTTTGGTTGGTGATTGCTTACTCCTCGTAAGAAGTACTTTGTTCCATTCGATGTGTTTTGTATAAATCAGAGTTTATTTTTGTGTCTTGAGTACGAGTACGGTCTTTCAGTGGTGGTCCCTTATCCTACGTAAACAATGCATTAAGGCCACTTATGCACGTATTTGTTGTAGTCCAGGAGATATGAAAACAAAAGTAAACACTCGAGATCGAATTGGAATTCAACAGAAAAACTGACGCCGTCCAATGTAGCAGACAAGAACCGCAGTTTTATAATAATATTAGCCTGGGACTACTGTATTCCGAAACTTTTAGAGGTGACAAGTGTAGATGTTAGGCATTAGCGTATATAGAAAGATCCCATTCCATTTGGAAAGACGGACGGCGCCGACTTTGACAATTGCCTTCTCCCTATAGCTCACTCGCCCGTGCTTCTGTTTGAACTTAAAATTAACCTTCTCAGGTTCCAAACTCGTTTGTGGACTTACTTACTTACTTACGTAAAGTATTTTCCTCAACCGAAAAATGTGAAGCACTCATTGGACTCACTCCACTGCAGCTTTTTATCAAAAAGGTGGCATTACGCAGTGCAATCAGAATCCTCTGCTCGGGAACAAATATGCCATGTAGACCCGCAGGCCACATGTCCATATTACAACACCTTCCCGAACTGGATATGATTACCACAGTCTCGGACGCACTGCCACACACCTTCACCTTTGACAAGAGATTTGAGATATTGATCCCAAACCGCTCAGCATGGGAAAACAATGATCCCCTGCTAAATGTCAAAGGCCTTAGGTAGTACACGGATGGCTCCAAGATGGCTTCCGGCGTTGGCGCCGGCATCTTTGGACCAAAACGCAAAATCTCGAAGGCACTGGGAATAAGTCCCAGCATCTTCCAAGCAGAGCTGCATGCCATCCTAACATGCGTAAATCTTAATCTCGGGACTGGCATCAGCGGAGTAACCATCAACATACTCTCTGATAGCCAAGCAGCGCTTAAAGCGCTGGGTTCGTACAGCACGAACTCAAAAACCGTCAAGGAATGCCATGACGCCCTACAAGACCTCGCCAAAAGAAACAATGTTAAACTTTGGTGGGTGCCAGGCCATAAAGGTATCAACGGCAATGAAATTGCCGACCAACTTGCCAGGAAGGGCTCCAGTGACAAGTATATAGGTCCGGAACCATTTTGCGGCATTCCCGCGTCTAAGATAAATTACTTCTTAGACAAGTGGGAAAAATTACAACACCTATCCTTTTGGGACGGCGTTCGGGGACTCCGTCAATCTAAACGACTTATACGACCCCTGAAGAAGCACCCTATTGACATACTCAAACTCAATAGGATGGATATCAGAAGACTAGTCAGCTATCTAACGGGACACTGCGGTCTGAGATATCATTTAAACAAAATTAGCCTCTCGTCTGAAACTGAGTGTCGGCTCTGTCTTGAGGACGATGAGACGGCAGAACACATACTGTGTGAGTGTGCTGCTCTCTGCTATCTTAGGAAGCGTATATTTCTCAGTGAAGTTATGAGGGGATCACCCTGGCTCCTACGAGAAGCATTCTCAACTTCATTGTGGAGGTGGAGAGGCTACTCGGCTAAATCGGCTAGCAGGCACAATAGATCTGCAAAGGTCGCAGTGCCGCATTGCTATTGATAGCACTAGCCCTATATATAAAAAAAAAAAAAACCGAAAAATGTGCACCAAGTAAGACAATTTTTGGGCTTCACCGGTTATTTCCGCAAATTCGCGTCGAAATATTCTCGTATCGCAATACCTCTCACTGACTTACTCAAACAAGACAAGACCTTTGTGTGGACGGAGGAACAAGAGCTGAAATCTGCATTGATTAATCCACCTATACTAGCTCTCTATTATGTGGAGTGTGATCATGAAGTTCATACTGATGTCTCCACTGTTGGACTGGCCGGTATACTGATGCAGCGAGGGAAGATCGATAACGAATTGAAACCAGAGGCCTACTTTAGCAGGAAGCTGACAGAAGCAGAAGCAAAGTACCACAGCTATGAGCTAGAGGTTTTAGCTGTGGTGGAAAGTCTTGAGAGGTTTAGAATCTACCTGCTGGGTAAGGCGTTTAAAGTTGTGACCGACTGCGAAGCCATCGTAGCGACACAAAACAAGGCCAAGATGATACCAAGAGTCGCGAGGTGGTGGCTCAAACTGCAAGAATTTGATTTTAGGACAACCCACCAGCCAGGAAGAAAAGCGAGATACGTGGACGCCATGAGCCGAGAGCCAGTAGAGGAAGAGCGGGAGATGGCAGAGGCATCCGCCAATATATTAAACATCTGCATTACAGACGACGATTGGCCTGCAGCGATGCAGTGGCAAGATAAAAAACTAAAACATATCATCAGACAACTACAATCAACAGCTGCTGGAGGTGAACAGAAGCAACTCCATAAGGAATACAAGCTAGAAGACCAGCGATTATATAGATGTATCGGCGATCAGCGAAAGTGGGTAGTACCGAAAGGGGTACAATGGCGAGTGCTACGAATGTGTCATGATGAGGCTGCATACATGGGCTACGAGAAGACACTAGAAAGGCTGAGAAGGACGTATTGGTTTCCCAAGATGAGGAGTTTTGTCAAGAGCTACGTCAAAGGATGTGTGGAATGCGCGAACACTAAGAGGAAGGGCGGAGCATTAGAGGGTGAGCTGCATTGTGTGGAGAGGGTGCCAATACCGTTCCATACAATTCATATGGATCATCTCGGTCCATTCGTAACTGGGCGAGATGGAACCCAATATTTGGTAGCATTAGTGGACAACTTTACGAAATACACCATTTTGAAAGCTGTGAGGACACCCAATACGAAAAGAGTGATAGCAGTGCTCAATCAAGTGAGTGAATATTTTGGGAATACTTTGGGGGCATTAGACCAAGTTAATGCTGTCATAGAGATTATAGTACTCTTACTGGGTTTGAGGACGATTAGCTGTCAATATTGCACAAAGTTAAATGACGTGGAGGGCATCAAACAAATATAATGAACTCGGACTATGACCTATGACCTAAGGCAGCAATATAGGTATAGTCTTGCCTTTTACCCCGATCAAGGTGCTTACATTTCAAGTCAGAACTTATGTGCTTATGTATGTTGGCGCCTTTTGTTTGGATATAAAAGTTGTCCATAATCTGTTGCAAGTGAATGACATAGTGATCAGGAGCAAACAGTTTAAGCAAATATTCGTGTCAGGTCAGTGGAACGACTTTAAAGAATCAAGAGCAACAATGTTGCATAGTTGTCATTTCTGTTATCTGAATACCAATGTTCAAGCATCACCAATTACTGTGACATTACTCGACTTGCTCGCTACGAGTACATTACGTCATCAAAGTGATTCATCCAATTCTGCAGCACGACTTGTTTTCCACAACGCACTATACACAATTGGCATACTAGTCCGGCAACAGCATTAGCTTTCATCCAAGATCTCATGATTGGCTGTCAAGTCAACTTATCATTCCTAACCACATTATTCAGCATTTTACTGTCACGATGCATGATTGATCATCAGTCAAGCGCTGGTAGAGCTTAACAAAACGCTCGTGCTTCAACGTTATCAAGTCGCTGAACTTGTGCGTCCGCCACGATTGCACCGAGAGTTGCACTTGATGGCCACAATCCTATACATAGTCTTACTCACGAAGATGATTGTGTTATCGATTCGAATCTGTTTGCCATTGCTCAAGCGGCGAGTGGGGCGAGATGGGTATGCGTGGATTGTGGGACAAAAATGCATAAAGGAATGAAACCCCAAAAGAGGTTGAAAGAGCGAAGGAGCAATGGAGGCAATTCTAAAATGAATTTAATTGGATTTGAATGCGACAGTAGACAGATGATCAGCAGATAGATGAACGAATACCAGTAGTTGGATTGTTTGATTTGAATTGACGTCGTCGACTTGAGAACGTTTTGAAGAGTAGTCGGCGACGACAATTGCGTGTACAAGTCAGCCGGCGGTACTACGTGGTACTATACTTAGTTTTATGACAGTGTGGTTGTTAAGTAAGTAATTACGTAGTAGTAGCTTTCCGTGAATAGTGGTTTCAAATTTAGATTACTGGATACTTGGCTTCCGTTTGATAGACTTAGCCAGCCTTTGGGGTTAAAGCTCACTGTTTGTATTGACCTTTCAACTCATCACTTATCATATCACAATGAAAACAGAAGACTACGCTATGAGGCAAATTAATGGAAGAAGCCATGGCGACAACAAAGGAATGGTTGGAGTTTCTCGTACAGTCAAATCAATTCAGCTTAAGTGGCTGCGCGCCGACAGTAACGACTCCTCTGGGATCTGAAATCTCGGCACACATATTCCTTTGGTCTATTATCAAAATTCTGATTCATACCACGTATGAGATGATGTGTGCGTATAAATTTGTTTTTATTTTTCGAACGCTTCCTGGGATCAAATTCAATTAGAATTGGTGGCAGAGATGTCTCAGTCAAGGTTTACACGAAATTGATGACACATCTAATCGCCATCCAATCTGGTGGTGGTCTGTAGTGCGGACTAGGATGTTATTTCAGGAGTTATCGTCAACTGAAATGTTGTTAGGATCTGAATTTACAAGGAATCCACTTACTGCTGAATATTGCGCCCATAATTCTGTTTACGACATCTTTTGTTTTATTTTGTTTCTGCGATAAAGTCCTATTTGGAAAGATTGTAGAGTAGCGGTTGTGTTTACTTTCTACAATAGAGTCGTGCAGTAAATGTGATTAATATTCTTAAGACAACGGTAGCATAATGCGAGGGGAATGGTAAACGTACATTCGTATCTGTGCCAGGTACTCATAAACAATGAGAGAAATACTAGAATCGTTTACGGTCTTTGTCTCAACTTGCTTACTTACTTATCAGGCCTGCAATCCATGGAGGATCTGAGCCTGAGCTATAGCTGCCCTCCATCCTTGACGGTCCCGGACACGCTGCTTCCAGTTGTTAAGACCAAGATGTCTTACATCCGCGATTACTTGGTCTTTATACCGGAGGTTCGGTCTTCCTCTTCTTCTCGAACCAGGAGGCTCGTGGAGGCCCTCTTAGCTGGAGCGTTGATGTCCATGCGCTCGATGTGGCCGAGCCAGTGTAGTCGACGGATCCTTGCCTTCCGGACTACATCCACATCTTGGTACGGCTCGTAGAGTTCGCGGTTGTGTCTTCTTCTCCATTCACCTTCCTCACAGACAGGACCCAATATCCGGCGCAGAATTTTTCTTTCGAAAGAACCAAAAATCAGCTCCGCTGTCCTGCTTATCGTCCACCTTTCGGCTCCGTACAGCAAGACTGGCAGAATGAGCGTTTTGTAAAGCATGACTTTGGTCTTTCGAGTGAGGAGTTTTAACCCCAGTTGTTTGGACAAGCCGAAGTAGCAGCGAATGCCAAGGGCGATTCTATGCCGGATCTCCACTGTGGTGTCATTTGTGGAATTTACGTTTGCCCCGAGGTAGACAAACTCCTTAACTACCTCGAAATTGTACCTGTCAATTGTTATATTTTGTCCCAGGTGGTGAGCGACGGATTGGTTTTTGCTTGACAGCATGTACTTCGTTTTTTCCTCATCGACCTTAAGACCAACTCGTTTCGCCTGTTCTTCAATCGCCGTGAATGCTTCCACAATGCCACGGCGAGAACACGCGATGATGTCGATATCATCCGCGTATCCTAGCAGCTGGATGGACTTGTAAAAGATAGTGCTTTCCCTGTCTGCTTTCCCATCTGCTCCAGCACCAAGTTGAAGAAGTCACATGACAGCGCATCTGCTTGCCGAAATCCGGTGCATGTTTCGAATGGTTCCGAGGTCCTAGAACCGAGTTGCACGGTGCATCGCGTGTTTTTTAGCGTGGCGCGACACAACTGGATCAGTTTTACCGGGATCCCGAATTCGGCCATCGCCCCAAACAGTTCTTCACTATGAATGCTGTCGTATGCGGCTTTGAAATCGATGAAAAGATGGTGTGTATCGATTCGAAACTCCTTGGTCTTTTCCAGGATTTGTCGAAGTGTGAAAATTTGGTCTATAGTTGATTTGCCGGGCCGGAAGCCGCACTGGTAGCTGCCGATTAGTGCGGTGCAAAATGGTTTTAGACGTTCACACAATACGCTGGACAGGATCTTGTATGCGGCATTGAGCAGGGATATACCTCTATAGTTCTTGCAAGAGGTAGGATCGCCTTTTTTGTGGATGGGGCATATAGAGCTGGTATTCCAGTCGTCAGGCATGCTTTCATCTTCCCAGATTCTGCAGATGATCTGGTGCATGCTCCCTACCAGAACATCGCCGCCAGCCTTGAAGAGCTCTGATGGCAAGCCATCTGAGCCTGCGGCCTTGTTGTTCTTCAGCTTCTGAATAGCTGTGCCGACTTCTTCGATGCTGGGTGGGAGGACTACTTCAGCGGCTGGAGTTGGGATTTCCTCGGTCCCTACCACTCTCTCTTGGTCATGCTCGTTAAGCAGCTGCTGGAAGTGCTGCTTAAATACATCCACTATTCCCTGCGGGTCGGTGACAAGATTACCCTCGCAGTTTCGAAGAGCCTGGGTGCCCTTTTTGAAGCCTCCTGCAAGACCTTCGGCTTTCTTGTAAAAGGCTCATATTTTATGTTTATCCCTAGACTCCTCGATATCCTTGAGCTGGGAGGCTGCGAAGATTCTTTTCTTTTGTCGCAGTAGTTTTTTCTCCTCCCTTCTTCTGGCTCGGTACTCTTCTTGCGCTGCCCTGGTTTTCCTCTGCAGGGCCTTTTGGTACGCCTCGTTGGTTGCTGCCTTTTTCTGCTCACACTCGCCATCATACCACGGGTTTCTTGTCGGGGGTGGTAGGTATCCAAAGGTGGTTTCGGCTACTTCCTGAATGGCTGAGCGGCAATGCAGCCACATATTACTGGCATTTGTGTTCGACGTAGGCATACCGTAGAGTCTTTCGCTCAGCTGCTCCCTGTAGACTCTGGCAACCTCCGGTGTGCTCAGGCGCCCAATGTCGATCCTCCTCCTGATGGGCTGGTGCAGCTTTCTGACATTGGACAGTCGAGCTCTGAATCTTGCTGCTACGAGGAAGTGGTCAGAGTCGACATTTGCCCCTCTGAATGTTCGCACATCCAGGATGTTTGACGAGTGCCTTGCGTCAATGAGCACGTGGTCGATTTGGTTGGCGGTTCGACCGTCCGGAGGGACGGGAAGGGAATCTTGTGCTACTTATCACCGCATTACGAGCTGTCGCAAAGTCAGCGAGTCGGAAGCCGTTATCTGTTGTTGTATCGTGGGGGGTGTGCTTTCCGATCACTCCGCCAAGGGTGTTATCCTTACCGATTTTGGCGTTGAAGTCCCCGAGCACGATTTTTACATCGTACTCCGGACAAGCTCCGTAGGCGTTGTCCAGGAGGTCATAGAAGTCCTCCTTGATAGGTTCTTCAGCCTCGTCGGTAGGGGCGTGTGCACATATAAGGCGGATGTTATGAAATCTGCGTCTGATGCGGATCACAGCCAGGCGATCACTTATAGGTTTAAAGTCTATGACCTTCGACCTTAACCGCTTTCCCACGACAAATCCGCATCACAGTAAGTGCAACCTTTTGTGACAGCTGTAATAAATGTCGCAATTTTTCTTCCTAATCATACCGTTTTCTATCCAGGGTATTTCCTGGACCGCAGTAATATCCGCCTTGTACTGCGTGAGGATTCCTTCTAGTTTATGAGCAGCTCCGGGTGTGTACAGGGTTCTGACATTCCAGGAGCATACTCGCAAATCGTGTTCCTTTTTCGTGCGTTGTCGTCGTCGAGTATCCGTCCGTGTATCCGAGGCATCTTGCTCATTCATAACTTTAGGTTTTTTTTTACGTGGGCGGATTGTTAGCCCGCCGCACAACCGCCATTCTGGTCGGGGCTTTTTTCGCTGCATAGAGCGCAGAGGGCGCCGCGAGGAGGCCGTATGTCAACTTGACCCGGGCATTTAAACAGGGATCGTTGCTGGCATCTCGCCAGGTTGAGAGCAATCAACAACTTTACCCTGTATGTCCGAGCCCATGCCCTCTTTGTCTCAACACTCTTTACAAAGTCTAGGAGTAAATCAAATTATGGGGGTTTAAGAAAAACACGCAAGACTTAAGGCGTTATTTTTGAGCACAGCATTTCTCGGTAGATCTATTAGCACCTCGACTACTATCCTTTATTCATGGATTAATTAGTACAGTCGAACTGGGGTGCCTGAAGCCGGAAATCCGGCTTCTGATAAACAAATAAATTAAATTAAATTTCGCGTCGCTCACAAGTACTCGGCCCTTCGCAGACCCCAACTTGGCGAATTTTGCGTCGTGACTTGGGCCTGCACCCATACAAAATTCGACTGACTCAGGAGCTGAAGCTAAACGACCATAGACAAGGACGTGTGTTCGCGATTACTTGGTCTTTATACCTTAGCTTCGCCTTCCCCTTCTTCTCGAACCAGGAGGCTCGGGGTCGAAGACACTCTTAGCTTATTATTCATGCGCTCGATGTGGCTAAGCCATTGTGTTCGACGGATCTTTGCTTTCCGGACTATATCCACATCTTTGTACAACTCGTAGAGTTCGCGGCTATGTCTTCTCCCCCATTCACCTTCCTGACAGACAGGATCCAATATCCGGTGGAGAGTTTTTCTTTGGAAAAAAGGCAAAATCATCTCTGTCGTCCGCTTATCGTCCAGCTTTCGACTCGCTCCGTACAGCAAGACTGTAGCATAAGCGTTTTCTAAAGCATGACTTTGATTCTTCGAGTGAGGAGTCAATTGTTTGGACAAATCGAAGTAGCAGCGGTGCCAAGGGCGATTCTATTACGGATCTCCACTGTGGTGTCGTTTGTGGAGTTTACGTTTGCCCGAAGGGAGACAAACTCCTTAACCAACTCAAAATTATAGCTGTCAACCGTTATATTTTGTCCCAGATCAGATGGTGAGCGCCGGATCGGTCTTTGTTTGACAGAGCATGTACATACTTTGTCTTATCCTCGTTGACTTTAAGCATACCTTGTTTCGTCTGTTCTTCAATCGCCGTGAAAGCTTCTAAAACGTCACGCTGACACCGCGCACTTATGTCAATATCATCCGCGTATCCTAGCAGCTGGACAGACTTGTAAAAGATAGTGCCTTCCCTATTGACGACTGCCCGTCGACACACGACAGCGAATCTCTTTGCGGAAATCGGATGCCTTTTTTGTCGATGGGGCAAATAGAACTGATTCCAGTCGTCGGGCATGCTTTCATCTTCCCAAATTCTACAGATGATCTGGTGCATGCTCCCTACCAGAACATCGCCGCCAGCCTTGAAGAGCTCTGATGACAAGCTATCTGAGCCTGCGGCCTTGTTTTTCTTAATCGTTTCAATAGTTGTGCTAACTTCTTCGATGCTGGGTGGGAACTACTTCAGCGGTTGGAGTTGGGATTTCCTCAGTCCCTACCACTCTTTCTTGGTCATGCTGTTAAGTAGCTGCTGGAAATGCTGCTTGAATACATCAAGCGGTTGCGCCCTTTTTCTGCTCACACTCGCCATCATACCACAGGTTTCTTGTGGGGGATGGTAGGTAGCCTAAGGTGTTCTCGACTACTTCCTGAATGGCTGATCGGCAATGCAGCCATATATTGTTGACATTTGTGCTCGACGTAAGCATACCGGAGAACCTTTCACTCAGTTGCTCCCTGAAGATTTTGGTAACCTCCGGTGTGGTCAGGCATCCAATATCGAACCACCTCATGGCGGGTTGGTGCAACTTTCTGACATTGGACAGTCGATCTCTGAATCTTGCTGCTACGAGGAAATGGTCAGAGTCGATGTTTGTCCACCGAAAGTTCGCACATTCAGGATGGTTAGCGAGTGTCTTGCGTCAACACATAGTCGATTTGGTTAGTGTGTTAGACTGGCGCACGATGAGCGACTTCGGATCCCGATAACACCAACGCCATCGAATGTTTATTTCGCGGCGTCCCTCCTCGGCGGGGTACTGGAAAACCCTCCCGTAGTATACTTGTCATGAGTAAGCTTCTCGACTCAAGCCGTTCAGAATCGGCATTAAACTGTAGGTCCTTTTCACCTGTGTAAAAAAAAATATATAAATCGCACACAACATGGGTGATTGAGAGAAACTTGGCTCTGTTTCTTCATCGGCTGTAACGCCACCGAAGCAAGCAAGCAATCCGCATCCCAGCATCAGCACATACGGCCTCAAACCTATCTAGCGCGCGCTGGAGTTCGGTCTGGGAGGATGTGAGGAAAACTAAGTCATCTGCAAAAAGAAGAAGGCCTACCCTCCTCTCACAATGTGGAACATTCCTCGTCTCGACTGCGGTGCGCACGCAATTAGAAAGGTGCCTCATCAAACTGGACGTGCGGCTGAAAAGGCATGCTGAATGAGGGCCAGGCTCATCTCAGATAAATACCATGGTTGTGGAACGATATTGGTCGAGGTTTTTGGCGCAATGGCCTCGAAGAATTAGTGAAGTGTGAGTTAGTGCATTATCGTGGTGCAAAAAGAGTTGTCTCTCTTTCGTAACCCACAAATGTACGTACCAAACGACCTAAGGTTGTTTGGTTATAACGACCAAAATGTTCGCGGAATAGAACTCCACAGCGACAAACGGCTAATAGCTATTTCTTCTTCTTCTTTGGTGGCGTTACAGCCCATGAAGGACCAGAGCCAAGCTTCTCTAAATCACCACAGGTGAAAGGGACCTTCAGTTTAATGCCGATTCCGAACGGCGTTGGTTAGGTTAGGTAAGGTTGACGTGGTAGGCGTAGCCACACTTAAGCCGAAACCGGCCCATTGTGATACCACCTGGATCAGGTTACCCTGATCCGCTACCCGGGAACCAACCGGTGCTTCTAATAAAGCGGTGGAGTTGAGCTATTTTTTTGGTTTGCTAGCTCACTCAGATTGTCGAAGAAGGGCGCGCCGAGGTAAATCCTCCTGCGATTCGCAAAAGGGGGACATGAGCAGAGGGATGGTGTATTGATTCCTCCTCCTCCTCGTCCATGCAGCCGCGACAGAAGTCATTGTAGGGTAGCCCCAGTCTGGCGGCGTGTTTTCCAATGGTGCAGTGACCTGTAATGACACCCACTAGGGTGCTTAAGGTTGCCCTTTTGGTTGCCACCAGGTCCCTGGTTCGTCCTAAGTTTAACTTGGGCCACAATTGTTTGGTGATAAAGCCGATATTGCTCTCATTCCATTGGAGATTGGTCTCCTCTATGGTTTGAAGCTTTATCATGTGCTTTACCGTACTTATTGGTGTTTCTAGGTACCCGAGGGTAGGTAGGCTGAGTGTGCTTGACCCTAACCTTGCAAGTTCGTCGGCCGCGCAGTTTCCTGGAATATCCCTATGCCCGGGAACCCACAGTATTTTAATGTTGAACTGTTCAGCCATCTCATCTAGAGATAGGCGACTGTTAATGGATGTTTTTGATTTGTGGGTTGCCGCTGCCAGGGATTTTATCGCAGATTGGCTATCCGTGCAAATGATAATATACCTTGTCATGCCATGCCAAGGCCTCCGTTATCGCAGCTATTTCTGCCTGAAACACACTACAGTAATTTGGGAGTCTAAATGATAGGTTGATATTAAGTTCCTTGGAGTAGACCCCACTGCCTACACCCGACTCCATCTTAGAGCCATCGGTATAGAGGGAGATCGAGTCCTTTGGTATGACTTTCCCTTCAGCCCATTCCTCCCTGGATGGAAAGACAACTTCGAAGTTCCTGGTGAACACATTCTGCGGGTTGATGTAGTCAGTGTCCATGGGTACTTTGAAGTGTTTTAGAATAGAGGTGTGGCCTTTTTGAGATGTGGGCCATTTTCTTATGCTCCTCATCCTTAGGGCCGCGCATGCAGCAACTTGCTTGCTGAAAAGGTTTGATGGTGGAAGATGTAGTAGAACATTTAAGGCCTCCGTGGGGGTTGATCCGATCGCTCCGCTTATATATAAGCTGGCCGATCTTTGTATCTTCCTCAGAAGGTTTCGATTGACTGCTTTGTCCAGAGCAGTCCACCAGACTACGACGCCATACAGGAGGATAGGCCTTATGACTGCTGTGTAAAGCCAGTACATAATGCTTGGTCCGAACGGCGTAAGTCGAGAAGCTTTTTTATGGCAAGTATACTGCGGGGGGTTAAGGGCCGGATCTCCACTGTGGTGTCGTTTTCCGAGTTTACGTTTGCCCCAAGGTAGACAAACTTCTTAACCACCTCGAGATTGTAGCTGTCAATAGTTATATTTCGTCCCATGTGGTGAGGGACGAATCGATTTTTGCTTGACAGAGCATGTATTTTGTCTTATCCTCGTTGACTTTAAGACCAACTCGCTCAGTCACCGTGAAAGCTTCTACAACGTCACGCTAAGACCGCGCGATGATGTCAATATCATCCGCGTATCCTAGCAGCTGGACAGACTTGTAGAACGTAGTGCCCTCCCTGTTGACGCCTGCCCTTCGCAGTATCTGCTCCAGCATGAAATTAAAGAAGTCACACGACAGCGCATCTCCTTGCCAAAATCCGGTGAATGTTTCAAACGGTTCAGAGGTCCTAGAACCGAACTGCACGGCGGCGTAACACAGCCGAATCAGTTTTCCTGGGATCACGAATTCAGCCATAGCATCAAACAATTCTCTCCGATGAATGCTGTCGTATGCGGCTTTAAAATCGATAAAGAAGTGGTGGGCATCGATTTGAAACTCGCTGGTCCTTTCAAGGATTAGTCGAAGTGTGACGATCTATAGTTAGTCGATTTGCCGGGCTGAAAGCCGCTCTGTTAGCCGCCGATTAGTGCAGTGCAAAAGGTCTTTAGGAGCTCACACAGTACGCTGGACAGGATCTTGTACGCGACATTAAGCAAGGATATACCTCTACTATAGTTCTTGCGAGAGATAGGATCGCCTTTTTTGTGGGTGGGGCAAATAGAACTGATATTCCAGTCGCCGGGCATGCTTTCATCTAAGAAAACTCTACAGGTGATCTGGTGCATGCTCCCTACCAAGACATGGCCGCCAGCCTTGAAGAGCTCTGATGGCAAGCCATCTGAGCCTGCGGCCTTGTTGTTCTTCAGCTTCTGAATAGCTGTGCTGACTTCTTCGATGCTGGGTGGGAGGACTACTTCAGTGGCTGGAGTTGGGATTTCCCAGCCCCTACCACTCTCTCTTGGTCATGCCCGTTAAGCAGCTGCTAGAAATGTTGCTTAAATACATCCACTACTCCCTGCGGGTCGGTGACAAGATTACCCTCAAAATTTCGTAGAGCCTGGGTGCCTTTCTTGAAGCCTCCTGCAAGGCTTTTTGCTTTCTAAATGGTCCGTATTTTATGCTTGTCCCTAGACTCCTGTTAGGTCGATTCTTTTCTTGAGTCGCAGCTCGGTACTCCTTTCGCGTTACAGCGATTTTTGGTAACACTCGTGTCGGCTGCTGCCATTTTCTACTTACACTCGCCATCATACCACGGGTTTCTCGCCGGGGGTGGTAGGTAGTTTAAGGTGTTCTCCCGGTTTTGGCATTGAAGTCCCCGAGTACGATTTGAACATTCTACTACGGACAAGCTTCATAGGCATTGTCCAAGAGGTCATAGAAGTCCTTTCAGATGGTACCTTCAGCCTCTTCCGTAGGGGCGTCTGCACATACATATGAGGCTGATGTTGTAAAATCTGCCTTTGATGCAGATCAAATCCAGGCGGTCACTTATGCGAGTAGGCTTAAAGTCGATGACCTTAACCGCTTACCCACGACAAATCGGCACCCCAACATGTGCAATATTTCGTAACAGCTATAGTAGATCTTCTTCGGTGACGTTACAGCCCATGAAGGACCAGAGC
This sequence comes from Eumerus sabulonum, assembly GCA_951905685.1. Classification (NCBI taxonomy): domain Eukaryota; kingdom Metazoa; phylum Arthropoda; class Insecta; order Diptera; family Syrphidae; genus Eumerus; species Eumerus sabulonum. Next base: position 11,485,225 of record OX645060.1, read on the forward strand.
CAAGCTTCTCTCCATCACCCATGTTGTGTGAGATTTATTTTTCACACAGGTGAAAGGGACCTACAGTTTAATGCCGATTCCGAACGGCGTGTCGAGAAGCTTTTTTATGGTATGTATACTACGGGGGGTTTTGCCAGTACCCCGCCGAGCAGTCCACCAGACTACGACGCCATACAGGAGGCCTTATGACTGCTGTGTAAAGCCAGTACATAATGCTTGGTCCGAACGGCGTAAGTCGAGAAGCTTTTTCATGGCAAGTATACTACGGGGGGTTTTGCCAGTACCCCGCCGAGGAGGGACGCCGCGAAATAAACATTCGGTGGCGTTGGTGTTATCGGGATCCGAACTCGCTCATCGTGCGTCAGAGTCCAGCACACTAACCACTGCGTCACGGCGGCCTCAGAAGTACTTGATAACGGAAGATAAAAGCTTTGGATGACGTAAGTTTTGATCTGATTTCGTAGAGCTCCTTACACTTGTGCCTATGTACATATGTATGGACATACAGAGCTGTTCAAAATATTAGGGAATATCGCTGATAACCAATTTGTTTGTTTATTTTGAACCCTTTTTATCTCTTTTTCGAAAAGTAATTATTGCAGCTATTTGTACAGCTGTATTGCTTTTCTTATGATGCATCTCTGGTCAATTCTTCATTCGTGTTATTCGTACTGTGGTATAAAGTGGGAAAAAGGATTATTTTAAGGTGTTCAAAATAATAGGGAATTTTGCTGTTTCGTTGTTTTATCGTTCGTATTTCTGTCAAAAATAATTGAAAAGGTAATGTTGTTTTTCGTAGACGTAAGAATTGTACAAATTTTACATTTTTAAAATCTACGCAGTGTTAAAAATGGGACGTAATAGACATTGCACTGCTGAAGAAAGTCGCATTATTAAACATTTAAGAGACCAAGGAAAGACCCTAAAATTTATAGCCAATACATTGGGAAGGTCAATTAATTTTGTTTTTAATGCGCTTTCAAGAACCCCAGCCCGTGAAACTAGAGGTAGACCAAGAAAAACTACTCCCATCGATGACTCTCGTATTGTGTTGCTAGCGAAAAAGGATCCCTTTATGTCATCAAGGGCGATTGCCGCGGAATTGAATAATGCAGTAAGTGCACCAACTATCCGGAGAAGGTTGCTCGATAATAAACTGCCCGGTAGAATTGCTCGCAAAGTACCACTACTAAGTAGAAAAAACATAAAAGCGAGAATGGAGTTTGCCTTGCATTTTAGAAATCACTCCAAAGGGATGTTTCGCAACATTCTTTGGAGTGATGAAACTAAAATAAATTTATTTGGTTCCGATAGCGGTAGAAATGTTCGGCGTCCTCAGGGGAAGGAGTTTCGTGTCCGGTTTACTAAAAAAACCGTGAAACATGGGGGTGGTAGCATCATGGTATGGGGCTGCTTTTCTTGGTTTGGTGTTGGACCCATTTACCAAATAAAAGATATCATGAACAAGGAGAGCTATCGTGATATTTCAAAGGATGTTATGCTACCGTATGCCGAAGACAATATGCCGTTACGATGGCACTTTCAACACGATAACGATCCCAAGCATTCATCGAAATTGGTTCGTGCTTGGTTGCAAGACCATCAAGTGTCAGTGCTACAATGGCCCTCTCAGTCCCCCGATCTCAACCCCATCGAGAATTTGTGGGCGGAACTGAAAAAATCATTGGCCAGACAGACCTTTCAAAATAAAAATCAGTTGTGGACTGCCATTGAAACCCATTGGAGAAATATTCCCATCAGTAAATGCCAGAAACTGATAGATACGGGAACTATTCGGTTACAACATTTCGGAAAACCATTAGAAAGTCTTCGGCTAATTCCTTTCCCTATTATTTCGAACAGCTCTGTATGTCCATACGAGGAGTGTGCAGATATATGTATGTAATTCTTCTTGACTTAGTACATCTAGGGATTTCGTTTAAAAACTTTTTTCTAACCCAACTGTGATACATCGCATTTTAATTTCCACCGGACTGCATACTCCCCTTCAAATCTGCCGTAGTTTTCATAACATTAAAATCGAATTATTCACTAACAACACGAACTACTTACAGATTAAAGTGCCATTAAAACGAATCGTATGATGAAAGAGTAAACAAACAGATGAAAAAGCAAAACGATCGCCAAAATAAACGAATTCGCTAGTCAACTTTGCTCGGTGGCAGCACTTTGGGATATTCATTCAGAAAATTAAAACTTAATCGGCGGATTGACGCTACACGTTCTAGGAACAAGGACATATGCACATGCCCCTAAGCCAAATGAATTTATTTATAAATAGTTCCCAAACACTCTGCGACGTCATTCGAGTTCTGGCGCTACTACAAATTGTTTCTGCATTAAGTAACCGCCTCCTCGGATAATAACCAAGCGATTCTACCACCTGCCAACGTACGCCGAAGTACATATACAACAAATGATTAGATACGAATGCCAAGTTCAATTGTTTTGATTAACGGTTTTAATTGAATATACTGTGTGATAGCCCGATTGTAGTACACAGTACCCAATAGGCAAGTGAGGGCGTTAATGTTCGTGTGATCGACAGTTTGGTTCGTGATCGCGAGTGCACGAGGAGACGTACTTTGATTCTCGTCATTTCTACATATAGTCAGTCTACTGTACGGATTCGTAGCTCTTGCCATGAGATGTGATGTTTGTGGGAAGCATGTCGCGTTGTTGGATTATAGTTCTGTGCTAATTGGATTAACGTGTGCAAAGTCCTCGTCTTATTACGATCTCTTTCGGTTTAGGAACAAGTTCTCTGTTGATGGGGCTTTTATTGTTTAACGAATTTCGCGATTTTCTTTTTTTGGGTTTTTCCCTCTCGCAGTATTTGATCATCTGCATGTAGAGTGATCGTGTTGGAATTGCAAAGCTGTGCGACGAAGGAGGGTTGAGGGAAAAATACTCTCGCAATGGCAACTCGCCTCTTTCAGACATACCGAGTGTAAGTGTGTTATCTATGGCTTTCGGTTTCGTTTACAGCGCGAGACAGAAAATTGTACACAGTGCTGTATACTAAGTTGAGTTTTTTTTTTGCGTGTTAAGATTCTTATAATAAGTTTAAGTTCAACTGTTACGGCAATACATTTATTCTCAAACGAGTTTTTACTTCTTTTTTGATTTTTAAACAGACTCGAGCAGCCCGACTTGAAACTTTAAAATTGACGAGATGTCTAATTACTTGATTAGGACAATGTTTCAAGTTACTTACTTACTTAGGTGGCGCTACAGTCCGTGGTGAACCTGGGCCTCAACCAACAAGCGTCTCCTGCTAGCACGGTCTTTGGCCAGTTGCTTCCAGCGCCGCACGCCCAGTTGGTTAAGGTCCCCTTCCACCTCCTCTGCCGCCCCTTCCTTCCGGAGTGGATTCGAAGACTCTTCGGGTCGGAGCTGTATTTTCCATGCGCTCTACATGGCCTAGCCACCTTAGACGCTGTATCCGTAGACGTCGTACCAGGCCGATGTCGCTGTACAACCCGTAACGTTCTTCGCTAATCTTCTCCTCCATACACCGTTTGAACAAACGGGACCGTAGATTTTATTTTTTTTTTATTTCGTGGTGCCGTGGTGCAGTGGTTAACAACATCGACCGCCGAGCGGAAGGTCGATAGTTAAAATTCGCTTCTTAGCCATGAAAAAGTAATTCCTATACGGACGAAAAGTATGCAACGCAGTTGTGAATGGAAAGTGACCAGACGTACTGCTTGCAGGCATAACACTCACAGTATATGGTCAACCGAAATTCATCCTCTGCGTATGCAACACTAAAATGCTTGAACGAATTACTTCGGACTATATCCAACGCGTAATTTGGTCGGCTCTCGTCCTATCTAGGTCTAGGACAACCACCCCTGAGAGTAGTGAACGAACATCAACGACTCCAACCACTGCACTCCGTTCAGGTTGTGTGTCAACACATCATAAGAGAATATAAAAACTCTTGAACCTGCGCGAGTCTCTAAAAAAAAAAAAAACTGTCGTTTAACCATTTTGAGAGCACCGTGGCGCAGTGGGTAGTGTGTTGGCCTCTGACGCAGATGACACGGGATCGAATCCTGACACAGCCATGTCGTCGAACGTGTTTTTCACGGTGTTTCTCCTCAGCGGGGTTCTGACAAAACCCCCTGTAGTAAAATTGTCATGAAAAGCTTCTCGAAATTCGCCGTTCGGGACTGGCAATAAATTGTAGGTCCCTTTCACCTATGGGAAAATGAAATCACACACAACATGGGTGATTGAGAGAAGCTCGGCTCAGGGCCTTCATGGGCTGTAACGCCACCAAGGAGGAGGAGGTTTAAACATTAAGTAAATGTTCTCAAAGAGGACAAAAGGAAAGAATTTGAGACTCTGGCAGTGCCAAACTCACCTATGGTATTAAGGGAAGGCACAGTTTTAATTCACCCGAAGCGTTGGGGGTTTTGTTCACTCCGAGCGCCCCTTGTCGCTCGTTGTTGTCGCCTTATATGAGTTTAAAGTTTTGCATTATACATTGTATGTTTGAAACACTAGGTCGATTTGTCTTCTTGGTTTGAGTCTTCTTCTTCTTAGCGTTTCTTCGTCGAATAATTTGTTTACTTCCGGGTTGCAGTGAGTTATGATTTTTGTTAAGTGTTTTGTGCTTGTTTTTTGTATCTCTTGGTCAATTGTATTTATTTGTAGGTCACGATGAATGTCTTCGTTGCAAATGTACCATTCAGCGTTGGTTATCGTCCTCAGGATCTTGTTCTGTTGTCTTTGAATTATGTTCAAATTACTTTTTCTCGATGTCCCCCAAATTTGGATGCCGTATGTCCATATTGGTTTTATTATACTTTTGTATATAAGTATTTACTGAATATGTAGCTTCCAAGTTAGTTTGCTGTCCAGGTGAAGTGAAGTATTTAGCAGCCGGTTGGATGGATAACTGTTTGTTGTTTATTGTTAGTGGTAGTGGTGTGTATTTTGTTTTGGTTGTGTAGATAACTTGTATCGTTTTGTCTTCGTTAATCTTTACGTTCCATTTAGAGAACCAGTCGCCTGCTTTATCTATCATTTGTTGTAGTTGGTAGGTCACATTCGGTAGGTGGTGTCCGGAATTTATTAGCACAGTATCGTCCGCGAAAGTTGCGATCATGGCCGATTCACTGCCAGGGGTGGGCATGTCTGATGTACAAATCAGGTAGAGGAGAGGTCCTAATATACTTCCTTGGGGTACTCCGGCTTTAATTTGGTGAATATTAGAGCATTTGTCGTCGGTTCTTACATAGAAGCATCGTTGCTCCAGGTAGCTTTTTTTATACTAAGAAGTAGTCGTTGGGAACGACGTTACTGAGCTTAGCCAAAAGCCCCTTTTGCCAAACTGAGTCAAAAGCTTTCGCCACGTCTAGGTACACTGCTACGCAGAATTGTTGGTCATCTAGTGCGGTTGATAATTTATTTGTCACTCTATGTATCTGTTCAATAGTTGAGTGTTGTCTTCTGAAGCCGAACTGGTGATTTGGAATAGCGTTGGATTTTATCAATATGGGCTGGAGTCTTTTTAGTAGGAGTTTTGATAAGAGTGGAAGCAAACTTATGAGTCTGTATGAGGTTGTCATTGTGGCTTCTTTTCCAGGCTTGGGTATAGCTATTATTTCAGCTACTTTCCATAATTTTGGGAAGTATTTAAGTCGTATTACACTGTTGAAGAGGTTCCATATGAAAATGAGGGCTACATGCGGGAGTTCTTTTAATAATTTGCCAGTCAGTAGGTCGTAGCCAGGTGCTTTCTTACTTTTTGTTTCTTTTTCTATGCAAGCTTCTATTTCCTTGATTGTCATTTTTTTATGGGTTCGATGTCTTACATAGTTCGGGTGGGATGTGGTGCTGGGTCCTTGTCTCCATCGAAGTTTGTAAAAGTTGACTCAAAGTAATTAGCTAAGGTTGTTGCCTAGTCCAAATTATTTCTAGCCCATGTATTGTCTGGTTTTTTTTATTGGGGGATGGTGTTGTGTTTTGTTTGACTTGCCTCTCGTTGCTCTCCATAAAGAGTAGTTTGTCGCGGATGTTGGGGTCAGGTTCTTTAAGTAGAAAGAGAGGTTTTTCTCCTGCATTTCCTTTAATTTTAGTTTTACAATTTTGGTGATTTTGTTCAGCTTTGCCTTGTCGGTGGGTGCTTTTGTCAACTGCAATTTTTTTCCTTATTTTCCTTTTGGTCTGTATGAGTTTTTTGATCCAGGGGGGCGTTGGAGTGCTGTAGGATTTGTCCTTTATGGAGGGCGTTGCTCTATAGGCCCCTTCATTTATTTGGTCATTAAGGTACACAATTGCTCTTTCGATGTCGTCATGGTGTTTAAGGGGAATATTCGTTTTTAGGGACATTTCCATGTATTGACGAAATGTATCCCAGTCAGTTTTTGGGTTGTAGAGCTTGGTAGATGCTTGCACTTTTTTGGGTTTGTAAAGTATTTTATGGTTATAGGAGAGTGGTCTGAAGAAAGGTCAAAGGAGGACTTTATTTCTATGTTGTTACAGTTGATGTTCCTGACGATACAAAAGTCAATAAGGTCAGGTTTCTTGGTCGTATCTGTGGGCCAGTAAGTTGGTTCACCTGTGCTTAGATGCTTGCACTTATTCATTTTGATTGCATCTAGAAGATTTTTGCCTTTTTTGTTTGTGAGTCTTGAGCCCCAGTCTGTGTGTTTGGCGTTGAAATCACCTCCCACCAGAAAACGGTTGCCTAAGGATTTTAAGTAAGAGTCATATTGTGGAGTAGTGATTTTGTGTTTTGGTGGACAGTAAATTGAAGAAATCACCATGGATCCATGTGTGTCTTGAAGTTGAATTGATGTGGATTGAATGTGGTCGGTTCGAAAACTGTTTAATTCACTGAACTTGATACGGTTGCTTATAATTATTGCCGTTCCCCCGTGTCCTGTTCCATCCGGGTGATTTGTACACAATGTTGAGTATCCGGGGAAATTGATGCGCTGTTTCTCGTTAAGGTGGGACCGTAGATAGTACGCAGAATTTTCCTCTCCAAACGAGCAAGGGCATCTTCATCCACTTTTGTTAAGGTCCAAGCCTCTGCGCCGTAAAGGAGGACTGGGATGATTAAGGTCTTATATAATGTCACCTTGGTTATCCGAGAGAGGGCTCTACTTCTCAATTGCCTCTTGAGCCCAAAGAAACAGCGGTTGGCAAGAGTGAATCTGCGTTTTATCTCAGCGCTGGTGTTGTTGCCGCTGGTCATCAGTGAGCCAAGGTAGACGAATTCCTTGACCACTTTAAAGTTATATCCGCCCATGGTGACATTCTGGCCAATACGTCGGTGTTGTCCGTCTCTTTTAGATGAAAGCAAATATTTGGTTTTACCCTCATTAACCTTGAGACCCATCTTAGCCGCTTCTATCTCAATGCTTACAAAGGCCTCATTGACGTCTCGCTGTGTCCGTCCAATCACGTCAATGTCATCGGCGTACGCAAGCAATTGCGTAGACTTGAAATAAATCGTACCTCTTGTGTTGGCCAGTGACTCTTGCATGATCTTTTCAAGCACGATGTTGAAAAAGTTGCATGACAGCGCGTCACCTTGCCTAAATCCTTTTTTAACATCAAAGGTCTCGGTTTGCTCATTACCGACCTTAATGGAGCAGCGAGAATTCTCCTTTGTCATCCTGCACAGTCGGACGAGTTTGACAGGGATGTTAAAACTAGACATGGCTTTGTACAGCTCGTCTCTATATACGCTGTCATACGCGGCCTTGAAATCGACGAGAGGTGGTGAGTGTCGATTTGGTATTCCTGGGTCTTCTCCAAGATCTGCCGTAGCGTAAATATTTGGTCTATTGTGGATTTACCTGGCCTGAAACCACACTGATAAGAGCCGAACAGGTTATCCACAAACGGTTTCAGGCGTTCACACAATACGGCAGAGAAGATCTTATATGCGATCTTAAGGAGACTTATTCCCCTATAGTTGGTGCAGTTATAGGGGTCTCCTTTCTTATGGACCGGGCAAACGATGCTGAGATTCCATTCGTCGGGCATGCTTTCCTCCGACCATACCTTGCAGATGAGATGGTGCATGCACCTTACCAGCTCATCTCCAGTCACCTTAAAAAGCTCAGCAGACAGGCCGTCTGCGCCAACGGCTTTATTAGACTTAAGTCTTGATATCGCTATTTAGACTTCGTCTAGGTCGGGTGGACTGAATTCTGTTACTTCGTGGTCCATTGCGAATGGCTCGTTCTGCCTGACAGCGGTATCTTGTCTACCATCGCCGATATACAGTCTGCAGAAGTGGTCTTTCCAAATCCTCAGCATCGACTGCGACTCTACTAGCAGTTCTCCATTTTCATCTCTGCAGGCCGCCGCTCTGGCTATGTAGCCATGGCATGTTCGTTTTACCTTATTGTAAAACTTACGGGCGTCATTCCTGCGGAAGCATCTCTCAATCTCCTCGATCTCACGCTTTCCGTGCTCTCTCTTCTTTCTTCTGAAATGCGTGTGTTCCTCTCTTCTCTTCTGCTCATAGATTTCGCGAGCAGCTCTCGTCCGTCGTTGCAGCATGGCTTTATATGCCTCTTGTTTTGCTGCATGGGCTTGTTCGCATTGTTCAATGTTTCAAGTTAAAAGGTTTAATTTCGAGATATGCTGTAAACATATAACACTCTATTCGACGTGTTAGAGAGCACTGTGGCGCAGTGGGTAGTGTGTTGGCCTCTGATGCCGATGACACGGGATCGAATCCCGACACAGCCATGTCATCGAACGTGTTTTTCACGGTGTTTCTCCTCAGCGGGGTTCTGACAAAACCCCCTGTAGTAAAATTGTCATGAAAAGCTTCTCGAAATTCGCCTTTCGGAACCGGCAATAAACTGTAGGTCCCTTTCACCTATAGGAAAATGAAATCACACACAACATGGGTGATTGAGAGAAGCTCGGCTCAGGTTCTTCATGGACTGTAACGCCAACATACATACATACATACATTGTGTCACTGCTAAGTTAATCCTTGCTGCAAACCCTTTCGTTCACTTGCTATTCCCCTCCTTTTCCATCCTAATAGGTTAAGATATGAAATGTTGCAATAAATTCAATTGTTGTGAAATAAACTTTAGATCATATCCCACAACCAATAAAACACTTCCAAGCTTTCATCCCTATTGTGTCCTTGATATGTATATTAATCCTAACTATAAACCTTTTTCCCATAACACACTTCCAAGGTTTGAACCCTATTGTGTATTTGATAGATTAATCCTACCTGCGAACCAAGTTCCCATAATTATTGTTATTCACTTTTTCACCTACTTGCTGTCAAGTAAGATAATTGATTTGAACTCAATGGACACTTTGATGATCAACTATCTCATCATGGAGATTTTTGATCATCAAAGTAATATGCCTATAACCTGCCTGCAACCAAGATCTGTCATCATGCAAAAAATCATTTCAAACGGATTAGCCGTTTTAATGTGATCACTGATGAGGTAACATACAACGTCCGTTTCATATTTTTATATACAGATGGTACGGAACCCTTCGTGCGCGAGTCCGACTCGCACTTGGCTGGTTTTTTTTAACTAAGCTTAGGCCAAGGCCATACAACGTTGCACGTTGTTCGAGCGAAGGTAAAACAGATGGAGGTTCAAGAGTTATATACTCCTATGGTGTTTTAGATGTTTGACACAACCTGAACGGAGTGCAATGGCTTGAGTCGTAGATGTTCGTTCGTTCACTACTCTCAGGGGTGGTTGTCCTAGATAGGACGAGAGCCGACCGAATTTCGCGTTGGTTGTAATTCTCAGCAATTGTTTAATGCACTTTTGGTGTTATATTGCATATGCAGCTGCCGATTAGTGTGGTGCAAAAGGTCATTAGGCGCTCACACAGTACGCTGGACAGGATCTTGTACGCGACATTAAGCAAGGATATACCTCTACTATAGTTCTTGCGAGAGGTAGGATTGCCTTTTTTGTGGATGGGGCAAATAGAACTGATATTCCAGTCGCCGGGCATGCTTTCATCTTCGAAAATTCTACAGGTGATCTGGTGCATGCTCCCTACCAAAACATGCCCGCCAGCCTTGAAGAACTCTGATGGCAAGCCATCTGGAGCCTGCGACCTTGTTGTTCTTCAGCTTTTGAATAGCTATGCCGACTTTTTCGATGCTGGGTGGGAGGACTACTTTAGCGGCTGGAGTCATGCCCATTAAGCAGCTGCTAGAAATGCTGCTTAAATACATCCACTACACCCTGCGGCTCGGTGACAAGATTACCCTATCTAAATGTTTGTCCCTAGACTCCTGAGAGGTCGATTTTTTCTTTAGTCGCAGCTCGGTACTCCTTTCGCTCTGCAGCGATTTTTGGTAACACTCGTCGGCTGCTGCCATTTTCTACTCACACTCGCCATCATACCACGGGTTTCTCGCCGGGGGTGGTAGGTAGTTTAAGGTGTTCTCGGCTAGTTCCTGGATGGCTGAGCGGCAATGCAGCCGCTTACCGATTTTGGCATTTAGGTCCCTGAGTACGATTTTAACATCCTACTACGGACAAGCTTCATAGGCGTTGTCCAAGAGGTCATAGAAGTCCTCTCAGATGGGACCTTCAGCCTCTTCCGTAGGGGCGTCTGCACATACATATGAGGCTGATGTTGTAAAATCTGCTTTTGATGCAGATTAAAGTCAGGCGGTCACTTATGCGAGTAGGCTTAAAGTCGATGACCTTAACCGCTTTCCCACGACAAATCGGCACCTCAACATGTGCAATATTTCGTGACAGCTGTAAAGATCTTCTTTGGTGGCGGTACAGCCCATGAAGGACCAGAGCCAAGCTTCTTTCAATCACCCATGTTGTGTGAGATTTATTTTTTACACAGGTGAAAGGGACCTACAGTTTAATGCCGATTCCGAACGGGTTGAGTCGAAAAACTTTTTTATGGCGTGTATACTACGGGGGGTTTTACCAGTACCCCGCCGAGGAGGAACGCTGCGAAATAAACATTCGATGGCGTTGGTGTTATCGGGATCCGAAGTCGCTCATCGTTCGTCAGAGTCCAACACACTAAACACTGCGCTACGGCAGCTGTAGTAGATATCGCAATCTTTTTTCCTTAGCATACCGTTTCTTATTCAGTGTATTTCCTGGATCACAGTAATATCCGCCTTATACTGCGTGAGGATTTTTTCTAAAATTCCAGGAGCATACTCGCAAATCGGGTTGCTCTTTCGTGCTATGTTGTCGTCGAGTATCCGAGGCGTTTTACCCTTTCATAACTTTTTGTTTTTACATGGGCGGGTTGTTGTCCCGCCGCACAGCCGCCAGTCTGGTCGGGGTATTGTAGCGCTCTTTTGCCTAGGGCGATAACTGCATACGTTTGTTCACCTCTCAGCGGTTGTTGTAGAGGCTATCCACAGGGCGCCCCAAAGAGGCAGAATGTCAACTTGCTCCGGGCTTTGAAATAGGCATCGTTGCTAAGTAAAACTCGTGACCTGATGTGCTCGGAAAGTGTAAAAAGCTCTTCGAACATGTTTGCCTCATACATCGTCTCGGGCTTATCGGCGTAGACTAGCGACTTCACATATTCCCACAGAAAATAGTCAAGCGGCGTTAAAGCGGTTACCAAACGTTTCCTTCAATAAATCAATTGTGGCACGAGCTGAGTGACATATTGGCGCCGTCTTGTTGAAACCACAGGTTCTGCACATCATGGTTGTTCAATTAATGAACGAAAAAGTCAGTAATCATGGCTCTATAGCGGTCACCATTGACTGTAACGTTCTGGCCAGCATCGTTTTTAAAGAAGTACGGACCGATTATTCCATCAACTCATAAAGCACAACAAACAGTCAGTTTTTGTGGATCAACATACACTTGAGGATTATCAACACTCCGACCAAGGGCCTCCTCATCCGTTTCTGATAGTGTCCATGCTTCTGCGCCGTACAGCAGGACCGGGATGATAAGGGTCTTATATAATGAGTCAACTTTGCCGTTCGGGGGAGGGCTCTATTACTCAATTGCCTCCTGAGATCAAAGAAACAGCGATTCGGAACTGATGTTGTTGTTCCAGGTCACCGCGGAGCCAAGGTAGACGAAGTCCCTAACTACCTCGAACTTATATCTGTCAATACAAATCTTCTGGCCAAGACGTCGGTAGTGAGCGTCCTTTTTTGATGACAGCATATATTTAGTTTTGCCCTCGTTTACTGCCAAACCAATTTTCGCCGCCTCCGTGTCAATACTCGTAAACGCCTCATTGACATCTGACTGTGATCTACCAATTATATCAATGTCGTCGGCGTATGCAAGGAGTTGCGAGGATTTGAAATAGATTTAGCCTCCTTTATTGGCCAGTGATATCATTTCTAATAGAAAGATGTGCGCTGTCGTGTGAAGAAATCACACGACAGCGCATCGCCCTGCCTAAATCCTTTTTTGACATAAAAATTATCGGTAAGGTGTTCACCTTATGGTGAACAAAGTCATCCTGCATAGTCTGACGAGTTTAGTAGGGATGTCAAAGGTGGTCATAGCGTTGTATAGCTCGTCTCTAATTACGCTGTCGTATGCGGCTTTGAAGTCGACTTGAAATTCATTGGTTTTTTCCAGGATATGTCGTAGTGTGAAGATTTGTTCGATGGCGAACTTCCCTGAAGCTTACTTGCAAAAGGCCAAAAGGCGATGTTAAGAAGACTTACGCCTCTGTAGTTGGCGCAGTCAAAGGGGTCTCCTTTTTTGTGGATCGGGCAAACAATGCTGAGACTCCATTCATCGGGCATGCTTTCCTCTGACCATACCTTACAGATGAGTCGGTGCATGCTCCTAACCAGCTTACCCCCAACAGACAATCCATCTGCGTCAGCAGCTTTATTCGACTTGAGTTTCGACATGACAATCTTAACTTCGTCGAGGTCAGGGGGACGGAATTCTCTGCGGTCTTCGTCGATAAGAAATGGATCGTTCTACTACTAGGTGTCCGTTCTCATCCCTGCAGGCTTCCGTTCTGGCTTTATAACCTTGGCATGTTCGCTTTATCTGTTGATAAAACTTTCGAACGTCACGCCTGCAGTAACACCTCTCCAAATCTTCAATCGCGCGCCTCTCGTGCTTTTTCTGCTTTCTTCTGAGAAGCGTATGCTCCTCCCTTCTTTTAAACTCGTAGCGCTCACGAGCTGCTCTTATTCTTTTATGCAGCGAGGCTTTATGTGCATCCTGCTTCGCTGTGTGAATCCTCCTGCACTCGTCATCGAACCAGGTGTTTCTTCGTGGTGGAGCCTTGAAGCTCAAAACTTCGGATGCAGAGCTTTTCAGGGCTTGTTTGCAAAGGTACCACTGCTGTTCTATTGATAGCGTGGAGGGTTAAGGTGTATTGGAGAGCTTAAGGGAGACGCGATCGGTAAAAGCACGAGCGGTTTCTGGCGATAGTAGCTCTCCGACGTCATAACTTTGTATTTTTACTCTACTCCGCTGCGTTCGTGATATCCGTAGGCGCATCTTGGCTACTACATGATAGTGGTCCGAGTCGATGTCAGCTCCTCGGAAAGTTCGGACATCAAGAATAGTGGAGGAGTGTCTGAGTGTGATCAATCTGGTTTGTGATTGACTCATCTGGCGACCGCCAGGTGCCTTTGTATATGTATATCGGGATGCGGGAAGTGCGTTCTGTCTAGAAGGAGATTCCGCCCCGTAGCAAGATCAATCAGCCTTTGTCCGTTATCGGATGTGGTGTCGTGTAGGCTGTATTTGCCGATGACTCGTTCAAAGATGCTTTCCTTACTCAGCTTTGGGAGTCTCCTAGTACAATTTTGATGTCATAGCTGGGGCATTGGGCATACGTTCTGTCTATGAAATAGAAGAATTCATCCTTGGTGGAGTCAGTCTTTTTCCTCCGTGGGGACGTGGACGCGGATCAGGCAGATGTTAGAAAATGTTGCCTTGATACGGATCGTTATGAGGCGTTCGCTCACATGCCGAAAGCATAGGACTTTTTGCCTTAGTCGACCCCGAACAACAAATCCGCATCCGAACAATCGTTGTCCTCTCCCTATAGCAGTCGCCGTAGTAAATATCGCAGTTTTTTATCCGCTTTATACCCGGTCCATTCCATCGTATTTTCTGGATGCCGGTTATGTGCGCTTTATAGCGGTCTAGGGCATCCGCGAGTTGTTCGGCTGCACGTGGCCCGTTTAGGGACCTAACATTCCACGTACAAAGCCGAAGATCATTGTCCTTTTTTCGTTTTTTGCAAGGGTCGTCAACATTAATCCCGTCCGTTATATCCGAGGCTTGTGGTTGTCTCGGAGTTTGTGGTTTTTTTTTTACGGTTACGGCTTGCTAGCCCGTAGCCCAACCGACTAATCCTGTTTTTGGCGCAACTTCTATAGGAAATCTTCAGATGGCACCACGAGGAGGTGGGGATGAGATTTACTAACAGTGCCGCAAGATGTTCGACTGCGGTGGCTGTTCTCGCTTTTTAGTAGGGCACCATCCGTCGGATAGATGCTACCCCTACGAGGCCTTTGTTAGTCCTTTACCCTTTAGAACTCACGAGCGGGTTTTTGTCCCCATCGATGCAGTGTCGTCTCTTGCGACTGCAAAGTTCGATAGTCGTACTCGCCAATAACGTGCGCCTTACCTTTAGCTGCAACAAGATATAGACTCAAGTAGATGTTGACTTATCGAAAGCCTCAAATACCCCAGACGCTGGAAGGATGTAGTCTATCTGCTGGCCTCTTGTTGAGGGAATAGAAAACGTGCGGCTACGAAAAAGACATAGAAGACTGTCTATGTCTGACTGAAGCCACAGAACAGAACATCTGCCAAGTATCTAGTAAAAGTGCCAAGAAGATGACCGTTGTATCAATCAATCCGTCTATTGGTATACAAAGATCGCTTGTCTATCTTCTACCACAAATCTACATACATTTCATCGGCAATATTGACTGACCACTTGTCCATATGTTATTCCCACTTCGTTTGGTTATTATGGTCCTTCTTAATTTGATTGCGCCTCAGCTCGTATGGATTTTATTCACCTCCCCTCGTCCACATATTGTTTACGTTCACGCGTTCGCGTGTTGATTTTGCTGAAAACAGAAGATGATTAACCAAAAAGTTTGGGTTACGCCGCGCCTATCTACTCTCGTTTCTAGTCTATTCATATATCTAGGCCTAGTCCTTGACAAGAGGCTGAATTGGAAACCCAACATTCTTGACCGCGTCAAGAAAGCAACTGTTGCCCTCTACAGTTGCAAAAAAGTGGTGGCCAAGAAGTGGGGTCTCCAACCAAGCATTATGCACTGGCTTTACACGGCGGTCATAATGCCCATCCTCCTGTATGGCATCGTAGTCTGGTGGACTGCTCTGGACAAGGCAGTCAATCGAAACCTTCTGGGGAAAGTACAAAGATCGGCCAGCTTAAACATAAGCGGAGCGATTAGATCAACCCCCACGGAGGCCCTAAACATTCTGTTACACCTTCCACCACTGAACCTTTTCAGCAAACAAATTGCTGCCTGCGCGGCGCTGAGGATGAGGAGCATAATAAAATGGCTCACATCACAAAAAGGACACACAACCATTCTAAAACACTTCGAAGTACCCATGGACACAGACTATACCATCCCGCAAAATGTGTTCACTAGGAACTTCGAAGTTGTTTTTCCATCCAGGGAGGAATGGGCTGAAGGGAAAGTCATACCAAAGGAGTCGATCTCCCTCTATACCGATGGCTCTAAGATGGAGTCGGGGGTAGGCAGTGGAGTCTTCTCCAAGGAGCTTAACCTCAGCCTATCCTTCAGACTCCCAAATTACTGCAGTGTGTATCAGGCTGAAATAACAGCGATAACGGAGGCCCTTGCATGGCTCAGGATCAATGTAATATCCGCCAAGGATATTATCATTTGCACGGATAGCCAATCTGCGATAAAATCCCTGGCAGCGGTAACCCACAAATCAAAGACATCTCTTAACTGTCGCCTATCTCTAGATGAGATGGCTGAGCAGTTCAACATTAAAGTATTGTGGGTTCCCGGGCATAGGGATATTCCAGGAAACTACGCGGCCGACGAACTCGCAAAGTTAGGGTCTAGCACACTCAGCCTACCTACCCTCGGGTACCTAGAAACACCAATAACTACGGTAAAGCATATGATAAAACTCCAAACCACTAAGGCGACCAACCTCCAATGGAATGAGAGTAATATCGGCTTTATCACCAAACAACTTTGGCCTAAATTAAACCTAGGACGAACCAGGGACCTAATGGCAACCAAAAGGACAACCTTAAGTACTCTGGTGGGTGTCATTACAGGTCACTGCATCATTGGGAAACACGCCGCCAGACTGGGAATATCCTCCAACGACTTCTGTCGCGGCTGCATGGACGAGGAGGAGGAGGAATCAATACATCACCTCCTCTGCTCATGCCCCTCTTTTGCGAATCGCAGGAGGATCTACCTCGGCGCGCCCTTCTATGATAATTTAAGTGGGCTAGCAGACCATAAAATAGGTCAACTTCATCGCTTCATCAGAAGCACCGGTTGGTTCTCTGGTAGCGGATCTGGGTAACACGATCCATGTGGTATCACAATGGGCCGACTTCGGCCTACGTGTGGCTTATGCCGACCACAATAACCTAACCTAACCTAGTCTATTCATTAATCAATGAAGGAATTTTGTGTGTCGTTCGTGAGTCGTCACTTATCGCGAGGTGATTCACCTCCTTTAATTCCCATGAAACGTACATATGTAGATTGGTTCGAGGAAGTTCTTATTGATACTCATGCTAAGTTTGGAGCACCTGCTAATGTTTTTTTTTTTTTTTCTATTATTACAGATTCCTCGGTGAACACAATGTACTAACGCCAACGATAGTAATGGACACACTTCACGTCACGCCGAGCAGTAGTAGTATCACAAGTAGCACGACAGGCCGGGACAATCGACATCATTACCACCACCAACATCATCATCATCATCATCATACGTCTAAAGGAGCCGGCAGTGTCCGATCGTCCAGATCACCGTCGGCGAATCGTGTTGCCGTCGAACAAAGTAATTAGATAAGATCAAACTCTGCATAACCACTCTCATCCTTCTTACTCCTGTTTTTGCATCTGAGTCGAGAGAGTCGAGAGCACACATCATCCATCATATCCTTAGAACTCTAAACACTCACACGCTAATCTTCCTAGTCCTGCGTTCCTTGTTTTGTTTTTTATTTTTATTTTTCTGTTTTTTCGCTTTCTGTTCTTCCAGTAATAGTAACCATTGACGGAGAGTAATAACAATCGAGATCTTGACTTTGTTTTTCACGCTCAAGACCTTTGTTTGATCTTTCACGCCTTGATTTGTGTTGTGGACCTTGTTGTTTTAATCGAGATGCACAGTTTGGTTTTGATTTTTTGTTTATAAAGTGCTTCCTTGGCGCCGAGTGCGGAAGGGATTCGTAGATATGTACATGAAGCGATTTTGTATTGTTTTCGATCTGCGCAACTAAGTGGTTTTTCTTGCTTTTGATATTGTGTTGTTCTCGTTGTTTGTATATTTTGTTTCTTAACGATAAGAGAAAGAACAGTATAAGACGATAAGAGTAGAGAAAGATAAAACCCGAAAACTAATGAAATTTTCGATAGTGTCGAGAGAACGGGATCGTGATAGTGCTGAACCGTCTGTTTCATCGTCGACAGTAGGCCTACAGGGTGTGGGCATAGTCGGTGGTAGCAGTGGTGGCATTGGAAGCAGTGGCGGTGGCGGTAGTAGCGGTAGTACGGCAACAGGTATCACGGTGACTAGTGGAGGAACAGTTGGTGCTGCCGCCTCTGCCGCAGTTGGTGGCGGCAGCGGTGGTGGTACGGGCAGTAGTGGTGGCGGTTTAACTAGCTCGGCATCGGGTGCTTTACGATTTCGTAATCAAAGTCCATCGAATCGAAGGAGTCGCGAGAGAAATCGTCGAGAATTCAATCGGAGTTACGGGTCGGATCAGGGTGGTTTGCTGGCTTATGGAGAGTTACCCATTGACGCCATGGGATCGATGGAGGACTCTAGACTGTCGGGTAAGTTTGTAATCTATGTTAGTTTTATTGTATATTGTGCGAGCGATTGTATTTGTATGTGCGTATGTATGTGTGTGTTCATTAGCGCACAGTGAAAGTGGGTTTCATTCCCAAAATAGGAAAAGAGGACTACTCACTTGCCAAGAGCTTCAGACCAATTACTCTTAACATCCTTCCTGCTGAAATGCATGGAGAGACTGGTAGAGTTGCACGTGCGCAAAGTTGCCCTTCGAATACACCCTCTTTCGGAGATGCAACATGCTTATCAGCGCGGAAAATCCGGCGAGACTGCTCCTTCAGAACCTAGTTGGGAGAATTGAATGCGCGCTCGAAAGGAAAGAATACGCGCTGGACATTTTCATCGGCATTGAGGGAGCTTTTGATAACGCAACTTTCGACGGCATGTGTAACGCTGCCAGACAGCATGGCGTAGATGAAGCACTGGTCCTGTGAATTAAAGCAATTCACAGTGTGTTAAATCCGGCGTAAACAGGGGCTGCCCGCAAGGTGGCGTCCTATTAAAACCGATGTCGAGAAGGAGCTGGTACTAAAAAGCACTTTCATCCCGATATCCAAGGAGGCTAAGTATCTAGGAGACATCTTAGATAGTAAGCTTCTCTGGTCAAAGCATGTTGAGTCAAAACCACCAAAGCACTGTCAGCTTTCTGGCAGTGCAAAGGAGCTTTTGGCAAAACATGGGGTTTATTGCCGGCAATGGTCCTCAGGATCTACACGGCAATGATAAGACCTATAATCTCATATGCATCGGTTGTCTGGTGGAACAGACTAAAACGTAAACACGTCGTAGCCTCTTTCACCAAACTCCATAGAACGCTTTATCTCAGCTGCACAGGGGCCTTCCCCAGCACGCCGGGCGCTGCTCTAGATGCTATGAAGAACATTCCACTTCTTGGAGTATTTATCAGAGGGTGCGCTCTGAAAGCCATGTCTCGTCTGAAGAGAAATGGCTTTCGGTACAACTCGCATAGGAAGAACAGTGTGCTTGCGCAAGAAATGTTCTGCGACCCCTGTCTCATGGACATGCCTTCTGACACATTGACACTCGTTATCCTACTGCGCTGTAATTTCGCAACCGAGTTCCCATGGCGGCAGGACTGTGTCTTGCTGGATACTGAACATGGAAAGGATAGTCTTCGCATTTTCAAGGGTGGCTCCAAGTCTTGGTGGGGGTCCGGAGATAGGGTTTTCTTTGAGCACGGATACATCCAACTAGACTTCTCATTAGGAGAATATATTCTTCTCTCTACCAATCAGAGATATACGCAGTCCTAATGGCCATGCACTATATTGTGAAAAAGCATATGCGTCTACAGTGCCAGCTAAGCTGCACTCAAAACTGTGTCCAACCCTTCAACTAGCTCCAAATTAGTGCTTGAACTCAAATACTTCTTGAACAGAGTCGGTAAACTAAATTCATTAAGGCTTGAATGGGTTCCAGGCCATTCTGGGATCCCAGGAAATGAGACCTCTGATGAACTCGCCAGAATGGGTTCAGAGGAGAGCTTCTTAGGACCTGAACCCGCTCTAGGTCTACCTGCGTCCACGGTACATTCCTACATTAACGATTGTGCGTATGCCCTGATGTCTGCAGCATTCCTCCTGTCTTTAAGGAGAATCGACTGCAGAAGGCTTGTGGGAGTTATAACGGGCTATTACACTTTTGCCAATCTTCTCTACGTGCTTGGCATCAGTGAGACGCCTACCTGTGCTGCATGTTGCGAGGAGGATGACACTGCAGAGCATTTCCTCTGTGATTGTCCCGCCTTTGCTCGCGCATGGTGGCGCACCCTTGGAGCCGACGTGGTGTGTGCCAAATCCCTTCGTGGTGTGTGCCAAATCACTGAAGCTCCTTCAATTTTTTTCTCCGGAAAACGGGGAAAATACAGTAATGTAAGGTATCTGTCTGGAGTACAATGGACCAGTGTTTGAGTCTGAGTGCTCCAACGGATAGCAGGAGCCTTAAAAAAAAAAAAAAAGACAGGTGTATGTGTGTGAGTATGTGCGATATTTTGTCAATAAACCCGAAACTCCTTCAATAGAAACGGGTTTGTCGTGACTTGAGAGTCTAAAGACTGACTGTTTTCTTTTAATTACTTACTTGCTTACATAGATGGCGCTACAGTTCGGGATGAACCAAGGCCTCAACCAATAAGCTTCTCCAGCCGGCACGATCTTTGGCCAGTCTCTTACAGAACCGCACGCCCAGTTAGTTGAGGTCCCTTTCCTCTGCTGCGTCGTTCCTCGGGGTTGGTGTGGAAGACTTCGGGCCGGAGCGGTGATGTCCATTCGCTCTACATGGCCCAGCCATCTTAGACGTTGGATCCGAAGACGTCTTACTAAGCCCCTGTCGCTGTACATCCCGTAGAGTTCTTAGTTGAATCTCCTCCTCCACTCTCCGTTTACGCGAACGGGACCAAAGATTGCACGCAGAATTTTCCTCTCGAAACGTTCAAGAGCCTCTTCATCCGCTTTTGATAGAGTCCAAGCCTCAGCGCCGTAGAGGAGGACCGGGATGATTAAGGTTTTGTAGAGGGATACCTTAGTTTTTCGAGAGAGGGCTCTACCACCCAATTGCCTCTTGAGCCCGAAGAAGGAGCGGTTGGCAAGAGTTATTCTGCGTTTTATCTCAGCGCTGATGTCGTTGCTGCTTGTCACTATCGAGCCAAGGTAGATGAAGTCCTTGACTACTTCAAAAATATAGCTGCAGAAGGTGACGTTCTGACCAACACGTCGGTGTTGTACGTCGTTCATTGATGACAGCATATATTTGGTCTTTTCCCCATTTACAATTAGACCCACTTTAGCGGATTCTGCTTCAATGCTTGTGAAAGCCTCATTGACGTCTCACTTTGCCCGTCCAATAACGTCAGTATCATCTGCGTAGGCAAGCAACTGTGTAGACTTGAAGTAGATCGTACCTCTTGTATTGGCCGCAGATTCCCGCATGATCTTTTCAAGTATGATGTTAAAGAAATCACATGACAGTGCGTCACCCTGTCTAAAACCTTTTTTTAACATAGAAGGGGTCGGTTAGCTCACCTCCAACCTTAATGGAGCAGCGAGAGTTCTCCATAGTCATCCTGCACATTCTGACGAGTTTGGCAGGAATGTTAAAACATGACATGGCTCTGTACAGCTCGTCTTTATAAATATGCGGCTTTAAAGTCGACAAAAAGATGGTACATGTCGGCCTGGAATTCATTTGTCTTCTCCAAGATCTGCCGTAGTGTAAATATTTGGTCTATCGTGGACTTTCCTGGCCTGAAACCACACTGGTAGGAATCTATCAGATTGTCCACGAACGCTTTCAGGCGCTTACACAGTACGGCAGAGGGGATCTTGTACGCAATGTTCAGGAGACTTATCCCTCTGTAATTGGCGCAATCATAGGGGCCTCCTTTCTTTTGGACCGGGCAAACGATGCTGAGATTCCATTCATCGGGCATGCATTCTTCCGACCAAATCTTGCAAATGAGTTGATGCATGTTCCTGGCCAGCTCGTTACCAGCTGCTTTAAAAAGTTCCGCGGGAAGTCCGTCTGCTCCAGCAGCTTTATAAGACTTAAGTGTCGATATCGCTATCTTGACATCGTCTAGGTCGGGTGAACGGGATTCTCTTTCGTCTTCCTCCAATGTGAATGATTCGTTCTGCCTGACGGCGACATTTTGACTATCATCGCCGTTATACAGTCTGCAGAAGAGGTCCTTCCACAACCTCAGCATCGACTGTGACTCCACTTTTAGTTGCCCGTTCTCATCCCTGCAGAACTTTCAAACGTCGTTCTTGCAATAGTGTCTCTCCATCACCTCGTTCTCGCGCTTCTCGTGCTCCTTTTTTCTTCTCAGGAGCCCATGTTCCTCCCTCCCTTGATTCCGAGAAATTCGCATGCGTAATGATCCGAGTCGATGTTGGCTCCTCGAAAGGATCGGACATCTAGGATGCTGGAGGAGTGGCTGCCGTCGATCGCAATTTAATCAATTTGATTGATTGTCGATTGATCGAAAGACCGCTAGGTCCCCTTATCGATGTTGAGGTGTGGGAATCGTGTACTTGCTACTACGAGATTATGTCCCGCCATAAAGTCCACTAGCCTTAGTCCGTTTTCTGACGTGGTGTTTTAAGGGCTGTTAAATTGCCTACAAAACCAAGACAGTATCAGCAAAAATTGTAGTTCGCTTCGAAAAATGAACGTATTGTTACGAAATGAATCCCACTTCGAATAGGGTTCGTATCACTGGATTGCGATAAACTACAACTGTCTACACACACACTGAACTTATTTCGCCTTGGATCAATTATCTGAGCACTTCACCACTTTTATTTATTGTTACAACCTTTACACTTTATTACACACCCGCGTTTCCACGACTGTTTCCCTATCGGTATTCGATACTGAAGTCATAACTCTGGATCCTCTCTATCCATCTAGCAAGTTGGCCTTCCGGGTTTTTGAACTGCAGCAGCCACCTCAACGCTGCGTGGTCCGTCCTAAGATGAAAAGCTTGGCCATAGAGATATTTGTGGAGATGCTAGACAGAGACAACCACGGCTAAAAGCTCCTTCCTAGTTACACAGTAGTTTCTCTCCGGCTTCGATAGGATTCTACTGTAGTAAGCGATGACCCGTTCTCGCCCGTCAATCGTTTGAGGGAGTACTCCTCCGATTCCATGTCCGCTCGCATCGGTTTTCAAAATAATTTTTTCTCCCGGTACAGGATATGCAAGAATTTGCGCATTGCAGAGCAATTCCTTCAGGTGAATGAACGCTTCCTCCTGCGGCTTCTCCCACTTGAATGGCCGATTCTTTTTGGTGAGTTTGTGCAGACTGCTGGCAACGTTTGCAAATCCTGGGACGAATCGCCTGTAATATGTGCAAAGGCCCAGGAATGACCTTAGCTCATGAAGATTCTTCGGCCGTAGCCATTCCTTGACCGCCGAGGGTATGGACTCCTTCTGCAGTCACCACATGTCCCAAGTACTTCACTTCGTTTTGGATGAGCGAACAGTTCTTCAGGCTCAATTTCAGTCCGGCTGCCTGAATACGTTCGAGTACCTCTTCAAGCTTCATTAGCTGATCATCGAAATCCTTGCCCATGACAATCATGTCATCCAGATAGACAAGGCAAGTCATCCAGTGAAGTCCTCTTAGTACCCGGTTCGTGAGTCTTTCGAAGGTGGCTGGGGCATTGCAGAGGCCGAAGGGCATCACAGGAATTGCCACAACTATCCCGGTGAACACGGTCTTTTCCTTGTCTTGCTGGTCAAACTTTATTTGCCAGTATCCACTTTGAAAGTCCAGTGTCGAGAACCACTTTTCACCAGATAGTGTGCCCAAGGTGTCGTCGATTCTTGGTAAAGGACAGCTGTCTTTCTTCGTGACGTCATTCAGCTTCCTGTAGTACATCCTTCTTCTTAACTAACACTACTGGCGAACTTCAGGGGCTTGCAGATGGTTCGATCACGTCCTCCTTTTCCATTTCGTCGATTAGCTTGATCATCTCGCCTTCTTTCGCCAAAGGTACCCTCCTCGGTGGTTGCCGGACCGGTCTAGAGTCCCATGTGTCCATTCTGTGCTTCACAATTGATGTTCTTCCACAGTTCTTACCATTTGCAAAAACTGTCCAATACCGCTTTACTTTTCTGCTTCTCCACTAGATGTTGCGTCCACTCTCTGGCCATTGTTTTCAAGAAGGGTTTGTTGGACTGGATTTCCCGGTGTTCCTGATCTTCGAAGTTCATAATGGCGACAGCTTCTTGGCATTGAGCGATTGTTGTTCCTTTTTGTATTGTCTTAGGTGTATTGGCAGGATTCAGGATTCTTACTGGAACGAATTGGTCTTGTCGGGGTTCCACGAGAGCCTTTCCAACAATGATATCGCTGGGTCGATGTCGTTTGTCGGTTTGTTCCCGCATCCTCTTTTATCAGCTTCTACATTCGGGGAACTGTTTACCGCGCTTGCACGACTATTCGCCTGACCTTGTTATCCTGCCCTTTATCTATTGTTAATGGGAGCTCTAAGTTACCGTACTTCATCACTTTTTGGTTGGGGTCCAATGTGAAGCTATGCCTAATCATAAAGTCAACGCCGATCATGATGTCATCAGTAATGTCCACAACGATGAAATCATGCTGGAACTCGACCCATACCAATCCGCTTCGAATGACTGAATGAGTTGCGAACCACTCGTTCACTCGACTAGGCTGGTTACACCTCTACAGATTCGGGATACGAGGATACTGGGGCTGGGGCAATGTGGGGGCCAGCGCATGCCACTCTGCACTGACTCGTTCTAGTTTAACGGAGTGTTAGGTGCACCTTTTGCACCTCCATGTTCTCGTGCTCTCGCCTAGTCTCGCTCGAACTCTTTCTTCCCAAGCTGCAGTTTCTCGCAATATGCCCCTGCTAGACGCAAGCCACTCCTACTTGCCGTTGTTGTTCTGGAACTCTCCTGGTTTTCGGAAATACGTCGCAATTTGATGGAGAGTCGGCATATCAAGAGCGATGTTTCACATGCGAGAGCGCTGGCAACTGCCTCCTTAAAAGACGTCTTCGGCTGGAGAATCAAGCTTCGTTGCGTTTCGGGGTCCCCGGAAGTTTCTAGAATGCTCTGGCATCCAGCAGTATGCCGCTGAAAGTTATCATCATTTTCATTTCAGCTTCACCAGAGCATTCGAACTTCGACAGCGAAATTCGAACATAACCGTCGGTTTGTGTCTCCGTAACAGTATTAAGACTTGCCTCGGTCCATTCATCTGTGTAACAAAAAAAAAAAAAAAAAATTCCAACGAACTACATCACACCTTCCCTCGACTTCAATAGTTTGGTGCACTCTCACTTCCTGTCCAGAGAAAAATGGAAAGCGTGCGAAATTCCAACTTGTGATTTTCACTGATGACTCCAAACCTGGAGCACGTTGGTGGATCGGGAATATCTCAAATTCATTCCGTCTCTCCGATCATTCGAGCATCTTTTAAGCTGAAGTGCTAGCGAATCGGGAAATGTGAAAAATACACGTCCACCGCTATCGGTGGCGTAAGCCAAGCCCCTATTAAAGCTCTTTCGTCTGTTACCACCTTCAATGCAAAAAGAAATTAAACGAGCTGATATCACTCTATTTCGGATTCCAGCGATCCATGGAGAGTCTGAGTCTGAGCTAAAGCCTCCTTCCATCTTTGACGGTCCCGTGTACGCTGGTTCCAGTTATCAAGACCAAACTGTCTTACATCCGCGATTACTTGGTCTTCTTCTTCAACCAGGAGGATCTGATTCGAAGACTCTCTTAGCCGAAGCGTTGGTGTTTATGCGCTTGATATGGTCGAGCCAGTGTAGTTGTCGGATCTTTGACTTTGAACTATACACATCATTGTATCCGACGTAGAATTTTTCTTTCGAAATACCCCAAAATCAGCTCCGCCGCCTTGCTTATCGTGCAGCTTTTGGTTCTTCGGTACGTTGGGAACACGCGATACTGTCTATATCGTCTGCTCTCCGCGCTATCTATTCGAGTACCAGATTGACGAAGTCACACGAAAACGGATCATCTTGCCGAAATCTGGTGCAGGTGTCGAACGGTTCTGATGTTCTGGAACCAAACTGCACAGTGCATTGCATTTTTTCCAGCATGATGCAATAAAACCGGATCAGTTTTCCCAGGATCCCGAATTCGGCTATTGCTCTAAAGAGTTCTGTGCAATGAATGGTGTTGTATGCGGCTTTGAAATCGATAAAGAGATGGTGTGTATCCATTTGAAATAGAGGCAAATGGAGCTGATGTTCCGGTCTTCGGGCATGCTTTCATCTTCCCAAATCGGGCAATGATCTGATACATGCTCCCGACCAAAACATCGCCGCTAGCCTTGAAGATCTCTGATAGGAGATCATCTGAGTCGGCGGCTTTATTGCTCTTCAGCCTTTTGTTAGCTGTTCCGAATTCTTCAATGCTGGGCGGGAACTCTCCTTCATCGCTTGGGGTTGGTCTTTTTTCGTTCCCTACCACTTTCTCTATTCCTTGCTCGTTAAGAAACATTTGGAAATGTTGCTTGCGGGTCAGTAACGAGGCTACTTTAAGGCTATCTGATCTCATCGATTCGCTCGTAGCAGCCCTATAAGATCCAAGTTTAATCAGATGCAGTAATGCATCCATGTTTCCTCGACAAGAACCACTTTGGGCTGAACTTCATCGATAGATGGGAGCCGTTCGATGGTCAACAAAGTTCTCTAAGTACCAAGATCTATGATTGGATAAATACAACTAAGAACAGTATACGCCACTTGTTCGTCGACTTCAAAGCCTCTTGTCTGATTTGAATAATCGTGTTCAGTTCTACTTACTTACTTAGGTGATGCTACAACCCGGTGTGAATTCACCAAGCTTGTCCAGATATCACGATCTTTTGCCAACTGATTGATTAAGGTCGTCTTAGATTCGGTCCTCCTCGGCTGAGCCGTCCTTTGAGGCTGGATCCGAAGACTTTTCGGGCCGGTAGTTGTGTTGTCCATTCGCTGTACATGGCTTATCCATCCTAGACGTTGGATCCGAAAACGTCGTACTAGGACGCTGTTCAGCCCGTACAGTTTGTCGTTGTATTTTCTCCTCCACTCTCCGTCGAAACGGGACCATAGATTGAACGCAGAATTTTCCTCTCAAAACCACCAACGACCTATTAACTGCTTTCGTTAAGTTCCAGGTCTCTGCGCCATAAAAGAGGACCGGGATGGTCAAGGTTTTGTAGAGGGTCACCTTGGTTTTTCGAGAGAGTGCTTTACTTCTCAATTGCCTTTTGAGCTCCAAGAGGCAGTGTTGGTAAGAGTAATGCTGTGTTTGATCTCAGCGCTGGTGTTGTTGTCAACGGTCACTAGTGAGCTAAAGTAGACGAAGTCCTTGACCACTTCGGATTTGTAGCTGCCGTTTGTGACGTCCAGGCCGAGACGAAATTCGTGTATTTCGTTTTAGCCTCGTTAACCAAAATACCCATTCTAGCCGCTTCTGCTTCAATGCTTTCAAACTCCTCATTGACGTCTCGCTGTGTTCGTCCAATTACGTCAATGTCATCCGCGGACGCCAGCAATTGCGCAGACTTCAAATAGATCGTACCTCTTGTGTTGGCCAGTGAGTCTTGTATGATCTTTTCAAGCACGATGTTGAAGAAATTACATGACAGTGCGTCACCTTGTCTAAATCCTTTTTTAACATAAAAGGTCTCGGTTAATTCGCTACCGACCTTAATGGAGCAGCGATAGTTCTCCATTGTCATTCCGCACAATCTGACGAGTTTGGCAGGGATGTCAAAACTAGACATGGAGCTGTATAGCTCGTCTCAATGCACACTGTCATACGTGACTTTGAAATTAGCGAAAAGGTAATGAGGGTCGATTTAGTATGCTTGGGTCTTCTCCAAGATCTGCCGCAGGATTTACCTGTCTTGAAACCACACTGACCAGAACCTAGCAGATTATCCACAAAGGGTTTCAAGCGTTCACACAGCACGGCAGAGGAAGGTATTATATGCGATGCTAAAGAAACTTTTTGAGGGCGCAGTGGTTAGTGTGTTGGACTTTTGGCGCACGATGAGCGAGTTCGGATCCAGATAACACCAACGCCATCGAATGTTTGTTTCGCGGCGTCCCTCCTCGGCGGTAGTACAGTATACTTGTCAAGAAAAAGCTTCTCGACTCAAGCCGTTCGGAACCGGCATTAAACTCTAGGTCCCTTTCACCTGTCTTAAAAAAAATAAATCACACGCAACATGGTAAGCTTGGCTCTGGCCCTTTCTGGGCTGTAACGCCCCCAAAGCAAGCAAGCTAAGTAAACTTATTCGCCTGTAGTTGGCACAGTTGTAGGGGTATCCTTTCTTGTGGACCAGGCAAACGATGCTGAGATTTTATCGTCGCGCATGCTTTCCTTCAACCATATTTTACAGATGAGCTGGTGCATGCGCCCTACCAGCTCATCTCCACCCACTTTAGCTCGGCAGTCAGGCCGTCTGTGCACGCGGCTTAAGTAGCTTTAAGCTTCCGAAATTATCAGCTTAATTAGATCTAGTTCGGGTGGACGAAATTCTCTTGCATCTTCGTCCGTTGCAAATGGATCATTCTGCCTGACAGCGGTATTAGATCTTTCATCGCTGTTAAACAGTCTACAGAAGTGCTCCTTCCATATTTTTTTAGGGCACTGGCAATGCTCCCACTGTTGTTCTGTGGAATGTGCCTGTGTCATCGGAATTTGCGAGAGGTTGAGGAAAACTCGATCGGCAAAGGTCCTAGCGGCCTCCTGCGATCTTAGCTTTCCGACGTCAAACTTTCGTTGTCCAGCTCGACTCCGTGGCATGCTTGATATATTCATTCATACCTTGGCTACAACAAGGTAGTGATCCGAGTCAATGCTGGCTCCTCGGAAGGTTCGTACATCTAGGATGCTGGAGGAGTGTCTGGCGTCGATCGCAACGTGATCAATCTGATTGGTGGTAGACTGATCAGGCGATCGTCAGGTTTCTTTGTGAATATTGAGATGCGGGAATCGTGTGCGCGCCAGAAGGAGATTGCGCCCCGCCAGGAAGTCGAGTAGCCGATGTCCGTTTTCGGACTTGGTGTCGTGTAGGCTATTTTTCCCCCTGATCGACTCTTTTTGTATCGTAGCTGGGGCAATTGGCATAGGTTCTGCCTAGGAGATCGTACAAGTCATCCTTGAGTCGATCATCTTTTTCTTCTGTGGCGGCGTGCACGAATATTAGTGTGATATTCCCCAGTGTACCCTTGATGCGGATTATTATGAGGCGTTTGCTTACATCCCGAAAGGTTAAGCCTTTTTGACGAAGTCTTCCACGAATAACGAATCCGCATCCGAATAAGCATTGTTTATTCTCCGTGCCTGCACCCGGTCTGTTAAGGAACCTCACAATTCAGTTTGCAGGAGTCGTCAGCTTTATATCAGTCGTATCCGAGGCTTTGAAACATTTTATTTTTCTTTCCGTTGTAGGGAACCAACCCCCAACCTAAAGGGCCAG
Source organism: Eumerus sabulonum (assembly GCA_951905685.1). NCBI lineage: Eukaryota > Metazoa > Arthropoda > Insecta > Diptera > Syrphidae > Eumerus > Eumerus sabulonum. Next base: position 11,514,296 of record OX645060.1, read on the forward strand.
GTTTCTTTTTCCCCCGAAACAAGGGGTTCGGGACGCTGCACACATTGGTTCACTACCTAGCGGATGCCGGACAGGTATCCAGGGGAGGCCACGCGGCCGTCCCACTTGAATAGAGCAGGGACAGAGATCTAAGCGGGCGTTTGCCTTGCCTGTTAGACGCGATCAGCTTCTGTGCTCTGTTTGCTCGCTCCCTCTCCCTCGTTGGAATACCTGCCTATATTTTTAAGACTAAATCTGTAGTGACAAACTGTTCGTAAAGTGTATTGTCTGCTTTGACACATCCTTTTCGTACCTTTTCTTACTTACTTACTTACTTAGGTGGCGCTACAGTCCGTGGTGAACCTGGGCCTCAACCAACAAGCGTCTCCAGCCGGCACGGTCTTTGGCCAGCTGTTTCCAGTGCCGCACGCCCAGTTGGTTGAGGTCCCCTTCCACCTGCGTGCGCCACCGCTGAGGCGGCCGTCCTCTACCGCGCCTTCCTTCCGGGGTGGATTCAAAGACTCTTCGGGTCGAAACTGTATTTTCCATGCGCTCTACATGGCCTAGCCACCTTAGACGTTGTATCCGTAGACGTCGTACCAGGCCGATGTCGCTGTACAACCCGTACAGTTCTTCGTTATATCTTCTCCTCCATACACCGTTTGAACAAACGGGACCGTAGATAGTGCGCAGAATTTTCCTCTCGAAACGACCAAGGGCATCTTCATCCGCTTTTGTTAAGGTCCAAGCCTCTGCGCCGTAAAGGAGGACTGGGATGATCAAGGTCTTATATAGTGTCACCTTGGTTTTCCGAGAGAGGACTCTACTTCTCAATTGCCTCTTGAGCCCAAAGAAACAGCGGTTGGCAAGAGTGATTCTGCGTTTTATCTCAGCGCTGGTGTTGTTGTCGCTGGTCATCAGTGAGCCAAGGTAGACGAATTCCTTGACCAGTTCAAAGTTGTATTCGCCCATGGTGACATTCTGGCCAATACGTCGGTGTTGTCCGTCTCTTTTAGATGAAAGCAGATATTTGGTTTTACCCTCATTAACCTTGAGACCCATCTTAGCCGCTTCTACCTCAATGCTCACGAAAGCCTCATTGACGTCTTGGTGTTTTCGTCCAATTACGTCAATATCGTCGGCGTACGCAAGCAATTGCGTAGACTTGAAATAAATCGTACCTCTTGTGTTGGCCAGTGACTCTTGCACGATCTTTTCAAGCACGATGTTGAAAAAGTTGCACGAAAGCGCGTCTCGGTTTGCTTAATGGAGCAGCGAGAATTCTCCATTGTCATCCTGCACAGTCGGACGAGTTTGATAGGGATGTTATAACTAGACATGGCTTTGTACAGCTCGTCTCTATGTACGCTGTCATACGCGGCCTTGAAATCGACGAAGAGGTGGTGAGTGTCGATTTGGTATTCCAAGATCTGCCGTAGCGTAAATATTTGGTCTATTGTGGATTTACCTGGCCTGAAACCACACTGATAAGAGCCGATCAGGTTATCCACAAACGGTTTCAGGCGTTCACACAATACGGCAGAGAAGATCTTATATGCGATCTTAAGGAGACTTATTCCCCTATAGTTGGTGCAGTTATAGGGGTCTCCTTTCTTATGGACCGGGCAAACGATGCTGAGATTCCATTCGTCGGGCATGCTTTCCTCCGACCATACCTTGCAGATGAGATGGTGCATGCACCTTACCAGCTCATCTCCAGTCACCTTAAAAAGCTCAGCAGACAGGCCGTCTGCGCCAGCGGCTTTATTAGACTTAAGTCTTGGTATCGCTATTTTGACTTCGTCTAGGTCGGTGGACTGAATTCTGTTACTTCGTGGTCCATTGTGATTGGCTCGTTCTGCCTGACAGCGGTATCTTGTCTATCATCGCCGTTATACAGTCTGCAGAAGTGGTCTTTCCAAATCCTCAGCATCGACTGCGACTCTACTACCAGTTCTCCATTTTCATCCCTGCAGGCCGCCACTCTGGCTTTGTAGCCATGGCATGTTCGTTTTACCTTGTTGTAAAACTTACGGGCGTCATTCCTGCGGAAGCATCTCTCCATCTCCTCGATCTCACGCTTTCCGTGCTCTCTCTTCTTTCTTCTGAAAAGCGTGTGTTCCTCTCTTCTCTTCTGCTCATAGATTTCGCGAGCAGCTCTCGTCCGTCGTTGCAGCATGGCTTTATATGCCTCTTGTTTTGCTGCATGGGCTTGTTCGCATTGTTCATCGAACCAGGGGTTTCTAGGTGGTGGCTGTTTGAAACCCAGCACCTCTGAAGCAGCATCTCTGACGGCGCTCTGGCAATGAGCCCATTCCTGCTCTATTGTTTGTGCTGCTGTGGGCGGATTTTGAGAGAGCTTTGAGGAGACACGATCGGCCAAGATTCTGGCAGTCTCTTGCGATTGTAGCTTTCCAACGTCAAACTTACGTAGTCCTACTCGACTCCTAAGCATTCTTGATATCCTCATTCGTACCTTGGCTACAACAAGGTAGTGGTCCGAGTCGATGTTGGCCCCTCGGAAGGTTCGTACGTCGAGAATACAGGAGGAGTGTCTGGCGTCGATCGCAATATGATCAATCTGGTTGTTGGTCGATTGGTCACAAGACCGCCAGGTACCCTTGTGGATGTTGAGATGGGGGAATCGCGTGTTTGCTACAAGGAGGTTACGCCCCGCTAGGAAATCGATTAGCCTTAATCCGTTGTCGGATGTGGTCAAACATCCTCCTTGCCCAGTTTTGCATTAAAATCTCCTAGGACTATTTTTGTGTCGTAGCTGGGACATTGGGCATATGTTCTGTCTAGGAGATCGTAGAATTCTTCTTTGAGTCGATCGTCCTTTTCTTCCGTTGGGGCGTGAGCGCATATAAAGCTAATGTGTAAGGCATTCGCTTACATCCCGAAAGGTTAAGACTTTTTGACGAAGTCTTCCACGAATAACGAATCCGCATCCAAATAAGCATTGTTTATTCATCGTGCCTGCACCCGGTCTGTTAAGGAACCTCACAATTCAGTTTGCAGGAGTCGTCAGCTTTATATCAGTCGTATCCGAGGAATCAACCCCCAACCTAAAGGGCCAGCTTTCTTTTTCCCCTGAAACAAGGGGTTCGGGACGCTGCACACATTGGTTCATTACCTAGCGGATGCCGGACAGGTATCCAGGGGAGGCCACGCGGCCGTCCGACTTGAATAGAGCAGGGACAGAGATCTAAGCGGGCGTTTGCCTTGCCTGTTAGACGCGATCAGCATCTGTGCTCTGTTTGCTCGCTCCCTCTCTCTCGTTGGAATACCTGCCTATATTTTTAAGACTAAATCTGTAGTGACAAACTGTTCGTAAAGTGTATTGTCTGCTTTGAGACATCCTTTTCGTACCTTTTCGGTTATCAGAATTCGTAAAGCTCAACAAGTTGTGAGACCATGACTTGGTAATACTGTAAACACTTCACCCAGATACTAGATTAAGAATCTCGAGTTTAATTGCAACACTTGTTTCTTATAAATTTCAGGTAACGAAGATATGTGCTATCAATCGTTTGCCTCCGACGAACCAGATGGCAATCCGCCAGCCCTCCTTATCGATGGTAGTAAAAAACATCATCGACGTCACGAGCGGACATCCAGTTTACAGGCAATAGATAGATTAAATACAAAAATCCAATGTACAAAAGAATCGATACGCAAGGAACAAACTGCCAGAGATGGTAAGTGCGCCCTGAAAACTGCTATAATCGGGCATTCCTCTCTATTCAACTGTCGTGTTGTTTTGTTTTTAAACTATTTCCAGACAATGTCAATGAGTATCTTAAATTAGCGGCTAGTGCTGATAAACAGCAACTACAACGAATAAAGGTAAGCGAGTATAATAGACAGTGAGCGACCGTGTAGTAATCGCTTTTTTATCGTCCCGATTGCAGGCTGTCTTTGAGAAGAAGAATCAAAAGAGCGCACACACAATTGCCCAATTGCAGAAAAAGCTTGATAGCTATACGAAACGGGCCAAGGATATACAAAATCATCAGTATCACAATAAGAGTCAACATCGACAGCCGAGAGAAGTGCTACGGGATGTCGGCCAGGGATTAAGGTGTGTATGAAAGGCAATCTCGTATACGAGCCTCCCGCTTAGGAATGGTTTTTGTTTTGTTCTTGGTAGGAATGTTGGCGGTAATATCCGGGATGGGATAACTGGCTTTTCCGGTTCGGTGATGTCGAAACCGAGGGAGTTTGCACATTTAATCAAGAATAAATTCGGTAGCGCCGATAACATTAATCAGATGGCGGGTAAGTACTCCCGATTGCTATTACACCATTTGTTATTGACCAAAAACAGAGGAGCAGAACATCTTCATTTCATTGATTATGATGTCAATGATGTCGTAGTAGATTCTTTAACACAGTCGTGGACTCATCAACAGATTATGTTTACGTGTCAGGATGGATGGAATGAAGTATGCTTATTTCATCTGCCGTGCAGGGTAACCCTAATTTATTGCTAAACCACTGTTCCCAACCACTTGTGATTAATCCCCATAGCTTACTTACTTACTTATCAGGCCAGCGACTCATGGAGGATCTGAGCCTGAGCTATAGCTGCCTTCCATCCTTGACGGTCCCGGGCACGCTGCTTCCAGTTGTCAAGACCAAGATGTCTTACATCCGCGATTACTTGGTCTTCATACCGGAGGTTCGGTCTTCCTCTTCTTCTCGAACCAGGAGGCTCGGAGTCGAAGACTCTCTTAGCTGGAGCGTTGATGTCCATGCGCTCGATGTGGCCGAGCCAGTGTAGTCGACGGATCCTTGCCTTCCGGACTACATCCACATCTTGGTACAGCTCGTAGAGTTCGCGGTTGTGTCTTGTTCTCCATTCACCATCCTCACAGACAGGACCAAATATCCGGCGCAGAATTTTTCTTTCGAAAGAACCCAAAATCAGCTCCGCTGTCCTGCTTATCGTCCAGCTTTCGGCTCCGTACAGCAAGACTGGCAGTATGAGCGTTTTGTAAAGCATGACTTTGGTCTTTCGAGTGAGGAGTTTTGACCTCAGTTGTTTGGACAAGCCGAAGTAGCAGCGATTGCCAAGGGCGATTCTATGCCGGATCTCCACTGCCAGTGTCATTTGTGGAATTTACGTTTGCCCCGAGGTAGACAAACTCCTTAACTACCTCGAAATTGTAGCTGTCAATTGTTATATTTTGTCCCAGGTGGTGAGCGACGGATTGGTTTTTGCTTGACTCGTTTTGTCCTCATTGATCTTAAGACCAACTCGTTTCGCCTGTTCTTCAATCGCCGTGAATGCTTCCACAATGCCACGGCGAGAACACGCGATGATGTCGATATCATCCGCGTTTCCTAGCAGCTGGATGGACTTGTAGAAGATAGTGCCTTCCCTGTTGACGCCTGCCCGTCGCACAATCAGACTTACTTAGGTGGCGCTACAGTTCGGGATGAACCTGGGCCTCAACCAGCTAGCACGATATTTTGCTAGTTTGTTCCAGTGTCGCACGCTCAGTTGGATAAGGTCCCTTTCCACCTGTGTGCATCACCTACCTTAGATGCGGCGGTCCTCTATTACGTCGTCCCACGGGGTTGGATTCGATGACTCTTCGACTATATAGCCTAGCCATCTTAGACGTTGGATCTGTTTACGACTTACTAGCTCCATGTCGCTGTACAGCCCCTACAGTTTTTGATTGAATCTTCTCCTCCACTCTCCGTCAACACAAGCGCGACCAACGATTTTACGCAGATTTTTCCCTCTTAAAACGACCAACGGGCCTCTTCCTCCATTTTTGATAAGGTTCAAGCCTCTGCGCTGTAGAGGAGGACCGGGATGATTAAGGTTTTATAGCGGGTCGTTTTAGTTTTCCGAGAGAGGGCTCAACTACTGGATTGCATCTTGATGCCAAAAAAACAGCGGTTAGCAACAGCTCTTCAGTGTCTAATCTCAGCAGTGGTGTCGTTGCCGCTTGTTATCAGTGAGCCAAGGTAGTCGAAATCCTTGAGTACATCAAAGTTATAGCTGCCAATAGTCGCGTTCTGGCACAGACTTCGGTATTGTGCGTCCTTCTTTGACGACAGCATATGTATATTTGGTTTAGCCGCTTCTGCTTCAATGCTCACAAAAGCTTCTTTGACGTCCCAATCAATGTCATCATTGCCATCATTGCACGAACATGTGATCGTGCGTCTTGTATTGGCCAGTAAATCCCGCACGATCTTTTCAAGGATGATGTTGTGCGTCGACCTATTTGAATCCTTTTTTGACATCGAAGGTCTCGATTAACTCTCCTCACCGACTTTAATGGAGCAGCGATAATTCTCCATTGTCATCCTGCACAGCCTGACGAGCTTTGCGGGGATGTCAAAACATAACATGGCTTTATATAGCTCATCCCTATTACACACTGTCATATGCGGTGTTAAAATCGACGAAAAGGTTGTGTGTGTCGACCTGAAACTCATGGGTCTTCTCCAAGATCTGCCGTAGTGCGTGTATTTGGTTTATTGTGGATTTCCCTTGCCTAAAGTCACATTGATGAGGGCGCCGCCGTGGCGCAGTAGTTAGTGTGTTGGACTCTGACGCACGATGAGCGAGTTCGGATCCGGATAACGCCATCGACAGTTTATTTCGCGGCGTCTCTCCTCGGCGGGGTACTGGCAAAACCCCCCATAGTATAACTTGCCTGGAAAAAGTTTCTCGACTCACGCCGTTCGGAATCGGCATTAAACTGTAGATCCCTTTCACCTGTGTGAAAAATAGAATCACACACTACATGGGTGATTGAAGGGAAGCTTGGTTCTGGTCCTTCATGGGCTGTAAACGCCACCAAAGAAGAAGAAGAAAAGTTACATTGATAGGAACCTCTCAAATTGTCCACGAATGGTCTCAGGCTTCACACTGAATGGCAGAGAAGATTTTATACGCGATGTTAAGGAGACTTATTCCCCTATAGTTTGCGCAGTTATAGGGGTCTCCTTTCTTGTGGAAACCGGAACTCCATTCATCGGACACGCTTTCCTCCGAATATATCTTACAGATGAGCTGGTGTATGTTCCCAACCAACTCATCTCCAGCTTTATTTGACTGCAGTTTTGATACTGCTCTCTCATCTTCGTCCAGTGTGAATGGTTCGTTCTGGCTGACGGCGCACCATTCGCCGTTATACAGTCCGCAGAAACAGATTTTTCACATTCTCAGCATCGACTGTGTTTCAACTATGTGGTGTCCGCGTTCATCCCCGCAAGCCTCCGTTCTGGCTTTATAACCATGGCATGGTAACATCTCTCCATCTCCTCGATCGCGCGCTTCTCATTCCGTTTTCCTTCTGAAAATCGCGTGCTCCTCCCTTCTTTTCCGCTCATAGAGGTCACGAGCAGCTCTCGTGCGTCGATGCACCGTGGTCATGTATGCATTCTGTTTTTCTGCCTGTACCTGTCTGCACTCGTCATCAAACCAAGGATTTCTCCTAGGTGGTGGCTAGAAACCTAATGCTTCGACAACGTCTTCATTGCTGTTCTATGGTTTGTGTAGTTTGCAACGGGCTCTTAGGAGAGCCTGAGGGAAACACGATCGGTGAAGGTCCTGGCGATCTCATTGGTGGCCCTTATCGACTCCGCAGTGTTCGCGATATCCGCATAAGTCCCTTGGTTGTCCCAGGGTAATGATTCGAGCCATTATTGGTTCCTCGGTAGGTTTGGACATCTAAGATGCTGGAGGGGTGTCTGGCGTCGATCGTAATATGAACGATTTGATTAACAGATAATTAATCAGGAGACCGCCAAGTACCCTTGTGGATGTTGAGATGTGGGAATCGTGTGCTAGCTACTAGCAGATTACGACCCGTCACAAATTTTATTAGCTTGAATCCGTTTTCGGACGTGGTGTTGTGTAGGCTGCGCTTTCCTATAGATTATAGAAGTCATCTTCGACTCGGTCCGTCTTTTTTTTTATGTGTGGGCGTTAACACATACCAAGCTGATGTTCCCGAAGAAAGCTTTGATGCGGATTGTTACGAGGCGTTCGCTAACATGAGGGAAGCTTAGGACTTTGTGCTTAAGTCCAGCTCGAACAACAAATATTCAAATAGTTGTTTGATCTCCTTGCAGCAGTTTCCGTAGTATATGCCACAGTTTTTCATTCTCTTTTTACCCGGTACATCGCACTTCTTGGAGTGCAGTAATGTCTGCTTTAGAGCAGCTTAGGGCTTTCTCTAACTGTCTCTAACTATCTGTTAAGCGACCTAACATTCCAGGTGCAGAACTGATACTCCTATCCTTTCATAGGTTTGCGGGGGTCGTAGCATGTAGTCCGTCCGTTAAATCCGAGGCTTGTGGTTGTCTCTGAGTTTTTAGATTTTTTTACGATTGCGGCTTACTAGCCCAACCGGCTGAACCTGTTTTTTGGCGCAAGAAACTCGCCATTCGTCCTTCCCTGTCTGTAATTTTCAGAGGAAATCTCCAGATGGCACCACGAGGAGGTGGGGATGGGACTTACTAACAGTGACGCAACGTGTTAGTCTGCGGTAGCTATTCTCGCTTTTTACCAGGCCAGCATCCGTCGGATAGATGCTACCCCTACGAGGCTGTTTGTGACTGACGAGAAAATCTATCATTGGCGTCATAACTGGCTTGCTGATGACAGCGGACAAGTTAGCTCTGTTGGTTTACTCATCCACAACATCTCCCCTCTTGATTGATTACACATAGATGTACCTTCCCTTAACTACAAGGCGCTCAGGTGGAACCCGGTTTCGAACTGGACGTCGCGGAATCTGACTTCGATTGCTTTGGCCTGCCTTGGGGCCTTGGTCTGCCTGTTCTGTATCACTAGGTTGAGTTGGATTGGCCTGCTGTTCTTGACCTTCAGAATTATCGCATGAACCTTACGACTCCCTTGAAAGTTGGTCGAATACATTTGGAGTATATGATAAGCTTTCATTTCGGATTCTGTCCTCGTTATCAGCAGACTTGGTGAGACTTCCCTGGAATTGGAAGAGCAAGTTTAAATCATTTTTCTCTTGTATCTGATGCCTAGGTCGTAATTGGTTTAAATGTCGCCTCCAGATCCTATTGCCTGCTTGTACGGCATACATCACAGAACCAATCCCTCGAACACAGGAGTGTTGGGAGTTATTGAAACTCCTTGCATAGACTGGTGAATCATCCGGTTGGAACTCCTTATGTCTTGTTCCACGTTTAGAGTTGAACTGGTCTTCCATCTTCCGATCCTTCTGAAACGCATTAAACGCCCCAGCATGGCTTCAGCAGGTGGTATATTGTCGGGAAGCTGGGCGTTTGGTTGTGGAGCGATAGCTACTGCCATGTCTGTAGTGCGTTTGATGTTATATCTTCCCCTTCAACTTTTTCATTCCACGCTTGAAGATGTCTATGAACTTCTCCGCCCGACCATTTGACTGTGGGTGAAAAGGTGCAGTTCTTATGTGTTTGATACCGCCTGTGGTACAAAACTCGGCGAAGCGAACTGAGTTCCATTGTCCGACACTATTACGTCTGGGAGCCCAAACCTTGCGAAGACTTTTCGTAGCACACTTATAGTAGCCTATGCTGTCGCTGACCGCATACAAAAAATCTCCGGCTATTTTGAGAACGCTTCCACTAAGATTAAAAACATCCGACTCTGAAATGGTCCAGCGTAATCAAGATGGATTCGCGACCAAGGTTTTGTTGTGCCACTGGCCAAGATGCTAGTGGTGCTTTAATAGGAGCGGGCGCTGCTGTTCCACATGCTGCACACCCCCTGACAACTTCCTGTATGTCTTCATCTATCTGTGGCCAATACTAATAGCTGCGTGCTACCGCTTTCATGCGGACTATACCTGGATGCCCAGCATGCAACTGCTTGAGAATTCTTTTCTGCAATGATAATGGTATTACAATTCTGTTTTATAGGAAAATGCGACCTTGATTTTCGCTTAGTGCCTCTCGACGGAAATGGCCATTGGCCAATGTAAGGAACAATGCGATTGTTAGTTCATCTTGAATTTTCTAATTCGCAGATACAGAACTCAGTGCCCTTAACATGCCAGTGAATTCATCCGAAGTGATTACTACATCGACACCTAACAATGCTGGCAACATTCCGGCACAATCAACCGGTTCCGGGAATACTGGCGGAGCTGGCAGTGGGAAGTTTAACAGTGACAACGGTAGCGAATGCAGTAGTGTTACCAGCGAAAGTATTCCAGCTGGGTACGTATTCAACTAGTATCCTTCTCGACGAGGTCCTCCCTTAATCCTGTTCAATGTTGTACTGTTTCAGTTCTGGGAAAAGTCAATCCGGAGCCAGTCAGTATAATGCAATATATAAAGCTCTTCTCACGCAACTGCAGGAACGTAACGATGAAATTGAGAAGCTCAAGGAGCGCGTCGAGCGGTTAGAGGTGAACAAATCCGACTTTTTTCTTATCCATTTCTAGTATTTAGTTTAAATGAAAACATCTTCGTCTATAGAATGGGCAAAAGGAATTCAATAATTTGACAGCAACCTTGGAAAGCGAGAGGTACCGAGCCGAAGGCTTAGAAGAGCAAATCAACGATTTAACCGAACTACATCAGGTAATTTGCTAATCGAGATATGGTATGGCTTGCGGGTGTGTATGATTACTTTGATTTTGTTGCAGAATGAAATAGAAAATCTCAAGCAAGCTATAGCCGATATGGAGGAGAAGGTTCAGTATCAAAGTGACGAGAGACTGAGGGATGTTAACGAAGTTTTAGAAAATTGCCAAACAAGAGTAAGTACCCGCATGCAATCGGCATTCTCATTTCTGTGCAAATGGGCGCATAGTAACGGGCTCAGGATTAATCCCCAGAAAACGGAGCTCGTGCTATTTACCAAAAAGCATAAAATTCCGGAAAACTGTCCTATCACTTTGCTCGATACCAGGTTAGCCTATTCCTCTAGTGCCAAATTCCTTGGCATTATACTCGATAGTGAGCAAAGAGCAAAAAAAGCAACGATAGCTCTCTACACATGCAAGAAAGCCCTAGGAAAAAAATGGGGATTCAACCCCAAGATCACCCTATGGCTCTACATTACAGTCGTTAGACCCATACTAATGTATGGAGTGATAGTCTGGTGGACTGCAATGGACAAGACAACATACCACAAACAAGAAGGTAGTGGCCCTCAGGCCCTCAGGGTGGTGGCCCTCAGGTCCACACCAACAGCTGCGCTTAACATGATACTAGACCTTATACCACTCGATACTTTCGGCAAGCAAATTGCCACACACACGGCCATAAGACTAAAAGCAAATTCGAAATGGTCGAGCTATGTCACTGGCCACTCCTCCATCCTGCAAAACAGGATAACTATGGCAGAAAACTTGGACCACACAGAACCCACCATAGTCTTGGACAAAAACTTTATGACAATATATCCGGACAGACTAAACTGGACTCGTCAAACTCAACCCCGCAGAAAATGCGTGGATTTTTACACTGACGGGTCTAAAACCAAAGACGGGGTGGGCAGTGGAGTATTCTGCAAACAACTTAAGCTGTATAAAGCTCTAAAACTACCAGATCACTGCAGCGTTTTCCAGGCGGAACTGTTGGCAATAAAAGAGGCCTTGTCTTGGCTGAAGTGGATCGTAATATCCACCACGGATATTCGCATTCTCACAGACAGTCAAGCAGCCTTAAAGTCGTTGGAGTCCTATGTGTACACATCAAAATCTAGTCTCGACTGTCGCCGATCTCTTAACGAGATGGCAGAACAGTTCAACATTCAGCTTATCTGGGTACCGGGACACAGCGACATAACAGGAAATGAAAAAGCCGACACACTCGCCAAACAAGGAACGACGCTACAATCAATCGTGGCTTGTGAGGGAATACCCCTTACAACCATTAAACATAATCTGACCAATCTCGCCAGGGCCGAGACGAACCTGAGATGGACCCAGGGACATACCTGCGTCATCACCAGACTAATCTGGCCTCGGCTTGACAGTCAACGAACAAGGAGTATAATCTCCCTAAAAAGAACTGACATCTACAAAGTCATCGGTGTCATCACAGGACACTGCCTCATTGGCAATCACGCACAAAAACTAGGAATAGCTCCGAATGATTTCTGCAGAAGTGGTCAGGACGAGGAGGAGGTCGAATCCATTCACCACCTTCTCTGTGCGTGTCCAGCTTTTTGCAATATCAGGAAATGTTACCTAGGCTCTTACTTCCTTAACGGTCTGACAGATATTCAGAATGTAGGGATACCTGATCTTCTTAACTTCTTAAGAAGCACAAAATGGTTCCACGAATAGGGGGGTAAAACCCCCTCGTAGTTGCACAACGGGCCTCCCTGGCCTATGTGCATTCTTCTCAATTCGGGGATGGCTATGATCCTACCTAAGTACCCAAAACATTGTATTTGTCCACTTAAGACAACTGCCTTCTTTGCGACACACTGTCTGATTCCATCGAAAGAATTATTTCCCTGTTTCCTCGCACTGAAATCGTTTTAGCGGGCGATTTCAATGTACACAATTCTCAGTGGATTCGACACTCTGGACAGACAACACCCGAAGGGAGGTATGTGAAATGTTCGCTGAGTTAAATCAATCAACTTAACCGAGCCGTCGCGTATTCCCGATGTTGCTGGTCATACCGCCATCACACTGGACTTGTTTGTTACCTCCAAACCTGACATATCCACAATCAATGTTTTGTCGCCTCTAGGCTCGTCCGATCACTGTATGATATCAGCTAAATTCTCGAACTCACACCACCCAGTCAAAGAAAAGCTCCTAAGAGTACAATATGGCTATACGAGAAAGCCGACTGGTGCAGCCTTAACAACTTCTTTCGTATCTTCAACTGGTCGTTGTTGTCGAGGAAGCCACAACGACGTGGACGCTGCAAGTCATATTATCGCAAATATTTTCCGAATCGGCATGGCAAAATGTATTCCTTTAAAAGCACCAGGCCAAAGGTTTGACTTGAGCTGCAAAGAGACTATTGGGCTCAGGGAGGTGTCTACAAGGCAAACAGTTTTGAGGAAAATCGGAAAAAGTACATACGAACCAGAAATGACTGCAACATCCAAGACGTAAAAAACTCAACTATGTCGTCTATTCCGACCCTCACCCAAAATGACATTCCAGCTGTCACCCCCTTAGACAAAGCTTACGTACTTGCTGCCCAGTTCTCAGCTCCCAGCCTGTACTTTGTCTCCGCCTGTACTAGAGTGCGTCCACCATTGGACTTATCTACTTCCGCACTCGTACAGTCGCAAGGGTTTTTAAGGACCGCTGGTCCAGATGATATTACCCCAATAGTTCTGAAGAGGTGTTCTTCTACGCTGACAAAACCACTGCGTAAGCTTTTTCACCTTCCCTACTCCTCTTTCCGAGTAGGTGGAAAACAGCATTTGTCCAGGCTATATCCAAAAAAGGCAAAACATCTTCCTCCAACTACCGTCCCATTGCACTAACGTCCCTTCTTTCCAAGGTCATGGAAACGTTGATTAACCATCAGCTTATGAAATATCTTGAATCACGGAAACTCCTCAATGACCGTCAGTACGGTTTCCGAAGCAACAGATCCACTGGTGATTTGATGGCATATCTCGCCGAAAAGTGGAATCGCTCGCTTCATGAAGCAGGTGAAAGCAAAATAGTTGCACTAGATATTTCGATAGCATTTCACATGGTTTGGAATGAAGTCCTTATGTCGAAAATGCGTGCTTTTGGGATCGATCAGTCTCTTCTTCAATGGAGTAGAAGCTACCTTTCGAATCGTTCTATACAAGTTGTTTTGGACGAATTCAAGTCTGACATCCATTTCTTAAATGTTGGTGTTCCCCAGGGCTCCGTCTTGCCACCAACGCTTTTTCTCATTTTTATACATTTTCTTGTCTGCCACTTCTAATCCAATACACAGTACCCTTAGCTTTTCAGGGGTCGCCAAGAATGCTGCGAATGCTGTGAAATGCCTAGGCTTCTTATACAAATGCAAGAGATATTTCTCACCCTTAGATCTGGCTACAATTTGTAAGGCGTTCAGTCACCTTAAATTAGAGTTTAACGCTCATGTCTGGTCCGGTGCTTCCAAGACCTCACTGCACCTACTAGACAGAATACAAAAACGAGCCATAAAACTGATAGGTGACTCCAGCATTACCAAAACATTAGACTCGCTGGAACATCGCAGGAATGTTTCCTGCCTCTCCCTGTTTTATCGTTATTTCCACCAAAAATGCTCTGATGAAATAGCCAATTGCATTCCGCCCCTTTAACATTTCTCCCGCAACACACATCTCTAAGAATGTATGTATGTATGTATGTTGGCGTTACAGTCCATGAAGAACCTGAGCCGAGCTTCTTTCTCTCAATCACCCATGTTGTGTGTGATTTCATTTTCACATAGGTGAAAGGGACCTACAGTTTTATTGCCGGTTCCGAACGGCGAATTTCGAGAAGCTTTTCATGACAATTTTACTACAGGGGGTTTTGTCAGAACCCCGCTGAGGAGAAACTCCGTGAAAAACACGTTCGATGACATGGCTGTGTCGGGATTCGATCCCAAGTCATCGGCGTCAGAGGCCAACACACTACCCGCTGCGCCACGGTGCTCTCAGAATGCTCACCAATATACTCTGAAGCCCGTTTTCGGATGTACCGCCAAATATAGGAAATCTTTCTTAAACCGAACCACACGAATCTGGAATTCCCTGCCGGATTCGGCATGAGGATTCCTTCTAGTTTATGAGCAGCTCCGGGAGTGTACAGGGTTCTGACATTCCAGGAGCATACTCGCATATCGTGTTCCTTTTTCGTGCGTTGTCGTCGTCGAGTATCCGTCGGTGTATCCGAGGCATCTTGCTCATTCATAACTTTAGGTTTTTTTCACGTGGACGGATTGTTAGCCCGCCGCACAACCGCCATTCTGGTCGGGGTTTTTTTCGCTGCATACGTTTGTTCACCTCCCAACGGTTGTTGAAGAGGCTATCCAGAGGGCGCCGCGAGGAGGCCGTATGTCAACTTGACCCGGGCATTTAAACAGGGATCGTTGCTGGCATCTCGCCAGGTTGAGAGCAATCAACAACTTTACCCTGTATGTCCGTGCCCATGCCCTCTTACGTCCTCGTATACCACAATAATATCATACAACCTTTAGCGCAATCCTCTGAGAGCAAAAACTGTTTCAGCTAAACATGCTTGAATCTCTATCTTGTGTTAATGCGAATGCGACGACAAATTGACTTGAATAAAAAGTCTATCATTTACGACCTTATTGGCTTGTCCTATTTTTTTAGATTAATCTTAATCACAACAAACTGTACAAGTGCCAAATACAGATTAGTGGCGTTGGGAATGAGGAATCGTTCTTACTTTGTGACCCTTCCAATCCCTCTATCAATATAGAACAGTTTGTGATCTTTTCAATGACTCACTTCCTAAGCGCATGTCTACGTTCATTTATATCGCCTGTGCCAGTGACTCTTCACTGTCAAGTTGCAAAAGAACATCGTTTGCTCTAGCGACTTAGTCGTACGTGCACGTTGACCTCATCATTATCATCTGTTGTTCGCTAGCAAATTTCCAATTTATTTAAAGAATGAAATGAAAACAAGAAACTAAACCATTTCTCCTCTTTTCCTGTTTTGTTTTCTTGCAGATTTCTAAAATGGAGCACTTATCGCAGCAGCAGTACGTCACTGTGGAAGGCATCGACAATTCGAATGCTCGGGCGCTCGTTGTTAAGTTAATTAATGTAGTCTTAACTGTATTACAAGTAGTCTTACTATTGGTGGCCACGGCCGCTGGTATTATAATGCCGTTTCTAAAAACAAGGTAAGTTGAGTCTTTTTGAGGAGTTTAGGGTAATTATTAGAACTCCCAGTTAATCTGCGATAGGAAGAAAAGCTAATAAGCCTTCTGTCGTGTTTATTAGTTGACAGCCGCTTCACAACTGAACTCAATATTACAAATAAATACTAATAGAGTAATGGGGTGTGTTCATTATGTATACAACACCTCCCCTTCTAGTTCATTACCATTAGAATACATAATTTAATATCTATCTTATTGCAATTATAACAAAGTATTTAATTCACATAATTTTTTTTTTTTTTTTTTTTTTTTAATTCAATCATATGCGTATTTTCCTTTATCAGTGTGTGTGAGGTGGAGTCTTTTAGGTGGTTTTCTGGTTCGAACTGGTCGTGGGGGTTGATCACATCCGGATGTCTGTTCTTGCGGCCGGACTGGTTGTTTGCCACGCTGGTGTGTATCGAACTGTTGTTCTTCGGCTTGGTCTTTGTCTATGGAATGAAATTCCTTAATTTCATTTTTGTCTGAGCTGGTTAATTCGGCTGTTTTGCTTGTTCGTTCATAGTCCTTGAAATCTTTTCCTCCTTCTTCTTGGAATCTTTCGAGCTGAAAAAAATCGACTACATTATAATTCATGTTTGCGTTATACCTATGCCTCAATTGATTGGCATGTCGTCGCCAAGTTTTATTTCCTGCTTGAACTCCGTAGAGGGCAGAGCCAATTTTCTTAAGTACGATTCCTGGTACCCACGTTGCTTTTCCACGGTTGTAATTGCGGGCGTAAATAGCTTCATTTGGCCGGAAATTTTTAGTTTGAACACCGTGTTTAATATTAAATTTCTCCTCCATGGCCTTGTTTGTAGTTAGGATTTCATGAGTAGGTGGGTGAAGCAAGTCTAATTTTGTTTTTAGTTTCCGCCCTATCATCATTTCAGCTGGCGTCATACCGTTTGGTAGTTGAGCATTTGGTGTGGTACGGTAGGAGAAAAGTAATATTGGCAGCACGTTATGTTGGCCCCTTGCTTCTGCTGCTAATTTCTTCATGCCCCTTTTGAAGATATCCACGAACTTTTCAGCTTGGCCATTGGATTGGGGGTGAAATGGTGGTGTCCGGATGTGCTGAATACCATTTTCGGCGCAAAATTCGGCGAATTCACCAGACGTGAACTGAGTGCCGTTGTCTGATACCACTAAGTCCGGATACCCAAATCTGGCAAAAACTTCTGCAAGGACTTCGATAGTGGCTCTGGTTGTAGTTGAGCTCATAGGGAAAATTTCTGGCCATTTCGAATAAGCGTCGACTATGATTAGGTACATCTTGCCTTTATATGGTCCCGCGAAATCGAGATGGATACGTGACCACGGTTTATTTGGTTGGTTCCATGATGATAATGGAATTTTGACTGGTGTTGGAGCAGCTGTTGCACAGGCCGTACATTCACGGACTGTTCTAGTGATGTCATCGTCAATATTGGGCCAGTAGACGTAACTACGCGCCAAGGCCTTCATTCGGACTATCCCCGGATGACCCGCGTGTAACTGCTTGAGTACTGGTTTCTGCAACGACAAAGGGATTACTATTTTATTTTGCAACAAGATACAACCATTAGATTCGCTTAAGCCCTCTCGACGGCGATACAAATTTCTTAACAGATCATCCTTAATAGTTTCTGGCCACGATGTGCGAATATATTTTTGGACCTTCCTTAACAGAACGTCTCCAGCGGTTTCTTTCTGTACCATTTTAAAGGTGACTGGCAAATGCGAAAATGCCTCGGCCATAACTGCATTAACTTCAGCGTCAACGTGAATAGTGGCAATGACTACATCTCCTTCCGTGGGGGACATATCACGATTTATCAACCGCGATAGCGCGTCGGCATATGCAAACTTGGAAGTGTTAATGTATTCTACGTTAAAATCATACATGAGCAACGTTAGTGCCCAACGTTGAAGGCGATGTGCGGTGTAAACTGGAATCCCTTTTTTTGCTCCAAAAATTGTCAATAGAGGTTGATGGTCTGTTCGAAGAATAAAATGTCTGCCATATACAAACCGGTGGAACTTCTTCACACAAAATACCAGTGCAAGTGCTTCTTTTTCTGATTGGCTATAACTTTCTTCTGGCTTTGATAAAGCACGTGAGACATGCGCAACAGGTCTAATGGACCCATCAGGTAACCTATGCATGAGCACTCCGCCAATGCCATTCTTTGACGCGTCTCCTGCTACAATTATTTCCCTGCTTGGATCGAAATGTATCAGAAGGAGTTCCGACTGCAATGCCAATTTCGCTTTATCGAAAGCTATCTGACAATCTTTCGACCAGACAAAGTGTACGTCTTTCATTAACAATTTGTCCAAAGGGGCCCGTATTTCCCGCATATTCTTAATAAATTGTGAATAAAAATTTAACATACCCAGAAAAGCTCGTACTTCTGTGGTGTCCTTAGGCACTGGCATACTGGCGATCGCGGCTGTTCTTTTGGGATCTGGCCTGCGGCCTTGTTCATCGATAATAAATCCCAAGTAAGAGACTGACCTTTGGTAGAAGGCACATTTTTCAAATTTCAATTTGAATCCCCATTCCTTGATTCGTTGAAGCGCAGACTCCAAATTATTGTTGTGACTTTCCATTGACTCGCCAACTACTATGATGTCGTCGAGATAAGACACCACACCAGAGAGATTAGCCAGCATCGTAGACATAATTTTTTGGAACAGTCCCGGTGCCGATTTGATACCGAACGGCAACCGTTGGTATTGATATAATCCTCGATGGGTGTTAATGGTTAAAAGTGGTTGAGATTTCTCACTTACTTTAATCTGTAAGTATGCGTCAGACAGGTCAATGGTTGAGAAAAATTTACCTTTAGCGAGTGAAACGAAGATATCGTCTGGTAACGGCAACGGGAACTGATTGGCTTCCAGCGCGTAGTTTAAGCCAGTTGAAAAATCTCCGCAGATTCTCACGCTTCCATTCGCCTTTCGTACTGCTACGATTGGTGCTGCCCATTGTGAGAAGTCTACGGGTTTGATGACCTTAAGCTCTTCGAGGCGATTAATTTCGTCGTTGATTATTGACATAGTTGCGTATGGTACGGGGCGCTTTGGCTTGAAGCATGGGGTGGCGCCAGGTTTGAGGTGCAGAACTGCTTCTGCTTTTGTGCATAACCCCATTGATCCATCAAAGAGATCGGCAAACTTCAACTTTATCCTGGCAATCTCCTGTGAAATACTTGAGGGTGGAGCTGGTACCGATTCTGTCGTCCTCACTACTGAGCAGATCGTGTTGATTGGCAAATCAAACAATTGTAGAGTGTCCATCCAATCTAGTCCCAGAATATTAAGATCGTTCAGTTTAGTGACATAACAGATTCCGTTAGATTGAACACCCCTAAATGACATTTGGCATTTGAATTCTCCGCAAAGTGGAACGGACTCTCCGCTGGCGCTCCTCGCCGACTGCTGTGTCGCTGTTAGAGCTGGTTCACCTAATTGCAACCAAGCTTCCTGGGACAGAATGGTTATGTCCGATGCTGTGTCGATCTGCAATCGAGTAGGACATCTATTAATTTGTACGAGAATGTACTTACGCTTTTCGGTATGAACAACTCTAGAAACCAAAAAAATGCCTTTTGATTCTATACTTGATTCCCTTTTGTATTTTCCTTTCAACACGCCTTTGTTTTTGTTGTACTTCTTGTTCTTTTTATTCTGCTGCCCAGTCTTCGAATTTCCACAGTATCCTTCCTTATGGCCACTTCGTCCGCATTCAGCACATTTATGGTTTTTGTACCAGCATTTTTCTGCGTAATGTAATCCACCACAAAACCAGCATGGACTTTTTGGTGTTTTGATTTTTCTTTGTTGACGTAAGAGCTTAACCTCACCTTCGCCTTCCCCGCGCTTCTCCACTAATGCAACATCGTGCTTCAACATCACAATTCTTTCACACTCGTTTGCTAAGTCTGTTAGAGTCAACTTATTACTGTTTTCATCTGCTTCCAATTTTGCCAGTAACCTTGTTCTGATATCAGAATCGTATGTGCTAGTTAGTCCACAAACAAAAATTAAGCATTTGAACACGTCAGCAGATATTGAGGTTAATTTGAAAAGTTCACATTGCTTATTCACAATTCCTGCGAATGTTTGAAAATCATCGGTACTTTTCTTTTCTAACTGAAGACACTTATAACGGGTCGCAAACAGAGAAGTTTTGCGTGAGAAAACCTCCGTTAGTTTTTTTACCGTTTCTTCGAACGTCAGATCACGTGTTCTTTTTGGCAGGATTAGATTTGCAAATCGATTATAAGTGGGCTCATCTAACTTTCTTAAGAGAAGTCTCACTTTGCATGAATCATCCAATTCCTTACCTTCCTCTTTGAAAACATCTTCGTATCGACAGTACCATTCACAGAATGTCAATCCAATGCTTGGATCGTAGACAAAATTTTGCATGGAATTTGCCAAAGTTTCCATGACCCTTTCAGAAGAAGATTTGATTGTTGTAGATGCCGGTGCAAGACTTGTGTTGAGCGTATTTTCAGTTAAGGATTTAATAATTTGTTGTTGCTGTAGTAAAATATCCTGTTGGCTTTTTAGGAATTCCGCGAATTGTGTTGCGTCCATTTTGCAGGCTCGAAAAAAAAAAAATCCTCGTCGCCACAATTTGTCGTGTTTATTAGTTGACAGCCGCTTCACAACTGAACTCAATATTACAAATAAATACTAATAGAGTAATGGGGTGTGTTCATTATGTATACAACACCTTCATTAAGCTCTTCCTATCTTTACATTTAAATAACATATCATCAACATTTTTTATTCGTTGGAAATGCCTATCGGAGCCATTTTGTATGAAATATAACATCGTTCACCCTACAAGTCTCTAGGACCGGATGGGATCATACCAGCAGAGCTTCAGCAGGTAGCAGATCTCATCCTGCCCTGCCTTGTGGTAATATACAAGAGTTGCCTCTCCCTATCCTACAACCCCAGCAAGTGGAAGGTAACCAAAGTCAGGCAAAAGCTTCCAAACGTATGCAAATGGCTTGAGGCCTATTAGTCTTACTTCTTTTCTATTAAAAACTCTAGAGAAGGTTTTATACGTACACATTCATTACAGCTGTCAGATAACCAATATGCCTACAACAAAGGCAAATCGGTGGAAACAGCACTCGCACTCACTGGTCAGTAAGATAGAAAGGTCACTAGAACGCAAGGAATATACTCTAGTCGCCTTTCTCAACATTGAGGGCGCCTTTAACAATGTAGAACCGTGGGCCGTCACCAACGCGCTTTCTGATTTGGGTGTTACGGGATCAGTGATAGAACTGGTACGACAACTGCTAACGCACTAATCTCAACTAGATTGGTCACCAGAGGTACACCACAGTGTGGAGTACTCTCCCCTCTCCTCTGGAACGTGGTGGTCAACGAACTACGACTGTTGCTAGAACAGGAAGGGTACGCTGTGACCACCTATGCAGATGACATTGCTATTGCCGCCGCGGGAAAATTTCCCAGCACTCTAAGCGACCTAATGCAGGGTGCATTACATACGGTAGAAACCTGGACGCAGTACTGTGGACTTGGGGTCAATCCTAAGAACCTAGTACCATTTACTCTTCTTCTTCTTCTTAGCGGGCGCTACAGTTCGGGGTGAACCTGAGCCTCAACCAACATGCCCCACGATCTTTTGCTAGCCTTTTCCATTGCCGCACACCCAGTTAGCTGAGGTCATGTTACGATCGGGCACCGTGCTTCCTCGGTATATTGAGGGAAGAGTGCCGAACGGAGAGAGAAAATGAAAAGACAAATGATTAAGTTTTTTAGAGTTTTATTTTACCTTTGGTTCCTGGTCTAGGGGTGCGTCCTTCACTACTGGTTGCTGTTCTCTCTCTGAATTTCAACCAAAATTACCATCCCTTTTATAGGAGGATTCTGGTTGAATCGCAATCAACTCCAACACACCAAGTGCCAAAGGGCACTTTTGATTTGGGTCAAAAATACTTAGTGTCATCGCTATGTCGCAACCTATCCGTACCCCATACCATTAGCATAGCGCTCATAGCACTTGCCTGCATATGCATTTCTAATCACTCAGCATTTGCGCACTATTAATAGGTCATACATGTCATTCACACTTCACTAATTGGTTTTCCAATTGCGTGAAATGCTATCTCAGCATTCCACGGTGTGGAGTGGTCGTGAATGTTAGTCATGTTTTGTTAATCGGCTCGCCTTTACTCCAGTTCGATCGTGTGAAATGCATTATCGGCATTTAACGGTGTTTTGGAGTTTTCCCTTCTTCGTCACTTGTTTACGTATTGCTCGGGTTCGAGCATTATTTACGAAGTGACATATGAAGAGGGAAAAGGCGCGAGTGCCGACATTGACCTAGTGCTGACAAATTGGGGTTGATCGTATATTATGCAATTTATGTGCATTGGTTGGTGGTGGTTTAGTGGCGACAATACGACGACACGAGTCTCGATATTACAGAGTTTGCATGGTGTGTGGAATGGAGTGGAATGCGCAGAGTGTAGTGCATCGTAGTGCTATTATGCGTACGGTGGAGGATGCAGTGCAATGTAGTGCAATCACTACAATGAGAAATATTTCTTGCATTTCTTGCATTGCCTAGGGGCCGCTTTAATTACAAAAGCAACAGCCAACCCCTGCGGGGATCAACGGACAGACGTACGAAAGATTGGTATCTCATTCTTTATCCCAGTTCATCCTTGTAAAGTACACGAACGAACAATGTCTGCAAAAAAAAGTTGTCAAGTCCTTATTGGAATACCCGATATCATAAATGCCAAATTTACTTTTTAATAATTCCTAAATATTACTCGTATTTAATTCACCTTTAAACTAATGTTTATTTTTGTTTCTATTCCTTCACAGAGTTCGTGTTTTAACGACATTCTTCTCAATATGTTTTATAATCTTTGTGATACGTCAATGGCCGGACGTTAAGGACATTGGATCCGGTCTCATGCGATATTTAAAAGAGTCTTTGGTTGTAAAATAAATATATATTTAATATCGGAAAATCGTAAACTCTAAACTATCAACTACGAACATAAAATAATTAAATTTCAGTTGGCTTTTCTCTCGTTATACATAATTCAAATATTTTCTAATCAAATAATTCGTTTAGGATAATTGTAGAGAACTTTCATCAATCACATTATACCTAGCATCGCCGCATCTCTATTGCTCTCTTGTGATACAAACTTACAAAGAGAAGATATGTACATAGCAGATAAAATGAAAAATAAACAATAAAAACCTAAATTTAATCACTACAAGCAAATATTTCAAAATAAAATATAAAACAACAAATCTGAATAGTGATATTGAATATTTTTTTATTATTCTTTTGTACATAGGAAGGTAATTTTTTTTTTTTTTTTTTTTTTTTTTTTTGATTTTTTACTTCTTTTTAAAGAGAGAAACGATATATATATATAATTAAAAGTATAAATATTATAATAGAATAGTTAATAAATAAATAAATAAATTAGCAGTAGTGTATGTTAGTTTTTTGTTTTTTCGTTAAGTGAAAATAATTTTTACGCTCACTCATTGCAAATACTGTTGCGGAGACACAAACCGACGGTTAAGTTCGAATTTCGCTGTCGAAGTTCGAAAGCTCTCTTGAAGCGGAGATTGCGATGACGTCCACTTTCAACGGCGTAATGCTTTGACAGGGGAACTTCCGACGGCGAACATTCGAGAAGGTGGACCGATGGCTATAAAAGCGCGAACGCTCGCCCTCGGAAGGCATTCAGTTTGTGGTATTGAACAGCGTGTGACAAGTCGGTGTGATCAAACAGTGTGAAAAGAAAAGCTCTCAATAAAGGTTTGTTTGTGTAATAAACTTTAAAGTGTAGTATTGGATAATAAATAAAAGTGGTGAAGCTATTGTGTCAACGTCTAAAACCATTTTGCACCGCACTGATCGGCAGCTACCAGTGCGGCTTCCGGCCCGGCAAATCAACTATAGACCAAATTTTCACACTTCGACAAATCCTGGAAAAGACCAACGAGTTTCGAATCGATACACACCATCTTTTCATCGATTTCAAAGCCGCATACGACAGCGTTCATCGTGAAGCACTGTTTGGGGCGATGGCCGAATTCGGGATCCCGGTAAAACTGATCCAGTTTTGTCGCACCACGCTAAAAAACACGCAATGCACCGTGCAACTCGGTTCTAGGACCTCAGAACCATTCGAAACATGCACCGGATTTCGGCAAGGAGATGCGCTGTCATGTTTTTAGATATTTAGATATTTATTTATTTCATTTAAAATTTACAAAAAATGTGTTATCGCACAATTTACCTAATAGATTTACAGAGATGTGATTCATATCTTTCTACTGAAATATTATACAAATTATTTAATTACAATGGTGAGAATGATAGAATACACTAAACTGAGGAAAACAAATGAAAACAAAAACCTCAAATGAAAGTTGGCCGAAAAAAAAAAAAAAAAAAAAAAAAAAACAAGTGCTGCATTATAACAGGTTCAGCTGGTTGATTAAAGGATGGTTTGAAATATCGCATTTAGTCATGAAACTATCATTAAGTTTGCAAATCCTGAATGAGATCAATTCAACATTAGCTCTAGTGTGTAGATGTAGTGTTGAGTAATGCCAAGGCAAATGTAGCATCATTTTTAATAGTTTGTTTTGCATTTGTTGTAGCTTTTTAATGTGGCACTTAGCACAGTTGCCCCAAACCTGACAGCCGTATAGCAAAATTGGTTGAAATATAGTTTTATGAATTATTATTTTATTTTCTAATGAAAGACATGACTTTCTATTAATAAACGGATATAGTCATGTGACTTCTTCAACCTGGTGCTGGAGCAGATAGTGCGACGGGCAGGGCAACAGGGAAGGAACTATCTTTCACAAGTCCATCCAGCTGCTAGGATACTCGGATGATATCGACATCATCGCGTGTTCTCGCCGTGGCATTGTGGAAGCATTCACGGCGATTGAAGAACAGGCGAAACGAGTTGGTCTTAAGATCAATGAGGACAAAACGAAATACATGCTGTCAAGCAAAAACCAATCCGTCGCTCACCAACTGGGACAAAATATAACAATTGACAGCTACAATTTCGAGGTAGTTAAGGAGTTTGTCTACCTCGGGGCAAACGTAAATTCCACAAATGACACCACAGTGGAGATCCGGCATAAAATCGCCCTTGGCAACCGCTGCTACTTCGGCTTGTCCAAACAACTGGGGTCAAAACTCCTCACTCGAAAGACCAAAGTCATGCTTTACAAAACGCTCATTCTGCCAGTCTTGCTGTACGGAGCCGCAAGCTGGACGATAAGCAGGACAGCGGAGCTGATTTTGGGTTCTTTCGAAAGAAAAATTCTGCGCCGGATATTTGGTCCTGTCTGTGAGGAAGGTGAATGGAGAAGAAGACACAACCGCGAACTCTACGAGCTGTAACAAGATGTGGATGTAGTCCGGAAGGCAAGGATCCGTCGACTACACTGGCTCGATTGAGGATTTGGAGAGGTGTTACTGCAGGCATGACGTTCGAAAGTTTTATCAACGGATAAAGCGAACATTCCAAGGCTATAAAGCTATAACGGAAGCCTGCAGGGATGAGAACGGACACCTAGTAGTAGAATCGCCGTCAATGCTGAGAATATGGAAAAACCACTTTCGCAGACTGTATAACGGCGATGTTAGTCAATATACCGCTGTCAGGCAGAACGATCCATTTCTAATCGACGAAGACCGCAGAGAATTCTGTCCCCCTAACCTCGACGAAGTTAAGATTGCCATATCGAAGCTCAAGTCGAATAAAGCTGCTGGCGCAGACGGACTGTCTACTGAGCTCTTTAAGGCAGCTGGAGATGACCTGGTTAGGAGCATGCACCAGCTCATCTGTAAGATATGGTCAGAGAAAAGCATGCCCGAGGAATGGAGTCTCAGCATCGTATGACCCATCCACAAGAAGGGAGACCCCTCGGATTGCGCCAACTATAGAGGAATAAGTCTCCTTAACATCGCCTACAAAATCTTCTCTGCCGTTTTGTGTGAACGCCTGAAGCCTTTTGTAAATAAGCTGATAGGTCCTTATCAGTGCGGATTCAGGCCAGGGAAGTTCACCATCGACCAAATCTTCACACTACGGCAGATCCTGGAAAAAAACCTATGAATTTCAAGCCGAATCCCACCACCTATTTGTCGACTTCAAGGCCGCATACGACAGCGTAATTAGGGACGAGCTATACAACGCTATGTCTACCTTTGACATATCTCCTAAACTCGTCAAACTATGCAGAATGACTTTGGAGAATGCTCGCTGCCCCATCCGAATCGGTGAACACCTTACCGATAGTTTTGATGTCAAAAAAGGATTTAGGCAGGGCGATGCGCTGTCGCGTGATTTCTTCACCATCATATTGGAAACGATTGTGCAAAAATCACTGACCAGTAGAAGAGGCACAATCTATTTCAAATTCTCGCAACTCCTTGCATACGCCGACTATATTGACATAATAGGTAGATCACAGCGAGATGCCAATGAGGCGTTTGCGAGTATTGAGTTCGAGGCGGCGAAAGTCGGTCTGGCGGTAAACGAGGTCAAAACTAAATATATGCTGTCATCAAAAAAGGACGCTCACCACCGACGTCTTGGCCAGAACGTTTGTATTGACAGATATAAGTTCGAGGTAGTTAAGGACTTCGTCTACCTTGGCTCCGCAGTGACCTGGAACAACGACATCAGTTCCGAAATCAAACGCAGAATCACTCTCGGCAATCGCTGTTTCCTTGGGGTCAGGAGGCAATTGAGTAATAGAGAGTTGA
Organism: Eumerus sabulonum; assembly: GCA_951905685.1. Classification (NCBI taxonomy): domain Eukaryota; kingdom Metazoa; phylum Arthropoda; class Insecta; order Diptera; family Syrphidae; genus Eumerus; species Eumerus sabulonum. The sequence goes on from OX645060.1 coordinate 11,540,933, forward strand.
CTCTATATAAGACCCTTATCATCCCGGTCCTGTTGTACGGCGCAGAAACATGGACACTATCAAAAGCGGGATGAGGAGGCCCTTGGTCGGTTCGAGAGAAAGAGTTTGCGCATGATTTTCGGGCCAATAAACGCAGACGGGGGATGGGGGAAAAGATTTAACCACGAAATTTCCGGGCTGTACAGCGACATGAGCCTACGGCTGTACAGCGTCTACGGCTTCAACGCCTAAGATGCCTGGGCCATGTAGAGCGAATGGACACCACAGCTCCATCCCGGAGAGTCTTTGAATCCAATCCGGAGGGACGAAGAAGCAGAGGACGGCCGCACTTAAGATGGCGCACACAGGTGGAAGGGGACCTCAGCCAACTGGGTGTGCGGCAATGGAAAAGGCTAGCAAAAGATCGTGCTAGATGGAGGGGCATGTTGGTTGAGGCCCAGGTTCGACCCGAACTGTAGCGCCCGTTAAGAAGAAGGTTTGCGTTTTTTTCAAAAAAAAAAAAAAAAAAAAAAAAGTTGTCAAGTCCTTATTAGAAAACCCGATATGCGATTGCCTTCACTAAAATCAAAACGAATTCTCTTGAATATTTAAATAATTACTTTATTCTCTTATTCCTCAGTATAACTATAAAATGAAAAACAAAAAAGAAACAAAGGGGGAAAAGTACATTTGATTTTGTGACTTATTTTCAATTTAAAATTCTTTTTTTTTTATGTTTGTGAAACGAACACAGCACTAACCAGGGCGACGAAAGACAATTACATCCTCTTTAAATCCTCTACAAAGGAGGATCATTTACAAAATATATTTCATTTTCATATTTATATTCCATTCCAGGTTGGAGTCAACTTATTTCTATTTGTCCTTCGTTTATAGATATTTATTTACCTATTAGACATTAAGATAGAAAACATTAAGAAAAATCAAACCGAACTTGTACCAGATCCCTTATCAGCATGTACAGTGGTGTTCTTATAGATAGCACACCCTTATTCAAATGTGTATTTTCTTGCAATACACACTGTACTTACAAGGTGCACAGGAGTAAAGCCATAATATGCCAAGGTATTACCGTTATGAATATGAAAACATACTACAAGGAAGATCCCGTTAGGTTTTCCTGGTCTTGCAATCGTTAGAGCTAGTGATCATTGCGAATTGGGTGTTCATATAAATAGCACATACAGTTTGTCAAGGAAATGTTTGCAAAACGTAGAAATGAAAAGCAAATAATGTTAAAAGCATATATTTACTAAGTAAAATAAGATTTTTTTTTAAAACCTTCTTCATAATTCCATTTTCGTATTAACTGGTTACCGTAATATACAAAAAGAAAAAACACAATCCACCAAACACTTGAGAAATTCAACAAAAATTGAAGTTAACACTCTGCACTAGGGCCACGAGCCGAACGCGTGAAAGCAAATCATCCAGATTTGCTTAATCAACTTTTTTCGGGTACGAACGAGTTCCCACGAATTCAGGTGCGAACGCGTTCCCACGATAGAAGCGCATACACATCGAATGGATCAAGTGCAAGGGTATCACATGACACGCGCATGAACTACGGCCGACAAATGTATCGGCAGGAAATGATGACACCGCAGCTTGGGAACGGGACGAAGGCTTCGAGTGCAATTGGGATTAGATTTTAAGTTAGTTTTAGATCGACTGTGTAACGATTCAGACGCGTGAAATAAATAATATTAATGAAACGGATAAAAGTTTTTTCCCTGTATGTCGAACCGTTGGGGAGAGACAGAGTCTCTCCGTTCGCGTTTTTTTTATCATTTCTCCAAGGAGAAATCCTTAACTTTGATCAATATTAGTTTATTTACTGTCAAACCATTCTTTGCAAAATGCCGTTTGTCGAGCAAATTAATTAAAATTACAAGGAAAAGAACCAATTTTCTTATTTTTAATACTTGGTATGACCACCATTAGCTTTAATGACAGCCCGTAATCTACCCTGCATTGATTGAATGAGCTTCTGAAGGTCATATTCATCGGGATTCTTAAGCCATTCTTCGTTGATAAACTTTATTAAATCATTTTTCGATTTCGGACTTCTTTTTGCCACCTTCTTTTTTAAATGGGCTCACAAATTCTCAATAGGGTTCAGATCGGGGCTTTGCGCAGGGGTGTCAATTGCTTTTTGGCAGTTACAAAGCAACCACTCCCTGCACAAATATGATTTATGCTTTGGATCGTCGTCCTGGTACAATTTAAAAAGTAATTTGTTTTCGTTTTCTGGGTCCACAGAGCCGAATTTCTGAACACTTCTTTTCAAATTTTGTCTTAAAATATCCAAATAAACTTCCTTTGTCATTATATTAATAATTTTTAACTCACCAACACCTTTGCTTGAGAAGCAGCCCCATATCATCACTGACAATTTCCCGAATTTTACTGTTGGAATGATATTCTTGTTGTCGAGGGCTGTAAGCGGTTTTCGCCATACTCTCGGCGGTCCTGCATGGTAGTACAGCCTTATACTAGACTCGTCACAAAACACAACATCGTTCCAATACTCTACCGGAAGACAAATGTGCTTTGTTGCAAAATTGACTCTTCAAATATTCAACGGTGAGAGTAAGGCTACGCGCACAGTGATGCGAGAATGCATTTTCGATGCGATTCTCGCAAGCTTCTCGCACACAAACTCTTCTGATCACTTTTTCAAGCGATTCTGTGCGAGTAGTATCCATTGTTGTTGTTGTTCTGATGCAATTTCATTTGTTTAAAAGAAAAATTGATCCAGTTTCCTAGTGTAAAAAGTTAAATTTTTCCAAAATGTGGTCAAATATTTTGAACGACATTCTTTTGCATTTCAAGAATTTTCTTTCATCGTTCCTCAACTGTGGATATATGTATAAAGGGTTTTCCAATAGGGAATTGACAATTTTGAATTCAATTTGTGAACGCACCTTTTCACTAATCATCGAATTGTCATTGTTAGTTTATTCAGTAAAGTCAACATTTTCATCATGGTAAAGTACACGAACAAGTAACGTCTGCAAACTATAAGAATTTTCTACCGAAATTTGGAGTCGATGATCGCAACTTTAAGAGCTTTAACTCCAATTTTCAGTTGTTATTCTCGCCCTAGTAGACAGGCAATAACAAGTCTAGTGCAAAAATTAGAGTCTACGTATTCGTTCTGTGATATTGCCGTGTCAGTGAGACAACGAGTTGGTCAAAGTGTCGAAAATATCGGTGCCGTTCGGGCGTCCGTATCAAACGATCCAAATCAGTCAATTCCACGGCGTTCTCAAGAATTGGGCGTCGCTCAGACCACATTAACGCGTATTTTGCGTAAGGATCTTGGTTTACACCCATACAGGATCAAGCTTACTCAAGAATTGAAGCCGATGAACCATTTAAAGCGACTTCTCCGATTGGGCTCTGGAGAAGATGCGCCAAGATGATGAATTTCATCGCAAAATCATCTTCAGTGACGAAGCTCATTTTTGGCTCGATGGGTTCGTCAATAAGCAAAATATGCATTATTGGTCGGGTGAAAATCCACATGTGCTTCATGAATCACCACTTCATTTACAAAAAATGACTGTTTGGTGCGGTTTGCATGACGGCGGCGTTATTGGGCCATATTTTTTCGTCGACGATAACGATCGTCACTTACTGTGAATGGCCAGCGTTATCTCGCCATGATTGCCGATTATTTTTGGCCCGAATTGGAAGATATGGATTTGGACGACATGTGGTTTCAACAGGATGGTGTAACAAGCCACACAGCACACGTTACAATCGACTTATTGAAGAGTAAGTTTAATGAGCGTGTTATCTCAAGAAATGGGCCAGTCGAATGGCCGCCTCGTTCGTGCGATTTAACGCCTCTAGACTATTTTCTATGGGGCTACGTTAAGTCATTAGTTTATGCCAACAAGCCGACGACGTTGGAAGAGCTCAGAGCCAATGTGTGGCCCAGTCATAGAAAATTGGGTCCAACGAATCGACCGCTGCAAACGTGCCCGCGGTGGCCATATGAGCGAAGTCGAGTTCCATTCATAAACGTTTTGATTGAACTTCAAGCCGATAGTAAAGTTTTTGAAGTTAAAGTTTTATCGGGTCCGAAAACCCGATAAATACATATAAACTTTCATTTAAAAATTCTTCGCATGATGATGAATACATCGCAACAGAACAGTACAGAGCAGCTTTCACTGTGCGCACCATATCGCATCTCGCATCGCTTGCCGATTCGCATCTCGCATCGCATCGCATCTCGTATCACTGTGCGCGCAGCCTTATGGATTTTTTCTAGCGACTCTTGATGTGTACTTGTGCTTGAGTATAGTTTTTCTTACTGTCTCATGAGACACTTGAACTCCATAACCGTTGCTTAAGTCCGTGGCCAATATTCTGATGCTGGTATGAGGGTTTTTTTTTAAATTTTCTTTCGTCCCTGCTTGTTAGTTTTTTTGGCCTGCCTGTTGACTGGTTCAGATCTAGTCTGCCTTCTTTTTCAGCACGACTTATAACGTTGCACACAGTTCTTAATTTTATACAAAACATTTCAGCCAATTCCCAAGCGGATTTTCCTTTGTGGTAGTTATAATACACCAATTGTATTACATCATCACTTAACCGTTTGGCTGGCATATTCAAGATACTTTTTATTAATTTTCTGGACACTATGAAATCGTTAATGACTAACAAACTGACACACAACTCCAAAACGCCATGAAATTACAGCTAATGTGTATTATTAAAAAAACTTCTCGAACTCTATGCACTTTTGCAAAGAATTATTTGACAGTGATTTGGATATGTTTTGTTAAATTTCTGTTGGTTTTTGGGTTACATTTGCCTTTTTTTTTTCTACATTACAGCAAAGAGTTTATATGAAAATGGATTAGTTATAAAAAAAATACCTCATTTGCTGTCTTCTTAGTAAATATATGCTTTTAAATCAGTTTTTTTCTATATTTACGTTTTGCAAACATTTTCTTGACAAACTGTATATAAAATATTGCTAAGACTTAATTTAACATCTAATATCTAACTATTGTTAATTACCAGCCGAAAGCCTTGGTAGCTAGTGCTGTTAAACATAAGTATTTATAATTTACAAGTCCATCCAGCTGCTAGGATACGCGGATGATATCGACATCATCGCGTGTTCTCGCCGTGGCATTGTGGAAGAATTCACGGCGATTGAAGAACAGGCGAAACGAATTGGTCTTAAGATCAATGAGGACAAAACGAAATACATGCTGTCAAGCAAAAACCAATCCGTCGCTCCCCACCTGGGACAAAACATAACAATTGACAGCTACAATTTCGAGGTAGTTAAGGAGTTTGTCTACCTCGGGGCAAACGTAAATTCCACAAATGACACCACAGTGGAGATCCGGTGTAGAATCGCCCTTGGCAACCGCTGCTACTTCGGCTTGTCCAAACAACTGGGGTCAAAACTCCTCACTCGAAAGACCAAAGCCATGCTTTACAAAACGCTCATTCTGCCAGTCTTGCTGTACGGAGCCGAAAGCTGGACGATAAGCAGGACAGCGGAGCTGATTTTGGGTTCTTTCGAAAGAAAAATTCTGCGCCGGATATTTGGTCCTGTCTGTGAGGAAGGTGAATGGAGAAGAAGACACAACCGCGAACTCTACGAGCTGTACCAAGATGTGGATGTAGTCCGGAAGGCAAGGATCCGTCGACTACACTGGCTCGGTCACATCGAGCGCATGGACATCAACGCTCCAGCTAAGAGGGTCTTCGACTCCGAGCCTCCTGGTTCGAGAAGAAGAGGAAGACCGAACCTCCGGTATAAAGACCAAGTAATCGCGGATGTAAGACATCTTGGTCTTGACAACTGGAAGCAGCGTGCCCGGGACCGTCAAGGATGGAAGGCAGCTATAGCTCAGGCTCAGATCCTCCATGGATCGCAGGCCTGATAAGTAAGTAAGTAAGCGAATGCATCATCTGCGACAATTGCGTATGGGACGGGCAATTCACGACCAGGTTTTGTTGAAGAGGCTATCCAGAGGGCGCCGCGAGGAGGCCGTATGTCAACTTGACCCGGGCATTTAAACAGGGATCGTTGCTGGCATCTCGCCAGGTTGAGAGCAATCAACAACTTTACCCTGTATGTCCGAGCCCATGCCCTCCATGCATTCGCTATGCGCCCAAATATCATGAAGCCGTATGCTTAACGTGGTCTAATCTTATTGCAAAGGGTTTTCAACTATCGACTTAGTCGTGCACCGCATCATTGAAAACACCTTTGGAATCACGTCGGCGCGTTTTCGCGTTCTGCGGAAACCGATGCACTTGGATGCTGAAAAGACAAAAAAAATTACACTCGCTTGTTGCGTTCTTCATAATTACCTACTGACAACAAATACGACGAAATACGCTCCGGGCACATCATTTGATCAATATGATACAGAAGGCAATCTAATAAGCCAAGGTGATTGGCATTACGATAATATGCCGAAGACAACGTTGTATCCCCTCGAAGCACAAAAACGATGCCCAGACAGCGCAAAAGAAGTACAAAAAGAATTAACCAACTATTTCGTCGAAGAAGGAGAAGTCGAGCGGCAGTACAAACACATTTAACTTTAATTAATAAAATATAGTATGCATTTATAATTAATTAAAATTTGTTTGATTCGGTAGTTGGTGCAGCTGGTGGCTGAACAATCGTGTTGTGACTTAGCTCAACTCCAACGTCCTGTTGCATGGACACCCCATTCTCATCAATAATTTGCACAGACATTACCTGCGACTGTTCGACTTCAGAAGCGTCCATGAAGTCGAACATCACTTGCGATAACAGTCTACGCAAATTACGTGATTTCACGTCTGAAAGTGTGCGCAATTCCGATAACAGGTGGTCGCAGAAGATTGAATTGGGGTCAGACGTTTGCAGGGCAGCTACTGCACTAGTAAGGATCGATCAAATATTTGGGGTGGATGACTCGCTACTTGTTTTAGGCGTTGCTTGTATACGTTGACGCTTGCATCGTTGACCCCCTTCAACACTAGGTGTTAAGGGTTGAGGTGAATCAGTAAATTCATCCAAAATCGAGCGGTCGCTGACTACTGATGCCTATAATACACAATATGTGGATGAAAAACAATAACATGTATATGGACACAAAATTAAAACGAAATAGCTACTACAAATTCTATGGATGATACGGATTCTGTTGATTGGTGAACATTATTGGCCTCCAGGAATAGCATTTGTTTGAAGTACCGCCAGTTCACCGTCTGTAATTCAACCGCGCCTTGCCCCGATTTTCTTTCACGTAACTTGGCCAAGTTGGTTTTAAATGTGGCGCGAAGAGCCAACCACTTTGTTTTTATTTCACTAATATCAACTCCTTCAATATTTAGTTGGTCCAAAACTTTGCGCCAGCAATCCAGTTGCTAGAACCACTATTCCAAAGAACCGGACGCACTTCAACGGCCGCAATCAGTTCTTTACTTTGTTCATCTTTCAGTTCGTGCTGTATCTTTCTTCTACCTGCAGTCGATTTTCGAGCGCGAGGTTTTCCTGGTATTAAATTCTGAGTTGCCTCCAAGTCCGACATTTCAGATTCAAAATTGAAAATTCAAAAATTCAAAAACACGACCGCAGCAATGTGACATATAACAAAAATGTGTAGCTGCAGGATTTTAAACAAGTACACAATTTTGCCTGTACATATATTTGTGTAACCGAGCTTTTAAATGCCAAATGTTATATGTGGCTCTGGATTACGTACGTACGTATGTTGGCGTTACAGTCCATGAAGAACCTGAGCCGAGCTTCTCTCAATCACCCATGTTGTGTGTGATTTAATTTTCCCATAGATGAAAGGGACTTACAGTTGATTGCCGGTTCCGAACGGCGAATTTTGAGAAGCTTTTCATGACAATTTTACTACAGGGGGTTTTGTCAGAACCCCGCTGAGGAGAAACACCGTGAAAAACACGTTCGATGACATGGCTGTGTAGGGATTCGATCCCGTGTCATCAGCGTCAGAGGCCAATACACTACCCACTGCGCCACGGTGCACGATATGTAAAAATGCACATATTTTTGTGCGCAATAGGTTCCACATATTGTCTACATAATTGTAAGTGCTATGGCATATTTATGTCTATTAGACGACATGTAGCCATTAATGACAACATCTGGCGTCAAAATTACGTCACGGGTACACAATTATGTTTTTTTTTTTTTTTTTTTAAATAATTTGCGCGCACTCAAGGTCTAATAACCTTATTTTGTCGGCGACACAGTGCGGGCAGAAGATAGAGAGGAAGAGGAATAGAGGAGATGCCGATGGACATTGATCTTAAATGCTTGCATGTTGCATTGAGGGGAAAACCGAATCCGGCAGGGAGTTCCAGATTCGTGTGGTTCGGTTAATGAAAGATTCTCTATATTTGACAGTACGTCCGAAAGCGGGCTTCAGAGTATATTGGTGAGCATTCCTAGAGAGACGTGTATTGCGGGAGAAATGTTGAAGGGGCGGAATGCAACTGACTATTTCATCATTTTTGGTGGTAGTAACGATAAAACAGGGAGAGGCAGGTAACATTCCTGCGGTGTTCCAGTGAGTCTAATGTTTTGGTAATGCTGGAGTCACCTATCAGTTTTATGGCTCGTTTTTGAATTCTGTCTAGTAGGTGCAGTGAGGTCTTGGAAGCACCGGACCAGACATGAGCGTTAAACTCTAATTTGGGGCGAATGAACGCCTTATAGATTGTAGCCAGATCTAAGGGTGAGAAATATTTCTTGCATCTGTATAAGAATCCTAGGCATTTCGCAGCATTCTTGGCGGCACTGAATATATGGTCGCTCCAATTAAGATTGTGAGCAACACTCATACCCAGGATGGAAAGCTTTTCAGTTTCTGAGATGCAAGTGCCATTCATGGATAATGGCTGCGGGTTAGCTATACGCTTTAACGACAAGAGACAGCATTGTGTTTTGGGTGCATTCGATTCCAATTGTTGTTTTTACCCCATTGGATGATTCTGTCGATATCGGAATTTAGTGCGCTTAACATACGCTGCCGCTCATTATCTACAACCGAAGTGCAGGGTCGTAAACTGGTGAACGAATATGAGAAGCTGAGAGTACTGTCGTCAGCGAAGGAGTGAACTGGATTAGAAGTAACAGACAAGAGATCATTTATAAAAATAAGAAAGAGTGTCGGAGACAAAACGGAGCCCTGGGGAACACCGGCATTTACAAAGTGAGTATCAGACTTGAATCCGTCCAAAACAACTTGAATTGAATGATTCGAAAGGTAGCTTCTAATCCATTGAAAGAGAGACTCATCGATCCCAAAAGCAGGCATTTTCGACAAAAGGACTTTATGCCAAACCCTGTCAAATGCTTTCGAAATATCTAGTGCAACTATTTTGCTTTCACCTGCTTGGTGAAGCGAGTGATTCCACTTTTCAGCGAGATATGCCATCAAATCACCAGTGGATCTGTTGCTGCGGAAACCGTATTTGCGGTCATTGGGGAGTTTCCGTGATTCAAGATATTTCATAAGCTGACGGTTAATCAGCGTTTCCATGACCTTGGAAAGAAGGGACGTTAGTGCAATGGGTCGGTAGTTGGAGGGAGAAAATGATTCGCCTTTTTTGGGTATAGGCTGGACAAATGCTGTTTTCCACCTACTCGGAAAGAGCCCAGAGGTGTAGGAAAGGTGAAAAAGCTTACGCAGTGGTTTTGCCAGCGTAGAAGAACACCTCTTCAGAACTATTGAGGCAATACCATCTGGACCAGCGGATTTGTGTATGTCGAGGTCTTCAAGAACCCTTGCGACTGTACGAGTGCGGAAGTGGATTAGCCCCATGGTGGAATTGACGCACTCTAGTACAGGCGGAGACCAAGTTCAAGCTGGCAGCTGTGGTTTTTACACGTCGTCTAATCTTAGCTTAACTTTCGTTTCTTAAAATGTATAATATATACTTCTACTTGCTCACTTTACGCAATACTTGAAATCATCGTTAAACGCCGCCATCCCTCGTACCTTCTCGAGAAGACTAATTTGTATAGAGGTTTTTTTCATCAGCTTTTCCTCTCTATATCAACATCGACTTGTTACATATGTAGTTCCTTATGTAGTATGTATATAGATTTTCAGTAGTAAGGTTACAATAACCAAATCTCTGTGCAATAGCTGTAGTTTTTAGGGTTCCGTACCCAAAGGTAAAACGGAACCCTATTACTAAGACTTCGCTGTCGTCCGTCCGTCCGTCTGTCACCAGGCTGTATCTTATAAACCGTGATAGTTAGACAGTTGAAATTTTCACAGATGATGTATTTCTGTTGCCGCTACCACGACAAATACTAAAAACAGAACAAAATGAATATTTAACCCTTAGATGCATAGTGTGCCATATATGGCACAAACCGATTTTCGATTAATATTTTAGCTTGTAGACATAATATCGGCACAAATGCATAATGTGCCATATCATAACGTCCATACCCATGAACGCAGTATATTCACATTTATTTATTATATCTTTAAAAAACTGATATATGTGTTACAATTGTACCTAGTCGGGATAATTTTTAATCCAAATCTGGAAAAATCATGCATCTAAGGGTTAAGGGGGGCTCCCGTACAACAGACATGATTTTCATCAAAAAAATCCTGCCTGCAACCAAGATCTGTCATTGGATGAGGTAACATACATAGTCTCTTTCATATTTATATATACAGATGGTACGGAACCCTTCGTGCGCGAGTCCGACTCGCACTTGGCCGGTTTTTTTTTAAATATGACATGTAATTAATGTTGTTTAATAAAGAATAATAATAATAATAATTTAAAGGAATTATGAGTTTTTTTTAATAAAGTACATATAAACGCACATCAGTTATAAAACAAAAAAAGCTGAACCTCTTTTTAGACTTTTGGCACAACATAATCTATGGGAACTCGCGGGTGTGCTATTTATCTGACCACCACTGTACATTTGTCCTTAAAAAAAAATGAGAACCAAAAGAACACTTGGTGGAAAGGGTAATAGAGTTCGAGGACAAGGAAGGGAATGAAACAAAATATTAAAAATATACGTTTTATTCATTAAAATGTAAAAACTCACTGTTTGTTATAATCATCAGAATAAGGACTTAGCTATACACTGAACAGGAGGCTCCGGTTCAGGTTTGGGTTTGGCGTGGAAGGGGATTGGTTAGGGGGCAACGATGCGTTTGGTTCGGTTTAGGGAATTAATAATATAATAGTAATAATAATAAGAATAATAATAATATATAATAACAATCAATAATGGTTACTAACTTAAATCACAATTTTTTTCTTTCCATTTTTCTTGTATGTTTATATAGCAAATGTGGTGGAAGGGACGAGATATATATATGGAGAGAGAGCGCGAAATAGAGGTATTGACTCTGTCTCACAAAGATCCATTTCTTATTCCTTCTTCCTCCTTTCGTTCTTTAGCCAAGTAGAGTAGAGTGTAGAGTGGTGGTGATCCGATGATGGGCAACCTCAAATGAAATATCGACGGTTGGGTGGAACTTTAGATGGATTTTTATGGTATGGATCACGAAGATTTGCATTGGGCAGAGCAACTACACCGATACCACCTTGGGATGGTGTTTGAATGAAATTGGAATCTTGCTGTTGGCGTGTGTTATCCAAGACAACGACGCCTAGTAAATCGGAACTAGATGTCGCAATAGATGGTGCTGCTGTGGATGCAATGGGTTCGTAAATCGTCTGATGGGTTTCCAATTCGTCATCGTCTTTAAAGGATCCACTTAAATTTGGATTGAGGATATTATTTGCTGATGGTTGTGACCCGCCGCTGGCACCATCTGCTGTTGCACTAATGGAAGGTCTTATTGAGGTTTCGGGAACATTAACGGATGTATTGGGTTCGGAACGTGAACGTGTCATTGCATTTCCGAGTGCAGTGCCTCGAGTTCGTCTACCTCTTCGTCTGCCGCCTCGTGTTTCTGCCATTAGAGGTGGCTCTGTTATGCTTATCGAATTTTGCGATCGCCTGCGGAATAATCTGAAAGAGAAACAACACAGAAAGTTCATACGTTTTCAATGTCTGAGGTGTTTACGAAACTATTCTACATGATCCTACATGGCCGAATGGACATGCTGTCAGTAAGACTTTTAAGATGGTCGTATAGCAATAAGGGTGAAAATGAAAACAATGCCACGGATTCTGCAACAATTGATCGTTGTTTTTCCTTGGCGACGACGTGGATGCCATCGCTAATGTTCTTGCAAATATTATCCGAATTGGCGTGGTAATTTTTACTCTTAGTACGATGAAGTTTGCCATTGACAGTCGGTCGCGCGCGGTCACGAGTCACGCACGGAAGGAGAATAGTGCAGTGTAAGTGCGGGCAAAAAAAATCGTGAAAGTGCCGCAACCGAACACCTGGTTGGCAGCAGCGCTGGGCCGTACTCCTACCTGTCCCCCTTCCCCTCTCGCGAGAGTGGTTGCACTCAACACACTCACTGATTGAGTGCTAACGCAACCGACGCGTAGCAGGTCGCGTGTGTTGTTCTTTGCTGGTGGAGCAAATTTTACTGTCGTAAGGGCATAACACCTACGATAGTTTGTTTTTGCAAATCCGGCGATAGAACTTCACTTACGCGTCTCTGCTTTGACGGTTTTGTATCTGTACATGTTTTGTAGTTTGCATTGATGAGGGATTTCTGTGTGCGGTTCTGCAATATTCGTGGGTTACGGAAGAATTTCTTGGCCACGTACTACATCTCTCTCTCTCCGCAAACCGGCTGTTTTGGCACTTTGTGAAACACAGGTCGATGAAAAGTCTAATCCTTCGGATTTCAGTCTTCCTGGATATAGCTTAGTGCCATTATTCGTTTCTCACCACGGTCTCGCCATCTATGTCCGTAGTGACATTGCTTACCAGCTACTTCCACAGTATAGCCAAACATCCACATCGGAATTTAATTTCATATGGCTTCACTACTGTTTTCTTTATAGAAGCCCCAATCTAGACAGGAATGCAACATTTGATGCATTCGACGCACTGTATGATTCCATCCAAAGAATTGTTTCCCTGTTCCCGTGCACTGAAATTGTTTTAGCGGGCGATTTCAATGTACACAATTCTCAGTGAATTCGACATTCTGGACAGACAACACCCGAAGGAAGGTATGTTGAAATGTTTGCTGAGTTAAATCACTTAACTCAACTTAATGTTGCTGGTCATACCGCCAACACACTGGACTTGTTTCTTACCTCTCAGCTTGACAAATACACGATCGATGTATTGGAATCCCTAGGCTCGTCTGACCACTGCATGATATCAGCAAAATTCTCGAACTCCCACCATCCAGTTAAAGAAAAAGCTCCTAAGGGAACACTATGGCTATACGAGAAAGCCAACTGGTGCGGCCTTAACAACTTCTTTCGGATCTTTAACTGGTCGTTGTGCTTCCTCGACAACGACGTGGACGCCGCAACTGATATTATCGCAAACATTATCCGAATCGGCATGGCAAATTTTATTCCCAGCAAGATTAAAAGCACCAGGCCTAAGGATAATACCTGGTTTGACTTGAGCTGCAAAGAGGCTATTAGGCCCAGGGAGCTAAGTTTTCGGGCCTACAAGGCAAACAGTTCTGAGGAAAACCGAAAAAAGTACATACGAGCCAGAAATGACTGCAACACCCACATTCGACGGGTTAAATTCCAATCCGACCAAAAATTAAGGCGTAAAATCCTTCAATGTCCCAAAGGTAGCAAACGTTTCTGGTCGTTTGTAAAAAACGTAAAAAACTCAACTAAGTCGTCTATACCGACGCTCATCCACAATGACATTCCAGCTGTCACCCCCTTAGACAAAGCTAACCTACTTGCTGCCCATTTCGCAACCAGTTCTCAGCTGCCAGCTTGTACTTTGTCTCCGCCTGTACTAGAGTGCGTCAATTCCACCATGGGACTAATCCACTTCCGCACTCGTACAGTCGCAAGGGTTCTTAAGGATCTCGACATACACAAATCCGCCAGATGGTCCAGATGGTATTGCCCCAATAGTTCTGAAGAGGTGTTCTTCTACGCTGGCAAAACCACTGCGTAAGCTTTTTCACCTTTCCTAAACCTCTGGGCTCTTTCCGAGTAGGTGGAAAACAGCATTTGTCCAGCCTATACCCATAAAAAGGCGAATCATCTTCTCCCTCCAACTACCGACCCATTGCACTAATGTCCCTTCTTTCCAATGTCATGGAAATGCTGATTAACCGTCATCTTCTCTATCCCGCAGAAATCACATCTCAATATTATCCCTTGATTTCGAAAAAGCTTTCGACCGCATTGGTATTCACATTGTGCTAAACAACCTATCAAAATGGAAGATCGGACAAAAAATGTACTCGTATATAAAATCCTTTCTATCAAATAGAAAATTCCGTACCAAAATCAATAACCGGTACTCGGGTGTTTACGATTTGTACAACGGAATACCGCAAGGGTCTCCTCTGTCGGTTGCGTTATTCATAGTTGCGTATAATGACATCAGCGCTATTCTCTCTAATTACAACATTAGGCACACACTTTACGCAGATGACCTAATTATCATGAGTAAATGTAACGACATTTCACATACCCAACATATTTTTCAGGACATTCTCTCTAATTTAAGAAACTGGTGCTCCCAATCAGGTGCCCTGATTTCGCCGGCAAAAAGTAAACACCTACACATTTGCAAAGAACATAATTGCAACAATTTTGATGTTATATATAACAACTCTTCAATACCTAGAGTTAAGGAATTAAGTATCCTAGGCATAATCTTCGACAATAAGTTTAGTTTTAAGAACCATTGTATAGCCCTAAGAAAAAAATTGGACTCTAAACTAAACATAATTAAGTTTTTATCCTCTAGATCCTCCCTAATTCCAACTAACATACTTATACATGTCACTAAAAGCATTCTTCTATCAAAAATCGAATACGGATTGGCTATATACGGTAAATGCCCGAAATCAACGCTCCAAATTCTAAAACCTACCTACCATGCAGCAGTAAGACGCAGCTTAAATGCTTTCTCCACAACACCCATGATAAACATGCTCACAGAAGCCGGCCTCCCTTACATCGAACACCAAAGAGACATTTTAACAACTCGCCTCTCTTCGATTATCCTACATTCCTGCAACTCACCGATTTCCACCATTTCGAAAAATCTTCTAAAACGTACAAGAATCCCCAAATACCCCTCAAGCGCTTTCAATGCCATAACCTTGGTTCGGAACATGGGTCTCCCCATCATCCGAAAATCGAATTTCACCATAAAACACCCCCCTTGGCTATTACCAAATGATGCTATTAACACCAAGCTCGCAAAACTAAAAAAACAAGAAACTCCGAAAGAAATCTACACACAATCCTTTAGGGAACTCGTAAGCTCATACATCGAAAACTCCTGGTCCATCATATATACCGATGGTTCCAAAACTGATGACTGCACCAGCTACGCCATCGTTGACGACACCGGACAAGTCTTACGCGCCACAAAGCTTTCGATCTTTTCTACAGAAGCTTTGGCCCTCCTAGAAGCAACAAAAATTGCTAACGTCGTCCGCAGTAAGATTCTAATTTGCACTGATAGCCTTTCTACTATTAACGCGGTACTGAATTTAAACTATCGCTCCAACATCATCAACCAAATACTAGACAACATCATAAAAATGCAACCCAAATTAAAAATCATCTGGGTACCAGGACATGCAGGTATTAAAGGGAACGAGCTAGCCGATCGTGCTGCGAAGAATGCGTCATCGGGATCAAGCCGGACAACATACTTCCTCCCCAAAAAAGATTTCTATAAATTTATACACCACCAATGAGAACGTAAAAGAAACGAGGCATGGGACCACTACACACACCACTATTCAAACATCGACCCGAAAGCCGTTCCATCCATTTACCCTTCAAACACTACACCTTTGATGAATAAATGCTTCCTCAGACTCCGACTTGGACATACCCAAGTAACGCATGGCCACCTCCTAAACAAGGCTAGTCCCCCCATCTGTCACCTATGCCAAACCGGATATATACTCAACATCAAACACCTTACAATAGATTGTCCAACAATAAACCAACTTTGTTCAAACCTTTCCAACAAAAACCTCATCAACCTCCTATCCTCCCCCACCGATCAAAATATAAAAATTGTATATAAACTTTTAAAATTACTCAAGCTGAATAATCACATTTAAATTGTCATCCCAGTTCTTTTTATAACACTATTATTATACAAAACAGCCGAAGGCCCTAGCAGCCAGTGCTGTACAAATTATGTTAATTGTAAATTTATTTACCTTTAATAATAGTAATCTATATATATAAAAGAGTTCCGTGACTGATTGACTGACAGACAACGCACCGGCCAAACCGCTGAACCTATAAGGCTGAAATTTTGACAGTGTATTCTTATAGTGACATAGATATCCGCTAAGAAAGGATTTTTCAAAATTCCTCTCCTAAGTCAGGTATTATTTGATTCAATTATTTGAGTCAATTTTTGTTTCTTCTCTTTTGGGCTCTCTGTTCGTATTCGATGAATCATTACACGATTCAGTAGGGAGCTCACCACAAAGTGACACATTTTGTCTTTGTGTTTGTGGATTTTACGTTATGCTGAGAGACACCGCACAAACACTCGCAAAAAAAGAGAAAAAGAAAATGAGAAATGTCAAAGTATTGAATCAAATTCCCAGTATAGGCAATAGTACTTTGCGTCGCATTAGTGAGATTCATAGGTCGTATGATGCCTTACAATATCCTATGCTATTTTGTCGTGGTGAGGATGGATACTCCATTAATTTGCCACAACGCGATCCAACAAAAAATATTGCTCTGAAAAAAACAATTTCTGCAACGAGCTTCTACGCTTATCGCATAATGGTTAGGGAGGGAAATCATCTTATCTATTTTCGTTCCCTATTCAATCAATTTTTGGTTGACCAATACGCTAAGATAGAAACTGAAAGACTTAACTTCATTAGAAGTAATCAGTCGAAATTGCGCTCTGAAAATTATATTCATCTGAAAGATGCGGTAGATAGGCAAGACGCTAATCCTGAGAATCTCGGTCAAATGGTGGTGCTGCCATCGTCTTTTACAGGTGGGTGCAGGTACATGCATGAACGTACTCAAGACGCGATGACATATGTACGATGCTATGGTCGCCCCGATCTTTTCATTACTTTCACCTGCAACCCTCGCTGGGACGACATTACAAGAAATTTGCTTTCCGGTCAAACTTCACATCATCGTCACGATTTAATTGCTAGGGTGTTCCATCTTAAAGTTAAAAAAATGATGAATCTGTTGACCAAAGGTAAGATATTCGGTGAAGTAAGATGCTTCATGTACTCTGTTGAATGGCAGAAACGTGGTCTCCCACACATTCATAAACTACTATGGCTTATTAATCGGATTTCTACAGACATTATTGATAAACTTATTTGCGCTGAAATACCTGATCCAGAGAAAGACCCTAAATTGTACGAAATAGTAGAATCTAACATGGTACATGGTCCTTGTGGAGATTTCAATTACCAGTCACCTTGCATGAAAAATAACGAATGCAGTAAGAATTTTCCGAAACCATTTATTAGTGAAACTCAAACTAGCAACGAAGGCTATCCACAGTATAGACGGCGTTCCCCAGATGATGGCGGCTTTACCGTGAACGTAAAAGGAGTACGTATGGACAACCGTTGGATAGTTCCTTATAATCCAGTTCTTTCAAGAACTTTTAACGCACATATAAATGTTGAATATTGCAATTCGGTAAAATCGATAAGATATATTTGTAAGTATGTAAATAAAGGGTCAGATCAGGCTACGTTCACTCTCGAAAATAAAAAAGACGAAGTAAAAATGTATGAAAGTGGAAGATATATAAGCAGCTCAGAAGCCGTGTGGCGGATTCCCTATTCATGAACGTTTTCCCACAGTTTTTCATCTTGCGGTACATTTAGAAAATGGTCAAAGGGTATATTTTCACCAACAAAATCTCATCGACATAGTCAACAATCCATCGACAACTACACTTTTAGCTTTTTTTAAACTATGTCAAATAGATGACTTCGCAAAAACTATAATATATCCAGATGTACCTAAATATTATGTTTGGCACAAAAATTCTAAATTTGAACGAAGAAAAAGGGGATGTGACGTTGACGGATGGCCAGGTGTCAAAAAAGACCACGCTTTAGGTAGAGTGTACACGGTGCATCCCAATAATACAGAGTGTTATTATCTCCGTATGTTGCTTCATGAAGTACGTGGCCCAACTTCTTTTGAAGCATTAAGAACGGTTAATAATGTGGTATATCCGACTTTTCAATCTGCTTGCAAGAGTTTAGGCCTGCTTGAAGACGATCAGCACTGGTATGCCACTCTGGAAGAGGCCGTACTTTGTAAATCACCATTTAGGATTCGCGAACTGTTTACAATAATGTTAGTGTTTTGTCAAGTATCAGATCCACTAAGCTTATGGGAGAAATTCAAAGAATATTTATCTGAGGATTTCAAACGACAAGTAGAAAGACAAATTAAAGATAATATTGAGCAGTTTTCTGATGAAGTGTACAATAAATGCTTATATGTTATTGAAGAAATTGTATTGGCATTAGGTGGACGTGCCCTCAAAGAATATGGCTTGCCGCAGCCAAACAGACCACAAGATTTAGGCAATGTACAATACATGAGGGAAACTAACTATGACGTTGAAGCTCTGGACCGGTTTGTCATAGAAAATCAGGGTACATTAACCGCAGAACAAAAGTTAGCGTATGATGAAATTAAAACCAGTGTTGAGAAAAATGAGGGCCGACTTTTCTTTCTAGACGCTCCGGCTGGCACTGGAAAAACCTACCTTATTAACTTGATCTTAGCAAAAGTAAGGAGTGGTCGTAGCATCGCCTTAGCTGTCGCGTCTTCCGGAATCGCTGCCACGCTTCTAGAGGGTGGTCCAACTGCGCATGCCGCTTTTAAGTTGCCACTTGACCTTACACGTGTAGAGACGCCTATATGCAGTATATCAAAACAAAGCAATCTGGCCGAGGTATTAAAAAATACTAAAATAATTGTCTGGGATGAAATTACAATGGCACACAAGAGAAGCGTTGAGGCTATCAATAGGTCTCTACAGGATATTCGTAGTAATAAGAACCTGATGGGTGGTGTGACAGTACTATTGGCAGGAGATTTTCGTCAAACATTACCTGTGGTACCTAAAGGAACCCGAGCTGATGAAATTAAAGCCTGTCTGAAAAAATCTGTTTTATCACCGTCAGTAGAAATCCTCAAGCTTACCAAAAAGATGAGAGTATACCTGAAAGACGATATATCAGCTGCTAAATTTTCAGATATTTTAATGAAAATAGGGAATGGTGATTATCCATCAACAGATAACATGATTGTTGTCCCGGATGAGTTGTGTACATTCGTAACTACTTGCAATGCATAAAAATTTAATCGAAGCTATTATTCTGACCGGATGTGCTCGAGGAGATACAGTGTTAATTCCACGTATTCCTTTAATACCCAATGATCTTCCATTCGACTTCAAAAGACTACAGTTCCCCCTGAAAATATGCTTCGCCATGACGATTAATAAATCGCAGGGCCAAACTTTGAAATACGCTGGCATATATTTAAGGGAAGGTTGTTTTTCCCACGGACAGTTTTACGTAGCTTGCTCGCGTATAAGTTTGCCTAAGAACTTGGTGATGTTGGTGCCACCCAATAAAGAAACAAAAAATATGGTTTATAAGGAAATACTTTGAAATGATCAAAATACGACCCTACTGGAGTTAGACCCTAACCAATGCCCGAAACCGTGACCAATGTCTTGGACCCTAGCCAATGCCCCGCAAGCCAAGCCGCGGGTAAGGAAGCTATATATATATGCCAGAGTATTTTTTATTCATGATCTTTCGAGACGCAAGAAAATTTTTACTTCAATCAGATACGATTTGAAAGACAGTACAATAAGATCGGGAGTTAATTTGAACGGTTTCAGTTGAGCAAAAAAGAAAAAGGAAGTAAATAGTATTGATGTTGTGTTTTTTATTACACATAATTAAAATTATTATTATACCATGGAAATTTGACCTCGAAGTATGCAAACGCGGACGAAGTCGCGGGTAAAAGCTAGTAAATAAATAAAATAAATAAGCTCTCTCTTGAGTCAGTGGAGGACGCACTAAATGACGTAGCCACTAACCAGGATGAGGACATCTCGAGGAAATTGGAGGAGAAACTATTCGCCGATCCCGAAGAGGCAGTACAGGAGAGTATGGAAAAAGGCAAGATTGCCAAAAAGGGGGGAAAGCTTTCCCAGGGCATGCTAAGGCTTAGGGAGTATAAGAAAGCAGTTCACATTAGGCGCATACTTGAAGAAAAGGGCATTCCTCTGCTCTCTGATTTAGAGAAGGGGAAGCTCAGATGGGCTGAGGAAACCATTGCCAAGGATGCCCTGACAAAGCCAAAGATCGGCAAGGGGCAACGGGAAAGGGAAAACGACGAACTGGGTCAACCAGAACCGTAACCGATGAGGCGGGTTCCATTCGTTTCCAGGTTCGATGCAAGGGTGGAAAGAGCGCACCAAAGACGTAGTCGCTAATACGTGTCTAGTTGAGGAGCCCCCATAGCGGTCGATGCGATGAGCAAGGCCGTCATCAAGAAACGAGAAGGGTTTGTGACAAAAAGGGTGAGATCCCAAGAAGAGGCCAACAACCCAGCGAAGTTCAATAGTGCGGCTCGATTTAGCGGGGCTGCCCGTAAAGCTTTACAGCTTGCTGTAGTGGATTGCGGTAAGCCAATCCGTCAGTATATCTTCGAACAGGGGAAGCTGATAAAAAAAAGCTTTGGCTAGAGCGATCCTCGACCACATCGGGGGGCGCAAACGTTTGGCCTCACTAATTGGAAGCGGGGCATAAGCAGACTGGACTGCAAAGATTAGTTCTTACATGACTTCGTAAGTCGTTACCAGTCTCAAGGGCAGTCCCCCTGAACAAAATACCGGAAAACCCTAAGGCTAAAATTAATTACCGGATATAGAAATGAAGGAGGAGATGCTCGATTTTCTAAAGGCACAAAACCCAGCGGTCTCTATGGATGACTGGGAGGTTGTGGCATTGGAAAGCAACGGAAATAGCATGAAAAGTATCATTTTCGTTATAGAGAATCCACCGGAGATTCTCAGGAAAAAGAGGCATATGCGCTTGTTCTTCAGAGCTGGTTTCCCCTGAGACTCACGAGGTGGCACCAGTGGAGGTCGAAAGGGATACTACAACTGAAGGTAGTACAACTAAACCTCCATCACAGTAAAGCCGCCTCAATAAACCTCATGCTGCTCCTCAACAAGGAACAGTTTGACCTGTCCCTAGTTAGGGAACCATGGATCTTCCACAGTCGGGTAAAAGGATTAGGGCCACCAAGATACAAGATAATTTATAATGGTAACGAAGGCAAGGTTAGAACTTGCATTGTTGCCAGGAAAGAACTCTACATACTAATGCTAACCAATTTCAGCTCGAGCGATCAGATAGCTGTGGAAGTCATAGGTAAAGATGGTTCCTTCATGATGGCGTCGGCATACCTACAATACGACGAAGGCACGGACGTCCCCGCGGAAGGAGTAAGAACGCTGGTGTCAATGGCCGAACAAGATAAAAGGAACTTAGTCTTAGGGTGTGATGCCAACGCCCATCAGCGTAGCACGGCGTCTTCGGTTCCAACGCCTAAGATGGCTAGGTCTTATTGAGCGCATGAAAAACACAACTCCGGTCAGGAAGGTCTTTGAATCCAACCCCGAGGGGCGACGCGGTCGAGGACGACCAAATGTAAGGTGGCGCAACCAAGTGGAAGAGGACCTTAACCAACTAGGCGTGCGGCACTGGAGACTGCTGGAAAAATACCGTGCCGATTGGAGAGGTTTTTTAAAGGGGGCCCAGGTTCGCCATGAACTGTAGCGCCGAAAAAAGAAGAATTGTTGGGAGTACAGGCCCGAATTAAAAAGTTTGCCGTGGGGAGGTAGCTCACAGTAGATGATTCCCTGCCAGTCCCACCAAACGCACACTGTTTGCGCGCGTCATTTCGATTCGACTACGACCGTTTTCGCTTGAGATTTACTTTTTACCACCAGTCATCGTCCGCTCCGATTTTGTCCCGATCTTGCAGCGATTCGCAGGTGGATATTCAGCCCATGAGGTTTTTGCGGTTCGACGATTCCCATGATTTGGTCGACATTTTCAAAGAAGTTTTGCGGCATAGTGTGCGTTCGGTATGACATACATATTGCAAAGAAGCAAAAAGCAAATAGGAAAGAGCAACCTGCCTTTCCTGTTTGATAAAAATCCGAAACCAAACTCACCTTAGTAAACGATCATGCCAAGTCGGGCCGCTATTATTCAATGCACTGGCCAAATTCGGAGGTAAATTCGGTTGTCGGTCGAACGGATTAATCCTCGCTGAACTACGATGACTCGGTGAATCGTTTGTTAGAAGAACTACAAGAATAAAAAGCAAGAAAGAAAAATATTACCATATTTGCCCTCAATCTAAGTCTTGTAACTCACCATTTTCATCGTCCGACGACTGATTGTCACCATCGGTGACGGCAGCTGAAGCTGCTTCTCCCACTTCTGGATTACTTACAAAAGTTCCATGATTGTTCGATGTCGAATTATCTGACGGCCGTAATAGCGGTGTAGTATCATCGTCAGTATCTGTCATACTATCTAATGAGGATTGCCGTCTCCGACTTGTTCTCGTCTCGCCCTTCGCAAAAACCTTCCGCTTGCAAATGGGGCAGACGCGCTTGTTTTTCGTCAGCCATGGATCGATACAATTACTATGATATGCTGTTAAAAAAAAAAAAAACAAGAAAGACTTGTATAACGTCCACCTATTGATCCACTTTCTCTATGTACCGTGCGAACAAGGCAACACTCTCAATTTATCACCCTCGGCAAATTCGTCCAAGCAAATAACACACATCTCGTAGGGCTGACCTTTCGTAAACTTCGTTATTGGGATTTTCTTAAGCATATTCTTTGGCAAACGATGCTGACGTCGTCTTCTCTCCTCTCTAACGCACTTGCAAATCATGTAGAATATCTGCAAAAAATACAGACAACCGGACATCAGTCCACACGCTTTAAAGGCAATATACATAGTGAACAGAATGTCATACCATTATGAGGAAACACAATCCAATCAATATGGAAAACGGCAGAATTAGCTGGGTGTTGATGTTGAAGGGCAAATCATCGTTTATGACCAATACCGAATCCTCGCTTGAATATGAGCCCAATATGATCACGCCCGTTGAATAAGCAACGAATATTGCTGGTATGTTTATACCAGATCCGTTTTGCGCTGACATTTTTTCTAAAAACACAAAAACAGGAAATTCGCGATTGAAACAAATAGATATTAAGTTCATGGTCATGAGGTTTGGTTTCCAAATAGGCTCTAGGCGCGTAGGCACACAGATGTACATATATTGAAAAAAGGTTTTGTTTGAGAGAGAGAATAGAGAGAGCGTTGCCTGAGGAAGTAACTGGAGTATTGCCTGTTGCGACCCAACACCTTGTTCCCGGGGAAAGAGGAACCTGGGGATTGGGAAAATTTAATTTGTTACGAAGCAACCGACAAACTTCCTAAAAGTCGCTAGAAAGAACCCTGGACCACCGCCCATCTGCGACGACGCTGGATGGTACCAAGGCAGGGTCAAACTGATAAGCTGTGCCGAAAAAAGATCCGTTGATCTTCTGAAAGCCACAGTTGCCGAAATAGGGGAAATTTGGGAGGGAGCTAGGCTCAAGGTCAAAACTAAGGACCAGATCCCTAGACGACCGAGAGCTAGATGCTGGCTCCCGCTTGCACCAGACAACCCCCTTGAAATAGTTGAGACATTCAATTATTGCAATCCCAATCTCCCAACAAGAGATTGGAGAGTCGCGAAGCTGGAGAAACCGAAAGGTCGATCAAGACAGGCAATTATTGTACTGAATTGTGAAGCCTTCGAACCTCTGGCCCTATGCGACTACCATATCAGGCTGGCCAAAGGAGAAGAAGACATAGCCTTAATCCAGGAACCGTGGGTGCATGAACACAAGATTCGTGGATTAAGAAACCAAGCCCAGAAAGTAGGTAAGCACCGCACTTGCATACGCGCAAAGAAATCTTTAAACGCTTACCTTCTTCCAAATTACAGCTGCCCCGACACCACAGTGATTGCAATCCAATCACCCGGGATCAAGCTATGGATAGCGTCTACATACATGGCGCAGGAAGAGTCCATTCCATCGGACGAAATCAACAGACTGGTCAAGGACTCATCGAATCATCAAGCTGGGCTCCTTATCGGTGCAGATGCGAATGCGCATCACACGATTTGGGGCAGCAGCGATACAAACGAAAGAGGTGAGTGGCTTATTGAAGTCATCCTAACCGCTAACCTTTTTATTTGCAACAAGGGTCATACACTCACATTTATTACGAAAAATCGCAGGGAGGTACTAGACCTAACTCGAGCATCCCCCTCTCTCTTCTGAAGAACACTCCTTCTCAGATCATCGTTACCTGGTTTTCAACCTAGACTAAACGGTCTAGGTCTAAGAATCGATTGGGAGCGTTATAGAGCCTTCATTGGCAACTCTATAATAAGTAGGACCCCTAACACCCCGCGGACCACGTTAAATATAGACAATATGGTCGATACTCTAACAATCACATTGGGCAACGCAAGGGCCAACAGCTGCGCAATCCACAAATCAGGAAAAAAATCTTACCCTTCTTGGTGGAACGCAGATCTAAGCAAGCTCCGCAAAGCCTGTCGTAAGCTCTTTAATAAAGCAAAGAACACAAGTAACGACAGAGACTGGAGCCTATACAAAAATTCACTTAGGGTGTACAAACAAAACCTGAGGAAAGAACAAAGGCTGTCTTGGAAAATCTTCTGCAATAACATGGAGAAAATATCAGACGCCTATAGACTGAGGAAAATACTCTCGAAAGATCCACAATCTCCCAACTGCCTCATAGCAAATGGAGTTTGGACAACATCTGAGGAAGAAACTCTAAATCTTCTCCTCAACACGCACTTCCCTGGCTGCTCTGAATCGCAAGACCCAGTGCACTCGCGAGGGACTCATATCTCCTCTGCGATAGAAGGGCAGTACGACCACATTATCTCCAGAGAGAAAATTATATGGGCATTAAAATGCTTCAAGCCCTATACATCGCCGGGTCCAGATGAAATTTACCCCATCGAACTAACACAAACTATGGAATGGACTATACCATGGCTAGAGATAATCTTTAAAGGATGCCTAGCTTGAAGTCACATTCCAGAAAAGTGGAAGTGCGCAAAGGTAATTTTCATCCCCAAAGCCGGCAGGAATTCTCACACTTCCCCCAAGGATCTAAGGCCTATCTGTCTATCATCCTTCGCTCTAAAAACTTTAGAAAGGCTGATAGACCTACACATACGGCACAGCTTGGATCCCTCCCTAATTTCTAAGGCACAGCACGCCTACTGTAAAGGTCGATCGGTCGAAACAGCTTTTCACACATTAGTGAGGAAAATCGAAAGATCAATCCATCTCAAAGAATATACTCTAACAGCCTTCCTAGACATAGAGGGCGCTTTTAACAACGTCACTCCGAAAGCAATAATGGAAGGGCTAGAAAAGCTAAAGGTGGAGAGGACTCTGATAGAGCTGATCAACGAGTTGTTATTAACACGCAAGATTCACTCTAAGTGGGGAAGCCTAGTAGCTACCAGAGTAGTTACCAAGGGAACCCCGCAAGGTGGGGTCCACTCACCTCTTCTCTGGAATATAGTTGTAAACGAACTACTAATCAAACTGGAGAAAGAAGGCCTGGACGTTGTTGCCTACGCCGATGACGTTGCCATCACAATCTCAGGTAAATACCTATCTACACTGAATGACCGCATCCAAACGGCATTCTCACTTCTGTGCAAATGGGCGCATAGTAACGGGCTCAGGATTAACCCACAGAAAACAGAGCTCGTGCTTTTTACCAAAAAGCACAAAATCCCGGAAAACTGCCCTATCACTCTGCTCGATACCAGGTTAGCCTACTCCTCTAGTGCCAAATTCCTTGGCATTATACTCGATAGGAAATTTACTTGGAAGAGCAACACAATTGAAAGAGCAAAAAAAGCAACGATAGCGCTCTATACATGTAAGAAAGCCCTAGGAAAAAAATGGGGATTCAACCCCAAGATCACCCTATGGCTCTACATCACGGTCGTTAGACCCATACTAATGTATTGAGTGATAGTCTGGTGGACTGCACTAGACAAGACAACATACCACCAACAACTCGAGAAGGTACAAAGGATGGCATGTATGTGCATTACCGGGGCCCTCAGGTCCACACCAACGGCTGCGCTTAACATGATACTAGACCTTACACCACTCGATATTTTCGGTAAGCAAATTGCCACACACACGGCCATAAGACTAAAAGCCAACTCGAAATGGGCGAGCTATGTCACTGGCCACTCCTCCATCCTGCAAAACAGGATAACTATGACAGAAAACCTAGACCACACAGAACCCACCATAGTCTAGGACAAAAACTTTACGATGATCTATCCGGACAGGAAGAACTGGACCCGCCAAACTCAACCGCGCAGAAACTGTGTGGATTTCTACACTGACGGGTCTAAAACGAAAGACGGGGTGGGCAGTGGAGCTTTCTGCAAACAACTCAAGCTACATAAAGCTCTAAAATTACCAGATCACTGCAGCGTTTTCCAGGCGGAACTGTTGGCAATAAAAGAGGCTTTGTCTTGGCTGAAGTGGAACGTAATATCCACCACGGATATTCGCATTCTCACAGACAGTCAAGCAGCCTTAAAGTCGCTGGAGTCCTATGTGTACACATCAAAATCTAGTCTCGACTGTCGCAGATCTCTTAACGAGATGGCAGAACAGTTCAACATACAGCTTATCTGGGTACCGGGGTACAGCGACATTACAGGTAATGAAAAAGCCGACACACTCGCCAAACTAGGAACGACGCTACAATCAATCGTGGCTTGTGAGGGAGTACCCCTTACAACCATTAAACATAATCTGACCAATCTCGCCAGGGCCGAGACGAACCTAAAATGGGAACAGGGACATACCTGCGTCATCACCAGGCAAATCTGGCCTCGGCTTGACAGTCAACGCACAAGGAGTATAATCTCCCTGAAATGAACTGACATCTACAAAGTCGTCGGTGTCATCATAGGACACTGCATCATTGGCAGTCACGCACAAAAACTAGGAATAGTTCCGAATGATTCCTGCAGAAGCTGTCAGGACGAGGAGGAGGTCGAATCCATTCACTACCCTCTCTGCGCTTGTCCAGCTCTCTGCAATTTCAGGAAACGTTACCTAGGCTCTTACTTCCTTAACGGTCTGACAGATGTTCAGAAAGTAGGGATACTTGATCTTCTTAACTTCTTAAGAAGCACAAAATGGTTCCACGAATAGGGGGTTAAACCCCCTCGTAGCTGCACAACGGGCCTCCCTGGCCTATGTGTATTCTTCTCAACTCTGGGAAGGCTACGACCCTACCTACCTACCCTACCTACGAAGCAACCACAAACCTCGGATACGGACGGATACAAAGCTGACGACCTCTGCAAACGACTCAATGACTTGCGAGTCTGTACCTGGAATGCGAGGTCCTTTAACCCATAACTACTGTAAAGCAGATATAACCGCTCTCCAAGAAGTGCAATGGGAAAGACCAGGAAAAAGGACGACGAAAAACTGCGACGTGAATTGCTACAAGGATAACAAACAACGCTTATGCGGATGCGAAACTGGGCATAGCCTACACGACACCAAGTCCGACAACGGACACTGGCTACTTAACTTTCTAGCGGAGCGTAATTTCCATTTAGTTACCATGCGATTCTTGCATCTTAACATCCACAAAGGAAATTGGCGATCACTTGGTCAATCGGAAATCAACCAGATTGATCACGTTGCGATCGACGCCAGACACTTCTCCATCATACTAGATGTACGAACCTTCCGAGGAGCCAACATCGCTTCGGATCACTATCTTGTTGTAGCCAAGGTACGAATGAGGATATCAAGCGAAAGTTCGACATCGGGAAGCTATAATCGCAGGAGACCGCTGGGATCTTTACTTATCAAGTTTCCCTCAATCCCTCGCAAAATTCCATGACACAGGCAGAAACAGAAGAACAGTGGGAGTATTACCAGCGCGCTATCAGAGACGCTGCCTCTTATGTGCTGGGTTTCAAACCGCCGCCAGCTAGAAATCCCTGGTTTGGTGAGCAATGCAAACATGCCCATGCAGCAAACAAACCGCCGCTACAAAGCTATGCTACATCGATTAACGAGAGCCGCTCGTGAACACTAGTGGATGTATTTAAACAGCATTTCCAGCAGCTGCTTAAACAGCATGACCAAGGGGGGGTGATAGGGCTTACCATCAGAGCTCTTCAAGGCTGGCGGCGATGTTCTGGTAGGGAGCATGCACCAGATCATCTGTAAAATTTGGGGAAGATGAAAGCATGCCCGAAGGCGATCCTACCTCTTGCAAGAACTATAGAGGTATATCCCTGCTCAATGTCGCATACAAGATCCTGTCCAGCGTATTGTGTGAACGTCTAAAACCATTTTGCACCGCACTAATCGGCAGCTACCAGTGCGGCTTACGGCCCGGCAAATCGACTATAGACCAAATACTCCAGCATTCATCGCAAAGAATTGTTTGATGCGATGGCCGAATTCGGGATCCAAGGAAAACTGATCCAGCTGTGTCGCGCCACGCTAAAAAAATACGCGATGGACCGTGCAGTTCGTTTTAGGACATCTGAACTGTTTGAAACGGCCAAGCAAAAACCGATCCGTCGCTCACCACTTACTTTTAGGTAGCGCTACAGTCCGGTGTGAGCCTGGGCCTCAACCAACAAACTTTTCCAGCTGGCACAGTCTTTTGCCAGCTGTTTCCAGCGACGCACTCCCAGTTGGTTAAGGTCCCCTACCACCTGTGTGCGGCACTCGGTCGTCCCTCTGCGTTGGACTCGAAGACTCTTCGGGCCGGAGCTGAGTTATCCATTCGCTCTACATGACCCAGCAATCTTAGACGATGGATCCGTAGACGTCGTAATAGGCCGATGTCGCTGTATAGCCCGTATAGTTCGTCGTTGTCGTTTTCCTCCACTCCCCATTATACAAACGGGACCATAGGTTGAACGCAGAATTTTCCTCTCGACACGACCTTTCGTTAAAGTTCATGTCTTTGCACCATAGAAGAGGACCGAGATGATTAAGGTTTTGTAGAGCGCAACTTTGGTCTTTCGAGGGAGGACTCTTCTTCTCAATTGCTTCTTGAGCCCAAAGAAGCAACGGTTGGCAAGAGTAATTCTGCGTGTGAGCTCAGCGCTTGTGTTGTTGTCGCTATTGGCAGTTCTGGCCGAGACGTCGGTGTTGTGCGTATTTTTTGGTTGACGGCATATATTTCGTTTTACCGTCGTTAACAGGTTGACGCTCACCACCTGGACTAAATATAACGATTGACAGCTAATAATTTCGAGGTGGTTTTGGAGTTTGCCTAGCTCGGGGTAAACGTAAATTCCACAAACGACACCACAGTGGAGATCCGGCATAGAATCGCCCTTTGCAACCGCTGCTACTTCGGCTTGTCCAAGCTACTTGGGTCAACACTCCTCACTCGAAGAACCAAAGTCTTGCTTTACAAAATGTTTATACTGCCAGTCTTATGCAGAAAGACGGAGCTGATTTTGGGTTCTTTCTGCGCCGGATACTTGGTCCTGTCTGTGAGGAAGGTGAATGGAAGAGAAGACATAACCGTGAACTCTACGAGCTGTACAAAGATGTGGATATAGTCAGGAAGGCAAATATCCGTCGACTACATTGGCTCGGCCACATCGAGCGTATGAATAACAACGCTCCGGCTAAGATGGTCTTCGACTCCGAGCCTCCTGGTTCGAGAAGAAGGGAAGACCAAATCTCCGGTATAAAGGCAGATATAACCGCACTCCAAGAAATGCGATGGGATGGACCAGGCAAAAGACGTATGAAAAACTGCGACATCTACTACGGGAACTGCTACAAGGAGAACAAACAGCGCCTATTAAGACTCCGACAAAACGTCTTAAGCTTCCGAGATATAAGCGAACGCCTCATAACAATCCGCATCAAAGCTAAATTTGGAAACATTAGCTTAATATGCGCTCACGCCCCAACGGAAGAAAAGGACGATCGACTCAAGGAAGAATTCTACGATCTCATAGATAGAACCTATGCCCAATGTCCCAACTACGATACAAAAATAGTTCTAGGAGATTTTAATGCAAAACTGGGCAAAGGACATATTTGAGTCGATCATAGGAAAGCATAGCCTCCATAACACCACATCCAACAACGGACTTAGGCTAATCGATTTCCTTACGGAGCGTAACCTCCTTGTAGCAAGCACGCGATTCCTCCATCTCAACATCCACAAGGGTACCTGGCGGTCTTTTGATCAATCGACCACCAACCAGATTGATCACATTGCGATTGACGTCAGACACTCCTCCAGTATTCTCGTCGTACGAACCTTCCGAGGGGCCAAAATCGACTCGGACCACTACCTTGTTGTAACCAAGGTACGAATGAGGATATCAAGTGAAAGTTTGACGTCGGAAAGCTATAATCGCAGGAGACCGCTGGGATCTTTACTTATCGAGTTTCCATCGATCAGGATATCAAGAATGCTTAGGAGTCGAGTAGAACTACGTAAGTTCGACGTCGGAAAGCTGCAATCGCAAGAGACTGCCAGAATCTTTGCCGATCGTGTCTCCTCGAAACTCTCTCAAAATCCACCCACAGCAGCACAAGCAATAGAGCAGGAATGGGCGATTGCCAGAGCGCCGTCAGAGACGCTGCCTCAGAGGTGCTGGGTTTCAAACCGCCACCACCTAGAAACCCCTGGTTCGATGAACAATACGAACAAGCCCATGCATATAAAGCCATGCTGCAACGACGGACGGGAGCTGCTCGCGAAATCTATGAGCAGAAGAGAAGAGAGGAACACACGCTTTTCAGAAGAAAGAAGAGAGAGCACGGAAAGTGTGAGATCGAGGAGATGGAGAGATGCTTCCGCAGGAATGACGCCCGTAAGTTTTACAATAAGGTAAAACGAACATGTCATGGCTACAAAGCCAGAGCGGCGGCCTGCAGGGATGAAAATGCAGAACTGGTAGTGGAGTCGCAGTCGATGATGAGGATTTGGAAAGACCACTTCTGCAGACTGTATAACGGCGATGATAGACAAGATACCGCTGTCGGGCAGAACGAGCCATTCGTAATGGACGACGAAGTAACAGAATTCAGTCCACCCGACCTAGACAAAGTCAAGCCGCGGGCGCAGACGGCCTGTCTGCTGAGCTTCTTAACGCGGCTGGACATGAGCTGGTAAGGTGCATGCACCATCTCATTTGCAAGATAGGGTCGGAGGAAAGCATGCCCGACGAATGGAATCTCAGCATCGTTTGCCCGGTCCATGAAAAAGGAGATCCCTATAACTGCGCCAACTTCTTCTTCTTTCTTCTTTTGGTGGCGTTACAGCCCATGAAAGACCAGAGCCAAGCTTCTCTCAATCACCCATGTTGTGTGTGATTTATTTTTCACACAGGTGAAAGGGACCTACAGTTTAATGCCGATTCCGAACGGCGTGAGTCGAGAAGCTTTTTCATTTGCCAGTACCCCGCCGAGGAGGAACGTCGCGAAATAAACATTCGATGGCGTTGGTGTTATCGGGATTCGGACTCGCTCATCGTGCGCCAGAGTCCAACACACTAACCAATGCGCCACGGCGCCCTCAGAGGAATAAGTCTCCTTAACATCGAATATAAGATCTTCTCTGCCGTATTGTGTGAACGCCTGAAACCGTTTGTGAATAACCTGATCGGAAAATTCTCGCTGCTCCATTAAGATCGGTAATGAGCAAACCGAGACCTTTGATGTTAAAAAAGGATTTAGGCAAGGTGACGCCCTGTCATGCAACTTTTTCAACATCGTGCTTGAAAAGATCGTGCAAGAGTCACTGGCCAACACAAGAGGTATTTCAAGTATACGTAATTGCTTGCGTACGCCGACGACATTGTCGTGATTGGACGGACATATCGAGACGTTAATGAGGCCTTTGTAGGCGTTGAGGTAGAAGCGGCTAAGATGGGTCTCGAGGTTAACGAGGGTAAAACCAAATATCTGCTTTCATCAAAAATGGACGGATATAACTTTGAAGTGGTCAAGGAATTCGTCTACCTTGGCTCACTGATGACCGGCGACAACAACACCAGCGCTGAGATAAAACGCAGAACCACTCTTGCCAACCGTGGTCGCCGTGGTCTCGCCATCTATGTCCGTAGTGATATTGCTTACCAGTTACTTCCACAGTATAGCCAAACATCCACCCTGGAATTTAATTTCATATGGCTTAAATTCATATTCCGTAAGCACTCCATCCACTACTGTTTTCTTTATAGAAGCCCCAATCTAGACAGGAATGCAACATTTGATGCATTCGACACACTGTCTGATTCCATCCAAAGAATTGTTTCCCTGTTCCCTCGCACTGAAATCGTTTTAGCGGGCGATTTCAATGTACACAATTCTCAGTGGCTTCGACATTCTGGACAGACAACACCCGAAGGAAGGTATGTTGAAATTTTTGCTGAGTTAAATCACTTAACTCAACTTGTGAATGAGCCATCACGTATCCCCGATGTTGCTGGTCATACCGCCAACACACTGGACTTGTTTCTTACCTCTCAGCCTGACAAATACACGATCGATGTATTGGAATCCCTAGGCTCGTCTGACCATGGTATCAGCAAAATTCTCGAACTCCCACCATCCAGTTAAAGAAAAAGCTTCTAAGAGAACACTATGGCTATACGAGAAAGCCAACTGGTGCGGCCTTAACAACTTCTTTCGGATCTTTAACTGGTCATT
Source organism: Eumerus sabulonum (assembly GCA_951905685.1). Classification (NCBI taxonomy): domain Eukaryota; kingdom Metazoa; phylum Arthropoda; class Insecta; order Diptera; family Syrphidae; genus Eumerus; species Eumerus sabulonum. The sequence goes on from OX645060.1 coordinate 11,573,999, forward strand.
GTGCTCCCTCGACAACGACGTGGACGCCGAAACTGATATTATCGCAAACATTATCCGAATCGGCACGGCAAATTTTATTCCCAGCAAGATTAAAAGCACCAGGCCTAAGGATAATACGTGGTTTGACTTGAGCTACAAAGAGGCTATTAGGCCCAGGGAGCTAAGTTTTCGGGCCTACAAGGCAAACAGTTCTGAGGAAAACCGAAAAAAGTACATACGAGCCAGAAATGACTGCAACACCCACATTCGACGGGTTAAATTCCAATCCGACCAAAAATTAAGGCGTAAAATCCTTCAATGTCCCAAAGGTAGCAAAAGTTTCTGGTCGTTTGTAAAAAACGTAAAAACCTCAACTAAGTCGTCTATACCGACGCTCATCCACAATGACATTCCAGCTGTCACCCCCTTAGACAAAGCTAACCTACTTGCTGCCCATTTCGCAACCAGTTCTCAGCTGCCAGCCTGTACTTTGTCTCCGCCTGTACTAGAGTGCGTCAATTCCACCATGGGACTAATCCACTTCCGCACTCGTACAGTCGGAAGGGTTCTTAAAGACCTCGACATACACAAATCCGCTGGTCCAGATGGTATTGCCCCAATAGTTCTGAAGAGGTGTTCTTCTACGCTGGCAAAGCCACTGCGTAAGCTTTTCACCTTTCCTACACCTCTGGGCTCTTTCCGAGTAGGTGGAAAACAGCATTTGTCCAGCCTATACCCAAAAAAGGCGAATCATCTTCTTCCTCCAACTACAGACCCATTGCACTAACGTCCCTTCTTTCCAAGGTCATGGAAACGGTGATTAACCGTCAGCTTATGAAATATCTGGAATCACGGAAACTCCTCAATGACCGCCAATACGGTTTCCGCAGCAACAGATCCACTGGTAATTTGATGGCATATCTCGCTGAAAAGTGGAATCACTCGCTTCACCAAGCAGGTGAAAGCAAAATTGTTGCACTGGATATTTCGAAAGCATTTGACAGGGTTTGGCATGAAGCCCTATTGTCGAAAATGCGTGCTTTTGGGATCGATGAGTCTCCCTTTCAATGGATTAGAAGCTACCTTTCGTATCCTTCAATACAAGTTGTTTGGGACGGATTCAAGTCTGATACTCACTTTGTAAATGCCGGTGTTCCCCAGGGCTCCGTTTTGTCTCCGACACTCTTTCTTATTTTTATAAATGATCTCTTGTCTGTTACTTATCCAATTCACTCCTTCGCTGACGATAGTACCCTCAGCTTCTCATATTCGTTCACCAGTTTACAACCCTGCACTTCGGTTGTAGATAATGAGCGGCAGCGTATGTTAAGCTCACTTAATACCGATATCGACAGCATCATCCAATGGGGTAAAAACAATAGAGTGGAATTTAATGCATCCAAAACACGATGCTGTCTCTTGTCGTTAAAGCGTATAACTAACCCGCAGCCATTATCCATGAATGGCACTTGCATCTCAGAGACTGAAAAGCTTTCCATCCTGGGTATGAGTGTTGCTCACAATCTTAATTGAAACGACCATATATTCAGTGTCGCCAAGAATGCTGCGAAATGCCTAGGCTTCTTATACAGATGCAAGAAATATTTCTCACCCTTAGATCTGGCTACAATCTATAAGGCGTTCATTCGCCCCAAATTAGAGTTTAACGCTCATGTCTGGTCCGGTGCTTCCAAGACCTCACTGCACCTACTAGACAGAATACAAAAACGAGCCATAAAACTGATAGGTGACTCCAGCATTACCAAAACATTAGACTCGCTGGAACACCGCAGGAATGTTACCTGCCTCTCCCTGTTTTATCGTTACTATCACCAAAAATGCTCTGATGAAATAGCCAGTTGCATTCCGCCCCTTCAACATTTCTCCCGCAATACAAGTCTCTCTAGGAATGCTCACCAATATACCCTGAAGCCCGCTTTCGGACGTACTGTCAGATATAGAGAATCTTTCATTAACCGAACCACACGAATCTGGAACTCCCTGCCGGATTCGGTTTTCCCCTCTCAATGCAACATGCAAGCATTTAAGATCAATGTCCATCGGCATCTCCTCTATTCCTCTTCCTCTCTACCTTCTGCCCGCACTGTGTCGCGGACATAATATGGTTCATAGACCTTGAGTGCTCGCAAATTAAAAAAAAAAAAAAAAAAAAATAAGACCTTAATCATCCCAGTCCTCCTTTACGGCGAGAGGCTTGGACCTTAACAAAAGCGGATGAAGATGCCCTTGGTCGTTTCGAGAGGAAAATTCTGCGCACTATCTAAGGCCCCGTTTGTTCAAACGGTGTATGGAGGAGAAGATTTAACGGAGAACTGTACGGGTTGTGCAGCGACTTCGGCCTGGTACGACGTCTACGGATACAGTGTCTAAGGTGGCTATGCCATGTAGAGCGCATGGAAAATACAACTCCGACCCGAAGAGTTTTTGAATCCACCCCGGAAGGAAGGCGCGGCAGAGGACGGTCGCATCTACGGTGGCGCACGCAGGTGGAAGGGGACCTTAACCAACTGGGGGTGCGTCGCTGGAAACAGCTGGGAAAAGACGGTGCCAGCTGGAAAAGTTTGTTTGTTGAGGCCCAGGTTCACCACGGACTGTAGCGCCACCTAAGTAAAGTTGATATGGTGACCAAATGTGATTCATATGTAGAGAGGCAGTGCGACAAGTCACTTACAACACTTTTCCAGACAAATAACTTGAAATATACAAACGTACTCTCTTCGACCTTTGAATGGTGAAGGGCGCAGATTACTCGTACTTCTACGAGCTGCAGGCCTGGTTTCTATTTCCACCAATATCACCTAGCCCAACATGCCACTTATGAATATGAAAATGTATTTAATATTATAATTACCCAAATCGTCATCATTCACATAATTGTACACTATCACCGCGCTGAAATTTGCTGCCTGAGCGACTCGTGCTTTCGCCTCGAACGAGCAATTCCCTCTGTAAAGTATGAAGCACATTCATCTATCCTTCAATCATTTACCTTTTCATTTAACATCTTACCTCTGAACTAGAACAGCATATTTATGAAGTGGATTAAGTGGTGGTGGTTTCAGTGAGGTACACGCAAGTGGATCGCTAGCTCTGGCCGCGAACACTCGCAATCCGTTTGCCGGTATGGTAATGCCAAACTGTGCCGGCATATCGTAAAATTCCTGTATGAACTGTGAGCGAAAACAACATTTGATAGTAGATTGTTCATTGAATGGACAATTCATGTTATACGTACCTTATTGGATAGCGTTCGATAGACTAAAATATTGCCCCTAGCCATTGCGACTAGGTAGTAGCATATGCTTAAGATGAGAAACCGTCGTGACATGTTGGAACAACACAAGAGTACACTCTATTGCAGTTAATGGAAAATGTATTGCTGTCTGTTCTATTTGCTTCTCTCTGGCTTGTTAGCAGGTATTTTTGTGACGTGTATTGTTCGACTTGCTTTTGAGGGCTGGTGTTATTTGCCTCCGGTATGTGTCTTGTTTACCAGACAAATTGCATGGTATACAGCGAATTTCTGGTGAAGTGGATCTGAAAATAATGAAAAAGATTAGAGAAATGTTGATGAAGGATAGAAGGCAAAATGGGCAAGAGGGAGTTGTTAACAATTCGAACTGAATTCAAATAGAGCAGCTAGTGGTGTGAACAGAAATAGCATCTTTTGAATTTAGTATAAAGGTAAGTACTTCTGGCATCTCTTCATTGCCAAGGTGGTGGCCGTGGTGCAGTGGTTAACATCATCGACCGCCGAGCGGAAGGTTTATGGTTCAAATTAGCTTCATAGCCAAGAAAAAGTAATTCCTATACGGACAAAAAGTATGCAACGCAGTTGTGAATGTAAAGTGACCAGACGTACTGCTGCAGGCATAACACTCACAGTATATGGTCAACCGATATTCATCCTCTGCGTATGCAATACCAAAGTGCTCGAACGAATTACTACGGACTATAACCAACGCGGAATTTGGTCGGCTCTCGTCCTATCTAGGTCTAGGACAACCACCCCTGAAAGTAGTGAACGAACATCAACGACCCCAACAACTGCACTCCGTTCAGGTTGTGTGTGTCAACACATCATAAGAGAATATGAAAATCTCTTGAACCTGCGCGAGTCTCTAAAAAAAAAACAGGTGTCTCGTGGCTTCGTTATTCATTTCTATCCTAACTCACATTCCACACGCTATTGGAAGATCTGTTATACAGGTTGACGGCTATTTTATTGACTAATCTTCTTAAATCTGGAGATTTTATATGGAAATTACAGAGGGGGAAGAGCGAATGGCGAGCTTGCTGCGCCAAAAACAGGATCAGTCGGTTGGGCTTCGGCCTAGTAAGCCGTAACCGTAAAAAAAAAACAAAAAACTACAAACTCAGAGACAACCACAAGCCTCGGATGTAACGGACGGACTACACGTTGACGACCCCCGCAAAACGTATAAAAAGACAAGAATATCGGTTCTGCACCTGGAATGTTAAGGGACCTAACAGACCCGGTGCGGCCGTACAGTTAAAAAAACGCCGTGAGTCGGTGTTAGTCGAGAAGCTTTTCATGGCAAGTATACTCGCTCATCCGAAAGCGAGCCGAAAGCTGGACGATAAGCAGGACAGCGGAGCTGATTTTGGGTTCTTTCGAAAGAAAAATTCTGCGCCGGATATTTGGTCCTGTCTGTGAGGAAGGTGAATGGAGAAGAAGACACAACCGCGAACTCTACGAGCTGTACCAAGATGTGGATGTAGTCCGGAAGGCAAGGATCCGTCGACTACACTGGCTCGGCCACATCGAGCGCATGGACATCAACGCTCCAGCTAAGAGGGTCTTCGACTCCGAGCCTCCTGGTTCGAGAAGAAGAGGAAGACCGAACCTCCGGTATAAAGACCAAGTAATCGCGGATGTAAGACATCTTGGTCTTGGCAACTGGAAGCAGCGTGCCCGGGACCGTCAAGGATGGAAGGCAGCTATAGCTCAGGCTCAGATCCTCCATGGATCGCAGGCCTGATAAGTAAGTAAGTAAGTAAGTAAGTATACTCGCTCATCGTGCGTCAGAATCCAACACACTAAAACCTCTGCGCTACGGCACAACGCCCTAAGCTGCTATAAAAGCAGATATTACTGCACTCCAAGAAGTGCGATTGGATGGATCGGGTATAAAAGGATGAAAAACGGTGACATTTAATACGGAAACTGCTATAAGGAGATCAGACAACGCCTATTTGGATGCGGATTTGTTCTTCGAGCTGGACTTAGGCACAAAGTCCTAAACTTCCGTCATGTTAGCGAACGCCTCGTAACAATCCGCATCAAAGCTTTCTTCGGGAACATCAGCTTGATATGCGTCCACGCCCCCGCAGAAGAAAAAGACGACAGAGTCAAAGATGACTTCTATGACCTCCTAGATAAAACATACGCTCAATGCCCCAGCTACGACACCAAAATTATTCTAGGCGATTTCAACACGAAGCTGGGTAAAGAGAATATCTTTGAACGAGTCGTAGGAAAGCACAGCTTACACGACAACACGTCCGAGAACGGATTCAGGCTAATAGACTTTGTGACGGGGAGTAATCTCCTAGTAGCTAGCACACGATTCCCACATCTCAACATCCACAAGGGAACAAGGGCGGTCTCCTGATTAATTAGGATTAGGAGTGGGACAGGAGCGCCTGATCACTGCGGCCACTAGTGGGCCTATTGTGATATCCCCCACTTACAGTTGCTTTTGAGTGAGCTAGGAGCAATTTCTTCTGCTCCAAGGTAATACTTGCTACTACTTGTAATACTTGTGACGATGACGTGTACTGACAAGGCAGTTACAGTGGCACAGTATGTGCTCTGCACATTCTGCAAGTATCATCTTGTACAATGCCCATGGTTTTGAGATGTTTGTTGACTGTGCAGTGTCCAGTAAGAAAACCTGTGATTATACGAATCTAACCTCGAAAGCATGAGGAGTTGTTTCGTTCTTGTGAGAGATGGGGTTGGGAGGAACAACTTGGCTTATCTGCTACCTTCCGTTTGTGGCCAGTAGTGATCGGTCGTGTTGCTTAACCAAATGGTTATGCAGCATATGGTGGTGCCGATGGGTATGCCGCAGAAAGGCCGTGGCATTATGAATGATGAAGCGGAGCCTTTCCTTGCAAGCAGGACTGCCTTTTCGTTGCCTGTATGGCCGCTGTGTCCAGGTATCCAAATGAGGTGAACTCTGTTTGTACTGGCCAGCTGGTGTAGCAGTTGTAGGCAGTCCCATACCAGTTTGGAGGTGATTTCATAGCTCTTTAGGGCCAGAAGTGCTGCCTTCGGAGTTATATCTGTCCATGCTGAAGTAGATGCATGTGCCGGTATTTGCTCCGTATACTCCAGCCCAAATGCCTGCGTTCGTTTTGGAGCCGTCTGCGTACCACACGTAGGATCCGTGATTGAAGGAGGGTCTATCCTGTTCCCAGTTTTGTCGGTTGGGGAAGGTGACTTTGTAGTTTTGGCTGAAGTTGTATCTGGGGCGACAATTGTTTGTGTGAGAAATCCTTAGGATTTCATGCCTGTTTAGTTCAGTAAGGATGTCAGGATGAGAGAACCTACAGTTAGAGTCATCCTCCGTGACTCTGGCTTCTTTCTTCAGTTGGAGGTGTAAAGGTGGTAGGTCCGTGATGACTTCTAGTGCTGCTGTGCGGGTAGTTCTCATGGCCCCTGTAATGCAGATACCAGCTAGTCTTTGCAGTTTGTTGAGCTCGGCTTGCACTATAACTTGTTTTGTTTTGTGTCACCAAACAGTGAGACTTTTGCTGCTCCATTAAAATATCCTGGCTTTCTCAATGGTCTTTGTAATGTGAGAGGTCCAAGTGAGCTTTTTGTCTAGAGTTAACCCTAGGTATTTGACTTCTTTTGAGAACTCTATAGCTTCACCAAAGAGGGTGGGTTTGGAGAGTTTATGCCTGTTCCTCCTTTTGGTGAAGGCGACTATAGTGCTTTTTCTGGGGTTGACATTTAGTGCGATGCACTAAATGGTGCAGTGAGCATGCACCGGCTCATCTGTAAGATATAGTCAGAGGAAAGCATGCCCGAAGAAAGGAGTCTAAGCATCGTATGACCGATCCACAAGAAAGGAGACCCCTCTGACTGCGCCAACTACCGAGGTATGTCTTCTTAACATCGCCTACAAAATCTTCTCTGCCGTTTTATGTGAACGCATGAAGCCTTTTGTAAATAGGCTGATAAGTCCTTATCAGTGTGGATTCAGGCCAGGGAAGTCCACCATCGACCAAGTCCTTACACTACGGCAGATCCTGGAAAAAACAAATTAATTTTAAGTCGCCACTCGCCACTCGATCTCTGTCCCTGCTCAATCCAAGTTGACACACAGCCTCCGCGTGGCCTCCCCTGGATAGCTATACTGGCACCCGCCAGGTAGTGAACCAATGTGTGCAGCGACCCGACCCCTTGTTCCTGGGGAAAGAGGAACCTGGCCCTCCAGGTTGGGGGTTGCGCTTAGGGCTAACATCCCTATCGCTTAAAACAAGAATTTTGTTCAGAGACAACCAATAGCCTCGGATACGGACGGATTACATGTTGACGACCCCCGCAAACGTCAAAAAGGAAACGAATTTCGGTTCTGCACCTGGAATGTTAGGTCCCCCAACAGACCAGGTGCAGCCGAACAACTGGTCAACTCTTTGGACTGCTATAAGGCAGACATTACCGCGCTCCAAGAAGTGCGATGGGATGGGCCAGGCAAAAAGCGGATGAAAAACTGTGATATATACTACGGAAACTGCTACAGAGAAAGTAAACAACGCTTATTCGGATGCGGATTTGTTGTTCGAGGCAGACTCAGGAAAAAAGTCTTAAGCTTCCAGTATGTAAGCGCACGCCTCATAACTATCCGCATCAAGGCCAATCTCGGCAATATAAGCTTACTATGTGTCCACGCCCCCACAGAGGAGAAAGATGACCGACATAAAGACGACTTCTATGATCTCCTAGGTAGAACGTATGCGCAATGTCCCAGCTATGACACCAAAATCGTTCTAGAAGATTTCAATGCGAAGCTGGGTAAGGAAGCTATCTTTGAACGGGTCATTGGAAAGCACAGCCTACACAACACCACGTCAGAAAACTGCCTAAAGCTGACTAGTGGACTTTATGGCGGGACATAATCTGGTAGTAGCAAGTACACGATTCCCACACCTCAACATCCATAAGGGGACCTGGCGGTCTTTCGATCAATCGACAACCAACCAAATTGATCATATTGCGATCGACGGCAGACACTCCTCCAGCATCCTAGATGTCCGAACCTTTCGAGGAGCCAACATCGGCTCTGATCATTACCTTGTTGCAGCCAAGGTACGGATGCGAATTTCTCGGAACCAACGGAGTCGAGTAAGAACACCAAAATTTAAGGTCGGAAAGCTGCAATCTCAGGAGACCGCCAGAACCTTCGCCGATCAAGTCTCCCTCAAGCTCTCCCAGGTCCCGATGCAATCTGCAGAAACCATAGAACAGCAATGGAGTCGTTGTCAGAAAGCCATTAGAGAGGCCGCCTCAGATATACTCGGTTTCGAGCCACCACGGTCGAGAAACCCCTGGTTTGATGATGAGTGCAGACAGGCCCATGTAGAGAAACAGAATGCATACATGGCCACATTGCATCGACGGACGAGAGCTGCCCGCGAGCTCTATGAACAGAAAAGGAGGGAGGAGCATGCGCATCTGAGAAGGAAAAAGAAGGAGCACGAGAAGCGCGAGATCGAGGAGATGGAGAGATGTTACTGCATGAACGACGTTCGAAAATTTTACCAGAAAGTAAAACGAACATGCCAAGGCTATAAAGCCAGAGCAGAAGCCTGCAGGGATGAACACGGACAACTAGTAGTGGAGTCACCGTCGATGCTGAGATTGTGGAAGGACCACTTCTGCAGACTGTATAACGGCGATGATAGTCAAAATGCCGCCGTCAGGCAGAGCGAACCATTCACAATGGACGAAGACGAAGGAGAATCCCGTCCACCCGACCTAGACGATGTTAAGATAGCGATATCGAAACTTAAGTCTTATAAAGCTGCTGGAGCAGACGGACTCCCCGCGGAGCTGTTTAAAGCAGCTGGCGATGAGCTGGTTAGGAACATGCACCAACTCATCTGCAAGATATGGTCGGAAGAACGCATGCCCGATGAATGGAATCTCAGTATCGTTTGCCCGGTCCATAAGAAAGGAGACCCCTATGACTGCGCCAATTACAGAGGGATAAGCCTCCTGAACATCGCGTACAAGATCCTCTCTGCCGTACTGTGTAAGTTCCTGAAACCGTTCGTGGACAATCTGATAGGTTCCTACCAGTGTGGTTTCAGGCCAGGAAAATCCACGATAGACCAAATATTTACACTACGGCAGATCTTGGAGAAGACCCATGAATTCCAGGTCGACACGCACCATCTTTTCGTCGACTTTAAAGCCGTGTATGACAGTGTTTATAGAGACGAGTTATACAGAGCCATGTCATGTTTTAACATTCCTGCCAAACTCGTCAGACTATGCAGGATGACTGTGGAGAACTCTCGCTGCTCCATTAAGGTCGGAGGTGAACTAACCGACCCCTTTGATGTTAAAAAAGGTTTTAGACAGGGTGACGCACTGTCATGTGATTTCTTCAACATTATTCTTGAAAAGATCGTGCGGGACTCTGCGGCCAATACAAAAGGTACGATCTACTTCAAGTCCACACAATTGCTTGACGTCATTGGACGAACAAAGCGAGACGTCAATGAGGCGTTCACAAGCATTGAAGCAGAAGCGGCGAAAGTGGGTCTAAGGGTAAATGGGGACAAGACCAAATATATGCTATCATCCAAGAAAGACGCACAACACCGACGTCTTGGTCAGAACGTCACCTTCGGCAGCTATATTTTTGAAGTAGTCAAGGACTTCGTCTACCTGGCTCGGTAGTGACAAGCAGCAACGACACCAGCGCTGAGATAAAACGCAGAATAACTCTTGCCAATCGCTGCTTCTTCGGGCTCAAGAGGCAATTGAGTAGTGGAGCCCTCTCTCGAAAAACTAAGGTTTCCCTCTACAAAACCTTAATCATCCCGGTCCTCCTCTACGGCGCTGAGGCTTGGACGTTGTCAAAAGCGGATGAAGAGGCTCTTGGACGTTTCGAGAGGAAAATTCTGCGTGCAATCTTTGGTCCCGCTTGTGTAAACGGAGAATGGAGGAGGAGATTCAACCAAGAACTGCACGGGCTGTACAGCGACATCGGCCTGGTTAGACGTCTTCGGATCCAACGTCTAAGATGGCTAGGCCATGTAGAGCGAATGGACATCAACGCTCCGGCCCGAAGAGTCTTCGACTCCAACCCCGAGGGACGACGCAGCAGAGGACGACCGCATTTAAGGTGGCGCGCACAGGTGGAAGGGGACCTCAACCAACTGGGCGTGCGGCACTGCAAGCGGCTGGCCGAAGATCGGGCCGACTGGAGAGGCTTGTTGGTTGAGGCCCTGGTTCACCCCGATCTGTAGCGCCATCAAAGTAAGTAAGTAAGTAAACGAGGGCAAAACTAAATACATATGTAAATGCTGTCATCAAAAAAGGACACTCACCACCAACGTCTTGGCCAGAATGTTTGTATTGACAGATATAAGTTTGGGTTAGTTAAGGACTTCGTCTACCTTGGCTCCGCAGTGACCTGGAACGACGACATCAGTTCCGAAATCAAGCGCAGAATCACTCTTGCCAATCGCTGTTTCTTTAAGCTCAGGAGGCAATTGAGTAATAGAGCTCTCTCCCGGACGACAAAGTTGACTCTATATAAGACCCTTATCATCCCGGTCCTCCTGTACGGCGCAGAAGCATGGACACTATCAAAAGCGGATGAGGAGGCCCTTGGTCGGTTCGAGAGAAAGATTTTGCGCGTGATTTTTGGACCTATAAACGCAGACGGGGAGGAAAAGATTCAACCACGAACTTTACGGGCTGTACAGTGACATAAGTCTATTCAGACGTCTACGGATTCAACGCCTAAGATGGCTAGGCCACGTAGAGCGAACGGACACCAGAGCTCCAGCCCGGAGAGTCTTTGAATCCAACCCCAAGGGATGAAGAAACAAAGGACGGCCGCACTTAAGATGGTGCAACAGGTGGAAGGTGACCTCAGCCAAATGGGTGTGCGGCAATGGAAAAGGCTAGCAATAGATCGTGCTAGCTGGAAAGGCTTGTTGATTGAGGGCCAGGTTCACTTCGAACCGTAGCGCCCGTTAAGAAGAAGAAGTTATTTTAAATCTAAAGTTTACGCTAATAAACCGACTTCTTTAGCGCGTTTGAAACAGAATATCCGTCACGAAATGGCAGCCCTCACGGAGTCTACTTGCAGAGCTGTAATAAGAAATGTTGCTGTTCGATTAAATGAGTGTCGCGAACGCGAGGGCTTACATTTAGATGACGTTATTCTTAAGAAATAAATTCCCAAATTGTATACTTTAATGATAAATCAATTTTTTTTTTTTTTGATAAAATACGGATCAGAAAAACAGCATTTGCACATGCCTAGTCGCTCGATTTCTCTCGTTCTTTTGTCCTTAGCATGCAGAGTTTAGCTGCAGTTTGTAACTTTGAGGCGTCGTATATCTCTCCTAGCTTAACATGATGGTTAAGGGCCCCTTCAGCGTATCAGACATATCGTAAAACGAAAAGAGGTTTCTGATGCAACCAACTTTCATTAGACAATGGAACCATTAACAATTGAACACACCTGTTTATCAACACACAACTACAGCCGTAAGACAGGCCAAAAGTGACAAAACTGAATTGACGACGACACTACCGGCTTCGGATTACTACGTCCAACACATACCCGTCTTCGCGCCGAAAAACCTAATTACAGAGCGATTAACTCCCTTACGACAAGACCACAAAACCAATCTATCACGAATAATTACTATCAGCCAGTTATCTGACAGATGTCTGTAGACACATGCCATGATCGACCGACCGCAGATTGCTGCATACGAAGCAATCACAATCCAAGCAAACATCATCATATCAACGTGAGAAGAGGAATACCCAAAGATAAACAAACCAACGCCGAACACTGTCAGTTATCGTTTGTAACAAATTCGTTACATTCACGAAGTATGGAAAACACTGAGTCAGATTCATTCACAGCGGGAATAATGAACGCCCAATCGATCTGATGTATACCATCACGAGCCTTGACTTTATCGCCAACCAGCCAACCGTTGTTGTTCGCGAATAAAGCCTGCTTGCCTATATGGAAATGCTTCCGTATCCAGTTGCAATACACTCGTATGTAGAGTAGGTACTGTTTCGTATTATTAAAGCAACCAGACATACGTACTTGTAATGGCTGACCTTTAAAATGCTCCCTTTCGTCTGGTAGGGGCTAGCACCTTTGACTACGTATTTTAGTTCAATGAAACAAAACACAACTGACGATTAAACGTTGTGATTTAATTACACAAAAAGGTGCAGCTATAAGCAATGCACCGGTGTTCGGAGGCACCATACATGCGAACGTGACTTATGTGCGAGCACACAGGTCGGTCGAGTCCTTATCAGGTATGCATTTGAAAAGAGAATTTATTTGTATACGAACGTAAGTATCTGACGAAATATGTAGTCTATCTTGAGAGCCGATAAGTCACAAACTGTTGCCACTTGATGCCGCTGAATTCGGTTTGGATGAAAAAAACACGTCCGACAGACTTTGCTAGAAGTTACTTAATCGCTTGCGACGTTTTCTCTTATCAGTTATTTTATGAAAGGTTTTTGTCTATGAAGCTTTCATCGTCAGCAGGCATCTGACAGGTACATAACAATAGCCGTCATCTTAAGGGGACAGGTTATAGTCGGTAAGTTGTAAACTCAGTTATTAGAATTCCTGTGATAGTTGTTGACTACTAGGAGAATACCCTAATCGGGCTACTTGTATTACTACATATTTGGAGAAAAAGCCGACGACTCCTTGAAAGACACGTCGGCCTTAGACCCTCTAAATTGTAAAATTGAATATCGCAGGAGCCTGAACAACTCCATCTCCAAAAACAGCTTCAGACTAGTAGATTTTCATGGCAGTCATCTGTTCTGTTTGATGTTAATTTTGTTATTTTTTATTTTTCAGAGACTAAAGTACAAATCACCACGTGAAAACGATAAAACTTTATTATCAAAGTGGGTGTTCTGTTGTGGCAACAATATGCGCGTCGTGCCCATATTACAGCCCTTCCCATTCTCCTATTCAAGCTTTGTCGCCCGACCGGTTCAACGAATAATCAGGCAACGCCCGCAGGTTAATGAAACACAATATCTGCTGAAAACATTATTGCTGTTCGTGAGTCAATTTCGCGCCTCACATATGAACTTGGCCTTACTTACTTACTTATCAGGCCTGCGATCCATGGAGGATCTGAGCCTGAGCTATAGCTGCCTTCCATCCTTGACGGTTCCGGGCACGCTGTTTCCAGTTGTCAAGACCAAGATGTCTTACATCCGCGATTACTTGGTCTTTATACCGGAGGTTCGGTCTTCCTCTTCTTCTCGAACCAGGAGGCTCTTAGCTAGAGCGTTGATGTCCATGCGCTCGATGTGGCCGAGCCAGTGTAGTCGACGGATCCTTGCCTTCCGGACTACATCCACATCTTGGTACAGCTCGTAGAGTTCGCGGTTGTGTCTTCTTCTCCATTCACCTTCCTCACAGACAGGACCAAAATAGAATTTTTCTTTCGATAGAACCCAAAATCAGCTCCGCTGTCCTGCTTATCGTCTAGCTTTCGGCTCCGTACAGCAAGACTGGCAGAATGAGCGTTTTGTAAAGCATGACTTTGGTCTTTCGAGTGAGGAGTTTTGACCCCAGTTGTTTGGACAAGCCGAAGTAGCAGCGGTTGCCAAGGGCGATTCTATGCCGGATCTCCACTGTGGTGTCATTTGTGGAATTTACGTTTGCCCCGAGGTAGACAAACTCCTTAACTACCTCGAAATTGTAGCTGTCAATTGTTATATTTTGTCCCAGGTGGTGAGCGACGGATTGGTTTTTGCTCGTTTCGCCTGTTCTTCAATCGCCGTGAATGCTTCCACGATGCCACGGCGAGAACACGCGATGATGTCGATATCATCCGCGTATCATCCGCAGCTGGATGGACTTGTAAAAGATAGTGCCTTCCCTGTTGACGCCTTCCCGTCGCACTATCTGCTCCAGCACCAGGTTGAAGAAGTCACATGACAGCGCATCTCCTTGCCGAAATCCGGTGCATGTTTCGAATGGTTCTGAGGTCCTAGAACCGAGTTGCACGGTGCATCGCGTGATTTTTAGCGTGGCGCGACACAACTGGATCAGTTTTACCGGGATCCCGAATTTGGCCATCGCCCCAAACAGTTCTTCACGATGAATCCTGTCGTATGCGGCTTTGAAATCGATGAAAAGATGGTGTGTATCGATTCGAAACTCGCTGGTCTTTTCCAGGATTTGTCGAAGTCTATAGTTGATTTGCCGGACCGGAAGCCGCACTGATGGCTGCCGATTAGTGCGGTGCAAAATGGTTTCAGACGTTCACACAATACGCTGGACAGGATCTTGTATGCGACATTGAGCAGGGATATACCTCTATAGTTCTTGCAAGAGGTAGGATCGCCTTTTTTGTGGATGGGGCATATAGAGCTGGTATTCCAGTCGTCGGGCATGCTTTCATCTTCCCAAATTCTGCAAATGATCTGGTGCATGCTCCCTACCAGAACATCGCCGCCAGCCTTGAAGAGCTCTGATGGCAAGCCATGTGAGCCTGCGGCCTTGTTGTTCTTCAGCTTCTGAATAGCTGTGCCGACTTCTTCTATGCTGGGTGGGAGGACTACTTCAGCGGCTGGAGTTGGGATTTCCTCGGTCCCTACCACTCTCTGTTGGTCATGCTCGTAAAGCAGCTGCTGGAAGTGCTGCTTAAATACATCCACTATTCCCTGCGGGTCGGTGACAAGATTACCCTCGCAGTTTCGAAGAGCCAGGGTGCCCTTTTTGAAGCCTCCTGCAAGGCCTTTGGCTTTCTTGTAAAAGGCTCGTATTTTATGTTTATCCCCAGACTCCTCGATATCCTTGAGGCTGCGAAGATTCTTTTCTTTTGTCGCAGCAGCTTTTTCTCCTCCCTTCTTCTGGCTCGGTACTCTTCTTGCGCTGCCCTGGTTTCCTCTGCAGCGCCTTTTGGTATGCCTCGTCGGTTGCAGCCTTTTTCTGCTCACAATCGCCATCATACCACGGGTTTCTTGTCGGGGGTGGTAGGTATCCTAAGGTGGTTTCGGCTACTTCCTGAATGGCTGAGCGGCAATGCACCCACATATTATTGGCATTTGTGTTCGACGTAGGCATACCGTAGAGTCTTTCGCTCAGCTGCTCCCTGTAGACTCTGGCAACCTCCGGTGTGCTCAGGCGCCCAATGTCGAACCTCCTCCTGATGGGCTGGTGCAGCTTTCTGACATTGGACAGTCGAGCTCTGAATCTTGCTGCTACGAGGAAGTGGTCAGAGTCGACATTTGCCCCTCTGAATGTTCGCACATCCAGGATGTTTGACGAGTGCCTTGCGTCAATGAGCACATGGTCGATTTGGTTGGCGGTTCGACCGTCCGGAGATCGCCAGGTTGCTGTGTGGATTCGCTTGCGAGGGAATCTTGTGCTACTTATCACCGCATTACGAGTTGTCGCAAAGTCAGCGAGTCGGAAGCCGTTATCTGTTGTTGTATCGTGGAGGCTGTGCTTTCCGATCACTCCGCCAAGGGTGTTTTCCTTACCGATTTTGGCGTTGAAGTCCCCGAGCACGATTTTTACATCGTACTCCGGACAAGCTCCGTAGGCGTTGTCCAGGAGGTCATAGAAGTCCTCCTTGATAGGGTCTTCAGCCTCGTCGGTAGGGGCGTGTGCACATATAAGGCTGATGTTATAAAATCTGCCTCTGATGCGGATCACAGCCAGGCGATCACTTATAGGTTTAAAGTCGATGACCTTCGACCTTAACCGCTTTCCCACGACGAATCCGCATCCCAGTAAGTGCAACCTTTTGTGACAGCTGTAATAAATGTCGCAATTTTTCTTCCTAATCGTACCGTTTCCTATCCAGCGTATTTCCTGGACCGCAGTAATATCCACCTTGTACTGCGTGAGGATTCCTTCTAGTTTATGAGCAGCTCCGGGAGTGTACAGGGTTCTGACATTCCAGGAGCATGCTCGCAAATCGTGTTCCTTTTTCGTGCGTTGTCGTCGTCGAGTATCCGTCCGTGTATCCGAGGCATCTTGCTCATTCATAACTTCAGGTTTTTTTTACGTGGGCGGATTGTTAGCCCGCCTTACAACCGCCATTCTACTCGGGGTTTTTTTCGCTGCATACGTTTGTTCACCTCCCAACGGTTGTTGAAGAGGCTATCCAGAGGGTGCCGCGAGGAAGCCGTATGTCAACTTGACCCGGGCATTTAAAC
Source organism: Eumerus sabulonum (assembly GCA_951905685.1). NCBI lineage: Eukaryota > Metazoa > Arthropoda > Insecta > Diptera > Syrphidae > Eumerus > Eumerus sabulonum. The sequence goes on from OX645060.1 coordinate 11,590,461, forward strand.
AGGGATCATTGCTGGCATCTCGCCAGGTTGAGAGCAATCAACAACTTTACCCTGTATGTCCGAGCCCATGCATAACTCGCCCATGTTGAAAAATCCTGATCAACAAACAACCAAGTTGCGAAAGACATTCCTCCAGCGTCTAGAATGTTCAGACCTCTTGGGAAGCTTAACTTAATTCGGATCACTACCTTGGTGCAGTTAAGATAAAGATGCGGACAACTCAAACCCTATGCGATTGAGTAGCGCTATTGAGCTTCACAAGCCCTCTCAAAATTCAAATGCAAACTTCACGAACAATATAAGGGTACCGAGGACGTTGTCATAAAGGCACATAAGAATACGCATTTTCCACGGGCTAGGGAAAGAGCTTAAAAAGCGCATGATGCAGGAGAAATGGGCATTATGATATTAAAAGTTGTTGACTAAACATCATGCCCGGTGGAGAAGCTTGTCGGTTGCAGCTTGCGTCACCAACTCAACACATTGGTATTGGGTGCTGATGGCTTGTTCCTTTTGTATCTGATCGGGATTTCTTTAATTAATCCAAATCGTGGCATTTTTTTCGTTTAAACTACATTCAAAATACACGCGTTTCTGTGTCGTTTTTTTTATGAGTCATGCCCTTTATGGACCTATTGAATAATCGAAAAAACCTTGTTTTCTGATGAAGATAACAGCTGTGTTTGCACATGTGCGCCCATATACTAAGCATGCAAATTCGAGACGACACGGCTATGGTATAACTCGTGATCTCTGGGTTTGAATTAGGCGGTTCATAACTGAGATATGACATTGGAGAATGAAGATTACTTGTAGGCAATAGCTTTTCGACTCTGTTGCGTTCACACCAAAAATCCTTAAACGCCCTGGTCTATTTGTTTCCCTTGGTGTAGAGCATGACATACAGTTTGCCATAGAAATTGTTTGGAAAACCAAGAAATACACAACAAATACGCTTAAAAGTATATATTGCGAGCGTCAAAAGTATGTGTACACCTCCATCTGACTTCTAACGTTCTATATCTACCAATGGTTGGCATGCTCTGAAAAACAAGAACCTAGAACAAGCCGTACGGTGATTGTAGCTACTGTTATGACAGCGACACCAACACTGTAACAACTAGGGTGTTGCAAAATACATCTGCAGATCGTTCCCCCACTAAACTCGGGGAATCGTTGACAAGAAGATCAATGGATCACTTCCATTGGACCCGTAATTTTCGGCGTGGCAATAATAAGCCAGAGCCTATGCCAATCGCGTCTCCCTTAAGCTATCGGAAAACCCTCCAACACCTGCTCAGACCGTAAAACACCAATGGACCCGTTGTCAACAAGCCTTAGAAAGTGCTGCTTCTGAGGTACTGGGTTTCAAACCGCCACCAACAAGAAACCCATGGTTTGATGACGAGTGTAGGAGGGTACACGCAGCAAAGCAGCAAGATTATCAAGAGGCGCTGCATAGAAGGACGAGAGCAGAAAAGGAGGGAAGAACATAAGCTTCTCCAAAAAACAAAAAGGCAGCATGAGAAGATCGCGATCGTAGAGATAGAGAGATGCTATCGCAGGAATGACGTTCGGAGGTTTTATCAACGAATAAAACAAACATGCCAGGGATATAAGGCCAGAGCGGAAACCTGCAGGGACGAAAATGGTAACCTAGTAGTGCATTCACAGTCGGTACTAAGAATCTGGAAAGACTACTTCTGCAGACTGTATAACGGCGATGACGAAACAGATCCCGCTGTCAGGCAGAATAATCCTTTCACAACGGACGATGATAGCAGAGAATTCCGTCCCCCTGACCTGGACGAAGTTAGGAATGCTTTTTCTATGCTTAAGTCCAAAAAAGCTGCTGAAGTAGACGGACTTCCTGCCGAGCTCTTTAAGGCAGCTGGAGATGACCTGGTTGAGAGTATGCACCAGCTCATCCGCAAGATATGGTCAGAAGAATGCATGCCCGATGAATGGAATCTTAGTATCGTTTGCCCGATCCACAAGAAAGGAGACCCCTTTGTCTACGCCAACTACAGAGGAATAAGTCTTCTGAACATCGCTTATAAAATCTTCTCTGCTGTTGTGTGAACGCTTGAAACCGTTCGTTAATAAACTGATTGGTCCATATCAGTGTGGTTTCAGGCCCGGGAAGTCCACTATAGATCAATTATTCACACTGCGGCAGATCCTGGAAAACACAATCGAGTTCCAGATCGACACCCACCCCCTGTTTGTCGACTTTGAGGCTGCATACGATAGTATCAATAGAGACGAGCTATACAACGCCATGTCTAGTTTTGACATCCCTGCCAAGCTCGTCAGATTGTGCATGATGACATTGGAGAACTCTCGCTGCTCCGACAGGGTCAGAAGCAACCTAACCGATACCTTTTATGTCAAAAAAGGTTTTAGACAGGGCGATACGCTATCGTGTGACTTTTTCAACATCGTCCTTGAAAGGATAGTGTAAAACTCACTGGTCAATACGAGGGGCACCATCTTTTTCAAGTCCATACAACTGCTCGCATATGCCGATGACATTAACATAATTGGACGAAGTCAGCGAGATGTCATTGAGGCCTTTACGAGCATTGAGACGGAAGCGGCTAAAATGGGACTGGCGGTAAATGAGGGCAAAACAAATTATATGTTGTCGTCGAAAAAGGACACGAACCACCGGTGTCTTGGCCAGGGTGAACATATTAGCAGGTATAATTTCGAGGTAGTCAAGGACTTCGTCTACCTGGGCTCCGCAGTGACATGCAGAAACGACATCAGTGCCGAAATCAAACGCAGAATAACTCTTGCCAACCGCTGTTTCTTTGGGCTCGGGAGGCAATTGAAAAGCAGAGCCCTCTCTCGAAAAACCAAGGTGAGCATATACAAGACCCTTATCATACCGGTCCTGCTCTATGGCGCAGAGACATGGACCTTATTGAAAGCGGATAAGGAGGCCCTGATCGTTTTGAGCGAAAAATTTTGCGTGCGATTTTCGGCCCGACCTGCATAAATGGGGATTGGAGGAGAAGCCTTAATAGTGAACTGTACGGGCTGTACAGCGACATGGCTAAGATGGCTTGGTCATGTTGAGCGTATGGAAAAAACAGCTCCGGCCCGGAAGGTCTATGAATCCAACCCCAAAGGGCGACGCTGTCGAGATCCCCTTCCAACTGTGTGCGCCATCTTAAGTGCGGCCGTCCTCTGCTTCTTCGTCCCTCGGGGTTGGATTCAAAGACTCTCCGGGCTGGAGCTGTGGTGTCCATTCGCTCTACATAGCCCAGCCATCTTAGGCGTTGAATCCGTAGACGCCTGACTAGGCTCTTGTCGCTGTACAACCCGTAAAGTTCGTGGTTGAATCTTCTCCTCCATCCCCCGTCTGCGTTTATAGGCCCGAAAATCACGCGCAAAATCTTTCTCTCGAACCGACCAAGGGCCTTCTCATCCGCTTTTGATAGTGTCCATGTTTCTGCACCGTACAACAGGACCGGGATGATAAGGGTCTTATATAGAGTCAACTCCCTATTACTCAATTGCCTCCTGAGCCTAAAGAAACAGCGATTGGCAAGAGTGATTCTGCGTTTGATTTCGGAACTGATGTCGTTGTTCCAAGTGACTGCGGAGCCAAGGTAGACGAAGTCCTTAACTACCTCGAACTTATATCTGCCAATACAAACGTTCTGGCCAAGACGTCGGTGGTGAGCGTCCTTTTTTGTTGACAGCATTTACATATGTATTTAGTTTTGCTCTCGTTTACTGCCAAACCAATTTTCGCCGCCTCCATCTCAATACTTGCAAACGCCTCATTGACATCTCGCTGCGATCTACCTATTATGTCAATGTCGTGGGCGTATGCAAGGAGTTGCGAGGATTTGAAATAGATTGTGCCTCTTGTATTGGCCAGTGATTTTTGCACAATCATTTCCAATATGATGTTGAAGAAATCACACCACAGCACATCGCCCTGCCTAAATCTTTTTTTGACATCAAAACTATCGGTAAGGTGTTTACCGATTCGGATGGAGCACCGAGCATTCTCCAAAGTCATCCTGCATAGTCTGACGAGTTTAGCAGGTATGTCAAAGGTAGACATAGCGTTGTATAGCTCGTCTCTAATTATGCTGTCGTATGCGGCCTTGAAGTCGACAAAAAGGTGGTGAGTGTCGACTTGAAATTCATTGGTTTTTTCCAGGATCTGCCGTAGTGTGAAGATTTGGTCGATGGTGGACTTCCCTGACCTGAATCCGCACTGATAAGGACCTGTCAGCTTATTTAAAAAAGGCTTCAGGCGTTCACACAAAACGGCAGAGAAGATTTTGTAGGCGATGTTAATGAGACTTATTCCTCTATAGTTGCCGCAATCAGAGGGGTCTCCTGAGACCCCATTCCTCGGGCATGCTTTTCTCTGACCATATCTTACAGATGAGCTGGTGCATGCTCCTAACCAGGTCATCCCCAGCTGCCTTGAAGGGCTCAGCAGACAGTCCGTCTGCGCCAGCAGCTTTATTCGACTTGAACTTCGATATGGCAATCTTAACTTCGTCGAGGTCAGGGGACAGAATTCTCTGCAGTCTTCGTCGATTAGAAATGGATCATTCTGCCTGACAGCGGTATATTGACTAACATCGCCGTTATACAGTCTGTAGAAGTGGTTTTTCCATATTCTCAGCATCGACTGCGATTCTACTACTAGGTGTCCGTTCTTATCCCTGCAGGCTTCCGTTCTAGCTTTATAGCCTTGGAATGTTCGCTTTATCTATTGATAAAACTTTCGAACGTCACGCCTGCAGTAACACCTCTCAAAATCCTCAATCGTGCGCTTCTCGTGCTCTTTCTTCTTTCTTCTTTTTAACTCGTAGAGCTCACGAGCTGCTCTTGTTCTTTTATGCAGCGAGGCCTTATATGCATCCTGCTTCGCTGTGTGAATCCTCCTGCACTCGTCATCGAACCAGGTGTTTTTTTCGTGGTGGAGCCTTGATACCCAAAACTTCGGATGCAGAGCTTTTCAGGGCTTGTATGCAAAGGCTCCACAGCTGCTCTATTGATAGTGTGGAGGATTCAGGTGTATTGGAGAGCTTAAGGGAGACGCGATCAGTAAAAGCACGAGCGGTTTCTGGCGATAGTAGCTTTCCGACGTCATAACTTTGTATTCTTACTCTACTCCGTTGGGTTCGTGATATCCGTAAGCGCATCTTAGCTACTACAAGATAGTGGTCCGAGTCGATGTTAGCCCCTTGGAAAGTTCGAACATCAAGAATAGTGGAGGAGTGTCTGACGTCGATCGCGATGTGATCAATCTGGTTGGTAGTCGATTGATCAAAAGACCGCCAGGTGCCTTTGTGTATATCGAGGTGTGGAAAGCGCGTACTGGCTAGAAGGAGATTTCGCCCAGTAGCAAGATCAATCAGCCTGTGTCCATTATCGGATGTGGTGTCGTGTAGGCTATGTTTGCCGATGACTCGTTCAAAGATGCTTTCCTTACCCAGCTTAGCATTAAAGTCTCCTAGTACAATTTTGATTTCATAGCTGGGACATTGGGCATACGTTCTGTCTAGGAGATCGTAGAACTCATCTTTGGCGGAGTCATCCTTGTCTTCTATGGGGGCGTGGACGCAGATCAAGCTGATGTTACATATCAAGCCTTAATACGGATTGTTATGAGGCGTTCGCTCACATGCCGAAAGCTTAGGATTTTTTGCCTTAGTCCACACCTCGAACAACGAATACGCACCCAAACAATCTATGTCTCCCTCCCTATAGCAGTCGCCGTAGTAAATATTGCAGTTTTTCATCCGTTTCATCATCAGTTTCTTTATACCCGGTCCATTCCATCGCATTTCCTGGATGGCGGTGATGTCCGTTTTATAGCGATCTAAGGCGTCCACAAGTTGTTCGGCTGCATGTGGCCTGTTTAGGGACCTAACATTCGTCAACATAAATCCGGTTCGTTATATCCTAGGCTTGTGGTTGTTTCGGAGTTTGAGATTGTTTTACGGTTACGGCTTACTAGGCCGTAGCCCAACGGACTAATCCTGTTTTTTTGGCGCAGGAGGCTCGCCATTCGCCCTTCCCCGTTTCCAATTTCCATAGGAAATCTCCAGATGAAACCACGAGGAGGTGGGGATAGGACTTACTAACAGTGCCGCAAGATGTTCGACTGCGGTGGCTCTTCTCGCTTTTTAGCAGGCCAGCATCCGTCGGATAGATGCTACCCCTACGAGGCCTTTGTTAGTCGTTTGCCATATGCGTTATTGGTCGGGTGAAAATCCACACGTGCTTCATGAATCACCACTTCCCCAAAAAAGAAAAAAAAAGAAAAAAAACCAAAAAAACTGTTTGGTGCGGTTTGCATGCCGGCGGCGGTATTGGGCCATATTTTCTCGTCGACGATAACGATCGTCACATTACTGTGAATGGCCAGCGTTATCGCGCCATAATTACCGATTACTTTTTGGAATAGACTTGGACGACATGTGATTTCAACAGGATGGTGCCACAAGCCATACAGCACACGTTTCAATCGATTTATTGATGAGTACGTTTGATGAGCGTGTTATCTCAAGACTGGCCGCCTCGTACGTGCAATTTAACGCCTCTATACAATTTTCTTTGGGGCTACGTTAAGTCATTGGTTTATGCCAACAAGCCGACGACGTTGGAAGAGCTCAGAGCCAACATTGAACGCAAAATAGCGGCAGTTTCAGCCGAAATGTGTGGCTGAGTCATCGAAAATTGAGTGCAACGGGTCGACCGCTGTAAACGTGCCCGCGGTGGCCATATGAACGAAGTCAAGTCCCATTCATAAATGTTTCGATTGTACTTCAAGCCGATGATAAAGTTTTTGAAATATCTCAAATGGTTTGCGTTTTATTTAAAAAAAAAAAAGTTGTCAAGTCCTTATTGGGAAACCCGATACTAACCCAGCCAAGGTATTTTCAAGATATTGCTTCTTCCAACTACCGCTTGTTCCGGTCGATTGCTCACATGATCTGGCCGAGCAGAACTTCTCTTCTTACGAAGAAGTAAACAATTGGGTCGCTTCAAAAGATGTGCTATGTTTTAAACACCGTATCCGTATGCTGACTGAGAGATGGTCAAAGATAGAAAAAAGCGATGGGCAATACTTTGAATAACACACATTGTACCAATTACTCTGAATAAACTGTAGGCCAGAAAATCATAATTTCTAAGTGTCGCCTTCGTATGTTTAGCATAAGAGTTGTGAACGTACGACTAGGAATGAATCTCGTTCGTTCTAAACAGTTCCCAAACGCAGGAAAGCATGTTGAATCGCAGCAAAACAATCTCGCCGGAAAAGTATTGTCAACAGATAAATACACTGAAAGCCTCGATGACCGTACTATTCGGTTTTGATCAGCAGAAAGGATCCCACTGCATGACAGTGTCTATATTCCGGGCAGCTATGTAACTGAACTCAGGTTGAAGAAACTAGGCTACGAAAGTTGTCTACCTCTTTTACCATTTGAGAACTTGTTTCGTCAGAAATGATGGTAATGATCGTAATGATTTTCTGTCTAAGCCGTAGCATTATACAGCGCCATACAAGTGTTTGGAGTCGGGAGAACCGTTTGAAGTAGGCGCGATCACCTGGGAGTGCAGGAATGAGAATAAGAACTTAGCGGCTCTAAAGTCAATGTAGTAAACGAACATTTCTTCAACCGAGTAGTGAGAAAGATCGTCTTTCACACCACCGTGGCAAAAGCTAATACAACAAGGTAACCGGTCAATCGAATTGACCATGTGTTAATTGACGACAAATAAACGCTAATACGGTGTGAATGTAAGCCCATCAATGGGACAATATCATCTCTGACCAGTCTGAGTCTAGAATTTGTGCTGTCTCGATCAAAAGGATGAAGTCGTTTAGTAGCCAGATACTTAATTTCGCTTAATAGTTGAATGTTTCCAATTGCTTTTGCGCTATTCAGCTAGAAAAAGAAGGATTTTGCGGCCTGCTTTCCTCCCTACAAATCAAATTAAGTGACCTTTACTCCATGAAAGTGTTACACCCCGTTCGACAGTGGAAAACCAGAAAATAATCAAATCGTAATTCAGATACAAACCAAATAAGATAAGGATTAAGTACACAACAACAATGTCACGGGATAATCAGCTTGACTGCTTCGCATATGACTAATGTTATATAAAAGACAAAACATAAGAGAAATAGTATGATGTGTGCGACGTACAGGTATATAGTTTACACCTCAAGGACGGAAAAGCAGCTTCGTGTAGCCTAAAAGCCGCCCACACTTGCCCTGATTGGGTATACAAACAGAAGTAGAACCCAAAAACGCTACAGTACACACCCCAACTTGTTTTCGTAGCAACTAATCCCTCAATGCTTGTTGCTATTCTCAAATTGTTCTTACTATTCTACTTTAGATTCTCTAATTACCATTTTCCACTTGCAGAAACGTCCATAAAAACAAAAAAACAAAACACAAACGCGTTACCAACTGCTCCGTAATTAACCGACTAGCGAGACAGCGCCGTTTGCAATCTCGTTTATTTCACTGCTCGGGATTGGCAGAGTCGCAATTGAGACGCACTTTGTCTGCCTCTGGGGTGAAATGTTTCTCAAATAAAACTCGTTGCTGGTGACTCCTTTTCTGTTTGTGCTTTGATGGTTTTTCGGGTTTTTTTTTCTTTCTTTCTTTTTTTTTAACTTTATTGCGAACGAGCTGCACAGGAATTTTCGAATTTAATTGAATTCACATTTTCACATCATTGTTTCACGCACAAATGGACCTTTCCTTCTCCGAGAAGAGATTTCGCTTGTTTTATTGGAAATTTTCGTTTTGACAAACAAAGGAGGAATTCTCGGTGGTTGTTTTGTGTTTTTATTATTTTTTTTGGTTTTCGTATAGAACTTTTTTCACGACCGACGGAGGAAAATAATTTTTTTGCCCTCTTGAATGACAGTTGACGACATACACAGATGATTGAGATAGAGAGAGACAGCTGATGTGATTCCTGTCGGATGTGTGACATTTGGGTTGAGGGCGAGGTGTGTTTCCTTCGATTGCTACGAATTGTTACGGAGCATCCATATCTGAAAATAGCTCGTTGAGTCGTTGTAGTATTCATTTTTTGAGAGCTCCTTCAATTCTCAAAATTAGGATAAAAGCAAAAATTCGTGACCAGTAATTCGAGGAGTATTTTACATACATTGTATTGGGTTGATTGCACGGCTGTGAGGAAGTCGTGGCAATATGTTCCAAGAATGAAATCAGTTTCTTGAGCAAGCAACAGTGGCTTCTCTGAGAAACGTGCTGCGCTCATTGAAGATAACGACCAGTGGTTTTTTTGTTTTTTTTTTTTTTGTTGAAGGCTTCTGCTATCCGCTGGAGCACTCAGACGCAATCATTGGTCCATTGTCCTCCAGACAGATACCTTACATTACTGTATTTTCCCCGTTCTCCGGAGAAAAATTTGAAAGAGCTTCAGTGATGTAGAGCTAAGGGATTCGGCACACACTACGTCGGCTCCAAGGGTGCGCCACCGTGCGCGAGCAAAGGCGGGACAATCACAGAGGAAATGCTCTGCAGTATCATCCTCCTTTTCGCCACATGCAGCACAGGTAGGCGTCTCACTGATGCTTAGCACGTAGAGATGCTTGGCAAAAGTGTAGTGGCCCGTGATAACTCACACAAGCCTTCTGCAGTCGATTCTCCTTAAAGACAGGAGGAATGCTGCAGATTTTTTGCAGACATCAGGGCATACGCGCTTAGTCATCCTGCAACCCGGGCAATCCCTCCATCTACGGTTGTGTGTGTTAAATACACAATCGTTAATGTAGGAATTTACTGTGGACGCAGGTAGACCTAGAGCGGGTTCAGGTCCTGAGAAGCTCTCCTCTGAACCCATTCTAGCGAGTTCATCAGAGGTCTAATTTCCTGGGACCCCAGAGTGGCCTGGAACCCATACAAGCCTTAATGAATTTAGTGTGCCGACTCTATTCAAGAAGGACTTGGGTACGCACCAATTTGGAGCTAGTTAAGGGGTTACACACAGCTTTTTGTGCAGCTTGGCTGTCACTACAGACGCATATGCTTTCCCCCTTCCACCTGTGCTTCACAACATGAAGCATGCCTATTAGGATTGCGTATATCTCTGACTGGAAGACAGACGCGTACTTTCCTAACGAGAAGTGCAGTCGGATGTTTTCGCGCTCAAAGAACACTTAAGTACCGGACCCCCGGCCAGACCTGGAGTCATCCGTGAAAATGCGAAGACTATCCTTTCCAGGTTCAGTATCCAGCCATAGCCAATCCTGACGCCATGGAAACTCGACTGTGAAATTACGACGCAATAGGATAACGGGCGTCAGTGCGTCAGAAGGCACGTCCATGAGACAGGGGTCGCAGGACAATTCTTGCGCAAGCATACTGTTATTTCTATGCGAGTTATACCAAAGGGAGGGAGGGAGCGAGCAAACAGAGCAAAGAAGTTGATCGCGTTTAACATGGCAAACGCCAGCTTCGATCTCAATCCAAGTTGACACTCAGCCTCCGCGTGGCCCCCCTGGATAGCTACCCTGGCACCCGCCAGGTAGTGAACCAATGTGTGCAGCGACCCAACCCTTGTTCCTGGGGAAAGAGGAACCTGGCCCTCCAGGTTGGGGGTTGTGCTTAGGAGTAACATCCCTATCACGTAAAAACCCACTTGTTCCGAAACGACAACAAGCCTCGGATACGGACGGATACAAAGCTGACGACCCCTGCAAACGACTAACGGACTTGAGAGTCTGCACCTGGAATGTGAGGTCCCTTAACAGACCGGGTGCAGGCGATCAATTGGAGCAAACCCTCAACTGCTATAAAGCAGATATAACCGCACTCCAAGAAGTGCGATGGGATGGACCAGGCAAAAGACGGATGAAAAACTGCGACATCTACTACGGGAACTGCTACAAGGAGAACAAACAGCGCCTATTCGGGTGCGGATTCGTTATTAGAGGAAGACTCCGACAAAAAGTCTTAAGCTTCCGAGATGTAAGCGAACGCCTCATAGCAATCCGCATCAAAGCTACATTTGGAAACATTAGCTTAATATGCGCTCACGCCCCAACGGAAGAAAAGGACGATCGACTCAAAGAAGAATTCTACGATCTCCTAGACAGAACATATGCCCAATGTCCCAGCTACGACACAAAAATAGTCCTAGGAGATTTTAATGCAAAACTGGGAAAGGAGGACATATTTGAGTCGATCATAGGAAAGCATAGCCTCCATAACACCACATCCGACAACGCATTAAGGCTAATCGATTTCCTAGCGGGGCGTAACCTCCTTGTAGCAAGCACGCGATTCCCCCATCTCAACATCCACAAGGGTACCTGGCGGTCTTGTGATCAATCGACCACCAACCAGATTGATCATATTGCGATCGACGCCAGACACTCCTCCTGTATTCTCGACGTACGAACCTTCCGAGGGGCCAACATCGACTCGGACCACTACCTTGTTGTAGCCAAGGTACGAATGAGGATATCAAGAATGCTTAGGAGTCGAGTAGGACAACGTAAGTTTGACGTTGGAAAGCTACAATCTCAAGAGACTGCCAGAATCTTTGCCGATCGTGTCTCCTCAAAGCTCTCTCAAAATCCGCCCAGAGCAGCACAAACAATAGAGCAGGAATGGGCTCATTGCCAGAGCGCCGTCAGAGATGCTGCCTCAGAGGTGCTGGGTTTCAAACAGCCACCACCTAGAAACCCCTGGTTCGATGAACAATGCGATCAAGCCCATGCAGCAAAACAAGAGGCATATAAGGCCGTGCTGCAACGACGGACGAGAGCTGCTCGCGAAATCTATGAGCAGAAGAGAAGAGAGGAACACACGCTTTTCAGAAGAAAGAAGAGAGAGCACGGAAAGCGTGAGATCGAGGAGATGGAGAGATGCTTCCGCAGGAATGACGCCCGTAAATTTTACAACAAGGTAAAACGAACATGCCATGGCTACAAAGCCAGAGTGGCGGCCTGCAGGGATGAAAATGGAGAACTGGTAGTAGAGTCGCAGTCGATGCTGAGGATTTGGAAAGACCACTTCTGCAGACTGATGATAGATGATAGGCGATGATAGACAAGATACCGCTGTCAGGCAGAACGAGCCATTCGCAATGGACCACGAAGTAACAGAATTCGGTCCACCCGACCTAGGGTAACCAGGGGTTTCTAGGTAGTGGCGGTTTGAAACCCAGAACTTCTGAGGCAGCGTCTCTGACGGTACTCTGGCAATCGCCCATTCCTGCTCTATTGCTTGTGCTGCTGTGGGCGGATTTTGAGAGAGTTTGGAGGAGACACGATCGGCAAAGATTCTGGCAGTCTCTTGCGATTGCAGCTTTCCGACGTCGAACTTACGTAGTTCTACTCGACTCCTAAGCATTCTTGATATCCTGATCGATGGAAACTCGATAAGTAAAGATCCCAGCGGTCTCCTGCGATTATAGCTTTCCGACGTCAAACTTTCACTTGATATCCTCATTCGTACCTTGGTTACAACAAGGTAGTGGTCCGAGTCGATTTTGGCCCCTCGGAAGGTTCGTACGACGAGAATACTGGAGGAGTGTCTGACGTCAATCGCAATGTGATCAATCTGGTTGGTGGTCGATTGATCAAAAGACCACCAAGTACCCTTGTGGATGTTGAGATGGGGGAATCGCGTGCTTGCTACATGGAGGTTACGCCCCGTGAGGAAATCGTTGTTGGATGTGGTGTTATGGAGGCTATGCTTTCCTATGATCGACTCAAATATGTCCTCTTTGCTCAGTTTTGCATTAAAATCTCATATTTTTGTGTCGTAGTTGGGACATTGGGCATAGGTTCTATCTATGAGATCGTAGAATTCTTCTTTGAGTCGATTGTCCGGCACGGGGAGCACGCGGAGGCTGTGTATCATCTTGGATTGAGCAGGGACAGAGATCGAAGCTGGCGTTTGTCGTGTTAAACGCAATCAACTTCTCTACTCTGTTGGTGTAGCGTACGCTCAGAGATAAATAAAAAGATGAAGAACATTCGTACGTATGCCCTGTGATTCCTGCAAAAGATGGTTGTTGCTTTTGTAATACACCGATACTATACGTGTTATTCTCGTTTAAAAACGACGTTTTTGACTTGACGCTTTTTGTTAGTCTCAGGACATCGATGTGTAGAGTCAAGACGTCGGAACAAGGCAAAGTATTTGTAGGTGCAATCTGTCAAAATGGCTGTCAAAGCCATAGGATTGCCATCTCATTCATAATCCCGGTGCACGCTCACGAGCAGCTCATGAGTGTGCGTTTCCTTATCCAACCACAACACTGTCCGAGCAATTTCATATGTATCGGTTCTCGTCTGATCACCGAAATCAACCAGCGTCGGGCATGGTTAGTACTTAGGTGGTGGACTGCTTGGGAACACTGTTTAATTTCTAACAAAAAACGGCTATACCGATTTTGCTGAAAACTTCATCAGTTCTACGTTGCGTAATTACGCGTGATTGAACTCGGTCCAATGTCAATATCATCTTTTGTTCTCGAAATAATCGATTCGAAAATTCTGCACGCACATGCGCACACACGTACATACACACACACCGATATCTCTATAAAAACCTTGGATTTAGATTCTAGTGACCTTGAAACGTGGAGATATGTCGACAGATCATGAATATGCTTAACGTGGACACCTGCCTTTACGGCTTAATTCCACGGTGGGCCTACCCATAATAGGAACCAAGACAAGCATTGGTCATTGCCCCATAGTAGTAAACTACTGATGGTTCAATTGGTGAACATGTTGTGGCATGAACACCGTCTTTGATGAAGACCGAGGCCTACCCACACCTCTTGTATCTGACGCATTAGACAAGTCGAACGACAGATACCGACACCTCTTGCATCTGGCGCTATGGAAAAGCCGACGCCAGATACCATTTGTTCCCGCATTTGGGAAAACTCCAGCCCCCACGAATCCTTCCTCATCCGACAGGGCCAATCATACCTACCAATATTTATCTACAAAACATATTTGTCCTGTCATTCTGACTTTTCTTCTATTGTCATTCTGAATTTTGTACTCGAGGTGACTACTACCAGCGTGGAATAAAAGAATCTTTACATAAAAAAACCATCCTGCAGTGATTGAAATTAAATTCATTTTCATTTATTCTGGGTAATTTCAATTGCTCGGTTCCACAGTATTAATAAGGGATTTCTGTGTTCTGCAATATTCGTGGGTTACGGAAGTACTTTTTGGCCACGTATGCCCATCTCTCTCTCCACAAGCCGGCTGGATTTGTTTCTTACCTCTCAGCCTAACAAATACACAATCGATGTATTGCCGCCTTTAGGCTCGTCCGACCACTGCGTGATATCAGCTAACTTCTCGAACTCCCACCACCCAGCTGAAGTAAAAGCTTCTAAGACAACATTATGGCAATACGAGAAAGCCAACTGGTGCCGCCTTAACAACTTCTTTCGGATCTTTAACTGGTCGTTGTGCTTTTTTCTTTTTGTTTTTTTTATAGCTACACCCGTACTCAAGGCTAAAGCCTTATAACGTTGAACGTTGTGCGAGCGAAGGTAACAGGGAGAGGGAGAGTTACGCGCAGGTTCAAGTTATATGTATACTCTTATGGTGCTTTAGATGTTTTGACACACAACCTGAACGGAGTGCAGTGGTTTGGGTCGTAGATGTTCGTTTACTGCTCTCCAGGGGTGGTTGTCCTAGACAGGATTCGAGAGGAAACGATCGAATTTTCACGTTGGTTGTAGTTTTGAGCAACTATTCCATGCACAGAGTATGAATTTAAAGTGATCATATACTGTGAGTGTTATGCCTGCAGCAGTACGTCTGGTCACTTCCCATTCACAACTGTGTTGCATAGTTTTTTTCAATATAGGAATTGCTTTTTCTTGGCTATGAAACGACTTTGAACTACAAGCCTTCCGCTCGACGGTCGATGATGTTAACGCAACACGGCCACCCCTTCCTCGACAACGACGTGGCATCGTCGCATCGACATGGCAAATTTTATTCCTTCTTAGCTCAGGGAGCTAAGCTTTCGGTCCTATAAGACAAACAATTCTGAGAAAAACCGAAAAAAGTACATACGAGCCAGAAATTACTGAAACACCCACATTCGTCGGGTTAAATTCCAATCCGACCAAAAATTAAGGCGTAAAATCGTTCAACGTCCCAAAGGTAGCAAAAGTTTCTGGTCGTTTGTAAAAAACGTAAAAAACTCAACTAAGTCGTCTATACCGACGCTCATCTACAATCAGCTGTCTGTACTAGAGTGCGTCAATATCGCCATGGGACTAATCCACTTCCGCACTCGTACAGCCGCAAGGGTTCAGATGGTATTGCCTCAATAGTTCTGAAGAGGTGTTCTTCTACACTGGCAAAACCATTGCGTAAGCAGCTTTTTCACTCTTCTGGTCGCTTTCCGAGTAGATGGAAAACAGCATTTGTCCAGCCTATACCCAAAAAAGGCGAATCATCTTCTCCCTCCAACTACCGACCCATTGCACTAACGCCCCTTCTTTCCAAGGTCATTGAAACGCGTCCAATGTCGAACCTCCTCATGGTGGCTGGGCGCATGTCTTGCATCAATGAGCACATGCTCGATTTGGTTGGCGATTCGCTTGCGGGGAAATCCTTTGCTACTATCACCTCATTACGAGCTGTCGCAAAGTCCGTGAGTCCAAAGCCATTATCTGTTCTTGTATCATGCTTTCCCAGCACTCCACCACTCCTGACCGATTTTGACATTGAAGTCCAAGAGATAATAGAAGTCCTCTTTGATGGGGTCTTCAGCCTCTTCGGTAAAGGCGTGTGTACATATGTATGAGGCTGATGTTGTAAAATCTGCCTTTGATGCGGATCACAAGCAGGCGATCACTTATAGGCTTAAAGTCGATGACATTCGACCTTACTTACGATGACATTCATCATACTCTTTCCTATCTAGCGAATTTCCTGGATCGCAGTAACATCCGCCTTGTACGGCGGCGTGAGGATTCTTTCCAGTTTATGAGCAGGTCCAGGAGCGTACAGATTTCCAGGAGAGCATACTTGCAAATCGTGTTTCTTTTTCACGCCATGTCTTCTTCGAGGAACCGTCCGTTTATCCGATGCAATTTGCTCTTTCTTAACTTGTTTTGTTTTATATGGTCAGGTTGTTGGCCCGCCGCACAACCGCCAGTCTGGTCAGGGTATTGTAGCGCCCACTTGCTTCTTGTAGAGGCTATCCAGAGGGCGCCACGAGAGGCTGTATGTCAACCTGAGCCGCGAATTGAAACAGTGATCCTTGCTGGCATCTCGCCAGATTGAGAGCAATCAAAAACTTTACCCTGTATGTCCGTGCCCAAGAAAACGGAGCTCGCGCTTTTTACCAAAAAGCACAAAATCCCGGAAAACTGCCCTATCACTTTGCTCGATACCAGGTTAGCCTACTCCCCTAGTGCCAAATTCCTTGGCATTATACTCGATAGGAAAATAACTTGGAAGAGCAACACAATTGAAAGAGCAAAAAAAGCAACAATAGCTCTCTACACATGTAAGAAAGCCCTAGGAAAAAAATGGGGATTCAACCCCAAGATTACCCTATGGCTCTACATCACGGTCGTTAGACCCATACTAATGTATGGCGTGATAGTCTGGTGGACTGCACTAGACAAGACAACATACCACAAACACTCGAGAAGGTACAAAGGATGGCATGTATGTGCATTACCGGGGCCCTCAGGTCCACACCAACGGCTGCGCTTAACATGATACTAGACCTTACACCACTCGATATTTTCGGTAAGCAAATTGCCACACACACGGCCATAAGACTAAAAGCCAACTCGAAATGGGCGAGCTATGTCACTGGCCACTCCTCCATCCAGCAAAACAGGATAACTATGACAGAAAACCTAGACCACACAGAACCCACCATAGTCTAGGACAAAAACTTTACGATGATCTATCCGGATAGGAAGAACTGGACCTGCCAAACTCAACCGCGCAGAAACTGTGTGGATTTCTACACTGACGGGTCTAAAATTAAAGACGGGGTGGGCAGTTTACCAGATCACTGCAGCGTTTTCCAGGCGGAACTGTTGGCAATAAAAGAGGCTTTGTCTTGGCTGAAGTGGAACGCAATATCCACCACGGATATTTGCATTCTCACAGACAGTCAAGCAACCTTAAAGTCGCTGGAGTCCTATATGTACACATCAAAATCTAGTCTCGACTGTCGCAGATCTCTTAACGAGATGGCAGAACGGTTCAACATACAGCTTATCTGGGTACCAGGACACAGCGACATTACAGGTAATGAAAAAGCCGACACACTCGCCAAACTAGGAACGACGCCACAATCAATCGTGGCTTGTGAGGGAGTACCCCTTACAACCATTAAACATAATCTGACCAATCTCGCCAGGGCCGAGGCGAACATGAGATGGACACGGGGACATACCTGCGTCATCACCAGGCAAATTTGGCCTCGGCTGGACAGTCAACGCACAAGGAGTATAATCTCCCTAAAAAGAACTGACATCTACAAAGTCATCGGTGTCATCACAGGACACTGCCTCATTGGCAGTCACGCACAAAAACTAGGAATAGTTCCGAATGATTTTTGCAGAAGCTGTCAGGACGAGGAGGAGGTTGAATCCATTTACCACCTTCTCTGCGCCTGTTCAGCCCTCTGCAATTTCAGGAAACGTTACCTAGGCTCTTACTTCCTTAACGGTCTGACAGATGTTCAGAAAGTAGGGATACTTGATCTTCTTAACTTCTTAAGAAGCACAAAATGGTTCCACGAATAGGGGGGAACCCCTCGTAGCTGCACAACGGGCCTCCCTGGTCTATGTGCATTCTTCTCAACTCTGGGAAGGCTACGACCCTAGCTAGCTACCTACCTACATATGTCCGTGCCTATGCCCTGCTTAAGTTCAGTTGTGGGAACATTCGATTGGCAGTCGGAGCCCTTACTAGCTGGGCACTGCATGATATCCTGCCATGAAGCCAGACTGGGCCAGCCTCACAATAACTTCTGCAGAAGCTGCAAGGACGGAGAGGAAATTAAATCTATTCGTCACCTACTGTGCGAATACCCGACACTAGCCCAAAAAAAGGACATATTCCTTGGAAGTTACTTACTTGCATTGGGCTGAACAGACTACTGGGATTTCTATCTGCGTCTAGGTGCCTCAGCTCAACAGGTAGCTGGGCACAGTGGACTCCTCATAGTCTGAGTGAGCCTTAACCTCTCGTCAATAGGTCACCGATTTTCCTAACCTAACCTAAACCAAACATTGCAGATCCAACGTATGCGTCAGTATTATGCTTAAGTACCGTCGAACAAGTTTTACTTGAAATTGAAACTACTCGGCACCAAGGGCGCAGGCGTGCTTGTTTTAAAAGAGTTCTAAATAGTGTTTGGAAAAACTTTAAAAAAACTTAAAAACTGGTCTTCGAGACTAGCTACGGACACTGCCATCTTTCCAAAATTTCCTTAGTCCAACTTTCGAAAACCTCGCCATCATCATATTTGATTTGAAATCCCCTGAAGATGGACCTTTAAAGTCAGAAGGCCGAGCCCTTCTTCAAACAGTCGACGCCGACTTAACGATATACCCTCAACGTACACTTGATTTGAAAATTCAAAATTAAACTCAAAAAAACAACAACTAGCACACTTCCGCTACGCTCCGCCCACCATCGCTCCAATCGCCAAAGGGGACACGTCAGTTTGACACATATCCCGGGTGATTTTTTTTTATCTCGCATGTCATCGTGAATTATTTTTTTCTCTAAGCAACACGGATTGCCCCAAATGAGACGGAAATATTAAATTAATAATTAATAAATAGAAATTCGATAGAAAATGTCGATGAAAATTAATTTAACATACATCGCGCTCCTCTGCGCATTGCTTTTCATTCAATACACAGATTGTTTGTACGAAGATCAGATCAAAAAGTTCGACTGGTATGTGTGTCCCCTGTGGACTTGATTCCCTAATCCATTCGATAAAGGACTCGGAAATTAAAATGAATATGAATAGCGAAACAATTAATTGTTTTGTAGGATAAATCGGCACATCGGGAAGGTGAGAAGTGCACACCTGGATCTGGAGTCGAATAATGGTCGTTTGATGGTAACAACTGAGGAAAATGTACTTGCTTCGCTGTGCCCGAAAACAGGTGAAATTTATTGGCGACAGATCTTGGAGAAACGTCCACGTGGTGATATTAAGTTGAGCTATCGACTCAGTGAGCAAATACAGACGACAACAGCTGCTGCACGACGTAATTCGAATCATGGTTTTGATTTGCTGACGGTGCAGGGTGTAGCACCGGCTATTGTTCGTGGCTGGAATACACTGTCGGGCAACGTTGAATGGGAATGGTCGCTAATGCCTGTGCAACCGGAAAAAGCTGACGTTGCCTTTTGGTTCTACTCCAACATTATACTGTATCACGTGATTCCTGTGTGGGGATCGCACCTCGAATTGACACGGTATTTTGCCACAACTGGGCAGATTGTCGATAGTACTACAACGAAAATCATGGCACCCTGGATTCAGCCGGAGAAGTGCTTCTTAACGGGTTCGTTTTATGTTTGCCAGGAGCAAAGCCAGTTGATATCGCTGGACTTGACGTCACCGGAAGCGAATATAATTAAAACACAACTTCCGGTAGTTCCAAAACAGAAACCAATAGCATTGAAGGTAGGATGCTAAATTGTTGGGATTTCTCTTGCCTCGAACTAAGTGTATTTCATTTCAGGGCCGTGATGGGGTAGTTGTGGTTGACGGACAACTCGTTGCAGTCGATACATCAGCCAACATTTGCTCACTTAGTTATGGTGACAGTTTCTTGCAGTCTGACTATAACCAGATATCTATCCTCATCCAAGCCACGCTTGAGAATGAAGTATGTCGTGAAAACTTGCAGCTCTAGTGTACTGTCTCTTAATTCTTCTCTTTTTTGGCGTAAACAGGTTCTCAGTATTAATGCATTTAATGGTAAAACGTGTGAGAAAATCCCTGAACTCGAAGGTGCAGTGCCTTACCCTAAGCACTATGGTCAACCGGAATTACAAGCTTTCGACTGTAAGGCAGCTCGTAACGATGGCAAGAGTTGCGCTCTAATTGTGTCAACAAGTGACGAAGCGCTTCTCCTCATTCAGCAAAGTAAGACGAGGTTTTTGTAGGAATGTACGGATTATATGTATTTTCTGATTGGTTTGTAGATAAGATACGCTGGGCTCGAGAGGAATCACTGGCCAACGTGGTGGCTGTTGAATTTATTGATCTACCTTTGGCCGATGACGAGGGCGCAATCGAAAGCGAAATGAAAAACAAACCAGGTGAGTGTGAGAATGCATGAAGAGGTATAGAACGGAGGTGATTTCTGAATGCGACAATTGCACGTTTCTTGGATATAAATAAGGAGCAGCTTCAGTGAAGTAGTGGCGTTAATCACCTCGGTCCTAAATGAGTCCACATTATGCTTATGCATCCTTTATCAAGGAAAATCTCACCATCTGTGCATCTTAAGAAACTAGACGTTGACGGTGGACCTGACCGAAAATGCGGGCAGTTTTAAAGCAGTTTATGGTCTTATGTGTAGGGTAATTCTGACGAGCTTATTGGAAATCTCATTTCTTGCGGTTTGAGAGCGACTAAAACTTTCCTAACATTTCGTGAATTCTCCAACTTCGTCGAAAGATGCTTACGCACGCCTTTGAGTGTATCTTTAGTGTCGCGACACTCGCCTATGTTCCTTTCCCTCTAGGTGTACTTCACAACATGGTGCATGGCCACTACTAAGTATTGTGTACGTCTTTCTCATCATCATCACCATAATTTTCAGTCGCCCGCATGTTCCACTAAAAGAGTCGCGGGGGTAATGCGCGCACGCGAGAAAAAAAAAACTGAAGCATAGCCCTTTCCGCTCGGAGAAGCAACTGCTCAACATTGAGCTCCCCGCGCACTGCCGTGTTTCTCACGCTATCCCGGCGAGTAACTTCCACAACAGCACGAAGAAATCTCATTTCGGCAACTTTTATTCGGTCAATACCCAAATTTCATGACCATAGGTGAGAGTTGGAACAAATACTGAGTTAAAAACCGCTAACTTGGCTTTGACACCAAGCTCAGTCTTCCTGGTTCCATATCTTCCAAGCAGCCGTTTTAAAATTGACCCAACTTGGCCAATCCTTCAGGAAAGCTCCTCCCATCACTCGTGAAGAAGACCCCGAGATACTTAAACTTCTCCACCTGCTTCAATGGAACTCCACTAACATATAGAGTGCATTGAACAGGTGTTCTGGAAATAACCATAACCTCAGATTTGTCCACGTTAACCTTCATCCCAGGACAACTAAGTCATCTGCAGATTGGCTTACCCTCAACTCTCCCAATGTGAAACACTCCTCGCCTCGACTGCGCTGCAACATCTAGTCCATATATGTATGATGAAGAGGAGAGGGACAAGACGCACCCTTGGCGAAGTCCAACTCCCACTGTGAAAGGTGTTGATTTACTACCGTTAATCCGAACACAGTTGCTACAGTTTGTGTATAGAAACTGAATCGCCCCCAACAGAGGACCATCAATTCCATACTTCTGCAGGACACTCCAGAGTTTACTTCGAGAAACTCGGTCATACGCCTTTTCCAAATCGACAAAGCAGCTGCAGATCGGTTTGGTGAACTCCCAAGCCTTCTCGAGTACTATTCTTAGAGTGAAAAGCTGGTCGGTTGTACTTCTGCCGTGACGAAAACCGCACTGTTCATCCCCTATCCTAGATTCGACCATAGCTCTAGAACGCGCCTCCAGCATCTTAGCGTAGATTTTACCGGGGACACTTAAAAGAGATATGCCCCTATAGTTGGAGCACTCTTTTTTATTCCCCTGTTTGAAAAGAGGGACAATCACCTCAGTCTGCCAATCGCTAGGTGCCTCACCGCATTCCCATGCCACCTTAATGACACCTGAGAGCCATAATACTCCCTCTTGACCTATTGCCTTAAGCATTTCTGGCCGAACTATTCTCCGTCCCTCTCAAGACTATAGGTCTGCCCCCTCAGTGCCCTGTTCGGGATTAAGCAGCTCCGAAAAGTGCTTGCTCCATCTGCGTAAGATGTCCTTCTCATTGAAAAGCAACACAGTCCCAGTCCTCTTGCAAGCGAGTATGTGGGTATGTAGGTTGGCGTTACAGTCCACGCAGGACGAAAGCCTGAGAGAAGCTCGACTCACCCATGTTGTGTGTGATTTTATTTTCCCATAGGTGAAAGGGACCTACAATTTATTACCGGTTCCGAACGGCGAAATTCGAGGAGCTTTTCTTGACAATTATACTACAGGGAGTTTCGTCAGTGCCCCGTGAAAAACACGTTCGATGGCATGGCGTTGTTGGGATTCGATTCTGTTTCATCGACGTCAGAGACCAACACACTACCCACTGCGCCACCGCAAGCGAGTACATTTTGCTTTATTGAAGAGTTTTGTGCTCTGTTATCTCTTTACTCCACTAGGGGGGTTTTCCTCTGGGAGTGCTGATCGCGGAATATTTGGATAGTGTTCTGTTGAGAGTTCCTCTGGTTTGATAGTAAACAAGAAGTGTTCTCGTGGGACACATACGTTGTCGGGGCATTTCGAATGAATATCGCGGCCTGTGGAGTGTTTACAATTGTTCAGATTCCCTTCCATTCGAGTTCATTTCAATTGCTGGACTTGTTGGGCTTTTACCTTACTTTCCTAGTTCTTCATGACATGGCACGACACCCAGGCAGCAAAGAGCACCTAAAAGTAGCATTTATTTTTCTTTAGCGATATGCGACTAAGTAGCCCAATGGTTGCTGGTATATCCTTCAATTGCTTTTGACTCTGTCTGCATCATATTCATGTGATAGCTCCAGATTTTGTTGGCTTTACCAAAAGTAGTGTATATTATATGCAAATACATGTATACAACTCTATAATAGTTTCTTACTTAACGCTTACGGAAACGGAAGATATCGGGATTGAAGGTAAGAAAACATTTTTGATGTTTGTACGTGCATGCACCTACAGAACTCCTAGTATGACTGCCTTAAAGGCAATTATCGAATCATTCAACAAAGCAACTATTAAACTGAACTCTATTCAAATCATTCTCACGACCCTTTTCTACAGGTGACATCTTTGGGGCCTTCGTTCGTCGTATTAGCGGGCAGAGTACACATATCAAAAGTATTATTCTCCACGTTTTGGGACTTGGCGCACCACCAACTGACACACAAAAAGCCGGTCTCGTACGTGACTCGTTCGGCTTACACAAGATGCTCGTGGTCTTGACCCGAAGCGGAAAAATCTTCGGAATCGATAATATAAGCAGCAAAAAGCATTGGATGTACTATCTGCCGTCGTTGGCAAATTTTCAAAATGAACAAACGATGCGTTTGGTCGTACAACGCACGTCAAAGCACTTCCCGCTGCCGCCATTGTGTGCTGTTGTTGCCAAACATGCGGTTAGTTAACACCTTTTCACCAACAAATTAGATTGCAATGTGAATCTTATTGGGATTTTTCAGATTTCCGGCAATGGCGTTGTTTTCCAGTTTAATCCCATCACAGGTAAACCCGTCGAGCAGGGTCTTTTGCTCTTGGATTATCAAATCAAACAAGTAAGCTTGTTACAAGAGACTGAAGCGGACTTCATTAAGGGCATTCTCCTGTTGGACGTCACCAATAAACTACATGCTATCCCGGAGAGTACTGCGAAAATGGTAGGTCGCTCTGGTATTTTTACTTTTTTTTTTCTGGTTGTTACCAAAATATAATCATTTTTTTAGGCCGAAGGAATGTATCTCTTCACGGCCGAGAAGGAGACTGCAATACTGAACGGATTCCACGTAAAACGGAGAGGCGACGTAAGTTTTTTTTATCATAAACGATATACTTGATATCATTAGTAAGTCTTTTCGAACATAGTCTTTCACGGCAAAACCAATTTGGACCGTACGACTTGGAGGACATAATGGCGAGCACAAAATCATTGCCGTTGCATTGAAGAATCCCATCGAACGAGTCCACTCACAGGGTCGTGTCTTAAGTGATCGTTCCGTACTGTACAAGTATATAAATCCAAACTTGATTGCAGTGGCTACACAAGCCGCTGACAGTATTCATAAATGTAAGCTTTTCTCGATGTGATGGTTGATCTAACTAAAGCTTATTGTTGATTTTTGCAGATATATTGAACGTGCATTTGGTGGATGTGGTTTCTGGATTTGTTGTCTTCTCCATGACCCACCGAAAGGTACGAGGACCGTTGAAAATTGTTCATTCAGAGAATTGGCTCGCTTACAGCTACTATAACGACAAAGTACGGCGAACAGAAATAAGTAAGTTACGACCGCTCCATATTTGAAAGGTTTCTTATTTTCTAGCACAGACCACGACATGTAGTGCAGCATATTCCCACTCAAGAAAGGTGGAAGAGACTTTTTATATTCACTTATGATGTGTTGATACACACAACCTGAACGGAGTGTAGTGGTTGGGGTCGTTGATGTTCGTTCACTACTCTCAGGGGTGGTTGTCCTAGACCTAGATAGGACGAGAGCCGACCAAATTCCGCGTTTTGGCTATAGTTGTAGTAATTCGTTCAAGCACTTTAGTATTGCATACGCAGAGGATGAATTTCGGTTGACCATATACTGTGAGTGTTATGCCTGCAGCAGTACGTCTGGTCACTTTCCATTCACAACTGCGTTGCATACTTTTTGTCCGTATAGGAATTACTTTTTCTAGGCTATGAAGCGAATTTGAACCATAAACCTTCCGCTCGGCGGTCGATGATGTTAACCACTGCGCCACGGCTACCCCACGGTGGAAGAGACTTTTTATTTTCTCCTTTTCAACGCTGTCAAAGCTGCAATCAGTCTTTTGCTAGTTAGAGCTTAACTCAAAGTTGGCAACACAGTGCGAAAAGGAGAGAGAAAGAAGACACCGTTTACATTTTTAGTACATCAGTTCAGATGAATGGATCGCGAAAGTTTTATCGTAAAATGAAACAATAAAAATGGACAGCTGCTCGTAGAAATTATTTCTTCATGCCTTAAGCCAATAAGTGATCGCCTGGCTGTGATCCGCATCAAAGGCTACACACGCCTCTACCGAAGAGGCTGAAGACCCCATCAACGAGGATTTCTATGACCTTGCACAACGCCCCTACGTAGCTTGTCCGCAGTACGATGTTAAAATCGTACTCGGTTACTTCAATGCCAAAATCGATGAGAACACCTTTGGCGGAGTGATCGGAAATGACAGCTCGTAATGCGGTGATAAGTAGCACAAGATTCCCCCACAAGCGAATCCACATAGCAACGTGTCGATCTCCGGACGGTCGGACCGCCAACTAAATCGACCATGTTCTCATTGACGCTAGACACTCTTCAAACATCCTGAATGTGGGAACATTCAGGGGAGCAAACGTCGACTCTGACCATTTCCTCGTAGCAGCAAAATTCAGAGCTCGACTGCCCAATCTCAGAAAGCTGCACCAGCCCACCATGAGGAGGTTCGACATTGGACGCCTGAGCACACCGGAGGTTACCAGAGTCTACAGGGAGCAACTGAGTAAAAAGCTCTCCAGTATGCCTACTGTATGTTGATAGGAAGCATGCACCAGATCATCTGTAGAATTTGGGATGATGAAAGCATGCCCGACGACTGGAATACGAGCTCAATTTTCCTCATCCACAAAAGAGGCAATCCTAGCTCTTGCAAGAACTTCTTCTTCTTCTTAGTGGGCGCTACAGTTCGGGGTGAACCTGGGCCTCAACCAACATGCCCCTCCATCTAGCACGATCTTTCGCTAGCCTTTTCCATTGCCGCACACCCAGTTGGCTGAGGTCCCCTTCCACCTGTGTGCGCCATCTTAAGGGCGGCCGTCCTCTGCTTCTTCGTCCCTCGGGGTTGGATTCAAAGACTCTCCGGGCTGGAGCTGTGGTGTCCATTCGCTCTACATGGCCCAGCCATCTTAGGCGTTGAATCCGTAGACGCCTGACTAGGCTCATGTCGCTGTACAGCCCGTAAAGTTCGTGGTTGAATCTTCTCCTCCATCCCCCGTCTGCGTTTATAGGCCCAAAAATCACGCGCAAAATCTTTCTCTCGAACCGACCAAGGGCCTCCTCATCCGCTTTTGATAGTGTCCATGCTTCTGCGCCGTACAACAGGACTGGGATGATAAGGGTCTTATATCGAGTCAACTTTGTCGTTCGGGAGAGGGCTCTATTACTCAGTTGCCTCCTGAGCCCAAAGAAACAGGGATTGGCAAAAGTGATTTCGGAACTGATGTCGTAGTTCCAGGTCACTGCGGAGCCAAGGTATACGAAGTCCTTAACTACCTCGAGCTTATATCTGCCAATACAAACGTTCTGGCCAAGACGTCGGTGGTGAGCGTCCTTTTTTGACGACAACATATATTTCGTTTTGCCCTCGTTTACCGCCAAACCAATTTTCGCCGCCTCCATCTCAATACTTGCAAACGCCTCATTGACATCTCGCTGTGATCTACCTATTATGTCAATATCGTCGGCGTATGCAAGGAGTTGCGAGGATTTGAAATAGATTGTGCCTCTTGTATTGGCCAGTGATTTTTGCACAATCATTTCCAATATGATGTTGAAGAAATCACACGACAGCGCATCGCCCTGCCTAAATCCTTTTTTGACATCAAAACTATCGGTCAGGTGTTCACCGATTCGGATGGAGCAGCGAGCATTCTCCAAAGTCATCCTGCATAGTCTGACGAGTTTAGCAGGTATGTCAAAGGTAGACATAGCGTTGTATAGCTCGTCTCTAATTACGCTGTCGTATGCGGCTTTGAAGTCGACAAATAGGTGGTGAGTGTCGACTTGAAATTCATTGGTTTTCTCCAATATCTGCCGTGGTGTGAAGATTTGGTCGATGGTGGACTTCCCTGGCCTGAATCCGCACTGGTAAGGACCTATCAGCTTATTTACAAAAGGCTTCAGGCGTTCACACAAAACGGCAGAGAAGATTTTGTAGCCGATGTTAAGGAGACTTATTCCTCTATAGTTGGCGCAATCAGAGGGGTCTCCTTTCTTGTGGATCGGGCATACGATGCTGAGACTCCATTCCTCGGGCATGGTTTCCTCTAACCATATCTTACGGATGAGCTGGTGCATGCTCCCAACCAGGTCATCCCCAGCTGCCTTGAAGAGCTCAGCAGACAGTCCATCTGCGCCAGCAGCTTTATTCGACTTAGCTTCGATATGGCAATCTCAACTTCGTCGAGGTCAGGGGGGCAGAATTCTCTGCGGTCTCCGTCGATTAGAAATGGATCATTCTGCCTGACAACGGTGTATTGACTAACATCGCCGTTATACAGTCTGCAGAAGTGGTTTTTCCATATTCTCAGCATCGACTGCGGTTCTACTACTAGGTGTCCGTTCTCATCCCTGCAGGCTTCCGTTCTGGCTTTATAACCTTGGCATGTTCGCTTTATCTGTTGATAAAACTTTCGAACGTCACGCCTGCAGTAACACCTCTCCAAATCCTCAATCGCGCGCTTCTCGTGCTCTTTCTTCTTTCTTCTGAGAAGCTTATGCTCCTCCCTTCTTTTTAACTCGTAGAGCTCACGAGCTGCTCTTGTTCTTTTATGCAGCGAGGCCTTATATGCATCCTGCTCCGCTGTATGAATCCTCCTGCACTCGTCATCGAACCAGGTATTTCTTCGTGGTGGAGCCTTGAAACCCAAAACTTCGGATGCAGAGCTTTTCAGGGCTTGTTTGCAAAGGCTCCACTGCTGTTCAATTGATAGCGTGGAGGATTGAGGTGTATTGGAGAGCTTAAGGGAGACGCGATCGGTAAAAGCACGGGCGGTTTCTGGCGATAGTAGCTTTCCGACGTCATAACTTTGTATTCTTACTCTACTCCGTTGCATTCGTGATATCCGTAAGCGCATCTTGGCTTCAACAAGATAGTGGTCCGAGTCGATGTTAGCCCCTCGGAAAGTTCAAACATCAAGAATAGTGGAGGAGTGTCTGACGTCGATCGCGATGTGATCAATCTGGTTGGTAGTCGATTGATCAAAAGACCGCCAGGTGCCTTTGTGTATATCGAGGTGCGGGATCAATCAGCCGTGGCAAGATCAATCAGCCTGTGTCCGTTATCGGAGGTGGTGTCGTGTAGGCTATGTTTGCCGATGACTCGTTCAAATATGCTTTCCTTACCCAGCTTAGCATTGAAGTCTCCTAGTACAATTTTGATGTCATAGCTGGGACATTGGGCATACGTTCTGTCTAGGAGATCGTAGAACTCATCTTTGGCTGAGTCATCCTTGTCTTCCGTGGGGGCGTGGACGCAGATCAGGCTGATGTTAAAAAATTTTGCCTTGATACGGATTGTTATGAGGCGTTCGCTCACATGCCGAAAGCTTAGGACTTTTTGCCTTAGTCCACCTCGGACAACAAATCCGCCTCCAAACAATCCTTGCCCTCTCTCCCTATAGCAGTCGCCGTAGTAAATATCGCAGTTTTTCATCCGCTTTATGCCCGGTCCATTCCATCGCATTTCCTGGATGGCGGTGATGTCCGCTTTATAGCGGTCTAGGGCGTCCGCAAGTTGTTCGGCTGCACGGGGCCTGTTTAGGGACCTAACATTCCACGTACAAAGCCGAAGATCATTGTCCTTTTTTCGTTTACGGCTTACTAGGCCGTAGCCCAACCGACTAATCCTGTTTTTTTTTGGCGCAGGAGGCTCGCCATTCGCCCTTCCCCGTCTGCAATTTCCATAGGAAATCTCCAGATGGCAAACGAGGAGGTGGGGATAGGACTTACTAACAGTGCCGCAAGATGTTCGACTGCGGTGGTTCTTCTCGCTTTTTAGCAGGCCAGCATCCGTCGGATAGATGCTACCCCTATGAGGCCTTTGTTAGTCCTTTGCCATCCATCTTGCAAGAACTATAGAGGTATATTCCTGTTCAATGTCGCATACAAGATCCTGTCCAACCGACTGTGTGAACGTCTAAAGCCCTTTTGCACCACACTAATCGGCACGTACCGTGCGGCTTCCGGCCCGGCAAATCGACTTACTTTCTCAGGTGGCGCTACAGTCCGTGATGAGCCTGGGCCTCAATCAAAATGCGTCTCCAGTCTTTGGCCAACTGTTTCCAGTGCCGCACGCCCAGTTGGTTAAGGTCCCCTTCCACCTGCGTGCGCCACCCTAGATGCGGCCGTCCTCTACCGCGCCTTCCTTCCGGGGTGGATTCAAAGACTCTTCGGGTCGAAACTGTATTTTACATGCGCTCTACATGGCCTGCCACCTTAGACGTTGTATCCGTAGACGTCGCACCAGGCCGATGTCGCTGTACAACCCGTACAGCTCTTCATTAAATCTTCTCCTCCATACTCCATTTGAACAAACGGGACCGTAGATAGAGCGCCAAATTTTCCTCTCGAAACGACCAAAGGCATCTTCATCCGCTTTTGTTAAGTTCCAAGCCTTACTTACTTAACGGGCGCTACAGTTCGGGGTGAACCTGGGCCTCAACCAACATGCCTCTCCGCCTAGCACGATCTTTCGCACCGCACGCCCAGTTGGTTGAGGTCCTTTTCCACCAGTGTGCGCCATCTTAGGTACAGCCGTCCTCTGTTTCTTCTTCCTTCGGGGTTGGATTCAAAGACCAATGTGCAGTTCTGGCCGAGACGTCGGTGTTACACGTGTTTTTTGGTTGACAGCACATATTTCGTTTTACCCTCGTTAACCGAAAGACCCATTTTAGCCGCTTTGGCTTCCATACTTTCGAACGCCTTCATGATGTCTTGCTGTGATTGTCCAATTACGTCATGTCATCCGCGTGTGTAACCAATTGCGCAGACGTGAAATGGATCGTACCTCTTGCGTTGGCCAAATGAGTCTCGTAGGTATGATATTTTCAAGCAAGATGTTGAAGAAATCACACGACAGCGTATCCTTTTTTGACATCAAAACTATCGGTCAGGTCTTCACCGATTCGAGTGGAGCGGCGAGCATTCTCCAAAGTCATCCTGTATGGCTTTGAAGTCAACAAATAGGTGGTGAGTGTCGACCTGAAATTTATTGATTTTTTCCAGCATCTGCCGTAGTGCGAAGATTTGGTCGATGGTGAACTTCCCCGGCCTGAAGCCACACTGATAAGGGCCTATCAGCTTATTTACGAACGGTCTCAGGCGTTCACACAAAACGGCAGCGAAGATCTTGTATGCGACATTAAGGAGACTTATTCCTCTATAGTTGGCGCAGTCCAAGGGATCTCCTTTTTTGTGGATCGGGCATACGATGCTGAGACTCCATTCCTCGGGCATGCTTTCCTTTGACCATATCTTACAGATGAGCTGGTGCATGCTCCTAACCAGGTCATCTCCAGCTTCTTAGCAGACAGTCCGCCTGGGCCAGCAGTTTTATTCGACTTGAGTTTCGATATGGAGATCTTAACTTCGTGGCGGTCAGGGGGACGGAATTCTCTGCGATCTTCGTCGTTAAGAAATGAATCATTCTGCCTGACGGCGGTATGTTGGCTGTAGAAGTGGTTTTTTCCAAATTCTCAGCATCGACTGCGGTTCTACTACTAAGTGTCCATTCTCATCCTTACGGGCTTTAAAGCCTTGAGACATTCGTTTTATCCGTTGATAAAATCTTCGAACGTCGTGCCTGCATTAACACCTCCAAGTTTTCAATCGCCCGCTTCTCGTGCTCTTTCTTTTTTCTCTTGAGAAGCTTATGTACCTCCCTTCTCTTAAGCTCGTAGAGCTCACGAGCCGCTCTTGTTTTTTTGTGTAGTGAGGCTTTGTATGCCTCTTGCTTTTCTGCATGAATCCTTCTACACTTGTCATCGAACCAGGTGTTTCGTCGTGGTGGAGCTTTAAAGCCCAGCACCTCCGTTGCTGTGCCCTAACTGAGTGGATGATTGAGGTGTATCGGAGAGCTTAAGGGAGACGCGGTTGGCAAAGGCACTGGCGATCTCCGGCGATAGTAGTTTTCCGACGTTATAGCTTGGTGTTCTAACTCTACCCCGCGGTGTTCGTGTTATCCGTTGACGTATCTTGGCTACTACAAGATAGTGGCCTGAGTCGATGTTCGCTCCTCGAAAAGTACGAACATCAAGAATAGTGGAGGAGTGTCTGACGTCGGTCGCGATGTGATCAATCTGGTTGGTGACTGATTGATCTAACGACCGCCAGGTGCGTTTGTGTATATCGAGGTGGGGAAATCGTGTGCTGGCTAAAAGAAGATTTCGCCCCGTGGCAAGGTAGATCAGCCTCTGTCCGTTATCGGATGTGGTGTCATGTAGGCTCTGTTTGTCGATGACTCGTTCAAAAATGCTTTCTTTACCCAGCTTAGCGTTAAAATCTCCTAGCATGATTTTGGTATCATAGCTGAGGCATTTGGTATAGTTCTGTCTAGGAGATCAAAGAAATCATCTTTGATGGAGTCATCCGTGTCTTTCGTGGAGGCATGGACGCATGTGAGGCTGATGTTACAGAAATTTGCCTTGATGCGGATCGTTATGAGGCGTTCACTCACATACTGGAAACTTAGGACTTTATGTCTTAGTCCACCTCTAACAACAAATCCGCATCCAAATAGTCTCTGTCCTCTCTCCCTATAGCAGTCACCGTAGTAAATGTCGCAGTTTTTCATCCGCTGTTTACCCGGTCCATTCCACCGCATTTCCTGGATGGCGGTTATGTCCGCTTTATAACGGTCTAGGGCGTCCGCAAGTTCTTCGGCCGCACTTGGTCTGTTTAGGGACCTAACATTCCACGTACAGAACCGAAGGTCCTTGTTTGTTTTTTGTTTTATTATAGGGTCGTCAACATAGGTCCTTTCCGTCCCGTTTTTCTATCCGAAGCTGTTTTTTGCTTCTGAGCAATCAGTTGTTTTACGGTTATGGTTTGCTAGACCATAGCCCGATCGGCACTAATCCTGTTTAGTGGCGCAGGATACTCGCCATTCGGCCTCTTCCGTCAGTAACTTTTCTTGTAAGGAAATTTCCAGATGGTACCCCGAGGTGGTGAAGTAGGACCTGACTGTCAGAGCTGCAAGGTGTTCGGCTGCAGAGGCTCTTACTCGTTTTTGGCGGGGCCAGCATCCGTCGGCAGATGCTACCGCTACTAGGCCTTTGCTAGTCCTTTACCATCCCTAAGCTATATACAGGAAGACTAAAATCTAAAGCATTCGACCTTCCATCGACCTGTGTTTCACATAGTGCCAAAACAGCCGGCTTATGGAGGGAAGCATGGACATACGTGGCAAAGAGATTCTTCCGTAACCCACGAATGTTGCAGATCTGCACACAGAAATCCCTCGTCAATACAAATTACAAAACATATTCTTACGGAGACACGAACCGACGGCTATGTTTGAATTTCGCTGTCGAACTTTCAGCGGCATACTACTGAATGCCAGAGCATTCTAGAAACTTCCGAAGGGGAGAGTTAGACGGCGAACATTCGAGAAAGTGGACCGGGAGCTATATAAGCGCGAGCGTTCGCCGTCGGGAGCATTCAGTTCCCGGGATTCTGTAACGAGTGATCGGACGGTAATCAAGCAACTAGCGAGGTGTGAAGCGCACATCAAAAGTGTGTGTATTGAATTCGAATAAAACGTAGACATTGTAGTTTATCGCAATCCAGTGATACGAACCCTATTCGAAGTGGGATTCATTTTCATAACAATATAAAGATACAACACCGAAGTGAAGCTCTATTGCCGGACTTGCAAAAAAAAAAAAAAAAAAAACAAACTATCGTAGGTGTTATGCCCTTACGACAGTACGATTTGCGCCGTTACGTTAGCACTCAGTCATGGTGTGTGCTGACTGCGAACACTAATAACGAGTGGTGAATGGGGGCAGGCAGGAGGACGGCCCAGCGCTGCTTTTCTTTTTAGTTTTTTCCCCGCCCTACACTGCACTACGGTTTCTGTTTTTGTTTTTTTTTTTTTTTTCATTTTACGACCAAACAATGATTTTATTTATTTCCTAGCAACAATTGAATTATACGAGGGAAAAACACAAGCCAATAGCACCGTATGGAGCTCACTCTACGCGCCGACAATGCCCCTGGTCGAACGACAATCATTCATCATCCCAACGATGGTGGAAACCCTGAAGGAAACCATAACCGAACGTGGAATCACCAACAAGCACGTTTTAAGTAAGTAATCCTCTCCTATCCACCACTACCTGATACTTACTCCCATCTACCTCTTCTAGTCGGCACATCAAGTGGAGCTATTTTAGAAATGCCCTGGGTCCTATTGGATCCACGTCGACCGTCTACCATGCCAAATCAAGCTCGTGAAGAAGGTGTCATACCATACATTCCAGAACTGCCACTGCCGACAGAGAACATCATCAATTACAATCAAACTATTGCCAGAATTCAAAACATCTTCACCGCACCCAGCGGACTAGAGAGTACATGTTTAGTTGTTGCCACCGGATTAGGTAAATTGACAAGGAATGATGCACTATATCCAATTCACTCACCCCACATTCATTACAGACTTCTTCGTGACACGCGTCTCGCCGTCGAAAACATTTGATCTGCTCAAAGAGGACTTCGACTACTTCCTCATCACAATCGTACTGCTTGCACTGACGACTGGCTCGCTCGTGGTGCGACATTTATCAGCGCGAAAGATCCTCAAACAAGCCTGGAAATAGTCAAAGGCAACTCGAGCTTAGGTTAATTTCAACTAAAATAATTTAATTTTCGTTTTGTTTTACTCTAAACAATTGTCATTTTGCATTTTGAGTGTTGGAAATTTAGTTTATAGACAAATTAAATAACGCAAGGAGGGGCGCGGATGAATAGTAGTCAATCGAGAATTAGAAAAAAACAAAAAATAAAAATAGAAATGAATAAACGGTTAAGGATGTACGTACTTTGAGGATATGTTGTACGAAAAGAACAAATCAAATTCCTGTGAAATACATAGAACCATCTACTATGCGAATCACTTCCGTTTTACTTTACTGCCTACTTACTTACTTATCAGGCCAGCGATCCATGGAGGATCTGAGCCTGAGCTATAGCTGCCTTCCATCCTTGACGGTCGCGGGCACGCTGCTTCCAGTTATCAAGACCAAGATGTCTTACATCTTCGGTCTTCCTCTTCTTCTCGAACCAGGAGGCTCGGAGTCGAAGACCCTCTTAGCTGGAACGTTGATGTCCATGCGCTCGATGTGGCCGAGCCAGTGTAGTCGACGGATCTTTGCCTTCCGGACTACATCCACATCTTTGTACAGCTCGTAGAGTTCGCGGTTGTGTCTTCTTCTCCATTCACCTTTCTCACAGACAGGACCAAATATCCGGCGCAAAATTTTCCTTTCGAAATAACCCAAAACCAGCTCCGCTGTCCTGCTTATCGTCCAGCTTTCGGCTCTGTACAGCAAGACTGGCAGTATGAGCGTTTTGTGAAGCATGACTTTGGTCTTTCAAGTGAGGAGTTTTGACCCAAATTGTTTGGACAAGCCGAAGTTGCCAAGGGTTTTGCCAGCGGTTGCCAAGGGCGATTCTATGCCGGATTTCCACTGTGGTTTCATTTGTGGAATTTACGTTTGCCCCGAGGTAGACAAACTCCTTAACTACCTCGAAATTGTAGCTTTCAATTCTTGTATTGGTTTTTGCTTGACAGCATGTACTTCGTTTTGTCCTCATTGACCTTAAGACCAACTCGTTTCGCCTGTTCTTCAATCGTTGTGAATGCTTCCACATTGTTACGGTGAGAACACGCGATGATGTCGATATCATCCGCGTTTCCTACATAGCAGTTGGACGGACTTGTAGAAGATAGTGCTTTTCCTGTTGACACCTGCCCGTCGCACTATCTGCTCCAGCAGCAGGTTGAAGAAGTCACATGACAGCGCATCTCCTTGCCGAAATCCGGTGCATGTTTCAAACGGTTCCGAAGTCCTATAACCGAGTTGCACGGTGCATCGCGTGTTTTTTAGCGTGGCGCGACACAACTGGATCAGTTTTCCCGGGATCCCGAATTCGGCCATCGCGCCAAACAGTTCTTCACGATGAATGCTGTCGTATACGGCTTTGAAATCGATGAAAAGATGGTGTGCATCGATTCGAAACTCGTTGGTCTTTTCCAGGATTTGTCGAAGTGTGGAAATTTGGTCTATAGTCGATTTGCTGAGCCGGAACCGCACTGGTAGCTGCCGATTAGTGCGGTGCAAAATGGCTTTAGACGTTCACACAATACGCTGGACAGGATCTTGTACGCGGCATTGAGCAGGGATATACCTCTTTAGTTCTAGCAAGAGGTAGGCTCGCCTTTTTTGTGGATGGGGCAAATAGAGCTGGTATTCCAGTCGTCGGGCATGCTTTTGTCTTCCCAAATTCTGCAGATGATATGGTGCATGCTTACTACCAGAACATCGCCGCCAGCCTTGAAGAGCTCTGATAGCAAGCCATCTGAGCCTGCGGCCTTGTTATTCTTCAGCTTCTGAATAGCTGTGCCAACTTCTTCGATGCTGGGCGCGAGGACTACTTCAGCGGGATTTGGGATTTCCTCGGTCCCTACCACTCTCTCTTGGTCATGCTCGTTACGCAGCTTCTGGAAATGATGCTTAAATACACCCACTATTCCCTGTGGGTCGGTGACAAGATTACCCTCGCAGTTTCGAAGAGCCTGGGTGCCCTTTTTGAAGCCTCCTACAAGGTCTTTGGCTTTCTTGTAAAAGGCCCGTGTTTTATGCTTATCCCTAGACTCCTCGATATCCTTGAGCTGGGAGGCTGTGAAGATTCTTTTCTTTTGTCGCAGTAGTTTTTTCTCCTCCCTTCTTCTCGGTACTCTTCTTGCACTACCCTGATTTTCCTCTGCAGCGCCTTTTGGTACGCCACATCGGTTGCTGCCTTTTTCTGCTCACACTCGCCGTCATACCACGGGTTTCATGTCGGGGGTGGTGGGTACCCTAAGGTGGTTTCGGCTACTTCCTGAATGGCTGAGCGGCAATGCAGCCACATACAGGCGCCCAATGTCAAACCTCCTCCTGATGGGCTGGTGCAGCTTTCTGACATTGGACAGTTGAGCTCTGAATCTTGCCGCTACGAGGAAGTGGTCAGAGTCGACATTTGCCCCTCTGAATGTTCGCACATCCAGGATGTTTGACGAGTGCCTTGCGTCAATGAGCACATGGTCGATTTGGTTGGCGGTTCGACCGTCCGGAGATCGCCAGGCTGCTGTGTGGATTCGCTTGCGAGGGAATCTTGTGCTACTTATCACCGCATTACGAGCTGTCGCAAAGTCAGCGAGTCGGAAGCCGTTATCTGTTGTTGTATCGTGGAGGCTGTGCTTTCCGATCACTCCGCCAAAGGTGTTCTCCTTACCGATTTTGGCGTTGAAGTCCCCGAGCACGATTTTAACATTGACTCCGGACAAGCTCCGTAGGCGTTGTCCAGGAGGTCATAGAAGTCCTCCTTGATAGGGTCTTCAGCCTCGTCGGTAGGGGCGTGTGCACATATGTATGTATGAGGCTGATGTTGTAAAATCTGCCTTTGATGCGGATCACAAGCAGGCAATCACTTATAGGTTTAAAGTCAATGACCTTCGACCTCAACCGCTTTACCACGACAAGCCCGCAGTAAGTGTAATCTTTTGTGAGGGCTGTAATAAATGTCGCAATTTATCTTCCTAATCATACCGTTTCCTATCCAGCGTATTTCCTGAACCGCAGTAATATCCGCCTTGTACTCTCGTTTATGAGCAGCTCCAGGAGTGTACAGGGTTCTGACATTCCAGGAGCATACTTGCATATCGTGTTCCTTTTTCGTGCGTTGTCGTCGTCTAGTATCCGTCCGTGTATCCGAGGCATCTTGCTCATTCATAACTTTGTTTTTTTTACGTGGACGGATTGTTAGCCCGCCGCACAACCGCCAAGGCAAAAGAACCGGCTCCTCGGGAAGAAAACAAAAAGAACATGAGAGGCGTTATGGCAGGAATGAAGTCCGAGGATCTTACAAAAAGGTAAAACAGCTATCCAGTGGATATAAACCGAAGCCTGCCGAGACGAGAATCGTTCGACTGAAACCGAACAAAGCTGCTGAATCGGACGGACTGTCCGCAGAACTGTTTAAAGAAGCTGGAGATGGTCTGGTTGGGCTCATCTGTAAGATATAGTCGGAGGAAAGCATGCCCGACGAGTGGAATCTAAGTGTGTTTTACCCGGACCACAAGAAAGGAGACCAATTCGACTATGATAACTACGGATGGGTCAGTCTCCTTAACGCGTACAAGATCCTCTCTGCCGTTTTATGTGAATGCCTTAAACCGTTCCTCAAAAGTCTGATAGGTCCATATCAGTGTGGTTTCAGGCCAGGGAATTCCACAATAGACCAAATGTTCACACTGCGGCAAATCCTGGTAAAGACACAAGAAATACAGATCGGCACTTACCACCTATCTGTCGATTTCAAGACCGCATATGATAGCATGCATAGCGACAAGCTATACAGAACCATGTCTAGTTGTGGCATCCCTACCAAACTCGTCAGGTTGTGTAGGATGACGATGGAAAATTCTCGCTGTTTCATCAAGGTCGGTAACAAACTTACCGATTTGTAAGGTAAGGCGACAAGGCGACTCGCTGTTATGTATCTTTTTTATCATCATACTTGAGAAGTTCGTGCGAAACTTGCAAGTCAGCACTAGGGGCACGATCTAGGCACGCGGATGACATCAGCATGATTGGTCGAAGACAGCGAGACGTCAATGAAGCGGAGGCGGCCAAAATGGGCGGTAAATGAGGGCAAAACAAAGTATGTGCTGACATCAAGGAAGGACATTCGACATCGACATCTCGGACAGAGCGTCACAACGGGCAGCAAAAGCTTTGAGATAGTAAAAGACTTCGTCTACCTCGGCTCCGCAATAAATAGGGACAACTACATCAGTACCGAAATCAAACGCAAAATTACTCTTGCCAATCGCTCTCTCTTTCAGTAAAAGAGTTATCTCGAGAGAGACCAAGGGACCTAGGTGAGTCGGGAAGCTTGTTCATGGCAAGTATACTACAGGGGGTTTTGCCAGTAGCAAGAAATAAACATTCTCCAACACTCTAACCACTGCGCCACGGTGCCTTCGGAGTTGGATTTATATAACACTTTAATCATCCTTGACCTACTCACAAGCTCGCCAGGCAAGGAACGACGCAACGAACTAACATGGCCTATGCTGGTAGACGGAATCAAGCCATGGCCGAGACGAACCAGAGATGGACCCAAGAGCATAGCTGCCTAACCACTAGGCAATTTTTGCCACAACTTGACCGACAGCGAACCATGGGACTAATCTCCTTAAAACGAACCGACATCAACCAAATTGTTGGTGTTATCACAAGGAATAGGGAAAGTTTCGAATGACATCTGTAGGAGCTGTGAAGACGAAGAGGAGGTCGAATCCATTCCACACCTGCTCTGCACCCGTCCGGCCCTCTGTCATAGCAGGAAATGATGCCTAGGATCCTACTTCCTTAACGATCTGACTGTCGTTCGGCGGATAGGGATAACTGATA
Organism: Eumerus sabulonum; assembly: GCA_951905685.1. NCBI lineage: Eukaryota > Metazoa > Arthropoda > Insecta > Diptera > Syrphidae > Eumerus > Eumerus sabulonum. Next base: position 11,629,041 of record OX645060.1, read on the forward strand.
TTTTTAATTTTGTAAGAAGCGCGAAATGGTTCCATGAATAGGGAGTTATCCACTTCGTAGCAACACAAAGGGCCTCTCGCGGAGGCTACGAATTACCTACCTAAGATGGCGCACACAAGTGGAGAGGGACATTGACCACTATGATGTGCGTAATTGGAGGCAGCTGGCAAAAGATAGGATAGTGTGTTTGTTTAGAAACGGCTTATAGAACCTGTCAAGCTCATCAGGCTCTGAAGATTAATGCTGGCGGCACCTCAATATTCTGTAAAAATTGGAAATGGCATAACAGATGACTCACCTTATCTTAGGCGTTATCGTGTGATTTTTATTTTGTTGATATTGCGCTTAAAAATGTGGTGCAGAAATCGCAGGTCAATACAGGAGGCACGATGTGTGCATTTTTAGGCGGCTTAATACGCCCTTATACGAATGACATTGAGGTTATTGGGAGAGTATAGCGAGACGTCAATCATTTACGAGAATTGAAAAAGAAGCGACTAATCATTGCTTCTTAGCAATCGATTAGTAGAGCCATCTCCCGAAAAACCGAGGTAACTTTACATAAAACCCTACCTCTACGGCACAGAAACAGGGATCTTATCAAAGACGTATGAAGGGACCCTTGGTCGTTTCCAGAGAAAAATTCTGCGCGTGGTTTTTGGTTCTATCCATGAAAACGGCGAATGGAGGAGAAAATATAAACAAGGACTGATAGGCTTAGTCAGGGGTCTATGGATTCAATGCCTAAGATGGCTGAGCGACGTTGAGCAACACGGTTCTTATTAGCAGAGTCGTCAAATCCATTCCTAAGAGATGACGTGAGACTTTCTTACTTAGGTAGTGCTAAAGTTCGGGGTGAACCTGGGCCTCAACCAACAAGCCTTTCCGGCTAGCACGATTTTCTTGCCAGCTGTTTCCAGTGTCGCACAGTTGGTCAAGATCCCTTCCACCAGTGTGCGCCACCTTAAATGCGGCAGTCCTCTGCAACGTCGTCCTTCTGGGTTGCAGTCGAAGACTCTTCGGGCCGGAGCTGTGCTGCCCATTCGCTCTACATGGCCTAGCCGTCTTAGACGTTGGATCGCTGTACAGCCCGTACAGTTCGTTGAATCTTCTCCTCCACTCTTCGTCAACACAAACGGGACCGAAGATTGTACGCGAATTATCCTCTCGAAACGACCAAGTGCCTTTTCATCCATTTTTGATAAAGCCCAGGCCTCTGCTCCGTAGAGGAGGGCCGAGATAATTAAGGTTTTATAGAGGGTCACCTTAGTTTTCCGAGAAAGGGCTCTACTACTCAATTGCCTTTTGAGCCCAAAAAACAGCGTTTCTTCTTCTTTTTTGGCGCTACAGTTCATGGCGAACCCGGGCTTCCAGCAGTCTCAAGTGCCGCACACCTAGTTAGTTAAGGTCCTCTTCCACTTGGTTGCGCCACCTTAAATTTGGCCCTCCTCGACCGCGTCGCCCCTCGGGGCTGAACTCAAGGAACTTCCGGACCGGAGCTGTGATTTCCATATGCTCAACATGACCTAGTTCATGTCGCTGTACAGCCCATACAGTTCACTATTAAGTCTTCTCCTCCACTCCCCATTTATGCAGGTCGGGCCGAAAATCGTACGCAGAATTGTTCTCTCAAAACGACCAAGATACTCCTCATCCGCTTTCGATAAGGTCCATGTCTCTGCGTCATAAAGCAGGACCGGGATGATAAGGGTCTTGTATATGGTCACCTTGGTTTTTCGAGAGATCACTCTGCTTCTCAATTGCCTCTTGAGCCCAAAGAAACAGCGGTTGGCAAGAGTTATTCTGCGTTTGATTTCGGCACTGATGTCATTTCTGCTTGTCACTGCGAAGCCTAGGTAGACGAACTCCTTGACTACCTCGAAATTATACCTACCAATATGTGCGCCCTGGCCAAGACGCCGGTGGTTCGTGTCCTTTTTCGACGACTAGTCCCATTTTAGCCGCTTCAATGATATCTCGCTGATTTCGTCCAATTATGTCAATGGTGCCCCTCGTATTGACCAGTGAGTTTTGCACGATCCTTTCAAGGACGATGATGAAAAATTCACACGATAGCGTGTCGCCCTGTCTAAAACCTTTTTTGACATAAAAGGTATCGGTTAGGTCGCTTCCGGGCCTGATGGAGCAGCGAGAGTTCTCCAATGTCATCCTGCACAATCTGACAAGTTGGCGGGGTTGTCAAAACTAGACATGGCGTTGTATAGATGAGCTGATGCATACTCCCAACCAGCTGCCTTAAAGAGCTCGCCAGGTAGTCCGTCTGCTTCAACAGCTTTGTTGGACTTAAGCTTAGAAAAAGCATTCCTAACTTCGTCCAGGTTAGGGGGACGGAATTCTCTGCTATCATCGTCCGTTGTAAATGGGTTATTCTGCCTGTAAGGGATCTGTCTCGTCATCGCCGTCATAGTCTGTAGAAGTAGTCTTTCCAGATTTTCAGTCTCCTCCTTTGGTGCAGCGCCCTAGACTCGTCGTCGAACCATGGGTTTCTTGTTGGTGGCGGTTTGAAACCCACTACCTCAGAAGCAGCACTCTCGAGAGCTTGTTGACAACGTGTCCATTGGTGTTGTACAGTCTGAGCAGGTGTTGGAGGGTTTTCCGAGAGCTTGAGGGAGACGCGATTGGCATAGGGTTTGGCGGTCTCTTGCGATTGTAGCATTGCGACGTTATATGCCGCTGACCTTACTCGATTTTTCTGGCCCAGGCATACATATTCGCAGTCGTAACCTGGCTGCCACAAGATAGTCGTCCGAGTCGATGTTGGCTCTAAAAGTTCATACATCCAGAATATCGGATCCGTGCCTGCCATCAATCGCAATGTGGTCAATCGGCAATGTGGTTGACGGCTAATTGATCCGAAGATCGCCAAGTCCCTTTGTGGATGTTGAGATGTGGGAAACGCGTGCTAGCAACTAGAAGATTTCGCCCCGTTACGAAGTCTATTAGCCTAAATCCATTTTCGGATGTGGTGTTGTGTAGGCTGTGCTTGCCAATGACCCTATCAGAAGCGACTTCCTTGCCCAATTTCGCGTTAGTCTCCCAGTGAGTCCCAGTACGATTTTAACATCGTAACTGGGACATTGAGCATATGTCCTATCAAGGAGGTCGTCGAAGTCGTCTTTTGTAGCGTCATCCTTGTCCTCGGTAGGGGCGTGAGCGCTAATTAGGCTGACGTTTGCGAATTTACCTTGATGCGGATTGTCATGAGGCGTTCGCTTACATGCCTGAAGCTCAAGATTTTTTGCCTAAGTCTACCTCTAATAACAAATCCGCATCCGAATAAGCGTTGTCTTCTCTCCTTGTAGCGGTCGCCGTAGTAGATATCACAGTTTCTCATCCTCTTCTTGCCCGGTCCATCCCATCGCACTTCCTGGATTGAGGTTATATCTGCCTTATAACAGCCTAGGACCTCCGCAAGTTGTCCGGCTGCACGTGATCTGTTGAGGGACCTTACATTCCACGTACAAAGCCGAATGTCTTTTCCTTTTGTTGCTTGTTGGGTCGTCATCGGTTAATCCGTCAGTTTTCTTTATATCCGAAAAAATAGAGCGAAAGTGAGAGGAATGTCGATCCTTAATTTTTACGATTTCGCTTGGGACAATGCGCCTATCGTGCCTGATTCCACGTCAAGCACACCAAGTACACGATGCGAACGAAATGTATTCTACATAGAATGAAATAAAACGATCGCTATTCGTTAAATTCAGTTTTAATGCCGTTTCATTAACATTAACTTAAAATATTTGTTCTTACAAATAGAGGTGTATAGGGGGGGAGGGATATGGGGGAGTTGGGGTCTCGCGCACATGGCAAAAGCTAATGGGAGCAATGGTTAATTAAAGACAAATATGTGCGACGGGGTGGGCGTCATAATGCTATTTGGGAGATGCAAATATGTATAATTTGATTCCAGGTCACCAGAAGTTGCTTCATAGTGTCGCTGTTTGTTATCAACAATCCGGTTTCCTCAACCCAAACCTATGAATGTGGTGAGATAAATTGCTAAATTGAAACAGATCAGGGAATATGACCCGGGGGTTTATAGTTCATCATCATCTTCGACCCATTCGCTAATGAGACTCTTCACTTTGTCGAGGGATTTTAGACAATCTACTACGGAGGATTTTGTTGACGTGACTGTTTCGTCCTTATCGGCACTTGATTCGGATTTGTCGTCTGTGGCTTTGCCCTCATCGTCAGCGATTTCGTCGCCGGTCTTTTTAGACGATGACACGTTATTGTCATCTTCTATTGCACTGGTTGGACTCTTGTCGGGTTTTTGTGTTGATTCGCTGGCAGATTCTTTTGCGGGCGATTGCCTTGATGTGGATTTTTGCTCGTGTTCAGGGGTGGGACTGTTTCCTCGAATTTCAGCTTCGATAGCAGATAGTGTCTCGGAAATACTCTCTTCCGATTTGTCTGGATCTTCGTCCAAAGCTGCTTGAACTACGTTCTCGTCGAGGAATTCTTTTTTCTTTTTCAAAATATTATCATCCGATTGGGGTAATTGTTCTTTTACAGTGCAATCAGCTGCGGCATTTGCATCGTGTTTTTCATTCTCTTCATCGCCATGGTCGGTAGCAGGTTGAAGGTCGTCTTTAGCTGGACTTGGTTCTTTTTTATCATAGATTTCGGAAGTTAATTTGTCAGATGTTTCGGGTTTTGCGGATGTAGACGGTTCCTCTTCTGTGAATTTAACTTTTTCTGTATTTTTTTCGGTAGGCGCGTCTTCTTCGTCTTCGATCTCATCGTCAGACCAGTCACCGGTTAGCATTTTTAATTTCAAACTGATTTCGTCATCTTTCTTGGGTTCACTACTCTGTACTTTTTCACTGTCTTGCGGTTTGGACGAAGAAACCTACGGAAAAAACAAAAAGTAAAAATTAGATAAGAGTTAGACCACAATAGAGTCGTTTCTTGTTACCTTTTCTTCGTCTTCCTTTGACGAATCAAGATTTGGATCTGCTTTCTTTGTCGTTTCGCTTACGTTGTCCTCATCCGCGTTATATTCTGCTTCTTCCTCGTCCGGGTCATGAGTGGAAATAACATTTTCCGCCCATTCCATATGATCTACCTCCATTTGCTCATCATGTTCTGCTTCCTGTTCATCGTGTGCCTTTTCCTCTTCTTCTCTGGCACTTGCGGCCGCCGCATGTCGTATAGCTTCCTCCTGTGAAGTGAATTCATTGTAAATCTGGTGATCATCATATTGTTCCATATTCTCCGATTCCGATTCTATTTTCACCTCCTCTCCGGTTATAACCTCACCGCCCTCGGCCTCGGCGTCATCTTCGACTTCGCCTTCACCTTCCGGAAATGCCGATTCATTCAATACCATCACGACACCTCCTTCATGATCTTGCTCGAGTTGTGACATAATTTCCTCGCGCTGTTCCGCGGTTAGTACCATCTCATTGCCATCGGCGTTTACAAACTTCGGTCCATTGTCACTGACGTATTCCTCATCAATTGCCGCCGGGAGCTCATCAAGCTTTAGTATCGTAGTCGGTAGACTGATATCGGAAAGGATTTTAATCTTCTTTTCGGATGCCATTCCGGACTGTCGGATCTCTTCATCGAAGTCGGCCAATTCATCGTCGGAAAAATCAACAACGCCATCCTCACGCGCCAGTGTCTTATGGAACGCCTTCATGTGATTGTACAATTGAATTTCCGTCGGGAAAGTTTTATTGCAGTAAATGCATTGCTGCTTATCGGGATGCTTCAGACGGATGTGGGTGGAAAGATCGTTCTCATCGCGACAATATTTGGCGCAGTAATTACACTTGGGGAATGTGTAAAGCAGCGAAGATAGATTGTGTTCCATGAGCAAGTGATAGTTAAGTGAACGTTCGTCATCTGAACGCCAACCGCAGTGTTCGCAGAGAGCTGGGTCGATGACCTCTTTGTGAGTATGAATTAGATGGCGACGAAATCCGCGATACGAGGGAATACTGATGGGACGACCATTAACTCCGCATCGCAGACAAAGCCACGGACCTTAGAATGAGCAAATAGAGGATGATATAAGGACGACAATAGCTCTTTAGGACTTACCTGTTTGATTTTCGGCGCCTAATGCAATCAGCGCATGCATGGTCCTGCTGTCTATCCTTCTCTTGGGCTGGGTGGCGCTTGCGCCAGCAGCATTGGTCCCAGCGACGTGTGTCGTTTGTCCCTGAACTCGCGAAGAGGACGATTGTGATGTCGTGGCAATTGGTTTTGTTCCCGTTTGCTTCAATAGTATTTGCTTGTTTTGCGATATCTGCATCAGTTGCTGTCGAGCTTGTTGGATATGCTCCGGTTCCGACTCGCTAGCACTCCCCTCGTTAGGCTCCTTTTTCACAGTAACCTTTTGTGTTGGCCCAGATACGTTTGGCATTATCTTCAATTTGATATTCTTGTTACCCTTCACCAGATGCGGGTATTGGCGTAGCACTTCGCTAATGATCTTGGCATGATCCATTTTTGAATTGGATGTGTCCTTAACCAGTATTGTAGGCTTATCAGTGTTCGATTGTTTGATGATTATCGATGCCTGACCTTGGTTTTGATGCTGCTTTTGCTGTTGTTTGGTGGCCGATGAAGAAGATGGGCCACCGCCAGACGGTTCGTCGTCATCGTCATCATTATGGAATTCATCGTCCAATATGCCATCGTATTCGGTGTCGTCTCCATATTCAGCAGCGATTTGTTTTCGCATCCTTTGTTGCTCAGCAAATTCCTTTACGTCCTCGATATTCGGTTTCTTGGCCGGCGGTGAGGTGAAGGTTGAGACTGCCGGTCGCTTGTTGTTGTTGTAACCCTTACGCAACTGTTCGAATGGTGAGGAACGACTCTTTGACGGCGAACTATGCATTTCTTCGTAGTCATCCGGTTCCTCTTTGAGCGGTTTGCTTTCGTACGAGATGGTATCGAAAGAGGATTCAAAGACACTGGCATTCATATTCGAATCGACAGTTTCATAACGTGTCGGGCCACGTTGCATCTTCGGTGCTGGTTTGATAGCTGAATTACCCACTTGCCGGAAAACATTGGAACCGGGCATTGGTTTTCCGGTAATAATACGGCGATTTGGAGATTGATTTTGACCGCCGGTAAGCATGCGACGTTGTGATTGTTGTGCCGTACTCCCTGTGGATGAAGTTGTGATGAATTTGGTTAAATTTGGCGAGTTGGCGACCGGACGTCGTCGATTCTTCGGACTGGTCGGCTAGAAATGGAAATAAATTAATGAACGTACGTCATATATGTACATGTATACTGTTGTGCTTACCCTCTGTAGAATTGGTTTCGAGCTCTCCATGGTACGTTTGTGCGCCTCGAGTAGTTTGAGTAATACCGTCATGTTCATCTCCTTTGCCGTCTTCAATAGCTTACTGTACATTTTCAATTCAAACTCAAGCGTTCCGGTGTACATGAAATTTACAATTGGAACCACAACGTCCGCTTGTAATTCCATCGGCATTACCAATGCATCGTCTATCAGCTCGCATGTCTGTTCGAGAACATTAAAAAAATCCGTACATGCACTGAGCACGAGTCGATGGACTTTTAGTTGTGAATTGTCACGAAATTGCAATGTCAAATCGCAATAATCCGTCTTGTTAAAGAAATTCTGCAATTTTTGCAGGAAGAACACCCCCCAATTGTCGACTTTCACCGATTTTATTTCACCCATTGTGTTTGAGCTTTAAAAACAATAAAAAAGGGAAGAAAAAATGAAAATGTTCAAGAAATCGTAACGCTTGCACGCCAAGCGACAGCGAGCAGCTGGAGGCAGATATGGCCGCCGCTAGGTCTCTTCCTTACTTTTTCACCACCTCCTGATTGAATACTCGTTTATATACTATGTTTACGGCGATTGAAAAACAAAAAAAAACAAAACTTAAATCAAATAAGCACTATCGCCCCAAATCGGCAAGGATTATTGGTGGCGGTGCACGACGAGTGATGCTTCCAAAATACAAATTCACTTATGTACACGAGCAAGAACAGTCTTGTTCACTACGAAAACTCGCCAATTGACGTTTAATCGTCGATTGTTTATATGATTTTCTGTTTATTTCAATTATTTTCAAAAGTACACAACTTAAACGTAACCTCAGCACAAACAAACTACAAACTTCAATTGAATAAATGAGAAATTAAATTTTATTTTTGTGCATATATTTGATTGAAAACACAGGAGTCGCTCTTATTTTTCAATTACTTCAACCCAAAATGGCGACTGAACGATTGTCAGTCACATCGTTATCGTTGGCAATGGAATGAATACGAATGACATGAATGAGTTGAAAAGACTTAACGAAAGTAAATGGCAAACAAGCTACACCACGAATCGGTGTGTGGTGGTTGGATTGAATTTGATGTGTATATGCATCGGTTGCGATGTATTTTTAAGTTTGGTGTCATCGGATGGCATTGCCGACACGCGTCGGGATGATGCATAGAGTGTTGTGTGTGTGTGTGTGTGGATTGAGCGTGGTGAATATTGGGCGGGAAGTAAGCTTTTTGAGTAAAGTTGTTAAGGGTCGTGTAAGAGAGAGAGAGAGAGTGTTGGTTGTGAGGAAGGATGATTTTCGGTAAACTGGAAAACGACTGCGCAGTGGCGCTTATGATGAAGTTTTGGTTTTTTGTTTTTGATTTTGATTTTGAATGAAAGTACAGTCGACAGGGGAGCGACAAGGTCAACAAGGTTTGAGTATCAAAAGGGAGCTATATGCAGATAGTGTGCAGAGATAAGGTAGTGCGATAGGAGGTATTAGGACGGGATGATGGAATTGTATGTGCTGGACGTTAGGTGGCGCAGGATGTCAGGGTAGTGAGTTGTCCACGCCCTATATCGGGTTTGGGCGTGGGTCTAGGTCGTATATCATGTTGCATTCTAGTGTCAATGAGGAGGCGGACTGAGGCGTGGGAGGATGAGATGTGATAGGTTATAATGATGTATGCCACGGTGGATCTTGGCAATAGTAGATCGGTGTCGCTGGGCCTTGGATGGTTTGTGTACCGCTCGGTGGGAAACTCTGTTTTTGTTTTCTTTAATAAAAAAATACTTTGCTAGGTCAAAAGTTCATACTTTTTTGCTGTTAATTTCATTAAATTTGTATCAAAAGGTTTCAAAAAGTGCAATAATGGAGATGCGTGTATGTATCTAAGCCTTTTGCTTCGTATATTCATTTTTAGAAATATTTTCTTTGTTTTTTTTTTGCCAATCAGAGACCCGAAATGGAAAAGTCCATATCGATCTTTTACATCCAGGTAAGCTGATAAACGTAGTTTCAGTTAATTCCTAAGTGCTTGCTTCCGCGTTAGAAAGCTGGCGGACTTTAATTACAATTTACTTCGCATTTACTTTGAATCAGCTAATAATAGCTCAAAAAGAGAATGAACAGGTATTATAAATAGGCACCCAACTCGTCCCTTTTGATTGTTTTTTTTGTTTTTCTTGTTTCCACAAACCTGAATAGCAAACCAGTTCTTGTGAAATCTGTCTGGAAAAGACGTTTTTTAAGACCTAATTCGTGTATATAAACTATTTTACTTGACGGTAATTATTTCGAATGACGTTACAACAATCGCTACATTTTGAATTCAATTTCGCTTGTTTTTTTTTTTTTTGCAACCAATTGTGATTGCCCCCTTAGACGACGAGAGCTTTTGCAGACTTGCAGTCAATTGCAGAATTCTATGTTTAAAGTGACAGTTGAATATAATAGCATGTGTTGTTGCCTTAAATGATTTAAATTAACTTTTTCGAGATTTTATTTTTTTTTTATTTTTCATTTTAGTCTCGGTTTAGAGCTTCGGGCAGAAATCGGACGTTAATAACCGTCAAGTAAGCTTCATGTCATTTTTGTTTCAATTTCCCGTATTTTTGTTTTCTGTTTTCTATTTATTTTTATGTCGCTTACAGTTGTTTAAATACATTTCCTTAAATGTAAATCATACGGGCGCGAAATGGTTCCCAGCAATTGTATAGTATCCAGTCCCCCAAAGCCACTGTGACAATATTACCCTAAACGCAAGCGCTTATAGTAAATTAAGTAATTAGATTGGGTTAACTCTTATTATTGTTTTTTATTACGGGAGACCTACAATAAAAGAAAGATGAATCATAAGAGACGAAGTTAGGTTGTGCAATCAGTAATGATAATTCCTTTCACTCATCTCTTTACAATTGACATTTATCTTTAACAATTACGCGCCTGTACCAAGAACGTACACATGTTGAGCTACGAATCGCTGCTTTAGATAAGGGGGAACTGAACAGAATTAGAAAATTGGTGACGATAAGTCAGTGCTGGGATTAGTTTTGCATTTTACTTGCCAATTGCTGGAGGTGCCGGTAGCTTGGCAAAGATTTTGTGATTTTACATTTTGTAACTTAGTACAGGGGCATCCAATTGAGCTTTTTATGCGGAAATATTAAAGTACTTAGATACTTAGGTAGCGCTACAGTCCGGTGTGAACCTCCCATCTGTGTGCGCTACCTTATATTGAGTCGTCCTCTGCTGCGTCGTTCCTCGGGCATGGACTCGAAGACTTCTCGAGCCGGAACTGTGTTCTTCATTCGCTCTACATGGCCTAGCCATCTTAGACGTCGTACTAGGCCGATGTCGCTGTACAGACCGTAAAGCTCGTCATTGTATCTTTTCCACTCTTGGCTTATAAAAACGGGATCAACGTAGAATTTTCCTCTCGAAACACCCAAGGCTTCCTCATCCGCTTTTGTTGAAGTCCAGGCCTCTCTGGCATACAGGAGAACCGGGGTGATTAAGGTTTTGTATAGGCACAGTCCCTGACCACTTCAAAATTGTAGCTGCCAATTGGTACGTTCTGGCCCAGATGCGGGGTTGTGTGTCTTTTTGGTTGAGAGCATATGTATATTTAGTTTTACCCTCGTTAACCGAAAGACCCATTTCAGTTGCTCTTTCGTTTTTAATTCGCGCAGGTTCAAGAGTCATACTCGTACTCTTATGATGTTTGCCACACAACCTGGGCGGAGTGCAGATGGTTTGGGTCGTAGATGTTCGTTCACTACTCTCCAGGGGTGGTTGTCCTGGATAGGATTCGAGAGGAACTCGACTGAATTTTCACGTTGCTTGTAGTCTTTAGCATATGTTCCATGCCATTACGGTGTTATATTAGAACTGCACACACAGAGAATGAATTTGAAGTGACCATATACTGTGAGTGCCTTCATCAGTATTTTTGATCACTTCCCATTCACAATAGCACCATTTTTAACTTCCCATTGGGAAGTCATTGTAATTGACTTTGCGAACTCCAAATTTTGACATATCTCCTCGTCTCAAGGTCAACAGAATCCAAATCAAAGGTTTTTATAGAAATGCCTTTGTGTGTGTATGCATGTATGTGTGTGTATTCGCATGTGCTTATGTTCTTCTTCTTCTTCTTTTGGCGCTACAGTTCATGGCGAACCTGGGCCTCCTTTAAAAAAAAACTCTCCAACTAGCACGGTCCTTTGCCAGCAGTCTCCAGTGCCACACGCCTAGTTGGTTAAGGTCCTCTTCCACTTGGTTGCGCCACCTTAAATTTGGCCGTCCTCGACCGCGTCGCTCCTCGAGGTTGGATTCAAACACCTTCCGGGCCGGAGCTGTGTTTTTCCATACGCTCAACATGACCTAGCCATCTAGGTGTTGGATCCGAAGACGCCGTGCTATGTTCATGTCGCTGTACAGCTCGTACAGTTCACTATTAAGTATTCTCCTCCACTCCCCATTTATACAGGTCGGGCCGAAAATCGTACGCAGAATTGTTCTCTCAAAACGACCAAGGACCTCCTCATCCGCTTTCGATAGGGTCCATGTCTCTGCGCCATAAAGCAGGACCGGGATAATAAGGGTCTTGTATATGGTCACCTTGGTTTTTCGAGAGAGGACTCTGCTTCTCAATTGCCTCATGAGCCTAAAGAAACAGCGGTAGCCAAGAGTTATTCTGCGTTTGATTTCGGCACTGATGTCATTTCTGCATGTCACTGCGAAGCCTAGGTAGACGAACTCCTTGACTACCTCGAAATTATACTTACTTACTTACTTATCAGGCCTGCGATCCATGGAGGATCTGAGCCTGAGCTATAGCTGCCTTCCATCCTTGACGGTCCCGGGCACGCTGCTTCCAGTTGTCAAGACCAAGATGTCTTACATCCGCGATTACTTGGTCTTTATACCGGAGGTTCGGTCTTCCTCTTCTTCTCGAACCAGGAGGCTCGGAGTCGAAGACCCTCTTAGCTGGAGCGTTTATGTCCATGCGCTCGATGTGGCCGAGCCAGTGTAATCGATGGATCCTTGCCTTCCGGACTACATCCACATCTTGGTACAGCTCGTAGAGTTCGCGGTTGTGTCTTCTTCTCCATTCACCTTCCTCACAGACAGGACCAAATATCCGGCGCAGAATTTTTCTTTCGAAAGAACCCAAAATCAGTTCCGCTGACCTGCTTATCGTCCAGCCTTCGGCTCCGTACAGCAAGACTGGCAGAATGAGCGTTTTGTAAAGCACGACTTTGGTCTTCCGAGTGAGGAGTTATACCTACCAATATGTGCGCCCTGGCCAAGACGCCGGTGGTTCGTGTCCTTTTTCGATGACAGCATATATTTCGTTTTGCCCTCATTTACCGCCAGTCCCATTTTAGCCGCTTCCGTCTCAATGCTCGTAAAGGCCTCAATAACATCTCACTGACTTCGTCAAATTATGTCAATGTCATCGGCATATGCGAGCAGTTGTATGGACTGGAAAAACATGGTGCCCCTCGTATTGACAAGTCAGTTTTACACATTTCAAGGACGATGTTGAAAAAGTCACACGATAGCGTGTCGCCCTGTCCAAAACCTTCTTTGACATAAAAGGTATCGGTTAGGTCGCTTCCGACCCTGATGGAGCAGCGAGAGTTCTCCAATGTCATCCTGCACAATATGACGAGTTTGGCAGGGATGTCAAAACTAGATATGGCGTTCTATAGTTCGCCTCTATCTATACTATCGTATGCAGCCTTAAGGTCGACAAACAGGTGGTGGGTGTCGATCTGGAACTAGTTTGTTTTTTCCAGGATCTGCGGTAGTGTGAATAATTGATCTATAGTGGACTTCTCGGGCCTGAAACCACACTGATATGGACCAATCAGTTTATTAACGAACGGTTTCAAGCGTTCATACAGAACAGCAGAGAAGATTTTATACGCGATGTTCAGAAGACTTATTCCTTTGTAGTTGACGCAGACAAAGGGGTCTCCTTTCTTGTGGATCGGGCAACGATACTAAGATTCCATTCATTGGGCATGCATTCCTCTGACCATATCTTGCGGATGAGCTGGTGCATACTCCCAACCAGGTCATCTCCAGCTGCCTTAAAAAGCTCGGCAGGAAGTCCGTCTACTTCAGCAGCCTTTTTGGACTTAAGCTTAGATAAAGCATTCCTAACTTCGTCCAGGTCAGGGGGACGGGATTCTCTGCTATCATCGTCCGCTGTGAAAGGGTTATTCTACCTGACAGCGGGATCTGTTTCGTCATCGCCGTTATACAGTGTGCAGAAGTAGTCTTTTTAGATTCTTAGTATCGACTGTGCTTCCACTACTAGGTTTCCATTTTCGTCCCTGCAGGCTTCCGTTCTGGTCTTATATCCCTGGCATGTTTGTTTTATTCGTTAATAAAACCTCCGAACGTCATTCCTGCGAGCTTCTCATGCTCCTTTTTATTTTATTTTGAGAAGCTGATGCTCCTCCCTCCTCTTCTGCTCACAATGCTCACGAGCAGCTCTCGTCTTTCTATGAAGCGCCTCTAGATAGGTTTGCTGCTTGGCTGCGTGTGCCCTCCTCCACTCGTCGTCAAACCATGGGTTTCTTGTTGGTGGCGATTTGAAACTCAGTACCTCAGAAGCAGCACTCTATAAGACCTGTTGACAACGGGTCCCTTGGTGTTGTACGGTCTGAGCCGGTGTTGGAGGGTTTTCCGAAAGCTTGAGGGAGACGCGATTGGCATAGGCTTTGGTGGTCTCTTGCGATTGTACTGGCGAACCACCAATCAAATCGACCATGTGCTCATTGACGCAAGGCCCTCATCAAACGTCCTGGATGTGCGAACATTCAGAGGGGCAAATGTCGACTCTAACCACTTCCTCGTAGCAGCAAGATTCATAGCTCGACTATCCAATGTCAGAAAGCTGCACCAGCCCATCAGGAGGAGGTTCGGCATTGGGCGCCTGTATTTGGCTACATTGCCGCTCAGCCATTCAGGAAGTAGCCGAAACCACCTTAGGGTACCTACCACCCCCGACAAGAAACCCGTGGTATGACGGCGAGTGTGAGCAGAAAAAGGCAGCAACCGACGAGGCGTACCAAAAGGCGCTGCAGAGGAAAACCAGGGCAGTGCAAGAAGAGTACCGAGCCAGAAGAAGGGAGGAGAAAAAACTACTGCGACAAAAGAAAAGAATCTTCACAGCCTTCCAGCTCAAGGATATCGAGGAGTCTAGGGATAAGCATAAAACACGAGCCTTTTACAAGAAAGCCAAAGACCTTGTAGGAGGCTTTAAAAAGGGCACCCAGGCTCTTCGAAACTGCGAGGGTAATCTTGTCACCGACCCACAGGGAATAGTGGATGTATTTAAGCAGCACTTCCAGCAGCTGCTTAACGATCATGACCAAGAGAGAGTGGTAGGGACCGAGGAAATCCCAACTCCAGCCGATGAAGTAGTCCTCCCACCCAGCATCGAAGAAGTCGGCACAGCTATTCAGAGGCTGAAGAATAACAAGGCCGCAGGCTCAGATGGCTTGCCATCAGAGCTCTTCAAGGCTGGCGGCGATGTTCTGGTAGGGAGCATGCACCAGTTCATCTGCAGAATTTGGGAAGATGAAAGCATGCCCGACGACTGGAATACCAGCTCTATTCGCCCCATCCACAAAAAAGGCGAGCCTACCTCTTGCAAGAACTAAAGAGGTATATCCCTGCTCAATGTCACATACAAGATCCTGTCCAGCGTATTGTGTGAACGTCTAAAACCATTTTGCACCGCACTAATCGGCAGCTACCAGTGCGGCTTCCGGCCCGGCAAATCAACTATAGACCAAATTTTCACACTTCGACAAATCCTGGAAAAGACCAACGAGATTCGAATCGATACACATCATCTTTTCATCGATTTCAAAGCCGCATACGACAGCATTCATCGTGAAGGAGTGTTTGGTGCGATGGCCGAATTCGGGATCACGGGAAAACTAATCCAGTTGTGTCGCGAACGCTAAAAAATACACGATGCACAGTGCAACTCGGACTTCGGAACCGTTTGAAACATGCACCGGATTTCGGCAAGGAGATGCGGTGTCATGTGACTTCTTTAACCTGGTGCTGAAGCAGATAGTGCGACGGGCGATTGAAGAACAGGCGAAACGAGTTGGTCTTACTTAAGGTTAATGAGGACAAAACGAAGTACATGCTGTCAAGCAAAAACCTTACTCACCTGGGACAAGGACAGGAGAAGGATACGCTTCCTAAGATGGCAGAGAGCAGCACACTCACATAGTATGTGTTCTGCCGTCCCATCGTTCTCCAGACAGAGCCGACACTCAGTTTCAGACGAGAGACTAATTTTGTTTAAATGATATCTCAGAGCGCAGTGACCCGTTAGATAGCTGACTAGTCTTCTGATATCCCCCTTATTGAGTTTGAGTATGTCAATACGGTGTTTGTTCAGGGGTCGTATAAGTCGTTTAGATTGACGGAGTCCCCGAACACTGTTCCAGAAGGACAGGTGTTGCGATTTTTCCCACTTGTCTAAGAAGTAATTTATCTTAGACCCGGGAATGCCACAAAAAGGTGCCGGACCTATGTATTTGTCGCTGGAACCTTTTCTGGTAAGTTGGTCGGCAATTTCATTGCCCTTGATACCTTTATGTCCTGGCATCCACCAAAGTTTAACAGTGTTTCTTTTGGCGAGGTCTTGTAGGGCGTCATGGCATTCCTTGACGGTTTTTGAGTTCGTGCTGTACGAACCCAGTGCTTTAAGCGCTGCTTGGCTATCAGAGAGTATGTTGATGGTTACTCCTCTGATGCCGGTTTCGAGATTCAGATTGACGCATGCTATGATGGCATGCAGCTCTGCTTGGAAGATGCTGGGGCTTATTCCCAGGGCCTTCGAGATCTTGCGTTTTGGTCCAAAGATGCCGGCGCCAACGCCAGAAGCCATCTTAGAGCCATTTATGTACCACCTGAGACCTTTGACATTTAGCAGGGGATCACTGTTTTCCCATGCTGAGCGGTTTGGGATCAGTATCTCGAATCTCTTGTCAAAGGTGAAGGTGTGTGGCAATGCGTCCGAGACTGTAGTAATCATATCCAGCTCGGGAAAGTGTTGTAATATAGACACTTAGACACATAGGTCTACATGGCATATTTGTTCCCGAGCAGAGGATTGCACTGCGTAATGCCACCTTTTTGATAAAAAGGTGCAGTGGAGCGAGTCCAATGAGTGCTTCTTGTGCTGCCGTAGGGCAGGATGGCGTAGCGCCTGTGATGCCGAGACACGCTAGTTTCTGAAGGCGTTGAAGCTTAATAATTGTAGTTTTTTGCTCAACTTTTGTCCACCATACGGTGGATCCGTAGGTGATGATAGGTCTTACTATCGTGGTGTATAACCAGTGGACTACCTTAGGTTTAAGTCCCCTGGTTTTACCGTAGGTGCGTCGGCAGGCCCACATGGCCTTAGTCGCTTCCATGAGTTTATTTTTCATGTTGGAGTTCCAGTTGAACCCTAATACCCTAAATTACAATTATGTGCAGATGTTGTTTAAGTTGTTTGTGGAAGTCGCTCAGGTCTGCAATTCTCCTAATGTGAATTGGAAGTGAATTCCATAGTCCTACAGCATAAACGAAAAATAGATTTTTAGTTGAAGTGAAGCTAAATGTTGGACTGACAAGACTTGCGCTTCTGATAGAGGAAGCAAGGTGAAGTCTTTGGAAAAGGTAATCCGGTTTTTTAATTTTCTTGAGGTTGAATAGAAAAGTCAGTATCTTGTAATCGAGGAAATTCTGTAGGCTCATTCCAAGGAAGTCATGGACGTAAGCTGATATATGTGTTCTTCTGCGTGGGTTGTAAACGTATCTTACAGCACTGTTGACTGCTACTTTGAATGTTCGCTTACTGGAACTGTCAAGAACACAAAAAACTGGGTGAGCAAACAAAAGAATTGGCAACAGCAGGGTCTTTATTAGCGTTGCTTTGGTCTTTAAAGGAAAAAAGTTTCCCGCTTGGTTTAATGCTCGCAGCGTCCCGTAGACTTTAGAAACTGTGATGGTCACGTGATCTTCCCAAGCTTGCCTTTGATTAAAGATAACTCCAAGGTTTTTAACAATAGGAACGTAGGCTAAGGTTGGACTGTCTACAAAGAGCCGGGGTAGGCGTGCAGTATC
Organism: Eumerus sabulonum; assembly: GCA_951905685.1. Taxonomy (NCBI): domain Eukaryota; kingdom Metazoa; phylum Arthropoda; class Insecta; order Diptera; family Syrphidae; genus Eumerus; species Eumerus sabulonum. Next base: position 11,646,482 of record OX645060.1, read on the forward strand.
TAGCATATATCGACTAGTAGCAATAGCCTGGCTTTTTGTAGCATTTAAAGTAAGCTTGTTATTTTTCGACCATTCTGCAATGGAAACCAGATCCGCGTTGAAACGTTCAGTTGCATTCTTTACCAATTCCAATGGATAGCTCAGATGCAGTTGTACATCGTCTGCGTACATCTGTATTTTACAGTGATTTAACACTGCAGGTAGGTCGTTGTTAAATAGCGTGAACAGTAGCGGCCCCATTATAGATCCTTGTGGAATGCCGGCATTGGTTTCTATGAAATAAGAAAGTGTGTTATTAACATAAACTGCTTAAGTACGACCACTAAGGTAGCTCCTAAGTAGTTTTAGCGCTGTGAAGTCAAAGTTAAAATTATTTTGGAGTTTGGCTAGCAATATTTGGTGTGGCACAGTATCAAACGCTTTCGAGATGTCAAGCAATACTAGAGATGTTACGTGGCCATAGTAAAAAATGCTTATTTTTGACCCCTCTACTAAAAACAGTTATCAATTTTCGGCGCCAAAATTATCGTACTCGTGCCTTCTTAGTTGATGAATGGTATTGATGAGATGTCTCCAAATTGATGGTTTCTTGATAACTTGAAGAAGGAAATTTCACAATTCGTCAAATATTGTAGTAAATGTAGAAGCAAGTGTTTATACATATGTAGGTCGTTGGTGTTCGGGATTGAGCTTTATTAAACCTTTCCGTACGTGTAAAAATCTTGATTATTTGAAAACAGTATTTCGAAGTTCATCGACATAAACATCTTCTTCTTTGGTGGCGTTACAGCCCATGAAGGACCAGAGCCAAGCTTCTCTCAATCACCCATGTTGTGTGTGATTCTATTTTTAACACAGGTGAAAGCGACCTACAGTTTAATGCCGATTCCGAACGGCGTGAGTTGAGAAGCTTTTTCATGGCAAGGCAAGTATACTACGGGGGGTTTTGCCAGTACCCCGCCGAGGTGGGACGCCGCGAAATAAACATCCGATGGCGTTGGTGTTATTGGGATCCGAACTCGCTCATCGTGCGTCGTGAGTCCAACACACTAAGTCCCTTATTTCACGGCGCGTCTTTTTGAGGTGCAGGTCTCGGTGATTTCCTTTTGGACTGACATTCTGAGCAGCAAGAGTTATTCCATGCAGCTTTTTTTCATTTCGCAGCAGTGTGCGTTTTTTTGACATTTCGTTTTACATTTCATTATCGTTAGCCTGTGATGAAGTTTGAAAAGTAAGAATGGTATCCAAACGTACACTTTCAAATCTGAAACAGGAGCGAAGTGACATCGCAAAACAAAGAAAAGGAGATAAGGAAATGTCACAAAGCCGCACGAAGTAGCTTACCCACGCGTTACTGTGCCAGTGTATTTCTATTACACTGACCATCTCTTTCGCACTTATTTCAATCTGTACTAAAAACGCGCCGTGGAATATGCGACTAACCACTGCGCCACGGCGCCCTCGACATAAACATAAGACTTATAAAAATGAGAAAATATGGAATTAAATGGGTGTTTTCATTTTTCCCACTGGGAAGCCGGTCGTGTGGGGTTTGCGGGTCGCACCTCGACCACTTTTCCCGTATAGGAATTGTATTTCTCGGCTATGGACAGTCGGTGATGCTTCCCACTACACCACGGCCACGGCTTGTGCTTCAATGCTTTCGAACGCTTCATTGACGTCCCGCTTTTTCCGTCCAATTATGTGAATGTCATCCGCATATGCAAGCAGTTGCGCAGACTTGAAATAGGTTGGTAGGTAGGTAGGACCGTAGCCTTACCAAAAATGAAAATGAGAAGAACACACAAAGGCCAGGGAGGCCCGTTGTGCAGTTACGAGGGGGCTTAGTCCCCTATTCGTGGAACCATTTTGTGCTTCTTAAGAAATTAAGAAGATCAGATATCCCTACTTGCTGAAATTCGGTCAGATCGTTAAGGAAGTAAGATCCTAGGTATCGTTTCCTGATAGTGCAGAATGCCGGGCAGGCGCAGAGAAGGTGATGAATGGATTCGACCTTCTCCTCGTCCAGACAGCTCCTGCAAAAATCATTCGGAGTTATACCTAGTTCTTGCGCGTGACTGCCAATAAGGCAGTGCCCAGTGATGACATCGATGACTTTGTGGATGTCCGTTCTTTTTAGGGAGATAATACTCCTAGTCCGTTGACTGTTGAGCCAAGGCCAGATTTGCCTGGTGATGAGGCAGGTATGCCCCTGAGTCCATCTCCGGTTCGTCTCGGCGGCCCTGGCGAGATTTGTAAAATTGTGTTTAATGGTTGCAAAGGGTATACCCTCACAAGTCATGATTGATTGTAGCGTCGTTCCTTGTTTGGCGAGTGTGTCGGCTCTTTAATTTACAGGAATGTCGCTGTGTCCCGGTACCCAGATAAGTTGTATGTTGAACAGGCCATCTCGTTAAGAGATAGGCGACAATCGGGACTAGTTTTTGATGTGTACACATAGGACTCCAACGACTTTAAGGCTGCTTGGCTATCCGTAAGAATGCGGATATCCGTGGTGGATATCACGTTCTACTTCAGCTAAGACAAAGCTTCTTTTGTTGCCAACAGTTCCGCCTGGAAAACGCTGCAGTGATTTGGTAGTTTTAGAGCTTTGTTCAGCTTAAGTTGTTTGCAGAATACTCCACTACCCACCCCGTCTTTGGTTTTAGACCCGTCAGTGTAGACGTCTACGCAGTTTCTGCGAGGTTGAGTCTGGCGAGTCCAGTCTTGTCTGTCCGGGTAGGTCGTTGTAAAGTTTTTTTCCAAGACTGTGGTGGGTTCTGTGAGGTCCAGGGTTCCTGCCATAGTTGACCTGTTATTCAGGACGGAGAAGGGACCAGTGACATAGCTCGACCAGTTCGAGTTGGCTTTAAATCTAATGGCCGTTTGTGTAGCAATTTGCTTGCCGAAAATATCGAGTGATGTAAGGTCGAGTATCATGTTAAGCGCAGCAGTTGGGGTGGACCTGAGGGCCCCGGTAATGCACATACACGCCAACCTTTGTATCTTCTCGAATTGTTTCAGGTGTGTTGTCTTTTCCAATGCTGTCCACCAGACTGTTACTCCATACGTTAGTATGGGTATGACGACCGTGATGTAGAGCCATAGGCTGATCTTGGGGTTGAATCCCCATTTTTTCCTTATGGCTTTCTTGCATGTGTAGAGAGCTATAGTTGCTTTTTTAGCTCTTTCGATTGTGTTGCTCTTCCAGGTTAATTTCCTATCTAGTATAATGCCAAGGTAATTGGCATTGGAGGAATAGTTTAATCTGGTACCAAGCAAAGTAATAGGGCAGTGTACCGGGATTTTGGGCTTTTTGGCTTTTTGGAGCCTGTTGCTATGCGCCCACTTGCAAAGAATTGAGAATGCCGTATTTACCTGAGATTGAAATGGCAACGTCATCAGCGTAGGCAATAACGTCCAGGCCTTCTTTCTCCAGTTTAATTAGTAGTTCGTTTACGACTACATTCCAGAGAAAAGGTGAGAGGACCCCTCCTTGCGGGGTAACCACTCTGGTGGTTACTTGGCTTCCCCATTTGGACTGAATCCTTGACTGACTTGAAATAGATCGCTTGTGGTTTTTTTCGGAACAAGGGTTTTTCCGTGAGAGAGATGTACAACCTCCAACCTGGAGGGCCAGGTTCCTCTTTTCGGAGGAACAACGGGTAGGGTCGCGGGTGCCAGGGAAGGCCACGCGGAGGCTGTGTGCCAGCTTGGATTGAGCAGGGACAGAGATCGAAACTGGCGTTTGTCATGTTGCCATGTTAAACGCGATCAACCTCTTTGGTCTGTTTGCTCGCTCAAAAAAGTGAAACTTAATTTGAATCTCCGTTGATTTGTTAACTCAAATAAAAACGTTCCTTACCCTTGCAAGTCTCCTTTGTTTTACTTTTTGACAGTAAAAACTTAAACGCTTAAAAAATCACACATACCTCTTCCGTCTGTCAAGCAAAGTTCATGCTTTTAATTGACACCTAAGCTGACAGCAGTAAATATCCATGCCCGTGTTCGACTGATCCCGGTCATGAAGATAAGGCGGCTTGATATGTATAGGGTAGAAGGTCTTCGCTCTGATATAACGAAACCTAAGAGTAAATATAATGGCAAAATTGGTGCCTGTCGACTCCATTTGTGACCATAAAAAGTTAATGACAATTCCTTCACACTCTCATCTTCGAATCAGGAAATACAGATAGACAGGTTACAATGTCACTTCCTATGACAATAAATGAATGGGAAAAAAACGCTTATCTTGTAGGTTAAGCCACAAAACATTTGCATTTTGCATCTGTAAATATAATCTGTTTCTCGAGTTACATAATAAAAAGCCTAAGGTATTTAGCTCGTAATGATAGCGAGCCGAGGTAAGCAGTAAAATTGCAAAATTTTCACAAAAAAACTATTTCTATTGTTGCACTTAATCCAATAGTGTGGCAGCCTTGGCAAGCTCTGAAAATGACATAGACATAGAGGTAAGTCAAGTTCAGAACCCGCGCAGCGTTGACAGTTGGCCGTGACAGATGGTTCAAATGACGTTTCATGTCGACCAGATAAGCAAATAGCAACCCACAATCGTTAGATACCCAATTGCGGCACGTATTCGTGGTGTGGGTACCACTCTCACTTAAAAATGAAATCGAAAAACAAATCGCCACAATCGTAGCACACGTTTCAGTACTGATACGGTGATACAGAACGCGAAACTCACTTGCAATCGCTGTAGTTTTAGCTCGATTAGTGCTTACACAACGTCTGTTTGGTGCGGTGGTAATCAAGGTTTTCGTTCGTACTCGATAGTACACAGTGCAGTAGGTGTTTGGTGTTGATCCCATTTCTATTCCTTGTGTCAAATCGGTCCCTCCGCCTCTCGCGTAACAACAAATTGTAATGTCCATCAAGCTGCGCTATCGTCGACTAGATCCGGTCTCCGACTCGCCCGAAAACACAACGGATATCACGGGGAACGGTAACGGAAAGTGGATCAAATTCAAGGATAACACTTCTCAAGTAAATATCAATAAATTAGTTCAACAAGACAGTTGGGCGAACAGGGGAACAAGTCCCTGGAGTTGTTTCATGAATAAATTATTTTATCGTTTTGTCATTGCTAATGTACTTCAATCTCTTCCGTCTCTGTTATCATTATCGAGTCTTATCTGAATCGGGCGCTTTTCTCTTGATCTTGTTGCAGGAAAAGCACGGTGGAAGCCATCATAGCAGTCACTCGGATTTCTTTAGTGGCTTGTCGGCGGATGAGAACGGATGTGCGAAGACAACGGCCGAGTACCAGACATTGTGTGACAGCTCGGACGATAGTGTTGCGGGAAGAGATTCCAGATCGGTCAGTGATATATCGCCGGAGAGGAGACAAACGTCGTATGCAACGATGCGATTGAATCAGGCAAGAGATCAGTCGGACGGTTCGCAAGCTGTTCACCCGGTGAGAGGAGCTGGGCTCAGATGCAATGGTTCGGTATTGCTTAACTACACGGTCGAGGTTGCTGTTAGATTACTTCTATTCGCCGCTTTCATGTAAGTACTTACGATTTCATATGTTGGTATTTGGGAAAGAGTTGAGCAGGTGAAAGTCGAAAGAGTTGCTAATCAATCAATCAATCGGCGTGGTACCATTTGTTTGTTTTGTTAGTTAAGGAAAACTTGACTGAAAGCGTTTATCAACAATGCTTGCTACAAGCTTGGACAAAGCGTTGCTTTCGATTTCTCAATGGGATCGCAAATATTTGCGTTTGTTTGTGCATGCGAAACGAGGTTCGGCCAAAGACCTAGCCGCCAAGCCTCTGTGTACGCAGAGGAGCGTGACCCGTGGCACTCGTGTGATTATTCTGGAATAAATAGCTGCGAATGCGGGAAATTTACATTTTAATTTATCATAGTTCAGAGGCGGCAGAAGAGGAAAGTAGAATGGGAAATTGATTATTGGAGGCGGGAGGGTATGTAAATTGCGTATATTCACCGATTAGAACGTTCATGGGAACAGTAGTTGCGGTATATTACCTCCACGAATTAGTAAATATTGTTTAAAGGGATTTGTTCATGACACTCGATGCTGGGACATTCCGCTGTGTATTCGGCGATGCAGTGAGTAAGGTCAGTTTCCGGTTCTCATATGTGGTCATCCTCTCTACCAAGCATGATTCACTTTGCTTTGAAAATCTTTTGCTTTTATGTATGAGAGTGGATCATCTTTTTCTTATCGGGCGCTACAGTTCGGGGGGAACCTGGACCTCAACAACATGCCGCTCCAACTAGCACAGTTTTTTGCTAGCCTTTTCCATTGCCGTACAACCAGTTGGCTGAGGTCGCCTTCCAGCTGTGTGTGCCATCTTAGGTGCGGCTGTCCTATGTTTCTTCATCATCTCTGGGCTGGAGCTGCGGTGTCCATTCGCTCTACATGGCCTAGCCATCTTAGGGGTTGAATCCGTAGGCGCCTGACTCGACTCATGTCGCTGTACAGCCGGTAAAACTCGTGGTTGAATCCTTTCCTCCATCCGTCCGCGTTTTTAGGACGGAAAAACATACGCAACATCTTTCTCTCGATTCGGCCAAGCAATTCTTCATCCGCTTTTGATAATTTCCATGCTTCTGCGCCGTACAGCAGGACCGGGATAGTAATGGTCTTGTATAGAGTCAACTTTGTCGTTCAGGAGAGGGGTCTATTACTTATTTACCTCCTGAGCCTAAAGAAACAGCGATTGGCAAGAGTGCGAGCCGTCGTTTGCGGCTCTAAAGTCGACGTCTGCCAAGATCTGCCGTAGTGTGAAGATCTGGCCGATGGTGGACTTCCCTGGCCTGACGCCACACTGATACAAAAGGCTTCAGCCGTCCACTAAAAACGGTAGAGAACATTTTGTAAGCGATGTTTAGGAGAATGGTTCGTCTGTAGTTGGCGCAGTCAAAGGGGTCTCCTTTCTTGTGGATTCGGTAAACGATGCTGACACTCCATTCTTCGGGTATGTTTTCCTCTGACCATATCTTACAGATGAGCTGGTGTATGCTCCTAACCAGGTCATCTCCAGCTGCTTTGAAGAGCTCAGCAGACAGTCCGTCTACGCCAGAAGATTTATTCAACTTGAGTTTGATAGGGCGATCTTAATTTCGTCGAGTTCAGAGTGACGGAATTCCCTGCGATCTTCGTCGTTAAGAAATGGATCATTCTCCCTGACAGCGTTATACTTACTTACTTACTTATCAGGCCGGCAATCTATAGAGGCTCTGAGCCTGAGCTATAGCTGCCTTCCATCCTTGACGGTCCCGTGGACATTGCTTCCAGTTATCAAGACCAATTTGTTTTACATCAGCGATGTACCGGAGGTTCGGTCATTGGTGTTCATGCACTCGATGTGGCCGAGCCACGGATCTTTGCTTTCCGGACTATATCTACATCTTTGTACAGCTCATAGAGTTCGCGGTTATGACTTCTCCTCCATTCACCTTCCTCACAGACAGGACCGAATATCCGGTCCGGCTACTTTCGAAAGAACCCGAAGACAGCTCCGCCGTCCTGCTTATCGTCCAGCTTTCGGCTCCGTACAGCGGGACTGGCAGTATAAGCGTTTTGTAAAGCATGACTTTGGTTCTTCGAGTGAGGAATTTTGACCCAAGTTATTTGTACAGACCGAGGTAGCAGCGGTTGCCAAGGGCGATTCTATGCCGGGGCTCCACTGTGGTGTCGTTTGTGGAATTTACGTTTGCCCCGAGGTAGACAAACTTCTTAACTACCTCGAGATTGTAGCTGTCAATTGTTATATTTTGTCCCAGGTGGTGAGCGACGGATTGGTTTTGGCTTGACAGCATGTACTTCGTTTTGTCCTCATTGACCTTAAGACTAACTCGTTTCGCCTGTTCTTCAATCGTCGTGAATGCTTCCACAATGCCACGGCGAGAACACGCTATGATATCGATATCATCCGCGTATCCTAGCAGCTGGATGGACTTGTAGAAGATAGTGCCTTCCCTGTTGACGCCTGCCCGTCGCACTATCTGCTCCAGCACCAGGTTGACAGCGCATCTTCTTGCCGAAATCCGGTGCATGCTTCAAACGGTTCCGAGTCCTAGTTGCACGGTGCATCGCGTATTTTTTAGCGTGGCGCGACACAACTGGATCAGTTTTCCCGGGATCTCGAATTCGGCCATCGCACCAAACAGTCCTTCACGATAAATGCTGTCGTATGCGGCCTTAAAATTGATAAAGAGATGGTGTGTATCGATTGGAAACTCGCTGGTCGTTTCCAGAATTTGTCGCAGCGTGAATATTTGGTCTATAGTCGATCTGCGTTCACACAGTACTCTGGATCTTGTATGCGACATTGAGCGGGGGTATAACCCTATAGTTCTTGCAAGATGAGCGATCGCCTTTTTTGTGGAGGGGGCAAATGAAACTGATAATCCAGTCGCGGGCTTTATTTTCCCATGCATGCTCCCTACTATAACATCGCCGCCAGCCTTGCGGCCTTGTTATTCTTCGTCGTTATACAGTCGTGGTTTTTCCATATTCTCAACATCGACTGCGTTTCTACTAGGTGTCCGTTCTCACCCCTGCAGGCTTCCGTTCTGGCTTTATAATCTTGGCATGTTCGCTTTATTTGTTAATAAAACTCTCGAACGTCATGCCTGCAGTAACACAAGTCCTTCAAGTTCTCAATGGCGCGTTTCTCGTACTCTTTCTTCTTTTCCTAAGAAGCTTATGCTCCTCTCTTCTTTTCAACTCGTAGAGCGCACGAGCTGCTCTTGTTCTTCTATACAGCAAGGCTTTATTTGCCTCCTGCTTCGCTGTGTGAGTCCTCCTGCATTGGTCATCGAACCAGGTGTTTCTTCGTGGTGAAACCTTGAAGCCCAAAACTTCAAATGTAGTGCTTTTCAGGGCTTGTTTGTAAAGATCCCCCTTCTGTTCTATTGACTGCGTGGAGGATTAAGTTGAAAGAGAGAGCTTAGGGGAGGCGCAATCAGCAAGAGTACGAGTGGTTTCTGGCGATAGTAGCCTTCCGACGTCGTAACTATGTGTTCTTGCTCTACCGCTGAATTCTTGATATCCGTAGGCGCAACTTGGCTACTACAAGATAGTGGTCCGAGTCGATGTTAGCCTCTCGGAAAGTTCGAACATCAAGAATCGTGGAGGAGTGTCTGACGTCGATCGCGATACGATCAATCTGGGTAGTGATTTATTGACCTGGCGACCGCCAGGTGCCTTTGTGTATATTGAGGTACGGAATGCGCGTACTGGATAGAAACAGATTTCGCCCCGTAGCAAGATCAATGCGCCTGTGTCCGTTATAGGATGTGGTGTCGTGTAGACTGTGTTTTCCGATGATTCGTTCAAAGATGCTTTCCTTACCCAGCTTATCATTGAAGTCTCCTAGTACAATTTTGATGTCATAGCTGGGACATTGGGCATACGTTCTGTCTAGGAGATTCTAGAACTCATCTTTGGTGGAGTCATTCTTGTCCTCCGTGGAGGCGTGGACGCAGATCAGTCTGATGTTAGAAAATGTAGCTCACATGCCGAGAGCTTAGGACTTTTTGCCTTAGTCCACCTCGAACGAAAAATCCGCATCCGCGTAGGATATTCGCCATTCGTCCTCTGCCGTTAGTAACTTCCATGACCAGGAAATTTCCAGATGGTACCTCGAGGAGGTGAAAGTAGGATCTGGCTATCAGAGCTGCAAGGCAGAGGCCCTTACTCGTTTATTTTAGCGGACCACCACCCATCGGCAAATGGTACTCTTACGAGGCCTTTGTTAGTCTTTCACCATCCGAGAGAGGATCCATGAAAATTAAAATAGGGCACACTATGCGTCAGAAAAATGTTTTACTTTCCAATATACACTCAAGCAGGGTCCCTGGTGCGATATTTTGAGTTTGTTTAATAGCCAGAAGTCGCACGATGCCAAATCAGATGGATACGGTGGTCGTGGAACGATATGGGTCGAGTTTTTGGCGAAATGCTCACGAAGAATCAACGCACAGATAGTAATCTTTGTTGACAGTTTGACATAGTGGATGACCTCAAAATGCACAACACCACGATAATCGAAGAGAGCAGACCACATGGCCTTGATTTTTGAATGACTTTGACGCGGTATTTTCGGTCTTGCTCCACCTTTAGCACGATATTCCCTTGATTAATTGGTTGTTTCCGGGTCGTAAGCAGAAATCCAAGTTTCATCTCCCATAATAATGCGTTCCATCTTGTCCTGATACTCAGAAAGTATTGTTTTACTCGTACACACTTCAACGCGACGATGCTTTTTCAAAAAATGTCGATGCTTTTGGTACCAGTCAAGATTCGACGCGTCTGAGGCTCAAAACTTCCTTTAAAATGGTATTGTCTGCTTTTGAATTGTCAACAGCATCAGTAAGACCTCTTATTGTTAATCTGTACCATAGTCAACGATAACCCCAGCTATGACTCCAAGATCGATCTAGGAGACCACAATGCACAGCTGGGAAAGGAGGAAGTCTTTGCCAGAGTCATCGGAAAACACAGCCTGCACGGAACCTCTCTATAGTGAGTACGTGGTTCCCCCGCCTCAACAGCCATAAAGGAAACTGGCGGTCCCCTGGTCTATAAACCGTCAACCAGATTGATCACATTGCGATCGACGTCAGACACCCAGTATTCTCGATGTTCGAGCCTTCCGAGGAGCCAACATCGACTCGAATCATTTCTTTGTTGTGGTCAAGGTAAGAGCACGGATATTAAAAAAAAAAAAACAACGGCGGCGAGAAACAACACCAAGACCTCTAGGAACCTTGGCGACCAAGTCTCCCAAAAGCTATCTGAAAGTTCGACGCCGACTTCGCTAACTTTAGAATAAGAATGGAAGCGTTGTCAAAAAGCTACGTTGTCGTTTGACGACGAGAATAGGGTGTACGATGCAGCTAAGCAAAACGCCTACAAGACAATGCTGCATCGAAAGACGAGAGTTGTTCGTGAGCTCTACGAAAAGAAGAGAACCGGCTTCTCAGAAAGAAAGAGAAGGAGCATGAGAAGCGCGCAGTCGAGAAGATGGAGCGGTGTTACAGCAGGAATGAAGTCCGGAAGTTTTACCAAATGGACTTGCTTTGCTTTGGTGGCGTTACAGCTCGTGAAGGGCCAGAGCCAAGTTTCTCTCAATCACCCATGCTGTGTGTAATTTATTTTCTACACAGGTGAAAGGGACCTACAGTTTAATGCCGATTTCGAACGGGTTGAGTCGAAAAGCTTTTTCATGGCAAGTATACTACGGGGGGTTTTACAAGTACCTCGTCGAGGAGGGCCGCCGCGAAACAAATATCGATGGTGTTGGTGTTATCGGGGTCCGAACTCGCTCATCGTGCGTCAGAGTCCAACACACTTACCACTGTGCCACGGCATCCTCATAATGAAAATGGACAACTGGTCGTAAAGTCCAAGTTGATACTGAGAATTTGGAAAAATCACTTCTGCAGACTGTTAAACAGCGAGGAAGTCTCAAATACCGCTGTCAGGAAGAATGTCCCACTTAACTTGGACGAAAATAGACAAGAATTCCGCCCCTCCGGCTTTGACGAGGTCAAGATAGTAATATCAAGACTGAAGTCAAACAGAGCAGCTGGGGATGATCTGGTTGGGCATATGCACTAGCTCATCTGTAAGATATGGTCGGTGGAATCTCAGTGTCGTTTGTCCGATCTACAAGAAAGGAGACCCCTTTGACTGCGCCAATTATAGAGGGATAAGTCTCCCTATCATCGCATACAAAATCCTCTCTGCTGTTAAACTACAATAGATCAAACCTTCACAATGCGGCAGATCCTGGAAAAGACTCAAAAAATCGACACTCATCACCTTTTTGTCGATTTCAAGGTCGCATATGATAGCGTACATGGAGACGAGCTAGACAGAGCTATGCCTAGTTTTGGCATCTCTACCAAACTCGTCAGACTATGTAGGATGACGATGGAAAACTTTCGCAAGCTCCATTAAGATCGATAACGAACTTACCGATACCTTCAATATCAAAAAAGAAAGATCGTGCGAAACTCACAAGTCAGCACTAGGGACCCGATCTTCCAAAAGTTCGTTAACTCTTAGCTTCTTTTCTTTTGGTGGCGTTACAGCCCATGAAGGACCAGAGCCAAGCTTCTCTCAATCACCCACGTTGTGTGTGATTTATTTTTCACACAAGTGAAAGGGACCTACAGTTTAGTGCCGATTCCGAACGGCGTGAGTCGAGAAGCTTCTTCATGGCAAGTTTACTACGGGGGTTTTGCCAGTACCCCGCCGAGGAGGAACGTCGCGAAATAAACATTCATGGCGTTGGTGTTATCGGGATCCGAACTCGCTCATCGTGCGCCAGAGTTCAACACACTAACCACTGCGCCATGGCGCCCTCAACTCCTAGCTTACGCCTATGATATTGACGTGATTGGTCGAATGCAGCAGGCTGTCAATGAAGCGTTTTCTGGCATTGAAGCGGACGCGGCTAAAATGGGTCTGGCGGTAAATGAGGACAAAACTAAGTATATGCTCTCATCAAGAAATAACGCACAACGTTAACGACACCGCCAACGGCGAGCCCTATAGGTGGATGATTAGCAACTTCTTTTGGCCTGAATTGGATGACATGGACCCCAACGACATTTGGTCACCAGGGCGGCGCTACGTGTCACATAGCTCATGCATAATCATCTCACGTAGATGTGATGTGAACTGGCCACCGAGACTTTTCTTGTGAGGTTTTCTAAAGTCGCAGGTATATGCGAGTAAGCCACAAACCACAGGTGGCCTTCAAAGCCAACATAACCCATGCCGTCAGTCAAATTCAGCCTGATTTTTGCAACAGAGTCATGGAGAATTGGGCATTTCGGATGCGTGCCACACAGAGAATCCGTATGTTTTAGTCCATAATGGCATCGATGGGCCTTTCAAACAAACAAAAAAAGTCGACCGTGACTCATAAACACTTGAAAGACCCTGTCTTGCCTGGGATTAAGTCCATGACATTTTTCTATTGAAGGTTTTCGGTTGCGCACCATCGGGTCGGAGTCAGAGGTCAACATATTAATCCCTGCCTATTGCATGGCATGTTTACTGACTTTTGGAGTTTATAGAGCAAAAATAACTTCCTCCGCCGTTAAACTGTTGTCTGTACTGCTCAAGACATTGAGCTTGCAGGAGCAGTGCTCAGTTCGAATTCTTTCTTCGAGCTAATCGCACAATCAATTTATAACTCACTTTCGCGTGTCATTCAAGAGAAAGTCGAAAACGTCACTCAAGAGGATTTACACTTCATAAGTTAAAGTTGAAATTGTTGATCCAAAGCTTCACCGATTTTATTTCGAATATACTAAATCGGTCTTTCAGTCTGGACATAGATTCTCAGGATACTTCATATGCCAGTCTACTGACTAATAGGCAACCGTTCAAAATATAGCGCTTCCCCCGATTATGTATTCTGCCTCTATTGCACGCTAACTACCGGAGCTAAAGTTCTCTCAACAACATTCAGAAGTACGTTCCAATTAGCCAATTAAGGCGAAGGCAAATGTTAAACCAAATACACGTTTCAAACATTGTTTCCATTCATTGCCTTATTTATGGCCCTTGGTTGGTTCGTTAGAAGTGCATTTAATACGAACACAATACAACAGTCATGACGGTCGATAAGTGTTAAATGATGGGAAGCCGTAAAGTGTTTGAGGAAACCCGCAGGCACTTATCGAATGAATGGTCTTGAAATGATTCATCCATTTTGGTTCTAAGCTTTTATCTTCTTTTGGATTTATCATTTATAAGAGTAGACTAGTGGAACCTGTCTTTTTTCATGCAAATCATAAAGTGACGAAATTGAGTTAACGATTAGGAAACGTTACTCATCCGATTATACCATTTTAGTGTCCCGATTAAGATGCTTTTTAGATGAAATGGGAATACATAAATTCCCATGTGAGAACCGGTCACTGACTCATGGGACCGATTTTTAGGGTTCCGTACCCAAAGGTAAAACGGAACCCTATTACTAAGACTTCGCTGTCCGTCCGTCCGTCCGTCCGTCCGTCCGTCCGTCTGTCACCAGGCTGTATCTCATGAACCGCGATAGTTAGACAGTTGAAATTTTCACAGATGATGTATTTCTGTTGCCGCTACCACGACAAATACTAAAAACAGAACAAAATTAATTATACATATACATAATTACAAACAACCAATAATAAATTGTTTCGAAAGGTTTTCGTTGTCACCTTTCGGTCAGTTCCCACTTGTGAGCGGCTTGTAGTCATCCATTTTGGGAAACAAAACTCAGAGAAAGCGGATAGCCTGAGGGTACGATCAGCACTTGACACGCGAACGAGTGGAGTTCAACCCCCGCAGAAGGTTAGCATTTTTGTTTTTTTTTTTTTATTCCTAGTAGCACATGAGGGAGAGTGGGCGAAGAACTCGGGGAGAAATCTTCGGCGAAGTACTCGGAAAGTGATCTTCGGGGAAGAACTCCGGTACGGTTTTACGCAGTTCCCGGTACGCGGCCGTACCGTGTGTCCTATTGCCTACGTTGGTCGCGGATATCACGTTCGTTGTATAAGGTATTGAAATCACAAATATGCGTGTCGCGATTGGTGATGCGGGCTAAGTCGTTGGTCAGAGGTGTTTCGGTACGACTGTTCGAATACTCTAGCTGCGGTTTATTTATTTTTCTGGACAGTGAATTCCTTTTTTTTGTTTTTTTTTTTTTACATATATTTTTTTTTATTTATTTCGACTTTTTTTATTGACATACGGTGTAGGGTAGTTTTAAGGAATAATTGTAAACCTAGATTAAGTTAGGTTAAGGAAATTAAATTTGTGACATTGAATTGGAAACGATTACGGTATTTTTTTTTCTTTTGCGTGGGATGTTTCGCGAGTCTCGCGTGGCGCCATTGCTCACGACCAGTTCTCGCAGCTGGCCTAGCATCCCTTTCGCACGACGTCGCGGCAGGTGGCGAGGAGCAAGTGAGCAAGAGGAGCAAGCGATCTTGCACACATACGAACCGATACGTACATACGCATCACATACGTGCATACACTCACACATCTGTACGCTATGGATAAGTATACATACATACATACATATGTACATTACGAAGTAGAGTTGGGTGGGTAGTTCCGGACATGTATAGTTCACGGAACTATGTCCTCTCTCGGACACATGTCCTCTCGTTCCGCAAATTGAACGAAAAGAGTTCCATTCAACCCTTATTCATCAATCACATATGTACAAAACGAAAAAAAAAAAAAAAAACATAAATGCAACGAACATGCTTCTCATACGGTATGAGTTATACCCCGTAGTTTTCAGGAAACCCAAAAGTATGGAGATGTGGCGATAAAGCTCGAACAGTTGGTGTACACTGTACAGCACACTTGAACTGAAATGAAGAAAAGAAATGAAAGAATATAATGCCCGCACCGCATTTCGTGAACGAATGTCATACATGTGTATGTATGCATTCAGGTCCGGACATGGACATGGTTTGCTAGTTCCATATCGGTGCGATAATACATTTAGTTCCGGACATGGACATGTTTTTCCTAGTTCCATATCGGTGCGAGTATACATTTAGTATTTTAAAATGGGTAGAGATTGCAGTGCATACTGAGATGGAATAATTATCTTATAACCCCATTTAGATACTGTTTCAAATATATTGAATGGTCTTTCCAACAAAGTTGTTGGTCCAATATAACACCTAATTATTTAAAACTGTCCACGTGTTCAATCAAGAAGCAATTTTCAAACATTCTTGATTGTTGAATACTATATCTTCAAGAACAAATCGATTACACAATGGTGCATGATAATATAAGGGAAGGTCTCTGAAAACTCTACCGTTGATATTAAATATCATGTAGTTCGTTTTGTTGCTAATTATTAGTTTGTGATAATTAAACCATCTCCTTAACATATCTAGGTCATAATTAACATCTGCAAAACTATCAATTAAGTTAGTGTTTGAGTGGAAAAGAGATGTTTCATCAGCAAAGGCAGTTATTTTGCCTTTAAAAGGTTGTATGAAAAACGTATTAACATAAATTAGAAAAAGGATTGGGCCCAATATTGCTCCTTGGGGAACATCCATATTTAAGAGGTCTATAGAACTGTAAACATTCCTAATTTTCACAACTTGATAACGGTTGGATAAATAAGAAGAAAACCATTTATAAATGGAGCCTCTGAAACCCGCTTTGTAAAGTTTATCGAGTAGCAAAGTATGATTAACCATATCAAAGACCTTACTGATATCAACAAATAATGTTGATGGTATTTGAGAAGTGTTTACGTTTAGACTATTATATATTTCACCAGTTAATTTCAATAAAGCAGTTTCAGTCGATTTGCCACTTCTAAACCCGAATTGGCAATCGCTCAAAAAATGAGTATTTTCTAAAAATTACAACATTCTAGATTTTAACTATCCGAAAAGTGAGAATAAAATGTCATTGATTATGTAATTCTGTTGCTGCTTTAACAACAAATACTTAGACAGAATATAATAAATATATGTATAAATGGGGCTCCCATACAACAGACATGCTTTTTTTGCCGTTTTTATACATAATAGTACGGAACCCTTCGTGCGCGAGTCCGACTCGCACTTGGCCGGTTTTTTTATTTTTTTTTTTTTTTCTTTTGTTCCCTAGGCACAGAGAGTGGTTTTGTCACTGAAGTCAACAAAAATGATAAGTCGACGAATGTACATATGGATCTGTGAGTTACCGAGTGCATCATGGTTTTATTCCGATTCCTCCATTCTTAGAAATCTTTTTCGGTAAATGTGAGCGTTTTAGGTTAAGTAATTTATGGGTTTTATGCTTCACATATTTAAGGGAATGCGTTAATAAAATTCCTCAGGCAAGTCTTTGTGGAAGCCCTGTACGAACATTTTTTTTTTTTTGCAGACCAACAGCGTGTGCTCATAGTAGTGTGAGTTTCCTACTCACTAAAAAATACCTCCCTTCAAACGTATTTTTAGTGTTAGACTACAACTGAGCTCTTGAACTCATCCAGCAGTTTTTAGGGTTCCGTACCCAAAGGTAAAACGGAACCCTATTACTAAGACTTCGCTGTCCGTCCGTCCGTCTGTCATCAGGCTGTATCTCATGAACCGTGATAGTTAGACAGTTGAAATTTTCACAGATGATGTATTTTTGTTGCCCCTACCACGACAAATACTAAAAACAGAACAAAATGAATATTTAAGGGGGGCTCCCATACAACAGACATGATTTTCATCCAAAAAATCCCCTTGGTCACATACTGAACTAAGGTTAGTCGACAATATCCGACAACCAGTAGCAAACTTCCCAGTTTTGATCTCGTTTGTGTCTTTGATGAATTAATCCTAGCTGCAAACCTTTTTCCCATATTTCCCATTATTGTTATTCACCTTTTCACATCGTTGCTGACAAGTAAGATAATTGATTTGAATTCAGTGGGCACTTTGATGATCAACTATGTATATCTCATCATGGAGATTTTTGATTATCAAAGTAATATGCCGATAGCCTGTCTGCAACCAAGATCTGCCATCATACGAAAAATGTGATTTAATGTGATGACTGATGAGGTAACATACATAGTCTTTTTCATCTATACTAGTGTGTGTGTCTGTTTGTCCGTCTTTCACGGCAAAACGGAGCGACGAATTGACATGATTTTTTAAGTGGAGATAGTTGAAGGGATGGAGAGTGACGTAGGCTACTCTTTATTTCTTTCTAGCCCCCGTTAAGCTTGTATGCAGCAAAAAAAAAATAATCAGTAGGGGATGGAAATTTGTGTGAGACTCTCCGCAAAATTAGTATAGGTTCTATGATGTATGTGTGTATGTATATTGGCGTTACAGTCCATGAAGGACCTGAGCCGAGCTTCTCTCAATCACCCATGTTGTGTGTGATTTCATTTTCCCATAGGTGAAAGGGACCTACAGTTTTTATTGCCGGTTCCGAACGGCGAATTTCGAGAAGCTTTTCATGACAATTTTACTACAGGGGGTTTTGTCAGAACCCCGCTGAGGAGAAACACCGTGAAAAACACGTTCGATGACATGGCTGTGTCAGGATTCGATCCCGTGTCATCGGCGTCAGAGGCCAACACACTACCCATTGCGCCACGGTGCTCTCTAGGTTCTATGATACAAACGAATAATAAAATAATTTAATTAAAACAACCATAAATCAATCAGCTTTTGGGGAAACAATCAACATTCGAATCATAAATAAGTGTTACTCTTGAATTACGATAGATGGCGCTGATATGTTTCTGAAACGCGTAAACGTTGTGTGCTCTCTATCTGTACTTAAGTGGGGGCATCGGGCCGCGCTTCACACTATAGTGCATACGGTACCTTCTTCTTCTTCTTTGATGGCGTTACAGCCCATGAAAGACCAAAGCCAAACTTCTCTCAATCACCCATGTTGTGTGTGATTTATATTTCACATAGGTGAAAGGGACCTACAGTTTAATGCCGATTCCGAACGGCGTGAGTCGAGAAGCTTTTTCACGGCAAGTATACTACGGGGGGTTTTGCCAGTACCTCGCCGAGGGGGAACGCCGCGAAATAAACATTCGATGGCGTCGGTGTTATCGGGATCCGAACTCGCTCATCGGGCGTCAGAGTCCAACAAACTAACCACTGCGCCACGGCGTCCTCATACGGTACCTATACTCTATTATTTTACTACTAAGCGTCCCAGTCATGCTTATACGAAATTTAGATGCCCCGAGATTATGTAATGGGACGAGACTTCGTGTCACACAACTTGGCCGCAATATCATTAGCGCCACTATCTTAACCGGCGTAGGAAAGGGTGCAAATGTAATGATCCCACGAATCCCAATAATTCCCCCAGATCTCCCGTTCCAGTTTAAAAGGCTACAATTTCCTCTAAAGCTTAGGTTCGCTATGATCATTAACAAAGCGCAAGGTCAAACATTAAAGGTGGCTGGGGTGAACTTAGAAAAGCCGTGCTTTTCCCATGGACAATTGTAGCATGTTCGCGTGTGTCCAATGCCCAGAATCTTTACATTCTATCCCCAAATGGAAAGACATATAATATCGTCTACAGTAGCATATTAAAATAACATTCTGTCCGAGTTCTCTTCTGTGTTCTAAATCAGGAAAGGGGAACCGTGTTACCCCGAATTTAACGCGAGCGAAGACGCGGGCAAAAGCTAGTTGTTCATATTCCTGATTGTTTACAAATAAAGCAGATACAGTATTGTGCAAAACATATGCAAGTTTTTTTCCTCATACAATAATTTCTTTATTAACTGTTTTAAGGGGGGAATTCAAAAGAAACTTGTATTCAAAAGTTCTGCTTAGAGCTTAATATATTAAAAGGAAGAAGAAAAAAAAAATCCATAGATTTGCGATTGTACTTTGATAGTATACAAAAAACCGACTTTATTCCATTTGGAGCTATGCAAAACAAATGCAATTTTTATTAACTGTTAATATTTGGTCCAAAAACCATACTTTTTTATAACTTCCGCACACCATTTTGGCATAGAAGCAATAAGTGAGTTTGTTAACTCAGGGGAAATTCAAGCTTCGTATAGAGCCTTATGCGAGGTAAACCGCTGTCCGCTTATGCCCCTTTTCAATATCCCCCATAGGATTTCTATGGGGTTTAAATCGGGGGATTGTGGAGGCCAATCCAAAACATTGACTCCCTGAGTTGTAAGAAATTCTTTCACAAGCTTTGAAGTGTGTTTTGGGTCGTTGTCCTGTTGGAAACTCCACAACAACGGCATCTCTTCTTCAGCATATGGCAGCATGACGGTTTCTACAAGGTCTTTATATACAAAGAGGTCCATAATTCCTGTTATTTGGTGTAAGGGACCACATGCTTGAGCCAAAAAGCACCCCCAAATCATAAATGTCATGTTTCAGAGTAGCTCGTATGTTTCCGCGGTTCAAGCGAGTACCCGGCTCTCGACGAACATAACCGATTCCATCTGACGACATCATATTAAACTTGCTCTCATCACTAAATAAAACGGTTCTCCACTCTTTCAGGGATCAAGATGAGTACTTGTGAGCAAATGCAAGTCTAATTAATATGAAATTAGTAACAGTTTAAAGTTAATAGAGGCTTCTTAACTGCCCTGTATGCCTTCAAATGATTTTTTATTGCTCGTCTACGAACCGTACTAGAATCAAAGGACAGATTGAGTTCTTTAACAATTGAAACTGAGGATCGGAAGGGCTCTCGGCGGATCAAGTTGATGATCTTCCTATCAGTCTGTTTATCCGTTTTTCGAGGTCGGCCACCCGAATGAATGGTTACAAGAGATTGATTGCGTCGAAACTTTGCCAATACACGCGAGACCCTTGATTCGTGAATTTTTAATCATTTGGCTATCTCCCTTTGCCTCGTATGTATGTATGTATGTTGGCGTTACAGTCCGTGAAGAACCTGAGCCGAGGTTCTCTCAATCACCCTTGTTGTGTGTGATTTCATTTTTCCATAGGTGAAATGTTTATTGCCGGTTCCGAACGGCGAATTTCGAGAAGCTTTTCATGACAATTTTACTACAGGGGGTTTTGTCAAAGCCCCGCTGAGGAGAAACACCGTGAAAAACACGTTCGATGACATGGCTGTGTCGGGATTCCCTTTGCCTCGATCCATTTTTAAATGCTTCAATGACAAGCTCTTTTGTACGGGTCATATTTAATGCAGCCCATTTTTTAAGCAAACTTTTAATACAAACCGAATGACAAAAACCATTATTTATTTAATTTATGTAAATAAAAATAATTTTCTAAAACAAGAATAATAAATAACAATAAACAATAATAAAACAAGAATAAGGAAGAAATAAAAAAAAATGCATTTGTTTTGCACAATACTGTAACTGGCAAAGTCGACTTTGATCGTTGCAAATGTTCGTTACAGATTTTTTGAACACATTTTCAGTTTTACAATCCTATAATCATTTTCAATGATAAAAATGAATCCATTCATTTGTCATGTCAATGGTCTGCAGCTCAGGTTGTCGTTTATATACATATTTGCATTGTATTTTCAGTTAATTACATAGATTCAGTGACTCAGCGCTAGAGTCGATACATTTAGTGTATTTTGCTACCAACAGAGATAGCAAACACCATGAATCGCGATAGCTATCAGCTGAATACATGCTGCGATAGACTGTGATAAAATTATATAAAATATTGCGACACATTATTTCTTACTTTAAAACCCAATCTTACTTAGTAGGTAATCGTTTTCTCATTTGTTTTTCTGTCAAGTTTCATACCGCGTGCGCACTATGTCTTGTTTAATTAACCTCTATCGTCGGTCGATAACATCCGTTGATTACTCCAAATCAAAAAACGCTGAGTAACATGTGCAAATAGTGGACAGTGATGTAATAATAACGCAATAATAGAGCAAGTCTGAGAGATGTTTAAAGTTAATTACTGTCAGATCATGGACACGTGACAAAAATGTATGCTTTCGACATGCAGCATGCCTGCTGTAAGGGGAAATCATTAGATATATGTGGCTCTACCCACTATAGTTGGAATCATTGAGAAATCACTTGCCAGCAAAGAATTCACATTGAGGACATTGAGCCATCGGCGATGGGTAGACCAAGTGGAAGGGTGAGGGTAAATAGAGGTACACCACAAGGTGGCCGATGGAATGGTTAAGATTCTAGAGGCAGATGGTTTAAACGTCACGGCCTATGCCGACGACATTGCCATCTTAATTTCTGAAAAGTTTCTACAGGTCCTCAGCGATAGACTAAGTTATGCACTGATGTTAGTTGATAATTGGGTCAGGGGGCGAGGCCTGGAAGTAAACCCGGCGAAAACTGAGATAGTACTCTTCACAAGGAAAAGATCTGTATCAAGATACACCTACCCCCCTATATGAATGGTATCGATCTGATCCATGGAAAATTTGCCAAATATCTTGGCATAATCCTGGACTCCAAGCTTAGCTGGAAAGAAGATATTGATGAAGGAATCAAATAGACATACGTGGCACTATATTCGTGTAGAGTAGCCTTTTGAAAGACATGGGGTCTCAGAACGAAGTTGGTTCATTGATTATACACTGCGGTGGTAAGACCTATTCTAGTCTATGGTTCGGTTGTCTTGTGGAAGGCACTTGAGAAAAAATGCCATTTTCAAAGTGTGTCAAAGGTTCAGATGGCAGGCTGTCTGGTGATGACGGGATCTATGAAGTCCACACCAACGGCGGCTCTTGGACATATACTGCGCGAGCCTCGCGGTCAGAAGTGCGCTAAGACTACAAGAATCTAGTCTCTGGACAAGTAGTCTTTGCGGCCACGCCGATACAGACTATGTCACCCGACTTCCTTCCTGTGAGAGGAGGTTCTCTATTTCTCTATTAGAATTCCCTCCCGGGAGGAATGGACCGGTGATATGGTACGCACGGAAAATTAACTGGCAATCTACACCGACGGATCCAAAATGGATGTCGGCACAAGTGCCGGAGTCTATTCTGAATCTCGGGATATATGTACATCGCTCCTATAGACTTGATGATGGCTGCAGTGTTTTCCAAGCTGAGGTCTTCGCAATCAAGCAGGCGGCGGACCTAATTAGTAGAGGGAGTCTCTCAGGAAAAAGGATCAACATCTATGTTGACAGCCAGGCAGCCATTAAGGCTCTGCAGGCAGCATGGATAACATACAAACTCGTCAAACTCTGCAAAGAGAAGTTAGAAGAGATATCGAATGTAAACGAGGTAACCCTCTGCTGGGTACCTGGTCATGTGAATATCTCTGGAAATGAGAGGGCGGACGAGCTAGCTAGGCTAGGATCAGGTGCAACTTTCGTGAAGATCGCAACCGAAGTCAAAACGCCACTCAGTACGCTCTACAGAGAGATAGAGACGGAGCTAATAATGAAGGCCAATAGGCGATGGTGTCATTTAGATACATGCGAGATCGACTTGGCCCGTCGGTAATAAGAAAAGGATAGGAAATCTGCTAAAGTTCAATCGTGGAAATATTCGACTGGCAGTCGGTCCTCTTATTGGGCACTGCATGCTATCTCACCATGCAGCCAGACTAGGCCAGCCCCACAAAGACTTCTACAGAAGTTGCAGGGACGAAGAGGAAATTGAATCCATTCGTCACCTGCTGTGTGAATGCCCAGCGCAAGCCCAAAAAAGGAACGTATTCCTAGGAAGACATTTCCTTACCTAGAGGAGGTAAGACATTGGGCTGAACAGACTACTAGGATTCTTATCGTCATCTGGATGATTCAGCTCAACCGAAAATGTCTAGGTTTCTACGGGTTAAAAATTGAGCACAATGGACTACACGTAGTTTAAGTGAGCCTTGACTTTTCGTCAGTACGGTGCCTACTTACTTAATCTAACCTAACCTTGACATTGAAGGGGCTTTCAACAAGATTAAACCATTAGCTATCACCAATGCAACACTTTGGATCAAACAAATACTCTCAAGCAGGTTGATTCACTCGCAATTCAGCTGCTCCCACACAAAACGGGCAGTAAAACGTGGCACACCACAAGGAGAAGTACTTTCACCACAATTATGGGTGTTAGTTGTAAACGAAGTACTCCTATCCCTAGTGGGCAGCGGGTACAAAGTCAATGCTTATGCAGATGACATTGCACTAGCAATTAGCGGGAAACAACTGCCAACAATCTGAGATTTGATGGAAACTTGTCAAATTGCGAGAGAACTGCGGGCTTGGAATAAATCCCTCCAAAACGGAGCTAGTTTTATTCAAAAGAAAATGGCAGATACCTCAAATCTCTCCTCCAAAACATAATGGGACTTACCTTAACTCGCAGATCACGCTAAATACCTTGAGGTAATACTCGACAGTTAGCTCGATTGGAGACGGAAGGCGGAAGAACGCATCAAAAAAGCAACAACTGTGCTGTACACTTGCAAGAAAGAAGTGGGCACCCCCGTCAAACCCCATATCACGCACTGGATGTATACTGCAGTCATTAGGTCGAAACTGACTCACGGCTGCTTAGTCTGGTGGACGGCACTGTATACATCTAACTGTGTCAAACTTCTAAGTAGGGTACAAAGGATGATATGCATCACTATAACCTGGGCACTGCGAACAACCTCCAGCGGAGCCACCGACACGATGCTTCGCCTATTCCCCTTTGCGTTGCGACTTAAGGAATCTGCTCATTGGAAGTTCTCCGAAATAGGGCACGCTGGTATTCTACTTCAAAACAGGGATTTAAGCGAAGTCACGGACTACTTAATCAAGGGTGCCGTGGCGCAGTGGTTAGTGTCTTGAACTCTGACGCATGATGAGCGAGTTCGAATCGCGATAACACCAACGCCATCGAATGTTTGTTTCGCGGCGTCCCTCCTCGGTGGGATACTGGCAAAACCCCGCCTAGTATACTTGTCATGAAAAAGCTTCTCGACTCACGCTGCCGTTCGGGATCGGCATTAATCTGTACGTCCCTTTCATGTTCGTGAAAATTAAATCAGCGAAGCATGGGTGATTAAGAGAAGCTTGGGTCTTGCCCTTCATGGGCTGTAACCCCACCAAAGTAAGCAAAGTAGGGTCCAGGACAGTCAATGGTGTGGGTGCCGGTGTATATGCACCCAGCTTGAAAATCGGCCAATCCTTCAGACTACCGAACCACTGTAGTGTATTTCAAGCCGATTGAAGGCAATTAGTGAGGCCGCCGATAAGCTGTCGTTGAGATCGATGGAATACAGTGACATTGTCATCTACACGGATAGCCAAACGGCAATAAAAGCATTCGGGACGTCAATTATCTAAATTGGTTAAGCACTGCCGCAAATCTCTAAATGATTTATGTATCGAGCAGCTGCACTGTTACGTTGTACTGGATAATTGAACATAGTGATATACCAGGTAACTGCGAAGCAGACGAACTATGCAAAAAGGGCACTACACTGGAGATCTCGACTGTTAGGGGGATATCCATCAACCAATGGAAACGCTAAAAGCCATCAATTATCGAATCAGGCTCTACTGCAGGCCTGACTCTGCCAAGAGATGGCGTAGCCTTGATAAATTCAAGTTGGTAACAATACGCAGGCAATGTGTTAGCAGCCTAATTAGAGTCATAACAGGGCACTGCGCTTTAGGGAAACGTGCCGCTAGAATAAGACTGCCATATAATGACTATTGCAGTAGATGGCATGATGAGGAAGAGAACGAATCTCCATCCCATCTCCTATGCGTTTTTCCTGCCCTATGTTCCTCAAAAGACGATTTCTGGGAGAATACTTCGTGGACGAATTGGCGGATCTATTCGAAACGTACACCAGCAAACTATCGAATTTTTTCAATGCATTAAATGGTTCCAGGAGTTCCAGAGGGTGGCCGTGGTGCAGTAGTTAACATCATCGACCGCCGAGCGAAAGGTCTATAGTTCAAGTTCGCTTCATAGCCAAGAAAAAAATAATTCCTATGCGGATAAAAAGTATGCAACGCAGTTGTGAATGGAAAGTGACCAGACATACTGCTGCAGGCATAACACTCACAGTATATGGTCACCTGA
Source organism: Eumerus sabulonum (assembly GCA_951905685.1). NCBI lineage: Eukaryota > Metazoa > Arthropoda > Insecta > Diptera > Syrphidae > Eumerus > Eumerus sabulonum. The sequence goes on from OX645060.1 coordinate 11,672,022, forward strand.
AATTCATCCTCTGCGTATGCAATATTAAAGTGCTCGAACGAATTATTACGGACTATAACCAACGCGGAATTTGGTCGACTCTCGTCCTATCTAGGACAACCACCCCTGAGAGTAGTGAACGAACATCAACGACCCAAACCACTGCACTCCGTTTTGAACCTGCGCGAGACTAAAAAAAAGAAAAAACGGTGACCAAGTCCACTCAAATGGTAGCACAATGGACCTATCGTGGTCTAAGTGACCCCCACCGCTTTACTGGTGAAAGCCAACTAACTAACCAACTATGGATACTTCGAGTTCGGAGAATAGAAGCAATTGAGAAAGTCAATCGTAAGCTCAACAAAACTTAAAATGAAGTTGAACTGACCTATCCTAAGTATCTTGATCCAACCTTACCTATACCATACCTCTTGGATGACAGCTAGTGCAGACAGAAAGTCAATCGTAAGCTCAACAAAACTTTAAATGAAGTTGAACTGACCTATCCTAAGTATCTTGATCCAACCTTACCTATACCATACCTCTTGGATGACAGCTAGTGCAATCTATCCGGGATCGTTTCTAGATTCCCATTTTCAAAGCAGCTGTAACAGCAGAACAGTTTATGACGACCGAGGGTTGACCTTTTAGCGTCATTACTAGGATTCACTTATTATGGGCCATTCTCAGCCTCAACCCTTTAAGGCATTTTCTACCGTTCCTCGCAATTTCGAATACGTGGTCATTACAACTAATAGCTTTATTGGTTACCCTTATACTCGGCTTAAAAATCTCGTTTTCGACTACGTAGATTGGTGACACAAGACAGCATCAAATCCTGAAGGCATTGAATTGCGTCCTGCCCTGTGAAACTCTACTTAATTGTTGTACTTACAAAACCTGACTTATGCTGCAGCCGAAGGCTTTATATTCCTTCAGTCTATGTCAGATAACTCAATGTCTTCCTGTACCCGTGAATGAAGTGCCAAAACCGATAGTCCATTTTTGGAAAAATGAAGGCACTTCTTATCGTGCACTACAGTTCGGCATGAACCTGGGCCCCACACCCAGTTGGCTGAGGTCCCCTTGTAGCTGTGTGCGCCATCTTAACTGCAGCCGTCCTCTGTTTCTTCGTCCCTCGTGGCTAGATTCAAAGACTTTCCGGGCTGGAGCTGTGGTATCTATTCGCTCTACATGGCCTAGGCATTTTAGGCCTTGAATCCGTAAGCGCCTGACTAGACTCATGTCGCTGTACAGCTCGTAATGCTCTTACTCTCGAAACGGCCAAGGACTTCCTAATCCGCTTTTGAGAGTGTTTATGCTTCTGCGCCGTACAACAGGACCGGGATGATAAGGGTCATGTATAGAGTCAACTTCGTCGTTCGGGAGAGGACTCTATAACTCCATAGCCCAAAAAATAGCGATTGGCAAGAGTGACTCTGTTTTTGATTTCGTAATCGCCTTATTGACATCTCGCTGTGTTCTTCCGATTATGCCAATGTTATCCGTGCATTCGGGGAGTTGCGAGGATTTGAAATAAATTGTGCCTCTTGTGTTGGCCAGTCAATGCATCAGGAGCCTTTAACCAGTGTGGTTAACCAGTGCGGAAAGCCGTTGTCTGTGCCGACCTTGGAGGATGTTTTTGCCTGATACATCAATCTTATTAAAAAGCTTTTTACTCATCCCTGTGCCCACCATAATAGATAGATAACAAAGAACAAAGTTGGTGAACTATACCGGTAGCAAGTCGTGCTCTGATAATAAGTTTTCAGCCGACACCCAGGATTTTCTCCAAAGATATGACGGAGCATGCACTACCTTGTACTAAAAATTTAAACGATAACACCTCTATTTCTACCCGGTTTGGGTTGTACTTGATGAGTTACATTTTTACGGACGGAGTACACACCTATTACCCAAATAACTTGCTCGTGCATCACGTACAGCGTATCCCTAACAAAAATTTTAGTAAACTCGCCTTTGATTCGAAGGTGACTCGTGCGCATTATATGACCCGCCGTAAAAAGGCGACAAAACGGAGGCATAATGATCTGGGAGAATTGGTTAGCACTGGAAACACTCAATTGCGACTGATAATGCAACCTCGGTAATGAAAATCAGGCGATTATAGCCGTACAGGTATTATTGGGTAATGCTTGAGTGAAGAGGAGTCCTCGGGAAGTCACTTTCTGGCTTATACAGAATCAATAAGAGTAGAAACCTGACTGATAACCTGCTTCTCCGAAAGTATTTTGGGGATAACTATTAGAGAATAATAGGGATTTGGGAGTCTGTTCAGCACAGAGGCTATGGCCATGGAGCACACTATTAGGTGCATTGAATGTCAATTCAAGAAGTGAACAACAGGGTTCATGTCTAGTGTGAGGGTATGGGATTACACCCGTACTTGATCACCGCTAGTCTCAAATGGGGATAAGGCCGGGCTAAGTTGAATCAGTGCGACAAAACTTTTTATGTTGCCACTCAGATTTTATGTTACCACTCTTTTGCCGCTAATTAGTAGCAGCTATGGTGAAGAGCTTTATTGACTAGCTAACTGAAACAAAGCAGTCGTTGTTCCCTAGGATTTAACTAGTAAACATCATCCCTCTCATCTCCCTTGATTTTATCAAAGCCTTTGACAAGATCGGTATCCACGCTATTATCAACCAACTTAAAGCATGAAAGCTTGGTCCCAACATCATTAGATATATCTTCCAATTCATGTCTAACCGGAACATCTCTGTCCGCACAAACTCCTCGATCATCACTTCGTCTTCACAGATGGCTCCAAAGCATAAGACAACGTGAGCTTCAGCGTTACCACTAAGTACGAAACCATCTCCTCATTTCTCCTTCCGCCTTACACAGAAATGATCGCCATCCTAACAGCCCTACAACACACTAAGACTTCCCTCAAATTCGCCATTTGCACCGACTCCCTATTATCAATTTACGCCGTCGCCAACATCAATAATCAAACCTATTACTTACTTACTTACTTAGATGGCGCTACAGTTCGGGGTGAACCAGGGCCTCAGCCAACAAGCTTCTCCAGCTGGCACGATCTATGGCCAGCCGCTTCCCGTGCCGCACGCCCAGTTGGTTGAGGTCCCCTTCCACCTGCGTGCGCCACCGTTGATGCGGTCGTCCTCTGCCGCGCCTTCCTTCCGGGGTGGATTCGAAGACTCTTCGGGTCGGAGCTGTATTTTCCATGCGCTCTACATGGTCTAGCCACCTTAGACGCTGTATCCGTAGACGTCGTACCAGGCCGATGTCGCTGTACAAATCGTACAGTTCTTCATTAAATCTTCTCCTCCATACTCCGTTTGAACAAATGGGACCATAGATAGAGCGCAAAACTTTCCTCTCGAAACGACCAAGGGCATCTTCATCCGCTTTTGTTAAGGTCCAAGCCTCTGCGCCGTAAAGGAGGACTGGGATGATTAAGCTCTTATATAGTGTCACCTTGGTTTTCCGAGAGAGGGCTCTACTTCTCAATTGCCTCTGGAGCCCAAAGAAACGGCGGTTGGCAAGAGTGATTCTGCGTTTTATCTCAGCGCTGGTGTTGTTGTCGCCGGTCATCAGTGAGCCAAGGTAGACGAATTCCTTGATCACTTCAAAGTTATATCCGTCCATGGTGACATTCTGGCCAATACGTCGTTGTTGACCGTCTCTTTTTGATGAAAGTAGATATTTGATTTTAACCTCATTAACGTTGAGACCCATCTTAGGTGCTTCTTACCTCAATGCTTACAAAGGCCTCCTTGACGTCTCACTGTGTCCGTCCAATCACGTCAATGTCGTCGGCGTATGTAAGCAATTGCGTGGACTTGAAATAAATCGTACCTCTTGTGTTGGCCAGTGACTCTTGCACGATCTTTTCAAGCACGATGTTGAAAAAGTTGCATGACAGCGCATCATCTTGCCTAAATCCTTTTTTAACATCAAAGGTCTCGGTTTGCTCATTACCGACCTTAATGGAGCAGCGAGAATTCTCCATTGTCATCCTGCACAATCAGACTAGCTTGGCAGAGATGTTAAAACTAGACATGGCTTTGTATAGCTCTTCTCTATACACGCTGTTATACGCGGCCTCTAAATCGACGAAGAGGTGGTGAGTGTCGATCTGGTATTCCTGGGTCTTCTCCAAGATCTGCCGTAGCGTAAATATTTGGTCTATTGTGGATTTACCTGGCCTGAAGCCACACTGTTTGGTTAGGTTAGGTTAGCTGGGTGCCCTATTGACATGAGGTCACGGCTCACTTAGACTACTAAGAGTCCATTGTGCCCATTTTGAAAACTAACCCGAGGGGAACCTGTTAGTTACCCGCTGAGCTAAACCACCCACATTCAATTAAGAATCTTAGCAGTTTGTTCAGCTTAATGTCTCTTGCCTCCTCTAAACCCGAAAAGAAATAGTTCCCGAGGTACGTAAATCTTTTTCGGGCCAGTGCAGGGCATTCACACAGTAGGTGACGAATGGATTCTATTTCCTCTTCGTCCCTACAGCTTCTGCAAAAATCGTTGTAGGGCTGGCCTAGTCTAGCTGCATGATATGATATCATGCAGTGCCCAGTGAGAGCACCGACTACCAGTCGTATATTCCCTCTACCAAGATTTAGCAGACTTTCCGTCCTTTTTTTGTCATAGACAGGCCATGTTAGCCTTGCCGTAGCGCATGTGTCTAATTGACACCATCGCTTGTTGGCCTTTCCCAGCAGTTCCACCCCTATTTCTCTGAATAGTGTGCTGAGTGGCGTTCTAGCCTCAGTTGTGATCTGCGAGGTATCTGCGCCTGATCCCAGTCTGGCTAGTTCGTCCGCCTTCTCATTTCCGGAAATATTCACATGTCCTGGTACCCAGCAGATGGTTACCTCATTGACATCCGATATTTCTTCTAGTTTCTCTTTACAGAGTTTTACGAGCTTGGATCTTATCCATGTTGCTTGCAGAGCCTTAATGGCTGCCTGACTGTCAACATAGATTTTGATTCTCTTACCTGAGAAATTCTCCCTAAGAATCAGATCCGCACCTTTTTTGATTGCAAAGATCTCAGCCTGGAAGACGCTACAGCCATCATCAAGTCTGTAGGAGTGACCCGCTTCCTGAGATTCGAAGTAGACTCCGGCTCCTGTACCGGTATCCGTTTTGGATCCGTCGGTATAGACTGCCAGTTCCTCTTCCGTGTTTACCATACCACTGGCCCATTCCTCCCTGGAGGGAATCCTAGTAGAGAATCTCCTCTCACAGCAAGAAAGTGGGGTGGTATAGTCCGTTTCGGTTACGGATCTCAGGATAGCCCATCGATCCAGGATTGATGCGTGGCCATGAGGACATCTTTTCCAGAGACTGGATTCTTGCATCCTTAACGCAGCCCTGGCTGCAATGCTTTCGCAATACATGTCTAGTGGTGGTAGGTTCAGCATTGCCTCAAGGGCCGCCGTTGGTGTGGATTTCATAGATCCGGTCACCGCCAGGCAGCCAGCCCTCTGAATCCTTGTAAGACTTTGAAGGTTGCATTTCTTTTCAAGCCACACTGTTAAGAGCCGATCAGGTCATCCACAAACGGTTTCAGGGGCTCACACAATACGGCAGGGAACATCTTATATGCGATGTTAAGGAGACTTATTCCCCTATAGTTGGCGCAGTTATAGGGGTCTCCTTTCTTATGGACCGGGCAAACGATGCTGAGATTCCATTCGTCGGCTTTCAGTACATACTTCTGATAAATATGTATGTCAAGGGGTGGAAGCTTCATCATGGTATCTAGAGCAGCGCCCGGCCTGCTGGGGAAAGCTCCCGTACGCCAAAATTGCTCGAACATCGGATTACAGATGTTTACCACTTCACCACGGCCACTTTCGGCCTCTTAGCGTAAGCAAGTTCGAAAGAGGTAGAGTTTGAAATTGCAACGGACATTGCATTGAGGCGGCTGTGGATGGACAAAAGAGCGGCTCGACCAGAGGGAAGGCATTATTGCGCTCGTCGTCAGCGCGAAAGACGACGGAGTCGGAAAAGAAAAGTTCGGAGTCGAGAATACTTGGATTGAGGTTGGTTTCAGTTAAGACGAAAATATCATAGGGAAGAATAAGGGAGTTAAGGTAGACAGCTTAGGTTTTAGAAAGGAGACGTCTTACATTTTGATAGTATAGGGTGAGAAAATCTTCAGAGGGAGTCGTGACGAGAGAGTTAATTTTCGTGGGGGCAAGCACCCCCATTTATTGGGCTTAATTCAAGCCAACTTAATCTGGCTTAATCCAACTTAGAAGCTAAGGTGGCGATTAAGAAGACGAGTTTTTAAGCATAGCGTGCTGAGGTTGAAGTCGAAGTAAGGATTTGAGTTAACACTTCCGAGAAATGGGTTCATTGGAGCCATAGGCGGTGCGGGGGGTGGGTAGATAGAAGAGACGGGGATTACGTACATTGCGAGGGTAAGTGTTGATAGAGACAGAGTCAAAGAGGGTCGCGCAATCAATGGTACCTGAAAGGAGTCGATGGATGAAGAAAATGTCAGATACAGTTCTTCTTTACTCCAACGTGTTCATGTTGATTAATTTAAGACGGTCTTGATAGGGTGGTAGGAGCAAAGGATTATTCCAAGGGAGACCTCGAAGTGCAAAACGTAGGAATCGGCGTTGGATGCTCTCGATTCTAGAAATGTGGGTTTGTTGGTAAGGGGACCATACTTGAGAGGCGTATTCAAGAAGGGGCCGGACAAAGGTTGTGTAGAGAGATCGGGTAACGTAGGGGTTGGAGAATTCTTTAGACCATCGCTTTACGAAGCCGAGTGCTGAATTAGCTTTAAGGATTATCTCGTCGATATGTGTCTGAAAATTTAGGTTCTGGTCACATAACATGCCAAGATCCTGGATAGCCTGAACGGTGGCTATGGGCTGATTATTTAGAAAGTAGAGATGGGGAGGTGGTTTGATTCGTTTACGTGAAAAAGTAATGGATTGGCATTTGGGAATGTTGAGTTCCAAGCAGTTTTTGGAACACCAGGTGGAAAAACTATTGAGATCTAATTGGATTAGGGAAGGTTCCTGACTGGAGGAAATACTCCTGAAGAACTTGGTAGCACCGGCATATAGTGCTATAGGGGAATGTTTGATCACCATTTCAATATCGTTAATGGTAAGAACGAAAAGAAGTGGACCTACGTGGCTACCTTGGGGGACACCGGAGGAAACTAGAAAAGGTTTAGAAAAGGCAGATCTGAAGCGAACACAATGAACAATAGCGATTGTTCAAGTAAGAAGACATCCACGTCACGGGAATGGGATCGAAACCAAGGGATGACAGTTTGAAGAGTATTAGTCTGTGGGAAATTTTATCAAAAGCTTTACTGAAATCGGTAGAAATAACGTCGACTTCATTGCCATTCTCTAAGGCCGAGAGGGTAAAGGACAAAAATTCAACAAGATTTGTGGTTGTAGATCTGCATTTGAGGAAACCGTGTTGTCTAGGGGAGATTAAAGACTTGCAGCGAAAACTTAAGATTTCGTACAAAATGCTCTCGAAGAGTTTGTGTATATGTGACAGTTGTGGAATGGGACTATAATTTGTGATATCGTTCTTCGGCCCTTTTTTGTGTATAGGGGTTATATATGAGGTTTTCCATAACTGGGGGAATTCGCCCAAACATAGGGATAAAGTGAAGATTTTCGGGAGAGGGAAAGAGAGGGTTGAGGAGCATTTTTTTAGGAATATAGCAGGGAGACCAGGAGTCAGGTCCAGGAGTGAATTCATCTTTAAGTTGATTTAATTTGTTTTCGATGACAAAGGGGTCGAATATACGAGGAAGAAAAGGTCCAAGGGAGAAATTCGGTAAATAATCGAAGAAAGCGGGATCCGGAACAAAGGAGTCGTCGGCGAAAGATTGTTTGAAATAGGTGCCAAAAAAATTGGCGATAATGTTAGGGTCAGAGCAACACAATTGAAAGAGCAAAAAAAGCAACAATAGCTCTCTACACATGTAAGAAAGCCTTAGGAAAAAAATGGGGATTCAACCCCAAGATTACCCTATGGCTCTACATCACGGTCGTTAGACCCATACTAATGTATGGAGTGATAGTCTGGTGGACTGCACTAGACAAGGCAACATACCACAAACAACTCGAGAAGGTACAAAGGATGGCATGTATGTGCCTTACCGGGGCCCTCAGGTCCACACCAACGGCTGCGCTTAACATGATACTAGATCTTACTTACTTACTTACTTAACGGGCGCTACAGTTCGGGGTGAACCTGGGCCTCAACCAACATGCCTCTCCAGCTAGCACGATCTTTCGCTAGTCTTTTCCAATGCCGCACGCCCAGTTGGTTGAGGTCCCCTTCCACCTGTGCGCGCCACCTTAGGTGCGGCCGTCCTCTATTTCTTCGTCCCTCGGGGTTGGATTCAAAGACTCTACGGGCTGGAGCTGTGGTGTCCATTCGCTCTACATGGCCTAGCCATCTTAGGCGTTGGATCCGTAGACGCCTGACCAGACTCATGTCGCTGTACAACCCGTACAGTTCACGAACTGAATTTAATCTTCTCTTCCAACCCTCCTCTGTGTTTATGGGACCGAAAATCGAACGCAGAATCTTTCTCTCGAAACGACCAAGGATTTCCTCATCCGCTTTAGATAAAGTCCATGTTTCTGCGCCGTATAACAGGACCGGGATAATTAAGGTCTTATATAAGGTCAACTTGGTCGTACGAGAGAGGGCTCTACTTCTCAGTTGCCTCTTGAGCCCAAAGAAGCAGCGGTTGGCAAGAGTAATTCTGCGCTTGATTTCGAAACTGGTGTCGTTGTTCCAAGTCACCGCGGAGCCGAGGTATATGAAGTCCTTAACTACCTCGAACTTATATCTGCCAATATGCATGTTCTGTCCAAGACGTCGGTGGTAAATGTCCTTTTTCGATGACAGCAGATATTTAGTCTTGCCCTCATTAACTGCCAAACCAATTTTTGCCGCCTCCATCTCAATACTCGCAAACACCTCATTGACATCTCGCTGCGATCTACCTATTATGTCAATGTCGTCGGCGTATGCAAGGAGTTGCGAGGACTTGAAGTAGATTGTGCCTCTTGTATTGGCCTGTGATTTTTGCACAATCATTTCCAATACGATGTTGAAGAAATCACACGACAGCGCATCGCCCTGCCTAAATCCTTTTTTGACATCAAAACTATCGGTAAGGTGCTCACCGATTCGGATGGAGCAGCGAGCATTTTCCAAGGTCATCCGGCATAGTCTGACGAGCTTCGCAGGGATGTCAAAAGTAAACATGGCGTTATATAGCTCGTCTCTAATTACGCTGTCGTATGCGGCCTTGAAGTCGACGAATAGATGGTGCGTATCGACTTGAAACTCATTGGTTTTCTCCAGGATCTGCCGTAGTGTGAAGATTTGATTGATGGTGGACTTCCCTGGCCTGAAGCCGCACTGATAAGGACCTATCAGCTTGTTTACGAATGGCTTCAGGCGTTCACACAAAACGGCAGCGAAGATCTTGTATGCGACATTAAGGAGACTTATTCCTCTATAGTTGGCGCAGTCAAAGGGATCTTTTGTGGATCGGGCAAACAATGCTGAGACTCCATTCCTCGGGCATGCTTTCCTCTGACCATATCTTACAGATGAGCCGGTGCATGCTCCTAACCAGCTCACCCCCAGTCGCTTTGAAGAGCTCAGCAGACAGTCCATCTGCGCCAGCAGCTTTATTCGACTTGAGTTTCGACATGGCAATCTCAACTTCGTCGAGGTCAGGGAGACGGAATTCTCTGCGATCTTCGTCGTTAAAAAATGGATCATTCTGCCTGACGGCGGTATGTTGGTTGTCATCGCCGTTATACAGTCTGCAGAAGTGGTTTTTCCAAATTCTCAGCATCGACTGCGATTCTACTACTAGGTGTCCGTTCTCATCCTTACAGGCCTCAGTTTGGGCTTTATAGCCTTGAGACATTCGTTTTATCCGCTGATAAAATCGCCCGCTTCTCTTGCTCTTTCTTTTTTCTCTTGAGAAGCTTATGTTCCTCCCTTCTCTTAAGCTCGTAGAGCTCCCGAGCCGCTCTTGTTTTTTTGTGTAGTGAGGCTTTGTATGCCTCCTGCTTTTCCGCATGAATCCTTCTACACTCGTCATCGAACCAGGTGTTTCGTCGTGGTGGAGCTTTAAGGCCCAGCACTTTCGTTGCTGTGCTCTTCAGGGCTTGTTTGCACAGGCTCCATTGTTGCTCTACTGACTGAGTGGAGGATTGAGGTGTATCGGAGAGCTTAAGGGAGACGCGGTTGGCAAAAGCACTGGCGATCTCCGGCGATAGTAGCTTTCCGACGTCATAGCTTGGTGTTCTAACTCTACTCCGCGGTGTTCGTGTTATGCGCTGACGTATCTTGGCTACTACAAGATAGTGGTCTGAATCGATGTTCGCTCCTCGGAAAGTGCGAACATCAAGAATAGTGGAGGAGTGTCTGACGTCAATCGCGATGTGGTCAATCTGGTTGGTGACTGATTGATCTGGCGACCGCCAGGTGCCTTTGTGTATATCGAGGTGGGAAAATCGTGTGCTGGCTACAAGAAGATTTCGCCCCGTGGCAAGGTCGATCAGCCTATGTCCGTTATCGGATGTGAAGTCATGTAGGCTGTGTTTGCCGATGACCCGCTCAAAGATGCTTTCTTTACCCAGCTTAGCGTTAAAATCCCCTAGTATGATTTTGGTATCATAGCTGGGGCATTTGGTATATGTTCGGTCTAGGAGATCAAAGAAATCATCTTTGATTGAGTCATCCTTGTCTTCCGTGGGGGCATGGACGCATATGAGGCTGATGTTACAGAAATTTGCCTAGATGCGGATCGTTATGAGGCGTTCACTCACATACTGGAAACTTAGGTCTTTATGTCTTAGTCCACCTCTAACAACAAATCCGCATCCAAATAGTCTCTGTCCTCTCTCCCTATAGCAGTCACCGTAGTAAATGTCGCAGTTTTTCATCCGCTTTTTACCCGGTCCATTCCATCGCATTTCCTGGATGGCGGTTATGTCCGCTTTATAGCGGTCTAGGGCGTCCGCAAGTTGTTCGGCCGCACGTGGTCTGTTTAGGGACCTAACATTCCACGTACAGAACCGAAGGTCCTTGTTTGTTTTTTGTTTTCTTATAGGGTCGTCAACATAGATCCGTTCCGTTTTATTATCCGAGGCTGTTTTGTGTTTCTGAGCAATTAGTGGTTTTACGGTTATGGTTCGCTAGACCATAGCCCAACCGACACTAATCCTGTTTGGTGGCGCAGGATACTCGCCATTCGGCCTCTTCCGTCAGTAATTTTCCTTTTAAGGAAATTTCCAGATGGCACCACGAGGAGGTGGAAGTAGGACCTGACTAGCAGAGCTGCAAGATGTTCGGCTGCAGAGGCTCTTACTCGCTTTTTGTCGGGCCAGCATCCGTCGGCAGATGCTACCCCTACGAGGCCTTTGCTAGTCCTTCACCATCCTACTAGATCTTACACCACTCGATATTTTCGGTAAGCGAATTGCCACACACACGGCCATAAGACTAAAAGCCAACTCGAAATGGGCGAGCTATGTCACTGGCCACTCCTCCATCCTGCAAAACAGGATAACTATGACAGAAAACCTAGATCACACAGAACCCACCACAGTCTTGGACAAAAACTTTACGATGATTTATCCGGACAGGAAGAACTGGACCCGCCAAACTCAACCGCGCAGAAACTGTGTGGATTTCTACACTGACGGGTCTAATACCAAAGACGGGGTGGGCAGTGGAGTTTTCTGCAAACAACTCAAGCTACATAAAGCTCTAAAATTACCAGATCACTGCAGCGTTTTCCAGGCGGAACTGTTGGCAATAAAAGAGGCTTTGTCTTGGCTGAAGTGGAACGTAATATCCACCACGCATATTCGCATTCTCACAGACAGTCAGGCAGCCTTAAAGTCGCTGGAGTCCTATGTGTACACATCAAAATCTAGTCTCGACTGTCGCAGATCTCTTAACGAGATGGCAGAACAGTTCAACATACAGCTTATCTGGGTACCAGGACACAGCGACATTACAGGTAATGAAAAAGCCGACACACTCGCCAAACTAGGAACGACGCTACAATCAATCGTGGCTTGTGAGGGAGTACCCCTTACAACCATTAAACATAATCTGACCAATCTCGCCAGGGCCGAGACGAACCTGAGATGGACACAGGGACATACCTGCGTCATCACCAGGCAAATCTGGCCTCGGCTTGACAGTCAACGCACAAGGAGTATAATCTCCCAAAAAAGAACTGACATCTACAAAGTCATCGGTGTCATCACAGGACAGCCTCATTGGCAGTCACGCACAAAAACTAGGAATGATTCCGAATGATTTCTGCAGAAGCTGTCAGGACGAGGAGGGGGTTGAATCCATTCACCACCTTCTCTGCGCCTGTCCAGCTCTCTGCAATTTCAGGAAACGTTACCTAGGCTCTTACTTCCTTAACGGTCTGACAGATGTTCAGAAAGTAGGGATACTTGATCTTCTTAACTTCTTAAGAAGCACAAAATGGTTCCACGAATAGGGGGGTAAAACCTCCTCGTAGCTGCACAACGAGCCTCCCTGGCCTATGTGCATTCTTCTCAACTCTGGGATGGCTACGACCCTACCTATCTACCTACCTAGGGTCATTTGAAGTTTGCTTATTGATGGAGGGAGGTGGGGTACCCAACAGATTTTCTTTTGTATTTAACAAACTTAAAGATGGACTTTGGATCGCTTATAAGATTGCCTTGCGTTTCAGCTATATAGCGGTGATTGAGAGAGTTGTGAAGGGCGGTAAAGTGAAGATAACTACCCATGTAGTTAGAGAAGTCTTTAGGGGATTGAGTACGAAGGAATATTGACCACTGTTTATTTCTTTTGTTTCTTAGGGAACGGAGCCTGCGATTATACCATGGTGGGGAGGAGGACAAAGTTAGGCGTTGGGAAAATGGGACGTAAAGAGAGATAGAATTAAACATTTCCCTGTAGAATATGGATATAGCATCATTTAAAGTTAGATTATCAATATTGAAAAGGAGGAGTATTCTGCGATGGTGAATTATGAAAAAAGGAAAGAAGGAGGGGAGGATGGAAGTTATCGATTGTAGAAAGGAAAGTGGACAAAGAGAGACAGGAGAAATGAAGGCATCGGTTGTGAATATGAGGTCTAGTTGTCTACCCATGTAGTTTGAGATGCCACTAACGTGGCTAAGGTTTGAATCTGCAAGGCGATCCAAGAAGAGACATTCTTTGGCAGTAGTGGGGTTGGTGGCAATATAAAACGATTCTTCGTCTGATTGTGACCATTTAAGATGAGGAAGGTTGAAATCGCCGAAGAGAAGGATTTCATCCTGAGGGTCTCTTAAATCAGTTATTTGGTCGATTGTGATGATGGCGAGTTGATAAGACTCTATGGGTTGTGAGGGCAAGATGTAGAAACAAGTGATGTAAAGTGTCTTCTGGGGTAGCGCAATCTTGATTAAAATAAAGTCGAGATGTGGGGAGGATGATATTGCAACGAGGGAAGAGTCAATTGAATTAAGGACGGCTAGAAGGACGCCTCGACAGGGGCAACCCTCAATGGGTCGGCCGAGTTCGTCATCGTGATAAACATTGAAGTTTGATGGGAACACTTACTTACTTACTTAGGTGGCGCTACAGTCCGTGGTGAACCTGGGCCTCAACCAACAAGCGTCTCCAGCCGGCACGGTCTTTGGCCAGCTGTTTCCAGTGCCGCACGCCCAGTTGGTTGAGGTCCCTTTCCACCTGCGTGCACCACCGCTGAGGCGGCCGTCCTCTGCCGCGCCTTCCTTCCGGAGTGGATTCGAAGACTTTTCGGGTCGGAGCTGTATCTTCCATGCGCTCTACATGGCCTAGCCACCTTAGACGCTGTATCCGTAGACGTCGTACCAGGCCGATGTCGCTGTACAACCCGTACAGTTCTTCGTTATATCTTCTCCTCCATACACCGTTTGAACAAACGGGACCGTAGATAGTGCGCAGAATTTTCCTCTCGAAACGACCAAGGGCATCTTCATCCGCTTTTGTTAAGGTTCAAGCCTCTGCGCCGTAAAGGAGGACTGGGATGATCAAGGTCTTATATAGTGTCACCTTGGTTTTCCGAGAGAGGGCTCTACTTCTCAATTGCCTCTTGAGCCCAAAGAAACAGCTGTTGGCAAGAGTGATTCTGCGTTTTATCTCAGCGCTGGTGTTGTTGTCGCTGGTAATCAGTGAGCCAAGGTAGACGAATTCCTTCCGCCCATGGTGACGTTCTGGCCAATACGTCGGTGTTGCCCGCTCTTTTAGATGAGAGCAGATATTTGGTTTTACCCTCATTAACCTTGAGACCCATCTTAGCCGCTTCTACCTCAATGCTCACAAAAGCCTCATTGACGTCTTGCTGTTTTCGTCCAGTTACGTCAATATCGTCGGCGTACGCAAGCAATTGCGTAGACTTGAAATAGATCGTACCTCTTGTGTTGGCCAGTGACTCTTGCACAATCTTTACAAGCACGATGTTGAAAAACTTGCACGACAGCGCGTCGCCCTGCCTAAATCCTTTTTTAACATCAAAGGTCTCGGTATGCTCATTACCGACCTTAATGGAGCACCGAGAATTCTCCATTGTCATCCTGCGCAGTCGGACGAGTTTGACAGGGATGTTAAAACTAGACATGGCTTTGTACAGCTCGTCTCTATATACGCTGTCATACGCGGCCTTGAAATCGACGAAGAGGTGGTCGGTGTCGATTTGGTATTCCTGGGTCTTCTCCAAGATCTGCCGTAGCGTAAATATTTGGTCTATTGTGGCCGATCAGGTTATCCACAAACGGTTTCAGGCGTTCACACAATATGGCAGAGAAGATCTTATATGCGATGTTAAGGAGACTTATTCCCCTATAGTTGGCGCAGTTATAGGGGTCTCCTTTCTTGGGGACAGTTCGGAGTTATTTATGCCGGGAATCAGGTTCGTTTCGGTCAGAGCAAAGATTTCAAAGGGTAGAGCATGTGATTGTTGGAAGACAGTTTGGGTTTTTGAGCGGAGACCTCTTACGTTCTGATAATAGAAGGTAAGAGGAAGTGAATGAAATTAGTGATGGTTAGGGACGATAATAGGTCTAGGCGTCCCTGTGAGCTTTTTGGAGAGAGGCCAGGCGCTTAGTGCTAATATGAGTGGCGAAACTGGAAAGCTCACTTGTTACTGTATTAGCCGAAATGTTAAATTTCTCATGGAAGCGGTTGTAGATCTTACTCAGTGATGTGGGATCCTTCTTGCTGGATTGAAACCATAACATTGGTCTTTGTTTTGCCCTCAATACAAACAGAATCTGGCTTATCGTGAAGGTAGGCGAGGTATAGTCGAATATTTTCATAAAGGCGATGATCACGTACATAAGTTTAGACATCACATAGCGGCCATCGAGATCATTAGGCGGCGAGGACTTCTCTATAAGTTTGGAGTTGAGTTTGACAGAATGAGGTAGAAGTGGATCCATAATAGGGAATGGGTTATCTTGTGAAGAAGCGGAAGGAGAAGTTGGTTAGAAGGAATAGATAAGAAAAGTCCACTGCGAGTAACCGCGAGCTTGGAGGGGTCGATTGTGAATGAATGAAATTAGGATACTTAGGGGCAAAGGAAGAGTGGTTTGTTGGAGTATATGGCTGAGTAAAGGAAACTTGATTATGAGGTTTCCTTTTGCTGTAATATTGTGATTCGGAGAGATGAGTTGAAGGGAGGAAGTATTTTGAATGGAAGAGGGCGTGTAAGTCAGCTGAAAAGAGAATAGGGGAAAGATTCCTGTTTAGAAGCTCCAGTTGGGGTCAGGATTGGAAAAATTTTAGGTGAATTTCGGACTAGGGCTCAATTTCTTAAATTTGGGCTTAGGGTTAGGCGTGGGTTTGCTTAAGGTTAAATTACCTATAGTACATTCTACATTCCTTCCCGAACGGGTTTGTGAACCATTTATATTTAGAGGGTCAATCAAGGTCTAAATCTACCTCATTTCTCATGGCTAAAATGCGCCTGAGTCGAATGATTGGCATTTTTGTATCACTCCGCGATAGCTATGATTGAATAAATAGTCTTCTCTCTATAATAGGTTCAAAAGTGCTATCTGAAAGGTTGTTTTGAGTTACCTTCCTTGCTGACGCGAATAATATAGTCGTTAAATGTTTAAATATAAGATGAAATGATTAACAAGACGTTTGTAAACGCAATCAGGTAAACAGTCATAAATTCCCAAAAAGAATTTAATGACAAGGCTCAACCAAAGCCCTTTGTCTTTAGACGAGTCACGATTTACACTCAGATTCACTGGATTATGCTTGTCATGCTCACTTTGATTGTCTTTTGTAATTATGTCTCCCATTAACGTAGCTTAAACCATTAACTTAAGTGGAGCCCGTGCAACCCCAGTGAAGGTCGCACAGAGAATGACATGTGGTTCCACTGACCTTCGCACACTTATTTGCCTTTCTGTTTGTCTAGTGCGTTTTGGGATTTTCCTCGACCTTGCTCTTAACATTCAATGTGACTGTCAACCGGTAGATAAATATTTGATAAATGTATCTGACGCAATGAGTATTAAGGGTAATGGTTGCGCGTTTGTAAATATGAATATACGTTAAGTGTCATTAGTGTTTATTACGCACAAGTTAAGTTACTCGCATCTAACTATGTAAGCTTATCACCTTTATCTCTGATTTACAGACATATGGAGACAATAACACCATTCAAGCGTATTATTCATCCCGAGGAGCTATGGCTGTACAAGAATCCAGTGTCAAAGGAATACGTCTCAGCTGGCGTCATACTGTGCGGCGTTATTTTCGGACCAATCATTCTCATCCTAGTTATTTTGCTTGTAAATCGTAATAAGCAGGATGCCTCACGAGCGGGTTGGGCTATTTCATTGGCTATATCACTGAATGGTTTCCTGACGACGCTTCTTAAAGTCACTGTTGGACGACCGCGTCCAGATTTTTTCTATCGGTGCTATCCCGATGGTGTTTTGGATGGTGATTTTATGAATTGCACCGGTGACATGCGAACAGTCAACGAAGGCCGAAAGAGTTTCCCCAGCGGACATGCCTCAAGTGAGTAATGATTTCAATTCTGCTTATGCTTATGCTTATTTCTTTTCCCTTTCTCTCTCCTCGCAGTGGCTTTCAGTAGCTTTGGTTTCATGTTCTTCTATTTGGCGTCGCGATTACATATTTTCAACGGTCGTGGTCGTGGACGATCTTGGCGCCTGGTCGTATCAATTGCACCACTGGTGGCCGCTTTGATTGTAGCAATCAGTAGAACCTGTGACTATCGCCATCACTGGCAAGACGTATCTTTTGGTTCTGTTCTCGGTCTTACCACATCCTACCTATGCTATCGACAATACTTTCCATCCATTTTCTCATCAAATTGCCACCGATCGTATTCGAAAAATCAAAAAATCGTCATGAATCCAATTGAAATCGAGAAACCAGTGAATGGTATACCTGGATCGGGCGAGAATTCACCACTTATCCATGCAAACACAGGCGATAAATGGATTTAGATGCTTGAAGGCTTTTAGAACAATTTAGTTTTACCTAATTTCTTGTATTTAAGTCCAATTTGTGTTTCTTCTGTTTTTAATTTTAGTCTAATTTAGTGAGTTTTAGATAATGTTACTGTGATTGTATGATCCACGCTAGTTTAGCAACCATTCCTACTCCGAAGCCCAGTGTAATGTATGTATTTTCAGTTTGGGCTTGTCTTTTGTGCATTAGTTGCATTAGGAACAAGATTCCCTTACAGATAGTATTGATGGTATTTTTAAAATAAATAGAACGATGTAAAATCAGAAAATTGTGTCTTTCATTTTCCTAGTTGGATCATAAACTCAGTTATTCTGGGTACGAATGGCTTACCAATGCAGTCATGATTTCGGATAAGGAGCGATCTGCCAAAAGGATAATTTTTTGTTGGTCGACGAAGGCGGGCACTTCACGCAGAGAACCTTTTTCCTCTGGAAAAGAAACCCTTATGGCCGTAAGGAGTCGAGAAAAGCAGCCCTCTTACAAGAAGGCGACAATTTCCTTTGATAAGATCAGGATAGGGAAAGCTGGCAGTGACAGTAGAACTACCGACGCAGATTGAGTTTACCATTGACAGCCTTCGCACGCGATTACGTGTGTAGTGCGGAAATAGAAAAAAGGCGGAAAAAAGTGGCACAAATAAATAAAATAAAGCAACCTACACCTGCGCAGTCACCGTTTGTCACTCAAGCCGGCAACTTCGTTAGTCTTTAGGCTCTCTCGGCAAGTTCAAGAGTTTGTATTCTCTTATGATGTGTTATATACACACAACCTGAACGGAGTGCAGTGGTTTGAGTCTTTGATGTTCGTTAACTCTCAGGGGTGGTTGTCCGAGGACGAGAGCCGACCAAGGTGTTACTACAGGCGTGACGTTCGAAAGTTTTATCAACAGGTAAAGCGAACATGCCAAGGTTATAAAGCCAGAACGGAAGCCTGCAGGGATGAGAACGGACACCTAGTAGTAGAACCGCAGTCGATGCTGAGAATATGGAAAAACCACTTCTGCAGACTGTATAACGGCGATGTTAGTCAATATACCGCTGTCAGGCAGAATGATCCGTTTCTAATCGATGGAGACCGCAAAGAATTCTGTCCCCCTGACCTCGACGAAGTTAAGATTGCGATATCGAAGCTCAAGTCGAATAAAGCTGCTGGCGCAGACGGACTGTCTGCTGAGCTCTTCAAGGCAGCTGGGGATGACCTGGTTGAGAGCATGCACCAGCTCATCCGTAAGATATGGTTAGAGGAAAGCATGCCCGAGGAATGGAGTCTCAGCATCGTATGCCCGATCCACAAGAAAGGAAACCCCCTGATTGCGCCAACAACAAGTCTCCTTAACATCGCCTACAAAATCTTCTCTGCCGTTTTATGTGAACGCCTGAAGCCTTTTATAAATAAGCTGATAGGTCCTTATCAGTGCGGATTCAGGCCAGGGAGGTCCACCATCGACCAAATCTTCACACTACGGCAGATCCTGGAAAAAACCAATGAATTTCAAGTCGACACTCACCACCTATACGTCGACTTCAAAGCCGCATACGACAGCGTAATTAGAGACGAGCTATACAACGCTATGTCTACCTTTGACATACCTGCTAAACTCGTCAGACTATGCAGGATGACTTTGGAGAATGCTCGCTGCTCCATCCGAATCGGTGAACACCTTACCGATAGTTTTGATGTCAGAAAAGGATTTAGGCAGGGCGATGCGCTGTCGTGTGATTTCTTCAACATCATATTGGAAATGATTGTGCAAAAATCACTGGCCAATAGAAGAGGCACACTTACTTACTTACTTATCAGGCCTGCGATCCATGGAGGATCTGAGCCTGAGCTATAGCTGCCTTCCATCCTTGACGGTCCCGGGCACGCTGCTTCCAGTTGTCAAGACCAAGATGTCTTACATCCGCGATTACTTGGTCTTTATACCGGAGGTTCGGTCTTCCTCTTCTTCTCGAACCAGGAGGCTCGGAGCCGAAGACCCTCTTAGCTGGAGCGTTGATGTCCATGCGCTCGATGTGGCCGAGCCAGTGTAGTCGACGGATCCTTGCCTTCCGGACTACATCCACATATTGGTACAGCTCGTAGAGTTCGCGGTTGTGTCTTCTTCTCTATTCACCTTCCTCACAGACAGGACCAAATATCCGGCGCAGAATTTTTCTTTCGAAAGAACCCAAAATCAGCTCCGCTGTCCTGCTTATCGTCCAGCTTTCGGCTCCGTACAGCAAGACTGGCAGAATGAGCGTTTTGTAAAGCATGACTTTGGTCTTTCGAGTGAGGAGTTTTGACCCCAGTTGTTTGGACAAGCCGAAGTAGCAGCGGTTGCCAAGGGCGATTCTACGCCGGATCTCCACTGTGGTGTCATTTGTGGAATTTACGTTTGCCCCGAGGTAGACAAACTCCTTAACTACCTCGAAATTGTAGCTGTCAATTGTTATGTTTTGTCCCAGGTGGTGAGCGACGGATTGGTTTTTGCTTGACAGCATGTATTTCGTTTTGTCCTTATTGATCTTAAGACCAATTCGTTTCGCCTGTTCTTCAATCGCCGTGAATGCTTCCACAATGCCACGGCGAGAACACGCGATGATGTCGATATCATCCGCGTATCCTAGCAGCTGGATGGACTTGTAAAAGATAGTGCCTTCCCTGTTGACGCCTGCCCGTCGCACTATCTGCTCCAGCACCAGGTTGAAGAAGTCACATGACAGCGCATCTCCTTGCCGAAATCCGGTGCATGTTTCGAATGGTTTCGAGGTCCTAGAACCGAGTTGCACGGTGCATCGCGTGTTTTTTAGCGTGGCGCGAAACAACTGGATCAGTTTTACCGGGATCCCGAATTCGGCCATCGCACCAAACAGTTCTTCACCATGAATGCTGTCGTATGCGGCTTTGAAATCGATGAAAAGATGGCGTGTATCGATTTGAAACTCGTTGGTCTTTTCCAGGATTTGTCGAAGTGTGAAAATTTGGTCTATAGTTGATTTGCCGGGCCGGAAGCCGCACTGGTGGCTGCCGATTAGTGCGGTGCAAAATGGTTTTAGACGTTCACACAATACGCTGGACAGGATCTTGTATGCGACATTGAGCAGGGATATACCTCTATAGTTCTTACAAGAGGTAGGATCGCCTTTTTTGTGGATGGGGCGTATAGAGCTGGTATTCCAGTCGTCGGGCATGCTCTCATCTTCCCAAATTCTGCAGATGATCTGGTGCATGCTCCCTACCAGAACATCGCCGCCAGCCTTGAAGAGCTCTGATGGCAAGCCATCTGAGCCTGCGGCCTTGTTGTTCTTCAGCTTCTGAATAGCTGTGCCGACTTCTTCTATGCTGGGTGGGAGGACTACTTCAGCGGCTGGAGTTGGGATTTCCTCGGTCCCTACCACTCTCTCTTGGTCATGCTCGTTAAGCAGCTGCTGGAAGTGCTGCTTAAATACATCCACTATTCCCTGCGGGTCGGTGACAAGATTACCCTCGCAGTTTCGAAGAGCCAGGGTGCCCTTTTTGAAGCCTCCTGCAAGGCCTTTGGCTTTCTTGTAAAAGGCTCGTATTTTATGTCTATCCCTAGACTCCTCGATATCCTTGAGCTGGGAGGCTGCGAAGATTCTTTTCTTTTGTCGCAGTAGTTTCTTCTCCTCCCTTCTTTTGGCTCGGTACTCTTCTCGCGCTGCCCTGGTTTTCCTCTGCAGCGCCTTTTGGTACGCCTCGTCGGTTGCTGCCTTTTTCTGCTCACACTCGCCATCATACCACGGGTTTCATGTCGGGGGTGGTAGGTATCCTAAGGTGGTTTCGGCTACTTCCTGAATGGCTGAGCGGCAATGCAGCCACATATTATTGGCATTTGTGTTCGACGTAGGCATACCGTAGAGTCTTTCGCTCAGCTGCTCCCTGTAGACTCTGGCAACCTCCGGTGTGCTCAGGCGCCCAATGTCGAACCTCCTCCTGATGGGCTGGTGCAGCTTTCTGACATTGGACAGTCGAGCTCTGAATCTTGCTGCTACGAGGAAGTGGTCAGAGTCGACATTTGCCCCTCTGAATGTTCGCACATCCAGGATGTTTGACGCGTGCCTTGCGTCAATGAGCACATGGTCGATTTGGTTGGCGGTTCGACCGTCCGGAGATCGCCAGGTTGCTGTGTTGATTCGCTTACGAGGGAATCTTGTGCTACTTATCACCGCATTACGAGCTGTCGCAAAGTCCGTGAGTCGGAAGCCGTTATCTGTTGTTGTATCGTGGAGGCTGTGCTTTCCGATCACTCCGCCAAGGGTGTTTTCCTTTCCGATTTTGGCGTTTAAGTCCCCGAGCACGATTTTTAAATCGTACTCCGGACAAGCTCCGTAGGCGTTGTCCAGGAGGTCATAGAAGTCCTCCTTGATAGGGTCTTCAGCCTCGTCGGTTGGGGCGTGTGCACATATAAGGCTGATGTTATAAAATCTGCCTCTGATGCGGATCACAGCCAGGCGATCACTTATAGGTTTAAAGTCGATGACCTTCGACCTTAACCGCTTTCCCACGACAAGTCCGCATCCCAGTAAGTGCAATCTTTTGTGAGGGCCGTAATAAATGTCGCAATTTTTCTTCCTTATCATACCGTTTCCTATCCAGCGTATTTCCTGGACCGCAGTAATATCCGCCTTGTACTGCGTGAGGATTCCTTCTAGTTTATGAGCAGCTCCGGGAGTGTACAGGGTTCTGACATTCCAGGAGCATACTCGCAAATCGTGTTCCTTTTTCGTGCGTTGTCGTCGTCGAGTATCCGTCCGTGTATCCGAGGCATCTTGCTCATTCATAACTTTTAGGTTTTTTACGTGGGCGGATTGTTAGCCCGCCGCACAACCGCCATTCTGGTCGGGGTTTTTTGCGCTGCATACGTTTGTTCACCTCCCAACGGTTGTTGAAGAGGCTATCCAGAGGGCGCCGCGAGGAGGCCGTATGTCAACTTGACCCGGGCATTTAAACAGGGATCGTTGCTGGCATCTCGCCAGGTTGAGAGCAATCAACAACTTTGCCCTGTATGTCCGAGCCCATGCCCTCCATAGAAGAGGCACAATCTATTTCAAATCCTCGCAACTCCTTGCATACGCCGACGATATTGACATAATAGGTAGATTCCAGCGAGATGTCAATGAGGCGTTTGCGAGTATTGAGATGGAGGCGACGAAAATTGGTTTGGCGGTAAACGAGGGCAAAACTAAGTATACTATGCTATCATCAAAAAAGGACAATCACCACCGACGTCTTGGCCAGAACATTTGTATTGGCAGATATAAGTTCGAGGTAGTTAAGGACTTCGTCTACCTTGGCTCCGCAGTGACCTGGAACAACGACATCACTTCCGAAATCAAACGCAGATTCACTCTTGCCAATCGCTCTTTCTTTGGGCTCAGGAGGCAATTGAACATTCGAGAGATTGGACCGAGGGTTATATAAGCGGGAGCACTCGCACTCGCGAGCATTCAGTATTCATTCAGTATTCGGGATTCAGTAACCCGTGATTAGTTGGTATTCAATGTAAGAGTAATCAAGCCACCTAGTGAGTTGTAGAGACAAAATGTTTAAAAGAAAGGCGGGTGAAAGCAATAAAATGTAAAGTGTGTAAAAAGTTGTAATAAAGCGTCCAGAAAGTGTGTGTATTGAATAAACAAGCAAACAGTTATAGTGTATCGCAATTCAGTGATCGAACCCTATTCTTGTCAAGTAATTTCCGTATGTCTGGTAGGAATTTAAGTAAATTGTCAAGTGCAGCTGTTGTTGACACTTTTCACAAATTTGTTCGAAATCAAAACAACGGCCGCTACTGTCTGTTGCCATTCGAATAAGACACAACGACATTGCGCTTCCACCTTCAGGTGACACCTGAGCTGATCCAACTCTCTTGCCCTATCTGCCCACCACACGCCGTCCTGCTCTCGCACACACTCTCGCTCTCTCCCTCTCTCGTGCCATACGAGAGAGAAGAAAATCAGAAAAAAATGACAATTCAGTGCGAGCAGTGAAAAAAATCCCAGCGACTCCATTCTATCTAGTTTTTCGCAGTTAAATTCAAAGCAAAATCGCCAGGAACAACTGGAAATTGTTCGCGACAAAGTGCTTCTCGACAAAATGAATAAATTCAGCATTTTGGTGTTGTTTCTCATTAAAAGCATTCGAGGTAAAAATCATAACTTTTCTGCACACTATGTGCCAGTGCCAGTGCTTTGTTCTCTCACCTTTCCGTTCGTCATCCCGTGTTCCTTGCCCTAAATTCCTTCCCATCACAATACTGAAATTGATTTCCAAAGAGACAAGTGAACTGAAGCAAAAAAAAAAGAAAAGAAAACTGCCAGCAACCAACGAAGGAGTAGAAAAGTGAAAAAAGAGAAAAAAGTTTTTGAAAATATTTACCAGCAGTAGCTGCCGCTGGCCTGTTTACGGAGTGGAGTGCCAAGCTTCGAGATGGAATTGATTAAGTGGTTCTGATTGGAATTCATTAGCGACATGTTGCGAAGTGTAGGAGGTGATACAGCACACGATTTTCCTTTTTGAGTTGTCGGACGGGGGTGTAGAATGGAGAGGAAAAGCACTGACCTCCTTTTTTGTGCTGCTGCTTCTTTCGCCTTTATTTTGCGGACTTTTCTTCTTTCTCTTGTTGGTTTTTCCCCGTGTGCTGATTGTCCAATTGGGCAGGGGGATATTTTCCTTACTTCTGCTCTTCTCATTGTTTTTGTTGTTTTTCCAGATGTTCTCGGTGCCAGTTCGAGCCTGGTTGCTGGGGGTCACTGCCGCGATTTGAATGGCAAAATGTACGAGAGTGGCATGCACTATATGCCTGGACCAGATTCATGTCGTCTATGCATATGCGATAGTGGCCTGCCGAAGGCATGCAAAATGGTATTGTGCGAGGCATTCACCAAGTGTAAATCATTTCAAACCGTGGGGAGCGGTAACAATTGCTGTGAGGTGATTTGTCTGGATGATCAGTTCAGTGATGGAAGCACAGATTTCGGCATATGACTTGTGGCTAGTGGCATCACGGCCACATTGTCACTATCGTTGTTATTCTTTTTGGTTAATCGATTGCGACAGAGAAAGATTCGAGCGCGAGAGAGTCGACAGAATGCCGAGGATCAGAGGAGCATTGTGGGAAGTATTGGGTAAGTAGTAATTCTAGTAATTCTAATTCTTGTCCTTGAGTGTACCCACTTACCGAACTTACTGTCTGTCGTCGTTCTGTATAGATTGATTAATTATTTTGCATATTCTTCGCTAATAGGAGCTCTGAGGAGTTCGATATTCCATGTAGACGACGCATAAAGCGTCGCAAACTTTCAATTTGCATTTCGTAATGAATAATAAAAAAAGACAGATGTAGGCCACTTGCACGTGAATATTTAACGTCCTTTTAAGTGAAAAGTTCTGTATTTCCTTCATATGACCGCTAATTACCCTTTCAACGTCCATTTAACTTTCAGTTACATCGCTGGGAATATGGGCTATATGGAAGGTAATCTTAGCGGCATGGACTACTCCTATGGCGGCACTTCAACACATTATCCGTTATGGAAACCCCCAAGTGGATATTTCCCCCGAGGCGAAGCTCCACCGCCCTACGAAGAGGCAGTTGCAATATCGCAAGCAGAAGCCTTAAGTGCTCAATGCACAGTAAGTGTAGCTACAACCACACATCGTTCGTTGCCCGTCGCTCTCAATCCGGTCGATATATCTGGCGATGTTGTTCGCCGCGGACAATTGGCCCAACCACAACAACATCATCCTTCGCAGACTGTGGTCGCACAAATGCAACCACAACCGTCGCAACACCACCAACAGAGTATTACACAGAGTACCACGAACTTAATAAACATCAACATCAACAGCGGTGGTAACCTGACAACAATTGCCACTGGCGAGAGTCATCAACCACCATACAGGTATGTTCAAATAATTTCCTTGCAGTCAATTCCCCTTAACTACCTTTCTCTCTATTTCAGCTGCATTGCATCCGTGAACCAAGCTTGTTCCACTCAAACCCCATCAAATTGCTCTTCAGCAATGAATGGCCTAAGTGACGTAGCAGCAGTCGCTGCAGTGGCCAACAATGCTCGTTTACACTTGCCCAACAATTCAATTTGTGTTCAAACCACTGCACCGCCTCTTGCCAATAATCCCGCCCTACATAGTGCACAAAATCAACAGCATTACTCGCAAGCACAACAACAAATGCAATTTCAACAACGCACACAACAGCAACAACTTCAACTACATCAGCAGCAGCAACAACAACATCAGTCCCAACAGCATCACCAGCAATCTCAAACTCTACAACAAGCCAATTGCATTCAGATCACCGAATGCAGTTATAAGAACTGCCACCTGAACAGTTCCAATCGTCGTATACAAAAACAACATCCCACGCAGGAAATGATCCATTACGTGAGCAATGCTAACGCTGGCGTCTCATTCCAATCACTCACCAACGAACGCAATGATCCCGATCCGACGGCAAGCAACAATCCTGATCAATTGACTTCACCACAATATCCGACAATCGACAACAACATCGGAGGCATGCAAGAAATCAGCACCATAACGAACAGCGATAATGTTGCAGCACAAACGTCATCTTTGAAAACTGCCAATAAAACTCCATCATCGTCACGTCGCTACCATCGAACCATACCACGTTACTTTGCCGTTGTCGATCCTCTAGGTCAGGCAAATCAATCGATTCCGAAATCACTTTCATCCACGATTCCCTCGTCGAAATCATCATCAACCAATACCGGCACGAATACATCGACCATCAGTAGCAACGCAACCAATAGCAAAAAACCGACTTGTCAGTGCCCAGTGCAGCATGTTCCCATGTCGTACATGGGCACAAATCAAATAACCAATTCCCAGACCAATAATGTATTTCTTTCGGCACTCAGCACCAAGCTAGTCACAAATCGTACGAGTTTCGGTACGAAAAGCATGCCCCCGGGCACGCCAACCATCTCGTCAAAGTCAATAGGCCAAAGTACATCGACCGAACAAGCAACGAATGGCAACAACACTGGCACACTGAAGAGGACCACCACCACCACCAGCAACAGCGGTACTAACAATAATAGCCATAACCAGCAATCCAATCCATACTGTCAGCATGACACTAAAATCGCCACAATCTCTAAACAGGTTGGGGACATAAAAACCGATACACCCACCTTCGAGGCACACGCTCTCTTACAGCCTTTCGTGCAGCCCAGCGTGGATGCGCTCAACAGCGACAAAATTCATTCCTCCTACCGAGGCAGAACCAGTACTGGTAGCAAACTGACCAACTCGCCAAAACTCATTCCCGAGAGCACATCGCTCTACTCGACTGGCAATCTGAACACCGTGCCTCTGAACTATCCCGAGGTCAATCCAGCATTACCACCGAAAATGTATAAAAGTCAAACGAATCTCAAATCGCCGAATGCTGCTTCAACAGCCTCGCTACTACTAATGCAAAAGTCACCGCATCACGGTGCAGGTCTTCATACCAACGATCAAATACCAACAATTTCTCATCAAAAATCCCAGTTCTCCAAGTCCCTACCGCGTAAGGAGGACAAAAATCCTCCACCTGCCCTCACACTACCCGTTTCGGGACAGCTCACGGCAGAGAAATCCCAAAGTTTGGGCAAAATCAATTCATCGACTTTCTATCCCCTGCAAAACAATCATGTGACCTATACGTTACCCAAACATACTCCGGGCAAGATGTCGCTCAATAGCACAATAGCCAGTGTCGTTAGTAAGGTGCCGTCGGTCATAAGCATACCCGTAAGCGATGAAGCGAATACACCACGAATGAAATCACAGCCGCAGAGTCCAAATCACAGAGGCAGTATAGTCGTACAGGACAACAAGTGTACAACTCTACCAAAGACACTACGTTCGACGGCGAAAAAAGTAGAGAACACCCCCACAAGCAGCACGGGATTCAGTGCGACAACAACTACGACAGCAACCACGCCGACTCAGGCCACGTTATGCAATAGTAATCCAAAGCCGCTTGATAGCGAAAAACCACTGCCCGTCTGTACGACATCGAAGAATTGCTTGAATCCGAAGGAGCATTTCTTGCCCAACGACACGAGTCTGGATGATGATTATTTGAGTGAATGCGAGAATTGCAAGATTGCACATGGATCAAAGTATTATTTGGACGAGGAGATTGCCGATTCGCCGCAGGAGACGATGACATTACAGCGGAAAATGGATGACAAGGAGGAACAGGAGCAGACCTATTACAGGATATCGCACACACTGCCAACGAATCCAAAGAAGAATCCGTAAGTAATATAGTTCGAAGGACATATGTATGATTGTAGGGGTTCTTGAAATGGTGTCGAGTTGGTTGGGTTTTTATCTAGACATTTCAAGGTTTCTCTTAATCGGTTCCTTTCGCTTGAATCGACTTGTTTCGAGCAACGCACTCCCAGTTGGTTACGGTCCCCTTTCACCTGTGTGCGCCACCCTAAATTCGGTCGTCCTCTCCTGCGTCGTCCATCAGGATTGAACTCGCAAGACTCTTCGGGGCCGGAGCTGTGTTTTCCATTCATTCTACATGGCCTAGCCATCTTAGACGTTGGATCCGCAGACTCCCCCACTCCCCATTTATACAAATAGAACCATAGATTAAACGCAGAATTTTCCTCTCGAAACGACCAAGGGCCTCTTCATCCGCTTTCATTAAAGTCCAGGCCTCTTCTGCGCCATAGAGGAGGACCGAGATGATTAAGGTTTTGTACAGCGCAACTTTGATCTTTCGAGAGAGGGCTCTACTTCTCTTGAGCCTCTTGAGCCTGAAGAAGCAGCGGTTGGCAAGAGTATTTCTGCATTTGATCTCAGCGCTGGTGTTATTGTCGCTGGTCACTAGTGAGCCAAGGTAGACAAAGTCCTTGACCATTTCGAATTTGTAGCTGCCAATTGTGACGTTCTGGTCCGAGACGTCGGTGTTGTGCGTCTTTTTTGGTTGACAGCATATATTTCGTTTCACCCTCGTTAACGGAAACACCCACTTACCTGCTTCGAACGCTTCAATTACATCCCACTGGTGGTGCATGCGCCCTACCAGCTCATATCCAGCCGCTTTAAACAGCTTGGCAGACAGGCCATCTGGGACCGCCTTAAGCTTCGAAATGATCAGGTTAATTTCATCTAGGTCAGGTGGACGGAATTCTCTTACGTCTTCGTCCGTTGTGAATGGATCATTCTGCCTGACAGCGGTATTAGGTATTAGATCTTTAATCGCCGGTAACAGTCTACAGAAGTGTTCCTTCCATATTCTCAACATCGACTGTGACTCTACTACTAGTTGTCCGTCTTCATCCCTACAGGCTTCTGCTCTGGCTTTATAGCCCTGGCATGTTCATTTTACTTTTCCGTAAAACTTACGAGCGTGATTCCTGTGGTAGCATCTCTCCATCTCCTCGATCTCACGCTTTTCATGCTTTCTGTTTTTCTTCCTTAAAAGCGTGTCTTCCTCTCTCAGTTTCTGCTCGTAGTGTTCACGAGTGGCTCTCGTCCGTCTATGTAGCATGGCTTTGTAGGCGTTTTGCTTTGCTACTTGGGCTTGCCAGCCCAGAGGCAGCGTATCTGATGGCACGTTGGCAATGCTCCCACTTTTGTTCTGCGGGTTGCTCCGGTGTCATTGGAGTTTTCGAGAGGTTGAGGTAAACTCGATCGGCAAAGGTCCTAGCGGTCTCCTGCGATTGTAGCTTTCAGACGTCAAACTTTCGTTGTCCAGCTCGACTCCGTGGCATCCTTGATATTTTCACTCGTACCTTGGCTACAACAAGGTAGTGATCCGAGTCGATGTTGCCTCCACGGAAGGTTTGTACATCTAGGATGCTGGAGAAGTATCTGGCGTCGATTGCAACGTGATCAATCTGATTGGTGGTAGACTGATCAGGTGATCGCCAGGTTCTTTTGTGAGTATTGAGATGCGGGAATCGTGTGCTAGCCAGAAGGAGATTGCGCCCCGCCAGGAAGTCAAGTAGCCTGGGTCCGTTTTCGGACGTGGTGTCGTGTAGGCTATATTTCCACGTGGTCGACTCAAATATGTCCTCTTTGCCCAGTTTTGCATTAAAATCTCCTAGAGCTATTTTTGTTTCGTAGCTGGGACATTGGGCATAGGTTCTGTCTAGGAGATCTTCAAACTCATCTTTGGCGGAGTCATCAGGCTGATTTTAAAAAAAATTAGAATTGATACGGATCGTTATGAAGCGTTCGCTCACATGCCGAAAGCTTAGGACTTTTTGCCTTAGTCCACCTCGAACAGCAAATCCGCATCTGAACAATCGTTGTCCTTTCTCACTACAGCAGTCGTCGTAGTAAATATCGCAGTTTTTCATCCGCTTTTTACCCGGCCCATTCCATCTTATTTCCTGGATGGCGGTTAGGTCAGCTTTATAGCAGTCTTACACACTTACTTATCAGGCCAGCGACCCATGGAGGATCTGAGCCTGAGCTATAGCTGCCTTCCATCCTTGACGGTCACGCTGCTTCCAGTTATCAAGACCAAGATGTCTCACATCCGCGATTACTTGGTCTTTATACCGGAGGGTCTTCCTCTTCCTCTCGAACCAGGAGGCTCGGAGTCGAGGTCCCTCTTAGCTGGAGCGTTGGTGTCCATGCGCTCGATGTGGCCGAGCCAGTGCAGTCGACGGATCTTTACCTTCCGGACTATATCCACATCTTTGTACAGCTCGTAGAGTTCGCGGTTGTGTCTTCTTCTCCATTCACCTTTCTCACAGACAGGATCAAATATCCGGCGCAGAATTTTTCTTTCGAAAGAACCTAAAATCAGCTCCTTCGTCCTGCTTATCGTCCAGCTTTCGGCTCCGTAAGGCAAGACTGGCAGTATGAGCGTTTTGAGGAGTCTTGACCCCAGTTGTTTGGACAAGCCGAAGTAGTAGCGGTTGCCAAAGGCGATTCTATGCCAGATCTCCACTGTGGTGTCATTGGTGGAATTTACGTTTGCGCCGAGGTAGACAAACTCCTTAACTACCTCGAAATTGTAGCTGTCAATTGTTATGTTTTGTCCCAGGTGGTGAGCGACGGATCGGTTTTTGCTTGACAGCATGTACTTCGTTTTGTCCTCATTGACCTTAAGACCAACTCGTTTCGCCTGTTCTTCAATCGCGGTGAATGCTTCTACAATGCCACGGCGAGAACACGCGATGATATCGATATCATCCGCGTAACCTAGCCGCTGGAGGGACTTGTAGAAGATAGTGCCTTCCCTGCTGACGCCTGCCCATCACACTATCTGCTCCAGCACCAGGTTGAAGAAGTCACATGACAGCGCATCTCGCCGAAATCCGGTGCATGTTTCAAACGGTTCCGAAGTCCTAGAACCGAGTTGCATCGATGAAAAGATGGTGTGTATCGATTCGAAACTCGTTGGTCTTTTCCAGGATTTGTCGAAGTTTGAAGATTTGGTCTATAGTCGATTTGCCGGGCCGGAAGCCGCACTGATAGCTGCCGATTAGTGCGGTGCAAAATGGCCTTAGACGTTCGCACAATACGCTGGACAGGATCTTGTATGCGACATTGAGCAGGGATATACCTCTCTAGTTTTTGAAAGAGGTAGGATCGCCTTTTTTGTGGATGGGGCAAATAGAGCTGGTATTCCAGTCGTCGGGCATGCTTTCATCTTCCCAAATTCTGCAGATGATCTGGTGCATGCTCCCTACCAGAACATCGCCGCCAGCCTTGAAGAGCTCTGATGGCAGGCCAACTGAGCCTGCGGCCTGTGCCGACTTCTTTGATGCTGGGTGGGAGGACTACTTCAGCGGCTGGAGTTGGGATTTCCTCGGTCCCTACCCCTCTCTCTTGGTCATGCTCGTTAAGCAGCTGCTGGAATTGCTGCTTAAATACATCCACTATTCCCTGCGGATCGGTGACAAGATTACCCTCGCAGTTTCGAAGACACTGTGTGCCCTTTTTGAAGCCTCCTGCATGGCCTTTGGCTTTCTTGTAAAAGGCTCGTGTTTTATGTTTATCCCTAGACTCCTCGATACCCTTGAGCTGGGAGACTGCGAAGATTCTTTTCTTTTGTCGCAGTAGTTTCTTCTCCTCCCTTCTTCTGGCTCGGCACTCTTCTTGCGCTGCCCTGGTTTTCCTCTGCAGTGCCTTTTGGTACGTCTCGTCGGTTGCTGCCTTTTTCTGCTCACACTCGCCATCATACCATGGGTTTCTTGTCGGGGGTCGTAGGTATCCTAAGGGGGTTTCGGCTACTTCCTGAATGGCTGAGCGGCAATGCAGCCACATATTATTGGCATTTGTGTTCAACGTAGGCATACCGTAGAGTCTTTCGCTCAGCTGCTCCCTGTAGACTCTGGTTACCTCCGGTGTGCTCAGGCGCCCAATGTCGAACCTCCTCCTGGTGGGCTGGTGCAGCTTTCTGACATTGGACAGTCGAGCTCTGAATCTTGCTGCTACGAGGAAGTGGTTTGACGAGTGCCTTGCGTAGCACATGGTCGATTTGGTTGGCGGTTCGACCGTCCAGAGATCGCCAAGTTGCTGTGTGGATTCGCTAACGAGGGAATCTTGTGCTACTTATCACCGCATTACGAGCTGTCGCAAAGTCCGTGAGTCGGAAGACGTTATCTGTTGTTGTATCGTGGAGGCTGTTCTTTCCGATCACTCCGCCAAAGGTGTTCTCCTTGCCGATTTTGGCGTTGAAGGCCCCGAGCACGATTTTAACATCGTACTCCGGACAAGCTCCGTAGGCGTAGTCCAGGAGGTCATAGAAGTCCTCCTTGATAGGGTATTCAGCCTCGTCGGTAGGGGCGTGTGCACATATAAGGCTGATGTTACAAAATCTGCTTCTGATGCGGATCACAGCCAGGCGATCACTTATAGGTTTAAAGTCGATGACCTTCGACCTTAATCGCTTTCCCACGACAAGTCCGCATCCCAGTAAGTGCAGTCTTTTGTGACAGCTGTAATAAATGTCGCAATTTTTCTTCCTTATCATACCGTTTCCTATCGAGCGTATTTCCTGGACCGCAGTAATATCTGCCTTATACTGCGTGAGGATTCTTTCTAGATTATGAGCAGCTCCGGGAGTGTACAGGTTTCTGACATTCCAGGAGCATACTCGCAAATCGTGTTCCTTTTTCGTGCGTTGTCGTCTTGCTCATTCATAACTTTTGTTTTTTTTTCACGTGGGCGGATTGTTAGCCCGCCGCACAACCGCCATACTGGGGGGGGTTTTATCGCTGCATGCGTTTGTTCACCTCCCAACGGTTGTTGAAGAGGCTATCCAGAGGGCGCCACGAGGAGGCGGTATGTCAACCTGACCCGGGCATTTAAACAGGGATCGTTGCTGGCATCTCGCCAGGTTGAGAGCGATCAACAACTTTACCCTGTATATCCGAGCCCATGCCCTCTTTTATAGCACTCTAGGGTGTCCGTAAGTTGTTCGGCTGCCACATACAGAGCCGACTTACTAGCAGTGCCGCAAAATGTTCGCCTGCGGTGGCTCTTCTCGCTTTTTAGCAGGCCAGCATCCGTCGGATAGATGCTACCCCTACGAGGTCTTTGTTAGTCCTTTGCCATCCGGTGGTTCAGCTCAACTAATAATAGATTTCCCTTGGATTAGACTTTTAAACTGGGCATAATGGACTTCTCAGTCCTCGTAGTCTAAGTGAGCCTTGACCTCATGTCAATAGGGCACCCAACTAACCTAACCTAACCCTATGTAAATGTGTATATGCTTGGTAATGTGCATCACTCTTATTGGATTGCTGCAGTATTTATATTTACTTTACAATTCCTTTCCAGGACTATCAAGAACAACACCCGCGAGCCATGGTTCTCGACAATTCCGGCCAGCTCATCATCAGAGGAAGAAATAAACGAATGAGACTTGTCGCATTTTCTTTAAATATCAATCAATCTTTTCTCAACGAAATAATTCGATATATTTAAAGAAATCATCGTTTCAGCTTAACACAACGCCTCCCCCCCGTTAAGGAACAAATCCCCAATTGTAAGTACGATTCGTCGTGGAATTGATGTGTCCCTCACAAAAAAAAAAAACAGAAACCAATGGGAATGCATCACATCCACGCGATCACTCCACACATTAGTTTGTAAGCAAAACAGAAACAAAGATTTCTATATACAACGTGCATATAGTCCATATAGAGCGAACGACAAAGTATTTATTCCTCGATTCGAATGTAAATTAGGAACGGAACAGAACCAAATGCCGCATCAGGACAAGTGTTAATCAATAACAAAAAAGACAGAAGATATAAGTTCGTTTAAAGATACAAAGATACAACTATTGTAGTCCTGTTTGACGTGCATACACCATTATGTATTACCGCTATTTAAACGTACATGCAAATGAGTCAAGAAATATAGTTCCGAACGAAGGGAAATGAATTTAAAGGAAAGAAGGAGCAGAGAACCCACACAGAACTATGATGTACAAAGCCAAAGTAGCAATATTAGTGTATTTCAATGGAACCCCCAAAAGACAAGTGTGGTCCTGTGTACTGCGTACTCGTCGTGTATTCAGTTCAGTTTTAAAAACAAACCAAAAACCGATCAGCAGCAACAATCTATTCTGTCTAGTACTCACCTATATGTACACGTAATACTGTACGAAGGATGCATTTAATTATTTTACTAATCTGTACTCACTCAAACGATAATACGTATACCGAGAAAGGAAACGATATATTATTCTTATTGTTATCATTATGGTATTGTATTCGTAGTTATATGTTCTCGATTAAGATATACAAAAAGCTGTTTACTTAACAATAGATATACCAAAGAACAAACCACGTTACCAAAGGCGTTACACAACAAACACATTGCATACATACGTCGTAAGGAAAACAACTCATAGATTACTCTTAGAAGATATGATTTGATCTTATACCAAATGCTCATTAGTGTTTACTACTCGTACTCGTACATAATCTTTGTAAATTTGTTTATATTGTAGTTCCGTAGCAGCTGGTGTGGGGAATAAGCCGACTTTTAGACTTGAAATGGATTATTTCTGGGATTTAAGTTAAGAAAAGTGGGTTAATGGTAGCAATTTGCGCTTTAGACGGGTGCGAAAGTTTTATGATAAAGCATAATAGTCGCTTACGGGTTTTTCGAAGGCATGTGATGACTCGTGTACGTCGACCTTTCAATCTTAGATTACGTTCGTCGGGACAGGTTTTGTTGTTCGTGATTCATACCATGAAGAGCGTTGTTTTCTCTCTTCTTTCTGACTTCGTAGGTAGTGACTTGAGCTGCAAAGAGGCTATTAGGCTCAGGGAGCTAAGTTTTCGGGCCTACAAGGCAAACAGTTCTGAGGAAAATAAAAAAAAAAGTACATACGAGCCAGAAATGACTACAACACCCACATTCGACGGGTTTTATTCCAATCCGACCAAAAATTAAGGCGTAAAATCCTTCAATGTCCCAAAAGGTAGCAAAAGTTTCTGGTCGTTTGTAAAAAACGTAAAAAACTCAACTACGTCGTCTATACCGACGCTCATCCACAATGACATTCCAGCTGTCACCCCCTTAGACAAAGCTAACCTACTTGCTGCCCATTTCGCAACCAGTTCTCAGCTCCCAGCTTGTACTTTGTCTCCGCCTGTACTTACTTACTTACTTTGATGGCGCTACAGTTCGGGGTGGACCAGGGCCTCAACCAACAAGCCTCTCCAGCCGGCCCGATCTTTGGCCAGCCGCTTCCAGTGCCACACACCCAGTTGGTTGAGGTCCCTTTCCACCTGTCCGCGCCACCTTAAATGCGGTCGACCTCTGCTGCGTCGTCCCTCGGGGTTGGAGTCGAAGACTCTTCGGGCCGGAGGATCTGCCGTAGTGTGAAGATTTGGTCGATGGTGGACTTCCCTGGCCTGAATCTGCATTGATAAGGACCTATCAGCTTATTTACAAAAGGTTTCAGGCGTTCACACAAAACGACAGGGAAGATTTTGTAGGCGATGTTAAGAAGACTTATTCCTCTGTAGTTGACGCAGTCAGAGGGGTCTCCTTTCTTGTGGGTCGGGCATACGATGCTGAGACTCCATTCCTCGGGTATGCTTTCCTCTGGCCATATCTTACAGATGAGCTGGTGCATGCTCCTAACCAGGTATTCCCCAGCTGCCTTGAAGAGTTCAGCAGACAGTCCATCTGCGCCAGCAGCTTTATTCGACTGGAGTTTCGATATGGCAATCTTAACTTCGTCGAGGTCAGGGGAACGGAATTCTCTGCGGTCTTCGTCAGTCTGCGGAAGTGGTTTCTCCATATTCTCAGCATCGACTGCGATTCTAGTACTAGGTGTCCGTTCTCATCCCTACAGGCTTGCGTTCTGGCTTTATAAACTTGGCATGTTCGCTTTATCTATTGATATCGAACGTCACGCCTGCAGTAACACCTCTCAAAATCCTCAATCGTGCGCTTCTCGTGCTCTTTCTTCTTTCTTCTTTTTAACTCGTAGAGCCCACGAGCTGCTCTTGTTATTTTATGTAGCGGGCTTTATACATATGCATCCTGCTTCGCTGTGTGAATCCTTCTACACTCGTCATCGAACCAGGTTTTTCTGGCGTTAACTTTGTATTCTTACTCTACTCCGCTGCGTTCGTGATATCCGTAGGCGCATCTTGGCTACTACAAGATAGTGGTCCGAGTCGATGTTAGCCCCTCGGAAATTCCAACATCAAGAATAGTGGAGGAGTGTCTAACGTCGATCGCGATGTGATCAATCGGGTTGGTGGTCGATTGATCAAAATACGGTCAGGTGCCTTTGTGTTTATCGAGGTGCGGGAAGCGCGTACTGGCTAGATGGAGATTTCGCTCCGTAGCAAGAATAATCAGCCTGTGTCCGTTATCGAAAGTAGGCTATGTTTGCCGATGACTCGTTCAAAGATACTTTGCTTACCCAGCTTAGCATTGAAGCCTCCCAGTACAATTGGGCATACGTTCTGTCTAGGAGATCGTAGAACTCGTCTTTGGCGGAGTCATCCTTGTTTTCCGTCGGGGCGTGGACGCAGATCAGGCTGTTGTTAAAAAATTTAGCCTTGATACGGATCGCTATGAGGCGTTTGCTCACATGCCGAAAGGCTAGGACTTTTTGCCTTAATCCACCTCGAACAGCAAATCCGCATCCGAACAGTCGTTGTCCTCTCTCCGTATAGCAGTCGCCGTAGTAGATGTCGCAGTTTTTCATCCGCTTTATACCCGGTTGATTCCATCGCATTTCCTGGATGGGGGTTATGTCCGCTTTATAGCGGTCAAGGCCGTCCGCAAGTTGTTCGGCTGCACGTGGCCTGTTTAGGGACCTAACATTCCACGTACAAAGCCGAAGATCGTTGTCTTTTTTTCGTTTTTTTCAAGGGTCGTCAACATTAATCCGGTTCGTTATATCCGAGGCTTGTGGTTGTTTCGGAGTTTGTGTTTTTTTTACGGTTACGGCTCACTAGAAGCTTACGGAGGCTTCCCATTCACCCTACACAGGATTTGGTATATATTATTCGCAAAGTCTCCTAATAGTCTATTTATACTTGTACCTTTACTGCATGAAAATAATGAGGTCACAGTCGCTATCTCCGTCGCAGTTTCGGTCGTGGTCGGCATTGGTGTCGCTAGGATTGGCAAAATCTCGCACACAATGAGGTCGCTTTGTTATGTCAAATTTTAACAGCTGTTTTCACCTTTGTCCATATACAAGGTGTCTCAAAAGAGAGTTTACATGTGATTAGCTTATTGCACGATCGCAATGAATCCGAAGGGCGCGGGGGGTATGTCAATCGGTAGCCTGGCTTAATCGCTATGGAGCTTTTCTCGGATGCAGACTGCGCGTTGTGCTTGCGAGAGTTTTACAAAAACGGTGATTCGGCGACTGTGGCGGGTAGAAAATTCTGCAATATTCGAATCTTACGCTATTTAAAGGATGCGTCAAGCATTCTCTCATTTAAAAATGAGTAAAGAAGTTTGTAGAGACTGGTTCAACACTAGAAAAACCAAAATCTGAACGGTCAAGCTCATCGATAACGTAAGAAAACGTAAAGAATGTTAATCAGTCTGTCCGCAGTGATCCCGACCTTTCGATTCGGAAGCGCGCAGAACTATAATGAGAAATTTTGCTGTTCAATTAAATGGTTGTCGCGAACGCGAGGCTTTACATTTAGATGTCATTATTTTTAAGAAATAAATTCCCAAGCTGTAAACTTCAATGATAAATAAAATTGTTTTCGGTAAAATGTTTACTTCGTTTTTAATCGATCCACTAAATAGAAACTTTCTTTTGAGACACCTTGTACATACAACGAACCGTCAACCGCCGATTTGAAGATTTCCTTGTGTTTTCTTTTTTTTCTACACAGCTGTCACAATGTCGAACGACCGAGTTAAAAGTAAGCCAACTCGCACGACACACCCTACGACCGAGACAGCGACCGCGACATCATTGTGTTTACGTTACATTTAACTTTTGACAGGCGACCGAGACAGCGACCGCGACATCATTGTGTTCAGGCAGTTACGCAAGCCAAATTGATTTTTATTCAGTAAATTATACTTCTCGGCAAATCCGTAGTCTCCTTGCCAGTTTTTTTTTTTTTTTTTTGTTGAAGGCTTCTGCTATCCACTGGAGCACTCAGACGCAATCACTGGTCCATTGTACTCCAGACAGACACCTTACATTACTGTATTTTCTCCGTTTTCCGGAGAAAAAGTTTGAAGAAGCTTCAGTGATGTAGAGCTAAGGGATTCGGCACACACCACGTCGGCTCCAAGGGTGCGCCACCGTATGCGAGCAAAGGCGGGACAATAACAGAGAAAATGCTCTGCAGTATCATCCTCTTCTTCGCCACATGCAGCACAGGTAGGCGTCTCACTGATGCCGAGCACGTAGAGATGCTTGGCAAAAGTGTAATGGCCCGTGATAACTCCCACAAGCCTTCTGCAGTCGATTCTCCTTAAAGACAGGAGGAATGCTGCAGATTTTTTGCAGACATCAGGGCATACGCGCTTAGCCATTCTGCAACCCGGACAATCCCTCCATCTACGGTTGTGTGTGTTAAATACACAATCGTTATTGTAGGAATTTACCGTGGACGCAGGTAGACCTAGAGCGGGTTCAGGTCCTGAGAAGCTCTCTTCTGAACCCATTCTAGCGAGTTCATCAGAGGTCTCATTTCCTGGGATCCCAGAGTGGCCTGGAACCCATACAAGCCTTAATGAATTTAGTCTGCCGACTCTGTTCAAGAAGGACTTGAGTTTAAGCACTAATTTGGAGCTAGTTAAGGGGTTACACAGAGCTTTTAGTGCAGCTTGGCTGTCACTACATACGCGTATGCTTTCCCCCTTCCACCTGTGCTTCACAACATAGTGCATGGCCATTAGGATTGCGTATATCTCTGATTGGAAGACAGACGCATATTTTCCTAAGGAGAAGTGCAGTCGGATGTTTTCGCGCTCAAAGAAGACCCCAGCACCGGACCCCCGCCCAGATCTGGAGCCATCCGTGAAAATGCGAAGACTATCCTTTCCAGGTTCAGTATCCAGCCATAGCCAATCCTGACGCCATGGAAACTCGACTGTGAAATTACGACGCAATAGGGTAACGGGCGTCAGTGCGTCAGAAGGCATGTCCATGAGACAGGGGTCGCAGGACAATCCTTGCGCAAGCACACCGTTATTCCTATGCGAGTTGTACCAAAAGCCATTTCTCTTCAGACGAGACATGGCTTTCAGAGCACACCCTCTGATAAATATATCAAGAGGTGGAAGGTTCATCATAACATCTAGAGCAGCGCCCGGCGTGCTGAAGAAAGCCCCCGTGCAGCTGAGACAAACTGTTCTTTGAAGTTTGGTGAAAGAGGCTACGACGTGTTTGCGTTTTAGTCTGTTCCACCAGACAACCGATGCATATGAGATTATAGGCCTTTGCCGGCGATAAGCCCCATGTTTTGCCAAAAGCTCCTTTGCATTGCCAGAAAGCTGACAGCGCTTTGGTGGTTTTTGACTCAACATGTTTTGACCAGAGAAGCTTACTATCTAAGATGACTCCTAGATACTTAGCCTCCTTGGATATCGGGATGGAAGTGCCCTTTAGTACCAGCTGAGTCATGTCAGTATTTTTCCTCCTTCTCGTAAAGAGAACGACATCGGTCTTAAGAGGATTGACTGACAGCCCATTTCTGGTACACCAATCATCGATCACATTTAGCGCCGCCTGTGCTTTGCGACGGACAGTCGCCAAACATGAGCCGACAGAAAGAATGGCGACGTCATCCGCATAGGCCTGGGCGTAGATTCCAGAGGCATTGAGAGCATCAAGCAGGGAATCGACCACCATGCACCATAACAGGGGAGACAGGACGCCACCTTGAGGGCAGCCCCTGTTTACGCCAATGTCCTGTGCATGAGCATTGCTTTGATCCAAAGGACCAGTGCTTTATCTACGCCATGATGTCTGGCAGCGTTACACATGCTGTCAAAAGTTGCGTTATCAAAAGCTCCCTCAATGGCGATGAAAATGCCCAGCGCGTTTTGCCAGTACTTCTTTCAAAACCTTGTCAACAGCTGGTAAGATTGAGATTGGTCTATAGTTAAAGATATCGTTTTTTGTTCTTTCGCTTTTGTGGATCGGTCGGACTATTGAGGTCTTCAGCATGTTTGGAATCGAGGCTTGGTCTAAGCTCATGTTGATGAGTTTTGTTATCACTGGATCTAGAATTCTTGCGTTGTTCTTCAAACCTTTTGGCCTTATCTCGTCTATCCCTGCCGATTTGTTGCTTTCCAAAGAACTTAAGATATTTTGTATCTCTGCCACAGATGCATATTCAGCATAGATTGAATGCTGCACACTACTTTCATGACCAGAAAATGTTTTTTGACTGCATTCGTGCACGAATTTTTTAGCGAATTTGTTAGTCATATCTTTAAAGTTGTCATTGTCCGAAAAGTTCCTTTTTAGGACATCACCTAGATTGCTCTTCTTTTTCCCTAATTTACAATAGAATTTACGAGCTTCCACGATTCCTTTCTATCACTTCTACTTACTTATCGGGCCAGCGATCCATGGAGGATCTGAGCCTGAGCTATAGCTGCCTTCCATCCTTGACGGTCCCGGGCACGCTGCTTTCAGTTGTCAAGACCAAGATGTCTTACATTCGCGATTACTTGGTCTTTATACCGGAGGTTCGGTCTTCCTCTTCTTCTCGAACCAGGAGGCTCGAAGTCGAAGACCCTCTTAGCTGGAGCATTGATGTCCAAGCGCCGAGCCAGTGTAGTCGACGGACCCTTGCCTTCCGGACTACATCCACATCTTTGTACAGAGTGGATGTAGAGTTCGCGGTTGTGTCTTCTTCTCCATTCACCTTCCTCACAGCCAGGACCAAATATCCGGCGCAGAATTTTTCTTACGAAAGAACCCAAAATCAGCGCGGTTGCCAAGGGCGATTCTATGCCGGATCTCCACGTTTGCTCCGAGGTAGGCAAACTCCTTAACTACCTCCAAATTGTAGCTGTCAATTGTTGTATTTTGTCCCAGGTGGTGAGCGACGGATTGGTTTTTGCTTGACAGCATGTACTTCGTTTTGTCCTCATTGACCTTAAGACTAACTCGTTTCGCCTGTTCTTCAATCGCGGTGAATGCTTCTACAATGCCATGGCGAGAACACGCGATATCATCAGCGTATCCTAGCAGCTGGACGGACTTGTAGAAGATAGTGCCTTCCTTGTTGACGCCTGTCCGTCGTACTATCTGCTCCAGCACCAGGTTGAAGAAGTCACATGACAGGGCATCTCCTTGCCGAAATCCGGTGCATGTTTCGAATGGTTCCGAGGTCCTAGAACCGAGTTGCACGGTGCATCGCGTGTTTTTTAGCGTGGCGCGACACAACTGGATCAGTTTTCCCGGGATCCCGAATTCGGCCATCGCACCAAACAGTTCTTCACGATGAATGCTGTCGTATGCGGCTTTGAAATCGATGAAAAGATGGTGTGTATCGATTCGAAACTCGTTGGTCTTTTCCAGGATTTGTCGAAGTGTGAAAATTTGGTCTATAGTCGATTTGTCGGGCCGGAAGCCGCACTGGTAGCTGCCGATTAGTGCGGTGCAAAATGGTTTTAGATGTTCACACAATACGCTGGACAGGATCTTGTATGCGACATTGAGCAGGGATATACCCCTATAGTTCTTGCAAGAGGTAGGATCGCCTTTTTTGTGGATGGGGCATATAGAGCTGGTATTTCAGTCGTCGGGCATGCTTTCATCTTCCCAAATCCTGCAGATGATCTGGTGCATGCTCCCTACCAGAACATCGCCGACAGCGTTGAAGAGCTCTGTTGGCAAGCCATCTGAGCCTGCGGCCTTGTTGTTCTTCAGCTTCTGAATAGCTGTGCCGACTTCTTCGATGCTGGGTGGGAGGACTACTTCAGCGGCTGGAGTTGGGATTTCCTCGGTCCCTACCACTCTCTCTTGGTCATGCTCGTTAAGCAGCTGCTGGAAATGCTGCTTAAATACATCCACTATTCCCTGCGGGTCGGTTGCAAGATTACCCTCGCAGTTTCGAAGAGCCTGGGTGCCCTTTTTGAAGCCTCCTGCAAGGCCTTTGGCTTTCTTGTAAAAGGCTCGTGTTTTATGCTTATCCCTAGACTCCTCGATATCCTTGAGCTGGGAGGCTGCGAAGATTCTTTTCTTTTGTCGCAGTAGTTTGTTCTCCTCCCTTCTTCTGGCTCGGTACTCTTCTTGCGCAGCCCTGGTTTTCCTCTGCAGCGCCTTTTGGTACGCCTCGTCGGTTGCTGCCTTTCTCTGCTTACACTCGCCATCATACCATGGGTTTCTTGTCGGGGGTGGTAGGTATCCTAAGGTGGTTTCGGCTACTTCCTGAATGACTGAACGGCAATGCAGCCACATATTATTGGCATTTGTGTTCAACGTAGGCATACCGTAGAGTCTATCGTTCAGCTGCTCCCTGTAGACTCTGGTAACCTCCGGTGTGCTCAGGCGCCCAATGTCGAACCTCCTCCTGGTGGGCTGGTGTAGCTTTCTGACATTGGACAGTCGAGCTCTGAATCTTGCTGCTACGAGGAAGTGGTTTGACGAGTGCCTTGCGTAGCACATGGTCGATTTGGTTGGCTGTTCGACCGTCCAGAGATCGCCAAGTTGCTGTGTGGATTCGCTTACGTGGGAATCTTGTGCTACTTATCACCGCATTACGAGCTGTCGCAAAGTCCGTGAGTCGGAAGCCGTTATCTGTTGTTGTATCGTGGAGGCTGTGCTTTCCGATCAATCCGCCAAGGGTGTTTTCCTTACCGATTTTGGCGTTGAAGTCCCCGAGCACGATTTTTACATCGTACTCCGGACAAGCTCCGTAGGCGTTGTCCAAGAAGTCATAGAAATCCTCCTTGATAGGGTCTTCAGCCTCGTCGGTAGGGGCATGTGCACATATAAGGCTGATGTTATAAAATCTGCCTCTGATGCGGATAAAAGCCAGGTGATCACTTATAGGTTTAATGTCGATGACCTTCGACCCTAACCGCTTTCCCACGACAAGTCCGCATCCCAGTAAGTGCAATCTTTTGTGAGGGCTGTAATAAATGTCGCAATCTTTCTTCCTTATCATACCGTTTCCTATCCAGCGTATTTCCTGGACCGCAGTAATATCTGCCTTGGACTGCATGAGGATTCCTTCTAGTTTATGAGCAGCTCCGGGAGTGTACAGGGTTCTGACATTCCAGGAGCATACTCGCAAATCGTGTTCCTTTTTCGTGCGTTGTCGTCGTCGAGTATCCGTCCGTGTATCCGAGGCCTCTTGCTCATTCATAACTTTAGGTTTTTTTTACGTGGGCGGATTGTTAGCCCGCCGCGCAACCACCATTCTGGTCGGGGTTTTATCGCTGCATGCGTTTGTTCACCTCCCAACGGTTGTTGAAGAGGCTATCCAGAGGGCGCCACGAGGAGGCCGTATGTCAACTTGACCCAGGCATTTAAACAAGAATCGTTGCTGGCATCTCGCCAGGTTGAGAGCGATCAACAACTTTACCCTGTATGTCCGAGCCCATGTCCTCTATGTATCACTTCTACACCGTAGCATACTCGCAAATCGTGTTTCTTTTTCGCGCCATGTCGCCTTCGAGAATCCGCCTGTTTATCCGCGGCATTTTGCTCTTTAAAACAATTGCTACTATACTACT
This sequence comes from Eumerus sabulonum, assembly GCA_951905685.1. Lineage (NCBI taxonomy): Eukaryota > Metazoa > Arthropoda > Insecta > Diptera > Syrphidae > Eumerus > Eumerus sabulonum. The sequence continues at coordinate 11,715,780 of OX645060.1, forward strand.
AAAATTTGAATTTAGATTTCAAAATATAAATAAGTTACTCACTCCCATTGCCGGTTGCTTTCTTGCCAGCGCAAATATCTTTTCTGTATAGGAATTAAAACCAAAAAACAATTACATATAATAAAAAACGTTGTAAAAATTAATAAATAAATACTCAGCCATGCTAAGAGCTTATTTCAATTATTTCAACTCATCATCTCATCCCTTTGTCACAAAATAGCAAACTCAACAGTACGAAACTTGTTATTTGTAATATAAGCTCATTTCAAACAGAAACCAAAAATAAAAACAAATAAATGTAAAATAAGAAAAACAAAATAAATAAATATATTTAATTGAAATTATATGCAAATAGCAGTATTATTGTGTGTTCCAAAATATAAAAAAAACACCGTTTACCGTTATATTCATATAAACGTACAAGTATTCGAATAAGACAACAATTGTTTCGAAAACGAACAAATCAACATAATTTGCGAAAACAAAAATGGTTTTCTGAAGACACATGAATATTGCATTACAAAACATATGTATTTCAATTGTAATTTTGTCAAAATACAAATAAAAATCCAAAAGCAAAAAAAGATGAATTATGATATAAGGAAACGCGTAATATTTAATTTCGAGTTTGAGATCAAAAAACGATTTTTCGCATGGTTTCGAAGAGTAAGTTATTTGTTTTTGTTTTTCTTTTTTTACGTTTGTGTTTTTTATTTTGTTTTATTTCACAATTTATACTTAAGCATTAAACAAATACATATATACAAAAAAAAACATATTTTTTATGCATAAATATAGACGTAGCAAACGTCTCATGTAAGTTTTACGATACACTCTTACTCTGTGTGATTTATTGTTAACTTAACCTTAAAAATACTAATTTTTTATACTCGGTTTAGTCCTTTAATATATTGCATTCATTTTTTTAATTAATGAAAACTAAAAAAACATTTCTTTAAAAAAGGCATACATTTAACATTAAGGAAAAAACAAAAATAGAAAATTAGTTATGGAAAATTTAAAAATTCTACCAAGTCTGTTCAAAGGAAATAACAAAACGAATTGTATTTATTAATGTATGAAAAATAAAGATTATTATCGGTATGGAAATGGTCTACGACTTTTTTGTAGAGTCTGAAGGAAGTTCGGGGCTTGTTTGGCGAGAGGTGACTTAAGTTCGATTGATAGGTAATTGTAATGAGTCTTCCAATAGGGACTTTCGAACTTTGAGAGTTGATAACGGTCATAATGTTGAAGCTACATCTGTCAAATTGGCTATCATTTATTCATTCAACATGGACGGACATAGCGTTGAACAACACGTGCAAATGATAAAATAGCGAGAGGAGACTTGAGTTCAATTAATGGCTAATTGTAATGACAACGAGTCTTCCAATAGGGACTTTCGAACTATGAGAGTTGATAACGGTTATAATGTTGAAGCTAAATCTGTCAAACTGTTGTCATTTATTCATTCAGTACGGACGGACATAGCGCTGAACAGCACGTGCAAATGATAAAATAGCAAGAGGAGGCTTAAGTTCAATTTACAGCTAATTGAAAGTCTTCCAATAGGGACTTTCGAACTATGAGAGTTGATAACGGTTATAATGTTGAAGCTAAATCTGTCAAACTGCTGTCATTTATTCATTCAATACGGACGGACATAGCGTTGAACAGCACGTGCAAATGATAAAATAGCAAGAGGAGGCTTGAGTTAAATTTACAGCTAATTGTAATGACAATGAGTCTTCCAATAGGGACTTTCGAACTATGAGAGTTGATAACGGTCACAATGTTGAAGCTACATCTGTCAAACTGCTGTTTGACAACATGGACGGACATAGCGTTGAACAACACGTGCAAGTGATAAAATAGCGAGAGGAGACTTAAGTTCAATTAATGGCTAATTGTAGTTACATTGAGTCTTCCAATAGGGACTTTCGAACTTTAACAGTTGATAGCGGTCATAATGTTGAAGCTACATCTGTCAAACTGTCATTTATTCATTAAACATGGACGGACATAGCGTTGAACAGTTATTATCTTCTTTTATACTACCACCACATCCAATTCTATGTAGGCAATCTGAGTCGTGCATTTTTATCTTTAGTTTTGTTTTTGGGATATGAGGCGCTCGAACGTGCATTACCTTGGTCTTAATTGCGTTGATAATTAAACCACGGTGGTGACACAAAGCTTTGACTATATTTAGGTCTGATTGCATTAACTTTACAGCTTTTTAGCGTTCCTATGGCCAACTACTATCGCCCCTTCTATATTTTAACACTGACAGTAGATCGTTTACATACATGATAATAAAAAGTGGTCCTAGCACTAATCCCTGTGGTACGCCGTATACAACATTTTTTTCTTCGCTGACATGATCACCAATTTTAATCCTGAATGTTCTGTTGGTTAGATAGTTTCGAAGCCATGCTAATATGTGGCCACGTACACCAATCTTATCCAGCTGTCTTAAGATTTGTCGGTGGCTCAGTGTGTCGAACGCCTTCTTAAAGTCGACGAATAAAGCTACTCTTCTTCTTCTTAACGGGCACTACAGTTCGGGGTGAACCTGTGGCTCAACCAACATGCCCCTCCAACTAGCACGATCTTTTGCTAGCCTTTTCCATTGCCGCACACCCAGTTGGTTGAAGTCCCCTTCCACCTGTGTGCGCCGTCATAAGTACGCCTGCCTCTGCTTCTTCGTCCCTCGGGGTTGACTCCGGACTATAGCTTTGGTGTCCATTCGCCCTACATGTCCGAGCGATCTTAGGCGCTGAATCCTCAATAGCCTTCTGAGCCGAAAGAAACAGCGATTGTTCCAGGTCACTGCGGAGCCACGGTAGACGAAGTCCTTAACTACCTCAAACTTATATCTGCCAATACAAACGTTCTGACCAACACGTCGGTGGTGAGCGTCCCTTTTTTGATCTCGGTGTGATCTACCTATTATGTCAATATCGTCGGCGTATGCAAGGAGTTGCGAGAATTTGAAATAGATTGTGCCTCTTGTATTGTCCAGTGATTTTTGCACAATAATTTCTAATATGATGTTGAAGACAGCGCATCGCCCTGCCCAAATCCTTTTTTGACATCAAACAACACGTGCAAATGATAAAATAACGAGAAGAGACTTCAGTGTACAGCTAATTGTAATGACAACAATTGTAATGACAAGTCTTCCAATAGGGACTTTCGAGCTTTGACAGTTCATAGCGACCATAATGTTGAAGCTACTTCTGTCGAAATGACTGTCATTTATTCAGTCTGTTGTGCTAAATTACTATGGATGGACATAGCGTTGAACAGCGCGTACAAATGTTAAAATAGCGAGAGGCATGTTGAATATGATCGCCGTTATAAAGTCTGCAGAAGTGTTCTTTCCATATTCTCAGCAGTTGAGCTCATTCAATTCTGATATCGACAGCATCATCCAATGGGGTAAAAAGAATAGAGTGGAATTTAATGCACCCAAAACACAATGCTGTCTTTTGTCGTTAAAGCGTATAACTAACCCGCAGCCATTATCCATGAATGACACTTGCAACTCAGACACCGAAAAGCTTTCCATCCTGGGTATGTGTGTTACTCACAATCCTTATGGGAGCGACCATATATTCAGTGCCGCCAAGAATGCTGCGAAATGCCTAAGCTTCTTATACAGATGCAAGAAATATTTCTCACCCTTAGATCTGAGTTAAATTAGAGTTTAACGCACATGTCTCGTCCGGTGCTTCCAAGACCTCATGGCGCCTACTGGACAGAATACAAAAACGCGCGATAAAACTGGTAGGTAACTACAGCATTATCAAAACATTAGACTCGCTGGAACATCGCAGGAATGTTTCCTGCCTCTCCCTGTTTTATCGTTACTTCCACCAAAAATGCTCTGATGAAATAGCCAGTTGTATTCCGCCCCTTCAACATTTCTCCCACAATACACATCTCTCTAGGAATGCTCACCAATATACCCTGAAGCCCGCTTTCGGACGTACCGTCAAATATAGAGAATCTTTCATTAACCGAACCACACGAAGCTGGAACTCCCTGCCGGATTCGGTTTTCCCCCCTCAATGCAACATGCAAGCAATTAAGATCAATGTCCGTCGGCATCTCCTCTATCCTTCTACCTTCTACCCGCACTGTGTCGCCGACATAATAAGGTTATTAGACCTTGAGTGCGCGCAAATTATTTAAAAAAAACCGGCCAAGTGCGAGTCGGACTCGCGCACGAAGGGTTCCGTACCGTCTGTATATATAAATATGAAAGAGACTATGTATGTTACCTCATCAGTCATCACATTAAGTCACATTTCTCATGATGAGATATAGTCCCAATCACAATCATGATGAGATATAGTTGATCATCAAAGTGTCCATTGAATTCAAATCAATTATCTTACTTTACAGCAACGATGTGAAAAGGGTGAATAACAATAATGGGAAATATGGAAAAAAGGTTTGCAGCTAGGATTAATTCATCAAAGACACAAAAGAGATCAAAACTGGGAAGTTTGCTACTGGTTGTGGGATATTGTCGACTAACCTTAGTTCAGTATGGAGACCAAGGGGATTTTTTGGATGAAAATCATGTCTGTTGTATGACAGACTTAAATAATCATTTTGTTCTGTTTTGAGAAATACATCATCTGTGAAAATTTCATCTCTCACTATCACGGTTCATGAGATACGGCCTGGTGACAGACGGACGGACGGACAGCGAAGTCTTAGTAATAGGGTTCCGTTTTACTTTTGGGTACGGAACCCTAAAAAAAAAACACTGTGAGTACACTAGCAGATGTTTGCTTTCATCCTGGTGACTGCTTTAAATATCTGTGCGACAAATTTCCTGCACTTTCTGAAGCTAAGAAGGAATTTTTGTGGGCCCTTAATTTCGAACCTTAAAATTGGACAGATTGTTCCAGAATACAATGACCCAGGATGAATCTGAAGCATGGATTTCTTTCGTAGAAGTCACAGACGGTTTCTTAGAAAACAACTAGTCTCCAAACTACAAAGCAATCTTTTCCCGAAAATCTTGGAGCTGTCAGCGGGGAACAGGGAGAGAGGTTCCATCAAGACATAAAGGTGATGGAGAAACGAAGGTCATGAAAGTCATGTCTGTTGTATGGGAGCCCCCCTAAATATTTATTTTATTCTGTTTTTGGTACTTATTGTTATAGCGGCAACAGAAATACATCATCTGCGAAAATGTCAACTATGTCTAACTATCACGGTTCATGAGATACAGCCTGGTGACAGACGGACGGACAGCGAAGTCTTAGCACCTTTTAATTATATAACAACCATCAGAAAAAAAAGTATTTTTTTTTTTTTGGAAAATTTCTTCTCTCCTAAAGTATTGTATTTCAAAAAAATAAATGTAATCCAAAAATGTCACTTTTTTAAAGTTTGGGCCGATATGCCTCACCCCAGCAAGCAATACCATATTGGAGCTTCGAGTGAAATATTCCGTAATAGATCGTTCTTAGCAGTTTTTCAGAGCAAACACTTTTTAGGTAAAAAAAACGATAAAGTGTACAACGAAAATATTTTTTCAAAGATTGCGTATGGTTTGCAAAGGTCATTTTAGAGTCAATGGTGAGTCCCAAGTATTTGAATTCTTCTACCCTCTCTACTAAAAAACAGTCACCATTGCAATGTATGGTGTTATTAAGAGAGGGGCAAGATGAAGCTAGTACACAGGAGCAGCCTACTAGTTTGAACCTTTGGCAATCCGTAGAATGGAAGTAAAACTCTGCATTAACGTCGATTTTGGTCGTTAAGTGGAAAAACATTATTTTAGTTTTGGAGCTAATCCTCAATTTATGTTCAGCGAACCAAACCCTAAGTAAGTTTAAATCCCAGTTAATGTCACAAACCAAATTCAAGGCACTGTCTGAGCCGTAGGAGCAGCCCAAACCATCTGCAAAAGCAGTGAGAGTGCATTTTAAGTCAAGCTCGAGAAGTGAATTAATGTATATAAGGAACAGAATAGGTCCCAACACCGAGCCTTGAGGTACTCCCAATTTCAAAAGCTGTGCATCACTTCTGGTTTCGCCGTTTTTATCTCTGCGATCTGTTTGAGAGATAGGATCTGAACCAATCGAGCATAAAACCACGAATTCCCGCTTTTTCTAGTTTTCTCAGCAAGATAAAGTGGTCAACCATATCAAAGGCTTTCGTAATATCAACAAATAAGCCTGCGGTGAACTTTTTTGCATCAAGGTTAGAGAACACACTGCAACAGAAATTAAGTAGGGCATCCTCAGTTGATTTCCCCTGCTGAAAACCATATTGCTTAGGGCTGAAAAACTTATTCTTGTTTAAATAAGATAATAATCTTATTTTAACAACTTTTTCGAAGACTTTACTAAAGACAGGAAGAAGTGAAATTGGCCTGTAATTGCTCATATCTTCTGCTGAACCTTTTTTAAATAGAGGCACTACGTCTGCACATTTGAGAGCAACAGGGAAAATTCCAGAAAAAAATACTTTGGTTAAAAATAACTGCTAGAACATCTACCAAGAAACATCCGATGCGTTTTAAAAATTTATTGGAAATGCCATCATACCCGCTAGCATTAGAACCCTTTAGGGACCCACTGACTTTTACAAGTTCATACGCAGATATAGGTTTGAAGGAAAAACTATTACTTTGAGAATGCTCCGCACAGATCCCATGAGAGAAACAACTTAGTTGACCTGTTTGGGAAGGAAAAGTGTTGGTTATGGAAGAAAAGTAATTATTAAAAGCATTAGCAGCATCGAGTTGATTAGAAACATTACAGTCATTAATACGAATTGATATATGGGTTAAAGGCAACTGGGGAAAATTAGATTTCGTATAGACCTTTAGGCTTAAGTTGTTCAAGTTGCCCGTTTTTCCTTCTCATTAAAACATCACTTCGTTATCACAAGATTTGCGTTTTTTTTTTTTGCTTGCATGCCTGTCCCCAATGCATCTCCATCCTAGACAGCCTAACATTGCACACAGGTGTACCTGGCCCCCTCATACTCATACTTACACTTGACATTTTCCATTTATTCCCAGAATAAATCCATCGCTCACTTGTCGTCATCCCAGCACATCACTTTTATTTCTTTTACGTTTACTTTACCAAAACAGAAGTCTTTCATCGGGTCACGTTTGATGGTCTTCATCGTTTGCTTTTGGAAAAGGCAAACAAAAAAATCTTATTTTTCTCGATACACTCGTAAGAATATCATCATATGGATTTGGTATAGCTCTCACTTGGACTCTTCTTCAGGTTAAGGTTTTATAAATATAAACATAAGAGTACGATATGTATTTTAATTTTAGATTTAATTATTTTTGTGTACAAAGGACAAACGTATATATGTATGTATGTTGGCGTTACAGTCCATGAAGAACCTGAGCCGAGTGATTGGGAGAATCACCCATGTTGTATGTGAGGAGAAACCCCGTGAAAAACACGTCCGATGACATGGCTGTGTCGGGATTCGATCCCGTGTCATCGGTGTCAGAGGCCAACACACTACCCACTGCGCCACGGTGCTCTCATGGTATGTATACTTACTTACTTATCAGGACAGCGATCCATCGAGGATCTGAGCCTGAGCTATAGCTACCTTCCATCCTTGACCGTCCAGGGCACGCTGCTTCCAGTTGTCAAGATCAAGATGTCTTACATCCGCGATTACTTGGTCTTTATATCGGAGGTTCGGTCTTCCTCTTCTTCTCGAACCAGGAGGCTCGGAGTCGAAGACAGTCTTAGCTGGAGCGTTGATGTCCATGCGCTCGATGTGGCCGAGCCAGTGTAGTCGACGGCTCCTTGCCTTCCGGACTACATCCACATCTTGGTACAGCTCGTAGAGTTCGCGGTTGTGTCTTCTTCTCCATTCACCTTCCTCACAGACAGGACCAAATATCCGGCGCAGAATTTTTCTTTCGAAAGAACCCAAAATCAGCTCCGCTGTCCTGCTTATCGTCCAGCTTTCGGCTCCGTACAGCAAGACTGGCAGAATGAGCGTTTTGTAAAGCATGACTTTGGTCTTTCGAGTGAGGAGTTTTGACCCCAGTTGTTTGGACAAGCCGAAGTAGCAGCGGTTGCCAAGGGCGATTCTACGCCGGATCTCCACTGTGGTGTCATTTGTGGAATTTACGTTTGCCCCGAGGTAGACAAACTCCTTAACTACCTCGAAATCGTAGCTGTCAATTGTTATGTTCTGTCCCAGGTGGTGAGCGACGGATTGGTTTTTGCTTGACAGCATGTATTTCGTTTTGTCCTCATTGATCTTAAGACCAATTCGTTTCGCCTGTTCTTCAATCGCCGTGAATGCTTCCACAATGCCACGGCGAGAACACGCGATGATGTCGATATCATCCGCGTATCCTAGCAGCTGGATGGACTTGTAAAAGATAGTGCCTTCCCTGTTGACGCCTGCCCGTCGCACTATCTGCTCCAGCACCAGGTTGAAGAAGTCACATGACAGCGCATCCCCTTGCCGAAATCCGGTGCATGTTTCGAATGGTTCCGAGGTCCTAGAACCGAGTTGCACGGTGCATCGCGTGTTTTTTAGCGTGGCGCGACACAACTGGATCAGTTTTACCGGGATACCGAATTCGGCCATCGCCCCAAACAGTGCTTCACGATGAATGCTGTCGTATGCGGCTTTGAAATCGATGAAAAGATGGTGTGTATTGATTTGAAACTCGTTGGTCTTTTCCAGGATTTGTCGAAGTGTGAAAATTTGGTCAATAGTTGATTTGCCGGGCCGGAAGCCGCACTGGTAGCTGCCGATTAGTGCGGTGCAAAATGGTTTTAGACGTTCACACAATACACTGGACAGGATCTTGTATGCGACATTGAGCAGGGATATACCTCTATAGTTCTTACAAGAGGTAGGATCGCCTTTTTTGTGGATGGGGCATATAGAGCTGGTATTCCAGTTGTCGGGCATGCTCTCATCTTCCCAAATTCTGCAGATGATCTGGTGCATGCTCCCTACCAGAACATCGCCGCCAGCCTTGAAGAGCTCTGATGGCAAGCCATCTGAGCCTGCGGCCTTGTTGTTCTTCAGCTTCTGAATAGCTGTGCCGACTTCTCTATGCTGGGTGGGAGGACTACTTCAGCGGCTGGAGTTGGGATTTCCTCAGTCCCTACCACTCTCTCTTGGTCATGCTCGTTAAGCAGCTGCTGGAAGTGCTGCTTAAATACATCCACTATTCCCTGCGGGTCGGTGACAAGATTACCCTCGCAGTTTCGAAGAGCCAGGGTGCCCTTTTTGAAGCCTCCTGCAAGGCCTTTGGCTTTCTTGTAAAAGGCTCGTATTTTATGTCTATCCCTAGACTCCTCGATATCCTTGAGCTGGGAGGCTGCGAAGATTCTTTTCTTTTGTCGCAGTAGTTTCTTCTCCTCCCTTCTTCTGGCTCGGTACTCTTCTCGCGCTGCCCTGGTTTTCCTCTGCAGCGCCTTTTGGTACGCCTCGTCGGTTGCTGCCTTTTTCTGCTCACACTCGCCATCATACCACGGGTTTCTTGTCGGGGGTGGTAGGTATCCTAAGGTGGTTTCGGCTACTTCCTGAATGGCTGAGCGGCAATGCAGCCACATATTATTGGCATTTGTGTTCGACGTAGGCATACCGTAGAGTCTTTCGCTCAGCTGCTCCCTGTAGACTCTGGCAACCTCCGGTGTGCTCAGGCGCCCAATGTTGAACCTCCTCCTGATGGGCTGGTGCAGCTTTCTGACATTGGACAGTCGAGCTCTGAATCTTGCTGCTACGAGGAAGTGGTTAGAGTCGACATTTGCCCCTCTGAATGTTCGCACATCCAGGATGTTTGACGCGTGCCTTGCGTCAATGAGCACATGGTCGATTTGGTTGGCGGTTCGACCGTCCGGAGATCGCCAGGTTGCTGTGTGGATTCGCTTGCGAGGGAATCTTGTGCTACTTATCACCGCATTACGAGCTGTCGCAAAGTCAGCCGTTATCTGTTGTTGTATCGTGGAGGCTGTGCTTTCCGATCACTCCGCCAAGGGTGTTTTCCTTTCCGATTTTGGCGTTGAAGTCCCCGAGCACGATTTTTACATCGTACTCCGGACAAGCTCCGTAGGCGTGGTCCAGGAGGTCATAGAAGTCCTCCTTGATAGGGTCTTCAGCCTCGTCGGTAGGGGCGTGTGCACATATAAGGCTGATGTTATAAAATCTGCCTCTGATGCGGATCACAGCCAGGCGATCACTTATAGGCTTAAAGTCGATGACCTTCGACCTTAACCGCTTTCCCACGACAAATCCGCATCCCAGTAAGTGCAACCTTTTGTGACAGCTGTAATAAATGTCGCAATTTTTCTTCCTAATCATACCGTTTCCTATCCAGCGTATTTCCTGGACCGCAGTGAGGATTCCTTCTAGTTTATGAGCAGCTCCGGGTTAGCGCTGAAATATGGGATGCCGAAACGCAAAAAAACGCAGAAAAATGTAGACTAACCGTGTGAGTAGGCGTGGCCTAGCGAGTATGTAGTAGTGAGCTCGCGCGAGAATTATTAACATGTCAGATAAAAAAAAAAATGGGCGTCGTTTAGGGGAATAAAATAAATAAAATCATGTCATAGACCTATTGTTAATAGAATATTAGAAATAAAGAACACTTAAACGTTTGAGTATAAATTTGTCTTATTCAATTAAATACATGTATAATACTGTAATATGAAAATAAAACATTGAAATCAATAAAAAAAATTATATGTAATTGTTGAATATGTAATATTTATACCTCATTCATAAAATCGTATAATAGACGTTGTCACGAAATAATGGATTTGGCTAATAACAGCCAATCTAATAACAGACCGAAAGGTCGGGTGCGCGAAGTTGTTCTTTTTTTTTTTTTTTTGTATAGTTCGCGCAGTTATACTCTTATAATGTTTATCACATAACCTGAACGGAGTGTAATGGTTTGAGTCGCGGATGTTGGTTCCCTACAATTTTTCACGTTGGTTGTAGTTCTCAGCATCTATTCCATGCGCTTATGTATGGTGTTATATTAGAATTGCACACACAGAGCATGAATCTGAAGTGACCATATACTGTCAGTGTTATGCATTCATCAGTATGTTTGATCACTTCTCATTCACAACAGCTGTGTTGCATAGTTTTTTTCCGTATAGGAATTGTTTTTTCTTGGCAATGGAATGACTGTGGACTGCAGACCTCCCGCTCGACGGTCGGTGATGTTTACCACTGCACCACGGCCACCCTTTACAGGTTTTTAAAGTAACTATTTATAAAAATAAATTAAAATTATATTATGGCTGATGGTTAATGGTTAACTCCCCGGCAATCGCAAGGACTTAGCTTTGAAGGCAGAGAACAGTACATAAGCCAAAGATTAGAGGAATTTTTGGAAGTTGATAGTGAAGATGAGCAAGATACTTATGGAAGTGCAATGGCGGACATAGAGGGCGACGATGAATACAATAATGTGAATGTAGAAGATTCAGACACCGAGGGATTGCAGTTACCAGAATATGATCCTGTTAGTGAGACTGATTCGGACCAAGAATTGGAAGTAGCTCCAATTAAATCTTCTGTAAATAATTATTCAGCTAGAGATGGTACAATTTGGTCAGACCAACCACCACAACCTCACCGATTTTTGTCGCATAATATTCTAAGAAGCTCGAACACTGGACCAGCACGTAGAACAAAAGATCTTAGCATTATATGTATGTACAAAAATTCAAAATGTTGATGTCAACTGAAATGTGTGATATAATAATTCGCAACCCATTGTTACGATCGTGAACATGAAGAAAACCAAAAAAGACCACTTGGTATATGGAAACCTATTACTACAACTGAATTTGATTGACGCTTATCTGGGCATACTTTGGTTAGCTGATGTCACACACAACTGATCTATGGAAAACTAACTCACATCCGTTGTATCGTGTTTTGAATGAGTCTCCAACGTTTTTGGGCTTTCAGTCGTTTTATCGGCTTTTATAATGGAAACACGCGCCAGCAACCTCTAGGATAACTATAAAGCAGGAGCCAATGTCACTGTTGATGAACAACTTTATCCTTGTCGTGTTGGCAGCGGATTCACTCAATATTCCTTCAAAACCGGCCAAGTAGGGTATAAAGGTTGGTGGGTATGCGAAGCTTTCTTATCCAGTCAAAGGACAAATCCATACTGGTAGGGCACCTTCTGGAGAAAGAGAAAAAAAGTCAAGGTGAGCGTGTGGTCAAAGATTTGTGCTGCAATCTGTTCCGTGGAAGTGCTCGAAACATCGTATGTGACAACTTTTTTACAAGCTATAATTTGGCTTCTACTCTGATGTTAGACTACAATTTATCAATATTTTGCACTGTAAACAAAAGACATACATTCGTACCAGCCGAATTTTCTAATCCAAAAGGAAGAGCAGTAGAATCACCAATTGGATTAATCAGCAACATACATATGTAAGTATGTTGACCATTTATCCCAAAAATTAACAAATCGGTTGTGTTTCTTCCACTTCCCAATATCATATCGAAATTGAGGGTCCTAAAAGAAGCCAAAAATGATACTCGATCACAACAGAAGCAAAGGAGGTATTGACAATAAGGACAAATGCCTTGGTGAATATGCACACAAATAACATTGCGTTCGAATTAAACTTGCTCACCGATTGAGATGAAATTGAATTTATTTGTATGATTGGGGAAATAGTTGGCGAGATGGGAATTGGCGAAGTGGGAATTGGCGAAATGGGAATTGGCAAAGTGGGAATTGGCGAAGTGGGAATTGGCGAAATGGGAATTGGCAAAGTGGGAATTGGCGAAGTGGTAATTGGCGAAATGGGAATTGGCGAAGTGGGAATGAACCATGTTATTTATATAGGGTTTTCCAATAAGGACTTAACAACTTCCATTTGAGATATTTCAAAAACTTTACTATCGGCTTGAAGTACAATCAAAACATTTATGAATGGAACTCGACTTCGTTCATATGGCCACCGCGGGTACGTTTGCAGCGGTCGGTTTGTTGGACCCAATTTTCGATGACTCGTTGGCATAAACCAATGACTTAACGTAGCCTCAAAGAAAATAGTCTAGAGGCGTTAGGTCGCACGAACGAGGCGGCCAATCGACTGGCCCATTCCTTGAGATAACACGCTCATCAAACTTGCTCTTCAATAAATCGATTGTAACGTGTGCTGTGTGGCTTGTGGCACCATCCTGCTGAATCCACATGTCGTCCAAGTCCATATCTTAATTCGGGCCAAAAATAATCGGCAATCATGGCGCGATAACGCTGGCCCCTCACAGCAACGTGACGATCGTTATCGTCGACGAAAAAATATGACCCAATAACGCCGCCGGCATGCAAACCTCTGCTTCTTCGTCCCTCGGGGTTCAATTCAAAGACTCTCCGGGCTAGAGCTATGTTGTCCATTCGCTCTACATGGCCCAGCCATCTTAGGCGTTGAATCCTTAGACGCCTGACTAGACTCATGTCACTGTATAGCCCGTGAAGTTCGTGGTTGAATCTTTTTCTCCATCCCCCGTCTGCGTTTATAGGCCTGAAAATCACGCGCAAAATCTTTCTCTCGAACCGACCAAGGTCCTCCTTATCCGCTTTTGATAGTGTCCATGCTTCTGCGCCGTACAACAGGACCGGGATGATAAGGGTCTTATATAGAGTCAACTTTGTCGTTCGGGAGAGGGCTCTATAACTCAGTTGCCTCCTGAGCCCAAAGAAACAGCGACTGGCAAGAATGATTCTGCCTCTTGTATTGGCCAGTGATTTTTGCACAATCATTTCCAATATACTGTCCTGCCTAAATCCTTTTTTGACATCAAAACTATCGGTAAGGTATTCACCATTCGGATGGAGCAGCGAGCATTCTCCAAAGTCATTCTGCATAATCTGACGAGCTTAGCAGGTATGTCAAAGGTAGACATAGTGTTGTATAGCTCGTCTCTAATTACGCTGTCGTATGCGGCTTTGAAGTCGACAAATAGGTGGTGAGTGTCGACTTGAAATTCATTGGTTTTTTCCAGGATCTGCCGTAGTGTGAAGATTTGGTCGATGGTGGACTTCCCTGGCCTGAATCCGCACTGATAAGGACCTATCAGCTTATTTACAAATGGCTTCAGGCGTTCACACAAAACGGCAGAGAAGATTTTGTAGGCGATGTTAAGGAGACCTATTCCTCTATAGTTGGCGCAATCAGAGGGGTCTCCTTTCCTGTGGATCGGGCATACGATGTTGAGACTCCATTCCTCGGACATGCTTTCCTCTGACCATGTCTTACAGATGAGCTGGTGCATGCTCCTAACCAGGTCATCCCCAGCTGCCTTGAAGAGCTCAGCAGACAGTCCGTCTCCGCCAGCGGCTGTATTCGACTTGAGCTTCGATATGGCAATCTTAACTTCGGCGAGGTCAGGGGGACAGAATTCTCTGCGGTCTTCGTCGATTAGAAATGAATCATTCTGCCTGACAGCGGTATATTGACTAACATCGCCGTTATACAGTCTGCAGAAGGGGTTTTTCCATATTCCCAGCATCGACTGCGATTCTACTACTAGGTGTCCGCTCCCATCACTGCAGGCTTCCGTTGTGGCTATACAACCTTGGCATGTTCGCTTTATCTGTTGATAAAACTTTCGAACGTCACGCCTGTAGTAACACCTCTCCAAATCCTCAATCGCGCGCTTCTCGTGCTCTTCCTTCTTTCTTCTGAGAAGCTTATGCTCCTCCCTTCTTTTTAACTCGTAGAGCTCACGAGCTGCGAAGCCTTATATGCATCCTGCTTCGCTGTGTGAATCCTCTTGCACTCGTCATCGAACCAGGTGTTTCTTCGTGGTGGAGCCTTGAAACCCAAAACTTCGGATGCAGAGCTTTTCAGGGCTTGTTTGCAAAGGCTCCACTGCTGTTCCATTGATAGCGTGGAGGATTGAGATGTATTGGAGAGCTTAAGGGAGACGCGGTCGGTAAAAGCACGAGCGGTTTCTGGCGATAGTAGTTTTCCGACGTCATAACTTTGTATTCTTACTCTATTCCGTTGCGTTCGTGATATCCGTAGGCGCATCTTGGCTACTACAAGATAGTGGTCCGAGTCGTTGTTAGCCCCTCGGAAAGTTCGAACATCAAGAATGGTGGAGGAGTGTCTGACGTCGATCGCGATGTGATCAATGGTTGGTAGTCGATTGATCAAAAGACCGCCAGGTGCTTTTGTGTATATCGAGGTGCGGGAAGCGCGTACTGGCTAGAAGGAGATTTCGCCTCGTAGCAAGATCAATCAGCCTGTGTCCGTTATCGGAGGTGGTGTCGTGTAGGCTATGTTTGCCGATGACTCGTTCAAAGATGCTTTCCTTACCCAGCTTAGCATTGAAGTCTCCTAGTACAATTTTGATGTCATAGCTGGGACATTGGGCATACGTTCTGTCTAGGAGATGGTATAACTCATCTTTTGCGGAGTCATCCTGTGGACGCAGATCAGGCTGATGTTAAAAAATGTTGCCTTGATACGGATTGTTATGAGGCGTTCGCTCACATGCCGAAAGCTTAGGACTTTTTGCCTTAGTCCACCTCGAACAACAAATCCGCATCCAAACAATTGTTGCCCTCTCTCCCTATAGCAGTCGCCGTAGTAAATATCACAGTTTTTCATCCGCTTTATACCCGGTCCATTCCACCGCATTTCCTGGATGGCGGTTATGTCCGCTTTATAGCGGTCTAGGGCGTCCGCAAGTTGTTCGGCTGCACGTGGTCTGTTTAGGGACCTAACGTTCCACGTACAAAGCCGAAGATCATTGTCCTTTTTTCGTTTTTTGGGAAGTTAGAAATAGATCAATGTGATGATAGACAATCATTCGAACTTTCTTTCTTGTATAAAGACCCATAAAGGACCAGAGCCAAGCTTCTCTCAATCACCCATGTTGTGTGTAATTTATTTTTCACACAAGTGAGAGGGACTTATAGTTTAATGCCGATTCCGGCATGGCTTTTTTAAGGCAAGTATACTAAGGGGGGTTTCGCTAGTACCCCGCCTCTGAAGGCGTTGAAGCTTAACAAATAACATTTTTTGCTCAACTTTTGTCCACCATACGGTGGACGCATAGGTGACTATAGGTCTTACTATCGCGGTATACATATAACCAGTGGACTACTTTAGGTTTAAGTCCCCAGATTTTACCGTAAGTGCCTCGACAGACCCACATGACTTTAGTGGCTTTTGTGAGTTTGGTTTTAATATTGGAGTTCCAGTTGAGTCTGTGATCTGGGTCAATACCTAGATACGTGACTTCCTCTGAAAACCTATGTTTGTGCCATTTAGAAAGACGGAGTAGGCTGTACCTTTCTCCCTTTTGTAAACGGGACTAAGATTGTCTTATTTGGGTTAATCAATAAACCCTTTCTGCCACACCAGTCAGAGACAAACTGAAGCGAGAGCTGCATGCGCTCATAGGCAGCAGTTTCACACCTGCCCGTAACAATCACTACTAGGTCATCAGCATATCCGATTACCTCGTAGCCCTAAAAAGCTTCAAGCCCTATAAATCGCCAGGTCCGGATGGAATTTACCCGGTCGAACTTACACAAACCATGGAATGGACTATACCATGGCTAGAGATAATCTTCAAAGGATGCCTAGCTTGGAGTCACATTCCAGACAAGTGGAAGTGCGCAAAGGTGCTTTTCATTCCTAAGGCCGGCAGAAACTCTCACACTACCCCCAAGGATCTAAGGCCTATATGTCTATCATCCTTTGCACTAAAAACCTTGGAAAGGATGGTAGACCTATATATACGCCATAACTTGGATCCGCCCCTAATTTCTAGGGCACAGCATGCCTACGTTAAGGGTAGATCTATCGAAACAGCCTTGCACACCCTAGTGAGGAAAATCGAAAGATCAATCCATCTTAAAGAATACACTTTAACAGCCTTCCTAGATATAGAGGGCGCCTTTAACAACGTCATTCCGGAAGCAATAACGGAAGGGTTGGAAAAGCTAAAGGTGGAGAAGACTCTCGTAGAGTGGATCAGCGAACTACTATCAACACGCAAGATTCACTCGAAATGGGGTAACCAGGCAATCACCAGAGTGGTTACCAGGGGAACCCCGCAAGGAGGGGTTCTCTCACCTCTCCTCTGGAATGTAGTTATAAATGAGCTACTAATTAAACTGGAGGAAGAAGGCCTGGACGTTACTGCCTACGCGGATGACGTTGCCATTTCAATCTCAGGTAAATACCTATCGACACTGAATGACCGTATGCAAACGGCATTCTCAATTCTTTGCAAATGGGCGCATAGCAAAGGGCTCAGGGTTAATCCCCAGAAAACGGAGCTCGTGCTATTCACCAAAAAGCATAAAATTCCGGAGCACTGCCCTATCACTTTGCTTGATACCAGATTAAACTACTCCTCCAGTGCCAAATTCCTTGGCATCATACTGGACAGGAAATTAACCTGGAAAATCAACACAATCGAAAGAGCCAAAAAAGCAACAATAGCTCTCTATTCATGCAAGAAAGCCATAGGGAAAAAATGGGGGTTCAATCCCAAGATTACTCTATGGCTCTATACCACGGTCGTTAGACCCACATTAATGTATGGAGCGACTGTCTGGTGGACAGCACTGGACAAGACAACATACCTCAAACAATTCGAGAAGGTACAAAGGCTGGCGTGTTTATGCATTACCGGGGCCCTCAGGTCCACCCCGACGGCTGCACTTAACATGATACTCGACCTTACACCACTCGATATTTTCGGCAAGCAAATTGCCACACAAACGGCCATTAGACTTAAAGCCAACTCGAACTGGAAGAGCTACGTCTTTGGCCACTCCTCGATCCTGATTAACAGGTCAACCATCGCAGAAAACCTAGACCTCACAAAGCCCACCACAGTCTTGGATAAAAACTTCATAACGTTATACCCGGACAGACAGAACTGGACTCGTCAGACTCAACCTCGTAAAGGCTGCATAGATTTCTATACTGACGGGTCTAAAACCAAGGACGGGGTGGGCAGTGGGGTATTCTGCAAACAACTTAAGCTAAACAAAGCGATAAAACTACCTAATCACTGCAGCGTTTTCCAGGCGGAACTGTTGGCAATAAAAGAGGCTCTGTCCTGGCTGAAGTGGAACGTGATATCCACCACGGACATCCGTATTCTCACGGATAGCCAAGCGGCCTTAAAGTCGCTGGAGTCCTATGTGTACACATCAAAAACCAGCCTCGACTGTCGCCTATCTCTTAATGAGATGGCTGAACAGTTCAACATACAACTTATATGGGTACCGGGACATAGCGACATCACCGGAAATGAAAGAGCCGACAGACTCGCCAAAAAAGGAACGACGCTACAAACAACTGTGGTCTGCGAGGGTATACCCTTCGCAACCATCAAATACAATCTCAATACCCTCGCCAGGGCCGAGACGAACCGGAGATGGACTCAGGGACACACCTGCCTCATCACCAGGCAAATCTGGCCCCGGCTCGATAGTCAACGGACTAGGAGTATTATCTCCCTAAATAGAACTGACATCTATAAAGTCATAGGTGTCATCACAGGACACTGCCTTATTGGCAGTCACGCGCAAAAACTAGGTATCACTCCGAATGACTTTTGTAGGAGCTGTTTAGACGAGGAGGAGGTCGAATCCATTCATCACCTTCTCTGCGCCTGCCCAGCATTCTGCACAGTCAGGAAACGATACCTAGGATCATACCTCCTCAACGATCTGACCGAAGTTCAGCAAGTGGGGATATCTAATCTTCTTAAATTCTTAAGAAGCACAAAATGGTTCCACGAATAGGGGGCTAAGCCCCCTCGTAGCTGCACAACGGGCCTCCTTGGCCTATGTGTGTTCTTCCCATCTCTGGGAAGGCTACGGTCTTACCTACCTACCTACCTACCTCGTAGCCACGAGTGGTTAGCTTGCGTAGCAGGTCATCGATGACTATCGACCAGAGAAGGGGTGAAAGGACTCCTCTTCGTGCACACCCCTTAGCCGCCGATATCGTCACCGAGACCTCTCCAGATGTGGGCGATATAATACGGCTATTTATCATCCACACAGCCACCTGGCGATCTCCGGACGGTCGAACCGCCAACCAAATCGACCATGTGCTCATTGACGCAAGGCACTCGTCAAACATCCTGGATGTGCGAACATTCAGTGGGGCAAATGTCGATTCTGACCACTTCCTCGTAGCAGCAACATTCAGAGCTCGACTGTCCAATGTCAGAAAGCGGCACCAGCCCATCAGGAGGAGGTTGCCAGAGTCTACAGGGAGCAGCTGAGCGAAAGACTCTACGGTATGCCTACGTCGAACACAAATGCCAATAATATGTGGCTGCATTGCCCCTCAGCCATTCAGGAAGTAGCCGAAACCACCTTAGGGTACCTACCACCACCGACAAGAAACCCGTGGTATGATGGCGAGTGTGAGCAGAAAAAGGCAGCAACCGACGAGGCGTACCAAAAGGTGCTGCAGAGGAAAACCAGAGCAGCGCAAGAAGAGTACTGAGCCACAAGAAGGGAGGAGAAAAAGCTACTGCGACAAAAGAAAATAATCTTCGCAGCCTCCCAGCTCAAGGATATTGAGGAGTCTAGGGTAAAGCATAAAACAAGAGCCTTTTACAAGAAAGCCAAAGGCCTTGCAGGAGGCTTCAAAAAGGGCACCCAGGCTCTTCGAAACTGCGAGGGTAATCTTGTCACCAACCCGCAGGAATAGTGGATGTATGTATTTAAGCAGCATTTCCAGCAGCTGCTTATCGAGCATGACCAAGAGAGAGTGGTAGGGACCGAGGAATTCACAACTCCAGCCGCTGAAGTAGTCCTCCCACTCAGCATCGAAGAGGCACAGCTATTCAGAAGCTGAATAATATCAAGGCCGCACGCTCAGATGGCTTGCCATCAGAGCTCTTCAAAGCTGGCGGCGATGTTCTGGTAGGGAGCATGCACCAGATCATCTGCAGAATTTGGGGAGGACGAAAGCATGCCCGACGACTGGAATACCAGCTCTATTTGCCCCATCCACAAAAAAGGCGATCCTACCTCTTGCAAGAACTATAGAGGTGTATCCCTGCTCAATGTCGCATACAAGATCCTGTCCAGGGTATTGTGTGAACGTCTAAAGCCATTTTGCACCGCACTAATCGGCAGCTACCAGTGCGGTTTCTGGCCCGGCAAATCGACTATAGACCAAATTTTCACACTTCGACAAATCCTGGAAAAGACCAACGAGTTTCGAATCGATACACACCATCTTTTCATCGATTTCAAAGCCGCATACGACAGCATTCATCGTGAAGAACTGTTTGGGGCGATGGCCGAATTCGGGATCCCGGTAAAACTAATCCAATTGTGTCGCGCCACACTAAAAAACACGCGATGCACCGTGCAACTCGGTTCTAGGACCTCGGAACCATTCGAAACATGCACCGGATTTCGGCAAGGAGATGCGCTGTCATGTGACAACAGGGAAGGCACTATCTTCTACAAGTCCGTCCAGCTGCTAGGATACGCGGATGATATCGACATCATCGCGTGTTCTCGCCATGGCATTATAGAAGCATTCACCGCGATTGAAGAACAGGCGAAACGAGTTAGTCTTAAGGTCAATGAGGACAAAACGAAGTACATGCTGTCAAGCAAAAACCAATCCGTCGCTCACCACCTGGGACAAAATATAACAATTGACAGCTGCAATTTCGAGGTAGTTAAGGAGTTTGTCTACCTCGGGGCAAACATAAATTCGAGATCCGGTATAGAATCGCCCTTGGCAAACGCTGCTACTTCGGCTTGTCCAAACAACTGGGGTCAAAACTCCTCACTCGAAAGACCAAAGTCATGCTTTACAAAACGCTCATTCTGCCAGTCTTGCTGTACGGAGCCGAAAGCTGGACGATAAGCAGGACGGCGGAGCTGATTTTGGGTTCTTTCGAAAGATAAATTCTGCGCCGGATATTTGGTACTGTCTGTGAGGAAGGTGAATGGAAAAGAAGACACAACCGCGAACTCTACGAGCTGTACCAAGATGTGGATGTAGTCCGGAAGGCAACGATCCGTCGACTACACTGGCTCGGCCACATCGAGCGCATGGACATCAACGCTCCAGCTAAGAGGGTCTTCGACTCCGAGCCTCCTGGTTCGAGAAGAAGAGGAAGACCGAACCTCAGGTATAAGGACCAAGTAATCGCGGATGTAAGACATCTTGGTCTTGACAACTGAAAGCAGCGTGCCCGCAACCGTCAAGCATGAAAGGCAGCTATATAGGTGATGTAGCGCGTTCTCAATAGACCATTCTCTAGATATGCATACTGATTGGGATGCAATGGTATCTGGTTCTCCAGGATACCTCTAATATGTATGTAGCTCTATCAGTTTTTCCATTAGAAGGAACGATGTCAAGCTGATAGGGCGGTAAGACTTTTTTTATTCACTTGGCTTTCCAATCTTGGGGGATGAAATTAAGATTGACCTCCCTCCAGATTTGGGGGATATATCCCAGGTTGAAACAAGACCTAAAAATTTAATGACTTAGTAGCAGTATACATAAACTCGTTTCGAAGGGAGGTGTTTTTAATAAGTAAAAATCTCACACTGCTATAACCACACGCTTACGATCCTCATAGTCTTTCTTTTGAAGATTTCCTTCTGCTCTCGTAGAAACAAAATATCCGCAAGGAAACTTACTTACTTACTTTGATGGCGCTACAGTTCGGGGTGAACCAGGGGCTCAACCAACAAGCCTCTCCAGCTGGCCCGATCTTCGGCCAGCCGCTTCCAGTGCCGCACGCCCAGTTGGTTGAGGTCCCCTTCCACCTGTGCGCGCCACCTTAAATGCGGTCGTCCTCTGCTGCGTCGTCCCTCGGGGTTGGAGTCAAAGACTTTTCGGGCCGGAGCGTTGATGTCCATTCGCTCTACATGGCCTAGCCATCTTAGACGTTGGATCCGATGACGTCTAACCAGGCCGACGTCGCTGCACAGCCCGTACAGTTCTTGGATGAATCTCGTCCTCCATTCTCCGTTTACACAAACGGGACCAAAGATTGCACGCAGAAATTTCCTCTCGAAACATCCAAGAGCCTCTTCATCCGCTTTTGATAACGTCCACGCCTCAGCGCCGTAGAGGAGAACCGGGATAATTAAGGTTTTGTAGAGGGAAACCTTAGTTTTTCGAGAGAGGGCTCTACTACTCAATTGCCTCTTGAGCCCGAAGGAGCAGTGATTGGCAAGAGTTATTCTGCGTTTTATCTCAGCGCTGGTGTCGTTGCCGCTTGTCACTATCGAGCCAAGGTAGACAAAGTCCTTGACTATTTCAAAAATATAGCTGCCGAAGGTGACGTTCTGACCAATACGTCGGTCTTGTCCCCATTAACCCTTAGACCCACTTTCGCCGCTTCTGCTTCAATGCTTGTGAACGCCTCATTGACGTCTCGCTTTGTTCGTCCAATAACGTCAATGTCATCTGGATAGCTATACTGGCACCCGCCAGGTAGTGAACCAATGTGTGCAGCGACCCGACCCCTTGTCCCTGGGGAAAGAGGAACCTGGCCCTCCAGTTTGGGGGTTGCGCTTAGGGCTAACATCCCTATCGCTTAAAACAAAAATTTTGTTCAGAGACAACCAATAGCCTCGGATACGGACGGATTACATGTTGAGCAAGGAAACTTACTTATCAGGCCTGCGATCTGAGCCTGAGCTATAGCTCCCTTCCATCCTTGACGGTCCCGGGCACGCTGCTTCCAGTTGTCAAGACCAAGATGTCTTACATCCGCGATTACCTGGTCTTTATACCTGAGGTTCGGTCTTCCTCTTCTTCTCGAACCAGGAGGCTCGGAGTCGAAGACCCTCTTAGCTGGAGTGTTGATGTCCATGCGCTCGATGTGGCCGAGCAAGTGTAGTCGACGGATCCTTGCCTTCCGGACAACATCCACATCTTTGTACAGCTCGTAGAGTTAGCGTTTGTGTCTTCTTCTCCATTCACCTTCCTCACAGACAGGACCAAATATCCGGCGCAGATTTTTTCTTTCGAAAGAACCCAAGATCAGCTCCGCCGTCCTGCTTATCGTCTAGCTTTCGGCTCCGTAAAGCAAGACTGACAGTATGAGCGTTTGTAAAGCATGACTTTGGTCTTTCGAGTGAGGAGTTTTGACCCCAGTTGTTTGGACAAGCCGAAGTAGCAGCGGTTGCCAAGGGCGATTCTATGCCGGATCTCCACTGTGGTGTCATTTGTGGAATTTACGTTTGCCCCGAGGTAGACAAACTCCTTAACTACCTCGAAATTGTAGCTGTCAATTGTTATATTTTGTTCCAGGTGGTGAGCGACGGATTGGTTTTTGCTTGACAGCATGTACTTCGTTTTGTCCTCGTTGACCTTAAGACCAACTCGTTTCGCCTGTTCTTCAATCGCCGTGAATGCTTCCACAATGCCACGGCGAGAACACGCGATGATGTCGATATCATCCGCGTATCCTACCAGCTGGATGGACTTGTAAAAGATAGTGCCTTCCCTGTTGACGCCTGCCCGTCGCACTATCTGCTCCAGCACCAGGTTGAAGAAGTCACATGACAGCGCATCTCCTTGCCGAAATCCGGTGCATGTTTCGAATGGTTCCGAGGTCCTAGAACCGAGTTGCACGGTGCATCGCGTATTTTTTAGCGTAGCGCGACACAACTGGATCAGTTTTACCGGGATCCCGAATTCGGCCATCGCCCCAAACAGTTCTTCACGATGAATGCTGTCGTATGCGGCTTTGAAATCGATGAAAAGATGGTGTGTATCGATTCGAAACTCGTTGGTCTTTTCCAGGATTTGTCGAAGTGTGAAAATTTGGTCTATAGTCGATTTGCCGGGCCAGAAACCGCACTGGTAGCTGCCGATTAGTGCGGTGCAAAATGGCTTTAGACGTTCACACAATACGCTGGACAGGATCTTGTATGCGACATTGAGCAGGGAGATACCTCTATAGTTCTTGCAAGAGGTAGGATTGCCTTTTTTGTGGATGGGGCAAATAGAGCTGGTATTCCAGTCGTCGGGCATGCTTTCGTCCTCCAAAATTCTGCAGATGATCTGGTGCATGCTCCCTACCAGAACACCGCCGCCAGCCTTGAAGAGCTCTGATGGCAAGCCATCTGAGCCTGCGGCCTTGTTGTTCTTCAGCTTCTGAATAGCTGTGCCGACTTCTTCGATGCTGGGTGGGAGGACTACTTCAGCGGCTGGAGTTGGGATTACCTCGGTCCCTACCACTCTCTCTTTGGTCATGCTCGTTAAGCAGCTGCTGGAAATGCTGCTTAAATACATCCACTATTCTCTGCGGGTCGGTGACAAGATTACCCTCGCAGTTTCGAAGAGCCAGGGTGCCCTTTTTGAAGCCTCGTGCAAGGCCTTTGGCTTTCTTGTAAAAGGCTCGTATTTTATGTTTATCCCTAGACTCCTCGATATCCTTGAGCTGGGAGGCTGCGGAGATTCTTTTCTTTTGCCGCAGTAGTTTTTTCTCCTCCCTTCTTCTGGCTCGGTACTCTTCTTGCGCTGCCCTGGTTTTCCTCTGCAGCGCCTTTTGGTACGCCTCGTCGGTTGCTGCCTTTTTCTGCTCACACTCACCATCATACCACGGGTTTCTTGTCGGGGGTGGTAGGTATCCCAAGGTGGTTTCGGCTACTTCCTGAATGGCTGAGCGGCAATGCAGCCACATATTATTGGCATTTGTGTTCGACGTAGGCATACCGTAGAGTCTTTCGCTCAGCTGCTCCCTGTAGACTCTGGCAACCTCCGGTGTGCTCAGGCGCCCAATGTCGAACCTTCTCCTGATGGGCTGGTGCAGCTTTCTGACATTGGACAGTCGAGCTCTGAATCATGCTGCTACGAGGAAGTGGTCAGAGTCGACATTTGCCCCTCTGAATGTTCGCACATCCAGGATGTTTGACGAGTGCCTTGCGTCAATGAGCACATGGTCGATTTGGTTGGCTGTTCGACCGTCCGGAGATCGCCAGGTTGCTGTGTGGATTCGCTTGCGACGGAATCTTGTGCTACTTATCACCGCATTACGAGCTGTCGCAAAGTCAGCGAGTCGGAAGCCGTTATCTGTTGTTGTATCGTGGAGGCTGTGCTTTCCGATAACTCCGCCAGGGGTGTTTTCCTTACCGATTTTGGCGTTGAAGTCCCCGAGTACGATTTTTACATCGTACTCCGGACAAGCTCCGTAGGCGTTGTCCAGGTGGTCATAGAAGTCCTCCTTGATAGGGTCTTCAGCCTCGTCGGTAGGGGCGTGTGCACATATAAGGCTGATGTTATAAAATCTGAGCAAGGAAACACTGTGCATTATTTATTTATTCGTTTATTTGTTAGGTTTATTCATACTTCTCAGATTGAAAAATTACAGAACAACAAATGAATGTGTGACGTGATGCATACTTGAAATACAATTCAAATTGAAAACAACTTCAGTAAAATTGAATCTAAATCAATTGAAAATCTGCACAATATTTAAATTTATATTTGTTATATGGAAATAAATAGTAGAATTAAAAATATTGTTTTCTTTCTCTTTAGATACTTTATTTTTGTTCCAGTTGACTGAGCGAACTTGTGCATTAGAGAGTATAATGCCTATGGTTGGGTCTTGTTTTTCAACCTTTTTCAAAAATTGCTCCTTGACTCCTTGATTTTTGTTTTTATCAATTTATCCTTAATTCTAGATAAGTATTTATATTTGGTTGATTTTTTCCTTCTCTTCTCTTCTTTTTTCCCTTAAAGTACTTACAACTGTTAATAAATATATGCATTTGGGTATATATATATTCGCTTTAATTTATATATATATTTACGTGTTTTTATGTTATATAAATTGTATAATATTGCAGACAAAAAGCGAGCTTTTTCCATTACAAGTGTGGTGTTTCTGTTCATTACATTAATGTTTATTCTTCATTCCTGTTGGTTATAATTAAGTTTGTTCTTCTCATGCGAAAGGCAGCCGGATTTATCCCTTATTACATACAGTTTGTCAAGAAAATGTTTGCAAAACGTAGATTTAGAAAAAAACTGATTTAAAAGCATATATTTACTAAGAAGACAGCAAATGAGCTATTTTTTTTTTATAACTAATCCATTTTCATATAAACTCTTTGCCGTAATGTAGAAAAAAAAAAAGCGGCCAAGTGCGAGTCGGACTCGCGCACGAAGGGTTCCGTACCATCTGTATATATAAATATGAAAGAGACTATGTATGTTACCTCATCAAATTACAGACCTTGGTTGCAGGCAGGATTTTTTGGATGAAAATCATGTCTCTTGTATGGGAGCCCCCCTTAAATATTCATTTTATTCTGTTTTTAGTATTTGTCGTGGTAGCGGCAACAGAAATACATCATCTGTGAAAATTTCAACTGTCTAACTATCACGGTTTATGAGATACAGCCTGGTGACAGACGGACGGACGGACAGCGAAGTCTTAGTAACAGGGTTCTGTTTTACCTTTGGGTACGGAGCCCTAAAAAGAACCCGTCACATCAGTTGTAATTTCATTGCGTTTTGGAGTTGTGTGTCTGTTTGTCCGTCTTTCACGGCAAAGCGGAGCGACGAATTGACGTGATTTTTTAAGTGGAGATAGTTGAAGGGATGGAGAGTGACGTAGGCTACTTTTTGTTTCTTTCTTGCCCCCGTTAAGTTTGTATGCAGCAAAAAAAAAAATTCAATAGGAGATGGAAATTTGTGTGAGACTCTCCGCAAAATTAGTATAGGTTCTATGATGTATGTGTGTATGTATATTGGCGTTACAGTCCATGAAAGACCTGAGCCGAGCTTCTATGAACCGTGATAGCTAGACAGTTGAAATTTTCAAATTTTCACAGATGACGTATTTCTGTTGCCGCTACCACTAAGGTGTGTAGGTGTGTCGCGCGAGTTGGGTAACTTTTAACTCGGTAGTACGACATTGTAACAGCTGTGTAGAAAAAAAAAAAAAAAAAAAAAAAACAAAACGCAAGGAAACCTTCAAATCGGTGGTTGACTCTCGCACGCATAATGCGCAGTCTACACCAGAAAAACGCTCCATGGCGATTGAATTCCCACGAGCCAGGCTACCGATGTAGCCTGTGTATGTACATTTATAGGTCGAATGTAACAAATAAAAGACAAAGTGAAGCAATAGTAAGTTGGATGGAGAAATATCCAGATATTGCCAACGGTTTCACCAGACGGAGTAAGGAGGAACAGAATGAATTGTGGAAAACCCTGGAAAAAAAATTAAATAGTATTGGACCGCCAGTGAAATCGATATATGAATGGAAGAAGGTACATACATATGTACTATGAAAAATTCAAATGAGTATAAGTATGTATCTGAACATTTATCTTGTTGTAGGTTTGGTGTGATAAAAAAAAATACATAAAAAAAAAAATTGTCCGAGAATCTGAGATCAAAAAATTTCACTGGAGGAGGGTCTTATAAAGAATAAAAATTCTCCTCCATGGAAGAAGCTGTGATAAAAGTATGTGCTATGAACCAGTCAGAAGAAGGTTCATCTAGCGCCTCAAAATTTGGGTTACCATCTTGTTCCAAAAAACCAAGGTTGGATGAAACTTTCGAAGCGGACTGCAATGACCTAGATGGAAAACTTCCAAAAGAAAACGAAATCTCTTCTTTGGGTAACTCTGAGCCAAATTCCGAAGTGGCCTCCACAAGCCACCGAATACAAAGATCAGGAACACTTGAGTTTTTGGAAAAAGAGTTAACCCTACAAAGAGAGCTTTGTAATGTAGTTGGTGCGCTAGTTCCAATTATAAATAAAAAACCGGCCAAGTGCGAGTCGGACTCGCGCACGAAGGGTTCCGTACCATCTGTATATACATATAAATATGAAAGAGACTATGTATTGTTGCGGAGATGCAAGCGGACCGTTAAGTTCGAATTTCGCTGTCGAAGTTCGAAAACTCTCTGGAAGCGAGGATTGGAATGATGTCAACTTCCAATTGAATTGTCAGAGCGTTCTAGAGATTTCCGAAGGGGAACTTCCAACGGCGAACGTTCGAGACGGTGGACCGAGAGCTATATAAGCGCGAACACTCGCCCTTGACATTCATTCAGTTTGTGGTATAAAACAGCGTGTGACAAGTCGGTGTGATCAACCAAGGTGAAAAGAAAAGCTTTCAATAAAGGTTTGTGTATTGTGTAATAAAGTTTAAAGTGGATAGTATTGGATAATAAAGAAAAGTGGTGAAGCTACACAGATAATTGATCTGTGGTGAAAGAATTAAAAGTGTGTGTGTTTCAATTTAAATAAAAAGGACAATTGTAGTTTATCGCAATCCAGTGGTGCGAACCCTATTTGGTGTGGGGATCGAATAAATTCGTAACATTTGGTGTCAGAAGTGGGATTGCGAGTAAACGAGTGAAACTTTATTTGAGTTGTGAGGTGAATCATTGCAAAAGTGAGAAAATGGTAAAATTGGAAAAGTTGACAATTGAACAACTGAAAAGAGAGCTGGATGCTCGGGAATTATCCACAGTGGGAAGTAAAGCCAACCTGGTGGAGAGATTGCGATCAGCGTTGCAGGAAGGTGTCGACTGGGAGAGTTACGAATTCGTAGTGGAGAAGCCGTCGACATCTACTGAGCCAGGGTTCGATATGCAGCAAATTCTCGCGGCTATGAACGCTATGAGTGCTTCCATGAACCAGAAACTAGAAAAGTTGGAGGAAAATTCCAGTTCCATAAGCCAGAGACTAGAAGCAACCATACATCAAAAGTTAGAGGAAAATTCCACTTCTCTGAGTCAGAAATTGGAGGAAAATTCCTCTTCCATAAGCCAGAAACTGGAGGCGACCGTACATCAAAAGTTGGAGGAAAATTCTGCTGCCGTAAGTAGAAAGTTGGAGGAAAATTCCACTTACCTGAATCAGAAGCTGGAAGAGATGCTAGAGAACTCTCGAGAAAGCTTAAGAAACATCCAGCAGGCCGTCGACGATCGAATCGAGGTTCGACAAGAAGGTTCTAGATCTCGAAAATAATCAAGAAAAGATAATCGAGACTATGGAATCGAGGTTCGACAAGAAGGTTCTGGAACTCGAGAAAACTGTCCAGAACGTTCTGCATCAAGGAATCGTTGTACCAACTGCAGCATCGAAATTCACAGCTCCCAACTTCGACGGCACGAGCGCTTTCAACATCTTTAAGCTCCAGTTCGAGACAACAGCGGAACGGAATCAATGGGGAGAAGAAGATCGTGTGGCCGCTCTAGTAATTTCGCTTAAAGGCGAAGCAGCTGGTGTTTTACAGACCAGGGGAAACAAAAACTTCCCTCGGAATTCATGATAAGGCTGATTATCCCTTTTTGAAATGCACGTAAAAAATGAATAAAAAATGGTATCAGTATCATTCGCATTTTTCTTTTTTAATCTAAGGTAACGTATCTTACTTCCCTCTTCTTATTTTTTTGCACAGCACAGTACGTTTGTCCTTTGTACACAAAAATAATTAAATCTAAAATTAAAATACGTATCGTACTCTTATGTTTATATTTATAAAACCTTAACCTGAAGAAGAGTCTAAGTGAGAGCTATACCAAGTCCATATGATGATACTCTTGCGAGTGTATCGAGAAAGATTTTTTGGTTTCCCTTTTCCAAAAGCAAACGATGAAGACCATCAAACGTGATCCGATGAAAGACTTCTGTTTTGGTAAAGTAAACGTAAAAGAAATAAAAGTGATGTGCTGGGATGACGACAAGTGAGCGATAGATTTATTCTGGGAATAAATGGAAAATGTCAAGTGTAAG
Source organism: Eumerus sabulonum (assembly GCA_951905685.1). Lineage (NCBI taxonomy): Eukaryota > Metazoa > Arthropoda > Insecta > Diptera > Syrphidae > Eumerus > Eumerus sabulonum. The sequence continues at coordinate 11,745,568 of OX645060.1, forward strand.
TATGAGTATGAGGGGGCCCGGGTACACCTGTGTGCAATGTTAGACTGTCTAGGACGGAGATGTTTCAATCTGCATTGGGGACAGGCATACAAAACAAAAAAAAAAACTTTTGTGATAACGAGGTGATGTTTTAAAGAGAAGGAAAAGCGGGAAAATTGAGCGACTTAAGCCGAGGTATGTTGCCTTCAAAAAAAAATAAATAAAAATCAAATACCCGAGCGTTATATCTTATAGGATTTCGTTACTCAAAAATATTGCAAATCCCAAAAAGCAAATCGTGGAATAAGGCGCTATATTCAGGCACTCTGCCCTTATCAAAGGGGCAGTCTTACAAAGTAAACACTCCCGAATCCCGAACGAACCGAATGAATGAGGGAAGCTAAGCTCAATGTCTTCACACCCTACCGCTTCTACTGTTCCTTCTTTTTTTTTGTTGTTTTTTATAAATGCATTTAAGGAGTACTTGGCTAGGTTCTTTCTTCACTTCTGACTTGATACATATAATTTCAAGGTCTTTAAGGTCCTCTCTTATGTACAAGTCTATGTTTTGCAGTTTATCGTTAGTTTAATGATAGAAACTACAGAATACATATGCGATTAATCTGCGTATATATCCACTCTATATACTATATGTACAATCGTGACCATGCGTTTGTAAGTATTGTATTGTATAATAATAAATATGTATAACAAAGAGATTTAAATTGCTTGTTCTGTGTGTCTTGAGTGATGTTTAGGTGTTGGATGCCGCTTTATCAAGTTCTACGTAACCTCCTCTTGGGCTTCTACAGTCGAATTTTATGTCACGAGACGGAGGTGGCGAAGAAATCTTGCAATCTCTGCACCGTATGTCGATCCAACTTGCATAAATCAAAGTCAAATGTTTTGTTTGTGATCTCATAGCGTCCGGTAGCTGCAATCATTTCGACAACTTGTTGCAGTTCCTCATTATCCTGTAGGGTCATGATCTTCTGATGTAGTTCTTGCAATTCGGATAGGTATTCAACGTTGAGCGGTGTGATGGAAGTGTTGTTTGGTGCCGACAGGGTTGAGCTGGTTGCCGGTGGAGGTAGGAAGGTCTGTTTGTCTTCCGTCCGAAGTAGCGGAGATTGAGATTTCTCGCGTGAGGTCTTTGAATTGAAGTCTTTCTTGGCTTGTTTGATAGGCGGTTCGACAAACGTATTAACGGCTGTTGAGTTTCTTCGACGTTTTTTGTCTTCCTTTTCGGTTTTCGATTTGTCCGTACTGCGATTGGTTTTGTGATCTTTCTTATCGGCAGTAGCAGCAGCAGCATTTGGTCGAGGAGGATCATGCGAGGACGTTGACAGAGATGAGGGTGTAGTCGATGGAGTCGAGTTGTTGGATTGTGGATTTTGTGGTGCTTGGAATAGAGCTTTAGGGTTTTGCTGCTGCTGCTGTTGTTGTGGTTGTGGTGGTTGCGGAGCCGGTAGATCATGGAAGCTGCCATTTGAGCTGTCCGAATTTTGAATGGCATTCGGTTTATCCGAATTCGAATTAGATGTTGCGTGGACACTCTCCGAATGTAAACTGTCCACGTCACTGAGGTCGTTATTTAGAAGGCCACTTGTGGAAGATGTTCCCATAGTGTTGTTGTTGTTTGTTGTATTGTTAGGCACCGCGGATGCATTGTTTTGCTTGGCCTGTTTCGAGGCGTAACCCGCTGTCTTGGAATTGGAATTTTCCTGTTGTTCACCTGCCACTGTTGTTTCAGTGGATTTTTTCGAGGAAACAGCATTGCCAGCAGTTGCTTCGGGTTTTGCAGTCTTTTCCTTTTTCTCACGTTTCTCTTTGCTCGCCGATTTCTTGGACACTTGCTCTTTGTCCTTCTCTTTCTCTTTCTCTTTGTTTTTGTCTTTCTTTTTGTGTTTGTGGGACTTTTTGTCCTTATCGCTTGATGCTTTCTTATCACTCGATATTGGAGTACTTTCCTTATCAGTGGATTTCGGAGTCGAATCAGATTTCTTCGATTCTTTCTCGGCTGATTTCTGAGTTTTACTGTTACTGAGATCATTTTTCGATGCAGCAGCTGTTGCATTTTGAGTCTTTGCGGGAGCCGGTGGCGGTGGTTGAGCCACAGCACTTGTGGATGCTACTGGAGTGATGGTTGGTGTTGTGTTTGCTGTGGGAGGAGCAGGAGCCGCGGAGTTTGATTCAGTCCGGTGGCGATCTTTGTGATCACGTTCCTTTTCGTGGGATTTTTTCTCTTTTTTAGACTTTTTCCCACTCGAAGAGCTACTAGCTCGCTTATCGGTTTCCGTTGGCCGATTAGATGCCTTGCCAGCCGTACTGGGATCATCACGACTTGCAGAAGACGATGGTCGCGCGGGGCTGGGACGCTTCGGGCTTGGAGCAGCCGTTGCAGCTACAGTCTTTGGGCTAACTGATCGTTTTGAGGATTTCTCCTTAGTACGATCACGATCTTTCTCTTTGTCTTTTTTATCTTTCTTCTTTTCGTCACGCTTGTCATGCTTGGTATCGGACTTTTTCTTACTTTCCTTCTCGTCGTGAGCCTTGTCCTTGTGTGGACTTGTTTGCTTATGTTTTTCTTTCTTCTCTGACTTATCGGATTTTTCTTTTCCCCCAGTTGTACTCGATCCAGTAATGACTGATGCCGCAGATGTGCCGCCAGAGTTTCCCTTATCTTTTCCGCCACTGCCTTTTGTATTGCCAACACCGGAGCCTGATATTTGTGCACCAGCACTGCCATTTGTCGTTTTGATCTTCGGATCGGGCGAGAATTTTTGAGTGTTTTTTGTGATCGGAGTGCCAAAGAGATTGGCAAATGTATTCTTATTATCGTCGGCACGTTGCTTGTGCTTTTTCGACGATGACGACGACGATGATGCATTATTCGTGTCGCCACTTAATTTTGGTTTACCAACCAACTGACTACGATTGTCTGTCATATCGAGACTTTTCTCGTCCGCTATAGCACCACTAACTACGCCTGATACAGCTACACCGCCGCCTTTTATTAGTTTTTGTCGAAAATCTTCGGATGGCGATTCAAAGATGAATTTTCGTACTTCGCTACGATGCAATGGAGGTCCTTCTTGTTGTAAATCTAAATCATACATATACTGTACCTTTTTGGGTTCGTCACGATTGCGAAAGTAAATGTCTATCGGGAGAACGAAACCAGCATAACCGGATTCCTTTAGCACATACGGTGGTTCTTTAAAAGCTGCAAAGAGGAAGTGAAAGAAGTTCGGCATTCGATTAGGTACATATTTCGAGGGTAAGAGAATTGAATAAATTGATTGAATGCAAGTCTACTTACATCGTTTTGGTTTCGGAAAGGATTCATGTAGATTAAAGACGACCTTCTCGATAAATGGGCTTATATCGGTTTTATTCACACCTTGAACGTACAATTCCCAGTCATGGGTGAAACCTTCGGGCGTCCTCTTGCTTTTCACCGTGGCCGTGTGTCCAATCTCGAATTGGACTTTTATTGCCATAATTATGTAAAGAACGTTGTTAAACGGGAAGCCTTCGATTTACGCAACGTACAGATGATAATCTTTACATACAACGAGAACGAGAAGGAATTCATTTGTTTTGTTAAAATCTATTGGACGAATATTTATCGCATTTTGATCTAGTAAACACAGAGTCGTTATACTTTTCTGTCATAGTATGTAGGTAGCCGGACCCACGAGAAGGTTGCTCTTAATCTTAACGTGTGTGAACGTTTGAGAAAACCCGCCACACCACCACTTGGTACATGACTATGTGTTGATTAAGAAACCGCGGAACCGCAAAGATAACTAAAATTCGCGCTCCGAACGCTGTGCGACACGTTTTTTTTCAAATGAAACCCGCCAACTTCCAGCAAACCAATTAAGTACCAGTTCACTTCAATCCAAGTGACATTCAACTACCTATTCAATGGAGGGGGTAATACGAAAATAAATTATTAAATAAACAACAAATGACCGAAATGAAAGGAATATTAGTCGCCACTTCGTCCAAGTGTGTTTCTCGCACTTTAGTCGGTCTTCAGTTACACAATCTTTAGCGCCTTCCGATCGGGGCGAGGGAGTCTCTCTGGATAGAAGAAATCAAATAGAACTTGGGCGCTACGTCTTGATACGTTGATAAGGCTGGAGCATATGCACTTGTATGATAAACGATTAGAACGTCTATTGCTATTTATACAAAAGCGAATGCCTCTACTTGCGGGCACGGCACGGTGACGACGGTGATCGATGCAATCCTTGCAAATTGCACGGCCAAAGAGGGAGGAGGTCCTTTTCTGTTTTTATTTTTCTAATTATCCTGACGAAACCTTGTTTTTTCTTCCGACAATTAAAAAAAAACCAACGAACGACCGTGTGAGGATGTGAGGAGGGTGATAGGGAAAAATTAAATCTTTTCTCCACCCGCCCGTCGAAGCACCCGATTTATGTGCATTTTTTCTTCTTACACTTTTCGGTGTCACTTGGGGGGGAAATTGATATTTACTTACCTGCAAGTCGGATGGTGGATGGCGATGATGATACGTCTTGTTTTGATCTTTTAGATAAGTTCAATGGATCGATTGTTGTTCGGTTTCTTCGCGGCAAGCGGTATTACGAAGTGATAAAACATAATCGAAGTTTGTGGAGAATGTGATTATCTGTTAATTCACTTTTCGTACAATATGTGTTTTCTTTTTTCTTTGCTTTTTGCCTTTTTGTGGGCTTTTTTTCCCCCCAAATATCAATGCAAATGAGATGGAGGTCTTCATGCACTAGGTATACTGACGTATGAGGATGGCAATTCCATTTTCTTGCGATTTGACGAAGTGAAAAAGACAGCAGATTGTAGTAGATTTGTGTGGACTGTGGATTGTGTGATGGTGTACTAGTTCTGGAGTAGTTTTTCTTATTTGCAATTTGTGTTCAGTGGATTTATTGCAAAACGAGAAAAAAGCAATTTCGGCGTCTTCGTTCCCTTGTGATGTTCCTTTTTCTTTTTTAAGTACTTTTAATGGAGAGAAGACCATGCCGCGGAGTGGTCGGAGATCAACTAAATACGAGGAGATGGAATTTCCATAATCATTTCGATCGAATCCCAATATCTGTGGTCTATTCCCAGCAAACCTATGTATATTTGCACTACCAGTTCTTATTTCTTTCTATTTCTCATAAGAAATTAATCAAATTTGAGGGCAAAAACCAGTTTTTTTCTTCAGAAACACGTCCACATTACATGAAAAGATACACACATCAACCCATGAGATGAAATAGAGATGAGGACGGAATTAACCCCAAAAATACGAGTACCCTGTCCGATAAGGCATAGCATACGTGACTCATAAGCTGTTGATGATGGACGTAAGGGTTATTTAATCTCTTGTTGCATACGGTGTTGCATACAGTGTCGATTGCTGATGGAATTCTAAAATCGTCCTTCGCGTTATCATCATCCTTTTTAGTATATACTGGATCTACATATGTACTTAAATCCATGTCCTTAAAGTTCTTAGTCGTTCTTGGAATTGATTGATGTACCTATATGGCTGGCCGACAAGTTAAAAGTGAATCTTTAAGGAAACTTGGCAATTGTATCATAAAACTACCCTTACCGGCTACCCGAATATACAGATGCATCCATGTATAGATGCTGTGGTTCAGGATATCTTGGATCACAGATGCTTGGACGGGTTTTGATTTTGATTTTTTTTTCTTCCAATTTCAATAAAATCGTTGACAGGTTTTGCCGCCCGGTTTCCTAATAACTACATATTCATACGTGTGTACCGGTCGATTTCTAGCATCTCAGCTTTCAAGGAATTTTAAGGAGAAGACTGAAGAGGGAGAAAACAGGTTTTAGCTTAAACCATAACTACATCTTTTCTAGTTTGTTTTTTGTTCTCCGTTTAAGATCGAATTCGGTGATAGCCTTTGAAGAAATGCAAATTATTTTATAGAAGTGACACGGTCGGAGTCGGAGGACACGAACTCGTAGTACGATGGCATAGGGCAGGGCTGATTGTCACCTTGCTAAACGGGACATGTATTATGTTGATTCTAAGCCTAACCTTACAGGGTTATGAAAATTCAAGAGTTTGTCAAACAACAACTCTGAACCTTTATTCTCTAACCAAATCTTCTTCTTCGTATCGGGCGCTACAGTTCGGGGTGAACCAGGGCCTCAACTAACACGCCCCTCCAGCTAGTACGACCTTTGGCTAGCCTTTTCCATTGCCGCCAGGGTTCCGAACCGTCCGGTTTTTGACCGCACTGTTAGAACGACGTTGCCGCGTAATTTGCCGGCATAGGTATGTATGTAGTAAGTTGTAGGCAGCACGCAGGCCGTGATGGACGACAGACGGGTGCACGGAGAAAAAAAAATAGTTACCCCCCCCCCCCCACCCATGTGTGCAGCGACCCGACACCTTGTTCATGGGGAAAGAGGAACCTGGCCCTCCAGGTTGGGGGTTAACCTCCCTATCGCGTAAAACAAATATTTGTTCAGAGACAACCAACTTGCTTACTTACTTATCAAGCCAGCGATCCATGGAGGATCTGAGCCTGAGCTATAGCTGCCTTCCATCCTTGACGGTCCTGGGCACGCTGCTTCCAGTTATCAAGACCAAGATATCTTAAATCCGTGATTACTTGGTCTTTATATCGGAGGTTCGGTCTTCCTCTTCTCCTCGAAACAGGAGGCTCGGAGTCGAAGACCCTCTTAGCTGGAGCGTTGATATCCATGCGCTCGATGTGGCCGGGCCAGTGCAGTCGACGGATCTTTACCTTCCGGACTACATCCACATCTTTGTACAGCTCGTAGAGTTCTCGGTTGTGTCTTCTTCTCCATTCACATTCTTCACAGACAGGACCAAATATCCGGCGCAGAATTTTTCTTTCGAAAGAACCCAAAATCAGCTCCGTCGTCCAGCTTTCGGCTCCGTACACCAAGACTGGCAGTATGAGCGTTTTGTAAAGCATAACTTTGGTCTTTCGAGTGAGGAGTTTTGACCCCAGTTGTTTGGTCAAGCCGAAGTAGCAGCGGTTGCCAAGGGCGATTCTATGCCGGATCTCCACTATGGTGTCATTTATGGAATTTACGTTTGCCCCGAGGTAGACAAACTCCTTAGCTACCTCGGAATTGCAGCTGTCAATTGTTATATTTTGTCCCAGGTGGTGAGGGACGGAATGGTTTTTGCTTGACAGCATGTACTTCGTGCTGTCCTCATTGACTTAAGACCAACTCGTTTCGTCTCGTTGTCAGAGACAACCAACAGCCTGGGATACGGACGGATAACTATCCGCATTAAGGCCAATCTCGGCAATATAAGCTTAATTTGTGTCCGAGCCCCCACCGAGGAGAAAGATGACCGACATAAAGACGACTTCTGTGATCTCGTAGGCAGAACATATGCCCAATGTCCCAGCTATGACACCAAAGTCGTTCCAGTAGATTTCAATGCGAAGCTGGGTAAGGAAGCTATCTTTGAATGAGTCATTGGAAAGCACAGCCTACACAACACCATGTCAGAAAACGGACTAAGGCTAGTGGACTTTATGGCGGGTCATAATCTCGTGGTAGCAAGTACACGATTCCCACACATCAACATTCATAAGGGGACCTGGCGGTGTTTCGATCAATCGACAACCAATCAAATTGATCATACTGCGATCGACGGCAGACAGTCCTCCAGCATCCTAGATGTCCCAAACCATTCGAGGAGCCAACATCGTCTCGGATCATTAATTTGTTGCAACCAAGGTACGGATGCGAATTTCTCGGAATCAACGGAGTCGAGTAAGAACACCAACATCTAACGTCGGAAAGCTGCAATCGCAGGAGACCGCCGGGACCTTCGGCGATCAAGTCTCCCTCAAGCTCTCTCAAGTCCCGATGCAATCTGCAGAAACCATAGAACAGCAATGGAGTCGTTGTCAGAACGCCATAAGAGAGACCGCCTCAGATGTACCCGGTTTCGAGCCACCACCGTCGAGAAACCCCTGGTTTGATGATGAGTGCAGACAGGCCCATGTAGAGGAACAGAATGCATACATGGCCATATTGCATCGACGGACCAGAGCTGCCCGCGAGCTTTATGAACAGAAAAGGAGGGAAGAGCATGCGCATGGGTCCAGCAACGATCCCTGTTTAAATGCCCGGGTCAAGTTGACAAACAGCCTACTCACGGCGCCCTCTGGATAGTCTCTTCAACAACCGTATGCAGCGACAAAACCCCGACCAGAATGGCGGTTGTGCGGCGGGCTAACAATCCGCCCACGTGAAAAGAAAACAAAAGTTAGGAATGAGCAAGATGCCTCGGATACACGGACGGATACTCGACGAAGACAACGCACGAAAAAGGAACACGATTTGCGAGTATGCTCCTGGAATGTCAGAACCCTGTACACTCCCGGAGCTGCTCATAAACTAGAAGGAATCCTCACGCAGTATCCGCCTTGTATATTAATGCGGTCCAGGAAATACGCTGGATAGGAAACGGCTGTCACAAAAGATTGCACATGTTGGGGTGCGGATTTGTCGAGGGAAAGCGGTTAAGGTCGTAGGCCATCGACTTCAAACCTATAAGTGATCGCCTGGCTGTGATCCTCATCAGAGGCTGATTTTATAACATCAGCCTTATACGTCCACACGTCCCTACCGACGAGGCTAAAGACCCTATCAAGGGGAACTTCTATGATCTCTTGGACAACGCCTACGGAGCTTGTCCGCAGTACGATGTCAAAATCGGTAAGGAGAAGACCTTTGGCAGAGTGGTCGGAAAGCCCAGTCCCACGATATAACAACAGATAACGGCTTTTAACTCACGGACTTTGCGACAGCTCGTAATGCGGTGATAAGTAGCACAAGATTCTCTCGTAAGCGAATTCATACAGCAACCTGGCGATCTCCAAACGGTCGAACCGCCAACCAAATCGATCATGTGCTCATTGACGCAAGGCACTCGTCAAACATACTGGATGTGCGTACATTCAGAGGGGCAAATGTCGACTCTGACCACTTCCTCGTAGCAGCAAGATTCAGAGCTCGACTGTGCAATGTCAGAAAGCTGCACCAGCCCATCAGGAGGAGGTTCGACATTGGGCGCCTGAGCACACCGGAGGTTGCCAGAGTCTACAGGGAGCAGCTGAGCGAAAGACTCTACGGTATGCCTACGTCGAACACAAATGCCAATAATATGTGGCTGCATTGCCCCTCAGCCATTCAGGAAGTAGCCGAAACCACCTTAGGGTACCTACCACCACCGACAAAAAACCCGTGGTATGATGGCGAGTGTGAGCAGAAAAAGGCAGCAACCGACGAGGCGTACCAAAAGGTGCTGCAGAGGAAAACCAGGGCAGCGCAAGAAGAGTACTGAGCCAGAAGAGGGGAAGAGAAAAAACTACTGCGACAAAAGAAAAGAATCTTCGCAGCCTCCTAGCTCAAGGATATCGAGGAGTCTAGGGATAAGCATAAAATACGAGCCTTTTACAAGAAAGCCAAAGGCCTTGCAGGAGGCTTCAAAAAGGGCACCCAGGCTCTTCGAAACTGGGAGGGTAATCTTGTCACCGACCCGCAGGGAATAGTGGATGCATTTAAGCAGCACTTCCAGCAGCTGCTTAACGAGCATGACCAAGAGAGAGTGGTAGGGACCGAGGAAATCCCAACTCCAGCCGCTGAAGTAGTCCTCCCACCCAACATAGAAGAAGTCGGCACAACTATTCAGAAGATGAAGAACAACAAGGCCGCAGGCTCAGATGGCTTGCCATCAGAGCTTTTCAAGGCTGGCGGCGATGTTCTGGTAGGGAGCATGCACCAGATCGTCTGCAGAATTTGGGAAGATGAGAGCATGCCCGACGACTGGAATACCAGCTCTATATGCCCCATCCACAAAAAAAGGCGATCCTACCTCTTGCAAGAACTATAGAGGTATATCCCTGGTCAATGTCGCATACAAGATCCTGTCCAGCGTATTGTGTGAACGTCTAAAACCATTTTGCACCGCACTAATCGGCAGCTACCAGTGCGGCTTCCGGCCCGACAAATCAACTATTGACCAAATTTTCACACTTCGACAAATCCTGGAAAAGACCAACGAGTTTTGAATCGATACGCATCATCTTTTCATTGATTTCGACATCGTGAAGAACTGTTTGGGGCGACGGCCGAATTCGGGATCCCGGTAAAACTGATCCAGTTGTGTCGCGCCACGCTAAAAAACACGCGATGCACCGTGCAGCTCGGTTCTAGGACCTCGGAACCATTCGAAACATGCACCGGATTTCGGCAAGGAGATGCGCTGTCATGTGACTTCTTCAACCTGGTGCTGGAGCAGATAGTGCGACGGGCAGGCGTCAACAGGGAAGGCACTATCTTTTACAAGTCCATCCAGCTGCTAGGATACGCGGATGATATCGACATCATCGCGTGTTCTCGCCGTGGCATTGTGGAAGCATTCACGGCGATTGAAGAACAGGCGAAGCGAGTTGGTCTTTAGATCAATGAGGACAAAACGAAATACATGCTGTCAAGCAAAAACCAATCCGTCGCTCACCACCTGGGACAAAATATAACAATTGACAGCTGCAATTTCGAGGTAGTTAAGGAGTTTGTCTACCTCGGGGCAAACGTAAATTCCACAAATGACACTACAGTGGAGATCCGGTATAGAATCGCCCTTGGCAACCGCTGCTACTCCGGCTTGTCCCAACAATTGGGGTCAAAACTCCTCACTCGAAAAACCAAAGTCATGCTTTACAAACGCTCATACTGTCAGTCTTGCTTCACGGAGCCGAAAGCTAGACGATAAGCAGGACGGCGGAGCTGATCTTGGGTTCTTTCGAAAGAAAAATTCTGCGTCGGATATTTGGTCCTGTCTGTGAGGAAGGTGAATGGAGAAGAAGACACAACCGCGAACTCTACGAGCTGTACCAAGATGTGGATGTAGTCCGGAAGACAAGGATCCACTGGCTCGGCCACATCGAGCGCATGGACATCAACGCTCCAGCTAAGAGGGTCTTCGACTCCGAGCCTCCTGGTTCGAGAAGAAGAGGAAGACCGAACCTCCGGTATAAAGACCAAGTAATCGCGGATGGAAGACATCTTGGTATTGACAACTGGAAGCAGCGTGCCCGGGACCGTCAAGGATGGAAGGCAGCTATAGCTCAGGCTCAGATCCTCCATGGATCGCAGGCCTGATAAGTAAGTAAGTGAGTAAGATTTGGTAATTTTAGACCTTTATACAGCTTAAGTTGCTTGCAGAATACTCCACTGCCCACCCCGTCTTTAGTTTTAGACCCGTCAGTGTAGAAATCCACGCATTTTCTGCGGGGTTGAGTTTGACGAGTCCAGTTCTGTCTGTCGGATATATGGTTGTGAAGTTTTTGTCCAAGACTATGGTGGGTTCTATGTGGTCCAAGTTTTCTGCCATAGTTATCCTGTTTTGCGGGATGGAGGAGTGGCCAGTGACATAGCTCGCCCAATTCGAGTTGGCTTTTAGTCTTATGGCCGTGTGTGTGGCAGTTTGCTTACCGAAAATATCGAGTAGTGTAAGGTCTAGTATCATGTTAAGCGCAGCCGTTGGTGTGGACCCGGTAATGCACATACATGCCATCCTTTGTACCTTCTCGAGTTGTTTGTGGTATGTTGTCTTGTCCAGTGCAGTCCACCAGGCTATCACTCCATACATTAGTATGGGTCTAACGACCGTGATGTAGAGCCATAGGGTGATCTTGGGATTGAATCCCCATTTTTTCCTATGGCTTTCTTACATGTGTAGAGAGCTATTGTTGCTTTTTTTGCTCTTTCAATTGTATTGCTCTTCCAAGTTAATTTCCTATCGAGTATAATGCCAAGGAATTTGGCACTAGAGGAATAGGTTAGCCTGGTATCGAGCAGAGTGATAGGGCAGTTTTCCGGGATTTTATGCTTTTTGGTAAATAGCACGAGCTCCGTTTTCTGGAGATTAACCCTGAGTCCGTTACTATTCGCCCATTTGCACAGAAATGTGCCGATTGCATGCGGTCATTCAGTGTAGACAGGTATTTGCCTGAGATTGAGATGGCAACGTCATCGGCGTAGGCAACAACGTCCAGGCCTTCTTTCTCCAGTTTGATAAGTAGTTCGTTCACAACTACATTCCAGAGTAGAGGTGAAAAGACCCCACCTTGCGGGGTTCCCTTGGTAACCACTCTGGTAGTTACTAGGCTTCCCCACTTAGAGTGAATCTTGCGCGTTAACAACAACTCGCTGATCAGCTCTATCAGAGTCCTCTTCACCTTTAGCTTTTCTAGCCCTTCTATTATTGCTTTCGGTGTGACTTTGTTAAAGGCGCCCTCTATGTCTAGGAAGGCTGTCAGAGTATATTTTTGAGATGGATTGATCTTTCGATTTTCCTCACAGATGTGTGAGGGGCTTTTTCGACCGATCTACCCTTACAGTAGGCGTGCTGTGCCTTAGAAATTAGGGAGGGATCCAAGCTGTGCCGTATGTGTAAGTCTTTCAGCCTTTCTAAAGTTTTTAGAGCGAAGGATGATAGACAGATAGGCCTTAGATCCTTGGGGGAAGTATGAAAGTTCCTGCCGACTTTGGAGATGAAAAGTACCTTTGCGCCCTAAGTAAGTAAGTAAGGCAATTAATTCTGGCAATTAATTAATTAAAGCTGGAAAAAGTATATACGAGCCAGAAATGACTGCAATACCCACATTCGGCGAGCCAAAATTCCAATCCGACCAATAACTGAGGCGTCAAATCCTCCAATGTCCCAAATGTAGCAAAAGTTTCTGGTCTTTTGTCAAAAACATAAAAATCTCGTCTTCATCGGTATACCTATCACAGCCTTAGACGAAACTAACCTTCTTGCTCGCAGCTCTATCCTTAAAGATTTTGACATACACAAATCAGCTTGTCCAATAGTTCAAGAGGCAAAACTACTGCGTAAGCTTTTTCACCTTTCCTACTCTTCTAAGCTCTACGAGTACCCAGCCCAATCCCAAAAAAGGCTACCGACCCTGGCTACTATCTCTAGCTGAGGTATTTTTTTTTCAAAGGTCATGGGAATACTGTTTAGCTGCCATTTATTGAAATATTCTGAATCATGGTAACTCCTCAATGGCTGACAGTATGGTTTCCATAGCAACAGATCAACTGGTGATGTAGTGGCATACATAGCTTAACGAAAAATTAAATCGCCCGATTCACCAAACGAATTTGTCGAAAATGCATACATGGAATAGAAGCAACGATTCGTATCGCTTAATCCAAGTTGTTTTGTTTCGCATAGACGGTGTTCCACAGGGCTCTATTATGTCTCCGACACTTTTTCAATTTTTTTTTTATAGTTTTACAGGAACTCAAGGCTTAGGCCTTATAACGTCCGCGCAAGCGAGACGTCGTGCGAACAGAAGGTAACAGGGAGAGGAAGAGGAGGTGCCTATTGACATTGGTCTTAAATATCGGCATGTTGTATTGAGGGGAGAAGACCGAACGAGGTAGCGCGTTCCACATTCGTGTAGTTCGGTTGAAGTAAGTATCTCTATATTTGACAGCACGATCGCAAATGGGCTTCAAAGTGAATTCGTGGGTAGTTTGGGAGAGACGTGTATCGCGGGAGAAGTTCAAAAGGGTACTGGCTACTTCATTAGAGCTCTTAGATGAAAGTTACAATAAAACAATGAAAGGCAGGAGACATCCCTGCGATGATCCAGCGAGTGAAATGAATTTGTGATGCTGCAATCTCCTATGAGTTTTATCGCGCGATTTTGTATTCTGTTCAGTAAGTGCAGTGAGATCTTAGATGCGCCAAACCAGGTATGAGCGTTGAACTCCAACTTAGGACTTATGAACGACATTGTGTCACCAGTGGATCTGTTGCTGCGTACTGCCGGTCATTGAGGAGTTTCTGCGACTCGAGATATTTCATTAGCTGACGATTTATCAGCGTTTCCTTGACCTTGGAAAGAAGGGACGTTAGTGCAATGGGTCGGTAACAAATGCTGGACAAATCCTGTCTTCCACCTACTTTAGTAGAGCCCAGATGAGTAGTTAAGGTGTAAAATCTTATGCAGTGGTTGTGCCAGCGTAGAAGGACACCTCTTCAGAATTATTGGGGAAATACCATCTGAACCAGCGGATTTGTGTGTGTCAAGTTCTTTAGGAACCCTTGCAACTGTACGAGTACGGAAGTGAATTAATTTTTATAATTCTAACCCACACCTTCGCCGACGACAGTACCCACAGCTTTTCATAATCGATTACTAGCTTGCAACCTCTGCTCTTGAGCTGTAAAAAGTGAGCCGTAGCGTATGTTAGGTTATGTTAGGTTAAAATGGTTGGCATACGTCACACGTAGGCCGAAGTCGGCCCATTGTGATACCACATGGATCATATTACCTTGATCCGTTTCCTGAAAACCAATCGGTGTTTCCGATGAAGCGATGGAGTTGAGCTCTTTTTATATCCGCTAGCTCACTTAAGTTATCATAGAAGGGCGCGCCGACGTAGATCCTCCTGCGATTCGCAAAAGAAGAACATGAGCAGAGGAGGAGGTGTATTGATTCCTCCTCCTCCTATTCCATGCAGCTGCGACAGAAGTCATTGGAAGGTAGCCCTGGTCTGGCGGCGTATTTTCCAATGGTACAGTGACCTGTGATGACAGCCACTAGAGTGCTTAAGGTTGCCCCTTTGGTTGTCACTAGGTCCCTGGTTCATCCTAGGTTTAACTTAGGCCAGATTTTTTTAGTGATAAAGCCGATGTTACTTTCATTCCATTGGAGGTTGGTCGCCTCTACCTCGGTCGCCTCGGTATAGAGGGAAATCGAGTCCTTTGGTATGACTTTCCCTTCAGCCAATTGCTCCCCGTGTGGAAAGACAACTTCGGAGTTTCTAGTAAACACATTCTGCGGGATCGTGTAGTCTGTGCCCATGGGTACTTCGAAGTGATTAAGAATGCTAGTATGGTCTTTGTGTGATGTGGGCCATTTTCCTATGCCTCTAATTCGTAGGCAGCAACTTGCTTGTTGAAGAGCTCCGACGGTGGAAGACGTAATAGGACATTTAGGGCCTCCGTGGGGGCTGATCTGATCGCTCCGCTTATATATAAACTGGCCGATCTTTGTACTTTCCCCAGAAGGTTTCGATAGACTGCGTTGTCCAGAGCACTCCACCAGACTAAGACTCCAAACAGGAGGATGGACCTTACGACTGCTGTGTAGAGCCAGTGCGTAATGCTTGGTTGGAAGCCCCACTTCTTGCCCACCACCTTCTTGCAACTGTAGGGGGCAGTGGTTGCTTTCTTGATGCGATCCAGAATGTTGGGTTTCCAATTAAGCCACCTGACAAGGACTAGGCCTAGGTATTTAGCCTGATCTTTAATTATTAATTGGGTTTCACCCAGCTTGGTCGGTTGAAGGGCGGAATTTTATATTTATTTGTAAACAGTACTAGGCCAGTCTTCTTGGGGTTGACCCCAAGTCCACAGTACTGCGTCCAGGTTATTAATGTATATCATGCACCTTGCATTAGATCGCTTGGAGTGCTGGGAAATTTTCCTGTGACGGCAATAGCAATGTCATCTGCATAGGCAGTCACAGCGTACCCCTCTTGTTCTAGCAACAGTAGTAGTTCATTGACCACCACGTTCCAGAGGAGGGGGGAGAGTACTCCACACCTCTGCTGACCATTTTAGTTGAAACGGCACCAGTGAAGTTGGCTTTGACGACTCATTGTGTTAGCAGTTGTCATAACAGTTCTATCACTCATCCCGCAACACCCCGATCAGACAGCGCTTTGGTGACCGTCCATGGCTTAGCATTGTTAAACGAGAAAGGCCACTAAGGTCTATTCCTTGTATTCCAGTGACCTTTCTATGGTGCTAACCAGTGAGTGGTGTGCTGTTTCCACCGATTTGCCTTTGTTGTAGGCATGTTGGTATCGAATATGTGCGTCTTAAATCTTCTCTAGAGTTTTTAGTAAAAAAGGAGTGAGACTAATAGGTCTCAAGTCATTTGCTTACATGTAGGAGCTTTTGCCTGCCTTGGAGATGAAAATGACTTCCTTCCACTTGCTAGGGATGTAGGATAAGGAGAGGCAACCCTTATACATATATTACTACAAGCCAGGGAAGAGAAGAATGAGATCTGCTACCTGCTGGAGCTCCGCTGGTATCCGATCCTGGAGACTTGTAAGGGTCAAAGCTTTTTAGAGCCCAGAGGATAACATTGCTGTTTAACAGGTTGCGAGCACGTTCGAAGGAGGATGTTCTCGGCTGGATAACTTGAGGAGGCGTCATAGCTGAGTCACTACCGCCCGGAAAGTGTGCGTTCAGAAGAAGTTCCAGGGCTTCCGTGCTGGAGATCATCCAGGAACCATCATTCCGCATTAGGTGACTTGGATTGTATGAGACCGAAGCCAGAATCTTCGTTATTCTTGAAGCTTCGGAGGTCGCCTGGATATTTTCGCAGTAGTTCCCCCACAATTGCCTTTTGGCCTTCCTGGTCGCTGCCTTAAATGATTTAAGTGCCTCCTTATAGAAGTCCCAGCGTATGTTAAGCTCATTCAATTCCGGGATTCTTGTATTGGGAAAACAAAATAGTGTAGAACTGAATGCTTCCAAAACACAGTGTTGTCTCCTGTCGTTTAAGCATATCACCGATACTTAGCCATTTTCCCTGAATGGAACTTGCAGCTTACAAATCGAGAAGCTGTTCATCCATGACACACATACCCAGTGTCATTGACAATCTTAGTTGGATCTGGTGGAACAACGCAGGAATGAACCATGGCAATGGTAACGCTAACTACATACAAATGACGCACATGCTGCGTGAGATTTAGGTCATCATTTGCTGTGCTCCCAATGTACGGCTGATCTGACCATTTTTCACATTGAACTCTAGACATACGCGATCACCAGAATTAGCTATCAAAGACATCAAAGTATCAAGATAACCATATTTCATTAAAAACCATCGTTCTAATACATAAACAGAAATAAATAAATAAATTACACAATACGCTGCACGCCATCAGGCACGCCTACTCCTAACTTAGCCAATGACTATAAGAGAATGACCTTCCTCTCCTAAGGTCTAATCTACTAGCTTCAATTCCCTAGTAATCTTCCGGATTTTATTGTCCAGCGTTTTGTCTTCGTATTCGCATATGTAATGCTGTCTCGACGTACATTCTTGTCCGTAGTAAAAGTACGAATGCTTCGCCGGATTATACGATAGCCTCAGGCATCTGCCTTCTCCTCGAATCTCCATCGTATTGTTTAGTATCTCATCGGACTCGGTTTTCGTGCCATTTATACCGGTCGCGTTAGCTCCCTCCTGCTGTAAGTTGTTCGCTATCGATGTTAGATTCATTTTCGGATTGACAGGTTTCGCCGAATTGGCCCAGATCCACAGTAGGCCTGGGTTCAAACCGCCCAACCAAAAGTCCCGACCTCGATGGAATTGTTGATTCAACAGGTGAGCAATAAGCTCTTCGTTCTCCGACACCTTTTCGAACTCGGTCAGATAGGAGTTCATCGACTTGCAAGCGGTATTCGCAGTCTTCCAATTAACCTTCTGATCGCTGTTAATGAAATAGCAATTGTCACTGATGCGAGTGAAATTCGCCGGACATGGATCGCGAACTATGGATAAAAGCAATGAGCGCAAAAAAAACCTTAATGTTGTGCACTAGTTATACCTTCTTTCTGGTTATTACCCGCCATCAGGTAGTAGATCAACTGTTCTGCCCTGCGCAAACGACTTTCTAAGTAGTCGACGCGGTAGACGAGTTTCTCGATTGCACCCAGCAAATAGAGGTCATTCTCGGATACGGCCCGAACGTGTTGCTGCTGATGAACTGGATGACTTGATGGTTGTTGCTGCTGCTGTGCCATATGACCACTTCCAAAGCCTGTTGGCACTCCGCTTTGGCGGAATGGATGACTAATCACCTTAGCTGGAGGCCGCATATGCGGCTCTAATTCCATTGCCTCTCCCATACGTTTTGTTATGTAGATATTGTTGTTGTAGTACGTTGGAATGTATCGTTGGAAATTATGATCGTTGGCCATTGGGTTCATCGGCGTCATTGGTGTTCCCGGATTCATGAAGACGTTTTTCCCCGTCCTTGAGTTATTGTCTTGGCTTAAAAACACAATTCAAATTACCGTAAAGCACAACGAAGAAAAATTTCACTTTTTATCACGTCATCCATACCTTAGTGTGTAGTCTTCGAGAAACCTTGACCACACCAATTGGTCGGACAGACAGCTAGCACCTATAGCTTTGTTATCACTTATGGAAATGTTAACATTATGTAACGATTGCAATGGTTCAACCAACCTAGTGCACAGAACCACGGTTACACCAAATAAGAGTACCGCGGCCAATCGGTTTGGATTCATTTTCAATTGTACGACTGAGCGGAATTGGATACACTTCTAGAGACCCGGAACACTGTAGACTGAATGGAGGAATTGTGCGTTGTAACTGATGCTCTACGATGTGACGGTATGAACGGCAATCGAATTACTGAAGCAACTTTCTCCCGTAACGATGGCATCGTGAGCGGAAGAGAGTTAATAGTTTCGATTTTATTTGCGTTGTTAACGTGGTATTTTTCCTCCTCTTTTGCTTCGCGGTTTATTTTATCTTAATCTTCTTTGGCCGATAAAGAATTGCACGTATAGGAAGGCGTACCTGTGGTGTTCAGGGGCCTTAGTGCCCACGAAGAGTGATGGAGGAAGAGTTGAATTTGCACATAATTAAGAAAAACGAATGGGGAGAATGATGGCTTTGGACTAAATTTGGGCAATTGTAGGTCAGTGAATGGTGATATAGAAGTTCCGATGTTTTTCTATGAAAATGTAAAGCTTTCTCGAATCAGCTTTTGAAAAGGTTCGTCTGTCCACTACTTCAGTGTCAACTGTCCTTTAATACTTACTTACTTACTTATCAGACCGGCGATACATGGAGAATCTGAGCCTGAGCTATAGCTGCCTTCCATCCTTGACGGTCCCGGGCACGATGCTTCAAGTTATCAAGACCAAGATGTCTTACACCCGTGATTACCTGGTCTTTATACCGGAGGTTCGGTCTTCCTCTTCTTCTCGAACCAGGAGGCTCGGAGTCGAAGACCCTCTTAGCTGGAGCGTTGATGTCCATGCGCTCGATGTGGCCGAGCCAGTGTAGTCGACGGATCCTTGCCTTCCGGACTACATCCACATCTTGGTACAGCTCGTAGAGTTCGCGGTTGTGTCTTCTTCTCCATTCACCTTTCTCACAGACAGGACCAAATATCCGGCGCAGAATTTTTCCTTCGAAAGAACCCAAAATCAGCTCCGCTGTCCTGCTTATCGTCCAGCTTTCGGCTCCGTACAGCAAGACTTGCAGAATGAGCGTTTTGTAAAGCATGACTTTGGTCTTTCGAGTGAGGAGTTTTGACCCCAGTTGCTTGGACAAGCCGAAGTAGCAGCGGTGGCCAAGGGCGATTCTACGCCGGATCTCCACTGTGGTGTCATTTGTGGAATTTACGTTTGCCCCGAGGTAGACAAACTCCTTAACTACCCCGAAATTGTAGCTGTCAATTGTTATATTTTGTCCCAGGTGGTGAGCGACGGATTGGTTTTTGCTTGACACCATGTATTTCGTTTTATCCTCATTGATCTTAAGACCAACTCGTTTCGCCTGTTCTTCAATCGCCGTGAATGCTTCCACAATGCCACGGCGGGAACTCGCGATGATGTCGATATCATCCGCGTATCCTAGCAGCTGGATGGACGTGTAAAAGATAGTGCCTTCCCTGTTGACGCCTGCCCGTCGCACTATCTGCTCCAGCACCAGGTTGAAGAAGTCACATGACAGTGCATCTCCTTGCCGAAATCCGGTGCATGTTTCGAATGGTTCCGAGGTCCTAGAACCGAGTTGCACGGTGCATCGCGTATTTTTTTAGCGTGGCGCGACACAACTGGAACAGTTTTCCCGGGATCCCGAATTCGGCCATCGCCCCAAACAGTTCTTCGCGATGAATGCTGTCGTATGCGGCTTTGAAATCGATGAAAAGATGGTGTGTATCGATTCGAAACTCGTTGGTCTTTTCCAGGATTTGTCGAAGTGTCGATAGTCGATTTGTCGGGCCTGAAGCCGCACTGGTAGCTGCCGATTAGTGCGGTGCAAAATGGCTTTTGACGTTCACACAATACGCTGGACAGGATTTTGTATGCGACATTGAGCAGGGATATACCTCTATAGTTCTTGCAAGAGGTAGGATCGCCTTTTGTGTTTATGGGACAAATAGAGCTGATTTTCCAGTTGTCGGGCATGCTTTTTTCATCCCAATACAGATGATCTGGTGCATGTATGTATGTATGTATGTATGTATGTATGTTGGCGTTACAGTCCATGAAGAGCCTGAGCCGAGCTTCTCTCAATCACCCATGTTATGTGTGATTTCATTTTCACATAGGTGAAAGGGACCTACAGTTTTATTGCCGGTTCCGAACGGCGAATTTCGAGAAGCTTTTCATGACAATTTTACTAGAGGGGGTTGTGTCAGAACCCCGCTGAGGAGAAACACCTTGAAAAACACGTTCGATGATATGGCTGTGTCGGGATTCGATCCCGAGTCATCGGCGTCAGAGGCCAACACACTACCCACTGCGCCACGGTGCTCACAATGATCTACCAAAACATCGCCGCCAGCTTTGAAGAGCTCTGATGGCAAGCCATCTGAGCCTGCGGCCTTGTTGTTCTTCAGCTTTTGAAAAGCAGTGCCGACTTCTTCGATGCTGGGTGGGAGGACTTCTCCAGCGACTGGAGTTAGGATTTCTTCAGTCCCTTCCACTCTCTCTTGGTCAAGCTCATTAAGCGGCTGCTGAAAATGCTGCTTAAACACATTTACTATTCCCTGCGGGTCGCGACAAGATTGCCTTCGCAATTTCGAAGAGTCTGGGTACCCTTCTTAAAGCCTCCTGCAAGGCTTTTAGCTTTCTTATAAAAGGTCCGTATTTTATGTTTGACGCTAGACTCCTCGATATCCTTGAGCTGGGAGGCTGCGATGATTATTTTCTTCTCTTCTCTAGTCCTCCCTTCTTCTGGCTCGGTACTCCTATCGCGCTGCCCTGGTTTTTCGCCCTTTCAACAACAGGAGGCTTATGTACTACACTGACGAAGGCAGCAAATTCTACAGTGTAACGACGGAAGTTCCACAGGGATCAGTCCTCGGACCTCTATTGTGGAATATTATGAACGATGGCGCTTTCCGTAGGAGTAAGAGTCATCGGTCTTGCCGACGACATTGCTATAGTCACAGTGGCCAAGCACATAGAGGAAGTGGAGGTGGCTATGAACACAGCTATCTCCAAGGTGATTGATTGGCTTGTAAATGCCGGCCTGGAACTAACCGCCCAGAGAACGAAGGCTGTGCTCATAACCAGCCACTAGAAGGTGGAATATGCGAGCTTCTTAGTCGGAGATCAGACGATTAGGTCTAAGGGTTCAGTGAAGTACCTAGGGGTTATGCTGAACAACAGGCTCTCCTTTAGGGTACACATAAGGTACGCCAGGAGAAGATATCACTTACACAAGGAGCACTCTCACGAACGCTTTCGAATGAAGGTGGGCCCGGATATGAGCGCAGGGTCAAAAATCTTAAAAAAATTGCGTTACGTAATACTTGAACGCCCCCTTAATCCCCCGGGGTAAGTGGTTGGAGTGTGCAGGGGTGTGGTTTAGTACGTGGGCGTTGTGAATAAGGCACTAGATAAACATATGGTTTGTTTGCAAAGACTTTGGTTTTATTTAGATATTTTAAGTTCGGTTTAACTATAATGTTTTGTGCGTATATTTTTTGAGGTTAAGCCAGTAGTGCACGTGCCAAAGCGAAGAAGAGCGCCGACCAATGTGACTTTGCCACGTTGATTGACACTTGACGTTTTGGTGTCTTTTTACATTGATGTTAAGCAGCTGGCTTGGGCTGTGTGCCCATTACAGGCGTGAGTAAAAGGGAGAATAAGTACCCGCGAATCGTGCATGATGGTAACCCGGGCTCCCAGCATTTCCTTTAATACCCACCTTGAGTCCAACGGATTCAAATTCCATCAACAAACAACAATTCATGAAAGCAAACCAACCAAAGTTATTATTTTTTTTTTGTGTTTTTTTTTTTACTTCAGTTTCTCCTAGAAAGCACAGGCAAATAAA
Source organism: Eumerus sabulonum (assembly GCA_951905685.1). NCBI lineage: Eukaryota > Metazoa > Arthropoda > Insecta > Diptera > Syrphidae > Eumerus > Eumerus sabulonum. The sequence continues at coordinate 11,767,740 of OX645060.1, forward strand.
TTAACAAATAAAACAAAAAAATTAATAAAAATTAAATAAGAATAAATTAAATGTTTTCTTTATACGATTATTATAATGATTTTACTTTCGAAATTAAATTTAAAAAAAGAAATGAATTTCTTTTCAGATATTATATATAGATGGTTCTAGTAGAGATATGTAGATAGATAGAGAGAGAGAGAGAGAGATAGAAATTCATAATGCACATTCGTTCTGTTTCAATGATGTTATTTCGATGTTGTATCTTTGGTTCCATTTTATTTTATTTAGTAGCTTCAAGCTATTTATTACATATTTTTCAATATAAAATTCATTTTTCTCTTTTAATAAATGAAGGAAGCGTTGTTGTGATCTTTGCTGGTGTTGAGATATACCATATGTGCAACTTCTTGATTTTTTCGTTTTTTTATATTAAAATTTTTGAATTTAAACATATACATATGAAGGATTTTTAATAACCAGCCAATTCTGCAAATGTGGAGTCCATTTCGTCGGCAAGACTCTTGTATCTGTCTTTGTTGATGCCCAATTCGTCTGTAGATTAGAAAGATAAAATAGAATGAGATTAGTTATGGGAAATGGAGAAGTTTTCTTTCTGTGCATTTGTGGACAAATAAAGATAGAAAATATTATTAACAAATTGCTTTGATAAAATATAGAAAAACAAAATTTAAAATCAAGGAATAAAGGGTATTCTATTGCTTTTGTATAAGTCGGTTAGCAATAGATTTTGTCTTTTTTTTTTTTGGAATCAAAAAACCTGACAAACAATTTATGGAAAAGGACGTGCTACAACAAAAAATAATAAAACAAAGGACATACATATACCAACAACAAAAATCATACTATGCGCATCGTGGGATTCGATTGTTGTCATTTAAACAAGTTCGACAAATCGGGTTATATGAGATGTACAATGAGAAACAAATAATACAAAAAAAAAGTAAAATATAAATACTTTAAAGAAAAATCACCTTTTTTCATATATTACAATGTTACGGATTTTCAAAAAAAAAAAAAAAAAAAAAACAAATCGGACATTCCGATAAGGCAATGAAAAAAACCCGTCTGGCAGGCATCGATCGATAAAGAGAGGAATTGAGCGTAGCCCTTAAATGACGAGGTCGATCGGCGGAATTAGTAGTTTGGTTTTTTCTCCTATCTTTTGGTTTTATTTTACAGTATTCATGTCGTTTTTGTGTTCATTTAAGAATTTCTGTACATAAATATGTGCGGATAAATGGGCGAAAACAAGTGGATTATGAGTGAAGTGAAGTTACTTAGGTTTTTGTTAACATCATAGTTTGGATGAGGATTTTTAAAAAATTTAAAAATCATTTTTTCCAAGCCTAATTGTGTCATGAACGTGTATTAAAGTCAAAACTAGGTTTTGCAAGTGCTGTTTCTACACCATTGACATTGAAAAGTGACAATTTTCTAGAAAGACCCTATGAATATCCATATGGTTTTAAAGCCTCTTAAATAGGTGAGAAACAAGATAAAAATATATGCAGTGCATTTGAATGGTAACTAAAGAGAACTAATAACTTTAGCGTAAAATCGTTTGGGTCCGGAAAAATGTGTGTTGTGTTTTGTAAATGTTTGTAAATTATTTTAAATTGATTTTTATCATTATTTTTAATTTTAATATCCGGTAAGTTCGGCAAATGTTGAATCCAAATCATCGCAGATCGCTTTGTATTTTTCTTTTTCGTGGAAGAGACGGTCTGCAAAAAGCATCATTATATTAAAAGCATAGCATTTATTATACAGTTTAATTAAAAAAAAAATGAATTAAAATTCTTCGCATTTAAAATATTCTTTATACATAATGTTAAATTGTTTTATTTATTTATTTAAATGTATGGTTAGTTAAGCCATACTATGTATCTAAATATATATTGAATATTTTCACTGATTGATAGATGGAATTTTTTGCTTTCGATATAGTAAAAATTTACGAATTTTGAAAATTGATTAACATTACCTTCTAGCCTGTCGACTTCCTTCTGGAGCCTCTTAACTTGTTTCTCAGCGTGTTCGGCACGTTGTTCGGCTTCCTTCAATTTAACAGTCAATGTCTTCATCTCACGCTTGAATTCCTCTACTCTCTGGTTGGCCTTCTCCTCGGATACTTCCAAGGATTTCAAAGAGTTACCGACGACCTACACAAGTCACATTTATATAGCATCGATAAGATTAGTTGATTTTTATATATGTATATCTTTTACCTTCAATTCTTCCTCGAGCTCCATGATCTTTGACTCACCGGAGCGGACACGATCTTCAGCGACTTCGAGTTCATCTTCAACGAAGGCCAACTTGCGGGAAACTTCATCGGACTTGGTATCGGCATCCTCAGCCAACATACGGGCTTCCTTCAATTGATTGGTCAATTGATCCATACGTTCCTCATCCTGTTGCGAACGATTCTCCAATACTTTGCACATACTACAAATAAAATAGTCAATCTTTCTGTACCCATTTCTATCTCCTCATTGTCCTTACCGGTTGTTCTCATCAGCAGCTTGTGTAGCTTCCAACAATTTTTGCTGAGCACTGGTCGAGCGTTCTTCAGATTTTTCCAAATCCTCTTCAATCTGTTGCACCTTACGATTTAAAGTGGCAACTTCAGATTCGGTGGTGGTCAACAGTTTTTCCTTTTCTTCCAATTCACGGTTAGCCTTCTCCAAGGCTTCCTTGGATGAAACCAAATCGACATCGACTTGGACTAATTTCTTTTCCAAATCGCGTACTTCCTCGTTGAGTTTATCAGCGCGGGAATTTGCATCTTTAGCTTGATTTTCACAGGTATCAGCCTTGTCGATGGCATTGTCCTTTTCAAGCTTCATCGCTTGCATCTTCTTCTTGATGGCGTCCATGGCGAAGGTTTTTTTTTTGGTTTACTGTAACACGAAAATTTATACGAAGAAAGTTCTAAAACGAAAAAGGAAAGGATTAACAGTTAGATATTGTGCTTGGAAAAGTTGTGTGGTTAGTTAAAATTAGGCATCCCATGTGAGTGCTATCTTGGAGGTTTAGTAGTTCCCATCGTTTATTATCTACAGCGTACAGATTTTACAGGGACTTGGATCACCAATACAATCGAGCGAATATAATGGAGTATACAATAACACACACCGGAGAAAGTAAAGACTTGAGGAGCTCATATGAAGTCAGGACTTGTTTGAATATACCATGTTCTGAAAGGAGTCCCAGGTGAAGGAGTATACGAATGTACGTTAGAAAAATCTACTTATTTTGATCTTTTCTACGAATTTTAGGGAAACGCTATAAGTTTTAATCTTTTATTTTCAAAAGAGTTTTTTTGTGCAAAATTGAACCCCCTGTTGAACCTGTCGGAAGCCATATTTCGAAAATCAACGAGGTACGTCATTAACGATTTTCTTAAAAGGACATTTCGATAAGATTTTAGGCTTTTATTTCGAATTAGTATTTTTTTTTTCTATACAACATTTAACACCCTGTCTGACTACTAAATGTTATATAGCTAGGGTCTCCAACCCAGCATTATTCACTTCTTTACGGCATTGTTTTTTTGGTTGACTGCTCTGAGCAATGCATTCTATCGAAACCTTCTGGGGAAAATGCAAAGATCGGTCAGCATTTGCATAAGTGGTGCGATCAGATCGACCCCCATGGAGGCCTTACATATTCTACTACCACTCCCATCATTGGACAAGTTGCTGCCTACGCGGCCCTACGGATCAGGAGCATAGGAAAATGCCACACTCTACACAAAGGCCATACTATCATTTTCAACCACCACTTCGAAGTACCCATGGACATGAACTACACCATTCCGCAAAACGTGTTCACTAAGAAAGTCATACCGGAGGACTCGACGGCTCCAAGATGGAGACGGGTGTAGGAAGTGGAGTCTACTCCGAGAAACTTAACCTCAACCTATAATTTAAACTCCCAAACCACTGCAAGCGGAAATAACAGCGAAAAGGGAGTCCCTTGCATAGCTTAGTATCAATGTAATATCCGTTAAGGATATTATCATTTGCACGGATAGCCAATCTGCGATAAAATCCCTGGCAGTGGTAGCCCACAAATCAAAGACAGCTTCCAACTAACTCTAAACGAGATGGCTGAACAGTTCAATATAAAACTACTGTGGGTCCCCGGGCATAGGAATATTCTAGGAAATTGCAAGTTATACTACGGGGTGTTTTACCAGTACTCCGCCGAGTAGGGACGCCACGAAATAAACATTCGATGGCGTTGGTATTATCGGGATCCGAACTCGCTCATCGTGCGTCAGTGTCCAACACACTAACCACTGCGCCACGGCAGCTTCTAAGTAAATCTGGCCTAAGCTGAACTAAGGACGGACAAGGGGCCTTGTGGCAACAAAAAGGGGAACCTCAAGCCATTAAATTGGTGTCATTACAGGTCACTGCGCCACTGGAAAACATGCCGTCAAACTAGGGCTACCTGACAATTACTTCCGCCGCGGCTGCATGGATGAGGAGGAAGATAAATCAATCCACCACCGCATCTGTTCATGTTCCTCTTTTGCGACTCGCAGGAGGATCTACCTCGGCGCGCCCTTCTACGATAACTTAAGTGAGCTAGCAGATATAGAAATAACTCAACTCCATCGCTTCATCAGAAGCCTTGATTGGTTTTCAGCTTGCGGATCTAGGTAATATGACCCATGTGGTATCACAATGGGCCGGTTTCGGCCTACGTGTGGCGTATGCCAACCACTACAGCCTAACCTAACCTTATATTCGAGAGGAAAATAAGTCAGTCGTGTTTTGAGTGAGAAAAGAGCAATATCGCACGGTAATTCGCTTTTTTTGAACGAAAAAAGGTAGGGGTAGACGAAAGAAAATGCAAACGCTATTCTGGGGATCCTTCACCATCGATTACCACAATCGAACGAAGGATGGAGTATAAAAGTCTAACTGAAGTGCGTAATATAGAAGAAGTCGTAGGTGCATCGATCGAGATTGCTACTTGTTTGATCGGGCCAATCCGTATCGCACCTAGTTCGCGGGGGTTTTTGTGTGGAATTGTTACTGTATATGAAACTTAGGTTTAATGCCCATGTTGTGTGTGATTTCGTTTTCCCATAGGTGAAAGGGACCTACAGTTTATTGCCGGTTCCGAACGGCTTCGAGAAACTTTTCATGACAATTTTACTACAAGGGGTTTTGTCAGAACCCCGCTGAGGAGAAACACCGTTAAAAACACGTTCGATGACATGGCTGTGTTAGTATTCGATGCCGTGTCTTCGGCATCAGAGGCCAACAGAGTACCCACTGCGCCACGGAGCTCCCTTTATGCTGTATACTTGAGACAAAAAAGCGTCCAAATTAGACAATTTTTACAGGTGATTTTGCTCCAAACTAGACAAAAGCGGTCCTATTTGTCGTAAAGGGCCTATCGTTTCTTCTACTGCATGAGGCGAGTAGTAGTGGTAATTTGATGAGCAAAAGTTCTTACATACACATCACGATGAACGTTATCGTCAAAATGCGAGAATTATGCTACAAGAGTAGTTCAAGAGTTTATACGTTTATCACACAACCTGAACGGAGTGTAGTGGTTTGGTAGATGTTCGTTCACTACTCTCTAGAGGTGGTTGCCCTAGATAGGATTCGAGAGGAATCGACCGAATTTTCACGTTGGTTGTAGTTCTTGGCAACTGTTTCATGCATTAATTGTGTTATATTAGAATTGCACACATTAAAATGACCATATACTGTGAGTGTTATGCCTTCAATAGTATGTTTGATCATTTCTCACTCACAACAGCTGTGTTGGCTGTTTCCTGGCTATGGAACGACTTTGAACTACAGACCTTCCGTTCGACGGTCGGTGAAATTTACAACTGCACCACGGCTACCCCTTTGTTATATAGTCACCATGTTGACCTGACCTGCCTTACAAGGACTTCTTATTTCTTTTTAATATGAAAGAATTGCTGACACAAAGGAATATAGGTGTCAATAGGAAGGTCATCGTAGAGACAGAGGCAGATATTGGACAACTCAGTCATTTATATTTCTTTGCAAGTAATGTTAAAAATTCAAAGACTTTGCGAGGAATATGAAGAGCCAATAAAGAATGATGTTACCAAAAAATGACATTAAGTAGCATCTTAATATCAAAAACCTGGCCTGTGCTCTTATATAGCAAAGCTTTGGAACTAAAAAATGATTTACTAAACGAGGGGATTCATTGTCATCATTTTATTTATAGTAAACTGAGAAGTGAACTGGTTGTAAAAAGGAATGGCAAGTTAAGTTGTTCTCTAAATTCACCTTAAAGTGAACATCCAAAAATGCTACTTTCTTTTTATTCAACAAAATAGGAAAGAAGCAGGTGGGAGAGTGGAGTACAAAATATTGGAATGGATATGATCAACAAAATTATAAACTTTTGTACATATGTAAGGTAAACTATAAGCTTCTGTTCAATAGAACAGTGGTTATTCCCAATACCTTTTTTACAAGAGTTTTGAACTTTTTCTTTTGAAAATTGTTTTAAATTTTTTTAAATTAGAAAATTGAAAATAAATGCTGATCTTCACGCACTCGATTAATTGCGTAAATATTTAAACGTTTACTAAAAACAATAGCTACTTTCCTAAAACGGAAGTGTTTTCCCATTCTATCTAAAAATGTCATTGAACTAAATTCATATTAAATTCAATCCCAACTAAATACGAAACAAATTTATATTTATTAACAACAAAAAAAAACCAAAAAAAGCTAAATGTGTAGGAAATGAATTTATAAAAATAAATCCAATCGACGCCTCGCATTTGTTTTTAGTCATATGAAATTCTAGATGAAAACTCGACGAAACCACCAGCCAGGCAATAAGCAACAAACAAGGTCTTTTGAAATTAAAAAAATACAATAACAAAAAAAGATCTTGGAAAAATCGCAAATTTCTATCTCAGTATCTATATGTTCTCTTGATCACAATCAATGCTGCCATTTCTGTATCTATGCCTTTCGAAAGGAAAAAAAACAAAAAAATAACAAAATGTATATAGATAGTTTGCTCTGCGTTCCACATACATGCGAGTAGTATAATATGAACTCCTAATAAATTGCACATACACAATGTTCTAAATTTATCTCACATTTGCTCAAGTAACGCCCCAACTTTAGTGGTTCTTTAAGAGGTGAGCGTCAGAGGATGATGAAGACAACGAGAATTAAATTTGGGATTCTGACGAGGTGATCTGCTTTTAGCTTTCAAATGATGATTGACTTGCCGAAATGCAGTATGCTTAGGCCGTAATTACAGCTCATAGGATCTACGAGTATATGGCTTAAATGGTTTATTTTTGAGAATATTTTTGCAATTTTTTGACTGACAGATCACTTATGACATTTCGATCATCCTGAGTCTGAATACCATTTTTTCCTTAAGAAAAATATTTTGTTTTTTCTTTTAAAAATAAATTCATTTTTCACTAATAATTTAGATAGAAGAGATGCGAATACGATTAGCAAAATAACACACATATTTACGGGTGTGTGTTTGATGAGATACATTTAGGTGATCGTGACGTTGCAGGTGATCATGGTGTGTGATGTGCGTGTAGTGGTTGGAGTGTTTTATAAAGAAAAAAAAAAAGTGTATCTGTGAATAGGATAGTTAAGATTGTATTTAAAATGTTGTTGTTTTTTTTTCCCCTAAGCGATTCAATTACAAATTCCTTATAAGTACGATCGGTAGAAGCAACTAAGAGAATATTCTATTTTGCTAAGGAAAATATAATCCCACGCACGAACCAATGTGAATTGCATAATAATAACGATTTTGAAATTAGTTTCTATACAAATTTGGTTTTGAATTAATTTTTCTGTTTCTACGTGGTCTAAATATTTGTTTTTGTTGCAATCAATCCAGGGTATATCCTTGCGAAAAACTCCTCCAACCTTCCACTCGCACACTTCGCACTGCACGATCACTTTTTATATATATTTAAGTGTATATTCAAAAACCATATTAAATGGAATTAAAAAAAATTAAATACACTTCTCACAGGATAATGATTTTATTTTTAATCAAAATTTAAACTAAAATATATTTTTGTTAGTAGTTTTTTAAAATATCCTTTCGAATTGATGTGATGAGAACCAACCTTAGTGCCTTGGAACACACTATACGCTAGCAAAAACCCGAGAACACTGAAGTGAACTAACTTTTTTTATCCTATCAGCCCCACATTATTTTAACACACACTCGGTATTTTGTGTATGAAAATAAAGACGAGCAACTACGACGACAAGAAAAACCAAAAAAAAAAAAAAAGAAAATAAATTACAAAACCATTTTGTATTCCCATCGATACCAGCATACAATTACAAAAAATAGCGAAAAGAGTTTTTCTCAAAAAATTCCCGATTTTTTTTGATAATAGTATGAAAAGTCCCTCAAAGCTTGTTGCGCAATTTTGTGATTTTTGATATCAAAAGAGATAATAGACGAGAGAGTACGGATGCTGCGACTCTCCCGTCTATTCGCGTGTATGCGTTGGGTGATGGTGTGATTGTGTGGGCTTTTTTTAAAAATAGCCTGTTTTCCCCTGGTTTTGAAAAATTTCAAGTATTTCCCAATTTTCCATCGAGGGTCATAGGAGAGTTTTTCATTAATTCGTTTTCTAATTTGTTTTTTGTTTTTTTTTTTTTTTGGTCGGTTCATATTCGTATTCTTGTGATCATCATCCTCGAATGATGTTGAATGCGTTTTATTATGATCCTCGATAGACTCAATTTCTAATCCTCAAATCGATCAATCGACTTCTGCTTGCCGGTTTTCTGGCACGATATTAGAATTTTTTTTGTTCAATTTTAAAGGCAAAACTTTATATTGAGATTTGTTCCAAAAAAACAGAAAATCTATAAAAAATTCGGTCAGATGTCGGTTGTATCTTTTTTTTCTTTTCGGATGGATTGATTAAATCTAAAAATACCGTCCGATTTGCATTCGTTCTTTTTTTCGATTTGTATTTTTGGAACCAATTTGCAGAGAAGTCTTATGCTAAAATGTCTAATTTTTTTTGTGGAAAATACAGAACAACCTCATCGTGTTGTGGAGATGTTGTTCATTTCGTTTATTTTTTTTTTGGAATTGGCTGTAATCTGATCTTTTCCAAACAATGAATGGCTATTTTTACAAAATGTTTTTCACTATTTCACCGAATGTTTGGTTAGAGTTGAAATTTATAAGATACTTGATGGGGGTGGCAAGGTGTTAATTGCAGGTGCTGTAAACATCAACCTGTGAAAAATGGGAAATGCATTTAGCCCGGATGTGAAAATAATCTCGCATCGTAAGAGTCTGGCAAAGGCTTTTGAACTGTACGTATTGTGGCTGTGTACCAGTCGGTAATTGGGCAATAAGTGAAATTATATAAATGCAAAAAAAAAAAAATCTAATTTTGACATGTATTTTGAAAATTCATACGCTTGGAAGAGAGTTTTTAGATTGATAGCCATCGTGATAAATGTGCTTTTAAAAAAGTCAGTATTACTTCCCACGTGTGAAATACTTTTGATGAGGTTCTTAAACTTGCTTAAAGCAATGTTTTGGAAATAGCAGTAACAGTCTAGGTTGCTACAATACTTTCGGTCTGCTGCTTGGAAGAAATAAAATTCACTCTAATGAAGGTTTCTCCGATATTGCATGGTTTATAGCTCCATAGTGGCATGGGATGGCCGTGGTGAAGTGGTAAACATCTTCGACTGCCGGGCGGTCTGTAGTTCAAAGTATATTCATAACTAAGAAATGCAACTCCTATGCGGATCACAGCTGTTGTGAATGGGAAGTGATCAAAAATATTGATGAAGGCATAATACTCATAGCATATGTATGTATGTATGTTGGCGTTACAGCCCATGAAGGACCAGAGCCGAACTTCTCTCAATCACCCATGTTGTGTGTGATTCCATTTTCCCATAGGTGAAAGGGACCTACAGTTTTATTGCCGGTTCCGAACGGCGAAATTCGAGAAGCTTTTCACGACAATTTTACTACAGGGGGTTTTGTGAGAACCCCGCTGAGGAGAAACACCGTGAAAACACGTTCGATGACATGGCTGTGTCGGGATTCGATCCCGTGTCATCGGCGTCAGAGGCCAACACACTACCCACTGCGCCACGGTGCTCTCATACAAAGCATATGGTCCCTTCAAATCCATACTCTGTGTGTGCAGTTCTAGGAGGGCATGGGCTCGGACATACAGGGTAAAGTTGTTGATTGCTCTCAACCTGGCGAGATGCCAGCAACGATCCCTGTTTAAATGCCCGGGTCTAGTTGACATACGGCCTCCTCGCGACGCCCTCTTGATAGCCTCTTCAACAACCGTTGGGTGGTGAACAAACGTATGCAGCGTAAAAAACCCCGACCAGAATGGCGGTTGTGTGGCGGGCTAACAATCCGCCCACGTAAAAAAACTTACAGTTATGAATGAGCAAGATGCCTCGGATACACGGACGGATACTCGACGACAACGACAACGCACTAAAAAGGAACACGATTTGTGAGTATTCTCTTGGAATGTCAGAACCCTGTACACTCCCGGAGCTGCTCATAAACTAGAAAGAATCCTCACGTAGTACAAGGCGGATATTACTGCGGTCCAAGAAATACGCTGGATAGGAAACGGTATGATTAGGAAGAAAAATTGCGACATTTATTACAGCTGTCACAAAAGGTTGCACTTACTGGGAAGCGGATTTGTCGTGGGAAAGCGGTTAAGGTCGAAGGTCATCGACTTTAAACCTATAAGTGATCGCCTGGCTGTGATCCGCATCAGAGGCAGATTTTATAACATCAGCTTTATATGTGCACACGCCCCTACCGACGAGGCTGAAGACCCTATCAAGGAGGACTTCTATGACCTCCTGGACAACGCCTACGGCGCTTGAGTACGATGTAAAAATCGTGCTCGGGGACTTCAACGCCAAAATCGGTAAGGAAAACACCCTTGGCGGAGTGATCGGAGAGCACAGCCTCCACGATACAACAACAGATAATGGCTTCCGACTCGCTGACTTTGCGATAGCTCGTAATGCGGTGATAAGTAGCACAAGATTCCCTCGCAAGCGAATCCACACAGCAACCTGGCGATCTCCGGACACTCGTCAAACATCCTGGATGTGCGAACATTCAGAGGGGCAAATGTCGACTCTGACCACTTCCTCGTAGCAGCAAGTTTGAGAGCTCGACTGTCCAATGTCAGAAAGCTGCTCCAGCCCATCAGGAGGAGGTTCGACATTGGGCGCCTGAGCACACCGGAGGTTGCCAGTGTCTACAGGGAGCAGCGAAGCGAAAGACTCTACGGTATGCCTACGTTGAACACAAATGCCAATAATATGTGGTTGCATTGCCGCTCAGCTATTCAGGAAGTAGCCGAAACCACCTTAGGATACCTACCACCCCCGACAAGAAACCCGTGGTATGATGGCGAGTGTGAGCAGAAAAAGGCAGCAACCGAAGAGGCGTACCAAAAGGCAGAGGAAAACCAGGGCAGCGTAAGAAGAGTACCGAGCCAGAAGAAGGGAGGAGAAAAAAACTACTGCGACAAAAGAAAAGAATCTTCGCAGCCTCCCAGCTCAAGGATATCGAGGAGTCTAGGGATAAACATAAAATACGAGCCTTTTACAAGAAAGCCAAAGGCCTTGCAGGAGGCTTCAAAAAGGGCACCCTGGCTCTTCGAAACTGCGAGGGTAACCTTGTCACCGACCCGCAGGGAATGGTGGATGTATTTAAGCAGCACTTCCAGCAGCTGCTTAACGAGCATGACCAAGAGAGAGTGGTAGGGACCGAGGAAATCCCAACTCCAGCCGCTGAAGTAGTCCTCCCACCCAGCATCGAAGAATTCGGCACAGCTATTCAGAAGCTGAAGAACAACAAGGCCGCAGGCTCAGATGGCTTGCCATCAGAGCTCTTCAAGGCTGGCGGCGATGTTCTGGTACGGAGCATGCACCAGATCATCTGCAGAATTTGGGAAGATGAAAGCATGCCCGACGTCTGGAATACCAGCTCTATATTCCCCATCCACAAAAAAGGCGATCCTACCTCTTGCAAGAACTATAGAGGTGTATGTCTGCTCGATGTCGCATACAAGATCCTGTCCAGCGTATTGTGTGAACGTCTAAAACCATTTTGCACCGCACTAATCGGCAGCTACCAGTGCGGCTTCCGGCCCGGCAAATCAACTAAAGACCAAATTTTCACACTTCGACAATTCCTGGAAAAGACCAACGAGTTTCGAATCGATACACACCATCTTTTCATCGATTTCAAAGCCGCATACGACAGGATTCATCGTGAAGAACTGTTTGGGGCGATGGCCGAATTCGGGTTCCCGGTAAAACTGATCCAGTTGTGTCGCGCCACGCGGGTTCTTTTGAAAGAAAAATTCTGCGCCGGATATTTGGTCCTGTCTGTGAGGAAGGTGAATGGAGAAGAAGACACAATCGCGAACTCTACGAGCTGTACCAAGATGTGGATGTAGTCCGGAAGGCAAGGATCCGTCGACTACACTGCCTCGGCCACATCGAGCGCAAGGATGGAAGGCAGCTATAGCTCAGGCTCAGATCCTCCATGGATCGCTGGCCTGATAAGTAAGTAAGTGGCATGGGGTGGCCGTGGTGAAGTGATAAACATCTTCGACTGCCGGGCGGTCTGTAGTTCAAAGTATATTCATAAGTAAGAAATGAAACTCCTATGCGGATCACAGCTGTTGTGAATGGGAAGTGATCAAAAATATTGATGAAGCATATGGTCACTTCAAATTCATACTCTGTGTGTGTAGTTCTAATATAACACCACAATGGCATGGAACATTTGCTGGGAATTACAACCAATGTGACATTCAGTCGAGTTTCTCTTGAATCCTATCTAGGACAACCACCCCTGTAGAGTAGTTAACGAGCCCAAACCATCTGCACTCTGCCCAGGTTATTTAACAAAAATCATAAGAATCGCACATAAGATCGCACCTAGGCTCGCAAGGCCCGCACGACTAACTTCCCAGTGAGAAAAAATTAAAACACCCGACGCAAAAAGAGGAGTGTTATAAGTTTGAGGTGTCTGTGTGTCTGTGACATCGTAGCTTTTGAACGAATGGACCAATATGGTGCCATTTTTTAATTTTTTTTTTAAGCTAACGTGATCGAAATGGTTCTAAGCCACAATTTGTAAAGATCTGTTCTGGTATTTTAAGGTCATAAGCTCTTTTTGTTAGCTAGGGTAGGACGAATAATGGGTAATGTATAAGTTCTCGTCCGATCACCATAATCAACCAGCAGCGAACGCGGTCAGTACTTAGATGGTGCTCACGTGCGAGTCCAGTTTACTAAAACTTACGAGAGCGGGTGCTTGTGGTGGGAATTTCCTTTATTGCATCCGCTAATGAGTACATACGGAAATAAGTGTAAAGTGCGGTAGTGCGTTTGTGGTGCACTTTCCATAATATTAACAAAGCTGGGGACGAGACTTTCCAAAAAATTTCGACAGCTGAAAGTTTCTAATTTAGACTTTATAGAAAATGAAGCCATCTTATAGAGTAAAATATTATAAAAATGGAAAATAAAAAAAATTTTCGAGCGAAATGTTTTCTTGTTTTATCATTCTACAAACAACTCCCGAGAAGTGAATCAACTCATTTTGGCTCCCGAACGCGAGTGTGTGCATTTATAGAAAATCACCCCATGTGCGTTAAACAGAACCCACCCCACAGAGTGCATATAAGTGTGCGTTCTCCTTAACGAACATATGAATTGCGCACAGGGGTGAGCTTCTATAAATGCACACAATCGTGTTCGTGAGCGAAAATAAAGATGCTCACAGCATCTGTACATTTTATATGTACATATGTATGTATCGGATCTCGTCCGATCATGCATTCAACCGGCATCGGGTGCGGTCAGTGCTTAGATATGGGACCGCTTGGGAACACCGCGTGTTGTCCATTTTTTTTTTTTGCCTATTTTTGAGTTATTTAATTTCTAACAAAAAACGGCTGGACCGGCTGGAAACCAGCCGGCTGCTGTATAATTACGCGTGGAATAAACCTGGTCCCATGTCAATGTCATCTTTGGTTCTCAAGATAATCGAGGCGTATCGTCCGCACGCACATGCATACGTACATACACATGCATACATCCTTGGATTTGGATTCTGGTGCCCTTGAAACGTGGAGACATGTGGAAATTTTGAATTCGCAAGATCGGCCCCATTACAATACCTTCCCACTGGGAAGTTAAAAATTGTTGGCATTTTTTAAATTAACCAATAAACGGGAGAGAGCAAACAGAGCAAAGAAGCTGATCGTGTTTAAACGGCAAACACCAGCTTTGATCTCTGTCCCTGCTCAATCCAAGTTGACACACAGCCTCCGAGTGGCCCCTCCTGGATAGATGTCCAGGCATCCGCCGGACGGTGAACTAATGTGTGCTGCGACCAGCCCGTGGTTCCTGGGGTAAAAGGAACACCAGGTCGGAGGTTGTACTTAGGGTTAACATCCCTAACGGACGATTTCAATGTTGACGACCCCTCCAAACGCAATAAGGATCTACGAGTCTGCCCCTGGAGTGTGAGGTCCCTCAATAGGCCAGGTGCCAGCAATCAATTGGAAAAAACCCTGGACTGCTACAAAGCAGACATTACCGTGCTCCAAGAAGTGCGATGGCATGGACCAGCCAAAAAAACGGATGAAAAACTGTGATGTCTGTTACGGTAATTGCTATAAGGAAAACAAGCAATGCTTATTTGGGTGCGGATTTGTTACTCGAGGTAGACTTAGACAAGCTTTCGGCATGTAAGCGAACACCACATAACAATCCGCATTAAGGGTACACTGGGTAATATCACCCTAATATGCGTGCACGCTCCCATGGAAGAAAAAGATGATCGACGAAAGGATGACTTTTATGATCTCCAAGACACCAAAATCGTTCTCGGAGATTTCAACGCAAAGCTGGGTAAAGAAAACATATTTAGATCGATCATAGGAAAGCATAGCCTCCATAACACCACCATCCGACAACGGATTTAGTCTAATTGATTTCCTAACGGGACGTAACCTCCTTGTAGCAAGCCCACAATTTCCCCATCTCAACATCCACAAGGGTACCTGGCTGTCTCCTGATCAATCGACCACCAATCAGGTTGATCACATTGCGATCGACACTCCTCCATCATTCCCGACGTACGAACCTTCCGAAGAGCCTTGTAGCCAAGGTACGAATGAGGATATCAGGAATACTTAGGAGTCGAGTAGGACAAAGTAAGTTTGGCGTGGCAAAGCTACACTCGCAAGACACCGACAGAACCATGCCGATCGTGTCTCCCTCAAGCTCTCTCTAAGATGTTTGTCTCAGAAGTATCTTACTTACTTACTTACTTAGGTGGCGCTACAGTCCGTGGTGAACCTGGGCCTCAACCAACAAGCGTCTCCAGCCGGCACGGTCTTTGGCCAGCTGTTTCCAGTGCAGCACGCCCAGTTGGTTGAGGTCCCTTTCCACCTGCGGGCACCACCGCTGAGGCGGCCTTCCTCTGCCGCGCCTTCCTTCCGGAGTGGATTCGAAGACATTTCGGGTCGGAGCTGTATCTTCCATGCGCTCTACATGGCCTAGCCACCTTAGACGCTGTATCCGTAGACGTCGTACCAGGCCGATGTCGCTGTACAACCCGTACAGTTCTTCGTTATATCTTCTCCTCCATACACCGTTTGAACAAACGAGACCGTAGATAGTGCGCAGAATTTTCCTCTCGAAACGACCAAGGGCATCTTCATCCACTTTTTTTAAGGTCCAAGCCTCTGCGCCATAAAGGAGGAGTGAGATGATCAAGGTCTTATATATTGTCACCATGGTTTTCCGAGAGAGGGCTCTACTTCTCAATTGCCTCTTGAGCCCAAAGAAACAGCGGTTGGCAAGAGTGATTCTGCGTTTTATCTCAGCGCTGGTGTTGTTGTCGCTGGTCATCAGTGAGCCAAGGTAGACGAATTCCTTGACCACTTCAAAGTTATATCCGCCCATGGTGACGTTCTGGCCAATACGTCGGTGTTGTCCGTCTCTTTTAGATGAGAGCAGATATTTGGTTTTACCCTCATTAGCCTTGAGACCCATCTTAGCCGCTTCTACCTCAATGCTCACAAAAGCCTCATTGACGTCTTGCTGTTTTCGTCCAATTACGTCAATATCGTCGGCGTACGCAAGCAATTGCGTAGACTTGAAATAGATCGTACCTCTTGTGTTGGCCAGTGACTCTTGCACGATCTTTTCAAGCACGATGTTGAAAAGGTTACATGGCGTCACCTTGCCTAAATCCTTTTTTAACATCAAAGGTCTCGGTTTGCTCATTACCGACCTTAATGGAGCAGCGAGAATTCTCCATTGTCATCCTGCACAGTCGGACGAGTTTGACAGGGATGTTAAAACTAGACATGGCTTTGTACAGCTCGTCTCTATATACGCTGTCATACGCGGCCTTGAAATCGACGAAGAGGTGGTGAGTGTCGATTTGGTATTCCTGGGTCTTCTCCAAGATCTGCCGTAGCGTAAATATTTGGTCTATTGTGGACTTACCTGGCCTGAAACCACACTGATAAGAGCCGATCAGGTTATCCACAAACGGTTTCAGGCGTTCACACAATACGGCAGAGAAGATCTTATATGCGATGTTAAGGAGACTTATTCCCCTATAGTTGGCATATTTGATAGGTGCCACAGTTTTTGTCAGCTTTGTCCAAACGTACTCTCTGGTTAGCGTACGTTGGCTGATATAGCTTTTAATGTAGACGAAAATTGTTCTATTTACCGAAAGGAGGAGAATAAATGATCTGACTCAGTTGGTTCTTAAAGAAGTCATCATATCGATCTTCAGGAAAACTATTTATAGCATCAGGTGTAGTAAAATTGAATCCACTACTTGCACAGTCGGTGCTGAGAGCATGAAAAGACTACTTCTGCGGATGGTATAACGGCGAAGATGGTAAAGATACTGCTGTTAGGCAGAACACAATATTCACACTGGATGAGTATAAGGGAGAATTCCGTCCACCCGACTTAGACGAGGTTAAGATAGCGATATCAAAACTGGAATCTAATAAAGCTGTTGGCGAAAACAGCCTGCCAAGCTATTTAAGGTAGCTGGAGATGAGTTGATGCGTTGAAAGAATGCATGCCCGATAAATAGATCTGAGCATGGTTTGCCTGGTCCATAAAAAATTAAACCCCTATAACTGCGCCAACTATAGGGGAATAAGTCTCCTTAACACCGCGTATAAGATCTTCTCTGCCGTGCTGTGTAAACGTTTGGAACCATTGGTGGACAATTTGATAGGTTCCTATCAAGGTGGCTTCAGGAAAAGGGAATCCACGATAGACCAAATATTCACACTGCGGCAAATCTAGGAGAAGACCCACGGTTTTCAGGTCGACACACACCACCTTTTCATCGATTTTAAAGCCGCATCTGACAGTGCCTATAGGGACGAGATATGTATATAGAGTCATGTTATGTTTTGACATTCCTGCCAAACTCGTCAGGTTGTGCAGGATGACAATGGCAATTCTCGCAGCTCCATTAAGGTCGGTAAGGAGTTAACCGAGACCTTCGATTTCAGAAAAGGATTCAGACAGGGCTACGCAATGTCATGTGATTTTTTCAACATAATGCTTGAAGAGAACGTCTGCACAATTGCTCGCATATGCATATGACCCTCAATAAAACCTTAATCAGCCCGGTCCCCCTCTACGGCCCAGAGTCCTGGACCTTATCAAAAACGAATGAAGAGGCCCTTAGTCGTTTCGAGAGGTGAATTCTGCGCACAATCTTCGGTCCCGTTTGTTATGACGGAGAGTGGAGGAGAAGATTCAACCAAGAACTCTAAGGGCTGTACAGCAACATCGGCCTAGTACAACGTTTACGGATCCAACGTCTTAGAAGCTCGGCTATGTAGAGCGAACGGACTGCATAGCACCGGCCCTCAATCCTGAGGGACGACGTTGCAGAGGACGGCTGCATCTAAAGTGGCGCGAACAAGTGGAGAGGGGCCGCAAGCAACTGGGCGTGCGACACTGGTAACAGCTTGCAAAAAAAGTGCTAGCTGGAAAGGCTTATTGGTTGAACCCCAAGTTCCCAAGAACCGTAGCGCTCCATTAGTAAGTAGAGTACTTTTGCCTGAAATTCATAGCCTTCCTTAGCATTGTGAGAATTATGCGATTAAGGTATTTAATCTTAATCAAAAGGCGCCGTTTCGTTCGATAAATTGTTGTCCACTCATGAAAGTCCTCGTCCCTATTGGCAAACAACTGAGACAGTCGTATTTCGTAAGCCCCTCTTAAAGCAAATTTTTCTCCAGTTAAACCAGTTAAATTGACAGGAACAGTGCTTCTTCTGGACTATAAGATAGTGGACGCATAGAAACCTCCCAACCAAGTTTCTGACGAGTCACTATCGATGTCTGTATCATGCCATTGTCTTGATGGAACACAATACCTCTCCTGTTGACCAAAGCTAACTGCTTTTTGGGCAACTACTCCCTTTAGACGTTTAAATTGTTGGCACATTTTCTTTTTTTTTCATTTAGGTGGCGCTACAGTCCGTGGTGAACCTGGG
Source organism: Eumerus sabulonum (assembly GCA_951905685.1). Classification (NCBI taxonomy): domain Eukaryota; kingdom Metazoa; phylum Arthropoda; class Insecta; order Diptera; family Syrphidae; genus Eumerus; species Eumerus sabulonum. The sequence goes on from OX645060.1 coordinate 11,786,376, forward strand.
CCTCAACCAACAAGCGTCTCCAGCCGGCACGGTCTTTGGCCAGCTGTTTCCAGTGCCGCACGCCCAGTTGGTTGAGGTCCCCTTCCACCTGCGTGCGCCACCGCTGAGGCGGCCTTCCTCTGCCGCGCCTTCCTTCCGGAGTGGATTCGAAGACATTTCGGGTCGGAGCTGTATCTTCCATGCGCTCTACATGGCCTAGCCACCTTAGACGCTGTATCCGTAGACGTCGTACCAGGCCGATGTCGCTGTACAACCCGTACAGTTCTTCGTTATATCTTCTCCTCCATACACCGTTTGAACAAACGGGACCGTAGATAGTGCGCAGAATTTTCCTATCGAAACGACCAAGGGCATCTTCATCCGCTTTTGTTAAGGTTCAAGCCTCTGCGCCGTAAAGGAGGACTGGGATGATCAAGGTCTTATATATTGTCACCTTGGTTTTCCGAGAGAGGGCTCTACTTCTCAATTGCCTCTTGAGCTCAAAGAAACAGCGATTGGCAAGAGTGATTCTGCGTTTTATCTCAGCGCTGGTGTTGTTGTCGCTGGTCATCAGTGAGCCAAGGTAGACGAATTCCTTGACCACTTCAAAGTTATATCCGCCCATGGTGACGTTCTGGCCAATACGTCGGTGTTGTCCGTCTCTTTTAGATGAAAGCAGATATTTGGTTTTACCCTCATTAACCTTGAGACCCATCTTAGCCGCTTCTACCTCAATGCTCACGAAAGCCTCATTGACGTCTTGCTGTTTTCGTCCAATTACGTCAATATCGTCGGCGTACGGAGCAATTGCGTAGACTTGAAATAAATCGTACCTCTTGTGTTGGCCAGTGACTCTTGCACGATCTTATCAAGCACGATGTTGAAAAAGTTGCACGACAGCGCGTCGCCCTGCCTAAATCCTTTTTTAACATCAAAGGTCTCGGTTTGCTCATTACCGACCTTAATGGAGCAGCGAGAATTCTCCATTGTCATCCTGCACAGTCGGACGAGTTTGACAGGGATGTTAAAACTAGACATGGCTTTGTACAGCTCGTCTCTATATACGCTGTCATACGCGGCCTTGAAATCGACGAAGAGGTGGTGAGTGTCGATTTGGTATTCCTGGGTCTTCTCCAAGATCTGCCGTAGCGTAAATATTTGGTCTATTGTGGACTTACCTGGCCTGAAACCACACTGATAAGAGCCGATCAGGTTATCCGCAAACGGATTCAGCCGTTCATACAATACGCAGAGAAGATCTTATATGCGATGTTAAGGAGACTTATTTCCCTATAGTTGGCGCAGTTATAGGGGTCTCCTTTCTTATGGACCGGGCAAACGATGCTGAGATTCCATTCGTCGGGCATGCTTTCCTCCGACCATACCTTGCAGATGAGATGGTGCATTCACCTTACCAGCTCATCTCCAGCCGCCTTAAAAAGCTCAGCAGACAGGCCGTCTGCGCCCGCGGCTTTATTAGACTTAAGTCTTGATATTGCTATTTTGACTTCGTCTAGGTCGGGTGGACTGAATTCTGTTTCATTGTCGCCCACTACGAATGGCTCGTTCTGCCTGACAGCGGTATCTTGTCTATCATCGCTGTTATACAGTCTGCAGAAGTGGTCTTTCCAATTCCTCAGCATCGACTGCGACTCTACTACCAGTTCTCCATTTTCATCCCTGCAGGCCGCCACTCTGGCTTTGTAGCCATGGCATGTTCGTTTTACCTTGTTGTAAAACTTATGGGCGTCATTCCTGCGGAAGCATCTCTCCATCTCCTCGATCTCACGCTTTCCGTGCTCTCACTTCTTTCTTCTGAAAAGCATGTGTTCCTCTCTTCTCTTCTGCTCATAGATTTCGCGAGCAGCTCTCGTCCGTCGTTGCAGCATGGCTTTATATGCCTCTTGTTTTGCTGCATGAGCTTGTTCGCATTGTTCATCGAACCAGGGGTTTCTAGGTGGTGGCTGTTTGATACCCAGCACCTCTGAGGCAGCATCTCTGACGGCGCTCTGGCAATGAGCCCATTCCTGCTCTATTGTTTGTGGTCCTGTGGGCGGATTTTGAGAGAGCTTTGAGGAGACACGATCGGCAAAGAATTTGGCAGTCTCTTGCGATTGTAGCTTTCCAACGTCAAACTTACGTAGTCCTACTCGACTCCTAAGCATTCTTGATATCCTCATTCGTACCTTGGCTACAACAAGGTAGTGGTCCGAGTCGATGTTGGCCCCTCGGAAGGTTCGTACGTCGAGAATACAGGAGGAGTGTCTGGCGTCGATCGCAATATGATCAATCTGGTTGGTGGTCGATTGATCACAAGACCGCCAGGTACCCTTGTGGATGGGATTCCCCCATCTAATCGCGTGCTTGCTACAAGGAGCTTACGCCCCGCTAGGAAATCGATTAGCCTTAATCCGTTGTCGGATGTGGTGTTATGGAGGCTATGCTTTCTTATGATCGACTCAAATATGTCCTCCTTGCCCAGTTTTGCATTAAAATCTCCTAGGACTATTTTTGTGTCGTAGCTGGGACATTGGGCATATGTTCTGTCTAGGAGATCGTAGAATTCTTCTTTGAGTCGATCGTCCTTTTCTTCCGTTGGGGCGTGAGCGCATATTAAGCTAGTGTTTCCAAATTTAGCTTTGATGCGGATTGTTATGAGGCGTTCGCTTACATCTCGGAAGCTTAAGACTTTTTGTCGGAGTCTTCCTCTAATAACGAATTCCCACCTGAATAGGCGCTGTTTGTTCTCCTTGTAGCAGTTCCCGTAGTAGATGTCGCAGTTTTTCATCCGTTTTTTGCCTGGTCCATCCCATCGCACTTCTTGGAGTGCGGTTATATCTGTTTTATAGCAGTTGAGGGTTTGCTCCAATTGATCGCCTGCACCCGGTCTGTTAAGGGACCTCACATTCCAGGTGCAGACTCTCAAGTCCGTTAGTCGCTTGCAGGGGTCGTCAGCTTTGTATCCGTCCGTATCCGAGGCTTGTTGTCGTTTCGGAACAAGTAGGTTTTTACGTAATAGGGATGTTACCCCTAAGCACAACCCCCAACCTGGAGGGCCAGGTTCCTCTTTCCCCAGGAACAAGGGTTGGGTCGCTGCACACATTGGTTCACTACCTGGCGGGTGCCAGGGTAGCTATCCAGGGGGGCCACGCGGAGGCTGTGTGTCAACTTGGATTGAACAGGGACAGAGATCGAAGCTGGCGTTTGCCATGTTAAACGCGATCAACTTCTTTGCTCTGTTTGCTCGCTCCCTCCCTTCCAAATTGTTGACACGCAGGTGAGAATTAAAAGATTTGCTGTAGGAGAGCATCTCGTAATAGATGATTCCCGGCCGACCCTACTAAATAGACAGCAAAACCTTCATACCCATTCATTATTCATTTTGGCTTGGCCACCGTTTGCGCCGGCGCCTTATTCAAGAGGCTCCAAACGGTTTTATGCAATGTTCAGCTTCTGGGTAATTGAAACAGTGCTTATAGGACTGTCAAACTCGATTATTTCCATAATTTGATAGACAGTTTCGACTATTAGCCTTCCGGAGCATTGTACATATTTGCCTTTGAAATCATATCGGAACTATAAACACACACACACATTTTCGGACGCATATGACGCTTTTCCCCTTGCTGGTGTTCATCTTTGACGCACACTCAAGCAAAAATGAGTCAACCAATCACGAAACTGTTTGAGAAACTATTTTCAGCACAAAGTTTCAGATTTCCGTTTCCGTTTTTGTTGGCTCTAATATTGACATATCGTCGGCAAGTACAGTTTCTGAATGTTTTCTTTTTACCAGATTAGATCTTAGATTTACTTACTTTGGGCGCTATAGCCCGGTGTGAACCTGGGCCTCGACCAACAAACTTCTCCAGCTGGCACGATCTTTTGCCAGCTGCTTCCAATGCTGTACGACCAGTTGGTTAAAGTGCCCTTCCACGTGTATGCACCACCTTAGATTCGGTCATTCTCTGTTGCGTCATCCCTCGAGGTTGGATTCGAAGACTATTCGGGCCGGAGCTTTGTTGTCCATTCGCTCTACATAGCGTAGCTATCTAAGATTTTGGAACCGGAGAAGTCAAACTAGGCTGATGTCGCTCCACAGCCCATAGATTGAACTCAAAATGTTCCTCTCGGAACGATCAAGGGTCTCCTCATTCGCTTTCGTTAGAGTCCAGGCCTCTGCGCCATAAAGGAGGACCGGGGTGATTAAGGTTTTGTATAGCGCAACCCTGGTCTTTATAGAGAGGGCTCTACTTCTCAATTACCTTTTGAGCCCATAGAAGCAGTGGATGGCAAGAGTAATCCTACATTTAACCTCAGCGCTGGTGTTGCTGTCGCTAGTCACCAGTGAGCCAAGGTAGAGGAAGTGCTTGACCACTTCGGAAATGTAGCTGCAAATTTTGACGTTCTGGCCAAAACGTCGGTGTTGTGCATCTTTTTTGAAAGACACCATATATTTGGTTGTACCTTCATTTACCGAAAGACCAATTTCAGCGGCTTCTGCTTCAATGCTTTCGAATGCCTTATTGACGTCTCGCTGCGTTCGTCCAATCACGTCAGTGTCATCAGCGTGTACAAGCAAATATGCACACTAGATCGTTTGAATATTTGGTCTATCTTGGATTTTCCTGGCCTGAAGCTACTTGGATAGGGACCTATCAAATTGTATAAGAATGGTGTATTCACGCACCACGCAGTTATAGGGATCTCTTTTCTTGTGGACCGAGCAAACGATACTGACGTTCCATTCGTCGGGCATGCATGCACCCTACCATCTTATCTCCAACCGCTTTAAGTAACTCGGCAGACGGGACGTCTGCGCCCGCGGTGTTATTAGTTTTAAAGTTCGAAATTACCAGCTTAGTTTCAGGTCGGGTGGACGGAATTCTCTTGCATCTTCGTCCGTTGCGAATGGATCATTCTACCTGACAGCGGTATTAGAACCGTTAAACAGTCGACAGATGCGTTCCTTCCATATTCTCAGCATCGACTGTGATTACTACTACCACTACTACTAGTTGTTGGTCTTCATCCCTCCAGACCTCCGTTCTGGCTTTATAGCCCTGGTATGTTCGTTTTAACTTTTCGTAAAACTTGTGAGCATCATCAGTGTAGCATCTCTCCATCTCCTCGATCTCACGCTATTCATACTTTCTTTTTTGTTTCTTGAAAGCATGTGTTCCTGTCTCCAATTCCGCTCGTAATGTTCACGAGCGGCTTTTGTCCGACTATATGGCATGGCTTTGTAGTCCGTTTGCTTTGCGACATGGGCTTGTTCGCATTGCTTATCTTATCTAGCTGGCGGCAGTTTAAAACCCCGCGCATCAAAAACAGCATCCCTCTCTTTTACTGCAGACTGTGTCGGTGTCATTGGGTTTCGCGAGAGGTTGAGGGAAACTCGATCGGCAAAGATCTTAGCGGCCTCTTGCGATTGTAGTTTTCCTGCGTGTTTGTCCAGCTCGACTCCGTGGCATCCTTGATCTTATCATTCGTACTTTGGCTACAATTAGGTAGTGATCCGAGTCGATGTTGGCTCCTCGGAACGTTCGTACATCTAAGATGCTGGTGTTTGGCATCGATCGCAACGTGATCAATCTGATTGATGGTCGACTGCTCACGTGATTGCCAGACTCCTTTGTGGATGTTGGGATGCGGGAATCGTGTGTTAGCTAGAAGGAGATTATGCCCCGCGAGAATGTCAAGTAGCTTGTGTCCGTTTTCGGAAGTGGTGTTGTGTTCCCTATACTTTCACGTCATCGACTCAAATATGTCCTCTTTACCCAGTTTCGCATGAAGATCTCCTGTTGGGCATAGGTTCTGTCTAGGAGATCGTATAAGTCATCTTTGTGTCGATCATCATTTTCCTTAGTTGGGGCGTGAGCGCATATCAAGCTAATGTTCCCGAAAGCTTAAGACTTTTTGTAGGAGTCTTCCTCGAATGACGAATCAGTAGCAATTCCCGTAATAAGTGTCGCAGTTTTTCATCCGTCTTTTGGCTGGTCCGTATCAAGGCTACATTTTTTAACATCAGCCAGATCTGCGTCCACGCCCCACGGAAGACAAGGATGACTCCGCCAGAGATGAGTTCTACAATCTCCTAAACAGAACGTATGCCCAATGTCCCAGCTATGACAACAAAATTGTACTATGAGACTGCAATGCTAGGCTGAGTAAAGAAAGCATCTTTGAACGAGTCATCGGCAAACATAGCCTACACGACACCACATCCGATAACGGACACAGGCTGATTGATCTTGCCACGGGGCGAAATCTCCTTCTAGCCAGTTCACGCTTCCCGCTCCTCGATATACACAAAGGCACCTGGCAGTCTTTTGATCAATCGACCACCAACCAAATTGATCACATTAGGATCGACGTCAGACACTCTTCCACTATTCTTGATGTTCGAACTTTTCGAGGGGCTAACATCGACTCGGACCACTATCTTGCACCTACGGATATCACGAGCGCAGCGGAGTTGAGTAAGAATACAAAGTTATGACGTCGGAAGGCTACTATCGCCAGAAACCGCTCGTGCTTTTACCGATCGCGTCTCTCTAAAGCTCTCCAATATACCTCAACCCCCCACGCTAGTAGAACAGCAGTGGAACCTTCGCAAACAAGCCCTGAAAAGCTCTGCATTCGAAGTTTTGGGCTTCAAGTCTCCATCACGAAGAAACACCTGGTTCGATGACGGGTACAGGAGGATTCACACAGCGAAGCAGGATGCATATAAGGCCTCGCTGCATAAAAGAACAAGAGCAGCTCGTGAGCTCTACGAGTTAAAAAGAAGGGAGGAGCATAAGCTTCTTAGAAGAAAGAAGAAAGAGCACGGGAAGCGCGTGATTGAGGATTTGGAGAGGTGTTACTGCAGGCGTGACGTTCGAAAGTTTTATCAACAGATAAAGCGAACATACTAAGATTATAAAGCCAGAACGGAGGCCCTTAGGGATGAGAACGGACACCTAGTAGTAGAATCGCAGTCGAATATGGAGAATCGCCGATAATATGGAAGAACCAGTTCTGCAGACTGTATAACGGCGATGTTAGTCAATATACCGCTGTCAGGCAGATAGCGAGGATGACGAAGATCGCCATTTCAAAACTCAAATCGAATAAAGCTGCTGGCGCAGACGGACTCTCTGCCGAGCTCCTTAAGGCGGCTGGATATGACCTGGTTAGGAGCATGCACCAGCTCATCCGTAAGATATGGTTAGAGGAAAGCATGCCCAGGGAATGGAGTTTCAGCATCGTTTGCCCGATCCACAAGAAAGGAGACCCCTCGGACTGCGCCAACTACAGAGGAATAAGTCTCCTTAACATCGCTTATAAAATCTTCTCTGCCGTTTTGTGTGAACGCCTGAAGCCTTTTGTAAATAAGCTGATAGGTCCTTATCGGTGCGGATTCAGGCCAGGGAAGTCGACCATCGGTCAAATCTTTACACTACAGCAGATCCTGAAAAAACCAATGAATTTCAAGTCGACACTCACCACCTATTTGTCGAATTCAAAGCCGCATATGATAGTGTGCATGGAGACGAGCTATACAACGCCATGTCTACCTTAGACATCCCTGCTAAGCTCGTCAGACTATGCAGAATACTCGCTTTTCTATCTGAATCGCTGTAGACCTGAACGATAGTTTCGATGTCAAAAAAACGATTTAGACAGGGCGGTGCGCTATCGTGCGATTGTGCAAAATCACTGACCGACAAAAAAGGCACAATGTGTTTCAAATCCTTACAACTCCTCGCATACGGGGATGAGGCGGAGGCGGCGAAAATTGGTTTGGCAGTAAATAAGGGCAAAATTATATGTTGTCATCAAAAAAGGACGCTCACCACCGACGTCTTGGCCAGAACGTTTGTATTGGCATTTATGTATAGGTAGGCAGGAAGCTCGTAGCCTGCAATAGTGGGAAGAATACACTTAGGCCTGATAGACCCGTTGTGTTGCTACGAGCGGGGTTGACTCAGTGCATCTTAAAAGTTAAGAAGGTCAGTTATCCTTACTCGTTGAACATCAGTCAGGTCGTTAGGGAACTAGCGTTTCCTGATCAAGCAGATGCCCGAACAGGCGCAGATTAGGTGATGGATTCAACCTCCTCTTCGTCTAAGCAGCTTCTGCAGAGGTCATTCGGAACTTGCCCTAGTCATTGTGCGTGACTGCCAATGAGACAGTGACGGGTGACGGCACCAATAATTTTGTAAATGTCAGTTCGTTTTAGGGAGATTAGTCCCCTGGTCCGTTGACTGCCAAGCCGAGGCCAGTTTTGCCTGGTGATGAGGCAGGTGTGCCCCTGGGCCCATCTCAGGTTCATCTCAGCCATGGCGAGGTTTGTACGTTTAAATTGATTGGGTGCTAGAGGAATGCCATGATTGATTGTTGCTTCGTTCCTTGTCTGGTGAGTATGTCAGCTCTTTTATTACCTGAGAAGTCGTTGAGTCCTGGTACCCATAGGAGTTGTATATTAAACTGTACGGCTCGGACTCCAGCAATTTCAAGGCTGCTTGACTGATTCGAATATCCATAGTAGATATTACGTTTAACTTAAGCCAACACAAAGCCTCCTTTATTGCCAACGCTGCAATATTCTGGTAGTTTTAAAGCTTGGCTCAGGTTTACTTATTTTATTTTGAATTTCTTCTCAAAGACTGTGGTGGACTCTATGTGGTCAGAGTTTTCCGCCAAGGTTATCCTGTTGTTCAGGATGGAGGAGTGACCAGTGACGTAGCTCGTCCATTTGGAGTTGGCTTTTAGTCTATATGTGGCCGCATATGTGGTAAGGCGAAGTATCATGTTGATCACTGGCATTGGAGTGGACCTTAGGGCCACGGTGACGCACAGGTTGTTTTAACCAGTGCAGTCCACCAAACTTCTTTCTTTATTTTGGTGGCGTTACAACCCATGAAGAACCAAAGCTTCTTCTTCTCAATCACCCATATGTTGTGTGATTAATTTTTCGTATAGGTGATAGGGACCTACAGTTTAATGCCGATTCCGAACGTTGTGAGTCGAGAGGTCGACATCGAGGCCTTCTTTCTCCAGTTTGGTCAGTAGTTAATTTGCGACTACATTCCATAGAAGAGGAGAGAGTGGAGTGGAGAGTAGTTAAGGACTTCGTCTACCTTGGCTCCGCGGTGACCTGGTATAATGACATCAGTTCCGAAATCAAACCCCGAATCACTCTTGCCAATCGCTGTTTCTTTTCGCTCAGGAGGCAATTGAGTAATAGAGTCCTCCTCCGAACGATCAAGTTGACTCTGCTGTACGGCGCAGAAGCATGAACAATATCAATAAAGGGTAAGGAGATCCTTGGTCGTTACGAGAGAAAGATTTTGGGTGTGATTTTCGGTCCTATAAGCGCGGAAGCGGGATGGAGGAAAAGATTTAACCACGAGCCTTACAGATTGAACGCCTAAGACAGCTAGGCCATGTAGAGCGAATGGACGCCACAGCTCCAGCTCAAAATCTCTGAATTCAAACCCGAGGAAAGGAGAAACAGAACACGGCCGCAGCTATCATAGCGCACGCAGGTGAAAGGTGACCTCAGCGAACTGAGTGTGTGGCAGTGAAAAGGCTATCAAAAGATCGTGCAAGTTGGAGAGGCATTTTGGTTGAGGCCCAGGTTCACCCCGAAGTGTAGCGCCCGACAAGAAGATTTTGCAAGTATAATGCCGTGGACCTTTTAAAAACCTCACCAGTTACTATCAGGCAGATGTTGAGGGTGCCTTCAATAACGTCAGTACCGAGGCAATAATGTCCCGCTTACGGATGACCCACATAAACTCGGGAATCTGTAGATGGGTTGAACAAATGCTAAGTACTCGTATAGTAAACTCGTCGATAGGAGGAGCAAAGAGCAGGGTGAGAGTCAGCAGAGGCACGCCATAGGGGGGTGTTCTATCGCCTCTCCTATGGCTCCTCGTAGTCGACGAATTGCTAAAGCTCCTGGAGACACAGAGTTTCAATGTCGCGGCTTATACCAATAACATTACCATCCTGGTACCTGGAAAATTTCCTCAGGTCCGCAGTGAAAGACTAAGTTATGCGCTGCTATTGGTGAATAACTGGGTCAAGAAACGGGGCCTAGGGGTAAATCCAACTAAAAATGAGATATTCCTCTTCACAAGGAAAAGATCAATGCCAAGGTATACATATCCACGTATAAATGGTATCGACCTGAATCCGAAGAAATTCGCTAGGTATCTTGGCATAATCCTAGATACCAAGCTTAGCTGGAGGGACAACATAAATGAAAGATCCAAGAAAGCCTGCGTGGCACTATATTCGTGCAGAGTAGCTTTCGGAAAGACATGGGGCTTTAAACCAAACGTGGTAAGCTGGCTGTACACCGTGGTGGTAAGACCTATTTTAGTCTATGGATCAATTGTCTGGTGGAAAGCACTTGAGAAGAAATGCAACCTTCAAAGTCTTACAAGGATTCAGAGGGCTGGCTGTCTGGCGGTGACCGGATTTATGAAATCCACACCAACGGCCACCCTTGAAGCGATGCTGAACCTTCCACCACTAGACATATACTGTGAAAGCATTGCAGTCAGGGCTGCGCTAAGGATGCAAGAATCCAATCTTTGGAAAAGATATCCTCATGGCCACGCATGAATCCTAGATCGATGGGCTACCCTGATGTCCGAAACCGAAACGGACTATACCACCCCACTTTTTTGCTATGAGAGGAGATTCTCTATTAGGATTCCTTCCAGGGAGGAATGGGCCAGTGGTATGGTAAACACGGAAGAGGAACTGGCAATCTATGCCGACAGATCCAAAATGGATACCGGTACAGCAGCCGGAGTCCACTTCGAACCTCAGGAAGCATGTTACTCCTACAGCCTTGATGATGGCTGTAGCATCTTCCAGGCTGAGATTTTTGCAATCAAAAAAGGTGCGGATCTGATTCTTAGGAAAAATTTCTCAGGTAAGAGAATCAAAATATATGTTGACAGTCAGGCAGCCATTAAGGCTCTGCAAGCAACATGGATAAGATCCAAACTCGTAAAACTCTGTAAAGAGAAACTAGAAGAAATATCGGATGTCAATGAGGTAACCATCTGCTGGATACCAGAGAATGTGAATATTTCCGGAAATGGGAAGGCGGGCGGACTAGCCAGACTGAGATCAGGTGCAGATACGTCGCAGATCACAACTGAGGCTAGAACGCCACTCAGCGCACTATTCAGAGAAATAAGGGTGGAACTACTACGAAAGGCCAACAAGCGATGGTGTCAATTAGACACATGCGGTACGGCAAGGCCTGTCTATAACAAAAAAGGACGGAAACTCTGCTAAATCTTGGCAGCTAGAATAGGCCAGCCCTACAACGATTTCTGCAGAAGCTGTAGGGACGAAGAGGAAATAGAATCCATTCGTCACCTACTGTGTGAATGCCCTGCACTGGCCCGAAAAAGATTTACGTTCCTCGGGAACTACTTCTTCTCGGGTTTAGAGGAGGTAAGAGACATTCTATGTCTTCATTCTTGACATACGGCCTCCTCGCGGCGCCCTCTGGATAGCCTCTTCAACAACCGTTGGGAGGTGAACAAACGTATGCAGCGAAGAAAACCCCGACCAGAATGGCGGTTGTGCGGCGGGCTAACAATCCGCCCACGTAAAAAAACCCAAAGTTATGAATGAGCAAGATGCCTCGGATATACGGACGGATACTCGACGACGACAACGCACGAAAAAGGAACACGATTTGCGAGTATGCTCCTGGAATGTCAGAACCCTGTACACTCCCGGAGCTGCTCATAAACTAGAAGGAATCCTCACGCAGTACAAGGCGGATATTACTGCGGTCCAGGAAATACGCTGGATAGGAAACGGTATGATTAGGAAGAAAAATTGCGACATTTATTACAGCTGTCACAAAAGGTTGCACTTACTGGGATGCGGATTCGTCGTGGGAAAGCGGTTAAGGTCGAAGGTCATCGACTTTAAACCTATAAGTGATCGCCTGGCTGTGATCCGCATCAAAGGCAGATTTTATAACATCAGCCTTATATGTGCACACGCCCCTACCGACGAGGCTGAAGACCCTATCAAGGAGGACTTCTATGACCTCCTGGACAACGCCTACGGAGCTTGTCCGGAGTACGATGTAAAAATCGTGCTCGGGGACTTCAACGCCAAAATCGGAAAGGAAAACACCCTTGGCGGAGTGATCGGAAAGCACAGCCTCCACGATACAACAACAGATAACGGCTTCCGACTCGCTGACTTTGCGACAGCTCGTAATGCGGTGATAAGTAGCACAAGATTCCCTCGCAAGCGAATCCACACAGCAACCTGGCGATCTCCGGACGGTCGAACCGCCAACCAAATCGACCATTTGCTCATTGACGCAAGGCACGCGTCAAACATCCTGGATGTGCGAACATTCAGAGGGGCAAATGTCGACTCTGACCACTTCCTCGTAGCAGCAAGATTCAGAGCTCGACTGTCCAATGTCAGAAAGCTGCACCAGCCCATCAGGAGGAGGTTCGACATTGGGCGCCTGAGCACACCGGAGGTTGCCAGAGTCTACAGGGAGCAGCTGAGCGAAAGACTCTACGGTATGCCTACGTCGAACACAAATGCCAATAATATGTGGCTGCATTGCCGCTCAGCCATTCAGGAAGTAGCCGAAACCACCTTAGGATACCTACCACCCCCGACAAGAAACCCGTGGTATGATGGCGAGTGTGAGCAGAAAAAGGCAGCAACCGACGAGGCGTACCAAAAGGCGCTGCAGAGGAAAACCAGGGCAGCGCGAGAAGAGTACCGAGCCAGAAGAAGGGAGGAGAAGAAACTACTGCGACAAAAGAAAAGAATCTTCGCAGCCTCCCAGCTCAAGGATATCGAGGAGTCTAGGGATAGACATAAAATACGAGCCTTTTACAAGAAAGCCAAAGGCCTTGCAGGAGGCTTCAAAAAGGGCACCCTGGCTCTTCGAAACTGCGAGGGTAATCTTGTCACCGACCCGCAGGGAATAGTGGATGTATTTAAGCAGCACTTCCAGCAGCTGCTTAACGAGCATGACCAAGAGAGAGTGGTAGGGACTGAGGAAATCCCAACTCCAGCCGCTGAAGTAGTCCTCCCACCCAGCATAGAAGAAGTCGGCACAGCTATTCAGAAGCTGAAGAACAACAAGGCCGCAGGCTCAGATGGCTTGCCATCAGAGCTCTTCAAGGCTGGCGGCGATGTTCTGGTAGGGAGCATGCACCAGATCATCTGCAGAATTTGGGAAGATGAGAGCATGCCCGACGACTGGAATACCAGCTCTATATGCCCCATCCACAAAAAAGGCGATCCTACCTCTTGTAAGAACTATAGAGGTATATCCCTGCTCAATGTCGCATACAAGATCCTGTCCAGCGTATTGTGTGAACGTCTCAAACCATTTTGCACCGCACTAATCGGCAGCTACCAGTGCGGCTTCCGGCCCGGCAAATCAACTATAGACCAAATTTTCACACTTCGACAAATCCTGGAAAAGACCAACGAGTTTCAAATCGATACATACCATCTTTTCATCGATTTCAAAGCCGCATACGACAGCATTCATCGTGAAGCACTGTTTGGGGCGATGGCCGAATTCGGGATCCCGGTAAAACTGATCCAGTTGTGTCGCGCCACGCTAAAAAACACGCGATGCACCGTGCAACTCGGTTCTAGGACCTCGGAACCATTCGAAACATGCACCGGATTTCGGCAAGGAGATGCGCTGTCATGTGACTTCTTCAACCTGGTGCTGGAGCAGATAGTGCGACGGGCAGGCGTCAACAGGGAAGGCACTATCTTTTACAAGTCCATCCAGCTGCTAGGATACGCGGATGATATCGACATCATCGCGTGTTCTCGCCGTGGCATTGTGGAAGCATTCACGGCGATTGAAGAACAGGCGAAACGAATTGGCCTTAAGATCAATGAGGACAAAACGAAATACATGCTGTCAAGCAAAAACCAATCCGTCGCTCACCACCTGGGACAAAACATAACAATTGACAGCTACAATTTCGAGGTAGTTAAGGAGTTTGTCTACCTCGGGGCAAACGTAAATTCCACAAATGACACCACAGTGGAGATCCGGCGTAGAATCGCCCTTGGCAACCGCTGCTACTTCGGCTTGTCCAAACAACTGGGGTCAAAACTCCTCACTCGAAAGACCAAAGTCATGCTTTACAAAACGCTCATTCTGCCAGTCTTGCTGTACGGAGCCGAAAGCTGGACGATAAGCAGGACAGCGGAGCTGATTTTGGGTTCTTTCGAAAGAAAAATTTTGCGCCGGATATTTGGTCCTGTCTGTGAGGAAGGTGAATGGAGAAGAAGACACAACCGCGAACTCTACGAGCTGTACCAAGATGTGGATGTAGTCCGGAAAGCAAGGACCCGTCGACTACACTGGCTCGGCCACATCGAGCGCATGGACATCAACGCTCCAGCTAAGAGGGTCTTCGACTCCGAGCCTCCTGGTTCGAGAAGAAGAGGAAGACCGAACCTCCGGTATAAAGACCAAGTAATCGCGGATGTAAGACATCTTGGTCTTGACAACTGGAAGCAGCGTGCCCGGGACCGTCAAGGATGGAAGGCAGCTATAGCTCAGGCTCAGATCCTCCATGGATCGCAGGCCTGATAAGTAAGTAAGTAAGTAAGTAAGAGACATTAAGCTGAACAAACTGCTAAGATTATTAATTGAATCTGGGTGGTTCAGCTCAGCGGGCAACTAGCAGGTTCCCCTCGGGTTAGTTTTTCAAAATGGGCACAATGGACTCCTCGTAGTCTAAGTGAGCCTTGACTTCATGGCAATAGGGCACCCAACTAACCTAACCTACTATCAGGCAGGCTGGTCTTTTGTCATCGATGGCGAAAGGCTCATGTATGTAGTTGGCACCCAAATTTCCTTTTATCTGCTCGGACGTTCAACCAATAAAAGTGAACATTTTACATTTTGGCAAATGCTTCCAACGCTAATACCTGCCAAATGTAAACTAATGGATGAATGCATCTGCAAATTTAGCATTACACCGCGTAACTAATTACTAATTAATTGCAACCTAGACGGAATCCGAGAAGGACGGACTGGGTACGGTTTAGAGAGGAGCTTGAGAAATCCACTCAGGTCCTACCTAAGCTCAGAACGAAACAGTTGGTAGAGGACGCTGTTCATAACCTGAATAGCGTCGTCACCAGTTGTTTTGAACTCGCATGTCAGCAAGTCTCCCTGCAGGAAATTGGTCCCCTAGTGGAATGCCGAGCTCCAAAGTCTTCGCAGGGAAGCCAGAAGTCTTCTGAATAGATCGCTCAAATCGAATTCGGAAGATGACTGGAACAAGTATCGGTCGAAGCAGAAAGAATATAAGAAACTTATTCGTAAATCGAAGAACGATTCTAATAAAATAAAATTGAATTGAATTGAATTGAATTGATTCTTATAGGACCTTCTGCAAAGAGATCAAGTCTCTGAGTGCGACTAGCAAGTTGGTTAAGGTCCTCAAACGGGGTAAACCGACAAAGCTGGATGCACTCAGAAAATCTGATGGTACCTTTACTGAGTCTAAAGCGGAAACTCTTAGTTTACTGTTTGAGACTCATTTCCCGGGAAATCAGATCGACATCGGCTCGTTGCGTACTTCTTCAAGGGAAACTGCAACTGAAATGATGAAAACAACGCCGCGTAGCTGGTATATTGCGTCGCGCGTGGTTACGTCTGAAGCCATTGGATTTTCTGTGGCATCCTTCGATGGTTTGAAATCGCCGGATACCGACGGAATATATCCTGTTATGCTGCAAAAAGGTATAAGGCAGCTGCTTCCTACTTTGAAAAGAATTTTCACTGCTAGTCTAGCACTTGCTCACATACCCATTCCTTGGCGCACTGCGAAAGTGGTCTTCATTCCGAAAATAGGAAAAGAGGACTACTCCCTTGCCAAGAGTTTCAGACCAATTAGTCTAACATCCTTCCTGCTGGAAAGCATGGAGAGACTGGTAAAGTTGCACGTGCGAAAAGTTGCCCTTCGAATGCACCCTCTTTCGGAGATGCAACATGCTTACCAGCGCGGAAAACTTGCGAGACTGCGCTTCAGAACCTAGGTGGGCGAATTGAATGCGCGCTCGAAAGGAAAGAGTACGCGCTGGGCATTTTCATCGACATTGAGGGAGCTTTTGATAACGCAACTTTTGACAGCATGTTCAACGCTGCCAGACATCATGGCGTAGATGAAGCACTGGTCCTTTGGATCAAAGCAATGCTCATGCACAGGACATTGACCGCTGACGCGGGCCTCGACCAGTGGGTCAAATCCGGCGTAAACAGGGGCTGCCCTCAAGGTGGCGTCATGTTATGGTGCATGGTGGTCGATTCCCTGCTTGATGCTCTCAATGTCTCTGGAATCTATGCCCAGGCCTATGCGGATGACGTCGCCATTCTTTCTGTCGGCTCATGTTTGGCGACTGTCCGTCTCAAAGCACAGGCGGCGCTAAATGTGATCGATGATTGTTGTAGCAGAAATGGGCTGTCAGTCAATCCTCTTAAGACCGATGTCGTTCTCTTTACGAGAAGGAGGAAAAATACTGACATGACTCAGCTGGTATTAAAAAGGCACTTCCATCCCGATATCCATGGAGGCTAAGTATCTAGGAGTCATCTTAGATAGTAAGCTTCTCTGGTCAAAACATGTTCAGTCAAAAACCACCAAAGCGCTGTCAGCTTTCTGGCGATGCAAAGGAGCTTTTGGCAAAACATGGGGTTTATCGCCGGCAAAGGTCCTCTGGATCTACACGGCAATGATAAGACCTATAATCTCATATGCATCGGTTGTCTGGTGGAACAGAATAAAACGCAAACACGTCGTAGCCTCTTTCACCAAACTCCAAAGAACGGTTTGTCTCAGCTGCACGGGGGCTTTCCCCAGCATGCCGGGCGCTGCTCTAGATGTAATGATGAACCTTCCACCTCTTGATATATTTATCAGAGGGTGTGCTCTGAAAGCCATGTCTCGTCTGAAGAGAAATAGCTTTTGGTACAACTCGCATATGAATAACGGTGTGCTTGCGCAAGAATTGTCCTGCGACCCCTGATTCATGGACATGCCTTCTGACGCACTGACGCCCGTTATTCTACTGCGCCGTAATTTCACAGTCGAGTTTCCATGGCGTCAGGATTGGCTATGGCTGGATACTGAACCTGGAAAGTATAGTCTTCGCATTTTCACAGATGGCTCCTGGTCTGGGCGGGGGTCCGGTGCTGGAGTCTTCTTTGAGCGCGAAAACATCCGACTGCACCTCTCGTTAGGAAAGTATGCGTCTGTCTGTCAAACAGAGATATACGCAATCCTAATGGCCATGCACTATGTTGTGAAGCACAGGTGGAAGGGGGAAAGCAAATGCGTCTGTAGTGACAGTCAAGCTGCACTAAAAGCTGTGTGTAACCCCTTAACAAGCTCCAAATTAGTGCTTGAACTCAAGTCCTTCTTGAACAGAGACTAAGGCTTGTATGGGTTCCAGGCCACTCTGGGATCCCAGGAAATGAGATCTCTGATGAACTCGCTAGAATGGGTTCAGAGGAGAGCTTCTCAGGACCTGAACCCGCTCTAGGTCTACCTGCGTCCACGGTAAATTCCTACATTAATGATTATGTATTTAATACACACAACAGTAGATGGAGGGATTGTCCAGGTTGCAAGATGACTAAGCGCGTATGCCCTGATATCTGCAAAAAATCTGCAGCATTCCTCCTGTCTTTAAGGAGAATCGGTTGCAGAAGGCTTGTGGGAGTTATCACGGGCCATTACACTTTTGCCAAGCACCTCCACGTGCTTGGCATCAGTGAGACGCCTACCTATGCTGCATGTGGCGAGGAGGAGGAGGACAATGCAGAGCATTTCCTCTGTGATTGTCCCGCTCTTGCTCGCGCACGGTGGCGCACCCTTAGAGCCGACGTGGTGTGTGCCGAATCACTTAGCTCTACATCACTGAAGTTCCTTCAAATTTTTCTCCGGAAAACGGAGAAAATACAGTAACGCAAGGTGTCTGTCTGGAGTACAATGGACCAGTAATTGCGTCTGAGTGCTCCAGAGGATAGTAGAAGCCTTCAACAAAAAAAAAATGTTGGTTGTCTGTAAAGTCGGTTTACGGACGATTATTATACGTGATAATGTCATTAGAAAACATTGATGAAAAATGAACAACACGCGGCGTTTCCAAGCGGTTCAGGATCTAAATACTAACCGTACCCGACGCTGCTTGATTACGGTATTCGGACGACAGCCAATACAACGGAGATTGCTCGGACAGTGTTGTGGTTTGGTAAGGAAACGCAAACACTCATGAGCTCCTCGTCAGTGTGCGCTACCCAACGAGCAATTATTAAACGCACGCGTTCATGAGTAATTGGCTGTGGGAATTTTTTTTCGATTTGGAAATGGGCACATACATATGTACATATATATGTACATATATCACACATACAAACTCCAGACTTTTTCACACGAATTCTTCAGAATCATATTTGTCGTCTAAGAATAGAATTAGCGTGTATGCATATATGTATGTATCACCTGGATTACTGATTACTCCTAAAAGTACGCCTGTGTCATCGCACAATTTTTTCATGCTCAGCTCAGGCGGAACGTGACAATGAGTCATACTTTTTTGTACGTGCAGCCAGTGTTCATCAATTCATAAGACGTTATCACGTCAAAAAAAACTAATTACAATTAAACACCAATTTCCTTGAAAGAAACACAATTTTAATTCGTAAATAAATAAATTATTACATTTTCTGTTTACTATCCACTTTTGGTTTTTTGTTTTTGGAAAATATACTTTACGTTTTCAGTGGAATGCTTTATTTCTTTTTTTTATTGTAAAATGATTTTTTATAGAAAACAAACCTGAATTGCTGTGAGAAATAAAAGCGCAAGATACGAACAAATAAAGCAATAAATAGATTAATTCTTCTTCAAACAGATTTATGTCTACAAGGCCGATTCGATTAATTAAATTCATTGTAAATGCCATCACACTTCACGTACTAATTAGGCAATTTATTATGACATGCTTGTTGTAGGCTACTCATTTCTTTTTTTGGATTTTCATTTTATCTAGATACTTTTACACACATCCCAACAATTGATAAACAATCTCAAATGATTTATTTGAACAAATGTACTCGTACATACAACATACCTACATATCTGTTTATGAATGTGACGCTAGACGTTTTAGACGCTAGATGTAGACTAAGCGTTGAGTTGGTGGGATGAATTTTCCATTCAAATGGATTGTTTGGATTTGGTTAGGCTTGGAGATTAAAAAATACTCGAATATACAGTGGTGTTCTTATAAATAGGACACCCTTATTCAAATGTGTATTTGCTTGCAATACACACTGTACACTGTAATGAACAAGATGGCAATCTGATGGCTTTTGACAGGCATTTTGACAACTAGCCCCTACAAACGAGTTGCGGCTTGACGGCGTCTTCACTATGTCATTCTGCCTTGTTCCGACGTCTTGACTCTAAGTCAAAAGCGTCATTTTTAAAGCGGACCCTAGATGTTCAATATTATTGTGCAAAATATTGTACAATTTTATTGGCTTGCCGCCCCAGACGGTTCAATATTTTCCCCAATAATTTAGTTGACCGCTCATATTTGTAATAAAAGTCAAAAGCGTTTTGATTTTCCGCAATATATCGCACAATCCTGCAATATTATCTACAGACGAACAATAATATTGTGCAATATCAAATATCACACAATATTATTAAGCGTCTAGGGGTCGCTTTATATTACAAAAGCAGCAACCAACCCCTGCGGAGATTACAGGGCAGACGTACGAAGGTTTTCCATCTTGTTCATTTATCTATGCACAGGAGTAAAGCCATAATGTCCCATGGTACTACCGTTATGAATATGAAAACATACTACAAGGGAGATCCCGTTAGGTTTGCCTGGTTTCGCAATCGTTAGAGCTAGTGATCATTGCATACTGGGTGTTCATATAAATAGCACATATCATGGTGTGTCAGAAAAAAAAAAAAAAGAAAACCAATGAATTTCAAGTCGACACTTACCATCTATTCATCGACTCCAAGGCCGCATACGACAGCGTAATTAGAGACGAGCTATATAATGCCATGTTTACTTTTGACATTCCTGCTAAGCTTGTCAGACTTTGCAGGATGACTCTGGAGAACGCTCGCTGCTCTATCCGAATCGGTGCAGAACTGACCGATAGTTTCAAAGTCAAAAAAGGATTTAGACAGGGCGATGCGCTGTCGTGTGATTTCTTCAACATCATATTGGAAATGATCGTGCAAAAATCACAGGCCAATGCAAGAGGCACAATCTATTTCAAATCCTCGCAACTCTTTGCATACGCCGACGACGTTGACATAATAGGTAGATCACAGCGAGATGTCAATGAGGCGTTTGCGAGTATTGGGATGGAGGCGGCGATTGCTTTGGCAGTTGATGAGGGCAAGACCAAATATCTGCTGTCATCGAAAGAGGACATTTACCACCGACGTCTTGGACAGAACGTGCATATTGGCAGATACATATAAGTTGTAAGTAGTTAAGGACACTAGTTTCGAAATCAAGCGCAGAATTACTCTTGCCAACCGTTGCTTCTTTGGGCTCAAGAGGCAATTGCGAAGTAGAGCCCTCTCTCGTACGACCAAGTTGACCTTATATAAGACCTTAATTATCCCGGTCCTGTTACACGGCGCAGAAACATGGACTTTATCTAAAGCGGATGCGGAAATCCCTCGTCGTTTCGATAGAAATATTCTGCATGCGATTTTCGGTTCTATAAACACAGAGGGTTGGAGGAGAAGATCCAATCACGAACTGTACGGGTTGTACAGCGACATGAGTCTAGTCAGGCGTCTACGGATCCAACACCTAAGAAGGCTAGGCCATATAGAGCGAATGGACACCACAGCTCCAGCCCGTAGTCTTTGATTCCAACCCCGAAGGACGAAGAAATAGAGGACGGCCGCATGTAAGGTGGAAAGGGACCTCCACCAACTGGGCGTGCGGCACTGGAAAAGACTAGCGAAAGATCGTGCTAGGTGGAGAGGCATGCTTGTTGAGGCCCAGGTTCACCCCGAACTGTAGCGCCTGCTAAATAAGTAAGTGTACGGGTTGTACAGCGACATCGGCCTGGTACGACGTCTACGAATACAGTGTCTAAAGTGGCTAGGCCATATTGAGCGCATGATAAGTCTAGCTCCAACCCGAAGACTTCGAATCCACCCTGGAAGGAAGGCGCGACAGAGGACGGTCGCGTCTGTTATCTATGGTGGTGCACGCAGGTGGAGGGGACCGTAACCAAGTGGGCGTGCGGCGCATGGAGGTTGAGGCCCAGGTTCACCACAGACTGTAGCGCCACCTAAGTAAGTAAGTGTAAGTAAGTCTACGAATACAGTGTCTAAGGTGGCTAGGTCATATTGAGCGCATGATAAATCTAGCTCCAACCCGAAGTCTTCGAATCCACCCCGGAAGGAAGGCGCGGCAGAGAACGGTCGCGTCTATTATCTATGGTGGTGCACGCAGGTGGAGGGGACCTTAACCAAGTAGGCGTGCGGCGCTGGGAGGTTGAGGCCCAGGTTCACCACAGACTGTAGCGCCACCTAAGTAAGTAAGTGTACGGGTTGTACAGCGACATCGGCCTGGTACGACGTCTACGAATACAGCGTCTAAGGTGGCTAGGCCATATAGAGCGCATGATAAATCTAGCTCCAACCCGTAGTCTTCGAATCCACCCCGGAAGGAAGGCGCGGCAGAGAACGGTCGCGTCTATTATCTATGGTGGTGCACGCAGGTGGAGGGGACCTTAACCAAGTAGGCGTGCGGCGCTGGGAGGTTGAGGCCCAGGTTCACCACAGACTGTAGCGCCACCTAAGTAAGTAAGTGTACTGGTTGTACAGCGACATCGGCCTGGTACGACGTCTACGAATACAGCGTCTAAGGTGGCTAGGCCATATAGAGCGCTTGATAAATCTAGCTCCAACCCGAAGTCTTCGAATCCACCCCGGAACGAAGGCGCGGCAGAGAGTGGTCGCGTCTATTATCTATGGTGGTGCACGCAGGTGGAGGGGACCTTAACCAAGTGGGCGTGCGGCGCTAGAAGGTTGAGGCCCAGGTTCACCACGGACTGTAGCGCCACCTAAGTAAGTGTACGGGTTGTACAGCGACATCGGCCTGGTACGACGTCTACAAATACAGCGTCTAAGGTGGCTAGGCCATATAGAGCGCATGATAAATCTAGCTCCAACCCGAAGACTTCGAATCGACCCCGGAAGGAAGGCGCGGCAGAGAACGGCCGCGTCTATTATCTATGGTGGTGCACGCAGGTAGAGGGGACCTTAACCGACTGGGCATGCGGCGCTGGAAGGTTGAGGCCCAGGTTCACCACAGACTGTAGCGCCACCTAAGTAAGTAAGTAAGTGTACGGGTTGTACAGCGACATCGGCCTGGTACGACGTCTACGAATACAGTGTCTAAGGTGGCTAGGCCATATTGAGCGCATGATAAATCCAGCTCCAACCCGAAGACTTCGAATCCACCCCGGAAGGAAGGCGCGGCAGAGAACGGCCGCGTCTATTATCTATGGTGGTGCACGCAGGTGGAGGGGACCTTAACCAAGTGGGCGTGCGGCGCTGGGAGGTTGAGGCCCAGGTTCACCACAGACTGTAGCGCCACCTAAGTAAGTAAGTAAGTGTACGGGTTGTACAGCGACATCGGCCTGGTACGACGTCTACGAATACAGTGTCTAAGGTGGCTAGGCCATATTGAGCGCATGATAAATCTAGCTCCAACCCGAAGACTTCGAATCCACCCCGGAAGGAAGGCGCGACAGAGGACGGTCGCGTCTATTATCTATGGTGGTGCACGCAGGTGGAGGGGACCTTAACCAAGTGAGCGTGCGGCGCTGGAAGGTTGAGGCCAAGGTTCCCCACGGACTGTAGCGCCACCTAAGTAAGTGTACGGGTTGTACAGCGACATCGGCCTCGTACGACGTCTACGAATACAGCGTCTAAGTTGGCTAGGCCATATAGAGCGCATGATAAATCTAGATCCAACCCGAAGACTTCGAATCCACCCCGGAAGGAAGGCGCGGCAGAGAACGGTCGCGTATATTATATTTGGTGGTGCACGCAGGTGGAGGGGACCTTAACCAAGTTGGCGTGCGGCGCTGGAAGGTTGAGGCCCAGGTTCACCACGGACTGTAGCGCCACCTAAGTAAGTAACTGTACGGGTTGTACAGCGACATCGGCCTGGTACGACGTCTACGAATACAGCGTCTAAGGTGGCTAGGCCATATAGAGCGCATGATAAATCTAGCACCAACCCGAAGTCTTCGAATCCACCCCGGAAGGAAGGCGCGGCAGAGAACGGTCGCGTCTATTATCTATGGTGGTGCACGCAGGTGGAGGGGACCTTAACCAAGTGGGCGTGCGGCGCTGGAAGGTTGAGGCCCAGGTTCACCACGGACTGTAGTGCCACCTAAGTAAGTGTACGGGTTGTACAGCGACATCGGCGTGGTACGACGTCTACGAATACAGTGTCTAAGGTGGCTAGGCCATATAGAGCGCATGATAAATCTAGCTCCAACCCAAAGTCTTCGAATCCACCCTGGAAGGAAGGCGCGACAGAGGACGGTCGCGTCTGTTATCTATGGTGGTGCACGCAGGTGGAGGGGACCGTAACCAAGTGGGCGTGCGGCGCATGGAGGTTGAGGCCCAGGTTCACCACAGACTGTAGCGCCACCTAAGTAAGTAAGTGTAAGTAAGTCTACGAATACAGTGTCTAAGGTGGCTAGGTCATATTGAGCGCATGATAAATCTAGCTCCAACCCGAAGTCTTCGAATCCACCCCGGAAGGAAGGCGCGGCAGAGAACGGTCGCGTCTATTATCTATGGTGGTGCACGCAGGTGGAGGGGACCTTAACCAAGTAGGCGTGCGGCGCTGGGAGGTTGAGGCCCAGGTTCACCACAGACTGTAGCGCCACCTAAGTAAGTAAGTGTACGGGTTGTACAGCGACATCGGCCTGGTACGACGTCTACGAATACAGCGTCTAAGGTGGCTAGGCCATATAGAGCGCATGATAAATCTAGCTCCAACCCGTAGTCTTCGAATCCACCCCGGAAGGAAGGCGCGGCAGAGAACGGTCGCGTCTATTATCTATGGTGGTGCACGCAGGTGGAGGGGACCTTAACCAAGTAGGCGTGCGGCGCTGGGAGGTTGAGGCCCAGGTTCACCACAGACTGTAGCGCCACCTAAGTAAGTAAGTGTACTGGTTGTACAGCGACATCGGCCTGGTACGACGTCTACGAATACAGCGTCTAAGGTGGCTAGGCCATATAGAGCGCTTGATAAATCTAGCTCCAACCCGAAGTCTTCGAATCCACCCCGGAACGAAGGCGCGGCAGAGAGTGGTCGCGTCTATTATCTATGGTGGTGCACGCAGGTGGAGGGGACCTTAACCAAGTGGGCGTGCGGCGCTAGAAGGTTGAGGCCCAGGTTCACCACGGACTGTAGCGCCACCTAAGTAAGTGTACGGGTTGTACAGCGACATCGGCCTGGTACGACGCCTACAAATACAGCGTCTAAGGTGGCTAGGCCATATAGAGCGCATGATAAATCTAGCTCCAACCCGAAGACTTCGAATCGACCCCGGAAGGAAGGCGCGGCAGAGAACGGCCGCGTCTATTATCTATGGTGGTGCACGCAGGTAGAGGGGACCTTAACCGACTGGGCATGCGGCGCTGGAAGGTTGAGGCCCAGGTTCACCACAGACTGTAGCGCCACCTAAGTAAGTAAGTAAGTGTACAGGTTGTACAGCGACATCGGCCTGGTACGACGTCTACGAATACAGTGTCTAAGGTGGCTAGGCCATATTGAGCGCATGATAAATCCAGCTCCAACCCGAAGACTTCGAATCCACCCCGGAAGGAAGGCGCGGCAGAGAACGGCCGCGTCTATTATCTATGGTGGTGCACGCAGGTAGAGGGGACCTTAACCGACTGGGCATGCGGCGCTGGAAGGTTGAGGCCCAGGTTCACCACAGACTGTAGCGCCACCTAAGTAAGTAAGTAAGTGTACGGGTTGTACAGCGACATCGGCCTGGTACGACGTCTACGAATACAGTGTCTAAGGTGGCTAGGCCATATTGAGCGCATGATAAATCCAGCTCCAACCCGAAGACTTCGAATCCACCCCGGAAGGAAGGCGCGGCAGAGAACGGCCGCGTCTATTATCTATGGTGGTGCACGCAGGTGGAGGGGACCTTAACCAAGTGGGCGTGCGGCGCTGGGAGGTTGAGGCCCAGGTTCACCACAGACTGTAGCGCCACCTAAGTAAGTAAGTAAGTGTACGGGTTGTACAGCGACATCGGCCTGGTACGACGTCTACGAATACAGTGTCTAAGGTGGCTAGGCCATATTGAGCGCATGATAAATCTAGCTCCAACCCGAAGACTTCGAATCCACCCCGGAAGGAAGGCGCGACAGAGGACGGTCGCGTCTATTATCTATGGTGGTGCACGCAGGTGGAGGGGACCTTAACCAAGTGAGCGTGCGGCGCTGGAAGGTTGAGGCCAAGGTTCACCACGGACTGTAGCGCCACCTAAGTAAGTGTACGGGTTGTACAGCGACATCGGCCTCGTACGACGTCTACGAATACAGCGTCTAAGTTGGCTAGGCCATATAGAGCGCATGATAAATCTAGATCCAACCCGAAGACTTCGAATCCACCCCGGAAGGAAGGCGCGGCAGAGAACGGTCGCGTATATTATATTTGGTGGTGCACGCAGGTGGAGGGGACCTTAACCAAGTTGGCGTGCGGCGCTGGAAGGTTGAGGCCCAGGTTCACCACGGACTGTAGCGCCACCTAAGTAAGTAACTGTACGGGTTGTACAGCGACATCGGCCTGGTACGACGTCTACGAATACAGCGTCTAAGGTGGCTAGGCCATATAGAGCGCATGATAAATCTAGCACCAACCCGAAGTCTTCGAATCCACCCCGGAAGGAAGGCGCGGCAGAGAACGGTCGCGTCTATTATCTATGGTGGTGCACGCAGGTGGAGGGGACCTTAACCAAGTGGGCGTGCGGCGCTGGAAGGTTGAGGCCCAGGTTCACCACGGACTGTAGTGCCACCTAAGTAAGTGTACGGGTTGTACAGCGACATCGGCGTGGTACGACGTCTACGAATAGTGTCTAAGGTGGCTAGGCCATATAGAGCGCATGATAAATCTAGCTCCAACCCAAAGTCTTCGAATCCACCCTGGAAGGAAGGCGCGACAGAGGACGGTCGCGTCTGTTATCTATGGTGGTGCACGCAGGTGGAGGGGACCGTAACCAAGTGGGCGTGCGGCGCATGGAGGTTGAGGCCCAGGTTCACCACAGACTGTAGCGCCACCTAAGTAAGTAAGTGTAAGTAAGTCTACGAATACAGTGTCTAAGGTGGCTAGGTCATATTGAGCGCATGATAAATCTAGCTCCAACCCGAAGTCTTCGAATCCACCCCGGAAGGAAGGCGCGGCAGAGAACGGTCGCGTCTATTATCTATGGTGGTGCACGCAGGTGGAGGGGACCTTAACCAAGTAGGCGTGCGGCGCTGGGAGGTTGAGGCCCAGGTTCACCACAGACTGTAGCGCCACCTAAGTAAGTAAGTGTACGGGTTGTACAGCGACATCGGCCTGGTACGACGTCTACGAATACAGCGTCTAAGGTGGCTAGGCCATATAGAGCGCATGATAAATCTAGCTCCAACCCGTAGTCTTCGAATCCACCCCGGAAGGAAGGCGCGGCAGAGAACGGTCGCGTCTATTATCTATGGTGGTGCACGCAGGTGGAGGGGACCTTAACCAAGTAGGCGTGCGGCGCTGGGAGGTTGAGGCCCAGGTTCACCACAGACTGTAGCGCCACCTAAGTAAGTAAGTGTACTGGTTGTACAGCGACATCGGCCTGGTACGACGTCTACGAATACAGCGTCTAAGGTGGCTAGGCCATATAGAGCGCTTGATAAATCTAGCTCCAACCCGAAGTCTTCGAATCCACCCCGGAACGAAGGCGCGGCAGAGAGTGGTCGCGTCTATTATCTATGGTGGTGCACGCAGGTGGAGGGGACCTTAACCAAGTGGGCGTGCGGCGCTAGAAGGTTGAGGCCCAGGTTCACCACGGACTGTAGCGCCACCTAAGTAAGTGTACGGGTTGTACAGCGACATCGGCCTGGTACGACGCCTACAAATACAGCGTCTAAGGTGGCTAGGCCATATAGAGCGCATGATAAATCTAGCTCCAACCCGAAGACTTCGAATCGACCCCGGAAGGAAGGCGCGGCAGAGAACGGCCGCGTCTATTATCTATGGTGGTGCACGCAGGTAGAGGGGACCTTAACCGACTGGGCATGCGGCGCTGGAAGGTTGAGGCCCAGGTTCACCACAGACTGTAGCGCCACCTAAGTAAGTAAGTAAGTGTACAGGTTGTACAGCGACATCGGCCTGGTACGACGTCTACGAATACAGTGTCTAAGGTGGCTAGGCCATATTGAGCGCATGATAAATCCAGCTCCAACCCGAAGACTTCGAATCCACCCCGGAAGGAAGGCGCGGCAGAGAACGGCCGCGTCTATTATCTATGGTGGTGCACGCAGGTGGAGGGGACCTTAACCAAGTGGGCGTGCGGCGCTGGGAGGTTGAGGCCCAGGTTCACCACAGACTGTAGCGCCACCTAAGTAAGTAAGTAAGTGTACGGGTTGTACAGCGACATCGGCCTGGTACGACGTCTACGAATACAGTGTCTAAGGTGGCTAGGCCATATTGAGCGCATGATAAATCTAGCTCCAACCCGAAGACTTCGAATCCACCCCGGAAGGAAGGCGCGACAGAGGACGGTCGCGTCTATTATCTATGGTGGTGCACGCAGGTGGAGGGGACCTTAACCAAGTGAGCGTGCGGCGCTGGAAGGTTGAGGCCAAGGTTCACCACGGACTGTAGCGCCACCTAAGTAAGTGTACGGGTTGTACAGCGACATCGGCCTCGTACGACGTCTACGAATACAGCGTCTAAGTTGGCTAGGCCATATAGAGCGCATGATAAATCTAGATCCAACCCGAAGACTTCGAATCCACCCCGGAAGGAAGGCGCGGCAGAGAACGGTCGCGTATATTATATTTGGTGGTGCACGCAGGTGGAGGGGACCTTAACCAAGTTGGCGTGCGGCGCTGGAAGGTTGAGGCCCAGGTTCACCACGGACTGTAGCGCCACCTAAGTAAGTAACTGTACGGGTTGTACAGCGACATCGGCCTGGTACGACGTCTACGAATACAGCGTCTAAGGTGGCTAGGCCATATAGAGCGCATGATAAATCTAGCACCAACCCGAAGTCTTCGAATCCACCCCGGAAGGAAGGCGCGGCAGAGAACGGTCGCGTCTATTATCTATGGTGGTGCACGCAGGTGGAGGGGACCTTAACCAAGTGGGCGTGCGGCGCTGGAAGGTTGAGGCCCAGGTTCACCACGGACTGTAGTGCCACCTAAGTAAGTGTACGGGTTGTACAGCGACATCGGCGTGGTACGACGTCTACGAATACAGTGTCTAAGGTGGCTAGGCCATATAGAGCGCATGATAAATCTAGCTCCAACCCAAAGTCTTCGAATCCACCCTGGAAGGAAGTCGCGGCAGAGAACGGTCGCGTCTATTATCTATGGTGGTGCACGCAGGTGGAGGGGACCTTAACCGACTGGGCATGCGGCGCTGGAAACAGCTGGCAAAAAACCGTGCCAGCTGGATACGCTTGTTGGTAGAAGTAATACTGTAGCGTCACCTATGTAAGTAAATAACTATGCGTATTAACGGTACTAGTATGGGATTGAACTATTTGGAAACGAATTTTCTTAAAATATTTAGAGTGGCAGCGGTGTTCTTCAGTTCTTGGCTGTGAATTGTAGCGCTTTCCCCCTAAAACGCCTTCCAACTGGAAATTTAATTAAAACATTACTCACAAGCCCATTTCCAAATCCGATTGAATATTGTGGCGGGAAATTTGTTTGTTTTCGAGCATGTGTTACCGTCAATTCTTTGAAAAGTACAAACGTGAACTAAGCCTAAAGCAGTATCTATCTTCAATCTATATAATATACATAAACGAATTTGTATTACAATTCTAATCGTTACAAATAGGTTTTTGGTTTTTTTTCAAGATTAGATTAAACTTAAAACTAAATTTAAAAACTCTTATACTCCATCCTAGTCGGCAGTTGTGTCGTTCTGTAGATGCAGAGTTAGTGGTGTGGTTAGTACGATTAGTAAGCATTCATGTCGGCATAGGTTGAGTCCAACTCTTGTGCAATCGTCTTGTACTTTTCCTTACCTCTACTGACCTCCTCTGTAAAAACGAAACAACCAGCATAGAGTAAGAGAAACAAAAAAATTTTTTTTTTCGAAATCGAATTTAGTTTTATTGAAAAGAAAAATTCAAAAATAAAACAAAAATTAAATAAATTGTTTGCTAAAATTGTTGTTTGCGCAAATAAATTGTTTATTCAATTGTTGAGTTAAACATTCTGTTCAGAAGTCACTGGAAGAGAATGGAAACCCTGAAACTTGTATATGTATTTTGGGTAAGCAATAAACAAAAAAAAAATAAAAAATGCTAAACGCATAGGGCGTGTATTTGTGCAACTGCTCTTGTTCGCTGCTAACGACGTAGGTGGAGTAGAGCATTTTATTCCTTGAGGATGAGCTCGACGAAAGCGGTATCGAGATCGTCTCCGATATCCTTGTACCTTTCCTTCTCCAAGACAAGGTCGTCTATAGGAATATTTTGTGCGAACGGAAGAAAAAATAAAAAAAAACCGAAAAGTTATAAATAAAATTGAAAATAAATTTAAATAAAAAATAAAATTGCCAGAGAGCAAGCGCGGAAACGTTGACTTAACGTCGGGCAATTTGTTAAATGATAAAGCAAAAGGAAAATTACCTTGCGCTTAGCGGTTAGTTTGTTTTCAAGCAACGCACTTGCTGTTTTCGAAAAGGCGTTCATGGCGTTCTGTTTAGGGCTTGGTTAATAAAAAAATCAAATCAAAAGTAAAAATAAAAAGAAAAATTGAAAAAAGCAAGATTTTTCATAATGCTTGGACAGGTTTTGAAATAAAAACTTTTTTTTTATTTTTGATATATGCACGTCATAGGATCGTATTCGGATTAAGCGGCGGCGATGGTAGGCTGGATCATGCAAGCTAATGAAACTACAACACTGGTTGATGTTTAGCAATTTAAGCGGGGGCAGGCTCAGCTGGAGCCGGTTCGGCTGGAGCTGGTGCTGGTGGCGCAGATTCAGGTGCCGGTGCACTTTCAGCTGGTGGTGCAGCAGCAGCGGGAGCGCCCTCGGCCGGTGCCGGAGCACCTTCGGCTGGCGGTGGAGCTGCACCCTCGGCTGCTGGTGGTGGAGCTGCACCGTCAGCACCTTCAGCTGGCGGTGGAACTGCACCTTCTGCTGGCGGTACTTCGGCACCTTCTGGCAGCGGTGGTGGAGGTTCATAATTCTTAACATATGGCACTTCGGCGCCTTCTGGTGGTAGATCAATTGAATATTCGAATGGTGGTGGCGGTGGTGGAGTAACCGGTTTCGGCGGACTTGGAACGGCTTCTGGGGCGCCTTCTGCAGCAGCACCTTCTGCTGCACCCTCTCCCGGTGCACCTTCAGCACCTTCGGCGGGCGCTTCACCTTCAGCTGCTGCTTCACCCTCGGCTGCACCTTCGGGTTTCTCCTCCTCGGGCGGTGGCGTCGGTGCTGGCGGTGGTGTAGGCATTTTCGGAGTGGGCGGTTTTGGATTTCGAGGCGTATAGAATGGTTCAAGTCCGGGTATTAAGTCAAGGAATGCCAAATCAAGGCTGTCTCCTATGAGCGCGTATTTTTCCTTCTCGACAATCGTATCATCTAACGATTAGCACATGAGTGGCAGTAAGAAAAAAAAGCATTAAGCAAGCAAATAAAACATAAAAAAATCAATTTAATGAAAGAAGATAAGAAGAGTTTGAAAAGGATAGAGAAAGAAATAGAGAGACAGAGAGAGAGAGAGGATGGAGGAGAGATCATGTGCTTGGGTTAGAAATAAGAGGAAATGTTAGTCACCCAGTGTCGCAGATAGATAGATTGATGACAGAGTGAGTTGTAGTCCTGGAATCTATTGTTTTAGTTTGAAATCCTTTATTGGTAATAAATAAATTAATATGAACTCGATTGGTGATAATTATCTGATGAGAACGCGCCATAATGAACCTTAACAAGAAACACAAAAACTATTTGATAAACGCTTTGGATTTAAGCTGGCGGTGCATCTGCTGGCGCTGGTGCAGCTTCTGATTCTGGTGCAGGCGCCGCGGGAGCACCGTCTGCCGGTGGGGCAGTTTCTACTGCTGGCGCGCCTTCAGCTGGTGGTGCTCCTTCTACCGGTTGTGCACCTTCAACTGGTGCTGCTCCTTCGGCTAGTGGTGCACCTTCTGCAGGCGGTGCTTCCTCACCTGGAGGTGCAGCTGCTGCTGCAGCATCAGCAGCCGCTTGTGCTGCTGCCTCTGCTTCGGCTGCAGCAATAGCAGCCGCTTCTGCTTCAGCAGCTGCCGCAGCATCGTAATTCTTTACATATGGCACTTCAGCGCCCTCTGGTGGCAGATCAATAGCATATTCGAATGGTGGCGGTGGTGGTGGCGGCGGTGTTGGTTCTTTAATCGGTTCCGCTTGAACTTCTGCCACTGTATCTGTCGACAGTCCGGCTCCTTCTTCGCCTGGCACTGTACCTTCTCCCGATGGTACACCCTCCACGCCTTCGGCGGTTTCGGCGCCTTCAGCTGCCATGGCTTCAGCGTCTGCAATTTCTTCTGCCGTTGGTGAGGGCTCTTTTGGCGTTGGCGGTTTTGGATTACGTTCATTGTAATTAGGTAGCACGCCGGGTATTAGATCGACAAATGCCTGATCTAAACTATCGCAGACAATTGCGTATGTCTCCTTCTCTACTAAAAGCTCATCTGTTTGTTTGTTCATTTGGTTATTGGTTATAGGGTCGTTGGAGCAGGGTTACATATTGTTATTGTTGAATAAGCAAAAAATAGAAAATAAAATAAAACAAAAGGCAGCGCAATAAAGGCAGATGGATTGATGGGTCGGTTGGTTGGTTGGTAGTAGTTTGTACGCCATAGGTAGTTTGTGGTTTTAAAAATATAGAAACAAAAAATAAAACAGCATGTAAGTAGGCAAATTAAAAAAGAAAAAAAAAAAAAACAAAAGAAAAACCATTTATTGTACGAATAAATATTTTATTTTATCTGGGAAACAGATTGTTAGGAAATACGTGGATACGAACGATACGATTGGTTATCCACGAAACAAAATATATACTTAACACGCAACATGTTGTGTTTTCTTGTTTATAATTGATTTAAAAAAAATAAAAAAATAAAAAACACAAGAAGGCACTTTCGAATCTTGAACTAGAGATTGAAGAAAAGAATTTGATTGTGTTTTTGTTTTTTGTTTTAAGAATTTATTTTATATATGCAGCACTCCTAACGTGGCAGTTTGTTTGTTTGTTTATTTGTTTATTTCGTATTTTGTTTTATTTAAAATTAAATGCGAAATGTCGTTTTTTTTTTCAAACCTAAATTGAAATTAATAAAACAAAAATTGTGTGTAAGTATTGCTATGCTTAAATTACTAATTATTTCTTTTTTACGATTGTTTGATTTATTTTTTTTTAAATACTCTCGTCAAAATAAAAATATATAAACTCTATCATTCCCTTCCTCGCAAGTGTACATCATACTTGCTGCTAAGTAAAATATAATACCAGAAAGAGAGTAGTAAAAACATTTTCATTTTGTTGTTTCATGTTTTTTTTGTAAATAGCATTTATCTTCTCTTAAAAAAAAATCGTTATATAAATAAAACATTTATTTATCGTGTGTGTGTATATATATAAAAAAATATATAATTAAACACGTAGCGGAATTTAATTTAAATTGGAATGAATCTGAACGTCTTTATAGTTAAATACAAATGAAATTGGAATTATTGTTTTTTCGCTTAATTTTTAAACACTTTTCTCCCTAGAAATGCGTCGTTATTTATTTATTTATTTTTTTTTTTGTTTTGCTGTCTGTTGCGTTGTGTCTTTAATTTTTTTTTTACTTTTCGACAATAATAAATATTAAAAACAAAACAAATTACACAAAATTGCAATAAACGAAATACATATTAGGTTATTACGAAAAAAAAAATCAATTATTTTGTTTTTTTGATTTTTACGGAGCAAAAATAAAATAAAATTAAAAAAAAATAAAATAAAAGACGCACAACACGAGAAAATGTATGATCTCTGGTAAGAATAGACAGTAGTTGCGCGCTGATTTTGCTTTTCCCTCTGAATATGTCTTTTTCGCTTTGTTGTTTTTTTTTTCTGTTTTTTTTATTTTTTGTCTTCCACTTTTGTCTTTTTGTTTTAAATTAAAAATTAGGGATGTGTTCACATATTTTGAATGTCATGCAGAGTTGCCTCCATTTCTTCTTGCAGCATTTTATTCTTTTCGCGTTCGTGCAATAAATCATCTAATTGATCCGAGTGGGGGGGTTTCCAGTTCGTTTTTTTTTTTTTCAGTTTTTATTTATATTTAAATAAAAGTGTTAAAAGCGCAGCACATCAGAAACACACACAACAAAGGTGAGTTTTTGATATAAATATATTTGATTTTGATTTTAGTCGCAAACAACAAATGCAAATCCACACAAAATTAAAACATAAAAATAAACAAAAAAGAAATAAATTCATTAATAAACAAAAAAATTAAAATAAAAGAAAAAAAAAACAATATTTAACATAAATGTTAGAAGAAAAATAATTAAACGTTGTGAATGCTTTTTTTAATATATATTTTTGTTGATAGTCGTTATAGCGAGAGATTAATAATTTAATTTAACAATTCACAACTTTAAAATTAATTTCTTTCATATTTAATTTGTTTTTATTTTTTTTAAGGGCTTTAGCTATATGTAATAAGTTTGAGAATGTAATTGATTGACATACCTTCGAGCCTGTCGACTTCCTTTTGCAACTTTTGAACAGACCGTTCGGCGAATTCAGCACGGGCTTCAGCCTATTTTATTTATTTTAATTTTTTTTGATTAAGAGAAGAAGTAATATATTAATATTAATATTATTTAAAGACGAGCAACAGTATAGTGATTTGGTGTAGCAAGTCAGATTGGACAGATTTGATTTCTCTTCTTTTTTTTTAAGGTTTTATTCTGACTTGCTACAGCAACAGTTGGATTGAATTTTTAAGCCATTTCAAAAAGCTACCAAACCCAGCGTTAAAATGCTTTATAAAATAAATAATTTATTTTTATTTTAAATATTAATAAAAAACACATAAAAAACAACTCAAAAAATAATAATAAATTAATGGCGATGATGGTCGTGGATGAAAGACGCATGTCTTAAACGTAATGGAATGAAGGAGATTACAAAATTACAAATTACACAATTACTTAACTTAGTTTACCTAAAATTAGAAAGAAAAAAAAAAAATACAACAGCAAATCAGTATTAAAATCGTGTGTAATAACAGCAGCGCTAAAAAATCTACGTGTGGTTGTTTTCATTTTATTTAATTTTATTGAACAAATTAAAAATAAATAAAAATAATTGAATGAAGAACCGTAGTAAATAAACCAGACTTACTGCTGTTAAAGTTTTTTTTAATTCTAACAATTGCTCCTCAGCTTCTTTACGATTTGCGGAGGCCTAAACAATAACGAATAGTATTTATAGTGACATGAATGTACATATATCATGGATTAGAGAATGGTAAGAGTAGATTCTAATTTTGTTTTTCTCATTTTGCCAATTTTATAAAATCTCTACCGTCTTTTACGTAAATAAAAAAAATGTATAAAAAGGAAAGTAAAAAAAAAAAAAAAAAAACAATATTAACACAAATTAAATGAAATAAATCAAAAGTGCAAAATTAACGGTATCTCTTTCGTAATTGCAACTATTTTCTATTCGATAGAAAAACAAATTGCAATCTTGCAATCGATGCACAAAAAGTTGTTTTCAATCTCATCAATTTTAGCTAAACTTTTTTTTTTTTTGAAACTTCTCTAACCATGATACACTAATCTGCTTGTTTGGACCTTCACAGTGTCTTCTTGTGTTAAAATAAATAAATGATTATAAAAAAAAACATGAGCAATATGTATAGAATGAGAAAAGTATAATGCAGGAGAAGCTGAGGTTTTTAAAAAGTTATTGAAAATTAAATTAAAATTGAGAATAACGATTTGTGCAAATAATTTCCACATGATTTTTCCTCACAAACCAGTTAGTAGTTGTGGTGCTATTTAAACTTAATGTTAAATGTAAAAAAAAAAAATAATTAAATGTTTTTTCTTAAACAAATAACAAAATAAAAACAGGACATGCAGGGAGTGGAGCATAGTGAAATAAGGGGTGGGCCATATAGTGGTCTTTTTTTAAATCATAGGTGCTGGAGTCACCTATCAGTTTTATGGCTCGTTTTTGTATTCTGTCTAGTAGGTGCAGTGACGTCTTGGAAGCACCGGACCAGACATGAGCGTTAAACTCTAATTTGGGGCGAATGAACGGTTTATAGATTGTAGCCAGATCTAAGGGTGAGAAATATTTCTTGCATCTGTATAAGAATCCTAGGCATTTCGCAGCATTCTTGGCGACACTGAATATATGGTCGCTCCAAGATTGTGAGCAACACTCATATCCAGGATGGAAAGCTTTTCAGTCTCTGAGATGCAAGTGCCATTCATGGATAATGGCTGCGGGCTATTTATACGCTTTAACGACAAGAGACAGCATTGTGTTTTGGAAGCATTAAATTCCACTCTATTGTTTTTACCCCATTGGATGATGCTGTCGATATCGGAATTTAATGAGCTTAACATACGCTGCCGCTCATCATCTACAACCGAAGTGCAGGGTCGTAAACTGGTGAACGAATATGAGAAGCTGAGGGTACTGTCGTCAGCGAAGGAGTGAATTGGATTAGAAGTAACAGACAAGAGATCATTTATAAAAATAAGAAAGAGTGTCGGAGACAAAACGGAGCCCTGGGGAACACCGGCATTTACAAAGTGAGTATCAGACTTGAATCCATCCAAAACAACTTGAATTGAACGATTCGAAAGGTAGCTTCTAATCCATTGAAAGAGAGACTCATCGATCCCAAAAGCACGCATTTTCGACAAAAGGGCTTCATGCCAAACCCTGTCAAATGCTTTCGAAATATCCAGTGCAACAATTTTGCTTTCACCTGCTTTGTGAAGTGAGTGATTCCACTTTTCAGCGAGATATGCCATCATATCACCAGTGGATCTGTTGCTGCGGAAACCGTATTGGCGGTCATTGAGGAGTTTCCGTGATTCAAAATATTTCATAAGCTGACGGTTAATCATCGTTTCCATGACCTTGGAAAGAAGGGACGTTAGTGCAATGGGTCGGTAGTTGGAGGGAGAAGATGATTCGCCTTTTTTGGGTATAGGCTGGACAAATGCTGTTTTCCGCCTACTCGGAAAGAGCTCAGAGGTGTAGGAAAGGTGAAAAAGCTTACTCAGTGGTTTTGCCAGCGTAGAAGAACACCTCTTCAGAACTATTGGGGCAATACCATCTGGACCAGCGGATTTGTGTATGTCGAGGTCTTTAAGAACCCTTGCGACTGTACGAGTGCGGAAGTGGATTAGTCCCATGGTGGAATTGACGAACTTTAGTACAGGCGGAGACAAAGTACAAGCTGGCAGCTGAGAACTGGTTGCGAAATGGGCAGCAAGTAGGTTGGCTTTGTCTAAGGGGGTGAGGCTTTGTCTAAGGGGGTGACAGCTGGAATGTCATTGTGGATGAGCGTCGGTATAGACGACTCAGTTGAGTTTTTTACGTTTTTTACAAACGACCAGAAA
Organism: Eumerus sabulonum; assembly: GCA_951905685.1. Classification (NCBI taxonomy): domain Eukaryota; kingdom Metazoa; phylum Arthropoda; class Insecta; order Diptera; family Syrphidae; genus Eumerus; species Eumerus sabulonum. The sequence continues at coordinate 11,823,349 of OX645060.1, forward strand.
CGTTTGCTACCTTTGGGACATTGAAGGATTTTACGCCTTAATTTTTGGTCGGATTGGAATTTAATCCGTCGAATGTGGGTGTTGCAGTCATTTCTGGCTCGTATGTACTTTTTTCGGTTTTCCTCAGAACTGTTTGCCTTGTAGGCCCAAAAACTTAGCTCCCTGAGCCTAATAGCCTCTTTGCAGCTCGAGTCAAACCACGTATTATCCTTAGGCCTGGTGCTTTTAATCTTGCTGGGAATAAAATTTACCATTTACCATTTACGTCGTTGTCGAGGAAGCACAACGACCAGTTAAAGATCCGAAAGAAGTTGTTAAGGCCGCACCAATTGGCTTTCTCGTATAGCCATAGTGTTCTCTTAGGAGCTTTTTCTTTAACTGGATGGTGGGAGTTCGAGAATTTTGCTGATATCATGCAGTGGTCAGACAAGCCTAGGGGTTCCAATACATCGATCGTGTATTTGTCAGGCTGAGAGGTAAGAAACGAGTCCAGTGGGTTGGCGGTATGACCAGCAACATCGGGGATACGTGATGGCTCATTCACAAGTTGAGTTAAGTGATTTAACTCAGCAAAAATTTCAACATACCTTCCTTCGGGTGTTGTCTGTCCAGAATGTCGAAGCCACTGAGAATAGAATACCTCCGCGAAACGATAGGGAGTCGCTTTACTGCCTGAAAACAATGATGTCGCGGTCGCTGTCTCGGTCGTAGGGTGTGTCGCGCGAGTTGGCTAACTTTAAGGCTGCGCGCACAGTGATGCGAGATGCGATACGAGATGCGATATGGTGCGCACAGTGAAAGCTGTTCTGTACTGTTCTGTTGCGATGTATTCATCATGAGACGAAGAATTTTTAAATTAAAGTTTATATTTATCGAGTTTTCCAATAAGGAGTTGACGACTTTTTTTTTTTTTTAAACGCAAACCATCTATATATAATATTATAAATGTGAAAGTGTGTGTGTCTGTGTGTCCGTCTTTCACGCCAAAACGGAGCGACGAATTGACGTGATTTTTTAAGTGGAGAAAGTTGAAGGGATGGAGAGTGACATAGGCTACTTTTTGTTTCTTTCTAGCCCCCCGTTAAGTTTGTATGCAGCAAAAAAAAAAAATCAGCAGGGAATGGAAATTTGTGTGAGACTCTCCGCAAAATTAGTATGTTATATGATACAAACGAATAATAAAATAATTTAATTAAAACAACCATAAGTCAATCAGCTTTTGAGATAACAATCAACATTCGAAACATAAATAAGTGTTACTCTTGAATTACGATAGATGGCGCTGATATGTTTCTGAAACGCGCTAACGTTGTGTGCTCTCTATCTGTACTTAAGTGCGGGCATCGGACCGCGCTTCACACTATAGTGCATACGGTACCTTTACTCTGTTATTTGACTACTAAGCGTCCCAGTCATGCTTATACAAAATGTAGATGCCCCGAAATTATGTAATGGGACGAGACTTCGTGTCACACAACTTGGCCGCAATATCATTAGCGCCACTATCTTAATCGGCGTAGGAAAGGGTGAAAATGTAATGATCCCACGAATCCCAATAATTCCCACAGATCTCCCGTTCCAGTTTAAAAGGCTACAATTTCCTCTAAAGCTTAGGTTCGCTATGACCATTAACAAAGCGCAAGGTCAAACATTAAAGGTGGCTGGGGTGAACTTAGAAAAGCCGTGCTTTTCCCATGGACAATTGTAGCATGTTCGCGTGTGTCCAATGCCTAGAATCTTTACATTCTATCCCCAAATGGAAGGACGTATAATATCGTTTACAGTAGCGTATTAAAATAACATTCTGTTCCGAGTTCTCTTCTGTGTTCTAAATCAGGATAGGGGAACCGTGTTACCGCGAATTTAACGCGAGTGAAGCCGCGGGCAAAAGCTAGTTTGGGATATGTCAAAAACCTTACTATCGGCTTGAAGTAAGCCACGGCAGAAGTCATTGAAGGGTAGACCTTGTCTGGCGGCGAGTTTTTCAATGGTGCAGTGACCTGTGATGACTAAAGTCTTAAGGTTGCCACAAGGTCCCTGGTTCATCTTTAGTTTAGCTTAGGCCAGATTTGTTTAGTGATAAAGCCGATATTACTGGAGGTTAGCAGCCTCTATGGTTCGAAGTTTTATCATGTGATTTACCATACTTATTGGTGTTTTTAGATACCCGAGGGTTGGAAGACTGAGTATGCTTGACCCCAACTTTGCGAGTTCGTCGGCCGCGCAGTTTTCCGGAATATCCCTATGCCGGGAACCCACAGGAATTTTATATTGAACTATTCAGCCATCTCGTCTAGAGATAGGCGGCAGTTAAGAAATGTCTTTGATTTGTGGGTTACCGCTGCCTGGGATTTTATAGCAGATTGGCTATCCGTGCAAATGATAATATGCTTAACGGATATTACATTGATTCTAAGCCATGCAAGGGCCTCCGTTATCGCTATTATGAATGATAGGTTGAGGTTAAGCTCCTTGGAGAAGACTGCACTACCTACACCCGTCTCCATTTTGGTGCCATCGGTATAGACGGAAATCGAGTTCTTCGGTATGATTCTCCCTTCAGCCCATTCCTCCCTGGATGGAAAGATAACTTCGTAGTTCTTAGTGAACACATTCAGCGGGATGATGTAGTCTATGTACCTTTATGTGGCCTTTATGTGTTGTGGGCCATTTTCTTATACCCCTAATCCGTAGGGTCGCGCAGGCAGCAATTTGTTTGTTGAAGAGGACCAATGGTGGAAAATGTAGTAGAATGTTTAGGGCCTCCTTGGAGGTCGATCTGATCGCACCACTTATATATGTATAAGCTGGCCGATCTTTGCACTTTCCCCAGAAGGTTTCGATAGACTGTCTTGTCCAGAGCAGTCCACCAGACTACAATGCCGTATAGGAGGATGGGCCTTATGACTGCTATACAGAGCCAGTGCATAATGCTTGGTTGGATACCCACTTTTTGCAGTTGTAGAGGGCAGTGGTTGCCTTCTTGACTCGATCGAGAATATTGGGTTTCCAAATCAGCCCACTGTCAAGGACTAGGCCTAGGTATTGAGCCAGATCTTTGATTATTAATTGGGTTCCACCCAGTCTCGGTAAGTTGAAGGGCGGAATTTTATATTTATTTGTAAACAGTATTAGGTCGGTCTTCTTGGGGTTGACCCCAAGTCCACAGTACTGCGTCCAGGTTAACTACTGTATGTAATGCACTTAGAGTGCTGGGAAATGTTCCTGTGACGGCAATAGCAATGTCATCTGCATAGGCGGTAACAACGTACCCTACCGGTTCTAGCAACAGTAGTACATGGGTCTACATGGCAAGATTGTTTCCGAGCGAAGAATTCTGATTGCACTGGGTAATGCAACCTTTTTGATAAAAAGGTGCAGTGGAGAAAGTCGGCCAGAACGTTTGTATAGGCAGATATAAGTTCGAGGTAGTTAAGGACTTCGTCTACCTTGGCTCCGCAGTGACCTGGAACAACGATATCAGTGCCGAAATCAAACGCAGAATCACTCTTGTCAATCGCTGTTTCTTTGGGCTCAGGAGGCAACTGAGTAATAGAGCCCTCTCCCGAACGACAAAGTTGACTCTATATAAGACCCTTATCATCCCGGTCATGTTGTACGGCGCAGAAGCATGGACACTATCAAAAGCGGATGAGGAGGCCCTTGGTCGGTTCGAGAGAAAGATTTTGCGCGTGATTTTTGGGCCTATAAACGCAGACGGGGGATGGAGGAGAAGATTCAACCACGAACTTTACGGGCTGTACAGCGACATGAGCCTAGTCAGGCGTCTACGGATTCAACGCCTAAGATGGCTGGGCCATGTAGAGCGAATGGACACCACAGCTCCAGCCCGGAGAGTCTTTGAATCCAACCCCGAGGGGCGAAGAAGCAGAGGACGGCCGCACTTAAGATGGCGCATACAGGTGGAAGGGGACCTCAGCCAACTGGGTGTGCGGCAATGGAAAAGGCTAGCGAAAGATCGTGCTAGATGGAGGGGCATGTTGGTTGAGGCCCAGGTTCACCCCGAACTGTAGCGCCCACTAAGAAGAAGAAGAAGTGGAGAAAGTCCAATCAGTGTTTATTGAGCTGCCATAGCGCTTGTAATGCCGAGACACGCTAGTCTCTGGAAGCGTTGAAACGTAACGATTATCGTTTTTCGCTCAACTTTTGTCCACCATACCGTGGAAGCATACATAGGTGATGATAGGTCTTACTATCGCAGTATATAGCCAGTAGATTACCTTAGGTTTCACCGTAAGTGAACATAAAGAGATCCAACACCATATACGCTCTAAGTGAGTAGACAATCTACTGATATTGAAAAAAAAAAAGATAATAACAATTACAATCTACCAAATACTACTAGACTACAGAGTCCTTGAAAGCATAGAATAGAAAGCAATAGACAATAAGATAGAAAGACAGAAAGGAGATCGTTGATGAAGCATACTAATCCTAAGTTTCTAACTAGTTTCCCATGACCAATACCACCACCAGTGGAATGTCGTGAACTAAAACAACAAAATACCTCTTTCAGTTGTTGATCCAATAATCTGATTTGACTTTCGAAAGTCTCTTCCTTTTGAGTAGCCTATTTCGATCAATTTTGGTTAAGGATTTTGCAAAACAATTCACACAAACAACATCATGTAAAGCGCGTGCATTTGGTTAAAGTAAAATCACAGCCAAAAAACCGAAATCGAAAAAGAAACAATAAATAAAAAATAAAATATATTGATTTAGGAAAAACAGTGTTATTACAATAAATAAATAAAAGACAAGTGTCGGTAGACATTTTATAGAAAAATTGTTTTTTAATTTGTATTTTCGGTTTAGGGGGTTAGTTAGCAAAACAAATGGTTTTTGCGTAAATGTACAGAGAAGAAAGCTCAAGTCTATCTCCTGCTGTGCTCTCTTTGAAGACACTATTGCGTTGGTGCAACAGGTTCGTGGTTCGTTTGGAAGTACGTCTTGGCGGTCATTCACGCTCTTACGCACTTGAGGGGAAAAGGTGAATTATTCAAAAACCTTTTCGGCCCCGTTCGGGCACACCACATGTAGACATATGACACAGAGGATAGTGATGAGAAGAATAAAAGAAATGTAAAACCAAAAACAACAGAGAAAACAATCTCCACGAAAAGAGCAAATCAAAAGCACATTACCACGCTGGTTTTGGGTTTAGATATTTTGTTTTTTTTTTTTTTTTTATAATCCAACAGTCGATGTCTAGGTTTTTTCAAATACCTCCTTTAGGCGAGTGTTCAAGGTCTTAATTTGGTTCTTGTATTCCTCTTCACGTTGGTTGGCCTATTGATTGTATGCGTAAACCATTACAACGATTCGAGTGCGTGATTTTTGATTTGCATTACAACAGAGAGTTGTTGTTGGAGAGTATATAACCAGAATTTCGTTTTTTTTTTTTTTTTTAATTTGAATAAATAAGTATTTAGTTGATTAATTGAAATTAATTGTAAATAGATAGAAGATAGAGTGTTAATACTGACCTTCTCTTCTGATACTTCGAGGGATTTCAAGTTGTTACCCACAACGCGGAGCTCTTCTTCAAGTTCTACGATTTTGCTATGAAGGGGAGAAAAGAGATTCTCAATTAAAAAGTGATTTCATTTAGGGTTTTCTTTGTTAAGCAATTTTATCTATTTATAGCTGCAATTGGTGGAGGTTGAAGCAAACATTTGATTAGTGGATTGACGCAAATGGAGAGGGAATAGATGAATGAATTAGTTTTTGCTGTTTCGTCACCCAGTATGTTCTAAAAAATATACAACTTGTGGGCTACTCATTTACAATTACATAAATGGAACTACACATCTTACTTAGTCGTGAAAAGCCCATGTATCTTTATATCTTTATGCGTGCGACTGTACAGTCCGCTTAAGCACAATTTTGATCGAACTATCCACGAAACATGGCCTCATACGTTCGAAAATGTCCTCCAAAATTGGGTAGACAGGATGTGCTGTCACAAAAACAGCTTAGACAGACTATCCATGGAACATGGCCTCAAACGCTGCAAAATGTCCTCCAAAAATTTGTTAGACAGGATGTGCTGTCACAATCCTAGACAGACATTCATATACAAAAATTTCGTCCGTATTTCAACCCCTCAAATGAGGCAAAGAAGACAGAAATATGACACTTACAAGGAGAGAACCAGTTTGGCAAGGATTATATCATTCGTACAGAAGGCCTTAAAGCGGCCGAAAATGTGCTCCAAAATTGGGTAGACAGGATGTGCTGTCACAAAAACCGCCTAGACAGACTATCCATGGAACATGGCCTCAAACGCTCGAAAATGTCCTCCAAAATTGGGTAGACAGGATATGCTGTCACAATCCTAGACAGACATTCATATACAAAAATTTCGTCCGAATTTCAACCCCTCAAATGAGGCAAAGAAGACAGAAATATGACACTTACAAGGAGAGAACCAGTTTGGCAAGGATTATATCATTCGTACAGAAGGCCTTAAAACGCTCGAAAATGTGCTCCAAAATTGAGTAGACAGGATGTGCTGTCACAAAAACAGTCTAGACAGACTATCCATGGAACATGGCCTCAAACGCTCGAAAATGTCCTCCGAAAATTGGGTAGACAGGATGTGCTGTCACAAAAACAGCCTAGACAGACTATCCATGGAACATAGCCTCATACGTTCAAAAATGTCCTCCAAAATTGAGTAGACAGGATGTGCTGTCACAAAAACAGCCTAGACAGACTATCCATGGAACATGGCCTCATACGTTCGAAAACGTCCTCCAAAATTGGGTAGACAGGATGTGCTGTCACAATCCTAGACAGACATTCATATACAAAAATTTCGTCCCCTCAAATGAGGCAAAGAAGACAGAAATATGACACTTACAAGGAGAGAACCAGTTTGGCAAGGATTATATCATTCGTACAGAAGGCCTTAAAATGGTCGAAAATGTGCTCCAAAATTGGGTAGACAGGATGTTCTGTCACAAAAACAGCCTAGACAGACTTTCCATGGAACACGACCTCATACGTTCGAAAATGTCCTCCAAAATTGGGTAGACAGGATGTGCTGTCACAAAAACAATCTAGACAGACTATCCATGGAACATAGCCTCATACGTTCGAAAATGTCCTCCAAAATTGAGTAGACAGGATGTGCTGTCACAAAAACAGCCTAGACAGACTATCCATGGAACATGGCCTCATACGTTCGAAAACGTCCTCCAAAATTGGGTAGACAGGATGTGCTGTCACAATCCTAGACAGACATTCATATACAAAAATTTCGTCCGAATTTCGTCCCCTCAAATGAGGCAAGGAAGACAGAAATATGACACTTACAAGGAGAGAACCAGTTTGGCAAGGATTATATCATTCGTACAGAAGGCCTCAAAACGCTCGAAAATTTGCTCCAAAATTGAGTAGAAAATTTGCTGAGACTGATGTTTACATCAAGTTCTGTGACCCGAATATCGTCCACTTAAGTAAGGTAACGAAAAATTAAAAATGTTGCTTTGGTGGCCTTACAGCCCATGAAGGACCAGAACCAAGCTTCTGCAGTGGACAATAATTAATTATATCATTCGTACACATGGCCTCAAACGCTCGAAAATGTGCTCCAAAATTGAATAGACAGGATGTGTTGACAGAAGTCAAGACAGAAATTTATATACAAACATTTCGTCCGAATTTCGTCCCCTCAGATAAGGCAACGAAGACTGAAATAAAGACACTTAAAAGGAGATAACCAGTTTGCCAAGGATTATCCTTGTAGACACGTCCTCAAACGCTCGAAAATGTCTTCAAAATTGAGTAGAAAATTCGCTGAGACTGTACGCACTCAAGGTTTCATGACACAATGCGGGCAGATGGTAGAAAGGTAGAGGGATAGAGATGCCGATAGACTTTGATCTTAAACGCTTGCATGTTGTATTGAAAGGGGAAGACCGAATCCGGCAGGGAGTTCCAGATTCGTGTGGTTCGGCGGCTAAAGAAAGATTCTCTATATTTGGCGGTATGTCCGAAATCGGGCTTCAGGATATATTGGTGAGCATTCCTAGAGAGGTGTGTGTTGTCGGAGAAATGTTGAAAGGGGCGCAGTGCAACTGGCTATTACATCAGAGCATTTTTTGGGAAAGTAACGATAAATCAGGGTATCGATGTACCAGCGAGTCTAATGTTTTGGTAATGCTGGGGTCACCTATCAGTTTTATCGCCCGATTTTGTATTCTATCTAGTAGGTGCAATGAGGTCTTGGAAGAACCGGACCAGACATGAGCGTTAGACTCTAACTTAACTCAGATCTAAGGGTGAGAAATATTTCTTGCATCTGTATAAGAAGCCTAGGCATTTCGCAGCATTCTTGGCGACACTGAATATGTAGTCGTTCCAATTAAGATTGCGAGCAACACACATACCTAGTATGGAAAGCTTTTCGGTTTTGCCATTCATGGTTAATGGGTGCGGGTTGGTTATACGCTTTAACAACAGGAGACAGCATTGTGTTTTGGATCCATTGAATTCTACTCTATTTTCTTACCCCATTGGATAATGCCGTCGATATCGGAATTTAACGAACTTAACATACGCTGCCGCTCATTATCTACAGTCAAAGGGCAAGGTCGTACATTAGTGAACGGATATGAGAAGCTAAGGGTACTGTCATCAGCGAAGGAGTGAATTGGATTAGAAGTGGCAGACCGGGGATCATTTATAAAAATGAGAAAGAGTGCTGGTGACAAGATGGAGCCCTGGGGAACACCAGCATTTTAAAAAATGGATGTCAGACTTGAATCCACCCAAAACGACTTGAATTGAAGGATTCGAAAGGTACCTTCTAATCCATTGAAGAAGAGACTCATCGATCCCGAAAGCATGCATTTTCGAGAAAAGGGCTTCATGCCAAACCCTGTCAAATGCTTTCGAAATATTCAGTGCAACCATTTTGCTTGCTTTCACCTGCTTGGTGAAGCGAGCGACTCCACTTTTCGATTAGTTCAATGATGGGATGACGCACATTAGTACAGGCGGAGACAAAGTACAAGTTGGGAGCTGAGAAGTGGGCAGCAAGTAGGTTAGCTTTGTCAAAGGTGGTTACATCTGGAATGTCATTGTGGATGAGCATTGATAAAGACGCTCGTTTTGTACAAAAGACTAGAAACGTTTGCTACCTTTGGGACATTGAAGTAATTCACGCCTCAATTTTTGTTCGGATTGGCCTGGTGCTTTTAATCTTTCTAGGAATAAAATTTGCCATGCCGATTCGGATAATATCAGTTGCGGCGCCCACGTTGATGTAAAGTAGACGACGCACAACGACCAGTTAAAGATCCGAAAGAAGTTGTTAAGGCCGCACCAGTTGGCCTTCTCGTATAGCCATAATGTTCTCTTAAAAGCTTTTTCTTTAACTGAGTTGGTAAGAGTTCGAGAATTTAGTTGATATCACGCAGTGGTCAGACGAGCCTAGAGGCGACAGTACATCGATTATGTATTTGTTAGGCTGGAAGGTAAGAAACAAGTCCAGAGTGTTGGCGGCATGACCAGTAACATCGGGGATTCGTGATGGCTCATTCACGGGTATAGTTAATTGATTTAACTCGGCGAGAATTTCAACATACCTTCCTTCGGGTGTTGTCTGTCCAGAATGTCGAAGCCACTGAGAATTGTGTACATTGAAATCGCCCGCTAAAACGATTTCAGTGCGAGGGAATAGGGAAACAATTTTTTGGATGGAATCAGACAGTCCGTTGAATGCATGAAATGTTACATTCCTGTCTAGGTTGGGGCTTCTATAAAGAAAACAGTAGGGGACGGAGTGTGAATTTAAGCCATATAAAATTAAATTCCCAGCTGAATGTCACTACGAACATAGATGGCGAGACCGGGGTGAGAAACGAACAAAGGCATTAAGACTAAAATCAGACTTTTCATCGACCTGTGTTTCACATAGTGTCAAAACAGCCGGTTTATGGAGGAAAGCATGGACATAGGTGGCAAAGAAATTCTTTCGTAACCCACGAATGTTGCAGAACTGTACACAAAAGTCCCCCATACATACATACAAACTGACTGATGTTTACATGAAATTCTGCCCCCCGAATATCATCCACTCAAATAAGGTAATGAAAAATTAGCTTGAGAAGAGGGATCCAGTTGGGCAATGATTATCATTCGCAGATACATAGTAGTAGAAGTAATTATCTTTAGAATTGGCCCATTACAGCGGTCGTTAAATACAATGAACCAGCAAAAAATTTATTCATCAGGTTTGGTACGTTTAAAAAATGGACGTTAAAAAAAATTCGTTAAAAACAAAAAAATACTCTTGAGGGCATATTTTATTGGCCGACACTGTAGATTGTTAGAATCAGTCTTATGGAAACAATTCGTCCTTTTAAAACATTTCTCCCGTATTTTCAACGTTGTTAATGGCTTTAAACATATTTTTTAGAACATAAGTGACGATGGGTATAGCCTGTTGGTGTTGAAATTGACAGTAGTGTCCTTAAAAATCGAACTAGTTTATGAAATGTTTTACAAATGATTGAAAAAAATATTAAATTTGCAGCTATAAGCAAACATGGGAATTAGTAAACATAAAAATGTGTTTGAAAAAAATCAACAATTTATGCAATAAACAAACAAAAAATCATAAATACAGCAGTTAGTAAAAATGCAGCAAAACAAACCTTTCACTCTGCGCAGCCTTCTCCTCGGAACGCTCCAAATCCTGTTCCATGAGGACTAGTTTTCTTGCAACCTTTTTATTTGTTTTTTTTTTTATTATTTTGCATTGAGCGTTATATTGTTTAATTTGCGTACACATTTTTGTTTTAGTTAGCATAACACAATAAAAAACAACAACAAACGCACAATATTTGTTTCGAGCAAACAATGGTTTTTTGGTTTTTTTTTGGTTTTTGGTTTTCCATTTTGGGAAAGAAAAAAATATACAGAAAAAAATTGATATTAATATTAAATGTTTGAATGCGAGGTTGGAGTATAGAAAAAGATGTTTTTATGTTTATGTATGTTTAACGTAAGCATGCGCTGAATAGAGCTTTTGTATCTATCTAGCTAAGCTTGGGAATTGTTTTAATCTTTTTTCTTTGTTTTCTTATGTATATTTGTTGCATTTTAAGTGGCTGCAAGAGACGTGTTAGTTAAAATCAGATCTTCACACAACGAAAAAACAAAAACACTGAAAATAAACACTCATGGCATCGCACGTTTTCTTTTTTTTTGGTTTACTATTCGTAGGAAAAAAGAAAAACATACTTTTCACCCTGTTCGGCACGTTCCTCAGCACGCTCAAGATCGGCTTCAACCATGGCCAATTTACGGGCAACCTTTATGTTTATTTTATAAGAAAGAATTGATAATAGATTTTAGAATTGAATCGATTTCATCTTTTTAGTTTTTACGAACACACGCCAGAAAACAACACGATATTAGAAAAACAACAAAATCTATGTGTGTCCAAGGACTTGGAACTATTCGTTCTGAATCTCTCATGGTTATTTGAATCTTAAATTTATGTTAGTGCATACCGTTTTGGTTTTCGCTTATGTTCCTCCTTCCTGATGATGATGAGAACGCATACGAGGTTCGGTCGACGACGATTATTCAATTAAGTTTGCTGGATGAACTGTTGACTAGCTGCTGGTTAGATCGATGGATTCATACATACGTTCGAATCGCATTTATGAATAGAACTGATTTAAATATACTGATGTCTGGAACGGAGCAAATGGCACATGATTGTAAATTAGAACAACACCGACGATCGTTGGAGTAGTTCTGCTTTCGATTTGCATATTTCGACGACCCGATTTCGAATATTTGCTTGGTAGTGGGTGTTAAGACTGGTTTGACGAGCTTCAAAGTGATGCGGTAAAATAACGGTGAGCATGTCACATTCAAACCCTTTGACTTATATTAACGAAAATATACTTAAGGCAGAGATAGGAGCAGTGATCTAGAGAGAGATTTATATGGTAAGACAAAGGCTTTTTGCTATCCTAACCTGTTTAAACGACTGATAGGCTGGACTATAGTCTGCCTCAAAATATTGAATTTATGAGTTAAAGCTATTAGTTCAGCATTATCTACACGGAAGAGGAAAGCGAACGCGTTTTCATCGTTGAACCCAACCTTAAAAATAGATTGGACTTGACAGCTACAGTTCGCAAATTGTCGCATTTGGGGTCCAGAGAATTCCCAAGTGGTTGTGTATGTATGTATGTTGGCGTTACACTCCATGAAGAACCTGAGCCGAGCTTCTCTCAATCACCCATGATGTGTGTGATTTCATTTTCCCATAGGTGAAAGGGACCTACAGTTTATTGCCGGTTCCGAACGGCGAATTTCGAGAAGCTTTTCATGACAATTTTACTACAGGGGGTTTCGTCAGAACCCCGCTGAGGAGAAACACCGTGAAAAACACGTTCGATGACATGGCTGTGTCGGGATTCGATCCCGTGTCATCGGCGTCAGAGGCCAACACACTACCCACTGCGCCCACTGTGGCTGTAGGGAAGCAAATTAAATGCAAATGTGGTTTAAACGGAACGATGCCCCATGCCATATAAACCAAGAAACGTTCAATTGTTACGCTGGTCTAAATTGGATCACTATCTTGTTGTAGCCAGGGTACGAATGAAGATATCAAGGATGCCACAAAGTCGAACTGGACAAGAAAAGTTTGACGTCGGAGGATCGGAGGACTCGAGGATCTTTACCGATACGGATGACACCGGTACAATCCACAGAACAGCAGCGAGAGCATTGCAGGCGCGCCATCAGCCCCGTTTCCTCTGATGTGTGAGGTTTCAAATCACCGCCAACTATAAACCCCTGGTTTGATGGGCAATGCGGGCAAGCTCATGTAGCAAACGCCTACAAAGCCATACTACATAGACGGATGAGAGCCGCTCGTGAACATTACGAGCGGAAAAGGAGGGACGGACACACTGTAGGGATGAAGACGGACAACTAGTAGTAAAGTCACAGTCGATGCTGAGAATATAGGAAGAACACTTCTGTAGGCTGTTTAACGACGGTGATGTATCTGATACCGCTGTGAGGCAGAATGACCCATTCGCAACGGACCAAGATGTGAGAGAATTCCGTCCACTCGACCTAGATAAAATTAAGTTTATAATTTCGAAGCTTAAGAATTAAGGCCTGTCTGCCGAGCTATTTAAAGCGGCTGGAGATGAGCTTGTAGGGCGCATGCACCAGCTCATCTGTAAAATATGGTCGGAGGAAAGCATGCCCGACGAAGGAATTCTCAGCATCGTTTGCCCAGTCCACAAGAAAGGAGACCCATATAACTGTGCCAACTACAGGGAAATAGGTCTCCTTAGCATTGCATATCAGATCTTCGTACCGTGTGAACGCCTAAAACCCTTTGTGGATAATCTAATAGGTTCTTATCAGTGTGGTTTCAGGGCAGGTAAATCCACACTATACCAAATATACACACTGTGGCTGATCTTGGAGAAGACCCAAGAATACCAAATCGACACCCATCACCTTTTCGTCGATTTCAAGCCGCGTATGATAGTGTGCATAGAGACGAGCCAAACTCGTCAGATTATGCAGGATGACAATGGAGAATTCTCGCTGCTCCTTTAAGGTTGGTAGTGATTTTTGATGTCAAAAAAGGACATCCATCCAACATCGTACTTGAAAAGATCATACGAGACTCACTGGCCAACACAAGGGGTAACGTAATTGGACGAACACAGCGGGTCGTCAATGAAGCGTTCGAAAGCATTGAAGCAGAAGCGGCTAAAATGGGTCTTTCGGTGAATGAGGGTAAAATAAAATACATACCTATATAGCTCTCATCTAAAAAAGACGCACAACACCAACGTCTCGGCCAGAACGCCACAATTGGCAGCTACAAATTCGAAGTGGTTAAGGACCTTGGCTCACTAGTGACCAACGACAACAACACCAACCGCTCCTCCTTTGGGCTTAAGAGGCAATTGGGAAGTAGAAAGACCAAGGTTGCGCTATACAAAACCTTCATCATCCCAGTCCTCCTCTATGGCGCAGCGGACTGGACTTTAACGAAAGCGGATAAGAAGGCCCTTGGTCGTTTTGAGAGGAAAATTCTGCGTTCAACCTATGGTCCCATTTGTATAAATGGAGTGTGGAGGAGAAGATACAACGACGGACTATACGACATTGCAGGAGTACGGCGTCTACAGATCCAACGTCTAAGGTGGCTATGCCATGTAGAGAATGTATTGAATGTAGAAAGTCTTCGGGTACTACCCCGAGGGACGACGTAGCAGAGGACACCGAATCAAAGGTGGCGCACACAGGTGGAAGGGGACCTTAGCCAACTGAGTGCGTTGCTGAAAACAGTTGGCAAAAAACCGTGCCAGCTGGAGAAACTTGTTGGTTGAGGCCCCGGTTCACACCGGACTGTAGCGCCATCTAAGTACATAAGTAAGGTCGAAATTGGCCCAAATCACGCGATTTAAGCTCAGAGCTTATACTATATAGTGCACCGTATAACGCATATACTTTAGCAAATTCATGGCAGACTTTCAGTCAATTTACTATTCCCAATCTGTACTGTGTACTTACTGCCACGCAAGTCCGTTTCTTGGACAGAGATTCCAGTGTACGAAACCTATCAGACAAACCTATAACGCAATCCTAGACAGTTTACATCCAGAAAATCTAGTGATGGATGCAAATCACAGAAATAAAGACACAGATCAAACGGCTTATAAGAAACTACAATATCGTGGGCACCACTCCGTCGTCTCCATACCTGCGAAGTCAATGTAATAACAATTACTAGTGGACTTCTCTCCAAAATGTCTTCTTTGTCGGTCGAAGTCAATTACTATTGGATTATGGGAGCGACAAGGCAGAGACACCGCAACTTACAACTTAATCCTCCACTAGGAAACAGGAAGTATTATGTTGGTGTCACTCAGCATATAGTAAGGCTAATCGGCTTTGGAATTGAACGTTAACAGTGCGCCTACGCTTATGGAATCACATTGTAATCGTATGTCGTACGAACCTTCGTGACAATTGCTCACCTTGTCGTGGTACGGAGGCTCAGTACAGGTAATGACTCTCGAGAGTAATCTCTAGAGGAACCCGAAGCTAAGAAGCAATTACGGACCCCCCACCTACCCCTCCCCTTCCTCTGTACCCATCGCTCCCCTACTCCCCTAACTCCAAGGTGGAACAGCATACGCCGACGGATGCATGGCTAAGAGGGTGCTTAGCTACTAGTATGCGAACTTCGGATACCGGGCGACCTCCGATTTCAATACAGCCTTCCTGCAGTGTCTCGGGCTCCGCTGCAGGTGACCGTTCTTTCCCGTGTTCTCGTGGGAACAATTGAAAAAACAAATACTTTTGAAGAGACTGATGACTCTCTAACGTCATCGCCTGCTAGGACTTGTGAGTCCTCAGCGGCAAATAAGTGGGAAGTGATGCCGGCATCTTGTGCTGGCATTGCAGCCGAACGGAAAGCTGAAGATATGTCTTCACTCTCCGATTCTGACACCACACTTGGCGGAGATTCTGTGAGTATGCTCTCGGATGAACTCCCAAGTGTAAGTAGGAACGAAACCATCAGGAACGTAGAGGAAAAGCCTGTACCACCTGGTGGCTTCGTCAAGCTCAAATCATCGGAGCAGCGACGATTTAAAGCTGCTATGATGCAGGGCAAAACTAGAGATGAAGCCCTAGTTTTTGCAAAATCAACCCCTGCGAGTAAGGGTCCGGAGCTGAAACGTGTTCGTTCCGCAGACACTACTCCACCAAACCAGGCTGCTAAACGCAGCAAAATCGGTAAACACCAGGTCGACAAAAAGAGCTACAGTAGTGTAGCTGGGAGGATACGACTCGGCATCATCCCTAAGGACTTAGGAACGAACCCCCTCACTACAGCGCAGATGGCAGCCGTTCAGGAGGCTATAGTCGACACCTCCATCGAGCTGTCGGGTAAAGCACCCAAACCTCGCTTTAGGGGATCGACCTACAAATCAGGGTGGTTATACTTTGTGTGTGACAACCCAGATACGGCCGATTGGATGAAAACCAATTTTACGGCCATCAAGGACAAAAGTGGACTTGACATTATGCTTGTGGAAGAAGAAGCTTTCCCGAAACCGCACATCGTACGGGGCTACTTCCCACAAAGCGCCGGCCTACCCATCACGAAGGTGTTGGCGACGCTGGACTCACAAAATGACGACTTGCACGCAAAGAACTGGAGAGTCATGCAAAGCACGTCAAATAAGGAGAAAAACCTCCTGCACTTAGTCCTAGCAGTCAGTGACAAATCCTTGGCTCGACTGATGGAACTTAAGTGCCAAGTGGCCTACAGATTTGAAATCGTAAAGATGATTGTCAAAAGCCAGGCGAAAACATCCTTGGATGTAGCACCAATCGCTGTAGGAAAACCTACAAGCAGCAGTATGGTGGATGCACCTGCTGCCGCAATAGGAAAACCTACAACCAGCAGTATGGTGGTTGCACTTGCTACTGTGGTAGGAAAACCTACAGCCAGCAATATGGTGGTTGCACCTATTGTTATAGTAGAAAAACCTACAACCAGCAGTATGGTGGTTGCACCTGCTACTGCCGTAGGAAAACCTACAGCTAGCAGTACGGTGGTTGCACCTACTGCTATTGTAGACACGCCCAGATGTGACGAACCAAAACCCGCTGCCACGTCTGAGCCGGCGACTACTAAAAGTCGCCCAAACAAGGGTAAGAAACGTCCCCCAACGAAACAAGGGGAATCTTCGATGGGAAGTAGATCAGAGGATCGCTCCCATCGGGTCGGAATCTTCAGGCGAGGCAACAACAAGCCTTACCGAACGAAGGATCCGGCCTACCGTCGCAAGTAATGGATGGGCTGCGTGTGCTGCAGGGCAACCTGCACCATGCCAAAGGTGCCTCGGACACCTTTAGCCTGCGACTGTACCGCGACAGGATCAGCATTGGGCTAATCCAAGAACCATGGGCTCATAAAGGTAAGATTATGGGCCTGCAAAACAGGTCGCGTAAATTAATTTACGCCACAGGAGATTTTTCTCCTAGGGCCGCATGTGTGATCGGCACTAACCTAAATTTTCTCCCCATTCCAGAATTCGTCACAAGGGACTTGGTAGCCGTCATTGTGGAAGCTCCCACCGATGGAGGAGTAAGGGAGGTTGTATGCGCCTCCGCTTACTTTCCTGGAGACGGTCAACAAATCCCACCTACAGAAGTCCAGGATCTGGTTAGGTATTGCAACCAGAAGAAACACCACCTGGTAATTGGATGCGACGCCAACGCGCACCATATGGAATGGGGAAGCAGCAATACCAACAAACGAGGTGAGTCACTTTTTGAATTTATTATTAGTAATAATCTCACCGTTGCCAATAGAGGCAACAAACCCACATTTATAAACGCGGTTAGAAAAGAGGTGCTTGACCTCACTATCTCTAGCCAGTTTATCTCAAATGTGATTGGGGACTGGCATGTCTCCAATGAAGCCTCACTATCTGATCATCAGCATATCAGATTTAACATCTCTAGTGTGGCAACTGAAGTTGAGCCCAGATATCAGCCCAAACGAACGAATTGGGCTCGGTTCCAAGCTCAACTCGCCGCTAAAGAGGACATGCTCCCTAAGTCGATTAAATCGACAGATGATATCGACGAAGCGGCCTACCAGCTCAATACAGCACTCATCTCATCCTTTAGAGACAGCTGTACACCTAGGTCAACTACAAAAAAACGTTGTGTGCCCTGGTGGAACAGTCAGCTTGAGTCCCTAAGGAAGCAGGTGAGATCGCTGTTCAATAGAGCAAAACGGTACAACAGTTGGACTGAGTATAGATCTGCTCTAACTAAGTACAACCTCGAACTGAGGAAATCCAAGAGAACGTCTTGGAGGAAGCATTGCGAGAATATAGACTCGCTTCCAACTGCAGCCCGACTCCAGAAAACACTCTCTCGAGAGCACACAAATGGGCTCGGGCTGCTTCGCAAGTCAGACGGCACCTTTACCGTCAACCGCAGGGAAACCCTGGAGACCTTGCTCGAGGTGCACTTCCCTGGTTCTACTCCCTACTCGATGTCCTCTGACGATCAGATTAACGTCACAGGAATCATCGATAGTAGAACAAATAGCCTCTCTGGAAGACTATTCAGCCCTGACAGAGTTAGATGGGCAATTAGCTCATTTAAACCCTACAAGGCTCCAGGCAAAGATGGTGTCTTTCCTGCGATCCTACAGAAAGGCTTGAATACAACTCTACCATCACTGATAGCTCTATTTAGGTCTTGCTTCAACCTGGGATACATACCCCGGACTTGGAGAGAGGTCAATCTTGTCTTCATCCCCAAGATTGGGAAACCAAGCGAGCAACCTAAATCCTATCGCCCTATCAGTTTGACTTCGTTCTTTTTGAAAACAATGGAGAAACTGATAGAGCTCCACATTAGAGGTATCCTGGAAAGACAGGCACCTCTGCACTCTAACCAGTATGCATATCGCAAAGAGCGATCTACCGAAAATGCACTACACCATTTGGTGACATGCATTGAAAATAGTTTCACACAAAAGGAGATCGCAATCTGCGCCTTCCTCGATATAGAGGGGGCCTTTGATAATACTGGCTATGACTCGATCACCACTGCACTATCCTGCAGGGGTGTGGACCATCCCACTAATCACTGGATTAGGGCGATGCTGAATAGCCGTATCATATCGGCCACATGCGGAGAGGTCTCAGTGACAGTATCGGCGGTCAGAGGATGCCCACAAGGGGGAGTCCTCTCACCACTGCTTTGGTCGATAGTCATCGACGATCTATTACGCAAGCTGACCACTCGGGGCTACGAGGTCATCGGATATGCTGATGACCTAGTAGTCATTGTTACAGGCAAGTGCGAGGTCACTGCCTGTGAGCGCATGCAACTTGCGCTCCAATTCATCTCTGACTGGTGTGGCAGAGAGGGGTTATCTATTAACCCAAATAAGACAATCTTAGTCCCATTTACAAAGAGAAGAAAGGTACAACCCTGCTCAATCTCTCTAAATGGAACACACATAGGATTTTCAGAGGAGGTAAAATATCTAGGTATTGACCTAGACCGCAAACTCAACTGGAACTCCAACATGAAAAATAAACTCATGAAAGCGACTAAGGCCATGTGGGCCTGCCGACGCACCTACGGTAAAACCTGGGGGCTCAAACCTAAGGTGGTCCACTGGATATATACCGCGATAGTAAGGCCTATCGTTACCTACGGGTCCACCGTATGGTGGACAAAAGTTGAACAAAAAACTACTATTACTAAGCTTCAACGCCTTCAGAGACTAGCGTGTCTCGGCATCACAGGCGCCATGCCGTCCTGCCCTACGGCAGCACAAGAAGCACTCATTGGACTCGTTCCACTGCACCTTTTTATCAAAAAGGTGGCATTACGCAGTGCAATCAGAATCCTCTGCTCGGGAACAAATATGCCATGTAGACCCGCAGGCCACATGTCCATACTACAACACTTGCCCGAGCTGGATATGATTACTACGGTCTCGGACGCATTGCCACACACCTTCACCTTTGACAAAAGATTTGAGGTACTGATCCCAAATCGCTCAGCATGGGAAAATAGTGATCCCCTGCTGAATGTCAAAGGCCTTAGGTGGTACACGGATGGCTCCAAGATGGCTTCTGGCGTTGGCGCCGGCATCTTTGGACCAAAACGTAAAATCTCGAAGGCCCTGGGAGTAAGTCCCAGCGTCTTCCAAGCTGAACTGCATGCCATCCTAACATGCGTCAACGTAAATCTCGAGACCGGCATCAGAGGAGTAACTATAAACATACTCTCTGATAGCCAAGCAGCGCTTAAAGCACTGAGTTCGTACAGCACGAACTCGAAAACTGTCAAGGAATGCCATGACGCCCTGCAAGAGCTCGCCAAAAGAAACAATGTTAAACTTTGGTGGGTGCCAGGACATAAAGGTATTAAGGGCAATGAAATTGCCGACCAACTTGCTAGAAAAGGTTCCAGCGACAAATACATAGGTCCGGAACCTTTCTGCGGCATTCCCAGGTCTAAGATAAATCACCTCCTAGACAAGTGGGAAAAATCGCAACACCTGTCCTTCTGGAACAGTGTTCGGGGACTTCGTCAATCTAAACGACTTGTACGACCCCTGAACAAACACGCTATTGACATACTTAAGCTCAATAGAGGGGATATCAGAAGACTGGTCAGCTACCTAACGGGACACTGCGGTCTGAGATATCATCTAAATAAAATTAGTCTCTCGTCGGAAACTGAGTGTCGGCTCTGTCTAGAGGACGATGAGACGGCAGAACACATACTGTGTGAGTGTCCTGCACTCTGCCATCTTAGGAAGCGCATCCTTCTCAGTGAAGTTGTGACTCCTGAGGGGATCACCCTGGCTCCTACGAGAAGCATTCTCAGCTTCATTATAGAGGTTGAGAGGCTACTCGGCTAATCGGCTAGCAGGCACAATAGATCTGCAAAGGTCGCAGTGCCATATTGCTAAGAGTAGCACTAGCCCCATATTTAAAAAAAAAAAAAAAAAAAAAAAAATGTCGTACGAAATCTTGTTGTGAAGCCACTTTCATAGGTTTGACTTACATGCTTTTAAGACGCGTTTATCGAGCAAGTTCTGGATGGAGTGGTTCCACCCTTGACTTCTTCTTCTTCTTTGGTGACGTTACAGCTCATGAAGGATCAGAGCCAGGCTTCTCTCAATCGCCCATGTTGTGTGTGATTTATTTTTCACACAGGTGAAAGGGATCTCCAGTTTTATGCCGATTCCGAACGGCGTGAATAGAGAAGCTTTTTCATGGCAAGTATACTACGGGGGTTACGGGCAAACCCCGCCGAGGAGGCACGCCGCAAAATAAACATTCGATGGCGTTGGTGTTAGTGGGATTCGAACTCGCTAATGGTGCGTCAGAGTCCAACACACTAACCACATCGCCCTCACATCCTTGACTTACTTACTTTTAAGTCGCAAGTGGAGTAGAGGCAATTGATTCTAGACCAAGACTGTTTATGCCTAAATTAGTGGCTTACGGAGTTGTAACCATGATGGGGGAAGGTGAAGTCAAGACAACCTTTACTGGACCTATTTGTAGACTTTTCCAATAGGGAATTGACAACTTTGACTTCAATTTGTGAACGCACCCTTCACTAATCATCGAACTGTCATTGTCAATTTATTCAGTAAACTCAACATTTTCATCATGGAAAGGTACACGAACGAGCAACGTCTGCAAATTATACAAATTGTCTACCGAAATTCGGAGTCGGTGACCGCAACTTTAAGAGCGTTAACTCCAATTTTCGGTTGTAATTCCCGCCCAAGTAGACAGGCAATAGCCAGTCTAGTCTAGTGAGACAACGGGGTGGTCGAAGTGTCGAAAATATTACTGCCGTTGGGGCGTCTGTAGCAAACGATCCGAAGCAGTCAATTCCACGGCGTTCTCAAGAATTGGTCATTTGGTACGCATTTGGTACGCGCGGAAAGTGAACTGGCACTCTACACCGACGGATCCAAAATGGATGTTGGCACAGGTGCAGGAGTCTACTTTGAGTCTCGGGATATGCATCGCTCCTACAGGCTCGATGATGGATGCAGTGTCTTCCAAGCTGAGGTCTTCGCTATCAAGCAGGCGGCGGACCTGATCAGCAAAGAGAATATCACAGGAAAAAGGATCAGCATCTATGTTGACAGCCAGGCAGCCATTAAGGCTCTGCAGGCAGCATGGATAAGATCCAAACTCGTCAAACTCTGCAAGGAGAAGTTAGAAGAGATATTCAATGTAAATGAGGTGACCTTTTGCTGGGTACCTGGTCATATGAATATCTCCGGAAACGAGAGGGCGGACGAGCTGGCTAGGGTGGGATCAGGTGCTAACATTGCGCAGATCTCAGCTGAGGCCAAAGCACCACTCAGTGCGCTCTACAGGGTGATACAGACGGAGCTACTGGTGAAAGCCAATAGGCGATGGTGTCGCTTAGATACATGCGCAACGGCGAGATCGACTTGGCCCGTCTATGATAAGAAAAGAACGGAAAATCTGCTGAAGTTCAATCGTGGGAGCATTCGACTGGCAGTCGGTGCCCTCACCGGGCACTGCATGCTATCCTATCATGCAGCTCGACTAGGCCAGCCCTACAATGACTTCTGCAGAAGCTGCAGAGACGAAGAGGAAATTGAGTCCGTTCGTCACCTGCTGTGCGAATGCCCGGCGCTAGCCCAAAAAAGGAATATTTTCCTGGGAAGATACTTCCTTTCGGGACTAGAAGAGGTAGGTAATATCGGGCTGGACAGAATACTGGGATTTTTATCCTCGTCTGGCTGGTTCAGCTCGACGGTAAATGCATAGGTATCAACGGGTTAAATAAAACAGGTGGGCACAATGGACTCAACGTAGTCTACGTGAGCCTTGACTTTACGTCAATAGGGCGCCCATATACCTTTGGGGCTACGTTAAGTCATTGGTTCATGCCAACAAGCCGACGAAGTTGCACGAGGTCAGAGCCAACATTGAACGCGAAATAGCAGCCGTTTCGGCCGAAATGTGTGGCCGAGTCATCGAAAATTGAGTCCAACAAATCGACCGCTGCAAACGTGCCCGCGGTGGCCATATGAACGAAGTCGAGTTCCATTCATAAATGTTTTGATTGTACTTTAAGCCGATTTAAAAAAAAAAAACTCAAATCCTTATTGGAGAACCCGATATATTGGAACATTCAGCCGGTAAGATAGCTATGTATTGATCATCAGCTTTACAATGTTTAAAACTTGTGACCATAAATTGGTGGTTTAGTGTTACCACAAGGTAGTCTACTAATATCAATCCTTTTTGGTGGCTTAATAGATGCATAGACAAGTGCAATTTCGTTTTGAGGATTGAAAACCTTGCATGTCTTAAAAGCTCTTACTTTTAGGACGTTTTTACGTTTTCCAAGGCGATGTCAAAAGTCATGCAGAAATATTGTATGAGTAAACACCTCGAGGCACTGTAGGGGCCTAAAAATGCCAAATAGTTTGAGTACTTGGCTCAAGGAGCTAAAGTATAGTCACTCGACTATTTTTCCTCTCTTCTCCCGACTCAAGTGGAGAACAAGACCCACTAAGCCTATTTTAAAAAATGATCAGAACATAAAAGAGCATTTGAAGCAACTGACGAACTTAGGGATACCTACTGTCCCTATGCTCTGTGAAATGAGCTGCGGGGAAGAAAGAAAAACGGCAATGAGATGAGCAGCCAGGGTCGCTAAGGATTCGTCTGGAGACTAGGAGACTAGGCCCATCGCGATTTTATTGTCGAACGCCGCTTCCTTCCAAAAACCTTTGAGACATCCGAGAAATGATATCGAAGGCAACTTTTTTCCATCAAAACAGGCCCTAATCTTACCAAACCTAATAAATGAGTAACCAGGTTTCTCCTAATATTAATCAGCTTCAGCTTAATAGGAACCCTGACGTCTAGACTACTGTCACGGTTGTTCAATTATTTGGGAATGATCGGAGATGTCTACTTTCCATAGACAGAGGTACTAGGGCGACTCAACTTAGAGTAGAAAAAGGCATATTAAATACTGGTCAAAGATCGTCTTAAAAATCTTAGCTCAACCTGTTTTGTAGTGGCTATTTGGTAAGATATCGCATCTGTGGTCATTTCCGTTTTATCTACAGCAGCTAGAATCAAAATCGCTCAATGTACGAGGCCTTATAAGTATAGTTCGATGGTTAGCCCAGAAAAAGGTGTTACACATTCCTTAGTTTGTTCGTGAATTGTTTTCGTATTCTTTCTATGAACCCTCACATTATCTGATGTGATTTTAATGTTACAGTCTCGTAAGCACGTTACAGCAATAATCCATTAGATAAATCGCTACCTAGGTCTACACCTAGCAACCAGAAAAACAGTCTGGCAGTTTGTACGTGAGCATACTTGGAGTGACGCACAATTTCCTATAAATTCACATTTCAGCTCTACTATCGAAATTCCCTTGCCACTTATTGTGAGGTAACAAGGTACTTCGAGACCGACATGTGATGGAAAGTACAAACTTTTGCTTTCCACTCGGTCAGAATAGACGAATTACCGGAAATAAGTGCTTCGGGTAAACTCATCCGATTTCATTTTAAAATAGACCAACGCAATTACCTTCCCCATGATGTCTCTGTAGCTCTGACCTTACCCTATTCCGGTAGGAAACAGACATTCCATAAAAGGTTAACACAACGTTTTCATATCACATGAATGAACTACATAATTTCTATGTACGTGTCCCAGCCGATTGAACCGAAGGTCATACCTAGAATTCAACAGAGCATAACTCTGACTAACCATCGTGCAAACATAGTATTCTCCCAAAGCATGGATTGGAATACTTAATTGATTGTCATCAGGCACACCGTCCTATTACAAAATACGTGGGCAAAACGCATGGTTGGTACATATACCCACGACAATTCCTCGATTAATTCGCTATAAAATTTTGCCATAAAAGTGAAATCATACTTCGCGACCTAACAACCGCCCATTTGATTGTGCTCATCATTCGTCGTTCATTCGTTCCATTTTTGAGCAGAACACATTTGAAATCAATTAAAATTACATGGTAATTCGAAACGACCATGATGATGGTGTCTGACAAGTGTGGATGTGGATGGATGCCGCCACAAGATCGTTAGCTTCGCATTTTTTAATTAGATTTTCGGGCATTCACTTGGTAGCAAGAATGCATACGTGCTTGCTCGATGACACATTCCTTATCACGCCTACATTCATTGAAACCTATCAGTGGATTAGAAGAGTCAAGGCACACAAGGCTGTTCCGCGCGAAGAGCTTTTTTCGTTTTTTTTTTTGTTTTATCGGGCGATTGTGTAACGCCAAATCGAATGAGCAAAACAACAAGTACTCAAAGCTAGTGCCATGGGGATTGTTAGAAGAGCATGTCTATAGTCTCTACCGATCGAGGATGATTTCTTATCAAATCAGGAGAAGCACTTATCGATAACACTCCATGTATCGCAATTTTTTTAACTGAGACTTATGTAAGCTCTGGTTCGTCCGATAACACTACGTTTATGAGGGAAAAGTATGATCGTTCCATTTGTAAACGATTTCTAATGATCTCAGGCTTGAAACGAATCGTGGATTTAATGGACAAATTTGATTAATGGTGTGGTCAATGGAGCGTAGACACTAAGTGTCCAAAGGTGTTGTGTTATCAAATCCGAAATCGGAGGAGAACTGGGTATAATGGTGTTTGGCGAATGGTGAAATTCCATTCGAATATACTACATGATGAGACTGAAACGAATTGCTGGCAAAGATGTTGGGTATTCAATAGGTTCGGTAGCGCAACCGGTATTTTGCGGAATGGACAATGATAATGTGATTTCCATAGGAAAGTAGTTTGAGTTCCAATTGGTTATTCGTAAGCTTATTTGCATGGGAACTGATTGTCATGTTAAATAGAGGCGGCTATCGAAGAAGAGGAGCGCCTAGCCTATCGTCTCTTCTATATTCTAAAAAAAGGCATTTGTATTCTAAACTATTTGCGTTCTCCAAATGTTTGTGAAATTAAGTCACTGTAGGGGTATTTTACGGAGTGAAGGGACACAAGGCATGTCTACTTCCTTCGCAACTTAATCGCTGAATGGTATTGACATGAAAACAGCTTAGATGGATGCTCATGACAGAGAGCTAAAGGGAAAGTGTTTTTTAAAAAAATTATTTAATTTCGAAATCGGCACAGCACGGTGAATACTTTTTCGAACCAAAGGAGTGCATCTAGTGCCAAGACACTATGACTGGTCGCTGCAATATTATTTTTGCCATTTTAGATGCACACATTCGACACAGCTATAGCTTAGGAAGGCTGTCGGAGAATCAATATGCCTACAACACAGGCAGATCGGTGGAAACAGCACTCCACTCACTATTTAGTAGTACCATAGAAAGGTAATTGGAACACAAGGAATATACCCTAGTGGTCTTTCTCGATATTAAGGGCGCCTTTAACAATGTTGAACCATGGGCCATTACCAAAGCGCTGACTGATCTGGGTATAATAGGATCAATGGCAGAGCTGGTACGACAACTGCTAACACAGAGTCGTCAAAGCCAACTTCACTGGTGCCGTTTCAACTAGAATGATCAGCAGAGGTTCACCATAGGGTTGAGTACTTTGCCCTCTCCTCTGGAACGTGGTAGTCAATGAACTACTACTGTCGCTGTGACCGCCTATGGGGACGATATTGCTGTCGTGAACTAATTCAGGGAGCATTACAAACAGTAGTAAACTGGGCGCAGTACTGTAGACTTCTGGTAAACCCCAAAAAGACCGATCTAGTACTGTTTACTAATAAATATAAAATTTCGCCCTTCAAACGACCGAGGCTGGGTGAAACTCAGTTAATAATCCAAGATCTGGCTAAATACCTAGGCCTAGTCCTTGACAGTGGGCTGAATTGGAAACCCAATATTCTCGATCGAGTCAAGAAGGCAACCACTGCCATCTACAACTGCAAAAAGTGGGGTATCCAACCAAGCAATATGCACTGGCTCTGTACAGCAGTCATAAGTCCCATCCTCCTATACGGCATTGTAGTCTGGTGGACTGCTCTGGACAAGGCAGTCTATCGAAACCTTCTACGGAAAGTGCAAAGATCGGCCAGCTTATACATATTTAAGTGGTGCGATCAGATCGACCCCCACGGAGGCCCTAAACATTCTACTACATCTCCCACCATTAGACCTATTCAGCGCGGCCCTACATGTTAGGGACATAGGAAAATGGTCCACATCACACAAAGGCCATACTAGCATTCTTAACCACTTCGAAGTACCAATGAACACGGACTACACCATCCCGCAAAACATGTTCACTAAGAACTTCGAAGTTATCTTTCCATCCTGGGAGGTATGAGCTGAAGGAAATGTCACACCAAAGAACTCGATTTCCCTCTATACCGAGGGCTCCAAGATGGAGATAGAGGTTAAGCTCTCCAAGGAGCTTAAACTTAACCTATCATTCATAACAGCGATAACGGAGGAACTTGCATGACTTAGGATCAATGTAAACGTGTTCACTCAGAACTTCGAAGTTGTCTTTCCATCCCGGGAGAAATGAGCTGAAGAAAAATCCATACCAAAGGACTCGATTTCCCTCTATACCGAGGGCTCCAAGAACTTAACCTCAACCTATCATTCATAACGGCGATAACGGATGACCTTGCATGGCTTAGGATCAAGATAAATGTGGAAAAAGGACTCGATTTCCCTCTATATTGAGGGCTCCAAGAAAGAAACGGCTGTAGGTAGTGGAGTCTTCTTCAAGGAGCTTAACCTCAGCCTATCATTCATAACAGCGATAATGGAGGTCCTTGCATGGCTTAGGAACAATGTAAACGTGTTCACTAAGAACTTCGAAGTAGTCTTCCATCTCGGTAGGAATGGGCTGAAGGAAAAGTCATATCGAAAGACTCGATATCTCTCTATACCGACGGTTCTAAGATGGAGACGGCTGTAGGTAGTGGAGTCTTCTTCAAGGAGCTTAACCTCAACCTATAATTCATAACGGCGATAACGGAGGCCCTTAGAAACAATGGCTTAGAAACAATGTAATATCCGTTAAGCATATTATCATTTGCATGGATAGCCAATCTGCTATAAATCTAGACGAGATGGCTGAATAGTTCAATATAAGACTCCTGTGGGTTCTCGGGCATAGGGACGCACTCGCAAAGTTAGGGTCAAGCACATTCAGTATTCCAACCCTCGGGTATCTAAAATCACCACCGTAAAGCATACATATGATAAAACTTCGAAACATAGAGGCTACCAACCTTCAATGGAACGAAAGAAATATCGGCTTTATCACTATACAAATCTGGCCGAAGCTAAACTTAGGACGGACCAGGGACCTTGTGGCAACCAAACGGGAAACCTTAAGTTCATTAGTGGGTATCATTACAGGTTACTGTACCATTGGAAAACATGCCGTCACAATAAGGCTAGCTGCCAATGACTTCTGTCGCGGCTGCATGGATGAGGAGGAAGAGGAATCAATTCACCACGTCCTTTGCTCATGTCCCTCTTTTGCGAATCGCAGGAGGATCTACCTTGACGGGCCCTTCTACGATAACTTAAATGAGCTAGCAGTTATACAAACAGCTCAACTCCATCGCTTCATCAAAAGCACTGATTGGTTTTCAGCTGGCGGATCTAGGTAATATGATCCATGTGGTATCACAATGGGCCGACTTCGGCCTACGTCTAACCTAATCTAACCTATAAGACCATTAGTCTATCTCAGTCTGACCTAGGATCGTATGAGGAACACTTTTTAGCAACACCGTTGCACTGGAGTCATTAATGTTGATGTTTAACCTAGCAATTCACCAGTGGTTACCCATAAGCCCTTTCATAATTAATTTTTTTATGACTTTATTTGAGAAAAAACTTGTAGGTTGACTCCTAATAACGTTTTTCCTACCTTCTTTATAGCCTTCAGTCGTTTTTAATTTGTCCATTTTAAGTACACTTTCTTCAACAGTGAACCAAACATTAATACAACTTCTCACTTCACCTAAGACAAGGCTAAGGTATGGACTAGCGCCATGGTTCCAGGGTTTTATTGGACACTTAAGAAGTTAAGCTCGACAGAGCAGCAACCAAAAAATGAGCTACAAGCTTTCTACGTAATTTGAGTGTAACAGACTAATTCGTGCGTGACATAAGCGCTTAATTTGGTCGTTTTAGAGCCTCGTTGCTATAAAGGGAATCAAATAAACTGCTTTAGGCGTTTAATGACCAGCAAATTGTTTTATTGCACTTTCCTTTTCACAAGATCGTGCTTGCTACCCTTAGAGATCGGTCAGACAGATACCTTAATGAAAAACGGGCTAGGTACCAAACAAGTCTCGAGTTTAAATGATTACTTTCGCTACTACCTTAAAAGCCATAAGAGGTGAACAGCTTTTTAATTAATTTTAGCTCTCGATGAGGATTTATTTATAAAACTAATCTCTATCGTGTGGATACACTTTTATAGAGATAAAATCAACTTGATACTTAATTTAGTCCACTGTATCTAGATGATCCAATTTTTGTCTTCAGTTTATCAGGCATGCCAATAAGAGTGTTGATTTCAATCAGCCTGTTTAAATATAGCCTTAAGTAGGTTAACTCTCTGCAAAATATAAACAGACAGGTACTGTTCGTGGGCGTTCATTTGGGCGAAAACCTATTTGAATGTCTGCTCTTGATCTTTGGATATTTGTAGGCAAAAAGACAAAAATCGACAGCCGAGTGGAAGCTATATAGTAGATGAAGTATCAAGTGTCAACTACTGAAGTAGAGGAAACTATATTTTTAGGACGCTCATAAGTTCTTTCAAAGCTTCTCGGCTAAGTCATTATTGAAATTAGTCGAAGTCGCCCAGCTCATTATCTGGCACACTGGCACCTAATGTACCTCTTGAATTAGTAGTAGACTATCCAATAGAGCTAAAAACTGGGAGTAAAGCTACCTTTCATACCGAGTTAGTCTGAGTTTTCCTGGCAGTATATAAAGAACCTCTATAGCTTAGGTAGTACTGCCTCCCGAATTTTATGACAATTGGGCAAGGCATTTGTGTAAAAGAGCCATGTGCAAATCTACAAAGGCGATAATGTGCTACACCCTCACTGGATAAGTTGAAGTTGAAGCCTTCACTGACTCTAGTTAAATTAATTCAGATTTCACCGATTAAAGCAGGGTTATACTCGTAGGAAGTTGCAATCTGAAATTGCATAGTTGCTCATGAAGAGCCACGACCGCTCATTTCACTAACAACTAAACCACCGAGATACATAGGTCGAAAGACTCCAACAACTTTAAATTTGTACAGGATGAGCTTCCACAAGTAAAACGAGCCATGACCTATAGTTGATAACATTGTTATTGGCAGCGTTCGACCTCGATCAGAGAACAATCAATATCATCAGGCGGAGCCAATAATTGTTTACTGATCCCTATTCCTCGCAGATGCTTCAAAGAATCTTTTTTAACCACCAGGGTGTGAGGACAGGCGAGTCGTGAGCTTCATAGGTCGTCGTAGCGATGAAATTTCGCATATCATGATTAAAGTCTGCTGAGCTCTTCAAAGCGGCTGGGGGTGAGCTGGTTAGGAGCATGCACCGGCTCATCTGTAGGATATGGTCAGAGGAAAGCATGCCCGAGGAATGGAGTCTCAGCATTGTTTGCCCGATCCACAAAAAAGGAGACCCCTTGGACTGCGCCAAATATAGAGGAAAAAGTCTCCTTAATGCCGCATACAAGATCTTCGCTCCCGTTTTGTGTGAACGCCTGAAGCCATTCGTAAACAAGCTGATAGGTCCTTATCACTGTGGCTTCAGGCCAGGGAAGTCCACCATCGATCAAATCTTCACACTACGGCAGATCCTGGAGAAAACCAATGAATTTTAAGTCGACACGCACCATCTATTCGTCAACTTCAAGGCCGCATACGACAGCGTAATTAGAGACGAGCTATATAACGCCAAGTTTACTTTTGACATCCCTGCTAAGCTCGTCAGACTATGCAGGATGACCCTGGAAAATGCTCGCTGCTCCCTCCGAATCGGTGCAGAACTGACCGATAGCTTCGAAGTCAAAAAAGGATTTAGGTAGGGCGATGTGCTGTCGTGTGATTTCTTCAACATCTTATTGGAAATGATTGTGCAAAAATCACAGGCCAATACAAGAGGCACAATCTATTTCAAATCCTCGGAACTCCTTGCATACGCCGACGACATTGACGTAATAGGTAGATCGCAGCAAGATGTCAATGAGGCGTTTGCGAGTATTGAGATGGAGGCGGCAAAAATTGGTTTGGCAGTTAATGAGGGCAAGACTAAATATCTGCTGTCATTGAAAAAGGACATTTACTACCGACGTCTTGGACAGAACGTGCATATTGGCAGATATAAGTTCGAGGTAGTTAAGGACTTCATATACCTCGGCTCCGCAGTGACTTGGAACAACGACACCAGTTTCAAAATCAAGCGCAGAATTACTTTTACCAACCGCTGCTTCTTTGGGCTCAAGAGGCAACTGAGAAGTAGAGCCCTCTCTCGTACGACCAAGTTGACCTTATATAGGACCTTAATTATCCCGGTCCTGTTATACGGCGCAGAAACATGGACTTTATCTAAAGCGGATGAGGAAACCTTGGTAGTTTCGAGAGAAAGATTCTGCGTGCGATTTTCGATCCCATAAACACAGAGGAGGGTTGGAGGAAAAGATTCAATCACGAACTGTACGGGTTGTACAGCGACATGAGTCTAGTCAGGCGTCTACTGATCCAACGCCTAAGATGGCTAGGCCATGTAGAGCGAATGAACACCACAGCTCCAGCCCGTAGAGTCTTTGAATCCAACCCCGAAGGACGAAGAAATAGAGGACGGCCGCACCTAAGATGGAAAGGGACCATCAACCAACTGGGCGTGCGGCATTGGAAAAGACTAGCGAAAGATCGTGCTAGGTGGAGAGGCATGTTGGTTGGGGCCCAGGTTCACCCGGAACTGTAGCGCCCGTTAAGTAAATGATTAAAGTTTTCTGCAGTAATAAAGATGGATTGAAGACATTCCATTTAATGCCCAAAGTCTGATGTCAAAAATCGGCGAGTTTAGAGACATTTTTTGCAATTCTGGGGTGGACGCAATCTGTGTGTCTGAAACTGGGTTTTCCAGTCATGTGAATGATAAGACGTGCGCTCTGGACGGATACAAGGTTTTCCGTGCAGACAGAGGTGGTCGTATTGGTGAGGGTGTAGCTAGTTTTACTAGTATACCACGTAGACTAAAATCGTCATCAGCCGAGCGTCTTTTGAACACATCTTTTTGGAAATTGTGTGTGGACCAAATAAGAAGAAGACCAAGTCAAGTTTCTACACAGCAAGAAACTTGAACACCAACATTTAACGTCGCAGGAGACCGCCAGGACCTTCGCCGATCAAGTCTCCCTCAAGCTCTCTCAAGTCCCGATGCTATCTGCACGAACCATAAAACAGCAATGGAGTCGTTGTCAGAACGCCATCGGAGAGGCCTGGAAGGACCACTTCTGCAGACTATATAAGGGCGATGATAGTCAAAATGCCGCCGTCAGGCAGAACGAACCATTCACAATGGACGAAGACGAAAGAGAATCCCGCCCACCCGACCTAGACGATGTTAAGATAGCGATATCGAAACGTCTTATAAAACAGCTGGAGCAAACGGACTTCCCGCTGAACTATTTAATACAGTTGGCGACGAGCTGGTCAGGAACATGCACCAACTCATCTGCAAGATATGGTCGGAAGAATGCATGCCCGATGAATGGAATCTCAGCATCGTTTGTTCGGTCCATAAGAAAGGAGACCCCTATGATTGCGCCAATTACAGAGGGATAAGTCTCCTGAACATTGCGTACAAGATCCTCTCTGACGCACTGTGTAAGTGCCTGAAACCGTTCGTGGACAATCTGATAGGTTTCTACCAGTTCGGTTTCAGGCCAGGAAAATCCACGATAGACCAAATATTTACACTACGGCAGATCTTGTAGAAGACTCATGAGTTCCAGGTCGACATGCACCATCTATTTTCGACTTTAAATCCGCATATGACAGTGTTTATAGAGACGAGCTATACAGAGCCATGTCAGGTTTTAACATTCCTGCCAAACTCGTCAGACTGTGCAGGATGACTATGGAGAGCTGTCGCTGCTCCATTAAGGTCGGAGGTGAACTAACCGACACCTTTGATGTTAAAAAAGGTTTTAGACAGGGTGACGCACTGTCAAGTGATTTCTTTAATATTATTCTTGAAAAGATCGTGCGGGACTCTGCGGCCAATACAAGAGGTATGATCTACTTCAAGTCCACACGATTGCTTGCCTACGTAGGACGGACAAGGCGAGACGTCAATGAGGCGTTCGCAAGCATTGAAGCAGAAGCGGCGAAAGTGGGTCTAAGGGTAAATGGGGACAAGACCAAATATATGCTGTCATCCAAGAAAGACGCACAACACCGACGTCTTGGTCAGAACGTCACCTTCGGCAGCTATATTTTTGAAGTAGTCAAGGACTTCTTCTACCTAGGCTCAATAGTGACAAGCAGCAACGACACCAGCGCTGAGATAAAACGCAGAATAACTCTTGCCAATCGCTGCTTCTTCGGGCTCAAGAGGCAATTGAGTAGTAGAGCCCTCGATCGAAAAACTAAGGTTTCCCTCTACAAAACCTTAATCATCCCGGTCATCCTCTACGGCGCTGAGGCTTGGACGTTATCAAAAGCGGATGAAGATGCTCTTGGACGTTTCGAGAGGAAAATTCTGCGTGCAATCTTTGGTCCCGTTTGTGTAAGCGGAGAGTGGAGGAGGAGATTCAACCAAGGACTGTACGGGTTGTACAGCGACATCGGCCTAGTTAGACGTCTTCGGATCTAACGTCTAAGATGGCTAGGCCATGTAGGGCGAATGGACATCACCGCTCCGGCACGAAGCACGGAGTCTTCGACTCCAACCCCGAGGGACGACGCAGCAGAGGACGACCGCATCTAAGGTGGCGTGCACAGGTAGAAAGGACGTGCGGCACTGGAAGCGGATGGCCAAAGATCGTGCCGGCTGGAGAGGCCTGTTGGTTGAGGCCCTGGTTCACCCCGAACTGTAGCGCCATCTAAGTATGTATTTTAAATCTATCACAGCCTTAAAAGATACTGTCTTAATGTGGTAGTATATATTAAGAACAAATAAAAAAAAGGGTTTTGGACATCTTGACTAATTATTCTGGAAATTGAAGCCGACGAAGGCGCAATAAAAGCATTAATCGATGTATTCAGTGATTTAAATCAAATTTGTATAAGAAAATCGTCTGGAAAAAAAAAACGCCACTACATTCGAAATGATAGAATAGAACTCCTCACTCGAAAGACCAAAGTCATGCTTTACAAAACGCTCATTCTGCCAGTCTTGCTGTACGGAGCCGAAAGCTGGACGATAAGCAGGACAGCTGAGCTGATTTTGGGTTCTTTCGCGAACTCTACGAGCTGTACGAAGATGTGGATGTAGTCCGGAAGGCAAGGATCCGTCGACTACACTGGCTTGGCCACATCGAGCGCATGGACATCAACGCTCCAGCTAAGAGGGTCTTCGACTCCGAGCCACCTGGTTCGAGAAGAAGAGGAAGACCGAACCTCCGGTATAAAGACCAAGTAATCACGGAGAGCACCGTGGCGCAGTGGGTAGTGTGTTGGCCTCTGACGCCGATGACACGGGATCGAATCCCGACACAGCCATGTCATCGAACGTGTTTTTCACGGTGTTTCTCTCAGCGGGGTTCTGACGAAACCCCCTGTAGTAAAATTGTCATGAAAAGCTTCTCGAAATTCGCCGTTCGGAACCGGCAATAAACTGTAGGTCCCTTTCACCTATGGGAAAATGAAATCACGCACAACATGGGTGATTGAGAGAAGCTCGGCTCAGGTTCTTCATGGACTGTAACGCCAACATACATACATACATACTATGGGGAAAGTGAATGGAGACGAGGACACAACCGCGAACTCTACGAGCTGTAGCAAGATGTGAATGTAGTCCGGAAGGCAAGGATCCGTCGACTACACTGGCTCGGCCACATCGAGCGCATGAATATCAACGCTCCAGCTAAGAGGGTCTTCGACACCGAGCCTCCTGGTTCGAGAAGAAGAGGAAGATCGAACCTCCGGTATAAAGACCAAGTAATCGCGGATGTAAGACATCTTGGTCTTGACAACTGGAAGCAGCGTGCCCGGGACCGTCAAGGATGGAAGGCAGCTATAGCTCAGGATCAGATCCTCCATGGATCGCAGGCCTGATAAGTTAAGTAAGTTAAGAATAATTGCAGATCCCAATACGTTATGATAAAACAAGCAGCCAGCCATTGAAATCATCGCAGCAAACCTGAAATGATCAATCGTTATCCTTGCCTAAGCAGGAGAACCTAACCTCGATTTTATTTTTCCCCTTTTTCCTCTTAAAAAATATACTAAATGCGTTTATTGCAATATTATTATTTATTCATTTATTGTATATTTAATTTAATCAATTGCTTTAGTTCTCCATAAGTTAAAATCTAATCTACAATAGTTTATAACAAATCTCATAGACGAATTATCAAAACAAAAAATGATAAAACGAAAGGAAATCATTTAAAAAAAATAAAAAATAAACCGAAAACGTGAACAAAAAACATTATCGAACGGCTAAATATTAAATAAATTTTTCTCTCAGGAATAGAAACATCTATTTAAATCGTCAATAGTCATATATGGATATAGCGGTTTTATATAAAAGTGTAATAAGAACATAAGTTGATTTAGAATGAAATTCTATTTGTTGTTCTCCTTTATGATGTTGTCGAGCTGCCGTAGATCGTCGCGATGCGTTCTCATGATCGTAAGGAGGGACACACTATGGACATTTGTAGATAGAGGCTTATGTAGATGGGATCAAGCTTGCTTGGCATTTTTCGCTTAACTATGTAAGTATGTCCTTGGATCGCGAGGATAATCGTTATCATGCGATGATTACGTTTAGATGCTTGTTTATCTATCGTGGTTTTGTTAGTATGAGTAAATTATATAGATACATGCTGCGATGTATTTGAATCCATCATTTGGTATATTGGTAATCAACACACATGTGATGTGTTTTTAATTTTTTTTTTGTAAGTTATACATAAGCTTTGCTTTCTTGTTTTTGTTTTGTTTCTTTATCTAGAACTTGTATCTTTTTTTGTTTTTTTGGAAGAATAGTAACAGAAGTGCACTTTTTTGTTTTGTTCTTGTGTGTTGCTGGACACGTATGTATCATCATAGGTAGGCAATACATAATGTTGTAGTTAGTGGTTGCACACAAACAATAAAAACACATCAAGTTATCTGAGAAGGTTGCTGCACCTCATCGTATTTTTTGTCGGCTTCTTCAGCAAGGAAACGGGCTTCTTTCAATTGGTTCTCGAGGGCATCCATACGCTCTTCATCGGCGAGTGCGCGGTTCTCAAGGATCTTGCGGGCACTGTTGTATCACATCATCATTTTGTGTTTTTTTGAAAAAATAGTTTTTAGTTGATTTTTATATATTCGCTTAGTATTGTTTGTTTATTAAATAGTCTTAAATATATGTATGTATGTCCTAATCGCGCGTCGTTATCGTTATCCTCCCAGTTGTGGCCTGTAAAAGAAAATTCCTAACCTAAAACCCTAATATTGTCCCTGACTCTTTTGCCTATCTATCAGCACAATACCACCCTAAACATAACAGTATTCCGTTGTATACCTCTTCATATTTTTTATCGGCTTCCTCAGCAATTAATTTTGCTTGAGCTAATTGTGCTTCCAGTATAGCTACTCTGTCATCTTCCATATTTGTACGGTTTTCAAGAGCCTTTCGTATCCTAAAGTGATACATCATTATAAAGAGAAGATTAAAAACCTAATATTCTTTACAGACCCAACTACATATACTAGATCTCTTGTCTTGTCCCAATAACAATAAACGAGGACATATCGACAATCAAGACAATAAAAATTAGAAATAAATATAAAAAAAAAGAATAAATCCTTCAAACCATTCGTTATGAAGGGGTACTAACCGTTCACTTTCATCAGCAGCTTGCGATGCTTCCGAAAGTTTAGCTGTGGCTGATCCAAGACGTTCCTCAGAACGTTCCAAGTCTTCTTCGAGCAATTGAATGCGACGATTTAATGCAGCTACTTCAGATTCGGCCTATATGTTCGTTGTTTATCGAATGAAAGATAGAAAAAAAAAAAAAAGAAAATCGAAAATAATAATCAACATACTCTAGTGTTGTTGTTCTTTATTTTGTATTCTTTGGATGGAAAGAAAAAAAAAAAAACTCAAAGATATCGTGTGGCTCCTTCTCTTTCCCTGGGTCTAGCTTACTTAACTAACTGCTAACTAACTGCTATTCTATGCTATGTCTATGCTATCTATGCACTATCTAGCCAAACTCCTAGTGATATCCATAAATTCCTACGTTCCGGTATCGATGTTTTATCTGAAAATGAAGAAAATAGTATTTGGGAAAGGATTGTGGAAGCCTCACAAAGCGAGGGAAAACAGGATAGATGTGAAGCAAAGCACAAGTGTGGTCAAATACCAAGGAGTAAATGGAAGCCATAAAATGAGCCACCCTCATAGGCTTATATTACAAATTTCGCACGCGCTAATGCGAATGCAATTAGTTATACTCCACAAAACCAGTCTTCGCAGTGGGAATTTTCTTTGAATGAATCCAATTAGAATGTGATATGTCGAGAGAGCATAACTCAAAAAAGGACGAATTCACCACTCAAGGCAATTTGAAATGAATTCATGAGAGAGCGTTAAACCACTCAACCAAACAGAATATGAGCACATGTCCGTCGTGCTGGTTAAGTGATTTGTGACCATGATTGTCATATGCCAAGTGTCCTCAATTAAATTGGCGCACAACAATGGACACAATGAATACCAAGCCGAGGTAGTATGACAAGCAACGCCATATGAACTGGGTTTCCATAAATATTTACCAAACTGACCTGCGATATTAGGAATTAGTTGAAACTCACTCGATTACGATACCATATTGGGCTAATCGCCTTAATTGGGCATGTAGTTTGGATAAAAAACTTGTTAGTAGTCTCGTAGCTGGTTGGAGTGTTTTCGTCTCTAGAATGTTGTTCGTAGACTTTTTGTTTTTTTTTTTTTTTTTTCTTAAATAGACAAAGTGCATACTCAGGACAAGTTTGGGAGTACTAGGACTACCCTTACTACGACTGTTAAAAATAAGAAGAGAGCTGGCCAACTGGAGCCAATAACCAGTGACCCGAGTTAAAATGAGTTCTTTACACTCTTTTGGAGGTGTGTAAACGAATTTTAGCCAAATTCTGCCGAATTAAGTTTACTGGCATGCCTTATCCAAGTCTACGGGAGGAAAATGGTTTTTTGCTTCTAATTTTGAAACACAATGGTTAAAATTGTTGCTAAAGAACTGGGCTTGCGCCCTGATCAGGCTTTTAAGCTTTCACTTAGGCTAGGCTAAGTGCTATATGGGCTAATGGTAGCTCTGGAAACGGTTCCCAGTCCAAAAGAGTATATATAGTAGGCCATCTAGTGTTTTTGTTTTTTTCTAAATCGATAGGTTATTTTGACACTGACAGCTGTTTCCCGCTCGAAATCTTGACAGAAAGTCAGTATCATAGCTCCGCGGAACGAAATGAGACGCTTTACGCTTGAACAACGTTGGGAAATATTGAAAACCTCTTTTTAAAGAGAGTGCTGTGTAGCCCAAACTGTGTTTTTTTGAAAAGAAGTTTTGGCCGAAGCACCGACCGCGACTGCTGTACGCAAGTTTGTGCTAAAAGTTCGTGAGACAACAGTCATGGTCCCCGTCGTCGTGCGGTGCGCACAGATGTGAATGTGACTGCTGTGGCCGAGAGTGTGAGACTCAATTCACGAACATCAACTCGCCATCGATCTCAACAGCTCAACATTTCACGCACTAGCCTGAGGAGAATTCTGCACCAAGATCTCGGATTATTCGCTTACAAGGTTCAAGAGTTATACTCTTATGATGTCTGTCACACAACCTGAACGAAGTGCAGTGGTTTGGGTCGCAGATGTTCGTTCACTTCTCTCCAGGGGTGGTTGTCCTAGATATAATTCTAGAAGAATTGACTAAATTTTTACGTTGGTTGTAGTTCTCAGTTCCTTTTCCATGCACTTATGGTGTTATATTAGAATAGCACACACAGAGTATGAGTGACCATATACTGTGAGTGTTATGCCTTCATCAGTACGTTTGATCACTTCTC
The DNA here is from genome assembly GCA_951905685.1 of Eumerus sabulonum. Taxonomy (NCBI): domain Eukaryota; kingdom Metazoa; phylum Arthropoda; class Insecta; order Diptera; family Syrphidae; genus Eumerus; species Eumerus sabulonum. The sequence continues at coordinate 11,862,281 of OX645060.1, forward strand.
ATTCACATCAGCTCTGTTGCATATTTCTTTTCCGTACAGGAATTGTTTTTTCTTGGCTATGGAATGGCTTTGAACAGACTTTCCGATTAACGGTCGGTGATGTTTACCACTTCACCACCGCCACCCCAAATTGACCCAGCAATTGAAGGAGCGCCTTCCACTTCGTTTTTGGGCGAAAAATCATCTTTTCTGACGAGTCGCATTTTCATCTCGGCGGCTACGTTAACAAACAAAATTGCCGCATCTGGGGCTCGGAAAACCAGCACGTTATTGTCGAGAAGGCAATGCATCCACAGAATGTGACATTTTGGTGCGGATTGTGGAGTGGTGGCATCATTGGATCATTTTGTTTTTTTTTTCGAAAATGAGGCTGGGAACAACGTTTTGGTCAACGGCGGGCGCGTAACAGAGTCAGGTTAACCGACTTTTTTTTTTTTTGTTTTTACTGGAATTGAAGACATGGACTCTGACCATCTTTGGTTCATGCAGGATGGCACGCCATGCCACACAGCCCATGCCACAATCGATCTTTTGCGCACCAAATCCCCAAATCGTATTATCAGCCGTCTGGGCGATGTCAATTGGCCGCCTCGGAGCTGCGATTTGACAACTTTGGACTTTTTTTTTTTTGTGGGGAACCGTGAAGGACCGATATTATGCCAACAATACAGAAACGAATCAAGCCAATAAGGCCAATATCATCCAAGCAATCGGTGAGCTACAGTCCGAATCCATCAAGAAGATCTTGGAAAATTGAGGTGACAGTATGGGCTATTGCAGTATCAGTCTGTCGTCCTTCCTGATGAAAGCGCTGGAACGAATAATAGATTTGTACGTAAGGGAAGAGATTGGGGACGGTTATCTGTCACAATCACATAATGCGTACATAAGGGGAAAATCGGTGGATACTGCTCTGCATAGGGTAGTCTCTACGATAGAAAAATCGCTCAGTATCAAGGAATTCACTCTAGGTGCCTTCCTGGACATTGAGGGTGCCTTTAATAACGTTAGTACCGAGGCAATAGTGTCCAGCCTTCATATGGCCCAAATAAACCCGGGTGTATGCAGTTGGATTGGGCAAATGCTGGGTACTCGTACAGTAAATTCGACGATAGGGAGAGCATGCGGAAGGGTGAGGGTAAATAAAGGTACACCACAAGGTGGCGTTCTGTCACCCCTCCTATGGCTCCTTGTGGTCGACGGAATGGCCAAGATTCTGGAGACGGAGGGTTTTAATGTTACGGCCTACGCCGATGACATTGCCATTTTGGTCTCTGGAAAATTTACGCAGGTCCTCAGCGATAGACTAAGCTATGCACTGACGTTAGTGGATAGCTGGGTCAAGGGGCGAGGTCTGGGAGTAAATCCGGCGAAAACATAGGTAGTACTCTTTACAAAGAAAAGATCTGTACCAAGATACACCTACCCCCGTATGAATGGTATAGATCTGATCCCTGGAAAATCTGCGAAATATCTGGGCATAATCCTGGACTCCAAACTTAGTTGGAGAGAAAATATTGAGGAAAGAATCAAAAAGGCCTATGTGGCACTATACTCGTGCAAAGTAGCCTTTGGAAAGACATGGGGCCTCAAACCCAGGTTAGTACATTGGTTGTACACTGCGGTAGTGAGACCTATCCCAGTCTATGGCTCGGTTGTCTGGTGGAAGGCGCTTGAGAAAAAGTGTCATCTTCAGAGTGTGTCAAAGGTTCAAAGGGCTGGCTGTCTGGCGGTGACGGGATCTATGAAGTCCACACCAACGGCGGCCCTTGAAGTCATGCTGAACCTCCCACCCCTGGACTTGTACTGCGAGAGCGCCGCAACCAGAACTGCGCTAAGATTACAGGAATCGGGTCTCTGGAAAAGGAGTCCTCACGGACATGCATCAGTCTTGGATCGACGGGCCGTCTCGAGATTCAGAACCGTAACGGACTATGTCACCCGACTTCCTTCCTGGGAGAGGAGATTCTCTATTAGAATTCCCTCCAGGGAGGAATGGACCGGTGATTTGGTACGCACGGAAAGTGAACTGGCATTCTACACCAACGGATCCAAAATGGATGTTGGCACAGGTGCCGGAGTCTACTTTGAGTCTCGGGATATGCATCGCTCCTACAGGCTCGATGATGGATGCAGTGTCTTCCAAGCTGAGGTCTTCGCTATCAAGCAGGCGGCGGACCTGATCAGCAAAGAGAATATTACAGGAAAAAGGATCAGCATCTATGTTGACAGCCAGGCAGCCATTAAGGCTCTGCAGGCAGCATGGATAAGATCCAAACTCGTCAAACTCTGCAAGGAGAAGTTAGAAGAGATATCCAATGTAAATGAGGTGACCCTTTGCTGGGTACCTGGTCACATGAATATCTCCGGAAACGAGAGGGCGGACGAGTTGGCTAGGGTGGGATCAGGTGCTAATATTGCGCAGATCTCAGCTGAGGCCAAGGCACCACTTAGTGCGCTCTACAGGGAGATACAGACGGAGCTATTGGTGAAAGCCAATAAGCGCTGGTGTCGCTTAGATACTTGCGCAACGGCGAAATTGACTTAGCCCGTCTATGATAAGAAAAGAACGAAAAATCTGCTGAAGTTCAATCGTGGGAACATTCGACTGGCAGTCGGTGCCCTCACCGGGCACTGCATGCTATCCTATCATGCAGCTCGACTAGGCCAGCCTCACAATGACTTCTGTAGAAGCTGCAGGGACGAAGAGGAAATTGAGTCCGTTCGTCACCTGCTGTGCGAATGCCCGGCGCTAGCCCAAAAAAGAAATATTTTCCTGGGAAGATACTTCCTTTCGGGACTAGAAGAGGTAGGTAATATCGGGCTGAACAGAATACTGGAATTTTTATCCTCGTCTGGTTGGTTCAGCTCGACGGAAAATGAATAGGTATCAACGGGTTAAACAAAACAGGTGGGCACAATGGACTCAACGTAGTCTGCGTGAGCCTTGACTTTACGTCAATAGGGCACCCATATACCTTACCTAACCTATGGGCTATTGCGAAGCCAGCCGAGACAGCCATTTGAACGACGTTGTATTTATTAATTAATGGGAACGTTTGTTCTTACTAATAAAGCCATACTACATGGGAAAAATTTACTTTTGTTCATTTTACTGGATTTTTAAAAAGAAACTTGTATTTGGCCCAACCTGTAACTTCTTTGCTTACCTCAAATCAGGCTTTTGAGCATTCACCTAGGCTAGCGGACTGATGGTAGCTCTGGAAACGGTTCCCAATCCAGAAGAGTGTTTAGAAAGCTTCTAGGTAATAGCGAATTGAAGTAGATTTAAGGCACACTTTGCCAAAGTCCAGAGAGAAGAACTCTAATCACCTTCGCAAGCGACACTATTGCCCTTTGTGAGCAAGATAACAGCCCTCTATAGCCAAACCCCCTTCTAGTAAGGGAATAATTACCAAATACAATGGCGAGTCGTCATTTTCATAAAACAACTCCCGTGTCGACAACGTACATATGTAGTTCTCGATGATTTTTAAGTCACGTTCGTTCGATTTTTTTTTTTACGTGTACACTCACAAAATTAATTTCGTCCGAAATCGATTCCACAATCGATGATGGATTCGTGGAATAGTTATCAAACCAACAATTGACGTCAAGCATTTAACACACCCCACAGCTACAAAACAGAATTTCAAACTTTAACGGCCAACTGACTAACTCATTTTGGCGCCAGATCATCTCAGTACCATCAACCAAATTATGAATCATTTTTGAAAATCCAACACCGGACAACGCCTTAAAAGTATGCCAAACAGTCACCTTGAAGTATTGGGACATGATGAGGGCGTGAAAAAGTGAAAAATCACAATACACGAGCGAGAGTAGAGTGGATATGTAGAGTTCTTGGAATGAATATGAAGTCATTCAGCAAACTTCCGGATCTCGTTACCTTTTTCCCTTTCGATACCCTACACCGGTGGTGGCCATGACTAATCTGTATGTCTGTCCGTTTGGCAAAATGCGAAAGAGACGGTGAAATTACTTCTTATCATAAAAAACAGACTCACATCCAGTGGATAGAGAGATAGACACAAGCAGGTAGGAGAGAGAAAAATTAGCAAAATACACGAGTATCCGTGGAGGGAAAAGCAATGATATGAAACGACACACATTACGTCATCGCTGTCTAATAATAAAACATTCTCCAAGCGACAGTAGTGGCTCATTACCGCTGTGTGTTGTTATGCTGGTTATGCTCGACCGTTTGCTGGGTTCAAGCGCACGAATATGCTCGGCTTAGTCACAACTTATGATAGAAATTGTGTGCTTTAATGTTAAATCAACCAACAAAGCGAATTCGGGGTGGTAGATCGACCGACCATGAATGCACCTTCATAGTAAAGCAAGCAGACCACTCAGGATGGGGGTGTAAAGGTGATTTGCATGAATTCAAAGTGGAAAAATAGAGAAAAATGATGCCAAAAACCAACTAGAAACGAATACGTACCTACCAATGGAAAATGATTTCAAATTTCTGTTTTAATTGCGTGTAAAGTGGTCAAGACTACTTGCTGGCTCCGTGGAATGGAATGGAATGTACCTACATAGTATGTACGTACACACTATGTGTATCATACATGTGTGACTGGGCCGTTCCACGCCGGCGTTTTCTACCTCAATTGGGCATTTCTCAAGCATGACACTACCCATGGGTAAGTGGTTACGTTTTGTTATTTTATTTTTTTGTAATTTTTGTGTGTTCTACGCCTCGAAGCTTGTGTCCAGAAATGGTGGTGGACACGAGGGAACAGAAATGTTGAATCAAAAGAACCTGATGATCAAGTTAATAAAGTTAGAAGAAGTCTTTAATTGGAGAGAAAGACAAAAACGCCGAACGAACGAGTGAGCGAGAACTACCTACCCGCCCGACTCTGTCGATAGTGTGGAAGTTACCAAAATGAACCGACAAATTAGCATAATTCTAACAAAAGTGGTAAGTCAACCTGCGCCGCCAGTAGTAGATTGGTAAGACTGTGACTGGAATACCTTGCTACTGATGGATCAACTTCTCCGACATCTATCGCCGATCGTCATCTTTCGTTTGTTGACCCTTTCACTATGGGTTTTCCTTTTGTTTTGCCTTTCTTTCGACATACAAATGTACCTACTCGATACTCGAATGCGAATGAAGAGAAGTGCACACAGGCAGTAGATTACTCTTATCGAACCGAGGCTACATATGTATTTTCGCGATGGAATTGGTCTACATTTTTCGTTCGGTGTTAAAATGCCGAAATGATGGCGACCATTGTCTAAATTGCCTGGTTCCTCCTCCTCCTCCTCCTCCGCCACCGTCACCGAAACACAACAACAAACCACAATCGTATGTAGATAGAGCACTTGGATATCTTTGAGTGATGATATATGATATATACTTGGGCTTTATGGAGGATATGTTGTTAGAAAACTTACTTCCTCACGTCGAACCACTTCGTTTTGTAACCTTTTATGATATTCCTCGCATTCATCCTTGTACTTTTCCATTTCTTCTTTGGTCTGACGCATTTTCTTCTTGAGTACATCCAAGAGTGTACCTTGTGGAATGTTGGTGGTCATTTTGACAGGCTTTCCTTTCCAGATACTCGGTTAATCGGTTTGAATCTTTCTTTTTCTTTGCGCACAACAATTTCAATTTCAAGTACACTTTTTTGCTTGATTTTCTATTTCGATTTCGAATTTCTCAAATTGAAAATTTCGCTATTGGAGCACCCCGTATATACTCGATCGAATTCGGCAGGCGCCTTAACGACGACGGTACACGATGACGACAGATATCGAGGAAGAAAATAAGGGGAAAGAGCCCGAAACTGGAATGTAGGAATCTCAAAATTTCACCGGTTCTTCACCACAAAATTTTGTTTTTCGTTTTTTTTTTTTTTTTAAATCCCGAAAGACAGTAAATCGAATGAAAAGATTTATTTTTGATTAAAACAAAACGAACAACAACGAACGAAAGATGAATATCAAATTGATGGAACACACCGCAGCGAAATTCGTGGGGGAAAATTTGTAAGAGAACACAAACGACAAGCACACGCAACGGGCAGTAGGAAAATTATGAATTTTTTTTGGTTTAACATTCGTTTGCGCGACCAAAAAAGGGGCCTCGCCTTAAAAACTGTTCACCTATTTGCCTGGTTGTCTCTTTCTTGAATGCAACCGGGCCGGTGTAGAGTGGTCTCTGTCAGTCTCCGTTCTTAGTGTTTGTCGTTTGCGGAATGGGTGACAATTGTTGAGTGGTTAATCGAACAGGTTGTCTCACTCTGAATGAGTGTGATGACTATCATTCGGATGGGTGATGATTTCACTGAATTCATTCCGAAAAAAACAGGGTAAAGGGGAACGGGAGAGGAAAAAATATGGTGAAATGGTGGCAATTCAGCGGTTTAATACCAAATTTGGTGGTCAATTGGTCGAGGCTGAATGATGACACGACGAATTCATGATTTTGCTGAAATGACCATTTTACATGCATGACAAGGCAACGTTTCGCTTAAAATGGCGGCATACGCACACGTTCAAGTAAACGTCGATTCGGGGTTGAAATAGGCATGCATGTGTGCGTGTTCGGGAAATGATTCACTTAACAATGATGCACTCGACCTAGTCGCACACGAGACTGTCGACCGGTTGCTGGAGTGGGATGAACATACCGCTATGTTTGTTCATTAATGAAGATGAGGTCGTGGTTGTCGTCATCATCGTGGTATCGGCAACTACTCAATCGAGTTGATTATTCACCATATTCAACATTCCAGTAATTTTTGTTGTTTAATCCGATGAATGCGGTTCTGTTCTTCTTTCCCTTTGTTGGTTCTTTTGTGCGGGGGAGGGGAATTGATTTAAATTAGTGTCGCGTGCCAGTAACCAGTAACTAAAACCGAGATTTCTTCCAATGACACTCGAGGTGATTTCGGGTCTTTGTCTCCTTACGTGATGACCGACTTCGTGGTAGTCACATGTTGTTCGAATGCAAGGTACATCCTCCGTGGGATGACGGAGGAACCAGGTTATGTGTATGCTACTTATAGGGCGGTTAGATTATGTGCTCCACTCGTTCAATCGAATAGGGTAGCTAAGAACTAACGAATTAACTTGATCACAAAGTCCATTCAGCGGATTGATAACACTTTTCAACTTAGAAGTAAACACTTTTGCAAACGGTCTCAAATAGCAATTAGTAATGGGAACACCTGTTGCTTCAAGACAGTCACTATACGTAAAGGAAATTCTTTTATTTCCATTGATGAGCACCACCGGACGTATGACCTTTTGTGACCGAATCATTTAATTAATTGACTGGATTCAATGCAACATTCATATCGTACGATAAACGAACAACCTTGGGAGGGTGTTGTCTACTCGTGCGATGAGAAGACGCCAGTCGCTTATTGAGTGAGCCAATCTTAGGAAATGCCCGAAAGATCGAATTAGTAATCAAATCCAAGTTAAAAATTCGGACCCATTTTTGGCCAAAGGCTAGTTTGTTAGAGACGATTTTGATAGGTTCGAAGAGGGTGTATAAAGGTCTAGACGAAAGGCTGAAAATCCAAGTTGAAAATTTGGACCCATTTTTGGCCAAAGGCTAGTTTGTTAGAGACGATTTTGATAGGTTCGAAGAGGGTGTATAAAGGTCTAGACGAAAGGTTGAAAATCCAAGTTGAAAATTTGGACCAATTTTTGACCAAAGGCTAGTTTGTTAGAGACGATTTTGATAGGTTCGAAGAGGGTGTATAAAGGTCTAGACGAAAGGCTGAAAATCCAAGTCGAAAATTTGGACCAATTCTTGACCAAAGGCTAGTTTGTTAGAGACGATTTTGAGAGGTTCGAAGAGGGTGTATAAGGGTCTAGACGAAAGGTTGAAAATTTGGACCCATTTTTGGCCAAAGGCTAGTTTGTTAGAGACGATTTTGATAGGTTCGAAGAGGGTGTATAAAGGTCTTGACGAAAGGTTGAAAATTTGGACCCATTTTTGGCCAAAGGCTAGTTTGTTAGAGACGATTTTGATAGGTTCGAAGAGGGTATATAAAGGTCTAGACGAAAGGTTGAAAATCCAAGTTGAAAATTTGGACCCATTTTTGGCCAAAGGCTAGTTTGTTAGATACGATTTTGATAGGTTCGAAGAGGGTGTATAAAGGTCTAGACGAAAGGCTGAAAATCCAAGTTGAAAATTTGGACCCATTTTTTGCCAAAGGCTAGTTTGTTAGAGACGATTTTGATAGGTTCGAAGAGGGTGTATAAAGGTCTTGACGAAAGGTTGAAAATTTGGACCCATTTTTGGCCAAAGGCTAGTTTGTTAGAGACGATTTTGATAGGTTCGAAGAGGGTGTATAAAGGTCTTGACGAAAGGTTGAAAATTTGGACCCGTTTTTGGCCAAAGGCTAGTTTGTTAGAGACGATTTTGATAGGTTCGAAGAGGGTGTATAAAGGTCTAGAGGAAAGGTTGAAAATTTGGACCCATTTTTGGCCAAAGGCTAGTTTGTTAGAGACGATTTTGATAGGTTCGAAGAGGGTGTATAAAAGTCTAGACGAAAGGTTGAAAATCCAAGTTGAAAATTTGGACCCATTTTTGGCCAAAGGCTAGTTTGTTAGAGACGATTTTGATAGGTTCGAAGAGGGTGTATAAGGGTCCAGACGTAAGGTTGAAAATTCGGATCCATTTTTGGCCAAAGGCTAGTTTGTTAAGAGAAGATTTTGATAGGTTCGAAGAGGGTGTATAAAGGTCTAGACGAAAGGTTGAAAATCCAAGTTGAAAATTTGGACCCATTTTTGGCCAAAGGCTAGTTTGTTAGAGACAATTTTGATAGGTTCGAAGAGATTGTATAAGGGTCCAGACGAAAGGTTGAAAATTCGGACCCATTTTTGGCCAAAGGCTAGTTTGTTAAGAGACGATTTTGATAGGTTCGAAGAGGGTGTATAAAGGTCTAGACGAAAGGTCTAGGTCTTTCATATGAAGAGAAGAAGAGGGGGAGGTGGGGATATGACCTTTAAAGGTGCCTGGTTTCGAGCACGGCCAGCCAGTTCATACACTCAAGTGGGAGTACAGGGGAGCGAGTCGAAAAACCAAATTTTGGTACAAAACCGAAATTTGTATTTGGCGAATCGTCGCAGGCGGTAACAAAAAAAGTCGGCAAAGCTGATGCGTATGACCTAGTGGAATATCAAAAATTAATTTATAAGTGGAGGCGGGTAAGTGTAGGCAGAACGGGTTTTTTTGACCAACTTTGTACAGGAAGGAGTAGTAGTAGTAGGCGTGTCAAAAAATGTTTGGACAACACCAATATCAGCAGAAAAAAATATACAAAATATACACAGATCAGAGATAGACCGTTACGCTCTAACATTTTGGTACGAATTCTTCTGCACATTAGCGGGTTGTTGCATTTAGAACATTGGTATCCCAAAAAGGGACATTCAGCGGAGAAAGAAGACACCTAGCTCAGGTAGAGAAGGCGGGAGATCGTGGAATGGCGAATAATAAATCTCAATTTCTGGTAAAAATTCTCCTCCGGCCTAAAATCACCTTGTGGACCAAAAAAATTGTGATGTGAACACGTCCAAAAATTATCGAAAAGGGAATCAGGATACAGGGATTTTTGAACTGAAAAGCAATTTTTGGAAAATGGTTTGTTCCAAATTGTAGTTTCCCTTAAGAAAAAGAAGAAGAGTCACTGAAATTCTTGATACCAAACTCTGTCAGCCATTAGCCGAGAGTCGAACGGAAAACCGTTGGGTTGCACCTATTAGGATCTCCAAAAATGACGTAAAGTAAACCTATTTTGACCAAAGTAGAAATAGTTGTTGGTATCAGCAGGTAGGCGACGTCCAAAGCCTCCGGGAAAAAGGTAAAGCAAAAGCTTACAAGTCATTCAACGCAATGGATCTCCAACGTGACAAGTTCACTATGATCAAAAGAAATCGCATTGCAATGCTGGATTTTGCCTGGAGTTGATCGAAGGACGAAGGATTTCTGACTTCACACCTCGAAATACGCATGAGGACATAGCCAAACGATGGGTGATCATATTCCAGTTATGGAAGCTTCACTCAAGCCTAATAGCATAATGTCCCCTTTGCCTAATGAATTCTGATTTTTACTTGATCAAAATTCTTCCAAAAGGTGGATTGCTTGTTGACCCGTCAGAATGGTCATCGTTGTTGTGGATGAAGCTCGATATTACAGCCTGTCGGTTGGCTTGTGGTAATCAAGGAACATCTCCGGTGGCGAATGTCTTGTTATAAAATATTCATCGCCATTCTTTAGGGTAGGCGGGAGCTCTAGTGATGAGAACTAACTTATAAGAATTTTAAGACCACGATTGGCAATGACGTTCTGCAAATGAGCTCAATTGAACTGCAACTGTCTTCAGAAGGCTGTAATTTCCAATTCACGTTTCAGTTGTTTGTGAGCATCTTTTGAGCCTTGAACCACCTTGATCTTAATAAATAGTTCGTGATTCGAATTGTTAAACGTTACACCAATGTTAGCAGTGCTGCGAAACGATATGATGCTGATCGAAAAAAAAATCTGCATCAACGCCAGAAGCGATTCAGAAAGCGAAGATTAAAACTTAATGAAATGGAACACTCGATGGAGTGGCAAGGGAAAATGGCTAGTGAGCGGAATATATCAAGGACAACCATGTCCTAATATAGGATCTCATACATACGTTCCAAAGAGGACAAATAGCACAAACGAGCTTTTGGCCAGGTTTCGAATACCATGCTCTCTGACAGAAACAATTTTTGAATAAAGACGACAACCTTCGATTGGCCATAAGAAGTCAAGCGTTTATCGTTCGCCATGATTCAAATGCAATAGTGCTACCTACAACTTTGCTGTAGCAAAGAACTTCATCGTTTTGGTTCTTCGGCAGCACACACGAAAACAGCCATCCAGCAGCTAGAACTGACAGAAGATGCTTAGACTACTTAGTTACAGTTGTAGTCATAGTCTTAGTGATGTACTGAAACAAGCCAGTTGGTGTCGCCATTGTTGTCCATCAAACATGTCATGTCCATCGAACATTTCCCTTCCAGGTCGCTCAGTTGATAAGAGGAAGGAAATTTCTTAATCTAATCTCACGTTGACGGGCAACATATGTATTTGTGATAAGAAAACTGCGGAATAGGGATAAGAATGCTGAGAACACAAAATATGGCCATGACTCATCTGTAGCACTATGATCAATGATAAGAACCGCATAGAAGCAGAAGATAACAAAAAAGAAATAACGACTGCTCATTGGCATATTGAACATACATGCTGAATACCGTGAAATAGTCCATGTGGAACGTGGACGTCTTGCGCACTTTCTCTGACTATCGTTGCTCCAAACGCAACCTTTGCCGATTGCGCAAGTACAAGCAGATCGAGCTTGAATGCATAAGTATATGGCATTCGCAAATCTACCGAATCGGTGCGGTACGACGCGATAAGATTCACTTTTTCATACACATTTTGTGTTAATTTGGCCAAAAATTAAAATTTAGCAGACCGCGTGCGCCGATTGTTTTGCTTGTTGCCGTACATGAAATCATACCGGCAAATAAGCAACGAAACAAGAGAAATAAATAAAAAAGAATTTAGCGCAGTGCGAGTTCCACATATTAGAGAATCTCTATAAATAGCAGATAGAAGCGAAATGCTTGCAACTATGATGGAAAAGCAAAAACCCAACGAATTCGGCTTCTGATTTGTGATTTTCTCGCTTGCAAATAAGAGCAAACGAACGAATAGCAAGGAAAACACAAGAAACAATTAAAGATGGATTGAGGTCGGTATGGTTTTTCGGTAGCTGCGTACTCGCTTTCTCTCTATATCGCTGCATTTGTTGCGGGAATAAAAGCAAAAACAAGTGATTAATGTAAGAAAGATGTTAGAATTGATATTTGAACGCAACTATACCCGCTTGAGTTGAGTGTTCATGATGTTATGCAGCTCGTTACGTATAATATTGAATTTCATCATTGTATCCGAACTGAATATGCTACGGCCAAATGCCAATCCTGGATAGTCGGCACAACGTCCCTTATATCGTCGTATCTCACGTTCGGCAATGACTTCAGTTCGTTCACTTGTACAACGCAATTTCGCCCATTCTGCCGTCTCATCGTCGGCCGTTGTTGTCTCGAACGAATGTTGTTCATTGTCTGCCAGTGTTGAGGTTGTTCCATCGGCACCATCTGTTTGTTTCATCGCTGGACAATTACTGACGAGTGTGGTGTTGTTGCTGTCGTTTGGTGTTTTTGTCTTTGATTTTTTCTTTTTCTTCTCGGAGCGATTCTTTTCTTTTTTCGGTGACTTTTGCTTAGAACTACTACTACTGCTTGGTGTTTTGACAGCATCGTCCAGCAGACTACTCTCGTCCGTGGGCGTTGGACTACTATTTGTCGTTGAGATTATGGTTGACGACAATTCGATCGATTGATCTAGTTGAAGGGGCAAGTATAAGGACGTCTTTTTACTATTTACATCTAAACCTTTTACATCACAATGTTTGTTGCTGTGATTTAAGTCATATGGTAATTCGGCAGCTGGTGATTGTGAGCGAATATCATCGTTATTGTCCGTAGCTAGGGTGGATGCTGAATCTGAATTATCTGAGATATTTAATGATGTTGTGATCGAATCAGCTGTTGTAGTTGTTGACGTTGTGGATAGATTTGACAGGTCACCAGTGCTGTCACCACGACGTAGGGCGGCTAAAATCTCCTCGACTGGAACGTTCGAACGTCGTGTACCTGAGAATCTCGGATGATGTTGATGTCCGCGACGTTTCATGGGCATAGGCCCACCACTACCACTGTGATCACCCATTATTAGGTGCTGATTCGAATCCTCTACGTCGTCACAATCGCTAATTGTAATTGAGTAATTGTCGTCGATGATATCGCACTCGTACTCGTCGTAGTATTGTTCGTCGTTATAATCCTCGTTGTCGTACTCATCACAATACAAGAGTTTATCTAATAAATTCAAACGCTCCTCTATCGAACACCACTGCGACGAGATCACCGATACAATTGTTGCTGAATCATCGCAATTTGTTGTTGCAATATTTCGATTTGATTTATTACCACTGACACCGTTATTATGATTGTTTTTACTGCGAGATGTTGAAGTTTTGCACTTACGATTCGGATGACTGTTCTGCTGGCGCAGCTGCTGCTCCTGCTGTTGTTCACCACGGCCGCCACCAGTGCTACTTCGATTCGTGCTGTCACTTTTTCGTTTTGTCTTTTTCTTTTTTTGACGTTTCGCCTGCTGGTGCTGATATTGCGGTGAACTGCAATGCGACGATGGCGCCTCTATTGGTTGTTTTGATTGTGTTACAACGCCACTACTTGTCAATAGATGGCGATGGGCACGTTTCAATTGACGTATTTCCTGTTGATTACGCCGTCGACGACGTGAATTACCATTGCCATTCACAGCACTACCATTTCCGCTGTTACCAATTCCGTTGCATTGCAATTGATTCGAAATCAATTTCTGAACTTTCGAATTCGAATTGTTATTGCTCGTGTCAACACTTGATTTTGAATTAGATTTCGATTTCGATTTCGATTTGATTGATGATTTTTGATTTAAACTATTCAAACTTGTACTGCAACTGGTATTCAAACAACTATTTGGTTTGCACAATTTCTTCAGTAACGTCTTACTAGCGGTAACTTCATCGGAATCAATTGATAATCGTGGAATTTTCTCAATCATAATACGAAAGCTAAATATACGGAGTATTTATCGATAATTTTTGCCGATGATCACAGGACTAAGGTTATGTCGAAGTAGCTCACGATCGCTCTTGATGGTTGATTGGTCTTTTTTCCTGTGGATAACTCTTCGCTTCGCTTGTGCTGTGATTCTATGGCTTATTTGTTTTATTTTTAAATTAGATGCAAGAAAAATAGAAATAATAGACAAAGTGAAAGGAAGTGAGTGAGAGGATTAATGATGATAGAGAATAGAGGAAGATAGAGGAAGAAGAAGGGAAACTAGAAAAAGGTGAACGCGACTCGCCGACTTCAATGTTCTAGGTAAATGGCAATACGAAGCGATCAAACGCGAGTTTTTCGAAACCAAAAAGAAGTGGTAATGAACACGCACACGAATTTATTTTTGATCCTCCTTCATGCCGATTCACGTGGTCCCACTCGCACATGTGAGACCCCAATAGTTGGGTTTTCCTTTTCTCGATCATTCATCGCTCATGCTCCAAGTGTCCACTGTGATTATTTGTTCTGTTTTTCTTCTGCTTATCGCATGAAGTCAGCAGCGAATAGCGTCAGACTCAGAAGTTAGCTAGATCGTTGTCATCCTCACACCGTGGTCATGAACGTTTACTCATGACATCTAATTTGAAGGGGTTGCTTGCCAAAAAAAAAAAAACAAAATTTTGCAATCGCAAATGTGGTACTCCTTGTTCTTGCTCCTGCTCCTGATTCACCAGATCACTAGACCGCATGGATTAGGTTGTTCCACAATTCATTCAAAACACCATCCACAAAGTTCGAATTTCTTTTCTTTCCCTTTTTCCTTTTTCGATTTTACGATTTGAATTAGTTGCTTAGTTGGACAAAAACCGATCTAAAATCAATAGAATTTCAAATAGAAATCGAACATTATCACACGCCGCGATAAATTGTGGTACACGGCGAATGGAATGCTCTCAAACCTTGTGTGCCCGAACAATATTGTGGGGGCGGGCTTGTTCAGGACGCATGCGCGAGGAATTTTCCAATGTTTGGGTATCATATTCACTCTTGTCGTCATCTACTACGTCTCTGTCTTAGTGATCCGCCGTATTTGGCGATGATGATCATGAACATGTTACATCTAGGAATTTTTTAAAATCAAACACTCATTTGTTAGTCTCTCATTCGAATGGCGAGTATAAATAGATAGATTGGTCTTTCGTTGTTCGTTTCTTTTCATTCTTTTATCATTTTTCTTGGGCGTTTTCCTTTCATTCGTCTTTGCCCTGATGTATCTTTACTTGTTCTCTTGGGGTTTTATTCCATTTTGTTAATTAATGATGAGCTAATTGTTCTTTTGGCAAAGGGTTATATAGACTAACCCATTCGAAATTGGATACGCATTGTTCTCTTGTTGTTTTGTGTTGTTTCTTTCGTCAATCATCAATTTTGCATGCTTTTTTGCGGGAAACCATTCATTTAGCTTTTCCTTTTGGATATTCATTGCTCGGGACATACGTATATATTTTTTTTTTTGGAGAAATGCCATTACTCTTCAGCTGAATCCTCCTGACTTTTTATAAATTTTCGATTTTTTTCGCTAAGCAAAATGTGGGTCAATGTTAATGTTGTTCAGATACATTTTTTAGAATATGCGACTACATCTATCTTTTATTCGATGGCGACAGACACGAACACTCTCTAGTTTGGGGGAGGGCTATTTTTAAGATGCTTTCTTTTTTACTATGTGATTGAGATACATATATGTACGTTCTGTTGACTTACATAACCCTTGAATCACGCAATATTTCATTGACACATATTTATTGTTTTGGACGATTAAGTCAGAAATATGAATTTTTATTTCCATTTAACCCGTGAGTAATGGGGAGATTTGAACATTTTTTCGAGACGAGTCATCTTGTAAAATTATAAAATATTTATCTGTCTGTTTCGGTTAAATCTACTTCAAGGATATTGATGAATTTTCATAGCAATTTAGAGAGGATAAATAAGGGTATCTTGCGGCACTGTTAGTAAGTCCCATCCCCACCTCCTCGTGGTGCCATCTGGAGATTTCCTATGGAAATTGCAGACGGGGAAGGGCCAATGGCGAGCCTCCTGCGCCAAAAAAACAAGATTAGTCGGTTGGGCTACGGCCTAGTAAGCCGTAACCGTAAAAAAAAACACAAACTCCGAAACAACCACAAGCCTCGGATATACCTAACGGACCGGATTAATGTTGACGACCCTTGCAAAAAACGCAAAAAGGACCTAAACAGGCCACGTGCAGCCGAACAACTTGCGGACGCCCTAGATCGCTATAAAGCGGACATAACCGCCATCCAGGAAATGCGATGGAATGGACCGGGTATAAAGCGGATGAAAAACTGCGATATTTACTACGGCGACTGCTATAGGGACAGAGGACAACCATTGTTCGGATGCGGATTTGTTGTTCGAGGTGGACTAAGGCAAAAGGTCCTAAGCTTTCGGCATGTGAGCGAACGCCTCATAACAATCCGTATCAAAGCAACATTTTTTAACATCAGCCTGATCTGCGTCCACGCCTCCACGGAAGACAAGGATGACTCACCCAAAGATGAGTTCTACGATCTCCTAGACAGAACGTATGCCCAATGTCCCAGCTATGACATCAAAATTGTACTAGGAGACTTCAATGTTATCGAGTCATCGGCAAACATAGCCTACACGACACCACCTCCGATAACGGACACAGGCTGATTGATCTTGCTACGGGGCGAAATCTCCTTCTAGCGAGTACGCGCTTCCCGCACCTCGATATAGACAAAGGCACCTGGCGGTCTTTTGATCAATCGACTACCAACCAGATTGATCACATCGCGTTCGACGTCAGACACTCCTCCACTATTCCTGATGTTCGGACTTTCCGAGGTGCTAACATCGACTCGGACCACTATCTTGTAGTAGCCAAGATGCGCTTACGGATATCACGAACGCAGCGAAGTAGAATAAGAATACAAAGTTATGACGTCGGAAAGCTACTATCGCCAGAAACCGCTCGTGTTTTTACCGATCGCGTCTCCCTTAAGCTCAATAAAATAGCAGTGGAGCCTTTGCAAACAAGCCCTGCAAAGCTCTGCATCCGAAGTTTTGGGTTTCAAGGCTCCACCACAAAGAAACACCTGGTTCAATGAAGAGTGCAGGAGGATTCACACAGCGAATAAGGATGCATGTAAGGCCTCGCTGCATAAAAGAACAAGAGCAGCTCGTGGGCTCTACGAGATAAAAAGAAGGGAGGAGCATAAGCTTCTTAGAAGAAAGAAGAAAGAGCACGAGAAGCGCGCGATTGAGGACTTGGAGAGACGTTACTGCAGGCGTGACGTTCGAAAGTTTTATCAACAGATAAAGCCAACATGCCAAGGTTATAAAACCTGAACGGAAGCCTGCAGGGATGAGAACGGACACCTAGTAGTAGAACCGCAGTCGATGCTGAGAATATGGAAAAACCACTTCTGCAGACTGTATGACGGCGATGTTAGACAATATACCGCTGTCAGGCAGAATGATCCATTTCTAATCGACGGAGACCGCAGAGAATTCTGTCCCCCTGACCTCGACGAAGTTAAGATTGCCATATCGAAGTTCAAGTCGAATAAAGCTGCTGGCGCAGACGGACTGTCTGCTGAGCTCTTCAAAGCAGCTGGGGATGACCTGGTTGGGAGCATGCACCAGCTCATCTGTAAGATACATACGGTCAGAGGATAGCATGCCCGAGTAATGGAGTCTTAGGATCGTATGCTCGATCCACAAGAAGGGAGACCCCTCTGATTGCGCCAACTATAGAGGAATAAGTCTCCTTAACATCGCCTACAAAATCTTCTCTGTCGCTTTGTGTGAACGCCTGAAGCCTTTTGTAAATAAGCTGATATGTAGGTCCTTATCAGTGCGGATTCAGGCCAGGGAAGTCCACCATCGGCCAAATCTTCACACTACGGCAGATCCTGGAGGGACGAAGAGGCAGAGGACGGCCGCACTTGAGATGGCGCACACAGGTGGAAGGGGACCTCAGCCAACTGGGTATGCGGCAATGGAAAAGGCTAGCAAAATATCGTGCTAGTTGGAGGGCCATGTTGGTTGAGGCCCAGGTTCGCCCCAAACTGTAGCGTCCATTAAGACGAAGAAGAAGAAATAGGGGTATCCAAAATAGACCACAACACTTTGTTTTTGTCCAAATTACAAAAAACAAAAACAACTGTTCTTTGGACATAAAAACCACCTCCCGAATGGGGCAGAATGCTGCTGTTGGGAAAGACTAATTTCTCAATTAAGTTAGATGCTCGTAAAGTCAAGTAATTATTTATAATTTGTCAGCAGCTTTGTTAACATTTCTCTTTTACGACTTGCACCCAATTAAGTCGTAAAATGCTTCCAACAGACATTTTTCTTTTTTTTTAATGAGCTAACACAACTCTGAGCTGTTGAACATTATTTTACGATTCTGTACACCCCCACACGATGTAATCAAGCATTTTTCTATGGTGCGTACCACCTTGGATGAGGCCTTCCTCTGCTGCGTCGTCCCTCGGGGTTGGAGTCGAAGATCCTTCGGGCCGGAGCGGTGATGTCCATTCGCTCTACATAGCCTAGCATTTTTCTATGATTTCATGCTTCTTGTTCTGTCTTTTTTTAATTTAGGGACTTGAATCAGCCCCTACCCTCTACTTGTTGCGTAGAGCTCCGGTGTAGATTTGTTGGTGCCATTAAATGGGAAAGGAAGAATTTTGAGTTTCCACCAATAAACGGCCCTTTTTCCAGGCTAACTTGAGCTTAGTTGCTTACTTACTTACTTTGATGGCGCTACAGTTCGGGGTGAACCAGGGCCTCAACCAACGAGCCTCTCCAGCCGCCCCGATCTTTGGCAAGCGGCTTCCGGTGCCGCACGCCCAGTTGGTTGAGGTCCCTTTCCACCCGTGCGCGCCACCTTAGATGAGGTCGTCCTCTGCTGCGTCGTCCCTCGGGGTTGGAGTCGAAGACTCTTCGGGCCAGAGCGGTGATGTTCATTCGCCCTACATGGCCCAGCCATCTTAGACGTTAGATCCGAAGACGTCTAACTAGGCCGGTGTCGCTGTACAACCCGTACAGTCCTTCGTTGAATCACCTCCTCCACTCTCCGTTTACACAAACGGGACCAAAGATTGCACGCAGAATTTTCCTCTCCAAACGCCCAAGAGCCTCTTCATCCGTTTTTGATAAGGTCCCAGCCTCAGCGCCGTAGAGGAAGACCGGGATGATTAAAGTTTTGTAGAGGGAAACCTTAGTTTTTCGAGGGAGGGCTCTAGTACTCAATTGCCTCTTAAGCCCAAAGAAGCAGCGGTTGGCAAGTGTTATTTTGCGTTTTATTTCAGTGCTATTGTCATTGCTGCTTGTCACTATCGAGCCAAGGTAGACGAAGTCCTTGACTACTTCAAAAATATAGCTACCAAAGGTGACGTACTGACCAAAACGTCGGTGTTGTGTGTCTTTCTTTGATGACAGTATATACATATTTGGTCTTATCCCCATTTACCCTTAGACCCACTTTAGCCGCTTCTGCTTCAATGCTTGCGAACTTCTCATTGACGTCTCGCTTTGTCCGTCCAATAACGTCAATGTCATCTACGTAGGCAAGCAATCGTGTGGACTTGAAGTAGATCATACCTCATGTATTGGCCGCAGAGTCCCACACGATCTTTTTAAGAATAATATTAAAGAAATCACATGACAGTGCGTCACCCTATCTAAAACCTTTTTAACATCAAAGGGGTCGGTTAGTTCACCTCCAATCTTAATGGAGCAGCGACAGTTCTCCATAGTCATCCTGCACAGTCTGACGAGTTTGGCAGGAATGTTAAAACCTGACATGGCTCTGTATAGCTCGTCTATATAAACACTGTCATATGCGGATTTAAAGTCGATAATAGATGGTGCATGTCGACCTGGAACTCATGAGTCTTCTCCAAGATCTGCCGTAGTGTTAATATTTCGTCTATCGTGGATATTCCTGGCCTGAAACCACACTGGTAGGAACCTATCAGATTGTCCACGAACGGTTTCAGGCGCTTACACAGTACGGCAGAGAGGATCTTGTACGCAATGTTCAGGAGACTTATCCCTCATAGGGTCTCCTTTCTTATGGATCGGGCAGACGATGCTGGGATTCCATTCATCGGGTATGCATTTTACCGACCTTATCTTGCAGATGAGATGGTGCATGTTCCTGACCAGCTTGTCGCCAGCTGTTTTAAATAGTTCAGCGGGAAGTCCGTTTGCTCCAGCAGCTTTATAAGACATAAGTTTCGATATCGCTATCTTAACATCGTCTAGGTCGGGTGGACGGGATTCTCTTTCGTCTTCGTCCATTGTGAATGGTTCGTTCTGCTTGACGGGAGCATTTGGCTATCATCACCGTTATACAGTCTGCAGAAGTGGTCCTTCCACAATCTCATCATCGACTGTGACTCCACTGCTAGTTGTCCGTGCTCATCCCTGCAGGCTTCTGCTCTGGCTTTATAGCCTTGGCATGTTCGTTTTACTTTATGGTAAAATTTTCGAACGTCGTTCCTGCAGTAACATCTCTCCATCTCCTCGATCTCGCGCTTCTAGTGCTCCTTCTTTTTCCTTCTCAGAAGCACATGCTCCTCCCTCTTTTTCTGTTCATAGAACACGCGGGCAGCTCTCGTCTGTCGATGCAGTGTAGCCATGTATGCATTCTGTTTCTCTACATGGGCCTGTCTGCATTCGTCATCAAACCAGGGGTTTCTCGAAGGTGGTGGCTTGAAACCGAGTACATCGGAGGCGATCTATCTAATGGCGTTCTGACAACGACTCCATTGCCGTTCTATGGTTTTTATAGATTGCATCGGGACTTGAGAGAGCTTGAAAGAGACTTGATCGGCGAAGGTCCTGGCGATCTCTTGCGATTGCATCTTTCCGACGTTAAATTTTGGTGTTCTTACTCGACTGCGTTGGTTCCGAGAAATTCGCATCCGTACCTTGGCTGCAACAACGTAATGATCCGAGTCGATGTCGGCTCCTCGAAAGGTTCGGACATCTATGATGCAATGTGGTCAATTTGATTGATTGTCGATTGATCGAAAGACCGCCAGGTCCCCTTATGGATGTTGAGGTGTGGGAATCGTGTACGACGTGGTGTTGTGTAGGCTGTGCTTTAGTATGACTCGTTCAAACACAGCTTCTTTACCCAGCTTCGCATTGAAATCTCCTAGAACGATTTTGGTGTCATAGCTGGGACATAGCGTATACGTTCTGCCTAGGAGATCATAGAAGTTGTCTTAGGTCGGTCATCTTTCTCCTCTGTGGGGGCTTGGACACATAGTAAGCTTATAATGCCGAGATCGGCCTTGATGCGGATATTTATGAGGCGTTCGCTTACATACTGGAAGGTTAAGACTTCTTTCCTGAGTCTGCCTCGAACAACAAATCCGCATCCGAATAAGCGTTGTTTATTTTCTCTGTAGCAGTTTCCGTAGTAGATATCACAGTTTTTCATCCGCTTTTTACTTGGCCCATCCCATCGCACTTCTTGGAGCGCGGATTTTCAGAAGAAGTTAAGTATCTAAGTGCTGAACTCGATGCCAAACTTAACTGTGGGACTCCAACATCAAAAACAAACTGACAAAGTCGACTAAGGCCTGTCAAGGCACTTACGGTAAAACCTGGGGATTAAAACCTAAGGTGATCCACCGGTAATATCCTGCGATAGTAAGACCTATTATAATTCGTGCAGGTTCAAGAGTCATGCTCTCATTATGTTTGTCACATAACCTGGGCGGTCGTAGATGTTCGTTCGCTACTCTCCAGAGGTGGTTGTCCTGGATAGGATTCGAGAGAATGAGTCGATTCGCCATCGTGCACAGCAATTGGAGCTATGGCCATCCACTTTGTGGAAGATTTTACAGAAAGATCTTGGCTTAAAGGCTTATAGGAACCAGCTTGTGCAAGAGTTGAAACCGCGTGACCATTATACGCGTCGTAGGTTCGGTGGATTGGCCGAAAACGGGATTCAGCTTGATCCTCATTTTCAACTTAAAATTTTGTTTTCCGATGAGGCCCACTTTTGGTTCAATAGACATGTAAACAAGCAAAATTGCCGAACTTGGAGTGAAAAAAACCCAGACGCCCTTGCTAAGGAGCTCTTATAACCATTAAAACTCACTGTTAGGTATGCTTTATAGGCTGGTGGCATCATTGGCCCATATTTCTTTAAGGCCAGCCAGAATGTTACCGTCAATGGAGAGCGCTATATAAACATGATTTCCGACTTCTTTGTTCCTCAGTTGAATGGCATTGGTTTCAACAAGACGGCGCAACATGCCACACGGTGCGCGACACCATCCATTTATTGCAGGAAGCATTTGCTGAGCGCATAATTTGGCATAAAGGACCTGTGAACTGGCCTCCACGAACTTGTGATCTCTCGCCTTTAGATCACCATCTTTAGGTGTATGTGAAGTCTAGTCTGTGCCGATAAACCAGACGGAAGTCAACCTTCGCCGTGTTATTGCTGATACACGGCCCCAGTTGCTCGATAAAAATCTCGAATATTGGACTTCACGACTACGCTTTATTTGAGCTAACTGTGGCACGCATTTGTCCGAAGTTATATTTAGTCTCAAATGGCATACAATTTTCTAATAAACAAAGCTGATATCATGGACGTGAACATTCACTTCAATTATTTTATCTTATATTGAATTTGTGTATCTCTAAAAAAAACAGCCTTCAGAATTGACACCACATAATTGTTTTGGAATAAATTCAAAAACAGCAAGAAGCAGTTTCGGCACAGGCGGACTATGTACGCTTCTGTGGAGCGTCCAAGAGCCGTCGTTAACCTTGTGCAAATGTTCTCCTGGTCCACACATTTAAGGGTCCCATATACGAGGACTGAATTATAAATAAAACCACATGCGTGCTATGAAAGGAACGATGCTTTCATTCGGTCGTAAGGAGTACTATATCGCCTATCGAATGTCAAGAATTTCCAAAGTCCAAAACTACTCGTATGTTTTCCGCCAAAAAACAAACAAATCAAAAAAATCTAAAAGCGGAAGTGAATGGAATGCTGAAAAATATGTCGTGGCAAGTACTGTAAACCAATTTTAACGATCGCCTTTAAGTTAAATGCCAGTTTGAATGAGTTGGCATTGCTCCAGAGCTCACCGTCTAATCACATCAGTGGGAAAATGGGACATACTACTTGGCAATAGAAGCATTGACGTAAGTAACGACTTATTTAAAGACTTGCAGTTGTCAGCAAGTAATTAGTTCCGTATTTACAAGCTATAAAGATACTAGTTTAATTAGCCAACATTAAACGTTTCACTTTATGCTGGTCCTTAAGAGGCGATATAAATGAATTCATTTCTTGTCGATACTGTCTAAGGCTTTTTGGTCCCGAAATCGTAGCTTTTTTAACGGAATCATTAGTTAAGGTCAACTGCCTAGATCTGGCTTTCTCAAATTTCAAAAATGTTGCTCTTTGACGTGGCCCTTTACTTTCATTCTGATACAAACACCATTTCTTGTAAGGCTGCATGAAAACAAGTCGCAAGTGGCGTCCTCAGCCACTCATTATTGTGCAGCGTGGTTGTTTAGGAGTACTTAGCTCTCCTCTAACATATCTTTTACAAATAGGAACCCAGCTCTTCGCATTGGCTGATCTCTTCGGTGGTCTCGTCTGTAAAAACTTCACAAAAACTGAATCTAGAATTAAGGCAGTGAGCTCAAGAGGCTTGGTAACAAGTAACTGGACATGGAAAACTCTATTACGTCTTAAGACCAATGAGGACAAAACGAAATACATGCTGTCAAGCAAAAACCAATCCGTCGCTCACCACCTGGGACAAAACATAACAATTGACAGCTACAATTTCGAGGTAGTAAAGGAGTTTGTCTACCTCGGGGCAAACGTAAATTCCACAAATGACACCACAGTGGAGATCCGGCATAGAATCGCCCTTGGCAACCGTTGCTACTTTGGCTTGTCCAAACAACTGGGGTCAAAACTCCTCACTCGAAAGACCAAAGTCATGCTTTACAAAACGCTCATTCTGCCAGTCTTGCTGTACGGAGCCGAAAGCTGGACGGTAAGCAGGACAGCGGAGCTGATTTTGGGTTCTTTCGAAAGAAAAGTTCTGCGCCGGATATTTGGTCCTGTCTGTGAGGAAGGTGAATGGAGAAGAAGACACAACCGCGAACTCTACGAGCTGTACCAAGATGTGGATGTAATCCGGAAGGCAAGGACCGGTCGACTACACTGGCTCGGCCACATTGAGCGCATGGACATCAACGCTCCAGCTAAGAGGGTCTTCGACTCCGAGCCTCCTGGTTCGAGAAGAAGAGGAAGACCGAACCTCCGGTATAAAGACCAAGTAATCGCGGATGTAAAACATCTTGGTCTTGACAACTGGAAGCAGCGTGCCCGGGACCGTCAAGGATGGAAGGCAGCTATAGCTCAGGCTCAGATCCTCCATGGATCGCAGGCCTGATAAGTAAGTAAGTAAGTGCTCTGAAAGCCATGTCTCGTCTGAAGAGAAATGGCTTTTGGTACAACTCGCATAGGAATAACGGTGTGCTTGCGCAAGAATTGTTCTGCGACCCCTGTCTCATGGACATGCATTCTGACGCACGGACGCCCGTTATCCTATTGCGTCGTAATTTCACAGTCGAGTTTCCATGGCGTCAGGATTGGCTATGGCTGGATACTGAACCTGGAAAGGATAGTCTTCGCATTTTCACGGATGGCTCCAGATCTGGGCGGGGGTCCGGTGCTGGGGTCTTCTTTGAGCGCGAAAACATCCGACTGCACTTCTCCTTAGGAAAATATGCGTCTGTCTTCCAATCAGAGATATACGCAATCCTAATGGCCATGCACTATGTTGTGAAGCACAGGTGGAAGGGGGAAAGCATATGCGTATGTAGTGACAGCCAAGCTGCACTAAAAGCTGTGTGTAACCCCTTAACTAGCTCCAAATTAGTGCTTGAACTCAAGTCCTTCTTGAAACAGAGTCGGCAGACTAAATTCATTAAGGCTTGTATGGGTTCCAGGCCACTCTGGGATCCCAGGAAATGAGACCTCTGATGAACTCGCTAGAATGGGTTCAGAAGAGAGCTTCTCAGTACCTGAACCCGCTCTAGGTCTACATTAACGATTGTGTGTTTAACACATCCAACCGTAGATGGAGGGATTGTCCGGATTGCAGAATGGCTAAGCGCGTATGCCCTGATGTCTGCAAAAAATCTGCAGCATTCCTCCTGTCTTTTTTTTTTTTTTTTTTTAGAGGCTCGCGCAGGTTCAAGAGTTTTTATATTGTCTTATGATGTGTTGACACACACACAACCTGAACGGAGTGCAGTGGTTGGGGTCGTTGATGTTCGTTCACTACTCTCAGGGGTGGTTGTCCTAGACCTAGATAGGACGAGAGCCGACCAAATTCCGCGTTGGTTATAGTCCGTAGTAATTCGTTCAAGCACTTTGGTATTGCATACGCAGAGGATGAATTTCGGTTGACCATATACTGTGAGTGTTATGTTGAGCAGTACGCCTGGTCACTTTACATTCACAACTGCGTTGCATACTTTTTGTCCGTATAGGAGTTACTTTCTCTTGGCTATGAAGCGAATTTGAACCATAAACCTTCCGCTCGGCGGTCGATGATGTTAGCCACTGCACCACAGCCACCCCACAGTCTTTAAGGAGAATCGACTGCAGAAGGCTTGTGGGAGTTATCACGGGCCATTACACTTTTGCCAAGCATCTCTTCGTGCTCGGCATCAGTGTGACGC
The DNA here is from genome assembly GCA_951905685.1 of Eumerus sabulonum. Lineage (NCBI taxonomy): Eukaryota > Metazoa > Arthropoda > Insecta > Diptera > Syrphidae > Eumerus > Eumerus sabulonum. The sequence goes on from OX645060.1 coordinate 11,887,835, forward strand.
CTACCTGTGCTGCATGTGGCGAAGAGGAGGATGATACTGCAGAGCATTTCCTCTGTGATTGTCCCGCCTTTGCTCGTATACGGTGGCGCACCCTTGGAGCCGACGTGGTGTGTGCCGAATCCCTTAGCTCTACATCACTGAAGCTCCTTCAAATTTTTCTCCGGAAAATGGAGAAAATACAGTAATGTAAGGTGTCTGTCTGGAGTACAATGGACCAGTGATTGCGTCTGAGTGCTCCAGCGGATAGCAGAAGCCTTCAAAAAAAAAAAAAAAAAAAAAAGTCTTGCGCAGCTGCCAACAGGATCTTATTTCCATTCGGAAAAGTTTTGTTTTGCTTGAATGTATGAATGAAATATTTTTGCTTCAGATTTCTTTGTCACCATTCAGACAGACCTAAAAGCAATTAAAATAAAAAAAAGGCAAATCCGAGCTACATCACTACACTATTGTTACAAGCACTGATAAGATAAAATTCCGAATCATTCTAAACGGTCTCACCTACCTTGTAGCCTAATCGAGTCATTCCTATTTAGTATTTGTTTAAAATTAACAAACCAACGTCGACACAGATACTTTGTATTGTTTCTCCCGAAATATTTGTCTTCAAACTTCCTCTAGGTTATATCACCTTCCTATCTCGGCCTTTTATCTTTGAGTTTTTTTTTTCTTTTCTTATTTTATAGGAAACCGGCTACATCTACAGGTAATTTGTACTTACATTTTGTAAGGCCTTGTTCTTCTCTTCCAATTTACCGGTGACTTGCATCAAGGCTTCTTGGGTCTGATCGAGTTCATTTTCAACTGTTTGGATCTTCTTTTGCAGTTGACGTGCCTCCTCCTCGGCCTGTTATTGCGAAAACAAAATGATTTATTAAGCAACAATCAAATAATTAAATGATACAAATGGTTTAATCGTTTTAGTATGACAAAAAGGCAATGATCGCGTTTACCTTTTCGGCGCGAGTGTTGGCATCGCGTGCTTGTTGTTCACAGATCAAGGCACGTTCCAATGCTCCATCTTTGTCGATTTTCATCGCTTGCATCTTCTTCTTAATGGCATCCATGTCGGCTGGTTTTTGTTTATGCTCTGCTTACTGGAAGAAACTGCACAAATTGAAATAATTAATTAATGAATTGCTTATACAGTTGGTGTGGTGGTACGAATAAGCGATTCAACCATTCTGTGGAATTTGTGGGAAGTTGATTCTAATGATTTACGATTACTTTCGCTAAATACTTTTACTGATTTGAGATACATATTTCGTGGAGATTGTTTTCTTTGAGAGCGTGCTGCATGGACGCTTGAAATAGTTTTGGGTTATACTCGTATGCTAATGGCTTTATTGGCCTTGATTCGAGGCGCGCCTGATCTCATATGAATGTACTATGAGATAGTAAATTGGAATTGAGAGATGTACGTTCTTATGTCTAAGGCACGCTTGGTTGGAAGCGAATGTTGTTCATCTAAAGGAAGACAGAAATATGACTTTCATCTTCATTAGCCTATAAAAAAAATTGGACTATCCCACTATGCTTGAAATACTGTTGGTTAAAGGAACCAACCTCAGTTAACAATATATCAAAATGGATGTGTTTTAAAACTTTGCCGGATTACTTACTTACTTATCAGGCCAGCGATCCATGGAGGATCTGAGCCTGAGCTATAGCTGCGTTCCATCCTTGACGGTCCCGGGCACGATGCTTCAAGTTATCAAGACCAAGATGTCTTACATCCGTGATTACTTTATACCGGAGGTTCGGTCTTCCTCTTCTTCTCGAACCAGGACGCAAGGAGTCGAAGACCCTCTTAGCTAGAGCGTTGATGTTCATGCGCTCGATGTGGCCGAGCTAGTGTAGTCGACGGATCTTTGCCTTCCGGACTACATCCACATCTTTGTACAGCTCGTAGAGTTCGCGTTTGTAAAGCATGACTTAGGTCTTTCGAGTGAGGAGTTTTGACCCAAGTTGTTTGGACAATCCGAAATACATAGCAGCGGTTGCCAAGAGCGATTCTATGCCGGATCTCCACTGTGGTGTCATTGGTGGAATTTACGTTTGTCCCGGGGTAGACAAACTCCTTAACTACCTCGAAATTGTAGCTGTCAATTGTTATATTTTCTCCCAGGTGGTGAGCGACGGATTGGTTTTTGCTTGACAGCATGTATTTCGTTTTGTCCTCATTGACCTTAAGACCAACTCGTTTCGCCTGTTCTTCAATCGCCGTGAATGCTTCCACAATGTCACGGCGGAAACACGTGATGATGTCATGACGATATCATCCTAGCAGCTGGACGGACTTGTAGAAGATAGTGCCTTCCCTGTTGACGCCTGCCCGTCGCACTATCTGCTCCCAGCACCAGGTTGAAGAAGTCACATGACAGCGCATCTCCTTGCCGAAATCCGGTGCATGTTTCAAACGGTTCCGAAGAGCCGAGTTGCACGGTGCATTGCGTATATTTTAGCGTGGCGCGACCCAACTGGATCAGTTTTCCCGTGATCCCGAATTCGGCCGTTTGCCGGGCCGGAAGCCCCACTGGTAGCTGACGATTCACACAATACGCTGGACAGGATCTTGTATGCGACATTGAGCAGGGATATACCTCTATAGTTCTTGCAACAGGTAGGATCGCTTTTTATGTGGATGGGGTAAATAGAGCTGGTATTCCAGTCGTCGGGCATGCTTCATCTTCCCAAATTCTGCAGATGATCTGGTGCATGCTCCTTACCAGAACATCGCCGCCAGCCTTGAAAAGCTTTGATGGCAAGCCATCTGAGCCTGCGGCCTTGTTGTTCTTCAGCTTCTGAATAGCTGTGCCGACTTCTTCGATGCTGGGTGGGAGGACTACTTCAGCGGCTGGAGTTGGGATTTCCTCCATCCTTACCACCCTCTCTTGGTCATGCTCGTTAAGCAGCTGCTGGAAATGCTGCTTAAATACATCCACTATTCCCTCCCTGCGGGAAACTGAGTGTCGGCTCTGTCTTGAGGACGAGGAGACGGCAGAACATATACTGTGTGAGTGTGCTGTTCTCTGCCATCTTAGGAAGCGTATCCTTCTCAGTGAAGTATGACTCCTGAGGGGATCACCCTGGCTCCTACGAGAAGCATTCTCAACTTCATTATAGAAGTGGAGAGGCTACTCGGCTAATCGGCTAGCAGGCACAATAGATCTGCAAAGATCGCAGTGCCATATTGCTAATGGTAGCACTAGCCCCATATATATAAAAAAAAAAAAAAAATTCCTACGGGTCGGTGACACGATCACTCTCCAAGTTTCGAAGAGCCTGGGTGCCCTTTTTGAAGCCTTCTGCTAGGTCTTTGGCTTTCTTGTAAAAGGCTCGTGCTTTATGCTTATCCCTAGACTCCTCGATATCCTTGAGCTGGGATGCTTCGAAGATTCTTTTCTTTTGTCGCAGTAGTTTCCTCTCCTCTCTTCTTCTGGTTCGGTACTCTTCTTGCGCTGATCTGGTTTTTCCCTGCAGCGCCTTTTGATACGCCTCGTCGCTTGCTGCCTTTTTCTGCTCACACTCGCCATCATACCACGGGTTTCTTGTCGGTGGTGGTAGGTATCCTAAGGTGGTTTCGGCTACTTCCTGAATGGCTTAGCGGCAATGCAGCCACATATTATTGGGATTTTGTGTTCGACGTAGGCATACCCTAGAGTCCTTCGCTCAACTGCTCCCTGTAGACTCTGGTAACCTTCGGTGTGCTCAGGCGCCCAATGTCGAACCTGTTGACGAGTTCCTTGCGTCAATGAGCACATGGTCGATTTGGTTGGCGGCTCGACCATCTGGAGATTCGCTCACGAAGGAATCTTGTGCTACTTATCACCACATTACGAGCTGTCGCAGAGTCCGTGAGTCGGAAGCCTTTATCTGTTGTTGTATCGTGAAGGCTGAGCTTTCCGATCACTCCGCCAAGGGTGTTCTCCTTACCGATATTGGCGTTGAAGTCTCCGAGCACGATCTTAACATCGTACTCCGGACATGATCCATAGACGTTGTCCAGGAGGTCAAAGAAGTCCTCCTTGATAGGGTCTTCAGCCTCTTCGGTAGGGGCGTGTGCACATATAAGACTGATGTTATAAAATCTGCCTCTGATGCGGACCACAGCCAGGCGATCACTTATAGGTTTAAAATCGATGACCTTCGACCTTAACCGCTTTCCCACGACAAATCCGCATCCCAGTAAGTGCAATCTTTTGTGACAGCTGTAATAAATGTCGCAATTTATCTTCCTTATCATACCGTTTCCTATCCAGCGCATCTCCTGGACCGCAGTAATATCCGCCTTGTACTGCGTGAGGGTTCTTTCTAGTTTATGAGCAGCTCCGGGAGTGTACAGGGTTCTGATATTCCAGGAGAATACTCGCAAATCGTGTTCCTTTTTCATGCGCTGTCGTCGTCGTCGAGTATCCGTCCGTGTATCCGAGGCATCTTGCTCATTCATAATTTTTGGGTTTTTTACGTGGGCGGATTGTTAGCCCGCCGCACAACCGCCATTCTGGTCGGGGTTTTGTCGCTGCATACGTTTGTTCACCTTCCAACGGTTGTTGAAGAGGCTATCGAGAGGGCGCCGCGAGGAGGTCGTATGTCAACTTGACCCGGGCATTTAAACAGGGATCGTTGCTGGCATCTCGACAGGTTGAGAGCAATCAACAACCTTACCCTGTATGTCCGAGCCCATGCCCTCGTTGCCTGATTACTTAGCGAAAAAGAGATACCACACAGCCTTTGAAGTCATTAAAACCTTCCTCAACGACAGGAAAAGCTTGATTGCAGTACTCAGGCGCAACTACTGGTACCAGCCTTGATGATCCATTGCTTTAACTTGTTTGATTCCTGAATTTATTAAAGAACTCATAAACTAGGATTGTCAGCTACTTTACCAGCTCAACAAAATATCCAGTCGTCTAGGGAACAAAGAATAAAATGCCTACCAAGGCCATGGTAAGAAAACTCACGCGCCATGCCATGGATGATATGTATGTCGCTGTTACAAGACTTTCTAATTTGAGTTTTGCTAAACTTAAGTTCTCCAGAGGGACATTTCAATATACTCGTAAGCTCTAAGAACAACCATAATATTTGAAACCCTATCCCTGATCTTCGTCAAGTATACTCGCGCGTTCCACGCAATCTATATGATTTGAAATTGATCTCATAGATACAGTTTAAGGTCAATTGATTCGACAAAAAACTTTAATTGGCATGGCTCAGCTTCCAAATTTGGAAATCGTGATCATCCCCATGATTCCTCCAACACTAATTGCTTCATAAAACCTAATTAATTCGATCAACTGAAATACGAGTACGAGTACATAGTACATCCAGTACATAACGTGTAGCTCTCTCTACGTCCCAATTTCAACAGAATTCCAACGTCAATCGACAGAATTCCAAAATATGAATCCTTTTGTTACCAGTCATAGATCACGCCTTCTGGTTGAAAACAGCAACGCTCTTTAAGTCGCTGTCGTTTGTCGCGATTCACCTGGAATAGCAATGAGATTCGGTTTTTTTCTTCTTTGAGGAATTCGTGTTCGAGAATTTCTGTGTTTACTCGTATCGGTTTGCTTGACGACGAAATAGAATTGTGAATGCGAAGCGCATTCGTCGCTTGTCGACACGCATCCGATGGTGGCGTTCTGCTCTAATCTGTTTGTTTTAGGGAAGAATTAACTTAATTCTGAGTACATAGAACGTGGAACAAAGAACACCGTTATATACAATGATCGATGAAGGCATGCGCCTATGATGCACGTTCAATTTATGGAACAAGTGTATTTGGGTATGGTTCAGTCGACCTTCAGACAAGCTGGCCGCTGGCGTGGCATGGCTTCTTTCTAATTAAAATGAGTGCCATTTAGCTTGTAAATGATTGTGGTTAGATTGAAGATTTGGATAGCTACATGCGTACCAATGAGGAGGTTTTATTGATATTCATTAAAGGTTCGCTGAAAGACGCAACTGATTGTCTCTACCTGGTCAGTTGGGGTTTCGGACAGAGACGGCACCAGAACTCTAGAACGATCAATCGGTCACTTTATAGAGCTCGGTCACGACAACTGCTTATTCGTCTTCATACCATCTTACTTTAATGCGCCTTTTTCGACGGGGAAATATGGTCTCTAATAAAATTTGTGGTACAAACCTAGCTTTGAAAATTTAATTTTAAAATACAAAGGGGTCTATCCTTACTTACTTACTTTACTTAGGTGGCGCTACAGTTCCGGGTGAACCTGGGCCTCAACCAACAAGCCTTTCCAGCTAGCACGATCTTTTGCCAGCTGTTTCCAGTGTCGCACGCCCAGTTGGTTAAGCTCCATTTCCATCTTTATGCGCCACCTTAGATGCGGCCGTCCTCTGCAACGTCATCCTTCCGCGTTGGAGTCAAAGACTCTTCGGGCCGGAGCTGTGCTGTCTATTCGCTCTACATGGCCTAGCCATCTAAAACGATGGATCCGTAGACGTTGTACTAGGCCAATATCGCTGTACAGCCCGTAAAGTTCGTGGTTGAATCTTCTCCACTCTCCGTCAACACAAACGGGACCGAATTTTCCTCTCGAAACAACCAAGGGCTCCTTCATCCACTTTTAACAACGTCCAAGCTATTGAGGAGGACCGGGAGGATTAAGATCTTATAGAGGATCACATTAGTTTACCGAGAGAGGGCTCTACTACTCAATTGACTCTTGAGCCCGAAGAAACAGCGATTGGCAAGGGTTATTCTGTATCTAATCTTAGCGCTGATGTCGTTGCCGCTTGTTACCAGTGAGTCAAGGTAGACAAAATCCTTGATTTCATCAAAGATATAGCTGCCAATAGCGACATTCTGGCCAAGATGTCGGTGTAGTGCGTCTTTCTTCGACGATAACACATACTTGGTTTTTCCCTCGTTTACTTTCAGACCCACTTTAACCGCTTCTGCGTGCCTCTTGTATTGGCCAGTGAATCTCGCACGATCTTTTCAAGGATGATGTTGAAAAAAATCACACGACAGTGCGTCGCCCTTTCTGAATTCTTTTCTGACATCGAAGGTATCGGTTAACTCCTTACCGACCTTAATGGGGCGGCGAGAATTCTTCATTGCCATCCTGCACAGACTGACGAACTTGGCAGAGATGTCAAAACATAACATGGCTTTATATAGCTCGACGAAAAGGGCGTATGTGTCGAACCTGAAATTCATTGGTCTTCTCAAAGATCTGCCGCAGTGTGAATATTTAGTCTATCGTGGATTTTCCTGGCCTGAAGCCACATTGATAGGAACCTATCAAGTTGTCTACGAATAGTTTCAGGCGTTCACTCAGCATGGCAAAGAAGATCTTATACGCGATGTTAAGGAGACTCATTCCCCTATAGTTGGCGCAGTTATAGGGGTCTCCTTTTTTATAAACCGAGCAAACGATGCTGAGATTCCATTCATCGGCCATGCTCTCTTCCGATCATATCTTACATATGTATGAGCTGGCGCATGTTCCCAAACAACTCAGCAGGCAGGCAATCTACACCAGCAGCTTTATTAGACTTCAGTTTTGATATCGCCACCTAAACCTCGTCTAAGTCGGGTGGACGGAATTCTCTCTCATCTTCGCCCAGTGTGAGCATCTTCGGCGTTATACAGTCCGCAGAAATAGTTTTTCCACATTCTCAGCATCGACTGTGATTCAACCACAAGGTGTCTGAGTTCACCACTGCAGGCTTCCGCTCTGGCTTTTTTATAACCTTGGCATGTTCATTTCAGTCTTTGGTAAAACTTCCGAATGTCGTTCCTGCGATAACATCTCTCCATCTCCTTGATCGCGCGCTTCTCATGCTCTTTCTTTTTTCTTCTGAAAAGCGCATGCTCCTCCCTTCTATTCCGATCATAGAGATCACGAGCAACGTGGCCATGGATGCATTCTGTTTTTCTGCATGTACCTGTCTGCACTCATCATCAAACCAAGGGTTTCTTCTAGGTGGTGGCTGGGAATCTAATACGTCGGAGGTAGCATCCCTGATGGCGCTATGACAACGTCTCCACTGCTGTTCTATGGTTTGTGCAGTTTGCGTCGGCTCTTGAGAGAGCTGGAGGGACACACGATCGGCGAAGTTCCTGGCGAACTCTTGCGATTGTAGCTTCCCGAAGTCAAATTTTGATGGTCCTACTTGACTCCGCAGTGTACCTTGGCTGCAACAACGTAATAATCCGAGTCCACATTGACTCCTCGAAACGTTCGGACATCCAAGATGCTGGAGGACTGTCTGGCGTCGATCGCAAGTATGATCGATGAGGGTCTATATTCATATTAAGGATTTCTTTTTTAGAAGACCTTAAGAAACTCTTATATAAATAATCATCCATATCGTCACGCCCAGGTAGAAAAATTAGACCTTATTTGGCATTAGATCGATCTATAAAACGCTCGGCTTTTTGGCAAACTAACTAGGGAACACCTTTGGGTTCAAGTATTTAAAACCTACCACAGCCTAATAACGTAAAGGGTTTGAGACTCTAAGGCACTTTACGTTTAGATTCACAAGTTCTAAAGGTCGGTCTTACAAAGCCTTATTAAAAACAAGTGTTCGAATTGAACTTTATTCAATGACGACATATCCAGAACACGTTATTCATATGAAAATGAAGCTCCAAGACCTTAAGCGCCTTCAGTATACTGTAATTTTTGGAAGTTCGGAAGCTCTACCAGGTGACTAGTTCTGTAAGTCATTGCGAAGGTATATGTGGAAGGAAAACCTTGTATTAATGAAGTTTTGAAGCAATCGAGTAGGTGCTCATCTTTAAGCTCACCTCGGTGTTATTTAGCAATCGACCTTTGACTACCAGTAACTTTAGAGTATAATTTCAATTGGAGTTGTGCACATTCTCTAAGGGCTTCTATCAAAAGAATTTTGTTTGGGAAGAATTAAAATAAACTTGTTGATAGCTAGATCCATTCGAGTATGTATGTACTATGTATGTTGGCGTTACAGTCCATGAAGGACCAAAGCCGGGTTTCTCTCAGTCACCCATGTTGTGTGTGATTTTATTTTCTCATAGCTGAAACGGACCTACAGTTTATTGCCGCTTCCGAGCGGCGAAATTTGAGAAGCTTTTCTTGACAATTTACTACAGGGGGTTTTGTCAGTACCCCGTTGAGGAGAAGCACTATGAAAAACACGTTCGATGATATATGTAGCTGTTGTCGGGATTCGATCCCGTGTCATCGGCATCAGAGTCCAACACACTACCCACTGCGCCACGGCGCTCTCGAGTCTATTAACTCTATTTTTGCGGAGAAGTAAGCTATACAAGTACTCGTTAGAAGGTGAAAGTCGTGGTGGACTTCCTCCTCTACTATAAAATCTCTCTAGCCCGTTACTTCAGCCCTTCTTGAACCGCTTTGATCATACAATCGTACGTGTTTTCGACATACACTCGCCTCCATACACTACTTAGAATTTTCGAAGGATTTCCGCGGGCTTTTCACCAGAGTTCACTAAAAATTGAATCACAACACAGGGCTCCCTTTCTAGACATATGTTGAGGAACGACAAATTGTTGCCAGTTTCCCGGAACGTGATTGCCACACCCCGTTTACCACCATCCTAGATGCGGACGTCTTCTACTGTGTTATCGCTCAAAGTTGGAATCGAATACGCTTAGGACCTAAGCAGTAGTATCATGTAGTAGTAGTAGTATCTCACAGGTCCAGACTTCTTGCAACATAGAGAAGGGCCGGCATGGCCAAGGTTTTTCAAAAAAAAAAAATATTTCGGTCTTCCGACGGTTAACTTTGCGCCTCGATTGGCTTGGTTTTGACAAGAGCTATAACGAATTAAGTCCTTATATCGTTGCTATTTGTCATTAACCAACTTTCATTTCGGTCTGCTAATGTCGCCTGCAGGCGCAGGTATTGGCCGGTGAATTCTGAATTATTTTTTAAGGGACGATCAAATGACTATGCATCGTCGTGTGTGAGTAATTTTTTAAGCTCATTACAGATCCTTATGGAGCAGCGAGAAGAAGAGCCGCGCAATCTTATGAGCTTGGAAGGAATGCCAAAGTCTAACATAGACCAATATATATCACTGATATATTCAGCTTAAAAGTCAACGAAACTGATGTGAGTCAACTTGTCATTCCTGAGTCTTTTCCAAGATCTGACACATTTTTGTGTTGAAGAATTGATCGAACGTGGATTTTCTAAGCTTTAAGCTACACTAGCAAACGGACTCTTGATAGTCGGTTTCAAACCTTCACACGACACGGCAGTGATATGTATATTCTTCCTAAGTCTTGTAGACGAAATTCTCTCTTGCCTTCATCTAGCGCGAATGGTTAGTTTTGCCTCAGAGCGGGGATTTAGGTATCACCGCTACTATACAGACAAAGGGAATGGCCTTTCATATTTTACGATCAGACATACTGGAAGTCACCATCTCATCACCATGGGCATCATCCCCATCGTACAAAGGTCAACGTTCGTAGAGAAATGGCAACGACCGATAAGACTGTCAAATCGAAGGCAATAAAAAGCAAAGCGACCAGCAGAATTTTACTCATCTGCTGGTGGTTGTTTACCGCTCGAAATCTTGACAGAGAGTCAGTATCATACCCAGAGATAAATAAAGAGATGGAGAGCCTTCGTACGTCTGCGCTATGATCACCGCAGGGGTTGGTTGTTGCTTTTGCAATACACCGATACTATACGTGTTATTCTCGTTTAAAAACGACGTTTTTGACGTCGATTTGTAGAGACAAGACGTCGGAACAAGGCTGAATGACATAGTCAAGACGCCGTCAAACCGCAAAGCGTTTGTAGGTGCGATCTGTCTAAATGCCTGTCAAAGCCATCGGATGGCCATCTCATTCATAATCCCTGATCATACCTCCGCAGAACGAAATGAGTCGCTTTACCCTTGAACAACGTTGGGAAATATTGAAAACTTATTTCCGACAGCTGCAAATGCAAAGAGTCGTCAAAGTCAACTTCACTGTCAACCACTGCTCTCTACAGCTGCAAGAGAGTGGTGGGCAAGAAGTGGGATCTCCAACCAAGATTTATGCACTGGCTCTATACAGCAGTCATAAGGCCCATCCTCTTGTACGGCATCGTAGTCTGGTGGACTGCTTCGGACAAGGCAGTCTATCGAAACCTTCTGGGGAAAGTACAAAGATCGGTCAGCTTATATGTATATGTAAAAGCGGCGCGATCAGATCAACCCCCACGGAGGCCCTAAATATTCTGCTACATTTTCCACCATTGGACCTCTTCAGCAAACAAATTGCTGCCTGCACGGTCCTACGGATAAGAGGCATAGGAAAATGGTTCACATCAAATAAGGCCCAAACTACCATTTTTAATCACTTCAAAGTACCCATGGACACAGACTACATCATCCCGCAGAATGTGTTTCCTAAGAACTTCGAAGTTGTCTTTCCATCCAGGGAGGAATGGGCTGAAGAGAAAGTCACACCGAAGGTCTCGATTTCCCTCTATACCGATGGCTCCAAGATGGAGACGGGTGTTGATAGTGGAGTCTTCTACAAGGAACTTAACCTCAACCTTTCATTTAGACTCACAAATCACTGCAGTGTGTATCAAGCAGAAATAACAGCGATAACGGAGGCCCTTGCATGGCTTAGCATCAATGTAATATCCGCTAAGGATATTATCATTTGCACGGACAGCCAGTCTGCTATAAAATCCCTGGCCGCGGTAACCCAAAAATCAAAAACATCTCTTAATTGCCGCCTATCTCTGGACAAGATGGTTGAACAGTTTAATATTAAAATACTGTGGGTTCCCGGACATAGGGATATTCCAGAAAACTGTGCGGCCTACGCACTCGCAAAGTTAGGGTCAAGCACACTCAGTCCTCCTACCCTCGGGTACCTAAAAACACCAATAAGTACGGTAAAACACATGATAAAACTTCGTACCTAAGGCTACCAACCTCCAATGGAATGAAAGTAATATCGGCTTTACCAGTAAACAAATCTGACCTAAGCTAAACTTAGGACGAACCAGGAACCTTGTGGCAACCAAATGGGCAAACTTAAGCACTTTAGTGGGTGTCATCAAAGGTCACTGCATGATCTTCTTTTGCGAATCGCAGGAGGATCTACCTCGGCGCGCCCCTCTATGAAAACTTAAGTGAGCTAGCAGATATAAAAAGAGCTCAACTCCATGGCTTCATCAGAAGCACCGATTGGTTTTCAGGTAGCGAATCAAGGTAACACGATCCATGTGGTATCACAATGGGCCGACTTCGGCCTACGTATCGCGTATGCCAACCACTTTTACCTAACCTAACCCTATTTCCAAAGTGAGTGCTGTGTAGCCCAAACAGTGCGTTTTTTGAAAGTTTTGGCCGAAATGAGGTAATCACCGCGGCTGCTGTACGCAAGTTTGTGAGACTGGTATGCTAGTGGACAACACTCGTGGTCCCCGTCGTCGTACGGTGCGCACAGATAAGAATGGGATGCTGTGGCCGAAAGTGTGAGACTCAATTCACGAACATCAACTCGCCATCGATCTCAACAGCTCAACATTTCACGCACTATCCTGAGGAGAATTCTGCACAAAGATCTCGGATTATTCGAATACAAGGTCCAATTGAATCAGCAATTGAAGGATGGATGCGTGCGGATGGTCGCACGCATCCGCTTCGTTATCGCTTCGCAGTTTGGGCCTTAGAGCAGCTTGAATTGAACAACGGTTTTGGGCGAAAAATCATCCTTTCTGACGAGGCGCATTTTCATCTCGGCGGCTACGTCAACCCGCACGTTATTGTCGAGAAGCCAATGCATCCACAGAGAGTGACAGTTTGGTTCGGATTGTGGAGTGGTGGCATCATTGGACCACTTTTCTTCGAAAATGAGGCTGGGAACAACGTTTTGAATAACGGTGGTTAACAGAGCCATGTTAACCCTTTTTTTTTTTTTTTACTGGAATTTAAGACATCGATTCGGACCATCTCTGGTACATGCAGGATGGCGCGCCATGCCACACAGCATATGCCACAATCGATCTTTTGCGCACCAAATTCCTAAATCGTGTTATCAGCCGACTGGGCGATGTCAATTGGCCGCCTCGGAGCTGCGATTTGATCCCTTTAGACTTTTTATTTGTGGGAAACCGTGAAGGACTGATGTTATGCCAACAATCTGGAAACGATTCAAGCAATCGGTGAGCTACAGCCCGAAACCATCAAAAGGGTCTTGGAAAATTGAGGTGACAGATTGCGCTACTGCGAAGCCAGCTAAGGCAGTCAGTACTTCATAATTATTGCGAATGTTTCTTCTTACTAATAAAGCCATAATACATGGAAAAAAGCGAGTAAGAGCCTCTGCAGCAGAACATCTTGCAGCTCTGCTAGTCAGCTCATAGTTCCACCTCCATCTGGAAATTTCCTTACAAGGGAAATTACTGACGGAAGAGGCCGAGTGGCGGGTATCCTGCTCCACCAAACAGGATTAGTGTCGGTTGGGCTATGGCTTAGCAAACCATAACCGTAAAACCAGTGATAGTTCAGAAGCAAAAAAACAGCCTCGGATAAAAAAACGGAACGGACCTATGTTGACGACCCCATAATGAAACAAAAAACAAGCAAGGACCTTCGATTCTGTACGTGGAATGTTAGGTCCCTAAACAGGCCACGTGCGGCCGAGCAACTTTCGGACGCTCTGGACCGCTATAAAGCGGACATAACCGCCATCCAGGAAATGCGATGGAATGGACCGAGTAAAAAGCGGATGAAAAACTGCAGCATTTACTACGGTGACTGCTATAGGGAGAGAGGACAGAGACTATTTGGATGCGGCATAAAGTCCTAAGCTTCCAGTATGTGAGTGAACGCCTCAACTGTCCGCATCAAGGCTAAATTTTGCAACATTGCCCTCATATGTGTCCATGCCCCCACGAAGACAAGGATGACTCCATCAAAGATTATTTCTATGATCTCCTAGACAGAACATACGCCGAATGCCCCAGCTATGATACCAAAATCATACTAGGAGATATTAACGCTAAGCTGGGTAAAGAAAGCATCTTTGAACGGGTCATCGGCAAACACAGCCTACATGACACCACATTTGATACTGGATACAGGCTGATCGACTTCGCCACGGGGAGAAATCTTCTAGCACACGCTTTCCGCACCTCGATATACACAAAGGCACCTGGCGGTCGCCAGATTAATCAGTCACCACCAAAGTCTGACTTGACGTCAGACACTCCTCCACTATTCTTGATGTTCGTACTTTCCAAGGAGCGAACATGGACTCAGACCACTAGCTTGTAGTAGCTAAGATACGTCAACGGATAACACGAACAACGCAGAGTAGAGTTAGAAAACCAAGCTGTGACGGCGGAAAGCCACTATCGTCGGAGATCGCCAGTGCTTTCGCCAACCGCGTCTCTCTCAAGCTCTCCGATACACCACAATCCTCCACTTAGTCAGTAGAGCAACAATGGAGCCAGTGCAAACAACCCCTGAAGAGCGAAGCAACGGAAGTGTTGCGCCTTAAAACTCCACCACGATGAAACACCTGGTTCGATGACGAGTGTAGAAGGATTCATGCAGGGGCATACAAAGCCTCACTACACCAAAAAATAAGAGCGGCTGGTGAGCTCTACGAGCTTAAAAGAAGGGAGGAACATAAGCTCCTCAAGAAAGACAAGAAGGAGCACGAGAAGCGTACGATTAAAAACTTAGAGAGGTGCTACTACAGGCACGACGTTCGAAGATTTTATCAACATATAAGACGAGTGTCTCAAGGCTATAAAGCTCGAACGGAGGCCTGTAAGGATGAGAACGGACACCTAGTAGTAGAGTCGCAGTCGATGCTGAGAATTTGGAAAAACCACTTCTGCAGACTGTATAACGGCGATGACAGCCAACACACCGCCGTCAGGCAGAATAACCGATTTCTTAATGACGAAGATCGCAGCGAATTCTGTCCCCCTGACCTCGACGAAGTTGAGATTGCCATGTCGAAACTCAAGTCGAATATAGCTGCTGGCGCAGACGAACTGTCTTCTGAGCTCTTCAAGGCAGCTGGGGATGACCTGGTTAGGAGCATGCACCAGCTCATCTGTAAGATATGGTCAGTGGAAAGCATGACCGAGGAATGGAGTCTCAGCATCGTATGGCCGATCCACAAGAAAGGAGACCCCTCTGATTGCGCCAACTATAGAGGAATAAGTCTCCTTAACATCGCCTACAAAATCTTCTCTGCCGTTTTGTGTGAACGCCTGAAGCCTTTTGTAAATAAGCTGATAGGTCCTTATCAGTGCGGATTCAGGCCAGGGAAGTCCACCATCGACCAAATCTTCACACTACGACAGATCCTGGAGAAAACCAATGAATTTCAGGTCGACACCTACCATCTATTCGTCGACTTCAAGGTCGCATACTACAGCGTAATTAGAGACGAGCTATATAACGCCATGTCTACCTTTGACGTCCCTACTAAACTCGTCAGATTATGTGGGATGACCTTGGAGAATGCTCGCTGCTTCATTCAAATCGGTGCAGAACTGATCGATAGTTTCGAAGTCAAAAAAAGATTTAGACAGGGCGTCGCAACCAGAACTGCGCTAAGACTACAGGAATCCGGTCTCTGGAAAAAGAGTCCTCACGGACATGCATCAGTCTTGGATCGATAAGCCGTCTCGAGATTCAGAACCGTAACGGACTATGTCACGCGACTTCCTTCCTGGGAGAGGAGATTCTCTATTAGAATTCCCTCCAGGGAGGAATGGATCGGTGATTTGGTATGCACGGAAAGTGAACTGGCATTCTATACCGACGGATCCAAAATGGATGTTGGCACAGGTGCCGGAGTCTACTTTGAGTCTTGAGATATGCATCGCTCATAGGCTCGATGATGGATGCAGTGTCTTCGCTATCAAGCAGGCGGCGGATCTGATTAGCAGAGAGAATATCTCAGGAAAAGGGATCAGCATCAGGCAGCCATTAAGGCTTTGCAGGCAGCATGGATAAGATCTAAACTTGTCAAACTCTGCAAAGAGAAGTTAGAAGAGACATCGAATGTAAATGAGGTGAACCTTTGTTGGGTACCTGATCATGTGAATATCTCTGGAAACGAGAGGGCGGACGAGCTGGCTAGGCTGGGATCAAGTGCAAACTTTGCGCAGATCTCAGCTGAGGCCAAAGCACCACTCAGTGCGGTTTATAGGGAGATAGAGACGGACCTAGTGAAAGCCAATAAGCGATGGTGTCGCTTAGATACATGCGCAACGGCGATATCGACTTGGCCCGTCTGTGATAAGAAAAGGACGGAAAATCTGCTGAAGTTCAATCGTGGGAATATTCGACTGGCAGTCGGTGCCCTCACCGGGCTCTGCATGCTATCCTATCATGCAGCTCGATTAGGCCAGCCCTACAATGACTTTTGCAGAAGCTGCAGGGACGAAGAGGAAATTAAATCCATTCATCACCTGCTATGCGAATGTCCGACGCTAACCCAAAAAAGGAATACATTCCTAGGAAGATACTTCCGTTCGGGACTAGAAGAGGTAGGTAATATTGGGCTGAACAGAATACTAGGATTCTTATCCTCACAATGGACTCTACGTAGTCTGCGTGAGCCTTGACTTTTCGTCAATGGGGCACCCATGTACATACCTAACCTAACCTAATCTCTAGCCAATACAAGAGGCACGATCCACTCTCCGTTTACACAAACGGGACCAAAGATTGCACACCGAATTTTCCTCTCGGAACGCCCAAGAGCCTCTTCATCCGCTTTTGATAAAGTCCAAGCCTCAGCGCCGTAAAGGAGGACCGGGATGATTAAGGTTCTGTAGAGGGATACCATAGTTTTTCGGGGGAGGGCTCTACTACTCAATTGCCTCTTGAGCCCAAGGAAGCTGCGGTTGGCAAGAGTTATTCTGCGTTTTATCTCAGCGCTGGTGTCATTGCTGCTTGTCACTATCGAGCCAAGGTAGACGAAGTCCCTGACTACTTTAAAAATATAGCTGCCGAATGTGACGTACTGACCAAGACGTCGGTGTTGTGTGTCTTTCTTTGATAACAATATATATTTGGTCTTGTCCCCATTTACTCTTAGACCCACTTTAGCTGCTTCAGCTTCAATGCTTGCGAAAGCCTCATTGACGTCTCGCTTTGTCCGTTCAATAATGTCAATGTCATCTGCGTAGGCAAGCAATTGTGTAGACTTGAAGTAGATCGTACCTCTTGTATTGGCCGCAGAGTCCCGCACGATCTTTTCAAGAATAATGTTGAAGAAATCACATGACAGTGCGTCACCCTGTCTAAAACCTTTTTTAACATGGAAGGGGTCGGTTAGTTCACCTCCAACCTTAATGGAGCAGCGAGAGTTCTCCGTAGTTATCCTGCACAGTCTGACGAGTTTGGCAGGAATGTTAAAACTTGCTTTCTTCTCATGAAATAAACTCTCTGTCTTCTCAGATGGCAACCAAGTCGAGTTGAAATTCAATGAAATTCACAAATATATGTATCTACGAGCGTAGTATCTATTTAATTTTGTGCAAAAGCAAACAATTTCTCCGTCTCATTATGCAAATTTTGCAAATTTCTGTTCCGCTTTTGCACTATCGCTATTCGCATTCCTGCTACATACATATGTATGTAACTTAACTTCACAACTGCAGATATGGAGATATACCAAAAAAAAAAAAAAAAAAAAAACAAATGAAAGCCCAGCTTGAACCTCACTTCTTGACCGATATTCGACCGCATTTCCTGAAATTGACATTTTGTCAATCAAGCAATTTCATTACGACTTCACTCACATTGTGATTAGATAATCGAAGCAAACAGAGACTATTCGTATCCGCAGAAGAATGGGGAATAGATACTGAAATTAAATAATGTATACGCCACAGATGCCAGATTAATAGAACGCATGCGGACGGGAATCTACCTCCCCGAGCATCTAAAAATAGACCTTGAGCCGAAAAAATTTCGTATTTATTTTCACTGAAAAAGACAAATACAAAGCATTGAGATACAGTACGGGCAGGCTACGAGAAGAGAGCATGATGAAATGAAAAGTGATCTTAGATGTATTGTATATGGGGGTGGGTGGCTCTAGTAGCTAATGGTGGAGATGGTTCTTGCGAAAGAGCAAAGATTCAAAAATAATTTTCCGTATCTTACTACCGACGAATACTACAATCACATTCACCAATACACACTCAAGCACACTTGTCCGATCGCTGAAGGAGACAAATAGGTGCGATCGAATTTCGAAATTTTGTTTTTATTTCTTTTGCTTTTTTTGAATTTTATTTTTCTTTGGTTTTCTTGAGTCTCGATGCTGCAAGTATTTATAGTTGTGTTCGGTTCTAGAAATCTCTCTTTTTTAGGCAATCCTTGGTGAAAAGAATTTCACTTATCCTCATCTCACCCTCTAGCCAGCCCCGGTCCGAGAAGATACATTGCAAAAAAGTCAAAATGTAATTAAGCACAGAAAGAAGAGAAAAAAAATTATGTCATCTGTAGATGCAATCCGAATAAATGCAATGAACGTTACTTTTTTTTGAGGTTTTTGAACCAGACTAGTATCAATACTACTATCGTCTGGCGGCAATTTGTTTTTTTTTTTTTGTTTTTTTTTTTCGTGGTTTTCGCATACCACGTTTGTTAAGATCGATCTGCAGAAACCTTTCCGCGCGCTTGCGATACTACAGATCGAATAACAGTTAGGCACATTGTTAGATATGTACGTTCAGAGCAGTTACATAATTTCAAAAATACTCCTCAATCTACATACATACATACGATTAGTGACACTTTTCCTTGTATGTATAACTCACTACAGTATCCACTAGAAACACTAAATCTGTATTTTTGAGAACCAAAACAAAAAAAAAAATCTAAAAATGAAAGAGGTTTTGTCAGAAAAATATCCAGATATCTACATACTCGTACTCTATGTTTAACTGAAATTTGAATCTTTTATGAATTTATCACCACAATTCACAGAATAGCAGATACGTTCGCTTTTTTAATTGACTATCAACGGTTAAGTGGATTGGAAATGTAACTATGTTTTTCGTTACTATTACTACTTACTATATCAAAAGGAAAAAAAAACTTTTTTATTTCAGAGATATCCGCGACTTGAACGGATTGTGATGTTCAACTGAAAACTTTTACGAAAACGGTTGAAGCGATTTGCTTTTTTCAGACGCGCTAGGTGTTGTTTTCTTTTTTTTTTTTTTGTATCTTGTTCTTGTTGTTTTTTGGTTTTTTTTTTAATTTTTTTGTATCTGTTGGATACGTATCTGATGTATTTAGTGTATTTGGTTGCCGCCAAAGATATTGGCGGTTGGTTTTAGTTGGTTGCTTGGTTGTTTGGTTTGCTTTAGGTCTCAGTTGAGTTTTGGCTGGGAGAGCGATAGAGAGGAATTCTGTGACGTGTTGATATGGGTGCGCTTAAGAATGTATCTGTAAATTGCATGGTGAATACAGCAGAATCGGCATATAGTCAGATCGTCAGCTTGCTAGATCGCTAGCTAACTAGCAGCTGTGATGTGATATTCTCTGCTAAGATGGAGCTGCTTTTTTTTATTTTCAATTTAATTTTTCTGACTTTTGCTCTTTTCTTTCATTTCTCGCTACTCTCTTCGGTTGACGGGTGTACTCGTATGCACACATGAATTTTGTTTTGAATTTTTGGTCAATATTTGTGATTGTGTTATTAATAAGTATAATATGCGGGGGTATCCTTACACTTCTCATCTTACCTACTGTACGAGGCTATCCCCATACAACCAATCTTCCCCTAGATACTTCTACACTTCTCTGTGTTGGTGACTTGAATTTTCGTTCTCTTGGAGAATTTCCCACCTTATCGTGAGCTCCTCAACGTTTCCCAGTATTTTGTTAATTTTCCATTTCATATGTATTCGATTCCTACGTTGTCGTGGTCTTTATCTTTCGTTTTTAGACAGATTTTGTAAGAACCGCCTATTAATAGTTTTAGATGAAATTTCAATCAAACATCTACCTATCTGCGTCAGATATACGAATATGTCTTTTTCTGCATGAATATGCGTAGATCTAGCTAACATATTTCACTTTTCTAAATATACCATGAGGATGAGGTGAAAGATTTAGAAAATAATTGGTTAATGACTGATCATGTTTAGGAAAACTATAGTTTTTCTGTAAGTTTTTCTGTTATTGGAGACGGGAATTGGGGGCACCACAAGGTCAGTAATATGATTAGTGGTGTCCTAGTCCCATAAAAATAGTTTGGATGTAGAAAGTTCTCTAAATAAACTTGATGCCTCTTGTGTTCATACGATTTTTGAACAATTCACATGTACTCCATACACCAGAAAAAGTCATCAAAACAAACATTTGGAGAGCTAAATCGCTTATGCCTGCCCTATAGACGTCGTAGCGACGATGTCGCTGTACAACCCGTACAGTTCTTCGGTAAATCTTCTCCTCCACACACCGTTTGAACAAACGGGGCCGTAGATAGTGCGCAGAATTTTCCTCTCGAGACGACCAAGCTAAATCGCTTATGCCTGCCCTGTCCTCAGCACTTACTTATTTAGGTAGCGCTACAGTCCGTGGTAAACCTGGACCTCAATTAACAAGCGTCACAAGCTGGCACGGTCTTTCGCCAGCTGTTTCCAGCGCCGCATGCCCAGTTGGTTAAGGTCCCCTAGACGCGGCCGTCATCTGCCGCACCTTCCTTTCGGGGTGAATTCGAAGACTCTTCGGGTCGGTGCTGTATTTTCCATGCGCTCTACATGGCCTAGCCACCTTAGACGCTGTACCCATAGACGTCGTACCAGGCCGATGTCGCTGTACAACCCGTACAGTTCTTCGTTATATCTTCTCCTCCATACACCGTATGAACAAACGGGACCGTAGATAGTGCACAGAATTTTCCTCTCGAAACGACCAAGGGCATCTTCATTCGCTTTTGTTAAGGTCCAAGCCTCTCCGCCGTAGAGGAGGACTGAGATGATCAAAGTCTTATATAGTGTCACCTTGGTTTTCCGAGAGAGGGCTCTACTTCTCAATTGCCTCGTCAGCTCAAAGAAACAGCGGTTGGCAAGAGTGATTCTACGTTTTATCTCAGCGCTGGTGTTGTTGTCGCCGGTCATCAGTGAACAAAGATAGACGAATTCCTTGACCACTTCAAAGTTATATCCGCCCATGGTGACGTTCTGGTCAATACGCCGGTGTTGACCGTCTCTTTTAGATAAAAGCAGATATTTGGTTTTACCCTCATTACCTTTGAGACCCATCTAAGCCTCTTCTACCTCAATGCTTACAAAGGCCTCATTGACGTCCCGCTGTGTCCGTCCAATCACGTCAATGTCGTCGGCGTATGCAAACGATTGCGTAGACATCAAAGGGTTCGGTTTACTTATTACCGACCATAATGGAGCAGCGAGAAGAGGGTATGGGCTCGGACATACAGGGTAAAGTTGTTAATCGCTCTTAACATGTCGAGATGCCAGCAACGATCCCTGTTTTAATGTCCGGGTCAAGTTGACATACGGCCTCCTCGCGGCGCCCTCTGGTTAGCCTCTTCAACAACCGTTGGAAGGTGAACAAACGTATGCAGCGACAAAACCCCGACCAGAATGACGGTTGTGCGGCGGGGCTAACAATCCGCCCACGTAAAAAACACAAAAATGATGAATGAGCAAGATGCCTCGGATACACGGACGGATACTCGACGACGACAACGCACGAAAAAGGAACACGATTTGCGAGTATGCTCCTGGAATGTCAGAGCCCTGTACACTCCCGGAGCTGCTCATAAACTAGAAAGAATCCTCACGCAGTACAAGGCGGATATTACTGCGGTCCAGGAAATACGCTGGATAGGAAACGGTATGATTAGAAAGAAAAATTGCGACATTTATTACAGCTGTCACAAAAGGTTGCACTTACTGGGATGCGGATTTGTCGTGGGAAAGCGGTTAAGGTCGAAGGTCATCGACTTTAAACCTATAAGTGATTGCCTGGCTGTGGTCTGCATCAGAGGCAGATTTTATAACATCAGTCTTATATGTGCACACGCCCCTACCGAAGAGGCTGAAGACCCTATCAAGGAGAACTTCTTTAACCTTCTGGACAACGTCTATGGAGCTTGTCCGGAGTACAATGCTAAAATCGTGCTCGGATACTTCAACGCCAAAATCGGTAACGAGAACACCCTTGGCGGAGTGATCGGAAAGCTCAGCCTCCACGATACAACAACAGATAACGGCTTCCGACTCGCTGACTTTGCGACAGCTCGTAATGCGGTGATAAGTAGCACAAGATTCCCTCGTAAGCGAATACCCACAGCAACCTGGCGATCTCCGGACGGTCGAACCACCAACCAAATTCGCATTTGTGTTCGACTTAGGCATACCGTAGAGTCTTTCGATCAGCTGCTCCCTGTAGACTCTGGCAACCTCTGGTGTGCTCAGGCGCCCAATGTCGAACCTCCTCCTGATGGGCTGGTGCAGCTTTCTGACATTGGACATTCGAGCTCTGAATCTTGCTGCTACGAGGAAGTGGTCAGAGTCGACATTTGCCCCTCTGAATGTTCGCACATCCAGGATGTTTGACGAGTGCCTTGCGTCAATGAGCACATGGTCGATTGTATGTATGTATTTGATACTACATACATACATACATACTACGAAAGGGTACCCCTAAGTGGCTTTGTTTCTCCAGAGGCATTCTCTCATTTAGATCAAATTGACCTGATTCAGGATACTGATTCCATATCACTAAATCTTTCAGCTCCATCAAGGCAAAGCCAACACCAACGGCAGGCTTGCTTATGAGGTTGCAGATTATGGTATTAGCCAGAGGTCAGTTTTCCCCAAAATTTGCATTATTCAATCTACAACTCCTCCAAGGCACAGACTTTGTTGTTCATTCATACAAGTGCCGCTTGTTTATGTTTTAATTAAATCAATTTGATTGAATCGCAAAACATTCGATTCAACGACCTTTGCAAGCATGAGTAACCACAAAGGTCAACTCTGTTGTCGACTGGGCAGCGCACTCACCTCGAATCGGGGGATTGGCTTTAGCGGTCAAGAAGCTACACAGAGACATAAAGAAACCAGATGTACACATAAATCGTACAAATTGATTCTACTATCGGATCCGCTGTGCACAGTACGTATCAACAGAATGGAATTTTATCGAATTTCTTTGGTGCTCGCTACTTTTGTTCTCTTAGAGAACACGTCATCTCAGCGAAAGCTGATAAGACTTCGCGAAGAAGGCTATCTCATACAGCTCAACGTCACAATCTCGTGTGCTGCAGAAATCCAAGAATTCCGAGAAATCCAATCAGCTTAGTCATAGCCACCAGTTCACGGCTCACAGAGAAGTGTAAAATAAGGGCGACCCATACGAAGTCGCGATGTTATTCGTATCTGAATACGCAGCCGTGCTGCGTTATGTTTACTTCTCCTTATTTGGATTTTTCGAGAGTGATGCAAGTGTTGGCCGCCATAAAGGAATCCACATATGCACCGGTGGATGCTTCTGTAATTGCTTGATTGTGATTGTCATTGGGTGGCTAACTCGGGAAGGCTACTACACCCGGGTGACGTGCGAAATTAAAATTCGTCTGAATGAGTTGTGAGTCAATAAAAGTCGGAAATGTATGTCGCCGAATAAGTGATGAGGAGTTTCTACTTTGGTGACAACTTAAGGGTTTCGAAAGTTGTACTTTTCGTGAGACATTGACAATCCGGTTTTGGTGGGGATTCATTGAATCATATCGAACGAAGGCGATGACTATGCGAATGGTCGGGACAGGTTGATGCACTTTATGGATAGATATTCAGATTTTAATTGATTGAATATTTTTGGCGAATGTTGTGGTTATATGGTCTAGCAAATTTGAATTT
Source organism: Eumerus sabulonum (assembly GCA_951905685.1). Lineage (NCBI taxonomy): Eukaryota > Metazoa > Arthropoda > Insecta > Diptera > Syrphidae > Eumerus > Eumerus sabulonum. Next base: position 11,911,729 of record OX645060.1, read on the forward strand.
TAGCGACTCTTCTAAATGTTAATGCCTTTTGTTTTTATAACTAAACTCGTTCAGATAGCGACTTTACGAAATATTGCATAATATTGTCATAAAGCTGGTAGCAGTAGTCGATCCAGTGCGGTAGTACAGCGACTGACTATGCTTGAAAGGTTGTCTTTTCAATACACAGCGACAGTATTCTTAGGGATAATCCAAATGCCTAGCTGACAACCTTAACTCTATATATATACATACATAGCTCAATCAAGATCTAAGATCACTCCGTCTTCTTCTTCTTCTTCTTCTTCTTCTTCTTAGTGGGCGCTACAGTTCGGGGTGAACCTGGGCCTTAACCAACATGCCCCTGCAACTAGCACGATCTATCGCTAGCCTTTTCCATTGCCGCACACCCAGTTGGCTGAGGTCCCCTTCCACCTGTGCGCGCCATCTTAAGTCCGGCCGTCCTCTGCTTCTTCGTCCCTCGGGGTTGGATTCAAAGACTCTCCGGGCTGGAGCTGTGGTGTCCATTCGTTCTACATGGCCCAGCTATCCTAGGCGTTGAATCCGTAGACGCCTGACTAGGCTCATGTCGCTGTACAGCTCGTAAAGTTCGTGGTTGAATCTTCTCCTCCATCCCCCGTCTGCGTTTATAGGCCCAAAAATCACGCGCAAAATCTTTCTCTCGAACCGACCAAGGGCCTCCTCATCCGCTTTTGATAGTGTCCATGCTTCTGCGCCGTACAACAGGACCGGGATGATAAGCGTCTTACATAGAGTCCACTTTGTCGTTCGGGAGAGGGCTCTATTACTTAGTTGCCTCCTGAGCCCAAAGAAATAGCGATTGGCAAGAGTGATTCTGCGTTTGATTTCGGAACTGATGTCGTTGTTCCAGGTCATTGCGGAGCCAAGGTAGACGAAGCCCTTAACTACCTCGAACTTATATCTGCCTATACAAACGTTCTGGCCGAGACGTCGGTGTTGAGCGTCCTTTTCTGATGACAGCATATATTTAGTTTTGCCCTCGTTTACCGCCAAACCAATTTTCGCCGCCTCCATCCCAATACTCGTTGACATCTCGCTGTGATCTACCTACTATGTCAATATCGTCGGCGTATGCAAGGAGTTGCGAGGATTTGAAATATATTGTGCCTCTTGTATTGGCCAGTGATTTTTGCACAATCATTTCCAATACGATGTTGAAGAAATCACACGACAGCGCATCGCCCTGCCTAAATCCTTTTTTGACATCAAAACTATCGGTAAGGTGTTCACCGATTCGGATGGAGCAGTCATCCTGCATAGTCTGACGAGTTTAGCAGGTATGTCAAAGGTAGACATAGCGTTGTATAGCTCGTCTCTAATTCCGCTGTCGTATGCGGCTTTGAAGTCGATAAATAGGTGGTGAGTGTCGACTTGAAATTCATTGGTTTTTTCCAGGATCTGCCGTAGTGTGAAGATTTAGTCAATGGTGGACTTCCGCACTGATAAGGACCAATCAGCTTATTTACAAAAGGCTTCAGGCGTTCACACAAAACGGCAGAGAAGATTTTGTAGGCGATGTTAAGGAGACTTATTCCTCTATAGTTGGCGCAATCAGAGGGGTCTCATTTCTTGTGGATCGGGCATACGATGCTGAGACTCCATTCCTCGGGCATGCTTTCCCCTAACCATATCTTTCGGATGAGCTGGTGCATGCTCCCAACCAGGTCATCCCCAGCTGCCTTGAAGAGCTCAGCAGACAGTCCGTCTGCGCCAGCAGCTTTATTCGACTTGAGCTTCGATATGGCAATCTTAACTTCGTCGAGGTCAGGGGGACGGAATTCTCTGCGGTCTCCGTCGATTAGAAATGGATCATTCTGCCTGACAGCGGTATATTGACTAACATCGCCGTCATACAGTCTGCAGAAGTGGTTTTTCCATATCCTCAGCATCGACTGCGGTTCTACTACTAGGTGTCCGTTCTCATCCCTGCAGGCTTCCGTTCTGGCTTTATAACCTTGTCATGTTCGTTTTATCTGTTGATAAAACTTTCGAACGTCACGCCTGCAGTAACACCTCTCCAAATCCTCAATCGCCCGCTTCTCGTGCTCTTTCTTCGAAGAAGCTTATGCTCCTCCCTTCTTTTTAACTCGTAGAACTCACGAGCTGCTCTTCTTCTTTTATGCAGCGAGGCCTTATATGCAACCTGCTTCGCTGTATAAATCCTTCTGCACTCGTCATCGAACCAGGTGTTTCTTCGTGGTGGAGCCTTGAAACCCAAAACTTCGGATGCAGAGCTTTTCAGGGCTTATTTGCAAAGGCTCCAATGCTGTTTTATTGATAGCGTGGAGGATTGATTAAGGGAGACGCGATCGGTAAAAACACGAGCGGCTTCTGGCGATAGTAGCTTTCCGACGTCATAACTTTGTGTTCTTATTCTACTCCGCTGCGTTCGTGATATCCGTAAGCGCATCTTGGCTACTGCAAGATAGTGGTCCGAGTCGATGTTAGCCCCTCGGAAAGTTGGAACATCAAGAATAGTGGAGGAGTGTCTGACGTCGATCCCGATGTGATCAATCTGGTTGGTAGTCGATTGATCAAAAGACCGCCAGGTGCCTTTGTGTATATCGAGGTGCGGGAAGCGCGTACTGGCTAGAAGGAGATTTCGCCCCGTAGCAAGATCAATCAGCCTGTGTCCGTTATCGGAGGTGGTGTCGTGTAGGCTATGTTTGCCGATGACTCGTTCAAAGATGCTTTCCTTACCCAGCTTAGCATTGAAGTCTCCTAGTACAATTTTGATGTCATAGCTGGGACATTGGGCATACGTTCTGCCTAGGAGATCGTAAAACTCATCTTTGGCGGAGTCATCCTTGTCTTCCGTGGGGGTGTGGACGCAGATCAGGCTGATGTTAAAAAATTCAGCCTTTATACGGATTGTTATGAGGCGTTCGCTCACATGCCGAAAGCTTGGGACTTTTTGCCTTAGTCCACCTCGAACAACAAATCCGTATCCAAACAATCGTTGCCCTCTCTCCCTATAGCAGTCGCCATAGTAAATATCGTAGTTTTTCATCCGCTTTATACCCCGTCCATTCCACCGCATTTCCTGGATGGCGGTGATGTCCGCTTAAATCCGGTCCGTTATATCCGAGGCTTGTGGTTGCTTCGGAGTTTGTGTTTTTTTTTTTACGGTTACGGCTTACTAGGCCGTAGCCCAACCGACTAATCCTGTTTTTTGGCGCAGGAGGCTCGCCATTCGCCCTTCCCCGTCTGCAATTTCCATAGGAAATCTCCAGATGGCACCACGAGGAGGTGGGGTAGGACTTACTAACAGTGCCGCAAGATGTTCGACTGCGGTGCCTCTTCTCGCTTTTTAGCAGGCCAGCATCCGGTAGCATAGATGCTACCCCTACGAGGCCTTTATTTGTCCTTTGCCATCCGATCACTCCGTCTAAAATCGTCTTATTACTTAACGCCTAGTGGAGAAGAATAGCGCCTGTGTCCAACGGAGTAAACATTTTGACGTGTTCTTCAAAACGCTCGGGAATTTGCATCAGAGTGTTAAACAATTAATGTAAGGACAGCAAACTGCGGTTGAAACTCTGGTCAGGATCTTGTCAATACTTTGCAAGAAAAAGTATCTGCTTCACTTGGATGATCCGACTTGATCCGACTAAAAATCATAATGGCTATACTGCATAAAACGAAGTTATTTTATGAAGGCTATAGCCTTCTAGATAACTTTGCTTTGCCAAAGGTCTTCCGAACTTTGGCAGTTGATAGCTCCCACATTGTTGAAGCTACATCTGTTGTCAAGCTGTTATATCACCACGGATGGACCAAGCGTTAACAACATGTGTAGGAATAAATGATAAGATCGATTTATCAAAATTGGTGTTCTGTTCGGGCAACGTTCCGCATGCTTCGCTCATTTTACGGTCGCCATAATCGTCCCACCTAAGAAGGAATGAAAAGCATGAGATCGAGGGGATGTGGAGATGCTACCACTGGAATGACGCTTGCAAGTTTTACAAAAAAGTATAACGAACATGCCAAGACTATAAAGCCAGAGCGGAAGTGTGTAGTAGACGGACATCTAGTAGTAGAGTCACAGTCGATGCTGGGAATATGGAAGGAACACTTCTGTAGACTGTTTAACGGTCTGATATAATACCGCTGTCAGGCAGAATGATCCATTCGCAACGGACGAAGATGCAAGAGAACTCCGTTCACCCAACCTGGATGAAATTAAGCTAGCTACCGAGCTACTAAAAGGGGCTGGTCGGAGGAAAGCATGCCCGATGAATGGAATCTTGCCCGGTCCATAAGAAAGGAGACTCCTATAATAAGGAAAAATCAAAATGACGTTTTCAAAATTTTGCCGAGGAATGCTCTGCTTAAACTTTTATATCTTGTTAACGCAGCGCTTAGGTTAGAACACGTATCGAGTCAATAGAAGGTCGCTGAAGTTATTATGGCTCTAAAGCCCGGAAAGCCACCGACGGATAAGAAACCTTAAAGCCTACATTCGTTGTTGCCGATAATTTGGAAGTTTTCGAAAGAATTATAATCAATAGCTTAAAGCCGATTGTCGAAGAAAAGCGTGTTTTGCCGGATTTTCAGTTTGGTTCTAGTAACAAGCATTCTTGACATCTTGTGTGGCATGAAAGTTTGGGACATAAACTGAGATAAGTAATGGAAAACTACATGTCTAATAGACTCTTTCGTGTTAAACACAGGAACAAATACTCAAATTTCAGAGCTGGCGTTCCGCGGAGAAGCATACTTGGTCCACTGCTTTACCTGTTGTATACCAGAGACATATCGCAAACAGATGGCACTATGCTGGCCTCAGTCGCCGATGATACTGTATCTCCCAGTGTTAAGGAGACTTATTCCCCTATAGTTGGCGCAGTTATAGGGGTCTCCTTTCTAAAGGACCGGGCAAACGATGCTGAGATTCTATTCGTCGGGCATGCTTTCCTCCGACCATACCTTGCAGATGAGATGGTGCATGAACCTTACCAGCTCATCTCCAGCCGCCTTAAAAAGCTCAGCAGACAGGCCGTCTGCGCCAGCGGCTTTATTAGACTTAAGTCTTGATATCGCTATTTTGACTTCGTCTAGGTCGGGTGGACCGAATTCTGTTACTTCGTGGTCCATTGCGAATGGCTCGTTCTGCCTGACAGCGGTATCTTGTCTATCATCGCCGTTATACAGTCTGCAGAAGTGGTCTTTCCAAATCCTCAGCATCGACTGCGACTCTACTACCACTTCTCCATTTTCATCCCTGTAGGCCGCCACTCTGGCTTTGTAGCCATGGCATGTTCGTTTTACTTTGTTGTAAAACTTACGGGCGTCATTCTTGCGGAAGCATCTCTCCATCTCCTCGATCTCACGCTTTCCGTGCTCTCTCTTCTTTCTTCTGAAAAGCGTGTGTTCCTCTCTTCTCTTCTGCTCATAGATTTCGCGAGCAGCTCTCGTCCGTCGTTGCAGAACGGCCTTATATGCCTCTTGTTTTGCTGCATGGGCTTGTTCGCATTGTTCATCGAACCAGGGGTTTCTAGGTGGTGGCTGTTTGAAACCCAGCACCTCTGAGGCAGCATCTCTGACGGCGCTCTGGCAATGAGCCCATTCCTGCTCTATCGTTTGTGCTGCTCTGGGCGGATCTTGAGAGAGCTTTGAGGAGACACGATCGGCAAAGATTCTGGCAGTCTCTTGCGATTGTAGCTTTCCAACGTCAAACTTACGTTGTCCTACTCGACTCCTAAGCATTCTTGATATCCTCATTCGTACCTTGGCTACAACAAGGTAGTGGTCCGAGTCGATGTTGGCCCCTCGGAAGGTTCGTACGTCGAGAATACAGGAGGAGTGTCTGGCGTCAATCGCAATATGATCAGTCTGGTTAGGTTAGGTTAGGTTGACGTGGTAGGCGTAAGCCACACTTAGGCCGAAAACCGGCCCATTGTGATACCACCTGGATCAGGTTACCCTGATCCGCTACCCGGGAACCAACCGGTGCTTCTAATAAAGCGGTGGAGTTGAGCTATTTTTTGGTTTGCTAGCTCACTCAGATTGTCGAAGAAGGGCGCGCCGAGGTAAATCCTCCTGCGATTCGCAAAAGAGGGACATGAGCAGAGGAGATGGTGTATTGATTCCTCCTCCTCCTCGTCCATGCAGCCGCGACAGAAGTCATTGTAGGGTAGCCCCAGTCTGGCGGCGTGTTTTCCAATGGTGCAGTGACCTGTAATGACCCCCACCAGGGTGCTTAAGGTTGCCCTCCTGGTTGCCACCAGGTCCCTGGTTCGTCCTAAGTTTAACTTAGGCCACAATTGTTTGGTGATAAAGCCGATATTGCTCTCATTCCATTGGAGATTGGTCCTCTCTATGGTTTGAAGCTTTATCATGTGCTTTACCGTACTTATTGGTGTTTTTAGGTACCCGAGGGTAGGTAGGCTGAGTGTGCTTGACCCTAACCTTGCGAGTTCGTCGGCCGCGCAGTTTCCTGGAATATCCCTATGCCCGGGGACCCACAGTATTTTAATATTGAACTATTCAGCCATCTCATCTAGAGATAGGCGACAGTTAATGGATGTTTTTGATTTGTGGGTTATCGCTGCCAGGGATTTTATCGCAGATTGGCTATCCGTGCAAATGATAATATCCTTTGTGGATATTACATTGATCCTGAGCCATGCCAGGGCCTCCGTTATCGCAGTTATTTCTGCCTGAAACACACCACAGTAATTTGGGAGTCTAAATGATAGGTTGAGGTTAAGTTCCTTGGAGTAGACCCCACTACCTACACCCGACTCCATCTTAGAGCCATCGGTATAGAGGGAGATCGAGTCCTTTGGTATGACTTTCCCTTCAGCCCATTCCTCCCTGGATGGAAAGACAACTTCGAAGTTCCTGGTGAACACATTCTGCGGGTTGATGTAGTCAGTGTCCATAGGTACTTTGAAGTGTTTTAGAATAGAGGTGTGGCCTTTTTGAGATGTGGGCCATTTTCTTATGCTCCTCATCCTTAGGGCCGCGCATGCAGCAACTTGCTTGCTGAAAAGGTTTATTGGTGGAAGATGTAGTAGAACATTTAAGGCCTCCGTGGGGGTCGATCTGATCGCTCCGCTTATACATAAGCTGGCCGATCTTTGTACCTTCCCCAGGAGGTTTCGATTGACTGCTTTGTCCAGAGCAGTCCACCAGACTACGACGCCATACAGGAGGATAGGCCTTATGACTGCTGTGTAAAGCCAGTACATAATGCTTGGTTGGAGACCCCACCTCCTGCCCACTACTTTCTTGCAGCTGTAGAGGGCAACAGTTGCTTTCTTGACCCGATCAAGAATGTTGGGTTTCCAATTCAGCCTCCTGTCAAGGACTAGGCCTAGATATTTAGCCTGTTCTTTGATTGTTAGTTGAGTTCCACCCAGCCTCGGTGGGTTGAGGGGCGGAATTTTATATTTGTTAGTGAACAGTACTAGATCAGTCTTCTTTGGGTTCACCCCAAGTCCACAGTACCGAGTCCAGGTTTCTACTGTATGTAGTGCACTCTGCATAAGGTCGCATAGAGTGCTGGGAAATTTTCCTGTGACGGCAATAGCAATGTCATCCGCATAGGCGATCACAGCGTACCCTTCCTGCTCCAGCAACAGCAGTAGCTCGTTGACCACCACGTTCCAGAGGAGAGGGGAGAGTACTCCACCCTGTGGTGTACCTTTGCTGACCATTCTGGTAGACACGGCACCAGCGAAGTTGGCTTTGACAACTCTTTGTATTAGCAGCTGTCGTACCAGTTCTATCACTGATCCCGTAACACCCAGATCAGACAGCGCCTTGATGACGGCCCATGGTTCGACATTGTTAAAGGCGCCCTCAATGTCGAGAAAGGCGACTAGAGTGTATTGTTTGTTTTCCAGAGACCTTTCTATTTTACTGACCAATGAGTGGAGTGCTGTTTCCACCGATTTGCCTTTGTTGTAGGCGTGTTGGTTATCCGACAGTCTGCCTGAGATGCAGGTGTACCGGATGTGTACGTCCAAAATCTTCTCTAGAGTTTTTAATAGAAAAAAAGTGAGACTAATAGGCCTTAGGTCATTTACATACGTGTGGGAGCTTTTGCCTGCCTTGGGTATGAAAATGACTTTGGCTACCTTCCACTTGCTGGGGATGTAGGAAAGTGAGAGGCAACTATTGTATATAACCACAAGCCAGGGGAGAATGATATCTGCTACCTGCTGGAGCTCAGCTGGTATGATACCATCCGGTCCCGGAGACTTGTAGGGTTCAAAGCTCTTTATGGCCCAAAGGACGTTGTCAGTCTGGTTGGTGGTCGATTGATCACAAGACCGCCAGGTACCCTTGTGGATGTTGAGATGGGGGAATCGCGTGCTTGCTACAAGGAGGTTACGCCCCGCTAGGAAATCGATTAGCCTTAATCCGTTGTCGGATGTGGTGTTATGGAGGCTATGCTTTCCTATGATAGCATAGGAACATATGGCCAATGTAAGAAAAAAAAAAAAAGAAACTCACAGTATATGGTCAATTTAAATTCATCCTCTGTGTATGCAAAATTAACACCAAAAGTACATGAACGAATTACTGGGAATTATAACCAACGCGAAATTTGGTCGGCTCTCGTCCTAGGACAAACCACCCCTGAGAGTAGTCAACGAACATCTACAACCCAAAACCACTGCACTCCGTTCAGGTTGTGTGTGTGAACCTGCGCGAAACCCTCCCTCTCCCTGTTACCTTCGCTCTCACAACGTTCAAAAAACGTTATAAGGCCTTAGTCTTGAGTGCGAAGCATGTAGGGAGGAACACGACGTCTCCGCTCTGGCTTTATAACCTTGGCATGTTCGTTTTAGTCTTTGGTAAAACTTTCGAACGTCGTTCCTGCGATAACATCTTTCCATTTTCTCGATTGCGCATTTCTCATGCCCTTTTCCTTCTGAAAAGCGCGTTTCTTTCTTTTTTGGTGGCGTTGAAGCCCATCAAGGACCAGAGCCAAGCTTCTCTCAATCACCCATGTTGTGTGTGATTTTATTTTTCACACAGGTGAAAGGGACCTACAGTTTAATACCGATTCCGAACGGCGTGAGTCGAAAAGCTTTTTCATGGCAAGTTTACTACGGGGGGTATTGCCAGTACCACGCCGAGGAGGAACGTCGCGAAATAACCATTCGATGGCGTTGGTGTTATCGGGATCCGAACTCGCTCATCGTGCGCCAGAGTCCAACACACAAACCACTGCGCCACGGCGCCCTCGCGTTTACTTCCCTTCTTTTGCGCTCGTAGAGCTCACGGGCAGCTCTCGTATGCTGATGCAACATGGTTTTTCTGCACCTACCTGTCTGCACTTGTCATCAAACCAAGGGTTTCCCCTAGGTGGTGGCTGGAAACAACCACGTGAAAACGTCTGCATTGCTCTTCTATGGATTGTGCAAGATGCATTGGCTCCTGAGAGAGCTTGAGGAAGACACGATCGGCGAAGGTCCTAGCAGTCTCTTGCAATTGCAGCTTCCCGACGTTGAATTTTGCTAGTCCTACTCGACTCCGCAGTGTTCACGATATCCGCATAGGTACCATCGCTGCAACAAGGTAATGATCCGAGTCCACATTTTCTCCTCGGAAAGTTCAGACATCCAAGATGCTGGATGAGTGTCTGTGGTCGATCGCAATATGATCGATTTGGCTGACAAATAATTGATCAAGCGACCGCCAGAGCCCCGTGTGCTAGCTACTGGGAGATTACGTCACAAGATCTATTAGCCCGAATCCGTTTTTGGACGTGGTGTCGTGTAGGCTGTGCTTTCCTACGACTCGTTCAAAGATATCCTCCTTACCTAGTTTCATCAACCCGCAGAATGTGTTCACCAGGAACTTCGAACTTGTCTTTCCATCCAGGGAGGAATGGGCTGAAGGGAAAGTCATACCAAAGGACTCGATCTCCCTCTATACCGATGGCTCTAAGATGGAGTCGGGTGTAGGCAGTGGGGTCTACTCCAAGGAACTTAACCTCAACCTATCATTTAGACTCCCAAATTACTGTGGTGTGTTTCAGGCAGAAATAACTGCGATAACGGAGGCCCTGGCATGGCTCAGGATGAATGTAATATCCACAAAGGATATTATCATTTGCACGGATAGTCAATCTGCGATAAAATCCCTGGCAGCGGTAGCCCATAAATCAAAAACATCCATTAACTGTCGCCTATCTCTAGATGAGATGGCTGAACAGTTCAACATTAAAATACTGTGGGTTCCCGGGCATAGGGATATTCCAGGAAACTGTGCGGCCGACGAACTCTCAAGGTTAGGGTCAAGCACACTCAGCCTACCTTCCCTCGGGTACCTAAAAACACCAATAAGTACAGTAAAGCACATGATAAAGCTTCAAACCATAGAGGAGACCAATCTCCAATGGAATGAGAGCAATATCGGCTTTATCACCAAACAATTGTGGCCTAAGTTAAACTTAGGACGAACCAGGGACCTGGTGGCAACCAAAAGGGCAACCTTAAGCACTCTAGTGGGTGTCATTACAGGTCATTGCTCCATTGGAAAACACGCCGCCAGACTGGGGCCACCCTACAATGACTTCTGTCGCGGCTGCATGGACGAGGAGGAGGAGGAATCAATACACCATCTCCTCTGCTCATGTCCCTCTTTTGCGAATCGCAGGAGGATTTACCTCGGCGCGCCCTTCTTCGACAATCTGAGTGAGCTAGCAAACCAAAAAATAGCTCACCTCCACCGCTTTATTAGAAGCACCGGTTGGTTCCCAGGTTGCGGATCAGGGTAACCTGATCCAGGTGGTATCACAATGGGCCGGTTTCGGCCTAAGTGTGGCTTACGCCTACCACGTCAACCTAACCTAACCTAACCTACCCAGTTTCACGGTGAAATCTTCTAGAACAATTTTGGTGTCGTAGCTGGGACATTGAGCGTGTGTTCTATCTAGGAGGTCATAGAAGTCAGCTTTGACTCCGTAGTCTTTTTCTTCTTTGAGGGCGTGAACGCATATCAAGCTGACGCTCCCGAAGATAGCTTTGATACGGATTGTTATGAGGCGTTCGCTCATATGACGGAGGTTAGAAAACTTTTTGCCTAAGTCCACCTTGGACAACAATTCCGCATCCAAATAGGCGTTGTTTGTTCTCCCTGTAGCAGTTCCCGTAGAATATGTCACAGTTTTTCAACATCTTTTTACCCGGTCTATCCCATGGCACTTCTTGGAGTGCAGTAATGTCTGCTTTATAGCAGTTTAGCGCGTTTTCTAACAGTTCGACCTCACCCACTCTGTTAAGCAACCTGTCCTTTTATACGTTTGCTGAGGTTAATTACTTACTTACTTACTTACTTACTTAGGTGGCGATACAGTCCGTGGTGAACCTGGGCCTCAACCAACAAGCGTCTCCAGCCGGCACGGTCTTTGACCAACTGTTTCCAGTGCCGCACGCCCAGTTGGTTGAGGTCCCCTTCCACCTGCGTGCGCCACCGCTGAGGCGGCCGTCCTCTGCCGCGCCTTCCTTCCGGAGTGGATTCAAAGACTTTTTGGGTCGGAGCTGTATCTTCCATGCGCTCTACATGGCCTAGCCACCTTAGACGCTGTATCCGTAGACGTCGTACCAGGCCGATGTCGCTGTACAACCCGTACAGTTCTAATATATCTTCTTATATCTTCTCCTCCATACACCGTTTGAACAAACGGGACCGTAGATCCGCTTTTGTTAAGGTCCAAGCCTCTGCGCCGTAAAGGAGGACTGGGATGATCAAGGTCTTATATAGTGTCACCTTGGTTTTCCGAGCGAGGGCTCTACTTCTCAATTGCCTCTTGAGCCCAAAGAAACAGCGGTTGGCAAGAGTGATTCTGCGTTTTATCTCAGCGCTGGTGTTGTTGTCGCTGGTCATCAGTGAGCCAAGGTAGACGAATTCCTTGCCCACATCAAAGTTATATCCGCCCATGGTGACGTTCTGGCCAATACGTCGGTGTTGTCCGTCTCTTTTAGATGAAAGCAGATATTTGGTTTTACCCTCATTAACCTTGAGACCCATCTTAGCAGCTTCTACCTCAATGCTTACGAAAGCCTCATTGACGTCTTGCTGTTTTCGTCCAATTACGTCAATACCGTCGGCGTACGCAAGCAATTGCGTAGACTTGAAATAAATCGTACCTCTTGTGTTGGCCAGTGACTCTTGCATGATCTTTTCAAGCACGATGTTGAAAAAGTTGCACGACAGCGCGTCGCCCTGCCTTAATCCTTTTTTAACATCAAAGGTCTCGGTTTGCTCATTACCGACCTTAATGGAGCAGCGAGAATTCTCCATTGTCATCCTGCACAGTCGGACGAGTTTGACAGGGATGTTAAAACTAGACATGGCTTTGTACAGCTCGTCTCTATATACGCTGTTCTACGCGGCCTTGAAATCGACGAAGAGGTGGTGAGTGTCGATTTGGTATTCCTGGGTCTTCTCCAAGATCTGCCGTAGCGTAAATATTTGGTCTATTGTGGATTTACCTGGCCTGAAACCACACTGATAAGAGCCGATCAGGTTATCCACAAACGGTTTCAGGCGTTCACACAATACGGCAGAGAACATCTTATATGCAATGTTAAGGAGACTTATTCCCCTATAGTTGGCGCAGTTATAGGGGTCTCCTTTCTTATGGACCGGGCAAACGATGCTGAGATTCCATTCGTCGGGCATGCTTTCCTCCGACCATACCTTGCAAATGAGGTGGTGCGTGCACCTTACCAGCTCATCTCCAGCCGCCTTAAAAAGCTCAGCAGACAGGCCATCTGCGCCAGCGGCTTTATTAGACTTAAGTCTTGATATCGCTATTTCGACTTCGTCTAGGTCGGGTCGACTGAATTCTGTTACGTCGTCGTCCATTGCGAATGGCTCGTTCTGCCTGACAGCGGTATCTTGTCTATCATCGCCGTTATACAGTCTGCAGAAGTGGTCTTTCCAAATCCACAGCATCGACTGCAACTCTACTACCAGTTCTCCATTTTCATCCCTGCAGGCCGCCACTCTGGCTTTGTAGCCATGGCATGTTCGTTTTACCCTGTCGTAAAACTTACGGGCGTCATTCCTGCGGAAGCATCTCTCCATCTCCTCGATCTCACGCTTTCCGTGCTCTCTCTTCTTTCTTCTGAAAAGCGTGTGTTCCTCTCTTCTCTTCTGCTCATAGATTTCGCGAGCAGCTCTCGTCCATCGTTGCAGCATGACCCTATATGCCTCTTGTTTTGCTGCATGGGCTTGTTCGCATTGTTCATCGAACCAGGGGTTTCTAGGTGGTGGCTGTTTGAAACCCAGCACCTCTGAGGCAGCATCTCTGACGGCGCTCTGGTTAATTAGGTCCGTTAAATCTGAGGCTTGCGGTTGTCTCTGAGTTTTTAATTTTTTTTACGGTTAGGGCTTACCTTTACGTAAGTCCCTTTCACCTGTGTAAAAAATAAATCACACACAACATGGATGTTTGAAAGAAGCTTGACTCTGGTCCTTCATGGGTTGTTATGTAACCAAAGAAGGAAGACTTTAAGCTGTCAACTTAGGTCTTTCGATCCTATTATTTCTTTCCGAAAATCAGCTTTCGAATCCCCTCTTGGGTGGTTTCGTATCGACCTTTCAGGGTTTATACACGTTTTGGCGGATATGTATGTGGTGGCTACTACGTAAGTAAGGAAAGCTCTTTGTCGCATTTGGCTCACACGTCCCTGCAAAATCTTGCATTACAGCTACTTTGTTGGTACACTGGTTTCCTTCAATTATTTCCTAAATTAAAAGTGAATTGCCAAAGGACTCGGGTGGTCAGTGTCACGTCACTCACATCCATCAGTGATTAATGCCCCTGCTTTTACGCCAAAGTAGAAATTATTTCATTTTCAATTAGCCTCGCCCAAAAATGTTCTAAATTCTGCACGTCCCCAGATTCACCTACTCAAGATACGAACAGTTCCTCCTTTTCTTCAGCTCTCGTTTACGTAATCTTATTTATAGGACACTCAAAGTAGCCATGCCCCGCACACACGCGCCTGCAGACGATCATTTCCGTCAGATTCTACTGTTTCGACAGAAACATTTTATCTCAAAAATGTATTTTTAGAAATAGAGTGAGCGTGTGATGTGAAAATAGATCGCCGAGTTCGCAGAGCAACAATTCCAATAGAACATAGTATAAGAGTTTGTGTTACATTTTGCAAATTATTGGAATCGGTGAGCTCTTTCAAGGACTCTACACGATCATAGTTTCCACGAGACTGGGTATAGTACGTGTTGTCATGTTTGGATCATACCAAAGTCGTCAACGTGTCGCGCTGCATCATGCAAGGTAAAGTGCACGTTCTAGAATCGATGAATTAATTCCTTAAACAGCTAAACTCAGCTCGGAGGTGAGCATATGGCGAACCGCTTCTAGCAACCATCTAAGCCAATAGCATCAGAGATCCAGTTAGGAAAACTCCTTTCCATATACGGAGAAAATTAACGTGATTCCAATAAGGTTCGTGTGTGTCTCAATCAGTCTTGACAGCGACAATGGTGACTGGTTGGAGTAACCCCATGTCGTACTGGTACAGCAACTGCATCATGGTAGCATGGTGCTAGTGCAAGTGAATCGATGAGGCTCCGCCATGCGATAAAGGTTAAACGTGTGTTGTGTGCTTGCAATTTTCTCAGCGATATTAATTGGAAAATGATGGAACACTACATACAAGGGGGTAGGTAGGTAGAGTAGATACGCCACGACGACGGCGACGATGATGGTGATGATTTTGGTAAACGGTCAAGGTGGACGCCTCTAGAACAGATTAAATGGATACATGCGCTGCCGCTGCCACAAATTGTTATGAATATCAATTGAACTTGTCTATTGGATACCAATTTTGGACGAACCCAATATGTGTGCGCTGTCTTTCCACATGAAGGATACTTCGCAAGCAATTAAATGCGACAAAAAAGCAAAAAAACAAAAACTTCCCATGGTGTAGTCAAGTATGTAGATAGTGCCCAAGCGCATGTGATTAATGCGATGTGATGCATTGTTGCTGCGGTAGTTGACACGCCATTAGATGCACGCAGAAAGAGGGACAATTGGCAAGGACAAGCTAGAACAAAGCGAACAAGGCCAACGACGCGCGGTATCGTACTCAAGGCAATGGTCATGTGGTCATTTGGTCATCTCGCATCTGTTTTAAAAATAAATTCTTTGGGTGCGACGAAAATGCAAAGGTCAAATGGGTGAAGGTTGCCACGAAGGTTAGTGAAATTGGTACTTGTTGGTACTAGTGTATCTGGGACAATATGTCTGGGTCAACATTTTAAAGCTCATCTAGGTCTATTCAATTAATAGGATCATTTCGAGGATCAATGATGCTTTGCGGAGGCCAACAAGCGTAACTTGACGTTTTGTCGAGAAGATCAATCAATGTTGCTTGTAAACAGCAGTGGGCCCCAATCGGGTCAGAATAATTAACATTTTTTTTGCGGATCTCTATATCGAATTTCCTGACTTCTAATAAAGTGTTATGATTGAGGGTGCGGGATCGCAAAGGACTAACAAAGGCCTCGTAGGGGTAGCATCTATCCGACAGATGCTGGCCTGCTAAAAAGCGAGAAGAGCCACCGCAGTCGAACATCTTACGGCACTGTTAGTAAGTCCTATCCCCACCTCTTCGTGGTGCCATCTGGAGATTTCCTATGGAAATTGCAGACGGGGAAGGGCGAATGGCGAGCCTCCTGCGCTACTAGGGCTACGGCCTAGTAAGCTGTAACCGTAAAAAAAAACACAAACTCCGAAACAACCACAAGCCTCGGATATAACGGACCGGATTCATGTTGACGACTCTTGCAAAAAACGAAAAAAGGACAACGATCTTCGGCTTTGTACGTGGAATGTTAGGTCCCTAAACAGGCCACGTGCAGCCGAACAACTTGCGGACGCCCTAGACCGCTATAAAGCGGACATCACCGCCATCCAGGAAATGCGGTGGAATGGACCGGGTATAAAGCGGATGAAAAACTGCGATATTTACTATGGCAACTGCTATAGGGAGAGAGGGCAACGATTGTTTGGATGCGGATTTGTTGTTCGAGGTGGACTAAGGCAAAAAGTCCTCAGGTTTCGGCATGTGAGCGAACGCCTCATAACGATCCGTATCAAGGCTAAATTTTTTAACATCAGCCTGATCTGCGTCCACGCCCCCACGGAAAACAAGGATGACTCCACCAAAGATGAGTTATACGATCTCTTAGACAGAACGTATGCCCAATGTCCCAG
This sequence comes from Eumerus sabulonum, assembly GCA_951905685.1. Taxonomy (NCBI): domain Eukaryota; kingdom Metazoa; phylum Arthropoda; class Insecta; order Diptera; family Syrphidae; genus Eumerus; species Eumerus sabulonum. The sequence continues at coordinate 11,927,975 of OX645060.1, forward strand.
CTATGACATCATAATTGTACTAGGAGACTTCAATGTTAAGCTGGGTAAAGAAAGCATCTTTGAGCGAGTCATCGGCAAACATAGCCTACACGACACCATCTCCGATAACGGACACAGGCTGATTGATCTTGCTACGGGGCGAAATCTCCTTCTAGCCAGTACGCGCTTCCCGCACCTCGATATACACAAAGCCACCTGGCGGTCTTTTGATCAATCGACTACCAACCAGATTGATCACATCGCGATCGACGTCAGACACTCCTCCACTATTCTTGATGTTCGAACTTTCCGAGGGGCTAACATCGACTCGGACTACTATCTTGTAGTAGCCAAGATGCGCTTACGGATATCACGAACGCAGCGGAGTAGAATAAGAATACAAAGTTATGACGTCGGAAAGCTACTATCGCCAGAAACCGCTCGTGCTTTTACCGATCGCGTCTCCCTTAAGCTCTCCAATACACCTGAATCCTCCACACTATCAATAGAACAGCAGTGGAGCCTTTGCAAACAAGCCCTGAAAAGCTCTGCATCCGAAGTTTTGGGTTTCAAGGTTCCACCACGAAGAAACACCTGGTTCGATGACGAGTGCAGGAGGATTCATGCAGCGAGGCAGGATGCATATGTATAAGGCCTCGCTGCATAAAAGAACAAGAGCAACTCGTGAGCTCTACGAATTGAAAAGAAGGGAGGAGCACAAGCTTCTTAGAGGAAAGAAGAAAGAGCACGAGAAGCGCACGATTGAGGATTTGGAGAGGTGTTACTGCAGGCGTGACGTTCGAAAGTTTTATCAACAGATAAAGCGAACATGCCAAGGTTATAAAGTCAGAACGGAAGCCTGCAGGGATGAGAACGGACACCTAGTAGTAGAACCGCAGTCGATGCTGAGGATATGGAAAAACCACTTCTGCAGACTGTATGACGGCGATGTTAGTCAATATACCGCTGTCAGGCAGAATGATCCATTTCTAATCGACGGAGACCGCAGAGAATTCTGTCCCCCTGACCTCGACGAAGTTAAGATTGCCATATCGAAGCTCAAGTCGAATAAAGCTGCTGGCGCAGACGGACTGTCTGCTGAGCTCTTCAAGGCAGCTGGGGATGACCTGGTTGGGAGCATGCACCAGCTCATCCGTAAGATATGGTTAGAGGAAAACATGCCCGAGGAGTGGAGTCTCAGCATCGTATGCCCGATCCACAAGAAAGGAGACCCCTATGATTGCGCCAACTATAGAGGAGTAAGTCTCCTTAACATCGCCTACAAAATCTTCTCTTCGCCTGAAGCCTTTTGTAAATAAGCTGATTGGTCCTTATCAGTGCGGATTCAGGCCAGGGAAGTCCACCATCGACCAAATCTTCACAGATCCTGGAAAAAACCAATAAATTTCAAGTCGACACTCACCACCTATTTGTCGACTTCAAAGCCGCATACGACAGCGTAATTAGAGACGAGCTATACAACGCTATGTCTACCTTTGACATACCTGCTAAACTCGTCAGACTATGCAGGATGACTGCTCCATCCGAATCGGTGAAAACCTTACCGATAGTTTTGATGTCAAAAAAGGATTTAGGCAGGGCGATGCGCTGTCGTGTGATTTCTTCAGCATCATACTGGAAACGATTGTGCAAAAATCACTGGCCAATACAAGAGGCACAATCTTTTTCAAATCCTCGCAACTCCTTGCATACGCTATGACGATATTGACATAATAGGTAGATGGCAGCGAGATGTCAATGAGGCGTTTGCGAGTATTGAGATGGAGGCGGCGAAAATTGGTTTGGCGGTAAACGAGGGCAAAACTAAATATATGCTGTCATCAAAAAAGGATGCTCACCACAGACGTCGTAGCCAGAACGTGTGTATTGGCAGATATAAGTTCGAGGTAGTTAAGGACTTCGTCTACCTTGGCGCCGCAGTGACCTGGAACAACGACATCAGTTCCGAAATCCAACGCAGAATCACTCTTGCTAATCGCTGTTTCTTTGGGCTCAGGAGGCAACTGAGTAATAGAGCCCTCTCCCGAACGACAAAGTTGACTCTATATAAGACCCTTATCATCCCGGTCCTGTTGGTCGGCGCAGAAGCATGGACACTATCAAAAGCGGATGAGGAGGCCCTTGGTCGGTTCGAGAGAAAGATTTTGCGCGTGATTTTTGGGCCTATAAACGCAGACGGGGGATGGAGGAGAAGATTCAACCACGAACTTTATGGGCTGTACAGCGACATGAGCCTAGTCAGGCGTCTACGGATTCAACGCCTAAGATGGCTGGGCCATGTAGAGCGAATGGACACCACAGCTCCAGCCCGGAGAGTCTTTGAATCCTGCCCCGAGGGACGGCCGCACTTAATATGGCGCACGCAGGTGGAAGGGGACCTCAGCCAACTGGGTGTGCGGCAATGGGAAAGGCTAGCGATAGATCGTGCTAGTTGGAGGGGCATGTTGGTTAAGGCCCAGATTCACCCCGAACTGTAGCGCCCACTAAGAAGAAGAAAGAAGAATTGAGGGTGCGCCACCATGCAAGAGCAAACGCGGGACAGTCGCAGAGAACATTCAGCACAAGTAAACGTTTCACTGAGATGCTTAGGAAAAATATAATAGCTCGATTCCCACAAATCTTCTGCATTCAATACTCCTTATGTATGTATGTTGGCGTTACAGTCCATGAAGAACCTGAGCCGGGCTTCTCTCAATCACCCATGTTGTGTGTGATTTCATTTTCCCATAGGTGAAAGGGACCTACAGTTTATTGCCGGTTCCGAACGGCGAGTTGGGAGAAGCTTTTCATGACAATTTAACTACAGGGGGTTTTGTCAGAGCCCCACTGAGGAGAAACACCGTGAAAAACACGTTCGATGACATGGCTGTGTCGGGATTCGATCCCGTGTCATCGGCGTCAGAGCCCAACACACTACCCACTGCGCCACGGGGCTCTGGCCCTATAAAAAAAAAAAAAAAAAAAACAGAATTGCTTCAGTGAACGGAGCCGCGAATTTCGAAACTTCCTTCAAGTAACACACCACACCGAGAGCGGGATATTTTTGACTTCTGGTTCGAGGCTTCTAATTTTAACCTTCCGATGAGAAGGACGTGTCTTTAGTATTGTTTCTAAATTGAGAAATAAAACTTTTAAAAAATTTGGTGACCTACATTACCGACATATTCACCAACAAATCCTGCACTACCGACAGCATTTTGTACATTCATAAGCCCACTGAACGCACACCTAACGTCAACGTGTGGCGAAACGTCAAAACGAAAACGAAAAGAAGTTTTTGTAAACCTTCCCATCGGGTCGGGAATTCGATTTTAATAGAAAATAAGAGACACCACGTAGAACTATGACCGGTAGACGGAATTTCAAGAGTCGTAAGGGCGGTGCGCAGAACCGGAATGGCAAATCATATCGAAATTGCAATCGAACTTTCGCGCAAAAAGCATGTGAACTCGCACCAAGTGGTAATAGTAGCACCGATGGCGATAGTGACGATTCCTCATCATCGACAGGCTCCTCGAACAACATCGACAAACAAGGAGATCCACCAACGTTTCCCGTCGCTATGTGGGATCTCAACCATTGCGATCCGAAGAAGTGTTCGGGCCGGAAACTCTCACGATTGGGGCTGATAAGTAACTTACGATTAGGACAGCGATTTAATGGTCTTGTTCTAACACCGGTCGGTGTGAATTGTGTTAGCCCTTTGGATAGGGAAATTGTTGCAGTGAATGGTGTGGCAGTTGTAGATTGTTCGTGGGCAAAACTCGATGAAACACCATTCAATCGAATGAAGAGTCCGAATCCCCGTCTGTTGCCGTTCTTAGTTGCCGCGAATCCAATTAACTACGGCAAACCGTGTAAACTAAGTTGCGTGGAAGCAATTGCAGCCACTCTGTACATAACTGGATTTAAGAAGGAGGCCCATTGGTACATGAACAAGTTTTCATGGGGCCATTCGTTTATCGAGTTGAACGATACACTTTTGGAGAAATACTCGCAGTGTACGAGTAGCCAGGAGGTGCTGAAGGTACAGAATGAGTATTTGGAGCACGAACAGATGCTGAAAGATAAACCGAAGGATTACAAAGAGTTCTTCCCTTCGTCCAGCAGTAGTAGCAGCGACGATGAATAGTTGTTTTGTGATAATGTATAGTCGTTACATGGAGAGAATCTATTGAAATAAAAAACGTTTTATATACAGAGTTCCACGTCACTTGGGATGTAATTTCTCGACATCTAGGCAAGGGGTGCAAGGATTTGTCCCCTTTAAGCCATCAAATCAACAGGTTACCTGCTTTGCTACATCCAGAAAACTAACATTTTCTCCTTTTGCTGTTGTGTTAAGGCTTCTGCTGCCATTTGTTGGAGTACTCAGACGCAACCACTGATCCGTTGTGCTACCAGACACGGCACTTTGCTTTAGTATTTTCCGAAAAAAATTTAGAGAACTTCAGTGATGTAAAACTAAGAGATTCGGCACACCGAGTCAGCCTTTAGAATGTGCCGCCTCTTGTAAGCAGGTCAATCACAGGAGATGCATATGTACCACGGCACCGGTCCCTCGCCACAAGCGATGCGGATAGACATCTCACCAAGCATATCAAGTCGTGTAGCACGTGACACGATTGTCCTTTCGGATAAGGACCATACACTGTCAGCCTATAATTTAGAACGTCCCTTCCTGTATGCCTTAGGGACCAAGTCGTTGCCTGATCCCTAAGGCATACTGGACGAGAGGGACGCATCCATTCAAAGAACTCAAGAGCAACTGTGCATTCTATACGAGGAAAATGGAACGTGGTATACCCAAAGCGATCTCCTGGCCATCATCATTCGAAGTGCAGAGAGAGAAGCAAACTCAGAAACACCTCTCAACGAACGGAGCATATAGTAAACACATCCGTCAAAGAGTTATTTTCCAGAGTCAGCGAACAAGGCCGCTGACTTAATGAGAATAGCAAACGACGTGATGATGGTTCACCATCATCGTAGGCCACCAGTATACTGTTGGAACTAGGTAATATTACATTTGCGTAGCCATAAAGTCAGAAGATTCTCCCAACGATCGTGGGGATTAGCTTCTCCACTGGAACTATGGGTAAGTTACAAAAAAAAAAATCACAGGGAATCGAAATAAATAATCCGAGGAAGCAAGACCAGCTGTTTTCATGGAACTTTGTGACAGCTATGGCAATAGTTAAAGGCACTCGGCTACCCTCACCAATATGTCCTCTTTCGATGCCAATAATTGTGTTGTCTATTTACCCAGTAAGTGCTATTAGACCGCTCAGAGGTTTTCTAAAACGCGAATGACACACAGCTTCTGGAAGTATGTCGACGAATTGATGACGGCAAATGACCCAAGTCAATTGAATCATCTGGAGGGCTCTCAACCTAGCAATATGAATCCCGAAAAGCTCACTCAACAAGGTAGGAGATGAAGCGGAGGTTTAAAGAAACACGTAGCTGTCAAAACCTTGGACGTCGAAAATGCACTCAACTCTACCAATTGGGGACTTATACTAGACTCCCTTGGATTGTTGTTGGTTTCATGGTTCCTTATCAAAACTATTTTAAGCTTTTTTGAAAGTAGGTTCCCTTTAAATGCCAATGGTGAAGGGTATAAAACAGCATTATTTAACTGGCGAAGTTCCACAAGGTTCAGTAGTAGGTCCTATGCTATAGAACAACAATTTGCCGATGTCATTACAATTGTCATGGTAACCGAACATCTAGGAAAAATAGGAGGAGAAATAGGAGATGTTACAAACGATTGCATACAACGAGTGAACTCAGTCAGGTCAGGATTGGTAGCACTAAAGCTTTACTACAGAAATAGCCGAAAGAGAGAGTAGAAGGCTGTAATAATCGATTCAAAGCTGATCTTCAAGGAGCATCTTGAAGTAAAGCGCGCTAAGTCTTTTGGGGTTACTACAGCTCTGTTCAGATGAACGGTATATTCTGGCGGACGCAGGCAAAGGTTACTCCTTTCAAGGGTGGTGTAGTCGATCACAATGAACGCGGCACCCAATTCGGGCCTATCTTATGTCAGAAGAATCGAATCTTTTGCTAAATCGGATTACCCATGGTGGAACTGGTATCTACTTTAGTAATTTTTGGAGCTGATTGGCCATCTAATTGCGATTGGAATGCGAGGGAGTATAAAAATTAAAGGAGAAAGCCTAAACCCAGGAAACAACCTCATGGGAGCGTCTACTACTACAGGATTGTGCGTCTTTCTTTGACAGCATACATTTAGTTTTACTCTTGTTTACCTTTAGACCCAGTTAAGCCGCTTCTGCCTCTCTTCTTCTTATCCGGCGCTACACTTCGGGGTGAACCTGGGCCTCAACCAACATGCCCCTCCAACTCGCATGATCTTTTACTAGCCTTTTCCATTATTGCACACCCAGTTGGCTGAGGTCCCCTTCCACCGACCACGGTGCAGCCGTTCTCTGTTTCTTTGTACCTCGAGGTTGGTTTCAAAGAACCCGGGCTGGAGCTGTGGTGTCCATTCACTCTACATGACCTAGCCATCTTAGGCGTTGAATCCGTAGACGCCTGACTAGATTCGTGTCGCTGTAAAGCTCGTGGTTAGATATTTTCCTTTATCCCCCGTCTGCGTTTACAAGACCGAAAATTGCACGCAAAATCTTTCTCTCAAAACGGACAAGGACTTTCCCTCCGCTATTGATAGTGTCCATGCTTCTGCGTCGTACAGTAGGACCGGGATAATAAGGGTCTTGTATAGAGTCAACCTCCATTACTCAATTACCTCCTGAGCCCAAAGAAACAGCGGTTGGCAAGAGTAATTCTACGCTTGATTTCGAAACTGGTGTCGTTGTTCCAGGTCACTGCGGCGCCAAGGTAGACGAAGTCCTTAACTACCTCGAACTTATATCTGCCAATACACACGTTCTGGCTACGACGTCTGTGGTGAGCATCCTTTTTTGATGACAGCATATATTTAGTTTTGCCCTCGTTTACCGCCAATCCAATTTTCGCCGCCTCCATCTCAATACTCGCAAACGCCTCATTGGCATCTCGCTGTGTGCTTCCGTTTATGTCAATGTGATACGCGTATGGGAGGAGTTGTGAGGATTTGAAATAAACTGTGACTCTTGTGTTGGCCAGTGATTTTTGCACGATGTTGAAGAAATCACACAACAGCGCATCGCCCTGCCTAAATCCTTTTTTGACATCGGTCTTCACAGATTCGGATGGAGCAGCGAGCATTTTCCAATGCCATCCTGCTTAGTCTGACGAGTTTAGCAAAGATTGCAAAGGTAGACATAGCATTGTACAGCTCGTCTCTACTTACGACAAATAGGTGGTGAGTGTCGACTTGAAATTCATTGGTTTTTTCCAGGATCTGCCGTAGTGTGAAGGTTTGGTCGATGATGGACTTCCCTGGCCTGAAGCCATACTGATAAGGACCTATCAGCTTATTAACAAAAGCTTTCAGGCGTTGACACAAAACGGAAGAGAAGATTTTGTAGGCTGTGTTAAGGAGACTTATACCTCTATAGTTGGCGCAGTCAAAGCTCCAGCGCCCGCGGCCTTATTCCACTTGAGCTTCCATATGGCGATCTTAACTTCATCGAGGCCGAGGGGAAAGAATTTTCCGCGACGAAATTCTCTGCGGTCTTCTTCGATAAGAAATGGATCATTCTGCCTGACAGCGGCATATTGACTAACATCGCCGTTATACAGTCTGCAGAAGTGGTTTTTCCATATCCTCAGCATCGACTGCGGTTCTACTACTAGGTGTCCGTTCTCATCCCTGCAGGCTTCCGTTCTGGCCTTATAATCTTGGCATGTTCGCTTTATTCGTTGATAAAACTTTCGAACGTCATGCCTACAGCAACACCCTTCCAAATCCTCAATCGCGCGTACAATGCTTAGAGATAATACCAAGCCTCGGGTGGGATAGAGATATCATTGCTTATTCTTCAAAATGTAATCGATAATTATGATTTTCGGCTGAACACCTGCAACGGAAGCCGTGGTGGTCACATGAACGAAGTTGAGGTCCCTTCGTACATGCCATAGACTGAACTTTATTAACCGATACAGATCAACAATGATAAGAAAAAAAGCTACAAAACAGCTGCCACAGTAGCTGTTGGATCACTCCCGAGTAGTGTGGAAAGTACTGAGTCTAATAGCGTGAATGAAGAATAGACATTACGAGGTGACGTAATTACTGCAGAAGGGAATAATGTTCGTGGTTCTAGAAGACCGAGTGAAATTCAGTCTGTTGTACAAATACGCCGGGCTTCTTCTTCTTCTTAGTGGGCGCCACAGTTCGGGGTGAACCTGGGCCTCAACCAACATGCCCCTCCATCTAGCACGATCTTTCGCTAGCCTTTTCCATTGCCGCACACACAGTTGGCTGAGGTCCCCTTCCACCTGTGTGCGCCATGTTAAGGGCGGCCGTCCTCTGCTTCTTCGTCCCTCGGGGTCGGATTCAAAGACTCTCCGGGCTGCAGCTGTGGTGTCCATTCGCTCTACATGGCCCAGCCATCTTAGGCGTTGAATCCGTAGACGCCTGACTAGGCTCATGTCGCTGTACAGCCCGTAAAGTTCGTGGTTGAATCTTCTCCTCCATCCCCCGTCTGCGTTTATAGGCCCAAAAATCACGCGCAAAATCTTTCTCTCGAACCGACCAAGGGCCTCCTCATCCGCTTTTGATAGTGTCCATGCTTCTGCGCCGTACAACAGGACCGGTATGATAAGGGTCTTATATAGAGTCAACTTTGTCGTTCGGGAGAGGGCTCTATTACTCAGTTGCCTCCTGAGCCCAAAGAAACAGCGATTGGCAAGAGTGATTCTGCGTTTGATTTCGGAACTGATGTCGTTGTTCCAGGTTACTGCGGAGCCAAGGTAGACGAAGTCCTTAACTACCTCTAACTTATATCTGCCTATACAAACGTTCTGGCCAAGACGTCGGTGGTGAGCGTCCTTTTTTGATGACAGCGTATATTTAGTTTTGCCCTCGCTTACCGCCAAACCAATTTTCGCCGCCTCCATCTCAATACTCGTTGACATCTCGCTGTGATCTACCTATTACGTCAATATCGTCGGCGTATGCAAGGAGTTGCGAGGATTTGAAATAGATTGTGCCTCTTGTATTGGCCACTGATTTTTGCACAATCATTTCCAATACGATGTTGAAGAAATCACACGACAGCGCATCGCCCTGCCTAAATCCTTTTTTGACATCAAAACTATCGGTAAGGTGTTCACCGATTCGGATGGAGCAGTCATCCTGCATAGTCTGACGAGTTTAGCAGGTATGTCAAAGGTAGACATAGCGTTGTATAGCTCGTCTCTAATTACGCTGTCGTATGCGGCTTTGAAGTCGACAAATAGGTGGTGAGTGTCGACTTGAAATTCATTGGTTTTCTCCAGTATCTGCCGTAGTGTGAAGATTTGGTCGATGATGGACTTCCCTGGCCTGAATCCGCACTGATAAGGACCTATCAGCTTATTTACAAAAGGCTTCAGGCGTTCACACAAAACGGCAGAGAAGATTTTGTATGCGATGTTAAGGAGACTTATTCCTCTATAGTTGGCGCAATCAGAGGGGTCTCCTTTCTTGTGGATCGGGCATGCGATGCTGACACTCCACTCCTCGGGCATGCTTTCCTCTAACCATATCTTACGGTTGAGCTGGTGCATGCTCCCAACCAGGTCATCCCCAGCTGCCTTGAAGAGCTCAGCAGACAGTCCGTCTGCGCCAGCAGCTTTATTCGACTTGAGCTTCGATATGGCAATCTTAACTTCGTCGAGGTCAGGGGGACAGAATTCTCTGCGGTCTCCGTCGGTTAGAAATGGATCATTCTGCCTGACAGCGGTATATTGACTAACATCGCCGTTATACAGTCTGCAGAAGTGGTTTTTCCATATTCTCAGCATCGACTGCGGTTCTACTGCTAGCTGTCCGTTCTCATCCCTGCAGGCTTCTGTTCTGGCTTTATAACCTTGGCATGTTCGCTTCATCTGTTGATAAAACTTTCGAACGTCACGCCTGCAGTAACACCTCTTCAAATCCTCAATCGCGCGCTTCTCGTGCTCTTTCTTCTTTCTTCTAAGAAGCTTATGCTCCTCCCTTCTTTTTAACTCGTAGAGCTCACGAGCTGCTCTTGTTCTTTTATGCAGCGAGGCCTTATATGCATCCTGCTTCGCTGTATGAATCCTCCTGCACTCGTCATCGAACCAGGTGTTTCTTCGTGGTGGAGCCTTGAAACCCAAAACTTCGGATGCAGAGCTTTTCAGGGCTTGTTTGCAAAGGCTCTACTGCTGTTCTATTGATAGCGTGGAGGATTGAGGTGTATTGGAGAGCTTAAGGGAGACGCGATCGGTAAAAGCACGAGCGGTTTCTGGCGATAGCACTTTCCGACGTCATAACTTTGTATTCTTATCCTACTCCGCTGCGTTCGTGATATCCGTAAGCGCATCTTGGCTACAACAAGATAGTGGTCCGAGTCGATGTTAGCCCCTCGGAAAGTTCGAACATCAAGAATAGTGGAGAAAGAAATAGCAAGAAAGAATACACCCGCAAAGTTGGAAAATATGTTGCTATAACATACAAATCTTTATTTCTTTGCCGACAGATTGTTTTTACAGTGGTTTGCATTGTCATTAAGACAATAACGTTCATCTTAGATTCTTAAAACTACTTTTGTTTTTAGCATAGTAAAAGAAATACAAAATAACGATAATAGAAAAAAAAAACACTTTCCATATGCGGCTAATGCGTATAGAGGTTTTGTGATACAACCAGCAAGTGTTGCATGCACAGCCGCGCAACTAAACTCGACCACGTCGCCACTATGGATGATCTATATATATGTATGTTTTAAGGCTTGAGTTCCATCTTTGTATTGTATTATTAATGATTTTTCATTCTGATTCTCCCAACCAACCTCTGAGGCTATGCACGCGCCAACCATACGATAAGTAGTACGTCTACTGTGTGTTCCGGTGATATTCGGGACTGACATTGACAAAACTCGACATACTAAAGTAAGTAGCACTGTTCTTGACTAAAAACTTGAGAAAATCATTCAAGTGACCTAGGAGTGTTTGTAGGGACTTTTCGTCGAGCGCTGTGAAGGCCAACATCGAACCCAATCGCACGAAGAGCCGCAGCAAATGGAATGCACCATATAACTTGGACATCGGCACATCCTGATGCTGTTGCAACACTTCGGCATATTGGGGCCGTTCGAATTTATATAGTAACTGAGATCCGAGCATGACGTTAAAGTATTCAATAAGGCCGTTGGCCACGTCATTGATGGCAACCTCCTTGGAGGGATTGGTCGATTTGGATGATTTTTTATTCGCAATGTAAGCGTCTATGATGTCTTGAACGGTAATCTTTGCCGGCACATCGATTAGTTTGTGTTGACGAGTGATTGCATCCCAATCGTCGACCAGACAGGGCTTGAGTTCATCGGGAATTTTGATTTTCACTTCGACCTTGGAGAGGAACTGTTCTTCGGCTTCGACTGATAGATCGAGTCGACCGCGTTTCTTTTTGTTTATGTCCTCTTTGGTGGAGGCATCGGCAGATGATGATGCTACATTGTTCGGTGCAGTTGGTGTCGAAGATGATGTGCTATTAGTGGTCGCGGTGGTAGTTGTGGTGGTCGCAGCGGAATTGGTTGTGGGTGTGACGGTAGTATTGGCGGAATTGGGAGTTGTTGCGCCGCCTGTTGATGCTGCTGCATTAGATGCATATGATTTCGATCGTCCGCGACCCGATGTGGAAGGAGCTGCTAGTGGTGTGGACATTTCTTTGGATGGGGTGGATGCTCGCGATTCGCTGCCATCTTTTTGACCGATACCGCCCGTTACGCTGCTGTTCGCGCCAACGTCACTCTTCTTACCCTTTGGTGTGGCTGTAACGAGAGGAGTTTGTGTCTTATTTTTTCTGAGGGGCGGTGGAAAATCAGGTCAAAACAAACACGCTTGAATGCTGTTTGATGGAGTGTAATTGTACGTGCCTTTCGGAGCTCATTTGGCTTTGACTGATTCATTTCCATTTTGCTATGTATATGAACAGACGTGACTATGGCACGCACAAATCTATTTTGCTACATTACTAATGACTAAAAACTGAGCTGTGCACTGCTCTTTCGTTGGCCAGATTGTTGTAGAATGAAGTGTAACATGTGCACGTCTAATAAGTAGCTACAGATCACGTGAAAGTCCTTTGCAAAACGTTGCAATTGCAACGTTGGCTCTAAAATAAACTGATAGCAAGACGTAAACTCTTTTGTACAGAAGAGATCACGGTCACCACGCACGCGACACCGATGCTAATCTCCCCAAAAGACCAAATCAAAACTAGCATGTAGCAAAAACAGAATTCAACGTGCCTCCAGTCTACCTCTACTAACCTTTCTTGTTCCTGGCGGCCGCCGATGAGTGCTGCTTGGACACTTCCCTCTGCCGTTGCACATTCGCCTCGTTATACTTCAAAACCCGATTCTCTGGTACCCATTCATCCCAACTATGCCACATGCACGTTCATCCACCAGAGATACACAGGAAAAATGAAAAACAAAACAAGAAAACAGAAAACGAACAGATAAATAAAAACAAAAAAACAATTAATGCAAACAGGTGTTCAGACGCAACTGATAACTAACTTACTTCTTATTCCAGCCGGCGTAATGTATATAGTACTTGACTTGCTTATCTTTTGTTATTGTGCTCTTCAAGGCCTTCGCTTCGTATATAAGTGGACCATGAAAACATAACACTTTTTCGCCTGCAAATACACAGAATGGACATGGGATTTTTCAGGTGTCAACGCACACACCGAATACAAATGGATTCGGTTGCAATCACTTTTAAATGTACCTTCGGTGAATTTGAGTTTTGGCGTCATATCACTTGTGGATGTTATTTTGGAAAATGTTTTGCTTTAAACTTACGGACGAAGAAACGATAGAAAATGAAGAGAAAACTTGACGATGAGACGGAAAATCGTCCGTGGAAAATTCTCGCCTAGCGAAGGAAGATTCTGTCAAACTGTCAGGTTTTCGGTCATTTGACGTTTGTCGGTCGTGGAGTGGTGGTAGAAAAGCGTTCGATTGAATTGGCGCTAGATGCACTCGGGATGCATAGTTGTCTCTCTTCTGTTGACGGTTAGAGTGAGATTGTTTTGTGTAGGGTATTGCCAGCAGGAACTTTTTAATAAGCTATTTTAAAGTAATGATTTATAAGCGATGAATCAAATGAATTTAATTTTCCATAGGTCTACCGCCATGTATTTTTAAACGGAATGATTACTTGGGAAGCTATTGCTACTACGTCTTCTTTAGGATAACATCCATCCATGCTGTAGATCAAAATAACGTTAAAAGTAGCATAATAACGGATAGGACTAGTCATTGTTGGTCGGTCAAGCCTGGTGTTCAGCATCCGTGCCGTCTTTTTGCTGGACATCCTTGTAGCCACGGGTTGTTTATTTTTCCCTCTAAGGCCTCAGAGGAGGACGGCCGCACATAAGATGGCGCAAATAGAAGGAAGGAGACATCAGCCAACTGGGTGTGCGGCAATGGAAAAGGCTAGCGAAAGATCGTGCTAGATGGAGGGGCATGTTGGTTGAGGCCCAGGTTCACCCCGAACTGTAGCGCCCACTAAGAAGAAGAAGAAGGCCTTATCCACAAAAAAAAAAAAAAAAGGCGATCCTACCTCTTGCACCGTGGCGCAGTGGGTAGTGTGTTGGCCTCTGACGCCGATGACACGGGATCGAATCCCGACACAGCCATGTCATCGAACGTGTTTTTCTCGGAGTTTCTCCTCAGCGGGGTTCTGACAAAACCCCTTGTAGTAAAATTGTCATGAAAAGCTTTTCGAAATTCGCCGTTCGGAACCGGCAATAAACTGTAGGTCCCTCTCACCTATGGGAAAAATTAAATCACACACAACATGGGTGATTGGGAGAAGCTTGGCTCAGGTTCTTCATGGACTGTAACGCCAACATACATACATACCTCTTGCAAAGACTACAGAGCTATATCCTTGCTGAATATCGCCTACAAGATCCTATCCAGTGTATTGTTTGAACGTCTAAAACGGTTTTACACAGACTAATATATCAAATCGGACGACAAAAGCCTGGTAGTATCCGACGGATACTGGCCTGCTAAAAAGAGCCACCGCAGACGAACATCTTGCGGCACTGTTACTAAGCCCCAACCCCATCTCCGCGTGGTGCCATCTGGAGATTTTCTATGGAAATTGCAGACGGGGAGGGGCCCTCCTACGCCAAAAAACAGGATTAGTCGATTGGGCTACGGCATAGTAAGCCGGATAAAACGGACCGGATTAATGTTGACGACCCTTGCAAAAAACTAAAAAAGCACAATGATCTTCGGCTCTGTACGTGGAATGTTAGGTCCCTGAATAGGCCACGTGTAGCCAAACAACTTGCAGATGCTATAAAGCGGACATGACCGTGCTATAAAGCGGACATGACTGTGCTATAAAGCGGACATGACCGTGCTATAAAGCGGACATGACCGTGCTATAAGGCGGACATGACCATGCTATAAAGCGGACATGACCGCCATCCAGGAAATGCGATGGAATGGGCCGGGTATAATGCGGATGAAAAACTTGAAAAGCTTTCGGAATGTGAGTGAACACTTCATAACGTTCCGTATCAAGGCTACATTTTTTAACATCAGCCCCCACGGAAGACAAGGATGACTCTACCAAAGACGAGTTCTACGATCTTCTAGACAGAACGTATGCCCAATGTCCCAGCTATGATATCAAAATCGTATTAGGAGACCTCAATGCTAAGCTGGGTAAGGAAAGCATCTTTGAACGAGTCATCGGCAAACATAGCCTACACAATACCACATCCGGTAACGGACACAGGCAGATTGATCTTGCTACGGGGCGAAATCTTCTACCCAGTACGCACTTCCCACACTTCGATTTACACAAAGGCACCTGGCCGTCGCCAGATCAATCAATCACTAACCAGATTGATCACATCGCGAACGACGTAAGACACTCCTCCACTATTCTTGAAGTTCGAACTTTCCGGGGAGCTAACATCGACTCGGATCACTATCTTGTAGTAGGCAAGATGAGCTTACGGATATCACGAGCGCAGCAGAGTAGAGTAAGAATACAAAGATATGACGTCGGAAGGCTTCTATCGCCAGAAACCGCTCGTGCTTTCACCAATCGCGTCTCCCTTAAGCTCTCCAATACACCTCAATAGAACAGCAGTGGAACCTTTGCAAACCCTGAAATGCACTGAATCTGAAATTGTGGGCTTCAAGGCTCCACCACGAAGAAACACCTGGTTCGATGACGAGTGCAGGAGGATACACACATCAAAGCAGGATGCATACAAAGCCTCGCTGCATAAAAGAACAAGAGCAGCTGGTGAGCTCTACGAGTTAAAAAGAAGGGAGGAGCATAAGCTTCTCAGAAGAAAGAAGAACGAACCCGAGAAGCGCGCGATTGAGCATTTGGAGGGGTGTTACTGCAGGCGCGACGTTCGAAAGTTTTATCAACAGATAAAGTGAACATGCTAAGGTTATAGAGCCAGAACGGAAGCATGCAGGGATGAGAACGGACACCTAGTAGTAGAACCGCAGTCGATGCTAAGAATATGGGAAAACCACTTCTACAGACTGTATAACGGCGGTTAGTCAATATACCGCTGTCAGGCAGAATGATCCATTTCTAATCGACGAAGACCACAGAGAATTCTGTCCCACTGACCTCGACGAAGTTAAGATTGCCATATCGAAGCTCAAGTCGAATAAAGCAGCTGGCGCAGACGGACTGTCTGCTGAGCTCTTCAAGGCAGCTGGGGATGACCTGGTTAGGAGCATGCACCAGCTCATCTGTAAGACATGGTCAGAGGAGACCCCTCTGACTGCGCCAACTACAGAGGAATAAGTCTTCTTAACTTCGCCTACAAAATCTTCTCTACCGTTTTGTGTGAACGCCTGAAGCCTTTTATAAATAAGCTGATAGGTCCTTATCAGTGCGGATTCAGGCCAGGGAAGTCCACCACCGACCAAATCTTCACACTACGGCAGATACTGGAGAAAACCAATGAATTTCAAGTCGACACTCACCACCTATTTGTCGACTTCAAAGCCGCATACGACAGCGTAATTAGAGACGAGCTATACAACGCTATGTCTACCTTTGACATACCTGCTAAACTCGTCAGGCTATGCAGGATGACTTTGGAGAATGCTCGCAGCTCCATCCGAATCGGTGAACACTTTACCGATAGTTTTGATGTCAAAAAAGGATTTAGGCAGGGCGATGCACTGTCGTGTGATTTCTTCAACATCGTATTGGAAATGATTGTGCAAAAATCACTGGCCAATACAAGAGGCACAATCTATTTCAAATCCTCGCAACTCCTTGCATACGCCGACGATATCGACATAATAGGTAGATCACAGCGAGATGTCAATGAAGCGCTTGCGAGTATTGAGATGGAGGCGGTGAAAATTTGTTTGTCAGTAAACGAGTCATCAAAAAAGGACGCTCACCACCGATGTCTTGGCAGATATAAGTTTGAGGTAGTTAAGGACTTCATCTACCTTGGCTCCGAAGTGATCTGGAATAACGACATTAGTTCGACATTAGCCGCATATGACAATGTTTATAGAGACGAGCTATACAGAGCCATGTCCGGTTTTAACATTTCTGCCAAACTCGCCAGACTGTGCAGGATGACTATGGAAAATTCTCGCTGCTCCATTAAGGTCGGAGGTAAACTAATCGACCCCTTCGATGTTAAAGAAGGTTTTAGACAGAGTGACGCACTGTCATGTGATGTCCTTAACATCATAACTGAAAGTATCATGTGGGACTCTGCGGCCCATACAAGAGGTACGATCTACTTCAAGTCCACACAATTGCTTGCCTACGCAGATGAAATTGACGTTATTGGACGGACAAAGCGATGAGGCGTTCGCAGGCATTGAAGCAAAAGCAGCTAAAGTGGGTCTAGGGGTAAATGGGGACGAGACAAAATATATGCTGTCATCAAAGAAAGACGCGCAACACCGACGTCTCGGTCAGAACTTCACCTTCGGCAGCTATATTTTTGAAGTAGTCAAGGACTTCGTCTACCTTGGGTCGATAGCGACAAGCAGGAACGACACCAGCGCTAAGATAAAACGCAGAATAATTCTTGCCATCCGCTGCTTCTTTGGGTTCAAGAGGCAACTGAGAGGTAGAGCCCTCTCTCGAAAAACTAAGGTATTCTTATACAATACCTTTATCATCCCGGCCCTCCTCTATGGTTCTGAGGCTTGGACGTTATCAAAAGCGGATGAAGAGGCTCTTGGACGTTCCGAGAAGAAAATGTTGCTTGCAATCTTTGGTCTCGTTTGTGTAAACGGAGAGTGGAGGAAAAGTTTCAACCAAGAATTGTACGGGCTGTTAAGACATCGTCCTAGTTATACGTCTACGGATCCAACGTCTAAGATGGCTGGCCATGTAGAGCGAATGGATGTCACCGCTCAGGCCCGAAGGGTCTTTGATTCGAACCCCGAAGGACGACGCAGCAGGGGACGACGGCATCTAAGGTGGCGCGCACAAGTGGAAAGGGATCTCAACCAACTGGGCGTGCGGCACTGGAAGCAGCTGGCCAAAGATCGCGCCGGCTGGAGAGGCTTGTTGGTTGAGGCCTTGATTCACCCCAAACTGTAGCGCCCTCTAAGTAAATAGGTAAGTAAGTGAGGCGTTATCACCAATCAAAATTGGTCAGGCACTGCCGCAAATCTCCAAGTGATTTATCGAGCAGCTGCACTGTTATGTTGTGATGGGTACCTGGTAAATGTGAACCAGACGGATAAGCCATGAGTACCACATTGGAGATCTCGACTGTTAAACGGGATATCCATCCACGAACGCTAAAATATAAAATCTCGAAACAGGCACATGAGAGATGGCTCAGGTACTGTCAACGTAAAACCACAAGCCTGCTGAAAATACGCAGGTGGAACACTTAAGGAAATCACGTAACCAATATTAATATTTGTATAATGTTGACGGATGAATATGGTTAGTTT
The DNA here is from genome assembly GCA_951905685.1 of Eumerus sabulonum. Lineage (NCBI taxonomy): Eukaryota > Metazoa > Arthropoda > Insecta > Diptera > Syrphidae > Eumerus > Eumerus sabulonum. The sequence goes on from OX645060.1 coordinate 11,946,067, forward strand.
TTTGTGGAGCGATCGGAACAGCTAATGATCGGTTGTACTACCAAAAGGGCAGGCTGAGGAAGGTTCGATATTAGTGTTTTAGCCATCTGCATTTAACATTTTTTTAAGAGCCGGGCTTTGACTTGCTTCTGGCAATACCCCTAAATACGTGAAGATAGTAGCAGTTCCCTAAATGTCATCATGGTTATTTCGTTTTTGTTTACATTCAACGCAAATAAATAAATTCGTCTTTTAGTCTGAGCGTTTAAGAACCGATTCATTAAATGATACGCAAGGACGACATTAGAAAATGAATACGTATTTTATTTGGTGACACTGCTTAAGGAATACAAATCACAGGAACTACGCAAAAGGTTACATAAGGGCGCGCTAGTTCGTCACACCTTCCTCCCAGGGTCGCGGACCACGTTTATTCTCCCAGTTGTCTATGTCGATTGCTTGAATTTTCTCAAACTCTTTATCGATGGTCACCTCCTTGGAATCCTTCATATTAATGCCATGCTTCTCCATTTCCTTCGGGTTGATTAATTTCTTCTTCGTAAAGTCGACTCTGTTGTGAAATGCAGTTTGTAAATCCAATAGTTAGATAGTTCACGTAGATATCTACCTGATTTGTGCGAATTGTTGAAGGGTGAATGAGGTACCGATCATGCAAACGAGGAACGGGGCACCAAATTTGAAAAATCTCGATTTGGTAAAGTTTTGAAATTTCCGCAAGAACGACATTTCGACTCTGTTCAACTGTCACAGTGACGGAGAGTTTGACTTTGATTAAGAAATGCTCTTAAGGCGGACTGAACACTACCAAGCAAGTGAGGTGATGCTGATATGGCGACTTAGGTGTGAGCAATTTCGAAAATTTCGATGTGAAAAAAGTCAACATAAAATTTGTTTAGTGCAATGTTGAAGACGCATGTGGGCGAGAGAGTATAAAAGCAGATTTCGCGGATTACAGCTTTTTTTTTTCCTACACAAAGTTGTACATCCTGCTTCGAGTTCGAATTCGAAGAAGCTCCATTGGTTTATCTGAGGTCGAATTGTATTGAAGTGTAAAAGAAACTCCTAGACTCCGATAACCTCCAGTTATTATACTGCTACGAAAATGAATCCCACTTCTAATAGCGTTCATATCACTGGATTGCCATAAACTAAATCTGTCTACTTTTTATTTACTTTATTATGTTTATTGTCATCTCAGATCAATTATCTGTGCGCCTCACATCTCGCTAGATGTCTTGATTACCGACCGATCACTCGTTACTCAATCCCGGGAACTGAATGCTCCCGAGGGCGAGCGCTCGCGCTTATATAGCTCCCGGTCCACTTTCTCGAATGTTCGCGGTCAGACTTTCCCTTCGGAAGTTCCTAGAATGCTCTGGCATTCAGCAGAATGCCGCCGAAAGTTACCATCATTTCCATTCCAGCATCACCAGAGAAATTCGAACATAACCGTCGGTTTTTGTTTCCATAACAATACTTTTCCAAGTACAGGGTATTTCATTAAGCGCCTTCTTTCTTTAAATTTAATTAAAGCAAATTGTGTGAGGTATCATCGACATTTTTGGGGCTTCTTTGGGTGACGCTCATACGAAATGTCCAATTTTCCACGACTCATGCTGAATTTGACCGATAGCATGGGCTAAGTTGGTTTTCAGGGCCGTTATGGTTTGTGGCTTATTCGCGTAGACCTGCGACTTCAAAAAAAAAACCCACAAGGAAGTGTCTAACGGAGTCAAATCGCACGATCTCGGTGACCTGTTCACATCACCTCCACGTGAGATGACCGTCAAATCGCTCGTGCAGAATTTCCAATGTGCTGTGACTTGTGTGGCACGTAGCGCCGTCCTGTTGAAACTACATGTCCTTGGTGTCCATATCATCCAATTTAAGCCAAAAGAAGTTGATAATCATCGACCTATAGCGCTCGCCGTCGGCGGTGATGGCCTGGCCAACGTCGTTTTAAAGAAACATGGACCGATGACGCTGCCAGCCCAAAACCCACACCAAACAATGACTATTTCTAAATGCATTAGACGCTCTCGATTTCATGTGGATTTGTATAGTCCCAATTCGACGATTTGGGCCTCATCGCTGAAGATGATTTTTCGATGAAAATTACGGTCAGTTTCCAACTGCTCCAGAGGGAGGGAGCGAGCAAACAGAGCAAAGAAGTTGATTGCGTTTAACATGGCAAACGCCAGCTTCGATCTCTGTCCCTGCTCAATCCAAGGTGACACACAGCTTCGGCATGGCCTCCCCTAGATAGCTACCCTGGCCAATGTGTGCAGCGACCCAACCTCTTGTTGCTGGTGAAAGAGGAACCTGGCCCTCCAGGTTGGGGGTTGTGCTTGTGTGTTCAGAAGCAACCACAAGCCTCGGATACGGACGGATACCAAGCTGACGACCCCTACAAACGACTAACGGACTTGGGAGTCTGCACCGGGAATGTGAGGTCCCTTAGCAGTCCGGGTGCCGGCGATCAATTAGAGCAAACCCTTAACTGCTATAAAGCAGACTTAATCGCACTTCAAGAAGTGCGATGGGATGGAGCAGGCAAAAGACGGATGGAAAACTAGGACATTTCCTACGGGAACTGCTACAAGGAGAACATACAGCTTCTATTCGGGTGCGAATTCGTTATTCGAGGAAGACTCCGACAAAAAGTCTTAAGCTTCCGGGATGTAAGCGAACGCCTCATAACAATCCGCATCAAAGCTAAGTTTGAAAACATTAGCTTAATATGTGCTCCCAACGGAAAAAAAGGACAACCGACTCAAAGAAGAATTCTACGATCTCCTAGACAGAACATATGCCCAATGTCCCAGCTACGACACAAAAGTGGTTCTAGGAGATTTTAATGCAAAACTAGGCAAAGAGGACATATTTGAATCGATCGTAGGAAAGCATAGCCTCCATAACACCACTTCCGACAACGGACTTAGGCTAATCGATTTCCTAACGGGGCGTAACCTCCTTGTAGCAAGCACATGATTCCCTCATCTCAACATCCACAAGGGTACCTGGCGGTCTTTTGATCAATCAACCACCAACCAGATTGATCACACTGCGATTAACGCCAGACACTCCTCCAGTATTCTCGACGCACGAACCTCGGACCACTACCTTGTTGTAGCCATGGTACGAACGTAAGTTTGACGTCGGAAAGCTACAATCGCAAGAGACTGCCAGAATCTTGGCCGATCGTGCCTCCTCCAAGCTCTCTCAATATCCGCCCACAGCAGCACAAACAATAGAACAGGAATGGGCGCATTGTCAGAGCGCCGTTAGAGACGCTGTCTCAGAGGTGCTGGGTTTCAAACCGCCACCTCCTAGAAACCCCTGGTTCGATGAACAATGCGAGCAAGCCCATGCAGCAAAACAAGAGGCATATAAAGCCATGCTGCAACGACGAACGAGAGCTGCTCACGAAATCTATGAGCAGAAGAAAGAAGAGAGAAAACGGAAAGCGTGAGATCGAGGAGATGGAGAGTTGCTTCCGCAGGAATAACGCGCGGAAGTTTTACAATAAGATAAAACGAACATGCCATGGCTATAAAGCCAGAGCGGCGGCCTGCAGGGATGAAAATGGAGAACTGGTAGTAGAATCACAGTCGATGCTGACGATTTGAAAAGACCACTTCTGCAGACTGTATAACGGCGATGATAGACAAGATACCGCTGTCGTGCAGAACGATCCGTTCGTAATGGACGACGATGTAAGAGAATCCCGTCCACCCGACCTAGGCGAAGTCCAAATAGCAATATCGAGACTTAAGTCTAATAAAGCCGCGCGCGCAGACGGCCTGTCTGCTAAGCTTCTTAAGGCGGCTGGAGATGAGCTGGTAAGGTGCATGCACCATCTCATTTGCAAGGTATGGTCAGAGGAAAGCATGCCCGCCGAATGGAATCTCAGCATCGTTTGCCGGGTCCATAAGGAATGAGACCCCTATAACTGCGCCAACTATAAGGGAATAAGTCTCCTTAACATCGCTTATAAGATCTTCTCTGCCGTATTGTGTGAACGTCTGAAAACGTTTTTGTGGATAACCTGATTGGCTCTTATCTTATCAGTGTGGTTTCAGGCAAGGTAAATCCACAATAAACCAAATATTTACGCTTCGGCAGATCTTAGAGAAGACCCAGGAATACCAAATCTACATTCACCACCTCTTCGTCGATTTCAAGGCTGCATATGACAGCGTGTATAGAGATGAGCTATACAAAACCATGTCTAACATGTCGAACTCGTTCGACTGTGCAGGATGACAATGGATAATTCTCGCTGCTCCACTAAGGTCGGCAATGAGCAAACCGAGACCTTTGATGTTAAAAAAGGATTCAGGCAAGGTGACGCGCTGTCATGCAACTTTTACAACATTGTGCTTGAAAATATCGTACAAGAGTCACTGGCCAACACGAGGGGTACGATTTATTTCAAGTCTACGCAATCGCTTGCGTACGGCGAAGGCATTGACGTGATTGGACGGACACAGCGAGACGTCAATGAGGCCTTTGTAAGCATTGAGGTAGAAGCGGCTAAGATGGGTCGCAAGGTTAATGAGGGTAAAACCAAATATCTGCTTTCATCTAAAAGAGACGGTCAACACCGACGTATTGGCCAGAACGTCACCATCGGCGGATATAACTTTGGTCAAGGAATTCGTCTACCTTGGCTCACTGATGACCGGCGACAACAACACCAGCGCTGAGATAAAACGCTGAATCACTCTTGCCAACCGCTGTTTCTTTGGGCTCAAGAGGCAATTGAGAAGTAGAGCCCTCTCTCGGAAAACCAAGGTGACACTATATAAGACCTAGATCATCCCAGTCCTTCTTTACGGCGCAGAGGCTTGGACCTTAACAAAAGCGGATGAAGATGCCCTTTGTCGTCTCGGCCTGGTACGACGTCTACGGATACAGCGTCTAAAGTGGCTAGGCCATGTAGAGCGCATGGAAAATACAGCTCCGACCCGAAAAGTCTTCGAATCCACCCCGGAAGGAAGGCGCGGCAGAGGACGGCCGCATCTACGGTGGCGCACGCAGGTGGAAGGGGACCTTAACCAACTGGGCGTGCGGCGCTGGAAACAGCTGGCCAAAGACCGTGCCAGCCGGAGCCGGAGTTCCAACTGCTCCAGAGTCCATTCCGCAAATACACGGCATTGTCTATGGTCGCTTACCTTCAACTAAGCTATGTTCATCCATGGTGATTTCACAAACAGACTGAATAAATGACGGCCCATTTGACAGCTTCAGGAGTATGGCCGCTGTCAACTGTCGAAATTCGGAAGTTCCTATTGGAAGACCCAAATAATGCAAGAGTACACAAAGTATCACAATTTATTCCTAAAACTCCTATTCATTCTTCTTCCGAAAATGAGGCAAATACCGTAAAGTATGGTGTCTACTTGGTACAGCGGGCCAGTATTTGCGCCTGAGTGCTCCAATAGATAGCAGAAGCCTCCGAAAAAAAATCGGCTTCTCTGCTGTAACACAGAGCAGTGTATTGGACATCAAGTTACCTACCCATAGGTACCCGTAGAAACTGAAGGAACTTTTTTCTTTCTCAAAATGCACGACCTGAATCCGGTCAACATTTGGTTTCAGCAAGACAGTACCACATGCTACGTGACACGCGAATCGTTGGACAAATTGAGGAAAACAATTTCGTGAAACAATTCATCTATCTTTTTGGGCCGGCAAGACCAGACGCCTTAAAACTACGTCATCACTCGTCGACGTCCTTTAGGAAGACAACATTACACGTGCTATTGGCGAGCTACCAGCCAATATGCTCAAAAAAGTGTTTCAAGATTAGACTCTCCGTATTGACCATATAAGATGTGGTCGTGGTCAACATTTACAAAAATAATGTCTCAATACAGGGATTGTAGAAGATGTCATGGCGCAGTGGTTAGTGTTTTGGACTCTGACGCACGATGAGCGAGTTCGGATCTCGATAACACCAACGCCGTCGAATGTTTATTTCGCGGCGTTCCTCCTCAGACGGGTGCTCCCCCGTAGTATACTTGCCTTGAGAAAGCTTTCCGACTCAAGCCGTTCGGAATCGAAGACTGTCCTGAGGACTTGTAATATTTTGATGTACGTAAAGTCCATAATGAGAGCACCGTGACGCAGTGGGTAGTGTGTTGGCCTCTGACGCCGATGACACGGGATCAAATTCCGATACAGCCATGTTATCGAACGTGTTTTCACGGTGTTTCTCCTCAGTGGGGTTTTGACAAAACCCCCTGTAGTAAAATTGTCATGAAAAGCTTCTCGAAATTCGCCGATCGGAACCGGCAATAAAACTGTAGGTCCCTTTCACCTATGGGAAAATTAAATCACACACAGCATGGGTGATTGAGAAAAGCTCGGCTTTGGTCCTTCATGGGCTGTAACGCTAACATACATACAAACATACATTGACAATTGCATAAGTCCCTGCTGTCTAAAAAAATGCGAGTTCAAGAAGTGCTCCAACGATTTTGCGTTGGATATTGTCCACTAATCAACGTTCCATCTCAGCTCAGATAGTTAAGGCTTTGGGGCCAATATTTTCGTCAGTTCGCTTATGGTTGCACTATGGTGCACTAAGGACGTAGAAATTTGAATACGAAGAATGTACCAATTTTCGGTGCACCTCCAGCCAAGAAAGGCAATGAATTCTTCACTCTGTGGGAAAGAATTGATATGATAATCACCTGTGTTGTTGCGTCCAGGGTCCTGCAACCATTACCCGTTTTTTCGGAGAAAAAAGAGATGGAGCTTCTATGACAGAGATTCGGCACACAGAACACCGGCCCCAAAGGGTGCGCCACCGTGCGCGAGCGAGGGTGGGACAGTCACGGAGAAAGAGAGGAAGTGTTCTGTTGCGTCATCCTCCTTGCAACATGCAACACAGACGGGCGTCCCACTAATGCCAAGCGCGCAGAGGCGCTTAGCAAAAGTGTAATGGCACGCAAAGATGCCCCCAAGTATTCTGCAGTCGATTTTTCTTAAGGATTAAAAGATTGATGCAGATTTCGTGCAGGCGTACGCGCCTAGTCTCCCTGTGTCCTGGACATTCCCTCCAATTACGATTGTGTGCCATAAGGACCCAAGATAATCTCTAGCCATTATATAGTCCATGCCATAGTTTGTGTGAGTTCGATAGGGTAAATTTCATCCGGACCTGGAGATGTGTAGGGCTTGAAGCCCATATGATTTTCTCTCTAGAGGTAATGTGTTCGTACTTTCCCTCTATCGCGGAGGAGAAGTGAGTTCCTCGCGAGTGTACTGAGTCTTGCTGTTCATAGCAGCCCGGGAAGTGCGCATTGAGGAGAAGATTTAGAGTTTCTTCCTCAGACGTTGTCCAAACTCCGTTTGCTGTGAGGCAGCTCGGAGATTGTGGATCTTTCGAGAGTCTTTTTCTCAATCTGTAGGCGTCTGAAATTTTCTCCATACTGTTGCAGAAGAGTTTCCAAGACAGCCCTTGTTCTTTCCTCAGGGTTTGTTTTTACACTCTAAGTGAGTCTTTGTATAGGCTCCAGTCTCTGTCGTTACTTGTACTCTTTGCTTTATTGATGAGTTTTCGACAGTCCTTGCGGAGCTTACTTAGTTCTGCGTTCCACCAAGAAGGGTATGAATTCATTCTTGATTTGTGGGTTGCGCAGCTGTTGACCCGTGCGTTGCCCAAAATAGTTGTTAGAATATCGACCATTTTGTCTATATCTAACGTGGACCGCGGGGTATCAGGGGTCCTCTTTACTATAGAGTTGCCAATGAAGGCTCTATATCGCTCCCAGTCAATTCTTCTTGGGTTGCAGGATGAGTCAGTTGGAGTTGGGACCGCAAGAGCTAGGTGGAAAACCAGATAGCGATGATGCGAGAAGGAGTGTTCCTCAGAAACCTTCCATTCTCTTATTCTATTAGCGAGAGAGGGGGACGCTAGAGTTAAGTCTAGTACCTCCCTTCGATTTTTAGTAATAAATGTGAAATGTGGGTGTATGACTCTTGTTACAAATGTTAAGGTTATAGGTTAGAATGAATTCAATAAGACACTCACCTCTTTGGTTTATATTGCTGCTGCCCCAAGTCGTGTGATGTGCATTCGCATCCGCACCGATGAGGAGCCCAGCCGTCCTAGATGGAACATACTCTCAATTTCCCAGCAATGACACTAAGTCTGTTCTACGAGATTTCAAGCTGGGTAAAGAGGACATCTTTGAACGAGTCATAGGAAGCACAGCCTACACGACACCACGTCTGAAAACGTATTCAGGCTAAATAGACTTTGTGACGGAGCACGTATTCTCCTAGCACAGGATTCCCACATTGTGGTCGACGCCAGACACTCCTACTGCTTCTTGGATGTCCGAACCTTCTAAGCTGCCAATGTTGACTCGAATCAATTCAGAGTTGCAGCCAAGGTACGTATGCGGATTTCGCAAACACTGCCGATTCGAGTAGGACAGCAAAATATGACGTCGAGATGCTACTACAATCGCAAGAGACCGCCAGGACCTTCACCGATCGTGTCTCCCTTAAGATCTCTTAGAGCCGTTTTAGGCTTCCAGCCACCAGAGAAACAATTCGTGTAACGACGAGTGCACATGTATGTACATGGCCACGTTGCATCGACGAACAAGAGCTACTCGTGAGCTCTACGAGCGGAAAAGAGGTGAGGAGCATGAGCTTTTCAGAAGGAAAAAGAAAGAACACGAGAAGCGCGCGATCGAGGAGATGAAGAGATGTTATCGCAGGAACGAAAGTTTTACCAAAGAGTAAAACGAACATGCAAAGCCAGAGCGGAAACCTGCAGGAATGAACACGGACACCTCGTAGTTGAATCACAGTCAATGCTGAGAATGTGCAAAGACTATTGCTGTGGACTGCATAACGGCGAAGATGGTCAAAATACCGCTGTCAGGCAGAACGCACCATTCCCACTGGATGAGAGAGAATTCCGTCCACCCGAGTTAGACGAGGTTAACATAGCAATATCAAGACTGAAGGCGAATAAAGCTGCTGGCGCAGACGGCCTGCCTGCTAGGCTATTTAAAGCAGCTGAAGATGAGTTGGTTGAGAGCATACACCAGCTGATTCGACCTTCGATGTCAAAAAAGGATACAGGGCGACGCACTGTCATATAATTTTTTCAACATCATGTTTGCGGGATAGTGGGGATAGTGCGGGATTCAAGTCTGCACAATTATTCGCATACGCTGATGACATTGACATGATTGGGAGAACGTAGCGACACGTCAATGAAGCTTTTGTGAGCATTGAGGCAGAAGTGGCTAAAGTTGGTCGGACAACACCGACGTCTCGGCCAGAATGTCACTTTTGGCAGTTATAACATTAACGTAGTCAAGGATTTTGCCTCCCTTCGAACAAGCGGTAACGACACCAGCGCTGAGATTAGACGCGGAATAGCCCTTACCAACCGTTGCTTCTTCGGGCTCAAAATGCAATTTAGTAGTGGAGCCCTCTCTCGGAAAACTAATGTGATCCTCTATAAGCCCTAAGGTGATCCTCTATAAACCCTTGACCATCCAACCATCTGTCTATGGAACAGAGACTTGGACCTTACCAAAAATGGATAAAGAGACCCTTGGTCATTTCGAGAGGAAAATTCTACGTACGTCGAAAGGCGTATCCATGAGACAAGGTTCATAGGATATTTCTCTCGCGAGCGCACTGTTATTCTAATGCGAGTTGTACCGAGACCATTTTTCTTGAGACGAGACATAGCTTTCAGGGCACACCCTCTGATAAATACATATGTCAAGGGGTGGACGGTTCATGATAGAATCTAGAGCAGTGTCCGGCGTGCTAAGGAAACCCCCCGTACGGTTGAGACGAAGTTTGGTGGTGGAGTTTGGTGGTCTTGTTTTGCCTAATGCACCTTTACTTTGCCAGAAAGCTGACAGCGCTTTGATGGTTTTTGACTCAACGTGCTTCGATCAAAGAAGCTTGCTATCTAAGATGGCTTCCAGGTACTTATGTAGCTTAATTGAATATCGGGATGGAAATGCCTGGGCAGTATAATCACAAGATCTTGTAGTTCGATGGGTCTGGTGAAGATGCTCATGTCATCGAAAGCCATGTATGGCACGAAAGGAGTGATAAGTATCGAAAGGTCCCGTGCCTCATAAGACCCTGATGAGTAATTAAGCAATTAATTAACAGAGTGAATGCCAACTTTAATTATGACAGCGCTAGGCCACATACTTGTGGTTCATCCAGACCGCGGGCCATTGCAGAACTTTCTTAATATCAAATGGTTGAAAGTAAACCATTTTTTGGCAATTCAATGCATACAATTGACGTTTAAGGAACTGTTTAAAAAAACTGTTGATTTGTGAACGTACCCTTACGTAATGACATCTAATTCGCCAATGTCAATTCGACATTGTCATTTGGTCATATGATGCATGACACAGTTTTCTAGTTTACAAGTGAAAAGTTCGACTTTTTCTAACAAGTCCCAGGCAATTAAGATAAAAGTTAGTGGAAAATGTCACAGAAACTCATCAGAGATGACTGCGAATCTCTGAAATTAGATGAAGTTCATGAGCTCCTCGATGAGCTATACTTGGAACTGCTCAGTTTAGTAGAGCAGCTGGTCCAGTGTAAAATAACTATAGAAAAGGTCACAAATGATGGACGAATCAATTGCGCCAAAGCTCGTTACCTACAAGGACCTAAAACAGTTGGAGTTTCACAATTACCCACGGAGGATTCCCAACAGTTCAATGCATTAGTTCGAGTTGAAGTAATCCCATCGGAGAGTGCGTGCGCCGACAAAGAGTTCGTATTGAAACGTTATGCCGTTGATAAGGAAGCGGGATTCGTTGATCCTATTCGATGGTTTGGAGTACTTGTGCCCAGACCCTTGCAGGTGGCGAAAGAGAAATTCCAAAATGCCCTGGAACTAGTGGTTGAAGCCGCAAACATCCAACGACAGATGGACAATATTATGTTGCACATAGGAAAGCTGAAGAAACAAAAATCTGTTCTCACCTCCTCTGATGATTAAGACAAATTTATTGAATAAGAATTGGTAAAGTAAGGATTTGTGGTTTTTTTTTTTTTGATTGAACTCTTAGTACGAAGTGAGTGTGGTGAATTTGGATTTTCTTTGAGTATGAGACTTGGCACTTTCGTATGATTTCAAGAGAACAGCCTTACGTCTGGCTTAATGGTCAGGCCTATCATGGACTTAGGGTACTTGAGCTATACAACGGAAAATAGATTCCACTTCCGAGAAACCGAGGTAACCAGCAAATAGCGCGTAAGCCACTTTATGCGATTGAGCTCGTTTACCCAATATCCACAACCGTCCGTTACTGGATCCCCATCAGGAGCACAACCAATAAAATTGCACATTTCAAGCAGAAGTACTTTATTCCAGATTTTATTCGTCCACAATATCAAACTTTAATTTAACAATATCGCCCAGGCCGCATTCAAGTACATCTCCACAAGCCAATGGTGACGCACCGCCTGGTGTGCCGGTAAGAATCAAGTCATTCGGCTCCAGAGTCATGTACTTCGACGCATATGAAATAAGATCGGGAATTTTGAAAATCAAATCTTTGGTGTTACCCTTTTGTCGTGTCTCTCCGTTAACCGTGAGCCATAAGGGCAGATTGTGGGGATCCTTAATGTCTTCCGCCGGAATAAATGATGAAACTGGAGTGGATGTATCAAATCCCTTTCCTAAGCTCCATGGCTCGCCTTTTTCACGCGCAACACCCTGAGAATATCACTCATTATGAAGGATTACATACTTACAAGGAAATAACCTTACCAGTGCGCACTGTGCGGTAAGATCGAGCGCCAAGCAATAGCCACCAACGTAGCACATTGCATCTTCCTTGCAGACATTCTTACATGTTTTCCCAATGATCACGCCCAGCTCTACCTCATGCGCGACTTTTGTAAATACCTTTGGGATCTACGATGATTTACGAGTATTTCAAGCACTTTTCGCATGACACCTTTATGCAATACTTACGACAATCTTCTCACCCTCTTTGATGTACGATGACGTGGGCTTGAGAAACAGAAGCGGGACTTTGGGTACCTCAACTCCTCGGGCTCGGATTATGTCCCTGCAATCATCTTTTCTTTAATTTCTACTTTAACTTCACAACATTTTCTTCAATTTACATGTAATTTAGTGCGGCTCCCAAGATTTTCTTTCCATCGCAGACAAAGTTTCTTAAATCAGCATTGGCAAGTGTCGCCATGTTGGTCGTAAATGTACGTCTGATCGTTATCATCTTCGTTCCACAAGACCTACCGGTGCACGATCCAAACAAAAATAATTTTTATTACTGATAAGGAGGAAGCAATTGAGTGATAATGTGACATTTGAAAAAAACATCTTGGAAGTGTCGTTTTGTGGTCATGGGGTAAGCGATAAGTCCGGTTCCACACGGCGCGTGTTCGTCGAAGGGTGAAATGAGTGCAAAAGAGGGGGTAAGTGAAACAGAAACACATTGGCACAGTCACGCGCGGGTAGCTACTTCGTGCGTTTTTTCACATTTCCTTTCTCCTTTTCTTTGCCAGTGTATTTCTGTTTCACTGACCATCTCTTTCGCACTCATTTCAATCTTTCTAAAAACGCGCCGTGTAATAAGCGATCTTGTTCAAAAGAAACACGCGCCCAAAAATTGCGCCGTGTGGAACCGGACTAACCCTCAGCTCAGCGGCTACAAAACTGAACGATTCCCGGTTGCACCTTTCCTTCCGCCGTGGTTTCATCCGCACCCTTTTTTCCTTCTTTTTTATTTCCTCCACAGCATCTGTACAAATGCTTAAAATCTCCAACACAAGTTCCTCATCCGAACTGCTGTCGGGATCCATACACTCAACAATGGTTTCTGCACTTTTTAACAAACAAAACACATCCTCCAACTCCATTCTTCTATTTGAAATCTCACCCGATTGCAAACGAAAATGAAATGTGAAACGAAATGTAAATAAACAGGCTCGCGAAGAAAAGCTCCGTGTGGAACCGTATTCAAATCAGGGTTAAAGACAGGGATAAAGAATGACACCAATCTTTCGTACGTCTGCCGGTTGATCACCGCAGGGGTTGGTTGTTGCTTTTGTAATATTGTAATATAAAGCGGCCCCTAGACGCTTAATAATATTGTGCAATATTTGATGTTGCACAATATTATTGTTCGTCCGTAGATAATATTGCAGGATTGTGCGATATATTGCGGAAAATCAAAACGCTTTTGACTTTTATTACAAACTAGCTTTTGCCCGCGGCTTCGCTCGCGTTAAATTGGCGGTAACACGGTTCCCCTTTCCTGATTTAGAACTTACTTACTTATCAGGCCAGAGGTCCATGGAGGATCTGAGCCTGAGCTATAGCTGCCTTCCATCCTTGACGGTCCCGGGCGCGCTGCTTCCAGTTGTCAAGACCAAGATGTCTTACATCCGCGATTACTTGGTCTTTATACCGGAGGTTCGGTCTTCCTCTTCTTCTCGAACCAGGAGGCTCGGAGTCGAAGACCCTCTAGCTGGAGCGTTTATGTCCATGCGCTCGATGTGGCCGAGTCAGTGTAGTCGACGGCTCCTTGCCTTCCGGACTACATCCACATCTTGGTACAGCTCGTAGAGTTCGCGGTTGTGTCTTCTTCTCCGGTTGCCAAGGGCGATTCTATGCCGGATCTCCAATGTGACTGTGGTGTCATTTGTGGAATTTACGTTTGCCCCGAGGTAGACAAACTCCTTAACTACCTCGAAATTGTAGCTTTCAATTGTTATATTTTGTCCCAGGTGGTGAGCGACGGATTGGTTTTTGCTTGACAGCATGTATTTCGTTTTGTCCTCATTGATCTTAAGACCAACTCGTTTCGCCTGTGCTTCAATCGCCGTGAATGCTTCCACGATGCCACGGCGAGAACACGCGATGATGTCGATATCATCCGCGTATCCTAGCAGCTGGATGGACTTGTAAAAGATAGTGCGTTCCCTGTTGACGCCTGCCCGTCGCACTATCTGCTTTAGCACCAGGTTGAAGAAGTCACATGACAGCGCATCTCCTTGCCGAAATTCGGTGCATGTTTCGAATGGTTCCGAGGTCCTAGAACCGAGTTGCACGGCGCATCGCGTGTTTTTTAGCGTGGCACGACACAACTGGATCAGTTTTACCGGGATCCCGAATTCGGCCATTGCACCAAACAGTTCTTCACGATGAATGCTGTCGTATGCGGCTTTGAAATCGATGAAAAGATGGTTTGTAATTTTGTATCGATTCGAAACTCGTTGGTCTTTTCCAGGATTTGTCAAAGTGTGAAAATTTGGTCTATAGTTGATTTGCCGGGCCGGAAGCCGCACTGGTAGCTGCCGATTAGTGCGGTGCAAAATGGTTTTAGACGTTCACACAATACGCTGGACAGGATCTTGTATGCGACATTGACCAGGGATATACCTCTATAGTTCTTGCAAGAGGTAGGATCGCCTTTTTTGTGGATGGGGCATATAGAGCTGGTATTCCAGTCGTCGGGCATGCTTCCATCTTCCCAAATTCTGCAGATGATCTGGTGCATGCTCCCTACCAGAACATCGCCGCCAGCCTTGAAGAGCTCTGATGGCAAGCCATCTGCGCCTGCGGCCTTGTTGTTCTTCAGCTTCTGAATAGCTGTGCCGACTTCTTCGATGCTGAGTGGGAGGACTACTTCAGCGGCTGGAGTTGGGATTTCCTCGGTCCCTACCACTCTCTCTTGATCATGCTCGTTAAGCAGCTGCTGGAAATGCTGCTTAAATACTTCCACTATTCCCTGCGGGTCGGTGACAAGATTACCCTCGCAGTTTCGAAGAGCTTGGGTGCCCCTTTTGAAGCCTCCTGCAAGGCCTTTGGCTTTCTTGTAAGAGGCTCGTGTTTTATGTTTATCCCTAGACTCCTCGATATCGAAGATTCTTTTCTTTTGTCGCAGTGGTTTTTTCTCCTCCCTTCTACTGGCTCGGTACTCTTCTTGCGCTGCCCTGGTTTTTCTCTGCAGCGCCTTTTGGTACGCCTCGTCGGTTGCTGCCTTTTTTTGCTCACACTGATTTAGAACACAGAAGAGAACTCGGAACAGAATGTTATTTTAATACGCTACTGTAGACGTTATTATATGTCTTTCCATTTGGGGATAGAATGTAAAGATTCTGGGCATTGGACACACGCGAACATGCTACATACAATTGTCCATGGGAAAAGAACGGCTTTTCTAAGTTCCCCCCAGCCACCTTTAATGTTTGACCTTGCGCTTTGTTAATGGTCATAGCGAAACTAAGCTTTAGAGGAAATTGTAGTTTTTTAAACTGGAACGGGAGATCTGTGGGAATTATTGGGATTCATGGAAACAAAAAGTAGCCTACGTCACTCTCCATCCCTTCAACTATCTCCACTTAAAAAATCACGTCAATTCGTCGCTCCGTTTTGCCGTGAAAGACGGACAAACGGACACACACACTTTCACATTTATAATATTAGTATAGATATGAGCGGTCAACTAAATTATTGGGAAAAATATTGAACCGTCTGGGGCAGCAAGCCAATAAAATTGTGCAATATTTTGCACAATAATATTGAGCGCCTAGAGGCCGCTTTAAGAGCGACGCTTTTGACTTAAGCGCGGTTCACATTGAACGATTTATCAAGCGATTTGCTTGACGACCAAATAATGCGTAGCGTTCACACCATACAACTTGTTGACCGACTTTACTTGCGATAGAAATTTCGAAGTATTAACATGGCGGCGCATGCTCTGGTTACAGGGATGATTATTGATGAAATACTCGAAAATGAAGAAAAAAAAAAAGCGAATGTGGATTAAACCATGGGTCGGAAAACGTAATAATTTCTCATCGGTAACTGTTAAGAGAATTTCACCAAAATTTGCCAGAGGATTTTCGTAATTATTTGCGAATTGATAGGAACGTATGATGAGTTATTGAGAGAAATAATTCCTCATATGAAAAAACCAAACCAAAATTATTTCTCTTTGTTTGAAGTCATATCGTTCATTCCGCTCAAAGTTGGTGTTGATTCTCTGAACGCACAAGCAAAAGTGAAAAAATGCTCTGAAATTGTACGACAACTGTTCACACTTAACGATAAATCGTTCAACAACGGCTGTCAAGCAAAAAGTTGAAAATTTTCAACTTCCTGACTACAAATCGTACACGACTTGTAGCTGGAGCGTTCACATTGGTTTTGCATATACAATTTGTCGTCCAACCACGGTTGTCAAGCAAATCGCTTGATAAATCGTTCAATGTGAACCGCGCTTAAGAGACACGCGAGTTACGTCCGTACCCTAACACCACACTCTTGCCTGTTTCACAATGCTACTACACGGCGACGCGACAGCGCAACTACAAACCATGCCGTTTGCTGTGGTTGTAAAGTCGTTCAGTCAATACACAATGGAGCTACTTTCATCGGCGTTTTTTTCGACATCGCGGTTACTTCTGTGAGTGAAGTTGGTGGTGAATTCTATAGAGTGAAGTTGGCATCAGTAAGAAATTCGAAGATTGAAACTGAAATTAGTTCATAAATGGATAAAAACAATTTGAAAAAAACATTATTGCTAACAAGTGCGGCTGCTTTAGCCTATAAAAAGTTAAAAGCGAAAACAAAAATCAGAAGAAGGTGGTGGGTTAGACCAAGTAATCAAACGTATTCCTCCAATGTCGAATTCGAAATGGCACAACGCCGTGTAGTTGCGACAGTTTTTCAAATTTTCGAATTTACAGCGCTGCGACACGACTACATACGTGGCTATGTGACTTACTCCATATAATTCCATTGAATGAATATTGATTTGACAGCTACGGCGTTTGTAGTTGCGCTGTCGCGTCGCCGTGTAGTAGTATTGTGAAACAGGCATCTCCCTGCAATCCACACACATTCATTCCCGACATCAGGCAAATACCGCCGCATCTATTTCCGCAGCAGGTAGAGTTAGTTATCTCCGCAACTAACTCCGGCGAGAGTTCACACACACACACATGCCTAAATGGATACAGGATTATCATCCCGCGGACGACCCGCAATAAAATAATAAGCAAAAAAAAAAAAAAAAAGTGAAACAATGAATGTAATTGCATAGACGACCTAATCAGTGTCTAGATCACATCCGCTCTCTATGTCGTCTATGCAAAGAAAACCAATATAAATAGATCATAAAAAGATCTAACCAATGGAATTGTAATTCTGTTTTTGGAAAAGAAAGACGTATTAATTTAAAATGTATGTACGAATCCTTTTTAGGGTTCCGTACCCAAAGGTAAAACGGAACCCTATAACTAAGACTTCGCTGTCCGTCCGTCCGTCTGTCACCAGGCTGTATCTCATAAACCGTGATAGTTAGACAGTTGAAATTTTCACAGATGATGTATTTCTGTTGCCGCTAACACGACAAATATTATATATACGACAAATACTAAAAACAGAATAAAATGAATATTTAAGGGGGGCTCGAATTTCGCTGTCGATGTTCGAAAACTCTGGTAAAGGGGAAATTGGAATGATCGAAACTTCCAAGGGCGTAATGCCGAATGTAAGAGCATTCTAGAGATTTCCAAAGGGGAACTTCCGACGGCGAACATTCGAGAAGATGCACCGCCCTCGGCAGGCATTCAGTTTGTGGTATTAAACAGCGTGTGACAAGTCGGTGTGATCAAACAGTGTGAAAAGAAAAGCTTTCAACAAAGGGTTGTTGTGTAATAAAGTTTACAGTGGATAGTATTGGATAATAAAGAAAAGTGGTGCAGCTGCACAGATAATTGATCTGTGGTGGAACAAGAAAAGTGAGTGTGTTTTAATTCGGATAAAAAGGACAATTGTAGTTTATCGCAATCCAGTGGTGCGAACCCTATTCGGTGTGGGATCGAATAATTCGTAACATTTGGTGTCAGAAGTGGGATTGCGAGTAAACGAGTTAAACGTTTATTCAAAGTGTGAATTGGACTATTAAAACTGAATTATTAAAAGAGTGAGAAAATGGTGAAATTGGAAATGTTGACCATCGAACAACTGAAAAAAGAGCTGGATGCTCGGGAATTATCCACAGTGGGAAGTAAAGCCAACCTGGGGGAGAGACTGCGATCAGCGTTGCAGGAAGAAGGTGTCGACTGGGAGAGTTACGAATTCGGGGTGGAGAAGCCGTCGACATCCACTGAGCCAGCGTTCGATATGCAGCACATTCTCGCGGCTCTTAATGCTATGAGCCAGAAACTCTCTGAGTCAGAAACTGGAGGAAAATTCCACTTCACTGGGCCAGAAGCTGGAGACGTTAGAAGAGATGCTAGAGAACAATCGAAAAAGCTTGAGAGACATCCAGCAGACAGTCAACGATCGATTCCAGGACGTCGAAGAGAGAACCGAGACACTAGAATCGAGGTTCGACAAGAAGGTTCTAGATCTCGAGAATATTCAAGAAAAGAGAATCGAGACACTGGACAAGAAGGTTCTGGAACTCGAGAAAACTGTCCAGAACGTTCAGCATCAAGGAATCGTTGTACCGACTGCAGCATCGAAATTCACAGCCCTCAACTTCGACGGCACGAGTGCGTTTAACATCTTTAAACTTCAGTTCGAGACAACAGCCGAACGGAATCAACGGAGAGAAGAAGATCGTGTGGCCGCTCTAGTAATTTCGCTTAAAGGCGAAGCAGCTGGTGTTCTACAGACCATCCCGGAGACCCAGAGAAGGAACTACACAGCCATATGGGAAGCTCTACATCGAAGATACGGCAGTGAGCACATGCAGGAGATGCACAAGCTGGAACTTAAGGACGCAAGCAGCGTGGAAACGAGACCATCCAACAGTATGCTGCCGACATCGAGAGGCAATCGCATCTAGCCTACGCGAATGTTCCAGTTGATGTGTTGGAAAAACTGAAAACGGATTCTTTCATCCAAGGGCTAAGAGACCCCGATACGCAACGAAGTCTGATTCTCCTGCCGAAGACATCTTTCAAGGAGACAGTTGCCAGCGCTCTCGCATGTGAAACATCGCTCTTGATATGCCGACCTTCGATCAAACTACGGCGCATATCTCAAGACCAGGATAGTTCGAGAACAACAACGGCGAGTAGGAGTGGTTCATTCCCGGGTAGATGCTATCCCGAATCTGTAGAGGTGCAACCAGCCTAGTCATCGAGGGAACGATGGACGGGCGACGATATCTGCTGACGTTGGACACGGGCGCAACTCATTCAGTCATCCGAAGCGGATTGGTTTCTGACATCGAACCATTTTCCGAGGTAAGGCTTCGTACAGTAACTGGTGAGAAGGCGGAAGTTAAGGGAAAGGTCCAGCAAAGAATTACGATGGGTACCGTCGAGTTTCAGCATGATTTCATCGTGGCGGACATTACTGATGACATCATAGTCGGCGTCGACTTCATGATTAGGCATGGCTTCACATTGGACCTCAACCAAAAAGTAATGAAGTATGGCAACTTGGAGCTCCCATTAACGACAGATAATGGGCAGGATAACAAGGTCCAGCGAATAGTTGTGCAAGCGCGCCAATTAGTTCCCCCGAATGCAGAAGCTGTGGTTTGGGCAATGATAGAAGAGGATGCGGGGAAAAGCCGAATGTGGGTGGCGAACCCGACAAAAGAAATCGACCCAGCGATATAGTTATTGGAAGGGCTCTCGTGGAACCCCGACAAGACCTATTGGTTCCAGTACGAGTCCCGAATCCTGCCAGTACACCTAGGACAATACACAAGGGAACAACGATCGCTCAATGCCAAGAAGCTGCCGCTATTATGAACTGCGAAGATAAGAAATACCGGGAAATTCAGACCAACAAAGCGTTCTTGAAAACAATGGCCAGAGAGTGGACGCAACATCTAGTGGAGAGGCAGAAAAGTAAAGCACTCTCTCTGCTTCGTAAATATTGGACAGTTTTTGCAAATGGTAAGAACTGTGGACGAACATCAATTGTGAAGCACAGAATAGATACAGGGGACTCTAGACCGATCCGGCAACCACCGAGGAGGGTACCTTTGGCGAAAGAAGGCGAGGTGATCAAACTAATCGACGAGATGGAAAAGGAGGGAATGATCGAACCATCTGCAAGCCCATGGAGTTCGCCAGTAGTGCTAGTTAAGAAGAAGGATGGAAGCACCCGATTCTGCGTGGACTACAGGAAGCTGAACGACGTCACGAAGAAGGACAGCTATCCTTTACCGAGAATCGACGACACCTTGGATACACTATCTGGTGCAAAGTGGTTCTCGACGCTGGACTTGCAAAGTGGATACTGGCAAATAGAGCTTGACCAGCAAGACAAGGAAAAGACCGCGTTCACCGCCGGGAGAGAGTTGTGACAATTCTCTGTGATGCCATTCGGTCTTTGCAATGCGCCAGCCACATTCGAAAGACTTATGAACCGGGTACTAAGAGGACTTCACTGGAGGACTTGCCTTGTCTATCTGGATGACATAATTGTCATGGGCAAGGATTTCGACGATCACCTTAAGAAGCTTGAAGAGGTACTGGAACGTATTCAAGCAGCCGGACTGAAATTGAGCCCGAAGAAATATTCGCTCTTCCAAAACGAGGTGAAGTACTTGGGACATGTGGTGACTGCAGAAGGAGTCCACACAGACGAAGAGAAAATTTCGGCGGTTAAGGAATGGCCGCGGCCGAAGAATCTTTATGAGTTAAGGTCATTCCTGGGACTTTGCACGTATTACAGGCGATTCATCCCAGGATTTGCAAACGTTGCCAGCAGTTTGCACGAGCTCACCAAAAAGAATCGGCCATTTAAGTGGGAGAAGCCGCAGGAGGAAGCGTTCATTCACCTGAAGTAATTGCTCTGCAGTGCGCAGATCCTTGCATATCCTGTCCCGGGAGAAAATTTTATTTTGGACACCGATGCGAGCGGACATGGAATCGGCGGAGTACTCTCTCAAATGATTGACGGGCGAGAACAGGTCATCGCTTACTACAGTAGGATCCTATCGAAGCCGGAAAGGAACTACTGTGTAACTAGGAGGGAGCTTTTAGCCGTGATTGACTGTGTCAAGCATTTCCACAAATATCTCTATGGCCAAGCTATTCACCTTAGGACGGACCACGCAGCGTTGAGGTGGTTGCTGCAGTTCAAAAACCCGGAAGGCCGCTTGCTAGATGGATAGAGAGAATCCAGAGTTATGCCTTCAGTATCGAATACCGGAAGGGAAGCAGTCATGGAAATGCGGATGCATTATCGAGGCGACCTTGCGATGTTGAATGCAAACATTGTTCACGAGCCGAAACCAAGGAACAGGTCATTGACATCCGTCGTTTCCATGTGCTGCCAGAAGATTCCTGGACTGTCGAGAAGGTCGGAAGGAAGCAGCGAGAAGATGCCGATCTGGCAGTCCTCATCGACTACCAAGAACGAAGTTTTCGACCAAGTTGGCAGCAAATATCCAGTGAAAGCCCAATTGTGAAAGCTTACTGGGCTTAATGGCAGAGTTTGAAGCTGAAGAATGGTCGCCTCTACCGCAGTTGGGAAAGTGAGGACGGAAACATTGTAAACGATTTGCTGGTAATTCCAAAGGGACAAATCGACGAGGTCATCCGAGAATACCACGCGGGACCAAGTGGGGGTCATCTTGGTGTTAACAAGACAGTAGAAAAGATTAAGAGACGTTTCTACTGGGTAGGATGCCATGAGTCGGTCACACATTTCATTCGCAGGTGTGAACAGTGTGCGAAGGCAAAGGGTCCAGTTAGGAAAACTCGAGGAAATATGCAGCAGTACAATGTTGGAGCACCGTTCGAACGCGTCGCCATGGACATCGCAGGCCCATTCCCAACGAGCAACGCTGGAAACAAATACGCGCTGGTGGTGACCGATTACTTCAGTAAGTGGCCTGAGGTGTTTTGCATCCCGAACCAGGAACCATTTCGGATGCATTCGTGAATAACTGGGTTGCGCGTTACGGAGTACCGCTGGAACTGCACTCAGACCAAGGAAGGAACTTCGAGTCGACGGTGTTCAAAGAACTCTGCGACATGCTAGGTATCAGAAAGACACGGACAACACCATTACACCCACAATCTGATGGCATGGTCGAAAGGTTCAACCGGACGATGGAGGAATACTTGAGAAAAGTCGTCGTTGGAGATCAGAAGGACTGGGATGAACATCTTCCCCTTTTCTTAAAGGCGTACCGTTCGGCACAGCACAATTCAACGGCAACAACACCAGCGGAAGCCATTTTTGGATCTGATCTCCGACTTCCATCGGACTTGAAGTTCGGCGTGGTACTACCGACAACTAGCGGCAGGGAGGACTTCGTAACCGAAAAGAAGGAACAGCTGAACTCCATCCATCAGTTCATCCGGAAGCGACTGAACTTGGTCAGCGATAAAATGAAGGCGAGATACGACTTGAGGGCGAATACTTCTGGACTTGAGACAGGACAATTGGTATTGCTGTACAACCCACAACGAAAAAAAGGCTTGTACCCCAAATTGCAATCAGCCTGGGACGGACCATATGAGGTCATCAAGAAACTCAATGACGTGGTATACCGGATACAGCAGATGGGAAACAGACGGGCGAAGTATAAGGTTGTCCACGTAGAGAGGTTAGCGCCATATTACGGAGAAGGATCCAATCGCTTGTTCGAGGACGAACAAGTTTAGGAGGAGGGCAGTGTTGCGGAGACACAAACCGATGGTTGAGTTCGAATTTCGCTGTCGAAGTTCGAAAGCTCTCTGGAAGCGGGGATTGGAATCATGTCAACTTCCAATGGCGTAATGCTAATTGTCAGAGCATTCTAGAGATTTCCGAAGGGGAAAGCTATATAAGCGCGAACACTCGCCCTCGGGAGACATTCAGTTTGTGGTATTGAACAGCGTGTGACAAGTCAGTGAGATCAAACAGTGTGAAACTAAAAGCTCTCAATAAAGGTTTGTTTGTGTAATAAAGTTTACAGTGGATAGTATTGGATAATAAAGAAAAGTGGTGAAGCTACACAGATAATTGATCTGTGGTGAAAGAAATAAATGTGTGTGTGTTTTAATTCGAATAAAAAGGACAATTATAGTTTATCGCAATCCAATGGTGCGAACCCTATTTGGTGTGGAATCGAATATTTCGTAACAATACGTATTCCTCCAATATCGAATTCGAAATGGAACAACGCCGTGTAGTTGCGACTTTTCGAAATGTTCGTGTGTAGCTTCGAAATTACAGCGCTGCGACACGACTACACACGTGCCTATGTTATTTACTCCGTATAATTCCATTGTATGAATATGGATTTGACAGCTACGGCGTTTGCAGTCGCGCTGTCGCATCGCCATGTAGTAGCATTGTGAAACAGGCATAAGTAAGCAGTTCATTTTGTTTTTGGCTTGTGTGCAGCCTAATTAGGAAGGCGCTGTGGCGCAGTGATTAGCGTGTTGAAATCTAACGCACGATGGGCGAGTTCGGATCCCGATAACACCCACGCCTTCGAATGTTTATTTCGCGGCGGGCTACTGGTAAAACTCCCCTTAGTATACTTGCCTAGAAAAAACTTCTCGACTCACGCCGTTCGGAAGCGATATTAAACAGTCGGTCCCTTTCACCTATATGAAACATAAATCACATAGAACATGGCTGTTTGAGAGAAGCTTGGCTCTGGTGCTTCATGGGCTGTAACGCCACCAAAGCAAATTAAATAGATTGGTGACCCGTCTCACTCAACATTTTCTTTTAAAGAAAATTGTATTTTTCAAAAACTACCACTGAACTTATTCACCTGTGCGTTCAGTGAGTCAATTGAATTCAACGCCGAAAAACATAAAATTATTTCATAGTGTGCGTCACGTCACCTTTCTACTTTACAACCTGCATCTATGGCCATCTCACTCTCGCACCCAAATCGACATACTTCCATGTTTCTCTTTACGCTCAAACCGAACACACACACCACTTCGTAAAACCTTCAACTCGACACGAAATTTTATTTCTCTCCATCAACAATACCGTTGTTCACTCGTGCACTTGTTCACACAACAACAATAGCCGTCGCATCGAATAGGTGCATTCAAAGTGTTATATTAAAATCGAAGAAAATCGTGTTGAACACACTCTGTTTACACTTTTCCCCCAAGTCTTTTTCACAGCAACTCGTTCGTGACTGGCGACAGTCGACAGATGGGAGTGTGACGTCCCGTGTACGCAGATCTTCCACGTAAAGGCAAAAGTAAAAACAAAAATAAAATAAAAATTAAAAGGGAAGCGACGAAGGGTCAATCCTCCTTTCTTCTAATTTTCCTTCTTGTGTGTGTATTATTCCGTTCCTAGCTTGAAATCGACGAAATAGTTTTGCAAACTCATGTCGATGCAGTGTACCGAATGACGTGCGATATTATCAGTGTTTTTTGGTGAATAAACAAAAAGGGAAAATCGGTAATCGTGTCTGGTGTGGTGTGTTGAGAAATCCAATAAATTCGAAAACTAATCGCGACAACGGGGCGATATTTAAATATAATTTTCTTCTCCGTGAACTTGCGCATATTTGTGATATATTTTTCGCTTAAGAAAAGAGAAAAAACGAAAAATAAAATTTTTGGAAATTCTCTATTTATTCGTTCGTTCGTTACGACGGGCCGTGGTGGATTTTTATATTCGTTGTTGGAATTTTGTTCGATTTTTGTATTTTGACACAAAAAAATATATATTTCTTCGGGAGAGTAAAATAAAAAAAGAAAAAATGGTTGTTTAGTGGAGTGAGTGAGAGAGAGGGAGTGGCGAGTTTATTAAGCAGGTGACGAGACGAAAAAAGAAAGAAAGAAGGGAAGATTGTGGAGAAAAGAGAAAAGTCTTTGGAATTGAGTACGTGAAGTGTCATTCGTGTGTCAGACGTAGTAGTGCATAGTACGTTCGTACAGTACAATTCCGCGGCGGCGTTTGAATGTGTGAAAAAGTGTGCGTACGTTTTGAAGAAGTTTTTTGAAAATCGAAAACCAAAAAAGGAGGAAAAATATATTTGAAATACATATAAAGGAAAATAGAAGAAGAAAAAAGAATTCTTAAAACCATTAACAACTACCAGCCGTAGTAGAGGAGGCTCGGCGCAGAGCCTTTGCTTGAGTGAGCAGGAGAACTCTATTGCTCGCTACTAAGCGCGAGCTAATCTGCCCGAGGCAAGGAAAGAAAGGAACATATACTCGAAGGAATCTCCTTAACCTAAAAAGGTGGGGAGAAGATGATGAAAATGGAGACTGACAAAATAATGGATGAAACCAATTCAAATTCACAGCCCGTAAGTGGTGTTTCCTTTTAATTTTTTTTAAATCCTTTTTCTCGTATGGCTTGCTACTCGATTTGGCAAATTTTGTATTTTAATGAATAACCCCTGCAAGGTGTGATGTGACTTACCCACCTTCTCCTCGTCTTTATGTAATTTCTTGTTTTTTCGTACTGCTTTTCTAGCTGTGGGAGATGTACTCTGTAAGGTGCAACTCGACTGTCTGCGAAAGAGAGAGCGCTAGACAGTGGCAACCGGTGAGGCTAGTTTAAAACAAAAAAAAAACTTAACCGACGACGTACGCAGTGTGGAGAGAATAGATCACTTGGCTTTTTTGGTTTTGTTTTCTGGCCACACATGCATGCCTGCAAAGGGCGAGTAGCTGACGGATGTAGTTTTAAATCGAGAGCAGTTGCTTCTACGGATAGTTGTTGACGATGCTGAGCTTGGTTGTGTGGGTTTGCACTCTTCTTTTTTGAGGTCTTTCCCTCCCAAAAAACGACATGAAATACTGAAAAGAAAGTTCTTTGTCAGCCGCAGGGTATAATACATACTGTGGTCGGGTGTTTGGAGTTCTCCCGAAATTGATGCTATTCAGGTCAGCGAAGAACTTTGCTTTGTCATTCTGTTTAGCTTCAAATCAGCTGGTCGTAACATCGTCATCATGGCAGAATGTAACCAGGATCATTTGTAGCCTATCTTATCAAATATTTTGATAAGGAGCGCTATAATCGGGCCTGCTAGTCGCTACTACCACCTACTATACCTATCTTGCACGATCTTCTTTGATTACAGAATGTACTGTCAGTCTGAATAAAAACAATAATTAGTCATGCAGTCATGCTAGTGGAAAAGTACTGGAGTGAGGCTATGCAATTAAAATCGGCAGACTTTTGGCATTTTGTTTATTATTTCATGAAGGTACATCGGTAATTGGCCACGATACGTGCTATCCGTGAATATCACGTCAGTGACGGTCGAAATTCTGTTCCTTTTCTCAGGTAAATCGGACGACGTACTGCGTAATTATGTACTTCTTGTCGGATTAAAAGTCTAATTTAACGATTTGTTGCAAGCATCTTCAGGGCTAGAGGCTTTCCCGCGTAGTAAAGTCAGATCTAACCTACATAGTTGGGAGGATAGAATGAGCACTCGAAAGGAGAGAGAGTACGCGCTGGGCATTGTCGAGCTTTTGATAAGGCAACTTTTTAGGGCATGTGTAACGCCCACTAGACGACATGGCGTAGGCGCAGCACAGGACAATGATCATTGATGCAGCTCTCGCATATTGTGTCCTGTCCTGTGTCGACTTTCTGCTCGATGCTCTCAATGTGTCTGGAATCTATGCCCAGGCCTATGCGGATGATATCGCCGTTCTCCTTATGAAGCGACTGTCTGTCTCAAAACACTCTACTTCTTCTTAACTTGCGCTACAGTTCGAGGTGAACCTGGGCCTCAACCATTATGCCTTCCAACTAGCACGATCTTTTGCTAGCCTTTTCCATTGCCGCACACCCAGTTGGCCGAGGTCCCCTTCCACCTGTGTGCGCCATCTTAAGTGCGGCCGTCCTCTGCTTCTTCGTCCCTCGGGGTTGGATTTAAAGACTCTCCGGGCTGGAGCTGTTGTGTGCATTCGGTCTACATGGCCAAGCCATTTTAGGCGTTGAATCCGTAGACGCCCGACTAAACTCATGTCGCTGTACAGCCCGTAAAGTTCGTCGTTGAATCTTTTCCTCCATCCCTCGTCTGCGTTTATAGGCTCGAAAATCCCGCGCAAAATCTTTCTCTCGAACCGGCCAAGGGCCTCCTCATCCGCTTTTGATAGCGTCCATGCTTCTGAGCCGTACAGCAGGACCGGAATGACAAGGGTCTTATATAGAGTCGACTTTTTCCTTCGAGAGAGAGCTCTATTGGTCAATTGCCTCCTGAGCACAAAGAAACAGCGATTGGCAAGAGTGATTCTGCGTTTGATTTCGGACTGATGTCGTTGTTCCAGGTCCCTGCGGAGCCGAGGTAGACCAAGTCCTTAACTACCTCTAACTTATATCTGCCAATACAAACGTTCTGGCCAAGACGTCGATTGTGAGTGTCATATTTAGTTTGTCCTCGTTTACTGCAAAACCATTTTTCGCCGCCTCCATCTCAATACTCGCAAGCGCCTCATTGACATCTCGCTGTGATCTACCTATTACGTCAACGTCGTCGGCGTATGCAAGGAATTGCAAGGATTTGAAATAGATTCTGCCTCGTGTGTTGGCCAGTGTTGTTGCACAATCATTTCCAATATGATGTTGAAGAAATCACACTACAGCGAATCGCCCTGCCTAAACCCTTTTTTGACATCAAAACTGGCGGTAAGGTGTTCACCGATTCGGATGGAGCAGCGATCATTCTCCAAAGTCATCCTGCATAGTCTGACGAGTTTAGCAGGTATGTCAAAGGTAGACATAGCGTTGTATAGCTCGTCTCTAATTGCGCTGTCGTATGCGGCTTTGAAGTCGACAAATAGGTGGTGAGTGTCGACTTGAAATTCACCGGTTTTTTCCAGGATCTGCCTCAGTGTGAAGATTTGGTCGATGGTGGACTTCCCTGGCCTGAATCCGCACTGATAAGGACCTATCAGCTTATTTACAAAAGGATTCAGGCGTTCACACAAAACGGCAGAGAAGATTTTGTAGGCGATGTTAAGGAGGCTTATTCCTCTATAGTTGGCGCTATCAGAGGGGTCTCCTTTCTTGTGGATCGGGCATACGATGCTGAGACTCCATTCCTCGGGCATGCTATCCTCTGACCATGTCTTACAGATGAGCTGATGCATGCTCCTAACCAGGTCGTCCCCAGCTGCCTTGAAGAGCTCAGCAGACAGTCTGGCGCAGCTTTATTCGACTTGAGCTTCGATATGGCAATCTAAACTTCGTCGAGGTCAGGGGGACAGAACTCTCTGTGGTCTTCGTCGATTAGAAATGGATCATTCTGCCTGACAGCGGTATATTGACTAACCGCCCTTATACAGTCTGTAGAAGTGGTTTTTCCATATTCTTAGCATCGACTGCGATTCTACTACTAGGTGTCCGTTCTCATCCCTGCAGGCTTCCGTTCTGGCTTTATAACCTTGTCATGTTCGCTTTATCTGTTGATAAAACTTTCGAGCGTCACGCCTGCAGTAACACCCTTCCAAATCCTCAATCGCGCGCTTCTCGTGCTCTTTCTTCTTTCTTCTGAGAAGCTTATGCTCCTCCCTTCTTTTTCACTCGTAAAGCTCACGAGCTGCTCTTGTACTTTTATGCAGCGAGGCTGCACTCGTCATCGAACCAGGTGTTTCTTCGTGGTGCAGCCTTGAGGCCCACAACTTCAGGTGCAGTGCTTTTCAGGGTTTGTTTGCAAAGGTTCCACTACTGTTCTATTGACATCGTGGAGGATTGAGGTGTATTGGAGAGCTTAGGGGAGACGGGATCGGTAAAAGCACAAGCGGTTTCTGGCGATAGTAGCCTTCCGATGTCATAACTTTGTATTCTTACTCTACTCCACTGCGTTCGTGATATCCGTATGCACATCTTGGCTACTACAAGATAGTGGTCCGAGTCGATGTTAGTTCCTCGGAAAGTTCGAACATCAAGAATAGTGGAGGAGTGTCTTACGTCGATCGCGATGTGATCGATCTGGTTAGTGATTGATTGATCTGGCGACCGCCAGGTGCCATAGCAAGATCAATCTGCCTGTGTCTGTTATCGGATGTGGTATTGTGTAGGCTATGTTTGCGGATGACTCGTCCAAAGATGCTTTCCTTACCCAGCTTAGCATTAAGGTCTCCTAATACAATTTAGATGTCATAGCTGGGACATTGGGCATACGTTCTCTCTATGAGATCGTATAACTCGTCTTTTGTGGAGTCATCCTTGTCTTCCGTGGGGGCGTGGACGCAGATAAGGCTGATGTTAACAAATGTAGCCTTGATACGGATCGTTATGAGGCGTTCGCTCACATGCCGAAAGCTTTTCCAGTTTTCCATCCGCATTATACCCGGCCCATTCCATCGCATTTCCTGGATGGCAGTCATGTCCGCTTTATAGCGGTCTAGGGCATCCGCAAGTTGTTCGGCTGCACGGCCTGTTCAGCGCCGCAAGATGTTCGACTGCGGTGGCTCTTCACGCTTTTTAGCAGGCCAGCATCCGTCGGATAGATGCTACCCCTACCAGTCCTTTGCCATCCGTCTCAAAACACAGGCAGCGCGAAACGTGATCAATGAGTAGTGCACGAGAACTGTCAGTTAAACTGCCCAAGTCTGGTGTCGTTCTCTTCACGAGAAGGAGCATGACTCAACTGATCCTAAAAAGCATTCCCATCCCGATATCCAAGGAAGCTAAGTTCCTGGGAGATGTATTAGACAGCAAGCTTCTTTGGTCAAAGCATGTTGAATCAGAAACCACCAAAGCGCTGTCAGCTTTCTGGCAATGCAAAGGTTACCTTTGAAACACGGGGCTTATCGCAGGCAAAGGTCCTTTAGATCTACACGGCAATGATAAGACGGATACTCTCATACGCATCGGTCGTCTGATGGAACAGATTAACACCCAGTACGTCGTAGCCTCTTTCAAGTTCAAAACACCGATTTGTCTCAACTGTAAGGGAGCTTTTCCCAACAGACCGGGCACTGCTCAAGATGCTATGATGATCCTTCCACCCCTTGACATATTTTTAAGGTGGTGTGCACTGAAAGCCATGTCTCGTCTCAAGACAAATGGTTTTTGGTACAAATCGCATTGGAATGACAGTGCGCTTGTTTGGGAAATACCCTACGACCCGTGTCTTATGAATATGCCCTCTGACGCATTGACACCTGTCATCCTATTGCGCTATAACTTCACAGTCGAATTTCCACGGCGTCAGGATTAGCTCTGACCACATATTGGACCTGGAAAGGATTGTCTTCGCAGTTTCACAGATGGCTCCAGTTCTGGACTTTGGTCCGGCGCTAGGGTTTCCTTTGATTACAAAAATGTCCGACTTAAGCAAATATGCGTCTGTTTCAGTCGCATCGATTGATTGATCTGGCGACCGCCAGGTACCTTTGTGTACATCGAAGTGCGGGAGGCGTGTACTGGCTAGAAGGAGATTTCGCCCCGTAGCAAGATCAATCAGCTTATGTCCGTTATATGATTTATCAAACCATTCAGCTTGATATGGCCTGGAACTTGTATCTAAGAACGGTTGGTTCTAAGAATCTTTAGTTTCGCTGGTGCGTTACCGATTCTACTGGTTTTAGCTCTAGCATAAGTATCGAGAATAACAGACATGAAAATAAACTATCAACCTAAATTAGAAAATCTAAATGGTTGCTTAGCAATGGTGGGTCAGTATCTGACCCACGGGTCATAGGTTCGCCATCACTGCTCTAGAGATTGACGCACTCTCTCTTATTCCGTCTCTGCTGCGATACAAAAGCCACAAAAACTGGCTAATGGA
The DNA here is from genome assembly GCA_951905685.1 of Eumerus sabulonum. Lineage (NCBI taxonomy): Eukaryota > Metazoa > Arthropoda > Insecta > Diptera > Syrphidae > Eumerus > Eumerus sabulonum. The sequence continues at coordinate 11,976,780 of OX645060.1, forward strand.
CTTGCTGTTTGAGCAGTCCTTGCTTCTCAATCAACCCGACAGAGTGCGAACATTGCATTTTTGTATTTACTACCACTGCGGTATAACTAAAGCGTCAAGCGAGTAGATTAAACACAACCAGCTTTTGTCCGGAATAAAACAAGGAAATGAATGCGTTTTGCGTTTCTCCTCTCCCATACAAGTCCGGTGTATACATATGATAAATCGATTCGAGCAATCGTCCAAAGTGACTTGGGCTTTACTTGGAAACAAGTTTTGACTTTCCTTTGTACAACAAACAGTCAACAAATCAGTCAAACACGGCCGAGAAACACTGTTATTTACAACGATAGTTTGGAGTTTTCCTACACGTGTCGTTAAATTACAGTTTAACTCCCACTCGTGATTTGAATTTAAAATGACTGGCTCACAAGCGATATGGAATATAATAGAAAATAGCTATGGATCGGTCGCACGGATTGTTCGACGGTCTTGTGAAAGGGTTACATAAGTGAAATTAATGAGAAGATAATCGATGGCGAACTAATTGAGTGAAAGGACTTTATTAATCTAATTTTCAGGCATGCCAACACCATTGCATGAGCCGAATTGTATAAGCACTAGCGTGTGTGCAGTTTAGTTTTAAGAGAGATTGCGCAAGGCCGGGTTTGCGAAACCTCCGATATACCTAGTCCTAAGGCATATGATGCAGCACAATCAATGTCTTTGACTTGCTGGATACAAAATATTATATTTCGACAGACGATTTTGTTTTTTATTTTGTAGATTTTTGTCATCTGTTGGAGCAATCAGACGCATATACTGGTCCATTGTACTGTAAGACAGACACCTACATACCTTTACTGTATCTTCCCCGGTTTCCGAAGAAAAATGAGAAGGAGCTTCAGTGATGTCAGCTAATTCGGCCCCAAGGGTGTGCCTCCCTGCGTGAGCAAAGGCGAGGCAGTCTCAGAGATAGTGTTTCGCCGTGTCATCCTATTCGCAACATGCAGCACAGGTGGGCGTCTCACTGATGCCAATCATGCAGAGATTCTTAGCAAAAGTGTAATGGTCCGTAGCGACACCAGCAAGTCTTTTGCTTACCTTCGTAATCCTGCATCCATCTACGATTGTGTGTATTGAAGACGAACTGAGAGGCTCTGATCTGAGCCTGCTCTAGCAAGTTCATCCCATATCTCATTTCCTGGGATCTTAGAACAAGCTTTAGTGAGTTTAGTCTACCGACTTTGTTCAGGAAGGCCTTAAGTTTATGCACTAACTTGGAGCTGGTTAAAGGTTTGGATACAGGTTGGCTGTTACTGCAGACGCATATGCTGTTTCCCTTCCACCTATGCTTCACAACATACTTCATTACCATCAGGACGCATATTTCCCTAACGAAAAGTGCGTTCGGACGTTTTCGCAATCAAAGAAAACCCTAGTGCCCGACCCCAGCCAAGACTTGGTGAAAATGCGAAAACAATCCGGGTTTAGTATGTGGCCACAGCCATTCCTGACGCCATGGAAATTCGACTGTGAAGTTATAGCGCAGTAGGATGACAGGTGTCATTGCGTCAGATGGCTTATTCATGAGCGTACTGTCATTCCAAAGCCAATTGTACCAAAAAACATTTCTCTTAAGACTTAAGGCTTTCAGTGCGCACCCGCTGAAAAATATGTATGTCAAGGGATGGAAGGTTCGTCATAGCATCTAGAGCAGCGCCCCGTGCAGCTGAGACAAACTGTTCTTTGGAGCTTGGTGAAAGAGGCTACGACGTTTGCGTCTTAGTCTGTTCCAACAGACAACCGATTCATATGAGATTATCGGTCTTACCATTGGCGTGCACCGACGACCTTTGTCGTCGATAAACCTTTGCATTGCCAGAACGCTGATGACGCTATGGTGGTTTTTGATTCAACATGCTTTGACAAAAGACGCTTGCTGTCTAAGATAACTCCCAGGTACTTATGTGTTTTTCTTGAATATCGGGATGGGAATGCCTTTTAGCACCAGATGAGCCATGCCACATTTAGCGCTGCCTGTGCTTTGATGCAGACAGTCGCTAAGCATGTGGCGACAGGGAGAACATCGACATCATCCGTATAGGCATTGACATCGATTCCAGAGACATTGAGAGCATCGAGCAGAAATTCGACTATCATGCACCACAACAGCGAAGACAGGGCGCCACCTTGCGGGCAGCCTCTGTTTACGCCAGATTTGACACGATGTCCGGGACCTGTCCACAGAGCCAGTGCTTCATCTACGCCATGTCGAGCAGCGTTACACATGCTGTCAAAAGTTGCGTTATCAAAAGCTCCCTCAATATAGACGAAAAAGGCCAGCGCGTACTTTTTCCTTTCGATTGGGCATTCTATCCTACCAACTAGGTTTCGAAGCGCAGTCTCACAGGATTTTTCGCGCTGGTAAGCATGTTGCATCTCCGAAAGAGGATGTATTCGAAGGGCAACTTTGCGCACGTTTATCCCTACCAGTCTCTCCATGCTTTTCAGCAGGAAAGACGTTAGACTAATTGGTCTAAGACTCATGGGAAGTGAGTAAGACTCTTTCTAATATTTTGGGAACAAAGGCTACTTTCGACTTGTTTCAAGGAATAGGTATGTATGTATGTAGGCAAGTACCGCACAGTGAAAATTGTTTTCAAAACAGGAAGCAGCTGCCTTATGCCTTTTAGCAACATAACATGGTATATCCTGTCGATGCCTGGCGATTTAAAGCCATCAAAGGATGCCATAGCTAATTCAATGGCCAGCTACGCCGAGTTGTTTCCATCGTTTCAGTTGCAGCTTCCCTTAAAGGAGTGTGCAAGGAGCCGATGGCGATCTGATTTCCTGCGAAATGAGTCTGAAGCAGTAAACTAAGAGCTTCCGCTTTAGACTCAGTAAAGGTACCAGTAGAGGTAGTACCGAGTCGTAGCGAAAGAAGGCAGACGCAACGTCGAAGTGTTCAATTATTCCGTGCGCTTACTCTGTCGGCCACCAGATCTTGTCCACATAAGTGTCCAAGTTTAGTTGCTGATAGCGAATTCGATATGATGAGGCAGACCCTATGCCTTTCGGATCGCTCATCATAAAGAATCGTAGCTTCACGTATACCTCCAAGGCCACACAGGCGTTTATTCCACACCCAAAGTTCTTGAATGGATACAACGTGATGATTTGTTCTACTGCATGCAATTCTACTACTTAAAAGTAGTAGTACAGCAGGGCACGTTCCATCCTTCGACTACTTGAAAATAAAATGGAATGAGATCCTACCAAGGCCGAAGTAGGGGCGTGAGTAGAGTACCACCAGAGTAGAACCCTCTTTTTCAGAGTATCCTTACTGTCCTTGTGAGAATAGATAATTCAAGCCCTCGTATCAAGCCATGGATTCTGCGAGCGTAAACGCGTCAGCACAGATGGTGCACGTTAATTTCGGGAGACTAACTACCTGGTAGGTCGCAGTTCCCAGAGGGGGAATTTTCGGCCCCATGTACCTGACCCGATGTCTGCTGTGAGGAATAGCTCACCACTTAGGCGGCATTCATCAGAGCAGACTTCTCTGCCTGAATATAGAAACCCGTAGCCGTAGTTTGCTCCCTTAGGCGATCCTCGCAGTGTTTGCAATCTGCGTCGGTCATTCTAATCTCACTGCCAACTGTCCCTATCCTGACATTTTCAGAGGAGATGGCCGCCTCTCTATAAGAGGGCTGTTTTTCTCGACTCCTTGAGGTTGTTAAGATCTTCTTCTCAGAGGAAGAGTTTAGCTGTGTGATGTGCCCGCCTCCGAGGAGCGGTTTTTGGCTTTCTTCGCCTTTGATCTTTGTTGGTCGGCACATGTGTCTTTGGAGTCCGATTTCCCACCGCTCCGCCGGAAATGTGTAGGTATCACACATTCTCTGCCTGGCAGGCTATCTTTGGCGGCGGTTTTCCGCTTGCGGGCGCTCTTTCCGTTTTCAATTTGAGCTCCTGCTTCCTTCGGTCGTTGCTCTGGGACAGCTTTGCCGGTTTGAGAGCCGTTAGGACCCATAACAACTTTGCCGTCTGTTTTCAGTCTGCCTATCAGCATATAGCAGGATCCTTAACGCTTCCGGCCCCATCATTTCGGGAACTGATCACGCTCTTATTGGGAGGTTGAACCTTCCCAGTAGGAGGAAGAGAGTTAGAAGCGCATGCTGAAAGTGCAGGCATGCTTGTGTCTCCTGCAGCAGCCTTTCCTAACCGCCGACGCTTTCTGCGATGCGCACCTCCGCGAGAGGAGGGGACGTCAGATGAGAGGGTCGGATTTGCTTCGGTAGGAGGTACATACTTCCGTCGACCTAACCCTCTTAGCTGGTTCTCTCAAAAGTTTAGCTTCGACTAGTGTGCCTTCGGCTTTGTCAGTCTCTTTGCACAATTTTCGGGCATGCCCCTATCTCCTTCTTTTTTGGCACTTTGTAGTGCATTTAGCAGCATGTCCCAACTCTGGGGGCGTGCAATCTTTGCGGTTTCTCATGCCATGCCATCGTCGGTGTCGCCTGGATGGCGCATCCAGCGGTGCGCTCATGCTGAGTTCGAACAAGTAGTCAGACAGTGAACCACAGGAGTCGGTGTCGTTCTGGGTTGCCGGAGAATTTGAAATGAATGGTGGGGCCTACAGAATCCTTGCCCCGGCCGCGGCCAAAAAGATCGTGGGTGGATTTCCGCTGTGACGGTTGCCACCTGTCAGCCAATCCTTTTGGTTGTCCATTAATTTTTTGGGTCTTCGAGTCTTGCTTAGGAGCTGTGAATTGGAACACTGGCCGCCTTGCGGTGAAATTCGGTAAGCTATATCACTATGAACGTAAATGACGTGACTACGGTGAGAGAAAAAGAACAGTACTAGGTGGTTCCCAGGTAGCATGAACTCGAAAAGATCACTTATTACTTGAGTTTCGTTTAAGGCCAAGACAGCAGGAAAGAGGTAGGGTCTTAGCCCACGAATGTTGCCAACATCCACTCTAAATTTCCTACCCATTACAACACATAAAAATATACAAACACGATTCCGACGATACTAAACGGAGTTGTAAGGTGGAGGTCTGATTGTTATGCCCATACGACAAATTGCTTTCGTCTACCAGCAAAAGCAATGAATCCAATCATTAAAGGTCAAACACCCCCAATGACATGACAAATTGATCTTCCAACACAACAAGGCTACAGTACATGTTCTTAAGTTGTCAAGGAAACGTTGGAGGCACTTAACTGGGATGTCCTATCCCACCCGGCGTGTTCTCCAGATATTGCGTCCTCCGACAACCATTTGCTCCCGTCGATGGCTCATGACCTGGCTGAGTAGCTCTTCAATTCTTACGAGAAGCCATCTATTGGGTCGATTCTTGGATCGTCTCAAAGGGTGGGGCTTTCAACGATAAAATGGCAAAACCAACTGAGCATATATTACTTTGATACATGGCACAAAACTAGAACACTGAAAAAGCACTGAGGAGTCTAGGGATAAGCATAAAACACGGGCCTTTTACAAGAAAGCCAAAGGCCTTGCAGGAGGCTTCAAAAAGGGCACCCAGGCTCTTCGAAACTGCGAGGGTAATCTTGTCACCGACCCGCAGGGAATAGTGGATGTATTTCAGCAGCTTTTCCAGCAGCTGCTTAACGAGCATGACCAAGAGAGAGTGGTAGGGACCGAGGAAATCCCAACTCCGGCCGCTGAAGTAGTCCTCCCACCCAGCATCGCAGAAGTCGGCACAGCTATTCAGAAGCTGAAGAACAACAAGGCCGCAGGCTCAGATGGATTGCCATCAGAGCTCTCCAAGGCTAGCGGCGATGTTCTGGTAGGGAGCATGCACCAAATCATCTGCAGAATTTGGGAAGATGAAAGCATGTCCGACGACTGGAATACCAGCTCTATATGCCCCATCCACAAAAAAGGCGATCCTACCTCTTGCAAGAACTATAGAGGTATATCCCTGCTCAATGTCGCATACAAGATCCTGTCCAGCGTATTGTGTGAACGTCTAAAACCAATTTGCAACGCACTAATCGGCAGCTACCAGTGCGGCTTCCGGCCCGGCAAATCAACTATAGACCAAATTTTCACACTTCGACAAGTCCTGGAAAAGACCAACGAGTTTCGAATCGATACACACCATCTTTTCATCGATTTCAAAGCCGCATACGACAGCATTCATCGTGAAGAACTGTTTGGTGCGATGGCCGAATTCGGCATCCCGGTAAAACTGATCCAGTTGTGTCGCGCCACGCTTAAAAACACGCGATGCACCGTGCAACTCGGTTCCAGGACCTCGGAACCATTCGAAATATGCACCGGATTTCGGCAAGGAGATGCGCTGTCATGTGACTTCTTCAACCTGGTGCTGGAGCAGATAGTGCGACGGGCAGGCGTCAACAGTGATGGCGCTATCTTTCACAAGTCCATCCAGCTGCTAGGATACGCGGATGATATCGACATCATCGCGTGTTCTCGCCGTGGCATTGTGGAAGCATTCACGGCGATTGAAGAACAGGCGAAACGAATTGGTCTTAAGATCAATGAGGACAAAACGAAATACATGCTGTCAAGCAAAAACCAATCCGTCGCTCACCACCTGGGACAAAATATAACAATTGACAGCTACAATTTCGAGGTAGTTAAGGAGTTTGTCTACCTCGGGGCAAACGTAAATTCCACAAATGACACCACAGTGGAGATCCTGCATAGAATCGCCCTTGGCAACCGCTGCTACTTCGGCTTATCCAAACAACTGGGGTCAAAACTCCTCACTCGAAAGACCAAAGTCATGCTCTACAAAATGCTCATTCTGCCAGTCTTGCTGTACGGAGCCGAAAGCTGGACGATAAGCAGGACAGCGGAGCTGATTTTGGGTTCTTTCGAAAGAAAAATTCTGCGCCGGATATTTGGTCCTGTCTGTGAGGAAGAGGAATGGAGAAGAAGACACAACCGCGAACTCTACGAGCTGTACCAAGATGGGGATGTAGTCCGGAAGGCAAGGATCCGTCGACTACACTGGCTCGGCCACATCGAGCGCATGGACATCAACGCTCCAGCTAAGAAGGTCTTCGACTCCGAGTCTCCTGGTTCGAGAAGAAGAGGAAGACCGAACCTCCGGTATAAAGACCAAGTAATCGCGGATGTAAGACATCTTGGTCTTGACAACTGGAAGCAGCGTGCCCGGGACCGTCAAGGATGGAAGGCAGCTATAGCTCAGGCTCAGATCCTCCATGGATCGCTGCCCTGATAAGTAAGTTCAGTGTCGGTACCGCATATGCATCAGCTAATCCTTTAAACCTGGCTCTTTAGCGGTTTTCTATGTGATCGTCATTTTTAACAGAAAACCTCTGTTGTCTATCAACTTTCCTTGGAACACTATAGCTATGTTTTACCTTAAAATTCCATTTAATTGCGAAATCACCTTCAAATGCATGCTCACTCAACAGACAAGCCACTTAATCAGGGAGCTCTGGGTCTTATCATGAGCACGACTAGTCAACGATGACACGCCCATTCGTTAACCTTTAATCTTACCCCACTGATAAGAATTACCCGTCTATTTGTGGGGCTTATGAAGGCATCACTCACCGCTTCCATGCAAAGGTTATACGATGATCGGCGTCACACATCGATAAATGCTACAACGACCGGACAGAGCCATCAACCTCACTAAATAAAAACAAAAGAAATAATCTATTCAAATGGGTTTCGGATCGAAATAGATAATCTAATCGCCGATACAAAGGCTGAAATGACGCGTTGTGTACATATGTATGTTGGCGACTTGCAGACGTTCGTCATTAAATTAAATTAGAACGCAAGACAGCAATAGTGGAGTCCTTCTCTCCCACTCCTCATTCAATTAGCGATCAACAACTTAGCAACAAATAGCATCGAATGGAAACGTGGGCGATTCAAGTGATGAACGGAAAAACAAAAACAGATAGAGTGACGCAATAAACTCGAAAGAAATTTCATCCATCCTTCTGGTATTTCAATATTTCACTTGAAAATTAAACACAATTCTTCCTCGATTTGTTGTAGTGAAATTTCCATTCGACCGCTGTCAGCTGTCACGTAAGAGGAAGACCGCATAGTACTGTCATTCGATATCGGCACGAACGCAGAATGCTGCACACTCGTATGGTATGATACTCTAGAGCTGAGGAGGAGGAACTTATGATTTTCGAAATGCAATGGCATTAGGTTAATGTGACAGCCAATAGTCATGTGAAATGTTTATAATTGAATTTCAAAAGAACGAAAAATGTTGGGCGCGACCGCGTTACCCTTGAGACAGGAGACTAATCTACTGCAGGAGATGATGGGACTTAAGCTCTGTTATGAATTGGCGATGGAAAACGATCTATTCGAACTCTATGGAAAAAACGACTCTACATATATACATTTTTAGTGGCCCACATCTTCCGCGCGGTCGCCTACCTGATGGTATTGCACATAAGGCATGCTTCGGAAGTCCTGATGATGGCGACATTCGTCTCACGTGAACAAACCGTCGAAACATAGCTCTTTCCGTTCGAAGAAGCAGCTGCTCAACAGTGAGCTCCTCGCGCACTGCCCTGTTTCTCACCCTATCCCGGCGAGTAACTCCCCCAACAGCACGAAGAAATCTCATTTCGGCAGCTTGTATTCGCGATCTTATTCTTTCGGTGAATACCCAAATTTCATTACCATAGTTGAGAGTTGGAACAAATACTGAGTTAAAAACCGCTAACTTGGCTTTGACACCAAGCTCGGTCTTCCTGATTACAGATCTTACAAACTGTTTCAAAATTGACCCAATCCTGCTGGAAAGCTCGGTATTACTCCTCCCATCACTCGTGAAGAAGACCCCGAGATACTTAAACTTCTCCACCAATGAGACTCCAAATATGTAACCATAACCTCGGATTTGTCCACGTTAACCCTCAAACTTATCTAGCGCGCGCTGGAGTTCCGTGTGGGAGGATGTGAGGACAACTAACTCATCTGCAAAAAAAAATGATAGCTTACCTTCAACTCTCCCAATACGAAGCACCCTTGGCGAAGTCCAACGCCCACGGTGAAAGGTGTTGATTTACTACCGTTAACCCGAACGCAGCTGCTACAATTCGTGTATAGAGACTGAATGGCCCTCAACAGAGGACCATCAATCCCATATTCCTGCAGAGCATTGATCGTATGTTCTTTCTGGGAGATGATAGAAGTCATTATTGCTGTTGTCATCCGGGGCGTGGGGGCAAATCAGGCTAGGGTTTGCGAATTTAGCCTTGATGCGAATTGTTATGAGGCGCGTGCTCATGCCTAGGTCTGCATCGAAGAACAAATTCACGACCTCCATAGCAGTCGCCGCAGTAAAGGTCGCAGTTTTTTGTCCTCTTTTTGTTCAGGCCATCCTACCGCCCTTCTTGGATTGCAGTAATGTCTGCTCCGTAGCAGTTAGGAGCGAGCTCATCGGCTGCACGTGGTCTGTTAGGGGTCCTTATATTCCACGTGCAGAAGCGAAATTCAGTATGTTTTCTTTCGTCCTTGTCCAAGGCTTGTGGTTAGGTTAGATTGTCCGTAACCTTCCCAGGAGGGAGTATACACTTATGTCAGAGAGGCCCGTCGTGTTGCTACGAGGTGTGTCGACCCCCTATTCATGGAGCCACTTATAGTGCTTCTTAAATAATTAAGAAGGTCAGTTATCCTTATCCGCTGAACATCAGTCAAGTCGTTAAGGAAGAAGGACCCTAGGTAACGCTTCCTGATTGAACAGAGAGCCGGACAGGCGCAGAGTAGGTGATGAATTGATTCGACCTTCTCTTCGTCTAAGCAGCTTCTGCAGAAGTCGTTTGAAACTTGCCCTAGTTTTTGCGCGTGACTGCTAATAATTAGACCCTTGGTTCGCTGACTGTTAAGCCGAGGCCAGATTTGCCTGGTGAGCCAGGTGTGCGCCTGGGTCCAGGGGTTCAGCTGAGGATCGTCTCAGCCATTGCGAAGTTTGTGAGTTTGCCATGGCTTATGGTTGTCTCTGAACTATTATTTTTGCGTGGTGAGGCGCTGCCGTTGACCAATCGATTGATTAGTTCATCCGTCGCCATCCTGAAGAAGAGTTAAGCCCTGGAACCGACTTACTCTTGACACTTCCCGCTCTCTTGTTAGCGGTCCTCAACGACTTCCCACGGAGATCGGCCCTATCTTCGGTCGAAGGTACTGGACTCCCGAGTTTCACCACGTGGAGGTGAGTCAGAGGCTAGTAGATGCAAAAGCTTGTTTCTGTATGAATCGCTTGTCGACGCTTAGAAACCCACTTCCATACATGACCCATCGTAACAGTGTTGTTGCATAGTCTACACAATTCGTGGTTGACATCCACTCTCCGGTCATATTTAATTCATGGTACCCTTAACTGCATCAAATCCTCTAAATTCCATTTCCTCTATCCCACGCGCCACAATACCACATTAAAGCTGCAAAACTAGCACAAACTAATGTTACAAAACTCGTCTGTGACCCATATTCCTCGATTTCCCTAATTCATTTTCCATTTACCAGTCACCATTTACCATCTCTTCTCCACTCCAATCCAATCCGGTAACGAACCGAAAAAGCAAGACAATAAAACTAGAATCCCCAGTCAGCGCTGTGCGGAGCCACTAAAAGATTCATAGCACCCTGACCTAAATGTTTATTCGCAATCTTCGAAAGCGTTTAAGGCGACCGAACCATCGTAACAGTGGTAATTGCCTTCATGATTGATTTATGAGACCCGATCGATGCTTGGCTAGAAGCTATCATCTCCAAGAGAAAGTAATGAGTATTCATGGGAATCGAGCGAATAGAAAGGGGATGATGCGGTGTAATTCCAATCGGGAGATAGAAAGGGAAACAAATTCGATTCGAGAGAAGTTTGATTAGTTTACAACTTGTCGACCACGACTCTGTTACATCTCTACTCCGAGGAGCAGGTGTGCGGTTGTTTATTATTTTTATTTAGCGGTTGTCATTGAAGGGTTGAGGCCAACCGCCTTCCAGCGTGATTTATTACGAAATCGTCCATCAACGACGAGTATACGATAAGTGTCAAAGGCACCGAGAAATTCCATCACGGCGCGACAACCAGGTGGCAAGACATGGATGTGCTCAAAGGCGCTTAAGTGGAATACTAAATCAGCACACTGACGAGCCGAGAGCTGTTCTGTGTGTTTAGTGTGGGGAGCGAAGCTGAACACATTAGCGCTTTACTTCATCCTAATTGATTATCTTCGCTGTTATTGGAATCTGTATAGTCCGACTATAGATGCGCATACGAGTATAGTTATTAATTTTACTTGGACCGAGATGAGTGGGTTTTTGTGAGTGCAGGCAGTTGTTGGAGGTTACTGGGGTGTTTGATTGATTGCCGTCTGTTGTTTTGGAGGTGATCTCACTGTTCATCGCAATTAGAAATGAGATTACGAACTAGCCTACAATCAAAATAAAAGAAACTAAGGTCATACCTGATCAGGGATTTTTGTGTGCAGTTCTGCAACATTCGTGGTTTACGGAAGCATGCCACGTATGTCCATGCTTCCCTACATAAACCGTCTGTTTTCGATATTGAACATTGGCGATCTGAGAGCCTAGGTTTCACCAGGTTCAGTGACGATTTCACGGCAAACAATGCCGTCACCAATGAAGGGGCTAACCCATCATTCGTTTCGGCGGAGGATCTCCAGTTGATCTTCATGTCACTCAGAAAGAAAAAGTCCGCGGGTAATGATGGTATATCCAATGTTGTGCTCAGGCATCTCCCACCAGTGGCTGTAGAGAGGTACACCATCCTGTTTAATTTCTTCTTTGATGGCGCTACAGTTCGGGGTGAACCAGGGCCTCAACCAACAAGCCCTCCGGTGCCGCACGCCCAGTTGGCTGAGGTCCCCTTCCACCTGTGCGCGCCACCTTAAAAAGGGACCTTCAATTGCCGATTCCGAACAGCGAATTTCGAGAAGCTTTTCATGACAATTTTACTACAGGGGGTTTTGTCAGAACCCCGCTGAGGAGAAACACCGGCACATGGCTGTGTCGGGATTCGATCCCGTGACATCGGCGTCAGAGGCCAACACACTACCCACTGCGGAACGGTGCTCTCAACACCACCTAATGGCGCGTGTTAAAAATAGTTTCACACACAAGGAGATCGCAAGTTGTACCTTCCTCGATATTAAGAGGGCTCTTGACAATACTGGCTATGACTCGATCACCACTGCACTATCATGCAGGGGTGTAGACCATCCCACTAATCACTGGACTAGGACGATGCTAAATAGCCGAAGAGGTCTCGGTGACAGTATCGGCGGCTATCGGGTGTCCACAAGGAGGAGTCCTTTCACTCCTTCTCTGGTCGATAGGTATCGACGACATAATACGCATGCTAACCACTCGTGACTACGAGGTCAATATAGACAATCTTAGTCCCGTTTGAAAAGAGGAGAAGGGTGCTGCCCTGCTCCGTCTTTCTAAATGGCACAAACATAGGATTTTCAGAAGAAGTTAAGTACATATCTAGGTATTGACCTTGATCGCGGATTCAACTGGAATTCCAATATGAAAAACAAACTTACAAAGGCAATTAGGACCTTGTGGGCTTGTCGACGCACTTACGGTAAAACCTGGCGATTGAAACCTAAGGTAATCCACTGGCTATATACCGCGATAACGCCTCCAGAGACTAGCGTGTCTTGGTATTACAGGCGCTATGCCAACCTGCCCTATGGCAGCCCAAGAAGCACTGATTGGACTTACCCCACTGCACCGTTTTATTAAAAAGATTGCATTACGTAGTGCAATCAGAATATGCTCGCTCAGGAACAGGCTTATCGTGTAGGCCTTTGGATCACATGTCCATCCTGCAACATCTTCCTGAGCTGGATATGATTACCACGGTCTCGGACGCATTACCTCACACCTTTACCTTCGACAAGAGATTTGAGATATTGATCCCAAACCGTTTAGCTTGGAAAACCAGTCATCCCTTGCTTAACGTCAAAGACCTTAAGTGGTACACTGATGGTTTCTGACGATGGCGCCGGCATCTTTGGACCAAATTGGAAGATCTCGAAGGCCCTTATAAGCAGAATTATATGCCATCCTAGCATGCGTCAATCGAAACCAAGAGATGGCATAAGAGGAGCAACCATCAACATACTCTGATAGCCAAGCAGCGCTTAAAGCGCTGAATTCATACAGCACGAACTCAAAAACCATCAAGGAATGTCATGATGCCCTACAAGACCTCGCCAAAATAAACAAAGTCAAACTCTGGTGGGCCCAGGGCGCAATGGTTTTAGAGGCAATGAAAACGCCGATCAACTCGTCAGGAAAGGGTCCAGCGAAAGATGCATAGATCCTGAACCTTTTTGCGGAACTTGCCAAGTCTAAGATCGACCTCTTTTGAGACAATAAATTGGGAAAAATCGCAACACCTGTCCTTTTGGAACAGCGTTCTGGGACTTCGCCAATCGAAACGAGTTATACGACCCCTAAACAAACACTCCATTAACATACCCAAACTTAATAGAGCAAATATCAGAAGACTAGTCAGTTACCTGACGGGACACTGCGGTCTAAGATATCAGTTTCTCGTCTGAAAATGAGTGTCGACCCTGTTTTGGGGACGAAGAGACTGCAGAGCACATTCTGTGTGAGTGTGCTCTCTGCCATCTCAGGAATCCTATCCTTCTCAGTGAAATTATGACTCCTGAGGGGATCATCAGCTCCTACGGAAGTGGAGCAGCTCCTCGACTAGTAGGCACAATAGATCTTTAAGGTCGCAGTGCCTCATGCTATTTGATAGCATTAGCCCCTTATTAAAAAAAACATCCATGAATGGCACTAGCATCTCAGAAACCGAAAAGCTTTCCATCCTGGGTATGTGTGTTGCTGACAATCTTAATTGGAACGACCACATATTCAGTGTCGCCAAGAATGCTGCGAGGTGCCGAGGCTTCTTATACAGATGCAAGGAATATTTCTCACCCTTAGATCTGGCTACAATCTAATCTGTAAGAACCCCATTCCTACGTAGTCACAGATCGAGCTTGCAGGCTGGTTAAGTATTAACGACTGACTACCATACCTTGATGCTGGTATTTTCCCCATGCATAACAACTTTATGTTGCGGAATCCGGGAGAGTGTAATGTACAATTAGCCGCGTCTTTGCGCTCCTTAACAATACATAATGCATCCGCAACGGGGGTCAAGACAGCTACCGCGGCTATAAGAAGTGATGCCGGTGTTACCTTTCATATTGAGTTAAGTGAGGTAATTACTTTCACTTTCCTCAGCTTAATTGTACGATGTCTGTGGGCACATGGGGTTTTCAACTAATTGGCTGACTCTATAAATTTGATTGCATTACTTGTGGCCTGTGGGTTCAACACGTAAGACGATTGTCACGGTTTGTAAGGGTTTTTGTCGCAAGGACATACCTTCTGACGCATTGACACCCGTTATCCTATTGCGCTGTAATTTCACAGTCGAGTTTCCATGGCGTCAGAACTGGCTCTCGTTAGGAAAGTATGCGTCAGAGATATACGCAATCCTAATCGACATACACTTTGGTGAGGTACATGCACTATGTGGAAGGGAAAAAAAAAGCTGCACTCAAAGCTGTGTCCAACCCTTCAACTAGCTCCAAATTAGTGCATGAACTCAAGACCTTGAATAGATTCCGTAGACTAAATTCACTAAGGCTTGACTTGGGTTCAGAGGAGAGTTTCTCAGGACCTGAACCCGCTCTAGGTCTACCTGTGTTCACGGTCAATTCCTACATTAACGATTGGGTGTTTAGTACACACAACCGTAGATGGACGGATTATCTAGGATGCAGGATGACCAAGCGCGTACGCCCTAATGTCTGCAAGAAATCCGCAGCATTCCTCCTTTCCTTTAGGAAAATTGACTGCAGAGTCATTACGGGCCGTTACACTTTTGCTAAGCATCTCTGCGTGCTTGGCATGAGTGAGACGCCTACTCACACTTTCTCTGCGACTGTCCCACCTTTGCTCGCGCACGGTAGCGCACCCTTGGGGCCGACGTGATTTGTGTCGAATCTCTTGGCTCTTCATCACTGAAGCTCCTTCTCATTTTTCTCCGGAAAACGGGTAAAAAGCACATTAATCTGAGGTGTCTGGAGTACAATGAATCAGTATTTGCGTTTGAGTGCTCTAACAGATAGTAGAAGCCTCCTACAAAAAAAAGGGGAGGTTTGAAGGATCTACATTGAAAGATTTTTGCACTGCTCATATTCCATGACATGATGACTCCTTGGTTCATAATTAAATTTATTCTGGATTGTGTTGGAAGTAGGATTATCTGATTGCGTAATGCAGTGCCACATTACTAGTGGAGCTTCGTAAGGTTCAGTACTAGGACCTAAACTATTAAGAATGAGGATGGTAACCTTTTAGACTCCGATTCTCAAATCTAACAAAAACCACAGGTTGTCACAATCGTAAGCATCTGGAACAAATGGAGAAATGGGCATAAAACAGTCTCAACCGGCGTAGACTCAATCAAAGTAGACTCAACCAACGTAGACTCAATCAACGTAGACTCAACCAATGTAGACTCAACTAACGTAGATTCAACCAACGTAGACTCAACCAACGTGGACTCAACTAACGTAAACCCAACCAACGTAGACTCAACCGACGTAGGCTCAACCAACGTACACGCAACCAACCTAGACTCAGCCAACGAAGACTCAACGAATGTAGACTCAACAAACCTAGACTTCACCAACGTAGACTTAGCCAACGTAGATTTAGTCAGCGTAGACTCAACCAACGTTGACTCAGCCAAAGTAGATTCAATCAACATAGACTCAACCAACGTAGACTCAACCAACCTAGACTCAACCAACGTAGACTCACCCAACGTAGACTCAACCAATGTAGACTCAACCAACCTAGCCTCAACCAACCTAGACTCAATCATCGTAGACGTTATAGGGTGAATCCTCGTCGTTGTTACGGCGACGTGCCAGCCTCACACGGAATGGCGTATTCCGGATGCCTTGGGACCAGATGAGCTTGTTCAAGCGTCCTAGCGTCTGTGGTTAGTTATAATGTTATCAAAGTCGCGCAGGAGAAACTCCAAGGTGCTTGGATGGATTGGCTTAACCGATTGAGCGACATCAATGAACCAACATTTGCCGTCAAACCAACATATATTGTACTCGGACGGATCAGCGTGGACCAGTTTGGCAACGTTGTACATCCTATGTGTCATGCCTCGCTATGTCCCCGTATGCCACTCAGAATTTGCCATCGAATAACCGTGCATCTCCTTCTTACGATATCGATGAACTGTCTCAGGGTGGTCTTGAACCGATGATCCGTGGGGAAGGAGAGCCTCTTTACCTGTCGACCCAATATCCACGCTGGTAGTCGGGACTCTCAAATGCCTATCCAAACGAATATTGTAGAACAAACCAGAGAAGAGGGGGGATAATTACACTACCTTCAAGTCTCTCTTGTTCAGATTGTTTCTCATTCCATCCATGCGTACCGGCAACGTATTCAAGGCTACAAATATGAGTTACTGTAAGTTGCGCTTTCCTTAATATCGAGTCGCAGGCATTAAAGCATAGTCAACCATCACTCCAAAGTCTGAGCTCACATACTCATATCCAAAGTCAAACTCTGGATAGCTTGAGTTGGATATCATAGCATTTTGTCCATTTGTCATCGCCCGTAATATTGCATTTCAGAAGCGTTTCACGCGAATATCACTCACTCCAAAGACCCGATTAGCCTGATCCCAAGCTGTCATGTCCGGGCAGCTTGCATCCCCGTTTTACTGCACGAGCTATGAAATTTCATCGACTTTGCCAGTGGTTGGGCTACTAAAGCGAGATGCATCTTTGATACCGAAATTCCCGGACATCGGGCAAAGCACTCTTGGGTCCAGGGTTCACTTACATCATTCCCGTCGTACACTTCATATATTTTCTGGCATGTTTTTGCGGTCTTTTGTAGTAGTATCACAGCGTATTCCTTTAGATATTTTACATTTCTACACAAGGGGCTATGATCCATTAAAACAATTGCAATGCAACTGGATTCTACAAGATTTGAAATCAAGCCACGTCAAGTGTGAACAGTTGATTCAACAGCTTCCTTAGATCTTTTGCTACCTGTCTCCAATGTCCATTTGTATGCGCTACCTTAAATTAGACCGTCCTCTTCTACGTCGTTCTCAAAGCTGCAGTCGCAGACCCTTCGGACTGTGTCCGTGTTATCCAGACACTCAATTTGGCCCAGTTGTCCCAGGCATTGGACCCGTAGACACCTAACTAAGTCGACGTCCTTCTATAGTCTGTACAGTTCTTTGTTGTATCATCTTCATTCTCCGATTTAATAAGTAGGACCGAATTTCACAAGTAGAGTTCTTCCCTCGAAACGATCAACGGCTTCTTCGCCTTGGGTAAGGCCCAATTTTTGCCCCCGCCGTAGAGCAAGGCTGCGATTAAAAGGATTTGTACAAAGCTACTTTGTTTTTTTGGAGGGAGGTACTTATTTCCTTATTACCTCGTGAGTCCAAAGAGGCGACGGTCGACAAATTTTGTGTTCGGTATCTGTTGGTAAACGTTGCTGCGGAGTCAAGGTACATCGATCACATCACAACGCGCCTGGTCTCAGACCTTTTTTTTGACATTAAAGGCATCTGTCAGATCTCACTGCCGGCTCTTATGGAACGAATATGTATTCCAACGTCATCTTGCATAGCCGGATGGCTTCGACACGGGGCTGTACAGCTCATCTCTAAAAACGTTGTCGCATGCTATTTTAAAATCGACGAAAGTGCCGAACTCGTTTATACTTACTTACATATCAGGCCAGCGATCCATGGAGGATCTGAGCCTGAGCTATAGCTGCCTTCCATCCTTGACGGTCCCGGGCACGCTGCTTCCAGTTGTCAAGACCAAGATGTCTTACATCTGCGGTTACTTGGTCTTTATACCGGAGGTTCGGTCTTTCTCTTCTTCTCGAACCAAGAGGCTCGGAGTCGAAGACCCTCTTAACTGGAGCGTTGATGTCCATGCGCTCGATGTGCCCGAGCCAGTGTAGTCGACGGATCCCTGCCTTCCGGACTTCATCCACATCTTGGTAAAGCTCGTAGAGTTCGCGGTTGTGTCTTCTTCTCCATTCACCTTCCTCACAGACAGGACCAAATATCCGGCGCAGAATTTTTCTTTCGAAAGAACCCAAAATCAGCTACGCTGTCCTGCTTATCGTCCAGCTTTCGGCTCCATACAGCAAGACTGGCAGAATGAGCGTTTTGTAAAGAATGACTTTGGTCTTTCGAGTGAGGAGTTTTGACCCCAGTTGTTTGGACAAGCCGAAGTAGCAGCGGTTGTCAAGGGCGATTCTATGCCGGATCTCCACCGTGGTGTCATTTGTGGAATTTACGTTTGCCCCGAGGTAGACAAACTCCTTAACTACCTCGAAGTTGTAGCTGTCAATTGTTATATTTTGTCCCAGGTGGTGAGCGACGGATTGGTTTTTGCTTGACAGCATGTATTTCGTTTTGTCCTCATTGATCTTAAGACCAACTCGTTTCGCCTGTTCTTCAATCGGCGTGAATGCTTCCACAATACCACGGCGAGAACACGCGACGATGTCGATATCATCCGCGTATCCTAGCAGCTGGATGGACTTGTAAATGATAGTGCCTTCCCTGTTGACGCCTGCCCGTCGCACTATCTGCTCCAGCACCAGGTTGAAGAAGTCACGTGACAGCGCATCCCCTTGCCGAAATCCGGTGCATGTTTCGAATGGTTCCGAGGTCCTAGAACCGAATTGCACGGTGCATCGCGTGTTTTTTAGCGTGGCGGGACACAACTGGATCAGTTTTACCGGGATGCCGAATTCGGCCATCGCACCAAACAGTTGTTCACGATGAATACTGTCGTATGCGGCTTTGAAATCGATGAAAAGATGGTGTGTATCGATTCGAAACTCGTTGGTCTTTTCCAGGATTTGTCGAAGTGTGAACATTTGGTCTATAGTTGATTTGCCGGGCCGGAAGCCGCACTGGTAGCTGTCGATTAGTGCGGTGCAAAATGGTTTTAGACGTTCACACAATACGCTGGACAGGATCTTGTATGCGACATTGAGCAGGGATATACCTCTATAGTTCTTGCAAGAGGTAGGATCGCCTTTTTTATGGATGGGGCATATAGAGCTGGTGAACTCGTTTATAGTGTGAATATTTAATCGACGGTTGCCTTCTTGAGCCTGAAATCGCACTGACTCATTCAAAAGGGTCTCCTGTAAATCACTACCGGCTATCAATAATGCATTGATGGAAAAACGGATGAAATACTTCGGAAGACACACGACAAAGTGTTTTTGCATCAATGCTCGTCGACACGTAGAGCTGCTCTAATGGGAACACTTACCACATCCGTCGTGCTCTCCATTCATTTTACTCTCTAATTATCACTTGTTCCAAACGATGACTCATAATCTGCCCGACTAGAAATGTACTTCTATCTGGATCTAGTTTGGTGCTGATCTTCAAAGTATGGCCTAGGTTCTGTGCCTCTCTAGTGCCAGCACCTTCCTCCATATCTCTTCTAAGTGAAACAAGAAATATATTCACAAGACCGTGTGATGCACTAAAACTCTGTCCATCTTGGGTATCAGTGGCAATATGTTAAATATAATGGACGACACTGATGATCCGACCATTTAAATGGAACTACGTGCTCTGATGCTAATGTTTGATCGACTTACCAAGAACAATGGCAACATTATATCAAGAAATGACTCGATGGATTGGGTACCGAGTAATCAGTATTTTGAAAAAAATTCTTCCGACGATAACTAGCCAACCAATGATTCCTTAAAAAACACATGTCTCATTGGACTTACTAGTTTTCGACCCTTGGAAAATGGATTTGGATCTTGCTTTAGCTCCTAATTCGATAAAACGGGGAGCCTGGGATAGCGACCATCTTCCGCAGTAATGGAAAAGCTTAATGATCAGCTTTCGAAAAAGGAAAACTTGATGGGATGCGGCAGCTGGAGAGATACATATGTATAAGTTAACTATAACACTCAAGTTATGCAGTAACACTCAAACCAAGTCTGAGTGCTACTCCCACAACACTCAACTCTCCAATCAATCAGCAAACATTACGCCGTACCAGAGAGGGGAGTTAGTTATTATATATAGTGTACTTAGTATAAGTTTTTAGTTTTAACTCAATCGTTCGGCAGTAAATACGTACTTGGTGTTGAACTCTAAATACATATGTGTTTTAATGAATTAATTGATTAAAGTGGATTAAGGTGTACCCAAACTATAAATAATTGGCGCCCAACTCATAAACTGAAACCCACATTGACATAAGGTTAAATAAAATTTTAAAAAAATTAAAATTTAACAAAGTGTACGCTGACGAGCAGCATACCGCCAAGTTAGACATAACTGTTTAAGAAAATAACGGAGCAAGCGTCACCAGAGCCGCAGGTGCACTCTGGACAGCATCTACCCATCTCAACCAGCAGCCTACCTGGACAAAATCAGAAGACAATATTTATATATTCAATATTTATATATATGTATATATTTATTATTGATACCATCGACAAATTACCATGTAAGTGATTGACTAATTGGAATAGATTTAGAGTTGTTGTCATTAGTACGGCAGCATATTATATGTATATGATAGCAATATATTTTGGATTCTCGTTCATATATAGGTGTATAACTGTAGTTTTGCTGTATGCTTGCAGCATTTATAAATGATTAGTTCGTGCTATACTTTTGATTGTGACATTAGCTATCAAGAAGATAGCTGTAACAACGACGACAGTAAGCTTCAGGAACTAACTGAACGAGCGAGAGATCTTAAAATAACAGACCCACTAGAGACTAACTTAAACATGGACGAACAACAGTTACGGTCAGTTATAGAGGTCGCTCTATCAAATGCATTAGCAATACAAGCAGCGCAAATAAAACAAGAGTTTGACGCGAAACTGAATGAGGTTAGGAATGAGGTCAGCAGTTTGAGATGTACAGTCCCTGATGTAGAAAATTATAAAAAGATTACTATTGTGCCGGGGATAAGTTGCGACGAGCCCCTAGATATTGTTAAATCAAT
The DNA here is from genome assembly GCA_951905685.1 of Eumerus sabulonum. Taxonomy (NCBI): domain Eukaryota; kingdom Metazoa; phylum Arthropoda; class Insecta; order Diptera; family Syrphidae; genus Eumerus; species Eumerus sabulonum. The sequence continues at coordinate 11,997,900 of OX645060.1, forward strand.
TCCAGAATTCGATGGTCAACAAGAAGACTATATTTCTTGGCGACAAGCGGCAACGGCTGCCTATGAGCTGTTTGAGCCATATAATGGCAGTTCGAGGTATTATCAAGCCGTCGCCATTATTCGTAACAAAATTAGGGGCTCGGCAAATTCTGTCCTCTCCTCCTTTAGTACTGTCCTCAATTTTAGAGCTATCATAGCTAGGTTAGATTTTACTTACTCTGAAAAGACTCCAGTGCGCGTCATCCAACAAGAGTTAGATACTCTTCGACAAGGCGATCTGACTCTTTTACAATATTATGATGAGATAGGAAAAAAACTAACACTTATAATAAACAAGACCTTAATGACCCACGACGCTGTAGCAGCGGCCGTCCTTAATGAAAAATTTAGAAGCGATGCACTACATACATTTGTTTCCGGTTTGAAAAAATCTCTTAGAATAGCCGTATTTCCAGCTCAACCTAAAGATCTGCCAACCGCTTTGGCACTAGCTCAGGAGGCAGAGGCGCATAACGATCGTTATGTCTTTGCAACCAACTATGTTAAAAGAATTGAGGACAAAGCTGAGGGAACTAAAAACCAAAAAATCTTATCGCATCAGAGAAATAATTACCCGCAGTACTATGACAAAAGTACCAATCTGGAAAAGAATCCGCATTATTTTCGAGCTCAGGGACAAAGTAATTCATACCGAGGTTCGCCTAAACAGCACTATGGTGACAGCAATTCCCAAAGGGGTAGCCCTGAATATATGGACATCGACCCTTCTTCGTCGAAGTTTCGAATCCCAACAGAAGACAAAAGATTTCAGGGTTCCCGCCGCCATGGCAACTACCCACAGGGAAATAAGACCCAATACACTTCAGGACGTGTGACTGATCAGAGGAAACAACGGGTTAATACTCTTAATCAACAACACATTGACCGAAGTCCTACGAATTATGCTAACATAGCCTCAGAAGCTGTAGCAGAAATCGACTCTGAAGATGCAGCGGATTATGAAAGGGATTCCGTTCATTTTTTAGAGAACGCTCCCGGCTACCGTTCGTCGAGCGGAAGTTGGCCGGGAGAACATTAAGGTTGCTTATCGACACAGGAGCGGCCAAAAACTATGTAAAGCCCGTAAAGGAGCTGAAGTGCATAGTTCCGGTCGACTCTCCTTTCACAGTGAGTTCTGTGCATGGCTCAAACAAAGTCAAAGAGAAATGTTTAATAAACATATTTGGAACGACGTCCCCATTTTTCCTCTTAGATGCTTTAACATCATTTGACGGAATCGTGGGTTTTGACCTGTTAACTCAAGTGGGCGCAAGTCTTGATTTAAAGGCCCACAAGATAAATTACGGTGTTACGTCGGAGGACCTTCAGTACCATATTTGTGAAGACGTCAACTTTACAATAGTTGATGATATCCGAGTACCGAAAATAGTTCAAGATGAATTTAAAAGCATGATTCTTAAACGGATTAACGCTTTCACAGACTCTAACGAGCTGTTGCCATTTAATACTTCGGTTGTGGCTACCATACGTACCGAAGACGACAACTCCATTTATTCAAAACAATACCCGCACCCGATGGGGGTGGCAGAATTCGTAAACAAAGAGATAAAGGAGTTACTTCGAAACAAGATTATCAGGCCCTCAAGGTCACCATACAACAATCCAACCTGGGTCGTAGATAAAAAAGGCCATGATGAGTTGGGTAATAAACAAAAACGCTTAGTAATTGACTTCAGAAAGCTCAACGAACGCACCATCTCTGATAAGTATCCAATGCCTAACATTTCAATGATTCTGGCTAACTTGGGGAAAGCAAAATTTTTCACGACGTTGGATCTGAAGTCAGGTTACCACCAAATTGTCCTCGCGGAACAAGATCGTGAAAAAACATCCTTTTCCGTTAATGGAGGGAAATATGAATTCTGTCGACTACCATTCGGTCTGAAGAATGCTGGAAGCATTTTTCAGAGAGCAATTGATGATGTCTTGCGGGAACAGATCGGCAAGACGTGTTATGTTTACGTAGATGACGTCATCATTTTTTCCGAGAACGAGTTTGACCATATTGAACACATAGATTGGGTCCTAAAAAGGTTATGTGACGCCAATATGAAGGTGTCCCGCGAAAAAACACAATTTTTTAAAGAAGCCGTAGAGTACCTTGGCTTTATAGTAACTAGAGGGGGAGCAAAGACAGACCCCGAAAAAGTGAGAGCTATTCAAGAGTACGCTGAACCAAATAACCTGTTCGCTCTCAGGTCCTTTTTGGGATTGGCTAGTTACTATAGATGTTTTGTTAAGGATTTCGCCTCAATAGCAAGACCACTGACCGATATGTTAAGGGGTAAAAATGGTTCTGTGAGTAAGCACGCATCCAGAAAGATTTCTATCAATTTTAATGAAGCACAGCGTAATGCATTTGAGAGGCTAAGGAAAGTGTTAGCATCCGAAGATGTCATGCTCATGTACCCAGACTTTAAAAGGCCATTCGATTTAACAACGGATGCGTCAGCACACGGGATCGGTGCTGTGCTCTCTCAAAATGGCAGACCTATCACAATGATATCAAGGACATTAAAGGATAGTGAAATGCATTACGCAACAAATGAGAGGGAATTGCTAGCTATAGTATGGGCCTTAGGTAAGCTTAAACACTATCTCTATGGAACTAGGGATATTAACATTTTCACCGACCACCAACCGCTGACATTCGCGGTTTCTGATAGAAATCCCAATGCAAAGATCAAACGATGGAAAGCGTTCATTGACGAACATAACGCTAAAATTCATTATAAACCTGGGAAAGAAAATTTAGTTGCGGATGCGCTCTCTCGACAAAACTTAAATGCGCTGCAAAATGAGCCCGAATCTGATGCGGCCACAATTCATAGCGAAATGTCATTGACTTACACCATTGAAACAATTGAGACACCTCTCAATTGTTTTAGAAACCAGATAATTTTGGAGGAAGCACGTTTTCCTCTTATTCGAAATTTTATACTGTTCGGCGGAAAAATGCGCCACATTATCCACTTTTTCGATAGAAACACCCTTGTCGGGGAGGTTGAATCCGTCATCAATCCAGACGTGGTAAACGCTATTCATTGCGAACTACCAATACTGGCTAGCATTCAGCATGAATTGGTAAAACGTTTTCCGTCGACCAAGTTTTGGCACTGCAAAAATATGGTCTCAGACATAACAGATAGAAACGAACAGAGAGAGATAGTCATCACTGATCACAACCGTGCCCACAGAGCTGCACAAGAAAACGTGAAGCAAATTCTCTGCGACTACTATTTCCCAAAGATGTCAAAATTAGCTAAAGAAATTGTGGCAAACTGCAAAGTTTGCACAAAGACCAAATATGATCGGCACCCGAAAAAGCAAGAGCTCGGAGTGACACCGATCCCGTCATATGCAGGTGAAATACTTCACATTGACATCTTTTCTACGGACAAGAAACATTTTCTTACTTGCATAGACAAATTCTCCAAGTTCGCAATAGTTCAGCCCATAATGTCCCGAACAATAACAGACGTTAAGACACCCATTCTACAATTGATAAATGTATTCCCAAAAACAAAAATTATCTATTGTGATAACGAGGCATCTTTTAATTCAGAGACAATCATATCCCTATTGAAGAATCACTTCAACGTAGATGTGGTGAACTCAACACCCCTCCACAGTACTTCGAATGGACAGGTAGAGCGGCTCCATAGCACTCTAGTGGAAATTGCTAGGTGTCTCAAGCTCGAGAAGAAAATCGATGACACGACTGATCTCATTCTACATGCCACGTACGAATATAACAGGACAATACACTCCGTAATCAATAAGAGACCGATAGAAGTAGTTCACGCCTCCACGAATGAGTTTAGGAAGGTAATTAGAGACAAAATTGAGAAGACACAACAGATGCAATTAACAAGAAATAACCCCGCTAGGCAAAACAGAATTTTTGAGGTAGGAGAAAAGGTGCTAGTGAAAACTAACAGGAGAATTGGGAACAAGTTGACCCCCCTATATAAAGAGGAAATAATAGAAGCAGATCTAGGGACAACGGTTCTTATTAAGGGGAGGGTGGTCCACAAGGACAACCTTCGATAAACACCGTCAGTTTATGCGTTATAATCTATGTATGACCACGTAGGTCCCACTGTCTGAATTGTGTTACTTTAGATTTCCCTTAGTATTACCTCTTATATAAAACCAAGTCACCCTCCTGGATAAGAAATAAATGAGTTTTATTGTTGTGTGTCAATGTTGAGCTTTGACAACATTATGTAGAGTCGCGATCAAAGGAATCCAAAACATAATGCTTATCATAATTCTCATAAATTTAATATTTTAAATCTGGCATTTGGCGGTGACAACGGCTTGAGGTCTGTTTTAGTTAGACCAATCACAAGGTAGCCAAATTAAGTTAGTGAATTTGTCTAGCATTGAAATGGAAATCTTTTTTTTGTCTTCTTTTGCTGTTTCAATTTCGTTTTTGGTCCTAATCAAGTATTGTAGAATTAAGTTAAGTAAGAATTGTTACCCTTCTGGTAGTAGATACCGGCGATATTATGCATCCGAGTGAAACGCGGCAAATGGATTTTGGTCTTATCAATTAAGAAACAAACAATTATGTACATTGACTATATAGATCGGTCACCAACGGTGCGTCGCAACATGGCACCACATAGTATAACATCGCAGCATCACGCATTTTACATACAGTGGGTCAGTGAGAAGTCGCTAACGTAATTAAGGAATGGTCAAGGCCACTACTGATTCAATATCGGTTCTTCTCAGCCTGGGGGTATGCTAATTTATAAGCGGGCTCATCATCCTCTGGAAATACAAGAGGAAGAGGAGAGACCTAGATATATAAATTGAGCTAAGCACGACCGGGACGATCGCGTTTCGAAGGGGAGAGTAGTTAACTATAACACTCAAGTTATGCAGTAACACTCAAACCAAGTCTGAGTGCTACTCCCACAACACTCAACTCTCCAATCAATCAGCAAACATTACGCCGTACCAGAGAGGGGAGTTAGTTATTATATATAGTGTACTTAGTATAAGTTTTTAGTTTTAACTCAATCGTTCGGCAGTAAATACGTACTTGGTGTTGAACTCTAAATACATATGTGTTTTAATGAATTAATTGATTAAAGTGGATTAAGGTGTACCCAAACTATAAATAATTTATATGCGTTCTCCCAGCTGTAGTTACGATAATGGTAAAAATAGTTCTGGATCGAAATAAAGAGCATTTAGAAGCTACTCTTGGCCACATAAACACCTTCGGACTATAATCGAGCAATGCCTTAAGTAATAAAAAAGGAGGCCCCTATAGCTGCGCCAACTATAGGGGAATAAGTCTCCTTAACATCGCGTATAAGATCTTTTCTTCCGTGCTGTGTGAACGCCTGAAACCATTCATGGACATCTTGATAGATTCCTATCAATATGGCCTCAGGCCAGGAAAATAGCCCAAATATTCACACTGCGGCAGATCTTGGAGAAGATCCCTGAATTCCAGGTCGACACACGCCACCTTTTCGTCGATTTTAAGGCCGAATATGACAGTGTACAATCTATATAGAGCCATGTTAAAACCATGCCAAGCTCGTCGGGTTTACAGGATGACACCTGTTCCATTAAGGTCGATAAGGAGTTAACCGAAACCTTTGCTTTCAACAAAGGATTTAGACAAGGTGACGCACTGTCATGTGATATTTTCCACATCATCCTCGAAAAGATCGTGCGGGATTCACTGGCCAATAGAGGAGGCACGATCTACTTCAAGTCTGCACAATTGCTCGCATACGCTGATGACACTGAAGTGATTGGGAGAACGCAGCGAGACGTCACTGAAGCTTTTGTGAGCATTGAAGCAGAAGCGGCTAAAATGGGTCTGAAGGTAAATGGTGGCAAGACCAAATATATGCTGTCGTCAAAGAAAGACGCACAACACCGACGTCTTGGCCAGAACGTCCCCATTGGCAGCTATAACTTTGATGCAGTCCAGGATTTCGTCTACCTTGGCTACTCACTGGTGAGAAGCGGCAACGACACCAGCGCTGAGATCGGACGCATAGTAATTCTTGCCAACCGCTGGTTCTCTGGGCTCAAGAGGCAATCGAGTAACCAAGGTGACCCTCTTTAAAAAATTAATCATCCCGGTCCTCCTATATGGTGCAGAGGCATGGACCTTGTCAAAAATGGGTGAAGAGGCCCTTGGTCGTTTCGAGTGGAAAATTCTGCATACAATCTTCGGTCCCGTTTGTGTTGACAGAGAGTGGAGGAGAAGATTCAACCACAAACTGTACGGGCTGCTTAGTGACATCGGCCTAGTATGACGTCTTCAGATCCAACGTCTAATATGGCTAGGCATGTAGATCGAATGGACAGTACAGCTCCGGCCGCAGAGCCTTCGACTCCAACCCGGAAGAACGACGTAATAGAGGACGGCCGCACCTAAGGTGGCACACGCTGTTGGCACACGCACGTTGGGAACTGGACGTGCGACATTGGAAACAGTTAGCAAAAGATCATACTGGCTGAAAAGGCTTGTTGGTTGAGGCCCAGGTTCACCCCGAACTGTAACGCCACCTATGTAAGTGAGTAATGCATTAAGTACAAGTCTCCGCTACATCTCTATCGATTTTGAGAAGGATTATGCTCTCGACAGCTTGAACCGAGATGCTATATGGTTAGCCTTGCGCAGAAGGGGCATACCGGAACAACTTTTGCTTCTATCAAAGTTGCATATGAGGGCGGTAACTGTCACGTCTTACATAGCGGTAAGATGTCAGATGAATTCGATGTCCAAAGTGAAGTACGTCAAGGTCCCTTACTGTCACCACTATTGTTATTGGTGGTTATCAGTAATGATGAAGACGGAAACCAATTGTGGAATTCGTGGGGCTATGACGACTTACCTCAAACACCTAAACTACGCTAACGATGTCTGCCTAGTTTTTCATAGGAAAATGGACCCCCACCCAATTGCCCGCAATCTAGAAGCTGAAGCAAACAAAGTGGGGCTCAAATCAAACACAGCTAAAACAAAAGCCATGGGTACCATGGGTACGCAGCATGGCCAGACAGGAAGTCCAGAAAGTTGGCAACTTGAAGTTGACAATATCTAGAAAGTATGGTCTTGGCTAACCGTGCTAGCTACGAACTGGATATACGGAACAGAATCAGGAAGTTATGTCCGGTATGCTCTCCACAATCTGGAAAAGCAATGCTATCAGCCTAAGAACCAAACTGCGACAGTACCTGTAAGGTGGGCACTATTAACACAAGCCAGCTACAAGTCTTCGTAAATGAATATTTAAAAAGAGACTTCAGGATTTGTTGGCCGACCCGTAACTCCAACGAATAACCTATCAGAGGACGGGCCAGGAACCTATAAACATTACTATACGAAGAAGAAAGTTGCAGTGGATTGGACATATCTTTCGGCATGAGGACAACTCTATTGCGAAATATACGATGCAGTGGAACCCGCTCATCCAAGCAGGGCTGGCCATAGTGCAGTGGTAAACATCACCGACTGTCGAGCGGAAGGTCTGTAGTTAAAGTCTGTCCATAGCCAAGAAATACGATTCCTATACGGAAAAATTGTGTAACCCACCTGTTATGGCTGGGAAGTGATCAGAATACTGATGATGGCTTAACACACAGTATATGGTCACTTCAAATTCATACTCTGTGTGAAGTTCTAATATATCGGCATAATGGCATGGAACATTTGCTGAGAATTGCAACCAACTTGAAAATTCAGTCGACTTCCTCTCGAATCCTACCTAGGACAACCACCCCTGGAGAGTAGTGAACGAACATCTACGACCCAAACCATCTGCGAAAAGCAGGTCGCCCTAGGCAAACGTGGCGCGGAACAGTCGAGGAGGAATCGAGATCTTTAGGAATGAGTTGGAGGCAGCTCAAACGCATTGCAGAAGTCCAAAATAGATGGCGCGCAGGCGTTATTGACGCACTATGCCCTTCGAAGGGTTTATGAACATAGTAAGGTCTAGTTTAGCTGCTCATTAAGACACAGTATGCTTACTTGCTACGAGTCAAAATAAATTGTCTGCTCCTCGCGTCTGGGGAAGGAAGTCGCTTTTGATAGGGTCATTGGCATTCGAGCATAAACAAGAAGCTTGTGATCGAAAAGATGGCGAGATGCTATCACATAATGTTCGGAGGTTTTATCAACGAATAAAGCAAACGTGACAGGGATATAAAGCTAGAAGGGAAGCCTACAGGGACGATAACGGAATCCTGGTTGAGAATCCTGGTTAAGAATCTGGAAAGACCAAACAAAATCTACTAGAGCAGACGGACTACCTGTCGATGTCTTTAAGGCAGCAGGAGATGACCTGGTTGGGAGTAAGGAGATAAGTCTGCAGAACATTGCTTATAAGATCTTATCTGCTGCACTGTGTGAACGTCTGAAACCCTTCGTTAATAAACTGATTGGTCCATATCAGTGAGGTTTCAGGACCGGGAAGTCCACTATCGATCAAGTATTCACACTGCGGCAGATCCTGGAAAAAACCAACGAGTTCCAGATCGACATCCATCACCTGTTTGTCGACTTTAAGGTCGCATACTTAGCGTACTTAGAGATGCGCTATACAGCGCCATGTCTATTTTTCGTATCCCTGCCAAACTGGTCATATTGTGCATAATCAGGTGCATCAGGGTCGGAAGCGACTTGGCCGAGACGTTTAATGTCAAAAAAGGTTTTAGACAGGGCGATACGCTATCGTGTCCTTGAAAGGATCGTGCAAAACTCACTAGTCAATACGAGCGACACGATCTGCTCGCATATGCCATTGACATGATTGGAAGAGCTCAGCGAGATGTCATTGAGGCCTTAACGAGCATTGAGGTGGAAGCGGCTAAAATGGGACTCGCAGTAATTGAGGGCAAATATATGCTGTCATCGAAAAAGGACACGAACCACCGGCGTCTTGGCCAGGGCGCACATTGCCACGTATACTTTCGAAGTAAGGTAGTCAAGGACTTCATCTACCTAGGCTCCGTAGTGACATGCTGCAATGATATCAATGCCGAAATCAAACGTAGAATAACCAACTGCTGTTTCTTTGGGCTCGGGAGGCAACAGAGAAGCAAGGCACTCGATGGGAAAACCAAAGTGACCATATATAAGATCCTTACCATCCCGGTCCTGCTTTATGGCACTTTATCGAAAGCGTATGAGGAGGCCCTTGGTCGTTTTAAGAGAAAAATTCTGCCTACGATTTTCTGCATAAATGGGGAGTGGAGGAGAAGACTTAATAGTGAATTGTACGGGCTGTACAAGGACATGAACGTATCAGGGCGTCTGCGGAGCCAACGCCTACGATGGCTAGGTCATGTAGAGCGCATGGGAACCACAGCTCCGGCCCGGAAAGTCTTTGAAACCAACCATGAGGGGCGAAGCGTTCGAGGACGGCCAAACTTAAGGTGGCGCACGCAAGTGGAGAGAACCTCAACCAACTAAGCTTGCGGCACTGGAGACTGCTGGCGAAAGACGGGCCGGTTGGAGAGGTTTTTTAAAAGAGGCCCAGGTTCGCCATGATCTGTAGCGTCGAAGAAAAAGAAGAAGGAGCTTCTCGCGTCTAGCTTTGGATTTAGGCGTCTTAGTACCTTAGTACATGAAGCGTGTCACTCCTACAGACTTGATGATGGCTGTAGCGTCTTCCAGGCTGAGATCTTTGCAATCAAAAAAGGCGCGGATCTGATTCTTAGGGAGAATTTCTCAGGTAAGAGAATCAAAATTTATGTTGACAGTCAGACAGCCATTAAGGCTCTGCAAGCAAGATGGATAAGATCCAAGCTCGTAAAACTCTGTAAAGAGAAACTAGAAGAAATATCGGATGTCAATGAGGTAACCATCTGCTGGGTACCAGGGCAGGTGAATATCCCTGGAAATAAGGAGGCGGACGAACTAGCCAGACTGGCATCAGGCGCAGATACTTCGCAGATCACAACTGAGGCTAGAACGTCACTCAGCATACTATTCAGAGAAATAGGGGTGGAACTACTAGGAAAGGCCAACAAGCGATGGTGTCAGTTAGATACATGCGCAACGGCAAAGCTAACGTGGCCTGTCTATGACGAAAAAAAGACGGAAAGTCTGCTAAATCTTGGTAGAGGAAATATACGACTGGTAGTCGGTGCTCTCACTGGGCACTGCATGATATCATATCATGCAGCTAGACTAGGCCAGCCCTACAACGATTTTTGCAGAAGCTGTAGGGACGAAGAGGATATAGAATCCATTGGCCCGAAAAAGAATTACGTACCTCGGGAACTATGTATTTCTTTTCGGGTTTAGAGGAGGCAAGAGACATTAAGCTGAACAAACTGCTAAGGTTCTTAGTTGAATGTGGGTGGTTCAGCTCAGCGAGTAACTAACAGGTTCCCCTCGGGTTAGTTTTTAAAATGGGCACAATGGACTCTTAGTAGTCTAAGTGAACCGTGACCTCATGTCAATAGGGCACCCAACTAACCTAACCTAGTACCTCCTTTATATGTAGCATTTTCAATTATTGTGCTTCCTCTAAAGTTTGTCTTCTGACGCTATGGTCCATGGCTATTTGATCCAGTTCCGAATGATACATATGCAATCACTAATTTGTCAAATAACTGAAACAGTAGATCTTTGTATCCGGCACTCGAATAAGTTCTTTAGACGCCCACGTTCCTCTTTCAATGGCATGTGGTGCGCTTTATTGCTATCAGCATCCGTATGCGCTTCAACAACACCGTCCTTGAGCAATATTGAGTTAAGATTTCCTTCCCTTTCACGCATAGCTTCCACACTTACTTCAGTAGAAGACACGCAATATTGACGCCAACATCTTACGTCCATTTACGAACTGCTGTCCGAAATTAGCCACTTAACTTCCATCACACAAGGCAAGACAGAACAAAGATGGGTACGAGTACTACTGCATGACATCCGTGTTCGTCATCGTTCTCAATCAGATTATCCGTAAATGCGGACAAGTCAATATCGACGGAGATCAACTTCTCATTGTGGTTTGCATTGAACCAAGTGTTCCGTTTTGTTAGTTTGCTCATTCCCACTACAAACAGAGTGTGCAGTACACGTAATTGTATCTACTTGAACTCAACCCGTACTGTCTGCCATTCATGTGCTGCTGCTGATAGTGTGATATATCGGATAAATCGCTTTCCGGTACAAGAGCAGCGAAACAACGTGGACAAATAATGGAATTCACAGGAACTTTCACTGTTGCGTAAAGCAGCACAAAAGAGTAGCAGTCGCAGTCAAGAGGAAGTAACACAGGTACTAGCACTAGGTAGTGTCTACCTCCGTACCTGTATACCTCGTTCATTATTCACTTTCGGAAGCTCGGAAGTTCACAAGTCATGTGTGGATTGTAATCGTACCTTTTATACATTTCCTCTCTTTCCTGACTTGGAAATTGTTTTTTATTTAATTGTTTTCTTTGGTTTTTGTCTCTTTTGCAGTTCACATCAACGATGCTGTACGATCCAGTTCGTAAGAAAGAATCATCACCGTCATTTCAAACGGAACGTGATGCCTGCTTAACATACTTTTCCCAATGGAACGAGGCTGATCAAGTTGATTTCGTTGAGCAGTTACTGTCGCGAATGTGTCACTATCAGCACGGACATATAAATGCATTCTTGAAACCGATGTTGCAAAGGGACTTCATTTCTCTATTGCCCAGTAAGTAACTTGTTTATTGCCATTTTGTTGTTTTTGTTTCATTCAGTATTCATGCGGGGGAAGCACGACAGTGTGTGACTGCAACTCAACTCCCACTCGAGCTCTGTTTACAAGAGTAGCGATTTCCTTCCCCGAAGCTTTGTTACGTAAAGTGATGGTGATGGATTTATTGCTTACAAAAGATCGTACGGGGGTTAGGTGAAAAGTTATCGGCCTGACACATACCTAGTCTTGCCATAAGGTCTGTTACACAATTTCCAGCGCTTATCGTTCAACACTTCTTGCAGGAATAGAACCATTCACTTTTTTCAGAACTTACTTACTTACTTACTTATCAGGCCTGCGATCCATGGAGGATCTGAGCCTGAGCTATAGCTGCCTTCCATCCTTGACGGTCCCGGGCACGCTGCTTCCAGTTGTCAAGACCAAGATGTCCTACATCCGCGATTACTTGGTCTTTATACCGGAGGTTCGGTCTTCCTCTTCTTCTCGAACCAGGAGGCTCGAAGTCGAAGAACCTCTTAGCTGGAGCGTTGATGTCCATGCGCTCGATGTGGCCGAGCCAGTGTAGTCGACGGATCCTTGCCTTCCGGACTACATCCACATCTTGGTACAGCTCGTAGAGTTCGCGGTTGTGTCTTCTTCTCCATTCACCTTCCTCACAGACAGGACCAAATATCCGGCGCAGAATTTTTCTTTCGACAGAACCCAAAATCAGCTCCGCTATCCTGCTTATCGTCCAGCTTTCGGCTCCGTACAGCAAGGCTGGCAGAATGAGCGTTTTGTAAAGCATGACTTTGGTCTTTCGAGTGAGGAGTTTTGACCCCAGTTGTTTGGACAAGCCGAAGTAGCAGCGATTGCCAAGGGCGATTCTACGCCGGATCTCCACTGTGGTGTCATTTGTGGAATTTACGTTTGCCCCGAGGTAGACAAACTCCTTAACTACCTCGAAATTGTAGCTGTCAATTGTTATGTTTTGTCCCAGGTGGTGAGCGACGGATTGATTTTTGCTTGACAGCATGTATTTCGTTTTGTCCTCATTGATCTTAAGACCAATTCGTTTCGCCTGTTCTTCAATCGCCGTTAATGCTTCCACAATGCCACGGCGAGAACACGCGATGATATCGATATCATCCGCGTATCCTAGCAGCTGGATGGACTTGTAAAAGATAGTGCCTTCCCTGTTGACGCCTGCCCGTCGCACTATCTGCTCCAGCACCAGGTTGAAGAAGTCACATGACAGCGCAGCTCCTTGCCGAAATCCGGTGCATGTTTCGAATGGTTCCGAGGTCCTAGAACCGAGTTGCACGGTGCATCGCGTGTTTTTTAGCGTGGCGCGACACAACTGGATCAGTTTTACCGGGATCCCGAATTCGGCCATCGCCCTAAACAGTTCTTCACGATGAATGCTGTCGTATGCGGCTTTGAAATCGATGAAAAGATGGTGTGTATCAATTCGAAACTCGTTGGTCTTTTCCAGGCCTTGTCGAAGTGTGAAAATTTGGTCCATAGTTGATTTGCCGGGCCGGAAGCCGCACTGGTAGCTGCCGATTAGTGCGGTGCAAAATGGTTTTAGACGTTCACACAATACGCTGGACAGGATCTTGTATGCGACATTGAGCAGGGATATACCTCTATAGTTCTTGCAAGAGGTAGGATCGCCTTTTTTGTGGATGGGGCATATAGAGCTGGTATTCCAGTCGTCGGGCATGCTCTCATCTTCCCAAATTCTGCAGATCATCTGGTGCATGCTCCCTACCAGAACATCGCCGCCAGCCTTGAAGAGCTCTGATGGCAAGCCATCTGAGCCTGCGGCCTTGTTGTTCTTCAGCTTCTGAATAGCTGTGCCGACTTCTTCTATGCTGGGTGGGAGGACTACTTCAGCGGCTGGAGTTGGGATTTCCTCGGTCCCTACCACTCTCTCTTGGTCATGCTCGTTAAGCAGCTGCTGGAAGTGCTGCTTAAATACATCCACTATTCCCTGCGGGTCGGTGACAAGATTACCCTCGCAGTTTCGAAGAGCCAGGGTGCCCTTTTTGAAGCCTCCTGCAAGGCCTTTGAAGAATACTACGTAGTCAGTTTGGTTTCAGTTTGCAAACTATTAACATGGGGAGATTCGGGTCGTATTACCACGACCCGCGTTGCATAAATGGGGAAAAAGTGCAGGCCAAATTTTCGAGTTGCTGAAACCACTCGGAATATCAAGAATATTCGTTTATCGGGCTATTGCTCGTTTAGGCGTATTGTCTGGAGTAGAGAACAGGCAGTGCGTGAACGCATTCGGAGAAATCCCCTTAGAAAGCAGAAGATCATGTCCAAAGATTTGGATAAATCAACCAGATCTATGTCTCCTTCTCATCCATGCAGCCGCAGCAGAAGTCATTGGAGGGTAGCTCTAGTCTGGCGGCGTGTTTTCCAATGATGCAGTGACCTGTAATGACGCCTACTAGAGTGCTTAAGGTTGCCCTTTTGGTTGCCACTAGGTCCCTGGTCCTAGGTTTAGCTTAGGCCAGTGTGTGGTGTGTTTTTAGGTACCCGAGGGTAGAAAGACTGAGTGTGCTTGACCCTAGCGAGTTCGTCGGCCGTGCAGTTTCCTGGAATATCCCTATGCCCGGGAACCCACAGTAGTTTTATCTCGAACTGTTCAGCCATCTTGTCTAGACAAAGACGGCAATTAAGATATATCTTTGGTTTGTGGGTTATCGTGGCCAGGAATTTTATCGCGGTTTGGCTGTCCGTGCAAATGATAATATCCTTAGCGGATATTACATTGATCTTAAGCCCTGCAAAGGCCTCCCTTATCGCTGTTTATTCTGCTTAGTACATACTGCCGTTGTTTGGGAGTCTAAAAGATAGGTTGAGGTTAATACAAAGACAACTTCGAAGTTCCTAGTGAACACTTACTACGGGATGATGTAGTCTTATCAGTGTGGTTTCAGGCCAGGTAAATCCACAACAGACCAAATATTTACGCTACGGCAGATCTTGGAGAAGACCCAGGAATACCAAATCGCCACTCACCACCTCTTCGTCGATTTCAAGGCTGCATATGACAGCGTGTATAGAGATGAACTATACAAAGCTATGTCTAGTTTTACCATTCCTGCCAATCTCGTCCGACTGCAGGATGACAATGGAGAACTCTCACTGCTCCATTAAGGTCGGTAATGAACAAACCGAGAGCTTTGATGTTAAAAAAGAATTTTAACAAGGTAACTTAAATGGTCAAGGAATGTGTCTACCATGGCTTACTGATGATCGACGACAACAACACCAGCGCTGAGATGAAACGCAGAGTCACTCTTGCCAACCGCTGTTTCTTTGATCTCAAGAGGCAATCGAGAAGTAGAGCCCTCTCTCAGAAAACCAAGGTGACACTAAATAAGGCCTTGATCATCGCAGTCCTCCTTTGCGGTGCAGAGGCTTGGACCTTAACAAAAGCGGATGAAGATGTCCTTGGTCGTTTCGAGAGGAAAAATATACGCACTACGGTACCGTTTCTTCAAACGGAGTATGGAGGAGAAGATTTAACGAAGAACTGTACGGGTTGTACAGCGACATCGGCTTTCGGATACAGCGTCTAGGGTGGCTAGGCCATATAGAGCGCATGGAAAATACAGCTCCGACCCGAAGAGTCTTCGAATTCACCCCAGAAGGAAAGCGCGGCAAAGGACAGCCGCATCTACGGTGGCGCACGCAGGTGGAAGAAGACCTTAACCAACTGGGCGTGCGGAAACAGGAAACAGCTGGCCAAAGACCGTGCTGGCTGGAAAGAATTGTTGGTTGAGGCCCAGGTTCACCACAGACTGTAGCGCCACCTATGTAAGTAAGTAAGTTTTCCGAGCACCAGATGCGACAATTTTGTTTGTTAACATAGCCGCCGAGATGAATATACGTTTCGTCAGAAAAGATGATTTTTCGCCCAAAATCGTTGTCTAATTCAAGCTGCTCTAAGGCCCAAACTGCGAAGCAATAACGAAGCGGATGGTCGCGCACCTTCAATTGCTGAGTCAATTGGACATTGTAAGCGAATAATCCGAATTCTCCTCAGGCTAGTGCGTGAAATGTTGAGTTGTTGAGATCGATGGCGAGTTGATGTTCGTGAATTGAGTCTCACACTCTCGGCCACAGCAGCCACATTCACACCTGTGCGCACCGTACGACGACGGGGACCATGAGTGATGTTCACTAGCACACCAGTCTCACGAACTTTTTGCACAAACTTGCGTACAGCAGTCGCGGTGGGTGCTTCATTTCGGCCAACACTTCTTTTCAAAAAAAAAAAAAAACCTACAGTTTGGGCTACACACCACTCACTTTGGAAATAAGTTTTCAATATTACCTAACGTCGTTCAAGCAAACTAACCACTCGGGGCTATGAGGTCATCGGATATGCTGATGAACTAGTAGTCATTGTTACGGGCAAGTGCGAGATCACTGCCTGTGAGCGCATGCAGCTTGCGCTCCAATTTATCTCTGACTGGTGTGGCAGAGAGGGTTTACCTATTAACCCAAATGAGACGATCTTAGTCCCATTTACAAAGAGGAGAAAGGTACAACCCTGCTCAATCTTACTAAATGGCACACGCATAGGATTTTCAGAGGAAGTAAAGTATCTAGGTATTGACCTGGACCGTAGACTCAACTGGAACTCCAATATGAGAAATAAACTCATGAAAGCGACTAAGGCCATGTGGGCCTGTCGACGCACCTACGGTAAAACCTGGGGACTTAAACCTAAGGTAGTCCACTGGCTATATACCGCGATAGTTAGACCTATCGTCACTTACGGGTCCACCGTATGGTGGTCAAAAGTTGAGCAAAAAACTAAAATTGTTAAGCTTCAACGCCTTCAGAGACTAGCGTGTCTCGGCATCACAGGCACTATGCCAACCTGCCCCACGGCAGCCCAAGAAGCACTCATTGGACTCACTCCACTGTACCTTTTTATCAAAAAGGTGGCATTACGCAGTGCAATCAGAATCCTCTGCTCGGGAACAAATATGCCATGTAGACCCGCAGGCCACATGTCCATATTACAACACCTTCCCGAGCTGGATATGATTACTACAGTCTCGGACGCACTGCCACACACCTTCACCTTTGACAAGAGATTTGAGATACTGATCCCAAACCGCTCAGCATGGGAAAACAGTGATCCCCTGCTAAATGTCAAAGGCCTTATGTGGTACACGGATGGCTCCAAGATGGCTTCCGGCGTTGGCGCCGGCATCTTTGGACCAAAACGCAAAATCTCGAAGGCACTGGGAATAAGTCCCAGCATCTTCCAAGCAGAGCTGCATGCCATCCTAATATGCGTAAATCTAAATCTTGAGACTGGCATCAGAGGAGTAACCATCAACATACTCTCTGATAGCCAAGCAGCGCTTAAATTGCTGGGTTCGTACAGCACGAACTCAAAAACCGTCAAGGAATGCCATGACGCCCTACAAGACCTCGCCAAAAGAAACAATGTTAAACTTTGGTGGGTGCCAGGCCATAAAGGTATCAGGCGCAATGAAATTGCCGACCAACTTGCCAGGAAGGGCTCCAGTGACAAGTATATAGGTCCGGAACCATTCTGCGGCATTCCCGCGTCTAAGATAAATTACTTCTTAGACAAGTGGGAAAAATTACAACACCTGTCCTTTTGGAACAGCGTTCGGGGACTCCGTCAATCTAAACGACTTATACGACCCCTGAACAAGCACCCTATTGACATACTCAAATTCAATAGGATGGATATCAGAAGACTAGTCAGCTATCTAACGGGACACTGCGGTCTGAGATATAATTTAAACAAAATTAGTCTCTCGTCTGAAACTGAGTGTCGGCTCTGTTTAGAGGACGATGAGACGGCAGAACACATACTGTGTGAGTGTGCTGCTCTCTGCCATCTTAGGAAGCGTATCCTTCTCAGTGAAGTTATGACTCCTGAGGGGTTCACCCTGGCTCCTACGAGAAGCATTCTCAACTTCATTGTGGAGGTGGAGAGGCTACTCGGCTAGCAGGCACAATACATCTGCAAAGGTCGCAGTGCCGCATTGCTATTGATAGCACAAGCCCTATATAAAAAAAAAAAAAAGAAAACCTCGTTCAAGCGTAATACGACTCATTTTGTTCCGCGGAGGTCTGATACTGACTTTCTGTCAAGATTTCGAGCGGCAAACAACTGTCAGTGTCAAAATAACCTATGATTTAAAAGAAAACCACTAGATGGCCCACCCTTTACCTACGTGTCGTTAAGGTGAACATTTACTGCACTAAATGGTCTCAGTATATTCAACGGGAAAAGAGCTGCTGAGAAAAGGCGAAACGGTCCTTCTTGGCTCCTGTGATTCTTCTTTTCGAAGAGTACATACAAGGTCCTGTCCAGCGTATTGTGTGAACGTCTAAAACCATTTTGCACCGCACTAATCGGCAGCTACCAGTGCGGCTTCCGGCCCGGCAAATCAACTATGGACCAAATTTTCACACTTCGACAAGGCCTGGAAAAGACCAACGAGTTTCGAATTGATACACACCATCTTTTCATCGATTTCAAAGCCGCATACGACAGCATTCATCGTGAAGAACTGTTTAGGGCGATGGCCGAATTCGGGATCCCGGTAAAACTGATCCAGTTGTGTCGCGCCACGCTAAAAAACACGCGATGCACCGTGCAACTCGGTTCTAGGACCTCGGAACCATTCGAAACATGCACCGGATTTCGGCAAGGAGCTGCGCTGTCATGTGACTTCTTCAACCTGGTGCTGGAGCAGATAGTGCGACGGGCAGGCGTCAACAGGGAAGGCACTATCTTTTACAAGTCCATCCAGCTGCTAGGATACGCGGATGATATCGACATCATCGCGTGTTCTCGCCGTGGCATTGTGGAAGCATTCACGGCGATTGAAGAACAGGCGAAACGAGTTGGTCTTAAGATCAATGAGGACAAAACGAAATACATGCTGTCAAGCAAAAACCAATCCGCCGCTCACCACCTGGGACAAAATTTAACAATTGACAGCTACAATTTCGAGGTAGTTAAGGAGTTTGTCTACCTCGGGGCAAACGTAAATTCCACAAATGACACCACAGTGGAGATCCGGCATAGAATCGCCCTTGGCAACCGCTGCTACTTCGGCTTGTCCAAACAACTGGGGTCAAAACTCCTCACTCGAAAGACCAAAGTCATGCTTTACAAATAGCTCATTCTGCCAGTCTTGCTGTACGGAGCCGAAAGCTGGACGGTAAGCAGGACAGCGGAGCTGATTTTGGGTTCTTTCGAAAGAAAAATTCTGCGTCGGATATTTGGTCCTGTCTGTGAGGAAGGTGAATGGAGAAGAAGACACAACCGCGAACTCTACGAGCTGTACCAAGATGTGGATGTAGTCCGGAAGGCAAGGATCCTACGACTACACTGGCTCGGCCACATCGAGCGCATGGACATCAACGCTCCAGCTTAGAGGGTCTTCGACTCCGAGTCTCCTGGTTCGAGAAGTAGAGGAAGACCGAACCTCCGGTATAAAGACCAAGTAATCGCGGATGTAAGACATCTTGGTCTTGACAACTGGAAGCAGCGTGCCCGGGACCGTCAAGGATGGAAGGCAGCTATAGCTCAGGCTCAGATCCTCCATGGATCGCTGGCCTGATAAGTAAGTAAGTAAGTAACATACGTAGAGCACCGTGGCGCAATGGGTAATGTATTGGCGTCTGGCGCCTATGACACGGGATGGGATCCCGACACAGCCATGTCATCCCCTCTGCGCGGTTCTGACAAAACCCCCTGTAGTAAAATTGTTATGAAAAGCTTCTCGAAATTCGTCGTTCGGAACCGGCAATAAACTGTAGGTCCCTTTCACCTATGGGAAAATAAAATCACACAACACATGGGTGATTGAGAGAAGCTCGGCTTTGGTCCTTCATGGACTGTAACGCCAACATACATACATAATTCTAAGAAGACAGCCCTTACTTCCAGGAGTACTGATACGTAGCAATGCCTACCGACCGTCAAGACATTCAACTTGTTACTCAGCACCTACAGACACGATTCGATATGAAATCAAAATCGAAAAAAACTTTCTTTTCACCTAATGATGCATTTAAGCTGACGAATTTCCCTTTTTCTCGTTAACGCCATTCAATTTGTGATTGGAGTTTATGCTCCAGCTGTGCAACTTGAATGATTTGGCATTTTGTATTACAAAAACTTATCGTGGTTGGCACGGTTTGGCGCCAGCCTTTTCGTTACGGTCACATGGGCAAGTTGCTTAAGTGGTGGCAATCATGATTACTCATCGTGGTGACGTGAAACGTATCGATGGAGTTGACTGTGACGAATCGTGGTAAGCCACGTTTATCCTCGCTCATAGTCATGCGGGTTGGTGAAGCTTCTATTCTCCTACCTTCCAGCTGAGAAGGTCTTACGGTTGGTTGTTTATTCCAAAGGTTTTTGGGGACATGGCCACTTAAGGTTATATTAAACTGACCCTCAAGTTGGGCCTATATTTTTTCTTTGGCTTTTGTTTTCTCTATCGGACAAGATACTATCATCACCAGTTGGTCGTTAATAGTGTATAGGGTACGTCGACTCTCAAGGTTCCAAGTTTGGCAACATGCTTTAGGAGGTGCAATGGAGCGATTGCCGCGAGGCGTAACGACTCTAGTAATAGCAGTTGTATTCATAGACAACCTGACATGATTCATGGGTTTAACACCAAATGGTAAGCGCTGAATTGGTACGTTGTATGCGTACACTTCCAGGGAATCACTTCTGTATTCAAGACTGTTCGCCTTAGTTCAGTTGATTTCCTGGACTAGCCATTGCTAGCTCATTAGCTTGTAAACAACCAAAACCAGTAGCCATATAGGACTCAATGAAAAAGCGTCGCGCAGCAGTAAAGACGTACTCCGAAAGCCTAATTATTCATGAGCGCGTACACGCTTCGCTGAATGACACCGTGCTAGATAGCAACAAACGTGTGCAGTTACCCATGCCTCTGTCCATGATTTAATTGAGCTCACCATTGCTTAATGTTTTACACGCAATCGCTGTAACTGGCCGTCCTTAGGGTACAATTCACTAGTAGTGCCACCATAACGACCTGCTACTCCACACTTTTTTGCTCAACAGTTTTTTGCTTTGCCTCTCTCACTGATTATTCTTCTTTTGTGTTAATATGAGTTCTTTCGAGTCCAGGGTATGTATGCTTGCGCCAGCACTCACGTTGAATGTCTTGGGAAAACGTGGTCATTCTCAGGTTTTCTGGTTTTTTCGTTTGAGTGTTTTTCGTTTCGCTTATAGTACTTGCCGTGCGGTAGGTTGAGAATGGGGCTGAGTGTGCTACGATCTTGAGATTGCTTTTAGGTAATTTGTGTGTGGAAAGAGGCAGCAGTTTCGTTCTCGGTCACCTTCGATCCTAAGAGTTTCAGTTTCCATCTGGCTTGATTGCTACGGCATCCATTCATCCTTTGATGTCACTGAATTCAGATTGAATAAGCCGCAAAAGCATTGTACCTTGTCATCTATCCCTCATCTGCTCTTAGGAATCGCTTCTCGTTTTGTTCTGTTCAAGTGATATAATCTGCGTCATCGCCTTCGTCAACAACCTTTTTGTAACCACCATCCATATCCCATAAAATTCATCATCATACCTACGGTTGGCATGGGTACACCTTTATCTCTGACTACCTTCGCCAGTCATCTACCTGCAGAGTAAGATTTTCTTTGTGTCTCTTGCGTACATTTTATATAACTGCGCAGCACGAGGTGTTGTACCTCTCCTCCCCCTCGAACACACATACTTCGTACTCGTTTGTGTCTGCTTTTGTCCCCATTTCGCTGGTGGCTATATGTACATTTAAATCTCTTTTTGCTGGAAATTTTTCCATCACTCTATGGTTTTATGTCTCATTTTCCTAGAAGACTGCCGCTCATCCTCGTTCCTCGTTCCCTGCCCCACTACAAAAACAGAGAAGAGACGACAGATATTGCGGTTGACTAGACTAGTGTTACCATTACGCTTACCCGTATTGTTGGACGGAATACTCGTTCATAATTAAGTAATGCAGAAAGAAGGAAAATATAATTTTGTCGCAACCTCTTCGGTTCGAATCGAAGCATAGAGTCTACCTACTGCTGCCAAGCGAATTGAAGGCGTCACGTCATACACAATGCAATTAACATCTCCATATTAAGCAAGGTAGTTACTGTCTGACTATGATTGCTTGCTTGCAGGTCTTGAGTTCCTTGAATTGGTCATCTATGACCTAAGAAGCTGATTGCATACAACTCTGAAAGTGAGTCATTCGCATTTAATGGATTTGGGTTTGTAGGTCATTGAACTGACTCTTGCCCTATTCGAAGACCTGGAGAAGTCAATTCTCATTTCATTATTGTCTTGCTTCTTCTTCTTCTTCTTCTTAGCAGGCGCTACAGCTCGGGGTGAACCTGGGCCCCCACCAACATGCCCCTCCATCTAGCACGATCTTTTGCTAGCCTTTTCCATTGCCGTACACCCAGTTGGCTGAGGTCACCTTCCACCTGTGTGCACCATCTTAAGTGCGGCCGTTCTCTGCTTCTTCGTCCCTCGGGGTTGAACTCAAAGACTCTCCGGGCTGGAGCTGTGGTGTCCGTAAAGTTCGTGGTTGAATGTTTTCCTCCTGCGTTTATAGGCCAGAAAATCACGCGCAAAATCTTTCTCTCGAACCGACCGAGGACCTCCTCATCCGCTTTTGATAGTGTCCATGCTTCTGCGCCGTACAACAGGACCGGGATGATAAGGGTCTTATATAGAGTCAACTTTGTCGTTCGAGAGAGGGCTCTATTACTCAGTTGCCTCCTGAGCCCAAAGAAACAGCGATTGGCATGAGTGATTCTGCGTTTGATTTCGGAACTGATGTCGTTGTTCCAGGTCACTGTGGAGCCAAGGTAGACGAAGTCCTTAACTGCCTCGAACTTGTATCTGCCTATACAAACGTTCTGGCCAAGACGTCGGTGTTGAGCGTCCTTTTTTGATGACAGCAAATATTTAGTTTTGCCCTCGTTTACCGCCAAACCAATTTTCGCCGCCTCCTTCTCAATACTTGCAAACGCCTCATTGACATCTCGCTGTGATCTACCTATTACGTCAACGTCGTCGGCGTATGCAAGGAGTTGCAAGGATTTGAAATGGATTGTGCCTCGTGTGTTGGCGAGTGATTTTTGCACAATCATTTCCAATATGATGTTGAAGAAATCGAACGACAGCGAATCGCCCTGCCTAAATCCTTTTTTGACATCAAAACTGTCGGTAAGGTGTTCACCAATTCGGATGGAGCAGCGAGCATTCTCCAAAGTCATTCTGCATGGTCTGACGAGTTTAGCAGGTATGTCGAAGATAGACATAGCGTTGTATAGCTCGTCTCTAATTACGCTGTCGTATGCGGCCTCGAAGTCGACAAATAGGTGGTGAGTGTCGACTTGAAATTCATTGGTTTTCTCCAGGATCTGCTGCAGTGTGAAGATTTGATCGATGGTGGACTTCCCTGGCCTGAAGCCACACTGATAAGGACCTATCAGCTTATTTACAAAAGGCTTCAGGCGTTCACACAAAACGGCAGAGAAGATTTTGTAGGCGATGTTAAGGAGGCTTATTCCTCTATAGTTGGCGCTATCAGAGGGGTCTCCTTTCTTGTGGATCGGGCATACGATGCTGAGACTCCATTCCTCGGTCATGCTTTCCACTGACCATATCTTACAGATGAGCTGGTGCATGCTCCAACCAGGTCATCCCCAGCTGCCTTGAAGAGCTCAGCAGACAGTCCGTCTGCGCCAGCAGCTTTATTCGACTTGAACTTCGATATGGCAATCTTAACTTCGTCGAGGTCAGGGGGACAGAATTCTCTGTGGTCTTCGTCGATTAGAAATGGATCATTCTGCCTGACAGCGGTATATTGACTAACATCGCCGTTATACAGTCTGCAGGAGTCTGGAGGAGTTTTCCATATTCTCAGCATCGACTGCCGTTCTCATCCCTGCAGGCTTCCGTTCTGGCTTTATTACCTTGGCATGTTCGCTTTATCTGTTGATAAAACTTTCGAACGTCACGCCTGCAGTAACACCTCTCGAAATCTCCAATCGCGTGCTTCGCGTGCTCTTTCTTCTAAGAAGCTTATGCTCCTCCCTTCTTTTTAACTCGTAGAGCTCACGAGCTGCTCTTGTTCTTTTATGCAGCGAGGCCTTATATGTATCCTGCTTCGCTGTGTGAATGCTCCTGCACTCGTCATCGAACCAGGTGTTTCTTCGTGGTGGAGCCTTGAAACCCGAAACTTCGGAAGCAGAGCTTTTCAGGGCTTGTTTGCAAAGGCTCCACTGCTGTTCTTTTGATAGCGTGAAGGAGGAGCGGTTTCTGGCGATAGTAGCTTTCCGACGTCATAACTTTGTATTGTTACTCTACTCCGCTGCGTTCGTGATATCCGTAAGCGCATCTTGGCTACTACAAGATAGTGGTCCGAGTCGATGATAGCCCCTCGGAAAGTTCGAACATCAAGAATAGTGGAGGAGTGTCTGACGTCGATCGCGATGTGATCAATCTGGCTAGTGCCTTTGTGTATATCTAGGTGCGGGAAGCTCGTACTGGCTAGAAGGAGATTTCGCCCCGTAGCAAGATCAATCTGCCTGTGTCCGTTATCGGAGGTGGTGTCGTGTAGGCTATGTTTGCCGATGACTCGTTTAAAGATGCTTTCCTTACCCAGCTTAGCATTGAAGTCTCCTAGTACAATTTTGATGTCATAGCTGGGACACTGGGCATAGTTCTGTCTAGGAGATCGTAGAACTCATCTTTGGCGGAGTCATCCTTGTCTTCTGTGGGGGCGTGCACGCAGATCAGGCTAATGTTAAAAAATGTTGCTTTGATACGGATTGTTATGAGGCGTTCGCTCACATGCCGAAAGGTTAGGACTTTTTGCCCTCATCCACCTCGAACCACAAATCCGCATCCAAACTATCGTTGCCCTCTCTCCCTATAGCAGTCGCCGTAGTAAATATCGCAGTTTTTCATCCGCCTTATACCCGGTCCATTCCATCGCATTTCCTGGCTGACGGTGATGTCCGCTTTATAGCGGTCTAGAGCGTCCGCAAGTTGTTCAGCTGCACGTGGCCTGTTTAGGGACCTAACATTCCACGTACAGAGCCGAAGGTCATTGTCCTTTTTCGTTTTTTGCAAGGGTCGTCAACATTAATCCGGTCCGTTATATCCGAGGCTTGTGGTTGTTTCGGAGTTTGTGGTTTTTTTTACGGGTACGGCTTACTAGGCCGTAGCCCAACCGACTATTCCTGTTTTTTGGCGCAGGAGGCTCGCCATTCGCCCTTCCCCGTCTGCAATTTCCATAGGAAATCTCCAGATGGCACCACGAAGAGGTGGGGATAGGACTTACTAGCAGGCCAGCATCCTTCGGATAGATGCTACCCCTACGAGGCCTTTGTTAGTCTTTTGCCATCAAGGACATTTACTATTTCTCTTGCCAAATTGCTGAACAATTTGAACAAAGCCAAAAAAGAGCCAAAGTTCGACTCTAAAAATGTCCCTCTCTGCCGTTTGACGGAGTGATTGCGTAATGTTTGCTTGGAATCGTTTCATTTCTTTAGACTTGCCGCAATCAAACGGGGAATACAACCAAAAAGAAAGATTAATGAAGTGCCAGCAAGGAATTGTTCCAAATGGGAATAGCAAAAAAGCAAATTAACTATGATTCGTTAGCGAGAGAACTAAGCAACTTGTTTGCCAGTAACTAGAAAGACATTAGCATCCAAATTAATTGTCCGAAAAAAACAAAGTTGGTCGTTAGCAGGGACTGTTGTTGAGTCAAATGATTTTTTCTTTCATCTTATTTCCTGTCTTTGTGGTATAGCTTATGGGGAATGAGGTGTCGAGGTTGTGCGATGATCTATTCTTTTAATTAAAGAACGAAATCCGTGATTCATCGTCGATGTAGAATGCTGAGGTCAAAGAATTTTGTAGACCAATGCTATTGTGCTTCAGTTTTTGTCACTACGTCACCCAACTTCGATGATTCGATGACCCATTACTCATGACAGTGGATCGATAGTGGATAATCAGGTTTATTGTCCACCTCGTATGTAGTAATGTTGCAGAAGCAAACGGAATTTGTTTTGATCGTAATAGGGAAAATAAAACGCTGCAACTCGTCTTGCCAAGTTTATAATGTGTCCAAGCCCCCACAGAGGAGAAAGATGACCGACATAAAGACGACTTCTATGATCTCCTAGGCAGAACGTATGCGCAATGTCCCAGCTATGACACCAAAATCGTTCTAGAAGATTTCAATGCGAAGCTGGGTAAGGAGGCTATCTGTGAACGGGTCATTGGAAAACACAGCCTACACAACACCACGTCAGACAACGGACTAAGGCTAGTAGACTTTATGGCGGGACATAATCTGGAAGTAGCAAGTACACGATTCCCACACCACAACATCCATAAGGGGACCTCCTCCAGCATCCTAGATGTCCGAACCTTTCGAGGAGCCAACATCGATTCGGATCATTACCTTGTTGCAGCCAAGGTACGGATGCGAATTTCGCGGA
The DNA here is from genome assembly GCA_951905685.1 of Eumerus sabulonum. NCBI lineage: Eukaryota > Metazoa > Arthropoda > Insecta > Diptera > Syrphidae > Eumerus > Eumerus sabulonum. Next base: position 12,024,212 of record OX645060.1, read on the forward strand.
ATCAACGGAGTCGAGTAAGAACACCAAAATTTGACGTCGGAAAGCTGCAATCGCAGGAGACCGACAGGACCTGCGCCGATCAAGTTTCCCTCAAGCTTTCTCAGGTCCCGATGCAATCTGCAGAAACCATAGAACAGCAATGGAGTCGTTGTCAGAAAGCCATTAGAGAGGCCGCCTCAGATATACTCGATTCGAAACCCCTGGTTTGATGATGAGTGCAGACAGGCCCATGTAGAGAAACAGAATGCATACATGGCCACATTGCATCGACGGACGAGAGCTGCCCGCGAGATCTACGAACAGAAAAGGAGGCAGGAGCATACGCTTCTGAGAAGGAAAAAGAAGGAGCACGAAAAGCGCGAGATCGAGGAGATGGAGAGATGTTACTGCAGGAACGAGCAGAGCAGAAGCCTGCAAGCCTGAGATTGTGGAAGGACCACTTCTGCAGACTGTATAACGGCGATGATAGTCAAAATGCCGCCGTCAGGCAGAGCGAACCATTCACAATGGACGAAGACGAAGGAGAATCCCGTCCACCCGACCTAGACGATGTTAAGATAGCGATATCGAAACTTAAGTCTTATAAAGGTGCTGATGCAGACGGACTACCCGCGGAACTGTTTGAAGCAGTTGGCGATGAGCTGTTCTGCATCAACTCATCTGCAAGATATGGTCGGAAGAATGCATGCCCGATGAATGGAATCTCAGTATCGTTTGCCCGGTCCATAAGAAAGGAGACCCCTTTGACTGCGCCAATTACAAAGGGATAACCCTCCTGAACATCGCGTACAAGATCCTCTCTGCCATACTGTGTATGTGCCTGAAACCGTTCGTGGACAATCTGATAGGTTCCTACCAGTGTGGTTTCAGGCCAGGAAAATCCACGATAGACCAAATATTTACACTATTTACACTACGGCAGATCTTGGAGAAGACCCATGAACTCCAGGTCGACACGCACCATCTTTTCGTCGACTTTAAAGCCGCGTATGACAGTGTTTATAGAGACGAGCTATACAGAGCCATGTCATGTTTTAACATTCCTGCCAAGCTCGTCAGACTGTGCAGGATGACTATGGAGAACTCTCGCTGCTCCATTAAGGTCGGAGGTGAACTAGCCGACCCCTTTGATGTTAAAAAAGGTTTTAGACAGGGTGACGCACTGTCATGTGATTTCTTTAACATCATACTTGAAAAGATCGTGCGGGACTCTGCGGCCAATACAAGAGGTACGATCTACTTCAAGTCCACACAATTGCTTGCCTACGCAGATAACGTTGACGTTATTGGACGGACAAAGCGAGACGTCAATGAGGCGTTCGCAAGCATTGAAGCAGAAGCGGCTAAAGTGGGTCTAAGGGTAAATGGGGACAAGACCAAATATATGCTGTAATCCAAGAAAGACGCGCAACACCGACGTCTTGGTCAGAACGTCACCTTCGGCAGCTATATTTTTGAAGTAGTCAAGGACTTCGTTTACCTTGGCTCGATGGTAACAAGCAGCAGCGACACCAGCGCTGAGATAAAACGCAGAATAACTCTTGCCAACCGCTGCTTCTTCGGGCTCAAGAGGCAATTGAGTAGTAGAGCCCTCTCTCGAAAAACGAAGGTATCCCGCTACAAAACCTTAATCATCCCGGTCCTCCTCTACGGCGCTGAAGCTTGGACGTTATCAAAAGCGGATGAAGAGGCTCTTGGGCGTTTCGAGAGGAAAATTCTGCGTGCAATCTTTGGTCCCGTTTGTGCACAGGTGGAAAGGGACCTCAACCAACTGGGCGTGCAGCACTGGAAGCGGCTGGCCAAAGATCGGGCCGGCTAGAGAGGCTTGTTGGTTGAGGCCCTGGTTCACCCCGAACTGTAGCGCCATCTAAGTAAGTAAGTAGGTGTTACACTAAGCTTGCTACGGTCACGATATTATTGTCTGGAAGGTTGCCATCAGGTCCATTGTAATTAAAAAATACGCAATGTAAACAGAGACACCGTCCAGTCTCCATTTGAATCTTAAAATTCTTCGATAGGCACCCTTTCCCATCAGAATTCAATTAAAGCTATCCATGGGGAGGAATACAGGAAACATAAACATTTAAAAAAAAAATGTAAACATTTCGCCGAGAGTCACGCCCAACCAGCCCATTGTGTAAACATCAATTAAGTAGTATCCTGCCTGCCCACCGTCAGAGAACCATGTCAATGGCAAACGTGTTAACTAGGTTCCTCGTTGCACGCTCATTAAACTTCCTGATTGGTGATTCCGGGTCGCGTTTTATTTTCAGTTGCTGTTTACGCTTTAAGCTCATAAATTCCTTTTAATTTGTTTTCCCGCCCCACACGTGGTAAACAGACCAGAACTGACCTGCTACAATTGCTTTCGTTTTGTTTACTTTACAGAAAAAGGACTGGATCACATAGCTGAGAACATCCTCTCATATTTGGACGCAGATTCTCTGAAGGCGGCCGAACTAGTGTGCAAAGAATGGTTACGCGTCCTGTCCGAGGGTATGCTATGGAAGAAGCTGATCGAGCGCAAAGTTCGAACGGATTCGTTGTGGCGTGGCTTGGCAGAACGACGCAGTTGGATTCAGTATCTGTTCAAACCACGTCCGGGCTCAATACATCGGCCACATTCATTCTATCGTGAGCTATTTCCCAAGATCATGAATGTAAGTATAAAGTTTAGATTCGGACAATTCCATGTCCATTGCTCATTGCTTGCTTTGTGTTTTTGTTTTTTTTTTTAGGATATCGAGAGCATAGAGAACAACTGGAGGACCGGACATCATATGTTGCGTCGAATAAACTGTCGATCAGAGAATTCGAAAGGTGTCTATTGTCTGCAGTATGACGATGTGAAAATCGTATCCGGTCTTAGGGATAACACCATCAAAATCTGGGACCGAACGGATCTGCAATGTGTCAAGGTAGAATTACAGAATCACACACACCCCCTTCAACTCAACTGTCCTACGTTCTTTTTCTTTAGACTCTAACTGGTCACACAGGATCCGTTCTATGTCTACAGTATGATGACAAAGTGATCATTAGCGGTTCAAGTGATTCCACAGTACGCGTCTGGGACGTGAACACTGGCGAAATGGTTAACACATTAATTCATCACTGTGAAGCTGTACTACATTTGCGCTTCAACAACGGCATGATGGTCACTTGTTCAAAGGATCGTTCGATCGCTGTCTGGGACATGACATCGCCAAGTGAGATCACCCTGCGACGTGTGCTCGTCGGCCATCGGGCAGCCGTCAATGTAGTCGATTTCGATGAGAAATATATCGTTTCGGCGAGCGGTGATCGAACAATTAAGGTGTGGTCGACATCGAGCTGTGAGTTTGTACGCACACTGAACGGTCATAAGCGCGGCATTGCGTGCTTACAGTATCGCGATCGTTTAGTTGTCAGCGGTAGCTCAGACAACTCCATAAGGTAGGTGGATATGACGGTGATCATAACGTTTCGTATTTTATAATACATATCTCGTTCCGTTTTGCAGATTATGGGATATTGAGTGCGGAGCTTGCCTGCGCGTCCTAGAGGGACACGAAGAATTAGTCCGTTGTATACGGTTCGATTCGAAACGAATCGTCAGTGGTGCCTACGATGGTAAAATCAAAGTGTGGGATCTGGTTGCTGCATTGGATCCACGCGCTCAATCGAATGCACTTTGCCTTAACACTTTGGTGGTGAGTCTTAATTCTATTTTATTGACTTGTTTCGTCTTCTTTGTTCTTTTCTCCGCCCCTCCTTGGTTGCTTCAGGTCATTGGTCTCCACGATGTTGCGTTGTAAAACAGCGATGAGTCACATCACATTGTCGGATGATTCGGGTCGACCGAGAGGCGTCGTATCGTAGTTTGCGTTGTGTGATTACTTCGTTTGTTGTGAAATTGTTAGGTGGAAAAGAGGAGGCGGTACCTGGTCGTGTTCGTTTTGTTTACTTGTTCTTGTAGAAATCGCCCTGGTCCCAAGTGAATGCCAAGAACTTAGAGACGATGAGGCACTTGCGAAATGAGTTTAAATCGCTCATTGTTTCCCCCCTTTACTAAGTGGCTATTGCGTACGTGTTAATTCTCTCAATGGCGTGGAAACGTATGATCAATAACACATGCCACTTGACCTACTATTCTCGGAACAGTGCTAAGATGGTAGCCTGTGTTTCCTTTGTTCTTTTGGTTTATCTCTTTGTAATCACGACGGGAATATTCGTTGTTTGTTTACTTAGAATTGTGACTTATTGGCTATTCCCTCCGTAGGCGGTTTCAGCCAAACATATTATTTCCCACTCACCTCATATGGGCAACGGCGAGATTCGAAACAAAATCTCACGTGGAACGCAAGAGAAGAAAGTATGTTATGTCTCTGTTGTCAAAAGCTCTATCTAGCAGGAGCAGTTCTCCAAGGCAGATAGACACATGATACTCTTCTTCTGCTTCTTAACGGGCGCTACAGTTCGGAGTGAATCTGGGTCTCAACCAACATGCCGCTCCAACTAGCACGATCTTTTGCTAGCCTCTCCCGTTGCCGTACACCCAGTTGGCTGAGGTCCCCTTTCACCTGTGTGCGCCATCTTAAGTGTCCTCTGCTTCTTCGTCGGGGTTGGATTCCATTCGCTCTACATGGCCTAGCCATCTTAGGCGTTGAATCCGTAGACGCCCAACTAGACTCATGTTGCTGTACAGCCGGTAAAGTTCATGGTTGAATCATTTCCTCCATCCCCCGTCTGCGTTTATAGGTCCGAAAATCACGCGCAAAATCTTTCTTTCCAACCGACCTAGGACCTCCTCATCCGCTTTTCTAGGATCTGCCGTAGTATGAAGATTGGGTCGATGGTGGACTTGCCTGGCCTGAATCCGCACTGATAAGGACAGAAGGCTTCAGGTGTTCACACAAAACGGCGATGTTAGGAAGACTTATTCCTCTGTAGTTGGCGCAGTCAGAGGGGTCTACTTTCTTGTGGATCGGGCATACGATGCTGAGACTCCATTCCTCGGGCATGTTTTCCTCTGACGATATCTTACAGATGAACTAGTGCATGCTCCTAACCAGGTCATCCCCAGCGCTGCCTGGAAGAGCTTAGCAGACAGTCCGTCTGCGTCAGCAGCCTTATTCGACTTGAGCTTCGATATCGCGATCTTAACTTCGTCGAGGTCAGGAGGCCGGAATTCTCTGCGGTCTTCGTTGTTAAGAAATGGATCATTCTGCCTTGCCTGACAGCGGTATATTGACTAACATCGCCGTTATACAGTCTGCAGAAGTGGTTTTCCATATTCTCAGCATCGACTACGATTCTACTACTAGGTGTCCGTTTTCATCCCTGCAGGCTTCCGTTCTGGCTTTATAACCTTGGCATGTTTGCTTTATCTGTTGATAAAACTTTCGAACGTCACGCCTGCAGTAACACCTCTCCAAATCCTCAATCGCGCGCTTCTCGTGCTCTTTCTTCTTTCTTCTAAGAAGCTTATGCTCCTCCCTCCACGAGCTGCTCTTGTTCTTTTATGCAGCGAGGCCTTATATGTATCCTGCTTCGCTGTGTGAATGCTCCTGCACTCGACATCGAACCAGGTGTTTCTTCGTGGTGGAGCCTTGAAGCCCAAGACTTCAGATGCAGTTCTTTTCAGGGCTTATTTGCAAAGGTACCACTGCTGTTCTAACGATAGCGTGGAGGGTTGAGGTGTATTGGAGAGCTTAAGGGAGGCGCGATCGGTGAAAGTACGATCGGTTTCTGGCGATAGTAGCTTTCCGACGTCATAACCTTGCATTGTTACTCTACTCCGCTGCGTTCGTGATATCCGTAAGCGCATCTTGGCTACTATAAGATAGTGGTCCAAGTCGATGATAGCCCCTCGGAAAGTTCGAACATCAGGAATAGTGGAGGAGTGTCTGACGACGAACGCGATGTGATCAATCTGGTTGGTAGTCGATTGATCAAAAGACCGCCAGGTGCCTTTGTGTATATCGAGGTACGGGAAGCGCGTACTGGCTAGAAGGAGATTTCGCCCCGTAGCAAGATCAATCAGCCTGTGTCCGTTATCGGAGGTGGTGTCGTGTAGGCTATGTTTGCCAATGACTCGTTCAAAGATGCTTTTCTTACCCAGCTTAGCATTGAAGTCTCCTAATACAATTTTGATGTCATAGCTGGGAAATCGGACATACGTTCTGTCTAAGGAGATCATGAAGCGTTCGCTCACATGCCGAAAGCTAAGGACTTTTTGCCTAAGTCCACCTCAAACAGGAAATCCGCATCCGAACAATCGTCCTCTCTCCCTATAGCTGTCGCCGCTTTTCATCTGCTTTATACCCGGACCATTTCATCGCATTTCCTGAATGGCGGTTATGTCCGCTTTATAGCGGTTTAGGGCGTCCGCAAGTTGTTCGGCTGCACGTGGCCTGTTTAGGGGCCTAACATTCCAGGTACAGAGCCGAAGATTATTGTCAACATTAATCCGGTCCGTTATATCCTCCGAGGCTTGTGGTTGTTTCGGAGTTTGTGTTTTTTTATGGTTACGGCTTACGAGGCAGTAGCCCAACCGACAAATCCTGTTTTTTTTTTTGGCGCAGGAGGCTCGCGATTCGCCCTTTCCCGTCTGCGATTTCCATAGGAAATCTCCAGATGGCACCGCGAGGAGGTGGGGATGGGACTTACTAACAGTGCCGCAAGATGTTCGACTGCGGTGGCTCTTCCCACTTTGAAGCATGCCAGCTTCGTCGAATAGATAGATGCTACCCCTACGAGGCCTTTGTTAGTCCTTTGCTATCCACCTATTATGTTAGAGAAGTAAATAAGGAGTGTCTTCACAGTGCTCGATTCTGGTCAGAGACCTCCTGGTACAAGACCAGGTTGCAGAGAGTGCAGGGCGTTTTTTACGTTCAGTGTTACTACCGCGCGGCATTTCTTTGTGCCTCCTCGCCATCTTTTCCTCCGTAATGCTTTAGATGCTGTGTGTACTACCTCTTTTATGGCATCGATGGTAGAATGCGATTTCCGTAAACCATACTTATTAGCGGTCGGACAAAGCTGCTCTTTCTCCCCTCACGGTGATTAGTCTGAATCTTTCCTGTTGTATCTAGCAGACTTGTGGTGGCTTGTTTCCCTTAGCTACCAACACCAGATGTAGGAGTTTCTATGGTTTAGGGAAAATTCCTTCCTCTCAAGGCACCTTTGCATCGTTTCTTTAAAAATGTCTGGTCTCTCCGCCTATAGCCTCATGTGTAAACCTTTTTTTTTTTTTGTATCAATTTTGCGAGCTAAAAAATAATCAGAAAAAACCTAATTTACTTAAGGAGCATACTGGTCGGGTGTTCCGCTTACAATTCGATGAATTCCAAATTGTAAGCAGCTCCCACGACGATACTATATTGATTTGGGATTTCCTGAACTTTACACCCAGCGAGGCATCAACATGTCGGACTCCATCACGTAAGTTTGTACATCTATCACTCGAAAACAAGCATTTCCTATTTATTAACCAACGCGCTGTTCCCATTTGCTTTCTAGCCGCTTTGATGGAGCACTAATGGAGGAAAAGAACAAGAACAAAAAAAAAAAAAAAATGATTCAACACACCAATGTCTATCCAACAATATAGCCTATCGATAGCAAGGAAGAGAAGGAAATATACAACAACCGGACGACCGAACCAGAAACGTTTCGATCCAGACTCCCCCCCAAAATCTGCAAACATGATTAAAGGACTAAAGGATAAAGCAAAAAAGAAAGAAAAAAACATTGTATATTACTGTTATTTCTCGTTGTTAGATGTTGTGTGAAACAAGCAAAAAAACAAAAACAAAAAAAAATTAGATCTCCACATGGGTGATATGTAGTCTGTATATGTATCTCGATCGCGTTCAACAGTGATGAAAGAATATATAAAAAATTACACATTTTATGCTAACGAAACAGAAACAGATAACATGTAAAATCGCATACAATTGCCTACAATTCGATTCAAATATACCGATGATAAATGGAATAAACTAATAAATTAAAACGAAAATGGAATTGAGAAACATGTTTCTGAGCACCACTGTCCACTGGAGTGCGTTGGGACGGGGAAAATATTTTGTTGATGGAATAGATGCACAGACGGCAAGTACTCGTAGTACGACTGGGTTTTAACCATAGATAAATTAACAAGATGGCAATCTCGATGGCTTTGACAGGCATTTTGACAACTAGCCCCTACAAACTCGTTTCGATTTGACGGCGTCTTGACTATGTCATTCTGCCTTGTTCCGACGTCTTGACTCTAAAGCGCGGTTCACATTGAACGATTTATCAAGCGATTTGCATGACGACCAAATAATGCGTAGCGTACACACGAAACAACTTGTTGACCAACTTCACATGCGATAGAAATTTCGAAGTATTAACATGGCGGCGCATGCTCTGGTTACAGGGATGATTATTGATGAAATACTCGAAAATGAAGAAAAAAAAAAGGCGTATGTGGATTAAATCATGGGTCGGAAAACGTAATAATTTCTCATCGGTAACTGTTAAGAGAATTTCACCAAAATTTGCCAGAGGAACGTATGATGAGTTACTGAGAGAAATAATTCCTCATATGAAAAAATCAAACCAAAATTATTTTTCTTTGTTTGAAGTCATATCGTTCATTCCGCTCAAAGTTGGTGTTGTTTCTCTGAACGCACAAGCGAAAGTGAAAAAATGCTCTGAAGTTGTATGACAACTGTTCACACTTAACGACAAATCGTTCAACCACGGCTGTCAAACAAAAAGTTGGAAATTTTCAACTTCCTGACTACAAATCGTACCGACTTGTAGCTAGAGCGTTCACATTGGTTTCGCATACACAATTTGTCGTCCAACAACGATTGTCAAGCAAATCGCTCGATAAGTCAAAAACGTTATTTTTAAAGCGGCCCCTAGACGATCAATATTATTGTGCAAAATATTGCACAATTTTATTGGCTTGCTGCCCCAGACGGTTCAATATTTTCCCCAATAATTTAGTTGACTGCTCATATTTGTAGTAAAAGTCGAAAGCGTTATGATTTTTCTGCAATATATGGCAGAATCTTGCAATATTCAGCCTTATTGTGAACAAAATTTCCCCCGAACTTTTTCTCTCATGGGGAAACCCGGTATTGTGAACAATGTTCGAAAGGAAAAGGAAAAAGTCCTCCCTATTGCGAATAAGTTTCCGATGGAAATTTTAACGACATTTCCCTCGAACTTTTTCCCTGTCATTTTTCTAGGGAAAACAGAGAAAAAAGGAAGGAAAACCATGAAAATGTATAAGTATCTTTGAATTTTGGCAAAAATAATTATGTATGTACAAATGTAGGTCGAATGCAACAAATAAAAGACAAAGTGAAGCAATAGTAAGTTGGATGGAGAAATATCCAGATAATGCCAACGGCTTCACTAGACGGAGTAAGTGCTTGCTTTTCTACAAATATATGTACTATGTACACTGATTTCTAACAAATGACAGCCGTTAAAATTTTCGAATTGAATTTCGAATTCAGTTTGGGGAAAAAAATTCCGATGGAAATTGACAGTAGGAGGAATCTTTTCCTTGGAAGGAAAAAAAATGGGGAAACAAAAAGTTCCCTCGGAATTCACAATAAGGCTCAATATCAAATATTGCACAATATTATTAGGCGTCTAGGGGCCGCTTTAATTACAAAAGCAACAACCAACCCTTTCGGGATCACAGGGCAGACGTACGAAAGTTTTCCATCTTGTTAATTTATCTATGGTTTTAACACTAGGTTAGGTTAGGTTGACGTGGTAGGCGTAAGCCACACTTAAGGGTTGACCATAATAGACTTAAGCGAGCGCACGCCAGCTTACGGAAATGTCTTATTACATGCAAAGCCTATGACATATCCATAATGGGAATATGCGCGGTTTCGTTAAAGGTTCGTTAACTTAAGCGAGCTTACGGAACGTCTCAATGAAAGATGTTCCTCGCGGAATTTTGACAGCTGACAGTGAAAGAAACCAAAAGTACAATCAAGAAAAATAATAACAAATTTAAATATGGCGGAGTACGATTTTATTAATTTATTTTTATTCTTCTCACTTTAAACAAAATTATTGTAACCACAGCGAAAATAATCAAACCGTTTTCAACCGTTTGACAGTTCCTTCGCTTGACTGTCAAGCCGAGGCCAGATTTGCCTGGTGATGACGCAGGTATGTCCCTGTGTCCATCTTAGGTTCGTCTCGGCCCTGGCGAGATTGGTCAGATTATGTTTAATGGTTGTAGGGGGTACTCCCTCACAAGCCACGATTGATTGTAGCATCGTTCCTAGTTTGGCGAGTGTGTCGGCTTTTTCATTACCTGTAATGTCGCTGTGTCCCGGTACCCAGATAAGCTGTATGTTGAACTGTGCTGCCATCTCGTTAAGAGATCTGCGACAGTCGAGACTAGATTTTGATTTGTACACATAGGACTCCAGCGACTTTAAGGCTGCTTGACTGTCTGTGAGAATGCGAATATCCGTGGTGGATATTACGTTCCACTTCAGCCATGACAAACCCTCTTTATTGGCAACAGTTCCGCCTGGAAAACGCTGCATTGATCTGATAATTTTAGAGCTTTATGTAGCTTGAGTTGCTTGCAGAAAACTCCACTGCCTACCCCGTCCTTGGTTTTAGACCCGTCAGTGCAGAAATCCACACAGTTTCTGCGCGGTTGAGTTTGGCGGGTCCAGTTCTTCCTGTCCGGATAGATCATCGTAAAGTTTTTGTCTAAGACTATGGTGGGTTCTCTGTGGTCTAGGTTTTCTGTCATAGTTATCCTGTTTTGCAGGATGGAAGAGTGGCCAGTGACATAGCTCGCCCATTTCGAGTTGGCTTTTAGTCTTATGGCCGTGTGTGTGGCAATTTGCTTACCGAAAATATCGAGTGGTGTGAGGTCTAGTATTATGTTAAGCGCAGCCGTTGGTGTGGACCTGAGGGCCCCGGTAATGCACATACATGCCATCCTTTGTACCTTCTCGAGTTGTTTGTGGTATGTTGTCTTGTCTAGTGCAGTCCACCAGACTATCACTCCATACATTGGTATGGGTCTAACGACCGTGATGTAGAGCCATAGGGTAATCTTGGGGTTGAATCCCCATTTTTTTCCTAGGGCTTTCTTACATGTATAGAGAGCTATTGTTGCTTTTTTTGCTCTTTCAATTGTGTTGCGTTCACGCGGTCATTCAGTGTAGATAGGTATTTACCTGAGATTGTGATGGCAACGTCCTCAGCGTAGGCAACAACGTCCAGGCCTTCTTTCTCCAGTTTGATTAGTAGTTCGTTTACAACTACATTCCAGAGAAGAGGCGAGAGGACCCCACCTTGCGGGGTTCCCTTGGTAACTACTCTGGTAGTTACTAGGCTTCCCCACTTAGAGTGAATCTTGCGTGTTAATAACAACTCGTTGATCAGCTCTATCAGAGTCCTCTCCACCTTTAGCTTTTCTAGCCCTTCTATTATTGCTTTCGGAGTGACGTTGTTAAAAGCACCCTCTATGTCCAGGAAGGCTGTTAGAGTATATTCTTTGAGATGGACTGATCTTTCGATTTTCCTCACTAATGTATGAAGAGCTGTTTCGACCGATCTACCTTTACAGTAGGCGTGCTGTGCCTTAGAAATTAGGGAGGGATCCAAGCTGTGCCGTATGTGTAGGTCTATCAGCCTTTCTAAAGTTTTTAGAGCGAAGGATGATAGACAGATAGGCCTTAGATCCTTGGGGGAAGTGGGAGAATTCCTGCCGGCTTTGAGGATGAAAATTACCTTTGCGCACTTCCACTTTTCTGGAATGTGACTCCAAGCTAGGCATCCTTTAAAGATTATTTCTAGCCATGGTGTAGTCCATTCCATAGTTTGTATTAGTTCGATGGGGTAAGTGGCTTGTGACCTGCCGGCCACCTATACTAGCCTGGTGAGCTGTCGAGCTGCCGGCCGCCTATAGTGGCCTGGTGAGCTGTCGAGCTGCCGGCCGGCGCCAATTACAGAGGGATAAGCCTCCAAGATCCACTCTGCCGTACTGTGTAAGGACCTGAAACCGTTCGTGGACAATCTGATAGGTTCCCATCAGTGTGGTTTCAGGCCAGGAAAATCCACGATAGACCAAATACTTACACTACGGCAGATCCTGGAGAAGACCTATGAATTCCAGGTCGACACGCACCATCTTTTCGTCGAATTTAGAGCCGCGTATGACAGTGTTTATAGAGACGAGCTATACAGAGCCATGTCATGTTTTAACATTCCTGCCAAACTCGTCAGACTGTGCAGGATGACTATGGAGAACTCTCGCAGCTCCATTAAGGTCGGAGGTGAACTAACCGACCCCTTTGATGTTAAAAAAGGTTTTAGACAGGACGACGCACTATCATGTGATTTCTTCAACATCATTCTTGAAAAGATCGTTCGGGACTCTGCGGCCAATACAAGAGGTACGATCTACTTCGAGTCCACACAATTGCTTGCCTACGCAGATGACATTGACGTTATTGGACGGACTAAGCGAGTCGTCAATGAGGCGTTCGCAAGCATTGAAGCCGAAGCGACTAAAGTGGGTCTAAGGGTAAATGGGGACAAGACCAAATATATACTGTCAACCAAGAAAGACGCGCAACACCGACGTCTTGGTCAGAACGTCACCTTCGGCGGCTATACTTTTGAAGTGGTCAAGGACTTCGTCTACCTTGGCTCGATAGAGACAAGCAGCAATGACACCAGCGCTGAGATGAAACGCAGAATAACTCTTGCCAACCGTTGCTTCTTCGGGCTCAAGAGGCAATTGAATAGTAGAGCCCTCCCTCTACAAAACCTTAATCATCCCGGTCCTCCTCTACGGCGCTGAGGCTTGGGCGTTATCAAAAGCGAGTGAAGAGGCTCTTGGGCGTTTCGAGAGGATCAGTCTGCGTGCAATCTTTGGTCCCGTTTGTGTAAACGGAGGGTGGAGGAGGAGATTCAACCAAGATCTGTACGGGCTGTACAGCGACATCGGCCCAGTTAGACGTCTTCGGATCCAATGTCTAAGATGGCTGGGCCATGTAGAGCGAATGGACATCACTGTTCCGGCCCGAAGAGTCCTCGACACCAACCCCGAGTGACGACGCAGCAGAGGACGACCGCATCTAAGATGGCGCGCGCGTTGAGGTGGAAAGGGACCTCAACCAACTGGGCGTGCGGCACTGGAAGAGGTTGGCCAAAGATCGTGCCGTGGTGAGAAGCTTGTTGGTTGAGGCCCTGGTTCACCCCGAACTGTAGCGCCATCAAAGTAAGTAAGCCGGTCCAAGGACCTTACCCAGTAGTTCGATAGTGGTGTCAATTACAGCCTCTTGCACCGCTGCCATCTGTGAAGTGGTATGAGGGATTGCGCCCAGTTTGGTTGCCGATATGATGAGGCAGACCCTGGGCTTTTCCGAACGCTTATTACAAAGAATCATAGCATCACGTTTGCCACCATGACCACACAGGTGTTTATTCCACACCCATGGTTCCTGATACAAGGTGATGATCTGCACTACTGCATACAATTCTAGTACTTAGAAGAGCGGTAGCAGCCTTGCAGTGCTGTAGATTAATTTGAGTAAAAGTCAAGGATTTATACTGTAAGGCACGTCCCATCCTTCGACTACTTGGCATTCAAATGGAATAAAGTCCTACCAACGCCGTAGTAGAGAACGTGAGTCATACGCAGATTTCGGAGTCTCGACGGAGGCATTATCCATTCCTACAACTAGAGTAGGAGCCCTCTTTTTTCAGAGATCCCTCCGCCAGTCAATGTTGGCAAGGTGGTAGAAGGAATTCAGTGTAACACTTTATATCACTTGCCACTTGAAGGACGATGCACACTGAAACGCACTTCTCGTCATTATAGGTCGAAATGGCGACCGGAATCGAGTAATAATACAAAGGAACTGCAGCGAGTCAGACTGGTTTCATCCCAACAATATTTGGCTTGAAGCACAAAAGACGAAGCGTTTGCTCTTGAGGCATAGTTCGATTATCGCAAAGGAGATTCTCGATGGCTAGTTTCTACAAGCCCAACAGTCGAATGTTCGCACGTTTGCTTAGATATGGAACCACTGGATTAGCTCAAAACAAAAGTGGAAACTTGAGACAACGACGTCCAGCAACGGCTACGTTGTTGAAAAGAACCCTTCAGAGGTAAACGGTCAAGAAGTTGCTGTCCCCAATCTTCTGTTCGTAGCCCAACTGTTACGCGTTTCCCTTAGAAAACGCATCCCTTCTCCAACTAGTCGAAACCACAAAGGTTGTCTTCCGAATCCTTCCCAACAAACGTGACCTCAAAAAAGGAACCATGTGCTCCGCTAAAAATAAACTCAAATCGGCATCATTCCGTTTTAATTAGTTTATTACAAGTAAAAAAATCGAAACGAATTCCGACTCTGCGCTCTAGAACTTCATACGATGCGGGTACTGCGACGATCGCAGGCTGAACATGTTCTGCAAATACTTCTTCACAAACTTGCCCTCTGGGTGCGCTTTGATTGCCTTAATCACCAGAGCATCGATCTCCTTCTGATCCTTCTTGCGCGCTTCAGTTGGAACGTATTTCTCCTTTTGCGGAGCGAAAATGTCACCCTCGCCCGACTTTTTCTCCTTCTTGATCTTCAAACGCCTGAAGTAGGCGTCGTTGATGTGCTCGGGCACCTTAAAGTCACCCAAATCGATGCGTGTCGAACAACCGATCACATAGCGCTGTGATACACGACGCAACGGGCACGAATTGATACCGAATGGTCCGGTAACCAACAACAGACCGGTTTCCAGGACCTTCAACAAGACCACACGTTTACCTTGATGACGGCCGGCCAGCAGGATGAGGATACGTCCGGGTTTCATGTTCTTACGCGTGTTGCGAACGTGTCGGTTGAATGTGGAGCGGGCTGGACGCTTCTTGACAACCGGCTTGGTCGGGTAGTTGGCTTTCGGTTTCTTCAAGTAAACAACACGTTCACCGCCGTTGTTGTGTCCGCCGATCTTCTTCACTTTCTTGATTGGAATCTTCTCTTTCTTGACCACCGGTCGCTTGGTGCTCTTCAAACGCCATTGCGCACGGCGCTTGTACATCTGCAAGACAAACGTACGATTTCAGAGACGCATTTCTCACAGTTTACTGAGGTTTTTTCCTCAATTTAAAAGGACAAATGGGAAGCGATCATTTGTCATATACATAGGGGGTGGAAGCGACATTCATCGCATTGCACTTTTCAAAATTGTTTTTCTCCGTGAAATTCATAGATTTTTACCTGGCTTCGCGAGTAGCGCATAACTCCACCGCCCAAGTATCTGTTGAGCGGGTGCTTGTTGACTTTTTTGCCAGTTTTGGCTGATTTCTTAGCTTTTTCCACGGGTGCCATTCTAGAAAACACGTGTACACCGCACAGAAACTATTGAGAAAAGGAAGGTTATGCTTTGCCAGGTTGTCAAATTCTGACACATGTGGCGCTGGTGGCGGTAGAGGATGTGAAATGTTAGTCGCCATTTTATATTTGATCTGACCCCCTTTTGACAGATTGCGAGCAATTCTTAAATTTGGTTAAAATGTAATAAAAATGACGACAGATTGGCCTGTGAGTGATTCTGATGGTTCAATTCGGGTTCGTGTTTCAATATGGTACGTTTTTACACATAACCAACTGTTTGTTTATTGCCTTACTGTGTTTGGGAATTTCTCGGGCAGAGGGAGCCGCATATGCACAGTGAATTCATAAGGTTGGGTGGTGAGTATGGTCAACAAAGTTCTTTTGATGTAAAACAGCTCGAACTCCGGTGTGTATGCCCGAGCGTATACTATGCATACTCTGTTGTTTGTCTGTTTGATTCTTTTTTCTTATGGTTTTGTGCGTAATGTTTCTGTTCGTATTCCAACAACAGAATAAAAAAATCTATACTTTACCGAAACGTGTCAATTTCACTACGCCATTCATTCTGTGTAGGGGAGAAGGGGAGCGAGCAAACAGAGCAAAGAAGTTGATCGCGATTAACTTGGCAAACGCCAGCTTCGATCTCAGTCCCTGCTCAATCCAAGTTGACACACAGCCTCCACGTGGCCTCCCCTGGATAGCTATACTGGCACCCGACAAGTAGTGAACCAATGTGTGAAGCGACCCGACCCTTGTTCCTGGGGAAAGAAGAACCTGGCCCTCCAGGTTGGGGGTTGCGCTTAGGGCTAACATCCCTATCGCATAACACAAAAGCTTGTTCAGAGACAACCAATAGCCTCGGATACGGACGGATTACACGTTCACGACCCCCGCAAACGTCAAAAAGGAAACGAATTTCGGATCTGCACCTGGAACGTTTGGTTCCTCAACGGACCAGGTGCAGCCGAACAGCTGGTCAACTCTTGGGACTGCTATAAGGCAGACATTACCGCGCTCCAAGAAGTGCGATGGGATGGGCCAGGCAAAAAGCGGATGAAAAACTGTGATATATACTACGGAAACTGCTACAGAGAAAATAAACAACGCTTATTCGGATGCGGATTTGTTGTTCGAGGCAGACTCAGGGAAAATGTCTTAAGCTTCCAGTATGTAAGCGAACGCCTCATAACTATACGCATCAAGACCGGTCTCGGCAATATAAGTTTATTATGAGTCCACGCCACCACAGAGGAGAAGGATGACCGACATAAAGACGACTTCTATGATCTCCTAGGCAGAACGTGTGCGCTATGTCCCAGCTATGACACCAAAATCGTTCTGGGAGATTTCAATGCGAAGCTAGTGGACTTTATGGCGGGACATAACCTGGTAGTAGCAAGTACACGATTCCCACACCTCAACATCCATAAGGGAACCAGGCGGTCTTTCGATCAATCGACAACCCACCAAATTGCATCGACGGACGAGGGCTGCCCGCGAGCTCTATGAACAGAAAAGGAGGAAGGAGCATGCGCTTCTCAGAAGGAAAAAGAAGTAGCACGGGAAGCGCGAGAGCGAGAAGATGGAGAGATGTTACGGAAGGAACGACATTCGAAAATTTTACCAGAAAGTAAAAGGAACATGCCGTGGCTATAAAGCCAGAGCAGAAGCCTGCAGGGATGAGCACGGACAACTAGTAGTGGAGACACAGTCGATGCTGAGATTGTGGAAGGACCACTTCTGCAGACTGTATGACGGCGATGATAGTCAAAATGCCGCCGTCAGGCAGAGCGAACCATTCACAATGGACGAAGACGAAGGAGAATCCCGTCCACCCGACCTAGACGAGGTTAAGATAGCGATATCGAAACTTAAGTCTTATAAAGCTGCTGGAGCAGACGGACTCCCCGCAGAACTGTTTAAAGCAGCTGGCGATGAGCTGGTCAGGAACATGCACCAACTCATCTGCAAGATATGGTCAGAAGAACGCATGCCCGATGAATGGAATCTCAGTATCGTTTGCACGGTCTATAAGAAAGGAGACTCCTATGACTGCGCCAATTACAGAGGGATAGGCCTCCTGAACATCGCGTACAAGATCCTCTCTGCCGTACTGTGTAAGTGCCTGAAGCCGTTCGTGGACAATCTGATAAGTTTCTACCAGTGGGGTAGAGAAAAAAAAATTCCAGGTGGACACGCACCATCTTTTCGTCGACTTTAAAGCCGCGTATGACAGTGTTTATAGAGACGAGCTGTACAGAGCCATGTCATGTGTTAACATTCCTGCCAAACTCGTCAGACTATGCAGAATGAATATGGAGTACTCTCGCTGCTTCATTAAGGGCGGAGGTGAACTAACCGACCCCTTTGATGTTAAAAAAGGTTTTAGACAGGGGTGTCGCAATGTGAAGTGATTTCTTTAACATCATTCTTGAAAACATCGTGCGGGACTCTGCGGCCAATATAATAGGTACGATCTACTTCAAGTCTACACAATTGCTTGCCTACGCAGATGACATTGACATTATTGGACGGACTAAGCGAGTCGTCCATGAGGCATTCGCAAGCATTGAAGCAGAAGCGGCTAAAGTGGGTCTAAGGGTAAATGGGGACAAGACCAAATATATGCTGTCATCCAAGAAAGACGCACAACACCGACGTCTTGGTCAGAACGTCACCTTCGGCGGCTATACTTTTAAAGTAGTCAAGGACTTCGTCTACCTTGGCTCGATAGTGACAACCAGCAACGACACCAGCGCTGAGATAAAACGCAGAATAACTCTTGCCAACCGCTGCTTCTTCGGGCTCAAGAGGCAATTGAGTAGTAGAGCCCTCTCTCGAAAAACTAAGGTATCCCTCTACAAAACCTTAATCATCCCGGTCCCCCTCTACGGCGCTGAGGCTTGGACGTTATCAAAAGCGGATGAAGAGGCTCTTGGGTGTTTCGAGAGGAAAATTCTGCGTGCAATCTTTGGTCCCGTTTGTGTAAACGGAGGGTGGAGGAGGAGATTCAACCAAGAACTGTACGGGCTGTACAGCGACATCGGTCTGGTTAGACGTCTTCGGATCCAATGTCTAAGATGGTTAGGCCATGTAGAGCGAATGGACATCAACGCTCCGGCCCGAAGAGTCTTCGACTGCAACCCCGAGGGACGACGCAGCAGAGGACGACCGCATTTAAGGTGGCGCGCACAGGTGGAAAGGGACCTCAACCAACTGGGCGTGCGGTACTGGAAGCGGCTGGCCAAAGATAGGGACGGCTGGAGAGGCTTGTTGGTTAAGGCCCTGGTTCACCCCGAACTGTAGCGCCATCAAAGTAAGTATTCATTCTGTGCAAAAGGAATTGAGTTGACTTGAAGAACTCGGGGTGTGTCACATGAGAACACTGGTACAGTCACACGCTCTACCCTTTGAAATCTTTTCTCTGATCGAAACAAACCTGACCCCCAGCGTATACAACTCCGAACTGTTCCCACCAAATTTTAATGTCTATCGGGATGGCGAACTCAGCCGCACCCACAGAGGGCTGCCCCTGTCGAGCCGTCCAACTAGCTTCTGAGATCCTCAGGATGAAATCCTTCTTTTCGGCGACTTTAACCTTCCTCATTTTAAATGGGCTCAATCAGACGTTGAATCATTTTATACTCCCACCAGTTCCACTACCGCCAAAGAATGTCTCTTCTTAGATCGCCTTGCAGATTCAAACCTCAGACAAGTTAGTGGCATCTTAAGCTATATGGGTGGACAACTAGACCTCATTTTCACAACTGATCCACTCAATTCTTCTGTCTCACCTTGTCCACCTTCCCTTTCAACCATCGATAACCTCCATCCTTGGGTCTGCCAAGCGGTCGCCAGCCTGATGGTATTGCATTCAAGGCACGCTTCAGAAGTCGTGATGGTGGCGACATTCATCTCACGTGACCAAACCATAGAAGCATAGCCCTTTCCGTTCGGAGAAGCAGCTGCTCAACATTGAGCTCCCCGCGCACTGCTGTGTTTCTCACTCTATCCCGGCGAGTAACTCCCACAACAGCACGAAGAAGCCTCATTTCGGCAGCTTATATTCGCGATCTTATTCTTTCGGTCAATACCCAAATTTCATGACCATAGGTGAGAGTTGGAACAAATACTGAGCTTTGACACCAAGCTCGGTCTTCCTGATTTCAAAATTGACCCGCTTGGCCAATCCTGCAGGAAAGTATTAATCCTCCCATCATTCGTGAAGAAGACCCCGAGATACTTAAACTTCTCCATCTGCTTCAATGGGACTCCACTAATATGTAGAGTGCATTGGACAGGTGTTCTGGATTTGTTCACGTTAACCCTCATTCCAGCATCAGCACATACGGCCACAAACCTATCTAGCGCGCGCTGGAGTCCCGTGTGGGAGGATGTGAAGACAACTAAGTCATCTGCAAAAAGAAGATGGCTTACCCTCAACTCGTCCAATGAGAAACACTCGTCGCCTCGACTGACATCTAGTCCATATATATAATGAAAAGGAGAGGTGACAGAACGCAACCTTGGTGAAGTCTAACGCCCACGGTGAAAGGTGTTGATTTACACCCATTAACCCGAACGCAGCTGCTACAGTTTGTGTATAGAGACTGAATAGCCCTCAACAGAGGACCATCAATCCCATATCCCTGCAGAACACTCCAGAGCTTACCTCGAGGAACTCGGTCATACGTCTTTTCCAGATCTACAAAGCAGCTGTAGGTCGGCTTGGCGTACTCCCAATCCTTCTCGAGTACCATTATTAGAGTGAAAAGCTGGTCGGTTATACTTCTGCCGTGACGAAACCCGCACTGTTCATCCCATACCCTGGATTCGACCATAGCTCTAGAACGCGCCTCCAGCACCTTAGCGTAGACTTTACCGGGGACACTTAAAAGAGATATGCCCCTATAGTTGGAGCACTCTTTTTTTATGCCCCTTTTTGAAAAGAGGTACAATCACCCCAGTCTGCCATTCGCTAGGTGTCTCACCGCATTCCCATGCCACCTTAATGACACGAGAGAGCCGATATACTCCCTTTTTACCCATTGCCTTAAGCATTTCTGGCCGAACTTCTCTACACCGGCGGATTTGCCAACTTTAAGCGATTCAATCGCTAAAATGACTTCCTCCTCCGTTGGACTATTCGCCGCCACATTCAAGACTATATGTCTGTCACCCTCAGCGCCCTGTTTGGGATTGAGCAGCTCAAAAAAGTGCTCACTCCATCTGCGTAAGATGTCCATCTCATTGAAAAGCAACACACCATCTTTGGATTTGACACCTTCGATTATGTTGAATTTCCTTCCTCTGAGCCGCGAATGGTTTGGCGGAACACCTTTTTCGCAGATCTATGGTCGCCTTCCAACTTCTCGCCGAAGTCCTTCCAGGACTGCTTTTTAGCTGCTCGCACAGCCAATTTGCAAGTTCTTCGCGCCACAGTGTACCGGTCATGTGAAGCAGAGTCCCCCAAGAGAATCCAGTCCCTGTAGGCCTTCTTTTTCTCTCTGATGGCTTCTTGAACTCCGGGTGTTTTAAACCACGCAGTTCTTTTCTAACCACCAACTACCACACCAAGCCGCTTCTCTTCACAAACATCACGTGCAGAGGCAATGACAGCTGTCGAAAATAGTCGCCATTCTTCCTCTACATGCGATGGAACAGTTGGAATTTGCTCAAACCTTTCGGATATGTGTCGTGCGAAGTGTTGCCGCACCTACTTGGTAACCACTCTTGGTTCCGGCTTGGCAGACGAGGTACTCTATCAGTAAGATACAGCTTACACAACACCAGCTGATGATCAGTTGACAGTTCAGCCCCTCTCAACACACGAACGTCACAAACCATCCGTTTCACACACGATGGTACAAAGAAATCTATTTACGATTTCTGTTGAAGATTCCGACGATACCACGGATACTTTGTGTGGAAAGAAGGTGTTCATAATGGACATGCCATTTGCACAGTAGAAATCCGACAACCTCTCCCCGTTCGCGTTTTGATGAGGATCACTGTTCCTCCCAATCACACTCCCCCGTGTCGTAACATCCACACCCACGTGGGCGTTGAAGTCCTCCATCAGGACAAAGGAATCCATCTCAACCACCCTATCAAGGGCAGCTTCATCCAGGAAAGTCGCATATTCTGACTCTAGATTCGGTGCATACACCTGCACCAGAGTCAAAGTTGATCTTTCAAGCTTGAGTTTTAAGATCGCAACTCTCCATTCTAATGGTGTCCACTCCAATACCCTGTCTGCCAGCCTAGGACTTATGAGTATCCCCACTCCCGCCTGTACAGACATTTGAGGTGCAACTCCCGACAGGAAGAGTTTCCACCCGTCCGAAAGGTCCACAGTTCTACATCCCCTTTGTTTTGTCGAAGCAACCGATACCTGGCAAGCTTCCTCAACCAGCTGAAGATGGAGTAGAAGTCACTGCAGCCGAACTTCTAGCAGCTCTGTTAGTAAGTCCTATTTCCACCTCCTCCTCATTTTTTTTTTTTTTTTTTTTTTAGAGACTCGCGCAGGTTCAAGAGTTTTTTTATATTCTCTTATGATGTGTTGACACACACAACCTGAACGGAGTACAGTGGTTGGGGTCGTTGATGTTCGTTCACTACTCTCAGGGGTGGTTGTCCTAGACCTAGATAGGACGAGAGCCGACCACATTCCGCGTTGGTTATAGTCCGTAGTAATTCGTTCAAGCACTTTTAGTATTGCATACGCAGAGGATGAATTTCGTTTGACCATATACTGTGAGTGTTATGCCTGCAGCAGTACGTCTGGTCACTTTCCATTCTCAACAGCGTTGCATACCTTTTGGCGGTATAGAAACTACTTTTTCTTGGCTATGAAGCGAATTTGAACCATAAACCTTCCGCTCGGCGGTCGATGATGTTAACCACTGCACCACGGCCACCCCTCATGGTGCCACCCGGGGATTTCTATTTGAAATCGCGAACGGAAAAGAGCAAAAGAATGATATTCGGCTTCGAACGTGGAATTTAAGGTCCCTCAACAGACCACGTGCAGCCGAGCAACTTGCGGAGGCCCTAGAATGTCATAAGGCAGATATAACCGCAATCCAGGAAGTGCGATGGGATAGACCGGGCAAAAAGAAGATGAGAAACTGTGATATCTACTACGGCGACTGCTACAAGGATAGAAAACAACGCTTATTCGGATGCGGATTTGTTATTAGAGGCAGACTTAGGCAAAAAGTCTTGAGCCTCAGGCATGTAAGCGAACGCCTCATGACAATTCGCATCAAGGCTAGATTCGCAAACATCGGCCTACTTTGCGCTCATGCCCCTACCGAGGTCACGGATGACGCTACAAAAGACGACTTCGACGACCTCCTGGATAGGACATATGCCCAATGTCTCAGTTACGATGTTAAAATCGTTCTGGGAGACTTTAATGCAAAACTGGGCAAGGAAGTCGCTTTTGATAGGGTCATTGGCAAGCACAGCTTACACAACACCACATCCGAAAATGGATTTAGGCTGATAGACTTCGTAACATCTCAACATCCACAAAGGAACTTGGCGATCTTCGGATCAATCAACCGTCAATCAGATTGACCACATTGCGATTAATGGCAGGCACGCATCCGACATTTTGGATGTGCGAACTTTTAGAGGAGCCAACATCGACTCGGACCATTATTTTGTGGCAGCCAGGTTGCGACTACGAATATGCCTGGCCCAGAAAAATCGAGTAAGGCCAGCGGCATACAACGTCGCAATGGTACAGTCGCAAGAGACCGCCAAAGCCAAACCCTCCAACACCTGCTCACACCGTACAACACCAATGGACCCGTTGTCAACAAGCCCTAGAGAATGCTGCTTCTGAGGTACTGGGTTTCAACCCGTCAACAACAAGAAACTCATGGTTTGACGACGAGTGTAGGGGGGCACACGCAGCCAAGCAGCAAGCCTATCAAGAGGTGCTGCATAGAAAGACGAGAGCTGCTCGTGAGCATTATGAGCAGAAGAGGAGGGAAGAAGCTCGCGATCGTAGAGATGGAGAGATGCTATCGCAGGAAAGACGTCCGGAGGATTTATCAACGAATAAAACAAACATGCCAGAGATATAAGGCGAGAACGGTAGCCTACAGGGACGAAAATGGAATCCTAGTAGTGGATTCACAGTCGGTGAATGTGAATGTGGAAAGACTACTTCTGCATACTGTATAACGTCGATGACTAACAGCGATTCCGCTGTGAGAATTCCGTCCCCCTGACTTGGACGAAGTTAGGAATGCTTTTTCTAAGCTTAAGTCCAACAAAGCTGCTGGAGCAGACGGACTACCTGCCGAGCTCTTTAAGGCGGCTGGAGATAACCTGGTTGGGAGTATGCACCAGCTCATCTGTAAGATATGGTCAGAGGAATGCATGTCCGATTAATGGAATCTTAGTATCGTTTGCCCGATCCACAAGAAAGGAGAGCCCTTTGCCTACGCCAATGTCTTTTGAACATCGCTTACAAAATCTTCTCTGCTGTTCTGTGTGAACGCTTGAAACTGTTCGTTAATAAACTGATTGGTCCATATCAGTGTGGTTTCAGGATCGGGAAGTCCACTATAGATCAATTATTCACACTGTTCACACACGAGTCTCAAATCGACAAACGTGCGGCACTGGAGACTGCTGGCGAAAGACCGTGCCAGTTGGAGGGATTTTTTAAGGGAAGCAGGAGTGAAATCTGTTAAAAGGCATCTGAAAAGGGTCATCGGTGGACATAAATTGACCTACGAGGAAACATATACTCTTCTGCCAACAATTGAGGCACTTCTTAACTCTCGGCCAATGTGGTCCATGCCTGATTGTGAACCCTCTGCGCTCACACCTTCGCATTTCATGATAGGGGAACAGCACACTTCTGTTCCTCAACCAGAACCTTGTAAAACCAACATCTCTATAAGGACTAACTGGTTTCTTTTACAGACACTTGTACACGGATTTCGGAAGAGAGGTGCAAACATTGAAAAGGACGACATCGTACTTCTTAAGGAACCGAATCTAACTCCTTCAAAATGGATCATAGGTCGCATCGTGTGTGTGCACCCAGGAAACGAAAGACAACATCGTGTGGTGACTGTGAAAACTCAATATGGAGAATATGTGCGACCCATAGTCAAGATTGCTCTATAACCTGTGATCCCCCACCACCTCGCTGAGAGTGGACGTCGTAGCCGTGCTCCTGTGTCTCTTTGAGGTGGGTTTGGTATCATTGTGAGATCGAGGCCTTTTGGAGGTACACTCAATTCTTTTGGCCGTGGAGGGTCCCCCTTACGTGGTCAACTCTTCCACTCCTCTATAGCCTTTGAAGCCCATTGGTGGCTTATCTTACAGTGCTGATACTTGGATATAGGGATATTCCAGGAAACTGCGAGGCTGACGAACTTGGTAGGGTCGTATTGAACACTATTGGTCTTTCCACTCTTATGGGTATCCCATTTTGCTTCAGTCAAATAATCTATCAAACTTGACACCATCAAACCCTCCGCTTAAAGGTGTCTGGAGAGTGGCATTTGTCAGATGGTCAGTCTAACGAATAAAGAATCTGCCTGTGACCGACGGGATATCATCCGCTCTGTGACAAGCGTTATAAGAGATCCGATGCCATGCCTCCAGACTGCGTTTGCCTTCAGTGAATTTTTTTTGCAGCTACGGTTACAAGACCTAGAAGGCTTCAATGCTAAGGTTGGTAAAGGAAGCATCTTTGAACGAGTCATTGGCAGACATAGCCTACACGACACCACATCCGATAACGGACAGAGGCTGATAAATCTTGCTACACAAAGGCACCTGGCGGTCGCCAGATCAATTAGTCACTAGCCAGATTGATCACATCGGGATCGACGTCAGACCTGCTCCACTATTCTTGATGTTTAAACTTTCCGAGGAGTTAACTTCGACTCGGACCACTATCTCGTAGTAGCCAAGATGCGCCTACGGATATCACGAACGCAGCGGAGTAGAGTAGGAATACAAAGCTACGACCTCGGAAAACTGCTATCGCCAGAAACCGCTCGTGCTTTTACTGATCGCGTCTCCTTTAAGCTCTCCAATATACCTCAGCCCTCCACGCTGTCAATAGAAGAGCAGTGGAACCTTTGCAAACAAGCCTGAGATGCACTGCATCTGAAGTCTTGGGCTTCAAGGCTCCACAATGAAAAACACCTGGTTCGATGACGAGTGCAGGAGGATTCACAAAGCGAAACAGGATGCACATAAAGCCTAGCTGCATAAAAGAACAAGAGCAGCTCGCGAGCTCTACGAGTTAAAAACAAGGGAGCAGAAGTGCGCGATTGAGGACTTGGAGATGTGTTACTGCAGTCGTGCAGGCGTGACGTTCGAAAGTTTTATCAACAGATAAAGCGAATGTGCCAATGTTATAAAGCCAGAACGGAATGATCCATTTCTTAAGGACGAAGACCGCAGAGAATTCCGTCCCCTGACCTCGACGAAGTTAAGATCGCCATATCGAAACTCAAGTCGAATAAAGCTGCTGCCGCAGATGGACTGTCTGCTGAGCTCTTCAAGGCAGTTGGAGATGACCTGGTTAGGAGCATGCACCAGCTTGTCTGTAAGATATCGTGAGAAGAAAGCAAGAAAGGGGAGTCTAAGCATCGTATTTCCTTACGAATAATATAACTCTCTCCCGAACGCCAAAGTTGACTCTATATAAGACCCCTATCATCCCGGTCCTGCTGTACGGCGCAGAAGCATGGACTCTATCAAAAGCGGATGAGGAGGCCCATGGTTCGAGAGAAAGATTTTGCGCGTGATTATCGGGCCTATAAACGCAGACGGGGGATGGAGGAAAAGATCCAACCACGAACTTTACGGGCTGTACAGCGACATGAGTCTAGTCAGACGTGTACGGATTCAACGCCTAAAATGACTAGGCCATGTAGAGCGAATGGACACCACAGCTCCAGCCCGAAGAGTTCTTGAATTCAACCCCGAGAGACGAAGAAACAGAGGAACGGCCGCACTTACGATGGCGCACACAGGTGGAATGGGACCTCAGCCAACTAAGTGTGCGGCAATGGAAAAAGCTAGCAAAAGATCGTGCTAGTTAGAGGGGCATGCTGGTTGAAGCCCAGGTTCCCCCCAAATGGTAGCGCCCGTCAAGAAGAAGAAGGAGGTTGCAGGAACCTCTTCTGCGTGTGTTTTTCTCTTGCGCTCGGCTCTGTTGACCTCAGTGAATCTAATAGAACTATGTATCACTGTTGGGAGACACTCTACACTCCAATGATGGACTGTGCCTTTAAAGATTAAAAGGTTTTGAAATTAGCGGTTGAAATAATACCTTTCCTTCAATACACTTATTGAAAGTACTTCTTAATATAAACAGATTGTTCGCAGGGAGTTCCTGTGGTACTGAATTGTGTAATAGTACTTAAGTGTAGTCCCGATCCTGGTTATTTTGATTCCAAATTCAAAACTTAAACCGCAAACCGCAAATGGATTTCGCATGTTGCTTTCGCAACTGTCCTATAAAAGCCTTTCCAATTGTTCACCCTCTAGCAGTTGACTTTCATACTCGCTACCATGGAACGATTTGAAGGAAACATCAAGTTAATAGACTTCTTTAAGATCCCATTCTCGCTCTTCAGAGTGGTCGGAATCAGACTCATACGGACAAAGGAAAAGAAACTCTTTCTCGAGAAAGTTGCCTTCTTCATAGCCATCTTCAACTTATCTTCACACTACCTCTTAAAAGTTCTGTTCCCCATTCTGGAACAGTTCGAGAGTCCAATCGAAATGTCAGCATATGCCATCTACATGGGATTCATGGTTAACTCATTGTGCAAGATGATGGCCGTTTGGAATGGTCGCTCTGTACTCCAAGAGGTTATGGCGGAAATGGAAAAAATGTTTCCTAAGACCGAAGACGAGGTCGTTGTTTATCGATTGGACAAATTCTACAAGAGCATCAACGTATCCATGAAGTCACTCAGTATCTTTCACTTTGTTACGACAACGATGTTTAATTTTTTCCCCATAGCTCAGTCGACGATTGAGTACAAGATGTCGGGTGGAGACCTGCGGTTACGATTGCCATTTTTCATATACTATCCAATCGATGAGTATAGCTTCTGTTGGTATCCATTTGTGTATCTGTATCAGATAATGTCGGCCTACATCTTGTCGTGCTTCTTTCTGGGAGCGGATCTGTTACTGGTTACGACCGTTAATGTGATTTGTATGCATTTCGAGTATCTAGCTAGAAGGATAACGAATTATCGGCCCAACGGAACGGATGAGGACCTGAAGGAACTAGGCAAATTCATTCAGTACCATGGGAATATTTTGAAGTAAGTTGTTAGTCAAGTCAAGTTTCTTAAACACGTAGATGTAAGGTCCAAGGAGATCGCTTAATGCATCTAGGCTGGATGGCTCCAATCTTGAGCTCTACGAACGCTGCAAGAAGGCTTTGCCACTCTTCTCTTCATTTGACGTAACCTTAACCTTTGTCCAATAAAAATCCTCACATTTCAGCTTAAGCCACAAAATAAACGAAATCTTTAACATTGCCATCCTCTTGAACTTCATGGCATCGTGTGGGGTTATCTGCTTGATTGGATTCCAAATAACCGTCGGTTCTGAGGTCTTTGACTTATTGAAGTTCTTTGCATTTCTAGTATCAGCTCTAGTCCATGTCTACTTTATTTGCCACTTTGGAACTAATTTGCGAGATGTGGTTTGTATAAATCCGAGCAAAGTTATCCTTGATAGTCAAACATACTTTTCCAATTTAGAGTACGGATTTATCCGACGCAGTGTTTTCGCATCAATGGTATTTGGGCAACAGCAAGTACAAGAAGATGCTGGTCTTGATTTTAGTTCGTTCACACAAGCCGGCGTTCATCATGGCCTTTAAGTTCTTTATCATTTCAATGGAGAGCTTTAAAACGGTAAGCTGAAGGCTATGTAGGAAACTGTGAGGTCTTAAGAGTCTGCTTTTCTGTTTCAGCTTGTCACAACTTCCTATCAATTTTTCACGTTGATAAAAACCAAGTTCGACACAGAAGAGTGATCTATCAACGCTTTATGGCACGACGAGCGCCTTTTTTTTAACTGCACTTGAAAATGTTTTGTCTGGAAGAGACCAACGTAAAATGCACAATAAACTCCAAAAACGATTTTTTGAATTTGTGTGAACAAAACGAATTTGTGATTGGGATATCCCAAGCCGGATTATGCGATCATATCTTGAGACAGACATCGAAACAGGCCCCTATCTGTCCCGACTCCCACTTACAGTCGGTAGTTTCTATCTTGTGTGAGTGTGTGGCCTAAGTCCGCATGATCTCAACAAGGGTTTGAATAATGTTGTTCTTCAGTTGGATAAGAGAGAAAAGGGTGAGGCCATTCAATCACATGGTCTTAGCAGCCTTTTCATAACGCCTTTTCAGAAATTGACGTTTTCTGGAGATTGTTTTACCGAATTTTCAAACTTTTTGTTAAAAGTCTTTAAGAAAATAAGACTACAAATACTTACGTAGCGCCACCTACGAGTTCGAGGTGACCCTGGGCCTCAACCAACAAAACTTTCCAGCTAGCACGATCTTTTGCTACCTGGTTCCAGTGTTGCATGCCCAGTTGGTTGAGGTCTCTGTGGTGTCCATTCGCTCTACATGGTCTAGCCATCTTAGAAGTTGGATTCTGAGACCTCGTACTAGGCCGATGTCCCTGTACAGCCCGAACAGTTCATGGCTTAACCTTCTCCTCTACTCTCTGTCAACAAAAACGGAATCAAAGATTTTAGGAGTAATTTTCTTCTCAAAACGACCAAGGGCCTCTTCATCAATTTTTGATAAGGTCCAAGCCTCTGCGCCATCGGGATGATTAAGGTTTTACAGAGGCTCCCTTAGTTTCCTGAGAGAGCGCCTCTTGAGCCCGAAGAAAGAACCATTGGCAAGAGTTATTCTGCATATAATATGAGCGCTGGTGTCGTTGCAGCTTGTTACCAGTAAGCCAAGGTAGAAGAAATCTTTGACTATGTTAAAGTTACAGCTGCCAATAGTGACGTTCTGGCCAAGACGTCGATGTTGTGCGTCTTTCTTTGACGGTAGTACTCTTTACAAGGAAAAGATCTGTATCAAGATACACCTACCCCCGTATGAATGGTATAGATCTGATCCCTGGAAAATCTGCGAAATATCTGGGCATAATCCTGGACTCCAAACTTAGTTGGAGAGAAAATATTGAGGAAAGAATCAAAAAGGCCTATGTGGCACTATATTCGTGCAAGGTAGCTTTGGAAAGACATGGGGCCTCAAACCGAGGTTAGTACATTGGTTGTACACTGCGGTGGTAAGAACTATCCTAGTCTATGGCTCGGTTGTCTGGTGGAAGGCGCTTGAGAAAAAGTGTCATCTTCAGAGTGTGTCAAAGGTTCAAAGAGCAGGCTGTCTGGCGGTGACGGGATCTATGAAGTCCACACCAACGGCGGCCCTTGAAGTCATGCTGAACCTCCCACCCCTGGACATGTACTGCGAGAGCGCCGCAACCAGAACTGGGCTAAGATTACAGGAATCAGGTCTCTGGAGAAGGAGTCCTCACGGACATGCATCAGTCTTGGATCGGTGGGCCGTCTCGATTCTCTATTAGAATTCCCTCCAGGGAGGAATGGACCGGTGATTTGGTACGCACGGAAAGTGAACTGGCACTCTACACCGACGGATCCAAAATGGATGTTGGCACAGGTGCAGGAGTCTACTTTGAGTCTCGGGATATGCATCGCTTTACAGGCTCGATGATGGATGCAGTGTCTTCCAAGCTGAGGTCTTCGCTATCAAGCAGGCGGCGGACCTGATCAGCAAAGAGAATATCACAGGAAAAAGGATCAACATCTATGTTGACAGCCAGGCAGCCAGTAAGGCTCTGCAGGCAGCATGGATAAGATCCAAATTCGTCAAACTCTGCAAGGAGAAGTTAGAAGAGATATCCAATGTAAATGAGGTGACCCTTTGCTGGGTACCTGGTCATATGAATATCTCCGGAAACAAGGGGGCGGACGAGCTGGCTAGGGTGGGATCAGGTGCTAATATTGCACAGATCTCAGCTGAGGCCAAAGCACCACTCAGTGCGCTCTACAGGGAGATACAGACGGAGCTATTGGTGAAAGCCAATAAGCGATGGTGTCGCTTAGATACATGCGCAACGGCGAGATCGACTTGGCCCGTCTATGATAAGAAAAGAACGGAAAATCGACTGGCAGTCGGTGCCCTCACCGGGCACTGCATGCTATCCTACCATGCAGCTCGACTAGGCCAGCCCTACAATGACTTTTGCAGAAGCTGCAGGGACGAAGAGGAAATTGAGTCCGTTCGTCACCTGCTGTGCGAATGTCCGGCGCTAACCCAAAAAGGAATACATTCCTAGGAAGATACTTCCGTTCGGGACTAGAAGAGGTAGGTAATATTGGGCTGAACAGAATACTAGGATTCTTATCCTCGTCTGGATGGTTCAGCTCAACGGTAAATGTCTACGTATCAACGGGTTAAATAAATCAATTGGGCAAAATGGACTCAACGTAGTCTACGTGAGCCTTGACTTTATGTTAAAAGGGCACCCATATACCTAACCTAACCTTCTTTGACGACAAACCCACTTTAACTGCTTCTGCTTCCATACTCATAAAAGCTTAATTGACGTCCCGCTGCGTTCTCCCAATCATGTCAATGTCATCACCGTATGCGAGCAATTATGCAGACTTGAAGTAGATCGCGCCTCTTATATTGGCTAAGGAACCATGCACGAGCTCTTCAAGCAAGATGTTGAAAAAGTCATATTACAGTGCGTCGCCCTGTCTGAATCCTTTCTTGACATCGAAGGTCTCGGTTAACTCCTTACCGATTTTAATGGAGCAAAAGAAGAGCGAGAATTCTCGATTGTGATCCTGCACAACCTGACGAGTTTAGTAGCGATGTCAAAACATAATGTGGTTCTCTATAGCTCGTCCCTATAGACACTGCCATATGCGGCTTTAAAATCGACGAAAAGGTGATGGGTGTCGACCTGAAATTCATGGGTTGCCTCCCATATCTGCCGCAGTGCCAATATTTGGTCTATAGTCGAATTTGCTGGCCTCAAGCCACATTTGTAGGAACCTATCAAAGTGTCAACGAGTGGTTTCAAGCGTTCACATAGTACAGCAGAAGAGATCCTACATGCGATGTTAAGGAGACTTATTGCCCTATGGTTGGCGCAGTTATAATGATCTCCATCCTAATGGGCCTGGCAAACGATGCTGAGGCTCCCTTAATCGGGGATGCTTTCTTCCGACCATATCATACAGATGAGTTAGTGCATGCTCTCAATCACCTCATCTCCAGCTGCTTTAAATAGCTCAGCAGGCAGGCCGTCTGCGTCGGCAGCCTTATTAGACTTCAGTTTTGATATCGCTATCTTAACCTAGTCTAAGTCGGTCTGCCTACTTTCCCTACGACTCGGTGCTGCCTCCACCACCGAAGGCAGTTTCTGAACTCTGTATTGCAGAAAATACAATACAAGAGGGGACCGTCTTTTGGACTTCACTCTCTCGTCAGACCTTACCATCAACAATGTTGGCTCTCAACCAACGTTTGTTACGGCGAGACGGCAGGAGGTGATTGACCAGACACTATCTAACATATAGGTGAAGGATGCTATCGGACCATAGATATATCGAATTCCGATTATGGTGTGGGATCTCTTCCTTGCAACACAGAAGAGAAGAGCTTGAGAAATTCACCCAGGCCCTACCTAAACTTAGAACGGAACTATTGGTAGAGAACGCCATTCATAACCTGAATAGCGTCACCATCAATTGTTTTGAACTCGCATGTCCTGTCAGCAAACCTCGCTGCAGGAAATTGGTTCGCTGGTGGAATGCCGAGCTCCATAGTCTTCACAGGAAGATGACTGGAATCAGTATCGGTCGAAGCAAATCGGTCCTAAATCAGAGAATGATTATTATAAGGCCTTCTGCGAAGAGATCAAATCTTTGAGCGCAACTAGCAAGTAGGCTAAGCTCCTCAAACAGGGAACATCGACAAAG
Source organism: Eumerus sabulonum (assembly GCA_951905685.1). Lineage (NCBI taxonomy): Eukaryota > Metazoa > Arthropoda > Insecta > Diptera > Syrphidae > Eumerus > Eumerus sabulonum. The sequence goes on from OX645060.1 coordinate 12,056,651, forward strand.
CCGGCTGCACTTAGAAAATCTGATGGCACCTTTACTGAGTCTAAAGCAGAAACTCTTAGTTTACTGCTTCAGACTCATTTCGCGGGAAATCAGATCGCCATCGGCTCGTTGTCCACTCCTCCAACGGAAACTGCAACTGAAACGATGAGAACGATGGCATATTGCGTCGCGCGTGGTAACCACTGACGCCATTCAATTTGCTTGGACATCCTTCGATGGCTTTAAATCGCCAGGCACCCACGCAATATCTCGTTTTGCTGCAAAAAGTTATAAGGCAGCTGCTTCCTACCTTGAAAAGAATTTTCACTGCAAGCCTGGCACTTGCCTACATACCTATTCACCTACCCACACACCGGTGATGCAATATGCTTAGCGGCGCGGAAAATCCTGCGAAACTGCGCCTCAATGCGTACTCGATAGGAGAGAGCAGCGCTGGGCATTTTCGTCGACATTGAGGAAGCTCTTGATAACACAACTTTCGACAGCATGTGTAATGCTGCCAGACGGCATGGCGTATATGAGGCACTGATCTGGTGGATCAAAGCAATGCTTGTGCACAGGACATTGACCACACATACAGGCCTCGACTAATGTGACGAATCCGGCGTAAACAAGGGCTGCCCGAAAGACGGCGTCCTGTCTTCCTGTCTCCGCTTTCATGGTGCATGGTGGCCGATTCTTTGCTTGATGCACTCAATGCCTCTGGAATTTGTGCCCAGGCTTATGCTCATGCAGTCCGTCTCAAAGCCCAGGCGGCGTTAACATTTAGTGTACAAGAAATGAACTGTCGGTTAATCCTCTTAAGACCAATGTCGTTCTCTTCACGAGAAGGGGGAAAATACTGGCATGGCTCAGCTGGTACTAAAAGCTACTTCCATCCCGGTGTCTAAGGAAGCTAAGTACCTGGGAGTCGCTTCTTTGGTCGAAACATGTTGAGCCGAAAACCACCAAAGCGCTGTCAGCTTTCTGGCAATGGAAAGGAACTTTTGGTAAAATATGGGGCCTATCGCCGTCAAAGGTCCTGTGGGTCTACATGGCAATGATATGATCTATAATATGCATCGTATATCTGGTGGAATGGGCTAACACGCAAACATGTCGTAGCCTCTTTCACCAAACTCTAAAGAACGGTTTGTCACAGCTGTACAGGGGCTTTCCTTAGCAGGCCGTGCGCTGCTCAGGATGCTGTGATTAACCTTCCACCCCTTGATATACATATCAGAGGGTGCGCTCTAAAAGCCAAGGCTCGTCTCAAGAGAAATGGTTTTTGGTATAACTCGCACTAGAATGAAAATGCACTTGCATTTGACACCTGTCATCCTATCGCCACATACTGAACCTTGCAAGGATTGTCTTCGCATTTTCACAGATGACTCCAAGCTTGGGCTGGGATGCGGCGCTGATGTTTTCTTTGAATGCGCAAACGTCCGACTGCTCTTTCCGTTAGGAAAATAAGCGTCTATCTCAGAGTCAGAGATATACGCAATCCTGATGGCCATGCACTATGTTGTGAAGAACAGGTGGAGGGGAAAAAGCATATATGTGTGCAGTGACAGCCAAGCTGCACTCAGAACTGTGTCCAACACTTTAGCCAGCTCCAAGTTAGTAAATGAACTTAAGGCCTTCCTGAACAAAGTCGGTAGACTAAACTCACTAAGGCTTGTTTGATTCCCAGGCTATTTTGGGATCCCAGGAAATGAGATCTCTGATGAAGTCGCCAGAATGGGCTCAAAGAAGAGTTTCTTAAGACTTGAACCCGCCTTGGGTCTACCTGCTTCCACGGTCAATACTTACATCAACGATTGGGTCCTTAATGCACACAATCGTAGATGGAGGGAATATCCGGGATACAGGATAACTAAGCGCGTTCGCTCTGATGTCTGCAAGTAATCCACAGCATTCTTCTTATCCTTAAGGAGAATTGACTGCAGAAGACTTACTGATGTCGTTATGGACCATTACACTTTTGCTAAACTTCTTCACATGAATTGCATCAGTGAGACGCCTACCTGTGCTGCATGTTGCTAAGAGGATGACACAGCGGAACACTATCTCTGCGACTGTCCCGCCTTTCCTCGCGCACGCTGGCGCACCCTTGCGGCCCACGTAGTGTGTGCCGAATCTCTCTAAATGAAAACATCCATGAACTTCGAAATACCTTTTCAAATAATCAGGATTTTCACCCATACAGAAAGATTTAATGAAGCTCAATCCCGAACACCAATGGCCTACGTATAAATATTTGCTTCTACGTTTACTCCAATATTTGATGAATATCAAATCTTCATCATATCTTCATCAATTTGGAGATATCTCATCAATATCATTCATTAACTAAGAATGCTGAATTAACATTTCTTCACTTGCAAGTAACAGACTACACTTTAGTTATTTAATTTTTAACAAAAAATGGCTATACCGACTTTGCTGCAAACTTAATCAGTTCTAAGTTACATAATTACGCGTCGAATGAATTAGGTCCCATGGGAATATCATCTTCTGTTCTCGAGATAGTCGAGGCGAAAAACTCCGAAAGCACATACGCACACGCAGACATCTCTATATAAACGTTGGATATGGATTCTGGTGATCTTGACACGTGGAAAAGTTAAAAAAAACAAAAGCCCATACGAGGCCCTTGTTGGTCGTTAACTACCAATACTTTAAACCTAGTAATTATTATAGAACCACCGGTCGCATTAACTGTTCCAAACCCCAAAAAAAGTAGTCTAGGTGGGACCCGCAAGGCTCCCACGACTAACTTCCCGTGGGAAAAATTAAAACACCCATTTAATTTCGTAGGGGGAGCATGGGCTCGGACATACAGGGTAAAGTTGTTGATCGCTCTCAACCTGGCGAGATGCCGGCAACGATCCCTGTTTAAATGCCCGGGTCAAGTTGACATACGGCCTCCTCGCGGCGCCCTCTGGATAGCCTCTTCAACAACCGTTGGGAGGTGAACAAACGTAAGCAGCGACAAAACCCCAACCAGAATGGCGGTTGTGCGGCGGGCTAACAATCCGCCCGCGTAAAAAAAAAGAAAAGTTATGAATGAGCAAGATGCCTCGGATACACGGATGGATACTCGACGACGACAACGCACGAGAAAGGAACACGATTTGCGAGTATGCTCCTGGAATGTCAGAACCCTGTACACTCCCGGAGCTGCTCATAAACTAGAAGGAATCCTCACGCAGTACAAGGCGGATATTACTGCGGTCCAGGAAATACGCAGGACAGGAAACGGCATGATTAGGAAGAAAAATTGCGACATTTATTACAGCTGTCACAAAAGGTTGCACTTACTGGGATGCGGATTTGTCGTGGGAAAGCGGTTAAGGTCGAAGGTCATCGACTTTAAACCTATAAGTGATCGCCTGGCTGTGATCCGCATCAGAGGCAGATTTTATAACATCAGCCTTATATGTGCACACGCCCCTACCGACGAGGCTGAAGACCCTATCAAGGAGGACTCTATGACATCGTGGACAACGCCTACGGAGCTTGTCCGGAGTACGATGTAAAAATCGTGCTCGGGGACTTCAACGCCAATATCGGTAAGGAAAACACCCTTGGCGGAGTGATCGGAAAGCACAGCCTCTACGATACAACAACAGATATCGGCTTCCGACTGGCTGACTTTGCGACAGCTCGTAATGCGGTGATAAGTAGCACAGGAATCCCTCGCAAGCGAATCCACACAGCAACCTGGCGATCCGGTGGAACCGCCAACCAAATCGACCATGTGCTCATTGACGCAAGGCACTCGTCAAACATCCTGGATGTGCGAACATTCGGAGGGGCAAATGTCGACTCTGACCACTTCCTCGTAGCAGCAAGATTCAGAGCTCGACTGTCCAATGTCAGAAAGCTGCACCAGCCCATTAGGAGGAGGTTCGTCATTGGACGCCTGAGCACACCGGAGGTTGCCAGAGTCTACAGGGAGCAGCTGAGCGAAAGACTCTACGGTATGCCTACGTCGAACACAAATGCCAATAATATGTGGCTGCATTGCCGCTCAGCCATTCAGGAAGTAGCCGAAACCACCATAAGATACCTACCACCCCCGACAAGAAACCCGTGGTATGATGGCTAGTGTGAGCAGAAAAAGGCAGCAGCCGACGAGACGTACCAAAAGGCGCTGCAGAGGAAAACCAGGGCAGCGCAAGAAGAGTACCGAGCCAGAAGGAGGGAGGAGAAAAAACTACTGCGACAAAAGAAAAGAATCTTCGCAGCCTCCCAGCTCAAGGATATCGAGGAGTCTAGGGATAAACATAAAACACGAGCCTTTTACAAGAAAGCCAAAGGCCTTGCAGGAGGCTTCAAAAAGGGCACCCAGGCTCTTCGAAACTGCGAGGGTAATCTTGTCACCGACCCGCAGGGAATAGTGGATGTATTTAAGTAGCATTTCCAGCAGCTGCTTAACGAGCATGACCAAGAGAGAGTGGTAGGGACCGAGGAAATCCCAACTCCAGCCGCTGAAGTAGTCCTCCCACCCAGCATAGAAGAAGTCGGCACAGCTATTCAGAAGCTGAAGAACAACAAGGCCGCAGGCTCAGATGGCTTGCCATCAGAGCTCTTCAAGGCCGGCGGCGATGTTCTGGTAGGGAGCATGCACCAGATCATCTGCAGAATTTGAGAAGATGAAAGCATGCCCGACGACTGGAATACCAGCTCTATATGCCCGATCCACAAAAAAGGCGATCATGCCTCTTGCAAGAACTATAGAGGTATATCTCTGCTCAATGTCGCATACAAGATCCTGTCCAGCGTATTGTGTGAATGTCTAAAACCATTTTGCACCGCACTAATCGGCAGCTACCAGTGCGGCTTCCGGCCCGGCAAATCGACTATAGACCAAATTTTCACACTTCGACAAATCCTGGAAAAGACCAACGAGTTCCGAATCGATACACACCATCTTTTCATCGATTTCGAAGCCGCATACGACAGCATTCATCGTGGAGAACTGTTTGGTGCGATGGCCGAATTCGGGATCCCGAGAAAACTGGTCCAGTTGTGTCGCGCCACGCTGAAAAATACGCGATGCACCGTGCAACTCGGTTCTAGGACCTCGGAACCATTCGAAACATGCACCGGATTTCGGCAGGGAGATGCGCTGTCATGTGACCTGGTGCTTCTTCAACCTGGTGCTGGAGCAGATAGTGCGACGGGCAGGCGTCAACAGGGAAGGCACAATCTTTTACAAGTCCATCCAGCTGCTAGGATACGCGGATGATATCGACATCATCGCGTGTTCTCGCCGTGGCATTGCGGAAGCAATCAGGGCAATTGAAGAACAGGCGAAACGAGTTGGTCTTAAGATCAATGAGGACAAAACGAAATACATGCTGTCAAGCAAAAACCAATCCGTCACTCACCACCTGGGACAAAATATAACAATTGACAGCTACAACTTCGAGGTAGTTGAGGAGTTTGTCTACCTCGGGGCAAACGCAAATTCCACAAATGACACCACAGTGGAGATCCGACATAGAATCGCCCTTGGCAACCGCTGCTACTTCGGCTTGTCCAAACAACTGCGGTCAAAACTCCTCACTCGAAAGACCAAAGTCATGCTTTACAAAGCGCTCATTCTGCCAGTCTTGCTGTACGGAGCCGAAAGCTGGACGATAGGCAGGACAGCGGAGCTGATTTTGGGTTCTTTCGAAAGAAAAATTCTGCGCCGGATATTTGGTCCTGTCTGTGAGGAAGGTTAATGGATGTGGATGTAGTCGAGAAGGCAAGGATCCGTCGACTACACTGGCTCGGCCACATCGAGCGCATGGACATCAACGCTCCAGCTTAGTGGGTCTTCGACTCCGAGCCTCCTGGTTCGAGAAGAAGAGGAAGACCGAACCTCCGTTATAAAGACCAAGTAATCGCGGATGTAAGACATCTTGGTCTTGACAACTGGAAGCAGCGTGCCCGCGACCGTCAAGGATGGAAGGCAGCTATACCTCAGGCTCAGATCCTCCATGGATCGCTGGCCTGATAAGTAAGTAAGTATGTAGGTATTTAATTTCGTATTTTTTAATTTTCAACCCCCGACGCAAAAAGGTGGCATTCAAGTATTACGTAACGCAATTCGGGGGGTGGGGGGTCTTGTAAAACGTTACGAAGCGTTACAAGGTCGGGAGGGGGGGGGGGGTCGAACAACGCGTTATGTAACATTTTTATTATTTAAATAAAAAACTAGGGAACTAGTCTCCGAAGCTGGCAACTCTTTTCGTTTTTGTTTTACGGCCAATCCCTCGACTGTTTTGCACATAATTTTTATTTTGTTTTCGTTGTCAGTATTCGTTAGTGTTTTAAACACGAAATACGCACAAGCACATTGCCGTAATCGTTGTTGTTAAGGTGAGTTCATACTGAATTGTCCTCAAAAGAGGGAGATTTGCATTATCAGCCGTTCTTAGCCTATAAGGGGTCTCAGGCTCTCATACTGACTTGCCAGCGCAATTGTGCAAAATAAAATGCCAACCTGCCCTTCAGCAGCTCAAGAAGCACTAATTGGACTTACTCCACCGCACCTTTTTATTAAAAGGTTCGCTCGGGAACAGACCTATGGGTCACATGTCAATCCTGCAACAGCTTCCTGAGCTGGATATGAATACCACGGTCTCAGACGCATTACCACACACCTTCCCTTTTGACAAGAGATTTAAGATATTGATCCCAAACCGCACAGCTTGGAAAACCAGTGATCTCTTGCTCAACGTCAAAGGCCTTAGGTGGTATACTGATGGCTCCAAAATTATTTCTGACGTTGTCGCCGGCATCTTTGGACCAATTTGGAGGATTAGCAAGACCCTACGAATGAGTCCCAGTATCTTCTAATCTGAATTATAACCATCCTAACATCCGCCAGTCTAAACTTAGAGACTGGCATAAGAGGAATAACCATCAGTATACTCTATGATAGCCAAGCAGAGCTGACTTCGTATAGCACGAACTCCAAATCCGTTAGGGAATGCCGTGATGCCCTAAAAGACCTAGCCAAAAAAAAACAACAAAATCAAACTCTGGTGGGTGCCAGGGCACAAGGGTACTAAAAGCAATAAAATCGCTGATCATCTCGAAAGGAAAAGTTCCAGCGAAAGGTACATAAGTCCTGAATCTTTCTGCGGCAGTGAGAAAAATCGCTATACCTGCCCTTTTGACTTTGCCAATCGAAAAGATTTATACGACCCCTGAACAAACACTCTATTAATATTCTTAAGCTTAATAGAGTCGATATCAGAAGACTGGTCAGCTACCTTACGGTCGTCTGAAACTGAGTTACGACTCAGTCTTGAGGACGAAGAAACTCCAGAGCACATAACATATGAGTGCGCTGCCTCCTAAGGGGATCATCTCAGCTCCTACGAGAGACATTCTCAACTTCATTAAAAAAATGGAGAAACTCCTGGCTAGTAGGCACAATAGATCTATAAAGGTCGCAATGCCTCTTGCTATTTGTTAGCACTAGTCCCCATAGTTAAAAAATTGCGAGTGTGTGTGTGTGTGTGTGTGGGGGGGGGGGGGGGGGGGGTACAGAAAAACGTTACGGCGCGTTACGTGGGGGGGAGGGAGGGTCAAGAATCTTAAAAAATTGCGTTACGTAATACTTGAACGCCCCCAAAGAGGGGTGTTATAACATGAGGTGTCTGTGTGTCTGTCTGTGGCATCGTAACTCCTGAACGATCGGACCGATTTTGATCCTTTTTTTTTTTTTTTCCTTGAAAGCTAGCTTGATCGAAATAATTCTAAGCTACAATTTGTGAAGATCTGTTTAGGTGTTTTAAGGTCATTAGCTCTTTTTGTTAATTGCGATAGGATTCTTAGACGAATAATGGGTAATGTATCATTTCTCGTCCGATCACCGCCATTAACCAGCATTGGGCGCGGTCGAAAGTTAGATGAGGTACCGCTTGGGAACACCGCGTGTTATTGGCATCAAGCCGCCTATTTGCTGCCGCTCCATGTAACCCAGGGTAAGCAAACGCACACTTATGTATATGCGCACATTAAACAACCTATTGCCCATAAACTACTCTCGTGCGTGTGCAATTTCGATTGCTGAAAGTTTCTAATTTAAATTTTATAGAAAATGAAGCCATTTTAAACTAAAATATTATAAAAATGAAAAAGGAAAAAAAATGTTAAGTGCAGTGGTTAACATCATCGACCATCGAGCGGAAGGCCTATAGATCAAATTCGTTCATAGCCAAGAAAAAGTACAATAATTCCTTTACGGACAAAAAGTATGCAACACAGAGGTGAATGGAAAATGACCAGACGTACTGCTGCAGGCATAACACTCACAGTATATGGTCAACTAAAAAATTCATCCTCCATCCATCCTGCGTATGCAATACTAAAGTGCTCGAACGAATTACTACTGACTATTATCAACACGGAATTTGGTCGGCTCTCGTCCTATCTAGGATAACCACCCCTGAGAGTAGTGAACGAACATCAACGACCCAAACCACTGCACTCCGGTCAGGTTGTGTGTCTATCACATTATAACAGAATATAAACTCTTGAACCTGCGCAAGTCTCTAAAAAAACAAAAAAAAATCTGCAATTCTGAGTAAATCAACTCATTTTAGCTCACGAATGCGAGTGGGTGCATTTATGGAAACCCACCCCGTGTGCGCATTCGACATGTGCATTAAACCCACCTACAGGGTGCACATGAGTGTGTGTTCTCTTTAACAAACATATGAAGTGCGCACAGGGGTGAGTTTCACACTCGTGTATGCTCACAGCCAATTACTCATGAGCGCGTGCGTTTAATAATTGCTCGTTGGGGGGGGGGGGCTCGTCGTCGGGTGCGGTTAGTACTAGACCGCTTGGGAACACCGCGTGTTGTTAATTTGCTTGCCTATTTTTAGGGTTCCGTACCCAAAGGTAAAACGGAACCCTATTACTAAGACTTCGCTGTCCGTCCGTCCGTCTGTCACCAGGCTGTATCTCATGAACCGTGATAGTTAGAGAGTTGAAATTTTCACAGATGATGTATTTCTGTTGCCGCTAACACGACAAATTCTAAAAACAGAACAAAATGAATATTTAAGGGGGGCTCCCATACAACAGACATGATTTTCATCCAAAAAGCCCCTTGGTCTCCGTACTGAACTAAGGTTAGTCGACAATATCCCACAACCAGTAGCAAACTTCCCAGTTTTGATCTCGTTTGTGTCTTTGGTGAATTAATCCTAGCTGCAAACCTTTTTCCCATATTTCCCATTATTGTTATTAACCTTTGCACATCGTTGCATTGATAATTGATTTGAATTCAAAGGACACTTTGATGATCAACTATATCTCATCATGAAGATTCTTGATTATCAAAGTAATATGCCGATAACCTGCCTGCAACCAAGATCTGTCATCATACAAAAAATGTGATTTAATGTGATGACTGATGAGGTAACATACATAGTCTCTTTCATATTTATATATACAGATGGTACGGAACCCTTCGCGCGCGAGTCCGACTCGCACTTGGCCTGTTTTTTTAGTTATTTAATTTCTAACAAAAATTATTCTAAGTTGCTTATCTTAGTAATTGCCATCTTTGGTTCTTGAGATAATCGAGGCTAAAATTCCGATACGCACTTACGTACATACGCACATACATCTCTATAAAAAAACTTAGATTTGGATTCTGGTGACCTTGAAACGTGGGGATAGCTTCCCACTAGGAAGTTAAGAAAACAGAAGCCCCTACAAGGTCCATGTTGATCGTTTACCACCAGCACTCTAGACCTGGTGATTATTAAAGAACCTCCGGTCGCATTAACAGTTCCAAACTAAAACAAAACAAAAAAAATACAAAACCATTGAGCCAAGTGTAGTTATAGATTATTTTTTTGTTTTTATTATTATTATCCGCGTTTTGTGGTTTGCAAGAAGCTATCGTTATACAATACATTCAAGAATAGAATTTGAAAATCTCGCTACAGTTCGTGTTTCAAGGACGCGACAACTATTTGTTGAACAATAGCAATTATTACTCTTAAACATCTTTGTATCTCAAAATTAATTGTTCACTTTATAAAGAATACATCACAATAACGGTCACACATTAGTGCGCTATCTGTCCCTAACGTTCGCTACGCATTCGATTACCTTCGCTCAATTGCTTCCTTCCAAAGAAGTAAATTTACACAATTTAATTGACCATCTCTTACGGTATTGTAGTAGTAGTTAAATTGCCTCTATTCCATTTATAAGCTATTTTATAAACGTAACACGGTCTTGAGCATAAAACATCTAGATAACTTTGTACAAATTTTATACTTTTGATTGATCATATGTATGTAGATGCCATACTTTGCTTGGATATAAGCTGCAGCGGCTTGTGTGCTTAGCGGTATTTTGTTGGTTCAACCCGATATAGGTTGCTGTCTTTGCACTGAATTACATATTTTACAAGTATTTGAAGAATACGATCCAGTAGATGATGTTGAGTGATGCAAACATGGCTGGGAATAGGAATCGTGAGGTTCGATCGATGTAGATGGCGCGCTTGAGACGTTCCTGCTGTGGCGTTAGCTTGGGCTTCTCTGGTGGTGGTGGTGGCGGAGGTGGTGGTGCTATTGTGGGTGTTAGGATAATGCGACTTTCTTGTCGTGGTATCCATGGACCGTCGGAGGTGTCGGGTCGGGCTATACGTCGCGAAGCTGTCGATACGGACTGCAACGAAAAGGGATATTAGTTACATACTTACCACTTGAAAGAACTCTATTCGAAGGCTTACTTTCTTCTTGTTCATTTCTTCGAATAATTTTTCAATTTTCTCCAGTTTTTCGTCCTTTGGCCGTGGTGGCGGATCTTCTTTCTTCGGTTGCGTTGCCTCGGGCACCGGTTTCGGCGGATACGCTATAGGTTTCGGTATGGGCGTATCACTTAAAACGATGTTAATCAAACAGTATTCCATCAAGGCCATAAACACGAATACCGTACACACGGACATGAAAGCGTCCACGGCTTTTAGATACGAGACAGGCGGCAGAGATGCTTGCGATTTCGCATGTTGCGTCGAAAGTGTGAGCAATGAAGTTACACCTAAAGTGACACGAGCCGGAGCTGCTTCGGGCTTGATCCAGAACGACACCCATGACATTATGACAATCATACAGGTCGGAATGTAGGTATTGAAGACATAGTAAACCAGACGGCGTTTGAGTGTGAAAATCACTTCGAGACAAGTGAAATTGCCAGTTGAATAGACTTGGGTACAGTCAGCTGTTTCATTGCGGATTAGTGCCACTTGCGGTAGCTCGATGTTCTCGTCGACAACTAATGGTGTCACTGGATCCCATTGGAAGATCATATCGTCTGTTGTGTGAGATACTACAACGAATAGACCAACAGGATTAATCAAACATATAGCTCATTGAATAGTCAACTTACAGCTCTCCATTTGAAGCTTGCACTCTTGCGTGTCATGGGGATATATGGCAAAATTCATGATGCACGACAGTTTCAACGTTAGCTTGACCATATACAATATGGTCTTATCTCTATACAACCACATGTAATGATTAGGAATCGTCATCGTTTGGAAGGTGACGGATTTTGCATTCTTGAAAAATGAATCCGGACGCCACATGTTCTTCAGCCAATCAACTTCGAGTAATCGATACTCGGTCGTCATATTCTCGGGAAGTCTCAGACGATGATCTTTCCAGGTTTGGGCGAAAAACACATCAGCCACGTACGTCATGGAGTTTTCATCTATCGAATCGAGACCCATTACGGTGACGTGAAAGTAGACTTTTGTCGCTTCGCCATCCTTTTTGGGTGGTCGCATTTTATCATAACGCTTCGTGTCCTCTGGCAGGATGTCTGTAAAAGCCAGACTTTGTCTACGGAAAGAGAAAGGTTTATTATTACATAGAAATTGGGAGTACCTATATGGGATTAATGCTTACTGGTACTCCGCGGATGTGACTTTCTGCTGGCATATTGAAATTATAACTAAAAGAAAAAGTCGAGGATCCATCATCACTGAAAATAGATGAAATCTGTCATCATTTAAGGACGGAACGGATTTAGTTTTTTTATTATAATCGAAAACAAAAGTAAAGCTCAGAAATACGTTGAAATATATTGACGAATGGAGCCCTGGGGCTGGAGACAGATATTTTGCAATAAATCAAAATCGAGTAAAACAGGCACAAATGTGCATCCATCAAGAGGTAGTATTCGGATCGATATCAGTTTAGTAACTCGATGTCCTTAATTCTACACTTCCATATAAACCTTTTGTAAAAACTGAGACCAATATTTTCCTATTTCAACAAATTGGCAGGCAGTTCACATTGCACATTACTTTTGCCCCGCCTTTTATTAATAAAGACTGCGAAACAGTAGCACCACTGATCTTCCTTTTAACGGGTTAAATCAAAACGTATCTTAATGAATCCGCAATAATTGAAAAATAAGAACAGATAACAACTATGTATCCAAGCTACTCAAGCTGACACACAGCCTCCGAGTCGTCTCCCCTGGATAGCTGCCCTGGCACCCGCCAGATAGTGAACCAATGTGTGCAGCGACCCAACCCCTTGTTCCTGGGGAAAGAGGAACCTGGCCCTCCAGGTTGGGGGTTGTGCTTAGGGGTAACATCCCTATCACGGAAAAACCACTTGTTCCGAAAAAGCCACAAGCCTCGGATGGGGACGGATACAAAGCTGACGACCCTTGCAAACGACTAAGGGACTTGAGAGTCTGTACCTAGAATGTGAGGTCCCTTATTAGACGGGGTGCAGGCGATCAATTGGAGCGAACCCTCAGCTGCTATAAAGCAGATATAACCGCACTCCAAGAAGTGCGATGGAATGGACCAGGCAAAAGACGGATGAAAAACTGCGACATCTACTAGGGGAACTGCTGCAAGGAGAACAAACAGCGCTTATTCTTGTGATATGCGCCTTCGGGATGTAAGCGAACGCCTAATAACAATCCTCATCAAAGTTAAATTTAGAAACATTAGCTTGATATGCGCTCATGCCCCAACGGAAGAAAAGGACGATCCACTCATAGAAGAATTCGACGACCTCCCAGACAGGACCTAAGCCCAATGTCCATACAAGATCCTGTCCAGCGTATTGTGTGAACGTCTAAAACCATTTTGCACCGCACTAATCGGCAGCTACCAGTGCGGCTTCCGGCCCGGCAAATCAACTATAGACCAAATTTTCACACTTCGACAAATCCTGGAAAAGACCAACGAGTTTCGAGCCGATATACACCATCTTTTCATGGATTTCAAAGCCGCATACGACAGCATTCATCGTGAAGAACTGTTTGGGGCGATGGCCGAATTCGGGATCCCGGTAAAACTGATCCAGTTGTGTCGCGCCACGCTAAAAAACACGCGATGCACCGTGCAATTCGGTTCTAGGACCTCGGAACCATTCGAAACATGCACCGGATTTCGGCAAGGAGATGCGCTGTCATGTGACTTCTTCAACCCGGTGCTGGAGCAGATAGTGCGACGGGCAGGCGTCAACAGGGAAGGCACTATCTTTTACATGTCCATCCAGCAGCTAGGATACGCGGATGATATCGACATCATCGCGTGTTCTCGCCGTGGCATTGTGGAAGCATTCACGGCGATTGAAGAAAAGGCGAAACGAGTTGGTCTTAAGATCAATGAGGACAAAACGAAATACATGCTGTTAAGCAAAAACCAATCCGTCGCTCACCACCTGGGACAAAATATAACAATTGACAGCTACAATCTCGAGGTAGTTAAGGAGTTTGTCTACCTCGGGGCAAACGTAAATTCCACAAATGACACCACAGTGGAGATCCGGCATAGAATCGCCCTTGGCAACCGCTACTACGTCGGCTTGTCCAAACAACTGGGGTCAAAACTCCTCACTCGAAAGACCAAAGTCATGCTTTACATAACGCTCATTCTGCCAGTCTTGCTGTACGGAGCCGAAAGCTGGACGATAAGCAGGACAGCGGAGCTGATTTTGGGTTCTTTCGAAAGAAAAATTCTGCGCCGGATATTTGGTCCTGTCTGTGAGGAAGGTGAATGGAGAAGAAGACACAACCGCGAACTTAACGAGCTGTACCAAGATGTGGATGTAGTCCGGAAGGCAAGGATCCGTCGACTACACTGGCTCGGCCACATCGAGCGCATGGACATCAACGCTCCAGCTAAGAGGGTCTTCGACTCCGAGCCTCCTGGTTCGAGAAGAAGAGGAAGACCGAACCTCCGGTATAAAGACCAAGTAATCGCGGATGTAAGACTTCTTGGTCAAGGATGGAAGGCAGCTATAGCTCAGGCTCAGATCCTCCATGGATCGCTGGCCTGATAAGTAAGTAATCATCTCAGTCCTCCTTTACGGCGCAGAGGCTTGGACCTTAACAAAAGCAGATGAAGATGCTCTTGGTCGTTTCGAGAGGAAAATTCTGCCCACTATCTACACTATCTATGGTCCCGTTTGTTCAAACGGTGTATGGAGGAGAAGATTTAACGAAGAACTGTACGGGTTGTACAGCGACATCGGCCTGATACGACGTCTGCGGATGCAGCGTCTAGGGTGGCTAGGCCATGTAGAGCGCATGGAAAATACAGCGCCGACCCCGGGAGGAAGGCGAGGCAGAGGACGGCCGCATCTACGGTGGCGCACGCAGGTGGAAGGGGACCTTAACCAACTGGGCATGCGGCGCTGGAAATAGCTGGCCATAGACCAAGCCAGCTGGAAACGCTTGTTGGTTGAGGCTCAGGTTCACCACTGACTGTAGCGCCACCTAAGTAAGTAAGTAAAGTATTTGTATGTGCTCTGGTCATGTAAGACGCGTGCCCTTGGATTTCAGAAATCACAAAATTCTCACCCATCATGCTCGCCATTGAGATAGATTAAACACGAAGGTAAAAAGAATTGGAAATTTTATTAAGGACCTTGGGAGTCATTTTCACGATTGGAGGGTAACACATTATATGTGAAAGGATCGATAGTTGAAAATAACCTCACTGAGCCACAGAAAGCTTAATGACACTTTGAGCTGATTTAGGGGACAGACAGATGTCTCCTGGCCGTTTGATAATGCAAAGGAGATCAAGATCTGTGGATCTTTCGATCGGCTGCAAAAGGAGCTGAACTTTAAATGCTATTAGAGGACGGCTAGACTCACAAAATATAGATTGACAGAGAAAATGTAAGCCATAAAGACAAAGGCCTAACCTGGTTTCAGAGGGCGAAAAGTTTTTATTTTTATTTTAATATTTCCACAACTTTTGGTTTTATCAAAACGTCACCCTCAGTTATATAGTAGCCTTACTAAAGATGCTAGAAAACCAGGAATGGGTTTAGATGGTAAGAAACCTTGCTCTGAGTCCATTCTGCAAAGTCCATGGGTGATCTCATTTTTTTTTATAGTTCGCACAGGTTCTAGAGTTATATTCTTATGATGTTTGTCACACAACCTGGACAGAGTGCAGATGGTTTGGGTCGTAGATGTCTGTTCACTACTCTCCAGGGATGGTTGTCCTAGATAGAATTCGAGAGGAACTCGACTGAATTTTCACTTTGGTTGTAGTTCCCAGCAAATGTTCCATGCCATTATGGTGTCATATTAGAACTGCGTGCACAGAGTATGAATTTGAAGTGACCATATACTGTGAGTGTTATGCCTTCATCAGTATTTTTGATCACTTGCCATTCATAACAGCTGTGTGGCACGATTTTTCCGCATAGGAGTTGCATTTTTTGGCTATAGACATACTTTGAACTACAGACCTTCCGCTCGACAGTCGATGATGTTTACCATTGCACCACGGCCACTCCGGGATGACTTATATACATACATAGCCTTACTTACTTACTTAGGTGGCGCTACAGTCCGTGGTGAACCTGGGCCTCAACCAACAAGCCTTTCTAGCTATCACGATCATTCGCTAGCTGTTTCCAGGGTCGCATGCCCAGTTCGATGCGATTATCCCCTGCGAAGTCATCTCTCGGGGTTGGATTCGAAGAATCTTCGTTTCAGAGCTGTGCTGCCCATTCACTCTACATGTTCTAGCCATCTTAGCCGTTGGATCCGTAGACGTCGTACTAGGCCGATGTCGCTATACAGCCCGTACAGCACAAACGGGACCGAAGATTGTACGCAGAATTTTCCTTTCGAAACGACCAAGGACCTCTTCATCCAATTTTGATAAGGTTCACGCCTCTGCGCCGTGGAGGAGGATCGGAATGATAAAGGTTTTAAAGAGGGTCATCTTAGTTTTCCGAGAGAGGGCTCTACTGCTCAACTGCCTTTTGAGCCCGAAGCAACAGCGGTTGGCAAGAGTTATTCTGCACGTAATCACAGCTCTGGTGTCGTTGTGTCTTGCCACCAGTGAGTCAAGGTAGACGAAATCCCTGACTACATCAAAGTCATAGCTGCCAATAGTGAGATTCTGGCCAAGACGTCGGTGTTGTGCGTGTTTATTTGACGACTGCATATATTTGATTTTGCCCTCGTTTACCTTCAAATCCATTTTAGCCGTATCTGCTTCAATGCTCACAAAAGCTTCATTAACGTGTCGCTACGTTGTCCTAATCACGTCAGTGGCACCAGCGTATGCGAGCAAATGTGCAGACTTGAAGTAGATCTTACCTCTTGTATTGGCCAGTGAATCCCGCATGATCTTTTCAAGGATGATGTTGAAAAAATCACAAAACAGTGCGTCGCCCTGTCTGAATCCTTTTTTGACATCGAAGGTCTCAGTTAACGCCTTATCGAGCTTAATGGAGCAGCGAGAGTTCTCCATTGTCATCCTGCACAGCCTGAAGAGCTTGGCAGGGATGTCCAAATATAACATGGCTTTATAAAGCTCGACCCCATAGACACTGTCATATGCGGCCTTAAAATCGACCTGAAATTCATAGGCCTCCTCCAAGATCTGCCGCAGTGTGAATATTTGTTCTATCGTGGATTTTCCTGGCCTGAAGCCGCATTGATTGGAACCTATCAAATTGTGCACGAATGGTTTCAGGCGTTCACACAGCACGGCAGAGAAGATCTTGTATGCGATGTTAAGGAGACTTATTCCCCTGTAGTTGGCGCAGTAGAGGGCGCCGTGGCGCAGTGGTTAGTGTGTTGACTCTGACGCACGATGAGCGAGTTCGGATCCTGATAACACCGACGCCGGTACTGGCAAAACCCCCCGTAGTATACTTGCCATGAAAAAGCTTCCCAACTCACGCCGTTCGGAATCGGCATTAAACTGTAGGTCCCTTTCACCTATGTGAAAAATAAATCACACACAACATGGGTGATTGAGAGAAGCTGGGCTCTGGTCCTTCATGGGCTGTAACGCCATCAAAGAAGAAAAAGTGGGGTGGACGGAATTCTCTCTCATCCTCATTCAGTGTCAATGGTGCGATCGGCCCCACAGCGGTATCTTAAACATTTTCGCGGATATATATTTTGCAGAAATAGTCTTTCCATATTCCTAACAGCGACTGTGGTTCAACTACGAGGTGTTCATGTTCATCCCTGCAGGCTTGTGCTCTAGCCTTGTAACCTTGGTGAACGTTGACCGTCGCTTCTGCGATAACATCCTCTATCTCCTCGATCTCGGGTCTCTCCTGTTCTGTCTTTTTCTTTCTGAAAAGCGCGTGTTCCTCCCTTCTTTTTCGCTCGTAGAGCTCGCGAGCAGCTCTTGCTTGTTGATGCAACATGGCCATTTTGCATTCTGTTTTTCTATCAAACGTTATCGTTATCGTTATCAAACCTAATACATCAGAGGCAGCATCGCAGCATCCTAACGTGAAATTTTGCTGGTCCTACTCGACTGCGCAACGAGGTAATGATCCGAGTCAACATTGGCTCCTCGGACATCCAAGATGCTAGAGGAGTGTCTGGCGTCGATCGCAATATGATCGATTTGATTGACAAATAATATATCAGTAGACCGACATAGGGGATATGGAGTTGTGGGAATTGTGTGCTAGCTACTAGGAAATGACGCCCCGTCACCAATGTGGTCACATGTAAGCTGTAATTTCCTACCACTCGTTCAAAGATGTCCTGCTTATCTAGCTTCATGTTGAAATTTACTAGAACAGTCTTAGTGTCATTGCTTGGACATTGACATTGTTCTATCTAGGAGGTCATGGAAGTCATCTTTGAATCTGTCGTCTTTTTCTTCTGTGATATCAAACTCAAGATTGTTATGAGGCGTTCGTTCAAATGCCGGAAGCTTATCACTTTATGCCTAGGTTTACCTCGAACAACAAATCCGGCATCTGGTATTGTTTGTCCTCCTTGTAGCAGTTTCCGTAGTATATCGTACTTCTTGGAGTGCTGTAATGCCTGCTCTATAGCAGCTTAGGGCTATTTTTCTATATGTGCGGCTGCACCATATTAAGGACCCTAACATTCCAGGTACAAAACCGATACCTCTGTCCTTTTGTACGTCTGCGGGGGTCGTCAACGTGTTGTCCGTCCGTTAAATCCGAGGCTTCTGTTGTCTCTGAGTTTGTATCTTTTTACGGTTACGGCTTACTAGGCCGTAGTCCAACCGATTAAACTTACTTTTTTTGGCGCAGGAAACTCGCCATTCGCCCTTTTTCGTCTGTAATTTCCAAAGCAAATCTCCAGACGACACCACGAGGAGGTGGGGATGGGACTTACTAACAGTGCCGCAAAGTGTTCGTCTGCGGTGGCTCTTCTCGCTTTTTAGCAGGCCAGCATCCAACGGATAGATGCTACCCCTACGACGTCTTTGTTAGTCCTTTGGCATTCGTGACTTCATTTTGGGGAATAAAATGTGCGCTTGTGCATACCGGAATTTTCGCCTCAAGAACCAAATATGATATTGACATGAGATCGGGTACGTTCCACGCGTAATTTCTTAGAACTGAGTAAGTTTTCAGTAAAATCGGTCCAGCCGTTTAATGTTAGAAATTAAATAACTAAAAAGTAAGCAAAACTAATTAACAACACGCGGTGTTCCCAAGCTGGCCGCCATCTAAGTACTAACCGCGCCCGACACTGGTCGATTGCGGTGATCGGACGAGAACCAATACATATGAGATTGCTCGGACAGTGTTGTGGTTGGGTAAGGAAAAGCACACTCATGAGCTGCTCGTGAGTGTGCACTACCAAACGAGCAGTTATTAAACGCACGCGCTCATGAGTAATTGGCTGTGAGCATTTTTATATTCGCCCACGAACACGAGTGTGTGTGTATTTACGGAAATTCACCCCTGTGCGCACTTCACATGTTCGTTAAAGAGAACACACACTTATGTGCACCCTGTAGGGTGGGTTCTGTTGAACGCACATTGGTGAGTGCGCACATGGGGTGAGTTTCCATAAATGCACCCACTCACGTTCGTGAGCTGATTTACTGCTCGGGAGTTGTTTGCAGAATGATAAAACATGGACATTTCGCTTGAACATTTTTTTTTATTTTCCATTTTTATAATATTAAAGTCTAAGATGGCTTCATTTTCCATAAAGTCTAAATTAGAACCTTTCAGCAATCGGAATGGCACGTGAGCAGTTTATAAGCAATAGATTGTTTAATGTGCACATATGAGTGTGCGTTTTCTTACCCTGGGTTACATGGAGCGACAGCAAATAGGCGGCTTGATGCCAACAAGACGCGATGTTTCCAGGCGGTTCTCCATCCAAGTACTGACCGTGCCCTATGCTGGTTGATTGCGGGATCGGACGAGAACCAATACATTACCCGTTATTCGCCTAATAATCCTAACGCAGCTAACAAAAAGAGACATTGACACCTATGACCTTGAAACACCTGAACTTATCTTCACAAATTGTAGCTAAGAACCATTTCGATCACGTTAGCATTCAAGAAAAAAAAGGGAATCATAAACGGTCCATTCGTTCAGGAGGTATGACGCCACAGACAGACAGACACACAGACACCTCAAACTTATAACACCCCTCTTTTTGCGTCGGGGGTTAGGTTAGGTTAGGTTGACGTGGTAGGCGTAATCCACACTTAGGCCGAAACCTAAGCCCAGATTGTCGAAGAAGGGCGCGCCGAGGTAAATCCTCCTGCGATTCGCAAAAGAGGGACATGAACAGAGGAGATGGTGTATTGATTCCTCCTCCTCCTCGTCCATGCAGCCGCGACAGAAGTCATTGTAGGGTAGCCCCAGTCTGGCGGCGTGTTTTCCAATGGTGCAGTGACCTGTAATGACCCCTACTAGGGTGCTTAAGGTTGTCCTTTTGGTTGCCACCAGGTCCCTGGTTCGTCCTAAGTTTAACTTAGGCCACAATTGTTTGGTGATAATGCCGATATTACTCTCATTCCATTGGAGATTGGTCTCCTCTATGGTTTGAAGCTTTATCATGTGCTTTACCGTACTTATTGGTGTTTCTAGGTACCCGAGGGTAGGTAGGCTGAGTGTGCTTGACCCTAACCTTGCGAGTTCGTCGGCCGCGCAGTTTCCTGGAATATCCCTATGCCCGGGAACCCACAGTATTTTAATGTTGAACTGTTCAGCCATCTCATCTAGAGATAGGCGACAGTTAATGGATGTTTTTGATTTGTGGGTTACCGCTGCCAGGGATTTTATCGCAGATTGGCTATCCGTGCAAATGATAATATCCTTTGTGGATATTACATTGATCCTGAGCCATGCCAGGGCCTCCGTTATCGCAGTTATTTCTGCCTGAAACACACTACAGTAATTTGGGAGTCTAAATGATAGGTTGAGGTTAAGTTCCTTGGAGTAGACCCCACTGCCTACACCCGACTCCATCTTAGAGCCATCGGTATAGAGGGAGATCGAGTCCTTTGGTATGACTTTCCCTTCAGCCCATTCCTCCCTGGGTGGAAAGACAACTTCGAAGTTCCTGGTGAACACATTCTGCGGGTTGATGTAGTCAGTGTCCATGGGTACTTCGAAGTGTTTTAGAATAGAGGTGTGGCCTTTTTGAGATGTGGGTCATTTTCTTATGCTCCTCATCCTTAGGGCCGCGCATGCAGCAACTTGCTTGCTGAAAAGGTTTAATGGTGGAAGATGTAGTAGAACATTTAAGGCCTCCGTGGGGGTTGATCTGATCGCTCCGCTTATATATAAGCTGGCTGATCTTTGTACCTTCCCCAGAAGGTTTCGATTGACTGCTTTGTCCAGAGCAGTCCACCAGACTATGACGCCATACAGGAGGATAGGCCTTATGACTGCTGTGTAAAGCCAGTACATAATGCTTGGTTGGGGACCCCACCTCCTGCCCACTACTTTCTTACAGCTGTAAAGGGCAACAGTTGCTTTCTTGACCCGATCAAGAATGTTGGGTTTCCAATTCAGCCTCCTGTCAAGGACTAGGCCTAGATATTTAGCCTGTTCTTTGATTGTTAGTTGAGTTCCACCCAGCCTCGGTGGGATGAGGGGCGGAATTTTATATTTGTTAGTGAACAGTCGGGGGTTAAAAATGAAAAAATATGAAATTAGATTGATGCTTTCATTTTTCCCACTGGGAAGTTTGTCGTGTAGGCCTTGCGGGTTGCACAGACCACATTTTTCTTTTTTAATTCTTACAACACAAAAACAACACGTGTTATCCACTTCAACTGAAAGAAAGGCCCCCCTTTCAAGAAAGATGTTGCTGAACGGCACATTGTTGTCTTACTTACTTACTTAAGGGGCGCTATAGTTCAAGGTAAACCTGGGCCTCAACCAACATGCCTACCCACCTAGCACGATCTTTCGCTAGTTTTTTCCAGTGCCGCACGCCCAGTTGGTTGAGGTCCCTTTCCACCTGTGCGCGCTACCTTAGGTGCGGCCGTCCTCTATTTCTTCGTCCCTCGGGGTTGGATTCAAAGACTCTACGGGCTGGAGCTGTGGTGTCCATTTGCTCTACATGGCCTAGCCATTTTAGGCGTTGGGTCCCTAGACGCCTGACTAGACTCATGTCGCTATACAACCCGTACAGTTTGTGATTCCTCCAACCCCCGTCTGTGTTAATAGGACCGAAAATCGCACGTAGAATCTTTCTCTCTAAATGACCAAGGATTTTTTCATCCGCTTTAGATAAAGTCCATGCTTCTGCGCCGTATAACAGGACCGGGATAATTAAGGTCAACTTGGTCGTACGAGAGAGGACTCTACTTCTCAATTACCTCTTGAGCCCAAGGAAGCAGCGGTTGGCAATAGTAACATTGCGCTTCATTTCACTGCAGTCCTCGCAAAAGCCTCACTGACATCTCGCTGTGATCCACCTATTATGTCAATGTCGTTGGTGTATGGAAGGAGTTGCGAGGATTTGAAATAGATTGTGCCTCTTGTATTGACAGGCATCGCCCTGTCTAAATCCTTTTTTGACTGCACCGATTCGGATGGAACAGCTAGCATTCTCCAGAGTCATGCTGGAGACCCGTCAGACTTTGCAGGGATGTCAAAAGTAAACATGGCTCTATAGAGCTCGTATCTAATTACGCTGTCGTATGCGGCCTTGAAGTCGACGAATAGATGGTGGGTGTCGACTTGAAATCCATTGGTTTTCTCCAGGATCTGCCGTAGTGTGAAGATTTGGTTGATGGTGGACTTTCCTTGCCTGAAGT
Source organism: Eumerus sabulonum (assembly GCA_951905685.1). Lineage (NCBI taxonomy): Eukaryota > Metazoa > Arthropoda > Insecta > Diptera > Syrphidae > Eumerus > Eumerus sabulonum. The sequence continues at coordinate 12,079,200 of OX645060.1, forward strand.
CACACTGATAAGGACCTATCAGCTTATTTACGAACGGTTTCAGGCGTCCACACAAAACGGCAGCGATGATCTTGTATGCGACCTTAAGGAGACTTATTCCTCTGTAGTTGGCTTAGTCAAAGGGGTCTCCTTTTTTGTGGATCGGGCAAATAATGCTGAGACTCCATTCCTCGGGCATGCTTTTCTCTGACCATATCTTACAGATGAGCCGGTGCATTTTCCTAACCAGCTCACCCCCATCTGCTTTGAAGGGCTCAGCAGGCAATCCATCTGCGCCAGCAGCTTTATTCGACTTGAGTTTCGACATGGCAATCTCAACTTCGTCGATCTTCGTCATTAAGAAAGGATCATTCTGCCTGACGGCGGTATGTTGGCTGTCATCGCCGTTTTACAGTCTGCGGACACTAGGTGTCCGTTCTCTCGGGCTTTATAGCCTTAAGACATTCGTTTTATCCGTTGATAAAATCTTCGAACATCGTGCCTGCAGTAGCACCTCTCCAAGTTTTCAATCGCTTCTCGTGCTCTTTCTTTTTTCTCTTGATAAGCTTATCTTCCTCCCTTCTTTAAAGCTAGTAGAGCTCACGAGCCGCTCTTGTTCTTTTGTATAGTGAGGCTTTGTATGCCTCCTGCTTTTCTACATGAATCCTACTACACTCGTCATCGAATCGTCATGGTGATGCTTTAAGGCCCAGCACTTCCGTTGTGTTCCCTGTGCTCATCAGGGCCTGTTTGCACTGGCTCTATTGTTGCCCTTCTGTAGAGAATTGAGGTGTATCGGCGATAGTAGCTTTCCGACATCATAGCTTGGTGTTCTAACTCTACTCCGCTGTGTTCGTGTTATGCGTTGACGTACCTTGGCTACTACAAGATAGTAGTCTGATTCGATGTTCACTCCTCGGAAAGTACGAACATCAAGAATAGTGGACTAGTGTCTGACGTCAATCGCAATGTGATCAATCTGATTGGTGACTGATTGATCTGGCAACCGCCAGGTACTTTAGAGTATATCGAGGTGGGGAAAGCGTGTGCTAACTAAAAGAAGATTTCGGCCCGTCGCAAGGTCGATCAGCCTGTGTCCGTAATCGGATGTTGTGTCATGTAGGCTGTGTTTGCCAATGACCCGTTCAAAGATGCTTTCTTTACCCAGTTTAGCGTTAAAGTGTCCTAGGATGATCTTGGTATCATAGCTGGGGCATGTTCGGCATGTTCTGTCTAGGGGATCAAAGAAATCATCTTTGATGGAGTCATCCTTGTCTTCCGTGGGGGCATGGACACATATGAGGCTGATGTTACAAGAGTTTGCCTCACTCACATACTGGAAGCTTAGGACTTTATACCTTAGTCCATCTCTGACAATAAATCCGCATCCAAATAGCCTCTGTCCTCTCTTTATAGCAGTCACCGTAGTAGATGTCGCAGTTTTTCATCCGCTTTTTACCCGGTCCATTCCATCGTATTTCCTGGATGGCGGTTATGTACACTTTATAGCGGTCTAGGGCGTCTGCAAGTTGTTCGGCCGCATGTGGTTTGTTTAAGGACCTAACATTCCACGTACAGAACCAAAGACCCTTGTTTGTTTTAAGTTTTATCAAAGGGTCGTGAACATAAGTCCATTCCGTTTTTTTACCCGAGGCTGTTTTTTTATTTCTGAGCAATCGGTGGTTTTACGGTTATGGTTTGCTAGACCATAGCCCAACCGACACTAATCCTGTTGGGTGGCGCAGGATATCCGCCATTCGGCCTCTTCCGTTAGTAATTTCCCATGTAAGGAAATTTTCAGATGGTACCACGAGGAGGTGGAAGGACCTGACTAGCAGAGCTGCAAGGTGCTCGGCTGGAGAGGCTCTTACTCGCTTTTTGTCGAGCCAGCATCCGTCGGCCGATGCTACCCCTACGAGACCTTTGCTAGGCCTGTACCATCCGCACATTGTTGTCAGCTCCCGGATTTTAACTAAATTCCTGGAACTTAATTGCCACCCCACGTACAACGTATGTACGTTCGCATAGTACAGCAAAGTTTCGATTTTCCACTCGTCCTGTACTTACGTACATACATAAGTAAGTACATGGGCTCCACTTTCTTGCCCATACGGCTGCACTAACCGCTAAAGTATAGTCATCCACTCACTTGACACGATTAGTCCTTTTCAAGCTATTTGAATCCGTTTTACAACTTGACCGAGACACAGAAATCCGCAAGAGATTCCACCTCGTTACGTCAATTTATCCCCCGCAAATTGTCTGACAATCTGCACATCCCCAACAATGAATGCCTTACATGCCGTCTAACCACTTAAACAAATAGCATTCATCCGTATATACACAGATACACATATACTAACACACTCACAAAAAAACTTGATGAACTTGCTAAAAAGCTAAGACAAACGGGGATGGTTTTTAGCGGAAAAAATTATGCATAATGACGGCAAGTTTGCTTGTCTCAAAAGGAAGGAAGGAAGGATGGAAGGGCAGTCCTCCAACCCAGTGAAACGTCCTCCACATTCGACAACAAATGCCTGAGTCAGGGAATTTGTTGGCAATTGCTTGCTAGTTATTCATGTTTAAAAGGGTATGCATCCGCATCTATTTTTATACTGATTGCTTAAAGGATTTAAAGACAATCGACTTGAATTAAAAAACAAAAGTAAAAAATGGTCGATTGTGGGCCCATCTAGGCACATTTAACGCTAAATGCAATTTGAAGGCTGCAAGCTGCTTTTTTGTATGCTTCTGGTTTGCTAGTAAGGGAGAAGGGTTTGGTGACGTTCATAAGTTTAGGACCATTTGCATGTACAGCCACGGTTTAAGGTTCAGAAAAATCCAAATAGATAGTCGAGTATTCACGAACAGTCAAAGGCAAGGAAAGTCTAAGTTATCTGTAACGAGATGATGGCTCCCGAATAGCTTCTCATCAGTCACAATAGTCCCACTCACTACACAGGAGTGATGGCACATGTTTTGGTTGCACTGAATTAGTAGGTGGGAGAGCATGAGCTCGGACATACAGGGTAAAGTTGTTGATTGCTCAAACCTGGGCGAGATCCCTGTTCCAATGCGCGGCTCAAGTTGACATACAGCGTCCTCTGGATAGCCTCTACAACAACGGTTGAGAGATTAGCAAATGTATGCAGCTATCGTCCTAGGCAAGAGAGCCTGACCAGACTGGCGCTTGTGCTGCGGGCCAACAACCCACCCATGTATGAATGACCAAAATGCCTCAAATACTCGGACGGATATGCTCCTGGAATGTCAGAACTCTGTACACTCGTGGAGTTGCTCATAAACTGGAAAGAACCCTCACGTAGTATAAGGTGGATATTACTGCGATCCTGGAAATACACTGGATAGGAAACGGTATGGTGAGAAAAAACCATGTATGTATGTATGTTGGCGTTACAGTCCATGAAGGACCTGAGCCGAGCTTCTCTCAATCACCCATGTTGTGTGTGATTTAATTTTCCCATAGGTGAAAGGGACCTACAGTTTCTTGCCGGTTCCGAACAGCGAATTTCGAGAAGTTTTTCATGACAATTCTACTACAGGGGGTTTTGTCAGAACCCCGCTGAGGAGAAACACCGTGAAAACACGTTCGATGACATGGCTGTGTCGGGATTCGATCCCGTGTCATTGGCGTCAGAGGTCAACACACTGCCCCCTGCGCCACGGAAAAAAAACATAATCGTGGGAAAGCGGCTAAGGTCGAAGGTCATTGATTTTAAGCCTATAGGTGATCGCCTGGCTGTGATCCGTGTCAAAGGCAAATTTTACAACATCAGCCTCATTTGTGACCGCGCCCCTACCGAAGAGGCTTCATCTAAGAGGACTTCTATAATCTCTTGAACAATGCCTACGGAGCTTGTCTGGAGTGTGATATTAAAATCGTACTCGGGGACTTCAATGCCAAATTCGGTAAGGAGAACACCTTTGTCGGAGTGATCGGAAAGCACAGCTTCCACGATACACCAACGGATAACAGCTTCCGACTCACAGGGGCACACCGCACACGCACACCGCACACGCCAACTCTGACCATTGTCTTGTTGCAGCAAGATTTAAAGCTCGACCGTCCAATAGCAGAAAGCTGCACCAGCCCACCATGAGGAGGATCGACATTGGACGCCCGAAACGCAACTGAGTGAAAGGCTCTTCGGTATGCCTACATTGCCGCTCAGACATTCAGGAAGTAGCCGAGAACACCTTAGGCTACCTACCTCCCCCAACAAAAAACCCGTGGTATGATGGTGAGTGTGAGCAGAAAAGGGCACTAACGTACCAGGCGTACCAAGGATATCGAGTAGTCTACAGTCTATGGACAAACAAAAATTTGCAGGAGGCTTCAAGAAAGGCACCCAAGCTCTTCGAAAATTCGTGGGTAATCTTGTCACCCACCCCCAGGGAATAGTGGTTATGTATAAGCAGCATTTTCCGCAGCTGCTTAGCGAGCTTGACCAAGAGAGTGTGGTAGGGACTGAGGAAATCCCAACGCCAGCCGCTTAAGTAAAAGAAGTCGGCACAGCTGGAGAACAACAAGACCGCAGGTTCAGATGGCTTACCATCAGATGAGAGCATGCCCGACGACTGCAATATCAGTTCTATTTGCGCCATCCACAAAAAAGGCGACCCCTGCCTCTTGCTAGAACTATAGAGGTATATTCCTGCTCAATGTCGCATCGGCATGTACCAGTGCGGCTTCCGGCCCAACAAATCGACTATAGACTACACTTAGGCAAATCCTGGAAATGACCAGCGGGAAATGACTCCACAAACGATTCTAACGTGGCCCAACGTGGCTCCTTCCAAGTTAACTCGTTCAGAACTATGGTTACAGCCTACTTGACCTCCTTTACACCGCCATGGTAAGTTCCTTTGAGGCGTGACTTCATCTTGGGGTTATAGAGCGGAAACGGCAACGTTGGAAAGCTTTTTTTTCGCCAACAACTCTTGCACAATCAACGAGAAATGGGCCGGTGCATTGTCGTTGTGAAAGATCAAGTCCTCCTTTGTGAGTTCAGAGAAATTTGTCTCTTAGTCTTTTTAACTTAAAGGTCAATTAAGTCAACGTTGGCCTTGTTATGAGCATCCAGAGTGGAATTATACCACGGTAAACAAAGAGGCCCTAGACTGTTATAAGGCAGATATTGCCGCAATCCAGGAAGTGCGATGGGATGGACCGGGCAAAAAGAGGATGAGAAACTGTGATATCTACTACGGCGACTGCTACAAGGATAGAAGACAACGCTTATTCGGATGCGGATTTGTTATAAGAGGCAGACTTAAGCAAAAAGTCTTGAGCTTCCGCCATGTAAGCGAACGCCTCATGACAATCCGCATCAAGGCTAAATTCGCAAACATCAGCCTAATTTGCGCTCACGCCCCTACTGAGGACAAGGATGAGGCTACAAAAGACGACTTCTACGACCTCCTAGATAGGACATATGCCCAATGTCCCAGTTACGATGTTAAAATCGTACTGGGAGACTTTAACGCGAAACTGGGCAAGGAAGTCGCTTGTGATAGGGTCGTTGGCAAGTACAGCCTACACAACACCATATCCGTAAATGGATTTAGACTGATAGAAATCGCAACGGGACGAAATCTTCTAGTTGCTGGCACGTCTTTCCCATATCTCAACATCCACAAAGGGATTTGGCGATCTCCGGCGTTCTCAATCAACCGTCAACCACCAGATTGACCACATTGCGATTGATGGCAGGCACGCATCCGACATTTTGAATGTACGAACTTTTAGAGGAACCAACAGACTCGGACCACTATCTTGTGGCAGCCAGGTCGCGACTGCGAATATGCCTTGCCCAGAAAAATCAAGTAAGGCCAGAGGCTATGCCAATCGCGCCTCCCTTAAGCTCTCGGAAAACCCTCCAACACCTACTCAGACCGTACAACACCAATGGACCTGTTGCCAATGAGCCTTAGAGAGTGCTGCTCCTGAGGTACTGGGTTTCAAATCGCCACCAACAAGGAACCCATGGTTTGACGACGGATGTAGGAGGGCACACGCAGCCAAGCAGCAAGCCTATCAAGAGGCGCTGCATAGAAGGACGAAGCAGAAGAGGAGGGAGGAGCATAAGCTTCTCAAAACAACAAAAACAGAGCATGAGAAGCTCGCAATCGTAGAGATGGAGAGATGCTATCGCAGGGATAACGTTCGGACATGCCAGGGATATAAGGCCGGAACGGAAGCCTGTAGGGACGGAAATGGAAACCTAGTAGTGGATTCACAGTCGATACTAAGAATCTGGAAAGACTACTTCCGCAGACTGTATAACGACAATGACGAAACCGATCCCGCTGTCGGGCAGAATGACCCCTTCACAGCGGACGATGATAGCAGAGAATTCCTTCCGCTTTTTCTAAGCTTAAGGCCAATAAAGCTGCTGGAGTAGACGGACTACCTGTCGAGCTCTTAAAGGCAGCTGGAGATGATCTAGTTGGGAGTATGCACCAGCTCATCTGTAAGATATGGTCAGAGGAATGCATGTCCGATGAATGGAATCTCAGTATCGTTTGCCCGGGCCACAAGAAAGGAAACCCCTTTGTCTGCACCAACTACAGAGGTATAAGTCTCCTGAACATCGCTTAAAAAATCTTCTCTCCAACACTATGTGAACGCCTGAAACCGTTCGTTAATAAACTAATTGGTCCATAACAGTGTGGTTTCAAACCCGGGAATCCACTTCTTCTTTGTCTTTGATGGCGTTACAGCCCATGAAGGACCAGAGCCAAGCTTCTCTCAATCACCCATGTTGTGTGTGATTTATTTTTCACATAGGTGAAAGGCACCTACAGTTAAATGCTGATTCCGAACGGCGTGAATCGAGAAGCTTTTTCACGGCAAGTATACTACGGGGGGTTTTGCCAGTACCCCGCCGAGGAGGAACGCCGCGAAATAAACATGCGATGGCGTCGGTGTTATCGGGATCCGAACTCGCTCATCGTGCGTCAGAGTCGAACATATTAACCACTGCGCCACGGCGTCCTCAAGTCCACGGGAAGTCCACTATAGATCAATTATTCATACTGCGGCAGATCCTGGAAAAACTAAGCCAGTTCCAGATCGACACCCACCATCTATTTGTCGACTTTAAGGCTGCATACGATAGTATAAATAGAGACGAGCTATATAACCCCATATCTAGTTTTGACATCCCTGCCAAACTCGTCAGATTGTGCAGGATGATATTGGAGAACTCTCGCTGCTCCATCAGGGTCGGAAGCGACCTAACCGATAGGTCAAAGATCCTTTCAATATCATCCTTGAAAGGATCATGCAATACGAGGAGCACCATCTTTTTCAAGTCCATACAACTGCTCGCATATGCCGATGACATTGACATAATTGGACGAAGTCAGTGAGATGTCATTGAGGCTTTTACGAGCATTGAAAGGGTAGTGGCTAAATGAGGGCAAAACGAAATATGTATATGCTGTCGTCGAAAAAGGACAAGAACCACCGGCGTCTTGGCCAGAGCGCACATATTGCCAGGTATAATTTCGAGGTAGTCAAGGACTTCGTCTACCTGGGCTCCGCAGTGACATGCAGCAATGACATCAGTGCCGAAGTCAAACGCAGAATAACTCTTGCCAACCGCTGTTTCTTTGGGCTCGGGAGGCAATTGAGAAGCAGTGCCCTCTCTCGAAAAACCAAGGTGACCATGTACAAGACCCTTATCATCCCGGTCCTGCTTTATGGCGCAGAGACTTAGATCGAAAGCGGATGAGGAGGCCCTTGGTCGTTTTGAGAGAAAAATTCTGCGTACGATCTTCGGCCCGACATGCATAAATGGGGAGTGAAGGAGAAGGCTTAATAGTGTATGTAGCACGGCGTCTGCAGACCCAACGCCTAAGATGGCTAGGCCATGTTGAGCGCATGGAAAACACAGCTTCTCCGGTTTGGAAAGGTCCTTGATTCCAACCCGGAGGGGAATGCCGTTGAGGACGGTCAAATTTAAGGTGTCGCAACCAAATGGAAGAGGACCTTAAACAAATGGGCGTGCGGCACTGGAGACTGCTGGCGAAAGACCGTGCCATTTGGAGAGGTGTTTTAAAGAAGGCCAGGTTCGCCATGAACTGTAGCGCCGAAAAAGAGGAAAGAAACTAAGAAAATTTAAGAAACTCAGAGACAGCCACAAGCCTCGGATTTAACGGACGGACTACATGTTGAAGACCCCCGCAAACGTATAAAGGACAAGAGTATCGGTTTTGCACCTGGAATGTTAGGTCGCTTTACAGACCGGTTGCGACCAAACAATTAGGAAAGCCCTAAGCTGCTAAAAGCAAATATTACAAAAAGTGCAATGGGGTGGACCGGGTAAAAAAAGAGAATGAAAAACTGTGACATATCCAACGAAAACTGATACAAGGAGAACCAACAACGCCTATATGGATACGGATTTATTGTTCGAGGGTTCAAGGTGGACTTAAGCAAAAAGTCATAAGCTTCCGACATGTGAGCGAACGCCTCATAACAATCCGCATCAAAGCTACATTCGGGAACATCAGCTGGATATGCGTTCACGCCCGCCCCCACAGAAGGAAAAGACGACAGAGTCAAAAATGACTTCAATTACCTCCTAAATGGAACATACGCTCAATGTCCCAGCTATGGCACCAAGGTTGTTCTAGGAGATTTCAACGCGAAACTGGGTAAAGAAGACATCCTTGAACGAGTCGTAGGAAAGCACAGTCTACACGACACCACGTCCGAAAACGGATTCATGCTAATAGACCTTGTGAAGGGCGTAATCTCCTAGTAGATAGCACACGATTCCCATATCTCAATATCCGTAAGCGGTCCTGGCGGTATTCTGATCAATTTTTCGTTAACCAAATCGATCATATTGCGATTGACGCAAGACACCCCCCAGCATTCTTGATGACCAAACTTTCCGAGGAGCCAATATTGACTCGGATCATTACCTTGTTGCAGCCAAGGTACGCATGCGGATATCGCGAACACTGCGGAGGCCAGAAGGACCAACAAAATTTTACGTCGGGAAGTTGCAATCGCAAGAGACCACCAGGAACTTCGCCGATCATGTCTCCCTTCAGATCTCTCAAGAGCCGATGCAAACTGCACAAACCATAGAACAGCAATGGAGACGTTGTGAATGCGCCATCAGGGATGCTGCCTCTGATGTATTAGGTTTCCACACACCATCTAGGAGGAACCCTTGGTTCGATGACGGGTGCAGATAGGAACATGCAGAAAAACAGAAAGCATACACGGCCACGCTCTTCGACGAACGAGAGCTGCTCGTGAGCTCTATGAGCTGAAAAGAAGGGAGGAACACGCGTGACGGCACTGGGAGAACGCAGCGAGACGTCAATCAAGCTTTTGTGAGCTTTGGGGCAGAAGCGGCTAAAGTGGGTCTGAAAGTAAACCAAAAACCAAATATATGCTGTCATCAAAGAAAGACGCTCAACACCGACGTCTTGGCCAGAACGTCACTCCTGGCAGCTATAACTTTGATGTAGTCAAAAATTTTGTCTACCTTGGTTCACTGGTAATAAGCGGCAATGACACCAGCGCTGGGATTAGACGCGGAATAAATCTTGTCAACCGCTGTTCTTCGGACTCAAGAGGCGGAGGCAATTGAGTAGTAGAGCCTTCTCTCGGAAAACGGAGGTGACCTTCCTTAAATCCCGGTCCTCCTCCACGGCCCAGAGGCTTGGACCTTGTCAAAAGTGGAGGAAGAGGCCCTTGGTCGTTTCGAGAGGAAAATTCCAAAAAACCACGAACTGTTCGGGCCGTACAGTGAAATCGGCCGAATACGACGTCTACGGATCCAACGTCCTAGTTGGCTAGGCCACCTGGAGCGGATGGATAGCACAGCTTCGGCCCGAAGAGACTTTGACTCCAACCCGGAAGGACGACGGTGCAGAGGACGGCCGTATCTAAGGTGGCGCACACAGGTGGAAAGGGACCTTAACCAACTGGGCGTGCGACACTGGAAACAGCTAGCAAAAGTCCGTGCTAGTTGGAAAGGCTTGTTGGTTGAGGTCCAGGTTCACCCCGAACTGTAGCGCCACCTAAGTAAGTAAGTTAGTAAGAACTCCTTTCTGACCAATTACAGCCACGGTTTAAGGTTTGAGGTTCAGAGAAATCCAAATAGATAATCGAGTATTCACTATCAACATTTTATGATCGACCTTCACAATAGTCCGTCCCACTCTAACTCCATCCAACGATTCCAACGCTGCTCCCACCATCAAAAGCACCCTTGATCCTTGATCCCCCGAAGTTAACTTGTTCAGAGCTGTGGTTACAGCCTCTTTGACCTTCTCCACACTACCTTGATGAGCTCTCTTGAGGGTTGACTTCATCTTGGGGAATAAAACAAAGTCGCGGGAGGCAATACGGGGCTATAGCCCCGTTGGAATGCCTTTTTCTCGGAGAAAAACTCTTCCAATCAACGAGGAATAGGCCAGCACATTGTCGTGGCGCAAGATCAAGCCCTTCTTGATGAGTTCCGGTCGCACACGAACAACACGTGCTCACAGCCCCTTCAGAACTGTCAAGTCACTGTCCGGCCACGGATGTTACGACGAGCCATGACGCGGATATAGAAACAAAAACGATCCACCGTTCCTTCAGTCGCGACTTTGACATCCTCGATTTCGTTGGCCGTTTCGCACCTTTTTTCACTCACTGCTGACTGGGTCTACATACACCACCTGCAATTTTCGGAGGATTTTCGAAGGGTTTCCAATAGATTTCACTAAAAATTGAATCACAACACGTTGCTTGTAATGTGAGTCACTCGTTTTTACGATGCCATGAAAAAAAGGTTTTTTTTGCCGAAAAATAAATACAACCCGCAAACATGACAGACATGAGCGTTGAGCTCCAACTTTTAGGACGAATGAACGACTTATACTTGTAGGCAGATCTTTGGCAAAGAATTTCTTCCACCTGTTTAGGAAACCTAGGCCTTTCGCGGCTTTCTTGGCGACAATAAATACGTATATAGGTTATCGTTCCAACAAAGGTTGCCACTGATGTACATGCCCAGGATGGAAAGCTTGTCGGTTTCAGAGATAGAAGTGCCATTCATAGATAATGGCATTGGGTCAGTATTAAGCTTTAACGACAGTAGTAAGCTTTGTGTTTTGGACGCATTAAGTTCCACTCTATTGCTTTTACCCCATTGGATGTAAGCCCACCCTATTGGATGTAAGTAATGAACGAATATGAGAAGCTAAGGGTACTGCCGTCATTTATAAAGATGAGAAAGTGCTCTGGAAAACACCAGCAGTATCCAGCAGTACGGGGAACACCAGTGAGTATCGCATGGACGGAGTGCAGATGGCTTGGGTCATAGATGTTCGTTCCCCATTCTCCAGGGGTGGTGGTCCTAGATAGGATTCTAGAGGAACTCGACTGAATCTCATGTTGGTTGTAATTCCTAGCAAATGTTCCATGCCATTATGGTGTTATCTTAGAACTGCACGCACAGAGTATAATAGAATAAAGCTTCAAAATAACTAAAAGCTCGCAAAGGCAGAGAAAAGCCATTCTAAATCTGAAGTAAGATGCATGGTGCGGAAGGTGAAAAAAACCTATTTGCAAGTCCTATCAAAATATCAGGTGTTGCCGCAAACACTGTCCTTATCTGAACACTGAGGGCCGCGAGAGAACCTAAAGCCACAGGCGAAACTGATCACAGATCACAGCGTTCTTGAGGTAGACCAGAGTTCCAAGAGCGATCAAACACCTTCAGATTGGCGAAACGTGGCCTTGACAAGGCCCTCAAAAGAAGAAAAGGAAGTTGCTCTAATCAGCTCTGCTCTGTACAAAGAAATACTGTGCGGTAGTAACACTAGACGGTAAAAACGCCATTAACTCCGCAAGCTGGTCTTGTATTAGAAAGTCTCTGACCAGCATGGACGCACCATATTACCTTAGCTATTTCACTGACAGGAAGCTGAAGTATCAGACGCACGATGGCCTTAAGTACTACAATGTTTCTGCGGGAATCCCTCAAGGCTCAGTAATTGGAACTCTTCTGTGGAAGATAACGTATGGTGGAATTTTACGATTATCGGTTTCGCTGACGACATCGTCGTAGTTACTGTAGCGAAGCACATTCATGAGGGTCACCAGAGTAAAAAATTGGCTAGTCTGCCGACCTTGAACTAGCCGACTACAAGACGGAGGCTGTCTTAACAACCAGCAGAAGGACCGTGGAATACGCAAACTAGCGGGTTAGGAGCCAGCCAATTAGGTCTGAAGAGGCCTTAAAATACTTGGGGGTAATGCTCGACAACGGAGTTAATATTAAAGCCCGTGTCAAAGTCCGTAAAAAGTCGTCACATCGCTTTCCAGAATGCTGCCGAACATGGACCAGGATACGCGAGGAAGATTCTGCTTTCCAGAGTGATAAGCTTAATACTTCTTTAAACTGCGCTGACTTGGGCGGGAATTCTTACAAAGAAGGAGGAAGGAAGATGCGATTTCCGGACAATCTTGGCTAATGCAGCCGATATGTTAGCGGGTATGGTTTACCTTAGGACCGTCAATAGACCAGTGTTATCCGGAGGATAAAAGCCGAAGAAAGGGCAACATCCGTAGCATTATGGCAAGCCAGGTGTGACAATACGAAAAAAGACCGATGGACCAACAAGCTGATCCCTACGATCGAGGTTTGGGGAACAAGACCACATGGGGATTGCAATTATCACCTTAGGCAATTCCTGTCAGGTCACGGCGGCTATCGAAAATATTCCCACAGATGTGGACACGTTAGCTCTCCCTTCTGCCCAGAATGTCCAGAGAAAGAAGAAGACGCGGAACACGCCATATTTCACTGCAGACGATTTGCAGAGGCAAGATGGGATCTCTCGATCCCAGAGCTTCTAGTAAGCTGTATGATAAGCACAGAGGACTACTGGCAGGAGATCCGCTCATTTATAACGAGCGTGAAAAACAAGCTAAGAAGACTGGAAAGAATAAGAAGGCCGACTTGGAGCACATAGCATAAGTTGCTAACCAACCCTATTTTCGGCCCATTCACCGAACCTACGACGCGTATAACGGTCACGCGGTTTCCACCCTCGCACAAGCTGTATCTTATAAGCCTTTAAGCCAAAATCTTTTCTTAAAAACTGTAAAATAAAAAAGTGTACCTGTAGCCTCCACAATCCTGGCATCTTCCAGCAGAGGTTATAGGCGTTTAACAACGCATTGAATAATGCATATTATCCGGTACGTTGGAAAACGGCGGTGGTACAACCAATTCCTAAGATAGGCAAAGACACCTCTAACCCGGAAAATCTCCGGTCGATAAGTCTCTCTCCGAGTATCAGCAAGGTCTTCGAGAAGGTAAGACACAGAGCTCTTGTCCAAATGGGCTGAGAACAAAAATATTGTTCCGAATAACCAATTCTGTTTCAGGGCGGGGTATGATACTATACACGTCGCGTCGAAACTCGTCTCGGATATCCAATGGAATAAATGCAAGAATCAATGGACGGGTGCCTGCCTGGCTGACTTGGAAAAAGCCTTCGACACCGTATGGTTAGGGATACTAGAAAACATTGGCGAAAGTTCGCCAATGGACCGGACGGGCATCCACTAGCAAGTGAAAGTGTAGTCAGATACCACGGGATCTGGCTGGATCAGTATCTATGTATATTTTAATAAAAATGTAGATGCTGCTCTGGAAAGAGCTCAGGGCGTTTTCGCCCTGACATACATACCCCGACAGTATGTATTTAAAAAAAGGACGGTTAAACGGCATTCATTTATTTAGAACAATTTGGCCTGATCCAGGATAGATTGGTGGTACCGCTAATTTTCCATGTGGCTCGTAATTCCGTGGAGCGGCAACTTTTACAAACCTGACGTCATGCTCTGTGAGCTCGAGCACTTCAGTTCAGTAGAAAGGTTACTCGCCGAGTTCGAGAAAACGTTGTTGGAGACCATCAACGCTTTTGGTGGCGGGAACGGACTCCGTAGTGGAATGAAATCAGACAGCATCTTCAAGACAAGTTCGCCGAAGACCAATGGCGGACTTAAATAGGGTAGGGTAGACTACGGTAGGTTAGGATAGGCTAAGGTAATTAACTTACTTATCAGGTCGGCAATCCATGGAGGATCTGAGCCTGAGCTATAGCTGCGTTCCACCCTTGACGGTTACGCTGCTTCCAGTTATCAAGACCAAGTTGTCTTACATCCGCGATTAATTGGTCTTTATACCGTAGGTTCGGTCTTCCTCTTCTTCTCGAACCAGGACGGATCTTTGCCATCCGGACTATATCCACATCTTTGTACAGCTCGTAGAGTTCGCGGTTGTGTCTTCTCTTCCATGCACCTTCCTCACAGACAGGACCAAATATCCGGCACAGAATTTTTCTTTCGAAAGTATCCAAAATCATCTCCGCCGTCCTGCTTATCGTCCAGCTTTCGGCTTCGTAGAGCAAGACTGGCAGTATAAGCGTTTTGAAAAGCATGACTTTGGTTCTTCGAGTGAGAAGTTTTGACCCAAGTTGTTTGGATAGACCGAAGTAGCAGTGGTTGCCAAGGGCGATTTTATGCCGGATCTTCGCTGTGGTGTCGTTTGTGGAGGTTACGTTTGCCCCGAGGTAGACAAACTACTTAACCACCTCGAAATTATAGCTGTCAATCGTTATATTTTGTTCGAGGTGGTGAGCGACGGATCGGTTTTTGCTTGACAGCATGGACTTTGTCTTATCCTCGTTGACTCTAAGACCTGTTCCTCAATCGCTGTGAAAGCCTCTACAACGTCACGCCGAGACCGCGCGTAGGTACCAATATCATCCGCTTGTCCTAGCAGCTGGACAGACTTGTCAAAGATAGTGACTTCCCTGTTGAAGAAGTCACACGACAGCGCACCTCCTTCCCGAAAGGAGGGGCAGCAAACACTGAACGCGTTTAACATGGCAAACGCCACTTCGATCTCTGTCCCTGCTCAATCCAAGTTGACACACAGCTTCCGCGTGGCCTCCCCTGTGTGCAGCGACCCAACCCCTTGTTCCTGGCGAAAGAGGAACCTGGCCTTCCAGGTTGGGGTTGTGCTTAGGAGTAACATCCCTATCACGAAAAAAGCCCATGTTCCGAAACAAGTCTCGGGTACGGACTGGTACAAAGCCGACGACCCCTGCAAACGACTAAAGGACTTGAGAGTCTGCACCTGGAATGTGAGGTCCCTTAACAGACCGGGTGCAGGCGATCAATTGGAGCGAACTCGCAGTTGCTATAAAGCAGATATAACCGCACTCCAAGATGTACGATGGAATGGACCAGGCAAAAGACTAATGAAAAACTGCGACATCCAATACGGGAACTGCTACAAGGAGAACAAACAGCACTTATTCGGGTGCGGATTCGTTATTCGAGGAAGACTCCGACGAAAAGTCTTAAGCCTTCGGGATGTAAGCGAACGACTCATAACAATCCGAACCAAAGCTAATTTCGGGAACATTAGCTTGATATGCGCTCACGTCCTAATCGAAGAAAAGGACGATCGACTCAAAGAAGAATTCTACGATCTCATAGACAGAACCTATGCCCAATGCCCCAGCTACGACACAAAAATAGTGCTAGCAGATTTTAATACGAAACGGAAAGAGGATCTACTTGAGTCGATCACGGGTAAATATAGCTTACCCGACACCACGTCCGAAAACGGACATCGGCTACTCGACTTCCTGGCGGGGCGCAATACCCTTTTGGCTAGCACATGATTGCCGTATCTTAATATTCACAAATGAACCTGGCGATCACCTGATCAGTTTACCACCAATCAGGTTGATCACGTTGTGATCGACGCCAGACACTCCTCCAGCATCCTGTACGAACTTCCGAGGAGCCAACATCGACTTGTCGAGCAGGACAAAGAAAATTTGACGTCGAGAAACTACAATCGCAGGAGACCGCTAGAAACTTTGCCGATCAAGTTTCCCTCTATCTCTCGCAAACTCCAATGACACCGATGCAACCCACAGAACAGCTGAACATGCCAGGGCTATAAAGCCAGAGCAGAAGCTTGTAGGCATGAAGACGGACAGTAAATAGTAGAGTCACAGTCGATGCTAAGAATAGACTACTTCTGTAAATTGTTTAACGGCGATGAAAGATCTAATACCGCTGTCAGGCAGAAAAATCCATTCGCAACGAACTAAGATGCAAGAGAATTTCGTCCACCCGACCTAGATGAAATTAAGCTAGTAATTCCAAAGCTCAAGAACAATAAAGCCGCGGGCGCAGACGGGCTGCCTGCCGAGCTATTTAAAGAGGCTGGAGATGATCTGGTAGGGCGCATGCACTAGCTCATCGAATGGAATCTCAGCATCGTTTGCCCAGTTCACAAGAAAGGAGACCGCTATAACTGCGCCAACTACAGGGGAATAAGCCTCGCATACAAGATCTTCTCTGCCGTACTGTGTGGACGCCTGAAACCCTTTGTGGATAATCTGATAGATTCTGATCAGTGTGGTTTCAGGCCAGGTAAGTCCACAATAGACCAGATATTCACACTACCGCAGATCTTGGAGAAGACCCAAGAATACCAGATCGACACCCATCACCTTTTCGTCGATTTTAAGGCCGCGTATGACAATGTGCATAAAGACGAGCTATACAGCACCGTCTTGTATTGACATCTCTGCCAAACTCGTCAGATTGTGCGGAATGACAGTGGTGAACTCTCGCTGCTCCATTACGGTCCGTAGCGAATTAACCTAGACCTTTGATGTTAAAAAAGGATTTAGACAAGGTGACCCACTGTCATGTAATTTCTTCAACATCGTGCTTGAAAATATCATACGACTCTCACTGGCCAATACAAGAGGTACGATCTCTTTCAAGTCTGCGCAACTGCTTGCGTACGTGTATGACATTTACGTAGTTGGACAAACACATCGGGACGTTAATGAAGCGTTCGAAAGCATTGAAGCAGAAGCGGCTAAAATGGGTTTTTCGGTTTACGCGGGTAAAAGGAAATATATGCTGTCAACCAAAAAAGACGCGCAACACCGACGTTTCGGGCAGAACGTCACAATTGGCAGCTACAGGTGCGAAGTGGTCAAGGGCTTCGTCTACCTTGGCTCACTAGTGACAACGACAATAACACTGAGATCGAACACAGAACTACTCTTGCCAACCGCTGCTTCTTTGGGCTCAAGGGGCAATTGAGAAGTAGAGCCTTCTCTTGAAAGGCTAAAGTTGCGCTGTATGAAACCTTAATCATCCCGATCCTCCTCTATGGCGCAGAGGCCTGGATTTTAACGAAACTGGATGAAGAGGCCCTTGGTCGTTTCGAAAGGAAAATTCTGCGTTCAATCTATGGTCTCGTTTGTACAAACGGGGAGTGGAGGAGAATATACAACGACGAAGTATACGGGCTGTACAGCGACATCGGCCGGGTACGACGTCTGCGGATCAAACGTCTAAAATGGCTAGGCCATGTAGAGCGAATGGAAAACACAGCTCCGGCCCGAAGAGTCTTCGAGTCCAACCCCGAGGTACGACGCAGCAGAGGACGACCGAATCTAGGGTGGCGCACACAGGTGGAAGGGGACCTCAGCCAACTGGGAGTGTGTCGCTGGAAACAGCTGGCAAAAGACCGTGCCAGCTGGAGAGGATGTTGGTTGAGCTCCAGGTTCACAGCGGACTGTAGCGCCACCTAAGTAAGTAAGTAAATAGTGTTAGTCATATTGTCTAGCGCGTAAGATAGTTATAAGCTTGATCGAAATGAAATGATTTTAAAATGGAAAAGAATTCTTCAAAACTACGTCTTACTTAAGACTATAAAGCGCTTAAAGAAAACGAAACTGAATAAACTCCAAGAGGTGACATTCCTATCCAATTGGGTGCCCGTCAAATTGACTTATATTAAATAATTGCTTTCGTTTTGAATACATTAGAAAAATGCTTTTGTGACATATTCCTTTAGGTTAGTCATTTCGTCAATCAGAACCAATCTGAGTCCGACAACGTATGGAAGTGAATGGGTTGAACTAAAGTAGGAAGTGACTTGAGCGTGCATTTAAATTAGTCTTTTGTACTTGGATGCATAGTTGCATTATTCGTCTGAGCACTTTCTATTTTCAGGGATTAGTACCCCATCAGGTCGTTTAATGGGCTACTTAATTAGATCAAATTGCATACCATTAGAATATAGCACTCGAATAGATTTTAAATAAATTGAAATTAAACGATATTATCGCAACGTTCACAGAAATTGATTACAGTACATGTAGCACAAAGGGGAGAAGGGAGCGAACAAACAGAGCAAAGAAGTTGATCGCATTTAACTTGGCAAACGCCAGCTTCGATCTCTGTTCCTGCTCAATCCAAGTTGACACACAGCCTCCGCGTGGCCTCCCCTGGATAGCTATACTGGCACCCGCCAGGTATAGAACCAATGTGTGCAGCGAACCGACCCCTTGTTCCTGGGGAAGGAGGAACCTGGCCCTCCAGGTTAGGGGTTGCGCTTAGTGCTAACATCCCTATCGCTTAAAACAAAAATTTTGTTCAGAGACAACCAATAGCCTCGGATACGGACGGATTACATGTTGACGACCCCCGCAAAAGTCAAAAAGGAAACGGATTTCGGATCTGCACCTGGAACGTTAGGTCCCTCAACAGACGAGGTGCAGCCGAACAACTGGTCAACTCTTTGGACTGCTATAAGGCAGACATTACCGCGCTCCAAGAAGTACGATGGGATGGGCCAGGCAAAAAGCGGATGAAAAACTGTGATATCTACTACGGAAGCTGCTACAGAGAAAATGAACAACGCTTATTCGGATGCGGATTTGTTGTTCGAGGCAGACTCAGGAAAAAAGTCTTAAGCTTCCAGTATGTAAGCGAACGCCTCATAACTATCCGCATCAAGGCCAATCTCGACAATGTAAGCTTACTATGTGTCCACGCCCCCACAGAGGAGAAGGATGACCGACATAAAGACGACTTCTATGATCCCCTAGGCAGAACGTATGCGCAATGTCCCAGCTATGACACCAAAATCGTTCTAGGAGATTTCAATGCGAAGCTAGTGGACTTTATGGCGGGACATAACCTGGTAGTAGCAAGTACACGATTCCCACACCTCAACATCCATAAGGGGACCTGGCGGTCTTTCAATCAATCGACAACCAACCAGCAGAAACTCCTCCAGCTTTCTAGATGTCCGAGCCTTTCGAGAAGCCAACATCGACTCGGATCATTACCTTGTTGCAGCCAAGGTACGGATGCGAATTTCTCGGAACCAACGGCGTCATGTTTTTACACCAAAATTTAACGTCGGAAAGCTGCAATCGCAGGAGACCGCCAGGACCTTCGCCGATCAAGTCTTTCTCAAGCTCTCTCAGGTCCCGATGCAATGTGCAGAAACCATAGAACGGCAATGGGGTCGTTGTCAGAAAGCCATTAGAGAGGCCGCCTCAGATATACCCGGTTTCGAGCCACCACCGTCGAGAAACCCTTGGTTTGATGATGAGTGCAGACAGGCCCATGTAGAGAAACAGAATGCATACATGGCCACATTGCATCGACGGACGGAGGCTGCCCGCGAGCTCTAGGAACAGAAAAGGAGGGAGGAGCATGCGCTTCTGAGAAGGAAAAAGAAGGAGCACGAGAAGCGCGAGATCGAGGAGATGGAGAGATGTTACTGCTGGAACGGACAACTAGTAGTGGGTCACAGTCGATGCTGAGATTGTGGAAAGACCACTTCTGCAGACTGAATAACGGCGATGATAGTCAAAAGACGAAGGAGAATCCCGTCCACCCGACCTAGACGATGTTAAGATAGCGATTTCGAAACTTAAGTCTTATAAAGGTGCTGAAGCAGACGGACTCCCCGCGGAACTGTTTAAAGCAGCTGGCGATGAGCTGTTCTGGGACATGCATCAACTCATCTGCAAGATATCGTCGGAAGAACGCATGCCCGATGAATGGAATCCCAGTATCGTTTGCCCGGTACATAAGAAAGGAGACCCCTATGACTGCGCCAATTACAGGGGGATAAGCCTCCTGAACATCGCGTACAAGATCCTCTCTGCCGTACTGAGTAAGTGTTTGAAACCGTTCGTGGACAATCTGATGGGTTCCTACCAGTGTGGTTTCAGGCTAGGAAAATCCACAATAGACCGACTATTTATACTACGACAGATCTTGGAGGAGACCCATGAATTCCAGGTCGACACGCACCATCTTTTCGTCGACGTATGACAGTGTTTATAGAGGCGAGCTATGCAGATCCATGGCATGTTTTTACATTCCTGCCAAACTCGTCAGACTGTGCAGGATGACACTGGAGAACTCTCGCTGCTCCATTAAGCTCGGAGGTGAACTAACCGACCCCTTTGTTGTTAAAAAAGGTTTTAGGCAGGGTGACGCACTGCCATGTGATTTCTTCAACATTATTCTTGAAAAGATCGTGCGGGACTCTGCGGCCAATACAAGAGGTACGATCTACTTCAAGTCCACACAATTGCTTGCCTACGCAGATGACATTGACGTTATTGGACGAACAAAACGAGACGTCAATGAGGCGTTCGTAAGCATTGAAGCAGAAGCGGCGAAAGTGGGTCTAAGGGTAAATGGGGACATCTAGCAGCTCTGTTAGTAAGCCCTATTTTCACCTCCTCGTGGGACCAGCTAGGGATTTTTTTTTTGAAATCGCGAACGGAAAAGAGCGAATGGCGAGTTTCCTGCGCCACAAAACACGATATGTGTCGGTTAGAATTTGGCCCGGCAAGCCATACCTGGAAAAAAACTAACAAGCCAAAGGACCCAAAAGAAGCCTCGGATACAAAAAAAACGGACAGATATAAGGCGAGAACGGTAGCCTACAGGGACGAAAATGGAATCCTAGTAGTGGATTCACAGTCGGTACTAAGAACCTGGAAAGACTACTTCTGCAGACTGTATAACGGCGAGGACGAAACATATCCCGCTGTCAGGCAGAATAATCCTTTCACAACGGACGATGATAGCAGAGCATTTCGTCCCCCTGACCTGGACGAAGTTAGGAATGCTTTTTCTAAGCTTAAGTCCAACAAAGCTGCTGAAGTAGACGGACTACCTGCCGAGCTCTTAAAGGCAGCTGGAGATGACCTAGTTGGGAGTATGCACCAGCTCATCTATAAGATATAGTCAGAGGAATGCATGTCCGATGAATGGAATCTTAGTATCGTTTGCCCGATCCACAAGAAAGGAGACCCCTTTGTCTGCGCCAACTACAGAGGAATAAGTCTTCTGAACATCGTTTATAAAATCTTCTCTGCTGTTCTGTGTGAACGCTTGAAACCGTTCGTTAATAAACTGATTGGTGTACTTTCAGGCCGGGTAAGTCCACTATAGATCAATTATTCACACTGCGGCAGATCCTGGAAAAAACAAACGAGTTCCAGATCGTCACCCACCATCTATTTGTCGACTTTAAGGCTGCATACGATAGTATCAATAGAGACGAGCTATTGGTCAATACGAGGGGCACCATCTTTTTCAAGTCCATACAACTGCTCGCATATGCCGATGACATTGACATAGTTGGACGAAGTCAGCGAGATGTCATTGAGGCCTTTATGAGCATTGAGACGGAAGCGGATAAAATGGGACTGGCAGTAAATGAGGGCAAAACGAAATATATGCTGTCGTCGAAAAAGGACACTAACCACCGGCGTCTTGGCCAATGTGCACATATTGGCAGGTATAAATTCGAGGTAGTCAAGGACTTCGTCTACCTAGGCTCCGCAGTAACATGCAGAAATGACATCAGTGCCGAAATCCAGCGCAGAATAACTCTTGCCAACCGCTGTTTCTTTGGGCTCGGGATGCAATTGAAAAGCAGAGCCCTCTCTCGAAAAACCAAGGTGAGCATATCCTTCCTTCCTTTGGTGGCGTTGCAGCCCATAAAGGACCAGAGCCAAGCTTCTCTCAATCACCCATGTTGTGTGTGATTTATTTTTCACACAGGTGAAAGGGACCTACAGTTTAATGCCGATTCCGAACGGCGTGAGTCGAGAAGCTTTTTCATGGCAAGTTTACTACGCCGAGGAGGAACGTCGCGAAATAAACATTCGATGGCGTTGGTGTTAATGGGATCCAAACTCGCTCATCGTGCGCCAGAGTCCAACACACTAACCACTAAGCCACGACGCCCTCAGGTGAGCATATACAAGACCCTCATCATCTCGGTCCTGCTCTATGGCGCAGATACATGGACCTTATTGAAAGCGGATGAGGAGGCCCTTGGTTGTTTTGAGAGAAAAATTTTGCGTACGTTTTTCGGCCCGACCTGCATAAATGGGGAGTGGAACAGAAGACTTAACAGTGAACTGTGCGGGCTGTACAGCGACATGAATATAGCACGGCGTCTTCGGATCCAACGCCTAAGACGTTGAGCGCATGCATAACACAGCTCTGGCTCGGAAGGTCTATGAATCCAACCCCGAGGGGCGACGCGGTCGAGGACGGCCAAATTTAAGGTGGCGCAACCAATTGGAAGAGGACCTTAACCAACCAGGAGTGCGGCACTGGAGTGGCGAATGACCGTGGAGAGATTTTTGAAGGAGGCCCAGGTTCGCCATGAACTGTAGCGCCAAAACAAGAAGAAGAAGAATACGTTCTTTTGCATAATTGTTTTCGTGTCCCTTTAGGAATACAATCATCCACAGAGTATAGTACAATCAGCACTATCTAATCGACAGACGACATCGACGAAGCGGCTTACCAGCTCAATGCAGCACTCATCTCATCCTTCAGAGACAGCTGTACACCCAGGACAACTACACACAAACGGTGTGTGCCCTGGTGGAATACTCAGCTTGAGTCCCTAAGGAAGCAGGTGAGATCGCTGTTTAACAGAGCTAAACGGTATAATAGTTGGGCTGATTATAGAACTGCTCTAACTAAATACAACCTCGAATTGAAGAAATCCAAGAGAATGTTTTGGAGGAAACACTGCGAGCACATAGACTCGCTGCCAAATGCGGCCCGACTCCACAAAGCACTATCTCGAGAGCACATAAATGGGCTCGGGCTGCTTCACAAATCAGACGGCACTTTTGCCGTCAATCGCAGGGAAACGCTGGAGACTTTGCCCGAGATGCACTTCCCTGGTTCTACTCCTTACTCGATGTCCTCTGACGATCAAACAAACGTCATAGGTAACATCGACAGTAGAACAAATAGCCTCTCTGGTATACTCTTTAGCCCTGACAGGGTCAAATGGGAAATTGGTTCATTCAAACCCTACAAGGCTCCAGGTAAAGACGGTGTCTTTCCTGCAATCTTACAGAAAGGCTTGAATACAATTCTACCATCACTGATAGTTCTTTTTAGGACTTGCTTCAACCTGGGATACATACCCCAAATTTGGAGAGAGGTCAATCTTGTCTTCATCCCCAAGATTGGGAAACCAAGTGAGCAACCTAAATCCTATCGCCCTATCAGTTTGACTTCGTTCTTTTTAAAAACAATGCAGAAACTGATAGAGCTCCATATTAGAGGTATCCTGGAAAACCAGACACCTCTGCATCCCAACCAGTATGCATATCGCAAAGAGCGATCTACCGATAATGCACTACACCACTTGGTGACGCACATTGAAAATAGTTTCATACAAAAGGAGATCCTCGATATAGAGGGAGCTTTCGATAATACTGGCTATGATTCGATCACCACTGCACTATCCTGCAGGGGTGTAGACCATCCCACTAATCACTGGATCAGGGCGATGCTAAATAGCCGTATTATATCAGCCACATGCGGAGAGGTCTCAGTGACAGTATCGGCGGTTAGAGGATGCCCACAAGGGGGAGTCCTCTCACCACTGCCTTGGTCGATAGTCATCGACGATCTACTACGCAAGCTAACCACTCGGGGCTATGAGGTCATCGGATATGCTGATGACCTAGTAGTCATTGTTACGGGCAAGTGCGAGATCACTGCCTGTGAGCGCATGCAGCTTGCGCTCCAATTTATATCTGACTAGTGTGGCAGAGAGGGTTTATCTATTAACCCAAATAAGACGATCTTAGTTCCATTTACAAAGAGGAAAAAGGTACAACCCTGCTTAATCTTACTAAATGGCACACGCATAGGATTTTCAGAGGAAGTAAAGTATCTAGGTATTGACCTATACCGTAGACTCAACTGGAACTCCAATATGAGAAATAAACTCATGAAAGCGACTAAGGCCATGTGGGCCTGTCGACGCACCTACGGTAAAACCTGGGGACTTAAACCTAAGGTAGTCCACTGGCTATATACCGCGATAGTTAGACCTATCGTCCCCTACGGGTCCACCGTATGGTGGTCAAAAGTTGAGCAAAAAACTACAATTGTTAAGCTTCAAGGCCTTCAGAGACTAGCGTGTCTCGGCATCACAGGCGCTATGCCAACCTGCCCCACGGCAGCCCAAGAAGCACTCATTGGACTCACTCCACTGCATCTTTTTTTCAAAAAGGTGGCATTACGCAGTGCAATCAGAATCCTCTGCTCGGGAACAAATATGCCATGTAGACCCGCAGGCCACATGTCCATATTATAACACCTTCCCGAGCTGGATATGATTACTACAGTCTCTGACGCACTGCCACACACCTTCACCTTTGACAGGAGATTTGAGATACTGATCCCAAACCGCTCAGCATGGGAAAACAGTGATCCCCTGCTAAATGTCAAAGGCCTTAGGTGGTACACGGATGGCTCCAAGATGGCTTCCGGCGTTGGCGCCGGCATCTTTGGACCAAAACGCAAAATCTCGAAGGCACTGGGAATAAGTCCCAGCATCTTCCAAGCAGAGCTGCATGCCATCCTAACATGCGTAAATCTAAATCTTGAGACTGGCATCAGAGGAGGAACCATCAACATACTCTCTGATAGCCAAGCAGCGCTTAAAGCGCTGGGTCCGTACAGCACGAACTCAAAAACCGTCAAGGAATGCCATGACGCCCTACAAGACCTCGCCAAAAGAAACAATGTTAAACTTTGGTGGGTGCCGGCCATAATGGCATCAAGGGCAATGAAATTGCCGACCAACTTGATAGGAAGGGCTCCAGGGACAAGTATATAGGTCCGGAACCATTCTGCGGCATTCCCGCGTCTAAGATAAATTACTTCTTAGACAAGTGGGAAGAATTACAATACCTGTCCTTTTGGAACAGCGTTCGGGGACTCCGTCAATCTAAACGACTTATACGACCCCTGAACAAGCACCCTATTGACATACTCAAACTCAATAGGATGGACATCAGAAGACTAGTCAGCTATTTAACAGGACACTGCGGTCTGAGATATCATTTAAACAAAATTAGCCTCTCGTCTGAAACTGAGTGTCGGCTCTGTCTTGAGGACGAAGAGACGGCAGAACACATACTGTCTGAGTGTGCTGCTCTCTGCCATCTTAGGAAGTTATGACTCCTGAGGGGATCACCCTGGCTCCTACGAGAAGCATTCTCAACTTCATTCTGGAGGTGGAGAGGCTACTCGGCTAAATCGGCTAGCAGGCACAATAGATCTGCAAAGGTCGCAGTGCCGCATTGCTATTGATTGCACTAGCCTTATATAACAAAAAAAAAAAAATCTATACCGTCTTTCGATGTAACATTCTCTAAATGCACGTTGGAACATCGAAGTGATGCGAAAGAGACCAATGGATCAATGGATTAAAATTTTATAAAAAAAATTAAAATATATCCTTTGGCGATAGGTTAATTAAGCAGATTTTTTTGATGAGATAAAGTATTTTTTACAGATTTATAGATTGTTGTATCGATTTTTTATTATTTTTTTAAAAATAAGAAACGAGTAACAGAAGAACTTGCTCACCGACTGCATCCAAATGAACTTGGGTTTATCTAACTTAATTTATCCAATCTGGTTTTGATTGTTAACTGGAAAATCAACAAATATCTTCACGATCACTATTCACTCTATCCATATCTGAATATTTGTCAACGCACTTTTTAACTTTTCAGATTATTTATTCTTTCCCGATTAACATTCCGTTAAATGCACACAATTTTGAAATTTTTCTTTTCTCAATTGAACATAATTGAAAATTATTCTTTTTATCTTCTATCTTTCAGTTGAAACAATTCACGGTAGTAGCACTGGTAGCGGATACAGTGTGCGAACGCGTTGACATATCCTAACGAACTCAACTTACGAACGAACTTACTTACATTTTAAACTGCAACGGATGTAAGTTCGATGTAATCTTGAATAGATACACTGAATGCAGTTGGTTGCAGCAGCAATTCGTCTTATCTATGTATGCGGTCGGGGAGAGCTTTTCATTTCGCTTTTGAATGTGCACACACGAGCATTGGAATACTGGATGTTCGCTGACTATTAGCACTACGGATTGAATGTGTGTGCTTGGGGATGCACGTCCATTTGTATGGGTGTATTAGCGAGATGTCCTAAAGGTCGATGGTGTGATCAGAGCGTTCGATAATTATCGATTGGAAGGGCACACGAGTGTACATGTAGTAGTAGATTGGAGTGCGAATACGATGTCGGAAAGTCCTTAGAATGTTACGACGAAGGTTGAAGCGTCGTGTAAGCAGTTCACTGACGCGTTGGGTAATTACTTGTTTTGTGGTTACTATTTTATCGTGCTGTGTAGTATGCGCTTCTCATTAAATATAAGATATCATTGTTTTCATTTTCTATATCATCCAAGTCTATTTATGGACATATGTCTATAGCTGCTCTCCAGTCTGTTACAATGCCATAAGCCAATTTGCCACATCATTGCTTTGCTTAGCTTCCATGAAGATCGAAAAAAGGCAATTGACAAACTAACTTTACTTACTTATTAGGCCAGCAATCCATGAAGGATCTGAGCCTGAGTTATAGCTGCCTTCAATCCTTCCCGGGCACGCTGCTTCCAGTTACCAATACCAA
This sequence comes from Eumerus sabulonum, assembly GCA_951905685.1. Classification (NCBI taxonomy): domain Eukaryota; kingdom Metazoa; phylum Arthropoda; class Insecta; order Diptera; family Syrphidae; genus Eumerus; species Eumerus sabulonum. Next base: position 12,106,108 of record OX645060.1, read on the forward strand.
GTTGTCTTACATCCGCGATTGTTACTTTCAACACGCAAAATCCGCTCTAAATGGGGAAGCCAAGCAACCAGCAGAGTGGTTTTCAGGGGGATCCTCTCACCCCTTCTCTGGAATGTAGTCGCATATGAACTACTAATCAAACTGGAGAAAGAAGGCCTGGACGTTATTGCCTACGCTGATGACGTTGCCATTTCCATCTCGCGAATACCTACCCACACTGAATCACCGTATGCAAACGGCATTCTCCATACTATGCAAATGGGTACCAAGCATTGGGCTCCCCCAAAAGACGGAGCTTGTGCTATTCACCAGAAAGCACAACATTCCGGAATAATGCACAGTCACTTTGCTTGGCATCATTAACCTATTCCACCAGTGCTAAATACCTTGGCATTGTATGTATGTATGTATGTTGGCGTTACAGTCCATGAAGGACCTGAGCCGAGCTTCTCTCAATCACCCATGTTGTGTGTGATTTCATTTTCCCATAGGTGAAAGGGACCTACAATTTATTGCCGGTTCCGAACGGGGAATTTCGAGAAGCTTTCATGACGATTTTACTACAGGGCGTTTTGTCAGAACTCCGCTGAGGAGAAACACCGTGAAAAACACGTTCGGTGATATGGCTGTGTCGGGATTCGATCCCCTGTCATCGGCGTCAGAGGCCAACACACTACCCACTGCGCCACGGTGCTGTCACCTTGGCATTGTCCTAGACAGAAAATTTACCTGGAAGAACAACACAACCGAGAGAGCAAAAAAAGCAACTATAGCTCCATGTGTAGAGAGCTATAGCCCTACGGAAAAAGTGGGGATTCAACACCAAGCTGGATAAAACGATATATCACAAACAACTCGAGAAGATGCATCACCGGGGTCCTAAGGTCCACCCCGACGACAGCACTCAACATGATACTTCACCTTACATCACTCGATATACTTGGCAAGCAAATTGCCACATAAACGGCAATAAGACTAAAAGCCAACTCGAAATGGACGAGGTATATCACTGGCCACTCCTCCATTCTGAACAACAGGACAACTATGGCAGAAAACACGGACCACATAGAACCCACTACAGTCTTTGAGAGGAACTTCAGAGTAACTTACCCGGACAGACAGAACTGGACCCACCACACGCAACCTCGCATGAACTGCGTGGATTTCTACCCTGCCGGGTCAAAAACCAAAGACGGGGTGGATAGTGGAGTATTCTGCAAACAACTAAAGCTGACCAAAGCTCTAAAACTACCAGATCACTGCAGCGTCTTCCAAGCGGAGCTGTTGGCAATAAAGGAAACTCTGTCTCAAAGTCGCTGGAGTCCTATTTGCACACCTCAAAAACAAGTCTCGACTGTCGCTTATCTTTAAACGTGATGGCCAAACAGTTTAATATACATTTTCTATGGGTACTAGGACATAGCGACATCACAGGTAACGAAAGAGTTCTAACACTCGCCAGACAAGGAACGACGCAACTATCAATCATGGCATGTGAGGGAATACCCCTTGCAACCATTAAACATAATCTCATAAATTTTGCCAGAGCTGAGACGAACCTGAGATGAATCCAGGGACACACCTTTCTATCACCATGCAGATCTGGCCTCAGCTCAATGGTCAACGGACTAGGAGAATAATCTCCCTAAAAAGAACTGACATCCACAAAATCATTGGAGTCACCACCGGTCACTGTCTCATTGGGAGTCATGCGCAAAATCTAGGACACGTTCCGAATGATTTCTGCAAAAGCTGCGTAGACGAAGAGGAGGTCGAATCCATCCACCACCTTTTTTGTGCCTGCTCGGCTTTCTGCATAATCAGGAAACGATACCCAAGATCCTACTTCAGATGTTCAGGCAAGTAGGGATATCCGACCTTTCTTAACTTTTTAAGAAGCACTAAGTGGTGAGTCTACAGGGAGCAGCTGAGCGAAAGACTCTACGGTATGCCTACGTCGAACACAAATGCCAATATTATGTGGCTGCATTGCCGCGCAGCTATTCAGGAAGTAGACCAAACCACCTTAGGATACCTACCACCCCCGACAAGAAATCCGTAGTATGATGGCGAGTGTGAGCAGAAAAAGGCAGCAACCGACGAGGCGTACCAAAAGGCGCTGCAGACGAAAACCAGGGCAGCGCAAGAAGAGTACCGAGCCAGAAGAAGGGAGGAGAAAAAAACTACTGCGACAAAAGAAAAGAATCCTCGCAGCCTCCCAGCTCAAGGATATCGAGGAGTCTAGGGATAAATATAAAACACAAGCCTTTTACAAGAAAGCCAAAGGCCTTGCAGGAGGCTTCAAAAAGAGCACCCTGGCTCTTCGAAACTGCGAGGGTACTCTTGTCACCGACCCGCAGGGAATAGTGGATGTATTTAAGCAGCATTTCCAGCAGCTGCTTAACGAGCATGACCAAGAGAGAGTGGTAGGGACCGAGGAAATCCCAACTTCAGCCGCTGAAGTAGTCCTCCCACCCAGCATCGAAGAAGTCGGCACAGCTATTCAGAAGCTGAAGAACAACAAGGCCGCAGGCTCAGATGGCTTGCCACCAGAGTTCTTCAAGGCTGGCGGCGATGTTCTGGTAGGGAGCATGAACCAGATCATCTGCAGAATTTGGGAAGATGAAAGCATGCCCGACGACTGGAATACCAGCTCTATATGCCCCATCCACAAAAAAGGCGATCCTACCTCTTGCAAGAACTATAGAGGTATATCCCTGCTTAATGTCGCATACAAGATCCTGTCCAGCGTATTGTGTGAACGTCTAAAACCATTTTGCACCGCACTAATCGGCAGCTACCAGTGCGGCTTCCGGCCCGGCAAATCAACTGTAGACCAAATTTTCACACTTCGACAAATCCTGGAAAAGACTAACGAGTTCCGAATCGATACACACGATCTTTTCATCGATTTCAAAGCCGCATACGGGAGCATTCATCGTGAAGGACCGTTTGGGGCGATGGCCGAATTCGGGATCCCGGGAAAACTGATCCAGTTGTGTCGTGCCACGCTAAAAAATGTGCGATACACCGTGCAACTCGGCTCTAGGACTTCGGAACTGTTTGAAACATGCACCGGGTTTCGGCAAGAAGATGCGCTGTCATGTGATTTCTTCAGATAGTGCGACGGGCAGGCGTCAACAGGGAGGGCACTATCTTCTACAAGTCCGTCCAGCGGCTAGGATACGCGGATGATATCGACATCATCGCGTGTTCTCGCCGTGGCATTGTGGAAGCATTCACGACGATTGAAGAACAGGCGAAACGAGTCGGTCCTAAGATCAATGAGGACAAAACGAAATACATGCTGTCAAGCTAAAACCAATCCGTCGCTCACCACCTGGGACAAAACATAACAATTGACAGCTACAACTTCGAGGTAGTTAAGGAGTTTGTCTACCTCGGCGCAAACGTAAATTCCACAAATGACACCACAGTGGAGATCCGACATAGAATCGCCCTTGGCAACCGTTGCTACTTCGGCTAGTCCAAACAACTGGGGTCAAAACTCCTCACTCGAAAGACCAAAGTCATGCTTTACAAAACTCTCATTCTGCCAGTCTTGCTGTACGGAGCCGAAAGCTGGACGATAAGCAGGACAGCGGAGCTGATTTTGGGTTCTTTCGAAAAAAAAATTCTACGCCGGATATTTGGTCCTGTCTGTGAGGAAGGTGAATGGAGAAGAAGACACAACCGCGAACTCTACGAGCTGTACCAAGATGTGGATGTAGTCCGGATGGCAAGGATCCGTCGACTACACTAGCTCGGCCACATCGAGCGCGTGGACATCAACGCTCCAGCTAAGAGGGTCTTCGACTCCGAGCCTCCTGGTTCGAGAAGAAGAGGAAGACCGAACCTGCGGTATAAAGACCAAGTAATCGCGGATGTAAGACATCTTGGTCTTGACAACTGGAAGCAGCGTGCCCGGGACCGTCAAGGATGGAAGGGAGCTATAGCTCAGGCTCTGATCCTCCATGGATCGCTGGCCTGATAAGTAAGTAGGTAAGTAAGTGGTTCCATGAATAGGGGGATAAAGCCCCCTCGTAACAGCACAACGGGTCTCTCTAGCCTATGTGTATTCTTTACCATTCTGGGAAGGCTACGAACCTACCTACCTACCTACCGACATCCGCGATTACTTACTCATGCCGTTCCTAATCAACATTAAACTGTAGGTCCCTTTCACCCGTGTGAAAAACAAATCATACACAACATGGGTTATTGAGAGAAGCTTGGCTCTGGCCCACCATGGGCTGAAACGCCAACCAAAGCAAGCAAGCAAATTAATTTTGCTCGCCAAGTCGAGCAAAAAAGCGGCACGGCCGTACCATCCTTTTCTCGAACCATTTCAGGCCATTTTCGACCCCCTATGACTATGTTGTGGATACGACTAGAAGCCAACTAGTCAAAGTTTCCTAATTTTGTCACTCACTGACTGAGTGATCATCAAAACTCTAAGGCACTTCTAGCAGACATAGAAGCTTCAAATTTGGAACACACATATAGCATTTGGAGTACATACATATAGCATCGTACGATTACGAATACAATCACTCGTCCGACGAGTAAAACGAGTACCCGTGTGTTCGGCATCGGGCAGCTTAAAAGTATTCGTATCGTTTCTCATCGCCATCGGCGAGTATTTACGCATCCTGCCTCGTAAAGCATTGGTATCAGCGAAATTGTGCTTATGCTGAAGAAATACATAACATTGTATGAGGGATACAGAGGACGGGTGATTCTCCTTCTTCTTCTTAGTGGGCGCTACAGTTCGGGGTGAACCTGGGCCTCAACCAACATGCCCCTCCATCTAGCACGATCTTTCGCTAGCCTTTTCCATTGCCGCACACCCAGTTGGCTGAGGTCCCCTTCCATCTGTGTGCGCCATCTTAAGGGCGGCCGTCCTCTGCTTCTTCGTCCCTCGTGGTTGGATTCAAAGGCTCTCCGGGCTGGAGCTGTGGTGTCCATTCGCTCTACATGGCCCAGCCATCTTAGGCGTTGAATCCATAGACGCCTGACTAGGCTCATGTCGCTGCACAGCCCGTAAAAATTGTGGTTGAATCTTTTCCTCCATCCCCCGGCTGCGTTTATAGGCCCGAAAATCACGCGCAAAATCTTTCTCTCGAACCGACCAATGGCCTCCTCATCCGCTTTTGATAGTGTCCATGCTTCTGCGCCGTACAACAAGACCGGGATGATAAGGGTCTTACATAGAGTCAACTTTGTCGTTCGGGAGAGGGCTCTATTACTCAATTGCCTCCTGAGCCCAAAGAAAAAGCTATTAGCAAGAGTGATTCTGCGTGTGATTTCGGAACTGATGTCGTTGTTCCAGGTCACTGCGGAGCCAAGGTAGACGAAGTCCTTAACTACCTCGAACTTATAACTGCCAATACGAACGTTCTGGCCAAGACGTCGGTGGTGAGCGTCCTTTTTTGATGACAGCATATAGTTAGTTTTGCCCTCGTTTACCGCCAGACCAACTTTCGCCGCCTCGAACTCAATACTCGCAAACGCCTCATTGACATCTCGCTGCGATCTACCTATTATGTCAATATCGTCGGCGTATGCAAGGAGTTGCGAGGATTTGAAATAGATTGTGCCTCTTGTATTGGCCAGTGATTTTTGCACAATCATTTCCAATATGATGTTGAAGAAATCACTCGACAGCGATGCGCCCTGCCTAAATCCTTTTTTGACATCAAAACTATCGGTAAGGTGTTCACCGATTCGGATGGAGCAGCGAGCATTCTCTAAAGTCATCCTGCATAGTCTGATGATTTTAGCAGGTATATCGAAGGTAGACATAGCGTTGTATGGCTCGTCTCTAATTACGCTGTCATATGCGGCTTTGAAGTCGACAAATAGGTGGTGAGTGTCGACTTGAAATTCATTGGTTTTCTCCAGTATCTGCCGTAGTGTGAAGATTTGGTCGATGGTGGACTTCCCTGGCCTGAATCCGCACTGATAAGGACCTATCAGCTTATTTATAAAAGGCTTCAGGCGTTCACACAAAACGGCAGAGAAGATTTTGTAGGCGATGTTAAGGAGACTTATTCCTCTATAGTTGGCGCAATCAGAGGGGTCTCCTTTCTTGTGGATCGGTCATACGATGCTGAGACTCCATTCCTCGGGCATGCTTTCCTCTAACCATATCTTACGGATGAGTTCGCTTTATCTGTTGATAAAACTTTCGAACGTCACGCCTGCAGTAATACCTCTCCAAATCCTCAATCGCGCGCTTCTCGTGCTCTTTCTTCTTTCTTCTAAGAAGCTTATGCTCCTCCCTTCTTTTTAACTCGTAGGGCTCACTAGCTGCTCTTGTTCCTTTATGCAGCGAGGCCTTATATCCATTCTGCTTCGCTGTGTGAAAACTCCTGCACTCGTCCTCGAACCAGGTGTTTCTTCGTGGTGGAGCCTTGAAATCCAAAACTTCGGATGCAGAGCTTTTCAGGGCTTGTTTGCAAAGGCTCCGCTGGTGTTCTATTGATAGCGTGGAAGATTGAGGTGTATTGGAGAGCTTAAGGGAGACGCGATTGGTAAAATCACGAGCGATTTCTGGCGATAGTAGCTTTCCGACGTCATAACTTTGTATTCTTACTTTACTGATATCCGTAAGCGCATCTTAGCTACTACAAGATAGTGGTCCGAGTCGATGTTAGCCCCTCGGATAGTTCAAACATCAAGAATAGTGGAGGAGTGTCTGCCGTCGATCGCGATGTGATCAATCTGGTTGGTAGTCAAATGATCAAAGGACCGCCAGGTGCCTTTGGGTATTACGAGGTGCGGGAAGCGCGTACTGGCTAGAAGGAGATTTCGCCCCGTAGCAAGATCAATCAGCCTGTGTCCGTTATCGGAGGTGGTGTCGTGTAGGCCATGTTTGCCGATGACTCGTTCAAAGATGCTTTCCTTACCCAGCTTAGCATTGATGTCTCCTGTACAATTTTGATGTCATAGCTGGGACATTGAGGGTGTCGTGGCGCAGTGGTTAATGTGTTGGACTCTGGCGCACGATAAGCGAGTTCGGATCCCGATAACACCAACGCCATCGAATGTTTATTTCGCGGCGTTCCTCCTCGGCGGGGTATTGGCAAAACCCCCCGTAGTATACTTGCCAAGAAAAAGCTTCTCGATTCAAGCCGTTCGGAATCGGCAATAAACTGTAGGTCCCTTTCACTTGTGTAAAAAACAATAAATCACACACAACATGAGTGACTGAGAGAAGCTTGGCTCTGGCCCTTCATGGAATGTAACGCCACCAAAGTAAAGCAAGCTGGGACATTGGGCATAGGTTCTGTCTAGGAGATCGTAGAACTCATCTTTGGCGGAGTCATCCTTGTCTTCCGTGGGGGCGTGGACGCAGATCAGACTAATGTTAAAAAATGTAGCCTTGATACGAATTGTTATGAGGCGTTCGCTTACATGCCGAAAGCTTAGGACTTTTTGCCTTAGTCCACCTCGAACAACAAATCCGCATCCGAACAATCGTTGCCCTCTCTCCCTATAGCAATCGCCGTAGTAAATATCGCAGTTTTTCATCCGCTTTATACTCGGTCCATTCCATCGCATTTCCTGGATGGCGGTGATGTCCGCTTTATAGCGGTCTAGGGCGTCCGTAAGTTGTTCGGCTGCACGTGGCCTGCTTAGGGACCTAACATTCCACGTACAAAGCCGAAGATCATTGTCCTTTTTGCGTTTTTTGCAAGGGTCGTCAACATAAATCCGGTCCGTTATATCCGAGGCTTGTGGTTGTTTCGGAGCTTGTGGTTTTCTTACGGTTACGGCTTACTAGGCCGTAGCCCAACCGACTATTCCAGTTTTGAGCCGGAGGCTCGCCATTCGCCCTTCCCCGCCTGCAGTTTCCATAGGAAATCTCCAGATGGCACCACGAGGAGGTGGGGAGGGGACTTACTAACAGTTCCGCAAGATGTTCGACTGCGGTGGCTCTTCTCGTTTTTTAGCAGGCCAGCATCCGTTGGATAGAAGCTACCCCTACGAGGCCTTTGTTAGTCCTTTGCCATCCGGTAGACGAATCTACGCGTCGCTAAATTTGAATAAAAAATATGTTAACAGATATTGAGCGATCCTCAGTGAGCTCTTTAAATGGCAAGCTTTATAGAGTGCTCCACAAGAAACCAAGAGACCAGGAAAGGGATAAAACGAGCGTCGGCACCGACACTACCATCGAAAGGCGCAAGCACCACTTGCCGTTCACCGAAGAAATCAGTCAAGAGTTAGTTAGTTGGTGTTGCGTCCGTCAATGTTTTGCATGTTGTACTGATGGGGGACTAATGTATTCAATTCTGTAACATTCGTGGATTAAGAAAGAATTTCTTTGCCACGTATGTCCATGTCTCTCTCCACAAACCGGCCGGCTGTTTTGGCACTTTGTGAAACACAAGTTAAAAAGTCTGATCCTTCGGATTTTGGTCTTCCTGGATATACATAGCTTAGTGCCATTCTGGCATTCTGGACAGACAACACCCGAAAGAAGGTATGTCGAAACTCACTGTGATTTGAACCATTCAACTCAGCTTGTGAATGAGCCATCCCGTATCACGGATATTGCTAGTCATACTGCCAATACCTTGGACTTGTTTCTTACCTCTCAACCTGATAAATACACTTTGGATGTATTACCTCCTCTAGGCTCGTCTGATCACTGTGTCATATCAGCTAAATTCCAGTTAGCACTCAGTTAAAGAAATAGCTCCCAAAAGAATAATATGGGAATATAAGAAAGCTAATTGGTGCGGCCTTAACAACTTCTTTCGGAGCTTTATCAACACTGGCATAAGCAATTTTATCCCTAACAGGGCAAAAAGTCTAAAGCCGGAGGACCGTGCGTGGTTTGACTGGAGCTGCAAAAAGGTTATCAGGTTTAGGGAGATAAGCCTTCGGAATTATAGGGCAAACACCACTGAGGAAACTCTGAAAAGATATATGCAAGCTAGAAATGACTGCAACTCCCATATTCGACGAGCCAAATTCGTACATGACCAAAAACTGAGGCTTAAAATCGTGTCCCAAAGGTAGTAGAAGTTTTTGAACATCAAGAACTTCGTCTCGTCGTCTATACCCACGCTGACATTCCAGCTGTCAAACCCTAAGACAAAGCTACTCTGCTTGCTGCCCACTTCGCAGCAAACTCGCAGCTCCCCAAATCATCTTTGTCACCGTCTGCTCTGGAGTGCGTTAATTCCATCATGGGACAAATTCACTTCCGTACTCGTACAGTTGCAAGGGTACTCGAAGAACTTAACGTACACAAATCCGCCGGTCCAGATGGTATTTCCCCATTAATTGTGAAGAGGTGGCGAACCCACTGCTTAAGCTTTTTCATCTTTCCTACTCTTCTGGGCTCTATCCGAGTAGGTGGAAAACAGCCTGTTCCCAAAAAAGGTGAATCTTCTTCTTTCTCCAATTACCGACCCATTACACTAACGTCCCTTCTTTCCAAGGTCATGGAAACGCTGATAAATCGTCAGCTAATGAAATATCTCGAGTCGCAGACATTCCTCAATGACCGGCAGTATGGTTTCCGCAGTAATAGATCCACTGGTGATTTGACGGTATATCTCACCGGGAAGTGGAATCGCTTGTTGAACCAGGCAGGTGAGAGCAAAGTAGTTGCACTTGATATTTCGAAAGTATTTGACAGAGTTTGATATGAAGCTCTTTTGTCGAAAGTGCGTGCATTCGGGATCGACGACTCTCTTCTTCTATGGATTAGAAGCTACTTTTCGAATAGTTCAATTCAAGTTGTCTTGGACGGATTCAAGTCTGACACTCACTTTGTAAGTACTGGCGTTCCCCAGGGCTTCACACCTACCGATCTGGCTACAATTTATAAGGCGTTCATTCGTCCTAAATTGGAGTTCAACGCTCATGTCTGGTCTGGTGCATCTAAGACCTCATTGCACCTACTAGATAGATTACAAAAACGCGCGATAAAACTGATAGATGACCCCAGCATTACCAAAACACTAGACTCGCTGGAACATCGCAGGAACGTATCCTGCCTTTCATTGTTTTATCGTTACTTTCATCATAAATGCTCTGATGAAATAGCCAGTTGCATTCCGCCCCTTCAAAACTTCTCCCGCGATACACGTCTATCCGGAATGCGCATGAATTCACTCTGAAGCCCGTTTTCGGTCGTACTGTTAAATACAGAGATTTTTTCTAAATCCGAACTACACGAATGTGGAACGCGCTACCTCGTTCGGTCTTCCCCCCTCAATACAATATGCAGATATTTAAGACCAATGTCAATAGGCAGCTCCTCGCCCTCTCCCTGTTACCTTCTGCTCGCACAACGTCTGTCGTTATAAGGTCTTAGCTTCGAGTGCGCGTCTGACTCTAAAACGAAAAAGAGAAATTTTTTTCTACTATAAGCGTGGGACGCAGAATGTATTGTAGACTAGCTACACCCTGTACAGAAGGAATATCCTGTTCTAACAAGGATCAAAAGCCTTTAAAAAGGGAGGAGCAGAAATGGGAAGAACACACATAGGCCAGGGAGGCCCGTTGTGCAGCTACGAGGGGGCTTAGCCCCCTATTCGTGGAACCATTTTGCGCTTCTTAATAAGTTAAAAAGATCAGATATCCCTACTTGCTGAACATCTGTCAGGTCGTTAAGGAAGTAAGATACTAGGTATCGTTTCCTGATTGTGCAGAATGCCGGACAGGCGCAGAGAAGCTATTGGATGGATTCGACCTCCTCTTCGTCTAGGCAACTTCTGCAGAAATCATTAGGAACTATACCTAGTTTTTGCGCGGGACTGCCGATAAGGCAGTGTCCGGTGATGACACATCCTTGTAGATTTCAGTTCTTTTTAGGGAGATTATACTCCTTGTCCGTTGACTGTCGAGCCGGGGCCAGATTTGCCTGGTGATGACACAGGTATGTCCCTGAGTCCATCTCCGGTTCGTCTCAGCCCTGGCGAGATTAGTAAGATTAAGTTTAATGGTTGCAAGGGGTATTCCCTCACAAGCCGCGATTGATTGTAGTGTCGTTCCCTGTTTGGCGAGTGTGACGGCTCATCACATAAAAGGAAAAGGAGTAGGTGCTTAGAAAGGTAAAACTAAAGGCTGCTGCGCTAGACAGTTCTAGCTATGAGAAGCAAGAAAATGTGGTGCCGAGTTGAAATTCCAAGGCTAGTGAAGGTCATTGTGCCTCCGAGACAAATGCGTAAAAATGCGTATCTTTCCTGATTAAATTTATCATCCAAGGGATCGTAGACTATTGCGATATAAGAAAGATCCACACAACTCATAAGGAATGCGAAACCTATAATTGGACAAACTTTATAAGATTCTATCCTAGTTTGAGTGGATTCGCCATCAACTGCTTTGAATAAGACGCGTCCGTTCTCGAAACTTTCTCCGGTAGATTGTCGAGCTTCAATATAAACACAACGAAGACAGAAGTCTACTGGGTAGACCAGTTAAGTCCAATCCAATCGAAAGGTAAATCTAATAGGGACTCTGTGGACGGTGACGGCGTACAATTTCTGAGGTTGAATAGCAATATGGTCAACAGTTTCGAACGAGTTGGACTGACAAAACTGGTTTCGTTCTTGTGCAGAAAGCCTTATCTTCGAAATTACATTGACGCTGCCGAATTATGGACAGTATTGGAGCAAGCTTTAACTGAGCCATCGAATGCTGTCATAACGTTCTTGTACGTAATTGTAATTATCATTCACTGTAATGGGCTCGGACGTACAGGGTAAAGTTATTGATCGCTCTCAACCTGGCGAGATGCCAGCAACGATCCCTGTTTAAATGCCCGATTCGAGATGACATACGGCCTCCTCGCGTCCTCTGGATAGCCTCTTCAACAACCGTTGAGAGGTGAACAAACGTATGCAGCGACAAAACCCCAACCAGAATGGCGGTTGTGCGGCGGGCTAACAATCCGCCCACGTAAAAAAAAGAAAAGTTATGAATGAGCATGATGCTTCGGATACACGGACGGATACTCTTCGACGACAACGCACCAAAAAGGAACACGATTTGCGAGTATGCTCCTGGAATGTCAGAACCCTGTACACTCCCGGAGCAGCTCAGAAATCAGAAAGAATCCTCACGCAGTACAAGGCGGATATTACTGCGGTCCAGGAAATACGCTGGATAGGAAACGGGATACGGATTTGTCGTGGGAAAGCGGTTAAGGTCGATGGTCATCGGCTTTAAACCTATAAGGGATCGCGTGGCGGTGATCCGCATCAGAGGCAGATTTTACAACATCAGCCCTTTATGTGCACACGCCCCTACCGACGAGGCTGAAGACTCTATCAAAGAGGACTTCTATGACCTCCTGGACAACACCTACGGAGCTTGTCCGGAGTACGATGTAAAAATCGTGCTCGGGGACTTCAACGCCAAAATCGGAAAGGAGAACACCCTTGGCGGAGTGATCGGAAAGCACAGCCTCCACGATACAATAACAGATAACGGCTTCCGACTCACGGACTTTGCGACAGCTCGTAATGCGGTGATAAGTAGCACAAGGTTCCCTCGTAAGCGAATCCACACAGCAACCTGGTGATCTCCGGACGGTCGAACCGCCAACCAAATCGACCGTGTGCTCATTGACGCAAGGCACTCGTCAAACATCCTGGATGTGCGAACATTCAGCGGGGAAATGTCGACTCTGACCCCTTCCTCGTAGCAGCAAGATTCAGAGCTCGACTGTCCAATGTCAGAAAGCTGCACCAGCCCATCAGGAGGAGGTTCGAACTTGGGCGCCTGTGCACACCGGAGGTTACCAGAGTCTACAGGGAGCAGCTGAGCGAAAGACTCTACGGTATGCCTACGTCGAACACAAATGCCAATAAGATGTGGCTGCATTACCGCTCAGCCATTCAGGAAGTAGCCGAAACCACCTTGGGATACCTACCACCCCCGACAAGAAACCCGTGGTATGATGGCGAGTGTGAGCAGAAAAAGGCAGCAACCGACGAGGCGTACCAAAAGGCGCTGCAGAGGAAAACCAGGGCAGCGCAAGAAGAGTACCGAGCCAGAAGAAGGGAGGAGAAAAAACTACTGCGACAAAAGAAAAGAATCTTTGCAGCCTCCCAGCTCAAGGATATCGAGGAGTCTGGGGATAAACATAAAACACGAGCCTTCTACAAGAAAGCCAAAGGCCTTGCAGGAGGTTTCAAAAAGGGCACCCAGGCTCTTCGAAACTGCGAGGGTAATCTTGTCACCGACCCGTAGGGAATAGTGGATGTATTTAAGCAGCACTTCCAGCAGCTGCTTAACGAGCATGACCAAGAGAGAGTGGTAGGGACCGAGGAAATCCCAACTCCAGCCGCTGAAGTAGTCCTCCCACCAGCATCGAAGAAGTCGGCACAGCTCTTCAAAAGCTGAAGAATAACAAGGCCACAGGCTCAAATGGCTTGCCATCAGAGCTCTTCAAGGCAGCTGGGGATGACCTGGTTGGGAGCATGCACCAGCTCATCCGTAAGATATGGTTAGAGGAAAGCATGCCCGAGGAATGGAGTCTCAGCATCGTATGCCCGATCCACAAGAAAGGAGACCCCTCTGATTGCGCCAACTATAGAGAAATAGGTCTCCTTAACATCGCCTACAAAATCTTCTCTGCCGTTTTGTGTGAACGCCTGAAGCCTTTTGTAAATAAGCTGATAGGTCCTTATCAGTGCGGATTCAGGCCAGGGAAGTCCACCATCGACCAAATCTTCACACTACGGCAGATCCTGGAAAAACCAATGAATTTCATGTCGACACTCACCATCTATTTGTCTACTTCAAAGCCGCATACGACAGCGTAATTAGAGACGAGCTATACAACGCTTTGTCTACCTATGGTATACCTGCTAAACTCGTCAGACTATGCAGGATGACTTTGGAGAATGCTCGCTGCTCCATCCGAATCGGTGAACACCTTACCGATAGTTTTGATATCAAAAAAGGGTTTAGGCAGGGCGATGCGCTGTCGTGTGATTTCTTCAACATTATATTGGAAATGATTGTGCAAAAATCACTGGCCAATACAAGAGCCACAATCTACTTCAAATCCTCGCAACTCCTTGCATACGCCGACGATATTGACATAATAGGTAGATCACAGCGAGATGTCAATGAGGCGTTTGCGAGTATTGAGAAGGAGGCGGCGAAAATTGGTTTGACGGTAAACGAGGGCAAAACTAACTATATGCTGTCATCAAAAAAGGACGCTCAACACCGACGTCTCGGCCAGAACGTTTGTATAGGCAGATATAAGTTCGAGGTAGTTAAGGACTTCCTCTACCTTGGCTCCGCAGTGACCTGGAACAACGACATCAGTCCGAAATCAAACGCAGAATCACTCTTGCCAATCGCTGTTTCTTTGGGCTCAGGAGGCAACTGAGTAATAGAGCCCTCTACCGAACGACAAAGTTGACTCTATATAAGACCCTTATCATCCCGGTCCTGTTGTATGGCGCAGAAGCATGGACATTATCAAGAGCGGATGAGGGGGCCCTTGCCGGTTCGAGAGAAAGATTTTGCGGCAATGGAAAAGGCTAGCAAAACATCGTGCTAGTTGGAGGGGCATGTTGGTTGAGGCCCAGGTTAACCCACAACTGTAGCGCTCAGTAAGAAGAAGAAGAATAATGTTGACCACGGCTAGGTTTTAAGTGGGCCATTGGGAGAGTCCAATTTTTAGTCAATATTTTGAGCCGGTATCTCGATAATGACCGTGGCGCAGTGGGTAGTGTGTTGGCCTCTGACGCCGATGACACGGGATCGAATCCCAACACAGCCATGTCATCGAACGTGTTTTTCACGGTGTTCCTCCTCAGCGGGGTTCTGACAAAACCCCCTGTAGTAAAATTGTTATGAAAAGCTTTTCGAAATTCCTCGTTCGGAACCGGCAATAAACTGTTGTCCGGTCCCTTTCACCTATGGGAAAATGAAACCACACACAACATGGGTGATTGAGAGAGAAACTCGGCTCAGGTCCTTCATGGACTGTAGCGCCAACATACATACACACATCTCCATAATGACATGTGTAGTGTTGTCTTCGAAGGCTACTTATAGCTGGCTTATAGCATGATTTAACGTATCTCCATAAAAAATAGTCTGATCTTGAAGGTTATCGGGAATTCGCGAGCAACAGTAAGTTACTTCCATTTAACCAGCTTGTAAATTGGGATTAGGTTGGAAAAACATTTTTGTACAGCGGTATCTCTATAGACTTCTAACACTTCTCTTCGCCTGCTTAGAGCAATGGCGCTCAGCTTTAGGTACAATTTTTGTTTGAACTAAAATTTCGAACGTCACTCTGCTCCTATTTGGCCTTATTGTCCTAATTTTATGTTATTATAAATCAATTGCTAGTGAATGCCAAGCTTCTTTTGGAACTCCCCTTAATACCCAATTGCCTTTAAAAACCCCTCAGAGACCATGAATCCGAGCATCTTATATGTAAGTTTAAAAAAACTCGTTGAAAACCTATTTTTACACTTTTTTCTTAGTGCATTCCCCATCGAAATAATGACCTAATTACGTCACATAATCCGCACATGACATTGCCGTCTATACCCTGACATTTCTTTTCAATCTAACCTCATTCTTATTGGTACTTGAGGACTGGAAAAAAGAAAGCAAAAGAGAAGAAAAGGAAAAAGGAGAGACGGCAACTTTGATTTATAATAAAAAATAAGAAAAAAAAAAAAAAAGAAAAAAAATCGCCGCATAGCGTTTTGCTTCGCGTGCATTGAGTAGTTTGCCGGTGTGGTACGGCTATTGGGGAACTTATCTCTAACGATGTACTGAAGACAACGGGTGACATTATCTCTGGGGAGCAGCATCTTTCATGGATTTGTTCCTATGTATGTATGAGTAGGTAAGCGGCACCTTGTTGAACAGCTTCGCTGTGTGCTCGATTGGAATTTCAAGTGCTGCTGGCTCTGCTCGGGGACAAGGAGAGGTCTTCGATTTTATTTTTATTTTTTTTTTTTGTTTTATGTCGTTGTCAATCTTTCCACTTAAACTTAAATGCGTATATTAGGCGATATGACGAGTATTGAAACAATTATTTTAGGATACAAAATGTCAAATTACTTTATAACAACCCTGGCCAATTTGACAGGTTCCATTAAGAGATGCTTTATTGACTGTTGTGAATCAGAAGTGATCAAACATACTGATGAAGGCATAACACTCAGAGTACATACTATTTACGTAGGTGGCGCTACACTCCGTGATGAACCTGGGCCTCAACCAATAAGCATCTCCAGCTGGCACGGTCTTTGGCCAGCTGTTTCTAGCGCCGCACGCCCAGTTGGTCAAGGGCCCTTTCCACCTGCGTGCGCCATTATAGATGCGGCCGTCTTCTGCCGCGCCTTCCTTCCGAGTTGGATTCGAAAACTCTTCGGGTCGGAGCTGTATTTTCCATGCGCTCTACATGGCCTAGCCACCTTAGAAGCTGTATCCGTAGACGTCGTACCAGGCCGATGTGACTGTACAACCCCTACAGTTCTTCGTTAAATTTTCTCCCCCATATACCGTTTATACAAATGGGACCGTAGATACTGCGCAGAATTTTCCTCTCAAAACAACCAAGTGAACTGGCACTCTACACCGACGGAACCAAAATGGATGTTGGCACAGGTGCCGGAGTCTACTTTGAGTCTCGGGATATGCATCGCTCCTACAGGCTCGATGATGGATGCAGTGACTTCCAAGCTGAGGTCTTCGCTATCAAGCAGGCGTCGGACCTGATCAGCAAAGAGAATATCACAGGAAAAAGGATCAGCATCTATGTTGACAGCCAGGCAGCCATTAGGGCTCTGCAGGCAGCATGGATAAGATCCAAATTCGTCAAACTCTGCAAGGAGAAGTTAGAAGAGATATCCAATGTAAATGAGGTGACCCTTTGCTGGGTACCTGATCATATGAATATCACCGGAAACGAGAGGGCGGACGAGCTGGCTAGGGTGGTATCAGGTGCTAACATTGCGCAGATCTCAGCTGAGGCCAAAGCACCACTCAGTGCGCTCTACAGGGAGATACAGACGGAGCTATTGGTGAAAGCCAATAAGCGATGGTGTCGCTTAGATACATGCGCAACGGCGAGATCGACTTGGCCCGTCTATGATAAGAAAAGAACGGAAAATCTGCTGAAGTTCAATGGTGGGAACATTCGACTGGCAGTCTGGCTATCCTACCATGCAGCTCGACTAGGCCAGCCCTACAATGACTTCTGCAGAAACTGCAGAGACGAAGAGGAAATTGAGTCCGTTCGTCACCTGCTGTGCGAATGTCCGGCGCTAGCCCAAAAAAGGAATATATTACTGGGAAGATACTTCCTTTCGGGACTAGAAAAGGTAGGTAATATTGGGCTGAACAGAATACTGGGATTTTTATCCTCGTCTGGCTGGTTCAGCTAGACGGAAAATGTATAGGTTTCAACGGGTTAAACAAAACAAGTGGGCACAATGGACTCAGCGTAGTCTACGTGAGCCTTGACTTTATGTCAATAGGGCACCCATATACCTAACCTAACCTAAGCGCATCTTCATACGCTTTTATTAAGGTCCAAGCCTCTGCGCCGATCAAGGTCTTATATAGTGTCCCCTTGGTTTTCCGAGAGAGGGCTCTACTTCTCAATTGCCTCTTCAGCCCAAAAGAAACAGCGGTTGGCAACCGTTGGTGTTGTTGTCGCCGTCTCTCTTAGATGAAAGCAGATATTTGGTTTTACCCTCATCAGCCTTGAGACCCATCTTAGCCGCTTCTAACTCAATGCTTACAAAGGCCTCATTGATGTCTCGCTGTATCCGTCCAATCACGTCAATGTCGTCGGCGTACGCAAGCAATTGTGTAGACTTGAAATAAATCGTACGTCTTGTGTTGGCCATCGATTCTTGCATGATATTTTCATGCACGATGTTGAAAAAGTTGCATGACAGCGCGTCATCTTGCCTAAATCCTTTTTTAACATCAAAAGTCTCGGTTTGCTCATAATCGACCTTAATGGAGCAGCGAGAATTCTCCATTGTCATCCTGCACAGCCAGACGAGTTTGGCAGGGATGTTCAAACTAGACATGGCTTTATATAGCTCATCTCTATACACGCTGTCATATGTAGCCTTGAAATCGACGGAGAGCTGGTCTTCTCCAAGATCTGCCCTAGCGTAAATATTTGATCTATTGTGGACTTACCTGGCCTGAACCCGATCCGGTTATTCACAAACGGTTTCAGGCGTTCACACAATACGGCAGAGAAGGTCTTATATGCGATGATAAGGAGACGATGCTGAGATTCCATTCGTCGGGCATGCTTTCCTCCGACCAGACCTTGCAAATGAGATGGTGTATGCACCTTACCAGCTCATCTCCAGCCGCCTTAAGAAGCTCAGCAGACGGGTCGTCTGCGCCCGCGGATTCATTAGACTTAAGTCTCGATATCGCTATTTTGACTTCGTCTAGGTCGGGTGGACGGAATTCTCTTACATCGTCGTCCATTACGAACGGATCGTTCTGCCTGACAGCGGTATCTTGCCGGTCATCGCCGTTATACAGGCTGCAGAAGTGGTCTTTCCAAATCCTCAGCATCGACTGTGACTCTACAACCAGTTCTCCTTTTTCATCCCTGCAGGCCGCTGCTCTGGCTTTGTAACCATTGTATGTTCGTTTTACCTTATTGTAAAACTTCCGGGCGTCATTCTTGCAGAAGCATGCGCCCATTCCTCCTCTATCTCACGCTTTCTGTGCTCTCTCTTCTTTCTTCTGAAAAGCGTGTGTTCATCTCTTCTCTTCTGCTCATAGATTTCGCGAGCAGAAATCGTCCGTCGTTGCAGCATGGCTTTATATGCCTCTTGTTTTGCTGCATGGGCTTGTTCGCATTGTTCATCGAACCAGGGGTTTCTAGGTGGTGGCGGTTTGAAACCCAGCACCTCTGAGGCAGCGTCTTTGGTAATGCGCCCATTCCTGCTCTATTGTTTGTGCTGCTGTGGGCGGATTTTGAGAGAGCTTAGAGGAGAGGCGATCGGCAAAGATTCTGGCAGTCTCTTGCGATTGTAGCTTTCCGACGTCAAACTTACGTTGTCCTACTCGACTCCTAAGCATTCTTGATATCCTCATTCGTACCTTAGCTACAACAAGATAGTGGTCCGAGTCGATATTGGCCCCTCGGAAGGTTCGTACGTCGAGAATACTGGAGGAGTGTCTGGCGGCGATCGCAGTGTTATCAATCTGGTTGGTGGTTGATTGATCCAAAGACCGCCAGGTACCCTTGTGTATGTTGAGATGGGGAAATCGTGTGCTTGCTAGCTTAGTCTTTGGTCACTTTAAATGCATACTCTGTGTAATTCTTGTAATTCTAATATGATACCATAAGTGCATGGAAAATTTGCTGAGAACTACAACCAACGTGAAAATTCAATCGAAAATTTAGTGAACGAACATCTACGACCCAAACCACTGCACTCCGTTCAGGTTGTGTGGACCTGCGCGAGCATAAGAAAAAGAAGCTCGACAAGTGGGTTAAGCACGAATTGAGCGACACCCAAATCGCCGTATTGAAGTTGTGTCTTCGCTCATTTTGCGCTACAGCAATGATCCTTTTCTCGATCGGATTGTGACGTGCGATAAAAAATGGTTGCTGTACGATAATCGATCTCGCTCAGCTCAATGGTTGGATCAAGGTGAAGCACCACGACACTTCCCAAAGCCGGCACTGTACCAAAAGCAAATAATGGTGACAGGTTGGTGGTCTGCAGTTGGTTTGATCCAACACAGCTTTCTGAAACCTGGCGAGACCACCACACCTGAAAAATATTGCCAACAAATCGATAAAATGCACGAAAAACTTGAACGCATGTGTCCGGCTTTGGTCAAGGATCAATCTTACTCCATGACAACGTCCAATCACACGTTGCACAGCCAACCTTACAGAAGTTGAACGAGCTGGACTACGAAACCTTGCCCCACCCACTATGACCGCCGGACTTTTCTCCAACCGACTACCACTGGTTTGAGCATCTCGACAAGAGGCAAGGCGACGCCAATACTTTTTGAACAACCTACCAAAAGGGTGCCGACTCCTACAGATCGCGGTAGCTGCGCTATCGAATTCCTTATATGTAAATCCTTGTCCCCCGTAAAACGATTGCCACACTGATTGAGTGGAAACATAGTTGGCACATAGAGGGTAGTGGGTATTGTACTTGGTGGAGCAAATCACGCTATTCGAAGCGCAAAACACCTACGATAGTTGACTGTTTTGAAAAACCGGCGACAGACCTCCACTTGATGAGCTTGCTCGTCGGTGCTGCACATACTTGTATGTTCAAGGCCAATATGTATATATCGGTGTCCAGTTCCTTCCTCCCTTAGTTTAGCTTCTGCTATTCACGCCATAAATAGAATTCACGTGGCGTTCACAACGTATATAGATCCCTATTCTTTTAACTTTTTGAACTTGCATGATCAAACGCAGATTCACAAGACGCGACGCATGGAGTTGAAACCGCAAAAATTACTGCATTCGACTCTTAAAACTGTAAGCTACCCTAGGATACAATCGGTTCAGCTAGCTTGCTCTAGCTTATACGGCATGACTTGCGATATAAGATTTTGCTAATTGGTAGACCTTACTTACTTATCAGGCCAGCGATCCATGGAGGATCTGAGCCTGAGCTATAGCTGCCTTCCATCCTTGACGGTCCCAGGCACGCTGCTTCCAGTTGTCAAGACCAAGATGTCTTACATGCATGATTACTTGGTCTTTATACCGGAGGTTCGGTCTTCCTCTTCTTCTCGAACCAAGAGGCTCGGAGTCGAAGACCCTCTTAGCTGGAGCGTTGATGTCCATGCGCTCGATGTGGCCGAGCCAGTGTAGTGGACGGATCCTTGCCTTCCGGACTACATCCACATCTCTGTACAGCTCGTAGAGTTCGCGGTTGTGTCTTCTCCTCCATGCACCTTCCTCACAGACAGGACCAAATATCCGGCGCAGAATTTTTCTTTCGAAAGAACCCAAAATCAGCTCCGCTGTCCTGCTTATCGTCCAGCTTTCGGCTCCGTACAGCAAGACTGGCAGAATGAGCGTTTTGTAAAGCATGACTTTGGTCTTTCGAGTGAGGAGTTTTGACCCCAGTTGTTTGGACAAGCCGAAGTAGCAGCGGTTGCCAAGGGCGATTCTACGCCGGATCTCCACTGTGGTGTCATTTGTGGAATTTACGTTTGCCCCGAGGTAGACAAACTCCTTAACTACCTCGAAATTGTAGCTGTCAATTGTTATGTCCCAGGTGGTGAGCGACGGATTGGTTTTTGCTTGATAGCATGTATTTCGTTTTGTCCTCATTGACCTTAAGACCAACTTGTTTCGCCTGTTCTTCAATCGCCGTGAATGCTTCCACAATGCCACGGCGAGAACACGCGATGATGTCGATATCATCCGCGTATCCTAAAAGTCCTTCACGATGAATGCTCTCGTATGCGGCTTTGAAATCGATGAAAAGATGGTGTGTATCAATTCGGAACTCGTTGGTCTTTTCCAGTGTGAAAATTTGGTCTATAGTTGATTTGCCGGGCCAGAAGCCGATTAGTGCGGTGCAAAATGGTTTAAGACGTCCACACAATACGCTGGACAGGATCTTGTATGCGACATTGAGCAGGGATATACCTCTATAGTTCTTGCAGGAGGTAGCATCGCCTTTTTTGTGGATGGGGCATATAGTGCTGGTATTCCAGTCGTAGGGCTTGCTTTCATCTTCCCAAATTCTGCAGATGATCTGGTGCATGCTCCCTACCAGAACATCGCCGCCGGCCTTGAAGAGCTCTGATGGCAAGCCATCTGAGCCTGCGGCCTTGTTGTTCTTCAGAATAGAACGGCGGCCTGCGGCTTCTGAATAGCTGTGCCGACTTCTTCGATGCTTGGCGGGAGGACTACTTCAGCGGCTGGAGTTGGGATTTCCTCGGTCCCTACCACTCTCTCTTGGTCATGCTCGTTAAGCTGCTGATGGAAACGCTACTTAAATACATCCACTATTCCCTGCGGGTCGGTGACAAGATTACCCTCGCAGTTTCGAAGAGCCTGGGTGCCCTTTTTGAGGCCTCCTGCAAGGCCTTTGGCTTTCTTGTAAAAGGCTCGTGTTTTATGTTTATCCCTAGACTCCTCGATATCCTCGAGCTGGGAGGCTGTAAAGATTCTTTTCTTTTGTCGCAGTAATTTTTTCTCCTCCCTTCTTCTGGCTCGGTACTCTTCTTGCGCTGCCCTGGTTTTCCTCTGCAGCGCCTTTTGGTACGCCTCGTCGGTTGCTACCTTTTTCTGCTCACACTCGCCATCATACCACGGGTTTCATGTCGGGGGTGGTAGGTACCCTAAGGTGGTTTCGGTTACTTCCTGAATGGCTGAGCGGCAATGCAGCCACATATTATTGGCATTTGTGTTCGACGTAGGCATACCGTAGAGTCTTTCGCCCAGCTGCTCCCTGTAGACTCTGGCAACCTCCTGTGTGCTCAGGCGCCCAATGTCGAACCTCCTCCTGATGGGCTGGTGCAGCTTTCTGACATTGGATAGTCGAGCTCTGAATCTTGCTGCTACGAGGAAGTGGTCAGAGTCGACATTTGCCCCTCTGAATGTTCGCACATCCAGGATGTTTGACGAGTGCCTTGCGTTAATGAGCACATGGTCGATTTGGTTGGCGGTTCAACCGTCCGGATATCGCCTGGTTGCTGTGTGGATTCGCTTGCGAGGGAATCTTGTGCTACTTATCACCGCATTACGAGCTGTCGCAATGTCCATGAGTCGGAAGCCGTTATCTGTTGTTGTATCGTGGAGGCTGTGCTTTCCGATCACTCCGCCAAGGGTGTGATCGATGACCTTCGACCTTAACCGCTTTCCCACGACAAATCCGCATCCCAGTAAGTGCAACCTTTTGTGACAGCTGTAATAAATGTCGCAATTTTTCTTCCTAATCATACCGTTTCCTATCCAGCGTATTTCCTGGACCGCAGTAATATCCGCCTTGTACTGCGGGAGGATTCCGCTAATTCCAACCCAATGAGCTTTGCGTTAATTAAAGCGTCGTCTCCGTATCTGTCATCTACATGCCACGTGCATCCCAATAGATTTAAAATAAGTGTTCAATGTCACCACACCGATGACGGCAAGGAATTAAAAACAAAAAAAAGAGAATCACTCCATTGACAACGACAGGTCTTTGGAAAACACTTCAGAATTATATTAGATTGGATGCACCACAATATTGCAGAATCTGTATTTGTTATGGAAAATAGTCGTATAACGCTCTCGGTGGCATGATGGAGAGCGTTAGGGAACACTTTGCCCCTGGATACGAGCGAGCATGCATTGGAATTGTGCATGTAGTCGTGGCTCTTGGCATAATTTATGTCGCTTGTGTCATAGCGCTTGACTACGGTAGATAATACAAGCAGCAGTTCTTGAGATCTCCCTCAAGGACTTTAATTTTCAATCGTTTGTCGCTCGAGGGAAGCTTTCCTTCATTCTATTCGTATTTCTGGGGATTTTCAGTTTTTTTTTTTTTTTCTCTCATGCCTTTCAACATAGGTATTTACTAGGGAGGATGTGCGCGGGCTAGGACACTTAAGGAAAGGACAGTTGTGTTCAAAAGACAGTACAGATTCAATGCGGTAGAAATACTACACTGAAGTGTTCATCATCCTCCTGCCACGACTGTCTTCGCTACATAGAGGCATATGCTTTGACCCAAAGTAAAATTCTCAACTCTCAAGTGGGCTGATTGAACGTTCGTGATGTCTGTCTTTCAAATGTTGCCGCAGAATGGGAAAAACTATTTTTAAACCTCTCTCCGGCGTTGGTGCTTATATTTATGTCGCGCTAACGATTGACAAGTTTAAAGTAGTTTACATCATTCCCCAGACAAGTTTCTAAAGTTTTGTGCTCAAGTCTTGTCGGAAGGAGGGAAGGTCCAATTAGGTCCTCATTAGAAGCCGTATTGATCGTTAAATTGCCTAACTACATAAAATAGACGATTCTGTCTTTATATACCGTTGCTATTGGATCCGTGGTTGTCTCCGCAGTTTCCCATCATATTGGTGGCACTTATACGATTCCATGTGATATTTTTTAATATAGAAGAGGAAAAATCGCCCAAAAATGTGCCGAAAAATTTGCGAAGTGTAAGTTGAAAATAGGGGAGAGAGAGCGAGCAAACAGAGCAAAGAAGCTGATCGCTTTTCCCGGAACCCCTTGTTCCTGGGAAAAAGGAATCTGGTCCTCCAGGTTGGGGGTTGTGCTTAGGGGTAACATACCTATCACGGAAAAATAAAGTGTCACCAGAATATGGATGGATACAATCTGACGACCCCTGCAAACGATAAGAAATGACTTGCGAGTCAGCACCTGGAAAGTGAGGTCCCTCAACAGACCGGGTGCAGGAAATCAATCGGAGCAAACCCTTAACTTACTTACATACTTAGATCGCGTTACAGTTCTAGGTGAACCAGGGCCTCAACCAACAAGCCTCTCCAGCCGGAACGATCTTTGGCCAGCGGCTTCCAGTGAGGCACGCCCAGTTAGTTGAGGTCCCTTTCCACTTGTGCGCGCCACCTTAGATGCGGTCGTCCTCTGCTGCATCGTCCCTCGGGGTTGGTGTTGAAGACTCTTCGGGCCGGAGCGGTGATGTCCATTCGCTCTACATGGCCCATCCATCTTAGACGTTGGATCCGCAGATGTCTAACTAGGCCGATGTAGCTGTACAGCCCTTACAGTTCTTGGTTGAATCTCCTCCTCCACTCTCCGTTTACACAAACGGGACCACAGACTGCACGCAGAATTTTCCTCTCGAAACGCCCAAGAGCCTCTTCATCCAATTTTGATAAAGTTTAAGCCTCAGCGCCCTAGAGGAGGACTGGGATGATTAAGGTTTTGTAGAGGGATACCTTAGTTTTTCGAGGGAGGGCTCTACTACTCAGTTGCCTCTTTGGCCCAAAGAAACAGCGGTTGGCAAGAGTTATTCTGCGTTTTCTCTCAGCGCTGGTGTCATTGCTACTTGTCACTATCGAGCCAAGGTAGACGAAGTCCTTGACAACTTCAAAAATATAGCGGCCGAAGGTTACGTTCTGACCAAGACGTCGGTGTTGCGCGTCCTTCTTTGATGACAGCATATATTTGGTCTTGTACCCATTTATCCTTAGACCCACTTTAGCCGCTTCTGCTTCAATGCTTGCGAACGCCTCATTGACGTCTCGCTTTGTCCGTCCAATAACGTCAATGTCATCTGCGTAGGCAAGCAATCGTGTAGACTTGAAGTAGATCGTACCTCTTCTATTGGCCGCAGAGTCATGACAGTCATGGCATAACAGTGCGTTACCATGTCTAAAACCTTTTTTTACATCTAAGGGGTCGGTTAGTTCACCTTCGACCTTAATGGAGCAGCGAGAGCTCTCCATAGTCATCCTGCACAGTCTGACGAATTTGGCAGGAATGTTAAAACAAGACATGGCTCTGTATAGCTTGTCTCTATGAATACTGTCATGTGCGACTTTAAAGTCGACAAAAAGATGGTCCGTGTCGACCTGGCATTCATGGGTCTTCTCCAATATCTGCCGCAGTGTAAATACTTGGTATTACGTGGAATTTCCTGGCCTGAAACCACACTGGTAGGAATCTACCAGATTGTCCACGAACGGTTTCAGGCGCTTACACAGTACGGCAGAGAGGACCTTGTACGCAATGTTCAGGAGACTTATCCCTCTGTAATTGACGAGGCTGAGATTCCATTTATTGGGCATGCATTCTTTCGACTATATCTTGCAGATAAGTTGGCGCATGTTCCTGACCAGCTCATTGCCAGCTGCTTGAAACAGTTCAACGGGGAGTCCGTCTGCTCCAGCAGCTTTATAAGACTTATGTTTCGATATCGCTATCTTAACATCGTCTAGGTCAGTTGACGGGATTTCCTTTCGTCTTCGTTCATTGTGAATGATTCGTTCTGCCTGACGGCGAACTTTTGACTATCATCGCCGTTATACAGTCTGTAGAAGTGGACCTTCCACAATCTCAGCATCGACATGCTCTTCGAACATATTTGCCTCATACATACAAAGTTGGAGCAGGCAAAAGGAGGATGAAAAACTGCTACAATTGTTATTCGAGGAAGACTCCGACAAGAAGTCCGAAGCTTTCGGGATGTAAGCGAACCCCTCATAACAATCTGAATCAAAGCTAATTTTGGGAACATAAGCTTGATATGCGCTCACGCCCCAACCGAAGAAAAGGACGATCGACTCAAAGACGACTTCTACGATCTCATAGACAGAACTTATGCCCAATGTCCCAGCTTTCTTCTTCTTCTCTTGGTGGCGTTACAGCCCAAGCATACCAGACCCAAGCTTCTCTTCAATCACCCTTGTTGTGTGTGATTTATTTTTCACACAGGTTAAAGGGACCTACTGTTTAATGCCGATTCCAAACGGCGTGCGAGAAGTTTTACTACGGGGGGTTTCGCCAGAATCCCGCCAAGGTGGAACGCCGCGAAATAAACGATGGCGCTGGTGTCCCAACGATACAAAAATAGTACTAGCAGATTTTAATACGAAACTGGGGTAAGAGGACCTCTTTGAGTCGATCACGGTTAAATATAGCCTACACGACACCACGTCCAAAAACGGACATCGACTACTCGACTTCCTGGCGGGACGTAATCTCCTTCCGGCTAGCACACGATTCCCGCGTCTCAATATTCACAAAGAACCTGGCGATCACCTAATCAGTCTACCGTCAATCAGATTGATCACGCTACGATCAACGCCAGACACTGCTCCAGCATCCTAGATGTACGAACCTTCCGAGGAGCCAACATCGGCGTGGATCACTACCTTATTGTAGCCATGGTACGAATGAAGATATCAATGGTGCCACGGAGTCGAACTGGACAACGAAAGTTTGACATCGGAAAGTTACAATCGCAGAAGAACGCTAGGATCTTTGCCGATCGAGTTTCCCTCAACCTCTCGCAAATTCCAATGACACAAAGCAACAGGGCCTCTGATGTCTTGGGTTTCAAGCCACCGTCAACTAGAAACACCTGGTGTGATTAGCAATAAGGGCGAGCCTATGTAGCAAAGCAAACCGCCTACAAAGCCATGCTACATTGACGGACGAGAGCCGCTCGTGGACATTACGAGCAGAAAAAGAGAGAGGAATACTCGCTTTTAGGGAAGAAAAAAAAAGAGCATGAAAAGCGTGAGATCGAGGAGATGGAGAGATGCTACCACAGGAATGACGCTCACAAGTTTTAAAAAAAGTCAAACGAACATACCAGAGCTATAAAGCCAGAGTGGAAGCTTGTAGGGATGAAGAGGGACAACTATGTAGTAGTAGAGTCGCAGTCGATGCTGAGAACATTTAAGGAACACTTCTGTAGACTGTTAAACGGCGATGATAGATCCAAAACCACTGTCAGGCAGAATGATTCATTCACAACGGAATAAGATGTAAGAGAATTCCGTCCACCCGACCTGAATGAACAGTCGCAGCTGGTCTGTCTACCGAGCTATTTAAAGCGGCTGGAGCTGAGCTGGTAGTGCGCATGCACCAGCTCATCTGTAAAATATTGTCGAAACAACGAATGGAATCTCAGCATCGTTTGCCCAATCCACAAGAAAGGAGACCTCTATAGCTCCGCCAACTAAAGGGGAATAAGTCTCTTTAACATTGCATGTAAGATCTCCTCTGCTGTACTGTCTGAACGCTTGAAACCCTTTCTGAATATCCTGATAGGTTCTTATCAGCGTAGTTTCAGGCAAGGTAAATCCACAATAGACCAAATATTCCCATTGCGGCAGATCTTGGAGGGGATCCAAGAAAACCAAATCGACACCCATCACCTTTTCGTCGTCTGATAGTGTCATAGGGACGACCATCAGGATGATAACCATTAAGGTCGGTAGGGATTTAGACAGGATGATGCGCTGTCATGTAATTTTTTCAACATCATGCTTGAAAATATCATACGAGACTTACTGGCCAACCCAAGATGTACGATTTATTTCAAGTCAGCCCAGCTGGACTTCAACGAAGCATTCGAAAGCATTGAAGCAGAAGCGGCTGAAATGTGTCTTACGGTCAACGACGGTAAAATGAAATGTACGATGTCAGCCAATAAAGACGCACAACACCGCGTGTGCTTGGCCAGAACGTCACAATTGGCAGCTACAAGGCAGCTCAAGAGCTTCGTCTACCTTTGCTCACTAGTGACCAGCGACAAGAATACCAGCATTGAGATCAAACGCAGTATCATTCTTGCCAACCGCTACTTCTTTGGACTCAAGAGGCAATTGAGAAGAAGAGTCCTCTATCAAAACGAAAATTCGGAATGTGGAAGAGAAGATACAACGACCAACTATACGGGCTATACAACGACATCGGCCTAGCACGGCGTCTACCGATTCAACGTCTAAGATGGCTAGGCCATGTAGAGCGAATGTATAACACAGCTCCAGCCCGAAGAGTCTTCGAGTACAACCCCGAGGGAAGACGCAGCAGAGGACGACCGGGAGTGCGTCGTCGGAAAAGTTTTTATTGGTTGAAGCCCAGGTTCACACCGCACTGTCAGACCCAGCAGTCGACCTTCTTCTTCTTAGTGGGCGCTACAGTTCGGGGTGAACCTGGGCCTCAACCAAAATGCCCCTCCATCTAGCACGATCTTTCGCTAGCCTTTTCCATTGCCGCACACCCAGTTGGTTGAGGTCCCCTTCCACTTGTGTGCGCCATCTTAAGGGCGGCCGTCCTCTGCTTCTTCGTCCCTCGGGGTCGGATTCAAAGACTCTCCGGGCTGGAGCTGTGGTGTTCATTTGCTCTACATGGCCCAGCCATCTTAGGCGTTGAATCCGTAGACGCCTGACTAGGCTCATGTCGCTGTACAGCCCGTATAGTTCGTGGCTGAATCTTCTCCTCCATCCCCCGTCTGCGTTTATAGGCCCAAAAATCACGCGCAAAATCTTTCTCTCGAACCGACCATAGAAACCTGATTTGGGAACTGATGTCGTTGTTCCTGGTCACTGCGAAGCCAAGGTAGACGACGTACTTAACTACCTCGAACTTATATCTGCCTATACAAACGTTCTGGCCGAGACGTCGGTGTTGAGCGTCCTCTTTTGATGACAGCATATATTTAGTTTTGCCCTCGTTTACGGCCAAACCAATTTTCGCCGCCTCCTTCTCAATACTCGCAAGCGCCTCATTGACATCTCGCTGTGATCTACCTATTATGTCAATATCGTCGGCGTATGCAAGGAGTTGCGAGGATTTGAAATAGATTATGCCTCTTGCATTGGCCAGTGGTTTTTGCACAATCATTTCCAATATGATGTTGAAGAAATCACACGACAGCGCATCGCCCTGCCTAAACCCTTTTTTGATATCAAAACTATCGGTAAGGTGTTCACCGATTCGGATGGAGCAGCGAGCATTCTCCAAAGTCATCCTGCATAGTCTGACGAGTTTAGCAGGTATGCCATAGGTAGACATAGCGTTGTATAGCTCGTCTCTAATTACGCTGTCGTATGCGGCTTTGAAGTCGACAAATAGGTGGTGAGTGTCGACTTGAAATTCATTGGTTTTCTCCAGTATCTGCCGTAGTGTGAAGATTTGGTCGATGGTGGACTTCCCTGGCCGGAATCCGCACTGATAAGGACCTATCAGCTTATTTACAAAAGGCTTAAGGCGTTCACACAAAACGGCAGAGAAGATTTTGTAGGCGATGTTAAGGAGGCTTATTCCTCTATAGATGGCGCAATCAGAGGGGTCTCCTTTCTTGTGGATCGGGCATACTATGCTGAGACTCCATTCCTCAGGCATGCTTTCCTCTAACCATATCTTACGGATGAGCTGGTGCATGCTTCCAACCAGGTCATCCCCAGCTGCCTTGAAGAGCTCAGCAGACAGTCCGTCTGCGCCAACAGCTTTATTCGACTTGAGCTTCGATATGGCAATCTTAACTTGGTCGAGGTCAAGGGGACAGAATTCTCTGTGGTCTTCGTCGATTAGAAATGGATCATTCTGCCTGACAGCGGTATATTGACTAACATCGCCGTTATACAGTCTGCAGAAGTGGTTTTCCATATTCTC
Source organism: Eumerus sabulonum (assembly GCA_951905685.1). Lineage (NCBI taxonomy): Eukaryota > Metazoa > Arthropoda > Insecta > Diptera > Syrphidae > Eumerus > Eumerus sabulonum. Next base: position 12,136,205 of record OX645060.1, read on the forward strand.
AGCATCGACTGCGATTCTACTACTAGGTGTCCGTTCTCATCCCTGCAGGCTTCCGTTCTGGCTTTATAACCTTGGCATGTTCGCTTTATCTGTTGATAAAATTTTCGAACGTCACGCCTGCAGTAACACCTCTCCAAATCCTCAATCGCGCGCTTCTCGTGCTCTTTCTTCATTCTTCTAAGAAGCTTATGCTCCTCCCTTCTCTTTAACTCGTAGAGCTCACGAGCTGCTCTTGTTCTTTTATGCAGCGAGGCCTTATATGCATCCTGCTTCGCTGTATGGATCCTCCTGCACTCGTCATCGAACCAGGTGTTTCTTCGTGGTGGAGCCTTGAAAACCAAAACTTCGGATGCAGAGCTTTTCAGGGCTTGTTTGCAAAGGGCTCCACTGCTGTTCTATTGATAGCGTGGAGGACTGAGGCGTATTGGAGAGCTTAAGGGAGACGCGATCGGTAAAAGCACGAGCGGTTTCTGGCAATAGTAGCTTTCCGACGTCATAACTTTGTATTCTTACTCTACTCCGTTGCGTTTGTGATATCCGTAAGCGCATCTTGGCTACAACAAGATAGTGGTCCGAGTCGATGTTAGCCCCTCGGAAAGTTCGAACATCAAGAATAGTGGAGGAGTGTCTGACGTCGATCGCGATGTGATCAATCTGGTTGGTAGTCGATTGATCAAAAGACCGCCAGGTGCCTTTGTGTATATCGAATTGCGGGAAGCGCGTACTGGCTAGAAGGAGATTTCGCTCCGTAGCAAGATCAATCAGCCTGTGTCCGTTATCGGAGGTGGTGTCGTGTAGGCTATGTTTGCCGATGACTCGTTCAAATATGCTTTCCTTACCCAGCTTAGCATTGAAGTCTCCTAGTACAATTTTGATGTCATAGCTGGGACATTGGGCATACGTTCTGTCTAGGAGATCATAGAACTCATCTTTGGCGGAGTCATCCTTGTCTTCCGTGGGGGCGTTGACGCAGATCAGGCTGATGTTAAAAATGTTTGCCTTGATACGGATTGTTATGAGGCGTTCGCTCACATGCCGAAAGCTTAGGACTTTTTGCCTTAGTCCAGCTCGAACAACAAATCCGCATCCAAACAATCGTTGCCCTCTCTCCCTTTAGCAGTCGCCGTAGTAAATATCGCAGTTTTTCATCCGCTTTATGCCCGGTCCATTCCATCGCATTTCCTGGATGGCGGTTATGTCCGCTTTATAGCGGTCTAGGGCGTCCGCAAGTTGTTCGGCTGCACGTGGCCTGTTTAGGGACCTAACATTCCACATACAAAGCCGAAGACCATTATCCTTTTTTCGTTTTTTGCAAGGGTCGTCAACATAAATCCGGTCCGTTATATCCGAGGCTTTTGGTTGTTTCGGAGTTTGTGTTTTTTTTTACGGTTACGGCTTACTAGGCCGTAGCCCAACCGACTAATCCTGTTTTTTTTTTGGTGCAGGAGGCTCGCCATTCGCCCTTCCCCGTCTGCAATTTCCATAGGAAATCTCCAGATGGCACCACGAGGAGGTGGGGATAGGACTTACTAACAGTGCCGCAAGATGTTCGACTGCGGTGGCTCTTCTCGCTTTTTAGCAGGCCAGCATCCGTCGGATAGATGCTACCCCTACGAGGCCTTTGTTAGTCCTTTGCCATGCAGTCGACCAATCACTGAAAAAGTCGATTGGATATTTGGGTTCCACGATGTATTAGAAAACAAACGCAGGGAAGTTTGATTGACCGAATTACCATCAGTGAAACGTTGAGAATGAGATTGAATGAATTTTGACACCGATTCTTGTGGGCAATAAAAAATCAAAAAATGTGGTCTAGGTACGCCCCGCCCTACACGACTAACTTCCCAGTGGAAAAAATACCTTTATTTCATACTTTTTAATTTTCAACCCCCGACGTAAAAGGAGGGGTGTTATAAGTTTGATTTGGGTGTGTGTCTGTCTGTGGCATCGTAGCTCCTGAACGAATCGACCGATTATGATGCCTTTTTGTTTTTTGAAAGCTAACGTGATAGAAATGGTTCCTAGCTACAATTTGTTAGCTGCGCTAGAATTCGTAGGTTCTCGTCCGATCACCGCAAACAAGATGGGGAACCATTTGGGAACACAGCGTGTTGGTTAGTTGTTTTGCCTATTTTTTAGTTCTAACAAAAAACGCCGAGGCCGATTTTGCTGAAAACTTCACCAGTTCTAAGTTACGTAATTACGCGTGGAATGAACCCTGTCCCATGTCAATACCATCTTTAGTCCTCGAGATAATCGAAAATTCCGCAAGCGCATGCGCTCATACGCACACACACACATACATACAGAAAACCTATGAAAACCTTGGATTTGGATTCCGGTGATCTTGAAACGTGGAGATATGTCAAAATTTGGAATTTGCAAAATCGGCCCAATTACAATAACTTTCCACTGGGAAGTTAAAAAAAGTTGAATGATGCGCTAGCCTGCCTCTTATAAGCCGCGTTGCTCTCTAGAGAACTGTAAGGTTTTTGGAAAGCCTTGCCATCAGCTTATTCCGTAAAATGCCACGCACGCTTGCGGCTGACACCCAACGTTTAGTTGTTTTCGATTATTTTTTTCGATCGCTTAATCACGGTATCTTTATAAAGCTGCTGGAGCAGACGGACTCCCCGCGGAGCTGTTTAAAGCAGCTGGCGATGAGCTGGTTAGGAACATGCACCAACTCATCTGCAAGATATGGTCGGAAGAACGCATGCCCGATGAATGAAATCTCAGTATCGTTTGCCCGGTCCATAAGAAAGGAGACTCCTATGACTGCGCCAATTACAGACGGATATGCCTCCTGAACATCGCGTACAAGATCCTCTCTGCCGTGCTGTGTAAGTACCTGAAACCGTTCGTGGACAATCTGATAGGTTCCTACCAGTGTGGTTTCAGGCCAGGAAAATCCACGATTTTCACTGACATGTGATTTCTTCAACATTATTCTTGAAAAGATCTTGCGGAACTCTGCGGCCAATACAAGAGGTACGATCTACTTCAAGTCCACACAATTGCTTGCCTACGCAGATGACATTGACGTTATTGGACGAACAAAGCAAGACGGCGAAAGTGGGTCTAAGGGTAAATGGGGACAAGGCCAAATATATGCTCTCATCCAAGAAAGACGCACAACACCGACGTCTTGGTCAGAACGTCACCTTCGGCAGCTATATTTTTGAAGTAGTCAAGGACTTCGTCTACCTTGGCTCGGTAGTGACAAGCAGCAACGACACCAGCGCTGAGGTAAAACGCAGAATAACTCTTGCCAATCGCTGCTTCTTCGGGCTCAAGAGGCAATTGAGTAGTAGAGCCCTCTCTCGAAAAACTAAGGTTTCCCTCTACAAAACCTTAATCATCCCGGTCCTCCTCTACGGCGCTGAGGCTTGGACGTTGTCAAAAGCGGATGAAGAGGCTCTTGGACGTTTCGAGAGGAAAATTCTGCGTGCAATCTTTGGTCCCGTTTGTGTAAACGGAAAATGGAGGAGGAGATTCAACCAAGAACTGTACGGGCTGTACAGCGACATCGGCCTGGTTAGACGTCTTCGGATCCAACGTCTTAAATGGCTAGGCCATGTAGAGCGAATGGACATCAACGCTCCGGCCCGAAGAGTCTTCGACTCCAACCCCGAGGGACGACGCAGCAGAGGACGACCGCATTTAAGGTGGCACTCACAGGTGGAAGGGGACCTCAACCAACTGGGCTTGCGGCACTGGAAACGGCTGGCCGAAGATCGGGCCGGCTGGAGAGGCTTGTTGGTTGAGGCTATGGTTCACCCCGAACTGTAGCGCCATCAAAGTAAGTAATCACGGTATCACGGAGGGCGCCGTAGCGCAGTGGTTAGTGTGTTGGACTCTGGCGCACGATGAGCGAGTTCGGATCCCGATAACACCAACGCCATCGAATGTTTATTTCGCGACGTTCCTCCTCGGCGTAGTAAACTTGCCATGAAAAAGCTTCTCGACTCACGCCGTTCGGAATCGGCATTAAACTGTAGGTCCCTTTCACCTGTGTGAAACTATAAATCGCATACAACATGGGTGATTGAGAGAAGCTTGGCTCTGGTCCTTCATGGGCGGTATCTTATATCTCAATGGTTACTTGAGCTTGACAGTTTAAAGATCATCTGGCAAATCGATTTAAGGTTCCAAAGATACACATATCAGTCTGGAGTTGGTTACAACCAGTGATTATGAATCCGACGGCTTTGACGGGCATTTTGACAAATTGCACCTATAAACGCTTTGCGGAATTACGGCGTCTTGACTATGTTATTTTGCCCTGTTCCGACGTCATGACTCTACACATCGATGTCTTGAGATCAACACAATGATAAGTCAAAAGCGTCCTTTTTAAACGATAATAACACGTATAGTATCGTTATATCCCCTGCGGAGATCACAGGGCAGACGTACGGAGGTTTTCCATCTTTTTATTTATCTCTGGTTACAACTTCAATTCAAATATGCTGTAGCATCGTACATGAGAATTTAGGAATTAAAAAGCGAACGGCTGAAACCTAGATTCGTTAGTATAGTAGGTCTACTGAATTTCATCGCCAAAGTAGCATAGTAGTATATTAAAAAACCAAAGAGCAGATCACGCACTAGGTTCCTCCGGATGGGCCTGCTTTGAAGAAGGCACAATTGAGCTCATCGTCTGCAAACGTCAAGTAAAGCCGTAGTGGGCGGTTTTCTTTTTCAAAAAGTTCTACGTTCAATCTATGACGTCAATAAGATGGTGACGTGGCGTTTCCGCTATAACAAGTAGGATTTTCAGTTCAAATGAATTTACTAAAGCAGCCTGTAACCTTAAAGACGCCTTACCTTCTTCCTAACCCTATGACAAGCGTCGTTGCATTAATTATAAGCACATCATAGATCCCGTCGAGGACATAATTATACGATAAAATCGAAGGGCAACCACGCAGACGTCATCTGACTATTCAGCGAGAGTCTCAGTCAGATCCAAACCTTCAAAGCCTCGCCTTCTTGACTTGTTTACATACACAAATTTACACCAAACTCCCACCGCCCATCTTGCACCCTTCTGCATCTCTCCAGAATAGAATAAAAACAAAACCAAGTGCGTTCTCTCAGGTACCCATCATCAACCTGACTGCAAAATCACTTAAAGTTTACCTTGCAACATGAAAAAATCTAGGAACCTATTGAAACTTTTGCCACATGGCCTTACAAATTGTAGCAATTGCACGCGAGAGGAACTTTCCACATTACGATAAAATTATATTCGAGAAAGGACGAAAGTAAAAGAGGATGACATGGAATGAGGGGGAGAAGAAGCAGGAGCAGGAGGAATAGAATAAGTAGAAAAGGATTTGATTCAGTACCAATAGATTCAAAGATGAGGTTAAGTGATACTTGTCGGAAGCAAGCGGAGAGATACGATGCAATGATTGCGACTAAAGGATGAGTATACTGTGGCGATAGAACGATCCGACGCCGATGAAGATACTTGTAAGCATCTTGACGAAAGTGTAAACTTTTCAATGGGCGTTGTACTGCGGTTGTTTTATTCCTTAACCATCAAGCCTAACCTTACTATGAATTTCAAGGTCCTACCGTGTAAAATCCACTATTTCCATCTATGTATCTGTGTTTTTGTCTTCTATTTGGTTCTTTTTGTTTTCGTTTTTTTAAAGTGCGGCGCAAGGATGGTGAAGGCGGTTGCATTATGCTCTAAGTGGTTGTTTAAAAGGTTTGAGATATTTTAATTTCATATTGCGCTTTGTCTGAGGGAAGACATGTGCTGCGGCCGGTCGAATGTGGTTGCGGTTGTGGAGCTATTGCTAGTATTCCTTATTTGCTAAGGGGCAGGAGGATGTCTTCTGTAAATGGCATATTTGCTTTGTTCAATGCCATCGTCATCCGATTAGGCTTTGTTTGAAATCCTTTTATGACCCTGAATTTGGGTCATTTGAAAGTATTGTACAGTGGAGTTGCTACAGTTTTTCCCGTCACTTCCAACAAAGTAAGAAAACATATTTGGACTCGCGCTGCTCTCGTAAATGAAGACCTTCCTAAAACCCTTATCCCTATTAGAGAAACCTACGATGGCGATAATGTAAAAAAAAGTAAGCAACGTGTCAACCGATTCAAAACTAATACAAAAACGAAGACAAGAGGTATATACATATATGAGGAAAGTCGACAGTCAATCTTGAAAGCTCTTCTGTGACCGTTTAGAAAACGCCTCAACAGACTCAAAGTCGAAAGAAATTTCAGCTAGTGTCCTGGCACACCGCCTTTTGCAATTGAATGTCGACTTGAACAAGGTGGGGCAAAAGTAATATTAAATGTGAATTGCCTGGCAATTTGTTGGACATGAAATAAACTGGGATTGTGTTCTGCAGAGGCTTACTTGGAAGTGCACATATTGATTATTTAATCTTAAAAAAAAGGAAAGGATTTCGGTTAAATGACCACCTCATGGAAGGTAGCGCCTCGGCATGTAGGGCAAAGTTGCTGATCACACTCAACATGGCGAGATGACAGCGACGATCCCTGCAAATTCTCAAGTCAAGTTGATATTCAGCCTTCTCGCGGCACCCTCTGGTTTACTTACTTAGGTGGCGCTACAGTCCATGGTGAACCTGGGCCTCAACCAACAAGCGTCTCCAGCTGGCACGGTCATTGGCCAGCTGTTTCCAGCGCCGCACGCCCAGTTGGTTAAGGTCCCCTTCCATCTGCGTGCGCCACCGATGATGCGGCCGTCCTCTGCCGCGCCTTCCTCCCGGGGTCGGAGCTGTACTTTCCATGCGCTCTACATGGCCTAGCCACCTTAGACGCTGCATCCGTAGACGTCGTACCAAGCCGATGTCGCTGTACAAACCGTACAGTTCTTCGTTAAATCTTCTCCTCCATACACCGTTTGAACAACCGGACCGTAGATAGTGCACAGAATTTTCCTCTCGAAACAACTAAGGGCGTCTTCATCCGCTTTTGTTAAGGTCCAAGCCTTTGCGCCGTAAAGGAGGACTGGGATGATCAAGGTCTTATATAGTATCACCTTGGTTTTCCGGGAGAGGGTTCTACTTCTCAATTGCCTCTTGAGCACAAAGAACAAGCGGTTGGCAAGAGTGATTCTGCGTTTTATATCAGCGCTGGTGTTGTTGTCGCTGGTCATCAGTGAGCCAAGGTAGACGAATTACTTGACCACTTCAAAGTTATATCCGCCCATGGTGACGTTCTGGCCAATACGTCGGTGACCCATCAAAGGCCTCATTGACGTCTCGCTGTGTCCGTCCAATCACGTCAATGTCGTCGGCGTACGCAAGCAATTGCGTAGACTTGAAATAAATCGTAGCTCTTGTGTTGGCCAGTGACTCTTGCACGATCTTTTCAAGCACGATGTTGAAAAAGTTGCATGACAGCGCGTCACCTTGCCTAAACCCTTTTTAACATCAAAGGTCTCGGTTTGCTCATTCCCGACCCTAATGGAGCAGCGAGAATTCTCCATTGTCATCCTGCCCAGTCGGACGAGTTTGGCAGGGATGTTAAAACTAGACATGGCTTTGTATAGCTCATCTCTATACACGCTGCCATATGCAGTCTTGAAATCGACGAAGAGGTGGTGAGTGTCAACTTGGTATTCCTGGGTCTTCTCCACACTGATAAGAGCCGATTAGGTTATCCACAAACGGTTTCAGGCGTTCACACAATACGGCAGAGAAGATCTTATATGCGATGTTAAGGAGACTTATTCCCCTATAGTTGGCGCAGTTATAGGGGTCTCCTTTCTTATGGACCGGGCAAACGATGCTGAGATTCCATTCGTCGGGCATACTTTCCTCCGACCATACCTTGCATATGAGATGGTGCATGCACCTTACCAGCTCATCTCCAGCCGCCTTAAAAAGCTCAGCAGACAGACCGTCTGCGCCAGCGGCCCTATTAGACTTAAGTCTTGATATCGCTATTTTGACAACGTCTAGGTCGGGTGGACTGAATTCTGTTACATCGTCGTCCATTACGAACGGATCGTTCTGCCTGACAGCGGTATTATACAGTCTGTAGAAGTGGTCTTTCCAAATCCTCAGCATCGACTGCGACTCAACTACCAGCTCTCCATTTTCATCCCTGCAGGCCGCCGCTCTGGCTTTGTAGCCATGGCATATTCGTTTTACCTTATTGTAAAACTTACGGGCGTCATTCCTGCGGAAGCATCTCTCCATCTCCTCGATCTCACGCTTTCCGTGCTCTCTCTTCTTTCTTCTGAAAAGCGTGTGTTCCTCTCTTCTCTTCTGCTCATAGATTTCGCGAGCAGCTCTCGTCCGTCGTTGCAGCATGGCTTTATATGCCTCTTGTTTTGCTGCATGGGCTTGTTCGCATTGTTCATCGAACCAGGGGTTTCTAGGTGGTGGCGGTTTGAAATCCAGCAGCTCTGATGCAGCGTTTCTGACGGCGCTCTGGCAATGCGCCCATTCCTGCTCTATTGTTAGTGCTGCTGTGGGCGGATTTTGAGAGAGCTTGGAGGAGACACGATCGGCAAAGATTCTGGCAGTCTCTTGCGATTGTAGCTTTCCGACGTCAAGCTTACGTAGTCCTACTCGACTCCTAAGCATTCTTGATATCCTCATTCGTACCTTGGCTACAACAAGGTAGTGGTCCTAGTCGATGTTGGCCCCTCGGAAGGTTCGTAGGTCGAGAATACAGGAGGAGTGCCTGGCGTCGATCGCGATGTGATCAATCTGGTTGGTGGTCGATTGATCAAAAGACCGGCAGGTAGCTTTGGGGATGTTGAGATGGGGGAATCGCGTGCTTGCTACAAGGAGGTTACGACCCGCTAGGAAATCAATTAGCATTAGTCCGTGGTCGGATGTGGTGTTATGGAGGCTTTGCTTTGCTTTGATCGACTCAAATATGTCCGCTTTGCCCAGTTTTGCATTAAAATCTCCTAGGACTATTTTGGTGTCGTAGCTGGGGCATTGGGCATATGTTCTGTCGATTACGTCCTCAATATTCTCAACTAGTTTTTAGAGAGGAGTTTCCTGTGATTTTGTTCGCCAATAGGTATTTTACATTTGGTAAAGACAATGCCAGCAATATAGGAAGCAGCAGTCTTATAACCTAGATTTGGTGATGGCACCATTACACTGTTGAATAGTAAACGATTTAACAACACGTTTGTGTACATTCCAAAACCACAAATTGCATTCTCCAGCACAACAGCCTACCCATTTTCCTGTGAATCGAACCACGCAGGACACAAGTTCTTGCAGCAACCACCCGCTCCCCCATTAAATAAAAACAACCCAAACGTAACAAGCATCCCGCCAAGCCCAGAGCCGCTCCAAAATGTAAACAATCCACCACGTGCACCCCTGAAATGTACGCGCATGCTCTGCAACGCGCGTCAAATCTATTATGAATTAAATATCGATTTTTCGTCATCCGTCACAGCTCCACAAAAAAGCAAAAAGCGAAAACGAGTCGTCCCGACCAAGGCACTGACGTCTTTCCACTCGTCCACCATCGCTCTAGGCTAGCTCCTTAGATTTTAAGTGCACGAAAAAAAAAAAAACAAAAACTCACTTCACGCGTCACAAGAGTCACTTTGGAAGGCAGTGAGATTGCTTCAGCAGTTGGAAAACTACGATTGGACTACTCCAAGCTGAATAGATTCCCGGTGAGGATGATTAAAATGCGTCCATATGTTCCGTCGGATCGGATTGCGATTCGGGACAGTATTGAAGAGGACATTAGCGACGAGGTCGAGGATGACGTTTTCATCAAAGATGCTCGCTCAGCCAAGGTAATTTCATCCCATTCTTTGGCAAATGAAGGAAAAAGTTTTTTTTTTTTGTTGACAGATCAGCGAAGAAAAGGGCTTAAAGCGCCCGCTAATGGCACCGAGACGGAAGAATGGTGGCAAAGCACAGAGTGCAATCCCGCCGATTATGAAGAAGCACCGACGATGCTGGAAATGCTGTGAGCCATTCTGCTACGGCTTGGCTGCGTTGATTATCCTAATCGGATTGATTATGTTGGCTGCACTGATTCTAACAATGTTCCCGATTCCATTGCAAAAGATTAAGATTTGGCTGAAGAAGGAGCCGAGCTTCAGTTTGACGCCGCCGAGCTCGTATGGCGACAGCATGGGCACGGAGTTTGTGCCGTGTACACAGATTAGTGTGCAGAAGGTTTGGAGTCGCACATTTCCAAGGATAAACAGTGAGAGCCCGATTAGGAAAGTTGACGTGAACGGGGATGATGTGAAAGACATCATATTCGGTTATGGCGTGGGTAAGTGTCCAGGACGTAACTGATGGAAGAGCTCGTCAATCATAATGTTGTTTTAGATGATAATATCCAATACGACGAGATCTCACTGGCTAAATGTAAATCGGTCCAGGAAGGTACCGACGACGAAGTTCCGTGTGAAGGAGGAGTCATCGCGCTCGACGGTGTGACCGGACGTCTACTCTGGCAGACCTGGAGCGTGGGGAACGTCTTCTCACTCTACTGCTCTATCGACATCGATAAAGATGGCTTTACAGATTGCGTAGCTTCTGGACGCTTAGGGGTAAGAACTATTCTGTTTCTTTGACCGGGAATATATACTCTGAGATTTCAGATGATCTTTGCAATTAACGGTCGCAACGGAAACAAAATTTGGGATTTCAAGGAGCTCGAAATAGAGACCAACTCGCCAATTGTCATCGATCTGTATACAATCAACTTTGTTCGCGATCTGAATGACGATGAAATACCAGAAATTCTTGCAGTTCACGTCGAGGAACGAGAAGCTTCCCGATCGGGACATATCAAACTCATTTCCGGTAAGACCGGCAAAGTGATTCGTGTCATTCCGACGCCATTCCGCGAAGAAGCCTTCGTGCCCATTCAAATCGTCACACAGCAAGATGGAACGGAAGTTCTTATGATTATCACCGGTGGGCAGAATACACCGGGCGGAGTGTACTCCATCCGTCTCCTGAATCTGATGCAGTTTACGAGTGAAAAGCAATTTATTCCGCTGCATCGGAGGAATGATTCGGGATTCATGGTACCAGCGGTTCTGGCCGATGTCACTGGTGACTTAATAGACGACATTATTGTCTCGTCCTTCAACTCTACGGTGTACGCTTTTGACGGTCGGAATTTGTCGATGCTATGGAACTACACATTCCCGTCGAGCGAAAGTGTCAGTGCAATCGTGCCGGGACACTTTAGTCACGATAACGTCACGGATTTTATGGTAAAATACAACACAGGACCGGGATTTCCAGTGTACTACTACTCGCAGACGACTATTTTGGATGGACGCACTGGTAAACCACTTCTAGATGCAATGATGACTGATTCGGGAGGTGCAAGTAGTTTACTCGCTGGAATGTCTATCTCACAGACGTTTGGAGGTGATTTCTTTCTTCATTGGCAGATGCAGTGTAGAAACAAGTACGACTCGAAGGAAGCTTATGAATTCATTCCAGGTAAGTGGAATACTCTTGCTAAGTTGGTGAACGTAAATAGAGCCCATTTCTCGCTCCTTAGGTAGTGACAAAATCCTTCAGGCCCGGGCGGACACCTGCATGCTTCGGTATAACGAATCGACAGTTGTCAAGCTTTACGCGATCGCTAGGCATATTGAGCCACCTGGAGCTGTCATTTTCAGTACAGGTATGTAGTTGGGTAAGCCTAGAAGCCCGCGCACTATAGAGATTTTGTTCTAGACGATCTGGAAGTTCACCTTAATCGGACGCAAATCCCCCAGATATTGAAAGAGAAGTCAAAATCTCCTCTCAAGCATCCCAAGCTGTTGAACAAACTTATGAAAGACAGAAACCAATCAACCACCAAACCCCCGGAGACTCAGAAGGACACCGCCACTAAAACGAAACCGCACAAGCCAAAGCAATATGTCAAGCTCAAGAACTCCTTTGACGATAAGCCGGAAGCTGTCTTGGCGTATAACAATGGAAGGAACTATCAATACTTTCCGTATCAGAATAACCAAGCTAGGGATTTTGTAAGTACATACCACTACGGCTTAGAAGCTTAATTTTGAAGATAACGTCTTTCAGAAAGAATATGACACCGAGAATCCTCGCAGCCAGGAGGAATATCAGGAATTATACAACGACAATGAGGTGAACAACGATCGACCCATTCGACTGAGGACCAAATATCCCGGAAATCGTGACGTTCGTAGTGATTTTATGAGCCTCGAGGAGAACTCCAACGACACTTTGCCAAGTGTCTCACGAAATAACCTTGAAAAGCAAGAACCCCTTAGTCTATGGGATCTCGAAGTGGAAAAGGAAGAAGAAGATGTGATGAAAGAGAGGCGGAAGTATAGCTATTTCCCGAATGAATCACGACAACGACGACAACGAGACGATAGTGATAGCGACGAAAAGGATGATCCCGGGTATCTTGCATCGATCTCGTCTAGTGGAGTTCTCCTCAAATCGCTGAATAATACCAGAAGCGCCATTGACTATGTATTCCTTTTAAATATCAGAGAATCAGAGACTTTTCCGCCACTCTTCCTGCCGCAAGACTGGAACTGCATGGAGGAGAAAATCAGCGCCTATCGCAGTAAGTCAGGCAATGTTGTTCTGATACCATTTCCTTGTTTTACATGAACCTTTTGCAGGTTATACTCCAGAAAATCTTAGTGTTCTGGAACAGCAATTCCTAAAGCAATGCCTCCGTGCACGGAGTATCAATACGCTCGCGTCATCGGTGCCAAAATACGAATCGCAAATCATCATAACCCGCATCACCTTAACCTGTACGTGTCGATCCTTAGAAAAAGGTGAAGTATGCTCCGAGCTCGACACCATTGACAAACAACGATGGACCGAGTATATGGGCAATCGAGGCGATGGATCGTACAAGAACTGAATTTGAATCACTTGATGGATGAGGGCAAGTAAGAAGCACAAATCCACGAATGGACTTAATACATATGAAGAATGTGAATTTAGATGGATAGGTTTATTTTCGTAAATATTACATCTTATGCGCAAGGGAGGCGCTAATGTACAGATGTGTGACGTTAATAAAGATTATTTTTATTCTATTTGATTGACCTTGCATGGCTAGACGTCCAGGTAATGCCTGGGTTAGATGTGAAGCCAAGATCAAGTCAGTTGTCGGGGAATCAGAGAACGAATTTGTAAAGCTGAAAGGTGAGAGGGAAGACATAATTTATAAAACGTGAGAAAAAGTGTTGGAGAGTATGCGGAACCCTACGGAACGCCAGCAATTACTGACCAAATAAGGCACAAAGGGTAATCGATTTCCTAATGGGGCGTAACCCCTTTGTAGCAAACACACGATTCCCCCATTATAACATCCTGGCGGTCTCTTGATCAATCAACCACCAACCAGATTGATCACATTGCGATCGTCGCCAGACACTCCTCCATTATTCTCGACGTACGAACCTTGCGAGGGGCCAACATCGACTCGGACCGCACCAAGATACGAATGAGGATATCAAAAATGCTTAGGAGTCGAGTAGGACAACGTAAGTTTGACGTCGGAAAGCAACAATCGCAAGAGACTGCCAGAATCTTTGCCGATCGTGTCTCCTCCAAGCTCTCTCAAAATCCGCCCATAGCACCACAAACAATAGAGCAGGAATGGGCGCATTGTCAGAGTGTCGTCAAAGGCGCTGCCTGGACAAACTGATAGAGCTCCACATTAGAGGTATCCTGGAAAATCAGACACCTCTGCATCCCAACCAGTATGCATATCGCAAAGAGCGATCTACCGAAAATGCACTACACCACTTGGTGACGCACATTGAAAATAGTTTCACACAAAAGGATATCGCAATCTGCGCCTTCCTCGATATAGAGGGAGCCTTCGATAATATTGGCTATGATTCGATCACCACTGCACTATCCTGCAGGGGTGTGGACCATCCCACTAATCACTGGATTAGGGCGATGCTAACTAGCCGTATCATATCAGCCACATGCGGAGAGGTCTCAGTGACAGTATCGGCGGTCAGAGGATGCCCACAAGGGGGAGTCCTCTCGCCAGTGCTTTGGTCGATAGTCGCCGACGACCTGCTACGCAAACTGACCACTCGGGGCTACGAGGTCATCGTATATGCTGACGACCTAGTAGTCATTGTTACGGGCAAGTGCGAGGTCACTGCCTGTGAGCGCATGCAGCTTGCGCTCCAATTTATCTCTGACTGGTGTGGCAGAGAGGGGTTATCTATTAACCCAAATAAGACAATCTTAGTCCCATTTACAAAGAGGAGAAAGGTACAACCCTGCTTAATCTTTCTAAATGGCACACACATAGGATTTTCAGAGGAGGTAAAGTATCTAGGTATTGACCTAGACCGCAGACTCAACTGGAACTCCAACATGAAAAATAAACTCATGAAAGCGACTAAGGCCATGTGGGCCTGCCGACGCACCTACGGTAAAACCTGGGGGCCTAAGCCTAAGGTAGTCCACTAGTTATATACCGCGATAGTAAGGCCTATCGTCACCTACGGGTCCACCGTATGGTGGACAAAAGTTGAAAAAAAACTACAATTATTAAACTTCAACGCCTTCAGAGCCTAGCGTGTCTCGGCATCACAGGCGCTATGCCGTCCTGCCCCACGGCAGCACAAGAAGCACTCATTGGACTCGCTCCACTGCATCTTTTTATCAAGAAGGTGGCATTACGCAGTGCAATCAAAATCCTCTGCTCGGGAACAAATATGCCATGTAGACCTGCAGGCCACATGTCCATATTACAACACTTTCCCGAGCTGGATATGATCACTACAATCTCGGACGCATTGCCACACACCTTAACCTTTGACAAGAGTTTTGAGATATTGATCCCAAATCGCTCAGCATGGGAAAACAGTGATCCCCTGCTGAATGTCAATGGCCTTAGGTGGTACACGGATGGCTCCAAGATGGCTTCTGGTGTTGGCGCCGGCATCTTTGGACCAAAACGCAAGATCTCGAAGGCCCTGGGAATAAGCGCCAGCGTCTTCCAAGCAGAGCTGCATGCCATCCTAACATGTGTCAATCTAAATCTCGAGACTGGCATCAGAGGAGTAACTATCAACATACTCTCTGATAGTCAAGCAGCGCTTAAAGCACTGGGTTCGTACAGCACGAACTCAAAAACCGTCAAGGAATGCCATGACGCCCTGCAAGACCTCGCCAAAAGAAACAATGTTAAACTTTGGTGGGTGCCAGGACATAAAGGTGTCAAGGGCAATGAAATTGCCGACCAACTTGCCAGAAAAGTTTCCAGCGACAAATACGTAGGTCCGGAACCTTTCTGCGGTATTCCCGGGTCTAAGATAAATTACCTCTTGGACAAGTGGGAAAAATCGCAACACCTGTCCTTCTGGAACAGTGTTCGGGGACTCCGTCAATCTAAACGACTTATACGACCCCTGAACAAACACCCTATTGACATACTCAAACTCAATAGAGGGGATATCAGAAGACTAGTCAGCTATCTAACGGGACACTGCGGTCTGAGATATCATCTCTCATCTGAAACTGAGTGTCGGCTCTGTCTAGAGGACGATGAGACGGCAGAACACATACTATGTGAGTGTGCTGCTCTCTGCCATCTTAGGAAGCGCATCGTTCTCAGTGAAGTTATGACTCCTGGGGGATCACCCTGGCTCCTACGAGAAGCATTCTCAACTTCATTATAGAGGGGGAGAGGCTACTCGGCTAATCGGCTAGCAGGCACAATAGATCTGCAAAGGTCGCAGTGCCATATTGCTAATAGTAGCACTAGCCCTATGTATAAAAAAAGAAAAGAAAAAAAAGGGCGCTGCCTCAGAGGTGCTGGGTTTCAAATCGGGTGTCTGTGGTGCAGTGGTTAACATCATCGATCGCCGAGCGGAAGGTCTATAGTCCAAATTCGCTTCGTAGCCAAGAAAAAGTAATTCTTGTACAGACAAAAAGTATGCAACGCAGTTGTGAATGAAAAGTGACCAGACGTACTACTGCAGGCATAACACTCACAGTATATGGTCAACTGAAATTCATCCTCTGTGTATGCAATACTGGAGTGCTCGAACGAATTACTACGGACTATAACCAACTCGGAAATTGGTCGGCTCTCGTCCTATCTAGGACAACCACCCTTGAGAGTAACTGTGAACAAACATCAACGACCCAAAACACTGCTATCCGTTCAGGTTGTGTGTCTAAAACACATCATAAGGGAATATAAAAAACTCTTGACCCTGCGCGAGTCTCTAAAAAAAAAAAAAAAAAACCTAGAAACCCCTGGTTCGATGAACAATGCGAACAAGCCCATGCAGCAAAACAAGAGGCATATAAAGCCACGCTGCAAAGACGGACGAGAGCTACTCGCGAAATCTATGAGCAGAAGAGAAGAGAGGAACACACGCTTTTCAGAAGTAAGAAGAGAGAGCACGGAAAGCGTGAGTTCGAGGAGATGGTGAGAGGCTTCCGCAGGAATGACGCCCGGAAATTTTACAATAAGGTAAAACGAACATGCCATGGTAGTAGAGTCACAGTCGATGCTGAGGATTTGGCAAGACCGCTTCTGCAGACTGTATAACGACGATGACAGACAAGATACCGCTGTCAGGCAGAACGATCCGTTCGTAATGGACGCGGGTGTAAGAGAATTCCGTCTACCTTACCTAGACGAAGTCAAAATAGCGATATCAAGACTTAAGTATAATAAAGCCGCGGGCGCAGACGGCCTGTCTGCTGAGCTTCTTAAGGCGGCTGGAGACGAGCTGGTAAGGTGCATGCACCATTTCATTTGCAAGGTGTTTGCAAAGCATGCACGACGAATGGAATCTCAGCATCGTTTGCCCGGTCCATAAGAAAGAAGACCCCTATAACTGCGCCAACTGTAGGGGAATATGTCTCCTTAACATTGCCTGAAACCGTTTGTGGATAACCTGATCGGCTCTTATCAGTGTGGTTCCAGGTCAGGTAAATCCACAATAGAGCAAATACTTGCGCTACGGCAAATCTTGGAGAATACACAGGAATATCAACTCGACTCTAACCACATTTTCGTCGATTTCAAGGCTGCATATGACAGCGTGTATAGAGATGAGCCATATAAAGCCATGTCTAGTTTTAACATCCCTGCCAAACTCGTGCGGCTGTGCAGGATGACAATGGAGAATTCTCGCTGCTCCATTAAAGTCGGTAATGAGCAAACCGAGACCTTTGATGTTAAAAAAGGATTTAGGCAAGGTGACGCGCTGTCATGCAACTTTTTCAAAATCGTGCTTGAAAAGATCGTGCAAGAGTCACTGGCCAACACAAGAGCTACGATTTATTTCAAGTCTACGCAATTGCTTGCGTACGCCGACGACATTGACGTGATTGGACGGACACAGCGAGACATCAATGAGGCCATTGTAAGCATTGAGGTAGAAGCGGCTAAGATGGGTCTCAAGGTTAGTGAGGGTAAAACCAAATATCTGCTTTCATCTAAAAGAAACGGACAACACCGACGTATTGGCCAGAACGTCACCATGGGCGGATATAACTTTGAAGTGGCCAAGGAATTCGTCTACCTTGGCTCACTGATGTCTGGCGACTACAACACCAGCGCTTAGATAAAACGCAGAATCACCCTTGCCAACCGCTGTTTCTTTGGGCTCAAGAGGCAATAGAGAAGTAGAGCCCTCTCCCGGAAAACCAAGGTGATACTATATAAGACCTTGATCATCCCAGTCCTCCTTTACGGCGCAAAGGCTTGGACCTTAACAAAAGCGGATGAAGGTGCCCTTAGTTTTTTTCGGGAGGAAAATTCTGTGCACCATCTACGTTCCGGTGGTTCAAACGGTGTATGGAGGAGAAGATTTAGCGAAGAACTGTACGGTTTATACAGCGACATCGGCCTGGTGCAGCGTCTAAGGTGGCTAGGCCATGTAGAGCGCATGGAAAATACAGCTCCGACCCCGGGAGGAAGGCGCGGCAGAGGACGGCCGCATCATCGGTGGCGCACGCAGGTAGAAGGGGACCTTAACCAACTGGGCGTGCGGCGCTGGAAACAGCTGGCCAAGGACCGTGCCAGCTGGAGACGCTTGTTGGTTGAGGCCCAGGTTCACCACGGACTGTAACGCCACCTAAGTAAGTAAGTAAATAAGGCCCAAAAGTAAGCGCGATTTAAGACTTCACATACTTCTTTTCGAATCAAGTTGGGTACCTTTTTATAACGACGTTCTTTTTGCGAGATATATTACTTCTCAAGTATTTACGGCGGCTGATCTTATAGACGTCGATCCGATGCTTAACATTTTTGATGACATCTTCAGATGAGGTTGAGAGCCTTTGGTGCTTAAGCTTTATCGAAAAAAAAAAAATGTTTACAAGGAGGCCGAGAACGTATCGAAGACGACAAGTGTTTTGGGTGACCATCAACAAAAGCTCACGTCCAAAAAATCCAATGGTCGAATAACAATTAGAGGTCTTGTTGATGATGTTGACATTTTAAAGGATATTTTAGCCCTCAAGCGCCTTAAATCTCGATTGGTAGCGAAAACCTCTTTTTCTTAGTGGCGTTACATGCCGGTGTGTCTTTGGACTTCAACCATCAAGTGATTCCAGCCAGCACAATCTCTTGCCAGCCGTCTACAGTCATCCTGCTTGGTTTTTCGAGAGATGGCTCTATTACAAGTAATGCTTATTCGGGTGCAGATTCGTTATTCGAGAAAGACTCCGACAAAAGTTCTGAAGCTTACGGGATGTAAGCGCAGCAATGCTAATTTCGGAAACATTAGCTTGATATATGCGGACGATGGACCCAAAGACGAATTCTACGATCTGCTAGACAGAACATATGCCAAATGCTAGCACACGATTCCCGCACCTCAACATCCACAAAGGAACTTGGCGATCACCTGATCAGTCGACCATCAATCAGATGGATCACGCTACGATCAACGCCAGACACTCCTCCAGCATACTAGACGTACGAACTATCTTGTTGTAGCCAAGATACGAATGAAGATATCAATGATGCCACGAAGTCGAGCTGAAAAACGATAGTTTGACGTCGGAAAGCTACAATCGCAGGAGACCGCTACGGCCTTTGCCGATCGAGTTTCCCTCAACCTTTCGCAAGCTCCGATGACACCGGAACAGTCTACAGAACAACAGCGGGAGTATTGCCAGCGCGCCATCAGAGACGCTGCCTCTGATGTATTGGGTTTCAAAAAATCGGCAACTAGAAACCTCAGGTTTGATGAGCAAAGCGATCAAGCCCGTGCAGCAAAGCAAAACATCTACAACAAAGAGAGCATGAAAAGCGTGAGATCGAGGAGATGCTACCAAAGGAATGACGCTCGCAAGTTTAACTAAAAAGGTCAAACGAACGTGGCAGGGTTATAAAGCCAGAGCGGAAGCCTGTAGGAATGAAGGCGGACAACTAGTAGTAGAGTCACGGTCGATGCTAAGAATGTGGAAGGAACACTTCTGTAGATCTAATCTAACACTCGAAAGATCTAATACCGCTGTCAGGCAAAATCATTCTTTCGCAACGGACGGAGATGCAACAGAATTCCGTCCACCCGACCTAGATGAAATGAAGTTATTCATTTCTAAGCTTAAAAGCCGAGGGTGCAGACGGCCTATCCGCCGAGCTATTAAAAGCGGCTGGAGATGAGCTGGTAGGGCGTATGCACCAGCTGGGGGCCGGATTGGCTGG
The DNA here is from genome assembly GCA_951905685.1 of Eumerus sabulonum. NCBI lineage: Eukaryota > Metazoa > Arthropoda > Insecta > Diptera > Syrphidae > Eumerus > Eumerus sabulonum. The sequence goes on from OX645060.1 coordinate 12,155,873, forward strand.
TTGGTAGCCAGGTTACCTGGGTGATAGGCAGGTTGGCTGGTGGTCAGGTTGGCTTGCTGGTGCCCAGATTGGCTGTCTGGTGGTCAGGTCATTGTCTGGTGGCCAGGTAGGCTGGCTAGTGGCCATATTGGCTGGCTGGTGGCAAGGATGGCTGGCTGGTGGCCAGGTTGGCTTGCTGATGGCCAGAATGGCTGTGTGAGTGTGTAGTAGCCCGTTGCTGTCTAGTGGGTGGCCAGGTTGGCTGGCTACTGGCCAAATTGGTTGGCTGGTGGCAAGGTTGGCTGGAAAGTGGGCACGTTGGCTGGCTGTTGGAAAGGATGGCTGGCTGGTGGCCAGGTTGGCCTGCTGGTGACTAGAATGGCTTTATAAGTGTGTAGTAACCGGTTAGCTGTCTGGTGGGTGGCCAGGTTGGCTGGCTACTGGCCAGATTGGTTGGCTGGTGGCCATGTTGAATTCCTTTTGGCCATATTGGCTGGCTGTTGGCAAAGATGGCTGACTGGTGGTAAGGCCGGCTTGCTGGTGGCGAGGTTGACTTGCCTGTAGCCAGATTGGCTGGTTGGTGGCCAGGTTAGCTGCATGGTGGGCAGATTGGCTGGCTGGTGCAAAGTTGGCTTGCTGGCTGGGGGGAAGGTTGGCTGGCTGGTGGCAAGAATGGCTGGCTGGTGGCCAGGTTGGCTGGCTGGTGGTCATGTTGGCTGGCTTGGTGGCCAGCTTTGCTGGCTGGTGGCCAGGCTGGCTGGCTGGTGCCCAGTTTGACTGGCTGATAGCCAGATTGGCTGGCTGGTTTCAAGATGGCTATCTGGTGGCTAGTTTGTCTGGCTAGTTTGTGGCCGGGTCGGCAGACTGTTGGCCAGGTTGGCTGGCTGATGGCCAGGTTGGCTGACTAGTGGCCAGATTGGCTGGCTGGTGGCCAGATTGGCTGCCTGGCGGCCAGGTTGGCTCACTAGTGGCAGGTTGGGTGGCTGGGGGCCATGCTAGCTGCCTGGTGGCCAGGATGGCTGGCTGGTGGCCAGGTTGACTGGCTGGTGTCAGGTTGGCCGGCTGGGGGTGAGATTGGCCAGCTGGTGGCCAGATTGACAGACTGTTGGCCAGGTAGTCTGCCTGGTGGCCGGGTTGGCTTTCTGGTGGGAGGTTGGCTGGCTGGAGGCCAGGTTAGCTGCCTGGTGGCCAGATTGGCTGGCGGGTGGCTGGTGGCAAGTAAAGCTGATTTGTAGCCAGGGAAGATGACTGGTGGCCAGGGAGCCTGACTGGTGGCCAGGGAGCCTGACTGGTGGCCAGGGAGCCTGACTGGTGGCCAGATTATCTGGCTGGTGGCCACGTTGGCTGGCTGGTGGTCAAGTTGGCTGGTGGACGGACTAGTTGGCCGGCTGGGGGCTAGAGCGGCTGTCTGGTGTCCAGGTTAGTTTGGCCACTCGAAGAAGGGTTCCCAAATTTGTGGAAATTGTAGGACCTAATACTACTACCCAAGACTAAGAATCCACCCTAAATACCATCATCATGCCGTCCGATATTTCGGCTTGGGAAACATTCTAGAGCGGGTGCTGTACGATAGGCTATTTTCTATAGCCACCAGTATGGATTCGGACGCCCTACTGCAGACGCAATCCAAAAAATAGTCGATGTTGCCCCTAGTTCCATAGCAGGACCCTCATGGAGGTGGGGGTTAAGGATGTATTATGCAGTGGTGACCCTAGACGTTAAGAACGCGTTCAATTCTGCCGATTGGACCCTGATTAGGAGGTCGTTAGCACGAAGGAAACACCGTACAAGCTGCTACGGATGGTGTCCGACTATCTAGAAGACATGGAGTACAATGGACCAGTGTTTGCGCCTGAGTGCACCAGCGGATAGCAGAAGCCTTCAACAAAAAAAAAAAAAATCTAGAAGACAGAAAACGAAGGTATGTCACAGAGGAGGTAACTAAAAAATATTACATCTCCGCCTGGGTTCCTCAGGGATCGGTGCTGGGGCCTCTTCTTTGGAATTGAATGTGCGACGGCGACTAGGGTTTCCCCAAGGAGTAAACAGCATCCATTTTTTAGATGACATATGTAGCTATCGTGGTTGTTGCAAAGCACACACACCAAGTCGAATCAATCTTAATCCTCATGCCTGTTTCACAACGCTACTACACGGCGCGGCGACAGCGCAACTACAAACGCCGTAGCTGTCAAATCCATATTCATTCATTGGAATCATATGGAGTAAGTCACGTAGTCCCTACGTGACGTAGTTCCTATGTGACTTACTCCCTATAATTCCATTGAATGAATATGGATTTGACAGCTACGACGTTTGTAGTTGCGCTGTCGCCGCGCCGCGTAGTAGCATTGTGAAACAGGTATCAGTCGAGGTCTGAGTCGTCCTCCCACTAGGCAATGGTCAGTGTGGATATTTGCGCCCCTGAACGTTCTCACATCTAGCATGTTCGACGCGTGCTTTGCGTCAATCAGCACATGGTCGATTTGGTTGGTGGTACGACCATCTGGAGACCATCCTACTATTGCGGCTTCAAAAGTTACCGATCTGACAACCACATTTAACGTAAGGTGGAACCTAACCAAATCGAAAAGCACTCTGTGCACTTACTGCTTCACTGAACGCACCCATCACCATTTGACATTCGTTCACGAGATGTCATCTTCATGTGTGCTGTCAGCATACGGCGTTTTTCCTTGTTAACTTTACGACCGAAACAATTATTTTTACACACGCATTTCTTCATGTTTCTACTTAATTAAAACCAGTGAATCTAGAAGGAACAATTACTTCAGAACATGGGCATTTTAGAGAAAATCTCAGAAATCGAGAAGGAAATCGCTCGAACCCAAAAAAACAAAGGTAAACCCCGACACTCTTGTCTGCGCCTAGGTTAGTTTAATTTCGTTTTTTCATATTTTACCTTTCTCCTTGGGCAGCGACTGAGTATCATTTGGGTTTATTGAAAGCCAAGTTAGCGAAATATCGATCACAACTACTTGAGCCGGCCAAAAAGGGTGAGAAGGGTGACGGTTTCGATGTACTGAAGAGTGGTGATGCTCGCGTGGCTCTGATCGGCTTCCCCTCGGTGGGTAAGTCAACGTTGTTGTCTACATTGACGAAAACCGAATCAGAGGCGGCTAATTATGAATTCACAACGTTAACCTGTATCCCTGGTGTGATTGACTACAAGGGAGCGAACATACAATTGCTCGACTTGCCCGGAATCATTGAAGGTGCTGCTCAGGTAATACGTTGTACCTCCTTCTGCCACTAATAGCAGTCACGAGCTACTCGTTTTTGTTTTGTATTTAGGGTAAAGGTCGTGGTCGACAGGTTATAGCCGTAGCTCGCACGGCAGATCTTGTCCTGATGATGCTCGATGCCACAAAACCAAATGTGCACCGGGACCTGCTCGAGCGTGAATTGGAATCAGTCGGAATACGACTGAACAAACGCAAACCGAACATCTACTACAAGGTCAAGAAAGGCGGTGGACTGAGTTTCAATGCAACGTGCACGCTAACGCGATGCAACGAGAAAATGGTGCAAACGATCCTGCATTCGTTCAAGATATTCAACGCCGAAGTGCTCTTCCGTGAGGACTGTACCGAGGATGAGTTCATCGATGTAGTCACGGCGAATCGGGTGTACTTGCCGTGCTTGTACGTTTACAACAAGATCGATCAGATCTCGATCGAGGAAGTCGATCGGCTGGCGCGTGAACCGCACTCGATTGTGGTGAGTTGTAATATGAAATTGAATTTAGACTACTTGCTGGAGGCACTGTGGGAGGAATTGCAACTGATTCGGGTTTATACAAAGAAACCGGGTGCACCGCCCGACTTTGATGACGGCCTTATTCTGAGAAAGGTAACTGCTTAACCACGCTGCTGCTGCTCTGTGGACTCTTGACTAATCAGTTCTTCTCCATTTGCAGGGTGTTACGGTAGAGCATGTGTGCCACTCAATCCATCGAACGTTGGCTGCTCAATTCAAATACGCTCTCGTGTGGGGTACGTCAACGAAATACTCGCCACAGCGAGTTGGCATCAGTCATATAATGCACGACGAAGACGTCATCCAGGTGATCAAGAAGTAATCGAGAACAAGCGAATCGGCCTTGAATCACTGTCGCCTCTGTCCCAACTCCTTTTTTCCACATTTTATTTCCCAATTATCAACGAGAAATCGCTGCAGTCGCGTTCCGTCCGTGGACGTGGCCATCTATACGCTGTTGTTTGTACAGATCCGTGTTTCGATCCGTGTTACAGAAGGAACGGTAGTAAAAGAACAGTTACCGAAAAATAAAAAGCTTGTTTATTGAACCGTTATTTCGTACAAGTGCTTTTCGTTCAGGATTTGCCGGTTTGGCCGGTGGTTGAGGTGCCAATGTTGCACATGGTCTTGCCGAGTGTACCAATTCCGCCAATGTTGGAGAAGGGCGTCGGGCCGGATGTGATTTTCGAGCTATTCAGGTTCGGTTCGTTGTTGTCCAGCTTGGCAAAGACATTGGATGCGTCGCGCAGACGATATTTGCGTAGATTGAGGAATTGTTCCTTGTGTGCTTCGACCTTTTGATGGAGTTCGTTTAGACGACCGGCGAGTGAGACAAAACTCTCGTTGATTTGCTGGAAGCCACGCTTGAGGTCATCGGGGGTTACTGCCTGTGGGCTGGTTAGCGAGCGCATGTGTTTCTCGGTGAGGGCGATCTGATGGCGGAAGTTGATCAAATCGGATTCGTACTTCTGGACGAGGTTCTGGAAGAACTGAAACGGAGCCGAATTCTCAAATTGCAGACCAGCTGGCGTGTCTTGGGTGCGTTGTGCCATCTCGACACTTTGCATGAGACGAGACGTTTCCCTGCGCAGTAGTTTGATCTGATTGTAGTTGGTCTCAACGTTGTTGGCTATTTCTTGGAGTGACCATTGCAGAGAAACGATTTCGCTGGACACGTTGGACAGTTTGCTCGTCGAAGCACGTCCAATGTCGGTGCTGAGGCTTTTCTGATTCTTTATATGCGACTTGAGGATCTCTGCGGTTTTGGCAATCTCCTCGGGCACTTGAGTCTCCTTGACTTTTACGTTATCCTGCTTGGATTCACCGGGCTTTGGCTGCGATGAGGTTACGTCCAAACCTCCGAGTCCGACGAAGGGAGTCGGTGCGGTTGCGGCCGACGTTGTTGGCAGAGCTGTGTTGAGCGAACTGAATGTCGTCGGCTTTGCTCCAAACATTCCTGTGGCACCGCCTAGGCCGCCAGTCGTTCCAAACCCACTGAACGACGGCGCAGCGGTTGTTGTAGTGCCAAAATTCAAACTAGCCGACGTGGTCGCAGCTGGTTTGCTGAAAGAAAACGCAGAGCCAAGTGCTGGTGCTGCTGCACTCGTTGCTGTTGCCGTCGCCCCAAATGATAAAGACGGTGCAACCGATGTAGACGCTGGAGCAGGAGTAGATGTTCCAAAACCGAACAACGGTGCTGTCGCAGATGTTGTCGCGGCAGGTGATGCACCAAAACTAAAATTTGTTGCCCCCGTATTGGCTGCAGCCGAGGCAGCTGGTGCGCCGAATGAAAACGACGTCGTACCTGTCGCTGGTGCAGACGATGCAGTTGGAGCACCAAAACTAAATCCTGTTCCAGCCACTTGACCTGTTGTTGTACCAAAGGCAGGAGCTTCGGTAGTTGCTGGTTTCGCAGCGCCAAAGTTGAAACCAGTTTGCTGCTGTGTCGCACCGACATTTGTGGCCGGTTGTTGGAGTAATGGCGATCCGAAACTGAAGCCACCTGTGGTAGTTGTTGCTGGTAAATTGAAGCCAGACATTTTACTTGGAATTTAGAATTTTTAATTTCGATTTAGACGGTTTGGAGCAGATTGAAATAAGTTGCGATGCCGCCTCGGATGTGTGCGGATTGTTTAAGTTGCCCGTTTGACAAGTGACAGCTGTCGACGCGAATAGAGGCTGTCAAACTATGCGGTGAAGGTATTGCCAGGTAAAAGTGTTTTAATCATTGTTTAAATTAAATAATCTTCAGCCGTTAAACGGATTACACTCTGCGACCAAAAAATAGTACACCACGCTGCATTTTCACATAGAGGTGAATCGATATTGGTATAGACCGGAATTGGATACTACAAAAAAATGGAAATTAAGTTTGTTACTTGCGAAAATTGCTAATAACCACTTTTTGTATAGAGGACACGTCCCCTTGTTCTTAACATAATTGGACATTGCTGGGGGAGTTCCACGGAGAATCCATGCTGAAAACAGACAGTACGAATTTATAAAAAAAGATTCAAATCACTATCGCGGAGGTTTAAGAAAATCGAGGAGGACTAACCACTACTGATCATCAATTTAGTAAATTCCTTTTTGTTTTGTTTATTTTACACCAAAATACTAGAACTGACCAGTTCCACGCACGACTGTAAGCTCAGGCTTTGCTGACATATTGTGAAACCTTTGTATCTACCATTACATTGTAATTTGCAGCCATAGAAGCTCGTTATCTGGGTGGCAAAGGACTGACAAAGCCCTCGTATGTATGTATGTTGGCGTTACAGTCCATGAAGGACCTGAGCCGAGCTTCTCTCTCAATCACCCATATTGTGTGTGGTTTAATTGTCCCATAGGTGAAAGGGACCTACAGTTTATTGCCGGTTCCGAACGGCGAATTTCGAGAAGCTTTTCATGACAATTTTACTACAGGGGGTTTTGTCAGAGCCCCGCTGAGGAGAAACACCGTGAAAAACACGTTCGATGACATGGCTGTGTCGGGATTCGATCCCGTGTCATCGGCGTCAGAGGCCAACACACTACCCACTGCGCCACGGTGCTCTCGTAGGGGTAGCATATATCCGACGGATGCTTACTTACTTACTTAGGTGGCGATACAGTCCGTGGTGAACCTGGGCCTCAACCAACAAGCGTCTCCAGCTGGCACTGTCTTTGGCCAGCTGTTTCCAGCGCCGCACGCCGAGTTGGTTAAGGTACCCTTCCACCTGCGTGCGCCACCAATGATGTGGACGTCCTCTGCCGCGCCTTCCTTCCGGGTTGGATTCGAATACTCTTCGGGTCGGAGCTGTATTTCCAATGCGCTCTACATGGCCTAGCCACCTTAGACGCTGTATCCGTAGACGTCGTACCAGGCCGATGTCGCTGTACAACCCGTACAGTTCTTCGTTATATCTTCTCCTCCATACACCGTTTGAACAAACGGGACCGTAGATAGCGCGCAGAATTTTCCTCTCGAAACGACCAAGGGCATCTTCATCCGCTGGGATGATCAAGGTCTTATATAGTGTCACCTTGGTTTTCCGAGAGAGGGCTCTACTTCTCAATTGCCTCTTGAGCTCTAAGAAACAGCGGTTGGCAAGAGTGATTCTGCGTTTTATCTCAGCGCTTGTGTTGTTGTCGGTGGTCATCAGTGAGCCAAGGTAGACGAATTCCTTGACCACTTCAAAGTTATATCCGCCCATGGTGACGTTCTGGCCAGTACGTCGGTGTTGTCCGTCTCTTTTAGATGAAAGCAGATAGTTGGTTTTACCCTCATTAACCTTGAGACCCATCTTAGCCGCTTCTACCTCAATGCTCACGAAAGCCTCATTGACGTCTTGCTGTTTTCGTCCAATTACGTCAATATCGTCGGCGTACGCTAGCAATTGCGTAGACCTGAAATAAATCGTACCTCTTGTGTTGGCCAGTGACTCTTGCACGATCTTTTCAAGCACGATGTCCAAAGAGTTGCACGACAGCGCGTCGCCCTGCCTAAATCCTTTTTTAACATCAAAGGTCTCGGTTTGCTCATTACCGACCTTAATGGAGCAACGAGAATTCTCCATTGTCATCCTGCACAGTCGGACGAGTTTGGCAGGGATGTTAAAACTAGACATGGCTTTGTACAGCTCGTCTCTATATACGCTGTCATACGCGGCCTTGAAATTGACGAAGAGGTGGTGAGTGTCGATTTCCAAGATCTGCCGTAGCGTAATTATTTGGTCTATTGTGGATTTACCTGGCCTGAAACCACTCTGATAAGAGCCGATCAGGTTATCCACAAACGATTTCAGGCGTTCACACAATACGGCAGAGAAGATCTTATATGCGATGTTAAGGAGACTTATTCCCTTATAGTTGGCGCAGTTATAGGGGTCTCCTTTCTTATCCGACGGATGCTGGGCTGCTAAAAAGCCAAAAGAGCCTCGGTTAACGAATACCTTCCGGCACTGTTAGTAACTCCTATCCCTACCTCCTTGTGGTACCATCTGAAGATTTCTTCTGGAAATTATAGAAGGAGAAGGGCGAAGGGCGAGTTCCCTACGCCAAGATACAGGTTTAGTCGGATGGGCTATGGTCTAGTGAGCTGTAACCAAAAAAAAATCATCATCAGAGACAACCACAAGTCTCGGATTTAACAGACGGACTACATGTTTACGACTCCCGCAAACGTATAAAAGGACAGGAGTATTGGTGCTGCATCTGGAGTGTTAGGTTCATTCACAGACCGGGTGCGACTGAACAGTTAGAAAAAGCCCGAAACTGCTATAAAGCAGACATTACTGCACTCCAAGGATTGCGATGGGATGGACCGGGTAGAAAGAGGATGAAAAACTGTGACATATACTACGGCGACTGCTATAGGGAGAGACGATTGTTCGAGGTGGACTAAGGCAAAAAGTCCTAAGTTTTCGGCATGTCAGCGAACGCCTCATAACGATAAGTATCAAGGCGACATTTTCTAACATCAGCCTGATCTGCGTCCACGCCCCCACGGAAGACAAGGATGACCTTCCAGCACCTCGATATAAACAAAGGCTCCTGGCGGTCACCAGATCAATCAATCACCAACCAGATTGATCACATCGCGATCGACACTCCTCCACTATTTTTGATAATTCGAACTTTACGAGGAGATGAAATCGACTCGGACCACTGTCTTGTAGTAGCCAAGATGCGCCGACGTATATCACGAACGCAGCGGAGTAGAGTAAGAATACAAAGTTATGACGTCGGAAAGGTACTATCACCAGAAACCGCTCGTGCTACCAATCGCGTCTCCCTTAAGCTCTTCAATACAGTGGAACCTTTGCAAACAAGCCCTGAAAAGCTCTGTATCCGAAGTTTTGAGCTTCTAGGTTCCACCACGAAGAAATATCCGGTTCAATGACAAGTACAGGAGGATTCATACAGCGTATGTATAAACCCTCGCTGCATAGAAGAAAAAGAGCAGCTCGCGAGCTCTATGAGTTAAGAAGAAGGGAGGAGCATGAGCTTCTCAAGAGAAAGAAGAAAGAGCACGAGAAGCGTCCGGTTGAGGATTTTGAGAGATGTTACTGCAGGAATGACGTTCGAAAGTTTTATCAACAGATAAAGCGAACTTGCCAAGGTTATAAAGACAGAACGGAAGCTTGCAGGGATGAGAACGGACACCAAGAAGTGGAATCGCAGTCGATGCTGAGAATATGGAAAAACCACTTCTGCAGACTGCATAACGGCGATGTTGCTCAATATACCGCTGTCAGGCAGAATGATCCATTTCTAATCGACGACGACCGCAGAGAATTCTGTAACCCTGACCTCGATGAAATTAAGATTGCTATATCGAAACTCAAGTCGATTAAAGCTGCTCGCGCAGACGGTCTGTCTGCTGAGCTCTTCAAGGCAGCTGGGGATGACCTGGTTTGGAATAAGCACCAGTTCATCTGTAAGATATGGTCAGAGGAAAGCATGCCCGAGGAATGGAGTCTCAGCATCGTTTGCCCGATCCCAAAGAAAGGAGATCCCTTTAACAGAGCCAACTACAGAGGAATAAGCCTACGAAATCTTCTCTGCCGACTTTTGTGAACGCCTGAAGCTTCATGTAAATAAACTGATTTCGGCATTGGATAAGGCTAGCAAAAGATCGGGCTAGTTGGAGGGGCATGTTGGTTGAGGCCCAAGTTCACTCGAACTGTAACGCCCGATAAGAAGAATATAATATTTACTTTTGTTGAGCTGCCTGTGGGACTTGACCTGCGGTCTTAAGGAGGAGCTGCTACAAAGACTAAGGGACGAAAGCAGGCAGCCAAATACGGGGAGAGCGACTGAGAAACCATCGGTAATTGGCAGCGCCGGAGAAACAAGCGAGCTCCAGGACTTTCGCAAGGAGCTGCAACGAGTCCAGGAGAAACTGGCTGAAATGATGACCCGCTCACAAGGGCCACCAGATCCACCAGAAGTCAATGGGTTGGTGTCAAGAGACACGCTACGCAGTCCGAGATATGGCGGACATGATTCAGGAATATGATCCGAAGGCGTTCACCGGACTGTCATCTTAAGCCTGGATGCGAAAGATGGGGGACATTCAGTGAGTGTATGGATTGGACGAGAAATTGGTGCTAATGGCAGCGACGACGCGGTTAGTAGGGGCTGCGAAACTATGAAGCCAAAATGCCACTATAGAGTCGCTATCCGAATTTTTCCGGAAACTGTGTCGGAATTTCCCGTCAGACGTCCACGATATACCCTTGATAATTGGCCGAAGGCTCCTGGATCAGCCGCAGGTGAGGGTAGAGAAATCTCTTAGGTATCCATCAAAGACGGCATGCAAGAAGCAACACAGAAGACACTCTTGGTCGAGGGGCATGTCCGAAAGCGGGAAAAAGGAAGCCATTTGTTGCGGATCTAGATGAGGAAGATGGTGGCGCAGCTAACAGATAAGAGCTTCAGGACTTAGTCGATGCCTACCGAGACTTCTTCGCGATCGGAACAAAATTGGAGCAAAATTCACTACGTCGCAGCCCGTGTGCAAAATAGGCGTTGGTCAACAAGAAGGTCAACGAATTGCTTGAACTGGGAGTGATGCATCCATCAACATCGGACTACTGTTCGCCGATTGTCCTGACCAAGAAGAAAGACGGCTCAGATAGGTTGTGCATTGACTTCCGCGCGCTGAACAAAGTCACGGTAAAGCGAAAGTTTTCCATGCCAGTGATCGACGAGGTGTCGACGCGGCTGAATGGGAATTCATTCTTCACCTTTCTGGACTTGGCGTCAGGATACCACCAGATGAAATATATGGCTTTAAAGACGGACGAGGGATACTTTGAGTTCAATAGGATGCCATTCGGTCTGGTAAATGCCCCGGCTCATTTCCAAGCGTGCATGAACTTGGTGAAGTCACAATTGCGGAAGTGTGATGCAGCGGTTTACCTGGATGATACCATTATAGCCAGCAAGACGGTCGAAAAAGGGTTGGACAAGCTGCCTTAAGGCACTGCAGGAGTTCGGACTCACACCCAATGTAAGAAAATGTATACTTTTTTAAAACTAAGAAGGTTATGAGGTCGACAAAGATGGTCTGAAGCCGAGCCACCGAAAGACGACAGCGATCAGGGAGTTCCCGACACCGCGTAATATACACGAAGTGCGACAGTTTCTGGGCCTTACTGGCTTCTTTAGAAATTTCTTCACAAACTACTCGCAGTATGATGAAGACGGATAGGGAGTTCGCGTGGTTAGCTCAACAGAAAGAGGCAGTACGGAGTCTTAAGGAGATCCTAAGCAATTGACCGGTGCTGGTATTGTTCGACCATGAGTGCGAATATGAGGTATATACTGATGCTTCATCTGTGGAGTTGGCCGGAATCCTATTCCAGCGAGGGAAAGAAGACAGCCGCAAACTCTTCGACGACGAGAGGAAGTAGAGAGATGTTGGTCATCGTAAACAGTCTCGATCGATTCCGAGTCTATCTATTAGGCAGAGACTTTATGGTAGTCACGGACTGTCGGGCGATTGTGGCTACGAAGAACTATGATCATACCGCGGGTGGGCAGGTGGTGGCTCAAACTTCAAGAGTATTCATTCGAGACGGTGTGCCAACCCGGGAGGAAGGCGGCTTACGTAGACGCGCTAGGTCGACAACCCGTGTAAGAGCCGAAGGAGATCGACCAAAGGAGGGAGAGCGCCCTGCGAAACATCGAGAGGGGTCAGACTAGGCAGAAACGACGGTATGATTTAAGATAACGCAAGCCATCTGAGTACAAAGTGGACGATCTGGTCTTAATGGAACAGAAACCAGCCGCGACTGGCATTTCCCGGAACCTGGAACCACTTTACCGAGGACCCTTATAACCAAGGGCCTACCCAACGATCGCTATTTTGTCGAGGACATCCCAGGTATGCAGAGGAATCAATGACGGTTTAGCACGGTGGTGAGCTCGGACCAGCTCAAGCCGTGGTATAAGTTACCGGATCACCAGCATATCAGATTCAACATCTCCGGTGAGGTTAAAGAGGCTGAGCCTGGATACCACCCCAAACGAACTAATTGGGCTCTGTTTCAGGCTCAACTCGCCGCTTAAGAGGATATGCTTCTTGATTCTTTTGAATCGACAGATGAAATCGATGAAGACAGCTGTACACCCAGGTCAAGTACGCACAAGCGGTGTGTGCCCTGGTGGAATACTCAGCTTGAATCCCTAAGGAAACAGGTGAGATCGCTGTTTAACAGAGCTTAACGGAATAATAGTTGGACTGATTATAGATCTGCTCTAACTAAATACAACTTCGAACTAAGGAAATCCAAGCGAATGTCCTGGAGGAAACACTGCGAGAACATTGATTCGCTTCCAACTGCAGCCCGACTCCATAAAGCGCTATCCCAAGAGCACACAAATGGACTCGGGCTGCTTCGCAATCAGACGGTACTTTACCGTCAATCGCAGGGAAACCCTGGAAAATTTGCTCGAGGTGCACTTCCCTGGTTCTACTCCCCACTCGATGTCATCTGACGATCAAACGAACGCCATAAATAGCATCGACAGTAGAACAAATAACCTTTCTGGCAGACATAGGGTTAAATGGGCAAATGGTTCATTTAAACCCTATAAGGCTCCAGGCAAAGACGGTGTCATTCCTGCCATCTTACAAAAAGGTCTGAACACCATTTTATCACCACTGATAGTTCTTTTTAGGTTCTGCTTCAACCTGGGATATATACCCCAAATCTGGAGAGAAGTCGATCTTGTCTTCATATACAAGATTGGGAAGCCAAGTGAGCAACCTAAATCCTATCGCCCTATCAGTTTGACTTCATTCTTTCTAAAAACAATGGAGAAACTGATAGAACTCCATATTAGAGGTATCTTGGAGAATCAGATACCTCTGCATCCTAATTAGTATGCATATCGCAAAGAGCGATCTACTGAGAATGCGCTACACTATCTGGTGACGTGTATTGAAACCAGCTTCGCACACAAGGCGATCGCAATTTGCGGCTTCCTCGATATAGAGGGAGCCTTCGATAATATTGGCTATGATTCGATCACCACTGCACTATCCTACAGGGGTGTGGACCATCCTACCAATCACTGGATTAGGGCGATGCTAAATAGCCGTATCAGTGACAGTATCGGCGGCTAGAGGATGCCCACAAGGAGGAGTCCTCTCACCACTGCTCTGGTCTCACCACTAGCTAACCACTCGGGGCTACGAGGTCATCGGCCCGTAGTCATTGTTACGGGCAAGTATAAAACTGCTGCCTGCGAGCGCATGCTTTATCTCTGACTGGTGTTGCAGAGAGGGTTCATCGATTAACCCAATAAGACAATCCTTGTCCCGTTTACAAAGAGGAGAAAGGTACAACCCTGCTCAATCTTTCTAAATGGCACATACATAGGATTTTCAGTGTAAATATCTAGGTAAATATCTGGGTATTGACCTAGACCACAGACTCAACTGGAACTCCAATATGAAAATTAAACTTACTAAAGCGAATAGGGCCATGTGGCCCTACGGTGAAACCTGGTGATTTAAGCCTAAGGTAGTACACTGGTTATACACCGCGATAGTAAGGCCTATTGTCACCTATGGGTCCAATTGTTAAGTTTCAGCGCCTTCAGAGACTAGCGTGTCTCGGCATCACAAGCGCTATGCCAACCTGCCCCACGGCAGCCCAAAAAGCACTTATTGGACTCACTCTACTGCATCTTTTTATCAAAAACTGGCATTACGCAGTGCAATCAAAATTCTTTGTTCGGGAACAAATATGCCATGTAGACCCGTGGGTCACATATCCATACTACAACACCTTCCCGAGCTGGATATGATCACCATGGTCTCGGACACATTTCCACACACCTTCACTTTTGACAAGAGATTTGAGATATTGATCCCAGATCGCTCAGCATGGGAAAACAGTGATCCCCTGCTAGGCTTTGAGTGGTATACCGATGGCTTCAAGATGGCTTCTGGCGATGGCGCCGGCATATTTGGACCAAATTGCAAGATCTCGAAGGCCCTGGGAATGAATCCCAGCATCTTTCAAGCAGAGTTGCATGCCAACCTAACATGCGCCAATCTAAATCTTGAGACTGGCATAAGAAGAATAACCATCGACATACTCTCTGACAGACAAGCAGCGCTTAAAGCGCTGGTATTCGTACAGAACGAACTCAAAAACCGTCAAGGAATTCAATGATGCCCGACAAGACCTCACCAAAAGAAACAATGTCAAACTTCGGTGGGTGCCAGGGCACAAAGCTATTAAGGGCAATGAAATTGCCGACCAACTCGCCAGGAAAGGTTCCAGCGATAAGTATATAGGTCCAGAACCATTCTGCGGCATCCCTAGGTCTAAGATAAATTTCTTCTTAGACAAGTGCGAACAATTGCAACACCCGTCCTTTTGGATCAGCGTTCGGGGACTCCGTCAGTCGAAACGACTTAGGTATACGACCCCCGAACAAATACCCTAGTGACATACTCAAACTTAATAGGGTGGATATCAGAAGACTAGTCAGCTATCTAACGGGACACTGCGGTCTGAGATATCATCTAAACAAAATTAGCCTCTCGTCTGAAACTGAGTGTCGACTCTGCCTCGAGGACGAAGAGACGGCGGAACACATACTGTGGAGTGTGCTGCTCTCTGCCATCTTAGGAAGCGTATCCTTCTCAGCGAATTTATGACTCCTGCGGGGATCACCTTGGCTCCTACGAGAAACATACTCAACTTGATTATGCAAGTGGAGAAGCTCCTCGGCTAATCGGCTAGCCATATGCTAAGGGTAGCACTAGCCCCAAATTAAAAAAAAAAAAAGTTACCGGACGAGGGACTCTTGGGGGCGGACGACAATGCCGCGAACGACATGACGGAAGACGAAGGTTAGGACGGAGAACGACAGCTAGGACCTGATCGTGGGGACACGATTGGTTTAGGATGGCCGAACTTTTAGACGAGATGGGGGACACTCGCTTGTTGATCGTGGGAGAGACCACATCGGCTGTGCTAGTGCATTCAAGAAAAAGTTTTTCTTTGGGTTTTCCTTTTACATTACATAGAGCATTTTGTTTTAAGCAAATACACTTTACCATTGTTCCTTGTCAAGCAATGGCGAGTCCAAGGATAAGGGTCATTGGTCGTTGGATAAAAGTCACAGGACTTGACCGCCTAACAATATTATTTTGTGCCTCGAAAATAGTATATCGAACAAGGAGCCTTAAAACCGCCCCATTGACTGCGTGAACATTGTAAGGACATTTGGTCGGGTCGAGTGCTTATTCCCGATTTAACCACGCGCAACACAAATTACATTGTTCATCCAGAAAGAAAAATATCCCTTTTTGCGAGAGCAAATTGTGCGTAACTAATGGGTTGCCTTCCCCAAAAAGTGTTTAAACGAGCTTCGCCCCTCTTGTCAGCCGCAAGTTGTCCTCGTTTGCTTATTTCAAATCCGATTTTTCGATAAGAAATGAGATGAATTTCAAATGATTCAACGCACAAGTAGTAACTCGTACGATTGGGGAATAATAACAGCTCAGCCAGGATACTCCTTGTGCAAGGACTACGAATACACATACCCGATTACGCACGGCATTCAACTACATACAATCCGGGCCGACAGTTTCACGCGACAATCTACTTAGGATACGCACAAAAGACTCGATGGATTCAACAGATCCATCAAGATCCAAGAGATCCAGAGATTCGCATCGCAAATTGCCGCTTAATGGGGTGCAAAACCAAATCATGTTCCAGACCTACATACATATATCATTTCCCAAAAACACAAACAGCTCCTTCCACTGCGCCTTCTATCGTACATACATAATTGTTTCCAAGGATAATTCGCAGCCAACATCCTTCGCATCTGCCTGCATAAATCTACCCGCCCACTCGCTCGCGCGGAGCGCAATGAATCGAACCATCCGCAAGGCCACAATACAACCCCGTGAACCCTTCATTCTTCCCCGAATTATTATAATATTTAATGGCCTGCTATCCTCATCCGAAACGGCAGAGGGGTGGAGGAACTCTATCTACGTACGCACTGGGACAAAAATATGATGCGATTACGACTTTCGTTATAATTCGACTTGCGGATGTTGCGAATTGCTCCTGCTCTTACTCCTGCTCCTTCAGTTGCTTGGACTGACATTATGGGATGCGATGATGGCGGGTGATAGCGATGGTGAGGTGATACAAAACTCCCTTGTCTGGTATGAAAGGAAAACCAACGAACCGAAAATGAAAGATAAAAAAGAGTAAAACGACATGGAAAATATAAATTGAAAACCGGCAGTTGGGGATGGATACAACCGAACAAAACAACAACGACGACGATAACAACAAGGACGACAAGAACAACAGGAGATACATAGAAGGAAACAAACGAAAAGAAATCGGAAGTGCAAAAGGACCAAGCAGCGAGTATCCGTGTGAGTATTGAAGCCGAATTCCTGTTTCCACCAAAGTGTTTCGAATTCGGATTTTCACCCATCCTCCTAACCACTTTTGCCCGACTTAAGGACTTTTTTTTTGCTTAAACCTCCACTTGGCATACATAGGTCTGTAACACAACGAGCCTTTTGACAATTTCTTTCGTTCGCTTTTGTTTGGATGGAAAACAACGAGATTGAAGAAGAGGCAAAGAGTGAAAAAAATACACTGAATATCCTTATCCGGCGAAGGGCACCCGTGTCTAACGGTCTAACCGACCAGACCATACACCAGCAGCAGTAGCGGCCGTAGCATTAACAATCATACATACTAAACGTCACTCCTTTCAGGCCAGTTGTGCAAATTTGTAGTTTACTTGCTCACGCTCACGGAGCATGGACATGTGTGTCCTGTCCCGTCCTCTACATTTGTACATATTTTCGAATTTCAGGATCAAATCCAAAAACGTAAACATATTTCATATGGGTTTGCAGGTTCACAGTTCGTTCGTTTAAATTGTCAAATTGTTTTATTATCCTTTTGTATCCTTTGCTTCGTTTGCCATCTCTGGTTCCTCTTCCTTCCGACTTGACGACACTATACTATACTATGTACGTCCTCGTACGTGGTACATCGCTTGTACGAAAACGCTACACAAAACTCGAGAATATGTTGGCCCCGCATCATAGTATGAACCGGTTGTTCGTTTGCTGCAGCTGGTCACAGGAAACATGTAATGGAGTAGGACGCATTGTCCTTTACGAATTGTTTCTCTCTTAGATATTCGTTTCCGGTTGAGAAATTGGTAGTCCCCTTCGGTATGGAGGGAACTGAGATTGAACTACGAACGGCACAATGATTCGATGATAGTGTTTCGAATCTTCATATTTTTATAGCCAAGGGGCTATCGATTGAAGTCGGTGGTTTACGAGTATGCTGACATGGGGGTGTTTGAGAGCGGTTTTTACGAGGATGCTGCTGCTGTGTACTTGGTGTATGCCCTAAGCGGTGTTCGATAAAGAATGCAAATGTTTTCGTTTTTTGACTAAACATAAAATGGAAATCGGTGATCCCGTGAGAGTGGTACTAATCTGTTTCAATCGCTTCAAGGGTTTCTAAAAGGAATAAATATCTTAGGCAAAGACTGATGGGCTATATCTGGTCATTTAGCCTATACGACAGATGGAGTAAAGAGCTTGACACTCTTTTCTTAGCTTAGGGCTGCCACTTTACAAGGAATCCAGGTGCCTTTTGAATGCACCTTAATACACTATGCTGTCGAAGGTGCTAAAAATCTATAAGGGAGGTATCAAGAAGGCCTAAAGGCAGCCCTGGAAGCTCTTATACGAAATACCGAAAAAGTCCCAAAGACTGTCAGGCTGAGGAAGAATTTCGCATCTACATCTAAGTACCCTTGTCACCTCATGAGAAATGATAATCCTTGAACCTGTTACAGTGAGGAAGGGCAGTACATATGTATGTACATAGCTTTGAACCTTTATAAAAAAACAGGAACCTAGGCGGGTTCATACGGAGAACTCAAGTACTCGACCGGTCTTAGTTTTTCGTGGTTGACGGCGGTCTTCAAATATTGACTCAAACGTGCGGTGTTCATTCGAAAGCAGGCAGAAGCCCTGATGTCAAAAGTTGTGAGTCCTATTACCTTGTTGTATCCATCAAACAAAGGTAAACTGGTAGACACTGCACTCCACTCACTTATAAGCACCATCGGAAGTCGTTAAAACCCTTGTGGCATTCCTTGACAACGAATGACCTTTCAACAATGTTACATTGCAGGCACAAAACATACAGGGAAATAGGTAATAAGAAAGCACCCCGACCTGACGGCATCCCAAATATGTATAGCGATAAAAACAGCCGTGAGAAGGAAACCAGACATTTTTTAAGCAATGATGCAAAGGTGCCTTGAGGAGGGAATTTTCCCTGAACCATGGAAACTCCAACATCTATTGTTGCTACCCATGGGAAAGAGGAAAAATCCTAGAACGTGTGGTTGGTGTGCGTTGGTGAACACACCCGAGATGTAGTGAAATTCTCGGGCTGTGTGCTGCTATTCGGGAACGACAGTTCAAGTTGGCTACATTGGTATTCCTCGTAGATCAAGCATCCGATCGAGAACATGCTAACATCTCAGATGTGGGCTAAACAGCAATCAGAAATCTTATTCTTCCGCATACACGTAAAACTTCCGATAATTATGGACGAGCCAACCGAAAGTTCTCGAAATAGTAAGTACGAAACAACAACTAATTGCCGCATTGCAAGCCGCCGCCATCGAATTTCCAAGTACCGCCACATTGCCGCAGCTAAGATTACTCTACAACGAAGAATTTCGCTTATTTAATGAGCAACCACTTAGGCAGCCATCCATCAACGTATCAATTTGTGAAACAACCAATGGCAAAACAACGCCTACAGTCAACACGCAAGCCACAAATTCAGGACCGTCCCAATTCGTCCATTCTGCTGCCATCCTCCACGTTTCCGCGGGCATATCCAACTCTGAGCAAATTCCATCTATTCCCGATGTACCCAAGCGGTTGCTATCTAGGCTCCAAAAAGGGAAGCAAATACTCCAACTGCGTCTTGAGGAAAACTGCTCGAAGAACACGACACTTCCAGCCGTATGCGCCACGTAGACTTCTCCGACATCTCCAATGCTGTGTCGCTTATGAAATTAGAAAGTGGATAAGCGATTTCGAGTGTGTTGCCGACTCCTTGAATTGCGACGAGCAATTCAAATACATACCTCAGTGGACATCACCTCTTAGAAGGTACTGCCAAATTGTTCTTACGCACCAGCCATACGGAAGGCTGGACCGACTTGAAACAACATCTAATCTCTGAATTCGTCCGCAAATTAAGCAGAAGAGAAGCTTACCAACTTTTGTCGAAGAGGACCTGGCGAAAGGATGAGACGCTTCTTCTTCTTCTTAGTGGGCGCTACAGTTCGGGGGGAACCTGGGCCTCAAGCAACATGCCCCTCCATCTAGCACGATCTTTCGCTAGCCTTTTCCATTGCCGCACATCCAGTTGGCTGAGGTCCCCTTCCACCTGTGTGCGCCATCTTAAGGGCGGCCGTCCTCTGCTTCATCGTCCCTCGGGGTTGGATTCAAAGACTCTCCGGGCTGGAGCTGTGGTGTCCATTCGCTCTACACGGCCCAGCCATCTTAGGCGTTGAATCCGTAGACGCCTGACTACGCCCATGTCGCTGTACAGCCCGTAAAGTTCGTGGTTGAATCTGCTCCTCCATCCCCCGTCTGCGTTTATAGGCCCAAAAATCACGCGCCAAATCTTTCTCTCGAACCGACCAAGGGCCTCCTCATCCGCTTTTGATAGTGTCCATGCTTCTGCGCCGTACAACAGGACCGGGTTGATAAGGGTCTTATATAGAGTCAGCTTTGTCGTTCGGGAGAGGGCTCTATTACTCATTTACCTCCTGACCCCAAAGAAACAGCGATCAGCAAGAGTGATTCTGCATTCGATTTCGGAACTGATGTCGTTGTTCCAGGTCACTGCGGAGCCAAGGTAGACGAAGTCCTTAACTACCTCGAACTTATACCTGCCAATACGAACGTTCTGGCCACGACGTCGGTGGTGAGCGTCCTTTTTTGATGACAGCATATAGTTAGTTTTGCCCTCGTTTACCGCCAGACCAACTTTCGCCGCCTCGAACTCAATACTCGCAAACGCCTCAGTGACATCTCGCTGTGATCTACCTATTATGTCAATATCGTCGGCGTATGCAAGGAGTTGCGAGGATTTGAAATAGATTGTGCCTCTTGTATTGGCCAGTGATTTTTGCACAATCCCTTCCAATATGATGTTGAAGAAATCACACGACAGCGCATCGCCCTGTCTAAATCCTTTTTTGACATCAAAACTATCGGAAAGGTGTTCACCGATTCGGATGGAGCAGCGAGCATTCTCCAAAGTCATCCTGCATAGTCTGATGAGTTTAGCAGATATGGCAAAGGTAGACGTAGCGTTGTTTAGCTCGTCTCTAATTACGCTGTCGTATGGGGCTTTGAAGTCGACAAATAGGTGGTGAGTGTCGACATGAAATTCATTGGTTTTTTCCAGGATCTGCCGTAGTGGTGGACTTCCCTGGCCTGAATCCGCCCTGATAAGGACCTATCAGCTTAATTACAAAAGGCTTCAGGTCTTCACACAAAACGGCAGAGAAGATTTTGTAGGCGATGATAAGGAGACTTATTCCTCTATAGCTGGCGCATTCAGAGGGGTCTCCTTTCTCGTGGATCGGGCATACGATGCTGAGACTCCATTCCTCGGGCATGCTTTCCTCTAACCATATCTTACAGATGAGCTGATACATCCTCCTAACAAGGTCATCCCCAGCTGCCTTGAAGAGCTCAGCAGACAGTCCGTCTGCGCCAGCAGCTTTATGGCAATCATAACTTTGTCGAATTCAGGGGGATAGAGTTCTCTGCGGTCTTCGTCGATTAGAAATGGATCATTCTGCCTGACAGCGGTAT
This sequence comes from Eumerus sabulonum, assembly GCA_951905685.1. Taxonomy (NCBI): domain Eukaryota; kingdom Metazoa; phylum Arthropoda; class Insecta; order Diptera; family Syrphidae; genus Eumerus; species Eumerus sabulonum. The sequence continues at coordinate 12,177,066 of OX645060.1, forward strand.
ATTGGCTAACATCGCCGTTATACAGTCTGCAGAAGTGGTTTTTCCATATTCTCAACATCGGCTGCGGTTCTACTACTAGGTGTCCGTTCTCATCCCTGCAGGCCTCCATTCTGGCTTTATAACCTTGGCATGTACGCATTATCTGTTGATAAAACTTTCGAACGTCACGCCTGCAGTAACACCTCTCCAAATCCTCAATCGCGCGCTTCTCGTGCTCATTCTTCTAAGAAGCTTATGCTCCTCCCTTCTTTTTAACTCGAAGAGCTCACGAGCTGCTCTTGTTCTATTATGCAGCGAGGCCTTAAATGCATCCTGCTTCGCTGTATGAATCCTCCTGCACTCGTCATAGAACCAGGTGTTTCTTCGTGGTGGAGCCTTTACACCCAAAACTTCGGATGCAGAGCTTTTTAGGGCTTGTTTGCAAAGGCTCCACTGCTGTTCTATTGATAGCGTGGAGGATTGAGGTGTATTGGAGAGCTTAAGGGAGACGCGATCGGTAAAAGCACGAGCTATTTCTGGCGATAGTAGCTTTCCGACGTCATAACTTTGTATTCTTACTCTACTCCGTTGCGTTCGTGATATCCGTAAGCGCATCTTGGCTACAACAAGATAGTGGTCCGAGTCGATGTTAGCCCCTCGGAAAGTTCGAACATCAAGAATAGTGGAAGAGTGTCTGACGTCGATCGCGATGTGATCAATCTGGTTGGTAGTCGATTGATCAAAAGACCGCCAGGTACCTATGTGTATATCGAGGTGCGGGAAGCGCGTACTGGCTAGAAGGAGATTTCGCCCCGTAGCAAGATCAATCAGCCTGTGTCCGTTATCGGAGGTGGTGTCGTGTAGGCTATGTTTGCCGATGACTCGTTCAAATATGCTTTCCTTACCCAGCTTAGCGTTGAAGTCTCCTAGTACAATTCTGATGTCATAGCTGGGACATTGGGCATACACTCTGTCTAGGAGTTCGTAGAACTTATCTTTGGCGGAGTCATCCTTGTCTTCCGTGGGGGCGTGGACGCAGATCAGGCTGATGTGAAAAAATTTTGCCTTGATACCGATTGTTATCAGGCGTTCGCTCACATGCCGAAAGCTTAGGACTTTTTGCCTTAGTCCACCTCGAACAACAAATCCGCATCCAAACAATCGTTGCCCTCTCTCCCTATAGCAGTCGCCGTAGTAAATATCGCAGTTTTTTATCCGCTTATGCCCGGTCCATTCCATCGCATTTCCTGGATGGCGGTGATGGCGGCTTCATAGCGGTCTGGGGCGTCCGCAAGTTGTTCGGCTGCACGTGGCCTGTATAGGGACCTAACATTCCACGTACAAAGGCGAAGATCATTGCCCTTTTTTCGTTTTTTGCAAGGGTCGTCAACATAAATCCGGTCCGTTATATCCGAGGCTTGTGGTTGTTTCGGAGTTTGTGTTTTTTTTACGGTTACGGCTTACTAGGCCGTAGCCCAACCGACTAATCCTGTTTTTTTTTTGGCGCAGGAGGCTCGCCATTCGCCCTTCCCCGTCTGCAATTTCCACAGGAAATCTCCAGATGGCACCACGAGGAGGTGGGGATAGGACTTACTAGCAGTGCCGCAAGATGTTCGACTGCGGTGGCTCCTCTCGCTTTTTAGCAGGCCAGCATCCGTTGGATAGATGCTACCCCTACGAGGCCTTTGTAAGTCCTTTGCCATCCCGGATGAGACACTGTTACACTATATTATCAGTATGCAAGAGTTAGCTAGCCGTTGAGGAGATCGACCTATTCTTCTTTGATGGCGTTACAGCCCATGAAGGACCAGAGCCAAGCTTCTCTCAATCACCCATGTTGTGTGTGATTTATTTCTCACACAGGTGAAAGGGACCTACAGTTTAATGCCGATTCCGAACGGCGTGAGTCGAGAAGCTTTTTCATGGCTTTTTCATGCATGGCGCTACTAGCCTAGTTGAACTTAAAGTGTTGCTGCTGAAATACGAGAAAATCCGCCAACGCACAGAACACACCCGAGTTGTGGTGAAATTCTTAAACTCCCCATATCGCGCTGTGTGTTGCCATTCGGGAACGACAGTTCAAGTTGGCTACATTGGTATTCCTCCAAGATCATGTGTCCGATCGAGAACGTGTTAACAAACGTATCATATATGGCAGACTATGCGCCGTGGCGGAGGAAAGAGGAGCTTTGTCCGACCGCCACTATGGTTTCAGGAAATCGCAGGGAGTGGCACTCCATGAGGTAGAGTCTGCCACAAATTAAGCGGTCGTCAGAATCAAATATTGGCTGGAGTCTGTGCCCACCTTGAACAAGCCGATCACAATACGGAGGCTGTCTTAATAACCAGCCGAAAGACCGTGGAATACGCAAACTTTCGAGTTAGGAGCCAGCCAATCAGGTCTAAAGAGGATATAAAATAATTTTGGGGGTAATGCTCGACAACCGACTTAGTTTAAAGGCCCATGTCGAATACTACAGTAAAAAGTCGTCACACATGCAGGCATCGCTTTCCAGAATGCTGCCGAATATCAGTGAGCCAGGATACGCGAGGAGGATTCTGCTTTTCAGAATGTTAAGCTCAATACTCCTATATGCTGAGTCGGTCTGGGCGGCAACCCTTATAGCGAAGGACATGAGAAGAGAGCTCTCGTCTGCATACAGGCTCTGCGCAATAAGGATAATATGCGGTTTCCGGACAATCTCGGATGAAGCAGCTTGTGTCATAGCGGATACGGTCCCCATCGCCATCCTCGCCAATGAGATGCATAGAGTTTACCTTAGACGAACCACAGACCGTCAAGAGATCAGTGTTATCCGGAGGATAAAAGCTGAAAGAAGGGCAACCATAGCATTATGGAAAGCCAGGTGGGACAACATGACGAAAGGCCGATGGACCTACAAGTTGATCCCTACGATCGAGGTTTGGGGAAAAAGAGCACACGGGGATTGCAATTACTACCTGACGTTCCTGCCAGGTCACGGCCGCTGTCGAAAATATCTCGACAAATTTGGACACGCCAGCTCGCCTTTCTGTCCAGAGGAAGAAGACGTGGAGCATGCTATATTCCACTGCAGACGCTCTGCAGAGGCAAGAATGGAACTGCCGATCTCAGAGCTTCTAGTAAGTCGTATGATCAACTCAGAGGCTGGAGATCCGCTCATTTATAACGAGCGTGCAAAACAAGCTAAGAAGACTGGAAAGAATAAGAAGAGCTGAAACGGTCGACTTGGAGCACCTAGCGTAAGTTGCTAACCAGCCCCGCGAAGTTAGCAGTCCCGCGGGGAGGGCACTGTGGCGTAGTGGTTAATGTGTTGGACTCTGACACACGATGAGCGAGTTCGGATCCTGATAACACCAACGCCATCCAATGTTTATTTCGCGCCGTCCCTCCTCGGCAGGGTACTTGCAAAACCCCCCGTTGTGTACTTGTCATGAAAACGCTTCTCGACTAACGCCGTTCGGAATCAGCATTAAGCTGTAGGTCCCTTTCACCTGTGTCAAAAATAAATCACACACAACATGGGTGATTGAGAGAAGATTGGCTCTGGTCCTTCATGGACTGTAACGCCACGAAAAGAAGAAGAAGTCCCGCGGAGAGAATGGTTGATGAGTGCAGGGTGTGGTTTAGTACGTAGACGCATCGAGTATTCGAGTTTGCGAATCGTACATGTCAGTAGCCCGGGCTACAGGCATCTTACGAAGATTGGCCGTCAACGCCACCACCAGATTTGTCAGCCCAGCAGCCAGAGACACGCCACATCTTGGGATGCTCTCACCTCTTCTTAGAGTAGCCAATGAACTATTGCAATTACTGCAACGAGGCAGCCGGCGCTGTGACTACTTCTGCGAACTATACTGCAAATATCTCAACTTATGCAGTGATCTAATGCAGGAAGCCTTACTCATTCTTTCTAGGTATACCCAGGCATGTGACTTTGCTGTTAACCCACCGAAAACGAAATTAGTATTTTTCACTAGAACACACAACACTCGGCGCGACACTTGGGTCTGATTCTAGGACAGGAAACTCAAATGGAAACCTAACATTCTTGAAAAGGTAAGGAAGGCTGCCATTGCCTTCTTCTGCCCTAAGAATGCTGTTGGTATGAAACGGAAGCGAAACACCAACCCAGTAAGGAGACCAATTAGTAGTATGGTGGAATGCCCTCGATAAGGGCGTTCACTACAAATGTTTGGAATAGGTGTAAAGACCGACGAGTCTCCGTATAGCAGCTTTTAGCATTCTTCTGAACCTCTTGATTTCTAATCTGTTTAGCAAGCAACTTGCCGCTTATACCCCACAATTCTGAAACTACGTAATGTCTTCACAGGAACTTCGAAGGCCTCTTCCCTTTTAGGGCAGATTGGGCTGTAGATAGGAGGTTGCAGCAATTTTGCTAAGCCTCTTTACCGATGTATTTAGAAAAGAAACGGAGTGAAACGTGGGACCCCTTAGTCGAAAACAATTCTTCAGACTTCCGGATTACTGCAATGTCTATCAGGCGGAGCTGGCAATGGTTATTGAAGATTTAGTGTGGCTCAAGATCAATATATTACTTACTAAGGTGGCGCTCCAGTCCGGTGTGAACCTGGGCCTCAACCAACAAGTTTCTCCAGCTGGCACGGGCTTTTGTCTGCTGTTTCCAGCGACGCACTCCCAGTTGGTTAAGGTCCCCTTAGATCTGTGTGCGGCACCGTAGATTCGGTCGTCCTCTGCTGCGTCGGCCCTCGGGGTTGGACTCGAAGACTCTTCGGGCCGGAGCTGTGCTATCCATTCGCTCTACATAGACTAGCCATGTCAGACGTTGGATCCGTAGACGTCATCCTAGGCCGGTGTCGCTGTTCAGCCCGTATAGTTCGTCGTTGTATCTCGCCTCCACTCCCCGTTTATACAAACGGGACCGTAGATTGAACGCAACATTTTCCTCTCGACACGACAAGGGGTCTGCTCATCCGATTTCGTTAAAATCCAGGCCTCTGCACCAAAGAGGAGGACCGGGATGATGAAGGTTTTGAAACCGCAACTTTGGCTTTTCGAAAGAAGGCTCTACTTCTCTGTTGCCTCTTGGGCCCAAAGAAGCAGCGCTTGGCAAGAGTAATTCTGCGTTTGATCATAGCGACGGTGTTGTTGCCGCTGGCCACTAGTGTGCCAAGGTAGACGAAGTTCTTGACCACTTCGAATTTGTAGCTGCCAATTGGGACATTGTGAGATGCGCCGTGGCACAGTGGGTAGTGTTTTGGCCTCTGACGCAGGTGACACGAGATCGAGTCCCGACAACAGCCCTTTCTCCTATGGGAAAATAAAATCACACACAACATGGGTGATTGAGAGAAGCTCGGCCTTGGTCCTTCATGGACTGTAACGCCAACATACAATTGTGACATTTTGGCCGAGACGTCGGGGTTGTGCGTCTTTTTTGGTTGACAGCATACATTTCCATCTACCACCCTCGTTAACTGAAAGACCTATTTAAGCCGCTTTTGCTTCAATGCTTTCGAACGTTTCATTGACGTCCAGTTGCGCAGACTTGAAAGAGATCGTATTTCTTGTGTTAGCCAGTGAGTCCAGTATGATAATTTCAAGCAGGATGTAGAAGAAATTACATGACAGTGCATCGCCTTGTCTAAATCATTTTTTAACATCAAAGGTCTTGGTTAATTCGCATTCTTCACAATCTGGCGAGTTTGGCAGGGACGTGAAAACTAGACCCGGCACTCCATAGCTCGTCTCTATGCACACTGTCTCGTGTGACTTTGAAATCGACGAAAATGTGATGGGTGTCGATTTGGTATTCTTGGATCCGACACAGTGTGAATATTTGGTCTATTGTGGATGTACCTGGCCTGAAATTACACTGATAAGAACCTATCACATTATCCACAAAGGGTTTCAGGCGTTCACACAATACGGTAGGGATGATCTTGTATGCGATGTTAAGGAGACTTATCCCCTGTCGTTGACGCACTTATAGGGGTCTCCTTTCTTGTGGACTGATCAAAGGATTCTGAGATTTCATTCCTCGGGCATGCATTGCTCGGACCATATTTTACAGATGAGCTAGTGCATGCGCCCTACCAGAACATCTCCAGCCGCTTTAAATCACGCGGCAGACGGATGTCTGTGCCGGCGGCTTTATTGAGCTTAATCTTCGAAATTACCAGCTTACTTTCATCTAGGTCGGGTGATCGGAATTCTTTTGCATTTTCGTCCGTCGCGAATGGATCATTCTGCCTGACAGCGGTATTAGATCTTTCTTCACCGTAAAACAGTCTACAGAAGTGTTCCTTACACATTCTTAGTATCGACTGTGACTCTACTACTAGGCTTTATAGCCCTGGCATGTTCGTTTGACATTTTCGTAAAACTTGCGAGCGTCATTTCTGTGCAGCATATCTCCAACCCCTTGATGTCAAGCTTTTCATGCTGTCGTTTGTTCTTCCTTAGAAGCGTGAGTTCCACTCTCCGTTTGTGCTCGTAATGTCCACGAGCAGCTCTCGTCCGTCTATGTAGCATGGCTTTGAAGGCGTTTTGCTTTGCTACATGGGCTTGCACGCATTGCTCATCAAACCAGGGGATTTTAGTTGCCTGTTGCTTGAAACCCAACACATCCGAGGCAGCATCACTGATAGCGTGCTGGCATTGCTCCCACTGTTGTTCTGTGGATTGTTCCGGTGCCACCGGAGTTAGCGAGATTTTGAGGGAAACTCGATCGGCAAAGGCCCTAGCGGTCTCCTGCGATTGTAGCTTACCGACGTCAAACTTTCGTTGTCCAGCTCGACTCCGTGGCATCCTTGATGTCTTCAATCGTATCAAGGTAGTGATCCGTATCGATGTTGGCTCCTCGTACATCTAGGTTCTAGAGGAGTGTCTGGCGTAGATCGCAACGTGATCAATCTGATTGGTGGTGAACTGATCAGGTGGACCCCGGGTTCCTTGGTGAATGTTGGGATGCGGGAATGATGTAGCTGCGACATTGGGCATAGGTTCTGTCTAGGTAGAATTATTCTTCGGTTGGAGCGTGAGCGCATATCAAGCTAATGTTTCCAAATTAGCTTTGATGCGGATTGTTATGAGGCGTTCGCTTATAACCCCAAAACTTTAAACTTTTTGCCGGAGTCTTCCTCGAATAACGAATCCGCATCCGAATAAGCGTTCTTTGTTATCCTTGTAGCAATTACCGTAGTAGATCTCGCAGTTTTTCATCCGTCTTTTGCCTGGTCCATCCCATCGCACCTTTGGAGCGCGGTTATAAATAAATTTTTTGTAAACTAAAACAAGAAGAGAATTCTGCTCGCTTTGGTACTTTATTTGATTATGTCCAACCTAGAACTGGCTTACATTTTACAATTCCCACTCAACCCAAGCTTGGAATACAGGAACATGAGGAAATGCGTCCATTGGAAAGCGCTCATTCCATCCCACGTACCACTTCTCTCCTCTCTGCCTATTCGGCCACGGCGTGATAATTCCGGTGTTCCGATGATGGGTGCAAACTCGGGTGATGGTGATAAGCCCATCATTGCAGGTGCTGCGTTGGTGTAAATGTTCATGTTCATGATGTTGTGTGTTGGAGTGGGTAAATGTATTTTTTGTTAATTCATATCTGCTTTATAGCAGCTGAGGGTTTGCTCCAATTGATTGCCTGCACCCGGTCTGTTAAGGGACCTGACATTCCAGGTGCAGACTCGTAAGTCATTTAATCGTCTGCAGGGGTCGTAAGCTTTGTATTCGTCCGTATCAGACGCTTGTGGTTGCCTTGCGACAATTCATTTTTTACGTTCCTTTTTCCCCAAGTCGTTGTCAGAAAGCCATTAGAGAGGCCGCCTCAGATATACTCGGTTTCGAGCCACCACCGTCCAGAAACCCCTGGTTTGATGATGAGTGCAGACAGGCCCATGTAGAAAAACAGAATGCATACATGGCCACATTGCAGCGACGGACGAGAGCTGCCCGCGAGCTCTATGAACAGAAAAGGGGGGAGGAGCATGCGCTTCTGAGAAGGAAAAAGAAGGAGCACGAGAAGCGCGTGATCGAGGAGATTGAGAGATGTTACTGCAGGAACGACGTTCGAAAATTTTACCAGAAAGAAAAACGAACATGCCAAGGCTTTAAAGCCAGAGCAGAAGCCTGCAGGGATGAGCACGGACAACTAGTAGTGGAGTCACAGTCGATGCTGAGATTGTAGAATGACCACTTCTGCAGACTGTATAACGGCGATGATAGTCAAAATGCCGCCGTCAGGCAGAGCGAAACATTCACAATAGACGAAGACGAAGGAGAATCCCGTCCACCCGACCTAGACGATGTTAAGATAGCGATATCGAAACTTAAGTCTTATAAAGCTGCTGGAGCAGACGGACTCCCCGCGGAGCTGTTTAAAGCAGCTGGCAATGAGCTGGTTAGGAACATGCACCAACTCATCTGCAAGATATGGTTGGAAGAAAGCATGCCCGATGAATGGAATCTCAGTATCGTTTGCCCGGTCCATAAGAAAGGAGACCCCTATGACTGCGCCAATTACAGAGGGATAAGCCTCCTGAACATCGCGTACAAGATCCTCTCTGCCGTACTGTGTAAGTACCTGAAACCATTCGTGGACAATATGATAGGTTCCTACCAGTGTGGTTTCAGGCCAGGAAAATCCACGATAGACCAAATATTTACACTACGGCAGATCTTGGAGAAGACCCATGAATTCCAGATCGACACGCACCATCTTTTCGCCGACTTTAAAGCCGCGTATGACAGTGTTTATAGAGACGAGCTATACAGAGCCATGTTTTAACATTCCTGCCAAACTCGTCAGACCATGCAGGATGACTATGGAGAACTCTCGCTGCTCCATTAAGGTCGGAGGTGAACTAACCGACCCCTTTGATGTTAAAAAAGGTTTTAGACAGGGTGACGCACTGTCATGTGATTTCTTTAACATTATTCTTGAAAAGATCGTCCGGGACTCTGCGGCCAATACAAGAGGTACGATCTACTTCAAGTCCACACAATTGCTTGCCTACGCAGATGACATTGACGTTATTGGACGAACAAAGCGAGACGTCAATGAGGCGTTTACAAGCATTGAAGCAGAAGCGGCGAAAGTGGGTCTAAGGGTAAATGGGGACAAGACCAAATATATGCTGTCATCCAAGAAAGACGCACATCACCGACGTCTTGGTCGGAACGTCACCTTCGGCAGCTTTATTTTTGAAGTAGTCAAGGACTTCGTCTACCTTGGCTCGGTAGTGACAAGCAGCAACGACACCAGCGCTGAGATAAAAGGCAGAATAACTCTTGCCAATCGCTGCTTCTTCGGGCTCAAGAGGCATTTGAGTAGTAGAGCCCTCTCTCGAAAAACTAAGGTTTCCTTCTACAAAACCTTAATCATCCCGGTCCTCCTCTACCGCGCTGAGGCTTGGACGTTATCAAAAGCGGATGAAGAGGCTATTGGGCGATTCGAGAGGAAAATTCTGCGTGCAATCTTTGGTCCCGTTTGTGTAAACGGAGAATGGAGGAGGAGATTCAACCAAGAACTGTACGGGCTGTACAGCGACATCGGCCTGGTTAGACGTCTTCGGATCCAACGTCTAAGATGGCTGGGCCATGTAGAGCGAATGGACATCAACGCTCCGGCCCGAGGAGTCTTCGACTCCAACCCCGAGGGACGACGCAGCAGAGGACGACCGCATTTAAGGTGGCGCGCACAGGTGGAAGGGGACCTCAACCAACTGGGCGTGCGGCACTGGAAGCGGCTGGCCGAAGATCGGGCCGGCTGGAGAGGCTTGTTGGTTGAGGCCCTGGTTCACCCCGAACTGTAGCGCCATCAAAGTAAGTAAGTTTTCCCCAAGAATAAAGGGGTCGGGTCACTGCACTGTTCACTACCTGGCGGATGCCAGGGCAGCTATCCAGGCAGGCCACGCGGAGGCTGTTTGCTCGCTCCCTCTTCCCGTGAAATTGGTCACTATGGCTTGAATTAGTTGGTCAGTAGGTCGACGCAAAGAATATCCTCCACAGAGCATACATTTTGATAATAAAATCGAAATATTTGCAAACATTGTATGGACGCAAGTCATTTTGTGCTGAGATGGCAAGGCTACTTGGCTCTCTAATCCCCACATGGATGCAATAATTGAAGATAAGGAAAACTGATGCACAAGTAGACAAGTAGCTTGATATAAAACGTGAAGAGTGGACTGAGTTATAGGAAGCAATTCGCAACAATCCATATTTCAGGCTTAAAATCTGTTATGCTTCAACCACATTGTTAATGCCTAGGTGTAATGGGGTACTAGGTAAATGGTCAATGTGATTTACAAAAGCTCTCTACTCGAATCCTTCACCCTGTTATTGCCCTTAATATTCAAACACATTGTTGTCCTCAGATAATGGACATATGAATTAGCCCACTACATACACTGATTTCATAGTACCATCCATGAAAATATGCATCATCAGTTGCACTGAATTCCTCAAGTATTGGTCAAACTACATATGACGACCAGACAAAACCCCCTTCACGTGGCACAAGCACTCGTTCTACACCCGAATGCACCTTAAACCAATCGCCACCCATCCGAACCAGAATCACAAATCACTGAATTAAGTAATCCCATCCACTTCATCCTTAAAATCATAAATATCCAACGTCAGTGTAAAACAAAGGATCCATTTGAGTCCTTATCTCGTCACAACACCCTTCGCCCATAACGAGAGTCCTAAACAAACACCGACACCCAATATGAGCGCAGAGTGTACAGAAGTTATTAATGACACCAGATGTCATTCGCAAACCTTTGAGCGCCTAATCAACCGAACGAGTCCCATACGAGAACTTGAAAGAAAGGCAGAAGCACTCAGTCGCTTCGGGTGTGTCCACGTATAGTATGTACCAACCAACCAGTCTGTGGACGGTGCATATAATTGTCAGCTCCCCTGAGGATGAGAGATGCTTGTATGTCCTGGAAATAAGTAATAAAAAGAGAAATAACATCATCCCAGGAGTGAAAAACTGAAGTACAACATGAAATCTCTATTAATCATCGGGAAACCATTTATCAGACATTCGTCTTGTCATCCTGGCAGGCGAGCGAACAGCTGAGGAGCCAGTTTGCCTGCAGTCAATTTGATATGTGACGTCAGTTTGGCTTTAAAGCCTCATGAAGATAAGGTAAATATTCAATGAGGTCCTTTTGTCTTGGACTTGTCCCACTTTGGTCGTCATTTCGCTCTTAGTGTTATGAGACAGCCGGAATGGATGGATATGGATTCGATGTGATGAGTTTCTGCTCTTGCTATTGATGCGAATGTACGTAGATGTCATCCAGTGAGGATGTCCTCTTGGTTAACAGGAGCGTTATGACAAAATTGTTTGAATGTAGTGTCAGTGTCGAAATGAGGTGTCAGGAAGATTTGCCAGGGTTATAAGAGGGAAATGAAATGGCATGGGGGCTTATGTTGTGACCGAAGATCAAGGATTTAGTTAAGATGTTAAAATACCCAAAATGACAAGCATACTCCTAGATTATGGGAATAGAATGCGGACAAAAACGGATGTGAAAGGGAAGTTGCATGAGCTGTCCTTGTATCATGCTTTGGACTTTGCTTATGACAATACAAGTAGTCCACTTACAATGTCTTTGTTTTAATGGTCAGTCTGATCAGCAACATGGTTCCAACACTACCGGTCGAAGTAGAAAGAATATAAGAAACTTATTCGTAAATCGAAGAACGATTTTTATAGGAACTTCTGCGAAGAAATCAAGTCTCTGAGCGCGACTAGCAAGTTGGTTAAGGTCCTTAAACTGGGAAAACCGACAAAGCTGAGTCTATAGCGGAAACTCCATTCCTTGGCGCACGGTGAAAGTAGTCTATATTCCCAAAATAGGAAAAGAATCTTGGACCAATTAGTCTAACATCTTTCCTGCTGAAAAGCATGGAGAGACTGGTAGAGTTGCACGTGCGCAAATTTGCCCTTAGAATGCACCCTCTTTCACAGATGCAACATGCTTATCAGCGCGGAAAATCCTGCGAAACTGCGCTTCAAAACCTAGTCGAGAGAATTAAGGAGTACGCGCTGGGCATCTTCAACGATATTGAGGGAGCTTTTGATAACGTACCATTCGATAGCATATACAACGTCGCCAGGCATTATGGCGTAGATGAAGTACTGGTCTTGTGGATCAAAGCAATGCTTGTACACAGGACATTAACCACTGATGCAGGCCTTGACCAGTGTGTCAAGTCCGACGTTAACAGGGGCTGCTCGCAAGGTGGCGTCCTACCTCCGCTGTTATGGTGCATGGTGGTCGACTCTCTGCTTGATGCTCTCAATGCCTCTGGAATCTATGCCCAGGCCTATTCGGATGATGTCGCCGTTCTTTCTGTCGGGTCATGCTTAGCGACTGTCCGTCTCAAAGCATAGGCGGCGCTAAATGTGATCAATGACTGGTGTACCAGGAATGTGCTGTTGATCAATCCTCTTAAGACCGATGTCGTTCTCTTCACGAGAAGGAGGAAATATACTGACATGACTCAGCTATTACTAAAGGGCACTTCCATCCCGATATCCAAGAAGGCTAAGCATCTAGAAGTCACCTTGGATAGCAGGCTTCTCTGGTCAAAACATGTTGAGTCAAAAACCACCAAAGCGTTGTCACCTTCTACCTCTTGATATATATATCAGAGGAGGGCAAATGGCCTCTGGTACAACTCGCACAGGAATAACAGTGTGCTTGCACAAGGATTGTCCTGCGACTCCTGTCTCATGGACATGCCTCCTGACGCATTGACGCCCGTTATCCTACTGCGCTGCAATTTTACAGTCGAGATTCCATGGCGTCAGGATTGGCTCTGGTTGGATACTGAACCTGGAAAGGATAGTCTTCGCATTTTCACGGATGGCTCCAGGTCTGGGCCGCTGTCAGGTGCTGGAGTCTTCTTTGAGCGCGAAAAAATCCAACTGCACTTCTCGTTAGGAAAATATGCGTCGGTCTTCTAATCCGAGATATACGCAATCCTAATGGCCATGCACTATGTTGTGAAGCACAGGTGGAGGGGGGAAAGCATATGCGTCTGCAGTGACAGCCAAGCTGCACTCAAAGATGTGTGGAACCCCTTAGTTGTTAGTGTTAGTGTCCAGATTAGTGTTTGAACTCAAGTCCTTCTTAAACAGAGTCGGTAGACTAAATTCATTAAGGCTTGTATGGGTTCCAGGCCACTCTGGGATCCCAGGAAATGAGATCTCTGATGAACTCGCCAGAATGGGTTCAGAGGAGAGCTTCTCAGGACCTGAACCAGCTATAGATCTACTTGCGTCCACGGTAAATTCCTACATTAACGATTGGGTGTTTAATAAGCACAACCGTAGAAGGCTTGTGGGAGTCATTACGGGCTCTTACACTCTTGCTAACCATCTCTGCGTACTTGGCATCAGTGAGACGCCTACCTGTGCTGCATGTTGCGAGGAGGATGACACGGCAGATCATTTCCTCTGTGATTGTCTCGCCTTTGCTCGCGCACGGTGGCTCACCCTTGTAGCCGACGTGGTGTGTACCGTATATCTAGCTCTACATCACTGAAGCTCCTCCTCACTTTTCTCTGGAATACGGGGAAAATAGAGTAATGTAAGGTGTCTGTCTGGAGACAATGGACCAGTGTTCTTGACGTACACAAGTGGTCCAGATGGTATTTACCCGATAATTCCGAAGAGGTGTTCTTCTATACTGGCAAGACCATTCCGTACGCTAGCTTTTTCACCTTTCCTACTCTTCTGGGCTCTACCCGAGTAGGTGGAAAATAGCATTTGTCCAACGAATCTTCTTCTCTCTCCAATTACAGATTCATCGCACTAACGTCCCTTCTTTCTTAGGTCATGGAAACGCTGATAAACCGTCTGCTAATGAAATATCTCGAGCCGGTCACTCAATCAAATCCACTGGTGATTTGATGGTATATCTCACCGAGAAGTGGAATCGTTCGCTCCACCAGGCGGGTGAGAGCAAAATAATTGCACTTGGTATTTCGAAAGCATTTGACAGAGTTTGGCATGAAGCTCTGTTGTCGAAAATGCGTGCATTTGGGATCGCCGACTCTCTTCTTCTATGGATTAGAAGCTACCTTTCGAATCGTTCAATCCAACTTGTCTTGGACCGATTCAAGTCTGACACTCACTTTGTAAATGCTGGTGTTCCTCAGGGCTCCGTTTTGTCTCCGACACTCTTTCTCATTTTTATAAATGATCTCTTGTCTGTTACTTCTAATCCAATTCATTCTTTCGCTGACGACAGTACTTTCAGCTTTTCATATTCGTTCACTTCTTTACAACCCTGCACTTCGGCTGTAAATAGTGAGCGGCAGCCTATGTTAAGCTCATTCAATTCCGATATCGACAGCATCATTCACTTTGAAGAACGTTTCGGTCGTATTGTCAAATATAGAGATTCTTTCTTCAATCGAACCACAGGAATGTGGAAACGTGCTATCTCGTTCGGTCTTCCCCTCGCAGTACAATATGCAGACATTTAAGACCAATGTCAATAGACACCTCCTCTCCCTTTCCCTGTTACCTTCTGACTTTATAAGGCCTTTGCCTTGAGTCCGCGTATGACAATAAAAAACAAAAAAATTTAAAATCTTGGATGCAGGGTGACTAACCGCCCTGATGTCTGCAAGAAATTTGCAGCATTCTTCTTATCCTTAAGGAGAATTGACTGTAGAAGACCTGCGGGCGTAGTTACGGGTCATTACACTTTTGCCAAGCATCTCTGCGTGCTTGGGACTATGAGACTAATCTCTCTAAAATGAACCGACATCAACAAAATCGTTGGTGTCGTCACCGTTCACGGTCTTATTGGTAGTCATGCACAAAGACCGGGGCAAGTTTCGAACGACTTCTGCAGGAGCTGTTAAGACGTAGAGGAGGACGAATACATTCAGCACCTGTTCTACGCCTGTCCGGGACTCTGCTAAAGCAGGAAACGATACGTAGGATCCTACTTCCTTAATGATATGACTAACGTTCATCACCGAACTTCTTAGTTACCTAAGAGCAATGTGGTTCCATAAATAGGGGTTGACCCACTCGTAGCAACACAAAGGGCCTCTAAGTGTATACACCCCTTCGTAGAGGCTACGGATTACCAATGTACCATCACCATTGGTGCGGACGTTTAATGATATTGTAAAGAACATATTTCTCACCTCCAATAACTATGCGGTACAAGAACGGCTCTGAATTGTAACGCGACAAAAGGCACAGTGAAAGTCCGATTCGATTATTGTGCGATAGGTGTCGTGGTGTCGAGGGCGCCGTGGTGCAGTGTTTAGTGTGTTGGACTCTACCGCACGATGAGCGAGTTCGGATCCCGATAACACCATCGCCATCGGATGTTTTCGGGCCGTAGCTCACGGATTGCTTGGATGATATTGGCATTACGTACTTGAATCGTTTCCGATTCGTTCCGATGTTGGCATAACATCGGTCCTTCACGGTTCCCCACAAAAAATAGTCCAAAGGGGTCAAATAGCAGCTCCGAGGCGGCCAATTGACATCGCCAAGATGGCTGATAACACGATTTGGGCATTTAGTGTGCAAAAGATCGACTGTGGCATGGGCTGTGTGGCATGGCGCGCCATCCTGCATGAACCAGAGGTCGTCCAAATCCATATCTTCAATTTCAGTACAAAAAAAAAGGTCGGGTTTCGGCGCTTGGCGCCAAATCAATTATTTCGTGACAACGTCTATTATACCATTTTATGAATGAGGTATAAATATTATATATTCAACAATTACATATAATTTTTTTTATGATTTCAATGTTTTATTTTCATATTACAGTATTATACATGTTAAGTGTTCTTTATTTATTACAGTATTATACATGTTAAGTGTTCTTTATTTCTAATATTCTACTAACAATAGGTCTATGATATGATTTTATTTGATTTAATTCCACTAAACGACGCCGAATTTTTTTTATCTGACATGTTGATAATTCTCGCGCGAGCTCACTACTACATTCTCGCTAGGCCACGCCTACTCACACGGTTAGTCTACATTTTTCTGCGTTTTTTGCGTTTCGGCATCCCATATTTCAGCGCTAACCGATTTAATAGACGTTGTCACGTCAAAAAAACATCACTCCACAATCCGCACAAAACTGTCACTCTCCGTGGATGCATTGGCTTCTCGATAATAACTTGCGGATTTTCCGAGCCTCAGATGGGGCAATTTCGTTTGTTAACGTAGCTCTTGTCCAATTCAAGCTGCTCTAATGGCCAGACTGCGAAGCGATAACACAGCGGATGGTCGCGCGCCTTCAATTGCTGAGTCAATTGGACCTTGTAAGCTAAGTCCGAGATCTTTGTGCAGAATTCTCCTCAGGCTAGTTGACCTCTTGAGATCGATGGTGAGTTGATGTTAGTGAATTGAGTCTCACACTCTGGGCCACAGCAGCCACATTCTCATCTGCGCGCACCGTGCGACGACAGCATACCAGTCTCACAAACTTTTTGGTGGGTGCTTCATTTCGGCCAAAACTTATTTTCAAAAAACGCACTTTTTGGGCTACACAGCACTCGATTTGGAAATGAGTTTCCAATATTTTCCAACGTTGTTCAAGCGTAAGGCGACACGATTCGTTCCGCGAGGGTATGATACTGACCAGGGATAAAGAATTGTTTGTTCCTTATACTGACTTTCTGTCAAGATTTCGAGCGGGAAACAGCTGTCAGTGTCAAGACAACCTATGATTGAAAAACACCCACTAGATGGCCCACCCATCTTCGGCTTTGTACGTGGAATGTTAGGTCCCTAAGCAGGCCACGTTCAGCCGAACAACTTGCGGACGCCCGAGACCTCTATAAAGCGGACATAACCGCCATCCAGGAAATGCGATGGAATGGACCGGGTATAAAGCGGATGAAAAACTGAGATATTTACTACGGCGACTGCTTTAGGGAGAGAGGGCACCGATTATCTGGATGCGGATTTGTTGTTCAAGGTGGACTAAGGCAAAAAGTCCTAAGCTGTCGGCATGCGAGCTAACGCCTCATAATAATCCGTATCAAAACTTAATTTTTTAACATCAGCCTGATCTGCGTCCACGCCCCCACGAAAGACAAGGATGACTTCGCCAAAGATGAGTTCTACGATCTCCTAGACAGATTGTATGCCTAATGTCACAACTATGACATCAAAATTGTATTTGGAGACTTCAATGCCAAGCTGGGTAAGGAAAGCATCTTTGAACGAGTCATCGGCAAACATAGCCTACACGTAACCACCTCCAATAACGGCCACAGGCTGATTGATCTTGCTACAGGGCGAAATCTTCTTCTAGCCATTACGCGCTTCTCGCACCTCGATATACACAAAGGCACCTGGCGGTCTTTTGATCAATCGACTACCAACCAGATTGACCACATCGCGATTGACGTCAGACACTCCTCCACCACTATCTTGTAGTAGCCAAGAAGCGCTTATGGATATCACGAACGCAACGGAGTAGAGCAAGAATACAAAGTTATGACGTCGGAAAGCTACTATCGCCAGAAACCGCTCGTGCTTTCACCGATCGCACCTCCCTTAAGCTCTCCAATACACCTCAATCCTCCACGCTATCAATAGAACAGCAGTGGAGCCTTTGCAAACAAGTCCTGAAAAGCTCTGCATCCGAAGTTTTGGGTTTCAAGGCTCCACAACGAAGAAACACCTGGTTCGATGACGAGTGCAGGAGGATTCATACAGCGAAGCAGGATGCATATAAGGCCTCGCTGCATAAAAGAACAAGAGCAGCTCATGAGCTCTACGAGTTAAAAAGAAGGGAGGAGCATAAGCTTCTTAGAAGAAAGAAAAAAGAGCACGAGAAGCGCGCGATTGAAGATTTGGAGAGGTGTTACTGCAGGCGTGACGTTCGAAACTTTTATCAACAGACAAAGCGAACATGCCAACTTTATAAAGCCAGAACGGAAGCCTGCAGGGATGAGAACGGACACCTAAAAGTAGAATCGCAGTCGATGCTGAGAATATGGGAAAACCACTTCTGCAGACTGTATAACGGCGATGTTAGTCAATATACCGCTGTCAGGCAGAATGATCCATTTCTAATCGACGAAGACCGCAGAGAACTCTGTCCCCCTGAACTCGACAAAATTAAGATTGCCATAAAGCTGCTGGCGCAGACGGACTGTCTGCTGGGCTCTTCAAGGCAGCTGGGGATGACCTTGTTAGGAGGATGTATCAGCTCATCTGTAAGATATGGTTAGAGGAAAGCATGCCCGAGGAATGGAGTCTCAGCATCGTATGCCCGATCCACAAGAAAGGAGACCCCTCTGATTGCGCCAACTATAGAGGAATAAGTCTCCTTAACATCGTCTACAAAATCTTCTTTGCCGTTTTGTGTGAACACCTAAAACCTTTTGTAAATAAGCTGATAGGTCCTTATCAGGGCGGATTCAGGCCAGGGAAGTCCACCACTACGGCAGATCCTGGAAAAAAACCAATGAATTTCAAGTCGACACTCACCACCTATTTGTCGACTTCAAAGCCGCATACGACAGCGTAATTAGAGACGAGCTATACAACGCTATGTCTACCTATGGCATACCTGCTAAACTCGTCAGACTATGCAGGATGACCTTGGAGAATGCTCGCTGCTCCATTCGAATCGGTGAACACCTTACTGATAGTTTTGATGTCAAAAAGGGATTTAGGCAGGACGATGCGCTGTCGTGTGATTTCTTCAACATCGTATTGGAAACGATTGTGCAAAAATCACTGGCCAGTACAAGAGGCAAAATCTATTTCAAATCCTCGCAACTCCTTGCATACGCCGACGATATTGACATAATAGGTAGATCACAGCGAGATGTCAATGAGGCGTTTGCGAGTATTGAGTTCGAGGCGGCGAAAGTTGATCTGGCGGTAAACGAGGGCAAAACTAACTATATGCTGTCATCAAAAAAGGGCGCTCACCACCGACGTCTTGGCCAGAACGTTCGTATTGGCAGTTATAAGTTCGAGGTAGTTAAGGACTTCGGCTATCTTGGCTCTCCCGAACGACAAAGTTGACTCTATGTAAGACCCTTATCATCCCGGTCCTGTTGTACGGCGCAGAAGCATGGACACTATCAAAAACGGATAAGGAGGCCATTGGTCGGTTCGAGAGAAAGATTTTGCGCGTGATTTTCGGGCCTATAAACGCAGACGGGGGATGGAGGAAAAGATTCAAGCACAATTTTTACGGGCTGTGCAGCGACATGATCCTAGTCAGGCGTCTACGAATTCAACGCCTGAGATGGCTGGGCAATGTAGAGCGATTGGACACCACCGCTCCAGCCCGGAGAGTCTTTGAATCCAACCCCGAGGGACGAAGAAGCAGAGGACGGCCGCACTTAAGATGGCTCACACAGGTGGAAGGGGACCTCAGCCAACTGGGTGTGCGGCAATGGAAAAGGCTAGCAAAAGATCGTGCTAGTTGGAGGGGCATGTTGGTTGAGGCCCAGGCTCACTCCGAACTGTAGCGCCCGTTAAGAAGACGAAGAAGATGGCCCACCCTATCGATCTACTGACCACTGAGTGGCTGCATGATTCATCGCCTTCTAAACTTTGCGGTTCTTTTAAAACTGACTTCCTGCCAGCAACTTTGTCTTCAGTACGAGTGCTACGAAATCGCAGAGCAACTCCAGTCAGCAAAAGCAACGTATGTATATGCACTGCATATACATACAACTGCTCTTCCATAAAACACATTACATACAAACATTGACTTCGCCGCCAAACAAGTGGGATCAAGTGTCAAGTCAGTTCACTCCCTTACTCCTTTCACTCACATGTGCACATCGCATCCTCCTGAGCTGCCTCGCAACAGGCACCACTTGGTTTTCACTTTGCAAATGTGAAGCGAAGGTAGACGTTGAATCTATTCCGAGAAGCGGATTACGACTGATTTCCGTTTCGATTTTCTTCCCCTTTTGACTGTCGCTAATCCAAATAATCTCGTTGGAAGATGATGGCGTTGTCCTCCCCACGCTCTGCTGTCTTGCTTTGATTGAAATTGCTAACTTATTCCAAGGTTGTTTCGTTCTTATGGATTTATAGCGCGAAATCGAAATTTCGTAAACACATGTTCGGTGATAGCTTCTTCTCACTACACACGGGTATAGTCTATGTGGACTGTCCCATAAAATTTCATATCTTGCTCGTTATTGCTCTATCCTGGCGCCGACTACTACCTCGTCCCGTGTACCAGTTTCTGGTTCCATTTCGACTTGCTTTTCCTATTCCATTTCGCGCTTGATTTGGGCTCCCCTTGAAGGCGGGAAAACTGCTTTTTCTACCATTTTACCACCATCACCGCGACCGCACCAGGTCATCGGTGTCATCGTTTCTCCTGCTTCTCCGATTCCCAGGCATTATCATCAAACCGACTGTTGTCGTTCGGGGTGATTTTATGGTCAGATTCAGTTTCCATCCGGGATTGGGTGGACCAGCTACCATTTTCCGACGTCTATTAGCTCGGCAACTACAACCATTACCGGCATCGAGTCAAGACCGATTACGTATCAGAAAAAGATAAAAGCCAACCATATCTTTGGCTTGATGACTATGACGACGCTTAAGACAACACAGTGAGAGCGCCTGCTACAGGGATGACGGTGTCACCATCGCCAGTGATGAAGATGATGACAATGATGACGATAAAGTGAACAATACGCATACACACTCAAATATGTACTGGGACGAGGGCGTAGCAGTTTCACGTATGCTGACGTATCTTTGGATTGTACGGGATGCGCCGACGGGATAGCTTCTTCTATGCCGGGTAGCAATCACAGTGTGGTGCTAAAGGCGTCCATTGAAGTGAAAGAACTAGTGAAGCGCACAAAGTGTTTTATACTAACAGTCTGCGTAGTTAACATTGATTCAGGTTGGGATTGTTTTGTTTTATGGAATGGAATAAACTCTTAAAGGACTTTCCGCGCGATTTGTGTTTGATTCCTTTTTAACTGTGCGTAACTGGGTCAGCATGAACTGAAATCGAGATGTTTGCAACTTGATCTGTTTGGAAGGTTATATGAAATAAGGGAACTACGAAGGTAACGTGAGAGGTTCTCGGTCTGACACAGAGGTGGCGTTCAAATTCGCAAAAGTATATTTTTGCGGACACGAACCGACGGTTGTGTTTGAATTTCGCTGCCAAAGCTTAATGGTAACTTTCAGCTGCATACCGCTGAATGCCAATGCCAGAGCACGGAGCATTCTAGGGACTTCTGACGTAAAGAAGGGGAACGTCAGACGGCGAACATACGAGAGATTGAACAGAGGGCTAGATAAGCGGGAACACTCGCCCTCGGGGGCATTCAGTATTCATTCAGTGCTTCAGCATGCAGTGATCAGTGATCAATTTCAACTAATTTCGACTCTTACTCTGTAGTCCGTTTACACGAATTTATGGATTAATCCATAACCAAATCCAAAAGTGAACATCTGAACGGTCAGGTGTTGCGATTTTTACCACTTGGTTAAGAAAAAGTTAATGTAAGACTCGGGAATGTCGCAGAAAGGTTCGGAGCCTATGTACTTTTCGCTGGAACCTTTCATAGCAAGTTGGTCGGCGATTTCAGTGCCCTAAAGGCCTTTGTGCCCTGATACCCACCAGAGTTTGACATTATTTCTTTTGGCTAGGTCCTGTTGGGTATCATAGCATTCTTTAACGGAGTTTGAGTTGGTGCTATACGAGCTCAGCACATTGAGCGCTGTTTGACTATCCGAAAGCATATTGATGATTACACCTTTGTTCCCCCACCTGATTATCTACCTTGTCGCGGTTTGGGGGCTTCCGACCAAAGGATAATCGACCCCGTCATTCCCCTTCACCAACCCAAATCCCATCCCATTCCACTTCTCCCAACACACTCCTACCTATCCCCTCCTCATCCCCTGGGCTGGACATAAGGTGTCAACCGTACCGTGCCGAGATGTGACCCAGGCTGAGAGCCCAGACCAAAAATAGCTCAGTCGCAAACGGTGTATCCGGATACCTCCATTGCGGATCTCTGCCCAGGTGGACATATATTTCTCCGCTTCTCGTGGGAACCACATGTACAATAATAATAATAAGCCCGATAATGAGTCCGGATCTGATAAAAATCCGGAAGGGGAATAAAATCCCCTCTACTTCCAAGGTGGTAAAGACTCCGACAGGAGAATCGACGAACCGCTCTAAAAAGTTGTCAGAAGACAAAAATGACAACAAGAAAAACAACCCATCGACCAAGGCCTATAGAAATTGTAGGGCGGCCTTGAGGGTACTGAATCGATGGGGCCATAAGACCGACTAACCAGAAAAAGCCAAGGAGTCGGTCGCCTGGGCGACAGGAATCCTGGCCCAGAATAAAGAAAAGGCCAAGAGGCCCAGATCGTTCCCCGAGGAACCAAAGCGGGAGGGTAAGCAAAGCTATAAAAGCCTTTCGGTGAGGTTTCGTAGGAGTGCCTGACGGTCGAAATCATAGATGATAGCGATCCGGACGGCAAATTGAAGACAGAAAAGTGGAAGGGTGTCGATCAAGCACTATCGGCAAACTCCCTAAAAACCGCTAGGAAGAACTCTGGACCACCGCCCATCTGCAACGACGCTGGATGGTACCAAGGCAGGGTCAAATTACTAAGCTGTGCCGACGAAAGATCCGTTGATCTTCTAAAGGCTACAGCTGCCGAAATAAGGGAAATATGGATGGGAGCTAGGCTCAAGGTCGTAACTAAGGACCAGATCCCTAAACGACCGCGAGCTAGATGCTGGCTCCCGCTGGTACCAGACAACCCCATAGATAGATAGATAGGGCTTGGGGGGTGGGACAGAGTCGCCTGATCACTGCGGCCACGATTGGGCCTATTGTGATGTCCCCCACTTACAGTTCACTCAGAAAACCTGAGTTCGTAATAAAGCTTAGTATGCTTTTGAGTGAACTGGCAGCAATTTCTTCTGCTTCAAGATAATGCTTGCCTAGGTGACGAAGACGTGTACTGACCAGGCAGTTACAGTGGCATAGTATGTGCTCTGCTGTTTCTTCGTCTTCATTACACATACGGCAAGTGTCATCTTGTATGATGCCCATTGTCTTGAGGTGTTTATTAACTGGGCAGTGTCCAGTAAGGAAACCTGTGATTAAACGAATCTGACTCCTCGAAAGCATGAGAAGTTGTTTCGTTCTTTTGAGGGATGTAATTGGGAGGAACAGCTTGGCTTGTCTGCTACCTTTCGTTTGTGACCAGTAGTGATCCGTCGTGTTCCTTAACCAATTTTTTATGCAGCATTTGGTGGTGCTAGTGGGTATGCCGCAGAAAGGCCGTGGCATCATAAATGGTGATGCAGAGCCTTTCCTTGCTAGTAGGTCCGCCTTTTCGTTGCCTGTATGGCCGCTGTGTCCAGGTATCCAAATGAGATGAACTCTGTTTGTACTGGCCAGCTGGTGAAGTAGCTGTAGGCAGTCCCATACCAGCTTGGAGGTTATTTCAAAGCTCTTTAGGGCTTGAAGTGCAGCCTTGCTGTCAGAGAGAATGTAAAGGTTTTTGTTAAGTATATAGTTATATCTGTCTGTTATATCTGTCCATGCTGACATAGATGCATGTGCCTGTATTTGCTCCGTATACTCCAGCCCCAACGCCTTCGTCCGTTTTGGAGCCATCTGTGTACCACACGTAGGATCCATGGTTGAAGGAGGGTCTATCCTGTTCCCAGTTTTGTCGGTTAGGGAATGTGACCTTGTGTATTGGCTGAAGTTATATCTGGGGAGACAGTTGTCTGTAAGAGATATCTTTAGGATTTCATGCCTGTTTATTTCTGTAAGGATGTCAGGGTGAAAGAACCTAGGAGATGAAGAGGTGGCAGGTCTGTGATGACTTCTAGTGCTGCTGTGGGGGTTGTTCTCATGGCCCCAGTGATACAGATGCAAGCTAGTCTTTGCAATTTGTTGAGCTTGGCTTGCACTGATACTTGTTTTGTTTTGTGCCACCAGACGGGCGCAGCATATGTAAGGATTGGTCTGGTGATTGCTGTATATAGCCAGCGGGACATTTTGGGGTTTGTGCCCCAGTATTTGCCAGTGAGACTTTTGCTGGTCCATAAGGAGATCCTGGCTTTCTCAATGGTCTTTGTAATGTGAGAGTTCCAAGTGAGCTTTTCGTCTAGAGTTATCCCTTGATATTTGACTTCTTTTGAGAACTCTATCTCTTCACCAAAGAGGGTAGGCTTAGTAAGTTTGTGCCTGTTCCTTCTTTTGGTGAAGGCGACTATGGTGCTTTTTCTAGGATTTACATTTAGTGCAACCCTTATGCACTAGTTAGCAACAAGGTTTAGTGCCCGTTGGAGGAGTTCCGAGACTGTGTCTTCGAATTTGCCTCTGATCAGGATCACTATGTCGTCAGCGTAGCCTTGGACATAGAAGCCATTGTTGCTGAGTATGCTTATCAGTTCGTTGACCACGATGGACCACAGGAGTGGTGAGAGAACCCCGCCTTGAGGGCATCCTTTCGCGGCGTTAACGCTGATTTTGTCATTGCCTAGCGAGGTGTTTATTTTCCTGTTGCTAAGCATATGTTGGATCCAATTGCATGTGGTGTTGTCCACCCCTGTGCTGAGGATGCAACGTTTTATTTGGGTGTATTCGGTGTTATCGAAGGCACCCTCAATATCGAGAAAGCAACCTATCGCAATTTCTTTGTCGCTCAGGGATTTATTAATCCGGGTCGTTAGTTCCTGAAGAGCATGCGTGGTCGATTTCCCAGGCTGGTAGGCATATTGGTTTTTGTGAAGTGGTGATCTTCTCAGTGCACCGTCCCTGATATGCCTATCCAAGATTTTTTCCATTGTTTTTAGGAAGAAAGAGGTAAGGCTTATCGGTCTGTAGGACTTAGGCAGGTCTGTGGGTCTACGGCCTACTTTGGGAATGAATTTTACCTTTACCTCTGTCCAGCTTGTTGGTATGTGTCCCCATGCATAGCTGGTTCTAAAGATGTTAATGAGCATGGGGCTAATTTGCGCACTCCCCTTCTGAAGAAGGGCTGGGAAGATGCCATCCAGACGACCCCATTGAAACAGTTAAGACAATCAACTACTGCAACCCCGATCTCCCAACCAGATATTGGAGAGTCGCGAAGCTGGAGGAACTTAAGGGCCGATCAAGACAGGCAATCATTGTACTGAACTCTGAAGCCCTGGGACCTCTGGCCCAATGCGACTACCATATCAGGCATGGCTTAAAAAGAGTCAAACTCATTATATGTATATAAAAGGATGAGGAAGTACCGCCATCCGGCAACGATGACACGGCTAACACCGAGGTCAGCGAAAGCTCGACGGAGCAAGAACCCCCAATCCTCTCGGGGAGCAAGGGCCCTGCGACAGTAGAAGCCGCAGCCCCAGCAACATCCCTGGTCAATAAAGACCAGGAGTCACTGCTCGACCCCGGAAGCGAGGGCTATTCTACTAGCTCGCCGATGGAAGACGATCTTCTGGATCTGGAAGACCACCACCGTGGTGAAGGCTAATCGAATCGATAACAGCTATTATGCTGAGACTAATTCAGATAAACCTCCATCACTCGAAAGCGGCAACCGCAAATCTTCTTCTCAGACTGGCCAAAGGAGAAGAAGACATAGCCTTAATCCAAGCAAAGAGTACAAGAACCAACAGAGACTGGAGGTTATACAAAGATTCGCTCAGAGTGTACAAACAGACCCTGCCGGACAGGCAAAACTGGACCCGCCAAACGCAACCCCGCAGAAACTGCGTGGATTTTTACACTGACGGGTCTAAAACCAAAGACGGGGTGGGTAGAGGGGTATTATGCAATCAACTAAAGTTGAATAATGCTCTAAAATGACCAGATCACTGCAGCGTTTTCCAGACGGAACTGTTGGCTATAAAAGAGGCCTTGTCTTGGCTGAAGTGGAACGTGATATCAACCATTAAACTTAATCTCATAAACCTCGCCAGGGCTGAAACGAACCTGAGAATATGGCCCCGGCTCGACAGTCAACGGACTAGGAGTATAGTCTCCCTAAAAAGAACTGACATCTACAAAATCATCGGTGTCATCATAGGACACAGCCTTATTGGCAGTCACGCGCAAAAACTAGGATTAGTTCCGAATGATTTCTGCAGAAGCTGTCCAGACGAGAAGGAGGTCGAATCCATTCACCACCTTCTCTACGCCTGCCCAGCATTCTGCACAATCAGAAAACTATACCTAGGATCTCACTTCCTTAACAATCTGACAGGTGTTCAGCAAGTAGGGATATCTGATCTTCTTAGCTTCTTAAGAAGCACAAAATGGTTCCACGAATAGGGGGCTAAATCCCTATGTGTATTCTTCTCAATTCTTGGAAGGCTACGAACCTACCTACCTACCTTACACCTCTGTTGCCAGTGTCTACGTTTAGGTTGACGCATGTGAGGATGGCATATGATGGCCTCATTTCCAGAGCCTTCGAGATTTTCCGATTTGGTCCAAAGATGCTAGTGTCAATACCGGAACCCATCTTGAAGATATTCGTGTACCACCTGAGGCGTTTTACATTGAACAAGGGATCGCCGTTTTCCCAAGCTGTGCGGCTTGGGATCAGAGTCTCTATTCATTTGTCAAAATTGAGCGTGTGTAGTAATGCGTCCGAGACCCTGGTAATCAGGCTCGGGAAGGTGTTGTAATATGGACATGTGACCTACGGGTCTACATGGCATATTTGCTCCCGAGCCGAGAATTCTGAATGCACTGCGTAAAGCCACCGTTTTGATAAAAAGGTGCAGTGGAGTGAGTCCAACGAGTGCTTCTTGGGCTGTCGTGAGGCAGGTTGGCATAGCGCCTGTGATGCCGAGACACGCTAGTTTCTGAAGGCGTTGAAGCTTAACAATTGTAGTTTTTTGCTCAGCTTATGACAACCATACTGTGGACCCATAGGTGAGGATAGGTCTTACTATCGCTGTGTACAACCAGTGGACTATCTTAGGTTTAAGTCCCCAGGTTTTACCGTAGATTCGTCGACAGGCCCACATGGCGTTAGTCGCTTTCATGAGTTTAGTTTTCATATTGGAGTTCCAGTTGAGTCTGCGGTCTAGGTCAATACCTAGATACTTTTCCTCCTCTAAAAATCCTTTGCGTGCGCCATTTAGAAAGATTGAGCAGGGCTGTACCTTTCTCCTCTTTGTAAATGAGAGTGAGATTGTCTTATTTGGGTTGATCGATAAACCCTCTCTGCCACGCCAGTCAGAGATAAGTTGGAGCGCAAGCTGCATGCGCTCACAGACAGTGATTTCGCACTTGCCCGTAACAATGATTACTAGGTCATCAGCATATCCGATGACCTCGTCGCCCCGAGTGGTTAGCTTGCGTAGTAGATCATCGACTATCGACCAAAGCAGTGGTGAAAGGACTCCCCCTTGTGGGCATCCTCTAGCCGCCGATACTGTCACTGAGACCTCTCCGCATGTGGCTGATATGATACGGCTATTTAGCATCGCCCTAATCTAGTGATTGGTGGGATGGTCCACACCCCTGTAGGATAGTGCAGTGGTGATCGAATCATAGCTAGTATTATCGAAGGCTCCCTCTATATCGAGAAAGGCGCATATTGCGATCTCCTTTTGTGTGAAGCCACATATTTTCAATACGCGACACCAAGTGGTGTAGCGCGTTCTCAGTAGATCCTTCTTTGCGAAATGCGTACTGCTTGGGATGTAGAGTTGTCCGATTCTCCAAGATACCTCTAATATGGAGCTCTATCAGTTTCTCCATTGTTTTTAGAAAGAACGAAGTCAAACTAATAGGGCGATAGGATTTAGAACCAGGGAAGTGCACCTCGAGCAAAGTCTCCAGGGTTTCCCTGCGATTGACGGTAAAGTACCGTCTGATTGCGAAGCAGCCCGAGTCCATTTGTGTGCTCTTGGGATAGCGCTTTATGGAGTCGGGCTGCAGTTGGAAGCGAGTCTATGTTCGCGCTGTGTTTCCTCCAATACGTTGTCTTGGATTTCTTGAGATGGAGGTTGTATTTAGTTAGAGCAGATCTATAATCATTCCAACTATTATACCGTTAGCTCTGTTAAACAGCGATCTCACCTTCTTCCTTAGGGACTCAAGCTGAGTATTCCACCAGGGCACACACCGCCTGGGAGTATTTGACCTAGATGTACAGCTGTCTCTAAAGAATGAGATGAGTGCTGCATTGAGCTGGTAAGCCGCTTCATCGATATCATCTGTCAATTCAATCGCCTTGAGAAGCATATCCTCTTTAGCGGCGAGGTGAGCTTGAAACCGAGCCCAATTCGTTCGTTTGGGCTGACATCTAGGCTCAGCCTCCTTAACCTCACCGGAGATGTTGAATCTGATATACTGGTGATCAGACAGTGAGGCTTCATTGGAGACGTGCCAGTCCCCAATCGCATTTGAAATAAATGGGCTGGAGATGTCGAGGTCAAGCACCTCTTCTCTGACCGTATTTATGAATGTAGGTTTGTTGCCTCTATTGGGAACGGTGCATTCATTTGCTTGTTACCCGTATTAAGCAGTATTACGTCTGGTGACGATAGGGCTTCTAGTACTACCTCACCCCGTCTCTTGGTCCGTGTGCTGTACAAGTCAATGGCCCATGCGTTGAAGTCCCCAGCGATAACTGATGGATTATGCCCTCTAACATCGTCCACGAGCCTATCAAGCATGGCTCGGACTTACATAACAACTATAGACATGTACCCCTTGGACCTTTGTTCGCACGAATCCTATTCCAGATGTCATCATATTGTCCTCGAATGCGTAGTCACCGCATGCTCAAATAGCAGCCCTTTTTGAATTGTCCGTTGCTCAGGTCCTATCATCGAGATTCTTCGCGAACGGTTTGTGTAGGTAGATCCTGTACCGTTTCGCAGTGGTTTAGGTTAAGTTGCAGTACTTTCATATGCTTTTTGCAGCCTTTACAGCTTCCTGGTATGCAGGACGTACTACGCTTCCTGCCGCGTGATAGGTCTTGCTGCTTCCTCTTTCTTCACAGAGGTTACATCTTGGGTCATTACGGCAGTTCTTGGACACATGGCCTTTCTGTCCACACTTGATGCAGTCTTCACACCTTTGTTGGGTATCCGCACTTAAGGCACGCCTGCCTATCCGATTTTTATTTTTCCTGCTTCAAGTATCTTTTTAGCAGCATTTATCGGGAGGCTTATGACTGCTATTGGCGTCCCTTCATAGGCCGTTCTCAGGGATTTAATGAACGAAGCCTGCATGCCTCTTATTTCGTCGTACCGATCGGACAGGACTTGGCAAATTTCCTCTTTTGTGGTGACGCGATCTAGATCTTTGCTCTCAATGAGCATCTCCTGCGTTAGGCACCTCACTTCTGCAGCTTCTCCGAGAAACTGCTCTATCTTAATTCGGTGTTCGGAGGCTCTAACATTCGATGCTTTCTTGGGCTCAAGCAGAGTGGCCCGTGGTGTTGCTACGACCTCCTTTTCATCCTCCCCTGCGTCTACGCAGCTTCAGCAGAAGGCATTCGAAACTTGCCTTAGTCTTTATGCGTGACTGCCAATAAGACAGTGACCATTGATGACGCCAACAATTTTGTTGATGTCAGTTCGTAATAGAGAAATTAGTCCCTTGGTTCGCTGACGATCTAGTCGAGGGTAGATTTGCCTGGTGGTTAGGCCTTTTCCAACACTCCACCTCGCACACTACATCCGACTCCACTTCTCTCCCAACTGTCTCAACTCCCTCCTCAACAACACCTCCCCCTAGCCCCACCCAATCATTCGCTGATCCCCTTCTGCCGCCCTCTGTCAAAATTACCAAGCAATTTAATAATCTCACCGAATGCCGCTATGCTCTTTCTCGTTTTAGGGATAGAAGGATGTATGAGAACGTCCGCCTTTTTTTGGCTTACCTCCATGACAAACCAGACTCAGTTTGCTATGAGGGTAATATTAACACTAGCGTACTGGTATCCATTCAACAGGAAGGCCTCCCTTCTGACAATGCCAGCCTCAAAAACCTCTTTATCAAGTATCATGAGTTCCTTAATATGTCCCCCCAAAAAGCATCAAATGATCTTGATGCTTTTCGTCAATATATCCACTCAAAGCGAATATCCCACCTCCAGCGTAGCAGAGCTGACCACGACAGATATTTTCGTCCCTAATTTCCATCCTCTTCCTGCCCTCCACGTTAACCTTCCTCTCACCTTTTATTACCAGAACGTCAGAGGTCTCCGCTCAAAAACCCAAGCAGTCTTCCAACAGTCTCACGTTTAACCATTCGAAATCTTCGCTCTGACTGAAACCAACCTGATCCCCGCTATTAACAACGAAGAACTATTTCCATCAAATCTTAACGTCTACCGCGACGACCTTCTCAACCAACCTACCGATAGCCGCCCGTGTCGTGGCGTTTTAATAGCCGCCCTAAACACGATCGACTCGTCCCTTATTGCAATATCCTCTTCCCCCTATCTCGACTTTGTTTAAATCAAGATCGTACTGCCCCGTAAGTCGCTCTACATCATCTGTTTTTATATCTTACCATCTCAACCTATTAAGTCCTATGAACTCGCTATTAATGCGATTGATCACATAAATGACTTACGGGATGCCCGCGATGAAATCCTTCTCTTCGGCGATTTTAATCTTCCTTTTCTCCAATGGGAACCATCAGAAGATCAATCATTTTACACTGCCACTAATCCATCTTCTGCCAAGGAATGTCTCTTAGCCAAGTGAGTGGCATCTCAAATTACATGGGTAGACAGCTAGATCTGATTTTCACAACCGACCCTATTAATTCCTCTGTTTCACTTTGTCCCCATTCCTTATCAACCATCGACAATTACCATCCTCCCCTTCTTCTCTCGTTTTTTCTCGACTCTCCACCACTGACCTCTTCCCCTCCAGCGCTCAAGTCTTACGACTTCCATAAAGCAAATTTCAACCTAATCAATGAATACCTCAATAGCGCCCCCTTCAATTTTGACGGCTTTACAATAAATGACGCCATATCCTTATTCTATAGAGAAATATTTAATTCTATTTCTCTCTACGTTCCCATTTCACGATCCAATCACTTATCTTCTCCTCCTTGGTATAATCGCAGGCTCCGTTCTCTAAGAAACAAAAGAAACAAACTGTGGGCTATCTTTCTTCGTACTCAGTCCCCCTATGACTTTTCCAACTATATTGGTACGTATCTACAATTTACCGAGCTTCATAACTCTCTCTACGAACAGCACTTGATCAAAACACAAGCCAATCTTATCAACAATCCTAAGTCCTTCTTTCAGTTTGTCAACTACAAAAGGAAATCTGATGGCTACCCAACCTCACCCTCTTTCAATGGCGAAACCTCGAATGATCCCAACACTGTCGCCAACCTTTTCAAACAATCTTTTGCCGATGACTCCTTTGTGCCGGACACTTCCCATTTCGACTACCTACCAAATTTCTCCCTCAGTCCATTTCTTCCACGTTCTGTTGAGCCCCATATCATTGAAATTAAACTGAATCAACTTGATGATGAGTTTACTCCTGGACCCGATGGTGTCTCCGCCATATTATTAAAAAAATGTTCCTTCATTCTCTTCGTCCCGCTCGCAAAATTATTCAACTTATCCCTGTCCCTTGGAGAATTTCCCCAGGTATGGAAAACCGCCTTCATAACTCCTATTCACAAAAAAGGTCCAAAGAGTGATGTTAACAACTACCGCCCCATCGCAAAACTCTCACATATACCCAAACTTTTCGAAAGCATCTTGTATGACACTCTAAGTTTCCATTGCAAGTCTCTAATCTCCTCAAATCAACATGGATTCCTCAAATCCAGGTCTACAACCACAAACCTTGTCGAATTCGTGTCCTTCACCCTCTCAGCATTAGAGAATGGAAACGAAGTCGACGTCATTACAACCGACTTCAGTAAAGCGTTTGACAAAATATCTCACAATCTAATACTCTTCAAACTGTCTGCCCTAGGCTTTGAACCCACTGCGCTGAAGTGGATATCTTCATATTTAAAAAACCGTTTCTACAGTGTTCGCTTCAGATCTGCCTTTTCTAACCCTTTCTTAGCCTCTTCCGGCGTTCCCCAAGGTGGCCACCTAGGTCCACTTCTTTTCATTCTTACCATAAACGACATTAAGATAATCATCAAACATTCCCATCTCTCACTGTACGCCGACGACACCAAGTTCTTTAATACCATTTCCTCGCTACAAGACTCTTCCCTTATTCAATCCGATCTCAATAGCTTTTCTACCTGGTGTTCCAAAAATTGCTTGGAGCTTAACATTTCCAAGTGTCAATCTATCACCTTCTCACGCAAACGTGTCCAATCCTCTCCTCGTCTCTATTTTCTCCAAAACCAACCCATTTCTACCGTTCAGGTTATCCGCGATCTTGGCATACTATGTGACCAAGAGCTCAATTTCCGCGCACATATCGACGATATAATTCTTAAAGCAAACTCTGCACTCGGTTTCGTGAAGCGCTGGTCTAAAGAATTCTCCAATCCCTACGTGACTCGATCCCTCTATATTACCTTCGTTCGCCCCCTTCTTGAATACGCATCGCAAGCGTGGTCCCCTTATCAACAAACCCACATTTCTAGAATCGAGAGCATCCAGCGTCGATTCCTACGCTTCGCTCTTCGAGGTCTGCACTGGCAAAATCCTTTGCTCTTACCACCCTATCAAGACCGACTCAAACTAATAAATCTTAGTACGTTGGAGGATAGAAGAAGGGTAGCTGACATCCTCTTCATTCATAAACTCCTAACAGGTACCATTGACTGTGCCAACCTCTACAACTCTATATCCCTTAACACTAACCCTCGTAATACTCGCAATCCTCGTCTCTTCTACCTATCCACCCCCCGCACCTCTTATGGCTCCCATGAACCCATCTCCCGTATGCTGGGAAGTGTTAATTCGAAAACTAACTTCGATTTCAACTTCAGCACTTCATGCCTAAAACTCCGTCTTCTCGGTATTCCCCCCTTCTCACTTCCATAGTTCCCTAATCGCGCCCCCCCCTCACCCGTTCTTGTTAGTTAGTTAAGGTAGACTAATTAAGAATGTAAGTTAGTTAAGTTAGAATTAAGAATGTTAGCTTGAATTAAGCTTAATAAATGGGGGTATTGGCCCCCACGAAAATTAAATTAAAACTAAGTCGTAGCCCAACCGACTAATCCTGTTTTTTTTTGGCGCAGGAGGCTCGCCATTCGCCCTTCCCCGTCTGCAATTTCCATAGGAAATCTCCAGATGGCACCACGAGGAGGTGGGGATAGGACTTACTAACAGTGCCGCAAGATGTTCGACTGCGGTGGCTCTTCTCGCTTTTTAGCAGGCCAGCATCCGTCGGATAGATGCTACCCCTACGAGGCCTTTGTTAGTCCTTTGCCATCCACCACCAAGACCATACAGGCGTTTATTCCACACCCATGATTCCTGAATGGATGCAACTTGATGATTTGCACACAATTCTGCTACTTAGAAGAGTGATAGTCAACTTGCAGTGCTATTGGTTAATTAGAGTAAAAGCTATTTAAGTTACATAGTAAACAAGGAAGTGAGTATAGATCAAGATCAGCAGATGGATTACTTCAATGCCACTAGCTATAAAAATGACCAGATCACTTTAGTGCCAACCGTTTCCCTAATCCCGCTCGTAGGTGGTTGTTTGTCGAACACTTTTTGAACCACTGTGTGCGAATACCACACGTTTTTTTGCAAATTATCTCTACAAATTATTGAAATCGGACTTTAACTAGCTGCGCAGTTCGAAAATAACTTTCGGGAGCTATTTATACCACAGAAGCAAAAAATGCAGCACCCACGCGGGAATACTTATTTGTGCTAAAAAAACCGCTATTGATGGTGCTCATGAACTTGGCCCAAACATTGTAGCCAAAAAGAAAATTGTTTAGAGACCAACGTAAGCAAAAGTTATTTAGGAAAATACAACGCAACATGTAATAAATTGCGAATATTATTTGGAAAATAATTGTCTGAGTCATGCTTGCTCTGCGTAGATGTAAACATTTGCTAACACACTTAATGTAAGGAAAAATGATGAACTTGTGAGGGAGGTTTTCAAGTCGTCGCCAAAGATATATGGCAGGCGCTCGAGGTGCTCGAGGGCATGGGTTCGGATATACAGGGTACAGTTGTTGATTGCTCTCAACCTGGTGAGATGCCAGCAACGATCCCTGTTGTAATGCCCGGGTCAAGTTGACTCGCGGCGCCCACTGGATAGCCTCTAAAACAG
Source organism: Eumerus sabulonum (assembly GCA_951905685.1). Lineage (NCBI taxonomy): Eukaryota > Metazoa > Arthropoda > Insecta > Diptera > Syrphidae > Eumerus > Eumerus sabulonum. The sequence continues at coordinate 12,211,335 of OX645060.1, forward strand.
CGGTTCCCAACCTTTTCTTGACCAGGGACCACTTTGATTTCTTTGTTGTTCTCAGGGACCACAAGAAAAATAAACTAAATCAATCCGGAAACAAATTTGAATGAAAAACTCAATGTAACTTTCATTAACAATATAATTTTAATAGAAAACATTGCATTTTTGTAAAAAATAAAATCTATTTCGAATCAATGTGTTTTTTGAGCTTGCATCTTCTGCACAAGTTCGGTAATCCTAGGACTAATACTATTACTCAAAGCTACACGCAAGTTATCACTAACTTTAAAGCGATTCCTAGTCTTGTTTTTAATTGCCAACAAAGCAGAAAACCCTTGTTCGCATAAATAAGTCGTTGAAAAATTCATTAGATAGCGCAAAGCAATTTCTCGAGTTTTGGTGTAAGAAATAGTTTTTTTACACCAAAACTTCTCAAGTGAATCAGATTCAAATGCATCCTTACAGTTTCTATCATTTTGATGTTCAATGAGTTCTTCCTGGATTTCTTCTGGAACTTCACCAGTATCGATGCTACGAATCAGTTTTTGAACAACTTTAACTTCTGTTTCTGAATATTCTGGGAAGTATCGATTGAATTCATCAATCAACACTTGTAGATGACTCTTAATGTTTTCTTGTATGTTTGCCTTATTGGCGACATACTTCTCATCCCCCATACATACTTTTAGTGTCGCAAACGCAGAATAGTTGTTCTCCCCAATTTTATCTAACCATAACTGCAGTTTGCAAATAAAGGCGCGAAGTTTATCTTCGTGAAGGACTAGCAAAGGCCTCGTAGGGGTAGCATCTGCCGACGGATGCTGGCCCGACAAAAAGCGAGTAAGAGCCTCTGCAGCCGAACATCTTGCAGCTCTGCTAGTCAGGTCCTACTTCCACCTCCTCGTGGTGCCATCTGGAAATTTCCTTAAAAGGGAAATTACTGACGGAAGAGGCCGAATGGCGAGTATCCTGCGCCACCAAACAGGATTAGTGTCGGTTGGGCTATGGTCTAGCGAACCATAACCGTAAAACCACTAATTGCTCAGAAACAAAAAACAGCCTCGGATAATCAAACGGAACGGATCTATGTTGACGACCCTTTAAGAAAACAAAAACCAAACAAGGACCTTCGGTTCCGTACGTGGAATGTTAGGTCCCTAAACAGACCACGTGCGGCTGAACAACTTGCGGACGCCCTAGACCGCTATAAAGCGGACATAACCGCCATCCAGGAAATGCGATGGAATGGACCGGGTAAAAAGCGGATGAAAAACTGCGACATTTACTACGGTGACTGCTATAGGGAGAGAGGACAGAGACTATTTGGATGCGGATTTGTTGTTAGAGGTGGACTAAGACATAAAGTCCTAAGTTTCCAGTATGTGAGTGAACGCCTCATAACGATCCGCATCAAGGCAAATTTCTGTAACATCAGCCTCATATGCGTCCATGCCCCCACGGAAGACAAGGATGACTCAATCAAGGATGATTTCTTTGATCTCCTAGACAGAACATATACCAAATGCCCCAGCTATGATACCAAAATCATACTAGGAGATTTTAACGCTAAGCTGGGTAAAGAAAGCATCTTTGAGCGGGTCATCGGCAAACACAGCCTACATGACACCACATCCGATAACGGACATAGGCTGATCGACCTTGCCACGGGGCGAAATCTTCTTGTAGCCAGCACACGATTTTCCCACCTCGATATACACAAAGGCACCTGGCGATCGCCAGATCAATCAGTCACCAACCAGATTGACCACATCGCGATTGACGTCAGACACTCCTCCACTATCCTTGATGTTCGCACTTTCCGAGGAGCGAACATCGATTCAGACCACTATCTTGTAGTAGCCAAGATACGTCAGCGCATAACACGAACACCGCGGAGTAGAGTTAGAACACCAAGCTATGACGTCGGAAGGCTACTATCGCCGGAGATCGCCAGTGCTTTTGCCAACCGCGTCTCCCTTAAGCTCTCCGATACACCGCAATCCTCCACTCAGTCAGTAGAGCAACAATGGAGCCCGTGCAAACAAGCCCTGAAGAGCACAGCAACGGAAGTGCTGGGCCTTAAAGCTCCACCACGACGAAACACCTGGTTCGATGACGAGTGTAGAAGGATTCATGCGGAAAAGCAGGAGGCATACAAAGCCTCACTACACAAAAAAACAAGAGCGGCTCGTGAGCTCTACGAGCTTAAGAGAAGGGAGGAACATAAGCTTCTCAAGAGAAAAAAGAAAGAGCACGAGAAGCGGGCGATTGAAAACTTGGAGAGGTGCTATTGCAGGCACGACGTTCGAAGATTTTATCAGCGGATAAAACGAATGTCTCAAGGCTATAAAGCCCGAACGGAGGCCTGTAAGGATGAGAACGGACACCTAGTAGTAGAATCGCAGTCGATGCTGAGAATTTGGAAAAACCACTTCTGCAGACTGTATAACGGCGATGACAACCAACATACCGCCGTCAGGCAGAATGATCCATTTTTTAACGACGGAGATCGCAGAGAATTCCGTCTCCCTGACCTCGACGAAGTTGAGATTGCCATGTCGAAACTCAAGTCGAATAAAGCTGCTGGCGCAGATGGACTGTCTGCTGAGCTCTTCAAAGCGGCTGGGGGTGAGCTGGTTGGGAGCATGCACCGGCTCATCTGTAAGATATGGTCAGAGGAAAGCATGCCCGAGGAATGGAGTCTCAGCATTGTTTGCCCGATCCACAAAAAAGGAGATCCCTTTGACTGCGCCAACTATAGAGGAATAAGTCTCCTTAATGTCGCATACAAGATCTTCGCTGCCGTTTTGTGTGAACGCCTGAAGCCATTCGTAAACAAGCTGATAGGTCCTTATCAGTGTGGCTTCAGGCCAGGGAAGTCCACCATCGATCAAATCTTCACACTACGGCAGATCCTGGAGAAAACCAATGAGTTTCAAGTCGATACGCACCATCTATTCGTCGACTTCAAGGCCGCATACGACAGCGTAATTAGAGACGAGCTATATAACGCCATGTTTACTTTTGACATCCCTGCGAAGCTCGTCAGACTATGCAGGATGACCTTGGAAAATGCTCGCTGCTCCATCCGAATCGGTGAGCACCTTACCGATAGTTTTGATGTCAAAAAAGGATTTAGGCAGGGCGATGCGCTGTCGTGTGATTTCTTCAACATCGTATTGGAAATGATTGTGCAAAAATCACAGGCCAATACAAGAGGCACAATCTTCTTCAAATCCTCGCAACTCCTTGCATACGCCGACGACATTGACATAATAGGTAGATCGCAGCGAGATGTCAATGAGGCGGCAGGCGGAGATTGAGATGGAGGCGGCAAAAATTGGTTTGGCAGTTAATGAGGGCAAGACTAAATATCTGCTGTCATCGAAAAAGGACATTTACCACCGACGTCTTGGACAGAACGTGCATATTGGCAGATATAAGTTCGAGGTAGTTAAGGACTTCATATACCTCGGCTCCGCGGTGACTTGGAACAACGACACCAGTTTCGAAATCAAGCGCAGAATTACTCTTGCCAACCGCTGCTTCTTTGGGCTCAAGAGGCAACTGAGAAGTAGAGCCCTCTCTCGTACGACCAAGTTGAACTTATATAAGACCTTAATTATCCCGGTCCTGTTATACGGCGCAGAAACATGGACTTTATCTAAAGCGGATGAGGAAATCCTTGGTCGTTTCGAGAAAAAGATTCTGCGTTCGATTTTCGGTCCCATAAACACAGAGGAGGGTTGGAGGAGAAGATTCAATCACGAACTGTACGGGTTGTACAGCGACATGAGTCTGGTCAGGCGTCTACGGATCCAACGCCTAAGATGGCTAGGCCATGTAGAGCGAATGGACACCACAGCTCCAGCCCGTAGAGTCTTTGAATCCTACCCCGAGGGACGAAGAAATAGAGGACGGCCGCACCTAAGGTGGCGCGCACAGGTGGAAGGGGACCTCAACCAACTGGGCGTGCGGCATTGGAAAAGACTAGCGAAAGATCGTGCTAGGTGGAGAGGCATGTTGGTTGAGGCCCAGGTTCACCCCGAACTGTAGCGCCCGTTAAGTAAGTAAGTAAGTAAGTAAGTAAGTTTATCTTCGAAGATAGAGACATTTGCAACATCTTCTAATTGTTTGTTTCCGGAACCTTGCAATTGTAAGTTTAATTTATTTAAATGTGTGAAAATATCAATAAGATAAGCCAAATTCATCTGGCATTTCGGATCAGAAAACTACTTCAGCAACTCGTTCATTACTTTGTTCGCTAGAAAAATCTTAACCTCCGTCCTGAGTTCATACAACCTCCCCAACATATTGCCCTTCGATAGCCATCTAACTTCTGTGTGAAAGAGAAGTGCCTCATGATCTGCGTCCATTTCAGAGCATAGTTTTTTTTTAAAAAGGCGTGTATTTAAGGCGCTGCTTTTGATAACATTTACCACGTTTATGGCTAATTGCATTGTATTCTTATGGCATTCAGGAAGAGTCTTCGAAGCCAACGGCTGACGGTGTAGGATACAATGTGTTGTTATTGCCTTAGGATTCTTCTGTTTCACCAACGTCACCAGACCGGAGCGTGATCCCAACATTGCTGGAGCGCCATCCGTACAGAAACCGACGAGTTTCTCCCAGCTAATGATATGTTTCTTAAAATATTCCGATATTGTGTTCATGACGTCGATACCTTCTGATGTTGTTTCCAGTTCTCGTGAAATCAATCGTTCTTCTTTGATTATGTTGTCGTCTAAAAACCGAAAAAACCGAACAAACACAAGTAACTAACAACAATTAGAAATGTCAGTCGATTCATCACACTGCAAAGCGAAGCATGGTGAACTTTTGATTTTTAAAACAAGTTGCTCCTCAATATCATTTGACATTAGTTCAATTCGAGCTTTAACCGTGTTGTTTGATAGCGGTATTTTTGGCCTCCAACCCCAACATTTCTTCAACAGCTTTGATCAAACACGGCTTCAAGAGTGTTTCTCCGATTGTGTGAGGTTTTTTAGATTGCGCTATTAATTTCGAAATCTCAAACGACGTTAATAATGTTTTCTCTCATGTCGCAAATCGCGTACCACTAGGCCCGAGTTTCATTTTTTTTAGGTTCTCTAATTTTCCTTCAAAGAATTGTAGCGGTCGGTTAGAGAAATTAGGATGGACCGTTTCCAGGTGGTGTTTTAATTTCGCTGGTTTCAAAGCGTCGTTTGCAAGTACGGTTGCGCATAATATTCGTCCTTATTGCTCGACTGACTACGGACGAATGACTCGTTTTCAAATCTCATCACACTCTTTCATCGGTAGTTTCTTCATATTTTGGATTTACTACAAATCCTTTCTATTCGTATTCCTAAAAGAATGTTCGTATTTCTCACTAAACCTTCATACGATTGACCGGCTTATGCATGTGACAACACAATAACAATGTAAACAAACTTCCCTCCTTCGTTGTAACTCGCGTCTCTCGCGCCGCCAGCGATCTGGCCACTCACAATACGCGACGATACCCAGAAATTTTAAATCGTTCGCGGACCCTATTTTGATTCCGGCGGACCACTGGTGGTCCGCGGACCACGGGTTGGGAACCACTGCTCTAAAACAACCGTTGAGAGGTGAGCAAATGTTTGCAGCTATCGCCCTAGGCAAAACGCGCTACAATACCCCGACCAGATTGGCGGTTGTGCGGCGGGCCAACAACCCGCCCATGTAAAACACAACAAGTTATGGAAGAGCAAAATGCCTCGGATAAACGGACGGATTCTCAAAGACGATATTGCGCGAAAAAGGAACACGATTTGCGAGTAGGCTCCCGGAATGTAAGAACCCTGAACACTCCTGGAGCTGCTCATAAGCTTGAAAGGACCCTCGCGCAGTATAAGGCGGATATTACTGCGATTCAGAAAATACTCTGCATAGGAAACGGTATGATGATGACAAAAGATTGTGACATCTATAACAGCTGTCGCAAAAGATTGCACTAGTTGGGGTGAGGATTTGTCGTGGAAAAGCGGTTAAGGTCGAAGTTCATCGAATTTAAACCTATAAGTGATCGCCTGGTGATCGGGTGCACACGCCCTTACCGAAGAGGCTGAAGAATCATTCAAAGTGGACTTCTATGATCTCCTGGACAACGTCTAAGGCGCTTGTCCGGAGTACGGTGTCAAAATCGTAGTCGGGGACTTCAATGCCAAAATCGGAAAGGAGAACCCCTTTGGTGGAGTGGTCGGAAAGCACAGCCTCCACGATACAACAACAGATAACGGCTTCCGACTCACAGAAATTGCGACAGCTCGTAATGCGGTGATAAGTAGCACAAGATTACCTCGCGAATCCACACAGCTACCTGGCGATCTCCGGATGGTCGAACCGCCAAACAAATCGACCATGTGCTCATTGACGCAAAACACTCGTCAAACATCTTGGATGTGCGAATATTGCGGGGGGCAAACGTTAACTTTGATTCAGATTCAGAGCTCGACCTTCCAATGTCACAAAGCTGCACCAGCCCACCATGAGGAGGTTCGACATCGGACGCCTGAGCACACCGAAGATTACCAGTGTCTACAGGGAGCAACTAAGCGAATTGCTCTTCGGATATGCCTACGTCGAGCACAAATATCAACAGCATGTGGCTGCATTGTCGCTCAAGCATTCAGGAAGTAGCCGAGAAAACCTTAGGTTACCTACCACCCCCGACAAGAAACCCGTGGTATGATGGCGAATGTGAGCAGAAAAAGGCAGCAACCGACGAGTCATACCGAAAGGCGGTGCAGCGAAAAACCAGGGCATCGCGAGAGGAGTACCGAACCAGAAGAAGGCAGGAGAAAAAACTGCTGCAACTAAAGAAACGAATCTTCGCAGCTTCCCAGCTCAAGGATATAGAGGATCTAGGGACAAACATAAAATACGGGCCTTTTATAAGAAAGCTTAAAGCCTTGCAGGAAGCTTTAAGAAAGGCTCCCAGGCTTTTCGAAATTGCGAAGGCAATAGTGGATGTACTTAAGTAGCATTTCCAGCAGCTGCTTAACGAGCATGACCAAGAAAGAGTGGTAGGAACTGAGGAAATCGCAACTCCAGCCACTGGAGTAGTCCTCCCACCCAGCATCAAAGAAGCCGGCAAAGCTATTCAAAAACTGAAGAACAACAAGGCCGCAGGCACAGATGGCTTGCCATCAGAGCTCTTCAAGGCTGGCGGCGATGTTCTGGTAGGGAGCATGCACCAGATCATCTGTAGAATATGGGAAGATGAAAGCATGCCCGATGACTGGAATATCAGCTCTCTTTGCCCCATCCACAAAAAAGGCGATCCTACCTCCAGCAAGAACGATAAAGGTATATCCCTGCTCAATGTCGCATACAGACCCTGTCCAGCGCACTGTGTGAACGTCTAAAGCCCTTTTCAACCGCACTAATCCGCAGCTACCAGTGCGGCTTCCGGCCTGACAGGTTGACTATAAACCAAATACCCACACTTCGACAAATCCTAGAAAAGACCAACGATTTTATCGATTTTAAGGCCGTATACGACAGCATTCATCGCAAAGAATTGTTTGATGCGATGGCCGAATTTGGGATCCCAGGAAAACTGATCCCGCTGTGTCGTGCCACGCTATCAAATACGCGATGAACCGTTTGAAACATGCACTAGATTTCAGAAAGGAGATATGCTGTCGTGCGACTTATTCAATTTAGTACTGGAGCAGATAGTGCAACGGGCAGGCCTCAACAGGGAAGGCACTATCTTTCACAAGTCTGTCCTGCTGCTAGGACATACGGATGATATTGGCATCATTGTGTGGTCTCAGCCTGATGTTGTAGAAGCTTTCACGGTAATTGAGGAACAGGTAAAACGAGGTCGTCTTAAAGTCTACGAGGATAAGACAAAGTACATGCTGTCAAGCAAGAACCGATCCGTCGCTCATCACCTGGCACAACGATCGACAGCTACAATTTCTAGGTGGCTAAGGATACCTCGGGATAAACGTAAACTTCTCAAACGACACCAAGTGGAAATCCGTCATAGAATAGTCCTTGGCAACTGCTACTTGGGTTTGTCCAAACAACTTGGGTCAAAACTCCTCACTCGAAACACCAAAGTCATGCTTTACAAAACGCCAGACTGGCATGCTATACGGAGCCGTAAACGAAGGCTAAAAGCGGATTTTGGGTTCTTTCGAAAGGAAAGTTCTGCGACGGATATTTGGTCCTATCTGTGAGGAAGGTGAATGGAGGAGAAGACATAACCGCGAGCTGTACGAGTTGTACAAAGACGTGGATATAGTCCGGAAGGCAAAAATCCGTCGACTTCATTGGCTCGGTGACATCGAGCGCATGAACACCAACACGGCAGCTAAGAGGATCTTCGACTTCGAGCCTTCTGGTTCGAGAAGAAGAGAAAGACCGAACCTCCGGTATAAAGACCAAGTATTCGCGGAGGCAAGACAACTTGGTCTTGATAACTGGAAGCCTGCCCGGGACCGTCAAGGATGGAAGGCAGCTATAGCTCAGGCTCAGATCCTTCATGTACTGCCGGCCTGATAAGTAAAATAATGTTCAGTAAAGAAATTGTTTGTTCAATCAAACCGCAGAGACTTTCTGTTATCTTGAACGCTGGTCTTCATGAGGGTCAATAACTTGCTCATGTGAGAATACTACTGCTGTCATTGAAGAGGCATTTGGTTCGGTGGTTGACAATCGATCCTCAACCTGCTCTTAATGCTCCTGGAGTTCATAAATGCTTTTTGTCCTTGAGCAACTCAGGGCTTGGCAAGATATAGAACATATTACCCAAAAAGTAAAATGAATGTGTACTGTGACGGTAAGATCTACATTGAAGCTTAAAAAATGACTAATGTCCGATGCCAAATCTTCTACGCACACTTACTTATTTTGATGGCGCTACAGTTCGGGGTGAACCAGGGCCTCAACCAACAAGCCTCTCCAACCGGCCCGATCTTTGGCCAGCCGCTTCCAGTGCCGCACGCCCAGTTGGTTGAGGTCCCTTTCCACCTGTGCGCGCCACCTTAAATGCGGTCGTCCTCTGCTGCGTCGTCCCTCAGGGTTGGAGTCGAAGACTCCTCGGGTCGGAGCGTTGATGTCCATTCGCTCTACAGGGCCTAGCCGTCTTAGACGTTGGATCCGAAGACGTCTAACTAGGCCGATGTCGCTGTAAAGCCCGTACAGTTCTTGGTTGAATCTTCTCCTCCACTCTCCGTTTACACAAACGGGACCAAAAATTGCACGCAGAATTTTCCTCTCGAATCGCCCAAGAGCCTCTTCATCCGCTTTTGATAACGTCCAAGCCTCAGCGCGGTAGAGGAGGACCGGGATGATTAAGGTTTTGTAGAGGGAAACCTTCTTTTAGTTTACTTTGAAAGTAAATGAAGACTGACTACAGAAATGATCCTGTGAAGTATAGTCTTGAGGGCGCCGTGGCGCAGTGGTTAGTGTGTTGGACTCTGGCGCACGATGAGCGAGTTCGGATCCCGATAACACCAACGCCATCGAATGTTTATTTCGCGGCGTCCCTCCTCGGCGGGGTACTGGCAAAACCCCCCGTAGTATAACTTGCCTGGAAAAAGCTTCTCGACCCACGCCGTTCGGAATCGGCATTAAACTGTAGGTCCCTTTCACCTGTGTGAAAAACAAATCACACACAACATGGGTGATTGAGAGAAGCTTGGCTCTGGTCCTTCATGGGCTGTAACGCCACCAAAGAAGAAGAAGAAGAGGGAAACCTTAGTTTTCGAGAGAGGGCTCTACTACTCAATTGCCTCTTGAGCCCGAAGAAGCAGCGATTGGCAAGAGTTATTCTGCGTTTTATCTCAACGCTGGTGTGGTTGCTGCTTGTCACTATCGAGCCAAGGTAGACGAAGTCCTTGACTACTTCAAAAATATAGCTGCCGAAGGTGACGTTCTGACCAAGACGTCGGTGTTGTGCGTCTTTCTTGGATGACAGCATATATTTGGTCTTGTCCCCATTTATCCTTAGACCCACTTTAGCCGCTTCTGCTTCAATGCTTGTGAACGCCTCATTGACGTCTCGCTTTGTTCGTCCAATAACGTCAATGTCATCTGCGTAGGCAAGAGCAATTGTGTGGACTTGAAGTAGATCGTACCTCTTGTATTGGCCGCGGAGGGCCGCATGGTATTTTCAAGTATGATGATAAAGAAATCACATGACAGTGCGTCACCCTGTCTAAAACCTTTTTTAACATCAAAGGGGTCGGTTAGTTCACCTCCGACCTTAATATAGCAGCGAGAGTTCTCCATGGTCATCCTGCACAGTCTGACAAGTTTGGCAGGAATGTTAAAACATGACATGGCTCTGTATAGCTCGTCTTTATAAACACTGTCATACGCGTCTTTAAAGTCGACAAAAAGATGGTGCGTGTCAACCTGGAATTCATGGGTCTTCTCCAAGATCTGCCGTAGTGTAAATATTTGGTCTATCGTGGATTTTCCTGACCTGAAACCACACTGGTAGGAACCTATCAGATTGTCCACGAACGGTTTCAGGCACTTACATAGTACGGCAGAGAGGATCTTGTATGCGATGTTCAGGAGGCTTATCCTTCTGTAAATGGCGCAGTCATAGTTTCAGTTTCGATATCGCTATCTTAACATCGTCTAGGTCGAGTGGACGGGATTCTCCTTCGTCTTCGTCCATTGTGAATGGTTCGCTCTGCCTGACGGCGGCATTTTGACTATCATAGCCGTTATACAGTCTGCAGAAGTGGTCCTTCCACAATCTCAGCATCGACTGTGACTCCACTACTAGTTGTCCGTGCTCATCCCTGCAGGCTTCTGCTCTGGCTTTATAGCCGTGGTATGTTCGTTTTACTTTCTGGTAAAATTTTCGAACGTCGTTCCTGCCGTAACACCTCTGCATCTCCTCGATCTCGCTCTTCTCGTGCTCCTTCATTTTCCTTCACAGAAGCGCATGCTCCTCCCTTCTTTTCTGTTCATAGAGCTCGCGGGCAGCTCTCGTCCGTCGATGCAATGTGGCCATGCAAGCACTCTGTTTCTCTACATGGGCCCGTCTGCACTCATTATCACATCAGGGGTTTCTCGACGGTGGTGGCTGGAAACCGAGTACATCTGAGGCGGCTTCTCTAATGGCGTTTTGACAACGACTTCATTGCTGTTTTATAGTTTCTGCAAATAGTATCGGGACTTGAGGGAGCTTGAGGGAGACTTGATCGGCGAAGGTGCTGGCGGTCTCCTGCGATTGCAGCTTTCCGACGTTAAATTTTGGTGTTCTTACTCGACTCCGTTGATTCCGGGAAATTCGCATCCGTACCTTGGCTGCAACAAGGTAATGATCTGAGTCGATGTTGGCTCCTCGAAAGGTTCGGACATCTATGATGCTGGAGGAGTGTCTACCGTCGATCGCAATATGATCAATTTGGTTGGTTGTCGATTGATCGAAAGACCGGCAGGTCCCCTTATGGATATTGAGGCCTGGGAATCGTGTACTTGCTACTACCAGATTATGTCTCACCATAAAGACCACTAGCCTTAGTCTTCTACCTATGCACCTACATAAAAACCAACCATCCAGGTACTTAAAACAAGCTTTCACGTTCTCTTTCTGGTATGAATAGTATTTTAATGCAAGCAACCTTGTCAGTCGTTTAAAAACCGCCTTCCTACCAAATACGTTCGCAATTTGCAATTCTAATGCAATGTACGATGCACACCCCCAACCAAGGACAGTCAACAACAAAGCTATCCGTACGTACGTCCACGTATGCATACAACTATTTTCGATTCCATGACTTATACATGCGATTCCAATTAGCATCACGATTATAGTCGTTCCTGATTCATCTCGACAGCCCTAAGCAATTACCCCCAGCCCCAAACGTTCGTCATCGATTTATTTGTCCCTTGCGAAACCTTTTTATCACATTATCCCAGGCATTTCCATAAAGCTCAAGAAACGCGCCCGGTCTGACGTTAAAAAGTGAAACGAAAATAAACCCCAGAAGTCAGTGTCAATCTAATCAGCCAAGGCGACGCTTGAAAAGGCGAATCTGAGGCTTCCCCCTAAAATCACTGCTCGAGCGTCTTGTGTAGATACACGTGAATAGCTTTAAATTCCCAGCATTCATGCGAGTGCCTGGAAAATTGCATTTTGCCACTTGCGCGGTTCCTAAGGAGAAAACCATGACGAGGGGGAGAAGTCAAGAATACCGGTCGTGAAGCAAGTGCATCTGATTGCAGTTCATGAACGTTCCTAAGCAAGTATCTGTGCACATTTGCTCCCCAATAGTTGCTTATGATAACGACACACGCAGCCCATGAAGGGGGACCACCAGGGGGCACGTATCGCGTGAATGGTGCCGGGTGATTGAATTGCTACAAATTCGGTTTGAGTGCTGTGGAATTTCTCGAGATATCGGAATCGGGGTTTCTTGAGGATTTGAATGACTCTCAGTGGACAACAGACGGGCGCGTGGGCAGCTTGTGGCGTTGGTTCTGTTTAGGTGGAAGTTGTGGGCAAAACGAATGAGTGTTGGGGTTATTCTGGGCTTATGTGAAATTGTTTAGTTAATTTTCGATATATTTTGCTTACGACTATTAACTGCCGCAGAGCTTTGATTGATGTCAAAACTTAATGCTGTTATATCGGCTTCTTTCTGGGAATTATCATGAGTCCGTCTACCAAAGTGGTCAAAGCAAACATTATCATCATTCCCAGGGTATGTTTGCTGAGCAGGATATTATGGAATATTAGCGTTTGGGTTGTGCAGATTTGGTATTCGCCATCAGCCTAGTTTGCGCTCACGCCCCCACCGAGGAAAAGGATGACGCTACAAAAGATTACTTCTACGATCTCCTAGATAGAACATGCATTTTAACTCGAAACCGGGCAAGGAAGTCGCTTTTGATAGGGCCATTGGCACGCACAGCCTGCACAATACCACATCCGAAAATGGATTTAAACGTATAGACTTCGCAACGGGCGCACATTCTTCCAGCTGCTAGCGCGCGTCCCTCAGATCTTAACGTCCACAAGGGGACTTGGCGGTCTTCGGACAAATTAACCGTCAACCAGATTGACCACATTGATCCACAAAAAAGGAGACCCCTTGGACTGCGCCAACTATAGAGGAATAAGTCTCCTTAATGTCGCATACAAGATCTCCGCTGCCGTTTTGTGTGAACGCCTGAAGCCATTCGTAAACAAGCGGATAGGTCCTTATCAGTGTGGCTTCAAGCCAAGGAAGTCCACCATCGATCAAATCTTCACGCTACGGCAGATCCTGGAGAAAACCAATGAATTTCAAGTCGACACGCACCATCTATTCGTCGACTTCAAGGCCGCATACGACAGCGTAATTAGAGACGAGCTATATAACGCCATGTTTACTTTTGACATCCCTGCTAAGCTCGTCAGACTATGCAGGATGACTTTGGAGAATGTTTGCTGCTCCATTGGAACCGGTGAACACCTTACCGATAGTTTTGATGTCAAAAAAGGATTTAGGCAGGGCGATGCGCTGTCGTGTGATTTCTTCAACATCATATTGGAAATGATTGTGCAAAAATCACTGGCCAGTACAAGAGGCACAATCTATTTCAAATCCTCGCAACTCCTTGCATACGCCGACGACATTGACATAATAGGTAGCTCGCAGCGAGATGCCAATGAGGCGTTTGCGAGTATTGAGATGGAGGCGGCAAAAATTGGTTTGGCAGCTTATGAGGGCAAGACTAAATATCTGCCGCCATTGAAAAAGGACATTTACCACCGACGTCTTGGACAAAACGTGCATATTGGCAGATATAAGTTCGAGGTAGTTAAGGACTTGGAACAACGACACCAGTTTCGAAATCACGCGCAGAATTACTCTTGCCAACCGCTGCTTCTATGGGCTCAAGAGGCAAATGAGAAGTAGAGCCCTCTCTCTTACGACCAAGTTGACCTTATATAAGACCTTAATTATCCCGGTGGAGGGCATGGGCTCGGACATACAGGGTAAAGTTGTTGATTGCTCTCAACCTGGCGAGATGCCAGCAACGATCCCTGTTTAAATGCCCGGGTCAAGTTGACATACGGCCTCCTCGCGGCGCCCTCTGGATAGCCTCTTCAACAACCGTTGGGAGGTGAACAAACGTATGCAGCGAAAAAACCCCGACCAGAATGGCGGTTGTGCGGCGGGCTAACAATCCGCCCACGTAAAAAACCTAAAAGTCATGAATGAGCAAGATGCCTCGGATACACGGACGGATACTCGACGACGACAACGCACGAAAAAGGAACACGATTTGCGAGTATGCTCCTGGAATGTCAGAACCCTGTACACTCCTGGAGCTGCTGATAAACTGGACAGAACCCTCACGCAGTACAGTCATCGACTTTAAACCTATAAGTGATCGCCTGGCTGTGATCCGCATCAGAGGCAGATTTTACAACATCAGCCTCATATGTGCACACGCCCCTACCGACTAGGCTAAAGACCCTATCAAGGAGGACTTCTATGACCTCCTGGACAACGCCTACGGAGCTTGTCCGGAGTACGATGTAAAAATCGTGCTCGGGGACTTCAACGCCAAAATCGGTAAGGAGAACACCCTTGGCGAAGTGATCGGAAAGCACAGCCTCTACGATACAACAACAGATAACGGCTTCCGACTCGCTGACTTTGCGACAGCTCGTAATGCGGTGATAAGTAGCACAAGGTTCCCTCGTAAGCGAATCCATACAGCAACCTGGCGATCTCCGGACGGTCGAACCGCCAACCAAATCGACCATGTGCTCATTGACGCAAGGCACTCGTCAAACATCCTGGATGTGCGAACATTCAGAGGGGCCAATGTCGACTCTGACCACTTCCTCGTAGCAGCAAGATTCAGAGCTCGACTGTCCAATGTCAGAAAGCTGCACCAGCCCATCAGGAGGAGGTTCGACATTGGGCGCCTGAGCACACCGGAGGTTGCCAGAGTCTACAGGGAGCAGCTGAGCGAAATCTCTACGGTATGCCTACGTCGAACACAAATGCCAATTATATGTGGCTGCATTGCCGCTCAGCCATTCAGGAAGTAGCCGAAACCACCTTAGGATACCTACCACCCCCGATAAGAAACCCGTGAAATGATGGCGAGTGTGAACAGAAAAAGGCAGCAACCGACGAGGCATACCAAAAGGCGCTGCAGAGGAAAACCAGGGCAGCGCAAGAAGAGTACCGAGCCAGAAGAGGGAAGAAGAAAAAACTACTGCGACAAGAGAAAAGAATCTTCGCAGCCTCCCAGCTCAAGGATATCGAGGAGTCTAGGGATAAAAATAAAACACGAGCCTCTTACAAGAAAGCCAAAGGCCTTGCAGGAGGCTTCAAAAAGGGCACCCAGGCTCTTCGAAGCTGCGAGGGTAATCTTGTCACCGACCCGCAGGGAATAGTGGATGTATTTAAGTAGCATTTCCAGCAGCTGCTTAACGAGCATGACCAAGAGAGAGTGGTAGGGACCGAGGAAATCCCACCTCCAGCCGCTGAAGTAGTCCTCCCACCTAGCATCGAAGAAGTCGGCACAGCTATTCAGAAGCTGAAGAACAACAAGGCCGCAGGCTCAGATGGCTTGCCATCAGAGCTCTTCAAGGCTGGCGGCGATGTTCTGGTAGAGAGCATGCACCAGATCATCTGGAATACCAGCTCTATACGCCCCATCCACAAAAAAGGCGATTCTACCTCTTGCAAGAACTTTAGAGGTATATCCCTGCTCAATGTCGCATACAAGATCCTGTCCAGCGTATTGTGTGAAAGTCTAAAAAAATTTTGCACCGCACTAATCGGCAGCTACCAGTGCGGCTTCCGGCCCGCCAAATCAACTATAGACCAAATTTTCACACTTCGACAAATCCTGGAAAAGACCAACGAGTTCCGAATCGATACACACCATCTTTTCATCGATTTCGAAGCCGCATACGACAGCATTCATCGTGGAGAACTGTTTGGTGCGATGGCCGAATTCGGGATCCCGGGAAAACTGATCCAGTTGTTTCGTGCCACGCTAAAAAATGCGCGATGCACCGTGCAACTCGGCTCTAGGACTTTGGAACTGTTTGAAACATACACCGGGTTTCGGCAAGGAGATGCGCTGTCATGTGATTTCTTCAGATAGTGCGACGGGCAGGCGTCAACAGGGAAGGCACTATCTTTTACAAGTCCATCCAGCTGCTAGGATACGCGGATGATATCGACATCATCGCGTGTTCTCGCCGTGGCATTGTGGAAGCATTCACGGCGATTGAAGAACAAGCGAAACGAGTTGGTCTTAAGATCAATGAGGACAAAACGAAATATATGCTGTCAAGCAAAAACCAATGCGTCGCTCACCACCTGGGACAAAATATAACAATTGACAGCTACAATTTCGAGGTAGTTAAGGAGTTTGTCTACCTCGGGGCAAACGTAAATTCCACAAATGACACCACAGTGGAGATCCCTTGGCAACCGCTGCTACTTCGGCTTGTCCAAGCAACTGGGGTCAAAACTCCTCACTCGAAAGACCAAAGTTATGCTTTACAGAACGCTCATTCTGCCAGTCTTGGTGTACGGAGCCGAAAGCTGGACGATAAACAGGACAGCGGTGCTGATTTTGGGCTCTTTCGAAAGAAAAATTCTGCGCCGGATATTTGGTCCTGTCTGTAAGGAAGGTGAATGGAGAAGAAGACACAACCGCGAACTTTACGAGCTGTACCTAGATGTGAATGTAGTCCGGAAGGCAAGGATTCGTCGACTACACTGGCTCGGCCACATCGAGCGCATGGACATCAACGCTCCAGCTGAGAGGGTCTTCGATTCCGAGCCTCCTGGTTCGAGAAGAAGAGGAAGACCGAACCTCCGGTATAAAGACCAAGTAATAGCGGATGTAAGACATCTTGGTCTTGACAACTGGAAGCAGCGTGCCGGGACCGTCCAGGATGGAAGGCAGCTATAGCTCAGGCTCAGATCCTCCATGGATCGCTGGCCTGATAAGTAAGTAAGTAATTATCTCGGTCCTGTTATACGGCTCAGAAACATGGACTTTATCTCCTCCAGAGGAGGGTTGGGGGAGAAGATTCAATCACGAACTGTACGGGTTGTACAGCGACATGAGTCTAGTCAGGTGTCTACGGATCCAACGCCTAAGATGGCTAGGCCACGTAGAGCGAATGGACACCACGGCTCCAGCCCGTAGAGTCTTTGAATCCAACCCCGAGGGACGAAGAAATAGAGGACGGCCGCACCTAAGGTGGCGCGCACAGGTGGAAAGGGACCTCAACCAACTGGGCGTGCGGCATTGGAAAAGACTAGCGAAAGATCGCGCTAGGTGAAGGGCATGTTGGTTGAGGCCCAGGTTCACCCCGAACCATAGCGCCCGCTAAGTAAGTAAGTAAGATTAACCACATTGCGATTGATGCCAGGCACGCATCCGATATTCTGGATGTACGAACATTCCAAGGAGTCAACATCGACATGGACCACTATCTTGTGGCAGCCAGGTTACTTACTTATAAGGCCGGTAATCCATGGAGGATCTGAGCCTGAGCTATAGCTGCCTTCCATCCTTGACGGTCCCGGCCACACTGCTTACAGTTATCATGACCAAGTTGTCTTACATATGTACATCCACGATTGTATGTATGTATGTTGGCGTTACAGTCCATGAGGGACATAAGCCGAGCTTCTCTCAATCACCCATGATGTGTGTGATTTTATTTTCCAATAGGTGAAAGGGACCTACAATTTATTGCCAGTTCCAAATGGCGAATTTCGAGAAGCTTTTCATGACAATTTTACTACAGGGGGTTTTGTCAGAACCCCGCAGAGGAGAAACACCGTGAAAAACACGTTCGATGACATGGCTGGGTCGGGATTCGATCTCGTGTTATCGGCGTCAGATGCCAACACACTACCCACTGCGCCACGGTGCTCCACAATTACTTGGTCTTTATACCGGAGGAGGCTCGCAGTCGAAGACCCTCTTAGTTGGAGCATTGATGTCCGTGCGCTCGATGTGGCCGAGCTAGTGTAGTCGACGGATCTTTGCCTTCCGGACTACATCCACATCTTGGTACAGCTCGTAGAGTTCGCGGTTGTGTCTTCTTCTCCATTCACCTTCCTCACAGACAGGACCAAATATCCGGCGCAGAATTTTTCTTTCGAAAGAGCCCAAAATCAGCTCCGCTGTCCTGTTTATCGTCCAGCTTTCGGCTCCGTACACCAAGACTGGCAGAATGAGCGTTCTGTAAAGCATGACTTTGGTCTTTCGAGTGAGGAGTTTTGACCCCAGTTGCTTGGACAAGCCGAAGTAGCAGCGGTTGCCAAGGGATCTCCACTGTGGTGTCATTTGTGGAATTTACGTTTGCCCCGAGGTAGACAAACTCCTTAACTACCTCGAAATTGTAGCTGTCAATTGTTATATTTTGTCCCATGTGGTGAGCGACGCATTGGTTTTTGCTTGACTTCGTCTTGGCCTCATTGACCTTAAAACCAACTCGTTTCGCCTGTTCTTCAAACGCCGAATGCTTCCACAATGCCACGGCGAGAACACGCGATGAAGTCGATATCATCCGCGTATCCTGGCAGCTGGATGGACTTGTAGAAGATAGTGCCTTCCCTGTTGACGTCTGCCCGTCGCACTATCTGCTCCAGCACCAGGTTGAAGAAATCATATGACAGCGCATCTCCTTGCCGAAATCCGTTGCATGCTTCAAATGGTTCCAAAGTCCTAGAACCTAGTTGCGCGGTGCGTCGCGTATTTTTTAGCGTGGCGCGACACAACTGGATCAGTTTTCCCGGCATCCCGAATTCGGCCATCGCACCAAACAGTCCTTCACGACGAATGCTGTCATATGTGGCTTTGAAACCGATGAAAAGATGGTGTGTATCGATTCGAAACTCGTTGGTCTTTTCCAGGATTTGTCGAAGTGCGAAAATTTGGTCTATAGTCGATTTGCCGGGCCGGAAACCGCACTGGTAGCTGCCGATTAGTGCGGTGCAAATGGCTTTAGACACACAATACGCTGGACAGGATCTTGTATGCGACATTGAGCAGGGATATACCTCTAAAGTTCTTGCAAGAGGTAGGATCGCCTTTTTGTGGATAGGGCAAATAGAACTGATATTCCAGTTGTCGGGCATGCTTTTATCTTTCCAAATTCTACAGGTAATCTGGAGCATGCTCCCTGCCAGAACATCGCCGCCAGCCTTGAAGAGCTCTGATGGCAAGCCCCGCAGTTTCGAAGAGCCTGGGTGCCCTTTTTGAATCCTCCTGCAAGGCCTTTGGCTTTCTTGTGTTTTATGCTTATCCCTAGACTCCTCGATATCTTTTGTTTTGTCGCAGTAGTTTTTTCTCCTCCCTTCTGCTGACTCGGTACGCTTCTTTCGCTGCCCTGGTTTTCCTATGCAGCGCCTTTTGGTACGCCTCGTCGGTTGCTGCTTTGTTCTGCTCACACTCGCCATCATACCACGGGTTTCTTGTCGGGGGTGGTAGGTATCCTATGGTGGTTTCGGCTACTTCCTGAATGGCTGAGCGGCAATGCAGCCACATATTCTTGGCATTTGTGTTCGACGTAGACATACCGTAGAGTCTTTCGCTCAGCTGCTCCCTGTAGACTTGGGCAACCTCCGGTGCGCTCAGGCGCCCAATGTCGAGCCTCCTCCTGATGGGCTGGTACAGCTTCCTGACATTGGACAGTCAGGCTCTGAATCTTGCTGCTTCGAGGAAGTGGTCAGAGTCGACATTTGTCCCCCTGACTGTTCGCACATCCAGGATGTTGGATGAGTGCCTTGCGTCAATGAGCACATGGTCGATTTGGTTGGCGGTACGATCGTCCGGAGATCGGCAGGTTGCTGTGTGGATTCGCTTGCGAGGGAATCTTGTGCTACTTATCACCGCATTACGAGCTGTCGCAAAGTCCGTGAGTCGGAAGCCGTTATCTGTTGTTGTATCGTAGAGGCTGTGCTTTCCGATCACTTCGCCAAGGGTGTTCTCCTTACCGATTTTGGCGTTGAAGTCCCCACGCACGATTTTTACATCGTACTCCGGACAAGCTCCGTAGGCTTGTCCAGGAGGTCATAGAAGTCCTCCTTGATAGGGTCTTCAGCCTCGTCGGTAGGGGCGTGTGCACATATGAGGCTGATGTTGTAAAATCTGCCTTTAATACGGATCGCAGCCTGGCGATCACTTGTATGCTTAAGGTCGATGACCTTCGACCTTTACCGCTTTCCCACGACTAATCCGCACCCAAACATGTGTAATTTTTTGTGACAGCTGTAATAGATGTCGCATCGTTATCATCATCATCATACCGTTTCCTATCCAGCGTATTTCCTGGACCGCAGTTATATCCGCCTTGTACTGCCTGAGGATTGTTTTTTGGTTTATGCGCAGCTCCGGGAGTGTACAGGGTTCTGACATTCCAGGAGCATACTCGCAAATCGTGTTCCTTTTTCGTGCGTTGTCGTCGTCGAGTATCCGTCCGTGTATCTTGCTCATTCATAACTTCATGTTTTTTTTACGTGGGCGGATTGTTAGCCCGCCGCACGACCGCCATTCTGGTCGGGGTTTTGTCGCTGCATACGTTTGTTCACCTCCCAACGGTTGTTGAAAAGGCTATCCAGAGGGCGCCGCGAGGAGGCCGTATGTCAACTTGACCCGGGCATTTAAAGAGGGATCGTTGCTGGCATCTCGCCATGTTGAGAACGATCGACAACTTTACCCGGTAGGTTTGGGCCCATGCCCTCCAAAGTAACCTATTCCTACCCACGATATATGCTTCTTTTTATCACAAACAATATTACCATGTACGCCATTATTCCTTGTTTTATTATTTATTTCACCATCTTTGCTGTCAAAAAAGAAAATATTTTTTGACATGACATGAATTCACCACACCGTGGTATCTACATATTTTTGTGTGTTTTCTTGTGAGGTGTTGACCAGAATACCAAATAGCTGATCGCTCACCAGAAACCTCACAAGAAAAGAACAATTTCCGCATCACTGACATTCGTGTGCTGTGAGCATATCACAACCAGAATAGGGGTTAGTTCACCAAAATGCTCACTAAAAAAAAAAAAAAAAAAAAAAAATTAAAAATGCCAAGTGACTAAATGAATTCGTCGCTTAGTGTCACACATATCTTGTATCATTTCCAAGTCATCGTCGTTTTCGCTGTCGTTATTATTATCGTATTTGTTGCTGTTGTTATTGTATATCCCTCTTCCCCACGCTCACAAAAGCCCAACAGCCAAAGACTAACAGCCGCTACTACTGGTAGCTGCCACTGCCACCAGTGTATTCAATTCGGATTGTTGGCAGTATCAGTCGCCTGTGTCTCATCGCCTCTACCTTTTTGCTTTTGGCTATGCTCCCCATATTCGGCTCCATTGCCCGAATTTTCGTCTCACTCTCTCTTCCCCTTTGTAGTCCACGGCTGCTGGGGCGGCCGGTGTATTCTATTTCGACTGCGAGTGGATCGAGTGCATGAGACTGAGTATATGACACTGACTGTATGCCACTAAGTCCCATTGAATCTTTGGCGGGTTAACCAAGCGAATTGAAAAAGAGGAAAGCATTCCCTCATCCGTCTTATTGTCTTGTTGTTGTATTTTTGGTATTTTTGGATTTTCGTACTTTTTTTCTGTCATTACCGCGCCGCCATCTATGCTTATACACACGGCCATCTACCGTCTACCATAGCATTAGGACGAATGCTCGAGTCGGTAGGTATCTTTGGACGCAATTTTTGTGTTTGTGGTAGTCTTCTACGCTTAAGGTGGTTTACCTCTTTTGCGACTTCGTTTTGGTTTTAATGAGAGGTGGTCAGGTGGCCGATTGTCAGACGAGCCTCCCTACCTCAGTCCATCATCTCACCGTCATTCGGTAAACTATTTTCGCCGACCATGGAGAGGTGCAAGACTGTTAAGAGTACCCATAAGTGGTGGAGGCACTCATCGAGATGTTTGCCTGCCACAAAAGAGTCGTTTTGTTTGTTTTGAATAGACTTTGACGCCACGCGCTCACATTAGACACACACTCGATATCTGAATAAATAGACTTCCTTTCAATATCGAGGGCGACACACGACAGTGTCATACCGAAAAGAGGGGCGGAAGCAGAAACATAGAAAAGACAAACAGAAAAAAAAAAGGCAACAAACCAAAACAAAGGAGAGTTTTGTTCCTGCCGCCCACCGTCCTCGGCCGCCCTCTCATTCGATAACCGACAACCCATCGACTGTCGTCATCATCACCATCGTCACCATCATCATCGTCAGAAGCAGCAGCAGCAGCAATAGCAGCAGCAGCCTCATCGTGGTGGTGGTCGACGCTATCTATCGCGTCGACTATACGATATAGACGGGATTCCTTAGCTCGTTGTACTGTGCTGGTGCTGGTACTGGTACTCTGGTGCTTGTTGTGCTAGCTGACTGTCTGCTGGTGCTCGCTACACACTTCGTGTATAGTTTGTGCAAATATCAACTGGCTGCGGTGTAGTCGTTGCCTCAAATGCGAAACGAACGTGAAGGGAGCTGGACGGTTTCTTCTTATGCTCTGTGTGTGCGATTTATGATAGCCAGTGACCACACTTGCTCGTGCTCGTCGATTACCTGCATACAGTATTTCGGAATTTTCACTTAAACCGATTGTGACCGTTAGAGATTGTGTTTTTTTTTTTTTCTTTTTTTCAATTTTTCGGACCACAGAAAAGCCGGTAAGGCGGCACTACATAGGCTAATTGCCGCGAGGAATTTCGTTTTTTTTTTTTTGTTTTTTTTAAGTGTTGAGTTGAGTTTTTCTACCATTTTTTGTGATCGATTGTGATACATATAGACTACATACCTACATCCAATTAAAGATAAATATCTAAGATCTAATTAAGTGTGTTGGTGGCCCCGGCGTGTTAGTGGAATTTCGAAGAGAAACAAAACGAAAAAGAAAAATTCGCGTGATCGTAAGCGTGTGAAAGGCAAGAGAAAGAGTGTCGCGCGCGTTATTTAAGAGTGTTGCGAGCACGACCATCCGGTTTTTATTTTTTCATTCGTATCTTTTGGTTACTTGGTATCTTTCGAGAAGGTGTCTTGCCTCATAGTTGGTAGTATAGTTGATACCGATTTTTTGTAGTCGGGTCGGACGTTCGTTTTCCCGTATATTTTCTTTTTTATTTTCTTCTTCGTCTTCTCTTCCCCACTGCGAGTGTGAGAAGCCGTAGAAAATCGAGCACGTGTTCGTCTTCCCATTGGTCGTAGTCGATCGGATGTTTTCAAAAAGTGAATGATACCTTACCTCGCTCACCTGGCTTAATACAATACATACACACAAACAAGTGGGCCAAAAACCAAAAGGAAAACAAATAATTTCAAGTCAAAATAGAATTAATCTAAAATCGCATTCGTAAACAAGATACAATACATAAGTACTAAGTAGTACGAAGACGTAGTGTGAAAATGGCAACCCTAACCGATTCGCCGCGTATTAGCAAATTCTTTAGCACTAGTACAAGTTACCAAAGTAAAGTTCAACAACTAATCAGCTTCAGTTTTACCTCATCGAACTTCATTTATATCACATTTATCCTGAGCATAAGCAAGCTATGCACGGCGGCTGATACGCCCGCATCACCGGCCGGACCGGCTACGACGGGCGCCCCGCCATCACCGCAATCTCTAGTTAATAATGTTAATTTGTTGTTAAGTTTTAATGGATCGGCCTTGATGGAGAAATTGAACGCGTTCCGGACTGCGGCAGCAGCAGAAACGACAGAGGGCTCGCCGCCGGCTCAGCGAACCGTTGCGAATAGGACAAGTGTTGTATTTGAAGTGCCATTTGGTAGTAGTGGTGATGGTGTGGCTAAAGGGTTTGGCGAGATTAAGTTTCTAAATATATCTGGCAAAGTTGGAACTGCCCTTGGTATTGGTGAGTACTTTTTGTATTTTTTTTCTTTTTCAACAACAACCTCTTGGGTTTTGAGCCAGTGTGTCGGGAAACCGGTAATATGCATCCTAGACTAATTGCTGTGAATTTTAATTGAACTTGAAAACTATCTGTTGGGCGATAGTGTGGATTTCCGACAATCGACTGTGTATTCGGGGACATTCTGTCAAACTTGTCTAAATTGACTTTTATCAGTTGTTATGCCAAGGAGTCGGTCAATCGACATAAACAACTGACCGATGGTTGTGGCTTTCCAACTGACAGCGGTGATTCATTCTTTGAACTTCTATCTAACGCCGACAATTGCGCACGGAGACACGTCAGTGTGACAGATCGTGATTTAAACGTTTTTACAGCGTCATGATGATTCGCGACTTTTCGTTAATTTTTCGTTGATTTTTCTGATAAAAACCGTCGTACAACGTCGATTAACGGACGAAATTGTCGATCATTAAGCACTTAAATCTGTCATTTATGACAGAATAGTGTAAGGCGTGTTTACCCGTCGGTAGGGCACTGTGATACCATTGTGTCATTGTGTAAGGTGACATAGCATTTGATAAAGGGTTTTCCAATAGGGAATTGACAACTTTCATTTCAATTTATGAACGCACGCTTTTAACTGTCATTGTGAATTTATTCAGTAAACTCAATGGTAAAGTAGACGAACGAGCAACGTCTCCGAATTATTAAAATTTTCTACCGAAATTTGGAGTCGGTGGCCGCAACTTTAAGAGCGTTAACTTCAATTTTCGGTCGTAATTCCCGCCCTAGTAGACAGCCAATAGCCGCGTCAGCGAGGCAACGGGTTGGCCGAAGTTTCGAAAATATCGCGGCCGTTCGGGCGTCCGTAGCAAACGATCCAAATCAGTCAATTCCACGGCGTTCTCAAGAATTGGGCATCGCTCAGACCACATTTTGCCGTATTTTGCGTAAGGATCTTGGCTTACACCCATACAAGATTAAGCTTATTCAAGAATTGAAGCCAATGGACCATTTGAAGCGGCGTACGCTCTCCGATTGGGCTCTGGAGATGATGCGTCAACATGATGAATTTCATCATCGCAAAATCATCTTCAGTGACGAAGCTTATTTTTGGCTCGAGGGGTTCGTCAATAAGCAAAATATGCGTTATCTGTCGGGTGAAAATCCACATGTGCTTCATGAATCACCACTTCATCCAAAAAAAAAAAAAAACTGTTTGGTGCGGTTTGCATGCCGGCGGCGTTATTGGGCCATATTTTTTCGTCGACGATAACGATCGTTACGTTACTGTGAATGGTCAGCGTTATCGCGCCATGATTACCGATTATTTTTGGCCCGAATTGAAAGATATGGACTTGGACGACATGTGGTTTCAACAGGATGGTGCCACAAGCCACACAGCACACGTTACAATCGATTTATTGAAGAGTAAGTTTGATAAGCGTGTTATCTCAAGAAATGGGCCCGTCGATTCGTGCGATTTAACGCCTCTAGACTATTTTCTTTATAGCTACGTTAAGTCATTGGTTTATGCCAACAAGCCGACGACGTTGGAAGAGCTCAGAGACAACATTGAACGCAAAATAGCGGCCGTCTCGGCCGAAATGTGTGGCCGAGTCATCGCAAATTGGGTCCAACGAATCGACCGCTGCAAACGTACCCGCGGCGGCCATATGAACGAAGTTGAGTTCCATTAATAAATGTTTCGATTGTACTTCAAGCCGATAATAAAGTTTTTGAAATATTGCAAATGGTTTACGTTTTATTTAAAAAAAAAATTTGTCAAGTCCTTATTGGATAACCGAATACGTTGGATCCACTGTATAAATACTATGTCACCTTACTTTTTGGACACAATAGTATCACAGTGCCTTACCGACGGGAAAAATGCGCCTTACAGTATTCTGTCATAAATGACAGGTTTAAGGTGACATCGCATTTATTTTAAAAGATCTTTATTTGCTCTTCCAAATCGATTGCATCACCTTCAAACTAATCCCGGCCTTGACACAATGCCCTTATGTCAACGGATTGTCCAATCTTCGTATACTACAAATGCTAGTGTGTTAAACAGCACGCAGCACGTGTGTCATTTGACACACTTTAAGATTAAGTATGTCACTAAACACGTTTGATCTTTGAAATTCAGACACTTACTCGTGTTAAGACGATAACACGTTCTATTGCATGTTATGAATAAAAACTCCAATGACACCTTAAATGTGTTGCAGCAACACACTTATTAATAATTAACACACTTCGGATCAATTAATCAAACAAAAGGGACTTTTCCCAACTATATGCAACCTTGCCAAGACAATTTGCAATTTGCGAGTCCATGTTATGTATGTTGGCGTTACAGTCCATGAAGGACCTGAGCCGAGATTCTCTCAATCACCCATGTTGTGTGTGATTTCATTTTCCCATAGGTTAAAGGGACCTACAATTTATTGCCGGTTCCGAACGGCGAATTTCGAGAAGCTTTTCATGACAATTTTACTACAGGGGGTTTTGTCAGAACCCCGCTGAGGAGAAACACCGTGAAAAATACGTTCGATGACATAGCTGTGTCGGGATTCGATCCCATGTCATCGGCGTCAGAGGCCAACACACTACCCACTACCAAAAGGGATTCGAGTTAAAATTTCAATGACCGCAGCCACCAAAAAACAAAAACACTCAACCTCTCCTTTCCCATTCTATGTACATTGGTCCTTCGAGCCGGATGGCATGATCATCATGATGTTGCTTCACAACAAAAAGAGGCAATCAATTCAATCATACAAAGAACAGTGTTTCGGGCTTGACAGGCTTCTAAGCGACAATTGTTCAGAGAGCGAGGACTAGATGAGTCACAGGAACCTTAAGGATTGAACACGGAATCACTTGGTTTAGAATCCAGTGTGTTAACCATTACACCATGGGTCCGGGCCACATTTGCCTTCTGGCAAGGTTACAATATATTTGGAAATTTCTCTTTTGTGTGTAAAGTGGGGAATTTTCCTTTTTGTGTGCTTTTACCGTAACACACCAAAGTGTGTGTTTTCATTGTAGTCATCTAATATGCAATTTAAAGTGTGTTATAAAAACATACTTTAAATTGCACATAAAATGACTACAATGAAAACACACACTTTGGTGTGTTACGGCAACACACTTACCATTTGCAGTGTAACAGTTGCTGAAGTCGATTTCCAGGATGGACGTCAGATCTCCCTTCGATGCGACTTTTGCCAACTCTCTCGACTAAAATTGGTGCCAATGGAGCAGTCTTTTGAGTTTGGTGAATAGCCAGAAGTCGCACGGTACAAAACCTTTGGGCGAATAGCTTCACACACATGACGCATAACGCTCAAGTAATATTCTTTGTTGACAGTTTGGCCCGGCGGAAGAATATTAAAATACGCAACACCACGACCATCGAAAAAGACAGTCAACGTGACTTTTATCTTATTCTTCTTTGGTGGCGTTACAGCCCATGAAGGACCAGCGCCAAGCTTCTCTCAATCACCCATGTTGTGTGTAATTATTTTTCACACTGGGGAAAGGGGTCTACAGCTTAATGCCGATTCCAAATACCGTGAGTCGAGAAGCTTTTTCATGACAAGTATGACAAGTATTTCATGATAAGTATAAAGAGGGTTTTGCCAGGTACCCCGACGAGGAGGAATGCCGCGTCGGCGTTGGTGTTATCGGGACCCGAACTCGCTTATCGTGCGTCAGAGTCCAACACACTAACCACTGCGTCACGGCGACTTTCCGCGGCTTATTTTTGTCTTGCCCCATCTTTAGTACAATATTCACTTGTGGTGGCTAGTTCACATCATGTAAGATGACCATGCCCTCGAATTGCTTGTGCAAAATTTCCAATGTGGCGTGAGCTCTGTGACAAGTAGCGTCATTCTAATGAAACCACATATCGTTAGTGTCCTTATCATTCAATTCAGGCCAAAAGAGGTTGGTAATCATTGACCTATAGCGCTCGCCGATGACGGTGATGGTCTGGCCAACGTTGTTCTTAAAGAAATCTGGACCGATGCCGTCGCCAGCCCAAATCTACATCAAACAGTGACTTTTTCGAGATGCATTGGCCGCTCTTAGATCTCATTTCGACTATTTTGTTTGTTCACGTACGACTTCATCCAGAAATTGGCCTCATCGCTGAAGATGATTATTCAATGAAAATTAGCGTCAGTTTCCATCTGCTCCAGAACCCATTCAGCGAACACACGTCGTTGTCTATGGTCATTTACCTTCAGCTCTTGGTCGAGTTGAATTTTGTATGGGTGCCGAGGACGCCGTGGCGCAGTGGGTAGTGTGTTGGCCTCTCCAAGTTGTGGTCTGCGAAAGGTCGAGTTCTTGGGAGCGACGCGAAATCGACTCCCCCGGATTCTCCTGTATACTCTCACGGATAGCGGCGACAGATCTTGCGTTTCGTACGGGCGAATGAAGGACTGCGAATAGTCCTCTCGCAAATTGGGCGAGGCATGCGGAACGTTGCCCGGACAGAACACCCATTTTGATAAAATCATTTCATCACTTGCATTTCCCCAAGTCTATTTGCGCGCATAGTTTCAATTCAATTGTCACCTTACTTTTTGGAAACAGTATTATATAACACACTAATTGCAAAAAATGTTTTCACATTGAGATTACTATAGCTGTGGAATTGGCCATATTAGTGGTGTCTCTAATCTTAATCAATGCTCTGGTTGTCACAATAAGGCGGCGTATCAGTCTTAATCTCAGCTTCGGCTAGGTAGTTAGGTAGGTCGTTTCGTTGCCTCCCCAGAATGGGGAAGTGTACACATTGGCTTCGGCTAAGTTGCGAGATAAATTAAGCCCCTGCCTTATCCTGATTGTTGACACGACATATTGTTTGCCCATAACAAGGGTCTATCGTTGTCATTCTGAGCCTGGCAACTTAGTACCACAGTGTCTGGTGACCTCATTGAGAAATCCATCATTTTTCCAACCGATGACTTTAGAAATCTGTATCCCGAGTTGTATAAGTCCTATCGAAAAGATGGGATGCCAACCAAAAAATGAGACTTCCCACTTAAAAGCAAACTTCTCTGATAGTTTTATGATTATTCGACGGCAGCATAGAGTGAAGAGTGTTTGTAGTTCCGATACCTGTAACAGCCAATCGCGCGTTGTTTAGTTTTCTTCGATCTTACTGTCAGAGATGCACCACGCTCTGGAAGTCTAATTGTCGAAAATGTCAATAAAATCATGGAGTTGAGTTTGACCGTCATCTAAGCACCGTTTCGATTGTCCACGAGCTAAGCAATGTGCAACTTCTGTTTATTTCGAAGCTGCACTGCCAACAATTGGACCGTCTAAGGGAATAATTGCTCTAAGACAGCGATAGATCACACAAATCGGTATCAACTCACCAGAAGTTCCGCGAGCTTTAGCTGGGGGTTTTCGGACATGACACCAAGTGATTGCCACATGTTTCTGTCCGTGGCGAATGAGTTTGCTGGTGAAAAATTTGCCTCAAGCGAGGCTTGTGAAAAACAACAGTCTCCATGAGAGAGGCATAGTGGAATTACCTTCAAAATGAAAGAAGCTATCGAACGAACCGGTGTATATTTAGCATTTATCAGATCATCCTAGCTATACCAAAGATTTCGGGCCAAAATAAATGGATTTGTCACAACACTTCCAGTTCCAAATATCCGGCGCAGAACTTTCGAAAGAACCCAAAATCAGCTCCGTCGTCCTGCTTATCGTTTAGCGGCGTTTTGTAAAGCATGACTTTGGTGTTTCGAGTGAGGAGTCTTGGCCCAAGTTGTTTGGACAAACCCAAGTAGCAGCAGTTGCCAAGAGCGATTCTATGACGGACTTCCACTGTGGTGTCGTTTGTGGAGTTTACGTTTGCCCCGGGATACACGTACTCTTAACCACCTCGAAATTATAGCTGTCAATCGTAATATTTTGACTTATACTTTGTCTTATCCTCGTAGACTTTAAGACCAACTGTCTTGCCTGTTCCTCAATCACCGTGAAAGCTTCTACAACATCACGCTGAGACCGCGCGGTGATCTCAATATCATCCGTGTATCCTAGCAGCTGGACTTGTAAAAGATAGTGCCTTCCCTGTGGACGCCTGGCCGTCACACCACCTGTTCCAGCACTAAATTGAAGAAGTCGCATGACAGCGCATTTCCTTGCCGAAATCCGGAGCATGTTTCCAAAGGTTCAGATGTCCTAGAACCGAATTGCACAGAGCATTGCGTATTTTTTAGCGCGAAACAGGCGGATCAGTTTTCCTGGAATCCCGAATTGGGCCATCGCATCATACAATTCTTTGCGATGAATGCTGTCGTATGCGGCCTTGATTGTTTGTTGTTTGTTTAGGTGGTGCTACAGTCCGTGGTGAACCTGGGCCTCAACCAACAAGCGTCTCCAGCTGGCACGTTCTTTGGCCAGCTGTTTCCAGCGACGCACGCCCAGTTGGTTAAGGTCCCCTTCCACCTGCGTGCGCCACCATTGATGCGGCCGTCCTCCGCCGCGCCTTCCTTCCGGGGTGGATTCGATGACTCTTCGGGTTGGAGCTGTATTTTCCATGCGCTCTACATGGCCTAGCCACCTTAGACTCTGTATCCGTAGACGTCGTACCAGGCCGATGTCGCTGTACAACCCGTACAGTTCTTCGTTATATCTTCTCCTCCATACACCGTTTGAACAAACGGGACCGTAGAAAGTGCGCAGAATTTTCCTCTCGAAACGACCAAGGGCATCTTCATCCGCTTTTGTTAAGGTCCAAGCCTCTGCGCCGTAAAGGTGGACTGGGATGATCAAGGTCTTATATAGTGTCATCTTGGTTTTCTCAGTTCCCTTTCGAGTCTAAAGAAAGAGTATTTGGCAGGAGTGATTCTGGGTTTTATCTAAGCGCTGGTGTTGTTGCCGCCGGTCATCAGTGAGCCACGGTAGACGAATTCCTTCTGCCCATGGTGACGTTTTAGCCAATAAGTCGGTGTTGCCCGTCTCTTTTTGATTGAAGCAGATAATTGGTTTTACCCTCATTAACCTTAAGACCCATTTTAGCCGCTTCCACCTCTCTATCTACAAAGGTCTCATTGACGTATCGTTGTGTCCGTCCAAAAACGTCAATGTCATCGGCGTACGCAAGCAATTGCGTACCACTTGTGTTGGCCAGCGACTCTTGCACGATCTTTTCAAGCACTTTGTTGAAAAAGTTGCATGACAGCGCGTCACCTTGTCTAAGTCCTCCTCTGATATCAAAGGTCTCGGTTTGTTCATTCATGGAGCAGCGAGAACTCTCCATTTTCATCCTGCACAGTCGGACGAGTTTGGCAGGGATGTTAAAACTAGACATGGCTTTGTATAGCTCATCTCAATACACGCTGTCATATGCAGCCTTGAAATCAACGAAGAGGTGGTGAGTGTCGATTTGGTACTCCTGGGTCTTCTCCAAGGTCTGGCGTAGCGTAAATATTTGGTCTATTGTGGATTTACCTGGCGTGAAACTACACTGATAAGAGCCGATCAGGTTATCCACAGTCGGTTTCAGGCGTTCACACAATGCGGCAGAAAAGACCTTATGTGCGCTGTTAAGGAGACTTATTCCCCTGTAGTTGGCGCAGTTCTTTCTTATGGACCGGGCAAACGATGCTGAGATTCCATTCGTCGGGCATGCTTTCCTCCGACCATACTTTGCGAATGAGATGTTGCATGAACCTTACCAGCTCATCTCCAGCCGCCTTAAAAATCTCAGCAAACAGGCCGTCTGCACCCGCGGCTTTGTTAGACTGGATATTGCTGACTTCATCTAGGTCGGGTGGACAGAATTCTCTTACATCGTCGTCATTACGAATGGATCGTTCTGCCTGACATCCATGATGTACGTTGTTTGTCATCGGCGTTATGCAGTCTTCAGAAATGGTCAAATCCAAATCCTCAGCATCGACTGCGACTCTACTACCAGTTCTCCATTTTCATCCCTGCAGGCCGCCGCTCTGACTTTGTAGCCATGGCATGTTCGCTTTACCTTATTGTAAAACTTACAGGCGTCATTCCTGCGAAAGCATCTCTCCATCTCCTCGATCTCACGCTTTCCGTGCTCTCTCTTCTTTCTTCTGAAAGCGCGTGTTCCTTTCCTCTCTTCTGCTCATACATTTCGCGACCAGCTCTCGTCCGTCGTTGCTGTGTGGCTTTATATGCCTCTTGTTTTGCTGCATGGGCTTGTTCGCATTGTTCATCGAATCAGGGGTTTCTAGGTGGTGGCGCCCATTCCTGCTATATTGTTTGTGCCGCTGTGGGCGGATTTTGAGATAGGCATGATCGGCAAGGTTCTGGCAGTCTCTTGCGGTTGTAGCTTTCCGACTTACGTTGTCCTACTCAACTCCTAAGCATTCTTGATATCCTCATTCGTACCTTGGCTACAACAAGGTAGTGGTCCGAGTCGATGTTGGCTCGGAAGGTTCGTACCTCAAGAATACTGGAGGAGTGTCTGGCGTCGATCGCTATGTGATCAACCTGGTTGGTCGTCGATTGATCAAAAGACGTTGAGATGGGGGAATCGTGTGCTTGCTACAAGGAGATTACGCCCCATTAGGAAATCAATTAGCCTAAGACCGTTGTCGGATGTGGTGTTACGGAGACTATGCCTTCCTATGATCGATCTAAATACGTCTTCTTTGCCCAGTTTTGCGGTAAAATCTCCTAGTACGATTCTGGTGTCATAGCTGGGACAGAGGACGCCGCGGCGCAGTGGTTAGTGTGTTGGACTCTGACGCACGATGAGCGAGTTCGGATCCCGATAACACCGACGCCATCGAATGTTTACTTCGGCGTTCCTCCTCGGCGGGGTACTGGCAAAACCCCCCGTAGTATACTTGCCGTGAAAAAGCTTCTCGACTCACGCCGTTCGGAATCGGCATTAAACTGGCATTAAATCACACAGAACATGGGTGATTGAGAGAAGCTTGGCTCTGGTCCTTCATGGGCTGTAACGCCATCAAAGAGAACTGGGGCATATGGGCTATGTTCGGTCTAGGAGATCATAAAAGCCATCCTTGAGTTGATCATCTTAGGGTGATATTCCCCAGTGTACCCTTGATGCGGATTGTTATGAGGCGTTCGCTTACATGCCGAAAGCTTAAAACTTTTTGCCTAAGTCAACCTCGAATAACAGATCCGCACCCAAATAAGCGTTAATTGTTTTCCTTGTAGCAATTACCGTAATATATATGTACATATCACAGTTTTTCATCCGTTTCTTGCCTGATCCATCCCATCGCACTTCTTGGAGCGCGGTAATGTCTCTTTTGTAGCAGTCCACGGTCTTTTCCAATCGATTGCCCGCACCTGGCCTGTTGAGGAACCTCACATTCCAGATGCAGACTCTTAAATCCTCATTGTGTTTGCAGGGGTCGTCAACATTGAAATCGTCCCTATCCGAGGCTTGTTGTCGGTTGGTAACAAGTGGTTTTTCCGTGACAGGGATGTTAACCCTAAGCACAACCCCCAACCTGGAGCGTCAGGTTCCTTTCACCCCAGGAACAACGGGCTGGTCGCTGCACACATTAGTTCACTGTCCGGCAGATGCCTGGGCAGTTATCCAGGAGGGGCCACTCGGAGGCTACGTGTCAACTTGGACTAAGCAGAGACAGAGATCGAAGCTGGTGTTTGCCATGCTAAGCACGATCAGCTTCTTTGCTCTGTTTGCTCGCTCCCTCCCTCCCCTTCACGTTTTGCTGTTGCTTATATCTCAAGAGGCTACTTGGGTTTGACAGACAATTGAAAGGCAAATAAACGCTGAATGGCGCTTGACATTTCGATTTGACGATCCAAAGATACATCAGACGAAAGTTGGTTACACTTCAATTGTACAATAATAAAGGTAGCAGGTTGCATGGGTTTATTCTTATGTCTCATACTGTAATCGTGCTAAAAAGTACTTGTCGAAAACGTGGGCTCCATGTTTAGTTAGTCCCCCAATAGCACAAAATTCACTATTTTATCTTGCTTTAAAGACAATTAAGGAAGTGTAAGAAAATCCACTAATAGAGCTTAGTGCTTTTCCAAACTTGGCAAAAACCACCGCCGGATATGCTTCCCTTAAGTAACACTTTGTTTATTAATCCAAGTCTGTCCTATTCCCTTGTTACATGTTAAGCCTCAGGTTAAAAGCAACCACTCAATTAAGGCGACCTTTTCGAATGTTTGTTTATGCTCTCACCCTTGCTCTGCTCGAGCACGGATTCATTGAGTTTCTTATAAATATTTGGTTCAAGCAACCGGCCAATTAGCTGCACGCGAACAACCACCACCACTCACGCTACTGATTTCTGTTCTCACCACCTATCCGTCCGACTATCGCCTCTAACTAGCTCCCCCTTCATATTTCATTACCACTACCAATGACTGGCTGCGCATTACCGGCTACACCATACCATCATATGCTTCGGGGCACATCAAAGGCTCAAACAACACATCGCATACCTTTTTAAGAACACTTCCGGAAGCACTTTGAGTTAAGCCACTACCGCCTCTACCACTCTGTTGCTACTGAATGTTACTGACGCCGTCACGACCAAATCCATCCTAGGATGAGGCATATACATATGTAGGCACATCATCCCCAGCATCGTCTCCTGTCGCTTCGTGCCATGAATTCTGTATCTATAGTGCATTTGTGGGAATTTCCATGTCTCCCGGGATTTTCTGTTACTCGACATTCTATTTGACATTCTGTTTCCTTTTTTCCTGTTCTGCTCCTCCGCCTCCTTGGTGTTAATCGCATCCATAATAAAGTGTATATGTGCGGAAGGTATTCACTTCCACCCCCCCAAACCTCTTAGTCACGAATAGAATAAATTGTCGTCACTCTGCCCATCAATGATGTACGAGCAAGACCGAGCAGCTTCGTCTGTCGACGGTGGTTGGGCGCGCATTCACGGTCGACCACCAATGTCTGGCGGTCGTCTCTTTTCGAACTACCCACATATGCTTCGTCGGCATGTATCCTGCATCCGTACGTGTGGCACGATTATCCACACTTTGATACATTCAGCAAATCGGATTGTTTACACACAGCGAACGAATGGAAGGAGATAAAAATCTGTCTAGGGATCAGATGTTTCTGTTGTACATTTGCTGGGGCGCTTGGTTTGGGATTAAATACACCTAGGCTGTGTGGGATTCCTCCATTCGCCATCATTCGTCCCCATTCCCGACATAATTAAATTATGTTTTCGTAGCGTAGTAAAGTGCGAAGTATTTGAGTAACGCCTCTATCATTGAGGAGCTATGGTGGTCGTTCCATCGGAAGCTGCAAGTTGAAAAACTGCTTAAAAACCTAAAAAACTTTTACCCCAAATCCGAAAATAAAAATTAAAACGAAAAACTGAATTAAGATGAAGACGGGGGAAGAGGAAAAGTTTGCCAGATACTTCGGGTGTAGTTTCAAGAACCATCCATATGTAGCTATAGAGGTAGAGAACGGATGGTGAAGATGAAAGCGGACCAACTCCCGCCTGAGGGAGGATGCTTGCAAGCATTCAGTTTACGTGCTTTCCTGCAACGTAACGATATTATTCGTTACGGTACGGTGCACTTATTCAAGACTCAATGCCGCTGATTGAGCTGTGAAAGTGATTCTATACATCCATGTAGTTGGAAGCATACCATCTTGTACCTTCTTTGCGCGAGGGAGTAGGGAGTGTGATGTGTAAAATGCTGCAAAGAGTAATTTCTTGAACACATCAATTGCATTACGGTGAGCAGTAATACCTGGTCGTGCAGTGGGGCCGGGATCGCGCGACTAATGGTCCTGATAAACTGCTGAAACTAGGTTTTAATCTGTGTGCTCCGGGCAAAGGGGCGCTACCGTGGATGGTTTCCTGCTTTGCATAACGACGCTGTTGACATGTTTAGAAAGTAAACGATTTTCGGGGATTTACTGGTGTCGAATCTGGTGGGTCGTTGGACGCTTAAAAGCTTAACGGAGGAGTAGTGTGTAAGCGGTGGAGACTGCCAGCGAACTGGATAGGATGCAAACTGGTTGGTTGAGTGACTTGCGGTTGGTGGTTAGATGACTTAAGGTTTACTTTTGTGAGCCATTTAAGTTTGGAGCGCTTGCGATCCCGTTTTGTTGCTATCCCAACTGACGATTCTAATCATGGAGTTCATTCAACTCCCATTCAGATCTAAACCTCGTTCAAATGCTGGCCCGTCACTTGATCTTCTTTTACTCGAAGCTTTTTCTACAGCACGTCAAATCCACTTTTATGCTTGTTGACCTCGAGCCTTTCAGACAGTCGTTCCGTTCTTGGTCGTCATGTGATACGATTTAATCTCGGGCAAATCTGTCCTTATTAAATACAGATGTGAATCGCAGATGCTGTGCTTCCCATATTCGTACTTTTCCTTTTTTGCCCACAGATTCGCCATAGCTTGACTTGGATGACATAACTTAAAGACTTTTTCTATGACCTTGATGACCTTCTGTAGTAAGGTGACACTCACTTCATGTGATTTACATTAGGATCTTTTATAAGGCAGGTTTGCTCCCTTTCTTAACATCTTTTTTAACCAACAAAGCCGTAACCAAGCTTGAGCTCGAACTTTTGATCCGCAGTCAGAAGCCAAGTAAGAATCGTTCTTCTTTGAGATATGACAACACCATCATTCATCATTTTGCCATGATTCTTAATAGCTTAATAAACTTCTGTAGTTTATCGGCGAAAAAACTTCAGTCGAAGTGCAGTAGAAGACCAAGTTGACCATTTGTATAGGGTCTTCCAATAGAGGCTTCCTAACTTTGGTAGATGGCAGCGGCCATACTATTGAAGCCACAGCTATCGAATTGGCTGACATTTATTCGGTCTGTTCTGCCAAATCGACGTAACATAGCGTTCAATTATATTAAAATTGTTTTATCAAAATGGGTGTTCTGTTCGGGCAACGTTCCGCACACTCCGCCCATTTGTTCAGTAAACGATAAACCAACAGCCATAAGTCGATGAAAAGCAAGATCTGCCGAAAACATCATCCATGGCAGTCGCTTTCGCGTGGCTTACAAGAACCCGGTCGTTCGCTGACCACAACGTCGCGACTTGGGCCTGCTTACTTACTTACTTACTTAGGTGGCGCTACAGTCCGTGGTGAACCTGGGCCTCAACCAACAAGCGTTTCCAGCTGGCACGGTCTTTGGCCAGCAGTTTCCAGCGCCGCACGCCTAGTTGGTTAAGGTCCCCTTGAACCTGCGTGCCACACCGTTGATGCGGCCGTCCTCCGCCGCGCCTTCCTTCCGGGGTGGATTCGAAGACTCTTCGGGTCGGAGCTGTATTTTCCATGCGCTCTACATGGCCTAGCCACCTTAGACTCTGTATCTGTAGACGTCGTACCAGGCCGATGTCGCTGTACAACCCGTACAGTTCTTCGTTATATCTTCTCCTCCATACACCGTTTGAACAAACGGGACCGTAGAAGGTGCGCAGAATTTTCCTCTCGAAACGACCAAGGGCATCTTCATCCGCTTTTGTTAAGGTCCAAGCCTCTGCGTCATAAAGGAGGACTGGGATGATTAAGGTCTTATATAGTGTCACCTTGGTTTTTCGAGGGAGGGCTCTACTTCTTAATTGCCCCTTGAGCTCAAAGAAACAGCGGTTGGCAAGAGTGATTCTGCGGTTTTTTCAGCGCTGGTGTTGTTGTCGCTGGTCATCAGTGAGCCAAGATAGACGAATTCCTTGACCACTTCAAAGTTATATCCATCCATGGTGACGTTCTGGCCAATACGTGGGTGTTGTCCGTCTCTTTTAGATGAAAGCAGATATTTGGTTTTACCCTCATTAACCTTGAGACCCATCTTAGCCGCTTCTACCTCAATGTTTACAAAGGCCTCATTGACGTCTCGCTGTGTCCGTCCCATCACGTCAATGTCGTCGGCGTACGCAAGCAATTGCGAAGACTCGAAATAAATCGTACCTCTTGTGTTGGCCAGTGACTCTTGCACGACCTTTTCAAGCACGATGTTAAACAAGCTGCATGACAGCGCGTCACCTTGCCTAAATCGTTTTTTAACATCAAGGGTCTCGGGTTGCTCATTACCGACCTTAAGGGAGCAGCGAGAATTCTCCATTGTCATCGTGCACAGTCAAACGAGTTTGGCAGGAATGTTAAAACTAGACATGGCTTTGTATAGCTCATCTCTATATACGCTGTCATATGCAGCCTTGAAATTGACGAAGAGGTGGTGAGTGTCGATTTGGTATTCCTGGGTTTCCTCCAAGATCTGCACCGTGGCGCAGTGGGTAGTGTGTTGGCCTCTGACGCCGATGACACGGGATCGAATCCCGACACAGCCATGCCATCGAACGTGTTTTTCATTATGTTTCTCCTCAACGGGGTTCTGACAAAACCCCCTGTAGTAAAATTGTCATGAAAAGGTTCTCGAAATTTGCCGTTCGGAACCGGTAATAAACTGTAGGTCCCTTTCACCTATGGGAAAAATGAAATCACACACATCATGGGTGATTGAGAGAAGCTCGGCTCAGGTTCTTCATGGACTGTAACGCCAACATACAAACATACCTTGCAAATGAGATGGTGCATACACCTTACCAGCTCGCTATTTTGACTTTGTCTAGGTCGGGTGGACGGAATTTTCTTACATCGTCGTCCATTACGAACGGATCGTTCTGCCTGACAGCGGTATCTTGTCTGTCATCGCCGTTATACAGTCTGCAGAAGTGATCTTTCCAAATCCTCAGCATCCACTGAGATTCTACTACCAGTTCTCCATTTTCAGCCCTGCAGGCCGCCGCTCTGGCTTTGTAGCCATGGCATGCTCGTTTTACCTTATTTTAAAACTTCCGGGCGTTATTCCTGCGGAAGCATCTCTCCATCTCCTCGATCTCACGCTCTCCTCCGTCGTTGCAGCATGACTTTATATGCCTCTTGGGCCTGCATTCGTACAAAATTCAACTAACCCAGGAGCTGAAAGTAAACGACCATAGACAGCGCCGTGCTGAATGGGCTCTGGAGCCGTTGGAAGCTGACCCTAACGTTCATTGAAAAATCATCTTCATACATTTCTGGATGAATGGGTACATCGATCATCAAAATTGTCGAATTTGGGACTATGCCAATCCACACGGGATTCAGGAGGATCCAATGCACCTCGAAAAAGTCACTGTTTGGTGTGGATTTCGGGCTGGCAGCGTCTGGAACTGAACGCAGAATTTTCCTCTCGAAACGACCAAGGGTCTCCTCATCCGGGATGATTAAGGTTTTGTATAGTGAAACCTTGGTCTTTCGAGAGAGGGCTCTACATCAATTGCCCCTTGAGCCCAAAGATGAGGTGATGGATGGATGAAGATGATTGTCCATTGTCATCCTGCGCGTTCTGACGGGTTTGGCGGGGATATCAAAACTAGACATGGCGCTGTATAACTCGTCTCTATGCACACTGTCGTACGTGGCCTTGAAAAGGAACGTCACGAAAAGGTGACGTTCACACAGTACGGCAGAGAAGATCTTGTATGCACGCGCCCTATCATCTCCAGCCGCTTTAAATAGCTCAGCAGGCAGGCCGTCCGTGTCGACGGCTTTATAAGCTTCGAAATTACCAATTTACATTTCCTCTACATAGGTCGGGTGGACGGAATCCTCTTGCATCTTCGTCCGTTGAGAATGTCTACGGAAGTGTTCGTTCCATATTCTCAGCATCGACTGTGACTCTACTACTAGCCTTCATCCCTGCAGGCTTCCGCTCTCGCTTTACAGCCCTAGCCCTAGCAGAAATTTTAGCAACTCATCAGTTTTGATAGACAAACCATCATTCACATGTACACACTACAAAAAAGTCCAAAGTCGCAGCTTCGAAGAGGCCAATTGACATCGCCAAGACGGCTGATGACACGATTTGGGAATTCGGAGAGCAAAAGATCGATTATGGTATGGGATGTGTGGCATAGCGCACCATCTTGCATGAACCAGTGGTTGTCCAAATCAGTCGACACTATGCTTGAAAAATTTCGACGACATTCGTTTGGAAATGCCAATAGACGATCAACACGACTCGAGAAGACGAGCTCGAGGTAGGCTTCAAACACGACTATGCTACAACAATTACGGCAGAAGAAAACCAAAGCGTACCCACCGTGTTGAATAAACCCTTAAGCCCATAGAGGTTGTCCAACAGAATTATGATAGATGTCTTTGTCGAGAAAGCAATGCACAAGCGACATACTTGACCTGATCTAACAGAACAAGTTGAAGATTTCGACTTAAAATAGGACTCTTCCCCAGACCTGCCGGTTTATCGCTAGCCTTACGGAATTGATTGATGATATAATCCGCACCAAACTGTCACTCTTTGTGGATGCACTGGCTTCTCGACAATAACCTGCGGGTTTTCCGAGCGATTTGGCAATTTTGTTAACGTAGCCGCCGAGATGAAAATGCGCCTCGTCAGAAAATATGATTTTTCGTCCAAAATTGTTGTCCAATTTAAGCTGCTCTAAGACCCAAACTGTGACGCGATAGCGAAGCGGATGATCACGCCTTTAATTGCTGAGTTAATTGGACCTTGTAAGCGAATAATCCGAGACCTTTGTGCAGAATTCTCCCGAGGCTAGTGCGTGAAATATTGGCCGCAGCAGCCACTTCTCATCTGTGCGCACCGTACAACGACGGGGACCATGAGTGTTGTCCACTAGCATACCAGTCTTACGAACCTTTTGCACAAACTTGCGTACAGCAGTCGCGGTGGGTGCTTTATTTCGGCCAAAACTTCTTTTCAAAAAAACGCACTGTTTGGGCTACACAGCACTCGTAAGTTTCCAATATTTCCCAACGTTGTCCAAGCGTAAGGCAACTCATTTCGGACAGCTGAGTTATTATACTGAGCTTCTGTCCAGATTTCGAGTGGAAAACTGATTTCAGTGCCAAAGTAAGCTATGATTTAAAAAACAACCACTAGATGGCCCAACCCCTATATATCGGGTTTCCCCATAAGGACTTGACAACTTTTTTTTTTAAATAAAACGCAAACCATTTGAGATATTTCAAGAACTTTATTATCGGCTTGAAGTACAGTCAAAACATTTATGAATGGAACTCGACTTCGTTCATATGGACACCATGGGCACGTTTGCAGCGGTCGATTCGTTGGACCCAATTTTCGACGACTCGGTCACGTATTTCAGCTGCTGTTTCGTGTTCAACGTTGGCTCTGAGCTCTTCCAACGTCGTCGGCTTGTTGGCATAAACCAATGACTTATCGCAACTCCAAAGAAAATAGTCTTGAGGCGTTAAATCGCACGAACGAGGCGGCCAATCGACTGGCTCATTTCTTGAGATAACACGCTTATCAAATTAACGCTTCAATAAATCGATTATAACGTGTGCTGTGTGGCTTGTGGCACCATCCTGTCGAAACCACTTGTCGTCCAAGTCCATATCTTTCGATTCGGGCTAAAAATAATCGGTAATCATGGCGCGATAGCGCTGACCATTCACAGTAACGTAACGATCGTTATCGTCGACGAAAAAATATGGCCCTATAACGCCGCCGGCATGCAAACCGCACCAAACAGTTATTTTTTTTTTTTTGATGAAGTGGTGATTCATGAAGCACATGTGGATTTTCACCCGACAGATAACGCTTCAAATGGTCCATCGGCTTCAATGCTTGAGTAAGCTTGATCGTGTAAACCAAAATCCTTACGGAAAATACGCCATAATGCGGTCTGAGCGATGCCCAATTCTTGAGAACGCCGTGGAATTGACTGATTTGGATCGTTTGCTACGAACGCCCGAACGGCAGCGATATTTTCGACACTTCGACCAACCCGTTGACTGACACGGCTATTGCCTGCCTGCTAGGGCGAGAATTACGACCGAAAATTGGAGTTCATCATCACCATTTTTCAGTGGCCCGCATGTTCCACTAAAAGAGTCGCGGGGGTAATGCGCGCACGCGGGATCTCCAGACCACTCGATCCTCCGTCATCGACTCTAACTCATCAGGAGCTATGCCCAAGCGCACCCAGACGAGTTTTTGGACTTGGTCCAACCACCTCGTCCTGGGTCTGTCAAGCGGTCGCCTGCCTGATGGTATTGCATCCAAGGCACTACAGTCTGCAGAAGTGGTCTTGCCAAATCCTCAGCATCGATTCCACTGCCAGTTCTCCATTTTCATCCCTCAGGCCTCCGCTCTGGCTTTATAGCTATGGCATGTTCGTTTTAGCTTATTGTCAAACTTCCGGGCGTCATTCCTGCGGAAGCGTCTCTCCATCGTCTCAATCTCACGCTTTCCGTATTCTCTTGTCTTTCTTCTGAGAAGTGTGTGTTCCTCTCTTCTCTTCTGCTCATAGATTTCGCGAGCAGCTTTCGTCCGTCGTTACAGCGTGGCATTAAACGCCTCTTGTTTTGTTGCAGGGGCTTGTTCGCATTGTTCATCGAACCAGGGGTTTCTAGGTGGTGGCGGTTTGAAACCCAGCATCTCAGAGGCAACGTCTCTGATTTGAAGGAGCTTGAAGGAGACACGAACGGCAAAGAGTAAGGCAGTCTCTTGCGATTGTAGCTTTCTGACTTACGTTGTCCTACTCGACTCCTAAGCATTCTTGATATCCTCATTCGTACCTTTGCTACAACAACGTAGTGGTCCGAGTCGATGTTTGCTCGGAAGGTTCGTACTTCGAGAATACTGGAAGAGTGTCTGGTGTCGATCGCTATGTGATCAACCTGGTTGGTCGTCGATTGATCAAATGACCGCCAGGTAGCCTTGCAGATGTTGAGATGGGGGAATCGTGTACTTGCTACAAGGAGGTTACGCCCCATCAGGAAATCAATTAGCCTAAGACCGTTGTCGGATGTGGTGTTATGGAGGCTATGTCTTCCTATGATCGATCTAAATACGATTTCTTTGCCCAGCTTTGCGGTGAAATCTCCTAGTACGATTTTGGTGTCATAACTGGGGCATAGGGGCGTATGTTCGGTCTAGGAGATCATAAAAGCCATCCTTGAGTCGATCATCTTAGGGTGATATTCTCCAGTGTACCCTTGATGCGGATTGTTATGAGGCGTTCGCTTACATGCCGAAAACTTATGACTTTTTGCCTAAGTCTACCTCGAATATTAAATCCGCACCCTGGTCCATCCCATCGTACTTCCTGAAGCGCGGTAATGTCTGCTTTGTAGCAGTCCAGGCTCTTTTTCAATTGATTGCCCGCACCTGGCCTGTTGAGGGACCTCACATTTCAAGTGCAGACTCGTAGATCTTTATTGCGTTTGCAGGGGTCGCCGACGTTGGAATCGTCCGTATCCGAGGCTTTTTGTCCTTTCGTAACAAGATGGTCCTTCCGTCATAGTGAAGTTAACCCTAATCTGGAGAGCCAAGTTCCTTTTACCCCAGGAACAACGGGTGGGTCGCTGCATACCTTAGTTCACTGTCCGGCGGGTGCCTGGGCAGCTATCCAGGAGGGGCCACCCGGAGGCTGTGTGTCAACTTGGATTGAGCAGGGACAGAGATCGATGCTGGTGTTTGCCGTGTTAAATACGATCGGTAATTACTTTCGTTATCGATTAACTAATTGATATATCATAGGAAGAAAAGCAACTCATGGAAAGGTGTCAGGTCTTCAATGTACGTCAGCGCATTTCTTTGACATCAGTATGTAGCTCAACCGTCAGTGCCCAAAAAAGGCTTATGCAAATGACTTCATTAAAAGGCGATTACCTTTAATTCATTACACGTCAGCATGAGTGCTTTAGTCGCTTAGTTGCTCAGAAACCTTAACCCTCAATCCTTAACCCTTAACCCGGAATCCTTCAGCCTAATTAGCTTTTATTAAATTTTTAATCCCGCTCATCCTGTCCTGTCGAATGCTTCCTCTTGGGTTATGAGTAATGTATGAGCATCCATATCTCTCCGGCTCGGGATTGGTGGGTAGTGCGAGATGTAATGCAAATTGATTCTATCTGTATCTCTCGGGCTTAATGCTGTAGCACATCAAAGGGAATAAAAGTTAAATCGCTATGACATATTAATGGCCATTATCATCACATCTCTTCCTTTTTCCCTTTTGTGTATGGACGTGAATTCATAA
This sequence comes from Eumerus sabulonum, assembly GCA_951905685.1. Lineage (NCBI taxonomy): Eukaryota > Metazoa > Arthropoda > Insecta > Diptera > Syrphidae > Eumerus > Eumerus sabulonum. Next base: position 12,255,331 of record OX645060.1, read on the forward strand.
GGGTTGTTCCGCCTGTCATCGGCATACTCTCAGCATTCGTGCATACACACGTATCTACATATCTACATATGATAGGACCATTTGAACCCCTTGTGAAATCCAAATACATATATAAAAGAATGATTGACGATATTGACTGGTTGGCTTGACTTGGCGTGGCTCTGCTATGGGCTTAGCTAGGCATTTCCACCTCGTCCTCAGTCTTTTGTTGTTCGCATCTCTTCTCTCTGCGTTGTGCGTTGTGCTGACTCTTCTCAAGTATCATCTTCATTTCAAATGGGTTAGTTCTGGAGTTGGCTGTCGATGACTTTATGTGATGGTCTGCCCACGAGGGCATAGCATGTAAGTTGTGTTGGCATATATGGTGTGACATTCCTTTTTCGGTTTTGTTTTGCTGATGGCATTTTTATTTTGGTGTGAATTCGATTAAACAAGCGATAGGTTGGGGGGAGGTGAGGGTCGTATGGGCTTTGTCTTGGTTTTCTGGCGCACGTCATGGATTTATTTTAGTGGTGTTTAGGCTTGACAGTTGCCCTTTAAATACATTTGTGGTTTGAGGTATATGGAAAACGCGGAAGCGAATTGCCTGGAAGCGCGCCTATTACGTAAACAACATTTGGAATAGGGCAAGTGTGGCGCCGCGTTCGGTTGTTTGTTCGAATTATTTATTTAGGGAGGATAGGTAGTACTGGTAATGTCTGATATTTTGGTAATGACCTAACGAATGTCCTTGTATACCTTATAAGGAATCCATCTCACCGAAACCATGCGAGAAAGGGATCGTAAGTCCCTACTTTTGTTTACTTACTTACTTAGGTGGCGTAACAGTCAAGTGTGAACCTGGGCCTCAGTCAATGAACTTCTCCAGCTGGCACGGTCTTTTGCCAGCTGTTTTCAGCGACGCACTTCCAGTTGGTTAAGGTCCCCTTCCACCTGTGTGCGCCACCTTAGATTCGGTCGTCCTTTGCTGTGTCGTGCCTCGGCGTTGGACTCGAAAGCTCTTCGGGCCGGAGCTGTGTTATCTATTCGCTTCACATGGTCTAGCAATTTTAGACGTTTGATCCGCACAAGTCGCAGGAGGCCGATGTCGCTGTACAGTTCGCCGTTGTATCTCCTCCTCCACTCTCCGTTTTTACATACGAGACCATAGATTGAGGGCCTCCTCATCCGCTTTCGTAGGCAGAGATGTTAAAACTACACATGGATCCACATAGCTCGTCTCTATACACGCTGTCCTACGATTTGGTATTCTTGGGTCTTCTCCAAGATCTGTCGTGGATTTTCCTGGCATAAAACCACACAAAGGGTTTCAAGCGTTCACACAGTACCGAAGAGAGGATCGTATATGCAATGTTCTTCTTCTTTTTCGGCGCTACGGTTAATGGCGTACCTGGGCCTCCTTCAAGAAACCCCCCAACTGGCACGGTCTTTCGCCAGCAGTCTCCAGTGCAACACTCCTAGTTGGTTGAGGTTGTCCCTCAGGGTTAGATTCAAAGATCTTCCGGGCCGGAGCTGTGATTTCCATACGCTCTACATGACCTAGCCATCTTAGGCGTTGGATCAGCAGACGCCGTGCTACGTTCATGTCGGTGTACAGCCCGTACAATTTACTATTAAGTCTTCTCCTCCACTCCCCTTTTATGACGGTCGGGCCAAAAATCGTTCGCAGAATTCTTCTTTCAAAACGACCATCTCATCCGTTTTCAATACGGTCAATATCTCTCCGTCATAAACCAGGATCGAGATGGTAAGGGTCTGTATATGGTCACCTTGGTTTTCCGAGAGGGGTCTCTGCGTTTCAGTTGCCTTCCGAGCCCAAAGAAACAGCGGTTAGCAAGAGTTATTCTGCGTTTGATTTTGGCACTGATGTCATTGCTGCATATATGTAAGTGCCGAGTCTAGTTAGATGAAGTCCTTGGCTACCTCGAAATTATGGTCCCTGAGAGCACCGTGGCGCAGTAGCTAGTGTGTTTGCCTTTGACGCCGATGGCACGGGATCGAGTCTCGACAACAGCCATGTCATCGAACGTGTTTTCACGGCGCTTCTCCTCAGCGGGGTACTGACAAAACCCCCTGTAGTATAATTGTCAAGAAAAGCTTCCCGATACTAAATCACACACAACATGGGTGTGTGAGAGAAGCTCGACTTTGGTCCTTCATGGACCGTAACATCACCATACATACCTGCATACAATTTGTGGGCCCTGCCCAAGACGCCAGGACACGTTCGTGTCCTTTTTCGACGACGGCATATATTTCGTCTTGCCCTCATTTACCGACAGTCCCATTTTAACCGCTTCCGCCTCAATGCTCGTAAGGGCCTCAATGACATCTCGCTAAGCTCGTCCAACTATGTCAATCTCATCGGCGAATGCAAGCAGTTGTACGGAATTGAAAAAGATCGTGCCTTTCGTATTGACCAGTGAGTTTTGGAGGATCCTTTCAAAGACGATGTTGAAAAAGGCACATGATAGCGTGTCACCCCGTCGAAAACCTATTTTGACATAAAAGGTATCGGTCAAGTCACTTCCGACCCTGATGAAGCAGCGAGAATTCTCCAATGTCATCTTGCACAATCTGACGAGTATGGCAGGCTAGGCATGGCGCTGTATATATTTTCTCTACGTACCTACGTGGCCTTAAAGTCGACAAACAGATGATGGGTGTCGATCTGGAACTCGTTGGTTATTTCCGGGACCTGCCGCAGTGTGAATAATTGATCGATAGTGGACTTCCCGGGCCTGAAACCGCCCTAATATGGACCAATCACTTTATTAACGAACGATTTCAGGTGTCCACGCAGTGCAGCAGAGAAGATTTTATAAAGGATGTTCAGGAGACTTACACCTCTGTAATTGGAGCAGACAAAGGGGTCTCGTTTTTTGTGGATCGGGCAAACCATATTAAGATTCCATTCATCGGGCATGCATTCCTCTGACCATATCTTACAGATGCGTATGCTCCTTGTTCCTCTTCTGCTCATAATGCTCACTAGCAGCTCTCGTCCTTCTGTGCAGAGCCTCTTGATAGGCTTGCTGCTTGGCTGCGTGTGCCCTCCTACACTCGTCGTCAAACCATGGGTTTCTTGTTGGTGGCGTTTTGAAACCCAGTACCTCAGAAGCAGCACTCTCTAAGGCAGGTGTTTGAAAGTTTTCCGAGAGCTTGAGGGGGACGCGATTGGCATAGTATCCGGCGGTCTTTTGCGATTGTAGCATTGCGACGTTGTATGTGGTTCAACTCGATGTTGGTTCCTCTGAAGGTTCGTGCATCCAGAATATCGGGTGTGTGCCTGCCATCAATCGCAATGTGGCCAATCTGATTGACGGTTGATCGATCCGGAGATTGCCAAGTCGCTTTGTGGATGTTGAGATGTGGGAAACTCACCCCGTTGTGGATCAGCTTAAATCCATTTTCGGATGTGGTGTTGTGTATGCTGTGCTTGCCAATGACCCTATCAGAAGCGACTTCCTTGCCCAGTTTCGGGTTAAAGTCCCTTAATACGATTTTAACATCACAGTCTCTCATCCGCTTTTTGCCCGGTCCATCCTATTGCACTTCCTAGATTGCGGTAATACGTATCTACCTTATAGCAGTCTAGGGTCTCCGCAAGTTGTTCGGCTGCACGTGGCCGGTGACCTGATATTTTACGTACAAAGCCGAATATCGTTTTTCCTTTTCCTTTTGGTTTTGTTTCCTGGGTCACCGTCTGTTAATCCGTATAATAGGACTTACTAACAGGGCCGCTAGATGTTCGACTGCAGTGGCTTCTACTCGTTATTTTACGGCCCAGCCCATGTCGGATGGATACCCCTACGAGACCTTTGGTAGTCGTTTACCACCCATAGTACCTGTAGTTGTCTCCTTTCTTGTGGACTAGGCAAACGATGCTGAGATTCCTCCGATCATATTTTACATATGAGCTAGTGCATTCGTCCTACCAGTTCATCTCCAGCCGCTATAAATAGCTCGACAGGCAGACCGGCTTTTATTAGTCTTAATCTTTGAAATAACTAGCTTAGGTCGGGTGGACGAGATTCTCTTGCATCTTCGACCATTGTGAATGGATCATTCTGCCTGACAGCGGTATCAGATCTATCATCGCCGTTAAACAGTCTACAGATGTTCCGTCCATATTCTCGCCATCGACTGTGACTTTACTGATAGTTGTCTGTCTTTTGGCGCAGGAAACTCTCCATTCGCCCTTTTCCGCTCGTGATTTCATATAGAAATACCCAGGTGGCACCACGAGGAGGTGAAAATAGGACTTACTAACAGGGCTGCTAGATCTTCGGCTGCAATGGCTTCTACTCACTATTTTATGAGTCACTCTCTCTCTGATGGCGCGCTGGCATTGCTACCATTGTTGTTCTGTGGATTGTTCCGGTGTCATCGGAGTTTGCGAGAGGTTGAGGGAAACTCGGTCGGCAAAGGTCCTGTCGATCCCCTGTGATCGTAGCTTTCCAACGTCAAACTTTCGTTGGCAGGCTCGACTGCGTGACATCCTTGATATCTTCATACGTACCCTGCCTACAACAAGGTGTTGATACGAGTCGATGTTGGCTCATCGGAAGGTTCGTACATCTATGATGCAAGAAGAGTGTCTGGCGTCGATTGCAACGTGATCAATCTGATTGGTGGTAGACTGATCAGTTTGAATCAGTTGAATCTTGTACGATTGCAGGCCCAAGTAACGATGCAAAATTCGCCAAGTTGAGGTCAGCAAAAGGCCGAGTTCTTGTGACGGATGCGAAAGCGACTGACTCGGATTCTCATACAAACTCTCACGGACAGCGACGTGTCGGTTTATTGTTTACTGAACCAGTGGAGATATTCATATAAGACAATTCCGCCATAGAAGTACGATAGTACTTAGTTGCCCCTTTTGCACATCACTGTCTGCCTTAGAGTCTGTTCATCAGTTTCATGCCAGTTTCACCCACTGTCCATTGAAGAATATTTGACCTAGATTCATCTGTTTAACATCGTTAAGTCATGGGCATACAGTTTTCATGTGGAACTTCTCTATTCTTGAAGAGTCCTTCAATATTAAATGTTGTTAAACCTGCTAAAGTATGTTACACCCAAAAACAATCAAAGGATAGTCAAATAACATATGTAGGTGGAATCCTTCTATAATAATGCCTAACCCACTACCAAGCTCTCGAATCGAATGGTTGCAGTTTTCGATCTACTTATTGAATTTGAGAAATCCTTGTGCATCCTTTCTGTAATCAAGACATCGGTCCTATTCATTAAACGAATCCACTTAATGTGTCGCCCAAGCAATATTGGCCAGAAATAAATTCATCAAAGTACTTACGGGCAGTTAACTTAAAGTACACTTTAGCACCAATAAAACTGAACTATACCACCACTCACCTTAACCACACTTACGTTTAACCAGTACCATTCCCTGAAGGGACCTTTAAATATCGAACATTTTTATCGTACTCGTAAGTATTGCTTACATATCAATATCTGGACACACTCGCCCATCGATTCATAGCATCCATTGCACATTGTGGTCGCTTAGTAGGACTTCCGTTGTACTCCTCTTCTCGTCATCTGGCCGGGAAAAAATCCCAATAACATCATAAAACTGGATATCGATACAGTCGGAAGAAAGGGTGGACCAAACAAAAAACCGAAGGGGAAAATGCTTCACTAAACATAGAATACCACCACCAACCACCTCGTAAACAATGACCGACATGAAACATGATTAAGTGATATGCAGCAGCACCACCATACCATCTACCCCCAAAGCCATGCATCCGAAGCAACATCACAAGAGCACAACAGCCGAAATGCTTATGATATACGAGTACATAAGGATGCATCTGTGGACGTGTTGGATACTTGATGCGAGTGTGGGAACATGTAGCACTCTTGGTTGTTTGACCGTAGATTGTGTTACGACTCGTCCAACACCACGACCAGTACTAGGAGATCCACTTGATTCCATTTCTCTACTCAGTTGCTCTGCTGATCTGCTCCTCTGCTATGCGGTTTCTTTTGTTCTCGCTGGCATTTTGGCATCCTGCTGAACCTACTCTAGAGCTAATAAATATTGATTTATTAACTAAAATGCTCTTAAACAGGAATTTAAACGTTCCACATACGACTACGGGCACTTGTGTCCTCCACACCCCTTTTTCGAGATTCCCTATTACGATTCGATTGATTTGTTCACATAGTAGTCCAGTGTAGAAGTCCGGAAGATGCAATACTTCTACGTAAACGACTTGAACGAGGTCCAATTAGATACTTATGTGTATGCACTCGGAATGACAATCGCAACGAATGCATGCCATTTATCGTGTATTGATTTTAATTGGGACCAAACGAACTGTGTACGCATTTTAATTAATAAATTGATCTTTACCATAATGGTCGGCCAGATGGTTCATTACGCCCATTTAGGTGCATCCTTACTCCATGAGATATATGATTGGATGCGTAGTGTCATTTGAATGGGTTAACCAGGTCGCAAAACGATTGTGAGAGTTGTCGCTTGAACGTGATGTGCCATGAGGGACTTAGATTCAAGTGCTCACCATGCATACGAACGTGACTTGGATCGTAGTTCCTAGAATAATTTTCGGAAGTATAAAGTCGTGGATGTGCGTTCTCTAATCAGTGTATCCTTCACCGTATGGTGAATCATGAATTCTTTTAGAAAATAGTACTCCGGAAGGAAAGGAAGCCTAAGAGGTCTAACTCAAGGTTTAATAACCTTATTATGACGGCGATTCTCCATATTTGACAGTACGTCCGCAGGCGTGCTTCAGTGTATATTGGTGAGCAATCCTAGATAGACATGTGTCTATGTGAGAGCTGTTTCATTAGAGCATTTTTTGTGGAAGTAACGATAAAACAGGGAACGGCAGGAAGGTTAGGTTAGGTTAGGTTGACGTGGTAGGCGTAAGCCACACTTAGGCCGAAACCGGCCCATTGTGATACCACCTGGATCAGGTTACCCTGATCCGCTACCCGGGAACCAACCGGTGCTTCTAATAAAGCGGTGGAGTTGAGCTATTTTTTGGTTTGCTAGCTCACTCAGATTGTCGAAGAAGGGCGCGCCGAGGTAAATCCTCCTGCGATTCGCAAAAGAGGGACATGAGCAGAGGAGGTGGTGTATTGATTCCTCCTCCTCCTCGTCCATGCAGCCGCGACAGAAGTCATTGTAGGGTAGACCCAGTCTGGCGGCGTGTTTTCCAATGGTGCAGTGACCTGTAATGACCCCCACTAGGGTGCTTAAGGTTGCCCTTTTGGTTGCCACAAGGTCCCTGGTTCGTCCTAAGTTTAACTTAGGCCACAATTGTTTGGTGATAAAGCCGATATTGCTCTCATTCCATTGGAGATTGGTCTCCTCTATGGTTTGAAGCTTTATCATGTGCTTTACCGTACTTATTGGTGTTTCTAGGTACCCGAGGGTAGGTGGGCTGAATGTGCTTGACCCTAACCTTGCGAGTTCGTCGGCCGCGCAGTTTCCTGGAATATCCCTATGCCCGGGAACCCACAGTATTTTAATGTTGAACTGTTCAGCCATCTCATCTAGAGATAGGCGACAGTTAATGGATGTTTTTGATTTGTGGGTTACCGCTGCCAGGGATTTTATCGCAGATTGGCTATCCGTGCAAATGATAATATCCTTTGTGGATATTACATTGATCCTGAGCCATGCCAGGGCCTCCGTTATCGCAGTTATTTCTGCCTGAAACACACTACAGTAATTTGGGAATCTAAATGATAGGTTGAGGTTAAGTTCCTTGGAGTAGACCCCACTGCCTACACCCGACTCCATCTTAGAGCCATCGGTATAGAGGGAGATCGAGTCCTTTGGTATGACTTTCCCTTCAGCCCATTCCTCCCTGGATGGAAAGACAAATTCGAAGTTCCTGGTGAACACATTCTGCGGGTTGATGTAGTCAGTGTCCATGGGAACTAATGTTTTGGTAAGGCTGGAATCACCTATCAGTTTTATCGCGCTGTTTTGTACTCTATTTAGTAGGTGCAATGAGCCCCCCCCCCCCCCCCCCTCCCCCCTGGCAGCTGACCTCCTCGCGGTGGTGGGCGGGCAACAGGTTTGGGGAGTGCGAATTAATTTTCGTACGGACCAATCCTGGCTAACGAAGCGCAAACCCCCATGATGACGAAGAGAAGAGCAGCCTCGGAAATTGCCTAATGGCCCCATTAGGAGCCAGGCCTAAATGGTGGCAGTATGCGAGCGTCTGGTGGCCGGTCTGTCTCGCTCGGCAGCCGGTCGGGCTTAGCCCGAAGAATTCACGAGCCCGAAGAAGTCAATGGCCTCGTGAGCCATTACGGAGGTGGGGGATTATTACGCCATGCACTAACCAGTGCGTTCGGGGAGAAAAGGGCAACAGACAACGGCATCGACTTAGGCTGGGCACGTGGAACGTCTTATCGCTCACGGGGAAGTATCACGAGCTGGTTGAGGAAGCTGCTAGGTATCGGTTAGATATCGTAGGTATCTCTTCGACAAAGCAAAGAGGATATAAAACTGTGGACGGGTGGAAACTCTTCCTGTCGGGAGTTGCACCTCAAATGTCTGCACAGGCGGGAGTGGGGATACTCATAAGCCCCAGGCTGGCAGACAGGGTATTGGAGTGGATACCATTAGGAGGGAGAGTCGCGATTTTAAAACTCAAGTTTGAAAGATCAACTTTGGCTCTGGTGCAGGTGTATGCACCGAATCTAGAGTCTGAGCATGCGACTTTCTTGGATGAAATTGATGCGGCCCTTGATAGGGTGGTTGAGATGGATTCCTATATCCTGATGGGTGACTTCAACGCCCACGTGGGTGTGGATGTAACGACACGGGGGAGTGTGATTGGGAGGAACAGTGATCCTCATCAAAACGCGAACGGAGAGAGGTTGTTGGATTTTTGCTGTGCAAATGCTATGTCCATTATGAACACCTTCTTTCCGCACAAAGGCATTCATAAATATACGTGGTATCGTCGGAGTCTTCAACAGAAATCGTTGATATATTTCTTTGTGGTATCATCGTGTGTGAAACGGATGGTTTGTGACGTTCGTGTGTTAAGAGGGGCTGAACTGTCAACTGATCATCACCTGGTACCTCGTCTGCCAAGGCGGAAACCAAGAGTGGTTACACGCATACGGTGGGAGAAACTACAGAGCAGTGAGGTGCGGAAACACTTCGCACGACAAATTTCCGAAAGGTTTGAGCAAATTCCAACTGTTCCATCGCATGTAGAGGCAGAATGGCGACTATTCTCAAAAGCTGTCATTGCCTCTGCACGCGATGTTTGTGGAGAGAAGCGGCTTGGTGTGGCGGCTGATGGTGAGAAAAGAACTGCGTGGTTTAAAACACCCGGAGTTCAAGAAGCCATCAGAGAGATGAAGAATGCCTACAGAGACTGGATTCTCTTGGAGGACTCTGCTTCTCGTGACCGATACACTGTGGCGCGAAGAACTTGCAAATTTGCTGTGCGAGCAGCGAAAGAGCAGTCCTGGAAGGAGTTCGACGAGAAGCTGGAAGCCGACCATAGATCTGCGAAGAAGGTGTTCTGGCAAACCATTCGCCGGCTCAGAGGAAGGAAATTCAACATCATCGAAGGAGTTAAATCCAAAGATGGTGTGTTCCTTTCCAATAAGATGGACATCTTACGCAGATGGAGCGAGCACTTTTCGGAGCTGCTCAATCCCGAACAGGGCACTGAGGGGGACAGACCTATAGTCATGCGTGTGGCGGAGAATAGTCCAACGGTGGAGGCAGTCATTTTAGCGATTGAATCGCTAAAAGTTGGCAAATCCGCCGGTGTGGATGAAATTCGGCCAGAAATGCTTAAGGCAATGGGTAAAGAGGGAGTTCTATGGCTCTCTCGTGTCATTAAGGTGGAGTGGGAATGCGGTGAGACACCTAGCGATTGGCAAACTGGGGTGATTGTTCCTCTTTTCAAAAAGTGGGATAAAAAAGAGTGCTCCAACTATAGGGGCATATCTCTTTTAAGTGTCCCCGGTAAGGTCTACGCTAAGGTGTTGGAGGCGCGTTCTAGAGCTATGGTCGAATCCAGGATAGGGGATGAACAGTGCGGGTTTCGTCACGGCAGAAGTACAACCGACCAGCTTTTCACTCTAAGAATGGTACTCGAGAAGGCTTGGGAGTACGCCAAACCCATCTACAGCTGCTTCGTATATTTGGAAAAGGCGTATGACCGAGTTCCTCGAGGTAAACTCTGGAGTGTTCTGCAGGAGTATGGGATAGATGGTTCTCTGTTGAGGGCCATTCAGTCCCTATACACAAACTGTAGCAGCTGCGTTCGGGTTAACGATAGTAAATCAACACCTTTCACCGTGGGCATTGGACTTCGCCAAGGGTGCGTCTTGTCACCTCTCCTTTTCATTATATATATGGACTGGATGATGCAGCGCAGTCGAAGCGAGGAGTGTCTCACATTGGGAGAGTTGAGGATAAGTCATCTTCTTTTTGCAGATGACTTAGTTGTCCTCACATCCTCCCAGATGGAACTTCAGCGCGCGCTAGATATGTTTGTGGCCGTATGAGCTGATGCTGGAATGAGGGTTAACGTGGACAAATCCGAGGTTATGGTTATTTCCAGAACACCTGTCCAATGCACTCTACATGTTAGTGGAGTCCCATTGAAGCAGGTGGAGAAGTTTAAGTATCTCGGGGTCTTCTTCACGAGTGATGGGAGGAGTAATACTGAGCTTTCCTGCAGGATTGGCCAAGCTGGGTCAATTTTGAAACAGCTTGGAAGATCTGTAATCAGGAAGATCGGGCTCCGTGTCAAAGCCAGATTAGCGGTTTTTAACCCAGTATTTGTTCCAACTCTCACCTATGGTCATGAAATTTGGGTATTGACCGAAAGAATAAGATCGCGAATACAAGCTGCCGAAATGAGATTCCTTCGTGCTGTTGTGGGAGTTACTCGCCGGGATAGGGTGAGAAACACGGCAGTGCGCGGGGAGCTTAATGTTGAGCAGCTGCTTCTCCGAACGGAGAGGTCTATGCTTCGATGGTTTGGTCACGTGAGATGAATGTCGCCATCATCACGACTTCCGTCGTGATCCTACAAGTCTCCAGGACCGGATGTGGCTTGTGGTAATATATAAGAGTTGCCTCTCCTTATCCTACATACATCCTCAGCAAGTGGAAGGTAACCAAAGTCATTTTCATACCCAAGGCAGGCAAAGGCTCCCACGCGTATTCAAATGACTTGAGGCCTATTAGTCTTACTTCTTTTCTAGTAAAAACTCTAGGGAAGGTTTTAGATGCACACATTAGTTACAGCTGTATCTCAGGAAGGCTGTCGGCAAATCGGTGGAAACAGCACTCCACTGGTTAGCAAAAAAGTAAGGTCACTGGTACATAAGGAATATATTCTAGTGGCCTTTCTGGATATTGAGGACGCCTTTAACAATGTTGAACCATGGGCCGCAACCAAAGGGCTCTCTGATCTGGATGTTACAGGATCAGTGATAGAACTGGTACGACAACTGCTAACGCAAAGAGTCGTCAAAGCCAACTTCGCTGGTGCCATCTCAACTAGAATGGTCAGCAGGGGTACACCACAGGGTGGATTACTCTCCCCTCTCCCCTGAAACGTGGTGGTCAATGAACTACTACTGTTGCTAGAAGAGGAAGGGTACGCTGTGACCGCCTATCCAGATGACATTGCTATTGCCGCCACATAGTTACACCCGCACTCAAGGCTAAAGCCTTATCACGTTTTTGAACGTTGTGCGAGCGAAGGTAACAGGGAGAGGGATAGTTTTCGCTCAGGGTTACACACAACCTGAACGGAGTGCAGTGATTTTTGGGTGGTAGATGTTCGTTCACTACTCTCAGGGGTGGTTTGTCCTAGATAGGACGAGAGCTGACCAAATTCCGCGTTGGTGATAGTCCGTAATAATTCGTTCGAGCACTTTAGTATTGCATACGCAGAGGATGAATTTCAGGTGACCATATACTGTGAGTGTTATGCCTGTAGCAGTACGTTTGGTCGCTTTCCATTCACAACTGTGTTGCATACTTTTATCCGTATAGGAATTGCTTTTTTCTTGGCTATGAAACAAATTTGAACTATAGACCTTGCGCTAGACGGCCGATGATGTTAACCATTGCACCACGGCCACCCGTTTTAATAATAAAAACAGAAAAATAAGTACCACTCGTATGAAACACACTGTGATGACTTCCAGTATCGATTCCAGATTACTTCGCCTTCAAACTACCGAGAAAAATCAACGAGAACTCGGGCTATATTATAAGGCATATCTATTAGCGCGCCTTAGCAGTAAAATCGACTTGTACCTCGCGATGCCCTCTCTACGCTGCCACTATCGACTCTCTTGTGTGCGCCCGACCATGTACTATACAGTGTTGGTTCTCTGTATGTTGAGTCGGTTTTAGGGTTCCGTACCCAAAGGTAAAACGGAACCCTATTAGAAGAAACCTGGACACAGTACTGTGGACTTGAAGTCAACCCTAAGATGACCGACCTAGTACTGTTTACAAATAAATACGAAATTCCGCCCTTCAACCCAATTAATAATCAAAGATCAGGCTAAATACCTAGGCCTAGTCCTTGATAGTCCTACATTTCTACAGCTGTAAGAAAGTGGTGGGCAAAAAGTGGGGCCTCCAACCACGCACCTTCTATGCACTGGCTCTACACAGCAGATGCCTGTATGGCATCGTAGTCTGGCGGACTGCTCTGGACAAGGCAGTCTATCGAAACCTTCTGGGGAAAGTACAAAGTTCTGCCAGTTTATATATAAGCGGAGCGATCAGATCACGGACTGTAGCGCCACAAGGACAATTGTCCTGCGCTCTATGTCGGTTATTACACGGCGCGTGTTTAGTGAAGATTGAAATAAGTGCGAAAAAGAGGGTCAGTGAAGCAGAAATACACTGGCACAATAACGCGCGGGTAGGCTACTCCGAAAAGCAACTGGAGAAAAGCTCCATGTAATAACCCTTGCAACTCGGAATGTCAATCCAAAAGGAAATCACGGTACCGGGCACGCTGCTTCCAGTTGTCAAGACCAAGATGTCTTAGATTCGCGAGGTTCGGTCTTCCTCTTCCTCTCGAACCAGGAGGCGCGGAGTCGGAGACCCTCTTAACCGGAGCGTTGATGTCCATGCGCTCGATGTGGCCGAGCCAGTGTAGTCGACGGATCATTGCCTTCCGGACTACATCCACATCTTGGTACAGCTCGCAAAGTTCGCGGTTGTGTCTTCTTCTCCATTCACCTTCCTCACAGACAGGATCAAACAATCCGGCGCAGAATTTTTCTTTCGAAAGAACCCAAAATCAGCTCCGCTGTCCTGCTTATCGTCCAGCTTTCGGCTCTGTACAGCAAGACTAGCAGTATGAGCGTTTTGTGAAGCATGACTTTGGTCTTTCGAGTGAGGAGCTTAGACCCAAATTGTTTGGACAAGCCGAAGTTGCCAAGGGTTTTGCCAGCGGTTGCCAAGGGCGATTCTATGCCGGATTTCCACTGTGGTTTCATTAGTGGAATTTACGTTTGCCCCGAGGTAGACAAACTCCTTAACTACCTCGAAATTGTAGCTTTCAATTCTTGTATTGGTTTTTGCTTGATAGCATGTACCTCGTTTTGTCCTCATTGACCTTAAGACCAACTCGTTTCGCCTGTTCTTCAATCGCCGTGATTGCTTCCACATTGTTACGGTGAGAACACGCGATGATGTCGATATCATCCGCGTATCCTACATAGCAGTTGGACGGACTTGTAGAAGATAGTGCTTTTCCTGTTGATACCTGCCCGTCGCACTATCTGCTCCAGAACCAGGTTGAAGAAGTCACATGACAGCGCATCTCCTTGCCGAAATCCGGTGCATGTTTCGAATGGTTCCGAGGTCCTAGAACCGAGTTGCACGGTGCATCGCGTGTTTTTTAGCGTGGCGCGACACAACTGGATCAGTTTTACCGGGATCCCGAATTCGGCCATCGCCCCAAACAGTTCTTCACGATGAATGCTGTCGTATGCGGCTTTGAAATCGATGAAAAGATGGTGTGTATCGTTTCGAAACTCGTTGGTCTTTTCCAGGATTTGTCGAAGTGTGGAAATTTGGTCTATAGTCGATTTGCTGGGCCGGAACCGCACTGGTAACTGCCGATTAGTGCGGTGCAAAATGGCTTTAGACGTTCACACAATACGCTGGACAGGATCTTGTATGCGACATTGAGCAGGCATATACCTCTATAGTTCTTGCAAGAGGTAGGCTCGCCTTTTTGTGGATGGGGCAAATAGAGCTGGTATTCCAGTCGTCGGGCATGCTTTTGTCTTCCTAAATTCTGCAGATGATATGGTGCATGCTCCTACCAGAACATCGCTGCCAGCCTTGAAGAGCTCTGATGGCAAGCCATCTGAGCCTGCGGCCTTGTTATTCTTCAGCTTCTGAATAGCTGTGCCAACTTATTCGGTGCTGGGTGCGAGGACTACTTCAGCGGGATTTGGGATTTCCTCGGTCCCTTCCACTCTCTTGGTCAGGCTCGTTAAGCAGCTTCTGGAAATGATGCTTAAATACATCCACTATTCCCTGTGGGTCGGTGACAAGATTACCCTCGCAGTTTCGAAGAGCCTGGGTGCCCTTTTTGAAGCCTCCTACAAGGTCTTTGGCTTTCTTGTAAAAGGCCCGTGTTTTATGCTTATCCCTAGACTCCTCGATATCCTTGAGCTGGGAGGCTGTGAAGATTATTTTCTTTTGTCGCAGTAGTTTTTTCTCCTCCCTTCTTCTCGGTACTCTTCTTGCACTGCCCTGATGCAGCGCCTTTTGGTACGCCACGTCGGTTGCTGCCTTTTTCTGCTCACACTCGCCGTCATACCACGGGTTTCTTGTCGGGGGTGGTAGTTGTTGACACTTGAAGAATTATGTGCATATACCCTTAAGCTATGTATACGTCAAACCCATGAATTGTCAAGCTACCATCTTCCCTTTTTGTTCTTATTGAATTCACCGTGCAAGGAAGTCACAATAAAGTATCGTATAATAAAAGAGTAATCACTGTTCTCTTTTAACAGTAGGTACCCTAATGTGGTTTCGGCTACTTTCTGAATGGCTGAGCGGCAATGCAGCCACATACAGGCGCCCAATGTCGAACCTCCTCCTGATGGGCTGGTGCAGCTTTCTGACATTGGACAGTCGAGCTCTGAATCTTGCTGCTACGAGGAAGTGGTCAGAGTCGACATTTGCCCCTCTGAATGTTCGCACATCCAGGATGTTTGACGCGTGCCTTGCGTCAATAAGCACATGGTCGATTTGGTTGGCGGTTCGACCGTCCGGAGATCGCCAGGTTGCTGTGTGGATTCGCTTGCGAGGGAATCTTGTGCTACTTATCACCGCATTACGAGCTGTCGCAAAGTCAGCGAGTCGGAAGCCGTTATCGGTTGTTGTATCGTGGAGGCTGTGCTTTCCGATCACTCCGCCAAGGGTGTTTTCCTTACCGATTTTGGCGTTGAAGTCCCCGCGCACGATTTTTACATCGTACTCCGGACAAGCTCCGTAGGCGTTGTCCAGGAGGTCATAGAAGTCCTCCTTGATAGGGTCTTCAGCCTCGTCGGTGGGGGCGTGTGCGCATATTAGGCTGATGTTATAAAATCTGCCTCTGATGCGGATCACAGCCAGGCGATCACTTATAAGTTTAAAGTCGATGACCTTCGACCTTAACCGCTTTCCCACGACAAATCCGCATCCAAGTAAGTGCAACCTTTTGTGACAGCTGTAGCAAATGTCGCAATTTTTTTTCCTAATCATACCGTTTCCTATCCAGCGTATTTCCTGGACCGCAGTAATATCCGCGTTGTACTGCGTGAGGATTCCTTCTAGTTTATGAGCAGCTCCGGGAGTGTACAGGGTTCTGACATTCCAGGAGCATACTCGCAAGTCGTGTTGCATTTTCGAGCGTTGTCGTTGTTAGCCCGCCGCACAACCGCCATTCTGGTCGGGGTTTTTTTCGCTGCATACGTTTGTTCACCTCCCAACGGCTGTTGAAGAGGCTATCCAGAGGGCGCCGCGAGGAGGCCGTATGTCAACTTGACCCGGGCATTTAAACAGGGATCGTTGCTGGCATCTCGCCAGGTTGAGAGCAATCAACAACTTTACCCTGTATGTCCGAGCCCATGCCCTCCTTTTTATGCCACTAGGCGTCATAAAATGTTATTACCTCCACGACCCTGAGTTCGGTTTGCGAACTCTTGCTCCACAATTAACGTTTCACCGCCACGCAATTGATAGATCAATTTTAACCAAACCTCCAACCGTGTATCGCTTATTTGTACTTGCTGGTAGTGGGAGCTACAAGTACCTACCTCACGCGGGTTGCGGGTCCAATTGAATATGTCAATCAGTTTGGCCATCGAGATCCATTAAATCACGAGCGTTTGCTCGTTCGGTGGGGGAAAATTTGTAATTTTGTATCTTCAACTGAATATGACGAGTTCTAGATACATGTGTCTTATTTACATACAATAAATCAGAAATCGTCTATCTTTTTTGCGCAGTTTGTAGGTAATTGATGATCAATTACGATGTTGTTGATCGATTTGATTGGATTGTTGTGTCGCTGTCGTGCTCTGCCTTTTATTATTGTTGTCAGCTAATCAAATAGCGTTACATAATACTGTTTATTCAATTTTTTTGGCATTGATAAATGTCGCCAAAGAAAGCTTGACGAGTGTGCGAATTCAACACACATTGCGCACATTTCGTTCGTACGTTTACATGAGCGAGTATTTGGCTGAGGAATTTCGCTCAAAATAAAATTGAAAATAAAAAGAAGAAAACAACAAGATTGAAAGACAAAAATGTGAAATTCAAACTTGCCGAGTTCTTGTATTTTCTCTTTTTTGACATACGTACTTATCTAGATACTTTTCTATGTATTTCGCATGCTAAAATAGATAGAAATGTGTCAGTGAGCGAAACGACAAACATAAATACAATCGCACTATTCATTGAGATACGTGTAAACACCGCTAGCAACGTAAGAGGTTGGTTATGTCAAAAAGGTGCTTTCAAAGCAGAACAGTGTTGCCGTGCTCATTTGAATCATGGCATAACCTTCTGTCAAGTGTTAATCGTTTCTTTGCTTTGATTTAATAACGTTGATGTCTGGTTATACCGTTGATTGCTGGCAGGCTGTAAACGCATTTGCGTTCCTTCGTAACAGTTTAATGGATGGAATAAAAAAGACTGCAGCGGCTGAGAGTGACGTCTGCGTTTCAGTTTTATGACAGACATAAACGTATCGGATGTTTTTGCAATGACGGTTGCCTGACAATTAATGCAGAATGTTCCATTCTTAATGGTATTCTGGAGGTTTTAATGGATCTGCTACGTGCATAAACGGCGGATTGTGGATTTTAATATGTCGCGGATAAATTACAAATTTTTGACATTGGAAATCTGGTGATTCTCTTTAGTGATGTGAAAGAAGGAGAATGTCAAAATTAAGGATGTACGATGTATGGTATCATATTCAAAAGGCGTCCCACATATTAAGTAAAAAAAAAAAAAACCGGCCAAGTACGAGTCGGACTCGCGCACGAAGGGTTCCGTACCATCTGTATACATAAATATGAACGAGAGGCTATGTACATATGTTACCGCATCAAATGACAGATCTTGGTTGCAGGCAGGATTTTTTGGATGAAAATCATGTCTGTTGTATGGGAGCCCCCCTTATTTCAACTGTCTAACTATCACGGTTTTAGGCCTATCAGTTTGTCGTCCTTCCTGATGAAAACGCTGGAACGAATAATAGACTTGTACGTAAGGGAAGAGATTGGGGACGGTTATCGGTCACAATCACATAATGCGTACATAAGGGGAAAATCGGTGGATACTGCTCTGCATAGGGTAGTCTCTACGATAGAAAAATCGCTCAGCATCAAGGAATTTACTCTAGGTGCCTTCCTTGACATTGAGGGTGCCTTTAACAACGTTAGTACCGAGGCAATAGTGTCCAGCCTTCATATGGCCCAAATAAACCCGGGTGTATGCAGTTGGATTGGGCAAATGCTGGGTACTCGCATAGTAAATTCGACGATAGGGAGAGCATGTGGAAGGGTGAGAGTAAATAAAGGTATACCACAAGGTGGCGTTCTGTCACCCCTCCTATGGCTCCTTGTGGTCGACGGAATGGCCAAGATTCTGGAGACGGATGGTTTTAATGTCACAGCCTAGCCATTTTAGTCTCTGGAAAGTTTCCGCAGGTCCTCAGCGATAGACTAAGCTATGCACTGATGTTAGTGGATAGCTGGGTCAAGGGGCGAGGCCTGGGAGTAAATCCGACGAAAACAGAGGTAGTACTCTTTACAAGGAGAAGATCTGTACCAAGATACACCTACCCCCGTATGAATGGTATAGATCTGATCCCTGGACAATCTGCGAAATATCTGGGCACAATCCTGGACTCCAAACTTAGTTGGAGAGAAAATATTGAGGAAAGAATCAAAAAGGCCTATGTGGCACTATATTCGTGCAAGGTAGCCTTTGGAAAGACATGGGGCCTCAAACCGAGGTTAGTACATTGGTTGTACACTGCGGTGGTAAGACCTATCCTAGTCTATGGCTCGGTTGTCTGAAGGCGCTTGAGAAAAAGTGTCATCTTCTGAGTGTGTCAAAGGTTCAAAGAGCAGGCTGTCTGGCGGTGACGGGATCTATGAAGTCCACACCAACGGCGGCCCTTGAAGTCATGCTGAACCTCCCACCCCTGGACATGTACTGCGAGAGCGCCGCAACCAGAAATGCGCTAAGATTACAGGAATCAGGTCTCTGGAAAAGGAGTCCTCACTGACATGCATCTGTCTTGGATCGATGGGCCGTCTCGAGATTCAGAACCGTAACGGACTATGCCACCCGACTTCCTTCCTGGGAGAGGAGATTCTCTATTAGAATCCCCTCCAGGGAGGAATGGACCGGTGATTTGGTACGCACGGAAAGTGAATTGGCACTCTACACCGACGGATCCAAAATGGATGTTGGCACAGGTGCAGGAGTCTACTTTGAGTCTCGGGATATGCATCGCTCCTGCAGGCTCGATGATGGATGCAGTGTCTTCCAAGCTTAGATCTTCGCTATCAAGCAGGCGGCGGACCTGATCAGCAAAGAGAATATCACAGGAAAAAGGATCAGCATCTATGTTGACAGCCAGGCAGCCATTAAGGCTTTGCAGGCAGCATGGATAAGATCCAAACTCGTCAAACTCTGCAAGGAGAAGTTAGAAGAATGTAAATGAGGTGACCCTTTGGTCATATGAATATCTCCGGAAACGAGAGGGCGGACGAGCTGGCTAGGGTGGGATCAGGTGCTAATATTGCGCAGATCTCAGCTGAGGCCAAAGCACCACTCAGTGCGCTCTACAGGGAGATACAGACGGAGCTATTGGTGATAGCCAATAAGCGATGGTGTCGCTTAGATACATGCGCAACGGCGAGATCGACTTGGCCCGTCTATGATAAGAAAAGAACGGAAAATCTGCTGAAGTTCAATCGTGGGAACATTCGACTGGCAGTCGGTGCCCTCACCGGGTACTGCATGCTATCCTACCATGCAGCTCGATAGGCCAGCCCTACAATGACTTTTGCAGAAGCTGCAGGGACGAAGAGGAAATTGAGTCCGTTCGTCACCTGCTGTGCGAATGTCCGGCGCTAGCCCAAAAAAGGAATATATTCCTGGGAAGATACTTCCTTTCGGGACTAGACGAGGTAGGTAATATTGGGCTGAACAGAATACTGGGATTTTTATCCTCGTCTGGCTGGTTCAGCGCGACGGTAAATGCATAGGTATCAACGGGTTAAACAAAACAGGTGGGCACAATGGACTCAACGTAGTCGACGTGAGCCTTGACTTTACGTCAAAAGGGCACCCATATACCTAACCTAACCTAACTATCACGGTTCATGGGATACAGCCTGGTGACAGACGGACGGATGGATAGCGAAGTCTTAGTAATAGGGTTCCGTTTTACCTTTGGGTACGGAGCCCTAAAAATGATGTGCAAAAAAGTCGAGGGACTAGCCGGAAAACAAACACGAAAAGAGTTGCCAACTTCGGAGACTAATTCCCTGGTTTTTTATTTAAATAAAAAAAAATGTTACATAACGCGTTGTTCGAACCCCCATCCCACCGTTTGTAACGCATCGTAACGTCTTACAAGACCCGCCCTCCCCCCAAATTGCGTTCCGTAATACTTGAATGCCCCCTAAGTAAGTAAGTGAGTTAGCTCGACTCGGTGTCAGTTATAACGTTAAACCAAAAAATCGTGCGTTGCAATTAGTAAATGTCACTTTAGACGTTTGCTGTATAAAACAGAGTATTGTTTGCCCTCTTACGACTTGAACCCTGTAAATCTGTGCCCTTGCCCTGTTTAAAATTCATGTTCTGAATCTGGTGAATATTTCCCTGTGCAGTTTTTGTCTAATCTAATTGCAGATAGATAGATTGTGCTGGCGAGTACGTCGGACCTAAGCTTTCTTTGTCCAGTCAAAACAACGCTCTTATCCTAATCTATCCCGATACTTGAAAAATTATTATTAACTAATGGAAATGAATTAACTGCTTGTGTTTTGAGATAAGATGCTGATAAAGCCATTATTCCACTTTGTTTTGATGATGGATTGTATCGCTGTCGCGTTTGTGGTTGTAACAATTTGTTTCAATTGCGTTGCTAATATCACAGACCCTGATGGGCTCAAAACAGGTGTGGGTACTGACAGACCGCATGTGTCTGACAACAAACCAATTATTGTTAATTGCCCAAAGTCATCGTCGTTTACGGTGTGATTTTCTAGTGAATTGACAATTTTGACACTTTCACCATCAAACAATGTATCTCCATACGTATTGCTAGGTTAGGGCGAACCTAAACAAATATGCGGTGTAAAGGTTTTGTGACACTGACTGTCGTACTTAAAGTTGTTTAGTGTAACGACAGGTCATTGCTCGACAATATGTTGAGCGATTGAGAGATAATGATAAACAATTTGGACAATTTGTACATGTAATTGGGATCAAGAAGCTTGTGCCACTATGACATTTTGATGACAAGTTAGTAATTTAACTTTAAACTAATGGCGTTTCGTGTAAATGTGTATATTATGTTATTTATTAGCTTAATACAAGCAATTAGGATCCATTTCTAATCGACGGAGACCGCAGAGAATCCTGTCCCCCTGACCTCGACGAAGTTAAGATTGCTATATCGAAGCTCAAGTCGAATAAAGCTGCTGGCGCAGACGGACTATCTGCTGAGCTCTTCAAAACAGCTGGAGATGACCTGATTAGGAACAAGCACGAGCTCGTCTGTAAGATATGGTCAGACGAAAGCATGCCCGATGAATGGAGTCTCACCATCGTATGCCCGATCCACAAGAAAGGAGACCCCTCTGATTGCGCCAACTATAGTCTCCTTAACATCGCCTACAAAATCTTCTCTGCCGTTTTGTGTGAACGCCTGAAGCCTTTTGTAAATAAGATGACGGGGAAGTTCACCATCGACCCAATCTTCACACTACGGCAGATCCTGGAAAAAACCAATGAATTTCAAGTCGACACTCACCACCTATTTGTCGACTTCAAAGCCGCATACGACAGCGTAATTAGAGACGAGCTATACAACGCTATGTCTACCTTTGACATACCTGCTAAACTCATCAGACTATGCAGGATGACTTTGGAGAATGCTCGCTGCTCCATCCGAATCGGTGAACACCTTACCGATAGTTTTGATGTCAAGAAAGGATTTAGGCAGGGCGATGCGCTGTCGTGTGATATCTTCAAAATCATATTGGAAACGATTGTGCAAAAATCACTGGCCGATACAAGAGGCACAATCTATTTCAAATCCTCGCAACTCCTTGCATACGCCGACGATATTGACACAATAGGTAGATCCCAGCGAGATGTCAATGAGACGTTTGCGAGTATTGAGTTCGAAGCGGCGGAAGTTGGTCTGGCGGTAAATGAGGGCAAAACTAAATATATGCTGTCATCCAAAAAGGACGCTCACCACCGACGTCTTGGCCAGAACGTTTGTATTGGCAGATATAAGTTCGAGGTAGTTAAGGACTTCGTCTACCTTGGCTCCGCAGTGACCTGGAACAACGACATCAGTTCCGAAATCAAACGCAGAATCACTCTTGCCAATCGCTGTTTCTTTGGGCTCTGGAGGCAACTGAGTAATAGAGCCCTCTCCCGAACGACAAAGTTGACTCTATATAAGACCCTCATCATCCCGGTCCTGTTGTACGGCGCAGAAACATGGACTTTATCTAAAGCGGATGAGGAGGCCCTTGATCGGTTCGAGAGAGAGATTTTGCGCGTGATTTTCGGGCCTATAAACGCAAACGGGGGATGGAGGAAAAGATTAAACCACGAACTTTACGGGCTGTACAGCGACATGAGCCTAGTCAGGCGTCTACGGATTCAACGCCTAAGATGGCTGGGCCATGTAGAGCCAATGGACACCACAGCTCCAGCCCGGAGAGTCTTTGAATCCAACCCCGAGGGACGAAGAAGCAGAGGACGGCCACCCTTAAGATGGCGCACACAGGTGGAAGGGGACCTCAGCCAACTGGGTGTGCGGCAATGGAAAAGGCTAGCGAAAGATCGTGCTAGATGGATGGGCATGTTGGTTGAGGCCCAGGTTCACCCCGAACTGTAGCGCCCACTAAGAAGAAGAAGATGCATGTGTTGGATCCAATCGCATGTGGTGTTATCTACCCCTGTGCTAAGGATGCACCGTTTTATTTGGGTGTAGTCGGTGTTATCGAAAGCACCCTCAATATCGAGAAAGCAACCTATCGCAATTTCTTTGTCGCTCAGGGATTTGTTAATCCGGGCCGTTAGTTCCTGAAGAGCATGCGTGTTCGATTTCCCAGGCTGGTAGGCGTATTGGTTTCTGTGAAGTGGTGATCTTCTCAGTGCACCGTCCCTGATATGCCTATCCAGGATTTTTCCATTGTTTTTAGGAAGAAAGAGGTAAGGGTTATCGGTCTGTAGGACTTAGGCAGGTCTACGGCCTACCTTGGGAATGAATTTTACCGTTACCTATGTCCAGCTCGTTGGTATGCGTCCCCATGCACAGCTGGTTCTAGAGATGTCAATGAGCATGGGGCTGATTTGCGCACTCCCCTTCTGAAGAAGGGCTGGGAAGATGCAATCCTCCCCCGGGGACTTGTAGGGGGCAAATGAATTGATGGCCCATTTTATGCTTCCCTCGTGAGAGTGGAAATGTATATATAGATGTGTATGTATGTATGTATGTATATACTAAAGTGAAACATTACAATTGTCACCTGATCCATTGACATATTCGTGACGCACGGTCGGGCTATAAATAAACGCCAAACCAATATCGTCATTGGACAACATTCGTTAAAAGCTTCTTCCTCAGACTCAATGTTTTTCAAATTTTCAATCTCAAATGTTTTCGTATTTCCGTAACGACTTTTTATATTCGTCCTTGCAAAAGGTCTTGAAACTATTTTTGGCAGCAAATAAGGAAATAGAGGAACAGCTGAAAGCGTATCGAAATTGAAAAACCGCTTTGACAGTGATTCTGAGTATGGTACTATCCTCGCAACATGTCAACATGTCAATGTTGACATTTTCGACTTACGTAAGTGGTTTGTTTATGTTATTCCTCGGAGATCTTATTTTTTTTAAGACGACGTAGTATAAGACACGATGTTTCTGTACCGCAAGCGGGTTGTCAGCGGTAATTCCGATCCGTGTAAACCACGAATTGAAAGCAATTTGATTAATAGACAGCGGATCCACGTATAACAAATTTCAATCCTCGGTGAGATGGATCCTATTGTTAATAGAATGATAAATGGTTGGTTTTGTAAACCAGCGAGAGTTCCGCGAATTCATGCATCAGTTGTTTATACTCGTATGATTGGAGTGTTAGGTCACACGATCACATTAGAGTACGTTTCGCCCGAATTGAGTCATCGTGTCATCGAGGCAATTAGTTGTGTTTATTGCGCTTGTATGAAAGCGCTCGGCAGGAAGTTCATTTTTTGTTTTGATAAAGATAATAAATATCTACAATCCAAATTGTTATTAGGATTTTGGTGATCCATGTTGATCGTTTGTGTCCCTAGATAACACTAACTTTGTTAGTATTTGAATGATCCGATTCGCTTAATAGTATGTCTGCATAACCTTACTTCATACGAACTGTATTGCTTTCCACGAATTACATGCATTTCCTCTTAAAATATTGTTTACTCCATGAAAACGAGAAGAATGAGATAAGTGAGGGCAGTAATACAGTGCTCTATAGATTCCAAAGATTAATTTTACAAATGTGAGGTTAACAATACAGTAAGCGACACAGTTGTAAATCAGTGTGTAGTTTTTTGTTTTCATTTTTACAGTTTTTGGATAGTACATACATACATATGTACATTTTCAGTGGCCCGCTTTTTTTTTTTTTTTTTTTTTTTTTTGAAGGCTTC
The DNA here is from genome assembly GCA_951905685.1 of Eumerus sabulonum. Taxonomy (NCBI): domain Eukaryota; kingdom Metazoa; phylum Arthropoda; class Insecta; order Diptera; family Syrphidae; genus Eumerus; species Eumerus sabulonum. The sequence goes on from OX645060.1 coordinate 12,279,838, forward strand.
TGCTATCCGCTGGAGCACTCAGACGCAAACACTGGTCCATTGTATTCCAGACAGACACCTTACATTACTGTATTTTCTCCGTTTTCCGGAGAAAAAATTGAAGAAGCTTCAGTGATGTAGAGCTAAGGGATTCGGCACACACCACGTCGGCTCCAAGGGTGCGCCACCGTATGCGAGCAAAGGCGGGACAATCACAGAGGAAATGCTTTGCAGTGTCATCATCCTCTTCGCCACATGCAGCACAGGTAGGCGTCTCACTGATGCCGAGCACGTAGAGATGCTTGGCAAAAGTGTAATGGCCCGTGATAACCCCCACAAGCCTTCTGCAGTCGATTCTCCTTAAAGACAGGAGGAATGCTGCAGATTTTTTGCAGACATCAGGGCGTACGCGCTTAGTCATCCTGTAACCTGGACAATCCCTCCATCTACGGTTGTGTGTATTAAATACACAATCGTTAATGTAGGAATTTACCATGGACGCAGGTAGACCTAGAGCGGGTTCAGGTCCTGAGAAGCTCTCCTCTGAACCCATTCTAGCGAGTTCATCAGAGATCTCATTTCCTGGAATCCCGGAGTGACCCGGAACCCATACAAGTCCAATGAATTTAGTCTGCCGACTCTGTTCAAGAAGGACTTGAGTTCAAGCACTAATTTGGAGCTAGTTAAGGGGTTACACACAGCTTTTAGTGCAGCTTGGCTGTCACTACAGACGCATATGCTTTCCCCCTTCCACCTGTGCTTCACAACATAGTGCATGGCCATTAGGATTGCGTATATCTCTGATTGGAAGACAGACGCATACTTTCCTAACGAGAAGTGCAGTCGGATGTTTTTGCGTTCAAAGAAGACTCCAGCACCGGACCCCCGCCCAGACCTGGAGCCATCCGTGAAAATGCGAAGAATATCCTTTCCAGGTTCAGTATCCAGCCATAGCCAATCCTGACGCCATGGAAACTCGACTGTGAAATTACGACGCAATAGGATGACTGGCGTCAATGCGTCAGAAGGCATGTCCATGAGACAGGGGTCGCAGGACAATTCTTGCGCAAGGACACCGCTATTCCTATGCGAGTTGTACCAAAAGCCATTTCTCTTCAGACGAGACATGGCTTTCAGAGCACACCCTCTGATAAATATATCAAGAGGTGGAAGGTTCATCATAGCATCTAGAGCAGCGCCCGGCGTGCTGGGGAAAGCCCCCGTGCAGCTGAGACAAACCGTTCTTTGGAGTTTGGTGAAAGAGGCTACGACGTGTTTGCGTTTTAGTCTGTTCCACCAGACAACCGATGCATATGAGATTATAGGTCTTATCATTGCCGTGTAGATCCAGAGGACCTTTGCCGGCGATAAACCCCATGTTTTGCCAAAAGCTCCTTTGCATTGCCAGAAAGCTGACAGCGCTTTGGTGGTCTTTGACTCAACATGCTTAGACCAGAGAAGCTTACTATCTAAGATGACTCCTAGATACTTATCCTCCTTGGATATCGGGATGGAAGTGCCTTTTAGTACCAGCTGAGTCATGTCAGTATTTTTCCTTCTTCTCGTAAAGAGAACGACATCGGTCATGAGAGGATTGACTGACAGCCCATTTCTGGTACACCAATCATCGATCACGCTTAGCGCCGCCTGTGCTTTGAGACGGACAGTCGCTAAACATGAGCCGACAGAAAGAATGGCGACGTCATCCGCATATGCCTGGGCATAGATTCCAGAGGCATTGAGAGCATCAAGCAGAGAATCGACCACCATGCACCATAACAGCGGAGACAGGACGCCACCTTGAGGGCAGCCCCTGTTTACGCCGGATTTGACACACTGGTCGAGGCCTGCATCAGCTGTCAATGTCCTGTGCATGAGCATAGCTTTGATCCAAAGGACCAGTGCTTCATCTACGCCATGATGTCTGGCAGCGTTGCACATGCTCTCAAAAGTTGCGTTATCAAAAGCTCCCTCAATGTCGATGAGGGCCCGCTTGTTCCACTAATGCGCGCACGCGTGATCTCCAGGCCACTCGATCCTCCGTCATCGACTCTAACTCATCAGGAGCTATGCCCAAGCGCACCCAGGCGAGTTTTTGGACTTGGCCCTTTCCGTTCGGAGAAGCAGCTGCTCAACATTGAGCTCCCCGCGCACTGCCGTGTTTCTCACCCTATCCCGGCGAGTAACTCTCACAACAGCACGAAGAAATCTCATTTCGGCAGCTTGTATTCGCGATCTTATTCTTTCGGTCGAAACCCCAATTTCATGACCATAGGTGAGAGTTGGAACAAGTACTTACTTAATTTGATGGCGCTACAGTTCGAGGTGAACCAGGGCCTCAATCAACAAGCCTCTCCAGCCGGCACGATCTTTGGCCAGCCGCTTCCAGTGCCGCACGCCCAGTTGGTTGAGGTCCCATTCCATCTGTGCGCGCCACCTTAAATGCGATCGTCCTCTGCTGCGTCGTCCCTCGGAGTTGGAGTCGAAGACTCTTCGGGCCGGAGCGTTGATGTCCATTCGCTGGAACAAATACTGAGTTAAAAACCTCTAACTTGGCTTTGACACCAAGCTCGGTCTTCCTGATTACACATCTTCCAAGCTGTTTCAAAATTGACCAATCCTACATGAAAGCTCAGTATTACTCCTCCCATCACTCGTGAAGAAGACCCCGAGATATTTAAACTCCTCCACCTGCTTCAATGGGACTCCACTAATATGTAGAGTGCATTGGACAGGTGTTCTGGAAATAACAAATCGTATACCTCGGATTTGTCCACGTCAACCCTCATTTCAGCATCAGCACATACGGCCACAAACCTATCTAGCGCCCGCTGGAACTCCGCCTGGGAGGATGTGAGGACAACTATAAGCCATCTGCAAAAATAAGATAGCTCACCGTCAACTCTCCCAATATGAAACACTCCTCGCCACGACTGCGCTGCAACATCCAGTCCATATATATGTACAATGAAAAGGAGAGGTGACAAGACGCACCCTTGGCGAAGTCCAACGCCCACGGTGAAGGGCGTTGATTTACTACCATTAACCCGAACGCAGCTGCTACAGTTTGTGTATAGAGACTGAATGGCCCTCAACAGAGGACCATCAATCCCATACTCCTGCAGAACACTCCAGAGTTTACCTCGAGGAACTCGGTCATACGCCTTTTCCAAATCTACAAAGCAGCTGTAGATTGGTTTGGCGTACTCCCAACCTTCTCGAGTACCATTCTTAGAGTGAAAAGCTGGTCGGTTGTACTTCTGCCGTGACGAAACCCGCACTGTTCATCCCCTATCCTGGATTCGACCATAGCTCTAGAACGCGCCTCCAACACCTTAGCGTAGACTTTACAGGGGACACTTAAAGAGATATGCCCCTATAGTTGGATAGTACTTTGATAAATTTCAGGACTAACTTTAGCTAAAAATAAGGTAAAAGCGTGTTCCGAAAATACAGTTATCCGTTACCTATACACAAAAAAGGAAGCCCTTAGAAATCATAGCTTAAAAACCGGGTATTATAGAACCATCAACAAGTTGGTTGGTAGGTCCTGTCGAGATTTTCACGAGCGTCAATTTTTGCCTAAAAAAGGCATTTCCGAGAACGAAATCGCACTTTTCAAAAATACTCTGTCTGCCGGAAGGCTTGATTTGAAGCAAATCGATCCTCATGTCAGGTTGACCGAATAAGGCGTTAGAAAGTAAATACTTACTTACTTGGGTGACGCTAGAGTTCGGGGTGAACCTGGGCCCCAACCAACAAGCTTGCCCGTTATCACGACCTTTTGCTAGCTGTTTTCAGTGTTGCACGCCCAATTGGTTCAGGTCCCTTTCCACCTGTGTGATTAGTGTTTTATAGAGGGTCACCTTAGGGCTCTACCACTCAATTGCCTCCTGAGCCCGAAGAAACACCGGCTGGCAAGACTATTTCTGCGTCCAATCTCAGCGCTGGTGTTCTTGCCGCTTATCATCAGTGAGCCAAGGTAGACGAACTCCTTGAATACATCAAAGTTATAGCTCCTATTAGTGACGTCCTGGCCAAGACGTCTTTCTTTGACGACAGCATATGTTTGGTTTTACCCTCATTTACCTTCAGACTCACATTAGTTGCTACTGCTTCAATGCTCACAAAAACTTCATTGACGCCTCGCTGCGTTCTACCAAGCACGTCAATGCATCCACCCGTCTGATTCCTTTCTTGACATCGAAGATCTCGGTTAAATTCTTACTGATCTTAATGGAGCAGCGAGAATTCTCCATTCTCCATCCTGCGCAACCTGACGAGTTTGGCAGGTATGTCAAAACATAACATGGTTCTATATAGCTCGTCGGCGCAGTGGGTGGTGTGTTGGCCTCTGACGCCGATGACACGGGATCGAATCCCGACAACAGCCATGTCATCGAACGTGTTTTTCACGATGCTCGAACGTGTTTTTCACGATGCTTCTCCTCAGCGGGGTACTGACAAAACTCCCTGTAGTATAATTGTCAAGAAAAGCTTCTCGAATTTCGCCGTTCGGAACCGGCAATAAACTGTAGGTCCCTTTCACAACATGGGTGGGTGATTGAGAGAAGTTCGGCTTTGGTCCTTCATGGACTGTAACCCCAACATACATATAGCTTGTTCTTATAGACAGTCTCTAAAATCGGCTTTAAGATTGACGAAAAGGTGGTGTGTGTCGACCTGAAATTCAAGGGTCTTCTCCAAGATCTGCCGCAGTATGAGTATTTGATCTATCGTGGGTTTTCCTGGCCTGAAACCACATAGGAGCCTATCAAATTGTCCACGAATGATTTCAGGCGGTCACACGGCATGTCAGATAAGATCTTATACGTGATGTTAAGGAAACTCATTGCCCTATAGTCGGCGCAATTATAGGGGTCTCCTTTTTTATGGACCGGACACACGATACTGAGATTACATTCATCAGGCATGCTTTCTTCCGACCATATCTTACAGATGAGATGGTGCGTGTTCCCAACGAACTTATCTCCAGCTACTTTTAATAGCTCAGTCTGCGCCAGCAGATTTGTTAGACTTCAGTTTTGATATCGCTATCTTAACCTCGTCTAAGTCGGGTGGACGGAAGACGGAATTCTCTTTCATCTTCACCCTGTGTGTATGGTGTGTTTTGCCTAACAGCGGTATGTTGACCATCTTCGTCGTTATATAGTCCGCAGAAATAGTCTTTCCATATTCCCAGCATCGACTTTGATGCAACTACGATGTCCCTGCAGGCTTTCGCTCTGGCTTTATGACCTTGGCATGTTCGTTTTACTCTTCGTTAAAACTTTCGAACGTCCTTCCTGCGATAACATCTTTCCTCGATCGTGTGCTTTTCGTGCTCTCTCTTTTTCCTTCTGAAAAGTGCATAGTCCTCCCTTCCTTTCCGCTCATAGAGCTCACGAGCAGCTCTCGTTCGTCGAAGCAACGTGGTCATGTCTGCATTCGTCAACAAACCAAGGGTTTCTCCTATCCGATGTCTGGAAACCTAATACATTAGATGCAGCATCCCTGATGGTGCTTTGACAACGTCTCTGTTGCTGTTCTATGGTTTATGCAATTTGCATCGGTTCATGAGAGAGCTTGAGGGAGACACGATCGGCGAAGTTCCTTGCGGTCTCTTGCAATCGCAGCTTCCCGACGTCCAATTTTGCCGGTCCTACTCGATTTCGCAGAGGTCGTGATATCCACATACGTACCTTGTCTGCAACAAGGAATAGATCCGAGTCAACATTGACTCATGACATGAAAGATGCTGGAGGACTGTCTGGCGTCGATCGCAATAAGATCGATTTGATTAACAGATAATTGGTCAGAAGACAGTCAGGTCCCCTTATGGATATTGAGGTGTGGGAATCGTTTGCTAGCTACTAAGAGATTACGCCCCGTCACGAAGTGTATTAGCGTGAATCAGTTTTCGGACGTGGTGTCATGTAGGCTTGGCTTTCCAACGACTCGCTCAAATATGTCCTTTTTACCCGGCCTCGCGTTGAAATCTGCTAGAACAATCTTTGTGTTACAGCTGGTACATTGAGAGTATGTTCTATCTAGGAGGTCATAGAAGTCATTTTTGGCTCTGTCGTCTTTTTCTTCTGTGGAGGCATGAACGCATATCAAGCTGAAGTTCCCGAAAATGCCTTTGAAACGGATTGTTATGAGGCGTTCGCTCACATGCCGGGAGCTTACGACTTTTTGCCTAAGTTCACCTCGAACAACAAATCCACATCCAAATAGGCGTTGTTTGTTCTCCTTGCAGTAGTTTCCGTAGTATATGTCACAGTTTTTCATCCTCTTTTTACCCGGTCCACTCCTTCCCACTTCGTGGAGTGCGGTAATGTCTGCTTTATAGCGGCCGCGGACAGTATGTTAGGGGACCTAACAATCCAGGAACTGATACTCTGGTCCATTTATATGTTTGCGAGGGTCGTCAACCCGTTAAATCCGAGGCTTGTGGTTGTTTCTGAGTGATGATGATTTCGGCTTACTGGGCCGTAGCTCAACCGACAAAACTCGTTTTTTGGCGCAGGAAACTCGCCCTTCGCCTCTCCCCGTTCGTCTGCGGTTACTCTTCTCCCAGGCTAGCATGCGTCGGATAGAGGCCTTTGTTAGTCCTTCGCCAGCAAAGGAGATATCAAATCGTTTCACGTGCCAGTCAAAACTGTGCAGTGCCTCCGATTCCACTGATTTTAGTCCTTGGCACGACCTGTCACTCAAAGAGTCGAATCATCTCGAGTATTCAGCAAATCGTACGTTACCCGTTTCCATAAACACGAAAAATGTACCTTAAAGTCTCTAAGTTTGCTGATACCTCTTTCGACTGTGTCCTTAGAATCTCCATGCCAAAAACCTGTCTCTTGCCAAACTGGTTATCAAAAACCAATATTGCGACGATGTTTTCATTCAACTCAATGAAAAATTCATCGTCACTCCTCGTCTAAACGGCATCGAGCCTCTTCATTATCTGTCAAAAGGGAGTTCAAACGAGTTCAAGGATAAAAATTGCGTATTCAAAAATCGCTTCATTCCGTTTGCCCCAAATGAACGTTTTGTATCAAGTTTTGCACACAAAATCCAAGACATTTGTGCGAAATAGCTTTAAAGTATCTGTGAAAAAGAAAAACATAAAAAAACCGGTTTTCCCCGGTCATGTCCATGGCGGTGAGCGGTGCGCAAAAATTAAGAAACGATTCAAAACGTTCACATCAATTAAGTCTAATTCCGAGGGAGGGCACTTAAGCTATGCATGCAGGGCTGAGCTCATTTGGGTACACCATTGAGATTGACTCATAAAGTACGTACTTCGGGTGGTGGTTCAGTCGTGGGTTGACGATGGAGTCATGAATGAGTTGCGTGCCTTCCTTCCACATCAGCGAGCGGTTAGACTGTTTTGCAAGACACCTATGCTTGTTGGTAACATTGGTAAACAAATCTCACGTCATTATACGTGTGAACAGCGAGTCAACTAAGTCACACGTAACTCAACCGTAAAAGGTATGAATGATTCATTTACACTCGTCACAGTGCGATGGAAGCGGACTCTTTACTTTCAATATCGTAAGATACGATATTGCATTTTAAGAGCGTTTCGCGTGAGAAATTTTGGATAAAATCGAGAGAGATGTTAAGAGAGGAATGTATGAGACAAAGAGAAACTAATTAGCAGTGCTTACCTTGTGCTGCGGCGCTTTGCGAACTAGTATCGTATGATCCGCTCGCGAATACATAGATACAACGATTTCGTAACAAATTCATGGCGCTACATCGTTATACCATGTCGTATGTACACTCCGCGACACATGATTACCATCATCTCTAAAAACACAAGAAAAAGGGAATATTTTTAATGTTTTAATTAAATTTTTTTATTGCTAATACTTCGTAGGTCCTTCCTTACTGCGAATAACTTCAAAAAGCCTATTCTCTACAGATCGACATAAATTTTTTAAAGAGGTTACAGGAATTCCCTCGAAAGCGTCTTCAATGACGCCTTCCCTACTTTCAAATTGTCTTCCTTCCGCGACAGCCATCTCCAAACATTTTCAAATATGTTTAGATCGGGAGAAAGAGGCGGCCAATCTAAAACTTTCACATTTTCTCTTCTAAACCATTGTTTTACACATGCTGCTGTGTGGATGGCTGCATTGTCCTGCTGGAAAATCCATCGTTGACCACCAAACATTTCATGAAAATTGATTATTTGCGTTTCCAGAAGCTCGATGTAATCCTCTGAGTTTTGCCGACCATCTAAGACAACCAGATCTATTGGGCAATGAAATGAAATTGCACCCCACATCATGACAGTACCAACAGCAGTGTGACGACGTGACAGGAACATCTCCGATTTTCTCAAATCGTGGAAGTAATACTGAAAGCCATCAGGGCCATCAAAATTAATTTAATTTTTTCGTCGGAAAAAATTACGGTTTCCCATTCTTTCTTCCAGCTTATGTGAGCCCAGCAGAATTCCAATCTCTGATCTCTATGACGCTAAAGTGAACGTGGTTTTTTCTTCAGTCTTTGCAGCTTGTCGTAGCGGAATCTGAACTTACTTACTTTGATGGCGCTACAGTTCGGGGTGAACCAGGGCCTCAACCAACAAGCCTCTCCAGCCGGCTCGATCTTCGGCCAGCCGCTTCCAGTGCCGAACGCCCAGTTGGTTGAGGTCCCCTTCCACCTGAGCGCGCCACCTTAAATGCGGTCGTCCTCTGCTGCGTCGTCCTTCGGGGCCGGAGCGTTGATGTCCATTCGCTCCACATGGCCTAGCCATCTTAGATGTTGGATCCGAAGACGTCTAACCAGGCCGATGTCGCTGTACAGCCCGTACAGTTCTTGGTTGGATTTCCTCCTCCATTCTCCGTTTACACAAACGAGACCAAAGATTGCACGCAGAATTTTCCTCTCGAACCGTCCAAGAGCCTCTTCATCCGCTTTTGACAACGTCCAAGCCTCAGCGCCGTAGAGGAGGACCGGGATGATTAAGGTTTTGTAGAGGGGAAACCTTAGTTTTTTCGAGAGAGGGCTCTACTACTCAATTGCCTCTTGAGTCCGAAGAAGCAGTGGTTGGCAAGAGTTATTCTGCGTTTTATCTCAGCGCTGGTGTCGTTGCTGCTTGTCACTACCGAGCCAAGGTAGACGGAGTCCTTGACTACTTCAAAAATATAGCTGCCGAAGGTGACGTTCTGACCAAGACGTCGGTGTTGCGCGTCTTTCTTGGATGACAGCATATATTTGGTCTTGTCCCCATTTACCCTTAGACCCACTTTCGCCGCTTCTGCTTCAATGCTTGTGAACGCCTCATTGACGTCTCGCTTTGTTCGTACAATAACGTCAATGTCATCTGCGTAGGCAAGCAATTGTGTGGACTTGAAGTAGATCGTACCTCTTGTATTGGCCGCAGAGTCCCGCACGATCTTTTCAAGAATAATGTTGAAGAAATCACATGACAGTGCGTCACCCTGTCTAAAGCCATTTTTAACATCAAAGGGGTCGGTTAGTTCACCTCCGACCTTAATGGAGCAGCGAGAGTTCTCCATAGTCATCCTGCATAGTCTGACGAGCTTGGCAGGAATGTTAAAACATGACATGGCTCTGTATAGTTCGTCTCTATAAACACTGTCATACGCGGCTTTAAAGTCGACGAAAAGATGGTGCGTGTCGACCTGGAATTCATGGGTCTTCTCCAAGATCTGCCGTAGTGTAAATAATTGGTCTATTGTGGATTTTCCTGGCCTGAAACCACACTGGTAGGAACCTATCAGATTGTCCACCAACGGTTACAGGTACTTACACAGTACGGCAGAGAGGATCTTGTATGCGATTTTCAGGAGGCTTATCCCTCTGTAATTGGCGCAGTCATAGGGGTCTCCATTCTTATGGACCGGACAAACGATACTGAGATTCCATTCATCGGGCATGCGTTCTTCCGACCATATCTTGCAGATGAGTTGGTGCATGTTCCTAACCAGCTCATCACCAGCTGCTTTAAACAGCTCCGCGTGGAGTCCGTCTGCTACAGCAGCTTTATAAGACTTAAGTTTCGATACCGCTATCTTAACATCGTCTAGGTCGGGTCGACGGGATTCTTCTTTGTCTTCGTCCATTGTGAATGGTTCGCTCTGCCTGACGGCGGCATTTTGACTATCACCGCCGTTATACAGTCTGCAGATGTGGTCCTTCTTCAATCTCAGCATCGACTATGACTCCACTACTAGTTGTCCGTGCTCATCCCTGCAGGCTTCTGCTCTGGCTTTATAGCCTTGGCATGTTCGTTTTACTTTCTGGTAAAATTTTCGAACGTCGTTCCTGCAGTAACATCTCTCCATCTCCTTGATCTCGCGCTTCTCGTGCTCCTTCTTTTTCCTTCTCAGAAGCGCATGCTCCTCCCTCCTTTTCTGTTCATAGAGCTCGCGGGCAGCTCTCGTCCATCGATGCAATGTGGCCATGTATGCATTCTGTTTCTATACATGGGCCTGTCTGCACTCATCATCAAACCAGGGGTTTCTCGACGGTGGTGGCTCGAAACCGAATATATCTGAGGCGGCCTCTCTAATGGCTTTCTGACAACGACTCCATTGCTGTTCTATGGTTTCTGCAGATTGCATCGGGACCTGAGAGAGCTTGAGGGAGTCCTGATCGGCGAAGGTCCTGGCGGTCTCCTGCGATTGCAGCCTTCCGACGTTGAATTTTGGTGTTCTTACTCGACTCCGTTGGTTCCGAGAAGTTCGCATCCGTACCTTGGCTGCAACAAGGTAATGATCCGAGTCGATGTTGGCACCTCGAATGGTTCGGACATCTAGGATGCTGGAGGAGTGTCTGCCGTCGATCGCAATATGATCAATTTGGTTGGTTGTCGATTGATCGAAAGACCGCCAGGTCCCCTTATGGATGTTGAGGTGTGGGAATCGTGTACTTGCTACTACCAGGTTATGTCCCGCCATAAAGTCCACTAGCCTTAGTCCGTTTTCTGACGTGGTGTTGTGTAGGCTGTGCTTTCCAATGACCCGTTCAAAGATAGCTTCCTTACCCAGCTTCGCATTGAAATCTCCTAGAACGATTGGTGTCATAGCTGGGACATTGCGCATACGGTTTGCCTAGGAGATCATAGAAGTCGTCTTTATGTCGGTCATCTTTCTCCTCTGTGGGGGCGGCGTGGACACATAGTAAGCTTATATTGCTGAGATTGGCCTTGATGCGGATGGTTATGAGGCGTTCGCTTACATATTGGAAGCTTAAGGCGTGGACACATAGTAAGCTTATATTGCTGAGATTGGCCTTGATGCGGATGGTTATAAGGCGTTCGCTTACATATTGGAAGCTTAAGACTTTTTTCCTGAGTCTGCCTCGAACAACAAATCCGCATCCGAATAAGCGTTGTCTATTTTCTCTGTAGCAGTTTCCGTAGTAGATATCACAGTTTTTCATCCGCTTTTTGCCTGGCCCATCCCATCGCACTTCTTGGAGCGCGGTAATGTCTGCCTTATAGCAGTCCAAAGAGTTGACCAGTTGTTCGGCTGCACCTGGTCTGTTGAGGGACCTAACGTTCCAGGTGCAGAACCAAAATTCGTTTCCTTTTTGACGTTTGACGTTTTGACGTTTACGTGTTGACGACATGTAATCCGTCTGTATCCGAGGCTATTGGTTGTCTCTGAACAAAATTTTTGTTTTAAGCGATAGGGATGTTATCCCTAAGCGCAACCCCAACCTGGAGGGCCAGGTTCCTCTTTCCCCAGGAACAAGGGGTCGGGTCGCTGCACACATTGGTTCACTACCTGGCGGGTGCCAGTATAGCTATCCAGGGGAGGCCACGCGGAGGCTGTGTGTCAACTTGGATTGAGCAGGGACAGAGATGGAAGCTAGCGTTTGCCAAGTTAAACGCGATCAACTTTTTTGCTCTGTTTGTTCGCTTCCTTCTCCCCCAGCGGAATGTGAAGCTTCACGTAAAATGGCCCTGCGATGTCGTTCTGTTGTCGCTCTTGCTGTGCGCCCTTTTCTGTTTTTACCATCATTTTCTGGATCTCTTAGAAAATGATTGACTGTCCATGGATCTCGACCAATTTTTCAAGCAATCTCCCGGTTGGAATAATTTTCTTGCTTGAGCGCAAGAATTTTGCCAATTTCTAAATTTGTTAGCGTTTTACCTCGACCCATCTTTCCTAAATTGCAACTTAAATAGAAACAATTTTTATAAACAATAAGTGGGAATAGAATAGAACAAAGTTTTACTTAATTTAAAGGACCTTGCGCTTTAAATGTTTAAAACAAACTGATGAGGGTAATCAAGTGTCGCGGAGTGTTAAAAACTGGGTGACAGTGGGCCAGTTCGTCGTTACGCTATGCACCAGCACATAATGTAAACGCGATGGAAGCAAACAAAGGAGACGACTGATACCAGATCACAAGGTGTCACTTTATCTTATCTGACAGTACGCACATGCATATGTACATGCTTGCATGTGTGCTACAAACGGAGTTGTTTGCGTGAGAATTTCCGTTTTTGCTTCTCGTCACCCGCCCACGACAGTGATTATGTAAATGACATGCTTCAGGTGATAAGGAATGATAGGAGATGTAGACTGCAAATGGAGATACACAAATCCCATTACGTCTCCATCAATTTGTTGCATGACAGACGGCAATTCGACCGTGAAGGTTCATTGAATTCGGTCGAACTTGTTGCGTATATAGCCAGTTGTCAGCCTACAACTAGATTTAAGTATAACAAGCGAACACACCCATTTGTGCAAGGCCACGACGGGAGGCCTGAGCTGGTCCGGCCCAATCCGGTTCCAAATTTATTTTATTTGTTTTAGTTATTTTCGATCGTCTCTTTGTTTTTCTTCTGTTCGAATGAGCTGAATTTGATTGCCACGGTCACGAGATGATTCGTCTATAGGTTAGCGGTGTATATTGTTATATTATGTGGACAAACAGGTGTGGGATGCGTCCGCTGACCTTTATTTACAAGTACACATTCGGCTCGGTGGGTTGGGGCAATCTAATTTCCACGAAGTGTTTACATAAAGAGAGAGCACGGAAAGCGTGGGATCGAGGAGACGGAGAGATGCTTCCGCAGGAATGACGCCCGTAAGGTTTACAATAAGGTGAAACGAACATGCCATGCCTACAAAGCCAGAGCGGCGGCCTGCAGGGATGAAAATGTAGAACTGGTAGTGATGTCGCAGTCGATGCTGAGGATTTGGAAAGACCACTTCTGCAGACTTTATAACGACGATGATAGACAAGATACCGCTGTCAGGCAGAACGAGCCATTCGTAATGGACGACAATGTAACAGAATTCAGAATTGTGGGGTGGCCGTGGTGCAGTGGTTAATATCATCGACCGCCGAGCGAGAGGTTTATGGTTCAAATTCGCTTCGTAGCCAAGAAAAAGTAATTCCTATACGGACAAAAAGTATGCAACGCAGTTGTGAATGGAAAGTGACTAGACGTACTGTTGACCCCTTGGTCAACCCAAATTTATCCTCTGCGTATGCAATACTAAAAGTGCTCGAACGAATTACTACGGACTATAACCAACGCGGAATTTGGTCGGCTCTCGTCCTATCTAGGTCTAGGACAACCACCCGTGACAGTAACATCTACGACCCCAACCACTGCACTCCGTTCAGGTTGTGTGGGTAAACACATCATAAGAGAATATTAAAAAAAAAGCCAACCCGAACTAGACGAAGTCAAAATAGCGATATCAAGACTTAAGTCTAATAAAGCCGCGGGCGCAGACGGCCTGTCTGCTGAGCTTCTTAAGGCGGCTGGAGATGAGCTAGTACGGTGCATGCACCATCTCATTTGCAAGGTATGGTCGGAGGAAAGCATGCCCGACGAATGGAATCTCAGCATCGTTTGCCCGGTCCATAAGAAAGAGACCCCTATAACTGCGCCAACTATAGGGGAATAGGTCTCCTTAACATCGCACATAAGATCTTCTCTGTCGTATTGTGTGAACGCCTGAAACCGTTTGTGGATAACCTGATCGGCTCTTATCAGTGTGGTTTCAGGCCAGGTAAATCCACAATAGACCAAATATTTGCGCTACGGCAGATCTCGGAGAAGACCCAGGAATACCAGATTGACACTCGAGGTGAGTGGTGAGTGGTGAGTGGTGAGTGTCGTGTCGTCGATTTCAAGACTGCATATGACAACGTGTATAGAGATGAGCTATACAAAGCCATGTCTAGTTTTAACATCCCTGCCAAACTCGTCCGACTGTGCAGGATGACAATGCAGAATTCTCGCTGCTCCATTAAGGTCGGTAATGAGCAAACCGAGACCTTTGGTGTTAAAAAAGGATTTAGGCAAGGTGACGCGCTGTCATGCAACTTTTTCAACATTGTGCTTGAAAAGATCGTGCAAGAGTCACTAGCCAACACGAGAGGTTAGATTTATTTCAAGTCTACTCAATTGCTTGCGTGCGCCGACGACATTGACGTGATTGGACGGACACAGCGAGACGTCAATGAGGCCTTTGTAAGCATTGAGGTAGAAGCGGCTAAGATGGGTCTCAAGGTTAATGAGGGTAAAACCTAATATTTGCTTTCATCTAAAAGAGACGGACAACACCCACGTATTGGCCAGAACGTCACCATGGGCGGATATAACTTTGAAGGAATTCGTCTACCTTGGCTCACTGATGACCAGCGACAACAACACCAGCGCTGAGATAAAACGCGGAATCACTCTTCCCAACCGCTGTTTCTTTGGGCTCAAGAGGCAACTGAGAAGTAGAGCCCTCTCTCGGAAAACCAAGGTGACACTATATATGTAAGACCTTAATCATCCCAGTCCTCCTTTATGGCGCAGAGGCTTGGACCTTAAAAAAGCGGATGAAGATGCCCTTGGTCGCTTCGAGAGGAAAATTCTGCGCACTGTACGGGTTGTACAGCGACATCGGCCTGGTACGACGTCTACGGATACAGCATCTAAGGTGGCTAGGCCATGTAGAGCGCATGGAAAACACAGCTCCGACCCGAAGAGACTTCGAATCCACTCCGGAAGGAAGGCGCGGCAGAGGACGGCCGCATCATCGATGGCGCACGCAGGTGGAAGGTGACCTTAACCAGCTGGTCGTGCCGCGCTGGAAACAGCTAGCCAAAGACCGTGCCAGACGGCTGGAGATGCTTGTTGGTTGAGGCCCAGGTAAGTAAGTTTACATAAATCGCTGTTTCCACCTCGAGCTAGATGACATTAATCAAAATGAGGCAAATTCGTTACTCAGGCGAGTAATAAACTGAAGGTGAAAACGTTGTGGTTTGCCCTCTTTCCTTCTTTGACGCAATCCGATGCCGTGTGTAACCGACGACCCCATTGACAATTGTCTTGACTCAGCTTAACTGAACTGCCTGCAGTATCTCCCGGCGCCTAGTTTGGTTTTTTTTCTCCACTTTCTTGCTGTCATTATTGCTTCATACTACTAATGTCGCAGAATGTGTGATGTCGACATGTAGCTGGGCGTGCGGCAATTAGCGTCAATTACTGTGTGATGGGAGCACATGATAGAGGAATTCTCCAGTTATTCTATTGTTAGGTCCCATGAAGCATCTTTCGGTAACACCATGAATGCTCTCGACCATCGTCTCTAACCTTGTTTCCATGAAATAAATACACACAATTATCGCCCTGTTTTACGGCTCTCTGTTCTTCAAGGTTAAACGCCTCTGGTTATTGGAATAACAAATTTGCGAAAGTAAGGTGTATAGCTGGCAAATGAGCGACTACATTATGAAACGTTTAGTGCTGGCCCGAGGCACATGCATCACGCAGCACGTGTAGAAATAATAGGTTTTTTATAACATTATGACCTTGCGAAAGGGGACTGGCTATTCAAATACACAGAGCATGCTGGCCGATCAATCGTTGAATGAGTTTTTAGAATTGGCCAACATTTCAGTCAGTTTTCTGTTACGTTAATAGAGCGACTAAAAAGCAGCTACGTGTGGGCTATGGTGGCTATGTAAGAGCCACTAATGTCCTGAGTACGAGCAAAAACGTTCTGTCTTTCCTGATTGATGAAGCAATTCAGAGCACGGTTTTTGCAGTTTTATCGGGGCTGCTGAATAGTGCTGTGACTTTTCGGACAATGCGATCACTCTTATTACCTTCTTTGGAGCAGATTCACTTGTTGAAAACCGTTATTGCGTCTGCTTTTTGGTATCCAGTATATAGTTATGAGCACAGCTTACGATTCGGTAAGGACAAAACACATTTTCTCTTTCAAAAATGAAAAGCGAATTACCAAACGATACTGCTCTTTTTCAAAACGCGCCTAACGCAACTGTTTGCCATGTGTAAACGCATAGATGAATTTGTACGAAATTCACCACAACGACGTCCAATATATGACAAATGACATCTATGCTTGACATCACCAGATTCTTTGAACGCGGGAACTTATCGGCCTGCTCTTGTCTATTTGTTTTGCTATTGCCCCATCTTCTGAATCCTTCTCAGAGATAACTCTCCCTTTCACCGCCTCACATGATTTAATGCTGAAAACGAGTTTCTGATGTTACATGTGATCAATCTTGCTATAGACTTTTCACTTTCCTTCGTTCACATTTAGTGATCCATTTATGGAGAACATGCAGGCACCCGGTACTCCTTGAGGCAGTTGGTAAACTGGTTGTTCAACAAAGCGAATCAATGTCACTTGCTGGACAGGAAGCTGATAATGGCTATTAGGGTATGCTCTCTTAAGGAATTTTGTCGACAAGGACATGGAAACTTGTTCCTGCAACGATCTGTTGTCTGTGAATGGTAATCGGAATTCATCACATTATGCATCACGCGATTGTAGTGACAAATCGATGTGGCGCCCATTGATTCTCTTTTGAGATCGATCGACCTTCGATCAGTTTTTATTCGATCAATTGGAGGCTTGCCAATATGGGCACTTTAAAGCTTGTGAAGATTGCTAATTGTGTAAGAAGTCAAGAAATGTATTTACTCCGATCCTGTTGCCAATTGTGAATTCTTTGTTGGGAAGGGATTTCTCAATTATTCCAACTATTGTGTGTAGAGCTGTATTCATTGATTTCCCCTTACAATAGGCATCCTTGCGGTGTCGAAAGCAGGGTTTCGTGGATGTACAGGTCCACCAGTCTCTCCAGCGTCCTAAGAAGAAAGGAAGAGATACAGCCATGTCTGTAGTCATTGGCATTTGTGTGGGAGGTTTTTCGCGCTTTTGGTTTAAAAGTTACCTTAAGTCCTCCAGTCTAGTCTGCAAGAGAACAGTAACAAAAGCCAGGTTTCGAGAATACCATAAGCATCTCTACCGAGTAGATTCCACCCGGACCTGCAGATTTGTATAAAGGGAAGCTATTTACTGACCATTTGAGCTTCTGTTTGCTTACTACTTCCTTAGAAATGTACGGATTACTCGGTGTGATTATCTCGGTACGGTGTGATATCACCAACGCCATCGAATGTTTGTTTCGCGGCGGCGTCCCTCCTCGGCGGGGTACTGGCAAAACCCCCCCTAGTATACTTGCCTTGTAAAAGCTCTCGACTCACGCCGTTGGTAATCGGCATTAAACTGTAGATCCTTTCACCTATGGGAAAAATAAATCACGCACAACATGGGTGATTGAGAGAGGCTTGGCTCTGGTGCTTCATGGGCTGTAACGCCACCAAAGGAAAAAGATGAAGAAGCCTCTGCAGGCGCCGTGGCGCGGTGGTTAGTGTGTTGGGCTCTGACGCACGATGAGCGAGTTCGGATCTGATTTGTTAATTAGTGATTGCCTTTGACAGTACCTTCCTCACTCTACTGGCCTCACTATTTACTTCTATTTCTGAGCAGAAATTACGCCAGAATGTCCTTCTCTTTTTTATTTAGTCTGGGGTTGACCTCGCAGTGGTTCCAGTCCTCATTTCCACTTTGACTCTTTGCTTTATTAAAGAGCCGTCTGCCTTCCTTTCTGAGGGTATCAAGATCTGCAGACCAGCATGGGGGCTTGGGTCCCTTTGCTGGTCTGCTGTCTTGCCCAAGACTTTAAAAAGGATTTGTTCATTGCTCCTCGAACCTTAGTCGTCAGACATACATATAATGTCCACATGCGACTTATGCTTACTTATTTGAGCGGGATTAAGGTGCCCTTAAGGTTAGCCTCAGTTGTCCCAGTTGATCCTTTTAGGATTCCTAAACGGCGTATGTATCGATCTCCGGAAAAGGTGTTCTTTTCCGATACCGACCATCCTTCTGAATGCTGTGGATGGTAGTAGCTTGATATTGTCGTAGGCCAGGTATGCTGTCAAGATCCATAAGCATTCCTCACGGGATGCTTTATTCTATATAGGGTACCGGATTCCTGCGGGCTTCTGAGAGAGACTGAGGTGGTGAGAATGGTGACTATTTCCTGCCTCTCTTCGTGCTCGTACGCTTTCATCTTGATTGCTTTAAGACCGTATCTGGCTTTACCTTCCTTCGCTTTAAGTGGATTTAGGTGATTGTTCTTTCCTTTTCGGCGTCCGTCTTAATTGCTTTTCGATTTGCCGTCGGAAGATCGGGGTTTTGCCTCTGCAACAGAAGCATGGTGTCCTGTTGGTCGCTGGGTTCCGCGGGTGTGCGCGCGCGGGCTGTTAGCCTGAGTGGGATCTTTTCCCTGCTCACAACTTCCGGCTTGGCACTCTTCCACATATTGTCCGCTGCGGCAACTGTAGCCCTTAAAAATGAAGCAGCGCTTTCATTGTGGATGGAGCCAGCCCCTATCTGTGAAACCTGGAAGTTTCTTCTCCGGGCTAAGAGTGATTTTACCTTCAAGGATTCTTCAATGCTCATGGGCGATGTGGCTTTCCTCGTAGCCCATATCAATGATCACTATGACCAGATGATCCATCACCACCCCGCTCCAATGTCTCATTGGGGTAGGTGGGATACCATGGTGCCATGGGATACCGTGACAGCGAGGCCTTTTGGAAGACAAACCACATCTTTTGGCTGTGGAAGCGGATGTGAAGGGACCCTTACTAGGTCGACCCTTCCACTCCACTCCTCTATGTCAGCATCCTTCTCTTCCCAATTGTCCCTGCCATTTTTATCCAGTCGACTAAGAACTTGAAATGTCGCATGCCGCACGCCTCCTCCTGTAGGCTACTGTGCTGGCTCTTATGTGCAGCCTTGGGGCCGATGACGTTTCCTGGGATGCGCTTCCATTCTCGGACTGAGTGCTGTCGAGCGCGTCGGTGGATTTTTTTGGGGGTAGCCCCCGAAGGCGTTAATTTTGATCCCTCGAGTAAACCGGTGTAGAAAAGGTCCGCCACAGAATAACCGGTAAGGCTTGCATACTATGGGCCTTGCCAAAGCACCCAAAGGAGGTCATTAGGGCTGGTTTAGCTTCGAGCCTTCCATCTCTCGGCACGGCTCTTTCGCTCACACCACCAGGGAGTTAGGTATTATTGCCTTGTATCTTGTCCAGAACAGGCTGAGTATGTCATCGTGGGTATTATCCTTTTGAGAACTCTGATGCTAATGATCATATTTAGGTGTCTCAATAGCAAGCCGTTCTAATCAGAACCTATAGTAGCATGTGGTTCCTTTCGAAAGGGGTATAGAGTGAGGACTTTAGTTGATCTACTAAGCTCTCACGGGAAGTTTGTAGCCCACCGATATCTTACTAAATAGCTTCTGGACTGAATCCTACCTTTTTGGACCTCATTGGGTCATATAAAAAGTTCCAGTGGCTTTTTGTCACTAGATGCTGTTGACGCCCATATTTTGGGTGACACTGTTCTGTTAAGCGAACATGCGCTTGAAAACTGAGATTGTAGACTACAGTGTACATACTCATATGAGTGAAATATTTGTGATATGCCTTTTTACTAGAGAAAAAGGCAAAAATACTTGCAAAAACATGCCGAAAATTTTGTGAAGTATACGGTGAGAGTGATGTGAGTGAACGCCGGTGTCAGAAGTAATGGGTCTTCCAATAGAGGCTTCCGAAATTTGACAGTTGAGAGCGGCTGACTGTAATTTATTCAGTCTGTTTTACCAAATCACCCTGGATGGACATAGCTTTCAATACAAGCAAAATTCCATGCGCTTCGCCCATTTCACGGTCGCCATATTCGTCCTACCGTCCTACCGGACTATTCGCAGTGTGGTGGATAAATTTGAGTCCACTGGTTCAGTGAACCTTAAACCAACACCCGTACGTCGCCGAAACGCAAGATCTTCTGAAAACATCGTCGTCGTTGTCCTTGGAATTTTGCATCGTGACCTGGGCATGCACCCGTACAAAATTCAACTAACCCAGGATCTGAGCATTTGGAAACCGACCCTCATTTTTATCGAAAAGTCGTTTTCAATTCCTGGATAAATGGGTACGTCAACAAACAAAATTGTCGAATTCGGAACGATATTAATCCACATCAGGTCCAACAACGCCTAATGCATCCCGGAAAAAGTCACTTTTTGGTGAGGATTTCGGGATGGCGGCGTCATCGGTCCATATTTCTTTGAAAACGACGTTGGCCAGGACATCACCGTGGACGGCGAGCGCTATGAATTGATGATTACCAACTTCTTTTGGCCAAAATTGGATGATATGGACACCAACGATATGTGGTTTCAACAGGATGACGCTACGTGTCACACAGCTCACGCCACATTGGAAATTCTGTACGAGCCATTCGTGAACATGGTCATCTCACGTGGGGGTGAGATGGCCACCGAGACTTTTTCTTGTGGGGTTTTCTGAAGCCGCAGTTCTATGCCAATAAGCCACAAACTACAGCGGCCCTCAAGGACAACATAATCCATGCCATTGATCAAATTGAGCCTGATTTATGCGCCAGAGTTATGGAGAATTGGACATTTGGACAGGCAAGACATTTGAACGATGTTTTTGGCATCGACAGGCCCTTCAAAATTGAAAGACAGGAAGCCCTGAATGAAAGATCCTTTAGTTTGCTCGATTTTGTTCCGGAAATGTTGGTGTCAAAGATGCTCACTCTGGTCGGCTATGTTGCTAATGGAGCAGGACTAGCACATACGTTGTCAGGAGATAGCGCTAAACTTCAACCACATGAGAGTTCGGAATCATCTAAAAAGAACAGGCTACTCAAAAAAGTGTAGGGCCTGGACATGTAGGGCAAATTTGTTGATGGCACTCAACATGGCGAGACGCCAGCAACGATCCCTGCTAATGCTTAAGTCAACTTGACCTCCTAGCGCCAGCCTCTGGATAGCCACCTCAACACCCATTGAGAGGTGAGCGGATGTATGCAGTAGTTACCGCCATAGTCAAGAGGGCCCAAATCGACCAGGATGGTGGCTATGCGAAGGGCTAACGACCGGCCCATGTAAAAAGAAAAAATTGTTATGAATGAGCATATGGCCTCATATACAAGGATACCCAACGACGACATAGCAAGAAAAAGGACCACGATTTGAGAGTATGCTCCTGGAATATAAGAACTCTCTACTCTTCTGGAGCTGCTCATCAACTGGAAAAGACCCTCAGGCAGTAAAAGGCGGATATTACTGCCACCCAGGAAGTCCGCTGGATAGGACAAGGAATGGTAAGGAAGAAGGAGTGCGACATTTACTTTAGTTGCCACAAAAGGCTGTACTTATTGGGATGCGGATTAGTTGTGGGGAAAAGGCTAAGGTCGAAAGTCATCGATTTTAAGCCAGTAAGCGATCGCCTAGCTGTGATTCACACAGCAACCTTGCGGTCTCTAGATGGTCGCGCTGCTAACCAGGTGCTCATAGACGCAAAACATCTTGGAAGGTAGAACGTTCAGAGGGGCAAACGTCGCCTCTGACTATTTTCTAGTTGTGGCAAGACTCAGAGCCCGACTTTCCAATGTTAGAAAGCTACACCAGCCCACCAAGAGGAGGTTAAACATTAGAAGCCTGAGCACGTCAAAGATCGCCAGAGACTACGGAGAGCAACTGAGCGGACGACTCACAAATATGCCCACGTCGGACACAAACGCCAACAATATGTGGCTCCATGGCCACTCAGCCATCAGGGAAGCAGCTGAAATCATTTTAAGCTACGCGCCACCACTGGAGCGAGGGACCAACGAGGCGTATCAAAAGACGTTGGCAAAGAGAACACGAGCAGAAGAAGGGAGCAAAAAAAGACTCTGCGGCGAAAGAAAAGAATCTTCGCAGCCTACCAGCTTAAGGAAATCGAAGAGTACAGGGACAAGAACGCGAAAAGAACCTTTTGAAAATGAGAAGAGAAGAGAAAGTGGTAGTGGACCAAGAAATCCCGCATTCAGTCGACAACATAGCTTCTAAAAAGCTGAAGAACAATAAGGCCACAGGCTCGGAGCTCTTCAAAGCTGGAGGCGGTGTTCTGGTAGAAAGCGTGCATCAGATCATCTGTAGAATTTGGGAGGACGAATGAAGGCCCGACGACTGGAATACCAGCTCAATATGCCCCATCTACAAAAAAGGCGATCCTACCTTTTGCAAAAACTACAGAGGTATATCCTTGCTCGGTGTCGCTTACAAGGTCCTATCCAGTCTATTGTGTGTATGTACGTCTAAAACTGTACCAATCGGCACATACCAGTGTTGCACGCTGCGATAAATCCTGGAGAAGACTAGCAAGTTTCAAATCGATGCTCACCTCCTCCTTATCAATTTTAAAGTCGCATATGATAGCATTCATTGCAAGGTCTTATTTAACGCGATGGTCGAATTCGGGATCCCGGGAAAACTGATCCGGATGTGTCGAGCTACGCTAACAAACGGTCGATGCACCGTGCAGTTCAGCTACAGAACCTCCGGGCCTTTTGAAACCTACATCGGATTTCGGCTAGGGGATGCGCTGTCATGCGACTTCTTCAATCTTGTTTTGGAACAAATAGTGCGGTGGGCCAACATCAACTATCTTCCAAAAATCGATCCGGTTGCTGGGCTACTGACATTGATATTATCGCAAGTTCCCAGCACACCATTGTGGAAGCGTTCACGGCGATTGAAGACCAGGCGAAACCAGCTGGCCTTCACATCAATGAGGAGAAGACGAAATATATGATGTAAACAAAAAAGCGGTCCGTCACCAATCACCTAGGACAAAACATAACGACCGGCAGCTACAGTTTCGAGGTGGTGAAGGAATTCACATAACTCGGGGCAAACACCAATTCCACGAATGACATCATAGAATCATCTGCGGCAACCATTGCTACTTGTCAAAACAACTAGGGTCCAAACTCCTGTCCCGAAGAACCAAGATCATGCTCTACAAGACTCCTATCCTGCCGGCAGGGTTGGTCCTTGGTTCCTTCGAAAGAAGAATCCTGCGAAGGATATTCGGTCCTATATGGGTGGAAGTCGGATGGAGGAGAAAATACAACCGCGAATTCTATGAGCTGTACAAGGACAGGGATATAGTCCGGAAGGCAAAAATCCGTCGACTACAATGGCTCGGCCACATCGAGAACATGGACGTCAACACTCTAGCCAAGAGGGTCTTCGAATCCGAGCTTTCTGGTTCGAGAAGAAGTGAGAGACTGAACCTCCGGTATAAAGACCAAGTAATCGCGGACGTAAGACAACTTGGTCTTTCCGACTGGAAGCAGCGTACCGTCAAGGATGGAAGGCTGTATTAACTCAGGCCCAGACCCATGGGCTGGTGGCCCGAAAAGTGAGTAAGTAAGTAATCTCATAGTTCGATATATCGTTCTCTAAAACTCCTCTGAAGGCGACTACCTGTCGGCCTTTTTTTTTAGTAGCCACTACCTCACATGACCGTGTGTGGCTCTCGTTTCCTTCAGAACATACTCTGGACATACACTAGTCCAAGTGGGCCATAGCTCAACCTGCTGTGTATTCGCTCCCAAATTTTAGATCAAATATAATAGATCAATCGTACATACTTCGTTAAAGAAAGGTATGAAGTGTAATATAGGACACGAAGACGACTAGATAGTGAACGAAGGTCCAGCATTCCATTCATTATTAACCACCAATGCAAATTGAACATTTGTCACATTGTGATTGACTGAAAGTGGCTCCGGTTCAAGCTATATTCGTATATCCATCTCGCATCACATCCTCTCTACAAAATTTAATTCTTTAAACCACACCTCAACATCAACCTGGATGGAGTTGGTCTCAACCGACCAATCAATCATGTCCAGAAACCCGAAACGTCAAATGTCTGCACTGATCCGGGTCATATCTGTTCAGTCACAACAACTGTCAAACTAAATTTACTGTCCAGTCAAAGTACTCAAGCACCTTTAATCAACCCCATTGTGCTCGAAGTGTATATGAAACTCGCAAACAACATGCAGTCCTGTTCCAGCCGCCGCCAACAGGGAATCCGACCGACATTGCAATATTTGATTACTACAAAAAGGGTCAAGTTATTAACCCATAGATACGGGCCACAAGGAGGCCGAGTGATGTCCAAAAGATATTACGAATAAAATGCGCAAGGAAAAGGGGAAAAAATCTGAATTCACAAAGAGGGCTGTGAAGGATTCTGTTCTCATATGCATGTATGTAGGTCAAGGACAATTGAAATTAAAGTGAGATCTCAAGCTATTATGCGGGATGGGTCTATGGGTTATTGTTTTCATTCCAATTGTTGTGGGATTTTTTTTCCTTTGTATGGCCTGAAGGACTCAGTTAAGGAATGTCCATCATAATTCCCATGGAAGTTGATTGAATGCGTGGTGAATTGGATTAAGTGTAATCATCAATCTTACAGAAAGGCTTGAATACAATTCTACCATCACTGATAGTTCTCTTTAGGTCTTGCTTCAACCTGGGATACATACCCCAAATTCGGAGAGAGGTCAATCTCGTCTTCATCCCCAAAATTGGGAAACCAAGTGAGCAACCTAAATCCTATCGCCCTATCAGTTTGACTTCGTTCTTTTTAAAAACAATGGAAAAACTGATAGAGCTCCATATTAGAGGTATCCTAGAAAACCAGATACCTCTGCATCCTAACCAGTATGCACATCGCAAAGAGCGATCTACCGATAATGCACTACACCACTTGGTGACGCACATTGAAAATAGTTTCATACAAAAGGAGATCGCAATCTGCGCCTTCCTCGATATAGAGGGAGCCTTCGATAATACTGGCTATGATTCGATCACCACTGCACTATCCTGCAGGGGTGTAGACCATCCCATTAATCACTGGATCAGGGCGATGCTAAATAGCCGTATTATATCAGCCACATGCGGAGAGGTCTCAGTGGCAGTATCGGCGGTTAGAGGATGCCCACAAGGGGGAGTCCTCTCACCACTGCTTTGGTCGATAGCCATCGACGATCTACTACGCAAGCTAACCACTCGGGGCTATGAGGTCATCGGATATGCTGATGACCTTGTAGTCATTGTTACGGGCAAGTGCGAGATCACTGCCTGTGAGCTCATGCAGCTTGCGCTCCAATTTATCTCTGACTGGTGTGGCAGAGAGGGTTTATCTATTAACCCAAATAAGACGATCTTAGTCCCATTTACAAAGAGGAGAAAGGTACAACCCTGCTCAATCTTACTAAATGGCACACGCATAGAATTTTCAGAGGAATTAAAGTATCTAGGTATTGACCTAGACCGTAGACTCAACTGGAACTCCAATATGTGAAATAAACTCATGAAAGCGACTAAGGCCATGTGGGCCTGTCGACGCACCTACGGTAAAACCTGGGGACTTAAACCTAAGGTAGTCCACTGGCTATATACCGCGATAGTTAGACCTATCGTCACCTACGGGTCCACCGTATGGTGGTCAAAAGTTGAGCAAAAAACTACAATTGTTAAGCTTCAACGCCTTCAGAGACTAGCGTGTCTCGGCATCACAGGCGCTATGCCAACCTGCCCCACGGCAGCCCAAGAAGCACTCATTGGACTCACTCCACTGCACCTTTTTATCAAAAAGGTGGCATTACGCAGTGCAATCAGAATCCTCTGCTCGGGAACAAATATGCCATGTAGACCCGCAGGCCACATGTCCATATTACAACACCTTCCCGAGCTGGATATGATTACTACAGTCTCGGACGCACTGCCACACACCTTCACCTTTGACAAGAGAATTGAGATACTGATCCCAAACCGCTCAGCATGGGAAAACAGTGATCCCCTGCTAAATGTCAAAGGCCTTAGGTGGTACACGGATGGCTCCAAGATGGCTTCCGGCGTTGGCGCCGGCATCTTTGGACCAAAACGCAAAATCTCGAAGGCACTGGGAATAAGTCCCAGCATCTTCCAAGCAGAGCTGCATGCCATCCTAACATGCGTAAATCTAAATCTTGAGACTGGCATCAGAGGAGTAACCATCAACATACTCTCTGATAGCCAGCAGCGCTTAAAGCGCTGGGTTCGTACAGCACGAACTCAAAAACCGTCAACGAATGCCATGAAGCCTTACAAGACCTCGCCAAAAGAAACAATGTTACACTTTGGTGGGTGCCAGGCCATAAAGGTATCAAGGGCAATGAAATTGCCGACCAACTTGCCAGGAAGGGCTCCAGTGACAAGTTTATAGGTCCGGAACCATTCTGCGGCACTCCCGCGTCTATGATAAATTACTTCTTAGACAAGTGGGAAAAATTACAACACCTGTCCTTTTGGAATAGCGTTCGGGGACTCCGTCAATCTAAACGACTTATACGACCCCTGAACAAGCACCCTATTGACATACTCAAACTCAATAGGATGGATAGCAGAAGACTAGTCAGCTATCTAACGGGACACTGCGGTCTGAGATATCATTTAAACAAAATTAGCCTCTCGTCTGAAACTGAGTGTCGGCTCTGTCTTGAGGACGAAGAGACGGCGGAACACATACTGTGTGAGTGTGCTGCTCTCTGCCATCTTAGGAAGCGTATCCTTCTCAGTGAAGTTATGACTCCTGAGGGGATCACCCTGGCTCCTACGAGAAGCATTCTCAACTTCATTGTGGAGGTGGAGAGGCTACTCGGCTAAATCGGCTAGCAGGCACAATAGGTCTGCAAGGATCGCAGTGCCGCATTGCTATTGATAGTGTAATCATGTTTCGGCAGATAGAAGTTGTTTACTTTCTCTGTGGGAGTACCGAGTTTTAAGTGATTTCTCACTCGGACAAGACAGCACCCAAATGGTTTAATTAACTCTCAGCGTCATATCTTCACCAACGAATTCCACTAACCAGGATAATCCACCTACACCGAGAGCAATACAAATGACATCATCCGCATACTCAATCACATAAATCAACAAGTCCGCATCAATTAATTAACATAAAACTACTATCCTCCAGCAAACGGCAATCCAAACAGTTTATTTACAAATGTCCTTGCCCCAAATACTCCCTCGGTGAAAGAAACGGAAACAAACGACCAATAGACTACTACATCCTTCCACACGGCTACCATTCAAAAAGCCTCGATCCATGAAACAATTGCATGTCGACACTTCCCCCTCGCACAATGTGTAGTCCAAGCCTCTTGAATTGCATTCAAGCCGTCCTTCGGTCCGGTACCACTGTCATCCATTTCGTCGTCCCATTCCCTCCCGAAAAACCGAGCAATTCGTCTGTCAAAGTGAAATAAATACATTTTCCAGCACATACACAACCTCGTCCACTCTAAGCTCATCGAAAAAAGGTCACGGACTGGTGGAGTGGAACATAGTTTAAGTCAAAAAAGTGGGGGGGATGTAGCCTCCAGCCTCCTCCTGCCACAAGAACTTTGTATTTAATTAAAATGTTTTCAAAGGCTCGGCGCACTCTGGCTGATGGACGTACGATAGCATCACTGTCCATCCGCCCATGCTCGTCGATCAATAACCCTTTCGCTAAAGCTCGATTTGTTGTTTTTGTGTTTTTTCCTTCTCCTTAAAGCCCTTTTCGCTGTTTTTTTTCTGTTTTTCCATAACATTTCCTGTGCCATGAGCGTTGAAATCCCATCATTAGCATTCCATCGGTGTGTCAACAATTCCACATCAATCGGAACCTCAATCGAATGTGACGAAACCGATGACATTGCAAAATTTCTCGTGTCACTCCACATTTGTATCTGTATTTACATATCTATTGCAAGCAACAAGTATTCCCCCTTTTGGTGGAACAAATCTTTTCTGACTCAGCGTGACAAGACTGATGGTTACTGTGCTCTGGTTAGGTATAAGGAAACAAGTGTAGACCTTGATTCCATGGGATACATAGTCCATGGTATTGATAGCAGTGTTAAGGCTATAAATAACGAATTATTGGCAATCGATTATGACATTTCGCAGATTGGGTTGTTTACCTCTGTTATCGCGGTTTGGCAAAAATGATAATTTGGAGGTCAATAGGGCAATTACAGGCTGGGTTGGGGGCAGACGTCCATAATGTATGCTAATGTAATCGTCAGCTAATAAAATATCTCGAGCCGCAGAAACTCCTCATGGCTTCCACAACAACAGAGATCCACTGGTAATTTGATTACATATTTTACAGAAAAGTGGAAAAGCGCTGCATAGTTCATAGGCATTTGGCAGCGTTTAGCACGAAGCCTTTTGTCGAAAACGTGTGCTTTTGGGAACGCTGAGTCTCTTCTTCAGTGGATTTTATACTACCTTCGAATCGTTCTACTCATTCACTGTTTTGGACGGATTTAAGTCCCACGCGCACTCTTTAAATGCTGGTGTTCCACAAGGCTCCATTTTGTCACCGACACTTTTTCTCATTTTTATAAATGACCTTTGGACTGTCATTTCATTATCATATTCGTTCACTACCTTGCAACCCACCTTTTCGGTCGTAAATAGTGCGCGGCAGCATATTAAATTCAGACCTCGACAGCGTCATTGTATGGGCAGAAAAGAACAGACTGGACTTTATTGCTTCCAAATCACAATACTGTCTTCTGCCATCCGAGTGTACCATCAACTCGCAACCATTATCCAAGACTGGCACTTGTATCTTAGAAACCTAAAAATGTCCCATCCTGGGTATGTTTGTCACTAGCAATCTTAGTTGGAACGAAAACATATTCGATGTCGACTTCTACCTATACTATTCATCCTGGGACCTGGCTACAATCTTTAATGCGTTCATTCGCCCTAAATTAGAGTTTAATGCATCTAAGATCTCATTGCAGCATAACTAGCACTGCAAATGCTAGTATGTTAAACAACACGCAGAAGAGTGAGTTAAATTGAGAATGCTTCTCGTAGGAGCCGAGGGGATCCCCCTAGGAATCATAAATTCGCTGAGAAGGATAAGTTTCCTAAGATGGCAGAGACCAGCAAACTCACACAGGATGTGTTCCGCCGTCTCTTCGTCCTCGAGACAGAGCCGACACTCAGTTTCAGACGAGAGGCTAATTTTGTAAAGATGATATGTCAGACCGCTCCTCACTCGAAAGACCAAAGTCAGGCTTTACAAAACGCTCATTCTGCCAGTCTTGCTGTACGGATCCGAAAGCTGGACGATAAGCAGGACAGCGGAGCTGATTTTGGGTTTTTTCGAAAGAAAAATTCGGCGCCGGATATTTGGTCCTGTCTGTGAGGAAGGTGAATGGAGTAGAAGACACAACCGCGAACTCTACGAGCTGTACCAAGATGTGGATGTAGTCCTGAAGGCAAGGATCAGTCGACTACACTGGCTCGGCCATATCGAGCGCATGGACATCAACGCTCCAGCTAAGAGGGTCTTCGACTCCGAGCCTCCTGGTTCGAGAAGAAGAGGAAGACGGAACCTCCGGTATAAAGACCAAGTAATCGCGGATGTAAGACATCTTGGTCTTGACAACTGGAAGCAGTGTGCCCGGGACCGTCAAGGATGGAAGGCAGCTATAGCTCAGGCTCAGATCCTCGATGGATCGCAGGCCTGATAAGTAAGTAAGTAAGTAAGATATGTCAGACCGCAGTGTCCTGTCAGATAGTTGACAAGTCTTCTGATATCCACCCTATTGAGTTTGAGTATGTCAATAGAGTGTTTGTTCAGGGGCAGTATAACCGTTTCGATTGTCGGAGTCCCCGAACGCTGTTCCAAAAGAACAGGTGTTGCGGTTTTTCCCACTTGTCTAAGAAGAAACTGATCTTAGACTTGGGAGTGCCGCAGAAAGACTTTGGACCTATATATTTTTCGCTGGAACCTTTCCTGGCAAGTTGATCGGCAATTTCGTTGCCCTTAATATCTTTGACAAGGTTTCTTTTAGCGAGGTCTTGTAGGCATCATGGCATTTGCTTACGGTCTTTGAGCTCGTTCTGTACGAACTCAGCGCTTTAAACACTGCTTGGCTATCAGAGAGTATGTTGATTGTTACTCCTCTTATGCCAGTCTCAAGATCTAGATTGACGCATGTTAGGATGGCATGCAACTTCGCTTGAAAGATGCTGGGACTCGTTCCCAGGGTCTTCGAGATCTTGCGATTTGGTCCAAAGATGCCGGCGCCAACGCCAGCCATCTTGGACCCATCCGTTTATCACCTAAGGCCTTTGACATTGAGCAAGGGATCACTGCTTTTCCATGCTGAGCAATTTGGGATCAATATCTCAAATCTCTTGTCAAAAGTGAAGGTGTGTGGTAATGCGTCCGAGACCGTGGTAATCATATCCAGCTCGGGAAGATGTTTCAAGATGGACATGTGACCCTCGGGTCTACATGGCAGGTTTGTTCCCGAGCGAAAAATTCTGATTTGACTGCATAATGCCACCTTTTTGATAAAAAGATGCAGTGGAGTGAGTCCAATAAGTGCTTCTTGGGCTGCCGTGGGGCAGGTTGGCATAGCGCCTGTAATGCCGAGACACACTAGTCTCTGAAGGCGTTGAAGCTTAACAATGGTCATTTTGTGCTGAACTTTTGTCCACGGTGGACCCATAGGTGACGATAGGTCTTACTATCGCGGTGTATAACCAGTGAACTAGGTTAGGTTAGGTTAGGTATATGGGTGCCCTATTGACGTAAAGTCAAGGCTCACGTATACTACGTTGAGTCCATTGTGCCCACCTGTTTTGTTTAACCCGTTGATACCTATTCATTTACCGTCGAGCTGAACCAGCCAGACGAGGATAAAATTCCCAGTATTCCGTTCAGCCCGATATTACCTACCTCTTCTAGTCCCGAAAGGAAGTGTCTTCCCAGGAAAACATTCCCTTTTTGGGCTAGCGCCGGGCATTCGCACAGCAGGTGACGAACGGACTCAATTTCCTCTTCGTCCCTGCAGCTTCTGCAGAAGTCATTGTAGGGCTGGCCTAGTCGAGCTGCATGATAGGATAGCATGCAGTGCCCGGTGAGGGCACCGACTGCCAGTCGAATGTTCCCACGATTGAACTTCAGCAGATTTTCCGTTCTTTTTTTATCATAGACGGCCAAGTCGATCTCGCCGTTGCGCATGTATCTAAGCGACACCATCGCTTATTGGCTTTCACCAATAGCTCCGTCTTTATCTCCCTATAGAGCGTACTGAGTGGTACTTTGGCCTCAGCTGAGATCTGCGCAATGTTAGCACCTGATCCCACCCTAGCCAGCTCGTCCGCCCTCTCGTTTCCGGAGATATTCATATGACCAGGTACCCAGCAAAGGGTCACCTCATTTACATTGGATATCTCTTCTAACTTCTCCTTGCAGAGTTTGACGAGTTTGGATCTTGGTCTTACTGCCGCAGTGTACAACCAATGTACTAACCTCGGTTTGAGGCCCCATGTCTTTCCCAAGGCTACCTTGCACGAATATAGTGCCACATAGGCCTTATTGATTCTTTCCTCAATATTTTCTCTCCAACTAAGTTTGGAGTCCAGGATTATGCCCAGATATTTCGCAGATTTTCCAGGGATCAGATCTATACCATTCATACGGGGGTAGGTGTATCTTGGTAAGATCTTTTCTTTATAAAGAGTACTCCTCTGTTTTCGCCGGATTTACTCCCAGACCTCGCCCCTTGACCCAGCTATCTACTAACGTCAGTGCATAGCTTAGTCTATCGCTGAGGACCTGCGTATATTTTCCAGAGACCAAAATGGCAATGTCATCGGCGTAGGCCGTATCATTAAAACCCTCCGTCTCCAGAATCTTGGCCATTCCGTCGACCACAAGGAGCCATAGGAGGGGTGACAGAACGCCACCTTGTGGTGTACCTTTATTTACCCTCACCCTTCCGCATGCTCTCCCTATCATCGAATTTACTATACGGGTACCCAGCATTTGCCCAATCCATCTGCATACAACCAGTGAACTAACTTGGGTTTAAATCCCCAGGTTTCAACATAGGTATGTCGACAGCCTGACATGGCCTTAGTCGCTTTCATGAGTTTAGTTTTCATATTGGAGTTCCAGTTGAGTCTACGATCTAGGTCAATACTTAGGTACTTGACTTGATTGAGCAGGGCTATGCCTTTCTTCTCTTTGTAAATGGGACTAGGATTGTCTTATTGGGTTAATCGATAAACCCTCTCAGCCACACCAGTCAGAGATAAGCTGAAGCGCAAGCTGCATGCGCTCGCAGGCAGCAGTTTTACACTAGCCCGTAACAATGACACTAGGTCATCAGCATATCCAATGGCTTCGTAGCCCCGAGTGGTTAGTTTGCTTAGTAGGTCATCAATGATTATCGACCAGAGCAGTGGTGAAAGGACTCCACCTTGTGGACATCCTCTAGCAGCCGATATTGTCACTGAGACCTCTTCACATGTGGCTGATATAATACGGCTATTTAGCATCGCCCTAATCCAGTGATTAGTGGGATGGCCTACAACCCTGCAGGACAATGCAGTGGTGGTCGAATCAAAGCCAATATTATCAAAGGCCCCCTCTACATCGAGGAAGGCGTAAAATGCGATCTCCTTGTATGTGAAACTGTCTTCCACGCGCGTCACCAGCTGGTGTAGCGTATTCTCAGTAGATCGCTCTTTGCGACATGCATACTGATTGGGATGCTGTGGTATCTGGTTCTCTAAGATACCTCTAATATGGAGCTATATCAGTTTCTCCTTGTTTTTTTAGAAGGAACGAAGTTAAGCTGATAAGGCGATAAGGTTTAGGTTGTTCACTTGGCTTTCTACTCCTGGGTATGAAGACAAGATTGACCTCTCTCCAGATTTGGGGTATGTATCCCAGGTTGAAGCAAGACCTAAAAAGAACTATGAGTGGTGATAAAATGGTATTCAGACTTTTCTGTAAGATGGCAGCAAAGACACCATCTTTGCCTCGGGCGTTATAGGGTTAAATTAACCAATTGCCCGTTTAACCTTATCAGGGCTAAAAGTCTTCCAGAAAGGCTATTTGTTCTACTGTCGATGGTATTTATGACGTTCGTTTGATCGTCAGAGGACATCGAGTGGGGAGTAGAAGAGTGTTACATAACACATATAAGTGAGTCATTTAACTAAATTTAAGAATAAGTGTGTCACATAACACGTTTATACTTTAAAACTGTTTGTGTTCAAACTATTGGGTACACGTTCTATTGCAACAATTGACACACCTTAGGTCAATCAATCAAACAAAAGAGAAATTACCCATCTATTGCAACCTTGGCAGAATGTAATTTGCTAATCGGATCCATGTTGTAATGATTAACACACTGAACTCTCAATCCAGTGATCCGAGTTCAAATCTCAAGGTCCGCAGCCACCAAAAACTAAGACCCATTTTATATGGGTCCTTCGAACCCAATGGCTGATCATCATGTTGCTCCACAACAAAAGGAAACAATCAATTTAATCCTACAAAAAACAAAGAACAATATTTCTGGCTTGATGAGCATCGAGGTGACAAATGCTTGGAGAGCATGCGAAAAGTATTCACAGGAAGCTTGAGATTTGAATACGGCATCACTGGGTTGAGAGTCCAGTGTGTTAACCATTACACCATGGGTCCGGGTCACAATTTGCTTTCTGGCAAGTTTGCATATAGTTGGGAAATTTCCCTCTACAATGAAAACACACCTTTTGGTGTGTTACAGTAACACATCGTTTGCAGTGAAATCATTATAATCGCTCCAACATCGCAGGAATATCTCCTAACTTTCACTGTTTTATCGATACTTCCACAGAAAATGCTCTGAAGAAATATCCAGTTGCAATCCGCCGTTTCAACACTTTTCCCACTACACACGTCTCTCTAGGAATGCTCACCAATATACCCTGAAACCCATTTTTTGACTTACCGTCAAAAACGTGGTGTGGCAATTAAGATCCGGGAGTTAAGTCATAACTTGAGAACTGGCAACACGGCGTCATTCGTCAACTTTTGACTAGAAAGGGGACCCTGTCTTTCAGTTTTCATCCAAGCCTGAAGTCGACAGCACATGTTGGTTGAATGTTTTCCGAAAAAAAGAAAAAATGTAATGTGACTTGCATTACCAGCCATCGGAAATCGTCCGAAAATTTCAGTTGGTGTATGGGCATTCATAAAGGGCCGTGACGATCCACGTGAAGAAGCTCACGTCACCTCTCGTGCCGCGACTTCGTTCATTATGAACGTATTTCTACCGACCATACAGAGGAAAGTTCCAGCCGGACTAGGCCAGGCAGTAGACCTAATTCGCGTTTACTTTCCTGCGCCTTATTTTGTCAACGGTTGGGGGAAATGCTGCTATCTTGCTTTGACTTGAAGAAGAGTGCGGCTGAAGAGAATTGATTGCTATGTGAAGCATATGGGGAACATGGTCCCCGATAGTACGCCATTAAGCGAAAGACAGAGGATAGGTATAATAATATTATTTGTCTTAAAGTGTTTTAAAGGGTCAGTAAGACGTGTAATCTAGTTATAATGTGAGCTTGTCTTAGTCATTTTGTCTAGCGTACCTGAAAGGATGCCCGCAAGGTTTGAATACGTTGAGTTTGAGACATTATTGGACCAAGATCCATACCAAACTCAAGAGGAGCTCGCTGAGTGACTCAATGAAGGATTGACTCAATAAGCAATTTCAAACCAACTCAGAGCCATAGGTTTGGTGCAAAAACAAGGACATTGGGTTTCGCATGAACTCAAGCCAATAGACAACTGTTCCAGCGGCAAGATCGGAAGGATTTTCTGCATCGAATAATTACGAGTAGGTACTACGACAATCCAGAGTGCAAACAATTGTGGGGTAAGACCGGCCCTGCGTTAACTTGAATGTCCAAACCGAATATTCATGGCTAAAAGCTAATGCTGTGCATCTGGTGGAATCAGCTCCATGTGATCTATTATACTGTGAGCTATTCTATCTTAACAAAATCGTCATTGCAAATTGTTACCAACAACATTCAGGATTCATTCGAATTGTCAAGTGGATTGGATTGGGAGCAAACAGGGCATCCATTTGTGTGACAATTTTTCTCAATCCTGATTCTCATGTAAAGGATGCCGCTACAGTTCGGGGTGAACCAGGGCCTCAACCAACAAGCCTCTCCAGCCGGCACGATCTTTGGCCAGCCGCTTCCAGTGCTGCACGCCCACTTGATGCGGTCGTCTTCTGCTGCGTCGTCCCTCGAGGTTGGTATCGAAGATCCTTCGGGCCGGAGCGGTGATATCCATTCGCTCTACATGGCCCAGCCGTCTACTCGTTGAATCCGAAAGCGTCTAATTAGGCCGATGTCGCTGTATAGCCCGTACAGTTCTTGGTTGAATCTCCTCCTCCACTCTCCGCTTACATTAAACGGGACCAAAGATTGCACGCAGAATTTTCCTCTCGAAACTTCCAAGAGCCTCTTACAGCGTCGTAGAGGAGGACCGGGATGATTAAGGTTTTGTAGAGGGATAGCTTAGTTTTTCGAGAGAGGGCTCTACTACTCAGTTGCCTCTTGAGCCCAAGGAAGCAGCGGTTGGCAAGAGTTATTCTGCGTTTTATCTCAACGCTGGTGTCATTGCTGCTTGTTACTATAGAGCCAAGGTAGACGAAGTCCTTGACTACTTCAAAAATCTTTCTTTGATGACAGCATATGTATATTTGGTCTAGTTCCCATTTACCCTTAGACCCACTTTAGCCGCTTCTGCTTCAATGCTTGCGAACGCCTCATTGACGTCTCGCTTTGTTCGTCCAATAAGGTCAATGTCATCTGCGTAGGCAAGAGCAATTGTGTGGACTTGAAGTAGATCGTACCTCTTGTATTGGCCGCAGAGTCCCGCACGATCTTTTCAAGAATAATGTTGAGGAAATCACATGACAGTGCGTCACCCTGTCTAAAACCTTTTTTAACATCAAAGGGGTCGGTTTTCACCTCCGACTTTAATGGAACAGCGAGAGTTCTCCATAGTCATCCTGCACAGTCTGACGAGTTTGGCAGGAATGTTAAAACATGACATGGCTCTGTATAGCTCGTCTCTATAAACACTGTCATATGCGGCTTTAAAGTCGACAAAAAAATGGTGCGTGTCGACCTGGAATTCATGGGTCTTCTCCAAGATCTGACGTAGTGTAAATATTTGGTCTATCGTGGATTTTCCTGGCCTGAATCCACACCGGTAGGAACCGTGGAATCAGATTGTCCACGAACGGTTTCAGGTGGTTGCACAGCATGGCAGAGAGGATCTTGTACGCAATATTCAGGAAACTTATCCCTCTGTAATTGGCGTAGTCATAGGGGTCTCCTTTCTTATGACACCTACTGTCTCATTTATTTTGCATACTTTAGTTCACGATACTGTGGACAGTGAGACAGGTAGGTGTCAACATGGAAGGCAATATCTTCTTCAAGTGCGTCCAGCTAGCTCCCAGCGTGCCGTATTAGAGGCATTCACGGCAATTGAAGCAAAGGCAGGCCTGCTTTAAGAGTAAATGAGGATGTCGACTAAGAAACACCGCCTTGGGTAGAACATAACCATCGACAGATACCATTTTGAGGTAGTTAAGGAGTCTGTCCACCTAGGGGCAAATATCAACTCCACAAATGACGACTTAGTGAGCATCCGACGAAGAATCATCTTGGGCAACGCGTGCTACTTCTGTTTATCAATATGGAAGTCCAAAATGACTCTGTATAGAACACTGATCTTGCCATTCCTGCTATACGGAGCTGAATGCTGGACGATAAGCAAGAAAGCGGTGATGATTCTGGTCTCCTTTGAAAGAAAAAAGTTCCTGTCTGCGAGGAAGGAAGGCGAATGGAGGAGATGACACAACCGCGAACTCTGCCAGCTGTATAATGATGTAGATGTAGATCGGAAGGCAAAAATCCGCCTACTACATTGGCCACATCGAGCGCATGGACGATCGCGGTTAGGCAAAGAGGGTCTGCGAATCCCAGTCACCTGCCCATATCAAGAGTTTTCCAAAAGCACAGAGGGACGCATTAGCAGAGATATCTTGTTCCGAATAAGTTTTTTTTTTTTTTTTTGTGGGGGCTAGTGCTGCCTGCGCAGACCTATTGTGCATGCTAGCCGATCAGACGAGGAGTTTCTCCACTTTCTTAATAAAGTTGAGAATATCTCTCGTAGGAGCTGAGACGATCCCCTCATAAGTCATAATTTCACTGAGACGGATACGCTTCCTAAGAGGGCACATAGTATGTGCTCTGTAGTTCCTTCGGCCTCAAGGCAGAGTCGATACTCAGTTTCAGAAGAGAAGTTAATGATATCTCAGACACAGTGTGCCATAAGGTAGCTGACTAATATCACTCAATTAAATTTAAGGATGTTATCGAGTTCGGATCCCAATAACACCAACGCCATCGAATGTTTATTTCGCGGCGTCCCTCCCCGGCGAGGTACTGGCAAAGTCCCCCGTA
This sequence comes from Eumerus sabulonum, assembly GCA_951905685.1. Taxonomy (NCBI): domain Eukaryota; kingdom Metazoa; phylum Arthropoda; class Insecta; order Diptera; family Syrphidae; genus Eumerus; species Eumerus sabulonum. The sequence continues at coordinate 12,317,436 of OX645060.1, forward strand.
GTATAAATTGCCTGGAAAAAGCTTCCCGACTCACGCCGTTCGGAATCAGCATTAAAACTGCAGGTCCCTTTCACCTGTGGGAAAAATAAATCACACACACCATGGGTGATTGAAGAGAAGCTTGACTCTGGTCCTTCATGGGCTGTAACGCTTACTTACTTACTTAGCGAGCGCTGCAGTTCGGTGTGAACCTGGGCCTCAACCAACATGCCTCTCCACCTAGCACGATCTTTCGTTAGTCTTTTCCAGTACCGCACGCCCAGTTGATTGAGGTCCCTTTCTACCTTAGATGCGGCCGTCCTCTATTTCTTCGTCCCTCGGGGTTGGATTCAAAGACTCTACGGGCTGGAGCTGTGGTGTCCATTCGCTCTACATGGCCTAGCCATCTTAGGCGTTGGATCCGTAGACGCCTGACTAGACTCATATCGCTGTACAACGCGTACAGTTCGTAATTGAATCTTCTCCTCCAACCCCCTCTGTGTTTATAGTAACGCTACCAAAAGAAAAAAGAATTAAGTGTTAGTCCTTGAACGCTATTCCAAAAGGACAGGTGAATTTTTCCACTTGTCTAGGAAAAAGTTAACTTTAGACTTTGGAATGCCGCAAAATGGTTCCCACTTTTCATAGCGGCCATCGCCATCGAATGTTCATTTTGCGGTGTCCCTCCTCGGCGGGATAGTGGCAAAACCCTCCGCCGAATACTTGCTATGAAAAAGCTTCAGGATTAACAGGGTTCGGAATCGGTCCCCTTCACCTGCGTGCAGAACAAATCTCACACAACATGGGTGATTGAGAGAAACTTGTCTGTGGCCCTTCATGGGCTGTAATGCCACCAAAAGAAAAAAAGGTCCCGTAGGGCATCATGGCATTACTCAACGGACTTGGAGTTCGTATTATGCATGCTCAACGCCTTGCGCTGCTGGACTGCCTAAGAGTATATTCGTGGTAGCACCCTTTTATGCCGGTCTCTAAATTTGGATCGACGCACGTCAGAATGGCGTATAGTTCGGTCTGGAAGACACTAGGACTCATTCCCAGAGCTTTCGAGATTTTCCGATTTGGTCCAAAGATGCCAGCACCAACTTCGGAACCCATCTTGGAGCCATCTGTGTACCACTCATGGCCCTCAACATTGAGCAAGCGATCGCCGCATTTCCACGCTGTGCGGTTTGGGATTAGATTCTCAAATCTCTTGTCAAAAGTGAGCGTCCGAAATCATGGTAATCATATCGAGCTCAGGAGGGTGTTGCAAAATGGACATGTGACTCAATGGTCTACATGGTAGGTTTGTTTCTGAACGGAGGAGTCTGATTGGAGGTGCAGTGGAGTAAGTCCAATCAGTGCCTCTTGGGCTGCCGTGGGACAGGTTGGCACAGCGCCTGTAGTGCCGAGACACGCTAGTCCCTAAAGGCGTTAAAGTTTAACAATTATTGTTTTTTGTTCAACTTTTGTCCGCCAAACAGCAGACGCATAACTGATGATAGGTCCAACTATCGCGGTACATCGCCAGGTTTTAATCCTCAGGTCTTACCGTATGTGCGATGGCAGGCCTACAGTGCCTTAGTCGCCTTTTCGAGTGTGATCCAGGTCAATACCTAGATACTTGACGACTTCTTCTGAAAATCCTATATTTGTACCATTTAGAAAGACGAAGCATGGCTGTACCTTTCTCCTCTTTATAAACGGGACTAAGATCATCTTATTTGGGTTTATCAATAGACCCTCCGAGACTTCTCCGGAATAAGAATGACATTGCTATCGTCGTTTTCGAGCACGTATGGACCGATATCGCCACCAACTTTTTCGGGACGCAATATTGCAATTTTGCTCGTAGACGTATTCATCCATCAAAAAAATTGGTCAAGCCATTGAAGAGGATCTTTTGTTTTTTTCTTTCCTGAAGTCGGGGTCCACTTCCTGGACTAAATCAGCTCAGCACTAAGTTGATGACTGTAAGTGATCAAGTCCTTAAGTTCTTGTGCGGGACGTAGAATTGAAAGCTGCACGCTCGCACAAATAGCTCCGGTGTTTCGACAGATTATGCATTTCGTTCGTGATTGTTTACCGAGTCGGTCGCCATGAACTGTCAAACTCTACCTGTCCCTACTGGAAATAAAATCGTTTATGTGCAACCCCCCAGTGTAAAAAAAGAAAGCGGATGACAGACAGTGGAAAAAGGGTTCTATCTTGCAATACAACACTGAATGCTCCAGTGGACATCAAAAGCCTTCAAAAGGGAAGAAAAGGACAAACAAAAAACCCACAACCATCAGTCTTGTTTATGGCAACCTCGTTGACTCCAACCGCCAATCCAGCAACAGACATTCCACCAGCCCAACAACATCATAATAAATTTCGAAACTGGCCACAGAACATTGGCACCACTCTTGCGGCCACAGCACCCTACCATTCCAACCGGCCTCAAAGCAAATTGAAATCAACTTGCAACAAAATCCATATTTGATCCAATTAAGCCTCGGTCAGGTTACATCAATAAAAATTCAATTGAAAATCACAATAAAGAATTCACTTTCGATTCACAGAATATTGCCACACAGTTCCCCGTTTCAAGTTCCAAATGCCAGGCCATCACACCACACCAAACAGATAGAAATCCAGAAATGAAATCGAAATCGATCCGTTCGTTCATTACTGCTCATTGCTTGACCGCTCGCTTGGTCGGTCCCTTGCTCACTAGCTAACTCGCCAACCTCGGTAGCAACATGAAATTGGACATTTCCATGGCTTCCTTCATCACTTTGTCGTCGGTTCTATCTCTGAATCTCATTTCTTTGGTATCGATCCCGATGATGACATCTCATCCATATGCTCGCCTCATGATGACGGTAATGGTGCTGGTTCCCATAGCTCTGCACCAACTGACCTCGATGAATTTATTTGATTTGGTGTCGAGACATGATGTCGAATTCTTCCCACGTCATTTGGCACAAATTAATTGTGAAAACAGAATCGCTGAATACGAGTGCACAGCCAGACGATCCTACACTGCTACCTCCTGTTCACGCCTGTGTCTCTATGCCCCTTATGGTTATGTAGCCCTACATGCTGCGTCCTAATGAAATAATAAGATTAGACCGAGTTCACTGAACATCTTGTGTGGTATAAGCGCCTGGCTTGTTCTGGCTTAGATACACCACACAGCACTGTCATAACTCCGGAACCAGAGTGTTCTCTACAGATTTCAGAAGTGGTGTTCCACATGGGGAAGTGGGAGTCGTTTGCTCTGTTGGAACAATTATGGGAAATGAATGTAGAGCACACACAGATCAGGGATGAGCGGATGCATGAATGGAAAATGGGTAGCTAATTTATTGCTGCTTTGGTTTTTGGTTGTCAGCGGTGTCGTTTGACAGCGAGGAAGAGGTTCCTTCAGGAAAAAAAAATAAAAAAAAATTCTACAAACGTGCACGGATGGGGTTCGAGCTGATGTACTCCTTGTTCTCGGTTGGATTGCTTGTACGACGGATGTACCACTGGCGGGGGGGCGGGAGTGAGAACATTTGCAAAAAGTGTCAGAACCACCTGTTTTGCATCGTAAATTATTTTGCTGTTTGACTCGCGAGTAAAGTTTGTTTCGAGTTTTATGCGCACCAAGATGGGGGATGGATGATGCGAAATTGCTTACAAGGACGTCTAGCGATATGGGGAGCGTGTGTGTAATCATTTAAATTTTAAATTCTCCCGCAATTGAAGCTTTTATGAGGTGCTTGCATTAAATGATGTGATTGGTGATAAGCTAGGAGACTTTGGGGATGCAGAATGGGGTTAGTAGTTACAAGTCGAGTAGCCCTCTTGAGGGTACATTTCGGTTATTTTGAATTTAGTTTCTATACGGTCCTACGCGTTGGTTACTTTACTCTGGAGGGCCATAGATTTCATTTTCTATGACAGTCTTGTTCAGTTTACTTTGTAAAAGCTTCTTGACGACATTTTTACATTTTTTTTTTGTTTAATTTCAGCTCAAAATCTACTAACCAAGTGCGAAGACAAGCAGTTCCAATGCGCGAATGGTGAATGTATACCAATTCGCTTCGTATGCGACGGTGATTCGGATTGCAGCGATCATACGGATGAACTGATACCGGAGTGCAAATTCAGAGGTAAGTAAAAACCAGATAAAAAAAAGATAGATGTAATGCCAAGCTCAACGGTTTGGAGGGTACCTCAGTCATGAAAGCTTCAAATGTCGATCGAGAGGTAAGGTTAGGTTAGGAAAAAGTGGTTGGCATAAGCCATTGTAATACCATGTAATACCACATGGATCATATTACTATGAACCTGAGAACCAACCGGTGTTTCTGATGAAGCGATGGAGTTGAGCTATTTTTAGGTCTGCTAGCTCACTTAAGTTTTCATAGAAGGGCGCGCCGAGGTAGATCCTTCTGCGATTTGCAAAAGAAGGGCATGAGCAGAGGAAGTCCTCGTCCATGCAGCCGCGGTAGAAGTCATTGGAGGGTAGTCTGGTGGCGTGTTCTCCAACGATGCAGTGACTTGTAATGACACCCACTAGAGTGCTTAAGGTTGCCCTTTTGGTTGCCACTAGGTCCCTAAGTCCCCATCTCCAGAAACCGCTCGAGCTTTTACCGATCGCGTCTCTCTTAAGCTCTCCAATACACCTTAACCCTCCACGCTATCAACAGAACAGCAGTCGAACCTTTGCAAACATGCCCTGAAAAGCTCTGCATCCGGAGTTTTGGGCTTCAAAGCTCCATCACAAAGAAACACCTGGTTCGATGACGAGTGCAGGAGGATTCACACAGCGAAGCATATAAAGCCTCGCTGCATAAAAGAACAAGAGCAAAGAGCAGCTAAGCTTCTAAGAAGAAGGAACACGCGAAGCGCGCGATTGAGGATTTGGAGAGGTGTTACTGCAGGCGTGACGTTCGAAAGTTTTGCCAACAGATAAAGCAAACACGCCAAGGTCATAAAGCCAAAACGGAAGCCTGCAAGGAGAAGAGCGGACACCGAGTAGTAGAATCGCAGTCGATGCGGAGAATATGGAAAAACCACTTCTGCAGACTGTATAACGGCGATGTTAGTCAATATACCGCTGTCAGGCAGAATGATCCATTTCTAATCGACGGAGACCGCAGAGAATTCTGTCCCCCTGACCTCGACGAAATTAAGATTGCTATATCGAAGCTCAAGTCGAATAAAGTTGCTGGCGCCGACGGACTATCTGCTGAGCTCTTCAAAACAGCTGGAGATGACCTGATTAGGAGCATGCACGAGCTCGTCTGTAAGATATGGTCAGACGAAAGCATGCCCGATGCATGGAGTCTCAGCATCGTATGCCCGATCCGGTTTGAATGAACTAATTGCCCATTTAACCCTGTCAGGGCTGAATAGTCTTCCTTACTTACTTACTTACTTACTTATCAGGCCTGCGATCCATGGAGGATCTGAGCCTGAGCTATAGCTGCCTTCCATCCTTGACGGTCCCGGGCACGCTGCTTCCAGTTGTCAAGACCAAGATGTCTTACATCCGCGATTACTTGGTCTTTATACCGGAGGTTCGGTCTTCCTCTTCTTCTCGAACCAGGAGGCTCGGAGTCGAAGACCCTCTTAGCTGGAGCGTTGATGTCCATGCGCTCGATGTGGCCGAGCCAGTGTAGTCGACGGGTCCTTGCTTTCCGGACTACATCCACATCTTGGTACAGCTCGTAGAGTTCGCGGTTGTGTCTTCTTCTCCATTCACCTTCCTCACAGACAGGACCAAATATCCGGCGCAGAATTTTTCTTTCGAAAGAACCCAAAATCAGCTCCGCTGTCCTGCTTATCGTCCAGCTTTCGGCTCCGTACAGCAAGACTGGCAGAATGAGCGTTTTGTAAAGCATGACTTTGGTCTTTCGAGTGAGGAGTTTTGACCCCAGTTGTTTGGACAAGCCGAAGTAGCAGCGGTTGCCAAGGGCGATTCTACGCCGGATCTCCACTGTGGTGTCATTTGTGGAATTTACGTTTGCCCCGAGGTAGACAAACTCCTTAACTACCTCGAAATTGTAGCTGTCAATTGTTATGTTTTGTCCCAGGTGGTGAGCGACGGATTGGTTTTTGCTTGACAGCATGTATTTCGTTTTGTCCTCATTGATCTTAAGGCCAATTCGTTTCGCCTGTTCTTCAATCGCCGTGAATGCTTCCACAATGCCACGGCGAGAACACGCGATGATGTCGATATCATCCGCGTATCCTAGCAGCTGGATGGACTTGTAAAAGATAGTGCCTTCCCTGTTGACGCCTGCCCGTCGCACTATCTGCTCCAGCACCAGGTTGAAGAAGTCACATGACAGCGCATCTGCTTGCCGAAATCCGGTGCATGTTTCGAATGGTTCCGAGGTCCTAGAACCGAGTTGCACGGTGCATCGCGTGTTTTTTAGCGTGGCGCGACACAACTGGATCAGTTTTACCGGGATCCCGAATTCGGCCATCGCCCCAAACAGTGCTTCACGATGAATGCTGTCGTATGCGGCTTTGAAATCGATGAAAAGATGGTGTGTATCGATTTGAAACTCGTTGGTCTTTTCCAGGATTTGTCGAAGTGTGAAAATTTGGTCTATAGTTGATTTGCCGGGCCGGAAGCCGCACTGGTAGCTGCCGATTAGTGCGGTGCAAAATGGTTTTAGACGTTCACACAATACGCTGGACAGGATCTTGTATGCGACATTGAGCAGGGATATACCTCTATAGTTCTTACAAGAGGTAGGATCGCCTTTTTTGTGGATGGGGCATATAGAGCTGGTATTCCAGTCGTCGGGCATACTCTCATCTTCCCAAATTCTGCAGATGATCTGGTGCATGCTCCCTACCAGAACATCGCCGCCAGCCTTGAAGAGCTCTGATGGCAAGCCATCTGAGCCTGCGGCCTTGTTGTTCTTCAGCTTCTGAATAGCTGTGCCGACTTCTTCTATGCTGGGTGGGAGGACTACTTCAGCGGCTGGAGTTGGGATTTCCTCAGTCCCTACCACTCTCTCTTGGTCATGCTCGTTAAGCAGCTGCTGGAAGTGCTGCTTAAATACATCCACTATTCCCTGCGGGTCGGTGACAAGATTACCCTCGCAGTTTCGAAGAGCCAGGGTGCCCTTTTTGAAGCCTCCTGCAAGGCCTTTGGCTTTCTTGTAAAAGGCTCGTATTTTATGTCTATCCCTAGACTCCTCGATATCCTTGAGCTGGGAGGCTGCGAAGATTCTTTTCTTTTGTCGCAGTAGTTTCTTCTCCTCCCTTCTTCTGGCTCGGTACTCTTCTCGCGCTGCCCTGGTTTTCCTCTGCAGCGCCTTTTGGTACGCCTCGTCGGTTGCTGCCTTTTTCTGCTCACACTCGCCATCATACCACGGGTTTCTTGTCGGGGGTGGTAGGTATCCTAAGGTGGTTTCGGCTACTTCCTGAATGGCTGAGCGGCAATGCAGCCACATATTATTGGCATTTGTGTTCGACGTAGGCATACCGTAGAGTCTTTCGCTCAGCTGCTCCCTGTAGACTCTGGCAACCTCCGGTGTGCTCAGGCGCCCAATGTCGAACCTCCTCCTGATGGGCTGGTGCAGCTTTCTGACATTGGACAGTCGAGCTCTGAATCTTGCTGCTACGAGGAAGTGGTCAGAGTCGACATTTGCCCCTCTGAATGTTCGCACATCCAGGATGTTTGACGCGTGCCTTGCGTCAATGAGCACATGGTCGATTTGGTTGGCGGTTCGACCGTCCGGAGATCGCCAGGTTGCTGTGTGGATTCGCTTGCGAGGGAATCTTGTGCTACTTATCACCGCATTACGAGCTGTCGCAAAGTCAGCGAGTCGGAAGCCGTTATCTGTTGTTGTATCGTGGAGGCTGTGCTTTCCGATCACTCCGCCAAGGGTGTTTTCCTTTCCGATTTTGGCGTTGAAGTCCCCGAGCACGATTTTTACATCGTACTCCGGACAAGCTCCGTAGGCGTTGTCCAGGAGGTCATAGAAGTCCTCCTTGATAGGGTCTTCAGCCTCGTCGGTAGGGGCGTGTGCACATATAAGGCTGATGTTATAAAATCTGCCTTTGATGCGGATCACAGCCAGGCGATCACTTATAGGTTTAAAGTCGATGACCTTCGACCTTAACCGCTTTCCCACGACGAATCCGCATCCCAGTAAGTGCAACCTTTTGTGACAGCTGTAATAAATGTCGCAATTTTTCTTCCTAATCATACCGTTTCCTATCCAGCGTATTTCCTGGACCGCAGTAATATCCGCCTTGTACTGCGTGAGGATTCCTTCTAGTTTATGAGCAGCTCCGGGAGTGTACAGGGTTCTGACATTCCAGGAGCATACTCGCAAATCGTGTTCCTTTTTCGTGCGTTGTCGTCGTCGAGTATCCGTCCGTATATCCGAGGCATCTTGCTCATTCATAACTTTGGGTTTTTTTACGTGGGCGGATTGTTAGCCCGCCGCACAACCGCCATTCTGGTCGGGGTTTTCTTCGCTGCATACGTTTGTTCACCTCCCAACGGTTGTTGAAGAGGCTATCCAGAGGGCGCCGCGAGGAGGCCGTATGTCAACTTGACCCGGGCATTTAAACAGGGATCGTTGCTGGCATCTCGCCAGGTTGAGAGCAATCAACAACTTTACCCTGTATGTCCGAGCCCATGCCCTCCGAATAGTCTTCCAGAGAGGCTATTTGTTCTACTGTCGATGCTTTCTATGACGTTAATCTGATCGTCAGAGGACATCGAATAGGGAGTAGAACCAGGAAAGTGCACCTTGAGCAAAGTCTCCAGGGTTTCCCTGGGGTTGACGGTAAAGGTGCCGTCTGATTTGCGAAGCAGCCCGAGCCCATTTGTGTGCTCTCGAGATAGTGCTTTGTGGAGTCGGGCCGCAGTTGGAAGCGAGTCTATGTTCTCGCAATGTTTCCTCCAAGAAGTTCTCTTGGATTTCCTCAATTCGAGGTTGTATTTAGTTAGGGCAGATCTAAAGTCAGTCCAACTATTGTACCGTTTAGCTCTGTTAAGCAGCGATCTCACGTGCTTCCTTAGGGACTCAAGCTGACTATTCCACCAGGGCACACATCGTTTGTGTGTAGTTGACCTGGGTGTAGAGCTGTCTCTAAAGGATGAGATCAGTGCTGCATTGAGTTGGTAGGCCCGCTTCGTCGATATCGTCTGTCGATTCAATCGACTTAAGGAGCATGTCCTCTTTAGCGGCGAGTTGAGCCTGGAACCGAGCCCAATTTGTTCGTTTGGGCTGATATCCGGGCTCAGCCTCATTAACCTCACTGGAGATGTTGAACCTGACTTACTGGTGATCAGACAGTGAGGTTTCATTGGAGACATGCCAGTCCCCAATCACATTTGAGATAAATTGGCTAGAGATAGTGAGGCCAAGCGCCTCTTCTCTAACCGCGTTTATAAATGTGGGTTTGTTGCCTCTATTGGCACCGGTGAGTGAATTACTTATTAAAAATTGAAAAAGTGACTCACCTCGTTTGTTCGTATTGCTGCTGCCCCATTCCATATGGTGCGCGTTGGCGTCGCATCCAATTACCAGGTGGAGTTTTTTCTGGTTGCAATACCTAACCAGATCCTGGACTTCAGTGGGAGGGATTTGTTGGCCGTCTCCAGGGAAGTAAGCGGAGGCGCATACAACCTCCCTTACTCCTCCATCGGTGGGGACTTCCACAATGACGGCTGCCAGGTCCCTTGTAATGAATTCTGGAATGGGGAGAAAATTTAGATTAGTGCCGATCACACATGCGGCCCATTGAAGATTCCCCTTGTTTAGTTGGGGGACGTTTGTTTCTTTTATTTGGGCGACCCTTAGTGGTCGCCGGCTCAGATGTGGCAGCGGGCTTTGGCTCGTCACATCTGGGCGTGTCTACTACAGCAATAGGTGCAACCACCACATTGCTGGCTGTAGGTTTTTCTACTACAGTAGTAGGTGCAACCACCATACTACTGGTTGTAGGTTTTCCTACAGCGATTGGTGCTACATCCAAGGATGTTTCCGCCTGGCTTTACGATTTCAAATCTGTAAGCCACTTAGACAAAGCTAATCTGCTTGCTGCCCACTTCGTAGCAAACTTGCAGGCCCCCAAATCATCTTTGCCTTGACATACACAAATCCGCTGGTCCAGATGGTATTTCCCAAATAATTCTGAAGAGGAGTTCTTCTACGCTGGCAAAATCACTGCGTAAGCTTTTTTCCTACTTTTCATACTTTTCGGGACTCTATCCGAGTAGGTGGAAAACAGCATTTGTCCAGCCCATTCCCAAAAAAGGCGAATCTTTGCACGTATTGCACTGAGGTCCCTTCTTTCCAAGGTCATAGAAACGCTGATAAATCGATAGCTAATGAAATATCTCGAGTCGCAGAAACTCCTCAATGACCGGCTGTACGGTTCCCGCAGCAACAGATCCACTCGTGATTAGATGGCATATCTCACCGAGAAGTGGAATCGTTAACTCCACCAAGCAGCTGAAAGCAAAATAGTTGCACTGGATATCTCGAAAGCATTTGACAGGGTTCGGCATGAAGCCATTTTGTCGTAAATGTGTGCTTTCGGGATCGATGAGTCTCTTCTTCAGTGGATTAGAAGCTACCTTTCGAATCGTTCAATTCAAGTTGTTTTGGACCGATTCAAGTCTGGCATCCATTTCTTAAATTGCTGGTGTTCCCCAGGGCTCCCCTCTGTCTCCGACACTCTTTCTTATTTTTATAAATTATCTAACTCCTTCGATGACGACAGTACTTTCAGTTTCTCATGTTCGCTCACCAGTTTACGACCCTGCACTTGGGTTGTAGATACTGAGCGGCAGCGTAAGCTCATTAAATTCCGATATCGACAGCATCATCCAAGGTAAAAACAAAAGAATGGAATTCATTGCTTCCAAAATACAATGCTGTCTTCTGTCGTTAAAGCGTAACACTGACCCAATGCTATTATCCATGATGGCACCGAAACCGAAAAGCTTTCTACCCTGGGTATGTGCATCAGCGGCAACCTTTGTTGGAATGATCACATATTTAGTGTCGCCAAGAATGCCGCGAAATGCCTAGGTTTCCTATACAGATGCAAGAAATTTTTCACACCCACCGATCTGGCTACAATTGATAAGGCGTTCATCCGTCCTAAGTTGGAGTTCAACGCTCATGTCTGGTCTGGCGCATCTAAGACCGCATCGCACCAACCTTTCTTATGGACCGGGCAAAGGATGCTCATCTTTCATTCATCGGGCATGCTTTCTGCCGACCATATCTTACACATGAGCTGGCTTGTGTTCCCAACCAAGTCATCTCCAGCTGCTTCAAACAGCTTAACAGACAGGCAGTCTGCGCCAGCAGCTTTTATTAGAGTTCGGTTTCGATATCGCTATCTCGGTTGGACGGAATTCTTTGTCCAGTATTTTGAACGTCTGGTCCTACTCGACTCAGCAGTGATCGCGATATCCGCATACGTACCTTGGCTGCAACAAGGTAATGATCCGTGTCAACATTGGCTCCTCGGAAGGTTCGGCCATCCAAGATGCTGGAGCAGCGTCTGGCATCGATCGCAATAGGATCGATTTGATCAACAGATAATTTATCAGGATACCGCCAGGTCCCCTTAAGTATATTAAGATGTGAGAATCGTGTGCTAGCTACTAGGAGACTTCGCCTCGTCACAAGGTCTATTAGCTTGAATCCGTTCTCGGACGTGGTGTCGTGTAGGCTGTGCTTTCCTACGACTCGTTCAAGGATTTCCTCTTTATCCAACTTCGCGTAGCTGGACATTGAGTGTATGTTCTATATACGAAGGTCGTAGAAGTCATCTTTGACTCACGTGAACACTTCTTCATAATAAATAGAGTACTCGTATGACAGGTCGTCAACGTCAGAGAATGACAGTTCTGTCATTTGAAACGACAGATCAATAAGCTGTCAAAGTTCAGAGACACAGCTATTACGTCCTTGTTTTGCTTTGCAAAAATGCTCTTAAGCACTTGTCACCGTCAGGCACTTCATTGGTAGTAATGTAAACGTCAAATATGGATTGCTACATTTAGTCATACAAACATTTCGCTTTTTTCCCTCCATTTCCACTTCCATCCTGGAAAAGTCACAAGGATGAACCTAATACACTGGCATAAAACTTAAGTGTCCTTGCGTATATTCAACCATTACTTCTAGACCCTATTCAGGTAAGGTGTAAAGTAAACATAACAACCCCTCTAACCCACATTTCACATAATTAATCGACATCTCATCGTGCTTCCACCCGCCTCCAACTGAACACAAATAAATCCATTAAACGTCGTCCCCAAGACGTTATCCCTTCTCAGTTGAGCACGGTACTCGACCATTGCAAGTCTTACCCACAAACAGTGTTTTCCTCTTCCACTTTATCATGTTATTCAATCATCAAACGTAACGTCCTTTCTATAAACAAGTATTCCCGCTTTCGTTGAGTGGGTTTCCGAGAATAGGGAGCGTAGACGACGGATGGTGGCAGCGACCTACATTCCAAATGCATTGCATGCATTGGGAGAAAAAAAAACCGAAGAGTGTGAGGCAGAGAGGTGTCAAGAAGTCGCCTTCAAGGACAATTCACTTGTTAGCGACCAGCGACCGTACAACCGAAGAAACCGACAACCGAAGGACAAAGTCGACAACGAGAAAGTGGAAAGAAGGTAGAACCGCCATGTAAGTAGTGGGAGGAACGAGATGAGGATGCTTGGATGCAAGACACGTGCGAGTAGATTGCATTTGCATAACTTTTTCTGAGAGCCTTTAATAGTATCGAGGACGTGCGTTGGGGTTTTCCGATGATGGCGGCAGGGATTTGAGAAGAGTGACGACGACGACGTTGCAGGCGGGACAACTTAAAAGCCAACATTGTGTTGATGAATTTGGATGATGAATGTCATGCTGCTTTGCCTTCGTTAGTTGCATCTTGTGTTTAGATATGTAGATTCTGAGTGTAAAGGAATCGGATGAATGGATAAACAGTGAAGGATATCCTGATCCCGGCCTTTCCTCCAATGTCCTTTCAATAAAGCCGGAGAAGAATAGAAAGGATCATCGTAAACATTTGCCATAGAACCCGGTACATGGCTCCACTTTCGCCGATAGAGGTCAGGAGCTAGTTCGCCCTCAATGATGCTTGGAGGAGTATCGTTCACAGCGTCCACTCTGTCAAGTTGTGTCGGGTGGTTGGTTGGTCGGGTCAACTGCATGGTGTGTGTGTCCTTTGCCGCGCTAATAGCCATTCAGACAAGGGATTTTGAGGTTTACAAAGTGGAAAGTAGAAAACAAAACTTAAACTGTAATAGCAAGGACTTTTCTTTATATCCTTCACTTCAACTTCTTCCCAGATACTACGATCGAGGTCAATTGGAAAGTTTCGTGTTCCTTTGTTCCTCGAGTAATTGTAGTTGAATCGAATAAGCGGCCGGTCGAAAGAAGGACACTGTGTCCTGTTCTCGATTTCTAATCTGCTTAACAAGTTTTGCGGTATCCATGCTCCTTATACTGCATCCTTACATTCGATACAAGTTGGGAAACTAATGCGGTTTATGTTTGGAGTTTGATGCGGATTCCTGTTTGATATTCCCCATGGAATTCTGGGTCAAATGGAGACCCAGACTCGAGTTTAGCCTCGGGATTATGTTGAAAAAACGTATTCGTCCTTGTGTGTCCACTTCAACAGAGACTCTTGGACAAATTTAATTCCGGAACTTGCTCATCGTAATTTCTATTGCTTGACATTTGCATATGAGTCACGTGCGTTGGTTGATGAGAGACTGGAGGGGAGCTTGATCGTTACTTTTTTTCGTTGTTATGGTTACGGATGTCCTTCATCAGCAGATTCCGGTTGGTTTGTGTGTACAGAAGTTTTGAATTCAAAATCAAAATAGGGCAAGAGGGGGGTTTCTGCTTGATTTAATCCAGTTTGGAAACTTGCTTCGTGATTGTATCGAATTCAATCGAGTCGGCTATTTGCGTTTCCTCCTAATTAATGGATTAAGTCTGTATTGTGGTTGGAAGGGGAGGGATGAATGGAAATAAGGATGTACATACATGAGGACGTGACCCATTTTTTGGTGGGTAGATACCTTTAGTGTGCCATAAGTGGTGAAAGCTATTAGGCAAATTACATTAGCGTCAACCATCTGTTTGTGTTGTGATGGATTTTCTGTCCATGGTGATTGGTTTTATCTATCAATGTGCCTTGACGTAGACGGGTCAATTGTGTAGTAATATGAGTTATGCTGTCAATTACTGTCAGCGATTGTCAGCCGATGAAGAAGTTTTATTTTCTTGACATGCAAACGTGCTTTATATGAATTTAGTCTGGCTATCGTATCCCAGAAGCACCACGGATAGTAGCAATGACCTAGGTTAGGTTAGGTATATGGGTGCCCTTTTGACATAAAGTCAAGGCTCACGTAGACTACGTTGAGTCCATTGTGCCCACTTGTTTTGTTTTTCCGTCGAGCTGAACCAGCCAGACGAGGATAAAAATCCCAGTATTCTGTTCAGCCCGAAAGGAAGTATCTTCTCAGGAATATATTCCTTTTTTAGGCTAGCGCCGGACATTCGCACAGCAGGTGACGAATGGACTCAATTTCCTCTTCGTCCCTGCAGCTTCTGCAAAAGTCATTGTAGGGCTGGCCTAGTCGAGCTGCATGGTAGGATAGCATGCAGTGCCCGGTGAGGGCACCGACTGCCAGTCGAATGTTCCCACGATTGAACTTCAGCAGATTTTCCGTTCTTTTCTTATCATACACGGGCCAAGTCGATCTCGCCGTTGCGCATGTATCTAAGCGACACCATCGCTTATTGGCTTTCACCAATAGCTCCGTCTGTATCTCCCTATAGAGCGCACTGAGTGGTGCTTTGGCCTCAGCTGAGATCTGCGCAATGTTAGCACCTGATCCCACCCTAGGCAGCTCGTCCGCCCTCTCGTTTCCGGAGATATTCATATGACCAGGTACCCAGCAAAGGGTCACCTCATTTACATTGGATATCTCTTCTAACTTCTCCTTGCAGAGTTTGACGAGTTTGGATCTTATCCATGGCTGCCTGGCTGTCAACATAGATGCTGATCCTTTTTCCTGTGATATTCTCTTTGCTGATCAGGTCCGCCGCCTGCTTGATAGCGAAGACCTCAGCTTGGAAGACACTGCATCCATCATCGAGCCTGTAGGAGCGATGCATATCCCGAGACTCCTGCACCTGTGCCAACATCCATTTTGGATCCGTCGGTGTAGGGTGCCAGTTCACTTTCCGTGCGTACCATATCACCGGTCCATTCCTCCCTGGAGGGAATTCTAATAGAGAATCTCCTCTCCCAGGAAGGAAGTCGGGTGACATAGTCCGTTACGGTTCTGAATCTCGAGACGGCCCATCGATCCAAGACTGATGCATGTCCGTGAGGACTCCTTTTCCAGAGACCTGATTCCTGTAATCTTAGCGCATTTCTGGTTGCGGCGCTCTCGCAGTACATGTCCAGGGGTGGGAGGTTCAGCATGACTTCAAGGGCCGCCGTTGGTGTGGACTTCATAGATCCCGTCACCGCCAGACAGCCTGCTCTTTGAACCTTTGACACACTCAGAAGATGACACTTTTTCTCAAGCGCCTTCAGACAACCGAGCCATAGACTAGGATAGGTCTTACCACCGCAGTGTACAACCAATGTACTAACCTCGGTTTGAGGCCCCATGTCTTTCCAAAGGCTACATTACACGAATATAATGCCACATAGGCCTTTTTGATTCTTTCCTTAATATTTTCTCTCCAACTAAGTTTGGAGTCTAGGATTATGCCAAGATATTTGGCAGATTTTCTAGGGATCAGATCTATACCATTCATACGGGGGTAGGTGTATCTTGGTACAGATCTTTTCCTTGTAAAGAGTACTACTTCTGTTTTCGCCGGATTTACTCCCAGACCTCGCCCCTTGACCCAGCTATCCACTAACATCAGTGCATAGCTTAGTCTATCGCTGAGGACCTGCGGAAACTTTCCAGAGACTAAAATGGCAATGTCATCGGCGTAGGCTGTGACATTAAAACCCTCCGTCTCCAGAATCTTGGCCATTCCGTCGACCACAAGGAGCCATAGGAGGGGTGACAGAACGCCACCTTGTGGTGTACCTTTATTTACTCACACCCTTCCACATGCTCTCCCTATCGTCGAATTCGCTATGCGAGTACCCAGCATTTGCCCAATCCAACTGCATACACCCGGGTTTATTTGGGCCATATGAAGGCTGGACACTATTGCCTCGGTACTAACGTTGTTAAAGGCACCCTCAATGTCAAGGAAGGCACCTAGAGTGAATTCCTTGATGCTGAGCGATTTTTCTATCGTAGAGACTACCCTATGCAGAGCAGTATCCACCGATTTTCCCCTTATGTACGCATTATGTGATTGTGACAGATAACCGTCCCCAATCTCTTCCCTTACGTACAAGTCTATTATTCGTTCCAGCGTTTTCATCAGGAAGGACGACAGACTGATAGGCCTAAAGTCCTTTGCAGTAGTGTGATTGACTTTACCCGACTTGGGTATGAAAACCACCCTAACTTCCCTCCACGCTTGAGGAACATAACCCATCCTGAGGCACCAGGAGTAGATGCGCTTCAGCCATGGAAGAATAACTTCACATGGCTCCTGCAACATGATCGGAAAGATCCCATCCATTCCCGGTGCCTTGTAGGGGTCAGAAGACTTGATTGCCCACAGGATCTTATTTTCCGTAACAATCTTATCGACTGTCTCATGTTCAATACACTCCCTTGGCAGCGTGTCTGCCGAATTGAAGATTCCTGCATCCTCGCAGCCAGGGAAATGACATTTCAGTAGTGAATCAAGCACGTTCTCGTTTGAGTCTGTCCAGCTACCATCAGATCTTCTTATAGAGGACATCTGTGTGGGAGCTTTTGCAAGGACCTTCCTCAGACGAGCTGCACCCGTACATGGTTCAATAGAGCCGCAGAAGCTTCTCCAAGAGTCCTTCTTGGCGAATCTAATTTCTTTTTTGAGCCGCTTAACACTATCTCTATAGGTTGACCATTCAATGGCCCCCTCTTTTGCCAGGTTCCAACTGAGCCTAGATATACGAAGCCGCTCCGCTATTTTAGCATTCCACCATGGTGGGTGGTTTCTTTTACTAGGTCGTCTGGTAGGGCATGCCTTCTCAAATGACTGATTTAGCCAATGACCTATCTTGCCAACAAAGAATCGTGAGAATATTAAGAGGGAAATGGGTAAATAGATGATATGGTATAGATCGGAGATCAAGGGGTAGGAGATAGTTGGTTCTTATCATTGGACTCGTATTTTTAGATGTGTTGTCAGTTTGACAATATGTATTTGAGTTCGACATGGCGCTATAGTCCGTGGGGAACCTGAGCCTCAACCAACAAGCGTCTCCAGCTGGCACGGTCTTTCCCCAGCTGTTTCCACCGCCGCACGCCGAGTCGATTAAGGTCCCCTTCCACCTACGTGCGCCACCGTAGATGCGGCCGTCCTCTACCGCGCCTTCATTCCGGGGTGGATTCAAAGACTCTTCGGGTCGGAGCTGTGTTTTCCATCCGCTCTACATGGCCTAGCCACCTTAGACGCTGTATCCGTAGACGTCGTACCAGGCCGATGTCGCTGTACAACCCGTACAGTTCTTCGTTAAATCTTCTCCCCCATACTCCGTTTGAACAAACCGTATATAGAGCGCAGAACTTTCTTCGCGAAACGACCAAGGGCATCTTCATCCGCTCTTATTAGGGTCCAAACCTCTGCGCCGTAAAGAAGAACTGGAATGATCAAGGTCTTATATAGTGTCACCTTGGTTTTCCGAGAGAGGGCTCTACTTCTCAATTGCCCCTTGAGGCCAAAGAAACAGCGGTTGGCAATTCTGCGTTTTATCTCAGCGCTGGTGTTCTTGTCGCCTGTCGTCAGTGGGCCCAGATAGACGAACTCCTTTACCATTTCCAAGTTATATCTGCCAATGGTGACGTTCTGGCCAATACGTCGGTGTTGACCGTCTCTTTTTGATGAAAGCAGATATTAGATTTTACCCTCGTTCACCTTGAGACCCATCTTAGCCGCTTCTACCTCAATGCTTACAAAGGCGTCATTGACGTCTCGCTGTTTTCGTCCAATAACATCAATGTCGCCGGCGTACACAAGCAATTGTCTAGCCTTGAAATACATCGTACCTCTTGTGTTGGCCAGCGACTCTTGCACGCTCTTTTCAAGCACGATGTTGAAAAAGTTGCATGACAGCGCGACACCTTGTCTAAATCCTTTTTTAACATCAAAGGTATCGGTTCGCTCATTACCGACCTTAATGGAGCAGCTGGAATTCTCTATTGTCATCCTGCACAGTCTGGGTCTTCTCCAAGATCTGCCGTAGCGTAAATATTTGGTCTATTGTGGATTTACCTGGCCTGAAACCAGACTGATAAGAGCCACAAACGGTTTCAAGCGTTCACTCTCAGGGGTGGTGGTCCTAGATAGGACGAGAGCCGACCAAATTCCGCCTTGGTTATAGTCCGTAGTAATTCGTTCAAGCACTGTTAAAAGTGCATACGCAGAGGATGAATATCAGTTGACCATATACTGTGAGTGTTAAGCCTGCAGCAGTACGTGTGGCCACTTTCCATTCACAACTGCGTTGCATAGTTTTGTCCGTATAGGAATTACTTTTTCTTGGCTACGAAGCGAATTTGAACTATAGACCTTCCGCTCGGCGGTCGATGATGTTAACCACTGCACCAGGGCCACCCTACAATACGGCAAAGAAGATCTTATATGCGATGTTAAGGAGACTTATACCCCTGAAGTTGGCGCAGTTATAGGGGTCTCCCTCCTTATGCACCGGGCAAACGATGCTGAGATTCCATTCGTCAGGCATTCTTTCCTCCGACCATACCTTGCAAATGAGATGGTGCACGCACCTTACCAGCTCATCTCCAGCCGCCTTAAGAAGCTCAGCAGGCTCGCGGATTTATTAGACTTAAGTCTTGATATCGCTATTTAGCTTTTGTCTAGGTTGGGTGGACGGAACTCTCTTACATCCTGTCCGTTCTCATCCCTGCAGGCTTCCGTTCTGGCTTTATAACCTTGGCATGTTCGCTTTATCGGTTGATAAAACTTTCGAACCTCACGCCTGCAGTAACACTTCTCCAAATCCTCAATCGCGCGCTTCTCGTGCTCTTTCTTCTTTCTTCTAAGAAGCTTATGCTCCTCCCTTCTTTTTAACTCGTAGAGCTCAATAGCCGCCCTTATTCTTCTATGCAGCGAGGTTTTATATGCATCCTGCTTCGCTGTATGAATCCTCCTGCACTCGTCATCGAAACTAGGTGTTTTTCGTAATGGAACCTTGAAGCCCAAAACTTCAGATGCAGTGCTTTTCAGGGCTTGTTTACAAAGGTTCTCCTGTTGTTCTATTGACAGCGTGGAGGGTTGAGGTGTATTGATGAACTTAAGGTAGACGCCATCGGTAAAAGCACGAGCGGTTTCTGGCGATAGCCTGACTGTCCTTTTAAGCGTTTGCGGGGGTTATCAACATATAGTCTGTCTATTAAATCCGAGGCTTGTGGTTGTCTCTGAGTTAGACAGTAGCCCAACCGACTAGAACTGTTTTCTGGCGCAGGAAACCCTCCATTCCAGATGGCACTACGAAGAGTTGGGACTTACTAACAGTGCTGCAAGGTATTCGTCTGCGGTGGCTCTTCTCGCATTTTAGCATGCCAACATCCGTCGGATAGATGCTACCCCTACAAGGTCTTTGTTAGTCTTTTGAGATCCAGGATGTTAAATGCCGAAATCAAAATGTCCATCTCAGGAAATTGATTAATATTTGGCATACTCGTTGACCAAAATGTTCTTCGAGTGGAGGGTTCTTAACAATGATGTGAACTGAGGAAATCCAAGAGATCGTCTTTTAAGAAAAAAGCATTGCGAGAACATAGACTCCATAAGGGCAATCTCAAGACCACACAACATGGATTTGGGCTGCTTCGCAAATCAGACGGTACCTTTACCGTCAATCGCAGGGAAACCCTGAAGACTTTGCTTGAGGTGCACTTCCATGGTTCTACTCCCTTGTCGATGCCCTTTGACGATCACACGAACATCATAAATAGCATCGATATTAGAACAAATAGCCTCTCTGGCAGACTTCTTAGCCCTGATAGGGTTATATGGGCAATTGGCGAATTTAAGCCTTATAAGGCCCTAAGCAAAGACGGCGTTTTTCTTGCTATCTTACAGAAAGGCCTGAACACCGTTTATCACCACTGATAGTTCTATTTAGGTCTTGTTTCAACCTGGGATATATACCCCAAATCTGGAGGGACGTCAATCTTGTCTTCATCGACAACATTGGGAAGCAAAGTGAACAGCCTAAGTCCTATCGCCCTATCAGTTTGACATCGTTCCTTCTAAAAACAATGGAAAAACTGATAGAGCTCCAAATTAGAGGTATTCTGGAGAATCAGATACTACTGCACCCTAATCAGTATGCATATCGTAAAAAGCGATCTACTGAGCATGCGCTACATCACTTAGTGGCGCGTGTTCAAAGGCGCAAATTGCGCCTTCCTCGATATAGAGGGAGCTTTCGATAATACTTGCTATGATCCGATCACCACTGCACTATCCTGCAGGGGTGTAGACCATCCCACTAATAACTGGATTAGGTCGATGCTAAACAGCCGTATTCTATCAGCCACATGCGGAGAGGTCTCAGTGACATGATCGGCGGCTAGAGG
Source organism: Eumerus sabulonum (assembly GCA_951905685.1). Taxonomy (NCBI): domain Eukaryota; kingdom Metazoa; phylum Arthropoda; class Insecta; order Diptera; family Syrphidae; genus Eumerus; species Eumerus sabulonum. The sequence continues at coordinate 12,338,167 of OX645060.1, forward strand.
ATGTTCACAAGGAGGAGTCCTTTCACCCCTGCTCTGGTCGATAGTCATTGATGACGTACTACGTAAGCTGTAACCACACGGGGCTACGAGGTCATCGGATATGCTGATGACCTAGTAGTCATTGTTACGGGCAAGTGTAAAACTTTTGCCTGTGAGCGCATGCAGCTTGCGCTTCAGTTTACATCTGACTGGTGTGGCAGAGAGGGTTTATCGAGTGACCCAAATAAGACAATCTTAGTGCCGTTTACAAAGAGGAGAAAGGTACAGCCCTGCTCAATCTTTCTAAATGGCACACACATAGGATTTTCAGAAGAAGTCAAGTACCTAGGTATTGACCTAGACCGCAGACTCAACTGGAACTCCAATATTAAAACCAAACTCACAAAAGCGACTAAGGCCATGTGGTCCTGTCGACGCACTTTCGGTAAAACCTGGGGACTTAAACCTAAGATGGTCCACTGACTAAACACCGTGATAGTAAGACCTATCGTCACCTATGTGTCCACTGTATGGTGGACAAACGTTGAGCAAAAAAACGATAATTGTACAGCTTAAACGCCTTCAGAGACTAACGTGTCTCGGCATTACAGGCGCTATTCCAACCTGGCCCACGGCAGCCCAGGAAGTACTCATTGGACTCATTCCACTGCACCTGTTTATCAAAAAGGTGGCATTAGGCAGTGCAAGCAGAATCCTTCGCTCGGGAACAAACCTGGTATGTAGGTCCGAGGGTCACATGTCCATCTTACAACACCTTCCCGAACTGGATAATCAGGTATCGGACGCATTGCTACACACCTTCACTTTCGACAAGGAATTTGAGATATTGATCCCAAATCGCTCAGCATGGGAAACCAAAGATCCCTTGCTAAATCTCAATGGCCTAAGGTGGTATTCTGATGGCTCCAAGATGGTTTCTGGGATGAGTCCTTCCATCTTTCAAGCAGAATTGCATGCCATTCTAACATGCGTCAATCTAAATCTGGAAACTGGCATAAGAGGAGTAACCATCAACATACTCTTTGATAGCCAAGCAGTGCTTAAAGCGCTGAATTCGTACAGGTAGACCTCAAAAACCGCCAAGGAATGCCATGATGCCCTACAATGTATGTGTATGTATGTTGGCGTTACAGTTTATGACGGACCTGAGCCGAGCTTCTCTCAATCACCCATGTTGTGTGTGATTTCATTATCCCATCCCAGGGATCTACAGTTTATTGCCGGTTCCGAACGGCGAATTTCGAGAAGCTTTTCATGACACTGCCCTACAAGCCCTCACCAAAAGAAGGTATGAAAGGTACGAAGGTACGAAAGAAGGTATGAAATTGCCGATCAACTTGCCAGGAAAGGTTCCAGCGATAAATATATATGTAGGTCCAGAACCATTCCGCGGCACTCCCAAGTCTAAGATCAATTTCTTCCTAGACAAGTGGGAAAAATCGCAACACCTGTCCTTTTGGAACAGCGCTCGGGGACTTCGTCAATCGAAACGACTTCTACGACCACTGAACAAACACTCTATTAACTTACTCAAACTTAATAGGGTGGTCAGCCACCTGACAGCACACTGCGGTCTGGGATATCATCTTAACAAAATCAGCCTCTCGTCAGAAACTTAGTGTCGACTCTGTCTTGGGGACGAAGAGACCGCAGAGCACATACTGTGTGAGTGTGCTGCTCTTTGCCATCTTAGGATGCATATCCTTCTCAGTGAAGTCATGACTCCTGAGGGCATCATCTTGGCTCCTACCAGAAGCATTCTCAACTTCATTAGGGAAGTGGAGAAGCTCCTCGATTAATCGGCTAGCAGGCACATCGGTGGGCGTTTATTGGAACCTTCGCCTCAATATTCATAAACGGTTTGTCTGATTCTGCCTATGCCATCATCGTATTTGAGCAGTGGACGAACGTGAAATAGGTCCTTCTCCATGTACGCTGCTCAGTGAATACATGCTGTGACTGATAGAGCAGCGAAAATACTCCATGGTCGTCTGACTCATTCTATTCGGAATTTTTTATTTTTCCTTCTTACAGTTGGAGAGCCTATGTCATGGGCGAAATCGTCAACAAGATCTCGTTGCATACTCTCAGGCGTACGTTAAAATATGATCAATGTGCTTAGTTTGGGTCGGGGTGACACTTGACATTTAGGTATTTGCCTTGCATTTATTGGCTAAAGCGTTTTGCATTTTTACTTATGAGATTTGTATTAAGTGCGCAACTAGGTTATCGCTGTTTGGCAGTAGATGGCTCCAAGAGTAAGTGCAGTTTGGCGACAGTGTATCACCAGTTGCGCCTCTGCCGGTGTGAACAGTTGGAAGTTCGAACGTATCAACCACCAACCCTTAACGAACAAAGGAAAGAAATTCAAATTAAGAAAAACTGTCTTGACTGCATTGTGTAGAATTGATCCTTATCTGCCAGCTACGTTCGCAGCTGCACTCGCAGACACTGTAGACCGCATCATGGATGTCTCCATCATGGCCGTTCACAACAAAGATTTTACGCTGCCCAAAATCCAAAACCCCTCTCCATTCGAAACCACTCACTTGGAACGACAATTGCTAGAGATGCAATTAACTCTGCAAAATTGCCTACGTGAGATTCAAAACCTCCACTCCCATCAACAACAACAAAACAAGACAATAGAGGACCTCAGAATCGCACTCCAACAACAACATCAACACTTGCCGTACATGGTGCTACCACAACAGACGCAGCAACTCCATCAGCAATGCCCACATACCAACCGCCATAGAACCAGATCCACAACTCCCAACCGCAACAATGGTATCTGCTACTACCACAGCAGATGGGGAAAGGATGCCCGACACTGCACGCAACCGTGCAAATACACAGCCGAAATGTCCAACCAGGGATACTAAGTGCGCTGTCATCGACCGCGGCAGTAGTTGATGACAGCATACACTCTCCATCAACTCAAAAGGAAATCCGACTCCACATCCACGACTCCTCCACAAATCAAACATTTTTAATAGACTCAGGCTCCGTCGCGTCCATAGTCCCTGTGGGACTTTTCAAGATCAAACCGGAAAAGGACCCACTCCAACTCTACGTGGTGAATTCATCCCCAAGACCTCAACCTCCGACGATGCATTCCATGGACTTTTATTATTGCAGACATTGCAACTGCAATAACTGGAGCAGACTTCCTCGCCCACTTCAATCTGCTGTTGGACTTAAAAAACCAGCGTCTAATAGACCCTCTCACATCCATTTCAACCCAAGGTAACAATCGGCACATCAGTCCTAGAAACAATCGACACATCAGTCCTAGAAACAATCGACACATCAGTCCCAGAAACTTACGCTAAGCTCCTCAAAGAATACATCCAAATAACTAAACCCACCATCAAACCAAACCTCGACAATATCCATTATGCTCATCGTATCAGGTCCACCAGTCGCAGCACGCTTCTACAAGCTCGCAGGAGAAAAGGCTTCCGTAGGAAAAAGGCAAATAGCCGATATGCTTGAAGAAGAGACTATCAGACCTTCCAGAAGCCCCTCCGACAGTCCTATACTTCTAACCAAAAATAAGAATAGCGTCTCTGCGGCGACTTCTTCTTCGACTTAGTGGGCGCTACAGTTCGGGGTGCACCTGGGCCTCAGCCAACGTGCCCCACCATCTAGCACGATCTTTCGCTAGCCTTTTCCATTGCCGCACACCCAGTTGGCTGAGGTCCCCTTCCACCTGTGTGCACCATCTTATGAGCGGCCGTCCTCTGCTTCTTCGTCCCTCGGGGTTGGATTCAAAGACTCTCCGGGCTGGAGCTGTGGTGTCCATTCGCTCTACATGGCCCAGCCATCTTAGGCGTTGAATCCGTAGACGCCTGACTAGGCTCATGTCGCTGTACAGACCGTAAATTTCGTGGCTGAATCTTCTCCTCCATCCCCCGTCTGCGTTTATAGGCCCGAAAATCACGCGCAAAATCTCTCTCTCGAACCGACCAAGAGCCTCCTCATCCGCTTTTGAATGAGTCCATGCTTCAGCGCCGTACAACAGGTCCGGGATGATGAGGGTCTTACATAGAGTCAACTTTGTCGTTCGGGGGAGGGCTCTATTACTCAGTTGCCTCCTGAGCCCAAAGAAACAGCGATTGGCAAGAGTGATTCCGCGTTTGATTTCGGAACTGATGTCGTTGTTCCAGGTCACTGCGGAGCCAAGGAATACGAAGTCCTTAACTACCTCGAACGTATATCTGCCAATACGAACGTTCTGGCCAAGACGTCGGTGGTGAGTCTCGTTTTTTGATGACAGCATATATTTAGTTTTGCCCTCGTTTACCGCCAGATCAACTTCCGCCGCCTCCATCTCAATACTCGCAAACGCCTCATTGACATCTCGCTGTGATCTACCTATTGTGTCAATATCTTCTCCGTATGCAAGGAGTTGCGAGGATCTGAAATAGATTGTGCCTCTTGTGTTGGCCAGTGATTTTTGCACAATCATTTCCAATATGATGTTGAAGAGATCACACGACAGCGCATCGTCCTGCCTAAATCCCTTTTTGACATCAAAACTATCGGTAAGGTGTTCACCGATTCGGATGGAGCAGCGAGCATTCTCCAAAGTCATCCTGCATAGTCTGATGAGTTTAGCAAGTATGGCAAAGGTAGACATACGCTGTCGTATGCGGCTTTGAAGTCGACAAATAGGTGGTGAGTGTCGACTTGAAATTCATTGGCTTTTTCCAGGATCTGCCGTAGTGTGAAAATTTGGTCGGTGGTGGACTTCCCTGGCCTGAATCCGCACTGATAAGGACCTATTACAAAAGGCTTTAGGCGTTCACACAAAACGGCAGAGCAGATTTTGCAGGCGATGTTAAGGAGACTTATTATTCTATAGTTGGCGCAATCGGAGTGGTCTCCTTTCTTGTGGATCGGGCATACGATGCTGAGACCCCATTCCTCGGGCATGCTTTCCTCTAACCATATCTTACGGATGAGCTGGTGCATGCTCCCAACCAGGTCATCCCCAGCTGCCTTGAAGAGCTCAGCAGACAGTCCGTCCGCGCCAGCAGCTTTATTCGACTTGAGCTTCGATATGGCAATCTTAACTTCGTCGAGGTCAGGGGGACAGAATTCTCTGCGGTCTCCGTCGATTAGAAATGCATTATTCTGCCTGACAGCGGTATATTGACTAACATCGCCGTGATAGAGTCTGCAGAAGTGGTTTTTCCATATTCTCAGCATCGACTCCGATTCTACTACTAGGTGTCGGTTCTCATCTCTGCAGGCTTCCGTTCTGGCTTTATGAACTTGGCATGTTTGCTTTATCTGTTGGCAAAACTTTCGAACGTCACGCCTGCAGTAACACCTCTCCAAATCCTCAATCGCGCGCTTCTCGTGCTCTTTCTTCTTTCTTCTGAGAAGCTTATGCTCCTCCCTTCTTTTTAACTCGTAGAGCTCAAAAGCTGCTCTTGTTCTTTTATGCAACGAGGCCTTATATGCATCCTGCTTCGCTGTATGAATCCTCCTGCACTCATCATCGGACCAGGTGTTTCTTCGTGGTGGAGCCTTGAAACCCAAAATTTCGGATGCCGAGCTTTTCAGGGCTTGTTTGCAAAGGCTCCACTGCTGTTCTATTGATAGTGTGGAGGATTCAGGTGTATTGGAGAGCTTAAGGGAGACGCGATCGGTAATAGCACGAGCAGTTTCTGGCGATAGTAGCTTTCCGACGTCATAACTTTGTATTCTTACTCTACTCCGTTGCGTTCGTGATATCCGTAAGCGCATCTTGGCTACAACAAGATAGTGGTCCGAGTCGATGTTAGCCCCTTGGAAAGTTCGAACAACAAGGATAGTGGAGGAGTGTCTGATGTCGATCGCTATGTGATCAATCTGGTTGGTAGTCGATTGATCAAAAGACCGCCAGGTGCCTTTGTGTATATTGAGGTGCGGGGTGCGCGTACTGGCTAGAAGGAGATTTCGCCCCGTAGCAAGATCAATCAGCCTGTGCCCGTTATCGGAGGTGTTTTCCAAAGACCCGTTCAAAGATAGCTTCCTTACCCAGCTTCGCATTGAAATCTCCTAGAACGATTTTGGTGTCATAGCTGGGACATTGCGCATACGTTCTGCCTAGGAGATCATAGAAGTCGTGTTTATGTCGGTCATCTTTCTCCTCTGTGGGGGCGTGGCTTATATTGCCGAGGTTGGCCTTGATGCGGATAGTTATGAGGCGTTCGCTTACATACTGGAAGCTTAAGACTTTTTTCCTGAGTCTGCCTCGAACAACAAATCCGCATCCGAATAAGCGTTGTTTATAGCAGTCCAAAGAGTTGACCAGCTGTTCGGCTGCACCTGGTCTGTTGAGGGACCTAACGTTCCAGGTGCAGATCCGAAATTCGTTTCCTTTTTGACGTTTGCGGGGGTCGTCAACATGTAATCCGTCCCTGTCCGAGGCTATTGGTTGTCTCTGAACAAAATTTTTGTTTTAAGCGATAGGGATGTTAGCGCAACCCCAACCTGGAGGGCCAGGTTCCTCTTTCCCCAGGAACAAGGGGTCGGGTCGCTGCACACATTGATTCACTACCTGGCGGGTGCCAGTATAGCTATCCAGGGGAGGCCACGCGGAGGCTGTGTGTCAACTTGAATTGAGCAGGGACAGAGATCGAAGCTGGCGCTTGCCAAGTTAAACGCGATCAACTTCTTTGCCTTGTTTGTTCGCTCCCTTCTCCCCTAATTTTAATTTAGATTGTTCAAATACAGTCGCTTGTAATAAGCTTAATAAATAAATGGTTTGACCGATTCGATGCTGAATTGATGACAATACGACCACATTTGGCGTGCATCTCACAATATTCCAAAACCACTCAAATGAACTAAGGAAAATCAAGGATCGCAATAAATGGTCCCAAGGCTGAGTGAACTGTCCTCCATCATATGTACATTGTAAAAAACAACGTACACTACTCACTTAATTAGAAAATCTATGGTAAAAACCCAGTGCATTGTAAAGGACGATGTGCTTGATCAATTGAAATTAACCTCGAAGGAAAGCGTATTTCTTTCGTCCTTTGACTTTGGTCTGAGCAAAACAAGCCACGATGCCATCCATCTTACTGAAATTCGTTTTTCCCTTCCAGAGAAACACATTAACTGATTGCAATAAATTAACTTTGAGTTCCCGCAGCTAGAAATCGCAGTCATTGCTCCATTTTCAGTATGGTCACATTCCTTGCAGAAACTATTTGGTAAATTAATTTCCCAGGACGCTACGGCGGCTGATAGTAAGCTCTGTGTGCGACAAGAAAGCGTATGTACATGAGTGTATCTTTGAAAATGATTTTTGTAAAAAGTGGTCTTTTCGGAATGTGTGGATATGGCGAAGAGCGTAAACAAAGACCCTTAAAGCCCTTGATCAGATGCTGTTTTGCAGGAATATAAGGCAGGTCGTAGGGCTGCTTTATCACAAGTCCTATTACTGTTCAAGCGATTAGTCGAGTTGAATTACCCCATCACTCGCTTTTCATGCACCACAGAGAACCTCTTAACTGTGTTTCCAATGAACCACACTACCGAACAGACATTTACCTAGATATACCGTCATTTTCACACCTGAAACCTTGAGTAACACACTCACTTCCGTAGTAGATCCTGCAATTTCCACTGGTGCCACAAATATCTCTTCAGCTTGACAGCTTACAACAGCACAACTGCACGAGCAAACAGCTCCTTTTCTCCCCTCTCTCTCTCTCTCTTTCGTTTGCGGTTGTCTACATGCAAGCCACTAATCACCTTTTTGACACAAAAGCTTTCGTCCCACTGTAATTTCTAGCATCACCTCGATTCACCCAACCTCAAGAATCCTGTTCTCTCCCACTTGCATTCTCAAGGTATTAAAGCCCGTCTCCTCCAAACAGCATCCTTGCAACGAATACATAGATCTGAATGGCAAAAGGCAAGGCGAAGAATCCTGAATAGATTCGAAATCTATTTGGAACTGATGGAACCTTTAAACACCCCCGTAATTACCTGCAGCACTTGAGCGCTGCTATTTTTAACCTTTTCAATAAATTCACTGCAATGGAACAATTCGATAGGGAATCCGACGCCAGTTACCTCGTACACCATAAACTGTGCCATTCGCATGCTATTCCATTTCTTCGTCGTTTTCTTCTTCAACTTCATCTGCTGCTGTTACTCGTCTGTTATCCTACTTTCAGATATGGATTGCAACAAAGGAACTACTTTAATCCTGACAATAAATAAACAAAGCAACTATACGAACAGTATCTTTCACAACGCCGGAGCTACCCATATCTATGTATATACTATACGTACAGTACCTACTATGTGTGTGACAGAGGGAAAGAACAAAAAGCCATCGTCCTGGAGCCTTTCTTCTCGTACCAAACAATGGACGGAATGCGAAGGAGCCGAAGAAAAATGTTTCTTTCACAAATGCTCCTCTCTCTCACTCTCTGCCTTGTTCTGTTGTGTCCACCCACACCCCCTCTTACGAGTATATGAGCTCTTTGTCAATGTCAAAACATCATACCGCCTCGTCGTCTCGCTGGCCCGCCCACCATTTTACGTGTTCCTCTTATCAAATTATTTTAGAGAATGATAAATCCATTTTGTGCTCCTCGAACGACATCCTGTGAGACATGTGTAATAAGGAAGACGTACGGACGGATGGACGGATGACCGGTGTGAAGTGGAACAGGATCAAATCAAGTCGTCACACTCGAGATGACTTTCCCTTACGAGGTCGAACGGGCATAGTAGGATTGCGAATCATCATCGACACGGTCAATACGCTGCACAGAATGCTGCTGCAGCAGCAACATGAACGTGCTCCCCCTTCACTACGTAAGCATCACACACGGTGCAATGCAAAAGTTGATCTAATCTAAAGCGAAGGAAGCAGGACGAAGCCAACTTTGTGAATCACATCACCTTTGGATTCTTTCTTTACGTTATGGATTTCCACTTGTCCTCCGATGCGCTGGCAGGTAGGATGGACGTGAAAGTGCAGTGTCAGCACGCATGTAAACACAGATCCGGGATTAGAGTCGAGTGGAGAGGATTTGAATCAACATTAAAGTACAGATATCTGCTGAGTAGATTGAAAGGACTGGGTGATTTGCCCGAAGTGATGAGGGGCGGTTTATGGACAGATGAGGTACGCATCATTCGTTTTTATCTGACGACTCCCCGGAGTCAATTCTGACACCTCTATTGACCTGAATATAGTCGAACTTCTTTCGCAATATGCTTTTGGCTTGCGACCATGCGACCTTAAAAGGATCTGTTGAGGGCTAAGGGCTAAATAACACGAAAAAGACTTACCAAAACGAGTTCTCACAACGGGCGATCAAACCCCGAACAGAGCTCACCGCATGGAAGACGGGCTTACGGGTAAACATGTACATTTGCGTTAAATTTACGTTGAACTGTGCTTAAAGTTTGGAAAGAGTAATGATTAGGAAAGACCGATTCAAAAACCGTGGCATTGTCCTGGCTTACCACAAGGGCTTGTCTTCAACCAAGTGCAACATTAAAATGAGCAGAAAATGGAAAGAGGAACGAAATGAATATTCTGCGGCTTTGTCTGATCATCGATTGCGATCGACGGCAGACACTCCTCCAGCATCCTAGATGCCCGAACCTTTCGAGGAGCCAACATCGACTCGGATCATTACCTTGTTGCAGCCAAGGTACGGATGCGAATTTCTCGGAACCAACGGAGTTGAGTAAGAACACCAAAATTTAACGTCGGAAAGTTGCAATCGCAGGAGACCGCCAGGACCTTCGCCGATCAAGTCTCCCTCAAGCTCTCTCAGGTCCCGATGCAATCTGTAGAAACCATAGAACAGCAATAGAGTCGTTGTCAGAAAGCCATTAGAGAGGCCGCCTCAGATATACTCGGTTTCGAGCCACCACCGTCGAGAAACCCCTGATTTGATGATGAGTGCAGACAGGCCCATGTAGAGAAACAGAATGCATACATGGCCACATTGCATCGACGGACGAGAGCTGCCCGCGAGCTCTATGAACAGAAAAGGAGGGAGGAGCATGCGCTTCTGAGAAGGAAAAAGAACGAGCACGAGAAGCGCGAGATCGAGGAGATGGAGAGATGTTACTGCAGGAACGACGTTCGAAAATTTTACCAGAAAGTAAAACGAACATGACAAGGCTATAAAGCCAGAGCAGAAGCCTGCAGCGATGAGCACGGACAACTAGTAGTGGGGTCACAGTCGATGCTGAGACTGTGGAAGGACCACTTCTGCAGACTGTATAACGGCGATGATAGTCAAAATGCCGCCGTCAGGCAGAGCGAACCATTCACAATGGACGAAGAGGGAATCCCGTCCACCCGACCTAGACGATGTTAAGATCGCGATACCGAAACTTAAGTCTTATAAAGCTGCTGGAGCAGACGGACTCCCCGCGGAGCTGTTTAAAGCAGCTGGCGATGAGCTGGTTAGGAACATGCACCAACTCATCTGCAAGATATGGTCGGAAGAACGCATGCCCGATGAATGGAATCTCAGTATAGTTTGCCCGGTCCATAAGAACGGAGACCCCTATGAATGCGCCAATTACAGAGGGATAAGCCTCCTGAACATCGCGTACAAGATCCTTTCTGCCGTACTGTGTAAGCGCCTGAAACCATTCGTGGACAATCTGATAGGTTCCTATCAGGAAAATCCACGATAGACCAAATATTTACACTACGGCAGATCTTGGAGAAGACCCATGAATTCCAGGTCGACACGCACCATCTTTCGTCGACTTTAAAGCCGCGTATGACAGTGTTTATAGAGACGAGCTATACAAAGCCATGTCATGTTTTAACATTCCTGCCAAACTCGTCAGACTATGCAGGATGACTATGGAGAACTCTCGCTGCTCCATTAAGGTCGGAGGTGAACTAACCGACCCCTTTGATGTTAAAAAAGGTTTTAGACAGGGTGACGCACTGTCATGTGATTTCTTCAACATTATTCTTGAAAAGATCGTGCGGGACTCTGCGGCCAATACAAAAGGCACGATCTACTTCAAGTCTACACAATTGCTTGCCTACGCAGATGACATTGACGTTATTGGACGAACAAAGCGAGACGTCAATGAGGTGTTCACAAGCATTGAAGCAGAAGCGGCGAAAATGGGTCTAAGGGTAAATGGGGACAATACCAAATATATGCTGTCATCCAAGAAAGACGCACAACACCGACGTCTTTGTCAGAACGTCGCCTTCGGCAGCTATATTTTTGAAGTGGTCAGTGACTTCGTCTACCTTGTCTCAATAGTGACTAGCAGCAACGGCACCAGCGCTGAGATAAAACGCAGAATAACTCTTCCCAATCGCTGCTTCATCGGGCTCAAGAGGCAATTGAGTAGTAGAGCCCTCTCTCGAAAAACTAAGCTATCCCTCTACAAAACCTTAATCATCCCGGTCCTCCTCTACGGCGTTGAGGCTTGGACGTTGTCAAAAGCGGATGAAGAGGCTCTTGGACGTTCTGAATATGAGTTCTGATAACGGTGTGACTTGGGATACCCTACAGAACGAGCTGAACGAGCTCCTGAGATGGGAGATAATATCGACTGTGTGACTAAGACTTGGCTGCGAAGAAAAAGTAGGCAGGTGATCAAGCGGTGTAAAGAAACTTCTATAGTCGAAGGCGACCATAGAGAGGTGCCACCCACCAAACATGATCTGATCTTCAAGTCCGTAACTCCCATTTCCCCTGGCTCCAACCCAGGAAGAGTCCTCGGCTAGCGATCGCCTGTGTAGAAGGTGCAAGTGTATCAGTACTCTCGGTATATGCCCCTATTCAGATCCCTTTTAGAGAGAGCGAGTCCTACCTGATTTTTGGAGTTGAACACAGTCGGTATGTCAGTGTTCAGTGACGATAAGTCATTCGTATAATGATGCTCTTATCTCTATTGAAAGGGTTCACATTAGGGAGGCTGGCGATGACAGTGGTATGATCCTTGCGAGGATCATCTCCTGAGTTAGCTCAGGTAACAGTCGTCTGCATTCAGGTCGTAAAATCTTTAGATGCATTTAAAGTACATCTACTAGATCAGAGACATTTGCTTTGCAGTGACAGCTAAACCTAGCTCAAATCTGCATCTAAAATTAGCTTGCCGTGCTTGGGCATTAGCTCTGCTCTCGTGTTAATTAGTGCCATGCAATGTTTATTAAATTCAATCGCAGTATTTAGAAAGGTTCGTATAAGAACGTGACAGGCGACGAATCATGAAACTATGCAGATGACATAGCAGCCCATGGAAGGTTTGGGCCTGAGTTAATACAGCCATGTGTCCGTGCGCTCGATATGGTCAAACCATTATAGTCAACGAATTTTTTCCTTCCGGACCATAACCACATCTTTGTATAACTCATAGAGTTCGCGGTTATGTCTTTTCCTCAATTCGCCTTCCTCGCAGACAGGACCGAATATCTGTCGCATCATTCTTTTTTCGAAGGAGCAATGGATCAGCTCTGCTGTCCTACTTATCGTCCAGCTTTCGGCTCCATTAGCAGGACTGACAGGATAAGAGTCTTGTAGAGCACAACCGACAACGCCATAGCGCCGTCCCTCCTCTGTAGGGTACTGGCAAGACCCCCGTTGTATACTTGTCATGAAAAAGCTTCTCGACTAACGCCGTTCGGAATCAGAATTAAACTGTAGGTCCCTTTCACCTGTGGGAAAAATAAGTCACACACAACATGGGTGATTGAGAGAAGCTTCGCTCTGGTCGATGGCTGTAACGCTACCAAAGAAGAAAGAGCATAACCTTGGTTCTTCTTCTTGGCTGTTCTGACAAGCCGAAGTAGCAGTAGTTTGCCGAGGGTGACTGCGACGGATCTCCACTATGATGTCGTTCGTGGGGTTTATGTTTGCCCCGGAGTATATGAACTCCTTCCACACTTCGAAATTGATGGGTGACGGACTGTTTCTTGTTGCCAGATTTTCTCTGCTGCACTGTGTAAACGCCTGAAACCGTTAATTACTATACTGATTGGTTCATCCCAAGTGGTTTTAGGCCCGGGAAGTCCACTATCGAACAAGTATAGAAAAAACCAACGAGTTCCAGATCGACGAGTTTGTCGACTCTAAGGCCGCATACTATAGCGTACATAGAGACGAGCTATACAGCGCCATGACTAGTTTTGACATCCCTATCAAACTGGTCAGATTGTGTATGGATGTATTGTGATGACATTGAATAATTCTCGCTGCTCCATTAAGCTCGGTAGCGAATTAACCGAGATCTTTGATGTAAAAAAGGATTTAGACAAGGTGACGCACTGTCATGTAATTTCTTCCACATTGTGCTTGAAAAAATCATACGCGACTCACTGGCCAGCACAAGAGGCACGATCTATTTCAAGTCTGCGTAACTGCTTGCGTACGCGGATGACATTAACGTAATTGAACGAACACAGGGACGGGACGTCAATGTAGCGTTCGAAAGCATTGAAGCAGAAGCGGCTATAATGGTTCTTTCAGTTAACAAGGGTAAGACGAAATATATGCTGTCAACCAAAAAAGACGCGCAACCCCGACGTCTCGGACAGAGCGTCACGATTGGCAGCTACAGATTCGAAGTGGTCAAGGATTTCGTCTACCTTGGCTCACTGGTGACCAGTGAGAACAACACCAGCCACACTGATAAGAACACACTGATCAGATTATCAAGGTGACGGCAGAGTAGATCTTGTACGCGATGTTAAGGAGACTTATTCCCCTGTAGTTGGCGCGGCTATAGGGATCTCCTTTCTTGTGGACTGGGCAAACGATGCTGAGATTCCATTCGTCGGGCACGCTTTCCTCCGACTATATTTTACAGCCGCTTTAAATAGTTGACAGCCTGTCTGCGCCCGCGGCTTTATTACCTTGAGTTTTGAAACTACAAGCGTAATTTCATCTAGGTCCGGTGGAAGAATTCTCTTGCATCTTCGTCCGTTTGGAATGGATCATTCTGCCTGACAGCGGTGTTAGATCTTTCGTCGCCGTTAAATAGTCTACAGAAGTGTTCTTTCCATATTCTCAGCATCGACTGTGACTCTACTACCAGCTGTCCGTCTTCATCCCTACAGGTTTCTGCTCTGGATTTATAGTCCTGGCATGTTCGTTTTACTTTTTCGTAAAACTTGCGAGCATTATTCCTGATCCATAATACTGTCTCGCATAATTGATCGATTTGAGGTATGTGATTGAAACACAGTTGCTGAGAACTACGACCAACGTGAAAATTCGTTCGATTCCTCTCGAGTCTTATCTAGGACAACCACCCCTGGAGAATAGTGAACGAACATCTACGACCCAAACCACTGCACTCCGTTCAGGTTATGTGATAACCATCACGTGGTGTGATGACAAATGTGAGCGGAAAAGGGAGCAACCGACGCGGCGTACCAAAAGGCGCTGCAGTGAAAAACCAGGGCAGTGCGAGAGGAATTCTGAGCCAGAAGAAGGGAGGAGATAAAACTGCTGCGACTAAAGAAAAGAATCTTCGCAGCCTCCCATCTCAAGGATATCGAGGAGTCTAGGGACAAACATAAAATACGGGCCTTTTATAAGAAAGCTAAAAACCTTGCATGAGGCTTTAAGAAAGGCATCCAGGCTCTTCGAAATTGCGAACGGCAATCTTGTTACCGACCCGCAGGGAATAGCGGATGTTTTTAAGCAGCATTTCCAGCAGCTGCTTAACGAGCATGACCGAGAGTGAGTGGCAGGGGCCCGACGACTGGAATATCATCCACAAAAAAGGCGATCCTACCTCCTGCAAGAACTATAGAGGTATAACCCTGCTCAATGTCACATACAAGATCCTGTCCAGCGTGCTGTGTGGACGTCTAAAGCCCTTTTGCACCGCACTAATCGGCAGCTACCAGTGCGGCTGGTTTGATGCGATGGCCGAATTCGTTATCCCAGGAAAACTGATCCGGCTGTGTCGCGTCACGCTAAAAAATACGCGATGTACCGTGCAGTTCGGTTCTAGGACATCTGAACCGTTTGAAACATGCACCGAATTTCGGTAAGGAGATGCGCTGTCATGTGACTTCTCAACCCAGTGCTGGAGCAGATAGTGCGACGGGCAGGCGTCAACACGGAAGGCACTATCATCTACAAGTCTGTCCAGCTGCTAGGATACGCGGATGATATTGTAATCATCGCGCGGTCTCGGCGTGACGTTGTAGAAGCTTTCACGGCGATTGAGGAGCAGGCCAAAAGAGTTCGTCTTAAAGTCAACGAGGATAAGACAAAGTACATGCTGTCAAGCAAAAACCGATCCGTCGCTCACCATCTTGGACTAAATATAACGATTGACAGCTATACTTTCGACGTAGTTCAGGAGTTTGTCTACCACGGGGCAAACGTAAACTTCAGAAACGACACCACAGTGGAGATCCGGCGTAGAATCGCCCTTGGAAACCGCTGCTACTTCGGTTTGTCCAAACAACTTGGGTCAAATCTCCTCAATCGAAGAACCAAGGTCATGCTTTACAAAACCCTTTACTCTCAGCCTAGCTGTACGGAGCCGAAAGCTGAACGATTAACAGGACGACGAAGTTGATTTTGAGTTCCTTCGAAGCAAAAATTCTGCGTCGGATATTTGGTCCTGTCTGTGAGGAAGGTGAATGGAAGAGAAGACAGAGCCCCGAACTCTACGAGCTGTAGAAAGATGTGGATATAGTCCGGAAGGCAAAGATTCGTCGAATACATTGGCTCGGCCACATTGAGCGCATGAACACCAACGCTCCAGCTAAGAGGGTCTTCGACTCCGAGCCTCCTGGTTTGAAAAGACGAGGAAGACCGAACCTCCGGTATAAAGATCAAGTATTCGCGGATGCAAGACAACTTGGTCTTGATGTCTGGAAGCAGCGTGCCCGGGACCGTCAGGGATGGAAGGCAGCTATAGCTCAGGCTCAGATCAGATAAGTAAGTAAGTAAGTATACTTACAGTCTTAGATATGGTGAGTTATGAGTAAGAAAATTTAACGCAATGTCGCCTACTGTTTAGGAATTGACACTTTTCTGAAGTCGAGCACACCTCATCTAAGGCATCCTCGTAATACAGCCTGTATGCAAGGCGACCCGAGTCGGTCTTATATCTTCTAATCTTAAATCCATACGACTACCTTACCTTAAAACAAGAACACTGCAACGATAGCATTAGCAAACAGTAAACAAACCTCATTGTGACCACAACAAATCTACCCTCTAGTTGCGTCCTCTTTCCCCAACTTCCATCCATCTCCCAGGACTTAGGGTCCTCCAACTTGTATGACAACTTTGTCATGATACAACCCATAATATGCCAACACGCCACCATAAATACCAATAAAACGAAATGTGTTTAGGGCTTTCCGCTCAATGGGAAATCGAGCCATTTCTTATCACTAATATTCGTGATTACACGACAGACGACGGGGCTTAGGGAAGACAGATTGGATTCAATAGAGCTGTCAAGGCATAGATCAAGGCCGTGTGTATTTATTTTGATTTTTCTTTCTATCTATTTATCTTTTACTCTTTATTCAATTTCGGTATTTTCGTTTCGTTTTATTCTCTATTTGCTTTTGCGAGCATTACGTTTGAATTATTGGCAATTTGGGGAAAGTGCCTGATGGTGGTTAGGTCATAATTGCGGAAGCAAACAACCGAGGGATGAGAGCCTTTACGATGGAAAGTGGTTTTAATGGGTCATGCAGATATTTGGCAGGGCGATAAAAAAGACGTGCTAAATACGTTCGCTAGATTAGGTTACTTTTAAGGCGGGAAGAATGGCGTAGAGTGCTTTTCGGAGGCGACAATGTGTGCGCGGAAGATGATGATGTGATGCATGTAGTTCGACTTAAGTCGTAAATGTAGTGGAAATCGTGTTGCATGGTATCTATAAGAGTGTTTTTTGCTATTATCCTTTGAAGGATTTGTCGAACAAAGTGAGTTTTTGTATAAAACACTGAGAAATTGTCATGTTCACCGGTAATACGTGGCTACAGACAAGGATTAGCAAAGGTAGTTAAAATGGAAGATGTTCAGAGTATGTAGCGAAAGGACATTAGTGACTTTTTTTTTTTTTTTTTTTTTTAAAAGTTCGCGCAAGTTTAAAAGTTTACTTGCTTACTTACTGCCTATACATAGCTATAGCTATAGCTGCCTTCCATCCCTGACGGTCCCGGGCACGCTGCTTCCAGTTATCAAGACCAAGTTGTCTTGCATCCGGAAATACTTGGTGTTTATACCGGAGGTTCGGTCTTCCCCTTAATCTCGAAATGTGTGCTTTTGGGATCGATGAGTCTCTTTTTCAATGGATTAGAAGCTACCTTTCGAATCGTTCAATTCAAGTTGTTTTGGACGGATTCAAGTCTGACACTCACTTTGTAAATGTTGGTGTTCCCCAGGGCTCCGTTTTGTCTCCGACACTCTTTCTTATTTTAATAAATGATCTCTTGTCTGTTACTTCTAATCCAATTCACTCCTTCGCTGACGACAGTACCCTCAGCTTCTCATATTCGTTCACTAGTTTACGACCCTGCACTTCGGTTGTAGATAGTGAGCGACAGCGTATGTTAAGCTCATTAAATTCCGATATCGACGGCATCCTCCAAAGGGGTAAGAACAATAGAGTGGAATTTAATGCCTCCAAAACACAATGCTGTCTCTTGTCGTTAAAGCGTATAACTAACCCGCAGCCATTATCCATGAATGGCACTTGCATCTCAGAAACTGAAAAGCCTTCCATCC
The DNA here is from genome assembly GCA_951905685.1 of Eumerus sabulonum. NCBI lineage: Eukaryota > Metazoa > Arthropoda > Insecta > Diptera > Syrphidae > Eumerus > Eumerus sabulonum. The sequence continues at coordinate 12,355,905 of OX645060.1, forward strand.
TGGGTATGAGTGTTGCTCACAATCCTAATTGGAGCGACCACATATTCAGTGTCGCCAAGAATGCTGCGAAATGCCTAGGCTTCTTATACAGATGCAAGAAATATTTCTCACCCTTAGACCTGGCTACAATCTATAAGGCGTTCATTCGCCCCAAATTAGAGTTTAACGCTCATGTCTGGTCCGGTGCTTCCAAGACCTCACTGCACCTATTAGACAGAATACAAAAACGAGCCATAAAACTGATAGGTGACTCCAGCATTACCAAAACATTAGACTCGCTGGAACACCGCAGGAATGTTACCTGCCTCTCCCTGTTTTATCGTTACTTCCAGGGGCATTCCGCCCCTTCAACATTTCTCCCGCAATACACGTCTCTCTAGGAATGCTCACCAATATACCCTCAAGCCCGCTTTCGGACGTACCGTCAAATATAGAGAATCTTTCATTAACCGAACCACACGAATCTGGAACTCCCTGCCGGATTCGGTGTTCCCTTCAATGCAACATGCAAGCATTTAAGATCAATGTCCATCGGCATCTCCTCTATTCCTCTTCCTTTCTGTCTTCTGCCCGCACTGTGTCGCCGACATAATAAGGTTATTAGACCTTGAGTGCGCGCAAATTATTAAAAAAAAAAAAAAAAAAAATCTCGAACCAGGAGGCTCGGAGTCGAAACCCTCTTAGTTGGAGCGTTGGTGTTCATGCGCTCAATGTGGCCGAGCCAATGTATTCGACGAATCTTTGCCTTCCGGACTATATCCCCATCTTTCTACAGCTCGTAGAGTTCGGGGCTCTTTCTTCTCTTCCATTCACCTTCCTCACAGACAGGACCAAATATCCGACGCAGTATTTTTCTTCGAAGGAACTCAAAATCAACTTCGTCGTCCTGTTAATCGTTCAGCTTTCGGCTCCGTATAGCTAGACTGAGGGTAAAGGGTTTTTTAAAGCATGACCTTGGTTCTTCGAGTGAGGAGTTTTGACCCAAGTTGTTTGGACAAACCGAAGTAGCAGCGGTTGCCAAGGGCGATTCTACGCCGGATCTCCACTGTGGTGTCGTTTCTGGAGTTTACGTTTGCCCCGTGATAGACAAACTCCTGAACTACGTCGAAAGTATAGCTGTCAATCGTTATATTTAGAGCGACGGATCGGTTTTTGCTTGACAGAATGTACTTTGTCTTATCCTCGTTGACCTTAAGACCAACTCTTTTGGCCTGTTCCTCAATCGCCGTGAAAGTTTTTACAACGTCACGCCGAGACCGCGCAATGATGTCAATATCATCCGCGTATCCTAGCAGCTGGACGGACTTGTAGATGATAGTGCCTTCCGTGTTGACGCCTGCCCGTCGCACTATCTGCTCCAGCACTAGGTTGAGAAGTCACATGACAGCGCATCTCCTTACCGAAATTCGGTGCACGTTTCAAACGGTTCAGATGTCCTAGAACCGAACTGCAAGGTGCATCGCGTATTTTTAAGCGTGACGCGACACAGCCGGATCAGTTTTCCTGGGATAACGACGTCGGCCATCACATCAAACAATTCTTTGCGGTGAATGCTGTCGTATGCGGCTTTAAAATCGATAAAGAGATGGTGTGTCGGTTTGAAACTCGTTGGTCTTTTGTAGGATTTGTCGAAGTGTGAATATTTGGTCTATAGCCGGATTTGCCGGCCCGGAAGCCGCACTAGTAGCTGTCGATTAGTGCGGTGAAAAAGGGCCTTAGACGTTAACACAGACACGCTGGACAGGATCTTGTATCCGACATTGAGCAGGGATATACCTCTATAGTTCTTGCAAGAGGTAGGATCACCTTTTTTGTGGATGGGGCATGTCTTCGGGCATGCTTTCTTCTTCCCAAATTCTACAGATGATCTGGTGCTTGCTCCCTACCAGAACGTCGCCGCCAGCCTTGAAGAGCCTCTGATTGCAAGCCATCTGAGCTTGCGGCCTTGTTGCTCTTCAGCTTTTGAATAGCTGTGCCGACTTCTTCGATCCTGGGTGGGCGGACTAGTTCCCCTGCTGGAGTTGGGATTTCCTCAGTTCCTGCCTATCTCTCTCGGTCATGCTCGTTAAGCAGCTGCTGGAAATGCTGCTTAAATACATCCACTATTCCCTGCGGGTCGGTAACCAGATTGCCTTTCGCAATTTCGAAGAGCCTGAATACCTTTCTTAAGGCTTAAGCTCCTGCAAGGCTTTTAGCTGTCTTATAAAAGAGTAGTATTTTATGTTTGTCCTAGACTCCTCGAAGCTGTGAATATTATTTTTTTTAGTCGCAGCAGTTTTTTCTCGTCCCTTCTTCTGGCTCGGAACTCCTCTCGCGCTGCTCTGGTTTTTCGCCGCAGCGCCTTTTGGAACGCCTCGTCGGTTGCTGCCTTTTTCGGCCACACATTCGCCATCACACAACGGGTTTCTTGTCGGGGGTGGTAGGTAACCTAAGGTGTTCTCGGCTACTTCCTGAATGGCTGTAGGCATTTGTGCTCGACGTAGGCATACTGGAGAGGCTTTCGCTTAGTTGCTTCTTGTAGACTCTGGTAGCTTCCGTCGTGCTCAGGCGTCCGATGTCGAACCTCCACATGGTGGGCTGATGCAGCTTTCTGAGATTGGACAGTCGAGCTCTGAACCTTGATACTACGAGGAAATGGTCAGAGTCGACGGTTGCACCCCTGAATGTTCATACATCCAGGATGTTTGACGAGTGTCTTGCGTCAATAAGCACATGGTCGATTTGGTTGGCGGTTCGATCATCCGGAGATCGCGAGATTCCTGTGTGGATTCGCTTGCAGGGAAATCTTGTCTACTTATCACAGTGAGTCGGAAGCCGTTATCTGTTGTTATATCGTGGAGGTTGTGCTTTCCGACCACTTCGCCAAAGGTGTTCTCTTTACCGTACTCCGAACAAGTTCCGTAAGCGTTGTCCAAGAGATCACAGAAGTCCTCTTTGATGGGGCCTTCAGCCTCTTCGGTAGGGGCGTGTGCACATATGTATGAGGCTGACGATTTAAAATCTGGCTTTGATGCGGATCACAGCCAGGCGATCACTTATAGGTTTAAAGTCGATGACCTTCGACTTTAATCGCTTTCCCACGACAAAGCCGCACTCCAACATGTGCAATCTTTTGTGACAGCTGTAATAGATGTCGCATCGTCGTCATCATCATCGTATCGTTTCCTATCCAGCGTATTTGCTGGACCGCAGTAATATCCGCCCTGTACTGCGTGAGGGTTCTGTCCAGTTTATGAGCAGCTCCAGGAGTGTACAGGGTTCTGACATTCCATGAGTATACTCGCAAATCGTGTTCTTTTTTCGCGCCATGTCGCCTTTGAGAATTCGTCCGTTTTACCCGAAGCATTTTGCTCTTCCATAAATTGTTGTTTTTTTTACGTGGGCGGGTTGTTGGCCCGCCGCACAACAGCCAGTCTGGTCGGAGTATTGTAGCGCCTTTTTGCCTAGGGCGATCACTGCATTCATTTGTTGAAGAGGCTATCCAGAGGGCGCCGCGAGGAGGCTGTGTGTCAACTTGACCCGGGCATTCCCGGGTCGATCCCTGTCGTTGCTGGCATCTCGCCAGGTTGAGAGCAATCAACAACTTTACCCTGTACGTCCGAGCCCATGCTTCTTGCATACCCCAAACATATTCGACATGGACTTGATCATGTCTAAGCGATGATCAGAAGCCTAAAGGTAGACATTGTTCTGGTCGAGTGTTTTTTTGTAGTCCTTGACTATGCATAGCAGGCGCAAGGCAATGTAGGGTCGCCATTTACTTACAATTTTACAACAAAGCAAATAAGTTCTAACAGTTCTGGAAGTAAGGGTCTCCATAGAGATACCCTGGAGTAGAAACGGTTGCAAAGTGTATCTGCATAACCTACTATGGCAACAACTCTCAAGTCTTGAAGGCCCCGCTCGATTCGAACAAAATCTCTTCCCGAGCCAAGCGCGTCGACAATCTCAATCATCCTTCAAGCACTGCATCTGTATCGCATCTCAGTTCAACAAAACAATGACAATTAACCAGACACTTACATGATCGATTCCATAACCATTCCGTTTTGTTAACATTTCCTTATCACCTTATCAACCCCATTAACCCATGCACTCCTTAATCAATTGATGATCTCTATCCGCAACTGATTTTAAGCGGAAACATCAAAGTCGATGCACAATTCATCTGGCCTTGATTACATGCAAACTCTAGGAGCACCGAGCAAAAGCCCCGTGCGGTTATCTGGGGTCACCCCTTATAATTTTGCAACTTGGTCTTGGGCTCTTTTCGTACATTTCGCAAGCGTTTAGCAAAATGTCACATCCGAGCAGGCGATTAGGAGTCGCGTAACCCATTTCTTTGTCCAGCACTCGAGTGATATCGGATTGCTTTTGAAAAATTCGCAATAGAATCTAATGCGTTCTAGCTATTGTGGGGTGCTATTGCGCTGCGGAGCAGTGGCGACGACATGATATGAGCTATGGGTTGTCACTCAGTGTTCATACGTATTTTCCGTGACAATAAAAGGCAAATAGGCGAACGTTCTTTCCCTTATGTGTTCTACATACACGTTCGCGGAATTGGAGTCATACTTAGCTCCTTTGCTCCACGGACGTCACGATGCTGATAACAATTGACGTTTTCGAAAGCAAAACAATCTGAGTATCGCTCAGACACAGAGTTTACGACTCATTCGTTGTATTGTTATTTTGAAGATATTTTTAAACGAGGTCAGAGTGTGGAGAGATTTTGGGCTCCATTCTGTGTTGTCCCTCTGCTGGACGCAGGGGTTATTGCTCAAATATCGGAATGAAATACAATCGGATTGAGTGCATGACAGATTGAAATATGGTTTCTTTGACATGCACTTGTATTCCAGATATGGTTCTTTGCAGTTACGCCATTAATTGATTGGAAAAATATATTTTTTTTTATAGATAAACCATAGATTGTCCGTGTAAAGATCGTATATAGAAACTACGACTTGTGTAGACCTATTGTGCTTGCTAGCCGATCAGACGAGGAGTTTCTCCACTTTCTCAATAAGGTTGAGAATGTCTCTCGTAGGAGCTGAGATGATCTCCTGAGAAGTCATAGTTTCACTGGGAAGGATATATTTCCTAAGATGCCAAAGGGTAGCACACTCACATGTATGTGCTCTGCAGTTTCTTCGTCCTCGAGACAGAGTCGTCACTCAGCTTCAGAAGAGACGTTCATTTTGTTGAGGTGATACCTCAGACCACAGTATCCCGTAAGACAGCTGACCAGTCTTCTAGATATTAATAGAGAGTTTGTTCAGGGGCCGTATAAATCTTTTCGATTAACGGAGTCCTTGAACGCTGTTCCAAAAGGATAGATATTTCGATTTTTCCCACTCGTCTAGGAAGAAGTTGATCTTAGACTTGGGAATGCCACAGAAAGGTTCGGTACCTACGTACTTGTACTTGCCCTGGCACCCAGCAGAGTTTGACCTTATTTATTTTAGCTAGGTTCTGTAGGGCATTATGGCAATCCTTAACAGACTTTGAGTTTATCCTATACGAGCTCAACGCTTTGAGCGCTGCTTGACTGTCTGAGAGTATGTTGATGATTACACCTCTTATGCCAGTCTCTAAGTTTAGGTCGATGCATGTTAGGATGGCATATAATTCCGCTTGGAAGATACATACTAGGACTGATTCCTTCGAAATCTTCCGATTTGAGCCAAAGATGCCGTCGCCAACGCTAAGAACCCTCTTGGAGCCATCAGTCCTTTGACGTTGAGCAAGGGATCATTGGTTTCCTAAGCTGTGCGGATGGGGACCAATATCTTAAGTTTCTTGTCAAAAGTGAAGGTGTGCAGTGATGCGTCCGAGACCTTGGTAATCATATCCAGATCAGGTAGGTGTTGCAGAATGGACATATGACATCCATGTGTCCACATGACAGGCCCGTTCCCGAGCGAAGAATTTTGGTTGCATTGGAGTAAGTCAAATCAGTGCTTCTTGCGCTGCCGTAGGGCAGGTTGGCATAGCGCCTGGAATGCCGAGACACGCTGGCCTCTGGAGGCGCTGAAACTGAACGATTATCGTTTTTTGCTCTACTTTTGTCTACCATATCGTGGACGCGCAGATGATGATAGGTATTACTATCGCGGTATATCGCGGCCTTGCTCACCTTCGTAAGTTTGTTTTTTAATGTTGGAGTTCCAGTTAAGTCTGCGATCAAAATCAATACCTAGATACCATTCGTACCATTTAGAAAGACGGAGAAGGCTGCAACCATCTCCTCTTTGTAAACGGAGCTATCCCTTCTTCCCAGGCCTTCTTAATGCAGTTTGTAGTTCATTCGCGACTACATTCCAGAGAAGGGGACTAAGATTGTCTTATTTGGGTTAATCGATAAACTCTCTCTGCCATACAAGTCAGAGATAACTGAAGCGCAAGCTGTATGCGCTCACAGTCAGCAATTTTGCACCTGCCCGTAACAATAAATACTAGGTAATAGGACAAGATTAGGTAGATTAGGTCGTCGACCAGAGAAGAGGTGAAAGGATTCCCGCTTGTGGACAACTCTTTCTTACTTAGATGGCGCTACAGTTCGGGGTGAACCAGGGCCTCAACCACAAGCCTGCCCAGCCGGCACGATCTTTGGCCAGTCTCTTCCAGTACCGCACGCCCAGTTGGTTGAGATCCCTTTCCACCTGTGTGCGCCACCTTAGCTGCGGTCGTGCCCTGCTGCGTCATCCCCCAGGGTTGGTGTCGAAGACTCTTCGGGCCGGAGCGGTGATGCCCATTCGCTCTACACGGCCCAGCCATCTTAGACGTTGGACCCGAAGACGTCTAACTAGGCTGATGTCGCTGTACAGCCCGTACAGTTCTTGGTTGAATTTCCTCCTTCACTCTCCGCTTACACAAACGGGACCAAAGATTGCACGCAGAGTTTTCCTCTCGAAACGCCCAAGAGCCTCTTCAACCGCTTTTGATAAAGTCCAAGCCTCAGCGCCGTAGAGGAGGACCGGGATGATTAAGGTTTTGTAGAGGGATACCTTAGAGGGCTCTACTGCACAGTTGCCTCTTGTGCCCAAAGACGCAGCGGTTGCCAAGAGTTATTCTGCGTTTTATCTCTGTCTGTCACTGTCACTGTCTAGTCAAGTTAGACGAAGTCTTTGACTACTTCAAAAATATAGCTGCCGAAGGTGATGATCTGACCAAGACGTTTTTCTTTGATGACAGCATATACATATGTATTTGGTCTAGTCCCCATTTACCCTTAGACCCACTTTAGCCGCTACTGCTTCAATGCTCGCGAAAGCCTCATTGACGTCTCGCTTTGTCCGTCAAATTACGTCAATGCCATCTGCGTAGGCAAGCAATTGTGTAGACTTGAAGTAGATCGTGCCTTTTGTATTGGCCGCAGTGTCTCGTACGATCTTTTCAAGTATGATGTTAAAGAAATCACATGACAGTGCGTCACCCCGTCTAAAACCCTTTTTAATATCGAACGGATGGGTTCGTTCACCTTCGACCTTAATGGAGCAGCGAGAATTTTCCATAGTCATCCTGTACAGTCTGAAGAGTTTGGCAGGAATGTCAAAACACGACATGGCTCTGTATAGCTCGTCTCTATAAACGCTGTCATATGCGGCTTTAAAGTCGACAAATAGATGGTGAGTGTCGACCTGGAATGGAGAAGACCCATCTCCAAGATCTGCCGTAGTGTACATATTTGGTCTATCGTGGATTTTCCTGGCCTGAAACCACATTAGTAGGAACCTATCAGATTGTCTACGAACGGTCTCAGGCACTTACACAGTACGGCAGAGAGGATCTTGTACGCAATGTTCCGGAGGCTTATCCCTCTGTAATTGGCGCATTCATAGGAGTCTCCGTTCTTATGGACCGGGCAAACGATGCTGAGATTCCATTCTTCGGGCATGCATTCTTCCGACCAAATCTTGCAGATGAGTTGATGCATGTTCCTAACCAGCTCATCGCCGTCGACCGTCTGCACCAGCGGCTTTATAACTCTTAAGTTTCGATATCGCTGTCTTAACATCGTCTAGGTCGGGTGGACGGGATTCTCTTTCGTCTTCGTCCATTGTGAATGGTTCGTTCGGCCTGACGGCGGCATTTTGACTATCATCGCTACTAGTTGTCCGTACTCATCCCTGCAGGCTTCTGCTCCGGCTTTACAGCCTTAGCATGTTGGTTTTAATTTTTGGTAAAACTTTCGAACGTCGTTCCTGCAATAGCATCTCTCCATCTCCTCAATCTCGCGCTTCTCGTGCTCCTTCTTTTTTCTTCTCAGAAGCGCATGCTCCTCACTTATTTTCTGTTCATAGAGCTCGCGGGCAGCTCTCGTCCGTCGATGCAGTATATATGCATTCTGTTTCTCTACATGGGCCTGTATGCACTCGTCATCAAACCAGGGGTTTCTCGAAGGTGGTGGCATGCAACCGAGTATATCTGAGGCGGCCTCTCTGATGGCGTTCTGACAACGACTCCATTGCTGTTCTATAGTTTGTGCAGATTGCATCGCGAATTGAGAGACCTTGAGGGAGACTTGATTGGCGAAGGTCCTGGCGGTCTCTCGCGATTGCAGCTTTCCGACGTGCAATTTTGGTGTTCTTAATCGACTCCGTTGGTTCCGAGAAATTCACATCCGTAGCTTGGCTGCAACAAGGTAATGAGGCAAGTCGATGTTGGCTCCTCGAAAGATTCGGGCATTTAGAATGCTGGAGGGGTGTCTGCCGTCGATCGCAATGTGATCAATTTGATTGGTTGTCGATTGATCGAAAGACGGCTAGGTCCCCTTATGGATGTTGAGGTGTGGGAATCGTGTACTTGCTACTACGAGACTCCAATAGCCTTAGTCCGTTTTCTGATGTGGTGTTGTGTAAGCTGTGCTTTCCTATGAATCGTTCAAAGATCGTTGCCTTACCCAGCTTCGCATTGGAATTTCCTAGAACGATTTTTGTGTCATAGCTTGGACATCGGGCGTATGAGATCATAGAAGTCGTCTTTATGTCTGTCATCTTTCACTTCTGTGGGGGCGTGGACACATATTAAGCTTATATTGCCGAGATTAGCGTTCGCTTACATACTGGAAGCTTAAGACTTTTTTCCTTCCTCAAATAACAAATCCGCATCCGAATAAGCGTTGTTTTTCATCCGCTTTCTACCTGGCCCATCCCATGGCAGTTCTTGGAGCGCGGTAATGTCTGCCTTATTGCAGTCCAAAGAGTTGACCAGTTGTTCGGCTGCACCTGGTCTGTTGAGGGACCTAACGTACCAGGTGCAGAACCGGAATTCGTTTCCTTTTAGACGTTTGCGGGGGTCGTCAACATGTAATCCGTCCGTAACCGAGGCTGTTGGTTGTTTCTGAACAAAGTTTTGTTTTACGGGATAGGGATGTTACCCCTAAGCACAACCCCCAAACTGGAGGGCCAGGTTCCTCTTTCCCCAGCAACAAGGGGTCGGGTCACTACACACATTGGTTCACTATCTGGCGGGTGCCAGTATAACTATCGAGGGGGGCCACGCGGAGGCTGTGTGTCTATTTAGATTGAGCAGGGACAGATATCCAAGCTGGCGTTAGCCATGTTAAACGTGATCCAACTTCTTTGCTCTGTTTGCTCGCTCCTTCCCCTCCCGTGGACAGCTCTTAGCCACCGATATTATCACCGGATACCGCTCCTGATGTGACCGATATAATACGGCTTTTTAGCATCGACCTAATCCAGGGATTAATGGGGTGGTCTGCATCTCTGCAAGATAGTGCAGTGGTGATCGAATCATAGCCAGTATTATCAAAAACCCCCTCAATATAGAGGAGGGCGCAAATCACAATCTCCTTGTGGAGATGACTATTTTCAACATTTGGCATAAAACAGGCTCCAAGGATTGCTTCCTAGTACCTGAACCAGCTTTAGGTTTGTTTTTATCCACGGTTAAGTTCTCTGTCAACGACTGGGTCTTCGAGGTTCATCGTTGCAAATAGAGGGACTGTACAGTGTAGAGGCTATAGGTTGAAATCCGCGACTTCCTTCTTAATCCTACAGAGAACTGATTAGAAGAGATTTGTGGACATCATTACAAATCACTACATTCTTGCTGGGCACTTTAAAGTGGCATTAGTGAAACGTCCAACCGCATTGCATGCGGTGGAGAACACTTGCTCTGTGATTGACCTGAGAGCACCCTAAGAGCTAATATGCTATGTGCAGAATCTTTTAGCTTTACACCACAGAAGTGCCTCCTCTTTTTTCTCCGGAGAACGTGGCAAATAAAATAAAGTAGAGTGTCTATCTGGCAGTACAATTGATCAGTAATTGCCTCTGAGTGCTTCAATACATAGTAGCAGCATCTACCAAAAAAACAAAAACTCAGTCAACCAGCTCATTCCTAACTCCATTATTCCTTATAAAATACAATACAAAATGACACCAGCTACTTCCCTTACTTTGCTCCTACCCGGTCTTATGATAGTGCGATGGAAAAGCTTCAGCTTCGAGGAAACGAAATCTAAATCTGAGTCGATGGGTAGGAATTTGTCTAAGTGGCCGACTATCTAGCCTTTACGATACGTAGCTATTGCACAAGGGTCTTAATTTACTCACGAATTAGCCAATTTACGCAATCAATATCTACCGGTACCATGCGTTCCCCTTTATCTCCTACACGAGTACTAAAATTGAACCGAATTCTACCACCCGCCAGTCAATAAAAAAATCCAATCAAGCCTAACTGCTCCCACATAAATGATGGCTTCATCACTTCCGATATACATACGTCCATTCCAATGGCTACAATCAAACATCTTTATTGCTTACCGTATAACTTTTCGCCATTAGCGCAACTAGTCCATAAAATAAATTCGCCCGAGATTGCCTCTTTTACTTCACTCATTCGCCTCTAATAAAACACCCACAACGCAACACAATTATCCTTCCATTCGAACCCGCATCCTCCCAATGAATGTGCGCTACCCAGAGTCTTTTCAATTTCGCTTGAACATCAAGGGAATAGAGGCAAACGAATGTCTAAATAATAAAATGTTCCAATACCACAAGCGGAAGGCATGAAAGAGCAGTAAAATGGCCAAAGTATCTGAAGCCACGAAACTTGGCTTATCTCACTTCAATTTCAAAATTGAAATTTCAGTTAAATAGAAGAAAAAGCTCTCCCTAATCATCGGTAGGATAAGTCATATCCTTAATTTGTTTTCGCAGCTATTTCAGCGCGGATTGTACTCGTACTCGTACTCGTATATAGCGGTTACAATGGGTTCTTCCAAACAGCATCCGAAAAGAATCGTTCCATTTATAGCATTGGAAGTCTGTGTCGGCTTGTCGGATGAAATGCGCAGTAGCCTCGTTTGCCTTTCATCATCTTCTTCTTATTCCATGAATTGAGCTTTAGTCCCCGAAGCTGAGTGACTGTTATGCGCAGATTTCCAATCGTCAGAGAGAAGAGCTACCCGAGATAAGCCAACAAAAAACAAAAAAAAAAAAAAAAATTTCTCTGTCGAATCTGGTCCATGATAAACGGGCAAAGACTAAGAGAAGAGTCGGTGGGGGAGAGGTTTGAATTGAGGTAAGGGTTGGGAAATCGAGAGAGCACCAGGAGAATATAGAGAACAATCATTGAGCAAAGGTGGAGATAGGAGCTTCGACTATACATTACATCGAATCTCTGATGCCACAGCTTCAGTTATCTGCCAACTCTAACTTAATTCGGACGTTGATTCTCCGGACTTATACGAGTATAGATAGTGCATTTACAGTGTGTGTCTACGATAGGTATATGTACATCCATAGATACATCAGCTAGTTAATCAGAGAAGAAAAGAAGTGCATGCTAATCGGACTCTCGGGCATCGGAACTATGTAAATCGTCCTTACGATTCCCGGAATAAATACGAAAGGACCTAGAGGCATAGCGCTAAAGGATATTGGTAGCAACATTCCCATCACCAGTTCGTAGTGAGAATTTTTAATCGCTCCTGTCGGATTGTCGTCAGTGTCGTTCGACGTTTTCCCTTCGTCTTCCTTGTTTTTCGGTTTCCTTCGGTTTTTCTCGGATTCCGCTCCTTTGCTTCGGTGTGTGAGTGAGTTGGAAAAGCTTGAAGAAGTCTTGTGTTGGTTTCGTTGCAATCCACCGTGAAGCTTTTCTTTTTTGTTTTTGGTTTTTGTTGTTTATAGTACGTGGTGGTGGGTGATATACAATAGTGTTGATTCGACGGAATATACGACAAAAAGGACGAAGAAAGAGTGAAAAGTGGAAAGTCACAGTCATCACATCCCGTTGGTTTGAGAAAGAGGGAAATGTTTTGGAAAATCTTCGATTGATGCTAGCTGAGTGGAAGAATTTATGTTATTCCTGCCCTTCGGAATCATCCATTCCGTCTTTCGGTTCGGTTTTTCTGTTTTCTGTTTTTTGCTATTCGGTTTTTGATTTCAACTTGAGTGAAAACCAATCGAGAATCCTTTTTTCCATACACAGACAGATACCGAACGTCGAGTGGTGAAACGTGCCCATACAACATCATCCACTGTGTATCATAGTCATAGTTCGAAAAAGGCCGTGTCTTCGTGTCATCGTCTACGGGTAGAGTTTCAATGTCAAGTGGATTCCAATCGAAGGGTGCAAGGATTCGATTTTAAGTTCAAGTGGGGATAGAAGATACAAAACAAAAGAAAATTTCAAATACAAGTGCAAAATGGATGGACTACAAAGGTTCATATGGTGGATGTTGGTCCTGAATGGAATACTCATGGCAAGGACGACGAAAATTAAGAACTCCACAGCGACAGCAGGTATTTACTCCAAACCGTTGCTATTGTTGTTGTTTGTTTGCGTGATGTTTTGTTGATCCTTTGCGTGGAAGTAAATTGTATGAATAATTAGAGCCACGCAGTGTTGATTGGTCTTGAAGCTGGATGCATTCACTATTTATATCCGAGTGTCCGAGTGTGGTTTCGGAAAATTTCAATGATTAACGAGCTGACGAGTGAGATTTATGGTAATGAGTTGTGCTGTGGATGGATTTTCCTTTCCATATGGCAAGTGTGTGCAACGAGGTTTTCATTCAGCCTAGCGGAGTTTTTTGACTTCTGAATTTCCAATTGACCTTTATTACAGGTCCTTGGGGACTCTTCGCTTACATGTCATCGGCAAAGTCTGTTTAGTGTAGATATATGTACATACAAGGTGGGCCAATTACAAGTTTCAAATTAAATCCTTTCCCTGTACTATGGCCTTATTAGTAAGAAGAAATACTCCCATCATCAACGCCAACATTTTTAGTAGCCCTCATGTTCCACTAAAAGGGTCGCGGGGGTTACGCACGCACACGTGATCTCCAGACCACTCGATCCTCCGCCATCGACTCTAACTCATCAGGCGCTATGCCCAAGCGCTCCTAGGCGAGTTTTTGGATTTGGCCAACCACCTTGTCCTGGGTCTGCCAAGCGGTCGCCTGCCTGTGGTATTGCATTCAAGACACGCTTCGGAAGTCGTGATGATGGCGACATTCGTCTCACGTGACGAAACCATCGAAGCATAGCCCTTTCCGTTCGGAGAAGCAGCTGCTCAACAATGAGCTCCTCGCGCACTGCCGTGTTTCTCACCTTATCCCGGCACAACAGCACGAAGAAATCTCATTTCGGCAACTTGTATTCGCGATCTTAGTCTTTCGGTCAATACTCACATTTCATGACCATAGGTGAGAGCTGGAACAAAACCGCTAACTTGGCTTTGACACCAAGCTCGGTCTTCCTGATTACAGATCTTCTAAGCTGTTTTAAGATTGACCCAGCTTGGCCAATCCTGCAGGAAAGCTCAGTAATACTCCTCCCATCACTCGTGAAGAAGACCCCGAGATACTTAAACTTCTCCACTTCAATGAGACTCCATTAACATGTAGAGTGCACTGTACAGGTGTTCTGGAAATAGCCATAAGCTCGGATTTGTCGACGTTAACCCTCATTCCAGCATCAGCACATACGGCCACAAACCTATCTAGCGCGCGCTGGAGTTCCGTCTGGGAGGATATGAGGACAACTAAGTCATCTGTAAAAAGAAGATGGCTTGCCCTAAACTCTCCCAAAGTGAAACACTCCTCGCCATGACAGCGCTGCAACATGCAGTCCATATACATATATAATGAAAAGTAGAGGTGACAAGACGCACCCTTGGCGAAGTTCAACGCCCACGGTCAAAGGTGTTGATTTACTACCCACAGCCCGAACACAGCTGCTACAGTTTGTGTATAGAGACTGAATGGCCCTCAACAGAGGCCAATTAATACCATACACCTATCTTATTGCTTTCGATTACTGTGCACTCAGTCTAAGAAAATATAGGATATAACGGTTCTTCCAATTGAGTCTTCCGAGCTTTGGCAGTTGATGGCGGCTATACTGTAAAAGCTATATCTGTCAAATTGTGCGATGGGAGGGTAGTTGGAGGGAGATGATTCGCCTTTTTTGGGTATAGGCTGGACAAATGCAGTTTTCCACCTACTCGGAAAGAGCCCAGAAGAGTAGGAAAGATGAAAGAGCTTACGCAGGGATTTGGTCAGCGTAGAAGGACATCTCTTCAAAACTATTGGGGCAATACTATCTGAACCAGCGGATTTGTGTATGTTGAAGTCCTTAAGAACCCTTGCGACTGTACGAGTGCGGAAGTGGATTAGTCTCATGGTAGAATTGACGCACTCTAGTACAGTCGGTGACAAAGTACAAGCTGGGAGCTGGGAGTAGGTTAGCTTTATCTAGGGGGGTGGCAACTCGAATTTCATTGTGGATGTGCTTTGGTGTGGATTTGAGCTGGCGGCGTCATCGGTCCATATTTCATTAAGAACGACGTTCGGCAGGCGTTCGCCGACAGTGGCAAGTTCTATATGTCGATGATTACCAACTTCTTTTCGCCTAAATTGGATGATATGGACACCAAAGACATGTGGTTTTAACAGGACAGCGCTACGTGCCACACAGCTCACGCCTCTCTGGAAATTCTGCACGAGCGATTCGAGGCCATGGTTATCTCACGTGGAGGTGATGTAAGCTGGTCAGATCTCGCGATTTGACCCCGTTAGACTTTTCTTGTTGGGTTTTCTAAAGTCGCAAGTCTATGCGAATGAGCCACAAACCACAGCGGCCCTCAACGCCAGCATAACCCATGCCATCGGTCAAATTCAGCCAGAGTCAGTGAAAATTTGAAACTTCGGATATGCGCCACCCGAACAAACCGCGGCGGATACTGGAATGATGTTCTTTTTTTAATTTTTTATTTTTTTTGCTTACTTACTTATCAGGCCAGCGATCCATGGAGGATCTGAGCCTGAGCTATAGCTGCCTTCTATCCTTGACGGTCCCGGGCACGCTGCTTTCAGTTATCAGGACCAAGATGTCTCACATCCGTGATTACTTGGTCTTTATACCTGAGGTTCGGTCTTCCTCTCTCGAACCAGGAGGCTCGGAGTCGAAGACCCTCTTAGCTGGAGCGTTGATGTCCATGCGCTCGATGTGGCCGAGCCAGTGTAGTCGACGGCTCCTCGCCTTCCGGACTACATCCACATCTTGGTACAGCTCGTAGAGTTCGCGGTTGTGTCTTCTTCTCCATTCACCTTCCTCACAGACAGGACCAAATATCCGGCGCAGAATTTTTCTTTCGAAAGAACCCAAAATCAGCTCCGCTGTCCTGCTTATCGTCCAGCTTTCGGCTCCGTACAGCAAGACTGGCAGAATGAGCGTTTTGTAAAGCATGACTTTGGTCTTTCGAGTGAGGAGTTTTGACCCCAGTTGTTTGGACAAGCCGAAGTAGCAGCGGTTGCCAAGGGCGATTCTACGCCGGATCTCCACTGTGGTGTCATTTGTGGAATTTACGTTTGCCCCGAGGTAGACAAACTCCTTAACTACCTCGAAATTGTAGCTGTCAATTGTTATGTCCCAGGTGGTGAGCGACGGATTGGTTTTTGCTTGACAGCATGTATTTCGTTTTGTCCTCATTGATCTTAAGACCAATTTGTTTCGCCTGTTCTTCAATCGCCGTGAATGCTTCCACAATGTCACGGCGAGAACACGCGATGATGTCGATATCATCCGCGTACCCTAGCAGCTGGATGGACTTGTAAAAGATAGTGCCTTCCCTGTTGACGCCTGCCCGTCGCACTATCTGCTCCAGCACCAGGTTGAAGAAGTCACATGACAGCGCATCTCCTTGCCGAAATCCGGTGCATGTTTCGAATGGTTCCGAAGTCCTAGAACCGAGTTGCACGGTGCATCGCATGTTTTTTAGCGTGGCGCGACACAACTGGATCAGTTTTACCGGGATCCCGAATTCGGCCATCGCCCCAAACAGTTCTTCACGATGAATGCTGTCGTATGCGGCTTTGAAATCGATGAAAAGATGGTGTGTATCGATTCGAAACTCGTTGGTCTTTTCCAGGATTTGTCGAAGTGTGAAAATTTGGTTTTTAGTTGATTTGCCGGGCCGGAAGCCGCACTGGTAGGTGCCGATTAGTGCGGTGCAAAATGGCTTTAGACCTTCACACAATACGCTGGACAGGATCTTGTATGCGACATTGAGCAGGGATATATCTCGTTAGTTCTTGCAAGAGGTAGGATCGCCATTTTTGTGCATGGGACAAATAGAGCTGGTATTCCAGTCGTCGGGCATACTTTCATCTTCCCAAATTCTGCAGATGATCTGGTGCATGCTCTCTACCAGAACATCGCCGCCAGCCTTGAAGAGCTCTGATGGCAAGCCATCTGAGCCTGCGGCCTTGTTGTTCTTCAGCTTCTGAATAGCTGTGCCGACTTCTTCGATGTTCAAACGCACATTGATTTATCTAAATCTGAAGATAGGAATGGCTTAATGAAAGGCCCTCCACATCAAATAATATTCACCACCTGGCCTCTCATTAAACAGTACATTTATTGGGAAACTTCAAGAGATCAATCCCTAAGGATTGGAGCACAGAACGCATTATCAACCATTAAAGCAGATAGCCCCATATAGAGAAGTCTATTAGAAAATGTACTTGAAACCATCACATCAATTAAAGTGATCCACGGAAAACACAGGGGAAACATACTTGTATGAAGCTCCACAAATCGTTTAAGGATATCGAATAAATTCGTTAAAAGCAAATGCCAAGTAACAGAGTAACTCAATACGAATCCTGTTGCCTTGATTTCATCACAACGAGGACACAAGAGGCCAGCAATCGACTCCCAGTCTATGTCCGAAGGAAATCCATTCTCCCCCCAGCCTTCGAGGAATTGCCTTTAAAATCGCATTTAATCTGTACGAAAACCATATTTACCAATTTCAACTTGTGTGTGTTTACTTATCTAATATTGTATCGATGTGTCCTACTATTTGTTCGTAGTAGTGTGGTATTATTAGGGTCAAACAGATCTAGATAAATGTTGCGAAATTTCGAAACGACCGGCAGATAGAGACGAGCAAGGACCAAAACAGAGCGGCAACGATAGCAGAAAATACTTCAGTTTTGATTAAACCACTTCCTGCCGGCCGATGAACAGCGGGAGCAATGCGGAAATGCTAACAACGACATTTTATTGGCCAAACGCTCAAGGACGGAACAAGCCAAATTGAAAGTAAACAATCTTGCTCGTCTCTCCTCCTTTGATTGGGAGGCATCACTGTGTGGCGAACAACATCTCCGGTAGACGGAGACGGTGGTATAAGTGGTTAAAGCGGATTGTTTTCTTTTCCGGAACTTGGTGGTCCGAGGAAAATGAATTCCATAGGTATGTAGCGACGACATGAAAAATCCATAAACAACAGTACAACGACGACAGTCTCTTTAAGCTGCTGGATTAAGGACTATTCGCAGAATTTTCCATCCGCTGGCGTTAGACTTACTGATCACGTGTTTCCGGAAAGGAAGCTCGACAACAAACCTCCACAGCTCAATGACCTCAATCGACGATTGTTCCAATCAATTGTCAGCAAATGTCCTGCTGAAGCTCGTACCCACACTGGCCACAGATACTCTTTGACTTGGTCTCAATTAAAACCTACATATAGGTATATCTACGCTTGTTCGCACTCCTCACATACCATATCCATTACCTCATCGACCATAATCTCCGCAAAATTAATCCTCCGGACGAAGACAATAGAACAAAAGAAACACACGAGCACGAGGACGACCATGAACATGAACATGAGCATGAAGATGGAAACGAACCAACGGACAGAAGTGCTATTGGGTCCTTTGGTAGTTGTGTTCATTCAGATTGAGTAACATTGACGCAAAATTTATATCTTTGATGCGAGCAACGAGTACCTCCTGCTGAATAGGCAATCAGCAATTGATCCTGTAGGACTTTGATTTCCCACTCGAACCAGTACATTCCGCCTACATACCTGAAGCATCCACACATATCCCGTATATGGGGTAATGGTTACGATTTTGGGATGAACAGAACACCAATCCCGAAGCAATTCGAATCCTTTGATGAAGCTGTAGCGGCAGCTCTATCATGATTGATTCAGTGCAAATGCGAGTAGTCGTACAATAGGATCCGGGCATGATGGGCCGACCCGAGCAGTCGCGCATCAATTGGCGTCCTTCAGTCTACTGGCAATATCCCCGACTTGACAATTATGCGTCAAATTGCTGGAAGGCAATTTGTACGAGAGGAAATTGCTTGATTTGGATTCTCGAAGTCTTTGTCGGTCGTTTGAGGAACGCAAGGACATCGATGTGTAGCCGACCGCATTGGATTCTGTGTCGTTCTCAGTTGGCGTTCGTTTCGTGGCAGGCAATAATTGATTTTGGTGTGCCACTACTAATGGTAATTAATTCATGTTGACCTGAATGGCTGGGATAATTTATACGCCAGGCGTCTCACTTGTACGGATTAAGTGATACATTCTCTTCCGCAATGGTATCGGTAGAAAGGATGATAGGGATGATACGAAGGTCATCCGCTTGTTTAAATGTACGACGGCTTTGCTAGGCTTGTAATTTGCAATATACTTACTTACCTACTTAGGTGGCGCTACAGGCCTGGGGAGCCTGGGCCTCAACCAACAAGCGTCTCCAGCTGGCACGGTCTTTGGCCAGCTGTTTCTACCGCCGCATGCCAAGTTGGTTAAGGTCCCCTACCACCTGCGTGCGCCACCGTAGATGCGCCCTTCCTTCCAGGGTGGACTCGAAGACTTTTCGGGTCGGAGCTGTATTTTCCATGCGCTCTACATGGCTCAGCCACCTTAGACGCTGTACCCGTAGACGTCGTACCAGGCTGATGTCGCTGTACAGCCTGTACAGTTCTTCATTAAATCTTCTCCTCCATGCTCCAGTTGAACAAATGGGACAGTAGATAGAGAGCAGAATTTTCCTCTCGAAACGACCAAGGGCATCATCATCCGCTTTTGTTAGGACCCAAGTCTCTGCGCCGTAAAGGAGCACTGGGATGATCAAGTCTTATACAGTGTCGCCTTGGTTTTCCGAGAGAGGGCTCTTCTTCTCAATTTTGCCTCGTTGAGCCCAAAGGAACAGCGGTTGGCAAGAGTGATTCTGCGTTTTATCTCAGCGCTCTTGTTGTTGTCGCTGGTCATCAGTGAGCCAAGGTAGACGAATTCCTTGACCACATTTAAAGTTATGTCCGCCCATGGCGACGTTCTGCCCAGTACGTCGGTGTTGTCCGTCTCTTTTAGATGAAAGCAGATATTTGGTTTTACCCTTATTAACCTTGAGACCCATCTTAGCCGCTTCTACCTCAAGGCTTACAAAGGCCTCATTGACGTCTCGCAGTGTCCGTCCAATCACGTCAATGTCGTCGGCATACGCAAGCAATTGAGTAGACTTGAAATAAATCGTACCTCTTGTGTTGGCCAGTGACTCTTGCACGATCTTTTAAAGCACGATGTTGAAAAAGTTGCATGACAGCGCGTCACCTTGCCTAAATCCTTTTTTAACACCAAAGGTCTCGGTTTGCTCATTGCCGACCTTAATGGAGCAGCGAGAATTCTGCATTGTCATCCTGCACAGTCGGACGAGTTTGGCAGGGATGTTAAAACTAGACATGGCTTTGTATAGTTCGTCTCCACGCCCTGTCATACGCGGCTTTGAAATCGACCAAGAGATGGTGAGTGTCGATTTGGTATTCCTGGGTCTTCTCCAAGATCTGCCGTAGCGTAAATATTTTGTCTATTGTGGATTTACCTGGCCTGAAACCACACTGATAAGAGCCGATCAGGTTATCCAGAAACGGTTTCAGGCGTTCACACAATACGGCAGAGAAGATCTTATATGCGATGTTAAGGAGACTTATTCCCCGATAGTTGGCGCAGTTATAGGGGTCTCCTTTCTTATTGACCGGAAAAACGATGTTGAGACTTAAGTCTTGAAATCGCTACTTTGACTTCGTCTAGGTCGGGTGGACGGAATTTTCTTTCATCGTCGTCCATTAAGAATGGATCGTTCTGCCTGATAGCGTTATCCTGTCTGTCATCGCCGTTATACTGTCTGCAGAAGTGGTCTTGCTAAATCCTCGGCATCGACTGCGATTCCACTACCAGTTCTCCATTTGTAGCCACGGCATGTTCGTTTTACCTTATTGTTAAACTTCCGGGCGTTATACCTGTGGAAGCATCTCTCCATCTCCTCGATCTAACGCTTTCCGTGTTCTCTCTTCTTTCTTCTGAGAAGCGTGTGTTTCTGTCTTCCCTTCCGCTCATAGATTTCGCGAGCAGCTCTCGTCCGTCGTTGCAGCGTGGCTTTTTATGCCTCTTGTTTTGTTGCATGGGCTTGTTCGCATTGTTTGTCGAACCCGGGGTTTCTAGGTGGTGGTGGTTTGAAACCCCGCACCTCTGAGGCAGCGTCTCTGAGGGTGTTCTGGCAATGCACCCATTCCTGCTCTATTGCTTGCTCTGCTGTTGGCTGATTTTGAAATAGGCGCGATCGGCAAGGATTTTGGCAGTCTCTTGCTGTTGTAGCTTTCCGACTTACGGTGTCCTACTCGACTCCTAAGCATTCTTGATATCCTCATTCGTACCGAGTCAATGTTGGCTCCTCGGAAGGTTCTTACGTCGAGAATACTGAAAGAGTATCTGGCGTCGATCGCTGTTTGATCAATCTGGTTGGTGGTCGATTGATCAGGAGACCACCAGGTACCCATGTGAATGTTGAGATGGGGGAATCGTGTGCTTGCTACAAGGAGGTCACGCCCCGTTAGGAAATCGATTAGTCTAAATGCGTTGTTGGATGTGGTGTAATGGAGGATATGGTTTCCTATGATCGATCTAAATGTGTCTTCTTTGCCCAGCATTGCGTTGAAATCTCGTAGTACGACTTTGGTGTCATAACTGGGGCATTGGGCATATGTGCGGTCTAGGAGAACATAAAAGTCCTTGAGTCGATCATCTTTTTCTTCTGTGGCACCGTGCACGCATATTAGGGTGATATTTCCCAGTGTACCGTAGATGACAATTGTTGTGAGGCGTTCGGTTACATGCCGAAAGCTTGAGGCTTTTTTGCCTAAGTCTACCTCGGATAACAAATCCGCACCCAAATTAAGCGTTGGTTGTTTTCCTAGTCGCAATTACCGTTATACAAAGATATCATAGTTCTTCATCGGTTTTTTTGCCTGATCCATCCCATCGCACTCCTTGGAGTGCGGTAGTGTCTGCTTTGCAGCAGTCTAGGCACCTTTACAATTGATTGCCCGCAGCTGACCTGTTGAGGGATCTCACATTCCAGGTGCAGACTCGTAGATTCTTAATGCTTTTTCATGGATCGTCGACGTTGGAATCGTCCGTATCCGAGGCTTGTTGTAGTTTCGTAAGAAGATGGTTTTTCCGTCATAGAGATGTTAACCCTAAGCATAACCCTGAATCTGGAGGGCCATGTTCCTGTTATCTCAGGAACGACGGTGACTCTACTACTAGTTGTCCGTCTTCATCTCTACAGGCTTCTGCTCTGACTTTATAGCCCTTGCATTTTCGTTTTACTTTTTGTAAAACTTGCGAGCGTCATTCCTGTGGTAGCATCTCTCCATCTCCTCGATCTCACGCTTTTCACGCTCTCTGTTTTTCTTCCTTAAAAGCGTGTGTCCCCCTCTCCGTTTCTGCGTGTAATGTTCACGAGTGGCTCTCGTCCGTCTATGTAGCATGGCTGTGTAGGCGTTTTGCTTTGCTACATGGGCATTCCCACATTGTTCATCAAACCAGGGGCAGCTGACGGTGGCTCGAATCCAAACACATCACAGACAGCGTCTCTGAGGGCATGCTGGCAATGCTCCCACTGTTGTCCTGTGTGTTGCTCTTGTGTTTTTTTTTTTTTTTTTTGGAGACCAGCGGAGGTTCAAGAGTTGTTTTTTTTTATAGTCTCTTATGATGTGTTTTACACACACAACCTGAACAGAGTGCAGTGGTTTGGGTCGTTGTTGTTCGTTCACTACTCTCAGGGGTGGTTTTCCTAGATAGGACGAGAGCCGACCAAATTCCGAGTTGGTAGTAATTCGTTCGAGAACTTGGTATTGCATACGCAGAGGATGTTTGCGAGAGGAAACTCGATCGGCAAAGGTCCTAGTGGTCTCCTGCGATTGTAACTTTCCGACGTCAAAGTTTTGTTGTTCAGCTCCGTGGCATACTCGATATCTTCATTCGTACCCTGGCTACAACAAGGTAGTGATCCGAGTGGCTGTTAGCTCCTCGGAAGGTTCGTAACATCTAGGATGCTGGAGGAGTGTCTGGCGTCGATCGCATCGTGATCAGTCTGATTCGTGGTAGACTGACCAGGTGATCGCCAGGTTCCTTTGTGAATATTGAGATGCAGGAATCGTGTGCTAGCCAGAAGGAGATTGCGCCCCGCCAAGAAGTCGAGTAGCCGATGTCCGTTTTCGGGCGTGGTGTCATGTAGGCTATATTTGCCCGTGATCGACTCAAATGTGTCCCCTTTGCCCAGTTTGCATTAAAATCTCCTTGAACTATTTTAGTATCGTAGCTGGAACATTGGGCATAGATTCTGTCTAAGAGGTCGTAGAATTCTCCTTTGGGTCGATCGTCCTTTTCTTTGGTTGGGGCGTGAGCGCTTATCAAGCTATTGTTTCCAAATTTAGCTTTGATGCGGATTGTTATGAGGCGTTCGCTTACATCCCGAAAGCTTAAGACTTTTCCGAAAAAGCGCTCTTAGTTCTCCTTGTAGCAGTTCCCGTAGTAGATGTCACAGTTTTTCAGTTCTTTGCCTGGTCCATCCCATTGCACTTCTTGAAGTGCGGTTATACATATCTGCTTCATATGTAGCAGCTGAGGGCTTGCTCCAATTGATTTTCTGCACCCAGTCGGTTAAGGGACCTCTCATTTCAGGTGCAGACTCTCGTATCCTTTTGTCGTTTGCAGGGCTCGTCAGCTTTGTGGTTGTTTCCGAACAAGTGGTTTTTTCCTTGGTAGGGGTGTTGCCCCTAAGCACAACCCCTGGGAGGGCCAGGTTACTCTTTCCTCAGGGTTGGATTGCTGCACATATTGGTTCACTGCCTGGCGGGTGCCAGGGCAGCTATCCAGGGGAGGCCATGCGAAGGCTGTGTGTCAACTTGGATTGAGCATGGACAGAGATCGAAGCTTGCATTTGCGATGTTAAACGCGATCAACTTCTTTGCTCTGTATGCTCGCTATCTCCCCCCTAGCTTTTAGTGCTACGAATAAAATCAAAGTAAAAAGTGAAGCTCAAGCAGATCTTGAAAAATTAGGTTTAACAGACCTTTTACCTTTTATAAAATTGATCAAAAATAATAACAAATTTTTTTTCTTTTACCTTTCAGGTAAACATATCCTTGATTCTTCTACTACTTCTACTACTACAGAGCTTACGAGCATATACCACTACGAAATTATACGTAAGTTGAAAGAGAGTGTGTGTTGTGTGCCTAGAGCTTAAGATCAGCCACAAGATTCATCTCATTGGAAACGAACTTCTAAATTTAAATGTGTAAACACACTTAAGACACACGTACATGCATGGCACAAGGCTTTCATTTTATTGTGTTATTGTATACCGCTATACCACTACAGGCTACTTAATCACAACATTCTTAAATACCTTCATGCCTTGCTCTATTTTATTTATATGCGAATCTTCTTCTTCTTAGTGGTTCGGAGTGAACCTGGGCCTCAACCAACATGCCCCTCCATCTAGCACGATCTTTCGCTAGCCTTTTCCATTGCCGCACACCCAGTTGGCTGAGGTCCCCTTTCACCTGTGTGCGCCATCTTAAGGGCAGCCGTCCTCTGCTTCTTCGCCTCTCGGGGTTTGATTCAAAGACTCTCCGGGCTGGAGCTGTGGTGTCCATTCGCTCTACATGGCCCAGCCATCTTAGGCGTTGAATCCGTAGACGCCTGACTAGGCTCATGTCGCTGTACAGCCCGTAAAGTTCGTGGTTGAATCTTCTCCTCCATCCCCCGTCTGCGTTTATAGGCCCAATAATCACCAAAAATCTCCTCATCCGCTTATGATAGTGTCCATGCTTCTGCGCCGTACAACAGGACCGGGATGATAAGGGTCTTATATAGAGTCAAGTTTGTCGTTCGGGAGAGGACTCTATTACTCAGTTGCCTCCTGAGCCCAAAGAAACAGCGATTGGCAAGAGTTATTATGCGTTTGATTTCGGAGCTGATGTCGTTGTTCCAGGTCACTGCGGAGCCAAGGTAGACGAAGTCCTTAGCTACCTCGAACTCATATCTGCCTATACAAACGTTCTGGCCGAGACGTCGGTGGTGAGCGTCCTTTTTTGATGACAGCATATATTTAGTTTTGCCCTGGTTTACCGCCAAACCAATTTTCGCCGCCTCCATCTCAATACTCGCAAACGCCTCATTGACATCTCGCTTTGATCTACCTATTATGTCATTATCGTCGGCGTATGCAAGGAGTTGCAGGGATTTGAAATAGATTGTACCTCTTGTGCTCGTCTCTAATTACGCTATCGTATGCGGCTTTGAAGTCGACAAATAGGTGGTGATCGTCAACTTGAAATTCATTGGTTTTTTCCAGGATCTGCCGTAGTGTGAAGATTTGGTCGATGGTGGACTTCCCTGGCCTGAATCCGCACTGATAAGGACCTATCAGCTTATTTACAAAAGGCTTCAGGCGTTCACACAAAACGGCAGAGAAGATTTTGTAGGCGATGTTAAGGAGACTTATTCCTCTATATTTGGCGCAATCAGAGGGGTATCCTTTCTTGTGGATCGGGCATACGATGCTGAGACTCCATTCCTCGGGCAGGCTTCCCTCTAACCATATCTTACGGATGAGCTGGTGCATGCTCCCAACCAGGTCGTCCCCAGCTGCCTTGAAGAGCTCAGCAGACAGTCCGGCAATCTTAACTTCGTCGAGGTCAGGGAGACAGAATTCTCTGCGGTCTCCGTCGATTAGAAATGGATCATTCTGCCTGACAGCGGTATATTGACTAACATCGCCGTTATACAGTCTGCAGAAGTGGTTTTTCCATATTTGCAGCATCGACTGCGGTTCTACTACTAGGTGTCCGTTCTCATCCCTGCAGGCTTTCGTTCTGACTTTATAACCTTGGCATGTTCGCTTTATCTGTTGATAAAACCTTCGAACGTCACGCCTGCAGTAACACCTCTCCAAATCCTCAATCGCGCGCTTCTCGTGCTCTTTCTTCTGAGAAGCTTATACTCCTCCCTTCTTTTTAACTCGTAGAGCTCACGAGCTGCTCTTGTTCCTTTATGCAGCGAGGCCTTATATGCATCCTGCTTCGCTGTATGAATCCTCCTGCGCTCGCCATCGAACCAGGTGTTTCTTCGTGGTGGAGCCTTGAAACCCAAAACTTCGGATGCAGAGCTTTTCAGGGCTCGTTTGCAAAGGCTCCACTGCTGTTCTATTGATAGCGTGGAGGATGGAGGTGTATTGGAGAGCTTAAGAGAGACGCGATCGGTAAAAGCACGAGCGGTTTCTGGCGATAGTAGCTTTCCGACGTGATAACTTTGTATTCTTACTCTACTCCGCTGCGCTCGTTATATCCGTAAGTGCATGTTGGCTACTACAAGAAAGTGGTTCGAGTCGATGTTAGCCCCTCGGAAAGTTCGAACATCAAGAATAGTAGAGGAGTGTCTGACGTCGATCGCTATGGGATCAATCTGGTTGGTAGTCGAGTGATCAAAGACCGCCAGGTGCCTTTGTGGATATCGAGGTGCAGTAAGCACGTACTGGCTAGAGGGAGATTTCGCCCCGTAGCAAGATCAATCAGCCTGTTACAGTTATCGGAGGTGGTGTCGTGTAGGCTATGTTTGCCGATGACTCGTTCAAATATGCTTTCCTTACCCAGCTTGGCATTGAAGTCTCCTAGTACAATTTTGATGTCATAGCTGGGACATTGGGCATACGTTCTGTCTAGGAGATCGTAGAACTCATCTTTGGCTGAGTCATCCTTGTCTTCCGTGGGGGCGTTGACGCAGATCAGGCTGATGTTAAAAATTTTTGCCTTGATACGGATTGTTATGAGGCGTTCGCTCACATGCCGAAAGCTTAGGACTTTTTGCCTTAGTCTAGCTCGAACAACAAATCCGCATCCAAACAATCGTTGCCCTCTCTCCCTATAGCAGTCGCCGTAGTAAATATCGCAGTTTTTCATCCGCTTTATACCCGGTCCATTCCATCGCATTTCCTGGATGGCGGTTATGTCCGCTTTATAGCGGTCTAGGACGTCCGCAAGTTGTTCGGCTGCACGTGGCCTGTTTAGGGACCTACCATTCCACGTACAAAGCCGAAGATCATTGTCCTTTTTCGTTTTTTGCAAGGGTCGTCAACATAAATCCGGTCCGTTATATCCGAGGCTTGTGGTTGTTTCGGAGTTTGTGTTTTTTTTTTGGCGCAGGAGGCTCGCCATTCGCCCTTCCC
The DNA here is from genome assembly GCA_951905685.1 of Eumerus sabulonum. Lineage (NCBI taxonomy): Eukaryota > Metazoa > Arthropoda > Insecta > Diptera > Syrphidae > Eumerus > Eumerus sabulonum. The sequence continues at coordinate 12,382,771 of OX645060.1, forward strand.
CGTCTGCAATTTCCATAGGAAATCTCCAGACGGCACCACGAGGAGGTGGGGATAGGACTTACTAACAGTGCCGCAAGATGTTCGACTGCGGTGGCTCTTCTCGCTTTTTAGCAGGCCAGCATCCGTCGGATAGATGCTACCCCTACGAGGCCTTTGTTAGTCCTTTGCCATCCACCGCTATACCACTACAGGCTACTAATCACAACATTCATAAATACCTTCACGCCTTGCTCTATTTTATTTCTATGCGAATATTGCATGAAATTAATAAATTCTTTCCTAAATACCAACAACGCTAATAAACAAGGACATTACGACAGAGCAACTTGTGTAGTCCGTATCTCTTAAGTTAAATAATTCAATACGAAAGGGATTAACAACTTTCAGCGTTTATCACTTGGGGATGGTTTCAACTCCTGTTACTCAAAAGGCTCATTTGTAAACCTAACCACCGTAGCTGAGTAGTAATTGGACCTAAGAGTAGCAAAATGAAAATATTGCCGGAATCTTGGAAGCAAGCAACGAGACCGGAATCTTCAGAATCTCCCCTTCGTTTGCTTTTTCTATCGAACGAGTACGAGTTCAACTTCTAATTAAAAGCAAAATTCATTTTGGGGCACTGCTTAGAGTATACAATTTGCCTACCATTCACAGCAATATTGAAAGGAGAATAACGAATTCGTTAAATTCAAAGTTTCTTTACTCATGAGTTTTTAATCGATTTATCTACAAAGCTAATTCGTTCATTTCAAGTGAATGCCAACCAGCTTACTTTACATATTTACTGTTCCGAGTTTCTTCGTCTTCTTTGGTGGCGTTACAGCCCATGAAGGACCAGAGCCAAACTTTCCTTCAATCACCCATGTTGTGTGTGATTCTATTTTTCACACAGGTGAAAGGGACCTACAGTTTAATGCCGATTCCGAACGGCTTGAGTTGAGAAGCCTTTTCTAGGCAAGTTATACTACGGGGGGTTTCGCCAGTACCCCGCCGAGGAGGGACGCCGCGAAATAAACATTCGATGGCGTTGGTGTTATCGGGATCCGAACTCGCTCGTCGTGCGTCAGAGTCCAACACACTAACTACTGCGCCACGGCGCCCTTCCGAGTTTAGAAATTTTATTAAAGTGGCGCTATAGTTCGTGGTGAACCTGGGCCTCAACCAACAAGCGTCTCCAGCTGGCACGGTCTTTGGCCAGCTGTTTCCAGCGTCGCACGCCCTGGTTGGTTAAGGATCCCTTCTATCTGCGTGCGCCACCGTAGATACGGCCGGCCTGCCGCGCCTTCCTTCCGGGGTGAATTCGAAGACTCTTCGGGTCGGAGCTGAATTTTCCATGCAGTCTACATGGCCTAGCCACCTTAGACGCTGTATCCGTAGACGTCGTACCAGGCCGATGTCGCTATAAAACCCGTACAGTTCTTCGTTAAATCTTCTCTTCCATACACCGTTTGAACAAACGGGAGAATTTTCCTCCCGAAACGACCAAGGGCACCTTCTTCCGCTTTTGTTAAGGTCCAAGCCTCTGAGCCGTAAAGAAAAATTGGGATGATCAAAGTCTTATATAGTGCCACCATGGTATTCCAAGTGAGGGCTCTACTTCTCAATTGCCTCTTGAGCCCGAAGAATCATTGGATGGCAAGAGTGATTCTGCGTTTTATCTCAGCGCTGGTGTTGTTGTCGCCGGTCATGAGTGAGCCACGGTAGACGAATTTCTTGACCACTTCAAAGTTATATCCGCCCATGGTGATGTTCTGGCCAATACGTCGGTGTTGACCATCTCTTTTAGATGAAAGCAGATATTTGGTTTTACCCTCATTAACCTTGAGACCCACCTTAGCCGCTTCTACCTCAGTGCTTACAAAGGCCTCATTGACGTCTCGCTGTGTCCGTCCAATCACGTCAATGTCGTCGGCGTACGCAAGCAATTGCGTAGACTTGAAATAAATCGTACCTCTTGTGTTGGCCAGTGACTCTTGCACGATCTTTTCAAGCACGATGTTGAAAAAGTTGCATGACAGCGTGTCACCTTGTCTAAATCCTTTTCTAACATCAAGGGTCTCGGTTTGTTCATTACCGGCCCTAATGGAGCAGCGAGAATTCTCCATTGTCACCCTGCACAGTCGGACGAGTTTGGCAGGGATGTTAAAACTAGACATGGCTTTGTATAGTTCGTCTCTACGCCCTGTCATAGGCGGCCTTGAAATCGACCAAGAGATGGTGAGTGTCGATTTGGTATTCCTGGGTCTTCTCCAAGATCTGCCGTAGCGTAAACATTTGGTCTATTGTGGATTTACCTGGCCTGAAACCACACTGATAAGAGCCGATCAGGTTATCCAGAAACGGTTTCAGGCGTTCACACAATACGGCAGAGAAGATCTTATATGCGATGTTAAGGAGACTTATTCCCCTATAGTTGGCGCAGTCAGTACTTTCTTATGGACCGGGCAAACGATGCCGATGTTCCATTCGTCGGGCATGCTTTCCTCCGACCATACCTTGCACATGAGATGGTGCATGCACCTTAAAAAGCTCAGCAGACAGGCCGTCTGCGCCCGCGACTTTATTAGACTTAAGTCTCGATATCGCTATTTTGACTTCGTCTAGGTCGGGTGGACGGAATTCTCTTACATCGTCGTCGACTACGAACGGATCGATCTGCCTGACAGCGGTATCTTGTCTGTCATCGCCGTTATACAGTCGCAGAAGTGGACTTGCCAAATCCTCAGCATCAACTGCGACTCTACTACCAGTTCTCCATTTTCACCCCTGCAGGCCGCCGCTTTGGCCTTGTAGCCATGGCATGTTCATTGTATCTTATTGTAAGACTTCCGGGCGCAATTCCTGCGGAAGCATCTCTCCATCGCTTCGATTTCACGCTTTCCGTGCTCTCTCTTCTTTCTTCTGAGAAGCGTGTGTTCCTGTCTTCTCTTGGCGAGATATAGATTTCGCGAGCAGCTCTTGTCCTTCGTTGCAGCGTGGCTTTTTATACCTCTTGTTTTGCTGCATGGGCTTGTTCGCATTGTTCGTCGAACCAGGGGTTTCTAGGTGGTGGCGGTTTGAAACCCAGCACCTCTGAGGCAGCGTCTCCGACGGCGCTCTGGCAATGCGCCCATTCCTGATCTATTGTTTGTGCTGCTGTGGGCGGATTTTGAGAGAGCATGGAGCAGACACGATCGGCAAAGATTCTGGCAGTCTCTTGCGATTGTAGCTTGTAGTCGAGAATACAAGAGAAGTGTCTGGCGTCGATCGCAATGTAATCAATCTGGTTGGTGGTCGATTGATCAAAAGACCGCCAGGTACCCTTGTGGATGTTAAGATGGGGGAATCGTGTACTTGCTACAAGGAGGTTACGACCTGCTAGGAAATCGATTAGCCTTAGTCCGTTGTCGGATGCGGTGTTATGGAGGCTATGCTTTCCTATGATCGACTCAAATATGTCCTCCTTGCCCAGTTTTGCATTAAAATCTCCTTGGACTATTTTTGTGTCGTAGCTGGGGCAATGGGCATATGTTGTGTCTCGGATATCGTAGAATTCTTCTTTGTGTCGATCATCCTTTTCATCTGTTGTTTCCAAACTTAGCTTTGATGCGGATTGTTATGAGGCGTTCGCTTACATCATGGAAGCTTAAGACTTTTTGTCGGAGTCTTCCTCGGATAACGAATCCGCAACCGAATAGGCGCTGTTTGTTCTCCTTGTAGCAGTTCCCGTAGTAGATATCGCAGTTTTTCAACCATCTTTTGCCTGGTCCATCCCATCGCATTTTTTGAAGCGCGGTTTTATCTGCTTTATAGCAGTTAAGGGTTTGCTCCAGTTGATCGTCTGCATACGGTCTGTTAAGGGACCTCACATTCCAGGTGCAGACTCTCAAGTCGGTTAGTTGTTTGTAGGGGTCGTCAGCTTTGTATCCGTCCGTATCATAGTCTTGCGGTTGCTTCTGAACAAGTGGATTTTAACGTGATAGGGATGTTATCCCTAAGCACAATCCCCAACCTGGAGGGCCAGGTCCTCTTTCCCCAGGAACAAGGGGTTGGGTCGCTGCACACATTGGTTCACTACCTGGCGGGTGCCAGGGTAGCTATCCAGGGGGGCCACGCGGAGGCTGTGTGTCAACTTGGATTGAGCAGGGACAGAGATCGAAGCTGGCGTTTACCATGTTAAACGCGATCAACTTCTTTGCTCTGTTTGCTCGCTCCCTCCCAATAGTATAATGTGGCTATTTAATTATTTTTAAACGTTTTAGAATTATATGAACATTAAAAGCGATTTATTAATTTTTGCAATGCAATTTAAACGAACACTGGCTCGCTACAACGCCGCTTTGCTAAGCTCTCTGCTGTGTTTTGTGCTGTCCAAAGACCGCAGCACACGCTGAACTGACAGCCAAGCAAATGTAAGAAAAAGAAACAAAAATGAACGAAATAATGAGTAAACAAAAGATGAAATTAAAAAAAAAAAAAAATCAATAAGAAAACAAAAATGCGATGGCGATTCAAAATTAAAAAGAAAATAACTATAGAAGGCGGTGGTAATATAATGCGCAAGTGTGGGTAGTTGAAAGGCAGTGGCTTACCCGACCGCCGAATAGACTAACCCAATGCTAGGAACGGTGTGTGACACTTTTCTCTTGGTGCAAATAACCCGACCAACCGCAGCGAAGTACCAAACCTGAGTGAGTTTGCACAGATTGCAGCACGGCTTTTATACCATTTTTGTGCCGTCGATTTTCGTGGTTGGTGCGGGCCGTTACTCTTCAATTCCTCTTTTTAGAGTTGCCATGTAGTTTTTTTTTTCCTTTTTATTTTTTCGTATAAAAAAAGTTTATACATTAAAGAGCTTAACATTATAATAAAAATAAAATATAATATGCACAGACAGTATAACAAAAATCGTCAACATAAAGCTTGTGGTTGTCTTTGAGTTTACGATTTTTTAAGGTTACAGCTTACTTCTTCTTCTTCTTAACGGGCGCTACAGTTCGGGGTGAATCTGGGCCTCAACCAACATGCCCCTCCATCTAGCACGATCTTTCGCTAGCCTTTTCCGTTGCCGCACACCCAGTTGGCTGAGGTCCCCTTCCACCTGTGTGCGCCATCTTAAGGGCGGCCGTCCTCTGCTTCTTCGTCCCTCGGGGCTGCATTCAAAGACTCCCCGGGCTGGAACTGTGGTGTCCATTCGTTCTACATGGCCCAGCCATCTTAGGCGTTGAATCCGTAATCGCCTGACTAGGCTCATGTCGCTGTACAGCCCGTAAAGTTCGTCGTTTAATCTTTTCCTCCATCCCCCGTTTGCGTTTATAGGCCCGAAAATCACGCGCAAAATCTTTCTCTCGAACCGACCAAGGGTCTCCTCATCCGCTTTTGATAGTGCCCATGCTTCTGCGCCGTACAAGAGGACCGGGATGATAAGGGTCTTATATAGAGTCAACTTTGTCGTTTGGGAGAGGGCTCCATTCCTCAATTGCCTCCTGAACCCAAAGAAACAGCGATTGGCAAGAGTGATTCTGCGTTTAATTTCGGAACTGATGTCGTTGTTCCAGGTCACTACGGAACCAAGGTAGACGAAGTCCTTAACTGCCTCGAACTTATATCTGCCAATACAAACGTTCTGGCCAAGACGTCTGTGGTTAGCGTCCTTTTTTGATGACAGCATATTTTTTTTTTTTTTTTTTTTTTTTTAGAAACTCGCGCAGGTTCAAGAGTTTTTGATATTTTCTTATAATGTGTCATATACACACAACCTGAACGGAGTGCAGTGGTTTGGGTCGTTGATGTTCGTTAACTCTCAGGGGTGGTTGTCCTAGATAGGACGAGAGCTGACCGAATTCCGCGTTTTTGGTTGTAGTCCATACTAATTCGTTCAAGCAATTTTTAGTATTGCATACGCACAGGATGAATTCCAGTTGACCATATACTGTGAGTGTTATGCCTGCAGCAGTACATCTGGTAACTTTCCATTCACAACTGCGTTGCATACTTTTGTCCGTATAGGAATTACTTTTTTTCTTGGCTATGAAGCGAATTGAACTATAGACCTTCCGCTCGGCGGTCGATGATGTTAACCACTGCACCACGGCCACCCCCGTGGCATATATTTAGTTTTGCCTTCGTTTACCGCCAGACCAACTCTCGCCGCCTCGAACTCAATACTCGCAGACGCCTCATTGACATCTCGCTGTGATCTACCTATTATGTCAATATCGTCGCCGTATGCAAGGAGGTTCGAGGATTTGAAATAGATTGTGCCTCTTGTATTGGCCAGTGATTTTTGCACAATCATTTCCAATATGATGTTGAAGAAATCACTCGACAGCGCATCGTCCTGCCTAAATCCCTTTTTGACATCAAAATTATCAGTAAGGCGTTCACTGATCCGGATGGAACAGGGAGCATTCTCCAAAGTCATCCTGCATAGTCTGATGAGTTTAGCAGGTATGGCAAAGGTAGACATAGCGTTGTATAGCTCGTCTCTAGTTACGCTGTCGTATGCGGCTTTGAAGTCGACAAATAGTCGGTGAGTCTCGACTTGAAATTCATTGGTTTTTTCCAGGATCTGCCGTAGGTTGGAGATTTGGTCGATGGTGAACTTCCCTGGCCTGAATCCGCACTGATAAGGACCTATCAGCTTATTTACAAAAGGCTTCAGGCGTTCACACAAAACGGCAGAGAAGATTTTGTAGGCGGTGTCAAGGAGACTTATTCCTCTGTAGTTGGCGCAATCAGAGGGGTATCCTTTCTTGTGGATTACAGCTTACTGGGCGCAACTAACTCGTCATTCGCTCTTTTCCGTCTGTCATTTTCAGAGAAAATCTGATCTGGATCTGATGATACCACGAAGAGGTGGGAGTGGGACTTTTTAACAGTGCCGCAAGGTGTTCGTCTGCAGTGGCTTTTCTCCCTTTTCTAACAGGTCAACATCCGTCGGATAGATGCTACCCTTACGAGGCCTTTGTTAGTTCTTGGAGTTGTTCACAAGCGGAAAACGACGCTCAACCCCGCTTGGCTTCAAATCATAAGGAACCCAAGTGCCTTATTTTCGAATCATTTCCAACGAATGCAATCGCTTGGAAATGGCTTGGCGGGTAAATCGTAATACTGAACCAACCTGTTATTGCGTTTGGTACGGACCCTCACCCAGCAAATGACCGACTATAAGGAACTCGGAGCACCGAGACAGAGCTAGGCCAAGCCTCCTTATCAAGCGTGTGTTCCCTCCACATGTTGGCGCTGTAAAATAGCTTCATTCATAACATTCTTCTTTTGATTGCCTGTTCAGAGTCCATTCTCCGTTCTAAGTGTCTCGCTCATTTTAGTCTTCGCGATCGTGGTCTTTCCATGTTCTATTTATAACAGCTTACACACGATGCGTAGTACGTCTGTATCAAAGTCAAAGATGCTCAGTCAACACTGCCATGTGATTATGGAAATACGACTTGAATTTTGTTATCAAAATTCTGTAAAAAATCGTACTATCGTCAGAACCGGCCTACTGAGTAAGCAATCCGAGACATAGTGACCTAATTTGTGACCCAAAAATAGACTCTTCGTATGAGCCACTTAAAACGTAGTTGAGATAATCTGTAAAAATTGGCAAGCACCAAATACACCAGATTCAGTGCTCTTCGAGCAATACTAGCGATAGCATTGGGCCTCATCCTTATTGTTTGAAATTTTTTTTCTACGCTTCACATTTTTGATAATTGAAAACGAAGTCGACAAATTTCCAGAAATAGATCTTTGAATACTCTTCCTCTCGGGCGCTGCAGTTCGGGGTTTCCCTGGGGCTTAACCAACATGTCCTTCGAAATTGTACGATATTTTGCTAGCCTTTTCCATTACCGCACACGTAGTTGGCTGAGGTCGTCTTCCACCTGTCGGCGCCACCATAGGTACGGCCGTCTTCTGTTTCTTCGTCCCTCGGGATTGGATTCAAATACTCTCCGGGCTGGAGCTGTGAGGTCCATTCGCTCATCACGGTCTAGCTATTAAATTGATAGACGCCTGACTAGACTCATGTCGCTGTATTGCTCGTGGCTGAATAATTCCCTTCATATCCCGTCCGGCATTCTAGGACCTAAAATTACACGCAAAACGTTTCTTTCGAAACGGCCAAGGACTTTCTCATCTGCTGTTGATAGTGCCCAGGACCGGGGTGATAAGGGTCTTCTATAGGGTGTCGTTCGAGAGAGGACTCTATTACGCAACTGCCTCTTGAGCCCAAAGAAACCACAATTAGTGAGAGAGATTCTGCGTTTAATTTCGGCGCTGACTTCGTTGTTCCAGGTTACTGCGGAGCCAAGGTAGGCGAAGTCCGTAACTTTCTTCTTTGATGGCGTTACAGCCCATGAAGGACTAGAGCCAAGCTTCTCTCAACCACCCATGTTGTGTGTGATTTATTTTTCACATAGGTGAAAGGGACCTACAGTTTAATGCCTATTCCGAACGGCGTGAGTCGAGAAGCTTTTTCACGGCAAGTATACTACGGGATGTTTTGCCAGTATACGCCGCCGAGGAGGAACGCCGCGAAATAAACATTCGATGGCGTCGGTGTTATCGGGATCCGAACTCGCTCATCGTGCGTCAGAGTCCAACACACTAACTACTGCGCCACGGCGTCCTCCGCAACTACTTCAAACTTATATCTGCCAATACAAACGTTCTGGCCAAGACGTCGTTGGTGAGTGTCCTTTTTTTGATGACAGCATTCATTTAGTTTAACCCTCGTTTACCGCCAAACCAATTTTCGCCGCCTCCGCCTCATTACTCCCAGCAAGATTAAAAGCACCAGGCCTAAGGATAATACGTGGTTTGACTTGAGCTGCAAAGAGGCTATTAGGCTCAGGGAGCTAAGTTTTCGGGCCTGCAAGGCAAACGGTTCTGAGGAAAACCGAAAGTACTTACGAGCCAGAAATGGCTGCAACACACACATTCGACGGGTTAAATTCCAATCCGACCAAAAATTAAGGCGTAAAATCCTTCAATGTCCCAAAGGTAAAAAAGTTTCTGGTCGTTTGTAATAAACGTAAAAAACTCAACTACGTCGTCTATACGGACACTCATCCACAATGACATTCCAGCTGTCACCCCTTAGACAAAGCTAACCTACTTGCTGCCCATTTCGCAACCAGTTCTCAGCTGCCAGCTTGTACTTTGTCTCCGCCTGTACTAGAGTGCGTCAATTCCACCATGGGACTAACCCACTTCCGCACCCGTACAGTCGCAAGGGTTCTTAAAGACCTCGACAGACACAAATCCACTGGTCGAGATGGTATTGCCCCAATAGCTCTGAAGAGGTGTTCTTCTACGCTGGCAAAACCACTGCGTAAGCTTTTTCACCTTTCCTTCTCCTCTGGGCTCTTTCCACGTAGGTGGAAAACAGCATTTGTCCAGCCTATACCCAAAAAAGGGCGAATCATCTTCACCCTCGAACTACCGACCCATTGCACTAACGTCCCTTCTTTCCAAGGTCATGGAAACGGTAATCAACCGTCAGCTTATGAAATATCTTGAATCATGGAAACTCCTCAATGGCCGTCAATACAGTTTCCGCAGCAACAGATCCACTGGTGGTTTGATGGCATATCTCGCTGAAAAGTGGAATCACTCGCTTCACCAAACAGGTGAAAGCGAAATTGTTGCACTGGATATTTTGAAAGCATTTGACAGGGTTTGGCACGAAGCCCTTTTGTCGACAATGTGTGCTTTTGGGATCGATGAGTCTCTTTTTCAATGGATTAGAAGCTACCTTTCGAATCGTTCAATTCAAGATGTTTTGGACGGATTCAAGTCTGACACTTACTTTGTAAATGCTGGCGTTCCCCAGGGCTCCGTTTTGTCTCCGACACTCTTTCATATTTTCATAAATTAACTCCTGCCTGTTACCTCTAATCCAATTCACTCCTTCGCTGACGAAAGTACCCCCAGCTTCTCATATTCGTTCACTAGTTTACGACCCTGCACTTCGGTTGTAGATAGTGAGCGACAGCGTATGTTGAGCTCATTAAATTCCGACATCGACAGCATCGTCCAATGGGGTAAAAACAATAGAGTGGAATTGAATGCATCCAAAACACAATGCCGTCCCTTGTCTTTAAAGCGTATAACTAACCCGCAGCCACTATCCATGAATGACACTTGCATCTCAGAAACTTAAAAGCCTTCCATCCTGGGTATGAGTGTTGCTCACAATCTCAATTGGAGCGACCACATATTCAGTGTCGCCAAGAATGGTGCGAAATGCCTAGGCTTCGTATACAGATGCAAGAAATATTTCTCACCTTTAGATCTGGCTACAATCTACAAGGCGTTCATTCGCCCCAAATTAGAGTTTAACGCTCATGTCTGGTCCGGTGCTTTCAAGACCTCATTGCACCTACTAGACCGAATACAAAAACGAGCCATAAAACTGATAGGCGACTTCAGCATTACCAAAACATTAGACTCGCTGGAACACCGCAGGAATGTTACCTGCCTCTCCCTGTATATAGAGAATCTTTCATTAACCGAACCACACGAATCTGGAACTCCCTGCCGGATTCGGTTTTCCCCCCTCAATGCAACATGAAAGCATTTAAGATCAATGTCCATCGGCATCTCCTCTATTCCTCTTCCTCTCTACCTTCTGCCCGCACTGTGTCACCGACATAATAAGGTTATTAGACCTTGAGTGCGCGCAAATTATTTACAAAAAAAAAAAAAAAAGTAACGGCTCTCCAAGTCCTCAATCGCGCGCTTCTCGTTCTTTTTCTTCTTTCTCCTGAGAAGTTTGTGCTCCTCCCTTCTTATAAACTTGTAGAGCTGACGAGCTGCTCTCGGTCTTCTGCACAGCGGAGCTTTATATGTCTTCTGCTTCGCTGAGTGAATCCTCCTGCACTCGTCATCGAACCAGGTATTTCTTCGTGGTGGAGCCTTGAAACCCAAAACTTCGGATGCAGAGCTTTTCAGGGCTTGTTTGCAAAGGCTCCACTGCTGTTCTATTGACAGCGTGGAGGATTGAGGTGTATTGGAGAGCTTAAGGGAGACGCGATCGGTAAAAGCACTAGCGGTTTCTGGCGATAGTAGCTTTCCGACGTGATAACTTTGTATTCTTACTCTACTCCGCTGCGCTCGTTATATCCGTAAGTGCATGTTGGCTACTACAAGATAGTGGTTCGAGTCGATGTTAGCCCCTCGGAAAGTTCGAACATCAAGAATAGTAGAGGAGTGTCATACGTCGATCGCGATGTGATCAATCTGGTTGGTAGTCGATTGATCAAATGACCGCCAGGTGCCTTTGTGTATATCGAGGTGCGGGAAGCGCGTACTGGCTAGAAGGAGATTTCGCCCCGTAGCAAGATCAATCAGCCTGTGTCCGCTATCGGAAGTGGTGTCGTGTAGGCTACGTTTGCCGATGACACGTTCAAAGATGCTTTCCGTACCCAGATTAGCAGTACAATTTTGATGTCATAGCTGGGACATTGAGCATACGTTCTGACTAGGACATCGTATAACTCATCTTTGGCGGAGTCATCCTTGTCTTCCGTGGGGGCGTGGACGCAGATCAGGCTGATGTTAAAAAATTTAGCCTTGATACGGAAATCCGCATCCAAACAATCGTTGCCCTCTCTCCCTATAGCAGTCGCCGTAGTAAATATCGCAGTTTTTCATCCGCTTTATACCCGGTCCATTCCATCGCATGGCGTACAAAGCCGAAGATCATTGTCCTTTTTTCGTTTTTTGCAAGGGTCGTCAACATAAATCCGGTCCGTTATATCCGAGGAGAGCACCGTGGCGCAGTGGGTAGTGTGTTGGCCTCTGACGCAGATGACGCGGGATCGAATCCTGACACATCCATGTCATCGAACGTGTTTTTTCACGGTGTTTCTCCTCAGCGGGGTTCTGACAAAACCCCCTGTAGTAAAATTGTCATGAAAATCTTCTCGAAATTCACCGTTCGGAACCGGCAATAAATTGTAGGTCCCTTTCACCTATAGGAAAATGAAATTACACACAACATGTCTGATTGAGAGAAGCGCGGCTCAGGTCCTTCATGGACTGTAACGCCAACATACATTTTAATTTAATTTATTATTAAGCTTATTACAAGCTATCCTTAAACAATCTAAACTTAAATTTAAACTTAAATACTAGCTACTTAACCTACGGGTGAAAAGGGTGAAGTGGTGTGTGGGAGGTATAGGGATTAGATTAGATTTTTTTTTATTTAATTGGTCCATGGGAGAGATTTTTTAATGGATGGAAGAGATAGATGAAAGTCAATGGATGTTTGAGAATGGTTGGCTAAACGCAACATTCCACAAATTGGTTCGTTGTAGCCATAGTTAGTGCGATGAGGAGGGAGTCTGAAAAGTGGACTTGATCTTAGGCGACGAGGGTTGGTATTGAGCGAAATCATATCAAGGAGGGCAGGAGAGTCGATAATTCCAGCTATGAGCTGGTAAATGAAGAGAATGTCCGCTGCCTCACGGCGTGCTTTCAGGGTTTGTAAGCCGATCACGGTCTTCGTAGGGTGGTAATACAGTCCTATCAGACCACGGGAGACCTCTTAAGGCAAAACGCAGAAATCTGCGTTGCACAGCTTCAATTCGTGCAGAATGGCTAACGTAATACGGAGACCAGGAGTCCAGACCGTATATAATGTAGACGGATTTAGTGACGTAGGGATTCGAGAATTCCTTAGACCAACGTTTTATAAAACCAAGATCAGAATTAGCTTTGTGTATGAAATGATGGAGACAAGGTTTAGTTCTCTGTCGCATATGATACCTAGGTCGCGTATGAAGGAGACGTGGGGTACAGGCTCGTTAAGTAGATAATATGTTCTAGGAGCAGAGGGAAAGCGTTTCCGAGTGAACGTAACGAACTGGCATTTACCGATGTTGAGTTCCAGGTTGTTGTTATCACACCAATTACCGAAGGATACAAGGTCGCTTTGGAGTGCTAGCGAGTCTGCAGGAGTTGATATTGTCTTGCTGATTTTCATGTCATCTGCATATATTGACAAATGGGAATCTTTTAATGTAAGGTCGACATCGTTAACAGCGAGGACAAATATTAAAGGGCCGAGATGACTACCCTGCGGAACACCGGAAGAGGCGATGATGGGGTCAGAGATACAGTTTCTGAAAAGTACTCTATATTGGCGATTCTCAAGGTACGATTTAAGCCATGATATGATTTGGGGCGGGAAGCCTAAAGCCTCTACTTTGAAATAAATTAATGTACCTATGGCTTAACTTATCGAATGCTTTACTAAAGTCAGTAGTGATAACATCAACCTCGTTGCCTTGCTCCAGAGTTAGAAGTATTTTGGAGGCAAATTCGGTAAGGTTGGTTGTGGTAGACCTGCCTTTTAAGAAACCATGCTGCCGGGAGGAGAAGATGGACTTGCAGTGGAAGAACATTGAATCATACACGACGGACTCGAAGAGCTTAGGGATAGCGGACGGTTAGCAATCGGTCTGTAGTTAGTAATATCCATGTTGGGACCTTTTTTGTGAATGGGGAAGATGAAAGGATTTTTCCAAACGGTTGGAAAGAGAGCTTGACGAAGGGAATGGCGAAAGAGAATGGAGAGAGGTTTGCAGAGGGAAGCGATACATTTCTTGAGGAGAATGGCTGGGAGACCATCGGGACCCGGAGAGAAGTCATCATATTGTGGTGAACCAAGTCCTCATTGATATCAATTACGGAGAGCGATGTCTGAGAGCAGTTATCCATATAGCTGAAAAATACAGGGTCGGGTTTATAACTGCAGTCGCTAAATGATAGGCTAAAGAATGAGGCAAAAAGGCTCGCTACGATTTTGGGGTCGTCGGAGGTAGTGTTGTTCCATTTGAGAGTGGAAGGGACACCATCTGATTTTCTTTTGAGGTTGATGAGTTGGTAGAAGCGTCTAGGATCGGTAATAAGGGACGTCTGCATTAATTGAAGATATGAGTTGTAGAGGGTGTCACAGAGGATAGAGAAGCGTTGGGAGGCTTGTTGGTACTTCACATGATCAGAGGGGGAATTCGACGTTAAAAACTTCTTCCAAAGTTTATTTCTTGTATTACCGGGAGTACACAGTTCCTTGTTATACCAGGGAGGTGTTGAGAAAAATTTTTTTCGAGGGACTTAAGGAACAAATTGGATTATGCAGTTAAAGAGTACATACATACATATATCCGAGGCTTGTGGTTGTTTCGGAGTTTGTGTTTTTTTTACGGTTACGGCTTACTAGGCCGTAGCCCAACCGACTAATCCTCATTAGTCATTCGTCATCTACTGTACTTCCCATGGTCAGGAAATTTCCAGGTGGTACCACGAGGAGATGGAAATAGGACCTGGCTACCATGGCTGCAAGGTGTTCGATCTAGAGGCTGCTACTCGTCAGCAGATGTTTCTCCTATGAAGCCTTTGTTAGTCTTTTACCATCTAGATCTTTGAATCACCTTGCCATTACTCAGCATAAGTATCAGATAAACCAGTGAATCAGTACTATAACCAGCAACATTTTTGAGTTCAGCGTGAGCCATTTCCCCTGAATGATTGAATCAAATCCGAATATTATGGACACTCACTGTATTTAGGATCATTTCCAGATAAAATATTTAAAAAATCGATTTATCTACTGAATGGTATGAAGTAAACTAAAAAAAATCTTTCCACTTCCGTTGAGGATACAAAATGGTACGACACGCCGAGCAATTTAATCAACAATTCTCTAGATATCACACCGAATCCATCAAACATCCTCCTGAGGCTGCACTTTCTGCATTGCACTTCAATCTAATTCAATCAATGATACGAGTCACAATATTTTTTTTTCGTACGCCTTTTAGATACATTTTATGATTCCCAAAGCGACCCGTCCGCATCGGTATTATCCTGGTAACCTGTATGTGTACATACGTTGCCAACGAATATAATACAAAAAAGGATATGCAGCACCTGCCCTTCTGGATCATTTTTCAAAATATGTATCCAACAGCCAGGAAAAAACCGGAGAGCAATGAACAGGCTAATCTCCTTTATGAACGTTTTACTGACCATGTTCCGCATCGCTGAAAAAAAATAACGCATAGTGCCAGTACTGGCGTCTGTGGGTAGGTAGGGACAACAGAAAATAATTCCCTTCGGTCCAATGCATCTCCGTGCGGAATCAGTAACGCCGAAAGCCGAATTGTACACTAAAGTGTATCTGCAACGAGTTGTAAAGCTTCTGGGGTTTTTTTTTCTGATTTTTGTATCCATCCATTCCTTTCGAATGAAATACGCGGAGTTCGCTGAAGTACATCCGTTTCGTTTTTTTAATGTCGGTCCATCGATTTTTTTATGCGCGCCATGGTGTTTTGAGTACACGCGGCAGTGTGTAGGAGGATAGATTCGGGATACTTGGAGACCAGCCGTGTTCATGTAACATATCATTCTAATCAGTTCGACTAGGTATACTCCTGACGTTTTTGTTTTTGTGAATTTTTCTATCTGAATTTGTGTTCTTCGTCGAGTTTTATTTTTGGAATGAGCTTCGAGGTCCTCGTTTGTTTTGTTATCAACAGCTGGCGAACGTAAAAAAGGAAAATAGGAATCAATCGAAGGGTATTTCAAAAAGGCTTTAAAGTTGATAGTTTGGCACGGTAGAGGAATTTCTTTGTAACTCCGAAAGGTTCGTTTGCCCGGTCCATAAGAAAGGAGACCCCTATAACTGCGCCAAATATAGGAGAATAAGTCTCTCAACATTGCATAACGAGCTTAACGAGCATGACCAAGAGAGAGTGGTAAGGACTTAGGAAATCCCAACTCCAGCCGCTGAAGTAGTCCTCCCACCTAGCATCGAAGAAGTCGGCACAGCTATTCAGAAGCTGAGAAACAACAAAGCCACATGCTCAGATGTCTTCCCATTAGAGCTCTTCAAGCCTGGCGGCGATGTTCTGGTAGGTAGCAGAATTTGGGAAGATGGAAGCATGCCCGACGACTGGAATAGCAGCTCTATTTGCCCCATCCACAAAATAGGCGATCCTACCTCCTGCAAGAACTAACGAGGTATATCCCTGCTCAATGTCGCATACAAGATCCCTTCCAGCGTATTGTGTGAATGACTAAAGCCATTTTGCACCGCACTAATCGGCAGCTACCAGTGCGGCTTCCGGCCCGGCAAATCAGCTATAGACCAAATTTTCACACTTCGACAGATCCTGGAAAAGACCAACGAGTTTCGAATCGATACACACCATCTTTTCATCCATTCCAAAGCCGCATACGACAGCATTCATCGTGAAGGACTGTTTGGTGCGATGGCCGAATTCGGGATCCCGGGAAAACTGATCCAGTTATGTCGCGCCACGCCAAAAAAATACGCGATGCACCATGCAACTCGGTTCTAGGATTTCGGAACCGTTTGAAACATACACCGGATTCCGGCAAGGAGATGCGCTGTCATGTGACTTCTTCAACCTGGTGCTGGAGCAGATAGTGCTACGGGCAGGCATCCATCTAGCTGCTAGGATACGCGGATGATATCGACATCATCGCGTGTTCTCGCCGTGGCATTGTGGAAGCATTCCCGGCGATTGAAGAACTGGCGAAACGAGTTGATCTTAAAGTCAGCGAGGTTAAGACAAAGTGCAAAACCGATCCGTCGCTCACCACCTTGCATTAAACATAACGATTGAAAGCTATAATTTCGAGGTTATTAAGGAGTTTGTCTACCTCGGGGCAAACGTAAACTCCACAAATGACACCACAGTAGAGGTCCGGCATTGAATCACCCTTGGCAACCGCTGCTACTTCGGCTTGTCTAAACAACTTGGGTCAAAACTCCTCACTCGAAGAACCAAAGTCATGCTTTACAAAACGCTTATACTGCCAGTCTTGCTATATGGACCCGAAAGCTGGACGATAAGCAGGACGGCGGAGCTGATTTTGGGTTCTTTCGAAAGAAAAGTTCTGCGCCGGATATGGATATTTGGAAGAGAAGACAGAACCGCGAACTCTACGAGCTGTACAAAGATGTGGATGTAGTCCGGCGGACAAAGATCCGTCGACTACATTGGCTCCGCCACATCGAGCTCCTGAACACCAACGCTTCAGCTAAGAGGAGGGTCTTCGACTCCGAGTCTCCTGGTTCGAGACGAAGAGGAAGACCGATCCTCCGGTATAAAGACCAAGGATTCGCGGATGCAACAGAACTTTGTCTTGATAACTGGAAGCAGCGTGACCGTCAAGGATGGAAGGAAGCTATAGCTCAGGCTCTGATAGGTACCTATCAGTGTGACTTCAGCCCCGGAAAATCCACGATAGACAAAATATTCACACTGCGGCAGGTCTTGGATCAGGTCGACACATGCCACCTTTTCGTCGAATTTAAGGCCGCACATGAAAGTGTCTATAGGGACGAGCTATATAAAGCCATGTAATGTTTTGACATCCCTGCCATGCTCGTCAGGGTATGCAGGATGACAATGAAGAATTCCTGCTGCTCCATTAACGTCGGTAAGGAGTTACATAACCGAGACCTTCGATGTCAAAAATGGATTCATGCAGGGCGACGAACTGTCGTGTGATTTTTTCTACATCATCCTTGAAATGATCGTGCCAGATTGACTGGCCAATACAAAAGGCTCGAGCTATTTCAAGTTTGCACAACTGCATGCATTAGCTGATGACATTATCGTGATTAAGAAAACGCAGCGAGACGTCAATGAAGCTTGTGTGGGCATTGAAGTGGAAGCGGCTAAGGCGGGTCTAAATATTGACCTATATGCTGTCATCGAAGAAAGACGCACAACTCTGACGTCTTGGCCAAAACGTCACATTCGGCAACTACGAATTCCAAGCGGTTAAGGACTTTGTCTACCTTGGCTCACTTGTGACCAGCGACAACAACACCAGCGCTGAGATCGTTTCCACAATTACTCTTGCCAACCGCTGCTTCTTTGAGCTCCAGAGGCAATTGAGAAGCAGAGTCATCTCTTGAAAGATCAAAGTTGCGCTGTACAAAATCTGAATCATCCCGGTCCTCCTTTACGGCGCAAAGGCCTGGACTTTAACGAAGGCGGGCTCTTGGTTGTTTCGAGAGGAAAATCCTGGTCCCGTTTGTATAAATGTGGAGAGGATACAACGACTATACGGGCTAGTATACGACGTCTACTCCAGCGCCTAAGATGGCTAGGCCATGTAGCGCGAATGAAAAACACAGCTCCGATCCGAAGGGTCTTGGAATCAGCTGGCAAAAGACCATGCCAACTGGAGAAGTTTGTTGGTTGAGGTATAGGTTCACAACGGATTGTAGCGCCACGTAAGTAAGTAAGTCATTGATGAAATCATCTTCATCAGAAGTTTCATCCAAACCAGACGTAGTGGCTTGATTTCGGAGTATCGTCTGAAGGACCTAGTACCTACCAGCTTCAGATTATGATGGTGATATCTATCTTCTGGAGATATGCAGCTTCCAAATAATAGGTTAGGTTATGTTGTAGTGGTTGTCATACGCCATACGTAGGCCGGAATCGGCCTATTGTGATACCACATGGATCTTATAACCTTGATCCGCTACCTGAGAACCGACCGGTGCTTCAAATGAAGCTATGGAATTGAGCTGTTTTTAGATCTGCTAGCTCACTTAGATTTTCATAGAAGGGCGTGCCGAGGTAGATCCTCCTGCGATTCGTAAAAGAAGAGCATCAATAGAGAAGGTTATGTATCGATTCCTCCTCCTCCTCGTCCATGCAGCCGCGGCAGAAGTCATTGCAGGGTATCCCTAGTCTGGCGGCGTGTTTTCTAATGATCTAGTGACCTGTAATGACACCCTATAGAACGCATAAGGTTGCCCTTTTGGTTGCCACTAGGTCCCTGGTTCGTGCTAGGTTTAGCTCAAGCCAGAGTTAGTGATAAAGCCGATATTAATTTGATTCCATTGGAGTTTGGTAGCCTCTATGGTTCGAAGGTTTATCATGTGCTTTACCGTGCGTATTGGTATTTTAATATACTCGAGGGTTGGAGGATTGAGTGTGCTTTACTCTAACCTTGCGAGATCATCGGCCACGCAGTTTCCTGGAATATCCCTAGGTATGCCCGGGAACCACCGTAGTTTTATGTTGAACTTTTAGTATGGCCTTTGATGTTGGCCATTTTCCTACGCCCTTAGTCCGTAGGGCCCCGCAGGTAGCAACTTGTTTGCTGAAGAGGTCCAGCAAATGTGGGAGATGTAGTAGAATTCTTAGTGCTTCCGTGGGGGCAGATCTGATCGCAGTACTTATGCATATGCTGGCCGATCGTTGCACTTTCCCCAGAAGGTTTCGATAGACAGCCTTGTCCAGAGCAGTTCACCAGACTACGATGCTCTACAGAAGGATAGGATTTATAACTGCTGTATAGAGCCAGTGCATAATACTTGACTTGGAGACCCCACTTTCTGCCCACAACTTTCTTGCAGCTGTAGAGGGCAGTGGTTGCTTTCTTGATACGGTGAAGAATGTTGGGTTTCCCATTTAGCCTCCTGTCAAGGCTAATGCTCCCTGCATTACATCACTTCCAGTGCTGGAAAATTTTCCTAAGACGGCTATAGCAATATCATCTGTATAGGCGGTCACAGCGTACTCTTCCTGCTCTAGCAGCAGTAGTAGTTTATTGACTACCGCGTTCCAGAGGAGAGGGGAAAGTACTTTGTGGTGTACCTCTGCTGAAACGACACCAGCGAAGTTGGCTTTGACGACTCTTTGTGTTAGCAGTTGTCGTACCAGCTCTATCACCGATCCTATTACATCCGGATCAGTCAGAGCTTTGGTGACGGCCTATGGTTCAACATTGTTAAAGGCGCCCTCAATATCGAAAAAGGCCACTAGGGTGTATTCCTTGTTTTCCAATGACCTTACTATGGTACTAACTATTGAGTGGAGTGCTATTTCCACCGATCTGCTTCTGTTGTAGGCATGTTGGTTCTCCGACGGCTTTCCTAAGCTATAGCTGGGTCGAATGTGTGCGTCTCAAATCTTCTCTAGATTTTTTAGTAGAAAAGAAGTAAGACTCATAGACCTCAAGTCATTTGCATACGTGTGGGAGCTACCTTGGGTACCTTCCACTTGCTTGGGATATAGGATAAGGAGAGGCAGCTTTTAAAGATTACTACAAGCCAGGGAAGGTTGAGATCTGCTACCTGCTGGAGCTCCGCTGGTATGATCCCATCCAGTCCTGGAGACTTGTATGGTTCAAAGCATTTTAGGCCCCGGAGGACAATATTACTTGTTACTAGGTTTCGAGTTGGCTCGAAGGAGGATGCTTTCGGCTGGACGATTTGAGGAAGTGTCATAGCCGAGGCACTACTGCCCGGAAAGTGTGTGTTTAGAAGGAGTTCCAGGTCTTTTGCGCAGAAGGCCGTCTCGGAACCGTAATTTCGCATTAGGTGGCTTGGGTTATAAGGAGCCGAAGCCAGAATCTTCCTTGTTCTTGAAGCTTCGGAGGTCGCCATGATATTCTCGCAGTAATTCCTAAACGATTCTCTTTTGGAGTCCTTATAGGAGTCCCTATCCTCTTGCAAGCAAGCAGATTATTATTTTTTTTTTTTAATGGGCTAATGCTATCAAATAGCACGGGGCACTGCGACCTTTACAGACTTTACAGATATATTGTGCCTGCTAAACGATTAGCCGAGGAGCTTTTGCACTTCCTTACTGAAGTTAAGAATGCTTCTCGTAGGAGCCGAGATGATCCTCTCAGGAGTTATAACTTCACTGAGAAGGATACGCTTCCTGAAATGGCAGAGAGCAGCAAAACCACACAGAGCAGCAAACCCACCCACACAGCAGCAAACCCTCTGCCGCCTCTTCGTCCTCAGGACGGCACCCACCAGAGCTTGACCTTGTTTTTTTTTTTGGCAAGGACTTGTAGCGCATCATGGTATTCCTTAACGGTTTTTGAGTTCTTGCTGTACAAACTCAGCGCATAAATCGCTGCTTGGCCATCAGAGTTACTCTTATGCCAGTCTCTAGGTTTAGATTGACACATGTAAGGATCTTACGATTGACACATGTAAGGATCTTACTATTTAGTCCAAAGATGTCGGCGCCAACGTCAGAAACCATGTTGGAGCCATCAGTGTACCACCTCAGGCCTTTGACATTGAGCAAGGGATCACTGGTTTCCTAAGCTGAACGATTTGGGTTCAATGTCTCAAATCCCTTTTCAAAAGTGAAGATGTGTGGTAATGCGTCGGGACCGTGGTAATCATTTTCTTTTTATACGGTTCGCGCAGGTTCAAGAGTTATACTCTTATGATGTTTGGTACACAACCTGAACGGAGTGCAGTAGTTTGGGTGGTTGATGTTAGTTCACTACTCTCAGTGGTGGTTGTCCTAGATAGGACGAGAGCCGACCAAATTCCGCGTTGGTTATAGTCCGTAGTAACTCGTTCGAGCACTTTAGTATTGCATACGCAGAGGATGAATTTCAGTTGACCGTATACTGTGAGTGTTATGCCTACAGCAGTACGTGTGGCCACTTTCCATTCACAACTGCGTTTCATACTTTTGTCCGTATAGGAAATACTTTTTCTTGGCTATGAAGCGAATTTGAACTATAGACCTTCCGCTCGAATGTCAATGATGTTAACCACTGCACCACGGCCACCCCCATGTCTCCCATATCCAGCTCAGGAAGATGTTGCAGGATGGACATGTGACCCATAGATCTACATGGTGAGCTTGTTCCCGAGCGAAGAATCGCTCTACTATTAATAAAAAGTCCAGTCGGTGCTTCTTGAGCTGCCGCAGGACAGGTTGACATAGCGTCTGTAATGCCGGGACACGCTAGTCCCTGAAGGCGTTGAAGCTTATCGAATATCGGTTTTTGCTTAACTTTTGCCCACCATACTTTAGACGCATAGGGGATGATAGGTCTTACTATCGCAGTATATAGCCAGTGGATTACCTTAGGTTTAAATCTCCAGGTTTTACAGGGCCTCAGTCGCTTTTGTAAGTTTATTTTTGATATTGGAGTTCCAGTCGAGTCTGCGATCAGGGTCAATACCTAGATACTTCTCTTTTTCTGAAAATTCTATGTGAGTGCCATTTAGAAAGACGGAGCAGGGCTGCACCCTTTTCTCTTTGTAAACGGGACCAAGATTGTCTTATTTAGGTTAAACGATAAACCCTGTCTATCACACCTGCCCGTAACAATTACTGCCGAGTCATCACCATATCCGATGACCTCGTGGCCACAAGTGGTTAGCTTGCGTAGTAGGTCATCGATGACTATCGACTAGAAAAGGGGTGAAAGGACTCCTTCTTATGGCCATACTCTAGCCGCCGATGCTGTCATTGAAACCTCTCCGCATGTGGCTGATATAGTACGGCTATTTAGCATCGCCCTAATCGAGGGATTAGTGGGATGGTCTGCAACCCTGCAGGATAGTACAGTGGTGATCGAGTCGTAACCGGTATTGTCAGAAGCTCCCTCAATACCGAGCAAGGCGCAAATCACGATCCCCTTGTGTGTGAAACAATTTTCAACACGCGCCAATAGGTGGTGTAACGCATTCTCAGTAGATCGTTCTTCGCGATATGATTCTCCAGGATACCTCTGATATGGACCATTGGGCGATAGGATTTAGGTTGTTCATTTGGCTTTCCAATCTTGAGGATGAAGACAAGGGTGACTTCTCTCCAGACTGAGGGATGTAGCCTGGGTTGAAACAAGACCTTAAAAGAACTATCAGAAGTGATAAAATAGTGTCCAAGCCTAAAGCCTGCAAGATAGCAGGAATGACACCGTCTTTGCCTGGGGCCTTATAGGGCTTAAATGAGCCAATTGCCCATTTAACTCTTCTTCTTAGTGGGTGCTACAGTTCGGAGTGAACCTGGGCCTCAACCAACATGCCCCTCCATCTAGCACGATCTTTCGCTAGCCTTTTCCTTTGCCGCACACCCAGTTGGCTGAGGTCCCCTTCCACCTGTGTGCGCCATCTTAAGGGCGGCCGTCCTCTGCTTCTTCGTCCCTCGGGGTTGGATTCAAAGACTCTCCGGGCTGGAGCTGTGGAGTCCATTCGCTCTACATGGCCCAGCCATCTTAGGCGTTGAATCCGTAGACACCTGACTAGGCTCATGTCGCTGTACAGCCCGTAAAGTTCGTGGTTGAATCTTCTCCTCCATCCCCCGTCTGCGTTAATAGGCCCAAAAATCACGCGCAAAATCTTTCTCTCGAACCGACCAAGGGCCTCCTCATCCGCTTTTGATAGTGTCCATGCTTCTGCGCCGTACAACAGGACCGGGATGATAAGGGTCTTATATAGAGTCAACTTTGTCGTTCGGGAGAGGGCTCTATCACTCAGTTGCCTCCTGAGCCCAAAGAAACAGCGATTGGCAAGAGTGATTCTGCGTTTGATTTCGGAACTGATGTCGTTGTTCCAGGTCACTGCGGAGCCAAGGTAGACGAAGTCCTTAACTATCTCGAACTTATATCTGCCTATACAAACATTCTGGCCGAGACGTCGGTGTTGAGCGTCCTTTTTGGATGACAGCATATATTTAGTTTTGCCCTCGTTCACCGCCAAACCAATTTTCGCCGCCTCCATCTCAATACTCGCAAACGCCTCATTGACATCTCGCTGTGATCTACCTATTATGTCAATATCGTCGGCGTATGCAAGGAGTTGCGAGGATTTGAAATAGATTGTGCCTCTTCTATTGGCCAGTGATTTTTGCACAATCATTTCCAACATGATGTTGAAGAAATCACACGACAGCGCATCGCCCTGCCTAAGTCCTTTTTCGACATCAAAACTATCGGTAAGGTGTTCACCGATTCGGATGGAGCAGCGAGCATTCTCCAAAGTCATCCTGCATAGCCTGACGAGTTTAGCAGGTATGCCAAAGGCAGACATAGCGTTGTATAGCTCGTCTCTAATTACGCTGTCGTATACGGCTTTGAAGTCGACAAATAGGTGGTGAGTGTCGACTTGAAATTCATTGGTTTTTTCCAGTATCTGCCATAGTGTGAAGATTTGGTCGATGGTGGACTTCCCTGGCCTGAATCCGCACTGATAAGAACCTATCAGCTTATTTACAAAAGGTTTCAAGCGTTCACACAAAACGGCAGAGCAGATTTTGCAGGCGATGTTAAGGAGACTTATTCCTCTATAGTTGGCGCAATCAGAGGGGTCTCCTTTCTTGTGGATCGGGCATACGATGCTGAGACCCCATTCCTCGGGCATGCTTTCCTCTAACCATATCTTACGGATGAGCTGGTGCATGCTCCCAACCAGGTCATCCCCAGCTGCCTTGAAGAGCTCAGCAGACAGTCCGTCTGCGCCAGCAGCTTTATTCGACTTGAGCTTCGATATGGCAATCTTAACTTCGTCGAGGTCAGGGGTCAGAATTCTCTGCGGTCTCCGTCGATTAGAAATGGATCATTTAATGATCCAATGATGATCCATTTAACCCTATCGGGGCTAAAAAGTCTACCAGAGAGGCTATTCGTTGTACTGCCGATGCCACTTATGACGTTTGTCTGATCGTCAGAAGGCATCGACCGGGGAGTAGAACCAGGAGAACCAGAAGTGTACCTCAAGCAAAGTCCCCAGAGTTTCTCTGTGATTGACGATAAAGGTTCCGTCTGATTAACGAAACAGCCCGAGTCCATTTGAGTGCTCTTGGGATAGCGCTTTATGAAGTCGGGCCGCAGGTGGTAGCGATTCTATGTTCTCGTCATGTTTCCTCCAAGACGTTCTCATGGATATTCTCATCTCGAGGTTGTATTTCGTTAGAACAAATCTATAATCAGTCCAACTGTTATTTCGTTTGGCTCTGTTGAACAGAGAACTCACTTTGGTTTGTTGGAGGGCTTATGAAGAGCAAAACATGCACGCGTGTATCTCAGGGCATAGAATTCGAAGAAGGGACTTATTGCTTTTTGTTCTGGTTCTTCTTTCTTTAATTACAATTAGATCCAGCCTCCTATCGGATTCATTAAATGAACTATCATAGATAAATTAGATTTTTTCCACGCAACATCTCCCCTAGGGCTGAACTCACCCAAAACCCTATGTACTGTGGTCCAATGTGTACATACCTCAGGTGTCTATCTCTAGACACATTTACCGTATAGTGTATGGCATCGAAATTGATTGCCCATCATCCATTACCCGGGGCGTTTCCAAACCAATTGTCGTGCCCGATATTCCACATGACCACATTCCACCCAAATCCTCTGCAGGGCCAATAGGTTTTTCTCTCTTTTATGTGGGACGATACTAAATACACGCAACGTGGTCACTTTGACGTGATTGTGGTTCGATGTTAATCAATGCCATACTCCATGCAACCATGCTCGCATAGAGAAAGGACGAATGGACGTACATACGTAGTAGGTACACAGGTCAGAGTGTCACGTAAAACCGCATTTTTATGATAGCACGCGCAAAGCTATACTTAAGTCTCGCCGACGGAACAGGAACAGGACAACAATCGGAATTTTTGCGGTTCCAATTTGCTTGCCGTTGCACAACTGCCACATGAATGAGTCCCTGGATGGCTAATTAATTTTTTTTTCTTTTGTACACTATTGCTCCGCGTACCACAGCATTGGCATCATAGTATCAACTGCAGGGAGAGAGATAAGCGGTTGCTGTCTTAAATCTAGTTTTAAATTAAACAGAAACTGCGATGCAAAGAAAAATGAGAAAATATGGCAAGAAGAACTCTTTCGCGGCATCAGACCATGCCAGACCGGACAAGAGCAGCAGAGTAACACTTCGTAATTAAGTTTCTAAACTATCTATTGTTGCACACTGTACTACAATAGTATCTTCAAACCACTCTCGCTACATACCTACACCAAGTGTGCGTAGTATGTATAGTACGATGTGAAACGATGGAATTAAGGCAAAAATACTCCGGAAAAAGGACAAAAGATTTCCAATTAAAATTCCTCCACTACACCCAATGGTAATCTGAAAGCAGATTTCAGCTCAACTTATCTAACGTACGATAGCAACAAATATCCTGGTCGCTTCCACTCCTCCCTCTTTCGCTCTTTCTCGACTTTTGTTGGTCGGGACATTGTGCGCTGTGGTTACAATAACAAATGCCAACAACTTACTATGTCCAATCCGTTGGCAAAAAGAACGAAACAAGGACCTCGTTGGGAAAGGGAAATGGATAAAAGTCTTAAATGAATCACAAATACTCAAAGTGAAACACAAACTGTGCTGTTGGTTCCATTTTTATTTTTTGTGTCCACAAACTACTGGTTGGATAAGCAGCCGAATATCCTTTCCGTCCCTGTCATTTCCATTCATTTCTGTTTCATTTTCCCCTCCGCCAACAACAGATACTAGATACCTTCGTGAAGGCTCAACTTGGGAATTTGAATATAAAGATATCATCATAATCTACGTGTTTATCTATCCGCTTGTACATGGGACGGCAGTCCGGGCAATAAATAGAAAGTGTTAAGTGCTGCGCAGTTCCCAGGAGACTTGTACTATTTCCCTTATCTCTATCCCAACAGGGGGATAGTGTGAACAACTAGACAAACAAAAAAACTCCAATTTTGCTGTTTAAAACTCCATTGCATAGGGACGTAATTAAATAACTGACTAGTTAGCACGCTTATGATGCTTAAGTGGTTCGTTAGGAGTCCTTTTTCGTCCAAATTTTGTATTTTTTTTTTTGGTTTTGCATATTTCCTCTCCTTGCAAAGGAATTGTTGATGAGCGTTTCGCATCATTTAGGAAGTGTACGATGAATTATCATGGAATTTAATTTATCACATTAACATAGTTTGCCAAGCTGTATAGAGCTACAGGGAGATTCACATGGAGACGCGAAAAGTTCCTGCATCGGACGGCTTTTAATGGCTTTCCTTTTAAAAATAGAAATGTCAATTGGGGCGCCTTTTCCACATTGCTTCAGTTCCCAGCTCTGGATGTGACGGGCATTATCTTCCTTTCTATTCTCTTTAAAATAGAAAGCTTCTTCAACGGGCATTCCGAGAAAGTAGATGCCAATGCCACTTTCAGGAATCTGGTTTATGTAATGGGAAATGTGCTTTCTCTCGTGTATTTCCCAGGAGCTTTCAATCCAGCCAGTAATCACAATATCTGTTTAAGAAAGATCTTAGATTGCCTATCAATTCTACTGATCTCTACTTAAACTTCATCTTCTTAATGGGCGCTACAGTTCGGGGTGAACCTGAGCCTCAACCAACATGGCCCTCCAACTAGCACGATCTTTTGCTAGCCTTTTCCATTGTCGCACAACCAGTTGGTCGAGCTCCCCATCCACCTGTCTGCGCCATCTAAAGTGCGGTTGTCCTCCATTTCTTCCTCCCTCGTATTTGGATTCAAACACTCTCCGGGCTGGCTCTACATGGCCTAGCCATCCTAGGCATTGAATCCGTAGACGCCCGACTAGACTCATGTCACTGTACAGCCCTAAAAGTTCGTGGTTGAATCTTTTCCTCCATCCCCGTCAGCCCTTACTCACCTACTCAGATGGCACTACGGTTCGAGGTGAACTAGGGCCTCAACCAAGAAGGCTCTCCAGCCGGCAAGCTCTTTCGCCAGCTGCTTCCAGTGCCGCACGCCCAGTTGGTTGAGGGCCCTTTCCACTTGTGCGCGCCACCTTAGATGCGATCGTCCTCTACTGCATCGTCCCTCGGGATTGGTGTCGAAAATTCTTCGGGCCGGAGCGGTGATGACCGTTCGCTCTACATGGCCCAGCCATCTTAGTCGTTGGATCCGAAGACGTCTAACTAGGCCGATGTTCCTGTACAGCCCGTACAGTCCTTGGTTGAATCTCCTCCTCCACTCTCCGTTTACACAAACGGGACCTAAGATTGCATGCAGAATTTTCCTCTCGAAACGTCCAGAAGCCTCTTCGTCCGCTTTTGATAACGTCCAAGCCTCAGCGCGATAGAGGAGGACCGGGATGATTAAGGTTTTGTAGGGGGACACCTAGGCTTTTCGAGAGAGGGCTATACTACTCAGTTACCTCTTGAGCCCAAAGAAGCAGCGGTTGGCAAGAGTTATTCTGCGTTTTATCTCAACGCTGGTGTCGTTGCTAGTTGCTACTATCGAGCCAAGGTAGACGAAGTCCTTGACTACTTTAAAAATATAGCTGCCGAAAGTGACGTTCTGACCAAGACGTCGGTGTTGCGCGTCTTTCTTTGGTGACAGCATATATTTGGTCTTGTCCCCATTTACCCTTAGACCCACTTCAGCCGCTTCTGCTTCAATGCCTGCGAACGCCTCATTGACATCTCGCATTGTCCGTCCAATAACGTCAATATCATCTGCGTAGGCAAGCAACTGTGTAGACTTGAAGTAGATCGTACCTCTTGTATTGGCCGCAGAGTGCCGCACGATCTTTTCAAGATTAATGTTGAAGTGTCAACCCGTCTAAAACCTTTTTAACCATCGAAGGGACGGTTAGTTCACCTTCGACGTTAATGGAGCAGCGGGAATTCTCGATAGTCATCCTGCACAGTCTGACGGGTTTTGTAGGAATGTTAAAACATGACACGGCTCTGTATAGCTCGTCTCTATAAACACTGTCACATGCGGCTTTAAAGTGTCGACCTGGAATTCATGGGTCTTCTCCAAGATCTGCCGTAGTGTAAATATTTGGTCTATCGTGGACTTTCCTGACATAAATCCACACTGGTAGGAACCTATCAGATTGTCCACGAATGGTTTCAGGCGCTTACACAGTACACAGCAGAGAGGATCTTGTAGGCAATGTTCAGGAGATTTATCCTTCTGTAATTGGCGCAGTTATAGGGGTCTCCTTTCTTATGGACCCGGCAAACGATCCTGAGATTCCATTCATCGGGCATGCATTCGTCCGACCTTCATAAGACGTCAGTTTTGATATCGCTATCTTAACATCGTCTTGGTCGGGTGGACGGGATTCGTCTTCGTCCATTGTGAATCATTCGTTCTGCCTGACGGCGGCATTTTGACTACCATCGCCGTTATACAGTCTGCAGAAGTAGTTCTTCCACAATCTCGGCATCGACTGTAACTCCACTATTAGAACATCCCCGCAAGCTTCTGGTCTGGCTTTATATCCTTGTCATGTTCGTTTTACTTTGTGGTATTACTTTCTAACGTCGTTCCTGCAATAGCATCTCTCCATCTCCTCGATCTCGCGCTTCTCGTGTTCCTTCGTTGCTCCTCCCTCCTTTTCTGTTCATACATAGAGCTCGCGGGCAGCTCTCATCCGTCGATACAGTGTAGCCATGTCTGCAGTTGTCGGGAGTTGTGAGAGCTTGATCGGCGAATGTCTTGGCGGTCTCTTGCGATTGCAGCTTTCCGACGTTAAATTTTGGTATCCTTACTCGACTCCGTTGATTCCGAGAAATTCGCATCCTTACCTTAGCTGCAATAAGGTAATGATTCGAGTCGATGTTGGCTCCTCGAAAGGTACGGACATCTAGGATGCTGGAGGAGTGTCTGCCGTCGATCGCGATATGATCAATTTGGTTGGTTGTCGATTGATCGAAAGACCGCCAGGTCCCCTTATGGATGGTGAGGTGTGGGAATCGTGTACTTGCTACTACGAGATTCCAATAGCCTTAGTCATGTTGTGTAGGCTGTGCTTTCCTTTGACTCGTTCAAAGATCGCTCCCTTACCCAGCTCCGCATTGAAATCTCCTAGAACGATTTTGGTGTCCTAGCTGGGACATTGGCGTTTGAGATCATAGAAGTTATCTTAATGTCGGTCATCTTTCTCCTCTGTGGGGGCGTGGACATATAGTAAGCTTATATTGCCGAGATTGGCCTTGATGCGGATAGTTATGAGGCGTTCGCTTACATACTGGAAGCTTAAGACTTTTTTCCTGAGTCTGCCTCGAACAACAAATCCGCATCCGAATAAGCGTGGTTTATTTTCCCTATAGCAGTTTCCATAGTAGATATCACAGCTTTTCATCCGCTTTTTGCCTGGCCCATCCCATCGCACTTCTTGGAGCGCAGTAATGTCTGTCTTATAGCAGTCCACAGAGTTGATCAGTTGTTCGGCTGCACCTGGTTTGTTGAGGGACCTAACGTTCCAGGTGCAGATCCGAAATTCGTTTCCTTTTTGACGTTTGCGGGGGTCGTCAACATGTAATCCGTCCGTATCCGAGGCTATTGGCTGTCTCTGAACAAAATATTTGTTTTACGCGTTAGGGATGTTAGCCCTAAGCGCAACCCCCAACCTGGAGGGCCAGGTTCCTCCTTCCCCAGGAACAAGGGGTCGGGTTGCTGCACACATTGGTTCACTACCTGGCGGGTGCCAGTATAGCTATCCAGGGGAGGCCACGCGGAGGCTGTGTGTCAACTTGGATTGAGCAGGGACAGAGATCGAAACTGGTGTTTGCCATGTTAAACGCGATCAACTTCTTTGCTCTGTTTGCTCGCTTCCTCCTCCCCGTCAGGGTTTACGGGCCCAAAATCATACGCAAAATCTTTTGCTCGAAACGACCAAGGTTAGGTTAGGTATGTGGGTGCCCTACTGACGAAAAGTCAAGGCTCATCTAGACTACGTGGAGTCCATTGTGCCCAATTAATTTGTAACCCGTGGAATCCTATACATTTTCCGTTGAGCTGAACCATCCAGACGAGGCTAAGAATCCTAGTATTCTGTTTAGCCCAATGTTACTTAACTCCTCTTGTCCCGAAAGGAGGTGTTCTTTTTTGGGCTAGCGCCTGGCATTCGCACAGCAGGTGGCGAATTGATACAATTTCCTCTTCGTCCCTGCGGCTTCTGCAAGAGTCATTGTGGGGCTGACTGCATGGTAAAATAGCATGCAGTGCTCAGTGAGGGCACCGACTGCCAGTCGATTGAACTTCAGCAGATTTTCCGTCCTTTTCTTGTTATAGACGGGCCAAGTCGATCTCGGCATTGCGCATGTATCTAAGTGACACAATCGCTTATTGGATTTCATTAATAGCTCCGTTTCTATCTCCCGGGAATTCAGATCGCCATCGGCTCGTTGCACACTCCTTCAAGGGTAACCACCCGGCTCTAGCTAGAACCAGACAGCGCACACTCGGCAAAGCTTTCCTTGACGACATATCAGAATTCAGTAACAGAGAATTCTGCAACACCATTAAAGTCCTCGACTTCACAGGATGGATTTGAAATACAAATCGACATACTAGGTCACTTGAGTAATGGCAATAAAACGGCTAGTCTCTCTGCAACACGGCCGTCACCTACCCACCTACCTACCTTGAACTTCCAGACAACTAATCGCAATTAATTTTATCTCTTACGTCAGACTAAGGTAAAGCCTTGGTCTGTTATAATAAACCTCTTCATCTGGCACGACATTTAGCCTGCTACTTCCAAACCCTCACGCCCAATTGGCTAAGAACCTGTTGCTGCGGAAACCGTACTGACGGTCAGTGAGGAGTTTCCGTGATTCAAGATATCTCATAAGCTAACGGTTGATCAGCGTTTCCATGATCTTGGAAAGAAGGGTCGTTAGTGCAATGTGTCGACAGTTGGAGGGAGAAGATGATTCTCCCTGAACAATAGGCCGAACAACTGTTGTTTTCCACCTACTCGAAAAGAGCCCAGAAGAGTAGGAAGGGTGAAAAAGCTTACGCAGTGGTCTTGCAAACGCTGAAGAACAACTCTTCAGAACTATAGGGGCAATACCATCTGGACCAGCAGATTTGAGTATGTCGAGGTCCTTAAGAACCCTTGCGATTGTATGTACGAGTGCGGAAGTGGAATAGTCCCATGGTGAAATTGGCGCACTCTGGTACAGGCGGAGACAAAGTACAAGCTGGGAGCTGAGAATGGGCTACGAGGTGGGCAGCAAGTAGGTTAGCTTTGTCTTAGAGGGTAACAGCTGGAAAGTCATTGTGGAAGAGCGTTGATATAGATGACGTAGTTGAGCTTTTTATGTTTTGTTTTTTTACAAACGACCAGAAACTTTTGCTACCATTAGGACATTGAAGGGTTCTATGCCTTAATTGTTGGTCGGATTGGAATTTAACCCGTCGAATGTGGGTGCTGCAGTCATTTCTGGCTCGTATGTACTTTGTTCCGTTTTCCTCAGAACTGTTTGCCTTATAAGCCCGAGAGCTTTTACCTTTTACGTAAGTCTCTCACACAATTCGTATGCTTATCATCGTAATTTTTGTGTGCGTATCGAGGACAAACGTCTCTAGACAACGTTTTGATAATCATGGAGTAATCAAACTAAATAAGGTAACAGACGACCTAAATCAGTTTCATGAACTCATTTCCTATATCTGAAAAAATAAAGTGTTCCACCCGTAACCTCAATCAAACCCTGACTATCTCAGAACCAACTATTCGCCTCATTTCCCGGCCAAACGCTGCTGTGTTCCTGGTTAACTTAAGGAGCAGCAAGTATGCGCTATCAGCGCATTGACTTTTTCCAACTTCAAAACATATTTCCCCATTGAACAGACAATCTCGAGTTCATTGAAATCTCTAATGGAAATTGCCTCGTTTCCTTGACGAAAGAAAAGCATCATATGAAGCTGAAAGAGGAAGAGCAATCAGGGGCAGATGACACTTTAATTGTTTGCTCCATTCATGGATGACTTTGATTGAGTCAGGTCGTTGAGACAATAAGTGCGGTGATTATCGAGTGCATTACACTTGTGTGCTGCGTATTTGCATCTACGAGATGTGATTCGTTGATTAAGTGGCGTTCGGATGAGGTTATAGTGTTGAGTTAAACAGCATACATTGTGGAATGATAAGCCGCAAGCCATGAACTTGTCCACCGGTCAATGGAGCAGTCGTGGACTGAATCTATGCCATTGATGAGGGAATTGTTATCATCTATTTTTGGGACGTTCAACAACTGAATGTTGCCGTATAAAATTGGGTCAGTAGTAGCCTTGTGAGATTAGCTCATGCTCGTTATCTCTAGGTCTTGTTGAGCTGTTTTTAGGTTACCTTGATTGGCATCAATCGAGCGAGCAAACAGAGCAAAGAAGTTGATCGCGCTTAACATGGCAAACTTCAAGTTGACACACAGCCTCCGCGTGGCCTCTACTGGATAGGTATACTGGCACCCGCCAGGTAGTGAACCAATGTGTGCCCTGGGTCCTGGGGAAAGCGGAACCTGGCCGTCCAGGTTGGGGGTTGCGCTTAGGGGTAACATCCCTATCGCGTAAAACATAAATTCGTTCAAAAACAACCAACAACCTCGGATACGGACGAATTACATGCTGACGACGACCGAAAACGTATAAAAGGAAACCAATTCCGGATCTGCATCTGGAACGTTAGGTCCTTCAACAGACCAGGTGCGGCCTTACAACTGGTAAACTCCTTAGACATTACCGCGCTCCAAGAAGTGCGATGAGATGGGCCAGGCAAAAAGTAGATGAAAAACTGTGATACCTACTACGGAATGTGCTACAGGGAAAATAAACGACGCTTATCCGGATGCGGATTTGTTATTCGAGGCAGACTCAGGAAAAGAGTCTTAACCTTTCAATATGTAAGCGAACGCCTCATAACTGTTCGCATTAAGGCCCATCTCGGCAATTTAAGCTTCATTTGTCTCCACGCCCCCACAGAGGAGAAAGATGACTTCTATGATCTCTTACACTTACCATATGCCCAATGTCCCAGCTATGACACCAACAACTTTCTAGGAGATTTCAATGCGAAGCTGGGTAAGGAAGCTATCTTCGAACGGGTCATTGGAAAGCACAGCTTATACAACACCACGTCAGAAAACGGACTAAAGCTAGTGGACGTTATGGCGGGACATAATCTGGTAGTAGCAGGTACACGATTCCCACACCTCAACATCCATAAGGGGACCTGGCGGTCTTTCGATCAATCGACAACCAATCAAATTGATCACATTGCGATCGACGGCAGACACTCCTCCAGCATCCTAGATGCCGAACCTTTCGAGGGGCCAAAATCGACTCGGATCATTACCTTGTTGCAGCCAAGGTACAGATACGAGTTTCTCGGAATCAACGGAGTCGAGTAAGAGCACCAATAACGTCGGAAAGCTGCAATCACAAGAGACCGCGTGGATCTTTACCGATCAAGTGTCCCTCAAGCTCTCTCAAGTACCGATGTAATCTGCACGAACCATAGAACAGCAATGGAGTCGTTGTCAGAACGCCATCAGAGAGGCCGCCTCAGATGTACTCGGTTTCAAGCCACCACCTTCGAGAAGTCCCTGGTTTGACGACGAATGAAGATAAGCCCATGTAGAGAAACAGAATGCATATATGGCTACACTGCATCGACGGATGAGAGTTGCCCGCGAGCTCTATGTATGAACAGAAAAGGAGGGAAGAGCAACGATGGAACACGAGCAGCGCGAGGTCGAGGAGATGGAGAGATGCTATTGCAAGAACGACGTTAGAAAGTCTTACCAAAAAGTAAAACGAAAATGCCAAGGCTACAAAGCCAGAGCAGAAGCCTGCAGGGACGAGCACGGACAACTAGCAATGGAGTCACAGTCGATGCTGAGATTTTGGAAGGACCACTTCTGCAGACTGTATAACGGCGATGATAGTCAAAATGCCACCCGACCTAGACGAGGTTAAGATATCAATATCGAAAGTTAAGTCTTATGAAGCTACTGGAGCAAACGGACTCCCCGCTGAAATATTTAAATCAGCTGGCGATGAGCTGGTCAGAAACATGTACCAAATTATCTGCAAGATATGGTCGGCAGAATGCATGCCCGATGAATGGAATCTCAGGATCGTTTGCCCGGTCCATAAGAAAGGAGACGCTTATGACTGCGCAAATTACAGAGGAATAAGTCTCCTGAACGTTGCGTACAAGATCCTCTCTGCCGTACTGTGTAAGCGCCTAAAACCGTTCGTGGACAATCTGGTACTGAAAGGTTCCTACCAGTGTGGATTGAGGCCAGGAAAATCCACAATAGACCAAATATTTACACTACGGCAGATCTTGGAGAAGACCCATGAATTCCAGGTCGACACTTTAAAGCCGCATGTGACAGTGCTTATAGAGACGAGCTATACAGAGCCGTGTCATGTTCTAACATTCCTACTCCGACTGTGCAGGATGACTATGGAGAATTCCCGCTGCTCCATTAACGTCGGAGGTGAACTAACCGTCCCTTCGATGGTTAAAAAGGTTTTAGACAGGGTGACGCACTGTCATGTGATTTATTTGACATCATTCTTGAAAAGGTCGTTCGGGATTCTGCGACCAATACAAGAGGTACGATCTACTTCAAGTCTACACAGTTGCTTGCCTACGCAGATGATATTGACGTTATTGGACGGACAAAGCGAGACGTCAATGAGGCTTTCGCAGACATTGAGGCAGAAGCGGCTTAAGTGGGTCGAAGGGTAAATGGGAACTATACCAAATATACATATGCTGTCATCAAAGAAAGACACGCAACACCGACGTCTTAGTCAGATCGTCACCTTCGGCAGTTATGTTTTTGAAGTAGTCAAGGACTTCGTCTACCTTGGCTCGATAGTAGCAAACAGCAACGACACCAGCGTTGAGATAAAACGCAGAATAACTCTTGCCAACCGCTGCTTCTTTGGGCTCAAGAGGCAACTGAGTAGCCCTCTTTCGAAAAACTAAGGTATCTCTCTTCAAAACCTTAATCATCCCGGTCCTCCTCTACGGCGCTGAGGCTTGAACGTTATCAAAAACGAATGAAGAGGCTCTTGGGCGTTTCAAGAGGAAAATTCTGCGTGCAATCTTTGATCTAAGCGGGGAGTGGAGGAGAATATTCAACCAAGAACTGTACGGGCTATATAGCGACATCGGCCTAATTATACGCTTTCGGATCCAACGTCTAAGATAGCTGGGCCGCGTATAGCGAATGGACATCACCGCTCCGGAAGGGTCTTCGACACCAACCCCGAGGGACGATGCAGCAGAGGACGACCGCATCTAAGGTGGCGCGCACATGCGGAAAGGGACCTCAACCAACTGGGCGTGCGGCACTGGAAGCAGCTGGCCAAAGATCGTGTCGGCTGGAGAGGCTTACTGGTTGAGGCCCTCGTTCACCCCGAACCGTAGCGCCATCTATCTAAGTAAGTAAGTGATTGGCATCAAGCATGTATGGATTACGAGTTCTACGAATGAGACACCACAAAAAAAGATAAAATTCCCAGCAGTAGTAAGCAACTGATGAAGTCCTTTGACATGGTCTCCAGACACATTAACATACATCAGTGCGTGAGGAAGCGAACGGATACCAGGAAAGCGACATGTTGTTCCCAAAGTCCTTGAATAATGGAAGCAAAACAATTTCTTCTCGTTGAATAAATTCCATGTCAAACAGCATTGTATTGGGACAAAGTGCCACAACCTACACGTGTTTCACGTCCCACGCGTCATAAGGACCCCAATCTTCATGAAACTAATGAGCACAGAATATCAATGCTACGCACTACGCAACACTTCATTATTTCAATTCGTAAGAAATACGCACAGGACGAAATCAGATTTCCCCATAACACCATCCCATCGCTATAGGTTAGAAACGTTCGTTCAAGGCTTACCGCCCACGTTCGTAGTCCTGAGTCCATCACACATGCTACAAACGACAACTAATTTATGACGACCTGGACTTGTCCGGATTTGGAAAATAACAAGTCCAGCGCCCAAGAGTCCAATCATGCCTTTCCCTTGCCTCCCCCCAAACGCGTCAATCAATCAAACCCTCATACTTTAATTGACAATAAATCATCGAAGTCAAATGCACAGCGTCCCCACCTTACACGTCCTCGGTCCAGGCGGCACTGAAGGTATCAATCGAATCGAACCGAGATGGCAGATCCCCTGGCAGTATATGAAACTATTAATTATTTATCGGCTGAGATATGAGATACTATCTACGCGTTTCTGGATATGGCATCGGTATTTCCTTCCATTTCGGAGCTCGTAGACGGCCTTGCCCGAAATATGCTTCGCAAATCCTTGTCGTAGGTTCGGGTACTGGTGATGCCATTACAAAAGGAGCTTGTGGGTATATGAGGGCTACTATGGGTATATGTAGGCGGAACCGGAAATATAGATGAAGCTAATAACTGTGTTTAAATATTTATAAAGTAGACTGATGGGTGTGTATATTGGACAAGCCTGTCGGCAGCGCTCAGCCGGTTGCTGGGAATCAATTGGATTGGGTGGCCGGCAGTGGTATGGGTGATGTTTTAATTAAGGACGCGTGCGAGACTGCTATATCGGTTTGGGTTATCGTGGGCAGCTTTGCAATGTGATCAAAGTGCTTGTGGTGCTTGATAAAATGAATTTTTGGTTTTCATCGGTTGAATTGGTTTTAGCCAGGAGTGCAGAGGGCTATTTGACATGGAAGCTACGCCCTTATCAGAGGTTTGATTACATAAGTTTGATTAATTTCAAAGCAGACAGGTTTAATAACGAGGCTGCTCTAGGGACTGTATTTTTTCCCAAAATGTTGGTGGAAAAAACTGTTGACTAATAGCTGTAGGCTTATACAGGGTCTTTCATTAACCTCTTCCTATCATTCAATTTGAATGAAACAAAGTGTATGCGAGCTATCTCCAGAGAGAAAATTAAAAAGCTTCAAGCCCTACAAATCGCCGGGTCCAGATGAAATTTACCCTATCGAACTAACTCAAACTATGGAATGGACTATACCATGGCTAGAGATAATCTGTAAAGGATGCCTAGCTTGGAGTCATATTCCAGAAAAGTGGAAGTACGCAAAGGCACTTTTCATCCCCAAAGCGGGCAGGAACTCTCACACTTCCCCCAAGGATCTAAGGCCTATCTGTCTATCATCCTTCGCTCTAAAAACTTTAGAAAGGCTGATAGACTTATACATACGGCACAGCTTAGATCCCTCCCTAATCTCTAAGGCACAGCACGCCTACTCTAAGGGTAGATCGGTCGAAACAGCCCTTTACAGCCCCTCACACATTAGTGACGAAAATCGAAAGATCAATCCATCCCAAGGAATATGCTCTAAGAGCCTTCCTAGACATGAAGGGCACTTTCAACAACGTCACTCCGAAAGCAATAATAGAAGGGCTAGAAAAGCTAAAGGTGGAGAGGACTCTGAAAGAGCTGATCAGCGAGTTGTTACCAACGCGCAAGATTCACTCTAAGTGGGGAAGCCTAGTAACTACCAGAGTGGTTACCAAGGGAACCCCGCAAGGTGGGGTCCTCTCACCTCTTCTCTGGAATGTAGTTATAAACGAACTTCTAATCAAACTGGAGAAAGAATGCCTGGATGACGATGACGTTGCCATTTCAATCTCAGGTAATTACCTATCCACACTGAATGACCGCATGCAATCGGCATTCTTATTTCTGTGCAAATGGGCGCATAGTAACGGGCGCCCAGGATTAATCCCCGGAAAACGGAGCTCGTGCTATTTACCAAAAAGCATAAAATCCCGCAAAACTGTCCTATCACTTTGCTCGATACCAGGTTAGCCTATTCCTCTAGTGCCAAATTCCTTGGCATTATACTCGATAGAAAATTAACTTGGAAGAGCAACACAATTGAAGGAGCAAAAAAAGCAACAATAGCTCTTTATACATGCAAGAAAGCAACCTTGGATTCAACCCCAAGATCACCCTATGGCTCTACATCACGGTCGTTAGACCCATACTAATGTATGGAGTGATAGTCTGGTGGACTGCACTGGACATGGCAACATACCACAAACAACTCGAGAAGGTACAAAGGATGGCATGTATGTGCATTACCGGGGCCCTCAGGTCCACACCAACGGCTGCGCTTAACATGATACTAGACCACCACTACACCACTTGATATTTTTGGCAAGCAAATTGCCACACACACGGCCATAAGACTAAAAGCCAACTCGAAATGGTCGAGCTATGTCACTGGCCATTCCTCCATCCTGCAAAACAGGATAACTATGGGAGAAAACTTGGACCACACAGAACCCACCATAGTCTTGGACAAAGACTTTACGACAATATACCCAGACAGACAAAACTGGACTCGCCATACTCAACCCCGCAGAAAATGCGTGGATTTTTACACTGACGGGTCTAAAATCAAAGACGGGGTGGGCAGTGGAGTATTCTGCAAACAGCTTAAGCTGTATAAAGCTCTGAAATTACCAGATCACTGCAGCGTTTTCCAGGCGAAACGGTTGGCAATAAAAGAGGCCTTGTCTTGGCTAAAGTGGAACGTAATATCCACCACGGATATTCGCATTCTCACAGACAGTCAAGCAGCATTAAAGTCGTTGGAGTCCTATGTGTACACATCAAAATCTAGTCTCGACTGTCGCCGATCTCTTAACGAGATGGCAGAACAGTTTAACATACAGCTTTTCTGGGTACCGGGACATAGCGACATTACAGGTAATGAAAAAGCCGACACACTCGCCAAACAAGGAACGACGCTACAATCAAGCGTGGCTTGTGAGGGAGTACCCCTTACAACCATTAAACATAATCTGACCAATCTCGCCAGGGCCGAGACGAACCTGAGGTGGACCCAGGGACATACCTGCGTCATCACCAGGCAAATCCGGCCTCGGCTTGACAGTCAACGAACAAAGAGTATAATCTCCCTAAAAAGAACTGACATCTACAAAGTCATCGGTGTTATCACAGGACACTGCCTCATTGGCTGTCACGCACAAAAACTAGGAATAGTTCCGAATGATTTCCGCAGAAGCTGTCAGGACGAGGTGGAGGTCGAATCCATTCACCAACTTCTCTGTGCCTGTCCAGCTTTTTGCAATATCAGGAAACGTTACCTAGGCTCTTACTCCCTTAACGGTCTGACAGATGTTCAGAAAGTAGGGATACCTGATCTTCTTAACTTCTTAAGAAGCACAAAATGGTTCCACGAATAGGGGGTTAAAACCCCCTCGTAGCTGCACAACGAGCCTCCCTGGCCTATGTGCATTCTTCTCAATTCTGGGAAGTATTCAAGAATAATGTTGAAGAAATCACATGACAGTGCGTCACCCTGTCTAAAACCTTTCTTAACATTAAAGGGGTCGGTTAGTTCACCTCCCACCTTTATGGAGCAGCGAGAGTTCTCCATAGTCATCCTGCACAGTCTGACGAGCCTGGCAGGAATGTATAGCTCTGTATAGCTTATCTCTATAAACACTGTCATACGCGGCTTTAAAATCGACGAAAAGATGGTGCGTGTCGACCTGGAATTCATGGGTCTTCTCCAAGATCTGCCGTAGTGTAAATATTTGGTCTATCGTGGATTTTCCTGGCCTGAAACCACGATAGCTAGGAACCTATCAGATTGTCCACGAACGGTTTCCGGTACTTAAACAGTACGGCGGAGAGGATCTTGTACGCGATGTTCCGGAGGCTTATCCCTCTGTAATTGGCGCAGTCATAGGGGTCTCCTTTCTTATGGACCGGGTAAACGATACTGAGATTCCATTCATGGGGCATGCGTTCTTCCGACCATATCTTGCAGATGAGTTGGTGCATGGTCCTGACCAGCTCATCGCCAGCTGCTTTAAACAGTTCCGCGGGGAGTCCGTCTGCTCCAGCAGCTTTATAAGACTTAAGTTTCGATATCGCTATCTTAACCTCGTCTAAGTCGTGTGGACGGGATTCTCCTTCGTCTTCGTCCATTGTGAATGGTTCCCTCTGCCTGACGGCGGTATTTTGACTATCATCGCCGTTATACAGTCTGCAGAAGTGGTCCTTCCACGATCTCAGCATTGACTGTGACTCCACTTCTAGTTGTCCGTGCTCATCCCTGCAGGCTTCTGCTCTGGCTTTATAGCCGTGGCATGTTCGTTTTACTTTCTGGTAAAATTTTCGAACGTCGTTCCTGCCGTAACATCTCTCCATCTCCTCGATCTCGCGCTTCTCGTGCTCGTTCTTTTTCTTTCTCAGAACCGTATGCTCCTCCCTCCTTTTCTGTTCATAGAGCTCGCGGGCAGCCCTCGTCCGTCGATGCAATGTGGCCATGTATGCATTCTGTTTCTCTACATGGGCCTGTCTGCACTCATTATCAAACCAGGGGTTTCTCGACGGTGGTGGCTCGAAACCGAGTACATCTGAGGCAGCCTCTCTAATGGCGTTTTGACAACGACTCCATTGCTGTTCTATGGTTTCTGCAGATTGCATCGGGACTTGAGAGAGCTTGAGGGAGACTTGGTCGGCGAAGTTCCTGGCGGTCTCCTGCAATTGTGGCTTTCCGATGATAAATTTTGGTGTTCTTACTCGACTCCGTTGATTCCGAGAAACTCGTATCTGTACCTGGCTGCAACAAGGTAATGATCCGAGTCGATTTTGGCTCCTCGAAAGGTTCGGCATCTAGAATGCTTGAGGAGTGTCTGCCGTCGGTCATCTTTCTCCTCTGTGGGGGCGTGCACACATAATAAACTTATATTGCCAAGCCTGGTCTTGATTGGGATAGTTATGAGGCGTTCGCTTACATACTTTATTCCTGAGTCTGTCTCGACCAACGAATCCGCGTCCGAATAAGCGTTGTTTATTTCCTCTGTAGCAGTTTCCGTAGTAGGAATCACAGTTTTTCGTCCGCTTTTTGTCTGGCCCATCCCATCGCACTTCTTGGAGCGCGGGAATGTCTTCCTTATAGCAGTCCAAGGAGTCGACCAGTTGTTCGGCTGCACCTGGTCTGTAGAGGGACCTAACGTTCCAGGAGCAGATCCGTAATTCGTTTCCTTTTTGACGTTTGCGAGGGTCGTCAACATGTAATCCGTCCGTCCGTATTACGCGATAGGGATGTTAACCCAACCTGGAGGGCCAGGTTCCTCTCTCCCCAGGAACAAGGGTCGGGTCGCTGCACACATTGGTTCACTACCTGGCGGGTGCCAGTATAGCTATCCAGGGGAGGCCACGCGGAGGCTGTGGGTCAACTTGGATTGAGCAGGGACAAAGATCGAAGCTGGCGTTTGCCAGGTTAAACGCGATCAACTTCTGTGCTCTGTTTTCTCGCTCCCTTCTCCCCTCCATTTAGTGTATGTAAATTCCGAACGTCAGTTTTTCGATGATTCCATTCGGTTGTGGGATTCTCTACTCATCAATATTGGAAGAATTGGTAGTACTGATAAGTTTAAGTGTTCCCTCCTGCGTTATCTGGCCGTTGAAGCTACCACACGAATACTTAGTGGTTCATGTTTCATGTTTCGAAGCTTTAATGCTTGCACAATTTAAAAGATGTATAGTATCTAACAGCTGTAAGCAATATTTGATCTGCATATACGTACTCGTTACTTACGACATGTTATATTACCTTTTTCGGATGGCGCTGTCAAGCAATCACTCAAATAAAAGCCTTTAAACGTCGTCTACCTCGAACCACCCTACGTTTTGAGCCCGCCTTGACTCCACAGCACGTTCATAAATTCGCCATTCATAAGCAGCCATCAATCACATGGTAAATGTCAAGTGAACATAACATCGTCATGTACCATAAGCGTATTCGTACACATTTCCATCATGTCGGGTCTCCTGTGCATCTTTCAGGCTTAACGTCTGACACAGTTTGGCAAAGTT
The DNA here is from genome assembly GCA_951905685.1 of Eumerus sabulonum. NCBI lineage: Eukaryota > Metazoa > Arthropoda > Insecta > Diptera > Syrphidae > Eumerus > Eumerus sabulonum. The sequence goes on from OX645060.1 coordinate 12,425,223, forward strand.
TCTATTCAGCGCATGCAATTCACGATAAATCTAAAACCACACACGTAGGGGTAACGACTAATTCGGTTACGACTCACTACTCAAATCAACTGACATGTGTCGAAACTATTGTTCGTACGTGGAACCCTAACCATTTAACGTCTCACTCATGATGTTAGTGACCACTGGTCATCGATGTGGTCACGCATAACCCGGAGTGAAGCTATCATAAAACGCATATGACTGTCATGAAATTGAGGAAATTAACTGAAATCACTTGACATGAGATCGTGCATTACTCGGGGTATCCGGGGAATAGGCACTCTAGTGATGTGTGGGACTTTAGCGGAAACCTGGCATCAAAGTGTGTGCCTCGCGTCCCTGATGTAACAAATTTGATTGAATTGAAATGAAATCGCTCTCCGGCGTGTGATGGAATATCAAAAGGAGAAAATTCACTTTCCAGCTGCCTGCATTGACAAACGAATTCCGTGAAGTTTATTTGTCGTCAGGATATCCGTCAGAATTCCACCGGAAAAAGGCATTTCCCCAACAAAATAGAGCTGTGCAGCTCCGAGTACCTACCTACGTACGAATAATATTTCCTATTCGCTGCATAAAATGCTAAAATATTTCAAATAACGTAAGATACATAGATACGCAGAGAATAGTTGGTGTTACAAGCATACTTCACCCACTTCCCGACTTTTGAAAAAGGGGCCATGAGTAAATCATGTCTGAGAAGAATGGGATCCCAAAGAAAAGGGTATATCCTGACAAGTACGTCGTACAAAGGCGTTAGACACCGACACGATGTAAGACACCGACACGACCGACCTGCTACGTACGAGCAAGCTCTACTGCTGGTAGTTGGTTGCCATTCGGATTGCATGATGTGCTCGTCCGTTGAAAAAATCATTTATACTCACAGAATTGGCCAATATATATTCCATGCACGCGACCTAGTATAGAGATGAATTCTCCAGGTGCTGTCGGACTAGCACGGAAGAGACGGGGCCATACCACCCCGAAATTCGTATCCTTGCCAATGATAAACTGGCAAGAGAAAATGAGAAGAAAGGATACTCTGTGGAGAATTCTAATGTTGGCAATAAATCAGGTTGCTAGTGGCAGTGCCGTCGCATCAAAGGGTTGTTTTCTCGACGTGGTACATCTCTATACCCAGCCGATGGTACATACATATGTAGAGATGTGGAGGAGGTTAGGAATGAATATCACGAGGTTACCATGAGTAATCGGTGTGAGAACGGTGTGCTGTGTGATAGGATTCTTGAGATAGAAATCAAGGTGTAGATATGCTCTGATGAATATCGTATAAGGTTTTCGTATGTGCCACGAACCACTTTGCTTTACCATATCCTATTTGTTTTCCCCTTCCTCTCTGTTCAGGCTAGATAGGTGGGTGATCGAACGTGTGATGGTCGGGAATCACATGTGCCACTCGTTTCGTCGGCCCAAAATGAATTGTTAAACACTTTTCATGCAAATCCTCGTCCAGCATTCGATTACGAACCATGACGCTCGTTGGGCAGGGGTGCGAATCCGCTTAACAGATAACAAACTAGATAATCCGTCTTTGACTTTGTGGATTCCATTTCGTTTCATTTATCATTAAAACCAAAACCGAAAACCTCCGTATTGCTTCGTTGTTCTTCTCATCGATCTCCAACTTCCTGCCCTCAGAATTGATTCGCCCGCTTCGGTTCGGTCACTAGTCTGCTGGTCGATACAGCGATAGAAAAAAACCAGAAATACAACAAAAACAAATTGATTACGACGACGACACGGGGCGGTGGCATGGAGCACATACTGTACACAACCGATATGTGCTTGTAGCCACAAAAGTTTCTTGTTCCATTGCACTAGTTTCGCTCCCAGGAGATCCTGGCGACCATCGTGTATGTGGGCGGGAGGTGAAAGGAAGGCAGGGAAAAATGTATCTCAGGGTATTTCACGTTAGATGTCTTACGATATTGTTTCCTTTCGTTTTTCTTTTTCTCTGTTTTTATTTATTTTTTATTTTATTTTACTTGTGCTGGTTGGATTGTATTAAATCCTTGCGGAGTGTTTTGTTTCAAGTTGAGGTGGTGGTTGTGAAACGATTTTACTACGAGATATGAGTAAATGTATGTGGACAGGTGGGATTACTCATTCGTAGTTCGGTTGGTTATAACGAGTTCTATTTAAATTGAAAGGACCCCGAAGGCTGTTCGTAATTCTCTATGGAAACGATTTTCTTTTCAAACCGAAGGAGCACGTAGTTACTTATAGTCATTGTGGTATTGTCTTGCACAAGATGACAAGCTTCATATATACTTTTACTATTGCTACTTACCACTGCCACATGTAGTTTCAGCATAAGTTGAGGAGAATTACATACATACAATTTCAGTGGCCCACTTGTTCCATTAAACGGATCCCGGGGATAATGCGCGCACGCGGAATTTACAGGCCATTCGCTCTTCCGCTATCTACTCTAACTCATCAGGAGCTATGCCCAAGCGCACACAGGCGAGTTTTTGGACTTGGTCCAACCACCTCGTCCTGGGTCTGCTAAGCGGTCGCCTGCCTGATGGTATTGCATTCAAGGCACGCATCGGTAGTCGTGATAATGGCGACATTCGTCTCACATGACCAAACCATCGAGGCACAGTCCTTTCCGTTCGGAACATTGAGCTCCCCGCGCACTGCGGTGTTACTCACTCTATCCCGGCGAGTAACTGCCCACAACAGCAGGTCTTCCAAGCTGTTTCGAAACTGTCCCAGCTTGGCCAATCCTGCAGGAAAGCTCAGTATTACCCCTGCCATCACTCGTGAAGAAGAACCCGAGATACTTAAACTTCTCCACTTGCTTCAATGCGACTCCACTAACATGTAGAGTGCATTGGACAGGTGTTCTGGAAATAACCATAACCTCGGATTTTTCCACGTTAACCCTCATCCCAGTATCAGCACCTACGGCCACAAACCTATCAAAAGGAAGATGTGAAATGCGAAACATCTCGCCTCCACTGCGCTGCGACATCCAGTCAAAATACAAATACATGAAGTGAAAAGGAGAGGTGACAAGACGCATCCTTGGCAAAGGTATTGATTTACTACTGTTAACCCGAACGCAGCTGTTTCAGTTTGTGTATAGAGACTGAATGGCCCTCAACAGAATGCCTCAATCCCATACTCCTGGAGAAAACTCTAGAGCTTACCTCTAGGAACTCGGTCATACTTCTTCTTCTTCCTCTTCTTAACAGGCGCTACAGTTCGGGATGAACTCCGGCCTCAACCAACATGCCCCTCCAACTAGCACGATCTTTTGCTAGCCTTTTTCATTGCTGCACACCCAGTTGGCTGAGATTCCCTTCCACCTGTGTGCGCCATCTTAAGTGCGGCCGTCCTCTGCTTCTTCGTCCCTCGTCGTTAGATTCAAAGACTCTCCGGGATGGAGCTATGGCTTAGGCATTGAATCCGTAGACGCCTGACTAGGCTCATGTCGCTGTACAGCCCGTAAAGTTCGTGGTTGAATCTTCTCCTCCATCCCCCGTCTGTGTTTATAGGCCCAAAATTGATTCTGATGAGTGATTCGGCGTTTGATTTCGGAACTGATGTCGTTGTTCCAGGTCACTGCGGAGCCAAGGTAGACGAAGTCCTTAACATCCTCGAACTTATATCTGCCAATACAAACGTTCTGGCCAAGACGTCAGTGGTGAGCGTCTTTTTTTGATGACAGCAGTCATTTCATCTTGCCCTCGCTTACTGCCAAACCAATTTTCGCCGCCTCCATCTCAATACTCGCAATCCCGCTGTGATGCAAGGAGTTGCGAGGATTTAAAATAGATTGTGCCTCTTGTATTGGCCAGTGATTTTTGCAGAATCATTTCCAATATGATGTTGAAGAAACCACTCGACAGCGCATCGTCCTGCCTAAATCCTTTTTTGACATCAAAACTTTCGGTAAGGTGTTCACCGATTCGGATGGAGCAGCGAGTATTCTCCAGAGTCATCCTGCATAGTCTGACGAGTTTAGCAGGTATGTCAAAGGCGGATATAGCGCTGTATGGCTCGTTTCTAATTACGCTGTCGTATGCGGCTTTGAAGTCGACAAATGGGTGGTGAGTGTCGCCTTGAAATTTTTTTCAGGATCTACCGTAGTGTGAAGATTTGGTCGATGGTGGACTTCCCTCGCCTGAAGTCAATCCGATAAGGACCTATCAGCTTATTTACAAAAGGCTTCAGGCGTTCACACAAAACGGCATAGAAGATTTTGTAGGCGATGTTAAGAAGACTCATTCCTCTGTAGTTGGCGCAGTCAGAGGAGTCTCCTTTCTTGTGGATCGGCATACGATGCTGAGACTCCCTTTCTGGGGCATGCTTTCCTCTGGCCACATCTTATGAGCTGGTGCATACTCTAACCAGATCATCTCCAGCTGCCTTGGAGAACTCAGCAGACACTCCGTTTGCGCCAGCAGCTTTATTCTTGAGTTTCAATATGGCAATCTTAACTTCGTCGAGATCAGGGGACGGAATTCTAGGTAGTCTTCGTCATTAAGAAAAGGATCATTCTGCCTACCAGCGGCATATTGACTAACATCGCCGTTATACAGTCTGCAGGAGTGACTTTTCCATATTTTTAGCTTCGGCTGCATATCTACTTCGTTCGTACTTATCCCTGCAGGCTTCCGTTCTGGGTTTATAACCTTGGCATGTCCGCTTTATTTGTTGATAAAACGTTCGAACGTCACGCCTGCAGAAACACCTCTGCAAGTCCTCAACCGCGCGCTTCTCGTGCTCTTTCATCTTTTTTCTGAGAAGCTTAGCATTGAAGTCTCCTAGTACAATTTTGATGCCATAGCTGGGACATTGGGCATGCATTCTGTCTAGGAGATCGTAGAACACTTCTTTAGTGGAATCATCCTTATCTTCCGTGAGGGCGTGGACGCAGATCAGGCTAATGTTAAAAAGTTTAGCCTTGGTACGGATTGCTATGAGGCGTTCGCTCATATGCTGAAAGCTTAGGACTCTTAGGACAAATCTACAAAGATTGGCGTCCTCCCAAGCCCTCACGAGTACCATACTTCTGCCGTGACGAGACGCGCACTGTTCATCCCCTATCCTGAATTCGGCCATAGCTCTAGAACGCGCCTCCAACGCCTTAGCGTAGACTTTTCCGGGGTTACTTAAATGGGATATGGCCCTATAATTGGAGCACTCTTACTTATGCTCCTTTTTGAAAAGAGGGACAATGAATCATCCCAGTCTGTCAATCGCTAGGTGTCTCACCACATTCCCAGGCCACCTTACTGACACGAGAGAGCCATAATACTCCCTCTTTACCCATTGCATTAAGCATTTGGGAACTCACCTTTTTGCGCCATACTAAATCCTGGAAAAGACTAGCGAGTTTCAACTCGATACCCACCATCTCTTAAAGCCGCATATTACAGCATTCATCGTAAAGTAGCGCCGATTTTTCCGCTTTGCCCTAAGGAGTCTCCCATGGTCTGACAGATTTGAATTACCACACTACGAAGGTCGGCTGCAGTTGATAGGCTTATAAACGCTGAAAGCACTTTGCGTCGTTTCACTTTTCGTATACTTCATCGCACCAACCCATTTGTAGAATGCAACTCTTAGCTAACCGAACACATCTTCGACTTTCACTTATCTATACCTTCTATTAGAGATTGGCGCAGAATCCGCCCCGGCAACCGCTGCTACTTCGGATTGTCAAAATAACTAGGATCCAAACTCTTGTCCCGAATAACCAAGTTCAAGCTCTACAAGACCCTTATCCTGCCAGTCCTGATATATGGAGCAGAGAGCTGGACGATAAGCAGGACCGCAAAATTGCCGTTACTTACTTACTTAGGTGGCGGTACAGTCCGTGGTGAACCTGGGCCTCAACCTACAAGCGTCTCCAGCTGGCACGGTCTTTGGCCAGCTGCTTCCAGCGCCGCACGCCCAGTTGGTTAAGGTCCCTTCCATCTGCGTGCGCTACCGTTGATGCGGCCGTCCTCTGCCGCGCCTTCCTTCCGGGGTGGATTCGAAGATTCTTCGGGTCGGAGCTGTATTTTCCATGCGCTCTATATGGCCTAGCCACCTTAGACGCTGTATCCGTAGACGTCGTACCAGGCCGATGTCGCTGTACAACCCGTACAGTTCTTCGGTATATCTTCTCCTCCATACACCGTTTGAACAAACGGGGCCGTAGATAGTGCGCAGAATTCTCCTCTCGAAACGACCAAGGCTATCTTCATCCGCTTTTGTTAAGGTCCAAGCCTCTGCGCCGTAAAGGAGGACTGGGATGATCAAGGTCTTATAAAGTATCTCCTTGGTTTTCCGAGCGAGGCAGGGACGTTAAAACCGGACATGGCTTTGTATAGCTCGTCTCTATACACGCTGTCATATGCGGCCTTGAAATCGACCGAGAGATGATGAGTGTCGATTTGGTATTCCTGGGTCTTCTCCAAGATCTGCCGTAGCGTAAATATTTGGTCTATTGTGGATTTACCTGGCCTGAAACCTAACTGATAAGAGCCGATCAGGTTATCCACAAACCGTTTCAGGCGTTCACACAGTACTGCAGAGAAGATCTTATATTCGATGTTAAGGAGACTTATTCCCCTATAGTTGGCGCACAAAGGGGTCTCCTTTCTTATGGACTGGGCAAACGATGCTGGGATTCCATTCGTCGGGCATGCTTTCCTCCGACCATACCTTTAACGGACTTTATTTATTTATTTGTTTATTTACAATTCTTGTTCACATAAGAAACATACATCTTTTAAATTGGAACAAGCTTCAAACTCGTGTTATTAAGTTATGTAAAGTTACTAATAATAAAAACTAATAATTAGAAACAAAAAAAAACAAAAGAGAGGTGTAGAGAGTTGACTTAATTTACAATCAATTACAATTAAATTTAACTATTTAAGAAAGTTTTAGATAGTAGAAGGAAGGGATAGAAATAAAGGATAGATAGTGGGGAAGAGAGGAAGGATGGACAAAGCTTTACATTAATTATTGATTAAAAATTCAAAAAGTTTTTCAGTAAATACATTTGTATTCGTAGTACTTATTCGCCTTATGCTTAGGGGCAAACGATTCCATAGTTGAATTGCATTAGCGAAAAATTGACGAGACGTTATTTTGTATTTACACCTAGGTGGAATGAGTGTCAGAGATCGGTCGTTTACAGGGAAACGTATACTTTCGTATAGATATCCTGGTTGTTTCAGAGTTATAATCTTATACAGAAGTAATATTGTTCTGAAATTTAGTAGGGTTGGTAATGAACAGCCGGCTATTTGTTTGGCATAATCAGAGATGTGTTCGTTTCTCTTTATATTAAAAATATACCTTGCACAACTATTAAACGCGACAGTAAGTTTGTGTTTAGATTCGGAATCCATATAAGAATATATTTCACAACCGTACAGAATAATGGGTAGGATGTAGGACTTGACCAATTTAAGTTTCACCCTAGTTGGAAGATAATGTGCTGTGGGACTTAAAGCACGAAGTACGCCGTATATTTTTGACACTGTCTTATTAATATGTGTATTCCAACTAAAGTTTTCATTAAAGTAAATACCAAGGTTTTTAAAATTGCACACAAATTCCACAGGCATTTGATTTAGGTGGATGGCGGGAGGTGGAACCTTAGTTTTACCACAATTTATAAATAGAGCTTTGGTCTTTGCGTGGTTTAGATTCAGTTTGTTTTGAACTGACCATTCATTTACCCTTATAAGTTGTTGGTTCATAATGTTTGCAGCGCTGAGAATGTTTGACTTAGGGAAGGCGAGATAGACTTGAACGTCATCTGCGTATATGTGATGATGACAATTCGAAAAACATTTAGAAATATCGTTTATGAAACACATAAATAAGAGCGGACCTAGCACCGAACCTTGTGGAACACCTGCCGTAACTGGCAGGCAAGAAGAACACTCATCTTTATTACATACATATTGTGAACGGCTGGTAAGATACGACGATATTAGCCGACAAAGACTTATATCAAACAGGAATTGCATCATAAGCTTTTTAACTAAAATACTGTGATCTACACTATCAAAGGCCTTCGAAAAATCCAAAAATACCATTAAACCCAAATTCTCAGAACGTGTATCTAAGCCTTGACGAAGATCTTCTATAACTTTCAATAAAGCCGTGACACAGCTGTGTTTAGCGCGAAAGCCTGATTGGTATTTACTGACTAAATTGTTATTATGGAGATGCAACTTAATTTGCTGGCTTATAATTATTTCGAAGACCTTACTCAGAAAAGGCAGAATTGCGATTGGTCTATATTCAGAATTGTGTGCAGGACCCTTTGGAAGAGGTAGTATCTTAGCTATTTTCCACGATTTGGGGAAAACTGATGTAGTTAAAACAGTGTTCACAATGTGTGTTATTTGGTGTATTATACCAGGAAGAAGCATTTTTATGAACCTAGGATTTATATTGTCCGAACCTACTGCATTGGATTTTATTTTCAAAATCGTGCTAGCAACGAGGGTTTCATCAATACAGTGGAGTGAGAATGGACTCCTACATTGATTAATATTGGGTGCAGTCAAGAAGGTCATTGAAGCGGAGCCACTGGTTTGGCTAGCGGATACAAATTTCTTGTTGTGAGTATTCAAATCCACATTAATTGGTGTTAAATTTTTTGATTTAATTTGAATATGCCGAACTTTTTTCCAGAATTCTGTGTTGGGACAGTTAGAGCTGAATTGCCTCTCATAAAAGTGCTGTTTATTTTTACGTATACGAGAAGTAACGGCGTTACGGGTTTTCTTAAATTGCTCACGTAAGGCTAAGCATCGAAAACGCTTCCACCTAGCATATAATGCATTGCGCAATTCAATAAGTTTACAGACTTCCGGAGTAATCCACGGGGTGTTATTCTGTTTTTTTTTAACTGTTTTATAAGGAACATAATTATCAAAAAGATATCTAACTTTCGCAGTGAGAAACTCAACTTGAAATGTCGTATCATTAGTGCTGTAGATTGGCAGCCAGTTAATTTTTCGACAGTCCTCAAAGACTGACTCCATGTTGGTATCTTTGAACTGGTATGATTTGAAAGTCGTCTCCACAACAGTTGGTAAGGTTGAGTTTATTTTGAGGAAAATCATATCATGATGGGAAAAACCTGGTGCAAGGATCTGATCGTAGTGTGAAATTAGCGATAGGTGTGAAGTCAAGGCAATATCGAGCAATGAGCTCGTACCATTTGCAGAGAAATGTGTGGGTTGTGTGCTATTCACAAAAGAAAAGCCAAAAGTTTCTGCCATAGATTTTAATGACGTATTATGGTTATGTAAAATGTTGAGATTTAAATCACCACAAACAACAATTCTAGGATAATACGGTGCGAGTTCTACAAAAATTTCCATTAATATATTTACATTAGCTATATCGGGAGCCATGTACACACAACCAAGAACGAACTTTTCACAAGTGCCAGAAAGTTCTACAAAGACGAATTCGGCCAGATCATTTGGTCCAGATCTCAACAATATCTTAAAATTGTAACAATTTTTAATATATATGGCAGCGCCGCCACCCCCTTTACGAACTCTATCAGCCCTGACGACCCTCATATTTTTCACCTCAAACATGTTGGAACACATCTCCGGTTTTAGCCAAGTTTCAGTAAGACAGAGGAGATCAACCATGCTATCATCGAAAGTATACTTAAGCTCATCAATTTTTTTAACTATACTTTGGGCGTTCAGATGACATAAATTGAGTCCCTTTTTGTATTTACATAATATGTTTAATAATACTTTTGTTTTGCCCATGGAATCACCCCTTCTCATGGTATTCATTTTGAGGAAAATACCATCAACAGCGACAAGTAGAATGAATACTTTTTTATGTAAATATTAATAAATAAATTATGTAGCATAGTTATTGGCGAAATAAATAACTTATGTAATAAGCTTAAACGAAGAAAAATCTTGGGGATGACAAGTACAAGAGAGAAATAACATTGGAAATGGAGAGAGTAAAAAACATTGGAAATGGAGAAAATAAATAGGTACGGTAGTGGGATTAAAGAAAAACAATGAAAAGAAGATAAAAAAGACAGAAAGACTGAAGAGAAATGAGAGAGATGAGAAAAGAGAGAGTGAGGGACGTACAAGGAAATGTGGATTAAGGTGAAAATAAACATAAGAATAAATATAAAAGTAAATAAAGAAAGAGATGAAATCACAATGTTAGGGATGCTGTATGTGTCCATCATCGATGTGTGGCTGTTCTCCCCCCTGCCGTCTCGTGCTAAAGGCATTTAGGACTTCTTCGTTCTCGATCAGTATCGGCTTCCCGTTCCGGCTCTCTTTTACCATTACAGAACCAAATTTTGTTGAAACGGAGAACAACTGTCCACGATGTTTCATACGAGTGGCTTGTTGTAGAAGAGTTCGGTTCTTGCTTGTCAAACTTTCATTGACATAGATGTTGGAAGTCGAATCAAGTCCAATGTCCATTAGATGAAGTTGGCGCTTCTCTTTGCGACGATATTCGGCAATTGATCTCAGCACATTGTTCCGGTCTTGGGAGGTGGTAAATTTTATTATAATGGGAGGATCATTTGCGCTGCGTGAAGCTCGGAAAATTGATGAGATTATCGGAGGTTTGCAGTTGATAGTGTGGCAAAGATGATTGTAGACCGATTTTAAATTTTCATCAGCTAAAACTGGGACGCCGAAAAGAATCGCATCGGTAGCAACGTTCTTCTTTTCAAGTTCATCACACCTTTGTTCTAGATGTAGGATATGCACACCCATATTTGTTGGCTCGGAAGTAGTGGATTCCAATTTGTCAAGACGTGACTGGACGTTTTGCAGTGTCAGTTTCACATTTTGTAGCTGATCATACCAATTTTCCACGATGCGCGATATTTGCTGCAGGATGTCGTTGCGCAGGTCGTTTATCTCTGTAAACCTTTCCATAATGCTGTCCACTTGCTTACTTAGATTTCGTTCTAAAACGTCGAGCGTAAGGGGTTTTGAAGTCGCGGTGTTGACATTTTTGCTTGGTTGTTTTGGCGTTGTAACTGCTCCATCCGCTACGCTTTCGTGCTTCTTTTGCAAACGAGTTACAACCGTTGAACTTGTACTGTTTGAAATCATGTTCTGTACACTTATAATGCGTTATACGAGATGCGACACCGGATAAGAACACGGATTTAAAGACGAAAATCGAGAGCAAGCAATTGTTCTAGGCAATTATGCGTTTAATTGTTCCTTAACTTTCTATTTACTTATTTTTCTTTTTTATTGCCTATTTTATTTGTTTTGATCAGAGAGTTCTTGAATTCACACACGTCCACACACGTCTTACCAACTTCACGGCACCGCACAGAATGCAAATGAGATGGTGCATGCACCTTACCAGCTCATCTCCAGCCGCCTTAAGAAGCTCAGCAGATAGGCCGTCTGCGCCCGCGGCTTTATTAGACTTAAGTCTTGATATCGCTATTTTGACTTCGTCTAGGTCGGGTGGACTGTATTCTGTTACATTGTCGTCCATTACGAATGGCTCGTTCTGCCTGACAGCGCTATCTTGTCTGTCATCGCCCTTATACAGTTTGCAGAAGTGGTCTTGCCAAATCCTCAGCATCGACTGTGACTCTACTACCAGTTGTCCATTTTCATCCCAGCAGGCCGCCGCTCTGGCCTTGTAGCCATGGCATGCTCGTTGTACCTTATTGTAAATCTTACGGGCGTCATTCCTGTGGAAGCATTTCTCCATCTCCTCGATCTCACGCTTTCCATGCTCTCTCTTCTTTCTCCTGAAAAGCGTGTGTTCCTCTCTTCTCTTCTGCTCATAGATTTCGCGAGCAGCTCTCGTCCGTCGTTGCAGCATGGCTTTATATGCTGAATAGGCTTGTTCGCATTGTTCATCGAACCAAGGGTTTCTTTGGTGGTGGCGGTTTGAAACTCAGCACCTCTGAGGCAGCGTCTCCGACGGCGATCTGGCAATGCGCCCATTCCTGATCTATTGTTTGTGCTGCTGTGGGCGGATTTTGAGAGAGCTTGGAGGAGACACGATCGGCAAAGATTCTGGTAGTCTCTTGCAATTGTAGCTTTTTGACGTCAAACTTACGTAGTCCTACGCGACTCCTAAGCATTCTTAATATCCTCATTCGTACCTTGGCTACAACAAGGTAGTGGTCCGAATCGATGTTGACCCCTCGGAAGGATCGAACGTCGAGAATACAGGAGGAGTGTCTGGCGTCGATCGCAATGTGATCAATCTGATTGGTGGTCGATTGATCAAAAGACCGCCAGGTACCCTTGTGGATGTTGAGATGGGGGAATCGCGTGCTTACTACAGGGAGGTTACGCCCCGCTAGGAAAATTGCACTAGCTCCTTCGAAATTCTGCGATGGATATTTGGTTCTATCTGCGAGGAAGGCGATTGGAGGAGAGGAGATAATCGCGAACTCTATGAGCTGTACAAAGATGTGGGTATAGTCCGGAAGGCTTAAATTCGTCGAATACAATGGCCCGGTCACATCGAGCGTATGGACACCAATGCCCCAGCTGAGAGGGTTTTCGAATTCGAGCCTCCTGAATCGAGAAAAAGGGGGAGACCGAAGCTCCGGTATAAAGACCAGGTGATCGCAGACGTAAGACAACTTGGTCTTTCCGACTGATAAGTAAGTAAGTACAAAAGCGAAGCTTGCCTGAAACACGATTGTGAACAATCCTACTTCGAAGTCTGCCTATCAGCTTAACAAGAAACTTTATCGACTTATTGTGCCCTATGGCCACTCGATTCCCTATCGATTCCAACCAAATAGTCCTGCACAACGGCATACATATCTAAAACCCGGACAATTCCATTGCATTCGTGTGGTCATTTCCCACTAACCACACATATGCCTATCATGGCACAAAGCCTGATTGCACTGTCGCCCATTATCGTCCACCCTTTGGCCACCTACTCCACTTGGTTAAGTTTAACTAACCACACCTACTTTTGACACAATCAGTGGATATTTAAGGTAAATATGGTAATAATGGTGGGGAGGTAGCAAGACGTGCTTGCTCCACACCATGTGGTAGATACATCTCGTGATTAGCCACTAATAGGTTGTACTTATAATCGATATCCAGATGTGTATCCAATCGCACCAGAGCCCCTGTGTCATTGTTCGTACGCGTGATGGAAGCATGTGGCATACAGAGGAGTCTACCAGAAAATTAGCATATTCATGCTTAACGACAATTTCATTCCATGGAACATCTCCCCTTCTCAGGAAATACCATAACATAGGATGTGGATAGGATAGGTATATGGAATGAGAGTGAACCAATCCCAGGTGATACAGTGAAATTTAAAATTTATTAATCCTACATGCAACAAATTGAACAAATATGCAGCTTAGGTACATACTACGCACAATGGTACTACCATCATCAGCATCGTCGTCATAGCTCTCCGGTTATACCCATCCACAGGAGTGAATTCAAGTTAGTCCTGGCAAAAATGATATTTAGAATGATCCTTCCGTCTTACTCCTCTTCCCACCGCCCTCCTACATCGAGCAGAGAGGAAAAGAATTAAAGTTGCACCGAATGCAAACCATGGCTTCAAGGATAAACTATGAACTTTATGCCACCCGGATGCAACTACGACTCGTTCGGTCCACCCACAGTCAGTTTGCATACCAAATGCCGCCCGAGCATTTAGTTCAAGTGCATGTTATTCCTTCTATGTACGATGCACCCGTGCTTGGGTTTTTGAAAATTTAATAACCAACCCGCATACCAAGGCGTCCGGACGGTTCCCGAACTCGATAGTACATAGGTTGCAACCGATGTATCTATGTACCTAGCTGAGTATAAGCTACGTACTACGTACAGGCAATTTCTAATTTAGGATCCGAGTCGAAAAATGCCACTCGAAAAGTTGCAAGACTCCTGGCAATCGGGTTGTTTGCGTTTTCGGAAGAATAACATTAATCTTGGATTCTTGTACTGCACCCTGGTCGTGAACGACGTCCTTGGGCACATGGACGCTTGTACTCGTAGTTAAATGACTCAACCATCCCAAAGCTAGATAAACACTATTTGGTCGCCTGTCCGTCCTGTCGCAGGAGGGGGAATTATTAAATAGAAAAATATCTGTTTCGGTAGTCCTTTAAGGAATGGTGTGGAACGTATTCGAACTGCTCTTCACTGCTATTGCTCTATGTGCTCGTGCTGTCGTTGTTCTTGTTCTTATTTTTTGATTTTGATGAAACGGAAATTCGAGTTTTACTCCCGGGAGTTGTTATTTTTTATCCAGTCCAAGGGACAATGAATTATCAGCAGTTTTGGGTCATGCATCCATATCGACTCGGTGTGCGCTGCTGAGCGTATCCAAATCCCTCACGGGAGTAATGTATCCTGAAAGTATGCTATTCATTCGTTTCGTTTTTGCACACAGCGAATCATTCTAATTTATCGGATTGCATTCTCCGTATCCTTGGAGATTTTTTCGCCATTTTACCATGTATGTCCATGAATCCATCAACATCTATAGCAAGTTTTGGTTAAATACTTTCATGCTCTGGCGTTAGGCAATTAGAAAAGTTTTCGACTCAAAGTCATACAATCAAAGCCGCAATTACTACAGAGAAAACTTCGTCACAACGATTTGATATAAAACTTTGCGTGGCAAGGACTTTTCGACTTTCGGATGTGAAGAACCACCATTTCCGGAGATTAAAAACCCGGCAATTAGGTATCTACAAATCGTATTATAGCCACCACATGGCGCGGTAGCTTTTGTTGTTGCGAGGGAAACTTTTTCCAAAGTCATTCAGTTGTTTCCTTTGTTCCAACCTTTTATCCTGTTTTCGTCCTTTTTGCTTCGTCGAAAGTCGATCGCTTGAAAAGGGATAAAAATTAAAATTTGAGGAATTCCTCATGTAAACCAGGATAGATAGCATAGTATCAATTCATTTTTACAACCGAGCACGATAGTTTCATGTCTCCCAGATATTTCCTACATCCACCGCTTATAGCCCCTGACAGCCAAAAGGACACCCTATAAAGGACCAACGCTTTAAGGTTAAAATTTGGTTTTACAACCTTAAACGGCACGACTACTCGACATACTCGTAGTATCTAATTATGCATGTAAATCCAAGTGCTTGTTACAGTGCATAGGTAAAAGGAGCTCACGGTTAGCTAGCAAAACCGCTATTGTTACCGGGGGCCCTATGGGGTTTTGATTATTCCTGTAAAACGGTAATTCGGCAGTTTTCCTTTCAATGAATCCGTGAACGTGTATATACCATACCGTGTGGGGGGTTATGTCCAATAAGATATATTCCACATCCGGACCATAATGCTGTGCAGGAGACGATGTGAGGTTGCCATTGCTTTTACGAGTAGTAGAGAAACTTACCCACGAGTGTATGGGAGGAAATCGGTTTTCGAAATACCTTTTTAACGATGCAGGTTTGAAAAGTCATATTATTTCTTAATGAGTGCAGTTTCGAACTATTGAAATCGTTTCAAGTGATCACGTGGCGAATTGCAGTTTTGTGCTTCAACGCTATTCTGCTCTTCGTTGGAAGTTTTTGTAAAAAAAACTGGAAACATTGTAAGTCCACTTGACCTGGATTGGGAGGACCTAAATGGGTTGTCAACGATTTCGAAATCGACCATTCAGATAATCCTTTTGACCCAGTTTGACAGTTGAAATGACCAATGAAAGTCATGTTCTGTGAATGTACTATCACATTCTATTTGGGTTTTGGATTGTTTTCGGCATATCTGTAGTTGGATTATACTCATTCAAGGCATTGGAGTAACCTAGCATCCTTTCTCTAGGATGCTATTGTTTAAATCGCACTGTAGAGTATCCTGCTTACTACAGAACTTGAACAATGTCATTAGTGTTAGATACTTACCAGTTTTCACT
Organism: Eumerus sabulonum; assembly: GCA_951905685.1. NCBI lineage: Eukaryota > Metazoa > Arthropoda > Insecta > Diptera > Syrphidae > Eumerus > Eumerus sabulonum. The sequence goes on from OX645060.1 coordinate 12,441,159, forward strand.
CCATTTACACCATCATTTCAAAGATAGCAAAATTTAGTAATTTTTTAAGGGTTACTTCCACCTAAGTCTTTCTTTCTCATGAAATAGCAATACCAGCTGAGTTGGCCTGACTATAACGTCAGCTGTCATAAATAGAACACTTGGAAACCAACTTATTTACTTATCAGGCCGGTAGTCCATGAAGGATCTGAGCCTGAGCTTTAGCTGCCTTCCATCCTTGACGGTTCCGGTCACACTGCTTCCAGTTTTCAAGACCAAGTTGTCTTGCATCTGCGAACACTTGGTTTTCATACCGGAGGTTCGGTCTTCCTCTTCTTTTTGAACCAGGAAACTCGGAGTCGAAGACCCTTTGAGCTGGAGCTTTGGTGTTCATGCGCTCGATGTGGCCGAGCCAATTTAGTCGACGGATCTTTGCCTTCCGGACTATATCCACATCTTTGCACAGCTCGTAGGGCTCGCGGTTATGTCTTCTGCTCCATTCACCTTCCTTACAGACAGCACCAAATATGCGGCGCAGAATTTCCTTTCGAAAGAACCCAAAATCAGCTCCGCTGTCCTGCTTATCGTCCAGCTTTCGGCTCCGTATAGCAAGACTGGCAGTATAAGCGTTTTGTAAAGCATGACTTTGGTTCTTCAAGTGAGGAGTTTTGACCCAAGTTGTTTAGATAAACCGAAGTATCAGCGGTTGCCAAGGGCGATTCTATGCCGGACCTCTACTGTGGTGTCGTTTGTGGAGTTTACGTTTGCCCCGAGGTAGACAAACTCCTTATTAACCTCGAAATTATAGCTGTCAACCGTTATGTTTAATCCAAGGTGGTGAGCGATGGATCGGTTTTTGCTTGACAGCATGTACTTTGTCTTAACCTCGTTGACTTTAAGATCAACTCGTTTCGCCTGTTCCTCAATCGCCGTGAAAGTTTCTCCAACGTCACGTCGAGACCGTCCGATAATGTCAATATCATCCGAAGAGCCTGGGTGCCTTTCTGAAAGCCTCCTGCAAGGCTTTAAGCTATTTTATAAAAGGCCCGTGATCAGGGAGACGGAGTTGTCTGCGATCTACATACATATGTCACTAAGAAATAGATCATTCTACCTGAGAGTGATATATTGATTAACATCGCCATTATGTAGTCTGCAGGAGTGGTTTTTCCATAGTCTACTAGGTGTCGGTTCTCATCCCTACAGGCTTCCGTTCTGGCGTTATATCCTTGGTATATTCGCTTTATCTGTTGATAGAACATTCGAATGTTATGCCTGCAGTAACATCCGCCAAGTACCCTATCACGTGCTCCTCGTGCTCTTTCTTCTTTTCTTGACAAGCTTATGTTCTTCTCTTCTTTTTGTTCTTCCATGCAGCGAGGTTTAAATATGCCTCCTGCGTCGTTGTGTGAATCCTCCTGCCCTCGTCATCGAACCAGGTGTTTCTTAGTGGTGGAGCCTTGAAGCTCAAAACTTCAGGTGCAGTGGTTTTCAGGGCTTAGAGGTTAAACTGTTGTTCTATTGACTGCGTGGACCATCGAGGTGTATATGAGAGCTTAACGGAGACGCGATCGGCATGAGCACGAGTGGGTTTTGGTGATAGTAGCTTTCCGACGTCATAGCTTTGTGTTCCTTCTCAACTTCGCTGCGCTCGTGATATCCGCATGCGCGTCTTGACTACTGCAAGATAGAGGTCCGAGTGTATATTATCTCCTCGAAAAATTCGAACATCAAGAATAGTGGAGGAGTGTCTGACGTCGATCGCGATATGATCAAATTGGCCAGGAGCCTTTGTGTATATCGAGGTGCAGGAAGCGCGTACTGGTTAGAAGGAGATTTCGCCCCGTAGCAAGATCAATCAGCCTGTGTCCGTTATCGGATGCTCCGTCTCCTAGTACAATTTTGAGGACATCGCCGGGACGTTGGGCATACGTTCTCACTAGGAGATCGTAGAACTCATCTTTGGTGAAGACAACCTTGTCTTCTGTGGGGGCGTGGATGTAGATCAGCCTGCTACGGAATGTTATGCACTGCAAATGGTAAGAGTGTTGTCGTAGCACATCAAAGTGTGTGTTTTCATTGTAGTCATTTTTTATGCAATTTAAAGTGTGTTATTATGAAAACACACAGAAAGGGAAACTTCTCAACTATATGCAACCTTGCCAGAAAGCAAATTGCGACCCGGATCCATGGTGTAATGGTTAATGCGCCACAGGATTGAGAGTCCAGTGTGTTAACCATTGCACCATGGTCTACTTTCTGGCAAGGTTGCACATAGTTGGGAAATTTCTTTGTTGTTTGATTGATCCAAAGTGTGTTAATTATTAATAAGTGTGTCGCTGCAACACACACATCATTAGAGGTCTTGTACATGACACGAATTTTTTTTTTTTCTAATTTCGCGCAGGCTCAAGAGTTTCTATACTCTTATAATTTAGACATATAACCTGAACGGAGTGCAGTGGTTGTGGGTCGTAGATGTTCCTTCACTACACTCAGGGGTGGTTTGTCCTAGATAGAACGAGAGCCGACCAAATGTCGCGTTGGTTATAACTCCCAGTAATTCGTTCATGCCTTTTTTGGTGTTAATATTGCATACGCAGAGGATGAATTTCAATTGACCATATCCTGACATATACGCAATAGAACGTGTTATAGTTTTAACACGAATAAGTGTCTCGATTTCAAAGATCAAACGTGTTAAGTGACACACTTAATCTTAAATTGCGTCAAATGAGACATTTATATGTGTCATGTAACACACTTCTGTGTGTTGATTAACACATTAGCATTTGCAGTGTGCGGTAGTGTTTTTCCCTATTCTACAAAGCGTCAGTTCTATCCCTACAGGCTCCGGTTCTGGCTATATAACCTTGGCATGTTCACTTTATGTGTTGATGACACCTTCCAACGCGCGCTTGTCGTGCTCTTTCTTCTTTCTCCTTAGAAGCGTATGTTCCTCCTTACTTTTTACCTTGTAAAGCTCACGAGCTGCTCTTGTACTTCGTGATGTTTGTAGGCGCATCTTGGCTACTACAAGATAGTGGAGACGCGAACGGCAAAACCGCGAGCGGTTTTTGGTGATAGTAGCCTTCCGACGTCATAACTTTGTGTTCTTTCTCGATTCCGCTGCGTTCGTGATATCCGTAGGCGCGTCTTGGCCACTACAAGATAGAGGTCCGAGTCGATGTTAGCTCCTCGGAAAGTTCGGACATCATCGACCAATCTGGTTAGTGACTAATTGATCTGGCCATTGCTAGGTGTCTTTGCGTATTACGAGGTACGATAAGCGCGTATTTGCTAGAGGGCGGTTTTGCCCCGTGGCAAGATCAATATGCCTGTATCCGTTATCGGATGGGGTGTCGTTTAGGCCATTTTTCCGGCGTCTCATTCAAAGATGCTTTCCTTACCCTAAGCATTGAAGTCTCCTAGTACAGTTCTAATGACATCGCTGGGACGTTGGGCATATGATCTGTCTAGGAGATCGTAGAATTCATCTTTGGTGGAATCATCCTTGCCCTCCGTGGTGGCGTGAGAAAATTTAGCCTTTACTTCAAATTACTTACTTTGGTGGCGTTACAGCCGAATTCCGAACGGCGTGAGTCGAGAAGCCCTTTCTAGGCAAGTTATACTACGGGGGGTTTTGCCAGTACCCCGCCGAGGAGGGACGCCGTGAAATAAGCATTTGATGGCGTTGGCGTTATCGGGATCCGAACTCGCTCATCGTGCGTCAGAGTCCAACACACTAACTACTGCGCCACAGCGCCCTCAAATTACTTAAATCTAAAATCAGTCCCACACGCTATTCTTCCACTGTAATCAAAATGTCCTTTTTCTACAATAGATTTTACCTGATGAATCAATAACGTGATCTTTCGAGGTTAGGAAGAGTATGTGACTCTTAACCAAACCGTATGACCGAACCTACTGGCTTACCGATGGAAGCTCCAATGGTTAAATGGGGATCGCCTTTGTCGTTCCAGTTGGAAATGTTTACCATTTTGTTAGGTTCTCTTTGCTCTGGGCTAACTGCAGCAACTTCCTTTGTAGCCTTGATGACAAGCACTCGATTTGTTTGCATTTTCATGACATAAAACTTACTATTACCCTTCGCCATGGAATTCTTTGATTGATTTGTCTAACATGTGTTCAAGTAATATTAAGTTTGGCTTCTAAGTTGTCTGTCGTTTCAGATTCTGGCTCTTGCGGCACTAGAACTAAAAACTTTCGATCCCCAAGAATGTCACTTGCAGCAGTCACTTGAGTTTACTTATTTGATCCTTCCTGGTCATCACACTACCTTTACCATACCTACTGACAGTCTTCAGAAGTTCCTGAAAACTTTAGTAAAATTAACTTTTCACTGAACTCTATGGTGACATCTTCTACCTTCTAAACCTGTAAACCATAAACTAAACTGTCAACCCCACACCCACCGATGGGAATTCCGATTTTGGCAACAACTACACGACGTCAATAAACTTTCTTGTGAGCATGACACCCACAACTTGGCACCTTCTAATCTGCAGCAGATTTCCTTCAAAAACCCCAACGATATGCAAAGCCAATAAATTGATTTTTTCCACTACTATCCTTGGCAACATCCCTAGTACGTGTACATTGAAAAGGCTGACCACACGATTCAGCAGTGCATCTGCGCCAAAAAACCCCACTTTAGCTCATTCAATTCTGAAATTACATCGGCAAAGGCAACGTCCTTTTCGATGCTACATTGTACTCAAGTGTCAACTCGAGAGGAGTATTCTGCTTCTACTCCTCCGATTTCATCTTAAACTTTTCTCGTGCTGCATACAGAGATGGAAAGCGGCTGAATGGAGGAAAAAAATGATTGAACAGACGATAGTGGTCCGGCCAGCGATCTCGTTGCATCGTCTTGATGAGGTCTTGAGTGATGCAAACTTACAACATAAGAAAGGAGCGCCCACAAATCACGTTCTGAAGTGGTTTTGGTGTCGAACAAGAGATGACGACAACTTCACAACTTCTCTATTCCGGCTTTTGTGGATGAGTATACTATGAGTATAGTGTATCCTACCTCAAAGTGTTTGTTGTGTTCTTTACACATGACACGATGGTGCACAAGTATCTACTAACAGACGAACGTAGACGATTGACCAAGATGATGGAAGGACGAACCTGACTGAAATAGTCCTTAAACACATTTCCATTGGCTTATTTCTACTTTTCGTCTCTTTTTGTTTGGCCTCTGGCCTCCAGTGCCTGGAGTGGCTAAGGTTGAAGTAAATGGTAAATTTGAGTTGAAAAACTCGCTCGCTTTGATGCATCCGCTCGAATGTGCTTTGCTTTGGACAATTTATGCATAATACCGACATTTCCCTCCTTTCATTGCGGTCGAATTTCAGTTTCGGGCACGGATTGGCATACTATAGAAATTGGTTCTATGCACCTACAATACCATGTCTTGGGTGTTTACAAATAAATGGAGGAGCATGGATGCGATAGGTAAATACCCATCTAGCGACGTGACGGGAATCTCAGTTACCATCGGTGTGCTACCTTATCATTTCACTGCGTTGCGAAAGGGGAATAGTTCGATAAGGAGCTCGAAGCCGTTGCTCTAGCTACGTGGATGGATGTTACACATAAGCGATTCTACACATAGTTTAAGGATCTTCTCGTTCTGATATGAGACTGGAATTAAATTTGCTTTAATGACTCTCCGATTTTGTTTATTCCTTCCGATGATATGGTGTGGTGTTTACGATACGATGTCGTGCCTCTCGGTCACGGCAAGGATTCAAGTGAGACGGTTCTTACTTATTTATACGATGCGTACGTGAAGACGCGTTCTATGCGTCTCTGGTTCGTGGACAGTCCTTGTTTGGTTTTGTCCTCGGTTTAAGGAGCAAGAAAACGGGCTACGATTTCGTTTTTGTTCCAAATGAGATTAGGTACGTGTGGCAAGAGTATATGACGGCACCAGCTGAGGATTCATTGTATAAGAAGAAAACGCGTTCGTTCCATTATAATAATAAAATAAAAGACGCCACAACGGAGGAGAAAGAAATATGTCGGAGAGCATTTAACGCGTACCAATGGCAACAAGAGCAGTAAATTATAATTTACTTTCGTACGAGATAGAACTGGCGGGAAGGAATTCAGTATACAGCCTTCCATCCTCCAGCCTCAAGCTTCCTCCGGCATCTGAGTAAACGTTGACACACTGGCTATGAAGATGGAGATGGAGAAGGAAAGTAATGATAGGGATTCTGGGCTCTGACATTGTGTGCTATACCATTTCCGGTGTACTGGCATTTCTTTCTGGCATTCTTACGACTGTCACTCTTCACAAGGTATTATTCGCAAGTCCCTGTGTCATGGTCACTCTCTGCGTTCATAGTCGTCATGCAGGACGATGATGTTTTCCTTAATTGAGATAGAATAGAAGAGGTGATGGGTGACACATCTCTGCGGTTTGTTTTATGTTGATTATATTTTGTGGCTAAAGCTGTCATGTAGCCGTAATATTTCCCTCAACCACTAAGTGGCCAGGAGGTGGAGAAACAAATTGCTGGCGACAAAAGACAGGAGCAATGTACGTGTTGATTTTTGGCCTTTCCCTGTCAGAGGTTTTCTCTTCCAAATCCAGAATAATTTTCCGTCATCGTAGTCATAGTAGATGGCTCTCTTGGGAGGGACTGACCCCCCCAGTTTTGGTTTACTTATTTAATTGTGCGCGTAGGACGATAGCCTTTAGATATTTCAGAGCAACAGGAGTCGCATGAATAAACAATCACAGTTGAGCGAGCCTGAGAATTCCTTCCGGGCTCCAAAATTCTGTCTTTCTATGCCCCTGCCACCATCTGCCATCCACCCACTTATCCCGGCGAAACAAACCTCACAAACAGAACGTCATAAATACCAATTAGTGACAGAAAAGTGCGCAAAATACAGGCAAAATGCTAACGCAAAAAATAAAACAAAATTACACTTCACATCGCGACACTTTGCTCTTCATTAAAAGTTGACGCAAAGACGAGGGCGCAAAAAAGTAACTAAAAATCAACGTCACAAGCAGCCAATTACTTCAAACGCTCCAAATGTCCTTGACGTTTTTCCCCCATTAAGTGTCATTAATTAAATTTGATTTGAAATAAAATATTTTCTCTTTTGCCGGGGAAAAAACTTTTCGGAATTGGATTTGGATAAAGTGTGTGCAATTGTCGGCTTCGCGCTGGAAGTTAAAGCGATTCTTTGACAGCTGTCATTGAATTGTTTGACAGATTTTTGATCACGATAAATGCCAAAGTTGTATGATATCGATTTTTGATTAGAATCTAATCATTCCAATATTCTTAGAACGCATATACTGCTGGTGCCTCAGGACGGGATATGTCCCACAAGCATGGAGGGAAGTTAGGGTGGTGTTTATACCCAAGTCAGGGAAGGTCAACCATACCACGGCAAAGGAGTATAGACCTATCAGCCTATCATCCTCCTTCCTTATGAAAACATTGGAACGACTAATCGACAAATAGATAAGAGATGAGATTGGTGATAGCTTACTTACTTACTTTGATGGCGCTACAGTTCGGGGTGAAGCAGGGCCTCAACCAACAAGCCTCTCCAGCCGGCCCGATCTCCGGCCAGCCGCTTCCCGTGCCGCACGCCCAGTTGGTTGAGGTCCCCTTCCACCTGTGCGCGCTACCTTAAATGCGATCGTCATCTGCTGCGTCGTCCCTCGGGGTTGGAGTCGAAGACACTTCCGGCCGGAGCGTTGATGTCCATTCGCTCTACATGGCCTAGCCATCTTGGACGTTGGATCCGAAGACGTCTTACCAGGCCGATGTTGCTGTACAGCCCGTACAGTTCTTGGTTGAATCTCCTCCTCCATTCTCCGTTTACACAAACGGGACCAAAGATTGCACGCAGAATTTACCTCTCGAAACGTCCAAGAGCCTCTTCGTCCGCTTTTGACCACGTCCAAGCCTCAGCGCCGTAGAGGAGGACCGGGATGATTAAGGTTTTGTAGAGGGAAACCTTTCCATCGATTTCAAAGCCGCATATGACAGCATTCATCGTGAAGCACTGTTTGGGGCGATGGCCGAATTCGGGATCCCGGTAAAACTCATCCAGTTGTGTCGCGCCACACTAAAAAACACGCGATGCACCGGGCAACTCGGTTCTAGGACCTCGGAACCATTCGAAACATGCACCGGATTTCGGCAAGGAGATGCGCTGTCATGTGACTTCTTCAACCTGGTGCTGGAGCAGATAGTGCGACGGGCAGGCGTCAACAGGGAAGGCACTATCTTTTACAAGTCCATCCAGCTGCTAGGATACGCGGATGATATCGACATCATCGCGTGTTCTCGCCGTGGCATTGTGAAAGCATTCACGGCGATCGAAGAACAGGCAAAACGAGTTGGTCTTAAGATCAGTGAGGACAAAACGAAATACATGATGTCAAGCAAAAACCAATCCGTCGCTCACCACCTGGGACAAAATATAACAATCGACAGCTACAACTTCGAGGTAGTTAAGGAGTTTGTCTACCTCGGGGCAAATGTAAATTCCACAAATGACACCACAGTGGAGATCCGGCATAGAATCGCCCTTGGCAACCGCTGCTACTTCGGCTTGTCCAAACAACTGGGGTCAAAACTCCTCACTCGAAAGACCAAAGTCATGCTTTACAAAACGCTCATTCTGCCAGTCTTGCTGTACGGAGCCGAAATCTGGACGATAAGCAGGACAGCGGAGCTGATTTTGGGTTCTTTCGAAAGAAAAATTCTGCGCCGGATATTTGGTCCTGTCTGTGGGGAAGGTGAATGGAGAAGAAGACACAACCCCGAACTCTACGAGCTGTACCAAGATGTGGATGTAGTCCGGAAGGCAAGGATCCGTCGACTACACTGGCTCGGCCACATCGAGCGCATGGACATCAACGCTCCAGCTAAAAGGGTCTTCGACTCCGAGCCTCCTGGTTCGAGAAAAAGAGGAAGACCGAACCTCCGGTATAAAGACCAAGTAATCGCGGATGTAAGACATCTTGGTCTTGACAACTGGAAGCAGCGTGCCCGGGACCGTCAGGGATGGAAGGCAGCTATAGCTCAGGCTCAGATCCTCCATGGATCGCTGACCTGATAAGTAAGTAAGTAAGTAAGAGGGAAACCTTGTTTTTCGAGAGAGGGTTCTACTACTCAATTGCCTCTTGAGCCCGAAGACGCAGCGATTGGCAAGAGTTATTCTGCGTTTTATCTCAGCGCTGGTGTCGTTGCTGCTTGTCACTATCGAGCCAAGGTAGACCAAGTCCTTGACTACTTCAAAAATATAGCTGCCGAAGGTGACGTTCTGACCAAGACGTCGGTGTTGTGCGTCTTTCTTGGATGACAGCATATATTTGGTCTTGTCCCCATTTACCCTTAGACCTACTTTCGCCGCTTCTGCTTCAATGCTTGTGAACGCCTCATTGACGTCTCGCTTTGTTCGTCCAATAACGTCAATGTCATCTGCGTAAGCAAGCAATTGTGTGGACTTGAAGTAGATCGTACCTCTTGCATTGGCCGCAGAGTCCCGCACGATCTTTTCAAGAATAATGTTGAAGAAATCACATGACAGTGCGTCACCCTGTCTAAAACCTTTTTTAACATCAAAGGGGTCGGTTAGTTCACCTCCGATCTTAATGGAGCAGCGAGAGTTCTCCATAGTTATCCTGCATAGTCTGACGAGTTTGGAAGGAATGTTAAAACATGTCATGGCTCTGTATAGCTCGTGTCTGTAAACACTGTCATACGCGGCTTTAAAGTCGACGAAAAGATGGTCCATGTCGACCTGGAATTCATGGGTCTTCTCCAAGATCTGCCGGAGTGTAAATATTTGGTCTATCGTGGATTTTCCTGGCCTGAAACCACACTGATAGGAACCTATCAGATTGTCCACGAACGGTTTCAGGTACTTACACAGTACGGCAGAGAGGATCTTGTACGCGATGTTCAGGAGGCTTATCCCTCTGTAATTGGCGCAGTCATAGGGGTCTCCTTTCTTTTGGACCGGGTAAACAATACTGAGATTCCATTCATCGGGCATGCGTTCTTCCGACCATTTCTTGCAGATGAGTTGGTGCATGTTCCTAACCAGCTCATAGCCAGCTGCTTTAAACAGCTCCGCGGGGAGTCCGTCTGCTCCAGCAGCTTTATAAGACTTAAGTTTCGATATCGCTATCTTAACATCGTCTAGGTCGGGTGGACGGGATTCTCCTTCGTCTTCGTCCATTGTGAATGGTTCGTTCTGCCTGACGGCGGCATTTTGACTATCATCGCCGTTATACAGTCTGCAGAAGTGGTCCTTCCACAATCTCAGCATCGACTGTGACTCCACTACTAGTTGTCCGTGCTCATCCCTGCAGGCTTCTGCTCTGTCTTTACAGCCGTGGTATGTTCGTTTTACTTTCTGGTAAAATTTTCGAACGTCGTTCCTGCAGTAACATCTCTCCATCTCCTCGATCTCGCTCTTCTCGTGCTCCTTCTTTTTCCTTCTCAGAAGCGCATGCTCGTCCCTCTTTTTCTGTTCATGGAGCTCGCGGGCAGCCCTCGTCCGTCGATGCAATGTGGCCATGTATGCATTCTGTTTCTCTACATGGGCTTGTCTGCACTCATCATCAAACCAGGGGTTCCTCGACGGTGTTGGCTCGAAACCGAGTACATCTGAGGCGACCTCTCTAATGGCGTTTTGACAACGACTCCATTGCTGTTCTATGGTTCTCCTGTCCTCTGTAGCAGTTTTCGTAGTAGATATCACAGTTTTTCATCCGTTTTTTGCCTGGCCCATCCCATCGCACTTCTTGGAGCGTGGTAATGTCTGCTTTATAGCAGTCCAAAGAGTTGACCAGTTGTTCGGCTGCACCTGGTCTGTTGGGGGACCTAACGTTCCAGGTGCAGAACCGAAATTCGTTTCCTTTTTGACGTTTGCGGGGGTCGTCAACATGTAATCCGTCCGTATCCGAGGCTATTGGTTGTCTCTGAACAAAATTTTTTTTTTAAGCGATAGGGATGTTAGCGCTAAGCGCAACCCCCAACCTGGAGGGCCAGGTTCCTCTTTCCCCAGGAACAAGGGGTCGGGTCGCTGCACACATTGGTTCACTACCTGGCGGGTGCCAGTATAGCTATCCAGGGGAGGCCACGCGGAGGCTGTGTGTCAACTTGGATTGAGCAGGGTGTGAGATCGAAGCTGGCGTTTGCCAAGTTAAACGCGATCCACTTCTTTGCTCTGTTTGTTCGCTCCCTTCTCCCCTTGGTTGGTTGATTGGTGATAGCTACTTATCACAATCACACAACGCATACATAAAGGGTAGATCGGTAGATACTGCTCTTCACAGGGTGGTCAATACGATAGAAAAGGCACTTAATGCAAAGGAATATGCCCTGGGGCCTTTCTAGATGTTGAGGGTGCCTTCAATAACGTCAGTACCGAGGCAATAATGTCCAGCCTACGGATGGCCCACATAAATTCGGGAATCTGTAGATGGGTTGAACAAATGCTAAGTACTCGTATAGTAAACTCGTCGCACGAGGAGGCTGTGTGTCAACTTGGATTGAGCAGGGACAGGGATCGAAGCTGGCGTTTGCTATGTAAAACGCGATCAACTTTTTTGCTCTGTTTGCTCGCTCCCTCCCCCCTTCTTCTAGTGTACGCCCATGTTTATTCGGGATGTCGGCTTTCAATGTCTACATAAGAACCCTCAAATGTCTCGCATTATCATACGGCTTGGTTATGACTAAATCGACTCCTAACGTAGATACTGAAATATGCGGCTTCATTTTCCGCATGCCATAAAGCATCGGAAATAATTAAGCGAATTCCTGGTTCCCATATGTCCTGACACATGACACTATGAGCATTTTAGCGCTGCCCTTACTGTAACGGGCACATTTAACACATTCCGAAACGAATAACAGAACAACAGCCCCAACGAAACAAGGAGACCAGCAAGGAGAATAAGGAAGCATCGGAATGCCATAATTGTTTTAACCTACCTCTAGCTACCGAAATGCACTCGAACGCAGTCTACAAATGCATTTATGATCCACGTCCAGGCTGCTACTAACTACGCAAAATACCATCCGAAAAGGCGAACTAATAACCTAATGGTTACTTTCAACTGACTGGCCGAGTCATAAATCTACTTGACTAAGCACTGGAAAGGGCCACAGCCCATACGATGCCACAAAGGCTCAGCTGTACGTATCCGAAATCAACTATGTATTGGGGAAACCGAAGCGTAGCGCGTTCCAGCTGAACAACCATTAACCACAGTGAAAATACGAATAATTCCCTGGCCATTGCTCGCTCTCCTTCGCGACTATTGCCTTGCGCCTGGCTCCTGTGCGTTAAATATTCATGAAATAGTTTTTTGGTCACATTGTGGTTTTTATCTGTAGCGATAAGGCCGGAAGAGGAGCCGACTCCGAAACTTTAAAAGTTTCCCCTCTTCGCTGGGGTAGTGGCCGCCCCTCCGAGAGAGGCTACGGCTAGATTGGGTTGGGAACACTTGTGGCCCTGTTGCTCTGGTGGATGAAGGACGTTTTAATTTTCATGTCGTCGTATTGTTTTGCAGCTAATGTCCCATGAAATTAGATACATCGGGCTTTTGTTTGTCAGCGTGAACTTTTCATTTCATTTCTATCCCCCACCCACTTGGATCCGATTGAGTTCTTTGCTTCGTTCGTTCGTTCGTTGGTTTGGTCCTTCATTTATTTGCTCGCGTCTGAAACCCGCTCTTGACAGGCGAGGTTGCGTGCATATCCATTCGTTCAGGACGACCTAAGCGAGTGTGGGGCTGTTGTAACTGGAAAGCGTAGAAATTGAAAAGTTTAATGAAATATCTTCCGTTTCCTTGCACCCTCGACCGGATGAGTTCTACTATGTATATCCAGATTGAACGCAAGGATATAAACACAAATAACAAGAACAACAGCAGTAATGCGATGGAGATTCATCAGGGACCGTAGTGAAAACGCGGAGGGCGAGTAATTATAATTGCAAATTCTCCGGGGTAAAGTGTCTGGCTTATTTCTTTAATTGAATTCTAATTGAAAGCGGTACGTTCCAGGAGTGAGTTTTCGACATTTTCGTCCCTGCAGCTCTTGTTTTTCTAATTTTTTCCTAATTTTTTCGCCCACTCTTTCGTACGTCGTTTTTGGGGGCTTTAGAGGAGGCATAGCTTATTCTTAATTACATCCGGGGAGGATAAATCAGCGTTAGCGACGGTAATCGATATAAATTGTGAGCGTAATAGGATGAGAATACCTACGAGTGTATGTATGGTGGCTTCGTATCCTATCTAGGATGTAGGATATAGGATTGGAATTCGAGTTGAGTTCTGTTGTCACGATTTGTGGTGCGACGCTAGGTGTCGTGATTTACGATCTAAGCACTGGCATCCGAAAAAAAGGACCCCGACAAGGATGCGGAGAAGTCGTACTATATAAGTACACATAATAAATCAGAGAATCTCACAGTTGGGGAGACACCTTACTCTCGTGATTGATTGTTGGGGGCCGAGGAGTGTTCCTTTTTCAATGTTAAGCACCTTGGTGCATTTGGGAAACTTGTTATTCGGCCTCAAAGTAGAATTTGGAGGTGTGAGTGACACAAAGTTGCACTTGATTGACTCAGCGAACACAACGGAGACACAAGCGACGGAATGCAGGATATTAATCTATCTTATTTGTCGAGTATGTATTTTAGTTCACGGTGTCAGTGAGGAAGACGAATGATCCGTCAATTTCAGGAAATTTAATTAAGTCATCAGTGACACTCGTCCTCGATTCATTCATTTTCTTTTTTATCATCCGTCCACCTGACAGATAGGTATTTCATCTTATCTTTCTTGTCTTTTTACATTTTCAGAACGAACTTGCCGAACTTCGGAGTTCCGATGCGGTAATGGCAATTGCATACCGAAGAAATGGCGATGCGATCAGGAGAAGGACTGCAGCGACGGCTCCGATGAGGACCCCGAGTTTTGCAGTAAGTGTTAGAGTTCCTTTACCTCTTTGTTTGCTTTTTTTTTGTTTTCTTTAATTTTTTATTTCTAAATAAGCAAAACCTCAATTCTGTGAGCATGATATGTTCTTCAAGTGTAAAATCTTCGATAGATGTATACCCAAGTCATGGGTATGCGATGGAGAACTAGATTGTGGGGACTTTTCCGATGAGATCGGCTGTGGTAAGGCTCGAGAAATTGGTTTAATTCATATGAGATATGGGGTTGCATGCTGCATGACATAACTCACTGTCTAAACAAAGTGCTTTATCATATCCATGAGTATCACTTGGGTATTTACTATGAAAAAATGGTAACTATTGGGACAATTTTGTATAAAAACGAGGCTAAGTGGTCATCAGGATGTACTTAACTCCCCGAAACAGCATTGCAACGCAAAAGTTTTCTCATTTACAATGAAATTACAGTGGGCCCCCTTTTGACCGGACAAACAACTGTAGGGATAGTAAATAATTTAAGGCAATTTCAGGGGAAAATGAAGAAGATTGGATGTGTAAAAAAGTGTTTGTAGAGATATCCAATTGACGTTTTTACAGCTTTTTAAGATCAACCGAAAGGCTGATTCCAATACGGCCACATTAAGAGGACTCTACTGTAATTAAAAAAAATGTAGCCTAGGTGCGACGTGCAAGGCTCACACGACTAAATTCCCAGCGGGAAAAATTAAAACACCCGTCCAATTCCATATATTTTCATTTTTAACCCCCGACGCAAAAAGAGGGGTGTTATAAGTTTGAGGTGTCTGTGTGTCTGTCTGTGGTATCGTAGCTCATGAACGAATTGATTGGGTATGATGCCTTTCCAATTTTTTTAAAGCTAACGTGATCGAGATGGTTCTTAGCTACAATTTGTGAAGATCTATTCAGGTGTTTCAAGGTCATTACCTCTTTTTGTTAGATGCGGTAGGATTCTTAGACGAATAATGGTTAACGTATCGGTTCTCGTTCGATCACCGCAATCAACCAGCATCAGTCGCGGTCAGTACTTTTTTCTTTTTTTATACATGGGGCTAGTGCCACTATTAGCAATATGGCACTGCCACCTTTGCAGATCTATTGTGCCTGCTAGCCGATTAGCCGAGTAGCCTCTCCACCTCTATAATGAAGTTGAGAATGCTTCTCGTAGGAGCCAGGGTGATCCCCTCAGGAGTCATAACTTCACTGAGAAGGATGCGCTGCCTAAGATGGCAGGGAGCAGCACACTCACATAGTATGTGTTCTGCCGTATCATCGTCCTCTAGACAGAGCCAACACTCAGTTTCAGACGAGAGACTAATTTTGTTTAGATGATATCTCAGACCGCAGTGTCCCGGTAGATAGCTGACTAGTCTTCTGATATCCCCTCTATTGAGTGTGAGTATGTCAATAGAGTGTTTGTTCAGGGGTCGTATAAGTCGTTTAGATTGACGGAGTCCCCAAACACTGCTCCAGAAGGACAGGTGTTGCGATTTTTCCCACTTGTCCAAGAGGTAATTTATCTTAGACCCAGGAATGCCGCAGAAAGGTTCCGGACCTATGTATTTGTCGCTGGAACCTTTTCTGGCAAGTTGGTCAGCAATTTCATTGCCCTTGACACCTTTATGTCCTGGCACCCACCAAAGTTTAACCGTGTTTCTTTGGCGTGGTCTCATGGCATTCCTTGACGGTTTTTGAGTTCGTGCTGTACGAACCCAGTGCTTTAAGCGCTGCTTGGCTATCAGAGAGTATGTTGATAGTTACTCCTCTGATGCCATTCTCGAGATTTAGATTGACACATGTTAGGATGGCATGCAGCTCTGCTTGGAAGACGTTGGGGCTTATTCCCTGGGCCTTCGAGATCTTGCGTTTTGGTCCAAAGATGCCGGCGCCAACGCCAGAAGCCATCTTGGAGCCATCCGTGTACCACCTAAGGCCTTTGACATTCAGCAGGGAATCACTGTTTTCCCATGCTGAGCGATTTGGGATCAATATCTCAAATCTCTTGTCAAAGGTGAAGGTGTGTGGCAATGCGCCTGTGATGCCGAGACACGCTAGTCTCTGAAGTCGTTGAAGCTTAATAATTGTAGTTTTTTGTTCAACTTTTGTTCACCATACGGTGGACCCGTAAATGACGATAGGCCTTACTATCGCGGTATATAACCAGTGGACTACCTTAGGTTTAAGCCCCCAGGTTTTACCGTAGGGGCGTCGGCAGGCCAACATGGCCTTAGTCGCTTTCATGAGTTTATTTTTCATGTTGGAGTTCCAGTTGAGTCTGCGGTCTAGGTCAATACCTAGATACTTTAGCTCCTCTGAAAATCCTATGTGTGTTCCATTTAGAAACATTGAGCAGGGTTGTACCTTTCTTCTCTTTGTAAATGGGACTAAGATTGTCCCCTTCCTCTGCGAGGAAAGCGCAGATTGTGATCTCCTTTTGTGTGAAACTATTTTCAATGCACGTCACCAAGTGGTGTAGTGCATTTTCGGTAGAACGCTCTTTGCGATATGCATACTGGTTGGGATGCAGAGGTGTCTGATTTTCCAGGATACCTCTAATGTGGAGCTCTATCAGTTTCTCCATTGTTTTTAGAAAGAACGAAGTCAAACTGATAGGGTGAAAGGATTTAGGTTGCTCGCTTGGTTTCCGAATCTTGGGGATGAAGACAAGATTGACCTCTCTCCAAGTCCGGGGTATGTATCCTAGGTTGAAGCAAGACCTAAAAAGAACTATCAGTGATGGTAGGATTGTATTCAAGCCTTTCTGTAAGATCGCAGGAAAGACACCGTCTTTGCCTGGAGCCTTGTAGGGTTTGAATGAGCTAATTGCCCATTTAACCCTATCAGGGCTGAATAGTCTTTCAGAGAGGCTATTTGTTCTACTGTCGATGTTTTCTGTGACGTTAATCTGATCGTCAGAGGACATCGAGTAGGGAGTAGAACCAGGGAAGTGCACCTCGAGCAAGGTCTCCAGGGTTTCCCTGCGGTTGACGGTAAAGTTGCCGTCTGATTTGCGAAGCAACCCGAGCCCAATTGTGTGCTCTCGAGAGAGTGTTTTTTGGAGTCGGGCTGCAGTTGGAAGCGAGTCTATGTTCTCGCAATGTTTCCTCCAAGACGTTCTCTTGGATTTCCTCGATTCGGGGTTGTATTTAGTTAGAGCAGATCTATAATCAGTCTAACTATTGTACCGTTTTACTCTATTAAACAGCGATCTCACCTGCTTCCTTAGGGACTCAAGCTGACTATTCCACCAGGGCACACATCGTTTTTGTCGTTTTGAGGTCAGTACTTAGATGGGGAACCGCTTGAAAACACCGCGTGTTATTGGTATCAAGCCGCCTATTTGCTGTCGCTCCATGTTATCAAGGAAACGCACACTCATGTGCGCATATTAAACAATCTATTGCTCACATGCGTGTGCCATTTCGATTGCTGAAAGTTTCTAATTTAGACTTTATTGAAAATGAAGCCATCTTAGACTAAAATACAATAAAAAAATGTTCTAGTTAAATGTTTTCATGTTTTATCATTCTGCAAACAACTCCCAAATCGGCATTAAACTGTAGGTCCCTTTCACCTGTGTGAAAAATAAATCACAAAACATTGAGAGAAACTTGGCTCTGGTCCCTCATGGGCTGCAACGCCACAAAAAAAAAAAAAAACAACTCCCGAGCAGTAAATCAACACATGCGAGTGTTTGCATTTATGAAAACTGACCCCATGTTCGCACTGCACATGTGCGTTAAGCAGAACCCACCATACAGAGTGCACATACATAAGTGTGCGTTCTCTTTAACGAACATATCAAGTGCGCACAGGGGTGAGTTTCTATAAATGCACACACGCTCGTGTTCGTGAGTGAAAATAAAAATGCTCACAGCCAATGACTCATGGCCGCGTGCGTTTAATAACTGCTCATTGGGTAGTGCACCAACCACAACACGGTCCGAGCAATCTCATATTAACAGGTAACTCGAGGGATGGAAAAAAAGTAAACATATGAAAAAAATACTTCCCGGGGACTGGTGAATGCTTCGGCTACTCCTCCTATTGGGCCTGTATACACGAGAATATCGCTAGCAGCAGGAAGACCGGTTTTATGCTCTACATTGAAGCATACACGGGATTCATTTTTCTAGAGGAAAAAATTGTATATGTGAACCTTGTTCAATTGTGTTAGTGTTCCTGTCTTTTTGACATTTCATTTGAAAGAGATAATTCCTTTGACAGAGATATTAAGTGCAACCACGCACTAAAATGTCCCTTTGTTTTTTCCGATGTTCACTGCTTGAAAGACCAATGACGATTGAAGCGCAACACCAGGCAAAAAAAGTGCGGACTCGAAAACTGAAGAGTTGTATATGTATTAGTTTTCCACTTCTGTTCACCCACTAAATTTGCGGAGGAAAATGGTACTCCGTTTTGTACCGCAACCTTCAGCTCCCTCTCCCACAAAACCGGTTTTTTTTGGGTGATATATTCTCGTGTATACAGCCTCATTTACACGCTTCCTGCCTATTGCCTCCGCTTCACGTCATTTGTCTTCCTTCCTTTTGTTCAGATTGATCACATTGCGATCGACGCCAGACACTCCTCCTGTATTCTCGACGTACGAACCTTCCGAGGGGCCAACATCGACTCGGACCACTACCTAGTTGTAGTCACGGTACGAATGAGGATATCAAGAATGCTCAGAAGTTGAGTAGGACAACGTAAGTCGGAAAGCTATAACCGCAAGAGACTGCCAGAATCTTTGCCGATCATGCCTATCTCAAAATGCGCGGGAATGGGCGCATTGCCAAAACGTCAACAGAGACGCTGCCTCTAAGGTGCTGGGTTTCAAACCGCCACCACTCGGAAACCCCCGGTTCGATGAACAATGCGAACAGGTCCATGTAGCAAAACAAGAGGCATATAAAGCCACGCTGCAACGGCGGACGAGAGCTGCTCGCGAAATCTATGAGCAGAAGAAAATCGCCCCACCCGGCTAAACGGGGGGAATAGACCCCCCTCCCATACGATTTTTTTGTCTCGACCAGGCCTACCTGCTCTAGCTTTTTGGCACACTGCTCATGGGGCAACCGAGCCCCAAATCAGTTAAATACGACAACCTCCGTATTTAACTGATTTGGCATCGTGTGACCTCCGGCTATTCACCAAATTCAAAAGACCACTCCAAGGCACCGTTTTAAGTCGACACCTTACTTTTTGGACACAGTAGTACAGGCAGCAAAAAAATGGGGCAAAAAAATGTGAACCTAAATCTTCTTTGGTAGGTTGCGGATACACTTGGTCACCCAAAAAAATCATGTAATCGAGGTTAAGAAAGCTCTAAACACGACTGCGAACGGTCTTTTTTGCCTGATGGAAGCGTTTCGATTATAAGTATCGTCTTACAGTGTGACGAAGATGCGGTAGCGACCTAATGGCAAGTTGTTAACGTTTATTTCTGCAGGCTTCTGCTCGGTTCCTCATCCGTCGGCCTTAAATGAATAAAAATAAGTTGAATGGTGAAACGTGTATTTACGAAGGATACTAGTGACCTTGTATCCGAGTAGGCTTGTGATAGATAACAGAGCAGTGAATTTCATTTTCCAAAGTTTTCATCTTGACTAAATTGCCCACAGGTATCGTTCTAATAACCCTGATGCGAGTCTACTAGATGTGCTAAATTACTCCAAATCTGACCCTGAACATAGCTAACACTATGTCCGCCATCCACACCCAATTATCTGCACGTGTCATTCCCAAACAGCATTAGCCGTGGGCTACTCCCAAGTGGCAGGGACCCATAACCATGCCTATTACTATCTCAAAATTTAATTTTAAAGTCATACAGCCACCCGAGAGGTTTTTTCCCACATATTCTACTCTACGTTGAAAAAAAAAAAAAAAAACACCACCCCCCAATGGATAAATATCAAATCACGCCCTCAGGTTACAGTCAAATAACACCAAACCCTTCGGCAGGAATCTCAACTTCCACCTGCGCCTTACTACCAGACACGGAAGCAATAGCCCCATTGCATTACGCGATTAATTGGCTCCCTGGAAGCAGCAGTTACCTCATACTTGACCGTAATTGTCTGTCATGATTACCAGGATACAACAGGGACACAACACTGCGACTGAAACGCTTTAAGGATATTACGTATAATGGAAATAACTATAAGGCTGATGGTATCGAATGATTTGAAATGGAATCGTCTGCAATTAGCTTCCTAATCGACAGCAGTTGCGGTAGCTGCGGGCTGATGGGCTCAGAAGTCCACCCATTGGTGGCGCTTAATCGAGTTCCACTGACAATGATTTCAATTTATTGTCCATGAATTTGGAAAATTGAATTCCGCCGGTAGAGGTTGATGGCACAGTTGGCGTGGTACGCTAGTTGAAGGATGTTCTTGGGAATCAAGTTTTTTTTTCGGTCGGAGCGGATGTCCTTGACTCCCTTGAAGCTCCAACTGATAGTGATGTTTTTGAGCTAAATGTCGATGATGTACAAATGAATTTGAATTGAATAGTCAAGCCAATATCCGTGGCGCAGTGGGTAATGTAATGCGCTATGTAATCGAACGCGTCTTTCACGGTGCTTCTCCTCAGCGGGACTCTGACAAAGCCTCTCCGTATTATCATCTCGAAATTTGCCTTTCGGAATCGATAATAAACTGTAGGTCGCTTTCACCTTCTTCTTCTTAACGGGCGCTACAGTTCGGGGTGAACCTGGGCCTCAACTAACTTGCCCCTCCAGCTAGCACGATCTTTTGCTAGCCTTTTCTTATGCAGAACACCCAGTTGGCTGAGGTCCTCTTCCACCTGTGTGCGCCATCTTAAATGGGGTTGGATTCAAAGACTCTCCGGGCTGGAGCTGTGGTGTCCATTCGCTCTACATGACCTAGCCATTTTAGGCGTCGGATCCGCAGACGCCTGACTAGACTCATGTCGCTGTACAACCCGTAAAGCTCGTGGTTGAATCTTTTCCCTCATCCCCGTCAGCGTTTATAGGACCGAAAATCACGCGCAAAATCCTTTTCCCGAAACGACCAAGGTTAGGTTGGGTAAGTGGGTGCCCGACTGACGAAAAGTCAAGGCTCACCTAGACTACGTGGAGTCCATTGTGCCCAATTAACTTTTATCCCGTAGAAACATAGACATTTTCCGTTGAGCTGAACCATCCAGACGAGGATAAGAATCCTAGTATTCTGTTCGGAACAAATTTGCTTACCTCCTCTAGTTCCGAAAGGGTGTGTCCTTTTTTGGGCTATCGCCGGGCATTCGCACGACAGGTGACGAATGGATTCAATTTCCTCTTCATCCCTGCAGCTTCTGCAGAAGTCATTGTGGGGTTGGCCTAGTCTGGCTGCATGGTAAGATAGCATGCATTGCCCAGTGAGGGCACCGACTGCCAGTCGAATATTCCCACGAGCTTCTGAATAGCTGTGCCGACTTCTTCGATGCTGAGTGGGAGGACTACTTCAGCGGCTGGAGTTGGGATTTCCTCGGTCCCAACCACTCTCTTTTGGTCATGCTCGCTGGAAGTGCTGCTTAAATACATCCATTATTCCCTGCGGGTCGGTGACAAGATTACCCTCGCAGTTTCGGAGAGCCTGGGTTCCCTTTTTGGAGCCTCCTGCAAGGTCTATGGCTTTCTTGTAAAAGGCTCATGTTTTATGCTTATCCCTTGACTCCTCGATATCCTTGAGCTGGGAGGCTGCGAAGATTCTTTTCTTTTGTCGCAGTCGTTTTTTCTCCTCCCTTCTTCTGGCTCGGTACTCTTCTAGCGCTGCCCTGGTTTTCCTCTGCAGCGCCTTTTGATACGCCTCGTCGGTTGCTACATTTTTCAGCTCACACTCGCCATCATACCACGGGTTTCTTGTCGGGGGTGGAAGGTCTCCTAAGGTGGTTTCGGCTACTTCCTGAATGGCTAAGCGGCAATGCAGTCATATAGTATTGTCATTTGTGTTCGACGTAGGCATACCGTAGAGTCTTTCGCTCGGCTGCTCCCTGTAGGGGAGGGAATCTTGTGCTACTTATCACCGCATTACGAGCTGTCGCAAAGTCCGTGAATCGGGAGCCGTTACCTGTTGTTGTATCGTGGAGGCTTTGCTTTCCGATAACTTCGCCAAGGGTGTTCTCCTTACCGATTTTGGCGTTGAAGTCCCTAGACGTTATCCAGGAGGTCATAGAAGTCCTCTTTGATAGGGTCTCCAGCCTCGTCGGTAGGGGCGTGTGCACATGTAAGGCTGATGTCATAAAATCTGCCTCTGATGCGGATCACAGCCAGGCGATCACTTATAGGTTTAAAGTCGACGACCTTAGACCTTAACCGCTTTCCCACGGCAAATCCGCATCCCAGTAAGTGCAATCTTTTGTGACAGCTGTAATAAATGTCGACATTTTTCTTCCTCATCATACCGTTTCCTATCCAGCGTATTTCCTGGACCGCAGTAATATCCGCCTTGTACTGCGTGAGGATTCTTTCTAGTTTATGAGTAGCTCCGGGAGTGTACAGGGTTCTGACATTCCAGGAGCATACTCGCAAATCGTGTTCTTTTTTCGTGCGTTGTCGTCGTCGAGTATCCGTGGGTGTATCCGAGGCATCTTGTTCATTCATAACTTTTATGTTTTTTACGTGGGCGGATTGTTAGCCCGCCGCACAACCGCCATTCTGGTCGGAGTTTTGTCGCAGCAGACGTTTGTTCACCTGCCAATGGTTGTTGAAGAGGCTGTCCAGAGGGCGCCTCTGGGCATTTAAACAGTTTTCGTTGCTGGCATCTCGCCAGGTTGAGAGCGATCAACAGCTTTACCCTGTATGCCCGAGCCCATGCCCAAGCTTATACATAGGTAGCCCATTATTCGATTAGTTTGAAAGCCAAAAAAAATGTTTAAATTAGGCATTTCTCCTTCTTCGACCTCAAGCCCCGATTTTGCCCAACTAATCTGTCCATTTACAATAGTATTCCTCTCCATTTCTAAGCCAATACCCCAAGGGTTCGTCCTTCACGCTTAGCTTTCATCACCAGTATTTCCCAACCGTCAGGGCCATAGAGGAGCGCAGAGGTGGCATGAACATATCTTTCATTCAAATTCACATGAGCCTTTTAAAAAGC
The DNA here is from genome assembly GCA_951905685.1 of Eumerus sabulonum. Taxonomy (NCBI): domain Eukaryota; kingdom Metazoa; phylum Arthropoda; class Insecta; order Diptera; family Syrphidae; genus Eumerus; species Eumerus sabulonum. The sequence goes on from OX645060.1 coordinate 12,464,249, forward strand.
AATCTAACTGTAAAAACGCTTTTAGTTCTACTGAAATTAACCTCAAAATATGGTGAAATCCTTTTTCATTAAACAAAATCCCCAAGAACCCATTCAACTAAATCACAAATTCACAACCAAAAAGAAAAAGAAAAAAAAAAACGAAAACAACAAAAAAGTAATAGATAGAAGGATCAGCACTAATTCGAAGAAGGATTCGCTGTTCTTGTTTTGTTTCTATGAGCTTTAAGGACGAAAGAATCCTCTTTACAATCATTTCACGAGCAAGCAGTGGAAACAGAAGCTCCACATAACTCGAGGCGAATCGTGCAACGGAGAGAGCGAGAGACAGAGCTGAATGGATAGGATAATGATGATGATGAGATAAAAGCAGGATACGGGATGGTCCTATAGAAAGCAAGGGTTTGCACCTTGAGAGAAAATGACAGGAAGCCGAATGTTTATTTTCTTTTATTTTTATTTCAACTTCTTGTACCTTTTACTTCGGAGAACATCAATTGTATACCTCAAAGGCATTAGGACGATTTCCGGTGTAACAAATGCGTACACAAACGGGGTTTAGTTAAAAGGTGGTGCAAGGATATACAGATGCTAGGGGCGTATACCCATACGCCAATCTATTATCTGCTTTGTTCACATCGACATCTTTGTGGTGTGTGACCAAGGGCAACTATGGAGCCTGACAAATCCATCTTGGGTTCGAGATTATCATAAATATGTAATCAATTGAAAAAAAGGACTCAGGACGAATGAGGGATGAGAAATGAAAAATGGAAGAAGGACTTATTAAATTTTGTTAGAACTACGTGGGCAGTGCACAAGTCATCATCACAATTCGTCCTTGACAGCTTCGTCCGTCCCATCATCTGCTCTTTTGTTGTTTGTTTCCCATCGCAGAGCAAAGGATCGACCGGTTGACTTTCCCAGGATCCCATTCCTTTTTTTTTACAAATATAGCATAATTAGCAGCAGGCTATTGGGTGCGGTAAGGAGGTGCTGAAATTTCATTATCTCAGTTGATATAGGACCCAATGACGTGGAAATATTGGAATAAAGTCAACGCCATGCCAATGAGGAGAACGACCATGATGGTATGCTTGACATGGTGGGCATGGAACACGCGGCTTGATTGACGAGGAAAGTGAAACTTTCATCACAGGATAACGATGGGTACACTTAAATAGAAATTATCTAATCATATTTCGTCCTTTGTCTCCTTTCTTCGTCGTATGATTTGGGGTTAATTTTGCAGAGGGCGAAAACCAGAGAGGCCAAACCAGAGGTTGGTGATGTAGGTATGCTTGGGTGGGATGTAGGTGGGCAAATGGTGTTTGGCAGGTTGTTTGTTTCAACGTGAAAGATCTTCGAAGAGCCAACAGTAGATACCAGTCTATTTAGCTTTTGATGACTGATGGCCATAGTGAAGGATTAATGAATGAGGAACGTGATGAATGCTCTCGTGGCATCTGAAATGATGTTAAATTGGTTAGGAAAGAACTAAAGGACTGAGTGTTGTTCGTCGGCTTCTGGTCGAAGTTTGGCATATAATGAACTCGGACAAATTGAAATTAAACGAGTTATCCATTAAATTGGATAGACACTGTTTACGATGGTATTTTTCAACGAGGTAGTTCGAGAAAGGCGCGGAATGCTAATTATCGCATTTTGAAGTACAATTAACTGCCTTGGAAACAACATACGTCCTTATGATTGGAATTTGTATCTTACAGCTCCTTTGACACAAGTTACGGGGGGAATGGAGACGGTTGAGCTTACACGAACGGAAGAACAGTGAACTGACTGCCAAGAAGGTGCTCAAAAAAGTCATTTGGAATATTCTGTTTCAGTTATTGGCTTTTATGAGCTGCAGTTATGGGCCACATTGCTGTCCACTGCCCCTGCGACTATTGTTCGCACTTGTCCGCACCGACAGTCCTCTCGGTAGGTCGCAGTGTGGTGAAGACATTTCAGTCCACAGGTTCAGTAAGCGACAAACCAACACCCGTACATTATCGAAACGCAAGGTCTATCGAAAACATCGCCGCTGTTCGTAAGAGTCTGCAGAAGAATCCGAGGCACTCGATTTCGCATCGCTCACAAGAACACGGCCTTTCGCAGACCACAACTTGACGAATTTTGCGTCGTGACTTGGGCCTGACTTGGGTCGAGTAGGACAACGTGAGTTTGACGTTGGAAAGCTACAATCGCAAGATACTGCCAGAATCTTTGCCGATCGTGTCTCCTTCAAGCTCTCTCAAAATCCGACAACAGCAACACAAACAATAGAGCAGGATTGGGCGCATTGCCAGAGCGCCGTCAGGGACGCTGCCTCAGAAGTGCTGGGTTTCAAACCGCCACCACCTAGAAACCCCTGGTTCGATGAACAATGCGAACAAGCCCATTAAGCAAAACAAGAGGCATATAAAGCCGCGCTGCAACGACGGACGAGAGCTGATCGCGAAATCTATGAGCAGAAGAGAAGAGATGAACACACGCTTCTCAGGAGAAAGAAGGGAGAACACGGAGGGCGTGAGATCGAGGAGATGAGAGATGCTCTCGCAGGAATGACGCCCGGAAGTTTTACAACAAAGTAAAACGAACAAGCCATGGCTACAAAGCCAGAGCGGCGGCCTACGGGGATGAAAAAGGAGAACTGGTAGTAGAATCCCAGTCGATGATGAGGATTTGGAAAGACCACTTCTGCAGACTGTCGGCGATGACAGACAAGATACCGCCGCCAGGCAGAACGACCCGACTTAGACGAAGTCAAAATTGGCGATATCAAGACTTAAGTCTAATAAAGCCGCGGGCGCAGACGCTCTGTCTGCTGAGCTGTTTAAGGCGGCTGGAGATGGGCTGCTAAGGTGCATGCACCATCTCATTTGCAAGGTATCGTCGGAGGAAAGTATGCCTGACGAATGAAATCTCAGCAACTGCGCGAACTATAGGGGAAAACCGTTTGTGGATAACCTGATCGGCTCTTATCAGTGTGATTTCAGACCAGGTAAATCCACAATAGGCCATTACGCTACGGCAGATCTTGGTGAAGACCCAGGAATACCAAATAGACACTCACCACCTTTTCGTCGATTTCAAAGCTGCCTATGACAGCGTATATACAGATGAGCTATACAATGCCATGTCTAGTTTTAACATCCCTGCCAAACTCGTCCGACTCTGCAGGATGACAATGGAGAATTCTCGCGGTTCCATAGCTACATAGTGCATAGGCGAATAGCTGTGCCGACTTCATCGATGCTGGGTGAGAGGACTACTTCTCTTAAAGCCTCCTGAAAGGCTTTTAGCTTTTTTATAAATGGCCGGTATTTTATGTTTGTCCTTAGACTCCTTGATATGCTTGAGCTGGGAGGCTGCGAAGATTGCTTTCTTTTGTCGCAGTAGTTTTTTCTCCTCCCTTCTTCTGGCTCGGTACTCCTCTCGCGCTGCCCTGGTTTTTCGCAGCAGTGCCTTTTGGTACGCCTCGTCGGATGCTTTTTCTGCTCACATTCGCCATCATACCACGGGTTTTTTGTCGGGGATGGTAGGTAACCTAAGGTGTTCTCGGCTACTTCGTGAATGGCTGAGGGGCAATGCAGCCACATACTGGTGACACTTGTGCTCGACGTAGGCATACCGGAGAGTCATTCGCTTAGTTGCTCCCTGTAGACTTTTGTAACCTCCGGTATGCTCAGGCGTCCGATTTCGAACCTCCTCATGGTGGGCTGGGGCAACTTTTTGACATTGGACAGTCGAGGAAATGGTCAGAGTCGACGTTTCCCCCCCTGAATGTTCGCACATCCAGGATGTTTGACGAATGTCTTGCGTCAATGTGCACATGGTCAATTTGGTTGGCGATTCGACCATTCGGAGATCGCCAGGTTGCTGTGTGGATTCGCTTGCGGGGAAATCTTGTGCTCCGCACCGCAACATGCGCAATCTTTTGTGACAGCTCTAATAGAAGTCACAATCTTTTTTCCTCATCATATCGTTTCCTATCCAGCGTGTTTCCTGGATCGCAGTAATATCCGCCTTGTACTGCGTTAAGGCTCTTTCCAGTTTATGAGCAGCTCCAACAGTGTATAGGGTTCTGACATGCCAGGAACATAGTTGCAAATCGTGCTCCTTTTTCGCGCCATGTCGTCTTTGAGAATCCGTCCGTTTCTTCTTCTTCTACTTCTTAGTGAGCGCTACAGTTCGGGGTGAACCTGGGCCTCAACCAACATGCCCCTCCATCTAGCACGATCTTTCGCTAGCCTTTTCCATTGCCGCACACCCAGTTGGCTGAGGTCCCCTTCCACCTGTGTGCGCCATCTTAAGGGCGGCCGTCGTCGGCGTATGCAAGGAGTTGCGAGGATTTGAAATAGATTGATAGTCATCCTGCATAGTCTGACGAGTTTGGCAGGTATGTCAAAGGTAGACATAGCGTTGTACAGCTCGTCTCTAATTACGCTGTCGTATGCGGCTTTGAAGTCGTCAAATAGGTGGTGAGTGTCGACTTGAAATTCATTGTTTTTTTCCAGGATCTGCCGTAGTGTGAAGATTTGGTCGATGGTGGACTTCCCTGGCCTGAATCCGCACTGATAAGGACCTATCAGCTTATTTACAAAAGGCTTCAGGCGTTAACACAAAACGGCAGAGCAGATTTTGCAGGCGATGTTAAGGAGACTTATTCCTCTATAGTTGGCGAAATCAGAGGGGTCTCCTTTCTTGTGGATCGGGCATACGATGCTGAGACTCCATTCCTCGGGCATGCTTTCCTCTAACCATATCTTACGGATGAGCTGGTGCATGCTCCCAACCAGGTCATCCCCAGCTGCCTTGAAGAGCTCAGCAGACAGTCCGTCTGCGCCAGCAGCTTTATTCGATTGAGCTTGGCAATCTTAACTTCGTCGAGGTCAGGGGGACAGAATTCTCTGCGGTCTCCGTCGATTAGAAATGGATCATTCTGCTTGACAGCGGTATATTGACTAACATCGCCGTTATACAGTCTGTAGAAGTAGTTTTTCCACATTCTCAGCATCGACTGCGGCTCTACTACTAGGTGTCCGTTCTCATCCCTGCAGGCTTCCGTTCTGGCTTTATAACCTTGGCATGTTCGCCTTACTTACTTACTTACTTAGGTGGCGCTACAGTCCGTGGTGAACCTGGGCCTCAACCAACAAGCGTCTCCAGCCGGCACGGTCTTTGGCCAGCTGTTTCCAGTGCCGCACGCCCAGTTGGTTGAGGTCCCTTTCCACCTGCGTGCACCACCGCTGAGGCGGCCGTCCTCTGCCGCGCCTTCCTTCCGGAGTGGATTTGAAGACTTTTCGGGTCGGAGCTGTATCTTCCATGCGCTCTACATGGCCTAGCCACCTTAGACGCTGTATCCGTAGACGTCGTACCAGGCCGATGTCGCTGTACAACCCGTACAGTTCTTCGTTATATCTTCTCCTCCATACACCGTTTGAACAAACGGGACCGTAGATAGTGCGCAGAATTTTCCTCTCGAAACGACCAAGGGCATCTTCATCCGCTTTTGTTAAGGTCCAAGCCTCTGCGCCGTAAAGGAGGACTGGGATGATCAAGGTCTTATATAGTGTCACCTTGGTTTTCCGAGAGAGGGCTCTACTTCTCAATTGCCTCTTGAGCCCAAAGAAACAGCGGTTGGCAAGAGTGATTCTGCGTTTTATCTCAGCGCTGGTGTTGTTGTCGCTGGTAATCAGTGAGCCAAGGTAGACGAATTCCTTGACCACTTCAAAGTTATATCCGCCCATGGTGACGTTCTGGCCAATACGTCGGTGTTGTCCGTCTCTTTTAGATGAGAGCAGATATTTGGTTTTACCCTCATTAACCTTGAGACCCATCTTAGCCGCTTCTACCTCAATGCTCACAAAAGCCTCATTGACGTCTTGCTGTTTTCGTCCAATTACGTCAATATCGTCGGCGTACGCAAGCAATTGCGTAGACTTGAAATAGATCGTACCTCTTGTGTTGGCCAGTGACTCTTGCACAATCTTTTCAAGCACGATGTTGAAAAAGTTGCACGACAGCGCGTCGCCCTGCCTAAATCCTTTTTTAACATCAAAGGTCTCGGTATGCTCATTACCGACCTTAATGGAGCAACGAGAATTCTCCATTGTCATCCTGCACAGTCGGACGAGTTTGACAGGGATGTTAAAACTAGACATGGCTTTGTACAGCTCGTCTCTATATACGCTGTCATACGCGGCCTTGAAATCGACGAAGAGGTGGTGAGTGTCGATTTGGTATTCCTGGGTCTTCTCCAAGATCTGCCGTAGCGTAAATATTTGGTCTATTGTGGATTTACCTGGCCTGAAACCACACTGATAAGAGCCGATCAGGTTATCCACAAACGGTTTCAGGCGTTCACACAATACGGCAGAGAAGATCTTATATGCGATGTTAAGGAGACTTATTCCCCTATAGTTGGCGCAGTTATAGGGGTCTCCTTTCTTATGGACCGGGCAAACGATGCTGAGATTCCATTCGTCGGGCATGCTTTCCTCCGACCATACCTTGCAGATGAGATGGTGCATGCACCTTACCAGCTCATCTCCAGCCGCCTTAAAAAGCTCAGCAGACAGGCCGTCTGCGCCAGCGGCTTTATTAGACTTAAGTCTTGATATCGCTATTTTGACTTCGTCTAGGTCGGGTGGACCGAATTCTGTTACTTCGTGGTCCATTGCGAATGGCTCGTTCTGCCTGACAGCGGTATCTTGTCTATCATCGCCGTTATACAGTCTGCAGAAGTGGTCCTTCCAAATCCTCAGCATCGACTGCGACTCTACTACCAGTTCTCCATTTTCATCCCTGCAGGCCGCCACTCTGGCTTTGTAGCCATGGCATGTTCGTTTTACCTTGTTGTAAAATTTACGGGCGTCATTCCTGCGGAAGCATCTCTCCATCTCCTCGATCTCACGCTTTCCGTGCTCTCTCTTCTTTCTTCTGAAAAGCGTGTGTTCCTCTCTTCTCTTCTGTTCATAGATTTCGCGAGCAGCTCTCGTCCGTCGTTGCAGCACGACCTTATATGCCTCTTGTTTTGCTGCATGGGCTTGTTCGCATTGTTCATCGAACCAGGGGTTTCTAGGTGGTGGCTGTTTGAAACCCAGCACCTCTGAGGCAGCATCTCTGACGGCGCTCTGGCAATGAGCCCATTCCTGCTCTATTGTTTGTGCTGCTCTGGGCGGGTTTTGAGAGAGCTTTGAGGAGACACGATCGGCAAAGATTCTGGCAGTCTCTTGCGATTGTAGCTTTCCAACGTCAAACTTACGTTGTCCTACTCGACTCCTAAGCATTCTTGATATCCTCATTCGTACCTTGGCTACAACAAGGTAGTGGTCCGAGTCGATGTTGGCCCCTCGGAAGGTTCGTACGTCGAGAATACAGGAGGAGTGTCTGGCGTCGATCGCAATATGATCAATCTGGTTGGTGGTCGATTGATCACAAGACCGCCAGGTACCCTTGTGGATGTTGAGATGGGGGAATCGCGTGCTTGCTACAAGGAGGTTACGCCCCGCTAGGAAATCGATTAGCCTTAATCCGTTGTCGGATGTGGTGTTATGGAGGCTATGCTTTCCTATGATCGACTCAAATATGTCCTCCTTGCCCAGTTTTGCATTAAAATCTCCTAGGACTATTTTTGTGTCGTAGCTGGGACATTGGGCATATGTTCTGTCTAGGAGATCGTAGAATTCTTCTTTGAGTCGATCGTCCTTTTCTTCCGTTGGGGCGTGAGCGCATATTAAGCTAATGTTTCCAAATTTAGCTTTGATGCGGATTGTTATGAGGCGTTCGCTTACATCTCGGAAGCTTAAGACTTTTTGTCGGAGTCTTCCTCTAATAACGAATCCGCACCCGAATAGGCGCTGTTTGTTCTCCTTGTAGCAGTTCCCGTAGTAGATGTCGCAGTTTTTCATCCGTTTTTTGCCTGGTCCATCCCATCGCACTTCTTGGAGTGCGGTTATATCTGCTTTATAGCAGTTGAGGGTTTGCTCCAATTGATCGCCTGCACCCGGTCTGTTAAGGGACCTCACATTCCAGGTGCAGACTCTCAAGTCCGTTAGTCGTTTGCAGGGGTCGTCAGCTTTGTATCCGTCCGTATCCGAGGCTTGTTGTCGTTTCGGAACAAGTGGGTTTTTACGTGATAGGGATGTTACCCCTAAGCACAACCCCCAACCTGGAGGGCCAGGTTCCTCTTTCCCCAGGAACAAGGTTGGGTCGCTGCACACATTGGTTCACTACCTGGCGGGTGCCAGGGTAGCTATCCAGGGGGGCCACGCGGAGGCTGTGTGTCAACTTGGATTGAACAGGGACAGAGATCGAAGCTGGCGTTTGCCATGTTAAACGCGATCAACTTCTTTGCTCTGTTTGCTCGCTCCCTCCCTCCCATGTTCGCCTTATCTGTTGATAAAACCTTCGAACGTCACGCCTGCAGTAACACCTCTCCAAATCCTCAACCGCGCGCTTCTCGTGCTCTTTCTTCTGAGAAGCTCATGCTCCTCCCTTCTTTTTAACTCGTAGAGCTCACGAGCTGCTCTTGTCCTTTTATGCAGCAAGGCCTTATATGCATCCTGCTTCGCTGTATGAATCCTCCTGCACTCGTCATCGAACCAGGTGTTTCTTCGTGGTGGAGCCTTGAAACCCAAAACTTCGGATGCAGAGCTTTTCAGGGCTTGTTTGCAAAGGCTCCACTGCTGTTCTATTGATAGCGTGGAGGATTGAGGTGTATTGGAGAGCTTAAGGGAGACGCGATCGGTAAAAGCACGAGCGGTTTCTGGCGATAGTAGCTTTCCGACGTCATAACCTTGTATTCTTACTCTACTCCGTTGCGTGCGTGATATCCGTAAGCGCATCTTGGCTACAACAAGATAGTGGTCCGAGTTGTTTCGGAGTTTGTGTTTTTTTTACGGTTATGGCTTACTAGGCCGTAGCCCAACCGACTAATCCTGTTTTTTTTGGCGCAGGAGGCTGGCCATTGGCCCTTCCCCGTCTGCAATTTCCATAGGAAATCTCCAGATGGCACCACGAGGTGGTGGGGATAGGACTTGCTAACAGTGCCGCAAGATGTTCGACTGCGGTGGCTCTTCTCGCTTTTTAGCAGGCCAGCATCCGTCGGATAGATGCTACCCCTACGAGGCCTTTGTTAGTCCTTTGCCATCCGAATCCGTCCGTTTATCCGAGGTATTTTGCTCTTCCATAACTTGTTGTTGTTCTTACGTGGGCGGGTTGTTGGCCCGCCTTACAACTGCCAGTCTGGTCGGAGTACTGTAGCGCCCTCTTGCCTAGGGCGATCGCTGCATACACTTGTGCACCTCTCAACGGTTGTTGTAGTGGCTATCTACAGGGCGCAGCGAGGAGGCTGTATGTCAACTAGACCCGGGAATTTAAACAGGGATCGTTGCTGGCATCTCACCAGGTTGAGAGTAATCAACAACTTTATTCTGCATGTCCGAGCCCATGCCCTCCTAATGAATGGCTAAATGAATGAATTACCATTCTCAGCACTAAAGGTCGTTCGCAAACATACGACCAAAGGTATCAACGACACTCTAGTACCCATGACGGAGATACGGACTAAAAGTTCTCGAATAAAGTCACACCTAGACGAAGGCGTACCCAAATGTATCCTCAACTGCGTAATGTCACTCTATCTGGCGCCCCTATCTGCCAAACGTCACGCACCGCCTCAAGTGTCATTGTCGACAATTAACACTGGAAAAGCCAAAAAAGCCCAAAATGGCTGGAACGATAATTTCCAACTCAAATCCTGTTTTGAAAATATGATAATTTCTTAATTACAATTCACGGAGTACATACCCAGCGCCCCGTCGTGTGTGCGCCCACATGTGGCACAGAACGAACACACCACGTAAGCGGTTATCGCCAGACGCATGGTTCTCTAGTGTTCTCGTTCTTCTTCTCATTTTGTACGGGCACTCTACCATCGCCACCGTATCGGAAGTGGATGTGGGGCAGAGCGGCGGCAAAGTCGCCGAACAAACTCTTGAATTACCACCGGAGGCTTATTGCCAATAATAAACACTTGAGACTGTTTTGGCAATAACGCAAAAGCCTGCTTAGTGTAAGCAGAGTGAGTAAGGGCCAAATACCGGCAGTAGGAGATGAGGTGGCACAGAAGTCGCCGGCCTACTCTTAATCTGCTCCTGACTCCTCGTTGGGTTGGTACGACTTCAGTCGGAATACGGATAAAGGTGGAAGGACATTAAGAATTAAATGCCTTTTGTGTGTACGTGCAGAAGGTGCCGAGATACTTCCTCGATTGAAATGAACACGACGAGGAGGAAGGAAGACTATATAGCGGTATGACGGTAGCTTAAATGAACCGTCGAGGCATATCCCCCACATTCTCCGACATCATTATCATTATTATCATCGTCATAACCGAGTAAGACGTCAGGTGGCAGGCAAGGAGGGGCATTTCACAGTCCTAGACTACTGGTGGAGAAATACGTACCATCCGGTACGGTGTAGTTTGGCGCGCTCGAAACAACACTTTGTGCTAAATTAAAATTCTTTGAAAAGTAATTAAATATTTATGAAAATATGTGCGTAGTTAATTGGCATTGGGGCGCCGCCGACGTTCTCCATGGGCTCCTGGGTTGGTGGATGGTCGCCAGCAGGCATATCTATACTCCTATCAGCACGCATAATACCTTTCTGACAGATTAAGTACTTAATTCATCGTCGGTATGATGGTGTAGAAAGCAACCCGTCGTCGGTAGGGTTTTGTACCTCATTTCAAGGACATCTAGGAGCAGTATCTCGCTTGTAATAAACCTGTAAGATGTCACCATTTCAGGACGACCCTTCCAAGCGGTATCGTGTGTTCTCATTTATCATGCATGACCCCCTTGGCTAATCCACAATGTGTGATATGAAATATATTCCCGTATCTCAGGGGACATACATATAGGGGAGCCTAAGGACAATTAAATCCTTATAACGATCAACGAGAGACAGAGAGAGGCGACATGACAACATGAGGCTTAACTGACATTGGGAGGAATTTAATTTATACCTCAAAGGGAATACCCAAACTCTGGAAAGTCATAAAGATCCCTGGTCCGTCTTCCTGTTCCGTTAAACCGGATGATGACCGTCGTCGGTCCAGGAGCGTTGATGTTGCTTTTAATTTAAATTGAATTTCAGTCGAAATGGTAAATTAGTTTTGCTCGTTCCCTTATTTCATTTTGATTTGCTCGATGCCTGTGTGGGTAACGACACATTAGTGACAGAGCAATAGGATCCAGAAGAATCCATAAGGACATGGAGGATGTTTCCGTTTTTGTCAATTTTTGTTCTTTTTTTTCTTTTCTATTACCTGTGCGAAAGATGTCAACATCGGACACAGTGAATGCCATCAAACCATCAGAATATCACTCCTACATCCCCATGTCGATAGGAGGATTCGCACTCGGCCCTCGTACCTATCTATGTACCTGTCCATACTAGTTGGCGTAAGGACTTTCGGGCATGGTTGGCATTTAATGAAAATCACCATGATAGCTTGGTGTAGAGTAAGTTTTTAATGAATTTAGAGAGGAGAAAGTGGTTTCTCGGTCGAGGGAATTTCGACAATCTTCAAGCCGGATTATTCGCATCATTAAATAAAACGGAAGCTGGTAGCCAATTAGGCTTGATAAATGGAGACGAGGTCTAACGCCGAAGGACTCGAGTGGGTGCTTTGGCCGTGTGACAATGGTATTTCTGCATTGGTAGTTGGATTTTTCGTTCAATATTTGTTGAGTAGTTACTAATTGGTCTACCTGGATTCTTAAATACGAATGAAATGGACTACTGGGTCGTTTCTGGTAGTTCGTGGAAGTTTTTCTCCCCAAATGTCGTTCATTGTTTTGTGGTAGTTCATAAAAGTATTTCGCCACCATTAGTGCTAGAACTATGATGTGACAGAGGTTGGGAACGTGCTTAATTGAGTGGCTGATTGTGAATGGAATGAACAATAGGTAGGCAGGACATTTCTCACAATAGTATCAGGAAGTGGGACACTTTCTTGATGCCCGCAGAAATGTGGAACAGAGCCAAGGCAATCGTCACGAAATGATGAGTGATTACTTAAGCGTTTGATGTCTAACTGTCGGAAAAAGGTACAAGAATGTTCCTAAAGTGTATACATCCTTTATCGAGGCTAATAAACCGATGTCTGCCGTTTACACTTAAAGGATTATTTCGTAGAAATATTGGTTACGACTACGTTTTAAGTAAAAATGAAAGTTAATCATGAAAACTCATCTGCAGCAATGTGGACAGAATCTCACACGCCTCCAGATTAAGAAAAATCCTCTCGAAAGATCCACTAAAGCCGAGCTGCCTCTATCCAATGGAGTATGGACAACGTCAGAAGAAGAAACACTCGATCTTCTCCTAAATACTCACTTCCCAGGCTGTTCTAAGACCCAGGACTTCTTCTTCTTATCGGGCGCTACAGTTCGAGCCCCTCCACCTAGCACGATCTTTTGCGAGCCTTTTCCATTGCCGCACACCCAGTTGGCTGAGGGCCCCTTCCACCTGTGTGCGCCATCTTAAGTGCGGCCGTCCTCTGCTTCTTCGTCCCTCGAGGTTGGATTCGAAGACCCTCCGGGCTGGAGCTGTGGTGTCGATTCGCTCCCCATGGCCTAGCCATCTTAGGCGTTGAATCCGTAGACGCCTGACAGCCCGCAAAGTCCGTGGTTGAATCTTCTCCTCCATCCCACGTCTGCCTTTTTCTCGAACCGGCTAAGGGCCTCCTCATTTGCTCTTGATAGTGTCCATGCTTCTGCGCCGTTCAGCAGGACCGGGATAATAACGATCTTTTGCCTCCTGAGCCCAAGGAAACAGCAATTGGCAAAAGTGATTCTGCATTTGATGTCGGAACTGATGACGTTATTCCAGGTCACTGCGGAGCCAAGGTAGACGAAGTCCTTAACTACCTCAAACTTGCATCTGGCAATACAAACGTTCTGGCCAAGACGTCGGTGGTAAATGCCATTTTTCGATGACAGCAGATATTTTGTCTTGTCCTCATTGACTGCCACACCAATTTTTGCTGCCTCCATCTCAATAGTCGCAAACGCCTCATTGACATCCCGCTGTGATCTACCTATTATGTCAATGTCGGTGGCAGCGGCTAGTGGATGTCACCCCTTCTCCGGTCGATAGTCATCGATGACCTACTACGCAAGCTAATGGGGCTACGAGGTCATCGGATATGCTGATGACCTAGAAGTCATTGTTACGGGGAGTATGAAACTGCTGCCTGTGAGCGCATGCAGCTTGCGCTTCAGTTCATCTCTGACTGGTGTGGCAGAGAGGGTTTGTCGATTAACCTTAATAAGACAATATAAGTCCTGTTTACAAAGAGGAGAATGGTGCAGCCCTGCTCCGTCTTTCTTAATGGCACAATATAGGATTTTCAGGCATAAGATCGCAGACTCAACTAGAAATCCAATATTAAAATCAAACTCACAAAAGCCACTAAGGCCATGTGGGCCTGTCGACGCACTTACGGTAGAACCTTGGAACTTAAACCTAAGGTAGTCCACTGGTTATACACCGCGATAGTAAGACCTATCGTCACCTACGCGTCCACATTATGGTGGACAAAAGTTGAGCAAAAAATTACAATTTTTAAGCTTCAATGCCTTCAGAGACTAGCATGTCTCGACATTACAGACCAACCTGCCCCAGGGCAGCCCAAGAAGCACTCATTGGACTCACTCCACTGCACCTTTTTATCAAAAAGGTGGCATTACGCAGTGCAGTCAGAATCCTCCGCTCGGGAACAAATCTGCCATGTAGACCCGAGGGTCACATGTCCATCTTACAACGCCTTCCCGAGCTGGATACGATTACCACGGTCTTGGACGCATTGCCACACACCTTCACTTTTGACAAGAGATTTGAGATATTGATCCCAAATCGCTCAGCATGGGAAACAAGTGATCCTTTGCTAAATGTCATAGGCCTTAGGTGGTAAACTTATGGCTCCAAGATGGTTTCTCGCGTTGGCACCGGCATCTGAAATTCATCCTCTGCGTATGCAATATTAAAAGTGCTCGAACGAATTATTACGGACTATAACCAAAGCGAAATTTGGTCGGCTCTCGTCCTATCTAGGACAACCACCCCTAAAAGTAGTGAACGAACATCAACCAAACCACTGCACTCCGTTCAGGTTGTGTGTGTAACAACTCTTGAACCTGCGCGAGACTCTAAAAAAAAAAAAAAAAATTAAATCTTTGGACCAAATCGTAAGATCTTTAAAGCGCTGGGAATGAGTCCTAGCATCTTCCAACCAGAATTGCATGCCATCCGAACATGCGTCAATCTTAATCTGGAAATTGCCATAAGAGGAGTAACCGTCAACATACTCTCTGATAGCCAAGCAGCGCTTAAAGCGCTGAATTCGTATAGCACGAACTCAAAAGCCGTCAAGGAATGCCATGATGCCCTACAAGACCTCACCAAAAAGAAAAATGTCATACTCTAGTGTATGCCAGGGTACAAAGGTATTAAGGGCAATGATCAACTTGGCAGGAAAGGTTCCAGCGAAGAATATGTGTATGAGTCCAAAACCTTTCTGCGGCACTCCCAAGTCTAAGATCAGTTTCTTCTTAGACAAGTGGGAAAAATCGCAACACCTGTCCTTTTGGAACAGCGATCGGGGACTCCGCCCCTGAACAAACACTCTATTATCATACTCCAACTTAATAGGGTGGGTATCAGAAGGTTAGTCAGTTACCTGACGGGACACTGCGGTCTGAGATGTCATCTTAACAAGATCAACCTCTCGTCAAAAACTGAGTGTCGACTCTGTCTTGAGGACGAAGAGACGACAGAACACATACTGTGTAAGTGTGCTGCTCTTTGACATCTTAGGAAGCGTATCCTGCTCGGTGAAGTTATGACTCCTGAGTGGATCACCTCGGCTCCTACGAGACGTATTCTCAACTTCATAAGGGAGGATTAGGGAAGTGGAGAAGCCCTCGGCTAACCGGCTAGCAGTCACAATAGACCTGTAAAGGTCGCGGTTTCTATGTATGTATGTTGGCGTTACAGTCCATGAAGAACCTGAGCCGAGCTTCTCTCTCAATCACCCATGTTGTGTGTGATTTTATTTTCCCATAGGTGAAAGGGACCTACAGTTTATTGCCGGTTCCGAACGGCGAATTTCGAGAAGCTTTTCATGACAAGGGAGGGAGCGAGCAAACGGAGCAAGGAAGTTGATCGCGTTTAACATGGCAAACGCCAGCTTCGATCTCTGTCCCTGCTCAATCCAAGTTGACACACAGCCTCCGCGTGGCCCCCCCTGGATAGCTACCCTGGTACCCGCCAGGTAGTGAACCAATGTGTGCAGCGACCCAACCCTTGTTCCTGGGGAAAGAGGAACCTGGCCCTCCAGGTTGGGGGTTGTGCTTAGGGGTAACATCCCTATCACGTAAAAACCTGCTTGTTCCGAAACGACAACAAGCCTCGGATACGGACGGATACAAAGCTGACGACCCCTGCAAACGACTAACGGACTTGAGAGTCTGCACCTGGAATGGGAGGTCCCTTAACAGACCGGGTGCAGGCGATCAATTGGAGCAAACCCTCAACTGCTATAAAGCAGATATAACCGCACTCCAAGAAGTGCGATGAGATGGACCAGGCAAAAAACGGATGAAAAACTGCGACATCTACTACGGGAACTGCTACAAGGAGAACAAACAGCGCCTATTCGGGTGCAGATTCGTTATTAGAGGATGACTCCGACAAAAAGTCTTAAGCTTCCGAGATGTAAGCGAACGCCTCATAACCATCCGCATCAAAGCTAAATTTGGAAACATCAGCTTAATATGCGCTCACGCCCCAACGGAAGAAAAGGACGATCGACTCAAAGAAGAATTCTACGATCTCCTAGACAGAACATATGCCCAATGTCCCAGCTACGACACGAAAATAGTCCAAGGAGATTTTAATGCAAAACTGGACAAGGAGGACATATTTGAGTCGATCATAGGAAAGCGTAGCCTCCATAACACCACATCCGACAATGGATTAAGGCTAATCGATTTCCTAGCGGGGCGTAACCTCCTTGTAGCAAGCACGCGATTCCCCCATCTCAACATCCACAAGGGTACCTGGCGGTCTTGTGATCAATCGACCACCAACCAGATTGATCATATTGCGATCGACGCCAGACACTCCTCCTGTATTCTCGACGTACGAACCTTCCGAGGGGCTAACTTCGACTCGGACCACTACCTTGTTGTAGCCAAGGTACGAATGAGGGTATCAAGAATGCTTAGGAGTCGAGTAGGACTACGTAAGTTTGACGTTGGAAAGCTACAATCGCAATAGACTGCCAGAATCTTTGCCGATCGTGTCTCCTTAAAGCTCTCTCAAAATCCGCCCACAGCAGCACAAACAATAGAGCAGGAATGGGCTCATTGCCAGAGCGCCGTCAGAGATCCTGCCTCAAAGGTGCTGGGTTTCAAACAGCCACCACCTAGAAACCCCTGGTTCGATGAACAATGCGAGCAAGCCCATGCAGCAAAACAAGAGGCATATAAAGCCATGCTGCAACGACGGACGAGAGCTGCTTGCGAAATCTATGAGCAGAAGAGAAGGGAGGAACACACGCTTTTCAGAAGAAAGAAGAGAGAGCACGGAAAGCGGGAGATCGAGGAGATGGAGAGATGCTTCCGCAGGAATGACGCCCGTAAGTTTTACAACAAGGTAATACGAACATGCCATGGCTACAAAGCCAGTGTGGCGGCCTGCAGGGATGAAAATGGAGAACTGGTAGTAGAGTCGCAGTCGATGCTGAGGATTTGGAAAGACCACTTCTGCAGACTGTATAACGGCGATGATAGACAAGATACCGCTGTCAGGCAGAACGAGCCATTCGCAATGGACCACGAAGTAACAGAATTCGGTCCACCCGACCTAGACGAAGTCAAAATAGCGATATCAAGACTTAAGTCTAATAAGGCCACGAGCGCAGACGGCCTGTCTGCTTAGCTTTTTAAGGCGGCTGAAGGTGAGATGGTAAGGTGCATGCACCATCTCATTTGCAAGATATGGTCGGAGGAAAGCATGCCCGACGAATGGAATCTCAGCATCGTTTGCCCGGTCCATAAGAAAGGAGACCGTTATGACTGCGCCAATTACAGAGGGATAAGTCTCCTAAACATTGCGTACGAGATCCTCTCTGCCATACCGTGTGAGCAGACAGGTTCCTACCAGTATGGATTCAGGCCAGGTGAATCCACAATAGACCAAATATTTACGCTACGGCAGATCTTGGAGAAGACCAGGGAATACCAAATCGACACTCACCACCTCTTCGTCGATTTCAAGGCCAGGTCTAGTTTTAACATCCCTACCAAACTCGTCCGACTGTGCAGGATGACAATTGAGAATTCTCACTGCTCCATTAAGGTCGGTGAGGAGCAAACCGAGACCTTTGATGTTAAAAAAGGATTTAGGCAGGGCGACGCGCTGTCGTACAACTTTTTCAACATCGGCTTGAAAAGATCGTGCAAGAGTCACTGGCCAACACAAGAGGTACGATTTATTTCAAGTCTACGCAATTGCTTGCGTACGCCGACGATATTGACGTGATTGGACGAAAACAGCAAGACGTCGATGAGGCTTTCGTGAGCATTGAGGTAGAAGCGGCTGAGATGGGTCTCAAGGTTAATGAGGGTAAAACCAAATATCTGCTTTCATCTAAAAGAGACGGATAACACCGACGTATTGGTCAGAACGTCACCATGGGTGGATATAACCTTGAAGTGGTCAAGGATTTTGTCTACCTTGGCTCACAGGTGACCGGCGACGACAACACCAGCGCACAGCTAAAATGCAGTATCACTCTTGCCAAGCGCTGCTCCTTTGGGCTCAAGAGGCAATTGAGAAGTAGAGCCCTCTCTCGGAAAATCAAGGTGACACTATATAAGATCATCCCAGTCCTCCTTTACAGCGCAGAGGCTTGGACCTTAACAAAAGCGGATGAAGATGCCCTTGGTCGTTTCGAGAGAAAAATTCTGCGCGCTATCTACAGTCCCGTTTGTTCAAACGGTGTATGGAGGAGAAGATATCACGAGGAACTGTACGGGTTGTACAGCGACATCGGCCTGGTACGAGGTCTACGGATACAGCGTCTAAGGTGGCTAGGCCATGTAGAGCGCATGGAAGATACAGCTCCGACCCGAAAAGTCTTCGAATCCACTCAGGAAGAAAGGCGCGG
The DNA here is from genome assembly GCA_951905685.1 of Eumerus sabulonum. Taxonomy (NCBI): domain Eukaryota; kingdom Metazoa; phylum Arthropoda; class Insecta; order Diptera; family Syrphidae; genus Eumerus; species Eumerus sabulonum. The sequence continues at coordinate 12,482,502 of OX645060.1, forward strand.
CAGAGGACGGCCGCCTCAACGGTGGCGCACGCAGGTGGAAGGGGACTTCAACCAACTTGGCGTGCGGCACTGGAAACAGCTGGCCAAAGACCGTGCCGGCTGGAGATGCTTGTTGGTTAAGGCCCAGGTTCACCACGGACTGTAGCGCCACCTAAGTAAGTAAGTAAGTAAGTTTTCATGACAGTTTTACTACAGGGGGTTTTGTCAGAGCCCCGCCGAGGAGAAACATGATTAAAAACACGTTCGAGACATGGCTGTGTCGGGATTCGATCCCGTGTCATTGGCGTTAGAGGCCAACACACTACCCACTGCGCCACGGTGCTCTCTGTAAAGGTCACAGTGCCGAATGCTATTTTATAGCATTTAGTCGAGATGTAACAAGTTAACAAACTGATTACACTCCGTGCTAATGACCTGCATTGTCCCACATTGTCCTTTAAAACACCCAGAACAAAAGCCCCAAAACGATTTCGTTAAGCTCCATCCGTAGCTGTAAAAATGAATTTACACTAAGTACCATCGAAGGATCTCGGTACAAAAGGAAAAGTTTCCTTTTTTCCCACCACAGTACCCAAATGACACTTTCAACCGCTTTTGGCTTACGACCGCACTCACCGAGATAAGAAAATGTCAATTGCGTAAACTGCATTAGGGCTTCGTGCATGAACCTCCGGTCTTATGCGACACTCCCACCACAACTCGCTCCCTTATACAGCACAAAACGCTTCCAAAATATTATACGTACGTGCAACATCCTGCCCGTGTTATCTCTCCTTCCTTGCTGGCGCCGCCAAAGTTCTAGTCAAGCTCGAGGAGCATATACCGAGCACAAAGAATGTGTGTCAATAAAGCGATAAGGACACTGTACGCTCTATTTGTAATATAGTATACGAGTAACTGGGAATCAAGTCAGGAGTTGGGGGATAAGTGTTTATTAATAATCCTCGCACTCGGTAACAGGGAGATTTGACTATGTCCCATCATGGGATAGACGAATCTGAACCATTCGGGATGGGTCAACAGCCTCGCATAGCGATCAGCGACCTGTGCTCTGTATCTCGAACGGATTTTTGATTCGCAACGACACTTGAGTGACAGTAGAATTGAGTTTTTTCCTTTTTCTGTTTTTGCGATGCCAGAACATTTGAGTAAAGAAAACGAATTTTTTTGTTTTTTTCATTTACAGAATCCAAGACGTGTTCGCCGGACGAATTTGCGTGCAAATCGGGTGAAGGTGAATGCATCCCGCTGGCGTGGATGTGTGACCAGAGTAAAGATTGTTCGGATGGATCCGACGAGGCAACCTGCAGTAAGGAGACGTTCTATCATGCTTCTGTGTTGTTGCTTTACTTCTTCCTTTCGTTTCCTGTTCCTTTGCTTTTCTGTTCAGCTTTTGTGTGCTTTTTTCCGTTTTGCTTTTTTGAATCTCTAATCTTTTTGCACCGCTATATCACGCTCTTAAAAGCATCACTATGTGTTCTGTATATTTTCTTTTTTGTTGGGTGGTGTGTTTTATTGTAGATATTGAGTAAAAGTACTTTAGATGCTACAAGTAGTTATTTGTATGGTGAAGGTATGCCTGGAGGCAGTAGGTTTAGTGCCTAACTGGATAGACGTTTAACCCACTTTAGCTACGTATTTTGCCAACAAATTTACAGGATATACGCCAAAATTAGGAAGGTGGTCTGCTTCCGTTAAACGTATTTCAAAAATATTTCTAATTTATCAAACCTGAAAGCCATGCCCATGCTTGGCGGCACATTATCCAACGACCTTACTTATAAAGACTCTTCCCTTTAATAGACCCTTTAGCAAGGCGTAAGGAAAAAGGTATGGATGAAGTCAACGCAGCCATGAATATATGTAGATGGATTGGGTCATATTCTTATTGGACGATACCTCAGCATCTTCTGCTCGGTTTCTAAGAAATTGTGTTCATATAGCTGCAGCCTTTCCTCCTTAGTGAAATTGTCGGTTTCGGACCAAAAAAATTGTGGTTACCGGCTGAAAGTCATGATGCACAAATGGTACATCGGAAGATCCTGAACAAAATTTGGGAATTTTAGGTCAGCACATACATATGTATGTACGAGGTGCTGCAACTTAGTTCCGGGAATTTGTAACCCAGAAACAAGTTAAGTTTGCCGCAAAATCTTATCACAATAGTTCCTTTCTATCTCTATGCAATGACTCCAGATGTTGTGCCCGCGATTCGAAGTACCCTTGATAATCCTCTGAAGTTAACTCGTTTCTCGATATTGAGGGCGCCTTTAACAATGGTGAATCATGGGCCGTCACCAAGGCGCTGTCTGATCGAGGTGTTCCGGGATCAGTGATGGAACTGGTACGACAACTGCTAACTCAAAGAGTCGTCAAAGCCAACTTCGCTTGTGCCGTCTCAACTAGAATGGTCAGCAGAAGTAAACCACAGGGTGGAGTACTCTCCCCTCTCATCTGTAACGTGGTGGACAATGAATTACAACTGTTACTAGAACAGGAAGGATACGCTGACATTGCTATCGCCGCTACAGGAATTTTTCCCAGCACTCTAAGCGATCTAACGCATTATATATAGTAGAAACCTGGACGCAGTACTGTGGACCAATCCAGGGGTCAATCCCAAAAAGACCGATCTATTACTGTTTACAAATAAATATAAAATTCCGCCCTTCAGCCCGCCGAAGCTAAATACCTAGGCCTAGTCCTTGACAGGAGGCTGAATTGGAAACCCAATATTCTTGATCGCGTCAAAAAAGCAATCACTGCCCTCTACAGCTGTAAGAAAGTGGTGGGCAAAAAGTGGGATTTCCAACGAACCATTATGCACTAGCTCCTTCTCCTGTACGACCTCATAGTCTGGTGGACTGCTCTGGACAAAGCAGTCTATCGAAACCTTCTGGGGAAAGCACAAAGATCGGCCAGCTTATACATAAGCGACGCGATCAGATCAATCCCCACGGAGGCGCTAAATATTCTACTACATTTTCCACCATTGGACCTCTTCAGCAAACAAGTTGCTGCCTGCGCGGCCCTACGGATTAGTGGTATCACATAAAGGCCATACTATCATTCTTAAACACTTCAAAGTACCCATGGACATCATCCCGCAGAATGTGTTCACTAGGAACTTCGAAGTTGTCTTTCCATCCAGGGAGGAATGGGCTGAAGGAAAAGTCATACCGAAGGACTCGATTCCCTCTATACCGAGGGCTCCAAGATGGAGACGGGTGTAGGAAATGGAGTCTTCTCCAAGGAACTTAAACGTAACCTATCATTCAGACTCCCATATCACTGCAGTGTGTATCAAGCAGAAATAACAGCGATAACGAAGGCCCTTGCACGGACAGCCAATCTGCAATAAAATCCCTGGCCGCGGTAGCCCACAAGTAAAAAACATCCCTTAACTGCCGCCTATCTCTGGACAACATGGCTGAACAGTTCAACGTTAAAGTACTGTGGGCTCCCGGGCGTAAGAATATTCCTGGACACTCAGTCTTTCTACCCTCGGATACCCAAAAACACCAATAAGTACGGTAAGGCACATGATAAAATTTCGATGCATAGAAGCTACCAACCGCCAGTGCAATGAAAGTAATATCGGCCGTATCACTAAACAAATCTGGCCTAAGTTTAACCTAGGACGAACCAGGGACCTAGTGGCAACCAAAAGGGCAACCATAAGTACTTTGTGTCATTACAGGTCCCTGCATCGTTGGAAAACACGCCGCCAGAGTAGGGCTACCCACCAATGGCTTCCGCCGCGGCTGCATGGATGAGGAGGGACGAGGAATCGATACATCACCTCCACTGCTTATGCCCTTCTTTTGCGAATCATAGGAGGATCAACCTCGGCACGTCCTTCAATAAACACTTAAATGAGCTAGCAGACCTAAAAATAGCTAAACTCCCTCGCTTCACCAGAAGCACCGGTTGGTTCTTAGGTAGCGGATCAAGGTGATATGATCCATGTGGCATCACAAGGTAGGCCGACTTCTTGTAACTTCGTATAACTAGGCCGATGTCGCTATACAGCCCGTACAGCTCTCGGTTGAATCCTCTCTTCCACTCTCCGCTTACACAAATAGGACCACAGATTGCACGCAGAATTTTCCTCTTCATCCGCTTTTGATAACGTCCAACCCTCAGCGTCGTAGAGGAGGACCGGAACGATTAAGGTTTTGTAGAGGAATACCTTAGTTTTCGAGAGGGGGCTCTACCACTCAGTTGCCTCTTGAGCCCAAAGAAGCAGCGGTTGGAAAGAGTTATTCTGCGTTTTATCTCAGCGCTGGTGCCGTTGCTGTTTGTCACTATCGAGCCAAGGTAGACGAAGTCCTTGACTACTTCAAAAATATAGCTGCCGAACGTGAAGTCCTGAACAAGACGTCGGTGTTGCCCGTCTTTCCCCTTGTCTTGTCCCAATTGACCCTTATATAAACCCACTTTAGCGGCTTCTGCTTCAATGCTTGCGAACGCCTCATCGACGTCTCGCTTTGTCCGTCCAATAATGTCACTCATATCTGTGTAGGCAAGCAATTGTGTAGACTTGAAGTAGATAGTACTTCGTCCGCAGAGTCCCGCACGATATTTTCAAGACTGATGTTAAAGAAATCAAATGACAGTGCGTCACCCTGTCTAAAACCTTTTTTAACATCGAAGGGGTCGGTTAGTTCACCTCCGACTTTAATGGACCAGCAAGAGTTCTCCATAGTCATCCCGCACAGTCTGACGAGCTTGGCAGGAATGTTAAAACATGACATGGCTCTGTATAGCTCGTCTCTATAAACCCTGTCATACGCGGCTTTAATGTCGACAAAAAGATGGTGCGTGTCGACCTGGAATTCATGGGTCTTCTCCAAGATCTGCCGGAGTGTAAATATTTGGCCTATCGTGGATTTTGCTGGCCTGAAATCACACTGGTAGGAAACTACCAGACTGTCCGCGAACAGTTTCAGACGCTTACACAGTTCAGTAGAGAGGATATTGTACGCTATGTTCAGGAGACTTGTCCCTCTGTAATTCGCGCAGTCATAGGGGTCTCCTTTCTTATGGACCGGGCAAACGATGCTGAGATTACACTCATCGGGCATGCACTCTTCCGACCATATCTTGCAAATGAGTTAATGCATGTTGCTGGCCAACTCATCGCCAGCTGCTTTAAACAGTTCGGCGGGGAGTCCGTCTGCTCCAGCAGCTTTATGAGATGATAAGTTTCGATATCGCTATCCTAACATCGTCTAGGTCAGGTCGACGGGATTCTCTTTCGTCTTCGTCCATTGTGAATGGTTCGCTCTGCCTGACGGCGGCATTTTGACTATCATCGCCGTTATACAGTCTGCAGAAGTGGTCCTTCCACAATCTCAGCATCGACTGGGACTCCACTACTAGTTGTCCGTGCTCATCCCTGCAGGCTTCTGCTCTGGCCTTATAGCCTTAGCATGTTCATTTTACTTTTTGGTAAGACTTTCGAACGTCGCTCCTGCAATAGCATATCTCCATCTCTGCGATCTCGCGCTTCAAGTGCTCCCTCTTTTCTTCCTCTCAGAAGCGCATGCTTCTCCTCTCTCAATTTCTGTTCATAGAGCTCACGGGCAGCTCTCGTCCGTCGATGCAGTGCAGTCATGTATGCATTCTGTTTCTCTACATGAGCCTGTTTGCTATCGTCGTCAAACAGGGGTTTCTCGAAGGTGGTGGCTTGAAACCGAGTACATCTGAGGCGGCCTCTCTGATGGCGTTCTGACAACGACTCCGTTGCTGTTCTATGGTTTGGATAGATTGCATAGGGACTTGAGAGAGCTCGACGGAGACTTGATCGGCGAAGGTCCTGGCGGTCTCCTGCAATTGCAGCTTTCCGACGTTGAATTTTGGTGTTCTTACTCGACTCCGTTGATTCCGAGAAACTCGCATCCGTACCTTGGTTGCAACAAGGTAATGATCCGAGTCGATGTTGGCTCCTCGATAGGTTCGGACATCTAGGATGCTGGAGGAGTGTCTGCCGTCGATCGCAATATGATCAATTTGGTTGGTTGTCGATTGTAGAAAGACCGCCAGGTCCCCTTATGGATGTTGAGGTATGGGAATCGTGTACTTGCTACTACCAGATTATGTTCCGCCGTAAAGTACACTAGCTTTAGTCCGTTTTCTGACGTGGTGCTGTGTAGGCTGTGCTCTCCAATGACCCGTTCAAAAATAGCTTCCTTACCCAGCTTCGCATTGAAATCTGGGGCATTGCGCATACGTTCTGCCTAGGAGATCATAGAAGTCGTCTTTATGTCGGTCATCTTTCTCCTCTGTGGAGGCGTGGACACATATTTAGCTTATATTGCTGAGATCGGCCTTGATGCGGATAGTTATGAGGCGTTCGCTTACATACTGGAAGCTTAAGACTTTTTCCTGAGTCTGCCTCGAATAACAAATCTGCATCCGAATAAGCGTTGTTTATTTTCTCTGTAGCAATTTCCGTAGAAGGAATCACAGTTTTTCGTCCGCTTTTTGCCTGGCCCATCCCATCCCAACGCACTTCTTGGAGCGCGGTAATGCCTGCCTTATAGCAGTCCAAAGAGTTGACCAGTTGTTGGTCATATTGACTCACTACCTGGCGGGTGCCAGTATAGCTATCCAGGGGAGGCCACGCGGAGGCTGTGTGTCAACTTGGATTGAGCAGGGACAGAGATCGAAGCTGGCGTTTGTCATGTTAAACGCGATCAACTTCTTTGCTCTGTTTGTTGGCTCCCTCCCTCCTGCAGCGTCATCTATGTGAAGTAAAAGTATTAAATGGACTCTTGCCAATTATCTACGATCCAAAAAGGTAGTCAACAGCCAAAAGGAGGAAGAAAAAACTGTCGCCCAACGTCGGACTTAAGCTCATTAGCTGAGATAAAAGGTTCACAGATTGACACAGTACGACTATGAGGATTTTAATCAATTTATGGCAGACTTCGCTGCTTTTCCCTTCGGTTTCATAAATCTGTAATAAAACACCGACTCATATGGAACCGAGCCATCGGAGATACTCCTACTGGCTTAAAGCCAAAAAAGAGCCCTCAACCCACCTGCCGTGTCCAACAACTAAAACACAGAATGAGCAACTAGGCGGTAAGTGTTTGTTTTCCAGGATGATAAATGGGGTTAAGTAGACTAAACACTTGTCTTGTCACGCCTATTGGACACAACCCTATGACCGTCCTGCAAGCACAACTTTTCACTTCCTTTTTGAGGAAAATTGAAAAGGAAAACAAAAAGCTGCGAACCTCGCATAATTAATATGAAAAATGAGAGAAATGTGTCCTTAATTCGGTCTAATCCCTCCTGGATTAAAACTTGTCTTCTACGTTGTGTTTCAAGGCCTCAGGAATTTACGCAACGCAAAAACCCTAATTTAAAACTTCAAGCCGCCCGCTGGTGTCACAGGGGAGGAAGGGTATTGCTCCTGATTAAATCAGAGACTTGTATAGACCACCGGAGGCGTATAATGCCGAAAACCATAAAGAAGGCAGAAAGCCAAAAATAGAAGGAGTAAAGGAGGATGGAGAGGATAACAAAATGAAGTAAGGAAGCAACCTTACGTGGGAAGGCACGTGTACGTGGGGGCATATAGCAACGTAATTTCTATCCGCATCATTGTGGAAGAACATAACCGAGTGGATGTGAAACTATCCAAATTAAAAGACTATAGTGTCAGGTGGCAGGAAACTGACGGCGATGGTGGTAGGAGGACACTCTTGACTGTAGGTAGGTCACAGAGTAGTTGGCATAAGGGATGAGGTTTCATACGGGGACTTCGAAAAGTTGATTACATCTAGCTGGGAAAATACCAACGACAGATACATACCCGCACATACAATTAATATGATTAAGTGTACCGTCGCCATAGTTGTTGGAACTCCGTGAAGACGAAGGAATAAACTGCCAGTTCAAGATGGTCGCACAAGTGCTAACCGTCGCAGGCCGTGACTCCTATTTCGTATGTGTTTAAGGAACATCCATTTCACTTAGGAGTTGGCTGGATTGTCGTCGGTTTGACATGGGATTGTTTCCATGAAAACAGGACATCGGGAAGAAAGACCGAGACATTTCGACGTTCCTCAAACGTCTTCTCTCGCAATTCTCATATGTGACATTCGAGAGATTTTGAAACGATTTCAAGCGTCACTTGTGTGTTCTTGCATTGGTCGCAATATGCATGCCATCCCGTAGATACTCCTCTACAGATACGAACAAATTCATGGGGTTCTATCGATGTGGATGACTATGCGAGGGAACTCCCTGCCCTTTTCAATTGATTCAGCGCTAGTGGCTGCATTATTTTACCTCGTGGTATTGAGGTTTACTGACAGCAGAGTTCTATCACGGACAGGCTGACAGGTATTTTGCCAGACAAAGAGGAGATTCATTCGGTTGATTTTGGAAGATGCTATACCTGTCACCAGCTGCCGACGTGTACATGCAAATGAATGTCAACATTCGTTGGAATGACTATCGATTTTGCTCCTTTTTTTTTCAAGGCTTGCTAGGACGTGGATTGGTTTTTGCTGGTGTTTTTGGACGATCGATTGATTACGTTAATAAATTTAACCTCGGGGTGGCTACTGATCATAGATAGAGATACGGTTGGTAGTAAACGGGCAGAATAGCCCTTTCAGTGTACCATACGAGCAACATAACTTACTCTATCATGAGCGAGTAGAATTAATGAATGCGACAAATGTGATGAATGACCTTAGTCCTGTGGCAGGACACTTCGACCAGTCATACATCAATTTTGTTGTATTAACCGGAAGTACGTCTATGTACTTTGTCCTGAGTGATTTATTATCGTCGAGCTTAAACCGCTGTGGTCATTACGCGGCACTTTTTTTCTTGCTACATAAGCAACCACTTAGCTGGGGCTCTTCGAAACAGGGTGCTCAATGTTGCAGGAAAAAGGTATTTGTAAAACATCCAGCAAAGCAAATAATGAAATACGTAATTACAAATTCCCCATTCGAGGTCTTGAATAGGGTCCATCCGGTGTTAAATGTTCCCACAAGACTAAGACTTTTTTCAAACTAACTTACATACTTATCAAGCCGGCAATCCATGGAGGCTCTGAGCCTGAGTTATAGCTGCCTTCCATCATTGACGGTCCCGGGCACGCTGCTTCCAGTGGTCAAGACCAAGATGTCTTACATCCGCGATTACTTGGTCTTTATACCGGAGGTTCGGTCTTCCTTCTCTTCTCGAACCACGAAGCTCGGAGTCGAAGACCCTCTTAACTGGTCGATGTGGCCAGCCAATGTAGTCGACGGATCTTTGCCTTCCGGACTATATCCACATCTCTGTACAACTCGTAGAGTTCGCGGTTCTGTCTTCTCCTCCATTCACCCTCCTCACAGACAGGACCATATATCCGGCGCAGAACTTTTCTTTCGGAAGAACCCAAAATCAGCTCCGCGCCCTGATTATCGTCCAGCTTTCGGCTCCGTATAGCAAGACTGGCAGTATAAGCGTTTTGTAAAGCATGACTTTGATTCTTCGAGTGAGGAGTTTTGACCCAAGTTGCTCGGACAAACCGAAGTAGCAGTGGTTGCCAAGGGAGATTCCATCGCGGATCTCCACTGTGGTGTCGTTTGTGGGGGTTGCCTCGATTTAGACAAACTTCTTAACCATCTCGGAGTTATAGCTATCAATCGTCATATTTTGTCCAAGGTGGTGAGCGACGGATCGGTTTTTGCTTGATAGCGTGTACTTTGTCTAACCCTCCTTGACTTAAAGACCAAATCGTTTCGCCTGCTTCTAAATCGCCGTGAAAGCTTCTACAACGTCGCGCCGATACCGCGCGATGATGTCAATATCATCCGCATATCCTAGCACCTAGAGAGACTTGTAGCACTAAATTGAGGAAGTCGCATGTTTCAAACGGTTCAGATGTCCTAGAACCGAACTGCACGGTGCATCGCGTGTTTTTTAGCGCGGCGCGACACAGCCGGTTTCATTTTTCCTGGGATCCCGAATCTGGCCCTCGCATCAAACAATCCTTTGCGATGAATGCTGTCGTAGGCGGCTTTAAAATCGATAAAGAGATGGTGTGTATCGATTCGAAACTCGCTGGTCTTTTCCAGGATTCGTCGAAGTGTGAAAATTTGGTCTACAGTCGATTTGCCGGGTCGGAACCCGCACTGGAAGCTACCGATTAGTGCGGTGCAGAAGGGCTTTGGACAGGATCTTGTATGCGATATTGAGAAGGGGTATGATCGCCTTTTTTATGGATGGGATAAAAACAGCTGATATTCCAGTCGTCGGACATGCTTTCATCTTCCCAAATTCTACAGATGATCTGGTGCATGCTCCCTATCAGAAAGCCTCGCCACCAGCTTTGATAAGCTCTGATGGCAAGCCCTCTGAGCCTGCGGTCTTGTTATTTTTCAGCTTTTGAATAGCTGTGCCGATTTCTTCGATGCTGGGTGGGAGGACTACTTCAGCGGATGAAATTGGGATTTCCTCAGTCCCTACCACTCTCTCTTGGTCATGATCGTTAAACAGCTGCTGGAAATGCTGCTTAAATACATTCACTATGTCCTGCGAGCCGGTGACAAGATAAACTTCACTATTTCGAAGATCCTGGGTGACCGTTCTTAAGCCGGGTGCAAGGGCTTTGGCTTATTTTGTAGAAAGTTATAATCTTCCATCTATCCCGGGGCTCTTCGATGTCTTTGAGCTGGGAGGTTGCGAAGGCTCCTTTTTTCCGCAGTAGCTTCCATTCCTCTTTTCTTTCTGGTTCTTCTTACGTTGCTCTTTTTTTCCGTTGCAACGCCTTCTCATAAACCTCATCCGTTGCTCGCTTCCTTTTCGCATATTTGCCGTCGTACCAGGGGTTTCTGGCCTGGGGTGGTTGGTAGTCTAGGGTGGTTTAAGCTACTTCTTCGATGGCAGTGCGGCAGCGCAGCTACATGTTGTTGGCGCCTGTGTGGGCTTGGGGCATATGGGAAAGTATTTCGCGTTTACGCCCCAACATCAAGAATGTTTGACGCGTGCCTTGAGTCAATAAGCACAGGGTCGATTTGGTTGGCGGTTCGATCATCCTGAAGTAGCCAGGCTGCTGAGTGGATCTTTTTGTGATGGAATCTAGTGCTACATATCACCCTATTACTGAATGTTGCAACATCTGTTAATCGGAAGCCGTTATCTGTGTCGTGTAGTGGAGACTGTTTTCCAAAGATGTTTGCCAAAGATGTTTTCCTTTCCGATTTTGACATTGAAGTCTCCGAGTACAATTTTGATGTCGTGTTCCGGATAGGCTCTATATGCTCCGTCCAAGGGGTCGTATAAATCCTCGTTCATGGACATCTCAGCCTCATCGGTGAAGGGCTTATGTTATAGAACCTTCCCTGGATCCGGATTACAGTCAGGCGATCTTTTATTGGCTTAAAATCGGAAAATGTACGGAATTCTGATATTCCAGGTGCACACACGTAAATCCTTGTCCTTTTTCCAGCCGTGTCATTGTCGTTTTTAGGATTTACATACATATGTATATCAGAGGCTAGTCGCTGCGAAAATACGCCGAAAAATGTGTGAAGTGTATGGTGAAAATACTTTGAGTGAACTCCGGACCCAGAAGTGGTTTGTTTCATTCCAGAAATGTCGGTCTCAAGGATATACATATATATGTACCTCGTTCTGCTTATCCAATCACCGAAAAATGAAATTTTACAACTCGAGTAGCATGCAAGCTGTGAGGGCATAGCGGTGAAACCAAACATCAGCCGCCTGACAGATCAGTAGATATACTGATAAGAGTTGGATACTCACAGAACTCGTTGCTTGGGTGCCACAAGATTTATGGAAATTTCCTGAAAAGTATTGACAATACCTGTGCGATTGAGCCAAGCCGCGCACAAGACACGTAACGATAGGAACATAACTGACGAACGGGACAACAACAGCAGACGATCACGCCACTGGTAATCGACACGGCGAGATCACACGCCCGCACTCGACTATACAGCCCGAACCGTAACCCTAACCCGCTCCAACGTACGAGTATGTACACATTATTATACGATAGATAGGAAAGGCAGAACAGTAGCATTCAAGGACTGGTAGTGAACAGACGTGCAGGTCAGCCCAAGAATATTGTTAATTTCACTGCGTTATTATACAGTAAATATTGTAAAACACATTTTGAATTGAGTAATAAATTATCACATACCGGTTGTTTGAATACCGGGATTACATCATATAAAAAGCAAATGACGGATTAAATTCCAATCCGACCAAAAATTAAGGCGTAAAATCCTTCAATGTCCCAAAGGTAGCAAAAGTTTCTGGTCGTTTGTAAAAGACGTAAAAAACTCAACTAAGTCGTCTATACCGACGCTCATCCACAATGACATTCCAGCTGTCACCCCCTTAGACAAAGCTAACCTACTTGCTGCCCATTTCGCAACCAGTTTTCAGCTGCCAGCTTGTACTTTGTCTCCGCCTGTACTAGGGTGCGTCAATTCCACCATGGGGCTAATCCACTTCCGCACTCGTACAGTCGCAAGGGTTCTTAAAGACCTCGACATACACAAATCCGCTGGTCCAGATGGTATTGCCTCAATAGTTCTGAAGAGGTGTTCTTCTACGCTGGCAAAACCACTGCGTAAGCTTTTTCACCTTTCCTACACCTCTGGGCTCTTTCCGAGTAGGTGGAAAACAGCATTTGTCCAGCCTATACCCAAAAAAGGCGAATCATCTTCTCCCTCCAACTACCGACCCATTGCACTAACGTCCCGTCTTTCCAAGGTCATGGAAACGCTGATTAACCGTCAGCTTATGAAATATCTTGAATCACGGAAACTCCTCAATGACCGCCAATACGGTTTCCGCAGCAACAGATCCACTGGTGATATGATGGCATATCTCGCTGAAAAGTGGAATCACTCGCTTCACCAAGCAGGTGAAAGCAAAATTGTTGCACTGGATATTTCGAAAGCATTTCACAGGGTTTGGCATGAAGCCCTTTTGTCGAAAATGCGTGCTTTTGGGATCGATGAGTCTCTCTTTCAATGGATTAGAAGCTACCTTTCGAATCGTTCAATTCAAGTTGTTTTGGACGGATTCAAGTCTGATACTCACTTTGTAAATGCCGGTGTTCCCCAGGGCTCCGTTTTGTCTCCGACACTCTTTCTTATTTTTATAAATGATCTCATGTCTGTTGCTTCTAATCCAATTCGCTCCTTCGCTGACGACAGTACCCTCAGATTCTCATATTCGTTTACCAGTTTACGACCCTGCACTTCGGTTGTAGATAATGAGTGGCAGCGTATGTTAAGCTCATTAAATTCCGATATCGACAGCATCATCCAATGGGGTAAAAACAATAGAGTGGAATTTAATGCTTCCAAAAACACAATGCTGTCTCTTGTCGTTAAAGCGTATAAATAACCCGCAGCCATTATCCATGAATGGCACTTGCATCTCAGAAACTGGAAAGCTTTCTATCCTGGGTATGAGTGTTGCTCACAATCTTAATTGGAGCGACCATATACTCAGTGTCGCCAAGAATGCTGCGAAATGCCTAGGATTCTTATACAGATGCAAGAAATATTTCTCACCCTTAGATCTGGCTACAATCTATAAGGCGTTCATTCGCCCCAAATTAGAGTTTAACGCTCATGTCTGGTCCAGTGCTTCCAAGACCTCACTGCACCTACTAGACAGAATACAAAAACGAGCCATAAAACTGATAGGTGACTCCAGCATTACCAAAACATTAGACTCGCTGGAACACCGCAGGAATGTTACCTGCCTCTCCCTGTTTTATCGTTACTACCACAAAAAATGCTCTGATGAAATAGCCAGTTGCATTCCGCCCCTTCAACATTTCTCCCGCAATGCAACATGCAAGCATTTAAGATCAATGTCCATCGGCATCTCCTCTATTCCTCTTCCTGTCTACCTTCTGCCCGCACTGTGTCGCCGACATAATAAGGTTATTAGACCTTGAGTGCGCGCAAATTATTAAAAAAAAAAAAAAAGAAAAAAATGAAGGCACATGAGCGTACCACTTGCCTTGCCAAACCTCATAAAAACATAATCAATTGAGATACAGAATAACAAACATTAATGAGCTTGGTGTATAGTAAAGTGGGACATCCTGCAGAACTCTGGGAATTTTAAAGCTTGCTGAAACCATTTATTTCCCATTTCCACTCTTGACATTTTTATTTTCATACAAAAAAGAGCCTGAGGTTGTCAAAGTACGCCCCGAACATGACAATTCGTTTTAAGTTAAATCAAATGAATTTTGACAACTGACCTTCTTATCAAGACATTTTATAGACTGAATCCGAAAAGTCAATGTTTCTATTTCCAGTTCTATGTCCCTTCAGAATTTCAGTCCTTACCACCCTCGAATCCTTCAATTACAGTCGAGAAAAAAAGAATTAAACAAGATGGGAATAAAAAGAGAAAAATCCGAGCTTCACCTGAATGACATTTAAAATCTCAATATCCAAGTGTATATCCGTTTAAACTTGAAATTGACAATTTCATAGAACTAATTCCCGACAGATAGGAGGAAAAACCGAACCTGAAAATGACAGGAAGGAGTGCCAACAAAACAAGCAAAAAAAAACAAAAATTTTTAAACTCAGGAAGCTATAAACGAAATCGTTTTTCTCCATGTAATCGAACGTCGGCCCTGCGCTCGACGTGTTTGACATACCCACCAACATCTGCCAAGGAAATAAGAAATAAAAATCCAAAAATCTTCGAACTCATACCAACTTTTAAATGAAAAAGTTTTTTTTTTTTCGTTGTTGTTCGCTGCTTCCTACTTCTCCATCTTTTCCACTTTTTCGTTCTCGTCGCTGCTTCGTCTTAGTTGTCGTATCTGCCGTGACAAGACGTCCAAAAGTATAAATCTTTTACTCAACTTTTCACTCGATGACAGGAAGATACACAACTTTATAAGGAATTGAGTGAGAAAGAATGCCTCAAGCGGGGTGGGGGAGATGGTCGAGGTGGTAGCAGCGTAAAAGGGGTTTTAAAGTTCTTTCCGATAGCTAATTTGCATTAGTGAACCAAACCCCTAATGATATTCCGATACACCCAATTCACCATGCCCGGGTATGAGTATCTACGTGTGCATTTATGACGAAGCTGTGTATAAAAAAAGTTTGCAAGATGTGAGCTGTAACTGCAATGAGATACATCGAATCTGTACACATTCATCCATCGAAGGTAACCACCCCAAAGGTGCAATGTACACCTCGCTTTATGTAGCAAGATCCGATGAAACTTTGGTGCCACGTTGGGACTAGGGGACTTAGGAAATCGAATCCCCATTAATAGACACAGATACGTTACGTTACATGTACCTAGTTCATCTTAGAGTTAAGGCTGCATGCACTGTGCATGATAGGTTATCGTGAAATAACGTCTCGGTGTAGTTTCGGATAGTAGTTTCGCAATTTTCCTACGAAACTTTGTATCCCCCTCAAAAGTGCCAAGAATCATGGCGAAAAGTTGCCGTCAATTATGGGACATTGTCACAGGAATAGAAATGCGAAACTTCCCTAGTCCCGTGGCACCCTCTACGCTATGCCTCTCGCTTGGTCTTTCGATACGAGCCTTCTGTTGGACTCATACATAAACTCGATTGCTATATCTGCTAGGTATCTAGTGCGCGTCACCGACTGACCTTTATCTGATGGGCTACAGATTGAATTATTTTAACTTACTTTTACTTACCCATACAATTCCACGCATAATTCTGCATTTATTAAAAGACGAAAAAAGGAAGAAATACTTAAGGATACAACGGTGAAGTATACAAGGCATGGGTTGTTTACTGTGCGATGTAAAGTTAGAAAATCAATTCTAAAGTGGTTGCTTCTTGGTTATCCGTTCCTGACTTCCACAATGAAAACAAAAATTTGCAAAACTTTGGCACCAAGGTGCCATCATCCCTTTCCACGTCGAAAAGCGAAAAGAAGGGCCGATGAGAGACTGACTTGATCGACAAAGGTTTATGAGTGCGAGTTGTTTTTGTTATCGAACTTCTTGTGAGCGTGGTATACTTTGAAGTCTCAGGGTTTTAACACCTTAAAGTATAGGAAAGACTAAAATGTATTGCAACTTACTTACTTATCAGGACAGCGATCCATGGAGGATCTGAGCCTGAGCTATAGCTGCCTTCCATCCTTGACGGTCTTACATCCGCGACTACTTGGTCTTTATACCGGAGGTCCGGTCTTCCTCTTCTTCTCGAACCAGGAGGCTCGGAGTCAAATACCCTCTTAGCTGGAGCGGTGATGTTCATGCGCTCGATGTGGCCGAGCCAATGTAGTCGACGGATCTTTGCCTTCCGGACTATATCCACATCTTGTACAGCTCGTATAGTTCGCGGTTATGTCTTCTTCTTCATTCACTTTCCTCATAGACAGGACCAAATATCCGGCGCAGAATTTTTCTTTCGAAAGAACCCAAAATCAGCTCCGCTGTCCTGCTTATCGTCCAGCTTTCGGCTCCGTAATGCAAGACCGGCAGTATGAGCGTTTTCTAAAGCATGACTTTGGTCTTTCGAGTGAGGAGTTTTGACAAGCCGAAGCAGCAGCGGTTGCCAAGGACGATTCTCTGCCGGGACTCCACTGTGGTGTCATTTGTGGAATTTACGTTTGCCCCGAGGTAGACAAACTCCATAACTACCCCGAAGTTGTAGCTGTCAATTGTTCTATTCTGTCCCAGGTGGTGAGCGACGGATTGGTTTTTGCTTGACAGCATGTTCTTCGTTTTTTTCTCATTGACCTTAAGACCAACTCGTTTCGCCTGTCCTTCAACGCGACATTGAGCAGGGATATATGTATGTTCCTCGTTAGTTCTTGCAAGAGGTAGAATCGCCTTTTTTGTGGATAGGGCAAATAGAGCTGCTATTCCAGTCGTCGGGCCGCCAGCCTTGAAGAGCTCTGATGGCAAGCCATCTGAGCATGCGGCCTTGTTATTCTTCAGCTTCTGAATAGCTGTGCCGACTTCTTCGATGCTGGGTGGGAGGACTACTTCAGCGACTGGAGTTGGGATTTCCTCGGTCCCTACCACACTCTCTTGGTCATGCTCGTTAAGCAGCTGCTGGAAATGCTGCTCAAATACATCCACTATTTCCTGCGGGTCGGTGACAAGATTACCCTCACAGTTTCGAAGAGCCTGGGTACCCTTTTTGAAGTCTCCCGCAAGGTCTTTTGCTTTCTTGTAAAAGGCTCGTGTTTTATGTTTATCCCTAGACTCCTCGATATCCTTGAGCAGGGAGGCTGCGAAGATTCTTTTCTTTTGTCGCAGTAGTTTTTTCTCCTCCCTTCTTCTGGATCGGTACTCTCCTTGCGCTGCCCTGGTTTTTCTCTGCAGCGCCTTTTGATACGCCTCGTCGGTTGCTGCCTTTTTCTGCTCACACTCGCCATCATTCCACGGGTTTCTTGTCGGGGTTGGTAGATATCCTATGGTGGTTTCGGCTACTTCCTAAATAGCTAAGCGGCATTTGTGTTCGACGTAGGCATACCGTAGAGTCTTTCGCTCAGCTGCTCCCTCTAGTCTCTGGCAACCTCCGGTGTGCTCAGGCGCCCAATGTCGAATCTCCTTTCCTCCTGGTGGGCTGATGCAGCTTTCTGACATTGGACAGTCGAGCTCTGGATCTTGCTGCTACGAGGAAGTGGTCAGAGTCGACATTTGCCCCTCTGAATGTTCGCACAGCCAGGATGTTTGACGAGTGCCTTGGGTCAATGAGCACATGGACGGTTGCTGCGGTAGGGGCGTGTGCACATATCAGGCTGATGTTATAAAATCTGCCTCCGATGCGAGTCACAGCCAAGCGATCACTTATGGGTTTAAAGTCGATGACCTTCGACCTTAACCGCTTTCCCACGACAAATCCGCATCCCAGTAAGTGCAACCTTTTGTGACAGCTGTAATAAATGTCGACATTTTTCTTCCTCATCATACCGTTTCCTATCAAGCGTATTTCCTGGACCGCAGTAATATCCGCCTTGTACTGCGTGAGGATTCCTTCTAGTTTATGAGCATCTCCGGGAGTGTACAGGGTTCTGACATTCCAGGAGCATACTCGCAAATCGTGTTCCTTTTTCGTGCGTTGTCGTCGTCGAGTATCCGTCCGTGTATCCGAGGCATCTTGCTCATTCATAACTTTTGGGTTTTTTATGTGGGCTGATTGCTAGCTGATTGATTCTTGTCGGGGTTTAGTCTCTGCATACGTTTGTTCACCTCCCAACGGTTGTTGAAGAGGCTATCCAGAGGGCGCCGCAGAAGGCCGTATGTGAACTTGAACCGGGCACTTAAACAGGGATCGTTGCTGACATCACGCCAAGTTGAGAGCGATCAGCAACTTTACCCTGTATGTCCGAGCCGTCTGGAATCTAAGATTATGCCAAGATACCTAGCGGACTTCTTCGGAATCAGGTCGATACCGTTTATACGTGGATATGTGTAACTTGGTATTAATCTTTTTCTTGTGAAGAGGACTATGTCAGTTTTTGTTGGGTTTACCCCTAGGCCTCGTTCGTTGACCTAGTTATTCAAGACTTTTTCCCTTAGCCTGCCTCGAACAAGAAATTCACATCAAAATAAGCGCTGCCTTCCGCCTCTGCAGTAATCGCCGTAATAGTGGTCGCAGTTTTTCATTTTGTTTTTGCCTGGCCCATCCTACTGCACTTCCTGGATTGCTCTAATGTTTGCTTTGTAGGTGTCAAGGGCGTCCACAAGTTCATCGAAATCCAATGTCCTTTTTTCGTTTGCTGGAGTCGTCAACAGTAAATCCGTGCTTGTCCGAGGCTTGCGATTGCTTCTGAACCTGTTTTTCTTTTTTCACGTGGTGGGAAAGCTGAACTGATGAAGTTGGCAAGCTCCTTGACAGATGGGATAGTTCTCAAACAATGTTGTGACCAATGCAAATTGTATGCCTTCAAGAGCGACGAGCGAGGTGCGTAGTAAAAGTCAATTTACTAGTTATTTATGCATTTCTTGAAATGGAATGTCAGTAATCTAACAAGGACCTTACTTTTGTTCACCCCTCCTCAAAAACAAGGGAATCCCGTTTCGAATATCTGGAATTGGTGTATATCTCTACCCTTTGTCTCCGTTGCCCGAAACGATTGAGAATGACGGTAACTGTCGTCTCAGATTTTTCCACATGCCCGAAAGGATAACATGGGTTCAAGGAGTGTCAAACCGTTGCCGAACGCGAGTATGGGAAACAGAAATAAAAACGAAAAGGATACAAAAGAACAAGGAAAAGTCACTGAAGGGAAGATAACGGCTAATTTAAATTTCAAAAAAGGGATATTCAAAGGTTTTTGACACACGTAATAACATAATCTGTTGGGTAAATTGGAAAAAGAGGTGACAACGTACCCCCAAAACATATATGTACACAACTTCACCACCACACATGCAGACAACTAGTATGTCCTGCCGTTCCTGCATATGTCAGGCAAGTGGCCCATAAGATGTTGCCTGAATAATTGATGCCTGATTCCTTATGCATGGCTTTTGAGGGTAACATCATGTTTATTTCGAGAAGGAAAAAAGGCGATACCATTCGCCCGACCCCTCTTATTCTCGTTATGCAATACGTTATGGTTAGGGGAGAAGAAAGCACAGAAGCAAGGAAAGAAGGAAGTGAATAAGGAGGTAAAGAAGAAAATCTGTAAAAATACGGAGAAGGGAAGGGAAAATGTCGTCTTGGAATTTAATCGGATAGTCATGCGGCTCTGGGTGTAATTATGACTGTTAATGAGATTTTAGTCCTTGCGGCCGGAGGAATGGTAGAAAAGGAATCTGTGTGATCGTAGGCTATGGGTATGTGTCCTTGGCGTATAATCGTATTTCAAGTGCATTTATGAAGCAGATTGCATTAGGGAAGTCCTTTAATTTAGGTTAGTTGTGGATTGCCAAAAATGAGGCAAGAAACGAACACTAAGTGGTGGGTGGCAGTTAAGGCAGTTGAGAGTCATTAGGCGCCATTAGTTGAGAGTGTTGGGGAATTCTTTGACTTCAAGTGATGATTTGTGTGCTTTTTATGTAATTTTGAATGGATATATGTACCTTCACGTATGTTTACTTAATAAACAGAACTTGGAATATATTGTAGAAGATATGTGGTCACTATAGGCTATCTGGGCCTATCATCTGGTGGTGAATTTGAGAATATATACGGCAAGTTCCACTGGTGCTCTGTCACAAGCAATACCATATGCTGATCCTTTAGTTCTTGTTATAGACGGGCCAAGTCGATCTCTCCGTTGCGCATGCATCTAAGTGACACCATCGCTTATTGGCTTTCTTTAACAGCTCCGTCTCTATCTCTATGTAGAGCGCACTGAGTGGCGTTTTGGCTTCGGTTGTGATCTGCGCGAAGCTTGCACCTGATCCCAGCCTAGCTTGTTCGTCCGCCCTCTCATTTACAAAGACATTCTCATGACCGGGTACCTAGCAGACGGTCACCTCGTTCACATTCGATATCTCTTCTAACTCCTCCCTGCAGAGTTTGACGAGTTTAGATCTTATTCATTTCTGCCTGCAAAGCCTTAATGGCTGCCTGGCTGTCAACATAGATGTTCTCCTGAGAGATTCTCTCTGCTAATCAGGTCTGCCGCCTGCTTGAGTGCAAAGGCCTCAGCTTGGAAGACACTGCATCCATGGGTGTAGATTGCGAATTCATTTTCCGTGCGTACCATATCACCGGTCCATTCCTCTCTGGAGGGAATTCTAATAGAGAATCTCCTCTTACGGGAAGGAAGTCGGGTGACATAGTCCATTTCGGTTCGGAATCTCGAGATGGCCCATCGATCCAAGACTGATCGGATTCCTGTAGTCTTAGCGCACTTCTGGCTTAGACTATAATAGGTCTTACCACCGCAATGTATGTATAACCAATCTACCAACTTCGGTCTGAGGTCCCATGTCTTTCCAAAGGCTACCCTGCATAAATATATCGCCACGTAGGCCTTTTTGATTCTTTCGTCAATATTTTCTCTACAGCTTAGCTTGGAGTCCAGGATTAAGCCAAGATATTTGGCAGATTTTCTAAGGATCAGATCGATACCATTCATACGGGGGTAGGTGTATCTTGATACAGATCTTTTCCTTGTGAAGAGGTGACGCTACAGTTAGTGGTGAGCCTGGGCCTTAACCAACAAGCGTCTCCTGCTGGCACGGTCTTTGGCCAGCTGTTTCCAGCGCCGCACGCTCAGTTGGTCAAGGTTCCCTTCCACCTGCGTACGCCATCGGGGATGCGGGGTGGATTCGAAGATTCTTCCGGTCGGAGCTGTATTTTCCATGCGCTCTACATGGCCTAGCTACCTTAGACGCAGTATCCGTAGACGTCGTACCCGTACAGTTCTTCGTTAAATCTTCTCCTCCATAGTCCGCTTGAACAACCGGGACAGTATGGTGTGCAGAATTTTCCTGTCGAAACGACCAAGGGCATCTTCATCCGCTTTTGTTAGGGTCCAAGCCTCTGTGCCGTAAATGAGGACTGGGATGATCAAGGTCTTATATAGTGTCACCTTGGAGGGAGGGAGAGCTCTACTTCTCAATTGCCTCTTGAGCTCACAACGGCCTCATTGACGTCTCGCTGTGTTCGTCCAATCACGTCAATATCGTCGGCGTACGCAAGTAATTGCGTAGACTTGAAATAAATCGTACCTCCGATGTTGGCCAGCGACTCTTGCACGATCTTTTCAAGGATGATTCTGAAAAAATCACATGATGGTGTATCGCCCTGTCTGAATCCTTTTGTGACATCGGAAGTATCGGTTGACTGCTTACCTACCAGCCGGGATTCTTCATTATCACCCTGCTCAACCTGACGAGTTTTGCGGGAATGTCAAAACGCGACATGGTCTTGCTTAGCTCGATCCCTAAAAACACTGTCATATGCGGCTTTGAAGTCGACGAAAAAATGGTGTGTGTCGGCCTGAAACTGATGGGTCCTCTCCACATAGATAGGAGCGTAGCATATTGTCCGCGAATGGTTCCAGGCGTTTACACAGCACGGCAGAGAAGATCTTATACGCGATGTGAATGCTTCTAAAGTTAGCGAACTTATAGTGGTCTCCTTTCTTATGGACCGGATGAAGGATGCTGAGATTCTATTTATGGGGCATCCTTTCTTCCGACCATATCTTGATGAGCTGGTGCATGTTCCCAACCAACTCATATCTAGCTGCTTTAAATAGCTCAACAGGCTGGGGGTCTGCGCCAACAGCTTTATTAGACTTCAGTTTTGATATCGCTATCTTAACCTCGTCTAAGTCGGGTGGACAGAATTCTCTCTCATCTTAGTTCAGTGTGAATGGTGCGTTTTGCCTGACAGCAGTATCATGACCATCTTCGCATTCCTGACGGCGCCTTGACAACGCCTCCATTGCTGTTCTATTGTTTGTGCAGCTTGCTTCGACTCTTAGGAGAGCTTGAGGGAAACACGATCGGCGAAGGTCCTGGCGGTCTCTTGCGATTGCAGCTTCTCGACGTCAAATTTTGCTGGTCCTACTCGACTCTCCTGTGTTCGCGAGGAGTATCTGGCGTCAATTCTTTGAAGCCTTTTCACCACAATCTCTACGAGTATCTTTCTTAAAGTCTTCATTCTTCAGACTCTTAATTTAACTCGAAATTTTCATTTTAAATCTCAGAATCGTCATCTTGCATAAGCACAATGGAGTGGATATTCCTTCTGCTACCGTCTTTTTGACACCTGTATGTATGTATGTATGTTGGCGTTACAGTCCATGAAGAACCTGAGCCGAGCTTCTCTCAATCACCCATGTTGTGTGTGATTTCATTTTCCCATGGGTGAAAGGGAGCTACAGTTTATTGCCGGTTCCGAACAGCGAATTTCTAGAAGCTTTTCATGTCAATTTTACTGCAGGGGGTTTTGTCAGAACCCCGCTGAGGAGAAACACCGTGAAAAACACGTTCGATGACATGGCTGTGTCGGGATTCGATCCCGTGTCATCGGCGTCCGAGGCCAACACACTACCCACTGCGCCACGGTGCTCTCAAAAATGACCAGATAGTCGTTATTATAATCCTGTGCCATGAAGTTTTGATGAACCTTGCTTATATTTTAAAAGCCCTATGTCAGTCCCCTATTGCAATCCCCTAGCTCGATTTTTTGCTAGCCTGCTCAGTGCCACGCACCCAGTTGGCTGGGGTCCCCACCTGTGTGCGACATCTTAATTGCGGATTGGATTCAAAGACTCTCCGGGCTGGAGCTATGGTGCCCATCGCTCTACATGGCCTAGCCATCTTAGGCGTTGAATTCATAAACGCCTTGCTAGACTCATGTCGCTGCACCCAATTGCCTCCTGAGCCCAAAGAAACAACGATTGGCAAGAGTGATTCTGCGTTTGATTTCGGAATTAATGTCGTGGTTCCAGGTCACTGCGGAGCAAATGTAGACGAAGTCCTAAACTACCTCAAACTTATATCTGCCAATACGAACGTCCTGGCCAAGACGTTAGTGGTGAGCGTCCTTTTTTGATGATAGCATATATTTGGTCTTGTCCCCATTTACCCTTAGACCCACTTTAGCCGCTTCTGCTTCAATGCTTGCGAACGCCTCATTGACGTTTCGCTTTGTCCGTCCAATAACGTCAATGTCATCTGCGTAGGCAAGCAATTGTGTGGACTTGAAGTAGATCGTATCTCTTGTATTGGCCGCAGAGTCCCGCACGATCTTCTCAAGCATGATGTTAAAGAAATCACATGACAGTGCGTCACCCTGTCTAAAACCTTTTTTAACATCAAAGGGGTCGGTTAGTTCACCTCCTACCTTAATGGAGCAGCGAGAGTTCTCCATAGTCATACTGCATAGTCTGACGAGTTTGGCAGGAATGTTAAAACAAGACATGGCTCTGTATAGCTCGTCTCTATAAACGCTGTCATATGTGGCTTTAAAGTCGACAAAAAGATGGTGCGTGTCGACCTGTAATTCATGGATCTTCTCCAAGATCTGCCGGAGTGTTAATATTTGGCCTATCGTGGATTTTGCTGACCTGAAAACACACTGGTAAGAAACTACCAGACTGTCCGCGAACGGTTTCAGACGCTTACACAGCGCAGTAGAGAGGACCTTGTACGCAATGTTCAGGAGACTTGTCCCTCCGTAATTGGCACAATCATAGATCCGATTTCTTATGGATCGGGCAAATGATGCTAAGATTCAATTCATCGGGCATGCACTCTTCCGACCATATCTTGCAGATTAGTTGGACCATGCTCCTGACCAACTAATCGCCCGCTCTTTAAACAGTTCCGCGGGGAGTCCGTCTGCTCCAGCAGCCTTATAAGACTTTAGTTTCGATATCGCTATCTTAACATCGTCTAGGTCAGGTGGACGGACTTGTCTTCCTAACGAGAATGGTTCGCTCTGCCTGACGGCGGCATTTTGGCTATCATCGCCGTTATACAGTCTGCAGAAGTGGTCCTTCCACAATCTTAGCATCGACTGTGAGTCCACTATTAATTGTCCGTGCTCATCCTTGCAGGCTTCTGCTCTGGCATTATAGCCTTTGTACATTTGTTTTACTTTTTGGTACAACATTCAAACGTCGTTCCTGCGATAGCATCTCTCCATCTCATCGATGTCGCACTTTTCGTGGTCCTTCTTTTTTCTTCTCAAAAGCGCATGCTTCTCACTCCTTTTCTGTTCATAGAGCTTGCGGGCAGCTCTCGTCCGTCGATGCAGTGTAGCCATGTATACATTCTGTTTCTCTGCATGGGTCTGCCTGCATTCGTCATCAAACCAGGTGTTTATCGAGGCGGTCGGTGGCTTGAAACCGAGTACATCTAAAGCGGTCTCTCTGATGGCGCTCTGACAACGTCTCCGTTGCTGTTCTATGGTTTGTGCAGATTACATCGGGACTTGAGAGAGCTTGAGGGAGACATGATCGGCGAAGGTCCTGATGGTCTCTTGTGACGTTCAATTTTGGTCCGTACTTTGGCTGCAAGAAGGTAATAATCCGAGTCGATGTTGGCTCCTCGAAAGGTTCGGACATCTAGGATGCTGGAAGAGTGTCTGCCGTCGATTGCAATATGATCAATTTGATTGATTGTCGATTGATCGAGGGGCCGCCTGGTCCCCTTAAGGATGTTGAGGTGTGGGAATCGTGTACTTGCTACTACGAGATTACATCCCGTCATAAAGTCCACCAGTGTTATTGTGTAGGCTGTGCTTTCCTATGACTCATTCAAAGGTAGCTTCCTTACCCAGCTTCGCATTGAAATCTCCTAGAACGATTTTGGTGTCATAGCTGGGACATTGGGCATATGTTCTGTCTCGGAGATTATAGATGTCGGAAGGAAGCTTCCTCCCAAATATTTAAATATTTGCATTTCCTCAACGATAGCCAATCTGGCATAGAATGATGCTGGACAGCAATAGTAAAACATCCCAAGAATCGTAATTAACTTCCCTTCGTGCATTCCAAATGACTTCCCATCATCATCGTCATCATCATCATCGCCCAAATAATTCAGTTGGTCTTTCAGCATCAGCACCTTCCAAGTATCTAAAGCAGTAGGTGGTACCACCTACGGGAGTAGGAAAATTTGCATAATAATTAGAACAAGACGTGTTCAACTCAGCACATCCTTCAAGCACATCCGTCACATATGTGTCACTCCCGCTTGTTCCACCGCTCGGCATAATGAATCCAAGTACCTACCGAAATGCTGCGGATTTACTTTCAAAAATGTCAAGTTCTCTTCAGATACTTGCTGTGTTGTCTGTACTTGACGTCGAATACGAGTATGTTGCCAAAAAATATAAAACAGCGCGCGTCAAAAAAGAATTAATTTTTATGACGCGAAAGATGATGCTGCTGACTGCTGTCTGTCATGACCATGCTCCGTAGCAGAAGTCTAAGAAGAAGAGGAAGAAGAAGCGTTCTTGCGGTGTGAGCTTTTTTGAATTAATTAAAATCCATCAAGGCGAAAACGAAAACAGTAACGGCCAATGGAAGAAAAGTAAAGTAAACATAGCCTCCTGGCAATGGCAGGACACAGGAGCGGTGCGGTATCCTTGCTCACAGCATTTATGAAGAATTTAATTTCATTCATTTGCTTACGAATACATATAGGGATGTGCTCCAATTAGGTTAGCAAATTACAACTTTTCTTGTTTTTTAATCTTTTCTGGCTTGTACTCGTACATATTGTTGTTGTTCGTCACTCATCTGTCGAATGGAAAGGATGTGTCGAGCACACGATTCCAAAGATGCGACTTGACATGAGTCGATTCTCGTTCATCATCGTCATTTCGGAACAAGAGGAACAGCAACAGAGCTGATGGAAATGGGATTGTGCACTGAGTTGGCTTCGTAGAGTAGTATTGTCTTGAGTGGAAATGAATGTAACATAGCGGTAAGGATATCAAGCCAACAAATGCAGGAAAAAGGCTTTATTGTTTCTGGGCATGTGTTACAGCCGCTGCTGTCTAGGTACCTATGTAACTAGTAGCACACATCCAGTAGGTCCTATACGAGTGCAGTATTGGATAAGCTTGATGTAGAGCTCGTTTGGGCGACCAGCATCATATGCCTGCGGTGCAGAAGGATGAGTTTTAATTTTTCATTGCTTTAAGGATTCATTTTTATTTATTGTACGTTCATAGATACATACATATGACATTGTTGTGCACACTAACACTGAATGTTTATCATTTGTCAGAGCCAGAGCATGATGTAGATACACTTGGATAGTGGTACTCACATCTCATCTATTTGTCATCAGCAAATGTCAATTTCGTATTTATGATATTTCACTTTGTTTTTATCTTTTTCGTGTTCGTTTAGATCAAACATGTCGAACGGATGAGTTCACATGCGGCAACGGACACTGCATCCAGAAGCGATGGGTATGCGATCACGATGACGATTGTGGTGACGGCAGCGATGAGAAGGATTGCCCGACTGTTCAATGCAAAGCTAAGTCCGAATTTACATGTGCGGATGGTACATGTATTTCAAAGATATGGTATTGTGATGGTGATGTTGACTGTCATGATGGGTCCGATGAGAGGGTAAGTGCCACTTCGGCGGGTATGGAACGTTGGGTGGGAAATGATATTTTGATGTGCATTGATACGAGTGGATTTGCATATTTTATACCGTCGGATGCGAGATTTTTTTTTTTGTTCTTTTCCTCTCTCCCCCCATGTATTGTTCGAGAGAATTGGGTTAGTGGACTTGAATGGTTTCGATGAGCATCTGTTTTTTGCTTGAAGCCTTTGTGGCTTAACGAACACTATATGGAATGTAGACAACTGTTCTGAGAGTTCGTTTCAACAATACTGAATTCTACTTTAAGTCTGAAAGGCTGGTTTTACGAAAATAGTGTCAAGGATAGAGGAGAGCATTGTTTTTAAGACAGCTAAAGGGAAGTATTTAAAAAGCCTTCCTCAACAACTTTTAGTGCTAAGCACTGTGGTTTTTCGAGTATTCAGCAGTAAACATGGATCATTAGTCACTATGGCTTGAATTGCCTTTTTCGCAAGTTGATTACAAGAGCGTTAAATGGTTGGAGTGCGTGGAAAACGCTTATCACAGCTCACACATTTGGATAATAAAATTCAACGAATAGTAAACGTTTATCAGGTACTCCATATAACCTTATATGTCGGCGACACAGTGCGGGCATATGGTAGAAGGGAAGAGGGATAGAGGAGATGCCGATGGACCTTGATCTTAAATGGTTGATGTATTGAGGAAGGAAGACCGAATCCGGCAGGGAATTCCAGATTCGTGTGATTCGGAAAACGGGCTTTAGGGTATATTGGTGAGCATTCCTAGAGAGACATATGTTGCGGGAGAAATGTTGAAGGGGCGGGATGCAGCTGGCAGAAAAGCAGGAAACATTCCTGCATTGTTCCAGCGAGTCTAATGTTTTTGTAATATTGGAGTCTTACTTACATACTTATGTAGGTGGAGCTATAGCCCGTGGTGAACCTGGGCCTCAACCAACAAGCGTTTCCAGCTGACACGATCTTTGGCCAGCTGTTTCCAGCGCCGCACGCCCAGTTGGTTAAGGTCCCTTCCACCTGCATGCGCCACCGTAGATGCGGCGGTCCTCTACTGCGCCTTCTTTCCGGGGTGGATTCGAAGAATCTTCGGGTCGGAGCTGTATTTTCCATGCGCTCTACATGGCCTAGCCAACTTAGGCGCTGTACAGTTCTTCATTAAATCTTCTCCTCCATACTCCGTTTGAACAAACGGGACCGTAGATAGTGCGCAGAATTTTCCTCTCGAAACGACCAAGGGCATCTTCATCCGCTTTTGTTAAGATCCAAGCCTCTGCGCCGTAAAGGAGGACTGGGATGATTAAGGTCTTATATAGTGTCACCTTGGTTTTCCAAGAGAGGGCTCTACTTCTCAATTGCCTCTTAAGTCCAAAGAAACAGCGCTTGGCAAGAGTGATACTGCGTCTTAGCTGAGCGCTGGTGTTGTCGTCGCCGGTCACCTGTGAGCCAAGGTAGACAAAATCCTTGACCACTTCAAGGTTATACCCGCCCATGGTGACGTTCTGGCCAATACGTCGGTGTTGCCCGTCTCTTTTTGCTGAAAGCAGATATTTGGTTTTACCCTCATTAACCTTAAGACTCATTGACGTCTCGCTCGTCTCGATCGTACCTCTTGCGTTGGCCAGTGACCCTTGCACGATCTTTTCAAGCACGATGTTGGAAAAATTGCATGACGGCGCGTCACCTCGCCTAAATCCATTTTTATCATCAAAGGTCTCGGTTTGCTCATTACCGACCCTTACGGAGCAGCGAGAATTTATTTATTTATTTCATCAATGGATATTCATCTTTTAACTACATTTAATTACAATCATTTACAATTATAAATCATTAAAAAAATTCGATACTCTTAAATATGAATCTGTTCATTTGAAAGTCGACTTAATTGCAAATTGAATTAAAGAGTGTTAATGAACGGGTAACGGGTTCATTTTGCCCATAGTTCGTCCTGTGGCTAGAAATCAAAAAGAGAACGCCCCTGTTTCTTAGATTCCTCTCAGGAACATAAAAGGGTATAAGAGCCAGCAATTCTGAAGAGTTAATTCTACCATCAATAACGTCCTTTACGAAAAGTACTCCAAGGGTTGCTCTACGACTTTTCAAAGATTTTAAATCTATAAATGAACACCTAGACTTATATGAAGGGAAATCTCCAGACCATCCCAAATTTCTCAAAGCAAAACGTGTAAATCTCTTCTGAATATTTTCAATCCTCTCAGAAGAGTTTACATAAAAAGGAGACCAGATAACGCAACAGTATTCCGGAATAGGTATAATCAAAGACGTATAAATCGTTTTGAGAGTATAACAATCCCTGAATACTACCGTGTTACGCCTTAGAAAACCCAGCAACGAATTTGCTTTGGATATAGCGTAATGAATATGTGCTAAAAAAGATAACCTAGTATCAAAAATAACACCAAGGTCCTTTACTTCAATTACAATTGATAGACCTTCATTACCAAGGCTGTAAGTAAACAGCGTCCTAGGTGTTGACCGAAAAGCTCTAAAAATCTTACACTTACTTACTTACTTACTTACTTAACGGGCGCTACAGTTCGGGGTGAACCTGGGCCTCAACCAACATGCCTCTCCACCTAGCACGATCTTTCGCTAGTCTTTTCCAATGCCGCAGGCCCAGTTGGTTGAGGTCCCCTTCCACCTGTGCGCGCCACCTTAGGTGCGGCCGTCCTCTATTTCTTCGTCCCTCGGGGTTGGATTCAAAGACTCTACGGGCTGGAGCTGTGGTGTCCATTCGCTCTACATGGCCTAGCCATCTTAGGCGTTGGATCCGTAGACGCCTGACCAGACTCATGTCGCTGTACAACCCGTACAGTTCGTGATTGAATCTTCTCCTCCAACCCTCCTCTGTGTTTATGGGACCGAAAATCGAACGCAGAATCTTTCTCTCGAAACGACCAAGGACTTCCTCATCCGCTTTAGATAAAGTCCATGTTTCTGCGCCGTATAACAGGACCGGGATAATTAAGGTCTTATATAAGGTCAGCTTGGTCGTACGAGAGAGGGCTCTACTTCTCAGTTGCCTCTTGAGCCCAAAGAAGCAGCGGTTGGCAAGAGTAATTCTGCGCTTGATTTCGAAACTGGTGTCGTTGTTCCAAGTCACCGCGGAGCCGAGGTATATGAAGTCCTTAACTACCTCGAACTTATATCTGCCAATATGCACGTTCTGTCCAAGACGTCGGTGGTAAATGTCCTTTTTCGATGACAGCATATATTTAGTCTTGCCCTCATTAACTGCCAAACCAATTTTTGCCGCCTCCATCTCAATAATCGCAAACGCCTCATTGACATCTCGCTGCGATCTACCTATTATGTCAATGTCGTCGGCGTATGCAAGGAGTTGCGAGGATTTGAAGTAGATTGTGCCTCTTGTATTGGCCTGTGATTTTTGCACAATCATTTCCAATACGATGTTGAAGAAATCACACGACAGCGCATCGCCCTGCCTAAATCCTTTTTTTGACATCAAAACTATCGGTAAGGTGCTCACCGATTCGGATGGAGCAGCGAGCATTTTCCAAGGTCATCCTGCAGAGTCTGACGAGCTTCGCAGGGATGTCAAAAGTAAACATGGCGTTATATAGCTCGTCTCTAATTACGCTGTCGTATGCGGCCTTGACGTCGACGAATAGATGCTGAGTGTCGACTTGAAATTCATTGGTTTTCTCCAGTATCTGCCGTAGTGTGAAGATTTGATCGATGGTGGACTTCCCTGGCCTGAAGAGACACTGATAAGGACCTATCAGCTTATTTACGAATTGCTTCAGGCGTTCAAACAAAACGGCAGCGAAGATCTTGTATGCGACATTAAGGAGACTTATTCCTCTATAGTTGGCGCAGTCCAAAGGGTCTCCTTTTTTGTGGATCGGGCAAACAATGCTGAGACTCCATTCCTCGGGCATGCTTTCCTCTGACCATATCATACAGATGAGCCGGTGCCTGCTCCTAACCAGCTCACCCCCAGCCACTTTGAAGAGCTCAGCAGACAGTCCATCTGCGCCAGCAGCTTTATTTGACTTGAGTTTCGACATGGCAATCTCAACTTCGTCGAGGTCAGAGAGACGGAATTCTCTGCGATCTTCGTCGTTAAGAAATGGATCATTCTGCCTGACGGCGGTATGTTGGCTGTCATCGCCGTTATACAGTCTGCAAAACTGGTATTTCCATATTATCAGCATCGACTGCGATTCTACTACTAGGTTTCCGTTCTCTTCCCTATAGGCTTCCGTTCTGGCTTTATAGCCTTGCCATGTTCGCTTTATCTGTTGATAAAACTTTCGAACGTCACGCCTGCAGTAAAACCTCTCCAAATCCTCAATTGCATGCTTGTCGTGCTCTTTCTTCTTTCTTCTAAGAAGCTTATGCTCCTCTCTCCTTTTCTGTTCATAGAGCTCGTGGGCAGCTGTCGTCCGTCGATGCAGTGTAACCATGTATGCAATCTGTTTCTCTACATTCGTCATTAAACCAGGGGTTTCTCGAAGGTGGTGGCTTGAAATCGAGTACATCTGAGGCGGCCTCTCGGATGGCGTTCTGACAACGACTCCATTGCTGTTCTATGGTTTGTGCAGATTGCATCGGGACTTGAGAGAGCTTGAGGGATACTTGATCGGCGAAGGTCCTGGCGGTCTCTTGTGATTGCAACTTCCCTACGTCAAATTTTACTGGTCCTACTCAACTCCGCAATATTCGCGATATCCGCATAAGTACCTTGGCTGCAAAAAGTTAATGATCCGAGTCAACATTGACTCCTCGGAAGGTTTGGACAAAGATGCGGGAGGAGTATCTGGAGTCGATCGCAATATGATCGATTTGGTTAACAGATAATTGATCTGAAGACCGCCTGGTCCCCTTATGGATATTGAGACGTGGGAATCGTGTACTAGTTCTAGGAGATTTGGCTCCGTCACAACGTCTATTAGCCTGAATCCGTTTTCGGACGTTCAAAACTTCGCGTTGAATGTCCTAGGAATGTCCTAGAAGTCATCCTTGACTCTGTCCGGAGTCAGTTTTTTAGAGACTCGCGCAGGCTCAAGTGGTTTTATATTCTCTTATGATGTGATGTTACACACACAACCAACAACGGAGTGCAGTGGTTTGGGTCGTTGATGTTCGTTCACTACTCTCAGGGGGGTGGTTGTCCTAGATAGGACAAGAGCCGACCAAATTCCGCTTCGGTTATAGTCCGTACTAATTCGTTGGAGCACTTTAATATTGCATACGCAGAGGATGAATTTCAGTTGACCATATACTGTGAGTGTTATGCCTGCAGCAGTACGTCTGGTTACTTTCCATTCACAACTGCGTTGCATACTTTTTATCATCCGTTTAGGAATTACTTTTACTTGGCTATGAAGCGAATTTGAACTATAGACCTTCCGCTCGGCGGTCGATGCTGTTAACCACTGCACCACGGCCACCCCCTAGAGGTGTGAACGCTTTGATGCGGATCCTTATGAGGCGTTCGCTCGCATGCCGAGAGCTTAGGACTTTTTGCCTAAGTCCACCTCGAACAATAAATCCGCATCCAAGTAGGAATTCTTTGTTCCCCTTGTAGCAGTTACCATAGTAAGTGTCACAGTTTTTTATCCTCTTTTACCCGGTCCAGTACGGTGGCTCTTCTCGCGTTCTAGCAGGCCAGCATCTGTCAGCATAGATGCTACCTCTACGAGACCTTTGTTAGTCCTTTGCCATCCAGCACCGCAACCTATTAATTACTAAAACTTCAAGTCTTTAAGTGTGTTCACTTCGATTCCATCCCAATAGGTGTTAACAAGGGTTGGGACGGATACTATGTTCCATCAAACCCGAACGTTTAATGAGTCCCGACTCTATAAACCCTTCGCTCCGATTGTTCCTTGTTTTTTTTTTTTTTTGTTTCTCGGCTTAAACACCGGCTTTCATTTTCTTTTATATTAATTTCGCCGTCCATTCGAGTCTTGTAGCCTTTTAGCTTTCAGCCAATATTGATTCTTAATTGTCTCTGGTCGGTTGCCCTATAGGACGGGATAAGAAGGAATGCTCTTGAATGTCTTATACTTATCTGTCCGGATACCCATAGGCAGAAAATTAGCTCTCTATCAAACTCAACATAATAATCTTTGACCAAGGAAAGTGGATAAAAAATATATTCAAGAAGATACAAAGGTATGCAGGGAAGATAGGCAAAAGAGAGAGACCTTATTGGCTTTGAGCCTTAATTGGATTCTATTATTAAGTAACCCTTTTCAGCATCCCTTGACCCTTTTTTTTTCCTTTTTCTTTAACTCCTTTCCCTACTTTCTTTCTGTTCGGTCGTCGCCTTACCTTGTTTGCATTCATGGGACACGGGAAGTTGCTAGTATCTACAGCATATGCTTTGGTTGTAGGTGTCAAAAACGGTTGACTTCCTTGCGGAAGTCGATAAATTTTCCTTTCCGGTTTTTTTTCTGGTCCTTTTGTGACAGAGTAGGGTTGGTTGTTTTAATCCTGCTTAATATTCGCATGAGGAAAGATGAAAATGAGGGAAAGGTGGGTAAGGAAATGGGACATTGTGCAGGCTTTATAGCTCGCACTTTGTATGGCTTAAGCGTTTTTTGATTTGAAAACTTGTATCATTTATGAAGTACCGGACGTGGAATGTAATATCCTGTGGCCGTTTAGGGCTCGCGCTCGAAGGGAAGGATATACCTTTCAAGTCATTCATTAAAAATTAAGCAAGATAAGGTGCGATAGGTGCGATAGGCGTTTCCCCCATTCCTAAAGCTTTAAGACCCCTGTTCGTCTATACAATATTGAGTCACCTTGGTAGGTGGGGAATGAAAATCGATGTTCTATTGAATCGCATAAATCTTATCCCTCCTATCTAGCCTTCCAGAATCACCTGCACAGTCATACATCTCTGCAATCCGCCCACCTGACGTTGTCGCTACCACGTGACCGAAGACAAACTTTACAAAACTCAAACGAATTTCTATCCATTCGTTCCGTTTTCTTATTTTTTTCCATTTCATGGTCATCACAGAATTGCACGAATGTAAGGAGATACGATACGGCATGTGTGCAGAATGAGTTCGAATGCAAGGATCACTTTACATGCCTGCATCGTAGCTGGGTATGTGACGGTGAGCCGGACTGTCCAGATGCCGATGATGAAAATCCAGCGATTTGCACAAATGTCACATGTCGTATGGACCAGTTTCAATGCTCGGATTCAACCTGTATCCCCGGGAATTTGATGTGTAACGGCAAAGCAGATTGTCCCGACAATAGCGATGAACTGATTTGTAGTAAGTATCCCCGACCTGCTCTACACGGCATGTGGGCTTATCTATGGTTTTTGTCATTTAAAAGGTCCAAGAGATCTTAATCAAACCGAATGCAATAAAGTGACTCACTTCGATTGTGGGGGTAACATATGCATACCGTGGTCACATGTCTGTGACAAGGAGAAGGATTGCCCGGACGGCGAGGATGAGCCGGCAGGCAAATGTGGTATCAACGAATGCAGTACGGATAATGGTGGATGCGAGCATACGTGTATAGATACACCTGTTGGTTATCGATGCGCCTGTAAGGATGGGTAAGTGTTGTTTATAAATTGAAGTAATTTAATGGAATCGATGTGTTTCGCTAGTTGCAATGCTTCGATGTCGAAGCATCCAGCTTTGAATCAGTTCCGAGTTTTTTTTTTTTGAAAAATAGTTGCCAGACGGCTTATATGTGTGCATACCATCTGAAGTACTGTATTGCTGTTAAGCTTAAGTTATTGTTTTAAGGATGGTACGCTCGAATGAGAGTGTTGGTCAATATTTGTAGATGCGCCACGATGGATGGATTCCAATTGAAATACGTGCAGCCAGCAGATTGTGTGGTTTGCTGTATGCAGAATGACGA
Source organism: Eumerus sabulonum (assembly GCA_951905685.1). Classification (NCBI taxonomy): domain Eukaryota; kingdom Metazoa; phylum Arthropoda; class Insecta; order Diptera; family Syrphidae; genus Eumerus; species Eumerus sabulonum. Next base: position 12,517,444 of record OX645060.1, read on the forward strand.
CGAGAGTGGCTTTGGCTGTGGTTAATCGTGTGATGTAGCACACAGAAGCCTTTGGAATGAAAGTGATAGGTACGGACAATGTTGTAAGGATCAATGGTTTATTGGTCATTTTTTTCTCAACTACATATGTACCATTCCCGAGTTCGGTACAGTATTGCTACTGATACTACTGACCACGGATGTTCGAGCCATGAGCAGTCATGTCAGAATGCAAAGTCAGGTTGCCACTATTGCATACGTGATGGATACAACGTGCCACAGGCCGATCTAAACTCGACAATATCCTGTTCAAAGCGACCTTGTGAGAGGATTTATGGGGATTGTGCTACGCTTGCTCTGAAAATATGCCATAAATCAAGGCGCAAAGAGCTGGTCGGATCAATGCGAATTTCCGTTAAAAATTCGGATGGACATAAGGGTTCCTGCACTCCTATAGTGCGACCGCGGCCTGGTTTCATTTTCCTTTCTTTGTTGCATCAACATTGGGATAAGCGTTTTTCGACATTTCCATTCTCTCTGAATTGGAAACCACCGGTGTTCCTTTCGGATCCGCAATACATGTGGTTCACGGGTTTACATTGTTCCACATGTCGGACTGGTTTTTGTATATCATTTGCGCCCACTCAAGGTCTGATAACCTTATTATGTCGGCGACACAGTGTGGCAGAAGGTAGAAAGGAAGAGGAATAGAGGAGACGCCGATGGACATTGTTCTTAAATGCTTGCATTCATATACCAGGTGGACACACGGGGCTGGTATCCGCTCCTATGCCAAAAACTGAGGCGAAGCTGCGAGACCTCACAACCTTTAACGCATAATGTCGCGTTGCTAGCTTACAGCGCGCGCAGGTGAAGCTGTGAGTCCCACGCTGGTATTTGAACTTATGCTAACTTTTGCTAAGCGTTAATGCTCTCTGGATAAGCTGTTTGCATTTTCTACCTGCACTTTTGACGCACGTGTCGGGTTCTGCATAAAAAAGGACAAGTTGTCGATGAGATTGTCCTTTTTGCGCGTCTTATTTTTGTATCTTTGTCTAATCAGCGCGATAGTCGGTCCATCTCTTCTTTACGTTTCTGGATTTTTGTGTTGTTGTTAACGCACTTGAGGATTCGATTGGCAGTAAATGGACGGATTAGCAGGCCGTCCAAGGTCTTGACTCTTGACAAAAGCAACGTACATTAAACCAGCCGAATATCCCGTGCGACCAATACCAACGACGGCCTTGGTGATGCGATCAACAACAGGATTTGGTTGCGTGTGCACGACAGACCATTGTGCGTGAACGCAGCCATTCGCACAGGTTGGCCCTGTATCTGTCGGAACTTTACCAGAACGCACAATGGCAGACGGGAGTAATAGATGTCGTCGTCGCTAGGTTCCTAAACTATGTCCACTACTTCCCCCACTATCGTATCGTTACACAAGCCTTTGTTACTTACTTACTTACTTATCAGGCCTGCGATCCATGGAGGATCTGAGCCTGAGCTATAGCTGCCTTCCACCCTTGACGGTCCCGGGCACGCTGCTTCCATTTGCCAAGACCAAGATGTCTTACATCCGCGATTACTTGGTTTTTATACCGGAGGTTCGGTCTTCCTCTTCTTCTCGAACCAGGAGGCTCGGAGTCGAAGACCCTCTTAGCTGGAGCGTTGATGTCCATGCGCTCGATGTGGCCGAGCCAGTGTAGTCGACGGGTCCTTGCTTTCCGGACTACATCCACATCTTGGTACAGCTCGTAGAGTTCGCGGTTGTGTCTTCTTCTCCATTCACCTTCCTCACAGACAGGACCAAATATCCAGCACAGAATTTTTCTTTCGAAACAATCCAAAATCAGCTCCGCTGTCCTGCTTATCGTCCAGCTTTCGGCTCCGTACAGCAAGACTGGCAGAATGCGCGTTTTGTAAAGCACGACTTTGGTCTTTCGAGTGAGGAGTTTTAACCCCAGTTGTTTGGACAAGCCGAAGTAGCAACGGTTGCCAAGGGCGATTCTATGCCGGATCTCCACTGTGGTGTCATTTGTGGAATTTACGTTTGCCCCGAGTTAGACAAACTCCTTAACTACCCCGAAATTGTAGCTGTCAATTGTTATATTTTGTCCGAGTTGGTGAGCGACGGATTGGTTTTTGCTTGACCTTAAGACCAACTCGTTTCGCCTGTTCTTCAATCGCCGTGAATGCTTCCACAATGCCACGGCGAAAACACGCGATGATGTCGATATCATCCGCGTATCCTAGCAGCTGGATGGGCTTGTAAAAGATAGTGCCTTCCCTGTTGACGCCTGCCCGTCGCACTATCTGCTCCAGCACCAGGTTGAAGAAGTCACATGACAGCGCATCTCCTTGCCGAAATCCGGTGCATGTTTCGAATGGTTCCGAGGTCCTAGAACCGAGTTGCACGGTGCATCGCGTGTTTTTTAGCGTGGCGCGACACAACTGGATCAGTTTTCCCGGGACCTGAATTCGGCCATCGCACTAAACAGTTCTTCACGATGAATGCTATCATAAGCTGCCTTGAAATCGATGAAAAGATGGTGTGTATCGATTCGAAACTCGTTGGTCTTTTCCAGGATTTGTCGAAGTGTGAAAATTTGGTCTATAGTTGATCTGCCGGGCCGGAAGCCGCACTGGTAGCTGCCGATTAGTGCGGTGCAAAATGGTTTTAGACGTTCACACAACACGCTGGACAGGATCTTGTATGCGACATTGAGCAGGGATGTACCTCTATAGTTCTTGCAAGAGGTAGGATCGCCTTTTTTGGGGATGGGGCATATAGAGCTGGTATTCCAGTCGTCGGGCATGCTTTCATCTTCCCAAATTCTGCAGATGATCTGGTGCATGCTCCCTACCAGAACATCGCCGCCAGCCTTCAAGAGCTCTGATGGAAAGCCATCTGAGCCTGCGGCCATGTTGTTCTTCAGCTTCTGAATAGCTGTGCCGACTTCTTCGATGCTGGGTGGGAGGACTACTTCAGCGGCTGGAGTTGGGATTTCCTCGGTCCCTACCAAGCAGGAAGTCCCCGAGCACGATTTTTACATCTTACTCCGGACGAGCTCCGTAGGCGTTGTTCAGGAGGCCATAGAAGTCCTCCTTGATAGGGTCTTCAGGTTCGTCGGTAGGGGCGTGTGCACATATAAGGCTGATGATATAAAATCTGCCTCTTATGCGGATCACAGTCAGGCGATCACTTATAGGTTTAAAGTCGATGACCTTCGACCTTAACCGCTTTCCCACGACAAATCCGCACCCAAGTAAGTGCAACCTTTTGTGACAGCTGTAATAAATGTCGCAATTTTTCTTCCTAATCATACCGTTTCCTATCCAGCGTATTTCCTGGACCGCAGTAATATCCGTCTTGTACTGCGTGAGGATTCCTTCTAGTTTATGAGCAGCTCCGGGAGTGTACAGGGTTCTGACATTTCAGGAGCATATTCGCAAGTCGTGTTCCTTTTTCGTGCGTTGTCGTCGTCGAGTATCCGTCCGTGTATCCGAGGCATCTTGCTCATTCATAACTTTAGGTTTTTTTTACGTGGGCGGATTGTTAGCCCGCCGCACAACCGCCATTCTGGTCGAGGTTTTTTTCGCTGCATACGTTAGTTCACCTTCCAACGGTTGTTGAAGAGGCTATCCAGAGGGCGCCGCGAGGAGGTCGTATTTCAACTTGACCCGGGCATTTAAACAGGGATCGTTGCTGGCATCTCACCAGGTTGAGAGCAATCAACAACTTTTCCCTGTATGTCCGAGCCCATGCCCTCTACACAAGCCTTTGTCGGTCCACAAATTCGATCGATGCACGACGGTGGAGCCTTTAACGAGCCGTAGTTCAGCAGGAAACGATGCTGCCACTGGTTGTTGCGAAGCCGCCAGACGCTCGTAATTAAACGATCTGACCTCCGCGTTGTTGGCCATTATGCGAATGGCAGATTTAAAGCCCGGAATATTGAAGGCTTGGGTCACACGTTGCTGGAATGAGCTGACGTCTTCATTTGTAGATTCGCCGCGAGAGATTCGTTCTAGGGCATTGCGAAACCCTTGTTGTTCGTCTCCGGTCTGACGCATGATTTCGCGGAGTGTGAAGCAAGTGTCTATCTGGGTGTAGACAAACTTGGCGGCAAGATCTTCTGAGTTGTCGGGATATGCGTTGGCGTAGAGTGCTGTGTCCATCACGGGGTCGAGCTGAGAGAAGTCACCGCAGAAGTATACACCGAACGTTTCCTCTGTGTTGGACTTCGCTTGACGCAGACGTTGGTCGATCGCGTGCATAATGCGTAGTCCTACCATTGATGTTTCATCAACGAAACGCACGTTTTGACACTTCGTTTGCATTATGCGTTCCGCTTCATTCGCAAGTTGTCGATACGCTTGCCGTCGACCCATGGATATTGTTGGCAGCGCAGCCAGTTGGTGCAATGAGCAATACAGAGTCGTTTCCGTGTGCAAGTCGATATCTTTTGACCATTTCCGCGATAAGGTAAGACTTGCCTGTTCCAGCCTTGCCCAACACAAATGCGAGTTTCGAGTCAGTTCTCCCATCCAATTGGCGTTGCAAAAAGCTCATGACATGTTGCTGCTCGAAGTTTAGCGACAATTGTGGTGAGTTGTCCGTGCTTTGGACTGAAACACTGTTTTTCGTTGCCTCGTTGATAAATTTCGCAAATTGGTCGACCTCCATGTACGTCGAATAGGAATCTCGCCACGGAAATACCAAGTCCATGTCACGCATGCCCAAAGGCTTATCTGCCGGCAGCGCGCCAGGAGCGACAGCGGAAACTTGCATCCACTCACGTAGATCAACTTCTGGGGGCTGATGCACTTTTTTCGACTCTTTTAAGCATCTTCCATGTTGAGTCGCCGCACATTTTCAAGTGCACCGGCTTCTACACGGGCCAGAAATGCATCGAGCCAATGTACGATGTCATAATGAACACGTTGTGATCGTTGAGTAATGGATCGTTGCGCACTGGACGGTAGACCCAATGACCTTTATCCAGTTCAAGTGTCGAAGTTGCAAGTCGGCACTGCTTGGGGTAGTTGAACCTGCACTTTCCATTGCGAAGGCAAGCATTGGTGCATTGCTTGTGGCACTGAAGTCTGTTTGTGATTTGCGCCACTCCTACTGGTCCTTTTGTGCGCGGGTCACCGTAGTGCAGCCGAGACGGATGAACATTTGAAGGTTCTTCATTTACGTTCGGATTCAGCCCAGATGCCAATTGGTCGTAGTATTTTCGCGCCGTCGCTAGTTGATCTTGCGTTATTGAACTGAACCTTCTTGCATCTGGTGCGCCCTTGAGCCAAACGATGCCGTGAAGGTGTGGTGATCCTCGATGCTTGCCAATGACATCCGACATTTACTTGCGGGCTCGTTCGTAGTAAAATACATCAGCGATCAGCGGATTCAACACGAGACGCTTTTCACGCTGACAAGCAATTTGTTGTTCTGTCAGTGTCGACTCTTCCTCGAAGTTTGCCCCCATAAGCTTAGCGAGATCGGGCCACCACAGGGCAGCATCGGATAGCGTGATGAATGCTGTTGGGATGTCCAGTTGCGTTACCATGGCCTCAAGGTCGGTCCGGCGCTGATACCAATAGCATTTCGTGCCTCGAATTTTCGAAGTCCAAAGAATGAGCTTGCCCAAAATGCTGTTGTCGCGTGTGACTGCATCACGAAGTTGTGTTATGTTGCCAACAAACAGGATTTTCTTCGCGAGTATTGAGCCACGCTTTGAAGATTCGCTGCGCTGCAGGGTGTTCCATGCGAAGTAGCGAAATCTTGGATCTTGTGCAAAGCGCTGCGACTTGTGCTGGAGAAGATAAATGAATTCGCGGAGTGGTGGCCGGAGATTTGCTGGTCGGTTGCCTTCGTATAAGTCCGCACGTCCATACGGAAACAGGCACGTAAACGCAATCGTGATGTAACCTTCTTAACGCTCGTTTACAGGAAGCGGTTATGCTGCAGGCCAGTTCTGCGATCTTCTTGCAAAATCATGTCATTCGCAGGAATGCCAGTCTCGACGTCCTGAAATTCTTCAACTCCATTGCAGAAACGTCGGCGTTAATCGAAAGCGCTGTTATGGCTTGTTGAGATATGACGACATCGCGGTAGTGCTTGTGGTTGGCCTTCAGCCGTAGCAGGGCGTTGTAGACCTTCGCTCGTCGAACGCGGAAGTCTTTGTGGCCTTGCGGTGTTTCCCAACGTACAACCACTACCGACAGCTCCGACGGCGTCAGTGGTAACATAGTTGCCACGGACTGCACATCTTGCGCGAAGTTGATGACGTTGCCACCGTACGCAACCTGTCCAGGACCACAACTACCGCGAAGGTAATACACGCGGACTTGAGGGTGAACGCGGGCGATAAGCATCTGCTCGATCATAGAGCAATCTTTGAGCTCTTCGGAAACATCGCCAGGTCCCATGTCGTTGCCAAAGGTGAACATGTCTCTTGCACGAGTCCACCCAGAACATTTGCCACAGTGGTGCTGAGCTCCGGTTGCTCGAGCAATGACCGGCTCAAGCGTGGTCGTTCGCAATTGTCGCAGGGCACGTAGCACCTCTCCAAGTCCTCAATCGCACGATTCTCATGCTCTTTCTTCTTTCTCCTGAGAACTCGTAGAGCTCACTAGCTGCTCTTGTTCTTCTACGCAGCGAGGTTTTATATGCCTCCTGCTTTGCTGTGTGAATCCTCCTGCATTCGTCATCGAACCAGGTGTTTCTTCGTGGTGGAGCCTTCAAGCCCAAAATGTCAGATGCAGTGCTTTTCAGGGCTTGTTTGCAAAGGTTCCACTGTTGCTCTACTGACCGCGTGATGGTCAAGGTGTACGAGAGAGCTTAAGGGAGACACGATCGGTAAAAGCACGAACGGTTTCTGGCGATAGTAGCTTTATGACGTCATAACTTTGTATTCTTACTCTACTCTGCTGCGTTCATGATATCCGTAGGCGCATCTTGGCTATTACAAGATAGTGGTCTGAGTCGATGTTAGCTCCTCGGAAAGTTTGAACATCAAGAATAGTGGAGGAGTGTCTGACGTCAATCGCGATGTGATCAATATGGTTAGTGATGGATTGATCTGGCGGGCGACCGCCATGTGCCTTTTTGTATTATGAGGTGCGATGAGCGCTTACTGACTAGAACGAGATTTCGCCCCGCAAGATCAATCAGCCTATGTCCGTTAACTGATTTGCGCATTTTCCTATCTTTCGTGAGAATGTTGGGTTTACAACCAATGATTACCAGAATCTCCTCGGGATAAAACGGAATTATGGGTCTAACCCTCGGTCTGTTAGGCATTTGGTTAATTGGTACAACCTCAGGTTGAGCTCCCACCCAGACCTCGCCGACTCGATTGAGTCGATTGACCTCTGGCCCTCCAAAGATATCCATTTGTTGCTTCCTTGATAATAGCCCGCAGGATGCGTAATTGGAAAGGGACCAGGCTTTTCTCTGACCAGTGAGAGGTTGTTTTTTAGCAGCAAATTGCTTATTAAGAGCCACTTCGCCGAAAGGACGTTCTCATCAACATAGCTTATATCGTCATTGTGGTGAAGACCATTAACACATCGCGATAGGAGAGTTGTTTTTGGGAATTAGAGGAGATACCTCCACTATATGAGCGGGTTTTTTTTTTTTTTTAGCGTAGGGAAGCTCCTCAACAGACCTCTGATGCTTGCCCACTTGCTCTGTACCGGATGAATTTTCTGGTGTACTCTTGATGCCGCCTTTCGCCCTTTTTCGCTTTTCCAAAAGCTGATCTCTTCGGACGCCATGTACCTTGTCCAATAGCCTGCAGGCCTCACGACGTTCTTTATACCTTGTTTTGGGGGCGATCAGAGCTGGGTCTCGAGGAGCAGTCCTCTCCCTACTGCCTCCTGAACGTGTTGGACCAGGACAACATTTGTGCGGAGACCGTAGCACCTCGCCGAACATCAGTATTTATGTCTATGTTCTTCCAGTTAGGTCGATATCATCGATAAAAGCATGCAGTTTTGAGAGTATAAGTAACTCTAATTATTAGCTGCGTGCAGTTAGTACAAATATCCGAATGCAGAAGGAATCAAAAAACCTTTCAAGTGGGCCATGCATAACATGCCGCGTAAGTTTTCTGAATATCTTAGCACGCGACACATCACCCATTTATCCAACAACATTCCAGGTACGAAATCAGATCGTACGACTGACAGTCTTACATACCCGGATAACGATGGTGCAATCAACATTTTCTATGATGTTCCCCAATATCCTTCTCTTCTTTGAATTCAACACGAAAACCGTTTTCCGGAATCTTACAGCATTGGACTTCCGATTCTCTTATGTGCATTGACCCACATACTTCACTGATACCCCACTCTGGATGAGAGTTCAATTACGTGATGTAATACCAACTTTTCTTACACTATAGTTCGAAGGCCTACACAGAAATATCATCCTGAGTCATGAATTTCCTATCCATTACCATGCCAACCTTGACTCTTATTATCTCTCTGGTTTCGCAAAAGCAAATTCCTCTTGATCCATTGGCTCTCTGCAGTCGTCGATGAAATATCAATCCTGTCTTTCCCACACTGCACAAGAGGAAGTGGAAATCAAGCCAATTAACGAACACCTTGTTGAAAACCAAAGAGAGAGAGAGAGAGGGAAGGTATAAAAAGGAATTAAGCACGTAATAAGGGCGGAAGGGTTGGGTGGGCCATAAAAAAAAAGGACGACTCCCACTGAAATATGTTCACTTCCGAAATGTTTACGTCGCTGTTTCCCTCTTAATTACCATATTTATCGAACGGGAAAAATCGCTTACAAGCTGCATACTCAGCTTACCCGACAGAGCCATCAATTTCATTCACGTGCTACTCGTTTGCTCAAGTACATCCATAAATATTACATATCCACCAATATCAGTATACGTATTTTGCTTCGAGTGTAATCAATAATTAAGTTTAATTAAAAAAAAAAAAAACAACAAGAATTGCTGCGTACAAATCTGGCATCAGATTTATTGCCTCAGGTACCTCGACGACACCTCATTCGAGCGCGAAGCACTTCACAGGTGTCATGTAAATGCACCTATAATGAGCATCAATGATTCTACTATGCACTTGTCTATCAAAATAAATGCTAATTGTGCTTGATTCAGTGTTTTCCACATATTCTGCATGCAGCTGCTGCATGCAGTTTTCCATAAAACCCCTCGAATGCGAAAATAATTTACGAAATTTGCATGCGTAAGCTATTTGCAGGCACTTAGATATGTACATTTCGCTATTCTTCAAAGGTTATTTGGAATATTTCACTTGTGACAGACTCATTGCGTGAGATTCTTTGACTACACCACATTCTAGCCCGAAGCACCTTACAGGTGTCATGTAAATGCACCTACAATGAGCACTAATGAATTTACTATGCACTTGTCTATCGAAATGAACACTAATTGCTGCTTGATTCAAGGTTTTTCACACATTCTGCATGCAGCTGCTGCATGCAGTTTTCTATAAAAACCCCTCGAATGCGAAAATAATTTACGAAATTTGCATCTGTAACTATATGCAAGCATTCAGATATATACGTTTCGCTACTTTTCAAAGATAATTTGAAATATTTCACTTGTGATAGATTTAATGCGTGAAATTCTTTGACAACGCCTCATTAGAGCCTGAAGCACCTTATAGGTGACACGTAAATGCCCCTACAATAAGCATTAATGAATCTACCCTGCACTTGTCTATCGAAATTAACACTAATTGCTGCTTGATTCAAGGTTTTCAACACACTCTGCATGCAGCTGCTGCATGCAGTTTTTTATAAAACCCCTCGAATGCAAAAATAATTTGCAAAATGTGCATCCTACGCCTCATTAGAGCCTGAAGCACCTTATAGATGTCACGTAAATGCCCCTGCAATGAGCATTAATGAATCTACCATGCACTTGTCTATCGAAATTAACACTAATTGCTACTTGATTCAAGGTTTTCAATACATTCTGCATGCAGCTGCTGCATGCAGTTTTCCATAAAACCCCTCGAATGAGAAAATAATTTACGAAATTTGCATGCGTAAGCTATTTGCAGGCACTTAGATATGTACATTTCGCTATTCTTCAAAGTTAATTTGGAATATTTCGCTTGTGACAGACTCATTGCGTGAGATTCTTTGACTACACCACATTCTAGCCCGAAGCACCTTACAGGTGTCATGTAAATGCACCTGCAATGAGCATCAATGAATTAACTATGCACTTGTCTATCGAAATGATCGCTAATTGCTTCTTGATTCAAGGTGTTTTACACACTCTGCATGCAGCAGCTGCATGCAGTTTTGCGTAAAACCCGGTAGGCTGTTTCCAGGCATCTAGATTTATGTACTTCATCATTCTTCAAAGTTAATTTGGAGTATTTCACTTGTGACAGGTACAAACTTAAAGGCGATGGTAAAACGTGTGAGGATATAAACGAATGCGATGATCCGGGTGCATGTTCGCACGTCTGCATTAATCAGGATGGTGGTTTTAAATGTGAATGCGAAGCTGGTTACCTGCGAGATCCGAGAAATCACACACGCTGTAAAGCCACCGAAGGACATGCATCATTACTCTTTGCCAGGCGTCATGATATCCGTAAAATTGCCCTTGATCACATGGAAATGACATCGATTGTGAATGATACAAAATCTGCCACAGCATTGGACTTTGTCTTTCGTACCGGAATGATTTTCTGGAGTGATGTAACCACTCAAAGGATATACAAGTAGGTAGTGTTGGGTTGGATATTTTCTTAATTTTTAACATGCGACTGATTTAGGGCACCCATCGACGAGGGTAATGATAAGACAGTGGTGTTAAAGGACCACTCAGTGACAGCAGACGGGTTGGCTGTCGATTGGATTTATAATCATGTGTATTTCACGGATACGCACAAGTGTACCATTGAGCTGACAAATTTTGACGGCAATATGGGAATGGTACTTATCAAGGACGAACTGGAAATACCACGCTCCATTGCCCTGGATCCAATCGATGGGTAAGTGTTTCCTTTCCCTTCACAGGACTTAGTTCTATATTTATGTATTGATTTTTGATTTAATTTAGATGGATGTATTGGACGGATTGGGGTGCAAATCCTCGTATCGAACGGGCCGGTATGGATGGCACACATCGCACGAGCATCGTTACCTATGACGTTAAATGGCCAAATGGTCTGACATTAGATTTAGTACGAAAACGTGTCTATTGGGTGGATGCAAAATTGAATGTGATTTCGTCCACAAATTACGATGGAACAGAACGACGTCAGATACTTTATTCAGCCGAACATTTAAGGCATCCCTTCTCGATAACAACCTTTGAAGACTGGGTCTACTGGACCGATTGGGATAAGCAGACTGTTTTTAAGGCCAACAAATTTAACGGCCAGAACGTGGAAGCGATAACTGCCCTGCACATGGTATGTTTTTTACTCATTCACGCTTGCCACTCAGCTGGCTGGTTATTAAACAATTTACACACACGCCCTTCTTTGCGCGTGCTACATTCCTTTGTCGTCCTGTGAATAAAGCTTGGGAAAAAATCGGTTTTTCTTTAAAAAAAAAAATAATTTGTTTTGTTCTTTTCACGCTCGCAGTTGGAACATCCAATGACCATTCATGTTTACCATCCGTACCGGCAGCCAGATGGCATCAATCACTGTCAGTCGGTGAATGGACACTGCTCGCATTTGTGCCTACCAGCGCCACGGATAAATGATCGTAGCCCGCGTATATCCTGTGCTTGTCCGACAGGTCTTAAATTAATGGACGATAGACTGATGTGTGTCGAAGACCGTAAGTTGTGTTCTTTTTTTATTTAATTTTTTTTTTTTTTTTTTACAAATCCTTGTGTCCTTTTTCGACTGCTATATAAATAACACAATTTTAATCTGAATTTTAACTTTGATGTCAAATTGACTTCCGCGCCAATTGTTGAACAATTTCCCACCATCACGAGATAAACAATAAAATAAAACCAAAACAGAGCAACAGATTGCAATTAATTCGCTACTGACAATTGGCAGCTGGAGAAGATACATATTTGGCATCAAACGTTTGATTAAAATCATTTTTGTTTTCTTTATAAATATTTATTTCGTTTTTTCTTTGTTTTGTTTTCTGCTAACGTTTTTTTGCTTAATTGGTTGCGATTTTTTGATTCATTTGATTCGAAAAAATCAGTGAAAAATAAAACTGTAACACCAAAGAAGACTGCGACCACAAATCTACCTCAACCGCCAACAACAGGTCCTGCGACGAATGATACAAATAATGTCACCTCGAGAGAGGATGACTTGACTAGTGATGGTATGAGTTTCAAATTTATTTTTTTTTTTTGCTGTATTCCTCTGCTTTGTAAATCCTTTTTTGTAAATACTATTTCAAAATGGTGGTGGTGGTTTTATATGAAAACAATATTTTACTTCAGTCCTACTTCCTCTAGTTTAAGATGACTTACTTACTTACTTATAAGGCCAGCGATCCATGGAGCATCTGAGCCTGAGCTATAGCTGCCTTCCATCCTTGACGGTCCCGGGCACGCTGCTTCCAGTTGTCAAGACCAAGATGTCTTACATCCGCGATTACTTGGTCTTTATTCCGAAGGTTCGGTCTTCCTCTTCTTCTCGAACCAGGAGGCTCGGAGTCGAAGACCTTCTTAGCTGGAGCGTTGATGTCCATGCGCTCGATGTGGCCGAGCCAGTGTAGTCGACGGATCCTTGCCTTCCGGACTACATCCACATCTTGGTACAGCTCGTAGAGTTCGCGGTTGTGTCTTCTTCTCCATTCACCTTCCTCACAGACAGGACCAAATATCCGGAGCAGAATTTTTCTTTCGAAAGAACCCAAAATCAGCTCCGCTGTCCTGCTTATCGTCCAGCTTTCGGCTCCGTACAGCAAGACTGGTAGAATGAGCATTTTGTAAAGCATGACTTTGGTCTTTCGAGTGAGGAGTTGTGACCCCAGTTGTTTGGACAAGCCGAAGTAGCAACGGTTGCCAAGGGCGATTCTATGCCGGATCTCCACTGTGGTGTCATTTTTGGAATTTACGTTTGCCCCGAGGTAGACAAACTCCTTAACTACCCCGAAATTGTAGCTGTCAATTGTTATATTTTGTCCGAGTTGGTGAGCGACGGATTGGTTTTTGCTTGACCTTAAGACCAACTCGTTTCGCCTGTTCTTCAATCGCCGTGAATGCTTCCACAATGCCACGGCGAGAACACGCGATGATGTCGATATCATCCGCGTATCCTAGCAGCTGGATGGACTTGTAAAAGATAGTGCCTTCCCTGTTGACGCCTGCCCGTCGCACTATCTGCTCCAGCACCAGGTTGAAGAAGTCACATGACAGCGCATCTCCTTGCCGAAATCCGGCGCATGTTTCGAATGGTTCCGAGGTCCTAGAACCGAGTTGCACGGTGCATCGCGTGTTTTTTAGCGTGGCGCGACACAACTGGATCAGTTTTACAGGGATCCTGAATTCAGCCATCGCCCCAAACAGTGCTTCACGATGAATGCTGTCGTATGCGGCTTTGAAATCGATGAAAAGATGGTGTGTATCGATTTGAAACTCGTTGGTCTTTTCCAGGATTTGTCGAAGTGTGAAAATTTGGTCTATAGTTGATTTGCCGGACCGGAAGCCGCACTGATAGCTGCCGATTAGTGCGGTGCAAAATGGTTTTAGACGTTCACACAATACGCTGGACAGGATCTTGTATGCGACATTGAGCAGGGATATACCTCTATAGTTCTTACAAGAGGTAGGATCGCCTTTTTTGTGGATGGGGCATATAGAGCTGGTATTCCAGTCGTCGGGCATGCTCTCATCTTCTCAAATTCTGCAGATGATCTGGTGCATGCTCCCTACCAGAAAATCGCCGCCAGCCTTGAAGAGCTCTGATGGCAAGCCATCTGAGCCTGCGGCCTTGTTGTTCTTCAGCTTCTGAATAGCTGTGCCGACTTCTTCTATGCTGGGTGGGAGGACTACTTCAGCGGCTGGAGTTGGGATTTCCTCAGTCCCTACCACTCTCTCTTGGTCATGCTCGTTAAGCAGCTGCTGGAAGTGCTGCTTAAATACATCCACTATTCCCTGCGGGTCGGTGACAAGATTACCCTCGCAGTTTCGAAGAGCCAGGGTGCCCTTTTTGAAGCCTCCTGCAAGGCCTTTGGCTTTCTTGTAAAAGGCTTGTATTTTATGTCTATCCCTAGACTCCTCGATATCCTTGAGCTGGGAGGCTGCGAAGATTATTTTCTTTTGTCGCAGTAGTTTCTTCTCCTCCCTTCTTCTGGCTCGGTACTCTTCTAGCGCTGCCCTGGTTTTCCTCTGCAGCGCCTTTTGGTACGCCTCGTCGGTTGCTGCCTTTTTCTGCTCACACTCGCCATCATACCACGGGTTTCTTGTCGGGGGTGGTAGGTATCCTAAGGTGGTTTCGGCTACTTTCTGAATGGCTGAGCGGCAATGCAGCCACATATTATTGGCATTTTTGTTCGACGTAGGCATACCGTAGAGTCTCAGCTGCTCCCTGTAGGCTCTGGCAACCTCCGGTGAGCTCAGGCGCCCAATGTCGAACCTCCTCCTGATGGGCTGGTGCAGCTTTCTGACATTGGACAGTCGAGCTCTGAATCTTGCTGCTACGAGGAAGTGGTCAGAGTCGACATTTGCCCCTCTGAATGTTCGCACATCCAGGATGTTTGACGAGCAATGAGCACATGGTCGATTTGGTCGGCGGTTCGACCGTCCGGAGATCGCCAGGTTGCTGTGTGGATTCGCTTGCGAGGGAATCTTGTGCTACTTATCACCGCATTACGAGTTGCTGCAAAGTCAGCGAGTCGGAAGCCGTTATCTGTTGTTGTGTCGTGGAGGCAGTGCTTTCCGATCACTCCGCCAAGGGTGTTCTCCTTACCGATTCTGGCGTTGAAGTCCCCGAGCACGATTTTTACATTGTACTCCGGACAAGCTCCGTAGGCGTTGTCCTGGTCATAGAAGTCCTCCTTGATAGGGTCTTCAGCCTCGTCGGTAGGGGCGTGTGCACATATAAGGCTGATGTTATAAAATCTGCCTCTTATGCGGATCACAGTCAGGCGATCACTTATAGGTTTAAAGTCGATGACCTTACCTTAACCGCTTTCCCACGACAAATCCGCATCCAAGTAAGTGCAATCTTTTGTGACAGCTGTAATAAATGCCGCAATTTTTCTTCCTAATCATACCGTTTCCTATCCAGCGTATTTCCTGGACCGCAGTAATATCCGCCTTGTACTGCGTGAGGATTCCTTCTAGTTTATGAGCAGCTCCGGGAGTGTACAGGGTTCTGACATTCCAGGAGCATACTCGCAATTCATGTTCCTTTTTCGTGCGTTGTCGTCGTCGAGTATCCGTCCGTGTATCCGAGGCATCTTGCTCATTCATAACTTTCGGTTTTTTTTTACG
Source organism: Eumerus sabulonum (assembly GCA_951905685.1). NCBI lineage: Eukaryota > Metazoa > Arthropoda > Insecta > Diptera > Syrphidae > Eumerus > Eumerus sabulonum. Next base: position 12,532,884 of record OX645060.1, read on the forward strand.
TGGGCGGATTGTTAGCCCGCCGCACAACCGCCATTCTGGTCGGGATTTTTTTCGCTGCATACGTTTGTTCACCTCCCAACGGTTGTTGAAGAGGCTATCCAGAGGGCGCCGCGAGGAGGCCGGGATCAACAACTTTACCCTGTATGTCCGAGCCCATGCCCTCTCTAGTTTAGGATGAGCATGTGCTAAATACCTGACTTTTCGACCTTGCCAAAAGAGACTCATGGAAAAAGTTCTGCAGCAGTCATTCAGACATTCAGAGCAGCGCTCGTATCCACAGAGTTCTCGCCAAAGAGCACACAAACCAAATTGGTCTGTTGAGGAGAGCAGATGGCACTTACGCGGAAAATAGTACGGAAGTACTAAAAATTCTGACCAGTACGCACTTCCCAGACCCCAACATCATTCCCTCTGATCTCTCTAACATACCTCCGCAGATCAGGGCAAAGAGACCCAACAGGGAAGATTGGAAGAGGGCACGAACGATATTTCACGAGGGGAGCATAAAATGGGCCATCAATTCTTTTGACCCATACAAATCCCCGTGGGAGGATGGCATCTTCCCAGCCCTTCTTCAGAAGGGGAGTGCGCAAATCAGCCCCATGCTCATTAACATCTTTAGAACCAGCTATGCATGGGGACACATACCAACAAGCTGGACAGAGGTAAAGGTAAAATTCATCCCCAAAGTAGGTCGTAGACCCACAGACCTGCCTTAGTCCTACAGACCGATAAGCCTTACCTCTTTCTTCCTAAAAACAATGGAAAAAATCCTGGATAGGCATATCAGGGACGGTGCACTGAAAAGATCACCACTTCGTAAAAACCAATATGCCTACCAGCCTGGGAAATCGACCACGCATGCTCTTCAGGAACTAACGGCCCGGATCAACAAATCCCTGAGCGACAAAGAAATTGCGATGGGTTGCTTTCTCGATATTGAGGGTGCCTTCGATAACACTGAATACACCCAAATAAAACGTTGCATCCAACACAATTGGATTCAACACATGCTTAGCAACAGGAAAATAAACACCTCACTAGGCAATGACAAAATCAGCGTAAACGCCGCGAAAGGATGCCCTCAAGGCGGGGTTCTCTCACCACTCCTATGGTCCATCATGGTTAATGAACTGATAAGCATACTTAACAACAATGGCTTCTATGTCCAAGGCTATGCTGACGACATAGTGATCCTGATTAGAGGCAAATTCGAAGACACAGTCTCGGGACTCCTCCAACGGGCACTAAACCTTGTTGCAAACTGGTGCATAAAGGTTGCAGTAAATGTTAATCCTAGGAAAAGCACCATAGTCGCCTTCACCAAAAGAAGGAACAGGCACAAGCTTACTAAACCTACCCTCTTCGGTGAAGCGATAGAGTTCTCAAAAGAAGTCAAATATCTAGGGATAACTCTAGACGAAAAGCTCACTTGGAACTCTCACATTACAAAGACCATTGTGAAAGCCAGGATAACTTTATGGACCAGCGAAAGTCTCACTGGCAAAAACGGGGGCACAAACCCCAAAATGTCCCGCTGGCTATATACAGCAATCACCAGACCAATTCTTACATATGCTGCGCCCGTCTGGTGGCACAAAACAAAACAAATATTAGTGCAAGCCAAGCTCAACAAATTGCAAAGACTAGCTTGCATCTGTATCACTGGGGCCATGAGAACAACCCCCACAGCAGCACTAGAAGTCATCACAGACCTGCCACCTCTTCATCTCCAACTGAAGAAAGAAGCAATGGTCTTCTCGGTGGATGACTCCAACCGTAGGCTCTTTCACCCTGATATCCTTACCGAAATAAACAGGCATGAAATCCTAAAGATATCCCTCACAGACAATTGTCTCCCCAGATACAACTTCAGCCAAAACTACGAGGTCACATTCCCCAACCGACAAAACCGGGAACAGGATAGACCCTCCTTCAATCGTGGATCCTACGTGTGGTACACAGATGGCTCCAAAACGGACGAAGGCGTTGGGGCTGGAGTATACGGAGCAAATACAGGCACATGCATCTACGTCAGCATGGACAGATATAACTCCGTTTTTCAAGCAGAGATATTTGCTATAGAACTTTGCCTCAGAGAAAGTATAAACAGAAATATACTTAACAAAAACCTTTACATTCTCTCTGACAGCAAGGCTGCACTTCTAGCCCTAAAAAGCTTTGAAATCACCTCCAAACTGGTATGGGACTGCCTACAACTACTTCACCAGCTGGCCAGTACAAACGGAGTTCATCTCATTTGGATACCTGGGCACAGCGGCCATACGAGCAACGAAAAGGCGGACCTACTAGCTAAGAAAGGCTCTGCATCACCATTTATGATGCCACGGCCTTTCTGCGGCATACCCACGAAGGATCACTACTGGTTACAAACGAAAGGTAGCAGACAAGCCAAGCTGTTCCTCCCAACTACATCCCTCAAAAAAGCGAAACAACTTCTCATGCTTTCGGGGAGTCGGATTCGTTCAATCACAGGTTTCCTTACTAGGCACTGCCCAGTTAACAAACACCTCAAAACAATGGGCATCATACAAGATGACACTTGCCGAATCTGTAATGAAGACGAAGAAAGAGCAGAGCACATACAATGCCACTGTAACTGCCTTGTCAGTACACGTCTTCGTCACCTAGGCAAGTATTGTCTTGAAGCAGAAGAAATCGCTGCTAGCTCACTCAAAAGCACTAAGTTTTATCACTAACTCAGGATTCTTGAGTGAGCTGTAAGTGGGGGACATCACAATAGGCCCACTCGTGGCCGCAGTGATCAGGCGACTCTGCCCCACCCCCTAACCCTATCTATCTGTCTATCTATCCTTTTTTGTACCCTTTCCAATGAAATTTTTTTTGCGATGTCGAAAAATTAATTTAATTCAGTTTTCGATATGATCACCTTTGAGTAGGATCACAGTGTTCAATCTGTCGATGAACGCATTGCATGTGTCTCGAATAACACTCTGCGGAATATCGTTCCATTTTAGCGTTTTTGGCTTAACGCTTTCGTCATTTTTAGGGTTCCGTGCGTCCGTCATTCCTGCGGCAGCCTCTATCCATTACCTCGATCTCACGCTTTCCGTTTCCTCATTTCTCTCTTCTGAGAAGAGAGCTTAGCTCATAGACTTCGTGAGCAGCTCTCGTCCGTCGTTGCAGCGTAGCTTTATACCTCTTCTTCTGCTGCATGGGCTTGTTCATCGCATTGTTCATCGAACCAGAGGTTTCTAGATGGACTTTCTAGGTGGACGCGGTTTGAAACCCAGCACCTCTGAGGCGGCGTCTCTGACGGCACTCTGGCAATGCACCCATTCCTGCAATATTAACATCAAAAGTGCATGAACGAATTACAGTGAATTATAACAAACGCGAAAATCTGGTCGGGACAAGCCACCCCTGAGAGTAGTGAACGAACATCTACGACCCAACACCACTGCACTCCGTTCAGGTTGTGTGTAAACCTGAGCGAAAACTTTCCCTCTCCCTGTTACCTTCGCTCGCACAACGTTCAAAACGTGATAAGGCCTTACCCTTGAATGCGGGTGTAACTATAAAAAAAAAAAAAACTGTTCGCGCTGCTGTGGGCGGATCTTGAGAGAGCTTGAAGGAGACACGATCGAGAAAGATTCTTGCAGTTGCTTGCGATTGTAGCTTTCCGACTCCAAACTTACGTTGCCCTACTCGACTCCTAGGCATTCTTGATATCCTCATTCGTACCTTGACTACAACAAGATAGTGGTCCGGATGTGCACTCCTCGGAAGGTTCGTACGTCGAGAATACTAGAGGAGTGTCTGGCGTCGATCGCAATGTGATCAGACTGATTGGTGGTCGATTGATCAGGAGACCGCCAGGTACCCTTGTGTATGTTGAAATGGGGGAATCGTGTGCTTGCTACAAGGAGGCTGCGCCCCGTTAGGAAGTCGATTAGCCTATATCCGTTGTCGCATGTGGTGTTATGGAGGCTAGGCTTTCCTATGATCGATCTAAACCTGTCTTCTCTGCCCAGCCTTGCGTTGAAATCTCCTAGTACGGTTTTGTTATCATAACTGGGATATTGGGCGTATATTGAGTCGATTGTCTTCCGTGGGGGCGTGCACGTATATTAGGGTGATATTCCCCAGTGTACCCTTGATGCGGATTGTTATGAGGCGTTCGCTTACATGTCTAAGTCTACCTCGATTAGCAAGTCCGCACCTAAATGAGCGTTGCTTGTCTTCCTTGTAGCAATTGCTGCAACAGATAACGTAGTGTTTCCTGTTGAGGGACCTCACATTCCAGGTACAGACTCGTAGATCCTTATTGCGTTTGCAGGGGTCCTCATCGTTGGAATCGTCCGTATCCGAGGCTTGTTGTCGTTTCGTAACAAGATGGTTTTTCTGTGATATAGATGTTAGGTAGGTAGGTAGGTAGGGTCGTAGCCTTCCCAGAGTTGAGAAGAATGCAGATAGGCCAGGGAGGCCCGTTGTGCAGCTTTGAGGGGGCCTTACCCCCCTATTCGTGGAACCATTTTGTGCTTCTTAAGAAGTTAAGAAGATCAAGTATCCCTACTTTCTGAACATCTGTAAGACCGTTAAGGAAGTAAGAGCCTTAGGTAACGTTTCCTGAAATTGCAGAGAGCTGGACAGGCGCAGAGAAGGTGGTGAATGGATTCAACCTCCTCCTCGTCCTGACAGCTTCTGCAGAAATCATTCGGAACTATTCCTAGTTTTTGTGTGTGACTGCCAATGAGGTAGTGTCCTGTGATAACACCGATGACTTTGTAGATGTCAGTTCTTTTTAGGGAGATTATGCTCCTTGTGCGTTGACTGTCAAGCCGAGGCCATATTTGCCCGGTGATGACGCAGGTATGTCCCTGTGTCCATCTCAGGTTCGTCTCGGCCCTGGCGAGATTGGTTAGATTATGTTTAATGGTTGTAAGGGGTACTCCCTCACAAGCCACGATTGATTGTAGCGTCGTCCCTAGTTTGGCGAGTGTGTCGGCATTTTCATTACCTGTAATGTCGCTGTGTCCTGGTACCCAGATAAGCTGTATGTTGAACTGTTCTGCCATCTCGTTAAGAGATCTGCGACAGTCGAGACTAGATTTTGATGTGTACACATAGGACTCCAGCGACTTTAAGGCTGCTTGACTGTCTGTGAGAATACGAATATCCGTGGTGGATATTACGTTCCACTTCGGCCAAGACAAAGCCTCTTTTATTGCCGTTTTCCGCCTGGAAAACGCTCCAGTGATCTGATGATTATAGAGCTTTATGTAGCTTGAGTTGTTTGCAGAAAACTCCACTGCCCACCCCGTCTTTGGTTTTAGACCCGTCAGTGTAGAAATCCACACAGTTTCTGCGCGGTTGAGTTTGGCGGGTCCAGTTCTTCCTGTCCGGATAGATCATCGTAAAGTTTTTGTCCAAGACTATGGTGGGTTCTGTGTGGTCTAGGTTTTCTGTCATAGTTATCCTGTTTTGCAGGATGGAAGAGTGGCCAGTGACATAGCTCGCCCATTTCGAGTTGGCTTTTAGTCTTATGGCCGTGTGTGTGGCAATTTGCTTACCGAAAATATCGAGTGGTGTAAGGTCTAGTATCATGTTAAGCGCAGCCGTTGGTGTGGACCTGAGGGCCCCGGTAATGCACATACATGCCATCCTTTGTACCTTCTCGAGTTGCTTGTGGTATGTTGTCTTGTCCAGTGCAGTCCACCAGACTATCACTCCATACACTAGTATGGGTCTAACGGCCGTGATGTAGAGCCATAGGGTGATCTTGGGGTTGAATACCCATTTTTTCCTAGGGCTTTCTTACATGTGTGGAGAGCTATTGTTGCTTTTTTTGCTCCTTCAATTGTGTTGCTCTTCCAAGTTAATTTCCTATCGAGTATAATGCCAAGGAATTTGGCACTAGGGGAGTAGGCTAACCTGGTATCGAGCAGAGTGATAGGGCAGTTTTCCGGGATTTTGTGCTTTTTGGTAAAAGCTCCGTTTTCTGTGGGTTAATTCTGAGTGAGAATGCCGTTTGCATGCGGTCATTCAGTGTAGATAGGTATTTACCTGAGATTGTGATGGCAACGTCATCGGCGTAGGCAACAACGTCCAGGCCTTCTTTCTCCAGTTTGATTAGTAGTTCGTTTATAACTACATTCCATAGAAGTGGTGAGAGGACCCCACCTTGCGGGGTTCCCTTGGTAACTACTCTGGTAGTTACTAGGCTTCCCCACTTAGAGTGAATCTTGCGTTTTAATAACAACTCGTTGATCAGCTCTATCAGAGTGCTCTCCACCTTTAGCTTTTCGAGCCCTCTTATTATTGCTTTCGGAGTGACGTTGTTAAAAGCGCCCTCTATATCTAGGAAGGCTGTTAGGGTATATTCTTTAAGATGGATTGATCTTTCGATTTTCCTCACTAATGTGTGAGGAGCTGTTTCGACCGATCTACCTTTACAGTAGGCGTGCTGTGCCTTAGAAATTAGGGAGGGATCCAAGCTGTGCCGTATGTGTAGGTCTATCAGCCTTTCTAAACTTTTTAGAGCGAAGGATGATAGACAGATAGGCCTTAGATCCTTGGGAGAAGTGTGAGAATTCCTGCCGGCTTTGGGGATGAAAATTACCTTTGCGCACTTGCACTTTTCTGGAATGTGACTCCAAGCTAGGCATCCTTTAAAGATTATCTCTAGCCATGATATAGTCCATTCCATAGTTTGTGTTAGTTCGATGGGGTAAATTTCATCTGGACCCGGTGATTTATAGGGCTTGAAGCTTTTTAATGCCTATATAATTTTCTCTCTGGAGATAATGTGTTCGTACTGCCCTTGGATGATATGGATGTTAACAATGAGCACAAGCCCCAACCTGGAGGGCCAGGTTCCTTTAACCCCAGGGACAACAAGCTGGTCGCTGCACACATTAATTCACTGGCCGGCCGAACGGGTGCCTGGGCAGTTGTCGAGGAGGGGCCCCTCGAACGCTATGTATCAACTTGGATTGAGCAGGGACAGAGATCGAAGCTGGTATTTGCCATGTTAAACACGATCAGCTTCTTTGCTCTGTTTGCTCGCTTCCTAACAGTATTGCTACTGCACGTACATAATTATCAAGCGTGAGACTAGACAAAATGTATTTCCCAGAAATCAATTTGTTTTCATTAGGCGCCCAGATCATGATTACGTCCGTCGAGAAACCTTTACTAAAGCTCGAAAGAGCTTGGTTCATACATAAGCCTTTATTACGTCCATTTCACACGAGCATGCGATCCCCCAATTTCACTTCTCCAAAACGTACTTCGAACCCCAATATTTACTTAGACTGATAGAGACAAATTCCTACCAAAGCGTAGGTGTATTAAAAGCAATTTAAAGCCTTGATTAGATCTAATGGTGCTTACTTAATAAAATATTAACATAATTCCAAGGGAGAAAGTGGGAGACGCAGCAAGACAGTTCTCCGAACTTTAACATATTCAACCATCCCCTGTTTACAAATTCATATCCTTTAAGACCCCTCGAATACCGTCGATGTGGAAGGGAAAGACTTTAAGGAAAAAACAACTCTGGTACCTTCGATAGAAAAGCCATTCGTCCTGTATTCTTTAGAAATATATATTCCTCCCCCTCATTCGGAAGGTAGAGCTCAACCCACAGCGACGCCTTTGTAGAGCTCGATAAATGGCTGAATTATGACATGACACAAAAACCATCAACTCACAACGTAGCAATGTCAAAAGGGAATAGAAAAATAAAAGTAGCACACAAGGACGAGGGAGAAAAGTCGGATATATTAGCGCACCTACCTGATTCTTTTAATTTCCAATTTATTTCGTCAAATGAGCTTAACGTGCTTTTGTCAAGCAACCTTTCCCGGTAGTCGTGTTAGTACCATCGTGAGCTCTGTTTTTTGCCCTTACCTTAGTGACTTAGTGACTTTGTTTTCATTTCTATATTTCCTCGGCATCCGTTCTGTTACTTTGTAGTTACTTCCTACCTTCATCTCTGTTTGCGAATGTACGTAGATACATACCTATCTTAGTATCTATCGGTGGTAGAAAATAAATAAAACTCATTTCACAACTTTTTTTCTTGCTTTCATATCGCACCCATCCACATCACAAACATCCATCCAACCATGCACGTACACACACACAAACAAACATCAAAACATCCATCTATCGATAACAACAATTCGAATGTCCTGGGAATGACGTGGGGACAAATGTACGTTTGCCTGTCCCACAGCTACGACGTACGATACGTATCCGGGAGAATTTTTGTTTTCGTTTTGCGAGAGATTCTATAAAAACGAATGGAGGTTATCGACAAAGCAAGGAATAACCAATTCTCGATCAGACTTCCGTAAATCCTTCACTCCTTCATCACCATCGTCGATGGGGATGTCGTCTTCGACGTCGATGAATGGTTTTAGAGAAAAAATTCAATCACGAAGCGATTATGCGGATGCAGCAAGTGGTGGTACTACTAGAGCTGCTGCAGTAGATGAGGATAGCAACTCTGGTGACGATGATGGGGATGGGAATGGTGTGAGTGGCATTGTCGATGTGGGCGCCACTGCTGAAAATGGCATAAGGTCGAGCATTAATAGTCATTCGTTAGCCGCGCGACTGTCAACCGAGTCAATTGACAATTCCGATGCAACATTATCGACCAAATTTAAGTCGATGTCTTTGGCTACGGACATCAGACGTTCCTTGATTGTTCCATCGACTGATGATGAGAAGAATGTGTTTCGTGAACGAGGCTATGAGGAGGAAAAACCGTCGACCTCGTTCGACGTGACAAAATTGAATCTGAATGCGCCATCAACATTGCCAGCGTCAGTAGTCCACCATTACCATCCGAAAGGATCTAATGAGCTAACGGGAACAATAGAAGGACATTTGATACGAACGCAGTTTAAATGGAAAACGACGATGGCGAATAGCAATCGTGGATGGGAAAATACGTATAAAGGATATCAAGCGCGTGTTTATGACGCGAATACTGGATCGCTGCCGTATCTTAAGTGGTTGTGTGGACGTTTGCAACGTGGCTTAAACGGAACACGTACAAGTACACATACATACATACTATGTCTCAGCACATCTGAACACACTCTGTCACAGTTGTGCTTGTTTAATGTCAAGTGTCCTGTTTAGGAATCGTTTTTCTTCGTTTTTGTTCTTCTTTCGTTTGCCTTGTATGTCCTTTTTAGTTCGTTCTGTTGCTGTCGGTTAAGTGTGTCATTCTGATACGGACTCGTCATATGAACGTTCATTTGTGTATGTGTTCTCAGTGTCCTGGCTGTAGATATGTACATATGTGTTATATAGTGGGTAGTATCAAGAGGTAGTGGTTATGGTGGAGGTTGACATTGACGTTTAAGTGACATTACAGTTGCATACCCCAAGTTCAATGTTTAACTGTGGGGGGGCAACAGCATTGATTTTGTGTAACTTTATCCTAAGTTTTCAGAACCACAAGGACAGCTTTACAAAAAAGCTTAGTTAAAAAGTTAAGGTAGTTTAGATGCGATCCAATACCTTGATGTTAGTGGAAACCCTTTTTTAAAGACACAGTCTGTCCTCCATAGACCCTTCTAGCTAAAATGTGGTGGCCTCTGATGTTGCCTGGGAGTATAAATGAATGAATTTCATCACACACTAAGGAGTGCGATCCATGGAGGATCTGAGCCTGAGCAATAGCTACCTTCCAATTTTTGTCGGTCCCGAGCACGCTGCTTCCAGTTATCAAGACCAAGATGTCTTACATCCGCGATTACTTGGTCTTTATACCGGAGGTTCAGTCTACCTCTTCTTCTTGAACCAGGAGGCTTGGAGTCGAAGACCCTCTAGCGCTCGATGTGGCCGAGCCAATTTAGTCCACGGATCTTTGCCTACCGGACTATATCAATATCTTTCTTCAGCTCGTAGAGTTGGCGGTTCTGTCTTCTGCTCCGTATTCACCTTCCTCACAGACAGGACCAAAAATCCGGCGCAGAATTTTTCTTTCAAATGAACCCAAAATCAGCTCCACTGTCCTGCTTATCGTCCAGCTTTCGGCTCCGTACAGCAAGACTGGCAGTATGAGCGTTTTGTAAAGCATGACTTTGGTCTTTCGAGTGAGGAGTTGCCAAGGACGATTTTCTGCCGGGACTCCACTGTGGTGTCATTTGTGGAAATTACGTTTGCCCCGGGGTAGACAAACTCCTTCACTACCTCGAAATTGTAGCTGTCAATTGTTGTATTTTGTCCCAGGTGGTGACCTGTCCTCATTGACCTTAAGACCAACTCGTTTCGCCTGTCCCTCAATCGCCGTGAATGCTTCCACAATGTCACGGCGAGAACACGCGATGATGTCGATATCATCCGCATATCCTAGCAGCTGGACGGACTTGCATAAAATAGTGCCGTCCCCGTTGACGCCTGTCCGTCGCACTATATGCTCCAGTACCAGGTTGAAGAAGTCGAATGACTGCGCATATCCTTGCCGAAATCCGGTGCATGTTTCAAACGGTTCAGCCATCGCACCAAACAGTTCTTCACTATGAATGCTGTCGTATGCGGCTTTGAAATCGATGAAAAGACGGTGTGTATCGATTCGAAACTCGTTGGTCTTTTCCAGGATATGTCGAAGTGTGAAAATTTGGTCTATAGTTGATTTGCCGGGCCGGAAGCCGCACTGGTAGCTGCCGATTAGTACGGTGCAAAATGGTTTTAGATGTTCACACAATACGCTGGACAGGATCCTGTATGCGACATTGAGCAGGGATATACCTCGTTAGTTCTTGCAGTAGGTAGGATCGCCTTTTTTGTGGATGGGGCATATAGAGCTGGTATTCCAGTCGTCGGGCATGCTTTCATCTTCCCAAATTCTGCAGATGATCTGGTGCATGCTCCCTACGAGAACATCGCCGTCAGCCTTAAAGAGCTCTGATGGCAAGCCATCTGAGCCTGCGGCTTTGTTGCTCTTCAGCTTCTGAATAGCTGTGCCGACTTCTTCGATGCTGAGGGGGAGGACTACTTCAGCGGCTGGAGTTGGGATTTCCTCGGTCCCTACCACTCTCTCTTGGTCATGCTCGTTAAGCAGCTGCTGGAAATGCTGCTTAAAGACATCCACTATTCCCTGCGGGTTGGTGACAAGATTACCCTCGCAGTTTCGAAAAGCCTGGATGCCCTTTTTGAAGCCCCCTGCAAGGTCTTTGGCTTGGGACTTCTTTAGTCGCTACCACTCTCTCTTGGTCATGCTCGTTAAGCAGCTGATATTCCCTGCGGATTGGTGAAAGATTACCCTCGCAGTTTCGAAAGGCCTGGATTCCCTTTTTGAAGCCCCCTGCAAGGTCTTTGGCTTTCTTGTAAAAGGCTCATGTTTTATGCTCATCCCTAGACTCCTCGATATCCTTGAACTCCCATCTGCGAACATTCTTTTCTTTTGTCACAGCATTTTTTTCTGCTCCCTTCTTCTGGCTCGGTACTCTTCTTGCGCTGCCCTGGTTTTCCTCTGCAGCGCCGTTTGGTACGCCTCGTCGGTTGCTGCCTTTTTCTGCTCACACTCGCCATCATACCACGGGTTTCTTGTCGGGGGTGGTAGGTATCCTAAGGTGGTTTCGGCTACTTCCTGAATGGCTGAGCGGCAATGCAGTCACATCGTATTGGCATTTGTGTAAAGTCTTTCGCTCAGCTGCTCCCTGTAGACTCTGGTAACCTCCGGTATGCCCAGGCGCCCAATGTCGAACCTCCTCCTGGTGGGCTGGTGCAGCTTTCTGATATTGGACAGTCGAGCTCTGAATCTTGCTGCTACGAGGAAGTGGTCAGAGTCGACATTTGCCCCTCTGAATGTTCGCACATCCAGTGCCTTGCTTCAATGAGCACATGGTCGATTTGGTTGGCGGTTCGACCGTCCGGAGATCACCAGGTTGCTGTTTGGATTCGCTTGCGAGGGAATCTTGTGCTACTTATGATCGCATTACGAGCTGTCCCAAAGTCCGTGAGCAGCTCTCTTACGTCGTTGCAGCGTGGCTTTACATGCCTCTTGTTTTGCTGCATGAGCTTGTTCGCATTGTTCATCGAACCAGAAACCCCTAGTGGGTGGCGGTTTGAAACCTAGCACCTCTAAGGCGGCGGCGTCTCGGGCAATGCACCCATTCCTGCTTTATTATTTGCGCTGCTGTGGGCGGATTTTGAGAAAGCTTGAAGGTGAAATGATCGGCAAAGATTCTGGCAGTCTCTTGCCATTGTAGCTGTCCTACGTCAAACTCACGTTGTCCTGCTCGACTCCTAATCATTCTTAATATCCTCATTGGTACCTTGGCAGACTCATAGATCCTTATTGCGTGTGCAGGGATCGTCACGTTGGAATTTTCCGAGGATTTTTCCATGATAGGGATGTTAACGCTAGGCACAACCCCAACCTGGAAGCCCAGCTTCCATGTACCCCAGGAACCAGGGGCTGGTCGCTGCACACATTAGTTCACTGTCCGATGGGTGCCTGGGCAGTTGTCGAGGAGGAGCCACTCGAATGCTCTGTATCAACTTGGATTGAGCAGGGACAGAGATCCAAGCTGGTGTTTGCCGTGTTAAACACGATCAGCTTCTTTGCTGTGTTTGCTCGCTCCCGCCCTCTGTATGATTGAATAATTTAGTTTTTATTATTTTTTCAAAGCACTTGCTCTCAGAGCTTATAGACTATGGGGTCTATAACTGGAAGGCCTAGTGGGGTCTTTGCCGGGTTTTAAATTAGGGACAACATATGCAGAGCGCCCTGGCGCAGTAGGTGGTGTGTTGGCCTCTGATGCCGATGACACGGGATCCCGCAATATCCATGTCATCGAACGTGTTTTTCACGGTGCTTCTCCTCAGCGGGGTACTGACAAAACCCCCTGTCGTATAATTGTCAAGAAAAGCTTCTTGAATCTCGCCGTTCGGAACCGGCAATAAACTGTAAGTCCCTTTCCCCTATGGGAAAAATAAAATCTCACACAAAATGGGTGATTGAGAGAAGCTTGGCTCTGGTCCTTCATGGGCTTTTGATGTCATAGCTGAGGCTTTGGGCATACGTTCTGTCTAGGAGGTCGTAGAGCTCATCTTCGGGGGAGTCATCCTTGTCCTCAGTGGGAGCGTGGTCGCAGATCATGCTGATGTCAGAAAACTTGGCCTTGATACGGATCGATATATGGCGTACGCTCACATACCGAAAGCTTATGACTTTTTGCCTTAGTCCACCTGGAACAACAAAACCGCAACCGAAGAAATGTTGTCCTCCGTCTCTATAGCAGTCGCCGTAGTAAATATCGCAGTTTTTCATCCGCTTTATACCCGGTCCATTCCATCGCATCTCCCGGATGGCGGTTATGTCCCCTTTATAGCGGTCTAGGGCGTCCGCAAGTTGTTCGGCTGCACGTGGCCTGTTTAGGGACCTAACATTCCACGTACAGAGCCGAAGATCATTGTCCTTTTTTCGTTTTTTGCAAGGGCCGTCGACATTAATCCGATCCGTTTTACCCGAGGCTTGTGGTTGTTTCGGAGTTTGTGTTTTTCTTACGGTTACGGCTTACTAGGCAGTAGCTCAACCGACCAATACTGTTTTTTGGTGCAGGAGGCTCGCCATGCGCCCTTCCCCGATTTCCATTAGGAAATCTCCAGATGGCACGATGAGGAGGTGGGGATGGGACTTACTAACAGTGCCGCAAGATGTTCGACTGCGGTGGCTCTTCTCGTTTTTTAGCAGGCCGGCATCCGTCAGATTATACTCTTTAAATCTGCTAAAGTTGCATTATTAACGCCACCTTGCACTGGAAGCGAACTAAGCGATTTTATAGACTGTCCAACAGCCCTACTTATAGACTTGCTTGTGACTGGTTGTAAGTAGTCATTTTCGAACATAACACAGAAGGGATCAGGGTGTACCTATAGAACTATATAGGGCGACTTTTTCAATAACCTCTATAACGTATCACTTCGGATGTACGCTGACACTCAGTACGAAATTCGGACAAGGCCTTACATCTACCCTGCAGGAAATTGGTCCCCTGGTGGAATGCGGAGCTCCAAAGTCTTCGCAGGGAAGCCAGAATTCTTCTGAATAGATCACTCAAATCGAATTCGGAAGATGACTGGAATAAGTATCGGTCGAAGCAGAAAGAATATAAGAAACTTATTCGTAAATCGAAGAACGATTCTTATAGGACCTTCTGCGAAGAGATCAAGTCTCTGAGTGCAACTAGCAAGTTGGTTAAAGTCCTCAGACGGGGAAAACCGACAAAGCTAGATGCACTCAGAAAATCTGATGGTACCTTTACTGAGTCTAAAGCGGAAACTCTTAGTTCACTGTTTGAGACTCATTTCCCGGGAAATCAGATCGACATCGGCTCGTTGCCGTTTCCTTCAACGGAAACTGCAACTGAAACGATGAAAACAACTCGGCGTAGCTGGTATATTGCGTCGCGCGTGGCTACGACTGAAGCCATTGAATTTGCTGTGGCATCCTTCGATGGTTTCAAATCGCCGGGTACCGACGGAATATATCCTGTTATGCTGCAAAAAGGTATAAGGCAGCTGCTTCCTACTTTGAAAAGAATATTCACGCTAGTCTAGCACTTGCTCACATACCCATTCCTTGGCGCACAGTGAAAGTGGTCTTCCTTTCCCAAAATAGGAAAAGAGGACTACTCACTTGCCAAGAGCTTCAGACCAATCAGTCTAACATCCTTCCTGCTGAAAAGCATGGAGAGACTGGTAGAGTTGCACGTGCGCAAGGTTGCCCTTCGAATGCACCCTCTTTCGGAGATGCAACATGCTTACCAGCGCGGAAAATCTTGCGAGACTGCGCTTCAGAACCTAGTTGGGCGAATTGAATGCGCGCTCGAAAGGAAAGAGTACGCGCTGGGCATTTTCATCGACATTGAGGGAGCTTTTGATAACGCAACTTTTGACAGCATGTGCAACGCTGCCAGACATCATGGCGTGGATGATGCACTGGTCCTTTGGATCAAAGCTATGCTCATGCACAGGACATTGACAGCTGATGCAGGCCTCGACCAGTGTGTCAAATGCGGCGTAAACAGGGGCTGCCCTCAAGGTGGCGTCCTGTCTCCGCTGTTATGGTGCATGGTGGTCGATTCTCTGCTTGATGCTCTCAATGCCTCTGGAATCTATGTCCAGGCATATGCGGATGACGTCGCCATTCTTTCTGTCGGCTCATGCTTAGCGACTGTCCGTCTCAAAGCACAGGCGGCGCTAAACGTGATCGATGATTGGTGTACCAGAAATGGGCTGTCAGTCAATCCTCTTAAGACCGATGTCGTTCTCTTTACGAGAAGAAGGAAAAATACTGGCATGACTCAGCTGGTACTAAAAGGCACTTCCATCCCGATATCCAAGAAGGCTAAGTATCTAGGAGTCATCTTAGATAGTAAGCTTCTCTGGTCAAAGCATGATGAGTCAAAGACCACCAAAGCGCTGTCGGCTTTCTGGCAATGCAAAGGAGCCTCTGGATCTACACGGCAATGATAAGACCTATAATCTCATATGCATCGGTTGTCTGGTGGAACAGACTAAAACGCAAACACGTCGTAGCCTCTTTCACCAAACTCCAAAGAACGGTTTGTCTCAGCTGCACGGGGGCTTTCCCCAGCACGCCGGGCGCTGCTCTAGATGCTATGATGAACCTTCCACCTCTTGATATATTTATCAGAGGGTGTGCTCTGAAAGTCATGTCTCGTCTGAAGATAAATGGCTTTTGGTACAACGCGCATAGGAATAGCGGTGTCCTTGCGCAAGAATTGTCCTGCGACCCCTGTCTCATGGACATGCCTTCTGACGCATTGACGCCAGTCATCCTATTGCGTCGTAATTTCACAGTCGAGTTTCCATGGCGTCAGGATTGGCTATGGCTGGATACTGAACCTGGAAAGGATAGTCTTCGCATTTTCATGGATGGCTCCAGGTCTGAGCGGGGGTCCGGTGCGCGAGTCTTCTTTGAACGCGAAAACATCCGACTGCACTTCTCGTTAGGAAAGTATGCGTCTGTCTTCCAATCAGAGATATACGCAATCCTAATGGCCATGCACTATGTTGTGAAGCACAGGTGGAAGGGGGAAAGCATATGCGTCTGTAGTGACAGCCAAGCTGCACTAAAAGCTGTGTGTAACCCCTTAACTAGCTCCAAATTAGTGCTTGAACTCAAGTCCTTCTTGAACAGGGTCGGCAGACTAAATTCATTGAGGCTTGTATGGGTTCCGGGTCACTCTGGGATTCCTGGAAATGAGATCTCTGATGAACTCGCTAGAATGGGTTCAGAGGAGAGCTTCTCAGGACCTGAACCCGCTCTAGGTCTGCCTGCGTCCACGGTAAATTCCTACATTAACGATTGTGTATTTAATACACACACCCGTAGATGGAGGGATTGTCTAGGTTGCAGGATGACTAAGCGCGTACGCCCTGATGTCTGCAAGAAATCTGCAGCATTCCTCCTGTCTTTAAGGAGAATCGACTGCAGAAGGCTTGTGGGAGTTATCACGGGCCATTACACTTTTGCCATGCATCTCTACACGCTCGGCATCAGTGAGACGCCTACCTGTGCTGCATGTGGCGAAGAGGATGATGACACTGCAGAGCATTTCCTCTGTGATTGTCCCGCTTTGCTCGTATACGGTGGCGCACCCTTGGAGCCGACGTGGTGTGTGCCGAATCCCTTAGCTCTACATCACTGAAGCTCCTTTAAATTTTTCTCCGGAAAACGGAGAAAATACAGTAATGTAAGGGGTCCATCTGGAGTACAATGGACCAGTGTTTGCGTCTGAGTGCTCCAGCGGATAGCAGAAGCCTTCAACAAAAAAAAAAAAAAAAACATCTACCCAATGCCCTACACGCAATTTATTTTAGAATTTTGTTCCCAAAAGCTCATTGAGACACTATGCAAACGATCCTGTCACTCTACGATACCGAACACTCATATGAAATCCCAGTGACCTTTGTCAAAATATCCTTTTTTGCAAAAAAAAACAAAAACAAACACAATTGACGGTGAAAATATAATTGACAACAAGTAGCTCTAACGAGGTACTCGAAAAAGGGAGACCTGTAGCGGTAGCATTTCATGGCTCTCCAGGAAATCCTACTTTAACAACCGAATCGCTACCCACTCAATTATACAAAAGCTCCAAAATGTAGCACCGGACCATGACCCAAAAAACCAGAACCAGTCGAAATGTCACTCCCTTTTCTCCCCTCCCCCCTCCTGCCTTCAATTACCCGGCATGCCCTAAAATAATTCTGAAAAAAGAAGGAATTCGTTAAACCCCTTGTCAGTAAAATGCGTTCACTCAACAATTGAATGACTGTCAATGGATCGCCAATTAATGACAAAAGCGAGGACGAGAGTGTACTCCATCCCTTGTTCCCACACTTGTCATCGGCTTTAACCCTTCTCACCCCACCATAACATACCACCGAACACAGCAATTATTCCGCACAATGACAGCCGGATAGAGCCCTAAAGTAAAAGATTAATAATTCTATTGCCAAAAACAGCGTATAACGTTTGACTCCGTTCCTCTCTGGCATGACATAGAACGTCAAGCCTTCATGTTCCCGGAAACATATCCCTTCATAAAGTATGTCCCGAACATAACTCATACACACATGACCTCGCTGCTGAAAAAATCCTCGACAAAAGGGAAGACAAAGGAGAAACAAGTACTGGAAAATGGGACGCTTCCTTCTTATCCTTAATACGGCAATAAAACATTTAAACCTAACTCAAGTGGAGACACAAAGCAAATGGGAGACGTGCCCTACCATCACCCATTCAATCTGTATATGTATGACATGAAGGAACATAAAAAAGCTTATATGGCCGTACCAACTGCTGCGCGACGAGCAAGCGACTACGATAAGGATGATGACGGTAATGGAGATGCTTTGGTTCGGTGCGATTGTACCCACTGTGCAATGGCCCATATAGTCGTGTGAACGACTCACGCGAGCGTGTGTATGACTCTGAAGAGCTTTCCATTTAAACCAGGTCTTGATGTAAGTGTGGCACTTTGAACCTATCGAGGAGAAAATCGAAACTCTTCGCTTTTTAAAAATTCATCAAAAGGATTCGTTCCACTATTCTCGAAGGCTTAGATCCTCGCTGAAATGGGACATCCTGCAGAAAGCACCATATTGAACGGAACAACTTCGGCATGTAACTGTTGATTTGTAAAGTTTTGGAAAATCATAAAATCGTTGAGTCATGAACAATTGGCCGGAGAACAACAGCAAACCCATGGAGACAACATCAAAGTTTTGGCGAAAACAATTCGTTTTTTCGTTTTCGTCCTTTTTCAACAACAAATCGTTTTAGCGATATCACGATTTTATTCGATTACTAAAAAGACACTGAGATACTGCTGAGTATAGGGATTTCACTCCGTCAGTCGCCTTAGATATATGTAAGACAAAAAAAAAAAAAAACGAAACAACATAGGGAGGGAGCCTGAGAAGATCAAAGACCAATTTATAGGCACGTGGCTGTTGGGAGCCACTTTAGGGCATAGCCAAGACACATCCTTTTGATTTCGATTGTAAAAAACGATAATGAGATTCCCCATCAGATATCCATAAACAACCAGAAAGCGAAAACGCACATTCTCAGGAGTGACAGGCAAATGATGCCACTTGCCTCCAAGATACAATTTGTCGTCTCGGTGAAAAATCAACTTTCTCAGCCACACCTACTCATCCATTGTCAATCGGTCGAACATGCGGCTCGTTGGAGACATTATTACTCCGCCACGTCGGTCCTGACAAGAGTGCCACCAACAGTGATTTAAGTTATGCGACGGCTTTAAGGCATTTTAATGGATTTTTAAAAGTTCTTTTCCCCCTTTAGTGGGGTCCTTAGTGCGAAGTGGAAAATGGAAAACATATTCCCTTTTCCCCGTGTTCTGTTCTATTTTTATTTATGTGTGGATGTTGGTGTCATTCAATTCGACTAATGGTCGTCGGAATCTCATCAAAATGCTGGATGTCATACGGTTGCTGCGGATTCATCAGGGAATTCGTGGCGTCATGAAAGTGGTGTGCTTGAATAACACTCCCACACTGCGAAAGAGTTGACATTTTTTTTAGTTTATGAGTTAATGGTCTTTCTCGGCCGATTAAGGCGGACTATGGACTAGAAAAAACGGTTGAGGACTTGAGGATCGGAAAGCCCCATAGAGCTACTTTACTTACTTACTTCAGTTCAGTTCGGGGTGAACCAGGGCCTCAACCAACAAGCCTCTCCAGCCGGCACGATGTTTGGCCAGCCACTTCCAGTGCCGCACGCCCAGTTGGTTGAGGTCCCTTTCCACCTGTGCACGCCAACTAAGTTGTCCCTCGGGGTTGTTGTCGAAGACTCTTCGGGCCGGAGCTGTGATACCCATCCGCTCTATATGGCCAAGCCATCGTAGACGTTGGATCCGAAGAGGTCTAATTAGACCGATGTCGCTGTACAGCCCGTACAGTTCTTGGTTAAATCTCCTTCTTCACTCTCCGTTTACACAAAAGATTGCACGCAGAATTTTCCTCCCGAGACGCCCAAGAGCCTCTTCATCCGCTTATGTTAAGGTCCAAGCCTCTGCGCCGTAAAGGTAAACTGGGATGATCAAGACCCTATATAGTGTCACCTTGGTTTTCCGAGAGAGGGCTCTACTTCTAAATTGCCACTTGAGCCCAAAGGAACAGCGGTTGGCAAGAGTGATTCTGCGTTTTATCTCAGCGCTGGTGTTGTTGTCGCCGGTCATCAGTAATCCTTGACCACTTCAAAGTTATATCCGCCCATGGTGACTTTCTGGCCAATACGTCGGTGTTGACCGTCTCTTTTGGATGAAAGCAGATATTTGGTTTTACCCTCATTAACCTTGAGACCCATCTTAGCCGCTTCTACCTCAATGCTTACAAAGGCCTCATTGACGTCTCGCTGTGTCCGACCAATCACGTCGTGTCGTCGGCGTACGCAAGCAATTGCGTATCTCTTGTGGTGGCCAGTGACTCCTGCACGATCTTTTCAAGCAGGATGTTGAAAAAGTTGCATGACAGCGTGTCACTTTGTCTAAATCCGTTTTTAACATCAAAGGTCTCGATTTGTTCATTACCGACCTTAATGGAGCAGAGAGAGTTCTCCATTGTCATCCTGCACAGTCGAACGAGTTTGGCAGGGATGTTAAAACTAGACATGGCTTTATATAGCTCGTCTCAATACACGCCGCCATACGAAGCCTTGAAAAGGTGGTGAGTGTCGATTTGATATTTCCGGGTCTTCTCCAAGATCTGCCGTAGCGTAATTATTTGGTCTATTGTGGATTTACTACACTGATTAGAGCCGATCAGGTTATCCACAAACGGTTTCAGGCGCTCACACAATACGGCAGAGAATATGCGATGTCAAGGAGATTTATTCCCCTATAGTTGGCGCAGTTATAGGGGTCTCCTTTCTTATGGAACGGGCAAATGATACTGAGATTCCATTCTTCGGGCATGCTTTCCTCCGACCATACCTTGCAAAGGAGATGGTGCATGCACCTTACCAAGCTCAGCAGACAGGCCGTCTGCGCCCGCGACTTTATTAGACCGAAGTCTTGATGTCGCTATTTTGACTTTGTCTTAGTCGAGTGGGCGGAATTCTCTTAAATCGCCATCCATTACGAATGAATCGTTCTGCCTGTCAGCGGTATCTTGCCTGTCATCGCCGTTATACAGTCTGCACAAGTAATATTGCCAAATCCTCAGCATCAACGGTGATTCCACTACCAGTTCTTCATATTCATCCCTGCAGGCCTCTGCTCTGGCTTTGTAGCCATGGCATGTTTGTTTTACCTTATTGTAAAACTTCCGGACGTCATTCCTGCGGAAGCTTCTATCCATCACCTCGATCTCACGCTTTCCGTGTTCTCTCTTCTTTCTTCTGAGAAGTGTGAATTCCTCTCTTCTCTTAGCTCATAGACTTCGTGATCAGCTCTCGTCCGTCGTTGCAGCGTGGCTTTATATGACTCTTCTTCTGCTGCATGGGCTTGTTTGCATTGTTCATCTAACCAGAGGTTTCCAGGTGGACTTTCTAGGTGGACGCGGTTTGAAACCCAGCACCTCTGAGGCGGCATTTCTGACGGCGCTCTGGCAATGCACCCATTCCTGCAATATTAACACCAAAAGTGCGTGAACGAATTACAGTGAATTATAACCAATGCGAAAATCTGGTCGGGACAAACCACCCCTGAGAGTAGTGAACGAACATCTACGACCCAACACCACTGCACTCCGTTCAGGTTGTGTGAAGACCTGAGCGAAAACTTTCCCTCTCCCTGTTACCTTCGCTCGCACAACGTTCAAAACGTGATAAGGCCTTAGCCTTGAGTGCGGAAAGATTCTGGCAGTCTCTTGCGATTGTAACTTTCCGACGCCAAACTTACGTTGTCCTACTCGACTCCTATGAATTCTTGATATCCTCATTTGTACCTTGGCTACAACAAGGTAGTAGTCCGGATGTTCACTCCTCGGAAGGTTCGTACATCGAGGATACTGGAGGAGTGTCTGGCGTCGATCGCAATGTGATCAATCTAATTGGTTGTCGATTGATCAGAAGACTGCCAGGTACCCTTGTGGATGTTGAAATGGGGGAATCGTGTGCTTGCTACATGGAGGCTGCGCCCCGTTAGGAAGTCGATTAGCCTATATCCGTTGTCGCATGTGGTTTTATGGAGGCTAGGCTTTCCTATGATCGACTCAAATATGTCCTCCTTGCCCAGTTTTGCATTAAAATCTCCTTGGACTATATTTGTGTCGTAGCTGGGGCAATGGGCATATGTTCTGTCTAGGAGATCGTAGAATTCTTCTTTGAGTCGATCGTCCATTTCTTCCGTTGGGGCGTGAGCGCATATTAAGCTAATGTTTCCAAATTTAGATTTGATGCGGATGGTTATGAGGCGTTCGCTTACATCTCGGAAGCTTAAGACTTTTTGTCGGAGTCATCCTCTAATAACGAATCTGCACCCGAATAGGCGCTGTTTGCTCTCCTTGTAGCAGTTCCCGTAGTAGATGTCGCAGTTTTTCATCCGTTTTTTGCCTGGTCCATCCCATCGCACTTCTTGGAGTGCGGTTATATCTGCTTTATAGCAGTTAAGGGTTTGCTCCCATTGATCGCCTGCACCCGGTCTGTTAAGGGACCTCACATTCCACGTGCAGACTCTCAAGTACGTTAGTCGTTTGCAGGGGTCGTCAGCTTTGTATCCGTCCGTATCCGAGGCTTGTTGTCGTTTCGGAACAAGCAGGTTTTTACGTGATAGGGATGTTACCCCTAAGCACAACCCCCAACCTGGGGGGCCAGGTTCCACTTTCCCCAGGAACAAGGGTTGGGTCGCTGCACACATTGGTTCACTACCTGGCAGGTACCAGGGTAGCTATCCAGGGGGGGCCACGCGGAGGCTGTGTGTCAACTTGGATTGAGCAGGGACAGAGATCGAAGCTGGCGTTTGCCATATTAAACGCGATCAACTTCTTTGCTCCGTTTGCTCACTCCCTCCCTTGCCATGAAAAGCTTCTCGAAATTCGCCGTTCGGAACCGGCAATAAACTGTAGGTCCCTTTCACCTATGGGAAAATAAAATCACACACAACATGGGTGATTGAGAGAAGCTTGGCTCTGGCTCAGCCTGCCTTAAACAAAGTGTACAACATTACCAAACTAAACCGAATCCAGATCTCGGACGGCGTTGGTGTAACCGGTGCCTTCGGTCCAGGCCGACTAAACTTCCTCCTTCTTGACCACCACATTAGATATACCGCATGTTGCAGCGCAATTCGACTCAGAGAATCCAGGTTCAGATCATCAAAACCCTACGGTCATAGTAAGGTCTCGGACGTGCTACCTAGAGACATATGGCCTCAGCCGACTTCATAGCACTCAAACACAACCTAAACAAAGCCGCCCAAGTCCATTTCCCATCCAGAATTGTATGGAAACATGTAACGTTTTTTACGGACGGCTTGGGTATCTTCTCAGCGGAACTGGATATCTCCAAATCATTTCGACTTCCGTACTCCGCTAGTGTGTTCCAAGCGGAAGTACTAGCGATTAACGAAGTTTGTAAGGTATTCACCCGTTACTCCGTTACTGAGAGAGACGTTGCTATTTGTATTGACAGCTAATCAACCATTAAAGCTTTCGATTCGCACAACATAACACCTAAACTAGTCGCACAGGGTAAAGACGAAATCACTTGTATAGGCGATCATTTCAACATCACCCTCTTCTGTGCCATAGCAACATAGGGGGAAACGATGCGCTGGCAAGGCATGATAGTTCCCTGTCGGAGGAAGTATTCTCCCCCATAAAACTTGTCAACGGGCACATTTTTCAACACCTCCTCTCAAGGGCGGACTCCAGATGAAGCACCGTGAGTAACCGTATCATATCAAGAAAGATACGACTTTCCTATAACACAAAAAGAACTCGGGACCTTACTAACAGACCTCGACAGGTGGGTGCGGACCTTGAGATTTGAATTGGAATCATCACTGGGTTGAGAGTCCAGTGTAATCATTACACCATGGGTCCGACTCACAAATTACTTTCTGACAAGGTTGCAAATAGTTGGGAAATTTCCATTTTGTTTGATTGATTGTGTAAATTATTAATAAGTGTGTCGCTCGAACACACATAAGGTGTCATTAGAATTTTTATTCAAGACACGCAATATATCTTGTTACAGATTTTACACGAAACTGTCTCATTTCAAAGATCAAACGTGTTAAGTGACACACTTAATCTTAAAGTGTGTCAAATTACACACTTACATATACGGTCATCTAGCACACCAGCATTTGCAGTGCAAGGCGGGTTCAGGTCCTGAGACCTAGTTCGCACAGGATCAAGAGTCATACTTTTATTACACTTGCTGCACAACCTGGACGGAATGCAGATGGTTTGGGTCGTAGATGTTCGTTTACTCCATGGGTCGTTGTCATAGATAGGGTTCGAGAGGAACTCGACTGAATTTTCACGTTCATTGTAATTCCCAGTAAATGTTCCATGCCATTATGGTGTAAGAACACCAGAGTATGAAATTGAAGTGACCATATACTGTGAGTGTTGTGGCTTCATCAGTATTTTTGATCACTTCCCATTCACAGCAGCTGTGTTGCACATATTTTGTTGTATTTTGTTGTGCACAATAGATCCATAAAGGTCACAGTGCCATATGCTAATTGGAGCACTAGCCCCAAAAAAAAAAAAAATAATTGACCGACTTTGAACTACTGACCTTCCGTTCGACAGTTGGTGATGAACCCCAAGTCCAGAATTCATCAGAGATCTCATTTCCTGTGATCCCAGAATGATCTGAGGCCTAAGCAAGCCCTAGTGAATTCCATCTTCCGACTTTGTTCAGCTAGGCCTTAAGTTCATATACTTACTTGGAGCTGGTTTAAGGCCTTGATAAGCTTTGAGTACAACTTGGCTATCACTGCAGCTGCATATGCTTTTACCCTTCCACCTATTTATGTATGCTTCACAACATAGTGCATGGCCATTAGGATTGCGTATACATATCTCTGACTGAAAGACAGACGCACAGACAGACTTTTCCTAACGAAAAGTGCAGTTTTCGCGTTCAAAGAAAACCCCAGCACCGGACCCCAGCACCAGACCCCAGTCCAGACTTGGAGCCATCTGTGAAAATGCGAAGATAATCCTTTCCAGGTTCAGAATGTGACCGGAGCCAATTTTGACGCCATAGAAATTCAACTGTGAAGGTTTGGTGCAGTATAATGACAGGTGTCATTGCGTCAAAGGGCATATCAGTGAGACAAGGGTCGTAGGAAATGTCTCGCGCAAACGCACTGTCGTTCCGATTCGAGTTGTACCAAAAACCAGAGTGCACCCTCTGATAAATATGTCAAGGGGTGGAAGGTTCATTATAGCATCTAGAGCAGCATTTGGCGTACTAGGGAAAGCCCCCGTACAGCTGAGATATACCGTCCTTCCGACCAACATACTTGGCCCAGCATATCTCCAACATCAGTATTCCATCCCTGATGTAAGAGTCTGAAGGGTTGTGAGAGTATTCATCTAAGGTCCTCTCAACTTCTTAATTGGATGCGAAGCGCTTCCCAGAAATAATGTTTGGGAACTTGGGGTGATCTGTGGGGTGTCAAATGGGGAGAACAAGAGTGGTGGCTGATCAAATCTTGCTCCAAATCTCGCAATTTTTCCATAGCACTCTTGTGCACAGGTGCACTGTCCTGGCGAAAGATGATCTTTCCTCTTGTTCAAACCAAGCCTGTTCTCGAAATTTGACATTCGGCTGGTCAAGAAAGTTGGAGTTGTATTCGCTGTGATGGTCATTTGGGTAATTTTTTTTTCGCCTCTAATTGTTCTGCCTTTTACAAGGTAATCAATTATCAGGATGCCTTTCGCAACCCTAGCCTTGGTGGCCGTGACCTTGTTAGCAGATGAGGTCGACTTGGCTTTCCTTGGCACTGAGCCTTAGGCTTCGATCTACTTTTAAGAATGCTGCTTCGATTCTGGCGTACAGTGGTGTGATTAGATGCGACTTCTAACTATGGTAATAAATTGCTTGACCAAGGCCCGAATAACTGCGGTCAAAGAAAGGAATTCTTGAGGTTTTAATGTCGAGACTAACACGGCCCAGTGCCTAATATATATTCCTTGCAGTCAAGAGACAGGTTGTGGACCTTTTTATCGTCCAAATAAGAAAACCAAATAGAATTGATGTCAATTTGACTACTGCCACTTTCTCGGCCTAAGACTTTCCCATTTGCCACCTCTACAACTGACATGGGTACCATCCTAATGAAGATGTTGGAAACAACGGCAGGCAGTCCATATTGTCCATTCATCCATACGACATTTAACAAGATACGCATTTAATTTCTTCTTCAAATAAGTTTTTCTGGGAACGAAGTGTATTCTAGGAAGGCCCTTATAAATTGTTTATGATTTATGCTTCCCTGAAAGAGATCATTTTATTTCATGGAAAGTCTTCTAGGAACTTTCAGAATACGACCTGGGATTCATTCATCATATTAACTTTGTGGAATGGGTATAATGCACATATTTGAGTTGGTAGTTCTCCCACTTCATATTCAGTGGCTTTGACTTACTGCTCAAATATCAAAGTAATTTCATGGCAACTGTTACAGTGTTTTCTCGTTGAAGTCAATTCTTGCACCTACTGTCAGAAATGTCTACAGAGCACGTCTCTTTTTGCCCTTGATATCAGCCAAATTCTCCGTCCAAAAATTCGTCGACTGTTTGTTACACTAGTAGAGAAAGAATACAAAGTTATGACGTCGGAAAGCTACTATCGCCAGAAACCGCTCGTGCTTTTACCGATCGCGTCTCCCTTAAGCTCTCCAATACACCTCAATCCTCCACGCTATCAATAGAACAGCAGTGGAGCCAATGCAAACAAGCCCTGAAAAGCTCTGCATCCGAAGTATTGGGTTTCAAGGCTCCACCACGAAGAAACACCTGGTTCGATGACGAGTGCAGGAGGATTCATACAGCGAAGCAGGATGCATTTAAGGCCTCGCTGCATAAAAGAACAAGAGCAGCTCGTGAGCTCTACGAGTTAAAAAGAAGGGAGGAGCATAAGCTTCTTAGAAGAAAGAAAAAAGAGGACGAGATGCGCGCGATTGAGGATTTGGAGAGGTGTTACTGCAGGCGTGACGTTCGAAAATTTTATCAACAAATTAAGCGAACATGCCAAGGTTATAAAGCCAGAACGGAAGCCTGCAGGGATGAGAACGGACACCTAGTAGTAGAACCGCAGTCGATGCTGAGAATATGGAAAAACCACTTCTGCAGACTGTATAACGGCGATGTTAGTCAATATACCGCTGTCAGGCAGAATGATCCATTTCTAATCGACGGAGACCGCAGAGAATTCTGTCCCCCTGACCTCGACGAAGTTGAGATTGCCATATCGAAGCTCAAGTCGAATAAAGCTGCTGGCGCAGACGGACTGTCTGCTAAGCTCTTCAAGGCAGCTGGGGATGACCTGGTTGGGAGCATGCACCAGCTCATCCGTAAGATATGGTTAGAGGAAAGCATGCCCGAGGAATGGAGTCTCAGCCTCGTATGCACGATCCACAAGAAAGGAGACCCCTATGCTTGCGCCAACTATAGAGGAATAAGTCTCCTTAACATCGCCTACAAAATCTTCTCTGCTGATAGGTCCTTATCAGTGCGGATTCAGGCCAGGGAAGTCCACCATCGACCAAATCTTCACACTACGGCAGAAACTGGAGAAGACCAATGAATTTCAAGTCGACACTCACCACCTATTTGTCGACTTCAAAGCCGCATACGACAGCGTAATTAGAGACGAGCTATACAACGCTATGTCTACCTTTGACATACCTGCTAAGCTCGTCAGACTATGCAGGATGACTTTGGAGAATGCTCGCTGCTCCATCCGAATCGGTGAACACCTTACCGATAGTTTTGATGTCAAAAAAGGATTTGGGCAGGGCGATGCGCTGTCGTGTGATTTCTTCAACATCATATTGGAAGTGATTGTGCAAAAATCACTGGCCAATACAAGAGGCACAATCTATTTCAAATCCTCGCAACTCCTTGCATACGCCGACGATATTGACATAATAGGTAGATCACAGCGAGATGTCAATGAGGCGTTTGCGAGTATTGAGATGGAGGCGGCGAAAATTGGTTTGGCGGTAAACGAGGGCAAAACTAAATATATGCTGTCATCAAAAAAGGACGCTCAACACCGACGTCTTGGCCAGAACGTTTGTATAGGCAGATATAAGTTCGAGGTAGTTAAGGACTTCGTCTACCTTGGCTCCGCAGTGACCTGGAACAACGACATCAGTTCCGAAATCAAACGCAGAATCACTCTTGGCAATCGCTGTTTCTTTGGGCTCAGGAGGCAACTGAGTAATAGAGCCCTCTCCCGAACGACACAGTTGACTCTATATAAGACCCTTATCATCCCGGTCCTGTTGTACGGCCCAGAAGCATGGACACTATCAAAAGCGGATGAGGCGGCCCTTGGTCGGTTCGAGAGAAAGATTTTGCGCGTGATTTTTGGGCCTATAAACGCAGACGGGGGATGGAGGAGAAGATTCAACCACGAACTTTACGGGCTGTACAGCGACATGAGCCTAGTCAGGCGCCTACGGATTCAACGCCTAAGATGGCTGGGCCATGTAGAGCGAATGGACACCACAGCTCCAGCCCGGAGAGTCTTTGAATCCAACCCCGGTGGAAGGGGACCTCAGCCAACTGGGTGTGCGGCAATGGAAAAGGCTAGCGAAAGATCGTGCTAGATGGAGGGGCATGTTGGTTGAGGCCCAGGTTCACCCCGAACTGTAGCGCCCACTAAGAAGAAGAAGAAGTTTGTTACACTAACCCTTAAGCAACTCGTCTTTTTTCTTGTAAAATTTAACAAAGCCGTCCGCCATCCTGTCCAGGAAGACATTAATTTCATTCGTGAAAACCCCATAATCATGGGTGTCGGAGAAAAGGATTCAACAAGAGGAGTGCCTTAAACCAAACAACTGGCTACACGTCCTTCAAAAACATGCTCCTAATAAACCTGATCCAGACAAGTAGCTTCAACATCTACCACTCTTCTATAATATAACTGATGTTAACCGACAGCTAGTAAAGTGCACATCAGGTACAACTGAATCGCATGTAACTACTTCTCGCACCACAGGATCACATGAATCCATGTTCGTACACCAACATAGCATATATAGTTTCACCCACAAACATCCTTCCTTCCGTCTGAACTGCGATTGCCTTATACCGCTCCGCGTACTCCTTCTGGCTCTACTTCAATTAGAGAACAAACCGAACATGACTGTGACTTTCCACGAGTGTACGGGTGTATTCACTGATGGGCTGAAAAAGAAAAAAGAAAAACGCATGTGTAAGGAACTAATCATTACTACATACTCCTCTCCCCGGAGGAAATTAGATTGTAGTCGTCCTAGTTCGTATCTCTGTATGAGGTTCGTCTGCGTCCGAAATATAATTTCCATCATCATTTCCTCGAGAGAAACTTTCTCTGAATTTAAATCGTCTGTGGTTCCATCCGCCAGGACTTTGACTTCCTCCTGTCGCCTACACACATGCACATATGTACATATACGTACATACATGCGCTAGGATACTGGTATCCTGGCATTTAAAAAATGAAATAAAAAAGTGTATCTCGTCGTTTGCTGAGAAAGTTTGCTTATTTTTCTCACCGCTATTCTTCACGTCTTCGTTCGGGATGCGTTCATTTCTGTTTTCTACCTTTTGCTATAGAACGCAATCCCATTGAGGATCAAGGAGTTGGGGGAATACCCAATGAAAGTTATAATTTACAACATCTCTCGTTAGATTCCTCCCCTTCATCCCATTTCTTCTCACTTAAAGTTAAATTGCACAGCAACCGAGTGACTGAGAATGAATGAAAAGGACGAGCACCAGGCGTGCTCGGGGATAAGGACGAAAGCCAGAAAAATAAACAAAACTTCGTTCCATTACGATTTCTACTTTTCAACTATAGTATGTGGAATCCTTTTCGGGTGACTCGCCTACTTGGTGTGCCTGCGTGCTTTATCGGTCCATGGACTTCATCATCGTCTTATTGTTCTTTTACTTCTCGAACAACAAAAAGGATATGTTCTTGTTCGCTGGTGCTCCCATTTTATGTCTCAAATTAAAAACGATTTATGACCTTCGCAATACATCATAGTTAAGTTTTAAATTATTTAGGTCCTGACACAGGCGGCTCGACTGACTGACTTACATAGACCACCATACTCTACTCTATGCTTCTTGTGTACCCTTTGCTTGTCTTCCGTAGTCTTGAAGCGTACTCGGTCGTTGGTGGAGTGCTATTTGCTTTCACATGGTTTGGATGGAGATGTTTTCTCCATTTTTTGCCTTTCTCTACAATTTATTTGTTTCCTTCTTAATCCTATCAACTAAGTATGTACGTACTGTGGCACAGTTGTACATGATGGCCGGTAATGAGGGAATGGTTACTCTAGGGCTTACAGCGGATGAGACGAGTCGCACCCACTGTATGGGTTGCTGGGTGGATGAAAGTTGTTGATTTTACTGCATCCTTAGTCGGTCGTAGGCATGGATGCACTCATTTCCCATTGACCCTGTTCTGGTATTAGGTTTCATTGTGCCCAGACTTGAGCAATTTTCGTCCTTAATCATCGAGACAATGGCTGTACTGTCATTGGCTGTTGAAGTAAATAACAACTGACAGTAGAATTGGGAAAAAGGGATTAATTTAATGAATGGGAAGAATCGTATCTCAATCTCAACTTACCAGGAGTTGTCCCCGTTTGGTATTTGCCTTTGAATTACTCACATTCAATCGGGTTTTCATTGAGCTCAGGGTTGGATTGCATTGACTTCTTCAGAGGTTTCGGATATTTGACTTCTAGAGACTCTCAACTTCTAGATAACTACTCAGCTTAGTACACGTACACGTACACGATAATGAAAATGAGATAATGAGAACAATAACTTCAAGCCATCAGAGTAGGCACACTTTGTAGTACTAACCTTACTTATTACATACTAGCCTCATCGTTTGCAATAATGGCTGTGAACCAACTTTTATCACCAAGAGCAGACAAGAAGTTCTATATTAACCTTTGTAGCCAAGGACATTGTGGACAAAGTCAGGGATTGTAAAGTCCTTAAGAGCACTCCTTCTTTGACCATCGCTATATTCGATTCAGCATAGCCAGCCCCGTCAGTGCTCTAGCTCCTTTCAGGAAATACAGGAGAACTGACTGGCAAAAATACAATACCCATGTTGAGCCCTACCTAGGGACAAAACACCCTACCTATCCGCATAACTCTGCGGAACTAGACAGCTTAGTAAATGAGCTCACAGGAACCAGGAAGACCAAAGGCAATCGTGGAGGAACTACTGCGAAAATATCAAGGCAGTCCCCGAAGCTTCAAGGATATGGAAGATTCTGGCTTCGGCCACGTTCAGCCCAAGTCACCTAATGCGGAATTATGGTTCCTGGACGACCTCCAGCACGAAAGCCCGAACTTCTTCTGAACGCACACTTTCCGGATAGTAGTAACTCGGCTATGACACCTCCTCAAGTCATCCAGCCAAGAATATCCTCCTTCGAGCGAGCTCCCTACCTGGTAAACAGCAATATTGTCCTCTGGGCTCTAAAAATCCTTGAGCCTTACAAGTCTCCAGGACCGGATGGGATCATATCAGCGGAGATCCAGCAGGTAGCAGATCTCATCCTTCTATGGCTTGTGGTAAAATATAAGAGTTGCATCTCCTTATCCTATATCCCTAGCAAGTGGAAGGTAACCAAAGTTATTTTCATACCCAAGGCAAGCAACTCCCACACGTATGCAAATGACTTGAGGCCTATTAGTCTCACTTCTTTTCTACTAAGAACTCTAGGGAAGGTTTTAGACGCACACAGCTATAGCTTAGGAAGGCTGTCAGAGAACCAGCATGCCTATAACAAAAGCAAATCGGTGGAAACAGCACTCCACTCCCTGGTTGGCACAATAGAAAAGTCACTGGAACACAAGGACCTCTCCTTGTGGCCTTTGTCGATATTGAGCGCGCCTTTAGCAATGTTGAACCATGGGCCGTCATTGAAGAGCTGTCTGATCTGGGTATTACGAGATCAATGATAGAAGTGGAACGACAGCTGCTAACACACAGAGTCGTTAAAGCCAACTTCGCTTGTGCCGTTTCATCTGGAATGGTCAGTGGAGGTACACCACAGGACGGAGTACTCTCCCCTACTACTACTGTCGCTAGAACAAGATGGGTACGCTGTGACCACCTAAGCAGATGACGTTGCTATTGCCGCCACAGGAAAATTTCCCAGCACACTAAGCGATCTAATGCAGGCTTAAGTACAATAGAGATCTGGACGCAGTATTGTGGACTTGGGTTCAACCCCAAGAAGACTGACCTAGTACTGTTTACAAATAAATATAAATTTCCGCCCTTCAACCCTTCAAAGATCAGGCCAAACACCTTGGCCTAGTCCTTGACAGGAGGCTGAATTGGGAACCCAACATTCTTGGTCGAGTCAAGAAAGCAACCACTGCCCTCTACAGCTGCAAGTAAGTGGTGGGCAAAAAATGGGGTCTCTAACCAAGCATTATGCACTGGCTCTATACAGCAGTCATAGGGCCTGTCCTTTTGAACGGCATCGTAGTTTGGTGGACAGCTCTGGATAAGGCAGTCTATCGAAATCTTCTGGTTAAAATACAAAGATCGGCCAGCTTATACATAAGCGGTGTGATCAGGTCAACCCCCACAGAGGCCCTTAATATTCTATTACCTTTTCCATCATTGGACCTCTTCAGCAAACAAATTGCTGCCTGCACGGCCCTCCGAATTAGGGCATAGGAAAATGGCCCACATCACATAAAGGCCATACTAGCATTCTTAATCACTTCGAAGTACCCATGGACACAGACTACATCATCCCGCAGAATGTGTTCACTAAGAATTTCGAAGTTATCTTTCCATCCGGGGAGGAAGGGGCTGAAGAGGAAGTCATACCGAAGGACTCGGTTTCCCTCTATACCGATGGCTCGAACATAGAAACGGGTGTAGGTAATGGAGTCTTCTCCAAGGAGCTTAACTTCAACCTATCATTTAGACTCCCAAATCACTGCAGTAATCTATCAAGCAGAAATAACAGCGATAACGGGGGCCCTTGAATGGCTTAGGATCAATGTAATTTCCGCTAAGGATATTATCGTCTAAACGGATAGCCAATCTGCGATAAAATCCCTGTCGTGGTAACCCACAAATCAAAAAGACCCCTTAATGGCCGCCTATCTCAAGCCGAGATGGCTGAACAATTCAACATAAAAATACTGTGTGTTCCCGGGTATAAGGATAATCCAGGCAACTACGCGGCCGACGAACTCGCAAAGTTAAAGTCAAGCACACTCAGTCTTCCTACCTTCGGGTATCTAAAACCACCAATAAGTACGGTAAGATTACTTACTTAGATGGCGCTACAGTTCAGGGTGAACCATAGCCTCAACCAACAATCCTCTCCAGCTGACCCGATCTTTTGCCAGCCGCTTCCAGTGTCGCACGCCCAGTTGGTTGAGGTCCCTTTCCATCTGTGCGCGCCACCTTGGATGCGGTCGTCCTCTGCTGCGTCGTCCTCTGCTGCGTGCTCCCTCGGGGTTGGTGTCGAAAACCCTTCGGACCAGAGCGGTGATGTCCGGTCATGTACATGACCCAGCCATCCTAGACGTTCGATTCGTAGAATCGTAGTTCGTGGTTGAATCTTCTCCTCCACTCTCCATCGACACAAACGGGACCGAGGATTGTACGTAAAATTTTCCTCTCGAAACGCGCAAGAGCCTCTTCATTCGCTTTTGGTAACGTCCAAGCCTCAGCGTCGTAGAGGAGGACCGGGATGATTAAGGTTTTGTAGAGGGATACCTTAGTTTTTCGAGAGAGGGCTCTACTACTCAGTTGCCTCTTGAGTCCAAAGAAGCAGCGGCTTGCAAGAGTTATCCTGCGTTTTATCTCAGCGCTGGTGTCATTGCTGCTTGTCACTATCGAGCCAAGGTAGACGAAGTCCTTGACTACTTCAAAAATATAGCTGCCGAAGGTGACGTTCTGACCAAGACGTCGGTGTTGCGCGTCTTTCTTTGATGAGAGCATATATTTGGTATTGTCCCCATTCACCCTTGGACCCACTTTACCCGCTTTTGCTTCAGTGTTTGCGAACGCCTCATTGACGTCTCGCTTTGTCTGTCCGATAACATCAATGTCATCTGCGTAGGCGAGCAATTGTGTAGACTTGAAGTAGATCGTAACTCTTGTATTGGCTGCAGAGTCCCGCACGATCTTCTCAAGTATGATGTTAAAGAAATCACATGACAGTGCGTCACCCTGTCTAAAACCTTATTTAACGTCGAAGGCGTCGCTTGGTTCACCTCCGACCTTAATGGAGCAGCGAGAGTTCTCCATAGTCATCCTGCACAGTCTGATGAGTTTGGCAGGAATATATAGCTCTGTATAGCTCGTCTCTATAAACACTGTCATATGCGGCTTTAAAGTCGACAAAAAGATTGTCCGTGTCGACCTGGATTCACGGGCCTTATCCAAGATCTGCCGAAGTGTAAATATTTGGTCTATCGTGGATTTTCCTGGCTTGAAACCACACTGGTAGGAAACTATCAGACTGTCCGCGAACGGTTTCAGGCACTTACACAGTACGGCAGAAAGGATCTTGTACGCAATGTTCAGGAGACTTGTCCCTCTGTAAATGGCGCAGTCATAGGGGTCTCCTTTCTTATGGACTGGGCAAACCATGCGGAGATTCCATTCATCGGGCATGCATTCTTCCTACCATATCTTGCAGATGAGCTGGTACATGTTCCTAACCAGCTCACCGCCAGCTGCTTTAAACAGTTCCGCGGGAAGTCCATTTTCAGCAGCTTTATAAGACTTATGTTTCGATATCGCTATCTTAACCTCGTCTAGGTCGGGTGGATGGGATTCTCCTTCGTCTTCGTCCATTGTGAATGGTTCGCTCTGCCTGACGGCGGCATTTTGACTATCATCGCCGTTATACAGTCTGCAGAAGTGGTCCTTCCACAAACTCAGCTACGACTGTGACTCCACTACTAGTTGTCCGTGCTCATCCCTGCAGGCTTCTGCTCTTCGTTTTACTTTCTGGTCAAATTTTCGAACGTCGTTCCTGCAGTAACATCTCTCCATCTGCTCGATCTCGCGCGCTTCTCGTGCTTCTTCTTTTTCCTTCTCAGAAGCGCATGCTCCTCCCTCCTTTTCTGTTCATAGAGTTCGCGGGCAGCCTTCGTCCGTCGATGCAATGTGGCCATGTATGCATTCTGTTTCTCTACATGGGCCTGTCTGTACTCATCATCAAACCAGTGGTTTCTCGACGGTGGTGGCTCGAAACCGAGTACATCTGAGGCGACCTCTCTAATGGCGTTTTGACAACGACTCCATTGCTGTTCTATGGTTTCTGCAGATTGCATCGGGATTTGAGAGAGCTTGAGGAAGACTTGGTCGGCGAAGATCCTGGCGGTTTTCCGACGTTAAATTTTGATGTTCTTACTCGACTCCGTTGATTCCGAGAAATTCGCCTCCGTACTTTGGCTGCAACAAGCTAATGATCCGAGTCGATGTTGGCTCCTCGAAAGGTTCGGACATCTAGGATGCTGGAGGAGTGTCTGCCGTCGATCGCAATATGATCAATTTGGTTGGTTGTCGATTGTAGAAAGACCGCCAGGTCGCCTTATGGATGTTGAGGTGTGGGAATCGTGTACTGGCTACTACCAGATTATGTCCCGCCATAAAGTCCACTAGCTTTAGTCCGTTTTCTGACGTGGTGTTGTGTAGGCTGTGCTTTCCAATGACCCGTTCAAAGATAGCTTCCTTACCCAGCTTCGCATTGAAGTCTCCTAGAACGTTTTTGGTGTCATAGCTGGGACATTGGGCATATGTTCTGCCTAGGAGATCATAGAAGTCGTCTTTATGTCGGTCATCTTTCTCCTCTGTGGAGGCGTGGACACATAGTAAGCTTATATTGCCGAGATTGGCCTTGATGCGGATAGTTATGAGGTGTTCGCTTACATACTGGAAGCTTAAGACTTTTTTCCTGAGTCTGCCTCGAACAACAAATCCGCATCCGAATAAGCGTTGTTTATTTTCTCTGTAGCAGTTTCCGTAGTATATATCACAGTTTTTCATCCGCTTTTTGCCTGGCCCATCCCATCGCACTTCTTGGAGCGCGGTAATGTCTGCCTTATAGCAGTCCAAAGAGTTGACCAGTTGTTCGGCTGAACCTGGTCTGTTGAGGGACCTGCAGATCCGGAATTCGTTTTCTTTTAGATGTTTGCGGGGATCGTCAACATGTAATCCGTCCGTATCCGAGGCTGTTAGTTCTCTCTGAACAAGCTTTGGTTTTATGCGATAGGGAGGTTACAGGAACAAGGGGTCGGGTCGCTGCACACATTGGTTCACTATTTGGCGGGTGCCAGTATAGCTATCCAGGGGAGGCCACGCGGAGGCTGTGTGTCATCTTGGATTGAGCAGGGACAGAGATCGAAGCTGGCGTTTGCCAAGTTAAACGCGATCAACTTCTTTGCTCTGTTTGTTCGCTCCCTTCTCCCCTTCCACCTATGGGAAAATAAAATCACACACAACATGGGTGCATGAGAGAAGCTCGGCTTTGGTACTTCATGGACTGTAACGCCAACATACATACATACATTGTCTTCCTGAATGATCTCCGAAAACTCTTCCAAGTACATTTCTTGCCCGAATTCATCCTGCGTGATGGCACAATGTTCCGGCACCTCAACCACCTGACCACGACCGAAAGATCGTGCTAGGTGGAGAGGCATATTGGTTGAGGCCCAGGTTCATCCCGAACTGTAGCGCCCACTAAGTAAGTAAGTAAGTAAGTAAGTAAGTAGTAGCAACCGTTGGATAGATGCTACCCCTACGAGGCCTTTGTTAGTCGTTTATAAATTTCGCAGCGACGGTTCTTAAACTTTCCTCCGAAGCCTGTCGTTATACATTTTAACGAGCGACTTTTCTAAAGGTTTTCCATTGAGTAGCAAAAATTGGCATAAAAAATGTAAGCATTTGATACCACGTGTCACTAGGAACTTCGAAATAGTTTTTCCATCCAGGGAGGAATGGGCTGAAAGGAAAGTCATACCAAAGGACTCGATCTCCCTCCAAGATGGCTCCAAGATGGAGTTGGGTGTAGGCAGTGGAGTCTTCTCCAAGGAGCTTAACCTCAGCCTATCCTTCAGACTCCCAAATTACTGCAGTGTGTATCAGGCTGAAATA
Organism: Eumerus sabulonum; assembly: GCA_951905685.1. Classification (NCBI taxonomy): domain Eukaryota; kingdom Metazoa; phylum Arthropoda; class Insecta; order Diptera; family Syrphidae; genus Eumerus; species Eumerus sabulonum. The sequence continues at coordinate 12,569,752 of OX645060.1, forward strand.
ACAGCGATAACGGAGACCCTTGCATGGCTCAGGATCAATATAATATCCGCCAAGGATATTATTATTTGCACGGATAGCCAATCTGCGATAAAATCGCTGGCAGCGGTAACCCACAAATCAAAGACATCTCTTAACTGTCGCCTATCTCTAGATGAAATGGCTGAGCAGTTCAACATTAAAGTATTGTGGGTTCCCGGGCATAGGGATATTCCAGGAAACTGCGCGGCCGACGAATTCGCAAAGTTAGGGTCTAGCACACTCAGCCTACCTACCCTCGGGTACATAGAAACACCAATAAGTACGGTAAAGCATATGATAAAACTCCAAACCACTAAGGCGACCAACCTCCAATGGAATGAGAGTAATATCGGCTTTATCACCAAACAACTCTGACCTAAATTAAACCTAGGACGAACCAGGGACCTAATGGCAACCAAAAGGGCAACCTTAAGTACCCCGGTGGGTGTCATTACCGGTCACTGCATCATTGGGAAACACGCCGCCAGACTGGGAATACCCTCCGACGACTTCTGTCGCGGCTGCATGGACGAGGAGGAGGAGGAATCAATACATCACCTCCTCTGCTCATGCCCCTCTTTTGCGAATCGCAGGAGGATCTACCTCGGCGCGCCCTTCTATGATAATTTAAGTGAGCTAGCAGACCATAAAATAGCTAAACTCCATCGCTTCATCAGAAGCACCGGTTGGTTCTCTGGTAGCAGATCTGGGTAACACGATCCATGTGGTATCACAATGGGCCGACTTCGGCCTACGTGGGCCTACGTGTGCCGGCGACAATAACCTAACCTACCACGTGTCATATTTTGAACTTGCCCCTTGTACACTTGAATAAACTCTTCACGAATTTAAATCGATACTAATTGAGGGCGATTTTTTCTCCATCCGACTTTGCAATATCCAACATAACCGAAAGCACGACCTTTCAAGGAATGCCTTTGATAAAAGGAACAGCATCCAGAAATTAATTTTTATTAATTTTCTTGAATATATCGACTATCGACTGCATACATTCCATCCCATTCCAATCGATTCCATGTTTCCTGCAGATATCCTACACTCAGTCTTTGTCCCAATTGACTACCTATTTATGGCCAATTTAATTAAATTTAATTTAATTCAACGCAATTACTAGATCGTTTGCGTTTGTGTACAAAGATTTATTTTTTATTGGTAAATTGTACTCGAATTTGTGGTGGCGACTAATTTGTACTGGCATGCTTGGAGCACAAAGAATGCGTGTTGTTTACACTTCAGCAAAATGGCCACAAGTTGGCCCGACGCTAGGTCATCTTTCGTACAACCCCTTAAAATTTATTTGTACCATTTGTACAAATCAAGGGGCGAGGCCTGGAATTAAATCCGCCGAAAACAGAGGTAGTACTCTTTGCAAGGAAAGGATCTGTACCAAGATACACCTACCCCCGTTTGAATGGTATAGATCTGATCCCTGGAAAATCTGCCAAATATCTTGGCGTAATCCTGGACTTCAAACTTAGTTGGGGGGAAAATATTGAGGAAAGAATCAAAAAGGCCTACGTGGCACTATATTCGTGGAAGGTAGCCTTTGGAAAGACATGGGGCCTCAAGCCGAGGTTAGTACATTGGTTGTACACTGCGGTCGTAAGACCTATCCTAGTCTATGGCTCGGTTGTCTCGTGGAAGGCGCTTGAGAAAAAGTGTCATCTTCAGAGTGTGTCAAAGGTTCAAAGGGCAGGCTGTCTGGCGGTGACGGGATCTATGAAGTCCACACCAACGGCGGCTCATGAAGTCATGCTGAACCTTCCACCCCTTGTCTGCGAGAGCGCCGCAACCAGGACTGCGCTAAGACTACAGGAATCCGGTCTCTGGAAAAGGAGTCCTCACGGACATGCATCAGTCTTGGATCGATGATTCGATGGTCTCGAGATTCAGAACCGTTACGGACTATGTCACCCGACTTCCTTCCTGGGAGAGGAGATTCCCTATTAGAATTCCCTCCAGGGAGGAATGGACCAGTGATTTGGTACGCACGGAAAGTGAACTGGCATTCTACACCGACGGATCCAAAATGGATGTTGGCACAGGTGCCGGAGTCTACTTTGAGTCTCCTACAGCTCCTACAGGCTGAGGTTTTCGCTATCAAGCAGGCGGCGGACCTGATCAGCAAAGAGAATATCTCAGGAAAAAGGATCAGCATCTATGTTGACAGCTAGGCAGCCATTAAGGCTCTGCAGTAATACAACTGAAAGAGCAAAAAAAGCAACAATTGCTCTCTACACATGTAAGAAAGCTCTAGGAAAAAAATGGGGATTTAACCCCAAAATCACCCTATGGCTCTACATTACGGTCGTCAGACCCATACTACTGTATGGAGTGATAGTCTGGTGGACTGCACTGGACAAGACAACATACCATAAACAACTCGAGAAGGTACAAAGGATGGCATGTATGTGCATTACCGGGGCCCTCAGGTCCACACCAACGGCTGCGCTTAACATGATACTTGACCTTACACCACTCGATATTTTCGGAAAGCAAATTGCCACACACACGGCCATAAGACTAAAAGCCAACTCGAAATGGGCGAGCTACGTTACTGGCCACTCATCCATCCTGCAAAACAGGATAACTCTGGCAGAAAACTTGGACGACACAGAACCCACCATAGTCTTGGACAAAAAATTCACGACGATTTATCCGGACAGGAAGAACTGGACTCACCAAACTCAACCCCGCAGAAACTGTGTGGATTTTTATACCGACGGGTCTAAAACCAAAGACGGGGTGGGCTGTGGAGTTTTCTGCAAACAACTCAAGCTACATAAAGCTCTAAAATTACCAAATCACTGTTGGCAATAAAAGAGGCTTTATCTTGGCTGAAGTGGAACGTAATATCCACCACGGATATTCGCATCCTTACAGATAGTCAAGCTGCCTTAAAGTCGTTGGAGTCCTATGTGTACTCATCAAAATCTAGTCTCGACTGTCGCAGATCTCTCAACGAGATGGCAGAACAGTTCAACATACAGCTTATCTGGGTACCAGGACACAGCGACATTAAAGGTAATGAAAAAGCCGACACACTCGCCAAACAAGGAACGACGCTACAATCAATCGTGGCTTGTGAGGGAGTACCCCTTACAACTATTAAACACAATCTGACCAATCTCGCCAGGGCCGAGACGAACCTGAGATGGACCCAGGGACATACCTGCGTCATCACCAGGCAAATCTGGCCTCGGCTTGATAGTCAACGCACAAGGAGTATAATCTCCCTAAAAAGAACTGACCTCTACAAAGTCATCGGTGTCATCACAGGACACTGCCTCATTGGCAGTCACGCACAAAGACTAGGTATAGTTCCAAATGACTTCTGCAGAAGCTGTCAGGACGAGGAGGAGGTTGAATCCATTCACCACCTTCTCTGCGCCTGTCCAGCTTTTTGCAATATAAGGAAGCGTTACCTAGGCTCTTACTTCCTTAACGATCTGACAGATGTTCAGAAAGTAGGGATACTTAATCTTCTTAACTTCTTAAGAAGCACTAGATGGTTCCACGAATAGGGGGGTAAAACCCCCTCGTAGCTGCACAACGGGCCTCCCTGACCTAAGTGCGCTCTTCTCAATTCTGGGAAGGCTACGACCCTACCTACCTACCTAAGGCTCTGCAGGCAACATGGATAAGATTCAAACTCGTCAAACTCTGCAAGAAGAAGTTAGAGGAGATATCCAATGTAAATGAGGTCACCCTTTGCTGGGTACCTGGTCATATGAATATTTATTGGTAAATTGTACTCGAATTTGTGGTGGCGGTTAATTTGGTGACGGATATTTGTTTTAGTTTCTTTTTCGGAGGTGATTTTTAATTTAAACTCTTCATGTTTTTTTATTAAAAAATAAAATAGTTGGAGCACGACCTGATAGTAACACGACACAGTCTGATGGAACGAGCACATCCACACCGGTTAGTGATTCCGGTTATGTCGCAATCGTAGTAATTGCTGGTCTAGTCCTTGCCTCTCTCTTTATCGGACCGGTAAGGATGCATTGTTTTATTTATTTATTTATTAATTATTTATTTATTTCCTTTTTTTCAGTTAATGTTTATTGCCTACCGTCATTATAGTAGAAGAGCGGGTACATCGATGAATTTCGAAAATCCCGTCTATCGAAAAACTACCGAGGATCAATTTCATTTAGAGAAAAACAATCCGGCCCGAATGTATCCCAGCACAGTAGACGAAGAGGTAAGCACATATATCGCAAGTGATTTCAATTATGTTAAATTTTAGATAATGTCCATAAACCCGTAGTTTTGATTTAATTTTAAAAATGAAAAATAAGAAAACCAAGCAAATAAGCATTTAGTCTAAGGATGGTAGCTTAGATAAAAATACAATAAAATTGATATAATAAAACAAAAAATATAATTTTGCCAGAGAGAAATGTAAAAAGAAATTAGATCTGTAGACAGAGTATTGAAAGTCTTATTTTTTAAAACCTTTTCTAGCTGCACTGTTCACAGAGAAGACTGTTCGCGCAGTATTAACCATTAAAACTCTATTGAACAGGAAAAATTGAAAATTAATTCAATGAAAATCCATTTTGTGAAACATTTTGTTTCTTAAAAACAAAAAAACATTAAATTAAAACCAAAAAGAGTGTATGAATTTTTACAAAGAATACCAATTACATAATCTTAAGATAAGGGTTTTTTGCCTAACTTTTAAAATTAAAATTAAAATTAACAGAAATAATAATAAAAAAAATAAATCATTAAACAGCCAACTAACAGATACTTATATATATAAATGTAATTATAAGTTTAGAAGTGAAATTAACATCTAAGTGCAGTCCAGTTCACGACCAGGACTATCGATAGAGAATTTAATTTAATTTAATTATTTAATTAAATTATTTATTCGTTGCCCGATTTTAAATATTATAAAATGAAAAATGGCAGTTTTCCTTGGCTCTTTTCCCCATTTCGTTGCTAAAATTCTTTTTTAATTAATTTGCTAAAAAACAGAAAACCAAAAAACAATTCTGAAAGAAAAGAAAAAATCGAAAAGACGAAAGTAGCTTCATTTTTCGTAAATTCTTTTTTTATTTTCACGCTGCGAGAGTTTTATATTAACATTTCAAAAAAAAAAAAAAATAAAATAAATGCAGATGATTAAGGTTATGTTTTGTAAAAGTTGTTGAACAACGGTAAGTATTTCATTTCGATGTTGTGGTAGTTTCTTTATCTGTGTATCTCTATCCTTTTTTCTGTGTACCATTTTACTATGATTGTTTTCGTTGTGTTTTTATTTTTAATATTTTATTCTCTCTACTTGGAATGCAATGCACATTTTCAGTTTATGTTTGAAAGTCTGATCTTTCTGGATTCAAGCGTATATACTTGTTTTTCAAGCATGAAATGCACTCGGGGTAAGCAACAGTGTTATGGCTTCCGTTGAGAAATTCCATGTATCACAAAGGTTGGCGCCACGTAGTATAGCACGTCTTCAGGACTCTCGAATTCCTTCTGAATTTTTAAGCGACTTTGGAAGTTTTTTCGTTTTTTTTTTTTTTTCTCTCTCCCGTTTGGAACTTCCTTTTTGAGGATTCTTGTGGTCTTTAAGTATTTCATCTTGAATAATGAATCTAAGAATCAAATCATAGAAGGGTGACGGTGCGTAGAATTTGAAAAAAAAGTTTTGCAAACTTTGCATAGTTTGCCACTGCAACTCAAGGATTTTACTCGCATTTATCAAACTTTCGCATTTACTCAAGAAACTAATTTTTTTGTTGGCATCGAGTGTAATCAGAAGATAAAGTTGTAAAAGTAAAGATTGTTAGTAACCAAGCTTATTTCTTCGTGGATAACATAGTATTTGTTGAAATGAAGTACGGCGCCATTGAGATTTGACCACGAAGACAAGATTGAGTTCATTAAGTATCGGTCAAAGTCTCCTCTTGGGCACAGTATTAGCCAGCCAGCCTTTCAATTGTAAAATTGTAAATTTTTAAACAAAGTTTTCTGTGACCTTTTAAGGTATTTTCAACTTACAGATACTGCGTCTAGAAAGGCATGGAGGATGCCTTTAATAACGTCAGTACTGAGGCAATAGTGTCCATCCTTCATATGGCCCAAATAACCTCAGGACTATGTAGGTGGATTGAACAAATGTTGAGTGCTCGTATAATAAATTCGGTGACAGGAGGAGTAAGTAGAAGGGCGAGGCCATCCGCGTTACACCACAAGGTGGTGCTCTATGATTTCTCTTATGGCTCCTTGTGGTCGACGTGACAGATCGTTTTAACGTCACGGCCTATACTGATGACATTGCCATTCTGATATCTGAGAAGTTTCCTCAGATTCTCAGCGAAAGACTAAGTTATGCTCCTCCTGGGCCAACCAACAAGCCTTTCCAGCTAGCACGATCTTTCACTAGCCTTTTCCATTGCCGCACACCCAGTTGCCTGAGCTCCCCTTCCACACACACAGTGCCACCTTAAGTGTGGCCGTCCTCTATTTCTTCATCCATCGGGGTTGGATTCAAATACTCTCCGGGCTGGAGCTGTGGTGTCCATTCGCTCTACATGGAATAGCCATCTTAGGAATTGAATCTTTACAGCCCGTAAAGTTCGTGGTTGAATCTTTTCCTCCATCCCCCGTCTGCGTTTATAGGCCCGAAAAACACGCACAAAATCCTTCTCTCGAACGAGGGCCTCCTCATCCGCTTTTGATAGTGTCCATACTTCTTCAGCAGGACCGAGATGATGAGGGTCTTATATAGAGTCAACTTTGTCGTTCGGGAGGGGGCTCTATTACACTATTGCCTCCTGAGCCCAAAGAAACAGCAATTGGCAGGAGTGATTCTGCGTTTGATTTCGGAAATGATGTCGGTGTTTTAGGTCACTGCGGAGCCAATGTAGACGAAGTCCTTAACTAGCTCGAACTTATATCTGCCAATACCAACGTTCTGGCCAAAACGTCTATGGTGAGCGTCCTTTTTTGACGACAGCAAATTTTTTTTTTTTCCTTCATTTACTGCCAAACCAATTTTAGCTGTCTCCGCCTCAATAGTTACAAACGCCTCATTGACATCTCGCTGTGTCCTTCCAATTATGTCAATGTAATCCGCGTGTACGACGAGTTGTGAGGATTTGGAGTAAATTGTGCCTCTTGTGTTGGAAAGTGATTTTTGCACAATCACACGACAGTGCTTTGCCCTGCCTAAATCCTTTTATTGGATGCAGCATCGAGCTTTCTCCAAAGTCATCCTGCATAGCTTGACGAGTTTGACATAGCTGTTGTATGCGGCTTTGAAGTCGACAAATAGGTGGTAAATGTCGACTTGAAATTCATTGGTTTTTTCCAGGATCTGCCGCAGTGGGAAGATTTGGTCAATGGTGGACTTCCCTGGCCTGAATCCGCACTGATAAGGACCTATCAGCCTATTTACAAAAGGCTTGTTAGGCGATGTTAAGAAGACTTATTCCTCTGTAGTTGGCGCAGTCAGAGGGGTCTCCTTTCTTGTGGATCGAGCATACGATGCTGAAACTACATTCCTCGGGCATGCTTTCCTCTGGCCATATCTTACAGATGAGCTGGTGCATGCTTCTAACCAGATCATACCCAGCTGTCTTGAAGAGCTCAGCAGACAGTCTGTCTGCGCCAGCAGCTTTATTCGACTTGAGTTTCGATATGGCAATCTTAACTTCGTCCAGGTCAAGGAGATGGATTTATCTGCGGTCTTCGTCGTTAAAAAATGGATAATTCTGCCTGACAGCGGCATATTGACTAACATCGCCGTTATACAGTCTGCAGAAGTGGTTTTTCCATATTCTCAGCATCGACTAGGATTCAACTCGTAGGTGTCTGTGTTAATCCCTGCATGCTTCCGCTCTGGCTTTATAACTTTTTGGTAAAACTTTCGAACGTTATTTCTACGACAACGTCTCTTCATCGCCTCGACTTGGCGAATCTAGTGCTCTTTCTTTTTCCTTCCAAAAGCGCATGCTTCTCCCTTCTATCCCGCTCGTAGAGCTCACGAGCAGCTCTCGTTTTGCGGTGCAACATGGCCATGTATGCAATCTGTTTTCCCGCATGTGTCTGTCTACACTCGTCATCAAACCAAGAATTTCTTATATGTGTTGGCTGAAAACCTAATACTTATGCAGCATCCCTGGCGGCACTTTGACACGGTCTCCATTGCTGTTTTTGCTTGAAGGAGATCTTGCGATTGCAGCTTACCGACGTCCTACTCGCATACGTACCTTGGCTGCAACAAGGTAGTGATCCGAGTCAACATTGACTCCTCGCAAGGTTCGGACATCCAAGAGACTACCGACGTATCGTCCGACTAAACCTGTTGGCGCAGGAAACTCGCCATTCGCCCTTCCAGACGCAATCTCCAGCCGACACCACAAGGAGGTGGGGATGGGACTTACTAACAGTGTTATTAGGTGTACAAATAAATAATTGAGTGTTTGTGGTACAATGTTATAGGTATATCCAATGAATCGCTTCCCATCGTGCTTAAAAAAAAAATCGACCCATCTTCGTAAGAAGTGAAGTGCTGCTCGGCCAGGTCAAGAGCCATTGACCAGAACAAATGGCAGTCGAAAGGAGCAATTTCTGGAGAATCGTCTGTTAGGACTTCCTTACCAACATGTGGTCGTGCGTTGTCACACTGTAAAATCACTTTTTCATGTCTTTTGGCATATTGAGGACATTTAAGCTTCAATACTCGGCTTAGTTGCTTCAATTGTTGTTGGTTTCGATCCGCAGTGATGGTCTTGTTAAGATGGAGTAGCTCATAGTAAGTCACTGAATAGAAGTTGGCGCATGTCGTGGGGTAATCTCGGCGCTTTGGATTGTTGTAGTGGATCCCACTCTTTATCTCCTTACCACTTCCAATTTTGTCTTTAGAGCAGTATTGGCTTGAGTTCATACGGAACCCAATGTCTTTCTTTATGCTCCAAACCCATGGCCTTGAGACAGTTTGAAATAGCTTATTGTAAGTCACTCCCAAGGTTTCAGCGAGTTTGGCATGAAGCCTAGTCAATAATGTATCCAGCTCGACGTCTTCACACTTTACTGGCTTCCCTTCACATCCTTTTTCACTAGTGTCAAAATCTCCTTTTTTGAAACGCCGGAGCTAATACCAATATGGAACATGTTCCCCATAGGCTTCTTATACAGGGTCTTTCATTAAGCACTTCCTAGAAAACCCCACAAGAAAAAGTCTAATGGAGTCAAATCGCTCGATCTCGGTGGTCAGTTCACATCACCTCCACGCGAGTAGACCATGCCCTCGAATCGGTCGTGGAGGATTTACAATCTGACATGAGCTGTGTGGCACGTAGTGTAACTATCCGTATACTTTCTAATTGCCAAGCAGCGCTCAAAGCGTTGAGTTCGTATAGCACGAACTCTGAAGCAGTTAAGGACTGCCATGGTGCTCTACAGGAATGGTGGATGCCAGGGCACAACGGTATTAGGGGCAATGAAATCGTCGATACAATGACTTCTGCAGAAGCTGCAGGGACGAAGAGGAACTTGAAACCATTCGTCACCTGCTGTGCGAATGTCCGGCGCTAGCCCAAAAAAGGAATATATTCCTAGGAAGATACTTCCTTTCGGGACTAGAAGAGGTAGGTAATATTGGGCTGAACAAAATACTGGGATTTTTATCCTCGTCTGGTTGGTTCAGCTCAACGGTAAATGTCTAGGCATCAACGGGTTAAACAAAACAAGTGGGCACAATGGACTCAACGTAGTCTACGTGAGCCTTGACTTTCCGTTAATAGGGCATCCATATACCTAACCTAACCTATGCTTTGTACTTCGCGTTACTTACTTACTTTGATGGCGCTACAGTTCGGCGTGAACCAGGGCCTCAACCAACAAGCCTCTCCAGCCGGCCCGATCTTCGGCCAGCCGCTTCCAGTGCCGAACGCCCAGTTGGTTGAGGTCCCCTTCCACCTGTGCGCGCCACCTTAAATGCGGTTGTCCTCTGCTGCGTCGTCCCTCGGGGTTGGAGTCGGAGACTCTTCGGGCCGGAGCGTTGATGTCCATTCGCTCTACATGGCCTAGCCATCTTAGACGTTGGATCCGAAGACGTCTAACCAGGCCGATGTCGCTGTACAGCCCGTACAGTTCTTGATAACGTCCAAGCCTCAGCGCCGTAGAGGAGGACCGGGATGATTAAGGTTTTGTAGAGGGAAACCTTAGTTTTTCGAGAGAGGGCTTTACTACTCAATTGCCTCTTGAGCCCGAAGAAACAGCGATTGGCAAGAGCTATTCTGCGTTTTATCTCAGCGCTGGTGTCGTTGCTGCTTGTCACTATCGAGCCAAGGTAGACGAAGTCCTTGACTACTTCAAAAATATAGCTGCCGAAGATGACGTTCTGACCAAGACGTCGGTGTTGCGCGTCTTCCTTGGATGACCGCATATATTTGGTCTTGTCCCCATTTACCCTTAGACCCACTTTCGCCGCTTCTGCTTCAATGCCTGCGAACGCCTCATTGACGTCTCGCTTTGTTCGTCCAATAACGTCAATGTCATCTGCGTAGGCAAGCAATTGTGTGGACTTGAAGTAGATCGTACCTCTTGTATTGGCCGCAGAGTCCCGCACGATCTTTTCAAGAATAATGTTGAAGAAATCACATGACAGTACGTCACCCTGTCTAAAACCTTTTTTAACATCAAAGGGGTCGGTTAGTTCACCTCCGACCTTAATGGAGCAGCGAGAGTTCTGCATAGTCATCCTGCATAGTCTGACGAGTTTGGCAGGAATGTTAAAACAAGACATGGCTCTGTCATACGCGGCTTTAAAGTCGACGAAAAGATGGTGCGTGTCGACCTGGAATTCATGGGTCTTCTCCAAGATCTGCCGTAGCGTAAATATTTGGTCTATCGTGGATTTTCCTGGCCTGAAACCACACTGGTAGGGACCTATCAGATTGTCCACGAACGGTTTCAGGTATTTACACAGTACGGCAGAGAGGATCTTGTACGCGATATTCAGGAGGCTTATCCCTCTGTAATTGGCGCAGTCATAGGGGTCTCCTTTCTTATGGACCGGGCAAACGATACTGAGATTCCATTCATCGGGCATGCGTTCTTCCGACCATATCTTGCAGATGAGTTGGTGCATGTTCCTAACCAGCTCATCGCCAGCTGCTTTAAACAGCTCCGCGGGGAGTCCGTCTGCTCCAGCAGCTTTATAAGACTTAAGTTTCGATATCGCTATCTTAACATCGTCTAGGTCGGGTGGACGGGATTCTCCTTCGTCTTCGTCCATTGTGAATGGTTCGCTCTGCCTGACGGCGGCATTTTGACTATCATCGCCGTTATACAGTCTGCAGAAGTGGTCCTTCTACAATCTCAACATCGACTGTGACTCCACTACTCTGCTCTGGCTTTATAGCCTTGGCATGTTCGTTTTACTTTCTTTTAAAATTTTCGAACGTCGTTCCTGCCGTAATATCTCTCCATCTCCTCGATCTCGCGCTTCTCGTGCTCCTTCTTCTTCCTTCTCAGAAGTGCATGCTCCTCCCTCCTTTTCTGTTCATAGAGCTCGCGGGCAGCTCACGTCCGTCGATGCAATGTGGCCATTTATGCATTCTGTTTCTCTACGTGGGCTAGTCTGCACTCATCATCAAACCAGGGGTTTCTCGACAGTGGTGGCTCGAAACTGAGTATATCTGAAGCGGCCTCTCTAACGGTTTTCTGACAACGACTCCATTGCTGTTCTATGGTTTCTGCAGATTGCATCGGGACCTGAGAGAGCTTGAGGGAGACTTGATCGGCGAAGGTTCTGGCGGTCTCCTGCGATTGCAGCTTTCCGACGTTAAATTTTGGTGTTCTTACTCGACTCCGTTGGTTCCGAGAAATTCGCATCCGTACCTGGAGAGCACCGTGGCGCAGTGGGTAGTGTGTTGGCCTCTGACGCCGATGACACGGGATCGAATCCCGACACAGCCATGTCATCGAACGTGTTTTTCACGATGTTTCTCCTCAGCGGGATTCTGACAAAACCCCCTGTAGTAAAATTGTGATGAAAAGCTTCTCGAAATTCGCCGTTCGGAACCGGCATTAAACTGTAGGTCCCTTTCACCTATGGGAATGGGTGATTGAGAGAAGCTCGGCTCAGGTTCTTCATGGACTGTAACGCCAACTCTTTCTTTTTTTTTTTTTTTCTTTTTTTACCTTGGCTGCAACAAGGACATCTAGGACGTTGGAGGAGTGTCTGCCATCGATCGCAATATGATCAATTTGGTTGGTTGTCGATTGATCGAAAGACCGGCGGTCCCCTTATGGATGTTGAGGTGTGGGAATCGTGTACTTGCTACTACCAGGTTATGTCCCGCCATAAAGTCCACTAGCCTTAGTCCGTTTTCTGACGTGGTGTTGTGTAGGCTGTGCTTTCCAATGACCCGTTCAAAGATAGCTCCCTTACCCAGCTTCGCATTGAAGTCTCCTAGAACGATTTTGGTGTCATAGCTGGGACATTGCGCATACGTTCTGCCTAGGAGATCATAGAAGTTGTCTTTATGTCGGTCATATGTCTCCTCTGTGGGGGCGTGGACACATAGTAAGCTTATATTGCCGAGATTGGCCTTGATGCGGATAGTTATGAGGCGTTCGCTTTCATACTGGAAGCTTGAGACTTTTTTCCTGAGTCTGCCTCGAACAACAAATCCGCATCCGAATAAGCGTTTTTATTTTCTCTGTAGCAGTTTCCGTGGTATATATCACAGTTTTTCATCCGCTTTTTGCCTGGCCCATCCCATCGCACTTCTTGGAGCGCGGTAATGTCTGCCTTATAGCAGTCCAAAGAGTTGACCAGTTGTTCGGCTGCACCTGGTCTGCTGAGGGACCTAACGTTCCAGGTGCAGAACCGAAATTCGTTTCCTTTTTGACGTTTGCGGGGGTCGTCAACCGTATCCGTAATCCATCCGTATCCGAGGCTATTGGTTGTCTCTGAACAAAATTTTTGTTTTACGCGATAGGGATGTTAGCCATAAGCGCAACCCCCAACCTGGAGGACCAGGTTCCTCTTTCCCCAGGAACAAGGGGTCGGGTCGCTGCACACATTGGTTCACTACCTGGCGGGTGCCAGTATAGCTATCCAGGGGAGGCCACGCGGAGGCGGTGTGTCAACTTGGATTGAGCAGGGACAGAGATCGAAGCTGGCGTTTGCCAAGCTAAACGCGATCAACTTCTTTGCTCTGTTTGTTCGCTCCCTTCTCCCTTGTACTTCGCATTGGCCTTCCTTAATCTTTTCCTCTGTCCAGTATGCTTGTATCTGCAACCCAATGAAGGTTCTGACCTTAAACAACCTACGAGTACTTTCGTAATTGGCGTTAATTACTAATTTACTCTCAACAGATGCCGCACAGATACATTTGATTATCACATTTTACATGCCACCTATCATTCCTTTCCATCACCCATTCAAGTCACATAATCCAATTCAACCGCAACTGCATAAATTAGTTTAGAACCATTTTTGTTTTTACAAAATAAAATCCTGCAGTGCACGGATACAGCCTCCTATCCGCGTACGATACTCACGGATTAACTAAATTTAATAACTTTCACTGTACGTGGATACGTATGTTAACAAGTTGCCACCGAAATTGTTTGCATATTTGCCGCGCTCCGACGCAGAGAGTATCTACGGCGGGGGTAGAGGAAATTGAAAGTATCTAAGTGGAAGGGAATTTGCATGAGTGAATAGGCAAATGCACGGTTGTAATCTAATTTCTGTTTTATTAACTTCATCTGTTCCGAGCGATAGTACAGTGAAGCGTTTTAAAGGAATTAAAAGCATCTGTTGTGGTCAAATGAAGAGGATGAGTGCCATGTTAAAGTTTTGTGCAGAGTTTAAATGGACAAGTACCAGGAAGGCCTGAAGCCGTTGTTGTTTTCTGAGGTGCTATGTATTTTAACTCGCATTTAATGGATGAGTTATTCAATTATGGAGAGAACAGGTTAGTCGGGGACTACTTCATGGGAATTTTTCACAATTTCGTCGTAATATTTGCAGTGATACCAGAAGCCTCTTGAAAATTACTGAGCTCTCACAGGACGAAAAAGTACTCATTTCTGGGCGGAATTACGTTCCTGCATGAGATAAAAACTTGCATGTGTTTTTCCACCTTCCACCAATACGGCACTGCGACCTTTGCATATCTGTGTGCCTGCTAGCCGAGGAGCCTCTCCACATCTCTAATAAGGTTGAGAATGCTTCTCGTAGGAGACAAGGTGATCCCCTCAGGAGTCATAACTTCACTGAAAAGGATACGCTTCCTAAGATAGCAGATAGCAGCACACTCACATATTATGTGTTCCGCCGTCTCTTCGTTCTGGAGACAGAGCCGACACTCGGTTTCAGACGAGAGGCTAATTTTGTTTAGCTGATATCTCAGACCGCAGTATCCTGTTAGGTAGCTGACTAGTCTTCTGATATCCAGCCTATTGAGTTTGAGTATGTCACTGGAGTGTTTGTTCAGGGAACGTATTAGTCGTTTAGATTGACGGAGTCCCCGAACGCTGTTCCACAAGGATAGGTGTTGCAATTTTTCCCACTTGTCTAAGAAGAAATTTATCTTAGACCCGGGAATGCCGCAGACTGGTTCCGAACCTACATATTTATCGCTGGAACCTTTCCTGGCAAGTTGGTCGACAATTTCATTGCCCTTGATACCTTTATGTCCTGGCACCCACCAAAGTGGCATCATGGCGTTCCTTGACGGCTTTTGAGTTCGTACTGTACGAACCCAGCGCTTTTAGCGCTGCTTGGCTATCAGAGAGTATGGTGATGGTTACTCCTCTAATGCCAGTCTCGAGATTTAGATTGACGCATGTTAGGATGGCATGCAGCTCTGCTTGGGAGATGCTGGGGCTTATTCCCAGGGCCTTCGATATCTTGCGTTTTGGTCCAAAGATGCCGGCGCCAACGCCGGAAGCCATCTTGGAGCTATCCGTGCACCACCTAACCCCTTTGACATTTAGCAGGGGATCACTGTTTTCCCATGCTGAGCGATTTGGCATCAGTATCTCAAATCTCTTGTCAAAGGTGAAGGTGTGTGGCAATGCGTCCGAGACCGTAGTAATCATATCCAGCTCAGGAAGGTATTGTAATATGGACATGTGGCCTACGGGTCTACATGGCATATTTGTTCCCGAGCAGATAATTCTGATTGCACTGCGTAATGCCACCTTTTTGATAAAAAGGTGCAGTGGAGTGAGTCCAATGAGTGCTTCTTGGACTGCCGTGGGGCAGGTTGGCATAGCGCCCGTGATGCTGAGACACACTAGTCTCTGAAGGCGTTGAAGCTTAACAATTGTACTACATCCATGGATGTTTTCACCTGGCTTTTGATAATCATCTTTATGAATTCAAATCGATAAGCCACTTGGCACTTAAGTTCTATTAGTCGAGCCAGAAACTGCCAGTACTAAGTGCAGGAGGTTTTTCTCCCTATTTGACGTGCTCTGCATGACTCTGCAGTTCTGTGCGTGTAAGCCGTCATTTTGAGAGTCCAGAGTCGCCAACACCTTCGCGATGGGTAAGGCGGTGCTTTGTGGGAAGTAACCCCGTACGATATGTGGCTTCGGGAAAGCTTCCTCTTCCACAAGCATAATATCAAGTCCACTTTTGTCCTTGTTGGCCGTAAAATTTGTTTTCATCCAATCGGCCGTAGCAGGGTTGTCACACACAAAGTATAACCACCCTGACTTGTAGGTCGGTCCCCTGAAGCGAGGTTACCTTACCCAGCAGCTCGATGGAGATGTCGACTACAGCCTCCTTAACGGCTGCCATCTGCGCTGTTGTAAGGGGGTTCATTCGCAAGTCCTTGGGGACGATGCCGAGTCGGATCCTCCCAGCTACACTACTGTAGCTCTTTTTATCGACCTGGTGGTTGCCGATTTTGCTGCGTTTAGCGGACGAGTTTGGTGGAGTAGTGTCAGCGGAACGATCACGTTTCAGTTCCGGACCTTTGGTTACAGGGGTAGATTTTGCATAAACTAGAGCCTCATCTCTGGTTTTGCCCTGCATTTTAGAAGCTTTAAAACGTCGCTGCTCCGACCATTTGAGTTTGACGAAGCCACCAGGTGGTATAGGCTTTTCCTCTACCTGCCTGGTGGTTTCGTTCTTTGTTACACTTGGGAGTTCATCTGAGAGCATACTCACAGAATCCCCGCCAAGTGTGGTGTTGGAATCGGAAAGTGAAAACACATCCTCTGCTTCCCGTCCGGCTGCAATGCCGGCGAAAGGTGCCGGTTTTTGAGCCGCTGAGGACTCACAAGCCCTAGCCGGCGATGACGTTAGAGAGTCTTCAGTCTCTTCAAAAATATTAATTTTTTCAATAGTTCCCACGAACACACGGGAAAGAACGGTCACCTGCAGCGGGGCCCGTGACACTGCAGGAAGGCTGTATTGAAATCGGAGGTCGCCCGGTATCCGAAGTTCGCATCCTAATAGCTAAGCACAGTCTTAGCCATGCATCCGTCGGCGTATGCTGTTCCACCTTGGAGTTAGGGGAGTGAGGGAGTGATGGGTACAAAGGAAGCGGAGGGGTGAGGAGGGGTCCGTAGTTGCTTCTTTGCTTCGGGTTCCTCTAGAGATGGACTCTCCAGAGTCATTACCTGTACTGAGCCTCCGTACCACGACAAGGTGAGCAATTGTCATGGAGGTTCCACCTACTATACTACTATACATAGTATGATTATTTAAGCGTTTGGTTTTTAATAGTGAAAAAATGCAGAAAATTTTGGACAGTGTATAACATTTTCATTCGAGTTATGTTAGTCCAAAGTTTGCCATTTTTAACGATATGTTCTACTTAAGGTTGAGCACAACTAAAGTGTGGTCGTTCATACGGAGAATGCAATTTTGAGTCACACTTATGATCTAAAAACTTTGAAATCTACAAGTCTCCAAGACCGGATGGGAGCATACCCGCGGAGTTCCAGCAGGTAGCAGATCTCATCCTTCCCTGGCTTGTAGTAATATATAAGGGTCGCCTCTCCTTATCCTACATCCCTAGCAAGTGGAAGATAACCAAAGTCATTTTCATACCCAAGGCAGGCAAAAGCTCCCACACGTATGCAAATGACTTGAGGCCTATTAGTCTCACCTCTTTTCTACTTAAAACTCTAGGGAGGACCAGCAGGCCTACAACAAAAGCAAGTTGGTGGAAACAGCACTCCACTCACTGGTTGGCACAATAGAAAGGTCACTGGAACACAAGGAACGTACATACCTTAGTGGTCTTTCTCAATTTTGAGTGCGCCTTCGACAGTAACGAAAGCACTGTCTGATCTGGGTGTTACGGGATCAGTGAAAGAACTGGTACGACAACTGCTAACACAAAGAATCGTCAAAGCCAACTTCGCTGGTGCCTTTTTAACAAGAATGGTCAGTAGAGGTACCCCACAGGGTAGAGTACTCTCCCCTCTCTCTGGAACGTGGTGGTTAATGAACTACTACTGTTGCTAGAACAGGAAGTGACCGCTGTGACCGCCTATGCAGATGACATTGCTATTACCGTCACAGGAAAATTTCCCAGCACCCTAAGCGATCTAATGCAGGTGCATTACATACAGTAGTAACCTGGACGCAGTACTGTGGGCTTTGGGTCAACCCCAAGAAGACTGACCTAGTACTGTTTACAAATAAATATAAAATTCCGCCCTTCAACCCACCGAGGCTGGGTGAAACCCAATTAATAATCAAAGATCAGGCTTAATACCTAGGCCTAGTCCTTGACAGGAGGCTGAATTGGAAACCCAACATTCTCGATCGTGTCAAGAAAGCAACCACTGCTCTCTACAGCTGTAAGAAAGTGGTGGGCAAAAAGTGGGGTCTCCAACCCAGCATTATGCACTGGCTCTAAATAGCAGTCATAAGGCTCATTCTCCTGTACGGCATCGCAGTCTGGTGGACTGCTCTGGACAAGACAGTCTATCGAAACCTTCTGGGGAAAGTACAAAGATCGGCTAGCTTTTACATTAGCTTGACTCGGACCCTTCACGGGCTGTAACACCACCAAAGCAAAGCATTTTTAATCACTTCGAAGTACGCGTGAACACAGACCACATCATCCCGCAGAATGTGTTCACTAAGAACTTCGGAGTTATCTTTCCATATAGGGAGGAATGGGCTGCAGGGGAAGTCATACTGAAGGACTCGATTTTCCTATATACCGATGGCTCCAGAGTGGAGACGGGTGTAGGTAATGGAGTCTCCTCCAAAGAGCTTAACCGCTACCTATCAAATCACTGCAGTGTGTACCAAGCAGAATAACAGCGATGACAGAGTCCCTTGCATAGCTTAGGATCAATGTAATATCCGCTGAGGATCCCTTAAAGATCTCTTAACCGCCGCCTATCTCTAGGCGAGATGGCTGAACAGTTTAACATTAAAGTTCTGTGGGTTCCAGGAAACTACAAGGCCGACGAACTCGCAAAGTTGGGGCCAATCACACTCAGTCTTCCAATCCTCGGGTATCTAAAAACACAATAAGCAACCTGCAGCAACGGCTGCCAACCTAAAATGGAATGAAAGTAATATCGGCTTTATCACTAAACAAATCTGGCCTAAGCTAGATTTAGGACGAACCAGGGACCTTGTGGCAACCAAAAGGGCGACCTTAAGCACTTTAGTGGGCGTCATTTCAGGTCACTGCACCATTGAAAAACGCGCCACCAGACTAGGGCTACCCTGCAATGACTTCTGCCGCGGCTGCATGGATGGAGAGGAAGAGCAATCAATTCACTACCTCCCCTGTTCGTGCCCTTCTTTTGCGAATCGCAGGAGGATCTATGTACCTCGGCGCGCCCTTCTATGAAAACTCAACTCCATCGCTTCATCAGAAACACCGATTGGTTTTCAGGTAGCGGATGAAGGTAATATGATCCATGTGGTATCACAAAGGGCTACCTTCCGCCTGTGGCGTATGCCAACCACTTTAGCCTAACCTAACCTATGATCTTACTTTCCAAGGCTGCAATTGACGCTATCTCTCTGGTTTAGAGAGGAGTAAAATCGCAGCTCCGAGGCGGCAAATTGTCATAGCCAAGACGGCTGATAAGACGATTTAGGAATTTGGTGCGCAAAAGATCGATTGTGTCATGGGCTGTGTGGCATCCTGCATGAACCAAAGGGTCGTCCAAATCCATGTTTTCAATTTCAGTAAAACAAAAAGTCGGTTAACATGGCTCTGTAACGCCTACCGTTGACTGAAACGTTGTTCCCATCCATCATTTTCGAAGAAAAATGGTCCAATGATGCCACTACTCCACAATCCGCACCAAACTGTCACTCTCTGTGGATGCATTGGCTTCTCGACAATCACGTGCGGGTTTTCCATTTGTTGACGTAACCGCCGAGATGAAAATGCGTCTCGTCAGAAAAGATGATTTTTCGTCAAAAATCGTTGTCCATTTCAAGCTGCTCTAGGGTCCAAATTGCGAAGCGATAACTAAACGGTTGAGGGCGGTTGAGGGCGCCGTGGCCCAGTAGTTAGTGTGTTGGATTCTGATGCACGATGAGCGAGTTCGGATCCCGATAACACCAACGCCATCGAATGTTTATTTCGCGGCGTCCCTCCTCGGCGGGGTACTGGCAAAACCCCCCGTAGTACAGGAGGGGGGGGGGGGGGGGGGGGTATAACTTGCCTGGAAAAAGCTTCTCGACCCACGCCCGCCGTTCGGAATCGGCATTAAACTGTAGGTCCCTTTCACCTGTGGGAAAAATAAATCACACACACCATGGGTGATTGAAGAGAAGCTTGGCTCTGGTCCTTCATGGACCTTATAAGCGAATAATCCGAGATCCTTATGCAGAATTCTCCTTAGGCTAGTGCGTGAAATGTTGAGTTCTTGAGTTCTCTCGGCCACAGCAGGCACATTGTCATCTGGGCGCACCGTACGTTGACGGAGACCATGGGTGTTGTCCACTAGCATACGAGTCTCACGCAAAAACTTACGTACAGCAGTCGCGGTGGGTGCTTCATTTCGGCCAGAACTCCTTTTCAAAAAACGCACTGTATGGGCCACACAGCACTCACTTTGGAAATAGGTTTTCCATATTTCCCAACGTTGTTCAAGCGTAAAGCGACTCATTTCGTTCGGTGGAGGTATGACTCTGACTTTCTGTCAAGATTTTGAGCGGGAAACATCTGTCAATGTCAAACCACTAGATGATCCAACCTACATATGTATATGTATGGTGACGTTACAGTCCATGAAGGACCAAAGTCGAGCTTCTCTCAATCACCCATGGTGTGTGTGATTTAGATTCGGGAAGCTTTTCTTGACAATTATACTACGGGGGGTTTTGTCGGTACCCCGCTGAGGAGACGCACCGTGAAAAACACGTTCGATGACATAGCTGTTGTCGGGATTCGATCCCGTATCATCGGCGTCAGAGGCCAACACACTATCCACTGCGCCACGGCGCTCTCATGAATCTACTACTAGATTCCAATTTTCGTCCCTGCAGGCTTCCTTTCTGGCTTTATATCCTTGGCAACGTCATTCCTGCTATGCTCCTCATGCTCTCTTTTTTTGTTTTGAGATGCTTATCTGCTCCTCTTCTGCTCATACTGCTCACGAGCAGCTGTCGTCCTTCTGTGTAGCGCCTCTGGATAGGTTTGCTGCTTGGCTACGTGTGCCCTCCTACACTTTTCGTCAAACCATGGGCTTCTTGTTGGTGGCGTTTTGAAACCCAGTGCTTCAGGGGCTTGTTGACAACGGGTTCATACGTGTTGTATGTCTGAGCAGGTATTGGAGGGTTTTGCGAGAGCTTGAGAGAGCCGGGAGTGGCATGGGCTTTGACGGTCTTTTTGCGATTGTAGGGTTGTATGCCGCTGGTCGCTGACATAGTCGTAGTCGTAACCTAGCTGCCACAAGATAGTAGTCCGGGTCGATGTTGGCTCTTCGGAAAGTTCGTGCATCAAGAATATCGAATGCGTGCGTGCCATCTATGGCAATCTGGTTGAAGGTTGATTGATCCGAAGACCGCCAAGTCTCTGCCAAGTTGACATGTGGAAAACACGTGCTTGCAACTAAAAGATTTCACCTCGCTGCGAAGTCCATCAGCCTAAGTCCATTTTCGTATGTGGTGTTGTGTAGACTGTGCTTGCCAATGACTTTATCAAAAGCGTCTTACGATTTCATCGTCGTAATTGGGACATTGGGCATATGTCACATCTAGGGGATCGTAAAAGTCGTCTTTTGTATGGTCATCCTTGCCTTCGATAGGGGCGTGAGCGCAAGTTAGGCTGATGTTGGTGATTTTAGCCTTGATGCGAATTGTTATGAGGCGTTCGCTTATATGCCGAAAATGCAAGACTTTTTGCCTAAGTCCAGCTCTAATAACAAATCCGCATCCGAATAAGAGTTGCCTTGTGGTCTGTTGAGGGACCAAACATAACATGTCTTCTTCTTCTTAGTGGGCGCTACAGTTCGGGGTGAACCTGGGCCTCAACCAACATGCCCCTCCATCTAGCACGATCTTTCGCTAGCCTTTTCCAATGCCGCACACCCAGTTGGCTGAGGTCCCCTTCCACCTGTGTGCGCCATCTTAAGGGCGGCCGTCCTCTGCTTCTTCGTCCCACGGCGTTGGATTCAAAGACTCTCCGGGCTGGAGCTGTGGTGTCCATTCGCTCTACATGGCCCAGCCATCTTAGGCGTTGAATCCGTAGACGCTTGACTAGGCTCATGTCGCTGTACAGCCCATAAAGTTCGTGGTTGAATCTTCTCCTCCATCCCCCGTCTGTGTTTATAGGCCCAAAAATTACGCGCAAAATCTTTCTCTCGAACCGACCAAGGGCCTCCTCATCCGCTTTTGATAGTGTCCATGCTTCTGCGCCGTACAACAGGACCGGGATGATAAGGGTCTTATATAGAGTCAAATTTGTCGTTCGGGAGAGGGCTCTATTACTCAGTTGCTCCTGAGCCCAAAGAAACAGCGATTGGCAAGAGTGATTCTGCGTTTGATTTCGGAACTGATGTCGTTGTTCCAGGTCACTGCGGAACCAAGGTAGACGAAGTCCTTAACTACCTCGAACTTATATCTGCCCATACAAACATTCTTGCCAAGACGTCGGTGTTGAGTGTCCTTTTTGCATCACGCATACATTTAGTTTTGCCCTCGTTTACCGCCAAACCAATTTTCGCCGCCTCCATCTCAATACTCGCAAACGCCTCATTGACATCTCGCTGTGATCTACCTATTATGTCAATATCGTCGGCGTATGCAAGGAGTTGCGAGGATTTGAAATAGATTGTGCCTCTTGTATTGGCCAGTGATTTTTGCACAATCATTTCCAATATGATGTTGAAGAAATCACACGACAGCGCATCTCCCTGCCTAAATCCTTTTTTGACATCAAAACTATCGGTAAGGTGTTCACCGATTCGGATGAAGCAGCGAGCATTCTCCAAAGTCATCCTGCATAGGCTAACGAGTTTAGCAGGTATGTCAAAGGTAGACATAGCGTTGTATAGCTCGTCTCTAATTACGCTGTCGTATGCGGCTTGGAAGTCGACAAATAGGTGGTGAGTGTCCACTTGAAATTCATTGGTTTTCTCCAGTATCTGCCCTAGTGTGAAGATTTGGTCGATGGTGGACTTCCCTGGCCTGAATCCGCACTGATAAGGACCTATCAGCTTATTTACAAAAGGCTTCACGCGTTCACACAAAACGGCAGAGAAGATTTTGTAGGCGATGTTAAGGAGACTTATTCCTCTATAGTTGGCGCAATCGGAGGGGTCTCCTTTCTTGTGGATCGGGCATACGATGCTGAGACTCCATTCCTCGGGCATGCTTTCCTCTAACCATATCTTACGGATGAGCTGGTGCATGCTCCCAACCAGGTCATCCCCAGCTGCCTTGAAGAGCTCAGCAGACAGTCCGTCTGCGCCAGCAGCTTTATTCGACTTGAGCTTCGATATGGCAATCTTAACTTCGTCGAGGTCAGGGGGACAGAATTCTCTGCGGTCTCCGTCGATTAGAAACATCGCCGTTATACAGTCTGCAGAAGTGGTTTTTCCATATTCTCAGCATCGACTGCGGTTCTACTACTAGGTGTCCGTTCTCATCCCTGCAGGCTTCCGTTCTGGCTTTATAACCTTTATAACATAACATGTACAAAGCCGAATATCACTTCTCTTTTTTTAGGGTTCCGTACCCAAAGATAAAACGGAACCCTATTACTAAGACTTCGCTGTCCGTTCGTCCGTCCGTCCGTCCGTCCGTCCGTCTGTCACCAGGGTGTATCTCATAAACCGTGATAGTTAGACAGTTGAAATTTTCACAGATGATGTATTTCTGTTGCCGCTACCACGACAAATACTAAAAACAGAACAAAATGAATATTTATGGGGGGCTCCCATACAACAGACATGATTTTCATCCAAAAAATCCCCTTGGTCACATACTGAACTAAGGTTAGTCGACTTAGCCTTTTTTCGTTTTTTTTTTTGGCTTATTGCTTGTTTGCCGTCATTAACATTAAAAAAAAAAATCTAACGAATCTAGGTACTAAAAGCCATTGAAGAAGGTAGAAGACAGTGAACAGAGGCTTGGTGTCGTGTTTCATATAGTGTCTTTCCTTTACCTCAGCCTGTTGGCGCTATTACTTACTTACTTACTTAGGTGGCGCTACAGTCCGTGGTGAACATGGGTCTCAACCAACAAGCGTCCCCAGCCGGCATGGTCTTTGGCCAGCTGTTTCCAGTGCCGCACGCCCAGTTGGTTGAGGTCCCCTTCCACCTGCGTGCGCCACCGCTGAGGCGGCCGTCCTCTGCCGCGCCTTCCTTCCGGAGTGGATTCGAAGACTTTTCGGGTCGGAGCTGTATCTTCCATGCGCTCTACATGGCCTAGCCACCTTAGACGCTGTATCCGTAGACGTCGTACCAGGCCGATGTCGCTGTACAACCCGTACAGTTCTTCGTTATATCTTCTCCTCCATACACCGTTTGAACAAACGGGACCGTAGATAGTGCGCAGAATTTTCCTCTCGAAACGACCAAGGGTATCTTCATCCGCTTTTGTTAAGGTCCAAGCCTCTGCGCCTTAAAGGAGGACTGGGATGATCAAGGTCTTATATAGTGTCACCTTGGTTTTCCGAGAGTGGGCTCTACTTCTCAATTGCCTCTTAAGCCCAAAGAAACAGCGTTTGGCAAGAGTGATTCTGCGTTTTATCTCAGCGCTGGTGTTGTTGTCGCTGGTCATCAGTGAGCCAAGTTAAACGAATTCCTTGACCACTTCAAAGTTATATCCGCCCATGGTGACGTTCTGGCCAATACGTCGGTGTTGTCCGTCTCTTTTAGATGAAAGCAGATATTTGGTTTTACCCTCATTAACCTTGAGACCCATCTTAGCCGCTTCTACCTCAATGCTCACGAAAGCCTCATTGACGTCTTGCTGTTTTCGACCAATTACGTCAATATCGTCGGCGTACGCAAGCAATTGCGTAGACTTGAAATAAATCGTACCTCTTGTGTTGGCCAGTGACTCTTGCACGATCTTTTCAAGCACGATGTTGAAAAAGTTGCACGACAGCGCGCCGCCCTGCCTAAATCCTTTTTTAACATCAAAGGTCTCGGTTTGCTCATTACCGACCTTAATGGAGCAGCGAGAATTCTCCATTGTCATCCTGCACAGTCGGACGAGTTTGACAGGGACGTTAAAACTAGACATGGCTTTGTACAGCTCGTCTCTATATACGCTGTCATACGCGGCCTTGAAATCGACGAAGAGGTGGTGAGTGTCGATTTTGTATTCCTGGGTCTTCTCCAAGATCTGCCGTAGCGTAAATATTTGGTCTATTGTGGATTTACCTGGCCTGAAACCACACTGATAAGAGCCGATCAGGTTATCCACAAACGGTTTCAGGCGTTCACACAATACGGCAGAGAAGATCTTATATGCGATGTTAAGGAGACTTATTCCCCTATAGTTGGCGCAGTTATAGGGTCTCCTTTCTTATGGACCGGGCAAACGATGCTGAGATTCCATTCGTCGGGCATGCTTTCCTCCGACCATACCTTGCAAATGAGGTGGTGCATGCACCTTACCAGCTCATCTCCAGCCGCCTTAAAAAGGTCAGCAGACAGGCCGTCTGCGCCAGCGGCTTTATTAGACTTAAGTCTTGATATCGCTCTTTTGACTTCGTCTAGGTCGGGTGGACTGAATTCTGTTACTTCGTGGTCCATTGCGAATGGCTCGTTCTGCCTGACAGCGGTATCTTGTCTATCATCGCCGTTATACAGTCTGCAGAAGTGGTCTTTCCAAATCCTCAGCATCGACTGCGACTCTACTACCAGTTCTCCATTTTCATCCCTGGCGGCCGCCACTCTGGCTTTGTAGTCATGGCATGTTCGTTTTACCTTGTTGTAAAACTTACGGGCGTCATTCCTGCGGAAGCATCTCTCCATCTCCTCGATCTTACGCTTTCCGAGCTCTCTCTTCTTTCTTCTGAAAAGCGTGTGTTCCTCTCTTCTCTTCTGCTCATAGATTTCGCGAGCAGCTCTCGTCCGTCGTTGCAGCATGGCTTTATATGCCTCTTGTTTTGCTGCATGGGCTTGTTCGCTATTAGTCCTTTAAAATTAGATGTCGTTCGACCTTTCGTTGCACTTTTTGGGCACAGTAAAAACGTACTTTTAAAATCATTATTTTTAATTCATTAAAAAAATACTGTCAAGTCCAATTGAGTTATTCAGAATGTTTTCCGCATTTAATTTACACCCGTATACGGAACACTGTTTCTTATGATTTATGTTGTCACGCATAGAAACATGTATGTTCGGATAGAGTATTTTTTAAATGCACTCTAGATTTTGTAAAATATTTTAATGTTAAAAACACACAAATATCTTTTTCTTTTAATTAATTGTTTTATTTTATTTTTCTTTTTATTTTATTTCTATTTTTAGTCAATGCAGCCACTGAAATCAGGAAATGATTTTGTATAGACATTTTCAAAACCAAAACTATGGCGTAAAACAAAAAACTCAACAGCCACACTCAACACCAACACTAGACTACCTTCAGTTTACACATTTACTGCCATGTCCATGGTTCAATAAAACCTCTATCAAACTAATTAAACACAAATATACACTTACACTCAAGAAATAAATAAATAATTAAAATGAGAAGAGGAATATATGGAAATACAAAAATATTAAAATAAAATCAAAATATTAAGAGGAATGTATGGAGTCGAAAAATGATTCTCAGTCAAACTGAAGTTTAAATTTAATTTAAAAAAAAAAAGTTAAACTATTATAGTTATTTATTGTTTAGTACATTGTTTATAATTAATTCTATATTGGCATGTATTGTTTTCCCCTTTCGTTTTCCTGCACTGCATAATTTAATTAACTATTCGCTGCTATTTTTAATAATGAAATTGTATACGTATGTAATTCTGTTGGCTAAATGTTAAAAGGCAATTCACATAAAATGAATTTAATTTAAATTGTATTTATTTACAATGAAATTATAATTAACTGAGTAAATAAAAAATATTTTCTTGATTAAATGCTTCATAAATCGGTTGTGTTTGTTGTGTTCAAAGGATTACTTACGGATACAGAGGCCAAAGACTCTATGCGAGCTCTCACTTTGCCGATTTTAGAAGTTTCTAATTAAACTGTGAAGAGTCTGTAATCTATACATGTGACCGGTAAATAAAATATTTTATTTGTGAGCAGAGTCACATTAAACAAATATATAAAATGTAAAAACAAACCAAACAATTTATTTTGATATAAGGGTCCGCCAAATAACTTTTTTTTTTTGAAAATGCTATTAAAAAAAAACTACTGAATATCTTCTCAAATTTCTTTTTTTATTTGAAAGTACAATCCTTCCGGTTAATAATGGAAAATAATTTCATTCAAATGGCTGCCTCGGCTGGCCATGCAGTAGCCTACACGATCGGTCCAATTTTTAAGCACATTATCGATTATGTGCAGCTGTATTTCACCAATGGCTTCACGAATATTGTCCTTTAAAGCGTCAATTGTCTCTGGCTTGTCGGCGTAACACTTATCTTTGACGGCACCCCACAAATAATAGTCAAATCGCAGCTCCGAGGTAGCCAAACGACATCAGGTCTGCGGTTGATAATGTGATCTTCAAAAACAGGACGGATTCAAGTCTGACACTCACTATGTAAATGCTGGTGTTCCCCAGGGCTCCGTTTTGTCTCCGACACTCTTTCTTATTTTTATAAATGATCTCTTGTCTGTTACTTCTAATCCAATTCACTCCTTCGCTGACGACAGTACCCTCAGCTTCTCATATTCGTTCACTAGTTTACGACCTTGCACTTCGGTTGTATATAGTGAGCGGCAGCGTATGTTAAGCTCATTAAATTCCGACATCGACAGCATCATCCAATGGTGTAAAAACAATAGCGTATAAGGCGTTAAAGCGTATAACCAACCCGCAGCCATTATCCATGAATGGCACTTGCACCTCAGAAACCGAAAAGCTTCCCATCCTGGGTATGTGTGTTGCTCACAATCCTAATTGGAGCGACCACATATTCAGTGTCGTCAAGAATGCTGCGAAATGCCTAGGCTTCTTATACAGATGCAAGAAATTTTTCTCACCCTTAGATCTGGCTACAATCTATAAGGCGTTCATTCGCCCCAAATTAGAGTTTAACGCTCATGTCTGGTCCGGTGCTTCCAAGACCTCACTGCACCTACTAGACAGAATGCAAAAACGCGCCAAAAAACTGATAGGTGACTCCAGTATTACCAAAACATTAGACTCGCTGGAACACCGCAGGAATGTTACCTGCCTCTCCCTGTTTTATCGTTACTACCACCAAAAATGCTCTGATGAAATAGCCAGTTGCATTCCGCCCCTTCAACATTTCTCCCGCAATACACGTCTCTCTAGGAATGCTCACCAAGATACCCTGAAGCCCGCTTTCGGACGTACTGTCAAATATAGAGAATCTTTCATTAACCGAACCTCACGAATCTGGAACTCCCTGCCGGATTCGGTTTTCCCCCCTCAATGCAACATGCAAGCATTTAAGATCAATGTTCATCGGCATCTCCTCTATTCCTCTTCCTCTCTACCTTCTGCCCGCACTGTGTCGCCGACATAATAAGGTTATTAGAACTTGAGTGCGCGCAAATTATTAAAAAAAAAAAACAGGGCGCAAAACATCGAGCGTAACTTCGGCTGTGTGGCACGTAGCGTCGTCCTGTTGAAACCAAATGCTGCCAATATCCTTCTCTTCAATTTTTGTGAACAAAAATTCGTTCAACATGGCCCGATAACGATCGCCATTGACTGTAACAGCCACTCCTTGCTCATTTTCGAAGAAAAATGGCCCAATTATGCCTCTGGACCAAAATCCGCACCAAACAGTGGCTCGTTTTGGGCGTACCGGCTATTCAATGTATGCGTGCGGGTTTTCTGTGCCCCAAATGCGACAATTTTGCTTGTTTACATACATACCCGCCAAGATCAAAATGAGCTTCATCTGGCAAAATCGGCATCTTCTGTAAGTCGATCGTAGGCCCACTTAGCGAAGCGAAAACGCAGTGGATGGTCAGTTGGCTTCAACTCCTGAACCAATTGGACTTTGTATGGCGTCATACCAAGGTCTTTATGCAAAATTCGTCTCAATGATGTCTCCGAAATGTTCAATTGTTGAGAACGACGGTGAATTGATGTTGATGGCGCTTCGCACACACTTGCTGCCGCAGCAGCAATATTCTCGGGTGTACGCACTGTTTTTGGCTTTTCACGCTTCGGTTTATCGATGAGGAGGCCAGTTTCTTTCACTTTTTTCAGAAGATAACGAGCTGACGGTGCTTCTCTTCTTCCAAAATCCGTACGCAATTTTCGCACGCATTCTGCAACATTACCATGATTTTCAAAGTAATGTCGCAATATTGCCCAGCGTTGTTCAAGCGTATACTCAACCATATTCGTTCAGCGGAAGGATAAAGCTAATTATCTGTCAAATCAGACATGAGCTAAGTGTTACCAGTGTTACCAGCACTTCTTCTTCTTAGTGGGCGCTACAGTTCGGGGTGAACCTGGGCCTCAACCAACATGCCCTTCCATCTAGCACGATCTTTCGCTAGCCTTTTCCATTGCCGCACACCCAGTTGGCTGAGGTCCCCTTCCGCCTGTGTGAGCCATCTTGAGGGCGGCCGTCCTCTGCTTCTTCGTCCCTCGGGGTTGGATTCAAAGACTCTCCGGGCTGGAGCTGTGGTGTCAATTCGCTCTACATGGCCCAGCCATCTTAGGCGTTGAATCCGTAGACGCCTGACTAGGCTCATGTCGCTGTACAGCCCGTAAAGTTCGTGGTTGAATCTTCTCCTAAATCCCCCGTCTGCGCTTATAGGCCCAAAAATCACGCGCAAAATCTTTCTCTCGAACCGACCAAGGGCCTCCTCATCTGCTTTTGACAGTGTCCATGCTTCTGCGCCGTACAACAGGACCGGGATGATAAGGGTCTTATACATAGTCAACTTTGTCGTTTGGGAGGGGGCTCTATTACTCAATTGCCCCCTGAGCCCAAAGAAACACCGATTCGCAACGGTGATTCTGCGTTTGATTTCGGAACTGATGTCGTTGTTCCAGGTCACTGCGGAGCCAAGGTGGACGAAATCCTTAACTATCTCAAACTCATATCTGCCAATGCAAATGTTCTGGCCAAGACGTCGGTGGTGAGCGTCCATTTGCGCCCTCGTTTACCGCCAAACAAATTTTCGCCGCCACCCCCTCGATATCTCTGGATATCGCCTCATTGACATCTCACTGTGTCCCTCTGATTATGTCAATGTCAGCCGCATATGCGAGGAGTTGTGAGGATTTGAACGAAATTTTTACTCTTGTGTTGGCCAGAGATTCTTGCACAAACATTTCCAACACGATGTTGACGAAACCACACGACAGCGAATCACTCTGCCTAAATCCTTTTTTGACATCAAAACTATCGGTAAGGTGTTCACCGATTCGGATGGAGCAGCGAGCATTCTCCAAAGTCATCCTGCATAGTCTGACGAGTTTAGCAGGTATGTCAAAGGTAGACATGGCGTTGTAAAGCTCGTCTCTAATTACGCTGTCGTATGCGGCTTTGAAGTCGACAAATAGGTGGTGAGTGTCGACTTGAAATTTATTGGTTTTCTCCAGTATCTGCCGTAGTGTGAAGATTTGGTCGATGGTGGACTTCCCTGGCCTGAATCCGCACTGATAAGGACCTATCAGCTTATTTACAAAAGGCTTCAGGCGTTCACACAAAACGGCAGAGAAGATTTTGTAGGCGATGTTAAGGAGACTTATTCCTCTATAGTTGGCGCAATCAGAGGGGTCTCCTTTCTTGTGGATCGGGCATACGATGCTGAGACTCCATTCCTCGGGCATGCTTTCCTCTTACCATATCTTACGGATGAGCTGGTGCATGCTCCCAACCAGGTCATCCCCAGCTGCCTTGAAGAGCTCAGCAGACAGTCCATCTGCGCTTCGATATGGCAATCTTAACTTCGTCGCGGCCAGGGGGACAGAATTCTCTGCGGTCTCCGTCGATTAGAAATGGATCATTCTGCCTGACAGCGGTATATTGACTAACATCGCCGTTATACAGTCTGCAGAAGTGATTTTTCCATATCCTCGGCATCGACTGCGGTTCTGCTACTAGGTGTCCGTTCTCATCTCTGCAGGCTTCCGTTCTGGCTTTGTAACCTTGGCATGTTCGCTTTATCTGTTGATAAAACTTTCTAACGTCACGCCTGCAGTAACACCGCTCCAAATCCTCAAACGCGCGCTTCTTGTGCTCTTTCTTCCGAAATAAGCACTACTTGAAAAAAAAAAAAACACGTTAGATGGCGGACCCTTTATGAATATATTATATAATATAATATAAAATCGTTTTTATCATAATATCCTGCTATACTCTTTGTGTTGCATGCAATTGTCTATTTAATAATGTTTTCTAATTTTTGCTTCATGCTGTGATGTCTTTAACAATTTTTTTCAAAAAAACAAAAATTATAAAAAAAAGCACAACTTACATGTATAAATATAAATAAATAAAATTATGAAAGATCCTTTTCGTGGCAATTGTTTTTAGTACTTTGCATATGAAACGAAATTCAGAGACGACGATTCAGTTCCTATCAACTTATAATACGTAAATACAAAGTTATAAAATAACTAATTATTTGTTAACTATTCTCCTGTAAATATTATAAAACAACTTTTGGACTAATTCGATTTACTAAATTTTTGTATACTCATTTAACCCAAAATAAATACTGCCGTAACTAAAAATCCTCCTTTAATATATTTGTAATATATTTTTCGAGTACTTGAATAAATGATTTTTATTTTAGTTATGAACAATGTTTTTTAACCGACACTTGTGCGCACAAGGGGAAAGCATAATTTTAAATATTAAATGTTTTAAATAGCAACAAAAAAAAACTTGCTATTATTTTATTGTAAAAACAACAACGCTAAAATTAAAAATATTTTGTATGATTTTGTAAAATAAAACAAAATGTTTAAAAACCAATTCTGATAAATATGAACAAATATGTAATATTTATTTATAGATCATAATAAAGAATTAAATTGTTGTACATTAGTAATAAACAAATAGCATAAATTACATTTAAAAAAAAAATAGCAAAAATTAATTAAAAAGTGAACAAGCATACATACATATATATTCATTTGGTAAGAACCAGTTAAATTAATATAAAACAAATTAACAAAAGAAAAACTATAAAAAAAAAAAAAAAAAGATCGTCTTTTCAAACTAGGAATAGAAAGCATAAATATAAGATTGAACTTCTAGATTGCAGTTGTAATAAGGGAATTGTAAATAATTTAAAGAAACCATTGTACTAACGTGATCAAGATTTAATAAAAACTTTGACAAAAAAAAAATTAAAATATTTACAATTACATAAAGCGCGGATCCCAAACACAACTCTCCTATCGCGACGTGCTGAAGGTCTCAACCACGTTGACTCTTGTCGATAGGGATGATGTGGATGGGAATGTCCCTCCGGCTAAGTGGACTTTGATTAGCAATGTGCTGCTCAAAAGCTACTTCCCGATACTCAAGGAACACCCAGGACCCTTCCCTATTACCCATCATGCAGGGTACTATCAAGGCAGAATTAAGCTGATCTCCTTCGAAGACCAAAGGTCTATGGACCTCTTTAAACTCGCACTCAACAGAGTCGGTGAGACCTGGGAGGGAGCTCAACTTGAGGCTGTACCCTTGAACCAAATCCCGAATAGACCTAGGGCTAGAGGCATTACACCGACCTATCCCGAGGACCCTAAGGAGATTTTGGCAATCCTGCAGAATTGCAATCCCCTAATCCCCACCAAGGATTGGAAAGTAGTCAAGCTAGATGATGATAAGGGAACTTTAAGATTGATTACCATCGTAATCAATCAGGATTCCCTGCCACCTCTGTGAAGCTCAGAATATACAAAAAAGACGGGGAGGACTCAGCTAGGAGAGCCTCCTGTGCTGCATCAGCCGACTCCATGGTATCGACGAACCCAGAGAAACTCCCTACCATGGAGCCGATGATCACTGAGGAGACTCTGTTGACTGGGACCCCCCCCCCCCCCCCCCTCTCTCTCTCTCTGTAGGAGGGTCGCCTCTCCTTATCCTACATTCCTAGCAAGTGGGAGATAACCAAAGTCATTTTCATACCCAAGGCAAGCAAAAGCTCCACACGTATGCAAATGACTTGTGGCCTATTAGTCTCAGATCTTTTCTACTTAAAACTCTACGGAAGATTTTAAACGCACACAGGAAGGCTGTCGGAGGACCAGCAGGCCTACAACAAAGGCAAGTCGGTGGAAACAGCGCTCCACTCACTGGTTGGCATAATAGAAAGGTCACTGGAACACAAGGAACGTACATACCTTAGTGGTCTTTCTCGATTTTGAGTGCGCCTTCGACAGTCACGAAAGCACTGTCTGATCTGGGTGTTACGGGATCAGTGAAAGAACTGGTACGACAGCTGCTAACACAAGGAGTCGTCAAAGCCAACTTCGCTGGTGCCTTTTTAACAAGAATGGTCAGTAGAGGTACCCCTCAGGGTAGAGTACTCTCCCCTCCCTCTGGAACGTGGCGGTCAATGAACTACTACTGTTGCTAGAAGAGGAAGTGACCGCTGTGACCGCCTATGCAGATGACATTGCTATTACCGTCACAGGAAAATTTCCCAGCACCCTAAGCGATCTAATGCAGGGTGCATTACATACAGTAGTAACCTGGATGCAGTGCTGTGGGCCTGGGGTCAACCCCAAGAAGACTGACCTAGTACTGTTTACAAATAAATATAAAATTCCGCCCTCCAACCCACCGAGGCTGGGTGAAACCCAATTAATAATCAAAGATCAGGCTTAATACCTAGGCCTAGTCCTTGACGGGTAGCTGAATTGGAAACCCAACATTCTCGATCGTGTCAAGAAAGCAACCACTGCTCTCTACAGCTGTAAGAAGGTGGTGGGCAAAAAGTGGGGTCTCCAACCCAGAATTATGCACTGGCTCTAAATAGCAGGCATAAGGCTCATTCTCCTGTACGGCATCGCAGTCTGGTGGACTGCTCTGGACAAGACAGTCTATCGAAACCTTCTGGGGAAAGTACAAAGATCGGCTAGCTTATACATAAGCGGCGCGATCAGATCAACGCCCACGGAGACATTTACATTTTTCACCATTGGACCTCTTCAGCAAACAAATTGGTGCCTGCGCGGCCCTACGAATTAGTGGCATAGTAAAATGGCCCACATCACATTAAAGCCATACCAACATACTTAAGGAGAGCTCAGTGGTTTGTATGTTGGACTCTGACGCACGATGAGCCAGTTCGGATCCCGATAACACCAACGCCATCGAATGTTTATTTCGGGGCATCCCTCCTCGGCGGGGCACTGGATAAACTCCCCGTAGTATTTTGAATTTTGAATTTTCGTGGGGGCAAACACCACCATTTATTGGGCTTAGTTCAAGCCAACTTAGTCTGACTTAATCTAACTTAGAAGCTAAGGATGGTGGGGGAGGGGGGCGTGATTAAGAAGACGATTTTTTAAGCATGGAGTGCTGAGGTTGAAGTCGACGTAAGGATTTGAGTTGACACTTCCCAGCACACGGGAAATGGGTTCATTGGAGCCATAGGCGGTGCGGGGGGTGGCCAGATAGAAGAGACGGGGATTACGTACATTGCGAGGGTTAGTGTTGATAGAGGCAGAGTCATAGAGGGTCGCGCAATCAATGGTACCTGAAAGGAGTCGATGAATGAAGAGAATGTCAGATACAGTTCTTCTTTCCTCAAACGTGTTCATGTTGATTAATTTAAGACGGTTTTGATAGGGTGGTAGGAGCAAAGGATTATTCCAGGGGATACCTCGAAGTCCAAAACGTAGGAATCGGCGTTGGATGCTCTCAATTCTAGAAATCTGGGTTTGTTGGTAAGGAGACCACCCTTGAGAGGCGTATTCAAGAAGGGGCTGGACAAAGGTTGTGTAGAGAGATCGGGTAACGTAGGGGTTGGAGAATTCTTTAGACCATCGCTTTACGAAGCCGAGTGCTGAATTAGCTTTAAGGATTATCTCGTCGATATGTGTCCGAAAATTTAACTCCTGGTCATATAATATGCCAAGATCCTGGATATCCTGAACGGTGTCTATGGGTTGATTATTTAGAAAGTAGAGACGGGGATGGGGTTTGATTCGTTTACGTGAAAAAGTAATGGATTGGCATTTGGGAATGTTGAGTTCCAAGCAGTTTTTGGAATACCAGGTGGAAAAACTATTGAGATCTAATAGGATTAGAGAAGGGTCCTGACTGGAGGAAATACTTCTGAAGAACTTGGTATCATCGGCATATAGTAAGATATGGGAATGTTTGATCACCATTTCAATATCGTTAATGGTAAGAACGAAAAGAAGTGGACCTAAGTGGCTACCTTGGGGGACACCGGAGGAAGCTAGAAAATGTTTAAAAAAGGCAGATCTGAAGCGAACACTATAATAGCGATTGTTCAAGAAAGAAGATAGCAATTTCACGGAAATGGGATCGAAACCAAGGGAAGACAGTTTGAAGAGTATTAGTCTGTGGGAAATTTTATCAAAAGCTTTACTGAAATCGGTAGAAATAACGTCGACTTCATTGCCATCCTCTAAGGCGGAGAGGGTAAAGGACACAAATTCAACAAGATTTCTGGTTGTAGATCTGCATTCGAGGAAACCGTGTTGTCTAGGGGAGATTAAGGACTTGCAGCGAAAACTTAACATTTCGTACAAATGCTCTCGACAGTTTGGCAATGGGACGATAATTGTTGATATCGTTCTTTGGCCCTTTTTTGTGTATAGGGGTTATATATGAGGTTTCCCATAACTGGGGAAAGTCGCCCAAACATAGGGATAAAGTGAAGATTTTCGAGAGAGGGAAAGAGAGGGTTGAGGACCATTTTTTTAGGAATATTGCAGGGATTGAATTCATCTTTTTTTTTTTTTTTTTTGTTGAAGGCTTCTGCTATCCGCTGGAGCACTCAGACGCAATCACTGGTCCATTGTACTCCAGACAGACACCATACATTACTGTATATTCTTCGTTTTCCGGAGAAAAATTTGAAGGAGCTTCAGTGATGTAGAGCTAAGGGATTCGGCACACACCACGTCGGCTCCAAGGGTGCGCCACCGTATGCGAGCAAAGGCGGGACAATAACAGAGGAAATGCTATGCAGTATCATCCTCCTCTTCGCCACATGCAGCACAGGTAGGCGTCTCACTGATGCCGAGCACGTAGAGATGCTTGGCAAAAGTGTAATGGCCCGTGATAACTCCCACAAGCCTTCTGCAGTCGATTCTCCTTAAGGACAGGAGGAATGCTGCAGATTTTTTGCAGACATCAGGGCATACGCGCTTAGTCATCCTGCAACCCGGACAATCTCTCCATCTACGGTTTTGTGTGTTAAATACACAATCGTTAATGTAGCAATTTACCGTGGACGCAGGTAGACCTAGAGCGGGTTCAGGTCCTGAGAAGCTCTCCTCTGAACCCATTCTAGCGAGTTCATCAAAGGTCTCATTTCCTGGGATCCCAGAGTGGCCTGGAACCCATACAAGCCTTAATGAATTTAGTCGGCCGACTTTGTTCAGGAAGGACTTGAGTTTAAGCACTAATCTGGAGCTAGTTAAGGGGTTACACACAGCTTTTAGTGCAGCTTAGCTGTCACTACATACGCATATGCTTTCCCCCTTCCACCTGTGCTTCACAACATAGTGCATGGCCATTAGGATTGCGTATATCTCTGATTGGAAGACAGACGCATATTTTCCGAAGGAGAAGTGCAGTCGGATGTTTTCGCGCTCAAAGAAGACCCCAGCACCGGACCCCCGCCCAGATCTGGAGCCATCCGTGAAAATGCGAAGACTATCCTTTCCAGGTTCAGTATCCAGCCATAGCCAATCCTGACGCCATGAAACTCGACTGTGAAATTACGACGCAATAGGATAACGGGCGTCAGTGCGTCAGAAGGCATGTCCATGAGACAGGGGTCGCAGGACAATTCTTGCGCAAGCACACCGTTATTCCTATGCGAGTTGTACCAAAAGCCATTTCTCTTCAGACGAGACATGGCTTTCAGAGCACACCCTCTGATAAATATGTTAAGAGGTGGAAGGTTCATCATAACATCTAGAGCAGCGCCAGGCGTGCTGGGGAAAGCCCCCGTGCAGCTTAGACAAACCGTTCTTTGGAGTTTGGTGAAAGAGGCTACGACGTGTTTGCGTTTTAGTCTGTTCCACCAGACAACCGATGCATATGAGAATATAGGTCTTATCATTGCCGTGTAGATCCAAAGGACCTTTGCCGGGGATAAGCCCCATGTTTTGCCAAAAGCTCCTTTGCATTGCCAGAAAGCTGACAGCGCTTTGGTGGTCTTTGACTCAACATGCTTTGACCAGAGAAGCTTACTATCTAAGATGACTCCTAGATACTTAGCCTCCTTGGATATCGGGATGGAAGTGCCTTTTAGTACCAGCTGAGTCATGTCAGTATTTTTCCTCCTTCTCGTAAAGAGAACGACATCGGTCTTAAGAGGATTGACCGACAGCCCATTTCTGGTACACCAATCATCGATGATCACATTTAGCGCCGACTGTGCTTTGAGACGGACAGTCGCTAAGCATGAGCCGACAGAAAGAACGGCGACATCATCCGCATAGGCCTGGGCGTAGATTCCAGAGGCATTGAGAGCATCAAGCAGGGAATCGACCACCATGCACCATAACAGCGGAGACAGGACGCCACCTTGAGGGCAGCCCCTGTTTACGCCAGATTTGACACACTGGTCGAGGCCTGCATCAGCGGTCAATGTCCTTTAAATTGATTTAATTTGTTTTCGATGACATAGGGGTCGACTGTACGAGGGAGAAAAGGTCCAAGGGAGAAATTCGGTAAATAATCGAAGTAAGCGGGATCCGGGACAAAGGAGTCGTCAGCGAAAGATTGTTTGAAATAGGCGGCAAAAAAATTGGCGATGATGTTAGGGTCATTTGAGGTTTGATCATTGATCAATGTGGAAGTTGTCGATGGTAGAAAGGGAAAGTGGACAAAGAGAGACAGAAGAATTGAAGGGATCGGTTGTGAATATGAGGTCTAGTTGTCTACCCATGTAGTTTGAGATGCCACCACTTTGGCTAAGGTTTGAATCTGCAAGGCGATCCAAGAAGAGACATTCTTTGGCAGTAGTGGGGCTGGTGGTAATATAAAACGATTTTTCGTCTGATTGAGACCATTAAAGATGAGGAAGGTTGAAATCGCCGAAGAGAAGGATTTCATCCTGAGGGTCTCTTAAATCAATTATTTGGTCAATTGTGTTGATGGCGAGTTGATAAGATTCTATGGGTTGTGAGGGCAAGATGTAGAAATAAGTGATGTAAAGTGACTTCTGGGGTAGCACAATCTTGATTGAAATAAAGTCGAGATGTGGGGAGGATGATACTGCAATTAGGGAAGAGTCAATTGAATTAAGG
Source organism: Eumerus sabulonum (assembly GCA_951905685.1). Lineage (NCBI taxonomy): Eukaryota > Metazoa > Arthropoda > Insecta > Diptera > Syrphidae > Eumerus > Eumerus sabulonum. The sequence goes on from OX645060.1 coordinate 12,607,832, forward strand.
ACGGCTAGAAGGACGCCTCGACAGGGGCAACCCTCAATGGGTCGGCCGAGTTCGTCATCGCGATAAACATAGAAATCTGATGGGAACAGTTCGGAGTTTTTTATGCCGGGGATCAGGTTCGTTTCGGTCAGAGCAAAGATTTCAAAGGGTAGAGCATGTGATTGTTGGAAGACAGGTTGGGTTTTTGAGCGGAGACCTCTTACGTTCTGATAATAGAAGGTAAGAGGAAGATTTTGACGGAGTGATGGTATAGCCGGAAGGGGAAGCGATTTAGGGACGAAAAAACTTATCGTGATCAGCTCTGCTACGTTGAAGGTGAGATATTCGTTTAGAATGAATGTACTGGCGATAGGTATCAAGATCATTTGACACTTTTTAGGGCGGAATATTAAGGAATTCGTTGTATTTGATGAAGAGTATCTTGAGGCTAGCGAAGTCCGTAGGGAGACCTTCCTGTTTAATGGAAACCATGACGCTTGTGTTTGTATTACCTTCATAGCAAACCGAGTCGGATTTATCATGAAGGTAAGTCAAAAAGAGACGAATGTTCCCATATATCTTCTTATCTCTTAGCCGAGAGAGAGCGTAGCGATTTTGGGCAGGGTCAGTAGTAAGCTGAGTAAGTTTAACTGTAGGAGGCATAAGGGGATCAAGGAAAGATTGAGTTGCGACAGAAGAATGGGTGAGTGGGGCAGGAATTGTTGCTGCGGGTAGAGATGAAGAGTCGGGCGAAGGGGTGGGATTTTGTGCGGAGATATTGGAAGGGGATGGTTGGGAGGGGTTAAGGATATGAGAGCTACGGAAGTTTGGATACTTGGCTCCTGACGTGAGGTCAAAATTTGGAAATGGATTCGGGACAGGTGATTGGGTAGAAGGGGTGTTAATAAATGCTGGATTCGATTTAAATGAGACGCGTTGACGTTGGGGTTTTGGCTGAATTTTGCTAGATAGATGAGAAATCGATGGATGTGTAAAATTTGGAAAGAGGTTGGTTTTAAAACTTCAGTTTTGGTGTGAATTAGGTGGAATTTTGGGATGCTCGCTAAACTTGGGTTGAAAATTGTTAGGTTTTGGACGTATGGAAGCTTGCTTTTTTGGTGCTTTGGGTTTTCTTTTAGGAAAGATTTTATGGAAATGTAAAGTTTTACCAGAGGGGGTGAGGAAAAGTCATGTGTATTTGAGGGGAATGAGGGGTGAGTTAGGCTTATTGGGTATTTTTTTACAATTACTTATAATTATACTAAACTTTTCAGGGTTCCGTACCCAAAGGTAAGACGGAACCCTATTACTAAGACTTCGCTGTCCGTCCGTCCGTCCGTCCGTCTGTCACCAGGCTGTATCTCATAAACCGTGATAGTTAGACAGTTGAAATTTTCACAAATAATGTATTTCTGTTGCCGCTACCATGACAAATACTAAAAACAGAACATGGTATGGGCTCCCATACAACAGACATGATTTTCACCCAAAAAATCCCCTTGGTCACAAACTGAACTAAGGTTAGTCGACAGTATCCCACAACCAGTAGCAAACTTCCCAGTTTTGATCTCTTTTGTGTCTTTGATGAATTAATCCTAGCTGCAAACCTTTTCCGATATTTCCCATTATTGTTATTCACCTTTTCACATCGTTGTTGTCAAATAAGACAATTGATTTGAATTCAATGGACTCTTTGATGATCAACTATATCTCATCATGAAGATTTTTGATTATGAAAGTAATATGCCGATAACCTGCCTGCAACCAAGATCTGTCATCATACAAACAACGTGATTCAATGTGATGACTGATTAGGTAACTTACATAGTCATAGATGGTACGGAACCCTTCGTGCGCGAGTCCGACTTGCACTTGGCCGGTTTTTTTTCTTAAAACAGTTAGTTTACCAAGCAGCATCAGTGTTTTCGGGAGTTCCATCGATGGTGAGTTGGGAGCAGTTGTTGTCGCAAATTTTTTGGATCCTGTTGTTCCAATCAGATTGAGTCCAAGAGGTACCAAATCGTTGAACGGTAGGCAGCTGAGCTGGTTGAGGTGTTATGTTTTCCAGAGGTGGTAACGCTGTCAATAGAGTTCTTGATAGGGCAGGGGTTTGAAGCAAAGGTGGGGGGTCCGTGTAGTTACATTCAGTTCATCCATGATCGATGTATCGTAAGGCTGTGGCTGAGGGGTGAGGGGCAAAATCAAGCTGATCTCCTTCGAAGACCAAAGGTCTATGGACCTCTTTAAACTCGCACTCAGCAGAGTAGGCGAGATCTGCGAAGGAGCTCAGCTTGGGGCTGTACCCTTGAACCGAATCCCGAATAGACCTAGGCCTAGAGCCATTATACCGGCCTATCCCGAGGGCAGTAAGGAGATTTTGGCAATCCTGCACAATTGCAATCCCCTAATCCCCACCAAGGATTGGAAAGTAGTCAAGCTAGAAGATGTTAAAGGACCTTCAAGATTGATTACCATCGTAATAAATCAGGATTCCCTGGCACCTCTAGCTCTGGTCAACAACATGATCTCTCTGGGCTTTGACTCTGCGAAGCTCAGAATATACAAGAAAGACGGGGAGGACTCAGCTAGGAGAGCCTCCTGTGCTGCATCAGCCGACTCCATGGTATCGACGAACCCAGAGCAACTCCCTACCATGGAGCCGATGATCACTGCGGTGACTCTGTTGATTGGGACCCCCCCCCCCCCCCCCCCAAGGTAGTGAACGAGATTGCCGGGAAAGACAGTAATCTACTGTCCGACCTTGGAGAGACTATGTCAGAATTCGAGGTGGAGTCTGACGAAGAGTCTGCCAACGTCACAGCGGTGGAGGTTAAAGATTGCGGCCATCATGCCATCTCGGCCGCCCTAATGCTCCGCCTCACCAAAAGCGGAGAAGACGTCGCTCTTATCCAGGAACCATGGATAGCAAATAACATGGTACGTGGACTCGGAACATCCGAATATAAGCTCACCTACGTGTGCGATGCCTCGGCCTATTTAGCCCATGACCACCCAAGTCCTCCCCCTCCGGCCAACACCTGCAGTAACACCTCTCCAAATCCTCAATCGCGCGCTTCTCGTGCCCTTTCTTCTTTCTTCTGAGAAGCTTATGATCCTCCCTTTATTTAAACTCGTAGACCCCAAGAGCGGTTCTTGCTCTTTTATGCACTCTTCTTCGAACCAGGTGTTTCTTCGTTGTGGAGCCGTGAAGCCCAAAACTTCGGATGTAGAGCTTTTCAGGGGTTGTTTGCAAAAGTTCCACTGCTGGTTGAGGTGTAGTGGAGAGCTTAAGGGACTAGCGGTTTCTGGCTATAGTACCTTTTCGACGTCATAACTTTGTATTCTTACTCTACTCCGCTGCGTTCGTGATATCCGTAAGCGCATCTTGGCTAATTCGACATAGTGGTCCGAGTCGATGTTAGCCCTTCGGAAAGTTTGAAAATCAAGAATAGTGGAGGTGTGTCTGACGTCGATTGCGATGTGATCAATACGGATGGTGGTCATCGGTCTTAAGAGGATTGACTGACAGCCCATTTCTGATACACCAATCATCGATCACATTTAGCGCCGCCTGTGCTTTGAGACGGACAGTCGCCAAGCATGAGCCGACTGAAAGAATGCACCAGGTTGGATAGTCGAATTAAATTGTTGCCACCATTTACGGGCCTTTCGGTTCTCCTTTAGCAGCTCCTTGAATTCCGGAGGATAATTTATGAAAAAATCGTTCGGCACTTTTTTTCAGATAGGCGTATTTTCCACGCTGCGTGCTGAATAGCTTCAATGAATCGGTCGACTTCGTGGCACTCTTAGGCTAATACCTCCTTGAATTTCAATCCTAAAACCTTCCCACATTGTCTTTAAGAAATGCTAGGATACTCGTAAGAATCAGATTTTTCTCTGAAAGGCAATTATTAATGATCCTGGTCATCAGTGCAAATAAGGCTGCACAGTGGCATTAGCGTTCATTTATCCTGCGGACGAACATACAGAAGAAATGTAAATTGACGTTTACAGGAGCATTATGATTAATCTACTTATTTATCGTGCGAACAATTTGTAACTTAGTAAAAAGGACGAAATTGAAGGATCAGGGAACGTCGAGGATTGCGTAAGCTAAATGGCCCATCATAGCGCACGTACCACTATAAGGATGTCATACAAAAACATTGTTTGCCTCCTACAGGACCTTTTGCAGATGAAAACACGGAGCACATCACCACGTTTTTTGCACGTATACATCGCATGTCCTTTTTACGAAACAAAAACTGTTATCGAGTTGAGACAAATTATACTCGACCAGTGATTACTTTATTGTACAAAGAACTGAGTCCATTTCCAAAAAGAACAAGAACACCGAATGACACGTTGTCAAATCAGTTTAAGCAAGATTTAGGAACACGACAGGCAAACACTATTTTTGTGACCAATTCGTGGTTTTATATAACTCTAAATCGTCTTCTAGGGAGGGAGGGAGCGAGCAAACAGAACAAAGAAGCTGATCGCGTTTAGCTTGGCAAACGCCAGCTTCGTTCTCTGTCCCTGCTCAATCCAAGTTGACACACAGCCTCCGCATGGCCTCCCCTAGATAGCTATACTGGCACCCGCCAGGTAGTGAACCAATGTATGCAGCGACCCGACCCCTTGTTCCTGGGGAAAGAGGAACCTGGCCCTCCAGGTTGGGGGTTGCGCTTAGGGTTAACTTCCCTATCGCTTAAAACCAAAGCTTGTTCAGAGAGAACTAACAGCCTCGGATATGGGCGGATTACATGTTGACGACCCCCGCAACATCTAAAAGGAAGGGGATTCCGGATCTGCAACTGGAACGTTAGGTCCCTCAACAGACCAGGTGCAGCCGAACAACTGGTCAACTCTTTGGACTGCTATAAGGCAGACATTACCGCGCTCCAAGAAGTGTGATGGGATGGACCAGGCAAAAGCGGATGAAAAACTGTGATATCTACTACGGAAACTGCTACAGGGAAAATAAACCACGCTTATTCGGATGCGGATTTGTTATTCGAGGCAGGCTCAGAACAAAAGGCTTAAGCTTCCAGTATGTAAGCGAACGCCTCATAACTATCTGCATCAAGGCTAATCTCGCCAATGTAAACTTTAATATGTGTCCTCGCCCCCACAAAGGAGAAACATGACCGACATAAAGACGACTTCTATGATCTCATATGCCCAATGTCCCAGCTAGGACACCAAAATCGTTCTAGGAGATTCCAATGCGAAGCTGGGTAAGGAAGCTATCTTTGAACGGGTCATTGGAAAGCACATCCTACACAACACCACGTCAGAAAATGGAATAAGGCTATCGGAATTTATGGCGGGATATAATCTGGTAGTAGCAAGTACACGATTCCCACACCTCAACATCCATAAGGTGACCTGGCGGTCTTTCGATCAATCGACAACCAACCAAATTGATCATATTACGATCGACGGCAAACACTCCTCCAGCATCCTAGATGTCCGAACCTTTCGAGGAGCCAACATCGACTAGGATCATTACCTTGTTGCAACCAAGGTACGGAGGCGAATTTCTCGGAATCAACGGAGTCGAGTAAGAACATCAAAATTTAACGTCGGAAAGCTGCAATCGCAGGAGACCGCCAGGAACTTCGCCGAGCTCTCTCAAGTCCCAATGCAATCTGCAGAACAGCAATGGAGTCGTTGTCAAAACGTCATTAGAGAGGCCGCCTCAGATGTACCCGGTTTCGAGCCACCACCGTCGAGAAACCCCTGGTTTGATGATGAGTGCAGACAGGCCCATTGTAATGCATACATGGCCATATTGCATCGACGGACGAGGGCTGCCCGCAAGCTCTATGAACAGAAAAGGAGGAAGGAGCATGCGCTTCTGAGAAGGAAAAAGAAGGAGCACGAAAAGCGAGAGACCGAGGAGATGGAGAGACGTTATTGCAGGAACGATATTCGAAAGTTTTACCAAAAAGTAAAACGAACATGCCAAGGCTATAAAGCCAGAGCAGAAGCCTGCAGGGATGAGCACGGACAACTAATAGTGGAGTCACAGTCGAAGCTGAGTTTGTGGAAGGACCACTTCTGCAGACTGTATAACGGCGATGGTAATCAAAATGCCGCCGTCGGGCAGAACGAAGCATTCACAATGGACGAAGACGAAAGAGTATCCCGTCCACCCGACTTAGACGATGTTAAGATAGCAGTATCGAAACATAAGTCTTATAGAGCTGCTGGAGCTGAACTTCCCGCGGAACTGTTTAAAGCAGCTGGCGATGAGCTGATTAGGAACATGCACCAACTCATCTGCAAAATATGGTCGGAAGAATGCATGCCCGATGAATGGAATCTCAGCATCGTTTGCCCGGTCCATAAGTAAAGAAACCCCTATGACTGCACCAACTACAGAGCTATATGTAAGTCTCCTGAACGTTATACTGGATACTGCGAGGAATCATTTTGCACGTTCAGCGACCGTAACAGAGAACAATCTTGTTTTGGGCTTGTTTTATCCCAACCCATAATATTTCGCGAAAACGTTGGAGAATGGTTTCATTCCGCCTGAAACCTTCCCATACTTGGACGCACATCAGTACTTATCAAACGAAAATAACGTGCCTATCATATACCTCAATGCTAGAAGGGCAACAGATAAAAAGATCGTCTATAGCCCTAACTACTTAAATTTTGAACTAAAGTACTGCACTAGCGTACCTGGAAGGGATGAAATAAATATCAGTAGATATAACACAGCACCGTGAGCACCGTGGCGCAGTGGGTAGTGTGTTGGCCTCTGATGCCGATGACACGGGATCGAATCCCGACACAGCCATGTCATCGAACGTGTTTTTCACGGTGTTTCTCCTCAGCGGGGTTCTGACAAAGCCCCCTGTAGTAAAATTGTCATGAAAAAGCTTCTCGAAATTCGCCGTTCGGAACCGGCAATAAATTGTAGGTCCCTTTCACCTATGGGAAAATGAAATCACACACAACATGGGTGATTGAGAGAAGCTCGGCTCAGGTCCTCATTGGACTGTAACGCCAACATACATACATACAGATATAACACAGGCAAATACTGGTGGCTCGACTGGGTCATGGCTTAGATTAAGACCAGGAAGAGGCTTCGGCACCTGACTTATGAGTTGTCGAAGCTCATGGGCTTCGAGAACCCAAAGACCAGGTGTCGGGGCCTAATCCTTTTGCTCTAAGTTAGGCTAGGATTAGTTTAAGTTAGACTAAGTAGCGTTAGATTAGACTAAGTAATGTAATGTAATCAGAAAGATTCAACAAGGTTTTTCCCACAATTTTTCCTTACAGAAAAGATATGAAAAAAACCGGCCAAGTGCGAGTCGGACTCACCCACAAAGGGTTCCGTGCCATCTGTATATATAAATATGAAAGAGACTATGTATGTTACCTCATCAGTCATCACATTAAATCACGTTTTTTGCATGATGATAGATCTTGGTTGCAAGCAGGTTATCGGCATATTACTTTGTTAATCAAAAATCTTCATGTTGAGATATAGTTGAACATCAAAGTGTCCATTGAATTCAAATCAATTATCTTACTTGACAGCAACGATGTGAAAAGGTGAATAACAATAATGGGAAATATGGGAAAAAGGTTTGCAGCTAGGATTAATTCATCAGAGACACAAAAGAGATCAAAACTGGGAAGTTTGTTACTGGTTGTGGGATATTGTCGACTAACCTTAGTTCAGTATGTGACCAAGGGGAGTTTTTTTGGTGAAAATCATGTCTGGGGCTCCCATACCCCCCTAAAATATTCGTTTTGTAGCGGCAACAGAAATACACAAAATTTCAACTGTCTAACTATCACGGTTCATGAGATACAGCCTGGTGACAGACGGACGGACAGACAGCGAAGTCTTAGTAATAGGGTTCCGTTTTACCTTTGGGTACGGAACCCTAAAAAAAGGCTATGTACTATGTAAACAGTAGTTTAGTTCAGTTTAGTCAAACATGTAAATACATATATTGCCCTAGTGGAATAAATAAACTCTTAAAACAAACAAACAAAATAAAAGCAAAGAAGCTGGTCGCGCTTAGCACGGCAAACACCAGCTTTGATCTCTGTCCCTGCGCCTCCGAGTGGCACCTCCTGGATAGCTGCCCAGGCAACCGCCGGACAGTGGAATAATGTGTGCAGCGACCAGCCCGTTGTTCCTGGGGTAAAAGGAATCTAGCCGTCCAGGTTGGGGGTTGTGCTAAGGGTTAACATCCCTGTCATGGAAAACCGATCTTGTTAAGAAACGACAACAAGCCTCGGCTAGGGACGATTTCAACGTTGACGACCCCTGTAAAAGCAGTAAGGATCTATGAGTCTGCACCTGGAATGTGAGGTCCCTCAACAGGCCAGGTGCGGGCAAAAAACGGATGAAAACTACTAATTGCTACAAGGAAAACAAGCAACGCTAATTGGGGTGCTGATTTGTTATTCGAAGTAGACTTAGACAAAAAGGCTTAAGCTTTCGTCATGCAAGCGAACCCCTCATAACAGTCCGCGTACATTGGGGAATATCACCCTAATATGCGTGCACTTCCCCACGGCCGCAACGAAAATGATTATCGACTCAAGAATGACTTTTATGATCTCCTAGACAGAACCTATGCCCAATGCCCAAGGTCATATTTGAATCGATCATAGGAAAGCATAGCCACCATAACACCATATCCGACAACGGACTTAGGCTAATCGATTTCCCAACGGGGCGTAACCTCCTTGTAGGAGGTTACCACTACTAGATTCTGTATTCTCGACGTACGAACCTTCCGAGGGGCCAACATCGACTCGGACCACTACCTTGTTGTAGCCAAGGTACGAATAAGGATATCAAGAATGCTTAGGAGTCGAGTTGGACAACGTAAGTTTGACGTCGGAAAGCTACAGTCGCAAGAGAGTTCCAGAATCTTTGCCGATCGTGTCTCCTCCAAGCTCTCGCAAAATCCAACCAAAGCAGCATAAACAATAGAGCAAGAATGGGCGCATTGCAAGAGCGCCGTCAGAGACGCTGCCTCAGAGGTGCTGGGTTTCAAACCGCCACCACCTAGAAACCCATGGTTCGATGAACAATGCGAACAAGCCCATTCAGGAAAACAAGAGACATAAAAAGTCACGCTGCAACGACGGACGAGAGCTGCTCGCGAAATGTATGAGCAGAAGAGAAGAGAGGATCACACGGAAAGCGTGAGATCGAGGAAATAGAGAGATGCTTCCGCAGGAATGACGACAGAGCGGCGGCCTGCAGGGATGAAAATGGAGAACTGGTAGTAGAGTCACAGTCGACGCTGAGGATTTGGCAAGACCACTTCCGCAGACTGTATAACGGCGATGACAGACAAGATACCGCTGTCAGGCAGAAGGATCCATTCATAATGGACGACGATATACGAGAATTCCGTCCACCCGACCTAGACGAAGTCAAAATAGCGACGTCAGGTCTCATGTCTAATAAAGCCGCGGGCGCAGACTGCTGAGCTTTTTAAGGCGGCTGGAGATGAGCTGGTAAGGAGCATGCACCATCTGATTTGCAAGGTATGGTCGGAGGAAAGCATGCCCGACGAATGAAATCTCAGCGTCGTTTGCCCAGTCCATAAGAATGGAGACCCCTATAACTGCGCCAACTATAGGGAAATAAGTCTCCTTAACATCGCATCGTGTGAACGCCTGAAACCGTTTGTGGATAACCTAATCGGCTTTTATCAGTGTGTTTTCAGGCCAGGTAAGTCCACAATAGACCAAATACTTACGCTACGGCAGATCTTCGAGAAGACTCAGGAATACCAAATCGAAACGGCCAAGAGTCTCTTCATCTGCTTTTGATAACGCCCAAGCCTCAGCGCCGTAGAGGAGGACCGGAATGATTAAGGTTTTGTAGCCTTTCGAGAGAGGGCTCGATTGCCTCTTGAGTCCGAGGAAGCAGCGATTGGCAAGAGTTATTCTGCGTTTTATCTCAGCGCTGGTGTCGTTGCTGCTTGTTATTACCGAGCCAAGGTAGACGAAGTCCTTGACTACTTCAAAAATATAGCTGCCGAAGGTGACGTTCTGACCAAGACGTCGGTGTTGTGCGTCTTTCTTGGATGACAGCATGTATTTGGTCTTGTCCCCATTTACCCTTAGACCCACTTTCGCCGCTTCTGCTCCAATGCTTGTGAACGCCTCATTGACGTCTCGTTTTGTTCGTCCAATAACGTCAATGTCATCTGCGTAGGCAAGCAATTGTGTGGACTTGAAGTAGATCGTACCTCTTGTATTGGCCGCAGAGTCCCGCACGATATTTTCAAGAATAATGTTGAAGAAATCACATGACAGTGCGTCACCCTGTCTAAAACCTTTTTTAACATCAAAGGGGTCGGTTAGTTCACCTCCGACCTTAATGGAGCAGCGAGAGTTCTCCATAGTCATCCAGCACAGTCTGACGAGTTTGGCAGGAATGTTAAAACAAGACATGGCTCTGTATAGCTCGTCTCTATAAACGCTGTCATATGCGGCTTTGAAGTCAACAAAAAGATGGTGCGTGTCGACCAGGAATTCATGGGTCTTCTCCAAGATCTGCCGTAGTGTAAATAATTGGTCTATCGTGGATTTTCCTGGCCTAAAACCACACTGGTAGGAACCTATCAGATTGTCCACCAACGGTTTCAGGTACTTACACAGTACGGCAGAGAGGATCTTGTATGCGATGTTCAGGAGGCTTATCCCTCTGTAATTGGCGCAGTCATAGGGGTCTCCTTTCTTATGGACCGGGCAAACGATACTGAGATTCCATTCATCGGGCATGCGTTCTTCCGACCATATCTTGCAGATGAGTTGGTGCATGTTCCTAACCAGCTCATCGCCAGCTGCTTTAAACAGTTCCGCGGGGAGTCCGTCTGCTCCAGCAGCTTTATAAGACTTAAGTTTCGATATCGCTATCTTAACATCGTCTAGGTCGGGTGGACGGGATTCTCCTTCGTCTTCGTCCATTGTGAATGGTTCGCTCTGCCTGACGGCGGCATTTTGACTATCATCGCCGTTATACAGTCGGCAGAAGTGGTCCTTCCACAATCTCAGCATCGACTGTGACTCCACTACTAGTTGTCCGTGCTCATCCCTGCAGGCTTCTGCTCTGGCTTCATAGCCTTGGTATGTTCGTTTTACTTTTTGGTAAAACTTTCGAATATCGTTCCCGCAATAACGTCTCTCCATCTCCTCGGTCTCTCGCTTCTAGTGTTCCTTCTTTTTCCTTCTCAGAAGCGCATGCTTCTCCCTCCTTTTCTGTTCATAGAGTTCGCGGGCTGTTCTATGGTTTCTGCAGATTGCATCGGGACCTGAGAGAGCTTGAGGGAGACTTAATCGGCGGAGGTCCTGGCGGTCTCCTGCGATTGTAGCTTTCCGACGTTAAATTTTGGTGTCCTTACTCGACTCCGTTGATTCCGAGAAATTCGCATCCGTACCTTGGCTGCAACAAGGTAATGATCCGAGTCGACGTTGGCTCCTCGAAAGGTTCGGACATCTAGGATGCTGGAGAAGTGTCTGCCGTCGATCGCAATATAATCAATTTGGTTGGTTGTCGATTGATCGAAAGACCGCCAGGTCCCCTTATGGATGTTGAGGTGTGGGAATCGTGTACTTGCTACTACCAGGTTATGTCCCGCCATAAAGTCCACTAGCCTTAGTCCGTTTTCTGACGTGGTGTTGTGTAGGCTGTGCTTTCCAATGACCCGTTCAAAGATAGCTTCATTACCCAGCGTCGCATTGAAGTCTCCTAGAACGATTTTGGTGTCATAGCTGGGACATTGGGCATATGTTCTGCCTAGGAGGTCATAGAAGTCGTCTTTATATCTGTCATCTTTCTCCTCTGTGGAGGCGTGGACACATATTTAACTTATATTGCTGAGATTGGCCTTGATGCGGATAGTTATGAGGCGTTCGCTTTACATACTGGAAGCTAAAGACTTTTTTCCTGAGTCTGCCTCGATTAACAAATCCGCATCCGGATAAGCGTTGTTTATATTCCCTGTAGCAGTTTACGTAGTAGATATCACAGTTTTTCATCCGCTTTTTGCCTGGCCCATCCCATCGCACTTCTTGGAGCGCGGTAATGTCTGCCTTATAACAGTCCAAAGAGTTGACCAGTTGTTCGGCTGCACCTGGTCTGTTGAGGGACCTAACGTTCCAGGTGCAGAACCGAAATTCGTTTCCTTTTTGATGTTTGCGGGGGTCATCAACATGTAACCCGTCGGTATCAGAGGCTATAGGTTGTCTCTGAACAAAACTGTTGTTTTAAGCAATAGGGATGTTAGCCCTAAGCGCAACCCCCAACCTGGAGGGCCAGGTTCATCTTTCCCTAGGAACAAGGGGTCGGGTCGCTGCATACATTGGTTCACTACCTAGCGGGTGCCAGTATAGCTATCCGGGGGAGGCCACGCGGAGGCTGTGTGTCAACTTGGATTGAGCAGGGATGAGATCGAAGCTGGCGTTTGCCAATTTCAACGCGATCAGCTTCTTTGCTCTCTTTGCTCGCTCCCTTCTCCCCTCCCCTTCTTCCTGTTGAACTACGGCTCATTAAAGCAGGTTATCTATAGTTCACGCGATTATACGGGTAAGTACGGTCACCTGCAGCGGAGTCCGAGAAACTGCAGGAAGGCTTATTCAAATCGGATGTCGCCCGGTATCCGCGGTTCGCATACTAGTAGCAAAGCACCCTATTAGCCATGCATCTGTCGGCGTATGCGGTTCCACATTGGAGTTAAGAGAGTGAGGGAGTGATGGGTACAGAGGAAGCGGAGAGATGGGGAGCGATCCATAATTGCTTCTTAGTGTCGGGTTCCTCTAGAGATGGTTTCTCGAGACTCATTACCTGTACTGAGCCTCCGTACCACGGAAAGGTGAGCAGTTTACACGGAGGTGCAAATCACATAGTTATTTCCTCTTCGTCTTCATCAGTATTTTCATTTGACTGCAGCTCTTGTGGAATGTTTACCTGTTCAGCATCGGTATCAATGTTATTATCATGGCCAACAGCCACAGATTGATAGCATCGCTAACAAATTCCGTAGAAACTCTACTTCTAGAGCTCTCAAACTGCCGAATAAGATACCAGCCGTTCGTGGAAAAGTTCTTTCAATAAGTTCCTAATCAGATTGTCTACTTGAATTCTCCACCCCCATAAGATGGACATAACTTTGAGCTTAACATTAACTAGATATCCGAAATTACCTTAGTTACATTCCCACCTCGTGTTCCGTCATTTTGTGTTTGTCTTTTTCTTTTTTGTTTATTTGTTGTCGTCCTTTCTGGCCCCGGAAAAGACAAAAAGAGAAAAAACGCCCATAGGCAAGGCACAGGTAAATGACTTTTCCACGGATCCCATTTAAGGGCAATCCAAGCGTGTTGTGCCCTCGTGCGCGGTAGCCAGGCGGCCGACGACAATGGGAAAAGAACCCCCGCAACACCTAGTCGCTATTGATTTCTTTGATTCTTTTCAAAAAAACAAAACGGAAACCAAAAAACTTTATTTTACTTTTCCACTTTTGGAATCTCTTGTGCCTTACTCGCTTCCTTGGTTTCCTTTTCTTTCCGTTTCGTTTCGTTGGCTATCTTTGCCTTCGGTTTGTTTTCCTTTCTACTCCTTGAAATGTTCATTAAATTCGACGCCTTGCCTAAGTGCCTCTTTGGCTACTACCGCAGCCCGATCCGTCGAAGCCTACTTTGCATAGGACCCCCCTATTCGTTGTCCTTCGAAACATTCTCGAGAGGCGGCGTACTGTATGATGAGCCGTGAATGCCAACCGAACCTACCTACCCTCAGCTGTATAGGTGGATGCAAAACAACTTCAGGCAATTTGGTTAAGGGATGATGTTATGTAAATGCGTTTTCCGGCCGACAAAGAAAATTCTTTAGAAAAGTTTCATTTTTAGGCTTTTGTTTTCCCTCGGAGCGCCAAGAAGTCTTTTGATGTTTGGTGATGGCAGGGAGCGTTGGCAAATAAAAGCATATACAAATACCGTTAAATAGCGACTCTTGTACTCGTATGTACTACGTGTGTGGAGAAAATGAATGCCGGCAAGGATGGATGGGATGACAAAGGAAAGTTCCATGCGATGGATGCTGCTGCTGGGCTTGGCTGAGCTTGCCTGGCTTTGAATTACTTGAGGAATCTTTTCGGAAAGATTTCAAGTCGTCCCCTTTGGGGGGATTGAACTCGCGCACGGAAGTGCGGTACACACATTTGCATAAAAGTATCTAAAGTGCGCGCTACTGCAAATGGCTGTTCCGGTTTAACTACCAGCTCTCTAGTCCTAGGGGCGGGCACGTCGTGTTGTGGGATATTTCATGTTTTATTTCGGGATGTAAATAAAATTACATTTCTTCATCTGTGGATATTTGTTTATGTTATTGTTTGGAGCGAACGCCGGGCTGGAGTGGGATTGATTGTTTGCCTAAAGTTGGGAGTAATAGTAGCTTTTTGTAGGTTTTTCTTCCGGTGCTTGACAGAGTTGTTGGGACGTATTTCACGGTTTATTACGCGGAGATTAGGGGGAAATGAGAATGAATTGAGATATTCGTAGTTTTGAAGAATGATGAGCTGAAAATCACCGTTAAATCCGCCTTGATATGGGTAAGTTTTAGCTATTTCAAACGTATGCTTTTTTATGCTTCTTTTGAGGGGTTTATGGAGGTAATGAGCGTATTGGGGGATGAACAGTGCTTATATGAGTTAATTAGATGTGGAACAGAGGACTTATGATGTCACACTTCTATTCAAATTCTTAAGATTTAGCTTGGATATGGTAGCTTTGATGGCCGTATATAAATGTGTCATTGGAGCCGCAGAGAAAATTGTTGGTAGTGTATTTCTATACTGCGACTCTCAAATGGTAAACGTGGCAAACGACTAACAAAGGCCTCGTAGGGGTAGCATATCCGACATGCGCTGGCCCGTAAAATAGCGAGTAGAAGCCACTGCAGCCGAACATCTAGCAGCTCTGTTAGTAAGTCCTATTTCCACCTCCTTATGTTGCCATCTGGAACGAAAAAGGGCGAATGGCGAATTTCCTGCGCCACAAAACAGGATAAGTGTCGGTTAGACTATGGCCCGGCAAGCCATACCTGGAAAAAAAAAACCAAGAAACCCCGAAAAAAGCCTCGGATATAAAAAAAAAAAACCGACGGATTAACCGATGACGACATAGGAAACAACCAAAGGAAAAGAAGAACTCATATTCGACTTTGTACGTGGAATGTAAGGTCCCTCAACAGACCACGTGCAGCCAAATAACTTGCGAAGGCCCTAGACTTTATAAGGCAGATATTACCGCAATCCAGGAAGTGCGATGGGATGGACCGGGCAAAAAGAGGATGAGAAACTGTGATAACTTTTAGCACCTCTGGTGGTAATAATAATCACGCCTTCCGCGTGAGTGAGATACTTGAGCTGACAGAAGTCTCTAATTGGCGGTGGGTTCCCACCGCGGAAAATGTAGCCGATGAGGCTACAAAATGGCAGCGAATTCCTGATTGTTCGAACAATAGCAGATGGCTGAACGGATCAGAGTTCCTGAAATCGGATCCGAGCACCTGGCCGGATGAACGAATCATAAGATCTACTGACGAAGAATTACGACCTCAATTTGTCGGACATCATGCTAATCCAATCTTCAAATCTTTAATATCAATTGGACGTGAGCGATTTTCGTCATGGCGACGACTTCATCACGTAATGTCCGCAGTAATTTCTTGTGGACGGAAGTGGAGAGACAAGATCCGTAAGCGCTCGTCGAAATACAGTTCACCATCTCAAGAAGACATCTTACTTGCTGAAGTATTTCTGTTGAGGGAGGAGCAGGCCAGGTCGTTCATGGAAGAAATGATAAGCCTTTCGGCAGGAAAACCAATAAAGAAGACGAGTTGTGTCTTTAAGCTTTCTCCCTACCTTGACGTAAATCATTTGCTACGCCTTGGCCTAAAAATGAATATGTAACTAAACTGATTGTCTCTGATTACCATTACAGATACCATCATGCTAACCACGAAACGGTAGTCAACGGGACTCGGCAAAAGTTCTGGATTACAAGACTTAGAGCTGTCCTGAAAGGAGTACGCCGCACTTGTCAAACCTGTTTAAATTTTCTAACTCGACCACAACCGCCACAGATGAGTCCCTTACCTGCGGCGCGTGTAGCATCATTTTGTCGGCCATTTAGCTACGTTGGTCTCGACTATTTTGGACCTATATCTGTATCTGTTCGCCGTAGTAGTGAAAAACGGTATGGGGTACCTACTCCTGACATGCCTAACCACAAGAGCGATACATATCGAAATTGCATATTCGCTATCCACAGACTCCTGCAACCTGGCCATCCGCAATTTTATTGCTCGCCGAGGATCTCCAATAGAATTTTGGTGTGACAACGGCACTAAATTTCAGGGCGCAGAGCGTGAGCTGCGGGAAGCTTTCAATACTATCGATCGAAACGAAATGGTACGAGCCTTTACGAGCTCCTCCATGAAGTCGAAGTTTATACCGCCAGCTTCACCCAACATGGGTGGGGCATGGGAACGACTTGTAAGGTCTGTTAAAGAGGTCCTTGATCGGATATTGCCGTCGCATAATCTCCCGGATGAAATTCGGCGTGCTACGTTGGTGGAGATAGAAATGACCGTGAATTCGAGGCCACTTACATATATTCCCATTAGTCATGAGGAAGAAGAAGCCTTAACACCGAATCACTTTTTGTTGGGCAGCTCTAGTGGGTCGAAACCACTTACAGAATATTCGAGTGAAGGAATGCAACTGAGACGAAGCTGGAAAGCAGCACAGCAGCTTTCTAACGCATTTTGAAATAGGTGGGTGCCGGAATACCTCCCACTAATTACTCGGCGTAGCAAATGGTTCGACGAGGTGAAGCCAATCGAAGTCGATGATATAGTCTATCGCAAGAAACCGCTAGAGCCTATGCTAATCGCGTCTCCCTCAAGCTCTCGGGAAACCCCTCAACACCTGTTCAGACCGTACAACACCAATGGACGCAAGTCCAAGAGAGTGCTGCTTCTGAGGTACTGGGTTTCAAATCGCCACCAACAAGAAACCCATGGTTTGACGACGAGTGTAGGAGGGCACACGCAACCAAGCAGCAAGACTATCAAGAGGCGCTGCATAGAAGGACGAGAGCTGTTCGTGAGCATTATAAGCAAAAGAGGAGGGAGGAGCATAAACTTTTCAAAACATGGAGAGATGCTATCGCAGGAACGGCGTTCAAAGGTTTTATCAACGAATAAAACAAATATGCCAGGGATATGAGGCCAGAAAGGAAACCTGCATGGACGAAAATGGAAACCTGGTAGTGGATTCACGGTCGGTACTAAGAATCTGGAAAGACAACTTCTGCAGACTGTATAACGGCAATGACGAAACAGATCCCGCTGTCAGGCAGAATGACAGACGATGATAGCAGAGAATTTCGTCCCCCTGACCTGGACGTTGTTAGGAATGATTTTTCTAAGCTTAAGTCCAACAAAGCTGCTGGAGTAGACGGACTGCCTGCCGAGCTCTTTAAGGCAGCTGGAGATGATCTGGTTGGGAGTTTGAGTGTATGCACTAGCTCATCTGTAAGACATGGTCAGAGGAACGCATGTCTTATTAATGGAATCTTTGCCTGCGACAATTACAGAGGTATAGGTCTCCTGAACATCCCTTATAAAATCTTCTCTGCTATTCTGTGTGAACGCCTGAAACCGTTCGTTAATAAATTGATTGGTTCATATCAATGTGGTATTAGGCCCGGGAAGTCCATTATAGATCAGATCCTGGAGAAAACAAACGAGTTCCAGATCGACACCCACCATCTGTTTGTCGACTTTTAGGCTGCATACGATAGCATAAATAGAGACGAGCTATACAGTGCCATGTCTAGCTTTGACATTCCTCCCAAACTCTCGCTGCTCCATCAGGATCGGAAGCGACCTAACCAATACCTTTTACGTCAAAAAAGGTTTTAGACAGGACGACACGCTATCGTGTGAGATTTTCACCATCGTCTTTGGAAGGATCGTGCAAAACTCACTAGTCAATATGAGGCGCACCATCTACGTCCGTACAACTGCTCGGATATGCCGAAGACATTGACATAATTCGACGAGCTCAGCGAGATTGAAGTCTTTACGACCATTGAGGCAGAAGCGGCTAACATTGGATTGGCGGTAAATGACAAAATGAAATATATGCTGTCGTCGGAAAAAGACACGAACCACCGCCGTCTTGGCCAGGGCGCTCATATTGGCAGGTATAATTTAGAGGTAGTCAAGGACTTCGTCTGCCTAGGCTCCACAGTGACATGCGGCAATGACATCAGTGCCGAAATCAGACGCAGGATAACTCTTGCCAACCGCTCTTTCTTTGGGCCCCAGACGCAATTGAGAAACAGAGCCCTCTCTCGGAAAACCAAGGGGACCATATACCATATATGGCGCAGAGACATGGACTTTATCCAAAGCGGGTGAGGAGGCCCTTGGTCGTTTTGAGAGAAAAATTCTGCGTACGATTTCCGACCCGACCTGCATAAATGGGAAGTGGAGGAGAAGACTTAATAGTGAACTGTAAAGGCTGTACAGCGACATGAACGTACCAAGGCGTCTTCGGATCCAACGCCTAAGATGGCTAGGTCATGTTGAGTGCATAGAAAACACAGCTTCGACCCGGATGGTCTTTGAATCTGACCCCGAGGGGCGATGCGGTCGAGGACGGCCAAATTTAAGGTGGCGCAACCAAGTGGAAGAGGACCTTAGCCAACTAGGCATGTGGTACTGGAGACTGCTGGCGAAAGACCGTGCCAGTTGGAGAGGTTTTTTAAAGGAGGCCCTGGTTCGCCATGAACTATAGCGCCAAAAAAGAAGCGGGAATGAGCCTGTGCGTCCATCTGACTTGCCACATTGCCATGGATTCTACCCGTTCTTCTGCTTTTATAAGCCTGGTCTGTTGCCGGTCTGGTGTTCGCCTGCGGTATACCCTTTTGAGCTCGTCTGCCAATATATCGATGGGTAGCATTCCTGCTATCACGTACGCTGCGTCATCTGATATGGTTCTGAACCCGCAGATTACTCTTATTGCGCACAGTCGATAGACTGAATCCAACTTCCGCTTTAGTCCTTTTACTGCAAGGGCTTTCGCCCAAATTGGAGCAGCGTAGAGTAGGACTGAGCTGACTCCTCGTGAGAGTAGCACTCTGCGTGCATATCCCGGGACCGCCTATATTCGGAAGCATTCGCGAAAGAGCTCGTTGTGCGTGTGATGCCTTCTCGCTGGCATACAGTATGTGTTCCCTGAAAAAAAGCCTGTTGTCTAGGATGACTCCTCGATACTTGACTGCTTTCTTGGACCTTATCGCCCGATCTCCGACTAAGAAGCTCGCATATTCCACCTTTTTATGGCTGGTTATAAGCACAGCCTCCGTTTTTTGGGCTGCTAGTTCCAGACCGGCAATTGAGAGCCAATCTTTCACTTAAACGATAGCTGCGTTCGCAGTAGCCTCTACTTCTTCTATATGCTTAGCCGAGGACTGATCCTTGAGAGACACCCGCCGTCACTTGGTAGAATTTTACGCCTTCATCGGTATTGTACCTTAGCCTCCTGTTGTTAAAGTAGTCAATGGCAATCCTTAATAAATAGGAGGGGGTACCCATGTCAATTAAAGACTTTTGTATATGCCTCAAGCTAACCGAGTTAAAAGCGTTTTTTATGTCAATTCTCCCCCGATGTCCATCTTTTTCCTTTGATGGCGTCCGCGGCCAAGTTTACCACTGTTTCTATGGCGTCGACCGTTGATCGTCCTTTTCTGAAATCGTATTGGCTGGCTGACAATGCACCGTTAGCTCCCGCCACCGCCAGTAACCTATAGTAGATCACTTGTTCTAGTATCTTGCCTAATGTGTCCAACAGACAAATTGGCCGATACGAGGACGGTTCACCAGGTGGTTTCTTTCCTTTTGGCAGTAGTACCAAGTGCTGCAGCTTCCACTGTGTGGAAAAGATCCCCTCCTGCAAGCATTTCCCAAGGTGTTGGAAAGCGTCTGGTCTAGCCGTAATGGCTGCTTTGACTGCCTTATTTGGGATTCCATCCGGTCCGGGTGTTTTGTCGTTTTTGATCTTCAAGACTGCGTTATGTAGCTCCTCTGGATTAATACCAGGAATTTCTTCAATGCCAATCCCCGCCATGCTGCTCCTATTAAGCGGCTGTCCCTGTGGGAACAGATGTTTCACAATACAGGTGAGCATTTCCGGATTGGATATTGGCGGACTTCTATTGTTTTTTATCTTTTTTGTGATACCCCAGGGGTCTATGTCGGCCTCCTCGCAAAGTTTTTTGAAGGATCTCGATCTACTTTCCTTAATTGCTTTTTCTAGCTGGCGTCTTGCGAGCTTGAATTGAAGAAGCCGCTCTTGGTAGTCTGGCCTATTTCTGGACCGATGGGATTTTCTCCGCTCTCTGAGACATATCGCCCTTAGCATCTGGATATTCTCGTTCCACCAGTAACACGGGAACCCCTTCTGCTGGGCTTCCTCATGGGCATCGCTGCGTCACATGCTGCAGTTAGCTCCTGTGTCAGTTGCTTGGAGGTTACCTCGGCAGATGCGTCGGTATCCACAGTCACCTCTCTCAGGACTTCTTCAAAGGCATCGGTGTCAAAGGAGGTTTCCTTCCACTTTCGTCCGGTTTGAATTGGACGCTGCCTGCGTTTTCTCTCGCCGATCTCCATTATTATAGCTTGGTGGTCACTATGCGTGTAGTCCTCGCTCACTCTCCATGTTGTTTTACTAACAAGGGAATTGCACACAAAGGTTATGTCAACTATTGACGATCTACCGGCCTTGGGGAATATACTTGTAGTACCTGTATTCATCATGTTCACCCCTAGAACCGCAAACGTTTTCAAAAGGACCCTTCCCCGTGCATCCGTGTGTCGCCCCACTCTGTAGACCAAGCATTGAAGTCCCCAGCAATTACAACGGGGTGTTTGCCTCTTGCATCAGTTGCAATATTACTTAATCGGCTTTCAGATTCTTCCAGAGATAATCATTTGAGCCACTTGTCGGTGTGAATTTGCAGAACTTCGACCGGGGGAATCCCCATTATTTGTTTGTCATTACGAATGTTTTATTTTCTTCAACAAACAGAAAAAAGTTGCACAAGAGAGTTTGCCTAATTTGTTTGCATACAAATTAGCGAACTTGAGGAGTCTTAAGGACATTTGTGTGTGCCTTGAAAAAAGTTTACCAAGAAATCACACATATGATTGAGAGAAGGCGTTCATTCAGAGTGTGGAGCACTTAGGTATTCAGTCTTCAGATAGATTAAATTAAAACTTGAAAACATCTTGAAAATGGAATCGTATGAATTCGGATTCAGGATTCTGTTCTAAGCATATAGAGGGACGACTTATTGCTTCTGACTGGACTGTGGCGACATTGCAATACTCCTGAGAAACTTGACAACTTTATTGCATTCCTAAAGGACGCAATTAGCTGCCCTTTGAAAGAAAAGAACACCACAAAGTCTATGCCCTGGTGAAAGTCTAGACTAAGCAGGCTAAGAAGGTCAGCAAGACCTCCTGGAGCAATAAAGACGGGTAACTGGCAGCCATATAAGGAGGCTCTCACCAACTATAATAAGGAAATCAGCGTCCAAGTAGAAAATCACGGAAAAACTATTGTGAGAACCTTAAGGACTCACCTGAAACGGCGAGAGTTTTCGTAAAATCTAAAGGCAACCACGAACCATTTGGTCTACCTAAAGGACTACAGGGAAATCTAATGCATAACTTTACAGACGCCTTAGAGCTACATCTCTAAGACTCCCTTTCCTGGGTGTATTGTGAAAACTAGCACTACAGACTACTTTGGAGCAAATATTATCTTCAGCAAACGTCGACAGGGGACATGGGCTCAGACGCACATGGTAAGGTTGTTGACTGCTCTCTGTCATCTGGCTGGCAACTGCCAGCCCTGTTTCAATGCCCGGGTCAAGTTGACATTCAGCCACCTCGCGGCGCCCTCTCGATCGATCGTTGAGAGGTAAACAAATCTATGCAGCTGCCGCCTACATACTCCGCTACAATACTCCGACCAGACTGGCGGTTGTGCGGCGGGCCAACAACCCGCTCATGTAAAAAAGGAAAACATGGTATGAATGAGCGAAATGTATCGGATAAACAGACGGTTTCTCGAAGGTGACATGGCGCGAAAAAGGAACACGATTTGCGAGTATGCTCGTGGATTGTTAGAACTTTGTACACTCCTGGAGCTGCTCATAAACTGGAAAGAACCCTCACGCAGTATAAGGCGGATACTACTGCGATCCAGGAAATACGCTGGATAGGAACCGGGATGATAAGGAAGAAAGTTTGCGACATCTATTGCAGCTGTCACAAAAGAGAAGATGTTGGGGTGCGGAGTTGTCGTAGGGAAGCGGTTGAGGGCGAAGGTCATCGGTTTTAAGTGATCGTCTGGCTGTGATCCGCCTCAAAGGCAGATTTTACAACATCGACCTCATATGTGGACACGCCCCTACCGAAGAGGCAGAAGACCCCATCAAAGACGACTTCTACGATCTCTTGGGGGACTTTAATGCCAAAATGGGTAAGGAGAAGACCTTTAGAGGAGTGATCGAAAAGCACAGCCTCCACGATATAACAACAGAACACGGCTTTCGACTCACGGACTTTGCGACAGCTCGTAATGCGGTGATAAGTAGCACAAGAATCCACACAACAACCTGGCGATCTCCGGAAGGTCGAATCGCCAACCAAATCGACCATGTGCTCATTAACACTCGTTAAACATCCAGGACGTGTGAACATTCGGGGGGCTAAACGTTGACCCTAACCATTTCCTCGTAGCAGCAAGATTCAGAGCTCGACTGTACAAGCCGACCTGGTGTAATGGTAAGTGTGTTATACTCTAACGCACGATGAGCGAGTTCGGATCCCGGCAACACCAACTTCTTCGAATGTTTATTTCGCGGCGACCCTCCTCGGGGTACTGGTAAGGTCCGTCTCACGTTTGTGAAAGATCAACAACACAGAACATGGGTAATTGAGAGAAGCTTGGTTCTGGTCCTTTACATGGTCTGTAACGCCACCAAAACAAACAAGATTGCTACCAGGTCAGGATGTATGCAATTATCACTTTTATAAAATGTAGGCGATGTGCGCAGCCTAAAGAAACTATAGAGCCCATACTGACCACCTGCCCAAACCTTGCCGGAGAAATATTCAAAATGATAAATAAGACAATGGTACCAAGGAAAGACTTTCAAGAAACCATTTTCTTCTTCTTTACGGGCACTATAGTTCGGGGTGAACCTGGGCCTCAACCAACATGCATCTCTCACTAGCACGATCTTTTGCTAGCCTTTTCCATTGCCACACACCCAGTTGGCTGAGGTCCCCTTCCACCTGTGTGCGCCGTCTTAAGTGCGGCCGTCCTCTGTTTCTTCGTCCCTCGGGGTTGGATTCAAAGACCCTCCGGGCTGAAGCTGTGGTGTCTATTCGCTCTTCATGGCCTAGCCATCTTAGTCGTTGAATCCGTAGACGACTGACTAGACTCATGTCGCTGTACAGCCCGAAAAACTCGTGGTTGAGTCTTTTCCTCCATCCTCCGTCTGCGTTTATAGGCCCGAACATTACGCGCAAAATCTTTCTCTCGAACCGATCAAGGACCTCCTCATCCGCTTTTAACATTTTCCATGCTTCTGCGCCGTACAGCAGGACCGGGATGATAAGGGTCTTATATATAGTCAACTTTGTCGTTCGGAATAGAGCTCTATTACTCAATTGCCTCCCGAGCCCAAAGAAACAGCGATTGGCAAGAGTGATTCTGCGTTTGATTTCGGAACTGATGTCGTTGTTCCAGATCACTGCGGAGCCAAGGTGGACGAAATCCTTAACTATCTCAAACTCATATCTGCCAATACAAATGTTCTGGCCAAGACGTCGGTGGTGAGCGTCCATTTGTGCCCTCGTTCACCGCCAAACAAATTTTCGCCGCCTCCGCCTCGATATCTCTGGATATCGCCTCATTGACATCTCCATGTGTCCCTCTGATTATGTCAATGTCAGTCGCATATGCAAGGAGTTGTGACGATTTGAATGAAATTTTTACTCTTGTGTTGGCCAGAGATTCTCGCACAAACATTTCCAACACGATGTTGACGAAATCACACGACAGCGAATCGCCCTGCCTACATCCTTTTTTGACATCAAAACTATCGGTAAGGTGTTCACCGATTCGGATGGAGCAGCGAGCATTCTCCAAAGTCATCCTGTATAGTCTGGCGAGTTTAGCAGGTATGTCAAAGGTAGACATAGCGTTGTACAACTCTTCTCTAATTACGCTGTCGTATGCGGCTTTGAAGTCGACAAATAGGTGGTGAGTCTCGACTTGAAATTCATTGGCTTTTTCCAGGATCTGCACTAGTGTGAAGATTTGGTCGATGGTGGATTTCCCTGGCCTGACTCCGCACTGATAAGGACCTATCAGCTTATTTACAAAAGGCTTCAGGCATCCACACAAAACGGCAGAAGAAATTTTGTAGGCGATGTTAAGGAGACTTATTCCTCTATAGTTGGCGCAATCAGAGGGGTCTCCTTTCTTGTGGGTCGGGCATACGATGCTGAGACTCCATTCCTCGGGCATGCTTTCCTCTAACCATATCTTACGGATGAGCTGGTGCATGCTCCCAACCAGATCATCCCCAGCTGCCTTGAAGAGCTCAGCAGACAGTCCGTCTGCGCCAGCAGCTTTATTCGACTTGAGCTTCGATATAACAATCTTAACTTCGTCGAGGTCAGGGGGACAGAATTCTCTGCAGTCTCCGTCGATTAGAAATGGATCATTCTGCCTGACAGCGGTATATTGACTAACATCGCCGTTATACAGTCTGCAGAAGTGGTTTTTCCATATCCTCGGCATCGACTGCGGTTCTACTACTAGGTGTCCGTTCTCATCTCTGCAGGCTTCCGTTCTGGCTTTGTAACCTTGGCATGTTCGCTTTATCTGTTGATAAAACTTTCGAACGTCACGCCTGCAGTAACACCTCTCCACATCCTCAATCGCGCGCTTCTCGTGCTCTTTCTTCTTTCTTCTAAGAAGCTTATGCTCCTCCCTTCTTTCTAACTCATAGAACTCACAAGCTGCTCTTGTTCTTTTATGCAGCGAGGCCTTATATGCATCCTGCTTCGCTGTATGAATCCTCCTGCACTCGTCATCGAACCAGGTGTTTCTTAATGGTGGAGCCTTGAAACCCAAAACAAAGGCTCCACTGCTGTTCTATTGATAGCGTGGAGGATTCGGGTGTATTGGAAAGCTTAAGGGAGACGCGATGGGTAAAAGCACGAGCGGTTTCTGGCGATAGCATGTAGCTCTCCGACATCATAACTTTGTATTCTTACTCTACTCCGTTGCGTTCGTTCTATCCGTAAGCGCATACTGGCTACTACAAGATAGTGGTCCGAATCGATGTTAGCCCCTCGGAAAGTTCGAACATCAATCAGTGGAGGAGTGTCCGACGTCGATCGCGATGTGATCAATCTGGTTGGTAGTCGATTGATCAAAAGACCACCAGGTGCCTTTGTGTATATCGAGGTGCGGGAAGCGCGTACTGGCTAGAAGGAGATTTCGCCCCGTAGCAAGATCAATCAGCCTGCGTCCGTTATCGGAGGTGGTGTCGTGTAGGCTATGTTTACCGACGACTCGTTCAAAGATGCTTTCCTTACCCAGCTTAGCATTGAAGTCCCCTAGTACAATTTTGATGTCATAGCTGGGACATTGGGCATACGTTCTGTCTAGGAGATCGTGGGGGTGTGCACGCAGATCAGGCTGATGTTAAAAAATGTTGCCTTGATACGGATTGTTATGAGGCGTTCGCTCACATGCCGAAAGCTTAGGACTTTTTGCCTTTGTCCACCTCGAACAGCAAATCCGCATCCAAATAATCGTTGCCCTCTCTCCCTATAGCAGTCGCCGTAGTAAATGTCGCAGATTTTCATCCGCTTTATACCCGGTCCATTCCATCGCATTTCCTAGATGGCGGTTATGTCCGCTTTATAGAGGTCTAGAGCGTCCACAAGTTGTTCGGCTGCACGTGGCCTGTATAGGGACCTAACATTCCTCGTACAGAGCCGAAGATCATTGTCCTTTTTCTGTTTTTTGCAAGAGTCGTCAACATTAATCCGGCCGTTATATCCGAGGCTTGTGGCTGTTTCGGAGTTTGTGGTTTTTTTACGGTTACGGCTTACTAGGCCGTAGCCCAACCGACTAATCCTGTTTTTTTGGCGCAGGAGGCTCGCCATTCGCCCTTCCCCGTCTGCAATTTCCATAGGATATCTCCAGATGGCACCACGAGATGGTGGGGATAGGACTTACTAACAGTGCCGCAAGATGTTCGAATGCGGTGGCTCTTCTCGCTTTTTAGCAGGCCAGCATCCGTCGGATAGATGCTACCCCTACGACGCCTTTGTTAGTCCTTTGCCACGCAAAATCCACTCTAAATGGGGAAGCCAAGCAACCACCAGTGTGTATACCAGGCGAACTCCACAAGGGGGGTCCTCTCTCTTCACTTACACCACTCGATAAACTTGGCAAGCAAATTGCCACATATAGGGCAATAGGACTAAAAGCCGACTCAAAATGGACGAGCCATATAACTGGCCCCTTCTCCATCCTGAACTACAGGATAACTATGGCAGAAAACTTGGACCACATAGAAACCACCACAGTCTTTGAGAGGAACTTAAGGATAACCTGTCCGGACAGACAGAACTGGATCCGCCAAACGCAACCTCGCAGGAACTGCGTAGTGGAGTTTTCTGCATGCAACTAAAGCTGAACAAAGCTCTAAAACTACCAGATCACTACAGTGTCTTTCAGGTGGAGCTGTTGGCAATGAAGGGGGCTCTGTCTTACCTAAAATGGAACGTGACATCCACTACGGATATTCAAATTCTTACGGATAGTCAAGCAGCCTTAAAGTCGCTGGAGTCCTATGCATACACCTCAAAAACAAGCCTCGACTGTCACCTATGTCTTAACGAGACGGCCGTACACTTTAACATCCAACTTCTTTGGGTACCAGGACACAGCGACATCCCAGGAAATTAGAGAGCTGACACACTAGCCAGACAAGGAACGACGCAACAATCATCCGTGGCATGTGAGGGAATACCCCTTGCAACCATTAAACATAAACTCTTAAATCTCGCCAGGGCTGAGACGAATCTGAGATGGACCCAGGGACACACCTGTCTCATAACCAACACATCTTGGTACAGCTCGTAGAGTTCGCGGTTATCCATTCGTCTCCATTCACCTTCCTCACAGACAGGACCAAATATCCGGCGCAGAATTTTTCTTTCGAAAGAACCCAAAATCAGCTCCGCTGTCCTGCTTATCGTCCAGCTTTCGGCTCCGTACAGCAAAACTGGCAGTATGAGCGTTTTGTAAAGCATGACTTTGGTCTTTCGAGTGAGGAGCTTTGACCCCAGTTGTTTGGACAAGCCGAAGTAGCAGCGGTTGCCAAGGGCGATTCTATGCCGAATCTCCACTGTGGTGTCATTTGTGGAATTTACGTTTGCCCCGAGGTAGACAAACTCCTTAACTTCCCCGAAATTGTAGCTGTCAATTGTTATATTTTGTCCCAGGTGGTGAGGGACGGATTGGTTTTTGCTTGACAGCATGTACATATTTCGTTTCGTCCTCATTGATCTTAAGACCAACTCGTTTCGCCTGTTCTTCAATTGCCGTGAATGCTTCCACAATGCCACGGCGAGAACAAGCGATGATGTCGATATCATCCGCGTATCCTAGCAGCTGGATGGACTTGTAAAAGATAGTGCCTTCCCTGTTGACGCCTGCCCGTCGCACTATCTGCTCCAGCACGAGGTTTGAAGAAGTCACATGACACCGCATCTCCTTGCCGAGATCCGGTGCATGTTTCGAATGGTTCCGAGGTCCTAGAACTGAGTTGCACGATGCATCGCGTGTTTTTCATCGTGGCGCGACACAACTGGATCAGTTTTCCCGGGATCCCGAATTCGGCCATCGCTCCAAACAGTTCTTCACGATGAATGCTGTCGTATGTGGCTTTGAAATCGATGAAAAGAAAGTGTATATCGAAACTCGTTGGTCCTTTCCAGGATTTGTCGAAGTAAGAAAATATGGTCTATAGTTGATTTGCCGGGTCCGAAGCCGCACTGGTAGCTGCCGATTAGTGCTGTGCAAAATGGCTTTAGACGTTCACACAATACGCTTGACAGGATCTTGTATGCGACATTGAGCAGGGATATACCTCTATAGTTCTTGCAAGAGGTAGGATCGCCTTTTTTGTGGATGGGGCAAATAGAGCTGGTATTCTAGTCGACGGGCATGCTTTCATCTTCGCAAATTCTGAAGGTGATCTGGTGCATGCTCCCTACCAGAACATCGCCGCCAGCCTTGAAGAGCTCTGACGGCAAGCCACCTGAACCTGCGGCCTTGTTGTTCTTCAGCTTCTGAATAGCTGTGCCGACTTCTTCGATGCTGGGTGGGAGGACCACTTCAGCAGATGGAGTTGGGATTTCCTCGGTCCCTACCACTCTCTCTGGGTCATGCTCGTTAAGCAGCTGCTGGAAATGCTGCTTAAATACATCCACTATTCCCTGCGGGTCGGTGACAAGATTACCCTCGCAGTTTCGAAGAGCCTTCCTTAACGGTCTGACAGATGTTCAGAAAGTAGGGATACTTGATCTTCTTAACTTCTTAAGAAGCACAAAATGGTTCCACGAATAGGGGGGTAAATCCCCCTCGTAGCTGCACAACGGGTCTCCCTGGCCTATGTGCATTCTTCGCAATTCTGGGAAGGCTACGACCCTACCTACCTACCTACCCTACCTAGGATCGTAATTTCTTAGCGACCTAACAGATGTTCAGCAAGTAGGGATATCTGACCTTAACTTTTTAAGAAGCACTAAGTGGTTCCATGAATAGGGGGTCTCTCTGGCCTATGTGTATTCTTCTCCATCCCATCTAGAGAAATTTTAAATTTTTTGAAGGCCGCACTAGCAATAGATCTTTGTGGCCGCAGTACCTACTAAGGTCTTCATGTGATACACTCCGAGATCTACACTTCAATTTAATTCAAATAACAAGTAAATAGTAATTTCCCCAATAACTGCTGTGGAATACCTATTACCGAATCCCTAATTAAAACCCAGACAACAGAGATATTTAAATTATTTATTGCGAGTTGCCTTCATAGAGAAATTATAAAGTAAACAGGCGAGCAAGGCCAGAGCGCAGATACTATTCCAAAAATAAACGAATAAACCATTAAATGTCTATTTACGTTGAAACCCAAAAACAAATAACACAAAACAGCAAATTGAATATTTGACTGCGCAGCTATTACTCATAGCTGCACAGTCAAACTATGAATTGTTGAAACCACGTTGCACTAGTTCGATAGTTCGAGTAGTGTGATGCTATCAACACCACCCTCCTGACGTAGATACTCGATGGAATTTTAGCTAAAACACAAAACCAAATATTTATGACCCGATTGCCGTCATTCGTTTAAAGCATCCATTGAATTTTGAAACAGAACTCCTGCGTCCTTCTAGTGCGAGACTAGTGCGAGCTGTCCTAATTCGAAATACCCTTGCGGCAAGGATTCAATGAACGTCCAAGTGGACGTATTAAATGAGAACATAATGGCTTAATTGCAAAATGGAAATTAAAAATTGAAAGTCGATGATTGCTAGGATGCTCGCACCCAAGGACGCAGACATAATCAGCAAACATCTGTGCTGGAGCAAGGAGCATGAGCAAGAATTGAGGAAAAAGAAATCCTCATTAGCAGGAAACTTCCAGATATAATCGCCATTCCTCTCAAGCACATGGCAATATACCGACATAAGCAAGTAATCATTCATGAAACTGGCCAGCATCAAGTAGGAGTACAAGCAAACATGGTCTTGGAAAAAGGAACGAAAAAAAATGTTGTATTTCTCGGAGAAGGACAATGAATATGTGTGTTATATATGAAGACAAGGATTTATCGAACGCAATTTCGTCAGAAGAGCTGATATGCTATCTGCTAAATGATATGACATTGGAGTGGCGTTTGCCATTCGTCGGAATTCTGCTCTCACTATCCTGCCAGATTGGTTTCACTTGTATCTGTTTTGTCGACATTCGAGGCGGGCTTCTGCGTTTGAGTATCGAAAGGCAAAGTGGGAATGATTTGATATTGATTTAGTGATTTTATGACTTTTCCCGATGAAAGGGGTTTAAGTGGTGTGGCCTTTTCAAAATGAAGCACTAAAGGCACGCTATTCAAACTATTCTTCCAACTTATACAGACACACAATGGAGTCAGGAGATGAATTGAATCAAACAAAACCCATTTTATCAATTAAACCCAAAATTGTATGAAATCTATGAATAGCATCTGAAGATAGAAGAAGCATGAAAGGTATTTTAGATCCACTCCTACCTCCTTCTGTCAAACTCACCACCAAGCTTATAGAGAAGTCCTCGCAGCCTAATGATCTCGATGGCCGCTATGTGATGTCTAAACTACGTGATCATTGTCACCTCCGTGACAATTGCTCACCTTGCCGTGGTACGGAGGCTCAGTACAGGTAATGACTCTCAAGAGTCCATCTCTAGAGGAACCCGAAGCTAAGAAGCAATTACGGACCCTCCCTACCGATCCGCTTCGTCTATACCCATCACTCCCTCACTCCCCTAACTCCAAGGTGGAACAGCATACGCCGACGAATGCATGGCTAAGAGGGTGCTTAGCTACTAGTATGCGAACTTCGGATACCGGACGACTTCCGATTTCAATATAGCCTTCCTGCAGTGTCTCGGACTCCACTGCAGGTGACCGTATTTTCCCGTGTCCTCGTGGGAACAATTGATAACTTAAATATCTTTGAAGAGAATGACGACTCTCAAATGTCATCGCCTGCTAGGGCTTGTGATTCCTCAGCGGCTCAGAAACCGGAAGTGATGCCGGCATCGTTTGGCGACATTACAGCCGGACGGAAAGCAGATGTGTCTTCATTCTCCGATTCCGACACCACACTCGGCGTGGTTTCTGTGATTATGCTCTCAGATGAGCTCCCAAGTGTAACAAGGAACGAAACCATCAAGCATGTAGAGGAAAAGCCTCTATCACCTGGTGACTTCGTTAAGCTCAAATCGTCGGAGCAGCGACGTTTTAAAGCTTCTAAAATGCAGGGCAAAACCAGAGATGAGGCTCTAGTTTATGCAAAATCTACCCCTGCAACCAAAGGACCGGAACTGAAACGGGATCGTTCCGCTGACAACACTCCACCGAACCCGGCTGCTAAACGCAGCAAGATCGGCAGCCCCCAAGTCGACAAAAAGAGCTACAGAAGTGTAGCTGGGAGGATCCGACTCGGCATCGTCCCCAAGGACTTGGGAGTGAACCCCCTTGCCACAGCGCAAATGGCAGCCGTTCAGGAGGCGGTAATTGAAACCTCCATCGAACTGCTGAGTAAGGCAGCCAAACCTCGCTTCAGGGGACCGACCTACAAGTCAGGGTGGTTATACTTTGTGTGTGGCAACACCACCATGGCCGATTGGATGAAGGCCAATTTTACGGCCATCAAGGACAAGAGTGGACTTGATATTATGCTTGTGGAAGAGGAAGCCTTCCCGAAATCTCACATCGTTCGGGACTACTTCCCACAAAGCATCGGCTTACCTATCACAAAAGTGTTGGCGACGCAGGATTCCAAAAATGACGGCCTATATGCACAGAGCTAGAGAGTCGTGCAGAGCACGTCAAATAAGGGGAAAGACCTCCTGCACCTGGCTCTAGCAGTCAGCGACAAGTCTCGACTAATAGAACTCGAGTGCAAAGTGGATTACCGGTTTGACATCATTAAGATGATCATCAAGAGCCAAGAGAAAACATCAGTAGATGGAAAACCTACTACTGTAGTAGAGACACCAAGATGTGATGAATCTGGGTCGACGACCACTAAGGGTCGTTCAAACAAAATAACAAAACGTCCCCCAACCAAACAAGGAGAATCCCCGATACGAAGTAGATCAGAGGATCACTACCATCGGGTCGGTAACCTCAGCGTGGCAACAACAAGCCATACCGAACGAAGAACCCGGCCTACCGTCGCAAGTAATGAGTGGGCTGCGTGTGCTGCAGGGTAACCTGCACCATGCCAAAGGTGCCTCGGACATAGTTAGCCTGCGACTCTATCGCGACAGGATCAGAATTGGACTAATCCAAGAACCATGGGTCCATAGAGGTATGGGCCTCCAAACAGGTCGCGTAAACTAGCTTACACTACTGGAGGTTCTCCTCCTAGGGCCGCGTGTGTGATCGGCAC
Organism: Eumerus sabulonum; assembly: GCA_951905685.1. Classification (NCBI taxonomy): domain Eukaryota; kingdom Metazoa; phylum Arthropoda; class Insecta; order Diptera; family Syrphidae; genus Eumerus; species Eumerus sabulonum. Next base: position 12,640,215 of record OX645060.1, read on the forward strand.
TTATATAAATTTTCTCTCCATTCGAGGATTCATCACAACGGACCTTGCAGCCGTCATGGAGGAGTAAGGGAAATTGTATGCGCCTCTGCTTACTTTCCTGGAGACGGCCTACAGATCCCTCCCACCGAAGTGCAGGACCTGGTTAGGTATTGCGACCAGAAGAAACATCACCTGATAATTGGTTGTGATGCAAGCGCCCATCATACGGAATGGGGCAGCAGCAATACAAAGGTGAGTCACTCTTTGGATTTCTTGTAAATAATGATCTCACCGTTGCCAATAGAGGCAACAAACCTACATTTATAAACGCGGATAGAGAAGAGGTGTTTGACCTCACTATCTCTAGCCCATTTATTTTAAATGCAACTGGCAACTGGCACGTCTCACATAAAGCCTCACTGTCTGATCACCAGCATATCAGATTCAACATCTCCGGTGAGGCTAAAGAGGCTGAGCCTGGATACCAGCCCAAACGAACAAATTGGGCTCTGTTCCAGACTCAACTCGCCGCTAAAGAAGATATGCTTCTCAAGTCGACTTAATCGACAGATGATATCGACGAAGCGGCTTACCACCTCAATGCAGCACTCATCTCATCTTTAAGGGACAGCTGTACACCCAGGTCAAGTACACACAAGCGATGTGTGCCCTAGTGGAATACACAGCTTGAATCCCTAAGGAAACAGGTGAGATCTCTGTTTAACAGAGCCAAACGGAAGAATAATAGTTGGACTGATTATAGATCTTACTTACATACATAGGTGGCTCTACAGTCTGTGGTGAACCTGGGCCTAAACCAACAAGCATTTCCAGCAGGCACGGTCTTTGGCCAGCTGTTTCCAGTGCCGCACGCTCAGTTGGTTAAGGTCCCCTTCCACCGGGGCTGTAGATAGTGCGCACAAATTTCCTCTCGAAACGACTAAGGGCATCTATATCCACTTTTGTTAAGGTCCAAGTCTCTGCGCCGTAAAGGAGGACTGGGATGATCAAGGTCTTATATAGGGTCACTTTGGTTTTCCGAGAGAGGGCTCTACTTCTAAATTGCCCTTGATTCCTGACCACTTCTCTTTTAGATGAAAGCAGATATTTCGTTTTACCCTCATTAACCTTGAGACCCATCTTAGCCGCTTCTACCGCAATGCTTACAAAGGTCTCATTGACGTCTCGCTGTGTCCGTCCAATCACGTCAATGTCGTCGGCGTACGCAAGCAATTGCGTAGACTTGAAATAAATCGTACCTCTTGGGTTGGCCAGTGACTCTTGCACGATCTTCTCAAGCACGATGTTGAAAAAGTTGCATGACAGCGCGTCACCTTGTCTAAATCTTTTTTTAACATCAAAGGTCTCGGTTTGCTCATTACCGACCTTAATGGAGCAGCGAGAATTCTCCATTGCCACCCTGCACAGTCGGACGAGTTTGGCAGGGGTGTTAAAACTAGACATGGCTTTGTATAGCTCGTCTCTATACACGCTGTCATATGCAGACGGTGGTGAGTGTCGATTTGGCATTCCTGAGTCTTCTCGAAGATCTGCCGTAGCGTAAGTATTTGGTCTATTGTGGACTTACCTGGTCTGAAAACACACTGATAAAAGCCGATTAGGTTATCCACAAACGGTTTCAGGCGTTCATACGATGCGATGTTAAGGAGACTTAATCCCCTATAGTTGGCGCAGTTATAGGGGTCTATTTTCTCATGGACTGGGCAAACGATGCTGAGATTCCATTCGTCGGGCACGCTTTCCTCCGACCATACCTTGCCAATGAGATGGTGCATGCAGCTTACCATCTCGTCTCCAGACGCCTTAAGAAGCTCAGCAGATGGGCCGTCTGCGCCTGCGGCTTTATTAGACTTAAGTCTTGATATCGCTAATTTGACTTCGTCTAGGTCGGGTGGACGAAATTCTCTTACACCGTCGTCCACTACGAATGGATCGTTCTGCCTGACAGCGGTAAATTGTCTGTCATCGTAGTTATACAGTCTGCAGAAGTGGCCTTTCAAAATCCCCAGCATCGACTGTGACTCTACTACGAATTTTCCATTTCCTCACTGCAGGCAACCGCTCTGGCATTGTAGTCACGGCCCGTTCGTTTTACCTGATTGTAAAACTTCCGGGCGTCATTCCTGCGGAAGCATCTCTCCATCTCCTCGATCTCACGCTTGCCGTGCTCTCTCTTCTTTCTTCTAAGAAGCGTGTGTTCCTCTCTTCTCTTTTGCTCATAGATTTCGCGAGCAGCTCTCGTACGTCGTTGCGAGGTGGCTTTGTATGCCTCTTGGTTTGCTGCATGGGCCTGTTCGCATTGTGCTTCGAACTAGGGACTTTTAGGTGGTGGCGGTTTGAAACTCAGCACCTTTAAGGCAGCGTCTCTGATGGCGCTCTGGCAATGCGCCCATTCATGCTCTATTGCTTGCGCTGCTGTGGGCGGATTTTGAGAGAGCTTGAAGGAGACAGGATCGGCAAAGATTCTGGAAGTCTCTTGTGATTGTAGCTTTCCGACGTCAAACTTACGTTGCCCTACTTTGTAGCAGTTCCCATAGTAGATGTCGCAGTTTTTCATCCGTCTTTTGCCTGGTCCATCCCATCGCACTTCTTGGAGTGCGGTTATACCTGCTTTATAGTTTACTCCTGGGTTTACTCCAATTGATCGCCAGTACCCGGTCTGTTAAGGGACCTCTCATTCCAGGTGCAGACTCTCAAGTCCGTTAGTCGTCCAGATTTTTTTTTTTTTTTTTTTTTTTGTTAGAAACTCGCGCAGGTTCAAGAGTTTTTATATTCTCTTATGATGTGTTGACACACACAACCTGGACGGAGTGCAGTGGTTAGGGTCGTTGATGTTCGTTCATTACTCTCAGGGGTGGTTGTCCTAGACCTAGATAGGACGAGAGCTGATCAAATTCCGCGTTTGTTATAGTCCGTAGTAATTCGTTCGAGCACTTTAGTATTGCATACGCAGAGGATGAATTTCGATTGACCATATACTGTGAGTGTTATGCCTGCAGCAGTACGTCTGGTCACTTTCCATTCACAACTGCGTTGCATACTTTTTGTCCGTATAGGAATTTGAACCATAAACCTTCCGCTCGGCGGTCGATGATGTTAACCACTGCACCACGGCCACCCCCAATACGGGTTGTTGTGGGTTTTTACGTGATAGAGATGTTACCCCTTAGCATAACCCCCAGTCTAGAGGATCAGGTTCCTCTTTCCCCGCGAACAGGGGGTTGGGTCGCTGCACACATTGGTTCACTACCTGGCGGGTGCCAGGGCAGCTACCCAGGGGGGCGCGGACGTTTTGTGTCAACTTGTATTGAGCAGGGACAGAAATCGAAGCTGGCGTTTGCCATGTTAAACGCGATCAAACGCTGAATGGTCAGCAGAGGTTCACCACAGGCTGGCGTACTTTCCCCTCTCCTCTCGAGCGTGGTAGTCAATGACCTACTACTGTTGCCAGAACAGGAAGGATACGCTGTGACCGCCTATGCAGATGATATTGCTATTGCCGTCCCAGGAAAATTTCCCAGCACTCTAAGCGATCTAGTGCAGGGTGCATCACATACCTGTAATAACCTGAACGCAGTACTGTGGACTTGGGGTCTAGTACTGTTTACAAATAAATATAGAATTAACCAACCGAGGTTAGGGGGGTCTCCAATCAAGCATTATGCACCGGCTTTATACAGCAGTCATAAGGCCTATCCTTTTGTACGGCATCGTAGTTTGGTGGACAGCTCTGGATAAGACAGCAAACAACTGTGCGGTCCCGGCCATAGAGACATTCCAGAAAACCGCGGGGTCGAAGAACTCGCAAGGTTAGGGTCAAGCACACTCAATCTTGCAACCCTCAGATATTTAAAAACATCTATAAGCTCGGTAGGGAATACAATTCTTCAGTTTTCTGATTGTGTGAGCTACTCACCAGGTAGAGAGCCACAAACCTATAGCAACTGCAGTTCAGACACGTAGTGTGAAAACCCATGTCTCCTCCTGCAGGGAAACAACCGACCGAGAGGCCTAGATTACATTTGCTTAGGCACCGCTGCGAGTCACTATTAGAGGCCTTTAGAACAGGCACAAGGATTCTCCAACGAAGGGAAACTCTCATGTCGCCTCCTCCTTATTCTTATTGGGCACTACAGTTCATGGCGAACCTGGGCCTACTTTAAAAAACCTCTCCAACTGGCACGGTCTTTCGCCAGCAGTCTCCAGTGCCACACGCCTAGTTGGCTAAGATCCTCTTCCACTTGGTTACGCCACCTTAAATTTGGCCGCGTCGCCCCTCGGGGTTGTATTCAAAGACCATCCGGGCCGAAGCTGTGTTTTCTATGCGCTCAACATAACCTAGCCATCTTAGCCGTTGGATCCGAAAACGCCATGCTACGTTCATGTCGCTGTACAGCCCGTATGGTTGACTATTAAGGCTTGTTCCAGGACCTGCCGCAGTGTGAATAATTTATCGATACTGGACTTCCCGGGCCTAAACCACACTGATGTGAGCCAATCAGTTTATTAGCGAACGGTTTGAGATGTTCACGCAGTGTAGCAGGGAAGATTTCATAGGCGATGTTCAGCAGACTTATACCTCTGTAGTTGGCGCAGACGAAGGGTGTCTCCTTTCTTGTGGATCGGGCGAACGACACTAAGATTCCATTCGTCGGGCATGCATTCCTCTTTCCTCTTTCTTGTGGATCGGGCGAACGACACTAAGATTCCATTCGTCGGGCATGCATTCCTCTGACCATATACAGATGAGCTGGTACATACTTCCAACTAGGTCATCTCCAGCTACCCTAAAGAGCTCGGCAGGCAGTCGGTCTGCTCCAACAATTTTGTTGGACTTAATCTTAGAAAAAGCATTCCTAACATCGTCCGCTGTGAAAGGGTCATTCTGCCTGACAGCGGGATCTGTTTCGTCATCGCCGTTATACAATCTGCAGAAGTGGTATTTCCAGATTCTTATTACCGACTGTGAATCCACTGCAAGGTTTCCATTTTAGTCCCTGCAGGCTTCCGTTCTGACTTTATATCGCTGACATGTATGCTTTATTCGTTGATAAAACCTCCGAACGTCATTCCTGCGATAGCATCTCTCTGTCTCTACGACCGCGAGCTTCTCATGCTCTCTTTTTTTTTGTCTTGAGAAGCTTTTGCTCCTCTCTCCTCTTCTGCTCATAATGCTCACGAGCAGCTCCCGCCTTCTAAGCAGTGCTTCTTGATAGGCTTGCTGCTTGGCTGAGTGTGATCTCCTACACTCGTCGTCAAACCCTGGGCTTCTTGTTGGTGGCGGTTTGAAACCTAGTACCTCAGAGCTGCACTCTCTAAGGCTTGTTGACAAGGGGTCCATTAGTGTTGTACGGTAAGAGCAGGTGTTGGACGGTTTTTCGGAGAGCTTGAGGGAGACGCTATTGGCATAGGCTCTGACGGTCTCTTGCAATTGTAGCATTGCGACGTTGTATGCCGCTGGCCTTACTTGATTTTTCTAGGCCATGGCTGCCACACAGATAGTGGTCCGAGCCGATGTCGCCTCCTTACATGGCGATAAAACTGATGAAGAATTCAACATGATCGTCGACTGTTTGCCGATAATAAAGAAAATAAATACCAAACAACCTGTTCATTGCACCTTGCAAGCAATCAAAAATTGCACCCCGATAAAAGCCAACAAGCAAAATTGCAAAAAAGGCCATAAAGCCACTAAAAGCAAACACCTCAACGCCCACCACTGCGGAACACTCACTCAAAAAGCTCTGTCAAAAGCCAACCAAACAAGATGTGAAATAAACAAATATGTACAAGTGTCCGCAAAGCTACCAGTCCATATGGAGATGCTGTCGATCATGGCAACGCTCACGAATACCACCAAACCAACTGGAGAACCAGCAGCAGATACATAGAATCAAATAGAAACTCTCTCACGACTCAGGACGCACTTATGTAGCTGCCACATGATCACTCAAATCGCGCACACATTAATCGCAGTTAACCTAAGCAAATAGACGAACAATAATACCACCACGATCGCCACGATCACCGCACACTACGCCAAAGCAACCAAAAGCCGCAGCAACATCAGCAAATATCTCTCGACGCGGTGGGAATCCATCAAAGCACCTCCAAGCTGTTTCAGTTGTTTTTCTGTGCTCCACCAGTAGATACGATACTTTGGCGAATATAACGCGCGTGTACGCCACAATCGTGTCTCTAAACCTCATACAATACTCGTACTCGTAATCGTAAGTCGGTCTCAGCTTACTATAAGCTTTCGCGTCACATTATAGTCATTTTGTCGTTGTCGCGGGTCGTTCGCTGTTTCGATCGTGTTGTGTCTAAATTCAGTTTCAAGTTCATTCCCAAGGAGACGAGACAACAAGCAGACTTCGATCAACAAACAAAAATGTAATGAAACGCAATTATGGTTAAGTAACACTAAACAGATACAAAGAGTATCTCTGCGACACTACGCTGTTGAACTAATGCAACTGACGCGAGTCAGAATTAGGTCATCAGTTCCATATGCGGCATGCTGGCCATGGATATCAGATACTTTTTTTTCTATTTTTCTGTTATTCCATTTTTTAGTGAAAAGCGAAAGATCTGCAAGAAATAAAGCCAAATGCTCGAAATAAACAGATACGACGTCCGTAAATCAAGCGAAGACCTTGACTTCCTTGTGCCAAAAACAGAAAAAAACGAAAAACGATCGCCGATCGCGACGTTTGATCTTACTTTCGCCCCCTGTATCACGAACGAGGACGGTGAATGTGGAATTGTATTTTTAGGCAAATGAAAATGAAAACGAAAAGTATCTACTAGGTGAATTTCATACATTTGTGAAGGCAATTTTCCGGTGAGCGGTGATCGGGGATTTTTACAGGCTTTTATGGTTTCGCGCAAGTTTAAGATCATCCCGAAGGTCTCGTAGGTAGCAAGATCGTTGCTTTATTCTTTATAAGAACCAAATTCTATTTTCATATCTAATACTCTTAAATACGTAGATTGTACATATTCTACTATACAATATGGTAGTGATCGATGAAACCGGTTGCACAGTTTTGACCATAGAGAGCAAAAGCCACTGATCGCGTCGTCACATCAAGTTCGAACGATCGAACTGAGATTTTTGTTGCCTTATTCTAACCAGTTAATGGGTATCTGATTGTGTGTTGTCATTCGAGACGATGGATAAGATTCTTTTTTCATTGATATGCTGTGTGTAGCTGTGGAATTGGAGCGCGAGGAATTGTGATCGTCGGTCGTCGGTCGTCGTCGTCTTTTTCTCCTTCAACGTCGTCGTTTGATCGCTTGATTGTTGATCGTTGCGTCTCTGTGCGTACTCAATTCGATCGTTTTGTGTTGCTTTTAGTCGGACTACCTATTCGGTTAAGTGGTGAATAAAATTGACATGTGGGTCGACGTTTGGCATTATGTGATCTAATGGCGTCTCGGGGACGATCGTCAGCCTTTTATTCGCTGCACGAATGATACAATAGAAAGCCTCGGAAGCGATTGGAGAAACTCTTATCCATTTGTCGACAAACTAGGAGATAACCAGATTTCAAATTCAAATTTGGTCAACGCGCTTCTATTGTTCTCCTGTTTAAGGGGATTTTAAAGTACCAACGGATGCAGTAGCTTGACTTGACGACTTGTTCAGACGTTTTTTCTCATTTTTTATGGCCTTACATGGCAGTTCTGCATTTCATTTGCATTTCTTATGCCTTCACCACTGAGAGAATAGGAGTGTTCGAGACTAGCCAGGGGTTAGGAGTAATACACCTGTTATGCCGTTTAAAGACCATGTACACCGGCTAATTTAGGTCTATACAGGGCTTTCCACCTCCAGATATTCCTGAGAAATGTTCCCCTTTTCCCCTAAGATCCTAAAGTGGTCATAGCGTAGGAAAAAGGCTTATTTTAGATAATTTCTGGGACGAATGATATCAATTACGCGCGCAAGATATCAATGGTGTTTGGGTGGTATTCAAGTTGGTCATTGGTCAGAAGCTACTTTAAATGATGAAGATTTAGGCTAAACGTGTTGCCTCTGAGTCCGTCCGTTGCCTCCTTATACAGGAAACTAATGGGCTTGTGTTATCCCGCAGTAGATTCAAGGCTTAAGCAAAAAGACGTGTATATGTGGACAACAGAGCGCTTGAAACAATAGAAATTTGTCGGCAGTTCAGACTTTCTGGAGCCCATTGCAGTTAAACGCATGAACCGATTGCTTTGAAATTTTTGTTTTTTTGTTGGAGTCTTCTGCTATCTGTTGGAGCGCTCAGACGCAAATACTGGTCCATTGTACTCCAGACAGACACCTTACATTAATGTATTTTCCTCATTTTCCGGAGAAAAATGAGGAGGAGCTTCAGTGATATAGAGCTAAGGGATTCGGGACACACCACGTCGGCCCCAAGACCGCGCCACCGTGCGCGAGCTAAAGCGGGGTAGAAAATGTTCCGCTGTGTCATCCTCTTCGCAACATACAGCACTGGTAGGCGTCTCACTGATGCCGAGCACATAGGGATGCTTGGCAATAGGGTAATGGCCTATAGTGCCGCCCGCATGTTTTCTGCAGTGGATTCTCCTTATGGATTAACAAGTTACTGCGGATTTCTTGCAGACATCAGGGTGCACGCGCTTAGTTATCCTGCAACCTACATATTCCTTCCATCTACGTTAATGTACATTGAAGACCCAATCGTTGATGTGGGTATTGATCGTGGAAGCAGGTCCTGAGAAAGTCCCCTATGGGCCCGTTCTAGTTTATTGCCGGTTCCGAACGGCGAGATTCGAGAAGCTTTTCTTGACAATTATACGACAGGGGGTTTTGTCAGTACCCCGCTGAGGAGAAGCACAGTGAAAAACACGTTCGATGACATGGCTGTTGTCAGCATTCGATCCCGTGTCATCGGCATCAGAGGCCAACACACTACCTACTGCGCCACGGCACTCCCAGGATGACCTTGTATCCAAAAAAGCTTTAGTGAGTTTAGACTACCAACTTTGTTAAGGAAACCCTAAATTCATACACTAACTTGGAGCTGGTTTAAGGGTTGGATATGGCTTTGAGTGCAGCCTAGCTCTCACTGCAAACACAAATGCGTTTACCTTTCCACCTATACTTTACAACATAGTGCGTGGCCATCAGGCTTGGATCTCAAAGAAAATCCCAGCGCCGGACCTAACCCACAACGTACATATGTATTTTGCGGGTGACATTTATTAAATTCGTTCCCAAGGATGCTCTGATGGATTTCATCGAAAAGAGATGCCGATGGTCATACGAAGATGATGAGATTAGAAATGATTGGAAACAGTGAAGGCCTCAAACAACATGCCCCTCCAACTAGCACGATTTTTTGATAGCCTTTTCCATTGCCGCAGAGCCAGTAGGCTGGGGTTCCCTTCCACCTATGGGAGCCATCTTACGACAAGGTGCGGCCATGCTCTATTTCTTTGTTCTTCAGGGTTAGATTCAAAGGCTCTCCGGGCTGAAGCTGTTGTGCCCATTAGCTCTACGTGGCCTAGCCATTTTAGGCGTTGAATCCGTATACGTCTGACCAGACTCATGTCGCTGTACACCCCGAAAATATCACGCAAAATCTTTCTCTCGAACCGATCAAGGGCCTACCCATCCGCTTTTGTTAGTATCCATGCTTCTGCGCCATACAGCAGGACCGCGAAGATAAGGGTCTTATACTATAGAGTCAACTTTGTCGTTCGGGAGAGGGCTCTATTACACAGTTGCCTCCTGAGCCCAACAGCGATTGGCAAGATTGGTTTTGCGTTTGATTTCGTAACAGATGTCGTTGTTTCGCGTCACTGCGGAGCCAGTCGACGAAGTGCTTAACTATACCCCAAACTTACATCTACCAATACAAACGTTCTGGCCAAAACTTTTTGATGACAGCAGGTTTTTCGTTTTGCCCTCATTTACTTATAGTTATAAACGCCTCATTGACATCTTGCTGTGTCCTTCCAATTATGTCAATGTCATCCGCGTGTACGAGGAGTTGTGAGGATTTGGAGTAAATTGTGCCTCTTGTGTTGGCCAGGGATTTTTGCACAATCATTTCTAACACGATGTTGACGAAATCACACGACAGCGCATCGCCCTGTCTTATTCCTTTTTTGCCATCAGAACTATTGGTCAGGTGTTCACCGATTCAGATGGATCAGCGAACTTTCTCCAAATCCAAAGTCGTCCTGCATAGCTAAGCAGGGATGTCAATGGTAGACATGTCAGTGTACAGCTCATCTCTAATTACGCTGTCATATGCGACTTGGAAGTCAACAAATAGGTGGTGAGAGTCGACATGTAATTCATTGGTTTTTTCCAGGATCTGCGTGCAGATCTGGTTGATGGTGGACTTTCCTGGCCTGAAGCCACACTGATAAGGATCCCTTGGCTTCAGGCGTTCAAACAAAACGGCAGAGACCATATCTTACAGTCTGCAGAAGTGGTTTTTTCCATATTCTTAGCATCCACTGCGATTCCACTACTAGGTGTCCGTTCTCATCCCTCCAGGCTTCCGTTCTGGCTTTATAACCTTGCCATGTAGACTTTATCTGTTGGTAAAACTTTCGAACGTCACGCCTGCAGTAACACCTCTCCAAATCCTCAATCGGGCGCTTCTCGTGCTCTTTCTTCTTTCTCCTGGGAAGCTTATGCTCCTCCCTTCTTTTAAATCGTAGAACTCACAATCTGCTCTTGTTCTTCTATGGAGCAAGGCTTCGCTGTGTGAATCCTACTGCACTCGTCATCGAACCAGGTGTTTGTTCGTGGTGGAGCCTTGAAACCCAAAACTTCAGATACAGAGCTTTTCAGGGCTAGTTTGTAAAGGTTCCTCTGTTTATTTAATTGACTGCATGGAGGGTTGAGCTGTTTGAGAATCGGTAAAAGCACGAGCAGTTTCTGGTGAAAATAGCTCTCCGACGTCATAACTTACTCTACTCCGCTGCTTTTGTAATATCCGTAGGCGCATCTTGGCTACTACAAGATAGTGGTCCGAGTCGATGTTAGCCCCTCGGAAAGTTCAAACATCAAGAATAGTGGAGGAGTGTCTGACGTCGATCACGATGTGATCAATCTGGTTGGCGGTCGATTGATCAAAAGACCACCAGGTGCCTTTGTGTACATCGAGGTGCGGGAAGCGCGTACTGGCTAGAAGGAGATTTCGCCCCGTAGCAAGATCAATCAGCCTGTGTCCGTTATCGGAGGTGGTGTCGTGTAGGCTATGTTTGCCAATGATTCGTTCCAAGATGCTTTCCTTACCCAGCTTAGCATTAAAGTCTCCTAGTACAATTTTGATGTCATAGCTGGGACACTGGGCATACGTTCTATCTAGGAGATCGTAGAATTCATCTTTGGTGGGGTCATTCTTGTCCTCCGAGTTCGCGAGTTCGCAGATCAAGCTGATGTTAAATATGTTTGCCTTAGTCCACCTCAGACAACAGATCCGCATCCGAACAATTGTTGTTCTCTCTCCCTATAGCAGTCGCCGTAATAAATGTCGCAGTTTTTCATCCGGCTTATACCCGGTCCATTCCAACGCATTTCCTGGGTGGCGGCTATGTCCGCTTTATAGCGGTCTAGGGCGCACGCAAGTTGTTCGGCTGCACGTGGCCTGTTTAGGAACCTAACATTCCACGTACAGAGCCGAAGATGGTTCATTTTATCCCAGGCTTGTAGTTGTTTCTGAGAAATTGTGGGGTTTTGCGGTAACGGTTTGCGAGACATTCGTCCTCTTCCGTTAGTAGTTTCCATGGTCAGAAAATGTTCAAATGTTACCACGAGGAGGTGGAAGTAGGACCTGGCCAATAGGGCGGCAAGATGTTTGGCTGCAGAGGCTGTTACTCGCTTTTTTAGCGGACCAGCACCCGTCGACAGATGCTACTCCAACGAGGCCTTTGTTAGTCTTTTACCATCCCTACAGCCATACTCCACAGTCAAATAAGTACTAGCAATGTCCTGGGTAAGACACAAGCAACTACAAAGACAAGCCCTGCACTCAACCTCTCTATTGGTAAACTTTCATTGAATTTTTTCTTATCAGTGCCAGAGTAGTGTATCGATGAAGTTTCAATAATACCTTTTCCTACCTCACCTACCGATACCCGGTCACTTGCATATAAATTGCTCCTTTCAACTTCCTTCTCAGACCACCTTATAAGGGTTTGACCAAATAAGGCACAGGAAGGTAAACGGGAACCATGACCATAAATGTTTACTTTTTAATAAAGTTGAATACTTTATCTCGAAGGTTCATCGACGCCACGAACGATCAGACGATCATTGGATCGTCAATACTTTTGATGGCATCTTCCAATAAGAATGTGGCAGTGATTTATTTTTACGACGGGAATGGTGAGTGACCTAACATTTACTCACTTCCTTACTTACTTAACGGGCGCTTCAGTTCGGGGTGAACCTGGGCCTCAACCAACATGCCTCTCCACCTAGCACGATCTTTCGCTAGTCTTTTCCAATGCCGCACGCCCAGTTGGTTGAGGTCCCTTTCCACCTGTGCGCGCCACCTTAAGTGCGGCCGTCCTCTAATTCTTCGTCCCTCGGGGTTGGATTCAAAGACTCTACGGGCTGGAGCTGTGGTGTCCATTCGCTCTACATGGCCTAGCCATCTTAGGCGTTGGATCCGTAGACGCCTGACCAGACTCATGTCGCTGTACAACCCGTACAGTTCGTGATTGAATCTTCTCCTCCAACCCTCCTCTGTGTTTATGGGACCGAAGTAGGACGCAGAATCTTTCTCTCGAAACGACAAAGGATTTCCTCATCCGCTTTAGATAAAGTCCATGTTTCTGCGCCGTATAACAGGACCGGGATTATTAAGGTCTTATATAAGGTCAACTTGGTCGTACGAGAGAGGGCTCTACTTCTCAATTGCCTCTTGAGCCCAAAGAAGCAACGATTGGCAAGAGTAATTCTGCGCTTGATTTCGAAACTGGTGTCGTTGTTCCAAGTCACTGCGGAGCCGAGGTATATGAAGTCCTTAACTACCTCGAACTTATATCTGCCAATATGCACGTTCTGTCCAAGACGTCGGTGGTAAATGTCCTTTTTCGATGAAAGCAGATATTTAGTCTTGCTCTCATTAACTGCCAAACCAATTTTTGCCGCCTCCATCTCAATACTCGCAAACGCCTCATTGACATCTCGCTGTGATCCACCTATTATGTCAATATCGTCGGCGTTTGCAAGGAGTTGCGAGGATTTGAAATAGATTGTGCCTCTTGTATTGGCCAGTGATTTTTGGACAACCATTTCTAATATGATGTTGAAGAAATCACACGACAGCGCATCGCCCTGTCTAAATCCTTTTTTGACTTCGAAACTATCGGTCATTTCTGCATCGATTCGAATGGAACAGCGAGCATTCCCCAGAGTCATCCTGCAAAGTCTGACGAGCTTAGCAGGAATGTCAAAAGTCAACATGGCGTTATATAGCTCGTCTCTAATTACGCTGTAGTATGCGGCCTTGAAGTCGACGAATAGATGGTGCGTATTGACTTGAAATTCATTGGTTGTCTCCAGGATCTGCCGTAGTGTGATGATTTGATCGATTGTGGACTTCCCTGGCCTGAAGCCACACTGATAAGGACCTATCAGCTTGTTTACGAATGACTTCAGGCGTTCGCACCAAACGGCAGCGAAGATCTTGTATGCGACATTAAGGAGACCTATTCTTCTATAGTTGGCGCAGTCCAAAGGGTCTCCTTTTTTGTGGATCGGGCAAACAACGCTGAGACTCCATTCCTCGGGCATGCTTTCCTCTGACAGCCCGTAAAGTTCGACGTTGTATCTTCTCCTCCGCTCTCCGTTTATACCGATGGGGTAAAAAATTTAACGCAAAATTTTCCTCTGGAGACGACCGAAGGCTTCTTCATCCGCTTTCGTTAAAGTCCAGACCTCTGCGCCATAGGGGAGGACCGGGATGATTAAGATCTTATATAGCGCAACCTTGGCCTTTCGAGAGGGGACTCTACTTCTCAGTTGTCCAAAGAAGCAGCGGTTGGAAAAAGTAATTCTTCATTTGACCTCAACTCTGGTGTTGTTGTCGCTAGTGACTAGTGAGACAAGGCGAAGACCTTGACCCCTTCGAATTTGTACCTGCCAATTGTGATGTTCCCGCCGAGACGTCGGTGTTGTGCGTCTTTTCTGGTTGACACCATACATTCTAGCCGCTTCTGCTTCAATGCTTTCGAACGCTTCATTGACGTCACGCTGTGTTCGTCCAATTAGGTAAATATCATCCGCGATCGTACCTCTTGTGTTGGCCCGTGAATCTCGTATGAGACTAAACACTTTTTTAACATCAAAAGTCTCGGCTAATTCGCTACCGACCTTAATGGAGAAGCGAGAGTTTTCCGTTGTCATTCTGCATAATCTGACGAGTTTCGCAGGGACGTCAAAACTAGACATGACGCTTTATAGCTCGTCTCTATGCACACTGTCATACTCGGCTTTGAAATCGACGAAAATGTGATGGATGTCCTGGGTCTTCTCCAAGATCTACCACAGTGTGAACATTTGGTCTATCGTCTATTGACCTTATACGCGATGTCAAGGAGACTTATTCCACTTTATTCTCCATTCTTATGGACTGAGCAAACGATGCTGAAATTCCATTAGTTGGGCAAGCTTTCCTCCGACCATATTTTACAGATGAGCTGATCCATATACCCTACCAGCTCATATCCAGCCGCTTTAAATAGCTCGGCAGACAGGCCGCATGCGCCCGTGTTTTAAGCTTCGAAATTAATAGCTTCATTTCATCTAGGTCGGGTGAAAGGAATTAGGTTGCATCTTCGTCCGTTGCGAATGAATCATTCTGCCTGAGAGCGGTATCGGTATCCACAAGCAGTCACGAGCGGCTCTCGTCCGTCTATGTAGCATGACCTTGTATGCGGTGTGCTTTGCTACATAGGCTTGTCCGCATTGCTCATCTAACCAGGGATTTCTAGCTGGCGGTGGTTTGAAACCCAACATATCAGAGGCAGGGTATCTGATGGCGCGCTGGCAATGCTTTCAACGCATATCAAAAACAGCATGACTCTGAGAGAAGTTGCATGAGTCTTGTCGGTGTTTTTTGACTGCAGCTTTCCAACGTCAAATTTTGATGGTCCAACATACTTCTCTAAGATCCCTAAGTACGCGACATCAGCAGCCATCGCTTACTGGCAACTTGGTAATGTTTCACGACAATGTTAACCCCTCGTAATGCTGAAGAAATACCTGCCCTCGAAGCATCATTAACTTGATGGATGTTAATTCATCGGAGTACCACCTTGTGGGCTTGGAAAGAGGTAATCAGTATATTGGCTACTAAGAGATAACATTCCGTCACGAAGACCACTAGTCCAAATCGATTTTCTTACGACAACTATGTATGTTCGTGTCGTACCAGGCGTTTCGACATATGACACATGTCCTGCCTTTTAGCTAGAGCCATCCTCCGACTCGTTTCCGGCAACACTAATTACAAAGCTATTTGAAAAATGAATCCGAAGTTCGTCTCGAACACCCATGAAGAATCTATAAATATCTGCCGTTGACTCACAAACGAGTTCAAGGCTATGGCTATTACTCGCGCTTCATTCACGTCCAATCCGTACAGGTGCTGGCCATATCGTGGGACTCGTCATTCAAGTACGACACCTATACATACAGACACGTATCTGTATTTCGTCTTCTGTAACAGATCGAAGGACGTTATTTCCCATTCAGCGTGCGGGTAAATTAGATTAACTATAGCAAAACGGATTCCATTGTGCGATGAGCCTCCGGATACGGAAATCTATTTCGAAAACGTCAGTAAAAGGATGGATGGCAGATAATCAGTGCCTTATTCATTGATATTCCCTCAACAAGCCAAGGTGAATGTTCTAAAGATACCAATGTCATAAATGACAAATTTTCGGTGATGCTCGGCAGATGGTATTTGTGCCTGGCGCCTGAGTCATCGGCGCTATAAATAGCCGTGTGGGATGACTTATTAATCCATGCCCAAGATGAGGGACGTGCCGTCATATCTCAAAATGAAGAGAAGCCGAATGTTAGGGGATTTAGGTGGGTTTTAAGTCAGCAACAGGCAGGATGAACATGACGGCTACTGTGTCTTTTAAGTTGCGTTGCGGATGTGTTTTCTGTTTTTTAATTCTAGGAATGTTGCCATATATCTATGAGGGCCTATGGTCGTGCTTGACGCCTAATCTAATATCTTCAAATAGCAGAAGTATTAGAAGGATTAATTCAGAACTTCCCACGTGGCACACAGGAAAATAGAAAATTTCGAAATGGATCTATCCCGGTGTACTGATAGGCACGTAAAGCGTCTTTATTGCCAGAGTTCTCCAAACCAGAACATGAGCGGTGCATCCAGCAGAGGCGACACCAACGATGGCGCGGCACGGGAAACCGCAAAGGTGGAACGCGCCCCAGAATTGGGACGTACTGCTGAATGCACTGCTAAGTGCCAAAAAAGTAGAGTTAAGAGGCGTGCTCGAAAATTGTACAAAGAGGCGGACAAAGTCAAAGGCACAATGGTCGAGGCTAAACCTCTGAGGGAACCAGTTAAGAGAGTTAGGTCGACGGAGGTATCTCGTACCGAAATCGATCCGACCCTCCTTCCTGAACTCCACCCCTCTCTCGAAGATGCGCAGCGCGGAAAGCGTCGGCGATTGGGAAAGGCTTCTGTAGGAGGCATAAGCATGTCTGCACTCTGGGCATGCGCCTCTAACTCTATTCCCGTAATGAGGGACCCGGAAGCTTTCAGGTTTCTGCTATGGTAGGCGCTGCCGCCGAAAAAGGTGGCGGGGCTGAGAGGCCGACTCCGAACGCAGAAGGCGAAGTCGTTACGGGTCCTAGTAGTCCTCGAACTGGCAAGGCTGTCCCAAACCGGAGTCCGAATGGAGCAGGAGCTCTAACCGAAAACGGTAAAAGCTCCTGCAAACGGAAGACCGCCGCTAAGGATAGCCTCGCTAGGGAGAGAGTCTACGATGCATCCCTCTCCGGTGGGGCGGTGGGAAATCAGAGTCAGATGGCAGATGTGTATGTATGTATGTTGGCGTTACAGTCCATGAAGAACCTGAGCCAAGCTTCTCTCAATCACCCATGTTGTGTGTGATTTCGTTTTTCCCATAGGTGAAAGGGACCTACAGTTTATTGCCGGTTCCGAACGGCGAATTTCGAGAAGCTTTTCATGACAATTTTACTACAGGCGGTTTTGTCAGAACCCCGCTGAGGAGAAACACCGTGAAAAACACGTTCGATGACATGACTGTGTCGGGATTCGACCCCGTGTCATCCCGCAGATGTGTCGACCCAAAAGGATCAAGGCATAAGCCAGAAGGCGAAGATAGCCAAAAACCGCTCCTCGGAGGCGGGCACATCATACAACAAAACCCCTTCCTCCGAGGAGATCAAATGACCGTAAGGAGTCGAGAGAAGCAGCCCTCTTATATAGAGGCGGCTATCTCCTCTGAGAGGGTCAGGATAGTTTTTATCCAGATCAATCTACAGCATTGCAAGGCTGCTACTGCTCTTTTAAGTAGTAGAATTGCATGTAGTAGTACAAATCATCACGTTGTTTCCATTCAAGAACCGTGGGTGTGGAATAAATTCCTATGTGGTCTTGGTGGTATATGTAATGCAACGATTCTTCATGATGAGCGATCCGAATGACCTAGGGTCGGCCTCATTATATCGAATTCACTATCGGCAACTAAACTTGGACACTTTTGTGGACAACATCTGGTGGCTGCTCGAGTAAGCTACAAAACGCACGGAGCAATAGAACACTTCGTCGTTGCGTCTGCCTACTTTCCCTACGATTCGTTACTACCTCCACCACCGAAGGAAGTTTCTGAACTCGTAGAATACTGTGAAGCCAAAAAGATTGGTCTCATCTTGTGTTGCGATGCTAATGCCCTAAACATTGCTTGTAGCAGCAGCAAGTGTAACACAAGAGGGGACCGTCTTTTAGACTTCATTCTCTCGTCTGACCTTACCATCAACAATGTTGGCTCTCAACCAACGTTTGTTACGACTAGACGACAGGAGATGATTGATCTGATCCTATCCATTAAATATGTGAAGGACATCACTAACTGGCGAATCTTTCCTGATGCTACGCTGTCGGACCATAAATATTTTGAATTCCGATTGTTGAGTTTGTAAGCACTTTTTTTTGTTGTTTATTTATCCCTAATATCTTAAGATCATTTACCTTAATCATTGTACTATATTTTATTTCCACTTTCGCAATATCAGCGAAATAATATCCTCTTAATGACCTGAAGTGCATTCTGCACTATCATGCATATTGTAATAAAATACTTTGGCACGAGTTGCTTGCAGTGTGCGGTGTCCCATGCATTGTCAGCATTATGATGTTTTTGAACTCTCGTGTAATTTAATCTCTGCTTCACATTTTTAATTGCAGTTAATTGTTTTATTGTTGCATTTCATTATACTTAAGTAAGCTAAATTTTTGTATAAATATCAATCGATCAATAAAGTTAATTCATTCCGAAAAAATTGTTGGAATCATTTGCAATCATAGTGCATCATTGTTATCATAGTGCTTCACTGTGAAAACACAGCCATCATAGTGTTTCTACTGTGAGCTGGCCAACATTAAAAATCGGTAGAAGAATCGATTTAACATTTGGAGACCCCGACGTGATTGTTTCTCCCGTCAGTGGTAAGAAACAAGTGTTGAAATATTTTGAAGCGCTATCAAGGCCTTCAAATTCTTAAGGTCAATTGACATTGAAGACTTCTATAGAAGTTATAGAAATAGAAGGATGTCAAAGATGACATCAATAGAAGAAAAGGCCACAAGGCAGAAGGAGACCGGAGAAAACATTCAACGATTAATAACCAATTATAAGAAGGATGGACAAGACCGCAAAACTCTCCCGTACTACCAGAAGCTAGTGTCCAAATTAGATGATCTATGGACGAATTTTGAGTCCACAGATTCAGATATACGTGATGAACACCCGAGTGAATTATCTCATCCATATTATACAAATCAGTACTATGACTCCGTCAAGACGATCTATCTTAAGTATATGGAAGATTTCCAATCAAAAATTAAACTGTTTGAGACAAGGAAGGAAGATATTTACAAGCCCCCATCACAGGAGGAAGAATCTCAACAAATACTTAAGCTAGCTGACGAGTCAAATTCAACCATCAGTAAACCTGGCACACAAGGAGCGAGGTCCTGTTCAATCAACATCGAGTCAGAGTTTCACCCTGGTCATGAATTAACCAGGGGTCAAAATCAAGACATACAAAGGCTAATTCGTAGACAAGAAGTCATGACTGCTACTCTACACAGAGCACTAAGCCAGGCAGAGCGCACTGAAGAGTCAAGACAGTTTTATGACCTTCAAAAGAAAACCATCCAGAGACATTGGATACAAATCGAAGATATCCACAATTCAATTTGGGAACTGATGGAAAACCCAGTAATTGCCGGGTATGACGAAAATGAATTCATCAAGCTAGAAGAGAAGGTACATCAATCCTTAATTAAACTAGCACAAATCCAAGAAGACAACCTGATGGGTGAGCCATCAGGGTCGACAAAAATGAACCTCCCTAAAATAGTGCTACCGAAATTCGATGGGGATTATTTAAAATGGCCTCAATTTCATGATCTGTTTAGCCAGATGGTAGACAAACAAAAAATGTCTTACTGTGAGAAAATGTTCTACCTTAAAACAAATCTAACAGGAGAAGCAGAACGAGTCATAAGGCATGTGACTCTGTCCGAAGACAATTACCTGTCAGCTTGGAAGTTGCTACAAGAGAGGTACAGTAATCCCAGACTGCAAGTGTCCGCTCTCCTCAACCGACTTATTAGTCAACCGTCCCGATCGTTAGAGGCAGCATCCGCTGTGGCAATAAAGTGCCTTCATGACACAATACAAGAATGTATGCATGGCCTCATTAATCTTGGCGTGGATATCGGAACATGGGATCCTATACTACTTCACATATTCATGAAGAAATTAGATAAGTCAACTCACGCGCTGTACGAACAATCCTTGACCAACCCCAAGGAATTGCAATCACTGGACAACTTTCTAAAGTTTCTCGAGACTCGTTTCCAGTCATTAGAGGCAATTGGCGTTAAGAGCAGCAGAAGGGATGACGAGGAGAGAAGGCGAAATTACTCAAAGGTGACAAGTTCCATCACCACTCAGAAGAAAGATTGTACGTTGTGCAAGGCGCAGCATCAACTATATGCTTGTCGTACCTTCCTTAATCTAGCGCCTTCAGAACGATTGAATCATGTTAGAAAAAACAATTTATGCGTAAATTGTTTCCAGGATGGACACACATCCGTCAACTGCAAACTGCGAAGCTGTACAAAATGTGCTAAGAAACATAACTCCTTAGTGCACTTGCCTAAATTTACCCAATCAAAATCGAGTGCACCAGATTCGAATTCTGATACTGCACCACCAAATCCACGAACATCCGGTATATTTGAGCAAAATAATTCAACCCTAGCAGCGTTAGACAAGAACAAGAAAGAGGGTTACGTATTCCTTAGCACCGTCATCATAAAACTGATTGATCGAGACGGTTCATCCATCAACTGTCGCGCGATTTTAGATTCCGGTTCACAAATCAACATCATTACAGAAAGAATGATTCGAAAATTAAATATGCCGTTGTCAGTTCGCCCGATGATCATCCAAGGTATTGGAAATTCTAAGAGGGATTCACATAGGAGAGCCAACATTAGTCTACATTCTAATACCACCAACTTCACCACCAGACTCGAAGCAATAGTATTGCCGCAAATTATATCTCCTCAGCCAACACAAACTTTTGACATATCTACATGGAAAATTCCCGAGAATATCAAACTAGCCGACCCTCAATTCAACATACCAACCAACATCGACCTACTTATAGGAGCCGAGTTTTTCCATCAATTACTCTGTGTTGGGCAAATTAAACTTGGAACCAATCTACCACTATTACAAAACACATTGTTAGGGTGGATAGTCACCGGAAAGATAAACAAAGAGTCATCATTAACTAAAGCATGCGGAATACTTACCCAAGAATCTTCTCTTGAACAAACGATCAGCAAATTTTGGCAAATTGAAGAAGTTCCGAGCGCCACATCAAGGCGCACGCTTGCAGAAGAAAAATGTGAAGAATATTTTAACCAATCAACATCAAGAAATGCAGATGGAAAATACGTCGTCAGTCTACCCTTTTCTGATGACCCAAATAAACTAGGATTATCTAGTGACATTGCTCTCAGTCGATTCCACGCGTTAGAGCGCAGGTTTAATCGACACCCGGAACTGTATAAACAATACGTTGAATTCATGAACGAGTACATCCAATTAGGGCACATGACCGAGATTGACCTCCAATCAATTCCAACGCCACACTACTTTCTGCCTCATCACTGCGTTCTTAAGCCAGAGAGTAGTACAACGAAATTAAGAGTCGTTTTTGATGCGTCGGCAAAGACGTCATCTAATCTGTCATTAAATGACGTACTGTACGCTGGGCCAACAATTCAAGACGAATTATTCACTATACTATTGCGTTTTAGATTACCAAGATTTGTCATAAAGGCCGATATTCAAAAAATGTATCGACAAATACGCATTCGAGAAGAAGACCAACATTTCCAGCTAATATGGTGGCGACCCAAGCAAGCTGAATCTATTAAATGTTATAAGCTTCGCACCGTGACGTACGGGACCACTTCAGCTCCTTATCTTGCTACGAAATGCCTCCAAGTTTTAGCTCAAGAATATTCTGCGAAATATCCATTGGGCTCGCAAGTTTTGCTCAAGGACTTCTACGTTGATGATGTCATGTCTGGGGCAGACAGTATAACAGAAGCCAAAGACATTCAATCGCAACTGTCATCATTGTTGCGAGAGGGAGGGTTCCAATTAAGAAAATGGTCTTCAAATAACCAACAATTGCTTGAAAATGTTCCTTGGGAAGATCGGGAAATTTCTCTGACCGACGACAACAACGAAGAAGCAGTCAAAACCCTTGGATTAATGTGGCGTCCAAAATCAGACGTCTTCTGCATAAAAACGAATTACAAAACATCAAAGAGATTCACAAAGAGGTCCGTAGCCTCTGACATAGCGCAATTATTCGATCCACTTGGAATTGTCGCTCCAGTAGTAATCGTCGCCAAGCTTTTTCTGCAAGAATTGTGGGAACTCAAATACGACTGGGATGCTGCCTTACCAGAAGAGATGTACACCAGGTGGAATAAATACTATCAAGGTCTCCGAGAATTAGATAAATTCCAAATTCCTAGACATGTTTTTGGTCATCATATTGTCTCATCAATGCAAATTCATACGTTTGCAGATGCCTCAGAGAAAGCTTATGGAGCTGCTGTGTATATCAGATCACTTAATAAAGACGGCACAATCGTAGTGCGACTATTGTGCTCTAAATCTCGAGTCGCACCAACTACCAAGACGGCGTCAGGCAGCAGATCGATGACAATTCCGCGTCTAGAACTATGCGCGGCGTTATTAGCCGCCGAACTCTCAAGGCGAGTCAAGGGTGACCTAAAATTGGACAACGCCCATAGTTTTTTGTGGTCTGACTCTCAGATTGTATTAAGTTGGATAAACTCAAATGCAGAATCCTTCCAGACCTTCGTTGGACGTAGAGTCGCCAAAATCCAATCTCTAACCAATACTAATCAATGGCGATATGTGCAGTCAGCCGAAAATCCAGCCGACGTTTTATCCAGGGGTATATCCCCAGAGAAATTACAAGATCACATACTATGGAAATATGGTCCAAGATTTTTGCATGGCTCAGAATCAATTTGGCCACCCCCATACAAATTCAGCAAAACATGGACAGATGAAAAGAAGGAAGTTGCCGTATTGACCACTAATGACAATGATCACGAGCAAGAGATTTTCCATGAAATAAGGCATTCCAACTCATTCAACAAACTTAAGATTATCATAGCCTACTGTATACGATTTGTCAAATTATTCAAGTCAGGCAAATTTAAAGATGCACTTAAGTCCGCCAGACAAAACACAAAAAAGGTCATAAAGAGGGCGTGGCCATTATCAGCTTTGGAGCTAGAAATCTCGTTGCAACTCATTGTCAAGAAAATCCAAAATCACGGGTTCCATAAAGACATACGCTTTTTGAAAACACATAAGGAACTAGAAAGGGAAAGTCCATTGAAGGGACTTGCTGCATTTTTGGATCAAGATGATATTCTGCGAGTTGGGGGCAGAATTCAAGCATCCAGTTTATCTTACGACAGCAAGCATCCGATGCTATTACCATATTCTCACCCATATGTTAAAATGCTCATGACTGATCTGCATCTCAACAATAATCATATTGGGCCCCAAGGCCTTCTGGCAATTACGAGACAGCGATTTTGGCCAATTAAAGGCAAGAATATTGCCCGCTCCATTGCCCAGCACTGCACATTTTGCATCAAGGCAAGGCCACAAATGTATTCACAAATGATGGGGAATTTACCAGCAGCAAGAGTGCAACCAGCGCGTCCGTTTATCAATACAGGAGTGGATTTTTGCGGTCCATTATGGGTTCACTACCGAACGAGAGGAAGCCGACCGCAAAAATGTTACTTATCCATATTTTGCTGTTTCGCTACAAAGGCGATTCACATTGAAGTCGTTAGTGATTTAACTACAGATGCATTTCTTGGAGCCTTACGAAGATTTATGAGTCGACGCGGCCACATTAGAAATTTGTATTGCGATAATGCCACCAATTTTGTCGGTGCCAACAACCAACTAGAAGAACTCAAGACAAGCATATATTCAAATCAAGCACAAAACAAAATCATAACTTCATGCAGTTCCGAAGGCATCGATTTTCATTTTATTCCTCCACGAGCACCACATTTTGGAGGATTATGGGAAGCAGCTGTCAAATCTGCAAAACATTTGCTCCTATGTAAAATAGCCACAGCTTCACTAACATACGAAGAGATTTGTACAATCACTACAGAAATAGAAGCAATTTTAAATTCAAGACCTCTAACATCAATGTCCAACGATCCAAACGACTTAACTGTATTAACACCGGGTCATTTCTTGATTGGGGACTCCCTAAAGGCAGTTGTTGATAACAAGGCTGAGCCGATCAAGGGGACTTTGTTAACAAGGTGGAAGTTAGTATCACACATCAAACGGGAATTCTGGAGTCGATGGTCTCAAGAATATTTAAATGAACTACAAAATCGCACAAAATGGAAAACGCAGTCTAACAACATTAAACTTGGCACCGTGGTCATAATGAAGGAAGACAACACTCCCATAATGAAATGGCCGCTAGGCAGAATCGAAGGGGTACATTACGGAAGGGACGGTTTGGTTCGTGTCGCAGATGTACGAACAAAATCCGGCATTTTGCGACGTCCAATACACAAACTTGCACCACTTTTAGAAACCAATGAAGTTCAATCCGAACTTCAAACAGATATTTCATCATCCGAACGAAAACGAAGAAACGATAATTCTGAACCTAATGAACCATCATCCTCAAAGGCAACAAGGAAATCAACAACTCCAACTAAGACCCACTCGACAACCTCGAACTCGTGTACTACATTATTGTTTATGTGCCTAATTTTTCCGATTGTATTTGCAATTGACATAGAGGTCACAAAATTCAACAACTCCTCACCTGGAATTCATTTTCAACGATACGGAACAGTAAGCCTGGTTCATGACAAATGGAATCTTGTGGTATATTATAATCTCGAGCCATATCAGGAAGAACTCCAAGCATTAGAAAACTGTACTACAATACTTCAGCATATTTGTAATAAACTATCTTCCAAGGAACTCTGCACCCAAGTTATGCAACAACTCCAGCTTATTAAACATGAACTAGAAGAAGATAATATAATTTCCTCAATCAAGTCCTCTGTAAGAACTAAACGAGGCGCCATCGACTTTGTCGGGAACGTAGCAAATTCACTCTTTGGAATTCTGGATTCAAGGTACGCCAGTGAAATATCTCAACAAATACGAGGAATTCAAACGAACGAAGATCATCTTATGAATCTTTTAAAAAATCACACCTCCATTTTGGACTCAACAGTCAACATCATGAAATTAAGCCAAGGCGATATGGCTAAACGACAACGTGCACTTGATAATCAACTCAGTAAGTTATTCAATCATATAAACAATGTCTCCGAAGAGTTATATCAAACGAAGATGAGGGAACTATTTCTTTCCTGGTGCACTCACGCTACGCTCATAGTCATCAACATTCAAAGAGTGCAAACATCCATAGCAGACGTTTTGCTAGATACATATCAAGGACGAGTCAACCATCTGTTAGTCACTTATCAACAACTTAAAATTGAAGTGAGCAAAATAAGAAATCATCTTCCACCAGGGCTTCGGATGCCAGTAGAACCTGAACAAATACTACAGCTCTATAGATTAATGAACGTCAAGGGACACGTTATTTCCAACAACATTATCTTCAACATAGAGCTGCCCTTACTCGGATTTGAAGAACTTATAGCATATAAATTGATTCCCATCCCAGCACCAATTAATACCACGTACATAACTATTCAACCATCAACAGACATTCTAGCTGTGAGTGCTCATCATGACCAATATTATCCCATAACCGAAGATGAATGGCTTAGATGCACCACAATTAATGGAAATGATCACCTATGTAAGCAAACTCATCCCGTCTACCAATCCGGAGCTAATTTGAGTCTGTGTGAGATCAACTTACTCAACAATAATTCAGATCTATCAATGTGTGAGCTTAAATTCATCAAGGCCAATTCTGTTTGGACCAAACTTCCTGAAATAAACCAATGGATATTTGCCGTCAACAAGGAAACCACGCTTAATGTAGTTTGCAAGCGCCAAACCTCATTTACAGTGATAAGCGGAAACGGTTTGCTGAAACTTCAACCCTACTGTGTGGCAAAGAATAAGCATTTGACGCTTCAAGGGCAACAAATCTACTCGTCTAAAGTTCAAGCTTCATATACCAGATTAGTTCATGATATAAAATTTCAGAATGTAATTCCGCTAGCTACAATGCAATACAATGGATCATATGCCGACTCTTTTAACCAAGAGTTGAATGAACTTCGAGAGCAGATCAAACTTCAACAACTGGAATTACCCACTCAGATCCACTATCACAACATTCCTCACACTATCTTAAGCTCTATAGGATTTCTCATCATTATCGTAATATTTGGGTTCTTAGCTTTCAACGGAATCAAGAATGGATGCCGATGCCGTCAGATAACCTCTCCACCAACCCCGCCCCCACGGACAACACGATCCTCAAGTTACACCATATCAGTTTAAGTTCATTGTTTCTGATGAACCCATAGCTCATCAGCGCGGGGCAGGATGTTGAGTTTGTAAGCACTTTTTTTTGTTGTTTATTTATCCCTAATATCTTAAGATCATTTACCTTAATCATTGTACTATATTTTATTTCCACTTTCGCAATATCAGCGAAATAATATCCTCTTAATGACCTGAAGTGCATTCTGCACTATCATGCATATTGTAATAAAATACTTTGGCACGAGTTGCTTGCAGTGTGCGGTGTCCCATGCATTGTCAGCATTATGATGTTTTTGAACTCTCGTGTAATTTAATCTCTGCTTCACATTTTTAATTGCAGTTAATTGTTTTATTGTTGCATTTCATTATACTTAAGTAAGCTAAATTTTTGTATAAATATCAATCGATCAATAAAGTTAATTCATTCCGAAAAAATAGTTGGAATCATTTGCAATCATAGTGCATCATTGTTATCATAGTGCTTCACTGTGAAAACACAGCCATCATAGTGTTTCTACTGTGAGCTGGCCAACATTAAAAATCGGTAGAAGAATCGATTTAACACCGATTGAGTTGTGGGATCTCTTCCTTGCAACCTAGACGAGAAGGACGGACTGGGTACGGTTTAGAAAGGAGCTTGAGAAATCCACTCAGGTCCTACCTAAACTTAGAATGGAACAATTGGTAGAGAACGCTGTTCATAACCTGAATAGCGTCATCACCACCTCCCTGCAGGAAATTGGTCCCCTGGTGGAACGCCGAGCTCCAAAGTGTTCGCAGGGAAGCCACAAGTCTTCTGAATAGATCGCTCAAATAGAATTCAGAAGATGATTGGAACAAGTATCGGTCGAAGCAGAAAGAATGTAAGAAACTTATTCGTAAATCGACGAACGATTCTTATAGGACCTTCTGCAAAGAGATCAAGTCTCTGAGTGCGACTAGCAAGTTGGTTAAAGTCCTCAAGCGGGGAAAACCGACAAAGCTGCATGCACTGATGGTACCTTTACTGAGTCTAAAGCGGAAACTCTTAGTTTACTCTTTGAGACTCATTTCCCGGGAAATCAGAACGACATCGGCTCGTTGCACACTCCTTCAAGGGAAACTGCAACTGAAACGATGAAAAAGGCTCGGCGTAGCTGGTATATTGCGTCGCGCGTGGTTACGACTGAAGCTATTGAATTGAATTTGCTGTGGCATCCTTCCGTGGCTTCAAATCGCCGTGCACCGACGGGATATATCCTGTTATGCTGCAAAAAGGTATAAGGCAGCTGCTTCCTACTTTGAAAAGAATTTTCACTGCTAGCCCAGCACCTGCTCACATAACCATTCCTTGGCGCACCGTAAAAGTAGTCTTTATTCCCAATATAGGAAAAGAGGACTACTCACTTGCCGAGAGTTTAAGACCAATTAGTCAAACATCCTTCCCGCTGAAAAGCATGGAGAGACTGGTAGAGTTGCACGGGCGCAAAGTTGCCCTTCGGATGCATACTCTTTCGGAGTTGCAATATGCTTATCAGCGCGGAAAATCCTGCGAGACTGCGCTTCAAAACCAAGTCGGGAGAACAAAATGCGCGCCCGAAAGGAAAGAGTACGCGCATGTCATCTTCAATGACATTGAAGGAGCTTTTGATAACGCAACATTCGACAGCATGTGCAACGCTGCCAGACATCATGGCATAGATGAAGCACTGGTCTTGTGGATCAAAGCAATGCTTGTGCACAGGACATGACCGCTGATGCAGGCCTCGACCCATGTGTCAAATCCGGCTTAAACAGGGGCTGCCCGCAAGATGACGTCCTGTCTCCGCTGTTATGGTGCATGGTGATCGACGGTCTCAATGGAATCTACGCCCAGGCCTATGCGGATGATGTCGCCGTTCTTTCTGTCGGCTCATGCTTAGCGACTGTCCGTCTCAAGCACAGGCGGCGCTAAATGTGATTATCGATGATTGGTGTACTAGAAATGGGCTGTCAGTCAATCCTCTTAAGACCGATGTCGTTCTCTTCACGAGAAGGAAAAATACTGACATGACTCAGCTGGTACTAAAAGTCACTTCCATCCCGATATCCAAGGAGGCTAAGTATCTAGGAGTCATCTTAGATATCAAGCTTCTCTGGTCAAAGCATGTTGAGTCAAAAACCACCAAAGCGTTGTCAGCTTTCTGTCAATGCAAAGAAGCTTTTGGCAAAACACGGGGTTTATCGCCGGCAAAGGTCCTCTGAATCTACACGGCATTGATAAGACCTATAATCTCATATGCATCGGTTGTCTGGTGGAACAGACTAAAACGCAAACACGTCGTAGCCTCTTTCACCAAACTCCAAAGAACGGTTGGTCTCAGCTGCACGGGGGCTTTCCCCAGCAGGTCCGGGCGCTGCTCTAGATGCTATGATGAACCTTCCACCTCTTGATATATAAATCAGAGGGTGTGCTCTGAAAGCCATGTCTCGTCTGAAGATAAATGGCTTTTACTACATATTCCACTTAATCCCCGTTATTATAAGCTCTTACCTCATTGTACAACCCTGCGATCGGCGATCGTTTTCATGGAAACGTGAGCTCCCATCTCCGGCCCGAGACAGCTGTAACTCTATCTGGAAATCTGTTTACCCTATGACGATACCTCTCAGAAAGAAAACAAAAGCAAGTAAAGTTGAATCTCAACGATAAATGAACATTAAGGTCGCCACCATTCGTTTACCATGACTCAACCAGCAAGGTGTGAATGAGTAACTATCGCGCGCCCACAACAAATTGTGTCACTCACTTCAAACCTCATCTCATTTGCATAAACATTCGTAGAAGTAACAACAACAACAAAAGCAGTCTTTTTAGTACCTCCACTATGCCATCTAGTCACTTGGAGCGATGACTGAATAAAGCGTTTTTTTGTGGACGCTTTTGTCAGCGCTCTTTGTCGTAAGGTCAACAATCAAGTCAATCGAGAGTTCGATGATTTTTCTAACGCCTCTCGTCACACTCCAATCTCGTTCAGGTGAACAATTAACATTAAACGACAATCGAGCATTTGGAACACGAATGGATTCTGAAAAATCCCACAGTTCCAATGCTAAGCACACCTCACGCACTATTGGGCTATTTGTTTCAGTTTGGAATTCCTCGTATTCCTTTAATGGTCTCCTCGAATGCAGCGCATGTTTGGATGTCCAATTGATTCAAATGCATGGTAGTTCAGGTCGCCTATGATTTTGATGACTTGCCTTCTATGATTTGGGGCCTAAACCTCGACAGATAGAGGGCTAGTGCTCGTGCATCAATTAGTTCCTCACATTCTTTACGGTCTGGCCCATTCAGATGGACATCGATTTTTGTTTAACCCAATTAGCGCGTGTATGCTGTAATCAATTGGTCGGGAAGCCTACGACAACGAATGGATGCCTAACGACTCAGTGGGGGAGTGCATGTACACAGATGTAAGTGAGCGGTGCTGGCATTTCTATCTAATTAACAGATACGAATACTCGTTTGGGTTGTTAGTTGTGCGTTGAATTAAATATTGAATTTCATGGTTTAGTGGCTGTGCGGTTGCAGATAATAGGATTCCTATCCCTTGCGTAATTTGAGTTTTTTTGTTTTTAATTTTGCCGAACTGGAAAGCTTAGGAGTGAACTGTAGAACTTTAGAGGGATCTGCTTAAAATGACTTCGTTAATTGGGAAGTCGTTTTAGATATAATTGGCCAACGCCAACGTATAATCATGGCGAGGGCACGTAATAACGCGGCAGATCAGCGTCATAGGAAGTGACCAATTAGCGCACTTCCAATACGAATTGAACCTTTGACCTCAAGGCAGATCTATCTGGGAAATATCTTATGTGTTTAGGTGACTAAGATCTGCGATCTAAATGAACTGTGATCTAGAGCCTTCGGATCTTAAGTCATATTTCAATGACGTACTGCTGCAAGAATATCACTCACAGTATATCTTCTTCTTCTCCTTAGCGGGCGCTGCAGTTCGGGGTGAACCTGAGCCTCAATCAACATGCCCCATCAACTAGCACGATCTTTTTTGCTAGCCTTTTCCATTGTCGCACACCCAGTTGGCTGAGGTCCCCTTCCACCTGTATGCGCCATTTTAAGTGCGGTCGTCCTCTGCTTATGCGTCCCTCGGGGTTGGATTCACAGACTCTCCGGGCTGGAGTTGTGGTGTCCATTCGCTCTCCATGGCCCAGCACTCTAAGGCGTAGAATCCGTAGATGATAAGGGTCTTATACATATAGAGTCAACTTGGTCGTTCGGGAGAGGGTTCTATTACTCAGTTGCCTCCTGAGCCCAAAGAAACAGCGATTGGCAAGAGTGATTCTGCGTTTGATTTCGGAACTGATGTGGTTGTTCCAGGTCACTGCGGAGCCAAGGTAGACGAAGTCCTAAACTACCTCGAACTTATATCTGCCAATACAAATGTTCTGGCCAAGACGTCGGTGATGAGCGTCCTTTTTTGATGACAGCATATATTTAGTTTTGCCTTCGTTTTCCCCCC
The DNA here is from genome assembly GCA_951905685.1 of Eumerus sabulonum. Taxonomy (NCBI): domain Eukaryota; kingdom Metazoa; phylum Arthropoda; class Insecta; order Diptera; family Syrphidae; genus Eumerus; species Eumerus sabulonum. The sequence continues at coordinate 12,671,102 of OX645060.1, forward strand.
AGGCCAACTTTCGCCGCCTCGAACTGAATACTCGCAAACGCCTCATTGACATCTCGCTGTGATCTACCTATTATGTCAATGCCGTCGGCGTATGCAAGGAGTTGCGAGGATTTGAAATAGATTGTGCCTCTTGTATTGGCCAGTGATTTTTGGACAATCACACGACAGTGCATCGCCCTGCCTATATCCTTTTTTGACATCAAAACTATGTCAAGGTGTTCACCGATTCGGATGGAGCAGCGAGCATTCTCCAAAGTCATCCTGCATAGTCTGACGAGTTTAGCAGGTATGGCAAAGGTAGACATAGCCTTGTCTAGCTCGTCTCTAATTACGCTGTCGTATGCGGCTTTGTAGTCGACAAATAGGTGGTGAGTGTCGACTTGAAATTCATTGGTTTTTTCCAGGATCTGCCGTAGTGTGAAGATTTGGTCGATGGTGGACTTCCCTGGCCTGAATCCGCACTGATAAGGACCTATCAGCTTATTTACAAAAGGCTTCAGGCGTTCAAACAAAACGGCAGAGGAGATTTTGTAGGCGATGTTAAGGAGACTTATTCCTCTACAGTTGGCGCAATCAGAGGGGTCTCCTTTCTTGTGGGTCGGGCATACGATGCTGAGACTCCATTCCTCGGGCATGCTTTCCTCTAACCATATCTTACGGATGAGCTGGTGCATGTTTCCAACCAGGTCATCGCCAGCTGCCTTGAAGAGCTCAGCAGACAGTCCGTCTGCGCCAGCTGCTTTATTCGACTTGAGCTTCGATATAGCGATCTTAACTTCGTCGAGGTCAGGGGCACAGAATTCTCTGCAATGGATCATTCTGCCTGACAGCGGTATATTGACTAACATCGCCGTTATACAGTCTGCAGAAGTGGCTTTTCCATATTTTCAGCATCGACTGCGGTTCTACTACTAGGTGTCCGTTCTCATCCCTGCAGGCTTCCGTTCTGGCTTTATAACTTTGGCATGTTCGCTTTATCTGTTGATAAAACATTCCAACGTCACGCCTGCAGTAACACCTCTCCAAATCCTCAATCGCGCGCTTCTCGTGCTCTTTCTTCTTTCTCCTGAGAAGCTTATGCTCCTCCCTTCTTTTAAATCGTAGAACTCACAATCTGCCCTCACTCACCTCTTCTATGGAGCAAGGCTTAATATGCCTCTTGCTTCGCTGTGTGAATGCTCCTGCACTCGTCATCGAACCAGGTGTTTGTTCGAGGTGGAGCCTTGAAGCCCAAAACTTCAGATACAGAGCTTTTCAGGGCTTGTTTGTAAAGGTTCCTTTGTTTATTTTATTGACTGCATGGAGGGTTGAGGTGTTTGAGAATCGGTAAAAGCACGAGCGGTTTCTGGCGATAGTAGCTTTCCGACGTCATAACTTTCTATTCTTACTCTACTCCGTTGGGTTCGTGATATCCGTAAGCGCATCTTGGCTACAACAAGATAGTAGTCCGAGTCGATGTTAGCCCCTTGGAAAGTTCGAACATCAAGAATAGTGGAGGAGTGTCTGACGTCGATCGCGATGTGATCAATCTGGTTGGTAATCGATTGATCAAAAGACCGCCAGGTGCCTTTGTGTATATCGAGGTGCGGGAAGCGCGTACTGGCTAGAAGGAGATTTCGCCCCGTAGCAAGATCATTCAGCCTGTGTCCGTTATCGGAGGTGGTGTCGTGTAGGCTATGTTTGCCGATGACTCGTTCAAAGATGCTTTCCTTACCCAGCTTAGCGTTGAAGTCTCCTAGTACAATTTTGATGTCATAGCTGGGACATTGGGCATACGTTCTGTCTAGAAGATCGTAGAACTCATCTTTGGCGGATGTTAAAAAATTTAGCCTTGATACTACGGATTGTTATGAGGCGTTCGCTCACATGCCGAAAGCTTAGGACTTTTTGCCTTGGTCCACCTCGAACAGCAAATCCCCATCCAAATAATCGTTGTCCTCTCTCCCTATAGCAGTCGCCGTAGTAAATATCGCAGTTTTTCATCCGCTTTATGCCCGGTCCATTCCATCGCATTTCCTGGATGGCGGTGATGTCCGCTTTGTAGCGGTCTAGGGCGTCCGCAAGTTGTTCGGCTGCACGTGGCCTGTTTAGGGACCTAACATTCCACGTACAAAGCCGAAGATCATTGTCCTTTTTTCGTTTTTTGCAAAGGTCGTCAACATAAATCCGGTCCGTGGTATCCGAGGCTTGTGGTTGTTTCGGAGTTTGTGGTTTTTTTACGGGTACGGCTTACTAGGCCGTAGCCCAACCAACTAATCCTGTTTTTTGGCGCAGGAGGCTCGCCATTCGCCCTTCCCCTACTGCAATTTCCATAGGAAATCTCCAGATGGCACCACGAGGAGGTTGGGATAGGACTTAACAGTGCCGCAAGATGTTCGACTGCGGTGGCTCTTCTCGCTTTTTAGCAGGCCAGCATCCGTCGGATAGATGCTACCCCTACGAGGCCTTTGTTAGTCTTTTGCAATCCAATACCATGTACTATTTTATGTATAAAAAAAAAAAACAAAATCTCAACCGTTCTACAGGGAGATAGAGACGGAGCTATGTATTAGTGAAAGCGATGGTGTCGCTTAGATACATGCGCAACGGCGAGATCGACTTGGCCCGTCTATGATAAGAAAAGAACGGAAAATCTGCTGAAGTTCAATCGTGGGAATATTCGACTGGCAATCGGGGCCCTCACCGGCCACTGCATGCTATCCTACCATGCAGCTCGACTAGGCCAGCCCTACAATGACTTCTGCAGAAGCTGCAGGGACGAAAAGGAAATTAGTCCATTCCTCACCTGCTGTGCGAATGTCCGACGCTAGCCCAAAAAAGGAATATATTCCTAGGAAGATACTTCCTTTCGGGACTAGAAGAGGTAGGTAAGATTGGGCTGAACAGAATACTAGGATTCTTATCCTTGTCTGGATGGTTCAGATCAACGGTAAATGTCTAGGTATCAACGGGTTAAGTAAATCTACGTAGTCTACGTGAGCCTTGACTTTTCGTCAGTAGGGTACCCATTTACCTAACCTAAATTTTTTTTTTTTTTTTAATAATTTGCGCGCACTCAAGGTCTAATAACCTTATTATGTCGGCGACACAGTGCGGGCAGAAAGTAGAGAGGAAGAGGAATAGAGGAGATGCCGATGGACATTGATCTTAAATGTTTGCATGTTGCATTGAGTTCCAGATTCGTGTGGTTCGGTTAATGAAAGATTCTCTATATTTGACAGTACGTCCGAAAGCGGGCTTCAGAGTATATTGGTGAGCATTCCTAGAGAGACGTGTATTGCGGGAGAAATGTTGAAGGGGCGGAATGCAACTGGCTATTTCATCAGAGCATTTTTGGTGGTAGTAACGATAAAACAGGGAGAGGCAGGTAACATTCCTGCGGTGTTCCAGCGAGTCTAATGTTGTGGTAATGCTGGAGCTACCTATCAGTTTTATGGCTCGTTTTTGTATTCTGTCTAGTAGGTGCAGTGAGGTCTTGGAAGCACCGGACCAGACATGAGCGTTAAACTCTAATTTGGGGCGAATGAACGCCTTATAGATTGTAGCCAGGTCTAAGGGTGAGAAATATTTCTTGCATCTGTATAAGAAGCCTAGGCATTTCGCAGCATTCTTGGCGACACTGAATATGTGGTCGCTCCAATTAGGATTGGCAGCAACACACATACCCAGGATGGGAAGCTTTTCGGTTCCTGAGATGCAAGAGACATTCATGGATAATGGCTGCGGGTTGGTTATACGCTTTAACGCTTTATACGCTATTGTTTTTACCCCACTGAATGATGCTGTCGATGTCGGAATTTAATGAGCTTAACATACACTGCCGCTCACTATATACAACCAAAGTGCAGGGTCGTAAACTAGTGAACTCCTCGTCAGCGAAGGAGTGAATTGGATTAGAAGTAACAGAAAAGAGATCATTTATAAAAATAAGAAAGAGTGTCGGAGACAAAACGGAGCCCTGGGGAACACCAGCATTTACAAAGTGAGTATCAGACTTGAATCCGTCCAAAACAACTTGAATTGAACGATTCGAAATGTAGCTTCTAATCCATTGAAGAAGAGACTCATCGATCCCAAAAGCACGCATTTTCGACAAAAGGGCTTCATGCCAAACCCTGTCAAATGCTTTCGAAATATCCAGTGCAACAATTTTGCTTTCACCTGCTTGGTGAAGCGAGTGATTCCACTTTTCAGCGAGATATGCCATCATATCACCAGTGGATCTGTTGCTGCGGAAACCGTATTGGCGGTCATTGAGGAGTTTCCGTGATTCAAGATATTTCATAAGCTCATGGTTAATCAGCGTTTCCATGACCTTGGAAAGAAGGGACGTTAGTGCAATGGGTCGGTAGTTGGAGGGAGAAGATGATTCGCCTTTTTTGGGTATAGGCTGGACAAATGCTGTTTTCCACCTACTCGGAAAGAGCCCAGAGGTGTAGGAAAGGTGAAAAAGCTTACGCAGTGGTTTTGCCAGCGTAGAAGAACACCTCTTCAGAACTATTGGGGCAATACAATCTGGACCAGCGGATTTGTGTATGTCGAGGTCTTTAAGAACCCTTGCGACTGTACGAGTGCGGAAGTGGATTAGTCCCATGGTGGAATTGACGCATTCTAGTACAGGCGGAGACAAAGTACAAGCTGGCCTAAGGTTAGATAATAGCAATACTGAGCTGAATGTATCATAAACCACTTGGACACAACTGTGTCCGTGATCACTAAGTGCAAATTAACTATGGAGTTGAAGGTGAGAAGTCCAGCCCTTCGTCACCAAGCGACCCTATTTCCATTTCCCATTTGTACCTAAATGTAGTCTCATTATCGTTAGATAAAACTGCATCAAAGGCTTAATTACGCTCATTGACGTCGGACCCTTTTAAATCCCACCTAACCTTTCGGGTTACAAAATGGCAAAAAAACAATAAAGCAGCTCCCCTTCCTCATGATGCGACTTTGCACCTTAAATCAGCGAGTAAACCTTGCCCGCGTATCATAGTTTCAATAAAAAAAATGATTTATTGCTGGCTGAACTCTATTAAAACTCAATTTTACTAAAGCACTATAGTATGTCTGTCAATAAATCCTTCTCCTCTGCTCCGAAGTTCAACAAAAGCCAAAGAAAAACACAAAGCACAAAGCAGTAAGAGCTATTCGACTGCCATTTTTCAAATCTGTCAAAACGTGTAATTACAACACAACGCTTGACCCTTTTGGTCCAATCTATCCGTGAAGCTACACTGAATAAACACAAACCCTTGATGCTCGATTAATCATCTTTGTTTGGATCACCTAGGGTCATAACAATTTCTACGGAATTTAATCGCAATTTTTCTCAACTGCATGTAGATACTCTCTGTAGTCTAACAAATCCGTTCGTTTCCTCCCGGCGGCGCTACACCGCTAAATAAGAAATAAAAAGGAAAACGATTCTAATACTCATTACACCCATACCTAAGGCAAAATTCAACCTCAAAGCGAAGTAAAATTAAAACGATTTCGAATACGAAATCACCAGATGAACATGTATGGAACCGCGTTGCGGGAAAGTATCTGATTTTCTACAACATCCCGCAACAACACGCGGCTGGTTCGCACATGTGGTTCGGATGGCGGGACGGGCATTATACGTACACTATACCCTTGTGCGAAAGATTCCTCGAGAATTATAGCAATCGTACTCGTATCTATACAGCGATAGAGCAGCGATGTCTGCTACTAGATCTGTCGGAACGAGATTACGCAATCAAAGCAATCCAATTGATAGATATGTACTATGTACCTTCACATTCGAGAGCATCGAGATTCAGTGATTGTATCTGATTGCTGCCCTATGCTCGCCCCGCGAGATTGGAATCTGTAGATACACCGAGGCGAGGATACTGACAGTCAAACGTTTCGAATTACGCGTTCACGCCTCTTTGGCTCCCATTCCTCATCGGCATATGGTCGCACTGGGATATCGGGTGCGTGTAGGTCGCTCGTTTGCAATGGAATCGATAATCAATCTGCAATTAAATGCGACGTATACTAAGCACTTCTACACCAAAGGCAGCGGCAACACAAGGAGGAAGTCATGTTTCATTTATTTATTTTTTTTTCTACTTCACTAGCCCTCGCTCCTAGATACGGTCACGGGCTATAACGCACCGCTAATGGTCCATTTACATATTTTTCGCCGGATTCGGAAACGTTTAAGCAACTTGCTTCCAATTGCACATAAAACCCTTTAGTGCGGTAGCTACAGCTCGATGGATTTGCCCTCAATTTAAGATCTTAAAAGCACGTCCCGTATCTATGTACAAACACACAGTACTTACGCAAGGCCCAATCAATTTATTTTCGGTTCGATAAGCTTCTATCTAATTCACGTAACGATTGGCGGCGTGCTTTTTTGCCACCCGCATCTGTACACATATTTGTTCGGAGATACATACGAGTACATTGGAATTTAAAGTGAGAATGTTGGGAATAAATTCGAAACGAATTAAGACAGACATTCCTATGACCGGGGAGATTCTGTTCGCGATTAAAAGTATCGAGATACTGCGCAATAGGGGTACGTACATGGGAGTATTAAGAGGCAATCTTATTGTGCAGCAGATGAGCTTTTGAATATGTTAATGGACTTGATAAGTGCAACTGAGATTAGCTGTATGTGGAGTAGAAGCATGCACGAAAGGAAGTGCATACCTAAGTGAGCAGCTGTAGTGCGTTCCGAATTTGAATATGTATCTGTTCAAGCAGGATGCGAAACTTTTAGGAGATGGTGAAATCACCTTACTTTTGCAAAATCTCCTTTTCGCATTAAGTAGTTTTCTTCGAATTGAAGTACAGAAGCGATTCTATCTGTGCTGTGCTAGTTTCTTCTTCTTAAGAGGCGCTACAGTTCGGGGTGAACCTCCTCAACCAACATGCCCCTCCAACTAGCACCAGCTTTTGCTAGCTTTTCCACTGCCGCACACCCAGTAGACGCCTGACTAGACTCATGTCGCTGTACAGCCCGTAAAGTTCGTGGTTAAATCTTTTCCTCCATCCCCCGTCTGCTTTTATAGGCCCGAAAATCACGCGCAAAATATTTCTCTCGAACCGACCAAGGACATCCTCATCGGCTTTTGATAGTTTTCACGCTTCTGCGCCGTTCAGCAGTACCGAGGTAATAAGGTCCTTATATAGAGTCGGAAGAGGGCTCTATTACTCAATTGCCTCCTGAGCTCAAAGAAACAGCGATTGGCAAGAGTGATTCCGCGTTTGATTTCGGAACAGACCTCGTTGTTCCAGGTCACTGCGGAGCCAAGGTAGACGAAGTCCTTTTTTGATGACGCACACATTTAGTTTTGACCTCGTTTACCAATTCTTGCCACCTCCATCTCAATACTCGCAAACGCCTCATTGAAATCTCGCTGTGATCTACCTATTATGTCAATATCGTCAGCGTATGCAAGGAGTTGCGAGGATTTGAAATAGATTGTGCCTCTTGCATTGGCCAATGATTTTTGCACAATCACACGACAGCGCATCGCCCTGCCTAAATCCTTTTTTGACATCAAAACTATCGGCAAGGTGTTCACCGACTCGGATAGAGTAGTGAGCATTCTCCAAAGTCTGACGATTTCAGCAGGGACGTCAAAGGTAGACTTGGCGTCGTATACTTGCCTACTTACTTAGATGGCGCTACAGTTCGGGGTGAACCTGAGTCGCAACCCACAAGCCCCTCCACCCGGCACGATCTTTAGCCAGCCTCGGTCGTCCTCCGCTGCGTCGTCCCTCGGGCTTGGTGTCGAAGACTCTTCGGGCCGGAGCCGTGATGTCCATTCGCTCTATATGGCCCAACCATCTTAGACGTTAGATCCGAAGACGTCTAACTAGGCCGATGTCGCTGTACAGCTCGTACAATTCTTAGTTGAATCTACTTCTCCACTCTCCGTTTACACAAGCGGGACCAAAGATTAAACACAGAATTTTACTCTCGGAACCCACAAGAGCCAGCGCCGTAGAGAAGGACCGGGATGATTAAGGTTTTTGTAGAAGGATACCCTCGTATCCTCAGCGCCGTAGAGAAGGACCGGGATGATTAAGGTTTTTGTAGAAGGATACCCTCGTTTTTCGAGAGAGGGCTCTACTACTCAGTTGCCTTTTGAGCCCAAAGAAGCAGCGGTTGACAAGAGTTATTCTGCGTCTTAACTCAGCGTTGGTGTCGTTGCTGCTGTCAAGGTAGACGAAGTCCTTGACTACTTTAAAGATATAGCAGCCAAAGGTGACGTTCTGGCCAAGACGTCGGTGTTGCGCGTCTTTCTTAAATGACATCATATATTTGGTCTTGTCCCCATTTACCCATAGACCGACTTTAGCCGCTTCTGCTTCAATGCTTGCGAACGCCTCATTGACGACTCGCTTTGTCCGTCCAATAACGCCAATGTCATCTGCGTAGGCAAGCAATTGTGTAGACTTGAAGTAGATCGTACCTCTTGTATTGGTCGCAGAGTCCCGCACGATCTTTTCAAGAATAATGTTAAAGGAATCACGTGACAGTGCGTCACCCTGTCTAAAACGTTGTACAGCACGTCTCTAATTACACTGTCGTATGCGGCTCCGAAGTCGACGAATAGGATGTGAGTGTCAACTTGAAATTCATTGGCTTATTTCAGAATCTACCGTAGTGTGAAGATTTCGTCTATGGTGGACTTCCCTGGCCTGAGTACGCACTGGTAAGGACCTATCAGTTTACTTATAAAAGGCTTCAGGCGTTCACACTAAACGGCACAGAAGATTTTGTAGGCGATGTTAAGGAGACTTATTCCTCTGTAGTTGGCGCAATCAGAGGGATCTCCTTTCTTGTGGATCGGGCGTACGATGCTGAGACTCCATTCCTCGGGCATGCTTTCCTCTGACCATATCTTACAGATGAGCTGGCGCATGCTCCTAACCAAGTCATCCCCAGTTGCCTTGAAGAGCCCAGCGGATAGTCCGTCTGCGCTAGCAGCTTTATTCGACTTGAGCTTCGATACGGCAATCTTAACTTCGTCGAGGTCAGGGGGACAGAATTCTCTGCGGTCTCCGTCGATTAGAAATGGATCATCCTGCCTGACAGCGGTATATTGACTAACATCGCCGTTGTACAGTCTGCAGACGTGGTTTTTCCATATTCTCAGCATCGACTGCGATTCTACTACTAGGTGTCCGTTCTCATCCCGGCAGGCTTCCGTTCTGGCTTCATAACCTTGGCATGTTCGCTTTATCTGTTGATAAAACTTTCGAACTTCACGCCTGCAGTAACACCTCTCCAAATCCTCAATCGCGCGCTTCTCGTGCTCTTTCTTCTTTCTTCTAAGAAGCTTATGCTCCTCCCTTCTTTTAAATCGTAGAACTCACAATCTGCTCTTGTTCTTCTATGGGGCAAGGCTTAACATGCATCCTGCTTCGCTGTATGAATCCTCCTGCACTCGTCATCGAACCAGGTGTTCCCTCGTGGTGGAGCCTTGAAACCCAAAACTTCGGATGCAGAGCTTTCCAGGGCTTGTTTGCAAAGTCGTATTAAATTGAAATCTGCGCCGTGAATGTTGAACTATATACATATGTATGTATGTAGTTCGCCTCCTCGCAAACATAAATCCATTCTTTATGGATAAACAGAAACAAACTTGCGTCACATCCCATCCGACTGTTTACCTCTTACCATGTAAGCCCAAGCCAAAGCCCACGTTACCGCAACGCAAACAGCAGCACGTTTATTCTAAACACACTATCCCATTCCGAATCCAAATCAGAATCACTATGAAGTATGAGGTACGAGTATGCTACTCCTACGGTGCGATTTTCCTCAAAACACAAAAAGAAACCATAAAAGTTGCGTCAGATTTATTCATATGTATCTACGTGTACTCGTATCTATCTCATCACTCGCGTCCAAGGTACTCGGTGACGGATCACATCCGTTCGAGGCGAAAACAAAAATTCTCTTAAATATGTAAAAAATGTGTTCGGAAAGATGATTCATGTTCTTGACTTTCGAACTGACATAGATGTGAAAAGAATTTCAGGCAAAAAGATACAATTTCGAGAGCCGGAGCAAGCTAGGCGACTAAATTATTGCATATTAAGGCGAAACGTCGCGCAGAATGCTGATTAAGCGTTGCGTATCGTGAAATTGCCTGACGACGTAAAGTAATTTATTTTCTTCCGTGTTCGCATCATACTCCATATATGTATCTAAAACAATACCAAATAGGATTGTATTGCTGTAGGAGCCATTTAGGATGGATTAAATGAGTTTTGCACAAATGGAAAGCATCCAACTCCGTGTGTGGATAGTGGCATTGAATGGCGCAATTAAGCTGTTTGGCTAATGGAACAATAATCGGGTTAATATCGAAAAACCGAATGATCCTAAAATCGAAACCAAAAATTTCGGAAAGCGATTATGAGGCTTTGGTTAAGCCATTCGCAAAGTACCTAGTAAAAAGGGCCAAACGAAATGGCTTATTTAAACTGGTCTTAAGTAAATACTCATTTAGTGCATTGACAAGAGCAACAAAAAAAAAAAAGCTCAGCATCTTGTCACATTCAACTCTAGCTCTAACAACCATTCCTCACCTAACCTAACCTAACCTCATTAGTGCTCTTTGCACACTCGGCCAAAACCCATTCAACAACCGTTCTGATTTTCGACACCTCATAGTGCTGTACCACTTAATCTTGTTCGTCCTCCTCTTCTTCTTATCGGGCGCTACAGTTCAGGGTGAACCTGGGCCTCAACCAACATGCCGCAGACCCAGTAGGCTGCGGTCCCCTTCCACCAGTGTGCGCCATCTTAAGTGTGGCCGCGCTCTGTTTCTTCGTCCCTCGGAGTTGGATTCATAGACTCTCCGGGCTGAAGCTGTGGTGTCTCTTCACTCTACATGACCTAGCCGTCTTAGGCATGGAATCTGTAGACACCTGACTAGACTCATGTCGCTGTCTGCGTTTATAGGCCCGAAAATCACGCACAAAATCTTTCTCTCGAACCGACCAAAGACATCCTCATCGGCTTTTGACAGTTTTCACGCTTCTGCGCCGTTCAGCAGCAGCCTTTGTCGTTCGGGAGAGGGCTCTATTACTCAATTGCCTCCTGAGCCCAAAGAAACAGCGATTGGCACGAGTTATTCTGCGTTTTATTTCGGAACTGATGTCGTTGTTCCAGGTCACTACTTAACCAAGGTAGACGAAGCCCTTAGCTAACTCGAACTTATATCTGCCAATACAAACGCTCTGGCCAAGACGTCGGTGGTAAGCATCGGTGGTTGCCCTCGTTTACTGCCAAATCAATTTTCGCCGTCTCCGCCTCGATATTCGTAATCGTCTCATTGACATCTCGCTTTGTTCTACCGATTATGTCAACGTCTCCGCGTATGCGAGGAGTTGCGAGGATTTGAAATAGATTGTGCCTCTTGTATTGGCCAGTGATCCTTGCACAATCTAATATGATGTTGACGAAATCACACGACAGCGCATCACCCTGTCTACATCCTTTTTTGACATCAAAACTATCGGTAAGGTGTTCACCGATTCGGATGGAGCAGCGAGCATTTTCCAAAGTCATCCTGCATAGTCTGTCGAGTTCAGCAGGTATGTTCAAGCTAGACATAGCGTTGTGCAACTCTTCTCTAATTACGCGGTCGTATGCGGCTTTGAACTTTTTCTAAACGCACACTTTCCGGGCAGTAGTGACTCGGCTATGACACTTCCCCAAGTCGTCTAGCCGAGAACACCGTCCTTTGAGCTAACTCGAAACCTAGCAAATAGCAATATTGTCCTCTGGGCCATACAAGTCTCCAGGACCAGATGGTATCGTACCAGCGCAGCTCCAGCAGGTAGCAGATTTCATCCTCCCCTGGCTTGTAGTAATCTATAAAAGCAGCCTCTCCTTATCCTATACCCCTAGCAAGTGGAAGGCAACCATAGTGATTTTTATACCCAAGGCAGGCAAAAGCTCCCACACGTATGCAAATGACTTGAGGCCTATTAGGTAGGTAGGTAGGGTCGTAGCCTTCCCAGAATTGAGAAGAATGCACATAGGCTAGGGAGGCCCGTTGTGCAGCTACGAGGGGGTTTTACCCCCCTATTCGTGGAACCATTTTGTGCTTCTTAAGAAGTTAAGAAGATCAAGTACCCCTACTTTCTGAACATCTATCAGACCGTAAAGGAAGTAAGAGCCTAGGTAACGTTTCCTGATATTGCAAAGAGCTGGACAGGCACAGAGAAGGTGGTGAATGGATTCGACCTCCTCCTCGTCCTGTCAGCTTCTGCAGAAATCATTCGGAACTATTCCTAGTTTTTGTGCGTGACTGCCAATGAGGCAGTGTCCTGTGATGACACCGATGACTCTGTAGATGTCAGTTCTTTTTAGAGATTATACTCCTTGTGCGTTGACTGTGATGACGCAGGTATGTCCCTGTGTCCATCTCAGGTTCGTCTCGGCCCTGGCGAGATCGGTTAGATTATGTTTAATGGTTGTAAGGGGTACTCCCTCACAAGCCACGATTGATTGTAGCGTCGTTCCTTGTTTGGCGAGTGTGTCGACTTTTTCATTACCTGTAATGTCGCTGTGTCCCGGTACCCAGATAAGCTGTATGTTGAACTGTTCTGCCATCTCGTTAAGAGATCTGCGACAGTCGAGACTAGGTTTTGATGTGTACACATAGGACTCCAACGACTTTAAGGCTGCTTGACTGTCTGTGAGAATGCGAATATCCGTGGTGGATATTACGTTCCACTTCAGCCAAGACAAAGCCTCTTTTATTGCCAACAGTTCCGCCTGGAAAACGCTGCAGTAATCTGGTAATATTAGAGCTTTATATAGCTTGGGGTGTGTGCAGAATACTCCACTGCCCACCCCGTCTTTGGTTTTAGGCCCGTCAGTGTAGAAATCCACGCAGTTCCTGCGAGGTTGAGTTTGGCGGGTCCAGTTCTTCCTGTCCGGATAGATCATCGTAAAGTTATTGTCCAAGACTATGGTGGGTTCTGTGTGGTCTAGGTTTTCTGTCATAGTTATCCTGTTTTGCAGGATGGAGGAGTGGCCAGTGACATAGCTCGCCCATTTCGAGTTGGCTTTTAGTCTTATGGCCGTGTGTGTGGCAATTTGCTTACCGAAAATATCGAGTGGTGTAAGGTCTAGTATCATGTTAAGCGCAGCCGTTGGTGTGGACCTGAGGGCCCCGGTAATGCACATACATACCATCCTTTGTACCTTCTCGAGTTGTTTGTGGTATGTTGTCTTGTCTAGTGCAGTCCACCACACTATCACTCCATACATTAGTATGGGTCTAACGACCGTGATGTAGAGCCATAGGGTGATCTTGGGGTTGAATACCCATTTTTTTCCTAGGGCTTTCTTACATGTGAAGAGAGCTATTGTTGCTTTTTTTGCTCTCTCAATTGTGTTGCTCTTCCAAGTTAATTTCCTATCGAGTATAATGCCAAGGAATTTGGCACTAGGGGAGTAGGCTAACCTGGTATCGAGCAGAGTGATAGGGCAGTTTTCCGGGATTTTGTGCTTGTGGTAATAGCTCCGTTTTCTGGGGTTAATCCTGAGCCCGTTACTATGCGCCCATTTGCACAGAAATGAGAATGCCGTTTGCATGCGGTCATTCAGTGTAGATAGGTATTTACCTGAGATTGTGATGGCAACGTCATCGGCGTAGGCAACAACGTCCAAGCCTTCTTTCTCCAGTTTGATTAGTAGTTCGTTTACAACTACATTCCAGAGAAGGGGTGAGAGGACCCCACCTTGCGGGATCCCTTGGTAACTACTCTGGTAGTTACTAGGCTTCCCCACTTAGAGTGAATCTTAGAGTTAATAACAACTCGCTGATCAGCTCTATCAGAGTCCTCTCCACCTTTAGCTTTTCTAGCCCTTATATTATTGCTCTCGGAGTGACGTTGTTAAAGGCGTCCTCTATGTCTAGGAAGGCTATTAGAGTATTATCTTTGAGATGGATAGATCTTTCGATTTTCCTCACTAATGTGTGAAGAGCTGTTTCGACCGATCTACCTTTACGTTAGGCGTGCTGCGCTTTAGAAATTAGGGAGGGATCCAAGCTGTGCCAGGTCTATCAGCCTTTCTAAAGTTTTTAGAGCGAAGGATGATAGACAGATAGGCCTTAGATCTTTGGGGGAAGTGTGAATTCCTGCCGGCTTTGGGGATGAAAATTACCTTTGCGCACTTCCACTTTTCTGGAATATGACTCCAAGCTAGGCATCCTTTAAAGATTATCTCTAGCCATGGTATAGTCCATTCCATAGTTTGTGTTAGTTCGATGGGGTACATTTCATCTGGACCCGGCGATTTGTAGGGCTTGAAACTTTTTAATGCCCGTATAGTTTTCTCTCTGGAGATAATGTGTTCGTACTGCCCTTCTACCGCAGAGGAGATATGAGTCCCTCGCGAGTGCACTGGGTCTTGCGATTCAGAGCAGCCAGGGAAGTGCGTGTTGAAGAGAAGATTTTGAATTTCTTCGTCAGGAGGCCTATTAGACTTACTTCTTTTTTACTTAAAACTCTAGAGAAGATTTTAGATGCACACATTCGACACAGCTGTAGCTTAGGAAGGCTCTCGGAGAGCCAACTTGCCACAATACAACATACAACAAAGGCAAATCGGTGGAAACAGCACTCCACTCACTAGCTAGTACCATATAAGGGTCATTGGAACACAAGGAATACACCACAGTGTCCGTTCTCGATATGGAGGGCACCCTTATCAATGTTGATCTGGGTGTAATGGGATCAGTGATAGAACTGCTACAACTGCTAACAAAAAGAATCATCAAATCCAACTTCGCTGGTGCCGTTTCAACTGGAAAAGTCACCAGAGGTACACCATAACGTGGAGTACTTTCCTCCTTCCTCTGAAACATGGTAGTCATTGAGTCATTGAGCTTGAGCAGGAAGGGTACGCTGTGACAGCCTATGCGGATGACATTGCTATAGCCGTCTCAGGAAATTTTCCCAGCATTCTAAGCGATCTAACACAGGGAGCATTACATACAGTAGTAACCTAGACGCAGTACTGTGGACTTGGGGTGAACCGCAAGAAGACTGATTTAGTACTGTTTACAAATAAATATAAAATTCCGCCCTTCAACTTACCGAGGCTGGGTGGAACCCAACTAACAACCAACGATCAGGCTAAATACCTTGTTCTAGTCCTTGACAGGATGCTGAATTACAAACCCAACATTCTCGGTCTTCTTGGTCGGGTCAAGAAAGCAACCACTGCCCTCTACACCTGCAAGAAAGTGGTGGCAAAAAGTGGGGTCTCCAACCAAGCATTACGCACTGACTCTATACAGCAGTCATAAAGCCCATCCTCCTGTGTCGCATCGTAGTATGGTAGACTGCTCTGGACAAGGCAGTCATCGAAACCTTCTGGGGAAAGTGGAAAAACCGGCCAGCATTTGCATAAGTGGTGTGATTATATCGACCCCCACGGAGGCCCTAACCATTCTACTACACCTCCCACCATTGGAGACCCATGGTTACACAATACATTCTTAACCACTTCGAAGTACCCATGGACACAGACCATACCATCCCGCAGAATGTGTTCACTAGGAACTTCGAAGTTGTCAATCCATCCAGGAAGGAATGGCCTAAAGGGGAAAGTCATACCGAAAGACTCGATTTCTTTCTATACCGATGGCTCCAAGGTGGAGACGGATGAAGGTAGTGGAGTCTTCACCAAGGAGCTTAACCTCAACCTATCGCTTAGACTCCCAAGCCACTGCAGTGTATGTACACATGTATGTTGGCGTTACAGTCCATGAAGGACCAAAGCCGAGCTTCTCTCAATTCTTGACAATTATACTACAGGGGGTTTTGTCAGTACCCCACTGAGGAGAAGCACCGTGATATGCACGTTCGATAACATGGCTGTTGTCGGAATTTGATCCCGTGTCATCGGCGTCAGAGGCCAACACACTACCCACTGCGCCAAATTGAATTGAAATTGGATGGATAGCCAATCTGCGGTAACCCACAAATCAAAGACATCTCTTAACCGCCGCCTATCTCCAGAGGAGATGGCTAAACAGTTCAACATTAAAATACTGTGGGTTTCCGGGCATAGGGATATTGCAGAAAACTGCGCGGCAACGTTAGGGTCAAGCACACTCAGTCTTCCAACCGTCGGGTATCTAAAAACACCAGTACGATAAAGCACGTGATGAAACTTCGTACCATAGAGGCTACCAACCTCCAATGGAACGAAAGTAACATCGGCTTCATCACCAAACAAATCTGGCGTAAGCTAAACTTAGGACGAACCAGGGACCTTGTGGCACCCAAAAAGGAAAACCTTAAGCACTTTAGTAGGTGTCATTACAGGTCACTGTACCATTGGAAAACATGCCGTCAAACTAGGGCTACCTTCCAATGTCTTCTGCCGCGGCTACATGGATTAGGAGGAAGAGGAACTTAACTTAAGTGAGCTAGGAGGTATAAAAATTGCTCAACTCCATCGCTTCACTAGAAACACTGGTTGGGGTTTGCCAACCACTACAACCTAACCTAACCTAGCCTTTTTCTCTCTAAGGAGAACTGACGCCTACAGAAGTCTTACATACGTCATCGCACTACACTTTAGCCAAACACTTCGTAGGAGGCGTTCTAGAATTGAAACTAAATGGAGCAAGGTGTCCTGCTTATACTGTTTATCTACTGACAATTGACATTCAATTGAACACAGAGTTGTTCAAAAGAGTAGACACGTTATCGTTTAGAAAAGAAGGAACCTTCTCAGCCCAGATACCTGATAGTAAGATTAATTGAGAAACTAGAAAGCCATTTAAGGAAGACTGCTTCCAACATTGCTAGCAGCAGGCAATTACCATTTTTAACTTTCTTTCAACTCTCATTCCAGATTGACTTGTTGAAAAATGGCTGAACCACTACTGGCCTCATGTTGCCGCTGTGCATCACTCCGTTCCGGCTCCATCATATCCGGCATTCTGGCGATAATCCTCTCCATCCTCACCATCATCGTCATCTTCATATCTCACGTTGAGTTCAAGACCATTCTGCTCGATTGGCTTCCGTCAAACGTTGTCAAAATCATCCTCGCCATCAACTTGTGCATGACAATTCTGATATCAACGCTCATGATGGTCGGCGTGATGAAGGTACGTACATGGATGCGTGTTCCACCGCATCCCTATCTATCACACCGTCTCGTATCTGAGTTGTTCTCTTTTTTATCTTTACCGTTTTTTCCTCCTTTTTTGCCCGCGTTTATCGACTGTGCGATGACAACGTTTAGAGAAACCATTACTTAATGATGCCATGGGTGGTGCTCGGAATAATGATTGCCATTGGCCTGCTTGTGTCAGTTATCTACACCGCGGTGGTGTTCTTCATCGATGGATTCCTTGTTACCGGCATACTATGGCTGGTATTTGGATTACTCTGTGTCGGTAAGTATGACTTTATGACATTGGCTTGTTCCAAGCACGCGGCGTGTCAGATAACCCACTGTAAGCGGCGTACATAAGTGCTTTTCCTGTTTTTGGTTTTTTTTTCAATTAATGATAAATGAGTGGTTGGTGTTGGCGCCGGATGTCGACACTGGGGAATTCATGATTGCGATTAACATGGCTTGTGAGCAGAAAAAGTTTTTTTGATTTAATGGGAAAAAACCATTCCAGATGGATATGATGAGTTCACTGGGGTCAATGGGCTCAAAATCTAGCCTTCGAACTGGTGGAAAGTGGGCTTTGGCCACCTTCTATGATTCTATACTGATAGCCTGCCATTAACATGCCAGACTGAATCGAATCCCGATAAGAGCAGTCGTTAGTCGTCATCGTAATGGGTCACTTGAGACAAATATTGTAAGACACAAACAAGATAGCGAGAAGGTTTATGTTCCTTTTCCTTAAGAGTACTCTACCAGGATCTGAATGACCATCGATATCACGTTTCCCCAAATGGTAGTCGGTCCCTTTGTCCCTTCTCACCAGGACTCGTTCATCAGCGCCCGCTTGCAAGCACTTAAAGGTTGTTGACCACTAAAAGCAGTAATTACCACACTCCGAGCAGTGCGACAGGTTAAATCGAGTAAAACGTGGAATGAGAGCAAACATGGTCTATTTGGATGCAAATTCTTTAACCCACGCAAACTTGGACGAAAAATCTTAAATTTCCAGCATATAAGCTAACGACGCCCTGGATCCCTATAAAGCGGACATAACCGCCATCCAGAAAATGCGATGGAATGGACCGGGCAAAAAGCGGATGAAAAACTGCGACATCTACTACGGTTACTGCTATAGGGAGAGGGGACAGAGACTATTTGGATGCGGATTTGTTGTTAGAGGTGGACTAAGGCATAAAGTCCTTAGCTTCCAGTATGTAAGTGGACGCCACATAACGATCCACATCGAGGTAAAATTTTGTAATATCAGCCTCATATGTGTCCATGAACCCACGGAAGACAAGGATGACTCAATCAAAGATGATTTCTATGATCTCCTAGACAGAACATATACCAAATGCCCCAGCTATGATACCAAAATCATACTAGGAGATTTTAACGCTAAGCTGGGTTAAGAAAGCATCTTTGAACGAATCATCGGCAAACACAGCCTGCATGACATGACATCCGATAACGGACACAGGCTGATCGACTTCGCTACGGGGAGAAATCTTCTTTCAGCTAGCACACGCTTTCCGCACCTCGATATACACAAAGGCACCTGGCGGTCGCAATATCAATCAGTCACCAACCAGATTGATCCAATCGCGATTGACGTCAGACACTGCTTCACTATTCTTGATGTTCGTACTTTTCGAGGAGCGAGCACCGACTCAGACCACTATCTTGTAATAGCCAAGATACATCAACGGATAACACGAACATTGCGGAGTAGTGTTAGAACACCAAGCTATAACGTCGGAAAGCTACTATCGCCGGAGATCGCCAGTGCCATCGCCAATCGCGTCTCCCTCAAGCTCTCCGATACACCTCAATCCTCCACTCCGTCGGTAGAGCAACAATGGAGCCAGTGCAATCAAGCCCTGAAGAGCACAGCAACGGAAGTGTTGGGCCTTAAAGCTCCACCACGACGAAACACCTGGTTCGATGACGAGTGTAGAAGGATTCATGCAGAAAAGCAGGAGGCATACAAAGCCTCACTAGACAAAAAAACAAGAGCGGCTCGTGAGCTCTACGTGCTTAAAAGAAGGGAAGAACATAAGCTTTTTAAGAGAAAAAACTGGCCAAGTGCCGGTTCACGGTTCATGAGATACAGCCTGGTGACAGACGGACGGACGGACAGCGAATTCTTAGTAATAGGGTTCCGTTTTATCTTTGGGTACGGAACCCTAAAAAGAGCACGAGAAGCGGGCGATTGAAAACTTGGAACTGCAGGCACGACGTTCGAAGATTTTACCAAAAGATAAAACGAATGTCTCAAGGCTATAAAGCCCGAACGGAAGCCTGCAAGGATGAGAACGGACACCTAGTAGTAGGATCGCAGTCGATGCTGAGAATTTGGAAAAACCACTTCTGCAGACTGTATATTCTGTCACACAGAATGACCCATTTCTTAATGACGAAGATCGCAGAGAATTCCGTCCCACTGACCTCGACGAAGTTGAGATTGTCATGTCGAAACTCAAGTCGAATAAAGCTGCTGGCGCAGATGGTTTGCCTTCTGAGCTCTTTAAAGCTGAGCTGGGGTAGAGCTGGTTAGGAGTATGCAGTGGCTCATCTGTAAGATATGGTCAGAGGAAGGAATGGAGTCTCAGCATCGTATGCCCGATCCACAAGAAAAGAGACCCGCATACGACAGCATCCATCGTGAAGAACTGTTTGGTGCGATGGCCACGCAAAAAAACACGCGATGCACCGTGCAACTCGGTTCTAGGAGAGATGGCAAGGAGATGCGCTGTCATGTGACTTCTTCAACCTGGTGCTGGAGCAGATAGTGCGACGGGCAGGCGTCAACAGGGAAGGCACTATCTTTTACAAGTCCATCCAGCTGCTAGGATACGCGGATGATATCGACATCATCGCGTGTTCTCGCCGTGGCATTGTGGAAGCATTCACGGCGATTGAAGAACAGGCGAAACGAGTTGGTCTTAAGATCAATGAGGACAAAACGAAATACATGCTGTCAAGCAAAAACCAATCCGTCGCTCACCACCTGGGACAAAATATAACAATTGACAGCTACAATTTCGAGGTAGTTAAGGAGTTTGTCTACCTCGGGGCAAACGTAAATTCCACGAATGACACCACAGTGGAGATCCGGCATAGAATCGCCCTTGGCAACCTCTGCTACTTCGGCTTGTCCAAACAACTGGGGTCAAAACTCCTCACTCGAAAGACCAAAGTCATGCTTTACAAAACGCTCATTCTGCCAGTCTTGCTGTACGGAGCCGAAAGCTGGACGATAAGCAGGACAGCGGAGCTGATTTTGGGTTCTTTCGAAAGAAAAATTCTGCGCCGGATATTTGGTTCTGTCTGTGAGGAAGACGAATGGAGACGAATACATAACCGCGAACTCTACGAGCTGTACCAAGATGTGGATGTAGTCCGGAAGGCAAGGATCCGTCGACTACACTGGCTCGGCCACATCGAGCGCATGGACATCAACGCTCCAACTAAGAGGGTCTTCGACTCCGAGCCTCCTGGTTCGAGAAGAAGAGGAAGACCGAACCTCCGGTATAAAGACCAAGTAATCGCGGATGTAAGACATCTTGGTCTTGACAACTGGAAGCAGCGTGCCCGGGACCGTCAAGGATGGAAGGCAGCTATAGCTCAGGCTCAGATACTCCATGGATCGCTGGCCTGATAAGTAAGTAAGTAACAAGCTGCTAGATGTTCGGCTGCAGTGGCTTCTGCTCCCTATTTTACGGGCCAGCGCCATGTCGAATACGCTACCCCTACGAGGCCTTTGTTGGTCGTTTACCACCCTCTTTCGAGGTTTGCACTTCTGTAAAGAAAACAGTAGTAAATTGTGTGCTTACGAGGGGTGAATTTAAGCCATAGGAAATCAAGTTCCGGGGTGGATGTTTGGCTATACTGCGGAAGCAGCTGGTAAGCAATGTCACTACGAACAAGCGCTCTCTTGTCGCCTATTCGTGTCAGTGTTCTCCGAAATTCGTCAAGTGTCACAGCTGGGATATAACCTTGATCTGCTTCCCGAACGACTGTCGGCATGGTATTTGGCCTTATCTCTAAGGAGGCTGCAGACGGTTACCAAGAAAATATTTGAAAAGAAAATACTTATCCTCCAAACTTGGCTTCCAAGTAAGAAATTTATTTCTAAATACTCGCACGTTGTGGACGAACAATGGTTGCCGTACCCACACGTTTCATATGTATGTGGGCAGCACTAGGACACACATCATGCCGTTGTCAGTTTCGTATCTTTTTGTTTTTTCCTTTTCAAAATTTATTCGTTTGCATCCATAGAATGTCCAAAGTCCAGATAATACGTTTCAAAACCACGCGCACAACCCGTGAAACGAGAAAAATACTTTCCGCTGAATCACAAGTTTATTTCAAGACCGAACGAAATGGATAGTAAAAACGCCTTCATCGAATCCTTTAGTTCCCACGATAGTTTATGGTCCACTTCATGTAATATTAAATTGAGGATTGAGCATAAAAGTCGATCAAGACGAATTTATGACAACCTTTGCTGTAAGAGGTATCATCAGGATTACCCACGCCAAGTGAAGGTTCTTTACTCAAAACAGGGGCTGAGGTACAAGCAGAGGCATTTTTTCAAAGCTCGTTATCGATATGACATTTTATGATTCATAAACCTAAGGGAGGTCGATAAACAAGGCTTGGGTACTTGTCGAAACTTTACAAGTTCTGCCCGTAAATTGCGTTTTTACGCAACTCTGTCGAGAGTACGTTGCCATCATCCCCGATTAAGGATTAAACCACAGCGTATGCATGATGGGCCTATGCCAAACCTGTCTGTGGTAATGTCTAGATCACGAACGAACACCATGTCAAGCGATAACAAGGAAGGTAGGCAGGTAGGTTCGTAGCCTTCCCAGGATAGAGAAGAATACACATAGGCCAGAGAGACCCCCTATTCATGGAACCACTAAGTGCATCTTAAGAAGTTAAGAAGGTCGGATATCCCCACTTGCTGAACATCTGTCAGGTCGTTAAGGAAGTAAGATCCTAGGTATCGCTTCCTGATTGTGCAGAAAGCCGGTCAGGCGCAGAGAAGGTGGTGATTAGATTCGACCTCCTCTTCGTCTAGGCATTCGGAACTAATCCTAGTTTTTGCGCGTGACATACAATGAGGCAGTGACCGGTGATGACACCAATGATTTTATAGATGTCAGTTCTTTTTAGGGAAAGTATACTCCTAGTCCGTTGACTGTCGAGCCGGAGCCAGATTTGCCTGGTGATGAGGCAGGTGTGTCCCTGAGTCCATCTCAGGTTCGTCTCAGCCATGGCGAAATTTACATATGAGATTATGTTTAATGGTTGCAAGGGGTATTCCCTCACATGACATGATTGATTGCTGCATCGTTCCTTGTTTGGTGAGAGTGTCGACTCTCTCGTTACCTGGGATGTCGCTGTGACCGCTGTGTGACTGTTCGGCCATCTCGTTAAAAGATAGACGACAGTCGAGACTAACTTATGAGGTGTACACATAGGACTCCAGCGACTTCAAGGCTGCTTGACTATCCGTGAGAATTCGGATATTACTTACTTAGTGGCGCTACAGTCTGTGGTGAACCTGGGCCTCAACCAACAAGCGTTTCCAGCGGTCTCTGGCCAGCTGTTTCCAGCGCCGCACGCTCAGTTGGTTAAGGTCCCCTTCCACCTACGTGCGCCACCGTAGATGCGGCGGTCCTCTATCGCATCTTCTTTCCGGTGTGGATTCGAAGACTCTTCGGGTCGGAGCTTTATTTTCCATGCGCTCTACATGGCCTAGCCACCTAGTCGTACCAGGCTGATGTCGCTGTACAACCAGTACAGTTCTTCCTTAAATCTTCTCCTCCATACACCATTTGAACAAACGGGAGCGTAGATAGTGCGCAGAATTTTCCTCTCGAAATGACCAAGGGCATCTTCATCCGCTTTTGTTAAGGTCCAAGCCTCTGCGTCGTAAAGGAGGGTACTGGGATGATCAAGGTCGTATATGGTGTCACCTTGGTTTACCGAGAGAGGGCGCTACTTCTCAATTGCCTCTTGAGCCCAAAGGGACAGCGGTTGGCAAGAGTGATTCTGCGTTTTATCTCAGCGCTGGTATTGTTGTCGCCGGTCATCAGTGAGCCAAGGTGGACAAATTCCTTAAACCAAAAGATAGCTCAACTCCATCGCTTCATTAGAAGCACCGGTTGGTTCTCAGGTAGCGGATCAGGGTAACTTGATTCAGGCGGTATCACAATGGGCCGACCTCGGCCTACGTGTGGCTTATGCCTACCACGTTAACCTAACCTAACCTATGTCCGCTTTATCTGTTGATAAAACTTTCGAACGTCACGCCTGCAGTAACACCTCTCCAAATCCTCAATCGCGCGCTTCTCGAGCTCGTTCTTCTTTCTTCTGAACTCGTAAAGCTCATGAGCTGCTCTTGTTCTTCTATGCAGCGAGTCTTTATATGCCCCTGCTTCGCTGTGTGAATCCTCCTCCACTCGTCATCGAACCAGCCTTGATGCCCAAAACTTCAGATGCAGTGCTTTTCAGAGCTTGTTTGCAAAGGTTCCACTGCTGTTCTATTGATAGCGTGGAGGTTTGAGGTGTATTGGAGAGCTTAAGGGAGACGCGATCGATAAAAGCACGAGCGGCTTCTGGCGATAGTAGCTTTCCGACGTCATAACTTTATATTCTTACTCTACTCCACTGCGTTCGTTATATCCGTAGGCGCATCTTGGCTACTACAAGATAGTGGTCCGAGTCGATGTTAGCTCCTCGGAAAGTTTGAACATCAAGAATAGTGGAGGAGTGTCTGACGTCGACCGCGATTGATTACATAGCTGGGACATTGGGCATACGTTCTGACTAGGAGATCGTAAGCACTCATCTTTGGCCGAGTCATCTTTGTCTTCCGTGAGGGCGTGGGCGCAGATCAGCAAATATGGCCTTGATACGGATCGTTATGAGGCGTTCGCTCACATGCCGAAAGTTTATGACTTTTTGCCTTAGTCCACCTCAAACAACAGATCCGCATCCGAACAATCGTTGTCCTCTCTCCCTATATCAGACGCCGTAGTAGATGTCGCAGTTTTTCATCCGTTTTATACCCGGTCCATTCCATCGCATTTCCTGGATGGCAGTTAAGTCCGCTTTATAGCGGTCTAGGGCGTCCGCAGGTTGTTCGGCTGCACGTGACCTGTTTAAGGACCCAACGTTCCACGTATAGAGCCGAAGATCATTGTCCCGTTTTCGACCCTTTTTGCAAGGGTCGTCAACATTAAACCGGTCCGTTTTATCCGCGGTACGTGGTGTAGGAGGCTCGCCATTCGCCCCTCCCCGTCTGCAATTTCCAATAGGAAATCTCCAGATGACACCACGAGGAGGTGGGAATGGAACTTACTAACAGTGCCGCAAGATGTTCGTCTGCGGTGGCTCTTCTCGCTTTTTATCAGGCAAGCATCCGTCGGATAGATGCTACCCCTACGAGGCCTTTGTTAGTCCTTTTCCATCCACAAGTTCAGTATGCAGTAGCAGTATGCGAGCGTCTGGTGGCAGTGGCAGTATGCGAGCGTCTGGTGACCGGTCTGTCCCGCTCGGCAGCCGGTCGGGCTTAGCCCGAAGAAGTCACGAGCATCCCGGCAGTGGCCTCGTGAGCCATTACGGTGGTGGGGGGGTTATCACTAACCAGTGCGTGCGGGGAATAAAGGGCAACAGACAACGGCATCGACTTAGGATGGGCACGTGGAACGTCTCATCGCTCACGGGGAAGTATTTCGAGCTGGTTGAGGAAGCTGCCAGGTATGGGTTAGATATCGTAGGTATCTCTTCGACAAAGCAAAGAGGATATACGTAAAACTGTGGACCTTTCGTACGGGTGGAAACTCTGCCTGTCGGGAGTTGCACCTGAAATATCTGCACAGGCGGGAGTGGGGATACTCATAAGTCCCAGGCTGGCAGACAGGGTATTGGAGTGGATACCAATAAGAGGGAGAGTCGCGATCTTAAAACTCAAGTTTGAAAGATCAACTTTGGCTCTAGTGCAGGTGTATGCACCGAATCTAGAGTCTGAGCATGCGACTTTCCTGGATGAAATTGATGCGGCCCTTGATAGGGTGGTTGAGATGGATTCCTATATCCTGATGGGTGACTTCAACGCCCACGTGGGTGTGGATGTAACGACACGGGGGAGTGTGATTGGGAGGAACGGTGATCCTCATCAAAACGCGAACGGAGAGAGGTTGTTGGATTTTTGCTGTGCAAATGGCATGTCCATTATGAACACCTTCTTTCCTGGTATCGTCGGAGTCTTCAACAGAAATCGTTGATAGATTTCCTTGTGGTACCATCGTGTGTGAAACGAATGGTTTGTGACGTTCGTGTGCTGAGAGGGGCTGAACTGTCAACTGATCATCACCTGTTGTTGTGTAAGCTGTATCTTACTGATAGAGTACCTCGTCTGCCTAGGCGGAAACCAAGAGCGGTTACACGCATACGGAGCAAATACCAGCTGTTCCATCACATGTAGAGGAAGAATGGCGACTATTTTCAACAGATGTCATTGCCTCTGCACGTGATGTTTGTGGAGAGAAGCGGCTTGGTGTGGCGGCTGATGGTGAGAAAAGAACTGCGTGGTTTAAAACACCAGGAGTTCAAGAAGCCATCAGAGAGAAGAAGAAGGCCTACAGAGACCGGATTCTCTTGGGGGACTCTGCTTCTCGTGACCGATATACTGTGGCGCGAAGAACTTGCAAATTTGCTGTGCGAGCAGCGAAAGAGCAGTCCTGGAAAGAGTTCGGCGAGAAGTTGGAAGCCGACCATAGATCTGCGAAAAAGGTGTTCTGGCAAACCATTCGCCGGCTCAGAGGAAGGAAATTCAGTTCCTTTCTAATGAGATGGACATCTTACGCAGATGGAGTGAGCACTTTTCGGAGCTGCTCAATCCCGAACAGGGCACTGAGCGGGACAGACCTATAATCTTGCGTGTGGCGGAAAATAGTCCAACGGTGGAGGAAGTCATTTTAGCGATTGAATAGCTAAAAGTTGGCAGATCCGCCGGTGTGGATGAAATTCGGCCAGAAATGCTTAAGGCAATGCGTAAAGAGGGAGTATTATGGTTCTCTCGTGTCATTAAGGTGGCCTGGGAATGCGGTGAGACACCTAGCGATTGGCAAACTGTGGTGATTGTTCCTCTTTTCAAAAAAGGGGGAAGAGTGCTCCAACTATAGGAGCATATCTCTTTTAAGTGTCCCCGGTAAGATCTACGCTAAGGTGTTGGAGGCGCGTTCTAGAGCTATGGTCGAATCCAGGATAGGGGATGAACAGTGAAGGTTTCGTCACGGCAGATGTGCAACCGACCAGCTTTTCACTCTAAGAATGGTACTCGAGAAGGCTTGGGAGTACGCCAAACCAATCTACAGCTGCTTTGTAGATTTGGAAAAGGCGTATGACCGAGTTGCTCTCGAGGTAAACTCTGGAGTGTTCCGCAGGAGTATGGGATTGATGGTCCTCTGTTAAGGGGCCATTCAGTCTCTATACACGAACTGTAGCAGTCTCTATACACATACACAACACCTTTCATCGTGGGCGTTGGACTTCGGCAAGGGTACGTCTTGTCATCTCTCCTTTTCATTATATATATGGACTGGATGTTGCAGCGTAGTCGAGGCGAGGAGCGTTTTACATTGGGAGATTTGAGGATAAGTCATCTTCTTTTTGCAGACTTAGTTGTCCTCACATCCTCCCAGATGGAACTTCAGCGCGCGCTAGATAGGTTTGTGGCCGTATGTGCTGATGCTGGAATGAGGGTTAACGTGGACAAATCCGAGGTTATGGTTATTTCCAGAACACCTGTCCAAGCACTCTACATGTTAGTGGAGTCCCATTGAAGCAGGTGGAGAAGTTTAAGTATCTCGGGCTCTTCTTCACGAGTGATGGGAGGAGTAATACTGAGCTTTCCTGCAGGATTGGCCAAGCTGGGTCAATTTTGAAACATCTTGGAAGATCTGTAATCAGGAAGACCGAGCTTGGTGTCAAAGCCAAGTTAGCGGTTTTTAACTCAGAATTTTGTCAGGATTTGTTGTTCGAGGTGGACTAAGGCAAAAAGTCCTAGGCTTTCGGCATGTGAGCGAACGCCTCATAACAATCCGTATCAAGGCCATATTTGCTGATCTGCGTCCGACTACCAACCAGATTGATCACATCGCGATCGACGTCAGACACTCCTCCACTATTCTTGATGTTCGAACCTTCCGAGGGGCTAACATCGACTCGGACCACTATCTTGTAGTAGCCAAGATGCGCTTACGGATATCACGAACGCAACGGAGTAGAGTAAGAATACAAAGTTATGACGTCGGAAAGCTACTATCGCCAGAAACCGCTCGTGCTTTTACCGATCACGTCTCCCTTAAGCTCTACAATACATCTCAATCCTCCACGCTATCAATAGAACAGCAGTGGAGCCTTTGCAAGCAAGCCCTGAAAAGCTCTGCATCCGAAGTTTTGGGTTTCAAGGCTCCACCACGAAGGAACACCTGGTTCGATGACGAGTGCAGGAGGATTCATACAGCGAACAGGATGCACATAAGGCCTCGCTGCATAAAAGAACAAGACCAGCTCGTGAGCTCTACGAGTTAAAAAGAAGGAAGGAGCAAAAGCTTCTTAGGAGAAAGAAGAAAGAGCGCGCGATTGAAGATTTGGAGAGGTCTTAATGCAGGCATGACGTTCGAAAGTTTTATCAACAGATAAAGCGAACATGCCAAGGTTATAAAGCCAGAACAGAAGCCTGCAGTGATGAGAACGGACACCTAGTAGTAGAACCGCAGTCGATGCTGAGAATATGGAAAAACCACTCCTGCAGACTGTATACCGGCGATGTTAGTCAATATGCCGCTGTCAGGCAGAATGATCCATTTCTAATCGACGGAGACCGCAGAGAATTCTGTCCCCCCGACCTCGACGAAGTTAAGATTACTATATCGAAGCTCAAGTCGAATAAAGCTGCTGGCGCAGACGGACTGTCTGCTGAGCTCTTCAAGGCAGCTGAGGATGACCTGGTTGGGAGCATGTACCAGCTCATCCGTAAGATATGGTTAGAGGAAAGCATTCCCGAGGAATGGCGTCTCAGCATCGTATGCCCGACCCACAAGAAAGGAGACCCCTCTGATTGCGCCAACTATAGAGGAATAGGTCTCCTTAACATCGCCTACAAAATCTCCTCAGCCGTTTTGTGTGAACGCCTGAAGCCTTTTGTAAATAAGCTGATAGGTTCTTATCAGTGCGGATTCAGGCCAGGGAAGTCCACCATCGACCAAATCTTCACACTACGGCAGATCCTGGAAAAAATCAATGAATTTCAAGTCGACACTCACCACCTATTTGTCGACTTCAAAGCCGCATACGACAGCGTAATTAAAGACGAGCTATACAACGCCATGTCTGCCTTTGACATACTTGCTAAACTTGTCAGACTATGCAGGATGACTTTGGAGAATGCTCGCTGCTTCATCCGAATCGGTGAACACCTTACCGAAAGTTTTGATGTCAAAAAAGGATTTAGGCAGGGCAATGCGCTGTCGTGTGATTGTGCAAAAATCACTGGCCAATACAAGAGGCACAATCTATTTCAAATCCTCGCAGCTCCTCGCATACGCCGACGATATTGACATAATAGGTAGATCACAGCGTGATGTCAACGAGGCGTTTGCGAGTATTGAGTTCGAGGCGGCGAAAGTTGGTCTGGCGGTAAACGAGGGCAAAACTAAATATATGCTGTCATCAAAAAAGGACGCTCACCACCGACGTCTTGGCCAGAACATTTGTATTGGCAGATATAAGTTCGAGGTAGTTTAGGACTTCGTCTACCTTGGCTCCGCAGTGACCTGGAACAACCACATCAGTTCCGAAATCAAACGCAGAATCACTCTTGCCAATCGCTGTTTCTTTGGTCTCAGGAGGCAACTGAGTAATAGAGCCCTCTCCCGAACGACAAAGTTGACTCTATATAAGACCCTTATCATCCCGGTCCTGTTGTACGGCGCAGAAGCATGGACACTATCAAAAGCGGATGAGGAGGCCCTTGGTCGGTTCGAGAGAAAGATTTTGCGCGTGATTTTTGGGCCTATAAACGCAGACGGGGGATGGAGGAGAAGATTCAACCACGAACTTTACGGGCTGTACAGCGACATGAGCCTAGTCAGGCGTCTACGGATTCAACGCCTAAGATGGCTGGGCCATGTAGAGAGAATGGACACCACAGCTCCAGCCCGGAGAGTCTTGGAGTCCAACCCCGAGGGGGGCGAAGAAGACGAGGACGGCCCCACTTAAGATGGCGCACACAGGTGGAAGGGAATCTCAGTCAATTGGGTGTGCGGCATTGGAAAAGGCTAGCCAAAGATCGTGCTAGATGGAGGGGCATGTTGGTTGAGGCCCAGGTTCACCCCGAACTGTAGCGCCCACTAAGAAGAAGAAGATTTGTTCCAACTCTCACCTATGGTCAAGAAATTTGGGTATTGACCGAAGGAATAAGATCGCGAATACTAGCTGCGAAAATGAGATTTCTTCTTGCTGTTGTGGGAGTTATTCGCCGGGATAGGGTGAGAAACACGGCAGTGGGCGGGGAGCTTAATGTTGAGCAGCTGCTTCTCCGAACGTAAAGGGCTATGCTTCGATGGTTTGGTCACGTGAGACGAATGTCGCCATCATTACGAATTCTGAAGCGTGCCTTGGATGCAATACCATCAGGCAGGCGACCGCTTGGCAGACCCAGGACGAGGTGGTTGGACCAAGTCTAAAAACTCGCCTGGGTGCGCTTGGTCATAGCTCCTGATGAGTTAGAGTCGATGACGGAGGATCGATCCCGATTGCGCGCATTACTCTCGCGACTCTTTTAGTGGAACATGCGGGCCACTGAAAATGATGATGATGACATTGGAGAACCCTCGCTGCTCCATCAGGGCCGGAAGCGACCTAACCGATACCTTTTATGTCAAAATACGTTTTAGACAGGGCGACACGCTATCGTGTGACTTTATCAGCATCGTCCTTGAAAGGATCGTGCAAAACTCACTGGTCAATAGGAGGAGCACCATCTTTTTCAAGTCCATCCGCAAAAGATCGTGCTAGTTGGAGAGGCATGTTGGTTGAGGCCCATGTTCACCCCGAACTGTAGCGCCCGTTAAGAAGAATCAGTTCTCTATTCCGTGGACGTTGCCTTTTGTCTGTGTATTCCCTGACCGTTTGCCTTGCGTTTCCCGATGTGGTATCGGCAACCACATAACAACACATGTCTGCCTTCTTCCCCAGTTCAACCAACACTCCCTGACACTAGATTTAGCAGCTCAGACATGACCTTATTGAACAGTTTGTTACCAGCGACCATCACGGTGAGGTACTAGTTGCAGTGCCATGATCCGAAGCAGTTATGGCACATGCACTCCGAAGAGTTGCACTATCTTGGACTCGTTAAGTCTTCCATGGACAGAGAATTCTCACGATACATGGTACCTGCTGCCTGCTCCATAACAAAAATACCTCAGCAAAATCCTAACGACCCTGGTACTAGATTCGGCACCGTAACACAATACGCGCGTTTCTTCTATCACTCTGCCAAGTAGAGTAGACAAGTATTCCACCTTATCTCCGTAATTGCACTTATCTGACACTCCGCACGCCACGTACCAAGCAGACAATACGCCTGCATTCCGACAACAAACAATAAATCGCATAGAACAACTAAATCAATCCATTAACCAAACAATTCTCTTTATCTTTGCAGTCATCCTCACCTACTGTTGGTGCGTCGTCTACAGCGAGTACACCATCCTATCCGAGGAGAGCTCCAGAGGCCGATACAACAAGCAACCATACCGTCGCTAACCACTCTACAACCGATCGACGCAGCACTAAACCAATCAAATAACATTTACGTTAAGCCACCACTCTCACCCGACTCCACGCACTTCTCCTGGCGTTCACTCAATCTGTTTTTTGTTAGTAAAATAAATACAATCGTCACACGATAAAATGGTTAAAGGAGGAAAACACCTGTTTCTATTTGACCCACAATCGGTTTGTTGTATTTCGAGTCGTTTCTTGGAAGCACTGTCAGGTGTGAGACGCCCGTGAACGCCGCGCGAGCGCAAATAGTAAATAAAGTGAATTTCGGTTGTCTTCTAGCCTAAGCACGTGCACTGAGTTTATTTTTATAATTCATTGCGTACATAGGTAGGTTTGAGCTCCTCTATTCTCTTGATGAAGTCGGTCTTCTCTATGCAACCGTCGCACGACTCATCCCAGTCGGCGAGGATCTTCTTCAGGTCACGTACCTTGAGCTTCTTCAGGTCGACCGCATTCAGATCGATTTGTTTCTCTGCAAGACACGAAAAGAGACGGGGCAGTGCATTTGGGGGCATTTAGAGAGAAAGTGGGTCACGTGTTGCATGCATACCATATCGTAGGTCACAGATCTGGGCGTCCTTCTTTTTTAGCTTCTCGCATACCTTATCGGCCGGCATGGACCAGCTGAGTGGTTTGGAGAGTTCATTCAGGATACCAGTGGCCGACTCCTCCAAGCCTCCTAGATAGTAGCACTGGGAATGGAAGAAAAATCGCATTCAGTTCGGGGGAAAGCTGTCACGCGGGCGTCGTTTGTACTCACAAATCTCTGTTCTTTGTTTTTCTGGGTCTTGCAGAACTTCTTGAACTCAGCCTCGATGAGTTTGTGATCCTTCTTGATGGCATCGCTCAGTGAGTCGGCAAAACGCCGGACAGTCTTCACGCAAACTGCGAAAGAAGCAACGTTTACACCAATCTCGTTCGAGGCCGAATGCCAGTTGGTTACTTACCTTCACAGTCCTCCTCCTTAAGCCCGGATGTCTGTGCAATAAATACAACTAGTAATGCAATAAATATTTGTGTTTTCATTGTGTAATCTGGTTTTTTTGCTTGCGATTTGATGAAATTTGTATTTCGAATGAGAGTGGGTGTGAAGTAGTTTCACTTGGTTTCGCTTGGCTTAAGGCAACGATTCAATCGTGTTGCTCTTGGTGGGCTACTACTAATCGCACTGAACACGTATCGTGCTCTGTTCAATTGAGTTTTATTGATGAATAGTCCGAGCGATTGATAGGAATTGATTGAAAACAATTATTTCGTGAAATGCTTGCAGACGACCGGTGAAAATGAGTGCAATTGACACATCACAGCAGTGAACGAACTTGTCGTTTTCCTATTGGTCGGATTGATTATGTCAGATAATGGCAGTTTATAGTTCAGTGGTCGTTCGATTGGTGCGTTCAGCCGCTTGTGTGTTTTTGTTCTAGAAAATTCGATTTAACAATTTTTTTAATGATTTTAAGGGACAAACTCAGCAATTGTAATTGATTCCTTTTTCTTCTTCTGTTACAATGGACAAAATTGTGAATGGCAGGGGGGAGAAGGGAGCGAACAAACAGAGCAAAGAAGTTGATTGCGTTTAACTTGGCAAACGCCAGCTTCGATCTCTGCCGCTGCTCAATCCAAGTTGACACACAGCCTCCGCGTGGCCTTCCCTGGATAGCTATACTGGCACCCGCCAGGTAGTGAACCAATGTGTGCAGCGACCCGACCCCTTGTTCCTGGGGAAAGAGGAACCTGGACCTCCTGGTTGGAGGTTGCGCTTAGAGCTAACATTCCTATCGCTTAAAACAACAATTTTGTTCAGAGACAACCAATAGCCTCGGATACGGACGGATTACATGTTGACGACCCCCGCAAACGTCAAAAAGGAAACGAATTTCGGTTCTGCACCTGGAACGTTAGGTCCCTCAACAGACCAGGTGCAGCCGAACAACTGGTCAACTCTTTGGACTGCTATAAGGCAGACATTACCGCGCTCCAAGAAGTGCGATGGGATGGGCCAGGCAAAAAGCCAATGAAAGACTGTGATATCTACTACGGAACCTGCTACAGAGAAAATAAACATCGCTTTTTCGGATGCGGATTTGTTGTTCGAGGCAGACTCAGGAAAAAAGTCTTAAGCTTCCAGTATGTAAGCTCACGCCTCATAACTATCCGCATCAAGGCCAATCTCGGCAATATAAGCTTACTATCTGTCCACGCCCCCACAGAGGAGACATATGATCGACATAAAGACGACTCCTATGATCTCCTAGGCAGAACGTATGCGCAATGTCCCAGCTATGACACCAAAATCGTTCTAGGAGATTTCAATGCGAAGCTGGGTAAGGGTACCTTTGAACGGGTCATTGGAAAGCACAGCCTACACAACACCACGTCAGAAAACGGACTAAGGCTAGTGGATTTTATGGCGGGACATAACCTGGTAGTAGCAAGTACACGATTCCCACACCTCAACATCCATAAGAGGACCTGGCGGTCTTTCGATCAATCGACAACCAACCAAATTGATCATATTGCGATGGACGGCAGACACTCCTCCAGCATCCTAGATGTCCGAACCTTTCAAGGAGCCAACGTCGACTCGGATCATTACCTTGTTGCAGCCAAAGTACGGATCCGAATTTCTCGGAATCAACGGAGTCGAGTAAGGACACCAACATTTTACGTCGGAAAGCTGCAATCGCAGGAGACCGCCAGGACGTTCGCCGGTCAAGTCTCCCTCAAGCTCTCTCAGGTCCCAATGCAGTCTCCAGAAACCATAGAACAGCATTGGAGTCGTTGTCAGAAAGCCATAAGAGAGGCCGCCTCAGATATACTCGGTTTCGAGCCACCACCGTCGAGAAACCCCTGGTTTGATGTTGAGTGCAGACAAGCCCATGTAGAGAAACAGAATGCATACATGGCCAGATTGCATCGACGGACGAGAGCAGCCCGCGAGCTATGAACGGAACAGAAAAGGAGGGAGGAGCATGCGCTTCTGAGAAAGAAAAAGAAGGAGCACGAGAAGCGCGAGACCGAGGAGATGGAGAGATGTTACGGCAGGAACGATATTCGAAACTTTTACCAAAAAGTAAAACGAACATGCCAAGGCTATAAAGCCAGAGCAGAAGCCTGCAGGGATGAGCACGGACAACTAGTAGTGGAGTCACAGTCGATGCTGAGATTGTGGAAGGACCACTTCTGCTGACTGTATAACGGCGATGATGGTAAAAATGCCGCCGTCAGGCAGAGCGAACCATTCACAATGGACGAAGACGAAGGAGAATCCCGTCCACCCGACCTAGACGATGTTAAGATAGCGATATCGAAACTTAAGTCTTATAAAGCTGCTGGAGCAGACGGACTCCCCGCGGAGCTGTTTAAAGCAGCTGGCGATGAGCAAGATATGGTCGGAAGAACGCATGCCCGATGAATGGAATCTCAGTATCGTTTGCCCGGTCCATAAGAAAGGAGACCCCTATGACTGCGCCAATTACAGAGGGATAAGCCTCCTGAACATCGCGTACAAGATCCTCTCTGCCGTACTGTGTAAGTACCTGAAACCGTTCGTGGACAATCTGATAGGTTCCTACCAGTGTGGTTTCAGGCAAGGAAAATCCACGATAGACCAAATACTTACACTACGGCTGATCTTGGAGAAGACCCATGAATTCCAGGTCGACACGCACCATCTTTTCGCCGACTTTAAAGTGTTTATAGAGACGAGCTATACAGAGCCATGTCATGTCTTAACATTCCTGCCAAACTCGTCAGACTGTTCAGGATGACTATGGAGAACTCTCGCTGCTCCATAAAGGTCGGAGGTGAACTAACCGACCCCTTTGATGTTAAAAAAGGTTTTAGGCAGGGTGACGCACTGTCATGTGATTTCTTCAACATTATTCTTGAACAGATCGTGCGGGACTCTGCGGCCAATACAAGAGGTACGATCTACTTCAAGTCCACACAATTGCTTGCCTACGCAGATGACATTGACGTTATTGGACGAACAAAGCGAGACGTCAATGAGGGTAAATGGGGACAAGACCAAATATATGCTGTCATCCAAGAAAGACGCGCAACACCGACGTCTTGGTCAGAACGTCACCTTCGGCAGCTATATTTTTGAAGTAGTCAAGGACTTCGTCTACCTTAGCTCGATAGTGACAAGCAGCAACGACACCAGCGCTGAGATAAAACGCAGAATAACTCTTGCCAATGGCTGCTTCCTCGGACTCAAGAGGCAATCGAGCCCTCTCTCGAAAGGCTAAGGTTTCCCTCTACAAAACCTTAATCATTCCGGTCCTCCTCTACGGGGCTGAGGCTTGGGCGTTATCAAAAGCAGATGAAGAGACTCTTGGCCGTTTCGAGAGGAAAATTCTGCGTGCAATCTTTGGTCCCGTTTGTGTAAACGGAGAGTGGAGGAGGAGATTCAACCAAGAACTGTACGGGCTGTACAGCGACATCGGCTTGGTTAGACGTCTTCGAATCCAACGTCTAAGATGGCTAGGCCATGTGGAGCGAATGGACATCAACGCTCCGGCCCGAAGAGTCTTCGACTCCAACCCCGAGGGACGACGCAGCAGAGGACGACCGCATTTAAGGTGGCGCGTACAGGGGGAAGGGGACCTCAACCAACTGGGCGTGCGGCACTGGAAGCGGCTGGCCGAAGATCGGGCCGGCTGGAGAGGTTTGTTGGTTGAGGTCATCAAAGTAAGTAAGTAAGGTAGGTATAGTAAAAACGAAATCCACCAATTCTTATTGGATTCGATTTTCGTCAATTTGTAACAGATTTGAGGTTAAGTCCACGAGTTCTCTTTCGTGGAAGCCTCCCTTGAGGGAGGGCATGAACTTGGACATACAGGGTAAAGTTGTTGATTACTCTCAACCTGGCGAGATGCCAGCACCGATCTCTGTTTCTGAACTCGTAGAGTACTGTGAAGCCAGAAAGATTGGTCTCATCTTGTGTTGCGATGCTAATGCCCAAAACACTGCTTGGAGCAGCAGCAAGTCTTTTAGACTTCATTCTCCCGTCTGACCTTACCATCAACAATGTTGGCTCTCAACCAACATTTGTTACGACAAGACGACAGGAGGTGATTGACCTGACCCTATCCAACAGATATGTGAAGAACATCACTAACTGGCGAGTCTTGCCTGATGCTATCCTGTCGGACCATAAATATATCGAATTCCGATTAAGTTGTGGGATCTCTTCCCTGCAGCCTAGACGGAATCCGAGAAGGACGGACTGGGTACAGTTTAGAAAGAATTCACTCAGGTCCTACCTAAACTCAGAACGACACAATTGGTAGAGAACGCTGTTCATAACCTGAATAGCGTCATCACCAGTAGTTTTGAGCTCGCATGTCCTGTCAGCAAACCTCCCTGTAGGAAATTGGTCTCTGGTGGAATGCCGAGCTCCAAAGTCTTCGCAGGGAAGCCAGAAGTCATCTGAATAGATCGCTCAAATCGAATTCAGAGAATGACTGGAACAAGTATCGGTCGAAGCAGAAAGAATATAAGAAACTTATTCGTAAATCAAAAACCGTTTCTTATAGGACCTTCTGCAAAGAGATCAAGTCTCTGAGTCCGACTAGCAAGTTGGTTAAAGTCCTGAAGCGGAGAAAACCGACAAAGCTTCATGCACTCAGAAAATCTGATGGTACCTTTACTGAGTCTAAAGCGGAAACTCTTAGTTTACTGTTTGAGAATCATTTCCCGAGAAATCGGATCGACATCGGCTCGTTGCACTAGTGTTGGGTAGGACACGCATTTTTATTGAGTTTGTATGAGGTACTCATTTGGGAGAGTGAAGTGGTACATTGTCCCACCTCAATTGAGGTACATGTTGTCACATGTCCTACTGATATTGCTTCATACGGTGAGATGGCATTGCTAGTGTTGTCATATAAAATCTTTGTGAATAAAAAAGAAAAGCTGGGAAAAGCTAAATGATTTGGGATTTTTTATATACCATACATACATTCACCCATATTGTATCTTCTTTTGCATTTTCATTTGTATTTTATCTTAGACACCAATACAAAAAGTTGATTAGCGATACTGGTTGATGAATTTTTTGTATTAGTTACAGCAAGCTGTGACTCAGAAGATGATGAAATGGAAGGCGTGGTCTCTACTTCACATGCACTAGAAGTTTGACAAATCGTTTCAAAAACGCTGGGGTGTCGTGCTTTTGTATGGCGAATTATGTTATATGGACCGCCACCTTTACATAACATTATTTGACCACAAAAATTGGACTTTGCCTTATAGATCTTAAGGTCAGTAAAATACTGCCATGCTTTTGATGTTCTTTTGTCATCCGTCATGCTCTTATAAAAGGAAATATTTTTGAATATTATAGAAACACGAGAGCACCATGGCGCAGTGGGTAGTGTGTTGGCCTCTGACGCCGATGACACGGGGTCGAATCCCGACACATCGAACGTGTTTTCACGGTGTTTCTCCTCAGCGGGGTTCTGACAAAACCCCCTATAGTAAAATTGTCATAAAAAGCTTCTCGAAATTCGCCGTTCGGAACCGGCAATAAACTTTAGGTCCCTTTCACCTATGGGAAAATGAAATCACACGCAACATGGGTGATTGAGAGAAGCTCGGCTCAGGTCCTTCATGGACTGTAACGCCAACATACGTACATACATACATACATTATAGAAACACATTAAAGCAGTAAAGCCCCGGTGTTTTTGATTTGTGTACATAGTATACATCCCTTTGTGACTACTAGTAATACCAATGTACAATTCCATAAAAGAAAGTTGTAAGTATTTTTTAAATTCAGTTACTGCACAAAAGTATTAGTGACGTATGTATAGCCACAAACGGAAAGTTTTTGAAGCACCTATACGCATGGCAATAGGCAGGATTAATCCGACTAGGCATATACATACATATGGAAATATGGAAATCCCCGAAACAATCCAACCTGATTGTTCCCTGCAAATTATTTTCCGTATTGCGTCGTGTATAGCTGCTCTTAACTTGTATCAAACGATATACATACATATGTAGACTTAATGCAACAAAAAGCACAGAATACGATTGAGTCAAATACATAAGCATAAAGAAAATGCCACCTCATAGCAGCTTCCCCTACCAACGGCCAAAACAATTATCTAGCTAAATACATAATTATGCTGTACATAAATATGTATAGGTATGTTCTAGGACCAATTTGATAGCTTACCC
Organism: Eumerus sabulonum; assembly: GCA_951905685.1. NCBI lineage: Eukaryota > Metazoa > Arthropoda > Insecta > Diptera > Syrphidae > Eumerus > Eumerus sabulonum. The sequence continues at coordinate 12,709,344 of OX645060.1, forward strand.
GTAAATAACTGATATATTTGAATCAAAAATCAATTTTTATGTTAGATACCTATGCCAAATAACACAATTGAAGAGATAAACGAGTGTAACCCAAAATCGACACGAGACAAGTCAATTAATTGAAATTCACCTCTTTAACAGTAATCACTTGTTTTTATTCTCTCACCGACGCACTACAATACATAGCAGATAAAACAATCAAAATGTAACGGTGTAGCTAATGAGTCAATACACACTTTGATGCTTGCAAAACGATTGCAAAAGTCGTGAGGTGCCTCTGAGTATGATGCCTATGCCACAATGCTACTACACGGCGCGGCGACAGCGCAACTACAAACGCCGTAGCTGTCAAATCCATATTCATTCAATGGAATTATATGGAGTAAGTCACATAGGCACGTATGTAGTCGTGTCGCAGCGCTGTAATTTCGAAAAATTGAAAAACTGTCGCAACTACACGGCGTTTTCCCATTTCGAATTTGACATTGGAGGAATACGTTTGATAACTTGGTCTAACCCACCACCATCTTCTGACTTTTGTTTTCGCTTTTAACTTTTTATAGGCTAAAGCAGTCGCACATGTTAGCAATAATGTTTTTTTCAAATTATTTTGATCCATTTATAACCTAAATTCAGTTTCAATCTTCGAATTTTTTACTGATGCCAACTTCACTCTATATAATTCACCACCAACTTCACTCACAGAAGTACCCTGCTGTCAAAAAAAACGCCGATGAAAGTCGCTACATTGTGTGTTGACTGAACTACTTTACAACCACAGCAAACGCCAGCGTTTGTAGTTGCGCTGTCGCCGCGCCGTGTAGTAGCATTGTGGCTTAGGCATGACAAAAATAAAAGCGGGACAAATATTATTTTTGAGGTGTTGGGATAATTTTGTAGTGGTGTATGAGACTATGGGAATGGGACATTTGTAGTGCGAAAGACGTGAGGTGTCTATGAGTATGACAAGAATCAAAATGGGACAAATACCTTTTTTAAGGTATTGGGGCATTTTTGTAGTGGTGTATGGGACATGAGGACTTGAGGTGTCTCTGAGTGTGACAAGAATTGAAGTGGGACAAAATATTTATTTTGAGGTGTTGGGACATTTTTCACGTGATGTATGGGACATTGTAGTGCATCTTGTATGAGTAACGCAACACTACGTTGCACACTCCTTCAAGGGAAACTTGCCCTTGGTCGTTTCGAGAGGAAAATTCTGCGTACTATCTACGGTCCCGTTTGGACGGTGTATGGATGAGAAGATATAACGAAGAACTGTACGGGTTGTACAGCGGCATCGGCCTGGTACGACGTCTACGGATACAGCGTCTAAGGTGGCTAGGCCATGTAGAGCGCATGGAAAATACAGTTCCGACCCGAAGAGTCTTCGAATCCACTCCGGAAGGAAGGCGCGGCAGAGGACGGCCGCATCATCGGTGGCGCACTCAGGTGGAAGGGGACCCTAACCAACTGGTCGTGCGGCGCTGGAAATAGCTGGCCAAAGACCGTGCCAGCTGGAGACGCTTGTTGGTTGAGGCCCAGGTTCACCACGGACTGTAGCGCCACCTAAGTAAGTAAGCCTTCTGAAGACGCATCAGGTTCTGCCGCTCGGTGTAAAGGTACTTTTCTATTGTCATCAAAAAAGCCTCCTTGAACATTGGCCACTGCTCCAGACTTCCATCGAATTCTGAAAGATCGCACAATTGTCTTTGGTGTTCTACTCTTGACGAAGATAACGTGTGGCTAACTGCCCTAGCGCAACAGCGCCAGATTGAATTGACTGGCATTCTGGTTCCTTACTTGGTATACGCCGGCTCTTGGAGTCTTCCTGTTTCAAATCTTGGGTTTGCTTGAGCATCTCATTCAACCGCAGTTGAAGATAACGTTGCCGGTACCGGGGCTTGTATCGTTCCACCAAAGTCTTCTTCCTCGTACATAGTAACGTTAAGCTCGTCGACATTTTCGCCATCTCCGACTCCGTCTCTTAGCACTTTTTGTCGCGGAATCGTGGGCATATTGAAAGGGGCAATATACGTTTTCTTAAGCAAACTCTTTTCCTAATATAGCTGTATTGGTCCTAACGATTTCTCAGAAAAGCCCTACTAACCCTAACCACACAATTTCTTGGAAAGAATCTTCACGTAACCTTGCGTCCTATCACCTCGGTTGGTTTCGACCGTTTGGATTTAGTTTAAATCGAAAAGGTTAGGTAAAGCAAGGAAACTCAAGTACAGATGGCGCCGTTGGAAGCAAGAAGATGAAAGCGACTTAAGCTAGGAACACATTGTATGACATAAATAATTCAAATAAAAATAACATCATAGCGCCGCTACAACCATCTTCTGCTATCCGCTGGAGTACTCAGATGCAATCACTGGTCCATTGTACTCCAGACAGACACCTTACATTACTGTACTTTCCCCGATTTCCGGAGAAAAATTTGAAGGATCTTCAGTGATGTAGAGCTAAGGGATTCGGCACACACCACGTCGGCTCCAAGGGTGCGCCACCGTACGCGAGCAAAGGCGGGACAATCACAGAAGAAATGCTCTTCAGTGTCATCCTCCTCTTCGCCACATGCAGCACAGGTAGGCGTCTCACTGATGCCGAGCACGTAGAGATGCTTGGCTAAAGTGTAATGGCCCGTGATAACTCCCACAAGCCTTCTGCAGTCGACTCTCCTTAAAGACAGGAGGAATGCTGCAGATATTTTGCAGACATCTGGGCATATGCGCTTAGTCATCCTGCAAGACGGACAACCCCTCCATCTACGGTTGTGTGTATTAAATACACAATCGTTAATGTAGGAATTTACCGTGGACGCAAGTAAACCCAGAGCGGGTTCAGGTCCTGAGAAACTCTCCTCTGAACCCATTCTAGCGAGTTCATCAGAGATCTCATTTCCTGGGATCCCAGAGTGGCCTGGAACCCATACAAGCCCTAATGAATTTAGTCTGCCCACTCTGTTCAAGAAGGACTTGAGTTCAAGCACTAATTTGGAGCTAGTTAAGGGGTTACACGCAGCTTTTAGTGCAGCTTGGCTGTCACTACAGACGCATATGCTTTCCCCCTTCCACCTGTGCCTCACAACATAGTGCATGGCCATTAGGATTGCGTATATCTCTGATTGGAAGACAGACGCATATTTTCCTAAGGAGAAGTGCAGTCGGAGTTTTTCACGCTCAAAGAAGACTCCAGCACCGAACCCCCGCCCAGACCTAGAGCCGTCCGTGAAAATGCGAAAACCATCCTTTCCAGGTTCAGAATCCAGCCATAGCCAATCCTGACGCGATTGGAAACTCGACTGTGAAATTACGGCGCAGTAGCATAACGGGCGTCAATGCGTCAGAAGGCATGTCCATGAGACAGGGGTCGCAGGACAATTCTTGCGCAAGGACACCGCTATTCCTATGCGAGTTGTACCAAAAGCCATTTCTCTTCAGACGAGACATGGCTTTCAGAGCACACCCTCTGATAAATATATCAAGAGGTGGAAGGTTCATCATAACATCTAGAGCAGCGCCCGGCGTGCTGGGTAAGGCCCCCGTGCAGCTGAGACAAACCGTTCTTTGGAGTTTGGTGAAAGAGGCTACGACGTGTTTGCGTTTTAGTCTGTTCCACCAGACAACCGATGCATATGAGATTATAGGTCTTATCAATGCCGTGTAGATTCAGAGGACCTTTGCCGGTGATAAACCTCATGTTTTGCCAAAAGCTCCTTTGCATTGCCAGAAAGCTGCAGCGCTTTGGTGGTTTTTGACTCAACATGCTTTGACCAGAGAAGCTTGCTATCTAAGATGACTCCTAGATACTTAGCCTCCTTGGATATCGGGATGGAAGTGCCTTTTAGTACCAGCTGAGTCATGTCAGTATTTTTCCTCCTTCTCGTAAAGAGAACGACATCGTTCTTAAGAGGATTGACTGACAGCCCATTTCTGGTACACCAATCATCGATCACATTTAGCGCCGCCTATGCTTTGAGACGGACAGTCGCCAAACATGAGCCGACAGAAAGAATGGCGACGTCATCCGCATAGGCCTGTGCATAGATTCCAGAGGCATTGAGAGCATCAAGCAGGGAATCGACCACCATGCACCACAACAACCATCTTACTTACTTACTTAGCTGGCGCTACAGTTCGGGGTGAACCTGAGCCTAAACCAACAAGCCACTCCAGCTAGCATGATCTTTTGCTAGCTGTTCCTAGAGTCGCACGCCCAGTTGGTTAAGGTCTCTTTCCACCTGTGTGCGCCACTTTACGTGCGGCCGTCCTCTGCAACGTCGCCTTTCCGGGTTGGTGTCGAAGACTCTTCGGGCCGGAGCTGCGCTGTCCAGTTCGTGGTTTAATCTTCGCCTCCACTTTTCGACAACACAAACGGGACCGGAGATTATACGCAGAATTTTCCTCTCGAAATGACCAACGGCCTCTTCATCGATTTTTGTTAAGGTCCAAGCCTCTGCCCGGTAGAGGAGGACGGGGATGATTAAGATTTTGTAGAGGGCGTGTTAGACTCTGCCGCACAATGAGCGAGATCGGATCCCGATAACACCAACGCCATCAAATGTTAATTTCGCGGCGTCCCTCCTCGGCGGGGTACTTACAAGACCCCCCGTAGTATAACTTGCCTCGAAAAAGCTTCTCGACTCACGCCGTTCGGAATCGACATTAGACTGTGGATCCCTTTCACCTGTGTCAAAAATCAATTACACACAACATGGGTGATTGAGAGAAGCTTGGCTCTGATCCTTCATGGGCTGTAACGCCACATAACGTTTTCGGAGAGAGGGCTCTACTACTCAATTGCCTTTTGAGCCCGAACATACAGCGGTTGACAAGAGTTATTCTGAGTCTAATCTCAGCGCTGGTGTCGTTGCCGCTTGTTACCAGTGAGCCAAGGTAGACCATATCCTTGACTACACCAAAGATATAGCTACCAATAGTGACGTCCTGACCATAGCGCCGGTGTTATGCATCTTTCTTTGACGGCAGCATATATTTGGTTTTGGCCTCGTTTACCTTCTGGCCCACTTTAGTCGTTTCTGCTTCAATGCCCACAAAAGCTCCATTGACGTTTCCCTGCGTTCTACCAATCACGTCAATGTCATCAGCGTATGCGGTCAGTTGTGCTGACTTGAAGTAGAATAAGCCCCTTGTGTTGGCCAGTGTTCGCATTATGTGTGTCAGCCTCTCTGAATCCTTTTTTGACATCGAAGGTCTCGGTTAACTCCTTACCGGCCTTAATGGAAAAGCGAGAACTCTCCATTGTCATCCTGAACAACCTAACGAGTTTGGCAGGGATGTCAAAACATGACATGGCTCTATACAGCTCGTTCCTATAGACACTGTCATATGCGGCTTTAAAATCGACGGAACGGTGATGTGCGTTGGCGTGAATTTCATGGGTCTTCTCCAAGATCTGCCGCAGTGTGAATATCGGGTCTATCGTGGATCTTCCTTGCCTGAAGCCACATTGATAGGAACTCATAAAATTGTCCACGAATCTTTCCAGGCGTTCACACAGCACGAGCAGATTTTATCTACGATGTTAAGGAGACTTATTTCGCTGTAGCTGGCGCAGTTGGGTCTCTATTCTGGTGGACCGGGCAAACGATGCTGAGATTCCATATTTTACAGATGAGCTGGTGCATGTTCTCCACCAACTCAACTCCAGCTGCTTTAAATAGCTCATTAGGCAGGCTGTCTGCTTCAGTTCTTCGCTATCTTAACCTCGTCAAAGTCGGGTGGACGGAATTCTCTCTTATCGTCGTCCAGTGTAAACAGTGCGCTCTGCCTGACAGCGGCATCTTGACCATCTTCGCCTTTGTACAGTTCGCAGAAATAGGCTTTCCATATGCTCAGCATCGATTGGGATTCAATTACAAGGTATCCGTGTTCATCCCTGCAGGCTTCATGCAACTCATAGAGCTCACGAGCAGCCCTCGTACGACGATGCAACGTGGCCATGTAAGCCTTCTGGTCTCTGCTTGTACCTGTCTGTACTCATCATCAAACCAGGGGTTTCTCCTAGGTGGTGCATGGAAACCTAATACATCAGAGGCAGCATACCTGATGGCGCTTTGACCACGTCTCCATTGCTGTTCTATGGTTTGTGCGGTTTGCATCGGCTCTTGAGCGAGCTTGAAGGAGACACAATTGGCGAAGTTCCTGGCGGCCTCTTGCGATTGCGGTAAAATTTTGATGGTCCTACTCGACTCCGCAGTGTTCGCGATATCCGCATATGTACCTTGGCTGTAACGAGGTAACGATCCGAGTCCACATTGGCTCCTCGGGAAGTTCGGACATCCAAGATGCTGGATGAATGTCTGGCGTCGATCGCAATATGATCGATTTGATTAACAGATATTTGATCAGGAGAACGCCAGGTCACCTTTTGGTAATTGAGATGTGGGAATCGTGCGTCTAGCTACAAGGAGATGACGCCCCGTCACAAAGTCTATTAGCCTGAATCCGTTTTCGGACGTGGCGTCGTGCAGACTGTGCTTTCCTACCACTCGTTCAAAGATATCCCCCTTACCCAGCTTCGAGTTGAAATCTCCTACAACAACCTTGGTATCATAGCTGGGACATTGATCTAGGAGGTCTTAGAAGTCACCTTTGACTCTGTCGTCTTTTTCTTTTGTGGAGGCGTGAACACATATCAACAAGGATTGTTATGAGCCGTTCGCTCACATGTCGGAAGCTTAGGGCTTGGTGCCTAAGCCCATCTCGAACAATAAGTCCGCATCCAAATAGGCATTGTTTGTTCTCCTTCTAGCAGTTTCCGTAGTACATGTCACAGTTTCTTATCCTCCTTTCACCCGTTCCTGCTTTGTAGCAGTTTAGGGCGTTTTCTAACTGTTCGGCCGCACCCGATCTGCTAAGGGACCAAACATTCCAGGTGCCGAACCGATACTGCTGTCCTTTTATACGTTTGCAAGGGTCGTCAACATGTAGTCGGCTTTCGGGTGTGACGGAGTTTTTCAAATTATTTACGGTTACGGCCTATTCCGATGACGTCGTCGTTCTTTCTGTCGGCTCATGCTTAGCGACTGTCCGTCTCAAAGGCGGCGCTAAATGTGATCGATGATTGGTGTACCAGAAATGGGCTGTCGGTTAATCCTCTGGAGACCGATGTCGTTCCCTTCACGAGAAGGAGGAAAATTACTGACCTGACTCAGCTGATACTAAAGGGCACTTCCATTCCGGTATTAAAGGAAGCTAAGTATCTAGGAGTCATCTTAGATAGCAAACTTGTTTGGTCAAAGCATGTTAAATCAAAAGCCACCAAAGCGCTGTCAACTTTTTGGCAATGCAAAGGTGCTTTTGAGGGAGAATGCCGTGGCGCTATGGATAGTGTGTTGCCTCTGACAACAACCATGTTATCGAATGTGTTCTCGAAATTCGCCGGTCGGAATCGGCAATAAACTGTAGGTCCCCTTCACCTATGAGAAACTAAAATCACACAAAACATGAATGACTCCATGAGCTGTAACGCCACATACACAAAGGTGCTTTCGGCTAAACGGGTTTGTCGCCTATAAAAGTCTTTGGTCTTACACGACAATGATAAGACCGATCATCTCATATGCATCGTTTGTCTGGTGGAACAGGCTAACACGCAAACACGTCGTAACCTCTTTCACCAAACTCCAAAGAACGGGTTGTCTCAGGTGTACAGGGACTTTCCCCTGCACGCTGGGCGCTGCTCTAGATGAAACATCCACTCCTTGACATATGTATTTATCAGAGGGTGTGCTCTGAAGGCCATGTCTCGACTAAAGAGAAACGGCTTTTGGTAAAACTCGCATAGGCTGTTATTGCTTGCACAAGAATTGTCCTGCGACCCCTGTCTCATGGACATGCCCTCTGACGCATTGACACCTGTTATCCTACTACGCTGTTACTTCACAGTCGAGTTTCCATGGCATCAGGATTGTCTCTGGCTTGGCTGGATACTGAACCTGGAAAGGACAGTCTTCGCATTTTCACGGATGGCTCCAGGTCTGGGCGGAGGTTCGGTGATGGAGTCTTCTTTGAGCGCGAAAACATACGACTGCACTTCTCCTTAGGAAAATCTGCGTCTGTCTTCCAATCAGAGATGTACGCAATCCTAATGGCTATGCACTGTGTTGTGAAGCACAGGTGGAGGGAAAGAAGCATGTGCGTCTGCATTGCCAGCCAAGCTGCACTCAAAGCTGTATCCAACCCTCTAACTAGCTTCAAATTAGTGCATGAACTCAAGTCCTCCTTGAACAGAGTCGGTAGACTAAAATCCACTAAGGCTTGAATGGGTTCCAGGTCATTCTGGGATCCCAGGAAATGAGTCATCTTATGAACTCGCCAGAATGGGTTGAGAGCAGAGCTTTTTAGGACCTGAACCCGCTTTAGGTCTACCTGCGTCCAGGATGAATTCCAATACACACAACCGTAGAAGGTTGCAGGATGACTAAGCGCGTATGCCCTAATGTCTGCAAGAAATCCGCAGCATTCATCCTGTCTTTAAGGAGAATCAAATGCAGAAGACATGTGGGAGTCATAACGGGCCATTACACCTTTGCTAAGCATCTGTGCGTACTTGGCATCGAGACACGGACCTGTACTGCATGCTGCGAGGAAGATGACACTGCAGAGCATTTTCTCTGCGCACGGTTGCGCACCCTTGGGGCCGACGAGGTGTGTGCTGAATCTCTAAGCTCTACATCACTGAAGCTCCTTCTCATTTTTCTCCGGAAAACGGGGAGAAAACCACCTAATGCAAGGTGTCTGCCTGGAGTACAATGGACCAGTGTTTGCGTCTGAGTGCTCCAACAGATAGCAGACGCCTTCAACAAAAAAGAAATCTTTAGTTACCCTCCCATCGCTATTTAAGAAATGTGCCTATCACTTATTCCCTAGTGAACGCATCCACAACGAACTATATTACCGACACCTATCTAAAACGAAAGCTCTCCGCAAGCTCCAATCTCAAAGTTGGGGACTACATTTCCCCACCGCTAATGGCTTTCAGCGGGGCAAATTGTCTTTCTAGGCAAAACCAAACTGCTCCATTCCTCAGTACTTCTTAGCCTAGGTCAGTGTGTAGATGTGCGCTACCTCACGCCGCGACGCTTATTCAAACGCATATATCCCCACAGGTCGGCAATTCCAAAGATCAAATCGCGCTTCCCTTTGACCACGAACCGGCTACGACTAGTGTCTGTCAGCGTGGTGCTGGTGTGGTGACTAATCCCGGACCAGACAGTCGACGCAGATCAAAGATAACGTGCGACGCGCAAGCCTCCCCCATTCCGTTCACTCGTCACTCTTTCGCGTGACGTCACTTCGTTACTTTGAATTCATAAAACGGATTTCGGTTTGAAGTTTAGTTCGTTTCAAGCTCCCCACCGGAAGGAGAGCGCGTATCCAACGAGACGCGCGAAATTATTTCGTTGAAAGGTGGAAAGAGGAAATGACGTTCGGGGAAACTACAGGAAGGAGTGCAGTGTGAAGTTTTTTAGCAATAGCTTAGCAACGGTATTGTAGTGAGCGCGCCAAACAGAACGCGCCAACGCAACGTCCCGTATCGATAAGAAGGTATAGAAAAGGAATTTCTCTATCCAGTATAAAGCTGGAACCAATTGGAGCTGGTGGGCTCAGTTGCAACTAGTGTGTTACACCGTGAACTTCAGGTCCGTGTGAATCTATTTCAGTGAATTCGAAAGATCATCATGTCGCGACCGTTTATCGCCGCCGTACCGCAGACTATCGTCGACGGAGACAAGATTCTATTGAAGGGTGTCGTGAAGGAGGACGCTTATGAGTAAGTACATACTTGATGTTGACGTTGTAACAGCCTCTGTGAACCTGGTCGTGTGCCAACAGTGCCATGAAGTGATTGATTGACCGTGAGAGCGTGTGTGTGGTTTATTCGAGCTCGGAAGAGCAAAGAAAAGAAAATCGATGAAGTGAACTAGTACATGATGTGGGCACGGGAGTATGGCAAAGGGCCAGTGTTGTGAGGGCCTCTTATGACATCATTTTCAGGTTCTGGTGCGGAGGCAAGGTATGCGATGGCTTTATGGCACAGAAATGCGGCTTTATGTCGCCATCGACTTTTTTGATGTTCGTGATTTGGTGTTGTTTTTTCCAATTTCCTTTTAGCCAATGGCCCGAAGAGTGGTCATAAGATTCATTGTGAAATAACGGTTTTTAAATGTGAAAATCTGCTTTTGTAATGCGTGATTTGGTTGATGAATGGATAGAAGTACATCGTTATACAGCGGCATATTAGGCGCGTTTTTAGGTAACGAATAAGATGGCCTTAAAAATCCAATTATAGAAATCGAGCACCCAGGAAGCGTCTAAAAACTTCCGTTTATGGTGCCCCTAACAGGTTATATGTAGCTCTATGGCGAACTTACTATGGGGCATTTAGGTATAGTCATAGTACCTAGTCCATTGTTGTCCTCTTCATTCGGTGACCTTAACAACGATTTTTTGTTTTTTTGGTATGGAGCTAGTGCTAACTTATAGCATGGGGCACAGCGACATATGCAGATCTATTGTGTTTGCTAGCCGATCAGACGAAGAGTTCCTCTACTGAGATGATTCCCTCAGGAGTCACATTTTCTCTGAAGAGGATACGTTTCTTAAAGTAACAATGGGCAAGAACAGGACGGAAACGCTGTGGCCGCATGATGATCTTGCTATAACTGCCTCAGGAAAGTTTCCCAGCACTCTAAGGGATCTAGTGCAGGGAGCATTAGAAATAGTAGTAAACTGGACGCAGATCCGTGGACTTGGGGTGAACCCCAAGAAGACTGATCTAGTACTGTTTACTAATAAATATAAAATTCCACCAAGGTTGGGTGGAACCTAACTAACAATCAAAGATCAGGTTAAATACCTTGGCCTAGTCCTTGACAGGATGCTGAATTGGAAACCCAAGATTCTTGGAGGGGTCCAGAAAGCAACTACTGCCCTCTTCAGGTGCAAGAAAGTGGTGGGCAAAAAGTGGGGTCTCCAACCAAGCAATATGCACTGGAACTATACAGCCTATCCTTCTGTACCGCATTGGTGGACTGCTCTGGACAGGGCAGTCTATCGAAACCCTCGGGGGAAAGTGCAAAGATCCGCCAGCATACATATGTATATGCGTAATGCATATATGGCCTTAAACATTCTACTACATCTCCGCCATTGGACCTCTTCAGCAGACAAGTTGCTGCCTTCGCGGCCCTATGGATTAGAGGCATAGACAAATGGACCACATTACACAAAGGCCATACTAGCACATACCACATCGAAGTACCCATGGACCTAGACTACATCATCCCGCAAAACGTGTTAACTAAAAACTTCGGAGTTATCTTTCCATCCCAGGAAAAATGGGCTGAAGGAAAAGTCATACCGAATGACTCGATATCCCTCTATACCAATGGCTCCAAGATGGAGATGGTTGTAGGTAGTGGAGTCTTCTCCAAGGAGCTTAACCTCAACCTATCACATAGACTACCAAACCACTGCAGTGTATACTTACTTATCAGGCCAGCGATCAATGGAGGATCTGAGCCTGAGCTATACCTGCCTTCCATCCTTGACGGTCCCGAGCATGCTGCTTCCAGTTATCAAGACCAAGATGTCTTACATCCGCGATTACTTGGTCTTTATACCGGAGGTTCGGCTTTCCTCTTCTTCTCGAACCAGAAGGCTCGGAGTCGAAGACCCTCTTAGCTGAAGCGTTGATGTCCATGCCCGGTGTAATCGAAGGTTTTTTGCCTTCCGGACTACATCCACATCTTGGTACAGCTCGTAGAGTTCGCGCTTATATCTTCGTCTTCATTCACCTTCCTCACAGACAGGACCAAATATCCGGCGCAGAATTTTTCTTTCGAAAGAACCCAAAATCAGTTCCGCTGTCCTGCTTATCGTCCAGCTTTCGGCTCCGTACAGCAAGACTAGCAGTATGAGCGTTTTGTAAAGCATGACTTTGGTCTTTCGAGTGAGGAGTTTTGACTCCAATTGTTTGGACAAGCCGAAGGAGCAGCGGTTGCCAAGGGCGATTCTATGCCGGATCTCCACTGCGATGTCACTTGTGGAATTTACGTTTGCCCTGAGGTCGACAAACTCCTTAACTGCGTCGGATTGGTTTTTGCTTGACAGCATGTACTTCGCTTTATCCTCATTGACATTAAAACCAACTCGTTCCACTTGTTCTTCAATCGCCGTGAATCCTTCCACAATGTCACGGCGAGACCACGCGATGATGTCGATATCATCTGCGTATCCTGGCAGCTGGGCGGACTTGTAGAAGATAGTGCCTTCCCTGTTGATGCCTGCCCGTCGCACTATCTGCTCTAGAACCAGGTTGAAGAAGGAACCGTTTGAAATCCGGCGCATGTTTCAAACGGTTCCGAAGTCCTAGAACCGAGTTGTACGGTGTATCGCGTATTTTTTAGTGTGGCGCGAAACAACTGGATCAGTTTTCCCGGGATCCCGAATTCGGTCATCGGACCAAACAGTTCTTCACGATGAATGCGGCTTTGAAGTCGATGAAGAGATGGTGTGTATGCAGATGATCCGGTGCATGCTCCCTACCAGAACATAGCCGCCAGCCTTGAAGAGCTGTGATGGCAAGCCATCTGAACCTGCACCCTTGTTGTTCTACAGGTTCTTAATAGCTGTGCCGACTTCTTCGATGCTGGGTAGGAGGACTACTTTAGCGACTGTAGTTGGGATTTCCTCGGTCCCTACCACTCTCTCTTGGTCATGCTGGAAATGCTGCTTAAATAAATCCACTATTCCCTTGCATGGCTTAGGATATTATCATTTGCAAGGATAGCCAATATGCGATAAAATCCCTGGCAGCGGTAACCTACAAATCAAAGACATCTCTCAACTGCAGCCTATCTCCAGACGAGATGGCTAAACAGTTCAACATAAAACTGCTGTGGGCTCACGGACATGGGGATATTCCTGGAAACTGCGTGGCCGACGAACTCGCAAAGTTAGGGTCAAGCAAACTCAGTCTTCCAACCCTCGGGAATCCAAAAACAGCAATAAATACGGTAAAGCACGTGATGAAACTTCGTACCATAGAGGCTACCAACCTCCAATGGAACGAAAGTAACATCGGCTTTATCACTAAACAAATCAAAGGGAAACCTTAAGCACTTTAAGCACTTTAGTGGGTGTCGTTACAGGTCACTGTACCATTGGAAAATATGCCGCTAAACTAGGGCTACCTTCCAATGACTTCTGCCCCGGCTGCATGGATAAAGAGGAAGAGGAATAAACTCACCACCTCCTCTGCTCATGTCCCTCTTTTGCGAATCGCAGGAGGATCTACCACGGCGCCCCCTTCTACGATAACTTAAGTGAGCTTACTTACCTACTTAGGTGGCGCTACAGTCCGTGGTGAACCTGGGCCTCAACCAACAAGCCTCTCCAGCTGGCACGGTCTTTGGCCAGCTGTTTCCAGCGCCGCACGCCCAGTTGATTAAGGTCCCCTTCCACCTGCGTGCGCCACCGTAGATGTGGCCGTCCTCTGCCGCACCTTCCTTCCGGGGTGGATTCGAAGACTCTTCGGGTCGGAGCTGTATTTTCCATTCGCTCTACATGGCCTAGCCACCTTAGACGCAGTATCCGATACACAGGTAGGCGTATCACTTATGCCAAGCACGCAGAGATACTTAGCAAAAGTGTAATGGCCCGTAATGACTCCCACAAGTCTTCTGTAGTCGATTCTCCTTAAAGGCAGGAGGAATGCTGCAGAACAGGGCATACGCGCTTAGTCATCCTGCAATCTGGATAATCCCTCCATCTATGGTTGTATGTATTAAGCACCCAATCGTTAAAGTAGGAATTTACGGTGGACACAGGTGCATAGACCTAGAGCGGGAGAAGCTTTCCTCTTAACCCATTCTGGCGAATACATCAGAGATGTCATTTCCTGGGATCCCAGAATGAACTAAAACCCATACAAGCCTAAGTGAATTTAGTCTATCGACTCTGTTTAAGAAGGAGTGCAGCTTGGCTGTCACTGCAGATGCATATGCTTTCCCCCCTCCACGTGTGCCTCACAACATGATGCATGAAGGCAGACACATATTTTCCTAATGAGAAGTGCAGTCGGATGTTTTCGCGCTCAAAGAAGACCCCAGCACCGGACCCCCGCCCAGACCTGGAGCCAACCTTGAAAATGCGAAGACTATACTTTCCAGGTTCAGTATCTAGCCAGAGCCAATCCTGACGCCATGGAAACTCGACTGTGAAATTACAGCGCAGCAGGATAACGGGTGTCAATGCGTCAGAAGGCATTTCCATGAAAGAGGCTTTCAAATGAGACTTTCAGAGCACACCCTCTGTAAAATATATCAAGGGGCGGAAGATTCATCATAGCATCTAGAAAAGCGCCCGGCGTGCTGGGAAAAGCTCCCGTACAGCTGAGAGAAACCGTTCTTTGGAGTTCGGTTAAAGAGGCTACGACGTGTAGCACCAGACAACCGATGCATTTGAGATGATCGGTCCAAATGACCAAATACCTTTATCGGGGATAAGCCCGTTTAGCCAAAAGCACCTTTGTGTATGTGGCGTTACAGCTCATGGAGTCATCCATGTTTTGTGTAGTTTTAGTTTCCCATAGGTGAAGGGGATTTTGTACAGTTTATTGGCGATTCCGAACGGTGGATTTCGAGAACACATTCTAAAACATCGCTGTTGTCGGGATTCAATCCTGTGTCATCAGCGTCAGAAGCAACACACTATCCACCGCGCCACGGCGTTCTCCCTCAAAACCACCTTCGCATTACCAAAAAGTTGACAGCGCTTTGGTGGCAAACAAGATGCGATGTTATGTAAGATGACTCCTAGATACTTAGCTTCCTTGGATACCGGAATGGAAGTGCGCTTTAGTACCAGATGAGTCATGTCAGTATTTTTCCTCCTTCTCGTGAAGAGAACGACATCGGTCTTAAGAGGATTAACCGACAGCCCATTTCTGGTATTCCAATCATCGACCACATTTAGCGCCGCCTGTGCGGCCTATCATCCGCATAGGCCTGGGCATAGGTTCCAAAGGCATTGAGAGCATCAAGCAGAGAGTCCGTCACCAGCGTGCACCATAATAGCGGAGACAGGACGCTACCTTTTGGGCAGCCCCTGTTTACGTCGGATTTGACACACTGGTCGAGGCCTGCATTTGCGATGAGTGTCCTGTGCACAAGCATTGCTTTGATCCACAAGACCAGTGCTTCATCTACGCCATGACGTCTGGCAGCGTTGCAGATGCTGTTAAAAGTTGCGTTATCACAATCTCCCTCAATGTCGATGAAAATGCCCAGCGCGTAAGCATCTCTGCGTGCTTGGCGTCAATGGTGGCGCACCTTTGGAGCCGACGATATACAATAAAAGCACATTTTTGGTTAAGCCGCTAACTTTGGAGAAACTGACCGTTTGAAATGAATTTTGATCAGACAACGTCATTGGGCCATACTTTTCCGAAACGAGAAAGTCCAGACGGTAATAGTGAATGACGCATGGTATCGATCCATAGCAACTGACTTTGTAGCCTCAAATGGATGCCATGACCCTGATGAGTGATGACACATGGGTCTAAAAAGGTATCGTAGTATGCCATACATATATCGGGCTTTAGATGGGTCGTGGGGGTTTGAACCGTAGAATTGTGCGACTTAACGCACTGAGACTTTTGCCCCAAGGGCTGCTTTGAAAAGATTCAGCCCGACCGACAACCTTTAGTTATGCCGTTCTGTTTCCTACATAAATTGCCTTAAAGTCTTGTGTTAATAAATGCCATGTGAACGAATGTCACCACGCTTCCGAGAGTTGGGAGTCCCAAGCCTCGAACAATTGCTTACTTAATTACCTCACTATTACTCAACCCTCCCACGAGTCTCAATTGCCACTTGTTAGAGTTTACACAAAACCAAGTAAATGTTTCCATCAATTAAACTCAGACAACCAGCCCTGATTGCAAATACTACTGTGGAATGTCACGGGTAGAACGTCGGGATTCCCGTCAGTATCCTCTTGCATAACACGTTAACCCAATCCAAACGAGATACCTTACTTTCGCCGGTGACGTAGCCAATGCGATTGACGCCAACACCTGTTCGGATTCATTAACTCGCCACTTGCCTTCTGATTCTATTTATAAATGTGATTTTGTCTAAAATTAATTGAACAGCAGGAGAACATACCGGAAGCAATCGAATTAGATGGCTTTAAGTTGTCACTGTTGATTCATGGCCTGCGACATGGATGTGGACCGAGAGACTGAGTGGTTGAGAGAAGAAATCGTTCTTCTGATCTGCCGAACATCTACCGAATTAACTTGACGCTGTCAACTGTCATTCGTGGGACATCTTATCAGTGGCTTGCTGGCTTTGAAATTCTCCTCAAATGTGCTCCCTATCTAAGGTCATTGGGCAAGTGTATCTAAATTTGCTGTTTAATCATCAAAATACTCGATCTAGTGGATGAAAATCACGTTCTTCAGAGGCGTCAAGTACATTTCCATCACGACAGTTTGCCCGATTAGATGTCATGTAGACGGCGATACTCGGGGAATATAAATCACGACCACCGTGCACCCTGGACCTATGGGAAGTAGTAACAAGTGGATACGAATGGTGATGCCTAAGCGTTGGAATTCCTCATATGTATCCTAACCAGATGTGTACATGCTTGAGTGATCAGTTCTAGTTTGGTCGCCGCCACGTGCTTAGTAGTTTTTATAATACGAGTAGCAACACTGGGATACGAGTATCTCCAGTCAGTCAATGAGATGGATGCAACTTCAAACTTTGAGGATGACAAAGCAAAATTTTGTGAACCACTTGGTATTTGAGGCATGAAATTAAAGGTTCAATGCCACGGGCGAGATGGAAATGAACGCGAACACCCTCCAATATGGGAGCATGTGCAATGCTGCCAGACATCACGGCGTAGATGAAGCACTGGTCTTATGGATTAAAGCAGGCCTCGACCAATGTGTCAAATCTGGCGTAAACAGGGGCTGCCCGTAAGGTAGAGTCCTGTCTCCGCCTCGCCGTCTCCGTCGACTCTCTGCTTGGTGCTCTCAATGCCTCTGGAATCTATGCCCAGGCCTATGCGGATGATGTCTGTCGGCTTATGCTTAGCGACTGTCCGTCTCAAAGCACAGGCGGCGCTAAATGTGGTCGATGATTGGTGTACCTCTTAAGACCGATGTCATTCTCTTCACGGGAAGGAGCAAAAATACTGACATGATTCAGCTGGTACTAAAGCGCACTTTCATTCCGGTATCCAAGGAAGCTAAGTATCTAGGAGTCATCTTACATAGCAAACTTGTTTGGTCAAAGCATGTTGAGTCAAAAGCCACCAAAGCGCTGTCAACTTTTTGGCAATGCAAAGGAGCGTTTGGCATAACATGGGGTTTATCGCCGGTAAAGGTCCTCTGGTCCTCTGTTGCTTATAATGGGACTTCCGAGCTTTGACAGTTGATATTGTTTAAGCTTTTCTTTTTCCTTTGGTGGCGTTACAGCCCATGAAGGACCAGAGCCAAGCTTCTCTCTTTTTCTTTTTTTGTTTTTTTTTTTGTTGGAGGCTTCTGCTATCCGCTGGAGCACTCAGACGCAAACACTGGTCCATTGTACTCCAGACAGACACCTTACATTATTGTATTTTCCCCGTTTTCCGGAGAAAAATTTGAAGAAGCTTCAGTGATGTAGAGCTAAGGGATTCGGCACACACCAGGTCGGCTCCAAGGGTGCGCCACCGTTTGCGAGCAAAGGCGGGACAATCACAGAGGAAATGCTCTGCAGTGTCATCCTCCTCTTCGCCACATGCAGCACAGGTAGGCGTCTCACTGATGCCGAGCACTTAGAGATGCTTGGCAAAAGTGTAATGGCCCGTGATAACTCCCACAAGCCTTCTGCAGTCGACTCTCCTTAAAGACAGGAGGAATGCTGCAGATTTTTTGCAGACATCAGGGCATCTACGGTTGTGTGTATTAAATACACAATCGTTAATGTAGGAATTTACCGTGGACGCAGGTAAACCCAGAGCGGGTTCAGGTCCTGAGAAACTCTCCTCTGAACCCATTCTAGCGAGTTCATCAGGGATCTCATTTCCTGTGATCCGAGAGTGGCCTGGAACCCATACCCTTAATGAATTTAGTCTGCCGACTCTGTTCAAGAAGGACTTGAGTTCAAGCACTAATTTGGAGCTAGTTAGGGATTACACACAGCTTTTAGTGCAGCTTGGCTGTCACTACAGACGCATTTGCTTTCCCCCTTCCACCTGTGCTTCACAACATAGTGCATGGCCATTAGGATTGCGTATATCTCTGATTGGAAGACAGACGCATACTTTCCTAACGAGAAGTGCAGTCAGATGTTTTCGCGCTCAAAGAAGACCCCAGCACCGAACCTCCGCCCAGACCTGGAGCCATCCGTGAAAATGCGAAGACTGTCCTTTCCAGGTTCAGTATCCAGCCAAGCCAGAGACAATCCTGATGCCATGGAAACTCGACTGTGAAATTACGACGCAATAGGATAACTGGCGTCAATGCTTCAGAAGGCATGTCCATGAGACAGGGGTCGCAGGATAATTCTTGCGCAAGGACACCGCTATTCCTATGCGAGTTGTACCAAAAGCTGTTTCTCTTCAGACGAGACATGGCTTTCAGAGCACACCCTCTGATAAATATATCAAGAGGTGGAAGGTTCATCATAACATCTAGAGCAGCGCCCGGCGTGCTGGGGAAAGCCCCCGTGCAACTGAGGCAAACCGTTCTTTGGAGTTTGGCGAAAGAGGTTACGACGTGTTTGCGTTTTAGTCTGTTCCACCGGGACTACTCACTTGCCAAGAGCTTCAGACCAATCAGTCTAACATCTTTCCTGCTGAAAAGCATGGAGAGACTGATAGAGTTGCACGTGCGCAGGGTTGTCCATCGAATGCACCCTCTTTCGGAGATGCAACATGCTTACCAGCGCGGAAAATCTTGCGAGACTGCGCTTCAGAAACTAGTTGGGCGAATTGAATGCGCGCTCGAAAGGAAAGAGTACGCGCTGGGCATTTTCATCGACATTGAGGGAGCTTTTGATAACGCAACTTTTGACAGCATGTGCAACGCTGCCAGACATCATGGCGTAGATGAAGCACTGGTCCTTTGGATCAAAGCAATGCAAGCTTCTCTCAATCACCCATGTTGTGTGTGATTTATTTTCCACATAGGTGAAAGGAACCTACAGTTTAATGCCGATTCCGAACGGCGTGAGTTGAGAAGCTTTTTCATGGCAACTATACTACGTGGGATTTTGCCAGTACCCCGCCGAGGAGGGTAGCCGGCGAAATAAACATTCGATATGCGCAAATTATAAAATCGTTTTATCAAAATGGGTGTTCTGTTCGGGCAACTTTCCGCGTGCTTCACCCACTGCACGGTCGCCATAAACGTCCTACCGAGAGGACTATTCGCAGTTTGGTGACCACAACTTGCCGAATTTTGCGTCTCGACTTGGGCCTGCACCTGAACAAAATTCAACTGACCCAGGAGCTGAAAGTAAACGACTATAGACAACGACGTATGTTCGCTGAATGGGCTCTTTAGAAGTCGGACATTGACCCATCTTCAGCGATGAGGCCCATTTCTGGATGAATGGATACGACAAAAAAACAAAATCCTCGAATTTGGGACTTTACCAAACCAGTCACTGTGTGATGTGGATTTTGAGCTGGCGGCGTTATCGGTCCGTATTTCTTTGAGGACGACGTTAGCCAGGCCATCACCGTCAAAGGCGAGCACCAACTTCTTTTGGCCTGAATTGGATAATATAGACACCGACGACATGTGGTTTTAATAGGTCCGCGCTACGTACCACACAGCTCCCGCCACATTGGAAACTGTGCACGACCGATTCGGGGGCATTGTCATCTCCCGTGGAGGTGATGTGAACTGACCACCGAGATTGGGCGATTTGACCCCTTCGATTCTTTTCTTATGGGGTTTGCAGAAGTCGCAGGGCTATGCGAATAAGCCACAAACCACAGCGGCCATCAAAACCAACATAACCCATGCCATCGGTCAATTTCAGCCTGATTTATGCGCCAGAGTCGTGGGGAAGGTAGGCCTTTTCGAATACCCGCCAACCAGAGAAGTCGCAAGGGATATGTGGACGATGTTATATTCTATACATAATAACATCGATAGGACTTTCATGACGAAGGACGAATGAAAAATGTCATGATATCTGACACACACATTACTTACTTACTTTGATGGCGCTACAGTTCGGGGTGAACCAGGGCCTCAACCAACAAGCCTCTCCAGCCCTGCTGCGTCGTCCCTCGGGGTTGGAGTCGAAGACTCTTCGGGCCGGATCGTTGATGTCCATTCGCTCTACATGGCCCAGCCATCTTAGACGTTGGATCCGAAGATGTCTAACTAGGCCGATGTCGCTGTACAGCCCGTACAGTTCCAGGTTGAATCTCCTCCTCTACTCTCCGTTTACACAAACGGGACCAAAGATTGCGCGCAGAATTTTCCTCTCGAAACGCCCAAGAGCCTCTTCATCCGCTTTTGATAACGTCCAAGCCTCAGCGCCGTTGAGGAGGACCGGGATGATTAGGGTTTTGTAGAGGGAAACCTTAGTTTTTCGAGAGAGGGCTCTACTACTCAATTGCCTTTTGAGCCGGAGGAAGTAGCAATTGGCAAGAGTTATTCTGCGTTTTATCTCAGCGCTGGTGTCGTTGCTGCTTGTCACTATTGAGCCAAGGTAGACGAAGTCTTTGACTACTTCAAATATATAGCTGTTCTGACCAAGACGTCGGTGTTGCGCTTCTTTCTTGGATGACAGCATATATGTATTTGGTCTTGTCCCCAGTTACCCTTAGACCCACTTTAGCCGCTTCCGCTTCAATGCTTGCGAACGCCTCATTGACGTCTCGCTTTGTTCGTCCAATAACGTCAATGTCATCTGCGTAGGCAAGCAATTGTGTGGACTTGAAGTAGATCGTACCTCTTGTATTGGCCGCAGAGTCCCGCACGATCTTTTCAAGAATAATGTTGAAGATATCACATGACAGTGCGTCACCCTGTCTAAAACCTTTTTTAACATCAAAGGGGCCGGTTAGCTCACCTCCGACCTTAATGGAGCAGCGAGAGTTCTCCATAGTCATCCTGCACAGTCTGACGAGTTTGGCAGGAATGTTAAAACATGACATGGCTCTGTATAGCTCGTCTCTATTAACACTGTCATACGCGGCTTTAAAGTCGACGAAAAGATGGTGCGTGTCGACCTGGAATTCATGGGTCTCCTCCAAGATCTGCCGTAGTGTAAATATTTGGTCTATCGTGGATTTTCCTGGCCTGAAACCACACTGGTAGGAACCTATCAGATTGTCCACGAACGGCTTCAGGTACTTACACAGTACGGCAGAGAGGATCTTGTATGCGATGTTCAGGAGGCTTGTCCCTCTGTAATTGGCGCAGTCATAGGCGTCTCCTTTCTTATGGACCGGGCAAACGATACTGAGATTCCATTCATCGGGCATGCGTTCTTCAGACTATATCTTGCAGATGAGTTGGTGCATGTTCCTGATCAGCTCATCGCCAGCTGCTTTAAACAGTTCCGCGGGGAGTCCGTCTGCTCCAGCAGCTTTATAAGACTCAAGTTTCGATGTCGCTATCTTAACCTCGTCTAGGTCGGGTGGAAGGGATTCTCCTTTGTCTTCGTCCATTGTGAATGGTTCGCTCTGCCTGACGGCGGCATTTTGACTATCATCGCCGTTATACAGTCTGCAGAAGTGGTCCTTCCACAATCTCAGCATCGACTGTGACTCCACTACTAGTTGTCCGTGCTTATCCCTGCAGGGTTCTGCTCTTCGTTTTACTTTCTGGTAAAATTTTCGAACGTCGTTCCTGCCGTAACATCTCTCCATCTCCTCGATCTCGCGCTTCTCGTGCTCCTTCTTTTTCCTTCTCAGAAGCGCATGCTCCTCCCTCCTTTTCTGTTCATAGAGTTCGCGGACAGCCCTCGTCCGTCGATGCAATGTAGCCATGTATGCATTCTGTTTCTCTCATCATCAAACCAGGGGTTTCTTGAAGGTGGTGGCTCGAAATGGCGTTTTGGCAACGACTCCATTGCTGTTCTATGGTTTCTGCTGACAGGTAGAACAATCCAAACAATTATCTGCCAGCAAAACAAATCAAATTTATTGATTTCACGTTAGTTACATTCGTTCCATAGTGCCCGGTTGTTATTTATAAGGCACCTGAGGCAATTAGCCGGTCCTATCTGCCCACCAGAAACTAAGTACACAGTGACGTTGTTATTCCCTCTATTTGCGGTAATTGAAAAGGACATTCCGGCTGTGTAAAATCACTTTTTTCACAACGACTCGCTTAGGAAAGTTTTGCGGCAACAAATATATAAATTGCCTCATACTATGTGTACGCTGTCACGCCATTCTAGTGGAACTAGTTCCCTTTTTGGCTCTAGACCTATTCGAGGCAGGCATTTATTGAATGCGGATAGCTCCTTCGGGTATTACGTGAGCATTAACGTTGGGAAATATTGAACACTCGTTTCCAAAGCGAGTGCTGTGTAGCCCAAACGATTGCGTTTTCTGAAAAGAAGTTTAGGCCAAAATGAAGCACTCACCGTGACTACTGTAGGCAAGTTTGTACTAAAAGTTCGTGAGACTGGTATGCTAGTGGACAACACTCATGCTTCCCGTCGTCGTACCGTAGAATGTGGCTGCTGTGGCCGAGAGTGTGAGACTCAATTCACGAAAATTAACTCGCCATCGATCTCAACAGCTCAACATTTCACGCACTAGCCTGAGGTTAGAATAGCTTGAATCGGACAACGATTTTGGGCGAAAAATCATCTTTTCTGACGAGGCGCATTTTCATTTCGGCGGCTACGTTAACAAACAAAATTGGCGCATCTTTTTCTTCTTAAGGGGCGGGGTGAACATGGGCCTCAACCAACATGCCCCTCCAACTAGTACCATCTTTTGCTAGTTTTTTCCATTGCTGCACACCCAGTTGGCTGAGGTGCCCTTCCACCTGTGTGGGCCATCTTAAGTGCGGCCGTCCTCTGCTTCTTCGTCCCTCGGGGTTGGACTCAAAGACTCTCCGGCCTGGAGCTGTGGTGTCCATTCGCTCTACATGGCCCAGCCATCTTAGGCGTTGAATCCGTTGACGCCTGACTAGATTTATGTCGCTGTACAGCCCGTAAAGCTCGTGGGTGAATATTTTCCTCTATCCCCCGTCTGCAAAATCACGCGCAAAATCTTTCTTTCGAACCGACCAAGGGCCTCCTCATCCGCTTTTGATAATGTCGACGCTTATGCGCCGTACAGCAGGACCGAGATAATAAAGGTCTTATATAGAGTCAACTTTCTCGTTCGGGAGATGGCTCTATTACCCGCCTGAGCCCAAAGAAACTGAGTGATTCTGCGTTTGATTTCGGAACTAATGTCGTTGTTCCAGGTCACTGCGGAGCCAAGTTAGATGAAGTCCTTATCTACCTAAAACCTATATCTGCCAATACATTCTGACCAAGACGTCCCTGCCTAAATCCTTTTTGACATCAAAACTATCGGTAAGGTGTTCTCCGATTCGGATGGAGCAGCGAGCATTCTCCAAAGTCATCCTGCATAGTCTGACGTGTTTAGCAGGGATGTCAAAGGTAGACATAGCGTTGCATAGCTCGTCTCTAATTATACTGTCGTATACAGCTTTGAGGTCGACAAAAAGGTGGTGAGTGTCGACTTAAAATTCATTGCTTTTTTCCAGGATCTGCCGTAGTGTGAAGATTTGGTCGATGGTGGACTATCAGCTAATTTACAAAAGGCTTTAGGCGTTCCACACAAAACGACAGAGAAAATTTTGTAGGCGATGTTAAGGTGACTTATTCCTCTGTAGTTTGCGCAATCAGAGGGGTCTCCTTTCTTGTGGACCGGGCATACGATGCTGAGACTCCAATCCTCGGGCATGCTTTCCTCTGACCATATCTTACAGATGAGCTGGTGCGTACTCCTAACCAGGTCATCCCCAGCTGCCTTGAAGAGCTCAGCAGACAGTCCGTCTGCGCGAGCAGCTTTATTCGACTTGAGTTTCGATATGGCAATCTTAACTTCGTCGAGGTCAGGGGGACGGAGTTGTCTGCGGTCTTCGTCGATTAGAAATGGATCATTCTGCCCGACAGCGGTATATTGACTAACATCGCCGTTATACAGTCTGCAGAAGTGGATTTTACATATTCTCAGCATCGATGCGATTCTACTACTAGGTGTCCGTTCTCATCCCTGCAGGCTTCCGTTCTGGCTTAATATCCTTGGCATGTTCGCTTTATCTGTTGATAAAACTTTCGAACGTCGAGCCTGCGGTAACACCTCTCCAAATCCTCAATCGCGCGCTTCTCGTGCTCTTTCTTCTTTCTTCTGAGAATCTTATGCTCCTCCCTTCTTTTTAACTCGTAGAGCTCACGAGCTGCTCTTGTTCTTTTATGCAGCGAGGCTTTATATGCATCCTTTGCCGATGCTTTGTTTACCCAGCTTAGCATTGAACTCTCCTAGTACAATTTTGATTTCATAGCTGGGACATTGGGCATACGTTCTGTTTATGAGATCGTAGAACTCATCCTTGGTGGAGTCATTCTTGTCTTTCGTGGGGGCGTGAACGCAGATCTTACTTACTTACTTAACGGGCGCTACAGTTCGGGGTGAACCTGGGCCTCAACCAACATGCCTCTCCACCTAGCACGATCTTTCGCTAGTCTTTTCCAATGCCGCACGCCCAGTTGGTTGAGGTCCCCTTCCACCTGTGCGCGCCACCTTAGGTGCGGCCGTCCTCTATTTCTTCGTCCCTCGGGGTTGGATTCAAAGACTCTACGGGCTGGAGCTGTGGTGTCCATTCGCTCTACATGGCCTAGCCATCTTAGGCGTTGGATCCGTAGACGCCTGACCAGACTCATGTCGCTGTACAACCCGTACAGTTCGTGATTGAATCTTCTCCTCCAACCCTCCTCTGTGTTTATGGGACCGAAAATCGAACGCAGAATCTTTCTCTCGAAACGACCAAGGATTTCCTCATCCACTTTAGATAAAGTCCATGTTTCTGCGCCGTATAACAGGACCGGGATAATTAAGGTATTTTATAGAGTCAACTTGGTCGTACGCGAGAGGACTCTACTTCTCAGTTGCCTCTTGAGCCCAAAGAAGCAGCGGTTGGCAAGAGTAATTCTGCGCTTGATTTCGAAACTGGTGTTGTTGTTTCAAGTCACTGCGGAGCCGAGGTATATGAAGTCCTTAACTACCTCGAACTTATATCTGCCAATATGCACGTTCTGTCCAAGACGTCGGTGGTAAATGTCCTTTTTCGATGACAGCAGATATTCAGTCTTGCCCTCATTAACTGCCAAACCAATTTTTGCCGCCTCCATCTCAATACTCACAAACGCCTCACTGACATCTCGCTGCGATCTACCTATTATGTCAATGTCGTCGGCGTATGCAAGGAGTTGCGAGGATTTGAAGTAGATTGTGCCTCTTGTATTGGCCTGTGATTTTTGCACAATCATTTCCAATACGATGTTGAAGAAGTCACACGACAGCGCATCGCCCTGCCTAAATCCTTTTTTGACATCAAAACTATCGGTGAGGTGCTCACCGATTCGGATGGAGCAGCGAGCATTTTCCAAGGTCATCCTGCATAGTCTGACGAGCTTCGCAGGGATGTCAAAAGTAAACATGGCGTTATATAGCTCGTCTCTAATTACGCTGTCGTATGCGGCCTTGAAGTCGACGAATAGATGGTGCGTATCGACTTGAAACTCATTGGTTTTCTCCAGGATCTGCCGTAGTGTGAAGATTTGATCGATGGTGGACTTCCCTGGCCTGAAGCCACACTGATAAGGACCTATCAGCTTGTTTACGAATGGCTTCAGGCGTTCACACAAAACGGCAGCGAAAATCTTGTATGCGACATTAAGGAGACTTATTCCTCTATAGTTGGCGCAGTCAAAGGGATCTCCTTTTTTGTGGATCGGGCAAACAATGCTGAGACTCCATTCCTCGGGCATGCTTTCCTCTGACCATATCTTACAGATGAGCCGGTGCATGCTCCTAACCAGCTCACCCCCAGCCGCTTTGAAGAGCTCAGCAGACAGTCCATCTGCGCCAGCAGCTTTATTCGACTTGAGTTTCGACATGGCAATCTCAACTTCGTCGAGGTCAGGGAGACGGAATTCTCTGCGATCTTCGTCATTAAAAAATGGATCATTCTGCCTGACGGCGGTATGTTGGTTGTCATCGCCGTTATACAGTCTGCAGAAGTGGTTTTTCCAAATTCTCAGCATCGACTGCGATTCTACTACTAGGTGTCCGTTCTCATCCTTACAGGCCTCCGTTCGGGCTTTATTGCCTTGAGACATTCGTTTTATCCGCTGATAAAATCTTCGAACGTCGTGCCTGCAATAGCACCTCTCCAAGTTTTCAATCGCCCGCTTCTCGTGCTCTTTCTTTTTTCTCTTGAGAAGCTTATGTTCCTCCCTTCTCTTAAGCTCGTAGAGCTCACGAGCCGCTCTTGTTTTTTTGTGTAGTGAGGCTTTGTATGCCTCCTGCTTTTCCGCATGAATCCTTCTACACTCGTCATTGAACCAGGTGTTTCGTCGTGGTGGAGCTTTAAGGCCTAGCACTTCCGTTGCTGTGCTCTTCAGGGCTTGTTTGCACAGGCTCCATTGTTGCTCTACTGACTGAGTGGAGGATTGAGGTGTATCGGAGAGCTTAAGGGAGACGCGGTTGGCAAAAGCACTGGCGATCTCCGGCGATAGTAGCTTTCCGACGTCATAGCTTGGTGTTCTAACTCTACTCCGCGGTGTTCGTGTTATGCGCTGACGTATCTTGGCTACTACAAGATAGTGGTCTGAATCGATGTTCGCTCCTCGGAAAGTGCGAACATCAAGAATAGTGGAGGAGTGTCTGACGTCAATCGCGATGTGGTCAATCTGGTTGGTGACTGATAGATCTGGCGACCGCCAGGTGCCTTTGTGTATATCGAGGTGGGAAAATCGTGTGCTGGCTACAAGAAGATTTCGCCCCGTTGCAAGGTCGATCAGCCTATGTCCGTTATCGGATGTGGTGTCATGTAGGCTGTGTTTGCCGATGACCCGCTCAAAGATGCTTTCTTTACCCAGCTTAGCGTTAGATCTCCTAGTATGATTTTGGTATCATAGCTGGGGCATTTGGTATATGTTCTGTCTAGGAGATCAAAGAAATCATCTTTGATTGAGTCATCCTTGTCTTCCGTGGGGGCATGGACACATATGAGGCTGATGTTACAGAAATTTGCCTTGATGCGGATCGTTATGAGGCGTTCACTCACATACTGGAAACTTAGGACTTTATGTCTTAGTCCACCTCTAACAACAAATCCGCATCCAAATAGTCTCTGTCCTCTCTCCCTATAGCAGTCACCGTAGTAAATGTCGCAGTTTTTCATCCGCTTTTTACCCGGTCCATTCC
The DNA here is from genome assembly GCA_951905685.1 of Eumerus sabulonum. Lineage (NCBI taxonomy): Eukaryota > Metazoa > Arthropoda > Insecta > Diptera > Syrphidae > Eumerus > Eumerus sabulonum. The sequence goes on from OX645060.1 coordinate 12,736,865, forward strand.
ATCGCATTTCCTGGATGGCGGTTATGTCCGCTTTATAGCGGTCTATGGCGTCCGCAAGTTGTTCGGCCGCACGTGGTCTGTTTAGGGACCTAACATTCCACGTACAGAACCGAAGGTCCTTGTTTGTTTTTTGTTTTCTCATAGGGTCGTCAACATAGATCCGTTCCGTTTTATTATCCGAGGCTGTTTTGTGTTTCTGAGCAATTAGTGGTTTTACGGTTATGGTTCGCTAGACCATAGCCCAACCGACACTAATCCTGTTTGGTGGCGCAGGATACTCGCCATTCGGCCTCTTCCGTCAGTAATTTCCCTTTTAAGGAAATTTCCAGATGGCACCACGAGGAGGTGGAAGTAGGACCTGACTAGCAGAGCTGCAAGATGTTCGGCTGCAGAGGCTCTTACTCGCTTTTTGTCGGGCCAGCATCCGTCGGCAGATGCTACCCCTACGAGGCCTTTGCTAGTCCTTCACCATCCGTGAACGCAGATCAGGCTGATGTTAAAAAATGTAGCCTTGATACGGATCGCTATGAGGCATTCGCTCATATGCCGAAAGCTTAGGACTTCTTGCCTTAGTCCACCTCGAACAACAAATCCGCATCCCAACAATCGTTGTCCTCTCTCCCTATAGCAGACGCCGTAGTAGATGTCGCAGTTTTTCATCCACTTTATACCCGGTCCATTCCATCGCATTTCGTGGATGGCGGTTATGCCCGCTCTATAACGGTCTAGGGCGCACGCAAGTTGTTCGGCTGCACGTGGCCTGCTTAGGGCCCTAACATTCCACGTACAGAGCCGGAGATACACAATTGTCCCTTTTTCGTTTTTTGCTAGGGTCGTCAACATTAATCCGGTCCGTTTTATCCGAGGCTTGCGGTTGTTTCGGAGTTTGTATTTTTTACGGTTACGGTGTTTTTTGGCGCAGGAGGCTCGTCATTCACCCTTCCTCGTCTACAATCTCCAGATGGCACCACGAGGAGGTGGGGATAGGACTTACTAACAGTGCCGCAAGATGTTCGACTGCGGTGGCTCTTCTCGCTTTTTAGCAGGCCAGCATCCGTCGGATAGATGCTACCCCTAGGAGGCTTTTGTTAGTCCTTTGCCATACATTGGCGCATCTGGGGCTCAGAAAACCCACACGTTATTGTCGAGAAGCCAATGCATCCGCAGAGAGTGACAGTTTGGTTCGGATTGTGGAGTGGTGGCATCATTGGACCATTTTTCTGCGAAAACGAGGCAGGGAGCAACGTTTCGGTCAAAGGTGGACGTTACAGAAACATGTTAACTGACTTTTTTTTTACTGAAATTGAAGACATGGATTTGGACGACTTCTGGTGCATGCAGGATGGCATAGCCCATGCCACAGTCGATCTTTTGCGCACCAAATTCTCAAATCGTGTTATCAGTCGTCTTGGCAATGTCAATTGGCCCCCTCGGAGCTACGATTTTACCCCTTTGGACTTTTTTTTGGACTTCACGGGGAAACCGTGAAGTATCGATGTGATGCCAACAATACGAAAACGATTCAAGCACTTAAGGCCAATATCATCCAAGCAATCCGTGAGCTACAGCCCGAAACCATCAACAAGGTCTTGGAAAATTGGGGTGACAGAATGCGTTACTGCGAAGCCAGCCGAGGGCAGCCACTTGAACGACGTCGTGTTTCATAATAATTAATGGGAATATTTGGTCTTACTATTGGAACAATGGAGTTTTGTTCATTTTATTGCATTTTTTAAAAAGAAAAATGTGTTTGGCCCACCCCTCCATGTCATATCACTTTCAAACTGATCCTTTCCGCTTATTCTATGGACACTAGGTCATCGTAGCGATGTCAAGCACATTGTTCGGAACTTCATTTTAGACCTTTCCTAACGTATAGACATTCAAGTATAATGTGTTGGTCTGCATACCTTCTCTAACCATGTGTAAGCAACTTCAGATTGATGTATCTCGGGAAGGTCATATCGAAATGGCAAACGCTCTTGCTATTTTCTGTCAAACGCAAGTAACTCAAGTTCTCTCCATGTAGAGAAACAGAATGCATACATGGCCACATTGCATCGACGGACGAGGGCTGCCCGCGAGCTCTATGAACAGAAAAGGAGGGAGGAGCATGCGCTTCTGAGAAGGAAAAAGAAGGAGCACGAGAAGCGCGAGATCGAGGAGGAGATGGAGAGATGTAACTGCAGGAACGACATTCCTGCAGGGATGAGCACGGACAACTAGTAGTGGAGTCACAGTCGATGCTGAGATTGTGGAAGGACCACTTCTGCAGACTGTATAATAGCGATGATAGTCAAAATGCCGCCGTCAGGCAGAGCGAACCATTCACAATGGACGAAGACGAAGGAGAATCCCGTCCGCCCGACCTAGACGTGGTAAAGATAGCGATATCGAAACTTAAGTCTTATAAAGCTGCTGGAGCAGACGGACTCCCCGCGGAACTATTTAAAGCAGCTGGCGATGAGCTGGTCAGGAACATGCACCAACTCATCTGCAAGATCTGGTCGGAAGAAAGGAGACCCCTATGACTGCGCCAATTACAGAGGGTTAAGCCTCCTGAACGTTGCGTACAAGATCCTCTCTGCCGTACTATGAAGGTACCTGAAACCGTTCGTGGACAGTCTGATAGGTTCCTACCAGTGTGGTTTCAGGCAAGGAAAATCCACGATAGACCAAATATTTACACTACGGCAGATCTTGGAGAAGACCCATGAATTCCAGGTCGACACGCACCATATTTTCGTCGACTTTAAAGCCGCGTATGACAGTGTTTATAGAGACGAGCTATACAGAGCCATGTAATGTTTTAACATTCCTGCCAAACTCGTCAGATTATGCAGGATGACTATGGAGAACTCTCGCTGCTCCATTAAGGTTGGAGGTGAACTAACCGACCCCTTTGATGTTAAAAAAGGTTTTAAACAGGGTGACGCACTGTCATGTGATTTCTTTAACATCATACTTGAAAAGATCGTGCGGGACTCTGCGGCCAATACAAGGATACGGTCTACTTCAAGTCCACACAATTGCTTGCCTACGCAGATGACATTGACGTTATTGGACGGACAGAGCGAGACGTCAATGAGGCGATCGCAAGCATTGAAGCAGAAGCGGCTAAAGTGGGTCTAAGGGTAAATGGGGACAAGACCAAATATATGCTGTCATCCAAGAAAGACGCGCAACACCGACGTCTTGATCAGAACGTCACCTTCGGCAGCTATATTTTTGAAGTAGTCAAGGACTTCGTCTACCTTGTCTCGATAGTGACAAGCAGCAACGACACCAGCGCTGAGATAAAACGCAGAATAACTCTTGCCAACCGCTGCTTCTTCGGGCTCAAAAGGCAATTGAATAGTAGAGCCCTCTCTCGAAAAACTAAAGTATCCCTCTACAAAAACCTTAATCATCCCGGTCCTCCTCTACGGCGCTGAGGCTTGGACGTTATCAAAAGCGGATGAAGAGGCTCTTGGGCGTTTCGAGAGGAAAATTCAGCGTCCCGTTTGTGTAAACGGAGAATAGAGGAGGAGATTCAACCAAGAACTGTACGGGCTGTACGGCGACATCGGCCTGGCTAGACGTCTTCGGATCCAACGTCTAACATGGCTAGGCCATGTAGAGCGAATGGACATCAACGCTCCGGCCCGAAGAGCCTTCGACTCCAACCCCGAGGGACGCCGCAGCAGAGGACGACCGCATTTAAGGTGGCGCGCACAGGTGGAAAGGGACCTCAACCAACTGGGCGTGCGGCACTGGAAGCGGCTGGCCAAAGATCGGGCCGGCTGGAGAGGCTTGCTGGTTGAGGCCCTGGTTCACCCCGAACTGTAGCGCCATCAAAGTAAGTAAGTACCTGTCGGCTTCAGGGATTCAAAGCTAACTTGTCTTATTAACAGGATGACCAATGGTAATTGCCTCGACCTGTCCGTGTTATTGAAAGAAATGTATGAATTTCGTTAGTTGTTTGTGACACAATTTCAAACCGGATCGTTCGAAACGCAATATCGTAGCTGATAAGATACTAAGAATTTATCGCTCGTTTATCAGTTTAGCGCACATTCTTTCAAAACAAAAAACACACTGGCAACCAAAAGAATTCAGCCAGGCAAGATCTAACATTTCCGACGTAGAAGGTACTACATATTACTACTGCTCTGTCGTAACCCCTGTAGCCAGGTAAAAATAAGAAGAAATTTCTGCTTTAAACCAAAACGTAGATGAGAATATCTAGTACGAAGCGCTTCAGTTCAGTTCAATGATGTCTTCTTGTGGCAAAACAACAAGTTACACACACGAGCCTTTAGCGCACGAAGTTCCGTGATGTCAATGCCAATTAAATCGCGGGTAGGCAGACTGCGTGTCTACCTCTATGGGCTAGGCTGCTCAAAAGAACTACATTTTGTATTCTATGACCGACAGACCATACACTGCGAATACTGTCACTTCATGATTTGTTTACACCCAACATACACGAATTCCTTCCGTCTAGCCGTAAGGCATTTGTACAGATATGCAAGGTCTATAGATGACATTGAGAGTCAATTTCGTTCGCCAAGTCCCACCAACCGTATCCATATCGGTTTGCACAAAAAATGTGTTACACGACGACCATAGGGATCCGTATGTAGGCGGTCACCTATGGTCTCATCTATACAAATTTCACAATTCGAATTGAGAACGTGCCTTCAAACGGGTTGAGTACGTCGTAAAATTTAAATTAATTCTGGACGGCGACGATATCTGATGAGGCACGTTGAGTTGCTTAGCATTCTTACGTTGGACAAAATGAAATGAAAAATTTCATGACAGCTTTCGTGGAATTAGGTTCAAAACAAGAATATTTGATTTATATCTAAATACTTTTCCAAAGCGAAGTGTTGTCATGCGTTTAGACAGGCGCCAGATGTTATCTCGAAGATCAACATAGTTGTTCAGCTGTCGAAAAGTTTCATCACTTGTCGGTTTTACAAACTTTGTTTTCAGTTTATTTTTTGCGTTTTTGAAATGTTTTCTAATAACCTACGGGTGTTTTTTCCTGATATGGACATGCAAACAAATTCCTATCTCTTTGCGATATGGAGACGTTAATGTATGGAGTGAATTCCGGCGAATACTCCGCAAATCATGTCTTACCGTCATATCTGTCAAAAACAAACTTAACATCGAAAATGGCTGACAATGGCAATACATGTGTGTCAATATGTACATACATATGTACATATGTTGGCGTTACAACCCATGAAGGACCTGAGCCGAGCTTCTCTCAATCACCCCTGTTGTGGTGATTTCATTTTCCCATAGGTGAAAGGGGGATGGCAAAGGATTAACAAAGGCCTCGCAGGGGTAGCATCTATCCGATGGATACTGGCCTGATAAAAAGCGAGAAGAGCCACCGCAGTCGAACATCTTGCGGCACTGTTAGTAAGTCCTGTCCCCACCTTCTTGTGGAGCCATCTGGAGATTTCCTATGGAAATTGCAGACGGGGAAGGGCGAATGGCGAGCCTCCTGCGCCAAAAAACAGGATTAGTCGGTTGGGCTACGGCCTCGTAAGCCGTAACCGTAAAAAAAACCACAAGCTCTGAAACAATCAGAAGCCTCGGATATAACGGACAATTATCTTCGGCTCTGTACGTGGAATGTTAGGGCCCTAAAAAGGCCACGTGCAGCCGAACAACTTGCGGACGCCCTAGACCGCTATAAAGCGGACATCACCGCCATCCAGGAAATGCGATGGAATGGACGGCGACTGCTATAGGGAGAGAGGGCAACGATTGTTTGGATGCGGATTTGTTGTTCGAGGTGGACTAAGGCAAGAAGTCCTAAGCTTTCGGCATATGAGCGAATGCCTCATAGCGATCCGTATCAAGGCTACATTTTTTAAAATCAGCCTGATCTGCGTCCACGCCCCCACGGAAGACAAGGATGACTCCGCCAAAGATGAGTTCTACGATCTCCTAGACAGAACGTATGCCCAATGTCCAAGCTATGACATCAAAATTGTACTAGGAGACTTCAATGCTATGCTGCTATGCATCTTTGAACGAGTCTTCGGCAAACATAGCCTACACGACACCACCTCCGATAACGGACACAGGCTGATTGGTCTTGCTACGGGTCGAAATCTCCTTCTAGCCAGTACGCGGTTCCCGCACCTCGATATACACAAAGGCACCTGGCGGTCTTTTGATCAATCGACTGCCAGCCAGATTGATCACATCTCGATCGACATCAGACACTCCTCCGCTATTTTTGATGTTCGAACTTTCCGAGAGGCTAACATCGACTCGGACCACGATCTTGTAGTAGCCAAGATGCGCTTACGGATATCACGAACGCAACGGAGTAGAGTAAGAATACAAAGTTATGACGTCGGAAAGCTACTATCGCCAGAAACCGCTCGTGCTTTTACCGATCGCGTCTCCCTTAAGCTTTCCAATACACCTGAATCCTCCACGCTATCAATAGAACAGCAGTGGAGCCCGTGCAAACAAGCCCTGAAAAGCTCTGCATCCGAAGTTTTGGGCTTCGAGGCTCCACAATGAAGAAACACCTGGTTCGATGATGAGTGCAGGAGGATTCATACAGCGAAGCAGGATGCATATAAGGTCTCGCTGCATAAATGAACAAGAGCAGCTTGTGAGTTCTATGAGTTAAAAAAAAGGGAGGAGCATCAGCTTCTCAGAAGAAAGAAAAAGAGCACGACAAGCGCGCGATTGAGGATTTGGAGAGGTGTTACTGCAGGCGTGACGTTCGAATGTTTTATCAACAGATAAAGCGAACATGCCAAGGTTATAAAGCCAGAACGGACCTGGTTGGGAGCATGTATCAGCTCATCTGTAAGATATGGTCAGAGGAAAGCATGTCCGAGGAATGGAGTCTCAGCATCGTATGCCCGATCCACAAGAAAGGAGACCCCTCTAACTGCGCCAACTACAGAAGAATAAGCCTCCTTAACACCGCCTACAAAATCTTCTCTGCTGTTTTGTGTGAGCGCCTGAAGCCTTTTGTAAATAGGTAAATGGGAAGTCGACGATCTATTACGCAAGCTGACCACTCTGGGCTACGAGGTCATTGGATATGCTGATGACCTTGCGCTCCAATTCATCTCTGACTGGTGTGGCAGAGAGGGGTTATCTATTAACCCAAATAAGACAATCTTAGTCCCATTTACAAGGAGGAGAAAGGTACAACCCTGCTCAATCCTTCTAAATGGAACACACATAGGATTTTCAGAGGAGGTAAAATATCTAGGTATTGACCTAGACCGCAAACTCAACTGGAACTCCAACATGAAAAATGAACTCATGAAAGCGACTAAGGCCATGTGGGCCTGCCGACGCACCTACGGTAAAACCTGGGGGCTTAAACCTAAGGTGGTCCACTGGTTATATACCGCGATAGTAAGGCCTATCGTTACCTACGGGTCCACCGTATGGTGGACAAAAGTTGAACAAAAAACTACTATTATTAAGCTTCAACGCCTTCAGAGACTAGCGTGTCTCGGCATCACAGGCGCTATGCCGTCCTGCCCTACGGCAGCACAAGAAGCACTCATTGGACTCGTTCCACTGCACCTTTTTATCAAAAAGGTGGCATTACGCAGTGCAATCAGAATCCTCTGCTCGGGAACAAATATGCCATGTAGACCCGCAGGCCACATGTCCATATTGCAACACTTTCCCGAGCTGGATATGATTACTACGGTCTCGGACGCATTGCCACACACCTTCACCTTTGACAAGAGATTTGAGGTGCTGATCCCAAATCGCTCAGCATGGGAAGACAGTGATCCCCTGCTGAATGTCAAAGGCCTTAGGTGGTACACGGATGGCTCCAAGATGGCTTCTGGCGTTGGCGCCGGCATCTTTGGACCAAAACGTAAGATCTCGAAGGCCCTGGGAGTAAGCCCCAGCGTCTTCCAAGCTGAACTGCACGCCATCCTAACATGCGTCAACCTAAATCTCGAGACCGGCATCAGAGGAGTAACTATCAACATACTCTCTGATAGCCAAGCAGCGCTTAAAGCACTGGGTTCGTACAGCACGAACTCGAAAACCGTCAAGGAATGCCATGACGCCCTGCAAGAGCTCGCCAAAAGAAACAATGTCAAACTTTGGTGGGTGCCAGGACATAAAGGTATTAAGGGCAATGAAATTGCCGACCAACTTGCCAGAAAAGGTTCCAGCGACAAATACATAGGTCCGGAACCTTTCTGCGGCATTCCCGGGTCTAAGATAAATCACCTCTTAGACAAGTGGGAAAAGTCGCAACACCTGTCGTTCTGGAACAGTGTTCGGGGACTCCGTCAATCCAAACGACTTATGCGACCCCTGAACAAACACCCTGTTGACATACTTAAGCTCAATAGAGGGGATATCAGAAGACTGGTCAGCTACCTAACGGGACACTGCGGTCTGAGATATCATCTAAATAAAATTAGTCTCTCGTCTGAAACTGAGTGTCGGCTCTGTTTAGAGGACGATGAGACGGCAGAACACATACTGTGTGAGTGTGCTGCACTCTGCCATCTTAGGAAGCGCATCCTTCTCAGTGAAGTTGTGACTCCTGAGGGGATCACCCTGGCTCCTACGAGAAGCATTCTCAACTTCATTATAGAGGTTGAGAGGCTACTCGGCTAATGGGCTAGCAGGCACAATAGATCTTCAAAGGTCGCAGTGCCATATTGCTAAGAGTAGCACATGTGTAAAAAAAAAAAAAAAAAAAAAAATGGGAAGTCCACCATCGACCAAATCTTCACACTACGATAGATCCTGGAAAAAACCAATGCCATGAAAAACATAACTTGTAAAAAGACCAAGTCTCGCAACTCAGATCTTCTACCGTAAAAAGTTGTAAGATCCATGTATTACCAAGTCAGTTAATTTATCCAATCCCCATTTAAGGGACCTTCTGCCTTTATTTATTACGTAATTAGCTAACCTAACAACATCTTATAGTGACCATACCAATATCAAAATCTTTTATGTTTTAAGTAAATAGATTAACTTGGCCATCGCATGAAAACACAATATATCTCACAAGTAATACATATAATGTTAAATTAGATTATTCAGTGCGATTTCCAAGTCAATCTATTTGCAGGTGAATCCACCTGCACTCGTCATCGAACCAAGGTTCCACTGCTATTCTATTGATAGCGTGGAGGGTTGAGGTGTATTGGAGAGCTTACGGGAGACGCGATCGGTAAATGCACTAGCAGTTTGTGGCGATAGTAGCTTTCCGACGTCATAACTTTGTATTCTTACTCTACTCCGTTGCGTTCGTAATATCCGCAAGCGCATCTTGGCTACTACAAGATAGTGGTCCGAGTCGATGTTAGCCCCTCGGAAAGTTCGAACATCAAAAATAGCGGAGGAGTGTCTGACGTCGATCGCGATGTGATCAATCTGGTTGGTGGTCGATTGATCAAAAGACCGCCAGGTGCCTTTGTGTATATGTACATATCGAGGTGCGGGAACCCCGTACTATCTAGAAGGAGATTTCGACCCGTAGCAAGACCAATCAGCCTGTGTCCGTTATCGGAGGTGGTGTCGTGTAGCCTATGTTTGGCGATGACTCGTTCAAAAATGCTTTCGTTACCCAGCTTAGCATTGCCCTAGACATTGGGCATACGTTCTGTCTAGGAGATCATAGAACTCATCTTTGGCGGAGTCATCCTTGTCTTCCGTGGGGGCGTGGACGCAGATCAGGATGATGTTAAAAAATTTAGCCTTGATACGGATTGTTATGAGGCGTTCGCTCACATGCCGAAAGCTTAGGACTTTTTGCCTTAGTCCACCTCGAACAACAAATCCGCATCCAAACAATCGTTGCCCTCTCTCCCTATAGCAGTCGCCGTAGTAGATGTCGCAGTTTTTCATCCGCTTTATACCCGGTCCATTCCATCGCATTTAGTGGATGGTGGTTATGCCCGCTTTATAGAGGTCTAGGGCGCACGCCAGTTGTTCGGCTGCACGTGACCTGTTTAGAGACCCAACATTCCACGTACAGAGCCGAAGATCATTGTCCTTTTTTCCTTTTTTGCAAGGGTCGTGAACATTAATCCGGTCCGCTTTGTCCGAGGCTCATGGTTGTTTCGGAGCTTGTGTTTTTTTTATAGTTACGGCTCACTATGCCATAGCCCAACCGACTAATCCTGTTTTTTTTTTTGGCGCAGGAGGCTTGCCATTCGCCCTTTCCCGTCTGCAGTTTCCATAGTAAATCTCTAGATGGCACCACGAGGAGGTGGGGATGGGACTTGATAACAGTGCCGCAAGATGTTCGACTGCGGTGGCTCTTCTCGCTTTTTATTAGGCCAGCATCCGTCGGATAGACGCCTACGAGGCCTTTGTTAGTCCTTTGCCTTCTTGACAGCGACTAAACAGCCAACTATGCAAATCATATGATAAAATGTAATCCTAGGAAGTGACACATCTTCCATTTATCGCCCCCGATATTGGACAATCGTTTGTATTTTATCGCCTATCACTGAGTGGGTTTCATTTGTGGGTTACACATGGTTTCCGAAAATTCTTAAAATAGCCCGACACATGTGTTGATTCAGACGCCAAGAATTCAGATTTATTCCTGATCTTTAGCTCCGCACTTAGCGGTCTATCAAGTATTTGAAAACAACCATCGCATTTGTTTATTTCACTTTATATGTTGAGGTTATCGCTAATTTTCCGGCGAATGACGTAACCGATCATACCGTGATGATGCAAGAGCTTGACCAAATTCTGACCTAAACTCGTTTGATGACGACCTTCTGGAAAAATGTTATGATATCGATTGGTAATAGGTGAATACTTGAATGACAACATCGCGCACGTTGTCGACATGGTCATTGACTTTCGGTCCAGCGGAATGGAGATGTTATCGGACAAATGATAAATGATTAAGCACATAAACAAACACACGACGACTTTGGACATGATGTGCCCACAAAAGCTGGCGACTAAGTGAGATTACCTATAGCCCAGTGAGTTCCTGCTGTTAAGCACTTATGCAAACAAACAGTAAATGATTTGTTGTTATGTTGTACGTACATATGTCATATTGGTATTTGTCTAGACTGGCGGCCTAGAAATGATATGTCAGCATGGTGCTGGGTGATTTGTTTACTCGTCGTACTCGTATGTGGGCTTCATGGGAATTGAGGCCGCTCTTTTCTGGTTCAAATTATCATCTGATACACGTGCGCTCTAGGGAAAATAAATTGATTTGATGAATAGTCAGATCCGTTCTGACGATGACTCATGATACACTTGGTTGCGAGTTCGACAGCTTGGGCATCCTATTGTGTTTCACATGCAGGATCTCTTAAGCAAAACTACGTTTCGGTGGTATCCCTTGAGTCATGCTATGGTACAAATTAGCTTATAATTGTTTCAAATAATCGCTCTAGAGCCCTAATCTCTTTTGTGAAGTAATCAGGGAAAAATCTAATAATAACTACACGCTTGAACTCAGAGTCCAAAAATGTACTTATGAGTCAGTTTCCCCCCAAGATCAAAGTGCTCGTGAGAAATGCCTAAAGAAATATCTAATTCGACTTGTCGGCTTAGATTCGTCTCTTACCTTCCTCTCACCCAATCCGCAATGATATATTTTAAAACTGACAGATAGTAATTCGAGGAATTACACCCAGCTAGACTCATAAACCAATTAGTGGCTATTATTAGCACCCATTTCGTTCGCATACAGTGGCTCTCGACTCCTGCTGTTCTCTAATCATTAGCCCGGCTAACAGCATGTCGTCTAGAACATGAATATAAGTCATACAAAGTGATAAATGTACGTTTATATCTCGACAGCGTATTCATAACTATCTGCCATGAGCTAGATACGTATTTTCTTGCGGCATTCTTGTCACTGAATATCAGTGAACTCTGTGGATACAGGTAAACCTGTTCTGGTTTCGTTGTATCATTCAAATGTGAGCGACTTAAGTGGTGGATACAATAGAAGCTGTGCGAGACTACATTTAATGACGACAATGGAGATGACTGAACGCTTTTTTTTTTTTTGGTATACCATTTAACGACAAGATTCAAGGAACACGTGGGGTTGGAGTGCTCAGGGAACCTTGAGATTAATCAATTCTACTCTACAATGACTATATTGAACTATTTCAACTCTTAATCTCGTTATTGGAGCCCCAGACACTAATTATTAACTTCCCAATTTTGCGAATTCCAAATTTTGACATATCTCCACGTTTCAAGGTCTTACTTACTTACTTAACGGGCGCTACAGTTCGGGGTGAACCTGGGCCTCAACCAACATGCCTCTCCACCTAGCACGATCTTTCGCTAGTGTTTTCCAATGCCGCACGCCCAGTTGGTTGAGGTCCCCTTCCACCTGTGCGCGCCACCTCAGGTGCGGCCGTCCTCTATTTCTTCGTCCCTCGGGGTTGGATTCAAAGACTCTACGGGCTGGAGCTGTGGTGTCCATTCGCTCTACATGGCTTAGCCATTTTAGGCGTTGGATCCGTAGTCGCCTGACCAGACTCATGTCGCTGTACAACCCGTACAGTTCGTGATTGAATCTTCTCCTCCAACCCTCCTCTGTGTTTATGGGACCGAAAATCGAACGCAGAATCTTTCTCTCGAAACGACCAAGGATTTCCTCATCCGCTTTAGATAAAGTCCATGTTTCTGCGCCGCTCAGTTGTCTCTTGAGCCCAAAGAAGCAGCGGTTGGCTAAGTAATTCTGCGCTTGATTTCGAAACTGGTGTCGTTGTTCCAAGTCACCGCGGAGCCGAGGTATATGAAGTCCTAAACTACCTCGAACTTATATCTGCCAATATGCACGTTCTGTCCAAGACGTCGGTGGTAAATGTCCTTTTTCGATGACAGCAGATATTTAGTCTTGCCTTCATTAACTGCCAAGCCGATTTTTGCCGCCTCCATCTCAATACTCGCAAACGCCTTAATGGCATCTCGCTGTGATCTACCTATTATGTCAATGTCGTCGGCGTATGCAAGGAGTTGCGAGGATTTGAAATAGATTGTGCCTCTTGTGTTGGCCTGTGATTTTGCACAATCATTTCCAATATGATGTTAAACAAATCACACGACAACGCATCGCCCTGTCTAAATCCTTTCTTGACTTCGAAACTATCGGTCAGTTCTGCACCGATTCGGATGGAGCAGCGAGCATTTTCCAGGGTCATCCTGCATAGTCTGATGAGCTTAGCAGGGATGTCAAGAGTAAACATGGCATTACATAGTTCGTCTCTAATTACGCTGTCGTATGCGGCCTTGAAGTCGACGAATAGATGGCGGGTGTCGACCTGAAATTCATTGATTTTCTCCAGGATCTGCCGTAGTGTGAAGATTTGATCGATGGTGGACTTCCCTGGCCTGAAGCCACACTGATAAGGACCTATCAGCTTGTTTACGAATGGCTTCAGGCGTTCAAACAAAACGGCAGCGAAGATCTTGTATGCGACATTAAGGAGACTTATTCCTCTATAGTTGGCGCAGTCAAAGGGATCTCCTTTTTTGTGGATCGGGCAAACAATGCTGAGACTCCATTCCTCGGGCATGCTTACCTCTGACCATGTCTTACAGATGAGCCGGTGCATGCTCCTAACCAGCTCACCGCCAGCCGCTTTGAAGAGCTCAGCAGACAGTCCATCTGTGCCAGCAGCTTTATTCGACTTGAGTTTCGACATGGCAATCTCAACTTCGTCGAGGTCAGGGAGACGGAATTCTCTGCGATCTTCGTCGTTAAAAAATGGATTATTCTGCCTGACGGCGGTATGTTGGCTGTCATCGCCGTTATACAGTCCGCAGAGGTGATTTTTCCAAATTCTCAGCATCGACTGCGATTCTACTACTAGGTGTCCGTTCTCATCCTTACAGGCCTCCGTTCGGGCTTTATAGCCTTGAGACATTCGTTTTATCCGCTGATAAAATCTTCGAACGTCGTGCCTGCAATAGCACCTCTCCAAGTTTTCAATCGCCCGCTTCTCGTGCTCTTTCTTTTTTCTCTTGAGAAGCTTATGTTCCTCCCTTCTCTTAAGCTCGTAGAGCTCACGAGCCGCTCTTGTTTTTTTGTGTAGTGAGGCTTTGTATGCCTCCTGCTTTTCCGCATGAATCCTTCTACACTCGTCATCGAACCAGGTGTTTCGTAGTGGTGGAGCTTTAAGGCCCAGCACTTCCGTTGCTGTGCTCTTCAGGGCTTGTTTGCACAGGCTCCATTGTTGCTCTACTGACTGAGTGGAGGATTGAGGTGTATCGGAGAGCTTAAGGGAGACGCGGTTGGCAAAAGCACTGGCGATCTCCGGCGATAGTAGCTTTCCGACGTCATAGCTTGGTGTTCTAACTCTACTCCGCGGTGTTCGTGTTATGCGCTGACGTATCTTGGCTACTACAAGATAGTGGTCTGAATCGATGTTCGCTCCTCGGAAAGTGCGAACATCAAGAATAGTGGAGGAGTGTCTGACGTCAATCGCGATGTGGTCAATCTGGTTGGTGACTGATAGATCTGGCGACCGCCAGGTGCCTTTGTGTATATCGAGGTGGGAAAATCGTGTGCTGGCTACAAGAAGATTTCGCCCCGTTGCAAGGTCGATCAGCCTATGTCCGTTATCGGATGTGGTGTCATGTAGGCTGTGTTTGCCGATGACCCGCTCAAAGATGCTTTCTTTACCCAGCTTAGCGTTAGATCTCCTAGTATGATTTTGGTATCATAGCTGGGGCATTTGGTATATGTTCTGTCTAGGAGATCAAAGAAATCATCTTTGATTGAGTCATCCTTGTCTTCCGTGGGGGCATGGACACATATGAGGCTGATGTTACAGAAATTTGCCTTGATGCGGATCGTTATGAGGCGTTCACTCACATACTGGAAACTTAGGACTTTATGTCTTAGTCCACCTCTAACAACAAATCCGCATCCAAATAGTCTCTGTCCTCTCTCCCTATAGCAGTCACCGTAGTAAATGTCGCAGTTTTTCATCCGCTTTTTACCCGGTCCATTCCATCGCATTTCCTGGATGGCGGTTATGTCCGCTTTATAGCGGTCTATGGCGTCCGCAAGTTGTTCGGCCGCACGTGGTCTGTTTAGGGACCTAACATTCCACGTACAGAACCGAAGGTCCTTGTTTGTTTTTTGTTTTCTCATAGGGTCGTCAACATAGATCCGTTCCGTTTTATTATCCGAGGCTGTTTTTTGTTTCTGAGCAATTAGTGGTTTTACGGTTATGGTTCGCTAGACCATAGCCCAACCGACACTAAAGGAGATCCCTTGGACTGCGCCAACTATAGAGGAATAAGTCTCCTTAATGTCGCATACAAGATCTTCGCTGCCGTTTTGTGTGGACGCCTGAAGCCATTCGTAAACAAGCTGATAGGTCCTTATCAATGTGGCTTCAGGCCAGGGAAGTCCACCATCGATCAAATCTTCACACTACGGCAGATCCTGGTGAAAACCCAATGAATTTCAAGTCGATACACACCATCTATTCGTCGACTTCAAGGCCGCATACGACAGCGTAATTAGAGACGAACTATGTAATGCCATGTTTACTCTTGACATCCCTGCTAAGCTCATCAGACTATGCAGGATGACCCTGGAAAATGCTCGCTGCTCCATCCGAATCGGTGCAGAACTGACCGATAGTTTCGAAGTCAAGAAAGGATTTAGACAGGGCGATGCGTTGTCGTGTGATTTGTTTAACATCATATTAGAAGCGATTGTGCAAAAATCACTGGCCAATACAAGAGGCACAATCTATTTCAAATCCTCGCAACTCCTTGCATACGCCGACGACATTGACATAATAGGTAGATCGCAGCGAGATGTCAATGAGGCGTTTGCGAGTATTGAGATGGAGGCGGCAAAAATTGGTTTGGCAGTTAACGAAGGCAAGACTAAATATCTGCTGTCATCGAAAAAGGACATTTACCACCGACGTCTTGGACAGAACGTGCATATTGGCAGATATAAGATCGAGGTAGTTAAGGACTTCATATACCTCGGCTCCGCGGTGACTTGGAACAACGACACCAGTTTCGAAATCAAGCGCAGAATTACTCTAGCCAACCGCTGCTTCTTTGGGCTCAAGAGGCAACTGAGAAGTAGAGCCCTCTCTCGTACGACCAAGTTGACCTTATATAAGACCTTAATTATCCCGGTCCTGTTATACGGCGCAGAAACATGGACTTTATCTAAAGCGGATGAGGAAATCCTTGGTCGTTTCGAGAGAAAGATTCTGCGTTCAATTTTCGGTCCCATAAACACAGAGGAGGGTTGGAGGAGGAGATTCAATCACGAACTGTACGGGTTGTACAGCGACATGAGTCTGGTCAGGCGTCTACGGATCCAACGCCTAAGATGGCTAGGCCATGTAGAGCGAATGGACACCACAGCTCCAGCCCGTAGAGTCTTTGAATCCAACCCCGAAACGAAAAGACTTGCGAAAGATCGTGCTAGGTGGAGAGGCATGTTGGTTGAGGCCCAGGTTCACCCCGAACTGTAGCGTCCGTTAAGATGAAGAAGGAACATGGGAAGACATTGGGAAGTTAGTCGTGTGGACCTTGCGGGTCGCACCTAGACCACATTTTTTGTCATGTATTTAATCAACGCGATATTGGTACTTTGCGGTAAACGACTAACAAAGGCCTCGTACGGGCAGCGTATCCGACATGCGCTGGCCCATAAAATAGATTTGAAATCGCGAACGGAGAAGGGCGAATGACGAGTTTCCTGCCCCACAAGGTTAAGTTAGGTTAGTTGGGTGCCCTTATTGACATGAGATCAAGGCTCACTTAGACTACGAGGATTCCGTTGTGCCCATTTTGAAAACCAACCCTAGGGAAACCTATTAGTTACCCGCTGAGCTGAACCACCCAGATTAAATTAAGAATCTTAGCAGTTTGTTCAGCTTAATTTCTCTTGCCTCCTCTAAACCCGAAAAGAAGTAGTTCCCGAGGAACGTACATCTTTTTCGGGCCAGTGCAGGGCATTCTCACAGTAGGTGACGAATGGATTCTATATCCTCTTCGTCCCTACAGCTTCTGCAAAAATCGTTGTAGGGCTGACCTAGTCTAGCTTCTTCTTCTTAATGGGCGCTACAGTTCGGGGTGAACCTGGGCCTCAACCAACATGCCCCTCCATCTAGCACGATCTTTTGCTAGCCTTTTCCATTGCCGCACACCCAGTTGGCTGAGGTCCCCTTCCACCTGTGTGCACCATCTTAAGTTCGGCCATTCTCTGCTTCTTCGTCCCTCGGGGTTGGACTCAAAGACTCTCCGGGCTGGAGCTGTGGTGTCTATTCGCTGTACATGGCCGCGCCATCTTAGGCGTTGAATCCGTAGACGCCTGACTAGGCTCATGTCGCTGTACAGCCCCTAAAGTTCGTGGTTGAATCTTCTCCTCCATCCCCCATCTGCGTTTATAGGCCCAAAAATCACGCGCAAAATCTTTCTCTCGAACCGACCAAGAGCCTCTTTATCCGCTTCTGATAGTGTCCATGCTTCTGCGCCATACAACAGGACCGGGATGATAAGGGTCTTATATAGAGTCAACTTCGTCGTTCGGGAGAGGGCTGTATTACTCAATTGCCTCCTGAGCCCAAAGAAACAGCGATTGGCAAGAGTGATTCTGCGTTTGATTTCGGAAATGATATAACTTTGAAGTGGTCAAGGAACTCGTCTACCTTGGCTCACTGATGACCAGCGACAACAACACCAGCGCTGAAATAAAACGATGAATCACTCTTGCCAACCGCTGTTTCTTTGAGCTCAAGAGGCAAGAAGTAGAGCTCTCTCTCGAAAAACCAAGGTGACACTATATAAGACCTTGATCATCCCAGTCCTCCTTTATGGCGCAGAGGCTTGGACCTTATCAAAAGCGGATGAAGATGCCCTTGGTCTTTTCGAGAGGAAAATTCTGCGTGCAATCTTTGATCCCGTTTGTGTAAACGGAGAGTGGAGGAGAAGATTCAACCAAGAACTATAAGGGTTGTACAGCGACATGGTCCTGATACGACTTCTACGGATACAGGCGTCTAAGGTGGCTAGGCCATGTAGAGCGCATGGAAAATACAGCTCCGACCCGAAGAGTCTTCGAATCCACCCCGGAAGGAGGGCGCGGCAGAGGACGGCCGCATCTACGGTGGCGCACGCAGGTAGAAGGGGACCTTAACCAACTGGGCGTGCGGCGGCGCTGGAAACAGCTGCCCAAAAACCGTGCCAGCTGGAGATGCTTTGTCGCACATTTTCCACTGCTAATAGTGCTGCAGTATATTCCTCGTATGTCGCTCTATCCATTATGTGGTGATACACTTAGTCATTTCCTATTTCCCCTTCACATGCCCGAACTTAAGGCATGACCTCAAATGGTAATTTTCATTTACAAATTCCCTTAGACGTGTATATACAAAATCCGGATGAGCGGAAAAAGGATGTGGGTACAGGAAAAACCCCAAAAAGCCAAAGTCCCCATAAAAACAATAGAATCTACTAAAACTCGTATTTTACAGCATTTAAAACGTTCGTCTCTCAACCACTCGATATAGTTTAAATCCCTAAATTGTTTAAACCCAAAAAACTACACCAAAAATTCCCCTACAAGCTATGAGGTTTCCGTTCTAGAACCATTAATAAACCAGAAATTTGTTGTGTGTGTTGTTTGAGTTTTAAATAAATATTCGGGGAATTACCTGCCCCGAGTAGGTAGTGTATTTACTTAATATCGCAATTTTTAAGAACGAGTATCTAAACATTTTCTTTTCTTTTTTTTTGAGATTACTAACTAAACACCTTCCCCTCCTCCATTTCAGATTTTCGATAAATTTTGCTGTTGGCACCGATCCAAATCCATCGAATATCGTCTACCATTTTAAAACGATCATACCCGAAAACACGATCGTTGAGAATTACAAAAGAGACGGCGAATGGATGGATGAACAAGTGAAAGATTGGCCCAGTTCTGATGGTCGGTTGAGCATCCGCATACCTTACAAATACTCCGATTATCCGTACGACGCTAACACAGAATCTAATTCTAATCTTTTAGGGCCCGGCTTTGCCCTAGAGTTCGCCTTCACAAACGACAGTATCTACACGTATTTGGTCGAGGACGAACAATCCAGAAATCTCATCTCCTACTACGAAAACGATATGGATATGAATGAGATAAATTCCGTTCAGGTTTGGGGCGATGTCAAAAAGATCCATGAAATTACATTTCGATATTCATAATAAATTAAAAAAAGAGAAAAACTTGAATTAGAAAAGTAACGTCAGTCAGGTACATCTAAAAGAACGCATCCGAGGGCAGCTTGAGGCATTTGTTTCGTGTTTTTCAATTAATTTTTTTTCGTTTGTCTGGGAATTTGGTTTTTATCTTAACTTTGCCATAACATGTGTCCTGTCGTCTTTCGCGTCCGTAGCATTTTCATCGCAATCGCCAATGCAAATTTAATCGCCATCGCCAGCTAAAGATACAATTTAAGAACATGAATCAAAGAAACATTTGCCTTACAGTAGATCTAAGATTGATCGCACAAAAAACAAATTAAAATAAATTTAAAGCCAAAGACTAAGTTCCCTCAACCATTAAGCCATCGTATTGTATCTTCAGGTTTTACCTGATCCGACCGCATGTGCATGCCATTTCCGACTCTCATTCCCAGGCACATTACTCGTATTAGTTAGTCATCGTCCAATGCATCGTCCAAACTACCATCCCACTTCTGTCCAGTCCGCTACGAATTGTGTTCGAGTTCATTTCTAGTTTCGTATTTACAAAAATTCCCCAACCGCCATCCATTGTGGCCAGCGGCAACGGCAGCTTCATTTATTTATTGAATTTATGATATTTGCTTTAGATAGTTATCGATTAGACACGTTCCAGATACCAGCACTCTTACACTCTATTTATTTCTATTTTATATTTATGTTAAATTTAAGAACACAACGATGAGTATTAAAAAAAAGAATTTCTTCTTAGGATATAACGATGTAGCGCACCATGTACCAACATGACAAGTGTAAAACCTTTTCGGTTTGTTAGATTTAAGTTTTAAGATACAAAACAAAATTTCCTTTGTTAGTATTAAGTTTATCTGTTAAGCTACTTGTTTGTAATGTTTGAAAAGAAAATGGTAAACAATCCGCTTGTTTTCTTTTATTTATTTGTTTATTGAATGCGATAGCAAATGGTAAGTTTGGTTTGGATTTTGGAATTTTGGGTGGAGGATTTGCGAGTATTTATTCAGATATCTAACACATTGCTCTGGTGGTGGTCGGTTTTTAGTTCGATTTTTGTGTCCTCTGTGTGTTCGCATTAATAGACAATTGCTGTATAGAACGCTTTGCAAAGATTTAACATTTAATCCAATAAATAAGGGAATTGGCTAAAACACAAGCACCGCATTTTGGTTTGAGAACATATTGCCGACTTTCTTCTTCTCCTTTTTAGCGGACGCTACAGTTCGGCGTGGACCTGGGCCCCTCCAACTAGCTCGATCTTTTGCCAGTCTTTCCCATTGCCGCACACCCAATTGGCTCAGATCCTCTGTTTCTTCGGCCCTCGAAGCTGGATTCAAATACTCTCCGGACTGGAGCTGTGGTGTCCATTCGCTCTACATGGCCATCTTAGGCGTTGAATCCGTAGACGCCTGACCAGACTCATGTCGCTGTACAGCCCGCAAAGCTGGTTATTGAATCTTTTCCTCCATCTCCCGTCTGTGTTTATATGGCCGAAAATCACACGCAAACTCTTTCTCTCGAACCGACCAAGTACCACCTCATCCGCTCTTTATAGTGTCCATGCTTCTACGAGGGATGTGACTCCTCTGATGGAAGATGCCACTTTCTATTTCTAGTGCAGTTCTTTACAGAGATCGAAAGAATTCTGCTTTGTGAGATTTGGCCAAATTAGAAAAAGTGAATCTCATGTCTTAACATGGTGGCCGTGGTGCAGTGGTTAACATCATCGGCCGTCGAGCGAAAGGTCTATAGTTCAAATTCGTTTCATAGCCAATACGGACAAAAAAGTATGCAACACAGTTGTAAATGGAAAGCAACCAAACGTACTGCTGCAGTCATAACACTCACAGTACATGGTCAATTGAAATTCATCCTCTGCGTATGTAATATTGACACCAAAAGTGCATGAACGAATTACTGTGAATTATAACCAACGCGAAAATCTGGTCGGCTCTCGTCCTATCTAGGACAAACCACCCTTGAGAGTAGTGAACGAATATCTACGACCCAAAACCACTGTACTCCGTTCAGGTTATGTGTAAACCTGGGCGAAATTCTCCCTCTCCCTGTTACCTTCGCTCGCACAACGTTCAAACGTGATAAGGCCTTAACCTTGAGTGCGGGTGTAACTTAAAAAAAAAAAAAAAAAAAATGCTTCTGCGCTGTTTAGCAGGACCGCGATGATAAGGGTCTTGTATAGAGTCAACTTGGTCGTTCGGGAGACGGCTCTATTACTCAATTGCCTCCTTAGCCCAAAGAAACAGCGATTGGCAAGAGTGATTCTGCGTTTAATTTCGGAACTGATGGCGTTGTTCCAGGTCACTGCGAAGCTAAGGTAGACGAAGTCCTTAACTACCTCAAACTTACCTCTGCCAATACAAACGTTCTAGCCAAGAAGTCGGTGGTGAGCGTCCTTTTTTGATGACCCATACATTTAGTTTTGCCCTCGCTTACTGCCAAACCAATTTCCACCGCGTCCATCACAATACTCGCAAACGCCTCATCGACATCTCGCTGTGATCTACCTATTATGTCAATGTCAATGGCGTATGCAAGGAGTTGCGAGGATTTGAATTAAATGGTGCCTCTTGGGTTGGAGAGTGATTTTTGCACAATCATTTCTAACACGATGTTGACGAAAAAACGAAATCACACGACAGCGCATCGCTCTGCCTTAATCCTTTTTTGACATCAAGACTATCGGTCAGGTGTTCACCGATTCGAATGGAGCTGCGAGCATTCTACAGAGTCAGCCTGCATAGTCTGACGAGTTTAGCAGGTATGTCAACGGTAGACATAGCGTTGTATAGCTCGTCCCTTACTAAGCTGTCGTATACGACTTTGAAGTCGATGAAAAGGTGGTGAGTGTCGACTTGAAATTCAGGATCTGCCGTAGTGTGAAGATTTGATCGATGGTGAACTTCCCTGGCGCAGTCAGAGTGGTCTCCTTTTTTTTCTTTTTCTTTTTTTTAATTCTGCGCGCACTCAAGGTCTAATAACCTTATTATGTCGGCGACACAGTGCGGGCAGAAGGTAGAGAGGAAGAGGAATAGAGGAGATGCCGATGGACATTGATCTTAAATGCTTGCATGTTGCATTGAGGGGGGAAAACCGAATCCGGCAGGGAGTTCCAGATTCGTGTGGTTTGGTTAATGAAAGATTCTCTATATTTGACAGTACGTCCGAAAGCGGGCTTCAGAGTATATATGTATATATATATTTTTTATTTTTTTTTTTGTTTGTTGAAGGCTTCTGCTATCCGCTGGAGCACTCAGACGCAATCACTGGCCCATTGTACTCCAGACAGACACCTTACATTACTGTATTTTCTCCGTTTTCCGGAGAAAAATTTGAAGGAGCTTCACTGATGTAGAGCTAAGGGATTCGGCACACACCACGTCGGCTCCAAGGGTGCGCCACCGTATGCGAGCAAAGGCGGGACAATAACAGAGGAAATGCTCTGCAGTGTCATCCTCCTCTTCGCCACATGCAGCACAGGTAGGCGTCTCACTGATGCCGAGCACGTAGAGATGCTTGGCAAAAGTGTAATGGCCCGTGATAACTCCCACAAGCCTTCTGCAGTCGATTCTCCTTAAAGACAGGAGGAATGCTGCAGATTTTTTGCAGACATCAGGGCATACGCGCTTAGTCATCCTGCAACCCGGACAATCCCTCCATCTACGGTTGTGTGTGTTAAATACACAATCGTTAATGTAGGAATTTACCGTGGTCGTAGGTAGACCTAGAGCGGGTTCAGGTCCTGAGAGGCTCTCCTCTGAACCCATTCTGGGGAGTTCATCAGAGATTTCATTTCCTGGGATCCCAGAGTGGCCTGGAACCCATAAAAGCCTTAATGAATTTAGTCTGCCGACTCTGTTCAAGAAGGACTTGAGTTCAAGCACTAATTTGGAGCTAGTTAAGGGGTTACACACAGCTTTTAGTGCAGCTTGGCTGTCACTACATACGCATATGCTTTCCCCCTTCCACCTGTGCTTCACAACATAGTGCATGGCCATTAGGATTGCGTATATCTCTGATTGGAAGACAGACGCATATTTTCCTAAGGAGAAGTGCAGTCGAATGTTTTCGCACTCAAAGAAGACCCCAGCACCGGACCCCCGCCCAGATCTGGAGCCATCCGGGAAAATGCGAAGACTATCCTTTCCAGGTTCAGTATCCAGCCATAGCCAATCTTGACGCCATGGAAACTCGACTGTGAAATTACGACGCAATAGGATAACGGGCGTCAGTGCGTCAGAAGGCATGTCCATGAGACAGGGGTCGCAGGACAATTCTTGCGCAAGCATACCGTTATTCCTATGCGAGTTGTACCAAAAGCCATTTCTCTTCAGACGAGATATGGCTTTCAGAGCACACCCTCTGATAAATATATCAAGAGGTGGAAGGTTCATCATAGCATCTAGAGCAGCGCCCGGCGTGCTGGGGAAAGCCCCCGTGCAGCTGAGACAAACCGTTCTTTGAAGTTTTGTGAAAGAGGCTACGACGTGTTTGCGTTTTAGTCTGTTCCACCAGAAAACCGATGCATATGAGATTATAGGTCTTATCATTACCGTGTAGATCCAAAGGACCTTTGCCGGCGATAAGCCCCATGTTTTGCCAAAAGATGATTCCTAGATACCTAGCTGGATACCGGAATGGAAGTGCGCTTTAGTACCAGCTGAGTCATGTCAGTATTTTTCCTCCTACTCGTAAAGAGAACGACAACGGTCTTAAGAGGATTGACTGACAGCCCATTTCTGGTACACCAATCATCGATCACATTTAGCGCCGCCTGTGCTTTGCGACGGACAGTCGCCAAACATGAGCCGACAGAAAGAATGGCGACGTCATCCGCATAGGCCTGGGCATAGATTCCAGAGGCATTGAGAGCATCAAGCAGGGAATCGCCCACCATGCACCATAACAGCGGAGACAGGACGCCACCTTGAGGGCAGCCCCTGTTTACGCCAGATTTGACACACTGGTCGAGGCCTGCATCAGCGGTCAATGTCCTGTGCATTAGCATTGCTTTGATCCAAAGGACCAGTGCATCATCCACGCCATGATATCTGGCAGCGTTACACATGCTGTCAAAAGTTGCGTTATCAAAAGCTCCCTCAATGTCGATGAAAATGCCCAGCGCGTACTCTTTCCTTTCGAGCGCGCACTCAATATGCCCAATTAGGCTCTGAAGCGCAGTCTCGCAAGATTTTCCGCGCTGGTAAGCATGTTGCATCTCCGAAAGAGGGTGCATTCGAAGGGCAACTTTTCGCACGTGCAACTCTACCAGTCTCTCCATGCTTTTCAGCAGGAAGGATGTTAGACTAATTGGTCTGAAGCTCTTGGCAAGTGAGTAGTCCTCTTTTCCTATTTTGGGAATGAAGACCACTTTCACTGTGCGCCAAGGAATGGGTATGTGAGCAAGTGCTAGACTAGCAGTGAAAATTCTTTTCAGAGTAGGAAGCAGCTGCCTTATACCTTTTTGCAGCATAACAGGATATATCCCGTCGGTGCCCGGCGATTTGAAGCTATCGAAGGATGCCACAGCAAATTAAATAGCTTCAGTCGTAACCACGCGCGACGCAATATACCAGCTACGCCGGGTTATTTTCATCGTTTCAGTTTCCCTTGAAAGAGTGTGCAACGAGCCGATGTCGATCTGATTTCCCGGGAAATGAGTCGCAAACAGTAAACTAAGAGTTTCCGCTTTAGACTCAGTAAAGGTACCATCAGGTTTTCTGAGTGCGTCCAGCCTAGTCGGTTTTCCCCGTTTGAGGACTTTAACCAACTTGCTAGTCGCACTCAGAGACTTGATCTCTTTGCAGAAGGTCCTATAAGAATCGTTCTTCGATTACGAATAAGTTTCTTATATTCTTTCTGCTTCGACCGATACTTGCTCCAGTCATCTTCCGAATTTGATTTGAGCGATCTGTTCAGAAGAATTCTGGCTTCCCTGCGAAGACTTTGGAGCTCGGCATTCCACCAGGGGACCAATTTCCTGCTGGGAGGTTTGCTGACAGGACATGCGAGTTCAAAACAACTGGTGATGACGCTATTCAGGTTATGAACAGCGTTCTCTACCAATTGTTTCGTTCTAAGCTTAGGTGGGGCCTGAGTGGATTTCTCAAGCTCCTCTCTAAACCGTACCCAGTCCGTCCTTCCCGGATTCCGTCTAGGCTGCAAGGAAGAAATCTCACAACCCAATCGGAATTCGATATATTTATGGTCCGACAGCGTAGCATCAGGCAAGACTCGCCAGTTAGTGATGTCCTTCACATATCTGTTGGATAGGGTCAGGTCAATCACCCCCTGTCGTCTTGTAACAAACGTTGGTTGAGAGCCAACATTGTTGATGGTAAGGTCAGACGAGAGAATGAAGTCCAACAGACGGTCCCCCCTTGTGTTACACTTGCTGCTGCCCTAAGCAGTGTTTTGGGCATTAGCATCGCAACACGCGATGAGACCAATCTTTTTGGCTTCACAGTACTCTACGAGTTCAGAGACCCTTCGGTGGTGGAGGTAGTAACGAATCGTAGGGAAAGTAGGCAGACGCAACGACGAAGTGTTCTATTGCTCCGTGCGTTTTGTAGCTTACTCGAGCAGCCACCAGATCTTGTCCACAAAAGTGCCCAAGTTTGGTTGCCGATAGTGAATTCGATATGATGAGGCCGACCCTAGGCCTTTCGGATCGCCCATCATAAAGAATCGTAGCATCACTAATACCACCAAGGCCACATAGGCGATTATTCCACACCCACGGTTCCTGAATGGATACAATGTGATGATTTGTTCTACTACATGCAATTCTACTACTTAAAAGAGCAGTAGCGGCCTTGCAATGCTGTAGATTGATCTGGATAAAAGCTATCCTGACCTTTTCAGAGGAGATGGCCGCCTCTTTATAAGAGAGCTGCTTCTCTCGACTCTTTACGGTCATTTGGATCTCCTTCTGGGAGGAAGGGGTTTTGTTGTGTGATGTGCCCGCCTCCGAGGAGTGGTTTTTGGCTATCTTCGCCTTCTGGCCTATGCTTCGATCCTTCTGGGTCGCCACATCTGCCATTTGACTCCGATTTCCCACCGCCCCACCGGAGAGGGAGGCATCGCACACTCTCTCCCTAGCGAGGCTATCCCCAGCGGCAGTCTTCTGTTTGCGGGATCCTTTACCTTTTTCGGTTAAAGCACCTGCTTTCTTCGGACGACGGTTCGGGACAGCCTTATCAGTTCGAGGATTGCTAGGACCCGTAACGACTTCGCCTTCTGCGTTCGGAGTCTGCCTGTCAGCTCCACCACCTTTTTCGGCGGCAACGCTGGCCATAGCAGAAACTTGACAGCTTCCGGCTCCGTCATTACGGGAACTGATCACGCTCTTACTGGGTAGTTGAACCTTCCTAGTAAGAGGAAGAGAGTTGGCGGCGCATGCCGAAAGTGCAGACATGCTTATGCCTCCTTCAGCAGCCTTTCCCAATCGCCGACGCTTTCCGCGCTGCGCACCTTTGTACGGTACGAGATACCTCCGTCGACCTAACCCTCTTAACTGGTTCGCCCAGAGGTTTAGCCTCGACCATTCTGCCTTCGGCTTTGTCAGCCTCATTGCACAATTTTCGGGCACGCCTCTTACCTCTACTTTTTGGGCACTTAGCAGTGCATTCAGCAGTACGTCCCAATTCAGGAGCGCGTTCCACCTTTGCGGTTTCCCGTGCCGCGCCATCATTGGTGTCGCCTCCGCTGGATGCACCGCTCATGCTCAGTCGGACCAGGTGGTCAGACAGTGAGCCGCTGGGGCCGGTGTCGTTCCGGGCTGCCGTAGGGTTAAAAATTAATGTTGGGGCCTCCAGAATCCTTGCCCCGGCCGCGATCAAAGAGGTCGCGGGTGGATTTCCGCTGCTGCGAGTACCACCTGGAGTACACAATTCCTTTGGTTTGTCCATTCATTTTTGGGTCTTCGAGTCTTAGTTCGAGGTCTACGACCTCTTAAGCCTCCCGCCACGACAAGGCGCCCGAAGAAGGGAGGATGATAAGGGTCTTATACAGAGTCAACTTTGTCGTGCGGAAGACTCAATTGCCTCCTGAGCCCAAAGAAACGGCGATTGGGAAGAGTGATTCTGCGTTTGATTTCGGAACAATTGTCGTTGTTCCAGGTCACTGCGGAGCCAAGGTAGACGTAGTCCTTAACTACCTCAAACTTACATCTGCCAATACAAACGTTCTGGCCAAGACGTCGGTGGTGAGCGTCCTTGTATTGACCAGTGATTTTTGCACAATCATTTCTAATATGATGTTGAAGAAGTCACACGACAGCGCATCGCTCTGCCTAAATCCTTTTTTGACATCAAGACTATCGGTCAGGTGTTCACCGATTCGGATGGAGCTGCGAGCATTCTACAAAGTCAGCCTGCTTAGTCTGGCGAGTTTAGCAGGTATGTCAACGGTAGACATAGCGTTGTATAGCTCGTCCCTTATTAAGCTGTCGTATGCGACTTTGAAGTCGATAAAAAGGTGGTGAGTGTCGACTTGAATTTCAGGATCTGCCGTAGTGTGATGATTTGGTCGATGGTGAACTTCCCTGGCGCAGTCAGAGTGGTCTCCTTCCTTGTGGATCGTGCAAACGATGCTGAGATTCCATTCCTCGGGCATGGTTTCCTCTGACCATATGTTACAGATGAGCCGGTGCATGCTCCTAACCAACATAACCTCAGCTGCTTTGAAGATCTCAGCGGACAGTCCATCTGCGCCAGCAGCTTTATTGGACTTGAGTTTCGACATGGCTATCTCAACTTCGTCGAGGTCAGGGGGTCGGAATTCTCTGCGATCTTCGTCATTAAGAAATGGATAATTCTGCATGACGGCGGTAAGTTGGCTGTCATCCCCGTTATACAGTCTGCAGACGTGTTTTTCCAAATTCTCGACTGCGATTCTACTACTAGGTTTCCGTTCTCATCGTTACAGGCCTCCGGTCGGGCTTTATAGCCTTGAGACATTCGTTTTATCTGTTGACAAAATCTTCGAACGTCCAAGTTTTCAATCGTACGTTTCTGGTGCTCTTTCTGTTTTCTCTTGAGAAGCTTCTGTTCCTCCCTTCTTTTAAGCTCGCTCTTGTTTTTTTGTTTGTGTAGTGAGGTTTTGTATGCCTCCTGCTTTTCTGCATGAATCCTTTTACACTCACCGTCAAACCAGGTGTTTCATCGTGGTGGAGCTTTAAGGTCCAGCACTTCCATTGCTGTGCTCTTCAGGGCTTGTTTGCACAGGCTCCATTGTTGCTCTACTGACTGAGTGGAGAATTGAGGTGTAACGGAGAGTTTAAGGGAGGAGCGGTTGGCAAAGCCAATGGCGATTTCCGGCGATCGTAGCTTTCCGACGTCATAACTTGGTGCTCTAACTCTACTCCGCGGTGTTCGTCTTATCCGTTGACGTATCTTGGCTAATACAAGATAGTAGTCTGAGTCGATGTTAGCTCATCGGAAAGTTCGAACATTAAGAACGGTGGAGGAGTGTCTGACGTCGACCGCGATGCGATCAATCTGGTTAGTGATTGATTGATCTGGTGAGCGCCAGGTGCCTTGATGTATATCGAGGTGCAAGGAAGCGCATACTGGCTGGAAGGAGATTTTGCCCCGGAGCAAGATCAACTAACTAACAACAAGATCAAACTGTGTCCGTTTTATGGGATGTGGTGTCCTATAAGCTGTGCTTGTCGATGACTCGTTCAAAGATGCTTTCCTTACCCATCTTAGCATTGCAGTCTCCTAGTACAATTTTAATGTCATAGCTGGGACATTTACTTACTTACTTTGATGGCGCTACAGTTCGGGGTGAACCAGGGCCTCAACCAACAAGCCTCTCCAGCCGGCCCGATCTTCGGCCAGACGCTTCCAGTGCCGCAGGCCCAGTTAGTTGAGGTCCCTTTCCACCTGTGCGCGCCACCTTAAATGCGGTCGTCCTCTGCTGCGCCG
Organism: Eumerus sabulonum; assembly: GCA_951905685.1. Classification (NCBI taxonomy): domain Eukaryota; kingdom Metazoa; phylum Arthropoda; class Insecta; order Diptera; family Syrphidae; genus Eumerus; species Eumerus sabulonum. The sequence continues at coordinate 12,766,042 of OX645060.1, forward strand.
TCCCTCGGGGTTGGAGTCGAAGACTCTTCGGGCCGGAGCGTTGATGTCCATTCGCTCTACATGGCCTAGCCATCTTAGACGTTGGATCCGAAGACGTCTAACCAGGCCGATGTCGCTGTACAGCCCGTACAGTTCTTGGTTGAACCTCCTCCTCCATTCTCCGTTTACACAAACGGGACCAAAGATTGCACGCAGAATTTTCCTCTCAAAACGTCCAAGAGCCCCTTCATCCGCTTTTGACAACGTCCAAGCCTCAGCGCCGTAAAGGAGGACCGGGATGATTAAGGTTTTGTAGAGGGAAACCTTAGTTTTTCGAGAGAGGGCTCTACTACTCAATTGCCTCTTGAACCCGAAGAAGCAGCGATTGGCAAGAGTTATTCTGCATTTTATCTCAGCGCTGGTGTCGTTGCTGCTTGTCACCACCGAGCCAAGGTAGACGAAGTCCTTGACTACTTCAAAAATATAGCTGCCGAAGGTGATGTTCTGACCAAGACGACGGTGTTGTGCGTCTTTCTTGGATGACAGAATATATTTGGTCTTGTCCCCATTTACCCTTAGACCCACTTTCGACGCTTCTGCTTCAATGCTTGTGAACGCCTCATTGACGTCTCGCTTTGTTCGTCCAATAACGTCAATGTCATCTGCCTAGGCAAGCAATCGTGTGGACTTGAAGTAGATCGTACCTCTTGTATTGGCCGCAGAGTCCCGCACGATCTTTTCAAGAATAATGTTGAAGAAATCACATGGCAGTGCGTCACCCTGTCTAAAATCTTTTTTAACATCAAAGGGGTCGGTTAGTTCACCCCCGACCTTAATGGAGCAGCGAGAGTTTTCCATAGTCATCCTGCATAGTCTGACGAGTTTGGCAGGAATGTTAAAACATGACATGGCTTTGTATAGCTCGTCTCTATAAACACTGTCATACGCGGCTTTAAAGTCGAAGAAAATATGGTGCGTGTCGACCTGGAATTCATGGGTCTTCTCCAAGATCTGCCGTAGTGTAAATATTTGGTCTATCGTGGATTTTCCTAGCCTGAAACCACACTGGTAGGAACCTATCAGATTGTCCACGAACGGTTTCAGGTACTTACACAGTACGGCAGAGAGGATCTTGTACGCGATGTTCAGGAGGCTTATCCCTCTGTAATTGGCGCAGTCATAGGGGTCTCCTTTCTTATGGACCGGGCAAACGATACTGAGATTCCATCATCGGGCATGCGTTCTTCCGACAATATCTTGCAGATGAGTTGGTGCATGTTCCTAACCAGCTCATCGCCAGCTGCTTTAAACAGCTCCGCGGGGAGTCCGTCTGCTCTAGCAGCCTTATAAGACTTAAGTTTCGATATCGCTATCTTAACATCGTCTAGGTCGGGTGGACGGGATTTTCCTTCGTCTTCGTCCATTGTGAATGGTTCGCTCTGCCTGACGGCGGCATTTTGAAGCATTTTGCAGAAGTGGTCCTTCCACAATCTCAGCATCGACTGTGACTTTATATTACAGTTTTTCATCCGGTTTTTGCCTGGCCCATCCCATCGCACTTCTTGGAGCGCGGTAATGTCTGCCTTATAGCAGTCCAAAGAGTTGACCAGTTGTTCAGCTGCACCTGGTCTGTTGAGGGACCTAACGTTCCAGGTGCAGAACCGAAATTCGTTTCCTTTTTGACGTTTGCGGGGGTCGTCAACATGTAATCCGTCCGTATCCGAGGCTATTGGGTGTCTCTGAACAAAATTTTTGTTTTAAGCGATAGGGATGTTAGCCCTAAGCGCAACCCCCAACCTGGAGGGCCAGGTTCCTCTTTCCCCAGGAACAAGGGGTCGGGTCGCTGTACACATTGGTTCACTACCTGGCGGGTGCCAGTATAGCTATCCAGGGGAGGCCACGCGGAGGCTGTGTGTCAACTTGGATTGAGCAGGGACAGAGATCGAAGCTGGCGTTTGCCAAGTTAAACGCGATCAACTTCTTTGCTCTGTTTGTTCGCTCCCTTCACCCCTGGGACATTGGGCATACGTTTTTGTCTAGGAGATCGTAGAACTCATCTTTGTCATTCTTGTCTTCCGTGGGGGCGTGGACGCAGATCAGGCTGATGTTAAGAAATGTAGCCTTGATACGGATCGTTATGAAGCGTTCGCTCACATGCCTAAAGCTTAGGACGTTTTGCCTCAGTCCACAAATCCGCATCCGAACAGTCGTTGTCCTTTCTCCCTATACCAGTCGCCTTAGTAATTGTCGCAGTTTTCCATCCGCTGTATACCCGGTCCATTCAATCGCATTTCCTGGATGGCAGTTATGTCTGCTTTAAAGCTGTCTAGGGCGTTCGCAAGTTTTTCAGCTGCGTCGGTTTTAACTACTGCTCTTCCAAAGATGCCACACAGTCTACTGCAGAGAGTGCTACTTTAAAATATTCAAATCCGGCACAAAAGACAATTGCCTCACCACTCCGATGGCTCACGTTTCCCCAAACGTCACGAAATTTACATAATTTCCGAATGAGGATTATTTGGCCAAAAACAAAAAAAGAAACAGAAATTGTAGGAAACCCGATTCCGGGTGCTGACCACGTCGCAGCAATAGATCTCAAGCCAAGAATAGAAAAGAAAATTACTATTCACAGCTCATGCTAGAGCCTCGACAGCGGGTGAGATAATGAGGCCTTTAATTTCAGTCTTTCACTGTCGATCAATCTCTATCTCACAAGTTCACGCCGACAGAGCAGGCCCATCTAGTCTTGTCGGTTATGTTATGATACCATGAATCACCCACCGATCGATCACCATATGCCGGCTTTGGGGATTTCAGAAGAGCTCCACGCGACATTCAAATCACAATAACAACTCGGCTTATTTGTATGCCAGGCGCCTAGTTGGAGATACCATCGCCTTCATATCTACGATACCTGGGTCACGTCCGATCAAGCGTCTCGAGTTTCTTTAACATATTCGTGGCTCTAATGTTAGTCATTAAAATGTGCTTTTAGCACCGAAGGCGCTAAATCCGCTTTCGTAGGTGCGATGTTTGGACTTTTGCTCGGAGTTTCTCTCGGTTAGAGTTAAAGGAACGCTTCTGAGGTGATTCATGCTAGAGTGACGCCGGCTTGCCGCGGCCAGGTAAAGGTCACGGCATCATGGGAAAAAGAATACTCGTATCAACCGCAAGGCATAAATAAGAACAATGTGTTCCTGATGCTAATGTGTATCTACATTTATTTTTAAGTTAGTGATAGATACGATTATATTCTCACACCCACTTGCGCCTAGTTGGATTCGGAATCAATGTCACCGGCTGTTATTTGCGGATTCATAATTCATTATTGAGTGCCCGTTAGTATTGGGATGATACAGTATCTAATTTTGGTTAAATACGCGGCAAACGTACTAATTCAAATGGAATTTGCTCTTGTCCAAGTGGCAGATACATTTGTTAGTATGTCAGCGAGAACAAGTCACTCTTGTGAATGCGGATTCGGAGATTTGTTTCTTGCTTTCTAATAACCAGTTGGCCAAAAACGAACTTAGTCAGCGATTTGATTAAGTTAAACGGTCTAACACCTCTGGCTTTTGTGAAATGTGTTGAAGTCAAACAATTAGATAAAAGATATAAACTGCCAACTAACTGTACGCATGTACACATGTTATTCAACCTCATCGTAGACCACTGTTGTAGAATGAATGCCGACTACAGGTCATAGGACAATGTTCATCCTCCATTACTTACTTTTTTACTTATTAGGTCAGCGATCCATGGAGGATCTGAGCCTGAGCTATAGCTGTCTTCCATCCTTGACGGTCCCGGGCACGCTGCTTCCAGTTATCAAGACCAAGATGTCTTACATCCGCGATTACTTGGTCTTTATACCGGAGGTTCGGTCTTCCTCTTCTTCTCGAACTAGGAGGCTCGGAGTCGAAGACCCTCTTAGCTGGAGCGTTAATGTCCATGCGCTCGATGTGGCCGAGCCAGTGTAGTCGACGGATCTTTGCCTTCCGGACTACATCCACATCTTGGTACAGCTCAGTTCGCGGCTGTGTCTTCTTCTCCATTCATCATCCTCACAGACAGGACCAAATATCCGGCGCAGAATTTTTCTTTCGAAAGAACCCAAAATCAGCTCCGCCGTCCTGCTTATCGTCCAGCTTTCGGCTCCGTACAGCAAGACTGGTAGTATGAGCGTTTTGTAAAGCATGACTTTGGTCTTTCGAGTCAGAAGTTTTGACCCCAGTTGTGTGGACAAGCCGAAGTAGCAGCGGTTGCCAAGGGCGATTCTATGCCGGATCTCCAATCTCCACTGTGGTGTCATTTGTGGAATTTACGTTTGCCCCGAGGTAGACAAACTCCTTAACTACCTCGAAATTGTAGCTGTCAATTGTTATATTTTGTCCCAGGTGGTGAGCGACGGATTGGTTTTTGCTTGACAGCATGTATTTCGTTTTGTCCTCATTGATGTTTATGTGTAATGTGTAATGTTTAGCTCTTGGGCAGTCGACTTCATAAACAGACTTCTGCATATAACGGTCACAATCTGCATGGTTTGGAGTGATGAGACATATTGCCTCGACTTACCATATAACCCAGGATGGCTCGACAAACACTCATCAGTTTCAAAGTATCTATATTACGAAATCATATTTCTAGATAATTCACACATTTTTGACATCTGCTCCCAAATTTGGACTTTGATCTCTACTAACAACTTGTGAAGCACATGAATTCATTCAACTCATCGGAGGTGTTACACATCAAGACAGCCGTCGATTTCCAAAAACAGACGATTGGAATGTACCTCATCTGTTAGTAGAAGTGACAAATCGATTTTCTATACCTGTGAGTGCCACTCGCATTCCCATCATAGCTTATCGTAAATCGACAAGTCTGTAAACATAACTGACTGTTCGACTGACTCATTCTTCCTCTGACGATTATTAGAAGCTCGTACCCAATTGTACGTGTTTCTATTAAAAAAAATGTTGGCTACGCAAGGGACTGGGCAAATCTTTACCTTATCGAGTGATTATTGTCATGGCAATAGGACATCTGACAAAGGTATGTTAAATGGATAAACCAGCACTGAAATGTTTAAACAACAGTGAGTAGGCCCGTCGTAATATGTAAGATAAATATTTCCTTGAGACAAAACTTATACAAGCAATTATGATCCTCAGACTAAGTACCTGTGCAACAGCTCCAAGATTATTTTCAGTAACCGAACGTCCTAATATAGCGCGAGCTATGCATCAGTATTGGAAGCCTCCCTTTATTCTCTCAAAAGGACTATAATAAATCCACTACAAAGTCAAATACTTGTAGACGTAGATAGCATTGCCTTGATGATGGTTTTGCCCTCAGCCAATTTAGACAGGGCACTGTGTATCACCTTCTCGAAGACTTTGCTGATACTCGGAAGGAGGCATATTGATCGGAGTTTTGCTAGGTCAGAGAAGTCTTGGCCTCTCTTAGGCATTGGTTGTATCACAGCCCTTTTTCAATGCACCAGTGGATCTCTTCAGTGGGTGCAAGGTGCCTGTGCACAACAATACCCGCGGATTTTTTCGTTTTAAGTAACACGAAGATCACCTGGAGATCCTCCGTCAAGGTAGATAGTGGGTTCGCTCCTCCAATGGTGTGCTTTGTAGGCAAAGACCATCATTCGACCCTTTTTTCGAGAATGAGGCCATGAGGCCAACGCAGATACTTTTTCACCCCGGCTTGATGAAGTCGACTTGGATGATATGGTGCAACGTAAATCGCCGCAAGAAATTATGAATCGACCAGTAAGATCATGCCATTAAATGCCGCATGACTATGCTAAATACAGGCTTTAGTTCCATGCAAAAAGGATTTCTTACTGTTACACCTAATATTCTGCAGAGGAGAGAGGGAGCGAGCAAACAGAAGTTAATCATGCTTAACATGGCCGACGCCAGCTTCGATCCCTGTCCCAGCTCAATTCGAGTTGACCCACAGCCTCCGCATGGCCTCCCTTAGATAACTGGCCTGGTATCCACCGGATAGTGAACCAATGTTTGCAGCGACCCCTTGTTCCTGGAGAAACAGGTTGAAGTTTGTGCTTAGGGGTAATATCCCTATCGTTTGTATGTATGTTGGCGTTACAGTCCATGAAAGACCAAAGCCGAGCTTCTGTCAATCACCCATGTTGTGTGTGATTTTATTTTTCCATAGGTGGAAGGGGCCTACAGTTTATTGCCGGTTCCGAACGGTGAGATTCAAGAACCTTTTTTGACAATTGTACTACAGGGGTATTTGTCAGAACCCCGCTGAGGAGAAGCACCGGGAAAAACACGTTCGATGACATGGCTGTTGTCGGGATTCGATCCCGTGTCATCGGCGTCAGAGGCCAACACACTACCCACTGCGTGCAGAGTGGTGGCTCTTTATGAATTATAACCGAGATGTAATTGCAGATTTTGAGGACAACATTGTCAAAATCTGGCCGGATTTTAAGTCTCAAAAGAACGGCTTAGGGGAGTATAGGCTTACGTACTTATCAACATACATGTCTGCTAGATTTAGCAATATTACCGCATAGCAGTTCAGCAGCCGAGAGATATTTTTCGACTCTTAACAACTTACTTACACACATAGATGGCGCTACAGTTCGGGGTGAACCAAGGCCTCAACGAACAAGCTTCTCCAGCCGGCACGATCTTTGGCCAGCTGCTTCCAGTGCCGCCCGCTCGGTTGGTTGAGGTCCCTTTTCACCTGTGCGCACCACCTTAGATGCGGTCGTCCTCTGCTGCGTCGTCCCCCGGCGTTGGTGTCGAAGACTCTTCGGGTCGGAGCGGTGATGTCCATTCGCTCTACATGGCCCAGCCATCGTAGACGTTGGACCATAGATTGCACGCAGAATTTTCCTCTCGAAACGTCCAAGAGCCTCTTCGTCCGTTTTGATAACGTCCAAGCCTCAGCGCCATAGAGGAGGACCGGGATGGTTAAGGTTTCGGTTTTGTATAGGGATACCTTAGTTTTTCGAGAGAGAGCTCTACTACTCAGATGCGTCTTGAGCCCAAAGAAGCAGCGGTTTTTTTTTTTTTTTTTTTTTTTTAGAGACTCGCGCAGGTTCAAGAGTTTTCATATTCTCTTATGATGTGTTGACACACACAACCTGAACGGAGTACAGTGGTTGGGGTCGTTGATGTTCGTTCACTACTCTCAGGGATGGTTGTCCTAGACCAAGATAGGACGAGAGCTGACCAAATTCCGCGTTGGTTATAGTCCGTAGAAATTCGTTCAAGCACTCTTAGTATTGCATACGCAGAGGATGAATTTCGTTTGACCATATACTGTGAGTGTTATGCCTGCAGCAGTACGTCTGGTCACTTTCCATTCTCAACAGCGTTGCATACTTTTTGGCGGTATAGAAACTACTTTTTCTTGGCTATGAAGCGAATTTGAACCATAAACCTTCCGCTCGGCGGTCGATGATGTTAACCACTGCACCACGGCCACCCCCAAGAGTTATTCTGCCTTTTATCTCAGCACTCTGGTGTCGTTGCTGCTTGTCATTATCGAGCCAAGGTAGACGAAGTCCTTGTCTACTTCAAAAATATAGCTGCCGAAGGTGACGTTCTGACCAAGACGTCGGTGTTGTGCGTCTTCCTTGGATGACAGCATATATTTGGTCCTGTCCCCATTTACCCTTAGACCCACTTTCGCCGCTTCTGCTTCAATGCTTGTGAACGCCTCATTGACGTCTCGCTTTGTTCGTCCAATAACGTCAATGTCATCTGCGTAGGCAAGCAATTGTGTGGACTTGAAGTAGATTGTACCTCTTGTGTTGGCCACAGAGTCCCGCACGATCTTTTCAAGAATGATGTTAACGAAATCACATGACAGTGCGTCACCCTGTCTAAAACCTTTTTTAACAGCGAATGGGTCGGTTAGTTCACCACCGACCTTAATGGAGCAGCGAGAATTTTCATCGTCATCCTGCACAACCTGACGAGTTTGTCAGAAACGTCCAATGTCCTTATGGACAATACAATACTGAGGTTCCACTCATCGGGCAAGCTTTCTTCCGGCCATATCTTACAGATGAACTGGTACATACATATTCCGAACCAACTCATCTCCAGCCGCTTTAAATAGTTGCGGGAAGTCGAAGTCTAGGTCGGGTGAACGGGATTCTTTTTCATCTTCGTCTATTGTGAATGGTTCGTTCTGCCTGATGGCGACATTTTGACTATCATCGCTGTTATACCGTCTGCAGAAGTGGTCTTTCCACAATCTCAGAATCGACAGTATTCCCTTAATTGTCCGTGCTCATCCCTGCAGGCTTCTGCCCTGGCTTTATAGCCTTGGCATGTTCGTCTTAGTTTTTTGTAAAACTTTCGGACGTCGTTCCTGCCATAACATCTCTCCATCTCCTCGATCTCGCGCTTCTCGAGGGAATGCTCTTCCCTTCTTTTCTGTTCATAGAGCTCGCAGGCAGCTCTCGTCAGTCGATGAGGTCTAGCCATGTATGAATTCTGTTTCTCTACATGGGCCTGTCTGCACTCGTCATCAAACCAGGAGTTTCTCGAAGGTGGTGGCTTGAAACCGAGTACATCTGAGGCGGCCTCTCTGATGGTGTTCTGACAACGACTCCATTGCTGTTCTGTGGTTTGTGCAGATTGCATCGGGACTTGAGAGAGCCTGAAGGAGACTTGATGGGCGAAGGTCCTGGCGGTCCCTTGCAATTGCAGCTTTCCGACATTAAATGTTGGTGTTCTTATTCGACTCCACTGATTCCGGGAAATTCGCATCCGTACCTTGGCTGCAACAAGGTAATGATCCGAGTCGATGTTGGCTCCTCGAAAGGTTCGGACACTCTTCCAGCATACTAGATGTACGAACCTTCCGAGCAGCCAACATCGACTCGGATCACTATCCTGTTGTAGTTAAGGCCCAAATGAGGATATCAATAATGCAAAGGAGTCGAGCTGGACAACGAAAGTTTCACGTTGGAAAGCTATACTTCCAAGAGACCGCTACCCCCCGCAAAGTCAGTTAATAACAGCACAACCCACAGAACAACAGTGGGAGCATTGCCAGCACGCTGAGGCGCTGCCTATGATGTGCCAAACTGCCAACAGTTAGAAACCTCTAATTTGATGAGCAATGTGAACAAGCCCATGTAGCAAAGCAAAGCGCCTACAAAGCCATGCTACATAGACGGACGAGAGCTGCCCGTGAACTTTACCAGCAGAAACAGAGAGAGGAACACAAGCTTTTAAGGAAGACAAAAAGAGAGCATGAAAAGCGTGTGATCGAGGAGATGAAGAGATGCTACCGCAGGAATGATGCTTGCAAGTTTTACGAAAAAGTAAAACAGTCATGCCAAGGCTGTAAAGCCAGGGCAGAAGCCTGTAGGGATGAAGACGGACAACTAGTAGTAGAGTCACAGTCGATGCTGAGAATATGGAAGGAACACTTCTGTGGACTGTTTAACGGCGATGAAAGATCAGATACCACTGTCAGGCAGAATGATCTGTCTGCCGAGCTATGTATTTAAAGCGGCTGGAGGTGATCTGGTAGGGCGCATGCGTCAGCTCATCGGTAAAATATTTTCGGAGGAAAGCATGCCCGACGAATGGAATCTCAGTTTTGTTTGCCCAGTCTACAAGAAAGGAGACCCCTATAACTGCACCAACTACAGAGGAATAAGTGTCCCTAACACCGCATACAAAATCATCTCTGTCGAACTGTGTGAACGCCTGAAACCCTCTGTGGATAGTCTCATAGGTTTTTATCAGTGTGGTTTCAGGCTATAGAAGCCCACCCACGACCGAAGAATGCCAAATCGACAGTCACCACCTTTTCGTCGATTTCAAGGCCGCGTATGACAGTGTGCATAGAGGCGAGCTATACAGAGCCATGTCTAGTTTTAGCATCCCTGCCAAACTCGTCAGATTGTGCAGGATGACAATGGAAAACTCTCGCTGCTCCATTAAGTTCCGTAGCGAATTAACTGAGACCGTGGATGTTAAAAAAGGATTTAGACAAGGTGACGCACTGTCATGTAACTTTTTAAAAAAAAGATCATACGAGACTCACTGACCAACACAAGAGGTACGATCTCTTTCAAGTCTGCCCAATTGCCTGCGTACGCGGATGACAGGGACAGAATTGAGCGAACACAGCGAGACTTCAATGAGGCGTTCGAAAGCATTGAAACAGAAGTGGCTACAATGGGTCTTTCGATAAATGAGGGTAAAACCAAATACATATACGCTGTCATACAGCTCGTAGAGTTCGCGGTTATGTCTTCTTCTCCATTCACCTTCCTCACAGACACACATTCTGACATTCTGTCACATTCTGACAGCGCATCTCCTTGCCGAAATCCGGTGCATGTTTCGAATGGTTCCGAGGTCCTAGAACCGAGTTGCACGGTGCATCGCGTGTTTTTTAGCGTGGCGCGACACAACTGGATCAGTTTTCCCGGGATCCCGAATTCGGCCATCGCCCCAAACAGTTCTTCACGATGAATGCTGTCGTATGCGGCTTTGAAATCGATGAAAAGATGGTGTGTATCGATTCGAAACTCGTTGATCTTTTCCAGGATTTGTCGAAGTGTGAACATTTGGTCTCTAGTCGATTTGCCGGGCCGGAAGCCGCACTGGTAGCTGCCGATTAGTGCGGTGCAAAATGGTTTTAGACGTTCACACAATACGCTGGACAGGATCTTGTATGCGACATTGAGCAGGGATATACCTCTATAGTTCTTGCAAGAGGTAGGATCGCCTTTCTTGTGGATGGGGCAAATAGAGATGGTATTCTAGTCGTCGGGCATGCTTTCATCTTGCCAAATTCTGCAGATGATCTAGTGCATGCTTCCTACCAGAACATCGCCGCCAGCATCGAAGAGCTCTGATGGCAAGCCATCTAAGCCTGCGGCCTTGTTATTCTTCAGCTTCTGAATAGCTGTGCCGACTTCTTCGATGTTGGGTGGGAGGACTACTTCAGCGGCTGGAGTTGGGATTTCCTCGGTCCCTACCACTCTCTCTTGGTCATGCTCGTTAAGCAGCTGCTGGAAATGCTGCTTAAATACATCCACTATTCCCTGCGCGTCGGTGACAATTTTTTCTCCTCCCTTCTTCTGGCTCGGTACTCTTCTTACGCTGCCCTGGTTTTCCTCTGCAGCGCCTTTTGGTACGCCTAGTCGGTTGCTGCTTTTTTCTGCTCACACTCGACATCATACCACGGGTTTTTTGTCGGGGGTGGTAGGTATCCTAAGGTGGTTTCGGCTACTTCCTGAATGGCTGAGCGGCAATGCAGCCACATATTATTGGCACATGTGTTCGACGTAGGCATACCGTAGAGTTTTTCGCTCAGCTGCTCCCTGTAGACTCTGGCAACCTCCGGTGTGCTCAGGCGCCCAATGTCGAACCTCCTCCTGATGGGCTGGTGCAGCTTTCTGACATTGGACAGTCGAACTCTGAATCTTGCTGCTTCGAGGAAGTGGTCAGAGTCGACATTTGCCCCTCTGAATGTTCGCACATCCAGGATGTTTGATGAGCGTCTTGCGTCAATGAGCACATGGTCGATTTGGTTGGCGGTTCGACCGTCCGGAGATCGCCAGGTTGCTGTGTGGATTCGCTTGCGAGGGAATCTTGTGCTACTTATGAGCGCATTACGAGCTGTCGCAAAGTCCGTGAGGCGGAAGCCGTCATCTGTTGTTGTATCGTGGAGGCTGTGCTTTCCGATCACTCCGCCAAGGGTGTTCTCCTTACCGATTTTGGCGTTGAAGTCCCCGAGCACGATTCTTACATCGTACTCCGGACAAGCTCCGTAGGCGTTGTCCAGGAGGTCATAGAAGTCCTCCTTGATAGGGTCTTCAGCCTCGTCGGCAGGGGCGTGTGCACATATAAGGCTGATGTTATAAAATCTGCCTCTGATGCGGATCACAGCCAGGCGATCACTTATAGGTTTAAAGTCGATGACCTTCGACCTTAACCGCTTTCCCACGACCAATCCGCATCCCAGTAAGTGCAACCTTTTGTGACAGCTGTAATAAATGTCGCAATTTTTCTTCCTAATCATACCGTTTCCTATCCAGCGTATTTCCTGGACCGCAGTAATATCCGCCTTGTACTGCGTGAGGATTCCTTCTAGTTTATGAGCAGCTCCGGGAGTGTACAGGGTTCTGACATTCCAGGAGCATACTCGCAAATCGTGCTCCTTTTTCGTGCGTTGTCGTCGTCGAGTATCCGTCCTTGTATCCGAGGCATCTTGCTCATTCATAACTTCTATGGTTTTTACGTGGGCGGATTGTTAGCCCGCCGCACAACCGCCATTCTGGTCGGGGTTTTTTTCGCTGCATACGTTTGTTCACCTCCCAACTGTTGGATCTGTATGTATGTATGTATGTTGGCGTTACAGTCCATGAAGAACCTGAGCCGAGCTTCTCTCAATCACCCATGTTGTGTGTGATTTCATTTTCCCATAGGTGAAAGGGACCTACAGTTTATTGCCGGTTCCGAACGGCGAATTTCGAGAAGCTTTTCATGACAATTTTACTACAGGGGGTTTTGTCAGAACCCCGCTGAGGAGAAACACCGTGAAAATCACGTTCGATGACATGGCTGTGTCGGGATTCGATCCCGTGTCATCGGCGTCAGAGGCCAACACACTACCCACTGCGCCACGCTGCTCTCTTGTTGGATCTACCCTCCTAAAATTGTAGTTAAAGTCAAACGACAATTCGGTTTTATTGAGTTTATTTCTTAAGATAGTAGAAACGAAATGATTCGCACTGGAACGACGCGACACACTCGCTAACCAATAGCAGTCCGCTCGCGCCACCTATCGTCTCTACACAATACTTTTGTTACAAAAAATATATATAGTCCTTAAGCGCTAGGTGAATCCTTAAATCTTATCAATTAAACTTCAGTATCTTCTTCTTTACACTCATATCCGGCTTAAAATACATACTCGTCCTACGTCCTAAGTCCGACGTCCTACGTCCTACCTACAACCTACCTAAAAAGTAGCTTGGAAAAATGAAGAACAAACCAGTGTCATCAAAAGAGACTGTCTTAAGTGAAACAAAGTCATGACGATGGGACTAAATAAATAAATATACAATTGTCGTGGCTACAGTCAGCACCTGATCGAGCTTGAGAGCTAAAGCCGGATCTAGAACCTTAGGCGAAATAAATATGATAAAACTTAGACGGAAAGACTAAAACTTATGGGTGAGATTAAAAGGAATTCTACAGTCCACGGCGGAATAGAGGAAATACATGATGTTTCAAGACTCTCTATCGTAGACTAGATTAGAGGCTAAGTTGTTTTGAATTAAATTAAAAGAGAAAAGGAAAATGCAGAAGAGGTGACTACCTATCGGCATGTCCTTCGATTGAGAATGAGAGAGGCTATTTACACAGTGGTGATCGGATAGAAAAGGGGAAGAAGGAGTGACATGAGCTCGAGAAAGTTCACAGAGATACTTGGCAAGATACGCTTGGCGTTGGGTCCTTTTGTGTTTTTGTTTTCTATTTACTTGTCTTCGATCTTGATGTGACCCATGATTTCGCCGATGTTCGCCTGGACGAATTGGGCCGAATTGAGAGTAACAAAGTTTGCTAGACTTTGCGGCAGGTTGAGGACGGTTGTGTCGTGACTGCCTAGTGCTTTCAAGGTGGTGGTTTGATTCAGGTCGTTGGCCTGGGTTATGGTTATGGTTTGGCCGGAGAGATCGTGACTGGAGACGACCGGAAGATGCAGTTGCATTATCTGTTGCTGCGGCTGTGGTTGCTGAATGATTTGGTGTTGAACGATTTGCGCTTGTTGCGGTTGATGTTGCTGCTGCTGTTGTTGTTGCTGCTGCTGTTGTTGTTGCTGCTGCTGTTGCTGTTGTTGTTGCTGCTGCTGTTGTTGTTGCTGCTGCTGTTGTTGCTGCTGTTGCTGGGTTATTTGGTTCGTCGCGCCGCTATCATTCGCCTCCATCGATTCATTCTAAAAGCAAACAAATGAGAAAGAAATTGAATTAGTAACTTAGTGGCTAATACTGATGTTAGTCGCTATCCAAGTTCAAAAACTGAACAGATTATTTAGAAAACTATGCTTTAAACACTGGTTAAGTACTTTGAAGAACTTCCAGCCTCAGCCTGCTGTAGGTGCACAGGATTTATCCATCCAGGCGCAGCTGCAAAAACTAGCACGATCCTTCCAAGCCGTGCAGAAGATGCGAAGAGGACGGCCACATAGCCAAGAACGACACAGAGGACGCAGTATGTTTTTGGTGAAAACGGAAAATCCGAACAACGCTGGACACGTGGCCGGTGGTGCCAAATTCCCGGTATTGAAGAAAGCCCTTACCAGTAAGCGGCCGCACAGAACTTGCTGGCATAAATGACAAGGAAAAAAAGAACCGACATTGCCATTATTAGTGAGCCAGACAAACCTTCGAAGGTTGCAATATGGCCCTGTGGAAACCACGCGTTGCAAAAAATCGGTAGCCCAGCGAGCTTCTTCGTTACTGCTACGCACTTCCTAGTCTGCCACACAGGGACTACCTGAAGCTGCTAGATGACATTGTAGCCGATTCACGTGGGAAGCACCCATTGGTTATTGCTGGTGATTTCAACGCATGGTCTATAGAAGGCGTTTGCCATACTTGAAAAAGCCTGCCGAACAATGGTGCAAAAAACACGTTTCGTAAGGCAGACAAAAGGTCCATAATAGACATTAGGTTTATTGAGTAACTCGCTGCTACGCAAATACGAGTTACTCACGAGTTATGCGCACAGCGCCACCAGGTGATTATTTTCAATATTGGCAAAGAGAAAACCAGGCCACGCCCCAAGTTAACTGGGTCGAAGTGGAAAGATGCATTCTTCGCGAAGAGGCTTTCAAGGAAATGTTAAATGTTGACTTCTCAACCGGCAACAGATCCGCGAATGACCTATCGCAGCAACTAACTCAAACAATCACGGCAGCGTGCGATGTAACGAGGCCTAGGAGATCAGTGAGCAGAAGGGGGGAACCTTGCTACCGGTGGAACGATGTGATCAAAACGCAGTTCACAACGTTCTAGAAGTAAACCAGAGTTTCAAGAACGATTAAACACCTTCAGATTGGCGAGACGTGACCTTGAAAGGGATATCAAATGAAGCAAAGGAAGATGCTTTAATCAACTCTGCGACGAAGCAGACCTAGATCGGGGGACGGCATACAGGATAGTAACAAAGAAGATAAGGGGCAGCAGATTCCCATTCACATCCTCCCCAACAGAATGATGGGAAGAATAGTAGAGCATTTATGTATTTCCCCACAGACCACCTACTTTGGAGATGCGCTGTCATGTAACTTCTTATACCTGGTGCTGGAGCAGATAGTGCGACGGGCAGGCGTCAACAGGGAAGGCACTATCGTCTACAAGTCCGTCCAGCTGCTAGGATACGCGGATGATATCGACATCATCGAGTGTTCTCGCCGTGGCATTGTGGAAGCATTCACGGCGATTGAAGAACAGGCGAAACGAGTTGGTCTTAGGATCAATGAGGACAAAACGAAATACATGCTGTCAAGCAAAAACCAATCCGTCGCTCACCACCTGGGACAAAATATAACAACTGACAGCTACAATTTCGAGGGAGTTATGGAGCTTATCTACCTCGGGGCAAACGTAAATTCCACAAATGACACCAAAGTGGAGATCGGGCATAGAATCGCTTTTGGCAACCGCTGCTACTTCGGCTTGTCCACACAACTGGGGTCAAAACTCCTGACTCGAAAGACCAGTGTCATGCTTTACAAAACGCTCATTCTGCCAGTCTTGCTGTACGGAGCAGAAAGCTGAACGATAAGCAGGACAGCGGAGCTGATTTTGGGTTCTTTCGAAAGAAAAATTGTGCGCCGGATATTTGGTCCTGTCTGTGAGGAAGGTGAATGGAGACGAAGACATAACCGCGAACTCTACCAGCTGTACCAAGATGTGGATGAGGAAGAGGGTCTTCGACTCCGAGCCTTCTTCGAGAAGAAGAGGAAGACCGAACCTCCGGTATAAAGGCCAAGCAATCGCGGATGTAAGACATCTTGGTCTTGATAACTGGAAGCAGCGTGCCCGGGACCGTCAAGGATGGAAGGCAGCTATAGCTCAGGCTCAGATCCTCCATCGATCGCTGGCCTGATAAGTAAGTAAGTAAGACCTATCGTCACTTACGGGTATGGTGGACAAGAGTTGAGCAAAAAACTACAATTGTTAAGCTTCAACGCCTTTAGAGACTAGTGTGTCTCGGCATCACAGGCGCTATGCCAACCTGCCCCACGGCAGCCCAAGAAGCACTCATTGGACTCACTCCACTGCACCTTTTTATCAAATTGGTGGCATTACGCAGTGCAATCAGAATTCTGTGATCGCGAACATATATGCCATGTAGACCCGTAGGCCACATGTCCATATTACAAAACCTTCCCGAGCTGGATATGATTACTACGGTCTCGGACGCATTGCCACACACCTTCACCTTTGACAAAAGGTTTGAGATACTGATCCAAAATCGCCCAGCATGGGAAAACAGTGATCCCCTGCTAAATGTCAAAGGCCTTAGGTGGTACACGGATGGCTCCAAGATGGCTTCCGGCGTTGGCGGCGGCATCTTTGGACCAAAGCGCAAGATCTCGAAGGCCCTGGGAATAAGTCCCAGCATCTTCCAAGCAGAGCTGCATGCCATCCTAACATGCATCAATCTAAATCTCGAGACTGGCATTAGAGGAGTAGCCATCAACATACTCTCTGATAGCCAAGTAGCGCATAAAGCGCTGGGTTCGTACAGCCCGAACTCAAAAACCGTCAAGGAATGCCATGACGCCCTACAAGACCTCGCCAAAATGAACAATATTAAACTATGGTGGGTTCCAGGTCATAAAGGCATCAAAGGCAATGAAATTGCCGACCAACTTGCCATGGTTAGCTCCAAGTGGGAAAAATTGCAACACCTGTCTATCTAAACGACTTATACGACCCCAGACATACTCAAACTCAATAGGGTGGATACCAGAGGACTAGTCAGCTATCTAACAGGACACTGCGGTCTGAGATATCAGCTAAACAAAATTAGCCTCTCGTCTGAAACCGAGTGTCGGCTCTGTCTCGAGGACGAAGAGACGGCGGAACACATACTGTGGGAGTGTGCACAATCGACAGAGCAACAATGGGAGCATTGCCAATACGCCATCAGGGACGCTACTTCTGATGTGCAAGGTTTACCGCCGCCAGCTAGAAACCCCTGATTTGATGAGCAATGTGGACAAGCCCATGTAGCAAAGCAAAACGCCTACAAAGCCATGCTACATAGACGGACGACAGTCGCGCGTGAGATCGAGGAGATGGAGGGATGATACTACAGGAATGACGCTCGCAAGTTTTACGAAAAAGTCTTCAAGTCCTCACACTGCGGTATATCTTAGGAAAGACCCAAGAATACCAAATCGACACTCATCACCTTCTCGGCGATTTCAAGGCCGCGTATGACAGTGTGCCTAGAGACGAGCTATACGGAGCTAGGTCTCGTTTTAACATCCCTGCCAAACTCGTCAACGAGAATTTTCGCTTCCCTAGCGCTGAGATCAATCGCAGAATTATCCTCTTGATCTTGGTCCCACTGAAGAGGACCAAGGTTGCATTATACAAAACCTTAATCATGCAGCTCCTCCCCTATGGAGCAGGCACCTGGACTTTAACGAAAGCGGATGAGGAGGGCCTTGGTCGTTTCGAGAGGAAAATTCTGCGTTCAATATGTATAAATGGAAAGCGGAGGAGAAGGTGCAACGACGAACTGCATGGGCGACATCGGCTTTGTACGACGTTTTCAGATCCAAGGTCTAAGATCTCTAGGCCATGTAGAGTGAATGGACACCACATCTCCCGCCCAAAGAGTCTTCGACTCCAACCCCAAGGGACGACGCAGCAGGGGAAGACCGAATCTAAGGTGGCGCACACAGGTGGAAGGGGAACTCAACCAACTGGAAGTGCGTCGATGGAAACTTACTTACTTACTTATCCGGCCTGCGATCCATGGAGGATCTGAGCCTGAGCTATAGCTGCCTTCCGTCCTTGACGGTCCCGGGCACGCTGCTTCCGGTTGTCAAGACCAAAATGTCTTACATCCGCGATTACTTGGTCTTTATACCGGAGGTTTGGCCTTCCTCTTCTTCTCGAACTAGGAGGCTCCGAGTAGAAGACCCTCTTAGCTGGAGCATTGATGTCCATGCGCTCGATATGGCCGAGCCAGTGTAGTCGAAGGTTTTTTGCCTTCCGGACTACATCCACATCTTGGTACAGCTGGTAGAGTTCGCGGTTATGTCTTCGTCTCCATTCACCTTCCTCACAGACAGGACCAAATATCCGGCGCAGAATTTTTCTTTCGAAAGAACCCAAAATCAGCTCCGCTGTCCTGCTTATCGTCCAGCTTTCGGCTCCGTACAGCAAGACTGGCAGAATGAGCGTTTTGTAAAGCATGACTTTGGTCTTTCGAGTGAGGAGTTATGACCCCAGTCGTTTGGACAAGCCGAAGTAGCAGCGGTTGCCAAGGGCGATTCTATGCCGGATCTTCACTGTGGTGTCATTTGTGGAATTTACGTTTGCCCCGAGGTAGACAAACTCCTTAACTACCTCGAAATTGTAGCTGTCAGTTGTTATATTTTGTCCCAGGTGGTGAGCGACGGATTGGTTTTTGCTTGACAGCATGTACTTCGTTTTGTCCTCATTGACCTTAAGACCAACTCGTTTCGCCTGTTCTTCAATCGCCGTGAATGCTTCCACAATGCCATGGCGAGAACACGCGATGATGTCGATATCATCCGCGTATCCTAGCAGCTGGATGGACTTGTAAAAGATAGTGCCTTCTCTGTTGACGCCTGCCCGTCGCACTATCTGCTCCAGCACCAGCTTGAAGAAGTCACATGACAGCGCATCTCCTTGCCATCTCTAATAGAACCGAGTTGCACGGTGCATCGCGTGTTTTTTAGCGTGGCGCGACACAACTGGATCAGTTTTACCGGGATCCCGAATTGTCGAAGTGTGAAAATTTGGTCTATAGTTGATTTGCCGGGCCGATTAGTGCGGTGCAAAATGGTTTTAGACGTTCACGCAATACGCTGGACAGGATCTTGTATGCGACATTGAGCAGGGATATTCCAGTCGTCGGGCATGCTCTCATCTTCCCAAATTCTGCAGATGATCTGGTGCATGCTCCCTACCAGAACATCGCCGCCAGCCTTGAAGAGCTCTGATGGCAAGCCATCTGAGCCTGCGGCCTTGTTCTTCAGCTTCTGAATAGCTGTGCCGACTTCTTCTATGCTGGGTGGGAGGACTACTTCAGCGGCTGGAGTTGGGATTTCCTCGGTCCCTACCACTCTCTCTTGGTCATGCTCGTTAAGCAGCTGCTGGAAGTGCTGCTTAAATACATCCACTATTCCCTGCGGGTCGGTGACAAGATTACCCTCGCAGTTTCGAAGAGCCAGGGTGCCCTTTTTGAAGCCTCCTGCAAGGCCTTTGGCTTTCTTGTAAAGGGCACGTATTTTATGTTTATCCCTAGACTCCTCGATATCCTTGAGCTGGGAGGCTGCGAAGATTCTTTTCTTTTGTCGCAGTAGTTTCTTCTCCTCCCTTCTTCTGGCTCGGTACTCTTCTCGCGCTGCCCTGGTTTTCCTCTGCAGCGCCTTTTGGTACGCCTCGTCGGTTGCTGCCTTTTTCTGCTCACACCCGCCCATCATACCACCGGTGTCTTGCCGGGGGTGGTAGGTATCCTAATGTGGTTTCGGCTACTTCCTGAATGGCTGAGCGGCAATGCAGCCACATATTATTGGCATTTGTGTTCGACGTAGGCATACCCAGTGTTGGCCTAAAGTTAATCTGATTAACGATTAAAAATTAATGATTAAAATCGTAATCAAAAATGTTGATTAAGATTAATTAATCAAAATCAATTTTAAATTGATTAAGATTATTAATCATAATCATTAATCGTTAATTTGATTATTAGATTAACTATGTCCAAATTAAATGTAAGTTTAAATTTGATTGATTTAAAAGGCTGATCGATTCATCGTGAAGAACTGTTTGGGGCGATGGCCGAATTCGGGATCCCGGTAAAACTGATCCAGTTGTGTCGCGCCACGCTAAAAAACACGCGATGCACCGTGCAACTCGGTTCTAGGACCTCGGAACCATTCGAAACATGCACCGGACTTCGGCAAGGAGATGCGCTGTCATGTGACTTCTTCAACCTGGTGCTGGAGCAGATAGTGCAACGGGCAGGCGTCAACAGGGAAGGCACTATCTTTTACAGGTCCATCCAGCTGCTAGGATACGCGGATGATATCGACATCATCGCGTGTTCTCGCCGTGGCGTTGTGGAAGCACAGGCGAAACGAGTTGGTCTTAAGATCAATGAGGATAAAATCAAATACATGCTGTCAAGCAAAAACCAAACCGTCGCTCACCACCTGGGACAAAATATAACAATTGACAGCTACAATTTCGAGGTAGTTAAGGAGTTTGTCTACCTCGGGGCAAACGTAAATTCCACAAATGACACCACAGTGGAGATTCGGCATGGAATCGCTCTTGGCAACCGCTGCTACTTCGGCTTGTCCAAGCAACTGGGGTCAAAACTCCTCACTCGAAAGACCAAAGCCATGCTTTACAAAACGCTCATTCCGCCAGTCTTGCTGTACGGAGCCGAAAGCTGGACGATAAGCAGAACAGCGGAGCTGATTTTGGGTTCTTTCGAAAGAAAAATTCTGCGCCGGATATTTGGTCCTGTCTGTGAGGAAGGTGAATGGAGAAGACACAACCACGAACTCTACGAGCTGTACCAGGATGTGGATGTAGTCCGGAAGGCAAGGATCCGTCGACTACACTGCCTGGGCCACATCGAGCGCATGGACATCAACGCTCCAGCTAAGAACGTCTTCGACTCCGAGCCTCCTGGTTCGAGAAGAAGAGGAAGACTGGGCCTCCGGTATAAAGACCAAGTAATCGCGGATGTAAGACATCTTGGTCTTGACAACTGGAAGCAGCGTGCCCGGGACCGTCAAGGATGGAAGGCAGCTATAGCTCAGGCTCAGATCCTCCATGGATCGCAGGCCTGATAAGTAAGTAAGTAAGTACATATGTTTCAAGAAATAATCATAATCAAGTTAATCAATTAATGAATATTGATTAATGATTAACTCCAATAATCATGATTAAGACTACTTTTTTAACCACGATTATTTCAATCATGATTAATTTAATCTGATTAAAATTAATCAAATTAAGTAGTTGATTAAAAAATTAATCGATTAATGCCAACACTGGGCATACCGTAGAGTCTTTCGCTCAGCTGCTCCCTGTAGACTCTGGCAACCTCCGGTGTGCTCAGGCGCCCAATGTCGAACCTCCTCCTGATGGGCTGGTGCAGCTTTCTGACATTGGACAGTCGAGCTCTGAATCTTGCTGCTACGAGGAAGTGGTCAGAGTCGACATTTGCCCCTCTGAATGCTCGCACATCCAGGATGTTTGACGCATGCCTTGCGTCAATGAGCACATGGTCGATTTGGTTGGCGGTTCGACCGTCCGG
Organism: Eumerus sabulonum; assembly: GCA_951905685.1. Taxonomy (NCBI): domain Eukaryota; kingdom Metazoa; phylum Arthropoda; class Insecta; order Diptera; family Syrphidae; genus Eumerus; species Eumerus sabulonum. The sequence continues at coordinate 12,787,608 of OX645060.1, forward strand.
AGATCGCCAGGTTGCTGTGTGGATTCGCTTGCGAGGGAATCTTGTGCTACTTATCACCGCATTACGAGCTATCGCAAAGTCAGCGAGTCGGAAGCCGTTATCTGTTGTTGTATCGTGGAGGCTGTGCTTTCCGATCACTCCGCCAAGGGAGAGACTTCAAGGGCGTTGAAGTCCCCGAGCACGATTTTTACATCATACTCCGGACAAGCTCCGTAGGCGTTGTCCAGGAGGTCATAGAAGTCCTCCTTGATAGGGTCTTCAGCCTCGTCGGTAGGGGCGTGTGCACATATAAGGCTGATGTTATACAATCTGCCTCTGATGCGGACCATAGCCAGGCGATCACTTATGGGTTTAAGTCGATGACCTTCGACCTTAACCGCTTTCCCACGACAAATCCGCATCCCAGTAAGTGCAACCTTTTGTGACAGCTGTTATAAATGTCGCAATTTTTCTTCCTCATCATACCATTTCCTATCCAGCGTATTTCCTGGACCGCAGTAATATCCGCCTTGTACTGCGTGAGGATTCCTTCTAGTTTATGAGCAGCTGGAAACAGCTGGCTGGCAAAAAAGCGTGCTTATTGGAGAAGCTAGGCTGTAGCGCGACCAAAGTAAGTAAGTAAAGACTATTTTTTGTATGGGGATACGGATCATTCGTCTAAAGCGATAAGGCAGCATCAATTGCAGGCTTGGTCGAATCGTGTTTCTAAAGCTTATATTTGGCTGAGGCCAAGTGGATACATAAAGCTTTACTTAAGCCGGTGTGCGACATAACCCTGATATGCAGCTCCACTTAACATTAAAACAGAATCACATCGCCATCACCTTCGAATTCTACTGATGGCTGTCTACCTCAAGGCAAGCAACTATGAGAATCAGAATGTTCGTGATGTTCTTTAAACACCAACCGCAAGGTTACTCTGCTGCCTCCTCAGCCGCAAAACTAACATCGCTAACCAATTCTGGCAGCAGAACCTCGAACGGTGATTCAGATATCCGTTCCAAGATCAATTCATCACTTTCATCACAGTTGCTTGGAACCATACATAGATTTCGGATTAATGAATCTATCGCCACTCACCTTGATACTGATGCCCGTTGCCTCGCTTATGTTCTTCTCATGCATGAGCTTGTGTTGGATATAGTACATCTTGACAGCGAAGCTTTTGTTGCAAATATCACAAGTGAAATTGCCCGAATTCGCTTGGTCCGTGTGGGTCCTGTGAAAGGAAAAAGCAAAAAAAAAAAAAAACGATTTAGTGGCGATTGGCCAAAACAAGGCTGTTTTTAAGGGACACAAACCGCTTGTGTTTGTTGAGATTGTCCTTGCGCGAGAATAGCTTCTGGCACATGTCGCAGCTAAACATTTTCATGCCGGTGTGTGAGACAACGTGCCGCATGAGATGCTCCTTACGGCTAAATGCCTTATTACAGCCCTCCTCGGTGCATTGGAATGGACGCAGGCCGGCATGTAATTTCACGTGTTGCACTAGATGTTCTTTCTTTTTGAACAACCTACCGCAGACGGAACAATCTAGCCGGGGACCGGCTGGGCTGGTTTGATTGCCATTGTCTGTGGGTGGGCTGCTGTTGGTCGTCGATTCGTTTTTGAACGTGGGCGCTTGTACTGTGGTTGTCTTTTTGGCCGGTATATGAACAACTGAACTTATGATTGGTTGCTGTTGTTGCTGCGGTTGCTGTTGTTGTTGCTGCTGCTGCGGTTGCTGTTGTTGTTGCTGTGGTTGCTGTGACTGTTGTTGCGATTGTTGTGTTTGTAGCTGTTGCTGCTGCTGTTGTTGCTGCTGAGATACTCGACTAATTGTGACATTCTGCTTATTCAGCGTCGGTAGGCGAGTCATAATCGGTTTTTTCACATTCTGCTGTTGTGTTAGTCGCTGTACTGTAATGCCGCCAAGCTGCTGAGACGATTGTTGTTGTGGCTGTTGTTGTGGTTGATGTTGTTGCTGTTGTTGTGGTTGTTTCTGTGTCGGCAGCGTTGTTTGTGTTTGAATTTGATTGGTTGGCGTTATGGCAATTGAATTGCTTCCCCGTAGTGTTGTTATTCGATATTTAGGCTGCGAGATCAACTCGTCTTGATCGTTCGTCGAGGTGGCAGCATCAATGCCAGCAGTTGATATGATCTGGTTGGTAAGTTGATTGTTTATAGGAGTTTGGAACGTCGCGTTAGCGAGAGATTGCGGGGCTAATTGCAACGTTGCCGGAATGGATGTTGGCGTTAACTGCATAATAGGTTGCCCATCAACTGTTGCAATCTGAGGCTGTAACTGAACAGAAAAAGATTTTGAACGGAACATTCGGACGGACAGTGTGTTGTTGTTCGACTCACCTTCATCTGCAATTGGTAGGTGGTTGGAAGTATGAAGTTCTTCGCGTCGATATGTGCAACAATTTGTTGATCGGAATTCTCGTCTTTTATCGTGATGGGCAGGAAGCATTTGTTGGGCGAGAGGATCTTCATATCTTGAATGGTGGCACCGTGTGGTGCCATTGCAGCGATGGTGGGCAGGGTTATTGCATTTTTCGGTTGCTGTGCCTGTAGCTGGAGTTGCGGTTGGACTTGTTGTTGCAATTGGGTACCGCCTGCGGAAAAGACAAAGTTGATTTTGGGCTTTTTGTTTTTTGGACTGCCGTTGTCCGCAGCTAACGTGATTTGCTGCTGGAAATTCTGTTGTTGTTGCAGCTGATTGATGAATTGTTGCGTGCTGTTTTGCTGTTGTTGCAGTTGTAACTGTTGCTGTTGTTGCTGTTGTTGTTGCTGCTGCTGCTGCTGTGATTGTTGCTGTTGGGTGTCTTTTTTCTTTATAGGCGTAACTCGAATGTTCGGTTTCATTTTCAGAAATTCCTCCAATGTGCTAGAAAGAAAAAGTTGACCTCCATCTGTAAGGGGGGGCAAAGGATCAAGCTAAATACTCACTTATGCTTTGGTATCTTCTCGGAATGTTGTTGTTGTTGTTGAGGCTGTTGCTGGTGTTGATGTTGGGGCTGTTGAATAATCGGACATTCCTCCAGTTTGTACTCAACCTGATCAGTCTTTAGGTTCCCTTTATCCAACGTCAACGTATATTGATGCAGAACCTGTGGCTTTGAGTCCATTTCATCATTTTGCTAAAGGTACGGACAAAATCAGTGATTTATTGAGCATTTGCAGAGTAGAGCATCTATCGCTCACCTGAATACCGACGGCTTGTATGATCGAACTAAGAAAGTCGTTACCTTGAAAGATAGTTTCGTTGGAGTTCTCCTTTTGCGTTTTGGTTACTAGTTGTTGGCCGGTCTTTAATGTATCTTTGATATATACCTTGCCACCGTTTTGTATTGTGGCCGATGTGAGACAATTGTTAAGCATGACCTGAGAATTGCTGCATGTGAGACGAAATTCGGCCATGCTCTCAAGCTGATGGAGACACGGGGTACACACCACCTTTGGCAGTCGGTCCTTTTCATCCACCTGTTGATTTCAAATACTTAAGTTAATTGAATCGTAAAGTGGTGGATAAAGGAATAGAAATGAATGAATGGTGACCAGGTTGAGAGCTTGGTGAAAGGAAATGCTGCAGACCACGATGTTTAAACGAGAATCACTGGTCAACGTGTGATATAGGATAGTTACTTTCTTAGGTGGCGCTACAGTCCGATGTGAACCTGGGCCTTAACCAACAAGCTTCTCCAGTTGGCACGATCTTTTGCCAACTGTTTCCAGCGACGCACTCTCAGTTGATTAAGGTCCCCCTGCACCTGTGTACGCCTCGTCGCCTTTTGCTGCATTGTCCCTCGGGGTTTGACTCGAAGACTCTTCGGGCCGAAACCATGTTGTCCACTCGCTCCACATGGCTTAGCCGTCTTAAACGTTGAATCCAAGGACGTCGCACTAGACCGATGTCGCTGTACAACCCGTACAGTTCGTCGTTGAATCTTCTCGACCAGCTCATCTCCAATTCATTAGCTTCGAAATTACAAGCTTTTTAGTTCATCAAGGTGAAGTGAACGGAATTCCCTTGCATCTTCTCCCGTTGCGAATGGATCATTCTGCCTGACAGCGGTATCAGATCTATCATCCGTTGAACAGTCTACAGAAGTGTTCTTTCCATATTTTCAGCATCGACTGTGACTCTACTACCAGTTGTCCGTCTTCATATCTATAGGCTTCTGCTCTGGCTTTATAGCCCTGGCATGTACCACTCCTGTGGTAACATCGCTCCATCTTCTCGAAGCTTTCATGTTTCCTGTTTTCTTCCTTAAAAGCGTGTGTTTCTCTCCGCTTTTCTGCTCATAGTATTCACGAGCGGCGCTTGTCCGTCTATGTAGCATTGCTCTATAGGCGGTCTACTTTGCTATATGGGATTCACATTGCTCATCAAACCAGGGGTTTCTCGTTGATTGCGGCTTGAGACCCAGCATATCAGAGACTGCGTCTCTGATAGCGTACTGGCAAGGCTCCCACTGTTGATCTGTGGATTGTGCCGTTGTCATCGGACTTTACGAAAGGTTGAGGGAAACTCGATCGGCAAAGATCCTAGCGGCCTTCTGTGATTGTAACTTTCCGACGTCAAACTTTCGTTTTCCAGCTCTACTCCGTGGCATTCTTGATATGTTCATTCGTACACTGATTACAACATGGGAGTGCTCCGAGTCGATGTTGGCTCCTCCGAAGATTCGTCTGGCATCGATCGCAACGCGATCAATCTGGTTGATGGTCGACTGATCAGGTGATCGCCAGGTTCCTTTGTAGATGTTGAGATGCGGGAATCGTGTGCTAGCTAGAAGGAGATTACGCCCCCCCATAAAGTCAAGTAGCCGATGTCCGTTTTCGGACGTGATAGCGTTCCTTTTTCCCCAGGAACAAGGCGATCGGATCGCTGCACACATTGGTTCACTACCTGGCGGGTGCTAGGCAGAATATCCGCTTTTGATAACGTCCACGCCTCAGCGCCGTAGAGGAGGACCGGGGGATGATTAAGATTTTGTATAGCAGCGGTTGGCAAGAGTTATTCTGCGTTTTATCTCAGCGCTGGTGTCGTTGCTGCTTGTCACTATCGAGCCAAGGTAGACGAAGTCCTTGACTACTTCAAAAATATAGCTGCCGAAGGTGACGTTCTGACCAAGACGTCGGTGTTGCGCGTCTTTCTTTGATGACAGCTTATATTTGGTCTTGTCCCCATTTACCCTTAGACCCACTTAAGCCGCTTCTGCTTCAATGCTTGCGATCGCCTCATTGACGTCTCGCTTTGTCCGTCCAATAACGTCAATGTCATCTGCGTAGGCAAGCAATTGTATAGACTTGAAGGAGATCGTACCTCTTGTATTTGTCGCAGAGTGCGTCACCCTGTCCAAAAACTTATTTAACATCGAAGGTCTCTGTCTCTCTATAAGCCAGAAGCTGGAGGAAAATTCGGTTTCCATAAGCCAGAATCTAGAGGCGACCATACATCAAAAGCTGAAGGAAAATTCCGTTGCCGTAAGTAAAAAGTTGGAGGAAAAATCCACTTCCCTGAGCAAGAAGCTGGAGACATTTAAAGAGATGCTAGAGAACAAGCGACAAAGCTTGAGAGACATCCAGCAGGCCGTCCACGATCGCTTCCAGGACGACGCAGAAAGAATCGAGACACTAGAATCGAGGTTCGACAAGAAGGTTCTGGAACTCGAGAAAACTATCGAGAACGTACAGCATCAAGGAATCGTCGTACCGGCTGCAGCATCGAAATTCACAGCTCCCAACCACGAGCGCGTTTAACATCTTTAAGCTCCAACTCGAGACAACAGCGGAACAGAATCGATGGGGAGAAGAAGACCGATTGGCCGTCCTAGTCATTTCCCATAAAGGCGAAGCAGCTGATGTACCACAGACCATTCCGGAGACCCAGAAAAGGAACTACACAGCCATATGGGAAGCTCTTCATCGAAGATATGGCAGTGAGCACATGAAGGAAATGCACAAGTTGGAGCTTAAAGGGCGCAAGCAGCATGAAAACGAGACCATCCAGCAGTATGCTGTCGACGTCCAGAGGCTGTCTCATCAAGCCTACGCGGATGTTTCAGTTGATGTGGTGCAGAAATTGAAAACGGATTCTTTCATCCAAGGGCTAAGGGACCCAGATACGCAACGAAGCCTGATTCTCCTGCCGTAGACATCTTTTAAGGAGGCAGTTGTCAGCGCTCTCGCATGCGAAACATCGCTCTTGATATGCCGACACTTCGTCATATTGCGGCGTATTTCTGAGGACCAGGACAGTTCCAGAACAACAGCGGCGAGTAGGAGTGGCTCATTCCCGGGTAGATGCTACATCTGCGACCTGCAAGGCACATTGCGAGAAACTGCCATCTGCGAAGAAAGCGAATTAGAGGTCTAATTCGCCAAAAAGAGACCAAGCGAGAGCACGTGAATACCGGAACGGAAGCAGTCATGGAAACGTGAGTGCCTTGTCAAGGCGACCTCGCGACATTGAATGTAAACATTGTTCACGTGCGGAAACCAAGGAACAGGTCACCGATATCCGTCGTTTCCATGTGCTACCAGAAGATTCCTGGACTCTCGAGAAGTTCGGAAGGAAGCAGCGAGAAGATGCCGTTCTGGCAGTCATCATCGACCACCAAAAACGACGTTTCCGACCAACTTGGCAGCAAATATCCAGTGAAAGCCCAATCATTAAAGCTTGGACCCAATGGCAAGGTTTGAAGCGCACCCACGGGGACATTGTAACCGATCTGCTAGCAATTCCAAAGGGACAAGTCGACGAGGTCATCCGAGAATACCACGAGGCACCAAGCGATGGCCCCCACTTGGTGCTAACAAGACTGTAGAAATGATTAAGAGACGTGTCTACTGGGCAGAATGCCATGAATCGGTCACAGATTTCATTCGCAGGTGTGAATTATGTGCAAAGGCAAAGGGACCGCATAGGAAAACTCGAGGAAACACATGCAGCAGTACAATGTTGGAGCACCGTTCGAGCTTATTGTCATGGACATTGCAGGCCCATTCCCAACGAGCAAGGCTGGAAACAAAAACGCGCTGGTGGTGATCGACCACTTCAACAAACGGCCTGAAGTGTTTTGCATACCGAACCAAGGAGCCAAAACCATTTCGGATGCATTCGTGTATAACTGGGTTGCGCGTTATGGCGTACCGCTGGAACTGCACTCAGTGTTCAAACAACTCTGCGACATGCTAGGTATCAGAAAAACGCGGACAACACCATTAGACCCACAATCTGATGGCATGGTCGAAAGGTTCAACAGGAAGATGGAGGAATACTTGAGAAAAGTCATCATCGGAGATCACAAGGATTAGGACGAACATCTTCCCCTTTTCTTAATGGCGTAACGATCGGCACAGCCATTTTTGGAACTGATCTCCGACTTCCATCGGATTTGAAGTACGGCGTGGTACTACCGACAACTAGCGGCAGGGTGGTAACTGAACTCCATCCATCAGTTCATCCGGGAGCGACTGAACTTGGTCAGTGATAAAATGAAGGCGAGATATGACTTACGGGCGAACACTTCCGGATTCGAGCCAGGACAATTGGTATTGCTGTACGACCCGCAACGAAAAAAGGCTTGTGCCCCAAATTGCAATCAGCTTGGGATGGACATGAGGTCATCAAGAAACTTAACGACGTGGTATATCGAGGTTAACACCATACTGCGGAGAAGGATTAAGTCGCTTGTTCCGGGACGAACAAGTTTAGGAGGAGGACAGTGTTGCGGACACGAACCGACGGTTATGTTCGAATTTCGCTATCGAAGTTCGAATTTCGCTGTCGAAGTTCGAATGCTCTGGTGAAGGTGAAATTCAAATGATGGTAACTTTCAGCGGCATACTGCTGAATCCCAAAGCAATCTAGAAACTTCCGCAAGGGAAAATCTGACGGCGAACATTCGGGACCGAGGGCTATATAAGCGCGAATGCTCGCCCTCGGGAGCATTCAGTTCCCGGGATTCAGTAACGAGTGATCGGTCGGTAATCAAGCCATCTAGCGAGATGTGAAGCGCAAAGATAATTGATCTGTGGTGGAATAGTAAAGTGTGTATGGGGTAGATTCCATCCGGCCCTGGCGATTTGAAGGGGTTGAGACAAGGGGCGGTGTTTTTAGTGAGTCAGATCTCACCCTACTATGAGCACGCGCTGTTGGTCCTCATAGTGAAGATTTTTAACAGCACTCGCAAAAAATGTGATCTCAACATGGTCATGGGCCTAAGGTCTATGCAGACGGCTTCACGATCACCCATGCCTGGACAAAGGAAGCTGGCCACTGAAATTCCGTCTCATTTATGGAAGAAGGAATCATAGGAAATGTTGTCAAACAAGTGTGTGTCAACAAAGCCATGGAGGGCGTTTACCTTATCAACTGTTCCACACATAAACCTTTGCTTGAATTCGCGGACAACATTCATGCATGCGAGCATGCGGTCAATTGCCAACAGAATGAGACGTCATCCAACAAACCATTTACATTCGAATTGACTATCCAACGAGCGTGCAACAAGTGAAGATTACTTCATTTTAACTAACTACCCCGGGAGGAACCTATTAACGATTAGAGTTCGGCACGAAACTATCACCGGACGTAAGAACTGGAAAGCCACGACGGAAGTATGAAACAAAAGACTAGAACGAACACAAAAGACTGAAGTCGTTGAAGCATGAATAGTACGTCAACTGGATAGCATTTGCTTAGTCGACAGAGAATGAGATGGCTCAGATAGGTAATTTGTCCACGACACAGTCGACAACTGCGTTGCAGTTATTTGTAATATAACGAGAAGCATGAAGGAGAAACAGAATGCATACATGGCCACATTGCATCGACGGACGAGAGCTGCCCGCGAGCTCTATAAACAGGAAAGGAGGGAGGAGCATGCGCTTCTGAGAAGGAAAAAGAAGGAGCACGAGAAGCGCGAGATCGAGGAGAAAATTTTACCAGAAAGTAAAACGAACATGCCAAGGCTATAAAGCCAGAGCAGAAGCCTGCAGAGATGAGCAAGGACAGATCATAGATAAGCTTAACGTGCATACCTGCCTTTACGGCTTAATTGCACGGTGGGCCTACCCACAATCGGGACCAAGATAAGCATTGGTCATTGCCCCAACGTAGTAAACTACGATGGTTCAATTAGTGAACATGTTTGTGGCATGTGCACCGCCTTTGATGAAGACCGAGGCCTATCAACACCTCTTATACCTGACGCATTAGACAAGTCGAAACGCCAGCTACCGACACCTCTTGCATCTGGCGCTTTGGATATGCTTACGCCAGATACCATATGTTCCCGCATGTTGGGATAACCACAGCCACCACGAATCCTTCCTCATCCGACAGGGCCGTAACATACGGCGAATGACTTACTACTGAAAGTAACCGTATGTTCCGGGGGCACCCCTGTCCCCGTGGTACCAATTTTGTTCAAAGAAGATTGGTCTTTACTTCGCAACCGAGGTCACTTACAGATGAGTTTCCACAAAAAACTCGAGCCCGTCCGCTCACCTCCTTTCAATTCTGAGTGTGCTTGGATTTCAGAACACTCCGACCGGAATCTTATCCACTTTTTATAACTTATCGGCGATTATAGGAGGATGGGGTACAGAGGAGAGCCATCTGATCCATCCACCTTTCCCACCTTCGTTATTGTAGATCTCTTAGTATCCCGGCCTCTTACGACAGGCATGCCTTACCTCGGGACTATTCTAACCCCTTACCCGCAGGGGGATGAGCACGGACAACTAGTAGTGGAGTCACAGTCGATGCTGAGATTGTGGAAGGACCACTTCTGCAGACTGTATAACGGCGATGATAGTTAAAATGCCGCCGTCAGGCAGAGCGAACCATTTACAATGGACGAAGACGAAGGAGAATCCCGTCCACCCGACCTAGACGATGTTAAGATAGCGATATCGAAACTTAAGTCTTATAAAGCTGCTGGAGCAGACGGACTCCCCGCGGAGCTGTTTAAAGCAGCTGGCGATGAGCTGGTTAGGAACATGCTTAAACTCATCTGCAAGATATGGTCGGAAGAACGCATGCCCGATGAATGGAATCTCAGTATCGTTTGCCCGGTCCATAAGAAAGAAGACGCCTATGACTGCGCCAATTACAGAGGGATAAGCCTCCTGAACATCGCGTACAAGATCCTCTCTGCCGTACTGTGTAAGTACCTGAAACCGTTCGTGGACAATCTGATAGGCTCCTACCAGTGTGGTTTAAGGCCAGGAAAATCCACGATAGACCAAATATTTACACTACGGCAGATCTTGGAGAAGACCCAGGACACTCACCACCTTTTCGTCGATTTCAAGGCTGCATATGACAGCATATATAGAGATGAGCTATACAAAGCCATGTCTAGGTTTAAATCCCTGTCAAACTCGTCCGACTGTGCAGGATGACAATGGAGAATTCTCGCTGCATTAAGGTAATGAGCAAACCGAGACCTTTGATGTTAAAAAAGGATTTAGGCAAGGCGACGCGCTGTCATGCGACTTTTTCAACATCGTGCTTGAAAAGATCGTGCAAGAGTAACTGGCCAACACAAGAGGTACGATTCATTTCAAGTCTACTCAATTGCTTGCGTACGCCGACGACATTGACGTGATTGGACGGACACAGCGAGACGTCAATGAGGCCTTTGTAAGCATTGAGGTAGAAGCGGCTAAGATGGGTCTCAAGGTTAATGAGGGTTAAACCAAATATCTGCTTTCATCTAAAAGAGACAGCCAACGCCGACGTATTGGCCAGAACGTCACCATGGGCGGATATAACTTTAAAGTGGTCAAGGAATTCGTCTACCTTGGCTCACTGATGACCAGCGACAACAACACCAGCGCTGAGATAAAACGCAGAATCACTCTTGCCAACCGCTGTGGCTTTGGGCTCAAGAGGCAATTGAGAAGTAGAGCCCTCTCTCGGAAAACCAAGGTGACACTATATAAGTCCTTGATCATACCAGTCCTCCTTTATGGCGCAGAGGCTTGGACCTTATCAAAAGCGGATGAAGATGCCCTTGGTCTTTTCGAGAGGAAAATTCTGCGTGCAATCTTTGGTCCCGTTTGTGTAAACGGAGAGTGGAGGAGAAGATTCAACCAAGAACTGTACGGGCTGTACAGCGACATCGGCCTGGTACGACGTCTACGGATAAAGCGTCAAAGGTGGCTAGGCCATGTAGAGCGCATGGAAAATACAGCTCCGACCCGACCTTCGGAAGGAAGGCGCGGCAGAGGACGGCCGCATTAACGGTGGCGCACGCAGGAGGAAGGGGACCTTAACCGACTAGGCATGCGGCGCTGGAAACAGACCGTGCCACCTGGAGACGCTTGTTGGTTCAGGCCGAGGTTCACCACGGACTGTAGCGCCACCTAAGTAAGCAAGTAACCAAGTGAAAGAGGACCTTAACCAGATGGGCGTGTGACACTGCAGACTACTGGCGAAAGACCATGCCAGTTAGAGAGGTTTTTAAAGAACGCCCAGACTCGCCAGACTGTAGCGCCGAAAAAGAAGAAGAAGCGGCTTGACTGTCGCTACAAATAGCGGTGTAAGTGTAATGGGGGTGGGCTGTACGGAGTATTTTGCACGCTTCCCGGATCGCTAGCACTTCAGCTTGAAAAAGATGAATTTGACATACAAATTCCATTGTGTCGAGAATATTTCCGATTCTACACCGTACGCCAGCTTGAAGCCATCAGTGAAAATCAGAAGTTGGAATTCCGCGACTGGGCTGCACACTTTCCACTCTTCCTTTGGAAGGAATGTGAGTATGGAATGTAGTCCGTAAGAAGCGAGGTCAAATTAAATTCGTTGGCAGAAGTGATAGAATTCTACCTGAGTTATCAGAAGCTCGCTTGCTTAAGTCTGATGGCGCGGCACGTTGTCGTTTATTTGATGTGAAGGTTTAAGGAGGAGAAGATGCAGGAGGTTGCAGGGCTCATGGCTTCCGTGGTTCCGTATCCGACTGATAAGTTCTTCAATGTAATAAGCTTTGCTTAGGGTTGGGAGCCAAACTAGGGAGCCATAGGCGAGGATAAAACGGACAACGGCTGTATACATCAAAAGGGCTAGCTTAGATCTGTGTCCCCATCTTTTACCGAAAGTTTTGCACTGGCCATCTGGGAGACGTGTTTGCCGAGGAAATTGTTTACGGAAATGTATGTGCAGATCGTGAAACCGAACTTCGTGACATAAAAGAGGCGAAGGTCCGTGGCACAGAGTGGATATCACGGATCTTTGGGATAAATTGTATGGAAATACTGTCGAACTGAAGAATACTGCGTTCGCTTACGACACTGGACTGGTTAAAACCACCACGGCCCGCTCTAGGCATCGTTCAACTGTCCTTCCTTCGTTTATACTTGCCCGCACCAATTCTGTCTTGTATGTATTACAGAAGACAATACGCACGAGTTCCATATGTACATAGTTCTCCCCCTATCAATCGACAATTCGGCAGATATAACTTTCATTTAATCCTAATACGTCCCGTCACATCGCGCCAATCCCAGTGCCTTTATGATTCCGTACAGTCGACGTTTATAAACAAAGTTTTCATGCCAACCACGGGTACTCAAACAGCTTACGCCGAGATTTTGTTCGTAAAGTTGACGGTTGCTGCAGCAGTATGAGCGTCACAGTTCCCAAAGCATGAACATTGCGATTTAAACGTCCGAACACCAGAAAGACGCAGAGAAAAAGGGTGAAACAAGCATTTCAATTAGAAGAAATGTTAACGTCGACGAGCTTAAGGGATGAATAAACAATAGTTGGAAGGGATGTGAACTTGAAACAATACTGGGATTATGGGATCGAAAATATCGATTAACCCTTTTCAAGCTTGTCAACTTGTTTAACTGCTGTACGAGTAGGCATATGCGGGACGCAATCCATACTGCATCCGAGTTTGCCTAGCAACGTCAACCAAATAATTATCGGCAATCAACACAGCAAAACACAAGGGCCAAAAACACCATCCGTCAGCAAATGAATTCCATTCTACCACCACTGACGACGGCCACAATTCAATTAGAGCACCACATCCCACGAATAAGCTACGGCACCCCGTCGTCGCCTAAAGCCCGGCACTATCGTCCCTATTATCACCATTCGTTCATTCATTATTTCTTTTTTTTTTTTCACATTCTGCATGACGTCCACCACCGGCAACAGCTATCACACTTACCATCACCGTCAGACAATCGGCGATTTTCTTGCACAAATTCTTCTGCTTCCCCTCCGTCGAGAAAATACTGATCTTCGAATCCGAACTGGACGTGCACAATCGACACAATTCGTAGTAATTAACACACCTGTATCCAGCCATTGTGTACAATGATATCTCGTCCCAATAACCAGCCGCGAATCTACGCTTGTGGAGCTTTTTCTTTTTTTTTGCTTTGTCGCTTTTTCGCTAAATTCCCGCCACTTGCAGAATCAGCACCATACGGAATCAGCACTCAATTCATCATTCCACCCGTTTCACAGTGCGTGCAAGATCCAGCTTATCACTTCCGAATGCGGAACGTCGTCTCCGTGGTCGTTCGTCGACGTCCCACTAGAATTGCATAAAACAATTGCTTGCCGTCGGCACACTACTCTTTTCAGAAAAAAAAAAAAAAAAAAACTCACGATTTACTCGTACATCACAAAGAGCAAAAACAAATGAAAAACTTCGAGGAAAAAGCAAAGAAAGAAAAAAAAAACGCACGAAAGAAGCCCAAAATCGAGGAAACAGTTCCGGCCGCGCACCGATTCACTGTTATTGATTGGCAATTCAATTGTTCCCGGTCTATTGTGTCAGCCAATTTGGTATGCGATTGTGGCGCCAATTTTATTTCCGGCCCCGAATTGTTTTAGAATAATTTAGGGAAAAAATATAAACAAATTATGCAATGCGGAGCCCTTTGCGTGACGCTTCTTTTGTTATTTTGCTTGCTTTCGCTTTTTCCCGTTCGAAAATTGACATTCGGAGCAATGGTTCGAAAACAATCGATTCGCGTATGGGCGGTTTGACAGCACAGCGGTTGTTTTTTGTTATTTTTCTCCTTGCGGTAAGAAGCACCATTGCAATGATGTCGGTGGTGGATAGCTCGGATGTGGTGAATTAAGGATCGATGGTTTGCTTGCTCGTTTGAACGTAAACGAAATTTTCATTTTTTACTAGTAATTTGCGGTTGGAGTGTCTGTCAGGTATTTTTCCCATACAGTGGCGAGAATAATGTCTCGTACAAATCGCATAAAAGCTGTGTTCAATGAGCAAAAGAGCAGAAGAGTACACATTTGTGAAAAGTGTCAGATCAAGTTAGTACAGTCAGTGGTGTGTTATTTCTTAGGATTAAGACGACCCCCGGTAGCATCTATCCGACGGATGCTGGCCTGCTAAAAAGCGAGAAGAGCCACCGCAGTCGAACATCTTGCGGCACTGTTAGTAAGACCTATCCCCACCTCCTCGTGGTCCCTCTGGAGATTTCCTATGGAAATTGCAGACGGGGAAGGGCGAATGGCTTTCCTCCTGCGGTAAGGAAATCATCTTTAAACGAGTCATCGGCAAACATAGCCTACACGACACCACCTCCGATAACGGACACAGGCTGATCGGTCTTGCTACGGGGCGAAATCTCCTTCTAGCCAGCACGCGCTTCCCGCACCTCGATATACACAAAGGCACCTGGCGGTCTTTTGATCGATCGACTACCAACCAGATTGATCACATCGCGATCGACGTCAGACACTCCTCCACTATTCTTGATGTTCGAACTTTCCGAGGGGCTAACATCGACTCGGACCACTATCTTGTAGTAGCCAAGATGCGCTTACGGATATCACGAACGCAACGGAGTAGAGTAAGAATACAAAGTTATGACGTCGGAAAGCTACTATCGCCAGAAACCGCTCGTGCTTTTACCGATCGCGTCTCTCTTAAGCTCTCAAATACACCTCAATCCTCCACGCTATCAATAGAACAGCAGTGGAGCCTTTGCAAACAAGCCCTGAAAAGCTCTGCATCCGAAGTTTTGGGTTTCAAGGCTCCACCACGAAGAAACACCTGGTTCGATGACGAGTGCAGGAGGATACATACAGCGAAGCAGGATGCATATAAGGTCTCGCTGCATAAAAGAACAAGAGCAGCTCGTGAGCTCTACGAGTTAAAAAGAAGGGAGGAGCATAAGCTTTTCAGAAGAAAGAAGAAAGAGCACGAGAAGCGCGCGATTGAGGATTTGGAGAGGTGTTACTGCAGGCGTGACGTTCGAAAGTTTTATCAACAGATAAAGCGAACATGCCAAGGTTATAAAGCCAGAATGGAAGCCTGCAGGGATGAGAACGGACACCTAGTAGTAGAACCGCAGTCGATGCTGAGAATATGGAAAAACCACTTCTGCAGACTGTATAACGGCGATGTTAGTCAATATACCGCTGTCAGGCAGAATGATCCATTTCTAATCGAGAATTCTGTCCCCCTGACCTCGATGAAGTTAAAATTGCCATATCGAAGCTCAAGTCCAATAAAGCTGCTGGCGCAGACGGACTATCTGCTGAGCTCTTCAAGGCAGCTGGGGATGACCTGGTTGGGAGCATGCACCAGCTCATCCGTAAGATATGGTTAGAGGAAAGCATGCCCGAGGAATGGAGTCTCAGCATCGTATGGCCGATCCACAAGAAAGGAGACCTCTCTGATTGCGCCAACTACAGAGGAATAAGTCTCCTTAACATCGCCTACAAAATCTTCTCTGCCGTTTTATGTGAACGCCTGAAGCCTTTTGTAAATAAGCTGATAGGTCCTTATCAGTGCGGACTCAGGCCAGGGAAGTCCACCATCGATCAAATCTTCACACTACGGCAGATCCTGGAAAAAACCAATGAATTTCAAGTCGACACTCACCACCTATTTGTCGACTTCAAGGCCGCATACGACAGCGTAATCAGAGACGAGCTATACAACGCTATGTCTACCTTTGACGTACCTGCTAAGCTCGTCAGACTATGCAGGATGACTTTGGAGAATGCTCGCTGCTCCATCCGAATCGGTGAACACCTTACCGATAGCTTTGATGTCAAAAAAGGATTTAGGCAGGGCGATGCGCTGTCGTGTGATTTCTTCATCATCATATTGGAAATGATTGTGCAAACATCACTGGCCAATACAAGAGGCACAATCTATTTCCAATCCTCGCAACTCCTTGCATACGCCGACGGCATTGACATAATAGGTCACAGCGAGATGTCAATGAGGCGTTTGCGAGTATTGAGATTGAGGCGGCGAAAATTGGTTTGGCGGTAAACGAGGGCAAAACTAAATATATGCTTTCATCAAAAAAGGACGCTCAACACCGACGTCTCGGCCAGAACGTTTGTATAGGCGGATATAAGTTCAAGGTAGTAAAGGACTTCGTCTAGCTTGGCTCCGCAGTGACCTGGAACAACGACATCAGTTCCGAAATCAAACGCAGAATCACTCTTGCCGATCGCTGTTTCTTTGGGCTCAGGAGGCAACTGAGTAATAGAGCCCTCTCCCGAACGACCAAGTTGACTCTATATAAGACCCTTATCATCCCGGTCCTGTTGTACGGCGCAGAAGCATGGACACTATCAAAAGCGGATAAGGAGGCCCTTGGTCGGTTCGAGAGAAAGATTTTGCGCGTGATTTTTGGGCCTATAAACGCAGACGGGGGATGGAGGAGAAGATTCAACCACGAACTTTACGGGCTGTACAGCGACATGAGCCTAGTCAGGCGTCTACGGATTCAACGCCTAAGATGGCTGGGCCATGTAGAGTGAATGGACACCACAGCTCCAGCCCGGAGAGTCTTTGAATCCAACCCCGAGGGACGAAGAAGCAGAGGACGGCCGCACTTAAGATGGTGCACACAGGTGGAAGGGGACCTCAGCCAACTGGGTGTGCGGCAATGGAAAAGGCTAGCGAAAGATCGTGCTAGGTGGAGGGGCATGTTGGTTGAGGCCCAGGTTCACCCCGAACTGTAGCGCCCACTAAGAAGAAGAAGAATACAAGAGGCACAATCTATAACAAATCCTCGCAACTACTTGCATACGCCGACCACATTGACATAATAGGTAGATCGCAGCGAGATGTCAATGAGGCGTTTGCGAGTATTGAGATGGAGGCGGCGAAAATTGGTTTGGCAGTTAATAAGGGCAAGACTAAATATCTGCTGTCATCGAAAAAGGACATTTACCACCGACGTCTTGGACAGAACGTGCATATTGGCAGATATAAGCTCGAGGTAGTTAAGGACTTCACATACCTCGGCTCCGCAGTGACTTGGAACAACAACACCAGTTTCGAAATCAAGCGCAGAATTAGTCTTGCCAACCGCTGCTTCTTTGGGCTCAAGAGGCAACTGAGAAGTAGAGCCCTCTCTCGTACGACCAAGTTGACTCTATAAAAGATCTTAATTATCCCGGTCCTGTTATACGGCGCAGAAACATGGACTTTATCTAAAGCGGATGAGGAAATCCCTGGTCGTTTCGAGAGAAAGATTCTGCGTGCGATTTTCGGTCCCATAAACACAGAGGAAGGTTGGAGGTGAAGATTCAATCACGAACTGTACGGGTTGTACAGCGACATGAGTCTAGTCAGGCGTCTTCGGATCCAACGCCTAAGATGGCTAGGCCATGTAGAGCGAATGGACATCACAACTCCAGCCCGTAGAGTCTTTGAATCCAACCCCGAGGAACAAAGAAATAGAGGACGGCCGCACCTAAGGTGGCGCGCACAGGTGGAAAGGGACCTCAACCAACTGGGCGTGCGGCAATCGAAAAGACTAGCGAAAGATCGTGCTAGGTGGAAGGGCATGTTGGTTGAGGCCCAGGTTCACCCCGAACTGTAGCTCCCATTAAGTAAGTATAACACGTCCGTCGTCTTCAATAGATCAAACCGGACATAGAACTTATTCGCTAAGTGCGTGTTCACATTGGTGGAAGCCCACCAAATTGCCTGAAAGAGAGGGAACGATTTTTAATAAGAAGAAACGAGAAGGGTTGCTTGCACCGAAAATCCATCTGCAAACTGGATTTTCGGGTGAAGCAAGCCGTTCCATTCTAAAATCATTCCATTTTTGACAGTTTTTCTTCATTTATTCGTGACTGTTGGACATAAACAAGTTGATTTGGTTTGTGAAGATGCCTTCTTTCGCTGGTAATAGAATGAAAATGACCCGATTCATGCGTTCCACTTGTCGAAAATTCAAGTGTGCTTCCGCCAATGTGAACACTATATGCCTTCTTGCGCTTGTCCCTCCCGCGACAATGTGAACACGCTCAAATAGGTTAAGAAAAAACTACGAAGTTTCACTGAACACAGCTCGAATTTGTTTTTTCCAAAAACCTCCGGTGCCCCTGAACACACCCAACTTGGTGAATTCGAGCAAATAGAAGTACTCACCTCATCACATTTCCTCCATCTCCTTTTCACCTACACGTTATTCCGCTTACCACTACACGGTGCCTATCGCTCTCTCCCTTTCACGCAGCAATACCCCGTCCAATGCAGTGGATTTCCTACGCATTATCAAACGAGTATTTCCGCGAGAAGGGCGTTCTATTCCCACAGCAAGAACCGCACATATCGAATAAATACAGCGTTGTTCCGCAGCAGATTGTGATTCGCACAAGTTTTTTGAGTAAATAATTCCGTTTAAATTACGTTGCAACAATTGATAAAATGTCGAGAAACGAATGTCGTATCTATGTGGGTAATTTGCCGCCGGATATCAGGACCAAAGACATTCAAGATCTCTTCCACAAATTCGGAAAAGTCACTTTTGTCGACTTGAAGAACCGGCGTGGTCCGCCATTTGCATTTGTTGAATTCGAAGACGCTAGGTGAGTATTTCATTTTTTTTTTGCGCCGGTTTTAATGGTACAATTCCTGTTTAGCCAGTTTTGGCTTTAAACGGATTCTAGGGGAAGAAGTTTAAAGTTTAAGTTTTGATTTCTTCCTTTGTTCACAGGGATGCCGAAGACGCAGTGAAGGCTAGAGACGGATATGACTATGATGGATATCGGCTGCGTGTTGAGTTTCCACGGGGCGGTGGACCGGGCAGTTATCGCGGCGGTCGTGGGGATCGTAATCGGGGCGAAGGTGGTCGCGGTGGCGGTAGCAGTGGTGGCGGTGGACGCGGTCCACCGACTAAACGTTCACAATTCAGAGTCATGGTTACCGGTTTGCCGCCCAGTGGATCGTGGCAAGATTTAAAGGATCACATGAGGGAAGCAGGCGACGTTTGCTTTGCCGATACGTACAAGGATGGCACGGGTGTTGTGGAGTTTTTGCGTCATGAGGACATGAAGTATGCCATCAAGAAACTTGACGATTCCAGATTCCGTTCCCATGAGGTATGTACATATGTAGGTGTAGACCGGGCATTGATTTGATGCCTTATTATCTTGTTTAATTTGATTATGTCAAGTGGTCGTTCAATATGCGTCCAGTGAATCTTTCTTTTGTGTATGCTGCGTGTGCGTAGTGTGGGGTGAAGCGCGAACGTTTGATTGCAAACAAAATAGGGTGGAAGCCGGAAAGTGGATGGACGATTCGGAAAAATCGATTTTTTGGCTTATAGGCTTCCACTTGAATCACAATAATATGACGGTAGAGCGTTCGAGAGATATTTTTAATATAATCGAGCCGAAAATGGCCACATTCTGTCACTTGTTTAACTAGCGCCTACTAATCAACATTTTCCGTCTCACGATACGTAAACAGTCAGTTTTGCGCACGGAGCCATTTGCTATTGAACCATCCAGTTTCTGGCCGCATTTATTCACAAGAGCAAACACTTTGTGTTTATTTACTGACACATCCATATGCAGAGCGTAAGGCAGTCGTGGAATATACGCAAATGCTCGTAATTGAATTAATGCTGAGGTTGTTAAGCGATACGTCTGACGGCCAAGTGTGCGTGCGCTATCGCGACCCTGCTCTTATCTCACTCGGTTTATTCGGTTAAAATGCGGGCAATGGAATCTTTAGAAAGCATAAACGTACGAGTTGACTGGTTTCATTTAAAATTGCTACAGTAAAGTGCATTCAATGCTTGCTCTCCCTGTCAGCCATAACGCTTTGCCCGCCTAACGCAGTAATTCTATTATTCCACACTTCGTGGAAGCATTTTCTATTCTGCGATTAAGTGAGAGCTATTCGATTCAGACATATGCCAGGTTTGCTCTCAATTCAACCGCCAGACTGGAAATGCTTATCAGGCCGGCAATCCATGTAGGATCTGAGCCTGACATATAGCTGCCTTCCATCCCTGACGGCCCCGGGTACGCTGCTTCCAGTTATCAAGACCAAGTTGTCTTGCATCCGCGAATTACTTACTTTGATGGCGCTACAGTTCGGGGTGAACCAGGGCCTCAACCAACAAGCCTCTCCAGCCGGCCCGATCTTCGGCCAGCCGCTTCCAGTGCCGCACGCCCAGTTGGTTGAGGTCCCCTTCCACCTGTGCGCGCCACCTTAAATGCGGTCGTCCTCTGCTGCGTCGTCCCTCGGGGTTGGAGTCGAAGACTCTTCGGGCCGGAGCGTTGATGTCCATTCGCTCTACATGGTCTAGCCATCTTAGACGTTGGATCCGAAGACGTCTAACCAGGCCGATGTCGCTGTACAGCCCGTACAATTCTTGGTTGAATCTCGGGACCAAAGATTGCACGCAGAATTTTCCTCTCGAAACGTCCAAGAGCCTCTTCATCCGCTTTTGACAACGTCCAAGCCTCAGCGCCGTAAAGGAGGACCGGGATGATTAAGGTTTTGTAGAGGGAAACCTTAGTTTTTCGAGAGGGGGCTCTACTACTCAATTGCCTCTTGAGCCCGAAGAAGCAGCGATTGGCAAGAGTTATTCTGCGTTTTATCTCAGCGCTGGTGTCGTTGCTGCTTGTCACTACCGAGCTAAGGTAGACGAAGTCCTTGACTACTTCAAAAATATAGCTGCCGAAGGTGACGTTCTGACCAAGACGTCGGTGTTGTGCGTCTTTCTTGGGTGACAGCATATATTTGGTCTTGTCCCCATTTACCCTTAGGCCCACTTTCGCCGCTTCTGCTTCAATGCTTGTGAACGCCTCATTGACGTCTCGCTTTGTTCGTCCAATAACGTCAATGTCATCTGCGTAGGCAAGCAATTGTGTGGACTTGAAGTAGATCGTACCTCTTGTATTGGCCGCAGAGTCCCGCACGATCTTTTCAAGAATAATGTTGAAGAAATCACATGACAGTGCGGCACCCTGTCTAAAACCTTTTTTAACATCAAAGGGTTCGGTTAGTTCACCTCCGACCTTAATGGAGCAGCGAGAGTTCTCCATAGTCATCCTGCACATTCTGAAGAGTTTGGCAGGAATGTTAAAACATGACATGGCTCTGTATAGCTCTTCTCTATAAACACTGTCATACGCGGCTTTAAGGTCGACGAAAAGATTGCGCGTGTCGACCTGGAATTCATGGGTCTTCTCTAAGATCTGCCGTAGTGTAAATATTTGGTCGTGGATTTTCCTGGCCTGAAACCACACTGGTAGGAACCTATCAGATTGTCCACGAACGGTTTCAGGTACTTACACAGTACGGCAGAGAGGATCTTGTACGCGATGTTCAGGAGGCTTATCCTTCTGTAATTGGCGCAGTCATAGGCGTCTCCTTTCTTATGGACCGGGCAAACGATACTGAGATTCCATTCATCGGGCATGCGTTCTTCCGGCCATATCTTGCAGACGAGTTTAAGCATGTTCCTAACCAGCTCATCGCCAGCTGCTTTAAACAGCTCCGCGGGGAGTCCGTCTGCTCCAGCAGCTTTATAAGACTTTAGTTTCGATATCGCTATCTTAACATCGTCTAGGTCGGGTGGACGGGATTCTCCTTCGTCTTCGTCTATTGTGAATGGTTGGCTTTGCCTGACGGCGGCATTTTGACTATCATCGCCGTTATACAGTTTGCAGAAGTGGTCCTTCCACAATCTCAGCATCGACTGTGACTCCACTACTAGTTGTCCGTGCTCATCCCTGCAGGCTTCTGCTCTGGCTTAATAGCCTTGGCATGTTCCTTTTACTTTCTGGTAAAATTTTCGAACGTCGTTCCTGCCGTAACATCTCTCCATCTCCCCGATCTCGCGGTTCTCGTGCTCCTTCTTTTTCCTTCTCAGAAGCGCATGCTCCTTCCTCCTTTTCTGTTCATAGAGTTCGCGGGCAGCTCTCGTCCGTCGGTGCAATGTGGCCATGTATGCATTCTGTTTCTCTACATGGGCCTGTCTGCACTCATCATATACCGGATATACTTGTTCTTGTTACCGGAGGCTCGGTCTTTCTCTTCTTCTCGAACCAGGAGCCTCGGGGGTCGAAGATCCTCTTAGCTGGAGCGTTGATGTCCATGCGCTCGATGTGGCCGAGCCAGTGTAGTCGACGGATCCTTGCCTTCCGGACTACATCCACATCTTGGTACAGCTCGTAGAGTTCGCGGTTGTGTCTTCTTCTCCATTCACCTTCCACGCAGACAGGACCAAATATCCGGCGCAGAATTTTTCTTTCGAAAGAACCCAAAATCAGCTCCGCTGTCCTGCTTATCGTCCAGCTTTCGGTTCCGTACAGCAAGACTGGCAGAATGAGCGTTTTGTAAAGCATGACCTTGATCTTTCGAGTGAGGAGTTTTGACCCCAGTCGTTTGGACAAGCCGAAGTAGCAGCGGTTGCCAAGGGCGATTCTACGCCGGATCTCCACTGTGGTGTCATTTGTGGAATTTACGTTTGCCCCGAGGTAGACAAGCTCCATAACTACCTCGAAATTGTAGCTGTCAGTTGTTATATTTTGTCCCAGGTGGTGAGCGACGGATTGGTTTTTGCTTGGTAGCATGTATTTCGTTTTGTCCTCATTGATCTTAAGACCAACTCGTTTCGCCTGTTCTTCAATCGCGGTGAATGCTTCCACAATGCCACGGCGAGAACACGCGATGATGTCGATATCATCCGCGTATCCTAGCAGCTGGATGGACTTGTAAAAGATAGTGTCTTCCCTGTTGACGCCTGCCCGTCGCACTATCTGCTCCAGCACCAGGTTGAAGAAGTCACATGACAGCGCATCTCCTTGCCGAAATCCGGTGCATGTTTCGAATGGTTCCGAGGTCCTAGAACCGAGTTGCACGGTGCATCGCGTGTTTTTTAGCGTGGCGCGACACAACTGGATCAGTTTTACCGGGATCCCGAATTCGGCCATCACCCCAAACAGTGCTTCACGATGAATGCTGTCGTATGCGGCTTTGAAATCGATGAAAAGATGGTGTGTATCGATTCGAAACTCGTTTGTCTTTTCCTGGATTTGTCGAAGCGTGAAATTTGGTCTATAGTTGATTTGCCGGGCCGGAAGCCGCACTGGTAGCTGCCGATTAGTGCGGTGCAAAATGGTTTTAGACGTTCACACAATACGCGAATTCTCATCTATTGTAGCGACCATCTGTTGGAAAAAAAATGACCTTTACACCTAATATCAGTTGGGAATTGCAATATTCATTCGGTCACCCCTCTGCGATTGCGTTAAAAGTAAAATTAACTAATAAGTCGTCACACAATTGTCTTTTTAGGGAGAGGTCTCATATATTCGTGTACGAGAAGATACCGGCGAAGAACGAGGACGCGGTGGTGGCGAATATCGCGACAGGTAAGCCCTAATGAAAAAAAACATCCAAAGGAAAATGATAAACAAAATTCTCGTTCTAGATCTCGCTCCCGTTCATACTCACCAAGGCCAAGACGACGTGGTACTCCCACTTACTCCCCAGTACGTCGGACATCATACTCAAGGTCACGTTCAGACTCCAGATCTAATTTTTAATTATCAATCACCTAATTAATCGAAAAGAAAAACAAAAAACAATACAAAATGACCCCCTCCCCCTACAAAGGCAAACAAAAAAACCCCAAACCAACACTACACCTTTTGATTATCAAAAATTTTGTTGACGTAAACGTAATTCACAACTTCATTTCCAATGAGAGCAAAGAACAGAAAGAAAACAAACGAGTCGACTAGGTTTTTAGAGTAGTAGACTAAGTTTTAAAACATTTCCGAGAAAAATAAAAGAAAACCGACGATTCTCTAGCAAGCGAAAAGCACATCACCCTAGCGGAGGTGACTGCTCCTCGCTTTCCAGCAATCGTAGTTTTGTTTTTCAAACTAATATTCATTTTGGTGTACTGTTGCCGCTCATAAATCATATCGCATCTCGTGCGATCACAACAGTCTATAGCCGCTCATGCGCTATTATTCATTTGATATTTGAGATCCCTTAACACGAACAACAACCTAAAATCAACAACAACATATTGTCATTCATTTTATCCTATTATAATCTATCTCTTACTTATTGAAGATACAATTTGATTAACACATTTTTTTTCTTTTTCTTTCTCAACACAAAAAGAAAATGTTTGGATAGTTTGGTTTTTGCAAATTTGGATAAGGAAATGGGAATGGATTCAGTGTCTCCGTGTACGGCGGCGGCGTCCCACGTACTAGTACTAGATATGGAACTCTCTACATACTGTGTGGAGTGGTGCAATGTGCAATGAGAGCGAAAGTATGTTTGTCAGAATAATAAATGGAAAAGTGGAAACCCTGTGGATGTCACGGCACACAACAGGATTAAATCGCTCCACCCTCCCCCCAAATATAGGATAGGATATGCGCGCACTCATTTGGAGCAAACTCTCTTCACCTTCACTTCTTAAGTAAGAATGTAACGCGCTTCGTTTCGCGCGTACGCACTCTGTTCCTCCTTCATGCATTGAGCTCTTACCTCTCACTATTACCACTACTCTCAAATTGGCCACATCGATCGTAGTCGTTGTCGTCGCCGTCGTCGTCATCATCGTTTCCTCCTCGTCGTCGAACCCTTCTGCTGCAAATCTTTGGAGATGGGAGTGTGGGGTGGACACTAGGATTTTTGGAATGGAAATCATTTTCTCTCGCTTTTTTGCATTCAAAATAAAATAGGATCTGTAGGACGTCGTGGGAGGATTTTCAAGTTTTCAAAGAAATGAGAAAAAAAAAACAGAATCTTTCGAGCTCACGCTTCTTGACATTGTAGGAAATTCCCCTCGACTGCGCGCACACACAGACACACACGCATACTATGGTATTACATGCATCCTTTTGTGGTCTATTCTGAATTGAAATTCACGTAACACGTTACACCAACAACCATCCACCACTCACTCGTGCGCCGTCAATGGATATACAATTCTCTTTGGTTGGACGGTAAAGAAAGGACTAATCGAATAACTCGAATCCAAGCTAAATCTTCTTCACTTCGCGCCTCTTCTCTTCTCTTGAGGATCAATAACGTTGGTGATATATTAAAATATGCAAATTCTCTCCTTTGGACGCTGTGATTTGTATCATTTCCAAGCAAATGCTGTTCAATGGACAGGAGAAAGGGCGGCATCCCACGATGGATTTTCATAATAATGTGCGAAGGGGGGAGGGATATGGGATGAGGATGATGATGTGTGGATGATTCTCTGGATTCAAATTGAACTCTTCTTGCTCATGTTGCATGTGGTATATTGTAGGTCGTCGGTCGATCAGTCCAGTCCAGTGGTATGTTCTCTGTTTTTTTTTTGTTTTTCAGTTTTCTTTTTCTTTTTTCGTTAAAACACTTTCTTTGTCTTTTATTTTAATCATTTTTGTTTCATTTAACATTAAATTATAATAGAACTGTTTAGGGACAAGGACATAAACGAATTATTGGATAGAAACAAAACAAAAAACCGTCATATGCATGATACATTCAGTTTACTACGCGATAGACACCGACATCATTGTCAGGGAGTTCGTTACTTTGTTTTTTATTAATTTTTTTTCTTTGATTTATTCTCTCTTAATTAGTTAAACATATGTATATGATGACCTTACTCCTTGTATATATGTGAGGGGGAGAAACAAACATTTTTGTTTTCCTATTTACAAAAGAAACAATTGCATACTTACTAGTACTAAAAAGCCTTTAAGATGCATAGTATCTCTATGTCGTGTTGCTGAGTGTTGTTTTTTCTTCTTTCTTTTTTTTTTTTATTAATATTTTTGTGATGGACGAAATAAAGATTTAATAACAAAAAGTATTTGTTTGCGTTTTCTTCTTTAATAAACAATTATCTTTCAGTTTTTAAAATGTGGCGATTGATTTTAGGTAATCAACTGATCTAGTTGGTAAACGACTAACAAAGGCCTCGTCGGGGTAGCGTATCCGACATGCGCTGATCCGTAAAATAGCGGAGCAGAAGCCACTGCAGCCGATCATCTAGCAGCTCTGTTACTTAGGTGGCGCGGTAATTATTTAGAAAAAGGTCATACTCACCGATTTTGATGAAATTTCAGTATGTCAGATAAGGATTTTTTCTAAGAATTTTAATATATATATTTAAGGTCGGACTAGTCTAGTTCCGAAGATATAAGCTTTTTAAATTCTTCATACAAAATAGACTTTTTTTCCTGTAAGTATGCAACTATGTTTTAAATAAACACATTCCTCATTTTCACCCTTCTTAATTCCTACAAATATGCAATGAGAAGAGATCCTACAAAGTTCGTTAATTATTTTTGACATATGCGAAACTGCCAACAAATAACCGTAAATGATGGTTTCCGGAATTGTGGAAACATTGTTGTTGATTGTTTTTCCTGCAAAAAATTCTCGACAAGGAACGTACTACAATGGAACTTAATCAGTTTTTAAGTATTTGCGGAGATATAGATTCGCTTTTAAAGTTTTTAGTTGAACATAAAGTGTTACCAAGTGCTCGCAAGTGTTTGAAGTGCAAAAAAAACATGACACTAAATACCCAAACGTTAACTTATCGTTGCACGCATTCATACTTCATTTATAATACCAAAAGAAAACGCGTGAGAATACAATGTGGTAAAAAAGTAGCTTGCTAACGGGTACTTGGTTTGCAAATACACATTTACCCTTACAAAAAAGTTGCCAATTCATTGCTTACCATTTTATGATGAGGCCACCACGTCAAAAATTCTTGGAATTTGAATTCGACTTAAGTTCATCAACTATTGTAAATTGGGCGAGTTACTGTCGAGAAGTTTGTACTTTATGGGCTGAACAAAACTCAGAACAAATTGGGGGTGTGGGCGAAATAGTTGAAATAGACGAAGCGAAAATTGGGAAAAGAAAATTTAATAAAGGAAGACTTCTAACTGGCTAATGGATTTTTGGTGCGATTCAACGTTCAAGCGGTCGAATTTTTATTGAACCAGTTGCCGATAGATCTTCGGCCACTTTACTGGAAATTATTAAAAAACGGATTCGGCCCGGTACTTGTATCGTGTCCGATTGTTGGCGTGCATATAATTGTCTTGGTGATGAAGGGTATCAGCATCTTAGTGTCAATCACAAGATAAATTTCGTGAATCCTGTTAACAATGCGCACACCCAAAACATCGAACGCGCTTGGAGAGAAACACGGGCAAATATTCCTCGTTACGGAACGCGAAAACAGCACTATGTAGGGTATTTAAGTGAATTTTTATTTCGCCGGAAATATGGATTCAATGACAGGATTAATGCATTTTTTAATGCAATGGCAGAAACCTTTCCGGTTACTACATAGGTACATTTTTAAAAACAAAGTCTCTCACCGACAATAAATCATAAGATGAGCAAACATTTTCGCTGTGATATTTATTTCTTTTTATTATTTTCTACGCGGTGACGTCAAATAACGTCGTGTGCAATAACATCGAATTTCATAATTCGGCGATATTTCTCAATTTAAAAGCGAAATAACACCGAATTGTGAAATCCGACGTTGTTTATTCTTTATTACAATCAATCAATGGGGTGGCATGCTGTCCCCCAGCAACCGCCCTGCTTGGCCGCATGTAGGATTTGGAGTAAGTGCGAACTGGGGTGTATCCAATATGTATTTCATTATATCCATCTTCGTATCAGTGTAAAGAAACTGCTTACATCCAACTTCGCTCTTACTCCAAATCCTACATGTGGTCAAGCAGAGGGTTGCTTACGCGTTTAAATATAATTATACACACACATCATTGCACACGGCATTATTTCACGGCACATACGGTTGCATACCGTTAGGGAGTAAAAGCGCAGTCATCAACATTTTTTTTATTTAAAACAGTGTTGCATATTTTCACGCGGAACCATAATCGAACTGAAACCAGCATTATCTGTGTTTTGTATGTAAACTTTAAAAGTTAATATCTTTGAGACTAGAAAAGTCCGACCTAAAATATGTATATCAAAATTATCAGAAAAATACCTACTATTACGTATAAAAATTTCATCAAAATCGGTGAGTATGACCTTATTCTAAATAATTACCGGTGGCGCTACAGTCCGTGGTGAACCTGGGCCTCAACCAACAAGCAGGGATAAATACAGTAAAACCTGCTAATCGGGCCACTTCCTAATCGGACCGCACGTCATGCATTCCCTGCTTTTTTCCATACAAATGTCCCTCTATAATCGGGACACCTGCTAATCGGACCATGGACCACTACTAAGCCATGCGTTGCTTAATGTATTTACCTGTCTAATTGGACCATGCATAGGAAACGAAATGTGCAATATGTATTCATAAGTATTTCGTTCTTCTCTGTTCATTTTCTCAGAAGTCGTTGTGTAAGTAATATTCGCTTATTAACGGATTCTTCGAATTATTGGCCTCAAATTTGTAATATCGGTTCGTTTGTGCTTTATCTGTGGACTTCCCGGCAGGGATGTGATCCGAAACGAAATTTTATTATTTAGTGCCGGATCGGTACGAAACTAAATTCCTTTGTACAAGCACAGTTTCGTACCAGTCTGATCCGAAATACATTTGTGACATTTCGTACCATTTCGTGAATTACTTGTGTAAAGTTTAGTTTCGGATCGTACTTTCTGTAGTTTCGTACCGACTTTCATACCGAGTTTCGTACAGAAGTAAAATGAAAGACATAACTTGTTATAATTTATTATTTATAAAGAAAACATGAACAGAAAGAAGCAGAGAACTAATTAACTCAAAAAATTAAGGATTATTATAAGTAAAAATTAAGTTATTTGAATAACATATTGCATTTAACAAGTAAAATATCATTAATGAATTCTGAACTTAAATTGTATCGCAGAATTGAGAGCGTCTGTCTTAAGTGTGAGAATAACCGCTCAACGCTTACTTGTGTTGTTGGTAAAGCCAGTACTGTTGTCGCAAGCTCATGTAATTGAGGATGATCTTGTTCTCGATCTCGCCAAAATTTTAATACACAGAACGGTTTTCGGGATGATGACTTAGTCCGCGGTGTATTTCTATAGAAATCCTGTAGGAGGAGTCTTATATTCCTTTCTTGCTCGGTGTGAATCACTCCGCTCATAACTTCACGACTTCGCAAAAGAGCATCTAAGTCATCTTCTTCATCACTGCTTGCAGGAGGCTCCTGAACAGAATCCTTTATTGTGCTTCGAGGAAATTCCTTTTCCATGCGACCTAATCTGAACCATACGCTCTCTAAATATATTTCTGCTTGTTCACGTTGCAGCACGCTAAGTGTAGTGTGGAAGCGAGGGTCCAAATAAAGTGCACCTAAAAATGCCTTGCAATCGAGAATAGTTCCTTCTCGATTTGACATGGCGTTACATAAGTCTGAAGCAAGTTCTGATATGACTTTTCCTGTCTGGATTTTACAGCGTAGCCAGATTTTAAAACAATCGCCTGCTGTTAATTGTTCGCATTGTAGGCGTTTGATTGCAATTTTTGCAGGCTCTAAAGCATACAGAAGTTCTTCGAACTCGGCCCACATACTGTCTGGAACTTGAGCCTCACAACTGAGAACAGCACCTTGACGAAATTCTTTTAAAGGTAACAGACTCGCAACCATGCCGTAACTTGAATGCCATCTGGTGACACAGTCAAGCGTCGGTCTTTTCAACCCTGCAGTTTTCAGCCTCAAGGCAACACTAGGTTTTCGAAGAGCAACAGCCAAGCTACGAGCTTTAGTTAAAGCTTCTTTAATTTTAGGTTTTTTTATCACATCTGAAATGGCGAGCTGCATTGTGTGCGCCGCACATCGCACACCAACTATTTCTAGCCCTAAGAGAGAGTTACACATTTGGGACTTAAGCGCGTCGGTGTCAAAGTTCTTAGAAGTAGATGCTTCCTAATCTTCATCATCACTATTACTGCTATTTTCCTCAAGTGCTTGATCACGCAGTGAATCATCTGAAAGAAGTCGGACCGTTTTCAACATATTTGA
The DNA here is from genome assembly GCA_951905685.1 of Eumerus sabulonum. Classification (NCBI taxonomy): domain Eukaryota; kingdom Metazoa; phylum Arthropoda; class Insecta; order Diptera; family Syrphidae; genus Eumerus; species Eumerus sabulonum. The sequence goes on from OX645060.1 coordinate 12,817,870, forward strand.
TGCATTGTCTGATGTAATAGTATAGATCATTGCGGGGGAAATGCCGAAGTTCCGCAGTACTTCTAAGACTTCGATTTTTAAATTTTCGGCAGTGTGACTGACGAAAAGCTCTTTAACACAGAGAACTCGCAATTTTATTTTATTTTCTTGGATAAACTGAATGTTTATTCCCAAGACCTGCCTATCCAAACGAGTTGCTTTGTCCATTTTCAAGCAAACAAGTCGCCCTTTAACCTCCGCTTGAATTTGTTCTCGAACTAGTCTTGCTTCCTTCTGAACTTCTGCCCGAATGTTAAATCTATTGATAGTGATTTGTTCGCTAGAAGGTTTACCTGCACTTAAAGCGGCGATGATAGGGTCAATGAGAAGGCGGAATCCAGAATCTTCCAAAATGGAAAGGGGGCGACCATCAAGAGTAACTAACTGTGTGCAAGCCTTTTTCAATATCTCCTCGTTCATCGCAATGGTCAAATATTCTTTTTTACGTTTAGAAGTTGAAGCTCTGTTGTACGAAGCTATTTCCCAATTAAAAATATGTAGTAATTTAAATATTGATAATATTTTTTACTAATTTATATAGTAGGTATTCGCACTTACAATTACAATATGTCGACATACTGTTACTATTACTAGAAGAAGAATATGAAAACATCTTGACCGCATCTTCTTTTTGTTTCTCCCGTCGATTCCGTTCCAAGCTAATCGCAGTACTTTCCACCGGATGAAAGCGAAAAATATGTCTCTCTAAGGCAGGAGAATGTTGTCCCTATTACTAGAGACATTACTAGAAACGTATATACGAGGGCTGTTTGGATCACTCATTCATACTAGAAATAAAGCTTAACATATTGTCTTTTCGGCGAAAAATAAACTCAATTTGAAGAAAAAAAAAAAAAAAAAAAACAAAACTGAGTTATTAAACCCCCTCGTGCTCGTTAGTCTGTCTCTGTTGAATAGTCTGTCTGTCTGTCTTCGTTGAATAGTTAACCCAACCAACATTTCAACAAAAATCATATAAAAAGTGAACTCTACCTTTAAAATGGCAGAACAGTTTCCAATTATACATTTCGAAGTATTCCTTTCTTCATTGTAGTCAAAATATTTCCTTATAAATTCTAGTGACGGCCGCCCACTTCTTTGCTTACAGCCTGACATGGTGATTAACCGCAACGGATGATATGTATGCACTAACTATACGATTTTTAATTACACCAAACTAAAATTCTCTATTAAATTTTACCTACATATAACAAATATGTATGTCACACCGAACTGTTAACTTCGAAATAAGCAGCTACTGTCGCCTACGGATGCGGTTTGCTGTTTTGTATTTGTACGAGTAGATATTTTGTAACGGTAAATTGTTCGGGTTTGCGCTTGCCTTCGTTTAACAAGAGCACAGTAATTTCAGCAATTCCATAGAAACACCAAATCGAGAAGACGAGAAGCACATACTTCTACATAGTATGTTTAATTTTAATGCACATACTCACACAGTTTCGGACTAAGGACACTAAGGTTCCGTAAACAGAAATTAAGTTGGATGGTAACATATACATATATAGTACAATTTAATACTGGATCAGATCTACGTTTCGTGTTTCGTACCGAGCAGTTTCGTACCAGGTAATATCGTACCTTAGTTTAGTGTCTTAGTTTCGTACCGATTTCATACCAATTTCGGATCAGGGTTTCGTGAACCGAAACTATTTCGGATCGTACCAAATAGTACAATTTCATTCCGGATCACATCCCTGCTTCCCGGTGTGTGTGTTCACTTAGATTTCGTTAGCTGGTGGTAGGCACAGTTTCAACTTTTAAGGGAATCGAGTCGAGAAAGGTGATTAAGTTTTTGAGTTTTAATTAAGTGATACGGATTTAAAAAAAAAACAAAATCAGTAAACGGAATTACAGTGAGCTTGATCTCAAAAAAAAAAAAGGTTGAAGTTATAACGTGTTTTGAAGAAGAACATTTATCTCAGAGAGATCTTGCAAAGAAGTTTAACTGTAGCAAAAGTCAAATCCAAAGAATTTTGAGCAGCAAGCAGGATATTAAATTGTCGTTTGAAAAATTTGTTGGCTTAAAGAGAAAACGCATAAAACGAATTTTATCTTTTGCCGAAATAGATGTTTTGACATTCAAGTGGTTTTGCTTAGCTAGAGAAAAGAATGTGCCAATATCGGGTACAATTATCCAAGCAAAAGCACTTACTATAGCAACAAATCTTCAGATTGAAAATGTTACTGCTTCAAATGGATGGCTTGAGGTTTTCAAATCGCGACACAATATTGTTTTTAAAATTCTGAGTGGGGAAGGCGCGGATGTTGATATTGATACATGCGGTGATTTCAAAAAAAGTTTGAAAGCCATCTGTAACGGTTATGACCCCAAAAACATTTTCCACCTGGATGAAACTGCGCTATTTTTTAAAGCAACTCCTACAAAGTCACTCCAGCTCAAAAATGAAAAATGCGGTGGTGTCAAACTTTCGAAGAAAAGATTGACAGTAGCGCTATTGTGTAGTGCGGTCGGGGAAAAGGAACCAGTAATGATCATTGGTAAGTTCATTTTCTGTGATCAATTTTCGTAATCTTACTTAGCGAATACGTTCGTAAACAAACAGGCAATGCAGCTAAGCCCAGAACTTTCAAATATATTAATATCGAAAGAGCGTTGGGAATACAATAGGAAGCAATAAGAAGGCCCGGGTGAACTCGACTTTGTTTCAAGACTGGCTAATCTCTTTTGACAAAAAAATGCAAAAGCAAAATCGAAAGGTTTTTGTTTTTGCAGACAACGCGCCATCTCATATTATAAGTGGATTAAAAAAAAACATCGAATTGAAGTTTTTTTTTCCGGCAAACACAACATCGCAACTACAACCACTTGATCAAGGCATCATTAAAAGTTTGAAGTCCCATTATAGAAATTACCTTGGTTTTATGCATAGAAAAAGCCAATAACATATCCGAGTTAGCTGCGAAAATTAGTGTGTTAGATGCTTGCGGCTGGATAAAAAAAGGATGGGAAGACGTAGCTCCAAGGGTAATTTCAAATTGTTTTAGGAAATGTGGGTTCTTCACAGGAGATGAAACTAACGTGATTGTTGAAGAGATAGCACCCGAACCTACGTTGCCAGAAGATTTTGTCACTATGGACAACAATGTTGCGACATCCAATGACTGGTCCGAAAATTGGGAAAATGTTTTTTAATCTCCATTCGGCCACAAACACCTGATGCTGAAGAGGGACATATCTCCGCTGATTCTTCTCCAGAGGGGGAAAGTGACGTAACTCCTTGTCCTGCAACATCTCTCACGTACAAAGAGGCTTTTTCACATTTAAACATTTTGAAGGACATTTCATGTGAAAATGGTTTGGACGAACTATGGGCATATTTGAACAGCTGTTCCCAAAAGTTACTAACAACTTTTAAGGACGCATCTGTGGTTCAGAAAAAAATTACTGATTTTTTTCTAATACCAATTAAGAAAATAAAATATACAAAATATAAAAAGCAAAAAAAAAAAAAATAAATATTTAAAAAAATGTCTGCCTTTTAATACTTAGTGGAAATAAAATTAAGTTCTTACAGCCTAAAAAAACACTCGAAACTGAAAGGTATGAATTCAAAAAATAGACCTTTGTGAGTGGACCGGTCCAATTAAAAAGGGACCTCCATAATCGAACCACCTCCTAATCGGACCACATTTCTTTGGTCCCAAGGGTGGTCCACTTTGACAGGTTTCACTGTAGTACAAATAAGACTTGGTCTTTTATAGTACATAAAACTAGCAAGTAGATTATACATGTGCAATAAATAAAAATAAAACAAAACAAAAACGTAATTTAAACATTAGGTATTAAACGTAGATACTTAAGAAACTACCTACCACCCCCGATAAGAAACCCGTGGTATGATGGCTAGTGTGAGCAGAAAAAGGCAGCAACCGACGAGGCGTACCAAAATGCGCTGCAGAGGAAAACCAGGGCAGCGCGAGAAGAGTACCGAGCCAGAAGAAGGGAGGAGAAGAAACTACTGCGACAAAAGAAAAGAATCTTCGCAGCCTCCCAGCTCAAGGATATCGAGGAGTCTAGGGATACACATAAAATACGAGCCTTTTACAAGAAAGCCAAAGGCCTTGCAGGAGGCTTCAAAAAGGGCACCCTGGCTCTTCGAAACTGCGAGGGTAATCTTGTCACCGACCTGCAGGGAATAGTGGATGTATTTAAGCAGCACTTCCAGCAGCTGCTTAACGAGCATGACCAAGGGAGAGTGGTAGGGACCGAGGAAATCCCAACTCCAGCCGCTGAAGTAGTCCTCCCACCCAGCATAGAAGAAGTCGGCACAGCTATTCAGAAGCTGAAGAACAACAAGGCCGCAGGCTCAGATGGCTTGCCATCAGAGCTCTTCAAGGCTGGCGGCGATGTTCTGGTAGGGAGTATGCACCAGATCATCTGCAGAATTTGGGAAGATGAAAGCATGCCCGACGACTGGAATACCAGCTCTATATGCCCCATCCACAAAAAAGGCGATCCTACCTCTTGCAAGAACTATAGAGGTATATCCCTGATCAATGTCGCATACAAGATCCTGTCCAGCGTATTGTGTGAACGTCTAAAACCGTTTTGCACCGCACTAATCGGCAGCTACCAGTGCGGCTTCCGGCCCGGCAAATCAACTATAGACCAAATGTTCTACTTACTTATCAGGCCTGCGATCCATGGAGGATCTGAGCCTGAGCTATAGCTGCCTTCCATCCTTGACGGTCCCGGGCACGCTGCTTCCAGTTGTCAAGACCAAGATGTCTTACATCCGCGATTACTTGGTCTTTATACCGGAGGTTCGGTCTTCCTCTTATTCTCGAACCAGGAGGCTCGGAGTCGAAGACCCTCTTAGCTGGAGCGTTGATGTCCATGCGCTCGATGTGGCCGAGCCAGTGCAGTCGACGGGTCCTTGCCTTCCGGACTACATCCACATCTTGGTACAGCTCGTAGAGTTCGCGGTTGTGTCTTCTTCTCCATTCACCTTCCTCACAGACAGGACCAAATATCCGGCGCAGAATTTTTCTTTCGAAAGAACCCAAAATCAGCTCCGCTGTCCTGCTTATCGTCCAGCTTTCGGCTCCGTACAGCAAGACTGGCAGAATGAGCGTTTTGTAAAGCATGACTTTGGTCTTTCGAGTGAGGAGTTTTGACCCCAGTTGTTTGGACAAGCCGAAGTAGCAGCGGTTGCCAAGGGCGATTCTACGCCGGATCTCCACTGTGGTGTCATTTGTGGAGTTTACGTTTGCCCCGAGGTAGACAAACTCCTTAACTACCTCGAAATTGTAGCTGTCAATTGTTATGTTTTGTCCCAGGTGGTGAGCGACGGATTGGTTTTTGCTTGACAGCATGTATTTCGTTTTGTCCTCATTGATCTTAAGGCCAATTCGTTTCGCCTGTTCTTCAATCGCCGTGAATGCTTCCACAATGCCACGGCGAGAACACGCGATGATGTCGATATCATCCGCGTATCCTAGCAGCTGGATGGACTTGTAAAAGATAGTGCCTTCCCTGTTGACGCCTGCCCGTCGCACTATCTGCTCCAGCACCAGGTTGAAGAAGTCACATGACAGCGCATCTCCTTGCCGAAATCCGGTGCATGTTTCGAATGGTTCCGAGGTCCTAGAACCGAGTTGCACGGTGCATCGCGTGTTTTTTAGCGTGGCGCGACACAACTGGATCAGTTTTACCGGGATCCCGAATTCGGCCATCGCCCCAAACAGTGCTTCACGATGAATGCTGTCGTATGCGGCTTTGAAATCGATGAAAAGATGGTGTGTATCGATTTGAAACTCGTTGGTCTTTTCCAGGATCTGTCGAAGTGTGAAAATTTGGTCTATAGTTGATTTGCCGGGCCGGAAGCCGCACTGGTAGCTGCCGATTAGTGCGGTGCAAAATGGTTTTAGACGTTCACACAATACGCTGGACAGGATCTTGTATGCGACATTGAGCAGGGATATACCTCTATAGTTCTTGCAAGACGTAGGATCGCCTTTTTTGTGGATGGGGCATATAGAGCTGGTATTCCAGTCGTCGGGCATGCTCTCATCTTCCCAAATTCTGCAGATGATCTGGTGCATGCTCCCTACCAGAACATCGCCGCCAGCCTTGAAGAGCTCTGATGGCAAGCCATCTGAGCCTGCGGCCTTGTTGTTCTTCAGCTTCTGAATAGCTGTGCCGACTTCTTCTATGCTGGGTGGGAGGACTACTTCAGCGGCTGGAGTTGGGATTTCCTCGGTCCCTACCACTCTCTCTTGGTCATGCTCGTTAAGCAGCTGCTGGAAGTGCTGCTTAAATACATCCACTATTCCCTGCGGGTCGGTGACAAGATTACCCTCGCAGTTTCGAAGAGCCAGGGTGCCCTTTTTGAAGCCTCCTGCAAAGCCTTTGGCTTTTTTGTAAAAGGCTCGTATTTGATGTTTATCCCTGGACTCCTCGATATCCTTGAGCTGGGAGGCTGCGAAGATTCTTTTCTTTTGTCGCAGTAGTTTCTTCTCCTCCCTTCTTCTGGCTCGATACTCTTCTCGCGCTGCCCTGGTTTTCCTCTGCAGCGCCCTTTGGTACGCCTCGTCGGTTGCTGCCTTTTTCTGCTCACACTCGCCATCATACCACGGGTTTCTTGTCGGGGGTGGTAGGTATCCTAAGGTGGTTTCGGCTACTTCCTGAATGGCTGAGCGGCAATGCAGCCACATACTATTAGCATTTGTGTTCGACGTAGGCATACCGTAGAGTTTTTCGCTCAGCTGCTCCCTGTAGACTCTGGCAACCTCCGGTGTGCTCAGGCGCCCAATGTCGAACCTCCTCCTGATGGGCTGGTGCAGCTTTCTGACATTGGACAGTCGAGCTCTGAATCTTGCTGCTACGAGGAAGTGGTCAGAGTCGACATTTGCCCCTCTGAATGTTCGCACATCCAGGATGTTTGACGCGTGCCTTGCGTCAATGAGCACATGGTCGATTTGGTTGGCGGTTCGACCGTCCGGAGATCGCCAGGTTGCTGTGTGGATTCGCTTGCGAGGGAATCTTGTGCTACTTATCACCGCATTACGAGCTGTCGCAAAGTCAGCGAGTCGGAAGCCGTTATCTGTTGTTGTATCGTGGAGGCTGTGCTTTCCGATCACTCCGCCAAGGGTGTTTTCCTTTCCGATTTTGGCGTTGAAGTCCCCGAGCACGATTTTTACATCGTACTCCGGACAAGCTCCGTAGGCGTTGTCCAGGAGGTCATAGAAGTCCTCCTTGATAGGGTCTTCAGCCTCGTCGGTAGGGGCGTGTGCACATATTAGGCTGATGTTATAAAATCTGCCTCTGATGCGGATCACAGCCAGGCGATCACTTATAGGTTTAAAGTCGATGACCTTCGACCTTAACCGCTTTCCCACGACAAATCCGCATCCCAGTAAGTGCAACCTTTTGTGACAGCTGTAATAAATGTCGCAATTTTTTTTCCTAATCATACCGTTTCCTATCCAGCGTATTTCCTGGACCGCAGTAATATCCGCCTTGTACTGCGTGAGGATTCCTTCTAGTTTATGAGCAGCTCCGGGAGTGTACAGGGTTCTGACATTCCAGGAGCATACTCGCAAATCGTGTTCCTTTTTCGTGCGTTGTCGTCGTCGAGTATCCGTCCGTGTATCCGAGGCATCTTGCTCATTCATAACTTTATGTTTTTTTTACGTGGGCGGATTGTTAGCCCGCCGCACAACCGCCATTCTGGTCGGGGTTTTTTCGCTGCATACGTTTGTTCACCTCCCAACGGTTGTTGAAGAGGCTATCCAGAGGGCGCCGCGAGGAGGCCGTATGTCAACTTGACCCGGGCATTTAAACAGGGATCGTTGCTGGCATCTCGCCAGGTTGAGAGCAATCAACAACTTTACCCTGTATGTCCGAGCCCATGCCCCCCAGACCAAATGTTCACACTTCGACAAATCCTGGGAAAGACCAACGACATTCGAATCGATACACACCATCTTTTCATCGATTTCAAAGCCGCATACGACAGCATTCATCGTGAAGAACTGTTTGGGGCGATGGCCGAATTCGGGATCCCGGTAAAACTGATCCAGTTGTGTCGCGCCACGCTAAAAAACACGCGATGCACCGTGCAACTCGGTTCTAGGACCTCGGAACCATTCGAAACATGCACCGGATTTCGGCAAGGAGATACGCTGTCAGAATGTGACTTCTTCAACCTGGTGCTGGAGCAGATAGTGCGACGGGCAGGCGTCAACAGGGAAGGCACTATCTTCTACAAGTCCGTCCAGCTGCTAGGATACGCGGATGATAACGACATCATCGCGTGTTCTCGCCGTGACATTGTGGAAGCATTCCTGGCGATTGAAGAACAGGCGAAACAAGTTGGTCTCAAGGTCAATGAGGACAAAACGTTTTTGGTTTTTGCTGTCAAGCAAAAACCAATCCGTCGCTCACTACTTGGATCAAAACAAAACGCTCATACTGCCAGTCTTGCTGTACGGAGCCAAAAGCTAGATAAGCAGGACAGCGGAGCTGATTTTGGGTTCTTTCGAAAGAAAAATTCTGCGCCGGATATTTGGTCCTGTCTGTGAGGAAGGTGAATGGAGAAGAAGACATAACCGCGAACTCTACGAGCTGTATGACAGCGTATATGTATTTGGTTTTACCCTCATTTATCGAAAGACCCATTGTAGCCACTTCTGTTTCAATGCTTTCGAACGCCTCATTGAAGTCTCGCTGTGTTCGCTCAATTCTGTCCCTGTCGTCCGCGTACGCAGGCAATTGGGCAGACTTGAAAGAGATCGTACCTCTTGTGTTGGTTAGTGAGCCTCGTATGATCTTTTTTTTTAAAAAGTTACATGACAGTGCGTCACCTTGTCTAAATCCTTTTTTAACATCCACGGTCTCAGTTAATTCGCTACGGAATTTAATGGAGCAGCGAGAGTTTTCCATTGTCATCCTGCACAATCTGACGAGTTTGGCAGGGATGCTAAAACTAGACATGGCTCTGTATAGCTCGCCTCTATGCACACTGTCATACGCGGCCTTGAAATCGACGAAAAGGTGGTGAGTGTCGATTTGGCATTCTTCGGTCGTGGGTGGGCTTCTCTAGCCTGAAACCACACTGATAAAAACCTATGAGACTATCCACAGAGGGTTTCAGGCGTTCACACAGTACGGCAGAGAAGATTTTGTATGCGGTGTTAAGGACACTTATTCCTCTGTAGTTGGTGCAGTTATAGGGGTCTCCTTTCTTGTAGACTGGGCAAACAAAACTGAGATTCCATTCGTCGGGCATGCTTTCCTCCGAAAATATTTTACCGATGAGCTGACGCATGCGCCCTACCAGATCACCTCCAGCCGCTTTAAATACATAGCTCGGCAGACAGACCATTCTGCCTGACAGTGGTATCTGATCTTTCATCGCCGTTAAACAGTCCACAGAAGTGTTCCTTCCATATTCTCAGCATCGACTGTGACTCTACTACTAGTTGCCCGTCTTCATCCCTACAGGCTTCTGCCCTGGCTTTACAGCCTTGGCATGACTGTTTTACTTTTTCGTAAAACTTGCAAGCATCATTCCTGCGGTAGCATCTCTTCATCTGCTCGATCACACGCTTTTCATGCTCTCTTTTTGTCTTCCTTAAAAGCTTGTGTTCCTCTCCCTGTTTCTGCTGGTAAAGTCCACGGGCAGCTCTCGTCCGTCTATGTAGCATGGCTTTGTAGGCGCTTTGCTTTGCTACATGGGCTTGTTCACATTGCTCATCAAATTAGAGGTTTCTAACTGTTGGCAGTTTGGCACATCATAGGCAGCGCCTCAGCGTGCTGGTAATGCTCCCACTGTTGTTCTGTGGGTTGTGCTGTTATTAACTGACTTTGCGGGGGGTAGCGGTCTCTTGGAAGTGTAGCTTTCCAACGTTAAACTTTCGTTGTCCAGCTCGACTCCTTTGCATTCTTGATATCCTTATTTGGGCCTTAACTACAACAGGATAGTGATCCGAGTCGATGTTGGCTGCTCGGAAGGTTCGTACGTCTAGTATGCTGGAGGAGTGTCCGAACCTTTCGAGGAGCCAACATCGACTCGGATCATTACCTTGTTGCAGCCAAGGTACGGATGCGAATTTCCCGGAATCAATGGAGTCGGAAAGCTGCAATCGCAAGGGACCGCCAGGACCTTCGCCCATCAAGTCTCCTTCAAGTCCCGATGCAATCTGCACAAATCACAGAACAGCAATGGAGTCGTTGTCAGAACACCATCAGAGAGGCCGCCTCAGATGTACTCGGTTTCAAGCCACCACCTTCGAGAAACTCCTGGTTTGATGACGAGTGCAGACAGGCCCATGTAGAGAAACAGAATTCATACATGGCTAGACCTCATCGACTGACGAGAGCTGCCCGCGAGCTCTATGAACAGAAAAGAAGGGAAGAGCATTCCCTCGAGAAGCGCGAGATCGAGGAGATGGAGAGATGTTATGGCAGGAACGACGTCCGAAAGTTTTACAAAAAACTAAGACGAACATGCCAAGGCTATAAAGCCAGGGCAGAAGCCTGCAGGGATGAGCACGGACAATTAAGGGAATACTGTCGATTCTGAGATTGTGGAAAGACCACTTCTGCAGACGGTATAACAGCGATGATAGTCAAAATGCCGCCATCAGGCAGAACGAACCATTCACAATAGACGAAGATGAAAAAGAATCCCGTCCACCCGACCTAGACTTCGACTTCCCGCAACTATTAAAAGCGGCTGGAGATGAGTTGGTTCGGAATATGTATGCACCAGTTCATCTGTAAGATATGGCCGGAAGAAAGCTTGCCCGATGAGTGGAACCTCAGTATTGTATTGTCCATAAGGACATTGGACGTTTCTGACAAACTCGTCAGGTTGTGCAGGACGACGATGGAAAATTCTCGCTGCTCCATTAAGGTCGGAGGTGAACTAACTGACCCCTTTGATGTTAAAAAAGGTTTTAGACAGGGCGACGCACTGTCATTTCTTCAACATTATTCTTGAAAAGATCGTGCGGGACTCTGCGGCCAACACAAGAGGTACAATCTACTTCAAGTCTACACAATTGCTTGCCTACGCAGATGACGTTGACGTTATTAGACGGACAAAGCGGGGCGTCAATGAGGCGTTCGCAAGCATTAAAGCAGAAGCGGCTAAAGTGGGCCTAAGGGTAAATGGGGACAAGACGAAATATATGCTATCATCAAAGAAAGACGCACAACACCGTCGTCTTGGTCCGAACATCACCTTCAGCAGCTATATTTTTGAAGTATTCAAGGACTTCGTCTGCCTTGGCCCGAGAGTGACAAGCAGCAACGACACCAGAATGCTGAGATAAGACGCAGAATAACTCTTGCCAACCGCAGCTTCTTTGGGCTCAAGACGCATCTGAGTAGTAGAGCTCTCTCTCGAAAAACTAAGGTATCCCTATACAAAACCGAAACCTTAACCATCCCGGTCCTCCTCTATGGCGCTGAGGCTTGGACGTTATCAAAACGGACGAAGAGGCTCTTGGACGTTTCGAGAGGGAAATTCTGCGTGCAATCTTTGGTCCAACGTCTACGATGGCTGGGCCATGTAGAGAGAATGGACATCACCGCTCCGACCCGAAGAGTCATCGACACCAACGCTGGGGGACGACGCAGCAGAGGACGACCGCATCTAAGGTTGTGCTTACTTACTTACTTATCAGGCCAGCCAGATCCATGGAGGATCTGAGCCTGAGCTATAGCTGCCTTCCGTCCTTGACGGTCCGGGGCACGCTGCTTCCGGTTGTCAAGACCAATATGTCTTACATCTGCGATTGCTTGGTCTTTATACCTGAGGTTCGGTCTTCCTCTTATTCTCGAACTAGGAGGCTCCGAGTCGAAGACCCTCTTAGCTGGAGCATTGATGTCCATGCGCTCGATGTGGCCGAGCCAGTGTAGTCGACGGATCCTTGCCTTCCGGACTACATCCACATCTTGGTACAGCTCGTAGAGTTCGCGGTTGTGTCTTCTTCTCCATTCACCTTCCTCTCAGACAGGACCAAATATCCGGCGCAGAATTTTTCTTTCGAAAGAACCCAAAATCAGCTCCGCTGTCCTGCTTATCGTCCAGCTTTCGGCTCCGTACAGCAAGACTGGCAGAATGAGCGTTTTGTAAAGCATGACTTTGGTCTTTCGAGTGAGGAGTTTTGACCCCAGTTGTTTGGACAAGCCGAAGTAGCAGCGGTTGCCAAGGGCGATTCTACGCCGGATCTCCACTGTGGTGTCATTTGTGGAATTTACGTTTGCCCCGAGGTAGACAAACTCCTTAACTACCTCGAAATTGTAGCTGTCAATTGTAATATTTTGTCCCAGGTGGTGAGCGACGGATTGGTTTTTGCTTGACAGCATGTTTTCGTTTTGTCCTCATTGATCTTAAGGCCAATTCGTTTCGCCTGTTCTTCAATCGCCGTGAATGCTTCCACAATGCCACGGCGAGAACACGCGATGATGTCGATATCATCCGCGTATCCTAGCAGCTGGATGGACTTGTAAAAGATAGTGCCTTCCCTGTTGATGCGTGCCCGTCGCACTATCTGCTCCAGCACCAGGTTGAAGAAGTCAGATTACAGCGCATCTCCTTGCCGAAATCCGGTGCATGTTTCGAATGGTTCCGAGGTCCTAGAACCGAGTTGCACGGTGCATCGCGTGTTTTTTAGCGTGGCGCGACACAACTGGATCAGTTTTACCGGGATCCCGAATTCGGCCATCGCCCCAAACAGTGCTTCACGATGAATGCTGTCGTATGCGGCTTTGAAATCGATGAAAAGATGGTGTGTATCGATTTGAAACTCGTTGGTCTTTTCCAGGATTTGTCGAAGTGTGAAAATTTGGTCTATAGTTGATTTGCCGGGCCGGAAGCCGCACTGGTAGCTGCCGATTAGTGCGGTGCAAAATGGTTTTAGACGTTCACACAATACGCTGGACAGGATCTTGTATGCGACATTGAGCAGGGATATACCTCTATAGTTCTTGCAAGAGGTAGGATCGCCTTTTTTGTGGATGGGGCATATAGAGCTGGTATTCCAGTCGTCGGGCATGCTCTCATTTTCCCAAATTCTGCAGATGATCTGGTGCATGCTCCCTACCAGAACATCGCCGACAGCCTTGAAGAGCTCTGATGGCAAGCCATCTGAGCCTGCGGTCTTGTTGTTCTTCAGCTTTTGAATAGCTGTGCCGACTTCTTCTATGCTGGGTGGGAGGACTACTTCAGCGGCTGGAGTTGGGATTTCCTCAGTCCCTACCACTCTCTCTTGGTCATGCTCGTTAAGCAGCTGCTGGAAGTGCTGCTTAAATACATCCACTATTCCCTGCGGGTCGGTGACAAGATTACCCTCGCAGTTTCGAAGAGCCAGGGTGCCCTTTTTGAAGCCTCCTGCAAAGGCCTTTGGCTTTCTTGTAAAAGGCTCGTATTTGATGTTTATCCCTGGACTCCTCGATATCCTTGAGCTGGGAGGCTGCGAAGATTCTTTTCTTTTGTCGCAGTAGTTTCTTCTCCTCCCTTCTTCTGGCTCGATACTCTTCTCGCGCTGCCCTGGTTTTCCTCTGCAGCGCCCTTTGGTACGCCTCGTCGGTTGCTGCCTTTTTCTGCTCACACTCGCCATCATACCACGGGTTTCTTGTCGGGGGTGGTAGGTATCCTAAGGTGGTTTCGGCTATTTCCTGAATGGCTGACTGGCAATGCAGCCACATATTATTAGCACTTGTGTTCGACGTAGGCATACCGTAGAGTTTTTCGCTCAGCTGCTCCCTGTAGACTCTGGCAACCTCCGGTGTGCTCAGGCGCCCAATGTCGAACCTCCTCCTGATGGGCTGGTGCAGCTTTCTGACATTGGACAGTCGAGCTCTGAATCTTGCTGCTACGAGGAAGTGGTCAGAGTCGACATTTGCCCCTCTGAATGTTCGCGCATCCAGGATGTTTGACGCGTGCCTTGCGTCAATGAGCACATGGTCGATTTGGTTGGCGGTTTGACCGTCCGGAGATCGCCAGGTTGCTGTGTGGATTCGCTTGCGAGGGAATCTTGTGCTACTTATCACCGCATTACGAGCTGTCGCAAAGTCAGCGAGTCGGAAGCCGTTATCTGTTGTTGTATCGTGGAGGCTGTGCTTTCCGATCACTCCGCCAAGGGTGTTTTCCTTTCCGATTTTGGCGTTGAAGTCCCCGAGCACGATTTTTACATCGTACTCCGGACAAGCTCCGTAGGCGTTGTCCAGGAGGTCATAGAAGTCCTCCTTGATAGGGTCTTCAGCCTCGTCGGTAGGGGCGTGTGCACATTTAAGGCTGATGTTATAAAATCTGCCTCTGGTGCGGATCACAGCCAGGCGATCACTTATAGGTTTAAAGTCGATGACCTTCGACCTTAACCGCTTTTCCACGACAAATCCACACCCCAACATGCCGCAATTTTTCTTCCTAATCATATCGTTTCCTATCCAGCGTATTTCCTGGATCGCAGTAATATCCGCCTTGTACTGCGTGAGGATTCCTTCTAGTTTATGAGCAGCTCCGGGAGTGTACAGGGTTCTGACATTCCAGGAGCATACTCGCAAATCGTGTTCCTTTTTCGTGCGTTGTCGTCGTCGAGTATCCGTCCGTGTATCCGAGGCATCTTGCTCATTCATAACTTTAGGTTTTTTTTTACGTGGGCGGATTGTTAGCCCGCCGCACAACCGCCATTCTGGTCGGGGTTTTTTCGCTGCATACGTTTGTTCACCTCCCAACGGTTGTTGAAGAGGCTATCCAGAGGGCGCCGCGAGGAGGCCGTATGTCAACTTGACCCGGGCACTTAAACAGGGATCGTTGCTGGCATCTCGCCAGGTTGAGAGCAATCAACAACTTTACCCTGTATGTCCGAGCCCATGCCCTCCACGCAATTAATACTAATGAATAATATTATGAACATTCTTTTCCCTATATACTAATTTGGTCTTATCATTATTTCGCTCAGTGTATGAGACATCTAATATCCAAAAACTGTTGAAACGTACAACCAAGAATCTGTTTGTGATAGTGTGAGATGTGTTCAAATCGACGCAGCCCATACACATACCTTACCATGTCATTAAATGCAACAAGCTACTTGTGATGCGAATTGAAGTCGAGCTTGCAGTAAACAATTGTGGCATAATTAATTAAGGGTAGAACTAATGTTTTTATTAATTTAATCTTTGTGTCAACTGGAGTAAAGCTTGATGACAACCAAATTTTACGCAGCCCAGCATAAATTCGCCCAATAACATAATTTGTATGGTCAGCGGCGGAGAGAGAGCAGTTTAACTTAAAACCGAGATTGGTAACAACATCCACAAATTGAAGCTGCTTATCATTTAAGAGTACAGTCGGCAATTTATTGGTATCATAAAGTTTCTTAGATATAAGAACAGTTTGGGATTTGCTAGCATTCAATCTGAGTCCATTGCACAGTGACCAGTTGTATATTGCTGACAGGTCTTCATTTATTCTCACAAATAGATCCTCAATGAGTCCAATTGGTCGGGACAAGTATACCTGAGCGTCGTCAGCGTAGAGATGTATGTTCACGTGGGAACATACTCTAGGTAGGTCGTTGATAAAGATGCAAAATAGTATTGGCCCCGGTATTGATCCCTGCGGCACTCCTGAAACCAAGCTTCTAAATTGCGATGATTTCCCAATACTAACCACCCTTTGAAAGCGATTTTCTAAATAGCTACTTATCAATCCCACCGATCTTTCGCTAAATCCAAAGTACAGTCTTAGTTTATGACTTAGAACCTTGTGGTCCACGCTGTCAAAGGCCTTAGAGAAATCAAGTAAGCAAAGCACCGTTATGTTGTCTTGATCATATGTAGCCCTTATATCGTCAAGAATTTTAATCATAGCTGTCGAACAGCTATGATGTGCTCGAAAACCGGACTGAACAGGGGATAGCAAACAGTGCTGATTTAAGTGGGCGGATATTTGGAGCGCAAGAATTTTCTCGAAAACCTTTGACAAACATGGTAAAATACTTACTGGGCGAAAGTCGGTTGCCGTAGATGGTTGAGGTTTTTTCGCGACCGAGATGACTTTAGTCAATTTCCAACTATCAGGGAAGGAAGAGCTCATAATGCCAAAATTGATGATATGCGTTAGGGAACTTGGTACGAATAGATGTAAAATACTTAAGTACAATAAAAGATTATTTCTTGAGCGCCTTAGAAATAGTATAATGTTTCATGACTCATATATGACCGAAAGCCCAAGGCATATAGGAAGGATACTTCAGAATGAGCTTATAAGAGTGACAAATACTTTTATATGTAATAGAGTGTGGACAAGTAAAATAAATAATTGGTACAATGAAGAGCTACGATCTCTAAAACAGGAAAAAATTAATAAGTACCAGGCATTTAAATTCTACAACAATGAAATAAGTTGGAAAAATTATTGTGCAATAAGAAATCAGTACAAGGCAGAACTAGTCAAAGTCAAAAACGAAAACATAAGACGAAAAATAGCAGGGGCTAGTGATCAAAAAACGATGTGGAAGTTAATAAAGTCATGTGTTCTTAATAAAAAAATGAATGCCTTAAAAAGCATTAAGTTCGAAGGTCAGTACGTTAAAGACAGCGAAACTTTGGCCAACAAATTTAATGAATTTTTCATAAACAGTGTTACTGAAATAAATAATTCCATTCCAATAATACCGTACTCGGAACAGTATAACTTTACTGAAGCAATATTTAAATTTGAAAATGTCAATCTGAACCAAATTAAAGGAATTATAAAATCAATGAAACAAAAAAGAGACTTTAATTATATTAGTGCTAAAATGCTGAGTGACGCGTTGCCAATAATTGGAAACATACTAGTATCATTAATAAATAAATCAATGTGTAGTGGACAATTACCAGAAACTTGGAAAGAATCAGTCGTAACACCTGTCGAAAAAGTAAAAAATATAGATTTTTGTGAAAATTTTCGCCCGATTAATGGACTTCCCCAATACGAAAAAATTTTGGAAAAGGTGGTTCAGATTCAACTTGAAACATATTTTGAATCGAATAACCTATTTCTCGAAAATCAATCAGGATTTAGAAGAAGACACTCATGTGAATCAGCCCTTAATAGCGTGATAGTAAGCTGGAAAGAGGAAATTACCAAAAAAAAAAAAACAGTGTCTTAGCGATATTTCTAGACTTTAAGAGAGCCTTCGAGACTATAGATAGGAGCATCCTTCTTAATAAGTTAAGCAGATACGGAGTACGAAATAAAGAGCAAAAATGGTTCCAGTCGTTCCTAACGGGAAGATCACAACGAACAACCGTAAATGGAATCTTGTCAAGTAGCAAAGAAACAACCTTAGGTGTCCCTCAAGGATCAATACTAGGGGCCTTACTGTTCATCATCTATATTAATGACATCCAGAACATAATACAATTCTCCCAGATTGTGATGTTCGCAGATGATGCACTGCTATTCATTTCTGGTAAAGATATTGTCGAATGTGAACAACGAATTCAAGATGATCTCAGCAACCTAAGCATTTGGCTAAAATCAAACAAATTAAAACTAAACGTATCCAAAACAAAATGCATGGCATTTAACTGCAATTGGAGAGTTAATCTTGTAGTGGATAGCCAAGTGCTCGAGCAAGTTGACCGCGTAAAATATTTAGGTGTCATAATTGGTTCAAGACTAAAATTTAACCACCATGTTGAATATGTAATAAAAAAGTGTCTAAAAAAGTATTCATTTTAAGCAGAATAAGGAACAGGGTATCCTTAATTAGTGCAATTAACATTTATAATGTGATGATAAAACCCCATTTTGAATATTGTTCGTCAATTTTATTCTTATGTAATTCTACTATGATACTCAGTCTACAACGTATCCAAAACAGGGCGATGAGAATCATCCTCAAGTGCAATAGATACATACATGCCAATTATTAATATGTTGAATATGCTACAATGGTTGAGTGTTAGACAAAGGATCATTCTTAATGTATTAAACTTTATATTTAAGATTAAAAATGACCTAGCTCCAAAATACCTGAAAAAATACGTTAGATATATTTCTGACTGCCAGCCTTATCAATTAAGAAATGGAGGAGATTTAAGACTCCCAAACTACCGATCGAGTTTATTACAAAACAGTATTATCTATAGAGGATTTCAACTATATAACTCTCTGCCGAATGACATAAAAAATGAAACAAGTATTATCGCATTTAAAAGAAAAGCCATTTACCATGTCAGATGCAACTATTCTTATAATACATAGCCGTCCCTATAATTTTATAATTTTGTAATTTTGTAATTGTGTTAATTGATATGTATATAATGTCAATCTTATTTATTTAAGTTTGTTATGTAATGTAATGTTTTATAAATACCAACTTAAGTAGTGAATCAATCGCTAAATAAATTAATAAATAAATAAAAATAAAAAAAAAACTTAAGGTGTGTGGTAATATCATCTTCACAAAGCGAATAGATATACCATCCTCACCTATAGCATTGGAATTTATGGAGAGAATAGTATTTACTACATCAATTTCTGAGACGATTTCAAAGTCGAAGGCAACTCTATTAAAAGATAGCTGACTATCCGGAGTAAAGCTCGGATTATTGCCAGGATTTGAAAGAAATGCTTCGTTTATATCATCTACATTTGTATTAATTATAGTAGCGACTTTTTTCCCAACACCAAAGGTGCGTAGATTGCTCCATAGCTTCTTAGAGGTTTGGTCAGTGCTCAGCTTCGAAAGAAAATATCTTTTTTTTGCTCTTCGCGTAACGAATGTTGAGTAGTTACGAGCTCGACAGAAGATCTCCCAATTCAGAGTTGACGGTCTAAGCTTCCATCTGGTATACAATTTGTTACGAGCTTGGTTTTTAAACCAAGTGTTAAATACACCATATTAAATAAAAGTGTGTACTTTACTTAAGAATTTTTTTAAATAAACAGGTATATAACCTAAATAACAAATAATTTTGCAGTATTCATTCTTCTTTTCTACATCTGTGAATTTTATTTCATGTTTTTAAACTTTTTATTGCCGTTTTTTTGAATTTTTCCAAAAACCCATATATGGGTTTTCATGCATTGGCGAAACAACTGACTACGTATTCATACATGGACATGACTCTTATATGCACATGTGTTTTTAGTGCAAAAAAGGCAATAAAGGGCAAATAGGAGACGGAAATGAATATACCGTGCATCATAAATACCCATATAAACAAATAAAACCAGGCAAACGGCACATTTAGGGTGTACTGATATATTCAGGTATAAATGTAAAAAAAAAAACCGGCCAAGTGCGAGTCGGACTCGCGCACGAAGGGTTCCGTACTATTATGTATAAAAACTCCGAAAAAAGCATGTCTGTTGTATGGGAGCCCCATTTATACATATATTTATTATATTCTGTCTAAGTATATACAGAAATACATAATCAGTGACATTTTATTCTCACTTTTCGGATGGTTAAAATCTAGAATGTTGTAATTTTTAGAAAATACTCATTTTTTGAGTGATTGCCAATTTGGGTTTAGACGTGGCAAATCGACTGAAACTGCTTTATTGAAATTAACTGGTGAAATATATAATAGTCTAAACACTTCTCAAACACCATCAACATTATTTGTTGATATCAGTAAGGTCTTTGATATGGTTAATCATACTTTGCTACTCGATAAACGTTACAAAGCGGGTTTCAGAGGCTCCATTTATAAATGGTTTTCTTCTTATTTATTCAACCGTTATCAAGTTGTGAAAATTAGGAATGTTTACAGTTCTATAGACTTCTTAAATATGGGTGTTCCCCAAGGAGCAGTATTGGGCCCAATCCTTTTTCTAATTTATGTTAATTCGTTTTTCATACAACCTATTAAAGGCAAAATAACTGCCTTTGCTGATGAAACATCTCTTTTCCACTCAAACACTAACTTAATTGATAGTTTTGCAGATGTTAATAATGACCTAGATATGTTAAGGAGATGGTTTAATTATCATAAACTAATAATTAGCAACAAAACGAAGTACATGATATTTAATATCAATGGTACAGTTTTCAGAGACCTTTCCTTATATTATCATGCACCATTGTGTAATCGATTTGTTCTTGAAGATATAGTATTCAACAATCAAGAATGTTTGAAAATTGCTTCTTGATTGAACACGTGGACAGTTTTAAATATTTAGGTGTTACATTGGACAAACAACTTTGTTGGAAAGACCATTCAATATATTTGAAACATTATCTAAATGGGGTTATAAGATAATTATTCCATCTCAGTATGCACTTTAATCTCTACCCGTTTTAAAATACTAAATGTATACTCGCACCGATATGGAACTAGCAAAAACATGTCCATGTCCGGAACTAAATGTATTATCGCACCGATATGGAACTAGCAAACCATGTCCATGTCCGGACCTGAATGCATACATACACATGTATGACATTCGTTCACGAAATGCGGTGCGGGCATTATATTCTTTTCTTTCATTTCTTTTCTTCATTTCAGTTCAAGTGTGCTGTACAGTGTACACCAACTGTTCGAGCTTTATCGCCACATCTCCATACTTTTGGGTTTCTTAAAAACCACAGGGTATAAGTCATACCGTATGAGAAGCATGTTCGTTGCATTTATGTTTTTTTTTTTTCGTTTTGTACATATGTGCTTGATGAATAAGGGTTGAATGGAACTATGGAACTCTTTTCGTTCAATTTGCGGAGCGAGAGGACATGTGTCCGAGAGAGGACATAGTTCCGTGAACTATACATGTCCGGAACTACCCAACTCTACTTCGTAATGTACATATGTATGTATGTATGTATGTATACTTATACATAGCGTAGAGATGTGTGAGTGTATGCACGTATGTGATGCGTATGCACGTATGTGATGCGTATGCACGTATGTACGTATCGGTTCGTATGTGTGCAAGATCGCTTGCTCCTCTTGCTCACTTGCTCCTCTCCACCTGCCGCGACGTCGTGCGAAAGGGATGCTAGGCCAGCTGCGAGGACTGGTCGTGAGTAGAGATGAGACGAATATATTAGTATTCATCAAGATATTACTAATATTTCCCCATATTAGGTATTACTAATACGAATATCTTGAATATCATGATATTTTGATATTCGTCAACACACCGAATACCATGTGAATCCAAGTCCTACTAATACGAATATCTTGGATATCATGATATTTCGATATTCGTCAACCCGCCGAATACCATGTGAATCCAAGTCCTACTAATACGAATATCTTGGATATCATGATATTTCGATATTCTTCAACACACCGAATACCATGTGAATCCAACTAATACGAATATCTTGGATATCATGATATTTTGATATTCGTCAACACACCGAATACCATGTGAATCCAACTAATACGAATATCTTGGATATCATGATATTTTGATATTCGTCAACACACCGAATACCATGTGAATCCAACTAATACGAATATCTTGGATATCATGATATTTCGATATTCGTCAACCCACCGAATACCATGTGAATCCAAGTCCTACTAATACGAATATCTTGGATATCATGATATTTCGATATTCTTCAACACACCGAATACCATGTGAATCCAACTAATACGAATATCTTGGATATCATGATATTTTGATATTCGTCAACACACCGAATACCATGTGAATCCAACTAATACGAATATCTTGGATATCATGATATTTCGATATTCGTCAACACACCGAATACTATGTGAATCCAACTAATACGAATATCTTGGATATCATGATATTTTGATATTAGTGATATTTCGTATCGCTTTAGATATTATAATACTCAATAACGAATATATTCATATCAGGTAATATCTCAATATATTAGTATTGACCCACCTCTAGTCGTGAGCAATGGCGCCACGCGATTGCCCTCACGCCGACTTACCCACAGCAAGAATCGCGAATTTGCTACGAGACTCGCGAAATATCCCACGCAAAAGAAAAAAAAAAACACCGTCATTGTTTCCAATTCAATATGTCACACATTTAATTTCCTTAACCTAACTTAATCTAGGTTTACAATTAATCCTTAAAACTACCCTACACCGTATGTCAATAAAAAAAGTCGAAATAAATAAAAAAAAATATATGTAAAAAAAAAAAAAAAAGGAATTCACTGTTCAAAAAAGTAAACAAACCGCAGCTTGAGTATTCGAACAGTCGTACCGAAACTCCTCTGACCAACGACTTAGCCCGCATCACCAATCGCGACACACAAATTTGTGATTTCAATACCTTATAAAATGAACGTGATATCCGCGACCAACGTAGGCAATAGGACACACGGTACGGCCGCGTACCGGGAACTGCTTAAAACCGTACCGGAGTTCTTCCCCGAAGATCACTCTCCGAGTACTTCGCCGAAGATTTCTCCCCGAGTTCTTTGCCCACTCTCCCTCATGTGCTACAAGGAACAAAAAAAAAAAAAATAAAAACGCTGACCTTCTGCGGGTTGAACTCCACTCGTTCGCGTGTCAAGCGCTGATCGTACCCTCGGGCTGTCCGCTTTCTTTGAGTTTGGTTTCCCAAAATGGATGACTACGAGCCGCTCACAAATGGGAACTGACCGAAAGATGACAACGAAAACCTTTCGAAACAATTTATTATTGGTTGTTTGTAATTTTGTATATGTATAATTAATTTTGTTCTGTTTTTAGTATTTGTCGTGGTAGCGGCAACAGAAATACATCATTCTGTGAAAATTTCAACTGTCTAACTATCACGGTTCATGAGATACAGCCTGGTGACAGACGGACGGACGGACGGACGGACGGACGGACGGACAGCGAAGTCTTAGTAATAGGGTTCCGTTTTACCTTTAGGTACGGAACCCTAAAAACCGACCAAGTGCGAGTCGGACTCGCGCACGAAGAGTTCCGTACCATCTGTATATATAAATACATTTTTTTGCATTTTAAATTCATTTTATTTTCAAAAATCTTATAACTATCTTACGCGCTAGACAAAATGATTAAAACTAGCTTATATTATAACTAACATTAGTGTCTTACTGACCCTAAGCGGGCACTCTAAAACAAACAATATAGATATACTTAATCTATGCCTTTCGACAACTTAATATTAACCGAAATAATGATCTTTTATTAAATTGAATGTATGCTAAGAAAATTACAAAAACTTAGCTTAATAACGAGCTAAGGGGTATACATAAAACTTACGGCCTAACTAAAACTAACTAATTCTAACTTAATATCTTAACTAAAATGTATGTACAAAAATTGTATAATTCATATATATAAAATGTATATACATCTTTTTTTCTTTTTTAATTTTTCGATTTTTTTTTTTGATTTTTTATTTTTTTATAAAATTGCCCAACACTTATAACCTACCTTAGCCTACCCTAACCTACCCTAGCCTACCCTACCCTATCGGAGTCCGCCAATGGCGTTCGGCGAACCTGCCTTGAAGAGGCTATATTAAAAGATATATTAAAGACGGAGTCCGTTAACCACCAAAAGCGTTGATGCTGTCGGACAACGTCTTCTCTATCTCGGCGAGAAACCGCTCTACTGAACCTGAGGCGCTCGGGCTCACAGAGCACGACATCAGGTTCGTAAAGGAGCCGCCGCTCCACAGAATTACGGGCCACATGGAAGATTAGCGGTACCGCCAATCTATCCTGGATCAGCCCACAATTATCGAAGTAAAGAAATGCTTCCGGAGGCACAAAGCCATTCAGACGCACTTTTTCATAATACATAAAATTGGGGTAGGAAGCCCCAGAGATCAGGTTATTGGTCGAAGTCATTGCCCTTGCAGCGTGACCTCGAATCAGTTTAATCAGAAAGTTATCTATCCGTAAAATCCTTGCCCTATCGTATAGGACCCCGTTGGGATAGAACTTTCTGTACTCAGACTCTGGTGTTCTGTGTAATCCAAGGCAAGTCCTCAGACATTGTCTCTCAAACACCCGAATCCTTTCCATTAAGCTTGCGCTCACATTAAACCAGACGGGACATCCATAGGCAATCATAGGCCTGATTAAGGCCATGTAGCAGATTACCTTCACCCTAGAATCAAGTTGGCTGCAGTGAAACAGCCATCTTGTCAGGGCGAAAGCGCCCCGGGCTCTTTCCAGAGCAGCATCTACATTTTTGTTAAAATACAGATACTGATCCAGCCAGATCCCGAGGTATCTGACCACACTTTTACTCGCCAGTGGACGATATATATAAATACGAAAGAGACTGTATGTATGTTACCTCGTCAGTCATCACACTAAATCACATTTTTCGTATGATAACAGATCTTGGTTGCAGGCAGGTTATCGGCAAAAGTCTTCATGATGAGATATACAGTGGTGGAACACTAATCAGAAACACATAATTTCGTGTGAAAAAGTAGTTTATTTTTCCTTAAAAGTATACGTTTTTTTTATTTTTTTTTTTTTTTATAAACGACAATTGCTATTGCATTCACTTACATAAACAAAATGAAAAAATGGTTTATATCACATACACAATCACAAAAACAAAAAAAAAATGTCAGTTTGGTATGCTTTTTAATTGGAAATATAATTAGAAACATTGGGATTGCCGTGTTACTTTCCGGTAAATATCTAACGCGGTGTGTCTGTTCTGTTCAATCATCTTAGTTTAGTCTTTAGAATTAATATTATTTAAAATTATCTAACAAAATGGGCAAAATAAGAGCTGCACACCGGAATTGAGGTAGCTCATAATACATAAGTATTGCCAAGGAAAGGCTTCCATGGATTCTGTCGCTAAAGACTTAATGTGCTCCAAAAATATGGTTTACGGTGCAATTAGGGTCTATACGGAGAAAGGCAGCATGGAAAACCCCAAAAGATAACACCGGACGAGGAAAACCACAGTCACGGAGAATAGACTCATCTGCCGGCTAAGTAAGACCAATCTTTTCTGACTAGTAAGGACATTCACTCAGCTGTAGCGACTGAAATAAGTGATCAAATTACAGCTAGAACTGTAAGGAACAGATTACTTGAAAGAGGATTGCGGGGTAGCATTACACGCAAAAAGCCGTACGTTTCGAAAAAAAAATATAAAACGTCAGCTAGAATTTACAAAAGAGCACATAAATAAACCCTTATCTTTCTGGGAAAAAGGTATTTTGAAGTGATGAATCCAAAGTTAATACGTTTGGATCTGATGGTAAGAAGTATGTGAGACAATCTATTAGTAAGTATACATGGCACCACTGCATACATGACAGGACCGTTCCGTCATGCAACGGGGACCATCTTCACGTGGTCACGTCCAGCAACGGGGGCCAACTTCACACGTCACACAGCCAACGAACAGGACCAACAGCGGGGCGTCGAGAGACTTCAACTAACTAAACTTTGTGTCACATTTCTCATATTTAAACTAAACTTTGTATTACCTTTTTTTCATAGTTAAAATAAACATTGTATCGCCAATACAATCTGCCAAAAAAGAACTTGACCCAAAGTATACCACTAAGCCCATCAAACATGGGGGTGAAAATGTCATGGTGTGGGCAGGATTTTCCTGGTACGGTGTTGGTCCAATTGTACGCATCAACGGGCGAATGGATCAGCATGTTTATAAAAACATATTGGTTAATGTTATGGAGCCCTACGCTTTCAATCATTTGCCAATAACGTACACTTTCCAGCAGGACAACGATCCCAAACACACTTCACGGCTGGTTAAGAAGGTTTTTGAGTTGGCCAGCGCAGAGTCCCGATCTCAATCCCATTGAGAACTTGTGGGCTGATGTGGAGAGAAGCCTAGCACCAAAATCTTCAAGGAATTCTGATGAGCTTTTCAAGAACATTGAGCAGGCTTGGAACAATATGCCATTAAAACGATGCCAAGACTTGGTATCGCCAATAAGGGATATCCCACAAAGTATTAGTATTGTTTGACATAAGTAAACATATTTGAAAAATTATATTTAGTTTTTGGTTGTTTTGTGTTCAGTTGTTAGTCTCTCAGAGCTGTGTTTTTAATTATATTTCCAATTAAAAAGCATACCAAACTGACATTTTTTTTTGTTTTTGTGATTGTGTATGTGATATAAACCATTTTTTCTTTTTGTTTATGTAAGTGAATGCAATAGCAATTGTCGTTTATAAAAAAAATAAAATAAAGAAAACGTATACTTTTAAGGAAAAATAAACTACTTTTTCACACGAAATTATGTGTTTCTGATTAGTGTTCCACCACTGTATGTAGTTGATCATCAAAGTGTCCATTGAATTCAAATCAATTATCTTACTTGACAGCAACGATGTGAAAAGGTGAATTAACAATAAATATGGGGAAAAGGTTGGCAGCTAGGATTAATTCATCAAAGACACAAACATATTGTCGACTAACTTTAGTTCAGTATGTGACCAAGGGGATTTTTTGGATGAAAATCATGTCTGTTATATGGGCGCCCCCCTTAAATATTCATTTTGTTCTGTTTTTAGTATTGTCGTGGTAGCGGCAACAGAAATACATCACCTATGAACATTTCAGTAGGGTGTTATGGAGGATTCAAGCGCTTTTTTGTATGAAGCGATGACACGACATGTATGAAGTTCATTTAAGTTGGGAATTTGCGTTGCGGTTAGGAAATGTATGGCGGTTCAAGTGCTTTTTGGTATGAAGCGATGGTATGAAGGTGTTCTGGCGCTAATTCACATCTACGCCACTGGATGTGATTCATTCATTCTTGACAGTATATGTTACATATCTATGTGTCTGTAAATATTTCTTAGCGTTTCAAATACATATTAATACATACACACACACACATATATATAAATATTACTGGAATAGTATAAACAAATGACCCATTACATAGTTGTGAATTTGCGTGGGGGGTTAGGAAATGTATGGCGATTTAGTCGCTATCTGTGTTGTGTGTGTGAATCAATCACATCCAGTGGCGCAGATGTGAATTTGCGTAGGGGTTAGGAAATGTATGGGGATTTAGTCGCCATCTGTGTTGTGTGTGTGAATTAATCACATCCAGTGGCGTGGATGTGAATTTGCGTGGGGGTTAGGAATGTATGGGGATTTAGTCGCTATCTGTGTTGTGTGTGTGAATCAATTACATACAGTGGCGTAGTTGTGAATTTGCGTGGGGGTTATGAAATGTATGGGGATTTAGTCGCTATCTGTGTTGTGTGTGTGAATCAATCACATCCACTTTTTAATATGCGAAAGTATATCCACGTTGATTCACACACACAACACAGATAGCGCCAGAATCCCCATATATTTCCTAACCCCAACGCAAATTCACACCTTGAATAATCAAATTACATAGCGCCAGAACACCTTCATACCAAAAAGCACCTCAACCGCTTCATACCAAATCCCTTCATACCATCTCTTC
This sequence comes from Eumerus sabulonum, assembly GCA_951905685.1. Taxonomy (NCBI): domain Eukaryota; kingdom Metazoa; phylum Arthropoda; class Insecta; order Diptera; family Syrphidae; genus Eumerus; species Eumerus sabulonum. The sequence continues at coordinate 12,845,304 of OX645060.1, forward strand.
ATACCAAACCCCCTCATACCATCACTTCATATCATCGCTTCATACCAAAAAGCGCCTCAACCGCTTCATACAAAATCCCTTCATACCATCGCTTCATACCATCATATATCTATTGCTAATACATAGATATGTATATAGTTTATCTGTTCCCCTTAAAATTGAATGCTATGTGTTACGCAAAACAACTTAAATAAACAAATTAAATAGCGCCAGAACACCTTCATACCATCGCTTCATACCAAAAAGCACTTGAACCGCCATACATTTACTAACCGCAACGCAAATTCCCAACTTAAATAAGCTTCATACATGTCGTGTCATACATGTCGTGTCATCGCTTCATACAAAAAAGCGCTTGAATCCTCCATAACACCCTACTCATTTCAACTGTCTAACTATCACGGTTCATGAGATACAGCCTGGTGACAGACGGACGGACGGACAGCGAGGTCTTAGTAATAGGGTTCCGTTTTACCTTTGGGTACGGAACCCTAAAAAAGGATAAGAATAGAAAAAAATTGTATAAAAGGACCAGTAGAAGTTCAAAATAAATCAGATTCGGAATAAATCGAAAGTAAGTCCAGGCGGGGGTGTATATTTATTTTAAATTTAAATTTTGCGGTAATTTAATTTGTTAGAATGAACTCAAAGGCTTTCTATGGAAGTGCTTAGCATGTTAATCCTATACCTGGTGACGGCTATCGAAGTGATGATAATCTAGTTTCCGATTCTGGTGATGAATATGTTCCTAGTCGATTTCAACATCGTCGAAGTTCTGTTGTTATCCCCGAGACAGAAAGCGATTTTTCCGATGATGAAACTAATTTTCCCCAGAATACAAAAACTATTTCGAAAAAAACTAACGCTCCTAAGGTTAATTGGCAAGAGGAACATTTAGAGCCCTATGATGAAAATAATTTCAAATTCACGGGAATAACAAAACTACCGGATTATCTAGAAAAGCTTGAGTCACCAGCAGATTTTTTCTTATTTCTGTTTTCCAATGATCTTATTGAAACTATAGTAAGGCAATCCAGTCTAAAAGCTGTACAAGACAATATAAACAAACCAGCCAGCATAACTAGACAAGAAATGGAGCAGTTCATCGGAATGGTAATTTTCATGTCAATAGTGATATTACCTGCATCACGCCACTATTGGAACAAAACTATTGGACAACCCACTATATATCAATTGATGACATGCAATAGATTTGAAACCAAAAAAAAAACATTTGCACTTCAATGATAACATCAACTTCATTCCATTCGGTACTCCAGGACATGATAAGCTTTTTAAAGTGCGACCACTTTTGGACGGGATCAGGCAGCAACTTTTGCTCGTGCCAAAAGTAGAGTTTCTAGCAGTTGATGAACAAATAATACCAACTAAAGTTCGACATGACCTGAAGCAATATAATCCTGCAAAACCTCATAAGTGGGGCTACAAAAATCAAGTTCTGAGTGGGGTGTCGGGATTAAGTTACGATTTCGATATCTTCGCTGGTGACCAAAGCAACACTCGTCCTGATGGCGCTCCCGACTTAGGTATTAGTGGAAATGTTGTTACTCGTCTCACGGCAACTGTACCAAGACATGTTAATCATAAAATCTTTTTTGATAATTGGTTCAACAGTCCCAAACCGCAGGTACATCTTACAAAAAATGGACTTTTGCCATTAGGTACTGTTCGCCTAAACAGAGTGCCCAACGTTAAAAAAAAATGAAAAAAAAAGGCCGTGGATTCTACATTGAAAAAGTTGCTACCATAGAAGGAGTCCGGGTGAGTGCCATCACTTGGTTTGATAATAAACCAGTTCATATGCTTTCAACTTACGTTGGAAGTGAACCTGCAACTACAAAACAAGGATATTTTAGAAAAGAAAAACGATATAAGGGTATAAACTGCCCTCAAGCTGTTAGGGTTTACAATCAGCATATGGGAGGTGTCAACTTATTAGATTCTATGCTGGGTTTATACAGAATTCAGTTGCGTTCTAAGAAGTGGTATAAGAGAATTTTTTTTTATATGGTGGATATGTGTGTTGTCAACGCCTCTCCCTTTCCTACATCCCCAGCAAGTGGAAGGTAGCCAAAGTCATTTTCATACCCAAGGCAGGCAAAAGCTCCCACACGTATGAAAATGATCTAAGGCCTATTAGGCTCACTTCTTTTCTATTAAAAACTCTAGAGAAGATTTTGGACGTACACATCCGGTACAGCTGCATCTCAGGAAGGCTGTCGGATAACCAACATGCCTACAACAAAGGCAAATCGGTGGAAACAGCACTCCACTCATTGATCAGTAAAATAGAAAGGTCTCTGGAAAGTAAACAATACACTCTAGTCGCCTCTCTCGACATTGAGGGCGCCTTTAACAATGTTGAACCATGGGCCGTCATCAAGGTGCTGTCTGATCTGGGTGTTACGGGATCAGTGATAGAACTGGTACGACAGCTGCTAATACAAAGAGTTGTCAAAGCCAACTTCGCTGGTGCCGTCAGAATGGTCAGCAAAGGTACACCACAGGGTGGAGTACTCTCCCCTCTCTGGAACGTGGTGGTCAACGAACTACTGCTGATGCTGGAGCAGGAAGGGTACGCTGTGATCGCCTATGCGGATGACATTGCTACTGCCGTCACAGGAAAATTTCCCAGCACTCTATGCGACCTTATGCAGAGTGCACTATATACAGTAGAAACCTGGACACGGTACTGTGGACTTGGGTTGAACCCAAAGAAGACCGATCTAGTACTGTTCACTAACAAATATAAAATTCCGCCCCTCAACCCACCGAGGCTGGGTGGAACTCAACTAACAATCAAAGAACAGGCTAAATATCTAGGCCTAGTCCTTGACAGGAGGCTGAATTGGAAACCCAACATTCTTGATCGGGTCAAGAAAGCAACTGTTACCCTCTACAGCTGTAAGAAAGTAGTGGGCAGGAGGTGGGGTCTCCAACCAAGCATTATGTACTGGCTTTACACAGCAGTCATAAGGCCTATCCTCCTGTATGGCGTCGTAGCCTGGTGGACTGCTCTGGACAAAGAAGTCAATCGAAACCTTCTGGGGAAGGTACAAAAATCGGCCAGCTTATATATAAGCGGAGCGATCAGATCAACCCCCACGGAGGCCTTAAATGTTCTACTACATCTTCCACCATTAAACCTTTTCAGCAAGCAAGTTGCTGCATGCGCGGCCCTAAGGATGAGGAGCATAAGAAAATGGCCCACATCTCAAAAAGGCCACACCACCATTCTAAAACACTTCAAGGTACCCATGGACACTGACTACATCAACCCGCAGAATGTGTTCACCAGGAACTTCGAAGTTGTCTTTCCATCCAGGGAGGAATGGGCTAAAGAGAAAGTCATACCAAAGGACTCGATCTCTCTCTATACCGATGGCTCTAAGATGGAGTCGGGTGTAGGCAGTGGGGTCTACTCCGAGGAACTTCACCTCAACCTATCATTTAGACTCCCAAATTACTGTAGTGTGTTTCAGGCAGAAATAACTGCGATAACGGAGGCCCTGGCATGGCTCAGGATCAATGTAATATCCACAAAGGATATTATCATTTGCACGGATAGCCAATCTGCGATAAAATCCCTGGCAGCGGTAACCCACAAACCAAAGATATCTCTCAACTGTCGCCTATCTCTAAATGAGGACTTACCTCGGCGCGCCCTTCTTCGACAATCTTAGTGAGCTAGCAAACCAAAAAATAGCTCAACTCCACCGCTTTATTAGAAGCACCGGTTGGTTCCCAGGTAGCGGATCAGGGTAACCTGATCCAGGTGGTATCACAATGGGCCGGTTTCGGCCTAAGTGTGGCTTACGCCTACCACGCCAACCTAACCTAACCTAAGATCATAGAAACGCTGAATCACGGGAACTCCTCAATTACCGTCAATACGGTTTCCGCAGCAACAGATCCACTGGTGATTTGATGGCATATCTCGCCGATAAGTGGAATCACTCGCTTCACCAAGCAGGTGAAAGTAAAATTGTTGCACTGGATATTCCGAAAGTATTTTACAGGGTTTAGCATGAAGCGCTTTTGTCGAAAATGCGTGCTTTTGGGATCGATGAGTCTGGATGGATTCAATGGATTAGAAGCTACATTTCGAATCGTTCAATTCAAGTTGTTTTGGACGGATTTAAGTCTGATACTTACTTACCTACTTATCAGGCCAGCAATCAATGGAGGATCTGAGCCTAAGCTATAGCTGCCTTCCATCCTCGACGACGGGTGCTGGTCCGACAAAAAGCGAGTAAGAGCCTCTGCAGCCGAACACCTTGCAGCTCTGCTAGTCAGGTCCTAGGTTAGGTTAGTTAAGTGGGTGCCCTACTGACGAAAAGTCAAGGTTCACCTAGACTACATGGAGTCCATATAGTCCATTCATTTTTAACCCGTAGAAACTTAGACATTTTTCGTTGAGCTGAACCATCTGGACGAGGAATAGAGTCCTAGTACATATTCTGTTCAGCCCAATGTTACTTACTTCCTCTAGTCCCGAAAGGGGTTGTCTTCCTAGGAATACGTTCCTTTTTTCGGCTAGCGCTGGGCATTCACACATCAGTTAACAAATGGATTCTTATACGTCCTTATCCCTGCAGAAGGCATTGTGGATCTGGTCTAGTCTGGCTGCATGGTAGGATAGCATGCTGTGCCCAGTGAGGGCACCGACTGCTAGTCGAATATTCCCACGATTGAACTTTAGAAGATTTTCTATCCTTTGCTTATTATAGACGGGCCAAGTCGATCTCGCCGTTGCGCATGTGTCCAAGTGACACCATCGCTTATTGGCCTTCATTAATAGCTCCGTCTCTATCTCTGTAGAGCGTGCTGAGTGGCGTTTTGGTTTCGGTTGCGATCTGCGGGAAGTTTACGCCTCATCCTAGCCTAGCTGGGTCGTCCGCCCTCTCGTTTCCAGAGATATTCATATGACCCGGTACCCAGCAGAGGGTCACCTTGTTGACATCTTATGTCTGACGATTTTGGATCTTATCCGTGCTGCCTGCGGAGCCTTAGTGGCTGCCTGGCTGTCAGCATAGATGTTGATCCTTTTTCCTGAGAGATTCTCTCTACTAATCAGGTCTGCCGCTTGCTTGATTGCGAAGACCTCAGCTTGGAAAACACTGCAGCCATAATTTCTATAGGAACGATGTATATCCATTTCGGATCCGTCGGTGTAGATTGCCAGTTAATTTTCCGTGCGAACCATATCACCGGTCCATTGCTCCCTGGAGGGAATTCTAATAGAGAATCTATTAGATCGGTTCCGTTTCGGTTCTGAATCTCGAGATGGGCCATCGATCCAAGACTGATGCGTGGCTGTGAAGACTCTTTATCCAGAGACCAGATTCTTGTAGTCTTAGCGCAGTTCTGGCTGCGACGCTCTCGGAGTATATGTCCAAGGGTGGGCGGTTCAGCATGGCTTCAAGGCTACCTTGCACGAATATAGTGCCACGTAGGCCTTTTTGACTCTTTCGTCAATATTTGCTCTTCAACAAAGCTTGGAGTCCAGGATTATGCCAAGATATTTGAGAGATTTTCCATGGATCAGATCTATACCATTCATACGGGGGTGTAGGTGTATCTTGATACAGATCGTTTCCTTGTAAAGAGTACTATCCCTGTTTTCGCTGGATCTACTCCCAGGCCTCTTCCCTTGACCCAGTTATCCACTGATTCAGTGCATATCTTAGTCTATCGCTGAGGAGCTGCGGACATTTTCAAGAGATTAAAATGACAATGTCGTCGGCGTAGGCCATGACGTCAAAACCATCTGCCGCTAGAATCTTAACGATTCCATCGCCCACAAGGAGCCACAGGAGGGGTGATAGAATGCCACCTTATGGTGTACCTCTATTTACCCACACCCTTCCACTTGCTCTACCCATCGCCGAGTTTGTTATGCGAGTACTCAGCATTTGCCCAATCCAACTGCATATTCCCAAGTTTATTTGGGCCATATGAAGGCTGGACACTATTGCCTCGGTACTAACCTTATTAATGGCACCCTCAATGGCACCTAGAGTCAATTCCTTGATATCGAGCGATTTTTCTATCGCATAGACTACCCTATGCAGAGCAGTATCTACCGATTTTCCCTTATGTACGCGTTGTGTCATTGTGACAGGTAACTTCCCTTACGTACAAGTCTATTATTATTCGTTCCAGCGTTCTCATCAGGAAGGACGATAGACTGATAGGCCTAAAGTCCTTTGCAGTAGCATGGTTAACTTTACCTGACTTGGGTATGAATACCACCCTAACTTCCCTCCACGCTTGAGGAACATAACCCATCCTGAGGCACCAGGAGTAGATGCGCTTCAGCCATGGAAGAATGACTTCGCATGACTCCTGCAACATGATCGGAAAGATCCCATCCATTCCCGGTGCCTTGTAAGGGTCAAAAGATTTGATTGCCCACAGGATCTTATTCTCCGTAGCAATCTTATCGATTGTCTCATATTCAATATATTCCCTTGGCAGCGTGCCCGCCGAATTGAAGGTTCCTGCATCCTCGCAGCCAGGGAAATGACACTTTGATAGGGAATCAAGTGCGCTCTCGTTTGAATCTGTCCAGCTACCATCAGATCTTCTTATAGAGGACAATCGTGTGGGAGTTTTGGCAAGGACCTTTCTCAGACGAGCTGTACCCGTACATGATTCAATAGAGCCAGAGAAACTTCTCCAAGAGTTCCTCTTGGCGAATCTAATTTCTTTTCTGAGCCGCTTAACACTCTCTATAGGTTGACCATTCGATGGCCCCCTCTTTTTCAAGATTCCAACTAAGTCTAGAGATACGAAGTCGCTCCGCTATTGTACCATTCCACCATGGTGGGTGGTTTCTTTTACTGGGTCGTCTGGTAGGACATGCCTTCTCGAAGGACCGTTTTAGCTTGCTGGTGAGGTTTAGTACCATATCATCGATGTCTTCCATGGAGTTGGGGCTCCCTTCCGGATGTCGGTTAAGGGTTCCACCCAGCTCCGTGTTAAACCTCTGCCAATTCGTCTTCCGCGGGCTTCGAAAGACAGTCCTGTCCGGCCTACGGAAATTCAAGTCGAAGAAGATCCAACAGTGATCAGAGATGATGCTTTGTCGGATACTCTCCAATTAGAGATTCCTGCATTACCGTTACCATCATTTACAAGTGTTATGTCTAAAACCTCCCTTCTGTTACTGGTAATAAACGTTGGTGAATTACCCCGATTACATGTATGTATGTATGTTGGCGTTACAGCCCATGAAGGACCAGAGCCAAGCTTCTCTCAATCACCCATGTTGTGTGTGATTCTGTTTTTCGCATAGGTGAAAGGGACCTACAGTTTAATGCCGATTCCGAACGGCGTGAGTCGAGAAGCTTTTTCAAGGCAAGCATATACTACGGGGAGTTTTGCCAGTATCCCGCCGAGGAGGGACTCCACGAAATTAACATTCGATGGCGTTGGTGTTATCGGGATCCGAACTCGCTCATCGTGCGCCAGAGTCCAACACACTAACCACTGCGCCGCGGCGCTCTCGGTTACAAACATACATATAACTAGGTTAGTACTAAGGACATAACTGAACAAAGCCTCACCCCTACTATTAGAGCTACCCCAAGTAGTGTGATGAGCGTTAGCATCACACCCTACGACTAAGTTCCTCATACCTTGATCGGCCATTGCGATCAATATTCTCGTTTCCATAGAGGGGACTTCCGTGCCCTCGTCGTGCGGTAGGTAAGCCAACGCCATCGCAAGAGCACCCTCCTTTCCTGCAACTTCCACCACCGTCTGGTCACCCGAGATGAAATTGGTTAGCATTAGTAAGTGGAGTTATTTGTTAGCGACGATACAAGATCTAACCTGGCCTTCGCTACCGTTATAAAAGAGGCTGACGGTGATATTCTGATATTCTCGTGATAGCTTTGATGCACATTGTTATGACAAATCCGCTGATACTCCTGTCCTTTTATGCGTTTATGAGGGCCGTCAAAATGTAGTCCGTCCGTCTCAGAGCTTGAAGTTTTTCTTACAGTTATGGTTTACTAGGTGGATGGCAAAGGACTAACAAAGAGGTAGCATCTATCCGACGGATGCTGGCCTGCTAAAAAGCGAGAAGAGCCACCTCAGTCGGACATCTTGCGGAACTGTTAGTAAGTCCTATCCTCACCTCCTCGTGGTGCCATCTGGAGATTTCCTATGGAAATTGCAGACGGGGAAGGGCGAATGGCGAGCCTCCTGCGCCAAAAAACAGGATTAGTCGGTTGGGCTACGGCCTAGTAAGCCGTAACCGTAAAAAAAAAAACACAAATTCCGAAACAACCACAAGCCTCGGATATAACGGACCGGATTTATGTTCAGGACCCTTGCAAAAAACGAAAAAAGGACAATGATCTTCGGCTTTGTACGTGGAATGTTAGGTCCCTACACAGGCCACGTGCAGCCAAACAACTTGCAGACGCTCTAGACCGCTATAAAGCGGACATCACCGCCATCCAGGAAATGCGATGGAATGGACCGGGTATAAAGCGGATGAAAAACTGCGATATTTACTACGGCGACTGCTACAGGGAGAGAGGGCAACGATTGTTTGGATGCGGATTTGTTGTTCGAGGTGGACGAAGGCAAAAAGTCCTAAGCTTTCGGCATGTGAGCGAACGCCTCATAACAATCTGTACCAGGGCTACATTTTTTAACATCAGCCTGATCTGCGTCCAGGCCCCCCCAGAAGACAAGGATGACTCCACCAAAAATGAGTTCTACGATCTCTTAGACAGAATGTATGCCCAATGTCCCAGCTATGACGTCAAAATTATACTAGGAGACTTCAATGCTAAGCTGGGTAAGGAAAGCATCTTTGAAGGAGTCATCGGCAAACATAGCCTACACGACGCCACCTCCGATAACGGACACAGGCTGAATGATCTTGCTACGGGGCGAAATTTCCTTCTAGCCAGTACGCGCTTCCCGCACCTCGATATACACAAAGGCACCTGGCGGTCTTTTGATCAATCGACTACCAACCAGATTGATCACATCGCGATCGACGTCAGACACTCCTCCACTATTCTTGATGTTCGAACTTTCCGAGGGGCTAACATCGACTCGGACCACTATCTTGTAGTACCCAAGATGCGCTTACGAATATCACGAACGCAACGGAGTAGAGTAAGAATACAAAGTTATGTCGTCGGAAAGCAACTATCGCCAGAAACTGCTCGTGCTTTTACCGATCGCGTCTCCCTTAAGCTCTCCAATACACCTCGATCCTCCACGCTATCAATAGAACAGCAGTGGAGCCTTTGCAAATAAGCCCTGAAAAGCTCTGCATCCGAAGTTTTAGGCTTCAAGGCTCCACCACGAAGAAACACCTGGTTCGATGACGAGTGCAGGAGGATTCATAGAGCGAAGCAGGATGCATATAAGGCCTCGCTGCATAAAAGAACAAAAGCAGCTCGTGAGCTCTACGAGTTAAGAAGAAGGGAAGAGCATAAGCTTGAGGATTTGGAGAGGTGTTACTGCAGGCGTGACGATCGAAAGTTTTATCAACAGATAAAGCGAACATGCCAAGAATATAAAGCCAGAACGGAAGCGTGCAGGGATGAGAACGGACACCTAGTAGTAGAACCGCAGTCGATGCTGAGATTATGGAAAAACCACTTCTGCAGGCTGCATAGCGGCGATGTTAGTCAATATACCGCTGTCAGGCTGAATGATCCATTTCTAATCGACGGAGACCGCAGAGAATTCTGTCCCCTTGACCTCGACGAAGTTAAGATTGCCATATCGAAGCTCAAGTCGAATAAAGCTGCTAGCGCAGACGAACTGTCTGCTGAGCTCTTCAAAGCAGCTGGGGTTGACCTGGTTGGGAGCATGCACCAGCTCATCCGTAAGATATGGTTAGAGGAAAGCATGCCCGAGGAATGGAGTCTCAGCATCGTATGCCCGATCCACAAGAAAGGAGACCCCTCTGATTGTGCCAACTATAGAGGAATAAGTCTCCTTGACATCGCCTACAAAATTCTTTCTGCCGTTTTGTGTGAACGCCTGAAGCCTTTTGTAAATAAGCTGATACGTCCTTATCAGTGCGGATTCAGGCCAGTGAAGTCCACCATCGACCAAATCTTCACACTACGGCAGATCCTGGAAAAAAACCAATGAATTTCGAGTCGACACTCACCGCCTATTTGTCGACTTCAAAGCTGCATACGACAGCGTAATTAGAGACGAGCTATACAACGCTATGTCTACCTTTGACATACCTGCTAAGCTCATCAGACTATGCAAATTGACTTTGGAGAATGCTCGCTGCTCCATCCGAATCGGTGAACACCTTACCGATAGTTTCGATGTCAAAAAAGGATTTAGGCAAGGCGATGCGCTGTCGTGTGATTTCTTCATCATCATATTGGAAATGATTGTGCAAAAATCACTGGCCAATACAAGAGGCACAATCTATTTCAAATCCTCGCAACTCCTTGCATACGCCGACGATATTGACATAATTGATCGCAGGTAGATCGCAGCGAGATGTCAATGAGGCGTTTGCGAGTATTGAGATAGAGGCCACGAAAATTGGTTTGGCGGTAAACGAGGCCAAAACTAACTATATGCTGTCATCAAAAAAGGACGCTCACCACCGACGTCTCGGCCAGAACGTTTGTATAGGCAGATATAAGTTCGAGGTAGTTAAGGACTTCGTCTACCTTGGCTCCGCAGTGATCTGGAACAACGACATCAGTACCGAAATCAAACGCAGAATTGCCAATCGCTGTTTCTTTGGGCTCAGGAGGCAGCTGAGTAATAGAGCCCTCTCCCGAACGACAAAGTTGACTCTATATTAGACCCTTATCATCCCGGTCCTGTTGTACGGCGCAGAAGCATGGCCACTATCAAAAGCAGATGAGGAGGCCCTTGGTCGGTTCGAGAGAAAGTTTTTGCGCGTGATTTTTGGGCCTATAAACGCAGACGGGGAATGGAGGAAAAGATTCAACCACGAACTTTACGGGCTGTACAGCGACATGAGCCTAGTCAGGTGTCTACGGATTCAACGCCTAAGATGGCTGGGCCATGTAGAGCGAATGGACACCACAGCTCCAGCCCGGAGAGTCTTTGAATTCAACCCCGAGGGGCGAAGAAGCAGAGGACGGCCGCACTAAAGATGGCGCACACAGGTGGAAGGGGACCTCAGCCAACTGGGTGTGCGGCAATGGAAAAGGCTAGCGAAAGATCGTGCTAGATGGAGGGGCATGTTGGTTGAGGCCCAGGTTCACCCCGAACTGTAGCGCCCACTAAGAAGAAGAAGATGGTTTACTAGGCCGTAGCTCAACCGATTAATCCTGTTTTTTTTTTTTGGCGCAGGAGGCTCGCCATTCGCCCTTCCCCATCTGAAATTTCCATAGGAAACCTCCAAATTGCACCACGAGGAGGTGTAAATGGGACTTACTAACAGTGCCGCAATAAGTGATCCTCTCTGCTATCCTTGTATATTTAAGGCCTTAGATGGCATACAAATAGTTGAAGATGAAGTCAGATGCACTCTGTCAATTTAGGGAACGAACAATTCTGATTTTATCATCGACCATGGGTTGGCGACATTATTGAGAGTACAAGTCTCACTTTCGATCCATCTCCACTCCCTTGACTTGACACCGTTGTTTGTAGACAATAAATCCCATAAGCCCAATCGAACAACTCAACAATTCGATAAATCAAAATCAAATCGCCTCCAATTAGAAACAGTAAACGAATGTAGCGATAAATCCTTCAATCTACATCTGGTAAACACCCAAGGCGCCCAGCCTATTGTTCCACTAATGTTTACGAATGCGCCACCGGCTGACCGCCTACACCGCTATCTAATCCTCAAATACTCACGCCATTAGCATGTCAGCGGTATTTTACGATCGAATTCCACTGACTTGTTAATCGCTTGATGAATTTATGAATAGATTGGAGGACCAACGACTAAGTATAAGATCGCTGGAGCCAACGGTATGCAAATGCATATAGAGTCAGGGCGTGTGAAGCCAATTCATTGAGTCAGGTGTGTGGGTGGCACTTGGATCGAGTATTTTAATAAATTTAATTGCGAGTCGCTCTGCTCGGTGAGTTTTTTAATTTATTTATGAGGAAGTGTGGCTTAAGGCCGGCGGTCGCCTTAGTAAACGCCGACAACGACGATGTCAACTGTTCCACGATATGTAGATAGGTTAAGATACGACCGTCGGCGTGATTGAATTGACAGGAAAGATCAATCGATTCCTAATACAATTTATTTATTTCTCATGATAGTTATTGGCTCATTAGGATTAGATAGTTCGGTTTATTGCAGTCACGACGACATTTTCCAAGGTAGACAGACCTCCAGTGGAGTAGCAAGGGAGCAGTTAAGCTCAGACATTTTGTGTCGACTCAAAATGAAAAAGTCTTACAAGGTCTCGGGAGAAGACTCCTTTACTCGCAAGTATAATACATTTCATTCCTTCGCTCTTCCGTAGCATGTCCATAGGCAAGTCTAGGCCGCTATGATAGAGGCAGTGAAATAGCACTCCAATTGGGCTAAAAGCTCACATAAGACTGGGGTTCGGAATTCTTGCAGGGAACAGTATGTAGAGCTTGAGGCCCTCATGAATAGCTATCTGTTACAAAACAATATCCAGTATCCAATGCAAGCCCACTAGGGTGATTCTTCACATAGAAGCTACTCCAGCGATGTAAGCAACACAATAAACCTGTGGTTCCGGCTTCTTCTTCTTCTTCTTAATGGGCGCTACAGTTCGGGGTCAACCACCATACCCCTCCATCTAGCACGATCTTTCGCTAGCCTTTTCCATTGCCCCACACCCAGTTGGCTGAGGTCCCCTTCCACCTGTGTGCGCCATCTTAAGTGCGGCCGTCCTCTGCTTCTTCGTCCCTCGGGGTTGGATTCAAAGACTCTCCGGGCTGGAGCTGTAGTGTCCATTCGCTGTACATGGCCCAGCCATCTTAGGCGTTGACACCTGACTAGGCTCAAGTCGCCGTACAGCCCGTAAAGTTCGTGGTTGAATCTTCTCCTCCATCCCCCGTCTGCGTTTATAGGCCCAAAAATCACACGCAAAATCTTTCTCTCGAACCGACCAAGGGCCTCCTCATTCGCTTTTGATAGTGTCCATGCTTCTGCGCTGTACAACAGGACCGGGATGATAAGGGGTCTTATATAGAGTCAACTTTGTCATTCGGGAGAGGGCTCTATTACTCAGTTGCCTCCTGAGCCTAAAGAAACAGCGATTGGCAAGAGTAACTCTGCGCTTGATTTCGGAACTGATGTCGTTGTTCCAGGTCACTGCGGAGCCAGGGTAGACGAAGTCCTTAACTACCTCGAACTTATATCTGCCTATACAAACGTTCTGGCCGAGACGTCGGCGGTGAGCGTCCTTTTTTGATGAAAGCATACATTTAGTTTTGCCCTCGGTTGCCGCCAAACCAATTTTCGCCGCCTCCATCTCAATACTCGCAAACGCCTCATTGAAATCTCGCTGTGACCTATTATGTCGATGTCGTCGGCGTATGCAAGGAGTTGCGAGGATTTGAAATATATTGTGCCTCTTGTATTGGCCAGTGATTTTTGCACAATCATTTCCAATGTGATGATGAAGAAGTCACACGTCAGCGCATCGCCCTGCCTAAATCCTTTTTTGACATCAAAACTATCGGTAAGGTGTTCACCGATTCGGATGGAGCAGCGAGCATTCTCCAAAGTCATCCTGCATAGTCTGACGAGCTTAGCAGGTATGTCAAAGGTAGACATAGCGTTGTACAGCTCGTCTCTGATTACGCTGTCCTATGCGGCTTTGAAGTCGACAAATAGGTGGTGAGAGTCGACTTGAAATTTATTGGTTTTTTCCAGGATCTGCCGTAGTGTGAAGATTTGGTCATGGTGGACTTCCCTGGCCTGAATCCGCACTGATAAGGACCTATCAGTTTATTTACAAAAGGCTTCAGGTGTTCACACTAAACGGCAGAGAAGATTTTGTAGGCGATGTTAAGGAGACTTATTCCTCTATAGTTGGCGCAATCATAGGGGTCTCCTTTCTTGTGGATCGGGCATACGATGCTGAGACTCCATTCCTCGGGCATGCTTTCCTCTAATCATATCTTACGGATGAGCTGGTGCATGCTCCCAACCAGGTCATCCCCAGCTGCCTTGAAGAGATCAGCAGACAGTCCGTCTGCGCCAGCAGCTTTATTCGACTTGAGCTTCGATATGGCAATCTTAACTTCGTCGAGGTCAGGGGGACAGAATTCTCTGCGGTCTCCGTCGATTAGAAATGGATCATTCTGCCTGACAGCGGTATATTGACTAACATCGCCGTTATACAGTCTGCTGAAGTGGTTTTTCCATATTCTCAGCATCGACTGCGGTTCTACTACTAGGTGTCCGTTCTCATCCCTGCAGGCTTCCGTTCTGGCTTTGTAACCTTGACATGTTCGCTTTATCTGTTGATAAAACTTTCGAACGTCACGCCTGCAGTAACACCTCTCCAAATCCTCAATCGCGCGCTTCTCGTGCTCTTTCTTCTTTCTTCTGAGAAGCTTATGCTCCTCCCTTCTTTTTAACTCGTAGAGATCACGAGCTGCTCTTGTTCTTTTATGCACCGAGGCCTTATATGCATCCTGCTTCACTGTATGAACTCTCCTGCACTCATCATCGAACCAGGTGTTTCTTCGTGGTGGAGCCTTGAAACCTAAAACTTCGGATGCAGAGCTTTTCAGGGCTTGTTTGCAAAGGCTCCACTGCTGTTCTATTGACAGCGTGAAGGATTGAGGTGTATTGGGAAGCTTAAGGGAGACGCGATGGGTAAAAGCACGAGCGATTTCTGGCGATAGTAGCTTTCCGACGTAATAACTTTGTATTCCTACTCTACTCCGTTGCGTTCGTGATATCCGTAAGCGCATCTTGGCTACTACAAGATAGTGGTCTGGGTCAATGTTAGCCCCTCGGAGAGTTCGAACATCAAGAATAGTGGAGGAGTGTCTGACGTCGATCGCGATGTGATCAATCTGGTTGGTAGTCGATTGATCAAAAGACCGCCAGGTGCCTTTGTGTATATCGAGGTGTGGGAAGCGCGTACTGGATAGAAGAAGATTTCGCCCCGTAGCAAGATCAATCAGCTTGTGTCCATTATCGGAGGCTATATTAGGCTATATTTGCCGACGACTCGTTCAAAGATGCTTTCCTTACCCAGCTTAGCATTGAAGTCTCCTAGCACAAGTTTGATGTCATAGCTGGGACATTGGGCATACGTTCTGTCTAGGAGATCGTAGAACTCGTCTTTGGTGGAGTCATCCTTGTCTTCTGTGGGGGCGTGGACGCAGATCAGGCTGATGTTAAAAAATGTAGCCCTGGTACAGATTGTTATGAGGCGTTCGCTCACATGCCGAAAGCTTAGGACTTTTTGCCTTCGTCCATCTCGAACAACAAATCCGCCTCCAAACAATCGTTGCCCTCTCTCCCTGTAGCAGTCGCCGTAGTAAATATCGCAGTTTTTCATCCGCTTTATACCCGGTCCATTCCATCGCATTTCCTGGATGGCGGTGATGTCCGCTTTATAGCGGTCTAGGGCGTCTGCAAGTTGTTCGGCTGCACGTGGCCTGTGTAGGGACCTTACATTCCACGTACAAAGCCGAAGATCATTGTCCTTTTTTCGTTTTTTTGCAAGGGTCGTCAACATAAATCCGTTATATCCGAGGCTTGTGGTTGTTTCGGAATTTGTGTTTTTTTTTTACGGTTACGGCTTACTAGGCCGTAGCCAAACCGACTAATCCTGTTGTTTTGGCGCAGGAGGCTCGCCATTGTGCGTCTTATATTGTGCGCTGCTTAAGGGTCAGTGCCAACCCAGTTGAGGTTTCGTGCTTGTCGGTAATTTAACAATACATGATCAATTGTTTGTAACTCATTTGAGCTGTTTCTAGCTCTTACTTACTTACTTAGCGGGTGCTACTGTTGAAAATAATACTTTGTTGTTGTCACATTTGTTTCATATAAAACTAAGCAGTTCATTTTATTTCTTTCCAAAATAAACATCTCTGAATTTTTTCATTCGAGAAATATTAATCAGATCGAACGAGCAACAATTCCTTTTATTCTTTTTATTCGGCAAATATTCTTCAAGCAATATTATAACTTTAACAGGTTATGGGCCCAGGTCGACGCTGAGAAATACATAGGTACAAAGGAATTCTGCGATCTTGATTGATATTACGGGCTGGGAGCTCAACAGGATTTTTTTTCTGCTCAACAAGGAGTGACGCCATTTTTTTTGTACATCGATAGCGAAATTTTTCTTTGCTTGCAATTTCCTTGATAATTGCTGGAGGCATTGGTAAAATTTCCGGGCATCGGTCAAAAATTGGGAAGAGCGTTATTGTTAGCGAAAATAAAATTTGGAATGGACAAGGAGACATCAGCAATTGAGAAATTCATCGACCCTTCGCAATGGATGATGTGGAAATTCCAAGTTCGAGTGAATTTGTTAGCATCGGAACTCTATGGCCTGGTAGATGGAACAAAAAGGAAACCAACTGATGTGAAAGACGCAAACTTCGCGAAAGTTTTGGCAGAGTGGGCTAAAAATGATGCCAAAGCACAAAAACTAATCGTGAATTCGTGCGGATCGAAGATACTTATACATTTGTGCACCTGTTCAACATCGAAAGAAATGTGGGAAAAGTTGCATTCAATATATGAGCAGAGCAATGATTCAGCCAAGCATTTAGTGGAAGAACAGTATTATGCATACAGAAAGGATCCGGGGCACGATATAGCTACACACATTTCATCTTTGGAAAACCTAGTGCAAAAGTTAAAAGCTATGGGAGTCACAATCGATGATAGTATGTTGATCACAAAAATACTGATGACGTTGCCATCAGAGTATCAACACTTTTCTACAGCATGGGACTCTACAGCGAGGGAGGAACGGACGATTACAAATCTAACAAATCGACTGATGGTTGAGGAAAGCCGGTTGGGGGTTCAGGGACTAAGCTTAAGGGAAGTTGGAACGAGCGAGGCACTATTGGCCAAACAAAATACTGGTGAAATAAGAAAACATCATCATATGGATCATAAAAGGAAAAATAAACCAAAGCGAACTGGCAAATGCTTCAAATGTGGGTCAACGGAACATTGGAAACGGGATTGTAAAGCACAATTTGCAACAGAAAGTGCTCAGCCAAAGAAAACTCATGGGGACAAAGCTTTTTTTGGCAACATTGCCCAGTCTTTGGCAAAGAGTGATTCCTGGTTTGTTGATTCGGGTGCCACGAACCATATGTGTAAGCGCCGTGAGTGGTTTATGACGTTTACTCAATTAGATGAACCGATTAAAGTACTACTCGGAGACGGAAAATTGATGCTGGCAACTGGACGTGGTGATCTAAAGGTTTTATCATTTAACGGCAGCAAGTGGATCGAGAAAACAATGAAAAACGTTTTGTATGCACCCAGTTTTGTTGCGAATTTGTTTTCTTCGACAAAGGCGATGGATAATGGGCATACTAGTTGGTCAAGTAAAGAATTGTTTAAGCTCTTGGATGGTGACAACGTTGTGGCAGTGGGAGCAAGGCAGGGAGGTATGTTTCAAATGCTCTTCAGGGTCATCGAACCGACATTTGACAAATCAATGGTGGCTGTTAAAGACAGCTCTCTGCGCGTTTGGCACGAGCGCTTGGGTCATCAAAATCTGGCTCATGTTCGTAACTTGTTGCGTAGTAATGGGATTGGTTTTGTCGACGAAAACTTTGATTGCGATGGCTGTGCATTTGGGAAACAACATCGATTAAACTTTGGTTTGCGACCAGATAGATCAACAAAATGCGGTGAAATTATTCATGCTGATGTCTGCGGACCAATGGAAGAAACTTCGTACGGAGGCTCGAGGTATTTTGTACTTTTTAAGGATGATTTCTCTAAATTTCGATTTGTCTTTTTCCTCAAAAATAAGTCTGAAGTAGTTGAAAAACTAAAAATAGTTCTTAAAATCGCTGAAAAGCAGTGCGGACATGCTGTTGTAAATCTTCAAACAGATAATGGGCTAGAATTTGTGAATTCTTGCATGAAACGGCTCTTGGAAGAAAATGGCATTCATCATCGTCGTTCAGTCGCATATACGCCTGAGCAAAATGGATGTGTTGAGCGTGAAAATCGAACAATCATGGAATCTGCAAGATCCATGATCCATGCAAAGGGTCTCAATCCAAAGCTATGGGCAGAGGCAGTACAAACAGCTGTTTTCATCCTGAATCGGACGGGGACCAGTACAATGAAGAACAAAACCCCATACGAGCTTTGGTACCGTAAGCCTGCACGGTTTGAACATTTTCGTATTTTTGGATCAGAGGTTTATGTACATATACCAAAACAAAAACGTACCAAGCTGGATGCAAAATCAAAAAAATGCATTTTTGTTGGCTACGATGAAAGTCAAAAGGGATATCGTATTATCGATAAGTCGAATTGCATCTTGGTAGTGCGTGACGTGAGGTTTTTGGCAGAAGAACCGTCTGCAGTCACAATTATCGAGGAAGATGATGCAGATTGTGACGCACATATAAGTGATAGTATCCAACAAGACGATAATGAAAGAGGTGAAGCTCGAAAAATAACAGACGATGTACGTCGACGTCCGATAATGTTGCAAGACATTGATGAAAGCAATATATTGGAAACACGTTTACGTAACCGTCAGGAAAGTGCTTCAATGGCGATGGCCTTGCTGTCAATCAATGAGGAGCCACAATCGTACGAGGAGGCAGTCAACTCATCAGAAAGTGACAAATGGTTACATGCGATGAAGGAGGAAATCGATTCAATATTGGAAAATCAAACCTGGGTGCTGGTTCAAAAACCAAAAGGTCAAAAGTTAGTGGACAATAAATGGGTTTTTAAGGTGAAGAAAAATCCAGGTGATTTGACTCCACGCTACAAGGCACGGTTGGTATGTCGTGGATTCACTCAAGAATACGGCATCGACTATTTGGAAACATTTAGTCCAGTGGTTCGATTTACATCATTACGCGCAATTTTGGCTCTGGCTGCAGAAAAGGGGATGCATATGAAGCAGTTTGATGTTAAAACGGCTTTTCTTAACGGCGATCTTGAAGAAGTCGTGTATATGCAACAACCTATTGGTTTCGACGACAACAGTGGACGCGTTTGTAAACTGCAGAAGAGCCTTTATGGCCTGAAGCAAGCTTCGCGCTGTTGGAATCGTAAATTTAAATCATTCATAGAGCTCTTCGGGTTTAAAGTTTGCAATTCAGACCCCTGTGTATTTGTGAGTCATCGTAAAGAAAATACGATAATTTTGGCGATTTATGTGGATGACGGGATCGTGGTAGGCGACGATATGGCCATTGTGACATCGGTTATCAAGCACCTGCAGAAACATTTTGAAATAAGAACGATGCAGGTGGGTTGCTTTCTTGGATTTGAGATCGATCAACGAGGCGATGGTTCTATTTTTATGCATCAGACTGCGTATGCACGAAAGGTTTTGGAACGATTTCATTTTGAGGACTGCAATCCGGTTTCTGTTCCTAGCGATCCAAACCAGGTCTTATCTAAATTCGATGAGTCGGGGCCAAGTAAGTTTCCATATCGGCAATTGGTTGGAAGTCTGATGTACCTAGCTATTGCAACAAGGCCAGATATAAGCTACGCTATCGGGAACGTCAGTCGATATCTAGAAAAACCAACACTGATTCATGAAAATGCAGTGAAGCGTATACTGAAGTATATAAGGGGCACAATCAGTTATGGGGTTCTGTACAAACGTGGTGGGCATGGCCGTCTGTATGGCTTTAGTGACGCGGATTATGCTGGTGATGTTGTGACACGAAGATCAACGTCAGGTTTCGTTTTTAAATATAACGATGGCATAATAAGATGGAACAGTACACGGCAGAAATGTGTTTCGCTTTCTACGACGGAAGCAGAGTACATTGCGGCATCTGAGGCAATTAAAGAACTAGTTTGGTTGCAACGGTTGTTTCTAGAATTAACACCCAACAAGATTGATGACATCACTTCATTTTTTATGGACAACCAAAGTGCTATCCGACTGATAAAGAACCCCGAGTTCCACAGGAGAAGCAAACATATCGATGTAAGATACAATTTTATTCGTGAGAAATTCGAGGAAGGTTGCTTTGATCTCCAGTATGTCTCAACAAAAGAAATGGTCGCAGACGTTCTTACAAAAGCTCTACCAAGAGAACGTTTTCAGTTCCTGCGTGGACTGATGGAGGTTGTTTCAGTTGAAAAGTAATTTAAAGTTTTTGGTGTGGTGCATTTGAAATGATGAAGATTTTGCAGAGTTTGAATGTTGACAAAAAGTGGGAGTGTTGAAAATAATACTTTGTTGTTGTCACATTTGTTTCATATAAAACTAAGCAGTTCATTTTATTTCTTTCCAAAATAAACATCTCTGAATTTTTTCATTCGAGAAATATTAATCAGATCGAACGAGCAACAATTCCTTTTATTCTTTTTATTCGGCAAATATTCTTCAAGCAATATTATAACTTTAACAGCTACGATTCGGGGTGGACCAAGATCTCAACCAATATGCCTCTCCACCTAGCACGATCTTTCGCTAGTCTTTTCCAGAGCCGCACGCCCAGTTGGTTGAGGTCCTTTTCCACCTGTGCGCGTCACCTTAGGTACAGCCGTCCTCTATTTCTTCATCCCTCGGGGTTAGATTCAAAGACTCTCCGGGCTGGAGCTGTGGCGTTCATTCGCTCTACACGCCCTAGCAATCACAGGCGTTGTATCCGTAGACGCCTCACTAGACTCATATCACTGTACAGCCCGTATAGCTCGTGGTTGAATCTTCTCCTCCAATTGCCGTCTGTGTCTATAGGACCGAAAATCGCACGCAGAATCTTTCTCTCGAAAGGACCAGGGATTTCTTCATCCGCTTTAGATAAAGTCCATGTTTCTGCGCCGTATAGCAGGACGGGGATGATTAAGGTCTTATATAAGTTCAACTTGGTCGTACGAGAGAGGGCTCTATTGCACAATTGCCTTCTAAGCCCAAAGTAATAGCGGTTGGCAAGAGTAATTCTGCGCTTGATTTCGAAACTGGTGCCGTTGTTCCAGGTCATTGCGGAGCCGGATATATGATGTCCTTCTGCACGTTTTGGCGAAAACATCGGTGGTAAATGTCCTTCTTCGATGGCAGCAGATATTTAGTCTTGCAATTCTCGCAAATACCTCATTGACATCTCGCTGTGATCTACCCATTAGGTCAATGTCGCCGGCGTATGTGTGATGTTAAAAAAATTAGACGACAGTGCATCGTCCTGTCTGAATCCTTTTTTGACCTCGAAACTATCGGTCAGTTCTGCACCGATTCGGATGGAGCAGCGAGCGTTCTCCAGAGTCACCCTGCAAAGTCTGACGAGCTGAATAGGAATGTCAAAAGTAAACATTGCGTTGAATACTTACTTACTTAGGTGGTGATACAGTCCGTTGTGAACATGGACCTCAACCAACAAGCGTCTCCAGCTGGCACGGTCTTTGGCCATCTGCTTCCAGCGCCGCACGCCTGTCCTCTGCCGCGCCTCCCTTCCGGGATGGCTTCAAAGACTCTTCGGGTCGGAGCTATATTTTCCATGCGCTCTACATGGCCTAGCCACCTTAGACCTGTGTCCGTAGACGTCGTACCAGGCCGATGTCACTGTACCCGTACAGTTCTTCGTTTAATCTTCTCCTCCATACTCCGTTTGAACAAAGGGGACCATAGATAGTGCGTATAATTTTCCTCTTGAAACGACCAAGGGCATCTTCATCCGCTTTCGTTAAGGTCCAAGCCTCTGCGTCGTAAAGGAGGACGGGGATGATCAAGGTCTTATATAGTGTCATCTTGGTTTTCCGAGAGAGGGCTCCACTTCTCAATTACCTCTTGCGCATCTCTATTAAACTCGTGGCAAAACTATATTGAGCCCTCCGCGGAACTCTGCGGAACCTGCTGCAGACTTCAGCGGACCAGCAGCGGACCACTATTAAACTTCTATTGAGCCCGTAGTAAACCTATATTGAACCTGCCGCATACTTCTACTGAGTCTGCAACGAAACTATATTGAGTGTGAAGCGAACCTCTATTGAGCCTTCCGCGGACCTCTGTTTAGCCCGCGGAAAACCTATATTGACCACTCCAGGACCTCTGTTGTGCCTGCAGCAGATTTTTGTTAAGCCAACAGCAGACATCTACTGAACCTGCGGTGGACTTCTATTGAGCCCGTGGTAAACTTAAATTGAGCTTGCCGCAGACTTTTACTGAGCTTAGACTTCTATTGGGCCAGCAATGGGCCTCTATTGAGCCTTTGGCAAACCAATATTGAGCCCTCCACGGAGCTCTGTTGTGCCTGGGGCCAACTTCTGTTGAGCCAGCAGCGGGCATCTTTTGAGCCTGCGGCGATTTATATTGAGACCATAGTAAACCTACATCGAACCTGATGCATACTTCTACTGAGTCTGCAAGGGGTTCATATTGAGCCTGGAGCGAACCTCTATTGAGCCCTCCGCGGACCTCTGTTGTACCTGCAGTAGATTTCTATTGAGCCAGCAGCGGGCCTCTATTAAGCCCTTTGCGGATCTCTGTTGTGCCTGCAGCAGATTTCTGTTGAGCCAACAGCAGATCTCCATTGAACCTGCGGTGGACTTCTACTGAGCTTGCAGCGGATCTCAATGAAGCCTGAAGCAGATCTTAATAGAGACTACCGCGCTCTTCTCAAGCCTGTAGCAAACTTCTATTGAGCCAGCCGCGAGCCTCTATTGAGCCCGTGGCAAACCAATATTGGGCCCTACACGAAGGTCTGTTGTGCCGGGGGGCAACTTCTATTGAGCCAGCAGCGGGCCTCTTTTGAACCTGCGGCGGATTTCTAATGAGACCATTTTAAACCTATATTGAACCTGCCGCGGCCCTTTACTGAGTCTGCAGCGGATATCTACTGAGCCTGCAGAGGACCTCTATTAAGCTCGTGGCAAAACCATATTGGGCCCTCCGCGAAACTCTAGTTAGCGGAACCTGTGGGCTATTAACGCCAGTTATAAGATCCGAATTTTTTTGTATAATGTCAAGGAGATCAATCAATCTGTATGCAAGTGGAGCGTTTGGATCCGTTCCAACTGCGGCCGTAAATACTCTATCCCATTTCCCATCTCCGGCCATCCACAGTAAACAGGATACAAATACAATCCACCTCCAAGGCGATGGATTTCGGCGAATGCACTGAGTCCTCTCCAAGTAATTTGGCATATCCCGACCTCTGGGTCAGTGCAGCCTCTTTCAACATAGATCGCAGTGATTATAAATAATCTGGCTCTCTTAAGGCTATGAGGAGAGATTCTACGTTGTGCTCTCCTGCCTCCAACGCCAGCACAGATGTCAATCCCCATGAACTAAACCACTGCAGATGGCTAGAAACACGGTATTGCATTGACGGCAACATATTGAGCACGACAGTACGAGTATGCTTACATCTTGGCACGGCATGTAGACCATTTAATTACAGACCAGGAAATGATGGCCTATATAAAGTCATCAACTCAATTTCCCTCACCCAAGTTCGTGCCTAATATAGACAAAAAATAACAACCTTTCCCTGATCCCATAAATCGAACGTGAAAGGTAATCCTACACGAACTGTTCACCTTTTCCGAAGAACCCATCCAAGCGCCCTGATTAGAAATACGTTTCGCCTCCTCCTCATTCCAGCACACTTGCATTCAACTCGAATACTTACCGCTAGATCGCTACAATTGAAGTTGATGTTGATGAATGAACCAACCCACCGAACAGCAATAAATAATTCAACGTCATCGCCACCCGAGTAACCGAACCATAACTGCGTCCAAGAGCTCATAAAACCAAAACTGCTCGTAGAGTTCGAGATATAAAGATCGCACATAACAACCAGCGGAAGATGACCGTTCAACCCCAAGTCAATGTTATTAAAATGCCTCTGCGACCCACCGACCGACCGGTCGTCTTGGGAGCATCGTTCCACTCTAAGTATATGGATTTACCAATTAGACAATGATGTGGAACTGCCTCCGAACACCGTCATTAGCCACCGAAGCTGGTAATGAATCCGTGGCTACCTTGTGCTCTGCTGCCGATGATGACGATCATCAAAGAGAGATGTCTACTCCTTCTAATTTCATACCGCCAAGATGCAATCACGCACGGCATGAGGCCAGTGGTTAGACAATCGCTAGAGAATATCTCTCCATCATCCGTACGCCGACACTCACTCCATCCATTCATGTCCGTGTCGCTTGACATACTCATCCATGGGATGGGAATTTATGGAAACTCTCGGCTGCGAACAAAAAGCCATTAAGGCCACGAAAATACCCATTCTTCTGGCCGATGCTTTCAACAGGCCATCGTATATATACACTGTCGCGGCGGACTACGACTGGAGAAGGGACCTTGTTGGTTTTTCGCTTCCTGCTCCATGATTTGTCGCCGCGCTCGGTTATGCGCAGCGCGCCCAGCCAATGAACTATGTAGCGCATTGGGTGCTGCTGGTTGCGTGATTTCTCTGCGCGTTTTTGCTCTTTCCGTCGAGCAGGGCGCGTGAGGCGAATCGTTAATTGGATGATAGACTCGGACTGGGCAATTGCACTATCGATCAAGGAAGCAAAATTGGTTATTAACCGAGCGATGGTCAACTGTGTCGTCGTTGAAGAGCGCGCATCGATGGGAACTATGGCGACCGCGAACCATGCGACTAATTAATAAATTCAATTTATCCATCTAAGCGAACTATTGGCGACTGTTTGGCGGACGAGATGCAGTTTTGGTTTTAATTAGGTTCTTATGTAAGTGTGAACTGAGTTCCGAGTGAAGAGGCTCATGGGTGGCCACTGCTCCTCCAGTGGCATGGAGTTTATTTGATTTCCATTGGGAGCGTTCGGCCCAGAAGTCAAGTGGTGCTGTGATGGGTCACTTTATGTAATAGTTAGCTTAACCGTCTACGAGTGGGACACATGGCTGACGACGACATCAGTGTCAGACGACGACAGATGTTCAGCGTGTTGACGTACGATAATAAGCTTGCGTGCAATTTGCATATGGAGTCGACGTTCAATTGAATTGCAACGCCCGCATATGGCCACAATTACTTTTAAATAAAACGGGTGAATCTTGGTCATACATTTCTATTATGCAATCAAACCCTTGGTTGGTGTGACATTTCTATGGACTCTAACAGAGGAAAAGATGCATAAAGAGCAGCATCACTCGAGAGTGGCTTCTCTTGATTAGTGGGCATAATCTCACAATTTTTTCACGATGGAAGAACTAAGGTCTCAGCCTTCCTAACCGTCAAGCAAGACGTTACCGGACCGGTTCAAGCCTAGAAATAGTGTTACCTTGGCGCTATTAGGAAGAGCTTTCCACAAGTAATGTACCGACTTCCCCTGTTTCTTAGCCAAGCGGGTACTATGACAATCTATGACAGGTGTTTCGAGGGGTATCAAAAATCCGTGGGCCCAGAAGGTTGAAGTTGCTTGAAGATTTAAGACACAAGAGCAAACTCAAGACTTAAGCGTTTGACTCATAAAATTTAGCCTTTAGCTTGTTATAGACTTTAGCATTGAGCCTTTAGCCCTTTACCTTACATCTTTTGCCTTAAGCCATAGGGAAAAAATGGGGATTCAACCCCAAGATCACCCTATGGCTCTACATCATGGTCGTCAGACCCATACTAATGTATGGAGTGACAGTCTGGTTGACAGCACTGGACAAGACAACATACCTCAAGCAATTCGAGAAGGTACAAAGGTTGGCGTGTATGTGCATTACCGGGGCCCTCAGGTCCACACCGACGGCTGCGCTTAACATAATACTCGACCTTACACCACTTGGAAAGCAAATTGCCACACAAACGGCCATTAGACTTAAAGCCAACTCGAACTGGACGAGCTATGTCACTGGCCACTCCTCCATCCTGAATAACGAGATAACTATGGCAGAAAACCACAGTCCTGTAGAAACATTTTACGACGATCTACCCGGACAGGCAAAACTGGACCGGCCAAACGCAACCCCGCAGGAACTGCGTGAATTTTTACACTGACGGGTCTAAAACCAATGACGAGGTGGGTAGTGGAGTATTCTGCAAACAACTAAAGCTGAATAAAGCTCTAAAATTACCGGATCATTGCAGCGTGTTCCATGCGGAACTGTTGGCAATAAAGGAGGCTTTGTCTTGACTGAAGTGAAACGTGATATCCACTACGGATATCCGTATTCTCACGGATAGTCAAACAGCCTTAAAGTCGCTGGAGTCGTATGTGTACACATCAAAAACTAGTCTCGACTGTCACCTATCTCTTAACGAGATGGCCGAAGAGTTCAACATGCAACTTACCTGGGTACCGGGACGCAGCGACATTCCAGAAAATGAGGGAGCCGACACACTCGCCAGACAAGGAACGACGCTACAATCAGTCGTGGCTTGTGAGCGAATACCCCTTGCAAACATTAAACATAACCTTGCAAATTTCGCCAGGGACGAGAAGAACATGAGATGGACCCAGGGACGTACCTGTATTATCACCAGGCAAATCTGGCCCTGACTCAACAGTCAACGGACTAGGAGTATTATCTCCCTAAAAATAACTGACATCCACAAAGTCATCGGTGTCATCACTGGACACTGCCTTATTGGCAGTCACGCGCAAAAACTAGGTATAACTCCGGATGATTTTGCAGGAGCTGTCTAGACGAGGAGGAGGTCGAATCCATTCATCACCTTCTCTGCGCCTGCCCGGAATTCTGCACAATCAGGAAACGATACCTAGGATCTTACTTCCTTAACGATCTGACCGAAGTTCAGCAAGTAGGGATATCTGATCTTCTTAATTTCTTAAGAAGCATAAAATGGTTCCACGAATAGGGGGCTAAATCCCCTCATAGCTGCACAACGGGCCTCCCTGGCCTATGTGTGTTTTTCTATTTTTTTATTTTTTTTGGAAGGCTACGGTCCTGCCTACCTACCTACCTACCTAACTCCTTCTTCTTCAACCTTTTAATTGTGCCCTATATCCTTAGCTTATAGCTTTCAGTCTCCAGTCTCAATTTTGAGCCTTTAATCTTCATGGCTTAGCCTCCAGTTTTAAGCATTTAGCCTTTATAATTTAGATTTCATGCTTTAGCTGTCAGCCTTCAACCTTCAGCTCTCTGCTTCAAGATTTCAGCTTTCAACCTTTAGTCTTTTACTTATAGCACTAAACCTTTTACATGCTTACAGCTTTTAGCCCTCAGTCCCAATTTCTACCTTTTTACCTTTTAGCCTTTCAGCCTTTAATCTTCACGGCTTAGCCACCAGTTTTTAAATTTCATGCCTTAGCAGTCAGTTTTTAGAGGCCGCCGTGGCGCTGTGGTAAGTGTGTGGGACCCCGATGCACGATGAGCGAGGTCGGATCCCGATAACATCAACGCCATCGAATGTTTATTTCACGGCATTCCTCCTCGGCGGGGTACTGGCAAAACCCCCCGTAGTATAATTGCCTTGAAAAAGCTTCTCGACTCACGCCGTTCGGAATCGGCATTAAACTGTAGGTCCCTTTTACTTGTGTGAAAAATAAATCACACACAACAAGGATGATTGAGAGAAGTTTGGCTCTGGTCCTTCATGGGCTGTAACGCCACCAAAGAAAGAAAAGCAGTCAGTTTTTAGCCTTCAACCTTTAGTTCCTTGCTTCAGGACATAACCTTTCAACCTTTACTTTTGGCTGTTAGACTTCAGCTTATAGCTTTAAGGCTTTAGCGTTTAGCCTTTCAGCCTTTAATGTTCAGCGTTTGTCTTTGAACCTATAGCCTTCAGCTTTAATCTTTCAGCCTTCTCCATTTAGCCATTAGCAAATAGCCAATAGCATTTAGCCCTTAGACTTTACCTTTCAGCATCTAACCTTCAACCTGCCGCATTTAGCCTTCAGCCCTCAGCCTTAAGCTTTTAGCCTTCAGCATTTAGTCTGTTACTTTGAATACTTATCCTAAGGGCTAAAGTTGACTCAGTTTACCTTTAGCCTCCAATCAGCCGCCATCTTTCCATCTTTCCCCTTTAAATTTTACACTTTCACCATTACCGTTCAGCCTTTAACTTACAGCTTGTATTCTTAAGCCTTCAACTTTTATACTTTAGCCTTCAGTCTGTAACTTTTGGCCTTAAGCCTCTAGTGTTTCCACTTTCAGTCTTCGGTCATCAACTTTTTACTCTTAGCTATTAGCCTGCAGTTTTTGGCTTTCAGCATTTAGTATATGACCATTAGTCCTCGACGTTGATTATGTAATCTTTAACTTAAGCATTTAGTGTTCAACATTTAGCTTTTATCTTTGAGTCAAGAGTTTTAGTCTTTATCCATTGTGCATTGGTGTATTGGCCGGCAGATTTTAACCTTTATCTCCTAGTCCATGGCTTTCACTTTTTGCCCTTAGCTGCTTTAGCTGTTAGTGTTTAGTGTTCAGCCTTTAGCTTTAGATGAAGAAATTAGTCCTGAAGCCTTTAGTCTTAAGTCATTAGCTATAATTATTTTACCTAAGCTTTCAGTCAGAAGCCTTTAGTCCTAGGCATTTAGCATTACTTACTTACATACTTACGTGGCGCCAGAATTCAGAGTGAACCTAAGCCTCAACCAACAAGTCTTTCCAGCTAGTACGATATTTTGCTAGCTGTTTCCAGTGTCGCATGCCAAGTTGGTTAAGGTCCCTTTCCACACGTGCGCGCCACCTTAGATGCGGGCGTACTCTGCAACGTGGTCTCTCGGGGTTGGAGTCGAAGACTCTTCGGGTCGGAGCTGTGCTGTCCGTTCGCTCTACATGGCCAAGCCATCTTAAACGTTGGAACGTTGGATCCGTTGGGTTGAAACTTGTCCTCCACTCTCCGTCAACATAAACGGGACCGGAGGTTGTACGTAGACTTTTCCTCTCGAAACGACCAAGGGCCTCTTCATCCATTTTTGGCAAGCTCCAAGCCTCGGCACCGTAGAGGAGGATCGGGATGGTAAAGGTTTTATAGAGGTTCACCTTAGTTTTCCGAGAGAGGACTCTACAACTCATTTGCCTCTTGAGCCCAGAAATAGCGGTTGGCAAGAGTCTAATCTCTGCGCTGGTGTCTATGCCGCTTGTTACCAGTGAGTCAAGGTAGACGAAATCCTTGAGTACGTCAAAGTTATAGCTGCCAATAGTGATGTTCTGGCCTAGACGTCAGTGTTGTGCGTCTTTCTTTGAAGACAGCATACATGTGTACTTAAAATAAGAACCTATCAGATTATCCACAAGGGGTTTCAGGCGTTCACACAGCGAAGGTTTTATATGCGATGTTAAGGAGACTTATTCCCCTGTAGTTGGCGCATTTACAGGGGTCTCCTTTCTTGTGGACCGGGCAAACGATGCTGCGATTCCATTCGTCGGGCATGCATTCCTCCGGCCATATTTAAGAGATAAGCTGGTGCATGCGCCCTACTAGTTTATCTCCAGCTACTTTAAATATCTTGGCATACAGGCCGCCGTCTACGCCCGTGGCCTTATTCGTCTCAAGCTTTGAAATGATCAGCTTAATTTCATCTAGATCGGGTCATCGGAATTCTTTTGCACCTTTGTCCGTTGTGAATGGATCATTATGCCTGACAGCGGTATTAAATCTACCACCGCCGTTAAACAGTATACAAAAGTGTTCCTTCCATATTCTCTGTGACTGTGACTCTACTACTAGTTGTCCGTCTTCATCCCTGCAGGCTTCCGCTCTGGCTTTATAGCCCTGGCATGTTCGTTTTACTTTTTCGTAAAACTTGCGAGCGTCATTCCTGTGGTAGCATCTCTCCATCTCCTCGATCTCACGCTTTTCATGCTATCTTGTTTCCTTCACGATCAGCTCTCGTCCATTTATGTAGCATGGCTTTGTAGGCGGTTTGCTTTGCTACATGGGCTGGCCCGAATTACTCATTCAACCAGGGGTTTCTACTTGGCGGTCGGTGGTTTGAAACCCAACACATCAGAGGTAGCGTCTCTGATGGCGCGCTAGCAATGCTCCACAGATGTTCTGTGGATTGTGCCGATGTCATCGGATTTTGCGAGAGGTTGAGGAAACTTGATTGGCAAAGATCATAGCGGTCTCCTGCGATTGTAGCTTTCCAACATCAAACCTCCGTTGTCCAGCTCGATTCCCTGGCATTCCTGATATTTTCTTTCGTGCCTTGGCTACAAAAGTTCGCAACGTGATCAATCTGCTTGGTGGTCGACTGATCAGGTGATCGCCAGGTTCCTTTGTGGATGTTGAAGTCAAGTAGCCGATGTCCGTTTTCGGACGTGATATGTTTCCTTTCTCTCCAGGAACAAGGTGATCGGGTCGGTGCTTACATTGGTTCGCTAACTGGCGGGTGTCAGGCAGCTATTCAGGGCAGACCACTCGGAGGTTGTGTGTCAACTTAAATTGAGCAGGGACAGGGATCGAGGCTGGCGTTCGCCATGTTAAACGCGATCAGTTTCTTTGCTCTGTCTGCTCGCTCCCTCTCCCCTGTCTTAAGTGTTTAGCTAGAACTATTTTACCTTAAGCCGACAGCTAGGAGTATTCAGCTATCATCATGTAACTCTAAGTCTTTAGCTTTACATCCTAAGCCTTATACCTTTAGCCTTAAGCCTCTAGCCTTTAGACTTAAGCCTTTCTTTCTTTCTTTTGCTAGCGTTACAGCCCATGAAGGACCAAAACGAAGCTTCTCTCAATCACCCATGTTGTGTGTGATTCCATTTTCCACACAGGCGAAAGGGACCTACAATTTTAATAACGGATAAGTCCCCAGAAGACGGGGCTTGTGCTATTCATGAGAAAGCACTAAATTCTGGAAACCTGCCCAATCACTTTACTTGGCACCAGGTTAACCTACTCCTCCGGTGCCAAATACCTTGGCATTGCACTAGACAGGAAACTAACCTGGAAGAACAACACAACCAAGAGAGCAAAAAAGCAACTCTACACCTGCAAGAAAACGGGAAAAAGTAGGGATTCAACCCCAAAGCTCACCCTATAGTTCTACATTAAAGTTGTTAGACCTATTCTAATGTATAAAGTAATAGTCTGGTGGACTGCACTGGAAAAAACAGCATGCCATCAACAATTCGAGAAGGTACAAAGGCTGGCATGTATGTGCATCAGCGGGGCCCTAAGGTCCACCCCAATGGCAGCGCTCAACATGATACTTCACCTTACACCACTCAATATATTTGGCAGGCAAACAGCCACCTATACGGCAATAAGACTAAAAGCCAACTCCAAATTGACGAGTTATATCACTGGCCACTCCTCCATCCTGAACAACAGGATAACCATGGCAAAAAACTCGGACCACATAGACTCCACCCGGACAGACGGAACTAGGCCCGCCAAACGTAACCCCGCAGGAGATGCGCGGACTTCTACACCGACGGATCAAAAACCAAAGACGGGGTGGGTAGTGGAATATTCTGCAAACAATTAAACCTGAGCCTAGAGCTTGGCTTCCAGATTGTTGCAGCGTCTTCCAGGCGAAGCTGTTGGCAACAAAAGAGTCTCTGTCTTGGCTTAAGTGAAACGTAATATCTACTACGGATATTCGAATTCTCACAGATAGTCAAGCAGCCTCGAAACCGCTGGAGTCCTTCGTGTACATCTCAAAAACAAGCATTGACTGTCGCCTATCTCTTAATGAGATGGGTACCAGGACACAGCGTACCAGGATCCGCAGGCAACGAAAGGGCATTCACACTCGCCAGAAAGGGAACGACAGCCATTAAATTTAAACTCACAAACCTCGCCATGGCTGAGACGAACCTGAGATGGGCCCAGGGGCACACCTGCCTTATCACCAGGCAAATCTGGCCTCCGCTCGAGGTCCGATCCTAGTCAATGGACTAGGAGACTAATCTCCCTAAAACGAACTGCAATCTGCATAATCATTGCTGTTATTACGGGTCACTGTCTCATTAACAGTCATGCACAAGAACTAGGGCTGATTCCTGCCTAGACGAATAGGAGGTCAATTCCATCCACCCACTACTTTGCTTCGGCCTTCTGTGCAATCAGGAAACGCTCCCTAGATCCTAGGTCGTTTAGGAGACCTGACAGATGTTCAGCAGGTAAGGATAACTGACCTTCTTACTTTTTATGAAGCACTAAGTGGTTCCATGAGCGAGTTCGGATCCCGATAACACCAACGCCATCGGATGTTTATTACGCGGCGTCCCTCCTCGGCGGGGTACTGGCAGTATACTTGACAAGAAAAAGCTTCTCAACTCAAGCCGTTCGGAATCGGCATTAAACTGTGGGTGCCTTTCACACACAACATGGGTGATAGAGGGAAGCTTGGCTCTGGCCCTTCATGGGCTGTAACGCCACAAAATCAAGCAAGCAAGTGGATCCATGAATAGGGGGATAAACCCTCCTCGGGTCTACGGGAGGCTACGAACCTACCTACCTACCTACTTAGACTTAGCCTTAAGCCTTAATTCTAAGCTTTCAGTTTATAGCTATTAACACGTTAGCCCTTAGCGTTACGCTTCAGCCGTGAACTGTTAATCTTGATCATCAAACCTTAAGCCTTTAGCGTTAACCTTTCGCGTGCAGCTTTTATCCTTCAACCTTAGAGCAATTTCTAGCAATTCCTGAAGACATGGAAGTAAACCTGTGTAACAAGAAACTTGTTAGTCGCATCCAAGAAGCTTGCTCCAATGACCCCAAGGGAAAACGTCCCGGAGTCTACTTAGGTCAACAATTGTGTCCCTAAGGGACATGAGCATACATACTGGTAATGTCTTCTTTCGCTGGTAGTGCATTCCATTATACGGCCATAGTTGTTCTAGAACACCCCAACAGAAAAGTGAGTCTTGAAGGCACTGATCACGAACAATCTGGAAGGAATTGTGGCATTGGCCATTCATTGAATGCCAAGTTAAGTGAAACTTCCCAAATCGGTCTAGAGGTGCATTTCATGCATGCCAATCTGTTGCAAGTCTGAGTGCAACAAGAAAACACCCATTCACCCAGAGCAGGACTTAAACGATCTTACGTGGATTGCATACCCATCGTTGGGCAGGCGCTAGATCCTCTCTTGAATTATTAATTTTTGATTGTAGACTGCGGGTAGTAATCGAAGCGTGCATCGAATGTGATCTTCATTACGGCGCACGGTTGTGACCACAACACCTGGGACAAGTGAGTAGTATAGTCATTATCAGTCTCATTGGCCATATTGACTTGGGATGCGTCCTAGCACGTACGAATATAATGCGACCAGTGAACTGATATAGCAGATTGGAATGTTAATGTATCTCGGGTGATGGGAAAACGTTTCCTTAATTCATGGAATCGAGTCAAGGGATAAGGAAACAAAACAATTGGAAAGGAGGTATGTACTAAAGAAGCAATTAGTGATGTGAGGAATGAAAATTGGACGTTAAACTGCTTACGTGGTACAGTAGATACGAGCAATCGGTGCTTTACGGCATTCTCATTCGATTGAATGTGGAGTGGATGCCTAGAATTCGTTGCAGTACAGCAAACAAACCACTTTGGCTGTACCCGGTCCTCCACCATCAGCATACTGCACAAGCACACGGTGTAGTTTAGTTCTGGATGAGCTACACTAAACTCCCATGACCCTAGTTACATAAGCCGACTCGAGAATGCCATTCCTCGCTTCGACCGCTACAAGCAAACAGGCAAACCTGTTTCTCGCTGTTTCATCACCATTCCAGACATATTTGTCTAACTCAAACAAACCAAAATAAAAGAAAACAAAATGCGAACAAAAAGAAAATCAAAGATTCATTCATGAGGATGGATAGATACGACGAGTATTGAGAGATACATTCACGTTCTTATTCCACCTGCTCTCGGCCGATGTATGGCTGCAACAGCGAATTGAGTGACGTTTGAGCGAAACACTTTCATTCTCACTCTTCTGTGGTGAATATTGTGCCAGTCTGTGGGGAAAAGAAGGGGAATTGAGTGTGGCTTTGATAAACTCACTCGTATTCCTGCATACTTACTCCATGTAGTCTATTGGGATTGGGATTTCAAGGCCAAGGTCAGTTCTGGTACGATTCTGGAATCTGACGCTAAAAAAAATGAACTCAAATGGCTTCCACTTATAGGAGGCTACCGAATTTAGATTTCGGATGAAGCATTAACATGCGTAATGCTCCACAAACTATGACCTCCTGGACAACGCCTACGGAGCTTGTCCGAAGTACGATGTAAAAATCGTGCTCGGGGACTTCAACGCCAAAATCGGTAAGGAGAACACCCTTGGCGGAGTGATCGGAAACCACCGCCTCCACGATACAACAACAGATAACGGGTTCCGACTCACGGACTTTGCGACAGCTCGTAATGCGGTGATAAGTAGCACAAGATTCCCTCGCAAGCGAATCCACACAGCAACCTGGCGATCTCCGGACGGTCGAATCGCCAACCAAATCGACCATGTGCTCATTGACGCAAGGCACTCGTCAAACACCCTGGTTTTGCGAACATTCAGAGGGGCCAATGTCGACTCTGATCACTTCCTCGTAGCAGCAAGATTCGGAGCTCGACTGTCCAATGTCAGAAAGCTGCACCAGCCCATCAGGAGGAGGTTCGACATTGGGCGCCTGAGCACACCGGAGGTTGCCAGAGTCTACAGGGAGCAGCTGAGCGAAAGACTCTACGGTATGCCTACGTCGAACACAAATGCCAATAATATGTGGCTGCATTGCCGCTCAGCCATTCAGGAAGTAGCCGAAACCACATTAGGATACCTACCACCCCCGACAAGAAACCCGTGGTATGATGGCGAGTGTGAGCAGAAAAATGCAGCAACCGACGAGGCGTACCAAAAGGCGCTGCAGAGGAAAACCACGGCAGCGCGAGAAGAGTACCGAGCCAGAAGAAGGGAGGAGAAGAAACTACTGCGACAAAAGAAAAGAATCTTCGCAGCCTCCCAGCTCAAGGATATCGAGGAGTCTAGGGATAAACATAAAATACGAGCCTTTTACAAGAAAGCCAAAGGCCTTGCAGGAGGCTTCAAAAAGGGCACCCTGGCTCTTCGAAACCGCGAGGGTAATCTTGTCACCGACCCGCAGGGAATAGTGGATGTATTTAAGCAGCATTTCCAGCAGCTGCTTAACGAGCACGACCAAGAGAGAGTGGTAGGGACCGAGGAAATCCCAACTCCAGCCGCTGAAGTAGTCCTCCCACATAGCATCGAAGAAGTCGGCACAGCAATTCAGAAGCTGAAGAACAACAAGGCCGCAGGCTCAGATGGCTTGCCATCAGAGCTCTTCAAGGCTGGCGGCGATGTTCTGGTAGGGAACATGCACCAGATCATCTGCAGAATTTGGGAAGATGAAAGCATGCTCGACGACTGGAATACCAGCTCTATATGCCCCATCCACAAAAAAGGCGATCCTACCTCTTGCAAGAACTATGGAGGTATATCCCTACTCAATGTCGCATACAAGATCCTGTCCAGCGTATTGTGTGAACGTCTAAAAACATTTTGCACCGCACTAATCGGCAGCTACCAGTGCGGCTTCTGGCCCGGCAAATCAACTATAGACCAAATGTTCACACTTCGAAAAATCCTGGAAAAGACCAACGACTTTCGAATCGATAAACACCATCTTTTCATCGATTTCAAAGGCGCATACGACAGCATTCATCGTGAAGAACTGGTTGGTGAGATGGCCGAATTCGGGATCCCGCGCCACGCTAAAAAACACGCGATGCACCGTGCAACTCGGTTCTAGGACCTCGGAACCATTCGAAACATGCACCGGATTTCGGCAAGGAGATGCGCTGTCATGTGACTTCTTCAACCTGGTGCTGGAGCAGATAGTGCGACGGGCAGGCGTCAACAGGGAAGGCACTATCTTCTACAAGTCCATCCAGTTGCTAGGATACGCGGATGATACCGACATCATCGCATGTTCTCGCCGTGGCATAGTGGAAGCATTCACGGCGATTGAAAAACAGGCAAAACGAGTTGGTCTTAAGATCTATGAGGACAAAACGAAATACATGCTGCCAAGCAAAAACCAATCCGTCGCTCACCACCTTGGACAAAATATAACAATTGACAGCTACAATCTCGAGGTAGTTAAGGAGTTTGTCTACCTCGGGGCAAACGTAAATTCCACAATTGACACTACAGTGGAGATCCGGCATAGAATCGCCCTTGGCAACCGCTGCTACTTCGGCTTGTCCAAACAACTGGGGTCAAAACTCCTCACTCGAAAGACCAAAGTCATGCTTTACATAACGCTCATACTGCCAGTCTTGCTGTACGGAGCCGAAAGCTGGACGATAAGCAGGACAGCGGAGCTCATTTTGGGTTCTTTCGAAAGAAAATTTCTGCGCCGGATATTTGGTACTGTCTGTGAGGAAGGTGAATGGAGAAGATGACACAACCGCGAACTCTACGAGCTGTACCAAGATGTGGATGTAGTCCGGAAGGCAAGGATCCGGCGACTACACTGGCTCAGCCACATCGAGCGCATGGACATCAATGCTCCAGCTAAGAGGGTCTTCGACTCCGAGCCTCCTGGTTCGAGAAGAAGAGGAAGACCGAACCTCCGGTATAAAGACCAAGTAATCGCGGATGTAAGACATGTTGGTCTTGACAACTGGAAGCAGCGTGCCCGGGACCGTCAAGGATGGAAGGCAGCTTTAGCTCAGGCTCAGTTCCTCCATGGATCGCTGGCCTGATAAGTAAGTAAGTAATGCTCCACAAACTGAGTCAATGGATTTGACGCTCCCCTGGAGAAGACTCATCGTTTCGCGAATTGATAAGATACCAATTTGTATCATACTTATGGATGACATGGCAAAGATAACATTTTAAATTCTAGCGAAAAGAAAAGTGAGGAATGGTGTTTGGTAGAGCACCTTGCTTTGAGTCAGCGACAACTAGTGAGGGTATTTCTGCTTAGAAACATGCAATTAGTCAAACATTTTCGAGCGCATCCACCTCTTTTTTTTTAAAGTAATTTAAAAGCTCTCTATACAAATCACTGATAAAGTGAGCCAATAGACTCTGTGGATGTTGTTGCCAATCACTGTCATTTACTGAATTCCATAAACCTCTGGGGGAACCAGCTAAGGTTAGGTCGACGGAAGTATCTCCTACCGAAACCGAAACAATCCTGTCATCTGTTACCCCTCTTGAAGGTGCTTAACGCAGAAAGCGTCTGCGGTTAGGGAAGGCTGCTGCAGGAGGCACAAGCATGTCAGCACTTTCGGCATGATCCTCTAACTCTCTTCGCGTGATTAATTCCCGAAATAACGGGGACGGAAGCCTTCAGGATCCTGCTATGACCGACGCTGCCGCCGAAAAAGGTGGCGGCGCTGACAGGCAGATTCTGAACGGGTCCCAGCGACTCTCAAACGGGCGAAGTTGTCCCAGAGCAGCGTCCGAATGAAGCAGGTGGTCAAACCGAAAAAGGAAAGAGCGCCCGCAAACGGAAGACCGCCGTCAAGGATAGCCTCGCTAGGGAGAGAGTGTGTGATGCATCCTGCTCCGGCGGGGCGGTGCGAAATGGGAGTTCAAACGCAGATGTAGCGACCCATAAGGATCAAAGCATCGACCAAAAAGCGAAGAAAG
The DNA here is from genome assembly GCA_951905685.1 of Eumerus sabulonum. Classification (NCBI taxonomy): domain Eukaryota; kingdom Metazoa; phylum Arthropoda; class Insecta; order Diptera; family Syrphidae; genus Eumerus; species Eumerus sabulonum. The sequence goes on from OX645060.1 coordinate 12,882,976, forward strand.
CCAAAAACCGCTCTCGGAGGAGGGCACATCACACAGCAAAACCCCTTCTTCCTGGAAGGAGACCCTGAGGACCATAAGGAGTCGAGAAAAACAGCCCCCTCTTATAAAGAGACGGCCATCAGGATTGGCATCCTTTGGTTTTGAATCGCCAAGCACTGCAAAAGGGTATAAGGCAGTTGTTTCCTACTTGGAAAGAATTTTCACTAGTCCAGCACTTGCCTATAGGTACACACCTATTCCTTGGCGCACGGTGAAAGTAGTTTTTATTCCCAACAGAGGAAAAGAGGATTACTCACTTGTCAAGAGTTTTTGACCAATTAGTCTAACATCCTTCCTGCTGAAAAGGAGAGACTGGGGAGACTGGTAGAGATGCACGTGCGGAAAGTTGCCCTTCCAATGCATCCTCTTTCGGAAATGCAACATGCTTATTAGCACGGAAAATCCTGCGAGACTGCATTTCAAAACCTACTTGGAAGAATATAAGGCTTTTGATAACGCAACTTTCGATAGCATGTGTAACGCTGCCAGACGGCATAACGTAGATGAAGCACTAGTCTTATGGATCAAAGAATGGCTTGTGCACAGGACATTGACCGTTGATGCAGACCTCGACTTTGTGCTACCCACTAGGCGGCGTCCTGTCTCCGCTGTTATGGTGCATGGTGGTCGACTCTCTGCTTGATGCTCTCAATGCCTCTGGAATCTATGCCCAGGCCTATGCAGATGATGTCGCCGTTCTCTCTGTCGGCTCATGCTTAGCGGCTGTCCGTCTCAAAGCACAGGCGGCGCTAAATGTGATCGATGATTGGTGTATCAGGAATGGGCTGTCGGTCAATCCTTTTAAGCCGATGTCGAGAAGGAGGAGTAATTTTGGCATAACTCAACTGGTGCTAAAAGACGTTCCCATCCTGATATCCTGGGAGTCATCTTAGATAGCAAGCTTCTTTCGTCAATGCATGTTGAGTTAGAGACCACCAAAGCGCTGTTAGCTTTCTGCCAATGCAAGGGAGCTTGTGGCAAAACATGGGGCTTATCGCCGGCAGGGGTCTTCTGGATCTAAATGTCAATGTAAAGACCTATAATCTCATATGCATCGGTTGCCTGGTGGAAGAGGCTAACACGCAAACACGTCGTAGATTCTTCCACCAAACTATAAAATACGGTGTCTCAGCTGTGCTGGGGCTTTCACCAACACGCCGGGCGCTGCTCTAGATGCTATGATGATCCTTCCACCCTTGGTGTGTTTATCAAAGGGTGTGCTCTCAAAGTCATGTTTCGTTTCAAGAGAAATGGCTTTTGGTACTACTCGCACAGGAACGACAGTGTGCTTGCGCAAGAAATGTCCTGCGACGCCTGTCTCATGGACGCATGACACCCGCTATCCCTCTGCACTCTAATTTCACAGTCGGGTTCCCATGGCGCCAGGACTAGCTCTGGCTGGATATTGAACCTGGGCGGGGGTCCGGAGCTGGGGTCTTCTTTGGGTGCGAAAACATTCGACTACACTTTCGTTAGGAAAAGACGCGTCTGTCTTTCAATCAGAGATACACGCAATCCTAATAGTCATGCACTGTGTTGTGAAGCACAGGTGGTACTTTACGCCTGCAGTGACAGCAAAGCTGCACTCAAAGCTGTGTCTAGACCTTTAACTAGCTGCAAATTTGTGCTGAAACTTAAGACCTTGAACAGAGCCGGTAGACTAACTTCACTAAGGCTTGTATGGGTTGTTTCGCGCTCAAAAAGACCCCAGGCTCAATATCCAGCCAAAGCCCTTCCTGACGCCATGGAAGCTCGACTGTGAAAATACAGCGCAGTAGGGGTGTTTTTTTTTTTTATGGTTTGCGCCAAAGGATGTGGAATCTTTGGAAGATACTGTCAACCCGGGTTACCATTATGTACGATTCCCGGGTACTTATTCTCCGTTTTACTAGCGCCTACGTGCTAAACCACACCCATGCACACTTCAAACACTTTCCCCCCAGGACTGTCGTTAGATATTACGTAGCAGGACTGGTTAGCGACTTACGCTATATTTCCTCTTCGTCCCTGCAGCTTCTGCAGAAGTCATTGTAGGGCTGGCCTAGTCGAGCTGCATGGTAAGTGCCCGGTGAGGGCACCGAGTGCCAGACGAATATTCCCACGATTGAACTTCAGCAGATTTTCCGCCCTTTTCTTATCATAGAAGGGCCAAGTCGATCTCGCCGTTGCGCATGTATCTAAGCGACACCATCGCTTATTGGCTTTCACTAATAGCTCTATCTCCCTGTAGAGCGCACTGAGTGGTGCCTTGGCCTCAGTTGAGATCTGCGCAAAGTTTGCACTTGATCCCAGCCTAGCTAGCTCGTCCGCCCTCTCGTTTCCAGAGATATTCACATGACTAAGTTCTTCTTACCTTGTTCGGCCATTGCGGTCATTAACCTTGTTTACCTAGAGGGGACGTCCTTGCCTTCGTCGTGCCGTAGGTAATGCAACGCCATCGTAAGAGCACCCTCCTTACCTGTAACCTCTATCGCCGCTTTTATCCAATTCCATATCCGGTACGCTGATCTTGGCTTTAGGCCTCCCTGGTACCTCGTCTAAGGGGACTGCCTTTAGACAGGTTAAAGGTGTGGGAACGACCTTCCTCGCGAAATCCTGCGATAGCTGGTCCTTGCAGTCCAGCCTACTCACACCTCGCCTTCATTTAGTGAGAACAAACGTTGGCGCAGTTTTTCCAGTATCCTCTCGAATGTGGTCGAAGATCCCTCTAGCTAAAGCCTTATAGATCATCTTCCCCTTTTCAAAGGTTTACTGGCCACTCGGCCTGCCGGAATCTATCACAGCTAGTTGTAAGGTATTCCGAGCAGCCCCTCCGAACTGCACCGTCGTCGTGTTGACACACGACTCTTTGCTGGGTTGCCGGCTTCCTCCTGGGATCTTATCCTCTTCGCCTTGAAATCCTCTTTTCTTGGGAGCTGGCACGGTTTCTGGTTTGCCTTTACCGGTCTTATCGACCGCGTTAGGGGCTGTCTTATAAGAACCTGTCTTAGCGGCTACGGCTCCTCCCGTGCCCTAGGTTTTCAGGTTCTTACCTTCGCCTAAGGCCTGGGTGCAGCTATAACCCGCCTTATCGGCTTCGGTTCCATCTAGTCCAGCTATCCGCTTCCTTTTCTTGGGGTTTTTTTTTTAGCGTTTTTATCACCCTTGCCTTCTCCGGCTTTTTTACCGGATGTGCCCTTGTCAGCCTTTGGTCTTGTTAGGTAATCCTTGGCAATCACCTCCTCGGCCCAAGCGAGCTTCTCCTTCTCCATATCGGAGAGCAGAGGAATTCCCTTTTCCTCAAATAAGCGCTTTTATACTCCTTAAGCCCCAGCTTTACTTGACTTAACTTCTTGGCCTCCTTGGCATCCTTTTTCCGTGTTACACCTGCCTGGGCTGTCTCTCTATAATTGTGTTCGAAATTTTGTACCCACGAATACGGCCGGAAATATAGGTTTACTCCGACAGAGCCGCCGAATATCGAAATAAAGCATTTAGATACCTTAGGCCTTGTCTGTGCACCTAAGGGAGTTCGTTACTTACTTACTTATCAGGCCAGCGATCCATGGAGGATCTGAGCCTGAGCTATAGCTGCCTTCCATCCTTGACGGTCCCGGGCACGCTGCTTCCAGTTGTCAAGACCAGGACGTCTTACATCCGCGATTACTTGGTCTTTATACCGGAGGTTCGGTCTTCCTCTTCTTCTCGAACCAGGAGGCTCGGAGTCGAAGACCCTTTTAGCTGGAGCGTTGATGTCCATACGCTCGATGTGCCCGAGCCAGTGTAGTCGACGGATCCTTGCCTTCCGGACTACATCCACATCATGGTACAGCTCGTAGAGTTCGCGGTTGTCTTCTTCTCCATTCACCTTCCTCACAGACAGGACCAAATATCCGGCGCAGAATTTTTCTTTTGAAAGAACCCAAGATCAGCTCCTCTGTCCTGCTTATCGTCCAGCTTTCGGCTCCGTACAGCAAGGCTGGCAGTATGAGCGTTTTGTAAAGCATGACTTTGGTCTTTCGAGTGAGGAGTTTTGACCCCAGTTGCTTGGATAAGACGAAGTAGCAGCGGTTGCCAAGGGCGATTCTATGCCGGATCTCCACTGTGGTGTCATTTGTGGAATTTACGTTTGCCCCGAGGTAGACAAACTCCTTAACTACCTCGAGCTGGTAGCTGTCAATTGTTATATTTTGTCCCAGGTGGTGAGCGACGGATTGGTTTTTGCTTGACAGCATGTACTTCGGAGCTCGTTAGCGGTTGGAAATAAGCCCACCAACCTTTCATCCTTCGGCACGGGTTCAAATAGCTCACACCACCACTGGCATAGGGTTGACTATCTCTTGGTTCCCAGCCTGGAGACCATGTTGTTGACAAGGTTTCCCGTGCCAGTATAAGCCCCAGCACCACGATAAGGTGGATAGTCACGCCGGAGAAAAACTTTGGAATGAAGAGAAAATTGATAGGGAATTCTCCAATAGCGTAAATGACTAGCTTGGGCGATCCATAATCTTACCTTTATGAACCCACAGTTCCTGGATGAGTCCCAGGAAGATTTGTTGGACTGTTGTCGAGCCTCTACGAGGGGCTTTTTGGGCTTTTCGAGACCAATTTCGAACACAGAACACTAGCCGTCTTGCGTGAATAGGCCTGTTGAGGTTCTAGCCCTTTGTTTTCCGTCAAAGTGGACTGTGCTCTTTAAAATCTCGTTCGACAACGGACTTACAGCCAAGTGGTATGGTCACTGGGAGACAGGTTTTTCTAAGCAAAAATAGATTTATCCAACTTACACTAGCCATGGCAATTGGCAACCCCACTCTACCTCACTCATTTCCCATTCAATCCCAGTTCCGGGCGTTCCACTCAACCAGTTGAGTCTATTTACTTCAAATTACTGCAGGAGACAATACGGCTACTGTGCTTTCTATCCATGCGGGGCACGAAGTCCTGTGCTCCTCCCACGGAGTTCTGGTTTATGAATAGGAACTGCCATCAGTCGATAGACAATTGGCAACCTTAACGGCAGAAAGTGGCGCACTGCTCGCTTAAGTTTTTTTTTTGACTCCACTTTCACAGCAGTTCTCAGACGAGCGCACACTTCATTCCACGGTTCTTCTTCGCTTCGCCCTCCTATTGACCAAAGAGCACGTTGTCAGGTTGTCTACCAGCGACACGACCATTTCTATCGGTGTCACTAGACGTGTGCTTTGCAGAGGTCCGCTGCATCGGTTTGTAAAAAACCACACTTGACTGCTTCATTGCAGTTGAGTGGTGTTGAGTTGTGAGTGTGACTCCGGCTGGTTTGAGTGTTGTGTTCCGATTCCATTGGATCCGTTGTTTTCTGGTCGCGTGATTTGGTCGATTGCCGTTTGTCGTTCACGGTGTTCGCGACAGTCAATCGGCGGCAGCGGAATAGTTTGGATTGGTCAGTTGGTATCGTCTTCGTTTATCATCGTATTTCGCACCGTTTTGACTGGATTCGTGAGGTACTCGTGTGCGGATTTATAAGTACATAGATACATGCGTTACGTTTTGTTTTGGTTTTTTTTCTTTATTGCTCCGAGCGCGTAGTTGGTAGTAGATTCTGTGGTGGTTTTTCGCTGTCAAGTGGACATTTTTTCGCGTACGTTTCCCTCGAAGACGGTCTTCGATTGTTATCTTTTTTTATTTGTATCTATCAGAAGTTAGTGCATAGTGCATCCTGTCGGTATTTTTGCTTTTTGTCCTCGCATCTACTAACCATACCTATCTGTGGATGATTGATAGTGATAGTGAGTGCTTTATCGGTCTTTTGTCGTGTTAAAGAGTGCGTGTAACAAAGTGCAATACTTCTTGTCTCGTTGTGCGTCGTTGGGAAGTAAATAGAAGAAATCAAAAGGAAAAATCGAAATAGTAATTAGAATCGAGTGAATCGCAGATAGCTGCTGGGCTCGTAAATCAATTCGTTCTGACACGATCGAGTCGTTAATTAAACATTCAAATCGAAATTCAAATCAGAGTTCCCTTCATTTGCTTTTGATGCCGATGGTTGATGGTCGATTGTCGACGATTTAACGGTGTGCCTAAAGTGGAGTGTAGATTCCTTGAATGAAGTTTTTTGTTTTTTTTTTCTAATTTTTTTTGAATGTAAACACAGACAACATATCGCATCACACGTTGGGTATGCTAGGTAAGTGAATATCTTAGATACTTAATGCTGCTGGATAGTGAGTGTTTACATTTTGATAATGACTACCGTTGCCTCCTCACTTGTGTGTGTTTACTTTGTCGTATAGTATATGATGGTCTTGAGGAAGGCAGTTGTGGTTATAGTGTTGGTTATAGATACTTTGGCAAACTTTAATGTATGGCATTGAGCACGTGGCGCAGAGGATTTGTTTACATTCAGAGATTTATTGGTGCAGATATGGAAACGGGGTGCGGATGTATGAATAGCATTTTAGGGGGGTTGGCATATGTTCTGTGCTCTTGAATTGAATTCGTATGTCGTTGTATTGGAGAGGTGCTAATCGATACAAATTCCATTGTCCAAGATCTCTATCAGCAGTTGAGTTGCAGTTGTTTTGCAATTTGCTGACGAAATTGCACGAATGTGTCAACAATTCTCGAAAATCCATCGATTAACGACCAAGTGTACGACGTAACTACCTACACTGTACGACGGATATTCATTGCAGTTATTGGGAATATTTGCAGTCAGCGGTTTGGAGCTCAGTGCTCTCAAATGGTTTTGATGAATTCGTCGAAGCGTGTGTAAGCTTTAATCACGTCAATTCTGTCCAGATGGCCTGTGCCAGTCATAAGCATACATATGTACATATGTACATCACATACGATCAGGCACGGGTGAGGCTTAGGAATCATATAGTGGGGTCGAATAGAAATAGCTGCGAGTATGCCATTGATTTGGATGGAGGCGGTGCATATGGCCTTGTACAACCTCACAAAAGTTCTCAGAGCTTTATGCGAGTTTCAATGGTTTCAATCCAACTAGAAGGCCTGCCAACCGACCCGACAGCACTGAGAAAAACTTACGACCGTTTCCATGAGCGCATTAACATCTTGGCTAATACGATAAAAGGCGACCTCTCTAGTTTCGCCAATCATACTGGCTCTAAGCGCCGTGCCTCTCTCCAAACAGCTCGCAGGGATGCCAGAAACTATTATCGTCCCTAACTCTCTCGTCACAAACCCCCCTGAAGTCTTTCTCTCCCTATACTATCAGAGAAGGAGAAGGGAGCGAGCAAACAGAGCAAAGATTGATCGCGTTTAACTTGGCAAACGCCAGCTTCGATCTCTGTCCCTGCTCAATCCAAGTTGACATACAGCCTCAGCGTGGCATCCACTGGATAGCTATACTGGCATCCGCCAGGTAGTGAACCAATGTGTGCAGCGACCCGACCCCTTGTTCCTGGGGAAAGAGGAACCTGGCCCTCCAGGTTGGGGGTTGCGCTTAGGGTTAACACCCCTATCGCATAAAACCAACGCTTGTTCAGAGGCAACTAACAGCCTCGGATACGGGCGGATTACATGTTGACGACCCCCGCAAACGTCTAAAAGGAAACGAATTCCGGACCTGCACCTGGAACGTTAGGTCCCTCAACAGACCAGGTGCAGCCGGACAACTGGTCAACTCTTTGGACTGCTATAAGGCAGACATTATCGCGATCCAAGAAGTCTATGTGATCGGCCAGGCAAAAAGCGGATGAAAAACTGTGATATTTACTACGAAAACTGCTACAGAGAAAATAAACAACGCTTATTCGGATGCGGGGCAGACTCGCAGACTCCGGACAAAAGTCTTTAGCATACAGTCCGCATTAAGGCCAATCCTGGCAATATGAGCTTAATATGTGTCCACGCCCCCACAAAGGAGAAAGATGACCGACATAAAGACGACTTCTATGATCTCCTAGACAGAACATATGCCCAATGTCCCAGCTATGATACCAAAATCGTTCTAGGAGGTTTCAATGCGAAGCTGGGTAGGGAAGCTACCTTTGAACGAGTCATAGGAAAGCACAGCCTACACAACACCACATCAGAAAACGGACTAAGGCTAGTGGACTTTATGGCGGGACGTAATCTCGTAATAGCAAGTACACGATTCCCACACCTCGACAACCATAAGGAGACGTGGCGGTCGCCCGATCAATCGACAACCAATCAAATTGATCACATTGCGATCGACGGCAGACACCTTTCGAGGAGCCAACATCGACTCAGATCATTACCTTGTTGCAACCAAGATACCGATGCGAATTTCTCGGAATCAACGGAGTCGAGTAAGAACACCACAATTTAACGTCGGAAAGCGGCAATCGCAAGAGACCGCCAGGACCTTCGCCGATCAAGTCTTCCTCAAGCTCTTACAAGTCCCACTGCAATCTGCACAAACCATAGAACAGCAGTGGAGTCGTTGTCAGAACGCCATCAGAGAGGCCGCCTCAGATGTACTCGGTTTCAAGCCACCACCTTCGAGAAACCCCTGGTTTGATGAAGAATGCAGACAGGCCCATGTAGCAGAATGCATACATGGCTACACTGCATCGATGGAAGAGAACTGCCCGCGAGCTCTATGAACAGAAAAGGAGAGAGGAGCATGCGCTTCTAAGAAGGAAAAAGAAGGAGCACGAGAAGCGCGAGATCGAGGAGATGGAGAGATGTTACGGCAGGACCGACGTTCGAAAATTTTACCAGAAAGTAAAACGAACGTGCCAAGGCTATAGAGCCAGAGCAGAAGCCTGCAGGGATGAGCACGGACAACTAATAGAGAAGTCACAGTCGATGCTGAGATTGTGGAAGGACCACTTCTGCAGACTGTATAACGGCGATGATAGTCAAAATGCCGCTGTCAGGCAGAACGAAGAATGCATGCCCGATGAATGGAATCTCAGCACCGTTTGCCCGGTCCATAAGAAAGGAGACCCCTATGACTGCGCCAATTACAGAGGTATGAGTCTCCTGAACATTGCGTACAAGATCCTCTTTGCCGTACTGTGTAAGCGCCTGAAACCGTTCGTGGACAATCTGATAGGTTCCTATCAGTGTGGTTTCAGGCCAGAAAAATCCACGATAGACCAAATATTTACACTACGACAGATCTTGGAGAAGACCCATGAATTCCAGGTCGACACGCACTATATTTTTGTCAACTTCAAAGCCGCACGGCCATGTGATGTCTTATGGAGAACTCTCGCTGCTCCATTAAGGTCGGTGGTCAACTAACCGACCCCTTCGATGTTAAAAAAGGTTTAAGACAGGGCGACGAACTGTCATGTGATTTCTTTAACATCATTCTTGAAAATATCGTGCGGGACTCTGCGGCCAATACAAGAGGTACGATATACTTCAAGTCTACACAAGTCTCACCTTCGGCAGCTACATTTTTGAAGTTGTCAAGGACTTCGTCTACCTTGGCTCGATAGTGACAAGCAGTAACGACACCAGCACTGAGATAAAACGCAGAATAACTCTTGCCAATCGCTGCTTCTTTGGGCTCAAGAGGCAACTGAGTAGTAGAGCCCTCTCTCGAAAAACTAAGGTATCCCTCTACAAAACCTTAATAATTCCGGTCCTCCTCTATGGCGCTGAGGCTTGGACGTTATCAAAATCTCGCGCGTTTCGAGAGAAAAACCCTGCGTGCAATCTTTGGTCCCGTTTGTGTAGACGGCGAGTAGAGAAGATTCAACCAAGAACTTTACGGGCTGTACAGCGACATCGGCCTAGTTAGACGTCTTCGGATCCAACGTTTAGACGCTTGCTGGGCATGGACATCACCGCTGCGGGCCGACTTCAACCCCGAGGGACGACCGCATCTAAGGTCGTCTAAGGCACAGGTGGAAAGGGACCTGGACCAACTGGGCGTGCGGCACTGGAAGCAGCTGGCCAAAGATCGTGCAGCTGGAGGGACTTGTTGGTTGAGGCCTTGGTTCACCCCGAACTGTAGTGCCGTCAATGTAAGTAAGTATGGAACCACTTTGAACTATAGACCTTCCGCTCGACGGTCAGTGATGTTTCCCACTGCACCACGGTCACCCCGATTGGACGCATATTTTTCTAACGAGAAGTGCAGTCGGATGTTTTCGTGCACAAAGAAGACCCCAGCACCTCCCAGATCTGGAGCCGTCCGTGAAAATGCGAAAACTATCCTTTCCAGGCTCAGTATCCAGCCGGAGCCAGTCCTGACGCCATGGAAACCCAGCTGTAAAATTACAGCGCAGTAGGATAAGGGGTTGCAAGCACTCTGTTATTCCTGTATGAGTTGTACCAAAAGCCATTTCTCTTCAGGCGGGACATGGTTTTCAGAGCACACCCTCTGATAAATATGTCAAGGGGTGGAACGCTCATCATAGCATCTAGAGCAGCGACCAACCTGCTGGGGAAAGCCCCCGTCCAGTTGAGACAAATCGTTCTTTAGAGTCTGGTGAAAGAGGCTACGACGTGTTTGCGTGTTAAGTCAGTTCCACCAGTCAACCGATGTATATGAGATGATAGATCTTATCATGACCATGTAGGTCCTTACCCGGCGATAAATCCCATGTTTTGCCAAAAGCTGCTTTGCATTGCCAAAACGCTGAGAGCGCTTTGGTTGTTTTTGGCTCAACATGCTTTGACCAAAGAAGTTTGCTGTCTAAGATGACTCCCAGGTACTTAGCTTCCTTGGATATCGGGATGGGAGAGCCTTTTAGTACCAGCTGAGTTATGTCAGTATTAAATAGCAAACACACCATCCAACTAAAAGGTAAACAATTTGATGCGAAAATAGAACCGAAAACATAGATCTTTAGGTTCCAGATGATTGTTCTCGTCACTCTGTGAGTGGCTCTCCTCCGCCGCAGGCCGGCGCTAAGCATCAAACGAGCATCCCAGCATTTCGCACGCTTTTTGCTAATATCCCAAATGAATTCTATTAGTATTCAACACTATCCGATACTTTTGATTGTTTACTATTCAATTCTGTTTCATCATCCGCCGATGAATGCTGAAGAACAAATGACTAATGAGTGAGCGACAGTTCTATTGAAATGTACTCGAATCGAATCTATAGATCTACTGTACCAGGTCTATTTTGAGTATCTCACACCTAATTGGAACGTCTACTTCCGTTTGATTGTTGAATTCATTGATGACTTTAGGAGACTATGGATACTCTCTTCCATAAGGAAGGCAACTCGACGGCACTTAGGAGTCAGTCACCAGTTCGAACCATCGCTTCCGCCCTCACCGTGGTTCTTTCGTTCTTGGTCTATAGGTACTCGAATGTATCCATTTTTCTTCACCTAAATACGCAGTTCGAATTTAGAAAAGCGAAATGGAACAACAAAGCATGAGGCAAAGTAAATGCAAAGAAATAAACCATAAGCCACTGACCTACGCACGTGAAGCTATCGTAACGAAGAGAAGAAAGAAAAATGAAATAAGAACAACTGCTCGATGGCTACTACACTATCTACCATACTACCATACTGTCATCGAGATGCAATTAAGTAGCAATTATCACCTGCTCCTAGATATCCATCGCAACATTGTGGCACGAGTACCGGACGCAAACAAGTGTTAAAAGGCACACGATCAGAATCCCAATCACCTCGTTGTCAGCTACGCAACGTAGGAGGGTTTGTATCTAGATAATGTATAAGTCTTTAAATACAGCCTATCTAAGTGGAGCTATCATCATGGCAACTTTGTCGAGCAGCCAATAGATATGATGTTAGCCTAGCACCGTCTTATCCGTCGTTCATTATGCAATCTGATATCTTAATAGAGACCTCTGGAGCGCTATCTTATATCTGTATCTGAACATTTTCAAGGTATAAATCGTTGGTTTGGGTTTAGCCTCGCTTTTGTTTATGAATTATTCAATGGATGTATATGTTGGGAGTGTAGATAAGGGTGACAAGTGACAATTCAGTTTTAGATTGACGGAGGTGGGCATACAGCGCTTATCACCATTTAAAGGTTTATAAAATGTCAAGGAAATAAATACGCTATGGAATGGTGTAGGCCCTTACCTATTTACGGCAATCGATCTACGCGGCACTGTTAGTAAGTCCTATCCCCACCTCCTCGTGATGCCATCTGGAGATTTCCTATGGAAATTGCAGACAGGGAAGGGCGAATGGCGAGCCTCCTGCGCCAAAAAATAAAACAGGATTAGTCGGTTGGGCTACGGCCTAGTAAGCCGTAACCGTAAAAAAACACAAACTCCGAAACAACCACAAGCCTCGGATATAACTGACCGGATTTATGTTGACGACCCTTGCAGAAAACGGAAAAAGGACAATGATCTTCGGCTTTGTACGTGGAATGTTAGGTCCCTAAACAGGCCACGTGCAGCCGAACAACTTGCGGGCGCCCTAGACCGCTATGAAGTGGACATCACCGCCGTTCAGGAAATGCGATGGAATGGACCGGGTATAAAGCGGATGAAAACTGCGATATTTACTACGGCGACTGCTATAGGGAGAGAGGGCAACGATTGTTTGGATGCGGATTTGTTGTTCGAGGTGGACTAAGGCAAAAAGTCCTAAGCTTTCGGCATGTGAGCGAACATAACAATCCGTATCAAGGGTACATTTTTTAACATCAGCCTGATCTGCGTCCACGCCCCCACGGAAGACAAGGAAGACTCAGCCAAAGATGAGTTCTACGATCTCCTAGACAGAACGTATGCCCAATGTCCCAGCTATGACATCAAAATTGTATTAGGGGACTTCAATGCTAAGCTGGGTAAGGAAAGCATATTTGAACGAGTCATCGGCAAACATAGCCTACACGACACCACCTCCGATAACGGACACAGGCTGATTGATCTTGCTACGGGGCGAAATCTCCTTCTAGCCAGTACGCGCTTCCCGCACCTCGATATACACAAAGGTACCTGGCGGTCTTTTGATCAACCGACTACCAACCAGATTGATCACATAGCGATCGACGTCAGACACTCCTCCACTATTCTTGATGTTCGAACTTTCCGAGGGGCTAACATCGACTCGGACCACTATCTTGTTGTAGCCAAGATGCGCTTACGGATATCACGGACGCAACGGAGTAGAGTAAGAATACAAAGTTACGACGTCGGAAAGCTACCATCGCCAGAAACCGCTCGTGCTTTTACCGATCGCGTCTCCCTTAAGCACTCCAATACACCTCAATCCTCCACGCTATCAATAGAACAGCAGTGGAGCCTTTGCAAACAAGCCCTGAAAAGCTCTGCATCCGAAGTTTTGGGTTTCAAGGCTCCACCACGAAGAAACACCAGGTTCGATGACTAGTGCAGGAGGATTCATACAGCGAGGCAGGTTGCATATAAGGCCTCGCTGCATAAAAGAACAAGAGCAGCTCGTGAGCTCTACGAGTTAAAAAGAAGGGAGGAGCATAAGGTTCTTAGAAGAAAGAAGAAAGAGCACGAGAAGCGCGCTATTGAGGATTTGGAAAGGTGTTACTGCAGGCGTGACGTTCGAAAGTTTTATCAACAGATAAAGCGAACATGTCAAGGTTACAAAGCCAGAACGGAAGCCTGCAGGGATGAGAACGGACACCTAGTAGTAGAACCGCAGTCGATGCTGAGAATATGGAAAAACCACTTCAGCAGACTGTATAACGGCGATGTTAGTCAATATACCGCTGTCAGGCAGAATGATCCATTTCTAATCGACGGAGACCGCGGAGAATTCTGTCCCCCTGACCTCCACGAAGTTAAGATTGCCATATCGAAGCTCAAGCCGAACAAAGCTGCTGGCGCAGACGGACTGTCTGCTGAGCTCTTCAAGGTAGCTGGGGATGACCTGGTTGGAAGCATGCACCAGCTCATCCGTAAGAGCCCGAGGAATGGAGTTTCAGCATCGTATGCCCGATCCGCAAGAAAGGAGACCCCGCTGATTGCGCCAACTATAGAGGAATAAGTCTCCTTAACATCGCCTACAAAATCTTCTCTGCCGTTTTGTGTGAACGCCTGAAGTCTTTTGTAAATAAGTTGATAGGTCCTTATCAGTGCGGATTCAGGCCAGGGAAGTCCACCATCGACCAAATCTTCACACTACGGCAGAACCTAGAAAAAACCAATGAATTTCAAGTCGACACTCACCACCTATTTGTCGACTGCAAAGCCGCATACGACAGCTATGTCTACCTTTGACAAACCTGCTAAACTCGTCAGACTATGCAGGATGACTTTGGAGAATGCTCGCTGCTCCATCCGAATAGGTGAACACCTTACCGATAGTTTTGATGTCAAGAAAGGACTTAGGCAGGGCGATGCGCTGTCGTGTGATTTCTTCAACATCATCTTGGAAATGATTGTGAAAAATCACTGGTCAATAGAAGAGGCACAATCTATTTCAAATCCTCGCAACTCCTTGCATACGCCGACGATATTGACATTATAGGTAGATCACAGCGAGATGTCAATGAGGCGTTTGCGAGTATTCCATCTCAATTGGTTTGGCGGTAAACGAGGGCAAAACTAAATATATGCTGTCATCAAAAAAGGACGCTCAACACCGACGTCTTGGCCAGAACGTTTGTATAGGCAGAAACAAGTTCGAGGTAGTTAAGGACTTCGTCTACCTTGGCTCCGCAGTTACCTGGAACAACGACATCAGTTCCGAAATCAAACGCAGACTCACTCTTGCCAATCGCTGTTTCTTTGGGCTCAGGAGGCAACTGAGTAATAGAGCCCTCTCCCGAACTACAAAGTTGACTCTATATAGGACCCTTATCATCCCGGTCCTGTTGTACGGCGCAGAAGCATGGACCCTATCAAAGGCGGATGAGGAGGCCCTTGGTCGGTTCGAAAGAAAGATTTTGCGCGTGGTTTTTGGGCCTATAAACGCAGACGGGGGATGGAGGAGAAGATTCAACCACGAACTTTACGGGCTGTACAGCGACATGAGCCTAGTCAGGCGTCTACGGGTTCAACGCCTAGGATGGCTGGTCCATGTAGAGCGAATGGACACCACAGCTCCAGCCCGGAGAGTCTTTGAATCCAACCCCGAGGGACGAAGAAGCAGAGAACGGCCGTGGAAAAGGCTAGCGAAAGATCGTGCAAGATGGAGGGGCATGTTGGTTGAGGCCCAGGTTCACGCCGAACTGTAGCGCCCACTAAGAAGAAGAAAAAGATCTACGCATTTTCCCTTCCAATTTTTGTATTCATTTTTTTGCAAGTTCCGTAGCGAGCTTCTTATAAAGGGTGTGCAATTTGTTCAGTAAAGGCTTGTCGACAGAAGACAGTAGACAGCGTGTTGAACAATAAGACGGTGGACCTAACGAATTGAATGAAGTCATAGTCTCCTTGTAAGTCTACATACAATACTTCTTCCATCTTCTTAGGTTAGGTTAGGTATATGGGTGCCCTTTTGACATAAAGTCAAGGCTCACGTAGACTACGTTGAGTCCATTGTGCCCACTTGTTTTGTTTAACCCGTTGATACCTATACATTTTCCGTCGAGCTGAACCAGCCAGACGAGGATAAAAATCCTAGTATTCTGTTTAGCTCTATGTTCTTCTAGTCCCGAAAGGAAGTATCTTCCCAGGAATATATTCCTTTTTTGGGCTAGCGCCAGACATTCGCACAGCAGGTGACGAACGGACTCAGTTTCCTCTTCGTCCCTGCAGCTTCTGCCGAAGTAATTGTAGGGCTGGCCTAGTCGAGCTGCATGGTAGGATAGCATGCAGTGCCCGGTGAGTCGAATGTTCCCACGATTGAACTTCAGCAGATTTTCCATTCTTTTCTTATCATAGACGGGCCAAGTCGATCTCGCCGTTGCGCATGTATCTAAGCGACACCATCGCTTATTGGCTTTCACCAATAGCTCCGTCTGTATCTCCCTGTAGAGCGCACTGAGTGGTGCTTTGGCCTCAGCTGAGATCTGCGCAATGTTAGGACCTGATCCCACCCTAGCCAGCTCGTCCGCCCTCTCGTTTCCGGAGATATTCATATGACCAGGTTACCAGCAAAGGGTCACCTCATTTACATTGGATATCTCTTCTAACTTCTCCTTGGAGAGTTTGACGAGTTTGGATCTTATTCATGCTGCCTGCAGAGTCTTAATGGCTGCCTGGCTGTCAACATAGATGCTGATCCTTTTTCCTGTGATATTCTCTTTGCTGATCAGGTCCGCCGCCTGCTTGATAGCGAAGACCTCAGCTTGGAAGACACTGCATCCATCATCGAGCCTGTAGGAGCGATGCATATCCCCAGACTCAAAGAAGACTCCTGCACTTGTGCCAACATCCATTTTGGATCCGTCGGTGTAGAGTGCCAGTTCACTTTCCGTGCGTACCAAATCACCGGTCCATTCCTCCCTGGAGGGAATTCTAATAGAGAATCTCCTCTCCCAGGAAGGAAGTCGGGTGACATAGTCCGTTACGGTTCTGAATCTCGAGACGGCCCATCGATCCAAGACTGATGCATGTCCGTGAGGACTCCTTTTCCAGAGACATGATTCCTGTAATCTTAGCGCAGTCCTGGTTGCGGCGCTCTGGCAGTACATGTCCAGGGGTGGGAGGTTCAGCATGACTTCAAGAGCCGCCGTTGGTGTGGACTTCATAGATCCCGTCACCGCCAGACAGCCTGCTCTTTGAACCTTTGACACACTCTGAAGATGACACTTTTTCTCAAGCGCCTTCCACAGGACAACCGAGCCATAGACTAGGATAGGTCTTCCCACCGCAGTGTACAACCAATGTACTAACCTCGGTTTGAGGCCCCATGTCTTTCCAAAGGCTAACTTGCACGAATATAGTGCCACATAGGCCTTTTTGATTCTTTCCTCAATATTTTCTCTCCAAATAAGTTTGGAGTCCAGGATTATGCCCAGATATTTGGCAGATTTTCCAGGGATCAGATCTATACAATTCATACGGGGGTAGGTGTATCTTGGTACAGATCTTTTCTTTGTAGACCTCGCTCCTTGACCCAGCTATCCACTAACATCAGTGCATAGCTTAGTCTATCGCTGAGGACCTGCGGAAATTTTCCAGAGACTAAAATGCCATTTTCTTAATCCGTCCAAATAGCACTCAACGTCTTATTTTTCTTCTTCTTGTTGAGCGCTACAGTTTGGGGTGAACCCGGGCCCCAACCAACATACCCCTCCAACCGGCATGGCACGATCTTTTGCTAGTCTTTTCCGTTGCCGCACAGCCAGTTGGCTGAGGTCCCCTTCAACCTGTGTGCGCCATTGTAGGTGCGGCCGTCCTCTATTTCTTCGTCCCTCGTGGTTGGATTCAAAGACTCTTCGGACCGGAGCTGTGGTGCCCATTCACTCTGCATGGCCTAGCCACCTTAGGCGTTGAATCCTTAGACGCCTGACTAGGCTCATGTCTAGTGGCCGTGGTGCAATGGTAAACATCACCGACTGTGGAGCGGAAGGTCTGTAGTTTAAAGTAAGTCCATAGCCAAGGAAATGCAACTCCTTTACGGAAAAATTGTGCAACACAGCTGTTGTGAATGAGAAGTGATCAAAAATACCGATGAGGGCATAACACTCACAGCATATGGTCACTTCAAATTCCTAATTTGTATATACAGTTCTAATATAACACCACAATGACAGGAAATATTTGTTGGGAACTACAACCAACGCGAAAATTCAGTCGAGTTTCTCTTCTCCTATCTAGGACAATCACCCCGGGAGAGTAGTGAACGAATATCTACGACCCAAACCATCTACACTCCGCCCAGGATGTGTGACAAACATCATAAGAGTATAACTCTTGAACCTGTGCGATCTATAAAGTAAAGCTCGTCGCAAAATCCTTCTCTCGAAACGGTAAAGGACTTCCTTTTCCGCTTTTGATAGTTTCCATGCTTCTGCACCGCCGTATTGCAAGACCGGGATGATAAGGGTCCTGTATAGCGTCAACATGGTCGTTCGGGAGAGGACTCTATTACTCAATTGCCTCCAGAGCCCAAAGAAACGGCGATTCTGCGTTTGATTTCGGAACTGATGTTGTTGTTCCAGGTCACTGCGGAGCCAAGTTAGACGAAGTCCTTAACTACTCGTATCTCTAACTTATAACGACGTCACTGGTGAGCGTCTTTCTTTGATGGCCGCATACGTTTGTTTAGGTTAGGTTAGTTGGGTGCCCCATTGATATGAGGTCAAGGCTCACTTAGACTAAGAGGAGTCCATTGTGCCTATTAGTTGCCCTCTGAGCTGAATCATCTAGATGCAGTTAAGAATCCTATCAGTTTGTTCAGCTTAATGTATCTTTCCTCCTCTAAATCCGAAAGGAAGTGACTCTCAAGGAACGTATATCTTTTCCGGGCCAGTGCCGGGCATTCGCACAGTAGGTGACCAATGGAACTCTTTTTCCTTTTCGTCCCTACAGCTTTTGCAAAAATCGTTGTAGGGCTGGCCTAGTCTAGCTGCATGATATGATATCATGCAGGGCCCAGTGAGGGCACCGACTTACTTGCTTGCTTTGGTGCCGTTACAGCCCGTGAAGGGCCAGAGCCAGGCTTCTCTCAATCATCCATATTTTGTGTAATTTTTTTTTTTTACAGAGGTGAAAGGGACCTACAGTTTAATCCCGATTCCGAACGGCTTGAGTCGAGAAACTTTTTCTTGGCAAGTATACTCCGGGGGTTTTGCCAGTACCCCGCCGAGGAGGGACGCCGCGAAATTAACATTGGATGGCGTTGGTGTTGTCGGGATCCGAACTTGCTCATCCGATATCTCTTCTAGTCTCTCTCTACAGAGTTTTACGAGTTTGGATCTTATCCATGTTGTTTGTAGAGCCTTAATGGCTGCCTGACTGTCAACATAGATTTTGATTCTCTTACCTGAGAGATTCTCCCTAAGAATCAGAGCCGCAGCTTGTTTAATTGCGAAGATCTCAGCCTGGAAGACACTACAGTTATCATCAAGTCTGTAGGAGTGATATGCTTCCCGAGCTTCCAAGTAGACTCCGGCTCCAGCTAAGCTTGGAATCTAAGAGTAAGCCAAGATACTTAGCGGACTTCTTCCGAATCAGATCGATACCATTTATGCGTGGATACGTTTAATTTGGTATTGATCTTTTCCTTGTGAAGAGGACAATCTCGGTTTTCGTTGGGTTTACCCCTAGGCCTCGTCCTTTGACCCAGTTATTCACCAATAGCAGCGCATAACTTAGTCTTTCTTTGAGGACCTGGGGAAATTTCCCAGATATTAGGATGGCAATGTCGTCAGCGTAGGCCGGGACATTCAAACTCTGTGTCTCCAGAAGATTTAGCATTTCGTCGTCTACGAGGAACCATAGGAGAGGCGACAGAACGTCCCCCTATGGTGTGCCTACATATTCCCGAGTTTATGTGGGCCATCCGTAGACTGGACATTATTGCCTCAGTACTGACGTTATTAAAGGCCCTCTCAACATCTAGAAAAGCCCACAGCCCACATATATTTAGTTTTGCCCTCGTTTAGCCAAACTAACTTTCGCGGCCTCCGCCTTGATGCTCGTAGACGCCTCAGAAGATATCTCGCTGTGTTCTTCCGATTACGTCAACGTCATTCGCGTATGCGAGCCTATGCCTCTTGTATTGGCCAAAAAAATCACACGACAGCGCATCATCACACTGTGGCAGACAGGGCGATGCACGGTCATGTGATGTTTTCAACATCGTGCTTGAAAAGATCGTGCGGGATTCCCTGGTCAATACTAGAGGCCTGATCTACTTCAAGTCTGCACAGTTGCACGCATACGCGGATTGGGAGAGCACAGCGAGACGTCAGTGAAGCCTTGGGAGCATTGAAGCAGAAGTGGCTGGAGTGGGCCTGAAGGTAAATGAGGGTAAAACTAAATATATGCTGTCGTCAAAGAAAGACGCCGACGCCTTGGCCAGAACCTTGGCTACCTTGGCTCACTCGTAACAAATTCCAACGCTGGTGTCGCTGAAATTAGATGCAGAATAAATCTTGCCAACTGCTGTTTCTTGCTCAAGAGGCAATTGAAAAGTAGGACCCTGTCTCGGAAAACTAAGGTAACCATCTATAAGACCTTAATCAGTCCGGTCCTTCTCTACGGTGCAGAATCTTGGATCTTATCAGAAATAGATGAGGAGGCCCTTGGCCGTATCAAGACGAAAATTCTGCGTACAACCTTCGGTCCCGTTTGTGTTGACGGCGAGTGGAAGAGAAGACACAACGACGAACTGCACGGGCTGTACAGCGACATCGGCCTCCTACGACGTCCTCGGATCCAACGTTTAAGATGGCTAGGCTCTGGCTCCCACCGAACCTAAGATGGTGCACACAGGTGGAAGGGTGCCTTAACCAACTGGGCATGCGATATGAAAAACAGCTAGCAAAAGATCGTTCTAGGAAAAGCACTATAGTCGCTTTCACCAAAAAGAGGAATGGGCACAAACTAACCAAACCTACCCTCTTTGGTGAAGCGATAGAGTTCTCAAAAGAAGTCAAATATCTAGGGATAACTCTAGACGAAAAGCTCACTTGGAACTCTCACATTACAAAGACCATTGAGAAAGCCAGGATCTCTTTATGGACCAGCAAAATTCTCACTGGCAAAAACTGGGGTACAAACACCAAAATGACCCGCTGGTTATATACAGAAATCACCAGACCAATTCTTACATATGCTGCGCCCGTCTGGTGGCACAAAGCAAAACAAGTATCAGTGCAAGCCAAGCTCAACAAACTGCAAAGACTAGCTTGCATCTGTATCACCGGGGCCATGAGAACAACCCCCACAGCAGCACTAGAAGTCATCACAGACCAGCCACCTCTTCATCTCCAACTGCAGAAAGAAGCAATGGTCTTCGCTCATAGACTGATCGTGGAGGATGACTCTAACCGTAGGCTCTTTCACCCTGATATCCTTACCGAAATGACACGTCATCGTCACTTAGGCAAGTATTATCTTGAAGCAGAAGAAATCGCTGCTAGCTCACTCAAAAGCATACTAGGTGTTATCCCTAACCTAGGATTTTTGAGTGAACTGTAAGTGGGGGACATCACAATAGGCCCACTCGTGGCCGCAGTGATTAGGCGACTTTGTCCCATCCCCGTACCCTCTCTAACTAACTCTAAGTAAAAGTCACTTTGAAGTGTTCGGCTCCACTCTAAAGTGTGCGTTTCCCTGTGGACACACGCTGGGGAAGCATTTGGCGACCCATTTGGCACACAACACTAATAGAAAGCAAGACGAAATGAAATATCAGTATTATACCAGCCACATCCGGGGAGGTCTCGGTGACAGTATCGGCGGCTAAAGGGTGTCCACAAGGAGGAGTCCTATCAACCCTTCTCTTGTCGATAGTTCTCGACGATCTACTACGCAAGCTAACTACTCGTGGCTACGAGGTCATCGGATATGCTGATGACCTAGTAGTTATTGTTAAGGGCAAGTGCGGAACTGCTACCTTTGAGCGCATGCACTTCGCGCTTCAGCTTATCTCTGACTGGTGTGACAGAGAGGGTTTATTGATTAACCCAAATAAGATAATCTTAGTCCCGTTTACAAAGAGGAGAAGGGTAGAGCCCTGCTCCGTCATTCTAAATGGCACAAACATAGGATTTTCAGAAGAAGTTAAGTATCTAGGTATTGACCTAGATCGCAGATGCAACTGAAACGACAATATTAAAACCAAACTCACAAAAGCGACTAAAGCCAAGTGGGCCCGTCGACGCACTTACGGTAAAACATGGGGACTTTAACCTAAGGTAGTCCACTGGTTATACCCCTCAATAGTAAAACCTATAGTCACCTATGCGTCCACTGTATGGTGGACAAAAGTTGAGCAAAAAAACGAAAATTGTTAATCTTCAAACGCCTTCAGAGACTAGCGTTGCTCAGCATTACAGGCGCTATGCCAACCTGCCCCACGGCAGTCCAAGAAGCACTGGACTGCCGCCTTATTGAAAAGGCGGCATTACGCAGTGCAATCAGGATTGTTCTCTCGGGAACAAGCTTGTAGACTCATGGGTCACATGTTCATCTTGAAACATCTTCCAGAGCTGGATATATAACCACGGTCTCGGACGCATACCACACATCTTCACTTTTGAAAAGAGATTTGAGATATTGATACCTTGCTTAACGTCAAAGGTTTCATGTGGTACACTAATGGTTTCTGGCGTTGGCGTCGGCATCTTTGGACCAAATCGCAAGATCTCGAAGGCCCTGGGAATGGTTCCAGCGAATGGCACATAGGTGCTGAACCTTTCTTCTTAGACAATTACGACAAATCGCAACTCCTGTCCTTTTGGAGCAGCGTTCAGCGATTTCGCCAATCGGAACGATTTATACGGCCGCTGAACACTCTATTAACATACACAGACCCATCTAGCCCTCGCGCTTTACGAGCATTTGTAGCTTCATCAAGCCCGAAACATTGTCCTTTGTTTTTTTATTGTCTCTTTCATTTGTGAAGCAATATCATGATGATAATGCCATCCGGTTCGAAAGTCTAGTGTAGAATGGGAAAGGAGAGGTTGAATGTCTTTGCACTGTCACTGGGTTGAAAGTTAAGTGTGTTAACCATGGGTCGCAATTCGCTCTCTGGCAAGGATGCATATAATTGGGAAATTTCCCTTTTTGTGCGTTTTCATAATAACACACTTAAAATTGCATTAAAAATGACTACAATGAAAACACACCCTTTGGTGTGTCACAGTAACACACTTACACTTACACACACTTACACACACATACATCATTTTGACATGCTGCAACTATAGCTGCCTTGACTTGTGATCTTTTGAAACTTCATTTCCGATATACCATTTGTCTAGGTAGAAAGGAAGAGAGTAAGAGGAGATGCGGATGGCCATTGATCTTGAACGCTTCCATGTTGTACTGAGGGGGGGAAGACCGAATCCGGCAGGGAATTTCCAGATTGGTGTGGTTCGGTTGATGAAAGATTCACTATATTTGACGGTACGTCCGAAAGCGGCTTCAGGGTATATTGGTGAGCATTCCTAGAGAGACGTGTGTTGCGGAACAAATGTTGAAGGGGCAGTATACAACTGGCTATTTCATCACAGCATTTTTGGTGGAAGTAACGAAAAAACTGGGAGAGGCAGGAAACATTCCTGCGATGTTCCAGCGAGTCTAATGTTTTGGTAATGCTGAAACACCTATCAGTTTTATCGCGCGTTTTTGTATTCTATCTAGTAGATGCAATGAGGTCTTGGAAGCACCGGAAGGGATTCTAGCCATATCTAGGTGTGATAAATATTTCTTGCTTCTGTGTAAGAAGCCTAGGCATTTCGCAGAATTCTTGGTGATACTGAATATGCGGTCGCTCCAATTAAGATTATAAATACCACACACATACCCAGGATGGAAAGCTTTTCGGTTTCTGAGATGCAAATGCCATTCGTGGATAATGTCAGCGGGTTAGTTATAGGCTCTAACGACAAGAGACAGCATTGTGTTTTCTTCTTCTTCTTAGTGGGCGCTACAGTTCGGGGTGAACCTGGGCCTCAAACCAACATGCCCCTCCAACTTGCACGATCTTTCGCTAGCCTTTTCCATTGTCGCACACCCAGTTGGCTGAGGTCCCCTTCCACCTGTGTGCGCCATCTTAAGTGCGGCCGTCCTCTGCTTCCTCGTCCCTCGGGGTTGGATTCAAAGACTCTCCGGGCTGGACCTGTGGCTTCCATTCGCTCTACATGGACCAGCCATCTTAGGCGTTGAATCCGTAGACGCCTGACTAGGCTCATGTCGCTGTACAGCCCGTAAAGTTCGTGGTTGAATCTTCTCCTCCAACCCCCGTCTGCGCTTAAAGGCCCAAAAATCACGCGCAAAATCTTTCTCTCGAACCGACCAAGGGCCTCCTCATCCGCTTTCGATAAGGTCCATGTCTCTGCGCCATAAAGCAGGACCGGGATGATAAGGGTCTTATATATGGTCACCTTGGTTTTTCGAGAGGGGGCTCTACTACTAAATTGCCTCTTGAGCCCGAAGAAGCAGCGATTGGCAAGAGTTATTCTGCGTTTTATCTCTGTTGAAGAAATCACATGACAGTGCGTCACTCTGTCTAAAACCTTTCTTAACATCAAAGGGGTCGGTTAGCTCACCTTCGACCTTAATGGAGCAGCGAGAGTTCTCCATAGTCATCCTGCATAGTCTGACGAGTTTGGCAGGAATGTTAAAACATGACATGGCTCTGTATAGCTCGTCTCTATAATCCCTGTCATACGCGGCTTCAACTATCCATTAACTATGTATACATAAATCGTGAATTGCTTGTTCAATCTTGAATATCACTGCACTGCAAATGCTAGTGTGTTGAACAACACACAACAAGTGTGTCATTCGACGCACTTAAGTTTTTTTTTTTTTTTTAAGGTTTGGGTTCAAGAGTTTTTGTATTCTCTTATGATGTGTCGACACACATAACCTGTACGGAGTGCAGTGGTTGGGGTCGTTGATGTTCGTTCACTTCTCTCAGGGGTGGTTGTCCTAGACCTAGATAGGACGAGAGCTGACCAAACCGCTTTGGTTATAGTCCGTAGTAATTCGTTCAAGCACTTAAGTATTGCATACGCAGAGGATGAATTTCGTCTGGTCACTTTCCATTCACAACTGCATTGCATACTTTTTGTCCATACAGGAATTACTTTTTCTTGACTATGAAGTGAATTTGAACCATAAACCTTCCGCTCGGCGGTCGTGCACCACGGCCACGGCTAAGTGTGGTTAAGTGACTAAGTGTCGTTAACCCATTTGATCTCTGAAATTGAGAGACTTATTCGTGTTAAAACTATAACACGTTCTAATTCGTGTCATGAATGAAAACTCTAATGAGACCTTAAGTGTGCTGCAGCGACACACTCATTAATAACACACTTTGGATCAGTCAATCAAACAAAAGGAACATTTCCCAACTATATGCAATCTTGCCAAAAAGTAATTCGCGAGTCGTATCCATGGTGTAATGATGAACACATTGGACTCTCAACACTCAACTACTCTTTTACCATTCTTCATTGGTCGGACTTGATGAGCGTCGAAGCGACAAATGTTCGGATAGCGAGGACTGGATGAGTCCTTTGTTTTTTTTTTGTTCGCTGCGAAAAATTTTCACAGGAAACTTGAGATTTGAACATGGGATCAATCGGTTGGGAGTCCAGTGTGTTAACCACTACACCATGGATCTGTGTCGCAATTTGCTTTCTGGCAAGGTTGCATATAGTTGGGAATTTCACTTTTGTATGTATAGATGGGACATTTCCCTTTCTGTGTGCTTTCATAATAACACACTTTAAATTGCATAAAAACCGTCTACAATGAAAACACACACTTTGATGTGTCACAGCAACACACTTACCATCTAAAGTGTGCTGTAGACGAGGGCCTCCAAAAGAGTTCACCAGTAACGACGAGAAGACGATGCATACATTTCGTTATAAACCATTTCTTTTTTCGGGAATATGGGCTAATGCTAACGTATAGCATAGAGCACTGCGATATATTGTGCCTGCTAACCGTTTAGACGAGGAGTTTTTCCTCTTTCTGAAGATGTCTCCGGTGGTAGCTGAGTCATAATTTCACTGAGGGGCATACGCTGCCTAAGGTGGCAAAGGGCAACACACTCACATAGTATTTACTCTGCAGTTTCCTCGTCCTCAAGACGGAGTCGAACTCAGTTTCAGATGAGAGGCAGTGTGCTGACAAATATTCTGATATCGACTATATTCAATTTAGGGGGCCAACCAGCAGCCGTATAACCCTTTATCGATTGGCGGAGTCCTTGAACGCTGTTTCAAAAGGACATGTGTTTCCCTTTTTCCGACTTGTATAGGAGAAGGTCAACCTTAGTCTTGAAAATGACGCAGAAAGCTTCATTTCCCTGGAACATTTGTAATGGAAATCAGATCAGGCCACACAAGCTGAAGAAACTTTCTACAATGCCATTTGTCATATCAAGCCTCCTGTATCTATTGTACACCGAACATTGTGCATCTTCCAATATCATCCAATTATAATTCCCAAACACCCATTCCTACTTACTATTCACGATTGATTTGCATATTGTTTCGAGCATGTGCCATTCGAGATAATGTTCCCCACATTGTTTGCATTTCCATGGCGCCCATCAAACTAATTTAATTATACGAAACGCGAAAGTATGAATACGAAAACGATAAACAAAGCGAAGCAGTTGATATCATCTACTCTATTCAACCTAACTAAAAATAGAATATGAAAGCACGAGACTAATTAAAAACTTGGAGATGTACGGCTAGTGTCGAATAAATATCATCAATGGCAAGGAAAACAACAAATCCTTCAGATGTCATATCTTAGAATCATGATTGACTAACTATTGCCGATGCCCTACCAACAAGAGCAATACAAAACCAGACCTAGGGGCAACTTTAAGCAGATGAGATTCATAAACGTCGAAATCAACCTTCTATTGCTCATTAGATTTAATAAACAATTAATATGCCGGTAGATTGGTAGGAGATTAGAAAGAGAACTTATTAAGAATACCGAATACGGGCTCACAAAACCAGCTCATTAAACCTGTGCTCTAATCAGGGCTTGAAATGCTCCATTTCGCATTCTTCCAAGGCCTCATACTTATTATGTAGATCATGGTGAGCTCAGCGACTGTATTAGGTTAGCTCCAACGTAATATAGGTCACATGACGCCGTCAATGGTATGTAGATTAACAAAACTGACAAATCAGGGAATGAGTTCGATTCTTGGGACCAAATAGTGTTCCAAAAGGCTTTTGTAGGTAATAAATTCGTTATTTGCTACGAACCTCAACTATATGATATTGTTACGAAAATGCATAGCCCAGAATAGGTTCCGACCACTTACTTACTTACTTAGGTGACGCTACAGTCCGCGGTGAACCTGGGCCTCAACCAACAAGCGTCTCCAGCCGGCACGGTCTTTGGCCAGCTGTTTCCAGTGCCGCACGCCCAGTTGGTTGAGGTCCCTTTCCACCTGCGTGCACCACCGCTGAGGCGGCCTTCCTCTGCCGCGCCTTCCTTCCGGAGTGGATTCGAAGACTTTTCGGGTCGGAGCTGTATCTTCAATGCGCTCTACATGGCCTAGCCACCTTAGACGCTGTACCCGTAGACGTCGTACCAGGCCGATGTCGCTGTACAACCCGTAGAGTTCTTCGTTATATCTTCTCCTCCATACACCGTTTGAACAAACGGGACCGTAGATAGTGCGCAGAATTTTCCTCTCGAAACGACCAAGGGCATCTTCATCCGCTTTTGTTAAGGTCCAAGCCTCTGCGCCGTAAAGGAGGACTGGGATGATCAAGGTCTTAAATAGTGTGACCTTGGTTTTCCGAGAGAGGGCTCTACTTCTCAATTGCCTCTTGAGCCCAAAGAAACAGCGGTTGGCAAGAGTGATTCTGCGTTTTATCTCAGCGCTGGTGTTGTTGTCGCTGGTAATCAGTGAGCCAAGGTAGACGAGTTCCTTGACCACTTCAAAGTTATATCCGCCCATGGTGACGTTCTGGCCAATACGTCGTTGTTGTCCGTCTCTTTTAGATGAGAGCAGATATTTGGATTTACCCTCATTAACCTTGAGACCCATCTTAGCCGCATCTACCTCAATGCTCATAAAAGCCTCATTGACGTCTTGCTGTTTTCGTCCAATTACGTCAATATCGTCGGCGTACGCAAGCAATTGCGTAGACTTGAAATAGATCGTACCTCTTGTGTTGGCCAGTGACTCTTGCACAATCTCTTCAAGCACGATGTTGAAAAAGTTGCACGACCGCGTCGCCCTGCCTAAATCCTTTTTTAACATCAAAGGTCTCGGTATGCTCATTACCGACCTTAATGGAGCAACGAGAATTCTCCATTGTCATCCTGCACAGTCGGACGAGTTTGACAGGGATGTTAAAACTAGACATGGCTTTGTACAGCTCGTCTCTATATGTCATACGCGGCCTTGAAATCGACGAAGAGGTGGTGAGTGTCGATTTGGTATTCCTGGGTCTTCTCCAAGATCTGCCGTAGCGTAAATATTTGGTCTATTGTGGATTTACCTGGCCTGAAACCACACTGATAAGAGCCGATCAGGTTATCCACAAACGGTTTCAGGCGTTCACACAATCCGGCAGAGAAGATCTTATATGCGGCAGCTCATCTCCAGCCGCCTTAAAAAGCTCAGCAGACAGGCCGTCTGCGCCAGCGGCTTTATTAGACCTAAGTCTTGATATCGCTATTGCGATACTGGATTGCGATAAACGACCACTGTCTACTTGTTGGTTCAATCCACACTTTATTATTCCACCTCAGATCAATTATCTGGGCGCTCCACCTTCAGTACAACCTTTTATAACACTTTGTTGCCTACACACACCTTTTTTACACACTTTGTCTCTCCAACAGTTAGATAATTGTCCACTAACTCACTAGATGGTTTGATTATTTTCACATTGGATTACTGATTGATCACTGATACTGAATACTGAATGCCCCTGAGGACGAGTGCTCCCGCTTCTATAGCCCTCGGTCCAATCTCTTGAATGTTCGCAGAAGTCTCTAGAATGCTCCTTGGTCAAAGTTACCATAATTTCCTTTTTAGCTACCTCAGAGCATTCCAAACTTTGACAGCGAAATTCGAACACAATCATTGGTTCGTATCCGCAACAATATTACGAGAGTTCTGTAATAACCCGCTTCAGACAAGCTCTCCTCGGAGATTCTGGTCTACACACACTTTATTGTTCCACCTTAGATCAATTATCTGGGCGCTCCACCTTTAGTACAACCTTTTATAACACTTTGTTGCTTACACACACCTTTTTTTACACACTTTGTCTCTCCAACAGTTAGATAATTGTCCACTAACTCACAAGATGGTTTGATTACTTTCACACTGAATACCGACTGATCATTGGTTACTGAATCCCGAATACTTTCAGAAGTCTCTGGAATGCTCTAAAATACAGCAGTAACCAGCTCCAAGTTAGTGCATAAACTCAAGACCTTTTTGAACAAAGTCGGTAGACTAAATTCACTAAGGCTTGTGTGGTTCACAGATCACTCTGGTATCCCAAGAAATGCGATCTCTGATGAATTCGCTAGAATGGGCTCAGAGGGGAGTTTCTCAGGACCTGCTTTAGGTTAATTTCACATCAACGATTGGGTCTTTAAGGCACGCAATCGTAGATGGGCGTAGAAGGTGTACGCCCTGATGTCTTAAAGAAATCCGCAGCATTCTCCTTATCCTTAAGGAGAATTGATTGCAGAAGGCTTGCGGGCATCATCACGGACCATTACACTTTTGAAAAACATTTCTGCATGCTTGACATCAGTGAGACATCTACCGGTAAAGCATAACACTTTATCTGTGGCTGTCCCACCTTTTCTCGCGCATGATGGTGCACCCTTGGGGCCGACGTGATATGTGCCGAATCTCTACTTCACTAAAGCTCCTACGAATGTAAGGTATCTGTCTGGTCCAGTATTCGATTTTGAGTGCTCCAACGGATAGCAAAAGCCCCCAACAAAAAACAAAGTTCCTGAAAAATGCGGCTTGTAGAAAAACGGCTTAGGTCGAAGGTCATCGATTTCAGGCCGATAAATGATCGCCTGGCTGTAATCCGCATCCAGGGAAGGTTCTATAATATTAAATAAGGTAGGGAGTGATAGGGTCAGAGGGAAACCCATCGCTAGGCGAAGAACTAATCCCCCACCCAGTTGAAAGGAAGTCAGTTCAGCGATACATAAGTTGAAATGTAACAAAGCTGCTGACCCAGATGGTCTGAGCTCTTTAAAACCGGCGGTGAAGTTCTGATGCAGATAGGTATCATGCACCTGATCGTCAGTCATATCTGGGAGGACGAAAGTATGCCCGACCATTGGCATACCAGCTCTACCTGCCCCATATTAAAACAAAGGCGATCCTGTGTCTCGCGCCAACTACCATGGCATAACTCTGCTCAATATCGCCTACAATATCCTATCCACTGTACTGTGGGATCATTTTAAGTCGTCTTGCACCACACTAATGGCGCATACCAGTGTGGCTTCCAGCCTGGCAAATGGCCTATAGACCAGATCTTCACATTACGCCAGATCCTGGAAAAAACCAACGAATTCCAAGTCGATACTTACCACCTTTTTATCGACTTTAAAGCCGCATACGACTGCATTCACCGTCAAGAGCTCTACAGGACGATGGTCGATTTCGGAGTCCCGGGAAGACTTCCGATGCACTGTGTTTGGACCCCAAACCTTCGAACTTCTCCAAACATGCACCGGATTTCTGCAAGGAGACGCTCTGTCGTGCGATTTCTTCAACTTAGTCATTGAAAGGATAGTGAGGCAGGCAGGTGTTAACGAGGAAGGCACTAACCTCTTCAAGGAGAGTCCAAGTGCTGGGATACGCGGACGACATTGACATGATTGCAAGCTCCCAGCGGGCCATGGTAGAGGCATTCATGGTAATTGAAGAAAAGGCTCTATCGAGCTTATTGGTATTTTTAGAATCCCGAGGGTTGAAAGACTTAGTGCGCTTGACCCTAACCTTGCGAGTTCATCGGCCGCTTATATTGAACTGTTTAACCATCTCGTCTAGAGATTGGCGGCAGTTGAGAGATGTCTTCGATTTGTGGGATTTTACCGCAGATTGGCTATCCATGCAAATGATAGTATCCGTATTGGATGTTACATTGATACTAAGCCATGCAAGGGCCTTCGTTATCGCTGTTATTTCCGCTTGGTACACACTGCAGTGGTATGAGAGTCTAAATGACAGACTCCACTACTACTATCTACCTACACCCGTCTCCTTCTTGGAGTCATCGGGATAGAAGGATATCGAGTCCTTCGATATGACTTTTCCTTGAGCCCGTTCCTCGAGGGATGGAAAGATAAGTTCCAAGTTCTTAGTGAACACGTTTTGCGGGATGATGTAGTCCGTGTCCATGGGTACTTCGCAATGGTGAAGAATGCTAGTAGGGCCTTTGTGCAATGTAGGCCATTTTCCAACGCCCCTAATCCATATGGCCGCTCAGGCAGCAACTTGTTGGCTGAATAGGTACAATGATGGGAGTTGTAGTAGAATATGCTACTAATGCAAATGCCGTAACGAAGGATAGGTTTTATGACTGCTGTATAGAGCCAGTGCATAATGCTAGGTTGGAGATCCTACTTTTTGCCCACAATTTTCTTGCAGCTTTCAATGACACGATCAAGAATGTATGCTACTACTACTCCGTCAAACAACGCTTCGGGCAGAAAGTGACCATTGACAGGTATCATTTTGAGTTAAGGAGTGTCTACCTCGGGGCAAATGTTAACTCCACAAATGACAACTTAGTGGAGATCCGACGAAGAATCACTCTGGGCATCTGGTGCTACTTTGGTTTTCCAAAACATCTAGGGTTAAAACCCTTAACAAGGAAGTCCGAAATCATTCTCTACGTAATTTGAATCGAATTGAAGGTATTGGGGTGTGTCACATTATGGCACTCGTACCGCGACCATTAAGGTCTATTGTAGCCCCTTTCTTTCGTCTAAGGTTTTAGTGCTGTCCCCAAAAATTTGACAACATCTCTAGATGGGACTTCTTGAAAGTCTTTCCCTGTTACTGTTGCTTTGTTTGTCATTCTGAGTGTTTCCGCGGCGAGATTTGGGCAGATAGCTACATGGTTTCCTGGGCATTGCTGCATCGCCTATAGATAGCTGTGCTGCTGAGACCTAATTTGTAAAGGTTGTAATTAGATCAGCTTTGTTTAGTTTTTGAGCTTCTTTAGCCCTTTCTGGATTGTAATTTTGTTCTATGAACTTCTTCAAGTGCTTAATATCATCCAAGCAGTTCCAGAAATGGCTCATTTGTTTTATGGTCCAAGTGTAGTAAGTGAACCATAAAGGGGAGAAGGCCCTGTGAAAGGTACTTGAGCACCTATCTTAACTAATGTGTCAGTCTTTTCGTTGCCTTCATGACTTTCATGGCCAGGCACCCAAATCAGCTTTAGACCGTAGACAGAATTTTCCTCTCGAAACGACCAAGGGCGTCTTCATCCGCGTTTGTTAGGGTCCAAGCCGCCTCTGCTCCGTAAAGAAGAACTGGGATGATCAAGGTCTTATACATATAGTGTCACCTTAGTTTTCCGAGAGAGGGCTCTACATCTCAATTGCCCCTTGAGCCCAAAGAAACAGCGGTTGGCAAGGGTGATTCTGCGTCTTATCTCAGCGCTGGTGTTGTTGTCGCCGGTCATCAGTGAGCCAAGGTAGACGAATTCCTTGACCATTTCAAAGTTATACCTCCCCGTGGTGTCGTTCTGGCCAATACGTCGGTGCTGATCGTCTCTTTTAGATGAAAGCAGATATTTGGTTTTACCCACATTAACCGCGGCTAAGATTAGACCCATCTTAGCCGCTTCTACCTCAGTGCTCACAAAGGCCTCATTGACGTCTCGCTGCATCCGTCCAATCACGCCAATGTCGTCGGCGAACGCAAGCAATTGCGTAGACTTGAAATAAATCGTACCTCTTGCGTTGGTCAGTGATTCTTGCACGATCTTTTCAAGCACGATGTTGAAAAAGTTGCATGACAGCGCGTCACCTTGTCTAAATCCTTTTTTAACATGAAAGGTCTCGGTTTGTTCGTTACCGACGTTAATGGAGCAGCGAGAGTTCTCCATTATCATCCTGCACAGTCGAACGAGTTTGGCAGGGATGTTAAAGCTAGACATGACTTTTTATATGTAGCTCGTTTCTATACGCGCTGTCATATGTATGCAGCCTTGAAATCGACGAAAAGGTGGTGTCGATTTGGTATTCCAGGGTCTTCTTCATGATCTGCCGTACCATAAATATTTGGTCTATTGTGAATTTGCCTGGCCTGAAACCACACTAATAAGAGCCGAACAGGTTATCCACAAACGGTTTCAGGCGTTCACACAATACGGCAGAGAAGATCTTCTATGCGATGTTAAGGAGACTTATTCCCCTATAGTTGGCGCAGTTATAGGGGTCTCCTTTCTTATGGACCGGGCAAACGATGCTGAGATTCCATTCGTTGGGCATGCTTTCCTCCGACCATATCTTGCAAATGAGATATTGCATGCACCTTACCAGCTCATCTCCAGCCGCCTTAAGAAGCTCAGCAGACAGGCCTTCTGCGCCCGCGGCTTTATTAGACTTAAGTCTTGATATCGCTATCTTGACTTCGTCTAGGTCGGGTGGACGGAATTCTCTTACATCGTTGTCCATTTCGGACGGATCGTTCTGCCTGACAGCGGTATCTTGTCTGTCATCGCCGATATACGGTCTGCAGAAGTGGTCTTTCCAAAGCCTGAGCATCGTGACGCTACTACTAGTTCTCCATTTTCATGCCTGCCATCGCATGTTCGTTTTACCTACCTTATTGTCACACTTCCGGGCGTCGTTCCTGTGGAAGCATCGCTCCATCTCCTCGATTTCACGCTTTCCGTGTTCTCTTTTGTTTCTTCTGAGAAGCGTGTGTTCGTCTCTTCTCTTCTGCTCATAGATTTCGCGAGCATCTCTCGTCTGTCGTTTCAGCGTGGCTTTATATGCTTCTTGTTTTGCTGCATGGGCTTGTTCGCATTGTTCATCGAACCAGGGGTTTCTACGTGGTGGCTGTTTGAAACCCAGCACCTCTGAGGCAGCGTCTCTGACGCTGCCTATTGCTTGTGCTGCTGTGTGCGGATTTTGTGAGAGCTTGGAGGAGACACGATCGGCAAAGATTCTATCAGTCTCTTGCGATTGTAGCTTTCCGACATCAGAATTACGTTGTCCTACTCGACTTCTAAGCATTCTTGATATTCTCATTCGTACCTTGGCTACAATAAGGTAGTGGTCCGAGTCGATGTTGGCTCCTCGGATGGTTCGTACGTCGAGAATACTGGAGGAGTGTTTGGCGTCGATCGCAATGTGATCAATCGGGTTGGTGGTCGATTGATCAAAAGACCGCCAGGTACCCTTGTACATGTTGAGATTGGGGAATCGTGTGCTTGCTACAAGGAGGTTACGCTCCGTTAGGAAATCGATTACCCTAACTCCGTTGTCGAATGTGGTGTTATGGAGGTCTTGCTGTCCGATGATCGACTCAAATATGTCCTCTTTGCCAAGTTTTGCATTAAAATCTCATACAACTGGGGTCTTGGGCATAGGTTCTGTCTAGGAGATCGTAGAATTCTTCTTTGAGTCGATTGTCCTTTTCTTCCATTGGGGCGTGAGCTTTGATGCTGATTGTTATGAGGCGTTCGCTTACATCTCGGAAGCTTAAGACTTTTTGTCGGAGTCTTCCTCGAGTAACGAATCCGCACCCGAATAGGCGCTGTTTGTTCTCCTTGTAGCAGTTACGGTAGTAGATGTCGCAGTTTTTCATCCGTCTTTTGCCTGGTCATCCCATCGCACTTCTTGGAATGCGGTTATATCTGCTTTGTAGCAGTTGAGGGTTTGCTCCAATTGATCACCTGCACCCGGTCTGTTAAGGGAGCTCACATTCCAGGTGCAGACTGAGGTCGTCAGCTTTGTATCCGTCCGTATCCGACGCTTGTGGTTGTTTCGGAATAAGTGGATTTTAACGTGATAGGGATGTTACCCCTAAGCATAACCCCCAACATGGGGGCCAGGTTACTGTTTCCCCAGGAAGAAGGGGTTGGGTCGCTGCATACATTGGTTCACTACCTGGCGGGTCCAGGGCAGTTATCCAGGGGGGGCCACGCAAAAGCGTGGGGCAGAGGTCGAAGCTGGCGTTTGCCACGTTAAACGCGGTCAACTTCCTTGCTCTGTTTGCTCTCTCCTTCCCCCCTGAGAATATTGATATCCTTATATTTTTAGGTTTTCTGTTGCTGATGCAGTGTGCTGAAATATTGTTCACTCACCGCAGTGAGGAATTTGTAGCCTGCACCTTCATAGGCCCAGACTAGATTCTCTAGGTTCTCTTTGTTCTCTACAGAGCACTGATCTTGCCAGTCCTGCCAGTCCGGAACGCAAAAATCCGTCGACTACATTGGTGCGACCACATCGAGCGCATGGACGACCGCGCTCCAGAAGAAGGCAATTGAGACCGAACCTCCTGTTCGTTATCTCATATTTGGAAATACTTTTCGGATGTAACCTAGAAATTCGATCCTTGGTGACATGCATAGATTTCTCATTCTTCCTGACCATGTTTCAATGCACATTGCCAGTAAAGCTACAAAATGCATACAACTCCTCCTAATCCCATGGTTGGATGTCCTTCGGACTCTCATGTCCACAAGTTAGAAAGAGCACTTAAAAAACACACAACACCAACGGACTACATTCCTCTTGAGTGCCGATTGCGTTAACCAAATATCCGATTCATGTGCACAGTCCTTAATTAAAACATTTCCTCTGACTATCCAACAGAGTCGACAGTCTGCAATTGAAAAAAGACCCACACACTCTCATGGCTAGCAGGCACAACCATTAAATGAATATATCCTCCTCAAGGCGAGATGAGATTTCAGATTCGCTACTGTAATTTCCTCGGTACACAGCATCGCAATATCTGTTTTATAAAGGACACCCCTCGCTCTCCGTTGCACATCAATATACGACTCGTGCGGACTCAACTCAGCATCACGTTTGCAATTCAATTACACGGGTACTCTCAAGAGTTTAGCACTCACATTGAGTGGCAGACGCCTTTTCGCGCACCAGGATATTTGCAATTTCCCTCATCTGCACCCGGCTAATGCTGATTTGTCACGCCTCGTATCTCTCTGTTTTCACAGTGAAGATAGACAATTGGACAAGAAAGAAAATAGAAAATTGTCAACTGGGGAGGTCCAGGTGCAGGCTCACTATGTAGTTGTCATTAGCAACTCCACATTGCAGCCATGCATGATGGTATAGCAGATTACATATAGTGCGTATCCGTCCACTTGAACATCATACAAATGCACCGAGTCTGTTCGCTGCCACTCGTATCTGCTGGCAGTAATTCAACGTGACAACTGGTCTGCGAGTGCACTGTGGAATCAGGATAAATCGACTGGAAAATTTCCGCGATTCATCAGGAACCATGCATTCATCGATGCGTATTCCCAGTTACGAGGGTCAAAATCAAACAAATGATTGCTATGTTCGTACGCAAACTGGTTGACTAGTTGACGGGGCTGACTAGCTGCCTGGTTAGCTCTCTACTTGCAGATGCCACGCATTGAAATGTCGTTTAGAGGAATTATGACATGCAAAACAGGCTTACCGTCCGCGACCGGGGTATTACCAATGGACACACCTAGTTCTTTGGATTTCAATGCAGTGATGAGGGATTGAAATCGCTCCTTGTGCGTCGGCTGGAACTGGCACTGGTGACGGTTCCCGTATGGTGGTGTGTCTCGATATTAAAATTGAATTAAGAAAATTTAGTGGTCGTATGCATGGAGGCATGCAGCGATGCTTGTACTTCATTTTAACTTTTTTCTTTGTGCAATATTTCATGGGAAAGGAGCTGACTTGAATGACCTTATTCCACATAAATTGCGGGTAAGACCTTGTTGTTTTGAGACGTGATGCGCCAGATGGAACGTGATTTTTGCTGACACTATAGAAGAGGTGGTGGGTGGTGGTGTCTCCCTTTAAATTAGGGCAAGATGAGTTGGTTCTAGAAACGAATGGTGCCAAGGATAGTAACAGATACCGAGAAGTGTAGTTTCAATATTGATGAATCAAAACTTTCCATTGACTCTCGCGCATTCTTTGCCCCGATCATATTGTTACGAAAATAAATTGGAGTCCAGAGTAGGGTTCGATCACTGCATTGCGATATACTGCAACGGTCTACTTATTATTCAGTACACACACTTTATTTATTATCCCAACTACAGGTCAGTTATCTGGGCGCTTCACCTTTATTACAAGCTTTTACACACTTTACACTTTATTGCTTACTTACTTACTTACTTACTTATCAGGCCAGCGATCCATGGAGGATCTGAGCCTGAGCTATAGCTGCCTTCCATCCTTGACGGTCTCGGGCACGCTGCTTCCAGTTGCCAAGACCAAGATGTCTTACATCCACGATTACTTGGTCTTTATACCGGAGGTTCGGTCTTCCTCTTCTTCTCGAACCAGGAGGCTCGGAGTCGAATACCCTCTTAGCTGGAGCGTTGATGTCCATGCGCTCGATGTGGCCGAGCCAGTGTAGTCGACGGATCCTTGCCTTCCCGACTACATCCACATCTTGGTACAGCTCGTAGAGTTCGCGGTTGAGTCTTCTTCTCCATTCACCTTCCTCACAGACAGGACCAAATATCCGGCGCAGAATTTTTCTTTCGAAAGAACCCAAAATCAGCTCCGCTGTCCTGCTTATCGTCCAGCTTTCGGCTCCGTACAGCACGACTGGCAGAATGAGCGTTTTGTAAAGCATGATATTGGTCTTTCGAGTGATGAGTTTTGACCCCAGTTGTTTGGACAAGCCGAAGTAGCAGCGGTTTGCCCCGAGGTAGACAAACTCCTTAACTACCTCCAAATTGTAGCTGTCAATTGTTATATTTTGTCCCAGGTGGTGAGCGACGGATTGGTTTTTGCTCGACAGCATGTATTTCGTATTGTCCTCATTGATCATAAGGCCAACTCGTTTCGCCTGTTCTCCAATTGCCGTGAATGCTTCCACAATGCCAGGGCGAGAACACGCGATGATGTTGATATCATCCGCGTATCCTAGCAGCTGGATGGACTTGTAAAAGATAGTGCCTTCCCTGTTGACGCCTGCCCGTCGCACTATTTGCTCCATCACCAGGTTGAAAAAGTCACATGACAGCGCATCTCCTTGTCGAAATCCGGTGCATGTTTCGAATGGTTCCGAGCTACTATCGCCAGAAACCGCTCTTGCTTTTACCGATCGCGTATCCAATACACCTGAATCCTCCACACTATCAATAGAACAGCAGTGGAGCCTTTGCAAACAAGCCCTGAAAAGCTCTGCATCCGAAGTTTTGGGTTTCAAGGCTCCTTCACGAAGAAACACCTGGTTCGATGACGAGTGCGGGAGGATTCATAAGGCCTCGCTGCATAAAAGAACAAGAGCAGCTCGTGAGCTCTACGATTTAAAAAGAAGGGGGAGCATAAGCTTCTTAGAAGAAAGAAGAAAGAGCACGAGAAGCGCGCGATTGAGAATTTGGAGAGGTGTTACTGCAGGCGTGACGTTCGAAAGTTTTATCAACAGATAAAGCGAACATGCCAAGGTTATAAAGCCAGAACGGAAGCCTGCAGGGATTAGAACGGACACCTAGTAGTAGAATCGCAGTCGATGCTGAGAATATGGAAGAACAACTTCTGCAGACTGTATAACGGCGATGTTAGTCAATATACCGCTGTCAGGCTGAATGATCCATTTTTAATCGACGGAGACTGCGGAGAATTCTGTCCCCCTGACCTCGACGAAGTTAAGATTGCCATATCGAAGCTCAAGTCGAATAAAGCTGCTGGCGCAGACGGACTGTCTGCTGGTTGGGAGCATGCACCAGCTCATCCGTAAGATATGGTCAGTGGAAAGCTTGCCCGAAGAATGGAGTCTCAGCATCGTATGCCCGGTCCACAAGAAAGGAGACCCCTCTGATTGCGCCAACTACAGAGGAATAAGTCTCCTTAACATCGCCTACAAAATCTTCTCTGACGGTTTGTGTGAACACCTGAAGCCTTTTGTAAATAAACTGATAGGTCCTTATCAGTGCGGATTCAGGCCAGGGAAGTCCACCATCGACCAAATCTTCACACTACGGCAGATCCTGGGAAAAACCAATGAATTTCAAGTCGACACTCACCACCTATTTGTCGACTTCAAAGCCGCATACGACAGCGTAATTAGAGACGAGCTATACAACGCTATGTCTACCTTGGACATACCTGCTAAACTCGTCAGACTATGCAGATTGACTTTGGAGAATGCTCGCTGCTCCATCCGAATCGGTGAGCACCTTACCGATAGTTTTGATGTCAAAGAAGGATTTAGGCAGGGCGATGCGCTGTCGTGTGATTTCTTCAACGTCATATTGGAAATGATTGTGCAAAAATCACTGACCAATACAAGAGGCACAATCTATTTCAAATCCTCGCAACTCCCTGCATACGCCGACGATATTGCCATAATAGATAGATCGCAGCGAGATGTCAATGAGGCGTTTGCGAGTATTGAGATGGAGGCGGCGAAAATTGGTTTGGCGGTAAACGAGGGCAAAACTTAATATATGCTGTCATCGGAAAAGGACGCTCACCAGCGACGTCTTGGCCAGAACCTTTGTATAGGCAGATATAAGTTCGAGGTAGTTAAGGACTTCGTCTACCTTGGCTCCGCAGGGACCTCGAATAGTTCCGAAATCAAACGCAGAACCACTCTTGCTAATCGCTGTTTCTTTTGGCTCAGGAGGCAATTGGGTAATAGAGCCCTCTCCCGAACGACAAAGTTGACTCTATATAAGACCCTTATCATCAGCATGGACACTATCAAAAGCGGATGAGGAGGCCCTTGGTCGGTTCGAGAGAAAGATTTTGCGCGTGATTTCCGGGCTATGAACGCAGACGGGGAATGGAGGAAAAGATTCAACCACGAACTTTACGGGCTGTACAGCGATATGAGTATAGTCGAGCGTTTACGGATTTAAAGCCTAAGATGGCTGGGCCATGTAGAGCGAATGGACACCATAGCTCCAGCCCGGAGAGTGTTTGAATCCAACCCCGAGGGACGAAGAAGCAGAGGACGGCCGCACTTAAGATGGCGCACACAGGTGGAAGGGGACCTCAGCCAACTGGGTGTGCGGCAATGGGAAAGGCTAGCGAAAGATCGTGCTAGATGGAGGGGCATGTTGGTTGAGGCCCAGGTTCACCCCGAACTGTAGCGCCCACTAAGAAGAAGAAGAAGTATGCTGCTGGAAGTTGCTGTCATTTCCTTTTCAGCTTCATCAGAGCATTCCAAACATTGACAGCGAAATTCAAACATAACCGTCGGTTCGTGTCTGTGATTTTGCGGGTGATTAAATGACTAGAATTCGATATCAATGCAAACAGCAAGCTGAAAACGCCTCCAATTTTCTCCCAGTTACATTCCAATTGGTAGCGACTCCTAAACTGTAGTCTGAGTTCAATAAATCTCTAGTGACTCCACGATAAGAGCTAAAAGATGGCAAGATGGCATCATGAAAAGGACACTATACACATACTATCAATCAGGTCGCTCTCCGTTTCCTTGGTTTCCTCGACTTCACATAAAGATTGACCCATTCGCACTCACGCGAACATTGCATTGCAACAGCGTCCCATGACGCCTGATGGGTGGCATGCACTTGAATACCTCACAACGTCATAAATAACAAAATATGAATTCACACGAAATCCAGGTCAACTCACTTTATCTCTGACTACCTAGAACCACATATCATGCACTCCTTCATTGGAGTTCCACCAGCCACTAGACACTACAGTCGACAACCAGCGTGTGTGGTGCAACAGTATACCATTCGCACTCCACCTGAGTAAGTCGATTATTCATCATCTCGTCTGATTGCGATTTATTTCAGTTCGGGTGTGATTACTCCAGACAGATCGTTAGTCTTGCCTCGTTCCTTGTACTCAAACGGATCATCTGGCATCTACGTGTAGGTTGTTGTTGATTATTTATGGACATAATGTGACTGCTGAACTGCCGATCACCGCTCATTG
Source organism: Eumerus sabulonum (assembly GCA_951905685.1). Taxonomy (NCBI): domain Eukaryota; kingdom Metazoa; phylum Arthropoda; class Insecta; order Diptera; family Syrphidae; genus Eumerus; species Eumerus sabulonum. The sequence continues at coordinate 12,923,600 of OX645060.1, forward strand.
CTCACCGCTCACCGTTCACCACTTACCACCATCCGTCACCGCAGTCAAAGCGGCGGCGTCGGTGGCGGCAGCAACACGCCGTACATATGACTATTCAGAATTATCGTCTCTAGCCCGCGATCGCATTAGTAGCAGAGCGGGCAACAGAGTAGTCTGTATTCTCTGTTGGAATGGTTCCTGTTCGTTGTTGATTTATGGAGACTTAAAACTAAACAATCAATCAAACAATCTTGAACTGTACATGCGTTTGCTTAATTAACTAGAAGTCATAAAAAAATTCTTAAAATTGTTGAGATACACACATACATATACGCAGAGGCTGAACATAGCAGGTGCTTTGTACCCAGTGAAGTAGCAATGAAATCTCATGGCCACGAAATTGGCTCTAAGGAGTACAGCACACGGTTAAAATGTTGTTTCTTTATAGAAATAATGACTGTGTTACTGGATAGTGTGTTCCAGTAGAGTCATCCTCAGCCACTGCTCCATGGCGGTGAGCCTTTGAACGAAAGAGTGAAGACATTTGATGTTAGATCAGAAGAACTCAAGTATTTATTTAGGTATTAACCTTGATCGTAAACTTAACTGGAACTCCAACATTGTGCAACACACCTGTTGTGAATGGCAAGTGATCAAAAATACTGATGAAGGCATAACACTTACAGTATATGGTCATTTCAAATTCATACTCTGTGTGTGCCAGTTCTAAAATAACACCATAATAGTATGGAACATTTGCTGGGAACTACAACCATAGTGAAAATTCCGTCGAGTTCCTCTCGAATTCTATCTAGGACAACCACCCCGGGAGAGTAGTGAACGAACATGTACGACCCAAACCATCTGCACTCCGTCCAGGTTGCGTGACAAACATAATAAGAGTATGACCCTTGAACCTGTATGTATGTATGTTGGCGTTACAGTCCACGAAGAACCTGAGCCGAGCTTCTCTCTCAATCACCCATGTTGTTTGTGGTTTCATGTGGTTTCATGTGGTTTCCCATAGGTGAAAGGGACCTACAGTTTATTGCCGGTTCCGAACGGCGAATTTCGAGAAGCTATTCATGACAATTTTACTACAGGGGGTTTTGTCAGAGCCCCGCTGAGGAGAAACACCGTGAAAGACACATTCGATGACATGGCTGCATCGGGATTCGATCCCGTGTCATCGGCGTCAGAGGCCAACACACTACCCACTGCGCCACGGTGCTCTTGCCCTTGAACCTGCGCGAACAATAAAAACAGAAAAAAAGCGAAAAAGATGACGAAGGTACTGTAGGCCTGTCGACGCACTTAGAGTAAAACCAGGGGACTAAAATCTAAGGTGGTCCACTGGTTATATACCGCGATACTAAGAGCTATCATCACCTATACGTCTGCAGTATGGGGGACAAAATGTATGTATGATGGCGTTACAGTCCATGAAGGACCAAAGCCGAGCTTCTGTCAATCACCCATGTTGTGTGTGATTATATTTTCCCATAGGTGACAGGGTTCCGGTTCCGAACGGCGAGATTCGAGAAGCTTTTCTTGACAATTCTACTACATATAGGGCTAGTGCTATCAATAGCAATACGGCACTACGACCTTTGCAGATCTATTGTGCCTGCTAGCCGATTTAGCCGAGTAGCCTCTCTACTTCTATAATGAAGTTGAAAATGCTTCTCGTAGGAGCCAGGGTGATGCCCTCAGGAGTCATAACATAACTTCACTGAGAAGGATACGCTTCCTAAGATGGCAGAGAACAGCACACTCACACAGTATGTGTTCTGCCGTCTCTTCGTCCTCAAGACAGAGCCGACACTCAGTTTCAGACGAGAGGCTAATTTTGTTTAAATGATATCTCAGACCGCAGTGTCCCGTTAGATAGCTGACTAGTCCTCTGATATCCATCCTATGGAGTTTGAGTATGTCAATAGGGTGCTTGTTCAGGGGTCGTATAAGTCGTTTAAATTGACGGAGTCCCCGAACGCTGTTCCAAAAGGACAGGTGTTGTAATTTTTCCCACTTGTCTAAGGAGTAATTTATCTTAGACGCAGGAATGCCGCAGAATGGTTCCGGACCTATATACTTGTCATTGGAGCCCTTCCTGGCAAGTTGGTCGGCAATTTCATTGCCCTTGATACCTTTATGGCCTGGCACCCACCAAAGCTTAACATTGTTTCTTTTGGCGAGGTCTTGCGAGACTGGCAGTGCGTCCGAGACTGTAGTAATCATATCCAGCTCGGGAAGGTGTTGTAATATGGACATGTGGCCTGCGGGTCTACATGGCATATTTGTTCCCGAGCAGAGGATTCTGATTGCACTTTTTGATAAAAAGGTGCAGTGGAGTGAGTCCAATGAGTGCTTCTTGGGCTGCCGTGGGGCAGGTTGGCATAGCGCCTGTGATGCCGAGACACGCTAGTCTCTGAAGGCATTGAAGCTTAACAATTGTAGTTTTTTGCTCAACTTTTGACCACCATACGGTGGACCCGTAGGTGACGATAGGTCTAACTATCGCGGTATATAGCCAGTGGACTACCTTAGGTTTAAGTCCCCAGGTTTTACCGTAGGTGCGTCGACAGGCCCACATGGCCTTAGTCGCTTTCATGAGTTTATTTCTCATATTGGAGTTCCAGTTGAGTCTACGGTCTAGGTCAATACCTAGATACCTTACTTCCTCTGAAAATCCTATGCGTGTGCCATTTAGTAAGATTGAGCAGGGTTGTACCTTTCTCCTCTTTGTCTTATTTGGGTTAATAGATAAACCCTCTCTGCCACACCAGTCAGAGATAAATTGGAGCACAAGCTGCATGCGCTCACAGGCAGTGATCTCGCACTTGCCCGTAACAATGACTACTAGGTCATCAGCATATCCGATGACCTCATAGCCCCGAGTGGTTAGCTTGCGTAGTAGATCGTCGATGCCTATCGACCAAAGCAGTGGTGAGAGGACTCCCCCTCTCCTGGGCATCCTCTAACCGCCGATACTGTCACTGAGACCTCTCCGCATGTGGCTGATATAATACGGCTGTTTAGCATCGCCCTGATCCAGTGATTAGTGGTGGGATGGTCTACACCCCTGCAGGATAGTGCAGTGGTGATCGAATCATAGCCAGTATTATCGAAAGCTCCCTCTATATCGAGGAAGGCGCATTTTGCGATCTCCTTTTGTATGAAACTATTTTCAATGTGCGTCACCAAGTGATGTAGTGCATTATCGGTAGATCGCTCTTTGCGATATGCATACTGGTTGGGATGCAGAGGTATCTGGTTTTCCAGGCTACCTCTAATATGGAGCTCTGTCAGGTTCTCCATTGTTTTTAAAAAGAACGAAGTCAAACTGATAGGGCGATAGGATTTAGGTTGTTCACTTGGTTTCCCAATCTTGGGGATGAAGACAAGATTGACCTCTCTCCAGATGTGGGGTATGTATCCAAGGTTGAAGCAAGACCTAAAAAGAACTATCAGTGATGGTAGAATTGTATTCAAGCCTTTCTGTAAGATTGCAGGAAAGACACCGTCTTTGCCTGGAGCTTTGGAGGGTTTGAATGAACCAATTGCCCATTTGACCCTGTCAGGGCTAAAGAGTCTATGTTACCTATGACGTTTATTTGATCGTCAGAGGACATCGAGTAAGGACTAGAACCAGGGAAGTGCATCTCGAGCAAAGTCTCCAGCGTTTCCCTGCGATTGACGGTAAAAGTGCCGTCTGATTTGCGAAGCAGCCCGAGTCCATTTGTGTGCTCTCGAGATAGTGCTTTGTGGAGTCGGGCCGCATTTGGCAGCGAGTCTATGTGCTCGCAATGTTTCCTCCAAGACGTTCTCTTGGATTTCCTCAATTCGAGGTTGTATTTAGTTAGAGCAGATCTATAATCAGTCCAACTATTATACCGTTAAGCTCTGTTAAACAGCGATCTCACCTGCTTCCTTAGGGACTCAAGCTGAGTATTCCACCAGGGCACACACCGTTTGTGTGTAGTTGTCCTGGGTGTACAGCTGTCTCTGAAGGATGAGATGAGTGCTGCATTGAGCTGGTATGCCGCTTCGTCGATGTCGTCTGTCGATTCAATCGACTTAAGAAGCATATCCTCTTTAGCGGCGAGTTGAGCTTGGAACCGAGCCCAATTTGTTCGTTTGGGCGGATATCCGGGCTCAACCTCATTAACCTCACTAGAGATGTTGAATCTGATATGCTGATGATCAGATAGTGAGGCTTCATTGGAGACATGCCAGTCCCCAATCACATTAGAGATAAACTGGCTAGAGATAGTGAGGTCAAGCACATCCTTTCTAACCGCGTTTATAAATGTGGGTTTGTTGCCTCTATTGGCAACGGTGAGATTGTTACTTATTAGAAATTCAAAAAGTGACTCACCTCGTTTGTTGGTATTGCTGCTGCCCCATTCCATATGGTGCGCGTTGGCGTCGCATCCAATTACCAGGTGGTGTTTCTTCTGGTTGCAATACCTAACCAGATCCTGGACTTCTGTGGGAGGGATTTGTTGACCGTCTCCAGGAAAGTAAGCGGAGGCGCATACAACCTCCCTTACTCCTCCGTCGGTGGGGGCTAATGCCTTCAGGGATTAGCATGTCTCGGAATTACAGGCGCTATGCCAACCAGGCACTGGTTGGACAACTCCATTGTACCTATCTATTAAAAACATTGCAATACGCAGTGCAACTCAAACTCTTTCATTCGGAAACAGACCTACAATGCAGACCATTGGAGCTGAATATGATTACCACAGTTTCGGACGCATTACCACACACATTAACTTTTGTGAATTGAGAGATTTGAGATACAGATCCCAAACCGCACAGCCTGGGAAAGCGGCGATCCCTTGCTCAATGTCAATGATCCCTTGCTACCTTACGGGACACTATAGTCGAACATATCATCTCAACAAAATAACCTCTCGTCTGAATCTGAGTGTCGACTCTTGTCTTGATGGCGAGGAAACTGTGCTATATGTCAGCACTAGCCTCATATCACCAAAAAAGAAATGGTGTACGACGAAATGTATGCATCGTCCTCTCGTCGATAATGGTGAACTCCCTCGGACACCCTCTTCTGCAGCACACAGTAAATGGTAAGTGTGTTGCCGTAACACACCAAAGTGTGTATTTTCATTGTAGTCACACAAAAAGGGAAATTTCCCATTTACATACACAAAAGTGAAGTTCCCCACTATATTCAACCTTGCCACAAAGCAAATTGCGGCACAGGCCCATGGTGTAATGGTTAACACACTATACTCCCAGCCTAGTGATCCCATGTTTAAATCTCAAGTTCCTCGTGAAGATTTTTCTCGGCGAACAAAAAAGGACTCATCCAATCCTCGCTATCCGAGCATTTGTCGCTTCAAGGCTCATCAAACCCGAAATATTGTTTTTTGTTTGTTTGAATTGATCATGCCGTCAGGCTCGACGAACCTATGTAGAATGGGATAGGAGTAGTTGAGTGTCTTTGTCCTGGGACCAGAGTCAAGCCTCTCTTCAATCACCCATGGTGTGTGTGATTTATTTTTCCCACAGGTGAAAGGGACCTACAGTTTTAATGCCGATTCCGAACGGCTGTGAGTCGAGAGGCTTTTTCCAGGCAATTTATACTACGGGGGATTTTGCCAGTACCCCGCCGAGGAGGGACGCCGCGAAATAAACATTCGATGGCGTTGGTATTATCGGGATCCGAACTCGCTCATCGTGCGTCAGAGTCCAACACACAAACTACTGCGTCACGGCGCCCTTTTGGTCGCTACTAAACTTGAGATTTGAACTTGGATCAATGGGTTGAGAGTCTAGTGTGTTAACCATCACGAAATGGATCCGACTCGCAAATTACTTTCTGGCAAGGTTGCATATAGTTGGGACAGTTTCCTTTGGTTTGATTGACTAATCCAAAGTGTTATTAACAAGTGTGTCGCTGCAACACACTGGACGGAATTCGGCGCCGTACGATAAGACTGATAAGTGACTCCAGTATCACTAAATCATTATATTCGCCGAAATGTCTTTTCCCTTTCCCTGTTTTATCGGTTCTACATCTGGAATATTAGGTCCCTTAACACACCGGGTGCAGCCGAATAGTTAGAAAAGACACAAGAAATGAAACAACGCATATTTCGATGGGGATTTGTTGTTCGAGGTGGAATTCCGGCATGTGAGCGAACGCCTCATAACAATCCGCATCAAAGCTATCATCAGCCTAATCTGCGTTCACGTACCCACCGAAGAAAGAGGACATCTTTGAACGAGTCGTAGGAAAGCACAGTCTACACGACACGACGTCCGAAAACGAATTCAGACTGACAGACTTTGTGACGGGCCGTAATCTTCTAGTAGCTATCACACGATTCCTACATCGACTAGCAAAAATTGACTTCGGGAAGCTGCAATCGCAAGAGCCCGCCAGGACCTTCGCCGATCGTGTCTCCCCTCAAGCTCTCTCAAGAGCCGATGCAAACTGCACACACCATAGAACACCAATGGAAAAGTTGTCAATGCGCCATCAGGGATGCTTCCTCTGATGGGGAAACCCTTGGTTTGATGACTAGTGCAGGCAGGTACTTGCAGGAAAACAGAATGCATACATGGCAGCGTTGCATCGACTAACGAGAGCTGTTCGTGAGCTCTACAAGCAGGGAGGAGCATGCGCTCTTCAGAGAGAGAAGGAAAGAGCACGGGAAATGCGCGGGGGAGGTGATGATTACATGCCCGATGAACGGAATCTTAGTATAGTTTGCTCCATTCACAAGGAAGGAGACCCCTTCGTCTGCGCCATTTACAGATGAATAAGTCTCCCTAACAATACGTATAACCATTCGCGCCAGAAACCATTCCCGAGCAATTTGCTGTGTTCTTATCAATATGGCTTCAGACCAGGAAGATCCATGATAGACCAAATATTCACACTGCGGCAGATCTTGGAGAAGACCCGTGAATTTCAGGTCAACACTCGCCACCTGTATACTAGTATCGGGATGAGCTCGTCAGGTTGTGCATGATGACAATTGAAAATTCTCGCTGCTCCATTCGGTCGGTAAGAAGTTAATAGAGACTTTGGCTGTCAAAAAAGGATTCAAACAGGGCGACGCACTGTCATGTGACTTTTTCAACATCGTGCTTGAAAAGATCGTGCGGGATTCCCTTGCCAATACAAGGCAGACTTCAAGTCTGCATAATTGCTTGCATACGCTGATGGTATTAACTTGATCGGGAGAATGCAACGAGATGTCAATAAAGCTTTTGTGAACATTGGATCAGAAGCGACTAAAGTGGGTCTAAAGGTAAATGAGGGCTGTCATCCAAGAAAGACGTACAACAACGACGTCTTGGCCAGAATGTCACTATTGGCAGCTATAACTCAAGGATTTCGTCTACCTTGGCTCACTGGTAAGAATCAGCAACAACACCAGCGTTGAGATTAGACGCAGAATAACTCTTGCCAACTGGTGGTTCTTCGAGCTCAAGAAGCAATTGAGGAGTAGGACCCTCTATAAAACCTTAATCATGCCGGGCCTCTTCTATGTCGCAGAAGCTTGGACCTCATCAAAAATGGATGAAGAGAGCCTTGGTCGTTTCGACAGGAAAATTCTGCATGCGTGTGTTGACGGAGAGTTGAGGATAAGATTCAACCACGAACTGTACGAGCTGTAGAGCGACATCGGCCTGATACGACGTCTACGGTTCTAACGTCTAAGATTTCTATACGGACAAAAAGTATGCAACGCAGTTGTGAACGGAAAGTGACCAGACACACTGCTGCAGGCATAAGACTCACATTATATGGTCAACTGAAATTCATCCTCTGCGTATGCAATACTAAAGTGCTCGAACGAATTACTACGGACCATAACCAACGCGGAATTTGGTCGGCTCTCTTGAACCTGCGCGAGTCTCGAGTCTCTAAAAAAAAAAAAAAGCAGTCCATGTAGAGCGAATGGACAGCACAGCACCGGCCTGAAGGACGACGTGGCAAAGGATGGCCGCATCTAAGGTGGCGCACACAGGTGGAAAGGGAAATATTGTGCTATCTGGAAAGGTTTGTTGGTTGAGGCTCGGTCTCACCCCGAACTGTAGCGTAGGCGTGCGTAAATTATGGCATATTTTTCCTGGTCATAACATTTGCGGATTTCTTTTTATAGTGCTTGCTATTCGTCCGAGGGCATGGGCTCGGACATACAGGGTAAAGTTGTTGATTGCTCTCAACCTGGCGTGATGCCAGCAACGATCCCTGTTTAAATGCCCGGGTCAAGTTGACATACGGCCTCCTCGAGGCGCCCTCTGGATAGCCTCTTCAACAACCGTTGGGAGGTGAACAAGCGTACGCAGCGAAAAAAACTGAAAAAAATGGCGGTTGTGCGGCGGGCTAACAATCCGCCCACGTAAAAAAACTTAAAGTTATGAATGAGCAAGATGCCTCGGATACACGCACAGATACTCGACGACGACAATGCACGAAAAAGGAACACGATTTGCGAGTATGCTCCTGGAATGTCAGAACCCTGTACACTCCCGGAGCTGCTCATAAACTAGAAGAAATCCTCACGCAGTACAAGGCGGATATTACTGCGGTCCAGGAAATACGCTGGATAGGAAACTGTATGATTAGGAAGAAAAATTGCGACATTTATTACAGCTGTCACAAAAGGTTGCACTTACTGGGATGCGGATTTGTCGTGGGAAAGCAGTTAAGGTCGAAGGTCATCGACTTTAAACCTATAAGTGATCGCCTGGCTGTGATTCGCATCAGAGGCAGATTTTATAACATCAGCCTTATATGTGCACACGCCCCTACCGACGAGGCTGAAGACCCTATCAAGGAGGACTTCTATGACCTCCTGGACGACGCCTACGGAGCTTGTCCGGAGTACGATGTAAAATCGTGCTTGGGGACTTCAACGCCAAAATCGGTAAGGAAAACACCCTTGGCGGAGTGATCGGAAAGCACATCCTCCACGATACAACAACAGATAACGGCTTCCGACTCGCTGACTTTGCGACAGCTCGTAATGCGGTGATAAGTAGCACAAGATTCCCTCGCAAGCGAATCCACACAGCAACCTGGCGATCTCCGGACGGTCGAACCGCCAACCAAATTGACCATGTGCTCATTGACGCAAGGCACTCGTCAAACATCCTGGATGTGCGAACATTCAGAGGGGCAAATGTCGACTCTGACCACTTCCTCCTAGCAGCAAGATTCAGGGCTCGAATGTCCAATGTCAGAAAGCTGCACCAGCCCATCAGGAGGAGGTTCGACATTGGGCGCCTGAGCAAACCGGAGGTTGCCAGAGTCCACAGGGAGCAGCTGAGCGAAAGACTCTACGGTATGCCTACGTCGAACACAAATACCAATAATATGTGGCTGCATTGCCGCTCAGCCATTCAGGAAGTAGCCGAAACCACCTTAGGATACCTACCACCCCCGACAAGAAACCCGTGGTATGATGGCGAGTGTGAGCAGAAAAAGGCAGCAACCGACGAGGCGTACCAAAAGGCGCTGCAGAGGAAAACCAGGACAGCGCAAGAAGAGTACCGAGCCAGAAGAAGGGAGGAGAAAAAACTATTGCGACAAAAGAAAGGAATCTTCGCAGCCTCCCAGCTCAAGGATATCGAGGAGTCTAGGGATACACATAAAATATGAGCCTTTTACAAGAAAGCCAGAGACTTTGCAGGAGGCTTCAAAAAGGGCACCCAGGCTGTTCGAAACTGCGAGGGTAATCTTGTCACCGACCCGCAGAGAATAGTGGATGTATTTAAGCAGCACTTCCAGCAGCTGCTTAACGAGCATGACCAAGAGAGAGTGGTAGGGACCGAGGAAATCCCAACTCCAGCCGCTGAAGTAACAAGGCCGCAGGCTCAGATGGATTGCCATCAGAGCTCTTCAAGGCTGGCGGCGGTGTTATGGTAGGGAGAATTTGGGAAGATGAAAGCATGCCCGACGACTGGAATACCAGCTCTATATGCCCCATCCACAAAAAAGGCGATCCTACCTCTTGCAAGAACTATAGAGGTATATCCCTGCTCAATGTCGCATACAAGATCCTGTCCAGCGTATTGCGTGAACGTCTAAAACCATTTTGCACCGCACTAATCGGCAGCTACCAGTGCGGCTTCCGGCCCGGCAAATCAAATATAGACCAAATGTTCACACTTCGACAAATCCTGGAAAAGACCAATGAGTTTTGAATCGATACACACCATCTTTTCATCGAATTCAAAGCCGCATACGACAGCATTCATCGTGAAGAACTGTTTGGTGCGATGGCCGAATTCGGGATCCCGGCAAAACTGATCCAGTTGTGCCGCGCCACGCTAAAAAACACGCGATGCACCGTGCAATTGGGTTCTAGGACCTCGGAACCATTCGAAACATGCACCGGATTTCGGCAAGGAGATGCGCTGTCATGTGACTTCTTCAACCTGGTGCTGGAGCAGATAGTGCGACGGGTAGGCGTCATCAGGGAAGGCACTATCTTTTACAAGTCCGTCCAGCTGCTAGGATTCGCGGATGATATCGACATCATCGCGTGTTCTCGCCGTGGCATTGTGGAAGCATTCACGGCGATTGAAGAACAGGCGAAACGAGTTGGTCTTAAGATCAATGAGGACAAAACGAAGTTCATGCTGTCAAGCAAAAACCAATCCGTCGCTCACCACCTGGGACAAAACATAACAATTGACAGCTACAATTTCGGGGTAGTTAAGGAGTTTGTCTACCTCGGGGCAAACGTAAATTCCACAAATGACACCACAGTGGAGATCCGGCATAGAATCGCCCTTGGCAACCGCTGCTACTTCGGCTTGTCCAAACAACTGGGGTCAAAACTCCTCACTCGAAAGACCAAAGCCATGCTTTACAAAACGCTCATTCTGCCAGTCTTGCTGTACGGAGCCGAAAGCAGGACAGCGGAGCTGATTTTGGGTTCTTTCGAAAGAAAAATTCTGCGCCGGATATTTGGTCCTGTCTGTGAGGAAGGTGAATGGAGAGGAAGACACAACCGCGAACTCTACGAGCTGTACCAAGATGTGGATGTAGTCCGGAAGGCAAGGATCCGTCGACTACACTGGCTCGGCCACATCGAGCGCATGGACATCAACGCTCCAGCTAAGAGGGTCTTCGACTCCGGGCCTCCTGGTTCGAGAAGAAGAGGAAGACCGAACCTCCGGTATAAAGACCAAGTAATCGCGGATGTAAGCATCTTGGTCTTGACAACTGGAAGCAGCGTGCCCGGGACCGTCACGGATGGAAGGCAGCTATAGCTCAGGCTCAGATCCTCCATGGATCGCTGGCCTGATAAGTAAGTAAGTAAGTAAGACTTGTAGGCAAATTAATGTATGAAACATTGAACTGGTGTAAAATGGTACGGGTGTAACTTCTCGGTATGAAGCACTGTCCATACTCTAGATTTGGGCACTCCAAGCATAATAGCTGTCCTTCTTGTACTTAGGGAGGGATTACGTCGGACCAAAACCAACATTCTTTCATCTAAGATTGCTGATCCATCTGTAATTGATCTTTCGCTTCTTCGATACTCTAGTACTCCGTGCTCTCGCAGACGTAGGTGGATTCTTGAAAAGACACTACGACTGGGCCACCTCCGATTGGCATATCTTTAAGCGTAGAGTCTTTCGGCTTCACGATCTCGAGGTCAATGTTTCATACATTAATTTGCCCACAAGTCCTGCCGCGTTAAAACCAAAAAAAAAAGGTTTTTCTTAGAAAAAGTGGTTTGGGTTTTTTTTTAATTTCTCAAAAACTACAATACGTTTTTGCATCCGGTTTTCTGTTTTTAACTAAAAATTAATAAGAGAATTTAATTCTTGAAAAAAAATTAGTACTTAATTACAAAAAAAATTGAAAAAAATTAGTTCGACATTTTTTTTTTTCAAAATTTCGAGTTTGAAAATTAATTTCTCAAAAACCGTTCCCTAAAACTGCTTCGTTTAAGAACAAGATGAAAGAAGAGGGTTCTGACTTTACAAAAAAGTATTTCGCGGCATTGTGGATGTAACCGTTGATTTTTAATATTTTTTTTCCAAATTAAGTAAATTTTTTGGAAAATTGCCCCTCCCACCTAAACCGAGGAGAATAGAACCTCCCTCCCACACGATTTTTTTCTTGTCTTGACCAGACCTACACGCTCTAGCTTTTTGGGACACTGCTCCTGGGAAACCCTGTATATACTTTAGGAAAAAACGATTCTAATTTTGCTAAAAGAACGGGACTGACATTTCCCTGACCGACTGTAATGTTTTGTGAAGGTTTTGAGGTAGTTGGATTGTCGAGACAACTCCTTTATAGTCTCCTAGCATCCAAAACTAGCAAAAACAGTCGCATCCAACTTTATTTCTTTATTTGAATTTACCAAATACATATTGATACTAATTTCGCGCCTTTTTTTCAGATGATACAAATTGGACATAAAAGGTAAGCAGTTGTTCTTTCTTATTCGTTGTAGTATAGTAAGGACCCCTTCTCCATCTTCCCAGGACCGCTTGGGAACACCGCGTGTTGTTTCTAAAAAATCGCTGTACTGATTTTGCTGAATACTTCATCAGTTCTAAAATTCCTAGCGCACATACGCACATACACACAGAAACATCTCTGTAAAAACCTTGGTTTTGGATTCAGGCGACCTTGAATCGTGGAGATATGCATGTACGTCAAAATTTGGAATTCGCAGAATCGGCCGCATTACAATAGTTTCCCACTGGGAAGCTGAAAGTTGGAAAAAACATAATAAAAGCAAATTTGTGTTTTTAGTCAAATTCGTACATTATGTGGCCTAGGATAGACCCTTGAGGAACGTCACGTTGTTTTTTTATTTTTTTAACAATTTTCGGATAATTTAGTACATCATTTGTCCTGTTGGGTTAACAACTTTCACTGTGTTTGATGAGCTCTTCGAGTTAAAAACAAGGGAGGAGCATAAGCTTCTCAGGAGAATGAAGGAAGAGTACGAGAAGAGCGTGATGGAGAATTTGGTCAGGCGTTACTGCAGGCGTGACGTTCGAAAGTTTTACCAACAGACAAAGCGAACATGCCAAGGTTATAAAGCCAGAACGGAAGCCTGCAGGGATGAGAACGGACACCTAGTAGTAGAATCGCAGTCGATGCTGAGAATATTGGAAAACCACTTCTGCAGACTGTATAACGGCGATGTTAGTCAATACACCGCCGTCAGGTAGAATGATCCATTTCTTTACGACGAAGACCGCAAAGAATTCCGGCCTAGCCTAACCTCGACGAAGTTAAGATCACCATATCAAAACTCAAGTCGAATAAAGCTGCTGCCGGAGATGGACTGTCTACTGAGCTCTTCAAAGCAGTTGGAGTTAACCTGGTTAGAAGCATGCACCAGCTCATCTGTAAGGCATGGTCAGAGGAAAGCATGCCCGAGGAATGGAGTTTCAGCTGCATTTGCCCGATCCACAAGAAAGGGAACGCCTTTGACTGCGCCAACTATGAGGAGACTTAACATCGTCTACAAAATTTTCTCTGCCGTTTTGTGTGAACGTCTGAAGCCTTTTGTAAATAATCTGATAGGCCCTTATCAGTGCGGATTCAAGCCAGGGAAGTCCACCATCGACCAAATATTCACACTACGGCAGATCCTTTGGAGAATGCTCGCTGCTCCATCCGAATCGTTGAACACATAACCGATAGTTTTGATGTCAAAATAGGATTTAGGCAGGGCGATGCGCTGTCGTATTAGAAACGATTGTGCAAAAATCACCGGCCAACACAAGAGGCACAATTTATCTCAAATCCATACAACTCATCGCATAGAACACTGCGAGATGTCAATGAGACGTTTGCGAAGTAGTGAGAGGGTGGTGGCGAAAATTGATTGGGCAGTAAACGAGGGCAAAACTAAATACATATATGCTATCATCAAAAAGCACGCTCACCACCGACGTCTTGGCCAGAACGTTTGTAGTGGTAGATATAAGTTTGAGGTAGTTAAAGACTTCGTCTGGTAAAATCATTTGAACCCTACAAGGCGCCAAGAATAGACGGTGTATACCAGAAAATGCTACAAGAACCAGGGGAACTTATCACCCTCTGGCTAGAGCGCATATACTGCTGGTGCCTCAGGATGGGTTATTACCCACAGGCATGGAGGGAGGTTAGGGTGGCGTTTGTACCCAAATCGGGGAAGGTCTTGGTTAGGTCCTTAATGGGCTGTAACGCCAACATACATACATACATCCGGAAGCGGATAAGCCACAGAGGAGAAAGATGACCGACATAAAGACGACTTCTATGATCTCCTAGGGCAGAACATATACCCAATGTCCCAGCTATGACACCAAAATCGTTCTAAGAGTTTTCAATGCAAAGCTGGGTAGGGAAAGCACAGCCTACACGTCAGAAGACGGACTAAAGCTAGTGGACTTTATGGCGTTACATAATCTCGTAGTAGCAAGTACACGATTCCCACATCTCAGACTTCGCGGTATTTCGATCAATCGACAATCAATCAAACTGATCACATCGCGATCTACGGCAGACACACCTCCGGCATCCTATCCGGCATCGGATCATTACCTTATTTTAGCCAAAGTACGGAATAAATGGAGTCCAATAAGAACACCAAAATTTAACGTCGGGAAGATGCAATCGGAGGAGACCGCCAGGACCTTCGCCGATCAAGTCTCCCTCAAGCTCTCTCAAGTCCCGATGCAATCTGCACAAACCATAGAACAGCAATGGAGTCGTTGTCAGAACGCCATCAGAGAGGAGGCCGCCTTAGATGTACTCGGTTTCAAGCCACCACCTTCGAGAAACCCCGGGTTTGATGACGAATGCAAACAGGCCCACGTAGAGACAGAATGCATACTTGGCTACACTGCATCGACGGACGAGAGCTGCACGCGAGCTCTATGAACAGAAACGGAGAGAGGAGCATGCGCTTCTGAGAAGAAGAAAGAAGGAGCGCGAGAAGCGCGAGATCCAGGAGATGGAGAGATGTTATTGCAGGAACGACGTTCGAAAGTTTTACCAAAAAGTAAAACGATAATGCCACGGCTATAAAGCCAGAGCAGAAGCCTGCAGGGATGAGCACGGACAACTAATAGTGGAGTCACAGTCGATGCTGAGATTGAGGAAGGACCACTTTTGCAGATTATATAACGGCGATATACTGCTGGTGCCACAGGCATGGAGGGAGGTTAGGGTGGCGTTTATACCCAAGTCGGGGAAGGTCAACCATGCCACGGCGAAAGATTATAGACCTATCAGTCTAACCTCCTTCCTTATAAAAACATTGGAACTAATTGGAAGTAATAGACAAATAAGGGATGAGATTGGTGAAAGCTACTTATCACAATCACGTTATACATACATAAAGGGTAAATCGGTAGATACCGCTCTTCACAGGGTGGTCTATACGATAGAAAGGGGGGGCTGGGAGCTTTTCTATGTATTGAGAGGGCCTTTAATAACGTCAGTACTGAGGCAATAATGTCCAGCCTAAAGATGGCCCACATAAATTCGGGAATCTGTAGATGAATTGAACAAATACTAAGTACTCGCATAATAAGCTCGTCGGTAGGAGGAGCAAATGGAAGAGTGAGGGTCAACTGAGGCACACCACGGGGGGTGTTTTATTGTCTCTCCCATGGCTCCTCGTAGACGACGAAATGATAAAACTCCTTGAGACACAGGGTTTCAATGTCACTGTCTATGCCGACGACATTACCATCCTGGTAAATGGGAAATTTCCCCAGGTCATCAGTGAATGACTAAGTTATGCGCTGCTATTAGTGAATAACCTGGGTCAAAGAACGAGGCCTAGGGATAAATCCAACGAAAACTAAGAATGTCCTTAGCTTACGTGGCACTATATTCGTGCAGAGTAGCTTTTGGAAAGACATGGGGCATGAGTGGTGAGACCTATTTTAGTCTGTGGATCAATTGTCTGATGGAAAGCACTTGAGAAAAAATGCAATCTTCAAAGTCTCACCAGGATTCAGAGGGCTGGCTGTCTGTCGGTGACCGGATCTATTAAATCCACACCAACGGCAGCCCTTGAAGCGATGCTGAACCTTCCACCACTAGACATGTATTGTGAAAACATTGCAGCCAGGGCTGCGATAAGCTTGCAGGAATCTAGTCTTTGGAAAAGATGTTCTCATTGCCACGCATCAACTCTGGATCGATGGGCTATCCTGAGGTCCGAAACCGAAACGGAATATACCACCCTACTTTCTTGCTGCGAGAGGAGATTCTTTATAAGGATTGCCTCCAGGGAGGAATGGGCAAGTAGTATGGTAAACACGGAAGAGGAACCGGCAATCTATACCGATGGATCCAAAATGGATACCGGTACAGGAGCCACAGTCTACTTCGAACTTCGGGAAGCATATCACTGCTACAGACTTGATGATGGCTGTGATCTGAGATCTTTGCAATTAAACAAGCCGCCGATCTGGTTCTTAGATAGAATTTCCCAGTAAGAGAATTAAAATCTATGTTGGCAATCAGGCAGCCATTAAGGCTCTGCAGGCAACATGGATAAGATCAAAACTCATAAAACTCTGTAAAGAGATACTAGAAGAATCGGATGTCAACGAGGTAACCATCTGCTGGGTACCCGGGCATGAGAAGGCGGACGAACCAGCCAGACTGGGGTCAGGCGCAGATACTACGCGGATCACAACTAAGGCTAGAACGCCACTCGGCACACTATTCAGAGAAATAGGGGTGTAATTACTAGAAAAAGTCAACAGGCGATGGTGTCAATTGGACACATGCGCCACGGCAAGGCTAACATGGCCTGTCTATGATAAGAAAAGGACGGAAAGTCTGCTGACTCTTAGTAGAGGGATATACGACTGTTAGTCGGTGCCTTCACTGGGCACTGCATGATATCATACCATGCAGCTAGACTAGGCCAGCCATACAACGATTTTTGCAGAAGCTGTAGGGATGAAGAGGAAATAGAATCCATTCGTCATCTATTGTGCGAATGCCCAGCCCTGGCCCGGAAAAGATATAATTACGTTCCTTGGGAGTCACTTCTTTTCGGGCTTAGAGGAGGCAAGGGACATTAAGCTGAACAAACTGTTAATATTCTTAATTGCATCTAGATAACTAGTTCAGCTCACAGGCAACTAATAGGTTCCCCTCGGGCTAGATTTTCAAACTGGGCACAATGGACACCTTGTAACTAGTCTAAGTGAACCTTGACCTCATGTCAATACGGCACCCAACTAACCAAACCTAACCTAACCCCCGCAGTGGCCTGGAACAACGAAATCAATCGCAGAATTACTCTTGCCAATCGCTGTTTCTTTGGGCTCAGAAAGCAACTGAGTAATAGAGCCCCCTCTCGAACGAAAAAGTCGACTCTATATCAGACCCTTATTGTCCCGGTACTGCTGTACAGCGCAGAAGCATGGACACTATCAAAAGCGGATGAGGAGGTCCTTGGTTGGTTTGGGAGTAGTATTTTGTTTGCGGTCCCATAAACGCAGACGGGGGTTGGAAGAAAAGATTCAACCATGAGCTTTAGGGGCTGTACAGCGACATGAGTCTAGCCAGACGTCTATAGATTTAACGCATAAGATGGCTACGCCATGTAGAGCGAATGGACACCCTAGCTTCAGCCCGGAGAGTCTTTGAGTCTAACCCCGAGGGACGGAGAAACAGAGTACGGCCGCACTTAAGATGGCGTACACAGGTGGAAGTGGACCTCGACCAACTGGGTGTGCGGCAATGGAGAAGGCTAGCAAAAGATCGTGCTAGTTGGAGGGGTATATATAGTCGAGGCCCAAGTCCACCCCAAACTGTAGCCTCCGATAAGAAGAAGAAGTTTGATGAGTAGGGAAACGAAGAGGATAAGTCAATGTTGCAGACCGTCGATTTCATTCGAAATCTCTATTTGCTCGTACGCGGTTTCGCTCGCGTACGGCGACCTCGGCTTTGCATTCATTTCAGCTGACTTCTAGGGCCAGCTCAGATTAATTCCTCCGCTCTGTTCACTTAACACGCAAATACCAGCTAATTGAAACGGATGCCACCTTCTTCAGGATCGACAGTCTATTTTCGTTTTTTTTGTATCTCAATAATTCATTTCCAATTATTTGCAATTATGATTAACGACGCAGCTGATTCCGCGAACAGTCAGGACATACAGCTCTCTCCCGCCCAGCTACCGACCAGTTAACCACGATAAATCGTTTAATTTTCCAATTTCATCCAATCACTCTGTGGCGGTCGCCTGTCCGTTCTGCAATCCGCGGTAGAATGCGAGAACGTTTGCGCCAATTAAAATGTTTGCATTCGATACTCGTACGCGATTAATCGCCTTGATTGATTGCAAACTCGACGCGCTTGGCAATGTGGGTTCTGCCAGCCATCGGTATGTGGGTTGGGGGCGAGATGTACATATGTATCTTTTCGTTTTTGGGTTATTTGGATGCAAAATATTCTAGCGCCATGCGAGGGGCCGTTAAGGTCGCGCATAAAGACGGCGAGCTTGGCATAGACAAATTCATATCACGCTGCTGAACGTTTGTTGTGTAAACAAACATCACAGATTCTCTTGTGATGTATTATGTGAATGGAGGACGTGGACGGATTGTGTTTTCATGCACTCTCACTACTTGGTATGTTGAACTAGATGCTCTGGTTTATGGCTGTTTTGGTTTCGTTGTAGGCTTTGATCTTAAAATAGGCTTGCGAGCATGGTTTGCTGGAGGCGGTTTATTACTGCAGCTGATTAAAATGTTTTGTTAAGGTGGTTTGGTGTAGTGTGGTATGTAGGTTGCATGCTGAAAGGCTGCCGAAGGTCTATGGGAGCATTGTATGCACTTTGATTAGAGCTATTCCTCGTCATTTACAGGGTATGGTATTCCCTGCCATTTGAATGTGACCTTAAACGAATGGAGGAGTCCCCCCTAAGCTTTGCCGAATTGATGTTCAAAAGAGATAAAGTTAACAACTACATGAGGGAGCTGATTGCTTAATTTCGTGTCAAGTATGCAACTCGGTACTATCAAAGTGTGGAATGCAGGAATGGGACTTTGGGTTATTGCGCCTACCGTTCGCTCTTAAAGGTCAAATGTTGCTTTTTATGCCATTCAATACACTGCTACTGGTTAGTCCAGATGCTCACGAGTGATTGTGGGCGTCCAACAATTCAGTCGCAATAACTGACTTAAAGTTGGAATGTGCTTCAATTGCGTAGCTTTTTGTTAAATTTTTTGACGTTCTCGTTTCTACAAAATTTAATAAATTCCATGACGGTTTTCATAGAATTTAATAAGGAGCGACCAAACAGAGCAAAGAAGTTGATCGCGTTTAACATGGCGAACGCCAGCTTCGATCTCTGTCCCTGTTGAATCCAAGTTGACATACAGCCTTCGCGTGGCATCCCCTGGATAGCTATACTGGTACCCGCCAGATGACACGGGCCCCTGACGCCGTTGACACGGGATCGAATCCCGACACAGCCATGCCATCGAACGTGTTTTTTCACGGTGTTTCTCCTCCCCTGTAGTAAAGTTGTCATGAAAAGTTTCCCGAAATTCGCCGTTCGGATCCGGCAATAAACCGAAGGTCCCTTTCACCTATGGGAAAATTGAATCACACACAACCTGGGTGATTGAGAGAAGCTCGGCTTAGGTCCTTCATGGGCTGTAACGCCAACCTACATACATACATCCGAAAGCGGATAAGCCACAGAGGAGAAAGATGACCGACATAAAGACGACTTCTATGATCTCCTAAGGCAGAACATATGCCCAATGTCCCAGCCATGACACCAAAATCGTTCTAGGAGCTTTCAATGCAAAGCTGAGTAGGGAAGCTATCTCTGAGCTAGTCATAGGAAAGCACAGCCTACACACACGTCAGAAAACGGACTAAAGCTAGTGGACTTTATGGCGGTACATAATCTCGTAGTAGCAAGTACACGATTCCCACACCTCAGACTTTGCGGTCTTTCGATCAATGGACAATCAATCAAATTGATCACATTGCGATCTACGGCAGACACTCCTCCAGCATCCTAGATGTACGAACCTTTCGAGGAGCCACCATTGACTCGGATCATTACCTTGTTGTAGCCAAAGTACGGATACGATTATCTCGGAATAAACGGAGTCCAGTAAGAACACAAAAATTTAACGTCGGGAAGGTGCAATTGCAGGAGACCGCCAGGACCTTCGCCGATCAAGTCTCCCTCAAGCTCTCTCAAGTCCCGATGCAATTTGCACAAACCATAGAACAGCAATGGAGTCGTTGTTCGAACGCCATCAGAGAGGAGGCCGCCTTAGATGTACTCGGTTTCAAGTCACCACCTTCGAGAAACCCCGGGTTTGATGACAAATGCAAACAGGCCCACGTAGAGAAACAGAATGCATACTTGGCTACACTGCATCGACGGACGAGAG
Source organism: Eumerus sabulonum (assembly GCA_951905685.1). Classification (NCBI taxonomy): domain Eukaryota; kingdom Metazoa; phylum Arthropoda; class Insecta; order Diptera; family Syrphidae; genus Eumerus; species Eumerus sabulonum. The sequence continues at coordinate 12,943,991 of OX645060.1, forward strand.
CTGCACGCGAGCTCTATGAACAGAAACGGAGAGAGGAGCGTGCGCTTCTGAGAAGAAGAAAGAAGGAGCGCGAGAAGCGCGAGATCCAGGAGATGGAGAGATGTTATTGCAGGAACGACGTTCGAAAGTTTTACCAAAAAGTAAAACGATAATGCCACGGCTTTAAAGCCAGAGCAGAAGCCTGCAGGGATGAGCACGGACAACTAATAGTGGAGTCACACTATTAGACTTAGATTGTGGAAGGACCCCTTCTGTAGACTATATAACGGCGATGATAGTCAAAATGCCGCCGTCAGGCAGAATGAACTATTCACAATGGACGAAGATGAAAGAGAATCCTATCCACCCGACCTAGACTTAAGTCTTTTAAAGCTGCTCGAGAAGACGGACTACCCGCGGAACTATTTAAAGCGGCTGGCGATGAGCTGGTCAGGAACATGCACCAACTCATCTGCAAGATATGGTGGGAAGAATGCATGCCCGTTCAATGGAATCTCAGCATCGTTTGCCTGGTCCATTAGAAAGAAGACCCCTATGAATGCGCCAATTACAGGGGGATAAGTCTCCTGAACATTGCGTACAAGATACTCTCTGCCATTCGTGGACATTCTGGTAGGTTCCTATCAGTGTGGTTTCAGGCCAGGAAAATCGACGATAGACCAAATATTTACGCTACGCCAGATCTTGGAGGAGATCCAGGAATACCAGATCGACACTCACCACCTTTTCGTCGACTTCAAGGGCGCATATGACAGCGTGTATAGAGACGAGCTAGTTATACAAAGTCATGTCTAGTTCTAACATCCCTGCCAAACTCGTCCGACTGTACAGGATGACAATGGAGAATTCTCGCTGCTCCATTAAGGTCGATAATGAGTAAACCGAGACCTTTGATGCTAAGAAGGGATTTGGGCAAGGTGACGCGCTGCAACTTTTTCAACATCGTGCTTGAAAAGATCGTGCAAGAGTCCCTGGCCAACACAAGAGGTACGATTTATTTCAAGTCTACGCAATTGCTTGCGTACGCCGACGAGATTGACGTGATTGGACGGACACAGCGAGACGTCAATGAGGCCTTTGTAGGCATTGAGGTAGAAGCGGCTAAGATGGGTCTCAAGGTCAATGAGGGTAAAACCAAAGATCTGCTTTCATCAAAAAGACACGGTCAACACCGTCGTATCGGCCAGAAAGTCACCATAGGCAGATATAACTTTGAATTGGTCAAGGAATTCGTCTACTTTGGCTCACTGATGACCGGCGACAATAACACCAGCGCTGAGATAAGACGCAGAATCACTTATAAGACCTTGATTATCCCAGTCTTTCTTTACGGCGCAGAGGCTTTGACCCTAACAAAAGCGGATGAAGATGCCATTGGTCGTTTCTAGAGCCAAATTCTGCGTACCATCTACGGTCGCGCTTGTTCAAACGGAGTATGGAGGAGAAGATTTAACGAAGAACTGTACGGGTTGTACAGCGACATCGGCCTGGTACGACGTCTACAGACGTCTTAAGGGGGCTAGGCCATGTAGGGCGCATGGAAAATACAGAGAAAATACGAAGAGTCTTCGAATCCACCCCGGAAGGAGGGTGCGGCAGAAGACGGCCGCATCTACGGTGGCACACCGCACACCCCAGGTGGAAGGGGACCTTAACCAACTTGGCGCGCGGCGCTAGAAACAGCCGGCCAAAGGCCGTGCCAGCTGAAGACGCTTGTTGGTTGAGGCCCAGGTTCACCACAGACTGTAGCGTCACCTAAGTAAGTAAGTAATAGTGACGTTCTGGCCAAGACGTCAGCATATGTTTAGTTTTTCCCTCGTTTACCTTCAGGCAAAAGCTGTTTTCTCCCAATCACGTCAATATCAACAGCATATGCAAGCAATTGTGCAGACTTGAAACAGATCGTGGCTCTTGTATTGGCCAGTAAGCTCCGCTCAATCTTTTCAAGAACAATCGTCACATGGTAATGCGTCGCCCTGTCAAAATCCTTTTTTGACCTTTGAGACCTTTGAATTTATGGATTACAGGCTCTTCCATGGACATTGATTGTATCTTCGAGCCATTGGCAAAGGCTTTGCGTGGCTTCCCATCGCTCATTCAATTAGAATTTGCTCCGGTAGACAACCATCAGTTCAGTCGATTAAACTCTTGACTTGATTGAACCTAACTACCCGCTAAGACAGACAGATCAGTTTCCGGATAACGAGCCTTATTTGAAGCGAGGCCATCATCCATCTCCTCCACACAATCCATGACCTTCAAGACCAAAAAACAAATGTTTACCGCCACCATAAAAGTTCGCAACACCTTTTTGATTAATGTCCACCTTTCCCAAAAAGAAAAACCCAAAAGCTCTTGCTTGATCAGATAACGTCGAGTTGTTTGTCGACAAAGTTCCCAGGTCGTAAAACTCAATCATGTCGCCTGTGGGTTGCATTACGACATCCATCCACTCCCTCTTCCCGTTCCCACTAATCTAACGTATCTATCCGACTCGCGAAACTTTTGCACTCAAACTTCAAATTTTACGAGGACAACAACCTTCGCAATAAACCTCCGCGATTCCGCCACGGACAGGAGTTCATTAGTATAGTCGTAGTCGTCAACCAGCGAAAACACGCGTTTTTGTTGCTTCCGATTGCCACCTTGATAATGAAACTCGCAAATTAGCTTGAGTTGGACTATTTAACGACCCGACCATCCATCAAATGCTGGCTGGCAATCTTTTCATCTTGCTGCCAGAAAGGAATCACAATTCCAACGATTTCTATTTGCGCTTCAATCTCCGCGCTCCCGAAGGCAGGAAGGTAAATTTAGATTGGCAACAAGGAAGCGCTGTAGATTCCTTGCATGCACATCAAACCCAGCGTTTGTTGTCGACTATTCGCTTGGAGACAAATGTCACTGCGAGGGTACGGGTACTTGTGAGTTTTGCCGCCACCTCGCATTGGACGTTGAGGCGTCAGTCAGCGTGTTGTGTTTCAGCACCTAGTCGTTAGACATTAACGGTAATCGAACGAACTATTTTCTAAACAATTTCACGCAACGCGTATGACTAAAAATAAGCTGCAAACTCACCGCAGGAAAACCACTGCCCGTCCACATCACTTCACTCCACTTCATGCGTCATGACTATGCTCGTAGTGCAGCTTAGCTGACTGCTTGATGACGCCGCCGTACGTCAATGGGCGTTGGGAGTGCGGCAGCAGATCTGCTCCGATTCTCGATTTGTTTATTAGAAAAACAATAAATGCAGCAAAAGAAGAAGAAGAAAAGCAACAAACGCTCATTTGCATATTAATTGCTGCACTGCGCGTTGCGTATGGGCTGCTGAACGCGTTTGACACATGGAAAGTGGGTCACTAGCGGAGGTTTGCATTAATCATTGTCTGGCAAGTAATTGGACGGAATTAGGAATGGAAATGCGCGTAATTGTTGGCCATCAATCGACGTGGTTGTAGGGAGGTTTTTGCTGTTCGCGTGTCACCTCTTATCGGCTTTGTGGGTTGACGTAGGTACGAAGTGTGTACAATGACTGGAACGGTGACGCCTCTGGATCAATTCGCGTTAATAATCCAAGAATAAAAGGTCACTTCGATCGAGATGGAGGAAACAAATTCACTCTATTTACCTTGTGTTTCAAAGCCTCTTCCTCGATGTGGTCTCAGCACAACGAGTGTCATGGAGTGTCTATTCTTTGATTACTTGTGCCTGTGTACTTGGTCGCCAGAAGACGATGGGGATAAACGAGATTTTTGGAAGAGAACGAAATGCCTTTATTGATTACTCTCCTCGCAGGATAGGTATACCTAAGGTACTTTGTTCTGGAAATAGAAACAATGATCAATGGAGTGACAAGGATGAAACAGTTTTTCAAGTTCGTGCACCGGAGATGGGCTCTAGGTTTTCAGTTTCGGGTAATGGAGGAGTTTAGAGGATAGGTCGGGCGTATGATAAATGTGTGACTGTCAATAGTGTTCCATTGACAGTGACAGATGCCTTACACATTTGGACTTCTATTATAACACTACATTAGGGCAATGAGATTTAAGGGCAATGTCATGGTCTGAGAAATAAATTTATTGCTTTCCCGATTACAAGTCTATGTCCCATGTCAAGGCAGTACGATTCGTCATTCGTTTCGGTTTCGTAATAAATCTTGGTTTGTCTAGTGTCTTCTTTTACGATCTCCTAGACATACTCCACACCTTGTACCCTAGCTATGGTACCAAAACATTGCTGGAAGAGAAGCAGTTTTTGGGAGTGTAATTGGAAGTCATTGTATGCTGGACTTAACATTTCAAGATCCTGTCGGTTGTCTGATCAATCATTCATTTACTAGGCTGACCACTTTACGATCGACGTAAAGGGGGATTCCTCTATCTGGAAAGCGAACATCGACTCTCTATCACTCATCCTGTTGCAGCATACGGGTACTTTGGACACAGCGGATTTGAGCCGGATCATTTATGTTCGACGTCGAAAAGCTGTAATTGCAGTAGATAGCCAGAGCCTTTGCTGATCATGTTTCCCTCAATCGCTCCGAAATGCCTTACTTAATTATTTACTCATCAGGCCGGCAATCCATGGAAGATCTGAGCCTGAGCTATAGCTGCCTTACATCCTTGACGATCCCGGACACGGTGCTTCCACTTATCAAGACCAAGTTGTCTTACATCCGCGATAACTTGGTCTTTATACCGGAGGTTCGGTCTTCCTCTTCTTCTCGAACCAGGAGACTCGTAGTCGAAGACCCTCTTAGCTGGGGCGTTGGTTGGTTCATGCGTTCGATGTGGCTAAGCCGATGATGTCCACAGATCTTTGCCTTCCTGACTATATCCACATCTATGTACAGGTCGTAGAGTTGGCGGTTATGTCTTCTCCTCCATTCACCTTCCCCACAGACAGGATCAAATATCCGGCGCAGAACTTTTCTTTCGAAATAACCCAAAATCACCTCCATCGTCCTACTTATCGTCCCGCTTTCGGCTCCGTACAGCAAGACTGGCAGTATAAGCATTTTGCAAAGCATGACTTTGGTTTTTCGAGTGAGGAGTATTGACCCAAGTTGCTTGAAGAAACCAAAGTAGCAGCGGTTGCCAAGGGCGATTCTATGCCGGATCTTCACTGTGGTGTCGTTTGTGCAGTTTACGTTTGCCCCGAGGTAGACAAACTTCTTAACCACCTTGAAATTATAGCTGTCAATCGTCATATTTTGTCCAAGGTGGTGAGAGACGGATCGGTTTTTGCTTGACAGCATATACTTTGTCTTATCCTCGCTGACTTGAAGACGAACTCGTTTCGTCTGTTCCTCAATCGCCATGAAAGCTTCTACAACGTCACACTGTCAATATCATCCGCGTATCCTAGCAGCTGAACAGACTTGTAGAAGATAGTGCCTTCCCTGTTGAAGCCCGCCCGTCGCACTTTCTGCCCCAGCGCTTAATTGAAGAAGTCACACGACAGCGCATCTCCTGGCCTCAGAGGTCCTGGAACCAAACTGCACGGCGCATCGCGTATTTTTTGCCGGGCCGGAAGCCGCGCTGGTAGCTGACGTTTAGTGCAGTGCAAAACGGCTTTAGACGTTCACACAGTACGCTGGACAGGATCTTGTATGCGACATTGAGCAGGGATATACCTCTATAGTTCTTGCAAGAGATAAGATGGCCTCTTTTGTGGATGGGCAAATAGAGCTGATATTCCAGTCATTGGGCATTCTTTCATCTGACTACCCAAATTCTACAGATGATCTGGTGCACGCCCCCTACCAGAACATCACCGTCTGCATTAAAGAGCCCTGATGGCAAGCCATCGCAGCAGTTTTATCTCCTCCCTTCTTCTGGCTCGGTACTCCTCTCGCGCTGGTCCTGGTTTTTCACTGCAGCGGCTTTTGGTACGCCTCGTCGGTTGCTGCCTTTTTCTGCTCAGACTCATCATACCGCAGGTTTCTTGTCGGGGGTGTCGGTAGCCTAGGGTGTTCTCGGCTATTTCCTGAATAGCTGAGCGGCAATGCTGCCAAATATTGTTGACATTTCTGCTCGACGTAGGCATACCGAGGAGCTTTTCACTCAGTTGTACCCTGGTAAGCTCCGGTGTGCTTAGGTGTCCAATGTCGTACCTCCTCATGGTGGGCTGGTGCAGCTTTCTGTCATTGGACAGTCGTGTTCTGAATATTCCTGCTACGAGGATATAGAGTCGACGTTTGCCAAGATTGTATAGAACTCAGATATTCCAGGAGCATACTCGCAAATCGTGTTCCTTATTCGTGCGTTGTTGTCGTCGAGTATCCGTCCGTGTATCCGAGGTATCTTGCTCATTCATAACTTTTGGGTTTTTTACGTGGGCGGACTGTTAGCCCGCCGCACAACCGCCATTCTAGTCGGGGTCTTGTCGCTGCATAGGTTTGTTCACCTCCCAAAGGCTATGGAAGAGTCTATCTAGAAGGCGCCGCGAGGAGGCCGTATGTCAACTTGACCCGGGCATTGAAACAGGGATCGTTGCTGGCATCTCTCCAGGTTTAGAGCAATCAACAACTTTAGCCCGTATGCAGCTTCAATTACTAGTTACTTACTTAGGTGGCGCCACAGTCCGTGGTGAACCTGGGCCTCAACCAACAAGCATCTGCAGCTGGCACGGTCTTTGGCCAGCTGTTTCCAGCGCCGTACGCCCAGTTGGTTAACGTCCCCTTCCACCTGCGCCCGGCACCGTAGATGCGGCCGTCCTCTCCGCGCCCTCCTTCTGGGGTGAATTCGAATACTCTTCGGGTCGGAGTTGTATTTTCCATGTGCTCTATATGGCCTAGCCACCTTAGACGCTGTATCCGCAGACGTCGTACCAGGCCGATATCGCTGTACAAGCCTAACAGTCTTTCGTTAAATCTTCTCCTCCATATACCGTTACATAGTGCGCAGAATTTTCCTCTCGAAACGACCAAGGGCATCTTCATCCGCTTTTGTTAAGGTCCAAGCCTCTGCGCCGTAAAAGAGGACTGGGATGATCAAGGTCTTATATAGTGTCACCTTGGTTTTCCGAGAGAGGGCTCTACTTCTCAATTGCCTCTCGAGCCCAAAGAAACAGCGGTTGGCAAGAGTGATTCTGGGCGTTGTCGCCGGTCATCAGTGACCCAAGTTAAACGAATTTCTTGACCACTTCAAAGTTATATCGGCCCATGGTGACTTTCTGGCCAATAAATCGGTGTTGCTCGTCTCTTTTTGATGAAAGCAGATATTTGGTTTTGACCTTGAGACCCATCTTAGTCGCTTCTACCTCAATGCTTACAAAGGCCTCATTGACGTCTTGCTGTGTCCGTCCAATCACGTCAATGTCGTCGGCGTACACAAGCAATTGCGTAGACTTGAAATAAATCGTACCTCTTGTGTTGGCCAGGGACTCTTGCACGATCTTTTCAAGCACGATATGTTGAAAAGGTTGCATGACAGCACGTCTTACTTACTTACTTACTTATCAGGCCAGCGATCCATGGAGGATCTGAGCTTGAGCTATAGCTGCCTTCCATCCTTGACGGTCCCGGGCACGCTGCTTCCATTTGTTAAGACCAAGATGTCTTACATCCGCGATTACTTTGTCTTTATACCGGAGGTTCGGTTTTCCTCTTCTTCTCGAACCAGGAGGCTCGGAGTCGAAGATCCTCTTAGCTGGAGCGTTGATGTCCATGCGCTCGAGCTCGTAGAGTTCGCCTCACCCTCCTCACAGACAGGCCATTCAGGAAGTAGCCGAAACCACCTTAGGATACCTACCACCCCCGACAAGAAACCCGTGGAACGATGGCGAGTGTGAGCGGAAAAAGGCAGCAACCGACGAGGCGTACCAAAAGGCGCTGCAGAGAAAAACCAGGGCAGCGCACGAAGAGTACCGAGCCAGAAGAAGGGAGGAGAAAAAACTACTGCGACAAAAGAAAAGAATCTTCGCAGCCTCCCAGCTCAAGGATATCGAGGAGTCTAGGGATAAACATAAAATACGAGCCTTTTACAAGAAAGCCAAAGGCCTTGCAGGAGGCTTCAAAAAGGGCACCCTGGCTCTTCGAAACTGCGAGGGTAATCTTGTCACCGACCCGCAGGGAATAGTGGATGTATTTAAGCAGCACTTCCAGCAGTTGCTTAACGAGCATGACCAAGAGAGAGTGATAGGGACCGAGAAAATCCCAACTCCAGCCGCTGAAGTAGTCCTCCCACCCAGCATCGAAGAAGTCTGCACAGCTGTTCAGAAGCTGAAGAACAACAAGGCCGCAGGCTCAGATGGCTTGACGGCGATTGAAGAACAGGCGAAACGAGTTGGTCTTAAGATCAATGAGGACAGAACGAAATAAATGCTGTCAAGCAAAAACCAATCCGTCGCTCACCACCTGGGACAAAATATAACAGTTGACAGCTACAATTTCAAGGTAGTTGAGGAGTTTGTCTACCTCGGGGCAAACGTAAATTCCACAAATGACACCACAGTGGAGATCCGGCGTAGAATCGCCCTTGGCAACCGCTGCTACTTCGGCTTGTCCAAACAACTGGGGTCAAAACTCCTCACTCGAAAGACCAAAGTCATGCTTTACAAAACGCTCATTCTGCCAGTCTTGCTGTACGGAGCCGAAAGCTGGACGATAAGCAGGACAGTGGAGCTGATTTTGGGTTATGTCGAAAGAAAAATTCTGCGCCGGATATTTGGTCCTGCATGACAGCACGTCACCTTGTCTAAACCCTTTTTTAACATCAAAGGTCTTGTTTTGTTTATTACCGACCTTAATAGAGCAACGAGAATTCTTCATTGTCACCCTGCACAGTCGGACGAATTTGGTAGGGACGTTAAAACTAGACATGGCTTTGTATAGCTCGTCTCTATACATGCTGTCATATGCAGCTTTGAATACGATGAAAAGGTGGTGAGTGAGATCTTGGAGAAGACCCATGAATTCCGGGTCCACACGCAAAATCTTTTTCTCGACTTGGAGGCCGCATATGAGAGCGTTTATAGAGACGAGCTATACAGAGACATGTCTTGTTTTTACATTCCTGCCAAATTCGTCAGACTGTGCTGGATGACTATGGAGAACTCTCGCTGCTCCATTAAGGTCGGAGGTGAACTAACCGACCCTTTCGATGTTAAAAAAGGTTTTAGACAGGGTGACGCGCTGTCATGTGATTTCTTTAACACCATTCTTGAAAAGATCGCGCGGGACTCTGCGGCCAATACAAGAGGTACGATCTACTTCAAGTCCACACAATTGCTTGCCTACGCAGATGACATTGACGTTATTCGACGGACAAAGCGAGACGTCAATGAGGCGTTTGCAAGCATTGAAGCAGAAGCTGCTAAAGTGGGTCTAAGGGTAAATGGGGACAAGACCAAATATATGCTGTCATCCAACAAAGACGCGCAACACGGACGTCTTGGTCAGAACGTCACCTTCGCCAGCTATATTTTTGAAGTAGTCAAGGACTTCGTCTACCTTGGCTCGATAGTGACAAGCAGTAACGACACCAGCGCTGAGATAAAACGCAGAATAACTCTTGCCAACCGCTGCTTCTTCGAGATCAAGAGGCAAATGGGTAGTAGAGCCCTCTCTCGAAAAACTAAGGTATCCCTCTACAAAACCTTAATCATCCCGGTCCTCCCCTACGGCGCTGAGGCTTGGACGTTGTCAAAAGTGGATGAAGAGGCTCTTGGGCGTTTCGAGTGGAAAATTCTGCGTGCGATCTTTGGTCCCGTTTGTGTAAACGGAGAGTGGAGGAGAGTGTACGGGCTGTACAGTGACATCGGCCTAGTTAGAGTCTTCGGATCCAACGTCCAAGATGGCTAGGCCATGTAGAGGGAATGGACATCAACGCTCCGGCGTTGATTGAGGTTGAGGAACCTCAACCAATTGGGCGTGCGGCACTGGAAGCGGCTGGCCAATGGTCGGGCCGGCTGGAGAGGCTTGTTTGTTGAGGCCCTGGTTCACCCCGAACTGTAGCGCCATCAAATTAAGTAAGTAAGTTGGCGCAGTTATAGGGGTCTCCTTTCTTATGGACCGGACAAACTATGCTGAGGTTTCATTCGTCGCGCATGCTTTCCTGCGACCATATCTTGCAAATGAGATGGTGCATGCACCTTACCAGCTCATCTCCAGCCGCCTTAAAAAGCTCAGCAGACAGGCCGTCTGCGCCCGCGGCTTTATTACACTTAAGTCTTGATATCGCTATTTTGACGCTGTGGACGTTCGTCGTCCATTACGAACGGAGCGTTCTGCCTGACCAGCGGTATCATGTCTGTCATCGCCGCTATACAGTCTGCAGAAGTGGTCTTTCCAGAGGCTCAGCATCGACTGTGATTCTACTACCAGTTCTCAATTTTCATTTCTGCAGGCCGCCGTTCTGGCTTTGTAGCCATGGCATGTGGCTTCAAATGCCGGGTGCAGAAAATGGTGAACGGCCGCAAGCACTTGCGAGGTCAGAAGAAGGTGTTGTTGTGCGCTTGGAGGCGACTTGAATGGAACTGACCGTTGCGAGGTACTTCCAAAAGATCAAGCGATTAAGTTGGTAAATGGGAGTGCACCAGTCGAACAGTTTACACATGGCACCTGTGCACAAGTTATTACGAAACACTTGATTCAACTCTTCGACCAAAAACCACAGAAGTTCTTCACCGAAGGTATCATGGCAAACATTGTCACTAATAACAGAGTAGATTTCTGTATACTCTGGGACTTGAATTCTACCAAGACCTTTTCCCTCATTATTGCAGATGGTTCCTCAGGTGACCTGCCAATCGTCTGATATGAACTCTCGCATTGGAAAATTGACTTTAAGCGACCCTGTTATGCTAGTAGACCCAACTTTCTTTGAAATCCTGAATTTCCCGACCAAGCAACAGCATGGCAGCCTACTTTGATTCAAGATCCGATCCAGGTCGGGCATCTCGAATGGACTTGAGCAAATCAGGAGCAGACAGGTGCAAGAACATCTCGTACACAAGACAACATTACCACCTCAAACAGATAAACACTTAAGCACTTCTTCTCCAGCGCACTTGTAGTTCTTCAGAAATTTGTTTCCATCCATCTGCCCCTGTCAGGCGTATCGTGCACCATATTGAAGTTCGACAATTGAGGCTTTGGTTACTGGTAAACAATGCTCTGAATCTCTGTACGTGGGTCCCTTGAAACCAGTTTCAGTTAACGACAAATGAGCTCGGAAACGAGTATCGCTTACCAAAAGAGTTGCAACTGCAACAGCAGCAGGATTTCTCCACCTTTCGGTCCAACTAAGTTTATCTTCGGTTTTTATGGTCCATAAGCAAATAAACAAACGAGTCATAAACCCAAAAGACATCTCTCGTCGCAACAAGCTACGACGACCACTGTGTGCATCGTTCCTACATCGGCAATAGCAGGAACACTCACCATTGCCATCGTCATCGTCTGGCAATCAAACGGAAGCTCAATTGGACATCGTCCATCAGTCGACCAGAAGGAAAGTAAAAAGAGCATTATTCGCTGATGAGGAACGGCTGCTCGCACGTAATTCATCTCATAAATGCAATAGCGACATAGGAGATATGGAATTTCAATTTAGCGACGGCCTGATGGAGCACGAACCACGATACATTCAGGAGCGGATATCATGACCTTGTTAGTTGAAATTGCTTTTCTTCAAATTGTTATTTGTTATATCTAGCCGTTGTCGTGGCCAAGTGGCTTAGCGTCAGAATTTGCTCGTCTCGTTTGTTCGTCTGTGATGATAGTTAGATGGACTTCATCCAGCTAGTCCAGACGTAATTGCAATCAATTTCTTGCTCACACATGACCATGGATTTTTCGACGTTAATGGTCAGTAAATATTCGTACACACACTCGCATCTTGTATCTGGATCGATTCGATCTTTGATGGCTGATCAATCAGTGGATCGTTAACTGATTGAGAGCAAATAAATATCGGCTAGCTGGCTGACTTCTAGGGTCGTTTGCGCTGATTGACAATTGCTTAAGATGAATTAACCATGAGGCATTAACTGGACGGGATGGATAAGCAGACAACAAGTGACCAGTTGGCAATCAGTTCGGGGAATTGCACGGACTAAGTGCATGACGAATGTACATGACCGAGGATCTCGATGAAGCTGGATATGTTGAGTGTGTGTTTACATGGCAAGTTTACGTGATGTTTCGGGGAATTCTCGAAATGCAAATACTTGGAAGTGTACGGCTGGGATCTTTGTTTTGTAGGATTGGTACAATAACGTCAAAACACTGTGTCACCAGAATCGGAAACAGTGAGGCAATTGGAATCTAGTCTGTTCTTCTTCTTCTTAGTGGGCCTCAACCAACATACCCCTCCAACTAGCACGATCTTTTGCTAGCCTTTTCCATTGCAGCACACCCAGTTGGCTGAGGTCCCCTTCCACCTGTGTGCGCCATCTTAAGTGCGGCCGTCCTCTGCTTCTTCGTCCCTCGGGGTTGGATCCAAAGACTCTCCGGGCTGGAGCTGTGGTGTCCATTCGCTCTACATGGCCCAGCCATCTTAGGCGTTGAATCCGTAGACGCCTGACTAGGCTCATGTCACTATACAGCCCGTAAAGTTCGTGGTTGAATCTTCTCCTCCATCCCCCGTCTGCGTTCATAGGCCTAAAAATCACGCGCAAAATCTTTCTCTCGAACCGACCAAGAGCCTCCTCATCCGCTTTTGATAGTGGCCATGCTTCTGGGCCGTACAACAAGACCGGGATGATAAGGGTCTTATATAGAGTCAACTTTGTCGTTCGGGAGAGGGCTCTATTACTCAGGGCTCCAAAGAAACAGCGATTGGCAAGAGTGATTCTGCGTTTGATTTCGGAACTGATGTCGTTGTTCCAGGTCACTGCGGAGCCAAGGTAGACGAAGTCCTTGACTACCTCAAACTTATGTCTGCGAATACAAATGTTTTCGCCAAGACGTCGGTGGTGAGCGTCCTTTTTTGATGACAACGTATATTTGGTTTTGCCCTCGTTTACCGTCAAACCAACTTTCGCCGCCTCGAGCTCAGTACTCGCAAACGCCTCATTGACATCTCGCTGTGATCTACCTATTATGTCAATATCGTCGGCGTATGCAAGGAGTTGCAAGGATTTGAAATAGATTGTGCCTCTTGTATTGGCCAGTGATTTTTGCACAATCATTTCCGATATGATGTTGAATAAATCACACGACAGCGCATCGCCCTGCCTAAATCCTTTTTTGACATCAAAACTATTGGTAAGGTGTTCACCGATTCGGATGGAGCAGCGAGCATTCTCCAAAGTCATCCTGCATAGTCTGACGAGTTTAGCAGGTATGTCCAAGGTAGACATAGCGTTGTATAGCTCGTCTCTAATTACGCTGTCGTATGTGGCTTTGAAGTCGACAAATAGGTGGTGAGTGTCGACTTGAAATTCATTGGTTTTTTCCAGGATCTGCCGTAGTGTGAAGATTTGGTCGATGGTGGACTTCCCTGGCCTGAATCCGCACTGTTAAGGACCTATCAGCTTATTTACAAAAGGCTTCAGGCGTTCACACAAAACGGCAGAGAAGATTTCGTAGGCGATGTTAAGAAGACTTATTCCTCTATAGTTGGCGCAATCAGAGGGGTCTCCTTTCTTGTGGATCGGGCATGCGATGCTGAGACTCCATTCCTCGGGCATGCTTTCCTCTAACCATATCTTACGGATGAGCTGGTGCATGCTCCCAACCAGGTCATCCCCAGCCGCCTTGAAGAGCTCAGCAGACAGTCCGTCTGCGCCAGCAGCTTTATTCGACTTGAGCTTCGATATGGCAATCTTAACTTCGTCGAGGTCAGGGGGACAGAATTCTCTGCGGTCTCCGTCGATTAGAAATTGATCATTCTGCCTGACAGCTGTATATTGACTAACATCGCCGTTATACAGTCTGCGGAAACTCCTCAATGGCCGCCAATACGGTTTCCGCAGCAACAAATCCATTGGTGATTTGATGGCATATCTCGCTGTAAAGTGGAATCACTCGCTTCACCAAGCGGGTGAAAGCAAAATTGTTGCACTGGATATTTCGAAAGCATTTGACAGGGTTTGGCACGAAGCCCTTTTGTCGAAAATGCGTGTTTTTGGAATCGATGAGTCTCTTTTTCAATGGATTAGAAGCTACCTTTCGAATTGTCCAATTCAGGTTGTTTTGGGCGGATCCAAGTCTGATACTCACTTTGTAAATGCCGGTGTTCCCCAGGGCTCCGTTTTGTCTCTGACACTCTTTCTTGTTTTTATAAATGATCTCTTGTCTGTTACTTCTAATCTAATTCACTCCTTCACTGACGACAGTACCCTCAGCTTCTCATATTCGTTCACCAGTTTACGACCCTGCACTTCGGTTGTAGATAATGAGCGGCAGCGTATGTTAAGCTCATTAAATTTTGGAATTTAATGCTTCCAAAACACAATGCTGTCTCTTGTCGTTAAAGCGTATAACTAACCCGCAGCCATTATCCATGAATGGCACTTGCATCTTAGAAACTGAAATGCTTTCCATCCTGGGTATGAGTGTTGCTCACAATCTTAATTGGAGCGACCATATATTCAGTGTCGCCAAGAATGCTGCGAAATGCCTAGGCTTCTTATACAAATGCAAGAATTATTTCTCACCCTTAGACCTGGCTACAATCTATAAGGCGTTCATTCGCCCCAAATTAGAGTTGAACGCTCATGTCTGGTCCGGTGCTTCCAAGACCTCACTGCACCTACTAGACAGAATACAAAAACGAGCCATGAAACTGATAGGTGACTCCAGCATTACCAAAACATTAGACTCGCTTGAACACCGCAGGAATGTTACCTGCCTCTCCCTGTTTTGTCGTTACTACCACCAAAAATGCTCTGATGAAATAGCCAGTTGCATTCCGCCCTTTCAACATTTCTCCCGCAATACACGTCTCTCTAGGAATGCTCACCAATATACCCTGAAGCCCGCTTTCGGGCGTACTATCAAATATAGAGAATCTTTCATTAACCGAACCACACGAATGTGGAACTCCCTGCCGGACTCGGTTTTCCCCCCTCAATGCAACATGCAAACATTTAAGATCAATGTCCATCGGCATCTCCCCTATTCCTCTTCCTTTCTACCTTCTGCCCGCACTGTGTCGCCGACATAATGAGGTTATTAGACCTTGAGTCAGCATTCATCGTGAAGAACTGTTTGGGGCGATGGCCGAATTCGGGATCCCGGTAAAACTGATCCAGTTGTGTCGGGCCACGCTAAAAAACACGCGATGCACCGTGCAACTCGGTTCTACGACCTCGGAACCACTCGAAACATGCACCGGATTTCGGCAAGGTGATGCGCTGTCATGTGACTTCTTCAACCTGGTGCTGGAGCAGATAGTGCGACGGGCAGGCGTCAACAGGGAAGGCACTATCTTTTACAAGTCCATCCAGCTGCTAGGATACGTGGATGATATCGACATCATCGCGTGTTCTCGTCGTGGCATTGTGGAAGCATTCACGGCGATTGAAGAACAGGCGAAACGAGTTGGTCTTAAGATAAATGAGGACAAGACGAAATACAAGCTGTCAAGCAAAAACCAGTCCGTCGCTCACCACCTGGGACAAAATATAGCAATCGACAGCTACATTTTCGAGGTAGTTAAGGAGTTTGTCTACCTCAGTGGAGATCCGGCATAGAATCGCCCTTGGCAACCGCTGCTACTTCGGCTTGTCCAAACAACTAGGGTCAAAACTCCTCACTCGAAAGACCAAAGTCATGCTTTACAAAACGCTCATTCTGCCAGTCTTGCTGTACGGATCCGAAAGCTGGACGATAAGCAGGACAGCGGAGTTGATTTTGGGTTCTTTCGAAAGAAAAATTCTGCGCCGGATATTTGGTCCTCTCTGTGAGGAAGGTGAATGGAGAAGAAGACACAACCGCGAACTCTACGAGCTGTATCAAGATGTGGATGTAGTCCGGAAGGCAAGGATCCGTCGACTACACTGGCTCGGCCACATCGAGCGCATGGACATCAACGCACCAGCTAAGAGGGTCTTCGACTCCGAGCCTCCTGGTTCGAGAAGAAGAGGAAGACCGAACCTCCGGTATAAAGACCAAGTAATCGCGGATGTAAGACATCTTGGTCTTGACAACTGGAAGCAGCGTGCCCGGGACCGTCAAGGATGGAAGGCAGCTATAGCTCAGGCTCAGATCCTCCATGGATCGCTGGCCTGATAAGTAAGTAAAGTACGTAGTGCCCAAAGGTAAGACGGAACCCTATTACTAAGACTTCGCTGTCCGTCCGTCCGTCCGTCCGTCTGTCACCAGGCTGTATCTCACGAACCGTGATAGTTAGACAGTTGAAATATTCACAGATGATGTATTCCTGTTGCCGCTACCACGACAGATACTAAAAACAGAACAAGGGGGGCTCCCATACAACAGACATGATTTTCATTTTCAAAAGATCCCCTTGGTCACATACTTACCTAAGGTTAGTCGACAATATCCCACAACCAGTAGCAAACTTCCGAACTTTGATCCTTATTGTGTCTTTGTTGTATTTATCTTAGCTGCAAACCTTTTTTCTATAATTATTGTTATTCACCTTTTCACCTCCTCGCTGTCAAATAAGATAATTGATTTGAATTCAATGGACACTTTGATGATCAACTATCTCATCATGGAGGTTTTTGATTATCAAAGGAATATGCCTATAACCTGCCTGCAACCAAGATCTGTCATCATGATGAGGTAACATACATAGTCTCTTTCATATTTATATATACAGATGGTACGGAAGCCTTCATGCGCGAGTCCGACTCGCACTTGGCCGGTTTTCATTTATAGTTAACATCCAAACAAGTCACGAGCGGGTTTACCTCGAATGTCCACACTTTCATTCTAAGCCTTGTCAAAATCTACTGACACTACTTTCTGTCGACTCTCAGTGACTTGAAAGTGAAAGTGCATGTACAATACCACCATGACCATTGCCAACTGAATTTAATGAGGAATGTCCCAATCTGATATCATGTTTCCTGCATTTCAAAGTTTCATAACAACTCTACTAACACACGCACAAATTACATATTCCAACTTTACACAATCCTACCTATGTATCCTGCCTAATTAAAACACGCTCCATGTAGAACTAGAGTTCGAGATCTCGTTTACTACTACCCCGACTACTACTCCGACACGTGTCACACTCAAATTTAAGTGCTGCACAAAAGAGGTATTGTCCTGAAAATAACTTACCTCGAAGGATCTTAACAGCCCGCCCTTAAAGCTTCTCACATAAACCTTGTTTTCCTTTCATTCGTCTTCGCCTCCTTGAGAGTGCCCACCTAGCAAAGTAGCTATTCATTGAATTTTGGGCGGAATTATGTAGCATGTGATGAAAGTCTAATAAGAATTTCCCTTTTAGTCTTCTCAGAGTCGGAAGGGTCTTTTCGGGTTGGTATTTCAACCTTTTGTCATATAAATACTTGTCACGCACCTCTAACCCTATGATGGATGAATGGATCTTAATGGCATGCGTGACATGGTGTGTTAAGGGAATTGAATGGTAGGAGTGAGATTATAAATTGTTAACTCAGACTTTCAGTAGTTAGGTGTTTAAGTCTTTAAGAACTAGGGCAACTCACAAATGAAATGGAGAATTTATTTGTTGAAAGACGCCTTCAATTTCTTGAACTCTATGCGTCTTAAACCATGTTTGTATGTATGTATGTTGGCGTTACAGTCCATGAAGGACCTGAGCCGAGCTTCTCTCAATCACCCAGGTTGTGTGTGATTTCATTTTCCCATAAGTGAAAGGAACCTACAGTTTATTGCCGGTTCCGAACGGCGAATTTCGAGAAGCTTTTCATGGAAATTTGACTGTCCAATGTCAGAAAGCTGCACCAGCCCATCAGGAGGAGGTTCGACATTGGGCGCCTGAGCACACCGGAGGTTGCCAGAGTCTACAGGGAGCAGCTGAGCGAAAGACTCTACGGTATGCCTACGTCGAACACAAATGCCAATAATATGTGGCTGCATTGCCGCTCAGCCATTCAGGAAGTAGCCGAAACCACCTTAGGATACCTACCACCCCCGACAAGAATCCCGTGGTATGATGGCGAGTGTGAGCAGAAAAAGGCAGCAACCGACGAGGCGTACCAAAAGGCGCTGCAGAGGAAAACCAGGGCAGCGCAAGAAGAGTACCGAGCCAGAAGAAGGGAATAGAAAAAACTACTGCGACAAAAGAAAAGAATCTTCGCAGCCTCCCAGCTCAAGGATATCGAGGAGTCTAGGGATAAACATAAAATACGAGCCTTTTACAAGAAAGCCAAAGGCCTTGCAGGAGGCTTCAAAAAGGACATCCTGGCTCTTCGAAACTGCGAGGGTAATCTTGTCACCGACCCGCAGGGAATAGTGGATGTATTTAAGCAGCACTTCCAGCAGCTGCTTAACGAGCATGACCAAGAGAGAGTGGTAGGGACCGAGGAAATCCCAACTCCAGCCGCTGAAGTAGTCCTCCCACCCAGCATCGAAGAAGTCGGCACAGCTATTCAGAAGCTGAAGAATAACGAGGCCGCAGGCTCAGATGGCTTGCCATCAGAGCTCTACAAGGCTCGCGGCGATATTCTGGTAGGGAGCATGCACCAGATCATCTGCAGAATTTGGGAAGATGAAAGCATGCCCGACGACTGGAATACCAGTTCTATATGTCCCATCCACAAAAAAGGCGATCCTACCTCTTATAGAGGTATAATCCTGCTCAATGTCGCATACAAGATCCTGTCCAGCGTATTGTGTGAACGTCTAAAACCATTTTGCACCGCACTAATCGGCAGCTACCAGTCCGGCAAATCAACTATAGACCAAACTTTCACACTTCGACAAATCCTGGAAAAGACCAACGAGTTTCGAATCGATACACACCATCTTTTCATCGATTTCAAAGCCACATACGACAGCATTCATCGTGAAGGACTGTTTGGTGCGATGGCCGAATTCGGGATCCCGGAAAAACTGATCCAGTTGTGTCGCGCCACGCTAAAAAACACGCGATGCACCGTGCAACTCGGTTCTAGGACCTCGGAACCATTCGAAAAATGCACCGGACTTCGACAAGGAGATGCGCTGTCTTGTGACTTCTTCAACCTGGTGCTGGAGCAGATAGTGCGACGGGCAGGCGTCAACAGGGAAGGCACTATCTTTTACAAGTCCATGCAGCTGCTAGGATACGCGGATGACATCGACATCGCGTGTTCTCGACGTGGCATTGTGGAAGCATTCACGGCGATTGAAGAACAGGCGAAACGAGTTGGTCTTAAGATAAATGAGGACAAGACGAAATACAAGCTGTCAAGCAAAAACCAGTCCGTCGCTCACCACCTGGGACAAATTATAACAATTGACAGCTACAATTTCGAGGTAGTTAAGGAGTTTGTCTACCTCGGGGCAAACGTAAATTCCACAAATGACACCACAGTGGAGATCCGGCATAGAATCGCCCTTGGCAACCGTTGCTACTTCGGCTTATCCAAACAACTGGGGTCAAAACTCCTCACTCGAAAGCCCAAAGTAATGCTTTACAATGCTCATTCTGCCAGTCTTGTTGTACGGAGCCGAAAGCTGGTCGATAAGCAGAACAGCAGAGCTGATTTTGGGTTCTTTCGAAAGAAAAATTCTGCGCCGGATATTTGGTCCTGTCTGCGAGGACGGTGAATGGAGAAGAAGACACAACCGCGAGCTCTACGAGCTGTACCAAGATGTGGATGTAGTCCGGAAGGCAAGGATCCGTCGACTACACTGGCTCGGCCACATCGAGCGCATGGACATGAACGCTCCAGCTAAGAGGGTCTTCGACTCCGAGCCTCCTGGTTCGAGAAGAAGAGGAAGACCGAACCTCCGGTATAAAGACCAAGTAATCGCGGATGTAAGACATCTTGGTCTTGACAACTGGAAGCAGCGTGCCCGGGACCGTCAAGGATGGAAGGCAGCTATAGTTCAGGCTCAGATCCTCCATGGATCGCTGGCCTGATAAGTAAGTAAGTAATTGATTTCCAATTAATGTACTTATCGCTCTCCTTGTATCTATAGTTAAACATACATTATTGTTAAATCCTAAAGCTCTTACCAATATTAATATAGCATTCGCAAACTATGAGATATCATCTCAATGCGAAACAATTGTTATGATAAATAAATAAATATGAAATATGAAACATTTTTATTATTTATTGTGAAATTTTGCCGCCCCCTAAAAAGTGCCGCCCGGGGCGGGCCGCCCCTGCTGCTCTCCCAACGCTATGCAACTGTGTCAAACACCATAGATTCCTTGTAAATCATCGATATGACGACGGACGACAGATGACAGATAAAGTTTACAGCAACTGTCAACATTCGATTAATGCTTAAGATTTTCGAATGTTCTCCTATTGACCAAGGTCACGACCAAATGACGCGTCTGTCAAATTAAATATTTGTTCCCACATCACACTTGGGTGTTAACAATCGCATCAACAAGCCCAACGAATGGGAAAACCAGACATTTGCACTTAACAATTACGGGGGGACACCTTCGACACTATTTCATGCGAAACGTCATTCTACGGTTAATGGCTATTTTTAGTCATTCGCTCACTACACCGCTACTTAGATCAGTAGTACGACTGATTACTTTGTTGTTTGCCATACTTGGAGTATGTACCTGCCATTGAGCGGGAAGAACTGAACACCTCATGACATCCATGCTCAAATGTCAATTGATTGACAGGTTCCGAGTGAAACGGAGGATTACGAGACAAGTGTAGTCGGCCGCTTAGTCGTTTCACTTGACAAATGTGGGTGGAGGTGAATGCCACGTATTGTATTAGCTACTACTGTTCCGTGGCGTCGTTGTCTGTTTGTGGGTTTTGTTGCAGGGGATTATGGTTTTTAAATTGGTCGCCGTGGAATTATTCTGCTCAGTCGGGTGGATAATGGTAATTTAATGGATTCTTATCATGTCCATGTTCATGTTAATGGTTTTCGGAATAAAATAACAAAAAAGAAAGGAACATTCACTGCGGTAATGCTGGATAAGATAATTTGTTCCGCTTTCTGCTAATGATTTGTAATTCGATGGGTTTCGACCGCCGGAATGGCTGTTTCGGACTAGAGTTATCGTAGTACTGCAGTTGGTGGCTTGTCGTCCGCTTGGGTTGTTCAGAGTTCTGGATTAAGTTATCTTCATTGGCGCCGGGTCATCGGTCCCAGTTCTGATTTGTATTTTAATTAATTAAACGTTTGGATAAGATTTTCCCATGAAATTACGATATGGTGTGGGAGGGTCCTCAATTGATCATAACCTCACATTGTTGTTTGGTAGAATAGTTTTCAACAGCTTGGATTGGTTCGAGCTCACTGCCCTCACCCAGGCAGTGCGATTCCTTTGAGGTTATGGAAAACACAATGCTTCGGATAAACGGACGGATTCTCAAAGACGACATGGCGCGAAAAAAGAATACGATTTGCGAGTATGCTCCTGGAATGTCTGAACTCTGTACGATCCTGGAGGTGCTCATAAACTGGAAAGAACCCTCACGTAGTACAAGGCGGATATTCCTGGAATATGCTGGATAGGAAACGGTATGATGAGGAAAAAAGATTGCGACGTCTATCATAGTTAACGTCGAAAGTCATTGCCTTTAAGCCTATATGTGATCGCCTCGCTGTGATCCGCATCAAAAGCAGATTTTACTCATCAGCTTCATATGTGGGCACGACCCTACCTAAGAGGCTGAAGACTCCATCAAAGAAAACTTCTATGATCTCTTGGACAACGCCTACCAAGCTCGTCCGGAGTACGATGTGAAAATCGTACTCGGGGACTTCAATGCCCTAATTGGTAAGGAGACCACTTTTGGTGGAGTGATCGAAAAGCCAGCCTTCTGGTTTGCTGATGTCCCCTTCTATCTGTATGGAGCTCTTAAGTGCGGCCGTCCTCTGTTTCTTCGTCGCTCGGGGTTGGATTCAAAGACCCTCCGGGCTGGAGCTGTGGTGTCCATTCGCCGGACTAGACTCATGTCGCTATACAGCCCGTAAAGTTCGTGGTTGAATCTTTTCCAGGTCGTTGTTCCAGGTCACTGCGGAGCCAAGGTAGACGAAGTCCTTGACTACCTCAAACTTATGTCTGCCAATACAAATGTTTTGGCCAAGACGTCGGTAGTGAGCGTCCTTTTTTGATGACAACGTATATTTAGTTTTGCCCTCGTTTACCGTCTAACCAATTTTCCCCGCCTCCATCTCAATACTCGCAAACGCCTCATTGACATCTCGCTGCGATCTACCTATTATGGCAATATCGTCGGCGTATGCAAGGAGTTGCGAGGATTTGAAATAGATTGTGCCTCTTGTATCGGCCAGTGATTTTTGCACAATCATTTCCAATATGATGTTGAAGAAATCACACGACAGCGCATCGCCCTGCCTAAATCCTTTTTTTGACATCAAAACTATCGGTAAGGTGTTCACCGATTCGGATGGAGCAGCGAGCATTCTCCAAAGTCATCCTGCATTGTCTGACGAGTTTAGCAGGTTTGTCAAAGGTAGACATAGCGTTGTATAGCTCGTCTCTAATTACGCTGTCGTATGCGGCTTTGAAGTCGACAAATAGGTGATGAGTGTCGACTTGAAATTCATTGGTTTTTTTCAGGATCTGCCGTAGTGTGAAGGTGTGGTCGATGGTGGACTTTCCTGGCCTGAATCCGCACTGATAGGGACCTGTCAGCTTATTTACACAAGGCTTCATACGTTCACACAAAACGGCAGAGAAGATTTTGTAGATGATGTTAAGAAGACTTACTCCTCTGTAGTTGGCGCAATCCGAGGGATCTCCTTTCTTGTAGATCGGGCATACGATGCTGAGACTCCATTCCTCGGGCATGCTTTCTTCTGACAATATCTTACAGATGAGCTGGTACATGCTCCTAACCAGGTCATCCTCAGCTGCCTTGAAGAGCTCAGCAGACAGTCCGTCTGCGCCAACAGCTTTATTCGACTTGAGTTTCGAAATGGCAATCTTAACTTCGTCGAGGTCAGGGGGACAGAATTCTCTGCGGTCTCCGTCGATTAGAAATGGATCATTCTGCCTGACAGCGGTATATTGACTAACATCGCCGCTATGCAGTCTGCAGAAGTGGTTTTTCCATATTCTCAGCATCGACTGCGATTCTACTTCTAGGTGCCCGTTCTCATCCCTGCAGGCTTACGTTCTGGCTTTATAACCTTGGCATGTTCGCTTTGTCTGCTCTTAAAACTTTCGAGCGTCATGCCTGCAGTAGTACCTCTCCAAATCCTCAGTCGTGCGCTTCTCGTGCTCTTTCTTCCTTCTTCTGAGAAGCTTATGCTCCTCCCTTCTTTTTTCTTTTATGCAACGAGGCTTTATATGCATCCTGCTTCACTGTGTGAATCCTCCTGCACTCGTCATCGAACCTGGTGTTCTTCGTGGTAGAGCCTTGAAGCCCAAAACTTCGAATTCTATTGATAGCGTGGAGGGTTGGGCTGTATTGGAGATATTAAGAGAGACACGATCGGTAAAAGCACGGGCGGTTTCTGGCGATAGTAGCTTTCCGACGTCATAACTTTGTATTCTTACTCTACTCCGCTGCGTTCGTGATATCCGTAGGCGCATCTTGGCTACTACAAGATAGTGGTCCGAGTCGATCTTAGCCCCTCGGAAAGTTCGAACATCAATAATAGTGGAGGAGTGTCTGACGTCGATCGCGATGTGATCAATCTGGTTAGTGATTGAT
The DNA here is from genome assembly GCA_951905685.1 of Eumerus sabulonum. Lineage (NCBI taxonomy): Eukaryota > Metazoa > Arthropoda > Insecta > Diptera > Syrphidae > Eumerus > Eumerus sabulonum. The sequence goes on from OX645060.1 coordinate 12,967,730, forward strand.
TGATGTGGCAAACGGCCAGGTGCATTGGTGTATATCGAGGTGGAAGGAAGCTCGTACTGGCTAGAAGGAGATTTCGCCCCGTAGCAAGATCAATCAGCCTGTGTCCGTTATCGGACGTGGTATCGTGTAGGCTATGGTAGCCGTTGACTCGTTCAAAGATGCTTTCCTTTCACAGCTTAGAATTGAAGTCTCCTGGTACAATTTTGATGTCATGGCTGGGACATTGGGCATACGTTCTCTCTAGGAGACTGTAGAACTCATCTTTGGCGGAGTCATCCTTGCCTTCCGCGGAGGCGTGGACGCAGATCAGGCTGATGTTAAAAAATGTAGCCTAGATACGGATTGTTATGAGGCGTTCGCTCACATGTCGAAAGCTTAGGACTTTTTGCCTTAGTCCACCTCGAACAACAAATCCGCATCCAAACAATCGTTGCCCTCTCTCCCTATAGCAGTCGCCGTAGTAAATATCGCAGTTTTTCATCCGCTTTATACCCGGTCCATTCCATCGCATATCCTGGATGGCGGTTGTGTTCGCATTATAGCGATCTAAGGCGCCCGCAAGTTGTTCGGCTGCAATTGGCTGTTTAAGGACGGCTCCACGTACAGAGCCGAAGATCATTGTCCTTGTTTCGTTTAACCCTAAGTAAACTTAATTGTCCTAAACTTGGACTCGTTCCTGACTTTTCACGCCCTGACTACTGCATATACGGAGGCTAAATTACGTGGTGCTATCATTATGACCGTAAGTGTAGACTCTTCTCTCTTCTATTGCGAGTGATGTTGTTGCCAGGAGGACCTAGTAACACCTTCCTTCTAACATAACGCGGAAACAACTTTATTCTATTAATTGCTGCCACTGAACCGCTGGCACATACTCGTATTCTAGCGCCCTGCCTCTGACCATGGTCTAAACAGAAATCAATCAATAATCGTCAACCGAACTCGTATCCGTCGTCAATTGAGCCGATTAAGTCCGCCAGTCACGTTTCACCCGCTAAATTAGTTAAATTAATCCGAAGGCGCCTTCGGCTACTTGACCAAATCAACATATCCATCATCCATCAACTTCACTTTGTCGAAATACAATACTATCGGCGAATTGCAAGTTTTGTAACTACACGCGCACGCTCAATTGAATGCCAATCACATTCAACGTGACTTTTATTCGCTTACTTGGCACTTTCTAAACTCTGCACGTCTATCTGTCTATTTGACTGCATCTTGCCGATACATGGGTGCAACATGCATCTGAACGAGTGTACCTTCAATCAATTGTCGATTGTTTTATACATTAACGAGTGGTATTGTCAATCTATCGTTGCACGTCGATTTGACTACAAATCGGCGAGTATACGTAGCTCTATTTGGGGAGCGACTGATGGAAGGAATACCCGCCGACATCTGGGCAGATATTGGATACTTCAAGACACACGGTGTAAACTATAAAGTTGCCGTCAGGGTGTGCTCGTGCTATGTGGTGTCAGGCATCTGGTTGCGTGACAGGCATGTCTGTCGCTAGGAGGATTCACTGAACCACAGATTGCAATTGGATTCATGGCAACATGGATCGGATGTCCCGGAGGAAAGTTTCTTCGTTCGAGTGTACATCTGTTTAAATGGTTCTGGTATAAACGATAGCAAAACGCTGATCGCAATTCCCTTCCGACTTTCACTTTATGCTGTTGGCATTGCTGTACGGACAACTTTCTCATCCTTTTGGTCGTGCTTTTCCAGACTTGTGTCGTGGTCACGACCAATTTTCCCATTTAAACTCGATTTAGCTAAACATGGACCTGCCACATCATGGCGAGTTTTTAAATTTATTACCCAAACTATTGAGATCGTCCTTTTAGCTGGTCGGGACACAACTTAAAGACCATTAAAATAAAAGAAAGGAAGTATGAGAAAAGATAATTTGTCAGGATGTCAGCAGTAATTCAGGATAATTCAGGACATCCCCCGAGGGCCAAAGCAAACCCTTTCGTCGGCGCATTTGGAATTTATAATTTCACCCCTACTCATCCTACTTTTACGTTCGAATTATTAATGCAGTCAGAGCACCAGGACGCAGGATGAATACAACGAATTATAATGATCGTCCTTTGTGTGCCCCGGGTTTGATATTGGACAGATGGAAATAAAATGAAGGCGACAAGGCAAAGGATAAGATGATTCCTTTCCTTAAACTTGCCGTCCATACTCTTGCTGGAACCGGCTGCAATTGAGAGCAGCACTTGGAGAGGAAATAAAAGTGGAATAAAGGCAAGGAAGGAAGGAAGTATCCTTGAAGTTGTTTTCGTAAATTAATTTCATTTTCCTGCTGTTGCTTTCTTGTTCTCCTGCGTTGCTTGTTGTTTGTGTTCGATTCTCGTAAGACAGTACGAGCTTCTGTGCTCCTCTGTCGTGTCGGCTCGGTCCTTGATATATTGCATCATTAATCCTGGAAGAAAGGAAAAGAAAAATAAGAAACATGCATATCAGGCGTACGTACATACATTTCTTAAATGCCGACCCATCACAACAGCTGTGAGAAACCTGTTGGTGGTATTGCGTGAATACGACGATGTTGGTTCTTTGTGGGATAAATGCTTGCTCCATTACGGAGCCCCATAGGGGGCGGTTTTGCGGTTAAAACTTGTGATAAATACCTTCTGGGCCTTGGGGAATTTTGACGAGATACACGACGGTATTTGGCACCTTTCCTTAATGCGGCATTGGGAAGGTACCAGTACGTTATTTGTTGCTCCTTATTTAGGGTTAGCTCGTGGGAGTACATTTTTGGATAAATGTTCCGAAACCACTTCGAGGGGTGATGGTCCATAGTTCCCTAGTCGGGGACGTTCATTATTGCATGTTTTGTGTTATAATCTCTTAACTTGGAGATTATATCTCACCTAACTGTGGGTACATGGCCTAATGATTTGTGTATATTTTTCGGATGGAGTTTCCTTTATCTAGAATTGCTGTACAAATACTGCTGTTGAGCTTGCAATAGGAATTGCCTTTATTCCGAATCCATTGCTGGCCTAGACAACTTTGGAAGAAATGATTTGTCTACCTTCTAGGTACTTATACTTACTTAGATCAGGGTTAACCTGGGCCTCAACACACAAGCATTTCCAGGTAGCACGATCTTTTGCTAGCTGTTTCCAGTGTCGCACGCCCAGTTGGCTAAGGTCCCTTTCCACCTGTGTGCGCCACTTAACGCGAAAAATCCACCCTAAATGGGGAAGCCAAGCAACCGCCAGAGTGGTTACCAGGGGAACCCCAGAAGGAGAGGTCCTGTCACCTCTTCTCTGGAATGTAGTTGTAAACGAACTACTAATCAAACTGGCTAAAGAAGGCCAAGACGTTATTGCCTACGTTGACGATGTTGACTTTTCAATCTCAGGTAAATACCTATCCACACTGAATGACCGTATACAAACGGCATTCTCGATTCTTTGCAAATGGGCGCATAGCAATGGGCTCAGGGTAAATCCCCAGAAAACCTAGCTCGTGCTATTCACCAAAAAGCACATAATTCCAGAATACTACCCAATCACGTTACTTGGTACCAGGTTAACCTATTCCTCCAGTGCCAAATACCTTGGCATTGTACTAGACATGAAACTAACCTGGAAGAATAACACAACCGAGAGAGCAAAAACAGCAACTATGGCTCTCTACACCTGCAAGAAAGCCCTAGAGAAAAATGGGGATTCAACCCCAAGATCACTCTATGGCTCTACATCAGGGTCGTTAGACCCATACTATTGTATGGAGTGATAGTCTGGTAGACTACGCTGGACAAGACAACATACTACAAGCAACTGCATTACCGGGGTCCTCAGGTCCACCCCAACGGCTGCGCTTAACATGATACTTGACCTTACACCACTCGATATTTTCGGCAAGCAAATTGCCACACACGCGGCCATAAGATTTAAAGCCAACTCGAAATGGACGAGCTATGTCACTGGCCACTCCTCCATCCTGAATAACAGGATAACTATGGCAGAAAACTTAAACCACACAGAACCCACCATAGTCCTACCTACCCGGACAGGCAAAACTGGACCCGCCAAACGCAATCCCGCAGGAACTGCATGGATTATTACACTGACGGGTCTAAAACCAAAGACGGGGTGGGTATACCAAATATTTACACTACGGCAGATCTTGGAGCAGACTCAGGAATACCAAATCGACACTGTCCACCTCTTCGTCGATTTCAAAGCTGCATATGACAGCGTGTATAGAGACGAGCTATACAGAGCCATGTCATGTTTTAACATTCCTGCCAAACTCGTCAGACTATGCAGGATGACTATGGAGAACTCTCGCTGCTCCATTATGGTCGGAGGTGAACTAACCGACCCCTTTGATGTTAAAAAAGGTTTTAGACAGGGTGACGCACTGTAATGTGATTTCTTCAACATTATTCTTGAAAAGATCGTGCGGAACTCTGCGGCCAATACAAGAGGTACGATCTACTTCAAGTCCACACAATTGCTTGCCTACGCAGATGACATTGACGTTATTGGACGAACAAAGCGAGACGTCAATGAGGCGTTCACAAGCATTGAAGCAGAAGCGGCGAAAGTGGGTCTAAGGATGAATGGGGACAAGACCAAATATATGCTGTCATCCAAGTAAGACGCACAACACCGACATCTTGGTCAGAACGTCACCTTCGGCAGCTATATTTTTGAAGTAGTCAAGGACTTCGTCTACCTTGGCTCGGTAGTGACAAGCAGCAACGACACGAGCGCTGAGATAAAACGCAGAGTAACTCTTGCCAATCGCTGCATCTTCGGGCTTGAGTAGTAGAGCCCTCTCTCGAAAAACTAAGCCTTCCCTCTACAAAACCTTAATCATCCCGGTCCTCCTCTACGGCGCTGAGGCTTGGACGTTGTCAAAAGCGGATGAAGAGGCTCTTGGACGGTTCGAAAGGAAAATTCTGCGTGCAATCTTTGGTCCCCTTTGTGTAAACGGAGAATGGAGGAGGAGATTCAACCAAGAACTGTGCGGGCTGTACAGCGACATCGGCCTGGTACGACTTCTACGGATAAAGCGTCTAAGGTGGCTAGGCCATGTAGAGCGCATGGAAAATACAGCTCCGACCCGAAGAGTCTTCGACTCCAACCCCGAGGGACGACGCAGCAGAGGACAACCGCGTTTAAGGTGGCGCGCACAGGTGGAAGGGGACCTCAACCAACTGGGCGTGCGGCACTGGAAGCGGCTGGCCGAAGACCGTGCCATCTGGAGACGCTTATTGGTTGAAGCCCTGGTTCAGCCCGAACTGTAGCGCCATCAAGTAAGTAAGTAAGGCGTCTGTCTGGAGTGCAATGCGTCTGAGTGCTCCAACAGATAGTAGAAGCCTTCAACAAAACAAACAAAAAACAAGGCTTCTTGACTTGCTTCTTTGACTGTCTGCTAACGTTAGACTGCAGGTTCTATGGCAAATGGAAACACATAGATTGACTATTCACCTTAATTTCATAAACATCCCTAACAGGGCAAACACAATCCGATAAAGTCTAGCATTTTATCATCATTATCATGATCATCGTAAAGCTATAACAAATCAATTGTCTCGAACCCCAGTAATCCTATTAATTTTCTTTATCCACTTTCTCCGGCAGATACCATGTCCAACCAACTGTTCCATCTAACAATTGATATACAGTCGTATAGGTGGCCACAAATTACCATACGTTCCACGTCGTTTATCCACTCTATCTCATAGCAACAAAAGTGATCTCGAATCAACCTATGAATAAATATTGTGTAAGTGTTGGAATAATTGATTGCCATCATCCGTCCGTAAAACTTTAAACAAGAGATTAAAATTCAATAAAGAAAATAGATATCTTAAACGGATGCCGCATAATGCCTACATATATCCATCCGACCATTTACTATCTACCCTCGAACGTTGCCTCCGCGACACCGTCTTAACCGACATAGGTACTACAATCTACAATGTCTGGTAAATAAATTATTACACCAAGAAGCGTACATCTTGGAACCGTACATCGCTTTGTAAGTGTAACTCCCTCGCTTACCAAACCACATTCATTCATCTCCCACACACACACATTGTGTATCCGTGCATCCGTGCATCCGTGTTGCCTTGCGGCGACACAACGATGATTGCAACGTATTCAATTCCATTGACAGAAATGTGTCAGATGACTACAAAGACGCATCACGTTTACCTTGGAATTTAACGATCCCGAACGTCGGAAAAGTAAATATGTACTAGGGGATACAAAACAAAGAAAAAAGATACTCACCTTCCCACAAATTAAATGAACACACATTCCATTCGTTCGAATGAAAGGGATGAGACAGAGTGTATCCCTGACACAATACGTCATCAGCGTCTTATTTCATGTTTTTTTGTTCGGGTACCACAAGGTTCCACTCTGGGTCCTATACTTGTAACGAAAAAATCTAGTACAATCATCCTACAAACGTCAAACGTTCACGATTGTGAATAGAATGAATTGATTAACGCATTTGAATGGGATTTAAACTTGCGGTTTGGATGCATTAGTTCCAACAATGGAACACGTACATGATGAAATGAGAAAACTTTTTCTTTTGTTAGAATCGATTGAGTGACTCACATCGACAGATGGAGCTTGTCGAAGAGACAAAAGAAACCTCCAATGACGGTGATTTAAATCAAAGAATCGAAAAGCATTTGAGAAATCCAACGCGGCGGTGACTGGAACCACTCCAGCGGGAGTTCTATTGGAAATTCTCAACACACACCACCAGGTATTGAAAGATGGGTGACGGTTTTAGATACATTTTAATTACTTAATGACCGTTTTAATGTTTTAATTAAGCACACAAATGCACCCGTCAAGTGATGATAGAATTGAATATTCACATCGTGTTAGCGGCGATTCTATTGCCGCTCTAAGCGGGCACAACACGATTCTATGATACGTTGATGACTGCGTTTTCATGCGTAGATACATAGATACCTTCTGGCGATATACACTTTGGAACGAGGGATTGAGGATTAAATTTATGAATGCGGCGACATAGTTCGCATTTAATGGCTGTTAGAAGACTTGTGTGGGGCTCTGACTGATGGCAGATGTGCTCTGGGGGGATTTTTTATTTTTTTTGGATTTTAATGAATGGTTTTATGGACAGACAGACACCTCGTTAAAAACACGATTCTGGTGAGATTCGGATACAAAATGGTTTATAGCGGCTAATGTGTAGGTATTTTGGTTTTAAGTCTTTTGTTGTGGCGTTATCTTTGCATTCCAGATGCCGTCCAATGAGTTATCGAGTGAGATATGCATGTACATACTATCGGCCTCATCTTTCAGACTTTATGCTTTTAAGACGTCTATCCCGAAGGCGTGTGAATTGGTGATGTATTTTGAAATCTTTTTTTTTTTAAGCAGTTTGCGTAAGATTTAACAAACCGACGTGACTTATGTCAATTACTCGTAATGCAACGCTAAGTGCGAAGCGACAAGATAGAAAAATTCAGTGAATTAACAACTTTCCGTTTAGTGATATTCAAATTTCTCACCATAACGCCAATGTACCTACTTACGTATCTGTATCCCATGTATAAAAGCCCCCACCAGCCAGGTGCACTTGAGCTCAAATTTAAGACCCTTTTCGAGGCATCATATCGTATGAATATGTATTGTTTCGACGTCTTTCCGAACGTAGAGAGGAAAATAAACTTTTTTATTGGCCACTTAGAAAGACGATTTTGTTTTTAACGGTCAATTATCCTCGAACAAATGGATTTTAGATTTTATTTGCGTCATTAGACGTAGATTCGGGGACTTCGTCGCTTCTTGGATTTTTAATGGATGCGATTGAGGCTGACGTCTTGCTTTCCCGGTGGAATTAAGTTGTACGCAAACAACAAATGCCATTTTCAGTTTGGAGTCCATTGCCTTTTTTTCGTTTTTAGGGTTCCGTACCCGTTCGCTGTCCGTCCGTCCGTCTGTCACCAGGCTGTATCTCATGAACCGTGATAGTGAGACAATTGAAATTTTAACGACAAATACTAAAAACGGAATAAAATTAATATTTAAGGGCGGCTCCCATACAACAGACATGGTTTTCATCCAAAAAATCCCCTTGGTCACATACTGACCTAAGGTTAGTCGACAATATCCCATAACCAGTAGCACACTTCCCAGCTTGGATCCCTTTTATGTCTTTGATGTATTAATCCTAGCTGCAGCTTGATGATCCCTATTGTGTCACTGCTAAGTTAATCCTTGCTGCGAACCCTTTCGTACAATTGCTATTCCCGTCCTTTTCCATCCTGATAGGTTAAGATATCAAATGTTGCAGCAAATTCAGTTGTTGTGAAATTAACTTTCGATTCATATCCCACAACCAATAAAACACTTCCAAGCATTGATCCCTACTGTATCCATGATATATTACTTACTTACTTACTAAGGTGGCGCTACAGTCCGTGGTGAACCTGGGCCTCAACCAACAAGCGTCTCCAGCTGGCACGGTCTTTGGCCAGCTGTATCGAGCGCCGCACGCCCAGTTGGCTAAGGTCCCCTTCCACCTGCGTGCGCCACCGATGATGCGGCCGTCCTCTGCCGCGCCTTCCTTCCGGGTTGGATTCGAAGACTGTTCGGGTCGGAGCTGTATTTTCCATGCGCTCTATATGGCCTAGCCACCTTAGACGCTTTATCCGTAGACGTCATACCAGGCCGATGTCGCTGTACAGCCCGTACAGTTTTTGGTTGAATCTTCTCCTCCACTCTCCGTTTACACAAACGGGACCAAAGATTGCACGCAGAATTTTCCTCTCGATAAGACCAAGGGCATCTTCATCCGCTTTTGCTAAGGTCCAGGCCTCTATCAAGGTCTTATATAGTGTCACCTTGGTTTTCCGAGACAGGGCTCTACTACTCAATTGCCTCTTGAGCCCAAAGAAACAGCGGTTAGCAAGAGTGATTCTGCGATTCTACGAGCTATACAGAGACATGTCTAGTTTTAACATCCCTGCCAAACTCATCCGATTGTGCAGGCTGACAATGGAGAATTCTCGCTACTCCGTTATGGTCCGAGACCTTTGATGTTAAAAAAGGATTTAGGCAAGGTGGTGCTCTGTCATGCAAAACTTTCAGCACCGTGATTGGACGGACACAGCGAGACGTTAATGAGGCCCTTGTAAGCATTGAGGTAGAAGCGGCTAAGATGGGTCTCAAGGTTAATGATGGTAAAACCAAATATCTGCTTTCATCAAAAAGAGACGGACAACACCGACGTATTGGCCAGAACGTCACCATGGGCGGATGTAATTTTGAAGTGGTCAAGGTATTCGTCTACCTTGGCTCACTGATGACCGGTGACAACACCACCAGCACTGAGATAAAACGCAGAATCACCCTTGTCAACCGCAGTTGCTTTGGGCTCAAGAGGCAATCGAGATGTAGAGCCCTCTTTCCGAGAACCAAGGTGACACTATATGAGACCATAAACATCCCAGTCCACCTTTATGGCGCAGACTCTTGGACCTTAACAAAAGCGAATGAAGATGCCCTTGTTCGTTTCGAAAGGAAAATTTTGCGCACTATCTACAGTCCCGTTTGCTCAAACGTTGTATGGAGGAGAAGATATAACGAAGAACTGTATGGGTTGTACAGCGACAGGTACAGCGTCTAAGGTGCCTGGACCGTGTAAAGCGCATGGAAAATTCAGCTCCGACCCGAAGAGTCTTCGAATCCACCCCGAAAGGAAGGCGCGGCAGAGGACGGCCGCATCTGCGGTGGCGCACGCAGATGGAAGGGGACCTTCGTGAGGCGCTCGATACAGCTGGCCAAAGACCGTGCCAGCTGGAAACGCTTGTTGGTTGAGGCCCAGGTTCACCACGGACTGTGGCGCAATCTAAGTACGTAAGCTTGGAGTCACATTCCAGAAAAGTGGAAGTGCGCAAGGGTACTTTTCATCCTCAAGATCAGCAGAAACTCTCTCACTTCCCCCAGGGATCTAAGGCCTATTTGTTTATCATCCTTTGCACTAAAGGACCTACACATACGTCACAGCTTTGATCCTTCCCTTATCTAAAGGCGCAACGCGGCCTACTGTAAGGGCAGATCTGCCAAAACCGTTTTGCACACACCAGTGAGGAAAATCAATTCGTCTTATGCAATATACCCTAACAGCCTTTCTAGACATAGAGGGCGCCTTTAACATCGTCACTCCGAAAGCAGTAATAGAAGGGCTAGAAAAGCTAAAGGTGGAGAGGACTCTGATAGAGCTGATCAGCGAGTTACTATTAACTCGCAAAATTCACTCTAAATGTGGAAGCCAAGCAACCACAAGAGTGGTTACCAGGGGAGCCCCACAAGGAGGGGTCCTGTCACCTCTTCTCTGGAATGTAGTTGTAAACGAACTACTAATCAAACTGGAGAAAGAAAGCCTGGACGTTATTGCCGACGCTAGTGACGTTGCCATTTCAATCTCAGGTAAATACCTATCCACACTGAATGATCGTATGCAAACGGCATTCTCAGGGTTCAGGGTAAATCACCACGAAAGTAACCTGGAAGAACAACACAACCGAGAGAGCAAAAAAAGCAACTATAGCTCTCTACATCTGCAAGAAAGTCCTAGGGAAAAAATGGGGATTCAACCCAAGATCACCCTATGGCTCTACATTACGGTCGTTAGACCCATACTATTGTATGGAGTGATAGTCTGGTGGACTGCACTGGACAAGACAATATACCATAAACAACTCAAGAAGGTACAAAGGCTGGCAGGTATGTGCATTACCGGGGCCCTCAGGTCCACCCTGACCTTACACCACTCGATATTTTCGGCAAGCAAATTGCCAGGCACACGGCTATAAGACTAAAAGTCCACTCGAAATGGACGAGCTATGTCACTGGCCACTCAACAGACTTGGAGTATAATCTTCCTAAAAAGAACTGACATCTACGAAATCATCGGTGTCGTCACAGGACACTGCCTTATTGGGAGTCACCCGCAAAAACTAAAATTAGTTCCGAAGGATTTCTACAGAAGCTGTATAGACGAGGAGGAGGTCGAATCTATTGACTACCTTCTCTGCACCTGCCCAGCATTCTGCACAATCAGGAAACGATACCTAGGATCTTACTTCCTTGACGATCTTCTTAACTTCTTACGAAGTACAAAATGGTTCCACGAATAGGGGGATAAACCCCCCCTCGTAGCTGCACAACGGGCCTCCCTGGCCTATGTGTATTCTTCTCAATTCTGGGAAGGCTACGAACCATCCTACCTACCTACATTCAGGCCAGGGATTCTACAAATAGGTGACCGTTCTCATCCCTGCAGGCTTCCGTTCTGGCTTTATAACCTTGGCATGTAACACCTCTCCAAGCCTTCGAGCGAGTGTTTCTCGTGCTCTTTCTACTGTCTCCTGGGAAGCTTATGCTCTTCCCTTTTTCTTAATTCATAGAGCTCACAAGCTACTTTTGTTCTTCTACGCAGCGAAGCTTTATATAACTCCTGTTTCGCTGTGTAAATCCTCCTGCATTCGTCATCGAACCGGATGTTTCTCCGTAGTGGAGCTTTGAAGTCTTGGTGCAGTGCTTTTCTGGGCCTATTTGCAAAGGTTCCATTGCTCTTCTATTGACTGCGTGGAGGGTTGAGGTGTATGAGAGAGCTTAAGGGAGACGCGATCGGTAACAGTACGAGCGGTTTCTAGCGATATAGCTTTCCGACGTCATAACTTTGTATTCTTACTCTACTCCGCTGCGTTCGTGATATTCGTAGGCGCGTCTTGGTTACTACAAGATCGTGGTCTAAGTCGATGTTAGCGCCTCGGAAAGTTCGAACATCAGGAATAGTGGAGGAGTGTCTGACGCCGATCGCGATGTGATCAATCTGGTTAGTGATTGATTGATCTGGCGATCGGCAGGTGCCTGTTCGTTCAAAGATGCTTTCCTTACCCAGCTTAGCACTGAAGTCTCCTAGTACAATTTTGATGTCATAGCTGGGACATTGGGCATACGTTCTGTAGAAGATCGTAAAACTCTTCTTTGGCGGAGTCATGCTTGTCTTCCGTGGGGGCGTGGACGCAGATCAGGCTGATGCTAAAAAATTTAGCCTTGAGGATCGTTATGAGGCATGTGCTCACATGCCGAAAGCTTAGGACCTTTTGCCTTAGTCCACCTTGAACAGCAAATCCGCATCCGAACAATCGTTGTCCTCTCGCCCTATAGCAGTCGCCGTAGTAGATGTCGCGGTTTTTCATCTGCTTTATACCCGGTCCATTCCATCGCATTTCCTGGATGGCGTTTAAGTCCGCTTTATAGCGGTCTAGGCCGTCCGCAGGTTGTTCGGCTGCGCGTGGTCTGTTTAGACACCTAACATTCCACGTTCAGAGCTTTGTAATGTTTTGTGCGTTTAACTCTTGCACTTCGGAGTATTTACATTCACATGTCCATCTCCATCTTTCCATCCATTCTACTAAACTACTAATAAATACTTAACATTCAAAACTAAAGGCAGGAACTAAGAAGTAAGTCAACTGGAGATCACCGGACGAATTTTAGGAGAGACTGAGTCAACTTCTTCCACTGTTGGGCCGCTGTAGTCACCGCCACCGAAACCGCCTGCTTGCTAATCACAATTGGTTGGCTATGGCCCTGCACCAGCACCAGCGCCCGTATGCAATTTCGTCAGGATGGGATGGGTGTTCGTATTCGTTCTTCTCAGCGGTTGTCTTGTTGTCCAATCATTTGATCGTGTCGTTGCAGTGTTCCAGGGCTCTGTCTTTGTCGGAGGCTGCTCTACTGTTTGTTTCACATTGAGCACGTATCCTTCTAAACTGTTTCGAGCGGCGATGCGTTGTCGCATGTTCTTCCTGGTATTGTTCAGCCTCGTTGACCATTGGATCTATTTCGGTTTGTGACAAACGGCCCTTGTCGTTTTTGATGGTGATGTTGTTAACTGCACCGGATCCCATCTCTTTGGCGCCAACATTCCGAGTTCTATTGGCATCCGAGTCGAAGGTGACGTTGATTTTTGGTACGCCTTGCGGTGCTGGTGAAATAACAGTCAAGTTGAACGTTCCCAGTAGATTGTTGTCCTTTGTCAGGGTACGTTCTCCCTCGAACACCTGAATGGTGACGGCTGGCTGGTTGTCCGCGTACGTTGTAAAGGTTTTCGTCTACTTGCATGGGATTCTGCTGTTGCGTTCAATCAATTTTGTCATTACTCCACCTGCTGTCTCGATGCCAAGTGACAATGGAGCTACATCGACCAGGAGAACGTCTTGGATCTTGCTGCTCTTGTCTCCGCTCAAAATGGCTGCTTGAATGGCGGCTCCGTAAGCGACTGCTTCATCTGGGTTGATGGACGGTTGAGCGACTTTCCGCAGAAGAAGGATTGAAGTTGATTCTGGACTTTGGGAATTCTCGTCAAGCCTCCCACCAAAACGATGTGCTATATTTGGCTCTTGTCCATTTTAGAGTCCTTCAATGCCTTCTCAACGGGTTCCAGGGTCGAGTGGAACAGATCGCCACAGAGTTCCTCGAAGCGGGCTCGACTGATCTTTGTGTAGAAATCGATTCCCTCGTACAGAGCGTCTATCTCGATGCTGGCCTCCGTGCTGGATAACAATGTTCGTTTGGCCCTTTCTGCAGCCGTCCTCAGACGACGCAGCGCTCGTGGATTCGATCTAAGGTCTTTCTTGAATTTGCGTTTAAACTCTTGGTCAAAGTGATTGATCATGCGGTTGTCGAAATCCTCACCGCCCAGGTGTGTGCTTCCAGCGGTGGCCTTTACATCGAACAGTGAACCTTCGTCGATGGTTAGAATGGAGACATCGAAGGTTCTACCGCCCAAATCAAAGAAGTGGACATTGCGCTCTCCTGAAAAGTTCTTGTCCAGTACAGCTGCGGCTGTTGGTTCGTTTATAATTCGGAGTACGTTCGGAGAACGTTTTTTAGCGTTTTACTAAAGCCTCTTAGGTGAGCTATTAGGTACATTGATATAGCATACCTCTCGTGATCGTTTTAAGTGTGGTACACAAAACAAACTTTCATATTTCAGGGCTCCCAAGTCATGTCGTCATTACACATTCTTGATTAATTACCTTCTTTTCCTTCTCTTTCAGCACCCAAGACGCCACAATTCCATTAGGAAAGGTAAGTGCACGCCATTTATTTACGAGTACCGCTTCCTCTCACTGCATCCGTACTCCTACAGTCCCATAATCATCCATCTAGTTATCACGTTCCGCTATTTTATGAATAATTGATGGAAGACCTGCACCTTACCATAATGCACTTCCCGTGTTTGCTTTCACTCCGCGCACACCTGTACAGGATCCATTGGTACCATTTAAACAAGTCCCAAGTGTTGAGCGCCGCTAACGTAGACACTTCAGATGGCCAGCTAAACGGGCCAGAAACAATGAAAAATGAAAAATCTCTGCGAAAAGGAAAATAATGAGCAGCAGGAGGACAAGAGGTCCCGGTAACACGAAAAGGAAGCAACAAATCTGTTAACAAAATGCCGATTCGGTGTCGCTGTACTTTCAAAAAAAAAAAAAAAACAGAAAATGACTGCACAGCACACAGAGCAGGGAATCAAGTTTTGCCATTTCTGGACCTGCCGATGATGGTTGGATGGTTGAGGTTGGCAGGAACATGTTCTCTTTGCATTGGTGCACCTTAGTGCTTCGTTATGGGTTTTTGCTTTTTGCTCTGCCCTGTGCCCTTTTTGCTCGCCTTATTTCATCATGAATGCTGGCCGACTGGAGAGATGGGCATTCAATTGCATTGCCGCGCAATTGACTTCATTCGAGTACCATATAGCATAGTACGGCCAGTGGCAGTCGGGTCGGCTGGAATACATAAAAGTGAAGATAGAAACGAACCGACTACGACAATGTCGAGATGTAACTTGTGATCGGTGCATCGATGCATCGCTGTATCGGTGGCGGTAACTACGAAACGAGAAACGCTGGCAGAAGAACAGAGTATAAGACGGTCAATCAGCCACTTTTACCATTTTTCGAGTCATCATCGGCATCATTACCAGCCATCATCAACAACCCGTATGACCAGGAGAGATGTGCAATTTAGACCGGTTTTTCTTCCACGTCTTTCTGCTGTATCGACAAGTACTTGTATGGTTGGTATATGTCCCTTTAAGGACACAGCAGTGTTTTCTTGAACTTGCCACTGCCACCATCAGCATCACTACATCACTAGCATGTACTGACAGCCTAGAGAGGGGAGTTGGTCACGACTTGCATATTAAAAGTAAACAATCGCTCCGTTTGTGGACCAGCATAGCGCAGAAGACACGACACAAAGGTTTCTATCTCAAGATACAGAGGTCGCTTGCAATGGACTTGGCGTTGTCGCAAATTGTATTGTCGTGTCCTTTTCCTCTTCCTTTCGAATTGACTGTGCTTCCATTATTCATTATTTAATGCACTCGTAGCGCTATTAAAAAAAAGAAAAGTTTTTTCTGTAGAAATAGTATTCCTTGAGGTAGACATAACTTGGCAAGGAGTTTTCCAAGGATTCCTAATGCAAGCCTTCGTGTTTGGCTTGGGGATTGAGAAGAAAATTGTGCAAACGTGATAACAATTGGCAAATAGAGGTATTGTGCACGTAAGGGAAAGCTGGCATTTGTGAGGATGAGGGTTTGTTATGAGGTATGAAACCTGTTTATCGAGTGGAAAGGCAAGTAGATATGGAGGAGTCGGGTATGCACCGATTTCAGGGAAAATGATTGGGTCTACTTCGAGCACTGATATCTGACACAAAATAATAATTTTATTTGAAACCAATCCTTACACTTTATTTGCAAACGTGGGGATATGGCACACTGGTTTTTATAGACGCTACTGCTGTCCCCTTTCATTTTTGTGTCTATCTACGGACTCGTATAGTACTATGAAGCCAGATGCCAATGCCTGAAACACTACTTTACTTCACCCTTCCGCTTGACCTTAGGTTAGGTTAGGTAGTCCGTAGCCTCTCCAGGGGGGAGTATACACTTAGGAAGGCCCGTTGTGTTGCTACGAGGAGGGATTGACCCCCTGCTCATGGAACTGCTTAGTGCTTCTTGCCGCTATATTGCAAGGGAGACGGAGAACATGGATAGAGAACAGTAACTTGCTAGCAGAATTCCAGCCTGACTTTACTTACATACTTACCAGGCCAGCGATCCATGGAGGATCTGAGCCTGAGCTATACCTTCCTTCCATCCTTGACAGTCCCGGGCACGCTGCTTCCAGTTATCAAGACCAAGATGTCTTACATCCGCGATTACTTGGTCTTTATACCGGAGGTTCGGTCTTCCTGTTCTTCTCGACTTTAATCTTTCGAGTGAGGAGTTTTGACCCAAGTTGTTTGGACAAGCCGAAGTAGCAGCGGTTGCCAAGGGCTATTCTATGCCGGATCTCCACTGTGGTTTCATTTGTGGAATTTATGTACGATTGCCCCGAGGTAGACAGACTCCTTAACTACCTCGAAATTGTATCTGTCAATTGTTATATTTTGTCCCTGGTGGTGAGCTTGACAGCATGTACTTCGTTTTATCCTCATTGACCTAAAAGACCAATACTGCAGCGTTTTCCAGGCGGAACTGTTGGCAATAAAAGAGGCCTTGTCCTGGCTGAAGTGGAACGTTATATCCACTACGGATATCCCTATTCTCACAGATAGTCAAGCAGCCTTAAAGCCGTTGGAGTCCTATGTGTAAACATCAAAAAGTAGTCTCGATTGTCGCCTATCCCTTAACGAGATGGCCGAACAGTTTAACTTACAACTTATCTGGTTACCGGGACACAGCGATATTCCAGGAAATGAGAGAGCAGACACACTCGCCAGACAAGGAACGACGCTACAATCAGTCGTGGCTTGTGAGGGAATACCCCTTGCAACCATTAAACATAATCTTAAAAATTTCGCCAGGGTCGAGACGAATCTGAGATGTACCCAGGGACATACCTGCCTTATCACCAGACAAATCTGGCCCCGGCTCGACAGTCAACAGACTAGGAGTATAATCTCCCTAAAAAGAACTGACATCTACGAAATCATCGGTGTCGTCACAGGACACGCGCAAAAACTAAAATTAGTTCCGAAGGATTTCTGCAGAAGCTGTCTAGACGAGGAGGAGGTCGAATCCATTCACCACCTTCTCTGCACCTGCCCAGCATTCTGCACAATCAGGAAACGATACCTATGATCTTACTTCCTTAACGATCTGACAGATGTTCAGTAAGTAGGGATATCTGATGTTCTTAACTTCTTAAGAAACACAAAACGGTTCCACGAATAGGGGGCTTAACCTTTCTCGTAGCTGCACAACGGGCCTCCCTAGCCTATGTGTATTCTTCTCAATTCTGGGAAGGCTACGAACCTACCTTCCTACCTACCTTAAGACCAACTCATTTCGCCTGTTCTTCAATCGCCGTGAATGCTGCCACAATGTCACGGCGAGACTACGCGATGATGTCGATATCATCCGAGTATCCTAGCAACTGGACGGAGTTGTAGAAGATAGTGCCTTCCCTGTTGACGCCTGCCCGTCGCACTATCTGCTCTAGCACCAGGTTGAAGAAGTCACATGACAGCGCATCTCCTTGCCGAAATCCGGTGCATGTTTGAAACGGTTCCGAAGTCCTAGAACCGAGTTGCATGGTGCACGCATATTTTTTAGCGTGGCGCGACGCAACTGGGTCAGTTTTCCCGGGATCCTGAATTCGGCCATCGCACCAAACGGTTCTTCACGATGAATGCTGTCGTATGCGGCTTCGAAATCGATGGAAAGATGGTGTGTATCGATTCGAAACTCGTTGGTCTTTTTCAGGAATTGTCGAAGTGTGAAAATTTGGTCTATAGTTGATTTGCCAGGCCGGAAGCCGCACTGGTAGCTGCGGATTAGTGCGGTGCAAAATGGTTTTAGACGTTCACACAATACGCTGGACAGGATCTCGTATGCGAGCAGGGATATACCTTTATAGTTCTTTCAAGAGGTAGGATCGCCTTTTTTGTGAATAGGGCAAATAGAGCTGGTATTCCAAAAATCCTGCAGATGATTTGGTGCACGCTCCCTACCAGAACATCGCCGCCAGCCTTGAAGAGCTCGGATGGCAAGCCATCTGTACATCGGGGGACATCGAATCCGGCAGGGAGGTCCAGAGTCGTGTGGTTCGGTTAATGAAAGATTCTCTATATTTTACAGTACGTCCGAAAGCGGGCTTCAGGGAATATTGGTGAGCATTCCTAGAGAGACGTGTATTGCGGGAGAAACGTTGAAGGGGCGGATCGCAACTGGCTATTTCATCAGAGCATTTTTGCTGGTAGTAACGATAAAACAGGGAGAGGCAGGTAACATTCCTGCGGTGTTCCAGGGAGTCTAA
The DNA here is from genome assembly GCA_951905685.1 of Eumerus sabulonum. Classification (NCBI taxonomy): domain Eukaryota; kingdom Metazoa; phylum Arthropoda; class Insecta; order Diptera; family Syrphidae; genus Eumerus; species Eumerus sabulonum. The sequence continues at coordinate 12,986,118 of OX645060.1, forward strand.
TGTTTTGGTAAGGCTCGTTTTTGTATTCGGTCTAGTAGGTGCAATGAGGTCTTGGAAGCACAGGACCAGACATGAGCGTTAAACTCTAATTTGGGGCGAATGAACGCCTTATAGATTGTAGCCAGATCTAAGGGTGAGAAATATTTCTTGCATCTGTATAAGAAGCCTAGGCATTTCGCAGCATTCATGGCGACACTGAATATTTGGTCGCTCCAATTATGATTGTGAGCAACACTCATACCCAGGATGGAAAGCTTTTCAGTTTCTGAGATGCAAGTGCCATTCATGGATAATGGCTGCGGGTTATTTTTACGCTTTAACGACAAGAGACAGCATTGTGTTTTGGAAGCATTAAATTCCACTCTATTGTTTTTACCCCATTGGATGATGCTGTCGATATCGGAATTTAATGAGCTTAACATACGCTGCCGCTCATTATCTACAACCGAAGTGCAGGGTCGTAAACTGGTGAGCGAATATGAGAAGCTGAGGGTACTGTCGTCAGCGAAGGAGTGAATTGGATTAGAAGTAACAGACAAGAGATCATTTATAAAAATAAGAAAGAGTGTCGGAGACAAAACGGAGCCCTGGGGAACACCGGCATTTACAAAGTGGATATCAGACTTGAATCCGTCCAAAACAACTTGAATTGAACGATTCGAAAATTAGCTTCTAATCCATTGAAAAAGAGACTCATCGATCCCAAAAGCACGCATTTTCGACAAAAGGGCTTCGTGCCAAACCCTGTCAAATGCTCTCGAAATATCCAGTGCAACAATTTTGCTTTCACCTGCTTGGTGAAGCGAGTGATTCCACTTTTCAGCGAGATATGCCATCATATCACCAGTGGATCTGTTGCTGCGGAAACCGTATTGGCGGTCATTGAGGAGTTTCCGTGATTCAAGATATTTCACAAGCTGACGGTTAATCAGCGTTTCCTTGACCTTGGAAAGAAGGGACGTTAGTGCTATGGGTCGGTAGTTGGAGGGAGAAGATGATTCGCCTTTTTTGGGTATAGGCTGGACAAATGCTGTTTTCCACCTACTCGGAAAGAGCCCAGAGGTGTAGGAAAGGTGAAAAAGCTTACGCAGTGGTTTTGCCAGCGTAGAAGAACCCTTGCGACTGTACGAGTGCGGAAGTGGATTAGTCCCATGGTGGAATTGACGCACTCTAGTACAGGCGGAGACAAAGTGCAAGCTGGCAGCTGAGAACTGGTTGCGAAATGGGCAGCAAGTAGGTTAGCTTTGTCTAAGGGGGTGACAGCTGGAATGTCATTGTGGATGAGCGTCGGTATAGACGGCTTAGTTGAGTTTTTTACGTTTTTTACAAACGACCAGAAACTTTTGCTACCTTTGGGACATTGAAGGATTTTACGCCTTAATTTTTGGTCGGATTGGAATTTAATCCGTCGAATGTGGGTGTTGCAGTCATTTCTGGCTCGTATGTACCTTTTTCGGTTTTCCTCAAAACTGTTTGCCTTGTAGGCCCGAAAACTTAGCTCTCTGAGCCTAATAGCCTCTTTGCAGCTCGAGTCAAACCACGTATTATCCTTAGGCCTGGTGCTTTTAATCTTACTGGGAATAAAATTTGCCCTGCCGATTCGGATAACGTTTGCGATAATATCAGTTGAGGCGTCCACGTCGTTGTCGAGGAAGCACAACGACCAGTTAAAGATCCGAAAAAAGGTGTTAGGGCTGCACCAGTTGGCTTTCTCGTATGGCCAAATGTTCTGTTGGGAGATGCTGTGAGTTCGAGAATTTTGCTGATATCACGCAGTGGTCAGACGAGCCTAGGGGCGACAATACATCGATCGTGTATTTGTCAGGCTGAGAGGTAAGAAAGAAGTCCAGTGTGTTGGCGGTATGACTAGCAACATCGGGGATACGTGATGGCTCATTCACAAGTTGAGTTAAGTGATTTAACTCAGCAAAAATTTCAACATACCTTCCCTCGGTTGTTGTCTGTCCAGAATGTCGAAGCCACTGAGAATTGTGTACATTGAAATCGCCCGCTAAAACGATTTCAGTGCGAGGGAACAGGGAAACAATTCTTTGGATGGAATCAGACAGTGCGTCGAATGCATCAAATGTTGCATTCCTGTCTAGATTGGGGCTTCTATAAAGAAAACAGTAGTGGATGGAGTGCTTACGGAACATGAATTTAAGCCATATGAAATTAAATTCCGGGATGGATGTTTGGCTATACTGTGGAAGTAACTGGTAAGCAATGTCACTACGGACACAAATGGCGAGACCGCGGTGAGAAACGAATAATGGCCCTAAGCTATATCCAGGAAGACTGAAATCCGAAGGATCAGACTTTTCATCGACCTGTGTTTCACAAAGTGCCAAAACAGCCGGTTTGCGGCGAGAGAGATGGATATACGTGGCCAAGAAATTCTTCCGTAACCCACGAATATTGGAGAACTGCACACAGAAATCCCTCATCAGTGCAAACTACAAAACATGTATAGATACAAAACCGTTAAAGCGGTAAGGTTGTTTCGACAGATCTGCCTTTGCAATATGCGTGCTGTGCCTTGGAGGTGAGAGATGGATCAAAGTTGTGGCGTATATGTAAGTATATCAGCCTTTCTAGGGTTTTTAATAAAAAGGATGATAGGCATTAGGTCCTTGGCGGAGGTGTGGGAGTGTCTGCTGGCCGTGGGGGTGAAGAGTACCCTTGCGCACTTCCACTTTTCTGGAATGTGTCTCCAAGCTAAGCAGCCTTTAAAGATAGTGTCTAGCCATGGTATCATCCACTCCATAGTTTTTGCAAGTAGATTCCATATGGCCCTGGCGATTTGAAGAGGATGACACAGCAGAACATTTTCTCCCTCACGGTGGCGCATCTTTGGGGCCGACGTGGTGGCTGCCGAACCTCTTAGCTCTACATCGCTGAAAACGGGGAAAATACATTAACGTAAGGTGCCTGTCTGGAGTACAATGGACCAGTGGAAGTCTCCGACAAAATAAAAACAAAAACAATCTACGGACGGTGTAGCGATGGTGTCTTCTGTTTAAGGACTATTTAATGCGTCAAAACACTGCCACATCCGCATTCCAACAATTTGAAAGCCTGGACCTATCCACTCGCATCCAAATGTTTCCATCTCAAAAACGTCAACGGCATTAAGCCGTCACTAGCAACTCACGTTGCTCCAGAGGAAACTTTTAAATTTACCACTCGACTGGTGGGTCATAAAATGTATTTTCATAGCATTTAGCGGCACCTTTGGCGCATACAAATCATCTTAACGAGCATCGCTTTAATGTCCTTCCTCTAACGCCGTTCGATGAAGAGTCGACTTATGCCGGGAGGAAAGCGAAGGGAACTGCCATTTTAACGACTCATCATCGTGCAGCAAAATGTCAGACGATAACGTACTGCTAGAAATCTCAATTTTATCGCACTCATTACTCTCAGTCGCATCTGATCTATAATCGTTGTCGTCTGGTTAGGGATCACTCCAATTAATCACTGGCAAGCTATTTACAGCTAATTACCATCTGTACATGTGTACATATGTACGTAGCTGTGAGGAAGCTGCGACACATGTTTTGTCTGTTCGGAAGCATCTCTCCTGCTGCGCTTCCATCCTAAAAGAGCACGAGATCGGATCCAGGTCTCTTCGTAACCTAACACCATCCACCACTCATTCTGTCGTCGTTTTTATTCCATTCAACTGTTTATCTAATTATTGTCGCGGTGCCTATCAATTCAGATTTGAATATGTTCCCTACATGCGAGAAAGAGCTGCGTCTCACCCGATGCAGTTGAAAGCCATCGCAGACACAATCATCCTCCTCATCGTGTCATGTGTCAGCGATTATCACAATGCATCTCAGTTAAAGTCGAGTACTTAAGAGGGGTGTCCACGATGGCGACGGCACTCGACTCCATCCTCAAGTGGCGATCTGTCACTTGGAGTGGTTTTCAATTGCGATGCAATTTCCTTGTCCGCCAGCACCCGCTTGAGAGTTGTTCCCTTTGACCGGTCGCGGCATTGTACCGTCTCTGTCGGGAACTAGACAACAGATTCAATGGATCGTCTCGAAACAGATGTTGCGACGTACTCGTTCGTATGCACATCGAATCCGATGCCACTTTCAAATCGATTTATGGCCCGAGACCTCTTGGATGTCATTTTTCCTGGTTTTGCAATACACTAGCTTAGAGCTAGTACCACCTCTGTCGCTCTGTTGGTGGTGTGTTGCTGACGCATTTTGACAGCCGTGACTGGACCTAAATTTAGACCAGTCGAAGTCGTGGAGCAGAACGTTTGATGAAGCGTGTAATTATCATGAAATTTATTGACTTGGAATCGAAATGGAACGCTACGACGGTGCATGGAGGATGGAGGGAAAAGTAGCTAAACGGAACACCCTTAGCTGCGCGTGTTGTAACGAACTAGCTAGCAGCTTGTTGCCGTCATGCAATTCGGATTTCCTGGATTAACATGAAAGGCGGTTTATGGTGCACGCACATGCACTCTACACACTCTTTGCGGCGGCGGCGGTGCTGTACACCCGCACTCTCTTCCGTTCGCTCTTGAAATGAATTTCAAATTCATAGGATGACTGTGGTGCGCAGCAGCACCGCCCTGGATCTGGATGGATTCCACCGCCAGGCATGGAGGGAGCTGGATGCAGTAGGGTTTACGCAAGGGAACTTTAATTAATTTCATTCGGGTTTTAAAGCGTGAACGATCAACGATTCGAGCGGAATTTGGTTGTTAGTGCACTCGAGCGTGGACACGCATTTAACGGTACGGACTGCTCCTCCGCCGTTTGACACTTTTACATATGACTGTTCCACTTGGATTGGTCGGCAGTCCAGACTATTCGTCCGATTCGGCCTGATCGGTTTGAATATTAATTTGGTTGCGCGGCAATTAATTATCAGTGGTGTGGTCGCATCAGAAGGAATTCACTGGTTAATGCTTGCGTGAATGCTTTCACTTGGTGGGTTACTACTGGCCGTAATGGACTGTTTCCTGTGGCGGTCGATTAATGACTCTTTTAGAGTCGTGAGCTACTGAAATAGGTCAAAGAAATTAGTTGAATTTGAATGGAATGTAATTTGGAGTTATTGTTGCACGAACATGTCAACTGAAGGGCGAACAACTCCCATAAAAGCTGCATATACGAGACAATTCTAAGCCCTAGACGTAGTTTAAATGAGTTCGGGGACACAAGGTACCCAGTAGTAAAGGGTCTGGGTAATCGGTCCTTCAGCTTTTCCTTATAGCCTTATCGTAGGAGCTGAGATGATCCCCTCAGGAGTCATAATTTGACTGAGAAGGATACGCCTCTTGAGATGGCAGGGAGCAGCACATTCACACAGTAAGTGCTCTGCAGTCTCTTCGTCCTCAAGACAAAGTCAACCCTCAGTTTCAGGTGAGAGGTTCATTTTATTGAGATGATATCTCAGACTGCAGTGTCCCGTCAGGTAGCTGACTTCCTTACTTACTTAGATGGCGCTACAGTTTGGGGTGAACCAAAGCCTCAACCAACAAGCCTCTCCAGCCGGCACGATCTTTGGCCAGTTGCTACCTCTACCCTCGGGGTTGGAGTCAAAGACTCTTTGGGCCGGGGCGGTGATTTCCATTCGCTCTATATGGCCCAGCCATCTTAGAAGTTGGATCCGTAGCCGTCTAACTAGGCCGATGTCGCTGTACAGCCCGTACAGTTCTTGGTTGAATCTTTTCCTCCACCCTCCGTTTACACAAACGTAACCAAAGATTGCACGCAGGATTTTCCTCTTGAAATGTCCAAGAGCCTCTTCATCTATTTTTGATAACGTCCAAGCTTCAGCGCCATAGAAGAGGACCGGGACAATTAAGGTTTTGTATAGGGATACCTTAGTTTTTCGAGAGAGGGCTCTACTACTCAGTTGCCTCTTGAGCCCATAGAACCAACGGTTGACAAGAGTAATTCTGTGTTTTATCTCAGCGCTGGTGTCGTTGCTGCTTGTTACTATCGAAATCCTTGACTACTTCAAAAATATGGCTGCCGAAGGTGACATTCTGACCAAGACGTCGGTGTTGCGCGTCTTTCTTGGATGACAGCATATATTTGGTCTTGTCCCCATTTACCCTTAGACCCACTTTCGCCGCTTCTGCTTCAATGCTTGTTAACGCCTCATTGACGTCTCGCTTTGTCTGTCCAATAACGTCAATGTCATCTGCGTAGGCAAGCAATCGTGTAGACTTGAAGTAGATCGTACCTCTTGTATTGGCCGCAGAGTCCAGCACGATCTTTTCAAATATGATGTTAAAGAAATCACATGACAGTGCGTCACCCTGTCTAAAACCTTGTCGGTTAGTTCACCTGAAACCATACTGGTAGGAACCTACCAGATTGTCCACGAATGGTTTCAGGCGCTTACACATTACGGCAGAGAGGATCTTGTACGCGACCTATTACCCTGTAGTTGGCGCGGTTATAGGGGTCTCCTTTCTTATGGACCGGGCAAACGACATGTTGCCACATGAGTTGGTGCATGTCCCTGACCAGCTCATCGTCAGCTGCTTTAAGTAGTTCAGCGGGGAGTCCGTCTGCTCCAGCAGCTTTATAAGACTTAAGTTTCGATATCGCTATCTTAATATCGTCTAGGTCGGGTGAACGGGATTCTCTTTCGTCTTCGTCAATTGTGACTGGTTCGTTCTGCCTGACGGCGGCAATTTGACTATCATCGCCGTTATACAGTCCGGTTTGGGACCTCTATAAGGAGGCACGAGGACGCCGTGGCGCAGTGGTTAGTGTGTTGGACACTGACGCACGATGAGCGAGTTCGGATTCCGATAACACCAACGCCATCGAATGTTTATTTCGCGGCGCCCCTCCTCGACGGGGTACTGGCAAAACCCCTCGTAGTACAGTTGCCATGAAAAAGCTTCTAAACTTTCGCCGATCGGAATCGGCATTAAACTGTAGGTCCCTTTCGACTATGTGGAAAATAAATCACACAAAACATGGATGATTGAGAGAAGCTTGGCTCTGGTCCTTCATGGACTGTAACACCACCAAAAGAAGAAGAAGAAGATAAGGAGGCACTTAAATCATTCAAAGCAGCGACCAGGAACGCCACAAGGCGGTCTTCGAAGCTTCAAGAATAACGAAGATTCTGGCTTCGGCCCCGTATAACCCAAGCCACTTAATGCCGAATGATGGTTCCTGGACGATCTCCAGAACGGAAGGCCTGGAGCTTTTTCTGAACGCACACTTTCCCGGCAGTAGTGACTCGGCTATGACACCTCCGCAAGTCATCCAACTGAGAACATTCTCCTTCGAGCCCACTCCCAACCTGGTTAACAACAACATTGTCTTTGGGCTTTAAAAAATTTTGAACCCTACAAGTCTCCAGGACTGGATGGGATCATACCAACGGAGTTCCAGCAGATCTCATCCTTCCCTGGCTTGTGGTAATATACAAGAGTTGCCTCTCCTTATCCTACATCCCCAGCAAGTCATTTTCAAAGTTATTTTCATACCCAAAGCCGGCAAAAGCTCCCACACGTACGCAAATGATTTGAGGCCTATTAGTCTTACTTATTTTCTACTAAAACCTTTAGAGAAGATTTTTGACGCACACATACATTACAGCTGTATCTCAGGAAGGCTGTCGGATAACCAACATGCCTACAACAAAGGCAAATCGGTGGAAATGGCATTCCACTCACAGGTCAGGTCACTGGAACACAAGGAATATACCCTAGTGGCCTTTCTCGATATTGAGGATGCCTTTAACAATGTTGAACCATGGGCTGTCTGATCTGGGTGTTTCGGGATCAGTGATAGAACTAGTACGACAACTGCTAACGCAAAGGATCGTCAAAGCCAACTTGGCTGGTGCCGCCTCAACTAGAATGGTCAGCAGAGGTACACCACAGGGTGGAGTACTCTCCCCTCTCCTCTGGAAATTAGTGGTCAGTGAACTACTACTATTGCTAGAACAGGAAGGGTACGCTGTGACCGCCTATGCATATGACATTGCTATTGAGCCACAGGAAAATTTCCCAACACTCTAAACGGCCTAATGCAGGGTGCATTACATACAGTAGAAACCTGGACGCAGTAATGTGGACTTGGGGTCAATCCTAAGAAGACCGATCTAGTACTGTTTACAAATAAATATAAAATTCCGCCCTTCAACCCAACGAGGCTGGGTGGAACCCAATTAATAATCAAAGATCAGGCTAAATACCTAGACCTAGTCCTTGACAGGAGGCTGAATTGGAAACCAACATTCTTGATCGTGTCTAGAAAGCAACCACTGCCCTCTAAAGCTGTAAGAAAGTGGTAGGCAAGAAGTGGGGTTTCCAACCAAGCATTATGCACTGACTCTATACAGTAGTCATAAGGCCCATCCTCCTATATGGCATCCTAGTCTGGTGGACTGAGGGCACCGTGGCGCAGTGGTTAGTGTGTTGGACCCTGGCGCACGATGAGCGAGTTCGGATCCAGTTAACACCAACCCCATCGTATGTTTATTGCGCGACGTTCCTCCTCGGCGGGGTACTGGCAAAACCCCCCGTAGTAAACTTGCCATGAAAAAGCTTCTCGACTCACGCCGTTCGGAATCGGTATTAAACTATAGGTCCCTTTCACCTGTGTGAAAAACAAATCACACACAACATGGGTGATTGAGAGAAGCTTAGCTCTGGGCTGTAACGCCACCAAAAAAAAGTATGGTGGACTGCTCTGGATAAGGCAGTCGATCGTAACCTTCTGGGGAAAGTATAAAGATCGGCCAGCTTATATATAAGCGTCGCGATCAGATCAATCCCCACGGAGGCCCTAAATATTCTATTACATTTTCCACCCTTGGTTCTCTCCAGTAAGCAAGTTGCTGCCTGCGCGGCCCTTCGGATTAGGGACATGGAAAAATGGCCCACATCACGTAAAGGCCATACTGGCATTCTTAATCACTTCGAAGTACCCACGGACACAGACTACATCATCCCGCAGAATGTGTTCACTAGGAACTTCGGATTTGTCTTTCCGTCCATGGATGAATGGGCTGAAAGGACTCGATTTTTCTCTATACCGATGGCTCCAAGATGGAGACGGGTGTAGGTAGTGAAGTCTTCTCCAGGGAACTTAACCTCTACCTATCATTCAGATTCCTAAATCACTGCAGCATGTATCAAGCAGAAATAACGGCGATAACGGAGGCCCTTGCATGGCTCAGGATCAATGTAATTTTCGCTAAGGATATTATCATTTGCATGGATAGCCAATCTGCGATCAAGTCCCTGACCGCGGTAACCAACAAATCAAAGACATCTCCTAACTGTCGCCTATCTCTAGATGAAATGGCTGAACAGTTCAACATTAAAATACTATGGGTTCCCGGACGAAGGGATATTCCAGGAAATTGCGCAGCCGACGAACTCGCAAAGTTAGGGTCAAGCACACTCAGTCTTCCTACCCTCGGGTAACTAGAAACACCAACAAGTACGGCAAAGCACATGATAAAGCTTCGAACCATAGAGGCGATCAACCTCAAATGGAATGAAAGTTATATCGGCTTTATCACTAAACAATTTCGGCCTAAGCTAATCCTGGGACGAACCAGGGACCTAGTGGCAACCAAAACGGCAACCTGAAGCACTCTAGTGGGTGTCACTGCATCATTGGAAAACACGCCACAAGACTAGGGCTACCTTCCTATGGAATCGATACATCACCTTCCCCGCTCATGCCCTTCTTTTGCGAATCGCAGGAGGATCTACCGACTTGAAAGTATAAGTGAATGCTGAATTGATCGCTTTATTTAAATAGCAACTCCAGTTGCCTGTCAGTGTTGACACATCGATAGCATTTGTAACTAGGTGTGAATAGTAGCCTAGTTACAGTCACTAAAGCAACGTCAATATTATTACTACTTAGAACGTAGATAAGCTCAATCATTTTGCTACGTACGCCCCCAGCATTCCAAGATAGCCGTCTATGATATTGGATGGCAAAGGACTAACAAAGGCCACTTAGGGGTAGCATCTATCCGACGGATCCTGGCCTGCTAAAAGCCGAGAAGAGCCACCGCATTCGAACATCTTGCGACACTGTTAATAAGTCCCATCCCCACCTCCTCGTGGTGTTGAGATTTCCTGTGAAAATTGCACACGGGGAAGGGCGAATGGCGAGCCTCCTGCGCCAAGAAACAGGAAACAGGTTGGCCAACGGCCTAGTAATCCCTAACCATAAAAAAACACAAGCTCCGAAACAATCACAAGCCTCGGATATAACGGATCGGATTTATGTTGACGACCCTTGCAAAAAACGAAAAAAGGACAATGATCTTCGGCTTTGTACGTGGAATGTTAGGTCCCTAAACAGGCCACGTGCAGCCGAACAACTTGCGGACGCTCTAGACCGCTATAAAGCGGACATCACCGCCATCCAGGAAATGCGATGGAATGGACCGGACATTACCGCCATCCTGGAAATGCGATGGAATGGACCGGGTATAAAGCGGGGGAAAAACTGCGATAATTACTACGGCGACTGCTATAGGGAGAGAGGGCAACGATTGTTTGGATGCGGATTTGTTGTTCGAGGTGGACTAAGGCAAAAAGTCCTAAGCTTTCGGCATGTGAGCAAACGCCTCATAACGATCCGTATCAAGGTTACATTTTTTAGAATCAGCCTGATCTGCGTCCACGCCCCCACGGAAGACAAGGATGACTCCGCCAAAGATGAGTTCTACGAACTCTTAAGCAGAACGTATGTCCAATGTCCCAGCTATGACATCAAAATGGTAATAGAAGACTTCAATGCTAATCTGGGTAAAGAAAGCATCTTTGAACGAGTCATCGGCAAACATAGCCGACACCACATCCGTTAACGGACGCAGGCTGATTGATCTTGCTACGGGGCGAAATCTCCTACTAGCAGTACGCGCTTCCTTGCACCTCAATATACACCAATGCCCCTGGCCGTTTGCCAGATCAATCAATCACCAGATTGATCACATCGCGATCAACGTCAGACACTCCTCCACTATTCTTGATGTTCGAACTTTCCGAAGGGGTAACATCGACTCGGACCACTACCTTGTAGTAGCCAAGATGCGCCTACGGATATCACGAACGCAGCGGAGTAGAGTAAGAATACAAAGTTATGACGTCGGAAATTTACTATCGCCAGAAACCGCTCGTGCTTTTACCGATCGCGTCTCCCTTAAGCTCTCGAATACACCTCAATCCTCCTCGCTGTCAATAGAACAGCAGTGGAATCTTTGCAAACAACCCCCGAAAAGCTCTGCATCCGAAGTTTTGGGCTTCCAGGCTCCACCACGGAGGAACACCTGGTTCGATGACGAGTGCAGGAGGATTCACACAGCGAAGCAGGATGCATATAAAGCCTTGCTGCATAGAAGAACAAGAGCAGCTTGTGAGCTCTATGAGTTGAAAAGAAGGGAGGAGCATAAGCTTCTCAGAAGAAAGAACAAAGAGCACGAGAAGCGTGCGATTGAGGAACTGGCGAGGTGTTACTACAGGCGTGACGTCCGAAAGTTTTATCAACAGATAAAGCGAACATGCCAAGGTTATAAAGCCAGAACGGAAGCCTGCAGGGATGAGAACGGACACCTAGTAGTAGAACCGCAGTCGATGCTGAGAATATGGAAAAACCACTTCTGCAGACTGTATAACGGCGATATTAGTCAATATACCGCTGTCAGGCAGAATGATCCATTTCGAATAGACGGAGACCGCAGAGAATTCTGTCCCTCTGACTTCAACGAAGTTGAGATTGCCATATTGAAGCTCAAGCATGCCCGAGGACTGGAGTCTCAGCATCGTATGCCCGATTCACAAGAAAGGAGACCCCCCCCCCCCCATTTTGTAAATAAGCTGATAGGTCCTTATCAGTGCGGATTCAGGCCAAGCAAGTCCACCATCGACCGAATCTTCCCATTATCGCATATCCTGGAGAAACCCAATGAATCACCCACCATCTATTCGTCGACTTCAAGACCTGTTTAATTTAGACATTCCTGCTAACCTCGTCAGTCTTTGCATGATGACTCTGGAGAACGCTCGATGCTCCATCCGAATCGGTGCAGAATGCAGAACTGACCGATAGTTTTGATGTCAAAAAAGGATTTAGGCAGGGCAGGGCAGATTTCTTCAACATCATATTGGAAATGATTGTGCAAAAATCACTGGCCAATACAAGAGGCACAATCTATTTCAAATCCTCGTAACTCCATGTATACGCCGACGATATTGACATAAAAAGTCAAGGTCAAGGACTTCGTCTACCTTGGCTCCGCAGTGACCTGTAACAACGACATCTGTTCCGAAATCAAACGCGGAATCACTCTTGCCAATCGCTGTTTCTTTGGGCTCAGGAGGCAATTAAGTAATAGAGCCATCGCCTTACTCTGTATAAGACTCTTATCATCCCGGTCCTGTTGTCGTCCTGTCCTGCGCAAAAGCATGGACAGTATCAAGAGCAAATGAGGAAGTTCTTGGCCGTTTCGATAGGAAGATTTCGGGTGATTTTCGTCGGAGGGAGGGAGGAAAATATTCAACAACGAGCCTTAAGGGCTGTACAGCGACCTTAGTCTAGTCAGGCGTCTACGCATTCAACGCCTAAGACGGCTAGGCCATGTAGAGCGAATGGACACCACAGCTGCAGCCCGGAGAGTCCTTGAATCCAACCCCGAGGGACGAAGAAACAGAGGACGGCCGCACTTAAGATGGCGCACACTAGTGGAAGGAGACCTCAGCCAACTGGGTGTCCGGCAATGGAAAAGGCTAGCAAAAGATCGTGCTAGTTGGAGGGGCATGTTGATGTTGTTAGTACAGCCGTTGAGTGCATCTGCATAGCTATCGCTAGAATTTGGTGCTTGTACATCGGTCCGATGGTCATTCCTAGCGGGAATTCGGTTGCTGCGCTGCTGTAAGGCCGGGAAATAAGACATTCATAGACGCAAAAGTAGCTTGTGTGTGACTTGAGTGTGCAGGGCCACGAGGCGAATATTTTGCTTTCGCTTGGGAAGAGGTTTTAAGCTTTGTAGATTTTTCCCTCGATTCCAAGTGCTTGATTCTGCTTACGCATGTAGGTTCGGTTGACCTGTGACAGCCTCTGCCTCTTTTTTTCCGAGGACAAGCGCATGTCTCCGACTACGGGTGATCTGCTGAGTTTAGCAACATGAACATTTTATCCATCTGTTATGTGAAGGTTCGTGAGGCCGTAACCGAAGCGACAGATTTTGTTTTCTAGTGCCGAAACCCCTGTCTCCTGTAGCTCCTCATTTTTCCAGTAAACAGCTTTTGTCACAGCACAATCCACGTGTCTTATCATTGCGAAAGTAATTTCTTATCACTTGGCGTGCAGAAGTCTCTTTTTAATTCAGAATCTACAAGAATCCACTTAAATTCAATTCAAAAAGTGACTTAACTGCATTTTAAGTGGCCATTTTCACCTAAAGTTGTAAAAAACATAAAAAAACGCGAAAAAAGTATTTTGCCGAAACCCGGGATTGAACCGGGGACCTTTAGATCTTCAGTCTAACGCTCTCCCAACTGAGCTATTTCGGCACGTGACAACAAGGTTTCCGAAGCACATACCCTACTCACTGGCACTAAAGTTATACCACAAATGCTAGTCTCCACCGCAAGTTAGGGCAGAAGCATATATTCCGTGCCCACGGACTTAATGTATCCATCAGTATCATCCGTCCGGATCCCATTTCCTACATCTGTCTTTGTTCTTTCAAGGGAGACTCACAAATTAGGCATGCTGGTGCACAGTGATGCAATCAATTCCAGGGACAAACGTCATACCACAAGCAAGAGAGTGCCACTAACCATGAAGATGAATAGAAAGAAGAAGAATCCGGAGGACACTGATTTGAATATGAGTAGTTCTCCGTTCTTCGTTCTACGTCCAACGATCTCTGTCCCATTGTTGTGGCGCTTGGTAACTCGTCCTCTTGTCTAACGGCCTCTACTGTTGGCCAATGCAGCGACGGTAGTTGTGAGAAATTATTCATTTGGTTTCTTACCTGGTTGCGTCCTAGTTGGATCGTTCCTACGTAGCTCGTGCTCGTATTACGCGAAATTAAAACGCAAACGAGACCAAAAGTGCACGAGCATAAATCGCATTTTATTTGCATAGAAGTGAACGAAGTGAAGTGCATCACTTTGCCCACTTTACCCACTTTTGCCATTGTTGTGTGTTCAGGAGTGTCCTCGTTCTGAAGTGGTATCATGGTATGGTATGGTTGCGGTTGCAACCAAGACGAGCATATTTGAACGCATACAGAGGGCGCCAGCTCTGCACACTACACACTTGCGTGGGAATGGCAGGTGCTGGGAATTAACTATTCCGCAAACACGCGCCCCTTTATACAATGTGCCCCATGAATGTCAGTCGACCGCTCCTGTTGGCATAACTCTGTGCCACGTACTCTAGGTAGCTGCATGCCTGTCTTACGTAAACACTGAGTATGATGGCTTGCAGCAGGAGTGAAGTCTAAAACACTTTCCCCACACATGCGTCGCAGCAATGTTCGCTTAATGGCATTTGTAATGTCATACATAACCTCAATCCCGATGCGAAGGATACAGGCATTCGATGTGTGCAAATGGGATGGTATAAATGAAAAAAGATGGCTTAGATGGCATCGGTGGCTGAATGCATGAATAATTTTGTGTGTTCAGGTCAGATGACTGATGATGTTGACGACGATAAGATGAACTACAATTCGTCTGCATCAGTCCCATCATCCTCATCATCATCATCATCGTCATCACTATCAGCGCTGGCTTTAACTCTTACCTATTCATAAAACTGCGTACCATTACGATATGATGAGATTGGCTTGCGGCAATCCGCCTAGGTGCCACTCCGCTCTAGAGCCAGGTGAATTAATTCCCAAATGTGTGACGACCAAATATAGGAGTTCACCGAGCTCTCTAGCCTGAAGGTACTGTGCGAGAGTACAGCCGTGTATGCATAGTGGTTACGTGTAGTTTCAGTTGCAATGCACACGTACTATGTGCGTTCATCATTCATATCTGAACTTTCCTCTGGTTGATGTTTAACTTGGCGACTAAGTTGTACGACGCGTTTGTAAGGATCTAAGGATGCGTACGTTTCTATCACGCTGCACGTGTACACAGTGAGCTCTAATTGATTCGTTTAATGAAATTACTCAATTAGAAGTAGATTGGCAGAAGAAACTTTTCTTCTTATGCTGCAGTGAGTGCCAAGGGCGGAAAAGTTTATGGAAATGTGATGTGACGGACGACATCAAAGGCTCTTCAATAGGAGTTGAAGTTTTTAATAGGGAATTGCTGATGTTAAAGGACTGTAAGTCTGGCAAAGGACTAACAAAGGTCTCGTAGGGGTAGCATCTATCCGAAGGATGCTGGCCTGCTAAAAAGCGAGAAGAGCTACCGCAGTCGAAGATCTTGCGGCACTGTTAGTAAGTCCTATCCCCACCTCCTCGTGGTGCCATCTGGAGATTTCCTATGGAAATTGCAGACGGGGAAGGGCGAATGGCGAGCCTCCTGCGCCAATAAACAGGATTAGTCGGTTGGGCTACGGCCTAGTAAGCCGTAACCGTAAAAAAAAAAACACAAACTCCGAAACAACCACAAGCCTCGGATATAACGGACCGGATTTATGTTGACGACCCTTACAAAAAAACGAAAAAAGGACAATGATCTTCGGCTTTGTACGTGGAATATTAGGTCCCTAAACAGGCCAAGTGCAGCCGAAAAACTTGCGGACGCCCTAGACCGCTATAAAGCGGACATCACCGCCATCCAGGAAATGCGATGGAATGGACCGGGTATAAAGCGGATGAAAAACTGCGATATTTACTACGGCGACTGCTATAGGGAGAGAGGGCAACGATTGTTTGGATGCGGATTTGTTGTTCGAGGTGGACTAAGGCAAAAAGTCCTAAGCTTTCGGCATGTGAGCGAACGCCTCACAACAATCCGTATCAAGGCAAAATTTTTTAACATCAGCCTGATCTGCATCCACGCCCCCACGGAAGACAAGGATGATTCAGCCACAGATGAGTTCTACGATCTCCTAGACAGAACGTATGCCCAATGTCCCAGCTATGACATTGTACTAGGAGACTTCAATGCTAAGCTGTGAAAGGAAAGCATCTTCGAACGAGTCAACGGCTACCATAGCCTACACGATACCACATCCGATAACGGACACAGGCTGATTGATCTTGCTACGGGGCGAAATCTCCTTCTATCCAGTACGCGCTTCCCGCACCTCGACATACACAAAGGCACCTGGCGGTCTTTTGATCAATCGACTACCAACCAGATTGATCACATCGCGATCGATGTCAGACACTCCTCCACTATTCTTGATGTTCGAACTTTCCGAAGGGGTAACATCGACTCGGACCACTACCTTGAAGTAGCCAAGATGCGCCTACGGATATCACGAACGCGGCGGAGTAGCGTAATAATACAAAGTTATGACGTCGAAAAGCTACTATCGCCAGAAACCGCTTGTGCTTTTACCGATCGCGTCTCCCTTAAGCTCTCCAATACACCTCGATCCTCCACGCTATCAATAGAACAGCAGTGGAGCCTTTGCAAACAAGCCCTGAAAAGCTCTGCATCCGAAGTTTTGGGTGTTAAGGCTCCACCACGAAGAAACACCTGGTTCGATGACGAGTGCAGGAGGATTCATACAGCAAAGCAGGATGCATATAAGGCCTCGCTGCATAAAAGAACAAGAGCAGCTCGTGAGCTCTACGAGTTAAAAAGAAGGGAGGAGCATAAGCTTCTCAGAAGAAAGAAGAAAGAGCACGAGAAGCGCGCGATTGAGGATTTGGAGAGGTGTTACTGCAGGCGTGACGTTCGAAAGTTTTATCAACAGATAAAGCGAACATGCCAAGGTTATAATGCCAGAACGGAAGCCTGCAGGGATGAGAACGGACACCTAGTAGTAGAACCGCAGTCGATGATGAGTATATGGAAAAACCAGTTCCATAGAGAATTCTGTCCCCCTGACCTCGACGAAGATAAGATTGCCATATCGAAGCTCAAGTCGAATAAAGCTGCTGGCGCAGACGGACTGTCTGCTGAGCTCTTCAAGCAGCTGGGGATGACCTGGTTAGGAGCATGCACCGGCTCATCCGTAAGATATGGTTAGAGGAAAGCATGCCCGAGGAATGGAGTCTCAACATCGTATGCCCGATCCACAAGAAAGGAGACTCCTCTGATTGCGCCAACTATAGAGGAATAAGTCTCCTTAACATCGCCTACAAAATCTTCTCTGCCGTTTTGTGTGAACACCTGAAGCCTTTTGTAAATAAGCTGATTGGTCCTTATCAGTGCGGATTCAGGCCAGGGAAGTCCACCATCGATCAAGTCTTCACACTACGGCAGATCCTGGAAATAAACAATGAATTTCAAGTCGACACTCACCACCTATTTGTCGACTTCAAAGCCGCATACGACAGCGTAATCAGAGACGAGCTACCTTTGTCTACCTTTGACATACCTGCTAAACTCGTCAGACTATGCAGGATGACTTTGGAGAATGCTCGCTGCTCCATCCGAATCGGTGAACACCTTACCGATAGTTTTGATGTCAAAAAAGGATTTAGGCAGGGCAGGGCAGATTTCTTCAACATCATATTGGAAATGATTGTGCAAAAATCACTGGCCAATACAAGAGGCACAATCTATTTCCAATCCTTGCATACGCCGACGACATTGACATAATAGGTAGATCGCAGCGAGATGTCAATGAGGTGTTTGCGAGTATTGAGTTGGAGGCGGCGAAAATTGGTTTGACGGTAAACGAGGGCAAAACTAAATATATGCTGTCATCAAAAAAGGACGCTCACCACCGACGTCTTGGCCATAACGTTTGTATTGGCAGATATAAGTTCGAGGTAGTTAACGACTTCGTCTACCTTGGCTCCGCAGTGACCTGGAACAACGACATCAGTTCCGAAATCAAACTCAGAGTCACTCTTCCCAATCGCTGTTTCTTTGGGCTCAGGAGGCAACTGAGTAATAGAGCCCTCTCCCGAAAGACAAAGTTGACTCTATATAAGACCCTTATCATCCCGGTCTTGTTGTACGGCGCAGAAGCATGGACACTATCAAAAGCGGATGAGGAGGCCCTTGGTCGGTTCGAGAGAAATATTTTGCGCGTGATTTTTGGGCCTATAAACGCAGACGGGGGATGGAGGAGAAGATTCAATCACGAACTTTACGGGCTGTACAGCGATATGAGCCTAGTCAGGCGTCTACGGATTCAACGCCTAAGATGGCTGGGCCATGTAGAGCGAATGGACACCACCGCTCCAGCCCGGAGAGTCTTTGAATCCAACCCCGAGGGACGAAGAAGCAGAGGACGGCCGCCCTTAAGATGGCGCACACAGGTGGAAGGGGACCTCAGCCAACTGGGAAAAGGCTAGCGAAAGATCGTGCTAGATGGAGGGGCATGTTGATTGAGGCCCAGGTTCACCCCGAACTGTAGCGCCCACTAAGAAGAAGAAGTAAGTCTGTCTGGTTATTGGTCATGGCCTTAAGTAACAGAATATGACGTATGTCATGCTGTTGCGTTGCCCAAATTGTGAATTTGATTCTTCTTCCTCCTCGTTGTCCCACTTTTACGGTATGCTTTGCTGAATTGACAGTGACCTGTAATGATATCTATGACAGAGCTTGATTTAACCCAGCTACATGGGCTCTAGTCTGTTCCACATTTATTTTCGGTTGGATTGAAGAGGTGAAGTCCTCCGTCAAACGCTTATTCGCGACGTAAATAAGGTTAATCTGTACATACATGCATACATTTTCAGTGGCCCGCATGTTCCTCTAAAAGGGTCACGGGGGTAATGCGTGCATGCGGGATCTCCAGGCCACTTGATCCTCCTCCATCGACTCTAACTCATCAGGAGCTATGCCCAAGTGCACCCAGGCGAGTTTATGGTCCTGGTCTAACCACCTCGTCCTGGGTCTGCCAAGCGGTAGCCTGCCTAATGGTATTGCATCCAAGGCACGCTTCGGAAGTCGTCATGATGGCGACATTCGTCTCACTTGACCAAACCATTGAACCATAGCCCTTTCCGTTCGAAGAAGCAGCTGCTCAACATTGAGCTCCCCGCGCAATGCCGTGTTTCTCCCCCTATCCCGGCGAGTAACTCCCACAACAGCGCGAAGAAATCTCATTTTGTCAACTTGTATTCGCGATCTTATTCTTTTGGTCAATATCCAAATTTCATGACCATGGGTGAGGGTTGGAACAAATACTGAGCTAAAAACCGCTAACTTGGCTTTAACACCAAGCTCGGTTTTGCTGATTACAGATCTTTCAAGCTGTTTCAAAATTGACCCAGCTTGGCCAATCCTACAGGAAAGCCTAGTATTACTCCTCCCATCACTCGTGAAGAAGATCCCGAGATACTTAGACTTCTCCACCTGCTTCAATGGGATTCCACTAACATGTAGAGTGCATTGGAGAGGTGCTCTGGAAATAACCATAACCTCGGATTTGCCCACGTTAACCCTCATTCCCGCATCAGTACATACGGCCATAAACCTTTCTGGCGCGCGCTGCAGTTCCGTTTGGGAGGATGTGAGGACAACTAAGTCATCTGCAAAAAAAGTTGGCTTACCCTCAACTCTTCCAATGTGAAACACTCCTCGCCTCGACTGCGCTGCAACATCCAGGCCATATATATAATGAAAAGGAGAGGTGACTAGTCGCACCCTTTGCGAAGTCCAACGCCCTCAGTGAAAGGTGTTGATTTACCACCGTTAACCCAAACGCAGCTGCTGACTAAATAGCCCTCGACAGAGGACCATTAATCCTTTACTCCTGCAAAACACTCCAGAGTTTACCTGGAGGACCTCGGTCATACGCCTTTTCCAAATCTACAAAGTAGCTGTAGATCGGTTTGGCGTACTCCCAAGCCTTCCTGAGCACCACTCTTAGAGTGAAAAGCCGGTCTTGTACTTCTGCCGTGACGAAACCCACACTGTTCGTATGTTAAGCTGTAGCGATGGAAATTTTAGGATTTGCGTTGAAGGCTGACAATGCATAAACCAAGCCTAGTGAGGACTCGTTTTTCAGCTTGTGGTAGATACCTTTACGAGGGGTGGTTTGCCATACCACGGTTTTATAGAGAAATTCCGGGTGTGATATCTGACGTGTAAAGTCAGTGCATGATTTATGTTGGAGTCCTCACTCCTCGCTACCCATTTTACTTGACACATTTAAAAATATTGTGCTTCCACTAACGTCTGGAACAAAACTCAAGAATCTAGCTATGAAGGTCTATTAGTCCTGAGTCTATGAGTGATGAGGCTTTGTCGCAAAAAAATGTTTACAAGTGGTATGAAAAATTTCAAGAAGGCCGAGAGCGTATAGAAGGACATCACGGACGGCCATCAACCTCAACCGGCGGAGCTCACATCTAAAAAGTCAAAGATTTGGCGCTTGCAAAGCTTCTTCCTTTGTCTATTCCGGCGCTACAGTTCATGACAAACCTGGGCCTCTTTTAAAAAAACCTCTCCAACTGGTCTTTCGCCAGCATTCTCCAGTTCCGCACGCCTAGTTGGTTGAGATCCTCTTCCTCTTGCGTGCACCACCTTAAATTTGGCCGTCCTCGACCACATCGCCCCTCAGGGTTGGATTCAAAGACCTTCCGGGTCAGAGCTGTGATTTCCATGCGCTCTATATGACCTAGCCGAGCACCGTGGCGCAGTGGGTAGTGTGTTGGCCTCTGACGCCGATGACACGGGATCGAATCCCGACACAGCCATGTCATCGAACGTGTTTTCACGGTGTTTCTCCTCAGCGGGGTTCTGACAAAACCCCCTGTAGTAAAATTGTCATGAAAAGCTTCTCGAAATTCGCCGTTCGGAACCGGCAATAAACTGTAGGTCCCTTTCACCTATGTGAAAAATGAATCACACACAACATGGGTGATTGAGAGAAGCTCGGCTCAGGTCCTTCATGGGCTGTAACGCCAACATACATACATATATACATACATATGACCTAGCCATCTTAGGTGTTGTCGGGGCAAAAATCGGAATCACCAAGGCCCTCCTCATCCGCTTTCACAAAAGTCCATGTCTCCACGCCATAAAGTAGGACCGAGATGATAAGGATCTTGTATGTGTTCACCTTGGTTTTCCGAGAGAGGACTCTTCTTCTCAATTGCCTCCCGAACCCAAAGACACGGCGCTTGGAAAGAGCTATTCTACTTTTGATTTCGGTGCTGATGTCATTGCTACATGTCACTGCGGAGCCTACAGTTAGGTACATGCTCGTAAAGGCCTCAATGACATCTCGCTGAGTTCGTCCAGTTATGTCAATGTCATCGGCATATGCGAGCAGCTGTACGGACTCGAAAAAGATCGGGCCCCTTGTATTGAACAGTGAGTTTTGCACGATCCTTTCAAGGACGATGTCGAAAAAGTCACACGATAGCGTGTCGCCCTGTCTAGAACCTTTTTTGACGCAAAATTTATCGGTCAAGTCACTTCCGACACGGGTGGAGCAGCGAGAGTTCTCCAATGTGAGGGATGTCCAAACTAGACATGACGACCTTAAAGTCGGCGAACAAATGATGGGTGTCAACTTGGAACTTGTTTCCAGGTTCTTTTCCAGCATCTACCGCAATGTGGATAATTGATCGATAGTAGACTACCCGGGCCTGAAACCACACTGAAGTGGACCAATCGTTAATAAATTAATTAAACGGTTTCAGGCGTTCACACCGTGCAGCAGAGCAGATTTTATAAGCGATGTGGAGGAGACTATAACTCTACTACTAATTGTCCGTCTTCATCCCTACAGGTTTCCGCTCTGGCTTTATGGGCCTGGCATGTTCCTTTTACTTTTTCGTAAATTTTGCGAGCATTAATCCTGTGATGGCATCTCTCCATCTCCTCGATCTCCTATTTCTTCCTTTAAAGAGTTTGTTCCTCTCTCCGTTTCTGCTCGTAATGCTCACAAGCGGCTCTCGTCCGTCTATGTAACATGGCTTTGTAGGTGTTTTGCTTTGCTACATAGGCTGGCGCGCATTGCTCATCAACCCGGGGGTTTCTAGCTGACGGTGCCTTGAGACCCAACACTTCAGAAGAAGCGTCTCTGATGGCACGCTGGCAATGCTCCCACTATTGTTCTTCGGGTTGCTCCGGTGTCATTGAAGTTTGCGAGAGGTTGCGGGAAACTCGGCAAAGGTCTTAGCGGTCTACCACGATTGTAGCTTTCCGACGTCAAACTTTCGTTGTCCAGCACGGCTCCGTGGCACTCTTGATATCTTCATTCGTACCTTCGATGTTGGCTACTCGAAAATGTCGTACATCTAGGATGCTGGAGGAGTGTCTGGCGTCGAACCCAATCATTCGAAATTAAAAGTGAACTGCAACAGGGCACAGTGAACTCGCCGATCCTTTCCAGCATTTACATCAGCGATCTGATAGTTTCTCTTCTCCAATCGATAGCGTACGCGGACGGCTTAATTAAGTCAGATACAGATGCAGATCAGGTCCAACGATCGACGTCATTGCTATATTATTGCAACGTGACTTCGACAAAAGTCAGGAGTTCTGTGATGATTGGAAGTTGAAAATCAATTTCCAGGAATCGGAGACTATTTTATTCAGAACACCGCTATCTAGGCCTCTAGGGACACTAGAAAGCACTGGCGAAGGTTCTCAATCCTTGGACCGGACGGGCGTCCGCTGGGAAATAGAAGTGTAGTCAGATACATTGGGATCTGGCTGGATAGGTATCTATATTCTGATAAAAATGTGAATGCTGCTCTGGCAAGAGCTCGGGGCGCTTTCGCTCTGACAAGATGGTTGTTCAATAGCAGCCAACTTGATTCCAGAGTGGAGGTAATCTGCTACATGGTCTTAGTCAAGCCCATCATTGCCTATGGCTGTCCCGTTTGGTTCAATGTGAGTGCCAGCTTGATGGGAAGGATTCAAGTATTTGAGAGACAATATCTAAGGACTTGTCCCGCATTGGACCCAACGAGGTCCTATACGGTGGGACAAGCATTGTGCGGATAGACAATTGTCTGATAAAGCTGATTCGAGGCCATGTTGCGAAGGCAATGACTTCGGTCAATAACTCGATCTCTGGAGTTTAATACCCCAACAGCTGTGTTGCACAATTTTTGAACTACAGACTGTAGGAACTGGGTTGGGAAGTTTTGATCCAGTTTTCAAGACTGAGAAGGGCTCAACTAAGAATTACGAGAGTCGTAACTGTAAATGTTACGAGGGTAGATGCAAAAGTTTAACATCTTTCGAAACGTCCGGTGGTAAAAGAGACAGCCGCGCATACTTGTTATATCATCTATTACATGGTTGAGTTGAAGGACTTCTATGATGATATCATCCCTCTCCAGGTGCCTTATTTAAGCATTACCTACCTACTTAGGTGGCGTCACAGTCCATGGTGAACCTTGGCTTCAACTAACAAGCGTCTCCAGCTGGGATGGTCTTTGGCCAGCTGTTTCCAGCGCCGCACGCCCAGTTGGTTAAGGTCCCCTTCCACCTGAGTGCGCCACGCTAGATGCGGCCTTCCTCTGCCGCGCCTTCTTTCCGGGGTGGATTCGAAGACTCTTCGGGTCATAGCTGTACTTTCCATGCGCTATACGTGACCTAGCCACCTTAGACGCTGTATCCGTAGACGTCGTTCCAAGCCTCTGCGCCGTAAAGGAGGACTGGGATGATCAAGGTCTTATATAGTGTCACCTTGGTTCTCGGAAAGAGGGGTCCACTTCTCGATTGCCTCTTGAGCCCAAAGAAACAGCGGTTGGCAAGAGTGATTCAGCGCTGGTGTTGTTGTCGCTGGTCATCAGTGAGCCTAGTAGACGAATTCCTTGACCACTTCAGTGTTATATCCGCCCATGGTGACGTTCTGCCCAATACGTCGGTGTTGTCCGTCTCTTTTTGATGAAAGCAGATATTTGGTTTTACCATCATTAACCTTGAGACCCATCTTAGCCGCTTCTACCTCAGTGCTTACAAAGGCCTCAATGACGTCTCGCTGTGTCCGTCCAATAACGTCAATGTCATCTGCGTAGGCAAGCAATTGTGTAGACTTGAAGTAGATCGTGCCTCTTGTGTTGGCCAGTGACTCTTGCACGATATTTTCATTCACGATGTTGAAAAAGTTGCATGACAGCGCGTCACCTTGTCTAAATCCTTTTTTAAGATTCAAGGCCTCGGTGTGTTCATTACCGACCTTAGTAGAGCAGCGAGAATTCTCCATTGTCATCCTGCACAGTCGGACGAGTTTGGCAGGGATGTTAAAACTAGACATGGCTTTGTATAGCTCGTCTCTATACACGCTGTCATATGCGGCCTTGAATTCTTTTCCAGGATCTGCCGTAGTGTAAATATTTGGCTGTTATGGATAAACCTGGCCTGAAACCACAATGATAAGAGCCGATCAGGTTATCCACAAACGGTTTCAGGCGCTCACGCAATACGGCAGAGAAGATCTTATATGCGGTGTTAAGGAGACTTATTCCCCTATAGTTGGCGCAGTTATAGGGGTCTCCTTTCTTATGGACCGGGCAAACGATGCTGAGATTCCATTTGTCGGGCATACTTTCCTCCGACCATACCTTTCAAATGAGATGGTGCATGCATCTTACCAGCTCACCTCCAGACGCCTTAAAAAGCTCAGCAGACAGGTTGTCTACGCCCGCGGCTTTGTTATATTTAAGTCTTGATCTCGCTATTTTGACTTCGTCTAAGTCGGGTGGACAGAATTCTCTTACATCGACGTCCACTTCGAACAGATCATTGTGCTTGCAGCGGTATCTTGTCTGTCATCGCCGCTATACAGTCTGCAGAAGTGGTCTTTCCAAATCCTCAGCATCGACTGTGATTCTACTACCAATTCTCCATTTTCATCCCTGCAGGCCGTCACTCTGGCTTTGTATCGATATTGTGTTCGTTTTACCATATTGTGAAGCTTCCGGGCGTTATTCCTACGGAAGCATCTCTCCATGTCCTCGATGTTATAGCAGCTCTCGTCCGCCGTTGCAGCATGGCTCTATATGCCTCTTGTTTTGCCGCATGGGCTTGTTCGCATTGTTCATCGAACCAGGGGTTTCTAGGTGGTGGCGGTTTGAAACCCAGCATCTCTGAGGTAGCGTCTCTGAGGTAGCGTCTCTGACGGCGTTCTGGCAATGCGCCCATTCCTGCTCTATTGTTTGTGCTGCTGTGGGCGGATTTTGAGAGAGCTTGGAGGAGACACGATCGGTAAAGATTCTGGCAGTCTCTTGCGATTGTAGCTTTCCGACGTCAAACTTACGTAGTCCTACTCGACTCATAAGCATTCTTGATATCCTTATTCGTACCTTGGCTACAACAAGTGGTCCGAGTCGATGTTGGCCCCTCGGAAGGTTCGTACGTCGAGAATACAGGAGGAGTGTCTGGTTGGTGGTCGATTGATCAAAAGACCGCCAGGTATCCTTGTGGATGTTGAGATGGGGGAATCGTGTGCTTGCTACAAGGAGGTTACGCCCCGCTAGGAAATCAATTAGCCCAAGTCCGTTTTCGGATGTGGTGTTATGGAGGCTATGCTTTCCTATTATCGATCTAAATATGTCTTCTTTGCCCAGTTTTGCGTTGAAATCTCCTGGTTCGATTTTGGTGTTATAATTGGGGCATTGGGTGTATGTTCGGTTCAGGAGATCATAAAAGTCATCCTTGTTATTCCACAGTGTACCCTTGACGCGGATTGTTATGAGGTGTTCGCTTACATGACGTCTGTTAATAGTTTATCCGAAGGAACCAATGTTTGACAATTCACCCTTGTGGCGTCTTTCAAGACGACAATTACCCTACTTGGAGCCCAACGACCTTCTTTACATAAACACTTTCTGCCAAGTTAGTACTTAGGCTCTAAATAGCCTGACCTAGATGCTACATTCATTTCCATTTTACTTTCCCAGATCATTTGAAGGCAAGCTCATAGATAATCTCCTAAGTACCGAATTCCCCAAAAACGTTTCAACACCATGTTCTAATGACCCGGTTTACAAGCAGAAAAAAAAAGGCAGAGAACGCCCCCATCGAAATTAGCACAATCCGCAGCTAAACCGTCTTCCGAGTCGAACGATTAAATAAAGAGAAACTCACGCCATTAGCAGGAGCTGATTCTCCGGAATAATTTCCAGCTGCTTGAATCCGAAGTGGAGCAAAGCTGCACACAGAAACCAAAAACGAAATAGAAGTTCGAAATCCCTTTTTATCATGGCCTTTTTCCCAGAATCCTTTTCCACACTTGCACCTGCTGTCTCGCTTGGTGTTGGGATAGTTTGCACCTGCCTTCAGCCTTCGTATGGAAAGCGGCCGGCTCCGCCGACATCCCGTCAAAGTTCACGAACCAGAGGAAAAAAGCAAAATCAAGAAAGAAATGATAAACTGCGCGGAAAAAAATCTAAAAATATTCCGAATCACGACCACCATGACCACCCGTGGGCGCTTGCACTGCTTGTCTGCAAATTGCTCGTAAATGGAACACAGAAACAAAAAGTTGAAAACGTCCAGACGTAACGGTCGAGTGAAATTTGAATAAATGCAAACCAACAAGCCATTCATCCACTGCATATGCGGCTTGTCCTGTCCATCAAGATATCATTCTCGATGCACGGCTAGCGGCCAGTTAGTGCAGTGCTCCGCCAGTCAAAGGGAAGCAATTTCTTCAACTTGCCATAAACAGGTTCCGTTTAAAAGGCCGGTGGTAGGAGGTGGGCACTTTTCGAGCCACACAAAGGTCCTAGGTATCAAAAATTTACACATCAGAGTCACAAACAGTCACTTGGTCGGCCTTCCTGCCCACTGTCACGTGTGTATGTCTACCTACTTTACCTTCCTGCACACTTGGTCGTGTGCCTTCTTCGCCTTTTTCATTCCAGTTGATGGATAGAGTGGCATACTTAATTTCTGGGTGCATGTCCTTCGGCTGTTGTTGGAAGGTGTATATACCGAGGGTGTCCTTTCCAAGCTGTTTTTTTTTCCTTTCGCTGTCGCCCGTTTTCTGTGAGTGTAGAGAACATGCCCTAAATTGAACTTTGTAAGAAGAAGAGCGGAATGAGAAGAATGTTACTCGGACGCTTAAAGGACGTGAATGAGGACATTTTCTGGCGGCGGAATTTGAATTTCAGGTTGGATTTTTGGTTGCCCTAGAAGAACCGGGTAAACTGTTAAGGATGTTTGCCTTTCTGCCTATTATTCTATTTTTGTTTCCAATTACGTCAATCACAAGAATGTTGTACATTTTTGGGTTGTTCATTACGGCGGCGGTAGTTAGTCATAACCGTGTTGATGGCGGTTGCATAGCTTGGGGCAGACAAGGCGTGCCGACGCGATATAATTTGGTTACCAAGGACAATTTGGAGGATTCCTAGGTAAGCCGTTAGTTGTTTGTTAACCTGAAGTGAAAGAGTAAAATTGTGTCAGACAATGCCGGGGGGGTTGGTACTCCTACTGTAGCAAGGTGTCGAGACGGGTTTTCGTTGTAAATATTGCCTTTCATTTGAAGCGAAAAGCTCATTAGACGGTTTCTATCTTATCGTTCGAAGGCCAGCTTTCAGGTCAGTACTAGTTTGATGTCAAATCACTGATGGCACGTCTTAATACTCGTTTATTCCTTCCTTAATTTGCATATATATGCCTGCATATTCCACATGTCTATAACTCTACATTGAGTCTCCTCATTCCAACAAATTTACTTACTTACTTAGGTGGCGCTACGGTTAGAGGTGAACCAGGGCCTCAACCAACAAGCCTCTCCAGCCGGCACGATATTTGGCCAGCCTCTCCAGTGCCACATGCCTCGCCACCTTAGATGCGGTCGTCCTCTGCTGCGTCGTCCCTCGGGGTTGGTGTCGAAGACTCTTCGGGCGGGAGTGGTGATGTTCGTTCGCTCTACATGGCCCAACCATCTTAGACGTTGGATCCGAAAACGTTTACACAAATCAGAAGAAAGATTGCACGCAGAATTTTCTTCTCGAAACGCCCAAGAGCCTCTTCATCCGCTTTTGATAAAGTCCAAACCTCAGCGCCGTAGAGGAGGACCGGGATGATTAAGGTTTTGTAGAGGGATACCTTAGTTTTTCGAGAGAGGACTCTACTATTGCCTCCTGAGCCCAAAGAAGCATCGGTTGGCAAGAGTTATTCTTAGCGCTGGTGTCGTTGCTGCTTGTCACTATCGAGCCAAGGTAGACGAAGTCCTTGACTACTTCAAGTTGACGTACTGACCAAGACAGGCTCGATGATGAGTGCAGTGTCTACCAAAGCTGAGGTCATCGCTATCAAGCAGGCGGCAGAACTGATCAGCAGAGAGAATCTCTCAGGAAAAAAGATTAACATCTATGTTGACAGCCAGGCAGCCATTAAGGCTTTGCAGCAGCATGGATAAGATCTGGTGGGTACCTGGTCATGTAAATATCTCTGGAAACGAGAGGGCGGACGAGTTGGCTAGGCTGCGATCAAGTGCAAACTTCGCGCAGATCTCAACCGAGGCCAAAGCACCACTCAGTGCGCTCTACAGGAAGATAGAGACGGAGCTATTAGTGAAAACCAATAAGCGATGGTGTCGCTTAGATACGTGCGCAACGGCGAGATCGACCTGGCCCGTCTATGATAAGAAAAGAACGGAAAATCTGCTGAAGTGGGAATATTCGACTGGCAGTCGGTGCCCTCACCGGGCACTGCATGCTATCCTACCATGCAGCTCGACTAGGCCAGCCCTACAATGACTTCTGCAGAAGCTGCAGGGACGAAGAGGAAATTGAATCCATTCCACACCTGCTATGCGAATGTCGAGCGCTAGCCCGAAAAACGAATATATTCCTAGGAAGATACTTCCTTTCGGGACTAGAAGAACACTGAGCTAAACAGAATGCTAGGATTCTTATCCTTGTCTGGATGGTTCAATTCAACGGTAAATGTCTAGGTATCAACGGGTTAAATAAATCAACTGGGCACATCGGAAACTCCGAAACGGCCCCAAGCCTCGGATAAAACGGACCGGATTAATGTTGACGACCCTTGCAAAAAACGAAAAAAGGACAATGATCTTCGGCTCTGTACGTGGAATATTAGGTCCCTGAACACGCCACGTGCAGCCGAATAACTTACGGAGGCCCTAGACTGCTATAAAGCGGACTTAACCGCCATCCCGCGAACGCCTCATAACGATCCGTATCAAGCCTACATTTTTTAACATCAACCTGATCTGCGTCCACGCCCCCATGGAAGACAAGGAGACTAGGAGACTGCTAAGGTGGGTAAGGAAAGCATCTTTGAACGAGTCATCGGCAAACATAGCCTACACGACACCACATCTGATAACGAACACAGGCTAAGTAATCTTGCTACGGGGCGATACCTCCTTCTAGCCAGTACGCGCTTCCTACACCTCGATGTACACAAAGTGACGTCAGACACTCCTCCATTATTCTTGTTTCTCGAACTTTCCGATGAGCTAACATCGACTCGGACGACTACCTTGTATGTAGCAGCGGATTAGAGAAGAATACAAAGTTATGACGTCGCGAAGCTACTATCCCTTAAGCTCTCCAATACACCTCAACCCTCCACGCTGTCAATAGAACACCAGTGGAGCTTTTGCAAACAAGCCCTTAAAAGCTCTGCATCCGAAGTTTTGGGTTTCAAGGCTCCTTCACGAAGAAACACCTGGTTCGATGATGAGTGCAGGAGGATTCACACTGTGAACTTGGAGGCATATAAGGCCTCGCTGCATAGAAGGACAAGAGCAGCTCAGGAGTTCCACGAGTTAAAAAGAAGGGAGGAGCACAAACTTCTCAGAAGAAAGAAGAAATAGCACGTGAAGCTTACGGACGGCCGCACTCTTGTCATTTCTCTTGAGACGAGACATGGCTTTCAGAGCACACCCTCTGATAAATATGTCAAGGGGTGGAAGGCTCATCATATCATCTAGAGCAGCGATGAGACAAACCGTTCCATGGAGTTTGGTGAAATAGCCTACGACCTGTTTGCGTGCTAGTTTCTTCCACCAGACCCATATGAGATTATAGGTCTTATCATTGCCATGTAGATCCAGAGGAGCCAAAAGCTCCTTTGGATTGCCAGAAAATCAATAGCGCCATCTTGGTTTTTGACTCAACATGCTTTGAGCAAAGAAGCTTGCTATCTAAGATGACCCCTAGATACTTAGCCTCCTTGGATATCGAGATGGAAGTGCCAGCTGAGTCATGTCAGTATATTTCCTCCTTATCGTGAAGAGGACGCCATTAGTCTTGAGGGGATTAACTGACAGTTCTCATGCACCAATCGTCGGCCACATTTAGCGATGTCTGTGTTTTCAGACGAACAGTGGCTAAGCATGAGCCGACAAAAAGAACGGCGACATCGTCCGCATAGGCCTGAGCATAGATTCCAGTGGCATTGAGAGCATCAAGCAGAGAGTCGACCATCATGCACCATAACAGCGGAGACCAGACGCCGCCTTGTGGATAGCCCCTGTTTACGCCGAATTTAACACACTGCGCGAGGCCTGCATCAACGGTCAGTGTCCTGTGCCCAAGCATTGCTTCGATCCTCAAGATCAGTGCTTCATCTACGCCATGCCGTCTGGCAGCGTTGCAAATGCTGTCGAATGTTGCGTTATCAAAAGCTCCCTCAATGTCGACGAAGATGCCCAGCGCATACTCTTTCCGTTCGTGTGCTCATTCAATTCTCCCGACTAGGTCTTGAAGCGCAGTCTCGCAGGCTTTTTCGCGCTGATAAGCATGTTGCACCTCCAAAAGAGGATGCATTCGATGGGAAATTTTGCGCACGTACATCTCTACTCGCTACCAGTTTCTCCATACTTTTCAACAGGAAGGCTGCTAGACTAACTGGTCTGAAACTCTTGGCAAGTGAGAAATCCTCTTCTCCTATTTTGGGAATAAAGACTACTTTCACCGTGCGCCAAGGAATAGTTATATAGGCAAGTGTCAGACTAGCAATGAAAGTTCTTTTTAAAGTAGGAAGTCGCTGCCTTATACATTTTTGCAGCATGACAGGGTATATCCCGTCGGTGCCCGGCGATTTAAAGCCAGCTACGCCGAGTTGTTTTCATCGTTTCAGTTGCAGTTTCCCTTAAAGGAATGTGCAACGAGCCGATGGCGATCTGATTTCCCGGGAAATGAGTCTGAAGCAGTAAACTAAGAGTTTCCGCTTTAGACACAGTAGGTAGGTAGGTTCATAGCCTTCTCAGAATTGAGAAGAATACACATAGGCTAGAGAGACCCGTTGTGCTGCTACGAGAGGGGTTTATTCCCGAGCCACTTACTGCTTCTAAAAAAGTTTAAAAGGTCAGATATCCCTACCTGCTGAACATCTGTCATGTCGTTATGGAAGCAGGATCCTAGGTTGAGTTTACTGACTGTGCAGAAAGCCGGGAAGGCGCAGAGAAGGTGGTGAATGGATTCGGTCTCCTCTTCGTCTAGGCAGTTTCTGCGGAAATCATTCGGAACTTGCGCTAGATTTTGCGCATGACTGCCAATGAGACAGTGACCAGTGATGACTTCTGGCTCTCCTGCGAAGACTTTGGAGCTCGGTATTCCACCAAGGAACCAATTTCCTGCAGCGAGGTTTGCTGACAGGACATGCGAATTCGAAACAATTGGTGGTGACGCTATTCATATTGTGAACGGCGTTCTCTACCAATTGTTCCGTTCTAAGCTTAGGCAGGGCCTGAGTGGATTTCTCAAGCTCCTCACTAAACCGTACCCAGTCCATCTTTCTCGGATTCCGTGTGGGCTGCAAGGAAGAGATCCCATCCCAAGTGCAGCTTTGCACTTTAGGCCAGGGCTAATTTCCCATCAACATATCTGAGGGATAGTGATCAATTTTAGATGACCTCCCTAAAGTGCCTTGACTGCATCTTGAATTTAGCTTCTTTAGTGTACTCGAGTAACGTTGTAGTGTACTCTCCATACGCTCCGTCGCACCAGTCAGTAAGGAGGCAGTATATAATATAAAAGGGAAAGGTTAGGTTAGGTTAGGTATATGGGTGCCCTATTGACGTAAAGTCAAGGCTCACGTAGACTACGTTGAGTCCATTGTGCCAACCTGTTTTGTTTAACCCGTTGATACCTATGCATTTACCGTCGAGCTGAACCAGCCAGACGAGGATAAAAATCCCAGTATTCTGTTCAGCCCGATATTACCTACGTCTTCTAGTCCCGAAAGGAAGTATCTTCCCAGGAAAATATTCCTTTTTTGGGCTAGGGCCGGGCATTCGCACAGCAGGTGACGAACGGACTCAATTTCCTCTTCGTCCCTGCAGCTTCTGCAGAAGTCATTGTAGGGCTGGCCTAGTCGAGCTGCATGATAGGATAGCATGCAGTGCCCGGTGAGGGCACCGACTGCCAATCGAATGTTCCCACGATTGAACTTCAGCAGATTTTCCGTTCTTTTCTTATCATAGACGGGCCAAGTCGATTTCGCCGTTGCGCATGTATCTAAGCGACACCATCGCTTATTGGCTTTCACCAATAGATCCGTCTGTATCTCCCTGTAGAGCGCACTGAGTGGTGCTTTGGCCTCAGCTGAGATCTGCGCAATGTAAGCACCTCATCCCACCCTAGCCAACTCGTCCACCCTCTCGTTTCCGGAGATATTCATGTGACCAGGTACCCAGCAAAGGGTCACCTCATTTACACTGGATATCTCTTCTAACTTCCCCTTGCAGAGTTTGACGAGTTTGGATCCTATCCATGCTGCCTGCAGAGCCTTAATGGCTGCCTGGCTGTCAACATAGATGCTGATCCTTTTTCCTGTAATATTCTCTTTGCTGATCAGGTCCGCCGCCTGCTTGATAGCGAAGACCTCAGCTTGGAAGGCACTGCATCCATCATCAAGCCTGTAGGAGCGATGCATATCCCGAGACTCAAAGTAGACTCCGGCACCTGTGCCAACATCCATTTTGGATCTGTCGGTGTAGAGTGCCAGTTCACTTTCCGTGCGTACCAAATCACCGGTCCATTCCTCCCTGGAGGGAATTCTAATAGAGAATCTCCTCTCCCAGGAAGGAAGTCGGGTGACATAGTCCGTTACGGTTCTGAATCTCGAGACGGCCCATCGATCCAAGACTGATGCATGTCCGTGAGGACTCCTTTTCCAGAGACCTGATTCCTGCAATCTTAGCGCAGTTCTGGTTGCGGCGCTCTCGCAGTACAAGTCCAGGGGTGGGAGGTTGAGCATGACTTCAAGGGCCGCCGTTGGTGTGGACTTCATAGATCCCGTCACCGCTAGACAGCCTGCCCTTTGAACCTTTGACACACTCTGAATATGACACTTTTTCTCAAGCACCTTCCACCAGACAACCGAGCCATAGACTAGGATAGGTCTTACTACCGCAGTGTACAACCAATGTACTAACCTCGGTTTGAGGCCCCATGTCGTTCCAAAGGCTACCTTGCACGAATATAGTGCCACGTAGGCCTTTTTGATTCTTTCCTCAATATTTTCTCTCCAACTAAGTTTGGAGTCCAGGATTATGCCCAGATATTTGGCAGATTTTCCAGGGATCAGATCTATACAATTCATACGGGGGTAGGTGTATCTTGGTACAGATCTTTTCTTTGTAGACCTCGCTCCTTGACCCAGTTATCCACTAACATCAGTGCATAGCTTAGTCTATCGCTGAGGACCTGCGTAAATTTTCCAGAGACTAAAATGGCTATGTCATCGGCGTAGGCCGTAACATTAAAACCCTCCGTCTCCAGAATCTTGGCCATTCCGTCGACCACAAGGAGCCATAGGAGGGGTGACAGAACGCCACCTTGTGGTGTACCTTTATTTACCCTCACCCTTCCACATGCTCTCCCTATCGTCGAATTTACTATACGAGTACCCAGCATTTGCCCAATCCAACTGCATACACCCGGGTTTATTTGGGCCATATGAGGGCTGGACACTATTGCCTCGGTACTAACGTTATTAAAGGCACCCTCAATGTCCAGGAAGGCACCTAGAGTGAATTCCTTGATACTGAGCGATTTTTCTATCGTAGAGACTACCCTATGCAGAGCAGTATCCACCGATTTTCCCCGTCCCAATCTCTTCCCTTACGTACAAATCTATTGTTCGTTCCAGCGTTTTCATCAGGAAGGACGACAGACTGATAGGCCTAGAGGGAAAAGTCCGTATATTTCAGAGCCCTTCTTCCTTCAACTTGTTTGGGTCTAGGTCCAATTGTTTTTTCCTGTTAGACATCATTAACTTAGCCGACCAGACTGGACTTATTATACCTCGATCCCCATTCATTCATTCCCATCTGATATCTCCTCTAGCTTTAGTTTTATTTATGGATCAACACTGTTTCGTGAGAAGAACTCTCACAGGAAATGCCATTCGGAATGGTTTCTAAATTAAGCTACTGATAGCATACGCCTTCCGGCCCGACTATCCACTCAGCGCTACCGAAGAGGTTAAGCTTAATTTATGGCGGTCACCTCACGCCCGTTAATCCTTCCTACAAATGTCTTTCACACGTTTTCGGTAAGATCTCACCGATATAGATGTATATGACCCGGTTTTTGACAGACCGAAAAAGGGGAACAAAACGGAACTCTCGGGAGCATCGGTAGCATATCTTAATCCGGGACACAATCAACGCGAAATGGTTTCACCAATTTAAATATCATGTACATGTGTCCGACGTGGGGAAGCACTTTATCCCGACAAATCCTACCCCAGCTCGCCGCGCTGTGGAATGTCGGACGTTGGTGTGTCAATGAGACGACCTTGTAGTGTAACGAAAACGAAGGAGAGGCGAGAGAAAAGTGCACACGATCCCCATCGACTTGCGACTGCGAGGAAGCGTTAATCCGAACGTGGACACGAGGGGGCATGGTACCTAACCTATACATACCTTTAGACTGTACGAGTACACGATGCCGGATTGGGGCGATTTTCGTATCGCGAAACCCAATCTGCAGTGATTTTTTTGCTCTGTTTTTCGTTCATTTCTTTTTGTGCTCGTCGTGCTCGCTGCTCGTGTCGTGGAGCTTCCGTTTTACGTTTAACGGCTGAATCGCTTTGTATCGCTGGGGGTATGGTGCTCGGTCTGGTTTCTTCCTTTTCTGTTTTTATTTTATTTCTTTTTGGACAAGAATGTGAGTGTATCAAACTCGTTCTTGTCGAACTGTCCCATGTTGCACTAGGTTTCTGACACTGGATTGTCGTCTGGAAGAATGCGTTTTTTTGTGCTGTGATTCTCGGTCTCTCTTAACATGAATTTAGTCCAAGGTAAGCGACTTTATGGTTATGTTGTCGTCAAGAGCGATGAAAGAAGACACCAGGCGCACACTATGACACGCGATTGAGGGCGAGCACAATAAAAGTCTTTGAAAAACAAACAAAAAATCGATCGGAGGAATGTCGCACTCCGCGTTTCTACATTTGTTGCCGCTTGAGCTTGGGTATGCTACTCTGTGTGTTCAGGGATGCGTACAGTAACGAATCCACCTCAACGGAACGACGTAAGAGTTACGTACATACTTACATTCGAACGAGGCGTTTGAGTGAGTATGAATGTGAAATGGAGTTGGAATTGCTTGGAATCATCATGCTCGACTGTGTCACATGACGTGAGGTGGATCGTGTAGGCGAGTTTTCTTTTTTTTAATTTAATTTTTTATTTTCGATTTCGTTTGTGAAGAATTTTACGGCCATTGCCTTGGGATAACCATGTTCTCGGAATTACGTTTTTGATATTTATTGGGGAGAGGCTTAGTCACGTTAAGAACACCCGGCTTTGGTTGGTCTTAGTCAGTTATTGGGAACTACTTTAAAAGAGTTTTTATTGTTTCACCTGAAAGACTTACATCGTTTTCGTTTAAGCCTGATTTGTGACGATTATGGCGACATAGGG
Source organism: Eumerus sabulonum (assembly GCA_951905685.1). Lineage (NCBI taxonomy): Eukaryota > Metazoa > Arthropoda > Insecta > Diptera > Syrphidae > Eumerus > Eumerus sabulonum. Next base: position 13,022,039 of record OX645060.1, read on the forward strand.
CTACTTAGGTCCAAGTCTTAGAAGGGCAATTTGAAGTTAAACAATCGCCTACAGAAGGTGTGAGCCAAGCTGATACCCCATTGTTGCGTCTCCAACGAAAAGCAAAATATACATACATACATACACACTATGTATGTACATACATATGTACCTATGTACGTCTGCCCAAGTTGCAATTGAAAACATTTGACGGCGACATGCGTGACTGGATGACCTTTTACTTACTTACTTAGTCCGGTGTGAACCTGGGCTTCAACCAACAAACTTCTCCAGCTGGCACGGTCTTCTGCCAGCTGTTTCCAGCGACGCACTCCCGGTTGGTTAAGGAACCTTTTCACTTGCGTGCGCCACCTTAAATTCGGTCGAACTCTGCTGCGTCGCCTCTCGGGGTTGGACTCGAAGACTCTTCGAGCCGGAGCTGTGTTTTCCATTCGCTCTATATGGCCTAGCCATCTGAGACGTTGGATCCGCAGACGTCGTACGTACCAGGCCCATGTCGCTGTACAGCCCGTAAAGTTTGTCGTTGTATCTTCTCCTCCACTCCCCATTTATACAAACGAGACTATGGATGAAACGCCGAATTTTCCACTCGAAACGACCAAGGGCCTCTTCGTTCTCTTTCGTTAAAGTAAGGGCCTCAGCGCCATAGAAGGGGACCGGGATAATTAAGGTTTTGTACAGTGCAACTTTGGTCTTTCGAGAGAGAGCTCTATTTCTCAATTGCCTCTTGAGCCCAAAGAAGCAGCGGTTGGCAAGAGTATTTCTGCATTTGATCTCAGCGCTGGTGTTGTTCTTGCTGGTCACTAGTGAGCCAAGGTAGGCGAAGTCCTTCCACCACTTCGAATTTGTAGCTCTCAATTGTGGCGTTCTGGCCGAGACGTCGGTGTTGTGCGTCTTTCTTGGATGGCAGCATATATTTGGTCTTGTCCCCATTTACCCTTAGACCCACTTTCGCCGCTTCTGCTTCAATGCTTGTGAACGCCTCATTGACGTCTCGCTTTGTTCGTCCAATAACGTCAATGTCATCTACGTAGGCAAGCAATTGTGTGGACTTGAAGTAGATCGTACCTCTTGTATTGGCCGCAGAGACCCGCACGATCTTTTCAAGAATAATGTTAAAGAAATCACACGACAGTGCGTCGCCCTGTCTGAAACCTTTTTTAACATCAAAGGGTTCGGTTAGTTCACCTCCGACCTTATTGGAGCAGCGAGAGTTCTTCATAGTCATTCTGCACAATCTGACGAATTTGGCAGGGATGTTAAAACTAGACATGGCGCTGTAAGCTCGTCTCTATACACATTGTCATACGCAGCCCTGAAATCGACGAAAAGGTGATGGGTGTCGATTTGGTATTCTTGGGTCTTTTCCAAGATCTGCCGCAGTGTGAATATTTGGTCTATTGTGGTTTACCTGGCCTGAAACCACAGGGGTACGAACCTATCAGATTATCCACACAGGGTTGTAGGCCTTCACACAGTATGGCAGGGAAGATCTCGTATGCGATGTTAAGGTGACATATCCCCTTGTAGTTGGCGCAGTTAAAGGGGATACACCTTTCTTGTGGGCCGGGCAAACGATGCTGAGATTCCATTCATCGGTCATGCATTCCTCCGACCATATTTTACTGATGAGCTTGTGCATGCGCCCTACCAGCTCATTTCCAGCTGCTTAAAATAGCTCTGATAATTTTGCCTGACAGCGGTACCGAATCTATCATCGCCGTTAGACTTACTTACTTAGATGGCGCTAAATTTCGGGGTGAACCTGAACCTCAACCAACAAGCCTTTCCAGCCCGCACGATCTTTGGCCAGTCTCTTCCAGTGCCGCACGCCTATTTGGTTGAGGTCCCTTTCCATCTGTACGCGCCACCTTAGATGCGGTCGTCCCCTGCTGCGTCGTCCGTCGGGGTTGGTATCGAAGACTCTTTTGGCCGGAGCGGTGATGTCCATTCGCTCTATATCGCTCAGCCATCTTATGCGTTGGATCCGAAGACTTCTAACTAGGCCGATGTCGCTGTACAGCCCGTACAGTTCTTGGATGAATCTCCTCCTCCACTTTCCGTTTACACAAACGGAACCAAAGATTGCATGCAGAATTTTCCATTTACCCCTAGACCCACTTTAGCCGCTTCTGCTTCAATGCTCGCGAAAGCCTCATTGACGTCTCGCTTTGTCCGTCGAATCTGCGCAGACAAGCAATTGTGTAGACTTGAAGTACATAGATCGTACCTCTTGTATTGGCCGCAGAGTTCCGTACGATCTTTTCAAGTATGATGTTAAAGATATTACATGACAGTGCGTCGCCCTGTCTAGAACCTTTTTTAACAACGAAGGGGTCGGGTAGTTCACCTTCCACCTTAGTGGAGCAGCGAGAGTTCTCCATAATCATCCTGCACAATCTGACGATTTTGGCAGGAATGTTAAAACATGACATGGCTCTGTATAGCTCGCCTCTGTACACACTGTCATACGCAGCTTTAAAGTCGACAAAAAGATGGTGCGTGTCGACCTGGAGCATGGGTCTTCTGTAAGATCTGCCGTAGTATAAATATTTGGTCTATCGTGGATTTTCCTGGCCTGAATCCTCACTGGTAGGAACCTATTAAATTGTCCACGAACGGTTTCAGGCGTTTACACAGTACGGCAAAGAGGATCTTGTACGCAATGTTCAGGAGACTTATCCCTCTGTAATTGGCGCGATGCTGAGATTCCACTCAGCGGGCGTGCATTCTTCCGACCATATCTTGCAGATGAGTTGATGCATGCTCCTGAGCAGCAGCTCATCGCCAGTTGCTTTAAACAGTTCCGCGGGGAGTCCGTCTGCTACAGCAGCTTTGTAAGACTTATGTTTCGACATCGTCTAGATCGGGTGGACGTGATTCTCTTTCGCCTTCGTCCAATGTGAATGGTTCGTTCTGCCTGACGGCGGCATTTTGACTTTCATCGCCGTTACACAGTCTGCAAAAGTGGTCCTTCCACAATCTCAGCACCGACTGTGACTCCACTATTACTTGTCCGTGCTCACCCATGCAGGCTTCTGCTCTGGCTTTATAGCCTTGGCATGTTCGTTTTACTTTTTGGTAACATTTTCGAACGTCGTTCCTGCAGTAACATCTCTCCATTTCCTGATCTCGCGCTTCTCGTGCTCCTTCTTTTTCCTTCTCAGAAGCGCATGCGCCGTTAAACAGTCTAAAGAAGTGTTCTTTCCATATTATCAGCATCGATAATGACTCTACTACTAGTTGTTCGTCTTCATCCCTACGTCATTCCTCGATCTCACGCTTTCCGTGCTCTCTTTTTATTTTTTCCTTAAAAGCGTGTGTTCCTCTCTGTTTTTTTTTGCTCGTAGAGATTACGAGCGGCCCTCGTCCGACTGGTTAGCATGGCTTTATGGGCAGTTTGCTTTGCTACATGGGCTTGCTCACATTTCTCATCAGACCAAGGGTTTCTAGCTGGCGGCGGCTTAAAACCCAGTACATCAGAGGCAGCGTCTCTGATGGCACGCTGGCAATGCTCCTACTGTTGGTCTGTGGATTGTGCCGGTATCGTCAGATTTTGCGAGAGATTGAGAGGAACTCGATCGGCAAAGACCCTAGCGGTCTCCTGCGATCGTAGCGACGCACATCAAGCTTTCATTGTCCAGCTCGATTCCGTGGCATCTTTGATATATCCATTCGCATCTTGGCTACAACAATGTAGTGAAACGAGTCGATGTTGGCTCCTGGAAGGCTCGTACATCTAGGATGCTGAAGGAGCCGATTGCAACGTGATCAGTCTGATTGATGGTCGACTGGTTCCCTTGTGGATGTTGACATGCGGTAATCGTGTGCTAGCTGGAAGGAGATTACGACCCACCAGGAGTCAAGTAGCCCAGATCCGTTTTCGGACGTACGTGGTGTCGTGTAGGCTATATTTCCCCGTGATCGACTAAAATATGTTCCCTTTGCCCAGTTTCGCATTAAAATAATTGTTGCTAGGACATTGGTCATAGGTTCTGGCTAGGAGATGGTAGAAGTTGTCTCTGAGTCGACCATCCTTTTCTTCGGTTGGGGCGTTAGCGCATGTCAAGTTAATGTTTGATGCGGATTGTTATGATGCGTTCGCTTACATCTCGAAAGCTTAAGACTTTAAGACGAGTCCTCCTCGAATAATGGATCCGCATCCGAATAAGCATTGTTTATTCTCCTTGTAGCAATTCCCGTAGTAGATGTCGCAGTTTTTTATCCGTCGTTCACCTGGTCTATCCCATCGCACTTCTTAAAAAGCGGTTATATCTGCTTTATAGCAGTTGAAAGTTTGCTCCAATAGATGACCTGCACCCGGTCTGTTAAGGGACATTCCAGGTGCAGACTCACAAGTCATTTAGTCGTTTGCAGGGGTTGTCAGATTATTATCGGTCCGTATCCGAGGCTTGTGGTGTGTTGCAGTGACACACTTATTAATAAAATAAGTTCAAATCTCAATATCCGCAGCCACCAAAAAACAGAGATGCACCACCTCTCCTTTCCCATTCTACACTGGTCCTTCGAACCGGATGGCATGATCATCATCATCATCATCGTCAACCGAAATTCATCCTCTGCGTATGCAATACTAAAGTGCTTGAACGAATTACTACGGACTATAACCAAAGCGGTTTTTAGTCGGCTCTCGTCCTATCTAGGTCTAGGACAACCACTCATGAGAGTAGTGAACGAACATCAACGACCCCAACATCAACATCAACGATGTTGCAGCTAGGATTAATACATCAAAGACACAAAAGGGATCCAAGCTGGGAACAACAAGCCTCGGATACGGACGGATACAAAGCTGACGACCCCTGAAAACGACTAACGGATTTGAGAGTCTGCACCTGGAATGTGAGCTCCCTTAACGGACCGGGTGCAGGTGATCAATTGGAGCAAACCCTCAACTGCTATAAAGCAGATATAACCGCACTCCAAAAAGTGCGATGGGATGGACCAGGCAAAAAACGGATGATAAACTGCGACATCTACTACGGGAACTGCTACAAGGAGAACAAACTCGAGGAAAACTCCGACAAAAAGTCTTAAGCTTCCGAGATATAAGCGAACGCCTTATAACTATCTGCATCAAAGCTAAATTTGGAAACATTTGCTTAATATGCGCTCACGCCCCAACGGAAGAAAAGGGCGATCGACTCAAAGAAGAATTCTACGATCTCCTAGACAGAACATATGCCCAATGCCCCAGCTACGACACAAAAATAGTTGTAGGAGATTTTAATCCAAAACTGGGCAAACAGGACATACAATTCGAGTCAATCATAGGAAAACATTGCCTCCATAATACCACATCCGACAACGCAAGCACGCGATTCCCCCATCTCGGTAGCCACATGGGTACCTGGCGGTCTTTTGATCAATCGACCACCAACCAGATTGATCACATTGCGATCGATGCCAGACACTCCTCCTGTATCCTCGACGTTCGAACTTTCCGAGGGGCCAACATCGATTCGGACCACTACCTTGTTGTAGCCAAGGTACGAATGAGGATATCAAGTATGCTTAGGAGTCGAGTAAGTTTGACGTCACACGAAGAGAGAGAGCACAGAAAGCGTGAGATCGAGGAGATGGAGAGATGCTACCGCAGGAATGACGCCCGTAAGTTTTACAATAAGGTAAAACGAGCATGCCATGGCTGCAAAGCCAGAGCGGCGGCCTGCAGGGATGAAAATGGAGAACTGGTAGTAGACTCGCAGTCGATGCTGAGGATTTGAAAAGACAACTTCTGAAGACTGTATAACGGCGATGACAGACAAGATACCCCTGTCAGGCAGAGCGAGCTATTCGTAATGGACGACAATGTAACAGAATTCACTCCACCCGACCTAGACGAAGTCAAAATAGCGATATCAAGACTTAAGTCTAATAAAGCCGCGGACGCAGACGGCCTGTCTGCTGAGCTTCTTAAGGCGGCTGGAGATGAGCTGGTAAGGTGCATGCACCATCTCATTTGCAAGGTATGGTCAGAGGAAAGCATGCCCGACGAATGGAATCTCAGCATCGTTTGCCCGGTCCATAAGAAAGGAGACCCCTATAACTGCGCCAACTATAGGGGAATAAGGGACGCAATTGCTTGCGTACGCCGACGACATTGACGTGATTGGACGGGAACAGCGAGACGTCAATGAGGCCTTTGTAAGCATTGAGGTAGAAACGGCTAAGATGGGCCTCAAGGTTAATGAGGGTAAAACCAAATATCTGCTTTCATCTAAAAGAGACAGACAACACCAACGTCACCAGAACGTCACTATGGGCGGATATAACTTTGAATTGGTCAAGGAATTCGTCTACCTTAGCTCACTGATGACCAGCGACAACAACACCAGCGCTGAGATAAAACGCAGAACAGTCTTGCCAACCGCTGTTTCTTTGGGCTCAAAAGGCAATTGAGAAGTAGAGCCCTTTCTTGGAAAACCATGGTGACACTATATAAGACCTTAGTTATCCCAGTCCTCCTTTACGGCGCAGAGGCTTGGACCTTAACAAAAGCGTGTATTCGAACGGTGTATGGAGGAGAAGATATTACGAAGAAATGTACGGATTGTACAGCGACATCGGCCTTTTTTTTTTTTTGCATTTTGAATTCATTTTATTTCAGAAAAATCTTATAATTATCTTACATGCTAGACAAAATGAGTAAAACTAGCTTAGGTTATAACTAACATTAATGTCTTACTGACCCTAAGCGGGCACTCTAAAACAAACAATATACAACTTATGCTATGTCTTTCGACAACTTAATATTAACAGAAAAATTATGAACTTTTATTAATTGTATGCTAAGAAAATTAAGAAAAACTTAGCGTAATATCGGGTTTTGAGGGGTTAATAAATAAAACTTAAATCTAACTAAAAATCTAACTAATTCTATCTTAATCTACCTTAACTAAAAAGTATATACATAAATTATATACTTACTATATAACATGTATATACATCTTTTTTTCTATTTTCATTTTTACGATTTTTTTTTTTTTTTTTTTTTTTTTTTTTTTATAAAATTGCCCAACACTTATATTACCTTATGCCCTACCTTAACCTACCCTAGCCTATCCTAGCCTACCCTACCCTATCGGAGTCCGCCAATGGCGTTCGGCGAACCTGCCTTGAAGAGGCTGTATTAATTGATTCCACGACGGAGTCCGTTAGCCACCAAAAGCGTTGATGCTGTTGGACAACGTCTTCTCTATCTCGGCGAGAAACCGCTCTACTGAACCTGAGGCGCTCGGGCTCACAGAGCACGACGTCAGGTTCGTAAAGGAGCCGCCGCTCCACAGAATTACGGGCCACATGGAAGATTAGCGGCACCGCCAATCCATCCTGGATCAGCCCACAGTTATCAAAGTAAGGAAATGCTTCCGGAGGCACAAAGCCATTCAGACGCACTTTTTCATAATACATAACATTGGGGTAGTAAGCCCCAGAGATCAAGTTATTGGTCGAAGTCATTGCCCTTGCAACGTGACCTCGAATCAGTTTAATCAGAAAGTTATCTATCCGTAAAATCCTTGCCCTATCGTATAGGACCCCGTTGGGATAGAACTTTCTGTACTCAGACTCTGGTGTTCTGTGTAATCCAAGACAAGTCCTCAGACATTGTCTCTCAAACACCCGAATCCTTTCCATTAAGCTTGCGCTCACATTAAACCAGACGGGACATCCATAGGCAATCATAGGCCTGATTAAGGCCATGTAGCAGATTACCTTCACCCTAGAATCAAGTTGGCTGCAGTGAAACAGCCATCTTGTCAGGGCGAAAGCGCCCCGGGCTCTTTCCAGAGCAGCATCTACATTTTTGTTAAAATACAGATACTGATCCAGCCAGATCCCGAGGTATCTGACTACACTTTTACTCGCCAGTGGACGCCCGTCCGGTCCGATGATTGCGAATTTTCGCCAATGTTTTCTAGTGTCCCTAGAGGCCCTAGACAGAGGCGTTCTGAATAAAATAGTCTCTGATTTCTGGAAGTTGATTTTCAACTTCCAGTCATCACAGAACTGCTGAATTTTATCGAAGTCACGTTGCAATAAAATGCCAATGACCTCGATCGTTGGACCTGATCTGTACGCAACCAAGTCATCTGCATACGCTATTGAATGGTGAAGAGAAACTATCAGATCACTGATATAAATGCTGAAAAGGATCGGTGAATTTACCGTACCCTGTTGCAATCCGTTTTTAATTTCAAATGTTTGAGCAGAAGTTACGTTGGCAATTTTCACAACGAACTTTCTACTCGTTAACATATCATGAATTATATATAGCAATGGTTTACTTATGCCCAACCGTTTGAGCTTGTAATAGAGTCCTTCTAACCATACGGTGTCGAAGGCTTTTTCCAAGTCAACCAGGCAAGCACCCGTGCATTGGTTCTTGCATTTATTCCATTGGATATCCGAGACGAGTTTCGACGCGGCATGTATGGTATCATGCCCCGCCCTGAAACCGAATTGGTTATCCGGAATGATATTTTTGTCCTCAGCCCATTTGGACAGGGCTCTATGGATTACCTTCTCGAAGACCTTGCTGATACTCGGAAGGAGACTTATCGACCGGAGATTTGCCGGATTAGAGGAGTCTTTGCCCCTCTTAGGGATTGGCTGGACCACCGCCGTTTTCCAATGCACCGGATAATATGCATTATTCAGTGCATTGTTGAACAGGATGGTGTACCTCTCTATAGCCAATGGTGGAAGATGCCTGAGCACAACATTGGATATACCATCAGTGCCCGCGGATTTTTTATTTTTTAATGACATGAAGATCAACTGGAGATCCTCCGTCGAAATGAACAGTGTTTCAGCACCTTCATTGGCGATGGCATTGTCTGCCGTAGAGTCGTCATTGAACCTGGTGAAACCATGGTTCTCGATTCGCCAATGTTCTATATCATTTCGAAGGTATAAGTGGTGAAGCAGGGCTCTATTTTCCAGGTCGTGGTTCGGGCGAATGCTTTCATTCACCTTATACACATCCTGGAAGACAGCCCCCACTGTAGCCACTTTCTCCTGAGGATCCTCAATCACAAAAAAGTCGTCATCTAGGACGGCGCTCTCTGGATCGATGTTGACTGTACGTAGTAAACGTTCGTTATCTGACGTTCTCGGAAGCTTTAGATCCCGAATGTCATTCTGATCTTTTCTCCGGAATATTTTATTTATCTGCGGGAACATATTCGCGCTGTTGGATTTTACAGCGCGAATTTTGTTGCTCCAGTGCAGACTTATGGCTATTTTATAATTCTCTTTAATTAACTGTCGGAGATTTTTAATCAGTGACTTCAGGGTCCTGACCTCCGAGTTTTGTCTGTCGGTAAACCGCCTGTACAAGAGTTTAAGTCTTGACAGGAGTCTACTTTTCTGTCTGTGAAGTGCGTCTATGGTCGCGTTTCGGTACACGTCCGTGGTATCGTAATGCCGTTGGCGTGGTATCGTTCTGTCCATCGTTTGTTTGATAGTTTCGTCCATATGTTTTAGGTGCCTATCAATTTCGTCATTTGATAGGTTCCTATTATTCGGTGGGGATGAGGCACTCGAAGTGAGTGCTCTCGTCAGGCAGTTGGCAAAGCGTGGCCAGCGTGCCCTACTATAATCGTAGGGGTACGTGTGGACATACTCTGCCATTTCTGCGAATTCGTCCGGTATTTTGATTACGGCACTAAGTCCGCAATGGTCACTGTCATACTCAACGGTACGTAAGCAGTTAGTAGACCATTCGTTAGTGTCTGCCAGTCTCAGTCGTGAGTCAAGCAACATTAGATCCAGATAGGCGCCGCTTCTAGGAAACGACGGACTATCCGTTGCGAGTAACTTGAGTTTATACTCAATATTATGTAGGGCCCACCAATGGCTTAGTAGGCTCCCTCTAGTATTGGGTACCTTATTGCCCCAATCACTATGTTTGGCATTTAAATCTCCGGCCAAAACATAAAAGTTTTCTGCCGAGTCTAGGCGCAGAAATCGAAAAAGTATTTCGAGCTCTGCAATGAAGATATTGGGCTGAGGTGCTTCAGGTGCATAGGCCGATACTATGTATATCCTCCTTCCGTTCCGAAGGGGGATACACACAACACATGCCTCTAGCACCTGTAATCTCCGCACTTCACTGCTATATATAATTTTATATTTAATACTATTTTTAATGAAGATCGCGACACCTCCGCCTTGAGTGGCATTGGGTCGGTCTCTTCGTATTATATTATAGGAATTGTGCCGGATTTTGTGCCTCTGGTTTAGCTTAGTTTCGCTAGCCAGAAACACATCAGGGCTTTCTTCCTGCAACAGGTTAAAAAGAACGGTGCGTCGCTCGATCCTAATCAGTGAATTTACATTCACAGCCAGGATCTTCAGGAAACTCTCTACTGGTGTATCCATTAGGACTCTAAATGCGTTAAGCGCAGAAACGAGTAGAGCCTGTCCACTCGTTCCGTCTGCTTAATGATCTGCTGCTGGATCTGGCCGATCTGCCCTTGAATGGCGAGCAGAATCGGTAGCAGTTCCGCCTCGGCCCCCGGTGCCTTAGGAACGGGCACTGGGGCTTTGGCAGCAGCCTTTGGTATTTGTGCCGCTTTTCCCTGACCTGCCGCCATTTGGGCGTAGGTCAATTGGGGTGTGACGGCTGAAGAATGAATACCCCTCGCGGGAGGTATCTTCTCGACGTTCTGTCGAGCTTCTCTTATTTGCTTAATGTACTGGAACTTAGGACAGCCCCGATAATTTGCAGGGTGCCCGTTGTTCTCACATAGTGCGCATAAAAGTTGATCTCTTTCGAGACCTGTGCCCCGGTCGCACTCGTCGTACCTGTGGTCCTGTGCGCACTTGACGCATCGATGCTGCATTTCGCAGTTCGACGCGGCGTGCCCGAACCTCTGGCAGCGGATACATTGTATCATGTTTCCGCGCCGATCTAATTTCTCCCATCGCACTCTCTGGGTATCTAAGACTTTTATTTTCTTTAGACACTCCAGACGGCTGTCGGGTGTCATCTGGACCAAGAAGAAGTGCAGTTGCCGCTTCTCCCGTTTGGCCGCAACTGTGGTAAACGGCTTAGCCCCCACGAACTTGAGGTCATCGCTCTCGAACTTTTTGAGCTCAGAGAGCAATTCCTCGGGGTCTGTGATCGATTCCAGGCCTTTGAGGAGCATTGTCTGGAACCTCTCGGCTTTCGGAGTAAACGTATAGTACTCCGTCGTGGAATTTTTTAATAGCGAACGCATTTTCTTATATATTTCCAGTGTTTTACACTGGAAAACATAGCGTCCTCCAATACAATCTAAGATATAATTATTCTCACCTATCTGACTTTTGCACAAATCCACTGTCTGCCTGACAGCTAGAGTATGTGCATAGATGGGCGGCACCTTCTCCTTCTTCTTGGAGCGGCGGCTTCGCTTCCTCTTCTGTTTTTGCTGTTGTTGTTGCTGCTGCTGATCTTGCTGCGGCATTTGTTGTTGTTGCTGCTGGCTCGTTGGCTGCGGCTGTTGCTGGCTCGTTGGCTGTCTCTGCTGCTGGGGCTGCTGTTGTTGCTGCTCTCTCTGCAATTGTTGTTGTTGCTGCTGCTTCATTGGCTGCGGCATCGGCCTGGTACGACGTCTATGGACACAGCGTCTAAGATGGCCATGTAGAGCGCAGGGAAAATACAGCTCCGACCCGAAGAGTCTTCGAATCCACCCCGGAAGGAAGGCGCGGCAGAGGACGGCCGCATTAACGGTGGCGCACGCAGGTGGAAGGGAACCTTAACCAACTGGGAGTGGAAACAGCTGGCCAAAGACCGTGCCATCTGGAGACGCTTGTTGGTTGAGGCCCAGGTTCCCAGGTTAAGTAAATAGGTATATAGGAGCCGCCCTTAAACATTAATTTTATTCTGTTATAGTATTAAAAACAACATGAAAAATACATCATCTGTGAAAATTTCAACTGTCGAACTATCACGGTTCATGAGATACAACCTGGTGACAGACGGATGGACGGACAGCGAAGTCTTAGTAATAGGGTCCCATTTTACCTTTACCTACGGAACCCTAAAAAGCAACTCACAAAACGAAGCGCATCGCAGACACAAATATTAAGTTCCGGGGATTGGTAAACAGAACCACAAGCCTTTTTGACGCAAGATGTTACTATCGAGGTTGACAATCGACCCAGAGTTGTCAGCTCCTGAGTCATGGTTTAATTCCTATAACCTAATCGTCACACCTCGTAAGTCATGCGACTCTCGACATCATTTTCCCTATCCCTGAAATTCCGAGGCTTTACCTTCTCCGTATTTTACATCCCTATCGTTTCCCCGTCATGACTCATTACACTTCTTAATCGTTATAAAAATACCGCTATACAAATGTCCACCCATCAACGCCCTTCCTGTGTTTTCCGGCTTAAAAACTGAAAAACCATTTGCAAATCGTCTCTGACACGTTATTTACTTCATTTGCTACACGCGAAATATGAAATAAGTCGTGCGATAAAACCTCCTGCCGTCAAGCAACATTCCCCATCAAAACTCAGATCCCGCCACTCCCACTTGAACTTTGAAATCCGCTTCATCGTCAAGTTGGCGGCAATTGCTCAGGAGGTTGTAAACAGGAAAAAAGGAAATTTTCCATTTAATTTCGCTTTAAAGAACGATGGAGTGGAGTACACAGCTAAAGCGGGACACAAGCCAGATGCTGCAGCAGTATCCTGTCGTTTTAGTCTCTATCACAAGTTGTGAGTAGCTAGATTCGCAAGGCGAAATCCATCTCCGAAACGCTCGTATTTTAAAATAGAACATCTACAAGTAAGAGTATCTGCAAATTAGTGCAATCTCTGGAATGATTCATGAGAGTGCGTTGCAACGAATTACGTCTGCATCCGATGAGCTACTGCTGACAGCGAACGAGGAGCTAAAAAGGCAACGTAACGTCAGAGGAGTAGCGAGGATGGATGCCCCTCAGTCGTCAGTCGAGACTGGAATCATCTCATCCGACAGATGGTTATTGAAATATTGAAAACAGTTGCATTGTGTTGTGTTTTCGTTTTGCGATTAATTAGGCAAGCGAGGATGGTAAGGGAAATAAATCTTGAACATCATGCCAGAGCTGAGGGGCTTCGGTTGATGTAAACTTGTTTGACGGGCAGATGCGAGGCTCATTGGCCAGTTGGAATATGGTGGCTAAAAGCAAGCGCGTTCGTGGCGATGTTTTACTGATTGGGGAAGTTCAAGGCCAGCTTCAGCGATCTGGCATTCAATTATCCATGCAGTAATGGCTCCAGATGGAGGGCGAGGAGGGTGGGTGGATAATTTGTTTTCTTGTTGGAGGTAGTATTGATCTGATGGGTTGTATTGGCCCTTTAAGTGAATTAAGTTCTGACAACTGAAGAAAAGTTTTCAATTTGGATGAGGTTAGCGATTTTCGAAGAGCAAATTGTGGTTTGAAAAACTCTTTAATTGTGTAAATGGAGCGGAATAAGGGAAGCATTGGAAAGCCAACACAGATTTTGTATGACCTCATTTGAAGCTTATTTAAAATATCAGTTAAATATCAGTGGGGGTACACACCTAGGCCACATAGCCCCCTATTCATGGAACCATTTTGTATTTCTTACTAAATTGAGAAGATCAGTTATCCTTATCCTATGGAAGTCGGATCCTTGATATTATTTCCTACTATGACCGAGGCCCGGACAGGCGCAGAGAAGGTGTTGAATGGACTAAACCTCCTCTTCGTCTTCACAACTCCTGCAGAAGTCATACGAAACTTGCCCAGGTCTTTGAGCACGACTGCCAATTAGACAGTGACCAGTGATGACACCAACGATTATGCTGATGTCGGTTTGTTTTAGGGAGATTAGTCCCGTGGTTCGCTGTTGGTCAAGTCGTGCCCAGGTTTGCCTGGTGTTTGGGTTCATCTCATCCACGACTTGATGTATGTTGGCGTTGCAGTCCAAAAAGGACCAACGCCGAGCTTCTCTCAATCACCCATGTTGTGTGTGATTTCCTTTTCCAATAGGTGAAAGGGATCTACAGTTTATTGCCGGTTCCGAACGGCGAAATTCGAGAAGCTTTTCTCGACAATTATACTACAGGGGGTTTTGTCAGTACCGTGCTGAGGAGAAGCACTTTTGGATACCTCGAGAACTCAGAACAAAAAACAATTTCGCTTTTCTAAATTTATTCACCTACACGTGAAAAACACGTTCGATGACATGGCTGTTGTTGGGATTCGATCCCATGTTATCGGCGTCAGAGGTTAACGCACTACCCATTGCGCCACGGCGCTCGCTTGATTCATTAGCCCTAGCTTAATAGCTGCTAATGGTATACCATAGGGAGAGAGGACAATGATTGTTCGGATGCGGATTCGTTGTTCGAGGTGGACAAGGCAAAAAGTCCTAAGCTTTCGGCATGTGAGCGAACGCCTCATAATGACACGTGTGAAGGCTACGTTTTTTAACATCAGCCTGATCTGCGTCCACACCCCCAAGGAAGACAAAGATGACTCCACCAAAGATGAGTTATACGATCTCCTAGACAGAACGTATGCCCAATGCCTCAGCAATGACATCAAAATTGTAATAGAAGACTTCAATGCTAAGCTGGGTAAGGAAAGCATCTTTGAACGAGTCATCGGCAAACATAGCCTACACGATACCACATCCGATAACGGACACAGGCTGATTGATCTTGCTACGGGGCGAAATCTCCTTCTAGCCAGTACGCGCTTCCCGCACCTCGATATACACAAAGGCACCTGGCGGTCTGTTGATCGATCGACCACCAACCAGATTGATACATCGACTCGGACTACTATCTTGTAGTAGCCAAGATGCGCCTATGGATGTAACGAACGCAGCGGAGTAGAGTAAGAAGCCGCTCTTCCTTTTCCAATCGCGTCTCCCTTAAGCTCTCCGATACACCCAAACCCTCCACGCTATCAATAGAACAGCAGTGGAGCCTTTGCAAACAAGCCCTGAAAAGCACTGCATCTGAAGTTTTGGGCTTCAAGGCTCCACCACGAACAAACACCTGGTTCAATGACGAGTGCAGGAGAATTCACACAGCGAAGCAGGAGGCATATGTATAAGTCCTCGCTGCATAGAAGAACAAGAGCAGCTCGTGAGCTATACGACTTAAAAAGAAGGGAGAAGCATGAGCTTCTCAGAACAAAGAAGAAAGAGCACGAGAAGCGCGCGATTGAGGATTTTGAGAGTTGTTACTGCGGGCGGGACGTTCGAAAGTTTTATCAACAGATAAAGCGAACATGACAAGGTTATCAAGCCATAACGGAAGCCTGTAGGAATGAGAACGGACACCTAGTAGTAGAACCGCAGTCGATGCTGAAAATATGGAAAAACGACTTCTGCAGACTCTATAACAGCGATGTTAGTCAAAATACCGCTGTCAGGCAGAATGATAAATTTTTTAACGACGAAGATCGAATTCCGTCCACCTGGCCTTGACGAAGTTATGATCACCTTATCGAAACTCAAGCTGCTGGCTGAGATGGACTGTCTACTGAGCGCTTGAAAGCAATTCGAGTTAACCTGGTTAGGAGCATGCATCAGCTCATCTGTAAGATATGGTCAGACTAAAGCATGCCCGAGGAATGGAGTCTCAGCATTGTTTGCCCAATCCACAAGAAAGGAGACACCTTTGACTGCGTCAACTACAAAGGAATAAGTCTCCTTCGCATCGCCATCAAAATCTTCGCTGCCGTTTTGTATGAACGCCTCAAGGGAAGTCCACCATTATCCAAATCTTCCAACTGCGTCCTACCTATTCGTCGACTTCAAGGTCGCATACGATAGCTTAATTAGAGGTTAACTATACAGAGACATTCCTGCTAACCTCGTCAGACTATGCAGGATGACGTTGGAGAATGCTCGCTGCTCCATCCGAATCGATGAAGACATGACCGATAACTTTGATGTCAAAAAAGGATATAGGCAGAGCGGTGCGCTGCCGTGTGATATCCTATTAGACATGGTTGTGCTAAAATCACTGGCTAACACAAGAGGCACACTTTATTTGATGACATTGACATAATCGGAAGAATACAGCGAGATGTCAACGAAGCCTTTACGAGTATTGAGGCGGAGGCCTCGAAAATTTGTTTGGCAGTAAATGAGGGCAAAACTAAATAAACGTATGCTGCCATCAAAGAAGGACGCTCACCAACGTCTTCGTGGCTAGAACGGCTAATATTAGTTTGAGGTAGTTAAAGACTTCGTCAACATTGGCTCCACAGTGACCTGAAACAATGACATTAGTTCCGAAATCATGCGCAGAATCTCTCTCGCCAATCGCTGGTTCTTTGGGCACAGGAGGAAATTGAGTAATAGAGTCCTCTCCCGAACGACAAACTTGACTCTATACAAGACCCTTATCATCCCTGTCCTGCTGTACAGCGCAGAGGCATGGACGCCATCAAAAGCGGATGAGAAAGTCCTTTCCGTTTCCAGAGAAAGATTTTGCGTGTAATTTTTCCATGCAAACGAACGTACAGCGACATGAGTCTAGTCAGGCTTCTAGTGAATGGACACCACAAGTAGAGTGAATGGACACCACAGCTCCAACCCGTAGAGTCTGTGAATCCAACCCTGAGGAACGAAGATACACGGCCGCACCTAAGATGGCGCACACAGGTGGAAGGGGACCTTAGCTAACTGGTTGTGCGGCAATGGAAAAGGCTAGCAAAAGACCGTACTAGTTGGAGAGGCATTATGGTTGAGGGGCTGGTTCATCCCGAACTGTAGCTCCCAATAAGAAAAAGAATATGAAGAAAAAGAAGGGCGGCTCGACAAAGACTTCTGGGTTTTTGACAATCTGTGGAGACCATGTTGCCAGGTTAAAACCCATATCTCTAAAAAACACGCCCTTCAGTATCAAGGCCGTAAGCACTTTTCTTCATTTTCAGCTCCTATTTGAATAACTGCTCTCATCATCCTAATAGCAACTAGTATACGTCCCATAGGGCGTTATGACTACAAGGTTGTCGACGTATCCGACGACATCGTAGCAGAGAGCAGAATAAGACGTGACCATAGGTGTGGCGACAGTACGGCACCCTTGGGATGGTCCATTGTTGTTGATATTTTCGCTATGACCCATCTAGAGGTCGTTGTGATGATGCCAGTAACCCTATCCCAGCGATAAGTGGAATTACGCTCATACAAGCGATATTGTCGAATACTTTCTCGATATCGAGGAAAACGGCAGGAGCGATCTTCATTCAGCTGGCCACTACCTATCCTTCACAATGTAACTCATATTGCTTCGAAGTCAGTCTATCTTGTGTCTGACTTATAGCACCGTCTCGAAACAGACGAAGTCGCACAACTATCATTCCCACAATATCGTCGCAACTGTATTTTAAATATTCACCCACCTTAAAGCCGCTTTCATCAAGATACAAGACCGACTCAACAACCACTGTGAGTTTGGTCCAAGTATGCCAGCAGCCTAGCCTTACGTTACCCCAACTATACGAAGCTATCTGCATCACGATTGGAACATACTTCCACAATTCTCGAATAATTGCAATTTTTAATCTGTGCGTTTCCAGCGAAGCGAAGGAAATGTTTCACATTTCACGACGGGTTCCCTGGTCTATTGTGGGATGCCGCCGAATTCCCAATTCCCATCGTGGACGATGGTGTACACATATCGCTACATCGTTGGTAATAACTGGAATGCTTGCTCTCTGCTGCGATAGGTTTGCATATCTGCAACCAAAAACCAGCATGACGAGGATGGGAACGGAGAGAGTATGTATGGAAATGAATCCACAACCACATCAATCGATAAATCGCAATCGGAAAGCCAGAAAAGCGCTTCGTTCAGCCACTACTCCAGTTTCACTTACTTGCTCCTTTTGCAAGGATATTACGCCGTAAATGGAAAATCGTTTTTTCCCGATTAAATCTGAATAAACAGAATCTGCTCGCGTAGATCTTGTTCTGTGATTTTTCGTTCTCCTTGAATGTCCTTCGGTTGTGAGTGCGAAATGGGCCGGCAATGGAGGACGGATCATAATCGGCTTGCATGCATCTATGGCAGTGTTGATTACCGTCGCCCTTAGAGCAAACGTGTAACGAACGATGAAGTCAAGTGTGTATCGAGACTGCGACGTTTTGTTCTGTCGCGCCGGTAAGTGTCGGAATTGGACCTGGTTATCCTGCGACAAAAATTATAATCCGTCGTTGCACACCCACCATACTATAGACGTATGCCCGCCAAGCCACGATGACATGGTTCAATGGATCGTTACCGTGTAGTCCGTGCAAGCACGCTGACATGTACAACATCGGAATTGCATGCTAATGGGCTACATACATGGCAGTCAGATGCAGGAATTGAATTTATGTATGACATTGTGGCATACGTTAGACGAATGAGACGTTAATCGAGGCTTGGTCGTAAGGCCAGCGAGTGGTAGATTAATTAAGTCGTCGAGGTTGACAAATTTGCCGAGCTTAGTTCGTTGACATGGGCGCTAACGCAAGAGCGGAGTGTGGGATTGTTTCTTTTGTTTTGCCAATCGCTGAAGAATGGTGAGAAAAGACGGAAGTTGGACTGGAGAGTTGCATTAACGATTGTTGTGCAACAGAGTGTGTCTATCTGATGTCGGAATGGACTAAGTGTTGCATGGCACGTCGAATTCATATCACGAATCGTACGGCATGTAGCGGAGGCAGAGTAATCAAAGACCAAAAAATGCGGTAATTTTTCTGGTTCTGGACTTGGGCATTGTCTGGAATGCTGTCTTGAGACCGCAGGCTATTTAGCACGTGAGTAACGATACGATCGAATATGAAAAAAACTGACGTAAGAACTCGTTTTGGTCAAGCTGAGCTGCTGATAATTGCTGTTTCATACATTTTTGACTATTTATCGGAATCTTGAGGCGATTATCGGCCAATACCTTACCAGCTTGATCTCAAAAACATGCTGAAACCGCTAAAGAGCCAAGTGCGCGCAAATCGATTCGGAAAATCATTTTATTTTCAAGTTGGTACACTGCACAACACGCAGAATTGTGTTACATAACACATACTCACTACTTACTTATCAGGCCAGCGATCCATGGAGGATCTGAGCCTGAGCTATAGCTGCCTTCCCTGACGGTTCCGGGCACGCTAACTGTAAGCTATCAAGACCAAGATATTTTACATCCGCGATTACTTGGCCTTTATACCGGAGGTTCGGTCTTTCTCTTCTTCTCGAACCAGGAGGCTCGGAGCCGAAGACCCTCTTAGCTGGAGCGTTGATGTCCATGCGATCGATGTGGCCGAGCCAGTGTAGTCGACGGACCTTTGCCTTCCGGACTACATCCATATCTTTGTACAGCTCGAAGAGTTCGCGGTTGTGTCTTCTTCTCCATTCACCTTCCTCACAGACTCGACCAAATATCTGCCGCAGAATTTTTCTTTCGAATGAACCCAAAATCAGCTCCGCTGTCCTGCTTATCGTCCAGCTTTCGGCTCCATACAGCAAGACTGGCAGAATGACCGTTTTGTAAAGCAGACTTTGGTCTTTCGAATGAGGAGTTTTGAGCCGAAGTAGCAGCGGTTGCCAAGGGCGATTCTATGCCGGATCTCCACTGTGGTGTCATTTGTGGAATTTATGTTTGCCCCGAGGTAGACAAACTCCTTAACTACATACCTCGATATTGTAGCTGTCAATTTTTATATTTTGTCCCAGGTAGTGAGCGACGGATTGGCTTTAGCTTGACAGCATGTATTTCGTTTTGTCCTCATTGATCTTAAGACCAACTCGTTTCGCCTGTTCTTCAATCGCCGTGAATGCTTCCACAATGCCACGGCGAGAACACGCGATGTCGAGTCATCCGCGTATCCTAGCAGCTGGAAGGCCTTGTAAAAGATAGTGCCTTCCCTGTTGAGGCCTGCCCGTCGCACTATCTGCTCCAGCACCAGGTTGAAGAAGCCACATGACAGCGCATCTCCTTGCCGAAATCCGGTACATGTTTCAAACGGTTCCGAAGTCCTAGAACCGAGTTGCACGATGCATCGCGTATTTATTATCGTGGCGCGACACAACTGGATCAGTTTTCCCGGGATCCCGAATTCGGCCATCGCACGAACCAGTTCTATACGATGAATGCTGTCGTATCCGGCTTTGAAATCTATGAAAATATGGTGTGTATCGATTCGAAACTCGTTGGTCTTTTCCAGAATTTGTCGAAGTGTGAAAATTTGGTCTAGTCGGTTTGCCGGGCCGGAAGTCGCACTGGTAGCTGCCGATTAGTGCGGTGCAAAATGGCTTTAGACGTTCACACAATGCGCTGGGCAGGATCTTGTATGCGACATTGAGCAGGGATATACCCCTATAGTTCTTGCAAGAGGTAGGATCGCCTTTTTTTTTTGGATGGGGCAAATAGAGCTGGTATTCTGCAGATGATCTGGTGCATGCTCCCTACCAGAACATCGCCGCCAGCCTCGAAGAGCTCTGATGGCAAGCCATCTGAGCCTGCGGCCTTCTTGTTCTTCAGCTTCTGAATAGCTGTGACGACTTCTTCGATGCTGGGTGGGAGGACTACTTCAGCGGCTGGAGATGGGATTTCCTCGGTCCCTACCAAGTTAGCCTTTGATTAAAGATAACTCCAAGGTTTTTAACCGTAGAATCGTAGGCCAAGGCTGTACTGTCTACAAAGAGCCGAAGTAGGCGTACACTACCTAGCAAATATCGACTAATAACAAGAACCTGGCTTTTTGTAGCATTTAAAGTAAGCTTGTTATTTTGCGACCATTCAGCAATGGAAGCCAGATCCGCGTTGAAACTTTCAGTTGGACCCTTTACCAGTTCCAATGGATATCAGAGATGCAGTTGTACATCGTCTGCGTACATTTGTATTTTACAGTGTTTTAGCCCTGCAGGTAGGTCGTTGTTAAATAGAGTGAACAGTAGCGGCCTCATTATGGATCCTTGTGGAACGCCGGCATTTGTTTCTATGGAATTAGAAAGTGTGTTTTTAACATAAACTGCTTGAGTACGACCACTAAGGTAACTCCTAAGTAGGCAAAGTTAAAATTATTTTGGAGTTTGGCTAGCAATATTTGGTGTGGCACAGTATCAAAGGCTTTTGAGAAGTCAAGCAATACCAGAGATGTTACGTGACCTTTAAACATTTCATGTCGAAAGTTGTCGACTAGGATTAATAATGCCGTCTAAAGCCAGACTGATGTGCCAATAATAGGCCAAATTCCTTCAGAAAATGATGGATTTGTTGGTCTTAGAAACCTCGGGTGTATACCATCCAAGCCAATTGCGGTCGATTTTATAGAACGGAAAGCTTTGAGAACTTCAAGTTTAGATATCCTTTCGAAGCAGAACCACCTATGTTGTGTGTGATTTATTTTTCACACTGGTGAAGGGGACCTACAGTTTAGTGCCGATTCCGAAAAACATGAGTCGAGAAGCCGTTCGGGTCGGTGAGGTTTTATTAACCGGGAACAAGTGGAGACTATTCAGATCGGATATAAATCGATGCACTCTAGGGTTCCTCGTATTCCATAAGTATATATTGAGATCCCCACACAGTACTACGTAATTATACAGATGTAACATCAGATGGCTTGGTTGTTAGTTAGTGGTTAGTGTGTTGGACTCTGACGCACGATGAGCGAGTTCGGGTCCCGATAACACCAACGCCATCGAATGTTTATTTCGCGGCGTCCCTCCTCGGCGGGGTACTGGCAAAACCCCCCGTAGTATACTTGCCATGAAAAAGCATCTCGACTCACGCCGTTCGGAATCGGCATTAAACTGTAGGCCCCTTTCACCTGTGTGAAAAATGAATCACACACAACATGGGTGATTGAGAGAAGCTTGGCTCTGGTCCTTCATGGGCTGTAACGCCACCAAAGAAGAACATCAGAACATCAGATGGCTTATAGACAACGCCGATTAAGCGTTTGTCTGATCTGCACTGGAGTTCGATAAGCAGATACTCAAAACAGTCGCCAGCCCAGGAAGAGCACAATGGTTTGCAGTTTAAACCCATTTTGGCAAAAATGGCTAAACCACCACCTCTTTTCCCAATCCTATCCGCGCGTCGGAAAGTTGCAATCGCAGGAGACCGCCAGGGCCTTTGCCGATCAAGTCTCCCTCAAGCTCTCCCAAGTGCCGATGCAATCTTTAGAAACCGTAGAACAGCAATGGAGTTAGAACGCCATCAGAGAGGTCGCCTCAGATGTACTCGGTACACAAGCCACCACCTTCCAGAAACCCCTGGTTTGATGACGAATGCAGACAGGCTCATGTAGAGAAACAGAATGCATACATGGCTACACTGCATCGACGGACGAGAGCTGTCTGTGAGCTCTATGAACAGAAAAGGAGGGAGGAGCAGGCGCTCCTGAGAAGGAAAAAGAAGGAACATGAGAATCGCGAGATCGAAGAAATGGAGAGATGTTACTGCAGGAACGACGTTCGAATATCTTACCAAAAAGTAAAACGAACATGCCAAGGCTATAAAGCTAGAGCAGAAGCCTGCAGGGATGAGCACGGACAACTAGTAGTGGAATCAAAGTCGATGCTGAGATTGTGGAAGGACCACTTCTGCAGACTGTATAACGGCGATGATAGTCAAAATACCGCCGTCAGGCAGAAGAACCATTCACAATGGACGAAGAGGGAAGAGAATCCCGTCCACCCGACCTAGACGATGTTAAGATAGCGATATCGAAACTTAAGTCTTATAAAGCTGCTGGAGCAGACTGACTTCCCGCGGAACTGTTTAAAGCAGCTGGCAATGAGCTGATTAGGAACATGCACCAACTCATCTGCAAGATATGGTCGGAAGAATGCATGCCCGATGAATGGAATCTCAGCATAATTTGCCCGGTCCATAACCCTACGACTGCGTCAATTACAGGGGGATAAATCATTGCGTACAAGATCCTCTCTGCCGTACTGCGTAAGCGCCTGAAACCGTTCGTGGACAATCTGATAGGTTTCTACCAGTGTGGTTTCAGGCCAGAAAGATCCACGATAGACCAAATATTTACGCTACGGCAGGTCTTGGAGAAGACCCATGAATTCCAGGTCCACACGCAGCATCTTTTTGTCGACTTTAAAGCCGCAACCCACAGCGTTTATAGAGACGAGCTATACAGAGCCATGTCTTGTTTTAACATTACTGCCAAATTCGTCAGACCGTGCAGGCTGACCATGGAGAACTCTCGCTGCTCCATTAAGGTCGGAGGTGAACTAACCGACCCCTTCGATGTAAAAAAAGGTTTTAGGCAGGGTGACGCACTGTCATGTGATTTCTTTAACATCATACTTGAAACGATCATGAAGTACGATCTACTTCAAGTCTACACAATTGCTTGCCTACGCAGATGACATTGACGTTATCGGACGGACAAAGCGAGACGTCAATGAGGCTTTCGCAAGCATTGAAGCAGAACGGCTAAAGTGGGTCTAAGGGTAAATGGGGACAAGACCAAATATATGCTGTCATCAAAAAAGACAAACAACACCGACGTCTTGGTCAGTACGTCACCTTCGGCAGCTATATTTTTGAAGTAGTCAAGGACTTCGTCTACCTTGGCTCGATAGTGACAAGCAGCAATGACACCAGCGCTGAGATAAAACGCAGAATAACTCTTGCCAACCGCTGCTTCTTTGGGCTCAAGAGGCAACTGAGTACTAGAGCCCTCTCTCGAAAAACTAAGGTATCACTATAGAAAACCTTAGTCATCCCGGTCCTCCTCTACGGCGCTGAGGCTTGGACGTTATCAAAATCGGATGAAGGGGCTCTTGGGTGTTTCGAGAGGTAAATTCTGCGTGCAATCTTTGGTCCCGTTCTTGTAAACGGAGAGTGGAGGAGAGTGTACGGGCTGTACAGTGACATCAGCCTAGTTAGAGTCTTCGGATCCAACGTCTAAGATCTCTGGGCCATGTAGAGCGAATGGACATCACCGCTCCGGCCCGAAGAGTCTTTTACACCAACTCCGAGGGACGACGCAGCAGAGGACGACCGCATCTAAGGTGGCGTGCACAGGTGGAGAGGGACCTAACCAACTGGGCGTGCGGCACTGGTAAAGGCTGGCCAAAGGTCGTGCCGGGTGGAGGGGCTTGTTGATTGAAGCCCTGGTTCAGGCCGAACTGTAGCGCCATCTAAGTAAGTATACATTTGTAACCGTTTATATGGATCATTTCGTTGCTTATGCCCGGGTAAAGCCATATCTCTGTTACACATACCACATCAACTTTTCGTCAAAAGGTTTTAAAGGCTCTGGCTTGACGATTTTGTGATTCGTCTGGGTATGACGTTTGTTGTATGGCCAAAAACTTAGTTTCGGCATGCCATACGAACTACTTTAAATGAACCGACAACCTCAGATGTAAACACAACATATTCCAATCGATCTGTTATACATGTAATCAGCCTTGTTAAAGCCGTCAATCTTGATTCATGCACATGTGTGACTGATTAAATTACTTACCGCTAATTTCTGATAATAAGCCTCAGCGGGCGGTCAACTATTCCAGTCCAACTCCCTCCGGAGATTGCATAGTACTACCGACACTTGATCAAAACCGTCATTTTCAATTCTAATCAAACGCCATTTCCAGTCGGTTAACTCCCAAGCGAATTGACTATGTTGACAACTACACCGACTGGTAATTGCCTGTGAACCACGTATACAAGATCGTAACCTCGTACAGGTTTTATGCGCATTTTTACGATTAAATCCCACAACTCTATCCGTCTATGTGTAGATATGTGTATTTAATTGAAATTTTATGTCGCCACAACCGTCACACCACAGTGCACCCGCCGATGTGACATGCCTCTACTGTGTCGTCCACAACCTGCCTCCGGAACGCTCCGAGAAATTCCAGCACGAATTACTGCAAGTGCAATCATAAAAACGTAGTTTACTGCAAATTGAATGCAACTATTTTGGTTTTGTCCATTTACTATGACGCGCGGAGCATTGGTCAGGTTGCGTGATTGCCTAACGGCCTGAAAGCATGAAAAGTGCATTTTGACCAGGCGACGATAGTGTACCACTGACAGAGTGTTCCTTCCCATAATGACTTTATTTTGATTAGAAGCATTTCCTTGGTTTTTCATTTTATCTTTCGTCTTTGGTCGTTTCAGATAGTATCGCTGCTGTCAGAGGTTACCTTGGGAGACAGAGACCAGAAGGTGAGGACAGGATAAATCACTGACTAAGGAAGAAGCGGAGGAAACTTGTATCGTTACAAATCGTGGTAAGTTCATAAAATGGCGCATTGTATCTAGTCGTTTTGACTTCCGGTTACTGTAGCGTGACGACCATTATTCGCACTAAATAACATCATAAATCTCAAGTCCTGCGGCACGATGCTCTTCACAGTCCCCCTTCCCACACGACGACGATAATATAATCGTAATGTGTGTGGTAAGAAGCTGTGCGAACAATGATGCTATACATCCTTTGGTTCATTCGAAGGAAGACAAAGAAGCGAACACACTTGGCTTTTGGCAACAGATCTTCATTAGGTTTATCGCTGCTATTTTCAAAGATTCGAATGTCAGCCGTTTTGTGAATGGACGGACGTTGAGAATGGACGTGGGAAGAAAGGAAGAAGCAATTTATATTGTAGTTGCGAGTCAGCAAGTCCTTGGGGAACAAACGACATGGATTTGGGAAATTATTGCAATTCTTCACAATAATTGAGTTGTCAGTGAACGAGGAGTGGAGAGGATGCGAACTGGCCGCGCAACCCTGACCTCAGTGGTACAGAAGTGGGTTACATTGGGTCGGGAGAAGCGGTTGAAATTCAAGGGTAATTTACTAGTGGCTTGTGCCGAGGCGAATATTTGAAAACATATCATTTCTGGTGGATTTTTATTCGATATGACGTCGATAAATACTTGGAACATGGCCAGAAGATAGCGAAGATGTATGTTTAATTCGTCAGGCAACTCATCGGTGAAACACTTAGGACAAGGGCTTATGGCTTCGTTTAAACACTGTCACAAATTGTAGTCAGCATTTTAAAAATGAAGGTTGGTGTTCAACAGTATCATGCGAACTTGCTTTGAGAGACAGCGGAAGAACCCGTGTACGGGAAAGGTTTCAAGGCGAACTTCGCCAAAAAGTCTTAGAAAAATTCCTCGCAACAATCTCTATCAAAGGTTACCTACTTACTTTGGTGACGCTACAGTCCGGTGTTAATTTGGTCCTCAACCAACAAGCTTCTCCAGCGGGCACGATCTTTTGACAGCTGCTTCCAGCGTCCCACGCCCAGTTGGTTAAGGTCCCTTCCACCTATGTGCGTCAACTTAGATTCGGTCGTCTTCTACTGCGTCTTCCTTCGGGGTTGGACTCGAAGACTCTTCAGGCCGGAGCTGTGCTGTCTGTTCGCTCTACATGACCTAGCCATTTTATACGTTGGATCCGAAGACGTGTAACTAGGCCGATGTCGCTGCACAGCCCGTACAGTTCTTGGTTGAATTTCCTCCTTCACTCTCCGTTTACAGAAACAAGTCCAAAGATTGTACGTAGAATTTTTCTCTCGTCGTTTCCCATGGCCTCTTATTCCAATGTTGATAAGGTCCAAGTGTCATCGCCGTCGAGGAATACCGGTATGATAAGAGTTTTACAGAGGGTCCGAGGGTCCGAGAGAGGGCTCTTCCACTCAATTGCCTCTTGAGCCCGAAGAAACAGCGGTTGGCAAGAGTTATTCTGCGTCCAATCTCAGCGCTGGTGTCGTTGCCGCTTGTTACCAGTGAGCAAAGGTAGGCGAAATCTTGGACTTTATCAAAGTAATTGTTAAGTTTAAAAGGGTAAAAGGCAGTAAGTACGCTTGATAGACTTCATTTATTAAACTTCACCTATGTATATATAAAAATGGACGGGGTGTCCAAAGCGCGTGTGTAGGATGTTCGAGAGCCGGATGTAAGAGGGATGGATCACTTGTCTCTTCTGCGGTGATGCCATCACCTAAACCTCGGACAGTGATGCCAACAGTTGCAACAGCTCCCTCGCACTTAATTAAGGCGCCAACCTTACTCGCTTGGCTCTTAAGCGCTCCGATCTTCGAGGGATGGCGTTTACTTCAGTCTGCTTATGGCGCTGCTTTGTCTCCTGCTGAGGTGATGAGCTTCCTCGAGACACCCTGGGCAAGGATGCCAAATCCGTAGGTTCTTCTACCTTGGGGCTCTCCACTAACACGGAATCATTAGTAGAAAGCGGCGGCTGCGTTCGGTTGTCCATATATCCATCCACTGTACTAAACGGCGACTGCGTTTAGTGTTCCATATCTCCTAAGGATGTAAATGGTAATTTACAGGGAGAAAGTTATCATCCAATGCCATGTCTACCATCCCCTCAGGTGCCTGGCGAACGCGCAGCTGGTTTTGATGTCTTCTGCAATTGCCGCCGTCTACTTGCACTAGATACATCTTCCGACCAAGACATCTTATCACCACTCCATGTATCCATTTTTCTTTCTAGAAGTACTGTCGAACAAATGCCCATTGTTGCGGAGAGAATTTAGGTTTAATCACATCTAATTTCTTCTTCGCCTTCTTTTCTGGAAGCATTGCAGCTAGAACGGTCCGATGCACTCTTCCATGCAATCTTTCTGCCGGTGATACGCCAGTGTTGTACGGTGGCGATCGGTATGTTGCCAAAAATCTAGTCAAGGCATTATCACTCTGCGATGAGTCCCGAAAAATCTTGGACAATGACGTTTTAAACGTGCGAATCATTTGTTCCGCCACACCATTGGACTCCGGGTTGAAAGGAGCGGACATGAGATGCTGGATTGAGTTCCGAGCACAGAAGTTCTTGAACTCATTGGAACTGAATTGGGGACCATTGTCTGATACCAACTTTTTGGGAAGGCCCTCCAATGCAAAAAATTGAGTGTAGCGCCTGAATGGTTTCCATAGAAGTAGTCGAAGGCATCTTTACAACGAACGGGAACTTCGAGTTGGAGTCGACCACTACCAGCCACATGCTCCCCTTAAAAGGTCCCAACAAAATCGACGTGCACTCGTTCCCAGACTTTCGCAGTTGTAGGCCAGCTGGAGTATTCCTTCGGCGACTGATTAGCAACTAATTGACAAGCCCGACATTCCGTCACCGTTTTGTGAATCTGGGTATCAATGCCAGGCCACCAGCAGTATCGCCGCGCAATTTGCTTCATTCTGGTCATACCCCAATGACCATGATGAATCATCTGCAAAACCTTCGGTTGTAATGCTTCAGGAATAACAACCCTGCACGAACTCTCCGTCTGCAAAAGAAGAACGTCAGTACACACACTAAGAGCGAGCTTTCTACGGAAAAAAGGCAAAGGCCTCCTTCTCAATCTGGCTATATCGCTTTTGAGCTTCACTTAGCGTCTTAGAGGCGAATGCAAAGGAAGGTCACGTTCGGAAGTCGTGTCCGGGATGCAACACCCGTCATGACCGAAATCAGTGTCGGCACCTCCAATCTGTGTGCGACATATGCAAAAAGGTAGGTCACATAAAAAGTGTTTGTTTGTCAACGCGACAAGGTGGATCTTCGCGTAAGAACAATTGGCGCCGCAAAGCGATCGAAATCGCGAAGTAGATTTGGCAGTCAGCAGGGGGAGGTAAAGAGAGAGCGTATTCGATCAATTGTTTGGAGGACAGGGATGCGTTTCCGGAGGTTAAAGAGAGAAATTCGTTGGCAACTCTAGAGGTAGTTTCAACGACGTGGGAACCAGAGAGAAAGGAACGCAAGTTGATGGTTACGTTGGAGATAAACAAACATCAAATGATTTTTCAAGTGGACACAGGTGCAACAACTTCGCTCCTAGGGTTGAATGGTTATCGGCAATTGTGTGAGCCCAGGTTACTCCCTACTTCACGTGCTCTCAAAGCATATGGTGATATATCCATACCGGTAAAAGGCAGTAAGTACGCTTGATAGACTTCATTTATTAAACTTCACCTATGTATATATAAAAATGGACGGGGTGTCCAAAGCGCGTGTGTAGGATGTTCAAGAGACGGATGTAAGAGAGACGGATCACTTGTCTGTTCTGCGGTGATGCCATCACCTAAACCTCGGACAGTAATGCCAACAGTTGCAACAGTAATAGCAACCAATAGTGACGTTCTGGCCCAGACGTCGGTGTTGTGCGTCTTTTTTTGACGACAGCTGTATATTTCAGACCCATCTTAGCCGCTTCTGGTTCAATGCCTACATTGACGTCTCGCTGCGTTCTCCCAATCACGGCAATGTCATCAGGGTATGCTAACAATTGTGAAGACTTGAAGCAGATCGTGCTTGTTCTATTGGCCAGCGAATCCCGCACGATCTTTTCAAGTACGATGTTGAAAAAATCATATGACAGTGCGTCGCCTTGTCTGAATCATTTTTCGACATCGAAGGTCTTGGTTAACTTCTTGTCGACCTCGATGGAGCATCTAGAATTCTCCATTGTCATCCTGCACAACCTGGCGAGTTTTACAGGGATGTCAGGACATAACATGGCCCAACATAGCTCGTCGTTGTAGGTACTACCATATGCGGCTTCAAGATCAATAAAATGGTGGTGTGTGCCGACCTGAAATTCACGAGTCGTCTCCAAGATCCGCCACAGTGTGATTTTCCTGTCCTGAAACCACATTGATAGGAACCTATCAAATTGTCCACGAATGGTTTCAAGCATTCACACAGCATGGCAGAGGAGATCTTATACGCGATGACAAGCAAACTTATTCCCCTATAGTTGGCGCTGTTATAGAGGTCTCCTTTCCTATAGACCGGGCAAACGTCGGACATGCTTTCCTCCGACTATACCTTGCGGCTCATCTCCAGCAGCCTTAAAAAGCTCAGCAGATAGGCCGTCTGCGCCCGCGGCTTTATTAGACTTAAGTCTTGATACCGCTATTTTGACTTCGTCTAGGGCGGGTGGACGTCGTCCATTTTGAACGGATCGTTCTGCTTAACAGCGGTATCTTGTCTGTCATCGCCGTTATACAGTCGGCAGAAGTGGTCTTTCCAAATCCTCAGCACCGACTGTAACTCTACTACCAGTTCTCCAATTTCATCCCTGCAGGCCGTTCGTTTTACCTTATTGTAAAATTTTCGGGCGTTATTCCTGCGGAAGCACCTCTCCATCTCCTCGATCTCACGCTTTCCGTTTTCTCTCTTCTTTCTTCTGAGAAGCGTGTGTTTCTCTCTTCTCTTCTGCTCATTGATTTAGCGAGCAGCTCTCGTCCGTCGTTGCCATGCTTATATGCCTCTTGTTTTGCTGCATTTGCTTGTTCGCATTGCTCATCGAACCAGAGGTTTCTAGGTTGTGGCGGCTGGAAACCCAGCTCTGAGGTGCTCTGGCAGCGTCTCTAACGGCGCTCTAGCAAGGCGCCTATTCCTGCACTATTGTTTGTGCTGCTGTGGGCGGATTTTGAGAGAGCTTGGAGGAGACACGATCGGCAAAGATTCTGGCAGTCTTTTGCGATTGTAGCTTTCCGGCGTCAAACTTACATTTTCCTTCTCGACTCCTAAGCATTCTTGATATCCTCATTCGTACCTTGGCTACAACAAGGTAGTGGTCCGAATCGATGTTGGCCCCTCGGAAGGTTCGTACGTCAAGTATACTGGAGGAGTGTCTGGCGTGGATCGCAATGTGATCAATCTGGTTGGTGGTCGATTGATCAAAAGACCGCGAGATACTTTTGTAGATGTTGAGATGGGGGAATTATGTGCCTGCTACAAGGAGGTTACGCCACGTTAGGAAATCGATTAGCCTAAGTCCATTGTCGGACGTGGTGTTGTGTAGGCTATGCTTTCCTACTGCTCGTTCAAAGATGTTCTCTTTACCAAGCTTCACGTTGAAATCTCCTACAACAGGCTTGGTGTCATAGCTGGGACACTGAGCTGGGACACTGTTCTACCTAGGAGGTCATAGAAGTCATCTTTCATTCTATCGCCTTTTTCTTCTGGGGAGGCGTGAATTCACATTAGGCTGATGTTTCCGAAGATAGCTTTGATACGAATTGTTATGTGGCGTTCGCTCACATGCCGGACGTTTAGGACTTTTTGCCTAAGTCCACCTCCGACCATAAATCTGCATCCAAATAGGCCATGTTTGTTCTCCTTTGATTCCGTAGTATAAGCCACAGTTTTTCATCTTCATTTTATCCAGTCGAGTGCCTGGAAGTCTTGGAGTGCGGTAATGTCTGCTGTATAGCAGCCTAAAGCCGTTCCTGACTTCGGCCGCATCTGGTTTGTTAAGGGACCTAACATTCCAGGTGCAGAATCTATACTACTGTCCTTTCATACGTTTGTGGGGTCGACCGTCCGTTAAATTCGTGACTTGTGGTTTCTTTGAGTTTATACTACGGTAGTCGCAACAATTTTGTTATCGACCTTCGTAGTAGTCCCCTTCTAACTCCACACAACGAATCCAAGGTTGCTTCCACGATTCCAAGCACCCTTGATAGTCCTCCGAAGTTAGCTCGTTCAGTCCACCCACTGCTAACTTTGTCTCCCTACACCGCTTGCAATTTTCGGAGGATTTTAAGTAAGTTGTCGAGATAGTGGTGAGAGATCACTGAGTATAGTGAATGAGACACATACGGAGGCTACTATGTCTCGTCTCTACAATCTCGTCCCGTAGATTGGTTCCAGCCCATGAAAGTTAGGCATAGGCGTTAAGGTTCCTTTGTTCCTTTCTTCGATTTGTTGACAACATGATGAATCAAAGATCAGACTAGATTTAGACCACCAAACACTTTTTTTTTTATAGCGCCATAGGATTTGTGTGGAATCTTGGAAAAATACTGGCAACCCGGGCTACCAACATGCACGGTTGGCGGGTGTTTCTACTTCAACCGCTCTCCCCGCGGGAGTGCCGTTGGGTATTATTTCGCGGGGCTGGTTAGCGATCTACGCTATATTTCGGGTGGCGACCTCCTGAGCTCTTCTCTGCCGTAACCTCGAATGGACTAACGCAATGTTTGAGCATAGCTCATTCCAGTTATCTACGGAGTCTATCATGTTAGGGAGCAGGTTTTCGGAGCTTGGTATGTTCATCCATTCTCTATCTAGCTACAGACAAACACTGCATGCTCTGCAACCTCTTCAGAATTTGGACACTGTGGACACAGCGGCGACCCTCATGTCCACATGTTTGAAAATACTTTCGATAGCCGCCGTGTCCAGACCGAAACTGCGAATTATATTCTCCTGCCGTTATTGATGTCCAAGTCTCGATAACAAGAATAAGCCTATGCGTCCGACTCTCCCCTGTGGAGGCGTCTAAACTGGATTGCCACATTGCTAAGGATGTTGTCCGTTTTTCTACTTTATACGCTTGGCCTGCTGCAGGTCAGATGCCTGCCTGTAATATACCCTCTTGAGCTCGTCCGCCACGATGTCGATTGGTAGCATTCCTGCTATGACGAACGCTGCGTCATCTGAGATGGTCCTAAGTCCGCTGATTGTTTGATTTAATCGCCTGATCTTCGACTAAGAGGCTCGCATATTCCACGTTCTTGCGGCTGGTTATGAGCACAGCCTCCGTTTTGTGGGCCGCTAATTCCAAGCTGGGATTTACAAACCAATCATTTACTTTGGAGATAGCTGTGTTCGTAGCCACCCCCACTTCCTCTATGTGCTTGGCCACTGTGCCAATAGCAAAATCGTAAGCAAAAGCGATGATTCGCTCTCCTTCGGGAAGCGCTAATCGTAAAACGCCATCGACGGACAGTAGAGGTCCGAGGATTGATCCCTGTGGAACTCCCGTTGTTATACTGTAGAAATTGCTGCCTTCGTCGGTGTAGTACATAAGTCTCCTGTTGTTGAAATAGTCCATGAGTATCTTCAGCAAATAGGAAGAAATTGATCTTAGACTTGGCAGTGCCGCAGAATGGTTCTGGACCTATATACCTACTTATCGTTGGAACCTTTCCTGGCGAGTTGGTCGGCAATTTCATTACCCTTAATACCTTTGGGCCCTGTCACCCAACACAGTTTGACATTGTTTCTTTTGGTGAGGTCTAATAGGGCATCATGGCATTCCTTGAAGGTTTTTGAGTTCGTACTGTACAAGCTCAGCGCTTTGAGCGCTGCGTGGCTATCAGAGAGTATATTGATGGTTGCTTCTCTTATGCCAGTCTTCAGGTTAAGATTGATGGTATGCAATTCTGCTTGAAAGATGCTAGGACTCATTCCCAGGGCCTTCGAGATCTTGAGATTTGGTCCAAAGATGACGGTGCTAACGCCAGAAGCCATCTAGGAGCCATCCATAGAACAACCAAAGGCCTTTGACATTGAGCAATGGATCACAGATTTCCCATGCTGCGCGACTTGGGATCAATATCTCAAATTTCTTTTGTCGAAAGTGAAGGTGTGTGGTAATGCGTCCGAGACCGTGGAAGGTGTTGTAATATGGACATGTGGCCCATGTGTCTACATGGCATATTTGTTCCCGAGCAAAGAATTCTGATTGCACTGCGTAACGTCACCTTTTTGATAAAAGTTTCAGTAGAGTGAGTCCAATGAGTGCTTCTTGGGCTGCCGTGGGGCAGGTTAGCATAGCGCCTGTAATGCCGAGACAGGCTAGTCTCTGAAGGCGTTGAAGCTTAACAATTGTAGTTTTTTGCCCAACTTTTGTCCACCATACGGTGGACGCGTAGGTGACGGTAGGTCTTACTATCGCGGTGTATAACCAGTGGACTACCTTAGGTTTAAGTCCCGAGGTTTCTCCGTAAGTGTGTCGACAGGCCCA
The DNA here is from genome assembly GCA_951905685.1 of Eumerus sabulonum. Lineage (NCBI taxonomy): Eukaryota > Metazoa > Arthropoda > Insecta > Diptera > Syrphidae > Eumerus > Eumerus sabulonum. The sequence continues at coordinate 13,055,790 of OX645060.1, forward strand.
CATGGCCTTAGTGCAGGAGGTCTTTCTCCTTATTTGGCATGCTCTGCCTGACCTTCCAGTTCCGTGTATATGGGCCGTCGTTTTGGGAATCCAGCGTCGTCAACACCTTTGTGATGGGTAAGCCGATGCGATACGAGGTTTCGGGAAGGCGTCCTCTTCCACAACATTATATCAAGTCCACTCTTGTTCTTGATGACCGTAAAATTGGTCTTCATCCAATCGGTCGTGGCGGTGTTGTCACACACATAGCATCACCACCCTGACTTTTAAGTCGATCCCCTGAAGCGAGGTTTGGACGCCTTACCCAGCAGTTCGATGGAGGTGCAAATTACAGCCTCCTGGATGGTTGCCATCTGCACTTAGGTAAGGGGGTTTGCTCCCAAGTCCTTGGGGACGATGCCGAGTCGGATCCTCCCAGCTACACTACTGTAGCTCTTTTTGTCGACTTGGGGGTTGCCGACCTTGCTGCGCTTAGCAGCCGGGCTTGGCGGAGTATTGTCAGCGGAACGATCCCGTTTCAGTTCCGGACCTTTCATATACTAGAGCCTCATCTCCTGTTTTACAGCAGCTTTAAAACGTCGCTGCGCAGACGATTCAAATTTAAAGAAACCACTAGGTGGTAGAGGCTTTTCATCTACATGTTTGATAGTTTCGTTTCTTGTGACCCTTGGGTGTTCATCTGAGAGCATACTCACAGAATCCCCGCCTAGTGTGGTGTCGGAATCGGAGAGTGAAGACACATCTTCTGTCTTCCGTCCAGCTACAATGTCCGCCAAAGTTATCGGCACCACTTCTGGTTTTTGTTTCGCTGAGGACTCACAAGCCCTAGCAGGCGATGATGTTTGAAGATCATCATTCTCTTCAAAAACATTTATGTAATCTATGGTTCCCACGAACACACTGGAAAACACGGTCACCTGCAGCGGAGCTCGAGACACTGCAGGAAGGCTTTATTGAAATCGGAGGTCGTCCGGTATCCGAATTTCGCATACTAGTAGCTACGGCTCCGTCTTAGCCATACATCCGTCGGCGTATGCCGTTCCACCTCGGAGTTAGAGGAGTGAGGGAGTTATGGAGTGATGGGTACAGAGGAAGTGGAGAAGTTGGGAGGGATCCGTAATTGCTTCTTAGCTTCGGGTTCCTCTAGAGATGGTTTCTCGAGAGTCATTACCTGTACTGAGCCTCTGTACCGCGGCAAGGTGAGCAAATTTCACGGAGCGACAGTGTTCATTACTGTTGCGCAAAAATAGTGAAGACGAATGTCTGTAGAATGAAAATTACATTTTACATTGAGAGAGGAAGTCGGTTGATCTCCACGTTATTATGGAGAATTTCCTTCAATCACTAGACGCCCTCACATTCCAGTCGTCGCTGTCGCTTCCTATTTCTTTCTTAAGTGCCACAAAATCCTCTTCTATTTGACGAACAACCTAATTCGTCTATCTACACCCTCGTACACATACGTACGAGTAGATCAACTAGAACATTCGCTTTCCACATATTCACAAACCTGCTGGCAACCGCCGCCGACCACGGCGCACTCGCTTCAGGTCACACACATTAACTAATGCGAATGGATTTCGCAACCATGCCGTCCAGCACCAAGTGCCATCAGTTCTCACCTACACGCCTAGCACATCCATATTGGGCGGGATATGGCGGCGTCTGCCGCACAACGTAATAATTCTCGACAATTTCGCAAATATGCTGGTTACCATCTGCACTTGGTCGTAACAATCAACACAAATCATCCTCCGGTGCTCTCGACGGATCGTTCCTCGCCCTCTGGCCCCGCTTGAATAGTTCTCTAATCAAATTATCCATTTATGAGGTTTCGTCTTTGTTTTGTTGGCGGTTTTGTGTCACCTCCTGTCGGCCGAGCCCGAGAGATAGGTTTATCTTAATGGAAGTCTGGATCCACCTACACGCGACTCGCGCTCGCACTCGCACTACGCGGCAGATGAAGCTGGGGCACCTGTAGGTGGTAGAGCTCATCTATTCCGCATTGCTGATGCGAAATTGGACGGCACACAGACGCAGACGTTCAGCCAGACGTTTTGAGATAGCACCAGATCGAGAGAGAGAGTTATGGTAAACTGAATGTTCGTCGGAATCATTTAATTCAATGTGACAGACGGCGAAGCGCGTGTGGGTCGGTTGCTCTTTACCCACACGATGATGACCACTTAGTGTGTGGATTGGATTTGAATGGTTGTAGTCAGTCGGGCCCATAAAGTGTAACCATAAACGCAGCCAACGATTTCCTGTCATTCATCATCATATCGTCATCGTTGTCATCAGAACGAGTATCGTCCGTCGGCGTCGTTATGATGGGCGGTTGTAAGGCGAGGCGGATTAGTGCCGGATTAGATTGAGAAAGGTTCGTATGACCTCTTCCGAACACACCCACCGATGATTTGTGATTGTGGTGTGGACTTTAACGTTTAATTAATCTGGCGTGGTCCAGTCGTGGTAACTATGTACATGTGTCGCACATGCTACTAGAAGGAAAGATGTCTGGTTTGGATAGCGCGGCCCCAGACCGGGTGGCGTGGGTTATCTGACCATTTGATTAGGCATTTTTTGTCAATGGACATCGAATTATGGTAATTAAGTTGAACTGAGTTGCATGTGTAGACACTCTGTGTCGAGTGTGGTGCGTGGATGCAATACAATTAGTTTTGAGATAGCTGCCTAATGGGACTATTATTGATTGCATGAACTCATTACGGTAGACGGGGTAGACAACAACCTGACCACAAGCAGATTTGATGGCCTCTACTGTTTCGTGCGCCACGTGGGCTCCGACGGAAATAGTGACAAATCGTAAGTCGTTACAAGTGACAGTTATGTTATATCCGTTTTTCGGGTGAGTGAGAAGTTAGTTCGGCTGCTCGTGGGGCGTTCTTCAATTTAGCTTTATATAAGCGGGCTTAAGGGCTGTTAAGCTAAGGTACATAAAGCATAAACATTTAACTACTGGGGAAAGAGATAGACCGTAGCCCTTCTTGAGGTCCGCATGGGAGATTGATTAATTTTAACACATTAGCAGTCTACCAACATGGGCTCAGACATACAGGGTAAAGTTGTTGATCGCTCTCAGCCTGGCGAGATGCCAGCAACGATCCCTGTTTAAATGCCCGGGTCAAGTTGGCATACGGCCTCCTTGCGGCGCCATCTGGATAGCTTCTTCAACAACCGTTGGGAGGTGAACAAACGTATGCAGCGAAAAAAATCCCGACCAGAATGGCGGTTTTGCGGCGGGCTAACAATCCGCCCACGTAAAAAACCTAAAAGTTATGAATGAGCAAGATGCCTCGGATACACGGACGGATACTCGCAACGACAACGCACGAAAATGGAACACGATTTGCGAGTATGCTCCTGGAATGTCAGAACCCTGTACACTCCCGGAGCTGCTCATAAACTAGAAGGAATCCTCACGCAGTACAAGGCGGATATTACTGCGGTCCAGGAAATAGGCTGGATAGGAAACGGTATGATTAGGAAGAAAAATTGCGACATTTATTACAGCTGTCACAAAAGGTTGCACTTACGTGGATGCGGATTTGTCGTGGGAAAGCGGTTAAGGTCGAAGGTCATCGACTTTAAACCTATAAGTGATCGCCTGGCTGTGATCCGCATCAGAGGCAGATTTTATAACATCAGGCTTATACATATGTGCACACGCCCCTACCGACGAGGCTGAAGAACCTATCAAGGAGGACTTCTATGACCTCCTGGACAACGCCTACGGAGCTTGTCCGGAGTACGATGTAAAAATCGTGCTCGGGGACTTCAACGCCAAAATCGGTAAGGAGAACACCCTTGGCGGAGTGATTGGAAAGCACAGCCTCCACGATACAACAACAGATAACGGCTTCCGATTCGCTGACTTTGCGACAGCTCGTAATGCGTAAAATGCGGTGATAAGTAGCACGAGATTCTCTCGCAAGCGAATCCACACAGCAACCTGGCGATCTCCGGACGGTCGAACCGCCAACCAAATCGACCATGTGCTCATTGACGCAAGGCACTCGTCAAACATCCTGGATGTGCGAACACTCAGAGGGGCAAATGTCGACTCTGACCACTTCCTCGTAGCAGCAAGATTCAGAGCTCGACTGTCCAATGTCAGAAAGCTGCACCAGCCCATCAGGAGGAGGTTCGACATTGGGCGCCTGAGCACACCGGATGTTGCCAGAGTCTACAGGGAGCAGCTGAGCGACAGACTCTACGGTATGCCTACGTCGAACACAAATGCCAATAATATGTGGCTGCATTGCCGCTCAGCCATTTAGGAAGTAGCCGAAACCACCTTAGGATACCTACCACCCCCGACAAGAAACCCGTGGTATGATGGCGAGTGTGAGCAGAAAAAGGCAGCAACCGACGAGGCGTTATCAAAAAGCGCTTCAGAGAAAAACCAGGGAACCCCAAGAAGAGAACAGAGCCATAAGAAGGGACGAGAAAAAACGACTGCGATAAAAGAAAAGAATCTTCGCAGCCTCCCAGCTCAAGGATATCGAGGAGTCTAGGGATAAACATAAAATGCGAGCCTTTTACAAGAAAGCCAAAGGCCTTGCAGGAGGCTTCAGAAAGGGCACCCAGGCTCTTCGAAACTGCGAGGGTAATCTTGTCACCGACCGGCAGGGAATAGTGGATGTGTTTAAGCAGCATTTCCAGCAGCTGCTTAACGAGCATGACCAAGAGAGAGTGGTAGGGACCGAGGAAATCCCAACTCCAGCCGCTGAAGTAGTCCTCCCACCCAGCATCGAAGAAGTCGGCACAGCAATTCAGAAGCTGAAGAACAACAAGGCCGCAGGCTCGGATGGCTTGCCATCAGAGCTCTTCAAGGTTGGCGGCGATGTTCTGGTAGGGAGCGTGCACCAGATCATCTGCAGAATACCAGCTCTATTTGCCCCATCCACAAAAAAGGCGATCCTGCCTCTTGCAAGAACTATAGAGGTATATCCCTGCTCAATGTCGCATACAAGATCCTGTCCAGCGTATTGTGTGAACGCCTAAAGCCATTTTGCACCGCACTAATCGGCAGCTACCAGTGCGGCTTCCGGCCCGGCAAATCAACTATGGACCAAATTTCCACACTTCGACAAATCCTCGAAAAGACCAACGAGTTTCGAATCGATACACACCATCTTTTCATTGATTTCAAAGCCGCATACGACAACATTCATCGTGAAGAACTGTTTGGGGCGATGGCCGAATCCGGGATCCCGGGTAAAACTGATCCAGTTGTGTCGCGCCACGCTAAAAAACACGCGATGCACCGTGCAACTCGGTTCTAGGACCTCGGAACCATTCGAAACATGCACCGGATTTCGGCAAGGAGATGCGCTGTCATGTGACTTCTTCAACCTGGTGCTGGAGCAGATAGTGCGACGGGCAGTCATCAACAGGGAAGGCACTACCTTTTACAAGTCCAGCTGCTAGGATACGCGGATGATATCGACATCATCGCGTGTTCTCGCCGTGGCATTGTGGAAGCATTCACAGCGATTGAAGAACAGACGAAACGAGTTGGTCTTAAGATCAATGAGGACAAGACGAAATACATGCTGTCAAGCAAAAACCAATCCGTCGCTCACCACCTGGGACAAAATATAACAGTTGACAGCTACAATTTCGAGGTAGTTAAGGAGTTTGACTACCTCGGGGCAAACGTAAATTCCACAAATGACGCCACAGTGGAGATCCGGCATAGAATCGCCCTTGGCAACCGCTGCAACTTCGGCTTGTCCAAACAACTGGGGTCAAAACTCCTCACTCGAAAGAGCAAAGTCATGCATTACAAAACGCTCATTCTGCCAGTCTTGCTGTACGGAGCCGAAAGCTGGACGACAAGCAGGACAGCGGAGCTGATTTTGGGTTCTTTCGAAAGAAAAATTCTGCGCCGGATATTTGGTCCTGTCTGTGAGGAAGGTGAATGGAGAAGAATACACAACCGCGAACTCTACGAGCTGTACTGAATGTAGTCCGGAAGGCAAGGATCCATCGACTACACTGGCTCGGCCACATCGAGCGCATGGACATCAACGCTCCAGCTAAGAGGGCTTCGACTCCGAGCCTCCTGGTTCGAGAAGAAGAGGAAGACCGATCCTCCAGTATAAAGACCAAGTAATCGCGAATGTAAGACATCTTGGTCTTGACAACTGGAAGCAGCGTGCCCGGGACCGTCAAGGATGGAAGGCAGCTATAGCTCAGGCTCAGATCCTCCATGGATCGCTGGCCTGATAAGTAAGTAAGTAAGCAATAAGCTCGGTAATGCACATGGTAAAACTTCGAAATATAGAGGCTGCACTTGGGGCAGACCAAGAACCTTGTGGCAACCAGAAGGGAAACCTTAAGCACTTTAACGGGTGTCATTACAGGCCACTGTACATGCCGTCAAACTAGGGCTATCTGCCAATGACTTCTGCTGCGGCTGCATGGATGAGGAGGAATAGGAATCAATTCACCACCTCCTCTGCTCATGTGCTTCTTTCGCGAATCGCAGGAGGATCGACCTCGGCGCGCCTTTCTACGAAAACTTAAGTGAACTAGCATGTATAAAAATAGCTCAACTCCATCGCTTCATCAGAAGCGCTGATTGGTTTTCAGGTGCCGGATCTAGGTACAATGATCCATGTGGTATCACAATGGGCCGACTTCGGGCTACCACTATAACCTTATCTAACCTTCGCAAAGGAGTACTATACCACGCTGCATGATAAACAGTTTCAATCAATCGGTCGACTTCGAACTTTAGTTCGTACGGCGTCCTAAGTACCGCTTAGTCATAAAGCATGAAGTCATAAAGCAGGTCCCTTCTGTTGAATTGAAAACAGCATCACCTCACCGGTGTTATCGGCCATGACCTCAATGATTTTCTCGATTTCAACCATACCTCAGTCCATGCAGCCTGATTGCAAGGTCTCCTTCCATAACGCTCAGCCCAGAGACTTATTTGTCCTTAAGATGCTCCTTTCGCAGTTTGCTCACGAGCAGCTAGACGTGGCTAATTGGGAAACATTAGCTCCTTATCGCATAAAATATAATTTCTACATCAAAGTTAGTCCGACACGATTCATGTGCTCTCAATGGTGCTCGTGCAAGTTGCTGTGGTCTTCCTTCTTTCCTCGTTAAACTGCTCTCGGTATTCGTTTAAACAACCCAAAAAAAGAACTCATGATCCGTGCTCCGGCAGCTCTCCGAAAAAGCTCTTCCTTCAAAAACCTTAAGTTGCTGCCCAAACTGTGTTCGATTAAATAAACTTTTCGATAATTAACATAAGTTTCCTTCATCCAACTCACAGAAGGAAACCACTTCATCACTACGTCTGACTACTGATGTACGCTCATGTGGAAGTTGCTGCCCGCAATCGAAGTTCCCGCATCGAAATTCGGATCGATTTGTCTTCATTTTGCTTATCTGGTTCCACGGGAAATCTGTTGGCAATTTTTGAAGTTCCTTATCGTGACTCCTCTCCATGCCGGTCGTCGCATATGTCATTTCTCATCTATCCAACTGAAGGCTCTAACAGAGATGGTAACAGTCCGATTTGGGAGTTGGTTGTCATTATTTTCACTCGCCATACGACGCATTCCACATGGTAATTCCGTACGGATGGTATGAGAAGAGAAAAAAATTCTGCGAACGATGCCATGCGATTGAGATTGAATTTCCCAAAGAAGCCCACGTCTTCCTGTCTAGCTCTTCGGTCGGTCGATGCTACTACGGCCATGCATCACACCGTAGGTGTGTGTTTTGTCATGAATAGAATGGGATGGGACAAGCTGTTCTTGTCGAACCGAAATCGGAGATAAAATTTCATTCATTCATTCATTCAGTCAGATGGACAGCTACGAGGAGCTCTAGCTAACTCATCTGGCACGAGTGCTGTCTACCGTATATCTGTACTTGGCAGAAGGAATGCTTGTGCCGCGTGATTAATGTTCAAGCGCTATACGGTTCCGGGTTATTACGTACGAAAGACTGTTGCAAGATGCAGTTTGTCGGTCGACTCTATTTGGCAGCACTCTTCCTGTATAACTTACGGTAATATAGGCAATTACACTTTGCGGTTGCTGAATGGCCCATTTCTAGGAAGGTCCGATAAAAGGACTGAGTAAAATCACCGTTAATGAAACATTGCCATTTGGTAAACAAAATTGCAACAAACGGTGGCATGAGGCACGTTAGGTTTAAAGGCAAGTTGACAACCAAACGATGTGGGATTTCATCTTTTAATTGGAAATCTCGTTAACCAACGATATGCCTGTCGAGCTGCCTGACTGTCTGTGTTAACCGCTCTGTAACTACATGTACTTCATGGCATAGTTCCTCGATAGTTTGCTGCAGGAGATATGCCATTCCTATGACCGGGGTACTAAACGACCATGATGTTTAGCGGTGATTCGACGGAATTTGTTTGGTTTGTTAACGTGTCTTATACAAACATCTGTGCTCCTCGACATCTGTTGTGTGTCCGTAGGCTAATGAGATTCTCCATATTTGTTGAGGCGAATCGGATTTGATCTGTGAGCCACGACGAACGGCTAGCGGACATGTACCAAGTGTGTCGTAGATACAAATTCATCATTTACAGGTGAAGAGGTGAGAAATGGTGTTGCTTTGTTGATGGACGGATAGTGGAAGAGGGCCATCTTTGATGTTCAAATGCCAAACAGGCACATGGCAGGTGTTAGAGATTTTAATCGGTTTTGAGGAGTGCCGCAGATTGTGCAATGTGCAGCTGCCTGTTTATTGTTGCAGAGGAATTTCAAGATTGACGAATTGTGGCTATGAATGCTGTGATCTGTGCATGAGCGTTTGTATAATCTATGCAAAATGCTTTTTATGGATATGCTGGATATGTACATACCTACTTCGATGCCCGTCTAATGGACATGACTGAAGGTGAACCATTGCAATGTCTGGCTACAGTGATTCAGTGACTTTGAGAAGGCGACTTAGAGAATGAGTAGTCAAAGGCCCTTGACATCTGCCAATTATTCACAGAATTTAAGGCTTGTTGACAGCATTTACAGACTCGAATTGTCTGACTTTTCCACTAAGCTAATCTAATATTGTTTTAACTGCATCTTGGTATATGGTATAAGTAGTGAACGTGGACGTAAATCCAAAAATCTCAGCACCTATCGTGTCCATCGTTTTTTCTTATCTAGTTTTCCATACATATAAGAGGGCATGTTCTCGGACATACAGGGTAAAGTCGTTGATCGCTCTCATCCTGGCGAGATGCCAGCAACGATTCGTATTTAAATGCCCGGGTCAAGTTGACATACGGCCTCCTTGCGGCGCCATCTGGATAGCCTCTTCAACAACCGTTGGGAGGTGAACAAACGTATGCAGCGACAAAACCCCGCCCAGAATGGCGATTGTGCGGCGGGCTATCAATTCACTTACGTAAAAAACCTAAAACCGACAGCTCGTAATGCAGTGATAAGAAGCACAAGATTCCCTCGTAAGCCGTAAGGTCGAACCGCCAATCAAATCGACCATGTGCTCATTGACGCAAGCCACTCTTCAAACATCCTGGATGTGCGAACATTCACAGGGGCAAATGTCGACTCTGACCACTTCCTCGTAGCAGCAAGTTTCGACTGTCCAATGTCAGAAAGCTGCACCAGCCCACCAGGAGGAGGTTCGACATTGGGCGCCTGAGCACACCGGAGGTTGCCAGAGTCTACAGGGAGCAGCTGAGCGAAAGACTCTACGGTATGCCTACGTCGAACACAAATACCAATAATATGTGGCTGCATTGCCGCTCAGCCATTCAAGACGTAGCCGAAACCACCCTAGGATACCTACCACCCCCGACAAGAAACCCGTGGTATGATGGCGAGAAAAACCAGGGACCGCAAGAAGGGAACAGAGCCATAAGAAGGGACGAGAAAAACCTACTGCGACAAAATAAAAGAATCTTCGCTACCTTCCAGCTCAAGGATATCGGGGGATAAGCATAAAACACGAGCCTTTTACAAGAAAGCCAAAGACCTTGCAGGAGGCTTGAAATAGGGCACCCAGGTTGCTCGAAACTGCGAGGGTAATATTGTCACGGATGTATTTAAGCAGCATTTCCAGCAGCTGCTTAACGAGCATGACCAAGAGAGAGTGGTAGGGACCGAGGAAATCCCAACTCCAGTTGCTGAAGTGCTCCGCCCACACAGCATCGAAGAAGTCGGCACAGCTATTCACAAGCTAAAGAACAACAAGACCGCAGGCTCAGATGGCTTGCCATCAGAGCTCATCGAGGCTGGCGGCGATGTTCTGGTAGCATGTCCGACGACTGGAATACCAGCTCTCTTTGCCCCATCCACAAAAAAGGCGATCCTACCTCTTGCAAGAACTATACATAGAGGTATATCCCTGCTCAATGTCGCATACAAGATCCTGTCCAGCGTATTGTGTGACGTCTAAAGCCATTTTGCACCACACTAATCGGCAGCTACCAGTTCGGCTTCCGTTCCGGAAAAACGACTTTAGACCAAATTTTCACACTTCGACAAATCCATCGTGAAGAACTGTTTGGTGCGATGGCCGAATTCGGGATCCCGGGAAATCTAATCCAGTTGTGGCGCGCTACGCTAAAAAATACGCGATGCACTGTGCAATTCGGTTCTAGGACCTCGGAACCATTCGAAACATGCACCGGATTTCGGCAAGGAGATGCGCTGTCATGTGACTTCTTCAACCTGGAGCAGATAGTGCGACAGGCAGGCGTCAACGGGGAAGGCACTATCTTCTACAAGTCCTTCCAGCTGCTAGGATACGCTGATGATATCGACATCATCGCGTGGTCTCGCCGTGACATTGTGGAAGCATTCACGGCGATTGAAGAACAGGCGAAACGAATTGGTCTTAAGGTCATTGAGGACAAAAAGAAGTACATGCTGTCAAGCAAAAACGAATCCGTCGCTCACCACCTGGGACAAAATATAACAATTGACAATTTCGAGGTATCTAAGAAGTTTGTCTACCTCGGGGCAGTCGTACATAAATTCCACAAATGACACCACAGTGGAGATCCGGCATAGAATCGCCCTTGGCAACCGCTGCTACTTGGGTCAAAACTGCAACTTGGGTCAAGACTCCTCACTCTAAAGACCAAAGTCATGCTTTACAAAACGTTCATACTGCCAGTCTTGCTGTACGGGGCCGAAAGCTCGACGTTAGGCAGGACAGTGGAGCTGATTTTGGGTTCCTTCGAAAGAAAAATTCTGCGCCGGATATTTGGTCCTGTCTGTGAGGAAGGTGAATGGAGAAGAAGACATAACCGCGAACTCTACGAGCTGTACAAAGATGTGGATGTAGTCCGGAAGGCAAAGATCCGTCGACTACACTGGCTCGGCGCACATCGAACGCATGGACATCAACGCTCCAGCTAAGAGGGTCTTCGACTCCGAGCCTCCTGGTTCGAGAAGAAGAGGAAGACCGAATCTCCGGTATAAAGACCAAGTAATCGCGGATGTAAGGCATCTTGGTCTTGATAACCGTCAAGGATAGAAGGCAGCTAAGTAAGTAAGTTTTCCATATAGGGAACTGAAGCCCACGCTCTCTGCTTTTGGTCATTCGAAAATAAAATCACCGGTGAATCATCGAATGATACTGCTCTTTTTATATCCGGTCTTCCAATAGGGATTTTCAAATTTTGACAGTTGATAGCGGCCATATTGTTAAAACTGCACCTGTCAAATTGGTTGCCGTTTATTCAGCCTGTTTTTCCATGCACTCAACATGGCCTAGCCATATTAGGCGTTGGATCCGAAGACGCCGTGCCGTGCCACTATTAAGTCTTCTCGTCCACCCCCATTTAGGCAGGTCGGGCCGAAAATCGTACACAGAATTGTTCGCTTCTTACGATCAAGGCCTCCTCATCCGCTTTCGATAAGGTCGATGTCTCTGCGCCATAAAGCAGTACTGGGACGATAAGGGTCTTGTATATGGTCACCTTGGTTTTTCGAGAGAAGAGTTGGCAAGAGTTATTCTGCGTTTGATTTCGTCACTGATGCCATTGCTGCATGTCACTGCGGAGCCTAGGTAGATGAAGTCCTTGACTACCTCGAAATTACACCTGCCGATATGTGCGCCCTGGCCAAGACGCCGGTGGTTCGTGTCCTTTTTCGACCACTGCATATATTTAGTTTTGCCCTCAGTTACCGCCAGTCCCATTTAAGCCGCTTGCTTCTCAATGCTCGTAAAGGCCTCAATGACATCTCGCTCTCATCGGTTGTACGTACTAGTAAAAGATGGTGCCCCTCGTGCTGACCAGTGAGTTTTGCACGATCCTTTCCAGGACGATGTTGAAAAAGGCACACAATAGCGTGCCGCCCTGTCTAAAACCTCTTTTGACATAAAACGTATTGGTTAAGTCGCTTCCGACCCCGATGGAGCAGCGAGGGTTATCTAATGTCATCCTGCACAATATGGCGAGTTTGGCAGTGCTGTCATAACTAGACACGGCGTTGTATAGCTCGCCACTATTTATGCTATCGTATGCAGCCTTAAAGTCAACAAACAGACGGTGGGAGTCGATCTGGAACTCGTTTGGTTTGTCCCAAAGGGGTCTCCTTTCTTGTGGATCGGGCAAACGATACTAAGATTCCATTCTTCGGGCATGCATTCCTCTGACCATATTTAACAGAAGAGCTGGTTCGTACTCCCAACCTGGTCATCTCCAGCTTTATTAGACTTCAGTTTCGATATCGCTATCTTAACCCCGTCTAAGTCGGGTGGACGGATTTCTCTCTCATCTCTATCCAGTGTGTATGTTGCGCTCTGCCTGACGGCGTCATTTTGACCATCTTCGTCGTTATACAGTTCGCATAAAGAGTCTTTCCATATTCTCAGCATCGACTGTGATTGAACTGCGAGGTGTCCATGTGGCTTTATGACCTAGGCATGTTCGTTTTACTCTTTGATAAAACTTTCGAACATCGTTTCAGTGATAACATGGCTCTTTCTCCTCAATCGCGTGCTTTTCGTGCATGCTCCTCGCTTACTTTCCGCTCATAGAGCTCACGAGCAGCTCTCGTTCGTCGATGTACATAACGTGGCCATATATGCATTCTGTTTTTCTGCATATACCTGTCTGCAATCATCATCAAACCAAGGGCTTCTCCTGTGCGGTCGCTGAAAACCTAATACATCCGAGGCAGCACCCCTGATAGCGCTTTGACAACGTTTCATGCTTTGTGCAGTTTGCATCGGCTCTTGAGAAAGCTTGAGGAGACACGATCGCAAAGGTCGTGGCGGTCTCATACGACCAGATTCCCGACGTAAAATTTTGCTGGTTCTTCTCGACTCCGCAGTGTTCGGCTGCAACAAGGTAACGATCCGAGTCAACATTTGCACCTCAGAAGATTCGGACAACTAAGATGCTGGAGGAGTGTTCGGCGTCGATCCTAATATGATCGATCTGGTTAACAGATAATTGATCAGGAGACCACCAGGTCCCCTTATGGACACTGAGATGTGGGAATCGTGTGTTAGCTACTAGGAGATTACGCCCCGTCACAAAGCTTATTAGCCTGAATCCGTTTTCGGATGTGGTGGTGTGTAGGTTGTGCTTTCCTACGACTCGTTCAAAGATGTTCTCCTTACCCAGCTTCGCGTTGAAATCACCCACAACAATCTTGGTGTCATAGCTGGGACATTGAGCATTATGTTCTATCTAGGAGGTCGTAGAAGTCATCTTTGACTCTGTCTTTTTGTTCTGTGGAGGCGTGATAGCATATCAAACTGATATTCCCGAAGATAGCTTTGATGTGAATAGTTATGAGGCTTAGGACTTTTTGCCTGAAGCCACCCCGAACAACAAATCCGCATGCAAATAGGCGTTGTTTGCTCTCCCTGTACATAGCAGTTTTCGTAGTATACCTATGTCACAGTTTTTCGTCCTATTTTTATCCGGTCCATCCTATCGCACTTCTTGGAGTCCGGGGATGTTTGCTTTATAGCAACCTAGCGCCTTATCTAACTGTTCGGCGGCACCTGGTCTGTTAAAGGACCCAACATTCCAGGTGCAGAATCGATACTCCCGTCCTTGTATACGTTTGCGGGTGTCGTCAACACGTAGTATGTCTGCTAAATCTGAGGCTTGTGGTTGTCTATGAGTTATGAGGCTTACTAGGCCCAACCGACTAAACTTGTTTTTTAGCACAAGAAACACGCCATTCGCTCGTCTCCATCTATAATTTAATTTCCGGAGGCGACAAGGTGTTTGACTACGGTGGCTCTTCTCTTAGCCTTGAGTTACACCCTCACTCAAGGCTAAGACCTTATAACGTAAACCTTGTGCGAGCAAAGGTAACAGGGAGAGGGAGAGTTTCGCACAGGTTCACACACAACCTGAACAGAGTGCAGTGGTTTTGGGTCGAAGATGTTCGTTTCACTACTCTCAGGGGTGGTTGTCCTAGATAGGACGAGAGCCGACCGATTTTCGCGTTGGTTATAATTCACAGTAATTCATTCGTGCACTTTTGGTGTTAATATTGCATACGCAGAGGATGAATTTCAGTTGGCCATATACTGCGAGTGTTATGGATGCTACCCCTAAGAGGCCTTTATTAGTCCTTTGTCATCCCCCTTTAGTCCTTTGTCATCCCCTTCGTTAAGCTATTGGGTGATTTGATTTTTCAGTATTCCATTTTCGATGGGTTACGCGTAATTCGTGATATGTGTCAATGCCAGGCATGCTCACGCAGCAATGCCGTTTCATCAACTTTTTCTTCTTAAAGGGGCGCTACAGTTTGGGGTGAACTTGGGCCTCAACCAACATGCCCCTCCAACTAGCACGATCTTTTGCTAGCCTTTTCCATTGCCGTACACCTAGTTGACTGATGTCCTCTTCCACCTGTGTGCACCATCTTAAGTGCGGCCGTCCTCTGCTGTGTCGTCCCTCGAGGTTGGATTCAAAGACTATCCAGGCTGGAGCTGTGGTGTCCATTCGCTCTGCATGGCCTAGCCATCTTAGGCGTTGAATCCGTAGACGCCTCACTAGAATCATGTCGCTGAACAGCCTGTAAAGTTCGTGGTTTAATCTTTTCCTCCATCCCCCGTCTGCGTTTACAGGCCCGAAAATCATGCGCAAAATCTTTCTCTCGAACCGACCAAGGGCCTCCTCATCGGCTTTTGATAGTGTCCATGCTTCTGCGCCGTACAGCAGGACCGGGACGATAAGGGTCTTATATAGAGTCAACTTTGTCGTTCGAGAGAGGGCTCTATTAGCCCAAAGAAACAGCGATTTGCAAGACAGGTGCTCACCGATTCGAATGGAGCAGCGAGCATTCTCCAAAGTCATCCTGCATAGTCTGGCAAGTTTAGCAGGTATGTCAAAGGTAATCATAGCGTTGTATAGCTCATCTCTAATTACACTGCCGTATGCGGCTTTGAAGTCGACAAATAAGTGGCGAGTGTCGGCTTGAAATTCATTGGTTTTTTCCTGGATCTGCCGTAGTGTAAAGATTTGGTCGATGGTTGACTTCCCTGGCCTGAATCCACACTGATAAGGACCTATCAGCTTATTTACAAAAGGCTTTAGGCTTTCACAGAAAACGGCAGAGAAGATTTTGTAGGCGATGTTAAGGAGGTTTATTCCCCCATAGATGGCGCAGTCAAAGGGGTCTCCTTTCTTGTGGATCGGGCATACGATGCTGAGACTCCATTTCTCGGGCATGCTTTCCTCTGACCATATCTTACAGATGAGCTGGTGCATGCTCCTAACTAGATCATTCCCAGCTGCCTTGAAGAGCTCAGCAGACCGATATGGCGACCTTAACTTCGTCGAGGTCAGGGGGGACGGAATTCTCTGCGGTCTTTGTCGTTAGGAAATTAATCATTCTGCCTGACAGCGGCATATTGACTAACATCGCCGTTATACAGTCTGCAGAAGTGGTTTTTCCATATTCCATTTCTTAGCATTGACTGCGATTCTACTACTAGGTGTCTCTTCTCATCCCTGCAGTCTTCCGCTCTGGCTTTATAACCTTGGCATGTTCGCTTGTTCTGTTGATAAAACTTTCGAACGTCTCGCCTGCAGTAACACCTCTCCAAATTCTCAATTGCGCGCTCCTCGTGCTCTTTCTTCTTTCTTCTGAGAAGCTTATGCTCCTCCCTTCTGTTTAACTCGTAGAGCTCACGATCCGCTCTTGTTCTTCTATGCGGCGAGGTTTTATGTGCCCCCTGCCTCGCTGTGTGAATCCTCCTGCACTCGTCATTGAACCAGGTGTTCCTTCGTGGTGGAGCCTTGAAGCTCAAAACTTTAGATGCAGTGCTTTTCAGGCCTTGTTTGCAAAGGTTCCACTGCTGTTCTATTGACAGCGAGGAGGGTTGAGGTGTATTGGAGAGCTTAAAGGAGACGCGATGTCCGTAGGCGCATCTTGGCTACTACAAGATAGTGGTTTGGCGTCGATCGTGATTAATCTGGTTAGTGATTCAGTGGTCTGGCGACCGCCTGGTGCCGTTGTGTGTATCGAGGTGCCGGGAAGCGCGTACTGGCTAGAAGGAGTTTTCGCCTCATAGCAAGATCAATCAGCCTGTGTCCGTTATCGGATATGGTATCGCGTAGGCTATGTTTGCCGATGCTTTCAAGCATCAAAGATGCTTTCCTTACCCAGGTTAGCATTGAAGTCTCCTAGTACAATTTTGATGTCATTGCTGGGACATTGGGCATACGTTCTGTCTAGGAGATCGTAGAACTCATCTTTGGCGGAGTCTTCCTTGTCTTCCGTTGGGTTGTGGACGCAGATCAAGCTGATCTTAATAAGTTTAGCCTTGATACGGATCGTTATAAGGCATTCGCTCACATGCCGCAAGCTTAGGACTTTTTGCCTTAGTCCACCTCGAACAACAAATCTCTCTCCCTATAGCAGTCGCCGCAGTAAATGTCGCAGTTTTTCATCTGCTTAATACCCGGTCCATTCCACAAGTTGTCCGGTTTCAAGTGGCCTGTTTAGGGACCTAATATACCGAGTACAGAGCCGAAGATCATAGTCCTTTTTTCAAAGGTCGTCAACATTATTCCGGTCCGTTTTATCTGAGGCTTGTGGTTGTTTCGGAGTTTCTGCTTTTTATACGGCTACGGCTTACTAGGCCGTAGCCCAACCGACTAATCCTGTTTTTGGCACAGGAGGATCACCATTCGCCCTTGCCCGTCTGCAATTTTCACAGGGAATCTCCAGGTGGCACCACGACGATGTGGGGATGGGGCTTACTAACAGTGCCGCAAGATGTTCGTCTGTGGTGGCTCTTCTCGATTTTAGCAGGCCGACATCCGTCGGATAGATGCTACCCCAACGAGGCCTTTGTTAGTCTTCTGCCTCTTCATCAACTACGCATAGTTTAAATTATTGAATTTTATTGCCAGCATTTTTGCTCTCTGAAGTGATCGCGTGGCAACCTTCTGAAATCTCCTAAAATCATCATACAATCAGTGATCTTTCCAATAGGTATCCTTCCACTTCCTCAGAATTTTGACATTGCCCTCATCCTTATTAGATAGTCTATTAAGCCTTGAGAGTGCCGTGGTGCAGTGGCCTATGACGGCGATGACACGGGATCGAATCTCGACAACAGCATGTCATCGAACGTGTTTTTAACGGTGGTTCTCCTCAGAGGGGTTCTGACAAAACCCCTGTAGTATAATTGTCATGAAAAAGCTTCCCGAAATTCGCTGTTCGGAACCAGCAATAAACTGAAGGTCCCTTCCACTTATGGGTAATAAAAATCACACACAACATGGGTGATTGAGCCAAGGTCAGCTTTGGTCCTTTAAGGACTGTAACGCCAGCATATTATATACATCAAGCCTGACACTATCTGCGCTTCAAATGGTTACTAGGCGTAAAGCCCCCCGCGTCAAATTACGAATTTTAATTTTTAATTTTCGTGGGGGCCAATACCCCCATTTATTAAGCTTATATCAAGCTAGCATTCTTAATTCTAACTTAACTGACTAACAAGAATGGGAGAGGGGGGGCGCGATTAGGGAACTATGGTAGGAAGAAGGGGAGCATACCGAGAAGACGAGGTTTTAGGCATGGAGTGCTCAGGTTGAAATCGAAGTTAGTGTTCGAATTGACACTTCCCAGCATACGGGAAATGGGTTCATTGGAGCCGTAAGAGGTGCGGGGGATGGATAGATAGCAGAGACGAGGATTGCGAGTATTACGAGGGTTAGTGTTAAGGCATATAGAGTTGTAGAGGTTGGCGCAGTCAATGGTACCTGTTAGGAGTTTATGAATGAAGAGGATGTCTTCTTTCCTCCAACGTACTCAGATTTATTAGTTCGAGTCGGTCTGATAGGGCGGTAAGAACAGAGGATTTTGCCAGTGCAGACCTCGAAGAGCGAAGCGTAGGTATCGACGCTGGATGCTCTCGATTTTAGAAATGTGGGTTTGTTGATAAGGGGACCACGCATGAGATGCGTATTCAAGAAGGCGGCGAACGAAGGTAATATAGAGGGATCGAGTCACGTAGGGATTGGAGAATTCTTTAGACCAGCTTCACGAAATCGAGTGCTGAATTTGCTTTAAGAATTATATCGTCGATATGTGCACGAAAATTGAGCTCTTGGTCACATAGTATGCCAAGATCGCGGATAACCTGAACGGTAGAAATGGGTTGGTTATGGAGAAAGTAGAGACGAGGAGAGGATTGGACATGTTTACGCGAGAAGGTGATAGATTGGCGTTTGGAAATGTTAAGCTCCAAGCGATTTTCGGAACACCAGGTAGAAAAGCTATTGAGATCGGATTGAATAAGGGAAGAGTCTTGTAGCGAGGAAATGGTCTTAAAGAACTTGGTGTCGTCCGCGTACAGTGAGAGATGGGAATGTTTGATGATTATCTCAATGTCGTTTATGGTAAGAATGAAAAGAAGTGGACCTAGGTGGCTACCTTGGGGAACGCCAGAAGAGGCTAAGAAAGGGTTAGAAAAGGCAGATCTAAAGCGAACACTATAGTAACGGTTTTTTAAATATGAAGATATCCACTTCAGCGCAGTGGGTCCAAAGCCTATGGAAGACAGGTTGAAGAGTATTAGATTGTGAGATATTTTGTCGAAGGCTTTACTGAAGTCAGTTGTAATGACGTCGACTTCGTTCCCATTCTCTAGTGCTGAGAGGGTGAAGGACACGAATTCGACAAGGTTTGTGGTTGTAGACCTGGATTCGCGGAATCCATGTTGATTTGAGGAGATTAGAGATTTGCAATGGAAACTTAGAGTGTCATACAAGGTGCTTTCGAAAAGTTTGGGTACATGTGAGAGTTTTGCGATGGAGCGGTAGTTGTTAACATCACCCTTTGGACCTTTTTTATGAATAGGAGTTATGAAAGCGGTTCTCCATATCTGGGGAAATTCTCCGAGGGACAGGGATAAGTTAAATAATTTTGAGAGCGGGACGGAGAGAATGAAGGAACATTTTTTTAATAATATGGCGGGGACACCATCGGATCCAGGAGTGAACACATCATTAAGTTGATTCAGTTAATATCAATGATATGGGGTTCAACAGAACGTTGGAGAAATTTGGTAGGTAGTCGAAATAGGAAGTGTCCGGCACAAAGGAGTCATCGGCGAAAGATTGTTGGAAAAGGTTGGCAAAAAAGTTGGCCATAGTGTTGGGATCATTCGAGGTTTCGCCATGGAAAGAGAGTGAGGTTGGGTAGCCATCAGATTTCCTTTTGTAGTTGACAAATTTAAAGAAGGACTTAGGATTGTTGATAAGGGGATAAAGGGGGCGCTATTGAGATATTCGTTGATTAGGTTGAAATTTGCCTTGTGGAAGTCGTAAAACTTGAGCGCTGGAGGGGAAGAGTTCAGCGGCGGAGAGTCGAGAAAAAACGAGAGAAGAAGGGGAGGATGGTAATTGTCGATGGTTGATAAGGAATGGGGACAAAGTGAAACAGAGGAATTAATAGGGTCGGTTGTGAAAATCAGATCTAGCTTTCTACCCATGTAATTTGAGATGCCACTCGCTTGGCTAAGGTTTGAATCGGCTACGCTATCTAAGAAGAGACGTTCTTTGGCAGAAGATGGATTAGTGGCAGTGTAAAATGATTGATCTTCTGATGGTTCCCATTGGAGAAAAGGAAGATTGAAATCGCCGAAGAGAAGGATTTCATCGCGGGGATCCCGTAAGTCATTTATGTGATCAATCGCATAAATAGCGAGTTCATAGGATTGAACAAGTAGCACAAGATTCCCTCTCAAGCGAATCCACACAGCAACCTGGCGATCTCCGGACGGTCGAACCGCCAACCAAATCGACCATGTGCTCATTGACGCAAGGCACGCGTCAAACATCCTGGATGTGCGAACATTCAGAGGGGCAAATGTCGACTCTGACCACTTCCTCGTAGCAGTGAGATTCAGAGCTCGACTGTCCAATGTCAGAAAGCTGCACCAGCCCATCAGGAGGAGGTTCGACATTGGGCGCCTGAGCACACCTGAGGTTGCCAGAGTCTACAGGGAGCAGCTGAGCGAAAGACTCTACGGTATGCCTACGTCGAACACAAATGCCAATAATGTGTGGCTGCATTGCCGCTCAGCCATTCAGGAAGTAGCCGAAACCACCTTAGGATACCTACCACCCCCGACAAGAAACCCGTGGTATGATGGCGAGTTTGAGCAGAAAAAGGCAGCAACCGACGAGGCGTACCAAAAGGCGCTGCAGAGGAAAACCTGGGCAGCGCAAGAAGAGCACCGAGCCAGAAGAAGGGAGGAGAAAAAACTACTGCGACAAAAGAAAAGAATCTTCGCAGCCTCCCAGCTCAAGGATATCGAGGGATAAGCATAAAACACGAGCCTTTTACAAGAAAGCCAAAGGCCTTGCAGGAGGCTTCAAAACGGGCACCCAGGCTCTTCGAAACTGCGAGGGTAATCTTTTCACCGACCCACAGGGAATAGTGGATGTATTTAAGCAGCATTTTCAGCAGCTGCTTAACGAGCATGACCAAGAGAGAGTGGTAGGGACCGAGGAAATCCCAACTCCAGCCGCTGAAGTAGTCCTCCCACCCAGCATCGAAGAAGTCGGCACAGCTATTCAGAAGCTGAAGAACAACAAGGCCGCAGGCTCAGATAGCTTGCCATCAGAGCTCTTCAAGGCTGGCGACGATGTTCTGGTAGGGAGCATGCACCAGATCATCTGTAGAATTTGGGAAGATGAGAGCATGCCCGACGACTGGAATACCAGCTCTATATACCCCATCCACAAAAAAGGCGATCCTACCTCTTGCAATAACTATAGAGCTATATCCCTGCTCAATGTCGCATACAAGATCCTGTCCAGCTGATTGTGTGAACGTCTAAAACCATTTTGCACCGCACTAATCGGCAGCTACCAGTGCGGCTTCCGGCCCGGCAAATCAACTATGGACCAAATTTCCACACTTCGACAAATCCTCGAAAAGACCAACGAGTTTCGAATCGATACACACCATCTTTTCATCGATTTCAAAGCCGCATACGACAGCATTCATCGTGAAGCACTGTTTGGGGCGATGGCCGAATTCGGGATCCTGGTAAAACTGATCCAGTTGTGTCGCGCCACGCTAAAAAACACGCGATGCACCGTGCAACTCGGTTCTAGGACCTCGGAACCATTCGAAACATGCACCGGATTTCGGCAAGGAGATGCGCTGTCATGTGACTTCTTCGACCTGGTGCTGGAGCAGATAGTGCGACGGGCAGCCGTCAACGGGGAAGGTACTATCTTCTACAAGTCCATCCAGCTGCTTGGATACGCGGATGATATCGACATCATCGCGTGTGCTCGCCGTGACATTGTGGAAGCATTCACAGGCGAAACGAGTTGGTCTTAAGGTCAATGAGGACAAAACGAAATACATGCTGTCAAGCAAAAACCAATCCGTCGCCCACCACCTGGGACAAAATATAACAACTGACAGCTACAATTTCGAGGTAGTTAAGGAGTTTGTCTACCTCGGGGCAAACGTAAATTCCACAAATGACACCAGAGTGGAGATCCGGCATAGAATCGCCTTTGGCAACCGCTGCTACTTCGGCTTGTCCAAACAACTGGGGTCAAAACTCCTCACTCGAAAGGCCAAAGTCATGCTTTACAAAACGCTCATTCTGCCAGTCTTGCTGTACGGAGCCGAAAACTGGACGATAAGCAGGACAACGGAGCTGATTTTGGGTTCTTTCGAAAGAAAAATTCTGCGCCGGATATATGGTCCTGTCTGTGAGGAAGGTGAAATGAGAAGAAGAGGAAGACCGAACCTGCGGTATAAAGACCAAGTAATCGCGGATCGGACATCTTGGTCTTGACAACTGGAAGCAGCGTGCCCGGGACCGTCAAGGATGGAAGGCAGCTATAGCTCAGGCTCAGATCCTCCATGGATCGCAGGCTTGATAAGTAAGTAAGTAAGCCATAGGATTTAATCTGTTGAGAAGGTAAGATATAAAAACAGATGACGTAGAGGGAATTACGGGGCAGTACGATCTTGATTGAAACAAAGTCGAGATAGGGGGAAGAGGATATTGCAATAATGGACGAGTCGATCATGTTTAGGGCGGCTATTAAAACGCCACGACACGGGCGGCTATCGATAGGTTGGTTGAGAAGGTCGTCGCGGTAGACGTTAAAATTTGATGGGAATAGTTCTTCGTTATTAATAGCGGGGATCAGCGAAGATTTCGAATGGTAAAACGTGAGACTGTTGGAAGACTGCTTGGGTTTTTGACCGGATACCTCTGACGTTCTGGTAATGAAAGGTGAGAGGAAGGTTAACGTGGTGGGCAGGAAGAGGATGGAAATTAGGGGCGAAAATATCTGTCGTGGTCAGCTCTGCTACGCTGGAGGTGGGATATTCGCTTTGAGTGGATATGTTGACGAAAAGCATCAAACGAAACGGACAAGATAAGGATTAATAGAGTGTCGACAGAAGGATGAAGAAGAACATGTTGCGTTCAGACCCAAGCTGGAGGGGAAGACTGACACCTTATTCAGAATCGAACTTATGATGCTGATGTTACGTACCAGGCTTAGCTCATCGACTAACACGTTGGTTCACATAGAATATGCTTATAGATGAGCAGAGTAAGCTTAGACCATTAGACTATTTCGTTTTCATTTCTCATGTCCTAACTTAGATTTATAATGCTCTTCATTCGGTCTTGAACTATTCCATAGGCTGTTTATAACCAGGGAAAAGTCCAAGAAAGTTTGAAGGTGTGAAGCACTTTTTTACCAGATCCGGGCAATGTGGTGCTCCGACTGAAGCGATGTAGTATGTCCTATTATGAAACGAAGACGCAAAACAGAGATTACAACCTCGCGTCTGGAGTCGTCCAATAATAAACGCCAAACAAAACGATCTACAAATCCCGAATGACAATTTTACCCACACGAGATACACCGATGACGCAGTAGCACCTCAGAACGCACGATTTACCTCGTTCTTGTCTACGGATGCAAGTTCATTTTGTGTGGCATTTTTCCCTGTTTCTTCGCCCTTTCCTCCGTCCACATTGTCCAAAAGACATACCACACGCATCGCTGACTGCCCGAATCCACTTAAGAAATCACCGCGATGGATACATTTCATTTAACTATCCAACTACCTACCATACAAGAGTTTTATGGTTATTGTCGTCGATTTTCTTAAAATTTATTGGAACTACGTGCGTTCATCCCATAAGCTTTAGCCCATAGAGCCGGATACGAAGAAGAATCGAAGCCTTATTACGGTTAACCGATAAATATTCGCGTTTTATAGTACGAGTATATGCGCATGGTGCCAGTGAGTCGATGGCGACGCGATTCTTAAATGCAAATCCATGCTCGATGCGGATCTGCTTGAAATGATTTGAGCGCAACTATGGCGCCTTAACAGCGGAGGAGGTGTTGTCAAATAAATTTACACTCTCCCAGTAACGCAAGACGACAATGTACTTTAAAGTGAGGAGCATCTCACCAGCTCCATCCGTTCGGTCCATGGCAGAACCGAAAACACTGTCAAATGAGTTCGCGAGATTGGTGTCATTCGAGCGAGCGTTATTCATACGATGGAACCGTGGCAGGAGCTGGGAGCTTGAGATTTTGCATAAAGATTTAGGAATCGTTTAGCATTTCCTCATTTCACTCCATCATGCCAGCACTATTCTGCCACTCGAATGGGGAGATGTAATAACAATAGACTTTCATCAGCGCACATCCCATTCATAAATGTGCACATCTTCAATGGGTGGTGCCAGTCCCAGATGTCTTTTGCTCCAACTCTATGCGAGATACTTTACGGTTAGAATGGGAGTTGTTTGTGCTCATCCTCGAGGATGGAATGTGATTATATGCATAGTGGAACGTGTTGACCTCGTTTCGTTCTTCTTTCTTTTTTTTTTGGGAAATGCCAGTATGGGTCATCGGAGGAGTGCGAGAGTGCGAATGACATTTGGAGTTAAGCCCGAAACTGACAGTGTCAGAAACTCGTTGATGTCCCTTGCATTTAAGCTCGCTCTTGTCAGGATTTCTGTATACCAACCCGTCGTAGCCTGGAAACCGCATCAGGATGGATGTATGTCCAATTGGTACGGAGATATGCAAATGAAACTGACTGACATGTATGTAAGTCATTCTCTGATGGTCGTGAAGCGGATTTAATAGTCTTGAACTGGAATTAAACGTGTTAGTCGCTCCAAGTTATAAACTCAAACATGCGAGGTGCTAGTTATAAAGACATCAAGCACGCTCGGGAGAAAGTCGGCTCTTAAGTATTTAATAAGCATAAGCGTTTTATAGTGTTGGAGTAGCACTATCAAAGAAGCTTGTTTGCTTTCTTGTGGTTGAAGGTGTGGTTTGAATGGATAGCAAACATCTCATTAGATATGTTCAACCAGGTGTGGCATGTCGAAGTGAATGGGTGTAGCACTGTGGCATTGCAACAGCTTGGAAGTTCAAGGCATCACAATGAGGAAAGCTTGCGTTAAGCAGGACGTATATATTTGTTCGCATATTATGATGGGTTGTTCCCATGGAACATATTGCGATAAGGGGGAATCTGCGAACAATCTCCACACGACTCTGTCTTCGGCTAGCCTAGTCACTTCGGACCAGGATTTGCCGGCCCTAGTACTCCACGGGCCGCCTCCAAGTTAAGCGTATACGACCTCGACCACTTCTTGTGGGGTCCAAGAAAGAAACATCCTTTCAATATCCGTTACCGGTTTACGCAGTGTATGGCCTATCCAGCTCCATACTCGACGTTGGATCTCTGCTGTGATGGGTTTATATGAAGCTCTTCGTTTGTGATCCATCCCGCCCAGAAGATTTTCAGAATTCATCTCAGGCAATTGTTAGAAGACTTGAAGACTTGAAGTGGTCTTCTAAGTCTCACATCTGTAGAGCAGATGGACGGATTTCACGTCCAAATTCAATATCCGAAGACGGTTAGACCTCCAGACGTTTCCAAGCGAGTATTAAGCGTGGCGGGCCTTGTCTACACGAGACAAGACATCAGTTTCTGCGGCCACAGAATTTGTTGACATCCTCGATTGGTGTTTCCCGTCTAGCAGGAGAGGTGTCTCGCATCATGAGCCTATTCTTATTAGTTTTGCCTTGGTAGCGTTGATTTTCAGTCTAGCTCTTCTGACGTTGAGGTCTAACGCGTGTAGTTTTTCGTGGAAGTTGCCTAGCAGGCAGACGTCGTCGGCTTTGGATTCCTTTCGTAGCGGCGTTGTTCGTGTGGTCTAGGTCAAGGTCAAGGTGTTAGTGAAAGAGGTGCTGTCTTGTCCTTGAAGCACACCTTGCAACCCGCCTCCCGGTAGAGCTCTGAGATGAACTTGATGATGGATTGCGGTATTCCAATATCTTGCAGGCCGTTCCACGACACCGACGTCTTGGCCAGAACGTCACTATTGGCAGCTATAACCTTGATGCAGTCAAGGATTTCATCTACCTTGGCTCACTGGTAACAAGCGGTATCGACACAAGCGCTGAGATTAGACGCAAAATAACTCTTGCCAACCGCTGTTTCTCCGAGCTCAAGAGGCAATTGAGTAGTAGAAGCCTCTCTCGGAAAACTAGGGTGACCCTCCAAAGAACCTTAATCATCCCGGTCCTCGTATACGACGTAGAGGCTTGGACCTTTTCCTTTATTGTTTCGAGAGCAAAATTCTGCGCACAATCTTCAGTCCCTTTTGTGGTGACGGAGAGTGAAGTAGAAGATTTGAAGAATTGTACGGACTGTACAGCGACAACGACCCAGTACGACGTCTATAGATCCAACGTCTAAGGTGGCTAGGCTATGTAGATATTATGGGCAGCAAAGCTCCGGCCCGAAGAGTCATCGACTCCAACCCCGAAGGACGACGTTACAGAGGACGGTCGCATCTAAGGTGGCACACACCAACTGAGCGTGCGACACTGGAAACAGCTAGCAAATGATAGCGCTAGCTGGAAAGGCTTGGCTGGGCTTCTCGCGGGACCATGTCGAAGACTTTCTCGAAGTCAACGAATAGCGGAAAGATGGAGGAGTTCCATTCAACCATTCATCAGTACATGAATGGTTGGGTCGAAAACCGGCTGCCTCATGGCGCAGATGTTCCTCGGCAGTTGCAGAATTTCGGTGCAGCATCAGTGAGGTGAGTAGCTTCTGGATAGCATTCAGTATTGAGATAATTCTCCAGTTTTTACGCTCTCTCAAATTTCCTTTTTTGGGGACGCTGACGCCTTCTTTCCAGCCGTTAGGGATTCGGTGTTCAGTCCATGCTGCGCGGATAATCGGGTACAGGATCGGCGCCATGTCTGCTGCTATCCTCTTAAGCAGTTCAAACGGCAGGTTGCCCGGGCCGGGAACTTTGCGGCTCTTGAGCTTGCAAATTGTAAGCCCAATCTTGGGAACTATTGGAGGAATTGTAAGGACCTGCCTCCTGTGAGTTCTGCGGAATAAACGTGGTAGAGAAGAATTCCCTGCATCGGTTTAGTTGTTGTTCTGAAACCAAGGGGGACCCATTTTTGTCTTTTAGAAGTGACATGTGGCAGCATAGATACCTCTCAAGTTGTCATAATGCGCGGCCACTTCGACGTAGATAGTAATGTTCAGGCAGAAGTTTCTCATGATCTCTTAGCTGCATTATACGCCTCCTGGTCCTGATTTCTCTCTTCTTGTAAGCAAGCTAAGTGTGGTTGCCTTATGATCGTATTCCTGATCTCAATCTGGTTCCGGGTTGCGTCTCTAATCCATTGCCTGTAGTGGGTTTTATGGAAGCCTAACGTTTCCTCCGCTTTTGTCCTCAGCTTCTTCGTCAGATCATCCCAAGTGAGCTCAGGGCAAGGTGAGCTTCTCCACAATCTCCTGGGCAATCTCTGAGTTATGTTGACGCTGGATGTCGTCGCGATTCTTCAATTTTGTCTGACGGTAGGTCTTCTCGGTTCGAAGCAGTAGTGGGTGATCGCTATAAATGTATGTCAGCTCCCCGGTCGGTTTTCACATCATGCAGAGAGCTGAGGAATCTTCTACTAATCAGAATATGGTCGATCTGGTTTTTGATTGCTCCATCTGACGATTGTCATTTATATTTGTAAATGTCCTTGCGAGGGGATCTGGTTTCGTCGACAAACAGTTGCTGCGTAGAACAAAGACTGGTGATTAGTGACCTCCTATGGAGGTCGGTAAGGGCCCGCAGGTCGTCGTTTTTACCTACCTGAGCGACTCCACATCACGATTTTATTTGGTCGTCATGGTGGTTTTGAGAGCACGGTGGCGCAGTGGGTAGTGTGTTGGCCCCTGACGCCGATGACACGGGATCGAATCCCGACACAACCATGTCATCGAAGGTGTTTTCACGGTGTTTCTCCTCAGCGGGGTTCTGACAAAACCCCCTGTAGTAAAATTGTCATGAAAAGCTTCTCGAAATTCGCCGTTCGGAACCGGCAATAAACTGTAGGTCCCTTTCATCTATGGAGAATGAAATCACACACAACATGGGTGATTGAGAGAAGTTCGGCTCAGGTCCTTCATGGACTTTAACGCCAACATACATACATACATGGTGGTTTTGCGCATCTTCGACTTCAGCCTTATAGAGATGGTCCTGTCCGAGATCGCTTTAAATTCCAGAAGCGACTTCTTCGCGGCCGGAGGTAGCAAAATGGCAACTCCATTTCTGTGGTAGGTTTCGTAGACGAGGCCTTTCTACGTTTGGAAATCGCCTTGACCTATCTATCTCATATTGAAGGGACCAAGGATTCCGAGGTGATAACGTCGCCCAGTCTGGGATGTCTCGGAGAGGGTTCGCATGTTCCTATTCGGGTTTAAGGTCGTAGTCCAAAAGTCCTGTTAAGTCATGTCCGTTTATATCTCTTTGTTCTCTGCGTTCTCTGTGTTCCGTTTCGTTGATGATTGGTTTTTTACTTTGTAGCTTATAGGGCCTACGAAAAGCTCTCAGTGACGTGGGAGTACCCTACGCTTCCCGAACGGGTCTTCATGCACGTTTATATAGCGAGTCGCTTGTTCCAAGGCAGACAGCCGCTCTCAGCCTGCTGAACAGGCGTTGGGTAAGTTTACGCATCCAGCCAATTTTTTTTATGTCTCTCGTAGAAGCTGAGATGATCCCCTCAGGAGTCATAATTCCACTGAGAACGATACTCTTCTTAAGATAGCAAAGAGCAGCACACTCACATAATATGTACCCAGCAGTTTTCTCGTCCTCAAGACCACACTATCCAGTGCCCTGGTACCAGTCCAGGGTTTGGCCTTGTTTCTTTTGGCAGGGTCTTGTAGGGGATCATGGCAATCCGTAACGGATTTTGAGTTCGTGCTATACGAATTTAGCGCTTTAAGCGCTGCTTGGCTATGAGAGAGTATACTGATGGTTACTTCTCTTATGTCGATCTCCAAGTTTGATGGACGCGTGTAAGGATGACATATAATTTAGTTTGGAAGATACTAGGAATCATTCACACGGCCCTCGAAATCCTCTGATTTGGTCCAAAGATGCCGGCGTCATTGCCAGAAACCATCTTGGTGCCATCAGTGTATCACTTAGGGCCTTCGACATTGAGCAAAGGATCGCTGTATAGAGTATTTCAAATCTCTTGTCAAAAGTGAAGGTGTGTGGTAATGCGTCCAAGACCGTGGTAATCATATCCAGCTCAGGAAGATGTTGCAAGATGGACATATGACCCATAAGTCTACATGGAAGACCTCTTCCCGAGCGAACAATTCTGATTGCACTACGTAATGCAACCTTTTTAATAAAAAGGTGCAGTGGGGTAAGTCCAATCAGTGCTTCTTGAGCTGCGGTAGGGCGGGTTGGCATAGCGTCGGTAATGCCAAGACACGCTAGTCTCTTGAGGAGTTGAAGCTTAACGATGATCGTTTTTTGCTCAACTTTTGTCCACCATACCGTGGACGCATATTATGTGATGATATGTCTTACTATCGCCGTATATAGCTATTGGATTACCTTAGGCTTCAATCCCCAGGTTTTACCTTAAGTGCGTCAACAGGCCCACAAGGCCTTAGTCGCCTTTGTAAGTTTGTTTTTTAATATTAGAGTTCCAGTTAAGTCTGCGATCAAGGTCAATACCTAGATACTTAACATCTTCTGAAAATCCTATGTTTGTACCATTTAGAAAGACGGCGCAGGGCTACAACATTCTCCTCTCTGTAATCGCAACTAAGATTTTCTTATATGGATTAATTGATGAACCCTCTCTGCCATACCAGTCAGAGATGAACTGAAGCAAAAGCTGCATGCGCTCACAGGCAGCAGTATCTGATCCTCCAGGATACGAGGAGCTCTATCAGTTTTTCCAATGAACGATGTTAGGCTGGGGATGAAGACAAAGGCTGACTTCTCTCCAGATTTAAGGGATGTAGCCCAAGTTAAAACAGGACCTTAAAATAACTATTAGTGGCGATAAAATAAAGTTCAGGACCTTCTGTATATGAATAGGAGAAAAGACGCCGTCCTTACCTGGGGCCTTATAGGGCTTAAACGAGCATATGGCCCATTTAACTCTTACTTACTTACTTATCAGGCCTGCGATCCATGGAGGATCTGAGCCTGAGCTATAGCTGCCTTCCATCCTTGACGGTCCCGGGCACGCTGCTTCCAGTTGTCAAGACCAAGATGTCTTACAACCGCGATTACTTGGTCTTTATACCGGAGGTTCGGTCTTCCTCTTCTTCTCCATTCACCTTCCTCACAGACAGGATCAAATATCCGGCGCAGAATTTTTCTTTCGAAAGAACCCAAAATCAGCTCTGCTGTCCTGCTTATCGTCCAGCTTTCGGCTCCATACAGCAAGACTGGCAGAATGAGCGTTTTGTAAAGCATGACTTTGGTCTTTCGAGTGAGGAGTTTTGACCCAAGTTGTTTGGACAAGCCGAAATAGCAGCGGTTGCCAAGGGCGAATCTATGCCGGGTCACTGTGGTGTCATTTGTGGAATTTACGTTTGCCCCGAGGTAGACAAACTCCTTAACTACCTCGAAATTGTAGCTGTCAATTGTTATGTTTTGTCCCAGGTGGTGAGCGACGGATTGGTTTTTGCTTGACAGCATGTATTTCGTTTTGTCCTCATTGATCTTAAGACCAACTCGTTTCGCCTGTTCTTCAATCGCCGTGAATGCTTCCACAATGCCACGGCGAGAACACGCGATGATGTCGGTAGCATCCGCGTATCCTAGCAGTGGGATGGATTTGTAAAAGATAGTGCCTTCCCTGTTGACGCCTGCCCGTCGCACTAACTGCTCCAGCACCAGGTTGAGGAAGCCACATGACAGCGTATCTCCTTGCCGAAATCCGGCACATGTTTCAAACGGTTCCGAAGTCCTAGAACCGAGTTGCACGATGCATCGCGTATTTATTATCGTGGCGCGACACAACTGGATCAGTTTTCCCGGGATCCCGAATTCGGCCATTGCACCAAACAGTTCTTCACGATGAATGCTATCGTATGCGGCTTTGAAATCGATGAAAAGATGGTGTGTATCGATTCGAAACTCGTTGGTCTTTTCCAGGATTTGTCGAAGTGTGAAAATTTGGTCTATAGTTGATTTGCCAGGCCGGAAGCCGCACTGGTAGCTGCCGATTAGTGCGGTGCAAAATGGTTTTAGACGTTCACACAATACGCTGGACAGGATCTTGTATGCGACATTGGGATGTATGCAGGGATATACCTCTATAGTTCTTGCAAGAGGTAAGATCGCCTTTTTTGTGGATGGGGCATATAGAGCTGGTATTCCAGTCGTCGGGCATGCTTTCATCTTCCCAAATTCTGCAGATGATCTGGTGCATGCTCCCTACCAGAACATCGCCGCCAGCCTTGAAGAACTCTGATGGCAAGCCATTTGAGCCTGCGGCCTTGTTGTTCTTCAGCTTCCCAATAGCTGTGCCGACTTCTTCGATGCTGGGTGGGAGGACTACTTCAGCGACTGGAGTTGGGATTTCCTTGGTCCCTACCACTCTCTCTTGGTCATGCTCGTTAAGCAGCTGCTGGAAGTGCTGCTTAAATACATCCAACTATTCCCTGCGGGTCGGTGACAAGATTACCCTCGCAGTTTCGAAGAGCCAGGGTGCCCTTTTTGAAGCCTCCTGCAAGGCCTTTGGCTTTCTTGTAAAAGGCTCGTATTTTATGTTTATCCCTAGACTCCTCGATATCCTTGAGCTGGGAAGCTGCGAAGATTCTTTTCTTTTGTCGCAGTAGTTTTTTCTCCTCCCTTCTTCTGGCTCAGTACTCTTCTTGCGCTGCCCTGGTTTTCCTCTGCAGCGCCTTTTGGTACGCCTCGTCGGTTGCTGTCTTTTTCTACTCACACTCGCCATCATACCACGGGTTTCTTGTCGGGGTTGGTAGGTATCTTAAGGTGGTTTCGGCTACTTCCTGAATGGCTGAGCGGCAATGCAGCCACATATTATTGGCATTTGTGTTCGACGTAGGCATACCGTAGAGTCTTTCGCTCAGCCGCTCCCTGTAGACTCTGGCAACCTCCGGTGTGCTCAGGCGCCCAATGTCGAACCTCCTCCTGACGGGCTGGTGCAGCTTTCTGACATTGGACAGTCGAGCTCTGAATCTTGCTGCTACGAGGAAGTGGTCAGAGTCGACATTTGCCCCTCTGAATGTTCGCACATCCAGGATGTATGACGAGTGCCTTGCGTCAATGAGCACATGGTCGATTTGGTTGGCGGTTCGACCGTCCGGAGATCGCCAGGTTGCTGTGTGGATTCGCTTGCGAGGGAATCTTGTGCTACTTATCACCGCATTACGAGCTGTCGCAAAGTCAGCGAGTCGGAAGCCGTTATCTGTTGTTGTATCGTGGAGGCTGTGCCTTCCGATCACTCCGCCAAGGGTGTTCTCCTTACCGATTTTGGCGTTGAAGTCCCCGAACACGATTTTTACATCGTACTCCCTACAAGCTCCGTAGGCGTTGTCCAGGAGATCATAGAAGTCCTCCTTGATAGGGTCTTCAGCCTCGTCGGTAGGGCGTGTGCACATATAAGGCTGATGTTATAAAATCTGCCTCTGATGCGGATCACAGCCAGGCGATCACTTATAGGTTTAAAGTCGATGACCTTCGACCTTAGCCGCTTTCCCACGACAAATCCGCATCCCAGTAAGTGCAACCTTTTGTGACAGCTGTAATAAATGTCGCAATTTTTCTTTCTAATCATACCGTTTCCTATCCAGCGTATTTCCTGGACCGCAGTAATATCCGCCTTGTACTGCGTGAGGATTCCTTCTAGTTTATGAGCAGCTCCGGGAGTGTACAGACTTCTGACATTCCAGGAGCGTACTCGCAAATCGTGTTCCTTTTTCGTGCGTTGTCGTCGTCGAGTATCCGTCCGTGTATCCGAGGCATCTGGCTCACTCATAACTTATCTTTTTTTACGTGGGCGGATTGTTAGCCCGCCGCACAACCGCCATTCTGGTCGGGGTTTTGTCGCTGCATACGTTTGTTCACCTCCCAACGGTTGTTGAAGAGGCTATCCAATGGGCGCCGCGAGGAGGCCGTATGTCAACTTGACCCGGGCATTTAAACAGGGATCGTTGCTGGCATCTCGCCAGGTTGAGAGCAATCAACAACTTTACCCTGTATGTCCGAGCCCATGCCCTCTCCATTTAACTCTATCGGGGCTATAAAGTCTACCAGAGAGGCTGTTCGTTCTACTTTCGATGTTATTTACGACGCTCGCCTGATCGTCAAAAGGCTTAAGCTGGGGAATAGAACCAGAAAAAATGCACGTCAAGCAGGTCTCCAGGGTTTCCCTGCAATTGACAGTAAAGGTACCGTCTGATTTACGAAGCAGTCCGAGTCCATTTGTGTGCTCCTGGGTTAGCGCCTTAGAAAGTGGGGCCGCAGGGTTGGTTATCCTTGAGGATTGCTCAAGGTAATAAGCAATCAAGCTTTAGGAGAAATTTCATTTCTTCTAGATTCAGCGCACTTTGGTTACTCTTTAAGGATGACCCACCGCATAATTCCTTCGGAATCCCGAGAAGGATACTCTAAAATTGTTTTTTCAAATAATGAATTAACCAGAAGCATCATCTTTTCTAAATGAATGCCATTCCATCTACCTCATACACTCGTCAACGTTTTTTTTATTAAGATATTCAACAGCCTCATGAGCATTCGCTTACGGTAATGGGCCACATGATGGCCCACATATCCATACATTCATATGAGCGGTTTATCTGGATTATGCATCAGTGGAATTTGTTTTTGGGAGGAAGGAAGGAGAGCTTCTTATTTAAAGTATCTGATGTTCTTTATGTACGTAGTTCATGCGGATATGTGGATATTGGGTAACTGAACCATGTCAACGAATTTTGCTTATACCAAGCATGTCCTAGTGATTGTGTGTAGCTTTTAAGCGTCTTGCCTTGATAGTATTTTCTGATACTTATGCTTAATGCTAATGATGACAATTAGTTTCCCGGTGATATATAGAACCTTTGCAAAATGTTTGTAAGTAGATCTAGAGCCGACTTATGTAGGTAGGATTGTAGCCTTCCCAGAATTGGGAAGAATGTACATAGGCCAGGGAGGCTCGTTGTGCAGCTACGAGGGGGTTTTATCCCCCTATTCGTGAAACCATTTTGTGCTTTTAAAGAAGTTAGGAAGGTCAGGTATCCCTACTTTCTGAACATCTGTCAGACCGTTAAGGAAGTAAGAGCCTAGATAACGTTTCCTGATGTTGCAAAAAGCTGGACAGGCACAGAGAAGGTGGTGAATGGATTCGACCTCCTCCTCGTCCTGACAGCTTCTGCAGAAATCATTCGAAACTATTCCTAGTTTTTGTGCGTGACTGCCAATGAGGCAGTGTCTTGTGATGACACCGATGACCTTGTAGATGTCAGCTCTTTTTAGGGAGATTATACTCCTTGTGCGTTGACTGTCAAGCCGAGGCCAGATTTGCCTGGTGATGACGCAGGTATGTCCCTGGGTCCATCTCAGGTTCGTCTCAGCCCTGGCGAGATTGGTCAGATTATGTTTAATGGTTGTACAGGGTACTCCCTCACAAGCCACGATTGATTGTAGCGTCGTTCCTTGTTTGGCGAGTATGTCGGCTCTTTCATTACCTGTAATGTCGCTGTGTCCCAGTACCCAGATAAGCTGTATGTTGAACTGTTCTGCCATCTCGTTAATAGATCGGCGACAGTCGGCGACATAGGACTCCAACGACTTTAAGGCTGCTTGACTGTCTGTGAGAATGCGAATATCCGTGGTGGATACTACGTTCCACTTCAGCCAAGACAAAGCCTCTTTTATTGCCAACAGTTCCGCCTGGAAAACGCTGCAGTGATCTGGTAATTTTAGAGCTTTATATAGCTTAAGTTGTTTGCAGAATACTCCACTGCCCACCCCGTCTTTGGTTTTAGACCCGTCAGTGTAGAAATCCACGCATTTTCTGCGGGGTTGAGTTTGACGAGTCCAGTTCTGTCTGTCTGGATATATCGTCGTAAAGTTTTTGTCCAAGACTATGGTGGGTTCTGTGTGGTCCAAGTTTTCTGCCATAGTTATCCTGTTTTGCAGGATGGAGGAGTGGCCAGTGACATAGCTCGCCCAATTCGAGTTGGCTTTTAGTCTTATAGCCGTGTGTGTGGCAATTTGCTTACCTAAAATATCGAGTGGTGTAAGGTCTAGTATCATGTTAAGTGCAGCCATTGGTGTGGACCTAAGGGCCCCGGTAATGCACATACATGTCATCCTTTGTACCTTCTCGAGTTGTTTGTGGTATGTTATCTCGTCCAGTGCAGTCCACCAGACTATCACTCCATACATTAGTATGGGTCTAACGACCGTGATATAGAGCCATAGGGTAATCTTGGGGTTGAATCCCCATTTTTTTCCTAGGGATTTCTTACATGTGTAGAGAGCTATTGTTGCTTTTTTTGCTCTTTCAGTTGTGTTGCTCTTCCAAGTTAGTTTCCTATCGAGTATAATGCCAAGGAATTTGGCACTAAGGGAGTAGGTTAACCTGGTATCGAGCAGAGTGATAGGGCAGTTTTCTGGGATTTTGTGCTTTTTGGTAAAGAGCCCGAGCTCCGTTTTCTTTGGGTTAATCCTGAGCCTGTTACTATGCGCCCATTTACACAGAAGTGAGAATGCCGTTTGCATGCGGTCATTCAGGGTAGATAGGTATTTACCTGAGATTGTGATGGCAACGTCATCGGCGTAGGCAACAACGTCCAGGCCTTCTTTCTCCAGTTTGATTAGTAGTTCGTTTACAACTACATTCCAGAGAAGAGGTGAGAGGACCCCACCTTGCGGGGTTCCCTTGGTAACTACTCTGGTAGTTACTAGGCTTCCCCACTTAGAGTGAATCTTGCGTGTTGTTAGCAACTCGTTGATCAGCTCTATCAGAGTCCTCTCCACCTTTAGCCTTTCTAGCCCTTCTATTATTGCTTTCGGAGTGACGTTGTTAAAAGCGTCATCGGCGTAAGACTGTCTCTTCGGGATCGGCGAGTAGTTTCTCCTTCAATTCCCTCGAGATGTCCTCAGCCTGGTTAGTCGCTACGTCTCTTAGCGCGTCTGCCACTGACTCAAGAGAGAGTGCTCTCCTTTCTCTTTATCGTTTTTTGTGTTTTTGTTGATTTCTGAAATTTTGTTCCCACGAGTTCGGACGGAAATATGGGGTCCACTCCGACAGAGCCGCCGATTATCGGAGTAAGGCATTTGATACCTTAGGTTAACGGCTCGTTAACGGTTGGAAATAAAGCCTCCTGCGACTGTGGCTTTCGTACTTCACACGTTGGTATTCCTATTGTATTTGGTATTGTTCCTAATGTCCGAATCAGTACCTCAGCTGCATCAAATGAATCCAAATCAAAATCAACTCATTGGAATGTTCGATCACTAAATGTGACCGTGAGTCAAGGTGAATATCTTCTTAGTTAATGGTCGTATCGACTTGCGATTGATCTCATCCGATTCAGACTAAGTAGTCGTCATTATCGGTCCTAAGGAAGACGACACGGACGTTCATAATTAGCTAAAACTAACATACGAGTAATTGCAGGACGAAATGTGTCGTTTAATCGATGCAGAATGAGTTCCCATCTCCCCGACCAAGCTGTCTGCCTATCCCAATCAAACCTAGTGCATTTGTCCAATAGTTTGCCATACCTTATTCCAAGAATGTCAATGCCGGTGCTTACGGTAAGTGCTCGACGGAAGCCGGAGAACTTCTTCGATGGTAATTACCAATGCACCTCCTCCCGTTTCTCAATTGCAAATAACTTGATTAGCATTTAAAGGCATGAGAAGAACGTCTCCATCTCCAAGTACACTCTAATGACTCCCCAACTCAAAGCCTCAATTTGTGCACACACCATGCTCCTGCTTCCGTAGCGGTCGAGTGTCATGTATCCATACGTAAGGCAACGTTGAAGAGCATATTTCCATTTGACACTCCACATGTTAACCGCAATAGTAGCAAACAACGTTGCCTGCCAAGCACCAATCCTCATGTACCCGTCTTCGTACGAAAAAAATGAAAAACCCCTCATGTATCTGTGGTAATGAAGCAGCTTGTAATCCACACTATTCTAGTGCACACGAACGCCCAGGGGATCTCGGTGACATTGTAGTAGGGTTGATAAGGAGTTATACATGTTTACTGCATCCGTCCCCATTCCGGGGTAACATGCTCATCGGTGCAAATCATTGAAAGTAGTCGAGTCTAACACTTAAGGACAGATGACACTCGAGATGTGAGCACACTTGTGGTGCACGTTTATTTTCACTTGTCAATCGATTCCGGATACGACCAGCTTGCTCTCGATTTCAATAATGCTACTGTGGTGAGATGGTTATACGTATGGATGTATGGGGGCCAGCTGATGCTGCCGGATTGGCCTTCACCTAAGTGTCCTTGATCCCAAAAGCGCGCGCTCCATTCCATTCCGAAATGGTATGCAGGAATGTGGGAGTTAGAGCCAACGCTAAATTGCTTGAGGAAGGGCAGAAAAATAAAATAAATCTCGTACGCCCGAGATACGAGTAGTATGCGCTCCGAGTTGTTGAGCTCTTGAACACGTCTGCCAGCACAATGTACAAGGGAATGCATCGCTCTCGAGTTGGTCTCTGCATGTCTACGGAAGCAATCATTTTCAGGAATTTCCTAAATCCGGAAATGTACAGGAAATCAGGCAGCAGTCTGTGGTCTGATGTTGAGAGCGGTCGATAAGTAATACCCAAAGTAATTGGTTTTGGCAGTCGGATTATGCGGCGAACAGAGGGCGATTGGTCCTAAGATGTGATTAGATTAAGTTATCAGTAGAATGGACAGAAGAACTAGGTGCTGACGTGTTCACTTTCTTTCTTTTCAGGCACCACCAGCTTGTCACTACCAACCATGCAGTTTATTCAAAGTTAAGGATATCTATTGACCGTGATATAGCTGGTTTGCCCATCGCCAGCAGTAGCAGGGCGACTTCTCTTACTCCAGCACGTTCGAACCTCTATAACCATGTGGTCATATCGGAGACATCACCTCGCATTGATTGCGCTTATATCACTGATTTACCTGATCGATCTACTCGCGGCAGCTGAAAATGCACCGTCAAGCAATAGTAGAGATCGAGGCTTTTCATCATTCTCATCGTCACCGTCCAGCTCGGGTACAGTGAGGCGAAAATCCCGAACAACAGCAACAAACCATAGTCAGCGGGCTAAGAAAATCACCAACTCGCATCACAATAATCAACATCAGTACCAGCAGCACAACCATGAGCATCGTCATCATCAGCATCATCATCACTTGGGTGGTCTGCCCTCACTTCCACTGACCAGTGGCGTTGACACCTCATCGCCATTCAATTCGATTCTATCAATGCCGCTCGGCGTGCGTGAACGCAAGCCGAACATTGTGCTCATCCTGACCGACGATCAGGACGTTGAGCTTGGCTCATTGAACTTTATGCCGCGCACATTACGTCTACTACGTGACGGTGGCGCTGAATTCCGACATGCGTACACAACGACACCGATGTGTTGTCCGGCTCGTTCGTCAATGCTTACCGGGATGTATGTACACAATCACATGGTGTTCACCAACAACGACAACTGCTCGAGTCCGCAGTGGCAAGCGACACATGAGACAAGATCCTTTGCCACCTATCTGTCGAACGCCGGCTACCGGACAGGGTATTTCGGCAAGTATCTGAACAAGTACAACGGATCGTATATCCCGCCCGGCTGGCGGGAATGGGGTGGTCTCATAATGAACTCGAAATACTACAACTACAGCATCAACATGAACGGTCAGAAGATAAAACACGGCTTTGACTACGCCAAGGTGAGTGGACACCTCTCTGTGGTAGCGAGGTGGCTTATTAACCACTTGTTTCTGGTTTTTTTCTTTTTTCTTTAGGACTACTACACGGATCTAATAGCTAATGACTCGATAGCCTTCCTGCGACAGTCAAAGCAACAGAACCAAAGAAAACCTGTCATGCTAACAATGAGCTTTCCAGCGCCACACGGACCCGAAGACTCGGCGCCCCAGTATAGTCACTTGTTTTTCAATGTGACAACGCATCAGTAAGTGCTTCATCCTAATATCTAAAACCGAGTGTATCTATCCTTTCAGCACGCCTCGGCACTCCCGCAGATGACTTTTTTGTTATTCAAATTGGATTAGTCGAAATGAAATTGAAGTGGGATTCAGGGACGTATCTATTGTCCCTGGCATTCAATGCAATTTCTACGTATCCATGCGTGAGTGTCGGTTTGCATTCGAACAGATGTTGATTTCGGACGAGAAATTCATTTCATAATTGCTTTTCAGAGCTACAGTCCCTTTGGGAGCGAGTTACCTAAAGCATCGTTTAGGAACTTGTAACTATATTCAGTGGTATGTCCAAGTCCTTTCAAGGGTATGTGCAATGTGGATGCATTCATATGTGAATGGGGGTATGCTTTGCAGCTGGAAGTTGGCAAACAATTTCAAGGTATTGTTTGGTTGAAATGATTTTGTGGAAAATGGATTTGGAACGGACTTCGTTGGAGGCATCATGTCATGTCAGCATGCTGTCCTATTCATATTCTTGTTCATAGGAGCCTTGATAAGATGTTTATGAACAGGCTTCACATCGAACGTGTGGAATGTACTCGTTATCTTTTGTCTTGGCTAGATTGCAGAAATTTGTCTGTTAAGTGTGGCAGGGATGAGTCCATCACTTGATTTCATTGTATTCATGAATACGAGCAATCCCTTCCACTCTCTGACTCTTCCAACATTTGCCTTGTCACCCACAAGTCTTATCACACGTTGCTTCAATATGGTCCCTGAAGGCAAGTATTGAACTGATTTATTACAGCCAGATACTTTATGGCTGGTTTTGAAGAATACGTGCGTCCTCCTCATCTGTGAAGATTACTTACTTACAGTCCACCGATCTATGCAGAATTTGAGCCTAAGCCTGAACTATAACTGTCTTCCAGCCTTGACGGTCCTGGGCACGCTGCCTCCAGTCATCAAGACCAAGTTGTCTTACATCCCCGATTACTTGGTCTTTATACTGAGGGTTCGAGGAAGCTCTTCTTCTCGAACCAGAAGGCTCGGATTCGAAGACGCTCTTAGCTGGAACGTTGGTGTTCAAGCGCCAGAATTTTTCGTTCGAAAGAACCCAACATCAGATCCACCGACCTGGTTATTGTCCAGCTTTCGGCTCCGTTCAGCAAGACAGGCGGTGTAAGGGTTTTTTGGGGGCATGACTTTGGTTTTAAGACTTAAGGACTAACAAAGGCCTCGTAGGGGTAGCATCTACCCGACGGATGATGGCCTGCTAAAAAGCGAGAAGAGTCACCGCAGACGAACATCTTGCGGCACTGTTAGTAAGTCATATCCCCACCTCCTCGTGGTGCCATCTGGAGATTTCCACTGGAAATTACAGACGTGGAAGGACGAATGGCGAGTTTTCTGAGCTAAAAAAACAGGTTTAGTCGGTTGGGCTACAGGCTAGTAAGCCGTAACCGTAAAAAGAGCACAAACTCCAAAATAGCCACAAGCCTCGGATGAAACGAACCAGTTTAACGATGATCTTCGGCTCTGTACGTGGAATGTTAGGTCCCTAAACAGGCCACGTGGAACCGAACAACTTGCGGACGCCGAAGACCGCTATAAAACGGACATAACCGCCATCCAGGGAATGCAATGGAATGGACCCGGTATTAAGCGGATGAAAAAACTTCGACACTTACTACGGCGACTGCTATAGGGAGAGAGGACAACAATTATTCGGATGCGGATTTGTTGTTCGAGGTGGAATGAGGCAAAAAGTCTTAAGGTTTCGGCATGTGAGCGAACGCCTGATAACGATCTGTTTCAAGGCTAACATTTCTAACGTCAGCCTGATCTGCGTCCATGCCCCCACGGAGGACAAGGATGACTCCACCAAAGAAGAGCTCTACGATCTCCCAGCTATCACATCAAAATTGTGCTGAAGCCTGAAGGGATGAGAACGGACACCTAGTAGTAGAACCGCAGTCGATGCTGAAAATATGGAAGAACGAGTTCTGCAGACTGTATAATGGCGATGATAGTCAATATGCCGCTGTCAGGCAGAATGATCGATTTCTGAACGACGAAGATCGCAGAGAATTCCGTCCCCCTGACCGCGACGAAGTAAAGATCGCCATATCAAAACTCAGATGGACCATCTGCTGAGCTCTTTA
The DNA here is from genome assembly GCA_951905685.1 of Eumerus sabulonum. NCBI lineage: Eukaryota > Metazoa > Arthropoda > Insecta > Diptera > Syrphidae > Eumerus > Eumerus sabulonum. The sequence goes on from OX645060.1 coordinate 13,096,959, forward strand.
AGGCAACTAGGGATGACCTGGTTAGGAGCATGCACCAGCTCATCTGTAAGATATGGTCAGAGAAAAGCATGCCGAGGAATGGAGTCTCAGCATCGTATGCGCGATCCACAAGAAAGGAGACCCCTCTGACTGCGCCAACTACCGAGGAATAAGTCTTCTTAACATCGCCTACAAAATCTTCTCTGCCGTTTTGTGTGAACGCCTGAAACCCTTTGTGAATAATTTGATAGGTTCGTATTAGTGTGGTTTCAGGCCAGGTAAATCCACAATAGACCAGATATTCACACTGCGGCTGAGCTTGGAGAAGACCTAAGAATACCACATCGACTCTCACCACCTATTTGTCGACTTCAAAGCCGCATACGACAGCGTAACTAGTGACGAGCTATACAACGCTATGTTTACCTTTGACATCCCTGTTAAACCCGTCAGACTATTCAGGATGACTTTTGAGAATGCTCACTGCTCCATTCGAATCGGTGAACACCTTACCGATAGTTTTGATGTCAAAAACGGATTTAGTCATCCGACACTGACATTATGGGAAGAGCCCAGCGAGATGTTAATGAGGCGTTTACGAGTATTGAGGCGGAGGCCTTGAAAATTACGTATGCTGGCATCAAAAAAGAACCCTCACCACCTACGTCGTGGCTAGAACGACTGATATAAGTTCGAGGTAGTTAAGAACTTCCTTAACCTTGGCTCCACAGGGATCTGGAACAACGACATCAGTTCACTGTCAAACGCAGATGAGGAGGCCCTTGGTCGATTCGAGAGAAAGATTTTGCGCGTGATTTACGGGCCTATAAACGCAGACGGGGGATGGAGGAAAAGATGCAACCACGAACCTTACGGGCTGTTCAGCGACATGAGTCTAGTCAGGGGTCTATGGATTCAACGCCTAAGATGTCTAGGCCATGTAGAGCGAATGGACACCATGGCTCCAGCCCGGAGAGGCTTTGAATTCAACCCCGAGGGACGAAGAAATAGGGGACGGCCGCACTTAAGATGGCGCACGCGTGGAAGGGGACCTTAGCCAACTGGTAGGGCAATGGAAAAGGCTAGCAAAAGATCGTGCTAGTTGGAGAGGCAGGCTGGTTGAGGCCCAGGTTCACCCTGAATTGAAACGCCCGTTAAGAAGAAGAAGCTTGAATTTGGGGCCTTTTGAAACCTCTGTCAGCTTTCTATAGGGAGTAGTTTGATCCTCTTCCCGCCGTCAAACTTTCTAGATAAGAACCTTGAATTTGGTTTTTAAAATTTCTCGTCGTTTTGTCGAGTACATTGCCTAATTGATTTAGATGAGTTTTATGCTGCGGCGCTCGACTTTGTTGCCAAAGCTTACGCGCTTTCCACTTCTTCTGAACTAGGGTTAAGGGTGGATAATTTACCGCTAAATTAGCTGGCACTCTTTTTTGGTAGGGAGTGTTATTCCACGCTGCGTACTGTATGACTTCGACAAATCGGTCGACTTCGACTTCTAGCTCATAAGGTGTTCTTCGTAGTACTCGGAGTTGAATACCTTCTTCAACCTCATTCTTAAAACCTTCCCAGTTTGTTCCTTTATTAGTAAGCCTAGGTGGGCTAGGCTCTTTTGTAAGAGTATCACTCATCGTTAATATAATTGGTGAGTGGTCTGAGGAAAGGTTAAAGCTTTCTTCGACTTTGATGTATCTATCAGAAATACTCACTTACTTACTTACTTACTTATCAGGCCAGCGATCCATGGAGGATATGAGCCTGAGCTATAGCTGCCTTTCATTCTTGAAGAGCACGCTGCTTCCAGTTGTCGAGACCAAGATGTCTTACATCCGCGATTACTTGGTCTTTATACCGGAGGATCGGTCTTCCTCTTCTTCTCGAACCAGGAGGCTCGGAGTCGAAGACCCTCTTAGCTGGAGCGTTGATGTCCATGCGCTCGATGTGGCCGAGCCAGTGTAGTCGACGGATCCTTGCCTTCCGGACTACATCCACATCTTGGTACAGCTCGTAGAGTTCGCGGTTGTGTCTTCTTCTCCATTCACCTTCCTCACAGACAGGACCAAATATCCGGCGCAGAATTTTTCTTTCGAAAGAACCCAAAATCAGCTCCGCTGTCCTGCTTGTCATCCAGCTTTCGGCTCCGTACAGCAAGACTGGCAGAATGAGCGTTTTGTAAAGCATGACTTTGGTCTTTCGAGTGAGGAGTTTTGACCCCAGTTGTTTGGACAAGCCGAAGTTGCAGCGGTTGCCAAGGGCGATACTATGCCGGATCTCCACTGTGGTGTCATTTGTGGAATTTACGTTTGCCCCGAGGTAGACAAACTCCTTAACTACCTTGAAATTGTAGCTGTCAATTGTTATATTTTGTCCCAGGTGGTGAGCGACGGATTGGTTTTTGATTGACAGCATGTACTTCTTTTTGTCCTCAATGACCTTAAGACCAACTCGTTTCGCCTGTTCTTCAATCGCCGTGAATGCTTCCACAATGTCACGGCGAGACCACGCGATGATGTCGATATCATCCGCGTATCCTAGCAGCTGGAAGGACTTGTAGAAGATAGTGCCTTCCCCGTTGACGCCTGCCCGTCGCACTATCTGCTCCAGCACCAGGTTGAAGAAGTCACATGACAGCGCATCTCCTTGCCGAAATCCGATGCATGTTTCGAATGTTGCACGGTGCATCGCGTGTTTTTTAGCGTGGCGCGACACAACTGGATCAGTTTTCCCGGGATCCCGAATTCGGCCATCGCCCCAAACAGTTCTTCGCGATGAATGCTGTCGTATGCGGCTTTGAAATCGATGAAATGATGGTGTGTATCGATTCGAAACTCGTTGGTCTTTTCCAGGATTTGTCGAAGTGTGAAAATTTGGTCTATAGTTGATTTGCCGGGCCGGAAGCCGCACTGGTAGCTGCCGATTAGTGCGATGCAAAATGGTTTTAGACGTTCACACAATACGCGGGACAGGATCTTGTATGCGACATTGAGCAGGGATATACCTCTATAGTTTTTGCAAGAGGTAGGATCGCCTTTTTTGTGGATGGGGCATATAGAGCTGGTATTCCAGTCGTCGGGCATGCTCTCATCTTCCCAAATTCTGCAGATGATCTGGTGCATGCTCCCTACCAGAACATCGCCGCCAGCCTTGAAGAGCTCTGATGGCAAACCATCTGAGCCTGCGGCCTTTTTGTTCTTCAGCTTCTGAATAGCTGGGCCGACTTCTTCGATGCTGGGTGGGAGGACTACTTCAGCGGCTGGAGTTGGGATTTCCTCGGTCCCTACCACTCTCTCTTGGTCATGCTCGTTAAGCTGGAAGTGCTGCTTAAATACATCCATTATTCCCTGCGGGTCGGTGACAAGATTACCCTCGCAGTTTCGAAGAGCCAGGGTGCCCTTTTTGAAGCCTCCTGCAAGGCCTTTGGCTTTCTTGTAAAAGGCTCGTATTTTATGTTTATCCCTAGACTCCTCGATATCCTTGAGCTGGGAGGCTGCGAAGATTCTTTTCTTTTGTCGCAGTAGTTTTTTCTCCTCCCTTCTTCTGGCTCGGTACTCTTCTTGCGCTGCCCTGGTTTTCCTGTGCAGCGCCTTTTGGTACGCCTCGTCGGTTGCTGTCTATTTCTGCTCACACTCGCCATCATACCACGGATTTCTTGTCGGGGGTGGTAGGTATCCTAAGGTGGTTTCGGCTACTTCCTGAATGGCTGAGCGGCAATGCAGCCACATATTATTGGTATTTGTGTTCGACGTAGGCATACCGTAGAGTCTTTCGCTCAGCTGCTCCCTGTAGACTCTGGCAACCTCCGGTGTGCTCAGGCGCCCAATGTCCAACCTCCTCCTGATGGGCTGGTGCAGCTTTCTGATATTGGACAGTCGAGCTCTGAATCTTGCTTCTACGAGGAAGTGGTCAGAGTCGACATTTGCCCCTCTGAATGTTCGCACATCCAGGATGTTTGACGAGTGCCTTGCGTCAATGAGCACATGGTCGATTTGGTTGGCGCTTCGACCGTCCGGAGATCGCCAGGTTGCTGTGTGGATTCGCTTGCGAGGGAATCTTGTGCTACTTATCACCGCATTACGTGCTGTCGCAAAGTCAGCGAGTCGGAAGCCGTTATCTGTTGTCGTATCGTGGAGGCTGTGCTTTCCGATCACTCCGCCAAGGGTGTTCTCCTTACCGATTTTGGAGTTGAAGTCCCCGAGCAGGATTTTTACATCGTACTCCGGACATGTTCCGTAGGCGTTGTCCAGGAGGTCATAGAAGTCCTCCTTGACAGGGTCTTCAGCCTCGTCGGTAGGGGCGTGTGCACATATAAGGCTGATGTTATAAAATCTGCCTCTGATGCGGATCACAGCCAGGCGATCACTTATAGGTTTAAAGTCGATGACCTTCGACCTTAACCGCTTTCCCACGACAAATCCGCATCCCAGTAAGTGCAACCTTTTGTGACAGCTGTAATAAATGTCGCAATTTTTCTTCCTCATCATACCGTTTCCTATCCAGCGTATTTCCTGGATCGCAGTAATATCCGCCTTGTACTGCGTGAGGATTCCTTCTAGTTTATGACCAGCTCCGGGAGTGTACAGGGTATGAGCAGCTCCGGGAGTGTACAGGGTTCTGACATTCCAGGAGCATACTCGCAAATCGTGTTCCTTTTTCGTGCGTTGTCGTCGTCGAGTATCCTTCCGTGTATACAAGGCATCGTGCTCATTCATAACTTTAAGTTTTTTTTACGTGGGCGGATTGTTAGCCCGCCGCACAACCGCCATTCTGGTCGGGGTTTTTTTCGCTGCATCCGTTTGTTCACCTCCCAACGGTTGTTGAAGAGGCTATCCAGAGGGCGCCGCGAGGAGGCCGTATGGCAACTTGACCCGGGCATTTAAACAGGGATCGTTGCTGGCATCTCGCCAGGTTGAGAGCGATCAACGACTTTACCCTGTATGTCCGAGCCCATGCCCTCTCATCAGAAATACTCTTAGCAATAAAGCAATCGATAAGATCCGGTATTTTTGCGAGATTCGTAGGCCAATACGTCGGGGCTTTCAGAAACCTAGCATAAGTCAGTATTTTGTTGATTTAGAAATACATATTTCTAGTTGACATTGCTGTACCAAGTTAGTATTTTCAGCAGTTTCGTCATTCTTATGCTGAAAGGGGCCTATTTTCGGGAGAACTAATTCTCCCAAGCTTCTCAGGGATAGCAGACAAGATCTTCATTATAGAGTCAGGTTGTATACTCTTACGAGTATTGTTGATTCTTTGCATTAGTGCTTCGGTTTTTCTTCTAGTTCTTTCGCCTCCACTGTTGTCTTCAGTCAGGTTCCTTTTGCAAACCAATTGTGTTGACATATCTCCACGTTTTAAGGTCACCAGAATCCAAATCCAAGATTTTTATAGAGATGTATGTATGCATGTGTGTGTGTTATATGTACGCATGTGCGTATGTGCGCACGTACGTATCAGAAGCTGGTTGATTGCGGTGATCGAACGACAACCGATACATACGAGATTGCTCGGACAGTGTTGCGGTTGGGAAAGGAAACGCCCATTCATGAGCTGCTCGTGAGTGTGCACTACCCAACGAGCAATTATTAAATGCACGCGCTCATGAGTAATTGGCTGTGAGCATTTTTATTTTCGCTCACGAACACGAGTGTGTGTGGATTTATGGAAAACGCACGCCTGTGCGCACTTCATATGTTCGAAAGAGAATGCGGGAGATTTTAAAAAGATAAACTAGCTATGCTTTTATTATTCCAATTCACTTTCAATACACTACTTTCAATACGCTACTTTACTTAGCTAAATTTACTTAAACACCCAAGCCGCGGAGTCCAATGTACACAATTCTCAGTGGCTTCGACATTCTGGACAGACAACACCCGAAGGAAGGTATGTTGCAATTTTTGCTGAGTTAAATCACTTAACTTAACTTGTGAATGAGCCATCACGTATCCCCGATGTTGCTGGTCATACCGCCAACACACTGGACTTGTTTCTTACCTCTCAGCCTGACAAATACACGTTCGATGTATTGGAACCCCTAGGCTTGTCTGACCACTGTATGATATCAGCGGAATTCTCGAACTCTCACCATCCAGTTAAAGAAAAAGCTCCTAAGAGAACACTATGGCTATACGAGAAAGCCAACTGGTGCGGCCTTAACAACTTCTTTCGGATCTTTAACTGGTCGTTGTGCTTCCTCGACAACGACGTGGACGCCGCAGCTGATATTATCGTAAACATTATCCGAATCGGCATGGCAAATTTTATTTCCAGCAAGATAAAAAGCACCAAGCCTAAGGATAATACATGGTTTGACTCGAGCTGCAAAGAGGCTATTAGGCTCAGAGAGCTAAGTTTTCGGGCCTACAAGGCAAACAGTTCTGAGGAAAACCGAAAAAAGTACATACGAGCCAAAAATGACTGCGACACCCACATTCGACGGATTAAATTCCAATCCGACCAAAAATTAAGGTGCAAAATCCTTCAATGTCACAGAGGTAGCAACATTTTCTGGTCGTTTGTTAAAAACGACTATACCAACGCTCATCCACAATGACATTCCAGCTGTCACCCCTTTAGACAAAGCTTACCTACTTGCTGCCCATTTCGCAACCAGTTCTCAGCTGCCGGCCTGTACTTTGCCTCCGCCTGTACTAGAGTGCGTCAATTCTACCATGGGACTAATCCACTTCCGCACTCGTACAGTCGCAAGGGTTCTTAAAGACCTCGACATACACAAATCCGCTGGTCCAGATGGTATTGCCCCAATAGTTCTGAAGAGGTGTTCTTCTACGCTGGCAAAACCACTGCGTAAGCTTTTCCACCTTTCCTACACCTCTGGGCTCTTTCCGAGTAGGTGGAAAACAGCATTTGTCCAGCCTATACCCAAAAAAGGCCAATCATCTTCTCCCTCCAACTACCGACCCATTGCACTAACGTCCCTTCTTTCCAAGGTCATGGAAACGCTGAAGCAGGTGAAAGCAAAATTGTTGCACTGGATATTTCGAAAGCATTCGACAGGGTTTGGCATGAAGCCCTTTTGTCGAAAATGCGTGCTTTTGGGATCGATGTGTCTCTCTTTCAATGGATTAGAAGCTACCTTTCGAATCGTTCAATTCAAGTTGTCTTGGACGGATTCAAGTCTGATACTCACTTTGTAAATGCCGGTGTTCCCCAGGGCTCCGTTTTGTCTCCGACACTCTTTCTTATTTTTATAAATGATCTCTTGTCTGTTACTTCTAATCCAATTCACTCCTTCGCTGACGACAGTACCCTCAGCTTCTCATATTCGTTCACCAGTTTACGACCCTGCACTTCGGTTGTAGATAATGAGCGGCAGCGTATGTTAAGCTCATTAAATTCCGATATCGACAGCATCATCCAATGGGGTAAAAACAATAGAGTGGAATTTAATGCTTCCAAAACACAATGCTGTCTCTTGTCGTTAAAGCGTATGACTAACCCGCAGCCATTATCCATGAATGGCACTTGCATCTCAGAAACTGAAAAGCTTTCTATCCTGGGTATGAGAGTTGCTCACAATCTTAATTGGAGCGACCATATATTCAGTGTCGCCAAGAATGCTGCGAAATGCCTAGGCTTCTTATACAGATGCAAGAAATATTTCTCACCCTTAGATCTGGCTACAATCTATAAGGCGTTCATTCGCCCCAAATTAGAGTTTAACGCTCATGTCTGGTCCGGTGATTCCAAGACCTCACTGCACCTACTAGACAGAATACAAAAACGAGCCATAAAACTGATAGGTGACTCTAGCATTACCAAAACATTAGACTCGCTGGAACACCGCAGGAATGTTACCTGCTTCTCCCTGTTTTATCGTTACTACCACCAAAAATGCTCTGATGAAATAGCCAGTTGCATTCCGCCCCTTCAACATTTCTCCCGCAATACACGTCTCTCTAGGAATGCTCACCAATATACTCTGAAGCCCGCTTTCGGACGTACTGTCAAATATAGAGAATCTTTCTTTGCAACATGCAAGCATTTAAGATCAATGTCCATCGGCATCTCCTCTATTACTCTTCCTCTCTACCTTCTGCCCGCACTGTGTCGCCGACATAATAAGGTTATTAGACCTTGAGTGCGCGCAAATTTAAAAAAAAAAAAAAAAGTCCACTCGATCTCAGTGCTGCTATCGACCTCTGCTGAGTCCTCTGATGTTGATGATGAACTGAAGTTGGGCTGAACTTAGATTAACATATATACTAAGCGTTATGCTGCTCTACGGCAGCGTCCCTTTGCTGGACTTTGGACTTAGACCATAAATCACGCACGAATTTGCCGACGCAGCTACAAGCACTTGACTTCGACTAAAAGCATTTTGCCATTAAGCCGCAGCTGTGTCAATAAAAATCGATCGCACTTACTGGTCTCCCTAATATGTGGCATGTGATTTGACCGCAGCTTGTTTACATTGCTTACGGATCAAATCAATGCTCATTGATATTAACTTGCACCATACCCACAGGGTAAACCGGGACCCTGACTTCGCTGTCCGTCCGTCTGTCACCAGACTGTATCTCATCTCACCTGATAGTTAGACAGTCGAAATTTTGACAGATGATGTACTTCTGTTGCCGCTATAACAGCAATTACTAAAAATAGAATAAAATAATTATTTAAGGGGAGCTCCCATACAACAGACATGATTTTCATCCAAAATATCCCCTTGGTCAAATACTGACCTAAGGTTAGTCGACAATATCTCACAACCAGTAGCAAACTTCCGAGCTTTGATCCCTATTGTGTCCTTGATATATTAATCCTAGCTGCAAACCTTTTCCCCACAATTATTGTTATTCACCTTTTCACCTCCTTGCTATCAAGTAAGATAATTGAATTGAATTCAATGGACAATTTGATGATCAACTATCTCATCACGGAGATTTTTGATCATCAAAGTAATATGCCTATCACCTGCCTACAACCAAGATCTGTCATTCATGCAAACAATCATTTCATCCTTCACATCACTTCACGACAGTCTGCTGCCATCAAATTCTTCTTAACTTTTCCTGATGGTGATGGTGATGGTTTTTTTTTTTTTTTTTTTTTTGGTTGCGCCCAAGGATGTGGAATCTTCAAAAGATACTGGTAACCCGTGTTGCCAGCATGCACGATTCGCGGGATATTATTCTCCTTTTTCCACGCGCCTACGTACTAAACCACACCTCTGCACATTTCAACCACTCTCCCCGCGGGACTGCCTTTAGGTATTACTTCGCGGGGCTGGTTAGCGATTTACGCTGTATCTCGAGTAGAAGCCTCTTGGGTTCTTCTTTCTGCTTTGGCTTGCCGCAGCGTTATTTGTACTGATGCAATGTACGAGCATGTTTGGTTCCAATTTTCCACCGAGTTCATAATATAGGGGACCAAGTTTTCAGGACTCGGTACATTTAGCCTTTGCCTGTCCTGCATAAAACGGCTACAATAGAAAACTGTGTGTTCTGCGTCCTCCTCGGAATTTGGGCATTGTGGACAAAAGGGCGAGCTATCATATCCAAATCTATGCAGATACTTTCGATAGCCACCATGTCCAGACAAAAACTGCGAAAGATGATAATTGCAGTCTCCTGCCGGTCTTGATGTCCATGTTTCGATGACGGGAATGAGCCTGTGCGTCCATCTTCCTTTTGTGGAAGTGTCCCATCTGACTTGCCACATTGCCATGGATTCTGCCCGTTCTTCTGCTTTTATAAGCCTGGTCTGTTGCCGGTCTGGTGTTCGCCTGCGGTATACCCTTTTGAGCTCGTCTGCCAATATATCGATGGGTAGCATTCCTGCTATCACGAACGCTGCGTCATCTGATATGGTTCTGAACCCGCAGATTACTCTTATTGCGTACAGTCGATAGACTGAATCCCATTTCCGCTTTAGTCCTTTTACTGCAAGGGCTTCCGCCCGAATTGGAGCAGCGTAGAGTAGGACTGAGCTGACTACCCGTGAGAGTAGCACTCTGCGTGCATATCCGGGACCGCCTATATTCGGAAGCATTCGCGAAAGAGCTCGTTGTGCGTGTGATGCCTTCTCGCTAGCATACAGTATGTGTTCACTGAAAGAAAGCCTGTTGTCTAGGATGACACCTAGATACTTGACTGCTTTCTTGGACCTTATCGCCCGATCTCCGACTAAGAAGCTCGCATATTCCACCTTTTTACGCCTGGTTATAAGCACAGCCTCCGTTTTTTGGGCTGCTAGTTCCAGACCGGCAATTGAGAGCCAATCTTTCACTTTAGCGATAGCTGCGTTCGCAGTAGCCTCTACTTCTTCTATATGCTTAGCCACTGTGACGATGGCAATATCGTCGGCGAAGCCGATGATTCGTACTCCTTCGGGAAGCGCTAGTCGTAGAACGCCATCGTACATAATGTTCCACAGGAGAGGTCCAGGGACTGATCCTTGAGGGACACCCGCCGTTACTTGGTAGAATTGTACGCCTGATAGTGATGGTCGGTGATGTGATGTGTCGGTGCCGCATAATGTGAATCACGCCATTTAAAACACCAAGAAAAATATTTTGATGTGACGTTGATTGTCGGTAGCCTGATGGATAGTGTGAATAGGCCTTAATCCGTTTTAATGCGATGACTGATGAGGTAACATGGAACATCTCTTTCATTTTAATATACAGATGGTACGGAACCCTTCGTGCGCGTGTCCGACTCGCACTTGGCCGCTTTTGTTTTATAATATTTCAGTCTAAGATGGCCTCATTTTCTATAAAGTCTAAATTAGAAATTGTCAGCAATTGAAATTGCACACGCAAGTGAGCAGCTGATGATCAGTAGATTGTTTAATATGCGCACATGAGTGTGCGTTTCTTTACCCTGGATTACATGGAGCGACAGCAAATAGGCGGCTTGGTGCCAACAACACGCGATGTTTTCAAGCGGTTCCCATTTAAGTACTGACCGCACCCGATGCTGGTTGATTGCGGTGATCGGACGAAAACCGATATATTATCCATTATTCCTCTAAGAATCCTAGTGTAGTTAACAGAAAGTGCTAGTGACCTTGAATAATCTGAACTGATCTTCAAAAAAAAAAAAAGGATCATATTCGGTCCATTTGTTCAGGAGTTACGATGCCACAGGCAGACACACAGACATCTCAAGCCTCAAACTTATAACACTCCTCTTTTTGCGTCGGGGTTAAAAATGAAAAAACGATATGAAATGAAATTGGTGTTTCCATTTTTCCCACTGGGAAGTTAGTCGAATGGTCCTTGCGGGTCGCCGCTAGACCATATTTTTTATTTTTAACATGTCTTCCATGCTGGTTTCTCATCTTCTAGAGTGGCATGAACCCATATAAAGTCTCTTTTAGGATCAGATGTGTAACTTTCGGGACACAACCTAATATCAGGCAACTAACGCGTATGAGATTATCAATCTCAGCTCTGTGTAGTCAGGGAGCTGGCAAAGCTCACTATCTTCTCTAGAAATCGAGTTTTTTTTTTTTTATATATGGGGCTAGTGCTACCATTAGCAATACGGCACTGCGACCTTTGCAGATCTATTGTACCTGCTAGCCGATTAGCCGAGTAGCCCCCCACTTCTATAATGAAGTTGAAAATGCTTCTCGTAGGAGCCAAGGTGATCCCCTCAGGAGTCATAACTTCACTGAGAAGGATACGCTTCCTAAGATGGCAGAGAGCAGCATACTCACACAGTATGTGTTCTGCCGTCTCCTCGTCCTCAAGACAGAGCCGACACTCAGTTTCAGACGAGAGGCTAATTTTGTTTAGATGATATCTCAGACTGCAGTGTCCCGTTAGATAGCTGACTAGTCTACTGATATCCATCCCATTAAGTTTGAGTATGTCAATAGGGTGTTTATTCAGGGGTCGTATCAGTCGTTTAGAACTACGGAGTCCCCAAACGCTGTTCCAAAAGGACAGGTGTTGCAAATTTTCCCACTTGTCTAAGAAGTAATTTATCCTAGACCCGGGAATGCCTCAGAATGGTTCCGGACCTATATACTTGTCGCTGGAACCTTTCCTGGCAAGTTGGTCGGCAATTTCATTGCCCTTGATACCTTTATGACCTGGCACCCACCAAGTTTAACATTGTTTCTTTTGTCGAGGTCTTGTAGGGCGTCATGGCATTCCTTGACGGTTTTTGAGTTCGTGCTGTACGAACCCAGCGCTTTAAGCGTTGCTTGGCTATCAGAGAGTATGTTGATGATCACTCCTCTGATGCCAGTCTCGAAATTTAGATTGACGCATGTTAGGATTGCGTGCAGCTCTGCTTGGAAGATGCTGGGGCTTATTCCCAGGGCCTTCGAGATCTTGCGTTTTGGTTCAAAGATGCCGGCGCCAATACCGGAAGCCATTTTGGAACCATCTGTATACCACCTAAGGCCTTTGACGTTTAGCAGGGGATCACTGTTTTCCCATGCTGAGCGGTTTGGGATCAGTATCTCAAATCTCTTGTCAAAGGTGAAGGTGTGTAGCAATGCGTCCGAGACTGTAGTAATCACATCCAGCTCGGGAAGTTGTTGTAATATGGACATGTGGCCTACGAGTCCACATGGCATATTTGTTCTCGAGCAGAGAATTCTGATTGCATTGCGTAATGCCACCTTTTTGATAAAAAGGTGCAGTGAAGTGAGTCCAATTAGTGCTTCTTGGGCTACCGTGGGGCAGGTTGGCATAGCGCCTGTGATGCCGAGACACGCTAGTCTCTGACGGCGTTGAAGCTTAACAATTGTAGTTTTTTGCTCAACTTTTGTCCATCAGGACCCGTAGGTGACGATAGGTCTTACTATAGCGGTGTATAGCCAGTGGACTACCTTAGGTTTAAGTCCCCAGGTTTTACCGTAGGTGCGTCGACAGGCCCACGTGGCCTTAGTAGCTTCCATGGGTTTATTTCTCATATTGGAGTTCCAGTTGAGTCTACGGTCTAGATCAATACCTAGATACTTTACTTCCTCCGAAAACCCTATGTGCCTTTCTCCTCTTTGTAAATGGGACTAAGATTGTCTTATTTGGGTTAATAGATAAACCCTCTCTGCCACACCAGTCAGAGATAAGTTGGAGCGCAAGCTGCATGCGCTCACAGGCAGTGATCTCGCACTTGCCCGTAACAATGACTACTAGGTCATCACCATATCCGATGACCTCATAGCCCCAAGTGGTTAGCTTGCGTGGTAGATCGACGATGACTATCGACCAAAGCAGGGGTGAGAGGACTCCCCCTTGTGGGCATCCTCTAACCGCCGATACTGTCACTGAGACCTCTCCGCATGTGGCTGATATAATACGGCTATTTAACATCGCCCTAATCCACTGATTAGTGGGATTGTCCACACCCCTGTAGGATAGTGCAGTGGTGATCGAATCATAGCCAGTATTATCGAAGGCTCCCTCTGTATCGAGGAAGGCGCAGATTGCGATTTCCTTTTGTGTGAAACTATTTTCAATGCACGTCACCAAGTGGTGTAGTGCATTCTCGGTAGATCGCTCTTTGCGATATGCATACTGGTTGTGATGCAGAGGTATCTGATTTTCCAGGATACCTCTAATATGGAGCTCTATCAGTTTCTCCATTGTTTTTAGAAAGAACGAAGTCAAACTGATAGGGTGATAGGATTTAGGATTTAGGTGATAGTGCTTTGTGGAGTCGGGCCGCAGTTAGAAGCGAGTCTATGTTCTCGCAATGTCTCCTCCAAGACGGTCTCTTGGATTTCCTCAATTCGAGGTTGTATTTAGTTAGAGCAGATCTATAATCAGTCCAACTATTAGACCTTTTAGCTCTGTTAAACAGCGATCTCACCTGCTTCCTTAGGGACTCAAGCTGAGTATTCCACCAGGGCACACACCGTTTGTGTGTAGTTGACCTGGGTGTACAGCTGTCTCTATAGGATGAGATGAGTGCTGCATTGAGCTGGTAAGCCGCTTTGTCGATATTGTCTGTCGATTCGCGGCGAGTTGAGCTTGGAACCGAGCCCAATTCGTTTGTTTGGGCTGATATCCGGGCTCAGCCTCATTAACCTCACCGGAGATGTTGAATCTGATTTACTGGTGATCAGACAGTGAGGCTTCATTGGAGACATGCCAGTCCCCAATCACATTTGAGATAAATTGGCTAGAGATGGTGAGGTCGAGCACCTCTTCTCTAACCGCGTTTCTAAATGTGGGTTTGTTGCCTCTATTAGCAACGGTGAGTGAATTACTTATTAAAAATTCCAAACCATTCCGTAGGGTGCGCGTTAGGTGATGTTTTTTCTGGTCGCAATACCTGACCAGATCCTGCACTTCGATGGGAGGGATTTGCTGACCGTCTCCAGGGAAGTAGGCGAAGGCGCATACAACCTCCCTTACTCATCCCTCGGTGGGGATTTCCGCTATGACTGCTGCAAGGTCCCTTGTGATGAAATCTGGAATGGGGAGAAAATTTATATTAGTGCCGATCACACATGCGACCCTAGGAGGAAAACCTCCTTTAGCGTAGACTAGTTTACGCGACCTGTTTTGCAGGCCCGTAATCTTACCTTTATGGACCCATGGTTCTTGGATTAGCCCAATGTTGATCCTGTCGCGGTAGAGTCTTAGGCTAAAGGTGTCCGAGGCATCTTTGGCATGGTGCCGGTTGCCCTGCAGCACACGCAGCCCACCCATTACTTGCGACGGTTGGCCGGGTCCTTCGTTCTGTAAGGCTTATTGTTTCCTCGCCTGATGTTTCCGGCCCGATGGGAGTGATCCTCTGATCTACTTCCCATCGAGGATTCGTTCGTTGTTTGGTTTGGGGACGTTTTGTTCTTTTACTCAGACGACCCTTGGTGGCCGTCAGCCCAGATGTGGCAGCGGGTTTTGGGTGCAACCACCATACTGCTGGCTGTAGGGTTTTCTACTGCGGCAGTAGGTGCAACCACCTTACTGCTGGCTGTAGGTTTTCCTGCAGCGATTGGTTCTACATCTAAGGATGTTTTCACCTGGCTTTTGATAATCATCTTAATGACGTCAAATCGATAAGCCACTTGGCACTTGAGTCCTATAAGTCGAGCCAGAAACTTGTCGCTGACTGCCAGAACTAAGTGCAGGAGGTCTTTCTCCTTATTTGACGTGCTCTGCATGACTCTCCAGTTCTGTGCATGTAAGCCGTCATTTTGGGAGTCCAGCGTCGCCAACAACTTTGTGATGGGTAAGCCGATGCTTTGTGGGAAGTAGCCCCGAACAATGTGTGGCTTCGGAAAAGCTTCCTCTTCCACAAGCATAATATCAAGTCCACTCTTATCCTTGATAGCCGTAAAGTTGGTTTTCATCCAATCGGCCGTAGCTGGGTTGTCACATACAAGGTATAACCACCCTGACTTGTAAGTCGATCCCCTGAAGCGAGGTTTTGGTCATTGACAGCCTCCTGAAAGGCTGCCATCTGCACTGTGGTAAGGGGGTTCGCTCCCAAGTCTTTGGGGACGATGCCGAGTCGGATCCTCCCAGCTGCACTACTGTAGCTCTTTTTATCGACTTGGGGATTGCCGATCTTGCTGCGCTTAGCAAGTGGATTTGGTGGGATAGTGTCAGCGGAACGATCACGTTTCGGTTCCGTACCTTTGGTAACGGGTAGATTTTGCATAAACTAGAGCTTCTTCTCTAGTTTTGCCCAGCATTGTAGCAGCTTTACAGCCTCGCTGCTCCGACGATTTGAGTTTAACGAAGCCACCAGGTGGTACAGGCTTTTCCTCTACGTGCCTGATGATTTCGTTCCTTCTTACACTTGGGAGTTCATCCGAGAGCATACTCACAGAATCTCCGCCAAGTGTGGTGTCGGAATCGGAGAGTGAGGACTCACAAGCCCTAGCAGGCGATGACCTTTGAGAGTCATGATTCTCTTTTGAGATATTTAAATTATCAATTGTTCCCACGAGGACACGGGAAAAAAACGGTCACCTGCAGCGGAGCCCGAGACACTGCATGAATGCTATATTGAAATCGGAGGTCGCCCGGTATCCGAAGTTCACATACTAGTAGCCAAGCAACCTCTTAGCCATGCATCCGTCGGCGTATGCTGTTCCACCTTGGAGATAGGGGAATAGGGGAGTGATGGGTTTAGAGGAAGGGGAGAGGTAGGGAGGGGGTCCGTAATTGCTTTATAGCTTCGGGTTCCTCTAGAGATGGACTCTCGAGAGTCATTACCTGTACTGAGCCTCCGTACCACGACAAGGTGAGCAATTGTCACGGAGGTAGAAATCGAGTTGATGGCGCCTTCAAACACCAACTGAGTCATGCCCTTCTCCGATTACTCATTCACAAATTCACACCACCTGACAGTCACCAAACATGACTTCAGAGAAACAACATCTTATGACACAAATGTGTCGTCATAGCAGATCGTCAACGCATTTATTTATCTTTAGTCATCGCAGGTTTAAGGACATTTTCGAACGGACTTTACCGGAAACAGGAGGTGGTGGCAGTACGGATTTCAAGGATGTTACTCTTTCACATTGAAGAGGAACGCAGCATCTGCTTCAGTCTCCATGAAAAAGTGATACCAATTGCGAAATCGGCATTCCTTACAATAATGACCGCAAAATTGTCCTTCCCCCCCTCTTCGCTGAAACTACATGACCATGCAGTAAATCGCTTACATCACCCACACCCATTGGTATCCCTCAAGGGAAAACAAGGTAAAAAAAAGCAACAAGAATCCAAGTCCGTCGTTGCAATTTCGCCTGTTCGATCGACCATGTCGCTGAACGACAAATTCTCGGGAAAAGTCCTTCAGAATCGTTTTGTTTATTTCCTCGTCTTCCTCTCCCTCCTCCTCACCCTCCTCTTCATCCGGCCACCGTGCCCGTCGGCTCATGCTGATGGCTCGAAATGGATTTAAGAATTGCGTGTTTACGGTCTCTCGCCCAACCACGGAGCACGAAAGCGAGCACTTAGTGGGTGGCACTTTGGAATTTAATTTAACCTTTTCGCCCCGCACTGTGTCTTTCGCAGCCGGATATTCGTGGGTCAGGCACCTCGTCCGAATCATAATGAAAAAACACCGAAAATGTATATATGTATGTACATACGTATAAACAAGGATAAAGTAGCTCCACCTTATCCCCCACCATCACCGAATCCGTAGCGAGTAACAATGATGACGATGCCGACGACGACAGTGGGGAACCATTTTATTGTTCCAAATGAGACTCGGCAATGAGTGATGGAGCAGCGGCGCACCATGACGGAACTTACTGTTGCTTTTTGGTTTAATGTTTTCAATCAAAAAAAAAAGAAAAAATTGATTTATCCCTGACGGTAGGCGGTTGCTGGTCGATCGTTGCTGCTTCCCGGGCTTGTTGGCGGTTGGTGGTGACGCTGCGTCCTTGGTCATATTTAATTTGATTTCTTGAGTCTCTTTTTTTCCTTCCAAGTGGAATTGATTATGTTGCAAAATGAATTTTTGGCACAAGGAGGATTTTTTTTTTGTTTTTTTTTCGGGGAATCCCCTTTTTAAGGACTCGGGGTGGTTGTACTTATTGCTTAATTTTGAAGCGCGAGGACGAGGATGGAGTGCGATTGCTGTGGGCATGGTTTATTGATTCTTTTGTTTTTCTTTCTTTCTCTTTTGTCCTGAACAGACTTGAATCCTGATGGCAATAAAAACGTAATAGGCCTTAAAAGTGTTTCCCTCCCATCGTCCTTATTCCTTCTCTTGTTCCCTGGTAGACATATGGTGATAAAAAGACGGGTGTTGGTTGGGGCGTACATAATTGTGCAAGTTCTTTAGGTACAATGTCTGCATTGTCGACTCTCTAAGGATATTTGAAATTTCTAATGACATTCGATAGCACGAGATTGTATGAGCTTGTGGGCTCAGATTTTTTGAGGGTCGTATTGTGTGTTTGATGTATACAAGGGTGTAGGGTACCGGATTCGACAATTGGAAATAGGAAACAATAGCTTGGAGCGAATTCCCCTTTTATACTCGGATTGATTGCAGGAATTCGTGTTGTGTGGAGGGATTTCGATTGCCTGACATTTCCAATGTGTACAATTCGTCAAGTTATTTGCTTTTACTTTTATGAGAAAATGTCGGATCCCCATCAGGACATACTTCTCTTGTATAGGGTTTTCCCATTGGGATATCCGAACTTTGACAATCGATAGCGGCCAAATTTCGGAATCTAGCAGCATTCCGCGTGCTTAGCCCATTTTACGGTCGCCATAATTGTCCATAATTGAGTCGATCGGTTCAGTAGACGATAAACTAGCACCCATACATCGACGAAGCGCAAGATCTGCCGAATACATCGCCGCTGTCCGTGAGAGTGTACGGGAGAATCTGAGGAAGTCGATTTCGCCTCGCTCACAAGAACTCGGCCATTCGCAGACCACAACTTGGTGAATTTGGCCTGCACCTGTACAGAAATTCAACTGACCCAGGAGCTGAAGCTGAACAACCATAGACAACGTGCTATGTTTGCTTAATGGGCTCTGGAGCAGTTGGAAACTGAACCTAATTTACATTTCAGGATGAATGGGTAAGTCAACAGACAAAATTGCAGAATTTGGGACGATATCAATCCACATGAGATCTAAGAGCGTCCAATTACTTACTTACTTAGATGGGGCTATAGTTCGGGGTTAACCAGGGGCACGATCTTTGGCCAGCCGCTTCCAGTGCCGTACGCCCAGTTGGTTGAGGTCCCTCTCTACCTGTGCCACTTTAGATGCGGTCGTCCTCTGCTGCGTCGTCCCTCGGGGTTGGCGTCGAAGACTCTCCAGACTCGAGCTGTGATATCGATTCGCTCTATATAGCGCAGCCATCTTAGGCCTTGGATCCGTAGACGTCTAACTAGGCCGATGTCGCAGTGCAGCCCGTACAGTTCTTGGTTGAATCTCCTCCTCCACTCTGCGTTTACACCAACGGGGCCAAAGATTGCACGCAGAATTTTCTTCTCGAAACGCCCAAGAGCCTCTTCATCCGCTTTTGATTACGTCCAAGCTTCAGCGTCGTAGAGGAGGACCGGAATGAATAAGATTTTGTAGAGGGATACCTTAGTTTTTCAAGAGAGGGCTCTACTACTCGGTTGCCTCTTGCGCAGCGGTTGGCAGGAGTTATTCTGCGTTTTATCTCAGCGCTGGTGTCGTTGCTGCTTGTCCTTGACTACTTCAAAAATATAGCTGCCAAAGGTGACGTTCTGACCAAGACGTCGGTGTTGCTCGTCTTTCCTTGATGACAGCACATATCTGGTTACCCTTAGACCACTTTAGCCGCTTCTGCTTCAATGCTTGCGAACGCCTCATTGACGTCTCGCTTTGTCCGTCCGATAGCGTCAATGTCATCTGCGTAGGCAAGCAATTGTGTAGACTTGAAGTAGTCAACCTATTGTACTGACCGCGGAGTCCTGCACGATCTTTTCAAGTATGATGTTAAAGAAATCACATAACAGTGCGTCCCCCTGTCCAAAACCTTTTTTAATATCGAAGGTCTCGGTTAGTTCACCTCCGACCTTAATGGAGCAGCGGGAATCCTCCATAGTCATCCTGCACAGTCTGACGAGTTTGGCAGGAATATTAAAACATGACATGGCTCTGTATAGCTCGTCTCGACGCGTATCGACCTGGAATTCATGGGTCTTTTCCTGGCCTGAAAACCCATTTGGTAGGAACCTACCAGATTGTCCACGAACGGTTTTAGGCGCTTATACAATACGGCAGAGAGGCTCTTGTAAGCAGTGTTAAGGAGACTTATCCCTCTTTAACGGGCAAACGATGCTAAGATTCAATTCATGGGACATGCATTCTTTCGACCATATCTTGTAGATGAGTTGGTGCATGTTCCTAACCAGCTCATCGCCAGCTGTTTTAATCAGTTCCGCGGGAAGTCCGTCTGCTCCAGCATCTTTATAAGACTTAAGTTTCGATAAGTTTCGGGTGGACTGGATTCTCTTTCGTCTTCGTCCATTGTGAATGGTTCGCTCTGCCTGACGGCGGCATTTTGACTATCATCGCCGTTATACAGTCTGCAGAAGTGGTCCTTCCACAATCTCATGATCCACTGTGATTCCACCACTAGTTGTCCGTGCTCATCCCTGCAGGCTTCTGCTCTGGCTTTATAGCCTTGGCATGTTCGTTTGACTTTTTGGTAGAACTTTCGAACGTTGTTCCTGTTCATAGAGCTCGCGGGCAGCTCTTGTCTGTCGATGCAGTGTTGCCATGTACATATGCATTCTGTTTTTCTACATGGGCTTGTCTGCTTTCGTCATCAAACCAGGGGTTTCGCGAAGGTGGTGGTTTAAACTGAGTACATCTGAGGCGGCCTCCCCGATGGTGTTCTGACAACGTCTCCATTGCTGTTCTTGGGTTTGTGCAGAGTGCATCGGAACTTGAGAGAGCTTGAGGGAGATTTGATCGGCGAAGGTCCTTGTGGTCTCTTGCGATTGCAACTTTTCGACGTGGTGTTCTTACTCCACTCCGTTGATTCCGAGAAATTCACATCCGTACCTTGGCTGCAACAAGGTAATGATCCAAGTCGATGTTGGCTCCTCGAAAGGTTCGGACATCTAGGAGGCTGGAGGAGTGTCTGCCGTCGACCGCAATGTGATCAATTTGATTGATTGTCGATTGATCGAAAGACCGCCAGGTCCCCTTATGGATGCTGAGGTGTGGAAATCGTGTACTTGCTACAACGAGATTATGTCCCGCCATAAAGTCCACTAGCCTTGGTCCATTTTCTGACGTGGTGTTGTGAGGGCTATGCTTTTATAAAGTTCGTCTTTATGTCGATCGTCTTTCTCCTCTGTGGGGGCGTGGACACATATTAAGCTGGGCCAATCTCGGATTGGCCCAGCTTAATATGTGTCCAGATGCGGATTGTTATAAGGCGTTCGCTTACATACTGGAAGTTTAAGACTTTTTTCCTGAGTGCCTCGAATAGCAAATCCGCATCCGAATAAGCGCGGTTTATTTGTTCTGTAGCAGTTTCCGTAGTAAATATCACAGTTTTTCATCCGCTTTTTGCCTGGCCCAATCCATCACACTTCTTGGCCCAATAGCAGTCCAAAGAGTTGACCAGTTGTCCGGCTGCACCTGATCCGTTGAGGAACCTAACGTTCCAGGTGCAGATCCGGAATTCGTTTCCTTTTGACATTTGCGGGGGTCGTCAACATGTAATCGGTCCGTGTTCAAGGCAACTGGTTGTCTCTGAACAAATTTTTGTTTTACGCGATAGGGATGTTTACCCTAAGCACAACCCCCAATCTGGAACAAGGGGTCGGGTCGCCCCGACGCACCCAGGCGAAGTCCAACGTCCACGGTGCTCCCAAGCCTTCTCGAGCACCATGCCTAGAGTGAAAAGCTGGTCGGTTGTGCTTCTGCCGTGACAAAACCTGTACTGTTCGTCCCCTATCCTGGACTCGACCATAGCTCTAGAACGCGCCTTCAACAACTTAGCTTAGACTTTACCGGGGGAACTTAAAAGAGATATGCTCCTATAGTTGGAGCACACTTTTGTATCCCCCTTCTTGAAAAGAGAGACAATCATCCCAGTCTGCCAATCGCTAGGTCTCTCACCGCATTCCCAGGCCACTCTAATGACTCGTGTGAGCCATAATACTCCCTCTTTACCCATTGCCTTAAACATTTCTGGCTGAACTTCATCCACACCGGCAGTTTTGCCAACTTTTAGTGATTCAATCGCTAAACTGACTTCCTCCACCATTGGACTATTCTCCGCCCCTTTCAAGACTATAGGTCTATCCACCTAAGCGCCGTGTTCAGGATTGAGCAGCTCCGAAAAGTGCTCGCTCCATCTGCGTAAGATGCCCATATCATTGGAAAGCAACACACCATCTTTAGATTTATGTTGAATTTCCTTCCTCTGAGCCCGTGAATGGTTTGCCAGAACACCTTTTTCGCAGATCTCGTCGAACTCCTTCCAGCACTGCTCTTGCAAGTTCTTCGCGCCACAGTGTACCGGTCACGGGAAGCAGAGTCTCCCAACAGAATTCATTCGCTGTAGGACTTCTTTTTCTCTCTGATGGCTTCTTGAACTCCGGATGTTTTAAACTACGCAGTTCTTTTCTCCCGACCAGCCGCCACACCAAACCGCTTCTGTCCACAAACATCACGTGCAGAGGCAATGACAGCTGTTAAAAATAGTCGCCAGTCTTCCTCTACATGCGATGGAACATTTGGAATTTGTTCCTCAAACCTTTCGGATATGCGAAGTGTTGCTGCACCCCTCTCCTCTGTAGTTTCACGCACCGTATGCGTGTAACCATTCTTGGTTTCTTGGTCTAAGACACAGCTTACACAACACCAGGGATGATCAATTGACAGTTCACCCCCTCTCAACACACGAACGTCACAAACCATCCGTTTCACACTCGATAGTACCACAAGGGAATCTATCAACGATTTCTGTTGAAGACTCCAACGATACCACGTACATATATTTATGAATGGCTTTGTGCGGAAAGGAGGTGTTCATAATGGACATGCCATTTGCACAGCAAAAGTCCAACAACCTCTCATCGTTCGCGTTTTGATGAGGATCACCGTTCCTCGTGTCGTTACATCCACACCCAAGTGGGCATTGAAGTCACCCATCAGGATATAGGAATCTATATCAATTACTCTATCAAGGGCAGCACCTACTTCATCCAGGAAAGTCGCTCAGTCTGACTCTAGATTCGGTGCATATGAAAGGAAGTACTCCTTACAAAATTGCTACAATCACGGAGTCTACCGATAGAGCCACCGAAAGAAATTTTTATTTCTTTACTCGGTGGATTTCGGAACAATGTTTCTTTGAAAAATGGTTAAAAATATGCTAAGGACTATACTTAGGTCGTATACTGTGTTATCCACATTTTACTTCTACTCTATAGGTACATATGTTGTACTTACAATGACAGCAATCGGGTAAAGTGTGTCCTTCTGCTATCACTAGATTAATGGATACATGCAACAGCAGCACTAGGACCACTATGTACTCGTACATATGAATGGGTGTCCTTCCGAAAAAGGATGAGTTCAAGGTTTAAAATTCAGAATGTCCTGGAATCCCAAATGACTTTATCACTTTTTATCGATTCATCATGCTCTCAGCACTATGAGAATGACTGCCCATATCTGTGTCTATAAAAATCCTTTTTTCCCTTTATGGCTTGTCATTCTTGTGTGGTCTTCCGTCCCATTCACTACAGTTCCTTTTAATAATCGATAACTCACACAAAGTTCTCTCTATTTTTATGCTTCGCCTAACCTTTAGAGTTCACATAAAATCGACACACAAGATAGTGTGCAATGTACATGTATCAATGCCACCATATAACAAGGCCTTCACGACTTGTATCCGATCTAAAATTATTCCTCCATCCGCACGTATTCGTGCAAGCCAAAAATAAAGTCTCCACGCCACACCGAACCAACAGCACACCTGTCAACAGGCTTCGAAGGCATGCGACAGCCTAGACATACATTAGTACAAGTCGTAAAGCATAAACAACAGGCCGATAAGCGACAATCCACAGCCCAGTAAAATGGAATCTAGAACTCGACTCGAAGCACGACAAAACCATGTGGACAAATTGTTAACAAAACAACAACCACAGAATGACAAATGACAGAACTAAAGGACTACAAACCCTTTATCTATGTATCTACAACATGACGTTTCTCCATCCACGTATCTATTACTCATAAATAAAGGAACGAGTCAGTAGTGGAGCAGTGGAGTCACAGAGTGTGCCTAATATCTACTCGTAGATACACACTAGCAAAATCGGGAACATTTGTTCGCGTGCATCCCATTCGTTAGCGAATGAATTGATCTTCTTCTGTAGAGCTCAGTTTGGGCTGGGCGCCACCCTTTCTAATAATTTACAATTTATCACCTCGACTCTGTGGCGGTACTTAAACAAATATTGACACTGCGCGCGACGTGTAGTGCCATATTGTCAGGACACAAAAGAAACATAACGAATGAGGCAATCAGCTACGGAGGAATGAGGGCATAGCGTAGGCAAAGGTCGTTAGGCTTTATGGTTATGGACGAATTTTGATATTGATGGGCTAACTTCATTAGTCCACAACCGACCCTATTAATTCCCCTGTTTCACTTTGTCCCCATTCCTTATCAACCATCGACAATTACCATCCTCTCCTTCTTCTCCCATTTTTTCTCGACTCTCCACCGCTGAACTCTTCCCCTCCAGCGCTCAAGTCTTACGACTTCCACAAAGCAAATTTCAACCTAATCAATGAATATCTCAATAGCGCCCCCTTCAATTTTGACAGCCTTACAATAAATGACACCTCTACGTTCCCATTTCTCGATCCAATCACTTATCTTCTCCTCCTTGGTATAATCGCAGGCTTCGTTCTGTGGGCTATCTTCCTTCGTACTCAGTCCCCCTATGACTTTTCCAACTATATTGGTACTTATCTACAATTTACCGAGCTTCATAACTCCCTCTACGAACAGCACTTGATCAAAACACAAGCCAATCTTATCAACAATCCTAAGTCCTTCTTTCAGTTTGTCAACTACAAAAGGAAATCTGATGGCTACTCAACCTCACTCTCTTTCAATGGCGAAACCTCGAATGATCCCAACACTATGGCCAACTTTTTTGCCAACCTTTTCAAACAATCTTTCGCCGATGACTCCTTTGTGGCGGACACTTCCTATTTCGACTACCTAGCAAATTTCTCCCACGTTCTGTTGAACCCCATATCATTGAAATTAAACTGAGTCAACTCAATGATGAGTTCACTCTTGGACCCGATGGTGTCCCCGCCATATTATTAAAAAAATGTTCCTTCATTCTCTCCGTCCCGCTCTCAAAATTATTCAACTTATCCCTGTCCCTCGGAAAATTTCCCCAGATATGGAGAACCGCTTTCATAACTCCTATTCACAAAAAAGGTCCAAAGGGTGATGTTAACGACTACCGCTCCATCGCAAAACTCTCACATATACCCAAACTTTTCGAAAGCATCTTGTATGACACTCTAAGGTTCCATTGCGTATCTCCAGTCTCCTCAAATCAACATGGATTCCTCGAATCCAGATCTACAACCACAAACTTTATCGAATTCGTGTCCTTCACCCTCTCAGCATTAGAGAATGGGAACGAAGTCGACGTCATTACATCTGACTTCAGTAAAGCCTTCGACAAAATATCTCACAATCTAATACTCATCAAACTGTCTTCCCTAGGCTTTGAACCCGCTGCGCTGAAGTGGATATCTTCATATTTGAAAAACCGTTAGTATAGTAGCAGTTTTAGATCTGCCTTTTCTAACCCTTTCTTAGCCTCCTCTGGCGTTCCCCAAGGTAGCCACCTAGGTCCACTTCTTTTCATTCTTACCATAAACGACATTGAGATAATCATCAAACATTCCCATCTCTCACTGTACGCCGACGACACCAAGTTCTTTAAGACCATTTCCTCGCTACAAGACTCTTCCCTTATTCAATCCGATCTCAATAGCTTTTCTACCTGGTGTTCCAAAAATTGCTTGGAGCTTAACATTTCCAAACGCCAATCTATCACCTTCTCACGTAAACATGTCCAATCCTCTCCTCGTCTCTACTTTCTCCATAACCAACCCATTTCTACCGTTCAGGTTACCCGCGATCTTGGCATGCTATGTGACCAAGAGCTCAATTTTCGCGCTCATATCGACGATATAATTCTTAAAGCAAATTCAGCACTCGGTTTCGTGAAGCGCTGGTCTAAAGAATTCTCCAATCCCTTCGTGACTCGGTCCCTCTATATTACCTTCGTTCGCCCCCTTCTTGAATACGCATCTCAAGCGTGGTCCCCTTATCAACAAACCCACATTTCTAGAATCGATAGCATCCAGCGTCGATTCCTACTCTTCGTTCTTCGAGGTCTGCACTGGCAAAATCCTCTGTTCTTACCGCCCTATCAAGACCGACTCAAACTAATAAATCTGAGTACGTTGGAGGAAAGAAGACATCCTCTTCATTCGTAAACTCCTAACAGGTACCATTGACTGCGCCAACCTCGACAACTCTATATCCCTTAACACTAACCCTCGTAATACTCGCAATCCTCGTCTCTTCTATCTATCCACCCACCGCACCTCTTACGGCTCCAATGAACCCATTTCCCGTATGCTGGGAAGTGTCAATTCGAACACTAACTTCGATTTCAACCTCAGCACTCCATGCCTAAAACTTCGTCTTCTCGGTATCCTCCCCTTCTCCCTACTATAGTTCCCTAATCGCGCCCCCCTCCCCCGTTCTTGTTAGTCAGTTAAGTTAGAATTAAGAATGTTAGCTTGATATAAGCTTAACAAATGGGGGTATTGGCCCCCACGAAAATGAAAATAGTCCATCCAACGGAGTGTTGGAAATGTTAGTTTTAGTGGCGAATTTGATTTAGTCAAGCCCTCTCTTCTAGCTAAATATTTTCATCTAGAACTGTGGGATTTCGACTATTGGCTCCTGCGTTTTATTGTTTCCCTCCATAAACCGCCTGTTTTGGCACAACGTGAAACACAGGTCGATGAAAAATCCGACCCCTCGGGGATCTCAGCCATCCTGGATATAGCTTACTGCCATTATTCGTACTCCATCGCGGTCTTCTCATTTACGTCCGTAGTGACATCTCTTACCAATTTCGACCACAATATAGTCATTTGTCCTCCACGGAATTGAATGGCTCAAATTCACACTCCGTAAGCACTCCGTTCACTACTGTTTTCTTTATAGACGCCTCAATCTAGACAGGAATGCAACATTTGATGCATTCGACGCACGACGGAAGGAATCAGGGCCACTAATGAATTGTTTCCCTGTCCCCTTGCTCGGAAATTGTTTTAACGGGCGATTTCAATGTACACAATTCTCAATGGCTTCGACATTCTGGTCAGACAACCATCGAAGGAAGGTAATGTAGTAAGCGAACTACTCAACCGTTTCCTGTACAGTCTCACTCACTACTGACTGACTAGTATGCTTGTTACCCGGCAGTCTCGTTTTTCTCTCTTAAATAAATTCTCACTACAATTCGGCCACCCTGACTAGCAATCGTCCCGATTGACCAACCTCCCATACCCCAGTATAAGGAATCTGACTTAGCTGCAACCCTTCTACGTCTTTTAGTAGATACTTATCATTTGGTATCACTTTTGCTATGACGTAAGGGTGCGATTTTCTTGCATGCTCCGGGCGTGCTTAACAAGTTTCTCACCATGACATAATCTCCTTCTTTGTACTCTTTATGAAGCCTATTCCTGTCCTTGGATAATTTATTATAGTCCTGGCACTTCATCATTCTATCCGCCGCTCGTTTTCTTATTCCAACCAAATCCCTTTCTTCTGCCTGCTTGTTTATTTCCTGCAACCTTTCCCTAAGATAGTCAACTACTTCTCCTCTTTGGCGAACTCCGAAAAGTAACTGACTCGCACACCATCCCGTGCTGCGACTTATCTAGACTAAACATCGTGCCTGCGCCTGGTCAATTTGGCTATCATGGGCGCTAGGCACTTGTTCACTCTCTCCACCTGCCCATTGCCCACTGCCATGCGGTCGTCCTCTGCTGCGTCGTCCCTCGGGGTTGGAGTCGAAGACTCTTCGGGCCGGAGCGTTGATGTCCATTCGCTCTACATGGCCTAGCCATCTTAGACGACACCACATCCTATAACGGACACGGGCTGCTTGATCTTGCTTCAGGGCGAAATCTCCTTCTAGCCAGTACGAGCTTCCCGTACCTCCTTATACACAAAGGCACCTGGCAGTCGCCAGGTCAATCAATTGAATCAATCACGAACGAAGCGGAGTAGAGTAAGATACAAAGTTATAACATCGGAATGCTACTATCGCCAGAAACCGCTTGTGCTTTTACCGATCGCGTCTCCCTTAAGCTCTCCCATAAACCTCAACCCTACACGCTGGCAATAGAACAGGAGTGGAATCCTTGCAAACAAGCTCTGAAAAGCACTGCATCTGAAGTTTTGGGCTTTCGAGGCTCCACCACGAGGAAACACCTGGTACGATGACGAGTGCAGGAGGATTCATACAGCGAAGCAGGAAGCATATAAAGCCTCGCTGCAAAGAAGAACAGGAGCAGCTCGTGAGCTCTACGAGTTAAAAAGAAGGGAGGAGCATAAGCTTCTCAGAAGAAAGAAGAAAGAGCACGAGTTTTTCAACTCCTTCTGCAGCCGGTATAGTGGCGATGTTAGCCAATATGCCGCTGTCCGGCAGAATTATCCATTTCTTAACGACGAAGACCGCAGAGAATTCCGTCCTGATCTGATCTCGACGAAGTTAAGATCGCCATATCGAAACTCAAGTGGAATAAAGCTGCTGGCACAGGCGGGCTACCTGCTGAGATCTTCAAGGCTGCTGAAGATGACCTGGTTAGGAACATGCACCAGCCCATCTGTAGGATATGACCAGAGGAGTCTCAGCATCGTTAGCCCGATCCACAAGAAAGGAGACCCCTCTGCCTGCGCCAACTACAGAGGAATAAGTCTTTCTAACATCGCCCACAAAACCTTCTCTGCCGTTTTGTGTGAACGCCTGAACCGCTTCGTAAATAAGCTGATAAGTCATAAGTCCTTCTCAGTGTGGCTTCGGGCCAGGGAAGTTCACCATCGATAGAAGAAACGGGGATTTCGTACATTGCGAGGGTTAGTGTTGATAGAGACGGAGTTATAAAAGGTCGCGCAGTCAATGGTGCCTGATAGGAGTCGATGGATGAAGAGGATGTAAGATGCAGTTCTTCTTTCCTCCAACGTGTTCATGTTGATTAGTTTGAGACGGTCTAGATAGGGTGGTGAGAGCAAAGGGTTGTTGGAGACCTCGTAGTGCAAAATGTAGGAAGCGGCATTGGAAGCTCTCGATTCTAGAAATGTGGGTTTGTTGGTAAGGAGGACTCACTTGAGTGGCGTATTCAAGAAGGGGCGGGACAAAGGTTATGTAGAGAGATCCGGTAACGTAGGGGAGAATTCTTAAGATCATTGCTTCACGAAACTGAGTGCTGCATTAGATAAATAGATAGCATAAGGGGTTGGGACAGAGTCGCCTGATCACTGCGGCCACGAGTGGGCCTATTGTGATGTCCCCCACCTACAGTTCCCTCAAAAATCCTGAGTTCGTGATGAAACTTAGTATGCCTTTGAGTGAGCTAGCAGCGATTTCTTCTGCTTCAAGATAATACTTGCCTAAGTGACGATGACGTGTCATTTCGGTAAGGATATCAGGGTGAAAGAGCCTACGGTTAGAGTCATCTTCCACGATCAGTCTATGGGCGAAGACCATTGCTTCTTTCTTCAGTTGGAGGTGAAGAGGTAGCAGGTCTGCGATGACTTCTAGTGCTGCTGTGGGGGTTGTTCTCATGGCCCCTGTGATACAGATGCAAGCTAGTCTTTGCAGTTTGTTGAGCTTGGCTTGCACTGATACTTGTTTTGTTTTGTGCCACCAGACGGGCGCAGCATATGTAGGAATTGGTCTGATGATTGCTGTATATAGCCAGCGGGACATTTTGGGATTTGTGCCCCAGTTTTTGCCAGTGAGACTTTTGCTGGTCCATAAAAGAGATCCTGGCTTTCTCAATGGTCTTTGTAATGTGAGAGTTCCAAGTGAGCTTTTCGTCTAGAGCTATCCCTAGATATTTGACTTCTTTTGAGAAATATATCGCTTCACCAAAGAGGGTAGGTTTAGTAAGCTTGTGCATATTCCTTCTTTTGGTGAAGGCGACTATGGTGCTTTTCCTAGGACTGACATTTAGTGCAACCTTTATGCACCAGTTTGCAACAAGGTTTAGTGCCCGTTGGAGGAGTTCCGAGACTGTGTCTTCGAATAAGCCTTGGACATGTCAGCCATTGCTGCTAAGTATGCTTATCAGTTCATTATCCACGATAGACCACAGGAGTGGTGAGAGAACCCCGCCTTGAGGGCATCCTTTCGCTCGTTTACGCTGATTTTGTCATTGCCTAGTGAGGTGTTTAGTTTCCTGTTGCTAAGCATGTGTTGGATCCAATTGCATGTGGTATTGTCCACCCCTGTGCTGAGGATGCAACGTTTTATTTGGGTGTATTCGGTGTATCGAAAGCACCCTCAATGTCGAGAAAGCAACCTAGTGCTGCATTAGCTTTAAGGGCTATCTCATCTCCTGGTCACATAATATGCCGAGATCGCGGATAGCCTAAACGGTGGCGATTGAGGAAGTAGAGACGGGGAGGAGGTTTGATTTGTTTACGTGAAGAAGTGATTTATTGGCATTTGGAAATGTTAAGCTCCAAGGAATTTTGGAAACGCCAGGATGAAGAACTAGGAAGGGAAGAGTCGTGACTGCAGAAAATGGTCTTGAAGAACTTGGCGTCGTCAGCGTATAGAGAGATGTCATCATTTCAATATAGTTAATGTTAAGAACGAAAAGAAGTAGACCTAGGTGGCTACCTTGGGGCAAGCCGGAGGAAGATAAGAAGGGTTTAGAAAAGGCAGATAGCGATTTTTCAAGTAAGAAGTTATCCACGTCAAAGAAGCCAAGGGAAGACAATTTGAAGAGTATTAGTCTGTAGGAGATTTTATCGAAGGCCTTACTGAAATCGGGAGAAATAACGTCGACTTCTTTGCCATTCTCTAAGACCTATAGGGTAAAGGACTCCGAACTGTAGCGCCCGATAAGAAGAGGAAGAAATACATCGACGACCAAGATTCAACCAAAGAGGTTTTCCAGGTTAATGAGCTTCGAAGTACAGAAATCAGCCCCATCACTTCCTTGTGTACCTTTTGGAGAAGGAAATGGTAATTACTATAGTCTACTGAACCGATTCGTCAAGCAATCTAGGGAAATACTGTCAAAATTGGCAAAGAAGCAATACCATATCACCTTGCCCATGCGCCATCCCAAAGCTGGGAGAGTTCTTAAGAAAAAATACAAGAACCTTCCGCAGAACTACTGCAACTATAATCATATGCTCATCCACGTTTCTTCATTAAATTGACAACTAAATTATGCCACTAATCTAATTGATGCAATCCATCTAGTTAATCACAGACAATGGTCATTGACTCATCACCACAATGCACTCCAGCCATACCACAGAGTCCACATCCATACATCCTGCAACCCACATTCATTAGTCCAATCAGTCGTACGGATTTATGAACGTCCAATGTGGTTAATTGTCCGACTAACATCCAAGTAGACAACACTATCCTAAACGGACCATTGACCACGCCTGTTCGTCGCAATCAACTAAATTGGTCGCTTAATCCAATAGATATCCGCCCGAAACGACAAAACGACATCTCCGCTCCAATTATCCCAGAGCATAAGTGCGCCATTCGTTGAGTCAATTTCACAATCCGTATGATTCAATCAAACTCTGTTGACATTTGCCTAATTTCATTTCGATATGATTGAAGTATCTATGGGATGTATCTGAAACACTAAACTAATTAGAACGTAAACCTATCCATTCAGTTTGTTATTCAATTTCAACAAACCCTCGACGAATTCTGGAATGTATTCGTATCTATTCATCTGAATTTGATTAAGTTGAGTTCTATATCCACACGGACAAGTGGAGAGAAGAATTCATTAGAGTTTGCATTGAGCGCTTGAGGCAGTCTATTCAAGGTCCATCCGAATTTCCAATTGGAGTTCAGTCGTTTACTGCAGCTAATGAGATAAGTTTTGAGTTTGGTCGAGGTTGTTAATCAATTTATGATGGGAGTTTTGAGTTGGATTTGGTTAGAGAGGAAGGTTATGATTTATTCGTTTGCATTTAGTCAAAGTGCGGAATATTGGGTAAAAGCACAAGTACGGAACATGGTTATAGCCTCCATAAGTAAGTTTCTTGTCCTTGATAATCCAGTCAATATTGGCAAAATTATTAAAAAAGAGAAATGGATACGAAACGCCTTTAAAGAATGCCTTGAACGGCTCCTAGTCAGATGGGGCAAGGTGTTTTGAAGCAACCCTCTTTTTCTTCTTCTTCTTAGTGGGCGCTACAGCTCGGGGTGAACCTGGGCCTCAACCAACATGCCCCTCCATCTAGCACGATCTTTCGCTAGCCTTTTCCATTGCCGCACACCCAGTTGGCTGAGGTCCCCTTCCACCTGTATGCGCCATCTTAAGTGCGGCCGTCCTCTGCTTCTTCGTCCCTCCGGGTTGGATTCAAAGACTCTCCGGGCTGGAGCTGTGATGTCCATTCGCTCTACATGGCCCAGGCATCTTAGGCGTTGAAGCCGTATACGCCTGACTAGGCTCATGTCGCTGTACAGCCCGTAAAGTTCGTGTTTGAATCTTCTCCTCCATCCCCCGTCTGCGTTTATAGGCCAAAAATCACGCGCAAAATCTTTCTCTCGA
The DNA here is from genome assembly GCA_951905685.1 of Eumerus sabulonum. Lineage (NCBI taxonomy): Eukaryota > Metazoa > Arthropoda > Insecta > Diptera > Syrphidae > Eumerus > Eumerus sabulonum. The sequence goes on from OX645060.1 coordinate 13,129,264, forward strand.
ACCGACCAAGGGCCTCCTCATCCGCTTTTGATAGTGTCCATGCTTCTGCGCCGTACAACAGGACCGGGATGATAAGGGTCTTATATAAGGTCAACTTGGTCGTACGAGAGAGGGCTCTACTTCTCAGTTGTCTCTTGAGCCCAACGAAGCAGCGGTTGGCAAGAGTAATTCTTTGCTTGATTTCGAAACTGGTGTCGTTCTTCCAGGTCACTACGGAGCCGAGGTATATGAAGACCTTAACTACTTCAAACTTATATCTGCCAATAAGCACGTTCTGCCTGATATTTGGTCTTGCCCTAATTAACTGCCAAACCAATTTTGCCGCCTCCATCTCAATATTCGCAAACGCCTCATTGACATATCGCTGTGATCTACCGATTATGTCAATATCGTCGGCGTATGCAAGGAGTTGCGAGGATTTGAAATAGATTGCGCCTCTTGCATTGGCCAGTGATTTTTGCACAACCATTTCCAATATGATGTTGAAGAAATCACACGACAGCGCATCGCCCTGCCTAAATCCTTTTTTTGACATCAAAACTATCAGTAAGTTGTTCACCGATTCGGATGGAGCAGCGAGCATTCTCCAAAGTCATCCTGCATAGTCTGACGAGTTTAGCGGGTATGTCAAAGGCAGACATAGCGTTGTATAGCTCGTCTCTAATTACGCTGTCGTATGCGGCTTTGAAGTCGACAAATAGGTGGTGAGTGTCGACTTGAAATTCATTGTTTTTTTTCCTGGATCTGCCGTAGTGTAAAGATTTAGTCGATGGTTGACTTCCCTGGCCTGAATCCACACTGATAAGGACCTATCAGCTTATTTACAAAAGGCTTCAGGCGTTCACGAAAAACGGCAGAGAAGATTTTGTAGGCGATGTTAAGGAGACTTATTCCTCTATAGTTGGCGCAATCAGAGGGGTCTCCTTTCTTGTGGATCGGGCATACGATGCTGAGACTCCTCTGGTCATATCCTACAGATGGGCTGGTGCATGTTCCTAACCAGGTCATCTTCAGCAGCCTTGAAGAGCTTAGCAGACAGTCCTTCTGCGCCAGCAGCTTTATTCGACTTGAGCTTCGATACGGCAATCTTAACTTCGTCGAGGTCAGGAGGACAGAATTTTATGCGGTCTCCGTCGATAAGAAATGGATCATTCTGCCTGACAGCGGTATATTGACTAACATCGCCGTTATACAGTCTGCAGAAGTGGTTTTTCCATATTCTCAGCATCGACTGCGGTTCTACTACTAGGTGCCCGTTCTCATCCCTGCAGGCTTGCGTTCTGGCTTTATAACCTTGGCATGTTCGCTTTATCTGTTGATAAAACTTTCGAACGTCACGCCTGCAGTAACATCTCTCCAAATCCTCAATCGCGCGCTTCTTGCTCTTTCTTCTTTCTTCTAAGAAGCTTATGCTCCTCCCTTCTTTTTAACTCGTAGAGCTCACGAGCTGCTCTTGTTCTTTTATGCAGCGAGGCCTTATATGCATCCTGCTTCGCTGTATAAATCCTCCTGCACTTGTCATCGAACCACGAGGTGTTTCTTCGTGGTGGAGCCTTGAAACCCAAATCTTCGGATGCAGAGCTTTTCAGGGCTTGTTTGCAAAGGCTCCACTGCTGTTCTATTGATAGCGTGGAGGATTGAGGTGTATTGGAGAACTTGAGGGATACGCGATCGGTAAAAGCACGAGCGGTTTCTGGCGATAGTAGCTTTCCGGCTTCATAACTTTGTATTCTTACTCTACTGCGTTGCGTTCGTGATATCCGTAAGCGCATCTTGGCTACTACAAGATACTCCGAGTCGATGTTAGCCCCTCGGAAAGTTCGAACATCAAGAATAGTGGAGGAGTGTCTGATGTCGATCGCTATGTGATCAATCTGGTTGGTAGTCAATTGGTCAAAAGACCGCCAGGTGCCTTTGTGTATATCGAGGTGCGGGAAGCGCGTACTGGCTAGAAGGAGATTTCGCCCCGTAGCGAGATCAATCAGCCTGTGCCCGTTATCGGAGGTGGTGTTGTGTAGGCTATGTTTGCCGATGACTCGTTCAAATATGCTTTCCTTAGCCAGCTTAGCATTGAAGTCTCCTAGTACAATTTTGTTGTCATAGCTGGGACATTGGGCATACGTTCTGTCTAGGAGATCGTAGAACTCATCTTTGGCTGAGTCATCCTTGTCTTCCGTGGGGGCGTGGACGCAGATCAGGCTGATGTTAAAAAAATGTAGCCTTGATACGGATTGTTCGCTCACATGCCGAAAGCTTAGGACTTTCTGCCTTAGTCCACCTCGAACAACAAATCCGCATCCAAACAATCGTTGCCCTCTCTCCCTATAGCAGTCGCCGTAGTAGATATCGCAGTTTTTCATCCGCTTTATACCCAGTCCATTCCATCGCATTTCCTGGATGGCGGTGATATGCGCTTTATAGCGGTCTAGAGCGTCCGCAAGTTGTTCGGCTGCACGTGGCCTGTTTAGGGACCTAACATTCCACGTACAAAGCCGAAGATCATTGTCCTTTTGTTGTTTTTTTGCAAGGATCGTCAACATAAATCCGGTCCGTTTTATTCGAGGCTTGTGGTTGTTTCGGAGTTTGTGTTTTTTACGGTTACGGCTTACTAGGCCGCAGGCCAACCGACTAATCCTGTTTTTTGGCGCAGGAGGCTCGCCATTGCCCCTTCCCGGTCTGCGGTTTCCATAGGAAATATCCATATGGCACCACGAGGAGATGGGGATGGGACCTACTAGCAGTGCCGCAAGATGTTCGACTGCGGTGGCTCTTCTCGCTCTTTAGCAGGCCAGCATCCGTCGGATAGATGCTACCCCTACGAGGCCTTTGTTAGTCCTTTGCCATCCCTTGAAGCAACCCTAGGAGCACCTACATAATTTCCTAATAGAGTTCCAAACTACAACTGTCCACTTTTGATTCGAATTCAATATTTATCATTTCACCTCAGATCTATTATCTGAGCACTTCACCTTTATTTGTGAAGTACTTCAACCTTTTACACACTTTACACTTTGTCTACTAAGACTCACTAGGTGGCTTGATTACTTTCACAGTGGTTTACTGACTGATCACTCGTTATTTCGACAACTGAATGCCCCCGAGAACGAGCGTTCGCGCTTAGAAAGCCCTCGATCCACTTTCTCGAATGTTCGCCGTCAGACGTTCCCCTTCAGAAGTCTCTAGAATACTCTGGCATCCTCTTTCAGAGACGCAACATGCTTATCAGCGCGGAAAATCCTGCGAGACTGCGCTTCGAAACAGAGTTGAGGGAATTGAATGCGCGCTCGAAAGGAAAGAGTACGCGCTGGGCATCTCCATCGACCTTGAGGGAGCGTTATCAAAAACGCAACATTCGACAGAATGTGCAACGCTGTCAGACATCATGGCGTAGATGAAGAACTCCTCCTGTGGATTAAAGCAATGCCGGTCCACAGGACATTGACTGCTGATGCAGGCCTCGACCTTTGTGTCAAATACGGCGTAAACAGGGGTTGCCCGCAAGGTGGCGTCCTGTCTCCGCTATTATGGTGCATGGTAGATGACTCTCTGCTTGATACTCTTAATGCATCTGGAATTTATGCCCAGGCCTATGCCTCTGTCGCCGTTCTTCCTGTCGGCTCATGCTTAGCGACTGTTCGTCTCAAAACACAGGCGGCGCTAAATGTGGTCAATGATTGGTGTACCAGAAATGGGCTGTCGGTCAATCCTCTTAAGACCGAAGTAGGGTGTTATAGGCGGTTCAAGCGCTTTTTGGTATGAAGCGATGGTATGAAGCGATGGTATGAAGTGATGGTATGAGGGTATTTGGTATGAAGCGATGGTATGAAGGGATTTGATATGAAGCGGTTGAGGCGCTTTTTGGTATGAGGGGATTTGGTATGAAGTGATTCAGGTGCTTTTTGGTATGAAGGTGTTCTGGCGCTATGTAATTTGTTTATTTAAGTTGTGAATTTGCGTGGGGGTTAGGAAATGTATGGCGGTTGAGGCGCTTTTTGGTATGAAGGTGTTCTGGCGCTATGTAATTTGTTTATTTAAGTTGTTTTTGCGGAAATATATGGGGATGATGGCGCTATCTGTGTTGTGGTTTTGTGTGCGTGCAAGGGCGTTATCATGTAGTAAGTTATGGCCGGAGCAATGGATATGTACATATTCTTACGCCTTAAAGAGATAGGTATAGAAGTATTTACTACAAGACAATATAAATATGTATATTTTTGCGGAAATATATGGGGGGTTCTGGCGCTATGTAATTTGTTTATTTAAGTTGTGAATTTGCGTTGCGGTTAGGAAATGTATGGCGGTTCTCGCGCTATTTTAAGTTGTTTTTTGTCACGTGCTGGTTGTGTGCGTGCGAGGTCGTTATCATGTGACGTATTTAGAATAGGAATAGCAATAGATATGTATATATTGTTATGCAAGGCTACGAAGATCTACTAACACATAGCATACAATTGTAAGGGGAACAGATAAACTATATACATATCTATGTATTAGCAATAGATATGTTCATACATATTGTTACGCATTAGGGAATTAGGGAATCGCGCTGTCATCTGTAGTGATTTACATATGTATATATATTTTTTGCTGAAATATATGGGGACTCTGGCGCTATTTAATTTGTTTATTTAAGTTGTGAATTTGCGTTGGGGTTAGGAAATGTATGGCGGTTCTGGAGCTATTTTAAGTTTAAGTTTTTTTTTTGTCGCGTGCAAGGTCGTTATCATGTGACGTATTTAGAATAGCAATAGATATGTACATATTGTTACGCGCAAAGCGTGCCGAGTAGCGTGTGCCGAGTTTCACTATGCCGAGTAGCGTGGGCCGAGTTTGGATTCACTCTTCTCTCTCTCTCTCTCTCTCTCTATGCTTCGCTGATTTCATGGGGGGACAAGTTTAATCATGTTCTGCGTTTTTGTTTTTTTAGTTCCCGGTGTAAACATATTTTTCGGGACAAAACGGAAGATCATTATGTATATCGTTATGCGTTAGATCTTCGTAAGAGAAGGAGAACACACATCGATTCCGAGTAAATCGATCTGTTGGATAAACCTTGGCTTTAGCAGCATCCCCATATATATAAACAGGGGAAGTTCCTGTTCAATGTGACATTGCGATAGTAATAACGAACTCGATTTAAGATACGGCATATAATTTATTAGTGCATGTAGTTCCAATTGTGTGTGGAATAGTATAAACAAATGACCCATTACATTAAATTGTTCTGTAAGCAACAATTAATCAGTGCGAAGAGACGTCGAAGACAATGGATCCTCAAAAAGAATTAAATCAGCTTGAAAACTGTGCTTATAAGCAAACCGTAAGATTTCCAGCTTTGACTATCGGCCTACCATATAATATCGAAGGATTAAAGGTTTGCAGTACTATGTATGGAAATGCAGTTCTATGCTATCTGGAAAATTTTGAAGTAAGTTTTTTTTTTAAAGTAAGTAAATTACAAACATATTTATTTATTTGTCTTTCTTATGTGTACAGGTTTTCCTTCCATCTCGATATTCTAAAATGTCTGAGACAACAATTCAAGCAATCAACAAAAAGGGATATACATTGACATACCATGGACCTGTAAATAAAACTTCTCACATAGAGATTTCCAAGAAAAATGTCCACACACCCAGATAATCAATAAATAGAAAAAAAAAAATGTTATTCTGAAGAAAAATCAAGTGTTTTTATTTGTATTATTTAAGTTGTACAGAAATTTCAAACAAAGATGTCCGCAATTGAAGGATTCATAGTTTTGATATTGACTATAGTTGTATTGAATATTTTTTCCGTCGCCGCCGCCGCCCAGATATTTAATAATCTCTCTTGGTGGTTGCAGATTTCCAAAACTATCGAAATATTCTGTGCGATTCTTATTCCTATCATATGCTACCCAATGGGTTCCGGGACCGTGAGAATAATCCAAATTAACGATGCCGCATTCCCTTTGATGTACGCGTTTCGGTAGAGTATCAAGCATGAATGCACCTCTGAAATGTGGCAACAACTTGGAGTACTTCATCAAATCTCTATCGGTAAGTGCCCGCTTGGGTAGGTTCCTTAATAGTTTTTTGACATCGCTGTCGGACTATAAAATAAGCCATAACCCTTTTTGTATGGCTTAAGGTATAACCCCTTACCCATAGCAATAGATTCCATAGTTTTATTATGACGATTTGCTTCATCAAGTTGTTTCTTAGCAGATTTGGTTTCATTGATTGCCTTATAAATGGAGCTTCCACCCGTTGCCAAGGCTCCAACTGCTCCGAGAGCGGATAGGATTGGTAGGAGAGGGAGAAAACCGCCAATTTTGGGAATTGGTATTACACGTGGAATTTGAATTGAAGATTTCTTTTTTTTCCTAAAGACATTATTTACAGTTTTTCGTGCAATTTGTATTGCATTTTCCATATCTTTCGGTTTCTTCTCACGTAAAATTTTTTTAGTTTTTCTTATAGCTTCATTGAAGAGATTCTTCCCGGCGCCACCGCATTTGCTCTTCCTCATTTCACTCATATTATTATTATTACCCATACCGAATTCGACTTTAGTTTTCATAGCATTGGTCACAAACCATGCGTTTGCACGTTCTCCTATATTACTGTCTTTAGACTTAACTCTTTTCCACGCGCTGTTAGCTAATATTTGATCGGCTTCGTGTCGCTTATTAATATCTTTTGATTGAGAATAAGCAATATCGTGTTGTTTACATGCCTCATCCAATGGGTTAATTCCTGTATCACCTCTGGCTAGACGTTTTTTGAGTTTAGTGCCTGGTCCACAAAATTGATAGCCGGGAAGATGAAGTTCTATTGGTAGACTATTGATTATTTTATCCACCAAACCTCTTCCGATTGCGTTTCTATTATGACTGATTGATCTTCGATAAATCAGCACCATTTTTATTAAATAAAAGTACGATTAACACTGAAATAAAATTATCAACAGCACATGCTTTTATACACAGATGTGTGTCGAATGTTTGAATTAGTCGTCAGTATGCGTTTCGTGAGACAACATAAAGGATTGATGGTGCGAAATATCGATTTCACCACAAATAGCTTATCGGAAAAAAGGAGGCATAGTTCTCTTTTACCAAATACAATTAGAGCCCTATTAGTTGGTCCATCAAACTATGGTAAAACAAATGTAATGTTGAGTTTAATAGAGAGTCCAAACGGGTTAAAGTTTAAAAATGTATACATTTATTCGAAATCGTTGTACCAACCGAAATATAAGTATCTACAAGAATTAATACAACCCATTAAGGGTATGGGATATTATACATTCGCTGAGAATGATCAAGTTCTGGCACCAGATGCAGCTAAACCTGATTCTATTATGATTTTCGATGATGTGGCATGTGAGAAGCAAAATAATATAAGACTATATTTTTGTATGGGACGTCACAAAAACATTGATACTTTTTACTTATGTCAGTCTTACACACGAATTCCAAAGCATCTGATACGCGACAATGCAAATTTGATTATAATGTTTAAACAAGATGAAATGAATATGAGACATGTGTACAATGATCATGTGGGTACGGATATGAATTTCAAAGAATTTTCAAATATTTGCCGTGAATGTTGGACGGATAATTATGGTTTCCTTGTCATATGCAAAGATGATCCTAAAGATGGCGGACGTTATAGAAAAGGATTTGATGTTTTTATTCAACTATAAACGATTACGCCCTAAGGCTTTTGTAGTTAGTATATAAGTTGGTTTCAAGTAGTGATAATACATTGATAAGAACGCAGCTAATCACATCCCCGTGCATTGATAATGAATAAGAAAAAAGAACAAATACTGATGGACGTCATAAATACTAGGAGAGTGTTGAAGAAGAAATTTAAAAGTATCAAAAATCATGGTTTAGTAAAAGCAGACCTATTGGAGGATACTTTTAAGCCAATCACTAAATCCCTCAGGGAATTAGTCGAAGGTGTTAAGCAAAAAAACGCTGAAACTAATATAGATTTCGACACAGAATTTTTAAAAAAAATTCCATTAAAAACTAATACAAGTACTCCCAAAGCAAAACAAAAAACAAGAAAAGTTGTTTGATAGGAGTAAAGAATCCACTTTCCCTACACAACGGAATGAAAGCGGCAACGATGATGACGACGACGACGACGACGACGATGACGGTGGTAATAGCAACAGCACTTTAAGCAATAGAAACGACGAAAATAACACATTGTTAATGAATCTGACTGCGTTGGATCGGGTCAACAAATTAGATAAAGTATATGGACCATATAAAGATCGAAATGATAAATGGAAATTGGGTAATGCTGAATTTGACTTAGACACAAATGGGATTGTCATCAATGATAAAACCTGGTCGATTACACCGGGTCTCTTTGAATTGCTCTTTCACAAAACGCCAAAGCACTATACGGATCATGACTTGCAAGAGTATAGGGAAATTTTAGTTGAAACAAATGCTCATAAGCGTAAGCATGATAAAAACGAACAAATCAAGGGCACTAAAGCAATCAAATACACAAAGATTATAAAATCATTATTCAACAGTGGGAAAAAAAGGGGCGCTGGTCTAATGACAGTAAATACACAGAAACCGAATTACATATACTGGGATAATCCTAATGAATTAGTTGACAGATTACGACTTTTGATCTCATCACAATCAGCTGGTCATACGAACCATAACAATGAAATTGTATCCATCATTGAGGAATTGAGAGAAAGCAATATAATTGCATAGATCTGTATGTAAACCCATTCATTTCAAAGATGGTTGTTGACAAGTTTGGTAGTTCAACACATTATCAAGATAGACGTCTGAGAAGTGCCTTAGGCTTTCATTTGGATCGCGATAGGAACATTAATTTTTTTTCTAAACGATTAAAAAACGTAGGTTTACCCCTTGCCGACAATGATGCAGCCTCTAAGGTATTTGTTAACGATAGAGTGAATCACATGACCTTGAGAGCTCAAAAAGATAACACACTATTGAAGAATAAATTTACTGAAGAAATTGAAAAATTAGCTGCGAAACTTCAAAGTGAGAGAGAAGCACATACGAAATCGATTAACACGTTGAAGGAGGATACCGAAAAAGCTTTAGAATCACATATAAAATATACTGAAACAAGATTTAGTGGAATAGACAATTATATTTTCCAACAATTAAGCAGTCCAAAATTTACAAAGTTGTTGGAGGATAATCATAATAAGAAAACAAATTTATAGAAAAATAAAACGTTGATAGAATATGAAAAACGATGAAAAGAGACGTATTGTAGATGAACTTCATAGACAGGCTCGTAGAAATTTCAAAAGACGACGAGTAATTATGAAAGGAATAGACGATCTCTGGCAAGCAGATTTAGTTGAGATGGGTGCATTTTCAAAATTTAACAGAGACTATCGCTTTCTTTTAACAGTCATAGATACCTTCTCCAAATATGCTTGGGCTGTTCCACTTAAAACGAAAAATGCTTCTGACGTCACCATAGCTATGAGAAGTATATTTGTGGGGGAGAAACGATCGCCAACAAATTTACACACCGATGACGGAAAGGAGTTCTTCAATAAACATTTTCAAAATCTAATGACAAATTATGGCGTTAATCACTATTCAACGTATAGCATTGTAAAGGCATCAATTATCGAACGATTTAATAGAACCCTAAAGAGTTTAATGTGGAAGCAGTTTAGCTATAATGGTTCATACAAGTGGCTTGATGAATACAAAGAATTAATTATGAAATACAATAATACAAAGCATCGGACTATTGGAATGCGACCAAGTAATGTAAATTCTTCGAATGAAAAGCTGATATTAAACTCTGCCTACAACAATGTGAAAACCTATTGCAAACCAAAATTTCTTGTTGGCGATCACGTGCGTATCAGTAAATATAAACATACGTTTGAGAAGGGCTACACACCAAATTGGACAACGGAAATTTTTAAAATTAAAACAATTAAACATACGTATCCGGCTACATATATATTACAGGATTATCAGGGGAATGCGATCCGAGGAGGATTCTATGAATATGAACTGATGAAAACACAATATTTAAATAATTATCTTGTTGAAAAAATCCTATTCACAAAGGGTGATCGAGTTTTCGTGAAATGGTTGGGTTTTTCAAACGACCACAACTTTTGGATTAGTAAAAATAATATCCTGTATTAAATATCTACATACACACATACATATGTACATATATACATACCTTTGTATTCAATGAAAAATAGAAAAAAATATATATGTTGTTTAAAAAAGCGTTGTATTTTAATTTTCCATTTCATTATATAGTTGATCGTGAGAATGTCAATAACATTAACTTTAACGGGAAATTCATCGAGTCTCACTACGGATTACTTTCCGCCAATCGATTTAGACCGCGATTATGAGTGTGGACTAATAGACTTCCATACATATAATTCAGTGCCCAACATTGACTTGAATAATAATTTATTTCACATACGCAATCAAATCATTGAAGTTCCTGTAGGCTCATATGAATTCGAAGATATCGTTAGGTATATACAAAAAAAAATATGAGAGTATAAACGAATCGGGGACTCTTTTCATTGATGCCAATTACAATACATTCAAAACGGAAATTTATTCTAGTGACGCTATTGATTTTACTCAAAATCGAACTATTGGTTCAATACTTGGCTTTAGCAAGAAAATATTAAAAGCAGAAACTGATTATGAATCAGACAGACCTATTCACATTACAAATGTTAATGTAATACGTGTGGAATGTAACATTGTGGGCGGATCATATATAAATAGTTCAAGCCCACACACACTTCATGAATTTTCCCTTCACGTTAGTCCCGGGCATAAATTAGATGAAATTCCTAGAAATGTAATCTATTTACCTGTGACCGTCAGACAGATAGGTTCAATTACAGTTAAAGTTGTCGATCAGGACAATAATCTTATAAATTTTCGTGGAGAAACAATTACCGTCAGATTACATTTAAGACCAAAGGATAAATGATTATTTACAATAAAAGCTATACGAATTTCGGACCTCCTATCACTTCCTCGTTGTCATTCAACAAAGAGACAGTACCAAGAAGGAAACCGTCGTCGTCAACAGTAACAACAACAACAACAACAACAGCAACTACTGCTAAAAAATTGATAATAGCCAATAAAAATTTTCTAAAATCACTAGGATTTCGGATCAAGTGAAAGGAAAAAAAATAAAAAATAATCATGAATGACGTTCTAAATGTTCTACAAGAACCTATCTACGATGAAAGCATTATAAAGAAAGAATATCACAGCTACATACCATACTTACAATCATACAAAAATGACGATGAAATTAGAATATCAATACAGAATCAAGACCTCTATCTGCTGCCTTGTGAGAGTTACATTTATGTATATCGAGGGATTTGTAACACTCGAAAATGGAACAACATCAACTAATGTTAAACTGAAAAACAACTGCGTAGCGTTCTTGTTTGATGAAATCCGCTATGAAATCAATGCAACCGAAGTAGACCGCACACGATACGCAGGAATAACATCGATGATTAAGAATTTTGTATCGCTTAACCATAACGAGAGTACAATGTTAAAAAATGCTGGATGGTTTGCAACGGAGGATCAATTCATTGAAAATGGTTATTTTAATTTTTGCGTACCACTTAAAATGCTTCTTGGTTTTGCTGAAGACTTTAATAAAGTGGTTTTGAACTCCAAGCATGAGCTTATATTATTACGTTCGAAGTCGGATGCAAATGCTGTCTACTCAACTGTGGAGAAAGAAAAGGTTCAGCTAAACATTTTGAATATCACCTGGAAAGTTCCTCACATACAATTGGCAGATTTTTCGAAATTGGAAATTCTCAAAACAATAAGCTCGGGACAGAGTTTAAAAATGCCATTTCGAAGCTGGGATTGTCATTTTAATCCGGTTCTATCGCAAGGCGTTCAAAACTTATGGATGGTGAAACTTTCACCGCAGAGCGAAAGACCTCGGTTTATCTTAATCATTTTTCAAACACCAACCGGATTGCAGCACTGTGATTTGTCAGATGTAAAAGTACATCTTAATTCCGATACATATCCATATGATGATCTGAAGATAAACTTTACTCGAAATCGTTATGCCCTTCTCTATGATATGTATGCTAAATTTCAACAGAGCTATTACATGCGAGAACCTCAGCCTCTACTATCACGCGAGGAATTTTCAAAAGTAGCTCCAATTATTGTGGTCGATGTGATGCATCAGAATGAATCTGTAAAAACCGGACCCATCGATATAAAAATAGAACTTACTACCAACAAAAATTTGCCTCCAAACACCTCAGCATATTGCGTTCTGATACACGACCGACTCGTAGAATATATTCCACTTACGGGCGAGATTAGAAGAGTTGTTTAGTATAAAATTATATTTAAAAATGTAATCGAACTAACGCATCATTCAATGTTGAATGCGGAAGACATGTTGTAAATAAATCAAAATATAATACACATAAAAACACTTGATTTTTCTTCAGAATAACATTTTTTTCTATTTATTGTTTATCTGGGTGTGTGGACATTTTTCTTGGAAATCTCTATGTGAGAAGTTTTATTTACAGGTCCATGGTATGTCAATGTATATCCCTTTTTGTTGATTGCTTGAATTGTTGTCTCAGACATTTTAGAATATCGAGATGGAAGGAAAACCTGTACACATAAGAAAGACAAATAAATAAATATGTTTGTAATTTACTTACTTTAAAAAAAAAACTTACTTCAAAATTTTCCAGATAGCATAGAACTGCATTTCCATACATAGTACTGCAAACCTTTAATCCTTCGATATTATATGGTAGGCCGATAGTCAAAGCTGGAAATCTTACGGTTTGCTTATAAGCAAAGTTTTCAAGCTGATTTAATTCTTTTTGAGGATCCATTGTCTTCGACGTCTCTTCGCACTGATTAATTGTTGCTTACAGAACAATTTAATGTAATGGGTCATTTGTTTATACTATTCCACACACAATTGGAACTACATGCACTAATAAATTATATGCCGTATCTTAAGTCGAGTTCGTTATTACTATCGCAATGTCACATTGAACAGGAACTTCCCCTGTTTATATATATGGGGATGCTGCTAAAGCCAAGGTTTATCCAACAGATCGATTTACTCGGAATCGATGTGTGTTCTCCTTCTCTTACGAAGATCTAACGCATAACGATATACATAATGATCTTCCGTTTTGTCCCGAAAAATATGTTTACACCGGGAACTAAAAAAACAAAAACGCAGAACATGATTAAACTTGTCCCCCCATGAAATCAGCGAAGCATAGGGAGAGAGAGAGAGAGAGAGAGAAGAGTGAATCCAAACTCGGCCCACGCTACTCGGCATAGCGAAACTCGGCACACGCTACTCGGCACGCTTTGCGCGTAACAATATGTACATATCTATTGCTATTCTAAATACGTCACTTGATAACGACCTTGCACGCGATAAAAAAAAAAACCAACTTAAAATAGCTCCAGAACCGCCATACATTTCCTAACCCCAACGCAAATTCACAACTTAAATAAACAAATTAAATAGCGCCAGAACCCCTTCATACCATCGATTTATACCATCGCTTCATACCATCGCTTCCTACCAAAAAGCGCTTGAACCGCTTCATACCAACTATTCTAAATACGTGACATGATAACGACCTTGCACGCACATAAAACCACAACACAGATAGCGCTAGAATCCCCATATATTTCCGCAAAAACAACTTAAATAAACAAATTAAATAGCGCTGTTCGCACTGATTAATTGTTGCTTACAGAACCATTTTAATGTAATGGGTCATTTGTTTATACTATTCCAGTAATATTTATATATATATGCGTGTGTGTGTGTGTGTGTGTATGTATGTATATGTATTTGAAACGCTAAGAAATATTTATAGATACATAGATATGTAACATATACTGTCAGGAATGAAACAATCGCATCCACTTTTTAATATGCGAAAGTATTTCCACGTTGATTCACACACACACACAACACAGATAGCGCCAGAACCCCCATATATTTCCGCAAAATATACATATTTATATATGTAAATCACTACAGATGACAGCGCGATTCCCTAATGCGTAACAATATGTACATATCTATAGCTAATACATAGATATGTATATAGTTTATCTGTTCCCCTTAAAATTGAATGCTATGTGTTAAACCGCAACGCAAAACAACTTAAATAAACAAATTAAATAGCGCCAGAACCCCTTCATACCAAAAAGCACCTCAACCGCTTCATACCAAATCCCTTCATACCATCGCTTCATACCAAATCCCTTCATACCATCGCTTCATACCAAAAAGCACCTGAATCACTTCATATCAAAACCCTTCATACCATCACATATCTATTGCTAATACATAGATATGTATATAGTTTATCTGCTCCCCTTACAATTGTATGCTATGTGTTAGTAGATCTTCGTAGCCTTGCATAACAATATATACATATCTATTGCTATTCCTATTCTAAATACGTCACATGATAACGACCTCGCACGCACACAACCAGCACGTGACAAAAAACAACTTAAAATAGCGCGAGAACCGCCATACATTTCCTAACCGCAACGCAAATTCACAACTTAAATAAACAAATTACATAGCGCCAGAACCCCCCATATATTTCCGCAAAAATATACATATTTATATTGTCTTGTAGTAAATACTTCTATACCTATCTCTTTAAGGCGTAAGAATATGTACATATCCATTGCTCCGGCCATAACATACTACATGATAACGCCCTTGCACGCACACAAAACCACAACACAGATAGCGCCATCATCCCCATATATTTCCGCAAAAACAACTTAAATAAACAAATTACATAGCGCCAGAACACCTTCATACCAAAAAGCGCCTCAACCGCCATACATTTCCTAACCCCCACGCAAATTCACAACTTAAATAAACAAATTACATAGCGCCAGAACACCTTCATACCAAAAAGCGCCTCAACCGCCATACATTTCCTAACCCCCACGCAAATTCACAACTTAAATAAACAAATTACATAGCGCCAGAACACCTTCATACCAAAAAGCACCTGAATCACTTCATACCAAATCCCCTCATACCAAAAAGCGCCTCAACCGCTTCATATCAAATCCCTTCATACCATCGCTTCATACCAAATACCCTCATACCATCACTTCATACCATCGCTTCATACCATCGCTTCATACCAAAAAGCGCTTGAACCGCCTATAACACCCTACTGACCGATGTCGTTCTCTTTACGAGAAGGAGGAAAAATACTGACATGACTCAGCTGGTATTAAAAGGCACTTCCATCCCGATATCCAAGGAGGCTAACTATCTAGGAGTCATCTTAGATAGCAAGCTTCCCTGGTCAAAGCATGTTAAGTCCAAAACCACCAAAGCGCTGCCAGCTTTCGGGCAATGGAAGGAGCTTTTGGCAAAACATGGGGTTTATCGCCCGCAAAGGTCCTCTGGATCTACAGGGCGATGATAAGACCTATAATCTCATATTCATCGGTTGTCTGGTGGAACAGACTAAAACACAAACACGTCGTAGCCTCTTTCACCAAACTCCCAAGAACGGATTGTCTCAGTTGCACGGGGGGTTTCCCCAGCACGCCGGGCGCTGCTTTAGATTAGATATTATGATGAACCTTCCACCTCTTGATATATTTATCAGAGGGTGTGCTGTGAAAGCAATGTCTCGCCTGAAGAGAAATGGCTTTTGGTACAATTCGCATATGAATAACGGTGTGCTTGCGCTAGAATTGTCCTGCGACCCCTGTCTCATGGACATGCCTTCTGACGCACTGACGCCCGTTATCCTATTGCGTCGTCATTTCACAGTCGAGTTTCCATGGCGTCAGGATTGGCTATGGCTGGATACTGAACCTGGAAAGGATAGTCTTCGCATTTTCACGGATGGCTCCAGGTCTGGGCGGGGGTCCGGTGCTGGAGTCTTCTTTGAGCGCAAAAACATCCGTCTGCACTTCTCGTTACGAAAGTATGCGTCTGTCTTCCAATCAGAGATATACGCAATCCTAATGGCCATGCACTTTGTTGTGAAGCACAGGCGGAAGGGGGAAAACATATGCGTCTGTAGTGACAGCCAAGCTGCACTAAAAGCTGTGTGTAACCCCTTAACTAGCTCCAAATTAGTGCTTGAACTCAAGTCCTTCTTGAACAGAGTCGGCAGACTAAATTCATTATGGCTTGTATGGGTTCCAGGCCGATCTGGGATTCTAGGAAATGAGATCTGTGATGAAATTGCCAGAATGGGTTCAGAGGAGAGCTTCTTAGGACCTGAACTCGTTCGAGGTCTACCTGCGTCCACAGTTAATTCCCACATTAACGACTGGGTGTTTAATACACACAACCGTAGATGGAGGGATTTTCCAGGATGCAGTATGATTAAGCGCGTGTGCCCTGATGTCTGCAAAAAATCTGCAGCATTCCTCCTGTCTTTAAGGAGAATCGACTGCAGAAGGCTTGTGGGAGTTATCACGGGCCATTACACTTTTGCCAAGCACCTCCACGTGCTTGGCATCAGTGAGACGCCTACCTGTGCTGCATGTGGCGAGGAGGAGAATGACACTGCAGAGCATTTCCTCTGTGATTGTCCCGCCTTTGCTCGCGCACGGTGGCGCACCCTTGGAGCCGACATGGTGTGTGCCGAATCCCTTAGCTCTACATCACTGAAGCTCCTTCAAATTTTTCTCCAGAAAACGGGGAAAATACAGTACAATGGACCCGCCGTGATTGCGTCTGAGTGCTCCAGCGGATAGCAGAAGCCTTCAACAAAAAAAAAGTCTCAATTTCAAAGATCAAAAGTGTTAAGTGACACACTTATTCTTATAGTGATTCGAACACTGCGTGTTGTTTAACACACCAACATTTGCAGTGCTGTGCCACCATTCAAATTTGGTCCGGAGTCGTCAAAAATTGAACCTCTTAGACGGCCGGGGGTTCGGTGTTTATTCTCTATCGATCTCGGGGATACCCTTCCACCTGTATTCGAAAATAAATTCATTCGTCATCGATAGACCGTCGCCGTCGAGCTAAAGCCTTCATTATTCAACGTTTTCCTAATCCACAAACATTAAAACGACCATCATCCAAATTTCAACAAATGTCACGACATGTTAATCACCATCCCTCCCCCTCCAAGTGGCCTTGAGTCATCCAAAATAGAAAGTCGTAGAGCACGACTCTATCGATTCATTATTCAATTAGGGGCACTAGATTCATGGTGCTCCCCCTTAAAGGAGCGATATCTCCTTAAATTATTCACCCTCCCCCTATGTTTTGTCATCAAACTTGTCGTTGTCATTGGGTTTTTTGGATATCACCCAGTCCCACTTCATCTGCATTTAAAAATCCATTCGATTTGCATAATAAAGGGAAACATTATACTAACGTATCCCAAAGAGAAGGAAGAGAAAGCCAGCCCCTAGATCATCCTAAAAATACATTCCAGACCGAATAGAGTACACTAAGTTCGTGTGTCACCTATTCGTACCTAACACACAAAGGATCTCCTCCATTCACAATGCTGACGTCGACACTCTGTCGAGAGCAAAGCAAACGTGTCAGGTGTTAGAGTTGGTACTGGTATCGAAGAGTACAGGGACGAAGGAGTAAATCCTTGTCGTAAGCTCCATTATACTACCGAATAAGAAAACAAATTTACGAATACATTAACGTATCGGCGCAGAAGGATATTGTTACCATCAGCAAGAACGCTCTCAAGCAAACTCTCGTGAATTGCTTGGAACGCGAACAGTATGAACTGTGTAAAGTCCTGTCGTAAAGGTAAAAGTGGCAAGGATGTGCGAAATATATTCGTTACCCCTAACGACCAGCAGTATCTTTGGTCTCCCTCCAACAACAATTTATTATGACAAAAGCCATTTATACGTCTGCCATAGGTCGTGGGCCAGGACTCGGATATACACTGGTCGTAAGGTACTCTTGGTAATTAGTACATCCGAATGCTAATCAGATGGAAGTAATTGCAACACAAATACAGTGGAGCGGGAGAGCATTGAATTGGCTCCATTCGCTTGTGGCATTTTAAGGACTATCGGAGTCAAAAAGGTCATGGGGGGGGGGGGGGGGGGATAAATAATGAAAAACGTTTATCTGGCTTCATTTGCACGAACGTTGTTCTGGCTTGGCTTGACCAACACTATCATGCGTGGGTGGGTGGAAGGATTAACAACAATTTCCTGCTTTGTTGGAGGAACATATGCTGCTGTGGTTTTGGACTGTCTCGTCGATTCAGGGGGTTCCCCCAATGAGCTGTACGACCCCCCCCCCCCCCCCCCTTAATCGGACAGCGGTGAGTGTTTGTGGCGATTAACGAACCCTAATTTGGGTGCAGCTATTGTTCCCGGCGATTCATCGGTATAAATTTTAATAATTTATGAAATACATTGGGGAAAATGTGGGGATCATGAATGCCGGCCTGATGGCTTGAGGGGGTGAAGGCCCTTTCTTTTCATCGGTGTTCCATGTCGTGGTATTGGCCTGTCATTGAGGTGGAAATAATATGTTTTTGGGCTTGACTCAATGGGGTTATTGCGTCTGTTGGTGATATTACAAGGCAGTCTGGAGTAATTGGATTTTAATTAGATTTTCATGTATATACTTTGAACATGGGGGTGTGAAACGTCTAGGCACTTTGTGGGAGGTTGTTACACTGAGAAATACTTTTCTTAAGTTTGGAGCCTTTAACAAATACGTGTGACTTATGTGGGCTTGACGGGACTAAACTTGGCACTGACTCTTTTTGTTGACAGGTACATATACTATCGAGAGCTCCGTGGCGCAGTGGGTAGTGTGTTGGCCTCTGACGCCGATGACACGGGATCGAATCCCGACAACAGCCATATCATCGAACGTGTTTTTCACGGTGTTTCTCCTCAGCGGGGTACTGACAAAACCCCCTGTAGTATAGTTGTCAAGAAAAGCTTCTCGAATTTCGCCGTTCGGGACCGGCAATAAACTGTGGGTCCCTTTCACCTATGGGAAAATAAAATCACACACAACATGGGTGATTGAGAGAAGCTCGGCTTTGGTCCTTCATGGACTGTAACGCCAACGTACATACATACATACATATACTCTCGTCCACTTGTTCATCAGAATGACTTCATCTGCAAGGAGCTACCTTCTCTATTCGATAGTTGCGTGAATCGTTATGACAGACGGTGATAAAAGAGAAATCCGTTCTCCTTTCCTGGACGAAGTCGTGACTGCCATGACGAAACTTATTCCTCAAAACTTATTCCTGTTTCTGACGCAAACAGTCTATTTGTCGAGCTTTTTTCTCTGACGCTTTATGTGAGCTTTCAGGCCCACGGAGTCTTCCATTGTCCATACATTCACGCTTCGGCAGATCCTGAAAAAAAAAATCCAACGAGCTCCAGATCGACATTCACCTTCTATTTACCAATTTTAAGGGCGCATACGATAACATGTTTAGAAACGAGCTTTAAAACCCTTGCCAAGCATGGAAACCTCCCCTAACGTTAGGGGATAAGTCTTCTTATCATGGCGTTTAAGACTTTCTCTGCCGTGCGGTGTGAACGCCTGAAACCATCGACAATTTGATGGGTTCCTATCAGTGTGGCTAGCCTAGCACTTGCTCACATACCCACTCCTTGGCGCACAGTGAAAGTAATCTTTATTGCCAAATAGAAAAAGAGGACTACTCACTTGCCAACAGTTTTAGACCAATTAGTCTAACTTCCTTCCTGCTGAAAAGCATGGAGAAACTGGTAGCGTTGCACGTTCGCAAAGTTGCCCCTCGGATGCACCCTCTTTCGATGATGCAACATGCTTATCAGCGCGGAAAATCCTGCGAGACTGCGCTTCAAAACTTAGTTGGGAGAATTGAATGTGCGCTCGAAAGGAAAGAGTACGCGCTGGGCATCTTCATCGGCATTGAGGGAGCTTTTGATAACGCAACTTTCTACAGCAATTGCAACGCTGTCAGACATCATGGCGTTGATGAGGCACTGATCTTGTGGATCAAAGCAATGCTTGTGCACAGGACATTGATCGCTGATGCAGGCCTCGACCAATGTGTCAAATCCGGCGTAAACAGGGGCTGCCCGCACGGTGGCGTCCTGTCTCCGCTATTATGGTGCATGGTGGAAGAATCTCTGCTTGATGCTCTCAATGCCACTGGAATCTATGCCCAGGCCTATGCGGATGATGTCGTCGTGGCTGTCCGTCTCAAAGCACAGACGGCGCTAAATGTGATCGATGAGTGGTGTATCAGGAATGGGCTGTCGGTCAATCCTCTTAAGACCGATGTCGTTCTCTTCACGAGAAGGAGGAAAAAGACTGACATGACTCAGCTGGGACTAAAGGGCACTTCCATCCCGATATCCAAGGAGGCCAAGTATCTAGGAGTCATGTTAGAAAGCAAGCTTCTCTGGTCAGAAACCACCGAAGCGCTTTCAGCTTTCTGGCAATGGAAACATGGGGTTTATCGCCGGCAAAGGTCCTGTGGATCTACACAGCCATGATAAGACCTTTAATCTCATACGCATCCGTTGTAACAAACTACATACAAACACGTCGTAGCCTCTTTCACCAAACTCCAGGGAACGGTTTGTCTCAGTTGCACGGGGGCTCTCCCCAGCACGCTGGGCGCTACTCTAGAGGCTATGATGAACCTTTCACCTCTTGATATACATATATCAGAGGATGTGCTCTGAAAGCCATGTCTCGTCTGAGGAGAAATGGCCTTTGGTACAACTCGCACGGGAATAACAGTGTGCTTGCGCAAGAATTGTCCTGAAACCCATATCTCATTGACATGCCTTCTGACGCATTGACGCCCGTTATCCTACTGCGTTGCAATTTCACAGTCGAGTTTCCATGGCGTCAATTCTGGCTCTGGCCGGATACTGAACCTGGAAAGGATAGTCTTCCCATTTTCACGGATGGCTCCAGGTCTGACCGGGGGTCCGGTGCTGGGGTCTTCTTTGAGCGCGAAAACATCCGATTCCACTTCTCGTTAGGAAAATATGCGTCTGTCTTCCAATCAGAGATATACGCATTCCTAATGGCCATGCACTATGTCGTGAAGCAAAGGTGGAGGGGGAAGAGCTTATGCGTCTGCAGTGAACCGTAGACTAAATGGCCCTCAACAGAGGACCATCAATCCCATACTCCTGCAGAATACTCCAGAGTTTACCTCGAGGAACTCGGTCATACGCCTTTTCCAAATCTACAAAGCGGCTGTAGAACGGTTTGCTTAGAGTGAAAAGCTGGTTGGTTGTACTTCTACCGTGACGAAACCTGCACTGTTCATCCCCTGAATTCGACCACAGCTCTAGAATGCGCCTCCAACACCTTAGCGCAGACTTTACCGGGGACACTTAAAAGAGATATGCGCCTATAGTTGGAGCACTCTTTTTTATCCCCCTTTTTGAAGAGAGAGACAATCACCCGAGTCACGATGACACGAAAGAGCCATAATACTCCCTCTTTACCCATTGCCGTAAGCATTTCTGGTCGACCTTCGTCCACACCGGCGGATTTGCCAACTTATAGCGATTCAATCGCTAAACTGACTTCCTCCTTCTTCTTCTTCTTCTTCTTTGATGGCGTTACAGCCTATGAAGGACCAGAGCCAAGCTTCTCTCAATCACCCATGTTGTGTGTGATTTATTTTTCACATAGGTGACTTCCTCCGCCGTTGGACTATTCTCTGCCCGACTCAAGACTATAGGTCTATCCCCTTCAGCACCCTGTTCGGGATTGAGCAGCTCCAAAAGTGCTCGGTCCGCCTGCGTAAGATGTCCATCTCATTGGAAAGCAACACACCATCTTTGGATTTAACTCCATCGACTATGTTGAATTTCCCTCCCCTGAGCCAGCGAATGGTTTGCCAGAACACCTATTTCGCAGATCTATGGTCGCTTTCCAACTTCTCGCCGAACTCATTCTAGGACTACTTTTTAGCTGCTCGCACAACCAATTTACAAGTTCTTCGCGCCACAGTGTACCGGTCACGGGAAGCATAGTCGCCCAGGAGAATCCAGTTCCTGTAGGCCTTGTTCTTCTCTCTGATGGCTTTTTGAACTCCGGGTGTTTTAAACCACGCAGTTCTTTTCTCACCGCCAGCCGCCACACCAAGCCGCTTCTCTCCACAAACATCACGTGCAGAGACAATAATAGCTGTCGAAAATAGCCACCACTCTTCCTCTACATGCGACGGAACAATTGGAATTTACTCAAAACCTTTCGGATATGTGTCGTGCAAAGTGTTGCCTCACTGCTCTGTAGTTTCTCCCACCGTATGCGTGTAACCACTCTTGGTTTTCGCCTTGGCAGACGAGGTTCTCTATCAGTAAGATACAGCTTACACAACACCAGGTGATGACCACTTGACAGTTCAGCCCCTCTCAACACAGGAACGTCACAAATCATCCGTTTCACACTCCATGGTATCACAAGGAAATCTATCAACGATTTCTGTTGAAGACTCCGACGATACCACGTATATTTATGAATGTCTTTGGGCGGAAAGAAGGTGTTCATAATGGACATGCCATTTGCAAAAATCCAACAACCTCTCTCCGTTCGCATTTTGATGAGGACCACCGTTCTTCCCAATCACACTACCCCGTGTCACTATATTCACACCCACGTGGGCGTTGAAGTCCCCCATCAGGGGGGACCCACCCTATAATGGGCAGAATCAACTTCATCCAGGAAAGTCGCATACTCTGACTCTAGATTCGGTGCATACACCTGCACCATAGCTTAAGTTTAAAGATCCACTCCAATACCGTGTCTGCCAGCCTGGGACTTATGAGTATCGCACTCCCTCCTATGCAGACATTTGGGGTGCAACTTCCTATAGGAAGAGTTTCCACCCGTCCAAAAGGTCCACAGTTCTATATTCTCTTTACTTTGTCGAAGAGATACCTACGATATCTAACGGATATGTACCTGGCAGTTTTCCGAACCAGCTCAAGATGCTTTCCGATATGCACTGGTTAGTACATGGCGTGCTAACACTCCTCCACTATTCTTGATGTTCGAACTTTCCGAGGAGCTAACATGGACTCGGACCACCATCTTGTTGTAGCCAAAATGCGATTACGGATATCACGAACGCAACGGAGTAGAGTAAGAATACAAAGTTATGACGTCGGAAAGCTACTATCGCCAGAAACCGCTCGTGCTTTTACCGATCGCGTCTCCCTTAAGCTCTCCAATACACCTGAATCCTCCCAACTATCAATAGAACAGCAGTGGAGCCTTTGCAAACAAGCCCTGAAAAGCTCTGCATCCGAAGTTTTGGGTTTCAAGGCTCCACCACGAAGAAACACCTGGTTCGATGACGAGTGCAGGAGGATTCATACAGCGAAGCAGGATGCATATAAGGCCTCGCTGCATAAAAGAACAAGAGCAGCTCGTGAGCTCTACGAGTTAAAAAGAAGGGAGGAACATAAGCTTCTTAGAAGAAAGAAGAAAGAGCACGAGAAGCGCGCGATTGAGGATTTGGAGAGGTGTTACTGCAGGCGTGACGTTCGAAAGTTTTATCAACAGATAAAGCGAACATGCCAATGTTATAAAGCCAGAACGGAAGCCTGCAGGGATGAGAACGGACACCTAGTAGTAGAACCGCAGTCGATGCTGAGAATATGGAAAAACCACTTCTGCAGACTGTATAACGGCGATGTTAGTCAATATACCGCTGTCAGGCAGAATGATCCATTTCTAATCGACGGAGACCGCAGAGAATTCTGTCCCCCTGACCTCGACGAAGTTAAGATTGCCATATCGAAGCTCAAGTCGAATAAAGCTGCTGCCGCAGACGCACTGTCTGCTGAGCTCTTCAAGGCAGCTGGGGATGACCTGGTTGGGAGCATGCACCAGCTCATCCGTAAGATATGGTTAGAGGAAAGCATGCCCGAGGAATGGAGTCTCAGCATCGTATGCCCGATCCACAAGAAAGGAGACCCCTCTGATTGCGCCAACTATAGAGGAACAAGTCTCCTTAACATCGCCTACAAAATCTTCTCTGCCGTTTTGTGTGAACGCCTGAGGCCTTTTGTAAATAAGCTGATAGGTCCTTATCAGTGCGGATTCAGGCCAGGGAAGTCCACCATCGACCAAATCTTCACACTACGGCAGATACTGGAGAAAACCAATGAATTTCAAGTCGACACTCACCACCTTTTTGTCGACTTCAAAGCCGCATACGACAGCGTACCTAGAGACAAGCTATACAACGCTATGTCTAGCGACGATATTGACGTAATAGGTAGATCACAGCGAGATGTCAATGAGGCGTTTGCGAGTATTGAGATGGAGGCGGCGAAAATTGGTTTGGCGGTAAACGAGAGCAAATCTAAATACATGCTGTCATCAAAAAAGGACGCTCACCACCGACGTCTCGGCCAGAACGTTTGTATAGGCAGATATAAGTTCGAGGTAGTTAAGGACTTCGTCTACCTTGGCTCCGCAGTGACCTGGAACAACGACATCAGTTCCGAAATCAAACGCAGAATCCCTCTTGCCAATCGCTGTTTCTTTGGGCTCAGGAGGCAACTGAGTAATAGAGCCCTCTCCCGAACGACAAAGTTGACTCTATATAAGACCCTTATCATCCCGGTCCTGTTGTACGGCGCAGATGCATGGACACTATCAAAAGCGGATGAGGAGGCCCTTGGTCGGTTCGAGAGAAAGATTTTGCGCGTGATTTTTGGGCCTATAAACGCAAACGGGGGATGGAGGAGAAGATTCAACCACGAACTTAACGGGCTGTACAGCGACATGAGCCTAGTCAGGCGTCTACGGATTCAACGCCTAAGATAGCTGGGCCATGTAGAGCGAATGGACACCACAGCTCCAGCCCGGAGAGTCTTTAAATCCAACCCCGAGGGATGAAGAAGCAGAGGACGGCCGCCCTTAAGATGGCGCACACAGGTGGAAGGGGACCTCAGCCAACTGGGTGTGCGGCAATGGAAAAGGCTAGCGAAAGATCGTGCTAGATGGAGGGGCATGTTGGTTGAGGCCCACGTTCACCCCGAACTGTAGCGCCCTCTAAGAAGAAGTACATGGCGTGCATGCCTCCCGCCCACCTCCGTATTTGCTCACGAGGCCACTGCCGGGTTTGCTCGTGACTTCTTCGGGCTACGCCCGACCGGCTACCGAGCGGGACAGGCCATCCACCAGACGCTCGCATAATGCCACCATTTAGGCATGGCTCCGAATGGGGCGCTGGCACACCAGGGTAGGCAGTTTCAGAGGCAGGTCTCCTTCTTGTAATTTTCTTAGTACATAGTCTTACTAATCCTAAATCTGCCAGCTATCTGTATGAATTGGTCCATTCGCCGAAATTGGACTTCGCGTCCGTCCTACCTTTGCAAAGTATGTGAGCCTCTTGTTGCCAGCACTTTTTAGAAATTTGATGGATTGCCCTATTTGGTATTTAAGGCCACCAACACATCCTATTGCAATGAAATGGAGCACATAATTCACGCCTTTTTCATAGAACCGTAAAGCACAAGTGGTAGCCACGAAATGAATCCCACTCCTCCTTGCATTATTAACTTGCAATTCCTCATTCCGACTTTATTCCAGTTGGCAACCGAGTCCGAATATCAAAACTCTGAAACACCATCAGAGCCCATTACGCTGCGCATTATTCAACCCAAATACGTCCAAAGTGTCACCAGTTGCATTTGATGTGCCCAATAGTCGCCAATTGCTTATCGCACCACGTTGGCATCCTGCCGAATAAGCATGCCGCAATATATACCACTAGACCATCTGTTTCGGTGCCAATTCCAATTTTGGAAAAAACTTTCCCAACAATCTTCTCCAGCGCCCATTACATATCACTCGAACACCATCTCACACTCCTCTCATTTCCCATGTCACTTCATCGGGGCAATTGCATTTTCGGATTTACAAAACGTCATCAACGTCTATGCCCGCGCGAGACAACTTCCTTTACTTCACTTCACATATTTACGACTTTATGCGCTCAACTTCGTCTTCGTCCGCTCGCAGCTACGTAAACTGACATCCTGTGCACTTTACGCTATCGTGGGATGAAAATTTAATTAAAAAGTTCGAGAAAGCTGAGGATACGACAAATTCGGGGAATCCCCGCACCATAAATATCTGAATACGACTCAAGCATGTATCCTGACGGGCGTAAAGGTGTTGGTCCATGAGTTTTACAAGCTCCAAACTGCAGACTACATTTTGCGAACTTTATTCGACTAGGACGGGTGCCTCTGCGTATAAACAGATTTCTGTTTTCTGAACAATCAATTTTCTTATATTAGCTGCGAAAGGACACCAGTCACATACTTACACATACACGTAGATTGGATGCAGTTTTAGTGCTGGAAGTGTGCTCGTTGGACTCCAGGATGGGTTTGAAAAAAGTGTCGCAATTCTACAGTAAACGCATTGCAGCTGTTGAGTTACATATGTCCCAGTCTGTGTCAATTGAAGGACCCTTTACAGCCGTTTTTCATTTTATTCCATGCAACGTATAAAAGCTATTGAGGGAGTTGAGTAGATAGAGTCCTTGTAATACAAGTGCCAAGAGGGGGTTCCAGGCCACTAAACCTACATTGGTTTTTTATAAAAATGAAAATTCGAGCATCGATTGACTTTATGGAGGACTTATGAACGTTTCAGGTGCTTGCTTCCTTATTAGAGAAAACAATGTAAGGACATAGTACGGGGAGCTTTCGTAAACGATAACCTCGGAACTGTGCCTCTTACTATACTTTTGGTAGTACCTAATGTAAACAAGGCGAGATGCCAGCAACGATCCTTGTTTAAATGCCCGGGTCAAGTTGATATACGGCCTCCTCGCGGCGCCCTTTGGATAGCCTCTTCAACAACCGTTGGGAGGTGAACAAACGTATGCAGCGACAAAACCCCGACCAGAATGGCGGTTGTGCGGCGGGCTAACAATCCGCCCACGTAAAAAAACCCAAAGTTATGAATGAGCAAGATGCCTCGGATACACGGACGGATACTCGACGACGACAACGCACGAAAAAGGAACACGATTTGCGAGTATACTCCTGGAATGTCAGAACCCTGTACACTCCTGGAGCTGGTCATAAACTAGAAGGAATCCTCACGCAGTACAAGGCGGATATTACTGCGGTCCAGGAAATACGCTGGATAGGAAACGATATGATGAGGAAGAAGAATTGCGACATTTATTACAGCTGTCACAAAAGGTTGCACTTACTGGGATGCGGATTTATCGTGGGAAAGCGTTTAAGGTCGAAGGTCATCGACTTTAAACCTATAAGTGATCGCCTGGCTGTGATCCGCATCAGAGTCAGATTTTATAACATCAGCCTTATATGTGCATACGCCCCTACCGACGAGGGTGAAGACCCTATCAAGGAGGACTTCTATGACCTCCTGGACAACGCCTACGGAGCTGGTTCGGAGTACGATGTAAAAATCGTGCTCGGGGACTTCAACTCCAAAATCGGTAAGGAGAACACCCTTGGCGGAGTGATCGGAAAGCACAGCCTCCACGATACAACAACAGATAACGGCTTCCGACTCGCTGACTTTGCGACAGCTCGTAATGCGGGGATAAGTAGCACAAGATTCCCTCGCAAGCGAATCCACACAGCAACCTGGCGATCTCCGGACGGTCGAACCGCC
This sequence comes from Eumerus sabulonum, assembly GCA_951905685.1. NCBI lineage: Eukaryota > Metazoa > Arthropoda > Insecta > Diptera > Syrphidae > Eumerus > Eumerus sabulonum. The sequence continues at coordinate 13,157,004 of OX645060.1, forward strand.
AACCAAATCGACCATGTGCTCATTGACGCAAGGCACTCGTCAAACATCCTGGATGTGCGAACATTCAGATGGGCAAATGTCGACTCTGACCACTTCCTCGTAGCAGCAAGATTCAGAGCTCGACTGTCCAATGTCAGAAAGCTGCACCAGCCCATCAGGAGGAGGCTCGACATTGGGCGCCTGAGCACACCGGAGGTTGCCAGAGTCTACAGGGAGCAGCTGAGCGAAAGACTCTACGGTATGCCTACGTCGAACACAAATGCCAATAATATGTGGCTGCATTGCCGCTCAGCAATTCAGGAAGTAGCCGAAACCACCTTAGGATACCTACCACCCCCGACAAGAAACCCGTGGTATGATGGCGAGTGTGAGCAGAAAAAGGCAATCAACCGACGAGGCGTACCAAAAGGCGCTGCAGAAGAAAACCAGGGCAGCGCAAGAAGAGTACCGAGCCAGAAGAAGGGAGGAGAAAAAACTACTGCGACAAAAGAAAAGAATCTTCGCAGCCTCCCAGCTCAAGGATATCGAGGAGTCCGACGGAAGTGCTGCTTCCGACCCGGCAAATCAACTATCTGAAAAGCACTGCATCTGAAGTTTTGGGCTTTCGAGGCTCCACCACGAGGAAACACCTGGTACGATGACGAGTGCAGGAGGATTCATACAGCGAAGCAGGAAGCACATAAAGCCTCGCTGCAAAGATGAACAGGAGCAGCTCGTGAGCTCTACGAGTTAAAAAGAAGGGAGGAGCATGAGCTTCTCAGAAGAAAGAAGAAAGAGCACGAGTTTTTCAACTCCTTCTGCAGCCGGTATAGTGGCGGTGTTAGCCAATATGCCGCTGTCCGGCAGAATTATCCATTTCTTAACGACGAAGACCGCAGATAATTCCGTCCTCCTGACCTCGACAAAGTTAAGATCGCCATTTCGAAACTCAAGTGGAATAAAGCTGCTGGCGCAGACGGACTACCTGCTGAGCTCTTCAAGGCTGCTGAAGATGACCTGGTTAGGAACATGCACCAGCCCATCTATAGGATATGACCAGAGGAGTCTCAGCATCGTATGCCCGATCTACAAGAAAGGAGACCCCTCTGACTGCACCAACTACAGAGGTATAAGTCTTTCTAACATCCCATACAAAACCTTCTCTGCCGTTTTTCGTGAACGCCTGAAGCCTTTTGTAAATAAGCTGATAGGTCGTTATCAGTGCGGAATCAGGCCAGGTAAATCCACCGACGACCAAATCTTCACACTACGACATATCCTGGAAAAAAACATTTCTAGCAAAACTGTTTGAACGCTTGAAACCGTTCATTAATAAACTGCTTGGTCCATATCAGTGTGGTTCCAGGCCCGGAAAGTCCACTACCCATCATGTATTCACACTGCGGCAGATCCTGAAAAAAAACCAACGGGTTCCAGATCGACACCCACCGGAAAACCAATGTGACCACATACAAGACCCTTATCATCTCGGTCCTGCTTTATGGCGCAGAGACATGGACCATATCGAAAGCGGATGAGGAGGCCCTTGGTCGTTATGGTTTTCGCCTCGATCTGGATAAATAGGGAGTGGAGGAGAAGGTTTAATAGTGAATTGTATGGATTGCACTACTGACATGAACGTAGCACGGCGTCTGCGGATCCAACGCCTAAGATGGCTAGATCATGTGGAGCGCATATAAACCACAGCTCTCGCCCGGAAGGTGACGCGGTCGAGGACGGCCAAATTTAAGGTGATAGAGGACCTCAACCAACTAGGCGTGAGACACTGGTGACTACTGGCGAGAGACCGTGTCAGTTGGGGAGATTTTTTGAAGAAGAAGAAGAAGGAGCTTCAGGAGTGTAAACATTTCTCACATTCCAGGAGCGTACTGGCAAACGTGGTCCTTTTTCCCTCTGTGTCGTCGTTAGGTATCCGTCCTTGTATAAGAGGCCATATTCTCATTTTCTTGAATTTTCTTTCTGCATGGGCGGAGGGTTAGCCGTCCGCATAACCGCCATCATGGTCGGGTTGGGCCCTCTTGCTTAGTACGATAGCTGCATACATCAGTTCACGTCTCAACGGGTGTTGAGGAGAATATCCAGAGGGTGCCGCGAGAAATCTGTATGTCAACTTGACCTAAGCATTAGCAGGGATAGTTCTCATCGTACACTTCATATATTTTTCGGTTTTTTTTTTTATCGGATGTTTTACTGATTTTCGAATCAGTTTTTATGCAAATGACTTTACTTTACTTACTTAGGTGGCGCTGCAGTCGTTGGTGAACCTGGGCTTCAACCAACAAGAGTCTCCAGCTGGCACGGTCTTAGGACAGCAGCTTCTACCGCTGCACGCCCAGTTGGCTAAGGTCCCCTTCCACCTGTGTGTGCCACCTTCCTTTCGGGGTGGATTCGAAGACTCCTCGGGTCGGAGCTGTATTTTCCATGCGCTCTACATGGCCTAGCCACCTTAGACGCTGTATCCGTAGACGTCGTACCAGGCCGATGTCGCTGTACATCCCGTACAGTTCTTCGTTAAATCTTATCCTCCATACTCCGTTTATAAAAACGGGACCGTAGATAGAGCGCAGAATTTTTCTATCGAAACGACCAGGGGCATCTTCATCCGCTTCTGTTAAGGTCCAAGCCTCTGCACCGTAAAGGAGGACTGAGATGATCAAGATCTTATATACTGTCACCTTGGTTTTCCGAGAGAGGACTCTACTGCTCAGTTGCCCCTTGAGCCCAAAGAAACAGCGGTTGGCTATAGTGATTCTGCATTTTATCTTAGCGCTGGTGTTGTTGTCGCCAGTCATCCGTTACCACTTAAAAGTTATATCTGCCCATGGTGACGTTCTGGCCAATACGTCTGTGTTGACCGTCTCTTTTTGATGCAAGGAGATATTTGGTCTTACCGTCATTAACCTTAAGACCCATCTTAGCCGCTTCTACCTCAATGCTTACAAAGGCCTCATTGACATCTCGCTGTTTCCGTCCAATCACGTCAATGTCGTCGGCGCAAGCGATTGCGTAGATTTGAAATAAGTTGTACCTCTTGTGTTGGCCAGTGACTCTTCCACGATCTTTTCAAGCACGATGTTGAAAAAGTTGCATGACAGCGCGTCACCTTGTCTAAATCCTTTTTTAACATCAATGGTCTCGGTTTGTTCATTACCGACTTTATTGGAGCAGCGAGCCTTGAAATCGGCGATCTGCCGCAGCGTAAATATTTGGTCTATTGTGGATTTTCCTGTCCTGAAACCACACTGATAAGAGCCGATCAGGTTATCCACAAACGGTTTCAGGCGTTCACACAATACAGCAGAGAAGATCTTATGTGCGATGTTAAGGAGACTTAATCCCCTATAGTTGGCGCCGTGACGCAGTGGTTAGTGTGTTGGACTCTGGCGCACGATGAGCGAGTTCGGATCCCGATAACACCAACGCCATCAAATGTTTATTTCGCGGCGTCCCTCCTCGGCGGGGTACTGGCAAAACCCCCCGTAGTATACTTGCCATGAAAAAGCTTCTCGACACACGCCGTTCGGAATCGGCATTAAACTGTAGGTCCCTTTCACCTGTGTGAAAACTTAATCACACACAACATGGGTGATTGAGAGAAGCTTGGCTCTGGTCCTTCATGGGCTGTAACGCCACCAATGAAGAAGAAGAATTCGGCGCAGTTATAGGGGTCTCCTTTCTTACGGACCGGGCAAACGATGCTGAGATTCCATTCGTCGGGCATTTTTTCCTCCGACCATACCTTGCAAATGAGATGGTGCATGCACCTTACCAGCTCATCTCCAGCCGCCTTAAGAAGTTCAGCAGACAGGCCGTCTGCGCCCGCGGCTTTATTAGACTTAAGTCTTGATATCGCTATTTTGACTTCGTCTAAGTCGGGACGGAATTCTCTTACATCGTTGTCCATTACGAACGGATCGTTCTGCCTGATAGCGGTATTTTGTCTTATCTTGCGCCGTTATACAGTCTGCAGAAGTGGTCTTTCCAAATCCTCAGCATCGACTGTGATTCCACTACCAGTTCTCCATTTACATCCCTGCAGACCACCGCTCTGGCTTTGTAGCCATGGCATGTCCGTTTTACCTTATTGTAAAACTTCCGGGCGTCATTCCTGCGGAAACGTCTCTCCATCTACTCGATCTCACGCTTTCCGTATTCTCTTTTCTTTCTTCTGAGATGCGTGTGCTCCTTTCTTCTCTTCTGCTCATAGAATTCGCGAGCAGCTCTCGTCCGTCGTTGCAGCGTGGCTTTATATGTCTCTTGTTTCGCTGCATGGGCTTGTTCGCATTGTTCATCGAACCAGGGGTTTCTAGGTGGTGGCAGTTTGAAACCCAGCACCTCTGAAGCAGTGTCTCCGACGGCGCTCTGGCAATGCTCTATTGTTTGCTCTGCTGTGGGCGGATTTTGGGAGAGCTTGAAGGCGACACGATCGGCAAAGATTCTGGCGGTCTCTTGCGATTCTAGCTTTCCGACGTCAAACTTACGTTGTCCTACTCGACTCCTAAGCATTCTTGATATCCTCATTCGTACCTTGGCAACAACAGGGTAGTGGTCCGAGTCGATGTTGGTTCTTCGGAAGGTTCGTACATTGGGAATACTAGAGGAGTGTCTGGCGTCGATCGATATGTGGTCAATCTGATTGGTGTTCGATTGATCAGGAGACCGCCAGGTAAATTTGTGGATGTTGAAATGGGGGAATCGTGTGCTTGCTACAAGGAGGTTACGCCCGTTTAGGAAATCGATTAGCCGAAATCCATTGTCGGATGTGGTGTTATTGAGGCTATGCTTTCCTATGATCGATCTAAATATGTTTTCTTTCCCCAGCCTGGCGTTAAAGTCTCCTAGTACGATTTTGGTCTCATAACTGGGGCATTGGGCGTATGTTCGGTCCAAGAGATCATAAAAGTCATCCTTGAGTCGATCATCCTTTTCTGTCGTGTGGGCGTGTACGCATATTAGGGTGACATTCCCCAGTGAGCCCTTGATGCGGATTGTTATGGGGCGTTCGCTTAGACTTTTCGTCTAAGTCTTCCTCGAATAATGAATCCGCATCCGAATAAGCGATGTTTGTTCTCCTTGTAGCAGTTCCCGTAGTAGATGTCACAGTCTTTCATTAGTTTTTTGCCTGGTCCATCCCATCGCACTTCTTCAAGCGCGGCAATGTCTGCATTGTAGCAGTCCAGGGTTTTTTTCCAATTGATTGCCCGCACCTGGCCTCACATTCCGGGTGCAGACTCGCAGATCCTTATTGCGTTTACAGGGGTCGTCAACATTGGAATCGTCCGTATCTGAGGCTTGTTGTCGTTTCGTATAAAGATGGCTTTTCCTTGACAGGGATGTTAACCCTAAGCACAACCCTCAACCTGGAGGCCAGGTTCCTGTTACCCCAAGAACAACGGGCTGATCGCTGTACGCATTAGTTCATTGTCCGGTGGGTAGCTGGGCAGTTATCCAGAAGGGGCCACTCGGAGGCTGTGTGTCAACTTGGATTGAGCAGGGACAGAGATAGATTCTGGTATTTGCCGTGTTAAACACGATCGGCTTCTTTGTTCTGTTTGCGTCGTCGTATATTTCTTTATATTTCAAGGTTGTTGTCTGCCTCTAAAGGTCAATAGCCATCCCTGTCTACTCGCCCTTATCTGAGTAGAAGTCGATGAAAGTCGGAATAGAATGGCATAACTGAACACAAATCAACTCTCAATCCATCGATTAAACCGACAGCCTGTCACAATCAACACAAAGTTGTCAATTCAACAAATACAGTATCCATTCGCCAAGGGACTCTTGTTTGCAAATCTCCACTAAACGCATTAACATCAGACTCCTTTCCTACTAGCTTCAAGTTACCACGAGCCATAGGGATACGAGTACACGCGAGGCTTGCCTAACCGGAAAATGACACACGACATGCGACACAACTTCCCGAACCATGACCACCGCAGTGCGATATGCAATGTATTGCTCACGACTTATCCGCTTTAATTCCCTACGAACGCACTAGTAAAACCACTGTTTACTCAAATCATTTGTCCACATAATCATGCCAAATGCCAGTGATACACACAACCGTCCTTCGGTCTTCCACTGATACTTTGAGATCAAATATCATCCCAAAGAGTAGGAGGGAATCCCAGCCAACCTTACCAGTATCCAATGACGACCAACTTTGATGGGGTTAAGTGCTTCTCTCACTTATTGTTTCCCATTTTCCCGACGAGCAAACTTCCCAACGATAATGCCCAAGAGCAGTCAAGCCGAATGGATAACAAATGGCAAAGGAGGAATTCCTTTAAGTGTCCTTCTGGAGGAACCCTCCGGAAACTGCAAGCAAAACTTTTTCCAAACTCGAAACATTGAAACCAATAAGTCGACCGAAAAACAAAAATGCGGAATAGAAGGGTTTCCCCACATTGTCGAGGAAGGACATCACCGAAAAGGATACTCATATGTATGTCGGTAAAGTGATGCCAGCCATTTCGAATGGGAATAATGAAGGAAATTCGATTCCTGTTCGAGGACTCTTCATGTTTAATTTCCACTTGAGACTTGAAGCCCGTAAAGGGGATTATGAGCTTTGAGTGGCGGTTTTCGAGTCGATTTTCGAGTATCAATTAGTCGTGTTTGGAAATTGATGGTAAATCTGAAATGGTTACTCCGATTGTGCATTCCTTAGGTTTTCAATTGGATTTAGATGGATGTGGCTGAGTACGTGGAGTGTGGAAGTGGCGTAGAAATTGAGTAAAAGCTGCTATTCATTCTCGTTGAGAGTTGAAGATTGTTTTTCGGTTCCAGAAATTATATTTTGAACCGTTCGTAACTTAGTTGAGGTTTTGAACTGCATGAACAGTATGAGGGTGCCCACATGCTGTATTTCTTCCCATTGGAATCGGATTTCAGGGAACATACAAAGAAAGAGATGTTGGAAAACAATTATGCTGCTTTACCCTGAGTGGGCTCGCACAAAAGCCCGTGAAATCGGCTTTCAAGAGTGCGTTCTTACTTCCTCATTTAGGGGGCGCTACAGTTCGGATTGAACCCGGGCTTCAACTAATAAGCCCTTCCAGCTAGTACGATTCTTTCGCAGTTGGTTGAGGTCGCATTCCACCTGTGTGTGCCACCACCTTATATGAGGTTGTCCTCTGCAACGTCGTCCATCGGGCTTGGAGTCGAAGACTCTTCGCGTCGGAACTGTGGAGCCCATTAAATCTGCATGGCCTAGTCATCTCGTACTAGGCCGAAGTCACTGTACAGTCCTTCCAGTTCTTGGTTGAATCTTCGCTTCAACTCTCCGTCGACACAAACCAGGCCGAAGATTGTACGCAGAATTTCCCCCTCGAAACGAACAAGGGCCTCTTTATCCATTTTTGATAAAGTCCAAGCCTCTGCGCTATAGAGGAGGACCGAGAGGGCCCTACTTCTCAGTTGCGTCCTAAGCCCGAAGAAACAGCAGTTACTTACTTACTTTGATGGCGCTACAGTTCGGGGTTCAGTTCCTCTGCTGCGTCGTCCCTCGGGGTCGGAGTCGAAAACTCTTCGGGCCGTAGCGTTGATGTCCATTCGCCCTACATGGCCCAGCCATCCTAGACGTTGGATCCGAAGACGTCTAACCAGGTCGATGTCGCTGTACAGCCCGTACAGTTCTTGGTTGAATCTCCTCCTCCACTCTCAGTTTACACAAACGGGACCAAAGATTGCACCCAGAATTTTCCTCTCGAAACGCCCAAGAACCTCTTCATCCGCTTTTGATAACGTCCAAGCCTCAGCGCCGTAGAGGAGGACCGGGATGATTAAGGTTTTGTAGAGGGATACCTTAGTTTTTCGAGAGAGGGCTCTACTACTCAATTGCCTCTAGAGCCCGAAGAAGCAGCGGTTGGCAAGAGTTATTCTGCGTTCTATCTCAGTGCTGGTGTCGTTGCTGATTGTCACTACCGAGCCAAGGTAGACGAAGTCCTTGACTACTTCAAAAATATAGCTGCCGAAGGTGACGTTCTGACCAAAACGTCGGTGTTGCGCGTCTTTCTTTGATGACAGCATATATTCCTGTCAGCATATGTCCTGTCCCCATTTACCCTTGGACCCACTTTAGCCGCTTCTGCTTCAATGCTTGCGAACGCCTTATTGACGTCTCGCTTTGTCCGTCCAATAACGTCAATGTCATCTGCGTAGGTGGACTTGAAGTAGATCGTACCTCTTGTATTGGCCGCAGAGTCCCGCACGATCTTTTCAAGTATGATGTTAAAGAAATCACATGACAGTGCGTCACCCTGTCTAAAACCTTTCTTAACACCAAAGGGGTCGGTTAGTTCACCTCCGTCCTTAATGGAGCAGCGAGAGTTCTCCAGTCATCCAGCACAGTCTGACTAGTTTGGCAGGAATGTTAAAACATGACATGGCTCTGTATAGCTCGTCTCTATAAACACTGTCAAACGCGGCTTTAAAGTCGACGAAAAGATGGTACGTGTCGACCCGGAATTCATGGGTCTTCTCCAAGATCTGCCGTAGTGTAAATATTTGGTCTATCGTGGATTTTCCTGGCCTGAAACCACACTGGTAGGAACCTATCAGGTTGTCCACGAACGGCTTCAGGCACTTACACAGTACAGCAAAGAGGATCTTGTACGCGATGTTCAGGAGGCTTATCCCTCTGTAATTGGCGCAGTCAAAGGGGTCTCCTTTCTTATGGACCGGGCAAACGATACCGAGATTCCATTCATCGGACATGCGTTCTTCCGACCATATCTTGCAGATGAGTTGGTGCATGTTCCTAACCAGCTCATCGCCAGCTCCTTTAAACAGCTCCGGGGGAAGTCCGCCTGCTCCAGCAGCTTTATAAGACTTAAGTTTCGATATCGCTATCTTAACATCGTCTAGGTCGGGTGGACGGGATTCTCCTTGGTCTTCGTCCATTGCGAATGGTTCGCTTATCATCGCCCTTATACAGTCTGCAGAAGTGGTTCTTCCACAATCTCAGCACCGAATGTGACTCCACTACAAGTTGTCCGTGCTCATCCCTGCAGGCTTCTGGTCTGGCTTTATAGCCGTGGCATGTTCGTTTTACTTTCTGGTAAAATTTTCGAACGTCGTTCCTGCCGTAACATCTTTCCATCTCCTCGATCTCGCGCTTCTCGTGCTCCTTCTTTTTCCTTCTCAGAAGCGCATGCTCCTCCCTACTTTTCTGTTCATAGAGCTCGCGGGCAGCCCTCGTCCGTCGATGCAATGGGGCCATGTATGCATTCTGTTTCTCTACATGGACCTGTCTGCACTCATCATCAAACCAGGGGTTTCCCGACGGTGGTGGCTCGAAACCGAGTACTGAGGCGACCTCTCTAATTGCGGTCCTGGCGGACCTGGCGGTCTCCTGCGATTGCAGGTTTCCGACGTTAAATTTTGGTGTTCTTACTCGACTCCGTTGATTCCGAGAAATTCGCATCCGTACCATGACTGCGACAAATTAATGATCCAAGTCGATGCTGGCTCCTCGAAAGGTTCGGACATCTAGGATGCTGGAGGAGTGTCCGCCGTCGATCGCAATGTGATCAATTTGATTGATTGTCGATTGATCGGAAGACCGCCAGCTCCCTTTATGGATGTTGAGGTGTAGGAATCGTGTACTTGTCCACTAGTGTAAAGTCCACTAGCCTTAGTCCGTTTTCTGACGTGGTGTTGTGTAGGCTGTGCTTTCCAATGACCCATTCAAAGATAGCTTCGTTACCCAGCTTCGCATTGAAATCTCCTAGAACGATTTTGGTGTCATAGCTGGAGCATTGCGCATACGTTTTGCCTAGGAGATCATAGAAGTCGTCTTTATGTCGGTCATCTTTCTCCTCTGCCGAGACTGGTCTTGATGCGGATAGTTATAAGGCATTCGCTTACATACTGGAAGCTTAAGTCTTTTTTCCTGAGTCTGCCTCGAACAACAAATCCGCATCCGAGTAAGCGTTGTTTATTTTCTCTGTAGCAGTTTCCGTAGTAGATATCGCAGTTTTTCATCCGCTTTTTACCTGGCCCATCCCATCGCACTTCTTGGAGCGCGGTAATGTCTGCCTTATAGCAGTCCAAAGAGTGGTCTGTTGAGAGACCTAACGTTCCTGGTGCAGATCCGAAATTCGTTTCCTTTTTGACGTTTGCGGCGGTCGTCAACATGTAATCCGTCCGTATCCGAGGCTATAGGTTGTTTCTGAACAAGTTTTTGTTTTACGTGATAGGGATGTTAACCCTAAGCGCACCTGGAGGGCCAGGTTCCTCTTTCCCCAGGAACTAGGGTCGGGTCGCTGCACACATTGGTTCACTACCTGGCGGGTGCCAGTATAGCTATCCAGGGGAGGCCACGCGGAGGCTGTGTGTCAACTTGGATTGAGCAGGGACAGGGATCGAAGCTGGCGTTTGCCAAGTTAAACGCGATCAACTTCTTTGCTCTGTTTGCTCGCTCCCTCCTCCCCTAAGAAATAGCAGTTGGCAAGAGATTTTCTGCGTCTAATCCCAGTGCTGGTGTCGTAAGTAGACGAAATCTTGGACTTCTTCAAAGCTGTAGCTGCCAATTGTGACGTCCAGACGAAGACGTCGGTTTTGTGCGTCCTTCTTTGACGACAGCATATATTTGGCTTTGCCCTCGTTTACCTTCAGACCCACTTTAGCCGCTTCTACTTCAGTGCTCACAAAAACTTCATTGACGTCTCGCTGCGTTCTCCCAAACACGTCAGTGTCATGAAATAGATCGTGCCTCTTGTATTGGCCCGGGAGTCCCGTACGATCTTTTCCAGCGTGATGTTGAAAAAATCAAATAACAGGGCGTCGCCACTGCCTGAATCCTCTTTTGACATCGAAAGCCTCGGTTAACGAGAATTCGCCATTGTCATCCTCCACAATCTGACGAGTTTGGCAGGGATGTCAAAGCATGACATGGCTCTATGTATATATGTAGCTCGTCCCTATGGACACTGTCATATGCGGTTTTAAAATCGGCCAAAAGGTAGTGTGGGTCTCCAAGATCTGCCGGTGTGTTAATATTTGGTCTATCGTTGATTTTCCTGGCCAGAAGCCGCATGGATAGAAGCCTATCACGTTTTCCACACAGCATACGGCAGAAATGATCTTATACGCGAAATGGAGACTGATCCCTCTGTAATTGGATCAAGTAAACGACACTGAGGAAGAAAGAAAAGAGAACACGGATGGAGAGATGCTTCCGCAGGAATGACGGCCGGAAGTTTTACAATAAGGTAAAACGAACATGTCATGGCTACAAAGCCTAAGCGGTGGCCTGCAGGGATGAAAACGGAGAACTGGTAGTGGAATCACAGTCGATGCTGAGGATTTGGAAAAACCACTTCTGCAGACTGTATAACGGCGCTGACAGACAAGATACCGCTATCAGGCAGAACGTTCCATTCGTAATGGACGAAGAGAATTCCGTCCACCCGACCTAGACGAAGTCAAAATAGCGATATCAAGACTTAAGTCTAATAAAGCCGCGGGCGCAGACGGCCTGTCTGCTGAACTTCTTAAGGCGGCTGGAGATGAGCTGGTAAGGTGCATGCACCATCTCATCTGCAAGGTATGGTCGGAGGAAAGCATGCCCGACGAATGGAATCTCAGCATCGTTTGCCCCTCAGAACCCTATAACTGCGCTCCTCCTTACTTCGAGAGGAAAATTCTGCGCACTATTTAACGAAGATTTAACGAAGAACTGTACGGGTTGTACAGCGACGTCGGCCTGGTACGACGTCTACGGATACAGCGTTTTAGGTGTTTAGGCCATGTAGAGCGCATGGAAAATACAGCTCCGATCCGAAGAGTCTTCGAATCCACGCCGGCGCGGCAGAGGACGGCCGCATCTACGGTGGCGCACGCAAGTGGAAGGGGACCTTAACCAACTGGTCGTGCGGCACTGGAAACAGCTGGCCAAAGACCGCGCCAGCTGGAGACGCTTGTTGGTTGAGGCCCGGTTTCACCACGAACTGTAGCGCCACCTAAGTATCTTATAGACGAGTTGGGGCATGTTCCCAACCAACTCATCTCCAGCTGCTCAGCAGGCAGGCCATCTGCGACAGTAGCTTTATTGGACTTCAGTTTTGATATCGCTGTCTTAACTCGCTTAAGTCGGGTGGACGGAATTCTCTCTCATCTTCATCCAGTTTCTTTGACAGCGGTATCTTGGCCGGTATACATTCCACAGAAATAGTCTTCCCATATTCTTAGCATCGACTGTGATTCAACTACGAGATGTCCATGTTCCGCCCTAGCTTTATTACGTTGGCATGTCCGTTTTACTTTTTGGTAAAACTTTCGAACATCGTTTCTGCGATCCATCTCCTCGATCGTGCGCTTCCGTGTCCTTGCTTCTTCCTTCTGAAAACTGCATGCTCCTTACCTTTTTTTCCGCTCGTAAAGCTCACGAGCAACTTTCGTTCGTCGATGCAAAGTGGCTTGTATGGATTCCGTTTGTCTACATGTACCTGTCTGCCACTCGTCCTCAAATCAAGGATTTCTCCAGCATTTGATAACGTCTCCTTTGCTGTTCTATGGTTTCTGCAGATTGCATCGGGTCTTGAGAGAGCTTGTGGGAGATACGATCGGCGAAGGTCCTGGCGGTCTCTTGCGATTTCAACTTCCCGACGTCAAATTTTTCTGGTTCCTTTACCCCTGCAGTGTTCGCAATATTCGTGTACATAACTTGGCTGCAACAAAGTAATGGTCCGAGTCAACGTTGGCTCCTCGGAAGGTTCGGACATCCAAAATGCCGGAGGAGTGTCTGGCGTCGATGAATTGATTATGATCGATTTTGGGGACCCCAGGTCCCCTTTAGGGATATTGATATGTGGGAATCGTGTGCTGGCTACTAGGAGATTACGCCCCGCCACAAAAGTCTATTAGCCCGAATCCGTTTTCGGACGTGGTGTCGTGTAGGCTATGCTTTCCTACGACTGACTCGTTCAAAAGATGTCCTCTTTACCCAGTTTCGCGTTGAGATCTCCTAGAACAATATTGGTGTCATAGCTAGGACTTTGAGTGTATGTTCTATCAAGCCGATGTTCCCGAAGATAGCTTTAATGCGGATTGTTATGAGGCATTCCTTCACATGCCAAAAGCTTAGGACCTTCGGGGATATTACTGCACGATGGACAAGTGGGGGAGTCAGCATTCCTACTCTAGTATAGGTATGACCAGAAGCAGCCATATTACCCGTAAGCAGTTGCGTGAGGTAGAAGTTTACTTCACCATGTCTATGGTTTATCCAAGTCTCTATTCTCGGTATAAGGTGATATGTCCAACGGTCCTTAGATGAAAGGATCCAGCGTTGTTGCCACTCATTTAGGCTTCTGCTTCTTTTTGTTATGTCCGCTTCACTATGTGTTAGCGGCCCTTCCTGTCTGCTTTAGCCAATATAGCGACGGGTAACATACCGATGGCGCAGGCTGCGTGTTCCGATGTTGTGCGGTTAGATCTACTCACCCTTAGCGCACATAGTCACCTTCGTAGCTCCGCCCCAAACTGGCGATACATAAAGCAATATAGATCTGACTGCCTTAGCTAAAAGTAGTCTACGACTGTATAGTGGTCCTCCTAGATTCGGCATAATCCGCGCAATTGAGCTACCCACACGAGAGACTCTGTTGCTTACGTACTCCAGGTGTTCGTTAAGTGTAAGCCTTGGTATACAGCTGATAAATAGCTGGTTTGGTTGCTATTTCATGCCCGCCTAACGTGAGCATCATCGTTTCTCGTTTCTTTCTACTGGTGACGAGGACCGCTTCGGCTTTTTGTTCAGCTAACGTGAGGCCGACTGATGTTAGCCATTATCGAACAGTCGAAATGGCTTCATTGCTAATTTGAACAACCTCTTCCAGTAGTTTTGCGGTTACAACTATTGCTATCCGCGAATCCGACAATTTAGCTTCGGCTGGTATTTCAAGACGAAGGAGGCCACCGTACATGAGGTTCCACAGTACTGGCGTCAGAGCTGAGCCCTGGGGGACCCCTCCAGTCACTTTGATTCCTTCACACCATCGTCTGTTCCATAGAGCGATACTCTTTGCCGGAAATAGTTTTTCAAAATTCCACTGATTCAAGTTGGTACCCTCGTATGCCGAAGCGCCTCAAAGATAACGTCCAGTGTTATGACGCAACAGTATTGCTTTGCATCCTTTCTCCATCACCTTCCTTCTATGTCCCTTTTCGCCGTGTCGACTACTTCCCTAATGGCATCTACAGCCGAACCAGAAAGGTTGCCTTGGGAAGGTCCCTTCGACTATTTGCTCCAATACATGCGTGCATGGTGCTCGAAAAACTTTCAGTTGATACTCTTCACCAGGGATTTTCATATACTCCATTGCATGGCTCGACAAAGGTCCGACGTTTGCTCTTTTCAGCTCCTTTCGCGCTACTTTGCACCGATGCAATGGTAGAATTCGGTCAGATTGTCTCTTCCTCTGCTACGCTGGACATGGTCTTGGGTTGACTTTTCCTATCCTCCTTACTCAGCCTCGCGATGAAGTTCTTCAGCGCGATTTTAGTGTCATGGCTGGGACAGTACACCAATCTCGGATGACAAATTCGCGTCGAATTGAGAGTTGTTAATTCCTTGGCAGCAACTTCTGTAGTGGCTAAGTGCATCTCACTTCTTGGAACGCAGTAACGTCAATAGTAGTTTAGGGCTTCGCTCTTAAATTCATTGCCTTTCTAGGTTAGAGGAATGAGGGGCCAGATCTCTGCGTGTCTTCAGAAAGAGGGATCGGCGACAACGACTACCTACTCAGCCTGAACCCTAAAAAAGTTGCAATTACCCGACTAGTCTCACTCGAACCGTGGACGCCGCCGTAACCATGGCCATGTCTTATAGAGCGGTACTAGGGCGGAGTTAAGAGTTGTCTTTCTGACGCCACTAATCTAGGATAACCATCCACTTCATTTCGATTTCTTCTTCTCCCCACAGCACACCATCCTACGATCACGCACCCAATCCGGACAAGCAGTGGATCCTCCGCATTACTCAACCCATGGAACCGGTACACAAGCGTTTCACCGACATCCTAATGACAAAACGACTGCAAACGCTCCAAAGTGTCGACGTGGCCGTCGAGCGAGTCTACAACGAACTGAAAGCACTCGGCGAGCTGGACAATACCTACATCATCTACACCTCCGATCACGGCTATCATCTGGGACAATTTGGTCTGATTAAGGGCAAAAGTTTCCCTTTCGAATTCGATGTTCGCGTTCCGTTCCTCATCCGCGGACCTGGCATTCAACCATCGATTGTGTAAGTATTCGAAATCTGTTTACCCCGCGACTCTCTCCTCTTTACTATTCGCTTTACGACAGGGTGGACGAGGTGGTGTTAAACATCGATTTAGCACCGACATTCCTTGACATGGGTGGCGTGCCAACACCACCGCACATGGACGGCAAGAGTATTCTGCCCTTGTTGCTTAGCCGACATCGAAGTATACGTGACCAGTGGCCGGATACGTTCCTAATTGAAAGTTCCGGACGGCGAGAAACGCCCGAACAGATAGCCGAATCGAAGGCACGACTCCAAGCAGAGAGGCTCAATATGAAGTTAGTCAATAGTACATTAGTCGAGGATATACCAAAGAACACCAGTACGCCAAGAGGAGGAGGAGGTCATGATGATAACATCAACCTTGAGTCGCACGAGGAGCACGATGACTTTGATGAGATTGGCGGTAAGTTGATTAGCGGAAGGATGATTTGCAATCAATACGTTTTCCTTCAACTCAGATGACAAGGTATTCAGCGATGATGACGAGGATGAAGAGGATGAGTTTGACGCTGAGGTCGAGGATGATCGGGGTTTGGAGAGTTCAACCGGTGATTATACAGCAAACGAAGATGCCACGCAACTTGATAACCATTTACCGCTGGCTCCGTACATGACCAAGATGATGCGCCTAAATTCGGAGTGCTCGGATCCAGCACTGTCGGAGAATTGTAGACCGGGACAGAAGTGGAAATGTGTAAACGAGGCCGGACGTTGGCGGAAACACAAGTGCAAATTCCACGTAAGTACAAGCTATTCCCAATCCAATCAGTTTCTACACCTCCTCCATTGGATTAGCTGCAGCTTCAGCATCACCTGGCCGAGATGAACAAGCTGCCAAGACAGTCGAAGCGGAATTGTGCCTGCTTCACTCCAGATGGGGTTGTCTATACGAAAATCAAAACCAATCGGGATTACTTCGGTACACGATTACGCAAGAGGTAAGCCACCTATTGGATGTCTACCTAATCGTCCCTCATTGCCATCCCCTTTCATTCGCAGGAATCAAGCTTTCTACACACGTCGCCACAAACGTGACATTGTCGATGACGACGATGATGATGGGGGAGACGATCTCGTCATGAACGAAATTCACCAAGACCATTTGCCGCAGGAGATTGAGCAACTCCTTGACATCTCCAATGCTCTATCGCTAATTGAATCTCATCTCAACGCGGACAATAGTCCGCTCAATGATGACGAGATGAAATCTCGACACAAGAGGAGTACAACACCCATCGCCAGCAATGGCACGAGCGCCAATGCTACTGACCCAATAACAAAAGTTATTCAAGAGATTCAAAGTACCTTGGAAGCGCTCGAAGTAAAATTCCTTGAACACGAGCTGAATACGAACAATTTGACGCGTGGTGCGGGCGGTAAACCACGCGGTAAACTGGGAGCCAAATGCTTTATCGAATCCCAAACGGGCAAAGTCAATTGTTCCGATGTGATTTACGATGACGAGAAATCATGGCGAAAGTCACGCTCACAAATCGACGTCCTGATCAAAGTGCTCAAGGACAAGATAAATCAACTGAAGGATATTAAGAAGCAATTGAAGGAGAGCAAACCGATGATGAGCTTCGGCGAGAATGTCGGCGATACAGAGTCCGTTGATGATTTATTCATTAGTTCAAGGGTTGAGGACGATTTGCTTGCATCCCATCGGCCTTCAAAGTCTAGTAACGGACGGCGGGGTAAATTCGATGGCAGTAGAAAGCAGCAACCACAGCAGCAGCAGCATCATAATCGAGCCAAGAAGCCGATGCACAGTGAGGAGGGCTCACCCACCGACATGGCCTATTTGAATTCGCAGACGACGGATCGTAATGATATTCCCGAAACGCTACATCGAGGTCAGTTGGGCAGTAACCAACGACGTCGCGGGCCAGGACATCATCGTTTCAACAACGGCCGACGACCATTTGTTGTTAGCCACAGAGGAGGTGTAACCGACCCGAGCATGAGTACGACAGTTCGAAGTGATCTGGTCGCTCAGAATAAGACGACATCGGCCAGTTCGATTGCTTTCTCATCACCGCCATCAATTGTACAAACAAATTCGGTCACTCCGTCCGAGGATGACGCACTGGTAACCACAACAAGACCGCTCTTAAGTGTAACAGTCTCTACATCCCCATCGACCACCACCACCCAGAGTGCAAATGACATTCCAAATAACTTGAATGGTAAATGGAACACACCACCGACCTATGGAGGGTGGTTGCCTTTTATTGCATCTCTCTCTCTCTTCCTTTTCTCTTCGCTTTCACAGATGATGATGATGATTCCAATGGTCGTTTAAGACGTCCTTCGCAGCTGGTGCCCGGACAGCAAGAGGTTCCCAGTTCAAGAGCCAATGATGGATCCCAACAGCAAAAGTTTCAATTCTCCGGACCAGCAGAATGCTACTGCGAAGCCGAAGCTGAGAGGTTTGTAACTTTTCTTTTTCTACAATTGTTCCTTCTGAGAATGGGATACTGCACGCAATATTGGTCTGTAATCCCCTCCCCCGATTCCAAAGTGGTCAAGAATGAAATTAACTGATTCTCTGTGGCAGAACTTTTCATCTCGACATCCTCCGTTCTGTCCCCATAGCAGGAGGTCGAGGCATAGCTGTTTCCTTGTTGTGTACATTGATGGGCAGCAATGAAGGAATGTTTTCGAAAGTTCGATTGCTCAGGTGGAAGACGTTTCCGAGTGCAGGAACAGTTGGAGACGGTTCAATTGGTTGTTGTAAAGTTGAGGATTTTATTTGGTTGAAAGGAAGTTGGACGGATGCTTTGATGTCTGGTGCTGACTTGGGGAGAATGGCTTTATGTATTTGATTGACGGGTGCTGTAACCTGCCGGAGGAATGGCCTTTTTTCATGTGTTGCTCTGGATTTCGTGTTGCGATTTGCTAGGTTTCTGATTAGGTGCTTATCGTCCCAATCACGTTCCGGGTGGCCTTGAATCATGTCTTAAAAACTATTTCAAGATTTTATTGGACCAACTCATGTGTTTAAAAGGGACCAGGAAGTGACACACAGGAAAAACGAGAATTGACTGACAGATAGCGACTGCGAGTATGAAAGTTTTAAGGAATGAAGTGCTGCCCAGTGGCTTTTAGTGATGAAATTCCAATATCCCCGCTCAGGTGAATAGTCGTCAATTATCTTCATTTTTCTTATCGGGCGCTACAATTCGGGGTGAACCTGGGCCTCAACCAACACGCCTCTCCAACTAGCACGTACTTCTGCAAGCCTTTTCCGTTGCCACACACCCAGTTGGCTGAGGTCCACTTCCACCTGTGTGCGCCATCTTAAGTGCGGCCGTCTTCCCTTTCTTCGTCCCTCGAGGTTGGATTCAAGAATCTCCGGGCTGGAGCTGTGGTGTCCATTCGCTCTACATGGCCTAGCCATCTTACGCGTTGAATCCGTCGACGCCTGACTAGACTCATGTCGCCGTACAGCCCGTAAAGCTCTAGGTTGAACCTTTTCCTCCAAATTCCGAAAATCCAAATTTTGACCAAATTTCCAAATTTGACCGAAAATCACACACAAAATCTGTCTCTCGAACCGACCAAGGACCTCCCCATCCGCTTTTGGGAGTGTCCATGCTTCTAAGCTGTACAGCAGGGCCGGGATGATAAGGGTCTTGCATAGAGTCACCTTTGTCGTTCGAGAGACTTAATTGCGTCCTGAGCCGGAAGAAACAACGATTGGCAAGAGTGATCCTGATGGAGCAGCGAGCATTCATGGTCTGACGAGTATAGCAGGGATGTCAAAGGTAGACATGGCGTTGTATAGCTCGTCTCTAGTTACGCGGTTATATGCGGCTTTTAAGGCGACAAATAGGTGGTAAGTGTCGACCTGAAATTCATTGGTTTTTTCCAGGATCTGCCGTAGTGTGATAAGGACCTACAAGCTTATTTAAGGCTTCAGGCGTTCACACAAAACGGCAGTGAAGGTTTCGTAGACGATTGCAAGAAGACCTATTCCTCTGTAATTGGCGCAGTCAGAAAAGAGTCTCCTTTCTTGTGGATCGGGCAAACGATGTTGAGACTCCATTCCTCGGGCATGCTTTCCTCTGACCCTATCTTACAGATCAGCTGGTGCATGCCCCTAACCAGGACTTTCCCAGCTGCCTTGAAGAGCTCAGTAGTCTATCCGTCTGCGCCAGCAGCTTTATTCGACTTGAGTTTCGATATGCCGATCTTAATTTCGTCGAAGTCAGGGGGACAGAGCGAGCACTTGATCGCGTTTAGCATGGCAAACGCCAGCTTCGATCTCTGCCCTGCTCAATCCAAGTTGCCACACAGCCTCCGCTTGGCCTCTCCTGGATAGCTGCCCTGGCACCCGCCAGGTAGGGAACCAATGTGTGCAGCGACCCAATCCCTTGTTCCCGGGGAAAGAGGAACCTGGCCCTCCAGTTTGGGGGTTGTGCTTAGGGGTAACATCCCTATAACGGAAAAAACCAATTGCTCCGAAACAACCACAAGCCTCGGATACGGAAGGATACAAAGCTGACGACCCCTGTAAACGAATAAAGGAATTGAGAATCTGCACCTGGAATGTGAGGTCCCCTAACACACCGGGTTCAGGCGATCAATTGCACCAAAGCAGATATAACCGCACTCCAAGAAGTGCGATGGGATGGACCAGGCAAAAGACGGATGAAGAAATGCGATATCTACTACGGGAACTGCTACAAGGAGAACAAACAGCGCTTATTTGGATGCGGATTCGTTATTCGAGGAAGACTCCGACAAAAAGTCTTAAACTTCCGGGATCCAAGCGAACGCTTCATAACACTCCGCATCAAAGCTAAGTTCCGGAACATAAGCTTGATATGCGGTCACGCCCCAACCGAAGAAACTTACTTACTTATCAGGCCTGCGATCCATGGAGGATCTGAGCCTGAGCTATAGCTGCCTTCCATCCTTGACGGTCCCGGGCACGCTGCTTCCAGTTGTCAAGACCAAGATGTCTTACATCCGCGATTACTTGGTCTTTATACCGGAGGTTCGGTCTTCCTCTTCTTCTCGAACCAGGAGGCTCGGAGTCGAAGACCCTCTTAGCTGGAGCGTTGATGTCCATGCGCTCGATGTGGCCGAGCCAGTGTAGTCGACGGGTCCTTGCTTTCCGGACTACATCCACATCTTGGTACAGCTCGTAGAGTTCGCGGTTGTGTCTTCTTCTCCATTCACCTTCCTCACAGACAGGACCAAATATCCGGCGCAGAATTTTTCTTTCGAAAGAACCCAAAATCAGCTCCGCTGTCCTGCTTATCGTCCAGCTTTCGGCTCCGTACAGCAAGACTGGCAGAATGAGCGTTTTGTAAAGCATGACTTTGGTCTTTCGAGTGAGGAGTTTTGACCCCAGTTGTTTGGACAAGCCGAAGTAGCAGCGGTTGCCAAGGGCGATTCTACGCCGGATCTCCACTGTGGTGTCGTTTGTGGAATTTACGTTTGCCCCGAGGTAGACAAACTCCTTAACTACCTCGAAATTGTAGCTGTCAATTGTTACGTTTGTCCCAGGTGGTGAGCGACGGATTGGTTTTTGCTTGACAGCATGTATTTCGTTTTGTCCTCATTGATCTTAAGACCAATTCGTTTCGCCTGTTCTTCAATCGCCGTGAATGCTTCCACGATGCCACGGCGAGAACACGCGATGATGTCGATATCATCCGCGTATCCTAGCAGCTGGATGGACTTGTAAAAGATAGTGCCTTCCCTGTTGACACCTGCCCGTCGCACTATCTGCTCCAGCACCAGGTTGAAGAAGTCACATGACAGCGCATCTCCTTGCCGAAATCCGGTGCATGGTTCCGAGGTCCTAGAACCGAGTTGCACGGTGCATGGCGCGATACAACTGGATCAGTTTTACCAGGATCCCGAATTCCGCCATCGCCCCAAACAGCTCTTCACGATGAATGCTGTCGTATGCGGCTTTGAAATCGATGAAAAGATGGTGTGTACCGATTCGAAACTCGTTGGTCTTTTCCGGGATTTGTCGAAGTGTGAAAATTTGGTCTATAGTTGATTTGCCGGGCCGGAAGCCGCACTGGTAGCTGCCGATTAGTGCGGTGCAAAATGGTTTTAGACGTTCACACAATACGCTGGACAGGATCTTGTATGCGACATTGAGCAGGGATATACCCCTATAGTTCTTGCAAGAGGTAGGATCGCCTTTTTTGTGGATGGGGCATATAGAGCTGGTATTCCAGTCGTCGGGCATGCTCTCATCTTCCCAAATTCTGCAGATGATCTGGTGCATGCTCCCTACCAGAACATCGCCGCCAGCCTTGAAGAGCTCTGATGGCAAGCCATCTGAGCCTGCGGCCTTGTTGTTCTTCAGCTTCTGAATAGCTGTGCCGACTTCTTCTATGCTGGGTGGGAGGACTACTTCAGCGGCTGGAGTTGGGATTTCCTCAGTCCCTACCACTCTCTCTTGGTCATGCTCGTTAAGCAGCTGCTGGAAGTGCTGCTTAAATACATCCACTATTCCCTGCGGGTCGGTGACAAGATTACCCTCGCAGTTTCGAAGAGCCAGGGTGCCCTTTTTGAAGCCTCCTGCAAGGCCTTTGGCTTTCTTGTAAAAGGCTCGTATTTTATGTCTATCCCTAGACTCCTCGATATCCTTGAGCTGGGAGGCTGCGAAGATTCTTTTCTTTTGTCGCAGTAGTTTCTTCTCCTCCCTTCTTCTGGCTCGGTACTCTTCTCGCGCTGCCCTGGTTTTCCTCTGCAGCGCCTTTTGGTACGCCTCGTCGGTTGCTGCCTTTTTCTGCTCACACTCGCCATCATACCACGGGTTTCTTGTCGGGGGTGGTAGGTATCCTAAGGTGGTTTCGGCTACTTCCTGAATGGCTGAGCGGCAATGCAGCCACATATTATTGGCATTTGTGTTCGACGTAGGCATACCGTAGAGTCTTTCGCTCAGCTGCTCCCTGTAGACTCTGGCAACCTCCGGTGTGCTCAGGCGCCCAATGTCGAACCTCCTCCTGATGGGCTGGTGCAGCTATCTGACATTGGACAGTCGAGCTCTGAATCTTGCTGCTACGAGGAAGTGGTCAGAGTCGACATTTGCCCCTCTGAATGTTCGCACATCCAGGATGTTTGACGCGTGCCTTGCGTCAATGAGCACATGGTCGATTTGGTTGGCGGTTCGACCGTCCGGAGATCGCCAGGTTGCTGTGTGGATTCGCTTGCGAGGGAATCTTGTGCTACTTATCACCGCATTACGAGCTGTCGCAAAGTCAGCGAGTCGGAAGCCGTTATCTGTTGTTGTATCGTGGAGGCTGTGCTTTCCGATCACTCCGCCAAGGGTGTTTTCCTTTCCGATTTTGGCGTTGAAGTCCCCGAGCACGATTTTTACATCGTACTCCGGACAAGCTCCGTAGGCGTTGTCCAGGAGGTCATAGAAGTCCTCCTTGATAGGGTCTTCAGCCTCGTCGGTAGGGGCGTGTGCACATATAAGGCTGATGTTATAAAATCTGCCTCTGATGCGGATCACAGCCAGGCGATCACTTATAGGTTTAAAGTCGATGACCTTCGACCTTAACCGCTTTCCCACGACGAATCCGCATCCCAGTAAGTGCAACCTTTTGTGACAGCTGTAATAAATGTCGCAATTTTTCTTCCTAATCATACCGTTTCCTATCCAGCGTATTTCCTGGACCGCAGTAATATCCGCCTTGTACTGCGTGAGGATTCCTTCTAGTTTATGAGCAGCTCCGGGAGTGTACAGGGTTCTGACATTCCAGGAGCATACTCGCAAATCGTGTTCCTTTTTCGTGCGTTGTCGTCGTCGAGTATCCGTCCGTATATCCGAGGCATCTTGCTCATTCATAACTTTGGGTTTTTTTACGTGGGCGGATTGTTAGCCCGCCGCATAACCGCCATTCTGGTCGGGGTTTTCTTCGCTGCATACGTTTGTTCACCTCCCAACGGTTGTTGAAGAGGCTATCCAGAGGGCGCCGCGAGGAGGCCGTATGTCAACTTGACCCGGGCATTTAAACAGGGATCGTTGCTGGCATCTCGCCAGGTTGAGAGCAATCAACAACTTTACCCTGTATGTCCGAGCCAATGCCCTCCCCCAACCGAAGAAAAGGACGATCAACTCAAAGACGACGATCTCCTAGACAGAACCCAATGCTCAATGTCCCAACTACGACACAAAAATAGTTCTAGGAGATCCTAACGTGAAATTGGGCAAATAGGACATATATGAGTCGATCACGGGGAAATGTAGCATACACGATACCACGTACGAAAACGGACATCGACTACTCGACTTCCTGGCGGGGCGCAATCTCCTTTTGGCTAGCACGCGATTCCTGCATCTCAATATTCACAAAGGAACCTGGCGATCACCTGACCAGTCGACCTTCAGTCAGATTGATCACGTTGCGATTGACGCCAGACACTATGCCTGGCGAACCTTCCGAGGCGCCAATATCGACTCGGATCACTACCTTGTTGTATCCAAGGTACGAATGAAGATCAAGGATGCCACGAAGTCGAGATGCAAAACGAAAGTTTGGGGTCGGAAAGGTACAATCGCAGAAGACCGCTAGAACCTTTGAGAGGAGATGGAGAGATGCTATCACAGGAATAACGCTCGCAAATTTTATGAAAAATTAAAACGAACATGTCAAGGCTATAAAGCCAGAGCGGAAGCCCGTAGGGATGATGACGGACAACTAGTAGTAGAGCCACAGTCGATGTTGAGAATATGGAAGAAACACTTCTGTAGACTGTGTAACGGCGATGAAAGATTTAATACCGCTGCCAGGCAGAGTGATCCATTCGCAACGGACGAAGATGCAAGAGAATTCCGTCCACCCGACCTAGATGAAATTAAGCTAACAATTTCAAAGTTGAGGCGCATGCTCGGAGGAAAGCATGCCCTACGAATGGAATCTCAGCATCGCTTGCCCAGTCCACAAGAAAGGAGACCCCTACAGGGAAATAAGTCTCATTAACTTCGCATACAAGACCTTCTCTACCGTACTGTGTGAACGCCTGTAACCCTTTGTGGATAATCTGATAGGTTCTTATCAAAGTGGTTTCTGGCCAGGTAAATCCACAATAGACCAGTTATTCACACTGGGGCGATCTTAGAGAAGACCCAAGAATACCAAATCGACACCCATCACCTTTTCGTCGATTTCAAGGCCGCGTATGACAGGGTGCATAGGAACGAGCTATACGGAGCCTTGTCTATTGTTAACATCCCTGCCAAACTCGTTAGATTGTGCAGAATGACAATGGAGAACTCTCGCTGCGCCATTAAGATCGGTAGTGAATTAACCGAGACCTTTGATGTTAAAAAAGGATTTAGACAAGGAGACGCACTGTCAATTTCTTCACCATCGTGCTTGAAAAGATCATACGAGACTCACTGGCCAACACAAGAGGTACGATATATTTCAAGTCCGCTCAACTGTTTGCGAACGTAGATGACATTGGCACAATTGGACAAACACAGCGGGATGTCAATGAAGCGTTCGAAAGCATTGAACCAGAAGCGGCTAAAATGGGTCTTTCGGTTAACGAGGGTAAAACGAAATATATGCTGTCAACCAAAAAAGACGCGCAACACCGACGTCTCGGCCAGAACGTCACATTTGGCAGCTACAGATTCGAAGTGGTCAAGGACTTCGTCTACCTTGGCTCACTGGTGACCAGCGACAATAACACCAGGGCTGAGATCAAACGCAGAATTACTCTTGCCAATGCTGCTTCTTTGGGCTCAAGACGCAATTGAGAAGTAGATTCCTATTTCGAAAGACCAAAATTGCGCTGTACAAAATCTTAATCATCCTGTTCCTCCTCTATGGCGCAGAGGCCTGGACTTTAACGAATGCGGATGAGGAGGCCCTTCGTCGTCTCCAGAGGAAAATTCTGCGTTCAATCTACGGTCCCGTTTGTATAAGCGGAAAGTGGAGAAGAAGATACAATGACGAACTATACGGGCTGTACAGCGACATCGGCCTAGTACGACATCTACGGATCCAATGTCTAAGATGACTAAATGGCTAGGCCATGTAGAGCAAATGGATAACACAGCTCCGGCCCGAAGAGTCTTCGAGTCCAATCCCGAGGGACGACACAGCAGAGGACGACCGAATCTAAGGTGGCGTACAAAGGTGGAAGGGGACCTTAACCAACTGGGAGTGCGTCGCGGGAACCAGCTGGCAAAAGACCGTGCCCGCGGGAGAAGTTTGTTGGTTGAGGCCCAGGTTTACACCGGACTGTAGCGCCACCTAAGTAAAGTAAGCAAGGGAACGGTATTCTCAGCGACCTTCGTCACTAAGAAATTGATCATTCTGCCTGACGGCAGCATATTGACTAATATCGCTGTCACAGTCTGCAGAAGTGGTTTTTCCGTATTCTCACTATCGACTGCGATTCTGCTACTAGGCGTCCGTTCTCATCCCTGCAGGCTTCCGTTCTGGCTTTATAACCTTGGCATGTTCGCTTTATCTGTTGATAAAACCTTTGAACATCATGCCTGCAGTAACGACTCTCCAAATCATCAATCCCACGCTTCTCGTGCTCTTTATTCTTTCTCCTGAGAAGCTTATGCTCCTCCCTTCTTTTTAACTCGTAGAGCTCGCGCTGTTTCTTCATGGTGAAGCCTTGAAGTCCAAAACGTCAGAAGCAGTGCTTTTCAGTACTAGTTTGCAGAGGTTCCACTGTTGTTCTATTTACTGCGTGGAGGGTTAAGGTGTATGAAAGAGCTTAAGGGAGAGGCGATCGGTAAAGGCACGAGCGGTTTCTGGCGATAGTAGATTTCCGACTAGGGGCATCTTGGATACTACAAGATCTAAGTCGATGTTAGCTCTTCGGAAAGAAGAATTATGGAAGAGCGTCTGACGTCGATCGCGATGCGATCAGTCTGGTTAGTGATTGATTGGTCTGGCGACAGCGAGGTGCCTTTGTGTATATCGAGGTGCGGGAAGCGCGTACTAGCTAGAAGGAGCGAGAGCAATCAGCCTGTGCCCGTTATCGGATGTGCTGTCGTGGAGGCTGTGTTTGCCGATGAATCATTCAAAGATGCTTTCCTTACCCAGTTTAGCACTGAAGTCTCATAGTACAATTTTAAAGTCATAGCTGGGACATAGGGCGCAGTAGTTAGTGTGTTGGACTCTGACGCACGATGAGCGAGTTCGGATCCTGATAACACCAACGCCATCGAATGTTTATTTCGCCGCGTCCCTCCTCGGCGTGGTACTGGCAAAACCCCCCGTAGTATAGTTGCCTAGAAAAAGCTTCTCGACTCACGCCGTTCGGAATCGGCATTAAAACTGTAGGTCCCTTTCGCCTGTGTGAAAAATAGAATCACACACAGCATGGGTGATTGAAAAGAAGCTTGGCTCTGGTCCTTCATGGGCTGTAACGCCACCAAAGAAGAAGAAGAAGCTGGGACATTGGGCGTATGTTGTGTCGAGGAGATCATAGAAGTTGTCTTTGTGTCGGTCGTATTTCTCCTCTGTGGGAGCTTGGACACATATTAAGCTTATCTTGCCGAGATCGGCCTTAATGCGGCCCATTTAACTATATCGGGGTTGAAAAGTCTACCAGAGAGGCTAGTCTCCACATTAGAATAAGGGGACTGACTACCTTATAGGCAGTAGCTCCCAATGGTGGGATTTTCAGAACCAGGTTTCTGATCCAGGCCGATGTCCGCTGTGAGAAACCGCTCACCACGAAGGTGCTATTTATAAGAGCAGACATCTCCGTCTGAATACAGAAGCCCGTTGCTGAAGTTGACGGTCCTCACAGTGTTTGCAATCTGCGCTGGTCATTCCACTGCCACTGTCAGCTTTCGCTATCCTGACCTTTTCAGAGGATATGGCCACCTCTTTGTAAGAAAGTGGCTGTTCTCGACCTACATTAGTCGCCTCCATGCTGCCAAAAGCCCCAGTAGTGTATTGTTCGTTGTGTTGCACTCGTCCGATCACTTTAATGCCATCAACTGATTGACTCCTCTTGTTCTACAGCGTATTCAATCTCAACTACTTATTTAATTGCTTTCCTCTCATTACCCGTCTTTTTAGCCCGGATGAGAAAGAGCTAGCCCGCGAAGCCCGCCGTAAACTGAAAGAAGAACGTCAACGCAAGAAGGAACGTAAACGTATCAAGAAAGCCCGCTTGGAAAAGGAGTGCCTCTCGGAGAAAATGAATTGCTTCTCTCACGACAGCAGTCACTGGCGAACAGCCCCCATGTGGAACGATAGTCCCTTCTGTTTCTGCATGAATGCAAACAACAACACCTACTCCTGCATAAGGACAATAAACGCAACTCACGACTATTTATACTGCGAATTCACTACCGGACTGATCACCTACTACAACCTGCGGATTGGTAAGTCGATCTCATGTTTCCACTTAAGAACGGCCAGGCAACCCATTCGATTTCATTAAAGATCCCTTCGAAACCCTAAATCGAGCCTCGTCCCTCACCATGGACGAAAAGTCCTACATGCATGACGTGCTCGATCGCTTGAAGAATTGTCGCGGCAAGAGTTGCACCGTGAAACGACATCATGTTCCTGTGGACACCACTGTCCAACACACACTTCGTGCACCAAAACGCAAGCATCCCAACCTGCCAGGTAAGTTCCACCCAAAACCCCACTAACAATCGTTTACCCTAAAGCCATGCACGCATACTCCTTACGCACTCTCTTTGTTGTTGTGTATTGTTTCTGTGTTTTTTCTTTTGTCTACAACAAAAACAAAATGATTTGTCCTATTTCAGTGGCGTCTTCTCCCTCTCCATATCCAGACTTTGATGGACCCCAACCGAAGCGCAGGAAGATCTCTAAGTATGGGACTTTGATTTAACTTCTTTCTATCGCTTAAGTGTAGTGTTGAATGTTTACATTTTTTTGTTCTTAAATATTCACCCTAACCTTGTACAGAACTTTTGAGGAATAACGGTGTTAAGTGTTACTTGTAAAAAGACTGGTAGACCTACTAACCCAGGAGGGCATCAAGCTTTACCATGGACTCCATGTTCATTTTCTTCACGAGAATTCGATTTTCGTTTTAAGCCATTTACTTGAAGTCAGGCTATACCATCCAAGACTTTATAATTAAGCCAGCCTTTCAGGGAAGGTAGTTTTAGAGTTTTTGTTGATAGTATACGCGCACTCAAGGTTTGATAACCTTATCATGTCGGCGACACAGTACGGACAGAAGGTGGAACGGAAGAGGGATAGAGGAGATGCCGATGGACATAGATCTTAAATGCTTGCAAGTTGTACTAAGGGGGAAGACCTAATCCGGCAGAGAATTCCAGATTCGAATAGACCCTGAAGCTCCTAAGCGGGCTTCAGGGTCTATTCCTAGAGTGACGTGTGTTACGGGAGAAATGTTGAAGAAAGCCAAACAACTTGCGGACGCCCTAGACCGCTTTAAAGCGGACTTAACCTCCATCCAGGAAATGCGATGGAATGGACCGGGTGTAAAGCGGATGAAAAACTGCGACATCCACTACGACGACTGCTATAGGGAGAAAGGACAACGACCCTTCGGATGGGGATTTGCTGTTCGAGGTGGACTAAGGCAAAAAGTCCTAAGCTTTCGACATGTGAGCGAACATCTCATAGCGATCCCTATCAAGGCTACATTTTCCAACATCAGCCTGATCTGCGTCTACATCTCTACGGAGGACAAGGATGACACCCAATGTCCCAGCTATGACATCAAAATTGTACTAGGAGACTTCAATGCTAAGCTGGGTGAGGAAAACATCTTTGAACGAGTCATCGGCGAACACAGCCTACACGACAAAATATCGGAAAACGGACACAGGCTGATTGATCTCGCTACGGAGCGAGATTTCCTTCTAGCCAGTACGCACTTCCCGAACCTCGATATAGACAACAGCACCTGGCGGTCGCCAGATCAATCAATAACGATCGACGCCAGACACTCTTCCACTATTCTTGATGTTCGAACTTTCCGAGGAGCTAGGTTAGGTTGACGTGGTAGGCATAAGCCACACTTAGGCCGAAGCCGGCCCATTGTGATACCACCTGGATCAGGTTACCCTGATCCGCTACCTGGGAACCAACCCGTACTTCTAATGAAGCGGTGGAGTTGAGCTATTTTTTGGTTTGCTAGCTCACTCAGATTGTCGAAGAAGGGCGCGCCGAGGTAGATCCTCCTGCGATTCGCAAAAGAGGGACATGAGCAGAGGAGGTAGTGTATTGATTCCTCCTCCTCCTGGTCCATGCAGCCGCGACAGAAGTCACTGTAGGGTAGCCCCAGTCTGGCGGCGTGTTTTCCAATGGTGCAGTGACCTGTAAAGACACCCACTAGGGTGCTTAAGGTTGCCGTTTTGGTTGCCACTAGGTCCCTGGTTCGTCCTATGTTTAACTTAGGCCACAATTGTTTGGTGATAAAGCCGATATTGCTCACATTCCATTGGAGATTGGTCTCCTCTATGGTTTAAAGCTTTATCATGTGCTTTACCGTACTTATTGGTGTTTCTAGGTACCCGAGGGTAGGTAGGCTGAGTGTGCTTGACGCTAACTTTGCGAGTTCGTCGGCCGCGCAGTTTCCTGGAATATCCCTATGCCCGGGAACCCACAGTATTTTAATGTTGAACTGTTCAGCCATCTCATCTAGAGATAGGCGACAGTTAAGAGATGTCTTTGATTTGTGGGTTACCGCTGCCAGGGATCTTATCGCAGATTGGCTATCCGTGCAAATGATAATATCCTTTGTGGACATTACATGGATCCTGAGCCATGCAAGGGCCTCCGTTCCGAGGAGCTAACATCGACTCGGACCACTATCTTGAAGCAGCTAAGATGCGCCTACATACATCACGAACGCAGCGGAGTAGAGTAAGAGTACAAAATGATGACGTCGGAAAGCTACCTTCACGAGAAAGCGCTCGTGATTTTACCGATCGCGTCCCCTTTAAGCTCTCCAATATACCTCAATCCTCCTCGCTGTCAATAGAACAATAGTGGAACCTTTGCAATCAAGCCCTGAAAAGCACTGCATCTGAAGTTTTGGGCTTCCAGGCTCCACCACGAAGGAACACCTGGTTCGATGATGAGTACAGGAGGATTCACACAGCGAAGAAGAATGCATATAAAGCCTTGCTGCATAGAAGAACAAGAGCAGCTTTTGAGCTCTATGAGTTGAAAAGAAGGGAGGAGCATAAGCTTCTTCGAAGAGAGAAGAAAGAGCATGAAAAGCGTGCGATTGAGGAATTGGCAAGCTGTTACTACAAGCGTGACGTTCGAAAGTTTTATCAATAGATCAAGCGAACATGCCAAGGTTATAAAGCCAGAACGGATGCCTGCAGGGATGAGCACGGACACCTAGGAGTAGAATCGCAGTCGATGCTGAGAATATGGAAAAACCACTTCTGCAGACTGTATAACGGCGATGTTAGTCAATATACCCCTGTCAGGCAGAATGATCCATTTCTAATCGACGAAGACCGCAGTGAATTCTGTCCCCCTGACCTCGACGTAGTTAAGATTGCCCTGTCGAAGCTCAAGTCGAATAAGGCTGCTGGCGCAGACGGACTGTCTGCTGAGCTCTTCAAGGCAGCTGGGGATGACCTGGTTAGGAGCATGCACCAGCTCATCTGTGAATTATGGTTAGAGGAAAGCATGCCCAGGAATGGAGTCTCAGCATCGTATGCCCGATCCACAAGAAAGGAGACTCCTCTGATTGCCCCAACTATAGAGGAATAAGTCTCCTTAACATCGTCTACAAAATCTTCTCTGCCGTTTTGTGTGAACGCCTGAAGCCTTTTGTAAATAAGCTGATAGGTCCTTATCAGTGCGGATTCAGACCAGGGAAGACCACCATCGACCAAATCTTCACACTACGGCAGATCCTGGAAAAAAACAATGAATTTCAGGTCGACACTCACCACCTATTTGTCGACTTCGAAGCCGCATACGACAGCGTAATTAGAGACGAGCTATACAACGCTATGTCTGCATTTGACATACCTGCTTAACTCGTCAGACTATGCAGGATGACTTTGGAGAATGCTCGCTGCTCCATCCGAATCGGTGAACACCTTACCGATAGTTTTGATGTCAAAAAAGGATTTAGGCAGGGCGATGCGCTGTCGTGTGATTTCTTCAACATCATATTAGAAATGATTCTGCAAAAATCACTGGCCAATACCAGAGGCGCAATCTATTTCAAATCCTCGCAACTCCTTGCATACGCCGACGATATTGACATAATTGGTAGATCACAGCGAGATGTCAATGAGGCGTTTGCGGGTATTGGCTCCGCAATAACCTGGAACAACGACATCATTTCCGAAATCAAACTCAGAATCACTCTTGCCAATCGCTGTTTCTTTGGGCTCAGGAGGCAACTGTTGACTCTATATAAGACCCTTATCATGCCGGTCCTGTTCTTCGGCGCAGAAGCATGGACACTACCAAAAGCGGATGAGGAGGCCCTTGGTCGGTTCGAGAGAAAGATTTTGCTCGTGATGTTCCCGCCTATAAACGCAGACGGAGGATGGAGGAAAAGATTCAACTACCAACTTTACGGGCTGTACAGCGACATGAGTCTAGTCAGGCGTCTACGGATTCAACGCCTAAGATGGCTGGGCCATGTAGAGCGAATGGACACCACCGCTCCAACCCGGAGAGGCTTTGAATCCAACCCCGAGGGACGAAGAAGTAGAGGACGGCCGCACTTAAGATGGCGCACACAGGTGGAAGGGGACCTCAGCCAACTGGGTGTGCGGCAGAGGGAAAAGGCTAGCAAAAGATCGTGCTAGATGGAGGGGTATGTTGGTTGAGGCCCAGGTTCACCCCGAACTGTAGCGCCCATTAAGAAGAAGAAGAAGTTGTTTTTAGGGAGATTATACTCCTAGTCCGTTGACTGTCGAGCTGGGGCCAGATTTGCCTGGTGATGAGGCAGGTAAGTCCCTGGGTCCATCTCAGGCTCGTCACGGCCCTGGCGAAATTTGCAAGATTATGTTTTATGGTTGCAAGAGGTATTCCCTCACAAGCACCGATTGATTGTAGCATTGTTCGGCCCTCTTATTTCCTGGAATGTCGCTGTGTCCCAGTACCCAGTTAAGTTGTATATTAAACTGTTCGGCCATCTCGTTAAGAGATCTGCGACAGTCGAGACTAGTTTCTGATGTGTACACATAGGACTCTAGCGACTTTAAGGCTGCTTGACTATCCGTGAGAATGCGGATATCCGTTGTGGATATCACGTTCCACTTCAGCCAAGACAAAGCCTCCTTTATTGCCAACAATTTCGCCTGGAAAACGCTGCAGTGATCTGGTAATTTTAGAGCTTTATTCAGCCTTAGTTGTTTGCAGAATACTCCACTACCCACCCCGTCTTTGGTTTTAGACCCGTCAGTATAAAAATCTACGCAGTTTCTGCGGGGTTGAGTCTGGCGAGTCCAGTTTTGTCTGTCCGGGTAGATTGTTGTAAAGACTGTGGTGGGTTTTGTGATGTCTAAGTTTTCTGCCATAGTTGACCTGATATTTAGGATGGAGGAGTGGCCAGTGACATAGCTCGTCTAGTTCGAGTTGGCTTTGAGTCTCATGGCCGTTTGTGTGGCAGTTTGCTTGCCGATGATATCGAGTGGTGTAAGGTGGAGTATCATGTTAAACGCAGCCGTTGGGGTGGACCTGAGGGCCCCGGTAATGCACATACATGCCAGCCTTTGTACCTTTTCGAGTTGTTAATAGTAACTCGCTGATCAGCTGTATCAGAGTCCTCTCCACCTTTAGCTTTTCTAGCCCTTCTATTAGCTTTCGGAGTGACGTTGTTAAAGGCGCCTACTATGTCTATGAAGGCTGTTAGGGTGTATTCTTTAAGATGGATTGATCTTTCGATTTCCCTCACTAGGCTGCAAGGCTCTTTCCACAGATCTACCCTTACAGTAGGCATGCTGTGCCTTAGAAATTAGGGACGGATCCAAAATGTGGCGTATGTGTAAGTCTATCAGCCTTTCCAAAGTTTTTAGTGCAAAGGATGATAGACAGATAGGCCTTAGATCCTTGGGGGAAGTGTGAGAATTCCTGCCCTTTCGATTTGTGGGGCTTGAAGCTTTTTAACGCCAATATAATTTTCTCTCCAGAGATAATCCCTCTATCGCGGGACACTGAGCCTTGGGATTCAGAGCAGCCTGGGAATTGCGTGTTGAGCAGAAGATTTAGGGTTTCTTCCTCAGACGTTGTGGATCTTTCGAGACCATTTTCCTCAATCTGTAGGCGTCTGAAATTTTCTCCATGTTGTTGCAAAAGAGTTTCCAAGACATCCTTTGTTCTTTCCTGAGGGTTTGTTTGCACACTCTGAGTGAATCTTTGTATAAGCTCCAGGCCCTGTCGTTTCTTGTACACTTTGCTTTATTGAAGAGTTTTCGACAGTCCTTGCGGAGCTTGCTTAGATCTACGTTCCACCAAGAAGGTTAGGAGTTTTTCCTTGATTTGTGGATTGCGCAGCTGTTGGCCCGTGCGTTGCCCAGTGTAATTGTTAAGATATCGACCATATTGTCTATATCCAACGTGGACCGCGGGGTGTCAGGGGTCCTGTTTACTATAGAATTGCCAATGAAGGCTCTATAGCGCTCCCAATCAACCTCTCGGTAACTCCAATGACATCGGAGCAACCCACGGAACAACAGTGGGAGCATTGCCAGCGTGCCATCAGAGACGCTGCCTTTATTATGTCGGGTTTCTAGCCACCGTCAGCTAGAAACCACTTGGTTTGATGAACAATGCTGAGAAGCCCATATAGGAAAGCAAAACGCCTACAAAGCCATGCTACATAGACGGAAGCCTGTAGGCATGAAGACGGACAGTTTTTTTTTTTTTTTTGTAGAGACTCGCGTAGGTTCTCTTATGATGTGTTGACACACAACCTGCACGGAGTGTAGTGGTTGGGGTCGTTGATGTTCGTTCACTACTCTCAGGGGTGGTTGTCCTAGACCCGACCAAATTTCGCGCTGGTTGTAGTCCGTAGTAATTCATTCAAGCACTTCAGTATTGCATACGCAGAGGATGAATTTCGGTTGACCATATACTGTGAGTGTTATGCCTGTAGCAGTACGTCTGGTCACTTTCCATTCACAACTGCGTTGCTATGAAGCTATGGCTATGAAGCGAATTTAAACCATAAACCTTCCGCTCGGCGGTCGATTGATGTTAACCACTGCACCACGGCCACCCCCGCTAATAGTAGAGTGAAAGTCGATGCTGAAAATATAGAAGGAACACTTCTGTAGACTGTATAACGGCGATGAAAGATCTAATACCGCCGTCAGGCAGAATGATCCATTCGCAACTGACGAAGATGGAAGAGAATTTCGTCCAGTCGACCTAGATGGAATTAAGCTAGTAATTTCAAACCACAAGAACAATAAAGCCGGGGGCGCAGACGAGCTGTCTGCCGAGCTATTTAAAGCGGCTGGAGATGATCTGGTAGGGCGCACACACCAGCTCATCTGTAAAATATGGTCGGAGGAATGCATGCCCGACGAATGGAATCTCAGCATCGTATGCTCGATCCACAAGAAAGGAGACCCCTTTGACTGCGCCAACTACAGAGGAATAACATCCTGCTTCGCTGTGTGAATCCTCCTGCACTCGTCATCGAAACAGGTGTTTTTTCGTGGTGGAGCCTTGAAACCCAAACCTTCGAATGAGGAGCTTTTCAGGGCTTGTTTGCAAAGGCTCCACTGCTGTTCTATTGATAGCGTGGAGGATTGAGGTGTATTGGAGAGCTTAAGGGAGATGCGATCGGTAGAAGCACTAGCGGTTTCTGGCGATAGTGGCTTTCCGACGTCATAACTTTGTATTCTTACTCTACTCCGCTGCGTTCGTAATATCCGTAAGCGCATCTTGGCTAATACAAGATAGTGGTCCGCGTCGATGTTAGCCCCTCGGAAAGTTCGGACATCAAGAATAGTGGAGGAGTGTCTGACGTCGATCGCGATGTGATCAATCTGGTTGGTAGTCGATTGATCAAAAGACCGCCAGGTGCCTTTGTGTATATCGAGGTGATATCTGACATCTACAAAATCATTGCAGTCATCACTGGTCCGTGCCTCATTGGCAGAATGATTTCTGCAGAAGAGAAGGTCGAATCCATCCACCATCTTCTTTGCGCCTGACCGGCCTTCTGCACAATCAGGAAACGATACCTAGGATCTTACGTCCTTAACGACTTGACAGATGTTTAGCAAGTAGGGATATCTGACCTTCTTAGCTTCTTAAGAAGTACAAAATGGTTCCACGAATAGGGGAATAAACCCCCTCGTAGCTGCACTATGTGTATTCTTCTCAATTCTGTGAAGGCTGTCAACCTACCTACCTAGCGAGAGGTTGAGGGAAACTCGATCGGCAGAGGTCCTAGCGGTCTCCTGCGATTGTAGCTTTCCGACGTCAAACTTTCGTTTTCCAGCTCGACTCCGTGGCGTCCTTGATATCTTCATTCGTTCTTTGGCTACAACAAGGTAGTGATCCGAGTCGATGTCGGCCCCTCGGCAAGTTCGTACATCTAAGATGCTGGAGGAGTGTGTGGCGTCGATCGCAACGTGATCAATCTGATTGGTGGTAGACTGATCACGTGATCGCCAGGTTAACTTGTGAATATTGAAATGGTTGAATCGTGTGCTAGCCAAAAGGAGATTGCCACGGTGCCTTCACTCTATTAATGCTCCAATTGAATAGAGTAGATTGTATCAGAAGACTAGTCAGCTACCTTACGGGACACTGTGCTCTGAAATATCATGAACCTCTCGTCTGAAACTGTGTGTTGACTCGGTCTTAAGGGCGAGACTGCAGAGCACATACTCTGTGAGTCTGCTGCTCTCTGCCATCTCAGGAAGCGTATCCCTCTCAGTGAGATTATAACTCCTGCGGAGATCATCTCAGCTCCTACGAGAAGCATTCTCAACTTCATTAAGGAAGTGAAGAAGCTCCTCCTCTAATCGCCTAGTAGGCACAATAGATCTGAAAAGGTCGCTATTTAAAGGTGCTATTTGTTAGCATTATGAGAGCACCGTGGCGCAATGGGTAGTGTGTTGGTCTCTGGCGCCGATGACACGGGATCGAATCCCGACACAGCCATGTCATCGAACGTGTTTTCATGGTGTTTCTCCTCAGCGGGGTTCTGACAAAACCCCCTGTAGTAAAATTGTCATGAAAAGCTTCTCGAAATTCGGAGGTTTCAAAAAGGGCACCCAGGCTCTTCGAAACTGCGAGGATAATCTTGTCACCGACCCGCAGGGAATAGTGGATGTATTTAAGCAGCACTTCCAGCAGCTGCTTAACGAGCATGACCAAGAGAGAGTGGTAGGGACCGAGGAAATCCCAACTCCAGCCGCTGAAGTAGTCCTCCCACCCAGCATCGAAGAAGTCGGCACACTTTTCACACTTCGACAAGTCCTGGAAAAGACCAACGAGTTTCGAATCGATACACACCATCTTTTCATCGATTTCAAATCCGCATACGACAGCATTCATCGTGAAGGACTGCTTGGTGCGATGGCTGAACTCGTGATCCCGGGAAAACTGATCCAGTTGTTTCGCGCCACGCTAAAAAATACGCGATGCACCGTGCAACTCAGTTCTAGGACTTCGGAATCGTTTGAAACATGCACCGGATTTCGGCAAGGAGAGCAGATAGTGGGACGGGCAGGCGTCAACAGCTGCTAGGATACGCGGATGATATCGACATCATCGCGTGTTCTCGCTGTGGCATTGTGGAAGCATTCACGGCGATTGAAGAGCAGGCGAAACGAGTTGGTCTTAAGGTCAATGAGGACAAAAAAAGCAAAAACCAATCCGTCGCTCACCACCTGGGACAAAATATAACAGTTGACAGCTACAATTTCGAGGTGGTTAAGGAGTTTGTCTACCTCGGGGCAAACGTAAACTCCAAACGACACCACAGTGGAGATCCGGCATAGAATCGCCCTTGGCAACCGCTGCTACTTCGGCTTGTCCAAACAACTGGGGTCAAAACTCCTCACTCGAAAGACCAAAGTCATGCTTTACAAAACGCTCATTCTGCCAGTCTTGCTGTACGGAGCCGAAAGCTGGACGATAAGCAGGACAGCGGAGCTGATTTTAGGTTCTTTCGAAAGAAAAATTCGGCGCCGGATATTTGGTTCTGTCTGTGAGGAAGGTGAATGGAGAAGAAGACACAACCGCGAACTCTACGAGCTGTACCAAGATGTGGATGTAGTCCGGAAGGCAAGGATCCGTCGACTACACTGGCTCGGCCACATCGAGCGCATGGACATCAACGCTCCAGCTAAGAGGGTCTTCGACTCCGAGCCTCCTGGTTCGAGAAGTAGAGGAAGACCGAACCTCCGGTATAAAGACCAAGTAATCGCGGATGTAAGACATCTTGGTCTTAATAACTGGAAGCAGCGTGCCCGGGACCATCAAGGTTGGAAGGCAGCTATAGCTCAGGCTCGGATCCTCCATTGATCGCCGGCCTGATAAGTAAGTAAGTGAATGAGTTTCAGCATCTTGAGGCTCTGAAGACTGAATATTCCAAGCGAACTTTCAAACAAGTTGAGTTATTTTCCCATAAAAAGTGCGGTAATAGCATTACACGCGCCAGTACTCGCTTCCCGCACCTTGATATACACAAAGGCACCTGGCGGTCTTTTGATTTGAACAGCAGTGGAGCCTTTGCTAACAAGCCCTGAAGAGCTCTGCATCCGAAGTTTTGGGTTTCAAGGCTCCACCACGAAGAAACACCTGGTTCGATGATGAGTACAGGAGGATTCTTACAGCGAAGCAGGATGCATATAAGGCCTCGCTGCATAAAAGAACCAGAGCAGCTCGTGAGCTCTACGAGTTAAAAAGAAGAGAGGAGCATAAGCTTCTTAGAAGAATGAAGAATAAGCACGAGAAGCGCGCGATTGAGGATTTGGAGAGGTGTTACTGCAGGCGTGACGTTTGAAAGTTTTATCAACAGATAAAGCGAACATGGCAAGGTTATAAAGCCAGAACGGAAGCCTGCAGGGATGAGAACGGACACCTAGTAGTAGAACCGCAGTCGATGCTGAGAATATGGAAAAACCACTTCTGCAGACTGTATAACGGCGATGTTAGTCAATATACCGCTGTCAGGCGGATTGATCCATTTCTAATCGACGGAGACCGCTGAGAATTCTGTCCCCCTGACCGCCACGAAGTTAAGATTGCCATATCGAAGCTCAAGTCGAATAAAGCTGCTGGCGCAGACTATCTGCTGAGCTCTTCAAGGCAGCTGGGGTTGACCCGGTTAGGAGCATGCACCAGCTCATCTGTAAGATATGGTCAGAGGAAAGCATGCCCGAGGAATGGAGTCTCAGCATCGTATGCCCAATCCCCAAGAAAGGAGACCCCCCTAACTGCGCTAACTATAGAGGAATAAGTCTCCTTAACATCGCCTACAAAATCTTCTCTGCCGTTTTGTGTGAACGCCTGAAGCCTTTTGTAAATAAGCTGATAGGTCCTTATCAGTGCGGATTCAGGCCAGGGAAGTCAACCATCGACCAAATCTTTACACTACGGCATATCCTGGAAAAAACCAATGAATTTCAAGTCGACACTCACCACCTATTTGTCGACTTCAAAGCCGCATACGACAGCGTAATTAGAGACGAGCTATACAACGCTATGTCTA
The DNA here is from genome assembly GCA_951905685.1 of Eumerus sabulonum. NCBI lineage: Eukaryota > Metazoa > Arthropoda > Insecta > Diptera > Syrphidae > Eumerus > Eumerus sabulonum. The sequence continues at coordinate 13,195,933 of OX645060.1, forward strand.
CCTTTGCCATACCGGCTAAACTCATCGGACTATGCAGGATGACTTTGGAGAATGCTCGCTACTCCATCCGAATCGGTGAACACCTTACCGATAGTTTTGATGTCAAAAAAGGATTTAGGCAAGGCGATGCGCTGTCGTGTGATTTCTTCAACATCATATTGGGAATGATTGTGCAAAAATCACTGGCCAATACCAGAGGCACAATCTATTTCAAATCCTCGCAACTCCTTGCATACGCCGACGATATTGGCATAATAGGTAGATCACAGCGAGATGTCAATGAGGCGTTTGCGAGTATTGAGATGGAGGCGGCAAAATTGGTTTGGCAGTTAATTAGGGCAAGACCAAATATCAGGCAGAACGTGCATATTGGCAGATATAAGTTTGAAGTAGTTAAGGTCTTCATATACCTCGGCTCCGTAGTGACCTGGAACAACGACACCAGTTTCGAAATCAAGCACAGAATTACTCTTGCAAACCGCTGCTTCGTTGGGCTCAAGAGACAACTGAGAAGTAGAGCCCTCTCTCGTACGACCAAGTTGGCCTTATATAAGACCCTTATCATCCCGGTCCTGTTGTACGGCGCAGAAGCATGGACACTATCAAAAGCGGATGAGGAGGCCCTTGGTCGGTTCGAGAGAAAGATTTTGCGCGTCATTTTTGGGCCTATAAACGCAGACGGGGGATGGAGGAGAAGATTCAATCACGAACTTTACGGGCTGTACAGCGACATGAGCCCAGTCAGGCGTCTACGGATTCAACGCCTAAGATGGCTGGGCCATGTAGAGCGAATGGACACCACAGCTCTAGCCCGAAGAGTTTTTGAATCCAACCCCGAGGGACGAAGAAGCAGAGGACGGCCGCACTTAAGATGGCGCACACAGGTGGAAGGGGACCTCAGCCAATTGGGTGTGCGGCAATGGAAAAGGCTAGCGAAAGATCGTGCTAGATGGAGGGGCATGTTGGTTGAGGCCCAGGTTCACCCCGAACTGTAGCGCCCACTAATAAGAAGAAGAATAGCATTACACGTTCTTCCTCCTCAGCCTAGACTGTATCTATTGTAAGCCTTTGATCAGCGAGATTAAGTCCCCGCCTCTTTGGGTCATAATTTAGAAAATTGGGTAGCCTATACCCAACGGCCTTGAATGGCATATTGTAGCACAATATCCCCCCTCTCATGCATTTAGAAGTACAGAAACGAAAATTGCTTTTACCTCGCTTAGGCAAGACGGTAAATCGGTTCCCCACCTGCTGACTTATGAATATTTTAACATCTCGATTGCAAATTGCTCCAGTCATGCATGTTTGCGAATGTTCACTACTTTAGTTACCGCTGCATTGCAAGCACACTCACACATACATATAATGCATTGCGTGTATCTATGAGTAATTATAAAATCATTACTTACTAAGCCAAAGCCATTACCTGTTGTTATTGGAAGTCCATGTAATTAGCCTAGGGTTCATCGACTCATTCGAATTAATTTTTTTTTTCTGTTCTCCTTCAACCGCACACGATTCACTTGATAACTTTCCATTAGATGGACAAACCATACCAAAAGAAAACCGTGGAAGCAACATCATCATCAACAGCAGCACCTCCGGTCCCATTATATCCATCAAGAGTCACCAACAATCTTACGACGCAATCGATATCACCACGGATGGCAGTCACACAATAAGCAGCACAACAACCAAACCTATTCAGCGCAACAAATCAATGGGAAACGGCGCCCAATCTGGACAACCGGACGAGATGTACTAACGTCCAAGTAATTTGAATGCGATGTCTCTTCCGTCGTTGTGCGTTCGCTTTAATTCGTTCGAAGGATAACGCAACAGCAAGTGATACACACCAACCACCACATACAAAACCAGTAAACAACGATTAACAATTGTCCTTCTTATATATGTATGCAAACAATACGGTATATAGTATATTATATTTATTATCATAACAGATTGAGATAGAAGATACGAGTAGTTTAAAAACAAGTTGTTCATAGGGGTCAAGAAACAGGACACAAATGCGCGCTCCTTGCTAAATTAGATTACATTCATGCGCGTAATCATCACCCTATCATTTCCGCTTCCGACAAAAGGTCTCTACCGAAGATACTTCTTCTTGTTTCCCTGAGAATCGGGCATCTTCCCAGAAAATGCATGCTATCTTCTCGTTCACTTAAATTGCATAAGTTACACAGTATAGGCAGATCTTCTCTGTGAGGAATAAAGTTTGGTTTTAAGAGTTCCCCACGAAGTTTGAACATCATCGAAATCTCCTGTATGCTTAACTCGTCCTTGAAGTAATTATTCCCGCTCAGGTTGTAGTCCAATTGACTGTATGTCATTCGGTGCAGAGATCCTCTTGCATTCTCTATACATTTCCGCCTAGCCTGCTCCTCTACACCCTCTATGATCTGTTGTAGTGCAGTTTTCCAGTTTCTATCCTCGTAGCTCAGTTCCACACCGCATCTTCGCGCCAGCCCTAACCACTCCGAGTACCACCCAGTTCTTTTTCTTATTGTTTGTAGGGCCGCTTTCTTCGGGAGCCTGTTGTCCTGCCAGCTTAAAACACTCAGAATGTAGTCCATTTGCAGCTTTAACGTCTGGATAAATAAGGGGGTAAGTCCTGTTTCTAACATGATCATGTAATTAGGCGTATTTTGGGGGAGCCTGAAGAGCCTCTTAATAAAATAACGCTGTAACTTCTCGACGTCCTCATATTGTTAACATCCCCATACTTGCGCGGCATAGAACATAACAGACTAAGATACAGCTTTGAAGACCCCAAATTCGCTGCTATGAGCAATGCTTGCATTGTTCAAAATGTTCTTCCAGGTGATGTTGATAGCTGTTTTACACTTATTGACTTTCTCCCTGAAGTGTCTTTTCATACAGAGGTTTCTGGTCAGATAAACCCCCAGATATTTGTATGTACTCCTTCACGACTTCTACTCCTTCTCCGTTATACTGCCACTGTTCCCTGCTAGTACTTCTACCGCCTCTTCCTTGGAATATCATTATTTTGGATTTTTCCAAATTAACTATAAGTCCCCACAGCCTGCAATACTCGTAAAGTCGATTAATCATCTGCTGCAAGGATACCGGGGAATGCGCCAAGAGAACGATGTCATCCGCGAACAGAAGAGCTTTTATTAGTACTCCAGCGAATTCCACTCCTCCTGTCAAAAAGTTCGTTATATCTTCCACAAAAAGCGTAAATAAACTTGGACTCAGTGCACACCCCTGTCTTATACCCGACCCTGTCCTAAATCATTCTGATAGGGCTTCGCCGTTCCATACTGCAACCATGGTCATCGTATACATTTTGCATAACCTTCCAAATTTAAATGACATCCCCATCCCATCTTCTTCTTCTTCTTAATGGGCGCTACAGTTCGGGGTGAACCTGGGCCTCAACCAACATGCCCCTCCATCTAGCACGATCTTTCGCTAGCCTTTTCCATTGCCGCACACCCAGTTGGCTGAGGTCCCCTTCCACCTGTGTGCGCCATCTTAAGTGCGGCCGTCCTCTGCTTCTTCGTCCCTCCGGGTTGGATTCAAAAACTCTCCGGGCTGGAGCTGTGGTGCCCATTCGCTCCACATGGCCCAGCCATCTTAGGCGTTGAATCCGTAGACGTCTGACTAGGCTCATGTTGCTGTACAGCCCGTAAAGTTCGTGGTTGAATCTTCTCCTCCATCCCCCGTCTGCGTTTATAGGCCCAAAAATCACGCGCAAAATCTTTTTCTCGAACCGACCTAGGGCCTCCTCATCCGCTTTTGATAGTGTCCATGCTTCTGCGCCGTACAACAGGACCGGGATGACAAGGGTCTTATATAGAGTCAACTTTGTCGTTCAGGAGAGGGCTCTATTACTCAGTTGCCTCCTGAGCCCAAAGAAACAGCGATTGGCAAGAGTGATTCTGCGTTTGATTTCGGAACTGATGTCGTTGTTCCAGGTCACTGCGGAGCCAAGGTAGACGAAGTCCTTAACTACCTCGAACTTGTATCTGCCTATACAAACGTTCTGGCCGAGACGTCGGTGTTGAGCGTCCTTTTTTGATGACAGCATATATTAAGTTTTGCCCTCGAACTCAAAGCTCGCAATCGCCTCATTGACATCTCGCTGTGATCTACCTATTATGCCAATATCGTCGGCGTAGGCAAGGAGTTGCGAGGATATTGATGTCCAATATGATGTTGAAGAAATCCCACGACAGCGCATCGCCCTGCCTAAATCCTTTTTTGACATCAAAACTATCGGTAAGGTGTTCACCGATTCGGATGGAGCAGCGAGCATTCTCCAAAGTCATCCTGCATAGTCTGACGAGTTTAGCAGGGATGTCAAAGGTAGACATAGCGTTGTATAGCTCGTCTCTAATTACGCTGTCGTATGCGGCTTTGAAGTCGACAAATAGGTGGTGACTGTCGACTTGAAATTCATTGGTTTTTTCCAGTATCTGCCGTAGCGTGAAGATTTGGTCGATTGTGGACTTCCCTGGCCTGAATCCGCACTGATAAGAAACTATCAGCTCATTTACAAAAGGCTTCAGGCGTTCACACAAAACGGCAGAGAAGATTTTGTGGGCGATGTTAAGGAGACTTATTCCTCTATAGTTGGCGCAATCAGAGGGGTCTCCTTTCTTGTGGATCGGGCATACGATGCTGAGACTCCATTCCTCGAGCATGCTTTCCTCTAACCATATCTTACGGATGAGCTGGTGCATGCTCCCAACCAGGTCATCCCCAGCTGCCTTGAAGAGCTCAGCAGACAGTCCGTCTGCGCCAGCAGCTTTATTCGACTTGAGCTTCGATATGGCAATCTTAACTTCGTCGAGGTCAGGGGGACAGAATTCTCTGCGGTCTCCGTCTATTAGAAATGGATCATTCTGCCTGACAGCGGTATATTGACTAACATCGCCGTTATACAGTCTGCAGAAGTGGTTTTTCCATATTCTCAGCATCGACTGCGGTTCTACTACTAGGTGTCCGTTCTCATCCCTGCAGGCTTCCGTTCTGGCTTTATAACCTTGGCATGTTCGCTTTATCTGTTGATAAAACTTTCGAACGTCACGCCTGCAGTAACACCTTTCCAAATCCTCAATCGCGCGCTTCTCGTGCTCTCTCTTCTTTCTTCTAAGAAGCTTATGCTCCTCCCTCCTTTTTAACTCGTTGAGCTCACGAGCTGCTCTTGTTCTTTTATGCAGCGAGGCCTTATATGCATCCTGCTTCGCTGTATGAATCCTCCTGCACTCGTCATCGAACCAGGTGTTTCTTCGTGGTGAAGCCTTGAAACCCAAAACTTCGGATGCAGAGCTTATCAGGGCTTGTTTGCAAGCAGCATCCCATACAGCTTATAAAAGAGGGCATTTTGATTAACCGAGTCAAAAGCGGCCTTGAAACCCACAAACAAAACGTACAGCTTCCCCCATCAACAGGAGATGAAGGATTCCGCAATACTTTTCAGCGTAAAAATCTGGTCAACATTTGAATAACCTGGTCTAAAGCCAGCCTGGAATTCTGCTAGCAAGTTAGTGTTCTCTATCCATGTTCCCAGTCTCCTCTGCAGTATAGCGGCAAAAATGTTGTAGGAGGCGTTTTAGAAGGATGTATGTGTATGTTGGCGTTACAGTCCATGAAGAACCTGAGCCGAGCTTCTCTCAATCACCCATGTTGTGTGTGATTTCATTTTCACATAGGTGAAAGGGACCTACAGTTTATTGCCGGTTCCGAACGGCGAATTTCGAGAGGCTTTTCATGTATGTAGTTTTAGAAGGATACGCCTCTATAATTGGTTGGATCGGAAGTACAACCCTTTTTATGGATAGGGAAAATCAAAGCCTCTTTAAACCCTTGCAGTACTGTGCCAAGGTCAAAAATGTTGGTGAACACTGCTACTAATTTATCTAATAGCCTACTGGTGCTATACTTATAGAATTCGATTGGAATCCCATCGGACCCTGCAGCTTTTTTATCTTTTAGGGTGGACAATGCTCTTAAAATATCCTGATGTGTAATTGGTCCATCCAGGATGCAGTTTTGGGTGTAAGGCGCCGCAAATTCATAGCTCGGACCTCTCACCGAAGGATTCAGTATCCTTTCGAAATGCTCCTGCAGGGCATCCCTTTATCTCTTTATCTTTATCTGGAAAAAGAAAAACTAAACAAAGAATAAAAGTAAATCAGTTTCTTAAGCATTTCAGATACTAAATAGGTACTATCCCCTTAAGCCCCAAATTTCGTCTCTTACTCTAGCTTATATGTTAGTTATTTTTCAAAGACTGTTTTAGGTTCTTACCCGCCAGATGAGCGAACGCAGCCAGCATTCTCAATACATTTTATTTTATTTTTTTTCGTTAAGGATAAGCTTAAATAAAATAAAAACAAAACTCTTGCCAGCAGCTTGCAATAATAAATTTAAGTATCTAACTCTCTTTAGATACTTTGTTTTTTAATAGTTTTAAATGTTTTTAACCTTAGCAAATTGCTTTACTTTAGTCTACGTCCGAGCTTTTAGTTTATTTTTTTTAAGGTTATGTCTTTTATAATTAAAAAAATAAAAAATAAACAGAAGTTTTCTAAAATATTTGACTACATGTAGCGCGTAGGTAGAAACCATATCATTAAAGTGTATATGTGCATTTAATTAATTTAATTAAATAAATATGAATAAAGAATAGTGTAAATACGATTAGTAGTTTTAAAGTTAAATTTTGAAAAAATAAATAAAAGAATAAAAAATCATTATTAAATCAAATATGAAATTAAATCTATTAAATACGATATAACAAAATTGGTAGAGAAATTTCAAATGATTATTGTATTGTATTAATTAAATTATTGCCCAATAGATATTAAATTAAATATAAATTAATTATACAATCGCTAAGCAGATCACATTAAATAATTGTTTATTTTCTCCGATACGTGCGCGATGCTTTTGGTAGGTATTTTGCGTTGTGTCTTTACCACGACTCAGAGGGCATGGGCTCGGACATACAGGGTAAAGTTGTTGATTGCTCTCACCCTGGCGAGATGCCAGCAACGATCCCTGATTAAATGCCCGGGTCAAGTTGACATTCGGCCTCCTCGCGGCGCCCTCTGGATAGCCTCTTCAACAAACGTTGGGAGGTGAACAAACGTATGCAGCGAAGAAAACCCCGACCAGAATGGCGGTTGTGCGGCGGACTAACAATCCGCCCACGTAAAAAAAACCCAAGTTATGAATGAGCAAAATGGACGGATACTCGACGACGACAACGCACGAAAAAGGAACACGATTTGCGAGTATGCTCCTGGAATGTCAGAACCCTGTACACTCCCGGAGCTGTTCATAAACTAGAAGGAATCCTCATGCAGTACAAGGCGGATATTACTGCGGTCCAGGAAATACGTTGGATAGGAAACGGTATGATTAGGAAGAAAAATTGCGACATTTATTACAGCTGACACAAAAGGTTGCACTTACTGGGATGCGGATTTGTCGTGGGAAAGCGGTTAAGGTCGAAGGTCATCGACTTTAAACCTATAAGTGATCGCCTGGCTGTGATCCGCATCAGAGGCAGATTTTATAACATCAGCCTTATATGTGCACACGCCCCTACCGACGAGGCTGAAGACCCTATCGAGGAGGACTTACATGACCTCCTGGACAACGCCTTAGGAGCTTGTCCGGAGTACGATGTAAAAATCGTGCTCGGGGACTTCAACGCCAAAATTGGTAAGGAAAACACCCTTGGCGGAGTGATCGGAAAGCACAGCCTCAACAATACAACAACAGATAACGGCTTCCGACTCGCTGACTTTGCGACAGCTCGTAATGCGGTGATAAGTAGCACAAGATTCCCTCGCAAGCGAATCCACACAGCAACCTGGCGATCTCCGGACGGTCGAACCGCCAACCAAATCGACCATGTGCTCATTGACGCAAGGCACTCGTCAAACATCCTGGATGTGTGAACATTCAGAGGGGCAAATGTCGACTCCGACCGCTTCCTCGTAGCAGCAAGATTCAGAGCCCGACTGTCCAATGTCAGAAAGCTGCAACAGCCCATCAGGAGGAGGTTCGACATTGGGCGCCTGACCACACCGGAGGTTGCCAGAGTCTACAGGGAGCAGCTGAGCGAAAGACTCAACGGTATGCCTACGTCGAACACAAATGCCAATAATATGTGGCTGCATTGCCGCTCAGCCATTCAGGAAGTAGCCGAAACCACCTTAGGATACCTACCACCCCCGACAAGAAACCCGTGGTATGATGGCGAGTGTGAGCAGAAAAAGGCAGCAACCGACGAGGCGTACCAAAAGGCGCTGCAGGGGAAAACCAGGGCAGCGCAAGAAGAGTACCGAGCCAGAAGAAGGGAGGAGAAAAAACTACTGCGACAAAAGAAAAGAATCTTCGCAGCCTCCCAGCTCAAGGATATCGAGGAGTCTAGGGATAAACATAAAATACGAGCCTTTTACAAGAAAGCCAAAGGCCTTGCAGGAGGCTTCAAAAAGGGCACCCTGGCTCTTCGAAACTGCGAGGGTAATCTTGTCACCGACCCACAGGGAATAGTGGATGTATTTAAGCAGCACTTCCAGCAGCAGCTTAACGAGCATGACCAAGAGAGAGTGGTAGGGACCGAGAAAATCCCAACTCCAGCCGCTGAAGTAGTCCTCCCACCCAGCATCGAAGAAGTCGGCACACTTTTCACACTTCGACAAATCCAGGAAAAGAGTTTCGAATCGATACACACCATCTTTTCATCGATTTCAAAGCCGCATACGACAGCATTCATCGTGAAGAACTGTTTGGGGCGATGGCCGAATTCGGGATCCCGGTAAAACTGATCCAGTTGTGTCGCGCCACGCTAAAAAAGACGCGATGCACCGTGCAACTCGTTTCTAGGACCTCGAAACCATTCGAAACATGCACCGGATTTCGGCAAGGAAATGCGCTGTCATGTGACTTCTTCAACCTGGTGCTGGAGCAGATAGTGCGACGGGCAGGCGCCAACAGGGAAGGCACTATCTTCTACAAGTCCATCCAGCTGCTAGGATACGCGATGATATCGACATCATCGCGTGTTATCGCCGAGGCATTGTGGAAGCATTCACGGCGATTGAAGAACAGGCGAAACGAGTTGGTCTTAAGATCAATGAGGACAAAACGAAATACATGCTGTCAAGCAAAAACCAATCCGTCGCTCACCACCTGGGACAAGATATAACAATTGACAGCTACAATTTCGAGGTAGTTAAGGAGTTTGTCTACCTCGGGGCAAATGTAAATTCCACAAATGGCACCACAGTGGAGACCCGGCATAGAATCGCCCTTGGCAACCGCTGCTACTTCGGCTTGTCCAAACAACTGGGGTCAAAACTCCTCACTCGAAAGACCAAAGTAATGCTTCATGAAATAGCAAGGATGACTTCTATGATCTCCTAGAAATGACATACGACCAATGCCCCAGCTACGACACCAAGATCGTTCTAGGTGACTTCAATGCACAGCCGAAAAAGGAAAAAGTCTTTGCCAGAGTCTTCGGAAAACACAGCCTGCACGACGACATATCTGGAAGCGGACTCAGGTTGGTGGATTTCGCCTCGGGGCGGAACCTTTCTGTGGTAAGTACGCGGTTCCCCCCACCTCAATATCCATAAAGGGATCTGACGGTCATAATGGGATCGACGTCAGGCACTCCTTCAGAATTCTCGATGTCCGAACCTTCTGTGGTACCAACACTAACTCGGATAATTTCCTTGTGTTGGCCAAGGGAAAAATCCTAATATCGGTAAAAGGACGGAGTCGAGAAAGAACACCAAGGTTTGACGTCGGAAAGCTACAATCGCTACCGATCGAGTCGCCTAAAACTACACAAAAACTCTAGCCCAAAAAGACGCCACCTGCCACTCATGTGCATGTTTTAACGACGAATGCTGGCAGGCTCAAGCAGCCAAAGCACGAGGCCTACAAGGCAATGCTGTTTGTGAGCTGTACGAACAGGAACAGGGAAGAGAACCGGCTTCTCAGGAAGAATAAAAAAGAGCATGAGAAGTGCGTGGTCGAGGAGATGGAGAGGTAATATGGCAGGAACGATGTCCGAGAGTTTTACCAAAGGGCAAAACGACTATCCAGTAAATACAAACTCTTGACCGGAGCCTGCCAACTCAAGAATGGACAACTTGTAGTAGGGTCGCAGTCGATGCTGAGAATCTAGACTGACTGCAGACTGTTAAACGGCAATGACGACCCCGACTTAGACAAGGTCAAGATAGCAATATCGAGACTGAAGCCGAACAAAACTGCTGGATCGGACGGGCTGTCCGCAGAATTGTTCAAAGTAGGCTGGCGATGATCTGATTGGACGCATGCACCAGCTCGTCTGTCAGATATTGTCAGAAAACAACATGTCCAACAAGTGGAATCTCAGGGTCGTTTGTTCGTTACACAGGAAAGGAGACCCCTTCGACTGCGCCAACTACCAGGGGATCAGTCTCCCCTGTCCTTCTCTATGTCGCAGAATCATGGACGCTATTGAAAGCGGATGACAACCTTTCGAGGGAAAAGTTCTGCGTGCGATTTTTGGTGGTGATTGTGTTGATGACATCTGGAGGAGAAGATTCAACACCGAACTATACGGATTGTATGGCGGTATATGCCTAGTCAAGCGTCAACGGATACAACGCTTAACAGCCATGTAGAGTGTATGGACAGCACAGCTCTGGCCCGAAGAGTCTTAGAATCTGAGCAATATCGACAACGTAACAGAGGAAGCCCTCACATGAGATGGCTCAATTTGGGATCTTAACCAACTTGGTGTGAATAATTGGAGGCAGCTGGCAAAAGATCATTCCGGCTGGAGAGGTTTGTTGGTTGAGCCCCAGGTCCACCTTGGACTTCTTCTTGAAAAGAAGAAAGACTTCAGTGTCCTGACCTCCGAGTTTGGTCTGTTGGTAAGCTGCCTGCGTAAGAGTTTGCATCTTGATGGGAGCCTACTTTTCTGCCCATGAATTGCGTCGATGGTTGCCTTTCGGTAGGCGTTGGTGCTATCACCGATGACGTGGCATGCTTCCGTCCCTCGGCTTTCGTCAAGGAATTGGCAAAACATGGTGCCTCACTATAATCGTAGGGAATTCTTCTTCTGGTATTTCGATCACGGCAATAAGTCCGCAATGGCCACTATCATACATATATGATAGTCCGTAGACAACTATTGAACCATTTGATGTCATACTTCCCGTCAGTAATGGATATTGTGGCAATGAGTTTCCGCCAATTGAAACCCTAGCGTTTATTGTTGAGAGCGGCGACGATAGTCGACAATAGATGCCGTCTCATTCAAGAGTCCTCGAGGGACCTACCTCATCGGACATTTCTCCTAATAAATGTCATGCTAGATTAAAAGCTTTGATCAGTTGGGATAGAAAGGCATCCTTCGAGCCTTCTACAGCCCTCCGCTACAATAATCTCTGTGATATAATGGACAGCGAATGCTCATAAGCGAATCATAAAAATTAGATCAGTTGGCTCAACAGCAAGAGTAATTTACACAATCCAGGACGAAAATAAAATGTCGGAACTTTCTTCTATCGGTAGGGGAGGAGAAAGCGAGCAAACTTGGCAAACGCCAGCTTCGATCTCCGTCCCTGCTCAATCCAAGTTTACACACAGCCTCCGCCAGGGCCAGGCAAACAGCGGATGAAAAACTGCGATATCTACTACGGAAACTGCTACAGAGAAAATAAACAACGCTTAACCGGATGGGGATTTGTTATTCGAGGCAGACTCAGGAATAAAGTCTTAAGCTTCCAACATGTAAGCGAACGTCTCATAACTATCCGCATCAAGGCCAATCTCGGCAATATGAGTCCACGCCTCCACAGAGGAGAAAGATGACAGACATAAAGACGACTTCTATGATCTCCTAGGCAGCACAAATGCCCAACGTCCCAGTAATGACAACAAAATCGTTCTAGGAGATTTCAAGGCGAAGCTAAGTAAGGAAGCTATCTTTGAACGATTCATAGGAGAGCACAGCCTGCATAACTCTACGTCAGAAAACGGACGACTAGTGGACTTTATGGCGGGACATAACCTCGTAGTAGCAAGTAGACGATTCCAACATCTCAACATCCATAAGGGGACCTGGCGGTCCCCCGATCAATCGACAACCGTTAGAATTGGTCACATTGCGATCGACACTCCTCCAGCGTGCTAGATGTCCGAACCTTTCGAGGAGCCAACATCGACTCGGATCATTATCTTGTTGCAGCCAAGGTACAGATGCGAATTTCTCGGAACCAACGGAGTGGAGTAAGAACACCAATCGCAGGAGACCGCCAGGACCTCCACTGATCAAGTCTCCCTCAAGCTCTCTCAATCTATATGTACAAACCATAGAACAGTAATGGAGTCGTTGTCAGAACGCCATCAGAGAGGCCTTCTCAGATGAACGTCGGTTTCAAGCCACCACCTTCGAGAAACCCCTGGTTTGATGACGAATGCAAACAGGCCCATGTAGAGAACGTATGCATGGCTACACTGCATCGACGGACTAGAGCTGCCCCCGAGCTCTATGAACAAAAAAGGAGGGAGGAGCATGCGCTTCTGAGATGTAAAACAAAGGAGCACGAGAAGCGCGAGATCGGGAGATGGAGAGATGCTATTGCAGGAACGATGTTCGACAATTCTATCAAAAAGTAAAACGAACATGCCAAGACTATAAAGCCAGGGTAGAAGCCTGCAGGGATGAGCACGGACAACTAGTAGTGGAATCACATTCGATACTGAGATTGTGGAAGGACCACTTCTGCAGACTGTTTAACGGCGATGATAGTTAAAATGCCGCCGTCAGGCAGAACGAATCACAATGGACGAAGACGAAAGAGAATCCCGTCCACCCGACCTAGACGATGTTAAGATAGCGACATCGAAACTTAAGTCTTAAAAAGCTGCTGGAGCAGACGGACTTCCCGCGGAACTGTTTAAAGCAGCTGGCGATGAGCTGGTTAGGAACATCCACCAACTCATCTGCAACATATGGTCGGAAGAATGCATACCCGATGAATGGAATTTCAGCTTGGTTTGCCCGGTCCATAAGAAAGAAGACCCCTATGAGTGCGCCAACTACAGAGGTATAAGTCTCCTGAACATTGCGTACAGGATCCTGTCTGCCGTACTGTGTAAGCACCTGAAACCGTTCGTGGACAATCTGGTAGGTTCCTACCATTGTGGTTTCAGGCCAGGAAGATCCACGATAGACCAAATATTTACACTACGGCAGATCTCGGAGAAGACCCATGAATTCCAGGTCGACACGTACCATCTTTTTGTCGACTTTAAAGCCGCGTATGACAGTTTAATAGAGACGAGCTATACAGAGCCATGTCATGTTTTAAGATTCCTGCCAAACTCGTCAGAGGTGATCTAACCGACCCCTTTGATGTTAAAAAAGGTTTTAGGTGTCGCACTGTCACGTGATTTCTTTAACATCATACTTGAAAAGATCGCGCGGGACTCTGCGGCCAGTACAAGAGGTACAATCTACTTCAAGTCCACACAATTGCTTGCCTACACAGAGGACATTATTGGACGCACAAAGTGAGACGTCAATGAGACGTTCGCAAGCATTGAAGCAGAAGCGGCTAAAGTGGGTCTAAGGGTAAATGGGGACAGGACCAGATATGTGCTGTCATCAAAGAAAGACGCGCAACACCGACGTCTTGGTCAGAACGTCACCTTCGGCGGCTATATTTTTGAAGTAGTCAAGGACTTCGTCTATCTTGGCTCGATAGTGACAAGCAGCAACGACATAAGCGCTGAGATAAAACGCAGAATAACTCTTGCCAACCGCTGCTTCATTGGGCTCAAGAGGCAACTGAGTAGTAGAGCTCTCTCTCGAAAAACTGTGGTATCCCTTTACGAAACCTTAATCATCCCTGTCCTCCTCTATGATGCTGAGGCTTGGACGTTATCAAAAGCGGATGAGTAGGCTCTTGGACGTTTCGAGAGGAAAATTCTCTGTACGGGCTGTATAGCGACATCGGTCTAGTTAGACGTCCTCGGATCCAACGTCTAAGATGGCTGGGCCATGTAAAGCGAACCGCTCCCGCCCGGAGAGTCTTCGACACCAAACCCTAGGGACGACGCAGCAGAGGACGACCGCATCTAAGGTGGCGCGCACAGGTGGAAAGGGACCTCAACCAACTGGGTTTGTTGGTTCACCCTGAATTGTAGCGCCATCTAAGTAAGTAAGTAAGTTTCGTCCATCGGTACTAGGGGGTAATCCCTTTATCAAAAAGTACTCTCGAGTAGCTTCTTCTGTTTCATTTCTGGACGTCCTTTACAGCCCTTCACTAGTTGGATTCTATAATATTCTCCTGCCCATGGGGACTCATTAAAACTGCTTCGTCAAACTTTTCATCCATCAACTCACAACGCCTGGAGCACACTCACTCTACCACGTCATCAGAGAATTGTTAACTTTCCCTTTCAGTCCTTTATCCTCAATTATTCAAAACGCTCAAGAGAGGTAAAATGTCATTAACCCAATCGGAGGACATACTGTTCCAACACAACGCCGAGCCGCACGACTACTTTCGATTTCAATTACGATGAAAGTATGACCCGAGGCGTGTTGGTTACCCCCAATGGAAGCGGAAACTGCCGAGGTTAATTGGATTTGCATATTAAAAACCCATCCGCCTACCGGTTAAAAAGGACTCAAAGTGGTTAGAGCGTAGACTTGGATGAGTAGTTCTAGGTTAGTAATTCCGTGACTGGTGCTACTGCATGATGCACTGGAAGGGGCCTTTGATTCTGTTTTTGATATTCCTATCCGGGGCTGAAGCTAAACTGTAAGATGGATTTTGAGTGGACTAGTTGGTTTTAGTGGTTTGTGATATTTGTCATATTTTCAGGAGGACAACGGAGGATGATAAGGGGCAACTAAGTGACTATTTTGACGAGCTAAGGCTGCTCCTTGCTGAGATTCTATATAAGACCCAAGTGGACCGGTGTTACGCGATAATGACAGACAATATCCACTATCCCGTGTTCGAAAAATCAGTCTTCGAATCATCACGCCGGTTAAAGCTGTATTTCTTCCTTAAAATCTCCGATTCCGAAGATCTGTTGTCTCCCAACTATCAGACAGTTCGGGTGCTTAAGCAGATCAATGCCCAGAATTGTGATTTGAATTTCTTGCTTCTATCCAATGGGGAACAGGTCAGGAGGTTTCTCGTCTTCTTGGATGACTACCGGATACTGAACCCACGAGCGAGGTTTGTATTATTCTTTGATCGTAGGGTGTTGGCTGAGGACATGATTTTCATCTGGAGGAGTATAGTCCAGACTGTGTTCATCAAGTGGAAGAACGAAAGGTTGCCAATCAGTAGTTTCTTGGAACAATATTTTTTAGTACGATTCCTTCCAGACAATTTGTTTTGTTAAGCGTTCCTTATCCCAACATCCTTGATGGCATCCTGTCCACACAAACGATTGCGAAGTGGGAAAATGGGAAATTTGACAACAAGAAGGTTCAGCTGTTTCCAGATAAGACAAGTGACTTTAAGGGTAAGTCCCTGTTCTCAACTCTGTAGTCAAGTGTACTCAAGCGCTAAGAAACAGGAACCGCATTGGAGGTTGTCGTTTTCGAACACATCCCGATGGTAATAAAGGACAAGAATAAGAACTACACGGGCGTGGAAATCGAGATAATCCGCTCGTTGGAGAAAACCATGAATTTCAAGGCAGACTTTTACGAAACGCACGATTCAGAGCTCGAGCGATGGGGTAGGATACTTACGAATCGCAGTTACACTGGTCTCATAGGAGAAATGGTACACTCTAAGGACTCTTTTTCTCAAATCAGTTATTTGAGACGATGTCTTACAGATTAACCGACAGGCTAAGTTGGCAATCGGGGATCTTCACTTGAATGTCCTGTACTCCAGTGTAATGGACTTGAGCTCGCCGCACTCTCATGAGTGTCTCACGTTCCTTACTCCAGAATCGTCACGCGATAGCTCCTGGAAGACACTGATCCTTCCCTTCAGGTGAGATTGAGTTGAGCTCTTATAGAAGACCCTGATTTTCATTTTGTTTCAGTGGAGATATATGGGCTTGCGTGCTATCCGCTCAGCTCATAGTTGGAACTATCTTCTATGTCATGTCATACACGCATTCGGTGAACATTTCCGGGTGTACTTACAAGAAGCACAGGTTCTTTTCCATTTTCAGAAAACGACGAGCGAATATCGATCCTCTGCGGTTTCGCGATGTCCAGTTCCTGGCATCGCTGAACCGACGAATACCTCAGATGGAAACCACCGACTTGTTTGATGACTTCTCCAACTGCATCCTTTTGACGTACAGCATGTCTCTGTATGTTGCATTACCAAGGATGCCGAAGAACTGGCCACTTCGCGTGCTGACCGGATGGTACTGGATATACAGCATAATGCTTATGGTGTTCTATCGCGCAAGCTTCACTGCTATCTTGGCCAATCCTGCTCCTAGGTACCCCGTATTTGTAACCCTGGCCTTTAACCAATTTTCCTCTCTTTTTTTCAGAATTACAATTGATACAATTGAGGAGCTCGCCAGCAGCCGGATCACGGCAAGCGCATGGGGTAGCGAAAATAAAAAATTCTTCGAAGAAGCTTTCGACGTGACGGCCCAAGAGATCGCACAGAACCTCGACTTGGTCGACGACATTTACGGCGTTGTAAGATCAACTAGAAAAACATCATATTCCAAGGACCTTCCCTTTCTTTTGTTTATAGACAGATCGCATTGCTAAAGGATACTATGCGTACTACGACAATAAATTTTTCCTTCGACACCTGCGACAACTGGGCAGTCAAAAGAGGGAGGACGACAAGATACTGCACATCATGAAGGACTGCGTGGTCAATATGCCGATTTCAATCGGCATGGAGAAGAACTCACCCTTAAAGCCCAGCGTGGACAAGTACATTAACTGGATGAAGGAAAGTGGTACGAAGTACCGGTGGTCATCAAGGGATTTATCCTTTTAAACAAGTCTCTTTGCAGGTTTGATTTCGAAATGGCTTAAGGATGCAACGAAAGATTTACCGTCTGAGGAAATGGCTCCACAGGAAGCGCTTATGAATCTGAAAAAGTTCTGGAGTTCTTTTGCTGCACTGGGTCTAGGCTACTTGTTCAGTGTAATCGCCATCATTTGTGAGATGCTTCACTTTCGGTACGTTGTCCAGACACATCCTTTGTATGACAAGTACAATCCAAGGATTTACTACAACTTCCAAAGGAGATTTAATTAAAAATAAAGGAATGGGTGTTAAAACGGCATCATGTGACGCCTCTTTTTCTTTACAGCTTAAAAGGAGTCCTGAATAACTTAGGGCTTATTCCGTGTGATTTTTCAGCGTCTGTTCCTCCAAGGCAATCTTCAGAACAGAAGCCCTGGAACTTCTTCGGAACGCACACTTTCCGGGCAATAGTAACTCGGCTATGACACCTCCTCAAGTCATCCAGCCGAAAACATCCTCCTTCGAGCATGCTCCCAACCTGGTTAAGAACAACATTATCCTGTGGGCTATAAAAATCTTTGAACCCTACAAGTCTCCAGGACCGGATGGGATCATACCAGCGGAGCTGCAGCAGGTAGCAGATCTCATCCTTCCCTGGCTTCTGGTAATATATAAGAGTTGCCTCTCCTTATCCTACATCCCCAGCAAGTCGAAGGTAACCAAAGTCATTTTCATATCCCAAGCAGGCAAGAGCTCCCACACGTATGCAAATGACTTGAGGCCCATTGGTCTTACTTCTTTCCTATCAAAAACTCTAGAGAAGATCTTAGACGCACACATTCGGTACAGCTGAGGAAGGCTGTCGGATAACCAACATGCCTACAACAAGGGCAAATCGGTGAAAACAGCACTCCACCCACTGGTCAGCAAAATACAAAGGTAACTAGAACGTAAGGAATATACTCTAGTGGCCTTTCTCGATATTGAGGGCGCCTTTAACAATATTGAACCATGGGCTGTCACCAAAGTGCTGTCTGATCTGGGTATTACGGGATCAGTGACAGAACTGGTACGACAACTGCTAACACAAAGAGTCGACAAAGCCAACTTCGCTGGTGCCGTCTCAACTAGAATGGTCAGCAGAGGTACACCATAGCGCGGAATACTCTCCCCTCTCATCTGGAACGTGTTGGTCAATGAATTACTACTGTTGCTAGAACAGGAAGGGTATGCTGTGACCGCCTATGCAAATGACATTGCCGTCACAAGAAAATTTCCCAGCACTCTAAGCGACCTAATGCAGGACTGTGGACATGGGGTAAACCCTAAGAAGACCGATCTAGTACTGTTCACTAACAAATATAAAATTCCGCCCCTCAACCCACCGAGGCTGGGTGGAACCCAACTAACAATCAAAGAGCAGGCTAAATATTTAGGCCTAGTCCTCGACAGGAGGCTGAATTGGAAACCCAACATTCTTGATCGCGTCAAGAAAGCAACTGTTGCCCTCTACAGCTGTAAGAAAATGGTGGGGAGGAGGTGGGGTCTCCAACCAAGCATTATGCACTGGTTCTACACAGCAGTCATAAGGCCCATCCTCCTGTATGACGTCGTAGTCTGGTTGACTGCTCTGCACAAAGCAATCAATCGAAGCCTTCTGGGGAGGGTACAAAGATCGGCCAGCTAACACATAAGTGGAGCGATCAGATCAACCCCCACGGAGGCCGTAAATATTCTATTACATCTTCCACCATTGAACCTTTTCAGCAAGCAAGTCGCTGCCTGCGCGGCCCTAAGGATGAGGAGCATAAGAAAATGGCCCACATCTCAAAAAGGCCATACCAACACTTTGAAGTGGCTTACTTCAAAGTACCCATGGACACTGACTTAATCATCATCCCGCAGAATGTGTTCACTAGGAACTTCGAAGTTGTCTTTCCAACCAGGGAGGAATGGGCTGAAGGGAAAGTCATACCAAAGGACTCGATCTCCCTCTATACCGATGGCTCTAAGATGGAGTCGGGGGTAGGTAGTGGGGTCTTCTCCAAGGAACTTAACCTCAGCCTATCCTTCAGACTCCCAAATTACTGCAGTGTGTATCAAGCAAAAATAACAGCGATAACGGAGGCCCTTGCATGGCTCAGGGTCAATGTAATATGTATCCGCCAAGGATACTATCATTTGAACGGACAGCCAATCTGCGATAAGGTCACTGGCCGCGGTAACCCACAAATCAAAGACATCTCTTAACTGTCGCCTATCTCTAGATGAGATGGCTGAGCAGTTCAAAATTAAAGTATTGTGGGTTCCCGGGCATAGGGATATTCCAGGAAACTGCGCGGCCGACGAACACGCAAAGTTAGGTTCACACTCAGCCTACCTACCCTGGTGCCTAGAAACACCAAAAAGTACGGTAAAGCACATGATAAAACTTCAAACCATAGAGGAGACCAATCTCCAATGGAATGGAGCAATATCGGCTTTATCACCAAACAATTGTGGCCTAAGTTAAACCTAGGACGAACCAGGAACCTAGTGGCAACCAAAAGGGCAACTTTAAGTACTCTAGCCAGACTAGGGCTACCATCCAATGACTTCTGTCGCGGCTGCATGGACGAGGAGGAGGAGGAATCAATACACCACCTCCTCTGCTCATGTCTCTCACCCTTCCGTTTGCTCTCCCCATCACCGAATTTACTATACGAGTACCCAGCATTTGCCCAATCCAACTGCATACACCCGGGTTTATTTGGGCCATATGAAGGCTGGACACTATTGCCTCGGTACTAACGTTATTAAAAGCACCCTCAATGTCTAGGAAGACACCTAGAGTGAATGCCTTGATAATGAGCGTGTTTTCTATCGTATAGACTACCCTATGCAGAGCAGTATCTACCAATTTTCCCTTTATGTACGCGTTGTGTGATTGTGACAGGTAATCGTTGCCAATTGGATGGCAAAGGACTAACAAAGGCCTCGTAGGGGTAGCATCTATCCGACGGATGCTGGCCTGCTAAAAAGCGAGAAGAGCCACCGCAGTCGAACATCTTGCGGCACTGTTAGTAAGTCCAATCCCCACCTCCTCGTGGTGCCATCTGGAGATTTCCTATGGAAATTGCAGACGGGGAAGGGCGAATGGCGAGCCTCCTGCGCCAAAAAAAAAAAACAGGATTAGTCGGTTGGGCTACGGCCTAGTAAGCCGTAACTGTAAAAAAAAAACACAAACTCCGAAACAACCACACGCCCCGGATACAACGGACCGGATTTATGTTGACGACCCTTGCAAAAAACGAAAAAAGGACAATGATATTCGGCTTTGTACGTGGAATGTTAGGTCCCTAAGCAGGCCACGTGCAGCCGAACAACTTGCCCTAGACCGCTTCTTGCCCTAGAAAGCTTCTTCGTCCCTCGGGGTTGGATTCAAAGACTCTCCGGGCGTGAGCTGTGGTGTCCATTCGCTTTACGTGGCCCAGCCATATTAGGCGTTGAATCCGTAGGCGCCTGACTAGGCTCATGTCGCTGTACAGCCCGTTAAGTTCGTGGTTGAATCTTTTCCTCCATCCCCCGTCTGCGCTTATAGGCCCAAAAATCACGCACAAAATCTTTCTCTCGAACCGACCAAGGGCCTCCTCATTCGCTTTTGATAGTGTCCATGCTTCTGCGCCGTACAACAGGACCGGGATGATAAGGGTCTTATATAGAGTCAACTTTGTCGTTCGGGAGAGGGCTCTATTACTCAATTGCCTCCTGAGCCCAAAGAAACAGCGATTGGCAAGAGTGATTCTGCGTTTGACTTCGGAACTGTTGTCGTTGTTCCAGGTAACTGCGGAGCCAAGGTAGACGAAGTCCTTAACTACCTCGAACTTATATCTGCCAATACAAGCGTTCTGGCCAACACGTCGGTGGTGAGCGTCCTTTTTTGATGACAGCGTATATTTAGTTTTGCCCTCGAACTCAGTACTCGCAAACGCCTCATTGACATCTCGCTGTGATCTACCTATTATGTCAATATCGTCGGCGTATGCAAGGAGTTGCGAGGATCTGAAATAGATTGTGCCTCTGGTATTGGCCAGTGATTTTTGCACAATCATTTCCAATATGATGTTGAAGAAATCACACGACAGCGCATCGCCCTGCCTAAATCCTTTTTTGACATCAAAACTATCGGTAAGGTGTTCACCGATTCGAATGGAGCAGCGAGCATTCTCCAAAGTCATCCTGCATAGTCTGACGAGCTTAGCAGGTATGTCAAAGGTAGACATAGCGTTGTATAGCTCGTCTCTGATTACGCTGTCGTATGCGGCTTTGAAGTCGACAAATAGGTGGTGAGTGTCGACTTGAAATTCATTGGTTTTTTCCAGGATCTGCCGTAGTGTGAAGATTTGGTCGATGGCCTGAATCCGCACTGATATGGACCTATCAGCTTATTTACAAAGGGCTTCAGGCGTTCACACAAAATCGCAGAGAAGATTTTGTAGGCGATGTTAAGGCGACTTATTCCTCTGTAGTTGGCGCAATCAGAGGGGTCTCCTTTCTTGTGGATCGGGCATACGATGCTGAGACTCCATTCCTCGGGCATGCTTTCCTCTGACCATATCTCACAGACGAGCTGGTACATAGGTAGGTGGGTAGGACCATAGCCTTCCCAGAAATGAGAAGAACTCACATAAGCCAGGGAGGCCCGTTGTGCAACTACGAGGGAGTTTAGCTCCCTATTCGTGGAACCATTTTGTGCTTCTTTAGAAATTAAGAAGATCAGATATCCCTACTTGCTGAACTTCGGTCAGATCGTTAAGGAAGTAAGATCCCAGGTATCGTTTCCTGATTGTGCAAAATGCCGGGCAGGCGCAGAGAAGGTGATGAATGGATTCGACCTCCTCCTCGTCTAGATAGCTTCTGCAAAAATCATTCGGAATTATACCTGGTTTTTGCGCGTGACTGCCAATACGGCAGTGTCCAGTGATGACAATGATGACTTTGAAGATGTCAGTTCTTTTTAGAAAGAAAATACTCCTAGTCCGTTGACTGTCGAGCCGGGGCCAGATTTGCCTGGTGATGAGGCAGGTCTGTCCCTGAGTCCATCTCCGGTTCGTCTCCGCCCTGGCGAGACTTATAAGATTAAGTTTAATGGTTGCAAAAGGTATTCCCTCACAAGCCCCGATTGATTGTAGCGTCGTTCCTTGTTTGGCGAGTGTGTCGGCTCTTTCATTTCCTGGAGTTTCGCTCTGTCCCGGTACCCAAATAAGTTGTACGTTAAACTGTTCGGCCATCTCGTTATGAGATAGGCGACAGTCGAGACTAGTTTTTGATGTGTACACAAAGGACTCCAACGACTTTAAGGCTGCTTGACTATCCGTGAGAATGCGGATATCCGTGGTGGATATCACGTTCCACTTCAGCCAAGACAAAGCCTCTTTTATTGCCAACAGTTCCGCCTGGAAAACGCTGCAGTGATTTGGTAGTTTCAGAGCTTTGTTTAGCTTAAGTTGTTTGCAGAATACTCCACTACCCACCCCGTCTTTGGTTTTAGACCCGTCAGTATAAAAATCTACGCAGTTTCTGCGGGGTTGAGTCTGGCGAGTCCAGTAGATCGTTGTAAAGTTTTCTTTCAAGACTGTGGTGGGTTTTGTGATGTCTAAGTTTTCTGCCATAGTTGACCTGATACTCAGGATGAAGGAGTGGCCAGTGACATAGCTGGTCTAGTTCGAGTTGGCTTTGAGTCTAATGGCCGTTTGTGTGGCAATTTGCATGCCGAAGATATCGAGTGGTGTAAGGTCGAGTATCATGTTAAGCGCAGCCGTTGGGGTGGACCTAAGGGCCCCGGTAATGCCCATACTTGCCAACCTTTGTACCTTCTCGAATTGCTTGAGGTATGTTGTCTTGTCTGCTGTCTCCTGTCGCTCCATACATTAGTATGTAGTATGTTGAACCATAGGGTGATCTTGGGGTTGAATCCCCCTATTTTCCTTAGGGCTTTCTTGCATGTATAGAGAGCTTGTGTTGCTCTTCCAGGTTAATTTTCTATCTAGTATAATGCCAAGATATTTGGCATCGGAGGAATAGTTTAATCTGGTACCAAGTAAAGTAATAGGACAGCGTTCCGGGATTCTGTGCTTTTTGGTGAATAGCACGAGCACCGTTTACTGGGGATTCACCCTGACCCCGTTGCTATGCGCCCACTTGCAAAGAATTGAGAATGCCGGTTGCATACGGTCATTCTGTGTGGATAGGTAGAGCTGGTACATGCTCCTAACCAGGTCATCCCCAGCTGCCTTGAAGAGCTCAGCAGACAGTCCGTCTGCGCCAGCAGCTTTATTCGACTTGAGCTTCGATATGGCAATCTTAACTTCATCGAGGTCAGGGGGACAGAATTCTCTGCGGTCTCCGTCGATTAGAAATGGATCATTCTGCCTGACAGCGGTATATTGACTAACATCGCCGTTCTCAGTATCCACTACGATTCTACTACTAGGTGTCCGTTCTCATCCCTGCAGGCTTCCGTTCTGGCTTTATAACCTTGGCATGTTCGCTTTATCTGTTGATAAAACTTTTGAACGTCACGCCTGCAGTAACACCTCTCAAAATCCTCAATCGCGCGCTTCTCGTGCTCTTTCTTCTTTCATCTAAGAAGCTTATGCTCCTCCCTTCTTTTTAACTTGTAGAGTTCACGAGCTGCTCTTGTTCTTTTATGCAGCGAGGCCTTATATGCATCCTGCTTCGCTGTATGAATCCTCCTGCACTCGTCATCGAACCAGGTGTTTCTTCGTGGTGGAGCCTTGTAACCCAAAACTTCGGATGCAGAGCTTTTCAGGGCTTGTTTGCAAAGACTCCACTGTTGTTCTATTGATAGCGTGGAGGATTGAGGTGTATTGGCGAGCTTAAGGGAGACGCGATCGGTAAAAGCACGAGCGGTTTCTGGCGATAGTAGCTTCCCGACGTCATAACCTTGTATTCTTACTCTACTCCGTTGCGTTCGTGATATCCGTAAGCGCATCTTGGCTACAACAAGATAGTGGTCCGAGTCGATGTTAGCCCCTCGGAAAGTTCGAACATCAAGAATAGTGGAGGAGTGTCTGACGTCGATCGTGATGTGATCAATCTGGTTGGTAGTCGATTGATCAAAAGACCGCCAGGTGCCTTTGTGTATATCGGGGTGCGGGAAGCGCGTACTGGCTAGAAGGAGATTTCGCCCCGTAGCAAGATCAATCAGCCTGTGTCCGTTATCGGAGGTGGTGTCGTGTAGGCTATGTTTGCCGATGATTCGTTCAAATATGCTTTCCTTACCCAGCTTCAAGCATTGAAGTCTCCTAGTACAATTCTGATGTCATAGCTGGGACATTGGGCATACGTTCTGTCTAGGAGATCGTAGAACTCATCTTTGGCTGAGTCATCCTTGTCTTCCGTGGGGGCGTGGACGCAGATCAGGCTGATGTTAAAAAATTTAGCCTTGATACGGATTGTTCGCTCACATGCCGAAAGCTTAGGACTTTTTGCCTTAGTCCACCTCGAACAACAAATCCGCATCCAAACAATCGTTGCCCTCTCTCCCTATAGCAGTCGCCGTAGTAAATATCGCAGTTTTTCATCCGCTTTATGCCCGGTCCATTCCATCGCATTTCCTGGATGGCGGTGATGTCCGCTTTATAGCGGTCTAGGGCGTCCGCAAGTTGTTCGGCTGCACGTGGCCTGTTTAGGAACTTAACATTCCACGTACGAAGCCGAAGATCATTGTCCTTTTTTCGTTTTTTGCAAGGGTCGTCAACATAAATCCGGTCCGTTATATCCGAGGCTTGTGGTTGTTTCGGAGTTTGTGTTTTTTTTTACAGTTACGGCTTACTAGGCCGTAGCCCAACCGACTAATCCTGTTTTTTTTGGCGCAGGAGGCTCGCCATTCGCCCTTCCCCGTCTGCAATTTCCATAGGAAATCTCCAGATGGCACCACGAGGAGGTGGGGATAGGACTTACTAACAGTGCCGCAAGATGTTCGACTGCGGTGGCTCTTCTCGCTTTTTAGCAGGCCATGGATATGACCATGTTCATGAATATTTCGCAACACCTCTTTCTGTAGGCATTTAGGTACAACAAGTAAGTAGTCACCGTCATCAAACTTGTACAGAATGCCGTTTCGGATACTGAAATTCTCGTACTCCCTGTGTTTTATTATTGTACTTATCAGTTGGCCGAACTCATCTCTTTTTTGTGCTTCCCTGATACGGTGGAGTATACCATCTTCAATCCTCATGACTACAGGAAAACTACTTAGTGCATCCGCATGCTTCATCATTGAACCAGATCTGTGCAGAACCTCACAGTCGAAGTCTTGAAGATACAATGCCCACCTTGCAACGCGTGTACATAAATCCCGTTTCTTCATGGTTGCAGTAAATGCTTTGCAGTCAGTGTAAATTTTAAATTTTATACCCAAAAGATAGATTCTCAGTTTTTTTAATCATCTGATTATAGCGAGAACTTCCTGCTCGTAGCTTGTGTAATTGGCCTCAGCTGGTGATGTTTTGTAGCTAATGTAGAAAACAGGATGAAGTTCGTGGTCTTCGTGCCTTTGCAGAAGGACTCCTCCATAGCCAAGCTTACTTGCATCCGTATGCAATTCTGTATATAACAGTGGATTGAAGAGTTTCAATACTGGTTCCTTACAAAGTGCTTCTTTTAAGGTGTTGAAAGCTACATCCTGATCAGGCCCAAAACAATACGATGTATGTATGTATGTTGGCGTTACAGTCCATGAAGAACCTGAGCCGAGCTTCTCTCAATCACCCATGTTGTGTGTGATTTCATTTTCCCATAGGTGAAAGGGACCCACAGTTTATTGCCGGTTCCGAACGGCGAATTGCGAGAAGCTTTTCATGACAACTTTACTACAGGGGGTTTTGTCAGAACTCCGCTGAGGTACCGTGAAAAACACGTTCGATGACATGGCTGTGTCGGGATTCGATCCCGTGTCATCGGCGTCAGAAGCCAACACACTACCCACTGCGCCACGGTGCTCTCAATACGATGTACCACAGAATTAATACACCGATGGGACTATGAATCTGTGTAAAAAAAGGTGAAATGTCTTGTTGGCAAATATTTGAATTTACCAAAGCCGTTG
The DNA here is from genome assembly GCA_951905685.1 of Eumerus sabulonum. Lineage (NCBI taxonomy): Eukaryota > Metazoa > Arthropoda > Insecta > Diptera > Syrphidae > Eumerus > Eumerus sabulonum. The sequence continues at coordinate 13,222,045 of OX645060.1, forward strand.
GGTCGGTTCGCGCCACAGCTAACTGAAAGAAAACCTAAACCTTGTATCACAACCTCAAGGCGGTACACTACGAAACCGAATTCGAAAAGCAAACAGACAACTCTAGATACTTTCTCAAATGAAACTTCAACCAAATTTCATTTCAAAATTACTCGTAAAGCTTTTGGCATGAAGAAAACTGAACCCTCACACCACCACAATCGCGCAATCGAACTGAATTGAATTGGAAAATTCATTCCTCCACCTCCCTTCGCCGGACAGAGGCTCTATTTGTTCGACTGTTTAACAGAAAAGTGAAGAAAAAAAAAATAAATAAATCTCGCACACAATCGCACGGATGCGAGGTATCCAAGAACTTGTCAAATGAGCGGGGACCCAATAGTTTCGCCGCCGCCAATGCGAGTAGTTCAGTCGTAAAAGTGCGTTTGAAGTGATTTGGCCGTGAGAGCAATAATTTCCTGGACCCCGAGAAGCCAGGGAAATTCCGTCGACTTGTAGTGGAGTTTCAACTAAATCGATTCAGATACACGGATTTTGGATGCCCAACAACAAATCGTCACCATGGAAAGCGTGACGGATACAATGCAGCATCTGCCAAATGGTATGTGGGAGGTTGCCTGAAAATGGCTTATGTAAAGAATTGGATAATGCAAAAGCTCATCGTGTGTAGTGTGAATAGATACATAGATATTAGACCAAACTACGATAGATTCAGTCATGTGCATTTTGTTTGCAGCGAAACGAAAGCATTGAACTTTCACCATTCTTTCGTGTTTGTTTACATTCTGTTTTTGGTTTTTTTTTTTTTTTGGCTTCGTTCGTAGGAACAAGTTCGTTGTCGGTGGTGGAAGAAGAGAATCCGGAAGCGGTGAAATATCTGGAACACTTGTTACAGGAAGGCAGCGAGGAAGAGGATGATGGTCGCGAATTGGATTTACCGCCGTGGTACGATGCGGAATTGTTTAAACGGTGAGTTACTCTGATCCTATGCATATCTATCCGATACATTGTTGTAAGTCGAAAACTGAAATTTCAATCTGGTAATTACAATATCATGCATTCAGTATACTCTAAGTAACTTGTTATAAACGCCACTAGTTAAGGTAATAAAATGCAATTACTACACCGCGGGATATGTACTTGACGCTTCCACTTAGAACAGCGATTGTGTAATGTATCGCAATCAAGCGAATCATGCAAGATGTACATATGGTTATATTGTAGTATCTTACCTTTTGTGGCACTATCATCGGGGTGTACTATGCACTCAAACGCCGTGTTTGTATGGAGCGAAGTAGAAACAATTGTCCCGCATTGATGACTCCATGGAAACGAGCCGGCTACAGACCAAATGAGAGGATGATTGCATCGAACTATCATACCTTCCATAGCAGTAATGTGCCTGTTAATACAATTTCAAAAAGTGGCTTTAAATGACTTATGGCTTAATGGCAGTTTAATAGAATAATGCGGTTTTAAACTAGCGTCGAGAGGCGATTGGCATCAACATTTATTTGAAGCGTTACACAGATGATGTGGTTTTGTGGTCTCTTATTTCCGTTCGGGGGGAGGGAGCGAGCAAACAGAGCAAAGAAGTTGATCGCGTTTAACATGGCAAACGCCAGCTTCGATCTCTGTTCCTGCTCAATCCAAGTTGACATACAGCCTCCGCGTGGCCCCCCCCTGGATAGCTATCCTGGCACCCGCCAGGTAGTGAACCAATGTGTGCAGCGACCCAACCCCTTGTTCCTGGGGAAAGAGGAACCTGACCCTCCAGGTTGGGGGTTGTGCTTAGGGGTAACATCCCTATCACGTAAAAACCTACTTGTTTCGAAACAACAACAAGCCTCGGATACGGACGGATACAATGCTGACGACCCCTGCAAACGACTAACGGACTTGAGAGTCTGCACCTGGAACGTTAGCTCCCTTAATAGACCGGGTGCAGGCGATCAATTGGAGCAAACCCTCAACTGCTATAAAGCAGATATAACCGCACTCCAAGAAGTACGATGGGATGGACCAGGCAAAAAACGGATGAAAAACTGCGACATCTACTACGGGAACTGCTACAAGGAGAACAAACAGCGCCTATTCGGGTGCGGTTTCGTTATTAGAGGAAGACTCGGACAAAAAGTCTTAAGCTTCCGAGATGTAAGCGAACGCCTCATAACAATCCGCATCAAAGCTAAATTTGGAAACATTAGCTTAATATGCGCTCACGCCCCAACGGAAGAAAAGGACGATCGACTCAAAGAAGAATTCTACGATCTCCTAGACAGAACATATGCCCAATGCCCCAGCTACGACACACAAATAGTCCCAGGAGATTTTAATACAAAACTGGGCAAAGAGGACATATTTGAGTCGATCATAGGAAAGCATAGCCTCCATAACACCACATCCGACAACGGATTAAGGCTAATCGATTTCCTAGCGGGGCGTAACCTCCTTGTAGCAAGCACGCGATTCCCCCATCTCAACATCCACAAGGGTACCTGGCGGTCTTTTGATCAATCGACCACCAACCAGATTGATCACATTGAGATCGACGCCAGACACTCCTCCTGTATTCTCGACGTATGAACCTTCCGAGGGGCCAACATCGACTCGGACCACTACCTTGTTGTAGCCAAGGTACGAATGAGGATATCAACAATGATTAGGAGTCGAGTAGCACAACGTAAGCTTGACGTCGAAAAGCTACAATCGCAAGAGACTGCCAGAATCTTTGCCGGTCGTGTCTCCTCCAAGCTCTCTCAAAATCCGCCCACAGCATCACAAACAATAGGGCAGGAATGGGCCACCACCTAGAAACCCTTGGTTCGATGAACAATGCGAACAAGCCCATGCAGAAAAACAAGAGGCATATAAAGCCACGCTGCAACGACGGACGAGAGCTGCTCGCGAAATCTATGAGCAGAAGAGAAGAGAGGAACACACGCTTTTCAGAAGAAAGAAGAGAGAGCACGGAAAGCGTGAGATCGAGGAGATGGAGAGATGCTTCCGCAGGAATGACGCCCGTAAGTTTTACAACAAGGTAAAACGAACATGCCATGGCTACAAAGCCAGAGTGGCGGCCTGCAGGGATGAAAATGGAGAACTGGTAGTAGAGTCGCAGTCGATGCTGACGATTTGGAAAGACCACTTCTGCAGACTGTATAACGGCGATGATAGACAAGATACCGCTGTCAGGCAGAACGAGCCATTCGCAATGGACCACGAAGTAACAGAATTCAGTCCACCCGACCTAGACGAAGTCAAAATAGCGATATCAAGACTTAAGTCTAATAAAGCCGCTGGCGCAGACGGCCTGTCTGCTGAGCTTTTTAAGGCGGCTGGAGATGAGCTGGTAAGGTGCATGCACCATCTCATTTGCAAGGTATGGTCGGAGGAAAGCATGCCCGACGAATGGAATCTCAGCATCGTTTGCCCGGTCCATAAGAAAGGAGACCCCTATAACTGCGCCAACTATAGGGGAATAAGTCTCCCTTACATCGCATATAAGACCCTCTCTGCCGTACTGTGTGAACGCCTGAAACTGTTTGTGTATAACCTGATCGGCTCTTATCAGTGTGGTTTCAGGCCAGGTAAATCCACAATAGACCAAATATCTACGCTACGGCAGATCTTGGAGAAGACCCAGGAATACCAAATCGACACTCACCACCTCTTCGTCGATTTCAAGGCTGCATATGACAGCGTGTATAGAGATGAGCTATGCAAAGCCATGTCTAGTTTTAACATCCCTGCCAAACTCGTCCGACTGTGCAGGGTGACAATGGAGAATCCTCGTAAGTAAGTAATTGCAAGAGTCAGACCGGATCTCACCAATTATTTGGGTAATATTGGTCACCAATTTTTGTTGATTAATTGGCGTAAACTAGCACCTTAACGCTTACTTACTTACTTAGATGGCGCTACAGTTCGGGGTGAACCAGGGTTTCAACCAACAAGCCTCTCCAGCCGGCACGATCTTTGGCCAGCCTCTTCCAGTGCCGCACGCCCAGTTGGTTGAGGTCCCTTTCCACCTGTGCGCGCCACCTTAGATGCGGTCGTCCTCTGCTGCATCGTCCCTCGGGGCTGGTGTCGAAGACTCTTCGGGGCGGAACGGTGATGTCAACCGCTGCTGATTAAGGTTTTGTAGAGGGATGCCTTCATTTTTCGAGGGAGGACTCTACTACTCAGTTGCCTCTTGAGCCCAAAGAAGCAGCGGTTGGCAAGAGTTATTCTGCGTTTTATCTCAGCGCTGGTGTCATTGCTGCTTGTCACTATCGAGCCAGGTAGTTGAAGTCCTTGACCACTTCAAAAATATAGCAGCTGAAGGTGACGCGTGTTGCGCGTCTTTCTTTGATTACAGCTTATATTTGGTCTTATCCCCATTTACCCTTAGACCCACTTTAGCCGCTTCCGCTTCAGTGCTTGCGAAAGCCTGATTGACGCCTCGCTTTGACGTCCAATAACGTCAATGTCATCTGTGTTGGCAAGCAATAGTGTAGACTTGAAGTAGATCGTACCTCTTGTATTGACCGCAGAGTCCCGCACGGGGACTTTTCAAGTACGGTGTCAAAGAAACCACATCACAGTGCGTCACCCTGTCTAAAATCTTTTTTTAACATCAAAGGGGTCGGTTAGTTCATCTTCGACCTTAATGGATCAGCGAAAGTTCTCCAAAGTCATCCTGCACAGTCTGACGAGTTTGGCAGGAATGTTAAAATAAGACATGGCTCTATAAACGCTGTTATGTGCGGCTTTAAAGTCGACGAAAAGATGGTGCGTGTCGACCTGGAATTCATGGGTTTTCTCCAAGGTTTGCCGTAGTGTATATATGTATGCATTTGGTCTATCGTGGATTTTCCTGGCCTGAAACCACACTGGTAGGAACTTATCAGATTCTCCATCAATGGTTCCAGGCGCTTACACAGTACGGCAGAGAGGATCTTGTACGCAATGTTCAGGAGGCTTTATAAGACTTTAGTTTCGATATCGCTATCTTAACATCGTCTAGGTCGGGTGGACGGGATTCTCTTTCGTCTTCGTCCATTGTGGATGGATTGCTCTGCCTGATGGCGGCACTTTGACTATCATCGCCGTTATACAGTCTGCAGAAGTGGTCCTTCCACAATCTCAGCATCGACTGTGACTCCATTTTTAGTTGTCCGTGCTCATCCCTGCAGGCTTCTGCTCTAGCATTGACATGTTCATTTTACTTTTTGATAGAACTTTCGGACGTTGTTCCTGCAATAGCATCTCTCCATCTCCTCGATTTCGCGCTTCTCGTGCTCCTTTTTCCTTCTCAGAAGCGCATACTCCTCCCTCCTTTTCTTCACATAGAGCTCGCGGGCAGCTCTCCTCCGTCGATGCAGTATAGCCATGTATGCACTCTGTTTCTCTACATGGGCCTGCCTGCACTCGTCATCAAACCAGGAGTTTCTCGACGGTGGGGGCTCGAAACCGACTACATCTGAGGCGGCCTCTCTGATGGCGTTCTGACAACGACTCTATTGCTGTTCTATGGTTAGTGCAGATTGCATCAGACCTGAGAGAGCTTGTGAGAGACTTGTTCGGTGAAGGTCCTGGCGGTCTCTTGCGGTTGCAGCTTTCCGACGTTAAATTTTGGTGTTCTTACTCGACTCCGTTGATTCCGAGAAATTTGTATCCGTACCTTGGCTGCAATAAGGTAATGATCCGAGTCCACATTGGCTCTTCGGAAAGTTCGGACATCCAAGATGCTGGGGAAATGTCTGGCGTCGATCGCAATATGATCGATTTGATTAACAGATAATTGATCAGGAGACCGCCAGGTCCAGATATTGAGATGTGGGAATCGTGTGCTAGCTACTAGAAGATTACGCCCCGTCACAAAGTCCGTTTTCGGACGTGATGTCGCGTAGGCTAGGCGGTAAGATGTCCTCTTTACCCAGCTTCGCGTTGAGATCTAGAACAATCTTGCTGTCATAGCATAAACAATGGGCGTATGTTCTAGCTTTTTCCTCTGTGGGGGTGTGAATGCTTATCAAGATGATGTTCCCGAAGATAGCCTTGACGCGGATTATCAAGAAGCGTTCGCTCACTTGCCGAAAGCTTGAGACTTTTTGCCTAGGACCTCCTCGAACAACAAATCCACATCCGAATAGGCGTAGTAGAGGTTACAGTTGTTCATACTCTTTTTACCCGGTCCATTCCAACCTCACTTCTTGGATTGCGGTAACGTCTGCTTTATAGCAGCTTAGGGCTTTTTCTAACTGTTCGGCTCGCACCCGGTCTCTTAAGGGACCTAACATCCAGATACAGAACCGTAACTCCTGTTCTTTTATACGTTTGCAGGGCTGTCAACATGTAGTCCGTCCGTTAAATCCGAGGCTTGTGGGTGTCTCTGAATTTTGACATTTTTTTACGGTTACGGCTAACTAGCCCGTGGCCCAACTGACTGAACCTGTTTTTGGCACACGAAACTTGCGCCCTTCCCCGTCTGTAGTTTCCAGAAAAAATCTCCAAATGGCACCTCGGGAAGTGGGGATGGGACTTACTAACAGTGCCACAAGGTGTTTGTCTGCGATTGCTCTTCTCAATTTTTAGCAGGCCAGCATCCGTCGGATAAATGATACCCCTGCGAGGCTCTTGTTAGTCATTTGCTACTCAGTGCCATCTATCTTAGGCCACAAAAAGTAAATTGTCATTCCCCAGTACCTACACCAAACCCTTGATATTGCGGCGGAATTATCTATGTATATCCAATTGGGGCAACTAAAGGGCAATTTCCCTTGATGCTGTGGACATTTTTCTTTGTCCTAGCCCACCACCACCAAAAGACAATCCTGGAGGAGCTACTGTGACAAAATTAATACGGTCTCCGAAGCCTCAAGAATCAGGAAGATTCTGGCCTCGGCCCCGTACAACCCAAGCCACCTGATGCGAAATGATGGTTCCTGGACGACCTCCAGAACGGAAGCCCTGGAACTTCTTCTAGTAGTGACACGGCTGTGACACCTCCTCAGGTCACCCAGCCGACGACATCCCCCCTCGAACGTGTTCCCAACCTGGTCACCAAAAACAATGTCCTATGGACCATAAAAAGCTTTGAATCCTACAAGTCCCCGGGACCGGATGGTATCATACCAGCTGAGCTTCAGCAGGTGGTAGATATCATCCTCCCCTGGCTTGTAGTCATATACAAGAGTTGCCTCTCCCTATCATACATCCCTAGCAAGTGGAAGGTAACCAAAGTCATTTTCATACCCAAGGCAGGCAAAAGCTCCCATACGTGACTTGAGGCCTTACTTCTTTTCTATTAAAAACTCTAGAGAAGATTCTAGACTCACACATTCGCTACAGTTGCCTCTCAGGAAGGCTGTCGGGTAATCAACATGCCTACAACAAAGGCAAATCGGTGGAAACAGCACTCCACTCACTGGTCAGCAAAATAGAAAGGTCACTGGAACGTCAGGAATATACTCTAGTCGCCTTTCTCGACATTGAGGGTGCCTTTAACAATGTTGAACCATGGGCCGTCACCAAAGCGCTGACTGATCTGGGTGTTACGGGATCAGTGATAGAACTGGTATGACAACTGTCAAAGCCAACTTCGCTGGTGCCGTCTCAACCAGAATGGTTAGCAGAGGTACACCACAGGGTGGAGTACTCTCCCCTCTCCTGTGGAACGTGGTGGTTAACGAGCTACTGCTGTTGCTTGAACAGGAAGGGTACGCTGTGACCGCCTATGCAGATGACATTGCTATTGCCGCCACAGGAAAATTTCCCAGCACTCTATGCGACCTTATACAGAGTGCATTACATACAGTGGAAACCTGGACGCAGTACTGTGGACTTGGGGTGAACCCTAAGAAGACCGATCTAGTACTGTTTACTAACAAATATAAAATTCCGCTCCTCAACCCACCGTGGTTGGCTGGAACCCAACTAATAATCAAAGAGCAGGCCAAATATCTGGGCCTAGTCCTTGACAAGAAGCTGAATTGGAAACCCAACATTCTTGACCGCATCAAGAAAGCAACTGTTGCCCTCTACAGTTGCAAAAAAGTGGTGGGCAAGAAGTGGGGTCTCCAACCCAGCATTATGCACTGGCTCTACACGGCGGTCATAAGGCCCATCCTCCTGTATGGCGTCGTAGTCTGGTGGACTGCTCTGGATAAGGCAGTCAATCGAAACCTTCTGGGGAAAGTACAAAGATCGGCCAGCTTATACATAAGCGGTGCGATCAGATCAACCCCCCCGGAGGCCCTAAACATTCTGTTACACCTTCCACCACTGAACCTTTTCAACAAACAAATTGCTGCCTGCACGGCCCTGAGGATGAGGAGCATAATGAAATGGCCCACATCACAAAAATGACACACAACCATTCTAAAACACTTCGAGGTACCCATGGACACAGACTATATCATTCCGAAAAACGTGTTCACTAGGAACTTCGAAGTTGTTTTTCCATCCAGGGAGGAATGGGCTGAAGGGAAAGTCATACCAAAGGACTCGATCTCCCTGTATACCGATGGCTCTAAGATGGAGTCGGGTGTAGGCAGTGGAGTCCTCTCCAAGGAGCTTAACCTCAGCCTATCCTTCAGACTCCCAAATGACTGCAGTGTGTATCAGGCTGAAATAACAGCGATAACAGAGGCCCTTGCATGGATCAGGATCAATGTAATATCCGCCAAGGATATAATCATTTGAATGGACAGCCAATCTGCGATAGTCCCTGGCCGCGGTAACCCACAAATCAAAGACACCTCTTAACTGTCGCCTATCTGTAGATGAGATGGCTGAGCAGTTCAACATTAAAGTATTGTGGGTTCCCGGGCATAGGGATATTCCAGGAAACTGCGCGGCCGACGAACTCGCAAAGTTAGGGTCTAGCACACTCAGCCTACCCACCCTCGGGTACCTAGAAACACCAATAAGTACGGTAAAGCATATGATAAAACTCCAAACCACTAAGGCGACCAACCTCCAATGGAATGAGAGTAATATCGGCTTTATCACCAAATAACTCTGGCCTAAATTAAACCTAGGACGAACCAGGGACCTAATGGCAACCAAAAGGGCAACCTTACGTACTCTGGTGGGTGTCATTACAGGTCACTGCATCATTGGGAAACACGCAGCCAGACTGGGAATACCCTCCAACGACTTCTGTCGCGGCTGCATGGACGAGGAGGAGGAGGAATCAATACATCACCTCCTCTGCTCATGCCCCTCTTTTGCGAATCGCAGGAGGATCTACCTCGGCGCGCCCTTCTATGATAATTTAAGTGAGCTAGCAGACCATGAAATAGCTCAACTCCATTGCTTCATCAGAAGCACCGGTTGGTTTTCTGGTAGCGGATCTGGGTAACACGATCCATGTGGTATCACAATGGGCCGACTTCGGCCTATGTGTGGCTTACGCCGACCACAATAACCTAACCTAACCTAGCCCACCGTTTCCTTTTTGATACCCTTTTTGTCCACTAGCCACTAGAAACTATATTTATCTTGAAACAGACGGATACTGGTACTGATATTCGCGGCTTTGGAGTGCTCTTGCCTTGGGTCGTAGATATACAATCAGTAAAATAGTGTTCAATGGCAATTGGTCGTAAAAGCTTCATCCATTGAAATTCAGTACAAGTCAAGACCATCAAGCGTACGAGTAAATGCCAGAAATACCGACACATTGTAGTATCGCCCCGGAAAGAAATAAATCGGATCCATCTGCAGAATTATGTAGTCGTAATGGCACCTCAATGAACCAGACTTACAGCCAGCCGGACCGGTTTTATCGTATACTGGCTTAAATGTATCCGAAACTTTTAAAAGGCCTTACGCAAACAAGACATGTAGTTCGCAGGGTATTCCCCATAAATTGCTTGCAGGAAAAGTTTACAGAACGAAACGCACTTTTCAATGCTTGAACGGCAACCTTGGAAGCCAAAGTGTGTAGTTCTAATAGGCGTGCTTCCATTTATTTTTAACCCAACGCTCTAAGAGAGGAAGCACGACAAGAATACGAAATTCTCTGACAGCACACCTCACTCGTCATCTACTAGTTCGGATTCGTATGACGGCAAGAGGCTTTATGTGACAGAAGGCGATGAACATAAGCTTTATCGACAACTGGCTTTTTCATCGAGCAGTTTGCATTCATTCCACTTAGCTGGTTATTCCAAGATGAGTGGCTGGATTTTGAAATGGCTATTTCCTCACTAAATGAGATCAAAGTCGAAACTGACGGTAAACACGAAAAAGTGATAATTAAGTTAACGAACCTATCGATTGTGGTTACTCAATGTACGTTAGCTAAGCGCTACAAGTAAGCATATCGTGGTGCAAACTACAAGCTTGTACGCAGTGATGTGCGAAACCATGAGAATGATCCGAGGTTTAAGTGTATCTCAAAGCAAGCTGTTTGCTTTCTTAAATAAGTACTCTTTTTTGGCTGGCTTGCCACATTGTTTAGAATGTTGCCCGTTCTTCTACTCTCATACGCTTGGCCTATTGCCGGTCAAACGCTCGCCTGAGATATATGCATATACCCTCGTGAGCTCGTCTGCCAGGTGACGATGGGTAGCATTTCTGCTATGACGAATGCTGCGTCCTCTGAATCTACTGATTTTCCTTATTACACAGAGTTTATAGATTGAAGTCATCATCCGTTTCAGTCGCCCTACTGCGAGTGCTCCAGCCCAAATAGGGGCAGCGTACAGTAGGACTGAACTGACTACGCAATCTGATATCTCCACCTTAGGTGCGGCTGTCCTCTATTTCTTCATCCCGCGGGGTTGGATTCAAATACTCCACGGACTGGACTGGACTGGACTGGACTGGACTGGAGCTGTGGTGTCCATTCAATTTACATGGCCTAGCCATCTTAGGCTGCATGGGCTCGGACATACAGGGTAAAGTTGTTGATTGCTCTCAACCTGGTGAGATGCCAGCAACGATCCCTGTTTAAATGCCCGGGTCAAGTTGAAATACGGCCTCCTCGTGGCGCCCTCTGGATAGCCTCTTCAACAACCGTCGGGAGGTGAACAAACGTATGCAGCGAAAAAAACCCCGACCAGAATGGCGGTTGTGCGGCGGGCTAACAATCCGCAAAGTTATGAATGAGCAAGATGCCTCGGATACACGGACGGATACTCGACGACGACAACGCACGAAAAAGGAACACGATTTGCGAGTATGCTCCTGGAATGTCAGAATCCTGTACACTCCCGGAGCTGCTCATAAACTAGAAGGAATCCTCACGCAGTACAAGGCGGATATTACTGCGGTTCAGGAAATACGCTGGATAGGAAACGGTATGATTAGGAAGAAAAATTGCGACATTTATTACAGCTGTCACAAAAGGTTGCACTTACTGGGATGCGGATTTGTCGTGGGAAAGCGGTTAAGGTCGAAGGTCATCGACTGTAAACCTATAAGTGATGGCCTGGCTGTGATCCGCATCAGAGGCAGATTTTATGACATCAGCCTTATATGTGCACACGCCCCTACCGACGAGGCTGAACACCCTATCACGGAGGACTTCTATGACCTCCTGGACAACGCCTAAGGAGCTTGTCCGGAGTACGATGTAAAAATCGTGCTCGGGGACTTCAACGCCAAAATCGGTAAGGAAAACGCCCTTGGCGGAGTGATCGGAAAGCACAACCTCCACGATACAACAACAGATAACGGCTTCCGACTCGCTGACTTTGCGACAGCTCGTAATGCGGTGATAAGTAGCACAAGATTCCCTCGCAAGCGAATCCACACAGCAACCTGGCGATCTCCGGACGGTCGAACCGCCAACCAAATCGACCATGTGCTCATTGACGCAAGGCACTCGTCAAACATCCTGGATGTGCGAACATTCAGAGGGGCAAATGTCGACTCTGACCACTTCCTCGTAGCAGCAAGATTCAGAGCTCGACTGTCCAATGTCAGATAGCTGCACCAGCCCATCAGGAGGAGGTTCGACATTGGGCGCTTGAGCACACCGGAGGTTGCCAGTGTCTACAGGGAGCAGCTGAGCGAAAGACTCTACGGTATGTCTACGTCGAACACAAATTCCAATAATATGTGGCTGCATTGCCGCTCAGCCATTCAGGAAGTAGCCGAAACCACCTTAGGATACCTACCACCCCCGACAAGAAACCCGTGGTATGATGGCGAGTGTGAGCAGAAAAAGGCAGCAACTGACGAGGCGTACCAAAAGGCGCTGCAGAGGAAAACCAGGGCAGCACAAGAAGAGTACCGAGCCAGAAGAAGGGAGGAGAAAAAACTACTGCGACAAAAGAAAAGAATCTTCGCAGCCTCCCAGCTCAAGGATATCGAGGAGTGGGATAAACATAAAATACGAACCTTATACAAGAAAGCCAAAGGCCTTGCAGGAGGCTTCAAAAAGGGCACCTAGGCTCTTCGAAACTGCGAGGGTATTCTTGTCACCGACCCGCAGGGAATAGTGGAGGTATTTAAGCAGCATTTCCAGTAGCTGCTTAACGAGCATGACCAAGAGAGAGTGGTAGGGACCGAGGGAATCCCAACTCCAGCCGCTGAAGTAGTCCTCCCACCCAGCATCGAAGAAGTGGGCACAGCTATTCAGAAGCTTAAGAACAACAAGGCCGCAGGCGCAGGTGGCTTGCCATCAGAGCTCTTCAAGGCTGGCGGCGATGTTCTGGTAGGGAGCATGCACCAGATCATCTGCAGAATTTGGGAAGATGAAAGCATGCCGGACGACTGGAATACCAGCTCTATATGCCCCATCCACAAAAAAGGCGATCCTACCTCTTGCAAGAATTATGCAGGTATATCCCTGCTCAATGTCGCATACAAGATCCTGTCCAGCGTATTGTGTGAACGTCTAAAACCTTTTTGCACCGCACTAATCGGCAGCTACCAGTGCGGCTTCCGGCCCGGCAAATCAACTATAGACCAAAGTTTCACACTTCGACAAATCCTGGAAAAGACCAACGAGTTTCGAATCGATACACACCATCTTTTCATCGATTTCAAAGCCGCATACGACAGCATTCATCGTGAAGAGCTGTTTGGGGCGATGGCGGAATTCGGGATCCTGGTAAAACTGATCCAGTTGTATCGCGCCATGCACCGTGCAACTCGGTTCTAGGACCTCGGAACCATGCACCGGATTTCGGCAAGGAGATGCGCTGTCATGTGACTTCTTCAACCTAGTGCTGGAGCAGACAGTGCGAGGGGCAGGCGTCAACAGGGAAGGCACTATCTTTTACAAGTCCATCCAGCTGCTAGGATACGCGGATGATATCGACATCATCGCATGTTCTCGCCGTGGCATTGAGGAAGCATTCACGGCGATTGAAGAACAGGCGAAACGGGTTGGTCTTAAGGTCAATGAGGACAAAACGAAATACACGCTGTCAAGCAAACACCAATCCGTCGCTCACCACCTGGGACAAAATATAACAATTGACAGCTACAATTTCGAGGTATCTAAGAAGTTTGTCTACCTCGGGGCAGTCGTACATAAATTCCACAAATGACACCACAGTGGAGATCCGGCATAGAATCGCTCTTGGCAACCGCTGCTACTTCGGCTTGTCCAAACAACTGGGGTCAAAACTCCTCACTCGAAAGACCAAAGTCATGGAGAAGAAGACACAACCGCGAACTCTACGCGCTGTACCAAGATGTGGATGTAGTCCGGAAGGCAAGGATCCGTCGACTACACTGGCTCGGCCACATCGAGCGCATGGACATCAACGCTCCAGCTAAGAGAACCAGCCAGAACGGAAGCCTGCAGGGATGAGAACGGACACCTAGTAGTAGAACCGCAGTCGATGCTGAGAATATGGAAAAACCACTTCTGCAGACTGTATAACGACGATGTTAGTCAATATACCGCTGTCAGGCAGAATGATCCATTTCTAATCGACGGAGACCGCAGAGAATTCTGTCCTCCTGACCTCGATGAAGTTAAGATTGCCATATCGAAGCTCAAGTCGAATAAAGCTGCTGGCGCAGACGGACTGTCTGCTGAGCTCTTCAAGGCAGCTGGGGATGACCTGGTTAGGAGCATGCACCAGCTCAGATGTAAGATATGGCCAGAGGACAGCATGCCCGAGGAATGGAGTCTCAGCATCGTATGCCCGATCCACAAGAAATGAGACCCCTCTGATTGCGTCAACTATAGAGGAATAAGTCGCCTTAACATCGCCTACAAAATCTTCTCTGCCGTTTTGTGTGAACGCCTGAAGGCTTTTGTAAATAAGCTGATAGGTCCATATCAGTGCGGATTCAGGCCATCGACCAAATCTTCATACTACGGCAGATCCTGGAAAAAAACCAATGAATTTCAAGTCGACACTCATCACCTATTTGTCGACTTCAAAGCCGCATACGACAGCGTAATTAGAGACGAGCTATACAACGCTATGTCTACCTTTGACATACCTGCTAAACTCGTCAGACTATGCAGGATGACTTTGGAGAATGCTCCAAATGCTCCTTGGCTCCGCAGTGACCTGGAACAACGACATCAGTTCCGAAGTCAAACGAAGAATCACTCCTGCCAATCGCTGCTTCTTTGGGCTCATGAGGCAATTGAGTAATAGAACCTTCTCCCGAACGACAAAGTTGACTCTATATAAGACCCTTATCATCCCGGTCCTGTTGTGCGGCGCAGAATCATGGACACTATGAAAAGCGGATGAGGAGGCCCTTGGTCGGTTCGAGAGAAAGATTTTGCGCGTGATTTTTGGGCCTATAAACGTAGACGGGGGATGGAGGAGAAGATTCAACCACGAACTTTACGGGCTGTACAGCGACATGAGTCTAGTCAGGCGTCTACGGAGCCAACGCCTAGGATGGCTTCTTCTTCTTCTTCTTAATGGGCGCTACAGTTCGATGTGAGCCTGGGCCTCAACCAACATGCCCCTCCAACTAGCACGATCTTTCGCTAGCCTTTTCCATTGCCGCACACCCAGTTGGCTGAGGTCCCCTTCCACCCGTGTGCGCCATCTTAAGTGCGGCCGTCCTATGTTTCTTCGTCCCTCGGGGTTGGTCTCAAAGATTCTCCGGGCTGCAGCTGTGGTGTCCATTCGTTCTACATGGCCTAGCCGACTTAGGCGTTCAATCTGTAAACGCCTGACTAGACTCATGTCGCTGTGCAGCTTGTAAAGTTCGTGGTTGAATCTTTTCCTCCATCCACCGCCTGCGTTTATAGGCACGAAAATCACGCGCAAAATCTTTCTCTCGAACCGACCAAGGGCCTCCTCATCCGCTTTTGGTAGTGTCCATGCTTTTGCGCCATACAACAGGACCGGGATGATAGGGGTCTTATATAGAGTCAACCTTGTCGTTCGGGAGAGGGCTCTATTACTCAGTTGCCTCCTGAGCCCAAAGAAGCAGCGATTGGCAGGAGTGATTCTGCGTTTGATTTCGGAACTGATGTCGTTGTTCCAGGTCACTGCGGAGTCAAGGCAGACGAAGGTAAGCGTTCTGGCCAAGACGTCGGTGGTGAGCGTCCTTTTTTGATGACAGCATATATTTAGTTTTGCCCTCGCTTACCGCCTAACCCATTTTCGCTGCCTGCATCTCAATACTCGCAAACGCCTCATTGACATCTCGCTGTGATCTACCTATTATGTCAATATCGTAGCCGTATGCAAGGAGTTGCGAGGATTTGAAATAGATTGTGCCTTTGGTATTGGCCAGTGATTTTTGCAGAATCATTTCCAATATGATGTTGAAGAAATCACACTACAGCGCATCGCCCTGTCTATATCCGTTTTTGACTTCAAAACTGTCGGTTAGTTCTGCACCGATTCGGATGGAGCAGCGAGCATTCTCCAGAGTCATCCTGCAAAGTCTGACGAGCTTAGCAGGAATGTCAAAAGTAAACATGGCGGCCTCGAAGTCGACGTATAGATGGTGGGTGTCGACTTGGAATTCATTGTGTTTTCCCAGGATTTGCCGTAGTGTGAAGATTTAGTCGATGGTGGACTTCCCTGGCCTGAACCCGCACCGATAAGGACCTATCAGCTTATTTACAGAAGGCTTCAGGCATTCACACAAAACGGCAGCGAAGATCTTGTATGCGACATTAAGGAGACTTATTCTTCTGTAGTTGACGCAGTCAAAGGCTCTCATTTTTTCTGGATCAGGCAAACAATTCTGGGGCTCCATTCCTCAGGCATGCTTTCCTCTGACCATATCTTACAGATGAGCCGGTGCATGCTCCTTACCAGCTCACCCCCAGCTGCTTTGAAGAGCTCAGCAGGCAATCCATCTGCGCCAGCAGCTTTATTCAACTTGAGTTTCGACATGGCAATCGCAACTTCGTCGAGGTCAGGGGGACGGAATTCTCTGCGATCTTCGTCATTAAGAAATGGGTCATTCTGCCTGATGGCGGTATGTTGGCTGTCATCGCCGTTATACAGTCTGCAGAAGTGTTTTTTTTCAAATTCTCAGCATCATCATATCGACTGCGATTCTACTACTAGGTGTCCGTTCTCATCCTTACAGACCTCCGTTCGGGCTTTATAGCTCTGAGACATTCGTTTTATCCTTTTTTTTCTTTTTTTTTTTTTTGAAATTCTCTTATGATGTGTTATAGACACACAACCTGAACGGAGTGCAGTGGTTTGGGTCGTTGATGTTCGTTAACTCTCAAGGGTGGTTGTCCTAGATAGGACGAGAGCCGACCAAATTCCACGTTGGTTATAGTCCGTAGTAATTCGCTCAAGCACTATAATATTGCATACGCAGAGGACGAATTTCAGTTGACCATATACTGTGAGGGCGCCTTGGCGCAGTGGTTAGTGTGTTGGACCCTGGGGCACGATGAGCGAGTTCGGATCCCCGATAACACCAACGCCGTCGAATGTTTATTTCGCGACGTTCCTCCTCGGCGGGGTACTGGCAAAACCCCCCGTAGTAAACTTGCCATGAAATAAACCTTTTGTCCTCATAGGAATTACTGTTTCTTGGCTATGAAACGAATTTGAACTATGGACCTCCCCTCGGCGGGCGATGATGTTAACCACTGAACCACTGCACTGCACTGTTGATAAAATCTTCGAACGTCGTGCCTGCAGTAGCACCTCTCCAACCTCTCCAAGTTTTCAATCGCCCGCTTCTCGTGCTCTTTCTTTTTTCTATTGAGAAGCTTATGTTCCTCCCTTCTTTTAAGCTCGTGGAGCTCACGAGCCGCTCTTATTCTTTTGTCTATTAAGGCTTTGTATGCCTCCTGCTTTTCTGCATGAATCCTTCTAGACTCGTCATCGAACCAGGTGTTTCGTCGTGGTGGAGCTGTAAGGCCCCACACTTCCGTTGCTGTGCTCTTCAGGGCTTGTTTGCACAGGCTCTATTGTTGCTCTACTGCCTGAGTGGAGGATTAAGGTGTATCGGAGGGCTTAAGGGAGACGCGGTTGGCAAAGGCACTGGCGATCTCTGGCGATAGTTGCGTTCCAACGTCATAGCTTGGTGTTCTAACTCTACTCCGTGATGTTCGTGTTATCCGCTGACGCATCTTGGCTACTACGAGATAGTGGTCTGAGTCGATGTTCGCTTCTTGAAAAAGTACGAACATCAAGAAAAGTGGAGGAGTGTCTGACGTCAATCGTGATGTGATCAATCTGGTTGGTGACTGATTGATATGGCGACTACCAGGTGCCTTTGTGTATATCGAGGTGCGGAAAGCGTGTGCTAGCTAAAAGAAGATTTCTCCCCGTGGCGAAGTCGAGCAGCGTGTGTTCGTTGTCGGATGTGGTGTCATGTAGGCTGTGTTTGCCGATGACCCGTTCAAAGATGCTTTCTTTGCCCAGCTGGGCATTAAAATCTCCTAGTAGTAGTTAAATCTCTCTGTCTAGGAGAACATAGAAACCATCTTTGATGGAGTCATCCTTGTCCTCCGTCGGGGGGTGGACGTAGATCTGATATTAGAAAATTTAGCCTTGATACGGATCGTTATAAGGCGTTCACTCACATACTAGAAGCTTAGGACTTTATGCCGTGGTCCACCTCTAGCAACAAATCCGCGTCCAAATAGTCTCTGTCCTCTCTCCCTATAGCAATCACCGTAGCAGATGTGGCAGTTTTTTATCCGCTTTTTAGCCGGTCCATTCCATCGCATTTCCTGGATGGCGGTTAAGTCCGCGATCCAGGGCGCCCGCAAGTTTTTCGGCCGCACGTGGTCTGTTTAGGGACCTAACACTCCACGTACAGAATCGAAGGTCCTTGTACCTTGTTTGATTAAGTTATTGTTACAAAATAATCTAAAATCATGGGATGCGAACGCCGATCCATTGTCAGCCACGTTGACATTGGTCAGTTCACGCGTTGCAAAATTTTTTTCTCAAAATCGACATAGCACAAGACGCCGATGTGGCATACTCCAACCAATTGGAGTATGAATCCACCACCAAAAAGAAAAGATTTCCTCTAAATGGACCCGCGAAGTCTATGTCAATCCTGCCTGAGAGGAGATTTATCGGGACGCATCTATTGGCAGATATCACATCGCTTCACTGTCTGTTCAATGTCTGCATACATTGTTGGCCACCACACGTAAATCCTGGCCAAGGCTTTCATAAGGACTATTCCCGGGTGGTTTGCATGAAGAGCTGCTTAAAGTTTCGATCAATGAATTGTTGGTATCACCACTTGCTGACCCCATACTAACCATACTTTGATGGACCAAATCTCGTTTTTTCGGTCGAAAAAGACCATTAACTCAGGTTCAGCGAGTTCTACACCGGTGGATCAAAAACCAATGACGGGGTGGATATCAGAGTCTTTGCAAACAATTAAAAATGAATCAGGCCTTAAGACTATCAGTCCATTACAGCGTCTTCCAAGCGTAGCTGCTAGCAACAAGGAAGTCCTGTCTTGGCTAAGGTGGAACGTGATGTCTGTCACAGATATTCGAATTTTCATTGACTGCTTAGCTGACCTGTAATCGCCGGATTCTTATGCCTACACATCCAATGCAAGCGAAATGGCTGAACAGTTTAGGATTCACCTCTCATGGGTGCCAGGACACAGCAACATTTCAGGAAATGAGAGAGCTGACATGCTCGCCAAACAAGGGACGACGCAACGAACTAACATGGCACAGGCTGGTACACCACTAGCAGCCATTAAACTAGAGCTAACGAATCAAGCCATATGTGAGACGAACCAAGGGCATAGCTGCCTAACCAAAAAAAACCGACATCAGCATAATCGTTGGTGTCATCACTGGTCACTGTCTTATTGGCCGTCATGTACAAAGACTAGGGCAAGTTTCGTATGACTTCCTAGGAGCTATGAAGACGAAGAGTAGGTTGAGTCCATTCAACACCTGCTCTGCGCCTGTCCGGCCCTCTGTCATAGTAGGAAACAATACCTAAGCTCCTACTTCCTTAACGACCTGACTGACGTTCAGCGAATGAGGGTAACTGATCTTCTTAATTTTGTAAGAGGTTCAAAATGGTTCCATGAATAGGGGGTTGTCCACCCGTTAGCAACACAAAGGGCCTATCTGGCCTAGGTATGTATTACCTACTTTCCTTGCATATTCAACCTTCTTCCAGGCCGGCATTTACAAGCCAAGCATTCACTTTGGAGATAGCTGTGCTCGTAGCCACCTCCACTTCCTCTATGTACTTGGCCTCTGTGACAATAGCACTGTCGTCGGCAAAACTGATAATCCGTACTCCTTCGTAAAATGCCATCGTGCATGATATTCTACAGTAGAGGGGTCCGATGACTGATCCCTGCGGATTTCCCGCTGTAGAACTTGGTGCTTTCGTCGGTTTAGTACATACGTATGTACACCTCCTGTTGTTGAAATAGCCCATGACTTACTTACTTAGTTATCAGGCTGGAAATTCATGGAGGATCTGAGCCTGAGCTGCCTTCCATCCTTGACGGTCCAGCTATCAAGACCAAGTGTTCTTACATCCGCGATTACTTGGTCTTTATGTCGGTGGTTCGGTCTTCCTCTTCTTCTCGAAACAGGAGGATCTGAGTCGAAGACCCTCTTAGCTAGATCTTTCCGGACTATATCCACATCTTTGTACAGCTCGTAGAGTTTGCGGTTATGTCGTCTCCTCCATTCACCTTCCTCCAGATAGGTCCGGCACAGAATTTTTCTTTCGAAAGAACCCAGAATTAGCTCCGACGTCCTGCTTATCATCCAGCTTTTGGCTCCGTACAGCAAGACTGGCAGGATAATCGTTTTGTAAAGCGTGACTTTGATTCTTTGGGTGGGGAGTTTTGAGCCTAGTTGTTTGGACAAACCGAAGTAGCAGCGGTTGCCAAGGGCGATTATATGCCGGATCTTCACTGTGATGTTGTTTGAGGAGTTTACGTTTGCCACCTCGAAGTTATAGTGGTCAATCGTTATATTTTGTCCAAGGTGGTGAGCGACGGATCGTTTCGCCTGTGTCTCAATCGCCGTGAAAGCTTCTACAACGAGACTGCGCGATGATGTCAACATCATCCGCTTATCCTAGCAGCTGGACAGACTTGTAGAATATAGTGCCTTCCTTGTTGACCCCTGTCCATCGCACTTTCTGCTCCAGCACAATATTGAAGAAGTCACACGACAGCGTATCTCCTTGTCGAAATCCGGTGCATGTTTCAAACGGTTCAGATGTCCTAGAACCGAATTGCACGGTGCATAGCGTGTTTTTCAGCGTGGCGCGACACTGCCGGATCAGTTTTCCTGGAATCCCGAATTCGGCAATCGCATCAAGCAATTCTTTGCGATGAGTGATGTCGTATGCGGCTTTAAAATCGATGAAAAGATTGGAATCTCGCTGGTCCTTTCCAGGATTTGTCGCAGTGTGAATATTTGGTCTATAGTCGATCTGCTGGGCCGGAAGCCGCACTGGTAGCTGCCGATTAGTGCGGTGCAAAAGGGCTTTAGACGTTCACACAGTACGCTGGACAGGATCCTGTATGCCACATTGAGCAGGGATATACCTCTACAGTTCTTGCAGGAGGTAAGATCGCCTTTTTTGTCGATGAGGCAAATTGAGCAGATATTCCAGTCGTCGGGCATGCCCTCATCTTCCAAAATTCTACAGATCATCTGGTCCATGCTCCCTATCAGAACATCGCCGCCAGCCTTGAAGAGCTCTGATGGCAAGCCATCTGAGCCGGCGCCCTTGTTGTTCTTCAGCTTTTCAATAGCTATGCCGACTTCTTCGATGCTGGGTGGGAGGTCTGCTTCAGCGGCCGGAGTTTGGAGTTTGGACGTCGGTGACAAGATTACCCTCGAAATTTCGAAGAGCCTTTCTTGAAACCTCCTTCAGGACTTTTTGCTTTCTTGCTTGAAGGCCCGTATGCTAGACTCCTCGAAGATTCTTTTTTAGTCGCAGCAGTTTTTTCTCCTCTCTTCTTCTGGTTCGGTATTCCTCTTGCGCAGCCCTGGTTTTACGTTGCAGTGCCTTTTGGTACGCCTTATCGGTTGCTGCCTTTTTCTGCTCATAACCGCCATCACACCACGGGTTTCTTGCTGGGTATGGTAGGTAAGCCTAAGGTGCTCTCGGCTACTTCCTGAATGGCTTAGCGGCAATGCAGCCACATTTTGTTGACATTTGTGCTCGACGTAGGCATACCGGAGAGCCTTTCGCTCTGTTGCTTCCTGTAGATTCTGGCAACCTCCGGCGTGCTTAGACGACCAATGTCAAACCTCCTCATTGTGGACTGGTGCAGCTTTCTGATATTGGACAGTCGAGCTCTGAATTTCGCTGCTACGAGGAAATGGTCAGGGTCGGCGTTTGCCCCCTGAATGTTCGCACATCCAGGATGTTTGACGAGTGTCTTGCGTCACTAAGCACATGGTCGATTTGGTTGGTGTGGATTCGCTTGCAGTGAAACCTTGTGCTACTTATCACCGCATTACATTCCTCTGCAGCGCCTTTTGGTACGCCTCGTCGATTGCTGCCTTTTTCTTCTGCTCACACTCGCCATCATACCACGGGTTTCTTGTCGGGGGTGGTAGGTATCCTAAGGTGGTTTCGGCTACTTCCTGAATGGCTGAGCGGCAATGCAGCCACATATTATTGGCATTTGTGTTCGACGTAGGCATACCGTAGAGTCTTTCGCTCAGATGCTCCCTGTAGACTCTGGCAACCTCTGGTGTGCTCAGGCCCCCAATACCTCCTCCTGATGGGCTGGTGCAGCTTTCTGACATTGGACAGTCGAGCTCTGAATCTTGCTGCTACGAGGAAGTGGTCAGAGTCGACATTTGCCCCTCTGAATGTTCGCACATCCAGGATGTTTGACGAGTGCCTTGCGTCAATGAGCACATTGTCGATTTGGTTGGCGATTCGACCGTCTGGAGATCGCCAGGTTGCTGTGTAGATTCGCTTGTGAGGAAATCTTGTGCTACTTATCACCGCATTACGAGCTGTCGCAAAGTCCGTGCGTCGGAAGCCGTTATCTGTTGTTGTATCGCGAAGGTTGTGCTTTCCGACCACCCCGGTAAAGGTGTTCTCCTTACCGATTTTGGCATTGAAGTCACCGAGTACGATTTTAACATCGTACCCCGGACAAGCTCTGTAGGCGTTGTCCAAGAGATCATAGAAGACCTCTTTGATGGGGTCTTCAGCCTCTTCGGTAGGGGTGTGTGCACATATGAGACTGATGTTGTTGTCGTCGAGCTAAGAGCATTTTTAAAGTCCAACATAACCACTGCACATAACCTTTCCATCTCTTTCCTTGTATGGCGGCCGCGGTCAGGTTTACTACAGATTCTATGGGGTCGACCATTGAACGCCCTTTCCTGAAGCCGTATTGGTGGGTTGACAATGGACCATTTGCTTCAGCCACCGCCAGTAACCTATCATAGATTACTCGTTCTAGTATCTTCCCTAGTGTACAATACTGCCAGGTGTTGTGATTTCCACTGTGTGGGGAAGACTCCTTCTTGTGGGCTTTATTGGAAATCCCATCTGGTCTGGGGAAATAAATAAGTACTCCGTAGCCGATGAAATGAAGACCCAGTCTCTTAGGGAGAAAGGTATTGGACTTGACCTTTGTTAATAGTTCAGCACTTTCCAATTTAAAGCTGGACATGTGAACTACACCATCCGTTGAGTACTTATTCATTGTCTACGCTTGTCGTTTAGTGCCTCTTTATTGACCATGACCAAGCGAGTTTATTTCTATTAAAAAGGTGTTTAACGCCTTGTTTTATAGCAAGCTAATCTGATATGGCATACTATTAATTGCTAGCGTATGTAAACAAGTGTGGAGCGTGTAGCACTCATAAAGACTAACCTGGGCTTGCCATCACACTTATAAGATTCTATCTGATATTGAGGTTTTAAGCAAGTCACGATATTTTTTTCGCTTCACTTTCTTCGTTCCGAATTAGCAGGCTTCGGCTATAACATAATCATACGGTGACTCAGGCTGGAATGTGTGTTGCATGCTTATTAGACGGGGAGCTTTCACTTTTCTATGCCATCAAAGAAGCCAAATGAAGAAAACCAGAAATATGATTATGCAAAACCGGCCGACGGCAGTGGAATCACTTTACACTACACTATTGCATAATCAAAGGTTATCAATGTAGCTTGTAGGAACTGCTGACAACCAACTCTCCCCGGTCAACCAACTATTTGTAGAATTTTAAAAAGCGTATGAGTCTATAAGCCTCTCATGTCATGTCCTACGAAACAAATGCAATCTGCTTCCACAAAGAGCTTAAAACATCTGGTTTTGGATTCATAAGTTCTTCCTCTATGTTGGCCTTCAAGACTTACTACAAGGTTTGTGGCCTGTGTGGTAAACGATATATTTCAAAAGCCCCCAAAGACCGTTAAATAAATTCATTCGGTCGGCTAGTTCAAATTGCCTAAATAGAAATAACATACCTCTGGAGCCAACAATGCTCTAGACCAGGGGTTCTCAAACTATTTTACTTTAGTGCCCACTCCGACAACCCAAATAATTTCAGCGCCCACCAACATATTTTTACATTTTTAAATTTGCCCTTTTTGGTTATGTAAAAAAGCTCCCTACTTAAGAAATAAAAAGGTAATACGGTTATTTGTCATTATTTTAATTCCTTAATTTAATTAATCAGAACCGGCAATAAACTGTAAGTCCCTTTCACCTATGGGAAAATGAAATCACACACAATATGGGTGATTGAGAGAAGCTCGGCTTAGGTCCTTCATGGACTGTAACGCCAGCATACATACACACAAAGCATAAAAAAAAGGCTCTGTTCAGTTATGTCCTTAATACTAACCTTATTATATGTTATCGTAGTAATTCACCAATTTCATTACAAAAAATAGAAGGGAAGTTATATACGTAACTTTAGTAAATGGAAACGGTAACGCAAGGGTCTCGAACTGGAGAGTGTCCTACAAAGCGTCACTTTCTGACCATTGCTGGATACTCTTTGTTCTGAATCTATGCGTAACTGATGGCAACGTCTTTCGAAATCCGCGGAAGGCGAATTGGCAAAGGTCCAATATGGAGTTGGGAAAAACCCTAACTCGACCTCCGAATGGAAATCCCAACTCCACAAAAGGCATCGATAAGATGATACTGAACCTAACCGATAAGCTAAACCGGTCCTTCGAGAGATCTTGCCCCATTAGAAAACCAAGTAAAAAGTACCACCCGCCGTGATGGAACGCTAAAATAGCAGAGCGGCTACATATCTCCAGACATAGTTGGTACCTCGCTAAAGAAGGTTCCATCGAATGGTCAACTTACAGAGATAATGTTAAGCGGCTCAAAAAGGAAATTAGATTCGCTAAAAAGAACTCGTGGTGAAATTTCTGCGGGTCTGTCGAATCATGTACGGATGCGGCTCCTCTGAGCAAGGTCCTTGCCAAGGCTCCCACGCAGTTCTCTTCTATCAGGAAATCTGATGGTAGCTGGAGAGTCTCAAACGAATGCATGCTTGACGCCCTACTAAAATGTCACTTCCCTAACTGTGTAAGCGCGGGAACATTCGAGAAGGCAAATACACTTATTAGGGAACAGACTGGGCCTGAAATAATCGATAAGATCGTTACCAAAGAAAATATTCTGTGGGCGGTAAAATCATTTGACCCCTACAAGGCGCCAGGATTAGACGGTATACACCCGAAAATGCTGCAAGGAGCAGGGGAACTTATCATCCCCTGGCTAGAACGCATATACTGCTGGTGCCTCAGGATGGGTTATGTCCCACAAGCTTGGAGGGAGGTTAGGGTGGTGTTTATACCCAAGTCAGGGAAGGTCAACCATGCCGCGGCAAAGGAGTGTAGACCTATCAGCCTATCCTCCTTCCTTATGAAAACACTGGAACGACTAATCGACCAATACATAAGAGATGAGATTGGTGATAGCTACTTATCACAATCACATAGCGCTTACATAAAGGGTAGATCGGTAGATACCGCTCTTCACAGGGTGGTCTATACGATAGAAACGGCACTCAATGATAAAGAATATGCCCGGGGGACCTTTCTAGATGTTGAGGGTGCCTTCAATAACGTCAGTATCGAGGCAATAATGTCCAGCTTACGGATGGCCTACATAAACTCGGGAATCTGTAGAAGGGTTGAGCAAATGCTAAGTACTCGTCGTAAACTTGTCGATAGGAGGAGCAAAGGGAAGAGTGAGGGTCAACAGAAGCACGCCACAGGGGGGGTGTTCTATCGCCTCTCCTACGGCTCCTCGTAGTCGACGAATTGTTAAAGCTACTGGAGACCCAGGGTTTCAATGTCACGGCTTATGCCGATGACATTACCATCCTGGTACCTGGGAAATTTCCTCAGGTCCTCAGTGAAAGACTAAGTTATGCGCTGCTATTGTTGAATAACTGGGTCAAGGAACGGGGCCTAGGGGTAAATCCAACCAAAACTGAGATAGTCCTCTTCACAAGAAAAAGATCAATACCAAGGTATTGATTCCGAAGAAATCCGCTAGGTATCTGGGCATAATCCTAGATTCCAAGCTTAGCTGGAAGAACAACATAAATGAAAGAACCAAGAAAGCTTGTGTGGCACTATATTCGTGCAGAGTAGCTTTCGAAAAGATATGGGGCTTTAAACCAAAGGTGGTATATTGGCTGTATACCACAGTGGTAAGACCTATTTTAGTCTATGGAACAATTGTCTGGTGGAAAGCACTTGAGAAGAAATGCAACCTTCAAAGCCTTACAAAGATTCAGAGGGCTGGCTGCCTGGCGGTGACTGGATCCATGAAATCCACACCAACGGCGGCCCTTGAAGGGACGCTGAACCTTCCACCACTAGACATATACTGCGAAATCATTGCAGCCAGGGCTGCGCTAAGGATGCGGGAATCCAGTCTTTGGAAAAGATGTCCTCATGGCCACGCATCAATACTGGATCGATGGGCTACCCTGATGTGAGCAACCGAATCGGACTATACCACCCCACTTTCTTGCTGTGAGAGGAGATTTTCTATTAGGATTCCTTCCAGGGAGGAATGGGCCAGTGGTATGGTAAACACGGAAGAGGAACCGACGGATCCAAAACGGATACCGGTACAGGAGCCGAAGTCTACTTTGAACCTCAAGAAGCATGCCACTCCTACAGACTTGATGATGGCTGTAGCGTCTTCCAGGCTGAGATCTTTGCAACCAAAAGAGGTGCGGATCTGATTCTTAGGGAGAATTTCTCAGGTAAGAGAACCAAAATCTATGTTGGCAATCAGGCAGCCATTAAGGCTCTACAAGCAACATGGATAAGATCCAAACTCGTAAAACTCTGTAAAGAGAAACTAGAAGAAATACATTGACCTGTTCAGCGCCCACGTAACCCCTTCAATCGCCCATTAAAATTGAAAACTAGCAATAACGCCCACCGAATGCCAACGAACGCCCACTGGTAGGCGCTATCGCCCAGTTTGAGAATGGCTGCTCTAGACCCTTGCTTACTTACTTAGGTGGCGCTCGAGGCCAGTAAGCTTCTCCAGCCGGCACAATCTTCTGCCAACTATTTCCAGCGTCGCACCCCAGTTAGTTGAGGTCCCTTTCCACCTATGTACGCCATCTTAGATGAGGCCGTCCCCTGCAACGTCGTTCCTCGGTGTTGGAGTCGAAGACCCTTCGGGACAGAGTTGTGCTGCCCATTCGCTCTACATTGCTTAGCTACTTTAGACTTTGGATCCGTAGACGTCGTAGAACCCGTACAGTACAGTGATTGAATCTTCTTCTCCCCTCTTGGGACCGAAGATTGTACGCAGAATTTTCCTCTCGAAACGACACAGGGCCTCTTAATCTGTTATTGATAAGGTTCAAGCCTATGCGTCGTAGAGGAGGACCGGGATGAGGTTCTATAGAGGGTCACCTTAGTTTTTGCGAGAGAGGGCTCTACTACTCAATTGACTCTTGAGTCCCAAGAAACAGCGGTTGGCAAGAGTTATTCAGCGTCTAATCTCAGCGCTTCTGTTGTTGGTGCTTTTTACCAGTGAGCCAATGTAGACGAAATCCTTGATTACATCAAAGTTATAGCAGCCAATAGTGACTATCTGGCGGCACATAATCTCGTAGTAGCAAGTACACGATTCCCACACCTCAACATCCATGAGGGGACCTGGTGTTCTTTCGATCAATCAAATTGATCTCATTACGATCGACGGCAGACACTCCTCCAGCAACCTAAATGTCCGAACCTTTCGAGGAGCCAACATCGACTCGGATCAT
This sequence comes from Eumerus sabulonum, assembly GCA_951905685.1. NCBI lineage: Eukaryota > Metazoa > Arthropoda > Insecta > Diptera > Syrphidae > Eumerus > Eumerus sabulonum. Next base: position 13,249,676 of record OX645060.1, read on the forward strand.
TACCTTGTTGCAGCCAAGGTCCGGATGCGAATTTCTCGAAATCAATGGAGTCGAGTAAGAACACCACAATTTAACGTCGGACAGCTGCAATCGCAGGAGACCGCCAGGACCTTCGCTGATCAAGTCACCCTAAAGCTCTCTCAAATCCCAATGAACTCTGTACAAAACATAGAACAGTAATGGAGTCGTCAGAGAGGCCGCCTCAGATGTACACGGTTTCAGGCCACCACCTTCAAGAAACCCCTGGTTTGATGACGAATGCAGACAGGCCCATGTAGAGAAACAGAACACATGCATGGCTACACTGCATCAACAGACGAGAGCTGCCCGCGAGCCCTATGAACAGAAAAGTAGGGAGGAGCATGCGCTTCTGAGAAGAAAAAAGAAGGAGCACGAGAAGCGTGAGATCGAGGAGATGGAGAGATGCTATTGCAGGAACGACGTTCGAAAGTTCTACCAAAAAGTAAAACGAACATGCGAAGGCTATAAAGCCAGAGCCGTACTGTTGAAGCGCCTGATACCGTTCGTGCACAATCTGAAAGGTTCCTACCAGTGTGGTTTTCTGGCCAGGCAATTCTACTGTACAGCAACATCGACTTAGTTAGACGATCCAACGTCTAAGATGGCTGGACCATATAGAGCGAATGGACATCACCGCTACAGCCCGAAGAGCCTTCGGCGGCAACCCCGAGGGATGACACAGCAGAGGACGACCGCATCTAAGGTGGCGCGCACAGGTGGAAAGGGACATCAAATAACTGGGCGTGCGGTACTGGAAACGGCTGGCCAAAGATCGTGCCGGCTGGAGAGGCTTGTTGGTTGAGGCCCTGGTTTACCCCGAACTGTAGCGCCATTTAAATAAGTAAGTAAGTGGCCATATGGCCAATACGTCGGTGTGGTTCGTCTTTCTTTGACGACAGCATTTGTATATTAGGTTTTGCCTTCGTTTACCTTCAGACCTACTTTAGCTGCTTCTGCTTCAATGCTCACAAAAGCTTCATTTCAGTCTCGCTGCGTTCTTCCAATCACGTCAATGTCGTCAGCATATGGGAGCAATTGTGTAGACTTGAAGCAGATCATGCCTCTTGTATTGGCCAGTCAATCCCGCATGATCCTTTTAAGCATGATGTTGAAAAAATCACATGACCGTGAGTCGCGCCCTGTCTTATTCCTTTTTTGACATCGTAGGTCTCGGCTTTTGTTTTTTTTTTAATGCGGGGCTAATGCTATCAAATAGCATTTGGCACTGCGACCCTTACAGATCTACTACGCCTGCTAGCCGAATAGCCGAGGAGCTTCTCCACTTCCCTAATGAAGTTGAGAAAGCTTCTCGTAGGAGCCGAGGTGATCCCCTCAGGAGTCATAACTTCACTGAGAAGGATACGCTTCCCAAGAGAGAAGCACACTCACACAGTATGTGTTCCGCTGTCTCCCCGTCCTCGAGACAGAGCCGACACTCAGTTTTTGACGAGAGGTCGATTTTGTTAAGGCGATATCTCAGTGTTTGTTCAGGGGCCGTATAAGTCCTTTCGATTGGCGAAGTCCCCGAACGCTATTCCAAAAGGACAAGTGTTGCGATTTTTCCCACTTGTCTAAGAGGAAATTGATCTTAGACTTGGGAGTACCGCAGAAAGGTTCTGGACCTATATATTTATCGCTGGAACCTTTCCTGGCGAGTTGATCGGCAGTTTCATTGCCCTTAATACCTTTGTGCCCTGGCACCCACCAGGGTGTGGCATTGTTTCTTTTGGCGAGGCATTCCTTGACGGTTTTGGAGTTCGTGCTGTACGAACTCAGCGCTTGAAGCGCTGCTTGGCTATCAGAGAGTATGTTGATAGTTACTCCTCTTATGCCAGTCTCCAGATTTAGATTGACGCATGTTAGGACGCCATGCAATTCTGCTTGAAAGATGCTAAGACTCATTCACAGGTCCTTCGAGATCCTGCGATTTGGTCCAAATATGCCGGCGCCAATGTCAGACGCCATCTTAGAGCCATCCGTGTACCACCTAAGGCCTTTGACATTAAGCAAGGAATCACTGGCTTCCCATGCCGAGCGATTTGGGATCAATATCTCAAATCTCTTTTCAAAAGTGAGGTGTGTGGCAATGCGTCCGAAACCATGGTAATCATATCCAGCTCGGGAAAGTGTTGTAAGATGGGCATGTGACACTCGGGTCTACTTGGCATGTTTGTTCCCGAGCGAAGGATTCTGATTGCCACCTTTTTGATAAAGAGGTGCAGTGGAGTGAGTCCAATGAGTGCTCCCTGGGCTGCCGTGGGGCAGGTTGGCATAGCGCCTGTAAGGCCGAGACATGCTAGTCTCTGAAGGCGTTTTTGCTCAACTTTTTTCCACCAGACGGTGGACGCGTAGGTGACGATAGGTCTTACTATCGCGGTATATAACTAGTGGACTACCTTAGGTTTAGGTCCCCAGCTTTTACCGTAAGTGCGCCGACAGGCCCACATGGTCTTAGTCGCTTTTGTAAGTTTAGTTTTAATATTGGAGTTTCAGTTGAGTCTGCGATCTAGGTCAATACCTAGATACTTAACTTCCTCTGAAAGTTCTATGTTAGAAAGACGGAGCAGGGCTGTACTCTTCTCCTCCTTGTTAACGGGACTAAGATTGTCTTATTTGGGTTAATCGGTAAACCCTCTCTGGCACACCAGTCAGAGATAAAGTGAAGGGCGAGCTGCATGCGCTCACAGGCAGAAGTTTCACACTTGCCCGTAACAGTGACTAGTACGTCATCAGCATATCCGATGACCTCGTAGTACCGAGTGGTTAGCTTGCGTAGTAGGTCATCGATGACTATCGACCAGAGAAGGGGTGAAAGGACTCCTCTCTGGAGACATCCTCTAGCCGCCAATACTGTCACTGAGACCTCCCCACATGTGGCTGATATAATACGGCTATTTAGCATCGATATAATCTAATGATTAGTGGGATAGTCTAGTGGGGTGCGTCACCAGGTGATGTAGCGCATTCTCAGTATATCGTTCTTTGCGATATGCATACTGATTGGGAAGCAGTGGTATCTGATTCTCCAGGATAGCTCTAACATGGAGTTCTATCAGTTTTTCCATGGTTTTTAGAAGGAACGATGTCAAACTGATAGGGCGATAGCATTTTGGTTGGTTGGCATTTGGTTTGGTCACTTGGCTTTCCAATCTTGGGTATGAAGATAAGATTGACCTCCCTCCAGATTTGGGTATATGTGGCGGCGTGACCGGAACTTCAGCCGATCGTCATTGCGAACATCCCCCGAATACTCATGTGGCGGTGTGACCGGAGCCTCAGCCGATCGACGATGTGAACATTCCCCGAATACTCCAACGCGTCACCAAAGTGTCACCAACGAGAATTCCCGTGGAGGTGATAGAAGCCGCCTGCCACACACGCCGTTCGACATTCGACCAGTCTTCGGCCATCTTTGTCACTCGTATTTTTCATTTCGTATTTTTGTTTTTCGTCATCAATAAAGCGTGTCCAATATTAGTACACTTTCTTGAATTGAGAACGTTCCCGACAACAGCGGATGCCGCTCTGTTGGTCTCCGAGTTTTCCAGGCGGGGTCACCACTTTTAGCAATTTAACGTTCTCAATTCAAGAAAGTGTACTAATATTGGACACGCTTTATTGATGACGAAAAACAAAAATACGAAATGAAAAATACGAGTGACAAAGATGGCCGAAGACTGGTCGAATGTCGAACGGCGTGTGTGGCAGGCGGCTTCTATCACCTCCACGGGAATTCTCGTTGGTGACACTTTGGTGACGCGTTGGAGTATTCGGGGGATGTTCGCATCGTCGATCGGCTGAGGCTCCGGTCACACCGCCACATGAGTATTCGGGGGATGTTCGCAATGACGATCGGCTGAAGTTCCGGTCACGCCGCCACATATATATCCCAGGTTGAAGCAGGACCTAAAAAGAACTATCATGGTGATAAAATGGTGTTCAGGCCTTTCTGTAAGACAGCAGGAAAGATACCGTCTTTGCCTGTGGCCTTATAGGACTCAAATGAACCAATTACCCATTTAACCCTATCAGGGCTAAAAAGTCTGCCAGAGAGGCTATTCGTTCTACTGTCGATGCTGCTTATGACGTTCTGATCGTGAGAGGGCATAGACTGGTGAGCAGAACCAAGGAAGGCACCTCAAGCAAAGTCGCCAGAGTTTCCCTGCGGGTGACGGTAAAGGTGCCGTCTGATTTGCGAAGCAGCCCGAGTTGGCTCTGTTAAACAGAGATCTCAACTGTTTCCTTAGAGATTCAAGCTTAGGATTCTACCGGGGTACACACCGCTTGTGAGTACTTGTCCTAAGTGTACAGCTGTTTCTTAAGGATGAGACAAGTGCTGCATTGAGCTGGTAAGCTGCTTCTTCGATTCCATCTATCGATACAATCGATTTAAGAAGCATATCTTCTTTAGCGATAAACTGAGCTTGGAAAAGAGCCCAATTTGTTCGTTTAGTCTGATATCCAGGCTCAGCTTCCTTAACCTTACTAGAAATGTTGAATCTGATATGTCGGTGATCAGATAGTGAGACCTTATTGGAGACGTGTCAGTCACAAATTATATTTGAGACAAAGGGGCTAGAGATAGTGAGGTCAAGCACCTCTTCTCTAACCGCATTTCTAAATGTAGGTTTGTTGCCTCTATTGGCAACGGTGAGATTACTACTTACTAAGGATTCGAAAAGTGACTCCCCTCGTTTATTTGTATTGCTGCTGCCCCATTCCGTATGATGCGCGTTGGCATCGCATCCGATGATCAGGTGGTGTTTCCCTGGTCCTCTCAGGTCCTGTACTTCGGTAGGAGGAATCTGTTGGCCGTCTCCAGGAAAGTAAGCGGAGGTGCATCGGTGGGGACTTCCACAATGACGGCTGCCAGGTCCCTTGTGACGAATTCTGGAATGGGGAGAAAATTTAGAATAGTGCCGATCACACATACCGCCATAGGAGGAGAACCTCCAGTAGCGTAAACTAGTTTACGCGACCTGTTTTGCAGGCCCATAATATTACCTTTATGGACCCATGGTTCTTGGATTAGTCCAATGCTGATCCTGTCGCGATAGAGTCGCAGGCTAAAGGTGTCCCAGGCAACTTTGGCATAGTGTAGGTGGCTCTGCAGCACACACAGCCCACTCATTTCTTACGACGGTAGGCCGGGTTCTTCGTTCGGTATGGCTTGTTGTTGCCACGCCTGAAGTTACCGGCCCGATGGAAGTGATCCTCTGATCTACTACCCATCGAGGATTCCCCTCGTTTAGTTGGGGAACGTTTTGTCATTTTGTTTGGACGACCCTTAGTGGTCGTCGACCCAGAAGTGGCAGCGGGTTTTGGCTCGTCACATCTTGGCGTCTCTACTACAGCAGTAGGTGCAACCACCATACTGCTGGCTGTAGGTTTTCCTACAGCTATTGGTTGTACATCTACTTTTGGCTCTTGATGATAATCTTAATTATATCAAATCGATAAGCCACTTTGCACCTAGTCGGGCCAGTGACTTGACGCTGACTGCCAGAACCAGGTGCAGGAGGTCTTTCTCCTTATTTGGCGTGCTCTGCATGACTCTCCAGTTCTGTGCATATAGGCAGTCATTTCGCGAATCCAGCGTCGCCAACACCTTTGTAATAAGTAAGCCGATGCTTTGTGGGAAGTTGTCCCGAACGATGAGTGGTTTTATATTACTTACCTCTAGCTTGCTTAGTGCATATAAGGTAGCTAGTGCTTTAATGCTGTTGAAAGCCTCTTCAATGTCAAGGAAAGTACTCTTTGTAATCCCAACTATAGTTTGTAGAGCTGCCGCCATACGGGGAAGGTAGAGCAGACTGGTTGCGGTTGGTCTACCTATTGTACAATACTAACTTCTCGTAGGGTGCCCTTAGGACAAGCGTCGAAAATATCGCCGAGAGTCAATTGCATTATTTGTGTATATCCCAAGCTTGACGATCAAAATTTCAATAGTGATTGTCAGCAGAGGGCCTATCGACGTTTATTTCTATTTCATCTTACCTGTGATCAATACCTCCAATGTCTTTCATCATAAGGTCATCATCATACATATCTAAGTCCACATTTATTACTCATTTTTCCTTTTAGACCTAAGATAGGTGTCCATTGGATGAAGTTTCCTAATCCTATTTGCTATTTTTCATTTCAGTGGACAGAGCTACATGAGGAAGTATCGCTTTGTGATGTTCTCCGGTATGCTCAGTGGCCTGGTAGCAGTTCTAGCCATTCCATCAATCCTAAAAGTTCTCATCTGCACGCGGCAATCCTCGTCACCAATGACAGCCTATCGACGCTACGTTCGTACGATATTTCACGTTCAAGCCTGGTACGATTATCCAATGGAGAAAGGCTCCAAATTCTGGGAGAGCTTACACATGGTCCGCAAAGCGCACTTGCGCTCAAGCAGAGCCTGTTCAAAACTGAAAGAAGGTAGAATCAGCCAAAAGGATATGGCTCTAACCCAATTTGGATTTATTGGATTCATCACCTTGGGAGCACATCGGATTAGTCTCTATGATCAGGAGTTTCTCGAAGCCACATCACACATGTGGCGTGTAATCGGTTATCTGTTGGGCATCAAAGATGAGTACAACATATGCGGCAAAGACTGGAATGAAAGCAAATTGCGATTGGACATTGCTATGCGAAAAGTCTTCCAACCAGCTTTGCTCAATACAACGCCGCAGTTTTACGAAATGACTAAAGCCCTCATCGAGGGCTTACAACCCGTGAATACCTTCCTAACTACCGGATCGTTTTTGTTCTTCACTAGACGATTGGCCTACTGCAAAGGGTACGAGTTGTACGATGCCGATTTTCCGAATGGAGTTCGTATCCCGAACCAGAAGCAGTACTACTATGACATGAGCTGGTGGGATCGGTTTCTAGTCAGTTATGGATTGTTTTTAGTCACCTACCTGCATAAGTATACTATTGTTCGATTGTATTTGAACTTCCGGGTTTGGTATATTAAGACGCTGATGTACTACCTGCCGTTGCTTGCCTTTTTCAAATATGGTGTAAGGTGGTCTTATGTGAGGATATTCGCATCCTCAGGCAAGGGACATGTGGATTAGTTGTTATTTTAATGGAATTGTATTTTAAGATAGAATAAAAATTGGATCAATAGTTTTTTAAGTTAGTGATGTGAGAATACCGTGAGTTTTATTCATTGGGATCGAAATTGCACGACAAACTTACGAACTGACCTTACAAATGCAATATTCAAATGGAAGAGAACGTTACTTTTTTGAAATATGAATTTATTAATTCAGCCTGAAACCATGTGGCATTCTATTTTTCATCAACGCCGTATTGATATTTTCAAAGCTTTCTTACGCTGCAAAGCTTAGTGCTCCTTCATTGGACTTACTACAGTAACTAAATTAACTGTGCTGTGATTAGGACTGAAAGTAAGCCACAAAGAGCATTTAGCCATAAAAAGGTTTGTCATCCCGCCACAGCGCTCTGCTCCCGCTGCTCTAGGGCTATTATGGAAGCATACGCCGTTCTTTCTATACAAGTAGATCTCCGCTAAGCCTTAAAAGCATTGTCCAAGTACGTCTAAGGATGCCGAAGAAAGAGTCAGAGTCTTTTGCTCATGACTTTAAAAAAAAAACGCAAAGTGTGTGTCCTCCACACCGATTTCGGGACAAAAAACTCGTTATTCACGTTTCTGCTTTCTCGAAAAAATAGGTCAGAAACTCGGTACTTGCATTCTCGCAAAATGATTTATTGTGAATGCATCTGAATGGTTTTGGACACAACAATCAAAATAAAAACTTCTTCTTATGTGGCACTACCGTCCGGGGTGGAACTATGTGTGCATCAACCAGCTACCTCTAATTGCGCACACCAAGTTGGTTTAGGTCCCTCTCCACTTGTGTGCCCCATCTCGGTCGAGGGCGTTGTCTGTTGTGTTGTTCCTATGGCTCAGATTCAAAGACTCTTCGGGCCGGATCTGTATTGTCCATACGCTCTACTTGGATATTAACCTGTACAGTTCGGTGTTGAATCTTCTCCTCCAAATGCCATCAACACAAACTTACTTACTTACTTATCAGGCCAGCGATCCATGGAGGATGTGAGCCTGAGCTATAGCTGCCTTCCATCCTTGACGATCCCGGGCACGCTGCCTCAAGTTGTCCAGACCCAGATGTCTTACATCCGCGATTACTTGGTCTTTATACCGGAGGTTCGGTCTTCCTCTTCTTCTCGAACCAGGAGGCTCGGAGTCGAAGACCCTCTTAGCTGGAGCGTTGATGTCCATGCGCTCGATGTGGCCGAGCCAGTGTAGTCGACGGATCCTTGCCTTCCGGACTACATCCACAACTTGGTACAGCTCGTAGAGTTCGCGGTTGCGTCTTCTTCTCCATTCACCTTCCTCACAGACAGGACCAAATATCCGGCACAGAATTTTTCATTCGAAAGAACCCAAAATCAACTCCGCTGTCCTGCTTATCGTCCAGCCTTCGGCTCCGTACAGCAAGACTGGCAGAATGAGCGTTTTGTAAAGCATGACTTTGGTCTTTCGAGTGAGGTGTTTTGACCCCAGTTATTTGGACAAGACGAAGTAGCAGCGGTTGCCAAGGGCGATTCTATGCCGGATCTCCACTGTGGTGTCATTTGTGGAATTTACGTTTGCCCCGAGGTAGACGAACTCCTTAACTACCTCGAAATTGTAGCTGTAAATTGTTATATTTTGTTCCAGGTGGTGAGCGACGGATTGGTTTTTGCTTGTTTTGTCCTCATTGACCTTAAGACCAACTCGTTTCGCCTATTCTTCAATCGCCGTGAATGCTTCCACAATGCCACGGCGAGAACACGCAATGATGTCGATATCATCCGCGTATCCTAGCAGCTGGATGGACTTGTAAAAGATAGTGCCTTCCCTGTTGACGCCTGCCCGTCGCACTATCTGCTCCAGCACCAGGTTGAAGAAGTCACATGACAGCGCATCTCCTTGCCGAAATCCGGTGCATGTTTCGAATGGTTCCGAGGTCCTAGAACCGAGTTGCACGGTGCATCGCGTGTTTTTTAGCGTGGCGCGACACAACTGGATCAGTTTTACCGGGATCCCGAATTCGGCCATCGCCCCAAACAGTGCTTCACGATGAATGCTGTCGTATGCGGCTTTGAAATCGATGAAAAGATGGTGTGTATCGATCCGGAACTCGAAGTGTGAAAATTTGGTCTATAGTTGATTTGCCGGGCCGGAAGCCGCACTGGTAGCTGTCGATTAGTGCGGTGCAAACTGGTTTTAGACGTTCACACAATACGCTGGACAGGATCTTGTATGCGACATTGAGCAGGGATATACCTCTATAGTTCTTACAAGAGGTAGGATCGCCTTTTTTGTGGACGGGGCATATAGAGCTGGTATTCCAGTCGTCGGGCATGCTCTCATCTTCCCAAATTCTGCAGATGATCTGGTGCATGCTCCCTACCAGAACATCGCCGCCAGCCTTGAAGAGCTCTGATGGCAAGCCATCTGAGCCTGCGGCCTTGTTGTTCTTCAGCTTCTGAATAGCTGTGCCCACTTCTTCGATGCTGGGTGGGAGGACTACTTCAGCGGCTGGAGTTGGGATTTCCTCGGTCCCTACCACTCTCTCTTGGTCATGCTCGTTAAGCAGCTGCTGGAAATGCTGCTTAAATACATCCACTATTCCCTGCGGGTCGGTGACAAGATTACCGACCTTTCGAAGAGCCTGGGTGCCCTTTTTGAAGCCTCCTGCAAGGCCTTTGGCTTTCTTGTAAAAGACTCGTGTTTTATGTTTATCCCTAGACTCCTCGATATCCTTGAGCTGGGAGGCTGCGAAGATTCTTTTCTTTTGTCGCAGTAGTTTTTTCTCCTCCCTTCTTCTGGCTCGGTGCTCTTCTTGCGCTGCGCTGGTTTTCCTCTGCAGCCCCTTTGGTATGCCTCGTCGGTTGCTGCCTTGTTCTGCTCACACTCGCCATCATACCACGGGTTTCTTGTCGGGGGTGGTAGGTATCCTAAGGTGGTTTCGGCTACTTGCCGAAGACTCTGGCAACCTTTGGTGTGCTCAGTCGGCCAATACCTCCTCCTGATGGGCTGGTGCAGCTTTCTGACATTGGACAGTCGAGCTCTGAATCTTGCTGCTACGAGGAAGTGGTCGGAGTCGACATTTGCCCCTCGGAATGTTCGCACATCCAGGATGTTTGACGAGTGCCTTGCGTCAATGAGCACATGGTCGATTTGGTTGGCGGTTCGACCGTCCGGAGATCGCCAGATTGCTGTGTGGATTCGCTTGCGAGGGAATCTTGTGCTACTTATCACCGCATTACGAGCTGTCGCAAAGTCAGCGAGGCGGAAGCCGTTATCTGTTGTTGTCCCGTGGAGGCTGTGCTTTCCGATCACTCCGCCAAAGGTGTTATCCTTACCGATTTTGGCGTTGAAGTCCCCAAGCACGATTTTTACATCGCACTCCGGACAAGCTCCGTAGGCGTTGTCCAGGAGGTTATAGAAGTCCTCCTTGATAGGGTCTGCAGGGAATAAGGGTGAAACTAAATACATATATGCTGTCATCAATGAGGGACGCTCACCACCGACATCTTGGCCAGAACGTTTGTATTGGCAAATATAAGTTCGAGGTAGTTAAGGACTTCGTCTACCTTGGCTCCGCAGTGACCTGGAACAACGGCATCAGTTCCGAAATCAAACGAAGAATCACTCCTGCCAATCGCGGTTTTTTTGGGCTCAGGAGGCAATTGAGTAATAGAGCCCTCTTCCGAACGACAAAGTTGACTCTATATAAGACCCTTATCATCCTGGTCCTGCTGGTCCTCCTGTCCCCAAACAGGCCACGTGCAGCCGAACAACTTGCGGACGCTCTAGACCGCTATAAAGTGGACATAACCGACATCAAGGAAATGCGATGGAATGGACCGGGCTAAACACGGATGAAAAACTGCGACATCTACTACGGTGACCGCTATAGGGAGAGAGGACAGAGACTATTTGGATGCGGATCTGTTGTTAGAGGTGGACTAAGGCATAAAGTCCTTAGCTTCCAGTATGTGAGTAAGCGCCTTATAACGATCCGCATAAAGGCAACATTTTGTAACATCAGCCTCATATGTGTCCATGCCCCCACGGAAGACAGTGTTGACTCCATCAAAGATGGTTTCTTTGATCTCCCAGACAGGTCATACGCCAAATGCCCCATCTATGACACCAAAATCATACTAGGAAAACACCGTGAAAAACACGTTCGATGACATGGCTGTGTCGGGATTCGATCCCGTGTCATTGGCGTCAGAGGCCAACACACTACCCACTGCGCCACGGCGCTCTCAATTCCTAGGTTGCAAGGAAGAAATCTCACAACCCAATCGGAATTCGATATATTTATGGTCCGACAGCGTAGCATCAGGCAAGACTCGCCAGTTAGTGATGTCCTTCACATATCTGTTGGATAGGGTCAGGTCAATCACCTCCTGTCGTCTTGTCGTAACAAACGTTGGTTGAGAGCCAACATTGTTGATGGTAAGGTCAGACGAGAGAGTGAAGTCCAACAGACGGTCCCCCCTTGTGTTACACTTGCTGCTGGCCCAAGCAGTGTTTTGGGCATTAGCATCGCAACACAAGATGAGACCAATCTTTTTGTCTTCACAGTACTCTACGAGTTCAGAGACTTCCTTCGGTGGTGGAGGTAGTAACGAATCGTAGGGAAAGTAGGCAGACGAAACGACGAAGTGTTCTATTGCTCCATGCGTTTTGTAGCTTACTCGAGCAGCTTAGCAAGTATGTCAAAAGGCGGCCTTGAAGTCGACGAATAGATGGTGAGCGTCGACTTGAAATTCATTGGTTTTTTCCAGGATTTGCCGTAGTGTGAAGATTTGGTCGATGGTGGACTTCGCTGGCCTGAAGCCACACTGATAAGGACCTATCAGCTTATTTACGAACGGCTTCAGGCGTTCACACAGCGAACATCTTGTATGCGTTCTCCATTACAACATTAAGGAGACTTATTCCTCTGTAGTTGGCTCAGTCAAAGGAGTCTCCTTTTTTGTGGATCGGACAAACAATGCTGAGACTCCATTCCTCGGGCATGCTTTCCTCTGACCATATCTTACAGATGAGCCGATGCATGTTCCTAACCAGCTCACCCCAGCTGCTTTGAAGAGCTCAGCAGGCAGTCCATCTGCGCCAGCAGCTTTATTCGACTTCGAGTTTCTCTGCGATCTTCGTCATTAAGAAATGGGTCATTCTGCCTGACGGCGGTATATTGGCTGTCATTGCCGTTATACAGTCTGCAAAAGTGGTTTTTCCATATTCTCAGCATCGACTGCGATTCTACTACTAGGTGTCCGTTCTCACCCCTGCAGCCTTCCGTTCTGGCTTTATAACATTGGCATGTTCGCTTTATCTGTTGATAAAACTTTCAAACGTCACGCCTGCAGTAACACCTCTCCAAATCCTCAATCGCTCGCTTCTCGTGCTCTTTCTTTTTACTTCTAAGAAGCTTATGCTCCTCCCTTCTTTTTAACTCGTAGAGCTCACGAGCTGCTTTTGTTCTTTTATGCAGCGAGTCCTTATATGCATCCTACTTCGCTGTATGAATCCTCCTGCACTCGTCATCGAACCAGGTGTTTCTTCGTGGTGGAGCCTTGAAACCCAAAACTTCGGATGCAAAGCTTTTCAGGGCTTGTTTGCAAAGGCTCCACTGCTGTTCTATTGATTGACAGGTGTATTGGAGAGCTTAAGGGAGACGCGATCGGTAAAAGCACGAGCGGTTTCTGGCGATAGTAGCTTTCCGACGTCATAACTTTGTATTCTTACTTTGTATTCCGCTGCGTTCGTGATATCCGTAATCGCATCTTGGCTACTATATGAAGTGGTCCGAGTCCATGTTAGCCCCGCGGAAAGTTCGAACATCAAGAATAGTGGAGGAGTGTCTGACGTCGATCGCGATGTGATCAATCTGGTTGGTAGTCGATTGATCAAAAGACCGCCAGGTGCCTTTGTGTGTATCGAGGTGCGGGAAGCGCGTACTGGCTAGAAGGAGATTTCGCCCCGTAACAAGGCCAATCACCCTGTGTCCGTTATCGGAGGTGGTGTCGTGTAGGCTATGTTTGCCGATGACTCGTTCAAATATGCTTTCCTTACCCAGCTTAGCATTGAAGTCTCCTAGTACAATTTTGATGTCATAGCTGTGACATTGGGCATACGTTCTGTCTAGGAGATCGTAGAACTCATCTTTGGCGGAGTCATCCTTGTCTTCCGTGGGGGCGTGGACGCAGATCAGGCTGATGTTAAAAAATGTAGCCTTGATACGGATTGTTATGAGGCGTTCGCTCACATGCCGAAAGCTTAGGAATTTTTACCTTAGTCCACCTCGAACAACAAATCCGCATCCAAACAATCGTTGCCCGCTCTCCCTATAGCAGTCGCCGTAGTAAATATCGCAGTTTTTCATCCGCTTTATACCCGGTCCATTCCATCGCATTTCCTAATTGGCGGTGATGTCCGCTTTATAGCGGTCTAGGGCGTCCGCAGGTTGTTCGGCTGCACGTGGCCTGTTTAGGGACCTAACATTCCACGTACAAAGCCGAAGGTCATTGTCCTTTTTTCGTTTTTTGCAAGGGTCGTCAACATAAATGTTGTTTCCCTTGGATAAACTAAATGAATGCAATATCATTTAGAAATGCAAAGTTGATCGACATAGCCCGACATGAGCTCACTCAAGCCTTATATAAACACACTGAACATATAATCTCGATTTCTTCCTGTGATAAATGATGGTTGAATGAACAATTATGCAAAGAAACTCCATTGGAAATTGCAAAAAACGAAATCTAATTCACCTGCTTGAATTGAAATTAATTATAAATCGATTATGCAACCGTTAAGTCAGACAAACACGGCTCCCGGCCCACATGTTTTCCGCCCCTTTCGACCGGAATAACTGACTATTGCCATTTGACATTCATTTGTTTATGTTGTTCGCTTTGTTGTTTTCCAAAAAACAAGTTTTCAACAATCTCAGCAGTCGCAGATACACACGCCCATAAACAAACCAAACAACGCCATTAGGACTAATTAAATTGCCGTCAGTCCCTCGCCAAGATTAAGTGGCCAGAACAACAAAATGCAAAATTTTTGGAAGAAAAAGTTACTCAATCACTTGATTTTGGTTTTAACACTTTTATTCGATGCGATACAGTCATTCATCTCTCACTTAGTAGCTATAGGAGGCTGTCCCGTAGCCAAGCGCGTTCATTTGTTCATCGATCCAGTTGCGGGCAACTGCCACGTTGGCATATGCTGCCGGAATGGGATCGTTGCATCCCAGGCCCCATGCGACTATGCCACTTTGGACGTAACGATTTTCAGAGGGCACTGCCGGACACACTAATGGACCGCCACCATCGCCCTGACATGTGTCGACACCCTGTTGTCCGCCGGCGCACAAGAACGATGGATCCAGAATGAAATATTTGCCCAATCGTGCGGCTCGTAACTGATCTTGACACCGATCGAATGCTACGATTGGCAGAGGAACTCGTTTCAGTATTACGCTGTATTTTCCCTTGTTCCCGAAGATGTCTCGGCCCCAGCCGCTCGACAAGCATGTCTCGCCGACTGGTGGTTGATTGTTTGCCGCTGGAAGGCAGACGACATTGATGTGGTCAGCCAACGGGATGGGTGCATTCAATACGACCAACGCAAAGTCGTTGGCCACGGTTTTTGGATTGAAATTCGGATGCATGATGATTTGGCGCGCATTTTGCTCCTGATACGGAAGACGCTCCTTAATCGTTTGGGCGTCCCATTCGCCGGCTCGAGCCTTAAACTGATTTGGTTCATATTTTCGAACGCAGTGCGCAGCTGTCAACACCACCTGAGGATGAATCAAAGAACCCACGCAGAAGTACTCGTCGTTTTCGGACTTCAACAGGGCCACGGTCCACGGGAGTTCGCCAAAGTTCGCTTCGTTGTTGTTATTTCCGGTGATTTCAAAGTCCACTTGCATGTTGCGAATACCACATCCTGATGGTTGATTGGGTCGTTCCGCGACCGGTGTGGGATTAATAGGCTCCGAGACGGTACGATTGTCAATGCAACAAATGTCTAGAATATCCTGACAGCTGTACGGGTCGAAACGGATGTCGATCTTGCCGAAACCATCGATCTCGCCATCATCGCGGATTACATTATCGCCCGGTCGACACAGATAGTACGGCACACAGGTACACTTCACTCCGTCGTCGTTGCGCAGGATCTGCGGTTCGATGGTTGCTGTAATCGGCTCGGAAGTCACAATGTCCCCGATTCCCGGCCTCCGGGTGGCCGGCGGACGCGAGGTAGACGACATATTCTGACTGAAGACATCCGCTATCACTTGATCTATATTCGGTTGATCCTGAGCGTTAATGATTCCCGCTAACAGCGCCCATGTCACTAGTAAAATCCTCGTACACATCTCGACAATCTGAAAGCGAATAGAACAGACGAAATGTATTTCATGTGTCAGAGCTGTAAATAAACCTCGAGATTAGTTTATCAGCTAGCTAACGACCTAGACCGGGGAGAAGGAATTGAAAACAAGTTTCCAATTGAGCGGCCAACTTACCAATAATCGTCGCGACACTTCTGTGTTTCCAATGATCCACTACGAATGTAGGAAGTCGACTAAACTCGATTCGAATTTAATGACCTCTGGCACGCATCCAATCTATGTACCTATTACACACTGGGAATTTGCTGTCCCACTTTGCCACTTTGATTTCGTAACGATCCCCACTCGGTGGTTTTGCTTTCGTTTTGAGACGACTTCGAAATGACTAGTGAATTGAGTGGAGAAGCGGAGAATCGCTTCGATCGATCGTTGTTTAATCCGATCGCGTCTGTGGTTGCCTCACAAATGACGAAGGCACTGGAGTTGAGTCGAGAGAAAATCGCAAGCCAAGCTACTTACGTACGATGAGATACAAGTGAGTATGAAATGCAAATCTCTTGACCGTGAAAATGTCGACGTTAGTGTGACACTGACTTTACCAGTAATCCGTTGGAACGAGTTTTCAGGTTTTTTTCCTACTCTCTGTCTACGTTTTTGCGTTGATCTTCTTCGTCTTTGGGGTTTTTTTGCCGATCTTGGACAAGCTGGTAAGCACACGGTATGAACATTTCCCAGAACAACATCTTATTGCGAAATGCTGAAGGGTATGGTTGAATGGTTGACAGAAAATGTTATGACTGAAGATGGTAGGTTCCTTGGTATTGGAATAGATAAGCAGTGCATTAGCAACCTGACGTCTGTCGTCCTAGGTAGACGCTAACGAACACTAATTGCTTCGTTGTCATCGGAGCTCGTTTATTCTTGATTGCCTCTCTCGGACCATTTAATGTACATAGGTAGTTGGAACGACTGGATTGCACATATTTTTCTTTTGTCCAGAAGAAAGAAGAACCTCGCGACTAAGCAGATTTTTTACGTTAAGTTGTCTCCTTTCTTGCGTAGGTACATACCGACATACATACAATGTAGGTGAAAATCTTCGATCGATAGTGTGCACGTTCTTGTAATACTTACTTATCAGGCAAGCGACCCATGGAGGATCTGAGCCTGAGCTATAGCTGCCTTCCATCCTTGACGGTCCCGGGCACGCTGCTTCCAGTTGTCAAGACCAAGATGTCTTACATCCGCGATTGTATGTATGTATGTTGGCGTTACAGTCCATGAAGAACCTGAGCCGAGCTCATCCGCTCATCCGCGATTACTTGGTCTTTATACCGGAGGTTCGGTCTTCCTCTACTTCTCGAACCAGGAGGCTCGGAGTCGAAGACCCTCTTAGCTGGAGCGTTGATGTCCATGCGCTCGATGTGGCCGAGCCAGTGTAGTCGATGGATCCTTGCCTTCCGGAATACATCCACATCTTGGTACAGCTCTTAGAGTTCGCAATTGTATCTTCTTCTCCATTCACCTTCCTCACAGACAGGACCAAATATCCGGCGCAGAATTTTTCTTTCGAAAGAACCCAAAATCAGCTCCGCTGTCCTGCTTATCGTCCAGCCTTCGGCTCCGTACAGCAAGACTGGCAGAATGAGCGTTTTGTAAAGCATTACTTTGGTCTTTCGAGTGAGGAGTTTTGACCCCAGTTGTTTGGACAAGCCGAAGTAGCAGCGGTTGCCAAGGGCGATTCTATGCCGGATCTCCACTGTGGTGTCATTTGTGGAATTTACGTTTGCCCCGAGGTAGACTGTAATTGTTATATTTTGTCCCAGCTGTAGCTGTAAATTGTTATATTCTGTTGACGCCTGCCCGTCGCACTATCTGCTCCAGCACCAGGTTGAAGAAGTCACATGACAGCGCATCTCCTTGCCGAAATCCGGTGCATGTTTCGAATGGTTCCGAGGTCCTAGAACCGAGTTGCACGGTGCATCGCGTGTTTTTTAGCGTAGCGCGACACAACTGGATCAGTTTTCCCGGGATCCCGAATTCGGCCATCGCACCAAACAGTTCCTCACGATGAATGCTGTCGTATGCGGCTTTGAAATCGATAAAAAGATGGTGTATACCGATTCAAACTCGTTGGTCTTTTCCAGGATTTGTCGAAGTGTGAAAATTTGGTCTATAGTTGATTTGCCGGGCCGGAAGCCGCACTGGTAGCTGCCGATTAGTGCGGTGCAAAATGGTTTTAGACGTTCACACAATACGCTGGACAGGATCTTGTATGCGACATTGAGCAGGGATATACCTCTATAGTTCTTGCAAGAGGTAGAATCGCCTTTTTTGTGGATGGGGCATATAGAGCTGATATTCCAGTCGTCGGGCATGCTTTCATCTTCCCAAATTCTGCAGATGATCTGGTGCATGCTCCCTACCAGAACATCGCCGCCAGCCTTGAAGAGCTCTGATGGCAAGCCATCTGAGCCTGCGGCCTTGTTGTTCTTCAGCTTCTGAATAGCTGTGCCGACTTCTTCGATGCTGGGTGGGAGGACTACTTCAGCGGCTGGAGTTGGGATTTCCTCGGTCCCTACCACTCTCTATTGGTCATGCTCGTTAAGCAGCTGCTGGAAATGCTGCTTAAATACATCCACTATTCCCTGCGGGTCGGTGACAAGATTACCCTCACAGTTTCGAAGAGCCTAGGTGCCCTTTTTGAAGCCTCCTGCAAGGCCTTTGGCTTTCTTGTAAAAGGCTCGTGTTTTATCTTTATCCCTAGACTCCTCGATATCCTTGAGCTGGGAGGCTGCGAAGGTTCTTTTCTTTTGTCGCAGTAGTTTTTCCTCCTCCCTTCTTCTGGCTCGGTACTCTTCTTGCGCTGCCCTAGTTTTCCTCTGCAGCGCCTTTTGTACGCTTCGTTGGTTGTTGCCTTTTTCTGCTCACACTCGCCATCATATCACGGGTCTTTTGTCGGGGGTGGTAGGTATCCTAAGGTGGTTTCGGCTGATTCCTGAATGGCTGAGCGGCAATGCAGCCACATATTATTGGCATTTGTGTTCGACGTGGGCATACCATAAAATCTTTCGCTCAGCTGCTCCCTGTAGACTCTGGCAACCTCCGGTGTGCTCAGGCGCCCAATGGCGAACCTCCTCCTGATGGGCTGGTGCAGCTTTCTAACATTGGACAGTCATGCTCTGAATCTTGCTGCTACGAGGAAGTGGTCAGAGTCGACATTTGCCCCTCTGATTCGCTTGCGAGGGAATCTTGTGCTACTTATCACCGCATTACGAGCTGTCGCAAATCAGCGAGTCGGAAGCCGTTATCTGTTGTTGTATCGTGGAGGCTGTGCTTTCCGGTCACTCCGCCAAGGGTGTTCTCCTTACCGATTTTGGCGTTGAAGTCCCCGAGCACGATTTTTACATCGTACTCCGGACAAGCTCCGTAGGCGTTGTCCAGGAGGTCGTAGAAGTCCTCCTTGATAGGGTCTTCAGCCTCATCGGTAGGGGCGTGTGTACATATAAGGCTGATGTTATAAAATCTGCCTCTTCATAGCTTTTCTCTTTTTTACGTGGGTGGATTGTTAGCCAGCCGCACAAGCGCCATTCTGGTCGGGGTTTTGTCGCTGCATACGTTTGTTCACCTCCCAACGGTTGTTGAAGAGGCTATCCAGAGGGCGCCGCGAGGAGGGCGTATGTCAACTTGACCCGGGCATTTAAACAGGGATCGTTACTGGCATCTCGCCAGGTTGAGAGCAATCATCAAGTTTACCCTGTATGTCCAAGCCCATGACCTCTGGGCCATGGACGTGGGCCCTAAACCCACTAAAAAACACGTCCCTCAGAAGACCTTAAGGTAATACGTGCTCTACATATACATAGCATCCAATTGTAGAACTAATCTTCTTCTTAACGAGCGTTCCAGTTCGGGGTGGACCTGGGCCTCAACCAGCATACCCTCCAACTGACACGATCATTAACTAGCCTTTCCTGTTGCCGCATACCCAGTTGGCCGAGTTCTCCTTCTTCCTGTGTGCGCCATCTTAAATGCGGCCGTCCTCTGTTTCTTCGTCCCTCGGGGTTGGTCTCAAAGACTCTCCGGGCTGGAGCTGTGGTGTCCATTCGCTCTATATGGCCTAGCCAACTTAGGCGTTCAATCTGTAGACGCCTGACTAGACTCATGTCGCTGTACAGCCCGTAAAATTCGTGGTTGAATCTTTTCCTTCATCCCCCGTCTGCGTTTATAGGCCCGAAAATCACGCGCAAAATCTATCTCTCGAAACGACCAAGGGCCTCCTCATCCGCTTTTAATAGTGTCCATGCTTCTGCGCCGTACAACAGGACCGGGAAGTCAAGGGTCTTATAACTTTGTCGTTCGGGAGACGGTTCTATTACTCAATCGCCTCCTGAGCCCAAAGAAACAGCGATTGGCAGGAGTGATTCTGCGTTTGATTTCGGAACTAATAGCGTTTTTCCAGGTCACTGCGGAGCCAAGGTAGACGAAGTCCTTAAATTCCTCGAACTTATATCTGCCAATACAAACGTTCTGGCCGAGACGTCGGTGTTGAGCGTCCCTTTTTGATGACAGCATATATTTAGTTTTGCCCTCGTTTACCGCCAAACCAATTTTCGCCGCCTCCATCTCAATACTCGCAAACGCCTCATTGACATCTCGCTGTGATCTACCTCTTATGTCAATAGAAATAGATTGCGCCTCTTGTATTGGCCAGTGATTTTTGCACAATCATTTCCAATATGATGTTGAAGAAATCACACGACAGCGTATCGCCCTGTCTAAATCCTTTTTTGACATCAAAACTATCGGTAAGGTGTTCACCGATTCGGATGGAGCAGCGAGCATTCTCCAAAGTCATCCTGCATAGTCTGACGAGTTTAGCAGGGATGTCAAAGGTAGACATAGCGTTGTATAGCTCGTCTCTAATTACGCTGTCGTATCCGGCTTTGAAGTCGACAAATAGGTGGGGAGTGTCGACTTGAAATTCATTGGTTTTTTCCAGGATCTGCCGTAGTGTGAAGATTTGGTCGATAGTAGACTTCCCTGGCCTTAATCTGCACTGATAAAGACCTATCAGCTTATTTACAAAATACTTCAGCCGTTCACACAAAACGGCAGAGAAGATTTTAAGAAGACGGATTCCTTAGGAGGTGGCGGGGTCAGAATATCGGGCAATCTATGCTGAGACTCTATTCCTCGGGCATGCTTTCCTCTTACTATATCTTACAGATGAGCTGATGCATACTCCTAACCAAGTCATCTCCAGCTGCTTTGAAGAGCTTGGCAGACAGTCCGTCTGCGCCAGCAGCTTTATTCGACTTGAGTTTCGATCTTAACTTTGTTGAGAGAGTCACGGAATTCTCTGCGATTTTCGTTGTTAAGAAATGGACCATTCTGCCTTACGGCATATTGACTAACATCGCCGTTATACAGTCTGCAGAAGTGGTTTTTCCATATTCTCAACATCGACCGTGATTCTACTAATAGGTGTCTGTTCTCATCCCTGAAGGCCTCCATGTTCGCTTTATCTGTTGATAAAACTTTCGAACGTCACGCCTGCAGTAACACCTCTCCAGATCCTCAATAGCGCACTTCTCGTGCTTTTTCTTCTTTCTCCTGAGAAGGTTATGCTCCTCCCTTCTTTTTAACTCGTAGAGCTCACGAGCTGCTCTTGTTCTTCTATGCAGCGAGGCTTTATATGCATCCACATATGAGAATGTGTTGGCGAGCTTAAGGGAGCAGCGATCTGTAAAAGCACGAGCGGTTTCTGGCGATAGTAGTTTTCCCACGTCATAACTCTGTATTCTTACTCTACTCCGCTGCGTTCGTGATATCCGTAGGCGCATCTTGGCTACTACAAGATAGTGGTCCCAGTCGATGTTACATCGTTGGAAAGTTCGAACATCAAGAATATTGGAGGAGTGTCTGACGTCGATCGCGATGTGATCAATCTGGTTAGTGATTGATTGATCTGGCGACCGCTAGGCGCCTTTGGGTATATCGAAATGCGGGAAGCGTGTGCTGGCTAGAAGAAGATTTCGCTCCGTAGCAAGATCAATCAGCCTGTGTCCGTTATCTTATGTGGTGTCGTGTAGGCTCCTTACCCAGTTTAGCACTGAAGTGTCCTAGTACAATTTTGATGTCATAGCTGGGACATTGGGCATACGTTCTGTCTAGGAGATCGTAGAATTCATCTTTAGTGGAGTCATCCTTGTCCTCCGTCGGGGAGTGTATGTGTCCACTCTGACGTTACGGATCGTTATGAGGCGTTCGCTCACATGCCGAAAGCTTAGTACTTTTTGTCTTAGTCCACCTCGAACAACAAATCCGCATCCGAACAATCGTTGTCCTCTCTCTCTATATAGCAGTCGCCGTAGTAGATATCGCTCTATACCCGGTCCATTCCATTGAATTTCCTGGATGGTGGTTAAGTTCGCTTTTTAGCGGTCTAGGGCGTCCGCAAGTTGTTCGGCTACACGTGGCCTGTTTAGGGACCTAACATTCCACGTACAGAGCCGAAGATCATTGTGCTTTTTTTGTTTTTGCAAGGGTCGTCCACATTAATCCGGTCCTTTTTATCCGAGGCTTGTGGTTGTTTCGGAGTTTGTGTTTTCTTACGGTTACGGCTTACTAGGCCGTAGCTCAACTGACTAATCCTGTTTCTGACACAGGAGGCTCGCCATTCGCCCTTCCCCATCTGCAATTTTAATAGAAAATCTCCAGATGGCACCACGAGGACGTGGGGACGGCACTTACTAACAGTGCCGCAAGATGTTCGTCTGCGGTGGCTTTTCTCGCTTTCTAGCAAGCCAGCATCCGTCGGATAGATGCTACTCCTACGAGGCCTTTGTTAGTCCTTTGCCATTCGTGGAACTAATCACCCTCCACCAAAATTGCTTAGCTTGCCGGGATACAATGGCTTAGTACAGGTAATGTCTCTCGAGATCCGTCTTTAGAAGAACCCGAATGTAAGAAGCAATTATTGACCCTTTCTCATTCCCTCACTTCCTTAACTCCAAGGTGGTACAGCATACGTCGATGGATGCATGGCTAAGAGGGTGCTTGGCTATTAGTATGCGAACTTCGGATACCTCCCTGCAGCGGATCGCTTCGCTGTATGTGACCGTATTTTCCCATGTACCTACCCGTGAGAACAAAATTTCGTCACAAAAGATGTAAATAACGTTCTCAACGTTGACCTAATAAGCCAATGATGGAACCTGAGTAACATTGAGTACAGAATCAAGTTGCTTGTAACGGATAGTCCGTCGTTTCCTAGAAACTGCGCCTATCTGGATCTTATGCTCCTTGACTCACGACTGCGACTGGCTGACACGAACGAATGGTCTGCGAACTGCTTACGTACCATCAAATACGACAGTGACCATTGGGGACTTGGTGCCATAATCGAAATACCGGACGAGTGTGCAGAAATGGTAAAGTAAGTCCAAACGCCCCCTACGCCCTACTATAGGGCACGTTGGGCATGCACCGAAAGGCGACCATATACGCACTTCACGGAGAGAAAAGTAGACGCCTGTCAAGACTCAAACTCCTGTACAGGCAGTTTAACGACAGACAAAACCCGGAGGTCAGGACACTGAAGTCACTGATTAAGTATCTCAAACAGTTGATCAGGGAAAATTACAAAATATCTGTAAGTCTGCATTGGAACAACAAAATTTGCGCTGTAAAATCCAACAACGCGAATGTGTTCCCGCAGATAAATAAAATATTTCGGAGAAAAAATCTGAAGGACATTCAGGATCACAATCTTCCGAAAACGTCAGACAACGAACGTCTACTACGCACAGTCAGCATTTATCCAGAGGGCGCTGTCCTGGACGACGACTTCTTTGTGATCGAGGATCCTCAGGGGAAAATGGCAAAGTGAGAACTGCCTTCCAGAAAGTGTACAAGGTGAATGAAAGCATTCCCCCGAATCACGTCATGGAGAACAGAGCCCATTTACATCACTTCCACCTACAACACGATATCGAACATTGACGGTCCGAGAAACTTGGTTTCACCAGGTTCAGTGAGGATTTCACGGCAAACAATGCCGTCACCAATGAGGGGGCTAACCCACTATTCGACGAAGGATCTTCAGTTGATCCTCATGTCACTCAAAAAGAAAAAGTCCGCCGGTATTGATGGTGTATCTAATGTTGTGCTCAGGCACCTCCCACCAGTGGCTATATAGAGAGGTACACCGTCCTGTTCAACAATGCACTGAATAATGCATATTACCAGGTGCATTGGAAAACGACGGTGGTCCAACCAGTCCCTAAGAGGGGCAAAGACTCCTCTAACCCGGCAAATCTCCGGTCGATAAGTCTCCTTCCGAGTATCAGCAAGGTCTTCGAGAAGGTGATCCACAGAGCTCTGTCGAAATGGGCTAAGGATAAAATCATAATTCCAGATCACCAATTCGGTTTCAGGGCAGGCCCTGATACCGTACATGCCGCGTTGAAACTGGTGTAGGATATCCAATGTAATAAATGCAAGAACCAATGTACGGGTGCCTGCCTGGTTGACGTGGAAAAAGCCTTCGACACCGAATGGTTAGAAGGACTCAACTACAAGCTTAAACGGTTGGGCATAAGTAAACCATTGCTAAGTGTACATATATGATCTGTGACTTCTACTCAACCGTTCGATATTAAAAATGGTCCGCAACAGGGCACAGTGAATTCACCGATCCTTTCAGCATTTACATCAGTGATCTGATGATTTCTCTTCGGCCAGGACCTCAACCAACAAGCCTCTCCAGCCGGCCCGATCTTTGGCCAGCCGCTTCCAGTGTCGCACGCCCAGTTGGTTGAGGTCCCCTTCCACCTGTGCGCGCCACCTTAAATGCGGTCGTCCTCTGCTGCGTCGTCCCTCGGGGTTGGAGTCGAAGACTCTTCGGGCCGGAGCGTTGATGTACATTCGCTCTACATGGCCTAGCCATCTTAGACGTTGGATCCGAAGACGTCTTACCAGGCCGATGTCGCTGTACAGCCCGTACAGTTCTTGGTTGAATCTCCTCCTCCATTCTCCGTTTACACAAACGGGACCAAAGATTGCACGCAGAATTTTCCACTCGAAACGTCCAAGAGCCTCTTCATCCGCTTTTGATAACGTCCAAGCCTCAGCGCCGTAGAGGAGGACCGGGATGATTAAGGTTTTGTAGAGGGAAACCTTAGTTTTTCGAGAGAGGGCTCTACTACTCAATTGCCTCTTGAGCCCGAAGAAGCAGCGATTGGCAAGAGTTATTCTGCGTTTTATCTCAGCGCTGGTGTCGTTGCTACTTGTCACTATCGAGCCAAGGTAGAAGAAGTCCTTGACTACTTCAAAAATATAGCTGCCGAAGGTGACGTTCTGACCAAGACGTCGGTGTTGTGCGTCTTTCTTGGATGACAGCATATATTTGGTCTTGTCCCCATTTACCCTTAGACCCACTTTCGCCGCATCTGCTTCAATGCTTGCGAACGCCTCATTGCCGTCTCGCTTTGTCCGTCCGTCCGTCCAATAACGTCAATGTCATCTGCGTAGGCAAGCAATTGTGTGGACTTGAAGTAGATCGTACCTCTTGTATTGGCCGCAGAGTCCCGCACGATCTTTTTATGAATAATGTTGAAGAAATCACATGACAGTGCGCCACCCTGTCTAAAACCTTTTTTAGTCACCTCCGACCTAAATGGAACAGCGAGAGTTCTCCATAGTCATCCTGCATAGTCTGACGAGTTTGGCAGGAATGTTAAAACATGACATGGCTCTGTATAGCTCGTCTCTATAAACACTGTCATACGCGGCTTTAAAGTCTACGAAAAGATGGTGCGTGTCGACCTGGAATTCATGGGTCTTCTCCAAGATCTGCCGTAGTGTAAATATTTGGTCTATCGTGGATTTTCCTGGCCTGAAACCTATCAGATTGTCCACGAACGGTTTCAGGTACTTACACAGTACGGCAGAGAGTATCTTGTACTCGATGTTCAGGAGGCTTATGCCTCTGTAATTGGCGCAGTCATAGGGGTCTCCTTTCTTATGGACCGGGCAAACGATACTGAGATTCCATTCATCGGGCATGCTTTCTTCCGACCATATCTTGCAGATGAGCTGGTGCATGTTCCTAACCAGCTCATCGCCAGCTGCTTTAAACAGCTCCGCGGGGAGTCCGTCTGCTCCAGCAGCTTTATAAGACTTAAATTTCGATATCGCTATCTTAACGTCGTCTAGGTCGGGTGGACGGGATTCTCCTTCGTCTTCATCCATTGTGAATGGTTCGCTCTGCCTGACGGCGGCATTTTGACTATCATCGCCGTTATACAGTCTGCAGAAGTGGTCCTTCCACAATCTCAGCATCGACTGTGAAGTTCTGTGATGACTGGAAGTTGAAAATCAACTTCCAGAAATCAGAGACTATGTTATTCGGAACGCCGCGCCGCTGTCTAGGGCCTTTAGGGACACTAGAAAGCACTGGCGAAGGTTCTTATTCCTTAGACAGGACCGGCGTCCACTGGCAAATAGAAATGTGGATGCCGCTCTGGCAAGGACACGACAGCTATTCCATAGCAGCCAACTTGATTCCAGGGTGAAGGTAATTTGCTACATAGCCTTAATCAGGCCCACGATTGCCTATGGATGTCTTATTTGGTTCAACGTGAGTGCCAGCTTGATGGGAAGGATTCGAGTGTTTGAGAGACAATGTCTAAGGACTTGTCTCGCATTGTACGAAACACCAGAATCCGAGTACACAAGGTTGTATTCCAACCAGGTCCTCTACGATAGGGACTACGGTCAATTATTGATCACTGGGGCTTACAACCCCAACAGCATGTACCATAAGCTAGTGCGACTTAAAGGCTTGGTCCCCCCAGAAGCATTCCTCTAGCTATAATTTTGGGATCGTTTGCTAAGTTTTAAGCAATAAGTATTGGTTACCCCCCTCAGCACGGAGTCAGTAAGGCATTTCTAAAGTAATTCGGTTAACTAAGCTATTGTAGCTATAGGAGTATGAAAATGAAATAATTTTTTAAACTGTAAACTGATATGAACTCGCCACCAAGGTCCTGAGATTTGAACCCGTTCGACTTTTCCTGTGGGGTTTTCTGAAGTCGCAGGTCTACGCGAATAAGCCAGCGACGCTTAAAGCCAACATAACCCATGCCATCGGTCAAATGAATTTGAACGCACCAAGAAGTCAGCAACAACACAATACTTGAATGAAAGTAGCACTGAGAGAGACTAATTGGTTGCATATTACAGTCAATTTAATTGTTATCATCATCAACTGTGTTATAAAAAAAAACAAAAATATAATGAAAAAAATATTGCGAGGAAACGCGGCACGCTCCTTTTGTTTCCGCCCGGGATCGAACCGGGGGCCTTCCGCGTGTTAGGCGGATGTGATAACCACTACACCACGGAAACAGCTTGGTGACTGTTTACTCATTTACAATCGCTTGCCCCCGGTTATTTGATTTATTCGCTTACAGGTGGTATGAAGTAGATATCGCACTAGAATACACAAGAAACAATTAAAAGTAAATTAAAATAAAAAGCTGAAATCACAAAAAAAAAAAAAAAAACGAAAATGCCCAAAGAGAAATCCCCAATGGCAGCAGGGCAGCAGCGAAACGCCAATGCAATGACTAACAGATTCAGGCGCCGTACATATGTGTCGGGGTGTCGGGAAAGAACACCTTTGGCGCTCTGGCGAGTTCGGAATCAGATGACGAATAAGAGGATATCGAAGCTTCAAATCAGGGATAAAGAATGAGATACCAATCTTTTGGCTTTGACAGGCATTTTGACAACTAGCCCCTACAAACGCGTTGCGGTTTGACGGCGTCTTGACTATGTCATTCTGCCTTGTTGCGAGCATTTTGCCACGTCTTGACTCTACACATCGACGTCTTGAGACTATCATTGGGTTAGTCAAAAGCGTCGTTTTTAAACGGAGATTAACACGCATAGTATCGGTGTAATAAAAACAAAAAAACCAACCCCTGCGGGAATCAGCGGGCAGACGTACGAAAGATTGGTATCGCATTCTTTATCCCTGCTTCAAATAGACGCATTCGACTCATCGAAGAGAAGGTGCGTGCTATAAAAGAAAGCCAACTACAGATAATAAATAAATCGGAGTCTACACGAGGGCTTTCTTTTTGCGCCTTTTTCTTTTGAACCTACGTTCCAATTTGAAGATGCGTCCACACGGAGCTTTTCTGCGCGTGCCTGTTTTTTGACATTTCGCTTCACATTTCAATTTCGTTGCCTGTGGTGATGTTTGAAAAGTAAGAATGGTATCCAAACGTACACTTCCAAGTCAGAAACAGGAATGAAGCGACATCGCAAAACAAAGAAAAGAAGATAAGGAAATGTCAAAAAAACCCACGAAGTAGCTACCCGCGCGTGAGTGTGCCAATGTATTTCTGTTTCACTTACCCTCTCTTTTACACTTATTTTAGCCCTCATCAGATAGCCCTCGTGTAGACTCCGACTAAGCAACAACAGCAACCAAACCAGGACCAACAACAACAGCAGCAGGAAAAAAAAAAAAAAAACAAAAGCAACTCCAGGGAAGAAGCAACAAGATCCGCAGCGGAAGCAAAAACAAGAACAGCCCAAAGAGCTAACCATAATGGACGAATCATAATGTCGTGTTCGAGCGCTCCGGCTTTTGACAGGCGTTGTACCGACACGATAAACATATTGTTACTCAAATTACTACGACTCCGAATAGGGTTCGATCACTGGATTGCGATAAACTACAACTGTCTACCTTTTTATTCATTATTCTAGCTCAGGTCGTTTTTGCAAGGGTCGTCAACATAAATCCGGTCCGTTATATCCGAGGCTTGTGGTTGTTTCGGAGTTTGTGTTTGTTTTACGGTTACGGCTTACTAGGCCGTAGCCCAGCCGACTAATCCGCAGGAGGCTCGCCATTCGCCCTTCCCCGTCTGCAATTTCCATAGGAAATCTCCAAATGGCACCACGAGGAGGTGGGGATAGGACTTACTAACAGTGCCGCAAGATGTTCGACTGCGGTGGCTCTTCTCGCTTTTTAGCAGGCCAGCATCCGTCGGATAGAAGCTACCCCTACGAGGCCTTTGTTAGTTCTTTGCCATCCACAAGAAAGGAGACCCCTCTGATTGCGCCAACTACAGAGGAATAAGTCTTCTTAACATCGCCTACAAAATCTTCTCTGCCGTTTTGTGTGAACGCCTGAAGCCTTTTGTAAATAAGCTGATAGGTCTTTATCAGTGCGGTTTCAGGCCAGGGAAGTCCACCATCGACCAAATCTTCACCCTACGGCAGATACTGGAGAAAACCAATGAATTTCAAGTCGACACTCACCACCTATTTGTCGACTTCAAAGCCGTATACGACAGCGTAATTAGAGACGAGCTGTACAACGCTATGTCTACCTTTGACATACCTGCTAAGCTCGTCAGACTGTGCAGGATGACTTTGGAGAATGCTCGCTGCTCCATCCGAATCGGTGAACACCTTACCGATAGTTTTGATGTCAAAAAAGGATTTAGGCGATGCGCTGTCGTGTGATTTCTTCAACATCATATTGGAAATGATTGTGCAAAAATCACTGGCCAATACCAGAGGCACAATCTATTTCAAATCCTCGCAACTCCTTGCATACGCCGACGATATTGACATAATAGGTAGATCACAGCGAGATGTCAATGAGGCGTTTGCGAGTATTGAGATGGAGGCGGCGAAAATTGGTTTGGCGGTAAACGAGGGCAAAACTATATGCTGTCATCAAAAAAGGACGCTCACCACCGACGTCTTGGCCAGAACGTTTGTATTAGCAGATATAAGTTCGAGGTAGTTAAGGACTTCGTCTACCTCGGCTTCGCAGTGACCTGGAACAACGACATCAGTTCCGAAATCAAACGCAGACTCACTCTTGCCAATCGCTGTTTCTTTGGGCTCAGGAGGCAACTGAGTAATAGAGCCCTCTCCCGAACGACAAAGTTGACTCCATATAAGATCCTTATCATCCCGGTCCTGTTGTGCGGCGCAGAAGCGTGGACACTATGAAAAGCGGATGAGGAGGCCCTTGGTCGGTTCGAGAGAAAGATTTTGTGCGTGATTTTTGGGCCTATAAACGCAGACGGGGGATGGAGGAGAAGATTCAACCACGAACTTTACGGGCTGTACAGCGACATGAGCCTAGTCAGGCGTCTACAGATTCAACGCCTAAGATGGCTGGGCCATGTAGAGCGAATGGACACCACAGCTCCAGCCCGGAGAGTCTTTGAATCCAACCCCGAGGGACGAAGAAGCAGAGGACGGCCGCCCTTAAGATGACGCACACAGGTGGAAGGGGACCTCAGCCAACTGGGTGTGCGGCAATGGAAAAGGCTAGCGAAAGGTCGTGCTGCCCCCCCATTTTGGTTGAGGCCCAGGTTCACCCCGAACTGTAGCGCCCACTAAGAAGAAGAAGAATCGTTTGAACTTGTAGTAGAATCCTTTTAACCATAGAAGGTAGAAGACTTTTTCCAAGTCAGGCGGGCAGGCTCCCATACAATGGTTCTTGCATTAATTTCATTGGATATCGGAGATTAGTTTCGACGCGGCACGATGGTATCATGCACTATCCTTATCGACCGAGATTTGCCGTGTTAGAGGATTCTTTGCCCCTCTTAGGGATTGGTTGGACCACCGCCGTTTTCCAATGCACCGGAGAGTATGCATTATTAAGTGCGTTGATGAACAGGATGGTGTACCTCTCTATAGCCACTGGTGAAAGGAGCTTGAGCACAGCATTGGATATACCATCAGTACCCGCGGATTTTTTCTCTTTTAGCAATTGGAGATCCTCCTTCAGAATTGTCACTGATCCTGGTGAAACCAAGTTTCTAGGACCGCCAATGTTCGATATCGTTTCGTAGGTAGAAGTGGTGTAACTGGGCTCTGTTCTCCAAGTCGTGGTCCGGGCACGTTGCCACTTTCTCCTGAGGATCCTAGTAGACATAGTAGACGTACGTTGTCTGACGTTCTCGGAGGCTTCAGATCCTGAATGTCATTCTGATTTTTTCTCCTTTATTTATTAAAGGGAACATATTCGCGTTGTTGGATTTTACAGCGCGAATTTTGTTGTTTCAGTACAGACTTACAGATATTTTGTAATTTTCCTTGATCAACTGTTGTATGTATGTATGTTGGCGTTACAATCCATGAAGGACCAAAGCCGAGCTTCTCTCAATCACCCATGTTGTGTGTGATTTTATTTTCCCATGGATGAAAGGGACCTACAGTTTATTGCCGGTTCCAAACGGGGAAATTCGAGAAGTTTTTCTTGACAACGACCTTGTCTTGTCCCTGGTCGCATTCCTCCGTTTTGTGGTCCTTCGCACACTTCACGCATCGAGGGTGCAATTCACAGTTCGACGCGGCATGCCCGAACCTTTGGCAGCGGACACATTGTAACACGTGTCCGCGCCTTTTTAATTTTTCCCATTTTACACGCAGACTGTCTAGGGAGGTAATTTACCTTAGACAGTCCAGCTTGCTGTTGGGAGTGAGCTGTAGCAGGAAGAAAGGCAGCCGCCGCTTCTCCCTCCTGGACCTGGCCCACAAAGCTGCGTTCTTCGCTCTCGAAGTTCTTGAGCTCAGAGAGCAATTCATCGGGGTCAGACGTCGATTCCATGTCCTTGAGGAGCATTGTCTGCAACCTCTCGGCCTTCGGTGGAAAGGAGTAGTACTCCACCGTGGCGTCTTTCAGATAACGTTTGACTCGCTTATGCTGTTCCACCGTGTTACAGTGAACAGCATAGCGGCTCTCACCTAAAGCTACTATGTCAAAATTACCAACACCTATGGCATACTATCTATGGTCTATCGTCTCTCTTAGGCCCTTAGTGTGGGTATAGATTTGCAGCACCTTTCCCTTAGAGGGGCGCTGTTGTTTATGCCGCTGCTGTTGTCGTTCCTGCTTCTTTTGGGGGCTGCATCTGCGGCTGCTGCTTCTGTTGTTGTTGCTGCTGATGTTGCTGCTTCTTCTGTTTTTGCGGCTCCTGTGCCGCTTACGCTTCTACCTCTTTCCGTTGAGGCTGCTTCTGGCTTTTCACAGCCTCTTCTTTATCTTTTTGGCGAATCTGTTTGAGACCATTAACAACGGCCTGGAGATAGGCCCGAAGAATACCTTCTTCGTCTTCCAGCTCCTGTCTCAGAGGCTGTGAAGACTGGGAACGGGTTTCTGTTGGCCTCAGGGGAAACGCCTGAGGACTTTTGTTGTTGCTGGCCTGCCTTGGAAGTGTATGGCGTCTCCTTCATTGCTTCGACTGCCAGCTTTTCAGTCGAAGCGCCAAGCAGAGGACGCTTGATTTGGTTAGGCTTGGAATTAACCCGCCTCCGTCGTTTTTTTCAAAATAGATATTGGGAGTTGCGAAATTTGATGATTTCTTAGAATCATCCGATTCAGACGACGCAACCCTCCTCACTGCGTCTGACATGATTTCTTCTGCTGATCCCAAGATTTCTTGGTAGCAACCGAGAATTCTGCGAACTGTGCACAATAGCACGCTTACTGCTGGAGCACAATGAGGTCGCAGTCGCTGTCTCGTCTCCGTCGCATGTCAAAAGTTGGATGTGCGTAAATCCCATTACGGAAACACAATGATGTCTCCGTCGTGAGGTGTGTTGCGAGAGTTGGCTAACTTTTCAAGGGCCACACATAGAATCCGTCCGTCCGTCCGTTAATATTGATTGACAGCTAACGTATTGCAGGCAAGCATCGGCACATAGAATCCGTGTTGTGCGTTCAACTGGAAAACATTCCTAACAAGTAGGAATAGCACGTAAAATATGGACGAGTTTATTTCGATGGCCTCCCCTGGATAGCTATACTGGCACCCGGCAGGTAGTGAACCAACGTGTGCAGCGACCCGACCCCTTGTTCCTGGGGAAAGAGGAACCTGGTCCTCCAGGTTGGGGGTTGCGCTTAGGGTTAACATTCCTATAGCGTAAAACAAACACCACTTGTTCAGAGACAACTAACAGCCTCGGATACGGACGGATTACATGTTGACGGCCCCCACAAACGTCAACAGGGAAAAGAATTCTGGATCTGCACGTTATGTTAAGGGCAACAGACCAGTTGCAGCCGGACAACTGGTCAACTCTTTGGACTGCTATAAGGCAGACATTACCGCGCTCCAAAAAGTGCGATGGGATAGGCCAGGCAAAAAGCGGATGAAAAACTGTGATATCTACTATTCGGAAGCGGATTTTTTATTCGAGGCAGACGCAGGAAAAAAGTTTTGAGCTTCCAGTATGTTAACGAACGCCTCATAACCATCCGCATCAAGGCGAATCTCAGCAATATAAGCTTATTATGTGTCCACGCCCCCACAGAGGAGAAAGATGACCGACATGAAGACGACTTCCATGATCTCCTAGGCAGAACATATGCCCAATGTCCAAGCTATGACACCAAAATCGTTCTAGGAGATTTCAATGCGAAGCTGGGTGAGGAAGCTATCTTTGAACGAGTCATTGGAAAGCACAGCATACACATCACCACTTCAGAAAACGGACTAAGGCTAGTGGACTTTGTGGCGGGACATAATCTCGTGGTAGCAAGTACACGATTCCCACACCTCAACATCCATAAGGGGACCTAGCGGTCTTTCGATCAATCGACAATCAATCAAATTGATCACATTGCGATCGATGGCAGATACTCCTCCAGCATCCTAGATGTCCGAACGTTTCGAGGAGCCAACATCGACTCGGATCATTACCTTGTTGCAGCCAAGGTACGGATACGAAACTCTCGGAATCAACGGAGTCGAGTAAGAATACCAAAATTTAACGTCGGAAAGCTGCAATCGCAGGAGACCGCCAGGACCTTCGCCGATCAAGTCTCCCTCAAGCTCTCTCAAGACCCGATGCAATCTGCAGAAACCATAGAACAGCAATGGAGTCGTTGTCAGAACGCCATCAGAAAGGCCGCCTCAGATGTACTCGGTTTCGAGCCACCACCGTCGAGAAACCCCTGGTTGGATGATGAGTGAAGACAGGCCCATGTAGAGAAACAGAATGCATACATGGCTACATTGCATCGACGGGCGAGAGCTGCCCGCGAGCTCTATGAACAGAAAAGGAGGGGAAAAGCATGCGCTTCTAAGAAGGAAAAAGAAGTAGCACGAGAGGTGCAAGATCGAGATGGAGAGATACTATTGCAGGAACAACGTCCGAAAGTTCTACCAAAAAGTAAAACGAGCATGCCAAGGCTATAAAGCCAGAGCAGAAGCCTGCAGGGATAAGTACGGACAACTAGTAGTGGAGTCACAGTCGATGCTGAGATCGTGGAAGGACCACTTCTGCAGACTATATAACGGCGATGATAGTTAAAGTACCGCCGTCAGGCAGAGCAAACCATCCACAATGGACGAAGACGAAAGAGAATCCTGTCCACCCGACCTAGACGATGTTAGGATAGCGATATCGAAACTTAAGTCTTATAAAGCTGCTGGAGCAGATGGACTTCCCGCGGAACTGTTTAAAGCAGCTGGCGATGAGCTGGTCAGGAACATGCACCTACTCTTCTGCAAGATATGGTCGGAAGAATGCATGCCCGATGAATGGAACCTCAGTATCGTTTGCCCGATCCTTAAGAAAGGAGACCCCTATGACTGCGCCAATTACAGAGGTATAAGCCTCCTGAACATTGCGTACAAGATCCTCTCTGCCGTACTGTGTAAGCGTCTGAAACCGTTCGTGGGAATCTGACAGGTTTCACTTGTCAGATCTTGGAGAAGACCCATCATCGATACGCACCACCTTTTTGTCGACTTTAAAGCCGTGTTTGACAGTGTTTATAGAGACGAGCTATACAGAGCTCATGTCTTAACATTCCTGCCAAACTCGTCGGACTGTGCAGGATGACTATGGAGAATTCCCGCTGCTCCATTAAGGTCGGAGGTGAACTAACCGAGACCTTCGATGTTAAAAAAGGTTTTAGCCCATATGGTTTAGCTTTTGCTTTGCCCTATTGTCCGTCGCGGTTGCTTAGACCGCACACTGACACTCTTTGAATGTGAGTAGACTGACCATGAAACCAAGCTTCTCGGATCGCCAATGTTTTCTGTCATTTCTTGGGTAGAAACGGTTAAACAGGGCTCTGTTCTCCAAGTTATGGATCGGGCGAATGCCTATATTCAACTAAAAAGAAAAATGAATTCGTCGGTGGCTCAAATGAGAAAATAGACAACCGTCACTCGTGTGTTTCCGTGGTGTAGTGGTTATCACATCCGCCTAACACGCGGAAGGCCCCCGGTTCGATCCCGGGCGGAAACAAAAGGATGTCAAGTTCTTTGCTTTTTTTTTTTTATTGAATTTGTGTTGTAAAATAAAATTTTGACGTACGGCGGCTTGTAAGGCTACATACCTAAATACATTTTCAGTGGCCCGCATGGTCCACTAAAAGCGTCGCGGGAGTAATACGCGCACGAGGGACCTTCAGGCCACTCGATCGACTCTAACCCATCAGGAGCTTTGCCCAAGCCCACCCAGGCGAACCTTTGGACTTGGTCCAACCACCTCGTCGTCCTGGATCTGCCAAGCGATCGCCTATCTTATGGTGTTGCATTCAAGGCACGCTTCGCAGGTCGGGATGGTGGCGATATTCCGTCCGGAGAAGCAGCTGCTCAACATTGAGCTACACGCGTACTCACGTGTTTCTCATCCTATTCCGGCGAGTAATTTCCAAAATACCCAAATTCCATGACCATAGGTGAGAATTGGTACAAATACTGAGTTAAAAGCCGCTAACTTGGCTTTGAAACCAAGCTCGGTCTTCCTGATTCCAGATCTTCCAAGCTTTTTCAAAAATTGACCCAGCTTAGCCAGTCCTGCAGGAAAGCTCAGTATTACTCCTCCCATCACTCGTGGAGAAGACCCCGACATACTTAAGCTTCTCCAGCTGTTTTAATAGGACTCCATTGGACAGGTGTTCTGGAAATAACCATAACCTCGGATTTGTCCACATTAACCCTCATTCCAGCATTAGCATATACAGCCACAAACCTCTCTAGCGCGCGCTGGAGGTCTGAGAGGATGTGAGGACAACTAAGTCATCTGCAAAAAGAAGATGGCTTACTCCAAATGTGAAATACTCATCGCCTCGACTGCGCTGCAACATCCAGTCCATGTATATAATGACAAGGAGAGGTGACAAGACGCGCGTTGGCAAAGTCCAACGCCCACGGTGAAAGGTGTTGATTTACTGCCGTTAAGCCGAACACAGCTGCTACGGTTTGTGTATAGAGCCTGAATGGCCCTCAACAGAGGACGATCAATCCCATACTTCTGCAGGACCCTCCAGAGTTTACCTCGAGGAACTCGGTCATGCGCCTTTTCCAAATCTGCAAAGCAGCTGTAGATCGGTTTGGCGTACTCCCAAGCCTTCCTGAGTACCATTCTTAGAATGAAAAGCTGGTTGGTTGTACTTCTGCCGGGACGAAACCCGCACTGTTCATCCCGTATCCTGGATTTGACCATAGCTCTAGAACGCGCCTCCAACACCTTAGCGTAGACTTTACCGGGGACACTTAAAGGAGATATGCCCCTATAGCTGAAGCACTCTTTTTTGATCCCCTTTTTGAAAAGAGGGGCAATCACCCCAGTCTGTATTGGCTCAATATTTGAGTCTGAGTGCTCCAACAGATACTAGTTCCTGTAATTTCTCCTATAACCTGTGGATTCTGTTCTAATTCCCGGTTTCAGTGATCGGGGTCTTTTCTTTGTTGACTGAGAGTTAGTACTTCGTTGGGGGATCAACTGTCAGTGATTCTGCCATCCATTCTGGAGAAACAACTACACAGTTTGTGAGTCTGATTGCTTTCAATTCTGTGACTGTGACGATGGAATTGGAATCAAAGCTTTTGTCATGATGCACTCGGAACTGATATTCTTAGCAATGCCGAGGAATGTGTCCCTTTGTCTTGCATCAGTAACACGCCGATCCTTGTTTCGGTTGTGGACAATCTTACAGTGGACACTTTTACAGGCTATTCAGCTCTAAAAGATCCAATCCGTTCTTAAGATGGAAGCGTTTTTGTTGAAGTAAGTTATAATGGTGATTTCCTGTTGTTGTTTGGCTTTCCAGTGGTTCGCGTGGTTCGTGACATGTGCCAACTTCCAACGTGTCCAATCGGTAGTGCCATTTTATCATGGAAACACTTGCACCAAAACATTGCTTTCGAATTATAGTTTTTATTATCCATGTTTTCTACTTTACGGTCGTCATAATCGATCTACTGAACCAGCAATTCAAGACGCAGTGAATTGGCCAGCCTTTAGATTACTTTTTATTGAGATACGTTAAGTCACTCGTCAATGGTTCCTGCTTGCGTTTAAGTCGTCTTCTCTGAGGTCTTTCTCAGAAGATGAGTGCGTGTTGATCTCGCACGTATCGGATGATACTTCTGGGTATTCATAACTCTGCAGGACTGTATCTGAGAGGCATTGGACTGGTTAATTTTTAGGGATTCTCCGTGTTTCGCTTACCTTCAACTTTCACGGACATTTTATTCGGCAGTTCATGGGATACCTTGACAGAAAGCTCCTCGGCGTATTTTCGTTCAACGAATGTGTCCTTGTCGTCATCAATTCTGGACTCCACACACTGGTAATCATCTTTCGACTGGATGACTTCTTGCTTCACTTGGATCTGTTGGTATGGCCACGGAACTGCTGAATTAAGAAGCTGTTTGCGCCGTTGATTGTGAGCGACGTACTTTTTTTCGTCAAAGTGTTTCGAGCAGAAATATCTCATCGTCGGTGGCATGTCTTCGCTACAACCGCCAAGCTCCATCCATGCCTTGCAACGTTCCGGATCCTTGGGAAATGCGTAGAGAGTCTCGTGAGAGGGTTGTGAGGAAGACACGAAAGAGTCGCAGCCTCGATAGCCACACTTTTTCTTTACCATATTCTCTTCGTTTTAACCCGTTTTTTTACTATATTTTGGTAAACAAATTAGTTTTCACACCTTTAGCAGGCAGTGCATAAACACATTCGCTGACGTTTGTTTACTGTCAAACGCAAGCACCAGTCCGATGTGGCCCGGTCACAATAGTATTTTTTGTTTTTAAAATAAATTTTTAATAAAAAAAAATAATTTTTAGAAACTGAAAGAAAAAGTGCAGAGGGTATGGGCTCAGACATACAGGGTAAAGTTGTTGATTGCTCTCAACCTGGCGAGATGCCAGCAACGATCCCTGTTTAAATGCCCGGGTCCAGTTGACATACGGCCTCCTCGCGGCGCCCTCTGGATAGCCTCTTCAACAACCCTTGGGAGGTGAACAAACGTATGCAGCGACAAAACCCCGACCAGAATGGCGGTTGTGCGGCGGGCTAACAATCCGCCCACGTAAAAAAGAGAAAAGCTATGAATGAGCAAGATGCCTCGGACACGGACGGATACTCGACGACGACAACGCACAAAAAAGGAAGACGATTTGCGAGTATGCTCCTGGAATGTCAGAACCCTATACACTCCCGGAGCAGCGTGAATCCTCACGCAATACAAGGCGAATATTACTGCGGTTCAGGAAATACGCTGGATAGGAAACGGTATGATGAGAAAGAAAAATTGCGACATTGCGAGCGAAAGATTGCACTTACTGGGATGCGGATTTGTCGTGGGAAAGCGGTTAAGGTCGAAGGTCATCGACTTTAAACCTATTAGTGATCGCCTGGCTGTGATCCGCATCAGAGGCAGATTTTATAACATCAGCCTTATATGTGCACACGCCCCTACCGACGAGGCTGAAGACCCTATCAAGGAGGACTTCTATGACCTCCTGGACAACGCCTACGGAGCTTGTCCGGAGTACGATGTAAAAATCGTGCCAAAATCGGTAAGGAAAACACCCTTGGCGGAGTGATCGGAAAGCACAGCCTCCACGATACAACAACAGATAACGGCTTCCGACTCGCTGACTTTGCGACAGCTCGTAATGCGGTGATAAGTAGCACAAAATTCCCTCGCAAGCGAATCCACACAGCAACCTGGCGATCTCCGGACGGTCGAACCGCCAACCAAATCGACCATGTGCTTATTGACGCAAGGCACTCGTCAAACATCCTGGATGTGCGAACATTCAGAGGGGCAAATGTCGACTCTGACCACTTCCTCGTAGCAGCAAGATTCAGAGCTCGACTGTCCAATGTCAGAAAACTGCACCAGCCCATCAGGAGGAGGTTCGACATTGGGCGCCTGAGCACACCGGTGGTTGCCAGAGTCTACAGGGAGCAGCTGAGCGAAAGACTCTACGGTATGCCTACGTCGAACACAAATGCCTATAATATGTGGCTGCATTGCCGCTCAGCCATTCAGGAAGTAGCCGAAACCACCTTAAGATACCTACCACCCCCGACAAGAAACCCGTGGTATGATGGCGAGTGTGAGCAGAAAAAGGCAGCAACCGACGAGGCGTACCAAAAGGCGCTGCAGAGGAAAACCAGGGCAGCGCAGGAAGAGTACCGAGCCAGAAGAAGGGAGGAGAAAAAACTACTTAAAAAAGGGCACCCTGGCTGAGGGTAATCTTGTCACCGACCCGCAGGGAATAGTGGATGTATTTAAGCAACACTTCCAGCAGCTGCTTAACGAGCATGACCAAGAGAGAGTGGTAGGGACCGAGGAAATCCCAACTCCAGCCGCTGAAGTAGTCCTCCCACCCAGCATCGAAGAAGTCGGCACAGCTATTCAGAAGCTGAAGAACAACAAGGCCGCAGGCTCAGATGGCTTGCCATCAGAGCTCTTCAAGGCTGGCGGCGATGTTCTGGTAGGGAGCATGCACCAGATCATCTGCAGAATTTGGGAAGATGAGAGCATGCCCGACGACTGGAATACCAGCTCTATATGCCCCATCCACAAAAAAGGCGATCCTACCTCTTGCAAGAACTATAGAGGTATATCCCTGCTCAATGTCGCATACAAGATCCTGTCCAGCGTATTGTGTGAACGTCTAAAACCATTTTGCACCGCACTAATCGGCAGCTACCAGTGAGGCTTCCGGCCCGGCAAATCAACTATAGACCAAATTTTCACACTTCGACAAATCCTGGAAAAGACCAACGAGTTTCAAATCGATACACACCATCTTTTCATCGATTTCAAAGCCGCATAGGACAGCATTCATCGTGAAGCACTGTTTGGGGCGATGGCCGAATCCGGGATCCCGGTAAAACTGATCCAGTTGTGTCGCGCCACGCTAAAAAACACGCGATGCACCGTGCAACTCGGTTCTAGGACCTCGGAACCATTCGAAACATGCACCAGATTTCGGCAAGGAGATGCGCTGTCATGTGACTTCTTCAACCTGGTGCTGGAGCAGATAGTGCGACGGGCAGGCGTCAACAGGGAAGGCACTATCTTTTATAAGTCCATCCAGCTGCTAGGATACGCGGATGATATCGACATCATCGCGTGTTCTCGCCGTGGCATTGTGGAAGCATTCACGGCGATTGAAGAACAGGCGAAACGAGTTGATCTTAAGGTCAATGAGGACAAGACGAGCGGAGCTGATTTTGGGTTCTTTCGAAAGAAAAATTCTGCGCCGGATATTTGGTCCTGTCTGTGAGGAAGGTGAATGGAGAAGACACAACCGCGAACTCTACGAGCTGTACCAAGATGTGGATGTAGTCCGGAAGGCAAGGATCCGTCGACTACACTGGCTCGGCCACATCGAGCGCATGGACATCAACGCTCCAGCTAAGAGGGTCTTCGACTTCGAGCCTCCTGGTTCGAGAAGAAGAGGAAGACCGAACCTCCGGTATAAAGACCAAGTAATCGCGTATGTAAGACATCTTGGTCTTGACCCCCCCCCCCCCCCCCAACAGGATGGCCAGGTTCCTCTTTCCCCAGGAAGAAGGGGACGGGTCGCTGCACACATTGGTTCAGTACCTGGCGGGTGCTAGGATAGCTATCCAGAGGATGCCACGCGGAGGCTG
Organism: Eumerus sabulonum; assembly: GCA_951905685.1. Classification (NCBI taxonomy): domain Eukaryota; kingdom Metazoa; phylum Arthropoda; class Insecta; order Diptera; family Syrphidae; genus Eumerus; species Eumerus sabulonum. The sequence goes on from OX645060.1 coordinate 13,290,088, forward strand.
TGTGTCATCTTGGATTGAGCAGGGACAGAGATCGAAGCTGGCGTTTGCCATTTTAAACGCGATCAAACGCGTTCTTTGGTCTGTTTGCTCGCTCCATCTCCCCTATCGAGGCTTAATATCGCAATTAATTCAACGCGGCGTGCCCGAACCTTTGGCAGCAGACACATTGTAGAACGCCTTCGCGCCTTCTTAATTTCTTCCACCCCATGGAGTACTATGGACCAGGGTTTGCATCTGAGTGCTCCACCAGATAGCACAAGCCTTCAACCCCACGCACTAAGGAGGTAATATTCCATCGGCCCTTCAGTCAGCTGTTGGGTGTTAGCCGAACTCGAAGAAGGGTAATGTCCACCTCTGCTGTTTGGCCCATACCGTGGTAAATGGCTTGACCTGCACGAATTTGAAATGGTCACTCTCGAACGTTTTGAGCTTTGAGAGGAATTCCTTGGGGTCAGTTACGGCCTCCACTGGCATTCCCTTTACACATGTCTATTGTCTGCCTAAGAGCCATGGTACGAATCATGAAGGGTGGAACCTTTCCCTTGGAGGAGTGCTGTTCTGTTACGATTAATTCTGCCGCTTTTGTTGCTGTTCTATTGCAGCATATCGGTTTTCGGCCAATTCGTCGACGACGGCTTTGAGCTTTCCTTTTAATACTTTCTGTTGGAGTCGAAAGCATTCGTCCTTCGTCCCAGAACTTGAGAGGAGGGTGAAGAGGTTTTTTTTTTACCTGTGGACCTTCACTACGCTTGGAAAGGTAGGCATTGCATTGCTTTCGATGTTAAAGGCGCCCCTTGCCTCACTTCGATTGGCAGCTTCTATGTCGAAGTGGAGGAGCTGAAGCACGTCTGCATGGTTTCGTGAGCTGTGATCGGCAGGCATTAATGCTTTTGGTGGTTGTAGTGGAAGAAGTAAGCCTCGCCGTCACCAGTGGCACACCTGGAGTAGAGTAGGATATGGAAGAGGAAAGCCCAACAGCAAAAAGCACCTACACCCCGTAAAAGACGATATACAAGTAAAAATTGACAAAAAAATGTGGAACGCTTCACGATTTTGCGTGTCATCCTTGCGCAGGGGCCATGCTAATCTTCTCTGTATCGTTCCAATTTTAGTATATGTTCTGCCGAAGCAAGAACGAGTGTTGATTCTGGTTTACAGCACTTGAACATAGTGGATGTCATTACAGATGTTGTGAACTGTAAGGGAAACTCAATTTCATATGCAAACACCACACCATAGAGCTCAGACAACAACCTCGCGGTGACATTACATTGTTACTCACCTCACTCTGTACGAATGCACCACCATCCATTTCACCAACCGCAATGTCACATTTGACATTAGACAATTGCCGCGTTTTGGCTTTTCATTTGTTTACTTGCAGCCGGAGTGTCTAGTGGAGAAAGGAAAGAAAAAAACATTTTCCGGCTAAATTGAGTGCAAACATAATTGAATATGTTCTACCACGTAAGTGCACCCAGTTTACTTGAATCGCATACTGAATTCGTTTCATTTCAGATATCGCTTGAGCACGAGATTCTATTGCATCCGCGGTATTTCGGTCCGCAGCTCTTGGAGACAGTCAAGCAGAAGTTGTACACCGAAGTCGAGGGTACGTGTACGGGTAAATATGGTTTCGTAATTGCCGTCACAACTATCGATCAGATTGGCTCGGGAGTCATTCAACCCGGACAGGGATTTGTCGTGTATCCGGTGAAATACAAAGCCATCGTGTTCCGGCCGTTCAAGGGCGAAGTACTCGATGCTGTTGTCAAACAAATCAACAAGGTTCGTACATACGTCCATTGTGCTGCCTTAGAGTATGTTTCTGATTTACATAAGTCCTTGTGTGTAGGTTGGGATGTTCGCTGAGATTGGCCCGCTTTCGTGTTTCATTTCGCATCATGTAAGTATGATTTCTAGTGAGTCCTGGTGAGAGCTACTGATAGTGATTCTCTCGTAGTCCATACCGGCCGACATGCAATTCTGTCCAAATGGTAATCCGCCGTGTTACAAGTCGAAAGACGAGGATGTCGTGATCTCGGGAGAGGACAAAATTCGACTGAAAATCGTGGGTACTCGCGTCGATGCGACAGGAATCGTAAGGACTTTCTAGCGTTATCAATTGACATGTGTAGCACTTGCCCATTTTTGTTTAGTTTGCCATAGGGACTCTGATGGACGATTACCTTGGACTGGTATGCAGCTAAGACGATGTGGACAGGGGTTGTTTAAGGCGATTACCAGCACTTTTTTCTTATAAAATAACTTAGGGAGAATCTACGTACGTTATTGGGGGAGGGGAGGATGTTAATGTTGTAGAAGCAAGACATTCGTATTTGTAAATCAAATATATAAACAGATTCTAAAACTCCATTTTTTTTTATTAAAAAGCTATTTTACTATTGTAACCGGACCCTATTTTAATTCACCTCACCGGAATGCACTTGCATTTGACACTAAAGAAACGTCAACGAAATCGTTTATATGCGGCTTGCTAGAGTAGAACTTATTTGTTTACAAAAAATAAAACGGAAAAACGACTAGAAATTGATAAATGATGGTGACAAAAAGGTGTGCTTATAGAGGATGCAACTCATACATATGTCCCACACATCCCTGTGCCGAAACATTCTATGCATTTCCCAAGGATCCGGAACGTTGTAAATTGTGGTTGGAGCTTGGCGCTTGTAGTAAGAACATACCACCGACGATGAGATATTTCTGCTCGAAACACTTTGACGAAACCAAGTACGTCGCGCATAATCAACGCCGTAAACAGCTTCTTAGTTCAGCAATCCCTTGGCCATACCAACAGATACAGCAGAAGCCAGAAACCATACAGCATGAGGTCGATTACCAGTGTGTGGAGTCCACAATTGATGACAACGATGACGATGAGGAGGACACATCTCTTGAACGTTATGACGCCGAGGCAGTTTCTGTCGAAGTAACCGATGATTTATCAAATGAAATGTCCGAGGAAATCGATGGTAAAACAAAATGACGGAGAATTCCTGTCACTCAACTAATTCACTTCTTCCACAGATGCTGTTCTACAGAGTTATGAATTCCGAGAGGTATCACCCGGCACGTGTGAGCTCAACATAGGCCTAAGTTCTGATAGAAGACCACTTAAACGCAAGCCAGAATCATTGATTAAACAGCCGCTGCCGTCATCCAATGATGTGCAAGTGTTGCCTCAGAGAAATCGTGCGTCGTCGTCAACCTCGTTGATAACTATACAGGGAAAGCCGGTCAGTAAAGTAAAAATAGTCGAAGAGATTGAGGAGAATCGGCTACTTGAATCGACCAATCTAACTACGTTCATCTATAAGGGACAGGAGTACATACAAATGCCGAAGGACGAGTACACTCATGAGAAGCAAAGCCTGTTGCAGAAGATCAAGATGTATGAGGCGGTTTTTAAGAACATGAAACAACTGATGGACGACGTTGTCCCGTGAAATAAAGACGCTTAGCTTTAAGACTCGTTTCACTTCTTCCTATCTTCAGTCATTAACTATGTGCCGCGCTAATCGTTTCTTCTTTCTATACGTTCCGTTGGTGTATTTCCAATGTGCTATCGGAACTTGAGAGATGTGCATCACTTTCGCTGACTGAGTGCTAACCAGGTGCTAACACAGTCGCCGCATAGCGGGTCACGTGTGTTGCTCTTTGTTGGTAAGTTTTACTATCGTAAGGGCATACCACCTGCGGTAGTTTGCTTCTTGCGAAACCGGCATTGGAGCTACATACATTTCACGCATTGGCTTAGTTGGTAGTATTCGTGGGTTAAGGAGAATCTGCAACTTACTTCCATGGTTCCCCCTATAAACCGGCTGGTTGGGCACTTTGTGCAACACAGATTGATGAAAAGTCCGGCTTAGTGAGGTCTTGCCGTCCACACACGTAGTAGTATTGCTTACCAACTTCATCCTGGACGGAATTCAATTTTTTCTTTACCGAAGCACCCATCTAGACAGGATGATGCGTTGATTGCATAGTCCGACTGGTCGTGCTTCCAACGACGTGGACGTTACCGCTGATATTTCGCAGGTATTCAAGTCAAAGGATAAGCGGTTTGATATGTAAGCTGTAAAGAGCATATTAGGTTAAGAGAAGAAAATGCCCCAAAGGTAGCAAACGTTTCTGGTAATTTTTCAAAAACATTGAAAACTCGTCCTATGTTCCAACACTTAGCCACAACGACACTCTAGCTTCCCCTGCGATGGCCTACTTCGCAGCTAGCTCGAAACTCCCAGCTTTCACTTTGATTCCGCCTGTATTTGTACTTGCAAGGGTGCTCAAAGGCCCCGACGTACAAAAATCCGCTGACCCAGATGGCGTTTCTCTAATTTCCCATCAACCCATGGAGGATCTGAGCCTGAGCTATAGCTGCCTTCCATCCTTGATGGTCTCGAGCACGTTGCTTCCAGTTATCAAGACCAAGTTGTCTTACATCCGCGATTACTTGGTCTGTATACCGGACATTCGGTCTTTCTCTTCTTCTCGAACCAGGAGGCTCGGAGTCGAAGACCGTCTTAGCTGGAGCGTTGGTATTCATGCGCTCGATGTGGCCGAGCCAATGTAGTCAAAGGATCTTTGCCTTCCGGACCATATTCACGTCCTTGTACAGCTCGGAGAGTTCGCGGCTATATTTTCTCCTCCATTCACCTTCCTCACAGACAGGACCAAATATCCGGCGCAGAATTTTTCTTTTGAAAGAACCAAAAATCAACTCCGCCGTCCTGCTTATCGTCCAGCTTTCGACCACATACAGCAAGACTGGCAGTCTAATGGTTTTGTAAAGCATGACTTTCTTCAAGTGAGTTTTGACCCAAGTTGTTTGGACAAACCAAAGTAGCAGCGGTTGTCTAGGGCGATTTTATGCCGGATCTCCACTGTGGTGTCGCTTGTGGAGTTTACGTTTGCCCCGACGTAGAAAAACTCCTTAACCAGCTCGAAACTATAGCTCAGTATAGGATCAGTTCAGCCTCGTTGGCTTTAAGACCAACTCGTTTCGCCTGTTCCTCAATCGCCGTGAAAGCATCTACAACGTCCCGCCGAGATCGCGCGATCATGTCAATATCATCGGCATATGCTAGCAGCTGTAGAATATAGTGCCTTCCCTGTTGACGCCTTCCCGTCGCACTATCTGCTTCAGCACCAAATTGAAGAAGTCACACGACAGCACACCTCTTTGCCGTAATTCGCTGGTATTTTCCAGGATTTGTCGAAGTGTGAATATTTGGTCTATAGTCGATGTGCCAGGTCGGAAGCGAAATGGCTTTAGACGTTCACACATATATACCTCCATATATACCTCTGTAGTTCTTGCAAGAAGGAGGATCGTATTTTTTGTGGATGGGACCAGTAGAGCTGGTATTCCAGTCAACGGACAAGCATTCGTCTTCCCCAATTCTACAGATAATCTGGTGCATTCTCCCACCCAGAACATCGCCGCCATCTTTGAAGAGCTCTGATGGTAACCCCTTCTTCTATCCAGAATTCTCATAATCGAGTTTCCTTTACCCTCCCCACTCAGCCTAATATTCCCTCGATTTACTCTCCTCCTACCGCCAAATACCCTAATCAATCCTTCCAAATCCGCGAATACTCCGAATGAACCTTCCTCATCTACCTCTATTATCCCACCTTCACCTTCAGCTTCCTCCTCACAAAATGCCCGTCCCCCTATTTTGGATCCAATCCTCCCTCCTTCCATTAAACTCCCCTCTAAGCCATTAGAGAAGTCCTCGCCGCCTAATGATCTGGATGGCCGCTATGTAATGTCCAAACTGCGCGAACATCGTCTTTATGAAAATATTCGCCTGATAAGCCCGATTCTGTCTGTATTGACGGTAAGATACAAACCAATGTTATGGTTTCAATCCAGCAAGAAGGTCGGCCTACCGACACGACAACTCTGTGAATAACTTAAAATCGTTTCCATGAGAGCTTTAACATATCGGCTAATACGGTAACAGGCGACTTCTCCAGTTTCGCCATTCATATTATCTCTAAGCGCCTTGCCTCTCACCAAAAAAGCTCCCAGGAATGCCAAAAACTATTATCGTCCCTAACTCTCTCGTCACAACCCCCTCTGAAGATTTTCTATCCCTATACTATCAAAATGTAAAAGGCCTTCGTTTCAAAACCCCAACTGTCTACCTTAACTCTCTAACGCTTCCTTATGATATCTTCGCCTTAACTGAAACCAACCTCAACCTAGCATTCTCGATTCCGAACTCTTCTCCTCCGACTTCGATGTTTTTCGCACTGACGATGAGCGTAATAATGTCCAACAATGTCCTTTTGTCCATCCATAGCCACCTCAATGCATCGGCTGTTGCAATTTTGAACTTTGGACCTTTTGAACTTGTCTGCGCTAAGATACCAGTCCGTATCTGTTACATTCGCCCCTCACAACCTGCCCAAGTCTACCAGCTAGCTCTCTTTTCTCAGACGTCGATCCAAGTGATGACTTCATCGTCGTTGGAGATCTCAATCTTCCATTCTTGCAATGGGCCCCTTCAGATGACGAGTGTTTTCTTGTCCCTGTTAATGCTTCCTCTAACAAGCAAACTCTTTTCACTGACCGCATTGTAGAGTCTAACCTTTTTCAAATCAGCAGTGTCACCAACAATATTGGAAGACAATTAGACCTTATATTTTCTTCTGATGCCTACAACTCTGTTGTTACCGCGGGCAACCATCTGCTGTCCACTCTGGACCAATATCATCCTTCCTTATATCTTAAATTCTTCTATAAAACTAAACTAAGCTTCCTCCACTTATGATCACTCTTTCTTTTTCAACTTTCGAAAGGCCGCCTTCTTACTTACTTACTTACCAGGCCTGCGATCCATGGAGGATCTGAGCCTGAGCTACATCCGCGATTACTTGGTCTTTATACCGGAGGTTCGGTCTTCCTCTTCTTCTCAAACCAGGAGGCTCGGAGTCGAAGACCCTCTTAGCTTGAGCGTTGATGTCCATGCGCTCGATGTGGCCGAGCCAGTGTAGTCGACGGGTCCTTGCCTTCCGGACTACATCCACATCTTGGTACAGCTCGTAGAGTTCGCGGTTGTGTCTTCTTCTCCATTCACCTTCCTCACAGACAGGACCAAATATCCGGCGCAGAATTTTTCTTCTGAAAGAACCAAAAATCAGCTCCGCTGTCCTGCTTATCGTCCAGCTTTCGGCTCCGTACAGCAAGACTGGCAGAATGAGCGTTTTGTAAAGCATGACTTTGGTCTTTCGCGTGAGGAGTTTTGACCCCAGTTGTTTGGACAAGCCGAAGTAGCAGCGGTTGCCAAGGGCGATTCTATGCCGGATCTCCACTGTGGTGTCATTTGTGGAATTAACGTTTGCCCCGAGGCAGACAAACTCCTTAACTACCTCGAAATTGTAGCTGTCAATTGTTATGTTTTGTCCCAGGTGGTGAGCGACGGATTGGTTTTTGCTTGACAGCATGTATTTCGGTTTATCCTCATTGATCTTAAGACCAACTCGTTTCGACTGTTCTTCAATCGCCGTGAATACTTCCACAATGCCACGGCGAAAACACGCGATGATGTCGATATCATCCGCGTATCCTAGCAGCTGGATGGACTTGTAAAAGATAGTGCCTTCCCTGTTGACGCCTGCCCGTCGCACTATCTGCTCCAGCACCAGGTTGAAGAAGTCACATGACAGCGCATCTCCTTGCCGAAATCCGGTGCATGTTTCGAATGGTTCCGAGGTCCTAGAACCGAGTTGCACGGTGAATCACGTGTTCTTTAGCGTGGCGCGACACAACTGGATCAGTTTTACCGAGATCCCGAATTCGGCCATCGCCCCAAACAGTTCTTCACGATGAATGCTGTCGTATGCGGCTTTGAAATCGATGAAAGGATGGTGTGTATCGATTCGAAACTCGTTGGTCTTTTCCAGGATTTGTCGAAGTGTGAACATTTGGTCTACAGTTGATTTGCCGGGCCGGAAGCCGCACTGGTAGCTGCCGATTAGTGCGGTGCAAAATGGTTTTAGACGTTCACACAATACGCTGGACAGGATATTGTATGCGACATTGAGCAGGGATATACCTCTATAGTTCTTGCAAGAGGTAGGATCGCCTTTTTTGTGGATGGGGCATATAGAGCTGGTATTCCAGTCGTCGGGCATGCTATCATCTTCCCAAATTCTGCAGATGATCTGGTGCATGTTCCCTACCAGAACATCGCCGCCAGCCTTGAAGAGCTCTGATGGCAAGCCACCTGCGCCTGCGGCCTTGTTGTTCTTAAGCTTCTGAATAGCTGTGGCGACTTCTTCGATGCTGGATGGGAGGACTACTTCAGCGGCTGGAGTTGGGATTTTCTCGGTCCCTACCACTCTCTCTTGGTCATGCTCGTTAAGCAGCTGCTGGAAATGCTGCTTAAATACATCCACTATTCCCTGCGGGTAGGTGACAAGATTGTCTTCACAGTTTCGAAGAGCCAGGGTGCCCTTTTTGAAGCCTCCTGCAAGGCCTTTGGCTTTCTTGTAAAAGGCTCGTGTTTTATCTTTATCCCTAGACTCCTCGATATCCTTGAGCTGGGAGGCTGCGAAGGTTCTTTTCTTTTGTCGCAGTAGTTTTTCCTCCTCCCTTCTTCTGGCTCGGTACTCTTCTTGCGCTGCCCTGGTTTTCCTCTGCAGCGCCTTTTGTACGCTTCGTCGGTTGTTGCCTTTTTCTGCTCACACTCGCCATCATATCACGGGTCTCTTGTCGGTGGTAGGTATCCTAAGGTGGTTTCGGCTACTTCCTGAATGGCTGAGCGGCAATGCAGCCACATATTATTGGCATTTGTGTTCGACGTGGGCATACCGTAGAGTCATTCGCTCAGCTGCTCCCTGTAGACTCTGGCAACCTCCGGTGTGCTCAGGCGCCCAATGTCGAACCTCCTCCTGATGGGCTGGTGCAGCTTTCTGACATTGGACAGTCGAGCTCTGAATCTTGCTGCTACGAGGAAGTGGTCAGAGTCGACATTTGCCCCTCTGAATGTTCGCACGTCCAGGATGTTTGACGAGTGCCTTGCGTCAATGAGCACATGGTCGATTTGGTTGGCGGTTCGATCATCCGGAGATCGCCATGTTGCTGTGTGGATTCGCTTGCGAGGGAATCTTGTGCTACTTATCACCGCATTAAGAGCTGTCGCAAAGTCCGTGAGTCGGAAGCCCTTATCTGTTGTTGTATCGTGGAAGCTGTGCTTTCCGATCACTCCGCCAAAGGTGTTCTACTTACCGATTTTAGCGTTGAAGTCTCCGAGCACGATTTTTACATCGTACTCCGGACAAGCTCCGTAGGCGTTGTCCATAAGGCCATAGAAGTTCTCCTTGATAGGGTCTTCAGCCTCATCGGTAGGGGCGTGTGCACATATAAGGCTGATGTTATAAAATCTGATTCTGATGCGGATCACAGCCAGGCGATCACTTATAGGTTTAAAGTCGATGACCTTCGACCTTAACCGCTTTCCCACGACTAATCCGCATCCCAGTAAGTGCAACCTTTTGTGACAGCTGTAATAAATGTCGCCATTCTGGTCGGAGTTTTGTCGCGGCATACGTTTGTTCACCTTCCAACCGTTGTGAAAGAGGCTGTCCAGAGGGCGCCGCGAGGAGGCCGTATGTCAACTTGACCCGGGCATTTAAACAGGGATCGTTGCTGGCATCTCGCCAGGTTGAGCGCAATCAACAACTTTACCCTGTATGTCCGAGCCCATGCCCTCTGAAAGGCCGACTTCGCCTCACATCATTTCAGCTAACGGCGTCGACTTTAGACTCTTCATGAGCGAAAACACGCCAATTGCCATTGCATTGGAATTCTTCTACACTGCTCTCTTTAACTGTATAATCCAATCTGTTCCATACATCCCTCAGAAAAATTGTCTTTCAACACCTCCCTGGTATAACAAGGAACTGAAAGAGGTTTTTAACGTCACGAAAATATCGTAGGCAACCACGCAACCAATGTCAAAAAGTGAGCACAAACCAAAATTAGATGAGAATATGTACGGAGCTAGTGGAAAGCCACAGAAGTTACTTATAAAGGTTGGAAATTTTGAACTTCCTGACTACAAATCGTACCGACTTGTAGCTGGAGCGTTCACATTGGTCGTGCATACACAATTTGTCGTCCAACCACGGTTGTCAAGCAAATCGCACCGACAAATCGTTCAATGCGAACCGCGCCTTAAGCAAATATCACCAAAATGCATGCTAACCGTAGGAGTTTTCCATCTCCTTGATCCCTGTGGTGAACCTTGTTTAATTGTGTTAGTGTTTCTGTCTTTTTGACGTTTCACTGACGTTTTCATTGACAGAGATATTTTGCGAAAGACGGTTGAAGAACTAAAATCAGTTTTTGTGTCTGAAAAATAAATTATTTGAAGTAAGTGCATATGCTCCGGGTTATTTGTTTCAGTTCGAGCATAAAGTATTTTTGTTCTAATCTGTGTGTATTTATAGAAATGGATTCGAGAAACCAAATGATAGCTGCAGCTGGAACACTTTCGATTTGTTTATTAGGAATTGCAACGAAACTGGCACAAGAAAAAAAACCTCGGAGATCACGTAGGGTAAAGCTAAAGCCTTGGCTTGAAGAACGCCATCAGAGTCAGAGTGGCAATATTCAAATGCTATTGCATGAATTTAATCTATGCGAGGATTTGAAGAGCGACAAGTCGTATTTATTGATGGACGAACTATGCTTTATGGAACTCTTGTCCCACATTGAAGCAGATATTTCCAAAAGAAACACAACAATGAGATTGTGCGTGCCTGCAAAGGAGAGATTAGCATGCACCCTTCGGTTCTTGGCAACGGGAGAAAACATCAAAGAACTCAGTAAAAAAACGAAGCTTTCAACGTCATTTGTAAGAAAGGCTATATTGGAAGTTTGTGTGGTGATATACAGGAACTTGAAGGATAAGTATTTAATGGTACGTTATTGACAAATTTAAATAAAGTGATATATACACATATAAATCCATAATACCTACGCATTTCAGTTTCCCAATTCGAAGGAGAAATGGTTGGAGATAGCTAAGGGATTCGAGAGCTTGTGCCAGTTTCCACATTGTCTGGGAGCATTAGATGGCAAACATATTGAATTTACTCCGCCAAAAGAGAAGCAGCATCTGTTCTATAATTCTAAAGGGCTTAGCAGCATCGTATTGCTGGCAATGTGCGATGCTAACTGTAAATTTACCTACGTAAACATAGGATACAACGGTCGCATAAGTGATGGGGATGTACTTAAGCGCTCTGATTTGATGACAGTCCTCAATCAAGGAGAAAGAGTCTTTCCCGATTCAGACGCTATTGGCAACAACAGGAAGGTGCCTTACGTCGTCGTTGCAGACAATGCGTTCCCCAACATGAAGCATTTATTGACGCCCTATTCCAGAAATAGGACCGAAGAAAGTATTATAAATTTTAATGCTCGCTTAAGCAGAGCCCATCAGAATATCGAACGAGCGTTTGGAGTTTTGACGAACCGTTTTGGAGTTCTTCAAACCAAAATCAAGGTCGGTCAAGAAAAAACAATAAAAATCGTTCAGTGCTGTGTTGTGCTACACAACTTCCTTGTAGAAAAAAGTCCTTGGTATAGGCAGCATTTGAACGAAATCGCTATTTCCAATGGGTTCGAGGATGATGAAGAACACAGCGCTGGCGGTGAACCAGAGAAGCCTACATGTAAAGAAATCGAGAATGTTCGACAAACGTTTGTAGAATATTTTTCCAACGAAGGACATTTTAAAAAATAAAAGAAAATACATATGCGTAAGGTATGGGTTATGTTCCTCATGCGTGAAGGGAAGTTAGGGTGGTTTTCATGCCCAAGTCGATCCGTCAAGTTGTCTTTGGGGTGATTACTTACTTACTTTGATGGCGCTACAGTTCGGGGTGAACCGGGGCCTCAACCAACATGCCTCCCCACCTAGCACGATCTTTCGCTAGAATTTCCAGTGCCGCACGCCCTGTTGGTTGAGGTCCCTTTCCACCTGTGCGCACCAACTTAGATGCGGTCGTTCTCTGCTGCGTCGTCCCTCGGGGTTGGTGTCGACGACTCTTCGGGCCGGAGCGGTGATGTCCATTCGCTCTACATGGTCCAGTCATCTTAGACGTTGGGTCTGAAGACATCTAACTAGGCCGATGTCGCTGTACAGCCCGTACAGTTCTTGGTTGAATCTCCTCCTCCACTCTCTGTTTACACAAACGGGACGAAAGTTGCACGCATAATTTTCCTCTCGAAACGCCCAAGAGTCTCTTCATCCGCTTTTGATAAAGTCCAAGCCCTAGCGCCGTAGAGGAGGACCGGAATGATTAAGGTTTTGTAGAGGGATACCTAGAGGGCATGGGCTCGGACATACAGGGTAAAGTTGTTGATTGCTCTCAACCTGGCGAGATGCCAGCAACGATTCCTATTTAAATGCTCGAGTCAAGTTGACATACGGCCTCCTCGCGGTGCCCTCTGGATAGCCTCTTTCACAACCGTTGGGAGGTGAACAAACGTATGCCGCGACAAAACTCCGACCAGAATGGCGGTTGTGCGGCGGGCTAACAATCCGCGCACGTAAAAAAAACTTAAAGTCATGAATGAGCAAGATGCCTCGGATACACGGACGGATACTCGACGACGACAACGCACGAAAAAGGAACGCGATTTGCGAGTATGCTCCTGGAATGTCAGAACCCTGTACACTCCCGGAGCTGCTCATAAACTAGAAGGAACCCTGACGCAGTACAAGGCGGATATAACTGCGGTCCAGGAAATACGCTGGGTAGGAAACGGTATGATGAGAAAGATAAATTGCCACATTGCGAGCTGTCACGAAAGATTGCACTTACTGGGATGCGGATTTGTCGTGGGAAAGGTTTTGTAGAGGGGGTCATCGATTTTAAACCAATAAGTGATCGCCTGGCTGTGATCCGCATCAGAGGCAGATTTTATAACATCAGCCTTATATGTGCACACGCCCCTACCGACGAGGCTGAAGACCCTATCAAGGAGGACTTTTATGACCTCCTGGACAACGCCTACGGAGCTTGTCCGGAGTACGATGTAAAAATCGTGCTCGGGGACTTCAATGTCAAAATCGGTAAGGAAAACACCCTTGGCGGAGTGATCGGAAAGCACAGCCTCCACGATACAACAACAGATAACGGCTTCCTACTCGCTGACTTTGCGACAGCTCGTAGTGCGGTGATAAGTAGCACAAGATTCCCTCGCAAGCGAATCCACACAGCAACCTGGCGATCTCCGGACGGTCGAACCGCCAACCAAATCGACCATGTGCTTATTGACGCAAGGCACTCGTCAAACATCCTGGATGTGCGAACATTCAGAGGGGCAAATGTCGACTCTGACCACTTCCTCGTAGCAGCAAGATTCAGAGCTCGACTGTCCAATGTCAGAAAACTGCACCAGCCCATCAGGAGGAGGTTCGACATTGGGCGCCTGAGCACACCGGAGGTTGCCAGAGTCTACAGGGAGCAGCTGAGCGAATGACTCTACGGTATGCCTACGTCGAACACAAATGGCAATAATATGTGGCTGCATTGCCGCTCAGCCATTCAGGAAGTAGGGGAAACCACCTTAGGATACCTACCACCCCCGACAAGACACCCGTGATATGATGGCGAGTGTGAGCAGAAAAAGGCAGCAACCGACGAGGCGTACAAAAGGCGCTGCAGAGGAAAACCAGGGCAGCGCAAGAAGGGTACCGAGCCAGAAGAAGGGAGGAGGAAAAACTACTGCGACAAAAGAAAAGAACCTTCGCAGCCTCCCAGCTCAGGGATATCGAGGAATCTAGGGATAAACATAAAATACGAGCCTTTTACAGGAAAGCCAAAGGCCTTGCAGGAGGCTTCAAAAAGGGCACCTAGGCTCTTCGAAACTGCGAGGGTAATCTTGTCACCGACCCGCAGGGAATAGTGGAGGTATTTAAGCAGCATTTCCAGCAGCTGCTTAACGAGCATGACCAAGAGAGAGTGGTAGGGACCGAGGAAATCCCAACTCCAGCCGATGAAGTAATCCTCCCACCCAGCATCGAAGAAGTCGGCACAGCTTTTCAGAAGCTGAAGAATAACAAGGCCGCAGGGTCAGATGGCTTGCCATCAGAGCTCTACAAGGCTGGCGGCGGTGTTCTGGTAGGGAGCATGCACCAGATCATCTGCAGAATTTGGGAAGATGAAAGCATGCCCGACGACTGGAATACCAGCTCTATATGCCCCATCCACAAAAAAGGCGATCCTACCTCTTGCAAGAACCATAGAGGTATATCCCTGCTCAATGTCGCATACAAGATCCTGTCCAGCGTATTGTGTGAACGTCTAAAACCATTTTGCACCGCACTAATCGGCAGCTACCAGTGCGGCTTCCGGCCCGGCAAATCAACTGTAGACCAAATGTTCACACTTCGACAAATCCTGGAAAAGACCAACGAGTTTCGAATCGATACACACCATCTTTTCATCGATTTCAAAGCCAAATACGACAGCATTCATCGTGAAGAACTGTTTGGGGCGATGGCCGAATTCGGGCTCCCGGTAAAAGTGATCCAGTTGTGTCGCGCCACGCTAAAAAACACGCGATGCACCGTGCAACTCGGTTCTAGTACCTCGGAACCATTCGAAACATGCACCGGATTTCGGAAAGGAGATGCGCTGCCATGTGACTTCTTCAACCTGGTGCTGGAGCAGAAAGTACGACGGGCAAGCGTCAACAGGGAAGGCACTTTCTTCTACAAGTCCATCTAGCTGCTAGGATACGCGGATGATATCGACATCATCGCGTGTTCTCGCCGTGGCATTGTGGACGCATTCACGACGATTGAAGAACAAGTGAAACAAGCTGGTCTTAAAGTCGAGGATAAGACAAAGTCAAGCAAAAAGCTATCCATCGTTCATCACCTGGCACAAAATATAACGGTTGACAGCTACAATTTCGAGGTAGTTAAGGAGTTTGTCTACCTCGGGGCAAACGTAAATTCCACAAATGACACCACAGTGGAGATCCGGCATAGAATCGCCCTTGGCAACCGCTGCTACTTCGGCTTGTCCAAACAACTGAGGTCAAAACTCCTCACTCGAATGACCAAAGTCATGCATTACAAAACGCTCATTCTGCCAGTCTTGCTGTATGGAGCCGAAAGCTGCACGATAAGCAGGACAGCGGAGCTGATTTTGGGTTCTTTCGAAAGAAAAGTTCTGCGCCGGATATTTGGTCCTGTCTGTGAGGAAGGTGAATGGAGAAGAAGACACAACCGCGAACTCTACGAGCTGTACAAAGATGAGGATGTAGTCCGGAAGGTAAACATCTGTCGATTACATTGGCTCGGTCACATCGAGTGAATGAACAACAACGCTCCAGCTAAGAGGGTCTTCGACTCCGAGCCTCCTGGTTCGAGAAGAAGAGGAAGACCGAACCTCCGGTATAAAGACCAAGTAATCGCGGATGTAAGGCAATTTGGTCTTGATAACTGTAAGCAACGTGTCAACGTGACCGTCAAGAATGGAAGGCAGCTATAGCTCAGGCTCAGATCTTCCATGGATTGCCGTCCTGATAAGTAAGTAAGTAAGTAAGTCTCAGAAGCCTCAGAACTTGAATGTCATGTTGATTGTTTGCGTTAAATCTTTTGGAAAACCAATCTTTGATGAACCTACGACTACGACTGAATTCGGAAAACGAAAGCTTGTGATGGTACGTCGCTACCAAAAGCCAGACCCATTTGTTGTCGTATCTCAAAACTTAAATAGCACCGTACGTAAGAATTATTTTCCTTTGAAAATGACATAAGCCCTATCTCATAAAGGCAGCAGTGGAATTGCTCAGCAAAAACTTTGATATCGCTAACTAAATGTTATGATTTTAGTTGATAATTTTAAAATAAGTATTCTTCGACTTGGCATCACTTCGTTATGTCAACTGTTGTCGTTTTGGCCAACTCGCTAATTTCAAAAAACCACATTGGCAGCTGTTGAAAGGAAAGTGATAAAAGCCACCACACCAGTGCCACCAACCAACTGAATTGCGAAAAACCAAAAACAAATAAATCGAAAGAACGAAAAAGCAAAAAAGCACGTTCGAATGCAATACACCGGACACCGCGCAAAGACTATTTTGTTCTCTTTTTCACCCGTGTAACGACTGGCCGCCCGTGCTGCGTTGCAAAATTCCCGTGTGTCTTTTTGAAAAACGATACAATGGCCGCCGATCAAGTTCAATTTCAACAGCTATTAAATTCGCTTTTATCTACAGACAACGATGTCCGACAACAAGCAGAGGTAATCGAAATTCATCCTTAACTCATTATCTAACCGATTAATATGAATTTTATCGAATTTGCATTGTATTGCGTTGGGAAATTGCGTTTTGACGGCATCGTGTGGAGTAATTTTTTCCCTCAGCACGCACATCGGATCTTGCAACAACGTGTTTTCGTTAAGACTTGTCTGTCCTGTCAAAATAATTGCCGAAGATATGGTGTGATTAATTGCTGATGAGGAAAATCGCGAAAATTATTTTGCAATTGTTGTAAAGACAAAGGAGTAAGGGTTAGGGGCTTGCATTACTTTCCCTCGGATACAAGGACGCGCGGTAAGGAAGTAGTTTTTCCGTTTTCCTTTGTCCTTTTTGCCCCGCAATTCACGAAAGTGAGCTGAACGCAATACAATGTCAGATTAGAAGCTGAAAACTAAAAGAAAATCAATACAGCCCACAACAACCATAGATCTAAGGCTAATTGCGTTTTTCTTTTTTGTTTTTGCAAATGTAGGATGCATACAACAATCTGCCGAGAAATGTGAAAGTGACACACCTATTGGCCGCGCTGCACAATGGACAAATGGCTGAGGAGGCACGCCTAATGGCCGCTGTCGTACTGCGAAGGCTCT
The DNA here is from genome assembly GCA_951905685.1 of Eumerus sabulonum. Classification (NCBI taxonomy): domain Eukaryota; kingdom Metazoa; phylum Arthropoda; class Insecta; order Diptera; family Syrphidae; genus Eumerus; species Eumerus sabulonum. Next base: position 13,307,005 of record OX645060.1, read on the forward strand.
TCACATCGGATTTCCTCGAGTTCTACAAAGAAGTGAGTATCTCATAACCTCGAAATTTTATTCGGATATGTACATATCGTCCACTAAACACGGAAGGAAAACTAGGCGCACCATCAAGCGCGAAGATCAAAGTCTCTTCCTTATCCTAACGCGCGCGGTATTCACACACTTGTTGTCTTCGTGTCGTCTGTTGGTTCATTTATTTTCGACATTCAGTTCTGTCCTTTGTTTATTCGTTTCACACTCCACGATTCGATTTCCTTTTGCGTTTGTTTAATTGATCGGCCCAACTATTTCTGGAATTGAGCACAGACATACTGTGTGCTGCATTTATGTAGGTAAGGTTTGCGCGTGTGACCTTGCACATTGCTTGCTTGCCTGCCATTCGGCCGAAGAATATGTGTGAAGAAAACCGAAATCAAACGAAGAAACGGAGAGCAACTAACGAAGAAGAAAAATTAAACAATTTGCCACTTGTAGATAGAAGATGATGAAGAATCGCGCTACTAATTGAGAGCAAGTGGCTTCTTTGATGGCCTGAAATCAGTGTGTGTCATCAATATCTTCCGAGAATGAAACGGCAGCTAAACGAAGTTGAATGAGTCATTGAGGAATGTGTAAGGTGCCACTGTTGTTGTTGGCCGGCAACTTATTTATTCTAAGCGGAAAAGGAGATAATTCGAATTTTTTTGTTTCGCAAAATACCTTATTAGTGGTCGCGCTACCTTGTGTGTGGTGTGCTCGAAAGCTTATAACGCGTTGTGCTGATATTCCATTGTCTGCGTTATCATTTGGCCTTGGATGTTGCTGGTTTCAGTTCTGAAAGTGCCACACTACACCTATGTACAACGCTATCGACATGCTCAAGTTGAAATATCGATTTGTAACCCGGTAGTAATCTCGTCCTTCCCCTGTGCACTGAGCAATTGTTTGTACATTTGTCCAAAAGTTGTCATGGTGTTGGTACGGGCGGGATTGATTTTATCCTTTTACTGCGGAATTCGTTAAACAATTGCAAAACTACGTTATGTCGTCCTCGTTTGATTGATGTGGATGAACGGCATGGAAGGCTTTTTGCTTTTTATCCTTCCTTGTTCCCATGGCACTGACCTTTCCCCTGGCCAATATCCACTATTTTGACTGTTCCTTGTTCTCTGTTCTGTACATTGACAAATCCTTGAATATACTAATGACTGGCGACTTTGCAAAAAGATGACGTACCAGCGACGTTGAATTCTTGGCCCAAAGAGCCGAAACTCTTCGTTTTTACTTTCCCGGAAATCAGACATTGGCTCGTTGCATACGCCTTCAACGGTAACTGCGATTTTTCTTCTTCTTAACGGGCGCTACAGCTCGGGGCGAACTTGGGCCTCAACCAACATGGCCCTCCAACTAGCACAATTTTTTTGCTAGCCTTTTCCATTGCCGCACACCCAGTTGGCTGAGGTCCCCTTTCACCTGTGTGCGCCATCTTATGTAAGTGCGGCCGTCCTCTGCTTCGTCCCTCGGGGTTGGATTCAAAGACTCCCGGCTGTAGCTGTGGTGTCCATTCGCTCTACATGGCCCGGCCATCTTAGGCGTTGAATCCATAGACGCCTGACTAGACTCATGTCGCTGTACAGCCCATAAAGTTCGTGGTTGAATCTTTTCCTCCATCCCCCCGTCTACGTTTATTGGCTCGAAAATCGCGCGCAAAATCTCTGGTGTTGTTCGAGGCCACTGCGGAGCCAAGGTAGCCGAAATCCTTAACTACCTCAAACTTATATGTGCCGATACAAACATTGTGGCCAAGACCTCGGTGGTGAGCGTCCTTTTTTGATGACAGCATATATTTAGTTTTGCCCTCGTTTACTGCCAAACCAATTTTCGCCGCCTCCATCTCAATGCTCGCAAACGCCTCATTGACATCTCGCTGTGATCTACCTATTATGCCAATGTCGTTGGCGTATGTAAGGAGTTGTGAGGATTTGAAATAGATTGTGCCTCTTGTATTGGCCAGTGTTTTTGCTCAATCATTTCTAATACGATGTTCAAGAAATCACACGACAGCGCATCGACCTGCCTAAATCCTTTTTTGACATCAAAACTATCGGTAAGGTGTTCACCGATTCGGATGGAGCAGCGAGCATTCTCCAAAGTCATCCTGCATAGTCTGACGAGTTTAGCAGGTATGTCAAAGGTAGACATAGCGTTGTACAGCTCTTCTCTAATTACGCTGTCGTATACGGCTTTGAAGTCGACAAATAAGTGGTGAGTGTCGACTTGAAATTCATTGGTTTTCTCCAGTATCTGCCGTAGGGTGAAGATTTGGTCGATGGTGGACTTCCCTGGCCTGAAACCGCACTGATAAAGACCTATCAGCTTATTTACAAAAGGCTTCAGGCGTTCACACAAAACGGCAGAGAAGATTTTGTAGGCGATGTTAAGAAGACTTATTCCTCTGTAATTGGCGCAATCAGAGGGGTCTCCTTTCTTGTGGATCGGGCATACGATGCTGAGACTCCATTCCTCGGGCATGGCTTTCCTCTAACCATATCTTACGGATGAGCTGGTGCATGCTCCCAACCAGGTCATCCCCAGCTGCCTTGAAGAGCTCAGCAGACAGTCCGTCTGCGCCAGCAGCTTTATTCGACTTGAGCTTCGATATGGCAATCTTAACTTCGTCGAGGTCAGGGGGACAGAGTACTCTGCGGTCTCCGTCGATTAGAAATGGATCATTCTGCCTGACAGCGGTATATTGACTAACATCGCCGTTATACAGTCTGCAGAAGTGGTTTTTCCATATTCTCAGCATCGACTGCGGTTCTACTACTAGGTGTCCGTTCTCATCCCTGCAGGCTTCCGTACTGGCTTTATAACCTTGGCATGTTCGCTTTATCTGTTGATAAAACTTTCGAACGTCACGCATGCAGTAACACCTTTCCAAATCCTCAATCGCGCGCTTGTCGTACTCTATTCTTTCTTTTTAACTCGTTGAGCTCACGAGCCGCTCTTGTTCTTCTATGTAGCGAGGCTTTACTATACATCCTGCATCGCTGTGTGAATCCTCCTGCTTCGCTGTATGAATCCTCCTGCACTCGTCATCGAACCAGGTGTTTCTTCGTGGTGGAGCCTTGATACCCAAGACTTCGGATGCAGAGCTTTTCAGGGCTTGTTTGCAAAGGCTCCACTGCTGTTCTATTGATAGCGTGGAGGATTGAGGTGTATTGGAGAGCTTAAAGAAGACGCGATCGGTAAAAGCACGAGCGGTTTCTGGCGATAGTAGCTTTCCGACGTCATAACTTTGTATTCTTCTCTACTCCGCTGCGTTCGTGATATCCGTAAGCGCATCTTGGCTACTACAAGATAGTGGTTCGAGTCGATGTTAGCCCCTCGGAAAGTTCGAACATCAAGAATAGTGGAGGAGTGTCTGACGTCGATCGCAATGTAATCAATCTGGTTAGTAGTCGATTGATCAAAAGACCGTCAGGTGCCTTTGTGTATATCGAGGTGCGGGAAGCGCGTACCTCGTACCTCAATCAGCCTGTGTCCGTTATCGGAGGTGGTGTCGTGTAGGCTATATTTGCCGATGACTCGTTCAAAGATGCTTACCCAGCTTAGCATTGAAGTCTCCTAGTACAATGTTGATGTCATAGCTGGGACATTGGGCATACGTTCTGTCTAGGAGATCGTAGAACTCATCTTTGGCGGAGTCATCCTTGCCTTCCGTGGGGGCGTGGACGCAGATCAGGCCTTGATACGGATTGTTATGAGGCGTTCGCTCACATGCCGAAAGCTTAGGACTTTTTGCCTTAGTCCACCTCGAACAACAAATCCGCATCCGAACAATCGTTGTCCTCTCTCCGTATAGCAGTCGCCGTAGTAAATATCGCAGTTTTTCATCCGCTTTATACCCGGTCCATTCCATCGCATTGGCGGTTATGTACGGTCTAGGGCGTCCGCAAGTTGTGTGGCTGCACGTGGCCTGTTTGGGGACCTAACATTCCACGTACAGAGCCATTGTCCACTTTTCCTTTTTTGAAAAGGTCGTCAACATTAATCCGGTCCGTTTTAACCGAGGCTTGTGGTCGTTTCGGAGTTTGTGGTTTTTTTTTTTTACGGTTACGGCTTACTAGGCGTAGCTGGCATGTTGCGTCGCGCGTGGCAACGGGTGGTGCTATTGAATTTGCTGTGGCATTCTTTGATTGCTATCGCCAGACACCGACGAGATATACCCTGTTATGTTGTGAATTTTCACTGCTAGCCTGGCATCACTTGAAGGATATCTCAAAATAGGGAAAAAGGATTACTCACTCGCCAAGAGTTTTAGACCAATCAGTCCAAAATCATTCTTGCTGAAAAGCGTGGAGGGACTTTCGGAGATGTAGCATGCTTCTCAGCGCGGAATATCCTGCGAGACTGAGTTTCGAAACCTTGTTGGGAGGATAGAATGCGCGACGTGGCATAGATGAAGCACTGGTTTTATGTGTCAAATCTGGTGCAGCAGGCCAGCAAGTGCGTGGTGGTCGCCCCTCTGCTCGATGCCCTCAATGTCTCTGAAATATATACCCACGCATATGCGAATGATTTCGCCGTTCTCTCTGTCGACTCATGTTTAGCAACTGTCTGTCTCAAAGCTCAGGCGGCGCTAAATGTAATTGATGACTGGTGCACGAGAAATGGGCTCTCAGTTAATCCTCGCAAGACTGATATGCCCTCTGACGCAATGACACCTATCATCATATGTATTGCGCTATAACTTCACAGTCGAATTTCCATGGCGTCAAGAATGACTCTGGCCATATACCGAACCCTGAACGGATTGTCTTTCCGTTTTCACTGATGGCTCAAAGTCTGAGTTGTGGTCCGGCGCTGGGGTTTTCTTTGAATGCGGAAACGTCCGACTGCACTTTTCGTTAGGAAAATATGCGCCTGTCTTTCAGTCAAGGATATACGCAAACCTAATGGCTATGCACTATGTTGTGAATCACAGGTGAAGGGGAAAAAGCATATGCGTCTGCAGTGACAGCCGAGCTGCAGTCAAAGCTGTGTCCAACCCTTTAACCAGTTCCAATTTAGTGTATGAACTTAACTCCTTCCTGAACAGAGTCGGTGGACTAAACTCACTAAGGCTTGTTTAGGTCCCAGGAAACGAGATCTCTGATGAACTCGCCAGAATGGGCTCAGAGGAGAGTTCCTCAGAATTCGTCTTGGGTCTACCTACTTCAACGGAGGATGAATTAAGCGCGTATGCTCCGATTTCTGCAGGGAATTCGCAGCGTTCTTATCCTTAAGTAGGACTGACTGCAGAAGACTTACGGGCCATTGCACTTGTACTAAGCCTCTCTGTGTGCTCGGCATCAGTGAGACGCCTACCTGTGCTGCATGTTGCGAAGAGGACGACACAGCAGAATACTTTCTCTATGACTGTCCAGCCTTTGCTCGCGCAGTAATTGCGTCTGTGCTCCAACAGCTAGGAGCAGCCTACAGCAAAAAAAAGGTGAAAATGGTCGACCTGACTAAGAGGTGGCGTTTCAATCAGCACAAATGTATTCCTATTCCTACGAATGAGGCAAGTTTGCCTGTTCTAGTTGTGTAGCACGATATTTGTGCTAAATATCCCCTCCGCATGTGTGCACGCTTTGACCCACAATGCTGGTGCCTAAAAAACACCAACACCCAAGCGAGTGATAGCGTATTAAGCGCCATGTAATGGGACAATCGTTTGCCAACGAGCTCCCCTGCACTTTCAATAAACCACTAATGAGTAAGAGGCTTCAAGTGCCTCGTCCAATAGTCGCAGCTAAGTAAAAAAAACATTGAAACACGTACCACTTGCGAAGCACGAAAAGAACAGATTGTAAGAACCAACGTGCCGACGTGTCGTGCTACTTTTTGGTGCTAAGCCATTAATCCAACAGAGAACTTTCGTAATCTCGTGGCAATTTATTGACAATGGGCGTTTGCGTCATACTTTGTTGAAATGTGCTCTCGGTTTTTTGCTTTCTCTTGGACCTACAATCTATACAACTCAATAGATGCTGAATCATAGTGACGTGGTGTGACCTGGCATTGTTCGAGTACATTGCCTTATAATATCACATAACCCAGCCATGATTCTGGTGGCAATTTAGGGTATTGAAAATGCTAATCCCGAACCTCTGGTCATATGCAGAGACACAGACCTTGAACACCACGCTTCAAACCTTCGTTTCTGTCTTCATGTCCTCAAAACCTCCACATTACACCATTAGCACAACTAATTGCGTCCTTCTTCCCGTCTTTTCAGTTACCCCAAGAAGCTCAAGGACAATTGTTGCAACAAATACTTCTGGCCGTCCAGCAAGATGTCACGGCAAATCTTCGCCGCAAGATCTGCGAAGTAGTTGCTGAGGCAGCACGCAACCTAATGGATGATGAAGGAAACAACCAATGGCCCGATTTCCTTCAATTTCTATTCCAATGCGCCAACTCACCTAACGCTCAACTACAAGAGTCCGCGCTCCGTATATTCGCCTCAGTGCCGGGCATATTTGGTAATCAGGAAACGCAGTATTTGGACTTGATCAAGCAAATGTTGCAGAAAAGTCTCGAACCAACAGCCGATGCCGAAGTACGTTTCCAAGCGGTACGAGCTATCGGTGCTTTCATTCTACATCACGATAAGGACACAACGGTATTGAAGCACTTCAACGATCTGCTGCCACGTATGATTATGATCACCGCGGAGAGTATTGAACAACAGGACGATCAGAGTCTGTTGAAGTTGCTCATCGATTTAACGGAGAATTGTCCGAAATTCCTGCGTCCACAGTTGGAGGTAATCTTCGAAATGTGCATGAAGGTATTTAGCAGTCAGGATGTCGAGGACACATGGCGACATTTGGTGCTGGAAGTTATGGTATCAATGTCGGAGAATGCACCGGCTATGGTGCGTAAACGTGCCGAGAAATACATTGTGGCATTGATCCCGCTGGTGCTGCAGATGATGACCGATGACTTGGACGACGACGAAGAGTGGTCGATGTCGGACGAGGTCAACGAGAGCGATAATAGCGACAACAATATTATTGCTGAGTCATCCTTGGATCGTTTGGCTTGTGGACTCGGTGGTAAGACTGTGCTGCCGCACGTGATCAGTGCGATTCCGGCGATGTTGAGCAGTGCCGATTGGAAGCAGCGACATGGTGCTTTAATGGCCATCTCAGCTATCGGAGAGGGTTGCCATAAGCAAATGGAAGGAATGCTGGACAACATCATGAGCGGAGTGTTGAACTTCTTACGGGATCCACACCCACGTGTGCGTCATGCCGCCTGTAACGCAGTGGGACAGATGGCAACTGACTTTGCTCCGATCTTTGAGAAGAAATTCCATGCGCAAGTTATTCCCGGCCTCCTTGGCCTACTGGATGATGTCGACAATCCACGAGTTCAAGCTCATGCCGGAGCGGCTTTGGTCAATTTTAGCGAGGATTGTCCGAAGAACATCTTGACGGGATACTTGGACGGTATTATGTCGAAATTGGAGATCATCTTGAAGGCCAAGTTCAAGGAACTAGTTGAGAAGGGTAATAAGCTTGTGCTCGAGCAGGTAGTCACCACCATTGCCTCGGTGGCCGATACGTGTGAGAAGGAATTCGTCGCTTACTACGATCGTTTGATGCCGTGCCTTAAGTACATCATTCAGAATGCAAATGATGAGAAGTTTCGCATGCTGCGCGGCAAGACCATCGAGTGTGTGAGTCTCATTGGACTGGCTGTTGGCCGTGAGAAGTTCTTGGCTGATGCCAGTGAGGTTATGGACATGTTGCTGAAGACGCACACCGAAGGCGATTTGGCTGACGATGACCCGCAGACATCGTATCTGATTTCGGCTTGGGCACGCATGTGTAAGATTCTCGGCAAACAGTTTGAGCAATATTTGCCACTGGTCATGGGACCGGTGATGCGTACAGCGGCCATGAAACCCGAAGTTGCAATGCTGGATAACGACGAAGTCGAGGACATCGAGGGCGATGTCGATTGGTCGTTTATCAATCTTGGCGAACAGCAGAACTTTGCCATTCGTACGGCTGGCATGGAAGATAAGGCATCAGCATGCGAGATGCTTGTGTGTTATGCTCGCGAATTAAAGGATAGATTCGCTGATTATGCCGAGGAAGTCGTCAGGCTAATGGTTCCGATGCTAAAATTCTATTTCCACGATGGAGTCCGATCGGCAGCGGCAGAGTCTCTGCCATACTTACTGGATTGCGCCAAGATCAAGGGACCACAGTACCTCGAGGGTATGTGGTTGTATATTTGTCCGGAATTGCTGAAAGCCATTGGCACCGAACCAGAGGCCGAGGTCCAATCGGAGTTGCTCCAGTCATTGGCCAAGAGTATTGAGACGTTGGGACCGAATTGTCTGTCGGATGATTCCATGAAGCTGGTGCTTGAGATTATCTCGAAATATATGGTCGAGCACTTTGAGAGGGCGGATAAACGTATTCAGGCACGCAACGAAGAGGATTATGACGATGGCGTCGAGGAGGCTCTAGCCGATGAGGATGAAGCCGATACGTATTTGCTTTCGAAGATTGTGGACATTATCCATTCGTTGTTCTCGACCAACAAGGCGAATTTCCTTCCCTGCTTTGATACGATTGTCTCGCATTTTGTCAAGCTCCTGGAACCAGGCAGATCTTGGTCAGACAGACAATGGGGTCTGTGTATATTTGATGATGTTATCGGTAAGTTAACACTTTCTGCGAATATATAGGTGAATCACAATTTGTCTTTTGTAGAGTATTGCGGTCCGAGTTGTATACAGTACCAACAGGTATTCACAGCACCTCTTCTACAGTATGTCGCCGATAAGAGTCCAGAAGTCAGACAAGCAGCTGCATACGGTTGCGGCGTATTGGGACAGGTAAGCACTAATTGCGGGAGGAAATACTAAAAGACTTTGTTTATGGGATGTACTTTCTCGTTACAGTTTGCTGGCGAACGATTTGCCTTAACCTGTGCCCAAGCCATACCGATATTAATCCACCTCATCCAAGACCCAAAGAGTCGTGAACCGGAGAATATCAATCCGACGGAGAATGCCATATCGGCCGTAACAAAAATATTAAAATACAATAACTCTGCATTACAAAATATCGACGAGATCATCTGCGCGTGGTAAGTACCGACCTACCTGTGGGTGATGGTGTATGGCTCACTATAATGTCCTTTGTTTATACACACAGGTACTCATGGTTGCCGGTGATCGAGGACGAAGACGAAGCGCCTCACATTTACGGCTACCTATGCGATCTAATTCAAGCCAATCATCCCGTCATTCTGGGTGCAAATAATTCCAATCTTCCGCGCATCGTTTCCATCATCGCACAAGCCTTCAAATCCGGCGTCATAAAACCACTCAGCGAAGAGGGCAGTCGCATGATTAACATCGTCAAACAGGTCGAGTCCAATCCCGATGTGTTCCAAGCTTGCGTGAGCATTCTAACGCCCGAACTGAAGCATGGACTCGAGGAGGCCTATCGAGAATTCGCCAATCCTCCACCCGCCTAATCAGGCACCTATCGATGAGGAATTCACCACTCGTAGCGTGCGAGATCTTATGTTTAATATTAATTTCCTTTTTTTTTTTTTACTTAAAAACACATATATACTATATACGTACTATATACATACTCGAGAATGGTAAATAGCGCGGCGATTTTCTCTCTCCTTTTGGTTTATTTACTTTGTTTTCCTCGTGTTTTCTTGTTCGCCTTCTAGTTTACCATAATTCGATTCTATTCGTGTACATCACGTCGTCCTTGTACGGGGAGTGTGGTAGGCACATGTGTTAAGTTTTAAGGAAACTATCCTGCACGTTGGCATTTATTGCAGAGACACCACGGGCCATGGTGTCTCTCCTTTGTCGGTTTTCCTTGTTCGACAATTGTTTACTAATGAGATGTTTGCTACCATTTTTTTCTTATACATGAAATGAACTTTATTCGAATCTTGGTCAGGTTGTATGCATACAAGTTACAAGTTTGTTATCGAAAACATTTTTTATTTTTATTTTTTGTTCTTATCTTACATGAATTGTAATTAGGAAAGGCATGATAGGCGACGATAGAAAGGAGAGTAATGCGTGGGAGTTCTTTGATAAAACAATTAATATTGGAATGTTGGAATGATAAGCTGAAAAATAGAAACAACAGGATGGACGAAGGATCTATAGAATTACATAGATTCTGTATGCATATGCGCGTTTATATGTAAAAGTTATATGCACGCTCATTAGGCTGCAGATGATTTAATTGTTATGCAGAGATTATTGACAGAATATTAAAACAAACAGGAAAAGTATACATTTGTCGTTTTTTATTCGTGTTTGGAGCATTGGAGCATTCCTTGGGTTAGGCTAGGTAGCCCGCAGCCTCCCCAGGAGGGAGTGCACGCAGGCCAGAGAAGCTCGTTGTGTTGCTAGTGTAGTGATTGCACTACATTGCACTGCATCCTCCACCATACGCATAATTGCACTCTACGCGTTTCACTCCATTCCACACACCATGCAAACACTGTAATTTCGAGACTCGTGTCGTATTTTCGCCACTAAACCCCCACCAACCAATGCACATAAATTGCATAATATACGATCAACCCCAATTTGTCAGCACTAGGTCAATGTCGGCACTCGCGCCTATTCCCTTTTCATACGTCACTTCGTAAATAATGCTCGAACCCGAGCATTAACAAGTGACGAAGAAGGGAAAACTCCAAAACACCGTGAAATGCCGATAATGCATTTCACACGATTGAATTGGAGTAAAGGTGAACCGATTAACAAAACATGACTAACATTCACGAGCACTCCACACCGTGGAATGCTGAGATTAGTCATGGGTTCGTCTGCTCTTACGATAGCAGCGATCGCAGTGAGCAATTAAGACAAAGAGCAGTTAAGCGAAGCTGTGATTTAATCGCATTTATGATCACAGTCTGTTTGCAAATCTTACATGTAGCTTTTGGCCTAAAATTTACCCAAACGTCGCTCGTTTTTTTTTTTTTTTTCCGATCCATTGTTAACTAGGTGGGTCGCAGGGCATCCAAGTTGGAGCAAAGCGATCCATTTTAAAACTGTTTATTATTCTATCAGTGCGCGTGAGCAATCATAATCCAAGCAAAGTAGTATCTTCTGATACGAATACGGTGACAGTAATGCATTACAAATACTTAGATGTTTAGCGGACCCTTAAAAGATTGTAACTGAGTTTCTTTATCGATTGTAAAAAGAATTGTGGTTCTATGTTAATTCGTCCATTGGGCCTACGCTAGCTGGTGGTCATCGAAAACAGACCATCGGCATGTGTTTAAAATTTTTCCCTGTATGCTGTCATTCAGGTATTGTGCGGAAGGACGATCGTATCAGTGAGTATTCATATGAATTTATGTTTGTGATACTTTAGTCTATATCCTTACGGTCCGCGGCTATTCCAATCAAATGGATAGCAGAGTTGATAGTGTTCAAAAAATGGCGCCTGCAAAAACAGGGGTGGAATCGGCTAAGGTGATAGGTGATAGTCACTTTGGTGACAGTCATATGTGACTATCATCATCTGTTGGTATCGGGTAAGATTATCACAAAAAAAGTTTAGAAAAGGAGCAACACTTGCTTTTTCGGAGATACTGATAGTTAAAGGTAGCCCTAAACGGCGAACATGTTCGCCAAATCCGTTCGTTTGCGTTACTCTCTACACGGCGAACACATTTGGAGAACATTCATTTCGTGCTGATCCTTCAGAGGGTAAACATGTACGATAAATAAACATAAGTGGTTGCGCTTATGGTTATTTATTTATGTTTACTCGTCGACATTCACAGCAAATTCACGAACAAAATCGGCGAACATGTTCGCCGTGTAGGGCTGCCTTAAGACAGCTGTTAGATAGTTAAAAAGAAATTTTGAAATTAAAATCACGACCGTCGTCACCGATTGTTTTGCACAATTACTGGGAAAAGTAAATAATGCACATATTAGAAATGCTATTATTGCATTCAATTCATTTATTGGCCAATTATACATTTTGTCGGCGTACAGGAAAAGGAAACCGATTTAGACCGATTTCTCAAATTCTTCCTCAGATATCTAACTTCCATCAATGTCTCATTGAGCCCTTCATCTTCGCTTAAAAATAGTTCTTAACACGGAAATATACATATTTTATATAACACACAAAAGCACAAACAAAGCCATATCAAACGCACAGAACATGGGAAAGTGATAGCTAAATAGCTGTCACCAGAAAACTGTCACAAAAATGTGACAATCACAGTGACTATCACCTTACACGATACCGAAACCGAGAATGTGACTGTCACTTGTCACATATCACCTTAGCCGATTCCACCCCAGACTTCTACCACTTTGACCCCTAAACGGGCAAAAAAGTCGTCGTATTTCGTTGACAGAGCTGTTTGATGACCAAGGTTAGAACGTGCTTTCCGAGGCATGATTATTGAAGTCTAAAGGAAAAAAAGGCAATAAACTGTAGGTCCCTTCCACCTATGGGAAAATTAAATCACACACAACATGGGTGATTGAGAGAAGCTCGGCTCAGGTGTATCATGGACTGTAACGCCAACATACATACACAAAGGAAAAAATATACATATACTGTTATTTTCACAAACTTTTCTCTGAATATTTACTATCACCACGTCAAATTTCGTTAAAATCGCTTAAAGCCTTCTGCGTTGTTTTATTATCAAAATGCGGATGCGCGTGATTTCTAATGTTAAGTCTATGGGACACGTTTTCGGCGAATATTCCTCATTGGTACATATGTCCGATTTTTGATTTTATTTCTTTAAAACCGTCCTCTCGATGCCTTATTTTGACATGTCTAATTTGGTCAAAATCCCTCAAAGCGTTTAGGAGTCTGTCAACGAAATACATTTTTGGGGTGTTACGGAGCTTCATCAAACAACATCGTATCTTGATGTACATATGTATGTATTTTCTCATTTTAAACTTGCAATAATTAGCAATAGCAATGAATGCGGATGGGAATATCTACGCAGGGTATACTACAAAAAATATCACTCTATCATGTTCTCTAACCTGCTTCTGCACTGTGCATAAGCAGAAAACCAGATAAGGAAGCAGTGAAGAGCAGTCACTGCTCAGTAGATTGCTCAGAGCAATCACAGTTGCTCTCTGCTCCGAGCGAAGAACCTAGTTCTGAGTAGCAGTGATTGCGATAGCAGTCTCACCACTAGCTGAGATAGCATTTCACGCAATTGGAAAACCAATTAGTGAAGTGTGAATGACATGTATGACCAGTTAACAGTGCGCAAATGCTGATTGATCACAAATGCATATGCAGGCAAGTGCTATGAGCGCTATGCTAATGGTATGGGGTATGAATAGGTTGCGACATAGCGATGACACTGAGTATTTTTAACCTAAATCAAAAGTGCCCTTTGGCACTTGGTGTGTTCGAGGGGATTGCGATTCAACCAGAATCCTCCTATAAAAGGGATGGTAATTTTGGTTGAAATTCAGAGAGAGCAGCAGCCAGTAGTGAAGGACGCACCCCTTGACCCGGAACAGAACTAAGATAAGGTAAAATAAAACTTTAAAAATAAACTGTTTGTCTTTCTATTTCCTCTCTCCGTTCGGCACTCTTCCTTCAAGTAACGAGGAAGCACGGTGCCTGATCGTAACACTAGGAAGGAGGCTGACCCTCTATTCGTGGAACTACTCAGTGTTTCTTAAATAATTAAGTTCAATATCCTTACCCTTCCCCCTAGTGAGGAGGGAGCGAGCAAACAGAGCAAAGAAGTTGATCGCATTTAACATGGCAAAGTTTGCCATTGACAGTCGTCGTGCGCGGTCACGAGTCTCACACGGAAGAAGAATCGGAAAAAAATAAAAAACAAGTACCGTAGTGCAGTGTAGTGCGGGCAAAAAAAAAAATCGTGAAAGTGCCGTAACCGAACACCTGGTCGGCAGCAGCGCTGGGCCGTACTCCTACCTGTCCCCCTTCCCCTCTCGTGACAGTGGTTGCACTCAACACACTCACTGATTGAGTGCTAACGCAACCGACGTGTAGCGGGTCGCGTGTGTTGTTCTTTGCTGGTGGAGCAAATTTTACTGTCGTAAGGGCATAACGCATAACATAGACTCGCTTCCAACTGCGGCCCGACTCCACAAAGCACTCTCTCGAGAGCACACAAATGGGCTCAGGCTGCTTCGCAAATCAGACGGCACCTTTACCGTCAACCTCAGGGAAACCCTGGAGACCTTGCTCGAGGTGCACTTCCCTGGTTCTACTCCCTATTCGATATCTTCTGACGATCAGAATAACGTCATAGAAAACATCGACAGTAGAACAAATAGCCTCTCTGGAAGACTATTCAGCCCTGACAGGGTTAAATTGGCAATTAGTTCATTCAAACCCTACAAGGCTCCAGGCAAAGACGGTGTCTTTCCTGCGATCTTACAGAAAGGCTTGAATACAATTCTACCATCACTGATAGTTCTTTTTAGGTCTTGCTTCAACCTGGGATTCATCCCCAAGATTGGGAAACCAAGCGAGCAACCTAAGTCCTATCGCCCTATCAGTTTGACTTCGTTCTTTCTAAAAACAATGGAGAAACTGATAGAGCCCCATATTAGAGGTATCCTGGATAATCAGATACCTCTGCATCCCAACCAGTATGCATATCGCAAAGAGCGATCTACCGAAAATGCACTACACCACTTGGTGACGCACATTGAAAACAGTTTCACACAAAAGGAGATCGCAATATGCGCCTTCCTCGATATAGAGGGAGCCTTCGATAATACTGGCTATGACTCGATCACCACTGCACTATCCTGCAGGGGTGTGGACCATCCCAATAATCACTGGACGATGGTAAATAGCCGTATCATATCAGCCACATGCGGAGAGGTCTCAGTGGCAGTATCGGCGGTTTGAGGATACCCACAAGGGGGAGTCCTCTCACCACTGCTTTGATCGATAGTCATCGACGATCTACTACGCAAGCTGACCACTCGGGGCTACGAGGTCATCGGATATGCTGATGACCTAGTAGTCATTATTACGGGCAAGTGCGAGGCTACTGCCTGTGAGCGCATGCAGCTTGCGCTCCAATTTATCTCTGACTGGTGTGGCAGAGAAGGGTTATCTATTAACCCAAATAAGACAATCTTAGTCCCATTTACAAAGAGGAAAAAGGTACAACCCTGCTCAATCTTTCTAAATGGCACACGCATAGGATTTTCAGAGGAAGTAAGGTATCTAGGTATTGACTTAGACCGCAGACTCAACTGGAACTCCAACATGAAAAATAAACTCACGAAAGCGACTATGGCCATGTGGGCCTGCCGACGCACCTACGGTAAAACCTGGGGACATAAACCTAAGGTAGTACACTGGTTATACACCGCGATAGTAAGACCTATCGTCACTTACGGGTCCACCGTATGGTGTGTCTCGGCATCACAGGCGCTATGCCATCCTGCCCTACGGCAGCACAAGAGGCACTCATTGGACTCGCTCCACTGCACCTTTTTATCAAAAAGGTGGCATTACGCAATGCAATCAGAATCCCCTGTCCATATTACAACACATTCCCGAGCTGGATATGATTACTACAGTTTCGGACGCATTGCCACACACCTTCACCTTTGACAAGAGATTTGAGATACTGATCCCAAACCGCTCAGCATGGGAAAACAGTGATCCCCTGCTAAATGTCAAAGGCCTCAGGTGGTACACGGATGGCTTCTGGCGTTGGCGCCGGCATCTTTGGACCAAAACGCAAGATCTCGGAGGCTCTGGGAATAAGCCCCAGCATCTTCCAAGCAGAGCTGCATGCCATCCTAACATGCGTCAATCTAAATCTCGAGACTGGCATCAGAGGAGTAACTATCAACATACTCTCTGATAGCCAAGCAGCGCTTAAAGCACTGGGTTCGTACAGCACGAACTCAAAAACCGTCAAGGAATGCCATGACGCCCTACAAGACCTCGCCAAAAGAAACAATGTTAAACTTTGGTGGGTGCCAGGACATAAAGGTATCAAGGGCAATGAAATTGCCGACCAACTTGCCAGAAAAGGTTCCAGCGACAAATACATAGGTCCGGAACCTTTCTGCGGCATTCCCGGGTCAAAGATAAATTACTTCTTAGACAAGTGGGAAAAATCGCAACACCTGTCCTTCTGGAACAGTGTTCGGGGACTCCGTCAATCTAAACGACTTATACGACCCCTAAACAAACACCCTATTGACATACTCAAACTCAATAGAGGGGATATCAGAAGACTAGTCAGCTATCTCTCGTCTGAAAGTGAGTGTCGGCTCTGTCTAGAGGACGATGAGACGGCAGAACACATACTATGTGAGTGTGTTGCTCTCTGCCATCCTAGGAAGCGTATCCTTCTCAGTGAAGTTATGACTCCTGAGGGGATCACCCTGGCTCCTACGAGAAGCATTCTCAACTTCATTATAGAGGTGGAGAGGCTACTCCTCGGCTAATCGGCTAGCAGGCGATAGAACTTCACTAACACGGCTCTGCTTTGACGGTTTTGTATCTATACATGTTTTGTAGTTTGCATTGATGAGGGATTTCTGTGTGCAGTTCTGCAATATTCGTGGGTTACGGAAGAATTTCTTGGCCACGTATGTCCATCTCTCTCCCCGCCAACCGGCTGTTTTGGCACTTTGTGAAACGCAAGTCGATGAAAAGTCTGATCCTTCGAATTTCAGTCTTCCTGGATATAGCTTAGTGCCATTATTCGTTTCTCACCGCGGTCTCGCCATCTATGTCCGTAGTGACAATGCTTACCAGCTACTTCCACTGTGTAGCCAAACATCCACCTCGGAATTTAATCTTATATGGCCTAAACTCATATTCCGTAAGCACTCCATTCACTACTGTTTTCTTAATAGAAGCCCCAATCTAGACAGGAATGCAACATTTGATGCATTCGACGCACTGTCTGATTCCATCCAAAGAATTGTGGCTTCGACTTTCTGGACAGACAACACCCGAAGGAAGGTATGTTGAACTTTTTGCTGAGTTTAATCAGTTAACTCAACTTCTGAATAAGCCATCACGTATCCCCGATGTTGCTGGTCATGCCGCCAACACACTGGACTTGTTTCTTACCTCTCAGCCTGACAAATACACGATCGATGTATTGGAACCCCTAGGCTCGTCTGACCACTGCATGATATCAGCAAAATTCTCGAATTCCCACCATCCAGTTAAAGAAAAAGCTCCTAAGAGAACACTATGGCTATACGAGAAAGCCAACTGGTGCGGCCTTAACAACTTCTTTCGGATCTTTAACTGGTCGTTGTGCTTCCTCGACAACGACGTGGACGCCGCAACTGATATTATCGTAAACATTATCCGAATGGGAATGGCAAATTTTATTCCCAGCAAGATTAAAAGCACCAGGCCTAAGGATAATACGTGGTTTGACTCGAGCTGCAGAGAGGCTATTAGGCTCAGGGAGCTAAGTTTTCGGGCCTACAAGGCAAACAGTTCTGAGGAAAACCGAAAAAAGTACATGCGAGCCAGAAATGACTGCAACACCCACATTCGACGGGTTAAATTCCAATCCGACCAAAAATTAAGGCGTAAAATCCTTCGATGTCCCAAAGGTAGCAAAAGTTTCTGGTCGTTTGTAAAAAACGTAAAAAACTCAACTAAGTCGTCTTTACCGACGCTCATCCACAATGACATTCCAGCTGTCACCCCCTTAGACAAAGCTAACCTACTTGCTGCCCATTTCGCAACCATTTCGCAACCAGTTCTCAGCTGCCAGCTTGTACTTTGTCTCCGCCTTTACTACTTACTTACTTATTAGGCCAGCGATCCATGGAGGATCTGAGCCTGAGCTATAGCTGCCTTCCATCCTTGACGGTCCCGGGCACTCTGCTTCCAGTTGTCAAGACCAAGATGTCTTACATCCGCGATTACTTGGTTTTTATACCGGAGGTTCGGTCTTCCTCTTCTTCTCGAACCAGGAGGCTCGGAGTCAAAGACCCTCTTAGCTGGAGCGTTGATGTCCATGCGCTCGATGTGGCCGAGCCAGTTTAGTCGACGGATCCTTGCCTTCCGGGCTACATCCAGTACAGCTCGTAGAGTTCGCGGTTGTGTCTTCTTCTCCATTCACCATCCTCACAGACAGGACCAAATATCCGGCGCAGAATTTTTCTTTCGAAAGAACCCAAAATCAGCTCCGCTGTCCTGCTTGTCGTCCAGCTTTCGGCTCCGTACAGCAAGACTGGCAGAATGAGCGTTTTGTAAAGCATGACCTTGGTCTTTCGAGTGAGGAGTTTTGACCCCAGTTGTTTGGACAAGCCGAAGTAGCAGCGGTTGCCAAGGGCGGTTCTATGCCGGATCTCCACTGTGGTGTCATTTGTGGAATTTACGTTTGTCCCGAGGTAGACAAACTCCTTAACTACCTCGAAATTGTAGCTGTCAATTGTTATATTTTGTCCCAGGTGGTGAGCGACGGATTGGTTTTTGCTTGACAGCATGTACTTCGTCTTGTCCTCAATGACCTTAAGATCAACTCGTTTCGCCTGTTCTTCAATCGCCGTGAATGCTTCCACAATGCCACGGCGAGAACACGCGATGAAGTCGATATCATCCGCGTATCCTAGCAGCTGGATGGACTTGTAAAAGATAGTGCCTTCCCTGTTGACGCCTGCCCATCGCACTATCTGCTCCAGCACCAGGTTGAAGAAGTCACATGACAGCGCATCTCCTTGCCGAAATCCGGTGCATGTTTCGAATGGTTCCGAGGTCCTAGAACCGAGTTGCACGGTGCATCGCGTGTTTTTTAGCGTGGCGCGACACAACTGGATCAGTTTTACCGGGATCCCGAATTCGGCCATCGCCCCAAACAGTGCTTCACGATGAATGCTGTCGTATGCGGCTTTGAAATCGATGAAAAGATGGTGTGTATCGATTCGAAACTCGTTGGTCTTTTCCAGGATTTGTCGAAGTGTGAAAATTTGGTCTATAGTTGATTTGCCGGGCCGGAAGCCGCACTGGTAGCTGCCGATTAGTGCGGTGCAAAATGGTTTTAGACGTTCACATAACACGCTGGACAGGATCTTGTGTGCGACATTGAGCAGGGAAATACCTCTATAGTTCTTGCAAGAGGTAGGATCGCCTTTTTTAGAGATGGGGCATATAGAGCTGGTATTCCAGTTGTCGGGCATGCTTTCATCTTCCCAAATTCTGCAGATGATCTGGTGCATGCTCCCTACCAGAACATCGCCGCCAGCCTTGAAGAGCTCTGATGGCAAACCATCTGTGCCTGCGGCCTTGTTGTTCTTCAGCTTCTGAATAGCTGTGCCGACTTCTTCGATGCTGGGTGGGAGGACTACTTCAGCGGCTGGAGTTGGGATTTCCTCGGTCCCTACCACTCTCTCTCGGTCATGCTCGTTAAGCAGCTGCTGGAAGTGCTGCTTAAATACATCCACTATTCCCTGCGGGTCGGTGACAAGATTACCCTCGCAGTTTCGAAGAGCCTGAGTGCCCTTTTTGAAGCCTCCTGCAAGGCCTTTGGCTTTCTTGTAAAAGGCTCGTGTTTTATGTTTATCCCTAGACTCCTCGATATCCTTGGGCTGGAGGCTGCGAAGATTCTTTTCTTTTGTCGCAGTAGTTTTTTCTCCTCCCTTCTTCTGGCTCGGTACTCTTCTCGCGCTGCCCTGGTTTTCCTCTGCAGCGCCTTTTGGTACGCCTCGTCTGTTGCTGCCTTTTTCTGCTCACACTCGCCATCATACCACGGGCTTCTTGTCGGGGGTGGTAGGTATCCTAAGGTGGTTTCGGCTACTTCCTGAATGGCTGAGCGGCAATGCAGCCACATATTATTGGCATTTGTGTTCGACGTAGGCATACCGTAGAGTCTTTCGCTCAGGTGCTCCCTGTAGACTCTGGCAACCTCCGGCGTGCTCAGGCGCCCAATGTCGAACCTCCTCCTGATGGGCTGGTGCAGCTTTCTGACATTGGACAGTCGAGCTCTGAATCTTGCTGCTACGAGGAAGTGGTCAGAGTCGACATTTGCCCCTCTGAATGTTCGCACATCCAGGATGTTTGACGAGTGCCATGCGTCAATGAGCACATGGTCGATTTGGTTGGCGGTTCGACCGTCGAGAGATCGCCAGATTGCTGTGTGGATTCGCTAACGAGGGAATCTTGTGCCACTTATTACCGCATTACGAGCTGTCGCAAAGTCCATTCGTCGGAAGCCGTTATCTGTTGTTGTATCGTGGAGGCTGTCCTTTCCGATCACTCCGCCAAGGGTGTTTTCCTTACCGATTTTGGCGTTGAAGTCCCCGAGCACGATTTTTACATCGTACTCCGGACAAGCTCCGTAGGCGCTGTCCAGGAGGTCATAGAAGTCCTCCTTGATAGAGTCTTCAGCCTCGTCGGTAGGGGCGTGTGCACATATAAGGCTGATGTTCTGCCTCTGATGCGGATCACAGCCAGGCGATCACTTATAGGTTTAAAGTCGATGACCTTCGACCTTAACCGTGACCTTTTCGTGACAGCTCGCAATGTCGCAATTTTTCTTTCTCATCATACCTTTTCCTATCCGGCGTATTTCCTGGACCGCCGTAATATCCGCCTTGTACTGCGTGAGGATTCCTTCTAGTTTATGAGCAGCTCCGGGAGTGTACAGGCTTCTGACATTCCAGGAGCATACTCGCAAATCGTGTTCCTTTTTCGTGCGTTGTCGTCGTCGAGTATCCGTCCGTGTATCCGAGGCATCTTGCTCATTCATAACTTTTAGGTTTTTTACGTGGGCGGATTGTTAGCCCGCCGCACAACCGCCATTCTGGTCGGGATTTTTTTCGCTGCATACGTTTGTTCACCTCCCAACGGTTGTTGAAGAGGCTATCCAGAGGGCGCCGCGAGGAGGCCGTATGTCAACTTGACTCGGGCATTTAAACAGGGATCGTTGCTGGCATCTCGCCAGGTTGAGGGCAGTCAACAACTTTACCCTGTATGTCCGAGCCCATGCCCTCCTCTCACCTGGGATACTCACATTAATACAGCTATTGCTAAGGACTACGCACTCTCTGGATTACCCAATCTCCTGATCAGGCTGATGTTAGAAAATTTTCCGTTCGCTCACATGCCGAAAGCTTAGGACTTTTTGCCATCGCATTTCCTGGATGGCGGTTATGTCTGCTTTATAGCGGTCTAGGGCGTCCGTAAGTTGTTCGGCTGCACGTGGCCTGTTTAAGGACCTAACATTCCACGTACAGAGCCGAAGATCATTGACTTTTTTTTTTGTCTGCAAGGAACGCCAAAATTATTCGGTCCGTTTTATCCGAGGCGTGTGGTTGTTTCGGAATTTGTGTTTTTTTACTAGGCTGTAGCCCAACCGACTAAACCTGTTTTTCTGGCACAGACCAGAAAGGTCGCCATTCGACCGACCTTCCCCGTCTCTAAATGTCAAAGGAAAGCTCCAGTTGGCACCACGGGGAGGTGGGGATGGGATGGGACTTACTAACAGTGCCGCAAGATGTTCGTCTGCGGTGGCTCTTCTCGTTTTTTAGCAGGCCAACATCCGTCGGATAGATGCTACCCATACGAAGCCTTTGTTAGTCCCTTGCCATCCTTACTTACTTACTTAACGGGCGCTACAGTTCGGGGTGAACCTGGGCCTCAACCAACATGCCTCTCCACCTAGCACGATCTTTCGCTAGTTTTTTCCAATGCCGCACGCCCAGTTGGTTGAGGTCCCCTTCCACCTGTGCGCGCCACCTTAGGTGCGGCCGTCCTCTATTTCTTCGTCCCTCGGGGTTGGATTCAAAGACTCTACGGGCTGGAGCTGTGGTGTCCATTCGCTCTACATGGCCTAGCCATCTTAGGCGTTGGATCCGTAGACGCCTGACCAGACTCATGTCGCTGTACAACCCGTACAGTTCGTGATTGAATCTTCTCCTCCAACCCTCCTCTGTGTTTATGGGACCGAAAACCGAACGCAGAATCTTTCTCTCGAAACGACCAAGGATTTCCTCATCCGCTTTGGATAAAGTCCATGTTTCTGCGCCGTATAACAGGACCGGGATATTTAAGGTCTTATATAAGGTCAACTTGGTCGTACGAGAGAGGGCTCTACTTCTCAGTTGCCTCTTGAGCCCAAAGAAGCAGCGGTTGGCAAGAGTAATTCTGCGCTTGATTTCGAAACTGGTGTCGTTGTTCCAAGTCACCGCGGAGCCGAGGTATATGAAGTCCTTAAATACCTCGAACTTATATCTGCCAATATGCACGTTCTGTCCAAGACGTCGGTGGTAAATGTCCTTCTTCGATGACAGCAGATATTTAGTCTCGTCCTCATTAACTGCCAAACCAATTTTGCCGCCTCCATCTCAATACTCGCAAACGCCTCATTGACATCTCGCTGCGATCTACCTATTATGTCAATGTCGTCGGCGTATGCAAGGAGTTGCGAGGATTTGAAGTAGATTGTGCCTCTTGTATTGGCCTGTGATTTTTGCACAATCATTTCCAATACGATGTTGAAGAAATCACACGACAGCGCATCGCCCTGCCTAAATCCTTTTTTGACATCAAAACTATCGGTGAGGTGCTCACCGATTCGCATGGAGCAGCGAGCATTTTCCAAGGTCATCCTGCATAGTCTGACGAGCTTCGCAGGGATGTCAAAAGTAAACATGGCATTATATAGCTCGTCTCTAATTACGCTGTCGTATGCGGCCTTGAAGTCGACGAATAGATGGTGCGTATCGACTTGAAACTCATTGGTTTTCTCCAGGATCTGCCGTAGTGTGAAGATTTGATCGATGGTGGACTTCCCTGGCCTGAAGCCACACTGATAAGGACTTATCAGCTTGTTTACGAATGGCTTCAGGCGTTCACACAAAACGGCAGCGAAGATCTTGTATGCGACATTAAGGAGACTTATTCCTCTATAGTTGGCGCAGTCAAAGGGATCTCCTTTTTTGTGGATCGGGCAAACAATGCTGAGACTCCATTCCTCGGGCATGCTTTCCTCTGACCATATCTTACAGATGAGCCGGTGCATGCTCCTAACCAGCTCACCCCCCGCCGCTTTGAAGAGCTCAGCAGACAGTCCATCTGCGCCAGCAGCTTTATTCGACTTGAGTTTCGACATGGCAATCTCAACTTCGTCGAGGTCAGGGAGACGGAATTCTCTGCGATCTTCGTCGTTAAAAAATGGATCATTCTGCCTGACGGCGGTATGTTGGTTGTCATCGCCGTTATACAGTCTGCAGAAGTGGTTTTTCCAAATTCTCAGCATCGACTGCGATTCTACTACTAGGTGTCCGTTCTCATCCTTACAGGCCTCCGTTCGGGCTTTATAGCCTTGAGACATTCGTTTTATCCGCTGATAAAATCTTCGAACGTCGTGCCTGCAATAGCACCTCTCCAAGTTTTCAATCGCCCGCTTCTCGTGCTCTTTCTTTTTTCTCTTGAGAAGCTTATGTTCCTCCCTTCTCTTAAGCTCGTAGAGCTCACGAGCCGCTCTTTTTTTTTTTTGTGTAGTGAGGCTTTGTATGCCTCCTGCTTTTCCGCATGAATCCTTCTACACTCGTCATCGAACCAGGTGTTTCGTCGTGGTGGAGCTTTAAGGCCCAGCACTTCCGTTGCTGTGCTCTTCAGGGCTTGTTTGCACATGCTCCATTGTTGCTCTACTGACTGAGTGGAGGATTGAGGTGTATCGGAGAGCTTAAGGGAGACGCGGTTGGCAAAAGCACTGGCGATCTCCGGCGATAGTAGCTTTCCGACGTCATAGCTTGGTGTTCTAACTCTACTCCGCGGTGTTCGTGTTATGCGCTGACGTATCTTGGCTACTACAAGATAGTGGTCTGAATCGATGTTCGCTCCTCGGAAAGTGCGAACATCAAGAATAGTGGAGGAGTGTCTGACGTCAATCGCGATGTGGTCAATCTGGTTGGTGACTGATTGATCTGGCGACCGCCAGGTGCCTTTGTGTATATCGAGGTGGGAAAATCGTGAGCTGGCTACAAGAAGATTTCGCCCCGTGGCAAGGTCGATCAGCCTATGTCAGTTATCGGATGTGGTGTCATGTAGGCTGTGTTTGCCGATGACCCGCTCAAAGATGCTTTCTTTACCCAGCTTAGCGTTAAAATCTCCTAGTATGATTTTGGTATCATAGCTGGGGCATTTGGTATATGTTCTGTCTAGGAGATCAAAGAAATCATCTTTGATTGAGTCATCCTTGTCTTCCGTGGGGGCATGGACGCACATGAGGCTGATGTTACAGAAATTTGCCTTGATGCGGATCGTTATGAGGCGTTCACTCACATACTGGAAACTTAGGACTTTATGTCTTAGTCCACCTCTAACAACAAATCCGCATCCAAATAGTCTCTGTCCTCTCTCCCTATAGCAGTCACCGTAGTAAATGTCGCAGTTTTTCATCCGCTTTTTACCCGGTCCATTCCATCGCATTTCCTGGATGGCGGTTATGTCCGCTTTATAGCGGTCTAGGGCGTCCGCAAGATGTTCGGCCGCACGTGGTCTGTTTAGGGACCTAACATTCCACGTACAGAACCGAAGGTCCTTGTTTGTTTTTTGTTTTCTCATAGGGTCGTCAACATAGATCCGTTCCGTTTTATTATCCGAGGCTGTTTTATGTATCTGAGCAATTAGTGGTTTTACGGTTATGGTTCGCTAGACCATAGCCCAACCGACACTAATCCTGTTTGGTGGCGCAGGATACTCGCCATTCGGCCTCTTCCGTCAGTAATTTCCCTTTTAAGGAAATTTCCAGATGGCACCACGAGGAGGTGGAAGTAGGACCTGACTAGCAGAGCTGCAAGATGTTCGGCTGCAGAGGCTCTTACTCGCTTTTTTGTCGGGCCAGCATCCGTCGGCAGATGCTACCTCTACGAGGCCTTTGCTAGTCCTTCACCATCCCCTTTGCCATCCTGAAGAAGAAATTATTGAGAGTAAAAAGGAGTTATGCATCGACCTAGAAAACTCGTACCTCTATGTCCAACGTATTCATGCCCTGTAGCCATTGTACCTGTCATCAACCTCAAAAACAAAAACACACGCTTCTTGAGTCCATATTTTAAAATCTCGCTAAGCCTTTATTAGATATGTGAATAACATGTATTGAATACTATCTGTTTATCTACGCATCTAGGTAATACTGTTTGAAAAGAAACGAATCGAAACGTCGAGAAACGCACTTACTGTTGACTACCGGAGATATATTGTCTTGGATTTTGTGTAATGATCCCAGCGCTAGACACTTGTGTGTCATTCTATCTGGCTATTTGGCATCTAAAGCATTCCTGCGTCCACCAGGTCGATGAGTACCTCGGACATTTTCTGTCGACACAAGTCATTTGGCGGTAGATTCAATTCCGGTGCGGCCGAAGCCGTATCAGTTCGAGAGACTAAATACAAGTCGGGAGCATCCTCGGGCGAGCATGTGCTGATAGGAATAATGTCTAGAGCAATGCCGAGCGCGAATTGTCCGTGTGATTTTAGTTCGGTGGCAAAACTGAAAGTCAAAAATACATGTTCGAGTGAACCATGATGGTGAGTGTCTTGAGCTTACAGTTTGCCGAGCTTCTCTTCGGTGTTGCAGAAATCGGGAAGTTCACAAAGTACCTTGAGTGACTTGTACAGTTCGCTAGTATAGTGCTTGAATAAGGAGCTCAAGTGTTCATCGCGCATTGGCTTACTGGTGCAGCAGAACAATAAACTTGCCACGTCTAGAGCAACCGAGCTGTAGCGAATGAGCTGAAAGTCCACCAAACTCATCTGGAAAATACAAAATTCAATAAATGTACCCAAGCGTCTTAGATGTATGTTTGTGAACCTCTTGAACGCTTCCATCGGCGTCGTATTTGTAGAGGAAATTATTGGTCCAACAATCGCCGTGGCATATCGCAGATAATGGCGACTCGGAGTTCACCAGTCCAATCATTCGCGAGAAGATCGACGAACTGTCGGCAAATTCCTTCATAGCACGAACATATTTTGAGCCCTCAGGTAGAACTTCGGACACCTTTAAGCAAGCCAGTCAGTCGAATGCCTCCATCTTTACCGCCTTCTAACTTACCATCTTTACGGCATTTGTGGTCAACTCTTCGTAATAATTCTTGTACCACGACTCATTTGTCGGGCAGAAGATTCCTTCCCTTATGAGATTCTTCAATTTGTCAAGCTGCTTGGGATTCTGAAACTTATACGCTAGGCTAAGTGAGTGTAAGCGGGCTACCTCCTTTAATACACATTTGGCTTGGTCAATGGTAAGACCCTTCTTTCGATCGGGCATTTTGAAACCGCGCGTTCGAAGATCCTCTACAAAAAAGGAAAGCAGCGATCTTGAAGAATGTGCGTTGCTTTGGATAAGGATTTGAACTTACCCATGATTAGGAGATCTTGTCGGGCCAAGTAGCATTTTGGAATGGCTTTGAAGACGTCATCGGTTTTGGTATTTTGAAACTTGATTAACTCTGGCATTATAATCGTGTAAAATACTACTTCATTCCTGTGGAAAAAAAGAAAGCGTTATGCAAGGACTAAGGGCTTGTGGAGTCTTCTATCGAAGGTTGAGACCTTATCTCTCATCATACGGAACCTTCAAAGATCCAAACATAAAAAAGTAAATATTCTTAAGAAAGATGAACAAGATTAGAAGTTAGCTTAGGGCACTTAGGCCACTGACTGGCCTTAGCTAGCTTGTCTAGACCAACGTAGTTGATTAATAAAGCTTATTAGTCGAAGAGGACAAGGGCAGCGCATGAAAGTAAAAGCAGTTTCCATTCTGTTTTAATAAGCCTTCATGGGCGCCTTAATTTAAGCTTTGACCAAATTTGACTACCTATTAGACAGAGGTGGTTTTCTGGTTACCTAGGTTTGTTTGGTGCCATATGAGGTGTCTTCTCTTATTAAAGCCAGCTTATTCGCACTAGTCTTTCTTTACTTCGCGAAGTAGAGCTAGGGAACTTGGCACAGTCACATCGATTTCAAAAGTACACCACCTGATGGGACAATATACTGGCAGTCAAAGGGAAGATACCTCGTTTCGTCGTCCTCCATGCCACATGTAGTACAGGTAGGCTTCTCATCAATGCAGTGATAATACAGTGGTCCGTGGAGACTAATGTTTTCTACAGTCTCAGCCGCATTTCATGTACAACTAAAGGACAGTTTCACCTTGAAGTCCTCCCTTGATCGATCATAACAAGCTCATGGGAAATCTCATTTCCTGATATCTCTAATTGATCGTAGATCCCATTAAGACAACTTGATTCTATACACTATTTTGGAGGCTGTCTAAGGGCCAGACACAGTTTTAAGGGCTCCTGGCTTAGCCCTTATAGGATTTATTGTGACCAAGATCCCTTGCCTTCAAAATCAATGGGTGGTCTTAATGAAGTATATGAGGCGAGTCACCTTTGAGCCGCGTCTGACAAGTTTGTTAATTTCGCAATTTCCTGGAAGTTGTAAGTAACCGCCTCAAGGGAGTCGATCGCACCCTGGCTGCTTGCGGATATTACGAGTACATTGAGTCCAAGCCAAGGTAACGTCTTTCTAATCACTGTGATTTCAGCTTGATAAACATTGTAGTGCTCCCTAATTTGAAAAATATTTCGAGGTAAGGCTCCTTGCAGAGGGAAGATTGGGTGAAGCTTGCCTCTGATCCTTCATGGGCTGTAACGCCCCTGTTTCATCGTTACTTCCACAAAAAATGCTCTGATGAAACACTTTAACATTCCACCCGCAGTACACGTCTGTCTTGGAATGCTCACCAATATATCCTGAAGCCCGCTTTCATACATACCATCCGTTCCTTAACCAAACCACAGGAATCTGGAATTCCCTGCCGGATTCGGTCTTTCCCCCTCAATACAACATGTAGGCATTTAAGATCAATGTCCATCTATCCACTATCCCTCTTCCTTTCTAACTTTTGCCCGCACGTATATTTATGAATGTCTTTGTGCGGAAAGAAGGTGTTCATATGGGACATGCCATATGCACAGCAAAAGTCCAACAACCTCTCTCCTTTCGCGTTAGGATGAGGATCACCGTTCCGTGAGCGTTAAAGTCACCCACCAGGATATAGGAATCCATCTCAACCACCCTATCAAGGGCAGCATCAACTTCATCCAGGAAATTCGCATACTCTGACTCTAGATTCGGTGCATACACCTGCGCCAGCGCCACAGTTGATCTTTCAAGCTTGAGTTTTAAGATCGCGACTCTCCCTCCTAATGGTATCCACTCCAATATCAAGTTTCAATGCAATCTGTACAAACCATAGAACAGCAATGGAGTCGTCAGAACGCCATCAGAGAGGCCACCTCAGATGTTCTCGGTTTCACCACCTTCGAGAAACCCCTGGTTTGACGACGAATGCAGACAGGCCCATGTAGAGAAACAGAATGCATACATGGCTACATTGCATCGACGAACGAGATCTGCCCGCGAGCTCTGTGAACAGAAAAGGAGGGAGGAGCATGCGCTTCTGAGAAGGAAAAAGAAGGAGCACGAGAGGCGCGAGATCGAGGAGATGGAGAGATGCTATTGCAGGAACGATGTTTGAAAGTTCTACCAAAAAGTAAAACGGACATGCCAGGGCAGAAGCCTCCAGGGATGAGCACGGACAACTAATAGTGGAGTCACAGTCGCACAGTCACACACTTCTGCAGACTGTATAACGGCGATGATAGTCAAAATGCTGCCGTTAGGCAGAGCGAACCATTCACAATGGACGAAGTTGCAAGCGAATCCTGTCCACCCGACCTAGACGATGTTAAGATAGCGATATTGAAACTTAAGTCTTATAAAGCTGCTAGAGCAGACGGACTTCCGGCGGAACTGTTTAAAGCAGCTGGCGATGAGCTGGTTAGGAACATGCACCAACTCATCTGCAAGATATGGTCGGAAGAACGCATGCCCGATGAATGGAATCTCAGTATCGTTTGCCGGGTCCATAAGAAAAGAGACCCCTACGACTGCGCCAATTACAGAGGGATAAGTCCCCTGAACATTGCGCACAAGATCCTCTCTGCCGTACTGTGTAAGCGCCTAAAACCATACGTGGGCAATCTGATAGGTTCCTTCCAGTGTGGTTTCGGGCCAGGAAAATCCACGATAGACCCAATATTTACACTACGGCAGATCTTGGAGAAGACCCATGAATTCCAGGTCGACACGGACCATCTTTTTGTCGACTTTAAAGCCGCGTATGACAGTGTTTATAGAGACGAGCTATGCAGAGCCATGTAAGGTTTTAACTTTCCTGTCAAACTCGTCAGACTGTGCAGGATGACTATGGAAAACTCTCGTTGCTCCATTAAGGTCGGAGGTGAACTAACCAACCCCTTTGATGTTAAAAAAGTTTTAAGACAGGGTGACGCACCGTCATGTGATTTCTTTAACATTATTCTTCAAAAGATCGTGCGGGACTCTGCGGCCAATAGAACAGGTACGATCTACGTCAAGTCCACACAATTGCTTGCCAACGAGGCGTTCGGAAGCATTGAAGCAGATGCGGCTAAAGTGGGTCTAAGGGTAAATGGGGACAAGACCAAATATATGCTGTCATCAAAAAAAGACACGCAACACCGACGCCTTGGTCAGAACGTCACGTTCGGCAGCTATATTTTTGTAGTAGTCACGGACTTAGCCTACCTTGGCTCGATAGTGACAAGCAGCCACGATACCAGCGCTGAGATAAAACGCAGAATAGCCCTTGCCAACCGCTGCTTCTTTGGGCTCAAAAGGCAATTGAGTAGTAGGTTTACAAAACCTTCATCATCCCGGTCCTCCTCTATGGCGCTGAGGCTTGGACGTTATCAAAAGCGGATGAAGAGGCTCTTGGGCGTTTCGAGAGGAAAATTCTGCGTGCAAACTTGGGGCCGGTATGTATCAACGGAGAGTGGAGGGGGAGATTCAACCAGTCGCCTAGTTAGACGTCTACGAATCCAACGTCTAAGATGGCTCGACCATGTAGAGCGAATGGACATTACCGCTACGGCTTGAAGTGTCTTCGACTCCAACCCCGAGGCAGGTCCACCTTCTCGAATGTTCGCCGTCGGAAGTTCCCCTTCGGAAATCTCTAGAATGCTCTGACAATTAGCATTACGCCGTTAAAAGTGGACATCATTGCAATCTCGGCTTCAAGAGAGCTTTCGAACTTCGACAGCGAAATTTGAACTTAACCGTCGGTTTGTGTCTCCGCAACTGTATGTTAAATGGTTCTACGATCGGCCTTCCACACACGAATTTCCAGTTTTTCCAGACAAAGAGCTTGTAGGTAGATATGTCAAAAATGAGTGCAAACCATCAGAGCCTCGGCATCTCAAACGAAAAAAAAAACGGAATTGGTCGATGAACATGGATAAGCAAGCAGTGTGTGCGATGACTGCGGATGAGCTATGGGAAGAACTCAAATCGCGTGGTCTGGCGACAGCCGGTCGAAAGGAAGAACTCGTCGAGCGGTTGCTGAAGTCTGCGAGTAGAGGACATCAACAACTGAGTTGGGCAAGTCAGACTGGCAGGGCGAGCTGTTTGAAAGGTGTGAGGACGACGATGGGTGCGTGGGGAGTGCTGTAGATGCATTGGCTGAACGGAGGATCAGCGAGAGTGGATCAGACCCGATCACTTCGGGCAGAACTCGAAAAGCTGAACGGCTCGCTGATGCAGACGACAGGCGCAGGTAAGCAGCCATAAAGTGTGATAGAGCGGGAAAACGGACACAACCGGTACAATGTGCATGACATAGCAGTCATGATGCCGGATTTCAATTCGACGCTTGAAGGCGAAAGGTAAGGGACATCCAGCGCGTCTATAAATTGTACGAATGCTTGATGCTAATGTGGCAGCATCGTCGCGGTTGACCGGGGGAGCTAAGCTATGGAATCCTAGCATCACCTGGGAGTCGTTGGACGAGTTTTTTTTCGTGTCGCACATTTCCATCGGCAGATGAGGAGGCTGATATCCATGAGGCACTGAGGCTAACGCGGCATAAAGGAGGCGAGAATTTTGAGGAGTACGTGTTTAGCATGAAAGCGAACGTTTCACTTGGGCAGATTCAGGAATCATCCCTCATATGTACGATACGTCGTCCAGGGAATGTTGGACATTCTACTCAAGGAGACATTTTGAGCGATGAAAACTGGGTCGGAACAATTACGTTGGGTTTTTGGACAGTATACTAAGGAAAAACAGCGGACAAATGAGGAAAGGCAAGACGGCGGTCGACAGTATGCAGGCCAAAGCAACAGGGGCAACTGCTTCCGATGTCATCAACCAGGGCATCTTATGAGGCACTGTCCACGACTACGCAATCGAAGTGAGCGGGGGCAAGTGACGCGGCAACAACTGCTGATAAAAGGCGAGCATTCGTAGTACCTGAAAGAGGCGACCATCAAAGGATACCAAGTGACAGGGTTCAGGGAAGGGGGGGCTTAAATATGGTAAATTTAAAACTATGCTCGAAGGTTTTAAAGGCGGTGGATGTACGACGATCGGTCAGTTATGTGCGTGTATTTCGGTTGATCGCCTTACTGCGACGTGCGACGCTGTGGTAGTCCCCGACAATAGTCAACCATATCCATTGATCATAGAACGGGTACTGCTTGACCAACCGCAGGTGAAAATATATAGAAATTCTTCAAGGAGTTGCGAATCATGGGGGACGATGGTGATTTGGGGGAGCCACCTGTGAAGAACATCAACACGAAGAAGTCAGGACTCGAAGACAGTAGCGTCCAAGCGAACGATTCTGACGGGAGCAGGAGAGGGGAAGAGGGGCTGATGGTTTGGAAAATGGACGTGGGTATAATTAGTGAGAAGAACTGGGGAACTGGGTTCCAGGGGAACTGGGGGTGTCTAAGTTAGGGGAGTGTGCCATCCAGTTGTCAACAACGAATCCGGTGTGCGTGCAGTCTTACAGGATACCGTTTGCCAAACGCGCCGTCATTAACGCAAAGGTTGAAGAGCTGCATAACATGGAGCGGGTACCTTTGCCGTTCGATACAGTTCATCTGGATCATCTTGAACCTTTTACGCGTGGAAAGGGAGGGACCAGGTATGTACTCGTGCTCATCGATAGCTTCACTAAGTAAGCGGTCTTGAAACTAGTCAAGACAACAAATACCAGGCGAGGGCTCGGCGTATTGAACGACTTCGCGGGATTTTTTGTGGCGCCAAGACGGACGGCATTTGAGCAGTACTGCGAAAATACTGGCATCCAACTTATCAAAGCGGCTGTGCGTACTCCGCGAGCAAATAGACAAGTCAAGCACTGTAACCGGACCATACTGGCGGCGTTGAAATGTGCTCATTCGGCCGAGAAAGACTGGGCAAGTTTCCTACGGGCGGTGCAGTGGGGTCTGAACACTGCCAGGAATTCGACGACAAGGGCAAGTCCCCATGAGTTGCTATTGATGTATACGCTCAGAGACATCTTTTGTAACAAACTGCTGTTTTACGGAACAGAGGAGAGAAGCTGCGGTAAAGCACATCCAACAAGTGCAGAGAAACCAGAGGGAAAGGTAGGACATAGCAAGCCCCTCGCGAACGAAGCCGCAGCCACAGGTGACTCGAGGGAGCTGGGACCGTATATGATCACCCGTGTAGTACCAAATGACCGTTATGTAGTCGAGGACATCCCAGGGATGCAAGGCACTCAACGAAGGTACAACGCGGTGATGAGCGCAGAGAAGCTAAAACCATGATGTGAATTGCCGGAGCGTGGTCTTGTAGATTCCGAGTATGAAGAAGGCGATAGTTCAAAAGAAGAGCAGCTAGATGCGGATCGTGTGGAGACGATCAGGACGTAGGATGGTCGAAGTGTTACGGCAACCACGGCATCACGAGACGTGTGTGACACATGTTTTTTTCTTACTCTCGGTTGGTTCGGCAACACATGTTACAGAGATCTATACCCATTTCGGACGCCGGACAACATATAGTTTCCAAATCCCTATAAAATTAATTTCATTTTCGAGTTATAAAAGAAGTGCATGTTTACTTTTCTCCCTACTGTATTAGTCCATTTGAAAGATTAGCTTGACCGTCTACTCTCATCTTATTGTGACAACGAAAACCTTTGTGTCAGTGGCGTCGGTGGTGTAATGGTTAGCATAGTTGCCTTCCAAGCAGTTGATCCGGGTTCGATTCCCGGCCGACGCACACTTTTTTTTTTCTAATTCTTTTACCTTTGCCTCACTACACCGCTATATGATAAATCAATAGAACATACAACACAACTTACCTAAACAGCTTATCACTTTTGTAAGCCTCCCGGCGTGCCGTATTCTCCGGAAGTCGCTTGCATATCACACTCTTCTCCCATTTTAGCTTCTTACCATCATCGACGGAGCACTTGCGATGACCTGTCAATTGGATTCGATAAAGCGTTGCCGTATAATTGTCTCCACGTCCGGAGCCCGGTGCTTCCTAAGCAACAAAACGAATTATACAAAGATACAACGAGATAAGTATGTAAGTGGTGATGTAGCTTTATTGAAATCGAGAAGCATCTGTCCACTCACCTCGTATGAGTCCAACTGTACGCCTGGTTCGGCTTTTTCAAAAATCTCTTGAAACGTCTCGAGCGAGAGTTTCGACGTCGGCGAGTGGTCGTTAACACCCATTTTCCGTCCAAGGAACGATTCTATTTGATTGCAATCAATCCGTTTAACCACTTCACCTGTCACAAAATCACTGACCAGCACTATTTGCGTATCTTAGATACACCACTTTAGCCGAATGACACTTCTTCGTTATTGATTTTCTGTTTATTGTTTTCTTGTTTGGATGGCAAAGCCTCTGGCACTAGATACACCTTTAGTCCTTTGTCGTCGTTTGTTGTTTTATCGCCGGAAAGCTATTGTTCATCCTTTTTCTTACTCGACGAACACGCTCGCGTCGTACACTGCCATCTAGTTGAGGTGGATACTACGCGTAAAGGACACGACCGTTTCAAGTCTGTTGCTTTAAAAAAAAAAACACAAAAGTTCGTCGCTTTTATTCCCGAGTAGTGATGACCGCGAGACTCATTGCGAGACTGGAACTACAGAACTACATCGTCGAGCTATTGAGCTGTGGGGGAAGAAGCGCTTATCGCCGACACAACCGAATTCATTGAATGAATTACCAATTGTCCGGCATAGTCTTCTATATACGGGTGGAGGACAACGGATAGCCCATGTATGCAACACACATGTGGCATGAATCAATTGCATTTTCTGGGAATGTATCATATAGCTACAGAGTGTACTATACACCATTGTATGGTCTCGATTATCTTCGAAGATAGTAAGTACTTAAGCGAATTAACTCAACAGCACAACGACATAATGCAATTGAAACGCCACAACAACGACGCGCTTTAGTTTACAAGTCGGACTTTGTGTGGAAGTTCGATGAGTGTGAGGACGCGTAAATGAAATTTTCCAGCTCACAGCTGATTTGTGTGTGATTGATTCAGCGGTCAGGGGTGAAGAGGGTTCAAAATGATGCGTAGTCGTTTGGAATTCGAATCTGAACGTCATTGATTCGAATGATTAAGCCAGTGGATGACGCACTGGGTGTATTTGGGAGAATGAAATCCTCACAGCGTAGTGGAATATTTAAAAGGTCAGGCTGGGCGCTTTAATTGGGCGTCTGTTTGTAGAGATGTACACCAGATGTGGTGTACACCAGACTTAGGACTGGGGGTCTTCCTTATTAAATCGACATTGGCTCAGGGTTAACTGAGATTTCCGAATGAAAAAGCTCAAACGCTGGTAATAAACAGACGACTTATTAGGAGAGTATTATCCAAGAGCCTCTGACGCCTGCACAGGTTAATGCTCAGTTTAATCGTGTGTTTTAGTCTTTAATGCAGTTTAGCTCTTGGAGGAACTAAAAGCTCTTGGATCTCAGAACCTTCTTCTACTTTTTGGAGACTGTTACCTATATTTTTTAGCCAAAAATTGATCCGGTGGGCCAAATCCAAATGATGGCAAAGGACTAACAAAAGCCTCGTTGGGGTAGCATCTATCCGACGGATGCTGGCTTGCTAAAAAGCGAGAAGAGCCATCGCAGTCGAACATCTTGCGGCACTGATAGTAAGTCCTATCCCCACCTCTTCGTGGTGCCATCTGGAGATTTCCTATGGAAATTTTAGACGGGCAAGGGCGAATGGCGAGCCTCCTGCCCCAAAAAACAGGATTAGTCGGTTGGGTTACGGCCTAGTAAGCCGTAACCGTAAAAAAACCACAATATCCGAAACAACCACAAGCCTCGGATGTAACGGACCGGATTAATGTTGACGACCCTTGCAAAAAACGAAAAAAGGACACTGATCTTCGGCTTTGAACGTGGAATGTTAGGTCCCTAAGCAGGCCATGAGCAGCCGAACCACTTGCGGACGCCCTAGACTGCTATAAAGCGGACATCACCGCCATCCAGGAAATGCGATGGAATGGACCGGGTATAAAGCGGATGAAAAACTGCGATATTTACTACGGCGACTGGTATAGGGAGAGAGCGCAACGATTGTTTGGATGCGGATTTGTTGTTCGAGGTGGACTAAGGCAAAAAGTCCTAAGCTTTCGGCATGTGAGCGAACGCCTCATAACAATCCGTGTCAAGGCAAGGAAGACAAGGATGACTCCGCCAAAGATGAGTTCTACGATCTCCTAGACAGAACGTATGCCCAATGTCCCAGCTATGACATCAAAATTGTACTAGGAGACTTCAATGCTAAGCTGGGTAAGGAAAGCATCTTTGAACGAGTCATCGCCAGACATAGCCTACACGACACCATCTCCGATAACGGACACAGGCTGATTGATCTTGCTACGGGGCGAAATCTCCTTCTAGCCAGTACGCGCTTCCCGCACCACGATATACACAAAGGCACCTGGCGGTCTTGTGATCAATCGACTACCAACCAGATCGCGATCGACGTCAGACACTCCACCACTATTTTTGATGTCCGAACTTTCCGAGGGGCTAACATCGACTCCGACCACTATCTCTTGTAGTAGCCAAGAGGCGCTTACGGATATAACGAACGCAGCGGAGTAGAGTAAGAATACAATGTTATGACATGGGAAAGCTACTATCGCCAGAAGCCGCTCGTGCTTTTACCGATCGCGTCTCCCTTAAGCTCTCCAATACACCTCAATCCTCCACGCTATCAATAGAACAGCAGTTGAACCTTTGCAAACTAGCCCTGAAAAGCTCTGCATCCGAAGTTTTGGGCATCAAGGCTCCACCACGAAGAAACACCTGGTTCGGTGACGAGTGCAGCAGGATTCACACAGCGAAGCAGGATGCATATAAAGCCTCGCTGCACAAAAGAACAAGAGCAGCTCGTGAGCTCTACGAGTTAAAAAGAAGGAAGGAGCATAAGCTTCTCAGAAGAATGTGCACGAAAAGCGTGCGATTGAGGATTTGGGGAGGTGTTACTGCATGCGTGACCTTCGAAAGTTTTATCAACAGATAAAGCGAACATGCCAAGGTTATGAAGCCAGAACGGAAGCCTGCAGGGATGAGAACGGACACCTAGTGGTAGAGTCGCAGTCGATGCTGAGAATATGGAAAAACCACTTCTGCAGACGGTACAACGGCGATGTTAGTCAAGATACCGCTGTCAGGCAGAATGCTCCATTTCCAATCGACGAAGACCGAAGAGAATTCCGCCAACTGGCCTCGACGAAGTTAAGATTGCCATATCGAAACTCAAGTCGAATAAAGGTGCTGACGCAGACGGACTGTCTGCTGAGCTCTTCAAGGCAGGAGCATGCACCAGCTCATCTGTAAGATATGGTCAGAGGAAAGCATGCCTGAGTAATGGAGTCTCAGTATCGTATGCCCGATCCACAAGAAAGGAGACCCCTCTGTCTGCGACAACTTCAGAGGAATAGGTCTTTTAGAGGAATAGGTCTTTTAATGACGCCGTTCGTAAATAAGCTGATAGGTCCTTATTAGTGTGATTTCAGGCCAGGGAAGCCCACCATCGACCAAATCTTCACAATACGGCAGATCCTGGAGAAAACCAATGAATTTCAAGTCGAAACTCACCATCTATTCGTCGACTTCAAGGCCGCATACGACAGCGTAATTAGATAAAACCACTAGCCAACACAAGAGGCACAATTTATTTCAAATCCTTACAACTCCTCGCATACGTGTATGACATTGACACAATCGAAGGAACACACCGAGATGTCAATGAGGCGCTTAAGAGTATTGAGGCGGAGGCGGCGGTAATTGGTTTGGCTGCAAATGAGGGCAAAACTAAATATACGCAGTCATCAAAGAAGGACGCTCACGATCGACGTCTTGGCCAGAACGTTTGTATTGGTAATTAAGGACTTCGTCTGCCTTGGCTCCGCAGTGACCTGGAACAACGACATCAGTTCCGAGATCAAACGCAGAATCACTCTTGCTGTTTCTTTGGGCTGAGGAGGCAATTGAATAATAGAGCCCTATCCCGAACGACAAAGTTGACTCTATATAAGACCCTTATTAGCCCGGTCCTGCTGTACGGCGCAGAAGCATGGACACTATGAAGAGGTCATTGGTCGGTTTGAGAGAAAGAGATTGCGCGTGATTCTCGGGCCTAAAAACGCAGACGGGGGATGGAGGAAAAGATTCAACTCCGAACTTTACGGGCTGTACAGCGACATGAGTATAGTCAGGTGTCTACGGATTGAATCCAACCCCAAGGGACGAAGAAACAGAGGACGACCGCACTTAAGATGGCGCACACACTGACCTCAGTCAACTGCGGCAATGGAAGAGGCTAGCAAAAGATCGTGCTAGTTGGAGGGGCATGTTGGTTGAGGCCCAGGTTCACCCCGAACTGTAGCGTCCGTTAAGAAGTAAAAGAAGTAACAACAACATTCCCATTAATTATGAAATACAATGTCGTTCAAGTGGGAGGAGGGGAGCGAGCTTGTTTAACACGGCAAACACCAGCTTCAATCTCTGTCCCTGCTCAATCCAAGTTGACACACAGCCTCCGAGTAGCCCCTCCTGGTTAGCTGCCCAGGCACCCACCGGACAGTGAACTAATGTGTGCAGCGACCAGCTCATTGCGCGTTGGGGGTTGTGCTTGGGGTTAATATCCCCATCACGGAAAACCCGTCTTGTTACGAAACGACAACGACTACGGACTACTCCAACGTTGACGACCCCTGCAGACGCAATAAGGATCTATGAGTCTGCACCTGGAATGTGAGGTCCCTCAACAGGCCAAGTGAGGGCAATCAATTGGAAAAAAACCCTGTACTGCTACAATGCAGACATTAACGCGCTCCAAGAAGTGCAATGGCATGGGCCAGGCAAAAAACTAATGAAAAACTGTGATATCTATTACGGTAATTGCTACAAGGAAAACAACTTGGACAAAAAGTCTTAAGCTTTCGTCATGTAATCCAACGCCTCATGGGTACATTGGGGAACATCACCCTAATATGCGTGCACGCACCCATGGAAGGAAAAGATGATCGACTCAAGGATGACTTTTATGATCTTCTGGACCAAACATACGCCCAATGCCCCAGTTATGACACCAAAATTGTACTAGGAGATCTCAACGCAAAGCTGGGCAAAGAGGACATATGTATATGGGAAAGCATAGCCTCCATAACACCACATTCGACAACGGACTTAGGCTAATCGATTTCCTAACGTGGCATAACCTCCTTGTAGCAAGCACACGATTCCCCCATCTCAACATCCACAAGGGTACCTGGCGGTCTCCTGATCAATCGACCACCAACCAGGTTGATCACATAGCGATCGACGCCGGACACTCCTCCATGATTCTCAACGTACGAACCTTCCGAGGAGCAAACATCGACTCGGACCACTACCTTGCCGTAGCCAAGGTACGAATGAGGATATCAAGAATGCTTAGGAGTCGAGTAGGACAACGTAAGTTTGAAAATCACAAGATACTGCCAGAATCTTTGCCGATCGTGTCTCTTTCAAGCTCTCTCGAAAACCGCCCACAGCTGCGCAAACAATAGAGCAAGAATTGCGCATTGCCAGGGCGCCATCAGAGACGCTGCTTCAGAGGTGCTGGGTTTCAAACCGCCACCACCTAGAAACCTCTGGTTCGATGAACAATGCAACCAAGCCCATGCAGCAAAACAAGAGGCTTATAAAGCCACGCTACAACGACGGACGAAAGCTGCTCACGAAATCTATGAGCAGAAGAGATGAGAGGAGCACACGCTTTTCAAAAGAAACAAAAAAGAATACGGAAAGCGTGAGATCGAGGAAATGGAGAGATGACGCCCGGAAGTTTTACAATAAGGTAAAACGAATATGCCATGGCTACAAAGCCAGAGCATGCACCATCCGATTTGCAAGGTATGATCGGAAGAAAGTACGCCCGACGAATGGAATCTCAACATCGTTTGCCTGGTCCATAAGAAAGGAGACCCCTATTACAGAGGGATAAGTCTCCTGAACATTGCGTACAAGATCTTCTCTGAGGTTTTATGTGAACGCCTGAAACCGTTCGTGGATAACCTGATCGGCTCTTATCAGTGTGGTTTCAGGTCAGGTGAGTCCGCAATAGACTAAATATTTGCGCTACGACAGATCTTGGAGAAGACCAGGTAGGTAGGTAGGTAGGTAGGTTCGCAGACTTCCCATAGGCCAGGGAGGCCCATTGTGCTGATACGACGGGGGTTTATCCCCGTATTCGTGGAACCATTTTGTGCTTCTTTAAGAAGATCAGATATCCCTACTTGCTGAACAACTGTCAGGTCGTTAAGGAAGTAAGATCCTAGGTATCGTTTCCTGATTGTGCAGAATTCCGGGCAGGCGCAGAGAAGGTGGTGAATGGACTCGACCTCCTCCTCGTCTAGACAGCTTCTGCAGAAATCATTCGAAACTATACCTAGTTTTTGCGCGTGACTGCCAATAAGGCAGTGTCCAGTGATGTCACCGATGACTTTGAAGATGTCAGTTCTTTTCAGGGAGATTATACTCCTTGTCCGTTGACTGTAGTGCCGGGGCCAGATTTGGCTGTTGATGAGGCAGGTGTGTCCCTGGGTCCTGCCAAATTTGCAAGATTATGTTTAATGGTTGCAAGGGGTATTCCCCACATGCCACTATTGATTGTAGCGTCGTTCCTTGTTTGGCGAGTGTGTCGGCTCTCTCATTTCCTGGGATGTTGCTGTGTCCTGGTACCCAGAGAAGTTGTATGTTCAACTGTTCGGCCATCTCGTTAAGAAATAGGCGACAGTCGAGACTAGTTTTTGATGTGTGCACATCCACATCCAGCGACCCTAAGGCTG
Source organism: Eumerus sabulonum (assembly GCA_951905685.1). NCBI lineage: Eukaryota > Metazoa > Arthropoda > Insecta > Diptera > Syrphidae > Eumerus > Eumerus sabulonum. The sequence goes on from OX645060.1 coordinate 13,347,317, forward strand.
CTTGACTGTCCGGGAGAATACGGCGGATATCACGTTCCACTTCAGTCAAGTCTAAGCCTTGGAGCTTTGTTCAGCTTTAGTTGTTTGCAGAATACTCCGCTACCCACTCCGTCTTTGGTTTTAGACCCGTCAGTGTAAAGATCCACGCAGTTTCTGCGGGGTTGCCTTTGGGGGTCCAGTTTTGTCTGTCCGGGTAGATCGTCGTAAAATTCTTCTCCATGACTGTGGGGGGTTCTTTGTGGCCCTAGTTCTCTGCCATAGTTATCCTGTTATTCCGGATGGAGGAGTGGCCAGTGACATAGCTCGTAAATTTTGAGTTGGCTTTTAGTCTTATAGCCGTGTGTGTGGAAATTTGCTTCCCGAAAATATCGAGTGGTGTAAGGTGGAGTATCATGTTAAGCACAGCCGTTGGGGTGGACCTGAGGGCCCTGGTAATGCACATACATACATGCCAGCCTTTATACCTTCTCAAGTTGTTTGTGGTATGTTGTTTTTTCCGGTGCAGTCCACCAGACTATCACTCCATAAATTAGTATGGGTCTGATGACCGCAATGTAGATCCATAGGGTGATCTTTGGGGTTGAATCCCCATTTTTTCCCTAGGACTTGCTTGCATGTGTAGAGAGCCATGGTTGCTTTTTTTGATCTCTCGAATGTGTTGCTCCAGTTTAGTTTCTATTTAGTATAATGCCAAGGTATGTATTTGGCACTGGAGGAATAGGTTAACCTGATACCAAGCCAAGTGACTGGGCAGTATTCCGGAGTTTTGTGCTTTTTGGTGAATAGCACGAGCTCCGTTTTCTGAGCCCATTACTATGCGCCCATTTGCAAAGAATTGAGAATGCCGTTTGCATGCGGTCATTCAGGGTGGATAGGTACTTGCCTGAGGCAATAACGTCCAGGCCTTCTTTCTCCAGTTTGATTAGTAGTTCGTTTATAACTACATTCCAGAGAAGCGGTGAGAGGACCCCTCCTTGTGGGGTGGTTGCTTCCCCGTATGGATTGGATTTTGCGCGTTAAAAGTAACTCGCTGATCAGCTCTATGAGAGTTCTCTCCACCTTTAGCTATTCTAGCCCTTCTCTTATTGCTTTCGGAGTGACGTTGTTAAAGCGCCCTCTATGTCTAGGAAGGCTGTTTAGGGTATATTCTTTGGGATGGGTTGATCTTTCGACGTATTAACCAGAACGTCACCATGAGCAGATATAACTCGGTCAAGGAATTCGTTTACCTTGGCTCACTGATGACAACAATAGCGACAACAACACCAGCGTTGAGATAATTCGCAGAATCAGAAAGGAGACCCCTCTGACTGCGACAACTACAGAGGAATAGGTCTTCTTAATATCGCCTACAAAACCTTCTCTGCCGTTTTGTGTGAACGCCTGAAGCCTTTTGTAAATAAGCTGATAGGTCCTTATCAGTGTGATTTCAGGCCAGGGAAGCCCACCATCGACCAAATCTTCACAATACGGCAGATCCTGGAGAAAACCAATGAATTTCAAGTCAAAACTCACCATCTATTCGTCGACTTCAAGGCCGCATACGACAGCGTAATTAGAGAAAACCACTAGCCAACACAAGACGCACAACTGATTTCAAATCCTTACAACTCCTCGCATACGTGTATGACATTGACACAATCGAAGGAACACACCGAGATGTCAATGAGGCGCTTACGAGTATTGAGGCGGAGGCGGCGGTAATTGGTTTGGCTGCAAATGAGGGCAAAACTAAATATACGCAGTCATCAAAGAAGGACGCTCACGATCGACGTCTTGGCCAGAACGTTTGTATTGGTAATTAAGGACTTCGTCTGCCTTGGCTCCGCAGTGACCTGGAACAACGACATCAGTTCCGAGATCAAACGCAGAATCACTCTTGCTGTTTCTTTGGGCTGAGGAGGCAATTGAATAATAGAGCCCTATCCCGAACGACAAAGTTGACTCTATATAAGACCCTTATTAGCCCGGTCCTGCTGTACGGCGCAGAAGCATGGACACTATGAAGAGGTCATTGGTCGGTTTGAGAGAAAGAGATTGCGCGTGATTCTCGGGCCTAAAAACGCAGACGGGGGATGGAGGAAAAAATTCAACTCCGAACTTTACGGGCTGTACAGCGACATGAGTATAGTCAGGTGTCTACGGATTGAATCCAACCCCAAGGGACGAAGAAACAGAGGACGACCGCACTTAAGATGGCGCACACACTGACCTCAGTCAACTGCGGCAATGGAAGAGGCTAGCAAAAGATCGTGCTAGTTGGAGGGGCATGTTGGTTGAGGCCCAGGTTCACCCCGAACTGTAGCGTCCGTTAAGAAGTAAAAGAAGTAACAACAACATTCCCATTAATTATGAAATACAATGTCGTTCAAGTGGGAGGAGGGGAGCGAGCTTGTTTAACACGGCAAACACCAGCTTCAATCTCTGTCCCTGCTCAATCCAAGTTGACACACAGCCTCCGAGTAGCCCCTCCTGGATAGCTGCCCAGGCACCCGCCGGACAGTGAACTAATGTGTGCAGCGACCAGTCCATTGCTCGTTGGGGGTTGTGCTTAGGGTTAATATCCCTATCACGGAAAAGCCGTCTTGTTACGAAATGACTACGGACTACTCCAACGTTGACGACCCCTGCAAACGCAATAAGGAACTACGAGTCTGCACCTTAAATGTGAGGTCCTTCAACAGGCCAGATGCGGGCAATCAATTGGAAAAAACCCTGGACTGCTACAATGCAGACATTAACGCGCTCCAAGAAGTGCGGTGGGATGGACCAGGCAAAAAACTGACGAAAAACTGTGATTGCTACAAGGAAAACAACTTGGACAAAAAGTCTTAAGTTTTCGTCATGTAACCCAACGCCTCATAACAATCTGCATCATGGGTACACTGGGGAACATCACCCTAATATGCGTGCACGCCCCCATGGAAGGAAAAGATGATCGACTCATGGATGACTTTAATGCCCCAGTTATGACACCAAAATTGTACTAGGAGATCTCAACGCAAAACTGGGCAAAGAGGACATATGTATATAGGAAAGCATAGCCTCCATAACACCACATTCGACAACGGACTTAGGCTAATCGATTTCCTAACGGGGCATAACCTCCTTGTAGCAAGCACACGATTCCCCCATCTCAACATTCACAACCACCAACCAGGTTGATCACATAGCGATCGACGCCAGACACTCCTTAGCGTTAGATAATTCGCAGAATCACTCTTGCCAACCGCTGTTTCGTTGGGCTCAAGAGGCAATTGAGAAGTAGAGCCCTCTCTCGGAAAACCAAGGTGACACTATATGTATAAGGCCTGGACCATCCCAGTCCTCCTTTACGACGCAGAGGCTTGGACCCTAAAAAAAGCGGACGAAAGTGCCCTTGGTCGTTGCGAGAGGAAAACTCTGCGCTCTATCTACGGTCTCGTTTGTTCAGACGGAGTACGGAGGAGAAAACTGAATGAAGAACTGTACGGGTTGTACAGCTGCATCGGCCTAGTATGACTACTACGGATACAGCGTCTAAGGTGGTGAGGGCGTGTAGAGCGCATGGAAAATATAGCTCCGACCCGAAGAGTCTTCGAATCCACCCCGGAAGGAAGGTGCGGCAGAGGACGGCCGCATCTACGGTGGCACACGCAATTGGAAGGGGATCTTAACCAACTGGACGTGCGGCGCTGGAAACAGCTGGCCAAAGACCATGACATCTGGAGACGCTTGTTGATTGAGGCCCAGGTTCACCACGGACTGTAGCGCCACCTAAGTAAGTAAATAATATCGTTCAAGTGGCTGCCTCGGCTGGCTTCGATGTAGCGCATTCTGTCACCCATTGATGGTTTCGGGCTGTAGCTCACGGATTGCTTGGAGGATATTGGCCTTAAGTGCTTGAATCGTTTCCGGATTGTTGGCATAATATCGGCCCTTCACGGTTCCCCACAAAAAGAAGCTCAAAGGGGTCAAATCGCAGCTCCGAAGCGGTCAATTGATAATGACAAGACGGCTGATAACACAATTTGGGAATTTGGTGGGCAAAAAATTGATTGTGGCAGGGGCTGTGTGGCATGGAGCGCCATCCTGCATGAGCCAGAGGTCGTTAAAATCTATGTCTTCAATTTCTGTAAAAAAAAAAAGTCGGTTAGCATAGCTCTGTAACGCCCACCGTTGACCGAAGCGTTGTTCCCAGCCTCATTTTCGAATAAAAATTGTCCAATGATGCCACCACTCTACAATCCGCATTGGCTTCTCGACAATAACGTGCGGGTTTTCCGAACCCCAGGTGCGCCTCGTCAGAATAGATGATTTTTCACCCAAAATCGCTGTCCAATTCAAGCTACTCTAAAGCCCAAATTGCGAAGCGATAACGAAGCGGATGGTTGCGCGCCTACAATTGATGAGTCAATTGACCTGGACCTTGTAAGCGAATAATCCGAGATCTTTGTGCGGATTTCTCCTCAGCTAGTGCGTGAAATGTTGAGCTGTTGAGATCGATGACGAGTTGATATTGGTGAATTGAGCAGCCACATTCTCATCTGTGCGCACCGTACGACGATGGGGACCATGAGTGTTGTCCACTAGCATACCAGTCTCACGAACTTTTTTAGGCTACACAGCACTCACTTTGGAAAAAAGTTTTCAATATTTCCCGACGTTGTGCAAGCGTAAAGCGACTCATTTTATTCCGCGAAGGTATGATACTGACTTTCTGCTAAGATTTCGAGCGGTAAACTGCTGTCAGTGGGCTGGAATGTTGTCTGTTAGACCCGGTTTTGGAGTTGGCTGATCTGCTATGTTGGAGCGCTGGCTTATCTTCTGTCTCTTGCAGTGGGCTGGAATGTTGTCTATTGGATCCGGCTGATCTGCTGTCTGTTGAACTCGGTTGATCTGCTTTTTGTTGGAGCCGGTTGATCTGCTATCTATTGGAGCTGGATGGTCTGCTGTATGTTGGACCCGGCTGATCTGCTGTCTGTTGAAGCTGGCTGCTTTGCTGCTTGTTGCTTAATGCGTAGTCTGTTGCAAGCGACTGATCTGATGTCTCTTAGAGCTGGCTGCTCTGCTGTCTGTTGGAGCTGACGGGTCTGCAGTCCCTAGTTGCTGGCTGATCTGCTGTCTGTTGGAGCTGACTAGTCTGCAGTCCTTAGTTGCTGGCTGATCTGCTGTCTGTTGGAGCTTGATCAGCTGTCTATTGGAACTGGCTGCTCTGCTGCTTGTTGTTTGATGCGCTGTCTGTTGGAAGCGGCTGATCTGCTGTCTCTTAGAGCTGACTGATCTGCTGTCTGTTGGAGCTGACTGGTCTGCAGTCCTTAGTTGCTGGCTGATCTGCAGTCCTTAGTTGCTGGCTGATCTGCTGTCTGTTGGAGATGACTGGTCTGCAGGCCTTAGTTGCGGGCTAATCTGCTGTCTGTTGGAGCTGGCTGATCTGCTGTCTGTTGGACCCACCTGATCTGCTGTCTGTTGGAGCCGGTTGATCTGCTATCTGTTGCAGTTCGATGATCTGCTGTATGTTAGACCCGGCTGATCTGCTGCTTGTTGGAGATGGCTGATCTGCCGTCTGTTGGGGCTGTCTGATCTGCTGTCTGTTGGAGCTGACTGGTCTGCAGTCCTTAGTTGCTGGCTGATCTGCTGTCTGTTGGAGCTGACTGGTCTGCAGTCCTTAGTTGCTGGCTGATCTGCTGTCTGTTGGAGCTGACTGGTCTGCAGTCCTTAGTTGCTGGCTGATCTGCTGTCTGTTGGAGCTGGCTGATCTGCTGTCTCTTGGATTGGGCTGGAATGCTGTCTGTTGGACCCACCTGATCTGCTGTCTTTTGGACACGGCTGATCTGCTGTCTGTTGGACCTGCCTGATCTACTGTATGTTGGACCCGGCTGCTCTGCTGCTTGTTGGAGATGGCTGATCTGCCGTCTGTTGGGGCTGGCTGATCTGCTGTCTGTTGGACATGCCTGATCTGCTGTCTGTTAGAGCTGGCTGATCTGCTATCTGTTGGAGTTGGCTGCTCTGCCGCTTGATGTGCTGTCTGTTGGAAGCGGCTGATATGCTGTCTGTTGGAGCTGACTGATCTGCTGCCTATTGGAGCTGGCTAATCTGCTATCTGTTGGAGCTGGCTGATTTGCCGCCTGTCAGGTGACGAGTCTCTATTTATCGGTCGGTGCTCCGCCACTATTTTTTTGTTTTATAATTCGCGTAGGTACAAGAGTCATACTCTTATTATGTTTGTCACACAACGCGAGCGGCATTCAGATGGTTTGGGTCGTAGATGTTCGTTAACTATTCTCCAGGGGTGGTTGTCCTAGATATGGTTCGAGAGAAACTGAACTGAATTTTCACGTTGGATGTAGTTCTCGGCCAATGTTCCATGTCACTTACTTACTTACTTAACGGGCGCTACAGTTCGGGGTGAACCTGGGCCTCAACCAACATGCCTCTCCACCTAGCTTGATCTTTCGCTAGCCTTTTCCAATGCCGCACGCCCAGTTGGTTGAGGTCCCTTTCCACCTGTGCGCGCCACCTTAGGTGCGGCCGTCCTCTATTTCTTCGTCTCTCGGGGTTGGATTCAAAGACTCTACGGGCTGGAGCTGTGGTGTCCATTCGCTCTACATGGCCTAGCCATCTCAGGCGTTGGATCCGTAGACGCCTGACTAAACTCATGTCGCTGTACAACCTGTACAGTTCGTGATTGAATCTTCTCCTCCAACCCTCCTCTGTGTTTATGGGACCGGAAAATGGAACGCAGAATCTTTCTCTCGAAACGACCAAGGATTTCCTCATCCGCTTTAGATAAAGTCCATGTTTCTGCGCCGTATAACAGGACCGGGATAATTAATGTCTTATATAAGATCAACTTGGTCGTACGAGAGAGGGCTCCACTTCTCAGTTGCCTCTTGAGCCCAAAGAAGCAGCGGTTGGCAAGAGTAATTTTGCGCTTGATTTCGAAACTGGTGTCGTTGTTCCAAGTCACCGCGGAGCCGAGGTATACGAAGTCCTTAACTACCTCGAAATTATATCTGCCAATATGCACGTTCTGTCCAAGACGTCGGTGGTAAATGTTCTTTTTCGATGACAGCAGATATTTAGTCTTGCCCTCATTAACTGCCAAACCAATTTTTGCCGCCTCCATTTCAATACTCGCAAACGCCTCATTGACATCTCGCTGCGATCTACCTATTATGTCAATGTCGTCGGCGTATGTAAGGAGTTGCGAGGATTTGAAATAGATTGTGGCTCTTGTGTTGGCCAGTGAATTTTGCACAATCATTTCCAATATGATGTTGAAGAAATCACACGACAGCGCATCGCCCTGTCTAAATCCTTTCTTGACTTCGAAACTATCGATCAGTACTGCACCGATTCGGATGGAGCAGCGACTATCCAGGGTCATCCTGCATAGTTTGACGAGCTCAGCAGGGATGTCAAAAATAAACATGGCGTTACATAGCTCGTCTCTAATTATGCTGTCGTATGCGGCCTTGAAGTAGACGAATAGATGGTGAGTTTCGACTTGAAATTTATTGGTTTTCTCCAGGATCTGCCGTAGTTTGAAGATTTGATCGATGGTGGACTTCCCTGGCCTGAATCCGCACTGATAAGGACCTATCAGCTTGTTTACGAATGGCTTCAGGCGTTCACACAAAACGGCAGCGAAGATCTTGTATGCGACATTAAGGAGACTTATTCCTCTATAGTTGGCGCAGTCCAAGGGGTCTCCTTTTTTGTGGATCGGCTCGGACTCGTCACCATATCTTACAGATGAGCCGGTGCATGCTCCTAATCAGCTCACCCCCAGCCGCTTTGAAGAGCTCAGCAGACAGTCCATCTGCGCCAGCAGCTTTATTCGACTTGAGTTTCGACATGGCAATCTCAACTTCGTCGAGGTCAGGTAGACGGAATTCTCTGCAATCTTCGTCGTTAAAAAATGGATCATTCTGTTTGACAGCGGTATGCTGGCTGTCATCGCCGTTATACAGTCTGCAAAAGTGGTTTTTCCAAATTCTCAGCATCGACTGCGATTCTACTATTAGGTGTCCGTTCTCATCCTTACAGGCCTCCGTTCGGGCTTTATAGCCTTGAGACACTCGTTTTATCCGCTGATAAAATCTTCGAACGTCGTGCCTGCAATAGCACCTCTCCAAGTTTTCAATCGCCCGCTTCTCGTGCTCTTTCTTTTTTCTCTTGTGAAGCTTATGTTCCTCCCTTCTTTTAAACTCGTAGAGCTCACGAGCCGCTCTTGTTTTTTTGCGTAGTGAGGCTTTGTATGCCTCCTGCTTTTCCGCATGAATCCTTCTACATTCGTCATCGAACCAGGTGTTTCGTCGTGGTGAAGCTTTAAGGCCCAGCACTTCCGTTGCTGTGCTCTTCAGGGCTTGATTGCACAGGCTGCATTGTTGCTCAACTGACTGAGTGGAGGATTGAGGTGTATCGGGGAGCTTCCATGTCACTTACTTACTTACTTTGATGGCGCTACAGTTCGGGATGAACCAGGGCCTCAACCAACAAGCCTCTCCAGCCGGCCCGATCTTCGGCCAGCCGCTTCCAGTGCCGCACGCCCAGTTGGTTGAGGTCTCCTTCCACCTGTGCTCGCCACCTTAAATGCGGTCGTCCTCTGCTGCGTCGTCCCTCGGGGTTGGAGTCGAAGACTCTTCGGGCCGGAGCGTTGATGTCCATTCGCTCTACATGGCCTAGCCATCTTAGACGTTGGATCCGAAGACGTCAAACCAGGCCGATGTCGCTGTACAGCCCGTATAGTTCTTGGTTGAATCTCCTCCTCCATTCTCCGTTTACACAAACGGGACCAAAGATTGCACGCAGAATTTTCCTCTCGAAACGTCCAAGAGCCTCTTCATCCGCTTTTGATAACGTCCAAGCCTCAGCGCCGTAGAGGAGGACCGGGATGATTAAGGTTTTGTAGAGGGAAACCTTCGTTTTTTGAGAGAGGGCTCTACTACTCAATTGCCTCTTGAGCCCGAAGAAGCAGCGATTGGCAAGAGTTATTCTGGGTTTTATCTCAGCGCTGGTCGCGTTACTGTTTGTCACTATCGAGCGTCCTAGACGAAGTCCTTGACTACTTCAAAAATATAGCTGCCGAATGTGACGTCTGACCAAGACGTCGGTGTTGTGCGTCTTTCTTGGATGACAGCATATACCCATTTACCCTTAGACCCACTTTCGCCGCTTCTGCTTCAATGCTTGTGAACGCCTCATTGACGTCTTGATTTGTTCGTCCAATAACGTCAATGTCATCTGCGTAGGCAAGCAATTGTGTGGACTTGAAGTAGATCGTACCTCTTGTATTGGCCGCAGAGTTCCGCACGATCTTTTCAAGAATAATGTTGAAGAAATCACATGACAGTGCGTCACCCTGTCTAAAACCTTTTTTAACATCAAAGGGGTCGGTTAGTTCACCTCCGACCTTAATAGAGCAGCGAGAGTTCTCCATAGTCATCCTGCATAGTCTGACGAGTTTGACAGGGACGTTAAAACATGACATGGCTCTGTATAGCTCGTCTCTATAAACACTTTCATACGCGGCTTTAAAAGTCGACGAAGAGATGGTGCGTGTCGACCTGGAATTTATGGGTCTTCTCCAAGATCTGCCGTAGTGTAAATATTTGGCCTATCGTGGATTTTCCTGGCCTGAAACCACACTGGTAGGAACCTATCAGAATGTCCACGAACGGTTTCAGGTACTTACACAGTACGACAGAGAGGATCTTGTACGCGATGTTCAGGAGGCTTATTCCTCTTTAGTTGGCGCAGTCATAGGGCAATCGATACTGAGATTCCATTCATCGAGCATGCGTTCTTCCGACCATATCTTGCAGATGAGTTGGTGCATGTTCCTAACCAGCTCATCGCCAGCTGCTTTAAACAGCTCCGCGGGGAGTCTGTCTGCTCCAGCAGCTTTATAAGACTTAAGTTTCGATATCGCTATCTTAACATCGTCTAGGTTGAGTGGACGGGATTCTCCTTCGTCTTCGTCCATTGTGAATGGTTCGCTCTGCCTGACGGCGGCATTTTGACTATCATCGCCCTTATACAGTCTGCAGAAGTGGTCCTTCCACAATCTCAGCATCGACTGTGACTCCACTACTAGTTGTCCGTGTTCACCCCTGCAGGCTTCTGCTCATGCCTTGGCATGTTCGTTTTACTTTCTGGTGAAATTTTCGAACGTCGTTCCTGCAGTAACATCTCTCCATCTCCTCGATCTCGCGCTTCTCGTGCCCCTTCTTTTTCCTTCTCAGAAGCGCATGCTCCTCCCTGCTTTTCTGTTCATAGAGCTCGCGGGCAGCTCTCGTCCGTCGATGCAATGTGGCCAAGTATGCATTCATACATGCATACATGGGCCTGTCTGCACTCATCATCAAACCAAGGGTTTCTCGACGGTGGTGGCTCGAAACCGAGTATGTCTGAGGCGGCCTGTCTAATGGCTTTCTGACAACGACTCCATTGCTGTTCTATGGTTTCTGCAGATTGCATCGGGACCTGGGAGAGCTTGAGGGAGACTTGATCGGCGAAGGTTCTGGCGGTCTCCTGCGATGTCACTATGGTATTATGTTATGACCGCACACACAAAGTATGAACTTGAAGTAACCATGTACAGTGAGTGTTATGCCTTCATCAGTATTTATGATTACCTCTCATTCATAACAGCTGTGTTGCACAATGTTGCCGTATTTCTTACGTATGGACCGACTTTGATGTTTACCACTGCACCAGGGCCACCACTTACTATAGCACCCACTGTGTTTCGAGTGCATTTGGTTGAGTCAATAGGTTAGGTTAGGTATATGGGTGCCCTTTTGACATAAAGTCAAGGCTCACGTAGACTACGTTGAGTCCATTGTGCCCACTTGTTTAGTTTAACCCGTTGATACCTATACGTTTTCCGTCGAGCTGAACCAGCCAGACGAGGATAAAAATCCCAGTATTCTGTTCAGCCCAATATTACCTACCTCTTCTAGCCCCGAAAGGAAGTATCTTCCCAGGAATATATTCCTTTTTTGGGCTAGCGCCGGACATTCGCACAGCAGGTGACGAACGAACTCAATTTCCTCTTCGTCCGTGCAGCTTTTGTAAAAGTCATTGTAGGGCTGGCCTAGTCGGGCTGGATGGTAGGATAGCATGCAGTGCCCGGTGAGGGCACCGACTGCCAGTCGAATGTTCCCACGATTGATCCTCAGCAGATTTTCCGTTCTTTTCTTATCATAGACGGGCCAAGTCGATCTCGCCGTTACGCATGTATCTAAGTGACACCATCGCTTATTGGCTTTCACCAATAGCTCCGTGTGTATCTCCCTGTAGAGCGCACTGAGTGGTGCTTTGGCCTCAGCTGAGATCTGCGCATTATTAGCACCTGATCCCACCCTAGCCAGCTCGTCCGCCCTCTCGTTTCCGGAGATATTTATATGACCAGGTACCCAGCAAAGGGTCACCTCATTTACATTGGATATCTCTTCTAACTTCTCCTTGGAGAGTTTGACGAGTTTGGATCTTATCCATGCTGCCTGCAGGGCCTTAATGGCTGCCTGGCTGTCAACATAGATGCTGATCCTTTTTCCTGTGATATTCTCTTTGCTGATCAGGTCCGCCGCCTGCTTGATAGCGAAGACCTCAGCTTGGAAGACACTGCATCCATCATCGAGCCTGTAGGAGCGATGCATATCCCGAGACTCAAAGTAGACTTCTGCACCTGTGCCAACATCCATTTTGGATCCGTCGGTGTAGAGTGCCAGTTCACTTTCCGTGCGTACTAAATCACCGGTCCATTCCTCCCTGGAGGGAATTCTAATAGAGAATCTCCTCTCCCAGGAAGGAAGTCGGGTGACATAGTCCGTTACGGTTCTGAATCACGAGACGGCCCATCGATCCAAGACTGATGCATGTCCATGAGGACTCCTTTTCCAGAGACCTGATTCCTGTAATCTTAGCGCAGTTCTGGCTGCGGCGCTCTCGCAGTACATGTCCAGGGGTGGGAGGTTCAGCATGACTTCAAGAGCCGCCGTTGGTGTGGACTTCATAGATCCCGTCACCGCCAGACAGCCTGCTCTTTGAACCTTTGACACACTCTGAAGATGACACTTTTTCTCAAGCGCCTTCCACCAGACAACCGAGCCATAGACTAGGTTGAGTTGGTTGAGTCAATAACGTCCACAGCAGCACGAGATTGAAGTAAAAAACGCAATGCGACTGTAAGTTTTTCGCGTTTATTTATAGTTACAAAGCTTTAGAAAAATTAACATTTTATTCACTTTAGCATTACTGTCCGTTAACAACCTTAAAACACGTTAGATTCTATCTCTGAATTCGTAGTCAATAGTAATTAGATGAATTGCATTCGAATCGTGTGTGATTGTGTATCTGTAATCGTGTTATCGTGTGGTTCCATCCAAATGAGGAGAGAGAAAGAGAGCAAAGGGTTTGAGAGAATTGAGAAAAAAAAAAAAGAAAAAACTAATTGATATCCTGCTGGTCATTGCCTGGAATCAGGTTCAATTGGACGAGCTCTTGCGAGTAGGGCAGTGGACGTCTGGGCCATACCTTGCGCTGCAACAGGGTTTGCGCCATTTCGATATGCTTTTGCAGTGATACGATAAGCGGATAGATGTTTTGCTCCACAAATTCGGCTATTGTATGCTGGGAACAGAGAAATGGGTTTGAGTAAGATGATTGGGAGTATGTGTCATACCTAGTGGTACATACCTCATCGAATGCCTCGGATAATACGGAATGAGCCTCTTTGGCCATGCTGGTTAGGTCATCGATGAGTGCTGGACTGTTGACGGTTAGTTCTTGTACGCGAATCGGGGAGCTAAAGTTATGCTTGACATTGTAGTCAGACATCCAGGCACTTTTCCCCTGTACGTGAAGCAGATAGTTCTGGATTTCGGTTTGCTTGTCGAAGAGGCGCAAGGCAAATTTGTATGCCTTACTGCCGGGATATGAGCAGGTGATAAAGAGTTTGCAGAAGTGCGATTGACTTTGTAGTTCTATCCAGGGATGACCGGAGCGACTGAAAAGAGACGATAATTAGCATTAGTTAGGGTCTTTGTTATTACAAAGTCAACTTTAGTGATGATTGTCATGGCTAAGTGCTATGACCATGCCATGGCTAAGCGTAAGTGTCAGCAATCAAATTCTGTTTTAAATAGGCTTAGAAGGAAGTCTTGTTTCTATTCAAATGTTGTTTGATTTAATTTGGGCAATAGCGATAGCCGATAGAGGGCATGGGCTCGGACATAAAGGGCAAAGTTGTTGATTGCTCTCAACCTGGCGAGATGCCAGCAACGATCCCTGTTTAAATGCCCGGGTCAAGTTGACATACGGCCTCCTCGCGGCGCCCTCTGGATAGCCTCTTCAACAACCGTTGGGAGGTGAACAAACGTATGCAGCGAAAAAAAACCCCGACCAGAATGGCGGTTGTGCGGCGGGCTAACAATCCGCCCACGTAAAAAAACCCAAAGTTATGAATGAGCAAGATGCCTCGGATACACGGACGGATACTCGACGACGACAACGCACGAAAAAGGAACACGATTTGCGAGTATGCTCCTGGAATGTCAGAACCCTGTACACTCCCGGAGCTGCTCATAAACTAGAAGGAATCCTCACGCAGTACAAGGCGGATATTACTGCGGTCCAGGAAATACGCTGGATAGGAAACGGTATGATTAGGAAGAAAAATTGCGACATTTATTACAGCTGTCACAAAAGGTTGCACTTACTGGGATGCGGATTTGTCGTGGGAAAGCGGTTAAGGTCGAAGGTCATCGACTTTAAACCTATAAGTGATCGCCTGGCTGTGATCCGCATCAGAGGCAGATTTTATAACATCAGCCTAATATGTGCACACGCCCCTACCGACGAGGCTGAAGACCCTATCAAGGAGGACTTCTATGACCTCCTGGACAACGCCTACGGAGCTTGTCCGGAGTACGATGTAAAAATCGTGCTCGGGGACTTCAACGCCAAAATCGGAAAGGAAAACACCCTTGGCGGAGTGATCGGAAAGCACAGCCTCCACGATACAACAACAGATAACGGCTTCCGACTCGCTGACTTTGCGACAGCTCGTAATGCGGTGATAAGTAGCACAAGATTCCCTCGCAAGCGAATCCACACAGCAACCTGGCGATCTCCGGACGGTCGAACCGCCAACCAAATCGACCATGTGCTCATTGACGCAAGGCACTCGTCAAACATCCTGTATGTGCGAACACTCAGAGGGGCAAATGTCGACTCTGACCACTTCCTCGTAGCAGCAAGATTCAGAGCTCGACTGTCCAATGTCAGAAAGCTGCACCAGCCCATCAGGAGGAGGTTCGACATTGGGCGCCTGAGCACACCGGAGGTTGCCAGAGTCTACAGGGAGCAGCTGAGCGAAAGACTGTACGGTATGCCTACGTCGAACACAAATGCCAATAATATGTGGCTGCATTGCCGCTCAGCCATTCAGCAGTAGCCGAAACCACCTTAGGATACCTACCACCCCCGACAAGAAACCCGTGGTATGATGGCGAGTGTGAGCAGAAAAAGGCAACAACCGACGAGGCGTACCAAAAGGCGCTGCAGAGGAAAACCAGGGCAGCGCAAGAAGAGTACCGAGCCAGAAGAAGGGAGGAGAAAAAACTACTGCGACAAAAGAAAATAATCTTCGCAGCCTCCCAGCTCAAGGATATCGAGGAGTCTAGGGATAGACATAAAATACGAGCCTTTTACAAGAAAGCTAAAGGCCTTGCAGGAGGCTTCAAAAAGGGCACCCAGGCTCTTCGAAACTGCGAGGGTAATCTTGTCACCGACCCGCAGGGAATAGTGGATGTATTTAAGCAGCACTTCCGGCAGCTGCTTAACGAGCATGACCAAGAGAGAGTGGTAGGGACCGAGGAAATCCCAACTCCAGCCGCTGAAGTAGTCCACCCACCCAGCATCGAAGAAGTCGGCACAGCAATTCAGAAGCTGAAGAACAACAAGGCCGCAGGCTCAGATGGCTTGCCATCAGAGCTCTTCAAGGCTGGCGGCG
Source organism: Eumerus sabulonum (assembly GCA_951905685.1). Lineage (NCBI taxonomy): Eukaryota > Metazoa > Arthropoda > Insecta > Diptera > Syrphidae > Eumerus > Eumerus sabulonum. The sequence goes on from OX645060.1 coordinate 13,362,321, forward strand.
ATGTTCTGGTAGGGAGCATGCACCAGATCATCTGCAGAATTTGGGAAAATGACTGGAATACCAGCTCTATATGCCCCATCCACAAAAAAGGCGATCCTACCTCTTGCAAGAACTATAGAGGTATATCCCTGCTCAATGTCGCATACAAGATCCTGTCCAGCGTATTGTGTGAGCGTCTAAAACCATTTTGCACCGCACTAATCGGCAGCTACCAGTGCGGCTTCCGGCCCGGCAAATCAACTATAGACCAAATGTTCACACTTCGACAAATCCTGGAAAAGACCAACGAGTTTCGAATCGATACTCACCATCTTTTCATCGATTTCAAAGCCGCATACGACAGCATTCATCGTGAAGAACTGTTTGGTGCGATGGCCGAATTCGGGATCCCGGGAAAACTGATCCAGTTGTGTCGCGCCACACTAAAAAACACGCGATGCACCGTGCCGGTTCTAGGTTCTAGGTTCTAGGACCTCGGAACCATTCGAAACATGCACCGGATTTCGGCAAAGGGGATGCGCTGTCAAGTGACTTCTTCAACCTGGTGCTGAAGCAGATAGTGCGACGAGCAGACGTCAACAGGGAAGGCACTATCTTCTACAAGTCCGTCCAGCTGCTAGGATATGCGAATGATATCGACATCATCGTGTGTTCTCGCCGTGGCATTGTGGAAGCATTCACGGCGATTGAAGAACAGGCGAAACGAGTTGGTCTTAAGGTCAATGAGGACAAAACGAAATACGTGCTGTCAAGCAAAAACCAATCCGTCGCTCACCACCTGGGACAAAATATAACAATTGACAGCTACAATTTCGAGGTAGTCAAGGAGTTTGTCTACCTCGGGGCAAACGTAAATTCCACAAATGACACCACAGTGGAGAATCGCCCTTGGCAACCGCTGCACAACTGGGGTCAAAACTCCTCACTCGAAAGACCAAAGTCATGCTTTACAAAACGCTCATTCTGCCAGTCTTGCTGTACGGAGCCGAAAGCTGGACGATAAGCAGGACAGCGGAGCTGATTTTGGGTTCTTTCGAAAGAAAAATTCTGCGCCGGATATTTGGTCCTGTCTGTGAGGAAGGTGAATGGAGAAGAAGATACAAGCGCGAACTCTAAGAGCTGTTCCAAGATGTGGATGTAGTCCGGTAGGCAAGGATCCGTCGACTACACTGGCTCGGCAACATCGAGCGGATGGACATCAACGCTCCAGCTAAGAGGGTCTTCGACTCCGAGCCTCCTGGTTCGAGAAGAAGAGGAAGACCGAACCTCCGGTATAAAGACCAAGTAATCGCGCATGTAAGACATCTTGGTCTTGACAACTGGAAGCAGAGTGCCCGGGACCGTCAAGGATGGAAGACAGCTATAGCTCAGGCTCAGATCCTCCATGGATCGCTGGCCTGATAAGTAAGTAAGTAATAGCGATAGCCGATGGACGTTGTCTACTTGTTAAGGTGAATATGAGCGCGTTTTAGAAAAAATATGGACAAAATCGCTTTTCGCTTCATTCGTATTCGGAGCAAGTCGCTATTGATACTTCCCAAGTACGACATTGTCGAAAAGTGGAGTAGTACTATCTGGCTGCATACATATCCTACTTCCCGACTAATTTCCATAGATAATGCCCTAGAAGACCTTTGTCACTCTTTGTCCGTCTCCAACTCTCAGCTTTAGGCAATAGTTTGTGAGTGCATAGAGTCTCATATGTGGATTAGATGGATTGAAAGGCTTTTAGACCCAGCAAACGGAGGAAAAAAAATTCTCGTGCTGGTCTTCTTCTTCTTCTAGCGGACGAATCTTCAAGATGAAGTCAATGGCGACGTTCGTGATTGGGATAATAGGAACTGATAAGTGGACGTTTTGCTGCTAAAGCTGGCGTAGGCCACTAGAATTGTTTAAGATAAGAGCAGCACCAGACGCCCCTTATTTTTGGGTCGGATTTTGTATTCGAGGTTAAGTTCGGTTTTCCTCCGTGAAAATTGTTCATCTTGCCATGGCACGGAGGCTTAGTGCAGGTAATGATACCTTCTCTAGAAGAACCCGAAGCCAAGAAGCAATCACTGACCCTTCCTCTCCTCTCCTCTTCCTTCGTACTTATCACACCCTCACTTCCCTAACTCCAAGGTGGAACAGCATACGCCGATGGATGCATGGCTACCAGTATGGGAACTTCGGAAACCGGGCGACCTCCGAGTGCATTTAAACCATCCAGCAGTGTCTCAGGCTCCGCTGCAGGGGACCGTACTCTCCCGTATCCTCGTGGGAACCACAGAAAATAAAAATATTTTTGAAGAGAATGATGACTCTCAAATGTCATCGCCTGCTAGCGCTTGTGAGCTCTCAGCGGCTCAACAAATAGGAGCGATGTCGGTATCTTTTGCCGACTTTACAACCGGGCGAAAAGTAGAGGATGTGTCTCCACTCTTTGATTCCGGCACCACACTGTGGTGATTCTGTAAGTATGCTGGACAGGAAACGAAATCACCAACCCACCAGATGGTAGAGAACAAGTCTTTACCATCTGGTGGTTTCTTCAAACTAAAGCTGTCCGAGCAGCGACCAAGCAGGGCAAAACTAGAGATGTAGTATATGCAAAATCTGTCCCTGCCACCAGGGATCTGGAACTGAAACGAGATCGTTCCGCCGACAATAGCCTCGCCGAATCCGGCTGCCAAACGCAGCAAGACCGGTGACCCCCAAGCCGACAAAGAAAGCTACTGCCGTGTAGCTTGGAAAATCCGCCTCGGCACCGTATGAAAGATTTGGCCGCAAACCCCTTTACCACAGTGCAGATGACAGCCGTTCAGGAGGCTGTAATTGACACGACTATCATACAAGTCAGCTTGGCTCTACTTTGTGCGCGCCGACGCCATCACCGCCGATTGGATGAAAACTAATTTCCCGGCTATAAAAGACAAGAATGGACTTGATGTCATACTGGTGGAAGAAGACGCCTTCCCGAAACCACACATCGTTCGAGGCTACTTCCCACAGAGTATCGGCCTACCCATCATCAAGGTGTTGGCGACACTGGACTCGTAAAACGATGACCTGTATGCACAGCACTGGAGAGTCATGCAAAGCACGCCAGATAAGGAGAAAGATCTCCTGCATCTGGTTCTAACAATTAGGAACAGGTCCTTGGACCGACTGCTAGAACTTAGATGCAAAGTGGCTTATCGCTTTGGTGATGTTAAGATCATCATACAAAGCCGCGAAAAAACGTCAGTTGATGTACGACCAGTTGCTGTAAAAATTAAGCAACCTACAGCCAGCAGTACGGTGGTTGCACCACTGCTGTAACAGAGACACTAAAATGTGACATCCCACGTCCACTGCTACACCTGGGTCGAGACCACTAAGGGTCGTCCAAATTCAACTATGTATGTACATACAAATCGTCCCCTTCGTCTGCAACCTTCAAAGTCTTACAAGGATTCAGAGGGCTGGCTGTCTGGCGGTGACCGGATCTATGAAATCCACACCAACGGCGGCCCTTGAAGCAATGCTGAACCTTCCACCACTAGACATGTATTGTGAAAGCATTGCAGCCAGGGCTGCGCTAAGGATGCAAGAATCCAGTCTTTGGAAAAGATGTCGTGTCGTGTTATGGCCACGCATCAATCCTGGATCGATGGGCTATCCTGAGGTCCGCATCCGAAACGGACTATACCACCCCACTTCCTTGCTGTGAGAGGAGATTCTCTATTAGGATTCCCTCCAGGGAGGAATGGGCCAGTGGTATGGTAAACACGGAAGAGGAACTGACGATCTATACCGACGGATCCAAAACGGATACACGTACAGGAGCCGGAGTCTACTTTGAATCTCAGGAAACGTGTCACTCCTACAGACTTGATGATGGCAGACAAAAAAGGCGCGGATCTGATTCTTAGGGAGAATTTCTCAGGTAAGAGAATCAAAACTATGTTGACAGTCAGGCAGCCATTAAGGCTCTGCAAGAAACATGGATAAGATCCAAGCTCGTAAGACTCTGTAAAGAGAAACTAGAAGAAATATCGGATGTCAATGAGGTAACCATCTGCTGGGTACCAGGGCATGTTAATATTTCCGGAAATGAGAAGGCGGACGAACTAGCCAGACTGGGATCAGGCGCAGATACTTCGCAGATCACAACTGAGGTTAGAACGCCACTCAGCACACTGTTCAGAGAAATAGGGGTGGAACTACTAGGAAAGGCCAACAAGCGATGGTGTCAATTAGATACATGCGCTACGGCAAGGCTAACATGGCCTGTCTATGACAAAAAAAGGACGGAAAGTCTGCTAAGTCTTGGCAGAGGGAATATACGACTTTTTGTTTTTTAAATAATTTGCGAGCACTCAAGGTCTAAAAACCTTATTATGTCGGCGACACAGTGCGGGCAGAAGGTAGAGGGGAAGAGGAATAGAGGAGATGCCGATGGACATTGATCTTAAATGTTTGCATGTTGCATTGAAGGGGGAAAATCGAATCCGGCAGGGAGTTCCAGATTCGTGTGGTTCGGTTAATGAAAGATTCTCTATATTTGACAGTACGTCCGAAAGCGGGCTTCAGGGTATATTGGTGAGTGTAATGTAATCATACCCCAAAGAAAACACATGTATATGTTTTGTAATCCTTGTATCAATATAAGTACGTCTCAATTGTCTCTCTCTTTTGTTAAAAACTTTCTTTCGTTAACTCCTTTTCCGGTGCTGACTGTCAACGCATCAACAACATTGAAGTGTATCAATTATTAACTACTAGAATCTTGTACCATTTATTAACTTACTTGAAATGTAACATTAATAATAAAGAATTCTTATTATACAACAGGTGAGCATTCCTAGAGAGACGTGTATTGCGGGAGAAATGTCGAAGGGGCGAAATGCAACTGGCTATTTCATGATAAAACAGGGAGAGGCAGGTAACATTCCTGCGGTGTTCCAACGAGTCTAATGTTTTGGTAATGCTGGAGTCACCTATCAGTTTTATGGCTCGTTTTTGTATTCTGTCTAGTAGGTGCAATGAGGTCTTGGAAGCACCGGACCAGACATGAGCGTTAAACTCTAATTTGGGGCGAATGAACGCCTTATAGATTGTAGCCAGATCTAAGGGTGAGAAGCATTTCTTGCATCTGTATAAGAAGCCTAGGCATTTCGCAGCATTCTTGGCGACACTGAATATATGGTCGTTCCAATTAAGATTGTGAGCAACACTCATACCCAGGATGGAAAGCTTTTCAGTTTCTGAGATGCAAGTGCCATTCATAGATAATGGCTGCGGGTTAGTTATACGCTTTAACGACAAGAGACAGCATTGTGTTTTGGATGCATTAAATTCCATGTTTTTACCCCATTGGATGATGCTGTCGATATCGGAATTTAATGAGCTTAACATACGCCGCCGCTCATTATCTACAACCGAAGTGCAGGGTCGTAAACTGGTGAACGAATATGAGAAGCTGAGGGTACTGTCGTCAGCGAAGGAGTGAATTGGATTAGAAGTAACAGACAACAGATCATTTATAAAACTAAGAAAGAGTGTCGGAGACAAAACGGAGCCCTGGGGAACACCGGCATTTACAAAGTGAGTATCAGACTTGAATCCGTCCAAAACAACTTGAATTGAACGATTCGAAAGGTTGCTTCTAATCCATTGAAAAAGAGACTCATCGATCCCAAAGGCACGCATTTTCGACAAATGGGCTTCGTGCCAAGCCCTGTCAAATGCTTTCGAAATATCCAGTGCAACAGTTTTGCTTTCACCTGCTTGGTGAAGCGAGTGATTCCACTTTTCAGCGAGATATGCCATCAAATCACCAGTGGATCTGTTGCTGCGGCAACCGTATTGGTGACCGAGGAGTTTCCGTGATTCAAGATATTTCATAAGCTGACGGTTAATCAGCGTTTCCATGAACTTGGAAAGAAGGGACGTTAGTGCAATGGGTCGGTAGTTGGAGGGAGAAGATGATTCGCCTTTTTTGGGTATAGGCTGGACAAATGCTGTTTTCCACCTACTCGGAAAGAGCCCAGAGGTGTAGGAAAGGTAAAAAAGCTTACGCAGTGGTTTTGCAAGCGTAGAAGAACACCTCTTCAGAACTATTGGGGCAATACCATCTGGACCAGCGGATTTGAGTATGTCGAGATCTTTAAGAACCCTTGCGACTGTACGAGTGCGGAAGTGGATTGGTCCCATGGTGGAATTTACGCACTCTAGTACAGGCGGAGACAAAGTACAGGCTGGCAGCTGAGAACTGGTTGCGAAATGGGCAGCAAGTAGGTTAGCTTTGTCTAAGGGGGTGACAGCTGGAATGTCAATGGTTTTGCCAGTACCCCGCCGAGGAGGAACGCCGCGAAATAAACATTCGTTGGCGTCGGTGTTATCGGGATCCGAACTCGCTCATCGTGCGTCAGAGTCCAACACACTAACCACTGCGCCACGGCGTCCTCGAAGCGGGATAAGAGAAGCAGTATTCGTTAGACAATATTTCAGTCGCAACACATAATGATGACTGCAGCGACTTCTTCTTCTTAGTGGGCGCTACAGTTCGGGGTCAACCTGGGCCTCAACCAAACATGCACCTCCATTTAGCACGATCTTTTGCTAGCCTTTTCCATTACTGCACACCCAGTTGGCTGAGGTCCCCTTCCACGTGTGTGCGCCATCTTAAGTGCGGCCATCCTCTACTTCTTCGTCCCTCGGAGTTGGATTCAAAGACTCTCCGGGCTGGAGCTATGGTGTCCATTCGCTCTACATGGCCCAGCCATCTTAGGCGTTGAATCCGTAGACGCCTGACTAGGCTCATGTCGCTGTACAGCCCGTAAAGTTCGTGGTTGAATCACCTTTTCGGATGGAGCAGCGAGCATTCTCCAAAGTCATCCTGCATAGTCTGACGAGTTTAGCAGGTATGTCAAAGGTAGACATAGCGTTGTATAGCTCGTCTCTAATTACGCTGTCGTATGCGGCTTTGAAGTCGACAAATAGGTGGTGAGTGTCGACTTGAAATTCATTGGTTTTTTCAAGGATCTGCCGTAGTGTGAAGATTTGGTCGATGGTGGACTTCCCTGGCCTGAATCCGCACTGATAAGGACCTATCAGCTTATTTACAAAAGGCTTCAGGCGTTCACACAAAACGGCAGAGAAGATTTTGTAGGCGATGTTAAGGAGACTCATTCCTCTATAGTTGGCGCAATCAGAGGGGTCTCCTTTCTTGTGGATCGGGCATACGATGCTGAGACTCCATTCCTCGGGCATGCTTTCCTCTAACCATATCTTACGGATGAGCTGGTGCATGCTCTCAACCAGGTCATCCCCAGTTGCCTTGAAGAGCTCTGACTGCAGCGACTACCTACACTGAAATCCATGCCGTGCTTTAACGATAAATCAGGTAGCTGATCCAGAAGAGTCAACGAATGACCCCATTTCCACACGAATTTGAACAAATTTACGATTTTACTTTGACACTTTGACTTACCGACTATCCGGATGAAAGGCGCACTCCAACACCTTCAGTATCTCGTTCTCCTTCGGATCCACCTCAAAGTACCCCTTCGACACGGTCGACAATGATGTAATCAAACTCGGCATCGCAAACGGCAACACCTCACACAACGTCGCAAAATGATCATAACGTTGCCATCCGGTCAGCGCCAATCCCTTAAAACCCTTCGAGAACCTATAGAGCAAACAAATCATAATCACCACGCTCGTTCTGTTCTAATCTCGACTAACTTACCTGGCGCCCTCGCGAGCGATCACAGCCAACCAACGCATATTGTTGTCCAAGTGCCGCTGTATGAATGGAATCATAAGACTCTCACCAAAAGCACCCTTGAATGCGGACGCACCCCAAGCCGTTGGGAACACCTTCGAGTACATAGCCCACAATTGTGGCTGGATGAAGCGATATATATCGCTCGCATAGACCCAAATCATCGGCTCGACATAGTTACCGATATGTGAGTGTTGCATTTCACTTAATGTCATATCGCGCAGCATGTCGTCCCAGATGACGACCTTTAGTTGTGGCCATTTGGCACGCACGAAACTGGCAACGGCCGTCACATGTGTCAGGTAGAGCTCGTTGCGCGAATGTTGTCGGCATTTATCGCATTCACCCATGCGAGCGACCTCGTCGCAACCGATGTGGATGTGTGTGAACTTGAGCATCTGATGATGGTGCTGTTGCTTGGGAGGATGATGCTGATGTTGCTGGTGTAATTGCTGTTCGTCGTGATGCGATTGATTGTTGGTGCCGTGCAAATAAGTGTCACCGCCGACTTTCAAATGGAACTCGATGACTTGCGTCAGCATGTCCTGCAGGAAGGACATAGATACCTTTTGACTGGGACATATGGATTGTGGTGACTCGGGAATCTCTCGCATATGCTCGAAACCCTGTAGCTTGAGGGCGAATTCCATGTGACCGAAGGTCTGAACTAATGGCATGACAGTGAGGCCATGCATGGCAACTGACTCGAGAAAATCCTGAAAATCAGACAATTTACAAATCAGAGACAAACACAGACGTGGTGGATGGTGTGGTGGATATGTACCTTAAGCTCGTCGGGCTTGTATGCATTGAGTGCAGCTAGTGGTTCCAGTGATCCGGTATAGGGGAACATGTCCTCGTATTCGATAAGAAGGCCAGTTGCTCCCAGAGTTTTGATTATTGGCAAGAGACGTTTCAGGAAAGATAACTGAAATGAAATGGATGTGTCGGTGTAAATGGTTCTGGATAGAGTCGAGAAGGAGTGTGGACTAGACAGAGTGTATCGAGTCAAAGGCAATTTGCTTCGGTCAGTGAATTGAACGCAATCGAGGTTTCGAGGTTTCTGTTGCAGTAGAGAGCTGATTAGGGTGAGAAATCGATTTGCACTCGGGTGTTATTGGAGGTTTTCGGGGAAATGGATTCTCTCACGTGACCAGCCAGTATCAGTTAAGAGGGCCCAGACAGAAGTGTAGTTGAAGAAGGTTTAAGGCGGAATTGTTTATGAACGTGAGGAACGAATTCTACTGGAATTCCTTGATGAAACCAAACCAACCACCATACCAAGGGATTTGCTGTCTCATCTTCGAATGAGTAGTTTTCAACACACTCCGGTTTCCCCCCTTCAATCAATTGAAAAACCTGTCCCATTTCCAGTTTTCCACCTTCCTCCGAAGCGTTATCCTCATCGTTGAAGTGGCATCTTGACAGCACACAAATGAAAAGGACACAAAAAGTAGGCAAACGAAAAAGAGCAAAACGAGGAAGAGGAATGATGACATCAGTTTTAGTTGACTGGCATATCCGGATAAAATAGGACACGAACAAGGAGCACTTGTTGAATTCAGCAGAAACGACAAACTTCTTCTCCAAAAACAAAAAGAGTAACGACTGGACCAATGTCAGTTGATGAAAAATGAATGCGGAACTCAAAGGAATTCTCCAGGAGGCAGTTAGGGGTTGGCAGAGCTCGAAAACAACTCTTGAGTAAATTCAAAATAACTCGAGTAATGGCTTCGTGTGTCCTTGGGACGTGTGAAAAATGATAGATTCCGAAGCGGTAACATCGTTGGAGCTTCGAGTAATTTTTTTAATGATTGACTGGAGGAGGGAGGACAGCAGACGTTTCTCGAGTAATTGTTGCGAAACGGACAAGTTGAATTGAGACGGACGTGTCTGTGAGTTGTTGGATGTCGCTAAGTGATACCTTTGAATTTGAAGGCTTTGAACAGCCGTAAATTAAACTAATCTGCAAGCACGCAGCATCAAGAAATTAGGGATAGACATGACAGAAATAGGTTTCGACTAACTTGTGGGATGTGGTATCTGCCTCGGAGTTTGATTCAGCCTTTGTGCATGGTGAGCAGTGAGGATTGCCTTGGTTTGCTAGAATTTCTGGTCATGCGAGGACATTTTATCGTAATGAAGGGCGTACTTCATTTGCCTTCAAGGTTTGCCTGCCGAAGGTGAAGAGTAAGAAGAATAGAGGAGATTAAAGACCGAATCAGGTAAGGAATTCCAGAATCGTGTGGTTAATTCCTACTATGTTCCAGCGAATGTAATGACTTGGTGATGCTGGAGTCTCCTATCAGTTCTATCTCGCGCCTCTGAATTCTGCCTAGCAAGTGCAATGAGGTGCACCGGACCAGATATGACTTTAACCTAGGGCAAATGAACCCCATTCATAGGCAACTCTATCCTAAACTGGCATTTCTCAACACAAACATCGATGTCAGATCATCGACAGAACTGTTTTGGCATCAAAGTAGGAGAAAGAATTACCAGAACATACAGACAACCAAGAGCGACAGACTGGGTCACCTATAGCCTAGATATCGCACAATCGATCGGAAACAGCATCAGAGACATAGACAGCCTCGAACTTGGCTGTGACAACCTTACTACCTTGCTACTATCCTATCTGTCTTTCATAACGCTTGCCCAGAGAAAGTCAAGTCAGCCAATCGGCACCACTCCGTTGTAGAACAGCAAACTGGTCAAGCTAAGAGCAGTGACCAGAAAACTGTTCAACAAAACTAAACGGACTGGTGACTGGACACAGTATCGAGCCTCACTCACCAACTACAACCAATAGATTAGAAGAGCCAAAAGAGAAAACGTTCTGCAGTAGTCTATCAGACATTCAGAGCAGCGCTCATATCCACAGAGTTATCGCCAAAGAGCACACTAACCAAATTGGACTGTTGAGGAGAGCAGATAGCACTTACGGGGAAAATGGTCCAGTACGCACTTCCCAGACTCCAAGATCATTCCCTCCACTCTCTCTAACATACCTCCGCAGATCAGGGTAACTAGACCCAACAGGGAAGTACAAAATGGGCCATTAACTCATTTGACCCATTCAAATCTCCGTTTGAGGATGGCATCTTCCCAGCCCTCCTTCAGAAAGGAAGTGCGCAAATCAGCCCTATGCTAATCAACATTTTTAGAACCAGCTATGCATGGGGATACATACCAACGAGCTGGACATAAGTAACGGTAAAATGTATTCCCAAAGCAGGCCGTAGACCCACAGACCTGCCTAAGTCCTACAGACCGATAAGCCCTACCTCTTTCTTCCTAAAAACAATGGAAAAAATTCTGGATAAGCATATTAGGGATGGTGCCCTGAAAAGAGGGCATGGGCTCGGACATACAGGGTAAAGTTGTTGATTGCTCTCAACCTGGCGAGATGCCAGCAACGATCCCTGTTTAAATGCCCGGGTCAAGTTGACATACGGCCTCCTCGCGGCGCCCTCTGGATAGCCTCTTCAACAACCGTTGGGAGGTGAACAAGCGTATGCAGCGAAAAAAACCCCGACCAGAATGGCGGTTGTGCGGCGGGCTAACAATCCGCCCACGTAAAAAACCTAACAGTTATGAATGAGCAAGATGCCTCGGATACACGGACGGATACTCGACGACGACAACGCACGAAAACGGAACACGATTTGCGAGTATGCTCCTTGAATGTCAGAACCCTGTACACTCCCGGAGCTGCTCATAAACTAGAAGGAATCCTCACGCAGTACAAGGCGGATATTACTGCGGTCCAGGAAATACGCTGGATAGGAAACGGTATGATTAGAAAGAAAAATTGCGACATTTATTACAGCTGTCACAAAAGGTTGCACTTACTGGGATGCGGATTTGTCGTGGGAAAGCGGTTGAGGTCGAAGATCATCGACTTTAAACCTATAAGTGATCGTCTGGCTGTGATCCGCATCAGAGGCAGATTTTATAACATCAGCCTTATATGTGCACACGCCCCTACCGACGAGGCTGAAGACCCTATCAAGGAGGACTTCTATGACCTCCTGGACAATGCCTACGGAGCTTGTCCGGAGTACGATGTAAAAATCGTGCTCGGGGACTTCAACGCCAAAATCGGTAAGGAGAACACCCTCGGCGGAGTGATCGGAAAGCACAGCCTCCACGATAGAACAACAGATAACGGCTTCCGACTCGCTGACTTTGCGACAGCTCGTAATGCGGTGATAAGTAGCACAAGATTCCCTCGCAAGCGAATCCACACAGCAACCTGGCGATCTACGGACGGTCGAACCGCCAACCAAATCGACCATGTGCTCATTGACGCAAGGCACGCGTCAAACATCCTGGATGTGCGAACATTCAGAGGGGCAAATGGCGACTCTGACCACTTCCTCGTAGCAGCAAGATTCAGAGCTCGACTGTCCAATGTCAGAAAGCAGCACCAGCCCATCAGGAAGAGGTTCGACATTGGGCGCCTAAGCACACCGGAGGTTGCCAGAGTCTACAGGGAGCAGCTGAGCGAAAGACTCTACGGTATGCCTACGTCGAACACAAATGCCAATAATATGCGGCTGCATTGCCGCGCAGCCATTCAGGAAGTAGCCGAAACCACCTTAGGATACCTACCACTCCCGACAAGAAACCCGTGGTATGATGGCGAGTGTGAGCAGAACAAGGCAGCAACCGACGAGGCGTACCAAAGGAGCTGCAGAGGAAAACCAGCGCAGCGCAAGAAGAGCACCGAGCCAGAAGAAGGGAGGAGAAAAAACTACTGCGACAAAAGAAGAGAATATTCGCAGCCTCCCAGCTCAGGGATATCGAGGAGTCTAGGGATAAACATAAAATACGAGCCTTTTACAAGAAAGCCAAAGGCCTTGCAGGAGGCTTCAAAAAGGGCACCCTGGCTCTTCGAAACTCCGAGGGTAATCTTGTCACCGACCCGCAGGGAATAGTGGATGTATTTAAGCAGCACTTCCAGCAGCTGCTTAACGAGCATGACCAAAAGAGAGTGGTAGGGACCGAGGAAATCCCAACTCCAGCCGCTGAAGTAGTCCTCCCACCCAGCATCGAAGAAGTCGGCACAGCTATTCAGAAGCTGAAGAACAACAAGGCCGCAGGCTCAGATGGCTTGCCATCAGAGCTCTTCAAGGCTGGCGGCGATGTTCTGGTAGGGAGCATGCACCAGATCATCTGCAGAATTTGGGAAGATGAAAGCATGCCCGACGACTGGAATACCAGCTCTATATGCCCCATCCACAAAAAAGGCGATCCTACCTCTTGCAAGAACTATAGAGGTATATCCCTGCTCAATGTCGCATACAAGATCCTGTCCAGCGTATTGTGTGGACGTCTAAAACCATTTTGCAACGCACTAATCGGCAGCTACCAGTGCGGCTTCCGGCCCGGCAAATCAACTATAGACCAAATTTTCACACTTCGACACATCCTGGAAAAGACCAACGAGTTTCGAATCGATACACACCATCTTTTCATCGATTTCAATGCCGCATACGACAGCATTCATCGTGAAGAACTGTTTGGGGCGATGGCCGAATTCGGGATCCCGGTAAAACTGATCCAGTTGTGTCGCGCCATGCTAAAAAACACGCGATGCACCGTGCAACTCGGTTCTAGGACCTCGGAACCATTCGAAACATGCACCGGATTTCGGCAGGGGGATGCGCTGTCATGTGACTTCTTCAACCTGGTGCTGGAGCAGATAGTGCGACGGGCAGGCGTCAACAGGGAAGGCGCTATCTTTTACAAGTCCGCGGATGATATCGACATCATCGCGTGTTCTCGCCGTGGCATTGTGGAAGCATTCACGGCGATTGAAGAACAGGCGAAACGAGTTGGTCTTAAGATCAATGAGGACAAAACGAAATACATGCTGTCAAGCAAAAACCAATTCGTCGCTCACCACCTGGGACAAAACATAACAATTTACAGCTACAATCTCGAGGTAGTTAAGGAGTTTGTCTACCTCGGGGCAAACGTAAATTCCACAAATGACACCACAGTGGAGATCCGGCATAGAATCGCCCTTGGCAACTGCTGCTACTTCGGCTTGTCCAAACAACTGGGGTCAAAACTCCTCACTCGAAAGACCAAAGTCATGCTCTTAAAAAACGCTCATTCTGCCAGTCTTGCTGTACGGAGCCGAAAGCTGGACGATAAGCAGGACAGCGGAGCTGATTTTGGGCTCTTTCGAAAGAATAAATCTGCGCCGGATATTTGGTCCTGCCTGTGAGGAAGGTGAATGGAGAAGAAGACACAACCGCGAACTCTACGAGCTGTACCAAGATGTGGATGTAGTCCGGAAGGCAAGGATCCGTCGACTACACTGGCTCGGCCACATCGAGCGCATGGACATCAACGCTCCAGCTAAGAGGGTCTTCGACTCCGAGCCTCCTGGTTCGAGAAGAAGAGGAAGACCGAACCTCCGGTATAAAGACCAAGTAATCGCGGATGTAAGACATCTTGGTCTTGACAACTGGAAGCAGCGTGCCCGGGACCGTCAAGGATGGAAGGCAGCTATAGCTCAGGCTCAAATCCTGCTTGGATCGCAGGCCTGATAAGTAAGTAAGTACTAGGGACACACATTCTTTTTTTTGGGGCAAGTGCTACCGTTAGCATATGGCACTGCGACCTTTACAGATCTCTTGTGCATACTAGCCGATTAGCCGAGGAGCCTCTCCACTTCCATAATAAAGTTGAGAATGCTTCTCGTAGGAGCCAAGGTGATCCCCTCAGGAGTCATAACTTCGCTGAGACGGATACGCTTCCTAAGATGGCAGAGAGCAGCACACTCACACCGTATGTGTTCCGCTGTCTCTTTGTTCTCCATAAAGAGCCGACACTCAGTTTCAGACGAGAGGCTAATTTTGTTTAGATGATATCTCAGACCACAGTGTCCTGATAGATAGCTGACTAGTCTTCTGATATCCACCCTATTGAGTTTGAGTATATCACTAGTGTTTGTTCAGGGGTCGTATAAGTCGTTTAAATTGGCGGAATCCCCGAACGCTGTTCCAAAAGGACAGGTATTGCAATTTTCCCACTTGTCTAATAAGAAATTTATCTTTGACCCGGAAATGCCGCAGAAAGGTTCCAGACCTATGTATATATTTGTCGCTGGAGCCTTTCCTGGCAAGTTGGTCGGTAATTTCATTGGCCTTGATAGCTTTCTGCCCTGGCAAAACGTCGTCGAACACTAAAAAGCTGTATCACGCTCTTAGCACACAAAAGAGCATGGAAAAAGGCGCAAGGTTTCCATTCATCTGGGCTCATCTTTGGACTTGATAGCCGGTCGTCTGCATCGTGTCTCATAATGTCAGCATTTTGATATCTGTTGTTTTGAGATGTTTGTTGACTGGGCAGTGTCCAGTAAGGAAGCCTGTGATAGTGCGAATCTGACTCCTCGAAAGCATGAGGAGTTGTTTCGTTCTTCTGAGAGATATAGTTGGGAGGAACAACTTGGCTTGTCTGCAACTTTCCGCTTGTGACCAGTAGGGATCAGTCGTTTTCCTTAACCATCTGTTTATGCAGCATTTGGCAGTGCTGGTGGGTATGCCGCAGAAAGACTGTTTCATCATGAATGGTGATGCGGAGCCCTTCCTTGCTTGTAGGTCCGCCTTTTCGCTGCCTGTATGGCAGTCCCATTCCAGTTTGGAGGTGATTTCATAGCTCTTTAGGGCCAGAAGTGCAGCCTTGATATTTTCTCTGAGGCAGAGTTCTATAACAAATATCTCTGCTTGGAAAACGGAGTTATATCTGTCCATACTGAAGTAGATGCATGTGCCTTTATTTGCTCCGTATACTCCAGCCCCAACACCCTCGTTCGTTTTTGAAGCCGTCTATGTACCACACGTAGGATCCGCGATTGAAGGAGGGTCGTTCCTGTTCTCATTTTTGTCGGTTGGGGAATGTGACCTTGTAGTTTTGGCTGAAGTTGTATCTGGGAAGACAATTGTCTGTGTGAGATATCCTTAGGATTCCATGCCTGTTTAGTTCAGTAAGGATGTCCGGATGAGGTGAAGAGATGGTAGGACCGTGATGACTTCTAGTGCTGCTGTGGGGGTTGTTCTCATGACCCCTGTAATATAGGTACGTTCTAGTCTTTTCAGATTGTTGAGCTTGGCTTGCACTGATACTTGTTTTGTTTTGTGCCACCAGACGGGCGCAGCATATGTAAGAATTGGTCTGGTGATTGCTGTATATAGCCAGCGGGACATTTTGGGGTTTGTGCCCCAGTTTTTACCAGTGAGACTTTTGCGGGTCCATGGAGAGATCTTGGCTTTCTCAATGGTCTTTGTGATGTGAGAGTTCCAAATGAG
This sequence comes from Eumerus sabulonum, assembly GCA_951905685.1. NCBI lineage: Eukaryota > Metazoa > Arthropoda > Insecta > Diptera > Syrphidae > Eumerus > Eumerus sabulonum. The sequence continues at coordinate 13,378,401 of OX645060.1, forward strand.
CTTTTCGTCTAGAGTTCACCAAAGAGGATAGGTTTGGTGAGTGTATGCCTGTTCCTCCTTTTGGTGTAACCTTTATGCACCAGTTTGCAACAAGGTTTAGTGCCTTTTGGATGAGTTCCGAGACTGTGTCTTCGAGTTTGCCTCTAACTAGGATCACTATGTCATCGGCGTAACCTTGGACATAGAAACCATTGTTGCTGAGTATGTTAATCAGTTGAGAGCACCGTGGCGCAGTGTGTTGTGTGTTGCGTGGTTGATCTCCCAGGCTGGTAGGCATATTGGTTTATGTGAAGTGGCGATCTTTTAGGGCACCTACTTATCAGGCCTGCGATCCATGGAGGATCTGAGCCTGAGCTATAGCTGCCTTCCATCCTTGACGGTCCCGGGCACGCTGCTTCCAGTTGTCAAGACCAAGATGTCTTACATCCGCGATCACTTGGTCTTTATACCGGAGGTTCGGTCTTCCTCTTCTTCTCGAACCAGGAGGCTCGGAGTCGAAGACCCTCTTAGCTGGAGCGTTGATGTCCATGCGCTCGATGTGGCCGAGCCAGTGTAGTCGATGGATCCTTGCCTTCCGGACTACATCCACATCTTGGTACAGCTCGTAGAGTTCGCGGTTGTGTCTTCTTCTCCATTCACCTTCCTCACAGACAGGACCAAATATCCGGCGCAGAATTTTTCTATCGAAAGAACCAAAAATCAGCTCCGCTGTCCTGCTTATCGTCCAGCTTTCGGCTCCGTACAGCAAGACTGGCAGTATGAGCGTTTTGTAAAGCATGACTTTGGTCTTTCGAGTGAGGGGTTTTGATCCCAGTTGTTTGGGCAAGCCGAAGTAGCAGCGGTTGCCAAGGGCGATTCTATGCCTGATCTCCACTGTGATGTCATTTGTGGAATTTACGTTTGCCCCAAGGTAGACAAACTCCTTAACTACCTCGAAATTGTAGCTGTCAATTGTTATGTTTTGTCCCAGGTGGTGAGCGACGGATTGGTTTTTGCTTGACAGCATGTATTTCGTTTTGTCCTCATTGACCTTAAGACCAACTCGTTTCGCCTGTTCTTCAATCGCCGTGAATGCTTCCACAATGCCAAGGCGAGAACACACGATGATGTCGATATCATCCGCGTATCCTAGCAGCTGGATGGACTTGTAAAAGATAGTGCCTTCCCTGTTGACGCCTGCCCGTCGCACAATCTGCTCCAGCACCAGGTTGAAGAAGTCACATGACAGCGCATCCCCCTGCCGAAATCCGGTGCATGTTTCGAATGGTTCCGAGGTCCTAGAACCGAGTTGCACGGTGCATCGCGTGTTTTTTAGCATGGCGCGACACAACTGGATCAGTTTTACCGGGATCCCGAATTCGGCCATCGCCCCAAACAGTTCTTCACGATGAATGCTGTCGTATGCGGCATTGAAATCGATGAAAAGATGGTGTGTATCGATTCGAAACTCGTTGGTCTTTTCCAGGATGTGTCGAAGTGTGAAAATTTGGTCTATAGTTGATTTGCCGGGCCGGAAGCCGCACTGGTAGCTGCCGATTAGTGCGTTGCAAAATGGTTTTAGACGTCCACACAATACGCTGGACAGGATCTTGTATGCGACATTGAGCAGGGATATACCTCTATAGTTCTTGCAAGAGGTAGGATCGCCTTTTTTGTGGATGGGGCATATAGAGCTGGTATTCCAGTCGTCGGGCATGCTTTCATCTTCCCAAATTCTGCAGATGATCTGGTGCATGCTCCCTACCAGAACATCGCCGCCAGCCTTGAAGAGCTCTGATGGCAAGCCATCTGAGCCTGCGGCCTTGTTGTTCTTCAGCTTCTGAATAGCTGTGCCGACTTCTTCGATGCTGGGTGGGAGTGTCCCTAGACTCCTCGATTTCCTTAAGCTGGGAGGTTGCGAAGATTCTTTTCTTTAGTCGCAGAAGTTTTTTCTCCTCCCTTCTTCTAGCTCCGTACTCGTCTCGCAGATTCAACTTCCCTAACATGTCATTTCACTGCTCTTTAAAGGGTCATAGCCCGATTGGTATTTTGCTATGCAAGCTGTTGACCTTGTTTTTGCCTCTTTATCGTTATAAGCAACAAAATCAATGAGGAAACTCCTTTGTGTGCATTTCAATTACACTGGCTCCGCCTATGCACAGCCTAGTTCAGCAGGCAAGCAATCTACCGTATAAGTACGTTAAGCCAGCACGTTACACATGAATCCATTTGAGATAAAAAAACCTAACGAAGCAGCGCGCTATAAAAGCTGAACAAGTTAATTGCATTAAATGCACCAGCAAGGCGAAAAGTTTCCCTCATCCCAAACCACACCGAAGAGAGATGGTATCAGCTTCTCCCTACCATTGCACCCTCTTTCATTGGGCCATTCAATGCACTAGGGCGCAAAGCTTCACTTCACTTTACCTCAAATAAGTTTATTTACGTTCACGAGCTATTCGTACTTCAATACTCGTACAATGCCAGAACAGAACTTCATTAAACTTTATTCGGAGCCTATAACCCAAATCCATATAAAGATGAAAAGCCCAAAAGCCTCCCTCCACCCTCCACGCAAAAAGGAAAAATCTTAAATGCAGCCACCGTACCGTGATATAAAAACTTCCCCCAAACCGTTTAAGGCACGAAACACAATCGTATTTCACTCGGGCTTTCGTGGACAAACTTTTGACACATCCAACGCCAGAGAAGTGGAGTGGAGCGTTATACTACATACATACCTTCGGTGGTGCTCCCTTTAGATCTAAATGCACCAAACGCTCGTTCGGCGGATGCGGTCCACCGGGACCAATTCCAGCCATAATCGGCATACCCATTCGCTGTAACTCGTGCTCATACTGCGATTGGCGCTCGGCCGACGATAATATCCTCTCGTAGTCCATGACGTTATCGTCGTTTTGTACTTTCTGTTGGTTCTGCAGGATTTTCAATCGTTCCTCCTCGAAGAGGAAACTCTCACCCAATGCCGGACCGCCTGACGATGATTTCTTTCGCTTCTCCACCAGTGACGTGGACAAGGGATTCTGTGTTGGACGGACAAACTGAACGCTACCGATTTTATAGCTCCCGCTACTACTGCTACTACTTGAATTCTTACTATTCCCACCAGACGACGATGGAATTGAGTTGTGATTAGCTGCCGACAGTGATAGTGCTGCTAATTCGGGACCGGATAAATCGTTTGTTTGCTGTCGCTGATAACGAAGAACACGATTAGCTTGGGAAATTAGTTTCTGGATGAGATACTCGTTCTTATTCGCCGATCCGCTATTGAACTCCTTTAATAGAAAGTGAAAAAAATAACGAGAAAATCAAACAAGGACACAGGGAATAGCGCTGAGATACTTACTTTGATGAAGAACAATTTATCGCGACCGTTGGCTTCCGTCGACGAGTAAGTTCCGCTGAAGAGTGCCCAGGTCCAAAGGCCAAGCAGCAATAAGATGGATGTGACGAGAAGAACTGAAAGTTTTTTCCGCCAAAGTAGAATGAACAAATTGGACTGCATCTGTGCGAGACGGAGAAAGGAATCGACAATTATTTGGATTGCAGACGTGAATTACAATAGAAACACAAAACAAAAAACAAAAATCCTTGCTAGTGGGTGTACATGGAGCGGATGCAGGAGTTTTGGGGTATGGAGATCAGTGAAATGTCCTGTCTGGTCCAAGGGGGAGAATAGTTTGTGCGAAAAATAAATGATTGATGAACTGGGTTAAGTGATGATTCGTCCCTTCCAATAAATCACTGTCATAGGAGCTGACAACGACTATTATGATCGTTAACGAGGGACTCGGATTCAATACACACCTTCATTAGGAGAAGCGCCCCGGACGATAGAGGTAAACACAAGGGAAGAAGATAGTTTTGTAATTTGGAAAGTCAGTCGCCGCTTTTATTGATGAAGGGGATAGATGCCTAAGCGCAAGTTACGGCACAAATTGGTTTTAAATTTCCATGTTGATTCCTCTCCGTAGTATGGCGCTAACCGCTCTAAGTGGACAAGCTTATACTTCGCCCCTCTGCTGTATTCGATATACCACGTCGTTAAGTTTCTTGATGACCTCATATGGCCCGTCCCAGGCTGAATGCAATTTGAGGCACAAGCCTTACAATACCAATTATCCTGTCTTGAATCCAGAAGTTAAAGTCATATCTCGCCTTCATTTTATCACTGACTAGTTCGGATGAACTGATGACTCCGACAAAAAGTCTTAAGCTTCCGAGATGTAAGCGAACGCCTCATAACAATCCGCATCAAAGCTAAATTTGGAAACATTAGCTTAATATGCGCTCACGCCCCAACGGAAGAAAAGGACGATCGACTCAAAGAAGAATTCTACGATCTCCTAGACAGAACATATGCCCAATGTCCCAGCTACGACACAAAAATAGTTCTAGGAGATTTTAATGCAAAACTGGGCAAGGAGGACATATTTGAGTCGATCATAGGAAAGCATAGCATCCATAACACCACATCCGACAACGGATTAAGGCTAATCGATTTCCTAGCGGGGCGTAACCTCCTTGTAGCAAGCACGCGATTCCTCCATCTCAACATCCACAAGGGTATCTGACGGTCTTGTGATCAATCGACCACCAACCAGATTGATCATATTGCGATCGACGCCAGACACTCCTCCTGTATTCTCGACGTACGAACCTTCCGAGGGGCCAACATCGACTCGGACCACTACCTTGTTGTAGCCAAGGTACGAATGAGGATATCAAGAATGCTTAGGAGTCGAGTAGGACTACGTAAGTTTGACATTGGAAAGCTACAATCGCAAGAGACTGCCAGAATCTTTGCCGATCGTGTCTCCTCAAAGCTCTCTTAAAATCCGCCCACAGCAGCACAAACAATAGAGCAGGAATGGGCTCATCGCCAGAGCGCCGGCAGAGATGCTGCCTCAGAGGTGCTGGGTTTCAAACAGCCACCACCTAGAAACCCCTGGTTCGATGAACAATGCGAACAAGCCCATGCAGCAAAACAAGAGGCATATAAAGCCACGCTGCAACGACCGACGAGAGCTGCTCGCGAAATCTATGAGCAGAAGAGAAGAGAGGATCACACGCTTTTCAGAAGAAAGAAGAGAGAGCTAGGAAAGCGTGAGATCGAGGAGATGGAGAGATGCTTCCGCAGGAATGACGCCCGTAAGGTAAAACGAACATGCCATGGCTACAAAGCCAGAGTGGCGGCCTGCAGGGATGAAAATGGAGAACTGGTAGTAGAGTCGCAGTCGATGCTGAGGATTTGGAAACACCACTTCTGCAGACTGTATAACGGCGATGATAGACAAGATACCGCTGTCAGCCAGAACGAGCCACTCGCAATGGACCACGAAGTAACAGAATTCAGTCCACCCGACCTAGACGAAGTCAAAATAGCGATATCAAGACTTAAGTCTAATAAAGCCGCTGGCGAAGACGGCCTGTCTGCTGAGCTTTTTAAGGCGGCTGGAGATGAGCTGGTAAGGTGCATGCACCATCTCATTTGCAAGGTATGGTCGGAGGAAAGCATGCCCGACGAATGGAATCTCAGCATCGTTTGCCCGGTCCATAAGAAAGGAGAACCCTATAACTGCGCCAACTATAACATCGCATATAAGATCTTCTCTGCCGTATTGTGTGAACGCCTGAAACCGTATGTGGATAACCTGACCGGCTCTTATCAGTATGGTTTCAGGCCAGGTAAGCCCACAATAGACCAAATACTTACGCTACGGCAGGTCTTGGAGATTTCAAGGCTGCATATGACAGCGTGTATAGAGACGAGCTATACAAAGCCATGTCTAGTTTTAACATCCCTGCCAAACTCGTCCGACTGTGCAGGATGACAATGGAGAATCCTCGCTGCTCCATTAAGGTCGGTAATGAGCAAACCGAGACCTTTGATGTTAAAAAAGAATTAAGGCAGGGAGACGCGCTGTCGTGCAACTTTTTCAACATCGTGCTTGAAAAGATCGTGCAAGAGTCACTGGCCAACACAAGAGGTACGATTTTTTTCAAGTCTACGCAATTGCTTGCGTACGCCGACGATATTGACGTAATTGGCCGAAAACAGCAAGACGTCAATGAGGCTTTCGTGAGCATTGAGGTAGAAGCGGCTAAGATGGGTCTCAAGGTTAATGAGGGTAAAACCAAATATCTGCTTTCATCAAGAGACGGACAACACCGACGTATTGGCCAGAACGTCACCATGGGCGGATATAACTTTGAAGTGGTCAAGGAATTCGTCTACCTTGGCTCACTGATGACCAGCGACAACAAGACCAGCGCTGAGATAAAACGCAGAATCACTCTTGCCAACCGCTGTTTCTTTGGGCTCAAGAGGCAATTGAGAAGTAGAGCCCTCTCTCGGAAAACCAAGGTGACACTATATAAGACCTTGATCATCCCAGCCCTCCTTTACGGCGCAGAGGCTTGGACCTTAACAAAAGCGGATGAAGATGCCCTTGGTCGTTTCGAGAGGAAAATTCTGCGCGGTCCCGAAAATTCTATCTACGGTCCCGTTTGTTCAAACGGTGTATGGAGGAGAAGATATAACGAAGAACTGTACGGGTTGTACAGCGACATCGGCCTGGTACGACGTCTACGGATACAGCGTCTAAGGTGGCTAGGCCATGTAGAGCGCATGGAGGATACAGCTCCGACCCGAAAAGTCTTCGAATCCACTCCGGAAGGAAGGCGCGGCAGAGGACGGCCGTCTCAGCGGTGGCGCACGCAGGTGGAAGGGGACCTCAACCAACTGGGCGTGCGGCACTGGAAACAGCTGGCCAAAGACCGTGCCGGCTGGAGACGCTTGTTGGTTGAGGCCCAGGTTCACCACGGACTGTAGCGCCACCTAAGTAAGTAAGTAAGTTCGGATGAACTGATGGATGGAGTTCAGCTGTTCCTTCTTTTAGGTCACGAAATCCACCTTGTTGTCGGTAGTATCACACCGAGCTTCAGATCCAATGGAAGTTAGAGATCAGTTCCAAAAATGGCTTCAGCTGGCGTTATCGCCGTTGAATTGTGCTGCGCCGATCCATATGCCATTAAGAAAAGCGGGCAATGTTCGTCCCAATCCTTCTGATCTCCGACGACGACTTTTCTCAAGTATTCCTCCATCGTCCGGTTGAACCTTTCGACTATGCCATCAGATTGTGGGTGTAATGGTGTTGTCCGCGTTTTTCTGATACCTAGCATGTCGCAGAGTTCTTTGAACACCGGCGACCAGAAGTTCCATCCTTGGTCTGAGTACAGTTCCAGCGGTACTCCGTAACTCGTAGGTTAGGTTAGGTTGACGTGGTAGGCGTAAGCCACACTTAGGCCGAAACCGGCCCATTGTGATACCACCTGGATCAGGTTACCCTGATCCGCTACCCGGGAACCAACCGGTGCTTCTAATAAAGCGGTGGAGTTGAGCTATTCTTTGGTTTGCTAGCTCACTCAGATTGTCGAAGAAGGGCGCGCCGAGGTAAATCCTCCTGCGATTCGCAAAAGATGGACATGAGCAGAGGAGATGGTGTATTGATTCCTCCTCCTCCTCGTCCATGCAGCCGCGACAGAAGTCATTGTAGGGTAGCCCCAGTCTGGCGGCGTGTTTTCCAATGGTGCAGTGACCTGTAATGACACCCACTAGGGTGCTTAAGGTTGCCCTTTTGGTTGTCACCAGGTCCCTGGTTCGTCCTAAGTTTAACTTAGGCCACAATTGTTTGGTGATAAAGCCGATATTGCTCTCATTCCATTGGAGATTGGTCTCCTCTATGGTTTGAAGCTTTATCATGTGCTTTACCGTACTTATTGGTGATTCTAGGTACCCGAGGGTAGGTAGGCTGAGTGTGCTTGACCCTAACCTTGCGAGTTCGTCGGCCGCGCATTTTCCTGGAATATCCCTATGCCCGGGAACCCACAATATTTTAATGTTGAACTGTTCAGCCATCTCGTCTAGAGATAGGCGACAGTTAATGGATGTTTTTGATTTGTGGGTTACCGCTGCCAGGGATTTTATCGCAGATTGGCTATCCGTGCAAATGATAATATCCTTTGTGGATATTACATCGACCCTGAGCCATGCCAGGGCCTCCGTTATCGCAGTTATTTTTGCCTGAAACACACTACAGTAAATTGGGAGTCTAAATGATAGGTTGAGGTTAAGTTCCTTGGAGTAGACCCCACTGCCTACACCCGACTCCATCTTAGAGCCATAGGTATAGAGGGAGATCGAGTCCTTTGGTATGACTTTCCCTTCAGCCCATTCCTCCCTGGATGGAAAGACAACTTCGAAGTTCCTGGTGAACACATTCTGCGGGTTGATGTAGTCAGTGTCCATGGGTACTTTGAAGTGTTTTAGAATAGAGGTGTGGCCTTTTTGAGATGTGGGCCATTTTCTTATGCTCCTCATCCTTAGCGCTGCGCATGCAGCAACTTGCTTGCTGAAAAGGTTTAATGGTGGAAGATGTAGTAGAACATTTAAGGCCTCCGTGGGGGTTGATCAGATCGCTCCGCTTATATATAAGCTGGCCGATCTTTGTACCTTCCCCAGAAGGTTTCGATTGACTGCTTTTTCCAGTAGTACACCAGACTACGACGCCATACAGGAGGATAGGCCTTATGACATAATGCTTGGTTGGAGACCCCACCTCCTGCCCACTACTTTCTTACAGCTGTAGAGGGCAACAGTTGCTTTCTTGACCCGATCAAGAATGTTGGGTTTCCAATTCAGCCTCCTGTCAAGGACTAGGCCTAGATATTTAGCCTGTTCTTTGATTGTTAGTTGAGTTCCACCCACCCTCGGTGGGTTGAGGGGCGGAATTTTATATTTGTTAGTGAACAGTCCTAGATCGGTCTTCTTTGGGTTCACCCCAAGTCCACAGTACCGTGTCCAGGTTTCTACTGTACGTAGTGCACTCTGCATAAGGTCGCATAGAGTGCTGGGAAATTTTCCTGTGACGGCAATAGCAATGTCATCCGCATAGGCGATCACAGCGTACCCTTCCTGCTCCAGCAACAGCAGTAGTTCGTTGACCACCACGTTCCAGAGGAGAGGAGAGAGTACTCCACCCTGTGGTGTGCCTTTGCTGACCATTCTGGTTGAGACGGCACCAGCGAAGTTGGCTTTGACAACTCTTTGTATAAGCAGCTGTCGTACCAGTTCTATCACTGATCCCGTAACATCCAGATCAGACAGCGCCTTGATGACGGCCCATGGTTCAACATTGTTAAAGGCGTCCTCAATGTCGAGAAAGGCGACTAGAGTGTATTGTTTATTTTCCAGAGACCTTTCTATTTTACTGACCAATGAGTGGAGTGCTGTTTCCACCGATTTGCCTTTGTTGTAGGCATGTTGGTTATCCGACAGCCTCCGTAACTCGTAACCCAGTTATTCACGAATGCATCCGAAATGGTTTTGGCTTCTTGGTTGGGTATGCAAAACACTTCAGCCCATTGGCTGAAGTAATCGATCACCACCAGCGCGTATTTGTTTTCAGTGTTGCTCGTTGGGAATGGGCCTGCGACGTCCATGGCGATACGTTCGAACGGTGCTCCAGCATTGTACTGCTGCATATTTCCTCGAGTTTTCCTAAGTGGTCTCTTTGCCTTCGCACACTGTTCACACCTGCGAATGAAATTTGTGACCGATTCATGGCATTCCACCCAGTAGAAACGTTCTTTAATCTTTTCTACAGTTTTGTTAACACCAAGATGACCCCCGCTTGGTCCCTCGTGGTATTCTCGGATGACCTCGTTGATTTGTCCCTTTGGAATTACCAGCAGATCGTTTACAATGTCACCGTTCGCACTCTCCCAACTGCGGTAGTGGCAAACGTTTTTAGCTACAAACTTTACCATTGGGCCCAGTAAGCTTTAACGATTGGGTTTTCACTGGACATTTGCTGCCAAGTTGGTCGAAAACCTCGTTAATGGCGGTCGATTATGACTGCTAGATCGGCATCTTCTCGCTGCTTCCTTTCGACCTTCTCGACAGTCCAGGAATATTCTATCGGATGGCGGTGACCTGTTCCTTGGTTTCCGAACGTGATCAACGTCGCAAGATCGACACAGCGTTTCCACGACTGCTTCCCATCCGGTGTTCGCGTGCTCTCACTTGGTCTCCATTCGGCAACTAGACCTCGAACGCTTTCTTCGTAGACGGCAGTTTCTCGCAATGTGTCCCTGCTGGTCGCAGATGTAGCATCTCCTCGGGAATGAGCCACTCTTACTCGCCGTTGTTGTTCTGAAACTATATCTTCTTCAGATATCCGCCTCAATTTTATTGAGGGTCCGCATATTTAGAGCGATGTTTTACATGTGAGAGCGCTGGCAACTGCCTCCTTAAAAGATGTCTCCGGCAGGAGAATCAGGCTACGTTGCGTATCGGGCCTTAACCCTTGGATGAAAGAATTCGTCTTCAGGTATTCCACCACATCAGTTGGAACATCCGCGTAGGCTAGATGAGACAGCCTTTCGATGTCGGATTGTCCCGTTTCACGCTGCTTGCGCCTCTTAAACTCCAGTTTGTGCATTTCCTGCATGTGCTCACTTCCGTATCTTCGATGAAGAGCATCCCAGATGGCTGTGTAGTTCCTTATCTGGGTCTCCGGAATGGTCCGTAGTACATCAGCTGCTTCACCTTTCAGGGAAATTACTTCTCCCATTGATACCGTTCCGCTGTTGTCTTAAATTGCAGCTTAAAGATGTTCAACGCGCACGTGCCGTCGAAGTTGGGACCTGTGAATTTCGATGCTGCAGTCGGTACGACATTTCCTTGATGCTGAACATTCTGGATAGATTTCTCGAGTTCCAGAACCTTCTTGTCGAACCTCGATACTAGTGTCTCGATTATCATTTCCTGATTATTTTCGAGATCTAGAACCTTTTTGTCCAGTGTCTCGATTGTCTCTTCGACGTTATGGAATTGATCGTTGACGGCTTGCTGGATGTTTCTCAAGCTTTCTCGATTGTTATTTAGCATTTCTTCTACCGTCTCCAGCATCTGGCTCAGGCAAGTGGAGTTTTCCTCCAACTTTTTAATTACGGTAACGGAGTAGTTGATCTAGTTGATCTAGTTTTTGGCTCATAGCATTCAAAGCCGCGAGAATGCTGGCTCAATGGATTCCGACGGCTTCTCCACTCCGAACTCATGATTCTCTCAGTCGACACCCTCTTCCTCCAATGCTGATCGCAGTCTCGCCACTAGGTTGGCTGTACTTCCCAATGTGAATAGATTCCGGGCATCCAGCTCTCTTTTCAATTGTTCCATCCTGCTGAAAAGCATGGAGAGACTGTTAGAGATTTACGGGTGTAAAGTTGCCCTTTCGAATGCATTCTCTTTCGGAGATGCAACATGTTTATCAGCACGGAAATCCTGCCAGACTGCCCTTCAAAACATAGTTGCGAGGATAGCATGCGCAGTCGAAAGGAAGGAGTACGTGCGCTGGGCATTTTTGTCGATATTGAGGGAGCTTTTGATAACGCAACTTTTGACAGGATGTGCAACACTGCCAGACGTCATGGCGTAGATGAAGCACTGGTCTTGTGGATTAAAGCGATGCTTGTTCATAGGACATTGACCGCTGCTGCAGGCCTCGATCAATTTGCCAAATACGGCGTAAACAGAGGCTGCCGGCAATGTGGCGTCCTGTCTCCGCTGATATGGTGCATGGTGGTCGACTCTCTGCTTGATACTCTCAATGCCTCTGGAATCTATTTCTTTCTGTCGATGAGTGGTGTACAAGAAATGGGGTGTCGTATAACCTCTTAAGATCGATGCTGCTCTAGATGCTATGATGAACCTCCCACCTCCTGATATATTAATCAGAGGGTGTGCTCTGAAAGCCATGCCTCGTCTAAAGAGAAATGGCTTTTGGTACAACTCGCATAGGAATAACAGTGTGCTTGCGCAAGAATTGTCCTGCGACCCTTGTCTCATGGACATGCTTTCTGACGCACTGACGCCCGTTATCCTGCTTCGTCGTAATTTCACAGTCGAGTTTCCATGGCATCAGAATTGGCTCTGGTTGGATACTGGACCTGGAAAGGATAGTCTTCGCATTTTCACGGATAGCTCCAGGTCTGGGCGTGGGTCCGGTGCTGGGGTCTTATTTGAGCGCGAAAATATCCGACTGTACTTCTCGTTAGGAAAATATGCGTTTGTCTTCCAATCAGAGATATACGCAATCCTAATGGTCAAGCACTATGTTGTGAAGCACAGGTGGAGGGGGGAAAGCATATGCGTCTGCAGTGACAGCCAAGCTGCACTCAAAGCTGTGTGCAGCCCCTTAACTAGCTCCAAATTAGTGTTTGAACTCAAGTCCTTCTTGAACGGAGTCGGTAGATTAAACTCATTAAGGTTTGTATGGGTTGCAGGCCACTCTGGGATCCCAGGAAATTAGATCTCTGATGAACTCGCCAGAATGGGTTGAGAGGAGAGCTTTTCAGGACCTGAACCCGTTCTAGGTCTTACTTGCGTCCACGGTAAATTCCTACACTAACGGTTGGGTGTTTAATACACAAAACCGTAGATGGAGGGATTGTCCGGGTTGCAGGATGCCTAAGCGCGTATGCCCTGATGTCTGCAAGAAATCCGCAGCATTCCTCCTGTCTTTAAGGAGAATCGACTGCAAAAAGCTTGTGGGAGTCATTACGGGCCACTGAACTTTTGCTAAGCATCTCTGCGTGCTTGGCATCAGTGAGACGCCCGCCTTTTTCGCGCAAGGTGGTGCACCCTTAGGGCCGACGTGGTGTGTGAATGTCCTAGCTTTACATCACTGAAGCTCTTTTTACTTTTTCTCCAGAAAACGGGGTAAATACAGTAATGTAAGGTGTCTGTCTGGAGTACAATGAACCAATATTTGCGTCTGAGTGCTCCAACAGATAGAAGCCATCGAGAAAGAAAAAATCATTCATTGCAAGTGTGAACGCACCCCATGTTAGCAATCACTATTGGTTCAGTGAACGGAGCCAACTTCCCCCAAGTAACACACCACACCGAGAGCGGGACATTTTTGGCTTCTGGTTCGAGGCTTCTTGTTTTAACCTTCCCATAAGAAGGACATATCCTCAGCACTGTTTCTAATTGAGAAACGGAAACTCAGGTGTGGGGTATAACCACATTAAAAACCGAAACCTCAGTGGATCAGTGAAATATACTGGGATCAAAAACAGGAGAAACAATGAACCGAGTGCCAACGAAAAAACACATGGCGGATACGCTGAGAGCGGTCGGCATTGGCATCACGCCAACCATGACCGTGGGATGGATTTGAGCGTTGTATGTGGACGCGTTTCCAAACGAGACCGAAGGATTGACAACCACTTCCGAACATTTCGAACTTTCTGCGACTTCCCGACCTCCAGCACTTCCGACACCCATGCAGAGAGGGAACAGCCGATGTCTGGTCCCAGCCGGACCATCGATGAAACCGACGAAGAGGAGGAACGAGAACTGAAGAGACTCCAGAGACGGAAGCAGATTGCGGATCTCAAGAGAGAACTAACCGAGTTAGAGACGAGCGACTTCCGACCACGCCAGACTGAGTATTCGGATATCGAAGACGCAATCACAACCATCTCCGGCGACGACACATATAGAATCCGGAAGTGGATCTGGGACTTTGAGAACGTAATTAAGCCCCTGAAGTGCAGCGACCGCGACCAATACCTGTTCGCCAGGCGGTTACCTACGGGCAACGCCAAATTACTCCTCCGAACAGTTTATGTGGAAGGCTGGGAGGAACTCAAACAGGTTCTCCTTGAGGAATTCGAATGCAAGGTGAGTCGGCACGAGGTGTACCAGGAGAGGCGAGCCCGCCCTGGACTACGTCCTCATTATGCAGGAGATAGCCCCACAATCGGACATTGATAAAAGTGAGATTACTGAATTCATCATCGACGGGCTCAAACCTCTCTATCTTGACGGAGGAAGAAAAGAAAAGAGAAGAATCGCCAACTCACCTTCAGTGACGGGGTCGTGCCAGGATCCAACGAAGACTTCCGACCGCCAACTTTAGGTCAACGCCAAGCCGTCAACTTCAGCGAGAAGTCAAGCCACCTCCGCACTTCAAGCACCATCCCCTTGGAAAAGATGCGCTGCTTCAATTGCTTGGGATACAGACATCCCTCCGCTAGATATCCGAGGAGGGACGTCCTCCTGGCTCTTGCTTCCGTTGTGTAGACCCCACTCGCACAGATAATGATTGCCCCAAGCGCACTCAACAGAACCGAGTTGACGCGGTCGAGAAACATGAAGACGATAAGAAACTGCACCCAGTAGCGTACTTTTCTAGGAGCACTACCTCTCAAGAGTCGAGGTATCATAGCTTCGATCTTATAAATTGGGTACCTTGGAGTTACCAAGTGCGTAAATCAAAATGCAGCAACCGATGAGACGTACTAAAAGACGCTGCGGCGAAAAACAGGGCAGCGCGAGAGGAGGAAAAGAATCTTCGCGGCCTCCCAGCTCAAAGATATCGAGCAGTCTAGGGACAAGCACAAAATAGGGGCATTTTCTAAGAAGGCTAAGAGCATTCCAGGAGGCTTCAAGAAAGGCGCACAGGCTCTTCGAAATTTCGAGAACAATCTTGTTACCGACCCGCAGAGGGAATAGTGGATGCATTTAAGCAGCATTTCCAGCAGCTGCTTAGCATGACCAAGAGAGAGTGGTAGGGAGTAAGGAAATCCAAACTCCAGCCGCTTAAGTAGTCCTCCTATCCATTATCGAAGAAGTCGGCAAAGCTATTCAAAAGCTCAAGAACAACAAGGCCGCAGGTTCAGATGGCTTGCCATCAGAGCTCTTCAAGGCTGGCGGCGATGTTTTGGTTGAGTATGCACCAGTAGAATTTTGGAAGATGAAAGCATGCCCTACGACTGGAATATAAGCTCTATTTGCCCCATCCACAAATAAGGCAATCCTACCTCTTGCGAGAACTATAGAGGTATATACATATGTGCGAACGTCTAAAGCCCTTTTGTAGCGCACTAATCGACAGCTACCAGTGCGGCTTCTGGCTGGCAAATCGACTGAAGACCAAAATCCTGGAAAAGACCAGCGAGTTTCAAATCGATAGATACCATCTCTTTATCGATTTTAAAGCCGCATACAGCATATATCGCAAAGAAGTGTTTGATGCGATGGCCGAATTCGGGAATCCAGGAAAACCGATCCGGCTGTGCCGGGCCACGCTAAAAAACATCTGAACCGTTTGAAACATGCACCGGTTTTCGGCAAGGAGATACGTGCTGGAGCACACAGTGCGACGGGCAGGCGTCAACAGGGAAGTCACTATCTTCTGTCCAGCTGCTAGGATACGCGGATGATATTGACGTCATCGCGCGGAGTGACGTTGTAGAAGCTTTCACGTCGATTGAGGAACAGGCAAAACGAGTTGGTCTTAAAGTCAACGAGGACAAAGTACATGCTGTCAAGCAAAAACCAATCCGTCGCTCACCACCTTGGACAAAATATGACGATTGACAGCTATTATTTCGAGGGTTGAGGAGTTTGTCTACCTCTACCCCTCTGCCACAAACGACACCACAGTAGAGATCTGACATAGAATCGCCCTTGGCAACCACTGCTACTCCGGTTTGTCCAAACAACTTGGGTCAAAACTCCTCACGCTTATACTGTCAGTCTTGCTATACGGAGCCGAAAGCTGGACGATAAGCAGGACGGCGGAGCTGATTTTGGGTTCCTTCGAAAGAAAAGTTTTGCGCCGACTATTTGGTCCTGTCTGTGAGGAAGGTGAATGGAGGAGAAGACTTAACAGCGAGCTCTACGAGTTGTACAAAGATGTGGATATAGTCCGGAAAGCAAAGATCCGTCGACTACATTGACTCGGCTACATCGAGCCCATGAACACCAACGCTCCAGCTAATTCCAGCTAAGAGGGTCTTCGACTCCGCCTCCTGGTTCGAGCAAAAGAGGAAGACCGAACCTCCGATCGGGGATATAAGACAACTTGGTCTTGATAACTAGAAGCAGCGTGCCCGGGACCGTCAAGGATGGAATGCAGCTATAGCTCAGATTCAGCTCCTTCATGGATTGCCGGCCTGATAAGTAAGTAAGAAATGTAAGGACGTGTAAATGCAGGGGTTTCTATGTACGTGGACATGGGTACCAAAGTTCATGTCGCCACATTGACCTCATGGAATCTACCCTGTGCCATTCAAAAGGGTGTCCCTGCAGAGAATTAATTTAATACTAAAATAGATGAGAAGTCTTACAAGGATGTTTCGTGTCCCCTAAACTCTGCATTGCCAAAACTTATCACCTGATATCCCGCGGTGATATTAATGTTTCCCATTAGAAACCTAAGACATCACCTTCCTTCAATGAAAACCAAGTCGTAAACACAGGACGTAGCTCGTCTACCTTAAAGTAAGCCGCAAAGTCAAATTTAAAAGAGCACTACTCATAAAGGCGTCACAATCGACATCATTTATGTAAACGACCATAAAGGAGTACAAGGAGTAGCTCCCGAAGCTCCCGAAGAGGAGGAAGAGGGTTTTATTCTTTATTTTTCAAGAAATCACTTCAGGATGACGATGGGACACTGGACCAGATATTCATTTGCTGGTGAATGGGTAACATGCAAATGCAAATTTGCATCATGTGCTCTGGATACAGTTGTCGTAGCCCCGAAGGAGGAAGTTGTGCCACTTGCATATGTTCAGGGCGCGCAATTTGTAATCAATTATTTCAATTCCAGCTGTTGGGTGGCTTCCAATAAATCTGCTGTTAACTACTTCCAACATCTGCCCAAAGTAGAACCTTGGAGCTGCGAATTTTTTGTCATTGCCAACCAGGTGGCGATTCACGTGACTACATCAGCATCTCGTGCCGTCTGTACCCTGCGCTGGATTTAAATTAATTTAGTCCTGGGGGAGGGTCATGTCATAAAAAATGTGAATATGAAGAAAAGAGTGGAGGAGTCCCAGGTATATTACTTCCACATACTCGTGCCTATTTATGTAGTTAAGCATAGTGTTCCAAAGCACTCTTGGAACAGCGCCAACTGGCAAGAGGCAATTGGGTGCAGGATTTTAGCTGGAATGTCGACAAGGACGACCGTGACGCCGTAGCGTAAAACTAACACGAAAAGGGTATTCTCGGGAGAAGGAACACGTCAACACACGGCGACTGGGACGGGGTTATTATGTTTAACATGCTCCTGGCTGGACGTTTGCTTTAATTAGATACATTTGCGCCACCACATTTGGTGGTTTATTACGTGTGTGATGGAGAATAATTACCGTTGAATAAGTAATGAAATGGTTAAGGTAACATGTCCCTAGATGTCCTGAGAGCCGGGAATGCATCAGTTAATTCTAAAATTCATTGAATACTTTATGATTTGGTACACTCTCTCAGGAGGGGGTATAATATTGTGGTAAGGTACCAAGACTGGGATATCTCTAATCGGATTTTGAACTGATCTGCGACAAAACCACAACATGACCGCACAACCAAGTACCATAAGTGCATACTACCAAAAAAGCTTGTAGAGCATGGGACCGATAGAGAATTGGCTGCGAGGTTTGAGGATACAAACTTTCCAAGGTATCAATATGGACGGCAAGTTATAAGCAGATTATTCCGCAGCGAGGTGATATTCCATTCGATAGAAAACTCCCTCTTCCAGCAATGTGGGACGGAGGAAGTGTTGCCCTACACGACCCTGTATGGCTGTGGGTTATAGTCGAGAATTTGCATCAACTCAAGCTATTTCTTTGGAATTTGTTCAGTAAGTTTTGCACAAACATCCTACGATTCGATTATATCGATGGAATCTTTCTCCTTTATCGTTCTGTATAATATTGCAATAAGATACTACTCGTACGACTGCTCCTCATTTCATCTGAGAGTGTGTACGAGTAGTACATAGTTGGATGGAGACATTACTATCGACGTTTCCTATTCTATGTGCGATTGGAATTTGAAAGACATCTTGGGAATGATAGTGGTTTAAAGAGGATTTATCGATACTTCTAGAAATGGATATGAGTAATCCGAGTTCGCTCCTTAAGTAAATGCACACGAGGGTCTCTTGTACTCGTAGGAGAGGATTTAGTAGGATTTAATCCATATTGAGACCATCAGACACAGACAAAATTAAACGAACTTGTCTGAATTACACAATGCCTTTCTCACTTTTTAGATGGTGAAGGACTAGCAAAGGCCTCGTAAGGGTAGCATCTGCCGACGGATGATGGCCCGTCAAAAAGCGAGTAAGAGCCTCTGCAGCCGAACATCTTGCAGCTCTGCTAGTCAGGTCCTACTTCCACCTCCTCGTGGTGCCATCTGGAAATTTCCTTAAAGGGGAAATTACTGACGGAAGAGACCGAATGGCGAGTATCCTGCGCCACCAAACAGGATTAGTGTCGGTTGGGCTATGGTCTAGCGAACCATAACCGTAAAACCACTAATTGCTCAGAAACAAAAAACAGCCTCGGATAATAAAACGGAACGGATCTATGTTGACGACCCTATAAGAAAACAAAAAACAAACAAGGACCTTCGGTTCTGTACGTGGAATGTTAGGTCCCTAAACAGACCACGTGCGGCCGAACAACTTGCGGACGCCCTAGACCGCTATAAAGCGGACATAACCGCCATCCAGGAAATGCGATGGAATGGACCGGGTAAAAAGCGGATGAAAAACTGCGACATTTACTACGGTGACTGTTATAGGGAGAGAGGACAGAGACTATTTGGATGCGGATTTGTTGTTAGAGGTGGACTAAGACATAAAGTCCTAAGTTTCCAGTATGTGAGTGAACGCCTCATAACGATCCGCATCAAGGCTAATTTCTGTAACATCAGCCTCATATGCGTCCATGCCCCCACGGAAGACAAGGAAGACTCAATCAAAGATGATTTCTTTGATCTCCTAGACAGAACATATACCAAATGCCCCAGCTATGATACCAAAATCATACTAGGAGATTTTAACGCTAAGCTGGGTAAAGAAAGCATCTTTGAGCGGGTCATCGGCAAACACAGCCTACATGACACCACATCCGATAACGGACATAGGCTGATCGACCTTGCCACGGGGCGAAATCTTCTTGTAGCCAGCACACGATTTTCCCACCTCGATATACACAAAGGCACCTGGCGGTCGCCAGATCAATCAGTCACCAACCAGATTGACCACATCGCGATTGACGTCAGACACTCCTCCACTATTCTTGATGTTCGCACTTTCCGAGGAGCGAACATCGATTCAGACCACTATCTTGTAGTAGCCAAGATACGTCAGCGCATAACACGAACACCGCGGAGTAGAGTTAGAACACCAAGCTATGACGTCGGAAAGCTACTATCGCCGGAGATCGCCAGTGCTTTTGCCAACCGCGTCTCCCTTAAGCTCTCCGATACACCTCAATCCTCCACTCAGTAGAGCAACAATGGAGCCTGTGCAAACAAGCCCTGAAGAGCACAGCAACGGAAGTGCTGGGCCTTAAAGCTCCACCACGACGAAACATCTGGTTCGATGACGAGTGTAGAAGGATTCATGCGGAAAAGCAGGAGGCATACAAAGCCTCACTACAAAAAAAAAAAAAGAGCGGCTCGTGAGCTCTACGAGCTTAAGAGAAGGGAGGAACATAAGCTTCTCAAGAGAAAAAAGAAAGAGCACGAGAAGCGGGCGATTGAAAACTTGGAGAGGTGCTATTGCAGGCACGACGTTCGAAGATTTTATCAGCGGATAAAACGAATGTCTCAAGGCTATAAAGCCCGAACGGAGGCCTGTAAGGATGAGAACGGACACCTAGTAGTAGAATCGCAGTCGATGCTGAGAATTTGGAAAAACCACTTCTGCAGTCTGTATAACGGCGATGACAGCCAACATACCGCCGTCAGGCAGAATGATCCATTTTTTAACGACGAAGATCGCAGAGAATTCCGTCTCCCTGACCTCGACGAAGTTGGAATTGCCATGTCGAAACTCAAGTCGAATAAAGCAGCTGGCGCAGATGGACTGTCTGCTGAGCTCTTCAAAGCGGCTGGC
The DNA here is from genome assembly GCA_951905685.1 of Eumerus sabulonum. Taxonomy (NCBI): domain Eukaryota; kingdom Metazoa; phylum Arthropoda; class Insecta; order Diptera; family Syrphidae; genus Eumerus; species Eumerus sabulonum. The sequence goes on from OX645060.1 coordinate 13,398,398, forward strand.
GGTGAGCTGGTTAGGAGCATGCACCGGCTCATCTGTAAGATATGGTCAGAGGAAAGCATGCCCGAGGAATGGGGTCTCAGCATTGTTTGCCCGATCCACAAAAAAGGAGATCCCTTGGACTGCGCCAACTATAGAGGAATAAGTCTCCTTAATGTCGCATACAAGATCTTCACTGCCGTTTTGTGTGAACGCCTGAAGCCATTCGTAAACAAGCTGATAGGTCCTTATCAGTGTGGCTTCAGGCCAGGGAAGTCCACCATCGATCAAATCTTCACGATACGGCAGATCCTGGAGAAAACCAATGAATTTCAAGTCGATACACACCACCTATTTGTCGACATACCACCTATAGACGAGCTGCACAACGCTATGTCTAACTTTGACATACCTGCTAAACTCGTCAGACTATGCAAGATGACTTTGGAGAATGCTCGCTGCTCCATCCGAATCGGTGAATACCTTACCGATAGTTTTGATGTCAAAAAAGGGATGTAGGCAGGGCGTTGCGCTGTCGTGTGATCACTGGCCAATACAAGAGGCACAATCTATTTCAAATCCTCGCAACTCCTTGCATACGCCGACGACATTGACATAAAAGGTAGATCGCAGCGAGATGTCAATGAGGCGTTTGCGAGTATTGAGATGGAGGCGGCAAAAATTGGTTTGGCAGTTAATGAGGGCAAGACTAAATATCTGCTGTCATCGAAAAAGGACATTTACCACCGACGTCTTGGACAGAACGTGCATATTGGCAGATATAAGTTCGAGGTAGTTAAGGACTTCATATACCTCGGCTCCGCGGTGACTTGGAACAACGACACCAGTTTCGAAATCAAGCGCAGAATTACTCTTGCCAACCGCTGCTTCTTTGGGCTCAAGAGGCAACTTGGAAGTATAGAGCCCTCTCTCGTACGACCAAGTTGACCTTATATAAGACCTTAATTATCCCGGTCCTGTTATACGGCGCAGAAACATGGACTTTATTTAAAGGGGATGAGGAAATCCTTGGTCGTTTCGAGAGAAAGATTCTGCGTTCGATTTTCGGTCCCATAAACACAGAGGAGGGTTGGAGGAGAAGATTCAATCACGAACTGTACGGGTTGTACAGCGACATGAGTCTGGTCAGGCGTCTACGGATCCAACGCCTAAGATGGCTAGGCCATGTAGAGCGAATGGACACCACAGCTCCAGCCCGTAGAGTCGTTGAATCCAACCCCGAGGGACGAAGAAATAGAGGACGGCCGCACCTGAGGTGGCGCGCACAGGTGGAAGGGGATCTCAACCAACTGGGCGTGCGGCATTGGAAAACACTAGCGAAAGATCGTGCTAGGTGGAGAGGCATGTTGGTTGAGGCCCAGGTTCACCCCGAACTGTAGCGCCCGTTAAGTAAGTAAGTACGTTTCTCGCTTTTTTGATTTGATGTAAACTGTGTGCCGACAAGGCTATGATCGTCCACTCCTTTGAAAGTCGAGATTGAGCTTAATCAATCACAGACCGTGGAATACAGGTTTTTGTGATTCCAATACGTGGAATTATAGAAGAGATGCTAGAAGCATTAGAGACGGAGAATCGACAGTAGCAACAACAAATATTGGATGAAGACCCGCTCCTGCACTTTTAGGAGGAATAAGCCCGCTCACCGGAAGAAACCTTCGGTCAGACGACTTTCATGGAGAATGAGTGACGAGGAGGAAGAAGTTCAGGCTTGGAGAGCAAACACCAAGGCAAATGTGCAACCAATTAAAGCAAACCAAATGGCTGGAAGGGAGGGCATGGGCTCGGACATACAGGGTAAAGTTATTTATTGCTCTCAACCTAGCGAGGTGCCAGCAACGATCCCTGTTTCGATGTCCGGGTCAGGTTGACATACAGCCTACTCGCGGCGCCCTCTGGATAGCCTCTGCAACAACCGTTGAGAGGTGCACATGTTGGGGCGCGGATTCGTCTAGGGAAAGCGATTAAGGTATCGCCTGGCTGTGATCTGCATCAAAGGCAGATTTTACATCAGCACACGCCCCTTCCGAAGAGGCTGAATACCCCATCAAAGAGGGCTTCTATGATCTCTTGGACAACGCCTACGGAGCTTGTTCGGAGTTTAAAATCGTACACGGGGACTTCAATGCCGAAATCGGTAAGAAGAACACCTTTGGCAGAGTGATCGGAACGAAGAGGCTGAATACCCCCTCAAAGATGGCTTCTATGATCTCTTGGACAACGCCTACGGAGCTTAAATCGTGCACGGAGACTTCAATGCCGAAATCGGAAAGGAGAACACCTTTGGCAGAGTGATCGGAAGGCACAGCCTCTACGATACAACAACAGATCGAGCATGTGCCCATTGACGCAATACGCTCGTCAAACATCAGGGGGGCAAACGTCGACTCTGACCATTTCCTCGTATCGCAAGATTCAGAGCTCGACTGTCCAATATCAGGAAGCTGCACCAGCCCACCGAAGGTTACCAAAGTCTCCAGGCAGCAACTAAGCGAAAGTCTTTCCGGTATGCCCCTTGTCGAGCACAAATGTCAACAATATGTGGCCACCACGGGTTTATGATGGCTTCTCAGGAGAGATTGTATACCTAGAGAGGTGTTACTGGAAGTGGTTCGAAGGTTTTATCAATAGATAAAGCGAGCATGCCAACGTTATAAAGCTAGAACGGAAGCCTGAAGGGAAAATTCAGTGGAGTTCCTCTCGAATCCTATCTAGGACAACCACCTCTGGAGAAGAGTGAACGATCATCTACGACCCAAACCATTTGCACTCCACCCAGGTTGTGTGACAAACATAATAAGAGTACGACTCTTGAACCTGGAAGAAAAAAAAAAAAAGGAAACGGCGAGGTTAGTCAATAAAGCTGCTGCCTGCTGTACTGTCTGCTGAGCGGATCAAAGCAGCTGGAGATGCATGGAGGAGATGGATGGAGGAATAGATTCAACCACGGGCATTACGGGCTGTATAGCAACTTGAGTCTAGTCAGGCGTCTTCGGATAGAACGCCTAAAATGGCTAGGCCATGTAGAGCGAATGTACACCACAGCTCCAGCCCGGAAAGCTGTTCCTTGCGGCTATTCCCGCGACTGAACTTTAGCAGACTTTCTGTCCTATTCTTATCATAGGCGGGCCAAGTTGATCTTTACGTTGCGCATGCATCTTATTGATGTCAACGCTTATTGGCTTTCACTATTAGCTCCGCCTCTATTTTTCTGTAGAGTTGAAGGCTTCTGCTATCCGCTGGAGCACTCAGACGCATTCACTGGTCCATTGTACTCCAGACAGACACCTTACATTACTGTATTTTCCCCGTTTTCCGGAGAAAAATTTGAAGGAGCTTCAGTGATGTAGAGCTAAGGGATTCGGCACACACCACGTCGGCTCCAAGGTAGCGCCACCGTGCGCGAGCAAAGGCGGGACAATCACAGAGGAAATGCTCTGCAGTATCATCCTCCTCTTCGCCACATGCAGCACAGGTAGGCGTCTCACTGATGCCGAGCACGTAGAGATGCGTGGCAAAAGTGTAATGGGCCGTGATAACTCCCAAAAGCCTTTTGCAGTCGATTCTCCTTAAAGACAGGAGGAATGCTGCAGATTTTTTGCAGACATCAGGGCATACGCGCTTAGTCATCCTGCAACCCGGACAATCCCTCCATCTACAGTTGTGTGTGTTAAATACACAATCCTTAATGTAGGAATTTACCGTGGACGCAGGTAGACCTAGAGCGGGTTCAGGTCATGAGAAGCTCTCCTCTGAACCCATTCTAGCGAGTTCATCAGAGATCTCATTTCCTGGAATCCCAGTGTGGCCTGGAACCCATACAAGCCTTAATAAATTTAGTCTGCCGACTCTGTTCAAGGACTTGAGTTCAAGCACTAATTTAAAGCTAGTTAAGGGGTTACACACAGCTTTAAGTGCAGCTTGGCTGTCACTGCAGACGCATATGCTTTCCCCCTTCCACCTGTGCTTCACAACAAAGTGCATGGCCATTAGGATTGCGTATATCTCTGATTGGAAGACAGACGCATACTTTCCTAACGAGAAGTGCAGTCGGATGTTTTCGCGTTCAAAGAAGACTCCAGCACCGGACCCCCGCCCAGACCTGGAGCTATCCGTGAAAATGCGAAGACTATCCTTTCCAGGTTCAGTATCCAGCCATAGCCAATCCTGACGCCATGGAAACTCGACTGTGAAATTACGGCGCAGTAGGATAACGGGCTTCAGTGCGTCAGAGGGCATGTCCATGAGACAGGCGTCGCAGGACAATTCTTGCGCAAGCACGCCGTTATTCCTATGCGAGTTATACCAAAAGCCATTTCTCTTCAGACGAGACATGGCTTTTAGAGCACACCCTCTGATAAATATATCAAGAGGTGGAAGCCCCCGTGCAGCTGAGACAAACCGTTCTTTGGAGTTTGGTGAAAGAGGCTACGACGTGTTTGCGTTTTAGTCTGTTCCACCAGACAACCGATGCATATGAGATTATAGGTCTTATCATTGCCGTGTAGATCCAGAGGACCTTTGCCGACGATAAGCCCCATGTTTTGCCAAGAGCTCCTTTGCATTGCCAGAAAGCTGACAGCGCTTTGGTGGTTTTTGACTCAGCATGTTTTGACCAGAGAAGCTTACTATCTAAGATGACTCCTAGATACTTAGCCTCCTTGGATATCGGGATGGAAGTGCCTTTTAGTACCAGCTGAGTCATATCAGTATTTTTCCTCCTTCTCGTAAAGAGAACGACATCGATCTTAAGAGGATTGACTGACAGGCCATTTCTGGTACACCAAACATCGATCACATTTAGCGCCGCCTGTGCTTTGAGACGGACAGTCGTCAAACATGAGCCGACAGAAAGAATGGCGACGTCATCCGCATAGGCCTGGCCATAGATTCCAGAGGCATTGAGAGCATCAAGCAGGGAATCGACCACCATGCACAATAACAGCGGAGACAGGACGCCACCTTGAGGGCAGCCCCTGTTTACGCCGGATTTGACACACTGGTCGAGGCCTGCATCAGCGGTCAATGTCCTGTGCATGAGCATTGCTTTGATCCAAAGGACCAGTGCTTCATCACGCCATGATGTCTGGCAGCGTTGCCTATGTTGTCAAAAGTTGCGTTATCAAAAGCTCCCTAGATGTCGATGAAAATGCCCAGCGCGTACTCTTTCCTTTCGAGCGCGCATTCAATTCGCCCAACTAGGTTCTGAAGCGCAGTCTCGCAAGATTTTCCGCGCTGGTAAGCATGTTGCATCTCCGAAAGAGGGTGCACTCGAAGGGCAACTTTGCGCACGTGCAACTCTACCAGTCTCTCCATGCTTTTCAGCAGGACGGATGTTAGACTAATTGGTCTGAAGCTCTTGGCAAGTGAGTAGTCCTCTATTCCTATTTTGGGAGCGAAGACCACTTTCACTGTGCGCCAAGGAATGGGTATGTGAGCAAGTGCCAGACTAGCAGTGAAAATTCTTTTCAGAGTAGAAAGCAGCTGCCTTATACCTTATACACGGAGCCAGCGCCTGATCCTAATTTAGCTAGCTCGTCTGCCTTGTCATTTCCGGAAATATTCACATGACCTGCTACCCAGAAGACATTATCATCTTTACAGTTGATTTTGGGTTCTTTCGAGAGAAAAATTCTGCGCCGGATATTTGGTCCTGTCTGTGAGGAAGGTGAATGGAGAAGAAGACACAACCGCGAAGTCTACGAGCTATACAAAGATGTGGATGTAGTCCGGAAGGCAAAGATTCGTCGACTACACTGGCTCGGCCACATCGAGAGCATGGACATCAACGCTCCAGCTGAGAGGGTCTTTGACTCGAGGCCTCCTGGTTCGAGAAGAAGAGGAAGACCGAACCTCCGGTATAAAGACCAAGTAAGCGCGGATGTAAGACATCTTGGTCTTGATAACTGGAAGCAGCGTGCCCGGCATCGTCAAGGATGGAAGGCAACTATAGCTCAGGCTCAGATCTTCCATGGATCGCTGGCCTGATAAGTAAGTAAGTAAGTAAACTTGTAGTAAACCAGACTGGTCTATTGGAATATTTATTACGTTTCAGCGGAGTGAACCCTGCAACATAAGATTTCAAAATATCTTCAAACATAGCATTTTGAGCTGGCTTTTAATCTGGCTGCTGTGTATGTGGCTATTTGCTTGGCAAGTAAGTCGAGTGGGGTTAGGTGGAGTATCATGTTGAGCGCTGCCGTTGGGGTGCACCTTAGGGCCCCGGTGATGAACATGCATGCAAGCCTTTGTACCTTTTCGATTTGCTTATCTTATGCTGTTCTGTCCACCAGACTAGCACTCCATACATTAGAATAGGACTAACGACTGTAATGTATAGCCATAGAGTAAGCTTAGGGTTGAATACCCATTTTTTCCCTAAGGCTTTCTTACTATTGTAGAGAGTTATGGTTGTTTTTTTTTTTGCACGCTCGATTGGACTGTCCTTTCAGGCTAACTTGCTATTAGTACAATACCAAGGCGTTTGACACTAGAAGAGTAGGTTAACCTGATGCCAAGTAGAGTAATTGGCCATTTTTCCGGGATATTACGCTTTCTCGTGAACAGCACAAGCTCCGTCTTCTGGGGGTTTAGACCTGAGAGTTGGATACTGTAGTAGGTTACGAAAATACGGATGTGAATTTGGTGGAGCCTGTACCCGGTCTTAATGGAGGTTGTAGAAGAGACCGGATTAATGTTGACGACCCTTGCAAAAAACGAAAAAAGGACAATGATCTTCGGCTTTGTACGTGGAATGTTAGGTCCCTAAACAGGCCACGTGCAGCCGAACAACTTGCGGACGCCCTAGACCGCTGTAAAGCGGACATCACCGCCATCCAGGAAATGCGATGGAATGGACCGGGCATAAAGCGGATGAAAAACTGCGATATTTACTACGGCGACTGCTATAGGGAGAGAGGGCAACGATTGTTTGGATGCGGATTTGTTGTTCGAGGTAGACTAAGGCAAAAAGTCCTAAGCTTTCGGCATGTGAGCGAACGCCTCATAACAATCCGTATCAAGGCTAACTTTTTTAACATCAGCGTCCACGCCCCCACGGAAGACAAGGATGACCCCGTCAAAGATGAGTTCCACGATCTCCTAGACAGAACGTATGCCCAATGTCCCAGCTATGACATCAAAATTGTAATAGGAGACTTCAATGCCAAGCTGGATAAGGAAAGCATATTTGAACGAGTCATCGGCAAACATAGCCTACACGACACCACCTCCGATAACGGACACAGGCTGATTGATCTTGCTACGGGGCGAAATCTCCTTCTAGCCAGTACGCGCTTCCCGCACCTCGATATACACAAAGGCACCTGGCGGTCTCTTGATCAATCGACTACCAACCAGATTGATCACATCGCGATCGACGTCAGACACTTCGAACTTTCCGAGGGGCTAACATCGACTCGGACCACTATCTTGTAGTAGCCAAGATGCGCTTACGGATATCACGAACGCAACGGAGTAGAGTAAGAATACAAAGTTATGACGTCGGAAAGCTACTATCGCCAGAAACCGCTCGTGCTTTTACCGATCGCGTCTCCCATAAGCTCTCTAATACACCTCAATCCTCCACGCTATCAATAGAACAGCAGTGGAGCCTTTGCAAACAAGCTCTGCATCCGAAGTTTTGGGTTTTAAGGCTCCACCACGAAGAAATACCTGGTTCGATGACGAGTGCAGGAGGATTCATGCAGCGAAGCAGGATGCATATAAGGCCTCGCTGCATAAAAGAACAAGAGCAGCTCGTGAGCTCTACGAGTTAAAAAGAAGGGAGGAGCATAAGCTTCTTAGAAGAAAGAAGAAAGAGCACGAGAAGCGCGCGATTGAGGATTTGGAGAGGTGTTACTGCAGGCGTGACGTTCGAAAGTTTTATCAACAGATAAATTGAACATGCTGCTGGCGCTGGAGCATGCACCAGCTCATCCGTAAGATATGGTTAGAGGAAAGCATGCCCGAGGAATGGAGTCTCAGCATCGTATGCCCGATCCACAAGAAAGGAGAGCCCTCTGATTGCGCCAACTATAGAGGAATAAGTTTCCTTAACATCGCCTACAATATCTTCTCTGCCGTTTTGTGTGAACGCCTGAAGCCTTTTTTAAATAAGCTGATAGGTCCTTATCAGTGCGGATTCAGGCCAGGGAAGTCCACCATCGACCAAATCTTCACACTACGGCAGATACCGGAGAAAACCAATGAATTTCAAGCCGAAACTCACCACCTATTTGTCGACTTCAAAGCCGCATACGACAGCGTAATTAGAGACGAGCTATACAACGCTATGTCTACCTTTGACATACCTGCTAAACTCGTCAGACTATGCAGGATGACTTTGGAGAACGCTCGCTGCTCCATCCGAATCGGTGAACACCTTACCGATAGTTTTGATGTCAAAAAAGGATTTAGGCAGGGCGATGCGCTGTCGAGTGATTTCTTCAACATCATATTGGAAATGATTGTGCAAAAATCACTGGCCAATACAAGAGGCACAATCTATTTCAAATCCTCGCAACTCCTTGCATACGCCGACGATATTGACATAATAGGTAGATCACAGCGAGATGTCAATGTGGCGTTTGCGAGTATTGAGATGGAGGCGGCGGTAAACGAGGGCAAAACTAAATATATGCTGTCATCAAAAAAGGACGCTCACCACCGACGTCTTGGCCAGAACGTTTGTATCGGTTTGTTAAGGATTTCGGCTACCTTGGCCCCGCAGTGACCTGGAACAACGACATCAGTTCCGAAATCAAAGGCAGAACCACTCTTGTTGTTTCTTTGGTCTCAGGAGGCAACTGAGTAATAGAGCCCTCTCCCGAACGACAAAGTTGACTCTATATAGGACCCTTATCATCCCGGTGCTGTTGTACGGCGCAGAAGCATGGACACTATCAAAAGCGGATGAGGAGGCCCTTGGTCGGTTCGGACGAAAGATTTTGCGCGTGATTTTTGGGCCTATAAACGCAGACGGGGGATGGAGGAGAAGATTCAACCACGAACTTTACGGGCTGTACAGCGAGCCTAGTCAGGCGTCTACGGATTCAACGCCTAAGATGGCTGGGCCATGTAGAGCGAATGGACACCACAGCTCCAGCCCGGAGAGTCTTTGAATCCAACCCCGAAGGACGAAGAAGCAGAGGACGGCCGCACTTAAGATGGCGCACACAGGTGGAAGGGGACCTCAGCCAACTGGGTGTGCGGCAATGGAAAAGGCTAGCGAAAGATCGTGCTAGATGGAGGGGCATGTTGGTTGAGGCCCAGGTTCACCCCGAACTGTAGCGCCCACTAAGAAGAAGAAGAAGAAGAAGAAGAGAAACAGCAGCCTGACTCGAACAAAGTGTCAAATACGAATAAATTCGAAGGATTTGAAAAAAGGCGCCAAAAAAACTGTTGTGAATAAAGCTCCGAAAATGAATTCATGCCTGGATTTTGGAACACCCTTTAGTTTGTTAACCGATTAGTCTTCCCTCTCTGGAGACCTTACGACCACGGAAGGGCGCAAAACTTACTTTGACCATTTGTACATACATACGTCACGGAGAATTTATGTCGTCCACCCATTCTGTGTCATGGTAGTCCTAAACCGTTATTTATTACGACGCACCATCAGATAGAATAGCAAAGCATTATTCTCTTGTTTTTAATGGAGTTGTCTACTTTTAGAAGTAACAAAACGTGTCCTTTTCCTCTCATTTTCCTCTTTCCATCACAACCATTTAAGGTAATGTACGGATGCGTGAGTAAAAGAATTGCAAATTGTTTTGACAGCTACGCTCGCTGTCAATTTGTCAAACGTCAGGAAGGTCCTGTCTGTCAATAAATTCTCGTTATTTCTTTGACGTTTAAATTTGATCATTTACACTGCACCAGAGAAATGCTTTCAACCGACATTTAATACATATTGACTCATCGATCCGGACGTTCGAATCACTGCCATGAAGTGACATTATCGACTTGGTTGCAGTCGCAGTCGTCCAGGTACTAAATGATTTGTGATCCTTCGTACCTTCGAACAACTTTACGTCCTTGCGAAATACGAGCACTTTCTTATGCATTACGTTTCGGCGGAAGCTGTGTGCCGGGTGTCGAACCACCGGCTGTGGGTAGAAGATGAATGGCATTCGACCATACCGTGTAGCCTGACATTCCCGTATGAAGTTCGAAATGAATTTAATTTTTATGGAAAATTTTATGTTTTGGTTTCGGTTCTTTAATACCCCCGTCAGAGGAATGGGGCGGCTTCAATTTGGAAGCTATCCTTTGACTAGTGGTATCGAAATAGATAAAGGGGATTCCCCTTAATCGATTCTGTTTTTGGTTTCATCTCGTTTTGTTGTATGTGGTTCGAATTGTTTTCGATCCGTGATACTGGGAGGGAGTGGGATGATGGGCCGCTATGATGGCAACGGATTGTCCCGACTGTAAGGAGAAATGTATACAAAGTATCCCCCATTCGAATGGATTCGAGTATCCACGAACGTACGTATGTACATACAGTTCTCGTTGTGTTTATTCGATTGCATTCGGATCACACGGTTACATATCGTATACAGATACAACAATCTATCTCAATCAAAAGTGAACTAATTTACCACAAAACTTTTTACCAAAAAGCACAAAATCCCGGAATACTGCCCTATCACTCTGCTCGATACCAGGTTAGCCTACTCCCCTAGTGCCAAATTCCTTGGCATTATACTCGATAGGAAATTAACTTGGAAGAGCAACACAACTGAAAGAGCAAAAAAAGCAACAATAGCTCTCTACACATGTAAGAAAGCCCTGGGAAAAAAATGGGGATTCAACCCCAAGATTACCCTATGGCTCTACATCACGGTCGTTAGACCCATACTAATGTATAGAGTGATAGTCTGGTGGACTGCACTAGATAAGACAACATACCACAAACAACTCGAGAAGGTACAAAAGATGGCATGTATGTGCATTACCGGGGCCCTCAGGTCCACACCAACGGCTGCGCTTAATATGATACTAGACCTTACACCACTCGATATTTTCAGCAAGCAAATTGCCACACACATGGCCATAAGACTAAAAGCCAACTCGAAATGGGCGAGCTATGTCACTGGCCACTCCTCCATCCTGCAAAACAGGATAACTATGACAGAAAACCTGGACCACACAGAACCCACCATAGTCTTGGACAAAAACTTTATCCGGACAGGAAGAACTGGACCCGCCAAACTCAACCGCGCAGAAACTGTGTGGATTTCTACACTGACGGGTCTAAAACCAAAGACGGGTTGGGCAGTGGAGTTTTCTGCAAACAACTCAAGCTATATAAAGCTCTAAAATTACCAGATCACTGCAGCGTTTTCCAGGCGGAATTGTTGGCAATAAAAGAGGCATTGTCTTGGCTGAAGTGGAACGTAATATCCACCACGGATATTCGCATTCTCACAGACAGTCAAGCAGCCTTAAAGTCGCTGGAGTCCTATGTGTACACATCAAAATCTAGTCTCGACTGTCGCAGATCTCTAAACAAGATGGCAGAACAGTTCAACATACAGCTTATCTGGGTACCAGGACACAGCGACATTGCAGGAAATGAAAAAGCCGACACACTCGCTAAACTAGGAACGACGCTACAATCAATCGTGGCTTGTGAGGGAGTACCCCTTACAACCATTAAACATAATCTGACCAATCTCACTAGGGCCGAGACGAACCTGAGATGGACACAGGGACATACCTGCGTCATCACCATACAAATCTGTCCTCGGCTGGACAGTCAACGCACAAGGAGTATAATCTCCCTAAAAAGAACTGACATCTACAAAGTCATCGGTGTCATCACAGGACACTGCCTCATTGGCAGTCACGCACAAAAACTAGGAATAGTTCCAAATGATTTCTGCAGAAGCTGTCAGGACGAGGAGGAGGTTGAATCCATTCACCACCTTCTCTGCGCCTGTCCAGCTCTCTGCAATTTCAGGAAACGTTACCTAGGCTCTTACTTCCTTAACGGTCTGACAGATGTTCAGAAAGTAGGGATACTTGATCTTCTTAACTTCTTAAGAAGCACAAAATGGTTCCACGAATAGGGGAGTAAAACCCCCTCGTAGCTGTACAACGGGCCTCCCTGACCTATGTGCATTCTTCTCAACTCTGGGAAGGCTACGACCCTACCTACCTACCACAAAACTTTGTGTAAACAAAAAAGTGAAAAGTTGCAGATACATAGTGTGCAACATGCATTAATGACAATTCACGTGGAGATGGATGTGGTGCTGGGGGTGACTGCAGCGCTATGGATCCATGTTACTCACGCATAATTGCTTTATGAATTGCGAAATTGAAATTCTCACTTTGAAGTTAGTTAGATTTCAAGTGTATCTTATTCGTGTGTGTTGTATAAATTGAGATTGAAATTGTTGTCATTGAGCTAACGCATGATGATGAAGATGATGATGCTTTTCGCTCGTCATCGTCATCAATCGTATACATGAGAGCGTGGGTGGAGGATATTGTCCCAGTCAGTATGGGTCGGTTATTGATGCTTCATGGATTTCATTACATTATGAAAGTGCCCCGAGTCGTAAAATGCACTTGTTCGCCTTCGAGAGACAGAGGGGGAGACGATTTAATAATAGAAACCACCAAGACTAGGTAGCGCATGGAGCATGAAATTAGAAGGACTATAAAGGCTCTATGTTCATTCTTCTCGATTTCTTCTTGCAACTAGCAGGTGCATCGTTTCGTGTTCAACGTGCCACTGTTTGCGGAAACTGTTCACTGCGTCCAATCCACAGGAATCCTTGTTTACTTATTTAATCAACTTACGAGTAGTTTTAGTTTTGCTTCTCCTTCCTCTAATTGGAGGAGGAATGACATTACTCTTGTTTCTTCTTCTCATTAATCTCATCCTCGAAGGATGTCTCTATTCGTCTGTAGAACTGTTCTATTTTGAATAGGACAGAATACGAAGGACGGGTGTAGGGCGGGAATAGAACTATGGAACTAGTTCAGGGACAGCTATGTAGGTTTCATGAGCTGAATGAGACTCTGTGAGGTTTCTACTTACAAAGAAATCTTCTTGTGATTCTCTATTCCTTCGGCTAATTAAACTCATCATCTGAATTCGTCTGTCCATCAGAGAGTCGCAAAAATATGTGAGTAGACTCCCAGGTTTCTCGATTATCTTTTCAAGATTAGGGAATACAAGAGTGTTTACAAGCTCTTCTTTAGGAAGCCTAAAGGCAAGTCTAAATCGGCTTGCCGAGGATTGGAGATTAGATACAATCATGGAGACCTGTGCATGTTGGTCTTTGACCCTAGTTCCCTAACGAGGCAAAGCTTTGACGCGCACACTAGGACCTTGAGATCCACATACGCAAGAACTGCGAAGAAAACAATGGGGCTTACAGGCAAGGAAGGTGTTGGAAATTCAGTAAATTTCCATTGTCTAGCAAAAGCCTTTGATCTTCTTCTTCCCGGGCCTCCTTTAAAAAATCTTTCCAACTGGCAAAGTCTTTCGCCAGCAGTCTCCATTACCGCACGCCTAGTTGGTTGAGGTCCTCTTCTACTAGCGTGCGCCACCTTAAAATTGGCCGTCCTCGACCGCGTTGCCCCTGAGGGTCGGATTCAAAGACCTTCCGGGCTAGAGCTGTAGTTTCCATATGCTCTACATGACCTAGCCATCTTAGGCATTATATCCACATACGCCGTGCTATGTTCATGTTGCTATACAGCCCGTACAATTCAATATTATGTCTTCTCCTCCACACCCCATTTATGCAAAACGGGCCGAAAATTGTATGCAGAATTTTTCTCTCAAAACGACCAAGGGCATCCCCTCATCCGCTTTCGATAAGGTCCATGCTTCTGTGCCATAAAGCAGGACCGGGTCTTGTATATGGTCAGCTTGATTTTCCGGGAGAAGGCTCTGCTTCCCAGTTGCCTCCTGAGCCCAAAAAAACAACGGTTAGTGAAGGACTAGCAAATGCCTCGTAGGGGTAGCATCTGCCGACGGATGCTGGCCCGACAAAAAGCGAGTAAGAGCCTCTGCAGCCGAACATCTTGCAGCTCTGCTAGTCAGGTCCTACTTCCACCTCCTCGTGGTGCCATCTGGAAATTTCCTTAAAAGGGAAATTACTGATGGAAGAGACCGAATGGCGAGTATCCTGCGCCACCAAACAGGATTAGTGTCGGTTGGGCTATGGTCAAGTGAACCATAACCGTAAAACCACTAATTGCTCAGAAACAAAAAACAGCCTCGGATAATAAAACGGAACGGATCTATGTTGACGACCCTATAAGAAAACAAAAAACAAACAAGGACCTTCGGTTCTGTACGTGGAATGTTAGGTCCCTAAACAGACCACGTGCGGCCGAACAACTTGCGGACGCCCTAGACCGCTATAAAGCGGACATAACCGCCATCCAGGAAATGCGATGGAATGGACCGGGTAAAAAGCGGATGAAAAACTGCGACATTTACTACGGTGACTGTTATAGGGAGAGAGGACAGAGACTATTTGGATGCGGATTTGTTGTTAGAGGTGGACTAAGACATAAAGTCCTAAGTTTCCAGTATGTGAGTGAACGCCTCATAACGATCCGCATCAAGGCTAATTTCTGTAACATCAGCCTCATATGCGTCCATGCCCCCACGGAAGACAAGGAAGACTCAATCAAAGATGATTTCTTTGATCTCCTAGACAGAACATATACCAAATGCCCCAGCTATGATACCAAAATCATACTAGGAGATTTTAACGCTAAGCTGGGTAAAGAAAGCATCTTTGAGCGGGTCATCGGCAAACACAGCCTACATGACACCACATCCGATAACGGACATAGGCTGATCGACCTTGCCACGGGGCGAAATCTTCTTGTAGCCAGCACACGATTTTCCCACCTCGATATACACAAAGGCACCTGGCGGTCGCCAGATCAATCAGTCACCAACCAGATTGACCACATCGCGATTGACGTCAGACACTCCTCCACTATTCTTGATGTTCGCACTTTCCGAGGAGCGAACATCGATTCAGACCACTATCTTGTAGTAGCCAAGATACGTCAGCGCATAACACGAACACCGCGGAGTAGAGTTAGAACACCAAGCTATGACGTCGGAAAGCTACTATCGCCGGAGATCGCCAGTGCTTTTGCCAACCGCGTCTCCCTTAAGCTCTCCGATACACCTCAATCCTCCACTCAGTAGAGCAACAATGGAGCCTGTGCAAACAAGCCCTGAAGAGCACAGCAACGGAAGTGCTGGGCCTTAAAGCTCCACCACGACGAAACATCTGGTTCGATGACGAGTGTAGAAGGATTCATGCGGAAAAGCAGGAGGCATACAAAGCCTCACTACAAAAAAAAACAAGAGCGGCTCGTGAGCTCTACGAGCTTAAGAGAAGGGAGGAACATAAGCTTCTCAAGAGAAAAAAGAAAGAGCACGAGAAGCGGGCGATTGAAAACTTGGAGAGGTGCTATTGCAGGCACAACGATCGAAGATTTTATAAGCGGATAAAACGAATGTCTCAAGGCTATAAAGCCCGAACGGAGGCCTATAAGGATGAGAACGGACACCTAGTAGTAGAATCGCAGTCGATGCTGAGAATTTGGAAAAACCACTTCTGCAGACTGTATAACGGCGATGACAGCCAACATACCGCCGTCAGGCAGAATGATCCATTTTATAACGACGAAGATCGCAGAGAATTCCGATCCACAAAAAAGGAGATCCCTTGGACTGCGCCAACTATAGAGGAATAAGTCTCCTTAATGTCGCATACAAGATCTTCGCTGCCGTTTTGTGTGAACGCCTGAAGCCATTCGTAAACAAGCTGATAGGTCCTTATCAGTGTGGCTTCAGGCCAGGGAAGTCCACCATCGATCAAATCTTCACACTAAGGCAGATCCTGGAGAAAACCATTGAATTTCAAGTCGATACACACCATCTATTCGTCGACTTCAAGGCCGCATACGACAGCGTAATTAGAGACGAGCTATGTAACGCCATGTTTATTTTTGACATCCCTGCTGAGCTCGTCAGACTATGCAGGATGACCCTGGAAAATGCTCGCTGCTCCATCCAAATCGGTGCAGAACTGACCGATAGTTTCGAAGTCAAGAAAGGATTTAGACAGGGCGATGCGTTGTCGTGTGAATTCCTCAACATCATATTGGAAATGATTGTGCAAAAATCACTGACCAATACAAGAGGCACAATCTATTTCAAATCCTCGCAACTCCTTGCATACGCCGACGACATCGACATAATAGGTAGATCGCAGCGAGATGTCAATGAGGCGTTTGCGAGTATTGAGATGGAGGCGGCGAAAATTGGGTTGGCAGTTAATGAGGGCAAGACTAAATATCTGCTGTCATCCAAAAAGGACATTTACCACCGACGTCTTGGACAGAATGTGCATATTGGCAGATATAAGTTCGAGGTAGTTAAGGACCTTAAGACCTTAATTATCCCGGTCCTGTTATACGGCGCAGAAACATGGACTTTATCTAAAGCGGATGAGGAAATCCTTGGTCGTTTCGAGAGAAAGATTCTGCGTTCGATTTTCGGTCCCATAAACACAGAGGAGGGTTGGAGGAGAAGATTCAATCACGAACTGTACGGGTTGTACAGCGACATGAGTCTGGTCAGGCGTCTACGGATCCACGGCCTAAGATGGCTAGGCAATACAGAGCGAATGGACACCACAGCTCCAGCCCGTAGAGTCTTTGAATCAAACCCCGAGGGACGAAGAAATAGAGGACGGCCGCACCTGAGGTGGCGCGCACAGGTGGAAGGGGACCTCAACCAACTGGGCGTGCGGCATTGGAAAAGACTAGCGAAAGATCGTGCTAGGTGGAGAGGCATGTTGGTTGAGGCCCAGGTTCACCCCGAACTGTAGCGCCCGTTAAGTAAGTAAGCGAGTTATTCTGCGTTTGATGTCGGCACTGATGTCATTGCTGCAGGTCACTGCGGAGCCTAGGTAGAAGACTACCTCGAAAACATACCTGCCAATATGTGCGCCCTGGCCACGACGGTGCTGGTTCGTGTCCTTTTTCGACGACAGCATATATTTCATCTTGCTCTTATTTACTGCCAGTCCCATGTTAGTCGCTTGCGCCTCAATGCTCGTAAGGGCCCCAATGACATCTCGCTGACTTCGTCCAATTATGTCAATGTCATCGGCATATGCGAGCAGTTGTACAGACTTTCAAAAGAATATGCTCCTCGTATTGACCAGTGAGTTTTGCACAATCCTTACAAGGACGATGTTGAAAAAGTCACCGAAAAAGTCTAAAACCTTTTCTGAGTTCAAAGGTCTCGGTTGAGTCGCTTCCGACCCTGATGGAGCAGTGAGAATTCTCCAATGTCATCCTATACAATCTGACGAGTTTGGCAGGGATGTCAAAACTAGACATGGCGCTGTATAGTTCGTCTCTATGCACACTGTCATACGCGGCCTTGAAATTGACGAAAAGGTAATGGGTGTCGATTTGGTATTCTTGGGTCTTCTCCAAGATCTGCCGCAGTGTTGATATTTGGTCTATTGTGGATTTACATGGCCTGAAACCACACTGATATGGACCAATCAGTTTATTACGGACGATTTCAGGCGTTCACAGAGCGCAGCAGAGATTATCTTATAAGCGATGCTCAAGAGACTTAGACAAGGGGACTGCTTTCTTGTGGATCGGGCAAAAGATACTAAGATTCCATTCATCGGGCATTCATCCCTCTGACCATATCTTACAGATGAGCTGGTGCATACTCCCAACTAGGTCATCTCCAGCTGCCTTAAAGAACTCGGCAGGTAATCCGTCTGCTCAAGCAGCTTTGTTGGACTTAAGCTTAGAAAAAGCATTCCTAACTTTGTCCAGGTCAGGGGGACGGAATTCGCTGCTATCAGGGTACGTTGCTAATGGGTCATTCTACCTGACAGCGGAATCTGTTTCGCCATCGCCGTCAGTCTGCAGAAGTAGTCTTTCCAGATTCTTACTACCGACTGTGGATCTACTACTAGGTTTTCATTTTCGTCCCTGCAGCTTCTCATGCTCTTTTTTTGTTTTAATTTGATAAGCTTATGCTACTCTCTCCTCTTCTGCTCATAATGGTCACGAGCAGCTCTTGTCATTCAGTGCAGCGTCGCTTGATAGGATTGTTGCTTGGCGGAGCGTGCCCTTCTACACGTTTGGCGTTTTGAAACCCATTACCTCAAAAGCAGCATTCTCTAAGGCTTGTTGACAACGGATCTATTGGTGCTGTACGGTCTAGCAGGTGTTGAAATGTTTTCCGAGGCATATTCGTAGTCGTAACTTGGCTGCCACAAGATAGTGGTCCGAGTCGATGTTGGCTTGTCTTTCTGAGGAACTAACACCGACTTGGACCTATCAGAGTTCTTCAACATCATTCAATTTTTTAACTCCACAGGATGAATTTGAGACACACACTAGGTCACTCGGGGGTGGCATCAAAACGGCGCACACACGCTAATTGGACCTTAGTCTCTCTGCAATCAGGCAGCCACTCCTTCCTACCAAGCTACGCCATCTTTGTATTAGAAGAATAGGCTGTTCTTGTCTCCTCATTTACTTACTTACTTACTTACTTAGTAGGCGCTACAGTTCGGGGTGAACCTGGGTCACACCAAGAAGCCTTTCCATCTAGCACGTTCTTTTCTAGTTGCTTGTAGTGTCGCACGCCCAGTTGATTGAAGTATCTTTCCATCTGCGTGCGTTACCTTCGATGCGGTCGTCCTATGCACCGTCGTCCCTCGGAGTTGGAGTCGAAGACGGGCCGGAGCTGTGCTGTCCATTTGCTCTATCTAACGTTGGATCCGTAGACGTCATACTAAGCCGATGTCACTGTACAATCCGTACAGTTCATGGTTTAATTGTCTCCTCCACTCTCCATCAACATAAACCGGAGCGAAGATTGTACGCAGAATTTTTAACTCGAAGCGTCCAATTGCCTCTTCATTCATTTTTGATAGGGTCCAAGCCTCTGCGCCATAAAGAGGACCGGGATGATTTAGGTTTTGTAAAGGTTACCTTGGTCTCTTTATAGAGGGCCCTACTTCTCCATTGCCGCTTGAGCCCGAAGAAACAGCGAATGGCATAAGTTATTGTGCGTTTACTCTCAGCGCTGGTGTTGTTGCCGCTTGTTACCCGTGAGCCAAGGTACATAGACGAAATCCTTGACTACATCAAAATTATACCTGTCGATGGTGATGTTCTGGCCAACACGTCGGTGTTCTGCGTCTTGCTTTGACTGGTTTTGCCCTCGATTACCTTCAGACCCACTTTAGCCGCTTCTGCCACTTTAAAAGCTTCATTGACGTGTCGCTGCGTTCTCCCAATCATGTCAATGTCATCAGCGTATGCGAGGAATCGCGCAGACTTGAAGTAGATCGAGCCTCTTGTATTCGCCGTATCCCGCACGATATAGCTCGTCCCCAGAGACACTGTCATATCTTCTTTGGTGGCGTTACAGCGCATGAAGGACCAGAGCGAAGCTTCCCTCAATCACCCATGTTGTGTGTGATTTATTTTTCACATAGGTGAAAGGGACCTACAGTTTAATGCCGATTCCGAGCGGCGTAAGTCGAGAAGCTTTTTCATGGCAAGTATACTACCCCGCCGAGGAGGGACATCGTGAAATAATCATTCGATGGAGTTGGTATTATCGGGATCCGAACTCGCTCATCGTGCGTCACAGTCCAACACACTAACCACCACTAACCTATGCGGCTTTAGAATCAACGAAAAGGTGGTGTATGTCAACATAGAATTCATAGGTCTTCTCCGAGATCTGCCGACCTACCGTGGAAGTACATTGATAGGAACCTATCATACCGCACGGCAGAGAGTATTTTATATATATGCGATGTTAAACAGGCTTATTCCCCTTTTTTCCTGTGGACGTGGCATCGGGCCATGGTGTCTTCCGACTATGTTCTACAAATGAGTTGGTGCATGCTCAAAACTAACTCATCTCCAGCTGCTTTAAATAGCTCAGCAGGCCTGCCTGTCTGCGCGAGACATCGCCTAAATCGGGTGAATGGAATTCTCCGTATCTCGGCCATCTTCGCCGTTATATATTCTCAGCATTGGCTGCGATTCAACTACGAGGTGTCCGTCCGTGTTCATCTCTTCAGGCTTAGGCTCCGGCCTTAGTACCTGGGCATGTTCATTTTACTATTTCCCTAGATCGCGCGTTTCTCGTGTTCTTTCGTCGTCCTTCTCAAAAGCGCATGCTCCTCTCTTCTTTACCGCTCGTAGAGCTCACGAGCAGCTCTCAAAACAGCGATCCATGGAGGATCTGAGCCTGAGCTATAGCTGCCTTCCATTATTGACGGTCCCGGGCACGCTGCTTCCAGTTGTCAAGACCAAGATGTCTTATATCCGCGATTACTTGGTCTTTATACCGGAGGTTCGTTCTTCCTCTTCTTCTCGAACCAGGAGGCTCGGAGTCGAAGACCCTCTTAGCTGGAGCATTGATGTCCATGCGCTCGATGTGGCCGAGCCAGTGTAGTCGACGGATCCTTGCCTTCCGGACTACATCCACATCTTGGTACAGCTCGTAGAGTTCCCGGTTGTGTCTTCTTCTCCATTCACCTTCCTCACAGACAGGACCAAATATCCGGCGCAAAATTTTTCTTTCGAAAGATCCCAAAATCAGCTCCGCTGTCCTGCTTATCGTCCAGCTTTCGGCTCCGTACAGCAAGACTGGCAGTATGAGCGTTTTGTAAAGCATGACTTTGGTCTTTCGAGTGAGGAATTTTGATCCCAGTTGTTTGGGCAAGCCGAAGTAGCAGCGGTTGCCAAGGGCGATTCTATGCCTGATCTCCACTGTGGTGTCATTTGTGGAATTCACGTTTGCCCGAGGTAGACAAACTCCTTAACTACCTCGAAATTGTAGCTGTCAATTGCTATATTTTGGCCCAGGTGGTGAGCGACGGATTGGTTTTTGCTTGACAGCATGTATTTCGTTTTGTCCTCAAGGACCTTGAGACTAACTCGTTTCGCCTGTTCTTCAATCGCCGTGAATGCTTCCACAATGCCACGGCGAGAATCCGCGATGATGTCGATATCATCGGCGTATCCTAGCAGCTGGATGGACTCGTAAAAGATAGTACCTTCCCTGTTGACGCCTGCTCGTCGCACTATCTGCTGCAGCACCAGGTTGAAGAAGTCACATGACAGCGCATCTCCTTGCCGAAATCCGGTGCATGTTTCGAATGGTTCCGAGGTCCTAGAACCTAGAACCGGCACGGTGCATCGCGTGTTTTTTAGCGTGGCGCGACACAACTGGATCAGTTTTACCGGGATCCCGAATTCGGCCATCGCCCCAAACAGTTCTTCACGATGAATGCTGTCGTATGCGGCTTTGAAATCGATGAAAAGATGGTGTGCATCGATTCGAAACTCGTTGGTCTTTTCCAGAATTTGTCGAAGTGTGAAAATTTGGTCTATAGTTGATTTGCCGCGCCGGAAGCCGCACTGGTAGCTGCCGATTAGTGCGGTGCAAAATGGTTTTAGACGTTCACACAATACGCTGGACAGGATCTTGTATGCGATATTGAGCAGGGATATACCTCTATAGATCTTGCAAGAGGTAGGATCGCCTTTTTTGTGGATGGGGCATATAGAGCTGGTATTCCAGTCGTCGGGCATGCTCTCATCTTCCCAAATTCTGCAGATGATCTGGTGCATGCTCCCTACCAGAACGTTGGCTTTCTTGTGTTTTCTTCCAGTACTAAAATATTTGTCGCCGCATCTTATTCGTTTTGTCGTTGTTTGTTGTCACCATCGCCTTTCGCCATTACTCTGGTGTCTGCCGCTTCGGCGCAGCTTTTGGAGACGTCTTCTTCGTCGCTGTTGTATGCGTTCATGGCGGTTTTTTCATCACTTGTGTCACCTGATATTTCCATTGCTGCTGGACACTTTCCCCGCTCGGTCGGTGGAACGGCACCCAATCGTAACACTAGCCAGGATTTTATCTGGGCTGTCGATAGATCACTCAAATTCTTGTCTGCGCACATTTTCTCACTTTTAGTTTCCCGAATCCCACTTCTGAGATTGTATGCGGACATTAAATTAAATTTGAAATAAAAGCCGACAACCTCTCGCTTGGACTCCTCGATTAAGAATGAATGCCCAACTTCGCTTTATTTCTTTCATATCTATGTCGGAGTCTACACGAGGGCTTTCTTTTTGCGCCTTTTTCTTTTGAACCTACGTTCCAATTTGAGGACGCGTCCACACGGAGCTTTTCTGCGCGTGCCCGTTTCTTGACATTTCGCTTCACATTTCAATTTCGTTGCCTGTGGTGATGTTTGAAAAGTAAGGATGGTATCCAAACGTACACTTCCAAGTCAGAAACAGGAGTGAAGCGACATCGCAAAACAAAGAAAAGGAGATAAGGAAATGGCAAAAAACCCACGAAGTAGCTACCCGCGCGTGACTGTGCCATTGTATTTCTGTTTCACTTACCCTCTCTTTTACACTTATTTTAGCCCTCACCAGATAGCCCTCGTGTAGACTCCGACTATTACATGTGTTTCGTTCAGTTTTCAGTGCTGCCACAATTTCAAAAATAAATAGCGAATTAACGGCCGATACTGCTCTTTTGCGAATTTATCTAATGCCAAATGCTTTCTTATATTAAAATCAAGTCCATCGAAATCACAATTTTATGATAACCTCCTACTCAGTACCCAGGTTATTACTCCACTTAAACGATCCCATCAAGTGGCGACATCAAGGTACTCAATAACGTGTATAATGCACCCAAATCCCGTCTACAATTTATGCTTATGACACACTTGGCAGCGGCCGTTCGAAGAGCAATTTCATAATTTTATTTCGCCACAAACGCCCGATAAGAGAGCGAAGATTCTATTTAACAACCTGAAAACGGAGCGACAAAACAACAAAACCACCAAAATCCGAGCCAAATCTAGGACATAAAGGCTCCTCTCCCCACATAGCTATATGGCACGACAAAAACACTGTCATGTGCACATATCTGTTGTAGCTACTGTCGCCATTAAGCTAAACTGTGATTCTATTAAAGTGCATGAACTTACACACATGCCCATTGCTAGTACGTTAGTACGACTTTGGCTCGAGTAGAGCGACAGGAGCGACAGGAAAATGACAAAAATACCAAACAAACAAACAAACAGAAAAAAGGACGAAGAGGAATCCTGGCAATAACGTTCGTTGTGTTGTTGCCAACAAAGCTCTCTGATTTATGACATATGCTTCAGATTTTTTTGATTCAAATTAATGTCCTCGTGAATAGGATACGTTTTCATTCACATTCCCTGTTGGATTGTGTTTTCTATCCTCAAGTCGTTCGTCCTTAGGTACACTTTCGTAGTGCAGATTATGGACTACCGAGAGAGCGAAGTGCTCTTGTGAAGATTTGTTTGTTTGTTTTTTTCTGTCAACAATGTCACAAGTGTCCTCTTCATAATTGGGTTGTAAAAATAACCCACGAGTGGTATAACATACTCGTCAAGCTGCAGATTTCAGCCTTGCCCATTAGAAGTAGTTGGACGAGAGCCATACAAGTTGACAAGAATATTTCCGTGCTCCATTTTTGGTATTGTCTAGCTCGCAAAGGCTTTTTGCATAGCTCGTTAGCTAAAAGTGGTTCTAACTTTACATCCTTTACGTCTATCAAGTTGGATTTATACTGGAAGAGATCCATTATCACAATTATCTAGCCCACGAAGTTGTGGGATCCGACGGAATCCGTGAAAGACGGACTGCGTACGGTTTAGAGAGGAGCTTGAGAAATTCACTCAGGCCCTACCTACCTATCATGAGAAGCGTCATCGCCAACTTTTTCAAATTCGCAAGCCCTGTCAGCAAACCTTCCTGCCGAAAATTGGTTCCCTGGTGGAATGCCGAGTTCCAAAGTCTTCGCAGGGAAGCCAGAAGTCTTCTGAATACATACATTTTCAGTGGCCCACATATTCCACTAAATGAGTCGTGGGGGAAATGCGCGCACGCGGGATCTGCAGGCCACTCGATCCTCCGTCATCGACTCTAACTCATCAGGAACTATGCCCAAGCGCACCCAGGCGAGTTTTTGGACTTGGTCCAACCACCTTGTCCTGGGTCTGCCAAGCGGTCGCCTGCCTGCTGGTTTTGCATCCAAGGCACGCTTCGGAAGTCGTGATGATGGCGACATTCGTCTCACGTGACCAAACCATCGATGCATAGCCCTTTCCGTTCGGAGAAGCAGCTGCTCAACATTGAGCTCCTCGCGCACTGCCGTCTTTCTCACCCTATCCCGGCGAGTAACTCCCACAAAAGCATGAGGAAATCTCATTTCGGCAGCTTGTATTCGCGATCTTATTCTTTCGGTCAATACCCAAATTTCATGACCATAGGTGAGAGTTGCAACAAATACTGAGTTAAAAACCGTTACCGTAACACCAAGCTCGGTGTTCCTGATTACAGATCTTCCAAGCGTTTCAAAATTGACCCAGCTTGGCCAATCCTGCAGGAAAGCTCGGTACTACTCCTCCCATCACTCGTGAAGAAGACCCCGAGATACTTAAACTTTTCCACCTGCTTCAATGGGACTCCACTAACATGTAGACTGCATTGGACAGGTGTTCTGGAAATAACCATAACCTCGGATTTGTCTACGTTAACCCTCATTCCAGCATCAGCACATACAGCCACAAACCTATCTAGCGCGCGCTGAAGTTCCATCTGGGAGGATGTGAGGACAACTAAGTCATCTGCAAAAAGAAGATGGCTTATCCTCAACTCTCCCAATGTAAAACACTCCTCGCCTCGACTGCGCTGCAACATCCAGTCCATATATGTATATAATGAAAAGCAGAGGTGACAAGACGCACCCCTGGCGAAGTCCAACGCCCACGGTGAAAGGTGTTGATTTACTACCGTTAACCCGAACGTAGCTGCTACAGTTTGTGTATAGAGGCTGAATGGCCCTCAACAGAGGACCATCAATCCCATACTCCTGAATACATCGCTCAAATCGAATTCGGAATATGAATATAAGAAAGTTATTCGTAAATCGAAAAACGTTTGATGGTACCTTCACTGAGCCTAAAGCGGAAACTCTAAGTTTACTGCTTCAGACCCAACAGACAGTCATCGGCGTGTTGCACATTCCTTCAGGGGAAACTGCAGCTGAAGCGATGAAAACAACTCGGCGTAGCTGGTATATTGCGTCACGCGTGGTAACAACTGATACCATTGAATTTGGTGTGGCAAGCTTTGAAGGCTTTAAATCGCCGGGCACCGACGGGATATATCCTGTTATGCTGCAAAAGGCTCAAGGTAGGAGAAGGCACTTGCCTACATACCTATTCCTTGGCGCACGGTGAAAGTAGTCTTTATTCCCAAAGTAGAAAAAGAGGACTAGTCACTTGCCAAGAGTTTTAGACCAATTAGTATCACATGCTTCCAGCTGAAAATTCGGAGAGACTGATAGAGATGCACATGCGCAAAGTTGCCCTTCGAATCCATCCTCTTTCGGAGATGCAACATGCTTATCAGCGCTACAAAACCTAGTTGGCAGAATTGAATGAACACTCGAAAGGAGACAGTACGCGCTAGGCATTTCCGTCGACATTGAAGGAGCTTTTGATAAAGCAGCTTTCGAGCCGCCACGGCTGGCTCGGACGTAGTCTAATCTGGAGGTCCAATTTTCGATGACTTTTTCCAACATATGTGGCCGTATATCGGCAATAACGCGGCAAATGTTGTCCTCCAAGGTGTCAATTGTTTCGGGTTTATCGGCGTAGACTAGCGACTTCACAAATCCCCACAGAAAATAGCCAAGCGGCATTAAGTCGCTTGGAGGCCAATTCAATTTTTGTGGATGTAACGGTGCCTCAACATACACTTGAGGATTATCATCACTCTAAAAGCGGCCGTTTTGTTAATTGACGTACCCATTCAGCCAAAAGTGAGCTTCTTCGCTTAACAAAATTCGCTCATGAAAATTGGGATCAACAGCAATCTCGTTTTGAGCCCATTCACCGAATATACGCCTTGCTAGGTGATCCTGTGGCTTCAATCCTTGCAAGAGTTGGATTTTGTAAGTACGTAAGGTTCTATACCTCTAAAAAAAACACCCTTCATAACGCTGCCAGACGGCATGGTGTAGATGAAGCACTGGTCTTGTGGATCAAAGTAATGCTTGTGCACAGGACATTGACCGCTGATGCAGGCCTCGACCAATGTGTCAAATCCGGCGTAAACAGGGGCTGCCCGCAAGGTGGCGTCATGTCTCCGCTGCTATGGTGCATGGTGGTCGATTCTCTGCTTGATGCTCTCAATGCCTCTTGAGTCTGTGCCCAGGCCTATGCGGATGACGTCGACGTTCTTTCTGTCGGCTCATGCTTAGCGACTGTCCGTCTCAAAGTGATCGATGATTGGTGTACAAGAAATGGGCTGTCGGTCAATCCTCTTGTTGTTCTCTTCACGAGAAGGAGGAAAAATACTGATATGACTCAGCTGGTACTAAAAGGCACTTCCATCCCGATATTCAAGGAGGCTAAGTATCTAGGAGTCATCTTAGATAGCAAGCTTCTTTGGTCAAAGCATGTTGAGTCACAAACCACCAAAGCGCTGGCAGCTTTCCGGCAAAGGAGCTTTTGGCAAAACATGGGGTTTATCGCCGGTAAGGGTCCTCTGAATCTACACGACAATGATAAGACCTATAATCTCATATGCATCGGCTGTCTGGTGGAACAGACTAAAACGAAAACACGTCGTAGCCTCTTTCACCAAACTCCAAAGAACGGTTTGTTTCAGCTGCACGGGGGCTTTCCCCAGCACGCCGGGCGCTGCTCTTGATATATTTATCAGAGGGTGTGCTCTCGTCTCTCGTCTCGTCTGGCATAGGAATAACAGTGGGCGTGCGCAAGAATTGTTCTGCGACCCCTGTCTCATGGACATGCCTTCTGACGCACTTACGCCCGTAATTTCACAGTCGCGTTTCTATGGCGTCAGGATTGGCTCTGACTGGATACTGAACCTGGAAAGACTTGTCTTCACATTTTCATAGATGACTCCAAGTCTGGACTAGGGTCAGATGCTGGGGTTTTCTTTGAATGCAGAAACATCCGACTGCACTTTTCGTTAGGACAATATGTGTCTGTCTTTCAGTCAGAGATATACGCAATCTGGATGGCCTGACGGTTGTGAGGCACAGGTGAAAATGAAAAGGCATATGCGTCTCAAATCCTTTAATCAGCCCCAGTTAGGGCATGAAAAGTGTTTCGAGTGTTTCGAGTGTTCACTAAATTCACTAAGGCTTGCTTGGGTCCCAGGCCACTTTGGGATACTAGCGAATGAGATCTCTGATGAACTCGCTAGAATGGACTCAGAGGATAGTTTCTCAAGACCTGAACCCGCCTTGGGTCTACCTGTTTCCAACTGTTTCAACGATCGGGTCTTCAATGCACACAATCGTAGATGGAGGGAATACCCAAAATGCAAGATGACTAAGCGCGAACACTCTGATGTAGAAGACTTGCGGGCGTCATTACGGGCCATTACACTATTGCCAAGCACCCCTGCATGGTCGGCATCAATGAGACGCCTACCTGTGCGAGGAGGATGACACAGCAGAACATTTTCTCTGCGACTGAAATTCCTGAATACAGTATTTCTATCAAAATGACCACGAAGTGGTGTTGCTTGAATGGACGCCAAAATCTACCCAAGTACTGTCATTGCACATCAAAGGACAAAAGGACAATGGTAACTTGTATGATCCATCGTAGCTTCGCGAATACCGGTCAATGTCAACAAATCGACGAAATAGACAGGAGGCTCTAACACCTAGCACTCAGCCCGGCCGGCTTTCGCACAATTAAAATTTAATGAGTTGCGAAATCTTCCACCAACGTCTACCATAACCTAGATAAAGCCAAAAACCACTTTAGACCAACCCTAAAAGGGTGTGTTGCAGGAAGGAAGCTTTCCTGCCGTTGGCAAAATGTATTGATTGTTGTTTCGATTAATAAAGTCACTTCCAGCGCCATTCATTCAATATCTCCTCATCAATATAGTCCCAGCCTCAAGCCCTTGCTTCCGAGATACCAATATAAAATGTATGAAAAGGTGTATCTAGGGAATAAAAGAAAAAACTACAAGTCCTCAGTGAG
This sequence comes from Eumerus sabulonum, assembly GCA_951905685.1. Taxonomy (NCBI): domain Eukaryota; kingdom Metazoa; phylum Arthropoda; class Insecta; order Diptera; family Syrphidae; genus Eumerus; species Eumerus sabulonum. The sequence goes on from OX645060.1 coordinate 13,426,555, forward strand.
AGGTGTGCATTTCCCATTTTAAAAAAGAAAAAAATATCCTCGTATCCTTCCCAAGTACCCAATGCGGATTTGGAGAATGAAGCAGCGCAAAACCATGTTCGAAATACTTTTGTTCAAATTTTCGACACGCTCCTTACGAGCATCTGAGCAAAAAAAGTAGAACGAAGGTGGAATCACTTTCATGCATCCTAGATATCCATGTTAACATCTATTGTTTAAAAGTTGTTCGTGAGTTTAAAAAACAAGAACAAAGGATGGAACGAAAAGTTTTTCAATTAAACGCTTTGTGTAGGTCTCGGATGGTGTATCGCATTTCATAACAGATTTTTAGTCGTGTAAACATGGGTGATTGAGAGAAGCTTGGCTCTGGTCCTTCATGGGCTGTAACGCCACCAAAGAAGAAGAAACATGATGAGAACGAATGTGCGGCATCTAAACAACAAAAGTGAGAATGGTATTCTAGATTTATCACGACTGTCCGGGGTTATTGTTCGCTTTCTAAAGCCAAAGTTTTACTATTCAGCTTTTGATTTGGAAACTGTTGCCACATAAGGTTTTTGTACCTTTGAATGGGAAAGGACACCGGCAACGACCGTACGAGTGCATTTAGTAGGACTTCGCTACATAAGTGTCGGGTATGCTAAAAATCATCAGGAACTGAAGTTTAAAGCAAATCGAAATAGTGTACATTACCTGTACTAAGCCTTTGTACCCCGGCAAGCTAAGCAATTTTGGTGGAGGGTGATTAGTTCCACGGATGGCAAAGGACTAACAAAGGCCTCGTAGGGGTAGCATCTATCCGACGGATGCTGGCCTGCTAAAAAGCGAGAAGAGCCACCGGAGTCGAACATCTTGCGGCACTGTTAGTAAGTCCTATCCCCACCTCCTCGTGGTGCCATCTGGAGATTTCCTATGGAAATTGCAGACGGAGAAGGGCGAATGGCGAGCCTCCTGCGCCAAAAAAAAAAAAAAAGGATTAGTCGGTTGGGCTACGGCCTAGTAAGCCGTAACCGTAAAAAAAACACAAACTCCGAAACAACCACAAGCCTCGGATGTAACGGACCGGATTAAGGTTGACGACCCTTGCAAAAAACGAAAAAAGGACAATGATCTTCGGCTTTGTACGTGGAATGTTAGGTCCCTAAACAGGCCACGTGCAGCCGAACAACTCGCGGACGCCCTAGGCCGCTATAAAGCGGACATCACCGCCATCCAGGATATGCGATGGAATGGACCGGGTATAAAGCGGATGAAAAACTGCGATATTTACTACGGCGACTGCTATAGGGAGAGAGGTCAACGATTGTTTGGATGCGGATTTGTTGTTCGAGGTGAACTAAGGCAAAAAGTCCTAAGCTTTCGGCATGTGGGCGAACGCCTCATAACAATCCGTATCAAGGCAAGGAAGACAAGGATGACTCCGCCAAAGATGAGTTCTACGATCTCCTAGACAGAACGTATGTCCAATGTCCCAGGTATGACATCAAAATTGTACTAGGAGACTTCAATGCTAAGCTGGGTAAGGAAAGCATCTTTGAACGAGTCATCGCCAGACATAGCCTACACGACACCACCTCTGATAACGGACACAGGCTGATTGATCTTGCTACGGGGCGAAATCTCCTTCTAGCCAGTACGCGCGTCCCGCACCTCGATATACACAAAGGCACCTGGCGGTCTTTTGATCAATCGACTACCAGCCAGATTGATCACATCGCGATCGACGTCAGACACTCCTCCACTAGTCTTGATGTTCGAACTTTCCGAGGGGCTAACATCGACTCGGACCACTATCTTGTTGTAGCCAAGATGCGCTTACGGATATCACGAACGCAACGGAGTAGAGCAAGAATACAAAGTTATGACGTCGGAAAGCTATCGCCAGAAACCGCTCGTGCTTTTACCGATCGCTTCTCCCATAAGCTCTCTAATACACCTCAATCCTCCACGCTATCAATAGAACAGCAGTGGAGCCTTTGCAAACAAGCCCTGAAAAGCTCTGCATCCGAAGTTTTGGGTTTCAAGGCTCCACCACGAAGAAATACCTGGTTCGATGACGAGTGCAGGAGGATTCATACAGCGAAGCAGGATGCATATAAGGCCTCGCTGCATAAAAGAACAAGAGCAGCTCGTGAGCTCTACGAGTTAAAAAGAAGGGAGGAGCATAAGCTTCTCAGAAGAAAGAAGAAAGAGCACGAGAAGCGCGCGATTGAGGATTTGGAGAGGTGTTACTGCAGGCGTGACGTTCGAAAGTTTTATCACCAGATAAAGCGAACATGCCAAGGTTATAAAGCCAGAACGGAAGCCTGCAGGGATGAGAACGGACACCTAGTAGTAGAACCGCAGTCGATGCTGAGAATATGGAAAAACCACTTCTTCAGACTGTATAACGGCGATGTTAGTCAATATACCGCTGTCAGGCAGAATGCTCCATTTCTAATCGACGAAGACCGCAGAGAATTCCGTCCCCCTGACCTCGACGAAGTTAAGATTGCCATATCGAAGCTCAAGTCGAATAAAGCTGCTGGCGCAGACGGACTGTCTGCTGAGCTCTTCGAGGCAGCTGGGGATGACCTGGTTGGGAGCATGCACCAGCTCATCCGTAAGATATGGTTAGAGGAAAGCATGCCCGAGGAATGGAGTCTCAGCATCGTATGCCCGATCCACAAGAAAGGAGACCCCTCTGATTGCGCCAACTATAGAGGTATAAGTCTCCTTAACATCGCCTACAAAATCTTCTCTGCCGTTTTGTGTGAACGCCTGAAGCCTTTTGTAAATAAGTTGATAGGTCCTTATCAGTGCGGATTCAGGCCAGGGAAGTCCACCATCGACCAAATCTTCACACTACGGCAGATCCTGGAGAAAACCAATGAATTTCGAGTCGATACACACCATCTATTCGTCGACTTCAAGGCCGCATGCGACAGCGTAATTAGAGACGAACTATATAATGCCATGTTTACTTTTGACATCTCTGCTAAGCTCATCAGACTATGCAGGATGACCCTGGAGAATGCTCGCTGCTCCATCCGAATCGGTGAACACCTCACCGATAGCTTTGATGTCAAAAGAGGATTTAGGCAGGGCGATGCGCTGTCGTGTGATTTCTTCAACATCATATTGGAAATGATTGTGCAAAAATCACTGGCCAACACAGGAGGCACAATCTATTTCAAATCCTCGCAACTCCTTTCATACGCCGACGACATTGACATAATAGGTAGATCACAGCGAGATGTCAATGAGGCGTTTGCGAGTATTGAGATGGAGGCGGCAAAAATTGGTTTGGCAGTTCATGAAGGCAAGACTAAATATCTGCTGTCATCGAAAAAGGACATTTACCACCGACGTCTTGGACAGAACGTGCATATTGGCAGATATAAGTTCGAGGTAGTTAAGGACTTCATATACCTCGGCTCCGCGGTGCCTTGGAACAACGACACCAGTTTCGAAATCAAGCGCAGAGTTACTCTTGCCAACCGCCGGGGTTATTGTTTGCTTTCTAAAGCCAACTATTCAGCTTTTGATTTGGAAACTGTTGCCACATAAGGTTTTTGTACCTTTGAATGGGAGAGGACACCGGCAACGACCGTACGAGTGCATTTAGTAGGACTTCGCTACATAAGTGCCGGGTATGCTAAAAATCATCAGGAACTGAAGTTTAAAGCAAATCGAAATAGTGTAAGGCTCGTGCGACCTCTGTTGTCAATGATATTAGCCAGGATGGGTTAGACTAAAGGAGGTTGACCGCGATAGTAAGACCGACCTATCATCACTTATGTGTTGAATAAAAAAAACTCCAACGCCTTCAGAGACTAGCATGTCTTGGCATACAGGCGCTATGCCAACCTGCCCCACAGCAGCCCAAGAGGCATTGATTAGACTCACTCCACTGCACCTATTTATAAAAAAGATGACAATACGTAGTGCGATACGATTTCTTCGCTCAGAAACAGACCTACCATGTAGATCATTGGGTCACACGTCCATTTTGCAATACCTTCCTGATCTGGACATGATTACCACGGTCTCGGGCGCATTACCACCCTCGCTTTTGACAAGAGATTTGAGATACTGATCCCAAACGGCACAGCTTGGGAAAGTGGCGATCCCTTGCTCAACGTCAAAGGACTCAGGTGGTTCCAAGATAATTCCGGTCTTGGCGCTGACACCTTTGGACCAAATAGAAAAATCTCGAAGGCTCTAGAAATGGGTCTTAGTATCTTCCAGGCCGAATTAAACGCCATCTTGACGTGCGTCAACCTAAACTGGCATAAGAGGTGTAACCATCAATATAATCTCAGACAGTTAAGCTCGTATATCACGAACTCAAATTCCATTAAGGAATGCCATGATGCCCTGTAGGACCTAGCTAAAAGAAATAAAATTCTGGTGGGTGCCAAGGCACAAGGGCATTAAGGGCAATGAAACCGCCGACCTACTCGCCAGGAAAGCCGCTCGCGAAAGGTACATAGGCGCCGAACCTTTGTGCGACATTCCTAAGTCTAAGATTGACTTTCTTCTAGACGTATGGAGGAAATCGCAACACCTGCCCTTTTGGAACAACGTTCAAGGGCTCTACCCATCAAAAAAAGATTTTTACGGCCCCTGAACAAACAGTTTATTAATATCCTTAAACTTAATAGAAGAGAGCATGGGCTCGAACATATAGGGTAAAGTTGTTGATCGCTCTTAACCTGGCGAGATGCCAGCAACGATCCCTGTTTAAATGCCCGGGTCAAGTTGACATACGGCCTCCTCGCGGCGCCCTCTGGATAGCCTCTTCAACAACCGTTGGGAGGTGAACAAACGTATGCAGCGACAAAACCCCGACCAGAATGGCGGTTATGCGGCGGGCTAACAATCCGCCCACGTAAAAAAAAGAAAAGTTAGGTCATCGACTTTAAACCTATTAGTGATCGCCTGGCTGTGATCCGCATCAGAGCCTGAAGACCCTATCAAGGAGGACTTCTATGACCTACTGGACAACGCCTACGGAGCTTGTCCGGAGTACGATGTAAAAATCGTGCACGGGGACTTCAACGCCAAAATCGGTAAGGAAAACACCCTTGGCGGAGTGATCGAAAAGCACAGCCTCCACGATACAACAACAGATAACGGCTCCCGACTCACCGACTTTGCGACAGCCCGTAATGCGGTGATAAGTAGCACAAGATTCCCTCGCAAGCGAATCCACACAGCAACCTGGCGATCTCCGGACGGTCGAACCGCCAACCAAATCGACCATGTGCTCATTGACGCGAGGCACGCGTCAAACATCCTGGATGTGCGAACATTCAGAGGGGCAAATGTCGACTCTGACCACTTCCTCGTAGCAGCAAGATTCAGAGCTCGACTGTCCAATGTCAGAAAGCTGCACCAGCCCATCAGGAGGAGGTTCGACATTGGGCGCCTGAGCACACCGGAGGTTGCTAGAGTCTACAGGGAGCAGCTGAGCGAAAGACTCTACGGTATGCCTACGTCGAACACAAATGCCAATAAAATGTGGCTACATTGCCGCTCAGCCATTCAGGAAGTAGCCGAAACCACCTTAGGATACCTACCACCCCCGACAAGAAACCCGTGGTATGATGGCGAGTGTGAGCAGAAAAAGGCACCAACCGACGAAGCGTACCAAAAGGCGCTGCAGAGGGAAACCAGGGCAGCGCAAGAAGAGTACCGAGCCAGAAGAAGGGAGGAGAAAAAACTACTGCGACAAAAGAAAAGAATCTTCGCAGCCTCCCAGCTCAAGGATATCGAGGAGTCTAGGGATAAACATAAAACACGAGCCTTTTACAAGAAAGCCAAAGGCCTTGCAGGAGGCTTCAACATGGGCACCCAGGCTCTTCGAAACTGTGAGGGTAATCTTGTCACCGACCCGCAGGGAATAGTGGAATTATTTAAGCAGCATTTCCAGCAGCTGCTTAACGAGCATGACCAAGAGAGAGTGGTAGGGACCGAGGAAATCCCAACTCCAGCCGCTGAAGTAGTCCTCCCACCCAGCATAGAAGAAGTCGGCACAGCTATTCAGAAGCTGAAGAACAACAAGGCCGCAGGCTCAGATGGCTTGCCATCAGAGCTCTTCAAGGCTGGCGGCGATGTTCTGGTAGGGAGCATGCACCAGATCATCTGCAGAATTTGGGAAGATGAGAGCATGCCCGACGACTGGAATACCAGCTCTATATGCCCCATCCACAAAAAAGGCGATCCTACCTCTTGCAAGAACTATAGAGGTATATCCCTGCTCAATGTCGCATACAAGATCCTGTCCAGCGTACTGTGTGAACGTCTAAAACCATTTTGCACCGCACTAATCGGCAGCTACCAGTGCGGCTTCCGGCCCGGCAAATCAACTATAGACCAAATTTCACACTTCGACAAATCCTGGGAAAGACCAACGAGTTTCGAATTGATACACACCATCTTTTCATCGATTTCAAAGCCGCATACGACAGCATTCATCGTGAAGCACTGTTTGGGGCGATGGCCGAATTCGGGATCCCGGTAAAACTGATCCAGTTGTGTCGCGCCACGCTAAAAAACACGCGATGCACCGTGCAAAACTCGGTTCTAGGACCTCGGAACCATTCGAAACATGCACCGGATTTCGGCAAGGAGATGCGCTGTCATGTGACTTCTTCAACCTGGTGCTGGAGCAGATAGTGCGACGGGCAGGCGTCAACAGGGAAGGTACTATCTTTTACAAGTCCATCCAGCTGCTAGGATACGCGGATGACATCGACATCATCGCGTGTTCTCGCCGTGGCATTGTGGAAGCATTCACGGCGATTGAAGAACAGGCGAAACGAGTTGGTCTTAAGATCAATGAGGACAAAACGAAATACATGCTGTCAAGCAAAAACCAATCCGTCGCTCACCACCTGGGACAAAATATAACAATTGACAGCTACAATTTCGAGGTAGTTAAGGAGTTTGTCTACCTCGGGGCAAACGCAAATTCCACAAATGACACCACAGTGGAGATCCGGCATAGAATCCCCCTTGGCAACCGCCGCTACTTCGGCTTGCCCAAACAACTGGGATCAAAACTCCTCACTCGAAAGCCCAAAGTCATGCTTTACAAAACGCTCATTCTGCCAGTCTTGCTGTACGGAGCCGAAAGCTGGACGATAAGCAGGACAGCGGAGCTGATTTTGGGTTCTCTCCAAAGAAAAATTTTGCGCCGGATATTTGGTCCTGTCTGTGAGGAAGGTGAATGGAGAAGAAGACACAACCGCGAACTCTACGAGCTGTACCAAGATGTGGATGTAGTCCGGAAGGCAAGGATCCGTCGACTACACTGGCTCGGCCACATCAAGCGCATGGACATCAACGGTCCAGCTAAGAGGGTCTTCGACTCCGAGCCTCCTGGTTCGAGAAGAAGAGGAAGACCGAACCTCCGGTATAAAGACCAAGTAATCGCGGATGTAAGACATCTTGGTCTTGACAACTGGAAGCAGCGTGCCCGGGACCGTCAAGGATGGAAGGCAGCTATAGCTCAGGCTCAGATCCTCCATGGATCGCTGGCCTGATAAGTAAGTAAGTAAACTTAATAGAGTCGATATCAGAAGACTGGTCAGCTTACGGGACACTGTAGTCTGAAAGTGAGTGTCGACTGTCTTGAGAGCGAGGAAGCTGCGGAACACATACTATGCGAGTACGTTGCCCTTTGTCACCTTAGGAAGCGTATCCTCCCCCGTGAATTCATGACCCCTGAGGGGATCATCTTAGTTCTTGCGAGAGACATTACCAATATTTTTGACAAAGTGGATAAAGGGTGCTAAAGAGGTAGATTCCGGCAAAAGGCGCGCGTTACTTTCGGGAGACTAACTACCTTGTAGGTCGCAGGTCCTAGAGGAGGGATTTTCGGCACCATGTTCCTGATCCAGGGCGATGTCCACTGTGAGAAACAGCTCAACACGAATGTGTTATTGATCAGAGCAGACTTCTCTACCTGAATACAGAAATCCGTTTCCGAAGCTATCTCCAGTCGACGATCCTCGCAGTGTTTGCAACCTGCTTCGCCGCCTCTCTATAAGAGGCCTGCTTTTCTTGACTCCTTACGGTCATTTGGATCTCTTTATCGGAGGAAGTGGTTTTGTTTTGTGATGTGCCTGCCTCCGAGGAGCGGTTTTTGTCTTTCTTCGCCTTCTGGCCTATGCTTTGATCCTTATATGTCGCCATATCTGTCTTTGGACTCCGATTTCCCACCGGCCCGCCGAAAAGGCACTCACTCCCTAGCGAGGCTATCCTTGGCGGCGGTGGTCTTCCATTTGCGGTCGCTCTTTCCTTTTACGGTTTGCGGTTTAAGTCGCTGGGACCCGTCCACTATCAAATGGTGTTCAAAAGGGCTATGAGTACTTTAATGAACTCAACTCTTCATCAATTTCATTACTCCTACTCCAATGTAATGGATAGTCAAATCCATTTCAACGACTCAAGGCCCATCACGCTATCTGAATCGTTTATTCTCTTTTAAAACAAATCCCCAAGAGTTACTACTGCCTCTGACACACGAAAAAACTCACGCAGTTTACCACCATTTACCGCCATTTGGCGATCAACTTTAGCAATCTTCGTTCCCACTTAACCCATCATCGTTTGCCATGATAGTTCACAAGTGGCCTATTTCCAAGCAACCCTCATAAAACTCGATTTGTTTACGAAAGACTGCTCTCTCTCCAATAAATTTCTTTCCCAACATGACCATCACTAACGTCGACAGCAAAAAAGTGATCCCAAACTGACAATACAAGACCTACAAGAGTCCCTAATCCCTCATTCCACATCCCATCTAGTACGTCGGCCAAACGTAATTCGAAAACTTCCTCCAAGCAGACCTGATGCAGCAGTAAGCATCCACGCGACTGTAACAAATAGTACGCCAACAAGCAAACATTTCAAATGTCAGCTCCGGCTCCCCGGTGTCTGACATCGTTTAATGCCAAAACTGATTGCATATATGTATGTAGTCGTATGCTCGCCAAGGAGTCCAGAGCACACGAGGCACAGACTCCAACGGCAACCATTCATATAGGCGACCAACATGAATTGCATTTGTGACAAGTGACATATTTGTCCCGAAATGTTACACGATTGTTTGGAGGCATGCCAGCGCTCAAATGGGAAAAACAATTATTGGGACTCTGCTGGTCAATGGTGGTGATAGCAAGCACCGGAGATGGTTATTAGTCATTCAAGTGGACGCCCATTGAAATGAGAGCCTATTATCCCCCATCGACTGAAGACACCCAATTGACCAAGCGCTCCGTCTGTCAGATGTCATCGTCGATTGGTGTCAACTGCGACTTATCTGTTAGTTGGGAGATTGTGAAATACTCGTAATCGTTTCCAATCACTTTGGTTAATTTGTCGATCGATCAATTAAGGAACGATTGATTCCGTGACGTCGTTATCTAAACTGTTGCCTCATCGTGCTTAACGGTAAGACTACTGGTTGTTTGTGGCCATCGGAATCGGGGCCAGGCATTCAGTTGCCTATTGAGGCTGTAAATTATTTAACATTTACTAAATGAGTTCCTTTCAGGAGATTGTGTCCTTTCTAGCTCATCGGTGAATAGATACGCGCTGTCAAAGGACAGGCATGCATGTGACGTGGAGAGGGTTCTCCTCTTTTCAATGGGGCTTTTGTGAAACCAAATCCTAAGGAGTTTGTTGACAAATATGACGATGACTATATCTATATACATACATACTCGTATGGCATGGAGCGGATACTCTTGTTTGCCTTACGTGCACAGGAAACAGGCAACACATTTGTTCATTGATAGCGCAGCAGATGCTACTGCTTCACTGACGCAATGTGCCTACTGTTGACTTGTCCATTGCCGCCATGACGTTATGTACACTTGTCGTTTAAAAAACTACTAAACGTGGCTGGAGTGTAATCAGAACCGAAGGAAACGAAACTGCTTCGAACTAGGACGAATGGGTCGTAAAACATTGTCATGTAGTTGCTGTTTTAAGCGTTAAGAGGATGGAGACGGTATGATTTGGCGTTTTATTTCGTTTACGTGTTAGTTGGAGCACGATTCTTACGAGTCGAGTACTGGGTACTTGGGCATGATGTGTCTGTTTCGGGGATATGTACATGGGAGTGATTCATAGTTTGAATTTATGGATTCGGTCTGAAGTTGAGTTATTAAATTTTGCTTGGACGGCATATCATTTAAGTGCGCTTGGAGAGAACACAGCTGCAGAGATGGAAGAGTGCGACGTTAATGATTCTCTAATTGTCGAATTTTGCTGTTCTTCCGATAAAGCTTGAGACTTGCGCTTGAAGAGACCTTTTTGTCGTATTCTTTAGCTTGCCATTGGCATTGGGGAGAAGGGACCGAACAAACAGAGCAAAGAAGTTGATCGCGTTTAACTTGGCAAACGCCAGCTTCGATCTCTGTCCCTGCTCAATCCAAGTTGACACACCGCCTCCGCGTGGCCTCCCCCGGATAATTATACTGGCACCCGCCAGGTAGTGAACCAATGTGTGCAGCGACCCGACCCCTTGTTCCTGGGGAAAGAGGAACCTGGCCCTCCAGGTTGGGGGTTGCGCATAGGGCTAACATCCCTATCGCTTAAAACAAAAATTTTGTTCAGAGACAACCAATAGCCTCGGATACGGACGGATTACATGTTGACGACCCCCGCAAACGTCAAAAAGGAAACGAATTTCGGTTCTGCACCTGGAACGTTAGCTCCCTCAACAGACCAGGTGCAGCCGAACAACTGGTCAACTCTTTGGACTGCTATAAGACAGACATTACCGCGCTCCAAGGAGTGCGATGGGATGGGCCAGGCAAAAAGCGGATGATAAACTGTGATATCTACTACGGAAACTGCAACAGAGAAAATTGACAACGCTTATTCGGATGCGGATTTGTTCGAGGCAGACTCAGGAAAAAAGTCTTAAGCTTCCAGTATGTAAGCGAACGCCTCATAACTATCCGCATCAAGACCAATCTCGGCAATAAAAGCTTGCTATGTGTCCACGCCTCCACAGAGGAGAAAGATGACCGAAATAAAGACGACTTCTATGATCTCCTAGGCAGAACGAATGCGCAATGTCCCAGCTATGACACCAAAATCGTTCTAGGAGATTTCAATGCGAAGCTGGGTAAGGAAGCTATCTTTGAACGGGTCATTGGAAAGCACAGCCTACACACAAATTGATCATATTGCGATCGACGGCAGACACTCCTCCAGCATCCTAGATGTCCGAACCTCGACATCGACTCGGATCATTACCTTGTTGCAGCCAAGGTACGGATGCGAATTTCTCGGAACCAACGGAGTCGAGTAAGAACACCAAATTTTAACGTCGGAAAGCTGCAATCGCAGGAGACCGCCAGGACCTTCACCGATCAAGTCTCCCTCAAGCTCTCTCAGGTCCCGATGCAATCTGCAGAAACCATAGGACAGCAATGGAGTCGTTGTCAGAAAGCCATTAGAGAGGCCGCCTCAGATATACTCGGTTTCGAGCCACCACCGTCGAGAAACCCCTGGTTTGATGATGAGTGCAGGCAGGCCCATGTAGAGAAACAGAATGCATACATGGCCACATTGCATCGACGGACGAGAGCTGCCCGCGAGCTCTATGAACAGAAAAGGAGGAAGGAGCATGCACTTCTGAGAAGGAAAAAGGAGGAGCACGAGAAGCGCGAGATCGAGGAGATGGAGAGATGTTACTGCAGGAACGACGTTCGAAAATTTTACCAGAAAGTAAAACGAACATGCCAAGGCTATAAAGCAAGAGTAGAAGCCTGCACGGATGAGCACGGACAACTAGTAGTGGAGTCACAGTCGATGCTGAGATTGTGGAGGGACCACTTCTGCAGACTGTATAACGGCGATGATAGTCAAAATGCCGCCGTCAGGCAGAGCGAACCATTCACAATGGACGAAGACGAAGGAGAATCCCGTCCACCCGACCTAGACGATGTTAAGATAGCGATATCGAAACTTAAGTCTTATAAAGCTGCTGGAGCAGACGGACTCCCCGTGGAGCTGTTTAAAGCAGCTGGCGATGTGCTGGTTAGGAACATGCACCAACTCATCTGCAAGATATGGTCGGAAGAACGCATGCCCGATGAATGGAATCTCAGTATCGTTTGCCCGGTCCATAAGAAAGGAGACCCGTATGACTGCGCCAATTACAGAGGGATAAGCCTCCTGAACATCGCATACAAGATCCTCTCTGCCGTACTGTGTAAGTACCTGAAACCGTTCGTGGACAATCTTATAGGTTCCTACCAGTGTGGTTTCAGGCCAGGAAAATCCACGATAGACCAAATATTTACACTACGGCAGATCTTGGAGAAGACCCATGAATTCCAGGTCGACACGCACCATCTCTTCGTCGACTTTAAAGCCGCGTATGACAGTGTTTATAGAGACGAGCTATACAGAGCCATGTCATGTTTTAACATCCCTGTCAAACTCGTCAGACTATGCAGGATGACTATGGAGAACTCTCGCTGCTCCATTAAGGTCGGAGGTGAACTAACCGACCCCTTTGATGTTAAAAAAGGTTTTAGACAGGGTGACGCACTGTCATGTGATTTCTTCAACATTATTCTTGAAAAGATCGTGCGGAACTCTGCGGCCAATACAAGAGGTACGATCTACTTCAAGTCCACACAATTGCTTGCCTACGCAGATGACTTTGACGTTATTGGACGAACAAAGCGAGACGTCAATGAGGCGTTCACAAGCATTGAAGCAGAAGCGGCGAAAGTGGGTCTAAGGGTAAATGGGGACAAGACCAAATATATGCTGTCATCCAAGCAAGACGCACAACACCGACGTCTTGGTCAGAACGTCCCCTTCGGCAGCTATATTTTTGAAGTAATCAAGGACTTCGTCTACTTTGGCTCGGTAGTGACAAGCAGCCACGACACCAGCGCTGAGATAAAACGCAGAATAACTCTTGCCAATCGCTGCTTCTTCGGGCTCAAGAGGCAATTGAGTAGTAGAGCCCTTTCTCGAAAAACTAAGGTTTCCCTCTACAAAACCTTAATAATCCCGGTCCTCCTTTACGGCGCTGAGGCTTGGACGTTGTCAAAAGCGGATGAAGAGGCTCTTGGACGTTTCGAGAGGAAAATTCTGCGTGCAATTTTTGGTCCCGTTTTTGTAAACGGAGAATGGAGGAGGAGATTCAACCAAGAACTGTACGGGCTGTACAGCGACATCGGCCTGGTTAGACGTCTTCGGATCCAACGTCTAAGATGGCTAGGCCATGTAGAGCGAATGGACATCAACGCTCCGACCTGAAGAGTCTTCGACTCCAACCCCGAGGGACGACGCAGCAGAGGACGACCGCATTTAAGGTGGCGCGCACAGGTGGAAGGGGACCTCAACCAACTGGGCGTTCGGCACTGGAAGCGGCTGGCCGAAGATCGGGCCGGCTGGAGAGGCTTGTTGGTTGAGGCCCTGGTTCACCCCGAACTGTAGCGCCATAAAAGTAAGTAAGTAATTGACTTATTGACTAATTCGGGATCGAATCCCGACACAGCCATGTCATCGAACGTGTTTTGCACGGTGTTTCTCCTCATGAAAAGCTTCTCGAAATTTGCCGTCCGGATCTGGCAATAAACTGTAGGTCCCTTTCACTATGAGAAAATTAAATCACACACAACATGGGTGATTGAGAGAAGCTCGGCTTAGGTCCTTCATGGGCTGTAACGCCAACATACATACATACATACATTGACTTATTCTGGATGGTAAAAGACTAGCAAAGGCCTCGCAGGAGTAGCATCTGTCGATGGGTGCTGGTCCACTAAAAACAGCAAGTAAGAACCTCTGCAGGCGAGCACTTTGCAGCTGTGTTGGCCAGGTCCTACTTCCACCTCCTCGTGGGACAATTTTCTGACAATGGAAATTACTAACGGAAGAGCACGAATGGCGAGTATCCTGCGCTACAAAACAGGACTAATGTCTGTAGGGCCATGGTCTAGCAAATCATAACTGGAAAACCCCACTATACTCAGAAACAACACGGAGTGGATTAATGTTGACGTCCCTTGAAAAAGCGAAAAAAGGACAATGCTCTTCGGCTTTATACGTGGAATGTTAGGAACCTGCAGCCGAACAACTTGCTGATGTCCTAGACCGCTATAAAGCAGACTTAACCGTCATCCAGGAAATGCGACGGAATGGACCTGGTAAAAAGCGCATGAATAACTAAGACATCTCCCACGGCGACTGCCACAGGGAGAGAGGACAACGATTGTTCGGATGCAGATTTGTTGTTCGAGGTGGACTAAGGCAACAAAAGACAAGGTTGACACCACCAAAGATGAGTTTCTACGATCTCCTATTGAGAACGTATGCCCAATGTCCACGATATGAAATTAAAATGGAAGGAAAGCATCTTTGACCGGGTCGTCGGCAAACACAGTCTACAGGACACCACATCCGATGACTGACACAGGCTGATTGATCTTGCTACGGGGCGAAATCTCCTTCTAGCCATTACGCGCTTCCCGTACCTCGATATACACAAAGGCACCTGGCGGTCGCCAGATCAATCAATCACATCACGATCGACACCAGACACTCTTCTACTATTCTTGATGTTCGAACTTTTCGAAGAGTTAACATCGACCACTACCTTGTAGATGCGCCTACGGATATCACGAACGCAGTGAAATAGAGCAAGAATACAAAGTTATGACGTCGGGAAGCTACTATCGTCAGAAACCGCTCGTGCTTTTGCAGAGCGCATCTCCCTTAAGGTCTCTTATACACCTCACACGACAAGCAGTCAATAGAAAAATGGAACCTTTGCAAACAAGCCCTGAAAGCGCTGCATTTGAAGTTTTGGGTTTCAAGGCTCCACCACGAAGAAACACCTGGTTCGACGACGAGTGCAGGAGGATTCACACAGCAAAGCAGGCGGCATATAAAGCCTCGCTGCATAGAAGAGCTCGTAGCTCGTAAGCTCTACGAGTTAAAAAGAAGGGACGAGCATAAGCTTCTCAGGAGAAAGAAGAAAGTCAACAGTTAATCAAAGAAAATTAAAAAATATCCATAAGTCTGCGCTGGAGCAACGAAATCCGCGCGGTAAAATCCAACAGCGCGATTACGTTCTCGCAGATAAGTAAAATATTTCCGAGATCAAATCAGAATGACATTCGGGAACTAAAGCTTCCGAGAACGTCAGACAACGAACGTCTTTTACGCACAGTAAGCATCGATCCAGAGAGCGCCGTCCTACACGATGATTTCTTTGTGATCGAGGATCCTCAGGAGAAAGTGGCGACAGTGGGAGCTGTCTTCCAGGAAGTGAACAAGGTGAATGAAAGCATTCGCCTAAACCACGACCTGGTGAATAGAGCCCTGCTTCACCATTTCTACCTTCGAAATGATATCGATCATTGGCGGTCCGAGAGCCATGTCATGGTTTTATCAGGTTCAATAACGATTCTACGGCAAATAACGCCATCGCCAATGAAGGTGCTAATACCCTGTTCATTTCGACGGAGGATTCCAGTTGATCTTCATGTCACTTAAAAAGAAAAAAATCCGCGGGTATTGATGGTATATCCAATGTTGTGCTTAGGCACCTCTCACCAGTGGCTATAGTAAGGTACACTATCCTGTTCAACAATGCACTGAAAAATGCATATTATATGGCGCATTGGAAAACGGCGTCCAACCAATCCCTCATCCAAAGACTCCTAGTCTCCTTCCGAGTATCAGCAAGGTCTTCGAGAAGGTGATCCACAGAGCTCTGTCAAAATGGGCTGAGGACAAAAATATCATTCCGGCTAACCAATTCGGTTTCAGGGCGGGGCATGATACCATACATGCCACGTTGTAACCCGTCTCGGATATCCAATGGAATAAATGCAAGAACCAACGGACGGGTGCCTGCCTGGTTGACTTGGAAAAAGCCTTCGACACCGTATGGTTAGAAGGAAACAGTTGGGCGTAAGTAAACCATTGCTATATATGATCTGTGACATGATGCCGGGGAGAAAGTTCGTTAAAAGTGGATTGCAACAGGGCAAAGTGAACTCGCCGACCGTTTTCAGCATTTACTTACTTACTTATTTATCAGGCCAGCGATCCATGTAGGATCTGAGCCTGAGCTATAGCTGCCTTCCATCCTTGACGTCTTACATCCGCGATTACTTGGTCTTTATACCGGAGGTTCGGTCTTCCTCTTCTTCTCGAACCAGGAGGCTCGGAGTCGAAGACCCTCTTAGCTGGAGCGTTGATGTCCATGCGCTCGATGTGGCCGAGCCAGTGTAGTCGACGGGTCCTTGCTTTCCGGACTACATCCACATCTTGGTACAGCTCGTAGAGTTCGCGGTTGTTTCTTCTTCTCCATTCACCTTCCTTACAGACAGGACCAAATATCCGGCGCAGAATTTTTCTTTCGAAAGAACCCAAAATCAGCTCCGCTGTCCTGCTTATCGTCCAGCTTTCGGCTCCGTACAGCAAGACTGGCAGAATGAGCGTTTTGTAAAGCATGACTTTGGTCTTTCGAGTGAGGAGTTTTGACCCCAGTTGTTTGGACAAGCCGAAGTAGCAGCGATTGCCAAGGGCGATTCTACGCCGGATCTCCACTGTGGGGTCATTTGTGGAGTTTACGTTTGCCCCGAGGTAGACAAACTCCTTAACTACCTCGAAATTGTAGCTGTCAATTGTTATGTTTTGTCCCAGGTGGTGAGCGACGGATTGGTTTTTCGTTCGTTTTGTCCTCATTGATCTTAAGACCAATTCGTTTCGCCTGTTCTTCAATGGCCGTGAATGCTTCCACAATGCCACGGCGAGAACACGCGATGATATCACCCGCGTATCCTAGCAGCTGGATGGACTTGTAAAAGATAGTGCCTTCCCTGTTGACGCCTGCCCGTCGCACTATCTGCTCCAGCACCAGGTTGAAGAAGTCACATGACAGCGCATCTCCTTGCCGAAATCCGGTGCATGTTTCGAATGGTTCCGAGGTCCTAGATCCGAGTTGCACGGTGCATCGCGTGTTTTTTAGCGTGGCGCGACACAACTGGATCAGTTTTACCGGGATCCCGAATTCGGCCATCGCCCCAAACAGTGCTTCACGATGAATGCTGTCGTATGCGGCTTTGAAATCGATGAAAAGATGGTGTGTATCGATTTGAAACTCGTTGGTCTTTTCCAGGATTTGTCGAAGTGTGAAAATTTGGTCTATAGTTGATTTGCCGGACCGGAAGCCGCACTGGTAGCTGCCGATTAGTGCGGTGCAAAATGGTTTTAGACGTTCACACAATACGCTGGACAGGATCTTGTATGCGACATTGAGCAGGGATATACCTCTATAGTTCTTACAAGAGGTAGGATCGCCTTTTTTGTGGATGGGGCATATAGAGCTGGTATTCCAGTCGTCGGGCATGCTCTCATCTTCCCAAATTCTGCAGATGATCTGGTGCATGCTCCCTACCAGAACATCGCCGCCAGCCTTGAAGAGCTCTGATGGCAAGCCATCTGAGCCTGCGGCCTTGTTGTTCTTCAGCTTCTGAATAGCTGTGCCGACTTCTTCTATGCTGGGTGGGAGGACTACTTCAGCGGCTGGAGTTGGGATTTCCTCAGTCCCTACCACTCTCTCTTGGTCATGCTCGTTAAGCAGCTGCTGGAAGTGCTGCTTAAATACATCCACTATTCCCTGCGGGTCGGTGACAAGATTACCCTCGCAGTTTCGAAGAGCCAGGGTGCCCTTTTTGAAGCCTCCTGCAAGGCCTTTGGCTTTCTTGTAAAAGGCTCGTATTTTATGTCTATCCCTAGACTCCTCGATATCCTTGAGCTGGGAGGCTGCGAAGATTCTTTTCTTTTGTCGCAGTAGTTTCTTCTCCTCCCTTCTTCTGGCTCGGTACTCTTCTCGCGCTGCCCTGGTTTTCCTCTGCAGCGCCTTTTGGTACGCCTCGTCGGTTGCTGCCTTTTTCTGCTCACACTCGCCATCATACCACGGGTTTCTTGTCGGGGGTGGTAGGTATCCTAAGGTGGTTTCGGCTACTTCCTGAATGGCTGAGCGGCAATGCAGCCACATATTATTGGCATTTGTGTTCGACGTAGGCATACCGTAGAGTCTTTCGCTCAGCTGCTCCCTGTAGACTCTGGCAACCTCCGGTGTGCTCAGGCGCCCAATGTCGAACCTCCTCCTGATGGGCTGGTGCAGCTTTCTGACATTGGACAGTCGAGCTCTGAATCTTGCTGCTACGAGGAAGTGGTCAGAGTCGACATTTGCCCCTCTGAATGTTCGCACATCCAGGATGTTTGACGCGTGCCTTGCGTCAATGAGCACATGGTCGATTTGGTTGGCGGTTCGACCGTCCGGAGATCGCCAGGTTGCTGTGTGGATTCGCTTGCGAGGGAATCTTGTGCTACTTATCACCGCATTGCATTGGGCGTAAGTAAACCATTGCTATATATGATCTGTGACATGATGCCGGGGAGAAAGTTCGTTAAAAGTGGATTGCAAAAGGGCAAAGTGAACTCGCCGATCCTTTCAAGCATTTACATCAGGGATTTGATAGTTCCTCTTCGCCAATCGATAGCGTACGCGGACGACTTAATTGCGTACAGATCAGGTCCAACGACGACACTGCTGTTTTATTGCAGCGTGACTTCGATAAAATTCAGCAGTTCGTAGCAGTTCAGCAGAACGCCGCTGTCTAGGGCCTCTAGGGGCACTAGAAAGCACTGGCTAAGGTTCTCAACCCTTGAACCGAACGGACATCACCCACTAGCAAGTATAAGTGTAGTAAGGCACCTCGGGATCTGGCGGGATCAGTATCAATGTTTTGATAAAAGTGTAGACGTTGCTCTGGAAAGAGCCCGGGGCGCTTTTGCTCTGACAAGATGGCTGTTTCATTGCAGCCAGCTTGATTCTAGGGTGAAGGTTATCTGTTACATGGCCTTATTGCCTATGGATGTCCTGTCTGGTTTAATATGAGCGTAAGCTTAATGAAAAGGATTCGGGTGTTTGAGAGACAATGTCTAAGGACTTGGATTGCACAGAACCCCAGAGTCCGAGTACAGAAAGTTATATTCCAACGAGGTCCTATGCAATGGGACAAGGATTTTACGGATAGACAACTTTCTGATAAAACTGATTCGAGATCACATTGCAAGGCAATGACTTCGGTCAATAGCTTGATCTCTGGTTCTTACTACCCCAACATTAAGTATTCCGAAAAAGTGAGTCTCTGTTCCCCCGAAAGCATTCGTTCATTTAGACCAATGTGGGCTGATCCAGGATAGATTGGCGGTAGCGCTAATCTTTCATACGACCCGTTAATCTGTGGAGCCGCTAATTCTTTGCGAGCCTGATGTCGTGCTCTGGAAGCCTGAGCGCCTCAGGTTCAGTAGAGCGGTTTCTCGCCGAGATAGAGTAGACGTTGTCCAACAGTATCAACGCTTTTTGGGGGCTGGAGCGGGCTCCTTGGTGGAATCGAGGAATAGAGTCTCAGCATCGACTGTTCGATCCACAAGAAAGGATTTCCGCCAACTACAGAGAAATAAGTCTCTTTAGCTGCACCTTCAAAATCTTCTCCGCCCTTTCGTGTATACGCCTAAAGCCTTTTGTTAACAAGCTGATAGATCCTTATCAGTGTGACTTCAGACCAGAGTAGTTCATCATCGACCAAATCTTCACACCACGGCAGATCCTGGAAAATAACCAATGAATTGCCGGTCGACATTAACCACCACCACTACGTAATTAGAGATGAGCTTTGCAACGCCATGTCTACCTTTGGCATCCCCGCTAAACTCGTCAGTCTAGACAAGATGACTTTGGAGGATATCTGCTGCTCCATCTGACATTAGTTCCGAAATCAAACGAATCACTTCTGCCAATCGCTGTTTCTTTGTGCTCAGGAGGCAATTGAGTAGTAGAACCCGTATGACCAAGTTGACTCTACAAAAGACCCTCATCATCCCGGTCCTGCTGTAACGCGCAGAAACATGGACTCTATCAAAAGCGGATGAGGAAGTCCTTGGCCGTTTCGAGAGAAAGATTTTGTGTCCTATAAATGCAGGGATGCAGGAAAAGAT
This sequence comes from Eumerus sabulonum, assembly GCA_951905685.1. Lineage (NCBI taxonomy): Eukaryota > Metazoa > Arthropoda > Insecta > Diptera > Syrphidae > Eumerus > Eumerus sabulonum. The sequence continues at coordinate 13,446,610 of OX645060.1, forward strand.
TCAACCAAGAGCTTTACGGGCTGTATAGCGACAGGAGTCTAGTCAGGCTCTAGACCCTATGGAGCAAATTGAAACCACAGCTCCAGCCCGAAGAGTCTTTGAATCCAACCCCAAGGGACGAAGAAACAGAGGACGCCCGCACTTAAGATGGCGCACACAGGTGCAAAGGGACCTCAGCCAACTGGGTGTGTGGCAGAGGGAAAAGGCTAGCAAAAGATCGTGCTAGTTGGAGGGGCATGTTGGTTGAGGCCCAGGTTCACCCCGAACTGTAGCGCCCGATAAGAATAAGATTGACTTAGGCTTAAATGGAGCAATTTCGGTAAAAATAGCTGCCTACCAAAGGCTTCTCTATCAACATACCAGACCCATCGCTTCTTTCAAGCTCCCTTTTCTGTGGCGCTCTGAAATATAATAGATAATTGAACACATAGAGGGCGCCGTGGCGCAGTGGTTAGTGTGTGGACTCTGACGCACGATGAGCGAGTTCGGATCCCGATATCACCAGCGCCATCGAATGTTTATTTCGCGGCGTCCCTCCTCGGCGGGGTACTGGCAAAACCCCCCGTAGTATACTTGCCATGAAAAAGCTTCTCAACTCACGCCGTTCGGAATCGGCATTAAACTGTAGGTCCCTTTCACCTGTGTGAAAAATAAATCACACACAACATGGGTGATTGAGAGAAGCTTGGCTCTGGTCCTTCATGGGCATTCACCAAAGAAGAAGAATTGAACACATACGTTTCGCAGTAATCTTTGCATCTTAGTATTGGGTCATCTGAAAAGTCTTTACAATGTTTTATCACTAGGCGTTTTTGATGCCCATATATTAGGTAGCGCTTATCCAATGCGCCTTTGAAAGGTGACCTTTCATACTACATTTTCGGTATATAGTTCTGCAATCCATCATTTGAAACAAGTGAAATATCTGAAAAATTGCGCTATAAGATCCTTTTTGCAGTATAAACGTGATAAAAACGCTGCAAAAACATGCTGAAAAATGTGTGAAGTGTACGGTGAGAATGCTGTAAGTGAAGGTTGAATCCTCGGTTCTGCGGCGGAAATTTCTTTGTCAACGGTGCACAGGGCCGGTGACATTCCACACACGAATTCAAAGCCTGATTTGACAGAAAGCAAAGCGATGCTGCGTGTTTGATGGGATTGGAGGGAAATTGTCCACCATGAGCTGTTATGGTGTGGCGAATTAGTAAATTCGGTGCTTTACGGGTCCACAACTATAAGGAAAAGCGAATTTATGTTCCATGATGACAGTTGCAGGCCATACACACCGCATAAACTAGACCTTGCACCGTCTGACGGACAAAAGGTCATACATAGGTTGATGTACTGTTCGAAAATGGAATCAGGGTATATTGGTGAATCTTCCTAGAGAGGTGTAGGTCTATATGCTCTCATTTCTAAGACGTTTCAGTGAATCTAATGACTTGGCGAAGCTTGGTCGCCTACCAGTTCTATCGCGTGGCTTTGAATTGTGTCTTAAAAGGTGTAATGAGGTCTAGGATGCACCGGACATGAGCGTTAGGCATAGATTTAGGGCGAATGAAAATTCAAGCTTCTCAGGCGACCCGGCGCGTCCCCAGGTGGCGGATAGGGGAAGGCCATATACTGTGGTAGGGGTCATTGCACCGCCGCGGACCAAGAGCACTTATATTCCCAAGTCAAGGTGGTTGGAATACGTGCCGAGGACTGAATGGTGCAGGGAATACACAAATGTGCATAGCGAACATACGATCCCTATGTGATACCGGGCGCCCTCACATAGTACTTAGCCTTACATCTACATGGGAGCTCTGTAGATGTTGACCAACAATTCTCGCCATACTCCAATACATGTATAAACAACAAAAACAAAACACTAACGGAGTCGGAGGAAGAATACCTCCTCCGCTCACCAGTACACAAAATGGAGACAGAAGATATAGAACCATTTCCAAATCCTGTTACCACTCTCCTGTCTAATAAGATTGACAACCAAACTGCTCAGGCACCAAATGGTCCACGCACTGAGGTTGCAGTGGTCAACGACGCCAAAAAACCTCAGCAGAAATATGACTATTTCACCGGGGCCCAAAAGCGACGAATCGCCGCACTAATCCGGGACGGGATAGAGTCCGAAGAGGCGAGACGAAAAGAAAAAGCAAGATATGCTTTCGTGCTTGCGGAAAGGGAAGCAAACAAAAACTCAGACTTGCCAAATCCCAAACGCAACCGATCTAACGACAACTCCCATGTGGAGAACACTTCGAAGAAGAGTCGACCACACACAGACACCAAGTAGCTCATGTGCCGGTAAACGAAATGATCGCCCTGCATCTGCTGGTGAAGCTAAAACAAAACCCACTAAAAAAACGGATGGAGGTGCACGAGAGCATACGGAAGCACCCGAGCCATCCTACCGGGATGCCATTGTTCGGTGCAAAGTCGCTATCATGCACTCGCAACACCCGCAAGAGACCCTAACTGATCAACAAATAAAGTTAGTGAGGAAGAGCCTGCTAGAGGAAATGGACAAGGCAGATGAGAATTGTCCTGCCCTCAGATTCGAGGCCACCTCAGCCAGAAACGGATGGCTATCTATCACCTGTCACGATACAGAAACCAAAAATTGGCTCATGTCGTCGATAGACAAGATTAAGCCATGGAAAAATGCAGATCTGTGTGCAACTCAGGGCAATGACATTCCCAAGTTATACACATGCGTAACATTCGTCCCCGAAGCCGATGACCTTACCCAGGACACCTTCCTTATGCGCATAATGAGGCAAAATGCGAACATTAGCACTAAAGGATGGAGAGTCCTCAGAATCGCCAAGGAAAAAAGCGGTGGGGACCAAGTAACCTTTGCCAATGATGAGGCATCCAAAGACACCATCGTGAAGCAAAGGTTCAAACTGTTCCTCAACTTCCCCCAGATCCAAATCAGGATCAAGGGAATTCCCAAGCAGGCAAAGATAACTGCGGACAACAAAACCAAGAACAGGGCAAAAGCCCATCCGAAGTGCGATGCCCAAAGTACACTGGCCATGCCCAGGAAAGGAAGTGAGGAACTCGGCGAGAGCAACAACCATTGCATCTGGGGTTAGTGAATCATCCACAGAGGCAAGTAAAGTACCCCAAACGTCAAGGCTGCCTGAAGAAACAATTCGGGCAACCAAGACTTCAGGGGTCAGCCCTATGGTTGTACCAGTCACAAACACTGGCGGCCCTGCCAGTATCTCACTCAATGCATCATGCCGGGATTAAGGTGCATCCAAGTAAATCTACAGCATGCAAAGGCCGCGTCTGCGGTACTGAGCCACAGATTGAACAAGGAGCACTTCGATATAGCCTTTATCCAGGAACCGTATACGATCAAAGACCAGATCAAAGGACTATCAGGTGAGCTGCTCTACGACTCCACAAATGATGGACGACCCAGAGCCTGCATAATGATTAATAACATCATTAAAGCCATTCCCATTTCAGAATATACGAATAAGGACCTGGCGGCTGCCATTATTCAGCTATCCACTGCAGAAGGTAGGTCAGATACCGTGATTTGCTCAGCCTACCTAGCGGGCGACTCCACCGATCTCAGCTTCACACCACTGCAGGATCTTGACATAAACTAAGGAGATAGAATTACCAGAACATACAGACAACCGAGAGCGACAGACTGGGACACACACAGCCCAGAAATCGCACAATCGATCGGACACTGTCCCAATAGCATCAGAGACATAGACAGCCTCGAACTCAGCTGTGGCAGCCTGAATGGTACCATCCTATCTGCCTTTCACAACGCTTACCCAGAGAAAATCAAGTCAGGCAATCGTACCACTCCGTGGTGGAACAGCAATCTGGCCAAGCTAAGAGCACTGACCAGGAAACTGTTCAACAGAGCTAAACGGACTGGTGACTGGACACTCATGGAAAAAGTTCAGCAGTAGTCTATCAGACATACAGAGCAGCGCTCGCATCCACAGAGCTCTCGCCAAAGAGCATACTAACCAAATTGGACTGTTGAGGAGAGCAGATGACACTTACGCGGAGAATGGTACAGAAGTACTAAAAATTTTAACCAGTACACGATTCCCAGACTCCAATATCATTCCCTCTAATCTCTCTAACATACCTCCGCAGATCAGGGCAACTAGACCCAACAGGGAGGTCTGGAAGAGAGCACGAAAAATTTTCCACAAGGAAAGCATAAAATGAGCCTTTAATTCATTTGATCCGTACAAATCCCCGGGGGAGGATGGCATCTTCCCAACCCTCCTTCAGAAAGAAAGTGCGCAAATTAGCCCCATGCTTATCAACATCTTTAGAACCAGCTATGCATGGGGATACATACCAATGAGCTGGACAGAAGTAAAGGTAAAATTCATTCCCAAAGTAGGACGTAGACCCACATACCTGCCTAAGTCCTACAGACCGATAAGCCTTACCTCTTTCTTCCTAAAAACAATGAAAAAAATTCTGGATAGGCATATCAGGGACGGTGCCCTGAAAAGATCACCACTTCACAAAAACCAATATGCCTACCAGCCTGGGAAATCGACCACATATGCTCTTCAGGAGCTAACAGCTGGGATCAACAAATCTCTGAGCGCCAAAGAAATTGCGATAGGTTGCTTTCTCGATATTAAGGGTGCTTTCGACAACACCGACTACACCCAAATAAAACGTTGCATCCTCAGCACAGGATGCCCTCAAGGTGGGGTTTCTCTCACCTCTCCTGTGGTCCATCGTAGTAAATGAACTGATTAACATACTCAGCAACAATGGTTTCTATGTCCAAGGCTATGCTGACGACATAGTGATCCTGGTTAGAGGCAAATTCGAAAATACAGTCTCGGAACTCCTCCAACGGGCACTAAACCTTGTTGCAAGCTGGTGCATAAGGGTTGCACTAAAGATCAACCCTGGCAAAAGCACTATAGTCGCCTTCACCAAAAGGAGGAATAGGCACAAACTTACCAAACCTACCCTCTTTGGTGAAGCGATAGAGTTCTCAAAAGAAGTCAAATATCTAGGTATAACTCTAGACGAAAAACTCACTTGAAACTCTCACATTACAAGGACCATAGAAAAAGCCAAGATCTCATTATGGACCAGCAAAAGTCTCACTGGCAAAAATTGTGGCACAAGCCCCTAAATGTTCCGCTGGCTATATACAGCAATCACCAATCTCACATATGCTGCGCCCGTCTGGTGGCACAAAACAAAACAAGTATCAGTGCAAGCCAAGCTCAACAAATTGCAAAGACTAGCTCGCATCTGTATCACCGGGGCCATGAGAACAACCCCCACAGCAGCACTAGAAGTCATCACAGACCTGCCACCTCTTCCAACTGAAGAAAGAAGCAATGGTCTTCGCCCATAGACTGATTGTGGAGGATGACTCTAACCGGAGGCTCTTTCACCCTGATGTCCTTACCGAAATAAACAGGCATGAAATCCTAAAGATATCTCTCTCAGACCACTGTCTCCCCAGATACAACTTCACCCAAAAATCCAAGGTCACATTCCCCAACCGACAAAACTGGGCACAGGATAGACCCTCCTACAATCGTGGATCCTACGAGTGGTACACAGACGGCTCCAAAACGAACAAAGGCGTTGGCGCTGAAGTATACGGAGCAAATACAGGCACATGCATCTACTTCAGCATGGACAGTTATAACTCCGTTTTCCAAGCAAAGATATTTGTTATAGAACTCTGCCTCAGAGAAAATATCAAGGCTGCACTTCTGGCCCTAAAGAGCTATGAAATTACCTCCAAACTGGAATGGAACTGCCATACAGACAGCGAAAAGGCGGACCTACAAGCAAGGAAAGGCTCCGCATCACCATTCATGATGAAACAGTCTTTCTGCGACATACCCACCAGCACCGCCAAATGCTGCATAAACAGATGGTTAAGCAAAACGACTGATCACTACTGGTCACAAGCGGAAGGTTGCAGACAAGCCAAGTTGGTTCTCCCAACTACATCCCTCAGGTTTCTTACTGAACACTGCCCAGTCAACAAACATCTCAAAACAATGGGCATTGTAGAAGACGACACCTGCAGAATGTGTTATGAGGACGAAGAAACAGCAGAGCACATACTGTGCCACTGTAATTGCCTTGTCAGTACACGTCATCGTCACTTAGGCAAGTATTATCTTGAAGCAGAAGAACTCGCTGCTAGCTTACTCAAAGGCATACTAAGTTTTATCAAGGACTCAGGATTTTTGAGCGAACTGTGAGTGGGGGACATCACAATAGGCCCACTCGTGGCCGCAGTGATTAGGCGACTTTGTCCCACCCCCGTACCCTCTCTAACTCTCTAGAGCGAATGAACGACTTATAGATTGTGTTTCGTAGCATTATTGGCGACACCGAAAATGTTCGTTTCCGACATTGTCAGTAGTACACATGACCTGGTAGAAAAGCTTTTCGGATGTAAGTGCCAGTCATGATTATTGGCTGCGAGTCGGTGGTAAGCTTGAACGACAGAAGACAGCACGGTGTTTTGGAAACCTTCAATTCCACTCTATTCTTTTTCCCCCATAAAGTGATACTGTCAATGTCGAAATTAAATGAGCTGCCGCTCACTCTGTCGTCAGTTAAAGAAAGGATTGGATTATAAGTGACAGACAAGAAGTCGTCTATAAAAATGAGGATATGGGATACAAAACGGCACCCTGGGGAACACCAGCATTTAAAAAGTAGATGTCAGACTTGAATCCGTCCCAAACAACTTGAATTGATTGACTCGAGAGGTATTTAGTTTCTAATCCACTGAAGAAGACACTCACCTTATCAAATGTTTTTAAGGTATTCGGTGCTACAATTTGGCTTTCAACGTTTCCAGGGGTCGGGTAGTGGGAGGATGAAGAAGATTCGTCTTTTTTGGGGATGGGATGGACAAACGCTGCTTACCACCTACTCGGAGAGAGCACAGAAGAATAAGAAGAGTAAACAACGTACGCAGAGGTTTTGCCAATATAGGGAACACCTTTTAGAACTATTGGAGGAATGCCGTATGCACCGGCGAATTTGAGTATGTCTAGTACGAAAGTAGATAGGAAATACAATGTACGAACTGATAGCGAAGTGGGCAACAAAAAGGTTAGCTTTGTCCAAGGTAGTGGCAGCTGGAACGTCGTTGTGGACAAGTGCTGATATAGACGACGAGGACGAGTTTTTAGTACATATTTTTGACGAATGACCAAAAACTGTTGCTTCCTTGGTCGTTTGGCGGGTGGCCGTGGTGCAGTGGTAAACATCACCGACCGTCGAATGGAGGTCTGTAGTTCGAAGTTGTTCCATAACCAAGAAGACATAATTCCAATACGGAAAATGAAAAGTGACCAAACATTCTGATGAAGGCATAGCACTCACACTAATGGTCACTCTAAATTCATACTCTTTGTGTGCAATTCTAATACAACAACATAGGTGCATGGAACAGTTGTTGAGAACTACAATCAACGTGAAAATTCGGTCGGTTCCTGTCGAATCCTATCTAGGACAACCACCCCTGGAGAGTAGTGAACGAACATCTACGAACCAAACCAATGCACTCTCCGTACGAACTTGAACCCGCGCGAACTTTAAAAAGTATTGCAGTCTTTTTTGGATCGTTTCTCTAATAGGCCCGAAAACTTCCTTCCCTTGATCTCTCTTTACAGAATATCTCAAGCCAAGTGTTGTCCTTTACACTGATACTTTTAATCCTTACTTACTTATTTATCAGAGAGGACGCCGTGGCGCAGTGGTTAGTGCGTTGGACTCTTATGCACGATGAGCATATCCCAGATCCGGATCCCGATAGCACTAACGCCATCGAATGTTCCTCCTCGGGTACTGGCAAAAGCCCCCGTAGTATACTTGCCATGAAAAAGCACCTCGACACACGCCATTCGGAATCGGCATTAAACTGTAGGTCCCTTTCACCTGTGTGAAAAAGTATGGGTGATTGAGAGGAGCTTGGCTCTGGTCCTTCATGGGCTGTAACGTCACCAAAGAAGAAAAGACTTGCTTATCAGGCCAGCAACCTATGCAGGGTCTGGGCCTTAGTTAATACAGCCTTCCATCCTTGGTGGTCCCGGGTACGCTGCTTCCAGCCGGAAGTATCAAGTTGTCTTACGTTCAAAGGATGCGCCTCCCTCTTCTTCTCGAACCTGGAGGCTCAGATTCGAAGACCCGAAGACAACGCTGGAGCGTTGGTGTCCATTGCTTGATGTGGCCGATCCATTGTAGTGGACAGATTTTTGCCTTCCGGACTATATCCGCATCTTTGTACAGCTCATAGAGTTCAGGGTTATGCCTTCTTCTCCATTCGTGTTCTTCGTAGACAGGACCGAACATCCGTCGCAGAATTCCCAGTCAACAGAGTCTCCTCAGTGATCATCGGCTCCATGGTAGGGAGTTGCTCCGGGTTCGTCGATACCATGGGGTCGGCTGATGCAGCACAGGAGACTCTCTTAGCTGAGTCCTCCCCGTCTTTTTTGTATATTCTGAGCTTCGCAGAGTCAAAGCCCAGAGAGATCATGTTGTTGACCAGAGCTAGAGGTGCCAGGGAATCCTGATTGATTACGATGGTAATCAATCTTGAAGGTCCCTTAACATCCTCTAGCTTGACTACTTTCCAATCCTTGGTGGGGATTAGGGGATTGCAAGTCTGCAGGATTGCCAAAATATCCTCAGGGTCCTCGGGATAGGCCGGTATAATGGCTCTAGCCCTAGGTCTATTCGGGATTTGGTTCAAAGGTACAGCCTCAAGTTGAGCTCCCTCCCAGACCTCGCCGACTCTGCTGAGTGCGAGCTTAAAGAGGTCCATAGACCTTTGGCCTTCGAAGGAGATCAGCTTGATTCTGCCTTGATAGTACCCTGCATGACGGGTAATAGAGAAAGGTCCAGGGTGTTCCTTGAGTATCGGGAAGTAGCTTTTGAGCAGCATATTGCTAATCAAAGTCCACTTAGCCGGAGGGACATTCCCATTCACATCACCCCTATCGACAACAGCCAATGTGGTCGAGGCCTTCAGCACGTCGCGATAGGAGAGTTGTGTTTGGGATCCAGGGGAGATGCTTTGAGACCGCGCTTTCTTAGAGGTGGAGCGGAGTTCCTCAGCCGACATCTGACGCTTGCCATCCTGCTCTTTAACGGATGATTGCGCCCAGTCAAGAACCTTTTTTCTCCTTTCCGAGAGCTGATCTCTTGGTATGTCACGCAATTTTTCCACTAGCTTACTAGCCGCGCGAAATTGCTTGTAGCTTGTTTTGGGGGCACTCAGGGTTGGGTCGCAAGGAGCATTCCTCTCCTTGTTAACACCTGAGGGTGCTGGACCAGGCTTCTGTTCGTCGGCCACTGTCCTGGCACCTTGCCTTTCATTCGTATTGTGTATTCCTTGGATAGAATCTCAATGAACAGAAAGAATTAATTCTAAACTACTACTGACTACCCAACAAAACCTAATTTCGCTAAAAAGGGACAATTGTAGCTATGAACAAGTGTTCAAAGAATAGTATGTCGATAGTCCGTTCTATTGAAGTACTTGAATAAATTGAACACCACTCGGGGCAACGCCACACTTGTCCATACGCTCCTATTAAAGAAGAAGGATTCCTCTGCCTTTTTTATGCACTTAATCGGATTTAAAGAATTTTTTATAACCATTACCAAAGGCATATCCTCATGAGAACCCATAAATCACACAAAGAACATTCAGGGCAAGTGCCTGGCTATAACAAAGAACACACTTGATGTGCAAAAGGAAAAGAAAAATGCTCCTAAGGAACTTCATCAAAGTTTATCAAGGAATCCGGGGAAACTCTGCGAGTCCTTCACTTTTTAGTGGTGTACCAGATTTCGTTTAAAGTGGTTGAGGTCATGTCTTGCCTCTTTTGCTTCGTGTGAAGTGCTATATATCATATTACATATATGTCCATTTTTAGATAGTTAATCATATGAAGTAACTTTGTTAAGGAAGCAGACCTTTTGGAAATCGAATACACACAACTGGGGAATTATGCATCGGACAGACGGCACCAATTCACAGTCCGTGGTGAAACTGGGCCTCAACCAACAAGCGTCTCCCGCTGGCACGGTCTTTGGCCAGCTGTTTCTAGCGCTGCACGCCCGGTTGGTTAAGGTCCCATTCCACATGCGTGCGCCACCGTAGATGCGGCCGTCCTCTGCCGCGCCTTCCTTCCGGGGTGGATTCGAAGACACTTCGGCTCGGAGCTGTATTTTCCATGCGCTCTACATGGCCTACGTTACATACAGGGTAAAGTTGTTGATTGCTCTCAACCTGGCGAGATGCCAGCAACGATCCCTGTTTAAATGCCCGGGTCAAGTTGACATACGGCCTCCTCGCGGCGCCCTCTGGATAGCCTCTTCAACAACCGTTGGGAGGTGAACAAACGTATGCAGCGAAATAAATCCCGACCAGAATGGCGGTTGTGCGGCGGGCAAACAATCCGCCCACGTAAAAAACCTAACAGTTATGAATGAGCAAGATGCCTCGGATACACGGACGGATACTCGACGACGACAACGCACGAAAAAGGAACACGATTTGCGAGTATGCTCCTGGAATGTCAGAACCCTGTACACTCCCGGAGCTGCTCATAAACTAGAAGGAATCCTCACGCAGTACAAGGCGGATATTACTGCGGTCCAGGAAATACGCTGGATAGGAAACGGTATGATGAGGATGAAAAATTGCGACATTTATTACAGCTGTCACAAAAGGTTGCACTTACTGGGATGCGGATTTGTCGTGAGAAAGCGGTTAAGGTCGAAGGTCATCGACTTTAAACCTATAAGTGATCGCCTGGCTGTGATCCGCATCAGAGGCAGATTTTATAACATCAGCCTTATATGTGCACACGCCCCTACCGACGAGGCTGAAGACCCTATCAAGGAGGACTTCTATGACCTCCTGGACAACGCCTACGGAGCTTGTCCGGAGTACGATGTAAAAATCGTGCTCGGGGACTTCAACGCCAAAATCGGTAAGGAAAACACCCTTGGCGGAGTGATCGAAAAGCACAGCCTCCACGATACAACAACAAATAACGGCTTCCGACTCGCTGACTTTGCGACAGCTCGTAATGCGCTGATAAGTAGCACAAGATTCCCTCGTAAGCGAATCCACACACCACCGCCAACCAAATCGACCATGTGCTCATTGACGCAAGGCACGCGTCAAACATCCTGGATGTGGAACATTCAGAGGGGCAAATGTCGACTCTGACCACTTCCTGGTAGCAGCAAGATTCAGAGCTCGGCTGTCCAATGTCAGAAAGCTGCACCAGCCCATCAGGAGGAGGTTCGACATTGGGCGCCTGAGCACACCGGAGGCTGCACCGGCTGCTGCATTGCCGCTCAGCCATTCAGGAAGTAGCCGAAAACACCTTAGGATACCTACCACCCCCGACAAGAAACCCGTGGTATGATGGCGAGTGTGAGCAGAAAAAGGCAGAAACCGACTAGGCGTATCAAAAGGCGCTGCAGAGGAAAACCAGGGCAGCTCAAGAAGGGTACCGAGCCAGAAGAATCGGGGAGAAAAACTACTGCGACAAAAGAAAAGAATCTTCGCAGCCTCCCAGCTCAAGAATATCGACGAGTCTAGGGATAAACATAAAACACGAGCCTTTTACAAGAAAGCCAAAGGCCTTGCAGGAGGCTTCAAAAAGGGCACCCTGGCTCTTCGAAACTGCGAGGGTAATCTTGTCACCGACCCGCAGGGAATAGTGGATGTATTTAAGCAGCACTTCCAGCAGCTGCTTAACGAGCATAACCAAGAGAGAGTGGTAGGGACCGAGGAAATCCCAACTCCAGCCGCTGAAGTAGTCCACCCACCCAGCATCGAAGAAAGGATATGCGGATGATATCGATATCATCGCGTGTTCTAGCCGTGGCATTGTGGAAGCATTCACGGCGATTGAAGAACAGGTGAAACGAGTTGGTCTTAAGGTCAATGAGGACAAAACGAAATACATGCTGTCAAGCAAAAACCAATCCGCCGCTCACCACCTGGGACAAAATATAACAATTGACAGCTACAATTTCGAGGTAGTTAAGGAGTTTGTCTACCTTGGGGCAAACGTAAATTCCACAAATGACACCACAGTGGAGACCCGGCATAGAATCGCCCTTGGCAACCGCTTGTCCAAATAACTCCTCACTCGAAAGACCAAAGTCATGCTTTACGAAACGCTCATACTGCCAGTCTTGCTGTACGGAACCGAAAGCTGGACGATAAGCAGGACAGCGGAGCTGATTTTGGGTTCATTCGAAAGAAAAATTCTGCGCCGGATATTTGGTCCTGTCTGTGAGGAAGGTGAATGGAGAAGAAGACACAACCGCGAACTCTACGAGCTGTACCAAGATGTGGATGTAGTCCGGAAGGCAAGGATCGACTACACTGGCTCGGCGACATCGAGCGCATTGACATCAACGCTCCAGCTAAGAGGGTCTTCGACTCCGAGCCTCCTGGTTCGAGAAGAAGAGGAAGACCGAACCTCCGGTATAAAGACCAAGTAATCGCGGATGTAAGACATCTTGGTCTTGATAACTGGAAGCAGCGTGCCCGGGACCGTCAAGGATGGAAGGCAGCTATAGCTCAGGCTCAGATCCTCCATGGATCGCTGTCCTGATAAGTAAGTAAGTAAGTGTTCACGTATTTCATTTTTTAATAGAGCGGTCTGTTGTCTGACAACAGACTGAAGCAATTGAAGGACATCCTGGAATGTCCTCACAAAAAACCCAAAAACAGTTCTTAATTAAAACATCCTTTAATGCCTCGCTTTTATGAACAATTTTATGATTTCATGGCCGTTTCGTTCGAACGATACATTTCCCAACCACCAAACAATTCTCACCCAATCCTTCGTCCTCGTCCATCCTGGGCCCGGGCCCGTATTCAGTTTTAGTAGTTTCTTGTCAGTCCTGTCATCTCGCCATTATTTCCAACCGCAACATAACAACAACCACAACAATAGAGCGAAACGAGAAAGAGTGGAAACAAACACTCTAGCTATGAGTACGAGTAGATTGCGAAGAATGACATCCCAAATACCTCCCCGAGGAGTTATTGTGACACGGCGAAACTATCTTATTTACCGCGTCATTTTTTTTTTCGGTTCGTTTTTGTTTTTATCTCTTCTCGCGTGGCGTTAGTTTTGCTTTTTGATTTGCACTAGATGCTTTTGAGCGGGTCCGTGTAATTTGGTATCCTTAAGATGTGGTGGTTTCATGCGAAAGAGGTTGTGATTTTTAATTAAGTTTCACGCTCCCAGGATCTATTTCTGGCATGAATATGGAGGCGGAAGAGTGCTGGCTATATATGTAGGTGGCGGAGCATACCATCAGTTGATGATGGTATTCCTGCCGGTAGTGTTGTACTTGGTGATGGTTTAACTTCTTTTTGATGGTAAATGCTTCTTGTTTTTTAATTCGCTCATAATTGCTTATATTCCAGAGCACATTTCCGCGGGGGGATTTTATGACAGCGGCGGATTCGAGATTTAATTAGTTTTGCATTACGGTCCAGCAAGAAGCCGGTTAACCATGGCAAAGGCTTGAAACGTAATTAATGGTGGCTCGTTTCCTCTTCGACGCCGATGTCTGTGGAGAGAGGTTTTAACATTTCTATTAATTGCCGATTAAAATCCCAGAAGATCGGGGATTAAATGTTTAACTGCCGTATGCCTGCCGGATTTGTATACCAATTAAATCAATGTGTAACCATTCGCCCAAGGCCGAATGGAAGGCCGACCAGATATCATATTTATTTATTGTACACCAAAGTCTATCGTGCGTTGAGATATGAAACCATAAAAACTCCATAGAAGCCGATGGTGATTTTTTTATTTGTTTTCAATCCTGGGCAACCTCAACTCATTTCGCTCAGCAATATGAATTGCCATTTGTTCGTTTCGCTATTTGGTTGATTTATTTTGGGGTTTTGTTGGTATTCCTGTCATGTCGCGGTATAAATAAACGAGAAAACTTTATTAATCAATAACGTGAAATGCCAGTCGCAGCTTAATGCAAGTACTGACTTTAAAAGTGGCAACACGTGTGGTATTTATGGGTTGACGAGTCAATTATAATAATTAAAAATTTGGTCTAGGTGCGTCCCGCAAGGTCCACACGACTAACTTTCCAATGGGAAAAATGGTAACACCTATTTTATGTAATTTTTTTTCATTTTTAACCCCCGACGCAAAAAGAGGAGTGTTATAAGTTTGTGGTGTCTGTGTGTCTGTCTGTGGCATCGTAACTCCTGAACAAATGAACCGATTTAATACCTTTTTGTTTTTCTTAGACGAATAATGGGTAATGTGTCGGTTCTCGTCCGATCACCGCAATCAACCAGCATCGGGTGCGGTCAGTACTTAGATGAGGGACCGCTTGGGATCACCGCGTGTTGTTCATTTTTTATTGCCTATTTTTTAGTTATTTAATTTCTAACAAAAAAACAGCTTATTCAGTACTAAGTTGCGTTATTACGCGTGAAATGAACCCAATCTTGTGTCAATACCGTTTTTGGTTCTCGAGATAATCGAGCGGGAATTTCCGAAACGCACATACGCACATATGTTCATACACACACACACACAGACATCTCTATAAAAACCTTGGATTTGGATTCTGGTGACCTTGAAACGTGGAGATATGTCGAAATATCCCCCGAATGCAGAAGCTGTGGTTTAGGCAAAGATAGAAGAGGATGCGGGGACAAGCCGAATGTGGGTGGTCGAACCCGACAAAAGAAATCGACCCAGCGATATAGTTGTTGGAAGGGCCAGTACACCTAGGACAATACATAAGGGAACAACGATCGCTCAATGCCAAGAAGCTGCCGCCGTTATGAACTGCGAAGATAAGAAACACCGGGAAATCCAGAAAAACAAACCGTTCTTGAAAACAATGGCCAGAGAGTGGACGCAACATCTAGCGGAGAAGCAGAAAAGTAAAGCACTTTCCCTGCTTCGTAAATATTGGACAGTTTTTGCAGATGGTAAGAACTGTGGAAGAACATCAATTGTGAAGCACAGAATAGACACAGGGAACTCTAGACCGATCCGGCAACCACCGAGGAGGGTACCTTTGGCGAAAGAAGGAGAGGTGATCAAACTAATCGACGAGATGGAAAAGGAGGGCGTGATCGAACCATCTGCAAGCCCATGGAGTTCTCCAGTAGTGCTAGTTAAGAAGAAGGATGGAAGCACCCGATTCTGCGTGGACTATAGGAAACTGAATGACGTCACGAAGAAGGACAGCTATCCTTTACCGAGAATCGACGACACCTTGGACACACTATCTGGTGCAAAGTGGTTCTCGACGCTGGACTTGCAAAGTGGATACTGGCAAATAGAGCTTGACCAGCATTGGACCATTGGGTGTCCGTGCAAATGATAATATCCTTAGCGGATATTACATTGATCCTGAGCCATGCAAGGGCCTCGGTTATCGCTGTTATTTTTGTTTGATACACATTGCAGTGATTTTGGAGTCTGAATGATAGATTGAGGTTAAGTGCCTTAGAGAAGACTCCACTACCTACACCCGTCGCCATCTTGGAACCATCAGTATAGAGGGGTGCTTTCTTGACACGATCAAGAATGTTAGGTTTCCAATTCAGCCTTCTGTCAAGGACTAGGCCTAGGTATCTATCTTGATCTTTGATTATTAGTTGGGTTCCATACAACCTCGGTGGGTGGAAGGGCGGAATTTTATATTTATTAGTAAACAGTACTAGGTCAGTCTTCTTAGGATTTACCCCAAGTCCAAAGTACTGCGTCTACGTTTCTACTGTATGTAATGGCCCCTGCATTAGGTTGCTTAGAGTGCTGGGAAATTTTCTTGTGGCGGCAATAGCAATGTCATCTGCATAGGCGGTCACAGCGTACTCTTCCTGTTCTAGCAACAGTAGTAGTTCGTTGACCACCAAGTTCCAGAGGAGGGGGGATAGTACTCCATCCTGTGGTGCACCTCTGTTGACCATTCTAGTTAAGACAGCACCAGCGAAGTTGGCTTCGACGACTCTTTGCGTTAGCAATTGTCGTACCAGTTCTATCACAGATCCTGTAACACCCAGATCAGACAGCGCCTTGATGACGGCCCATGGTTCGACATTGTTAAAGGCGCCCTCAATGTCGAGAAAGGCGACTAGAGTGTATTGTTTGTTTTCCAGAGACCTTTCTATTTTACTGACCAATGAGTGGAGTGTTGTTTCCACCGATTTGCTATTGTTGTAGGCATGTTGGTTATCCGACAGCCTTCCTGAGATACAGTTGTAACGAATGTGTGCGTCTAAAATCTTCTGTAGAGTTTTTAATAGAAAAGAAGTAAGGCTAATATGCCTCAAGTTATTTGCATACGTATGGGAGCCTTTGCCTACCTTGGGTATGAAAATGACTTTGGTTACCTTCCACTTGCTGGGGATGTAGGATAGGGAGAGGCACCTCTTGTATATTACCACAAGCCAGGGGAGGATGAGATCTGCTACCTGCTGAAGCTCTGCTGGTATGATCCCATCCGGTCCTGGAGACTGGACCGGGTAAAAAGCGGATAAAAAACTGCGACATCTACTACGGTGACTGCTATAGGGAGAGAGGACAGAGACTATTTGGATACGGATTTGTTGTCCTGAGCTTCCAGTATATGAGTGAACGCCTCATAACGATCCGCATCAAGGCACACTTTTGTATCATCAGCCTCATATGTGTTCATGCCCCCACAGAAGACTAGGATGACTTCACCAAAGATGATTTCTTTAATCTCCTAGACAGAAAATATGCCAAATGCCCCAGCTACGATACTAATATCATACTAGGAGATTTTAACGATAAGCTGGGCAAAGAAAGCACCTTTGAACGAGTCATCGGCAAACACAGCCTACATGACACCACATCTGATAACGGACACAGGTCGACCTTGCCACGGGGCGACATTTTCTTTTAGCTAGCACACGCTTTCCGCACCTCGATATACACAAAGCACCTGACGGTCGCCAGATCAATCAGTCACCAACCAGATTGATCACATCGCGATTGACGTCAGACACTCCTCCACTATTCTTGATGTTCGCACTTTCCGAGGAGCGAACATCGACTCAGACCTCTTTTTTGTAGTAGCCAAGATACGTCAGCGCATAAGACGAACACCGCGCAGTAGAGTTGGAACACCAAGCTATGACGTCGGAAGGCTATTATCGCCAGAGATCGCCAGTGCCTTTGCCAACCGCGTCTCCCTTAAGGTATCCGATACACCACAATCCTCCACTCAGTTAGTAGAGCAACAATGGAACCTGTGCAAACAAGCCCTGAAGAGCACAGCAATGGAAGTACTGGGCCTTAAAGCTCCACCACGACAAAACACTTGGTTCGATGACGAGTGTAGAAGGATTCATGCAGGAAAGCAGGAGGCATACAAAGCGTCACTACACAAAAAAACAAGAGCGGTTCGTAAGCTTTGTATGTATGTTGGCGTTACAGTCCATGAAGAACCTGAGCCGAGCTTCTCTCAATCACCCATGTTGTGTGTGATTTCATTTTCCCATAGGTGAAAGGGACCTACAGTTTATTGCCGGTTCCGAACGGCGAATTTCGAGAAGCTTTTCATGAAATCCGCTGAGGAAAAACAGCGGGAAAAAAAACGTTCGATGCGTCGGGATTCGATCCCCTGTCATCGGCGTCAGAGGCCAACACACTACCCACTGCGCCACGGTGCTCTCGTGAGCTTTACGAGCTTAAAAAAGGGAGGAACATTAACTTCTCAAGAGAAAAAAGTAAGAGCACGAGAGGCTTGCGATTGAAAACTTGGAGAGGTGGTACTGCAGGCACGACGATAAAGCTATAAAGCCCGAACGGAGGCCTTTAAGGATGGGAATGAACAACTAGTAGTAGAATCGCAGTCGATGCTGAGAATTTGGAAAAACCACTTCTGCAGACTGTATAACGGCGATTTTCAGAATGGGTCAGAATGACCCATTTCTCAATGACGAAGATCGGAGAGATTCCGTCCCCCTGACCTCGACGATTGAGATTGCCATGTCGAAACTCAAGTCGAATAAAGCTGCTGACGCAGATGGATTGCCTGCTGAGCTCTTCAAAGCAACTGGGAGGGATCTGGTTAGGAGCACGCACCGGCTCATCTGTAAGATATGGTCAGAGGAATGCATACCCGAGGAAGGGAGTCTCAGCATTGTTTGCCCCATCCACAAAAAAGGAAACCCCTTTGACTGCGCCAAGTATAAGAAATAGAGGACGGCCGCACCTAAGGTGGAAACGGACCTCAACCAACTGGGCGAACGGCTCTGGAAAAGGCTAACGAAAGATCGTACTAGGTGAAGAGGCATGTTGGTTGAGGCCCAGGTTCCGTAGCGGGCGCTACAGTTCGGGGTGATTGCCGCATCGAAGAGAGCGCTGAACGCCATCCCAGCCCGAACTGTTTCGCAGATTTGCAAATCCGTTGGTATCCGCATGGTATCAGGGGGGAGATTGCTTTGAAGGCAACGAATTTGAAGACAGTAGTATTAAGAAGAATATAGAAAGGTGCGTCTTTGTCTGATCTAGCAGATTTGCTGATTTTCTATCTCGCAATTATTGAAGAATGAAGCGGGAGGTCGAGCCATGTACTATGAGGTGTGCGACGACTTCAGGCTGTCAATACAGCTCCATGGACTGAATAGCAAAGCATGATAGTAGTCAAGTCGCTTGACGAGTACTTCTAGAGAAAAGAGAAAAAGTCTTGTTCGGCTTAAGGTAATAGTAAGATCTAGATTAGCCAATACGATTGAGCGGCTTGTACAGAATTTAATATAGCATATGACCAGCCACAAGTGCTAAGGACGTCTCGGCATACATTCCTTTTCTTGTTCTTAATCGCACAGAACAACCTTCCCCTATCGCAAACTGAAACACGGACTCCTATTGAATGTCAACATTTTCGACATCGAAAAGGAAAAAACACAGCAGCTAGTGCCCGAAAACTACACATTCCACTCTCGATTCCAAATGCGATGCATTCGGCTTAAAACAAACAAAATCCCATTCAAATCGTCGATATGGCAAAATCCCAATTTAATCTCCCTAATCGAACAAATCCCTTCTCCACCGGCACAACACTGATTTTAACTTTACCGTTCAAATAAACGAATATTTACCTTCCAGCCCTCCCCGAAAGTTCACTCTCAGGCAATGCAATTGGCTAAACTAACATAAAAAAAAAAGAAAGGATTTGACCCAAGCCAGCACGCTTCCATAAACACCACCAGCACCATTACCGTCATCAGAGTGGCACGAAGCAACAAAGAATCGCAAATGAGGCACCAAAAAAAGACAAATGAAAAAGTATCCAAGCCATCAGGACACATTCATCCTAGTGCAACCACACACTGACATCAACATGCTGTCGAATGGTATCCTGGCACGTCCTTAACACCGCTATATCCTTCGTGCATAGGTGTATGCAGCAATTCAACTTAATTTGCATAATTTACCTTGTCTTCTCGGTTCGCCCTCGATGCGGTTGGATTTGACTTGATCCTGTGTACACTCCCTTTCTATCGTTGATTCTTAAATGTCCTTGACTTTAGGTTTCTTCTCGGTCCTCACGCTCCCAAATCGTATAATTTACTTGGAATTTCTAAATATTTACATTGATTCACCCGCCAACCGTCGCTCAGTATCAAACCGCACCAGGAAACTATCAGACACAATCACTGTGCAACCGTTTGTCCACTTGGCTCTCATACCATTGTTTCACTATCCTGGCAAATGTGGACCGAAGTGCAACACCAGTCGTGTGACAGGAGATATGTACACACGACGTAATAGTGGCAGGAGCAGAAACAAGAGCAGACGTTACACACAGCACTAACGGTGTAGTGAATTCAAATAAGGGCGGAATGAAATAAATTACGGTTTTAATTAAAAATGATGCACTGCAGGGCCTCAGTTGCTCATTGGGCACAACGACAACACTGTAGCGTAGATACTGTAATTAACATCTTCAACAGCATACATCTGTGCCTCCTCTGTGCATCTGGAGCCGGCCAATACCTCGTCCTTCCGCCGTCTACCTTGCCTTGTACGATTCCTATTTACTCTTATAGTGCATCCACCAAAACACTGTAGACGCACAAAAACAATTAAGCCGCACGAGACAACGGTGTAGAGCACACGCGATGATATCTTTTCGCCGGGAATTTATCCGTCAACCGTTGTGCACCGAAGAATCCTCGGAAACATTCTAAACCGTCCAAGGATCTCTCTGAATACGACAACTCGTCCTCGTCGCAGTGATGCTGCGTTGTGCTACTGTTGCTTTTCTACCATCACGTTGGTTGGTGGATGGAGAGGCAGAGCTTTGTCCAGAGAGTGAAAGAGCGATGGTATCAGGCCAAATAGAGAGCGCATCATGATGCGATTGTTAGTTGATGGTGTTGCCAGATACAAATTGAAGACGAACATTTCTATGTTTGTGGTGTTTCATTTCATTTCATTTTATTTATAATATTAGTATAGATGTTGAACACATAGATACTATTATCTTTGATGTGTTACATACAAATAGGTCAATATAGAACCCTAATACCCTAATTGGGAGGGAGGGAGCGAGCAAACAGAGCAAAGATGTTGATCGCGTTTAACATGGCAAACGCCAGCTTCGATCTCTGTCCCTGCTCAATCCAAGTTGAAACACAGCCCCCGCGTGGCCCCCCCTGGATAGCTACCCTGGCACCCACCAGGTAGTGAACCAATGTGTGCAGCGACCCAACCCCTTGTTCCTGGGGAAAGAGGAACCTGGCCCTCCAGGTTGGGGGTTGTGCTTAGGGGTAACATCCCTATCACGTAAAAACCTACTTGTTCCGAAACGACAACAAGCCTCGAATACGGACAGATACAAAGCTGACGACCCCTGCAAACGACTAATGGACTTGAGAGTCTGCACCTGGAATGTGAGGTCCCTTAACAGACCGGGTGCAGGCGATCAATTGGAGCAAACCCTCAACTGCTATAAAGCAGATATAACCGCACTCCAAGAAGTGCGATGGGATGGACCAGGCGAAAAACGGATGAAAAACTCCGACATCTTCTACGGGAACTGCTACAAGGAGAACAAACAGCGCCTATTCGGGTGCGGATTCGTTATTAGAGGAAGACTCCGACAAAAAGTCTTAAGCTTCCGAGATGTAAGCGAACGACTCATAACAATCCGCATCAAAGCTAAATTTGGAAACATTGGCTTAATATGCGCTCACGCCCCAACTGAAGAAAAGGACGATCGACTCAAAGAAGAATTCTACGATCTCCTAGACAGAACACATGCCCAATGTCCCAGCTACGACACAAAAATAGTCCTAGGAGATTTTAATGCAAAACTGGGCAAGGAGGACATATTTGAGTCGATCATAGGATAGCATAGCCTCCATAACACCACATCCGACAACGGATTAAGGCTAATCGATTTCCTAGCGGGGCGTAACCTCCTTGTAGCAAGCACGCGATTCCCCCATCTCAACATCCACAAGGGTACCTGGCGGTCTTGTGATCAATCGACCACCAACCAGATTGATCACATTGCGATCGACGCCAGACACTCCTCCTGTATTCTCGACGTACGAACCTTCCGAGGGGCCAACATCGACTCGGACCACTACCTTGTTGTAGCCAAGGTACGAATGAGGATATCAAGAATGCTTAGGAGTCGAGTAGGACTACGTAAGTTTGACGTTGGAAAGCTACAATCGCAAGAGACTGCCAGAATCTTTGCCGATCGTATCTCCTCAAAGCTCTCTCAAAATCCGCCCAGAGCAGCACAAACAATAGAGCAGGAATGGGCTCATTGCCAGAGCGCCGTCAGAGATGCTGCCTCAGAGGTGCTGGGTTTCAAACAGCCACCACCTAGAAACCCCTGGTTCGATGAACAATGCGAATAAGCCCATGCAGCAAAACAAGAGGCATATAAGGCCGTGCTGCAACGACGGACGAGAGCTGCTCGCGAAATCTATGAGAAGAAGAGAAGAGAGGAACACACGCTTTTCAGAAGAAAGAAGAGAGAGCACGGAAAGCGTGAGATCGAGGAGATGGAGAGATGCTTCCGCAGGAATGACGCCCGTAAGTTTTACAACAAGGTAAAACGAACATGCCATGGCTACAAAGCCAGAGTGGCGGCCTGCAGGATGAAAATGGAGAACTGGTAGTAGAGTCGCAGTCGATGCTGAGGATTTGGAAAGACTACTTCTGCAGACTGTATAACGGCGATGATAGACAAGATACCGCTGTCAGGCAGAACGAGCCATTCGCAATGGACCACGAAGTAACAGAATTCAGTCCACCCGACCTAGACGAAGTCAAAATAGCTATATCAAGACTTAAGTCTAATAAAGCCGCTGGCGCAGACGGCCTGTCTGCTGAGCTTTTTAAGGCGGCTGGAGATGAGCTGGTAAGGTGCATGCACCATCTCATCTGCAAGGTATGGTCGGAGGAAAGCATGCCCGACGAATGGAATCTCAGCATCGTTTGCCCGGTCCATAAGAAAGGAGACCCCTATAACTGCGCCAACTATAGGGGAATAAGTCTCCTTAACATCGCATATAAGACCTTCTCTGCCGTATTGTGTGAACGCCTGAAACCGTTTGTGGATAACCTGATCGGCTCTTATCAGTGTGGTTTCAGGCCAGGTAAATCCACAATAGACCAAGTATTTACGCTACGGCAGATCTTGGAGAAGACCCAGGAATACCAAACCGACACTCACCAACTCTTCGTCGATTTCAAGGCCGCGTATATAGAGACGAGCTGTACAAAGCCATGTCTAGTTTTAACATCCCTGTCAAACTCGTCCGACTGTGCAGGATGACAATGGAGAATTCTCGTTGCTCCATTAAGGTCGGTAATGAGCGAACCGAGACCTTTGATGTTAAAAAAGGATTTAGGCAGGGCGACGCGCTGTCGTGCAACTTTTTCAACTTTTTCAATACGCCGACGATATTGACGTAATTGGACGAAAACAAAGACGTCAATGAGGCCTTTATAAGCATTGAAGTAGAAGCGGCTAAGATGGGTGTCAAGGTTAATGAGGGTAAAACCAAATATCTGCTTCCATCTAAAATAGACGGACAACACCGACGTATTGGCCAGAACGTCACCATGGGCGGATATAACATTGAAGTGGTCAAGGAATTCGTCTACCTTGACTCACTGATGACCAGCGACAACAACACCAGCGCTGAGATAAAACGCAGAATCACTCTTGCCAACCGCTGTTTCTTTGGGCTCAAGAGGCAATTGAGAAGTAGAGCCCTCTCTCGGAAAACCAAGGTGACACTATATAAGACTTTTATCATCCCAGTCCTCCTTTACGGCGCAGAGGCTCGGACCTTAACAAAAGCGGATGAAGATGCCTTTGGTCGTTTCGAGAGGAAAATTCTGCGCACTATCTACGGTCCCGTTTGTTCAAACGGTGTATGGAGGAGAAGATATAACGAAGAACTGTACGGGTTGTACAGCGGCATCGGCCTGGTACGACATCTACGGATACAGCGTCTAAGGTGGCTAGGCCATGTAGAGCGCATGGAAGATACAGCTCCGACCCGAAAAGTCTTCGAATCCACTCCGGAAGGAAGGCGCGGCAGAGGACGGCCGCCTCAGCGGTGGCGCACGCAGGTGGAACGGGACCTCAACCAACTAGGTGTGCGACACTGGAAACAGCTGGCCAAAGACCGTGCCGGCTGGAGACGCTTGTTGGTTGAGGCCCAGGTTCACCACGGACTGTAGCGCCACCTAAGTAAGTAAGTAGGTATGCGGCTTTGAAGTCGACAAATAGGTGGTGAGTGTCGACTTGAAATTCGTTGGTTTTTTCCAGGATCTGCCGTAGTGTGAGGATTTGGTCGATGGTGGACTTCCCAGGCCTGAATCCGCACTGATTCAGGCCAGCTCCATTAATGTTTAATAAATTCCCTTTTTACTATTAGAACGACTACAAATCTTATTTCCTTTAAAAAAAAAAGTTAAAAACTGGTTATTTACCATAAGCTATAACGTCCTTGAATCGCTACTCAAAATTGATCGACTATCCTAATACCAGCACAAGTTACTACCACTTCAATTATCGTTTACGGAAGACTCAAGCTCCTCAGTTAAAAATCTCGTGTCCTTAGTAAATATTGTTAGCAGCCTTCTCACCAAGAAGGTCCAAGAGCCCAAAAAAATTTGTATAATTTTTTGCCTGGCAACACCGTTTTCGACGCATTGAGACGAACGCTACCATCGAGGAACAACACGAACAATAATGAAGTTGCCTCGAATCTATGGTAACCGCATCGACCCACAATCATTCTCCTTAGTACCAGAAACGCAGCAGTCAGACAAGAACCGGCACAAGATTCTCCATCATCATCAACTCTCTCCAACTCGAACGCATAGTAGTTCAACCACGTAGTGTATCCTAGAAACAAGGAGCATGTGCCGCCAAAAATCGACCGCCCGATTCGTCCCCCCCGAAAAACAAAGTACAGATACACAACCGTACGCATGGAGTATATGGATGATTCTCAATATTGCGCAGTGTTGTTGTGCGTGTTCCTTGTGCTGTCGGAGCTTAGACGCTTTTATGCAGCGCACAATAGAGAGGCGTGAGTAATACAACACAAAACACTCCGCATTCCACTCACTCATTTAATCTCTCATTCACTCACTCAATGTTTCATTCTTTTACTGCACAACCCAGTACCATCCTCCCTCTTTAATGCTACCATCCTGGTGAATGACTGTTCTATAATACTACACGTTCCAGGTTCCACGCCTCCCGTTGTCCGTTCGTGCGTCAGTAAAAAGCTAGAACTAAGTCCTTTAGTGCATATTGCTCTTGATGCGGAATCCGTGCGGCAACAAACTTACGAGTACAAACAAGCACGCCATGCTACTTGCCTCTCCAATTCACCACTTTACCCTCAATGGACCTGGTAATTCCGTGGAAAAACATTGCCGAGTAAATTCCTGCATCCAGCCCTCGAGGAGTGCTTCTCAACTTTTGCTTTAAATTCACTACACTCTTCCTATGATACGAGTATATACAATAGCTAGTGGTGGGTGTATGGGGGGTATGTGTATGCAGTTGCAGCTCCATTGTCCCACTCCCAGGATTCTGCTGTCAAACGAGGGGATGTACACAAGAAAAGGAAAGAAAAAAAAAAAACGCCGCTTTGGAGCATTGTGGACGGGGTTCCACAAGGTGAATTGCATTATGGTCGTGGCGTCCTGCAATTTATTTCGTCTTCAAGCACAGAAAGGATACAAAAAACGAAAGGCAAAGGAAAACCAAAACGCCAGCCTTTCGGGGGCGAATTGCCGAGAGCGTTTGCCCGGCACCCATCAGCATCACTAACTTCGCCAGCAGCCAGTAGTAGCTGCATGCCATAGAAGTCTTATGCTTAGGTAAACACGACACCGCAACATACGCTCGAGTGTGTGCAGGCTTCAAAGGATCCATTGTGTGCATTGTACCAATTGTATGGATGAAAATAACTCGACCGCGACAAAGGGAGCACAGCGGACAGGATAGGGAAATGCAGAATTAGGCACAAAGGATTTGGCCATTGGATGAGTTTTGGGCCGCAGTTTGTATCTTTATTTGTCCTTCTGCCTTTTGGCTACTATCTGCCATTGTCAACGAGAGAATAAAGGTCGAAAGGTTCTTTGAGGTTCGATTCAATACCGAATAGCCGAACGGGGCGACGCACGGTCGCGTTGCGGAGATAATGACATTTGGATTATCATAATTAAGACTGCTTTGTCAGTTGTTTGACATGAGTAGAAGGCCAGGCGACGACGGGTAGGAGGGATACTTCCAGATACTGACCAAGTGTCTGGAATAATAAGTACACGAGGATGATGGTTCCGGCTACTACTGTTCATGGATTTAGATAAAAAAATCGTGACCGCGTTAGATGGGTTAGATTACAATGCTATGGGGGCGGAAGTGTTAGGTTGGGACTGGTGTTAGGGGGAGCAACAACTACTGACAGTTGGTGGGGTTGCTGGAATGCCATTTCTATGAACATTTTATATTTGAATGTCTGCAGCAAAACGATGAGGCAACCTTAGATGAGAACACTGACTTACATGCAAATATATTAAGCCGTCAACACAGTGGATACAGGAAAATAGGAACTGAAAAAACTAGTAGTGTACACTACACAGATTTTTTGTGTATTCGTATTACTAAATTGAGCTCTACTCGCCTGCGACAACTGGCCTCGATGCTGCTCCTCCTCTATTGAGCTCTTTGAGCTGCTCGTAGGCATCTTACTTACTTACTTAGGTGGCGCTACAGTCCGTGGTGAACCTGGGCCTCAACCAACAAGCGTCTCCAGCCGGCACGGTCATTGGCCAGCTGTTTCCAGTGCCGCACGCCCAGTTGGTTGAGGTCCCCTTCCACCTGCGTGCGCCACCGCTGAGGCGGCCGTCCTCTGCCGCGCCTTCCTTCCGGAGTGGATTCGAATACTTTTCGGGTCGGAGCTGTATCTTCCATGCGCTCTACATGGCCTAGCCACCTTAGACGCTGTATCCGTAGACGTCGTACCAGGCCGATGTCGCTGTACAACCCGTACAGTTCTTCGTTATATCTTCTCCTCCATACACCGTTTGAACAAACGGGACGGTAGATAGTGCGCAGAATTTTCCTCTCGAAACGACCAAGGGCATCTTCATCCGCTTTTGTTAAGGTCCAAGCCTCTGCGCCGTAAAGGAGGACTGGGATGATCAAGGTCTTATATAGCGTCACCTTGGTTTTCCGAGAGAGGGCTCTACTTCTCAATTGCCTCTTGAGCCCAAAGAAACAGCGGTTGGCAAGAGTGATTCTGCGTTTTATCTCAGCGCTGGTGTTGTTGTCGCTGGTCATCAGTGAGCCAAGGTAGACGAATTCCTTGACCACTTCAAAGTTATATCCGCCCATAGTGACGTTCTGGCCAATACGTCGGTGTTGTCCGTCTCTTTTAGATGAAAGCAGATATTTGGTTTTACCCTCATTAACCTTGAGATCCATCTTAGCCGCTTCTACCTCAATGCTCACGAAAGCCTCATTGACGTCTTGCTGTTTTCGTCCAATTACGTCAATATCGTCGGAGTACGCAAGCAATTGCGTAGACTTGAAATAAATCGTACCTCTTGTGTTGGCCAGTGACTCTTGCACGACCTTTACAAGCACGATGTTGAAAAAGTTGCACGACAGCGCGTCGCCCTGCCTTAATCCTTTTTTAACATTAAAGGTCTCGGTTTGCTCATTACCGACCTTAATGGAGCAGCGAGGATTCTCCATTGTCATCCTGCACAGTCGGACGAGTTTGACAGGGATGTTAAAACTAGACATGGCTACAGCTCGTCTCTATATACGCTGTCATACGCGGCCTTGAAATCGACGAAGAGGTGGTGAGTGTCGATTTGGTATTCCTGGGTCTTCTCCAAGATCTGCCGTAGCGTAAATATTTGGTCTATTGTGGATTTACCTGGCCTGAAACCACACTGATAAGAGCCGATCAGGTTATCCTCAAACGGTTTCAGGCATTCACACAATACGGCAGAGAAGATCTTATATGCAATGTTAAGGAGACTTATTCCCCTATAGTTGGCGCAGCTATAGGACTCTCCTTTCTTATGGACCGGGCAAACGATGCTGAGATTCCATTCGTCGGGCATGCTTTCCTCCGACCATACCTTGCAAATGAGATGGTGCATGCACCTTAGCAGCTCATCTCCAGCCGCCTTAAAAAGCTCAGCAGACAGGCCGTCTGCGCCGGCGGCTTTATTAGACTTAAGTCTTGATATCGCTATTTTGACTTCGTCTAGGTCGGGTGGACTGAATTCTGTTACTATCGTAGGCATCTTACTCAATTATAATTCCGTTCTTTCCTGGTCTTGAAACTAGATTTTGACAGTGAGAAGTATGCATAATAAGTGGTTGTCCAAGTGCGATGCAGGCTAACCGCTTGCCATTTATCGCTGGGAAGTCACGCTCGATTGAAGACCGCACTGAAGTTACTCAATAGCACTACAAGGCTAGGTTAGGTTGACGTGGTAGGCGTAAGCCACACTTAGGCCGAAACCGGCCCATTGTGATACCACCTGGATCAGGTTACCCGGATCCGCTACCTGTGAACCAACCGGTGCTTCTAATAAAGCGGTGGAGTTGAGCTATTTTTTGGTTTGCTAGCTCACTCAGATTGTCGAAAAAGGCCGCGCCGAAGTAAATCCTCCTGCGATTCGCAAAAAAGGAACGTCCATGCAGCCGCGACAGAATTCATTGTAGGGTAGCCCCAGTCTGGCGGCGTGTTTTCCAATGGTGCAGTGACCTGTAATGACACCCACTAGAGTGCTTAAGGTTGCCCTTTTGGTTGCCACCAGGTCCCTGGTTCGTCCTGAGTTTAACTTAGGCCACAATTGTTTGGTGATAAAGCCGATATTGCTCTCATTCCATTGGAGATTGGTCTCCTCTATGGTTTGAAGCTTTATCATGTGCTTTACCGTACTTATTGGTGTTTCTAGGTACCCGAGGGTAGGTAGGCTGAGTGTGCTTGACCCTAACTTTGCGAGTTTGTCGGCCGCGCAGTTTCCTGGAATATCCCTATGCCCGGGAACCCACAGTATTTAAATGTTGAACTGTTCAGCAATCTCATCTAGAGACAGGCGACAGTTAATGGATGTTTTTGATTTGTGGGTTACCGCTGCCAGGGATTTTATCGCAGATTGGCTATCCGTGCAAATGATAATTCTGCCTGAAACACACTACAGTAATTTGGGAGTCTAAATGATAGGTTGAGGTTAAGTTCCTTGGAGTAGACCCCACTGCCTACACCCGACTCCATCTTAGAGCCATCGGTATAGAGGGAGATCGAGTCCTTTGGTATGACTTTCCCTTCAGCCCATTCCTCCCTGGATGGAAAGACAACTTCGAAGTTCCTGGTGAACACATTCTGCGGGTTGATGTAGTCAGTGTCCATGGGTACTTTGAAGTGTTTTAGAATAGAGGTGTGGCCTTTTTGAGATGTGGGCCATTTTCTTATGCTCCTCATCCTTAGGGCCGCGCATGCAGCAACTTGCTTGCTGAAAAGGTTTAATGGTGGAAGATGTAGTAGAACATTTAAGGCCTCCGTGGGGTTGATCTGATCGCTCCACTTATATATGAGCTGGCCGATCTTTATACCTTCCCCAGAAGGTTTCGATTGACTGCTTTGTCCAGAGCAGTCCACTACAAAAACTACGAAAAATTTAGAAGACACTTTTCATATATCGTAAATACAAAGCTACGGGTTCTGTACCCAAGATGTACCCAAGCCGGGCAGATTAAAAACTGTTCGCACTACAGAGGATAACACTGTTGTAAGGTAATGTGTGAAAGATGATCCAATCAACAACGCTTCGATCCTTTGAATTAGGCATTTTAAGGCCAGGTTTGGTGTGAATTATGCACGAGGACGCATACAAGATTCAGTCAACACAAAAGCTCAAGGCAACTGACCATCGTTCGCGTCATGTGATCACCGGTTGGCTCTTACCGCACTATAGAATTGGTGACCAATTTTTACAAACATCGTCTTCACGATAAATGGAACGATGAACAAGCATTTGGGCCAATGAAAGTTCTACAGGAATATCAATTCGTCCCTACTGAGGGACACCGGAAAAAGTATTAATGCACCAGGAATAACTGCAATGCCAATCTTTGACGAGTGAAATTCGCAGACTTACTTGGGTGGCGCTACAGTTCGGGTCTCAACCAACAAACCCTTCCAGCTAGTACGGTCTTTTGCTAGCTATTTGCAGTGTCGCACGCCCAGTTAGTTAAGGTCCCTTTCCACCTGTGTACGCGACCTTAGTTGTGGCCGTCCTCTGCAACGTCTTCCCTCGGGGTTGCAGTCGAAGACTCTTCGGCCCGGAGCTGTGCTGTCCATTCGCTCTACATAGCCTATCCATCTTAGAAGTTGGATGAGTAGATGTCATACTAGGCCAATGTCGCTGTACAGCGCGTACAGTTTTTGGGCGAATCTTCTCCTCCACCCTCCGTCAATTCAAAGGGGACCGAAGATTATACGCAGAATTTTCCTATCGAAATGACCAAAGGCCTCTTCATTCATTTTTCAGGTCCAAGCCTGTGCGCCGTAGAGGAGGACCGGGATTGTTAAGGGTTACTTTTCTGAAAGAGGGCTCTACTCTCAATTGCCTCTTGAGCCCGAAGAAACAGTGGTTGATAAGAGTTATTCTGCGTCTAATCCCAGCGCTGATGTCGTTGACGCTTGTTACCAGTAAGCCAAGGTGGACGAAATTCTTGACTACATCAAAGTTATAGTTGCCAGTAGTGACATTCCAATACGTCGGTGTTGTGCGTCTTTCTTTGATTTTGCCGTCCTTTACCTTTAGACCCACTTTAGCCGCTTCTACTTCAATGCTCCCAAAAGCTTCATTGAAGTCTCACTGCGTCCTCCCGAACACGTCAATATCATCAGCGTATGCGAGCAATAGTGTAGACTCGAAGTAGATCGTGCTTCTTGTATTCTTCTTCTTCTTCTTCTTAGTGGGCGTTACAGTTCGGGGTGAACCTGGGCCCAAACTAACATGCCCCTCCATCTAGCACGATCTTTCGCTAGCCTTTTCCATTGCCGCACACCTAGTTGGCTGAGGTCCCCTTCCACCTGTGTGGGCCATCTTAAGTGCGGCCGTCCTCTGCTTCTTCGTCCCTCGGGGTTGGATTCAAAGACTCTCCGGGCTGGAGCTGTGGTGTCCATTCGCTCTACATGGCCCAGCCATCTTAGGCGTTGATTCCGTAGACGCCTGACTAGGCTCATGTCGCTGTACAGCCCGTAAAGTTCGTGGTTGAATCTTCTCCTCCATCCCCCGTCTGCGTTTATAGGCCCAAAAATCACGCGCAAAATCTTTCTCTCGAACCGACCAAGGGCCTCCTCATCCGCTTTTGATAGTGTCCATGCTTCTGCGCCGTACAACAGGACCGGGATGATAAGGGTCTTATATAGAGTCAACTTTATCGTTCGGGAGAGGGCTCTATTACTCAGTTGCCACCTGAGCCCAAAGAAACAGCGATTGGCAAGAGTGATTCTGCGTTTGATTTCGGAACTGATGTCGTTGTTCCAGGTCACTGCGGAGCCAAGGTAGACGAAGTCGTTAACTACCTCGAACTTATATCTGCCTATACAAACGTTCTGGCCGAGACGTTGGTGTTGAGCGTCCTGTTTCGATGACAGCATATATTTAGTTTTGTCCTCGTTTACCGCCAGACCAACTTTCGCCGCCTCGAACCCAATACCCGCAAACGCCTCATTGACATCTCGCTGTGATCTACCTATTATGTCAATATCGTCGGCGTATGCAAGGAGTTGCGAGGATTTGAAATAGATTGTGCCTCCTGTGTTGGCCAGTGATTTTTGCACAATCATTTCCATGTTGAAGAAATCACACGACAGCGCATCTTCTAGCGTTACAGCCCAAGAAGGACCAGAGCCAAGCTTCTCTCAGGCGTTCACACAAAACGGCAGAGAAGATTTCGTAGGCGATGTTAAGAAGACTTATTCCTCTGTAGTTGTCGTAATCAGAGGGGTCTCCTTTCTTGTGGAACGGGCATACGATGCTGAGACTCGTCTGCGTCAGCAGCTTTATTCGACTTGAGCTTCGATATGGCAATCTTAACTTCGACGAGGTCAGGGGGACAGAATTCTCTGCGGTCTCCGTCGATTAGAAATGGATCATTCTGCCTGACAGCGGTATATTGACTAACATCGCCGTTATACAGTCTGCAGAAGTGGTTTTTCCATATTCTCAGCATCGACTGCGGTTCTACTACTAGGTGTCCGTTCTCATCCCTGCAGGCTTCCGATCTGGCTTTATAACCTTGGCATGTTCGCTTTATCTATTGATAAAACTTTCGAACGTCACGCCTGCAGTAACACCTCTCCAAATCCTCAATCGCGCGCTTCTCGTGCTCTTTCTTCTTTCTTCTGAGAAGTTTATGCTCCTCCCTTCTTTTTAACTCGTAGAGCTCACGAGCTGCTCTTGTTCTTTTATGCAGCGAGGCCTTATATGCATCCTGCTTCGCTGTATGAATCCTCCTGCACTCGTCATCGAACCAGGTATTTCTTCGTGGTGGAGCCTTGAAACCCAAAACTTCGGATGCAGAGCTTTTCAGGGCTTGTTTGCAAAGGCTCCACTGCTGTTCTATTGATAGCGTGGAGGATTGAGGTGTATTGGAGAGCTTAAGGGAGACGCGATCGGTAAAAGCACGAGCGGTTTCTGGCGATAGTAGCTTTCCGTCGTCATAACTTTGTATTCTTACTCTACTCCGTTGCGTTCGTGATATCCGTAAGCGCATCTTGGCTACTACAAGATAGTGGTGCGAGTCGATGTTAGCCCCTCGGAAAGTTCGAACATCAAGAATAGTGGAGGAGTGTCTGACGTCGATCGCGATGTGATCAATCTGGTTGGTAGTCGATTGATCAAGAGACGGCCAGGTGCCTTTGTATATGTCGAGGTGCGGGAAGCGCGTACTGGCTAGAAGGAGATTTCGCCCCGTAGCAAGATCAATCAGCCTGTGTCCATTATCGGAGGTGGTGTCGTGTAGGCTATGTTTGCCGATGACTCGTTCAAATATGCTTTCCTTACCCAGCTTAGCATTGAAGTCTCCTAGTTCAATTTTGATGTCATAGCTGGGACATTGGGCATACGTTCTGTCTAGGAGATCGTAGAACTCATATTTGGCTGAGTCATCCTTGTCTTCCGTGGGGACGTGGACGCAGATCAGGCTGATGTTAAAAAATTTAGCCTTGATACGGATTGTTATGAGGCGTTCGCTCACATGCCGAAAGCTTAGGACTTTTTGCCTTAGTCCACCTCGAACAACAAATCCGCATCCAAACAATCGTTGCCCTCTCTCCCTATAGCAGTCGCCGTAGTAAATATCGCAATTTTTCATCCGCTTTATACCCGGTCCATTCCATCGCATTTCCTGGATGGCGGTGATGTCCGCTTTATAGCGGTCTAGGGCGCGTTGCAAGTTGTTCGGCTGCTTCTTGTATTGGCTAGTAAAAATATTACATGACAGAGCGTCGCCCTGTCTGAAGCCATTATTAACATCGAAGATCTCGTTTAACTCCTTACCGACCTGGCCTTAAACCACACGGATAAGAACCTATCAGATTCTCCACAAATGGTTTTCGGCGGTCACACAATACGACGGGCGGATCATATATGCGATGTTAAGGAGTCTTATTTACCTGTAGCTGGCGCAAACGATGCTGAGATTCCATTCGTCGGGCATGCTTTCCTTCGACTATATTTTACAGATGAGCGCCAGGTGCATGCGACCTAGCAGTTCATCTCCAGTCGCTTTAAAAGGTCAGCAGACAGACCGTCCGCGCTCGCGGCTTACCCAGCTTATTGGTGTTTTTAAATGCTTAAGGGTTGGAAGACTGAGTGTGCGTGACCCCAACTTTGCGAGTTCGTCGGCCGCGCGATTTCCTGGAATATCCTTATGCCCGAGGGCGCCGTGGCGCAATGGGTAATGTGTTGGCCTCTGACGTCGATGACACGGAATGGAATCCCGACATGGACTTGGCTTTGATCCTTCACCGACTGTAACGCCAACATATAGTTTTATATTGAACTGTTCACTGACAGTTCTAGTGTGTTAAACAAAAGCTTTTCGACTCACGCCGTTCGGAGCCGGCATTAAACTGTAGGTCCCTTTCACCTGTGTGAAAAATACATAAATGACACACATCATGGGCGATTGAAGAGAAGCTTGGCTCTACTCCTTCATGGGCTGTAACGCCATCAAAGAAGAAGAGTAGGGTTCTTCCCAGCCTCGGTGGGTTGTATTTATTGGTGAACAGTACTAGATCTATCTGCTTGGGGTTCGCCCCATCATTCATTAACCGGCTGCAGTCACAAGTCGACATTTAAAACCGTTGACTCCCGCCACCAATATAAGATATTAGATATTAGATAAGATCTGTATCTAAACTAACAGTCACACACTTGCGAGCACATTGGTACGTACATCAATTTTACACGACTGAGCACCCCACTTTGCTCCAATTCACTAGTTCAGCCTCGAGTTTTACTTTCATCTTCCGCTTTATTTCCTTCTTCTATTCGCGCATTTACGTAAACGATTTCACTCGAATTACAACGTTTCATCAATTAAGACTGTAGATGCACTTGTATCTCTTAGATATGTTCACACGATTCGGAGTAGTTTGAGTGCGATTAATGGCACACTCGAGACGTGATTTGCTCAAGGGCAGTATCAAATTACGAATTAAATGGTTTGCGGTCGATTAGAATTCCAATGGGCAAATATAAATGCAAGGACATTCGAATAAAAGGACATTCGAATAAAAGGACATTCGAATAAAGCAAATGAGAACAGATGAGTCACAGATAAATCACATTGACTACTTTGCTGAGAAAAATGGAAAAGACTGTCAACAAGTTGTTGTACCTTTTGATATGTTACTTCAGGTAGGAAGCCTTGGTCCTAGGCAATATCTTAGTTTTTGATCCGCTGGTAATTGGTCGCAACTCGCGACCCTCCAGTTTAAAGTTGTTGGAAATAGACACACGATAGTGAGTGAGAAAAAGAGGGGACGGACATTTCAGCCTTGTGGAATACCAAAAATCGCTCGGATTCAGTCACTAATCCGGAAGTGGATTAGTTCCATGCTGGAATTGACGCACTCTAGTACAGGCGGAGACAAAGTACAAGCTGGGAGCTGAGAACTGGTTGCGAAATGGGCGGCAAGTAGGTTAGCTTTGTCTAAGGGGGTGACAGCTGGAATGTTATTGTGGATGAGCGTCGGTAACTTTTGCTACCTTCGGGACATTGAAGGATTTTACGCCTTAATTTTTGGTCGGATTGGAATTTAACCCGTCGAATGTGCGTGTTGCAGTCATTTCTGGCTAGTATGTACTTTTTTCGGTTTTCCTCAGAACTGTTTGCCTTGTAGGCCCGAAAACTTAGCTCCCTGAGCCTAATAGCCTCTTTGCAGCTTGAGTCAAACCACGTATTATCCTCAGGCCTGGTGCTTTTAATCTTGCTGCGAATAAAATTTGCCATGCCATGATAATATCAATTGCGGCGTCCACGTCGTTGTCGAGGAAGCACAACGACCAGTTAAGGATCCGAAAGAAGTTGTTAAGGCCGCACCAGTTGGCTTTCTCGTATAGCCACAGTGTTCTCTTCGGAGCTTTTTCTTTAACTGGATGAGTTCGAGAATGTTGCTGATATCACGCAGTGGTCAGACGAGCCTAGGGGCGACAATACGTCGACCGTGTATTTGTTAGGCTGAGAGGTAAGAAACAAGTCCAGTGTGTTGGCGGTATGACCAGCAACATCGGGGATACGGGATGGCTCATTCACAAATTTCAACATACCTTCCATCGGGGATTGTCTGTCCAGAATGTCGAAATCACTGAGAATTGTGTACATTGAAATCGCCCGCTAAAACAATTTCAGTTGGATGGAATCAGACAGTGCGTCGAATGCATCAAATGTTGCATTCCTGTCTAGATTGGGGCTTCTATAAAGTAAACAGTAGTGAACGGAGCCATATGAAATTAAATTCCGAAGTGGCTGTTTGGCTATACTGTGGAAGTAGCTGGTAAACAATGTCACTACGGACATAGATGATGTGACCGCGGTTAGAAACGAATAATGACATTAAGTTATATCCAGCAAGACTAAAATCCGAAGGATCAGACTTTTCATCGACCTGTGTTTCACAAAGTGCAAATTTGTGAAACGGAGAGAGGGATGGACATACGTGGCCAAGAAATTCTTCCGTAACCCACCCAAAATTCCTAGGCATTATTCTTCTTCTTCTTAGTGGGCGCTACAGTTCGGGGTGAACCTGGGCCTCAACCAACATGCCCCTCCACCTAGCACGATCTTTCGCTAGCTCTTTCCATTGCCGCACACCCAGTTGGCTGAGGTCCCCCTCCACCTGTGTGCGCCATCTTAAGGGCGGCCGTCCTCTGCTTCTTCGTCCCTCGGGCTTGGATTCAAAGTCTCTCCGGGCTGGAGCTGTGGTGTCCATTCGCTCTACATGGCCCAGCCATCTTAGGCGTTGAATCCGTAGACGCCTGACTAGGCTCATGTCGCTGTACAGCCCGTAAAGTTCGTGGTTGAATCTTCTCCTCCATACCCCGTCTGCGTTTATAGGCCAAAAAATCACGCGCAAAATCTTTCTCTCGAACCGACCAAGGGCTTCCTCATCCGCTTTTGATAGTGCCCATGCTTCTGCGCCGTACAACAGGACCGGGATGATAAGGGTCTTATATAGAGCCAACTTTGTCGTTCGGGAGAGGGCTCTATTACTCAGCTGACTCCTGAGCCCAAAGAAACAGCGATTGGCAAGGGTGATTCTGCGTTTGATTTCAGAACTGATGTCGTTGTTCCAGGTCACTGCGGAGCCAAGGTAGACGAAGTCCTTAACTACCTCGAACTTATATTTGCCAATACAAACGTTCTGGCCAAGACGTCGGTGGTGAGCGTCCTTTTGTGATGACAGCATATATTTAGTTTTGCCCTCGTTTACCGCCAAACCAATTATCGCCGCCTCGAACTCATTGACATCTCGCTGTGACCTACCAAGGAGCTGCGAGGATTTGAAATAGATTGTGCCTCTTGTATTGGCCAGTGATTTTTGCACAATCATTTCCAATATGATGTTGAAGAAATCACACGACAGCGCATCGCCCTGCCTAAATCCTTTTTTGACATCAAAACTATCGGTAAGGTGTTCACTGATTCGGATGGAGCAACGAGCATTCTCCAAAGTCATCCTGCATAGTCTGACGAGTTTAGCAGGTATGTCAAAGGTAGACATAGCGTTGTATAGCTCGTCTCTAATAACGCTGTCGTATGCGGCTTTGAAGTCGACGAATAGGTGGTGAGTGTCGACTTGAAATTCGTTGGTTTTTTCCAGTATCTGCCGTAGTGTGAAGATTTGGTCGATGGTGGACTTGGCCTGAATCCGCACTGATAAGGACATATCAGCTTATTTACAAAAGGCTTCAGGCGTTCACACAAAACGGCAGAGAAGATTTTGTAGGCGATGTTAAGGAGACTTATTCCTCTATAGTTGGCGCAATCAGAGGGGTCTCCTTTCTTGTGGATCGGGCATACGATGCTGAGACTCCATTCCTCGGGCATGCTTTCCTCTAACCATATCTTACGGATGAGCTGGTGCATGCTCCCAACCAGTTCATCCCCAGCTGCCTTGAAGAGCTCAGCAGACAGTCCGTCTGCGCCAGCAGCTTTATTCGACTTGAGCTTCGATATGGCAATCTTAACTTCCTAAGTTATATCCAGCAAGACTAAAATCCGAAGGATCAGACTTTTCATCGACCTGTGTTTCACAAAGTGTCGATTTGTGAAACGGAGAGAGGGATGGACATACGTGGCCAAGAAATTCTTCCGTAACCCACCCAAAATTCCTTGGCATTATACTCGATAAAAAATTAACATGGAAGAGCAATACAATTGAAAGAGCAAAAAAAGCAACAATAGCTCTCTACACATGCAAGAAAGCCCTAGGAAAAAATGGGGACTCAACCCCAAGATCACCCTATGGCTCTACATCACGGTCGTTAGACCCATACTAATGTATGGAGTGATAGTTTGGTGGACTGCACTAGACAAGACAACATACCACAAACAACTCGAGAAGGTCCAAAGATGGCATGTATGTGCATTACCGGGACCCTCAGGTCCACACCAACGGATGCGCTTAACATGATACTGACCTTACACCACTCGATATTTTCGGCAAGCAAATTGCCACACACACGGCCTTATGACTAAAAGCCAACTCGAAATGGTCGAGCTATGTCACTGGCCACTCCTCCATCCTGCAAAACAGGATAACTATGGTAAAAAACTTGGACCACACAGAACCCACCATAGTCTTGGACAAAAACTTTACAACGATATATCCGGACAGACAGAACTGGACTCGCCAAACTCAACCGCGCAGAAATTGCGTGGATTTCTACACTGACGGGTCTAAAACCAAAGACGGGGTGGGCAGTGGAGTATTCTGCAAACAACTTAAGCTTTATAAAGCTCTAAAATTACCAGATCACTGCAGCGTTTTCAGGCGGAATTGTTGGCAATAAAAGAAGCTTTGTCTTGGCTGAAGTGGAACGTAATATCCACCACGGATATTCGCATTCTCACATACAGTCAAGCAGCCTTAAAGTCGTTGGAGTCCTATGTGTACACATCAAAATCTAGTCTCGACTGTCGCAGATCTCCTAATGGCAGAACATAGCGACATTACAGGTAATGAAAAAGCCAACACACTCACCAAACAAGGAACGACGCTACAATCGATCGTGGCTTGTGAGAGAGTACCCCTTACAACCATTAAACATAATCTGACCAATCTCGCCAGGGCCGAGACGAACATGAGATGGACCCAGGGACATACCTGCGTCATCACCAGGCAAGTCTGGCCTCGGCTTGACAGTCAACGCACAAGGAGTATAATCTCCCTAAAAAGAACTGACATCTACAAAGTCATCGGTGTCATCACAGGACACTGCCTCATTGGCAGTCACGCACAAAAACTAGGAATAGTTCCGAATGATTTCTGCAGAAGCTGTCAGGACGAGGAGGAGGTCGAATCCATTTACCACCTTCTCGGTGCCTGTCCAGCTTTTTGCAATATCAGGAAACGTTACCTAGGCTCTTACTTCCTTAACGGTCTGACAGATATTCAGAAAGTAGGATACCTGATCTTCTTAACTTCTTAAGAAGCACAAAATGGTTCCACGAATAGGGAGGTAAAACCCCCTCGTAGCTGCACAACGGGCCTCCCTGGCCTATGTGCATTCTTCTCAATTCTGGGAAGGCTACGATCCTACCTACCTACCTAACCCACGAATATTGCAAAACTGCACACAGAAATCCCCCATCAATTCAAGCTACAAAACATTGTATAGATACAAAACCGTCAAGGCAGAGCCGTGTAAGGGAAGTTCTATCGCCGGATTTGCAAAAACGAACTACCTTAGGTGTTATGCTCTTACGACAGTAAGATTTGCTCCACCAGCAAAGAACAACACACGCGAATCAGGTCCAGAACCATTCTGCGGCACTCCCAAGTCAAAGATCTATTTCCTCTTAGACAAGTGGGAAAAATCGCAACACCTGTCCTTTTGGAACAGCGTTCGGGGATTCCGTCAATCGAAACGACTTATACGACCCCTGAACAAACACTCTAATGACATACTCAAACTCAATAGGGTGGGTATCAGAGGACTGGTCAGCTATCTGACAGGACACTGCGGTCAGAGATATCATCTTAACAAAATTAGCCTCTCGTCTAAAACTAAGTGTCGATTCTGTCTTGAGGACGAAGAGACGGCGGAGTACCTACTGTGTTGCCTACTGTTACCTACTGTCGGCTCGTTGCACACTCCTTCAAGGGAAACTGCAACTGAAACGATGAAAACAACTCGGCGTAGCTGGTATATTGCGTCGCGCAGGGTTACGACTGAAGCTATTGAATTCGATGGCTTCAAATCGCCGGGCACCGACGGGATATATCCTGTTATGCTGCAAAAAGGTATGAGGCAGCTGCTTCCTACTTTGAAAAGAATTTTCACTGCTAGTCTAGCACTTGCTCACATACCCATTCCTTGGCGCACAGTGAAAGTGGTCTTCATTCCCAAAATAGGAAAAGATTAGTCTAAGTCTAATTAGTCTAACATCCTTCCTGCTGAAAAGCATGGAGACTGGTAGAGTTGCACGTGCGCAAAGTTGCCCTTCGTATGCACCCTCTTTCAGAGATGCAACATGCTTACCAGCGCGGAAAATCCTGCGAGACTGCGCTTCAGAACCTAGTTGGGAGAATTGAATGCGCGCTCGATAGGAAAGAGTACGCGCTGGGCATTTTCGTCGACATTGAGGGAGCTTTTGATAACGCAACTTTTGACAGCATGTGCAACGCTGCCAGACATCATGGCGTAGATGAAGCAATGGCCCTATGGATCAAAGCAATGCTCATGCACAGGACATTGACCGCTGATGCAGGCCTCGACCAATGTGTCAAATCCGGCGTAAACAGGGGCTGCCCGCAAGGTGGCGTCCTGTCTCCGCTATTATGGTGCATGGTGGCGATTCCCTGCTTGATGCTCTCAATGCCTCTGGAATCTATGCCCAGGCCTATGCGGATGATGTCGCCATTCTTTCTGTCGGCTCATGCTTAGCGACTGTCCGTCTCAAAGCACAGGCGGCGCTGAATGTGATCGATGATTGGTGTACCAGAAATGGGCTGTCAGTCAATCCTCTTAAGAGCGATGTCGTTCTCTTTACGAGAAGGAGGAAAAATACTGACATGACTCAGCTGGTACTAAAAGGCACTTCCATCCCGATATCCAAGGAGGCTAAGTATCTAGGAGTCATCTTAGATAGCAAGCTTCTTTGGTCAAAGCATGTTGAGTCACAAACCACCAAGGCGCTGTCAACTTTCCGGCAATACAAAGGAGCTTTTGGCAAAACATGGGGTTTATCGCCGGTAAAGGTCCTCTGAATCTACACGGCAATGATAAGACCTATAATCTCATATCCATCGGCTGTCTGGTGGAACAGACTGAAACGAAAACACGTCGTAGCCTCTTTCACCAAACTCCAAAGAACGGTTTGTCTCAGCTGCACGGTGGCCTTCCCCAGCACGCCGGGCGCTGCTCTAGATGCTATGATGAACCTTCCACCTCTTGATATATTTATCAGAGGGTGTGCTCTGAAAGCCATGTCTCGTCTGAAGAGAAATGAATTTTGGTATAACTCGCATAGGAATAACGGCGTGCTTGCGCAAGAATTGTCCTGCGACCCCTGTCTCATGGACATGCATTCTGACGCACTGATGCCCGTTATCACAGTCGAGTTCCCATGGCGTCAGGATTGGCTATGGCTGGATACTGAACCTGAAAAGGATAGTCTTCGCATTTTCACGGATGGCTCCAGGTCTGGGCGGGGCTCCGGTTCTGGGGTCTGCTTTGAGCGCGAAAACATTCGACTGCACTTCTGCTTAGGAAAATATGCGTCTGTCTTCCAATCAAAGATATACGCAATCCTAATGGCCATGCACTATGTTGTGAAGCGCAGGTGGAAGGGGGAAAGCATATGCGTCTGTAGTGACAGCCAAGCTGCACTTAAAGCTGTGTGTAACCCCTTAACTAGCTCCAAATTAGTGCTTGAACTCAAGTCCTTCCTGAACAGAGTCGGCAGACTAAATTCATTAAGGCTTGTATGGGTTCCAGGCCACTCTGGGATCCCAGGAAATGAGATCTCTGATGAACTCGCCAGAATGGGTTCAGACGAGAGCTTCTCAGGACCTGAACCCGCTCTAGGTCTACCTGCGTCCACGGTAAGCTACTACATTAACGATTGTGTATTTAATACACACAACCGTAGATGGAGGGATTGTCCACGTTGCAGGATGACTAAGCGCGTATGCCCTGATGTCTGCAAAAAGGAAAATCGACTGCAGAAGGCTTGTGGGAGTTATCACGGGCCATTACACTTTTGCCAAGCATCTCTACGTGCTCGGCATCAGTGAGACGCCTACCTGTGCTGCATGTGGCGAGGAGGAGGATGACACAGCAGAGCATTTCCTTTGTGATTGTCCCGCCTTTGCCCGCGCACAGTGGCGCATCCTTGGAGCCGACGTGGTGTGTGCCGAATCCCTTAGTTCTACATCACTGAAGCTTCTTCAAATTTTTCTCTGGAAAACGGGGTAATGTAA
Organism: Eumerus sabulonum; assembly: GCA_951905685.1. Classification (NCBI taxonomy): domain Eukaryota; kingdom Metazoa; phylum Arthropoda; class Insecta; order Diptera; family Syrphidae; genus Eumerus; species Eumerus sabulonum. Next base: position 13,488,440 of record OX645060.1, read on the forward strand.
GGTGTCTGTCTGGAGTACAATGGACCAGTGTTTGCGTCTGAGTGCTCCAGCGAATAGCAGAGGCCCTCAACAAAAAAAAAAAACCTACTGTGTGAGTGTGCTGCTTACTGGCATCTTAAGAAGCACATCCTCCTCAGCGAAGTTATGACTCCTGAGGGGATCACCTTGGCTCCTACGAGAAGCATTCTCCACTTCACTATGTATGGAAGTGGAGAAGCTCCTCGGGCTAATCGGCTAGAAGGCCCAATAGATCTGCAAAGGTCGCAGTGCCATATGCTAGGAGTAGCACTAACTAAAAAAAAAGTTTTATTACGAACTCAAGATTTTTGAGTGAACTGTAAGTGGGGGACATCACAATAGGCCCACTTGTGGTCGCAGTGATAAGGCGACTCTGTCCCAACCCCCCAAATCCTCTCTAACACCAGTCAATCGAAAACTCAAAAGTACACAATTCCGTTAGAAACGGTTGAGGTCCACGTTGCAGTGTGCAAGATGTTATCCTACAAACGAGTGCCCGGGTAGCTCAGTCGGTAGAGCGTTGGACTTTTAATCCAACGGTCCAGGGTTCAAGTCCCTGCTCGGGCGAGCAAATATTTTCTGTTTTTTTTTTTTTAGTGTATTTTGCACATTTGCGAGATACAAAAAGCGGAGATTGAAGTGCACCACTCAAGTTTGTCTTTGGTAAGAGGAGAAAACGATATCCAGTTCATTGATTTTTCATTCATTGTGATGAAAGCCCTTCAAGGCTGTTTATCCGTCACCCATCCGCGGGTGTCTTTTCCATTGTTTTCTTTGCTTCTTCCGCCCCCTTAGCTAAGTGCTTTCCATTTTTTCCCGGTACTCTGTTCTACTTTTACGATTTTTATTGTTCGTATTCTTATTCTTATTGGAAGAGTCATCATACTTCATGTACAAAAGCCAGCGATACCTGTTTACAACCAGAACAAGACGGTGGTGAATAGGAACACTAGGACGTAGGGTAAGGATAAAAGACAAAATGAATCGATATCATGCTACTCTCCGTTTATATCTACGTGAAAATCAAATTATCTCAAGAAATAAAAACCAAAAACAAAAGAGAATGAGATGCTGAAGGGGATATTGGCCTCGTAGATTGCAGGAACATGCTCTCACACAGAGTTGACTGTCGGTTTATCCTTACCCGGGACAAAGTTGCGGTGTAGCTTTCGTTTGATGTTATCGGATTGGGTAGACAATAAAATAATGCAGACGGCAAGGTTGCGAGTGGTATACAAATGTCCTTATGTTCCCCGATGGGTAGCAGGAGGCTGCAAATAGCTAAAGTCAAAATTTGAGAACTTGAACGGTTGTATTGTGGCTCCTTTGCTTAACAGCATGTGTACATGTATACTCGTATGCCTATATGATTGTTTGCGCTGGAAAAGGGGTTATTACGTAGGTTGAATAGCACCAGATGACCACTTAAGTTGACAGGGAGTTTACCTTTGTGAGGAGTAAATTGGATGAATGCGGAATGAGGACGATTTCTTTGCGTTCCTAAGGGGATTTCTTGCGAATAAACATTGGAGGGAAGGACGTTGAGTTTGTAGGGGATTGCTTTAAGAGGTACAGGAGCTCCGGTTTCCGTAATAAAGGGCTTTTAAATCGCTTTCATACCTATTACACCTTCCCTCGAGCAATTATTCTTTATTATTTACTTTCTTATGTGTGGATCTCGTACTTGTTGCCCGCGGCAGACTTAGGCAAAAAAAAATCCTAGCTACCAACGTGTGAGCAAACGCCTCACAGCAATTCGTATCAAAACTGATTTCCGTAGTACCAGCTAATACGCGTTTACACCGCCACCCCTTATGTCGCAGCTTCTTCTTCTTCTTCTTAATGGGTGCTACAGTTCGGGGTGAACCTGGGCCTCAACCAACATGCCCCTCCATCTTACTTACTTATCAGGCCTGCGATCCATGGAGGATCTGAGCCTGAGCTATAGCTGCCTTCCATCCTTGACGGTCCCGGGCACGCTGCTTCCAGTTGTCAAGACCAAGATGTCTTACATCCGCGATTACTTGGTCTTTATACCGGAGGTTCGGTCTTCCTCTTCTTCTCGAACCAGGAGGCTCGGAGTCGAAGACCCTCTTAGCTGGAGCGTTGATGTCCATGCGCTCGATGTGGCCGAGCCAGTGTAGTCGACGGATCCTTGCCTTCCGGACTACATCCACATCTTGGTACAGCTCGTAGAATTCGTGGTTGTGTCTTCTTCTCCATTCACCTTCCTCACAGACAGGACCAAATATCCGGCGCAGAATTTTTCTTTCGAAAGAACCCAAAATCAGCTCCGCTGTCCTGCTTATCGTCCAGCTTTCGGCTCCGTACAGCAAGACTGGCAGAATGAGCGTTTTGTAAAGCATGACTTTGGTCTTTCAAGTGAGGAGTTTTGACCCCAGTTGTTTGGACAAGCCGAAGTAGCAACGGTTGCGAAGGGCAATTCTATGCCGGATCTCCACTGTGGTGTCATTTGTGGAATTTACGTTTGCCCCGAGGTAGACAAACTCCTTAACTACCTCGAAATTGTAGCTGTCAATTGTTATATTTTGTCCCAGGTGGTGAGCGACGGATTGGTTTTTGCTTGACAGCATGTATTTCGTTTTGTCCTCATTGATCTTAAGACCAAATCGTTTCGCTTGTTCTTCAATCGCCGTGAATGCTTCCACAATGCCACGGCGAGAACACGCGATGATGTCGATATCATCCGCGTATCCTAGCAGCTGGATGGACTTGTAAAGGATAGTGCCTTCCCTGTTGACGCCTGCCTGTCGCACTATCTGCTCCAGCACCAGGTTGAAGAAGTCACATGACAGCACATCTCCTTGCCGAAATCCGGTGCATGTTTCGAATGGTTCCGAGGTCCTAGAACCGAGTTGCACGGTGCCTCGTCGATAGGCTGATGTTATAAAATCTGCCTCTGATGCGGATCACAGCCAGACGATCACTTATAGGTTTAAAGTCGATGACCTTCGACCTTAACCGCTTTCCCACGACAAATCCGCATCCCAGTAAGTGCAACCTTTTGTGTCAGCTGTAATAAATGTCGCAATTTTTCTTCCTAATCATACCGTTTCCTATCCAGCGTATTTCCTGGACCGCAGTAATATCCGCCTTGTACTGCGTGAGGTTTCCTTCTAGTTTATGAGCAGCTCCGGGAGTGTACAGGGTTCTGACATTCCAGGAGCATACTCGCAAATCGTGTTCCTTTTTCGTGCGTTGTCGTCGTCGAGTATCCGTCCGTGTATCCAAGGCATCTTGCTCATTCATAACTTTGAACTTTGTTCACCTCCCAACGGTTGTTGAAGAGACTATCCAGAGGGCGCCGCGAGGAGGCCGTATGTCAACTTGACCCGGGAATTTAAACAGGGATCGTTGCTGACATCTCGCCAGGTTGAGAGCAATCAACAACTTTACCCTGTATGTCCGAGCCCATGCCCTCTCAATATCAAATATCGCACAATATTATTGAGCGTCTAGGGGCCGCTTTATATTACAAAGGCAACATCCATTCCCTGCGGGGATCGCAGGGCAGACGTACGAAGGTTTTCCATCTTGTTCATTTATCTATCGTCTAAAATGTACAGATGCTGAATACCATGAATAGCCATTACGGCAGGACATTTGTTCTGAGTGTGATTTCAACACGCCACGCCATAGAGACTTGGCACATGTACATATCATCAAATTCCCAAGACATTCGTATTGAGCTTTATCTACAGATCGCACACAAATCTCATCCGGGAAATGGGAAAAGAAAACTATAATTGAATCGGTCATTTCAAAAACCTCATAAATCACAAAATTACAATTTTTCAGGAATCAATAAAAACTGTGTCATTTACAGATAAACGAGTTTCAAAGAAGTTTTTTGGGCTTAATATAGTATTTGAGTTCTAAAAGATTAAAATGTCGAATAACCTTCACTTATGTGGTTTTTGAAATGACCGATTCAATTTGAAAATCTACAAAAATAAAAAAATTAAAAAAAGTGTGCGTCGGCCGGGAATCGAACCCGGATCAACTGCTTGGAAGGCAACTATGCTAACCATTACACCACCGACGCCACATGAATATAAGTGCTTTAATACCATATACAAATGGAAAGTTCAGCTACTCAATTGAAAAGCACATGCGAGTGAACCTTTAATGTAGCACCAAAGTAAACAATTGTTATTCTCCTAGGCAGTTGAACCAAGAGAAGCTCATTATGGCATTATGGCTTTTGATGTTGTTTACTGTTGCATAAGAGTATAAGCTACCGCGCTGTACATAGGCTCGTGCGGAATTAAGGCAATAAATATGCCGCAGGGCCGAGGGCGAAAGCTCAGGGAGTGGTGCAGCGCAAAATAATGCTCGGCCGCAGGGCCGAGGGCGAAAGCTCAGGGAGTGGTGCAGCGCAAAATAATGCTTGCATCTAGCTTCTCCCACTTCCAGATCATCGTGCGTGATGAGGAATAACATCCTACCCGAGGTGGCCCTGTCAAATAGCAAAACACGATGGATCTAGACCAGGGAAGGTCGATAATAAATCTCTTCGAGTGTGGCCAGTAACCTGCTCGACTAAAGCATAAACACCGCTCATAGACAAAGAACAGCCTCGGATAGTAATTATAACAATAATAACCACAATACCGTTGACGACGCGGCACGAAAAAGGAAAAAACGATACAACAACCGGAATACAATACGATTAGCATGTTGGAACATAACACCATTCAACAGCAAGGATCAAGAAACAATCATGGAACTTGAGAATCACAAAATTGACATCTGCGCAATATCGGAAACCAAATTGAAGGGCAAAGGAAGCAAAGCATATAACCATTACGTCCTGTTCCATAGTTGAAAAAAAAAGGCACGAGCGAGCTGCCTCGGGAGTAGGCATACTTATAAATGAGAAACACCTTAAGCATATTGAGCACACCGACTATGCAAATGATAGATTGCTCCGTATACAACTCCACCTAAAAAAGTCGAAACCGATTAACCTCATCAGCATCTAAGCTCCGAATATCACCAAACCGGAAGAACTCAAGCAAGAGTTCTACCAACAACTCCAACAAATTCTGGACAACATCGCTAGAAACGAAAAGGTCATCATCCTAGGAGACTTTAATGCCAGAGTCGGCAACGAAGTTATACCTGGCGTCAAAAGTTTCTTTTACGAAGAGCCTCTCAACGAAAATGGCAACTTGCTTTTAGGTGGCGCTACAGTCCGTGGTGAACCTGGGCCTCAACCAACAAGCGTCTCCAGCTGGCACGGTCTTTGGCCAGCTGTTTCCAGCGCCGCACGCCCAGTTGGTTAAGGTCCCCTTCCGCCTGCGTGCGCCACCGATGATGCGGCTGTCCTCTGCCGCGCCTTCCTTCCGGAGTGGATTCGAAGACTCTTCGGGTCGGAGCTGTATTTTCCATGCGCTCTACATGGCCTAGCCACCTTAGACGCTGTATCCGTAGACGTCGTACCAGGCCGATATCGCTGTACAACCCGTACAGTTCTTCGTTATATCTTCTCCTCCATACACCGTTTGAACGAACGGGACCGTAGATAGTGCGCAGAACTTTCCTCTCGAAACGGCCAAGGGCATCTTCATCCGCTTTTGTCAAGGTCCGAGCCTCTGCGCCGTAAAGGAGGACTGGGATGATAAAGGTCTTATATGTGTCACCTTGGTTTTCCGAGAGAGGGCTCTACTTCTCAATTGCCTCTTGAGCCCAAAGAAACAGTGGTTGGCAAGAGTGATTCTGCGTTTTATCTAAGCGGTTGTTATCGCCTGTCATCAGTGAGCCAAGGTAGACGATTTCCTTGACCAATTCAAAGTTATATCCGCCCATACGTCAGTGTTGTCCGTCTCTTTTGGATGAAAGCAGATATTTGGTTTTACCCTCAATAACCTTGACACCCATCTTAGCCGCTTCTACTTCAATGCTTACAAAGGCCTCATTGACGTCTCGCTGTGTCCGCCCAATCACGTCAATGACGTCGGCGTACGCAAGCAATTGAGTAGACTTGAAATAAATCGTACCTCTTGTGTTGGCCAGTGACTCTTGCACGATCTTTTCAAGCACGATGTTGAAAAGGTTGCATGACAGCGCGTCACCTTGCCTAAATCCTTTTTTAACATCAAAGGTCTCGGTTTGCTCATTACCGACCTTAATGGAGCACCGAGAATTCTCCCTTGTCATCCTGCACAGTCGGACGAGTTTGGCAGGGATGTTTAAACTAGACATGGCTTTGTATAGCTCATCTATATACACGCTGTCATATGCAGCCTTGAAATCGACGAAGAGGTGGTGAGTGTCGATTTGGTATTCCTGGGTCTTCTCCAAGATCTGCCGTAGCGTAAATATTTTGTCTTTTGTGGCTTCACCTGGCCTAAAACCACACTGATAAGAGCCGATCAGGTTATCCACAAACGGTTTCAGGCGTTCACACATTACGGCAGAGAAGATCTTATATGCGATGTTAAGGAGACTTATTCCCCTATAGTTGGCGCAGTTATCGGGGTCTCCTTTCTTATGGACCGGGCAAACGGTGCTGAGATTCCATTCGTCGGGCATGCTTTCCTTCGACCATACCTTGGAAATGAGATGGTGCATGCACCTTACCAGCTCATCTCCAGCCGCCTTAGGAAGCTCAGCAGACAAGCCGTCTGCACCCGTGGCTTTATTAGACTTAAGTCTTGATATCGCAATTTTGACTTCGTCTAGGTCGGGTGGACGGAATTCTCCTCCATCGTCGTGCATTACGAATGGCTCGTTCTGCCTGAAAGCGGTATCTTGTCTATCATCGCCGTTATACAGTCTGCAGAAGTGGTCTTTCCAAATCCTCAGCATCGACTGCGATTCTACTACCAGTTCTCCAGATCCCTGCAGGCTGCCGCTCTGGCTTGGTAGCCATGGCATGTTCGTTTTACCTTATTGTAAAACTTACGGGCGTCATTCCTGCGGAAGCATCTCTCCATCTCCTCGATTTCACGCTTTCTGTGCTCTCTCTTCTTTCTTCTGAAAAGCGTGTGTTCCCCCCTTCTCTTCTGCTCATAGATTTCGCGAGCAGCTCTCGTCTGTCGTTGCAGCATGGCTTTATATGCCTCTTGTTTTGCTGCATGTGCTTGTTCGCATTGTTCATCAAACCAGGAGTTTCTAGGTGGTGGCGGTTTGAAACCCAGCACCTCTGAGGCAGCGTCACTGACGGCGCTCTGGCAATGCGCCCATTCCTGCTCTATTGTTTGTGCTGCTGTGGGCGGATTTTGAGAGAGCTTGGAGGAGACACGATCGGCAAACAATACCTATTACCCACATAAACAACAACATAAATATACCTTCTCAAACTCTAGGGGACAAAAGTCAATCATCGACTATGTAATAACCAATAAATCAATACATCCATCGTCGATCTTGGATGTCAGAGTACTAAGCTCCGCAAACACCGGAACAGACCACAACCTAGTATGTACTAGCTAAACTTCGATTAAAATTCATAACAAATCATAAGAGAGACCCGCGCCAGCAATAATAGCGAAGTTCAACATTGAATCACTCAGAAATGATTCCACAAGGGAACTATATCAAAATAGACTGTACAACAGAATCGAATCCAACAAAATCACTGACCTAGACGACATAGAAACATCTTGGTCAAAAATAGCGACAAATATGTATCACCACAGCAGCTAAAGAAGTAATAGGTACAAGGAAAATCGATGTCAATAACAATAGAAGACACAAGATCCAGTGATCTCATCCGACATGGAACATGACATATGTATATGGGGGTCAGAGAAAGATCTGGAATTGGCTCCGGAGCTTAAAGAAACCAGTGAACGGGCTCGTCAGCACATCCACGATACCAACCGAAACTTGGATAAAACACTTCTCGTCGCTGCTTTGCACCGAAGAACAACCGTTAACACCAATATAAAGGAATTCGGATGATCCTGTCTTCACGGGACCCTCTCGTCAAGATATTGCGATGACAATACGAATGCTGAAAAACCACAAGTCCCCCGGTATCCCCAACGAACTAGTTAAACATGGAGGATCAAGTATCTGTGAAGAAATCCACAAGCTCTTCCTAAAAATATATGACAGCATTTGGAGAGACAGCATCACCATCCCCGTGTTTAAAAAACCGGCCAAGTTCGAGTCGGACTCGTGCACGAAGGGTTCCGTACCATCTGTATACATAAATATAAAAGAGACTATGTATGTTACCTCATCAAATGACAGATCTTGGTTGCAGGCAGAATTTTTTGGATGAAAATCATGTCTGTTGTATGGGAGCCCCCCTTAAATAATCATTTTGTTTTGTTTTTGTTTTGTATTTGTCGTGGTAGCGGCAACAGAAATACATCATCTGTGAAAATTTCAACTGTCTCACTATCACGGTTTATGAGATACAGCCTGGTGACAGACGGAGGGGCGGACAGCGAAGTCTTAGTAATAGGGTTCCGTTTTACCTTTGGGTACGGAACCCTAAAAAGGTGATAAGAAAGAGCCCAAGAATTACCGGGGCATCTCTCTGATTGGCTCCATCCCCAAGCTCTTTACAAAAATGCTTGCCTCCGAAATCACCAAAAAGGGCATGTGCTAAGAACAGCAAGGCTTCCGGAAAGACAGATCAACGGTCGACGCCATATTTGTTGTACGACAAATAAGTGAAAAAGGCTTAGAATTCAACAAACCTACGTACATGTGCTTCGTCGACCTAACAAAAGCTTTTGATCGTGTTCGACTACACGACGTCATCGCACTTTTGAAGGCGAAGGGCATTCCTTCTAATGTACTAGCTATCATTAAGGAGCTGAACACCTACAACAGAACATCAATCAGCGCTAACGCTAAGACGACCGATATGGTTCCCATTACTTCAGGAATCCGGCAAGGGGACAGCCTTAGCCCGACCCTCTTCAACATTATCATGGAAGCTATCATCAAAGAGGTCAAGGCAGCCGCTCCTGGCTATCGCATGTGGACCCATATAAGCAGCAGCAGGAGGGCATGGGCTCGGACATACAGAGTAAAGTTGTTGATTGCTCTCAACCTGGCGAGATGCCAGCAACGATCCCTGTTTAAATGCCCGGGTCAAATTGACATACGGCCTCCTCGCGGCGCCCTCTGGATAGCCTCTTCAACAACCGTTAGGAGGTGAACAAACGTATGCAGCGAAAAAAAAACCCCGACCAGAATGGCGGTTGTGCGGCGGGCTAACAATCCGCCCACGTAAAAAACCTAAAGTTATGAATGAGCAAGATGCCTCGGATACACGGACGGATACTCGACGACGACAACACGGTTTGCGAGTATGCTCCTGGAATGTCAGAACCCTGTACACTCCCGGAGCTGCTCATAAACTAGAAGGAATCCTCACGCAGTACAAGGCGGATATTACTGCGGTCCAGGAAATACGCTGGATAGGAAACGGTATGATTGGGAAGAAAAATTGCTGTCACAAAAGGTTGCACTTACTGGGATGCGGATTTGTCGTGGGAAAGCGGTTGAGGTCGAAGGTCATCGACTTTAAACCTATAAGTGATCGCCTGGCTGTGATCCGCATCAGAGGCAGATTTTATAACATCATGACAGCTACAATTTCGAGGTAATTAAGGAGTTTGTCTACCTCGGGGCAAACGCAAATTCCACAAATGACACTACAGTGGAGATCCGGCATACAATCGCCCTTGGCAACCGTTGCTACTTGGGCTTGTCCAAACAACTGGGGTCAAAACTCCTCACTCGAAAGACCAAAGTCATGCTTTACAAAACGCTCATTCTGCCAGTCTTGCTGTACGGAGCCGAAAGCTGGACGATAAGCAGGACAGCGGAGCTGATTTTGGGTTCTTTCGAAAGAAAAATTCTGCGCCGGATATTTGGTCCTGTCTGTGAGGAAGGTGAATGGAGAAGAAGACACAACCGCGAACTCTACGAGCTGTACCAAGATGTGGATGTAGTCCGGAAGGCAAGGATCCGTCGACTACACTGGCTCGGCCACATCGAGCGCATGGACATCAACGCTCCAGCTAAGAGGGTCTTCGACTCCGAGCCTCCTGATTCGAGAAGAAGAGGAAGACCGAACCTCCGGTATAAAGACCAAGTAATCGCGGATGTAAGACATCTTGGTCTTGACAACTGTAAGCAGCGTGCCCGGGACCGTCAAGGATGGAAGGAAGCTATAGCTCAGGCTCAGATCCTTCATGGATCGCAGGCCTGATAAGTAAGTAAGTAAGTAAGAGATATGAAAAAGGAGGTAAAAACACAAGCCAACAAAGCCGCTACTATCTCAGGCTGCCTAAGACATGCTATATGGCGAAATAGATACATGAACATCGACTTGCATCCAGCCAATATTAACATATGCAGCAGAAACTCGCGCAGACACCAGCACAACCCAACAGATAACGACCACAGTGGAAATGAAAACCTTAAGATCTATTGTTGGATACACACGCCTAGATAGGACAACGAACGCCGAAATACATGAAATCTGCAAGATAAGTGACATCTCGCGTTGGACAAGAACCAGGAGAAGGATGTGGAGAGACCACGTTCAAGGAATGCCTTAAGACAGCTTGGCCAAAATGGCATTAGAGGGCACAATAAGCAACCCGCGGCCGCGAGGACGCCAACCGAAAAGAGTGCTGGACATCAGGCTCGGCCGACCAACAATGGGCAACGCTAATCGTCCATTAGTTTCGTCCTCTTGTAATAATCGTATCACCATACACACAAATGTAAATGTTGTCAACGAACAGGATTAATTCCTAAATAAAGAAGAAGAAGAAGATGCCGCCAGGTCGATTCAGTATCCATATTGCCCACTTGTTCTGTTCATATAGCCAAGAAATAGGTTAGGTTAGGTTAGATACATGGGTGCCCTATTAACGAAAAGTCAAGGCTCATCAGAAGTTCCACAACTTAATCGAAATTCGATATATCTATGGTCCGACAGCGTAGCATCAGGTAACACTCTCCAGTTAGTGATGTCCTTCACATATCTGTTGAATAGGCTCAGGTCAATCACCTCCTGTCGTCTTGTCGTAACAAACGTTGGTTGAGAGCCAACATTGTTGATGGTAAGGTCAGACGAGAGAGTAAAGTCTAAAAGCGGTCCCCTTTTTTATTGCATTTGCTGATGCCCCAGCAGTGTTTTGGACATTAGCATCGCAACACAAGATGAGAACAATCTTTCTGGCTTCATAGTACTCTACGAGTTCAGATACTACCTTCGGTGGTGGAGGTAGTATCGAGTTGTAGGGAAAGTAGGCAGACGCAACGACGAAGTGTTCTATTACTCCGTGCGTTTTAAAGCTTACCCTAGCAGCCACCACATCTTGTCGACAGAAGTGTCCAAGTTTGGTTGCCGATAATGAGTTCGATATGATGGGGCAGACCCTAGGCCTTTCGGATCGCTCATCATAAAGAATCGTAGCATCACGTATACCACCAAGGCCACATAGGCGTTTATTCCACACCCATGGTTCTTGAAAGGATACGATGAGGGGGTTTGTACTACTGCATGCAATTCTGCTACTTAAAAGAGCGGTAGCAGCCTTGCAATGCTGTAGATTGATCTGAGTAAAAATCATAGATTCATATTGCAGGGCACGTTCCATCCTTCGACTACTTGACATTAAAATGGAAAGAGATCCTACCAAGGCCGAAGTAGGGGCGTGAATCGTACGCAGATTTCAGAGTCACGACAGGGGCATCATTCATCCCCTTCAAGCCCTTACTCTCTTTGTAGGAGTAGGTAACCCAAGCTCTCGTGTCAAGCCCTGACTAACTACCTGGTAAGTAGCAGTTCCCAGAGGGGGAGATTTTCGTCATCACGTTCCTGATCCAGGCCGATGTATGCTGCAATGAACAGCTCACCACAAATGTGCCATTCATCAAAGCAGACTTTTCTGTCTGTAAACAGAAACCCGTGGCCGAGGCTAGCTCCCGCAGACGATCCTCACAGCGCTTGCAGTTTGCGTTGGTCATTCCACTATCATCGCCAGCTTTCCCTATCCTATCCTTTTCAGAGGAGATGGCCGCCTCTCTATAAGAGGGCTGCTTCTCTTGACTCCTTACGGAGGAGTCCTCCTCTCGAATGAAGGGGTTTTGTTGTCTGATATACCCGCCTCCGAGGAGCGGTTTTTGGCTATCTTCGGCTTCTGGCCCATGCTTTGATCCTTTTGGGTCACCACATCTGCTATTGGACTCCGATTTTCCACCGGAGAGGGAGGCATCACACACTCTCTCCCTAGCGAGGCTATCCTTGGCGGCGGTCTTCCGTTTGCGGGAGCTTTTAGCTTCTGCTTCCTTCGGAAGTCGCTCTGGGGCAGCCTTGCCATTTCGAGGACTGCTATCACCCGTAATGACTTTGCCTTCTGCGTTTAGAGTCTGCCTGTCAGCCCCGCCACCTTTTTCGGCAACAGCGCCGGCCATGGTAGAAACCGGTCCCATCATTCTGGGAACTGATCACACTCTTACTGTGTGGTTGAACCTCCCCAGTAAGAGGAAGTGTTGGAGGCGCATGCCGAAAGTGCTAGCATGCTTGTGCCTCCTGCAGCAGCCTTTCCTGACCGGCAACGCTTTCTGGCGGCTGCGCACCGCCGAGAGGGGAGAAGACCCCAGTTGAGAGGGTCGGATCGGTTTCGGTAGGAGATACCTCCGTCGACCTAACCCTCTTATCTGGATCTTCCCTTCTTTTTTGGCATTTAACAGTGCATTCAACAGTACGTCCCAATTCTGTAGCGCGTTCAACCTCTGCGGTTTCCTGTGCCACGCCACCGTTGGTTCCGCCTCCGCTGGATGCACCACTCATGCTCAGTCCGACCAAGTGGTCAGAGAATGAACCGCAGGAGTCGCTGCGCTTCTGGGTTGCCGAAGAGTTGCAAATGAATGGTGGGGCCTCCAGAATCATTGCCTCGGTTGCGGTCAAAAAGATCGCGAGTGAATTTCCGCTGCTGCAGGTTCTGAAGTACACAAAACCATTGAGTTGTCCTTTCATTTTTGTGTCTTCTAGCCATACGGTGTCGAAGGCTTTTTCCAAGTCAATCAGGCAGGCATCCGTATATTGGTTCCTGCACTTATTCCATTGGATATCCGGGACGAGTTTCGACGTGGCATGTATAGTATCATTTCCCGCCCGTTATCCCACTTAGACACCTTGCCGATACTCGGAAGGGAACTTATCGACCGGAGATTTGCCGGGCTAAACACGATGGTGTACCTCTCTATAGCCTCTGGTGGAAGGTTTGGTGCTTGAGCACGATACTCACGGATTTTGGCTTTTTCAGAGAATCGAAGACCAACTAGAGATCTTCCGTCGAAATGAACTGGTGTTAGTACTTTCATTGGCGAGCGTGTTGGTTGACGTGGAGCGCATGAACATCAACGCTTCGGCTAAGAGAGTCTTCGTATCTAGCCCTCCTGGTTCGAGAAGAAGAGGAAGACCAATCCTCACGAACGTAAGACAACTTACGACTGTCAAGGACGGGAGGCAGCTATAGCTCAGGCTCAGACTCCCCATGGGTTGCCGGCTTGATAAGTAAGTAAGGTGTGTATGCGGAAGAACTATGGACCTCTACTTCTTCCTTGCAGTTTTCCGAAATCTAATTTGTTCCATCAAGTCTACGACCAGCTATATGCCTGGGTGAAGTGCCGTATCAACGCCCAGAACTGAAGCGCCATCTGTGCATCATTCGTCAGTTACTGACCACTGGGAACCACGAGCTTTGTTGTAATAACCAACGCATTGGAGGTGCCTCTTGGATAATGAACAACTAAATCACAAATTGGACAACAGAATTGAAGAGAGGAGTTTCCTGGTTGTCGACTGAAAGATCCATAAGAATCGCTCAACGGCTATATTGTCAATTGAACATGTCTCTTGTAGGATTAAGGACGACACCATCATAATTCATGTAACGTCAGCAACAAATAAAAGTAAACAAAGTCGAATCACTCACATAATTGCACGTCCTGCGAATGTTCATCAAATCCTCGTTGTATATCCACCAGTTCCCTAACTATCCACACCTTCGCTGTCGTAATTCTCACTTATATCCCGCTCCACGCCGGTAAATCTAACCGATGGCCTATTCTGATAACTCAACGAATAAGTCTCATTCAAGCACACGCTATTAGCACGATTCGTACTCTGTAAAGAAAACGAAAAAACCATTTCAGACCTCCCGCACTCATCATTCCAACTATTCATTATACTCTACCCATCGTTCCAGGTCGCAGAAATTCAAATCATATTCACAATTCCTCGAATCCGTACTATGACGACCGTCACAGGCTGCCTTCCGTAAAAACAGACCGCGATTTGTCGAGAACAATACCGGCGTACGGTGGCTAACTATCGTTTCCGTAAACAACACTGGAGTGGGATGACTCGTATCACGATTGTCGTTAGAGTTTCTGATTTCACTTGTCCCGCACGGATTTTCTCTTAACATTATCGAGTCATTTGGGGCATCAACAGTTCTGGTGCATCACAAATCACTAAAATTCAATAAATCTCATTTGGAACTGATGTGCTGTGGGTATTGTCCACGTTCCTGGCAGTTTCAACAAGTCCTTCTTCGGTATTGTGTGTATTCCAAATGGTTTTATTGATTTTTTTCTTTCGTTGTAAGGTACTCCAGGGCGAAGACGTTCGACTGAGCGTCGGGTTTATGCCCTCAAATTGGAGCTGAATGACCCCAAGTACGTAAGGAATACCAAATCACGGTATGGAATTAAAAAAGGGAGAAATTGATTCTATAATTAGCACCGATTGGAAACACTGTTATTGGGGATTATGTCGTTCCAGGCGGAAGGGTAGTCGGGCACCGCTTGCAGTTTTGACTGGTGGTACTATAATGAAAACAAACCGAACGTAAGCGCGTGTCAAACGGAACGTAACAAAAGGCTGCGTGACAACGAGCTTTTACGATAGAAATGCGTTGGCAGAAGCTAACGAACGTTGAAATTTGAATTTTTAATAAGCAAATGGAAATGAGTTGGTGGTAAACGACTAACAGAGGCCTCGAAGTGGTAGCGTTTCCGATGTGCGCTGGCCCGCAGGACAGCGAGTAGAAGCCACTGCAGCCGAACATCTAGCAGCTCTGTTAGGTAAGTCATATTTTCACCTCCTCGTGGTGCCACCTGGGGATTTCTATATGAAATCTTCTTCTTCTTTGATGGCGTTACAGCCCATGAAGTACCAGAGCCAAGCTTCCCTCAATCACCCATGTTGTGTGTGATTCATTTTTCACACAGGTGAAAGGGACCTACAGTTTAATGCCGATTCCGAACGGCGTGAGTCGAGAAGCTTTTTCACGGCAAGTATTCTACGGGGAGGTTTTGCCAGTACCCCGCCGAGGAGGAACGCCGCGAAATAAACATTCGATGGCGTCGGTGTTATCGGGATCCGAACTCGCTCATCGTGCATATAAAATATGAAATCTACTCTCGATAAAAAACGGATGAAAAACTGCCACATCTACTACGGTGACTGCTATAGGGAGAGGGGACAGAGACTATGCGGATGCGGACAGAGACTATGGATGCGTATATGTTGTTAGTGGTGGACTAAGGCATAAAGTCCTAAGCTTTCGGTATGTGAGTGAACGCCTCATAACGATCCGCATCAAGGCAACATTTTGTAACACCAGTCTCATACGTGTCCATGCCCCCACGGAAGACAAGGATGATTCCATCAAAGATGATTTCTTTGATCTCCTAGACAGAACATATGCCAAATACCCCAGCTATGACACCACCAAAATTATATTAGGAGATTTGAACGCTAAGCTGGGTAAGGAAAGCATCTTTGAACGAGTCATCGGCAAACACATCCTACATGACACCACATCCGATAACGGACACATGCTGATCGACCTTGCCACGGGGCGAAATCTTCTCTTAGCTTGTACACGCTTTACGCACCTCGATATACACAAAGGCACCTGGCGGTCGCCAGATCAATCAGTCACCAACCAGATTGATCTCATCACAATTGACGTCAGACCCTCCTCCACTATTTTTGATGTTCGTACTTCCGAGGGGCGAACATCGACTCAGACCACTATCTTGTAATAGCCATGATACGTCAACGGATAACACGATCTTACTTACTACTTAGGTGGCGCTACAGTCCGTGGTGAACTTGGGCCTCAACCAACAAGCGTCTCCAGCTGGCACGGTCTCTGGCCAGATGTTTCCAGCGCCGCACGCCTAGTTGGTTGAGGTCCCCTTCCACCTGCGTGCGCTACCGTTGATGCGGCCGTCCTCTGCCGCGCCTTCCTTCCGGGGGGGATTCGAAGACTCTTCGGGTCGGAGCTGTATTTTCCATGCGCTCTACATGGCCTAGCCACCTTAGACGCTGTATCCGTAGACGTCGTACCAGGCCGATGTCGCTGTACAACCCGTACAGTTCTTCGTTATATCTTCTCCTCCATACACCGTTTGAACGAACGGGACCGTAGATAGTGCGCAGAATTTTCCTCTCGAAACGACCAAGGGCATCTTCATCCGCTTTTGTTAAGGTCCAAGCCTCTGCGCCGTAAAGGAGGACTGGGATGATCAAGGTCTTATGTAGTGTCACCTTGGTTTTCCGAGAGAGGGCTCTACTTCTCAATTGCCTCTTGGCAAGAGTGATTCTGCGTTTTATCTCAGCGCTGGTGTTGTTGTCGTTGGTCATCAGTGAGCCAAGGTAGACGAATTCCTTGACCACTTTAAAGTTATATCCGCCCATGGTGACGTTCTGGTCAATACATTGGTGTTGTCCGTCTCTTTTAGATGAAAGCAGATATTTGGTTTTACCCTCATTAACCTTGACACCCATCTTAGCGGCTTCTACCTCAATGCTTACAAAGGCCTCATTGACGTCTCACTGTGTCCGCCCAATCACGTCAATATCGCCGGCGTACGCATGCAATTGAGTAGACTTGAAATAAATCGTACCTCTTGTGTTGGCCAGTGACTCTTGCACGATCTTTTCAAGCACGATGTTGAAAAAGTTGCATGACAGCGCGTCACCTTGCCTAAATCCTTTTTTAACATCGAAGGTCTCGGTTTGCTCATTACCGACCTTAATGGAGCAGCGAGAATTCTCCATTGTCATCCTGCACAGTCGGACGAGTTTGGCGGGGATGTTAAAACTAGACATGGCTGTTCATAGCTCATCTCTATACACGCTGTCATATGCAGCCTTGAAATCGAAGAAGAGGTGGTGAGTGTCGATTTGGTATTCCTGGGTCCTCTCCAAAATCTGCCGTAGCGTAAATATTTTGTCTTTTGTGGATTCACCTGGCCTAAAACCACACTGATAAGAGCCGATCAGGTTATCCACAAACGGTTTCAGGCGTTCACACATTACGGCAGAGAAGATCTTATATGCGATGTTAAGGAGACTTATTCCCCTATAGTTGGCGCAGTTATCGGGGTCTCCTTTCTTATGGACCGGGCAAACGGTGCGGCTTTATTAGACTTAAGTCTTGATATCGCTATTTTGACTTCGTCTAGGTCGGGTAGACTGAATTCTGTTTCATCGTCGTCCATTACTAATGGCTCGTTCTGCCTGACAGCGGTATCTTGTCTATCATCGCCGTTATACAGTCTGCAGAAGTGGTCTTTCCAAATGCTCAGCATCGACTACGACTCTACTACCAGTTCTCCAGATCCCTGCAGGCCGCCGCTCTGGCTTTGTAGCCATGGCATGTTCGTTTTACCTTATTGTAAAACTTACGGGCGTCATTCCTGCGAAAGCATCTCTGCATCTCCTCGATCTCACGCTTTCCGAGCTCTCTCTTCTTTCTTCTGAAAAGCGTGTGTTCCTCTCTTCTCTTCTGCTCATAGATTTCGCGAGCAGCTTTCGTCCGTCGTTGCAGCGTGGCTTTATAAGCCTCTTGTTTTGCTGCATGGGCTTGTCGCATTGTTCATCGAACCAGGGGTTTCTAGGTGGTGGCGGTTTGAAGCCCAGCACCTCTGAGGCAGCGTCTCTGACGGCGCTCTGGCACTGCGCCCATTTCCGCTCTATTGCTTGCGCTGCTGTGGACGGATTTTGAGAGAGGTTGAAGGAGGCACGATCGGAAAAGATTCTGGCAGCCTCTTGTGATTGTAGCGTTCCGACGTCAAACTGATGTTATCCTACTCGACTCTAAGCATTCTTCATATCCTCATTCGTACCTTTGCTACAACAAGGTTGTAGTCCGAGTCGATGTTGGCTCCTCGGTTTGTTCGTACGTCGGGAATACTGGAGGAGTGTCTGGCGTCGATCGCAGTGTTGATCAATCTGGTTGTTGGTCGATTGATCAATAGACCTCCAGGTACCCTTGTGGATATTGAGATGGGGGAATCGTGTGTTTGTTACAAGGAGGTTACGCCCCGTTAGGAAATCGATTAGCCTAAGTCCGTTGTCGGAAGTGATGTTATGGAGGCTATGCTTTCCTATGATTCGATTAAGCTAATGTTTCCAAATTCAGCTTTGATACGGATTGTTATGAGGCGTTCGCTTACATCCCGGAAGCTTAAGACTTTTTGTCGGAGTCTTCCTTGAATAACGAATCCGCACCCGAATAGGCGCTGTTTGTTCTCCTTGTAGCAGTTCCCGTAGTAGATGTCGCAGTTTTTCATCCGTTTTTTGCCCGGTCCATCCCACCGCACTTCTTGGAGTGCGGTTATATCTGCTTTATTGCAGTTAAGAGTTTACTCTATTTGATCGCCTGCACCTGTTCTGTTAAGGGACCTCACATTCCAGGTGCAGACTCTCAAGTCTGTTAGTCGTTTGCAGGGGTCATCAGCTTTGCATCCCTCCGTATCCCTCTTTTCGCGTCCATGTAATACTCTAAATCACGTCCAAATAACATCCTGCCTCTGGCACCACTACCCGCCTCCTTAGTTTATACCCTCGTCCCGTTACCTCATTCTCTCCTAGGTTAAGCTCCTTTAGTTTAAGTCTTGTTTAAGTTTAGTTTTAGCAGCTAGAAATAAGAATGGCGAGCTTCCTGGGCCACTTAACAGAACTAGTCTCATTTAGGCTATGGCCCGACAAGCCATACCTGGAAAAAATGCCCTAAAAAACCGAAAAGATGGCTTTGTACGAGGAATGTTCGGTCTCTCAAAAGACCACGCGCAGCCGGTCAGATATTACCAAGATCTCCTTCTTCTTAATGGGCGCTACAGTTCGGGGTGAACCTGGACCTCAACCAACATGCTCCTCCAACTAGCACGACCTTTTGCTAGCCTTTTCCAATGCCGCACTCCCAGTTGGCTGAGGTCCCTTTCCACCTGTGTGCGCCATCTTAGGTGCGGCCGTCCTATGTTTCTTCCTGCCTCGGGGTTGGATTTATAGACTCCCCGGACTGGAGCTGGGGTGTCCATTCACTCAACATAGCCTAGCCATCTTAGGCGTTGAAGACTGAGTAGACTTATGTCGCAGTACAGCCCGTAAAGCTCGTGGTTGAATAATTTCCTCCATTCCCTGTCTACGTTTATAGGACCGAAAATCACGTGCAAAATCTTTCCTTCGAAACCACCAAGGACCTCCTCATCCGCTTTTGATATTGTCCATGTCTCTGCGCCGTACAGCAGGACCGAGATGATAAGGATGTTGTATAGTCAAGTTTGTGGTTCGGGATGGCTTCTGAGTCCAAAGAAACAACGATTGGCAGTAACGATTTTGCGTTTGATTTTGGAACTGATGTCGTTGTTCCAGGTCACCGCGGAGCCAAGGTAGACGAAGTCCTTAACTACCTCAAACTTATATATATATACCAATACAAGCGTTCGTCGCGAAATAAACATTCGATGGCGTTGGTATTATCGGGATCCGAACTCGCTCTTCGTGCGCCAGAGTCCAACACACTAACCACTGCGCCACGGCGCAGGTCAGGGAGACGGAATTCTCTACTATCTTTGCGGTCAAGAAATGGATCATTCTGCCTGACAGCGGTATATTGACTAATATCGCCGTTATACAGTCGGCAGAAGTGGTTTTCCCATATTCTCAGCATCGACTGCGATTCAACTACTAGGTGTCCGTTCTCATCCCTGCAGGCTTCCGTTCTGGCTTTATAACCTTGGCATGTTCGCTTTATCTGTTGATAAAACTTTCGAACGTCACGCCTGCAGTAACACCTCTCCAAATCCTCAATCGCGCCCTTCTCGTGCTCTTTCTTCTTTCTTCTAAGAAGCTTATGCTCCTCCCTTCTTTTTAACTCGTAGAGCTCACGAGCTGCTCTTGTTCTTTTATGCAGCGAGGCTTTATATGCATCCTGCTTCACTGTGTGAATCCCCCTGCACTCGCCATCGATCTATGTAGGTGTTTCTTCGTGGTGGAGCCTTGAAGCCCAAAACTTTAGATGCAGTGCTTTTCAGGGATTGTTTTCAAAGGTTCCGCCGCTGTTCTATTTACAGTGTGGAGGGTTGAGGTGTATTGGGGAGCTTAAGGGAGACGCGATCGGTTAAAGCACGAGCGATTTCTGGCGATAGTAGCTTTCCGACGTCATAACTTTGTATTCTTACTCTAATCCGCTGCGTTCGTGATATCTGTAAGCGCATCTTGGCTACTACAAGATAGTGGTCCGAGTCGATGTTAGCCCCTCGGAAAGTTCGAACATCAAGAATAGTGGAGGAGTGTCTGACGTCGATCGCGATGTGATCAATCTGGTTGGTAGTCGATTGATCAAAAGACCGCCAGGTGCCTTTGTGTATATCGAGGTGCGGGAAGCGCGTACTGGCTAGAAGGAGATTTCGCCCCATGGCAAGTTCAATCAGCCTGTGTCCGTTATCGTATGTGGTGTCGTGTAGGCTATGTTTGCCGATGACTCGTGCAAAGATGCTTTCCTTACCCAGCTTAGCATTGAAGTCTCCTAGTACAATTTTGATGTCATAGTTGGGACATTGGGCATACGATCTGTCTAGGAGATCGTAGAACTCATCTTTGACGGAGTCATCCTTGTCTGCCTTGTCTGCCGTGAGGGCGTGTACGCAGATCAGCCTGATGTTAGAAAATTTGTGTGGATCGTTATGAGGCGTTCGCTCTCATGCCGAAAGCTTAGGACTTTTTGCCTCAGTCCACCTCGAACAACAAATCCGCATCCGAACAATCGTTGTGCTCTATTCCTATAACAGTCGCCAATAGCAAGTCGCAGTTTTCCATCCGCTTTTTACCCGACCCATTCCATCGCATTTCCTCGATGGCGGTTAAGTCCGCTTTATAGTGGTCTAGGGCGTCCGCAAGTTGTTCGGCTGCACGTGGCCTGTTTAGGGACCTAACCTTTCACGTACAGAGCCGAAGTTCATTGTCCTTTTTCGTTCCTTGCAAGGCCGTCAACATTAATTCGGTCCGTTTTATCCGAGGCTTGTGGTTGCTTCTGAGCAATTGTGGAGTTTTCCGGTAACGGTTTGCTAGACCATAGCCTAATCGTCATTAATCCTGTTTTGTGGCCGTACCCGTCGGTAGATGCCTATCTTATGAGGCCTTTGTTAGTCTTTTACCATTCAGTGCGATGGGATGTCCCGGTTACGATGTTAAAATCGTAATGGAAGACTTTAACGCGAAACTGGGCAAGTAAGTCGCTTTTGATAGGGTCATTGGCCAGCACAGCCTACACAACACCACATCCGAAAATGGATTTAGACTGATAGACTTCGCAACGTGGCGAAATCTTCTAGTTGTCAGCATGCGTTTACATCCACAAGGGGTCTTGGCGGTCTCCGAATCAATTAACCGTCAACCAGATTGACCACATTGCGATTGATGACAGACACGCATCCGATATTCTGGATGTACGAACTTTCCGATGAGCCAACATCGACTCGGACCACTATATTGTGGCAGTCAGGTTACGACTACGAACATGCTTGGCCCAGAAAAATCGAATAGTCAGCGGCATACGACGTCCATTGGGACGTCGATTGAAGCATTGGCTACAATCGCAAGAGTTCTCCAGAGCCTATGCCAATCCCGACTCCCTCAACACCTGCTCAGACCGTACAATATCATAGGACCCGTAGTCAATAAGCTTTAGACAGTGCTGCATCTAAGGTACTGTGTTTCAAAACGCCACCAACAAGGAACCCATAGTTTGACGAAGAGTGTAGGAGGGCACACGCAGCCAAGCAGTAAGCCTATCAAGCGGCGCTGCACAGAAGGGCTGCTCGTGAGCATTATGAGTAGAAGAGGAGGTAGGACAAACATGTCAAGGATATAAAACCAGTATGGAAGCCTGCAGGGACGAAAAGGAAAACCTAGTAGTAGATTCACAGTCGGCAGATCAATGACCCATTCACATCGGACGATGATAGCAGAGAATTCAGTCCGAGAATTAGCGATTGAATCGCTAAAAGTTGGCAAATCCGCCGATGTGGATGAAGTTCGAATTACGGCTCTCTGGTGTCATTAAGGTGGCCTGGGAATGCGGTGAGACACCTAGCGATTGGCAGACTGAGGTAATTGTCCCTCTTTTCAAAAAGGGGGATAAAAACGGGTGCTCCAACTATAGGTTCCCCGATAAAGACTAGGCTAAAGTGTTGGAGGCGCGTTCTAGAGCTATGGTTGAATCCAGGATAGGGGATGAACAGTGCGGGTTTCGTCACGGCAGAAGTACAACCGACAAACTTTTCACTCTACTCTACTCGAGAAGGTTTGGGAGTACGTCAAACCGATCTGCTGCTGACCGAGTTCCTCAAGGTAAACTCTGGAGAGTTCTGCAAGAGTATGGGATTGCTGGTCCTCTATTGAGGGCCATTCAGTCAGGATTAATGGTAGTAAATCAACACCTTTCACCGTGGGCGTTGGACTTCGCCAAGGGTAAGTCCTGTCACCTCTCCTAATTATTATATATATGGAATGGATGTTGCCGCGCAGTCCTGGCGAGGAGTGTTTCACATTGGAAGAGTTGAGGGTAAGCCATCTTCTTTTTGCAGGTGACTTAGTTGTCCCACAACCTCCCAGACGGAACTCCAGCGCGCGCTAGATAGGTTTGTGCCCGTATGTGCTGATGCTGGAATGAGGGTTAAAGTGGACAAATCCGAGGTTATGGTTATTTCCAGAACACCTGTCCAATGCACTCTACATGTTAGTGGAGTCCCATTGAAGCAGGTGGAGAGGTTTAGGTATCTAGGGGTCTTCTCCACGAGTGATTGTAGGAGTAATACTGAGCTTTCCCGCAGGATTGGCCAAGCTGAGTCAATTTTGAAATAGGTTGGAAGATCTGCAATCAGGAAGACCGAGCTTGGTGTCAAAGCCAAGTTAGAGGTTTTCAACTCAGTATTTGTTCCAACTCTCCCCTATGGTAATGAAATTCGGGTATTGGCCAAAAGAATAAGATCGCGAATACAAGCTGCCGAAGTGAGATTTCTTCGTGCTGTTGTGGGAGTTACTCGCCTGGGTGTGCTTGGGCATAGCTCCTGATGAATTAGAGTCGATAGCGGAGGATCGAGTGGCCGCAGGATCTCCAGCGTGGGCGCATTACCCACGCGATACTTGTAGTGGAACATGCGGGCCACTGAATGTACACTGAAATGTGTACATGTGTATGTAGGTAGGTAGGTAGGTAGGGTCGTAGCCTTCCCAGAATTGAGAAGAATGCACATTGGCCAGGGAGGCCCGTTGTGCAGCTACGAGGGGGTTTTACCCCCCTATTCGTGGAACCATTTTGTGCTTCTTAAGAAGTTAAGAAGATCAAGTATCCTACTTTCTGAACATCTGTCAGACCGTTAAGGAAGTAAGAGCCTAGGTAACGTTTCCTGATATTGCAATGAGCTGGACAGGCACGAGAAGGTGGTGAATCGATTCGACCTCCTCCTCGTCCTGACAGCTTCTGCAGAAATCATTCGGAACTATTCCTAGTTTTTGTACGTGACTGCCAATGAGGCAGTGTTCTTTGTACGTGACTGCCAATGAGGCAGTGTTCTTTTTAGGGAGATTAAACTCCTTGTTCGTTGACTGTCAAGCCGGGGCCAGATTTGCCTGGTGATGACGCAGGTATGACCCTGTGTCCATCTCAGGTTCGTCTCGGCCCTGGCGAGATTGGTCAGATTATGTTTAATCGTTGTAAGGGGTACTCCCTCACAAGCCACGATTGATTGTAGCGTCGTTCCTTGTTTGGCGAGTGTGTCGGCTTTTTCATTTCCTGCAATGTCGCTGTGTCCTGGTACCCAGATAAGCTGTATGTTGAACTGTTCTGCCATCTCGTTAAGAGATCTGCGTCAGTCGAGAATAGATTTTGATGTGTACGCATAGGACTCCAGCGAATTTAAGGCTGCTTGACTGTCTGTGAGAATGCGAATATCCGTGGTGGATATTACGTTCCACTTCAGCCAAGACAAAGCCTCTTTTATTGCCAACAATTCCGCCTGGAAAACCCTGCAGTGATCTGGTAATTTTAGAGCTTTTTGTAGCTTGAGTTGTTTGCAGAAAACTCCACTGCCCACCCCGTCTTTGGTTTTAGACCTGTCCACGCAATTTCTGCGCGGTTGAGTTTGGCGGGTCCAGTTCTCCTGTCCGGATAGATCATCGTAAAGTTTTTGTCCAAGACTATGGTGGGTTCTGTGTTTTCCAGGTTTTCTGTAATAGTTATCCTGTTTTGCAGGATGGAGGAGTGGCCAGTGACATAGCTCGCCCATTTCGAGTTGGCTTTTAGTCTTATGGCCGTGTGTGTGGCAATTTGCTTACCGTAAATATCGAGTGGTGGAAGGTCTAGTATCATGTTGAGCGCAGCCGTTGGTGTGGACCTGAGGGCCCCGGTAATGCACATACATGCCATCCTTTGTACCTTCTCGAGTTGTTTGTGGTATGTTGTCTTGTCTAGTGCAGTCCACCAGACTATCACTCCATACATTACTATGGGTCTAACGACCGTGATGTAGAGCCATAAGGTGATCTTGGGGTTGAACCCCCATTTTTTTCCTAGGGCTTTCTTACATGTGTAGAGAGCTATTGTTGCTTTTTTTGCTCCTTCAATTGTATTGCTCTTCCAAGTTAATTTCCTGTCGAGTATAATGCCAAGGAATTTGGCACTAGGGGAGTAGGCTAACCTGGTATCGAGCAGAGTGATAGGGTAGTTTTCCGGGATTTTGTGCTGTTTGGTAAATAGCACGAGCTCCGATTTTCTGGGCGTTAATCCTGAGCCCGTTACTATGCGCCCATTTGCCCGGAAATGAGAATGCCGTTTGCATGCGGTCATTCAGTGTAGATAGGTATTTACCTGAGATTGTGATGGCAACGTCATCGGCGTAGGCAACAACGTCCAGACCTTCTTTCTCCAGTTTGATTAGTAGTTCATTTACAAGTACGTTCCAGAGAAGAGGTGAGAGGACCCCACCTTGCGGGGTTCCCTTGGTGACTACTCTGCTAGTTACTAGGCTTCCCCACTTAGAGTGAATCTTGCGCGTTAATAACAGCTCGCTGATCAGCTCTATCAGAGTCCTCCCCACCTTTAGCTTTTCTAGCCCTTCTATTATTGCTTTCGGAGTGACGTTGTTAAAGGCGCCCTCTATGTCTAGGAAGGCTGTTAGAGGCATATGTATGTAAGTCACCTGAACATCGCCTATAAAATCTTTTCTGCTGCACTGTCTGAACGCCTGTAAACGTTCGTTAATAAACTGATTGGTCCATATCAGTATGATTTCAGGCCCGGGAAGTCCACTATCGATCAAGTATTCACAGATCCTGGAAAAAATCAACGAGTTCCAGATCGACACCCACCATTTGTTTGTCGACCTTAAGGCTGCATCCGATAGCGTACATAGAGATGAGCTACACAGCACCATGACTAGTTTTGACATCCCTGCCAAACTCGTCACATTGTGCAGAATGACATTGGAGAACTCTCGCTGCTCCATCAGGGTCGGAAACGGCTTGACCGACACCTTTTATGTCAAAAGAGGGTTTAGACAGGGCGACACGCTATCGTGTGACTTTTTCAAAATCGTCCTTTAAAGGATCGTGCAAAACTCACTGGTCAACACGAGGAGCATGATCTTTTTCAAGTCCGTACAACTGTTCGCATCTGCCGATGACATGGACATAATTGGACAAACTCAGCGAGAAAAAGGACAGGATAATTTCGAGGTAGTCAAGGACTTCATCTACCTAGGCTGCGCAGTGATACGTAGCAATCACATCAGTGCCAAAATCAAACGCAGAGTAACTCTTGCCATCCGCTGTTTCTTTGGGCTCGGGAGGCAATTGAGAAACAGAGCTCTCTCTCTCGGAAAACCAAGGTGACCATATACAAGACCCTTATCATTCCGGTCATACCTTATGGCGCAGAGACATGGACCTTATCGAAAGCGGATGAGGAGGCCCTTGTGAAAGATTTTCCGCTCGAACTATATAAATGGGGAGTGGAGGAGAATACGTAATAGTGAATTGTACGGGCTGTACAGCGACGTGAATGTAGTACGGCGTTCGCGGATCGAACACCTAAGATGGCTAGGTCATGAATCCAACCCTGAAGAGCGACGCGGTCGAGGGCAGCTAATTTTAAGGTGACACGCAAGTAGAAGACGACCTCAACCAACTAGGCGTGCGGCAATGGAGACGTAGCAGTAGAAAGACCGTAGCAGTTGAAGAGACTTTTTAACGGAGGCCCAGGTTCGCTATGAATTGTAGCGCCGAAGAAGAAATAGAAATGTGTGAGTCGGTGGTTGCGGTTGTCTTACTGTGGTCGGTTGTCGTGGTCGAATTACTCTGTCGGTGGTCGTAGCCGAATTACTCTGTCGGTGGTCGTAGTCGTCTAACTCTGGGTCGGTGATCGTCTAACTCTGGGTGGCTGGTTATGGTCGTCTTACTCTGGGTCGGTGGTCGTCTTTTTCTTGGTCGGTGACTGTCTTATTCTGTGTTGGTGGCCATGATCGTCTTACTCTGGATCGCTGGTCGACGTCTAACTCTGGTTCGGTGGTCGTCTAACTCTGGGTCAGTGGTCGTCTAACTCTGGGTCGGTGGTCGTCTGACTCTGGGTTCGTGGTCGTCTAACTCTGGATCCATGGTCGTCTAACTCTGGGTCGGTGCTCGTATAACTCTGGGTTGGTGGTCGTCTAGCTCTGGGTCGGTCGACGTCTAACTCTGGTTCGGTGGTCGTCTAACTCTGGGTCGGTGGTCGTATAACTCTGGGTTGGTTGTCGTCTAGCTCTGGGTCAGTGGTCGTCTAACTCTGGATCGGTGGTCGTCTAACTCTGGATCCGTGGTCGTCTAACTCTGGGTTGGTGGTCGTCTAGCTCTGGATCGGTGGTCGTCTAACTATGGGTCAGTGGTCGTCTAATTATGGGTCGGCGGTCCGCTAATTCTGAGTCGGTGGCCGTGGTCGTCCTCCTTTGGGTCGGTGGTCGCCGGCTTACTTTAAATCTGTGGTCGTGGTTGTCTTACTCTAGATTGGTGGTCGTGGTCGGCTTTCTCTGAGTGGCTGGTCGTTTTACTCTGGGTCAGTGGTCGTAGTCGTCCTCCTCTGGGTCGGTGGTTGCCATCTTACTTTGGATTGGTGGTCGTCGTCTTACTCTGAATCGGTGGTCGTAGTCCTCTTACTCTGGGTCCGTGGTAGTCGTCTTTCTCTGGATCGGTGGTCGTAGTCTTCTTACACGGTGGATCGGTGGTCATCGTCTAACCCTGGGTCGGTGGTCGTGGTCGTCCTGCTGTGAATGGGTAGTTGTGGTCGGCTTACCCTAAGTCGGTGATCGTAGTCGTCTAACTCTGGGTCGGTGGTCGTATAACTCTGGGTTGGTGGTCGTCTAACTCTGGATCGGTGGTCGTCTAACTCTGGATCCGTGGTCGTCTAACTCTGGGTCGGTGGTCGTTTAACTCTGGGTCGGTGGTCGTCTAACTCTGGGTCGGTGGTCGTCTAACTCTGGATCGGTGGTCGTGTAACTCTGGGTCGGTGGTCGTCTAACTCTGGGTCGGTGGTCGTCTAACTCTGGATCGGTGGTCGTCTAACTCTGAGTCGGTGGTCGTTTAACTCTGGGTCGGTGGTCGTCTAACTCTGGGTCGGTGGTCGTCTAACTATGGGTCAGTGGTCGTCTAATTATGGGTCGGCGGTCCTCTAATTCTAAGTCGGTGGCCGTGGTCGTCCTCCCTTGGGTCGGTGGTCGCCGGCTTACTTTAAATCTGTGGTCGTGGTTGTCTTACTCTAGATTGGTGGTCGTGGTCGGCTTTCTCTGAGTGGCTGGTCGTTTTACTCTGGGTCAGTGGTCGTAGTCGTCCTCCTCTGGGTCGGTGGTTGCCATCTTACTTTGGATTGGTGGTCGTCGTCTTACTCTGAATCGGTGGTCGTAGTCCTCTTACTCTGGGTCCGTAGTAGTCGTCTTTCTCTGGATCGGTGGTCGTAGTCTTCTTACACGGTGGATCGGTGGTCATCGTCTAACCCTGGGTCGGTGGTCGTGGTCGTCCTGCTGTGAATGGGTAGTTGTGGTCGGCTTACCCTAAGTCGGTGATCGTAGTCGTCTAACTCTGGGTCGGTGGTCGTATAACTCTGGGTTGGTGGTCGTCTAACTCTGGATCGGTGGTCGTCTAACTTTGGATCCGTGGTCGTCTAACTCTGGGTCGGTGGTCGTTTAACTCTGGGTCGGTGGTCGTCGAACTCTGGGTCGGTGGTCGTCTAACTCTGGATCGGTGGTCGTCTAACTCTGGGTCGGTGGTCGTCTAACTCTGGGTCGGTGGTCGTCTAACTCTGGATCGGTGGTCGTCTAACTCTGGATCGGTGGTCGTCTAACTTTGGATCCGTGGTCGTCTAACTCTGGGTCGGTGGTCGTCTAACTCTGAGTCGGTGGTCGTTTAACTCTGGGTCGGTGGTCGTCTAACTCTGGATCGGTGGTCGTGTAACTCTGGGTCGGTGGTCGTCTAACTCTGGGTCGGTGGTCGTCTAGCTCTGGGTCGGTAGTCGTCTAACTCTGGGTCGGTGGTCGTTTAACTCTGGGTCGGTGGTCGTCTAACTCTGGGTCGGTGGTCGTTTAACTCTGGGTCGGGGGTCGTCTAACTCTGGATCCGTGGTCGTCTAACTCTGGGTTGGTGGTCGTCTAACTCTGGGTCGGTGGTCGTCTAACTCTGGGTCGGTGGTCGTTTAACTCTGGGTCGGGGGTCGTCTAACTCTGGGTCGGTGGTCGTATAAGTCTGGGTTGGTGGTCGTCTAGCTCTGGGTCGGTGGTCGTCTAACTCTGGATCGGTGGTCGTCTAACTCTGGATCCGTGGTCGTCTAACTCTGGGTTGGTGGTCGTCTAGCTCTGGGTCGGTGGTCGTCTAACTCTGGATCGGTGGTCGTCTAACTCTGGATCCGTGGTCGTCTAACTCTGGATCGGTGGTCGTCTAACTCTGGATCGCTGTTCGTCTAACTCTGGGTCGGTGGTCGTCTAACTCTGGGTCGGTGGTCGTTTAACTCTGGGTCGGTGGTCGTCTAACTATGGGTCAGTGGTCGTCCTCGTCGTGGTTGTCTTACTCTAGATTGGTGGTCGTGGTCGGCTTTCTCTGAGTGGCTGGTCGTTTTACTCTGGGTCAGTGGTCGTAGTCGTCCTCCTCTGGGTCGGTGGTTGCCATCTTACTTTGGATTGGTGGTCGTCGTCTTACTCTGAGTCGGTGGTCGTAGTCCTCTTACTCTGGGTCCGTGGTAGTCGTCTTTCTCTGGGTCGGTAGTCGTAGTCTTCTTACACGGTGGATCGGTGGTCGTAGTCTTCTTACACGGTGGATCGGTGGTCATCGTCTAACCCTGGGTCGGTGGTCGTGGTCGTCCTGCTGTGAATCGGTAGTTGTGGTCGGCTTACCCTAAGTCGGCGATCGTAGTCGTCTTACTCCGGGTCGGTGGTAGTCGTCTTTCTCTGGATCGATGGTCGCGGGTCAGTGATCGACGTTTTATTTTGATCGGTGATCGCCGTCTTACTCTGGGTCAGTGGTCGTCGTCTTACTTTGGATTGGCAGTCGTCGTTGTCATCGGTCGAAATAACAGCTTTGTTATGTTGCCAATCATTTTTAGTATATACATAGCCTTCGCGAGGGGTGGAGCATACACTTAGGCCGGAGAGGTTCTTTGTGTTGCTACGAGGAGAGTCGACCCCCTTTTCAGAGAACTATTTTGCGTTTCTTAAGTAGTTCAGAAGATCAGTTATCCTTATCCGCTGAACGTCAGCCAGATCATTAAGGAGGTAAGATCCTAGGTATCGTTTCCTGCTTTGGCAGGGGGCCGGACAGACGCAGAACAGGTGTTGAATGGATTCATCCTCCTCTTCATCTTCACAACTCCTACAGAAGTCGTTCGAAACTTGCCCTAGTCTCTGTGCATGACTGCCAATAACAGAGAGACCAGTGATGACACCAACTTAGTCGTTGTCGATACGTTTTAGGGAGATTAGTCCCTTGATTCGCTGTCGGTCAAGTCGTGGACAGATTTGCCTGGTGGTTCTCAGGTTCGTCTTGGTATTAGCTTGATTCGTTCGTTTTAACTTAATGGCTGCTTGTGGTATACCTGCACGTGCCATTTTTTGTTGTGTCGTTGCTTATCTGGCGACCATGTCAGCTCTTTCATTTCTTGAAATATCGCTGTGCCCTGGTACCCGTCAGAGGTGTATGTTAAACTGTTCGGCCATCTCGTTAAGAGATAGGCGGCAATCGGGGCTTGCTTTAGAAGCGTAGGTATAAAACTCCTGCGATTTCAGGGCAGCTTGGCTGTCAGTATCGAATATCTATGTTAGATATCACGTTCCACTTTAACCAGGACAGGGCT
Source organism: Eumerus sabulonum (assembly GCA_951905685.1). Taxonomy (NCBI): domain Eukaryota; kingdom Metazoa; phylum Arthropoda; class Insecta; order Diptera; family Syrphidae; genus Eumerus; species Eumerus sabulonum. The sequence goes on from OX645060.1 coordinate 13,519,141, forward strand.
CCCTTTAATGCTAACAGCTCCACCTTAAAGATGCTGCAATAGTCCGGTAGTTTTAGCGCCTGACTTAGGTTTAATTGTTTACAAAAAGCTCGGCTAGTAACCCCGTCCTTTGTTTTTGACCCATCTGAGTAAAAGTCGTTAAGGACCTTATCTATCTGGGCTCCGCAGTGACCTGGAACAACGATATCAGTTACGAAATCAAACGCCGCATCACTCTTGCCAATTGCTGTTTCTTTGGGCCCAGAAGGCAATTGAGTAATAGAGCCCTCTCCCGAACGACAAAGTTGACTCTATACAAGACCCTTATCATCCCGATCCTGCTGTACGGCAGAGAAGCATGGACACTATCAAAAGCGGATGAGGAGGTCCTTGATCGGTTCGAGAGAAAAATGTTGTGTCCTATAAACGCAAACGGGGGATGGAGGAAAAGACTCAACCGCGAGCTTTACGGGCTGTACAGCGACATGGGTCTAGTCAGGTGTCTATGTATTCAACGAAGTTCTGAAATCCTTCAGGAAACATGAGAACATAGGCTTTTGCCATGTACTTAAGCTCACTCCCGAAGAGTCGCCTACAGTTCACTTAATTTGTCTACGACATCCCCGCTGTTCTACCCAAGGCTTGTCTAGCAACGTCTATACTGGGGACAGCAACCCGTGTTGGTACTGGAGGAGTTATAAAGACCACTGATTTGCCTATAGGATAAGCTATATGACACTAGATAGGGTCTTATCTCTCCTTTGTGGGTTGCTGCTACTGCTGCCGCTGGTCTCCGCATTTTACTAACTTTCACTAATGGGCTATGTCTGCAGCGTTATACGAGTGTCTCATTTGAGGTTCCTGAGTCCCACTCGATCAAATTTTAGTGAAACCAGAGCTTAAAAGGCAAGATGTTGTCCATCCCTCTTCCCTCCTTTGAGAGCTTCCAACGTGAGTGACTTGTTCTGATAGTCCTGTGACTTGTTCTGATAGTCCTGTGGCTTGTTCTGATAGACCTGTGTGGCATGTTCTGATAGACTTGTGAAGAATGAGGCCCAATGATACCTGTGGCGGAAATAGCGTCCCAAGAAATGGCTTTGAGTAGATGTAATGGACTCTGAGCACCCCAAAAGCCCAGATTTCCTTTCTTGTTTAGACGCGATTTACGGCCTGCAAGCAGCAGCTAGTAGACTATCCGCACTTTGGAAGGGAAAGCCTTCAAGTCTTTGTCGCTTTCCATAATTTTCTTTATTTAGTTATATTTGAATTTGTTTTTTTCTATGCTTACACTAATACTACCAACCAAGTCATGTTCACGCCACGATCAAGAGTGCCGTGCTACTGCCACTAAGACGACGAGCTCGTCAGACTGGCCATGAGGAATTCCATTTTGTTCAGAAAGCTCTTGCCCTCGATCTTGTCGAACCGAACCTGTTCAATAAACCAACAATGTCGTGTCACTCTGTGAATTTGGTTTACCAAAGGCACACTCTTACCTCTTTGAAATGTCCACCGAGATTCTCCCAGAATTTCTCCGGCACCAGGGGACTGGGGAAGAAATCCTGTCTCGGGCTACGTGCAATGAAAACCTTCACGTCGATCTGTGGATCACAACGAATCTGTACGGCAATCATGCGATCACTATTGGGTGAGGCCAGCAAACATGAACTGGCATTCCCCAGAGGTTCCACCTCACCGATTCCCAAGTGATTGCTGTTGGAGAGCACTTGCCATGCCATGCATCGTGCGAGATTTAGTAGGCAGGAGATCTGATGTTGATTTATCTGACAGAGGATCAAATCGCGGAGTTCTTGAGGCTCATACGACAGGTGCATAACGCGTCCGTCGCGGCAAATACATTTCAGCGATCGCTCCTTAACGTGAATAACCAGCGGCGTGCGATTAATGTCATAACTGAAAGAAACAGACTCAACAAAGCTATCCCCACTAAGCATGCTCCAACTCACCCATGAGTGACTATATTAATCTTTACGCACGACATTGTCGGACTGTTCATCGTGTTCCAGTGCGACACGATTTGCGGATCCTTTACGTCACGTGCCAGCGTGTCGAGAACGTATTGCGTTCGTTTTCTCATGAATATATGCTGCGCCTGAGCGATGATCTGCTCCAGAATCGTCTGTGATTTGGTCATTTCGAGCAATTCATGACGATCGGCTGCCATCGGACCGGCCATCATTCGACGCTTACTGGGACCCATGGGCCCGCTGGCAGGATGCGGAAACGGGTGATGACTGTTCTTGTGGTGCACCTCGCGGAGGAGTTGATGCAGCGAGTGCTCCAGCACGTGATCGTGATCGTTTATCGGACCCGGTTGACTCGAGTCGAACGTTGTCGAGTGACAGAGCGATATGATCAGCTGAATGCCGGGCAGAAGCGTGGCGCGGATCTGGTTGCCGATGACTACGTGCGGTATGGGCGCTTGTAATTGGATTGCTTCCCTCGCCAACTGACTAAAGAGCTCTTTGCAAAACAGCACGTTCTGGGCGAACTCGAGCGTTTTCTGCCACACGCCCACTTGTTGCGAGAGGTTCTGACCCGTTCCCATCAGGTTCACCACCGCTGTGCACAGGTCTTCTTGGTCCTTTTGGGTGATCACCTTGATGTACGCCACTCCTTGGAGCTCGGCTGGAACATTAACTCTAAGCGCTGACGTGGGCTTCAGCACCGGCGGTGTAGCACCATTCCCCGGAGTGGTTGCTCCTGTCTCCTCGTCCGCCACATCCTCTGCCTTCGTCACCTCGAACGTTCCGCTCATTCCAAACTTCGAACCTGCTGTCCGGTAGCTAAGATCGCCGATTATCGCATTCGAAACCTTTTTCAGACGCCAGTTCTGCCGCAACCGTAGGAGTTCAATATGGAAATCGGACACATTGCGATTACGCTGTTCGCTGTGACAACTACGCAGACGTTCCGCACCGCTGAGAAGTACGTTTGCCGCTTGACTTAGGGCTTTCTTGCGCGAGTACACCTGAATGATGGGCTTCGTTTCTTCGGGCTCTTCGGGGACAGGATCCAGCACCAAATAGCGCTTATCTTTCGCAATCGAAATCACATCGGACAGCACACAGATTTCGGTTAGGGCGTCCTTCAGTTTGTTGCGCACCGAATCCCAGGGCCACAAGCTCGGCTGAAACTGCGACGGATCTTTGGTGTCCTCATCGGACTTTTCCTCTTTTTTCAAATCATCCAACGATGTTTTGCTGAAATCAATTCGTGATGCACATTTGGTCAAGGTTTCCGATAGCGTTGGCGGCCTGAAAGAAGCAAAAAGGAAAATTGTACGCGTTGACGTTGCAGGTGAGTCGGAGTCTGCACTTACGGTTGGTATATTTCCGTTCCGTCGTAGGTGATTTCTTGAATTTGGTTTTCGCAAGGTGCTTCCACGCATACGTTAACCGTACTCGTGATATTCATTATGAGAATGCGGAGGATTATTGCAAGAAATGCAATGCAATGTGTGTAGCCGGGGTACGTAGAGGCACGGTAAACAATTTTGGCAATTGATAAAATGACAGCATAGCTGACAGACATATACGTTCGAGACTCGATGTAGTGAAGCTTCAGTTTGTTCGATTCGGCTAAGGGTATGTTCGCATTTTATTTGGAATAATAAGAAAAACACGAAAAACAGCATTTTCTGAAAATGAGAGTAGAAAAAACGTACAAGTAGCAAAATGTAGGCGTCGAAAATGTGAATGCGAAGGCCGTTACAGCTACCAAAAGCGGTAATGCTGTCGGACAACGTGTCGCCACCATGCTGATTCTCATGGAATTACGGGCTACATGGAAGATTGGTGGCACCACTAATACGTCCGAGATCAGCCCACATTGATCAAAATAGAGGAGTGCATATGGGGGCTCAAAGCCGTTCGGCCTCACTCTCTCATGATACATATTGTTGGGGTACTAAGCCCCAGGGATCAAGTTATTGGCCGAAGTCATTACCCCTCGCGACCTCGAATCAGCTTTTTCAGAATGTTGAATTTTATGTATGTACTTCGACTTTGGCGTTCTTTGTAATCCGAGCCAAGTGCTAAGTGACAGGTAATGTCCAACACCCACAGTTTTCCATTAAGTTTGCGGGACATACGTAGGCAATCATGGGCCTGATTGAGACCATGGTGTAAATTACCTTCACCCTGGAATCGAGTTGACTGCTATGAAATAACCATCCCGTCAGAGCAAAGGCACTACACTTCTACTTGCTAATGGACGCCTGTCCGATCCAATGATTGCGATCGTCAACCGTTGGACCTCATCTGTGCGCGATTAAGTTGTCTGCGTACCCTATGCATTGGCGAAGAGAAGCTATCTGATCGGTGATGGAAATGCTGAAAAGGATCGGCAAATTGAGTAGAAGACACGTTGGCAATCTTTACAACGAACTCCTACCCGTCAAGAGGTCACAGGTCATATGGAGTAATGATTTACTTATGCCCAACTGTTTGAGCATATAGTGGCGTCCTTCCAACCAGACGAAGGCTTTTTTCAAGACAATCAGGCAGGCACCCGTACATTGGATATCTAAGACGAGCTTTGACGAGGCATGTATATGTAGTACCATGCGGTGCTCTGAAGCCAAATTGGCTAGAAGGAATGATGTCTTGTCCACAGCTCATTTAGACTAGACTCTCCAGACTAGCTTCTCGAAAGCTTCCTGACTTATTAAGCTTATTACAAGCTACTATACCTAAACAATCGAAACTTAAATCTAGGAGAGAATATGGTATCGCGAGGAGAGGATGAACATTAAGGCGGGTAGTGCCATGTGGGAGGTAGAAGAAGAGAGGGAGGATTTTAATTGGACGTAATAGGAGGTTTCTTTATGAATGGTAGAGATGAGTGAAAGTCAAGGGACATTTGAGAATGGTTAGCCTAACGTAGCATTCTACATATTGGTTCATAGTGGTTGGTAGTAGTTGGTGCGATGAGGTGGGAGTCGAAAAAGTAGAGTAGATCTAGGCGACGGGAGGTAGGGAGCGAGCAAGCAGAGCAAAGAAGCTAATCGTGTTTAACAAGGCAAACACCAGCTTCGATCTCTGCCCCTGCTCAATCCAAGTTGACACATAGCCTCCGAGTGGCCCCTCTGGGATAGCTGCCCAGGCATCCGCCGGACAGTGAACTAATGTGTGCAGGGACCAGCCCGTTGTTCCTTTTATGATCTCCTAGACCGAACATACGCCCAATGCCCCAGTTATGAAAGCAAAATCGTACTAGGAGACTTCAACGCAAAGCTGGGCTAAGAAGACATATTTAAATCGATCACAGGAAAGCATAGCTTCCATAACACCACATCTGACAACGGACTTAGGCTAATCGATTTCCTAACGGGGCGTAGCCCCCTTGTAGCAAGCACATTATTCTCCCATCTCAACATCCACAAGGGTACCTGGCGGTCTTTTGATCAATCGACCACCAACCAGATTGATCACACTGCGATCAACGCCAGACACTCCTCCAGTATTCTCAACGTACGAACCTTCCGAAGGGCCAACATCGACTCGGACCACTAACTTGTTGTAGCCAAGGTACGAATGAGGATATCAAGAACGCTTAGGAGTCGAATAGGACAAAATAAGTTTGACGTCGGAAAGCTACAGTCGCAAGAGACTGCCAGAATCTTTGCCGATCGTGTCTGGTCCAAGCTATCTCAAAATCCGCTCACAGCAGAACAAACAATAGAACAGGAATGGGCGCATTGCCAGAGCGCCATCAGAGACTCTGCCTCAGAGGTGCTGAGTTTCAAACCGCCACCACCAAAAACCCAAGCCCATGCAGCAAATCGCTTGCGTACGCTTACTTACTTAGGTGGCGCTACAGTCCGTGGTGAACCTGGGCCTCAACCAACAAGCATCTCCAGGCACGGTCTTTGGCCAGCTGTTTCCAGCGCCGCACGCCCAGTTGGTTAAGGTCCCTTTCCACCTGTGTGCGCCACCGTAAAAGCGCCGTCCTCTGCCGCGCCTTCCTTCCGGGGTGGATTTAAAGACTCTTCGGGTCGGAGCTGTATTTTCCATGCGCTCTACATGGCCTAGCCATCTTAGACGTTGTATCCGTAGTCGTCATACCAAGCCGATATCGCTGTACAACCCGTACAGTTCTTCGTTAAGTCTTCTCCTCCATACACCGTTTGAACAAACGGGACCGTAGATAGTGCGCAGAATTTTCCAGTGACTCACCCCGATCGTTGATGTTGCTGCTGCCTCATATCGTGTGGTGTGCAGGTCACACCCTACAACAAGTCTGGCATGTGCTAGCTCTGCATCCGTGACCAGGTTCACCCAGTTGGCCGGGTGGACTTGGGTGGTCGTGGGCTAGATAGGCCTAGGCAATCCAAAGCATGGAGGAGTTGCCCTCGATGCTAATAGCAGTGATATTTTGGGCACTGTAGGATGAGAGTGATCACGCACGTCGGTGAGCTTGTATTCTGGTGTTCCGAGTCCACGCACCAGGTTGTTGACCAGAACTATATCTTCTCCGCTTTTGGTGAGGCGGAGCATTAGTGCAGCAGCGGCGGCAGTAGAGCGGTGGAGATCAATTTGAAGAATCCGCAACATGACGGCCGCAGTTTTTTACCTCCACCGGTAATATTGGCAGACTCTTCGTCAGATTCGAGATCGAAATCTGTGACAGTCTCTCCAAGCTCGACCTCGGGGAAGTCCAGATCGGACAGTGGATTGCTATTTTCCCCGGTAATCTTGTTTCCTTCCGTAGGGAGGGGCTCCTCGGAGAGAGTTTCCTCATTGATCATATGTAGGCTCCAGGGGAGGGACTTGCTCTGGGCTCGTCGATGACCTGGAGTCGGCTGATGCTGTTCCGGAGGCTCTCTTAGCTGAGTCCTCCCCGTCTTTTTTTGTAGATTCTGAGCCTTGCAGAATCAAAGCCCAGAGAGATCATGCTATTAGCTTCTGCTAGAGATGCCAAGAAACCTTGATTGATTATGATAGTGACTAATCTTTAGGGTCATTTCACATCCTCCAGCTTGGCTATCTTCCAGTCCTTAGAAGGAATTTGCGGATTGTAGTTTTGGATAATTACTAGAATCTCCTTAGGATCTTCGGAATAGGCCGGTATAATGGCTCTAGACCTTGGTCTATTGGGGATTGGGTTCAAAGGTACAGCCTCAAGGAGGTCGATGTCATATCACTTTGCCGTTCATCAGTACTTAGACTGCTTTTTGAGGGCGTTGGACCAGGCTTTTGTACGTTTGCCGATATCTTAGCACCTTGTGGAGCGTCAGTCTTGGTACTGTTACTTGGGAGTGTTGGACCGGGGTTATGTATTATGGCGGCAACACCTCGCCGAGAATCAGGAGTTGTTTGTTCAGTCTGCCGATAACTTGTTTTCTGTGTTGTTCTTGTTGTCGTTATTTGTGTTGTTCATTTTGTTATTTTCATTTGTTTCATTTTAAGTGATTATTGTTCCCACGCGCAGAGATACGCAGATAATCCTGAGTACGCCTGGTGCTCAGGATACTCCGTTTACGACTGGGCTAGTTTTGAGATGGGCCACCAGCCAGGCTGATCCTCGGCACAGGTCTTGTAACAGCTTGATCCCGCCCAATGATCACATCTTGGCTTCATGTCTCCTCTGTGGTTGCCCCGAGAGTCTTTGACCTTTGCACTGCGTCGAGGTGTGTAGTCACGCAAGGGTTCTATCAGCATAACCTAAATTCGTTGTCTATTATAAACGCTGCCCATATCAGAGGCATTTAGCTGCATAAAGGTGTTGCAAGAAATCCGATCTATAAAGCACGCAGATATACTTCATAATTCACATAGATAGCTCTAGAAAAACGTCAATAATTACTTAATTTCTCATTTAGCGTCTCTGAATTATAAATCAACATTTCTCTTCCGTCTTACATTTTACGCCCCTACTGTAATGTCAATTTCTAGAAATGCACTGCGCCGAAAGCTCCCATATGTTTTTATAGCATATTTATAGGTTCTTGCAGTGTTGCTGCGGTATGTCAGTAAACATACGACCAGATGACGACAATTTGACATTTGGACAGCGCAATGTGTCTGCTGTTAGACCTACTTTTCCAGTCGTTTGCTAAGGAATAAATCCAAAACCTCTCGCTCGGTGCGAGCTACATTTCATCATCATCTTTTACCAACCAATTTACTGTGATAATACTGAGTCAACCAGGTAAGTGGATGAGCCGTCATATCTTGATTTTGTTTACATACCTTTCGTCTGGGAAGCACAGAAAACAGACGTGGTTCTTGGTCTACAGGGGTAAAAGGTGGTGTGAGGCGTGATGGAATTAGTCATGCCATCACGAAATAATTAATGTTTACCCAGCGCCAACTAATTGGTCCGGATGTTGGCCTAAATCCAATTTGCGAATAGATATTGCTCGCGATGCAGTGCCGCGACGCTGCAGTGAAGGACAGTAGTGTTTGTGGTTTCGGTCCCTGCGATATGGATACACAAAGGTTTCGGCAAGTAAGACTGGGTTACGTGGTGTTTAATTAAGGGTCGCGTAGAGTGTTCACGTTTTTCTTTCAATTCAATCCAACGATAAAGCTGGGTAGAGGTCAAAGACGCTATCGTCAAGCTTGTGCACTTGTCTGTTGACACATATAACAAACCTACATAAATGCGAGTGCATTGCAGGACAAGTGAGCTTTTCTGTTCTTTTATTTCCATTCAAATCTGGAGCATAAACATCGCGACAATAGACGCTATAGAAGTCAAACAAACCACTTGTTGAGGCAAAAGAATATGTGCACCACCGTTGCCACTGTTTACAAATGGATTTCTCTTTTTGCTTCACATCTCAGGCACTGTCTGGACGGTGTACTGTCTGTCTGTCTTTGGGTGTAAACCGCTTGTAGCACAGAATCTGAGAATTGCATTTTTTGATCTATTGTCCTCCTTTTGTCGTCTTTTCTCCTAGCTTCTTGCCATGACTTCTGAATCGGAATTCCTGAAATGTTACAACCAAATCAAGATGGGTTACGCCGAGGTGATCAAACACGTCGATGCGGCCGTTACGCTTGAGGAAGAGGAGCAAATATCGGAAGCTATACGCAGTTACAGCAAATGCATCGATGCCGTTGACCTGATCTTTGCCATTCCGGTTGGACTGCCCAACGATGTCGATAATGTCGAAACACAATGGCATGATGCATGCAAGATAATCCAAAGATTGAAGGCCCTTCGATTGGAGGTTGTCTACAGGCGAGCGTGCCTGGAATCAAAGCTCAATGCGATTAACACAAAGTCTAACGAAACTGGGACCACAAACTGCGAATCAACGGTTGCCGCGAATCAGGTATCATCGCCCTCGGGCTCGGGATCGAAGAATGCATCGCCATTTGCCATACCAAATGACTCAGGTGTGCCCATGACATATCGGCAAATCATCAAAGGACTACGCACGGCTATTGGCACAGAGGACACACCAATCAAGTTCGATGTTCTGTTCGAGTCTCACGCCCGACTGTACAAAATCCAAGCGAGAGGAGCTGTCACTAGTATAGAGGTAAGATACCAATCACCTTCCTTTGCAGGCACGACTCGGTGTCATTTGTTGCATTTGTTTTCTAGGGCGGCACTCACCTCTCAGTGGCCATAGTAGCGACCAATGCACCCGAATGGAAGTTCTTGAACAACATGTACTTCATTCACTGCCAAATGACCACAAGCGGTGAGCAGCAACAGAGTGACGGGGAGATGTCTTGGGTCTACCCGCTTGTGCCGGGGATTACAACATGCTTTCGCACGGATTACGGAGCCTACATACTGCCCGATATGGAAGCAGAAGAACTGGGCTCCGCATTTGGTATCATCCTCGATGGACAGGAACCCGAATATCTTCAGTTTTTTCTCGACCTAATCGAAGCCATCATCACGGGCGAGGTTCTAGAAATCAAGGAATGCGGATGGGTAACACAAGGTCCAGCTGGCACAGCTGTATCGAAGACCATTGTCGATACGGCCGAAATGATAGCAAAAAACCTTGTAAAGGGTGCCGAAAAGACGGGCGAATTGATGGTCAAAACCACGCCGTATATCATGTCGAAAATGTCACAGGCACCACCCGATGCGCCGCCAGTATGCTCGACTGTTCAGACATCGGTCGAGGTGGCCAAGAACGTGACGGGTGTAGCAGTAGGCGTCACAGGCTACATAGCCGGAAAGGTGGGCTCAGCAACGATGGCGATAGGACGTTTTCTAGCGCCCCATATCAGGAATCAAGGCGCAAACCTGTTGACCATCGGCTTCGGAATGGACAAGCATAACGCACAAGAGAAGGTAGATAGCTTAGCGAGTAAACTGAGTCTCCCAGACAACAGAGACTAATAAAACCTTAACCTTGACCCCCAGATTGCAGTTTCCTTTCTCTGTTATCTACCCTCACCCATTGGGAATGAAACAATTTTTAATTTCAGATGCAAGGCGCTCTAACAATCGCCGCTGGCGCCGTCCAAGGCTTTAGCACAATCTTCAATGGCTTAGAGGAGTCCGCCAAGATCCTCGGCAATAGTCTCAGCAACAACTCGGTCAGAATCATCGAGCACAAGTACACCTCCACACAACTTCCCTCACGCGAAACCACCTTTACTGTTCTCCTCTTTCCAGATACGGCCCGTCGGCAGGGCAAGTAGCGTCCGGCACATTCGAATCACTCGGCAATGCGTTTATCGTCAGCCAAAATGTCAGGTACTTTACGCCAAAAGGTATCGCACAACGTGTGGCCAAGAGCACGGGCAAAGGCGTCGTGGAAATCTACGAAGACGGACTGCGTACAGAATCGCAATACGTGCCAGCGGGCGTCTTGTACCCCGATCTCAGTGAACTTAGGGAACAATATTCGAAGTAGACTTTCTTCTATCAGCAACTATCACATCTCCGACTTGATATTTACCGTTGACACCCTTTGAGATTGCAATACTCTCTGGACGATATTAGTTTTTTACGTTTTTTCTTCGATTTTTCCTTTCCCTTCGAAACTCTTGTTCCTAGGTTTTAGTGTTTGTTTGCATTTAGGGAGTACATCCGTCGTTTTGTCAATGTGCTTGTTGTAGGGAATGCGAATTTAACTATTGTGTTGTGAATTGTACTAGGGATCCTTGTATATCATAGAAATAAACCGAAGCCTATGGCTACATAGGCTGAGTGAGACATTGAGACCAAATGGATTTGTTTTCGTTTATTGAGTTTGGACGCCGCAAAACAGGATATCTTTCCTTAGGGCTGCGACGAAACTAACCGGATGTCCAAGGGCTAGGCCGTCCGATACAAAAGTTGACGGCCCGGCCATTCCATTTCATATTCGCCGATGACCCAGCCCATCCAACTTACGATCGTCGATGGCCCAGACCATCCAACTAACGATTGTCGATGGCCCAGCCCATCCAACACCTAATAGTCGATGGCACAACACATCCAACTTACAATTGCCGATGGCACAACACATCCAACTTACAATAGTCGATGGCTCTGTCCATACGACTTACAATACTAGATGGCCCAGGCCACCCGACTTACAATAGTCGATGGCCCAGGCCATTCGACTTACAATAGTCGATGACTCAGCCCGTCCGACTTACAATAGTCGATGGCCCAGCCCATCCAACTTACAATAGTCGATGGCCCAGCCCATCTGACTTACAATAGTCGATGGCCCAGCCCATCCGACTTACAATAGTCGATAGCCCAAGTCATCCGGCTTACAATAGACGATGGCCCAAGCCATCCGACTTACAATAGTCGATGGCCCAGGCCATCCCGACTTACAATAGATGATGGCCCAGGCCATCCCGACTTACAATAGATGATGGCCCGGGCCATCCGACTTACAATCGATGATGGCCCAGGCCATCCGACTTACAATAATCGATGGCGCAGACCATCCGACTTACAATAGATGATGGCCCAGGCTATCCGACATACAATAATCGATGGCCAAGGCCATCCGACTTACAATAGTCAATGGCCCAGCCCATCCGACTTACAATAGTCGATGGGCCAGGCCATCCGACTTACAATCGATGATGGCACAGGCCATCCGACTTCAATAGTCAATGCCCCAGGCCATCCGACTTACAATAGTCGATGGCGCAGACCATCCGACTTACAATAGATGATGGCCCAGGCTATCCGACATACAATAATCGATGGCCAAGGCCATCCGACTTACAATAGTCAATGGCCCAGCCCATCCGACTTACAATAGTCGATGGGCCAGGCCATCCGACTTACAATCGATGATGGCACAGGCCATCCGACTTCAATAGTCAATGCCCCAGGCCATCCGACTTACAATAGTCGATGGCGCAGACCATCCGACTTACAATAGATGATGGCCCAGGCTATCCGACCTACAATACTAGATGGCCCAGGCCACCCGACTTACAATAGTCGAAGGCCCAGGCCATCCGACTTACAATGGTCAATGCCCCAGGCCATCCGACTTACAATAGTCGATGGCGCAGACCATCCGACTTACAATAGATGATGGCCCAGGCTATCCGACATACAATAATCGATGGCCAAGGCCATCCGACTTACAATAGTCAATGGCCCAGCCCATCCGACTTACAATAGTCGATGGGCCAGGCCATCCGACTTACAATCGATGATGGCACAGGCCATCCGACTTACAATAGTCAATGCCCCAGGCCATCCGACTTACAATAGTCGATGGCGCAGACCATCCGACTTACAATAGATGATGGCCCAGGCTATCCGACATACAATAATCGATGGCCAAGGCCATCCGACTTACAATAGTCAATGGCCCAGCCCATCCGACTTACAATAGTCGATGGGCCAGGCCATCCGACTTACAATCGATGATGGCACAGGCCATCCGACTTCAATAGTCAATGCCCCAGGCCATCCGACTTACAATAGTCGATGGCGCAGACCATCCGACTTACAATAGATGATGGCCCAGGCCCACCGACTTACAATAGACGATGGCCCAGGCCATCCGACATACAATAATCGATGGCCCAGGCCACCCGACTTCAAATAGTCGATGGCCCAGGCCATCCGACTTACAATCGATGAGGGCCCAGGCCATCCGACTTACAATAGTCAATGGCCCAGCCCATCCGACTTACAATAGTCGATGGCCCAGGCCATCTGACTTCCAATAGTTGATGGCGCAGACCATCCGACTTACAATAGATGATGGCCCAGGCCATCCGACTTACAATAGACGATGGCCCAGGCCCTCCGACTTACAATAATCGATGGCTCAGGCCATCCGACTTACAATAGATGATGGCCCAGGCCATCCGACTTACAATAGACGATGGCCCAGGCCATCCGACATACAATAATCGATGGCCCAGGCCACCCGACTTACAATAGTCGATGGCTCAGGCCATCCGACTTACAATAGTCGATGGCCCAGGCCACCCGACTTACAATAGTCGATGGCCCAGGCAATCCGACTTACAATAGTCAATGCCCCAGGCCATCCGACTTACAATAGTCGATGGCGCAGACCATCCGACTTACAATAGGTGATGGCCCAGGCCATCCGACTTACAATAGACAATGGCCCAGGCCATCCGACATACAATAATCGATGGCCCAGGCCATCCGACATACAATAATCGATGGCTCAGGCCATCCGACTTACAATAGTCGATGGCCCAGGCCATCCGACTTACAATAGACGATGGCCCAGGCCATCCGACTTACAATAATCGATGGCTCAGGCCATCCGACTTACAATAGTCGATGGCCCAGGCCACCCGACTTACAATAGTCGACGGCCCAGCCCATCCGACTTACAATAGTCGATGGCCCAGCCCATCCGACTTACAATAGTCGATGGCCCAGCCCATCCGACTTACAATAGTCGATGGCCCAGCCCATCCGACTTACAATAGTCGATGGCCCAGCCCATCCGACTTACAATAGTCGATGGCCCAGCCCATCCGACTTACAATAGTCGATGGCCCAGCCCATCCGACTTACAATAGTCGATGGCCCAGCCCATCCGACTTACAATAGTCGATGGCCCAGCCCATCCGACTTACAATAGTCGATGGCCCAGCCCATCCGACTTACAATAGTCGATGGCCCAGCCCATCCGACTTACAATAGTCGATGGCCCAGCCCATCCGACTTACAATAGTCGATGGCCCAGCCCATCCGACTTACAATAGTCGATGGCCCAGCCCATCCGACTTACAATAGTCGATGGCCCAGCCCATCCGACTTACAATAGTCGATGGCCCAGCCCATCCGACTTACAATAGTCGATGGCCCAGCCCATCCGACTTACAATAGTCGATGGCCCAGCCGATCCGACTTACAATAGTCGATGGCCCAGCCCATCCGACTTACAATAGTCGATGGCCCAGCCCATCCGACTTACAATAGTCGATGGCCCAGCCCATCCGACTTACAATAGTCGATGGCCCAGCCCATCCGACTTACAATAGTCGATGGCCCAGCCCATCCGACTTACAATAGTCGATGGCCCAGCCCATCCGACTTACAATAGTCGATGGCCCAGCCCATCCGGCTTACAATAGTCGATGGCCCAGCCCATCCGACTTACAATAGTCGATGGCCCAGCCCATCCGACTTACAATAGTCGATGGCCCAGCCCATCCGACTTACAATAGTCGATGGCCCAGCCCGTCCGACTTACAATAGTCGATGGCCCAGGCCATCCGACTTATAATAGATGATGGCCCAGGCCACCCGACTTACAATAGTCGATGGCCCAGGCCATCCGACTTACAATCGATGATGGCGCAGGCCATCCGACTTACAATAGTCAATGGCCCAGGCCATCCGACTTCCAATAGTCGATGGCCCAGACCATCCGACTTACAATAGATGATGGCCCAGGCCACCCGACTTACAATAGTCGATGGCCCAGGCCATCCGACTTACAATAGTCAATGCCCCAGGCCATCTGACTTACAATAGTCGATGGCCCAGCCCATCCTACTTACAATAGTCGATGGCCCAGGCCATCCGACTTACAATCGATGATGGCCCAGGTCATCCGACTTACAATAGACGGTGGCCCAGGCCCTCCGACTTTCAATAATCGATGGCTCAGGCCATCCGACTTACAATAGTCAATGCCCCAGACCATCCGACTTACAATAGTCGATGGCCCAGGCCATCCGACTTACAATCGATGATGGCCCAGGCCATCCGACTTACAATAGTCAATGGCCCAGCCCATCCGACTTACAATAGTCGATGGCCCAGGCCATCTGACTTCCAATAGTCGATGGCGCAGACCATCCGACTTACAATAGATGATGGCCCAGGCCATCCGACTTACAATAGACGATGGCCCAGGCCATCCGACATACAATAATCGATGGCCCAGGCCACCCGACTTCAAATAGTCGATGGCCCAGGCCATCCGACTTACAATCGATGATGGCCCAGGCCATCCGACTTACAATAGTCAATGGCCCAGCCCATCCGACTTACAATAGTCGATGGCCCAGGCCATCTGACTTCCAATAGTCGATGGCCCAGGCCATCCGACTTACAATCGATGATGGCCCAGGCCATCCGACTTACAATAGTCAATGGCCCAGCCCATCCGACTTACAATAGTCGATGGCCCAGGCCATCTGACTTCCAATAGTCGATGGCGCAGACCATCCGACTTACAATAGATGATGGCCCAGGCCATCCGACTTACAATAGACGATGGCCCAGGCCATCCGACATACGACTTACAATAGTCGATGGCCCAGGCCAGGCCATCCGACTTACAATATTCGATGGCCCAGGCCATCCGACTTACAATAGTAAGTCATCCGACTTATAATAGTCGATGGCCCAGGCCATCCGACTTATAATAGTCGATGGCCCAGGCCATCCGACTTATAATAGTCGATGGCCCAGGCCATCCGACTTATAATAGTCGATGGCCCAGGCCATCCGACTTATAATAGTCGATGGCCCAGGCCATCCGACTTATAATAGTCGATGGCCCAGGCCATCCGACTTATAATAGTCGATGGCCCAGGCCATCCGACTTATAATAGTCGATGGCCCAGACCATCCGACTTATAATAGTCGATGGCCCAGGCCATCCGACTTATAATAATCGATGGCCCAGGCCATCCGACTTATAATAGTCGATGGCCCGGGCCATCCGACTTATAATAGTCGATGGCCCGGGCCATCCGACTTATAATAGTCGATGGCCCAGGCCATCCGACTTATAATAGTCGATGGCCCAGGCCATCCGACTTATAATAGTCGATGGCCCAGGCCATCCGACTTATAATAGTCGATGGCCCAGGCCATCCGACTTATAATAGTCGATGGCCCAGGCCATCCGACTTATAATAGTCGATGGCCCAGGCCATCCGACTTATAATAGTCGATGGCCCAGGCCATCCGACTTATAATAGTCGATGGCCCAGGCCATCCGACTTATAATAGTCGATGGCCCAGGCCATCCGACTTATAATAGTCGATGGCCCAGGCCATCCGACTTATAATAGTCGATGGCCCAGGCCATCCGACTTATAATAGTCGATGGCCCAGGCCATCCGACTTATAATAGTCGATGGCCCAGGCCATCCGACTTATAATAGTCGATGGCCCAGGCCATCCGACTTATAATAGTCGATGGCCCAGGCCATCCGACATATAATAGTCGATGGCCCAGGCCATCCGACTTATAATAGTCGATGGCCCAGGCCATCCGACTTATAATAGTCGATGGCCCAGGCCATCCGACTTATAATAGTCGATGGTCCAGGCCATCCGACTTATAATAGTCGATGGCCCAGGCCATCCGACTTATAATAGTCGATGGCCCAGGCCATCCGACTTATAATAGTCGATGGCCCAGGCCATCCGACTTATAATAGTCGATGGCCCAGGCCATCCGACTTATAATAGTCGATGGCCCAGGCCATCCGACTTATAATAGTCGATGGCCCAGGCCATCCGACTTATAATAGTCGATGGCCCAGGCCATCCGACTTATAATAGTCGATGGCCCAGGCCATCCGACTTATAATAGTCGATGGCCCAGGCCATCCGACTTATAATAGTCGATGGCCCAGGCCATCCGACTTATAATAGTCGATGGCCCAGGCCATCCGACTTATAATAGTCGATGGCCCAGGCCATCCGACTTATAATAGTCGATGGCCCAGGCCATCCGACTTATAATAGTCGATGGCCCAGGCCATCCGACTTATAATAGTCGATGGCCCAGGCCATCCGACTTATAATAGTCGATGGCCCAGGCCATCCGACTTATAATAGTCGATGGCCCAGGCCATCCGACTTATAATAGTCGATGGCCCAGGCCATCCGACTTATAATAGTCGATGGCCCAGGCCATCCGACTTATAATAGTCGATGGCCCAGGCCATCCGACTTATAATAGTCGATGGCCCAGGCCAACCGACTTATAATAGTCGATGGCCCAGGCCATCCGACTTATAATAGTCGATGGCCCAGGCCATCCGACTCATAATAGTCGATGGCCCAGGCCATCCGACTTATAATAGTCGATGGCCCAGGCCATCCGACTTATAATAGTCGATGGCCCAGGCCATCCGACTTATAATAGTCGATGGCCCAGGCCATCCGACTTATAATAGTCGATGGCCCAGGCCATCCGACTTATAATAGTCGATGGCCCAGGCCATCCGACTTATAATAGTCGATGGCCCAGGCCATCCGACTTATAATAGTCGATGGCCCAGGCCATCCGACTTATAATAGTCGATGGCCCAGGCCATCCGACTTATAATAGTCGATGGCCCAGGCCATCCGACTTATAATAGTCGATGGCCCAGGCCATCCGACTTATAATAGTCGATGGCCCAGGCCATCCCACTTATAATAGTCGATGGCCCAGGCCATCCGACTTATAATAGTCGATGGCCCAGGCCATCCGACTTATAATAGTCGATGGCCCAGGCCATCCGACTTATAATAGTCGATGGCCCAGGCCATCCGACTTATAATAGTCGATGGCCCAGGCCATCCGACTTATAATAGTCGATGGCCCAGGCCATCCGACTTATAATAGTCGATGGCCCAGGCCATGCGACTTACAATAGTCGATGGTCCAAGCCATCCGACTTATAATAGTCGATGGCCCAGGCCATCCGACTTATAATAGTCGATGGCCCAGGCCATCCGACTTATAATAGTCGATGGCCCAGGCCATCCGACTTATAATAGTCGATGGCCCAGGCCATCCGACTTATAATAGTCGATGGCCCAGGCCATCCGACTTATAATAGTCGATGGCCCAGGCCATCCGACTTATAATAGTCGATGGCCCAGGCCATCCGACTTATAATAGTCGATGGCCCAGGCCATCCGACTTATAATAGTCGATGGCCCAGGCCATCCGACTTATAATAGTCGATGGCCCAGGCCATCCGACTTATAATAGTCGATGGCCCAGGCCATCCGACTTATAATAGTCGATGGCCCAGGCCATCCGACTTATAATAGTCGATGGCCCAGGCCATCCGACTTATAATAGTCGATGGCCCAGGCCATCCGACTTATAATAGTCGATGGCCCAGGCCATCCGACTTATAATAGTCGATGGCCCAGGCCATCCGACTTATAATAGTCGATGGCCCAGGCCATCCGACTTATAATAGTCGATGGCCCAGGCCATCCGACTTATAATAGTCGATGGCCCAGGCCATCCGACTTATAATAGTCGATGGCCCAGGCCATCCGACTTATAATAGTCGATGGCCCAGGCCATCCGACTTATAATAGTCGATGGCCCAGGCCATCCGACTTATAATAGTCGATGGCCCAGACCATCCGACTTATAATAGTCGATGGCCCAGACCATCCGACTTATAATAGTCGATGGCCCAGGCCATCCGACTTATAATAGTCGATGGCCCAGGCCATCCGACTTATAATAGTCGATGGCCCGGGCCATCCGACTTATAATAGTCGATGGCCCGGGCCATCCGACTTATAATAGTCGATGGCCCAGGCCATCCGACTTATAATAGTCGATGGCCCAGGCCATCCGACTTATAATAGTCGATGGCCCAGGCCATCCGACTTATAATAGTCGATGGCCCAGGCCATCCGACTTATAATAGTCGATGGCCCAGGCCATCCGACTTATAATAGTCGATGGCCCAGGCCATCCGACTTATAATAGTCGATGGCCCAGGCCATCCGACTTATAATAGTCGATGGCCCAGGCCATCCGACTTATAATAGTCGATGGCCCAGGCCATCCGACTTATAATAGTCGATGGCCCAGGCCATCCGACTTATAATAGTCGATGGCCCAGGCCATCCGACTTATAATAGTCGATGGCCCAGGCCATCCGACTTATAATAGTCGATGGCCCAGGCCATCCGACTTATAATAGTCGATGGCCCAGGCCATCCGACTTATAATAGTCGATGGCCCAGGCCATCCGACTTATAATAGTCGATGGCCCAGGCCATCCGACTTATAATAGTCGATGGCCCAGGCCATCCGACTTATAATAGTCGATGGCCCAGGCCATCCGACTTATAATAGTCGATGGCCCAGGCCATCCGACTTATAATAGTCGATGGCCCAGGCCATCCGACTTATAATAGTCGATGGCCCAGGCCATCCGACTTATAATAGTCGATGGCCCAGGCCATCCGACTTATAATAGTCGATGGCCCAGGCCATCCGACTTATAATAGTCGATGGCCCAGGCCATCCGACATATAATAGTCGATGGCCCAGGCCATCCGACTTATAATAGTCGATGGCCCAGGCCATCCGACTTATAATAGTCGATGGTCCAGGCCATCCGACTTATAATAGTCGATGGTCCAGGCCATCCGACTTATAATAGTCGATGGCCCAGGCCATCCGACTTATAATAGTCGATGGCCCAGGCCATCCGACTTATAATAGTCGATGGCCCAGGCCATCCGACTTATAATAGTCGATGGCCCAGGCCATCCGACTTATAATAGTCGATGGCCCAGGCCATCCGACTTATAATAGTCGATGGCCCAGGCCATCCGACTTATAATAGTCGATGGCCCAGGCCATCCGACTTATAATAGTCGATGGCCCAGGCCATCCGACTTATAATAGTCGATGGCCCAGGCCATCCGACTTATAATAGTCGATGGCCCAGGCCATCCGACTTATAATAGTCGATGGCCCATGCCATCCGACTTATAATAGTCGATGGCCCATGCCATCCGACTTATAATAGTCGATGGCCCAGGCCATCCGACTTATAATAGTCGATGGCCCAGGCCATCCGACTTATAATAGTCGATGGCCCAGGCCATCCGACTTATAATAGTCGATGGCCCAGGCCATCCGACTTATAATAGTCGATGGCCCAGGCCATCCGACTTATAATAGTCGATGGCCCAGGCCATCCGACTTATAATAGTCGATGGCCCAGGCCATCCGACTCATAATAGTCGATGGCCCAGGCCATCCGACTTATAATAGTCGATGGCCCAGGCCATCCGACTTATAACAGTCGATGGCCCAGGCCATCCGACTTATAATAGTCGATGGCCCAGGCCATCCGACTTATAATAGTCGATGGCCCAGGCCATCCGACTTATAATAGTCGATGGCCCAGGCCATCCGACTTATAATAGTCGATGGCCCAGGCCATCCGACTTATAATAGTCGATGGCCCAGGCCATCCGACTTATAATAGTCGATGGCCCAGGCCATCCGACTTATAATAGTCGATGGCCCAGGCCATCCGACTTATAATAGTCGATGGCCCAGGCCATCCGACTTATAATAGTCGATGGCCCAGGCCATCCGACTTATAATAGTCGATGGCCCAGGCCATCCGACTTATAATAGTCGATGGCCCAGGCCATCCGACTTATAATAGTCGATGGCCCAGGCCATCCGACTTATAATAGTCGATGGCCCAGGCCATCCGACTTATAATAGTCGATGGCCCAGGCCATCCGACTTATAATAGTCGATGGCCCAGGCCATGCGACTTACAATAGTCGATGGTCCAAGCCATCCGACTTATAATAGTCGATGGCCCAGGCCATCCGACTTATAATAGTCGATGGCCCAGGCCATCCGACTTATAATAGTCGATGGCCCAGGCCATCCGACTTATAATAGTCGATGGCCCAGGCCATCCGACTTATAATAGTCGATGGCCCAGGCCATCCGACTTATAATAGTCGATGGCCCAGGCCATCCGACTTATAATAGTCGATGGCCCAGGCCATCCGACTTATAATAGTCGATGGCCCAGGCCATCCGACTTATAATAGTCGATGGCCCAGGCCATCCGACTTATAATAGTCGATGGCCCAGGCCATCCGACTTATAATAGTCGATGGCCCAGGCCATCCGACTTATAATAGTCGATGGCCCAGGCCATCCGACTTATAATAGTCGATGGCCCAGGCCATCCGACTTATAATAGTCGATGGCCCAGGCCATCCGACTTATAATAGTCGATGGCCCAGGCCATCCGACTTATAATAGTCGATGGCCCAGGCCATCCGACTTATAATAGTCGATGGCCCAGGCCATCCGACTCATAATAGTCGATGGCCCAGGCCATCCGACTTATAATAGTCGATGGCCCAGGCCATCCGACTTATAACAGTCGATGGCCCAGGCCATCCGACTTATAATAGTCGATGGCCCAGGCCATCCGACTTATAATAGTCGATGGCCCAGGCCATCCGACTTATAATAGTCGATGGCCCAGGCCATCCGACTTATAATAGTCGATGGCCCAGGCCATCCGACTTATAATAGTCGATGGCCCAGGCCATCCGACTTATAATAGTCGATGGCCCAGGCCATCCGACTTATAATAGTCGATGGCCCAGGCCATCCGACTTATAATAGTCGATGGCCCAGGCCATCCGACTTATAATAGTCGATGGCCCAGGCCATCCGACTTATAATAGTCGATGGCCCAGGCCATCCGACTTATAATAGTCGATGGCCCAGGCCATCCGACTTATAATAGTCGATGGCCCAGGCCATCCGACTTATAATAGTCGATGGCCCAGGCCATCCGACTTATAATAGTCGATGGCCCAGGCCATGCGACTTACAATAGTCGATGGTCCAAGCCATCCGACTTATAATAGTCGATGGCCCAGGCCATCCGACTTATAATAGTCGATGGCCCAGGCCATCCGACTTATAATAGTCGATGGCCCAGGCCATCCGACTTATAATAGTCGATGGCCCAGGCCATCCGACTTATAATAGTCGATGGCCCAGGCCATCCGACTTATAATAGTCGATGGCCCAGGCCATCCGACTTATAATAGTCGATGGCCCAGGCCATCCGACTTATAATAGTCGATGGCCCAGGCCATCCGACTTATAATAGTCGATGGCCCAGGCCATCCGACTTATAATAGTCGATGGCCCAGGCCATCCGACTTATAATAGTCGATGGCCCAGGCCATCCGACTTATAATAGTCGATGGCCCAGGCCATGCGACTTACAATAGTCGATGGTCCAAGCCATCCGACTTATAATAGTCGATGGCCCAGGCCATCCGACTTATAATAGTCGATGGCCCAGGCCATCCGACTTATAATAGTCGATGGCCCAGGCCATCCGACTTATAATAGTCGATGGCCTGGGCCATCCGACTTATAATAGTCGATGGCCCAGGCCATCCGACTTATAATAGTCGATGGCCCAGGCCATCCGACTTATAATAGTCGATGGCCCAGGCCATCCGACTTATAATAGTCGATGGCCCAGGCCATCCGACTTATAATAGTCGATGGCCCAGGCCATCCGACTTATAATAGTCGATGGCCCAGGCCATCCGACTTATAATAGTCGATGGCCCAGGCCATCCGACTTATAATAGTCGATGGCCCAGGCCATCCGACTTATAATAGTCGATGGCCCAGGCCATCCGACTTATAATAGTCGATGGCCCAGGCCATCCGACTTATAATAGTCGATGGCCCAGGCCATCCGACTTATAATAGTCGATGGCCCAGGCCATCCGACTTATAATAGTTGATGGCCCAGGCCATCCGACTTATAATAGTCGATGGCCCAGGCCATGCGACTTACAATAGTCGATGGTCCAAGCCACCCAGCTAAGCGCTTGTCCTAGATCTTAGAACCGCCAATCGGCCTACTAAATTGTATACGAGGCTTGGGCTCATAACCGTGGCCTGGACTTATAGCCGTGGCTTGGACTTATATCCGTGGCTTGGACTTATAGCTGTGGCTTGGACGTATAGCTGTGGCTATAAGTGGTAAAGATGTTCAGACATCGACGTAGCAACCCCGGATATAGCCCTACTAAAGAAACAAACACCAAGTCGTCCTTTTTAAGTAATAATTTATTAACAACGAAATCAAGTTTACAACTTTCTTTCCTTTGGCTCATTAAGCGCTTAAGCGCCATGTCTCAGGCATGGCCTGCTGTCTTGCACTCATTCCATGTCTTAATCAGTTCTTTAACGTCCTCGAATCCATGCGACGCCACCACATAGCGATAGCTATGCGGACCCGAGTAGGTCGGTTTGTGAAAGTAAAACTCCTCGCAATGCCGTAAGTTTATTTTCGCCTTCAAGGCCACCAGTCCTAGGAATATGTCATCGAAGCGGAAATGCATCACATACATGCTGGCGAAGTACATCTCGAAGAGCGCCTCCCGGGACAAAATGAATGCACCAGCTGTGACGTACGGCGGCCACATGTGGAACGGATATTCCGCCAAACTAACGTACCACTTGCTTGGCTTGTGTCGGTGTGGCGAAGTGTGGAAGACGAATCCCGCGAAGAGCTTGTCGTCGTTGTAGTTATCGCCTGCATGTGCACTTTGTTTCTTGTACTCATCCTCGGGGTTCTGAACCACGACCGAGTTGTCCTTCTCGTCGTAGAACTGGTGGTCGTGCATGAGTATGGCTCGACCGAAGGGCTGGCGTGGTACGAATTTGCGGAAAAGCGCCTGTTTGCTTAAGCGTCGACCGAGTTTTCGGAGGGTTTCGTCGGCCTCTTCCAGGTTGCGGGGATAGCTCTCTGGATTCTCAATGAAGCGCAATGCATTCTTAGGCGACACGTAGTAGTCATCGTCGACAAACATGTAAAACTTACTAGTGGGACAGTGTTCCACGGCCCACTTGAAGCCCATCATCGTTTTGATGGTGTTGTTAAAGTACGTGTCGACGAAATTGGCTTGTACGATGTCGCCGTACTGTGAGGACTCGATTTTGATGTGCTTTTGCAGCTCCTGATTGTTGGAAATGCCCAGCACGAACACAGTTCGGATGATGATGTCTGTGAAGCGCTGTTCGTAGCCCCACGTTTGTCGTATGGCTAAACGTCGCTCGAAATGCTGCATAGCTGACTTGACTATGAATGTGAGTCGTGGTGAAACGGGTGAGCCACCTGCTTCCACGCACTTCTGGCGGTCCTTCTCAAGGAATGTGTAATTGTAGACATTGATTGGTGGCACCTTGATGTCCTGATTGAATCGCATCCGATGCGAGTGCTGTAGAATGTCTCCGTGAAGCGGATAATCAAATAAACGATAATAGTCCAGCTCGATGATGTGAGTCAAGACGCCGAAGTAATCGATGAGGAAGATAACGAGCAGCACGATGAAGACGAACTTCAGCTTGGAGTAGAAATTAGAGCGGGGAAACATGGTGAGGATGTCTTACATCGTAGGTGATAACAAGCGAGGCGAAAATAAAGCGAAATAAGTTGTGTTGCGGTTATATCAACGCGACGGCTTCATGTGCGAAGGTAAACGAAAGAAAATTGTTTTGTTTGTTTATGTACCGGATTGGCAGATGAGAGGTTTCCCGGTGACACTTGGACCGGTGACGGATGTGATGACAGCTGAAAAGAAGCTTTATAGTTCTGTTCGATTTGTGATTGGAGGTACCCGAGGGAACTGCCAATTGGTTTAAATTGAAGGAAGGCTTGGCGAAGGAATTTGAGAAGCAAGCATTTAGAAAGCGCCGACAGACGAAAGATCGCAAAGTTACTTAGAATATCTCTGTATCATGGTAATCATTGGTAATGAAGGAGGAGTAGATGAGAGTACATTATGAATGGGTTACCGGAATCATTAAGGAACAAGGCAGTGTCGTTCGCGAAAGGAGCGGGTCAAGTAAGGTTCAAGTATGTGAATGCGTACTCGAACGGAAAGCACTGGTTTTTGTGGATCAAAATAATGCCTGGTGGTCAACTCTCTGGATAAGATCTATAATCTTATATACATACATACATACATCTAGTTTGTCTCAGCTGCACGGGTGCTTTCCCCCTTGATACATATACTCAAGCTTATCATGAATTCCGAGGGAACTTGTTGTTTCCCCATTTTTTTTCCTTCCAGGGAAAAAGTTCCTCCTATTGCCAATTTCCATCGGAATTTTTTTCCCCAAGCTGAATTCGAAATTCAATTCGAAAGTTTTTTTTTTTTTGTGAAAGGCTTCTGCTATCTGTTGGAGCACTCAGACAACACTGGTCCATTGTACTCCAGGCACCTTACATTACTGTATTTTTCCCGTTTGCCGGAGAAAAATTAGAAGGAGCTTCAGTGAGCTAAGAGATTCGGCACGCACCACGTCGGCCACAAGGGTGCGCTACCGTGCGCGGGCAAAGGCGGGACAGTCTCAGAGAAAATGCTCAGCGGTGTCATTCTCCTCAAAACATGCAGCATAGATAGGCGTCTCGCTTATTCCAAGCACGCAGATGCTTAGCAAAGGGGAAAGGCCCGTAATGATTCCCACAAGTCTTCTTCAGTAGATTCTCCTTAAAGACAGGAGGAATGCTGCGGATTTCTTGCAAACATCAGGTCATACGCGCTTTGTCATCCTGCATCTTGGACAATTCCTCCATCTACGGTTGTTTGTATTCAACACCCAATCGCTAATGTGGGAATTGACCGTGGACGCAGGTAGACAGACCTAGAGCGGATTCAGGTCCTGAGAAGCTCTCCTCTGAACCCATTCTGGCGAGTTCATCAGATATCTCATTTCCTGGCATCCCAGAGTAGCCTGCAACCCATACAAGCCTTCATGAATTTAGTCTACCTACTCTGTTCAAGAAGGACTTTAGTTCAAGCACTAATTTGGAGCTAGTTAAGAGGCGACATCATCCGCAAAGGCCCGGACATAGATTCCAGAGGCACTGAGAGCATCAAGCAGAGAGTCGACCACCATGCACCATAAAAGTGGAGACAGGACGCCGCCTTGCGGGCAGCCCTTGTTTACGCTAGATTTAACACAATTTTCGAGACCTGCACCAACGATCAATGGCCTGTGCACAAGCATTGCTTTGATCCGAAAGAGCAGTGCTTCATCTACGCCGTCCCGCCTGACATGCTGTCGAAAGTAACGTTATCAAAAGCTCTCTAAATATCGACCAAAAAGCCCAGCGCGTACTCTTTCCTTTCAAGCGCGCATTCAATCCTTCAAACTATGTTTTGAAGCGCAGTCTCGCGGGTTTTCCGCGCTGATAAGCACGTTGCATCTCCGAAGGAGGATGCATTCGACGGACAACTTTGCGCACGTGCATCTCTGTCAGTTGATTCATTCTAAGTTTAGGTAGGGCCTGAGTGGATTTCTCAAGCTTCTCTCTAAACTTCACCCAGTCCGTCTTTCTCGGATTCTGTCTGGTTTGCAAGAAAGAGATCCCACAACTTAATCAGGTATCAGGCAAGACTCTCCAGTTAGTGATGTCCTTCACATATCCGTTGGATAGGGTCAGCTCAATCACCTCCTGTCGTCTTGTATCAAACGTTGGTTGAGAGCCAACATTGTTGATGGTAAGGTCAGACGAGAGAGCGAAGTCTAAAAGAAAGTCCCCTCTTTTATTGCATTTGGTCCTGCCCCAAGCAGTGTTTTGGGCATTAGCATCGCAACACAAGATAAGACCAATCTTTCTGGATTCACAGTACTTTACCGAGTTCAAAAACTTCCTTCGGTTGTGGAAGTAGTATCGAGTCGTAGCGAAAGTAGGCAGACGCAACGACGAAGTGTTCTATTGCCCCGGGCATTATGTAGCTTACTCTAGCAGCCACCAGATCTTGTCCACAAGTGTCTCAAGTTTGGTTTCCAATAATGAGTTCGATATGATGAGACAGACCCTAGGCCTTTCGGATAGCTCATCAATATGAATCGTAGGATCACGTATACGCCACATAGGCATTTATTCCACACCCACGGTTCTGGGTGTGGAGTACAATGTGATTTGTACTACTGCATGCAATTCTACTACAGAAAAGAGCAGTAGCCGCCTTTCAATGGTGTAGATTGATCTGGATAGAAATTATCCTGACCTTCTCAGAGATACTTACATTTTTTTGCTTTTTCTTCCTTTGTTCTTTGTTTTCCCTAGAAAAATGACAGGGAAAAAATTCGAGGCAAATTTCGTTAGAATTTCCATCGGAAAATTATTCACAATAGGGAGAACTTTTTCCTTTTTTTTTTTTTAGAGACTCGCGCAGGTTCAAGAGTTTTTATATTCTCTTATGATGTGTTGACACACACAACCTGAACAGAGTGCAGTGGTTGGGGTCGTTGATGTTCGTTCACTACTCTCAGGGGTGGTTGTCCTAGACCTACATAGGACGAGAGCCGACCAAATTCTGCGTTGGTTATAGTCCGTAGTAATTCGTTCAAGCACTTTAGTATTGCATACGCAGAGGATGAATTTCGGTTGACCATATACTGTGAGTGTTATGCCTGCAGCAGTACGTCTGGTCACTTTCCATTCACAACTGCGTCGCATACTTTTTGTCCGTATAGGAATTACTTTTTCTTGGCTATGAGGCGAATTTGAACCATAAACCTTCCGCTCGCCGGTCGATGAAGTTAACCACTGCACCACGGCCACCCCAATGTTCCTTTCGAACATTGTTCACAATACCGGGTTTCCCGATAAGAGAAAAAGTTCGGGGGAAATTTAATAATAAGGCTGATTAACGGAGGGTGCGCTCCGAAAGCTATGTCTTGTCTCAAGAGAAATGATTTTTGGTACAACTCGCATTGGAACAGTGCGCTTGCGAAAAGAAGCTGCACCCAAACAATTAATTTTTCTTTAATAAATTCCTCATTATAATATCACAGTTAGTGCAAAAGGAGAGACAATCGACCCGCTCAATACGGAATACCGCCCCTTTTCGGGCCATCGATTCCCATCGAGTATCTGAACTTACGGCGTCCCTCTATGTACCATAACATCTCATCATAGGTTCGTGGTATTACAGACGGACATTTATCCTTCGCCCTGAAAGTGTAGCTAAACACATTAGTGGTCTTTCGCGCTGATGTTAAGGGATCTAGGATGTTTGCGATTGTCAGCACCTGTATGTGCTTATCCTCCGTATAGACGACATGAGCAGTCATTTTTAAATACGCTGCGACACTAACCGGTTCCTGAAACATGATGTCACATATCGTCTCAAGCTTGGAACGTTTCTTAGCATAGAAATTGGCACAAATCGAACTGATCTCGAGAGCGTTGCGCATAAGAAATCCCCCAAAGATCGTATTATGCGAGTTTCGATGCTCCGGTTGACAAGACATCGTTGTCGAAATCATGGTTTCCTTCATCCAGATTGCATTTTTAGGCAATACTCGTGCATTTAATTCCACGCTGCCCTCGGAAAGGGTGCTCTTGAACAAATCGAACATGAGTTTTTGCTCATCCTCGTTTGGTCGAACCGTATGTATAGAGGTTGTTTGTTGTCCTTTACGGCGCTCACTTCGCTTGGTGCCGCCCGAATGAATGACGTTCTCGCGTTCGTTGGCGGGGACCAGAGGATTAACGGGCGCTGCTTTAGTATTTGTGGCATTACGAGCTGCCATCAGGAATATCGCTCTAGTTACTTTTTGTAGCT
Organism: Eumerus sabulonum; assembly: GCA_951905685.1. Classification (NCBI taxonomy): domain Eukaryota; kingdom Metazoa; phylum Arthropoda; class Insecta; order Diptera; family Syrphidae; genus Eumerus; species Eumerus sabulonum. The sequence goes on from OX645060.1 coordinate 13,547,974, forward strand.
TCTCCTGGTCGACTTGCTCGAGCCAGACGGCAACTTCCATCGAGGACGTGCCCACCCATGTCACATGACCAGATAGGCGAACGTCCTTTTCTGCCGATGGCATGTACTCCATGAAATCACATTTATCCACTAGAATGGTAACAAAACTGTATGGCAATGGAATTTCCGGGCCAAGATCGGGAATGCATACATGCTGTATGCACACCCAGACTAGAAGATCAGAAGCGGAATAAGAATTATTGAATGCTTGGAACGAACAGCCATACCAGAAAACAAATCCATGTCTTCCATTAATCGGCCTAGGCGTACATGACCCAATGGTGTAACGTACTTGTTCTGAACCTCCCTTGAACGGCTCAATGGAATAAACGCACTCGTGAAGGAATCTTGAAGAGATCTGGGAGGTAGATCCTCGCGCTTTGGTGTGTACTGTAACAAGTCATCTCGCTTGTGCGGAATCACGGAATATGTAAGTGGCAAACCAAGTTTCTTTTGAATTAGGTCCCTAACTGAAGAGCAATGTATTGAATACGAACTGCATACATTTCAGGCTTTCTACACTTACCTTCTGTCATCGACACCATACAATCATCTTGGTTTTCGACATCCTTAACTGTCGTCAATCTTCTTACTCTGAAAACAGTTGAAATCCAACGGAATTAGTCGAACTTATGAGTTGTTTGCTGCATACATATTCGAGATGTACCAGTCCAATGGGCGAAAACTTGCACTTCGTCCGAGCATCCGCATGAGCGACATGCCTCTCCTTTTCGTTTTTTTTTCTTTTCTTTTTTCGTTTCGATTTTTTGTTTTTCGATTTTTTGAATTTTTGTGCGTCGAGAGACACACGCTTGCTGGTTTAAGTGTATCCTTCCCACTCTGAGGAGGCTTCGAACTACCTAACCTAACCTATGTAAGTAAGCAAGTTCTAAAGATACGTCGGTCTGAAATTGTTTTTTGCTTTTTTTTTTTACTTACTTACTTACTTATCAGGCCAGCGATCCATGGAGGATCTGAGCCTGAGCTATAGCTGCCTTCCATACTTGACGGTCGCTGCTTCCAGTTATCAAGATTAAGACGTCTTATGTACATCCGCGATTACTAGGTCTTTATACCGGAGGTTCGGTCTTCCTCTTCTTCTCGAACCAGGAGGCTCGGAATCGAAGACCCTCTTAGCTGGAGCGTTGATGTCCACGCGCTCGATGTGGCCGAGCCAGTGTAGTCGACGGATCTTTACCTTCCGGACTACATCCACATCTTTGTACAGTTCGTACAGTTCGCGGTTGTGTCTTCTTCTCCATTCACCTTCCTCACAGTCAGGACCAAATATCCGGCGCAGAATTTTTCTTTCGAAAGAACCCAAGATCACCTCCGCTGTCCTGCTTATCGTCCAGCTTTCGGCTCCGTACAGCAAGACTGGCAGAATAAGCGTTTTGTAAATCATGACTTTTGTCTTTCGAGTGAGGAGTTTTGACCCCAGTTGTTTGGACAAGCCGAAGTAGCAGCGGTTGCCAAGGGCGATTCTATGCGGGATCTCCACTGTGGTGTCATTTGTGGAATTTACGTTTGCCCCGAGGTAGACAAACTCTTTAACTACCTCGAAATTGTAGCTGTCAATTGTTATATTTTGTCCCAGGTGGTGAGCGACGGATTGGTTTTTGCTTGACAGCATGTATTTCGTTTTGTCCTCATTGATCTTAAGACCAACTCGTTTCGCCTGTTCGTCAATCGCCATGAATACTTCCACAATGCCACGGCGAGAACACGCGATGATGTCGATATCATCCGCGTATCCTAGCAGCTGGATGGACCTGTAAAAGATAGTGCCTTCCCTGTTGACGCCTGCCCGTCGCAGTATCTGCTCCAGCACCAGGTTGAAGAAGTCACATGACAGCGCATCTCCTTGCCGAAATCCGGTGCATGTTTCGAATGGTTCCGAGGTCCTAGAACTGAGTTGCACGGTGCATCGCGTGTTTTTTAGCGTGGCGCGACACAACGGGATCCCGAATTCGGCCATGGCACCAAACAGTCCTTCACGATGAATGCTGTGGTATGCGGCTTTGAAATCGATGAAAAGATGGTGTGTATCGATTCGAAACTCGTTGGTCTTTTCCAGGATTTGTCAGTGTGAAAATTTGGTCTATAGTCGATTTGCCGGGCCGGAAGCCGCACCCTGCGGGTCGGTGACAGGATTACCCTCGCAGTTTCGAAGAGCCTGGGTGGTCTTTTTGAAGCCTCCTGCAAGGCCTTTGGCTTTCTTGTAAAAGGCTCGTGTTTTATGCTTATCCCTAGACTCCTCGATATCCTTGAGCTGGGAGGCTGCTAAGAGATTCTTTTCTTTTGTCGCAGTAGTTTTTTCTCCTCCCTGCGCTGCCCTGGTTTTCCTCTGCAGCGCTATTTGGTACGCCTCGTCGATTGCTGCCTTTTTTTGCTCACACTTGCCATCATACCACGGGTTTCTTGTCGGGGGTGGTAGGTACCCTAAGGTGATTTCGGCTTCTTCCTGAATGGCTGACCGGCAATGCAGCCACATATTATTGGCATTTGTGTTCGACGTAGGCATACCGTAGAGTCTTTCGCTCAGCTGCTCCCTGTAGGCTCTGGCAACCTCCGGTGTGCTCAGGCGCCCAATGTCGAACCTCCTCCTGATGGGCTGGTGCAGCTTTCTGACATTGAGTCGAGCTCTGAATCTTGCTGATACGAGGAAGTGGTCAGAGTCGATATTTGCCCCTCTGAATGTTCGCACATCCAGGATGTTTGACGAGTGCCTTGCGTCAATGAGCACATGGTCGATTTGGTTGGCGGTTCGACCGTCCGGAGATCGCCAGGTTGCTGTGTGGATTCGCTTGCGAGGGAATCTTGTGCTACTTATCACCGCATTACGACCTGTCGCAAAGTCCGTTAGTCGGAAGCCTTTATCTGTTGTTGTATCGTGGAGGCTGTGCTTTCCAGTCACTCCGCCAAGGGTGTTCTCCTTACCGATTTTGGCGTTGAAGTCCCCGAGCACGATTTTAACATCGTACTCCGGACAAGCTCCGTAGGCGTTGTCCAGGTGGTCATAGAAGTCGTCCTTGATAGAGTCTTCAGCCTCGTCGGTAGGGGCGTGTGCACATTTGATGTTATAAAATTTGCCTCTGATGCGGATCACAGCCAGGCAATCACTTATAGGCTTAAAGTCGATGACCTTCGACCTTAACCGCTTTCCCACGACAAATCCTCATCCCAGTAAGTGCAACCTTTTGTGACAGCTGTAAGAAATTTTTTTTTTTTTTTTTATTTTTTTTTATTGTTCCCTGATATATTTACAACTGTCTTAGAAATTAGACATCCAGTAAATGGTATAAACATTATTGACACTTAAGGGAAATTTTACATGAGCGGGGACCATTGTCCCAAAACATCATCATCTTTAGTTTAATATTGAGGCACAGGTGGGTTTTAATCCACCCGAATCGTTGGGGGTTTTGTTGACACCAAGCGCCCCTAGTCGCTCGTTGTTGTCGCCTGATGATGATAGTATGTATACGTTTTTGAATGCATAAAATTAATACATAGTACTAAGATATAATACAAATTTGAACAAACATAATAATAATAATTTAAACAAACATAAAACAGAAGATTCATATGTATTCGAAGACGTGATTTGCCATTAGGAAAACGGGAGGTCGCAGGGCCTTTTGCGTTTGAGTCTTCTTTCTCTATTCGTCTCTTGGTCGAGGAGAGTAGAAACGTCGTAGTTAGAGTGTGCCAATAGTTTTAAAACGTATTTCGAGCTGATTTTCTTAATCTCGTCGTCAACTAAATAAATTTGTAGGTCTTGGTGTATGTCCTGATTGCTAACATACCATTCAGCGTTGGTAATTTTTCTTAAGATTTTAGATTGTTGTCTTTGTATGATTTGAAGATTAGATTTTTTGGATGTTCCCCAGATTTGGATACCGTACGTCCAGATAGGTTTTATTATACTTTTATATATAAGTAATTTGTTGTACAGTGAGAGTTTTGATTGGGGTCGTAGCAGCCAGTATAGTTGTCTGAATTTAAGTTTTATTTGTTTTTGCTTTTGTTGAATGTGGTACTTCCATGTCAATTTGTTGTCTAGATGCATGCCTAAATATTTAGCTACAGGTTGGATATGAATTTCTCTGTTGTTTATTGTCAGGGGTAAGGGTGTGTATTTAGTCCTTGTTGTATATATTACTTGGATTGTTTTGTCCTCATTGACTTTTATGTGCCAGTTTGAAAACCAGTCTAACGTTTTGTTTAATTCGTTTTGTAGTTGGTCAGTTGTGCTGTGGAGATTACTACCGGAGTTGAGTATAACCGTGTCGTCGGCAAATGTTGCTATTAGGGCCGTATCTTTGTCAGGATGTGGGATGTCGGCTGTAAATAGTACATATAAAAGGGGTCCGAGAATACTTCCTTGAGGTACTCCAGCATTAATGGGATGTATACGAGAGCGTTTGTCTTTATATCTGACATAGAAACATCGATCTGACAGATAACTTGTCAATAACTTGAGATAGTCCTTTGGTATAATCTTCGCGAGTTTGTATAGAAGTCCTTTATGCCAAACTGAGTCAAATGCCTTAGCGACGTCTAAATATACTGCCACAGAAAATTCTTTTTTGTCTAGTGAAGTGGATATTTTATTTGTCACTCTATGTATCTGCTGAATAGTTGAATGCTTTCTTCTGAATCCGAATTGATGATCAGGTATGGCATTGATTTGGGCCAGAATTGGCTGAAGTCGTCTTTCTAGAAGTTTTTCAAAAATTTTTGAAACTAGTGGAAGCAGACTGATGGGTCTGTATGATGTCTTATTGGTGGCATCCTTGCCTGGTTTGGGAAGTGCTATTATCTCGGCAACTTTCCACAATTTTGGAAAATATTTGAGCCTTATCACACTGTTGTAAAGATTCCGCAAGAAAATAAAGGCAATTGGTGGTAACTCTTTTAAGATTTGTGCGTTTATAAGGTCATAACCAGGTGCCGCTTTTGGTTTTGCGGCAGTTTTGATCAGGATTTCTATTTCTCTTGCTGTCATTCTTCTAATGTGTTTGTTGAATGGTCTTGTACTTGTATTATAGGATAGTAACCTGGGGTCATTATCACCTTCAACATTCGTAAAAGTCGTCTCGAAATAGTCTGCTAGTAATTCAGCTTTGTCTTGATTTTCTCTTGCCCATGTTTGTCTTGCTTTTTTATGGGTGGGTAATGCCTTGTCGTGTTCGATATTCGTTTTGTGACCTTCCATAGAGAATAGTTTGTTTCCGACGTTGGGGTTAGACTTTTCAGGTACTTAGCGAGGATGGTGTCCTGATGTTCCTTTAGTTTCTGTTTGAGGTCCTTAGTGATTTTGTTAAGTTTTGTTTTGTCAATCGGTGAGCGAGTCAATTGCCATTTTTTTCTCAGTTTTCTTTTAGCTAGCACAAGTTTCCTAATGTAGGGTGTTGAAGCAATGTGGTTGGACTTGGGTTCTATTGGGGGCGTTGCTCTAGAAGCCCCCTCGTTTATTGTGTCATTTAAGTGTATTATGGCATTTTCAATGTCGTCTTTGGATTTGAGAGGAATGTTAGTGGACACATTTGAGTTTATATAATGTCGATAAGTGTTCCAGTCTGTTTTTGCGTTGTAGAGTCTGTTGGGATTTATTGACCTCATGGGTTGGTTGGAGTATTCAATTAAAACGGGGGAGTGGTCGGACGAAAGGTCGAATGAGGATTTTATTTCTATGTTTTTTGTATTGATGTTTTTGATAATGCCAAAGTCGATAAGATCAGGGGTTTTTGTCATGTCTGTTGGCCAGTAAGTGGGTTCGCCAGTACTTACGTGCTTACAGTTGTTTTTCTTTATTGCGTCTAGTAGGTTTTTTCCTTTTTTAGTTATAAGTCGTGATCCCCACTCAGTATGCTTTGCGTTGAAGTCACCTGCAACTAAGAACCGATTTCCCAAGGATTTTAAGTAAAGGTCATATTGGGACACAGTGATCACGTGTTTAGGGAGACAATAGATTGAAGATATGACTAGCGCTCCACGCTCGTCTTCCAGTTGAATGGACACTGACTGAATGTAGTCAGTTTGGAAATGTTTGAATTCAGTGCAGTGAATTTGTTTTTTTATAACTATTGCGCATCCTCCATGTCCTCTGCCATCCGGGTGATCTGTACGGTAAATGTCATAACCAGGGAATTGGATATGCTTTTGGGTAGTAAGATGAGTTTCAGCAATAAGCATTATGTCGGTTTGACTGTCGTAAGAAATGTCGCAATTTTTCTTCCTCATCATACCGTTTCCTATCCAGCGTATTTCCTGGACCGCAGTAATATCCACCTTATACTGCGTGAGGATTCTTTCTAGTTTATGAGCAGCTCCAGGAGTGTACAGGGTTCTGACATTCCAGGAGCATACTCGCATTTTCCATTGCCGCACACCCAGTTGGCTGAGGTCCCCTTCTACCTGTGTGCGCCATCTTAAGTGCGGCCGTCCTCTGCTTCTTCGTCCCTCGGGGTTGGATTCAGAGTCTCTCCGGGCTGGTGATGTGGTGTCCATTCGCTCTACATGGCCCAGCCATCTTAGGCGTTGAGTCCGTAGACGCCTGACTAGACTCATGTCGCTATACAGCCCGTAAAGTTCATGGTTGAATCTTTTCCTCCATCCCCCGTCTGCGTTTATAGGCCTAAAAATCACGCGCAAAATCTTTCTCTCGAACCGACCAAGGGCCTCCTCATCCGCTTTTGATAGTGTCCATGCTTCTGCGCCGTGCAACAGGACCGGGATGATAAGGGTATTATATAAAGTCAACTTTGTCGTTCGGGAGAGGGCTCTATTACTCAGTTGCCTCCTGAGCCCAAAGCAACAGCGATTGGCAAGAGTGATTCTGCGTTTGATTTCAGAACTGATATCGTTGGTCCAGGTCACTGCGGAGCCAAGGTAGACGAATTCCTTAACTACCTCGAACTTATATCTGCCAATACAAACGTTCTGGCCAAGACGTCGGTGGTGAGCGTCCTTGTTTGATGACAGCATATATTTAGTTTTGCCCTCGTTTACCGCCAGACCAACTTTCGCCGCCTCCATCTCAATACTCGCAAACGCCTCATTTTAACTCGTAGAGCTCATGCAGCGAGGCTTTATACGCACTCTGCTTCGCTGTGTGAATCCTTCTGCACTCGTCATCGAACCAGATGTTTTCAGGGCTTGTTTGCAAAGTCTTCACTGCTGTTCTATTGATAGCGTGAAGGGTTCAGGTGTATTGGAGAGCGAGTAAAAGCACGTGCGGTTTCTGGCGAAAGTAGGTTTCCGATATCATAACTTTGTATTCTTACTCTACTCCGTTGCGTTCGTGATATCCGTAAGCGCATCTTGGTGACTACAAGATAGTGGTCCGAGTCGATGTTAGCCTCTCGGAAAGTTCGAACATCAAGAATAGTGGAGGAGTGTCTGACGTCGATCGCGATGTGATCAATCTGGTTGGTAGTCGATTGATCAAAAGACCGCCAGGTGCCTTTGTGTATATCGAGGTGCGGGAAGCGCGTACTGGCTAGAAGGAGATTTCGCCCTGTAGCAAGATCAATCAGCCTCTGTCCGTTATCGGAGGTGGTGTCGTGTAGGCTATGTTTGCCGATGACTCGTTCTAATATTTTTTCCTTACCCAGCTTAGCATTGAAGTCTCCTAGTACAATTTTGATGTCATAGCTGGGACATTAGGCATACGTTCTGTCTAGGAGATCGTAGAACTCATCTTTAGCGGAGTCATCCTTGTCTTCCGTGGGAGCGTGGACGCAGATCAGGCTGATGTTAAAAAATGTAGCTTTGATATGGATCGTTATGAGGCGTTCGCTCACATGCCTTAGTCCACCTCGATAAGCAAATCGTTGTCCTCTCTCCCTATAGCAGTCGCCGTAGTAAATAGCGCAGTTTTCCATCCGCTTTATACCCGGTCCATTCTACCGCATTTCCTGGATGGCGGTTATGTCCGCTTTATAGCGGTCTAGGGCGTCTGAAAGTTGTTCGGCTGCACGTGGCCTGTTTAGGGACCTAACATTCCACGTACAGGTCCTAGATCCACTATCTGAAAAAACCAATCAGTGCTTCTTGCTTCTGATATTTTTACATCTGCTAGCTCACTTAAGTTACCATAGAAGGGCGCACCCAAGTAGATCCGAGGTCCAATGGTGGGGGGCGATCTGATCGCGCCCATTATATATACGCTGGCCGATCATTGCACTTTCCCCAGAAGGTTTCGATAGCCTTATCTAGAGACAGCTATAGCAATTTCATCCGCGTAGGCTGTCACAATGTACCCTTCCTGCTCTAGCAACAGTAGTAGTTCATTGACTACCTCATTCCAGAGGGAGAAGTACTCCACCTTGTGGTGTACCTCTGCTGACCATTCTAGTTGAAGCGGCACCAGCGAAGTTGGCTTTGATGCAGCGAAGTCTTAGTAATAGGGTTCCGTTTTACCTTTGAGTACGGAGCCCTAAAAAGGAAATAACTTCGCGAAATCGGTTTTTATTTGTTTATTATTAAGATAAATCGATCAAAAAAACACGAACAATGAGAAGTAAAATACACGATAGCAAAATAACGTTAAGTACTGTTCAATAGGAATTAGTCAATCATCCTGCGTAGCCATAGAAACCTCGCGGAAACAAACATTTCAGCAAATGCATCAGTTTGTGTATAGTTGGCCTCAATCCAGTATACCACATACCGATCGTCGAGAAATTGTGCTGACAAAGAAGAACGTTTATAATTCAGAGCAACAATAAACCGCCTCCATAAGTGTCTTGAATTAAATTCCAATATTGCAGCTAAGCACTAACTGAACTGCAGCAACTAAAATAACAACAACTAAGCAAAACAACGAAGAGATAGTTTCTTTCCTATAGAAAACGACTGAATCATAAGTCGTTTACCTTGTCAAGACAATTTCTCTACGAACGATACACACGTCCACTGCTACAAATACCCACCACAAACTCATCATGCTCACACGGGTACACCTCCCCTTTTCGGGCCATCGATTCCCATGGAGTATCTGAATTTGCGGCGTCCCTCTATGTACCATAACATCTCGTCGTAGGTTTGAGGCATTACCGTCGGGCAGATATGGTCCGTCTTGAATGTGTAACTAAACACATTAGCGGTCTTTCGCTCCTGCGTTAGGGGATCTAGGATGTTTGCGATTGTCAGTACCTGTATGTAGTTATCCTCCGTATACACGACATGAGCGCTCATTTTTAGATATGCTGCCACACTGACCGGCTCCCGGAAAATGATATCGCATATCGCCTCAAGCTTGGGACGTTTCTTAGCGTAGAAAGTCGCACAAATCGCACTGATCTCGAGAGCGTTACGCATAATGAATCCGCCAAAGATTTTGTTATGAGAATTCCGATGCTCGGGGTGACAAGCAATCGTTGTCGAAACCTCGGTCTCCTTCATCCAGATTGCGTTATCGGGCAGTATTCGCGCATTCAGCTCGACACTGTCACTGCGGAGGGTTTTCTTGAACAAATCGAACATGAGCTTCTGTTCCTCATCATTCGGTTGAATCGACTGTATGGTTGTGGTTTGTAGTCGCTTACGTCGTTCACTTCGCTGCTTACCGCCCGAGTAAATGATTTTTTCGTGTTCATTGGCCGGAATCAGAGGATTAACAGGAGCCGACTTGGTATTCGTGGCATTACGAGCTGCCATCAGGAAGATCGCTCTAGTCACTTTGCGTAATTGCCCCTGGTCGATTTGCTCGAGCCAGACGGCAACTTCCATCGAACTTGTACCCACCCATGTCACATGACCGGATAGACGGACGTCCTTGTCTGCTGTTGGCATATAGTCCATGAAATCGCACTTGTCCACGAGAATTGTCACGAAGTTGTATGGCAGAGGAATATTCGGATCCAAATTGGGGATGTGCAAATGCTGTATACACACCCAGACTGTAAGAACAGACCTAAGAGTCAATGAGTGTATAGAACGGAGAGACTTACCAGCAAACAGATCCATATCTTCCATCAGTCGACCAAGGCGTACATGACCCAACGGCGTAATATACTTCATTTGCACCTCCTCCGAAGCACTCAGTGGAATATATGCTGACGAAAAGGAATCTTGCAACGATCTCGGCGGTAAATCCTCATGTTTCGGCGTATATTGCAACAAATATTCCCGGCTCTTCGGTGTCATAGAGTACTTCCACTCGAGAGCGGTCCTCTGAAGCATCATTGCTCTGACTGAACATGCAATATATTGATTACTCCCACTACTCTTGCCTTCCTACATACATACCTTCTTTCATAGTTGCTCGGTGCTCTTTGTTGTCGTCGGGCCTATTTATCGTCGTCATTCCCCTTGTCCTACGGACAGAGAAAAGAATTTTATTCGATAGAAATGAAAAACACTTGCCAGGTGGCCGTACATATTCGAGATTTTCCAGTTCAAGGGACGAATAGTCGCATTTCGTCCGACTACAGTTCCCAGCAGCCGCAGGGACGACATCTTCTCGTTATCGAATTACTCAGCTTTTAATCATTTACTTGATGCGACATATGCTGTTGGATGTCAAGAGCAGAAACGCAGAAACGAAAACGATTTGTTTGGGTTTGAATTACGTAAGCAAGAGCATCGGCCAACTGACAGTAGATAGGGGAGAATGTGTATCGAATCATCTAACCTCACGCATACAACTGAAGTTTTCTTGTGGGCGAATGTGTTTAGTGATGGCGAGACTTGCCGCGTCGAATTCGTACATGTTCATGGGTAGCACACATGCATATGCAGTGACGTGAAGCAAAAATGTAAACAAAAACTTGACGAGAGAACGAAAGGGTGATGGTGATGGTCGCTGTCCGAGGGATTAACAGGTCTTACCCGACTTCCGGTAGTAGTCGTTACACTGGGACAACTACTTCTGCAGACTGTATAACGGCGATGACGAAACAGATCCCGCTGTCAGGCACAATGACCCACTCACAGCGGACGATGATGGTAGAGAATTCCGTCCCCCTGTCCTGAACGAAGTTAGGAAGGCTTTTTCTAAGCTTAAGTTCAACAAAGCTGCTGGACCTGATGGACTAGGATCGTGCAAAACTCACTGGTCAATACGAGGGGCACAACCTTTTTCAAGTTCGTACAACTGTCCGCTTATGCCAATGACATTGACATAATTAGACGAAGTCAGCGAGATGTCATTGAGGCCTTTGCGAGCATTGAGACGGAAGCAGCTAAAATGGGACTGGCGGTAAATGAGGGCAAGACGAAATATATGCTGTCCTCGAATCACGACACGACACCGGCGCGGCGTCTTGACCAGTGCGCACATATCTAGGTACCACAGTGACATGCAGTGCTGACATCAGTACCGAAATCAAACGCAGAATAACTCGTGCCAACCGCTGTTTCTTTGGGTTCGGGAGACAATTGAGAAGCAGAGCCCTCTCTCGGAAAACCAATATGACCATATACAAGACCCTTATCATCCCGATCCTGCTTTATGGCACAGGGACACGGACGTTATCGAAAGCGGATAAAGAGGCCCTTGGTCATATGAGAGATAAATTCTACGTACGATTTTCGGCCCGACCTGCATAAATGGGTAGTGGAGGAAAAGAACTAATAGTGCTATGACATGAACATAGCACGGCGTCTTCGGATCCAACGCCTTAGATGGCTAGGTGATGTTGAGCGCATAGAAACAACAGCTCTAGCCCGGAAGGTCTTTAATTCCAACCCTGAAGGGCGACGCGGTCGAGGACGGCTAATTTTCAGGTGGCGCACGTAAGTAGAGGGGGGAGAGAGTGAGCAAGCAGAGCAAAGAAGCTGATCGTGTTTAACATGGCAAACACCAGCTTCGGTCTCTGTCCCTGCTCAATCCAAGCTGCCACACTGTTCCCTGGATAGCTGCCCTGGCACCCGCCAGGTAGTGAACCAATGTGTGCAGCGACCCAACCCCTCCTTCCTGGGGAAAGAGGAACCTGGCCCTCCAGGTTGGGGATTGTGCTAAGGGGTAACATTCCTATCACGGAAAAAACACTTGTTCCGAAAAGACCACAAGCCTCGGATATGGACGGATACAAAGCTGACGACCCCTGCAAACGACTAAAGGATTTGAGAGTCTGCATCTGGAATGTGAGGTCCCTTAACAGACCGGGTGCAGGCGATCAATTAGAGCAAACCCTCAACTGCTAAAAAGCAGACATAACCGTACTCCAGGAAGCACGATGGGATGGAACAGGTAAAAAAAGACGGATAAAAAACTGCGACATCTACTACGGGAACTGCTACAAGGAGAACAACCAGCGCTTATTCAGGCGCGGATTCGTTATTCAGGGAAGACTCTGACAAATAGTCTTAAGCTTCCGGGATGTAAGCGAACGCCTCATAACAATCCGTACCAAAGCTGTATTTGGAAACATTAGCTTAATATGCGCTCACGCCCCAACGGAAGAAAAGGACGATCGACTCAAGGAAGAATTCTACGATCTCCTAGACAGAACATATGCCCAATGCCCCAGCTATGACACAAAAATAGTTCTTAGAGATTTTTAAACAAAACTGGGAAAAGCGGACATATTTGAGTCGATCATAGGAAAGCATAGCCTCCATAACGCCGAATCCGACAATGGACTTAGGCTAGTCGATTTCCTAACGGGGCGTAACCTCCTTGTAGCAAGCACACGATCCCCCCATCTCAACATCCACAAGGGTACCTGGCGGTCTTTTGATCAATCGACCACCAACCAGATTGATCACATTGCGATCGACGCCGGACACCCCTCCATTATTCTCGAAGTACGAACCTTCCGAGGAGCCAACATCCACTCGGATCACTACCTTGTTGTAGCTAAGGTACGAATGAGGATAACAAGAATGCTTAGGAGTCGAGTAGGACAACATAAGTTTGACGTCGGAAAGCTACAATCGCAAGAGACTGCCAGAATCTTTGCCGATCTTGTCTCCTTCAAGCTCTCTCAAAATCCGCCCACAGCAGCACAAACAATAGAGCAGGAATGGGCGCATTGCCAGAGCGCCGTCAGAGACGCTGCCTCAGAGGTGCTGGGTTTCAAGCCGTCACCACCTAGAAACCCCTGGTTTGATGAACAATGCGAACAAGCCCATGCAGCAAAACAAGAGGCATATAAAGCCACGCTGCAACGACGGGCGAGAGCTGCTCGCGAAATCTATGAGCAGAAGTCAAAAGAGGAACACACTCTACTCAGAAGAAAGAAAAGAGAGCACGGAAAGCGTGAGATCGAGGAGATGGAGATGACGCCCGGAAGTTTTACAATAAGGTAAAACGAACATGCTCAAAGTCAGAGCGGCGACCTGCAGGAATGAAAATGGAGAACTGGTAGTAGAGTCTCAGTCGGTGCTGAGGATTTGGAAAGACCACTTCTGCAGACTGTATAACGCCGATGACAGACAAGATACCGCTGCCAGGCAGAACGATCAGTTCGTAATGGACGAAGATATAAGAGAATTCCGTCCACAAGACATAACAAGACTAATTAAGCCGCGGGACGGCTGGAGATGAGCCGGTAAGGTGCATGCACCATCTCATTTGCAAGGTATGGTCGGAGGAAATCATGCCCTACGAATGGAATCTCAGCATCGTTTGCCCGGTCCATAAGAAAGGAGAGCCCTATAGCTGCGCCAACTATAGGGGAATAAGCCTCCTTAAGATCGCAAAGAGATTTTCTCTGCCGTATTGTGTGAATTCCTGAAACCGTTTGTGGATAACCTGATCGGCTCTTATTAGTGTGGTTTGAGGCCAGGTGAATCCAAAATAGACCAAATATTTACGCTACGGCAGATCTTAGTGAAGACCCAGGAATTCCAAATCCAGGATCTGCCGTAGTGTGAAGATTTGGTCGATGGTGGACTTCCCTGCCTTCCTCTATAGGCAGAGGGGTCTCTTTTCTTGTGGATCTGGCATACGATGCTGAGACTCCATTCCTCGGGCATGCTTTCCTCTTACCATATCTTACGGATGAGCTGGTGCATGCTCCTTAAAGAGCTCAGCAGACAGTCCGTCTGCGCCAGCAGCTTTATTTGACTTGAGCTTTCATATAGCAGTCTTCATTTCGTCGAGGTTAGGGGGACAGAATTCTTTGCGGTCTCCGTCGATTAGAAATGGGTCATTCCGCCTGACAGCGGTATATTGACTAACATCGCCGTTATACAGTCTGCAGAAGTGTTTTTTTTTTTTTATATTCTCAGCATCGACTGCGGTTCTAATACTAGGTGTCCGTTCTCATCCCTGCAGGCTTCCGTTCTGGCTTTATAACCTTGGCATGTTCGCCTTATCTGTTGATAAAACTTTCGAACGTCACGCCTGCAGTAACACCTCTCCGTATCCTCAATCGCGCGCCTTTCGTGCTCTTTTTTCTTTCTCCTGGGAAGCTTATGCTCTTCCCTTCTTTTTAGCTCGTAGAGCTCACGAGCTGCTCTTGTTCTTTTATGCAGCGAGGCCTTATATGCATCCTGCTTCGCTATATGAATCCTCCTGCATTCGTCATCGAACCAGGTGTTTCTTCGTGGTGGAGCCTTGAAACCCAAATCATCGGATGCAGAGCTTTTCAGGGCTTGTTTGCAAAAGCTCCACTACTGTTCTATTGATAGCGTGGAGGATTCAGGTGTATTGGAGAGCTTAAGGGAGACGCGATCGGTAAAAGCACGAGCGGTTTCCGGCGATAGTAGCTTTCCGATGTCATATTCTTACTCTACTCTGCTGCGTTCGTGGTATCCGTAGGCGCATCTTGGCTACTACTAGATAGTGGTCCGAGTTGATGGCAGCCCCTCGGAAAGTTCGATCATCAAGAATAGTGGAGGAGTGTCTGACGTCGATTGCGATGTGATCAATCCGGTTGGTGGTCGATTGATCAAAAGACCGCCAGGTGCCTTTGTGTATACCAGGTGCGGGGAGCGCGCACTGGCTAGAAGGAGATTTCGCCCCGTAGCAAATTCAATCAGCCTGGGTCCGTTATCGTATGTAGTGTCGTGTAGGCTATGTCTGCCGATGACTCGTTCAAAGATGCTTTCCTTACCCAGCTTAGCATTGAAGTCTCCTAGTACAATTTTGATGTCATAGCTGGGAAATTAGGCATGCGTTTTGTCTAGGAGATTGTAGAACTCATCTTTAGCGGAGTCATCCTTGTCATCCATGGGGGCGTAGATGCAGATCAGGCTGATGTTAAAAAATTTAGCCTTGATACGGATCGCTATGAGGCGTTCGCTCACATGCCTTAGTCTACCTTGAACAACAAATGCGCATCCAAACAATCCTTGCCCTCTGTCCCTATAGCAGTCGCCGTAGTAAATATCGCAGTTTTTCATCCGCTTTATACCCGGTCCATTCCATCGCATTTCCTGGATGGCGGTCTTGTCCGCTTTATAGAGGTCTAGGTCGTCCGCAAGTTGTTCGGCTGCACGTGGCCTGTTTAGGGACCTAGCCTTCCACGTGCAGAGCCGAAGGTCATTGTCCTTTTTTCGTCTTTTGCAAGGGTCGTCGACATTAATCCGGTCCGTTATATCCGAGGCATGTGGTTGTTTCGGAGTTTGTGGTTTTTTTACGGTTACGGCTTACAAGGCCGTAGCCCAACCGTGCCAGTTGGAGCGGTTAATTAAAGGAGTCCCAGGTGCGACACCACGTCCGAAAGCACACAGTGTCTCTCATTGGCTGGTTTTCCCTTATATATTCTCCTAATTTGAGGGACTCTGGTAGGTGTGGAGTTCCTTCCCTGATTGCCACCTGTTTCGCCGTTTGGAGCTCGACTCCGACTGGAGTGTTTTGTATAGCCACTATGACTGGAGATCTCCGCATTAGCATGTTTCTTCGGAACAGGTTTTGATTTTCAGTGTCATTACTTACCTCCTGTTTTTTTGGTGTTACGTTTATTGTTGTTGTTTTTGTTGTAAACATTTCTGTTTGATCCTCCCTCAAAGCCGGTATCGGTGTTCGGATGTGTAGTCATCACCTGATCACATGGTTGCCTTTGTAAGCAGTGAGGCCATACAAGGATTGATACATGTCCTTATGGGGTAATGTGTTAAGAGCCTAGTCGGTGCCAAGCAGGAATATTACATCTGCACCTACATCACTAACTTAAACGTGACGAAAAGCAGAACGTACTTTGAGACCTGCCAGGGTTTTATGGGAACGGGGGCGCATGTAGCATTAATAAGAAAGCCATTTCGACAGGCTTTCACTCCTGCTTACTCAGGCAAGAGAATACTACATCCGCCTGCCCTCAAGCGAGCTAAGTCCGAAGCATTGTCCAGTATACCATAATCAAGACCATACTGGGCTTGCTCTTATTACGTTCTTCGAGAACGCTAGTTTTCTTTCTACTTCGCGGTTCTTCGCTGGCCACATCAATTCCTTTGGGCGGGCTGGAGGTTTTGCCACCCCTGCTCGGTCGCCAGAGCCTCGTCAGTCGAAAGCAGGATACAACACGTGCGGGTTGGCATTTTGTAGGCTGAAATACGCTTTGTAGCTCGCATCCACCTTGCCTGGATGTTGGGATATCCAATATACTGGAGGAATTCTTGTCGATCGCTTATGGATGTCGGGGTGGAAGAATTGTATACTAGCTACTAGGAGATTACGACCCATCGCAAAGTTGGCCTGCCTGTATCCGTTTTCGGATGTGGTATCGAGTAGGCTGTGCTTTCCAACGACTTGTCCAAAGATGTCTTCCTTACCCTGCTACGCAACAACCTCAATATCATAAACCGTGGAAATAACCCCACATTTATGAATAGAATTAGAGAAGAGGTATTAGACCTCACCCTAACTACCCCGTTCATAGGCAACTCTATTCTAAACTGGCATGTCTCAATAGAAACATCGATGTCAGACCATCGACAGATCTGTTTTGGCATAAAAGCAGGAGACGGAATTACTAGAACATATAGAAAATCGAGAGCGACAGACTGGGACACTTAAAGCCTAGAAATCGTACAAACGATCGGAAACTGTCCAAACAGCATCAGAGACATAGGCAGCCTTGAACTCTGCTGTGACAGCCTCAATGCTACCATCCTATCTGCTTTTCACAACGCTTGCCCAGAGAAAGTTAAGTCAGGCAACCGTACCACTCCGTGGTGGAACAGCAATCTGGCCAAGCTAAGAGCACTGACCAGAAAACTGTTCAACAGGGCTAATCGGACTGGTGACTGGACGCTGTATCGTACCTCACTCACCAACTACAACCAAGAGATTAGAAGAGCCAAAAGAGACTCATGGAAAAAGTTCTGCAGCAGTCTTTCAGACATTCAGAGCAGCGCTCGTATCCACAGAGTTCTCGCCAAAGAGCACACTAACCAAATTGGTCTGTTGAGGAGAGCAGATGGCACTTACACTCAGATGGCACTCCAACAGGGAGGATTGGAAAAGAGCACGAACGATATTTCACGAGGGAAGCATAAAATGGGCCATAAATTCTTTTGACCCATACAAATCCTCGGGGAGGATGGCATCTTCCCAGCCCTTCTTCAGAAGGGGAGTGCGCAAATCAGCCCCATGCTCATTAACATCTTTAAAACCAGCTATGCATGGGGACACATTCCAACAAGCTGGACAGAGGTAAAGGTAAAATGTATTCCCAAAGTAGGCCGTAGACCCACAGACCTGCCCAAGTCCTACAGACCGATAAGCCTTACCTCTTTCTTCCTAAAAACAATGGAAAAAATCCTGGATAGGCATATCAGGGACGGTGTACTGAGAAGATCACCACTTCACAAAAACCAATATGCCTACCAGCCTGGGAAATCGACCACGCATGCTCTTCAGGAACTAACGGCCCGGATCAACAAATCCCTGAGCGACAAAGAAATTGCGATAGGTTGCTTTCCCGATATTGAGGGTGCCTTCGATAACACTGAATACACCCAAATAAAACGTTGCATCCTCAGCACAGGGGTGGACAATACCACATGCGATTGGAACCAACACATGCTTAGCAACAGGAAAATAAACACCTCACTAGGCAATGACAAAATCAGTGTAAACGCCGCGAAAGGATGCCCTCAAGGCGTTGTTCTTTCACCACTCCTGTGGTCCATCGTGGTTAATGAACTGATAAGCATACTTAGCAACAATGGCTTCTATGTCCAAGGCTACGCTGACGACATAGTGATCCTGATTAGAGGCAAATTCGAAGACACAGTCTCGGAACTCCTCCAACGGGCACTAAGCCTTGTTGCAAACTGGTGCTTAAAGGGTGCACTAAATGTAAATCCTAGAAAAAGCACCATAGTCGCCTTCACCAAAAGAAGGAACAGGCACAAACTTACTAAACCTACCCTCTTTGGTGAAGCGATAGAGTTCTCAAAAGAAGTCAAATATCTAGGGATAACTCTAGACGAAAAGCTCACTTGGAACTCTCACATTACAAAGACCATTGAGAAAGCCAGGATCTCCTTATGGACCAGCAAATGTCTCGCTGGAAAAAACTGGGGCACAAACCCCAAAATGTCCCGCTGGCTATATACAGCAATCACCAGACCAATCCTTACATATGCTGCGCCCGTCTGGTGGCACAAAACAAAGCAAGTATCAGTGCATGCCAAGCTCAACAAATTGCAAAGACTAGCTTGCATCTGTATCACTGGGGCCATGAGACCAACCCCCACAGCAGCACTAGAAGTCATCACAGACCTGCCACCTCTTCATCTCCAGCTGAAGAAAGAAGCAATGGTCTTCGCCCATAGACTGATCGTGGAGGATGACTCTAACCGTAGGCTCTTTCACCCTGATATCCTTTCTCGAAATAAACAGGCATGAAATCCTAAAGATATCTCTCACAGACAACTGTCTCCCCAGATACAACTTCAGCCAAAACTACAAGGTCACATTCCCCAACCGACAAAACCGACTTCAATCGTGGATCCTACGTGTGGTACACAGATGGCTCCAAAATGGACGAAGGCGTTGGGGCTGGAGTATGCGGAGCAAATACAGGCACATGCATCTACGTCAGCATGGACAGATATAACTCCGTTTTTCAAGCAGAGATATTTGCTATAGAACTCTGCCTCAGAGAAAATATCAAGGCTGCACTTCTGGCCCTAAAGAGCTTTGAAATCACCTCCAAACTGGTATGGGACTGCCTACAACTACTTCACCAGCTGGCCAGTACAAACAGAGTTCATCTCATTTGGATACCTGGACACAGCGGCCATACAGGCAACGAAAAGGCGGACCTACTAGCTAGAAAAGGCTCTGCATCACCATTTATGATGCCACGGCCTTTCTGCGGCATACCCATTAGCACCACCAAATGCTGCATAAATAATTGGTTAAGGAACACGACGGATCACTACCCGTTACAAACGAAAGGTAGCAGACAAGCCAAGCTGTTCCTCCCAACTACATCCCTCAAAAGAACGAAACAACTTCTCATGCTTTCGAGGAGTCATTTTCGTTTAATCACAGGTTTCCTTACTGGACTTACTTACTTACTTACTTAGGTGGCGCTACAGTCCGTGGTGAACCTGGGCCTCAACCAACAAGCGTCTCCAGCTGGCACGGTCGTTGGCCAGCTGTTTCCAGCGCGCACGCTCAGTTGGTTAAGGTCGCCTTCCACCTGCGTGCGCCACCGATGATGCGGCCGTCCTCTGCCGCGCCTTCCTTCCGGAGTGGATTCGAAGACTCTTCGGGTCGGAGCCGTACAGTTCTTCATTATATCTTCTCCTCCATACACCATTTGAATAAACGGGACCGTAGATAGTGCGCAGAATTTTCCTCTCGAAATGACCAAGGGCATCTTCATCCGCTTTTGTTAAGGTCCAAGCCTCTGCGCCGTAAAGGAGGACTGGGATGATCAAGGTCTTATATAGTGTCATCTTGGTTTTCCGAGAGAGGGCTCTACTTCTCAATTGCCTCTTGAGCCCAAAGAAACAGCGGTTGGCAAGAGGGATTCTGCGTTTTATCTCAGCGCTGGTGTTGTTGTCGCTGGTCATCAGTGAGCCAAGGTAGACGAATTCCTTGACCACTTAAAGTTATATCCGTCCATGGTGACGTTCTGGCCAATACGTCGGTGTTGTCCGTCTCTTTTAGATGAAAGCAGATATTTGGTTTTACCCTCATTAACCTTGAGACTCGTCTTAGCCGCTTCTACCTCAATGCTCACGAAAGCCTCATTGACGTCTTGCTGTTTGCGTCCAATTACGTCAATATCGTCGGCGTACGCAAGCAATTGCGTAGACTTGAAATAAATCGTACCTCTTGTGTTGGCCAGTGACTCTTGCACGATCTTTTCAAGCACGATGTTGAAAAAGTTGCACGACAGCGTGTCGCCCTGCCTAAATCCTTTTTTAACATCAAAGGTCTCGGTTTGCTCATTACCGACCTTAATGGAGCAGCGAGAATTCTCCATTGTCATCCTGCACAGTCGGACGAGTTTGGCAGGGATGTTAAAACTAGACATGGCTTTGTACAGCTCGTCTCTATATACGCTGTCATACGCGGCCTTGAAATCGACGAAGAGGTGGTGAGTGTCGATTTGGTATTCCTGGGTCTTCTCCAAGATCTGCCGTCTATTGTGGATTTACCTGGCCTGAAACCACACTGATAAGAGCCGATCAGGCTATTCACAAACGGTTTCAGGCGGCAGAGAAGATGTTATATGCGATCTTAAGGAGACTTATTCCCCTATAGTTGGCGCAGTTATAGGGGTCTCCTTTCTTATGGACCGGGCAAACGATGCTGAGATTCCATTCGTCGGGCATGCTTTCCTCCGATCATACCTTGCAGATGAGATGGTGCATGCACCTTACCAGCTCATCTCCAGCCGCCTTAAAAAGCTCAGCAGACAGGCCGTCTGCGCCAGCGGCTTTATTAGACTTAAGTTTTGATATGGCTATTTTGAATTCTGCTTCATTGTCGTCCATTACGAATGGCTCGTTCTGCCTGACAGCGGTATCTTGTCTATAATCGCCGTTATACAGTCTGCAGAAGTGGTCTTCCCAAATCCTGAGCATCGACTGCGACTCTACTACCAGTTCTCCATTTTCATCCCTGCTGGCCGCCACTCTGGCTTTGTAGCCATGGCATGTTCGTTTTACCTTGTTGTAAAACTTACGGGCGTCATTCCTGCGGAAGCATCTCTCCATCTCCTCGATCTCACGCTTTCCGTGCTCTCTCTTCTTTCTTCTGAAAAGCGTGTGTTCCTCTCTTCTCCTCTGCTCATAGATTTCGCGAGCAGCTCTCGTCCGTCGTTGCAGCATGGCTTTATATGCCTCTTGTTTTGCTGCATGGGCCTGTTCGCATTGTTCATCGAACCAGGGGTTTTTAGGTGGTGGCTGTTTGAAACCCAGCACCTCTGAGCCAGCATCTCTGACGGCGCTCTGGCAATGAGCCCATTCCTGCTATATTGTTTGTGCTGCTGTGGGCGGATTTTGAGGGAGCTATGAGGAGACACGATCGGCAAAGATTCTGGCAGTCTCTTGCGATTGTAGCTCTCCAACGTCAATCTTACGTAGTCCTACTCGACTCCTTAGCATTCTTGATATCCTCATTCGTACCTTGGCTACAACGAGGTAGTGGTCCGAGTCGATGTTGGCCCCTTGGAAAGTTCGTATGTACGTCGAGAATACAGGAGGAGTGTCTGGCGTCGATCGCAATATGATCAATCTGGCTGGTGGTCGATTGATCACAGGACCGCCAGGTACCCTTGTGGATGTTGAGATGGGGGAATCGCGTGCTTGCTACAGGGAGGTTACGCCCGCTAGGAAATCGATTAGTCTTATTCCGTTGTCGGATGTGGTGTTATGGAGGCTATGCTTTCCTATGATCGACTCAAATATGTCCTCTTTGCCCAGTTTTGCATTAAAATCTCCTAGAACTACTTCTGTGTCTTAGCTGGGGCATTGGGCATATCTTCTGTCTAGGAGATCGTAGAATCCTTCTTTGAGTCGATCGTCCTTTTCTTCCGTTGGAGCGTGAGCGCATATTAAGCTAATGTTTCCAAATTCAGCTTTGATGCGGATTGTTATGAGGCGTTCGCTTATGTCTCCGAAGCTTAAGACTTTTTGTCGGAGTCTTCCTCTAATAACGAATCCGCACCCGAATAGGCGCTGTTTGTTCTCCTTGTAGCAGTTCCCGTAGTAGATGTCGCAGTTTTTCATCCGTTTTTTGCCTGGTCCATCCCATCGCACTTCTTGGAGTGCGGTTATATCTGCTTTATAGCAGTTGAGGGTTTGCTCCAATTGATCGCCTGCACCCGGTCTGTTAAGGGACCTCACATTCCAGGTGCAGACTCTCAAGTCCGTTTGTCGTTTGCAGGGGTCGTCAACTTTGTATCCGTCCGTATCCGAGGCTTGTTGTCGTTTCGGAACAAGTAGGTTTTTACGTGATAGAGATGTTACCCCTTAGCACAACCCCCAACCTGGAGGGCCAGGTTCCTCTTTCCCCAGGAACAAGGGTTGGGTCACTGCACACATTGGTTCACTACCTGGCGGGTGCCAGGGTAGCTAACCAGGGAGGGCCACGCGGAGGCTGTGTGTCAACTTGGATTGAGCAGGGGCAGAGATCGAAGCTGGCGTTTGCCAAGTTAAACGCGATCAACTTCTTTGCTCTGTTTGCTCGCTCCCTCCCTCCCTTCCTTACTGGACACTGCCCAGTTAATAAACACCTCAAAACAATGGGCATCATACAAGATGACACTTGCCGAATGTGTAATGAAGACGAAGAAACAGCAGATCACATACTATGCCACTGTAACTGCCTTGTCAGCACACGTCTTCGTCACCTAGGCAAGTATTATCTTGAAGCAGAAGAAATCGCTGCTAGGTCACTCAAAAGCATACTAAGTTTTATCACGAACTCAGGTTTTCTGAGTGAACTGTAAGTGGGGGACATCACAATAGGCCCAATCGTGGCCGCAGTGATCAGGCGACTCTGTCCCACCCCCTAACCCTATCTATCTATCTATCTATCCGGTTAATGTCTGCTCTATAGCCGTTGAGGGCTTTTCGTTCAGCCGCACTCGGCCTAACATTCCAAGTGCGGAAAAGACATTAGTTTCCGTCCAAACTTGTTAATATTTGATGATCAAATGAGCGCTAAGGTCGCGTCATCGAACTATCTACATAACATTTGGTATAGCTGCAACCACTACCAGAAACAAGGCAAAAAAGTTCACTCAACTTTCAAATGCTAGCTACAAATCTTAAACCAGCAAGCGTGTGTCTCTCGACGCACATAGTTCAAAAAATCACATAAATAGTCCACGAAAAAAGCAAAAAAAAAAAAAATTGAAAAGGAGAAGCATGTCGCTCATGCGGATGCTAGGACGAAGTGCAAGTATTCGCCCATTGAACTGGCCCATCTCGAATATGTATGCAGCAAGCAACTCATAAGTTCGACTAATTCTGTTGGATTTCAACTGTTTTCAGAGTAAGAAGATTGACGACACATAAGAATGTCGAAGCCGATGACGATTGTATACTATCGATGACAGATGGTAAGTGTAGAAAGCCTGAATTGTAGTTCGTGTTCAATACATTGCTTTTCAGTTAGGGAGCTGATTGGAAAAAAACTTGGTTTGCCACTTACATATTCCGTGATTCCGCACAAGCGAGATAACTTGTTACAGTACACACCAAAGCGCGAGGATCTACCTCCCAGATCTCTTCAAGATTCCTTCACGAGTGCGCTTATTCCATTGAGTCGTTCAATGGAGATTCAGAACAATTATGTTACACCATTGGGTCATGTACGCCTAGGCCGATTAATGGAAGACATGGATTTGTTTTCTGGTATGGCTGTCCGTTCCAAACATTCAATAATTCTTATTTCGCTTCTGATCTTCTAGTCTGGGTGTGCATACAGCATGTATGCATTCCCGATCTTGACCCAGAAATTCCATTGCCATACTGTTTTGTTACCGTTCTAGTGGATAAATGTGATTTCATGGAGTATATGCCATCGGCAGAAAAGGACGTTCGCATATCTGGTCATGTGACATGGGTGGGCACGTCCTCGATGGAAGTTGCCGTCTGGCTCGAGCAAGTCGACCAGGGGCAGCTACAAAAAGTGACTAGAGCGATATTCCTGATGGCAGCTCGTAATGCCACAAATACTAAAGCAGCGCCCGTTAATCCCCTGGTCCCCGCCAACGAACGCGAGAAAGCCATTCATTCGGGCGGCACCAAGCGAAGTGAGCGCCGTAAACGACTACTAATAACCTCTATACATACGGTTCGACCAAACGAGGATGAGCAAAAACTCATGTTCGATTTGTTCAAGAGCACCCTTTCCGAGGGCAGCGTAGAATTAAATGCACGACTATTGCCTAAGAATGCAATCTGGATGAAGGAAACCATGATTTCGACAACGATGTCTTGTCAACCGGAGCATCGAAACTCGCATAATACGGTCTTTGGGGGATTTCTTATGCGCAACGCTCTCGAGATCAGTTCGATTTGTGCCAATTTCTATGCTAAGAAACGTGCCAAACTTGAGGCGATATGTGACATCATGTTTCAGGAACCGGTTAGTGTCGCAGCGTATTTAAAAATGACTGCTCATGTCGTTTATACGGAGGATAAGCACATACAGGTGCTGACAATCGCAAACATCCTAGATCCCTTAACATCAGCGCGAAAGACCACTAATGTGTTTAGCTACACTTTCAAGACGAAGGATAAATGTCCGTCTGTAATACCACGAACCTATGATGAGATGTTATGGTACATAGAGGGACGCCGTAAGTTCAGATACTCAATGGGAGTCGATGGCCCCAAAAGGGGTGCCAAACCGCATTGAGCGGTTGTCCCTCCTTTCGCATTAACTGTGTGGTATTGTAATGAGAAATATAGTAGAAAAGAATGAATAAGTTGTTTGGGTTCAGTTCCTTTTCTTGTGCTGTAGCTTCTGCAGATGGTACGCCGCAGAGTTAATCAAATTGGTTTTATTGTTAATTATGTTACGGCAACACGGCAACACGAATAAATTACGAGACGTGTGTGACATATTGTTACGAATTTTTTCGATCCCCACACCAAATAGGGTTCGCACCACTGGATTGCGATAAACTACAATTGTCCTTTTTATTTAAATTGAAACACACACACTTTTAATTCTTTCACCACAGATCAATTATCTGTGTAGCTTCACCACTTTTCTTTATTACCCAATACTATCCACTTTAAACTTTATTACACAATACACAAACCTTTATTGAAAGCTTTTCTTTTCACCTTGGTTGATCACACCGACTTGTTACACGCTGTTTTATACCACAAACTGAATGAATGTCAAGGGCGAGTGCTCGCGCTTATATAGCTCTCGGTCCACCGTCTCGAACGTTCGCCGTTGGAAGTTCCCCATAGGAAATCTCTAGAACGCTCTGACAATTCCATTGGAAGTTGACAACATTCCAATTCCCGCTTCCAGAGAGTTTTCGAACTTAACGGTCCGCTTGCATCTCCGCAACACTGCCCTCCTCCTAAACTTGTTCGTCCTCGAACAAGCGATTGGATCCTTCTCCGTAATATGGTGCTAACCTCTCTACGTGGACAATTTTATACTTCGCCCGTCTGTTTCCCATCTGCTGTATCCGGTATACCACGTCATTGAGTTTCTTGATGACCTCATATGGTCCATCCCAGGCTGATTGCAATTTGGGGCACAATACCAAATGTCCGGTCTCGAATCCAGAAGTATTCGCCCTCAAGTCGTATTCATTTTATCGCTGACCAAGTTCAGTCGCTCCCGGATGAACTGATGGATAGAGTTCAGCTGTCCTTTCTTTTCGGTTACGAAGTCTTCCCTGCCGCTAGTTGTCGGTAGTACCACGCCGAACTTCAAGTCCGATGGAAGTCGGAGATCAGTTCCAAAAATGGCTTCGGCGGGTGTTGTTGCCGTTGAATTGTGCTGTGCCGAACGGTATGCCATTAAGAAAAGGGGAAGATGTTCATCCCAGTCCTTCTGATCTCCGACGACGACTTTTCTCAGGTATTCCTCCATCGTCCGGTTGAACCTTTCGACCATGCCATCAGATTGTGGATGTAATGGTGTTGTCCGCGTCTTTCTGATACCTAGCATGTCGCAGAGTTCTTTGAACACCGTCGACTCGAAGTTCCTTCCTTGGTCTGAGTGTAGTTCCATTGGTACTCCATAACGCGAAACCCAGTTATTCACGAATGCATCCGAAATGGTTTTGGCTTCCTGGTTCGGGATGCAAAACACCTCAGGCCACTTGCTGAAGTAATCGATCACCACTAGCGCGTACTTGTTTCCAGCGTTGCTCGTTGGGAATGGGCCAGCAATGTCCATTGCGATACGTTCGAACGGTGCTCCAACATTGTACTGCTGCATATTTCCTCGAGTTTTCCTTACTGGACCCTTTGCCTTCGCACACTGTTCACACCTGCGAATGAAACGCGTAACCGACTCATGGCATCCTACCCAGTAGAAACGTCTCTTGATCTTTTCTACAGTCTTGTTAACACCAAGATGACCCCCGCTTGGTCCCTCGTGGTATTCTCGGATGACCTCGTCGATTTGTCCTTTCGGAATTACCAGCAGATCGTTTACAATGTTCCCGTCCTCACTTTCCCAACTGCGGTAGAGGCAACCGTTCTTCAGCTTCAAACTCTGCCATTGAGCCCAGTAAGCTTTTACGATTGGGCTTTCACTGGATATTTGCTGCCAACTTGGTCGAAAACCTCGTTCTTGGTAGTCGATGATGACTGCCAGATTGGCATCTTCTCGCTGCTTCCTTCCGACCTTCTCGACAGTCCAGGAATCTTCTGGCAGCACCTGGAAACAACGGATGTCGGTGACCTGTTCCTTGGTCTCGGCGCGTGAACAATGTTTGCATTCAACATCGCAAAGTCGCCTCGATAATGCATCCGCATTTCCATGACTGCTTCCCTTCCGGTGTTCGATACTGAAGTCATAACTCTGGATTCTCTCTATCCATCTAGCAAGCTGGCCTTCCGGGTTTTTGAACTGCAGCAGCCATCTCAACGCTGCGTGGTCCGTCCTAAGATGAAAAGCTTGGCCATAGAGATATTTGTGGAAATGCATGACACAGTCAACCACGGCTAAAAGCTCCCTCCTAGTTACACAGTAGTTCCTCTCCGGCTTCGATAGGATCCTACTGTAGTAAGCGATGACCCGTTCTCGCCCGTCAATCATTTGAGAGAGTACTCCTCCGATTCCATGTCCGCTCGCATCTGTGTCCAAAATAAACTTTTCTCCCGGGACAGGATATGCAAGAATCTGCGCACTGCAGAGCAATTCCTTCAGGTGAATGAACGCTTCCTCCTGCGGCTTCTCCCACTTGAATGGCCGATTCTTTTTGGTGAGCTCGTGCAAACTGCTGGCAACGTTTGCAAATCCTGGGATGAATCGCCTGTAATATGTGCAAAGTCCCAGGAATGACCTTAACTCATGAAGATTCTTCGGCCGCGGCCATTCCTTAACCGCTGAGATTTTCCCTTCATCTGTATGGACTCCTTCTGCAGTCACCACATGTCCCAAGTACTTCACCTCGTTCGGGAAGAGCGAACATTTCTTCGGGCTCAATCTCAATCCGGCTGCTTGAATATGTTCCAGTACCTCTTCAAGCTTCTTAAGGTGATAGTCGAAATCCTTGCCCATGACAATTATGTCATCCAGATAGACAAGGCAAGTCCTCCAGTGAAGTCCTCTTAGTACCCGGGTCATTAGTCTTTCGAAGGTGGCTGGCGCATTGCAAAGACCGAAAGGCATAACAGAGAATTGCCACAACTCTCCCCCGGCGGTGAACGCGGTCTTTTCCTTGTCTTGCTGGTCAAGCTCTATTTGCCAGTATCCACTTTGCAAGTCCAGCGTCGAGAACCACTTTGCACCAGATAGTGTGTCCAAGGTGTCGTCGATTCTCGGTAAAGGATAGCTGTCCTTCTTCGTTACGTCGTTCAGCTTCCTATAGTCCACGCAGAATCGGGTGCTTCCATCCTTCTTCTTAACAAGCACTACTGGCGAACTCCATGGGCTTGCAGATGGTTCGATCACGCCCTCCTTTTCCATCTCGTCGATTAGTTTGACCACCTCTCCTTCTTTCGCCAAAGGTACCCTTCTCGGTGGTTGCCGGATCGGTCTAGAGTCCCCTGTGTCTATTCTGTGCTTCACAACTGATGTTCGTCCACAGTTCTTACCATCTGCAAAAACTGTCCAATATTTACGAAGCAGGGAGAGTGCTTTACTTTTATGCTTCTCCACTAGGTGTTGCGTCCACTCTCTAGCCATTGTTTTTAAGAAGGCTTTGTTGGACTGGATTTCCTGTTGTTTCTTATCGTCGCAGTTCATAATGGCGGCAGCTTCTTGGCATTGAGCGATTATTGTTCCCTGTTGCACAGTCTTAGGTGTACTGGCTGGATTCAGGACTCGTACTGGAACCAATTGGTCTTGTCGGGGTTCCACCAGAGCCCTTCCAACAATGATATCGCTGGGTCGATTTCGTTTGTCGGGTTCGACCACCCACATTCGGCTTGTCCCCGCATCCTCTTCTATCTTTGCCCAAACCACAGCTTCTTCATTCGGGGGAACTGTTTGGCGCGCTTGCACGACTATTCGCTTGACCTTGTTACCCTGTCCATCATCTATCGTTAATGGGAGCTCCAAGTTGCCATACTTCATCACTTTTTGGTTGAGGTCCAATGTGAAGCCATGCCTAATCATGAAGTCGACGCCGATTATGATGTCATCAGTGATGTCCGCAACGATGAAATCATGCTGAAACTCGACGGTACCCATCGTAATTCTTTTCTGGACCTTTCCCTTAACTTCCGCCTTCTCACCAGTTACTGTACGAAGCCTTACCTCGGAAAATGGTTCGATGTCGGAAACCAATCCGCTTCGGATGACTGAATGAGTTGCGCCCGTGTCCAACGTCAGCAGATATCGTCGCCCGTCCATCGTTCCCTCGATGACTAGGCTGGTTGCACCTCTACAGATTCGGGATACGAGGATGCTGGGGCACTCCAATGTGGGAGCCAGCGCATGCCCCTCTGCACTGACTCGTTTTAGTTTAACGGATTGTTAGGTGCACCTTTTGCACCTCCACGGTCGCGTTCACTCCCATGGTCTCTTTTTGGCGAACTAGACCTCGAACGCTTTCTTCGCAGGCGGCAGTTCCTCGCAATGTGCCCCTGCTGGTCGCAGATGTAGCATCTACCCGGGAATGAACCACTCCTACTCGCCGTTGTTGTTCTCGAAGTATCCTGGTCTTGAGATATGCGCCGTAGTTTGATCGAAGGTCGGCATATCAAGAGCGATGTTTCACATGCGAGAGCACTGGCAACTGTCTCCTTGAAAGATGTCTTCGGCAGGAGAATCAGACTTCGTTGCGTATCGGGGTCCCTTAGCCCTTGGATGAAAGAATCCGTTTTCAGTTTTTCCACCACATCAACTGGAACATCCGTGTAGGCTAGATGAGATAGCCTCTCGATATCGGCAGCATACTGTTGGATGGTCTCGTTTACACGCTGCTTGCGTCCTTTAAGTTCCAGCTTGTGCATCTCCTGCATGTGCTCACTGCCGTATCTTCGATGAAGAGCTTCCCATAAGGCTGTGTAGTTCCTTCTCTGGGTCTCCGGGACGGTCTGTAGAACACCAGCTGCTTCGCCTTTAAGCGAAATTACTAGAGCGGCCATACGATCTTCTTCTCCCCATTGATTCCGTTCCGCTGTTGTCTCGAACTGGAGCTTAAAGATGTTAAATGCGCTCGTGCCGTCAAAGTTGGGAGCTGTGAATTTCGATGCTGCCGTCGGTGCAACGATTCCTTGACACTGAACGTTCTGGACAGTTTTCTCGAGTTCCAGAACCTTCTTGTCGAACTTCGATTGCAAGGTCTCGATTATCATTTCCTGGTTATTTTCGAGATCTAGAACCATCTTGTCGAGCCTCGATTCTAGTGTCTCGATTCTCTCTTCGACGTTCTGGAATCGATCGTCGACGGCCTGCTGGATGTTTCTTAGGCTTTCTCGATTGTTCTCTAGCATCCCTTCTAACGTCTCCAGCTTCTGGCCCAGGGAAGTGGAATTTTCCTCCAACTTTTGATGTATGGTTGCTTCTAGTCTCTGGCTCAGGGAAGTTGAGGTTTCTCCATCTTTTGACTCATAGCATTAAGAGCCGCGAGAATTTGCTGCATATCGAACGCTGGCTCAGTGGATGTCGACGGCTTCTCCACCCAGAATTCATAACTCTCCCAGTCGACACCTTCTTCCTGCAACGCCGATCGCAGTCTCTCCACCAGGTTGGCTTTACTTCCCACTGTGGATAATTCCCGAGCATCCAGCTCTCTTTTCAGTTGTTCAATTGTCAACTTTTCCAATTTTACCATTCTTTTTCTATCTCTTAACAATTCACTTTGTGCAATTCACAATTTAAATAAACGTTCCACTCGTTTACTCGCAATCCCATTTCTGACACCAAATGTTACGAATTATTCGATCCCCACACCAAATAGGGTTCGCACCACTGGATTGCGATAAACTACAATTGTCCTTTTTATTTAAATTGAAACACACACACTTTTAATTCTTTCACCACAGATCAATTATCTGTGTAGCTTCACCACTTTTCTTTATTACCCAATACTATCCACTTTAAACTTTATTACACAATACACAAACCTTTATTGAAAGCTTTTCTTTTCACCTCGGTTGATCACACCGACTTGTCACACTCTGTTTTATACCACAAACTGAGTGAGTGTCAAGGGCGAGTGTTCGCGCTTATATAGCTCTCGGTCCACCTTCTCGAACGTTCGCCGTTGGAAGTTCCCCTTCGGAAATCTCTAGAACGCTCTGACAATTCCATTGGAAGTTGACGGAGATGCAAGCGGACCGTTAAGTTCGAAAACTCTCTGGAAGCGGGGAATTGGAATGATGTCAACTTCCAATGGAATTGTCAGAGCGTTCTAGAGATTTCCGAAGGGGAACTTCCAACGGCGAACGTTCGAGAAGGTGGACCGAGAGCTATATAAGCGCGAACACTCGCCCTCGACATTCATTCAGTTTGTGGTATTAAATAGCGTCTGACAAGTTAGTGTGATCAAACAGTGTGAAAATAAAAGCTATCAATAAAGGTTTTTTTGTGAAATAAAGATAAAGTGGATAGTATTGGATAATAAGTAAAAGTGGTGAAGCTGCACAGATAATTGATCTGTGGTGAAAGAAATATAAGTGTGGGTGTTTTTTATTCGAATAAAAAGGACAATTGTAGTTTATCGCAATCCAGTGGTGCGAACCCTATTTGGTGTGGGGATTGAATATTTCGTAACAGTACATTTAACTTTTGACAAGCGATCGAGACAGCGACAGCGACCTCATTGTGTTCAGGCAGTAACTTTTAACTCGGTAGTACGACATTCTGACAGCTGTGTAGAAAAAAACAAAACGCAAGGAAATCTTCAGATCGGCGGTTGACGGTTCGTTGTAAGTACAAGGTGTCTCAAAAGAAAGTTTATATTTAGTGGATCGATTAAAAACGAATTAAACATTCTATCGAAAACAGTTTTATTTATCATTTAAGTTCACAACTTGGGAATTTAGTTCTTAAAAATAATGTCATCTAAATGTAAGTCCTCGCGTTCGCGACAACCATTTAATCGCACAGCTCTGCGCGCTTCCGAATCGATAGGTCGGGATCACTGCGAACAGACTGATTAACATTCTCTACGTTTTCTTACGTTATCGATGACCTTGACGGTCCAGATTTTGGTTTTTCTAGTGTTGAACCAGTCTCTTCAAACTTTCTTACCCATTTTCGAATGAGAGGAATACTTGGGGCATCCTTTAAATGGCGCAAATTTAGAATATTGCAGAATTTTCTATGCGCCACAGTCGCCGAATCACCGTTTTTGTAAAACTCTTACACGCATAACGCGCTGTCTGCACCCGAGAAACGCCCCATAGTGATTGAATTCCCAGGCAGGCTACCGATTGACGTACATACCTCCCGCGCCCCTCGGAATCGTTGCGAGCGTGCAATAAGCTAAACAAATGTAAACTTTCTTTTGAGACACCTTGTATATGGACAAAGGTGAAAACAGCTGTTGAAATTTGACATAACAAAGCGACCTCATTGTGGGCGAGATTTTGCCAATCCTAGCGACGGCAACGCCGACCGCGACCGAGACTGCGACGGAGACAGCGACTGCGACCTCATTGTGTTCAGGCAGTTAGCCAACTCGCGCGACACACCCAACGACCGAGACAGCGATCGCGACATCATTGTGTTTACATTATGGGATTTACGTGCATTTAACATTTGACAGGCGACTGAGAAAGCGACCGCGACCTCATTGTGTTCGGGCAGTTGAGGTCAATCATACAGCACGCAGTGCGACGGGAAGATTACCGCTCTCAGTTATGTTCGAAGGCAACGTGAAATTCAACAAAAAACAAAAAACCTTAACGTGTCACTCGCATATTTTTGTTGTTGACTTTACATCTCAGAAGTGGGATACGGGACCGTAACAGCAGATAGTGGCGCGATAGCAATCCCGTTGAATCGTTTCGACCTAAGGGTGTAAAAAAAAAAAAAAAAAAACACGAAAACCGAATTGGATAAGCAACCGAACATGGATAAGCAAACAGTATGTGCGATGAGGGCGCCGTGGCACAGTGGTTAGTGTGTTGGACTCTGGCGTACGATGAGCGAGTTCGGATCCCGATGACACCAACGCCATCGAATGTTTATTTCGCGACGTTCCTCCTCGGCGGGGTACTGGAAAAAACCCCCGTAGTAAACTTGCCATGAAAAAGCTTCTCGACTCACGCCGTTCGGAATCGGCATTCAACTGTAGGTCCCTTTCACCTGTGTGAAAAATAAATCACACACAACATGGGTGATAGAGAGAAGCTTGACTCTGGTCCTTCATGGGCTGTAACGCCACCAAAGAAGAAGATGTGCGATGACCAGGGACGAGCTACGAGAAGAACTCAAAGCGTGTGGTCTGGAGACAGCCGGTCGAAAGGAGGAACTGGTCGAGCGGTTGCTGAAGTCGACGGGTGGAGTAACAGCGGCGCTGTAGTGTGCTAGGACATCAACAACTGATTTGGACAAGTCAGACTGGCAGGGCGAGCCGTTTGAAAGGTGTGTGGTGGATGCGAGGGGAGTGCTGTAGATGCAGTGGCTGAACAGAGGGTTAGTCAGAGTGGATCAGAGGTGCGGGCACTTCGGGCAGAACTCCAAAAGCTGCAAGAAAAGCTAAACAGCTCGCTGATGCAGACGACAGGCGCAGGTGAGCAGCCAAAAGGTTTGATAGAGCGGGAGAACGGACACAACCGGTACAATGTGCGTGGCATAGCTTGGAGGCGCAAGGTAAGGGACATCCAGCGCGTGTACAAATTGGACGAATGCTTGGTGTTAATGGCAGCAACGTCGCGGTTGACCGGAGCAGCTAAGCTATGGAACTCTAGCATCACCTGGGAGACATTGGATGAGTTCTTTTCCGAGCTGTGTCGCACATTTCCGTCGGAAGATGAGGAGGCTGATATCCATGAAGCACTGAGACTGAAGCGGCAGAAAAGAGGAGAGGATTTCGTGAAAACCTTACCGATAGTTTTGATGTCAAAAAAGGATTTAGGCAGGGCGATGCGCTGTCGTGTGATTTCTTCAACATCATATTGGAAATGATTGTGCAAAAATCACTGGCCAATAGAAGAGGCACAATCTATTTCAAATCCTCGCAACTCCTTGCATACGCCGACGATATTGACATAATAGGTAGATCACAGCGAGATGTCAATGAGGCGTTTGCGAGTATTGAGATGGAGGCGGCGAAAATTGGTTTGGCGGTAAACGAGGGCAAAACTAAATATATGCTGTCATCAAAAAAGGACGCTCACCACCGACGTCTTGGCCAGAACGTTTGTATAGGCAGATATAAGTTCGAGGTAGTTAAGGACTTCGTCTACCCTGGCTCCGCAGTGACCTGGAACAACGACATCAGTTCTGAAATCAAACGCAGAATCACTCTTGCCAATCGCTGTTTCTTTGGGCTCAGGAGGCAACTGAGTAATAGAGCCCTCTCCTGAACGACAAAGTTGACTCTATAAAGACCCTTATCATCCCGGTCCTGTTGTACCGCGCAGAAGCATGGACACTATCAAAAGCGGATGAGAAGGCCCTTGGTCGCTTCGAGAGAAAGATTTTGCGCGTGATTTTTGGGCCTATAAACTCAGACGGGGGATGGAGGAGAAGATTCAACCACTAACTTTTCGGGCTGTACAACGACATGAGCCTAGTCAGGCATCTACGGATTTAACGCCTAAGATGGCAGGGCCATGTAGGTCGAATGGACACCACAGCTCCAGCCCGGAGAGTCTTTGAATCCAACCCCGAGGGACGAAGTAGCAAAGGACGGCCGCACTTAAGATGGCGCACACAGGTGGAAGGGGACCTCAGCCAACTGGGTGTGCGGCAATGGAAAAGGCTAGCGAAGGATCGTGCTAGATGGAGGGGCATGTTGGTTGAGGTCCAGGTTCACCCCGAACTGTAGCGCCCACTAAGAAGAAGAAGATGACAACTTCTTGCTCTTTGTGTGGTTGGAACACATTTTTTTAAATATTCTGCGAATGTTCTAGCCTTGTCCTCATCCTTTTCAGCCCATTTTCCATCACTTGTTTAATAGGTGGTATATGTACAGCTGGTCGTTTGATATTTTTAGTAAATTTCCGTAGGGAATAATTGGTTGATTTATCATTGGTCAATCCTTTGAGGGAATATTTTATCGAGGAATCCTTAAACATCTTAATTGTCCGTTTCAACTGTTGGGAGAGTGTGTTCAGCTTTGTTTTGTTTTGGGGAGCTCGGGTCTGCTGCCAAACTTTTCTTGCTCGTCTTCTTTCCGAAAAGAGTTGTATAGTTTCCCTGGGATAAGTGTTTCTTTTAGTTTTCTTTCTTATTTCCGGTGTATTTTCCCACGCTGATTGCCGTATATCCACAACAAATTTTTTCGACTTCCTTTTCCAGTTGCTCGATATTGTATAGAGCGGCGCCTAGGACAATTCTGTCGTTTAGAGTCTTTTTAAAACTTTCCCAATCAGTGCGTTTGTTAGTTAATGTAGGTCTCCCTTCTTTATGGATAATTTTATCACTCAACGTAAGGAGAAAAGCCGAATGATCAGAATTTAGTCCATTACTTTAGCACCCACATATTGTTGCCATTTGTGCTCGACTGTGCTCAGGCGTCCAATTTCGAACCTGCTCATGGTGGAATCGCAGGAGGATCTACCTCGGGCGCCCTTCAATGATAATTTAAGTGAGCCAGCAGATCATAAAATAGCTCAACTCCATCGCTTCATCAGAAGCACCGGTTGGTTCTCTGGTAGCGGATCTGGGTAACATGATCCATGTGGTATCACAATGGGCCGACTTCGGCCTATGTGTGGCTTATGCCGACCACAATAACCTAACCTAACATTCATCCTGAGCCATTTTTTTTTTTTGTTTTTGCATTTTTAATTCATTTTATTTCAAGAAAAATTTATAGCTATCTTATGTGCTAGACAAAATGATTAAAACTAGCTTATATTATAACTAAAATTACTGACCCTAAGCGGACACTCTAAAACAAACAATAAATAAATAAATTTATTAAAACTTGCCCAACACTTATAACCTACCTTAGCCTACACTAGCCTACCCTAGCCTGCCCTACCCTATTGAGGTTCGCCAATGGCGTTCGGCGAACCTGCCTTGAAGAGGCTATATTAAATGATTCCACGACGAAGTCCGTTAGCCACCAAAAGCGTTGATGCTGTCGGACAACGTCTTCTCTATCTCGGCGAGAAACCGCTCTACTGAACCTGAGGCGCTCGGGCTCACAGAGCACGACGTCAGGTTCGTAAAGGAGCCGCCGTTCCACAGAATTACGGGCCACATGGAAGATTAGCGGTAGGTTAGGTTAGGTTAGGTATATGGGTGCCCTATTGACGTAAAGTCAAAGCTCACGCAGACTACGTTGAGTCCATTGTGCCCACCTGTTTTGTTTAACCCGTTGATACCTATTCATTTACCGTCGAGCTGAACCAACCAGACGAGGATAAAAATCCCAGTATTCTGTTCAGCCCGATATTACCTACCTCCTCTAGTCCCGAAAGGAAGTATCTTCCCAGGAAAATATTCCTTTTTTGGGCTAGCGCCGGGCATTCGCACAGCAGGTGACGAACGGACTCAATTTCCTCTTCGTCCCTGCAGCTTCTACAGAAGTCATTGTGGGGCTGGCCTAGTCGAGCTGCATGATAGGATAGCATGCAGTGCCCGGTGAGGGCACCGACTGCCAGTCGAATGTTCCCACGATTGAACTTCAGCAGATTTTCCGTTCTTTTCTTATCATAGACGGGCCAAGTCAATTTCGCCGTTGCGCATGTATCTAAGCGACACCAGCGCTTATTGGCTTTCACCAATAGTTCCGTCTGTATCTCCCTGTAGAGCGCACTGAGTGGTGCCTTGGCCTCAGCTGAGATCTGCGCAATGTTAGCACCTGATCCCACCCTAGCCAATTCGTCCGCCCTCTCGTTTCCGGAGATATTCATGTGACCAGGTACCCAGCAAAGGGTCACCTCATTTACATTGGATATCTCTTCTAACCTCTCCTTGCAGAGTTTGACGAGTTTGGATCTTATCCATGCTGCCTGCAGAGCCTTAATGGCTGCCTGGCTGTCAACATAGATGCTGATCCTTTTTCCTGTAATATTCTCTTTGCTGATCAGGTCCGCCGCCTGCTTGATAGCGAAGACCTCAGCTTGGAAGACACTGCATCCATCATCGAGCCTGTAGGAGCGATGCATATCCCGAGACTCAAAGTAGACTCCGGCACCTGTGCCAACATCCATTTTGGATCCGTCGGTGTAGAGTGCCAGTTCACTTTCCGTGCGTACCAGATCACCGGTCCATTCCTCCCTGGAGGGAATTCTAATAGAGAATCTCCTCTCCCAGGAAGGAAGTCGGGTGACATAGACCGTTACGGTTCTGAATCTCGAGATGGCCCATCGATCCAAGACTGATGCATGTCCGTGAGGACTCCTTTTCCAGAGACCCGATTCCTGTAATCTTAGCGCAGTTCTGGTTGCGGCGCTCTCGCAGTACAATAGATCCCGTCACCGCCAGACAGCCAGCTCTTTGAACCTTTGACACACTCTGAAGATGACACTTTTTCTCAAGCGCCTTCCACCAGACAACCGAGCCATAGACTAGGATAGGTCTCACTACCGCAGTGTACAACCAATGTACTAACCTGGGTTTGAGGCCCCATGTCTTTCCAAAGGCTACCTTGCACGAGTATAGTGCCACATAGGCCTTTTTGATTCTTTCCTCAATATTTTCTCTCCAACTAAGTTTGGAGTCCAGGATTATGCCCAGATATTTGGCAGATTTTCCAGGGATCAGATCTATACCATTCATACGGGGGTAGGTGTATCTTGGTACAGATCTTTTCTTTGTAAAGAGTACTACCTCTGTTTTCGCCGGATTTACTCCCAGACCTCGCCCCTTGACCCAGCTATCCACTAACATCAGTGCATAGCTTAGTCTATCGCTGAGAACCTGCGTAAATTTTCCAGAGACCAAAATGGCAATGTCATCGGCGTAGGCCGTAACATTAAAACCCTCCGTCTCCAGAATCTTGGCCATTCCGTCGACCACAAGGAGCCATAGGAGGGGTGACAGAACGCCACCTTGTGGTGTACCTTTATTTACCCTCACCCTTCCGCATGCTCTTCCTATCGTCGAATTTACTATACGAGTACCCAGCATTTGCCCAATCCAACTACATACACCCGGGTTTATTTGGGCCATATGAAGGCTGGACACTATTGCCTCGGTACTAACGTTATTAAAGGCACCCTCAATGTCCAGGAAGGCACCTAGAGTGAATTCCTTGATACTGAGCGATTTTTCTATCGTAGAGACTACCCTATGCAGAGCCGTATCCACCGATTTTCACCATCCATTCCCGGTGCCTTGTAGGGGTCAAAAGACTTGATTGCCCACAGGATTTTATTCTCCGTAACAATCTTATCGACTGTCTCATGTTCAATACATTCCCCTGGCAACGCGTCCGCCGAATTGAAGATTCCTGCATCCTCGCAGCCAGGAAAATGACATTTCAGTAGTGAATCAAGCATGCTCTCGTTTGAGTCTGTCCAGCTACCATCAGATCTCTTTATAGAAGACATCTGTGTGGGAGCTTTTGCAAGGACCTTCCTCAGACGAGCTGCACCCGTACATGATTCAATA
Source organism: Eumerus sabulonum (assembly GCA_951905685.1). Lineage (NCBI taxonomy): Eukaryota > Metazoa > Arthropoda > Insecta > Diptera > Syrphidae > Eumerus > Eumerus sabulonum. The sequence continues at coordinate 13,586,228 of OX645060.1, forward strand.
GAGCCGCAGAAGCTTCTCCAAGAGTCCTTCTTGGCGAATCTAATTTCTTTTTTGAGTCGCTTAACACTATCTCTATAGGTTGACCATTCAATGGCCCCCTCTTTTGCCAGGTTCCAACTGAGCCTAGAGATACGAAGCCGCTCCGCTATTTTAGCATTCCACCATGGTGGGTGGTTTCTTTTACCGGGTCGTCTGTTAGGACATGCCTTCTCAAATGACCGATTTAGCTTGCTGGTAATGTTTAGTACCATCTCATCGATGTCTTCCGTGGAGTCGGGGTTCCCATCCGGAGGTCGGTTGAGGGTCCCACCCAGCTCCGCGTTAAACCTCTGCCAGTTCGCCTTCCGGGGATTCCGGAATACTTTTCTATCCGGCCTACGGACATTCAAGTCGAAGAGGATCCAACAGTGATCAGACAGTGATGCTTTGTCAGATACTCTCCAGTTTGAGATCTCTGCAGTACCGTTATCATTTATAAGCGTTATGTCTAGGACTTCCCTTCTGTTACTAGTAATAAATGTTGGTGAATCACCCCGATTACATATAACTAGGTTAGTACTAAGGACAAAACTGAACAAAGCCTCACCCCTACTATTGGTATTAGAGCTACCCCAAGTAGTGTGATGGGCGTTAGCATCACACCCTACGACTAAGTTCTTCTTACCTTGTTCGGCCATTGCGATCAATGACCTTGTTTCCCTAGAGGGGACGTCCGTGCCTTCGTCGTACGGTAGGTAAACCGAAGCCATCGTTAGTGCACCCTCCTTTCCCGTAACCTCCACCACCGTCTGGTCACCCGAGCTGAAATTAGTTAACATTAGTACGTGGAGATCTTTGCTAGCAACGATACAAGCGGTACCGCCAATCTATCCTGGATCAGCCCACAATTATCAAAATAAAGAAATGCTTCCGGAGGCACAAAGCCGTTCAGACGCACTTTTTCATAATACATAAGATTGGGGTAGTAAGCCCCAGAGATCAGGTTATTGGTCGAAGTCATTGCCCTTGCGATGTGACCTCGAATCAGTTTGATCAGAAAGTTATCTATCCGTAAAGTCCTTGCCCTATCGTATAGGACCCCGTTGGGATAGAACTTTCTGTACTCAGACTCTGGTGTTCTGTGTAATCCAAGACAAGTCCTCAGACATTGTCTCTCATACACCCGAATCCTTTCCATTAAGCTTGCGCTCACATTAAACCAGACGGGACATCCATAGGCAATCATAGGCCTGATTAAGGCCATGTAGCAGATTACCTTCACCCTAGAATCAAGTTGGCTGCAGTGAAACAGCCATCTTGTCAGGGCGAAAGCGCCCCGGGCTCTTTTCAGAGCAGCATCTACATTTTTGTTAAAATACAGATACTGATCCAGCCAGATCCCGAGGTATCTGACTACACTTTTACTCGCCAGTGGCCGCCCGTCCGGTCCGATGATTGCGAATTTTCGCCAATGTTTTCTAGTGTCCCTAGAGGTCCTAGACAGAGGCGTTCTGAATAAAATAGTCTCTGATTTCTGGAAGTTGATTTTCAACTTCCAGTCATCACAGAACTGCTGAATTTTATCGAAGTCACGTTGCAATAACATGCCAATGACCTCGATCGTTGGGCCTGATCTGTACGCAACCAAGTCATCTGCATACGCTATTGAATGGTGAAGAGAAACTATCAAATCACTGATGTAAATGCTAAAAAGGATCGGCGAGTTGACCGTACCCTTTTGCAATCCGTTTTTAATAACAAATGTTTGAGCAGAAGTTACGTTGGCAATTTTCACAACGAACCTTCTACTCGTTAACATATCATGAATTATATATAGCAATGGTTTACTTATGCCCAACCGTTTGAGCTTGTAGTAGAGTCCTTCTAACCATACGGTGTCGAAGGCCTTCTCCAAGTCAACCAGGCAGGCACCCGTGCATTGGTTCTTGCATTTATTCCATTGGATATCCGAGACGAGTTTCGACGCGGCATGTATGGTATCATGCCCCGCCCTGAAACCGAATTGGTTATCCGGAATAATATTTTTGTCCTCAGCCCATTTGGACAGGGCTCTATGGATTACCTTCTCGAAGACCTTGCTGATACTTGGTAGGAGAGTTATCGACCGGAGATTTGCCGGATTAGAGGAGTTTTTGCCCCTCTTAGGGATTGGCTGGACCACCGCCGTTTTCCAATGCACCGGATAATATGCATTATTCAGTGCATTGTTGAACAGGATGGTGTACCTCTCTATAGCCAATGGTGGAAGATGCCTGAGCACAACATTGGATATACCATCAGTACCCGCGGATTTTTTATTTTTTAATGACATGAAGATCAACCGGAGATCCTCCGTCGAAATGAACAGTGTATCAGCATCTTCATTGGCGATGGCATTGTTCGCCGTAAAGTCGTCATTGAACCTGGTGAAACCATGGTTCTCGATTCGCCAATGTTCTATATCATTTCGAAGGTAGGAGTGGTGAAGCAGGGCTCTATTTTCCAGGTCGTGGTTCGGGCGAATGCTTTCATTCACCTTATACACATCCTGGAAGACAGCCCCCACTGTCGCCACTTTCTCCTGAGGATCCTCAATCACAAAAAAGTCGTCATCTAGGACGGCGCTCTCTGGATCGATGTTGACTGTACGTAGTAAACGTTCATTATCTGACGTTCTCGGAAGCTTTAGATCCCGAATGTCATTCTGATCTTTTCTTCGGAATATTTTATTTATCTGCGGGAACATATTCGCGCTGTTGGATTTTACAGCGCGAATTTTGTTGCTCCAGTGCAGACTTATGGCTATTTTATAATTTTCTTTAATTAACTGTCGGAGATTTTTAATCAGTGACTTCAGGGTCCTGACCTCCGAGTTTTGTCTGTCGGTAAACCGCCTGTACAAGAGTTTGAGTCTTGACAGGAGTCTGCTTTTCTGTCTATGAAGTGCGTCTATGGTCGCGTTTCGGTACACGTCCGTGGTATCGTAATGCCGTTGGCGTGGTATCGTTCTGTCCATCGTTTGTTTGATAGTTTCGTCCATATATTTTAGGTGCCTATCAAATTCGTCATTTGATAGGTTCCTATTATTCGGTGGGGATGAGGCATTCGAAGTGAGTGCTCTCGTCAGGCAGTTGGCAAAGCGTGGCCAGCGTGCCCTACTATAATCGTAGGGGTATGTGTGGACATACTCTGCCATTTCTGCGAATTCGTCCGGTATTTTGATTACGGCACTAAGTCCGCAATGGTCACTGTCATACTCAACGGTACGTAAACAGTTAGTAGACCATTCGTTAGTGTCTGCCAGTCTCAGTCGTGAGTCAAGCAACATTAGATCCAGATAGGCGTCGCTTCTAGGAAACGACGGACTATCCGTTGCGAGTAACTTGAGTTTATACTCAATATTATGCAGGGCCCACCAATGGCTTAGTAGGCTCCCTCTAGTGTTAGGTACATTATTGCCCCAATCACTATGTTTGGCATTTAAATCTCCGGCCAAAACATAAGAGTTTTCTGCCGAGTCTAGGCGCAGAAATCGAAATAGTATTTCGAGCTCTGCAATGAAGATATTGGGCTGAGGTGCTTCAGGTGCATAAGCCGATACTATGTATATCCTCCTTCCGTTCCGAAGGGGGATACCCACAACACATGCCTCTAGCACCTGGAATCTCCGCACTTCACTGCTATATATAATTTTATATTTAATACTATTTTTAATGAAGAACGCGACACCTCCGCCTTGAGTGGCATTGGGTCGGTCTCTTCGTATTATATTGTAGGAATTGTGCCGAATTTTGTGCCTCTGGTTTAGCTTAGTTTCGCTAGCCAGAAACACATCAGGGCTTTCTTCCTGCAACAGGTTAAAAAGAACGGTGCGTCGCTCGATCCTAATCTGTGAATTTACATTCACAGCCAGGATCTTCAGGAAACTCTCTACTGGCGTATCCATTAGGACTCTAAATGCGTTAAGCGCAGAAACGAGTAGAGCCTGTCCACTCGTTCCTTCTGCTTAATGATCTGCTGCTGGATCTGGCCGATCTGCCCTTGAATGGCAAGCAGAACCGGTAGCAGTTCCGCCTCGGCCCCCGGTGCTTAGGAACGGGCACTGGGGCTTTGGCAGCAGCCTTTGGTGCCGCTTTTCCCTGACCTGCCGCCATTTGGGCGTAGGTCAATTGGGGTGTGACGGCTGAAGAATGAATACCCCTCGCGGGAGGTATCTTCTCGACATTCTGTCGAGCATCTCTTACTTGCTTAATGTATTGGAACTTAGGACGGCCCCGATAATTTGCAGGGTGCCCGTTGTTCTCACATAGTGCGCATAAAAGTTGATCTCTTTCGAGACCTGTGCCCCGGTCGCACTCGTCGTACCTGTGGTCCTGTGCGCACTTGACGCATCGATGCTGCATTTCGCAGTTCGACGCGGCGTGCCCGAACCTCTGGCAGCGGATACACTGTATCATGTTTCCGCGCCTATCTAATTTCTCCCATCGCACTCTCTGGGTGTCTAAGACTTTTATTTTCTTTAGACACTCCAGACGGCTGTCGGGTGTCAGCTGGACCAAGAAGAAGTGCAGTTGCCGCTTCTCCCGTTTGGCCGCAACTGTGGTAAACGGCTTAGCCCCCACGAAGGTCATCGCTCTCGAACTTTTTGAGCTCAGAGAGCAATTCCTCGGGGTCTGTGATCGACTCCAGGCCTTTGAGGAGCATTGTCTGCAACCTCTCGGCTTTCGGAGTAAACGTATAGTACTCCGTCGTGGAATCTTTTAATAAAGAACACATTTTCTTATATATTTCCAGTGTCTTACACTGGAAAACATAGCGTCCTCCGATACAATCTAAAATGTAATTTTGCTCACCTATCTGGCTTTTGCACAAATCCACTGTCTGTCTGACAGCTAGAGTATGTGCATAGATGGGCGGCACCTTCTCCTTCTTCTTGGAGCGGCGGCTTCGCTTCCTCTTCTGTTTTTGTTGTTGTTGTTGCTGCTGCTGTTCTTGCTGCCGTATTTGTTGTTGTTGCTGCTGGCTCGTTGGCTGCGGCTGTTGCTGGCTCGTTGGCTGTCTCTGCTGCTGGGGCTGCTCTCTCTGCAGTTGTTGTTGTTGTTACTGCTTAATTGGCTGCGGCTGATTTTGTTGTTGTTTCTGCTGCTGGGGCTGCTGTTGCTGCTCCCGCTGCGATTCTTGTTTTCGCAGCTGCTTTGCCTGCGGCTGCTTTCAATCGCCGTGAATGCTTTCACAATGCCACGGCGGGAACACGCGATGATGTCGATATCATCCGCGTATCCAAGCAGCTGGATAGACTTGTAAAAGATAGTGCCTTCCCTGTTGACGCCTGCCCGTCGCACTATCTGCTCCAGCACCAGGTTGAAGAAGTCACATGACAATGCATCTCCTTGCCGAAATGCGGTTCATGTTTCGAATGGTTCCGAGGTCCTAGAACCGAGTTGCACGGTGCATCGCGTGTTTTTTAGCGTGGCGCGACACAACTGGATCAGTTTTACCGGGATCCCGAATTCGGCCATCGCCCCAAACAGAATGCTGTCGTATGCGGCTTTGAAATCGATGAAAAGATGGTGTGTATCGATTCGAAACTCGTTGGTCTTTTCCAGGATTTGTCGAAGTGTGAACATTTGGTCTATAGTTGATTTGCCGGGCCGGAAGCCGCACTGGTAGCTGCCGATTAGTGCGGTGCAAAATGGTATTAGACGTTCACACAATACGCTGGACAGGATCTTGTATGCGACATTGAGCAGGGATATACCTCTATAGTTCTTGCAAGAGGTAGGATCGCCTTTTTTGTGGATGGGGCATATAGAGCTGGTATTCCAGTCGTCGGGCATGCTTTCATCTTCCCAAATTCTGCAGATGATCTGGTGCACGCTCCCTACCAGAACATCGCCGCCAGCCCTGAAGAGCTCTGATGGCAAGCCATCTGAGCCTGCGGCCTTGTTGTTCTTCAGCTTCTGAATAGCTGTGCCGACTTCTTCGATGCTGGGTGGGAGGACTACTCCAGCGGCTGGAGTTGGGATTTACTCGGTCCCTACCACTCTCTCTTGGTCATGCTCGTTAAGCAGCTGCTTAAATACATCCACTATTCCCTGCGGGTCGGTGACAAGATTACCCTCGCAGTTTCGAAGAGAAAGGGTGCCCTTTTTGAAGCCTCCTGCAAGGCCTTTGGCTTTCTTCGCTCGCTCTGTTAATACTTGACGTAAATAAGCACAACCGCGAGGACAAGAACCGCGCAACCTCCGAAACTAGAGCCAATTGTCATGAGTAATAATACGTAAGTTTATTTTACTTGTTTTACAAAAGAGAGTAGCAATGCGAATACAATTGAAGTTCGTCGTCTTCACCATACGTACATACAAGTTACAAATATACCAAAGTTACAAAAACAAATGTCCCATTTGCCACAGTAACAATAACATTATTCAATAAGATCTACCTCAAGTGCTCATCATTCTGGAGTAAAGAAGAATAGAAAAGAAAGAAAATTACAAATAAGAATTCACCGACAATAAAGCACTCTATCGTTCGAATCCGTCTGGTCAGCTTTGTTCTGGTACGCTCGGAGGAACTTTTTAGTTCAATACGTGAATGAGATTACAAGAAAAAAATAAAAATGCAGATGTTGGCACCGGGGAGGAGGTGGTAGAGTTGGTGTACAAGTTTACCAGGAAACATGTCCGATACGTGAGATGGAAACGTTTGGAATCAATAAAGAAAACTTCTTAATTCAATGAGTGTGATCTAGAAAGAAGCAGAAGAAAGGCGAAGAACATGTGCGTCAACAAATGATTGTTTATTCTACACGTATGTATGGAGGTTGTACCGCAAAAAGCACTAGATCTTCAGCGAGAATACCATGCTCAGGAATTGTTCATAGTGAATTGTTATCACGCCATCCATGTCCGTGTCGTGCTGTCTGAATGCCGATGTTAGTGTCTGCAACGAACCAAACGATCAACATGATATTGTGACTGATACTAGTCATCATAGCAAACAAATTGACTAATGATGACTCATGACGCGTTGGTTAAAGCCACTACTTACGTATAGAACTATACAGCATTGGATGAAATCGTCGAATAAGATTGTTCCACGTCCGAATCGATCAAACTTTCGAAGCAATAAGTCGATGAGACCGTCCGACAGGCGATAACCAAATGTGGTTAGTGCAGTTTTCAGTTCATTCTTATCGATATTTCCCGAATTGTCTCGATCGAATGAACGAAAGCAATGTTGCCAGTCTGTGACGTATTTCCATAGTGCACCAAAGTCCTGGAATGATACTGTGCCACGGTTTTCCCGGTCAAACATGCCGATCATCAAACGGACGGTTTCGGGATTGAAAGGACTCCAGGTGCCATTGGAGAGTGCGACTTGTAGCTCGTCGGCCGATATGTGTCCGCTACGGTCCTTGTCTACCCTGAAATGATACGAATAGATGGAGGCTGCTGTGGTGGATTATTCGGACAATGTCTAATTGGACTTACCTTTGGAATACGTCCCATAGAAATTGCTGGTCGGGCATCGAGGATTGTTGATACGCCATTTTTGATAAATTAAACGAAATCGAAGTTGTGATGAAAGTGGGATGTCAAAGTCATATGCCAAAAATTATGGCAAGCGACGGCGTTGCCATTGTTCACTAAGCATATATGGTGAACGCGTTCAGCGACCAACTGAAAAGCCTATATAAAGAAATCGTCCAATAAATAAATAATTTTATTCAAATACTTCTAAAGTCCATCATTCTTTGTTCAAAAAGACCTAAAAATGCCTGTTTTAAGATTCAAAACAAAGTCTGGATGGTCTGGAAGGAGAAATAAGGAAACGACGCTAATTAACTATATCAAAATTCTATAGAGCCGACATCAATCAGTTTGGGAAGACTTAAGGAATGATTATGATCACATTTTAGACCTACAGATCCCCCTAAAAATGTAGACTTATTCGGTTATCTGTTTTCCGGAACCGTAAAAAAACTACGACCTCAGAAACAACGGATAATGTCGAGACCCTTGCAAAAGACGAAAAAAGGACAATGAGCTTCGGTTCTGCACGTGGAAGGATATGTGCCTAATCAGACCACGTTCAGCCGAACAACTTACGGATGCCCTAGACCGCTATAAAGCGGACTTAACCACTATCCAGGAAATGCGAGGGCATGGACGGGGTATAAAGCGGATGAAAGGCGGTGACATCTACTACGGTGACTACTATAGGGAGAGAGGACAACGATTGCTCGGATGTGGACTTGCTGTTCGAGGTGGACTAAGGCATGTGAGCGAACGCCTTATAACGATCCGTACAAAGGCTAAATTCTTTAACATCAGCCTGATCTGCATCCACGCCCCCATGGAAGACAAGGATGACTCCGCCAAAGATGAGTTATACGATCTCCTAGACAGAACGTATGCCCAATGTCCCAGCTATGACATCAAAATTGTACTAGGAGACTTCAATGCTAAGATGGGTAGGGAAAGCATCATTTGAACGATAACGGACACAGGCTGATTGAAATCTCCTTCTAGCCAGTGCGCACTTCCCGCACCTGGTATACACAAAGGCACCTGGCGGTCTTTTGATCAATCGACCACCAACCAGATTGATCACATCGCGATCGACGTCAGACACTCCTCCACTAATCTTGATGATCGAACTTTCCGAGGGGCTACCATCATCTCGGACCACTATCTAGTAGTAGCCAAGATGCGCCTACGGATACCACGAACGCAGCAGAGTAGAGTAAGAATACAAAGTTATGACATCGGAAAGCTACTATCGCCAGGAACCGCTCGTGCTTTTCCCGATCGCGTCTCCCTTAAGCTCTCCAATACACCTGAATCCTCCACGCTATCAATAGAACAGCAGTGGAGCCTTTGCAAACAAGCCCTGAAAAGCTCTGCATCCGAAGTGTTGGGTTTCAAGGCTCCTCCACGAAGAAACACCTGGTTCGATGACAAGTGCAGAAGGATTCACACAGCGAAGCAGAATGCGTATAAGGCCTCGCTGCATAAAAGAACAAGAGCAGCTCGTGCGCTCTACGAGTTAAAAAGAAGGGAAGAGCATAAGCTTCTCAGGAGAAAGAAGAAAGACCACGAGAAGCGCGCGATTGAGGATTTGGAGAGGTGTTACTTCAGGCGTGACGTTCGAAAGTCTTATCAACAGATAAGGCGAACATGTCAAGGTTATAAAGCCAGAACGGAAGCCTGCAGGGATGAGAATGGACACCTAGTAGTAGAACCGCAGTCGATGCTGAGAATATATAACTGTATAACGGCGATGTTAGTCAATATACCGCTGTCAGGCCGAATGATCCATTTCTAATCGACGGAGACCGCAGAGAATTCTGTCCCCCTGACCTCGACGAAGTTAAGATTGCTATATGAAAGCTCAAGTCGAATAAAGCTGCTGGCGCAGACGGACTGTCTGCTGAGCGTAAGATATGGTTATGGTATGCCCGGTCCACAAGAAAGGAGACCCCTCTGATTGCGCCAACGTCGCCTACAAAATCTTCTCTGTCGTTTTGTGTGAACGCCTGGAGCCTTTTGTAAATAAGCTGATTGGTCCTTATCAGTGCGGATTCAGGCAAGGGAAGTCCACCATCGACCAAATCTTCACACTACGGTAGATCCTGGAGAAAAAGAAATTAATTTAAAGTCGACACCCACCATCTATTCGTCTACTTCAAGGCCGCATACGACAGCTTAACTAGAGACGAGCTAGATAACGCCATGTTCACTTTTGACATTCCTGCTAAGCTCGTCAGACTTTGCAGGATGACTCTGGAGAACGCTCGCTGCTCCATCCGAATCGGTGCAGAACTTACCGATAGTTTTGATGTAAAAATAGGATTTAAGCAGGGCGATGCGCTGTCGTGTGATTTCTTCAACATCATATTGGAAATGATTGTGCAAAAATCACTGGCCAATACAAGAGGCACAATCTATTTCAAATCCTCGTAGTTCCTTGGTAGGTCACAGCGAGATGTCAATGAGGCGTTCGCGAGTATTGAGACGGAGGCGGCAAAAATTGGTTTGGTAGTTAATGAGGGCAAGAAAATTACATTACGGACATTTACCACCGACGACTTGGACAGAACGTGCAGATTGGCAGATATAAGTTTGAGGTAATCAAGGACTTCATTTACCTCGACTCCGCAATGACCTGGAACAACGACACCAGTTTCGAAATCAAGCGCAGAATTAACCTTGCCAACCGCTGCTTCTTTGGGCTCAAGAGGAAATTGAGAAGTAGAGCCCTCTCTCGTACGGCCAAGTTGACCTTATACTTACTTACTGCAGTGGCGCTACAGTCCGTGGTGAACCTGGTCCTCAACTAACAAGCGTCTCCAGCTAGCACGGTCTTTGGCCAGCTGTTTCCAGCGCCGCACGCCCAGTTGGTTAAAGTCCCCTTCCACCGTTGCGCCACCGTTGATGCGGCCGTCCTCTGCCGCGCCTTCCTTCCGCGGTGGATTCGAAGACTCTTCGGGTCGGAGCTGTATTTTCCATGCGCTCTAAATGGTCTAGCCACTTTAGACGCTGTATCCGTAGACGTCGTACCAGGCCGATGTCGCTGTACAACCCGTACAGTTCTTCGTTATTTCTTCTCCTTCATACACCGTTTGAACAAACGTCTCGAAACGACCAAGGGCATCTTCATCCGCTTTTGTTAAGGTCCGAGCCTCTGCGCCGTAAAGGAGGACTGGGATGATCAGGGTCATGTATAGTGTCACGTTGGTTTTCCGAGAGAGGGATCTACTTCTCAATTGCCTCTTGAACCCAAAAAAACAGCGGTTGGCAAGAGTGATTCTGCGTTTTATCTCAGCGCTGGTGTTGTTGTCGCCGGTCATCAGTGAGCAAAGGTGGACGAATTCCTTGATCACTTCAAAGTTATATCCGCCCATGGTGACGTTCTGGCCAATACGTCGGTGTTGACCGTCTCTTTTAGATGAAAATAAATATCTTGTGTTGGCCACTGACTCTTGCACAATCTTTTCAAGCACGATGTTGAAAAAGTTGCATGCCAGTGCGTCACCTGAATCCTTTTAACATCAAAGGTCTCGGTTTGCTCATTATCGACCCTAATGGAGCAGCGATTATTCTCTTAAAAAGCTCAGCAGACAGGCCGTGTGCGTCCGCGGCTTAATTAGAGTTAGGCTTTTACGCCAACATACATACAAACATGTTTATTGGGACGAGCTATTCAAATCCATTTCGTGTTTTGACATTCCAGCAAACTCTTCATGGACAATTCCCGCCGCTCCATCACGGCCGGTAGGTGTTGAATTGATGATGACCTTTGATGTCAGAAAAGGATTCAGGAGTGAAAAGGTTGGCCAGTTCAAGAGGCACGATTTATTTCAAGTCTGCACAATTGCTTGCATATGCTGATGACATTGACGTAATTGGGAGAGCACGGTGAGAGGTCAGTGAAGCTTTTATGGGCATTGAAACATAGAAGCGGTTAATGTGGGTCTGAAGGTAAACGAGGGCAAAACCAAAATCAAGCGACATCTTGGTGAGAGCGTCACTATGGGCAGTTACAAATATGAGGTCTAACTTGGCTCACTGATAATAAGTGGCAACAACACCAGCGCTGATATTGGACGCAGAATAATTCTTTCCAGCCGCTGTTTCCTTGGGCTCTAGAGGCAATTGAGAAATAGAATCCTCTCTCGAAAGACCAAGCTGATACTCTACAAAATCTCAATCATCCCTCCTTTATGGAATCCAACCTCGAGAGATTACGCAGCAGAGTTTCCCATGAGCTAAACATTACACAAAAACTCGTTTAGAACTATTTGAATAAGATTTCATAAAAAAGGAGCTTGAACCTCATGACTTGTTGCTGAATCATATGAAAATCGACACATTTCTGAAGCGAATTGTAAGGTGTGAAGCAAGGTCCCAACGCCAGTCGAAAACGGTCCTCGTCGATCGCAGTGAACCAAAATTGGCGAGCAGGAAGTTGTTGCTTTGCGTTTGGTGAAGCGGTTTCTCTACGATGATACTTTTAATTCCGACCTGTACTGTCTATAATTGGGCCGTCTGATGGAAGTACTCGTCTAGAAAGGATTGGTCTCCATCAGACCCGTAATCTGTCAAAAGCTCTGATTGGCAGGCTTTTATGCAGACACCTTATTGTTCGGATCTAGAATCGAGTGATTACAACCTGCTCCCGTCAATGGCGAATGATTTTGCTGGGGCTTGTGAATAACGACGGTCCCAGTTTTTTGCCAATAAGGACGAGGGCTTCTATAAGAGAGGCATATTGGAATCAATTTCAAAATGACAACAAGCTATCGAACAGAACGACGCAAATTTCACCTAAATACGTCAATATTCCCCCGCATTATGTATACGAAAAGTTAGATGAGAAGAGGACCGAGCACACTGACGTGCGGTAATCTGAAATTTTCAAACTGAACAACAGTTATCGATTATCTTCTGATTTAAACCAACCTTCTAGAGATTTATATCCTTCCCAAGAATGTAATTAAACGTTTGTCGGCCTGAACGCACTCACTGGCTCGCGTAGAAGACTGGTCACACTGCTTAATGCCAAATACAGAATTTTCATTAAACGTCAGTTTGACTTTTCAACCCCATCTACGCCGGCTTTCGTTTGATTTACCTTTCCGTCGTGCAATTTTTTTTCAATTAAATTCGTTTAAAAAAACACTTGAAACGGAGAAAAGGAAATCCTCCCCCATGGAGAACGAGTTGGATGCAATCGAATCCCTCACAGTAATCGGATACCGGGGGAAATGCCTTCAGAACGATGTACTCACCGAAGCACTTAACGTTGGCATGAAGTCGGAGGTATTTCGAGAAGTTATCGGATGGTTGGCATACGAATTGCATGTGTTGCGAAAAACCGATGAAAAAGTCGATAAGGATACGGATTTCAATGAGTTTTCGATGGAATTGTCGGCAATGTTGAAGGAATTGGGTTGTCCGTTTAAGAAATTCATCGCTGGACCATTGTCGGGTCGATTTCAATCGAGGCAGTTGCGAATGCAGTTATTGGAATACCTTATCACTGAGTTGATGACAACCAAGATGTGCCTGAAGCAAAAGCCGCAGGAAGATAACTCGTATGTGATTCCGAAGTTCGAGACGGATACAGCGCGGGCTTTGGAGTTGATAACAAAAGATTTGGGTCTTACCAAACCGCCAGAGAATATACCTCCTAGGGCTCTCATGGATAAGCTCAACTTTAAACTCGAGGAAGCCAAACGGAATACCAACAAACAGCTGCTGGGTGATTCGCTATTGAATTCGAATAAACAGTTGAGCGAAAAGCAATGGGAGAAGTTGGAGGATATACAGAAGAATCTTGACGAGGAGTATAACCTGAGGCGGCAGGTTCTGATCACGCGTTTAGAGGTCACAGTGCAGTCGTTCCAGTGGTCGGAGAGGATGAGGGGCAAGGAGAATGCGATTTCTAGTAAGTACGAGAGTAAATTGAAGGAGCTGGATGCCCATCGCTTTGGCGGAGTGGATACGGACATTGTTGCTCTGTTGGCAGCTCGGACGGATTTGGCTATTATCGAGAAGACCAGTAGCGCCAATGTACGGAAGAACACGGCGACGAAGATTCAAAAACACGTCATTGGTAACGTCCCAGATCGAGGTGGTCGTGCCAATGAGCATGCTCCTCCGCCACCTGAAATGCCATCGTGGCAAACGCAACGTTCTTCCGGTCCACCTGGTGGTGGTGGTCGTGGCGGTGGCCGAGGTGGCGGTAACTTCCATGGCGGACGTGGCGGTGGTGGTAGTCGTCCTCAGCAGCAGTACCAAGGTGGATTCAATAGCGGCGGTGGCGGTGGTGGCAACTACCAACAATCGAATCAATCCAATCAGCCGTGGATGTCTGGTACCGGCAGAGTACAAGGAGCCGGCTGGCAGCCAAACAGCTATAACGACAAGCAGAACAACTACAATAACTCGTACAATGATAACCGTTCGAATCGTGGCAGCTTCTCTGGCAATTCAGACTCATTTGGTGCATATGGCGATCAGCAACAGCAGCAGGATAACTTTAGAGGCGGCGGTGGTGGTGGTGGTTCGAACTACAGTAGAGGAAGGTCGAATTACAATCGTGGCGGAGGTGGTGGCGGAGGCGGTGGCGGTGGCGGCCGTGGAGGATATAGAAGAAACTAGACTGCTGTCGATTAAGAGATCTTTCAATTGCTATCTCTCAGTCGATAGCGATGGTTTTAGAATGTTTCCATTACTCATGCATTAATCTGAATCTATGTATCCGAAATGTGTATCGAATATCTGCTGAAATAAATGAATGTAGATTTAGCATCTCATCATCTGGCGTGTTTCCTTCGTTGTTCACGGTTGGATGGTTAGACAGGTCAATGCGGAGAGGTGTGTATGTAATTTACTGTCCCTTCGGAGGAGAATGCTAAGGCTTACAGCTTATCCAGACCAGAGTTATGTGGAGATAGACAGCGCCTTAAGGAATGCCATTCAGATGAAGAAAACTGTGACCAAGGGGACTTACAGTGCAATTCCATAAGCATTCGGTTGGCCATCAAGCCCTCATCTTTTGCAAAACCTTAGTGCCAGCTATTGTTTGCTCGACAATAGAGCGTGTAGTCAGTTTATGATGTAGATGAAATCCTTGTCACATCGAGAGAGTTCCCATACGCATGAAGTCGAATTGACGGCAGTTAGTCATCCGGACTCTTCTTCTTTGGTGGCGTTACAGCCCATAAAGGACCAGAGCCCAGCTTCTCTTCATCCGGATTGAATGGCATATTAAACAGCCGATGGTCTCCGTTGTTCTTCTCTTCCGTGCGTCCAGGCGGCTTCTATCGTCGTGTCTGTTTTGCTGGTGGGAAGTATGGTATTGCCCACATTGGTCATCAGCACCCTTAATCCTTGATGTCATGTTTCACCGTTGAGCGTTAGCCGAGAAGCATGAACGGAAGCCGTTTTACCCCATATAAGGAATGGCTACAGTTGATTGCAGTGTTCAGTGTTCTATGGAATCGCTCAAGGATTCCATTCGACTGAGGGCGATATGCGGTAGTCATAGTATGGTTCGTTCCATGCACTTGCAGAACTTTATAAAAATAGAGGAGATGAACTGTCTTCGCTTTTCTGATGTGATCTGGGAAGGGACTCCGAACCAGGAAATGCAATCATTGGTTAGTGCGTTTGCGCAGTTGATAGCTGACATATCCGTCATCGGATACACCTTCGGCCATCTAGTGTAGCTATAGATGGCTGTGAGGAGGTGACGGTATCCTTCAGCTGGCGGGAATGGTCCTAGGGTATCGGGGCAAAGCCACGCCCGATGGAGTTGGTTAGGTACATGGGTGCCCTTTTGACGAAATAAATTATTCTCGAGGCATACAAGGTAAAACAAAGAAAATATGATTCTGATTCTGGGAAATGATTGAATAAAAATGAAAATATATAAATTGCCTGAGGACAACTTTCGATCTGAGTTTATTTTGCTCAGACCACATTTGAATTCTATGGAATTGCAACGGAGTTGACTTAAAGATTTTTGGGGCAGGGCAAATAAATACACACATCATCAGCATACATATGAACTTTACAATTATGGACTACTTCAGGTAAATCATTAATGAACAGGGAAAACAGCAAAGGACCCAGTACCGATCCTTGGGGGACGCCACAGTTGACAACAGTAGGACTAGACATACCCAGAACAGTTTTAACAGATAAATGCCTATTTTTCAGGTATTCGCCCATTAACTTGAGTCCAGAGTTTACGAAGCTAAATTTATGTTTTAATTTTTCTAAGAGAACTGCATGATCGATGTAGTCAAAAGCTTTAGAAAAATCCAGAAGCACTAATAAAGCGGCGCCAACTGCATCCGCGGCCATACGCAGGTCGGTGGTTACTTTAATCACAGCAGATTCACAACTGTGATTAACCCTAAATCTTGACTGCCATTTCAACATCAAATTTCTTGTGTTAATGTAATGCTGAATTTGATACGTAATAACTTTTTCAAATACCTTTGCAAGAAACGGCAACAAACTTATCGGCCTATAGTCCGACGGTCCAGACGGATTTGATTTCTTCGGAACAGGTATAATAACAGCATTCTTCCATTGATCAGGAAACTTACATTAAATACATGTCGAATATACGGAATATAAGTTTAACAAACCTAGGAGAAATGCCATCAGCACCCTGACCATTCGACTTAATGGACTGAATAGCTTTGATAATTTCAGAGGTTCCTACACATTCAAAAACAGACGACTCTTCAGTCACATCATGGAGTGAAAAATCATTTTCATTATTGAGAGGAAGATTCGCCGTAAAAAAACGTCTCATTTCATTCGGACCACTCCCATATCTCTGATATTTTTCCAGAGCCCTTGCGAACTTAAAGAAGGATTAAGTTTGCTAAGAAGATAAGTTCGCTTTGCGTTTCGTATTAAAGACGTGCTCACAAAACGGGCTAATGACCATGAAACACCTGAACAGATCTTTACAAACTTCGATCATGTTAGATTACAAAAAAAAAACAAAAAGGCATCATAATCGGTCCATTCATTCAGGAGTTACGATGCCACATACAGACACACAGACACCACAAGCTTATAACACCCCCCTTTTTGCGTCGGGGGCTAAAAATGAAAAAAAATTAAATAAAATTGGTGTTTCCATTTTTCCCATTGGGAAGTTACGCCGACTGGGGTAACACATCATCCAACACTAAAGGCAACCTCTTAAGTCATTGGTGCAACCAACACAGTATTGAGTATAAGCTCAAACTACTGGCAACAGAAAGTCCGTCATTCCCAAGGAGTGGCTCCTATCTGGATCTCATGCTGCTCGACTCACGACTGAGCCTGACAAATACAAACGAACGGTCTACTAACTGTTTACGGACCTATGCATACGACAGTGACCATTGCGGCTTTGGAGCCGTTATCAAAATACCAGACGAATTCACGGAATTGGGGGAGTATGCGCAAACGCATCTTTACGATTATAGTAGAGTGCGTTGGCCACGCTTCACCAGATCCCTGACAAGCGCACTCACTTTGAGTGCCTCCCTTCCACCATCCAACAGAAACCTATCAAATCATGAAATTGATGGGTATCTTGACAATATGGACGTGACAATCAAACAAACGATGGACAGAACGATACCACGCCAACGGCATTACTATACCACGGACGTGTACCGAAACGCGACCATAGACGCACTTCACAGACAGAAAAGTAGACTCCTGTCAAGACTCAAACTCTTGTACAGACGGTTTACTGATAGACATGATCCAGAGATCAGGACACTGAAATCTTTGATTAAAAACCTCCAGCAATTGATTACAGAGAATTACAGAATTTCTGTAAGTTCGTACTGGAACAACAAAATTCGGGATGTGAAGTCCAACAACCCGAATATGTTCCCGCAAATAAATCAAATTTTTCGGAGAAATAATCAAAACGACATACAAAATTTGAAGCTTCTGAGGACGCCAGACAATGAACGAATTTTACGAACCGTGAGCATAGATCCTGTTTAGCTTTGTTCAAAAGAAAAAAAAGAAAGAAATGTATTCACACACTATGTACATATGTATGCACTGGAAACGTTTTATTGACTTGTAGGTATGTATATAAATATCGTGGTAAGAGACGGAAAAATAAACCGGACGGGATGAAGTCAGAGCGCAGACTGACTGATGTGTGAGGAAAAGAGAGAAGGAGAGGGGAGGAGAGGAGAGTGGAGTAGTATCTCCTGTGTGCGATTAGGCCGCCACATTCCGCCCACCTTGGAACGAACTGCAAAATTTCGTCCAAGCTGCGTTCGTATTCAGCGGTTAAAGCCATCTTCATCGATATTCATCAGTGGTGATATTTTAACAACTGGTCGAGTAAGCATTCCATCGGCTGTCTTCAACGTTACTACTCTTACTTTGCCGTCTGCTCCAGGATGAATGCTGGTTATCCGTCCTAGCTTCCATTTAGCCGGAGGTAGCATCTCGTCCCGAATGACAACTAGATCGCCTATCCGGAAATTTGGGTAAGGTCGAGACCACTTTGCGCGCTGCTGCAGTTGAACTAAGTACTCCGAACTCCACCTCGTCCAGAAGTGCTGCCGTAGGTTTGTTATAAGTTGCCATCGGTTTGTTATGCTTCCCCTAAAGTCAATCGCGTCGGGTTCCGGTATCGTTTTAAGGGGTTCACCGATCAGGAAATGTCCAGGCGTAAGCGGGGCGAGATCGTTAACGTCAGATGATATTGAACAAAGAGGCCTTGAGTTTACACAAGCCTCAATTTCCGTCAATACTGTTGTGAACTCTTCATATGTCAAAAGAGTCTCTTCCAAAGTGCGGCGCAGATGATACTTGAGACGTTTAACTGCCGCCTCCCAATACCCACCCATATGAGGAGCGGCTGGAGGATTAAAATGCCATATAGTGCCGTCGTTAGCTAGATGTTTGAACAAATTCTCGTCCTTAATTGCGTTTGCCAGCATTGTTCTAAGCTCCTTCTCAGCCCCAACGAAATTGGTGCCATTGTCGCTGTACAACTCGCCACATTGGCCACGGCGAGAAACGAAACGCTTGAATGCGGCGATGAACGATGCTGTTGAGAGATCGCTTGCAAGCTCCAAATGCATTGCACCAGTCGACATGCAAATAAATACAGCTACGTACCCTTTCACAGCTTTTGAGCCACGTCCCTTTGATAAACGGAGTCGCACTGGCCCTGCAAAATCCACTCCGGTGCGATAAAAAGCCCTGGATATTTCTACTCGCGGTTTCGGTAGATTGCCCATAAGTTGTTGTTGGCGTACATGTGAATATCGAAGGCATTTCACACACGACCTTGAAATTTTTCGTAAAACGCTCCGAGCTCCAATAACCCAAAAACGACTTTGAAGCATGGCCTGCATTGTTTGTGGCCCCGCATGCAATGTTACCTTATGGATGTCTTCACAGATGAGTTTAGTCAATTTCGCATTTGCCGGAAGTAGAAGTGGATACTTTTTGTCGAATTGCAGCGGCGCGTTGGACAACCGTCCGCCCACCCTGAGGAGCCCCTTTTTGTCCAAGAACGGATGCAGTCGTAGAACTTTGCTTTGGCGGCTGACATGCTTGTTGGACCTAATACGTTGAATGTCTTCGGCGAAGGAATGTTGTTGAGTGAGCTTTATCCAAAGAGTGAGAGCTTCATCAAGTTCATGGGGATGCAGACTGTTTTGTCGATGTGTTGCGGCCCGATTCTTACGCATTGCGACAGCAGCTCGAACGTTGTGGACGAATCTTAATACATACGCTGTAACACGTTTTAGTTTTGTCAATGTCGAGTATCGACCGATTACTTCCCAGATAGGCGACGGCAGTAAGGCAGTCGCTAAATGGGTCGGATGAGCTCTTTGGTCTAAATTTGTCGTGAAGAGTTGTTGCGGTGGCCATGATGTGTTGTGTTGTTTCAACCACGACGGACCATTCCACCAAATTGAATGGCCGGCCAGGTGTTGGGGTAATATGCCTCGTGTTGCGCAATCAGCTGGGTTATCCGGAGATGAAACGTGGAACCAGTTTGTCGAGGGTATTACTTCCTGTATTTGTGACACACGGTTTGCAACGAAGGTGCACCATTTCCCAGGTGGTTGACGGATCCACGCCAGTGCAACACTTGAATCTGTCCAACCGTATATGTTGTAGATGTAAGGGAGTAAGGAAGACTTTATATGTGTGACGAGTTGCGCCAATAGCGCTGCAGCACACAGTTCTAAACGAGGTAGTGATAGTGTAGCGAACTTCAAAGGAGCGATCCTCGTCTTCGCTGTAAGTAGTTAGACGGTGATATTACCATCAGGAGCGACTGTACGTACATATACGACGGCTGCGTATGCGGATTGCGAGGCATCCGCAAATCCGTGTAATTCGGTGTTGGCGTTGGAAGTTCCGATACCAACCCACCTCGGCACTTTGATTGCTGCGAGGCAGGTGATGTGCTCCCTGTAATGAAACCACTGTCGTTTGACATCGTGCGGTACAGCCTCGTCCCAGTCTACTTTCGGTCTCCACAAACGTTGGAACAGCATTTTCGGGATGACTGTGCTTGGTGATAGTAATCCGAGCGGGTCAAAAAGTCTTGAGGCATCTGCAAGCAATAAACGTTTAGTTAGATTGGTATAATTTATATCATGGACCTGAACAGTGAAGCTTAATTTGTCCGAGGAAGGTTCCCATTGAAGGCCCAACGTGCGTACGCTGTTTGCTTCGGAAAGATGTTTCGCTTGGCTTGCTTCGCGTTGATCCTCTGGTATGGAATTGAGCACAAGTGGCGAGTTCGATGACCATTTTCTTAGATGAAAGCCACCTCGGCTTAGAATGTCGGATATCTCGATTTGTAGGCGATGTAAGTCGGCTTCTTCGAAACAACCGGTTAGCAAATCGTCCATATAAAAGTCGTTCAGTATAGTTTGTGTTGCCAATGGGTGATTTTGGCCTTCGTCGATTGCAGTTTGCTGAAGGGACTTTACTGCAAGATGGGAAGCTGAAGCCACTCCGTAGGTGACCGTCAATAACCGGTAGTCTTTGATGTCGTCCTCTGGAGAATCGCGCCAGACAATCCGTTGATAGTCAAGGTGCTCTGGATCCACTCGTACCTGGCGATACATTTTCGCTACATCGGCGCTCATAGCGAAGCGATGAGTGCGTAACCGTAGTAGTGTTGAAAACAGATCAGGTTGTAACTGTGGACCTATCATTAGAGAATCGTTTAGCGAATATCCAGTACTTGTGCGGCAAGACGCGTTGAAAACGACTCTTAACTTCGTTGTCGTGCTCGTGTCCTTGATGACGGCTCTGTGAGGCATATAGTAATGTTTTGTGAGGGCGGAGATTGGATATGCCTCTTCCATATGCCCCAGCTCGAGGAATTCGTGGATAAAGTCCCTATACTGAGTTCGAAGCTCTTCATCTTTGGCGAAATGCGCTTCCATGCGAAGTAGCGCACGAACAGCCGCCCGACGTGAGTCACCGAGGGGACAATCAGGTTTGAATGGAAGTTTGACAACGTACCTACCATCCTGTTGGCGATAATGTGTTTGCTTGAAGTGTTCTTCGCATAATTTTTCCTCAATAGTTAGGTGTTTGATCTCGGGTATGGATTCTACTTGCCAAAATTTAGAGACAGCCTTTGTCAAAGCAGTGTCGGCATACATACACACGGCAGTGTTGGCGGTACAGACCTGAGCTACATCGACGATCTTCCCGAAAAGAACCCAACCGAGTGTTGACAGCTGAGCGCACGGAGTGCCGATAGGTCCCTTAATTAAGCCTGCTCGCAGAAATTGGCCCATTTCATCCGCTCCTAGGAGGATATCAATAGTTCCTGGCGTGTGGAATTGAGGGTCAGCTAATTGAAGTTTTTCAATGTGAGGCCAACGAACTTCACATAGTGCAACAGATGGTATGCTGTTTGTTATTTGGGGGAGTATATGCGCACGAATATTTGTTGCAAAGCTTTCATCGAACGATGAGATGTTAAGTTGAACTTCACCTTTAGAGTTTCCTGCTGCTGTACCACCTATTCCCTCGATTAAGATTGTCGTGGGAACTCTCCGAAGTCTTAGTCGTTGCGCACAGCTTTCGGCGACGAATGTTAAATGTGAACCATTGTCAAAAAGCAGCCTGGCTGGTTGAAACGTTCCGGCTCTGTCCATAACTTTGACTATAGCTGTACCGAGAAGAACGTTGTTTTTAGTGAAATTGTTAGTAGTTGTGGTGGCTGATATTTGCACCTCGCGATGTAGCAACGTGTGATGGCGTGCTTGACAAACGCGACAGTTATTTTTGCTACGGCAATTAGCATGATCGTGACCAGCTGTGAGGCAGTTCGTACACAAGTTCTTCCTTTGTACGAAAGAAGCGCGTTCTCCAGCGTCGAGATTTCGGAAATTGTCGCAGATGTGTATTCTGTGTCTGGCTGAGCAGTAAATGCATACATCCCGTTGATTTTTTGAAGACGTGACTGGTCCGGATTGTCTTCCGGGTGTTGTGGTATGGAGAACACCTGAAGTATGCTTGCCTTTGCTCTTGTTTTGATTCAACTGAGGTTTTATATTGGGAGATGTTAGTTGGTACGAGCTAATAGCATCTAAGGAGCGACATCTTATTTCCAAGAAAGATACGAGAGTGTTGAAGTCAGCTATCTTATCACCTTCTTGTGAAAGTTCCCATTGCCTATGGGTTTCCGCGTCAAGTTTACTTACAGTTAGATGGACGAGCCAGTCATCCCAGTTCGTCACCGGCCTTCCTAGTGCTTTAAGCGACTGGTAGTGCTCTTGAGTGCTGTCGAGCAGAGTCTTTAAACCAGCTGAGGACTCACTTTTTACTTTTGGGATGGAAAAAAGAGCCCGAAAGTGTGAGTCTACAATGACCCGTTCAACATCATAGCGCTTTGTTAGTAACTCCCACGCCCCACTGTAATTGTCATCGGTTATGGGAAATGCTTTTACCACGTTGAGAGCTTCACCATGCAAGCTGCACCGTAGGTAATGCAACTTGAGTGCTCCAGACACATTTGCTTCCTTATGGACAAATGACGCAAAAGCATCGCGGAAGGGTCTCCATTCTTTCGGATCACCGGAGAAATGTGGCAAATCCATGGGTGGGAGCTTGATATCTGCGCTAGTATGACGTTGTATGTTATCTGGCTTTGACTTACTTGTGGTTTTTGTATCCTTTGCAGCACGTGTGAAATTAGCGAAGGCTTGTCTGTACCATTCTTCGCCCTGTTCCCTTTCAGCTTCTTCTGCGTGTAGAGTATCACTGCTGCAAGAAAGATCGACTGCATCTTGCGCAGTGCAAAAGGTTTTCCATTGCTGATCTAGCAGAACGAAGTATGATTCCAACGTTGCTTCGTCGTACATTTCAGCCTTTTTGCTGGCAGCCAAGCTTCGTTTAATCGCATTTCGCGCACTATCACGTTTCACTAAGACGGACATATGGCGGAGATATATTTATGTATATGTTCGTAAAAATAATCGTTTCGTTCCTTCAGTTGTGAGGAAACACCGAACTAAAAACTGTAAACACGCGACGTCTCTTCTTGCACCGAAACTGTACAAAGCTAACGGAACTTGATCACGCGTTGTTCGCTTTATATACGTATAAATTCCAAGTACATACAGTAACGGTACACGCAGTAACGGCACACGGAGTTTGCACTGATTTGCACTGTCTGCTGCGAACACAATTCAAATGACACAATACGAAAACTATATGTAGCTGGTTCTTTTGCATTTACTTATGTGTTCGGTTCGAAGGACCAAAAATGTTTAGCTTTGTTCAAAAGAAAAAAAAGAAAGAAATGTATTCACACACTATGTACATATGTATGCACTGGAAACGTTTTATTGACTTGTAGGTATGTATATAAATATCGTGGTAAGAGACGGAAAAATAAACCGGACGGGATGAAGTCAGAGCGCAGACTGACTGATGTGTGAGGAAAAGAGAGAAGGAGAGGGGAGGAGAGGAGAGGAGAGTGGAGTAGTATCTCCTGTGTGCGATTAGGCCGCCACAGATCCAGAAGATGCTGTTCTGGATGACGACTTATTTGTGATCGAAGATCCACAGGAGAAACTGGCAACAGTGGGGGCTATCTTTCAGGAAGTGTATAAGGTGAATGAGAACATTCGCCCGAACCACGACCTGGAGAACAGGGCTCTGCTCCACCACTTCGATCTCCGAAATGACATCGAACATTGGCAAGCCGAGAACAATGGTTTCACCAGGTTCAGGGACGATTTCACGGCAAACAATGTCGTCACCAATGATGGGCTTAACCCCCCTTTTGTATCGACGGTAGAGCTTCAAACGATCTTCGAATCTCTGAGAAAGAAGAAATCCGCAGGCATCGACGGAATTTCTAATATTGTACTTAGACACCTTCCATCGATGGCTATAGAGGCATACACTATCCTGTTTAACAACGCGCTGAATAATGCATATTATCCGGTGCGTTGGAAAACAGCGGTGGTGCAGCCCATCCCCAAGAAAGGAAAAGATTCGTCCAACCCGGCAAATCTCCGTTCGATAAGTCTCCTTCCGAGCATCAGCAAGGTATTCGAGAAGATGATTCAGAGAGCCCTTTCAAAATGGGTTGAGGACAAAGACATCATTCCGGATAACCAATTCGGTTTCAGGGCGGGGCATGGTACTATTCATGCAGCGTCGAAACTCGTGTCGGATATCCAATGGAAAAGATGCAAGAACCAATGCACAGGTGCCTGCCTGGTTGACTTGGAAAAAGCCTTCGACACCGTATGGTTAGAGGGACTTTACTACAGGCTTAACCAGCTAGGCATAAGTAAACCACTGCTGTATATGATCTATGATATGTTAATGGGAAGAAAGTTCGTTGTAAAAATTGCCAACGTGACTTCTTCTCAAACATTTGATATCAAAAATGGTCTACAACAAGGCACGGTGAACTCGCCGATCCTTTTCAACATTTACGTCAGTGGTCTGATAGCTTCGCTTCGTCACTCGATAGCATACGCAGACGACCTAGTCGCGTATAGAACAGGTCCAACGATTGACGTCATAGTTACTCTCTTGCAACGTGACTTCGAAAAAATTCAAACGTTTTGTAATGACTGGAAACTGAAAATCAACTTCCAAAAATCGGAAACTATTTTGTTTAGAACGCCACTGTCTGGGGCCTCTAGGGATACCAGGAAAAACTGGCGAAAATTCTCCATCACTGGTCCGGATGGGCGTCCACTGGCGAACCAAAATGTAGTCAGATACCTCGGTATCTGGTTGGATCAATATCTGTATTTTAATAAACATATAGATGTTGCTTTGGCCAGGGCTCGGGGAGCTTTCACTCTGTTAAGATGGCTGTTTCATAGCAGCCAACTTGATAAGAAAGTCAAAATAATCTGTTACATGGCTTTAATCAGGCCCATGATCGCCTATGGATGTCCCGTTTGGTTCAATGTGAGTGCAAGCCTGATGGAAAGGATTCGTGTGTTTGAGAGACAATGTCTAAGGACCTGTCTCTCATTGCACAGAACACCAGAATCCGAGTACATAAAATACTATCCCAACGAGGTCCTATACAATAGAGCCAAAATTATTAGGATTGACAACTTTTTGATCAAATTGATTCGAAGTCACGTTGCAAGCGCGATGACTTCGACCAATAACTTGATATCTGGGGCTTATTACCCAAATGAGTTATATCACGAGAGAGCCCGTCTTAGCGGCTTTGTTTCACCAGAAGCGTTCTTACATTACGACAACCGCGAACTGATACAGGACATATCGGCTATTCCGTTAATCTTCCACGTGGCCCGAAGGTCTGTGGAAAAGAGCTTATCTTACGAACGGGATGTAGCACTCCGTGAGCCGGGGCGACTCCGTTTCAGTATGGCAATGTCAGATCGGGATCGAGCAGACGTTGCTCGACAAACGCAACGTTTCTGGTGGCTTGTACAGTCTCCGTCGCTGAATCCTTTGGGCCTAGCGTCATAAAAAAACATTATATAAAAGGCCAATTGCTGAATATAGATTAGGTAGTAGTAAGTTAATTAGGTTAGTTAGGTTAGCTGTAAGTTATTTTTTTTTTTTTAATAATTTGCGCGCACTCAAGGTCTAATAACCTTATTATGTCGGTGACACAGTGCGGGCAGAAGGTAGAGAGGAAGAGGAATAGAGGAGATGCCGATGGACATTGATCTTAAATGCTTGCATGTTGCATTGAGGGGGGAAAACCGAATCCGGCAGGGAGTTCCAGATTCGTGTTGTTCGGTTAATGAAAGATTCTCTATATTTGACAGTACGTCCGAAAGCGGGCTTCAGAGTTTATTGGTGAGCATTCCTAGAGAGACGTGTATTGCGGGAGAAGTGTTGAAGGGGCGGAATGCAACTGGCTATTTCATCAGAGCATTTTTGGTGGTAGTAACGATAAAACAGGGAGAGGCAGGTAACATTCCTGCGGTGTTCCAGCGAGTCTAATGTTTTGGTAATGCTGGAGTCACCTATCAGTTTTATGGCTCGTTTTTGAATTCTGTCTAGTAGGTGCAGTGAGGTCTTGGAAGCACCGGACCAGACATGAGCGTTAAACTCTAATTTGGGGCGAATGAACGCCTTATAGATAGTAGCCAGGTCTAAGGGTGAGAAATATTTCTTGCATCTGTATAAGAATCCTAGGCATTTCGCAGCATTCTTGGCGACACTGAATATATGGTCGCTCCAATTAAGATTGTGAGCAACACTCATACCCAGGATGGAAAGCTTTTCAGTTTCTGAGATGCAAGTGCCATTCATGGATAATGGCTGCGGGTTATTTATACGCTTAACGACAAGAGACAGCATTGTGTTTTGGTAGCATTAAATTCCACTCTATTGTTTTTACCCCATTGGATGATGCTGTCGATATCGGAATTTAATGAGCTTAACATACGCTGCCGCTCATTATCTACAACCGAAGTGCAGGGTCGTAAACTGGTGAGCGAATATGAGAAGCTGAGGGTACTGTCGTCAGCGAGGGAGTGAATTGGATTAGAAGTAACAGACAAGAGATCATTTATAAAAATAAGAAAGAGTGTCGGAGACAAAACGGAGCCCTGGGGAACACCGGCATTTACAAAGTGAGTATCAGACTTGAATCCGTCCAAAACAACTTGAATTGAACGATTCGAAAGGTAGCTTCTAATCCATTGAAAGAGAGACTCATCGATCCGAAAAGCACGCATTTTCGACAAAAGGGCTTGATGCCAAACCCTGTCAAATGCTTTCGAAATATCCAGTGCAACAATTTTGCTTTCACCTGCTTGGTGAAGGGAGTGATTCCACTTTTCAGCGAGATAAGCCATCATATCACCAGTGGATCTGTTGCTGCGGAAACCGTATTGGCGGTCATTGAGGAGTTTCCGTGATTCGAGATATTTCATAAGCTGACGGTTAATCAGCGTTCCCATGACCTTGGAAAAAAGGGACGTTAGTGCTATGGGTCGGTAGTTGGAGGGAGAAGATGATTCGCCTTTTTTGGGTATAGGCTGGACAAATGCTGTTTTCCACCTACTCGGAATGAGCCCAGAGGTGTAGGAAAGGTGAAAAAGCTTACGCAGTGGTTTTGCCAGCGTAGAAGAACACCTCTTCAGAACTATTGAGGCAATACCATCTGGAACAGCGGATTTGTGTATGTCGAGGTCTTTAAGAACCCTTGCGACTGTACGAGTGCGGAAGTGGATTAGCCCCATGGTGGAATTGACGCACTCTAGTACAGGCGGAGACAAAGTACAAGCTGGCAGCTGAGAACTGGTTGCGAAATGGGCAGCAAGTAGGTTAGCTTTGTCTAAGGGGGTGACAGCTGGGATGTCATTGTGGATGAGCGTCGGTATAGACGACTTAGTTGAGTTTTTTACGTTTTTTACAAACGACCAGAAACTTTTGCTACCTTTGGGACATTGAAGGATTTTACGCCTTAATTTTTGGTCGGATTGGAATTTAATCCGTCGAATGTGGGAGTTGCAGTTATTTCTGGCTCGTATGTACTTTTTTCGGTTTTCCTCAGAACTGTTTGCCTTGTGGGCCCGGAAACTTAGCTCCCTGAGCCTAATAGCCTCTTTGCAGCTCGAGTCGAACCACGTATTATCCTTAGGCCTGGTGCTTTTAATCTTGCTGGGAATAAAATTTGCCATGCCGATTCGGATAACGTTTACGATAATATCAGTTGCGGCGTCGACGTCGTTGTCGAGGAAGCACAACGACCAGTTAAAGATCCGAAAGAAGTTGTTAAGGCCGCACCAGTTGGCTTTCTCGTATAGCCATAGTGTTCTCTTAGGAGCTTTTTCTTTAACTGGATGGTGGGAGTTCGAGAATTTCGCTGATATCATGCAGTGGTCAGACAAGCCTAGGGGTTCCAATACATCGATCGTGTATTTGTCAGGCTGAGAGGTAAGAAACAAGTCCAGTGTGTTGGCGGTATGACCAGCAACATCGGGGATACGTGATGGCTCATTCACAAGTTGAGTTAAGTGATTTAACTCAGCAAAAATTTCAACATACCTTCCTTCGGGTGTTGTCTGTCCAGAATGTCGAAGCCACTGAGAATTGTGTACATTGAAATCGCCCGCTAAAACGATTTCAGTGCGAGGGAACAGGGAAACAATTCTTTGGATGGAATCAGACAGTGCGTCGAATGCATCAAATGTTGCATTCCTGTCTAGGTTGGGGCTTCTATAAAGAAAACAGTAATGGATGGAGTGCTTACGGAATATGAATTTAAGCCATATGAAATTAAATTCCGGGGTGGATGTTTGGCTATACTGTGGAAGTAACTGGTAAGCAATATCACTACGGACATAGATGGCGAGACCACGGCGAGAAACGAATAATGGCACTAAGCTATATCCAGGAAGACTGAAATCCGAAGGATCAGACTTTTCATCGACCTGTGTTTCACAAAGTGCCAAAACAGCCGGTTTGTGGCGAGAGAGATGGATATACGTGGCAAAGAAATTCTTCCGTAACCCACGAATATTGCAGAACTGCACTCAGAAATCCCTCAGCTGTAAGTTATGTATATGTATGTATGTATATATATATTTATAGATACATGTCTATGCGTGTACATACATACATATGTATATACATACAGATAAAATGGGATAGGCTAGATTAGGATTACTATGTAGTGTAGCTCTATGGAGAGCACCGTGGCGCAGTGGGTAGTGTGTTGGCCTCTGACGCCGATGACACGGGATCGAATCCCGACACAGCCATGTCACCGAACGTGTTTTTCACTGTGTTTCTCCTCAGCTGGGTTCCGACAAAACCCCCTGTAGTAAAATTGTCATGAAAAGCTTCTCGAAATTCGCCGTTCGGAACCGGCAATAAACTGTAGGTCCCTTTCACCTATGGGAAAATGAAATCACACACAACATGGGTGATTGAGAGAAGCTCGGCTCAGGTTCTTCATGGACTGTAACGCCAACATACATACATACATACATACATGTAGTGTAGTTTTAGTTAGTTTTAAGGTTATACTCACTAATAAAACGCTAAGTTTTTTTAACAAATTTTTCTTAGCCTTAATACTAATAGACTAATAAACGAATTCCACAACAAATAGAATAGACGTCGAAGGACAAAATTAAAAATACATATACTGTATAGCTTAGAGTGCCCGTTCAGGTCCAGTATGCTACGTTAGATAGATAAGATATTTAAGATAGGTTTAAGCGTTTTACCTAGAATGAGTTGTTTGGAAAAATATTAATAAAATGCTTTTAAAATGTAAAAAAAAAAAAAAAATGAAGTTAGTCGTGTGGACCTTGCGGGTCGCACCTAGACCACATTTTTTAGTATTTAAGTTTGACTTTAAAATTCGGGGAGCCATTCTGATTGATGGGGAGCCCAGTCCTCTACAAGGGAGCCAAAAGCTCCTATAGGAGCCAAATCTACAGCGCTGGTCTGGATCGCTTATTTGCTGATTGATTGTTTTGCATAAATAGCGTTAAAGCTGTTGTCGTTCAGTCGGATTAGACATCGCGAAGTTTATCAAAGAGTTTTTGTCCATCAGTTTTGCGGTCAATTTCGCACTTTATTTGTTTTTTGTTTTTTTATAATTTTATGTAAATGATTTGGATCCGTTTTCACTTTCTGTGTTGCATTTGCATGAGGCACTAAATTTCACTTTGACTCACTTTGTTTCTCACTTGCGGTTCGAATCGCTGGATCTCGTAAAGATGAGATCCTACCGATTGCGCTAGTTAAATGCTTTTTTCCAGGTTAACAAACAAAACACTTTCTTTGGATCTTCAATATGACTCTTTGGTATGTCCACTCTTTGAATTGTCCTGGTCAAAGAACGAACCGAAGACTTCGAGGATTGAATGAACTTTGTTGAACTCGTCGTGAGGTGTTGCTGATAAAGTCATTTCTGTTGTTGACAACGTCGTCGTGTCTGGTTTGGTGGTGTGATATATGGTGTTACCAACATTGCTCATGTATGTATGTATGTATGTTGGCGTTACAGTCCATGAAAGACCAAAGCCGAGCTTCTCTCAATCCCCCATGTTGCGCGAGATTTTATTTTCCCATAGGTGAAATGTGAAAGGGACCTACAGTTTATTGCCGGTTTCGAACGGCGAGATTCAAGAAGCTTTTCTTGACATTTTTACCCCGACCAGAATGGCGGTTGTGCGGCGAGCTAACAATCCGCCAACGTAAAAAAAAACAAAGTTATGAATGAGCAAGATGCAAGATGACGACAACAACGCACGAAAAAGGAACACGATTTGCGAGTATGCTCCTGGAATGTCAGAACCCTGTACACTCCCGGAGCTGCTCATAAACTAGAAGGAATCCTCACGCAGTACAAGGCGGATATTACTGCGGTCCAGGGAATACGCTGGATAGGAAACGGTATGATGAGGAAGAAAAATTGCGACATTTATTACAGCTGTCACAAAAGGTTGCACTTACTGGGATGCGGATTTGTCGTGGGAAAGCGGTAAAGGTCGAAGGTCATCGACTTTAAGCCCGTAAGTGGTCGCCTGGCTGTGATCTGCATCAGAGACAGATTTTATAACATCAGCCTTATATGTGCACACGCCCCTACCGAAGAGGCTGAAGACCCTATCAAGGAGGACTTCTATGACCTCCTGGACAACGCCTACGAAGCTTGTCCGGAGTACTATGTTAAAATCGTACTCGGGGACTTCAAGGCCAAAATCAGTAAGGAGAACACCCTTGGCGGAGTGATGGGAAAGCACGGCCTCCACGATACAACAACAGATAACGGCTTCCGACTCACGGACTTTGCCACAGCTCGTAATGCGGTGATAAGTAGCACAAGATTCCCTCGTTAGCGAATCCTCACAGCAACCTGGCGATCTCCGGACGGTCGAACCGCCAACCAAATCGACCATGTGCTCATTGACGCAAGGCACTCGTCAAACATCCTTGATATGCGAACATTCAGAGAGGTAAATGTCGACTCTGACCACTTCCTCGTAGCAGCAAGATTCAGATCTCGACTGTCCAATGTCAGAAAGCTGCACCAGCCCATCAGGAGGAGGTTCGACATTGGGCGCCTGAGCACATCGGAGGTTACCAAAGTCTACAGGGAGCAGCTGAGCGAAAGACTCTACGGTATGCCCACGTCGAACACAAATGCCAATAATATGTGGCTGCATTGGCGCTCAGCCATTCAGGAAGTAGCCGAAACAACCTTAGGGTACCTACCACCCCCGACAAGAAACCCGTGGTATGATGGCGAGTGTGAGCAGAAAAAGGAAGCAACCGACGAAGCGTATCAAAGGGCGCTGCAGAGGAAAACCAGGACAGCGCAAGAAGAGTACCGAGCCAGAAAAAGGGAGGAGAAAAAACGACTGCGACCAAAAAAAAAAAAAGAATCTTCGCAGCCTCACAGCTCAAGGATATTGAGGATTCTAGGGACAAGCATAAAACACGAGCCTTTTACAAGAAAGCCAAAGACCTTGCAGGAAGCTTCAAAAAGGGCACCCAGACTCTTCGAAACTGCGATGGTAATCTAGTCACCGACCCGCAGGGTATAGTGGATGTATTTAAGCAGCATTTCCAGCAGCTGCTTAACTAGCAATACCAAGAGAGAGTGGTAGGGACCGAGGAAATCCCAACTCCAGCCGCTGAAATAGTCCTCCCACCCAGCATCGAAGAAGTCGGCAGAGCTATTCAGAAGATGAAGAACAACAAGGCCGCAGGCTCAGATGGTTTGCCATCAGAGCTCTTCAAGGCTGGCTCGATGTTCTAGTAGGGAGCATGCAGCAGATCATCTGCAGAATTTGGGAAGATGAAAGCATGCCCGACGACTGGAATGCCAGCTCTATTTGCCAAATCCACAAAAAAGGCGATCCTACCTTTTGCAAGAACCATAGAGGTATATCCCTGCTCAATGTCGCATACAAGATCCTGTCCAGCGTATTGTGTGAACGTCTAAAACCATTTTGCACCGCACTAATCGGCAGCTACCAGTGCGGCTTCCGGCCCGGCAAATCAACTATAGGCCAAATTTTCACACTTCGACAAATCCTGGAAAAGACCAACGAGTTTCGAATCGATACACACCATCTTTTCATCGATTTCAAAGCCGCATACGACAGCATTCATCGTGAAGAACTGTTTGGAGCGATGTCCGAATTCGGGATCCCGGGAACACTGATCCAGTTGGGTCGCGCCACGCTAAAAAATACGCAATGCACCGAGCAACACGGTTCTAGGACTTCGGAACCGTTTGAAACATGCGCCGGATTTCGGCAAGGAGGTGCGCTGTCATGTGACTTCTTCAACCTGGTGCTGGAGCAGATAGTGCGACGGGCAGGCGTCAACGGGGAGGGCACTATTTTTTACAGGTCCATCCAGGTCCGGGGTAAGTCCATTTTCTCAAAAATTACTTACTCACTTATCAGGCCAGCGATCCATGGAGGATCTGAGCCTGAGCTATAGCTGCCTTCCATCCTTGACGGTCCCGGGCACGCTGCTTCCAATTGTCAAGACCAAGATGTCTTACATCCGCGATTACTTGGTCCTTATACCGGAGGTTCGGTCTTCCTCTTCTTCTCGAACCAGGAGGCTCGGAGTCGAAGACCCTCTTAGCTGGAGCGTTGGTGTCCATGCGCTCGATGTGGCCGAGCCAGTGTAGTCGACGGATCCTTGCCTTCCGGACTACATCCACATCTTGGTACAACTCGTAGAGTTCGCGGTTGTGTCTTCTTCTCCATTCACCTTCCTCACAGACAGGACCAAATATCCGGCGCAGAATTTTTCTTTCGAAAGAACCCAAAATCAGCTCCGCTGTCCTGCTTATCGTCCAGCTTTCGGCTCCGTACAGCAAGACTGGCAGTATGAGCGTTTTGTAAAGCATGACTTTGGTCTTTCGAGTGAGGAGTTTTGACCCAAGTTGCTTGGACAAGCCGAAGTAGCAGCGGTTGCCAAGGGCGATTCTATGCCGGATCTCCACTGTGGTGTCATTTGTGGAATTTACGTTTGCCCCGAGGTAGACAAACTCCTTAACTACCTCGAATTGAATTGTAGCTGTCAATTGTTATATTTTGTCCCAGGTGGTGAGCGACGGATTGGTTTTTGCTTGACAGCATGTACTTCGTTTTGTCCTCATTGACCTTAAGACCAACTCGTTTCGCCTGTTCTTCAATCGCCGTGAATGCTTCCACAATGTCACGGCGAGAAAACGCGATGATGTCGATATCATCCGCGTATCCTAGCAGCTGGATGTATGTATGTATGTTGGCGTTACAGCCCATGAAGGACCAGAGCCGAGCTTCTCTCAATCACCCATGTTGTGTGCGATTTCATTTTCCCATAGGTGAAAGGGACCTACAGTTTATTGCCGGTTCCGAACGACGAATTTCGAGAAGCTTTTCATGACAATTTTACTACAGGGGGTTTTGTCAGAACCCCGCTGAGGAGAAACACCATGAAAACACGTTCGATGACATGGCTGTGTCGGGATTCGATCTCGTGTCATCGGCGTCAGAGGCCAACACACTACCCACTGCACCACGGTGCTCTCGATGTTAGCCCCTCGGAAAGTTTCAACATCAAGAATAGTGGAGGAGTGTCTGGCGTCGATCGCGATGTGATCAATCTGGTCGGTGGTCGATTGATCAAAAGACCGTCAGGTGCCTTTGTGTATACCAGGTGCGGGAAGCGCGCACTGGCTAGAAGGAGATTTCGCCCCATGGCAAGTTTAATCAGCCTGTGTCCGTTATCGTATGTGGCGTCGTGTAGGCTATGTGTCCCGATGACTCGTGCAAAGATGCTTTCCTTACCCAGCTTAGCATTGAAGTCTCCTAGTACAATTTTGATGTCATAGCTGGGACATTGGGCATAGGTTCTGTCTAGGAGATCGTAGAACTCATCTTTGGCGGAGTCATCCATGTCTTCCGTGGGGGCGTGGACGCAGATCAGGCTGATGTTAAAAAATTTAGCCTTGATACGGATTGTTATGAGGCTTTCGCTCACATGCCGAAAGCTTAGGACTTCTTGCCTTAGTCCACCTCGAACAGTAAATCCGCATCCGAACAATCGTTGCCCTCTCTCCCTATAGCAGTCGCCGTAGTAAATATCACAGTTTTTCATCCGCTCTATACCCGGTCCATTCCATCGCATTTCCTGGATGGCGGTTATGTCCGCTTTATAGCGGTCTAGGGCGTCTGCAAGTTGTTCGGCTGCACATGGCCTGTTTAGGGGCATAACATTCCACGTACAAAGCCGAAGATCAATGTCCTTTTTTCGTTTTCTGCAAGGGTCGTCAACATAAATCCGGTCCGTTATATCCGAGGCTTGTGGTCGTTTCGGAGTTTGTGATTTTTTTACGGTTACAGCTTACTAGGCCGTAGCCCAACCGACTAATCCAGTTTTTTTTGGAGCAGAAGGCTCGCTATTCGTTCTTCCCCGTCTGCAATTTCCATAGGAAATCTCCAGATGGCACCACGAGGAGGTGGGGATTTTTATTTTTTTTTTTATTATGGCTAATGCTACCATTAGCAATACGGCGCTGCGACCTTTGCCGATCTATTGCACCTGCTAGCCGATTAGCCGAGTAGCCTCTCCACTTCTATAATGAAGTTGAGAATGCTTCCCGTAGGAGCCAGAGTGATCCCCTCAGGAGTCATAACTTCACTGAGAAGGATACGCTTCCTAAGATGGCAGAGAGCAGCACACTCACACAGTATGTGTTCTGCCGTCTCCTCTTCCTCAAGACAGAGCCGACACTCAGTTTCAGACGAGAGGCTAATTTTGTTTAAATGATATCTCAGACCGCAGTGTCCCGTTAGATAGCTGACTAGTCTTCTGATATCCATCCTATTGAGTTTGAGTATGTCAATAGGGTGCTTGTTCAGGGGTCGTATAAGTCGTTTAGATTGACGGAGTCCCCGAACGCTGTTCCAAAAGGACAGGTGTTGCAGTTTTTCCCACTTGTCTAAGAAGTAATTTATCTTAGACGCGGGAATGCCGCAGAATGGTTCCGGACCTATATATTTGTCACTGGAACCCTACCTGGCAAGTTGGTCGGCAATTTCATTGCCCTTGATACCTCTATGGCCTGGCACCCACCAAAGTTTAACATTGTTTCTTTTGGCGAGGTCTTGTAGGGGGTCATGGCATTCCTTGACGGTTTTTGAGTTCGTGCTGTACGAACCCAGCGCTTTAAGCGCTGTTTGGCTATCAGAGAGTATGTTGATGGTTACTCCTCTGACGCCAGTCTCGAGATTTAGATTGACGCATGTTAGGATGGCATGCAGCTCTGCTTGGAAGATGCTGGGGCCTATTCCCAGGGCCTTCGAGCAGGGGATCACTGTTTTCCCATGCTGAGCGGTTTGCGATCAGTACCTGAAATCTTTTGTCAAAGGTGAAGGTGTAGTAATCATATCTACCTCGGGAAGGTGTTGTAATATGGACATATGGCCAGCTGGTCTACATCGCATTCTTGTTCCCGGGCAGAGAATTCTGATTGCACTGCGTAATGCCACCTTTTTGATAAAAAGGTGCAGCGGAGTGAGTCCAATGAGTGCTTCTTGGGCTGCTGTGGGGCAGGTTGGCATAGCGCCTGTGATGCCGAGACACGCTAGTCTCTGAAGGCGTTGAAGCTTAACAACTGTAGTTTTTTGCTCAACTTTTGTCCACCATACGGTGGACCCGTAGGTGACGATAGGTCTTACTATCGCGGTATATAACCAGTGGATTACCTTAGGTTTAAGTCCCCAGGTTTTACCGTAGGTGCGCCGACAGGCCCACATGGCCTTAGTCGCTTTCATGAGCTTATTTCTCATATTGGAGTTCCAGTTGAGTCTACGGTCTAGGTCAATACCTACATACTTTACTTCCTCTGTAAATCCTATGCTTGTGCCATTTAGTAAGATTGAGCAGGGTTGTACCTTTCTCCTCTTTGTAAATGGGACTAAGATCGTCTTATTTGGGTTAATAGATAAACCCTCTCTGCCACACCAGTCAGAGATAAGTTGGAGCGCAAGCTGCATGCGCTCACAGGCATTGATCTCGCACTTGCCCGTAACAATGACTACTAGGTCATCAGCATATCCGATGACCTCGTAGCCCCGAGTGGTTAGCTTGCGTAGTAGATCGTCGATGACTATCGACCAAAGCAGTGGTGAGAGGACTCCCACTTGTGGGCATCCTCTAACCGCCGATATTGTCACTGAGACCTCTCCGCATGTGGCTGGTACAATACGGCTATTTAGCATCGCCCTAATCCAGTGATTAGTGGGATGGTCCACACCCCTGCAGGATAGTGCAGTGGTGATCGAGTCATAGCCAGTATTATCGAAGGCTCCCTCTATATCGAGGAAGGCGCATATTGCGATCTCCTTTTGTGTGAAACTGTTTTCAATGTGCGTCACCAAGTGATGTAGTGCATTTTCGGTAGATCGCTCTTTACGATATGCATACTGGTTGGGATGCAGAGGTATCTGATTATCCAGGATACCTCTAATATGGAGCTCTATCAGTTTCTCCATTGTTTTTAGAAAGAACTGATAGGGCGATAGGATTTAGGTTGCTCACTTGGTTTCCCAATCTTGGGGATGAAGACAAGATTGCCCTCTCTCCAAATTTGAGGCATGTACCCCAGGTTGAAGCAAGACCTAAAAAGAACTATCAGTGATGGAAGAATTGTATTCAAGCCTTTCTGTAATATCGCAAGAAAGACACCGTCTTTGCTTGGAACCTTGTAGGTTCGCAATGTTTCCTCCAAGACGTTCTCTTGGATTTCCTCAATTCGAGGATGTGTTTAGTTAGAGCAGATATACGGCTATAATCAGTCCAACTATTATACCGTTTAGCTCTGTTAAACAGTGATCTCTCCTGCTTCCTTAGGGACTCAAGCTGAGTATTCCACCAGGGCACACATCGTTTGTGTGTAGTTGTGCTGGGCGTACAGCTGTCTCTGAAGGATGAGATGAGTGCTGCATTGAGCTGGTAAGCCGCTTCGCCGATATCGTCTGTCGATTCAATCGACTTAAGAAGCATATCCTCTTTAGCGGCGAGTTGGACCGAGCCCAATTCGTTCGTTTGGGCTGATATCCGGGCTCAGCCTCATTAACCTCACCGGAGATGTTTAATCTGATATACTGGTGATCAGACAGTGAGGTTTCATTGGAGACATGCCAGTCCCCAATCACATTTGAGATAGATGGGTTAGAGATGGTGAGGTCAAGCACCTCTTCTCTAACCGCATTTATGAATGTGGGCTTGTTGCCTCCATTGGCAACGGTGAGTTCGTTAATGATTAAAAATTCAAGGAGGGAATACCTCGTTTGTTGGTATTGCTGCTGCCCCATTCCGTATGGTGCGCGTTGGCGTCGCATCCAATTACCAGGTGGTGTTTTTTCTGGTTGCAATACCTAACCAGACCCTGGACTTCAGTGGGAGGGATTTGTCTCCAGGAAATAAGGCGGAGGCGCATACAACCTCCCTTACTCCTCCATCGGTGGAGACTTCCACAATCACGGCTGCCAGCTCCCTTGTGATGAATTCTGGAATGGGGAGAACATTTAGATTAGTACCGATCACACATGCCGCCCTAGGAAGAGGTCCTCCTGTGGCGTAAATTAGTTTACGCGATCTGTTTTGCAGGCCCATAATCTTACCTTTATGGACCCATGGTTCTTGGACTAGCCCAATGCTGATCCTGTCGCGGTAGAGTCTTAGGCTAAAGGTGTCCGAGGCATCTTTGGCATGGTGCCGGTTGCCCTGCAGCACACGCAGCCCACCCATTACTTTCGACGGTTGGCCGGGTCCTTCGTTCTGTAAGGCTTATTGTTTCCTCGCCTGATGTTTCCGGCCCAATGGGAGTGATCCTCTGATCTACTTCCCATCGAAGATTCCCCTTGTTTAGTTGGGGAACGTTTGTTTCTTTTATTTGGGCGACCCTTAGTGGTCGCCGGTTCAGATGTGGCACCGGGTTTTGGCTCGTCACATCTGGGCGTGTCTACTACAGCAATAGGTGCAACCACCATATTGCCTGCTGTAGGTTTTACTACTACAGTAGTAAGTGCAACCCCCATACTACTGGTTGTAGGTTTTCCTATTTCGGCAGTGGGTGCACCCACCATGCTGCTGGTTGTAGGTTTTCCTACAGCGATTGGTACTACATCCAAGGATGTTTTCACCTGGCTTTTGATAATCATCTTTATGATTTCAAATCTGTAAGCCACTTGGCACTTAAGTTCTATTAGTCGAGCCAGGGATTTGTCACTGACTGCCAGAACTAAGTGCAGGAGGTTTTTCTCCTTATTTGACGTACTCTGCAAGACTCTCCAGTTCTTACACGCGTAAGCCGTCATTTTGAGAATCCAGCGTCGCCAACACCTTCGTGATGGGTAAGCCGCTGCTTTGTGGGAAGTAGCCCCGTACGATATGTGGCTTCGGGAAAGCTTCTTCTTCCCCAAGCATAATATCAAGTCCACTCTTGTCCTTGATGGCCGTAAAATTGGTTTTCATCCAATCGGCCGTAGCTGGGTTGTCACACACAAAGTATAATCTCCCTGACTTGTAGGTCGATCCCCTAAAGCGAGGTTTGGGTGCCTTACCCAACAGCTCGATGGAGGTGTCGACTACAGCCTCCTGAACGGCTGCCATCTGCGCTCTTGTAAGGGGGTTCGTTCCCAAGTCCTTGGGGACGATGACGAGTCGGATTCTCCTAGCTACACTACTGTAGCTTTTTTTAACGACCTGGTAGTTGCCGATTTTGCTGAGTTTAGCAGCCAGGTTTGGTGGAGTAGTGTCTACGGAACGATTACGTTTCAGTTCTGGACCTTTGGTTGCAGGAGTAGATTTTGCGTAAGCTAGAGCCTCATCTCCGGTTTTGCCCTGCATTATAGCAGCTTTAAAACGTCGCTGCTCCGACGATTTAAGTTTGACGAAGCCTCTAGGTGGTACAGGCTTTTCCTCTACCTGCCTGACGGTTTCCTTCTTTGTTACACTTGGGAGTTTATCTGAGAGCATACTCACAGAGTCCCCGTCAAATGTAGTGTCGGAATCGGAAAGTGACGACATGTCCCCTGCTTTCCGTCCGGCTGCAATGTCGGCGAAAGGTGCCGGCATCACTTCCGGTTTTTGAGCCGCTGAGGACTCAGAAGCCCTAGCCGGCAATGACGTTAGAGAGTCATTAGTCTCTTTAAAAATAATTGTTTTATTTACGGTTCCCACGAACATACGGGAAAGAACGGTCACCTGCAGCGGAGCCCTAGACACCACAGGTAGGCTTTATTCAAATCGGAGATCGCCCGGTATCCAAATTTCGCATACTAACAGCTAAGCACCCTTTTAGCCATACATTCGTCGGCCTATGCTGTTCCACCTTGGAGTTAGGGGAGTGAGGGAGTGATGGGTACAAGGAAGCGGAGAGGTGGGGAGGGTTCTTAGCTTCGGGTTCCTCTAGAGATGGACTCTCGAGGGTCATTACCTGTACTGAGCCTCCGTACCACGACAAGGTGGGGAGGTGGGGATAGGACTTACTAACAGTGCCGCAAGATGTTCGACTGCGGTGGCTCTTCTCGCTTTCTATCAGGCCAGCATCCGTCGCATAAATGCTACCCCTACGAGGCCATTGTTAGTCCTTTGCCATCCGGACGATTCGATTACGGCACCGTAAAAGGGGTCAAGCGTGCGGAAAGTTGACTGAACAGAAACCTTCTTGATCTTAGAGAAAAGGTAAAAGCACTATCGTTCCAACAGTACTCTCTACCACCGAATTGACGCAATATATTTGGCGGACATTTGGAAAGTGAAAGTCTTGCAAGGCCGTACAAACATTACCCCTTCGCAGTAGGTAAATTCGAAGAGTTCTTCCATGGCCATTACATCAAAAGTGAAATTACGTTAAAATGCACTCGTATCTTTTCCTGTAATTGCTTTTATGCGTTAAAAGATACGATACATCGTCGTTCTACCTAAACCCGAAACTATAATTTGTCACAGATAAAGTAACAACTTGCACGATCTGCATCATGTTACTCAACACCTCCGACTTGTATCTCTTTATCTTTATTCGACAGATCTGTCATAATTACAGTGAGCAGAAGCTAAAGTGTCACGTAACAGACGTGTCTGCGTACATCACGTCCACTCTTGGCCGGTTAGTCATCCGTCAAATTGCTGTCCACCGTCTGCTAAGATCTGGTTTCGTCTTCATCTACTTACTATTCATCTTATCTGTTGAGATATTTAAATTGAACGGAATTAGATGTAAATTATTTTGGAATTTTGGCTTATGCCAATTTGTGTGGAAACTTTCGCTCAATGAAGGCGGGTAGAAGGAGTACGAACCTTACCACGAGCGAATTACCTCTGAATTTATATCAGTCCACTCGGGTCTTTCGTTGAACTCGGTCGAGCCTCTTGTAACGATGGTGCTACGCGCGGCAATCAAACTTTGTGTGACCACCAACGTCCTACTAGTATTCGTCTACGGCAAAGGTGAATTATCTTAAGTTATCCTCGATATACCCCAAAGGTGTGAATTAAAAGTGATCTTGAGAGCTAGATTGTGTAAGATTAGAGAAATTAGCATTCTTCCAAGAAAAACGTGCCCCTCTCATGCATATTTATCGCAAGCTTTCATTAGGGAAGTCGTAAAATTCGCAGCGGCGCTCGTGGTGATAGGCTTATCGATGGGCTTGGAATTTTTTGCATAATAAGTGTCTCCGGTGTCTCTGGTCTTCTAAAGATGCCGATGGATGTGATTAATGCTTTCGATTTTTATAGTGTTTTTTGTTTGGGCCAAATTCGAGCTGAAAAATTTTGCAAAATTTGTATCTAATTATTGATTTCAGCTCTTACTTACCTCCTCATCAGGCCGGCAATCCATGG
Organism: Eumerus sabulonum; assembly: GCA_951905685.1. Classification (NCBI taxonomy): domain Eukaryota; kingdom Metazoa; phylum Arthropoda; class Insecta; order Diptera; family Syrphidae; genus Eumerus; species Eumerus sabulonum. Next base: position 13,627,102 of record OX645060.1, read on the forward strand.
ATGATCTAAGCCTAAGCTATAGCTGCCTTCCATCCTTCATGGTCCCGGACACGCTGCTTCCAGTTATCAAGACAAGGTTGTCTTACATCCGCGATTTTACTTACTTACTTTGATGGCGCTACAGTTCGGGGTGAACCAGGGCCTCAACCAACAAGCCTCTCCAGCCGGTCCGATCTTCGGCCAGCCGCTTCCAGTGCCACACGCCCAGTTGGTTGAGGTCCCCTTCCACCTGTGCGCGCCACCTTAAATGCGGTCGTCCTCTGCTGCGTCGTCCCTCGAGGTTGGAGTCGAAGATTCTTCGGGCCGGAGCGTTGATGTCCATTCGCTCTACATGGCCTAGCCACCTTAGACGTTGGATCCGAAGACGTCTAACCAGGCCGATGTCGCTGTACAGCCCGTACAGTTCTTGGTTCAATCTCCTCCTCCATTCTCCGTTTACACAAACGGGACCAAAGGTTGCACGCAAAATTTTCATCTCGAAACGTCCAAGAGCCTCTTCATCCGCTTTTGATAACGTCCAAGCCTCAGCGCCGTAGAGGAGGACCGGGATGATTAAGGTTTTGTAGAGGGAAACCTAAGTTTTTCGAAAGAGGGCTCTAATACTCAATTGCCTCTTGAGCCCGAAGAAGCAGCGATTGGCAAGAGTTATTCTGCGTTTTATCTCAGCGCTGGTGTCGTTGCTGCTTGTCACTGTCGAGCCAAGGTAGACGAAGTCCTTGACTACTTCAAAAATATAGCTGCCGAAGGTGACGTTCTGACCAAGACGTCGGCGTTGTGCGTCTTTCTTGGATGACAGCATATATTTGGCCTTGTCCCCATTTACCCTTAGACCCACTTTCGGCGCTTCTGCTTCAATGCTTGTGAACGCCTCATTGACGTCTCGCTTTGTTCGTCCAATAACGTCAATGTCATCTGCGTAGGCAAGCAATTCTGTGTACTTGAAGTAGATCGTACCTCTTGTATTGGCCGCAGAGTCCCGCACGATCTTTTCAAGAATAATGTTGAAGAAATCACATGACAGTGCGTCGCCCTGTCTAAAACCTTTTTTAACATCAAGGTAAGTTCACCTCCGACCTTAATGGAGCAGCGAGAGTTCTCCATAGTCATCCTGCATAGTCTGACGAGTTTGGCAGGAATGTTAAAATATGACATGGCTTTGTATAGCTCGTCTCTATAAACACCGTCATACGCGGCTTTAGGGTCGACGAAAAGATGGTGCGTGTCGACCTGGAATTCATGGGTCTTCTCCAAGATCTGCCGTAGCGTAAATATTTGGTTTATCGTGGATTTTCCTAGCCTGAAACCACACTGGTAGAAACATATCAGATTGTCCACGAACGGTTTCAGGTACTTACACAGTACGGCAGGGAGCATCTTGTACGCGATGTTCAGGAGGCTTATCCCTCTGTAATTGGCGCAGTCATAGGGGTCTCCTTTCTTATGGACCGGGCAAACGATACTGAGATTCCATTCATCGGGCATGCGTTCTTCCGACCATATCTTGCAGATGAGTTGGTGCATGTTCCTAACCAGCTCATCGCCAGCTGCTTTAAACAGCTCCGCGGGAAGTCCGTCTGCTCCAGCAGCTTTATAAGACTTAAGTTTCGATATCGCTATCTTAATATCGTCTAGGTCGGGTGGACGGGATTCTCCTTGGTCTTCGTCCATTGTGAATGGTTCGCTCTGCCTGACGGCGGCATTTTGACTATCATCGCCGTTATACAGTCTGCAGAAGTGGTCCTTCCACAATCTCAGCATCGACTGTGACTCCACTACTAGCTGTCCGTGCTCATCCCTGCAGGCTTCTGCTCTGGCTTTATAGCCTTGGCATGTTCGTTTTACTTTCTGGTAAAATTTTCGAACGTCGTTGTTACAGTAACATCTCTCCAACTCCTCGATCTCGCGCTTCTCGTGCTCCTTCTTTTTCCTTCTCAGAAGCGCATGCTCCTCCCTCCTTTTCTGTTCATAGAGCTCGCGGGCAGCTCTCGTCCGTCGATGCAATGTGGCCATGTATGCATACTGTTTCTCTACATGGGCCTGTCTGCACTCATCATCAAACCAGGGGTTTCTCGACGGTGGTGGCTCGAAACCGAGTATATCTGAGGCGGCCTCTCTAATGGCTTTCTGACAACGACTCCATTGCTGTTCTATGGTTTCTGCAGATTGCATCGGGACCTGAGAGAGCTTGAGGGAGACTTGATCGGCGGAGGTCCTGGCGGTCTCTTGCGAATGCAGCTTTCCGACGTTAAATGTTGGTGTTCTTACTCGTCTCCGTTGGTTTCGAGAAATTCGCATCCGTACCTTGGCTTCAGCAAGGTAATGATCCGAGTCGATGTTGGCTCCTCGAAAGGTTCGAACATCTAGTATGCTGGAGGAGTGTCTGCCGTCGATCGCAGTATGATCAATTTGGTTGATTGTCGATTGATCGAAAGACCGCTAGGTCCCCTTATGGGGAATCGTGTACTTGCTACTACCAGGTTATGTCCCGCCATAGAGTCCACTAGCCTTAGTCCGTTTTCTGACGTGGTGTTGTGTAGGCTGTGCTTTCCAATGACCCGTTCAAAGATAGCTTCATTACCCAGCTTCGCATTGAAATCTCCAAAACGATGTTGGTGTCATAGCTGGGGCATTGCGCATACGTTCTGTCTAGGAGATCATAAAAGTCGTCCTTATGTCGGTCATCTTTCTCCTTTGTGGGGACGTGGACACATAATAAACTTACGTTGCCGAGACTGGTCTTGATGCGGATAGTTATGAGGCGTTCGCTTACATACTGGAAGCCTAAGACTTTTTTCCTGAGTCTGCCTCGATCAACAAATCCGCATCCGAATAAGCGTTGTTCTGTAGCAGTTTCCGTAGTATATATCACAGTTTTTCATCCGCTTTTTGCTTGGCCCATCCCATCGCACTTCTTGGAGCGCGGTAATGTCTTCCTTATACCAGTCCAATGAGTTGACCAGTTGTTCGGCTGCACCTGGTCTGTTGAGGGACCTAACGTTCCAGGTGCAGAACCGAAATTCGTTTCCCTTTTGACGTTTGCGGGGGTCGTCAACATGTAATCCGTCCGAATGCGGGGCTATGGGTTGTCTCTGAACAAAATTTTTGTTTTAAGCGATAGGGATGTTAGCCCTAAGCGCAACCCCCAACCTGGAGGGCCAGGTTCCACTTTCCCCAGGAACAAGGGGTCGGGTCGCTGCACACATTGGTTCACTACCTGGCGGGTGCCAGTATAGCTATCCAGGGGAGGCCACGCGGAGGCTGTGTGCCAACTTGGATCGAGCAGGGACAGAGATCGAAGCTGGCGTTTGCCAAGTTAAACGCGATCAACTTCTTTGCTCTGTTTGTTCGCTCCCTTCTCCCCCTAGAATTTCTTACTTTTGTTATTAACTCGTGCCTTAAAATTCAATGTTTTCCAGATATTTGGAAATTAGCAAAGATACTGCCAACACCAAAGGTAGGAAAACCCGTAGACGCAATCGAAAGCCATAAACCTATTAGTCGATTAAGCTCGGTCAGTAAGATATACTACGAATGAAAAACTGCATACTACATACTACGGTGACTGCTATAGGGAGAGAGGACAGAGACTGTTTGGATGCGGATTTGTTGTTAGAGGTGGACTAAGTCCTTAGCTTCCAGTATGTGAATGAACGCCTTATAACGATCCGCATCAAGGCAAAATTTTGTAACATCAGCCTCATATGTGTCCATGCCCCCACGGAAGACAAGGATGACTTCATCAAAGATGATTTCTATGATCTCCTAGACAAAACATACGCCAAATGCCCTTGCTATGATACCCAAATCATACTAGGAGATTTTAACGCTAAGCTGGGTAAAGAAAGCATCTTTGATCGAGTCATCGGCAAACACAGCCTACATGACACCACATCCGATAACGTACGCAAGCTGATCGACTTCGCCACGGGGAGAAATCTTCTTTTAGCTAGCACACGCCTTTCGCACCTCAATATACACAAAGGCATCTGGCGGTCTTTTGATCAATCGACCACCAACCAGATTGATCACATCGCCATCGATGTCAGACACTCCTCCACTATTCTTGATGTTCGTACTTTTCGAGGAGTGAACATCGACTCAGACCACTATCTTGTAGTAGCCAAGATACATCAACGGATAACACGAACACCGCGGAGTAGAGTTAGAACACCAAGCCATGACGTCGGAAAGCTACTATCGCCGGAGATTGCCAGTGTCTTTGCCAACCGCGTCTCTTTCAAGCTCTCCGATACACCACAATCCTCCACTCAGCCAGTAGAGCAGCAATGGAGCCTGTGCAAACAAGCCCTGAAGAGCACAGCAACGGAAGTGTTGGGCCTTAAAGCTCCACCACGACGAAATACCTGGCTCGATGACGAGTGTCGAAGGATACATGCAGAAAAGCAGGAGGCATACAAAGCCTCACTACACAGAAAAACAAGAGCGGCTCATGAGCTCTACGAGCTTAAAAAAGGGAGGAACATAAGCTTCACAAGAAAAAAAAAAGAAGGAGCACGAGAAGCGTGCGATTGAAAACTTGGAGAGGTGCTTCTGCAGGCACGACGTTCGAATATTTCATCAACAGATAAGGCGAATGCCTCAAGGCTATAAAGCCCGAACGGAGGCCTTTAAGGATGAGAACGGACACCTAGTAGTAGAATCGCAGTCGATGCTGAGAATTTGGAAAAAAAAAACACTTTTGCAGACTGTATAACGGCGATGACAGCCAACATACCGCCGTCAGGCAGAATGACCCATTTCTCAATGACGCAGATCGCAGAAAATTCCGTCCCCCTGACCTCGACGAAGTTGAGATTACCTTGTCGAAACTCAAGTCGAATAAAGCTGCTGGCGCAGATGGATTGCCTGCTCAGCTCTTCAAAGCAGCTGAGGGTGAGCTGGTTAGGAGTATGCACCGGCTCATCTGTAAGATATGGTCAGAGGAAAGCATGCCCAAGGAATGGAGTCTCAGTATTGTTTGCCCGATCCGCAAAAAAGGAGACCCCTTAGACTGCGCCAACTACAGAGGAATAAGTCTCCTTAATGTCGCATACAAGATCTTCGCTGCCATTTTGTGTGAACGCCTGAAGCCGTTCGTAAATAAGCTGATAGGTCCTTATCAGTGTGGCTTCAGGCCAGGGAAGTCCACCATCGACCAAATCTTCACACTACGGCAGATCCTGGAGAAAAGCAATCAATTTCAAGTCGACAACCACCATCTGTTCGTCGACTTCAAGGCCGCATACGACAGCTTAATTAGAGACGAACTAAATAACGCCATGTTTACTTTTGACATTCCTGCTAAGCTCGTCAGACTTTGCAGGATGACTCTGGAGAACGCTCGCTGCTCCATCCGAATCGGTGCAGAACTGACCGATAGTTTTGATGTCAAAAAAGGATTTAGGCAGGGCGATGCGCTGTCATGTGATTTCTTCAACATCATATTGGAAATGATTGTGCAAAAATCACTGGCCAATACAAGAGGCACAATCTATTTCAAATCCTCGTAGTTCCTTGGTAGGTCACAGCGAGATGTCAATGAGGCGTTCGCGAGTATTGAGACGGAGGCGGCAAAAATTGGTTTGGTAGTTAATGAGGGCAAGAAAATTACATTACGGACATTTACCACCGACGACTTGGACAGAACGTGCAGATTGGCAGATATAAGTTTGAGGTAATCAAGGACTTCATTTACCTCGACTCCGCAATGACCTGGAACAACGACACCAGTTTCGAAATCAAGCGCAGAATTAACCTTGCCAACCGCTGCTTCTTTGGGCTCAAGAGGAAATTGAGAGGTAGAGCCCTCCCTCGTACGGCCAAGTTGACCTTATACTTACTTACTGTAGTGGCGCTACAGTCCGTGGTGAACCTGGTCCTCAACTAACAAGCGTCTCCAGCTAGCACGGTCCTTGGCCAGCTGTTTCCAGCGCGGCACGCCCAATTGGTTAAAGTCCCCTTCCACCTGCGTGCGCCACCGTTGATGCGGTCGTCCTCTGCCGCGCCTTCCTTCCGGGGTGGATTCGAAGAATCTTCAGGTCGGAGCTGTATTTTCCATGCGCTCTACATGGCCTAGCCACCTTAGACGCTGTATCCGTAGACGTCGTACCAGGTCGATGTCGCTGTACAACCCGTACAGTTCTTCGTTATTTCTTCTCCTTCATACACCGTTTGAACAAACGTCTCGAAACGACCAAGGGCATCTTCACCAAGGGCTCTACTTCTCAATTGCCTCTTGAGCTCAAAGAAACAGTGGTTGACAAGAATGATTCTGCGTTTTATCTCAGCGCTGGTGTTGTTGTCGCTGGTCATCAGTGAGCCAAGGTAGACGAATTCCTTGACCACTTCAAAGTTATATCCGCCCATGGGGACGTTTTGGCCAATACGTCGGTGTTGTTCGTCTCTTTTAGACGAAAGCAGATATTTGGTTTTACCTTCATTAACCTTGAGACCCATCTTAGCCGCTTTTCCCTTACCGTACCTCTTGTGTTGGCCAATGCCTCTTGCACGATCTTTTCAAGCACGATGTTGAAAAAGTTACATGACAGCGCGTCACCTTGCTTAAATCCTTTTTTAACACCAAAGGTCTCATTACCGACCTTAATGGAGAAGCGAGAATTCTCCATTGTCATCCTCCACAGTCGGACGAGTTTGGCAGGGATGTTAAAACTAGACATGGCTTTGTATAGCTCATCTCTATGCACGCTGTCATATGCAGCCTTGAAATCGACGAAGAGGTGGTGAGTGTCGATTTGGTATTCCCGGGTCATCTCCAAGATCTGCCGTAGTGTAAATATTTGGTCTATTGTGGATTTACCTCGCCTGAAACCACACTGATCAGATTATCCACAAACGGTTTCAGGCTATCACACAATACGGCAGAGAAGATCTTTTATGCGATCTTAAGGAGACTCATTCCCCTATAGTTGGCCCAGTTATAGGGGTCTCCTTTCTTATGGACCGGGCAAACGATGCTGAGATTCTATTCATCGGGCATGCTTTCCTTCGACCATACCTTGCAAATGAGATGGTGCCTGCACCTTACCAGGTCAGGCTTTATTAGACTTAACTCATGATGTCGCTATTTTGATTTCGTCTAGGTCGGGTGGACAGAATTCTCCTACATCGTCATCCATTACGAACGAATCGTTCTGCCTGACAGCGGTTTCTTGTCTGTCATCGCCGTTATACAGTCTGCAGAAGTGGTCTTTCCAAATCCTCAGCATCGACTGCGACTCTACTACCAGTTCTCCAATTTCATCCCTGCAGGCCACTGCTCTGGCTTTGTAGCCACGGCTAGTTCAATTTACCTTAATGTAAAACTTCCGAGCGTCATTTCTGCGGAAGCATCTCTCCATCTCCTCGATCTCACACCTTCCGTGTTCTCTCTTCTTTCTTCTGAAAAGCGTGTGTTCCTCTCTTCTCTTCTGTTCATAGATTTCGCGAGCAGCTCTCGTCCGTCGTTGCAGCATGGCTTTATATGCCTCTCGTTTTGCTGCATGGGCTTGTTCGCATTGTTCATCGAATCAGGGGTTTCTAGGTGGTGGCGGTTTGAAACCCAGCACTTCTGAGGCAGCGTCTCTGATGGCGCTCTGGCAATGCCCCCATTCCTGCTCTATTGTTTGTGCTGCTGTGGGCGGATTTTGAGAGAGCTTGTAGGAGACATGATCGGCAAAGATTCAACGACGTCAAAAATACGTTATCCTCCTCGACTCCTAAGCATTCTTAATATCCTCATTCGTACCTTGGCTACAACAAGTTAGTGGTCCCAGTTGATGGTGGCTCCTCGGAAGCTTCGTAGGTTAAATATACTGGAGGAGTGTCTGGCGTCGATCGCAATGTGAACAATCTGGTTGGCGGTCGATTGACCCAGGAGACCGCCAGGTACCCTTGTGGATATCTAGATGAGGTAATCCTGTCCTTGCTACAAGAAGATTACGCCCCCTTAGGAAATCGATCAGCCTAAGTCCGTTGTGGTGGGGTTATGAATGCTATGCTTTCCTACGATCGACTCAAATATGTTCTCTTTGCCCAGTTTTGCATTAAAATCTCCTAGAACTATTTCTGTGTCTTAGCTGGGGCATTGGGCATATGTTCTGTCTAGGAGATCGTAGAATTCTTCTTTGAGTTGATCGTCCTTTTCTTCCGTTAGGGCATGAGCGCGTATTAAGCTAATGTTTCCAAATTTAGCTTTGATGCGGATTGTTATGAGGCGTTCGTTTATATCTCGGAAGCTTAGGACTTTTTGTCGGAGTCTTCCCGAATAACGAATCCGCACCCGAACAGGCGCTGTTTGTTCTCCTTGTAGCAGTTCCCGTAGTAGGTGTCGCAGTTTTTCATTCGTCTTTTGCCTGGTCTATCCCATCGCACTTCTTGAAGTGCGGTTATATCTATATAGCAGTTGAGGGCTTGCTCCAATTGAAAGCTTGCACTCGGTCTCTTAAGGGACCTCACATTCTAGGTGCAGACTCGTAGATCCTTATTGAGTTTGCAGGGGTCGTCAACGTTGGAATCGTCCGTATCCGAGGCTTGTTGTCGATTCGTAACAAAATAGGGATGTTAACCCTAAGCACAACCCTCAACCTGGAGGGCCAGGTTCCTTTTACCCCAGGAGCAACGGGCTGGTCGCTGCACACATTAGTTCCGGCAGGTGCCTGGGCAGCTATCCAGGACGGACCACCCGTAGGCCGTGTGTCAACTTGGATTGAGCAGGGACAGAGATCGAAGCTGGTGCTTGCCGTATTAAGCACGCTCAGCTTTTTTGCACTGTTGCTCGCTCCCACTCTCCGCTTCTGCTTTTTTATTTCCAAGGGATTCGTCTAAGACCACAATGATAAATTGATTTCCAACCAGGCCACGAGAAGTTTTTTTTTGTGTTGTAGACTTCTGCTATCTGTTGCAGCACCCAGATGCAGAGACTGGTTCATTGTACTGACAGACAGACACCTACCGTTTTCCGGAGATACGTAAATGCGAGGTAGCTTTAGTTATGTATAGTCAAGAAATTCGGCGAGAAAAGGCGGGACAGTCGCAGAGAAGGTGTTCTGTAGTCTCATCCTCTTGGCAACATGCAGCGCAGGCAGGCGTCTCACTGATTCCGAGCATGCAGAGATGTTTGACAAAAGTGTAATGGCCAGTAATGACGCCCGCAAGTCTTCTGCAGTCAATTCGTATTGAAGATAAGAATAATACTGCGGATTTCTTGCAGACAACAGGGCGGACGCACTTCGTCATCTTGCATCCTGGATATTCCCTTCATCTACGATTCTGTGCATTAAAGACCCAATGGTTGATGTGGCTATTGACCGTGGAAGCAGGTAGGCCCAAGACGGATTCAAGTACTGAGAAACTCTCCTTTGAGCCCATTCTAGCTAGTTCATTCGAGGGTTTCATTTCCTGGGATCCCAGAACGATCTGGGGCCCAAGCAAGCCTTAGTGAGTTTAGTCAACCAACTTTGTTCAGAGAAGCCTAAGTTCATACACTAATTTGGAACTGGCTTGCGTACAAATATCTCTGACTGAAGAACATACCCACATTTTCCTTATGAAACGGGCAGTCAGACGTTTTCGCGCTTAAAGAAAACTCCAACACCGGACCAGATTCCATACTTGAAGCCTCTGGATCTACACTCTATCTTAGCTTGGTGTCTAAGACAACTTTCAGGTACTTAGCTTCCTTGGATATCAGACTGGGAATGCTTTCTGTCGTGAAGAGAACGACATAAGTCTTAAGAGGATTAACCGCCGACTGTGTTTTCAGACAGACAGTCGCCAAACATAGGCTTGAGCATAGAGACATTTAGAGCATCAAGCAGAGAGTCGACCACCATGCACCATAACAGCGGAAACAGGAGAGGACGCCACTTTGCGGGCAGCCCCTGTTTACGTAGGATTCGACACACTGGTCGAGGCCTGCATCAGCGGGCAATGTCCTGTGCACAAACATTGCATTGATCTACAAGACCAGTGCTTCATCTACGCCATGACGTCTGGCAGCGTTGCACATGCTCCCAAAAGTTGCGTTATCCAGTTACCAGTCTCTCCATGCTTTTCAGCAGGCAAGTGAATAGTCCTCTTTTCCTATTTTGCCATGTGCCAGGCTAGCAGTGAACATTCTTTTCAAAGTACGAAGCAGCTGCCTTATACCTTTTTGCTGCATAACAGGATACATCTCGTCAGGTGCCTGGCGACTTAAAGCCACCGAAGGATGCCACAGCAAATTCAATGGCTTCGGTATTCTTTCTGCTTCGACCGGTACTTTTTCCATTCATCTTCCGAAATCGATTTGAGTGATCTATTCGGGAGACTTCTGGCTTCCCTACGAAGACTTTGAAACTCGGCATTCCACCAGGGAACCAATTTCTTGCAGGGAGGTTTGCTGTCAGGACATGCGAGTTCGAAACAATTCGTGATGACACTACTTAGGTTTTGAACGGCGTTCTCTATCAATTGTTTTATTTTAAGCTTAGGTAGGGCTTGAGTGGATTTCTCAAGCTCCTCTCTAAACCGTACCCCGTTCGTCTTTCTCGGGTTCCATCTGGTTTGCAAGGAAGAGATCCCACAACTTAGTCGGATTTCGATATACGAGTATCTATGGTTCGACTGCGTAGCATCAGGCTAGGTTCTCCAGTTAGTGATGTCCCTCACATATTTGTTCGATAGGGTCAGGTCAATCACCTCCTGTCGTCTTGTCGTAACAAACGTTGGTTGAGGGCCAACATTGTTGATGGTAAGGTCAGACGAGAGAGTGAAGTCTAAGGGACGGTCCCCTCTTGTATTGCATTTGCTGCTGCCCCAAGCAGTGTTTTGGGCATTAGCATCGCAACACGAGATGAGACCAATCTTTCTGGCTTCACAGTACTCTACGAGTTCAGAAACTGCCTTCGGTGGTGAAGGTAGTACAAAGTCGTAGGGGAAGTAACCAGACGCAACGACGAAATGTTAAATTTTTCCGTGCGCTTCGAAGCTTACTCTGGAAGCCACCAAGTCATTGTCCAACTTTGATTACCAGTAGTGAGTTTGATATGATGAGACAGACCCTGGGCCTTTTGGACCACTCATCATAAGGAAGCAGTTTATCAGTGCAAGTAGCTTTGGTAGTAACTTCATCCAGGCATACTTCGTCATGCCTGACAGGGGAGTTTTGGCTATCGTCTACCGGTAGGGATTCCACTATTACGCCTGATCTTTCCTTCTGTCTGAGGAGCTTATGTTCCTGGCTGCGTTTGCTCTTGCAAAGCTGCAAAGTAACTCTCATTCATTCCTTGGAGCGCTGCTTTAAAGGCGTCATGTTTTACTTCATGGGCTCGCTTGTATGCGGTGTCAAACTTAGGGAAGGGTGAAGCTTTTCAAACCAAGCCATTCGAGGCGACGTCTCTGATGGCGTGCTGACAACGTTCTCATTATTATTCGATGGCCCAAGCATGTTGAACAGGATTTCGAAAGAATTAAAGGAAGACGCGGCAGGCAAAGGACCTAATGGTGCTTTGTGAATGCAGCTATTCGACGTCAAGTCTTGGTGTTCTTATTCGATACCTCTGTACTCCAAATGTTCGCCTGCGTATGTGCCCTGTATCTCGTGCTCCACGTTAAGGAGTTTGTTGAGATTGCCTCAGGTGTCAACATCGTGTGCTTCCTGATGCTGTTCTGCCTCTGTCGCTTGGAATCCTATCGGCTATACCCTTTCATGTAAATTCACCCAACCTTCGGCGTCTAAGGATCAAGCGCTCTACTCCTATTTGTCGTAAGTCATCTGTGTTTGAACGTATACGGAAGACCCTTTTTGTGGATCTTCTGCTCTTAAGCACCTTTGAAATAGGGAAATACTGAGGTCTTATTCATGAGTCATGGTCGTTGGAAAAGGTTAAAGGATGTCCTGTTAGCTTTATCAGCAAATATTCTCATGATCCTTGCCCGAGGTTTCATTAAAATAACTTTCCAAAGGTAGATTGGACCAGGTTTGCCAGAGATTCATTAACATTTTCAATTTCCTTTTCCTTTTGCAGATTCTTACATAAGAAGAGCAAAGTCCTTGGACTACAACACACTCATAAGCAACGAATTAGACGACTACGATGGCGACTTCTCGAACCACCCATGCAAACGTGAATGTCTGCCCGGACAACAAATGACATGTTACTACAAACTAGTCGTCCACTTCTATGAGACCATGGGTCCACAATGTCGCCGCTGCATGTATGACAGACGGACATGTGTCCGGGATAAATGCTTCTACGGTGACGGGGTCGATACAGCTGTTGTAGCCATCAATAAAATGGTTCCCGGGCCACCAATCGATGTTTGCGAGAACGACACCATCATTGCTGACGTTATCAATAGATTGACCGAAGCCACGACGATGCACTGGCATGGTGTCCACATGAGTCAAACTCCCGATATGGATGGAGCTCCATTCCTGACCCAATACCCCATCAATCCGGGCGAAACATATCGATATACCTTCCAAGTCGATCGCTTTGGCACAATCTGGTATCACAGTCATAGCCAATGGCAACGAGGACTCGGAGCTGCCGGCAAACTTATCATCCGACAACCAAAGATCTACGACATGCATGCCAGTTTGTACGACTTTGACCTCACCGAACACAGCATTATGGTCCAGGACGTCGTCTATAACTATAACTTTGAGAAGTTGACCAATATCTGGATAAATGGAAAAGGTCGAAACCACTTAACCGACGATGAAGAGTTCTTTCGGTACGAAAAGTTCAACGTCGCCCGAGGATATCGCTACCGATTCCGGGTCATCTTCAATGGAGTCTTCAACTGTCCAATTGAGTTCTCTATCGACAACCATCGAATGCTGATTATCTCGACCGATGGAAATGATATTGAACCCGTTGTGGCGACGTCGTTCTTCATGTCGTCGGCAGAGAGATTCGACTTTGTGCTCCACGCCAATCGATACACTCAGAACTACTGGATCCGAGTACGAGGCTATACCAATTGTACTATCGATAACCTCTATCAAGGCGCTATATTGCACTATCAAGGAGCAAATTCACACAACCACGTACCATTCGATGAGCTGAACTATGACTATAAGCTGACAGGACTTAAGGTAAATCCCTTAGATTCGCGGGACACCAATTCTATTGCAATAACCGATCTGAAATCGTTGCGCCCCGTTGAGTGGCTCAAGTCAACCAGATTCCACAAGTACTATTCCAGCTTTGGCTTCTATGTCGGACCGGAAGGCTTCCAAATGCAGATCGATAATATAACGTACGAGTCGCCTGGTGTGTCTCTACTCCAATCGAATGATATGATAGACGACTCACTATTCTGCAATAAGTCAATTCTAGCCAAAGCTGGTCGGGATTGTTCACGTGAAGCTTGTCGATGTATAAATGTTTACTCGATGCCAGCCTATGCACCGATTGAGATGATTGTCACGAACTATATGATTGGGACGCATCCATTCCATATACACGGATATACGTTTAGAGTGGTCGGTCAGGGCGCACTCCATCCCGACGACCTGTCCAGGGTGAGGTCGTTTGAATTCATTGGTTCGGAATACTCTAATCATCTTTGTTCGTTTCAGATAGAGGAGCTTGACAGGTACGGTGTATTGAGCCGGAACGACTACTATCCCGTGGAGAAGGACACAGTGCTGGTTCCAGGGTATGGCTATATAATCATCCGGTTTATGAGCAACAACCCTGGTTACTGGATGTACCACTGCCACATTGAGAACCATAGCGTTCTGGGCATGATGGCTATTTTAAAAATCGGCGAAGCACATCAGATGAAGAAATCTCTCATGAGGCTTAGGTGTTAGTATAGGAAATTATACGATTGGAAGTGGATGATTCGATGCTGCCGCAGGTGGGGAACCAGGTCACATCACAGCTTTATGACTAAGGCATTTAGTTCATACGGTGGAGAGCGGACTAAAACCAGAAATTGGACGCGCGTCTGATTGCTTTTCCTTCACTTAAACATATTTATTTATTTATTTGCAAGTGTGTACCTTATTAGCATAAGATATCTATTGTCAGATAGATGTGGAGCCATCCAAAGGCTCACATGGTGACTAGAAAAACGAATATGAAGGGTGATTTTTTTACTGATTGGTTTTTCGGTGTTCTATTTATGACAGCCAAGGTATAGCTTATAACGTGGGTTAAACTGAACCATGCTCGGCTTATATTGCCATTTTGTTACGCTGTAGACTGGTGTGGTTTTCGGCCTCAACTGAGCGACTCCACCCAGCACGATCTCTTGCCATCGCCTCCAGTCATCCCAAAGACCTGGATTCGAAGATTCTTCGGGCCGTACCTGTGTTGTCCATACGCTCTACATGGCCTAGCCATCTTAAGCGTTGTATCCGTAGACGCTAATGAGGCAGATGCCGCGGTACAGTCCGTTCAGTTCATAGTTGAATCTTCTCCTCTCGATGCCATCAACGCACACACGACCAAAGATCGCAGACATTTTTCTCTCGAAAAGACCAAGCGCTTCCTTATCCGCTTTCAATAGCGTCTATGCCTCTGCACCATCAAATATTACATAAAGTCAGCTTGGTTTTTCGAGAGAGGGCTCTGTTACAACATCACGTCGGAAAAGGGACTAAGGCTAGTGGATTTTATGGCGGGACATAATCTCGTAGTAGCAAGTACACGATTCCCATACCTCAACATCCATAAGAATCAAATTGATCACATTACGATCGACGGCAGACACTCCTCCAGCATCCTAGATGTCCGAACCTTTCGATGAGCCAACATCGACTCGGCTCATTGCCTTGTTGCAGCCAAGGTACGGATGCGAATTTCTCCGAATCAACGAAGTCGAGTAAGAACACCAAAATTTAACGTCGGAAAGCTGCAATCGCAGGGGACCGCCGATCAAGTCTCCATCAAGCTCTCTCAAGTTTCGATGCAATCTGCACAAACCATAGACAGCAATAGAGTCGTTGTCAGAACGCCATCAGAGAGGCCGCCTCAGGTGTACTCGGTTTCAAGCCACCACCTTCGAGAAACCCCTAGTTTGATGACGAGTACAGACAGGCCCATGTAGAGAAACAGAATGCACACATGGCAGACTGTATCGACGGACGAGAGCTGCCCGCGAGCCCTATGAACAGAAAAGGAGGGACGAGTATGCGTTTCTGAGAAGAACCACGAGAAGCGCGAGATCGAGGAGATGGAAAGATGCCATTGCAGAAGCGACGTTCGAAAGTTATACCAAAAAGTAAAACGAACATGGCAATATAAAGTCAGAGCAGAAGCCTGCAGGTATGGGCACGGACAACTAATAGTGGAGTCACAGTCGATGCTGAGATTGTGGAAGGACCACTTCTGCAGACTGTATAACGGCGATGATAGTCAAAATGCCGCCGTCAGGCAGAGCGAACCATTCACAATGGACGAAGACCAAGGAGAATCCCGTCCACCCGACCTAGACGATGTTAAGAAAGCGAAATCGAAACTTAAGTCTTATGAAGCTGCTGGAGCAGACGGACTTCCCGCGGAACTGTTTAAAGCAGCTGGCGATGAGCTGGTTAGGAACATGCACCAACTCATCTGCAAGATATAGTCGGAAGAATGCATGCCCGATGAATGGAATCTCAGCATAGTTTACCCGGTCCATAAGAAAGGAGACCCCTATGGCTGCGCCAATTACAGAGGGAGAAGTCTCCTGCACATTGGGTACAAGATCCTCTCTGCCGTACTGTGTAAGTGTAAGTATGGTTTCAGGACTGGAAAATCCACGATAGGCCAAATATTTACACTGCGGCAGATCTTGGAGAAGACCCATGAATTCCAGGTCGACACGCACAATCACAGTGTTTATAGAGACGAGCTATACAGAGGCATGTCATGTTTTAACAACATTCCTGCCAAACCCGTCAGACTGTGCAGGATGACGCTGCTCCATTAAGGTCGGAGGTAAAGTAATTGAGACCATCGATATTAAAAAAGGTTTTAGACAGGGTGACGCACGGTCATGCGATTTCTTTAACATCATACTTGAAAAGATCATGCGGCCAATACAAGAGGTACGATCTCCTTCAAGTTTACACAATTGCTTGCCTACGAAGATGACATTGACGTTATTGAACAAACAAAGCGAGACGTCAATGAGGCGTTCGCAAGCATTGAAGCAGAAGCGGCTAAAGTGGGTCTAAGGGTAAATGGGAACAGGACC
Source organism: Eumerus sabulonum (assembly GCA_951905685.1). Taxonomy (NCBI): domain Eukaryota; kingdom Metazoa; phylum Arthropoda; class Insecta; order Diptera; family Syrphidae; genus Eumerus; species Eumerus sabulonum. The sequence goes on from OX645060.1 coordinate 13,643,278, forward strand.
AAATATATGCTGTCATCCAAGAAAGACGCGCAACACCGACGTCTTGGACAGAACGTCACCATGGGCGGATATGACTTTGAAGTGGTCAAGGAATTCGTCTACCTTGGCTCACTGATGACCAGCGACACCAGCGCTGAGATAAAACGCAGGATCACTCTTGCCAACCGCTGTTTCTTTGGGCTCAAGAGGCAATTGAGAAGTAGAGGACTCTCTCGGAAAACCAATGTGACACTATATAAGACCTTGATCATCCCAGTCCTCCTTTACGGCGCAGAGGCTTGGACTTTAACAAAAGCGGATGAAGATGGCCTTGGTGGTTTCGAGAGGAAAATTCTGCGCACTATCTACGGTCCTGTTTGTTCAAACGGAGTATGGAAGAGAAGATTTAATGAAGAACTGTACGGGTTGTAGAGCGACATCGGCCTGGTACGACGTCTACGGATAAAGCGTCTATGGTGCCTAGGCCATGTAGAGCGCATGGAAAATACAGCTCTGACTCGAAGAGTTCTTGAATCCACGCCGGAAGGAGGGTGCGGTGGAAGGGGACCTTAACCAACTGGGCGTGCGACGCTGGAAACGGCCAAAGACCGTGCCAGCTAGAGACGCTTGTTTGTTGAGGCCCAGGTTCACCACTGACTGTAGTGCCACCTAAGTAAGTAAGTAAGTGGTTCCATGAATACGGCGGCCTTTGTGAATTCTTCTCCATTCTGGGGAGGCTACGAACCTGCCTACCTACATACCTACCTATCTTGTTCGAGGCTTGTAGTTGCTTTTGAACCGTACCGAACCCCACACACAACCCCCAACTGGGAGGCCAGGCGCCCTTTTCTTTTTACCCTTGGATGGAGGGTCCGGGTGTGTTCGGTAACCCCCCTGAGGTTGTGAGCGCCGCCGTTGGCTCCACTATTTAGAGTTCCTCCGCCGTCGTCTCTTTTCCAGGGTCCCGACCCGACCTTGGAGACCTCCTTTTGGACCTGGGCATCGAAATATGTTCGAGCAGCTCCAAAAGGGGTGGATGGCAAACGGCTGACAAAGGCCTCGTAGGTGTGGCATCTATCCGATAGATGCTGGCCTGCTAAAAAGCGAGAAGAGCCACCGCAGTCGAACATCTTGCGGCACTGTTAGTAAGTCCTGTCCCCACTTCCTCGTGGTGCCATCTGGAGATTTCCTATGGAAATTGTAGACGGGCAAGGGCGAATGGCGAGCCTCCTGCCCCAAAAAAACAGGATTAGTCGGTTGGGCTACGGCCTAGTAAGCCGTAACCGTAAAAAAAAAAGAAAAAAAGCTCCAAAACAACCACAAGCCTCGGATATAACGGACCGGATTTATGTTGACGACCCTTGCAAAAAACGAAAAAAGGACAATGATCTTCAGCTTTGTACGTGGAATGTTAGGTCCCTAAACAGGCCACGTGCAGCCGAACAACTTGCGGACGCCCTAGACCGATATAAAGCGGACATCACCGCCATCCAGGAAATGCGATGGAATGGACCGGGCATAAAGCGGATGAAAAACTGCGATATTACTACGGAGACAAGGATGACTCAGCCAAAGATGAGTTCTACGATCTCCTAGACAGAACGTATGCCCGATGTCCCAGCTATGACATCAAAATTGTACTAGGAGACTTCAATGCTAAGCTGGGTAAGGAAAGCATATTTGAACGAGTCATCGGCAAACATAGCCTACACGACACCACCTCCGATAACGGACACAGGCTGATTGATCTTGCTACGGGGCGAAATCTCCTTCTAGCCAGTACGCGCTTCCCGCACCTCGATATACACAAAGGCACCTGGCGGTCTTGTGATCAATCGACTACCATCGCGATCGACGTCAGACACTCCTCCACTACTCTTGATTTTCGAACTTTCCGAGGGGCTAACATCGGCTCGGACCACTATCTTGTAGTCGCCGAGATGCGCTTACGGATATCACGAACGCAGCGGAGTAGAGTAAGAATACAAAGTTATGACATCGGAATACTACTATCGCCAGAAACCGCTCGTGCTTTTACCGATCGCGTCCCCCTTAAGCTCTCCAATACACCTCAATCCTTCACTCTATCAATGGAACAACAGTGGAGCCTTTGCAAACAAGCCCTGAAAAGCTATGCATCCGAAGTTTTGGGTTTCAAGGCTCCACCACGAAAAAACACCTGGTTCGATGATGAGTGCAGGAGGATTCACACAGCGAAGCAGGATGCATATAAGGCCTCGCTGCATAAAAGAACAAGAGCAGATCGTGAGCTCTACGAGTTAAAAAGAAGAAGAAGCACGCGATTGAGGATTTGGAGAGGTATTACTGCAGGCGTGACGTTCGAAAGTTTTATCAACAGATAAGGCGAACATGCCAAGGTTATAAAGCCAGAACGGAAGCCTGCAGGGATAAGAACGGACACCTAGTAGTAGAACCGCAGTCGATGCTGAGAATATGGAAAAACCACTTCTGCAGACTGTATAACGGCGATGTTAGTCAATATACCGCTGTCAGGCAGAATGATCCATTTCTAATCGACGGAGACCGCAGAGAATTTTGTCCCCCTGACCTCGACGAAGTTAAGATTGCCATATCGAAGCTCAAGTTGAATAAAGCTGCTGGCGCAGACGGACTGTCTGATGAGCTCTTCAAGGCAGCTGGGGATGACCTGGATAGGAGCATGTTCTAGCTCATCTGTAAGATTTGGTCAGAGGAAAGCATGCCCGAAGAATGGAGTCTCAGCATCGTATGCCCGATCCACAAGAAAGGAGACCCCTCTGATTGCGCTATCATCGCCTACAAAATCTTCTCTGCCGTTTTGTGTGAACACCTGAAGCCTTTTGTAAATAAGCTGATAGGTTCTTATCAGTGTGGATTAAGGCCAAGGAAGTCCACCATCGACCAAATCTTCACACTACGGCAGATCCTGAAAAAACCAATGAATTTCAAGTCGACACTCGCCACCTATTTGTCGACTTCAAAGCCGCATACGACAGCGTAATTAGAGACGAGCTATACAACGCTATGTCTACCTTTGACATACCTGTTAAACTCGTCAGACTGTGCAGGATGACTTTGGAGAACGCTCGCTGCTCCATCCGAATCGGTGAACACCTTACCGATAGTTTTGATGTCAAAAAAGGATTTAGGCAGGGCGATGCGCTGTCGTGTGATTTCTTCAACATCATATTGGAAATGATCGTGCAAAAATCACTGGCCAATACAAGAGGCACAATCTATTTCAAATCCTCGCAGCTCCTTGGTAGCTCCTCTCCTCCACAGCGAGATGTCAATGAGGCGTTTGCGAGTATTGAGATTGGCGAAAATTGGTTTGGCGGTAAACGAGGGCAAAACTAAATATATGCTGTCATCACCACCGACGTCTTGGCCAGAACGTTTGTATAGGCAGATATAAGCTCGAGATAGTTAAGGACTTCGTCTACCTTGGCTCCGCAGTGACCTGAAACAACGACTTCAGTTCCGAAATCAAACGCAGAATCACTCTTGCTAATCGCTGTTTCTTTGGGCTCAGGAGGCGATTGGGTAATAGAGCCCGCTCCCGAACGACAAAGTTGACTCTTTATAAGACCCTTATCATCCCGGTCCTGTTGTGTGGCGCAGAAGCATGGACACTATCAAAGGCGGATGAGGAGGCCCTTGGTCGGTTGGAGAGAAAGATTTTGCGCGTGATTTTCGGGCCTATAATCGCAGACGGGGGATGGAGGAAAAGATTCAACCACGAACTTTACGGGCTGTACAGCGACATGAGCCTAGTCAGGCGTCTACGGATTCAACGCCTAAGATGGCTGGGCCATGTAGAGCGAATGGACACCACAGCTCCAGCCCGGAGAGTCTTTGATTCCAACCTCGAGGGACGAAGAAGCAGAGGACGGTCGCCCTTAAGATGGCGCACACAATAGGAAGGGGACCTCAGCCAACTGGGTTTGTGGGAATGGAAAAGGCTAGCAAAAGATCGTGCTAGATGGAGGGGCATGTTGGTTGAGGCCCAGGTTCACCCCGAACTGTAGCGTCCGCTAAGAAGAAGAAGAAGCTTCAAAAGGGGTGTTGGCTGAGGCCGAAGACACACCGGTCTGTAGTGTCACGAAGAAGAAGAAGAAGAAGAAGAAGAAGACTCGATTTACCATCCACATGTCCTGGGCAACAGAGGACTATTGATCTAACCCATTTTCCGAACGTTTGCCTAAGCAACTTCCTAAGCTCATATGAGTGCTTCCTGCTCACCGATTTGATAAAATGTTTCAACGATCGAAACATAAAGCAATCAGTCGTCGAGTTATTGTCATTGTATACCTTGGCATCTGACAATCTCTAGTACAAAAATGGATTAATAGATCAATTACGACCCGTATTGGTATGTACTTATGAGTAAGTAAGTCACGAGTTCTAGGTCGCGGGCCGGCTAATTGGTACCATCATGAGGTGCGTTGCTTAATCTCGTGCGCCCTCCTTAACTCCTAGCTTCTATGACTCTTTTTGTTTTATTTTTTCGGTTAATTGGGACTCGATCACATTCGATGTCATTACCATTGACGCCACTATCAAGCCATATACTTTACGTATTTATAAAAATCTGCTTTTAGGTTTTTTTTTTTTCAATCAACAAGTTCAACAAACGTGCGCTATCGCTGAGTTCGCTCTACCATGTCATACCTAGGCACACACGTTTGATTAGCTTTTATCGTGGTGCATATTAATGGCTATTAATGGTACAATATGTATAATGTGGTTACATAGGTTATCTAAATACTTACTTACTTACTTAGGTGGCGCTACAGTCCGTGGTGAACCTGGGCCTCAACCAACAAGCGTCTCCAGCTGGCACGGTTTTCGGCCAGCTGTTCCCAGCGTCGCACGCCCAGTTGGTTAAGGTCCCCTTCCACCTGCGTGCGCCACCGTAGATGCGGCCGTCCGCTGCCGCACCCTCCTTCCGGCGTGGATTCAAAGACTCTTCGGGTCAGAGCTGTATTTTCCATGCGCTCTACATGGCCTATCCACCTTAGACGCTGAATCTGTAGACGTCGTACCAGGCCGATGTCGTTGTACAACCCGTACAGTTCTTCGTTATTTCTTCTCCTTCATACACCTTTTGAACAAACGTCTCGAAACGACCAAGGGCATCTTCATCCGCTTTTGTTAAGGCCCAATCCTCTGCGCCGTGAAGGAGGATTGGGATGATTAAGGTCTTATATAGGGTTACCTTGGTTTTCCGAGAGAGGGCTCTACTTCTCAATTGCCTTTTGAGCTCAAAGAAACAGCGGTTGGCAAGAGTGATTCTGCGTTTTATCTCAGCGCTGGTGCTGTTGTCGCTGGTCATCAGTGAGCCAAGGTAGACGAATTCCTTGACCACTTCAAAGTTGTATCCGCCCATGGGGACGTTCTGGCCAATACGTCGGTATTGTCAGTCTCTTTTAGATGAAGCAGATATTTGGTTTTACCCTCATTAACCTTGAGACCCATCTTAGCCGCTTCTACCTCAATGCTCACGAAAGCCTCATTGACGTCTTGCTGTTTTCGTCCAATTACGTCAATATCGTCGGCGTACGCAAGCAATTGCGTAAACTTGAAATAAATCGTGGCTCTTGTGTTGGCCAGTGACTCTTGCACGATCTTTTCAAGCACGATGTTGAAAAAGTTGCACGACAGCGCGTCGCCCTGCCTAAATCCTTTTTTAACATCAAAGGTCTCGGTTTGCTCATTACCGACCTTAATGGACCAGCGAGAATTCTTCATTGTCATCCTGCACAGTCGGACGAGTTTGACAGTGATGTTTAAAGTAGACATGGCTTTGTACAGCTCGTCTCTATATACGCTGTCATACGCGGCCTTGAAATCGACGAAGAGGTGGTGAGTGTCGATTTTGTATTCCTGGGTCCTCTCCAAGATCTGCCGTAGCGTAGATATTTGGTCTATTGTGGATTTACCTGGCCTGAAACCACACTGATAAGAGCCGATCAGGTTATCCGCAAACGGTTTCAGGCGTTCACACAATACGGCAGAGGAGATCTTATATGCGATGTTAAGGAGACTTATTCCCCTATAGTTGGCGCAGTTATAGGGGTCTCCTTTCTTATGGACCGGGCAAACGATGCTGTGATTCCATTCGTCGGGCATGCTTTCCTCCGACCATACCTTGCAGATGAGATGGTGCATACACCTTACCAGCTCATCTCCAGCCGCCTTAAAAAGCTCAGCAGTCAGGCCGTCTGCGCCAGCGGCTTTATTAGACTCAAGTCTTGATATCGCCATTTTGACTTCGTCTAGGTCGGGTGGACTGAATTCTGTTAATTCGTGGTCCATTGCGAATGGCTCGTTCTGCCTGACAGCGGTATCTTGCCTATCATCGCCGTTATACAGTCTGCAGAAGTGGTCTTTCCATATCCTCAGCATCGACTGCGACTCTACTACCAGTTCTCCATTTTCATCCCTGCAGGCCGCCACTCTGGCTTTGTAGCCATGGCATGTTCGTTTTACCTTGATGTAAAACTTACGGGCGTTATTCCTGCGGAAGCATCTCTCCATCTCCTCGATCTCACGCTTTCCGTGCTCTCTCTTCTTTCTTCTGAAAAGCGTGTGTTCCTCTCTTCTTTTCTGCTCATAGATTTCGCGAGCAGCTCTCGTCCTTCGTTGCAGCATGGCTTTATATGCCTCTTGTTTTGCTACATGGGCTTGTTCGCATTGTTCATCGAACCAGGGGTTTCTAGGTGGTGGCTGTTTGAAACCCAGCACCTCTGAGGCAGCATCTCTGACGGCGCTCTGGCAATAAATACTAATGACGTTAATTGAGGTAATTCAGTTTGAAGCCATACACAAATGGTACTAAGCATAAACTGGGTTTATACCACGAGTATAACGGTAATAGAAGAGATGGGATAGTTGAGGAAAAGCTGTTGTCTTTATGGAAATGTATCTTTACTACCTTTAGCTAGACAGGTAAAGAGCAGAAGGGCTCGTTTGTCGACGGAATTGCAAGCCATGGGTGACCTGGCTACAAGGAAACTTCAATGGTTGTACGTAGGTAGGTAGGTAGGTAGGCTCGTAGCCTTCCCAGAATTGAGAAGAATGCACATAGGCTAGGGAGACCCGTTGTGCAGCTACGAGGGGGTTTTACCCCCCTATTCGTGGAACCATTTTGTGCTTCTTAAGAAGTTAAGAAGATCAAGTATCCCTACTTTCTGAACATCTGTCAGACCGTTAAGGAAGTAAGAGCCTAGGTAACGTTTCCTGATATTGCAAAGAGCTGGACAGGCACAGAGAAGGTGGTGAATGGATTCGACCTCCTCCTCGTCTTGACAGCTTCTGCAGAAATCAGTCGGAACTATTCCTAGTTTTTGTGCGCGACTGCCAATGAGGCAGTGTCCTGTGATGACACCGATGACTTTGTAGATGTCAGTTCATTTTAAGGAGATTATACTCCTTGTGCGCTGACTGTCAAGCCGATTTGCCAGATTTGCAGGTATGACCCTGTGTCCATCTCAGGTTCGTCTCGGCCCTGGCGAGATTGGTCAGATTATGTTTAATGGTTGTAAGGGGTACTCCCTCACAAGCCACGATTGATTGTAGCGTCGTTCCTTGTTTGGCGAGTGTGTCGGCTTTTTCATTACCTGTAATGTCGCTGTGTCCCGGTACCCAGATAAGCTGTATGTTGAACTGTTCTGCCATCTCGTTAAGAGATCTGCGACAGTCGAGACTAGACTGTTTAGTCGAGACTATGTGTACACATAGGACTCCAACGACTTTAAGGCTGCTTGACTGTCTGTGAGAATGCGAATATCCGTGGTGGATATTACGTTCCACTTCAACCAAGACAAAGCCTCTTTTATTGCCAACAGTTCCGCCTGATGGTTGCACGTAAGATTTACTAAAAAAATTTGGGCGAGAGTTGTTCAGTTTGATTTTGAGTTGATTTCTTTTATTTGAATTGCAGGACGTTAGGAATCCCATCTCCTTTGCAATTGCCCTGTCCTAGCCTCCTCAAGAGACGATTTCTGGGAGTCAATGCATATATAATCGCTAAAGTCTCCAGTTCGAAGCTGTGATATTTCGATTCGCTTTCAGTGGTCCTCTTGGAAAAGTAAAATATTGGGTGGAACTTCCCATCCGATTTCTTCTGCATTAATATAGCCCCGAACCCGACAGAACTAGCATCACAATGCAGTTCAGTTTCGTCCCGGGGGTCATAGATGGACAAAATAGGTGCTTCCACCAGTTTGTGTTTCAGCAGTTTAAATGACTTTAACTCAGCTTCACCGAAATCGAATTCGGTCGTGTTTTTTATTAGGTTATATAGCGGCTGGGCGATCACAGAGAAATCCTTGACGAATCTTCGGAAGTAGGAACATAGTCCTAAAAACTGTGGACTGCTTTGACATTTTGCGGAGGGGGAAAATTGACTATAGCACTCAAACCCCTTTCGTCTGGTTGTATACCTTTTCCTGATACTGTATACCCTAAATATTTAACTTCTGAATGCATGAATCTACACTTATCCAACCTGAGTTCTAAATCGTTCTCGGAAAGCCTACACAACACTTCATTTAACACGGAGAGATGTTCGCTCACATCAGCGGTCGCGATCATGATGTCGTCCATGTACACAGTCATTTTTCCTGCACCTATAAGGTCATTAAAAATTTTGTTTACATACCTCTGGAACGCGGATGGGGCGTTTTTTAAGCCGAAAGGCATTCGTAAGAATGGGGGAGGATTGTCAAGGTTGGCAACGTATGTGGAGTTAGATGGGGGCTATTGTGAAGGTCTAACATTATAGATGTACAAATGAGTTTTGACGGACTTGTGCTCCATATGCTCCATCAATAAAAACATGCGAGTATTGGTTCCGACATTTCAAAAGTGGCGGTGTTATAAATGGATTACTTGACCGGATCTGTGAAATCCACACCAACTGCGGCCCTTGAAGCGATACTGAACCTTCCACCACTAGACATATACTGTGAAAGCATTGCAACCAGGTCCGCGCTAAGGATGCAAGAATTCAGTCTTTGGGAAATATGTCCTCATGGCCACGCGTCAATCCTGGATCGATGGGTTACCCTGAGGTCCGCAACCGAAACGGACTATACCACCCCACTTTCTTGCTGTGAGAGGAGATTCTCAATTAGGATTCCCTCCAGGGAGGAATGGGCCAGTGGTATGGTAAACACGGAAGAGGAACTGGCAATCTATACCGAGGGATCCAAAACGGATACCGGTACAGGAGCCTGAGTCTACTTCGAACCTCAGGAAGCACGTCACTCCTACAGACTTGATGATGGCTGTAGCGTCTTCTATGTGAAATTCGCAATCAAAAAAGGCTCAGATCTGATTATTAGGGAGAATTTCACAGATAAGAGAATCAAAACAGAGTCATTAAGACTCTGCAAGCAACATGGATAAGATCCAAGCCCGTAAAACTCTGTAAAGAGAAACTAGAAGAAATATCGGATGCCAATGAGGTAACCATCTGCTGGGTACCAGGGCATGTGAATATTTCCGGAAATGAGAAGGCGGACGAACTAGCCGGACTGGGATCAGGTGCAGATACTTCGCAGATCACAACTGAGGCTAGAACGCCACTCAGCACACTATTCAGAGAAATAGGGGTGGAACTACTAGGCCAACAAGCGATGGTGTCAATTAGACACATGCACTACTGCAAGGCTAACATGGCCTGTCTATAACAAAAAAAAGGATGAAAAGTCTGCTAAATCTTGGTAGAGGAAATATACGACTGGTAGTCAGCGCCCTCACTGGGCACTGCATGATATCATATCATGCAGCTAGACTAGGCCAGCCATGCAACTATTTCTGCAGAAGCTGTAGGGACGAAGAGAAAATGGAATCCATTCGTCACCTACTGTGTGAAAGCCCTGCACTGGCCCGAAAAAGATTTACGTTCCTCGGGAACTACTTCTTCTCGGGTCTAGAGGAGGTAAGCGACATTAAGCTGAACAAACTGCTAAGACTCTTAATTGAATCTGGCTGGTTCAGCTCAGCGGGCAACTAACAGGTTCCTCTCGGGTTAGTTTTTCAAAATGGGCACAATAGACAGTTTAAGTGAGCCTTGACTTCATGTCAATAGGGCACCCAACTAACCTAAAGCTAAATGCCACATATACCTAGTAAAGGGAAATTTTGATACATTAATCGGTCCCATCCACAAAAAAGGCGATCCTACCTCTAGTAAGAACTATAGAGGTTTATCCCTGCTCAATGTCGCATACAAGATCCTGTCCAGCGTATTTTGTGAACGTCTAAAGCCATTTTTCACCGCATTAATCGGCAGCTACCGGTGCGGCTCCGGCCCGGCAAATCGACTTCGACACTTCGACAAATCCTGGAAAAGACCAACGAGTTTCGAGTCTATACACACCATCTTTTCATCAATTTCAAAGCCGCATACGACAGCATTCATCGTGAAGAACTGTTTGGTGCGATGGCCGAATTCGGGATCCCGGGAAAACTGATCCAGTTGTGTCGCACCACGCTACAAAATACGCGATGCATCGTGCAACTCGGTTCCAGGATTTCGGAACCGTTTGAAACATGCATCGGATTTCGGCAAGGAGATGCGCTATCATGTGACTTCTTCAACCCGATGCTGGAGCAGATAGTGCGACGGGTAGGCGTCAACAGGGAAGGCACTATCTTCTACAAGTCCGTCCAACTGCTAGGATGCATGGATGATATCGACATCGTGGTCTCGCCGTGACATTGTGAAAGCATTCACGGCGATTGAAAAACAGGCGAAACGAGCTGGTGGTCTTAAGGTCAATGAGGATAAAACGAAGTACATGCTGTCAAGCAAAAACCAATCCGTCGCTCATCACCTGGGACAAAATATAACAATTGACAGCTACAGTTTCGAGGTAGTTAAGGAGTTTGTCAACCTCGGGGCAAACGTAATGTCCACAAATGACACCACAGCTTAGATCCGGAATAGAATCGCCTTTGGCAACCGCTTCTACTTCGGCTTGTCCAAGCAAATTGGGTCAAAACTCGTCACTCGAAAGACCAAAGTCATGCTTTACAAAACGCTCATACTGCCAGTCTTGCTGTATGGAGCCGAAAGCAGGACGATAAGCAGAACAGCGGAACTGATTTTGGGTTCTTTCGAAAGGAAATGGAGCAGAGCAAAAGACATAACCGCGAACTCTACGAGCTGTACAAAGATGTGTACATAGTCCGGAAGGCAAAGACCCGTCGACTACATTGGCTCGGCCACATCGAGCGCATGGACATCAACGCTCCAGCTAAGAGGGTCTTCGACTCCGAGCCTCCTGGTTCGAGAAGAAGAGGAAGACCGAACCTCCGGGTTAAAGACCAAGTAATCGCGGATGTAAGACATCTTGGCCTTGACCGTCAAGGATGGAAGGCAGCTATTGCTCAGGCTCAGATCCTCCATGGATCGCTTGCCTGATAAGTAAGTAATCGGTCGTGAGTGGGTAAAGATCAATTCGATTAATGCACTAATGCCTATTACAATAACAGAAGATAAAATTGAAATCATTAGTCAAACATTTTTTGCCGATTATGCTGATGTCTTCCAAACGAGATCCTCTCTGCCGCACTGTGTAACTCAAGCCAAGAGCTTTCGAACGCCGTTTTTCCACGTCCTAACGTCTGCTCCAAACACAAAATCGGAAGGGTTTTTGCATCTAATAGTGACGGGTGAAGTCCTATCCCCACCTCCTCGTGGTGCCATCTGGAGATTTCCTATGGAAATTGCAGACGGGGAAGGGCGAATGGCGAGCCTCCTGCGCCAAAAAAAAACAGGATTAGTCGGTTGGGCTACGGCCTAGTAGGCCGTAACGGTAAAAAAACACAAACTCCGAAACAGCCACAAGCCTCGGATATAACGGACCGGATTTATGTTGACGACCCTTGCAGAAAACGAAAAAAGGACATTGATCTTCGGCTTTGTACGTGGAATGTTAGGTCCCTAAACAGGCCATGTGCAGCCGAACAACCTGCGGACGCCCTAGACCGATATATAGCGGACATAACCGCCATCCAGGAAATGCGCTGGAATGGACCGGGTATAGAGCGGATGAAAAACTGCGATATCTACTACGGCGACTGCTATAGGGAGAGAGGGCAACGATTGTTCGGATGCGGACTTACTGTTCGAGGTGGACTAAGACAAAAAGTCCTAAGCTTCCGGCATGTGAGCGAACGCCTCATAACAATCCGTATCAAGGCAAAATTTTTTAACATCAGCCTGATCTGCGTCCACGCCCCCACGGAAGACAAGGATGACTCAGCCAAAGATGAGTTCTACGATCTCCTAGACAGAACGTATGATCGATGTCCGAGCTATGACATCAAAATTGTACTAGGAGACTTCAATGCTAAGCTGGGTAAGGAAAGCATATTTGAACGAGTCATCGGCAAACATAGCCTACACGACACCACCTCCGATAACGGACACAGGCTGATTGATCTTGCTACGGGGCGAAATCTCCTTCTAGCCAGTACGCGCTTCCCGCACCTCGATATACACAAAGGCACCTGGCGGTCTTTTGATCAATCGACTACCATCGCGATCGACGTCAGACACTCCTCCACTATTCTTGATTTTCGAACTTTCCGAGGGGCTAGCATCGGCTCGGACCACTATCTTGTAGTAGCCAAGATGCGCTTACGGATATCATTAGCGCAACGGAGTAGAGTAAGAAACAGAGTTATGACGTCGGAAAGCTACTATCGCCAGAAACCGCTCGTGCTTTTACCGATCGCGTCCCCCTTAAGCTCTCCAATACACCTCAATCCTTCACTCTATCAATGGAACAACAGTGGAGCCTTTGCAAACAAGCCCTGAAAAGCTATGCATCCGAAGTTTTGGGTTTCAAGGCTCCACCACGAAAAAACACCTGGTTCGATGATGAGTGCAGGAGGATTCACACAGCGAAGCAGGATGCATATAAGGCCTCGCTGCATAAAAGAACAAGAGCAGATCGTGAGCTCTACGAGTTAAAAAGAAGAAGAAGCACGCGATTGAGGATTTGGAGAGGTATTACTGCAGGCGTGACGTTCGAAAGTTTTATCAACAGATAAGGCGAACATGCCAAGGTTATAAAGCCAGAACGGAAGCCTGCAGGGATAAGAACGGACACCTAGTAGTAGAACCGCAGTTGATGCTGAGAATATGGAAAAACCACTTCTGTAGACTGCATAACGGCGATGTTAGTCAATATACCGCTGTCAAGCAGAATGATCCATTTCTAATCGACGGAGACCGCAGAGAATTTTGTCCCCCTGACCTCGACGAAGTTAAGATTGCCATATCGAAGCTCAAGTCGAATAAAGCTGCTGGCACAGACGGACTGTCTGCTGAGCTCTTCAAGGCAGCTGGGGATGACCTGGTTGGAAGCATGCACCAGCTCATCCGTAAGATATGGTTAGAGGAAAGCATACCAGAGGAATGGAGTCTCAGCATCGTATGCCCGATCCACAAGAAAGGAGACCCCTCTGATTGCGCTATCATCGCCTACAAAATCTTCTCTGCCGTTTTGTGTGACCACCTGAAGCCTTTTGTAAATAAGCTGATAAGTCCTTATCAATGCGGATTCAGGCCAAGGCAGTCCACCATCGACCAAATCTTCACACTACGGCAGATCCTGGAAAAAACCAATGAATTTCAAGTCGACACTCACCACCTATTTGTCGACTTCAAAGCCGCATACGACAGCGTAATTAGAGACGACCTATACAACGCTATGTCTACCTTTGACAAACCTGCTAAACTTTGGAGAATGCTCCATCCGAATCGGTGAACACCTTACCGATAGTTTTGATGTCAAAAAAGGATTTAGACAGGGCGATGCGCTGTCGTGTGATTTCTTCAACATCATATTGGAAATGATTGTGCAAAAATCAATGGCCAACACAAGAGGCACAATGTGTTTCAAACCTCGCAACTCCTTGCATACGCCGACGATATTGACATAATAGGTAGATCACAGCGAGATGTCAATGAGGCGTTTGCGAGTATTGAGATGGAGGCGGCGAAAATTGGTTTGGCGGTAAACGAGGGCAAAACTAAATGTATGCTTTCATCAAAAAAGGACGCTCAACACCGACGTCTCGGCCAGAACGTTTGTATAGGCAAATATAAGTTCGAGGTAGTTAAGGACTTCGTCTACCTTGGCTCCGCAGTGACCTGGAACAACGACATCAGTTCCGAAATCAAACGCAGAATCACTCTTGCCAATCGCTGTTTCTTTGGGCTCAGGAGGCAACTGAGTAATAGAGCCCTCTCCCGAACGACAAAGTTGACTCTATATAAGACCCTTATCATCCCGGTCCTGTTGTACGGCGCAGAAGCATGGACACTATCGAAAGCGGATGAGAAGGCCCTTGGTCGGTTTGAGAGAAAGATTTTGCGCGTGATTTTTGGGTCTATAAACGCAAAAGGAGAAGATTCAACCACGAACTTTACGGGCTGTACAGCGACATGAGCCTAGTCAGGCGTCTACGGATTCAACGTCTAAGATGGCTGGGCCATGTAGAGCGAATGGACACCACAGCTCCAGCCCGGAGAGTCTTTGAATCCAGCCCCGAGGGACGAAGAAACAGAGGACGGTCGCCCTTAAGATGGCGCACACAAGTGGAAGGGGACCTCAGCCAACTGGGTGTGCGGCAATGGAAAAGGCTAGCGAAAGATCGTGCTAGATGGAGGGGCATGTTGGTTGAGGCCCAGGTTAACCCCGAACTGTAGCGCCCACTAAGAAGAAGAAGAAGTGACGGGTGATGACAATCCAAAGCGCAAAATATCGTGGAGTAACCCCATCATGCGTCAACTTCAATGGTCACACCGAATATCCATGACTAGAAGATAATGTTGTACATATGGTGGGATCAGATCAGAGTAATCTTCTATCTGCGGGTCGTTACCAACAACAGTGAATGCAATTCAGCCCAACTTTGGAGCTTAAACGCCCCCCAATACGTCAAAAGACGTCACAAAGTGACCTTTAAGCACGACAACGTTTAGCAATAGATAAAATCTGCAATGAGTCCGCTACGGTAACCTTTCACTAAACAATCTCCAGTTTATTAGTACCCGAATTTTGGCCAGCCATCATAAAATGAAATCCCTCCTACCCGCACCAAATGAACACAGATTACTTTAGGGCCACAATAAATTTTACAGCCGAACCGTTTATAATTACGTTTTCAAGTGCTCATAAGCTATTGGGACCCAGACCGCACCTCAAGGCCATATATGTATAAAGAACATGACCAAAGAACAAAAATTCCCAGATAAGAGGGCTTAGGTAAACGTGTGCAATGCAATGCACTCTCGTTGAGCTCGCCGCTGCTGTCGAGTATAAAAAGCCAAAGATAAAAGCATTTGCATTAACAGTCGCCAATTGCCTCTTGTATTGCACCTGGTCGACGGAGTTTTGTTATATCCATCAGTGAGTTGTTGAGTCTTTTACACTATGGACAAGTCATTGGCACTACTGGCTATCATCTTGGGATTCACCCTAATCAATGGTCAGTGACACGCTCATGAAACTATAAGCCAATAACAACCTTCTTTCAGGAAACGACTTGGCTCCGCCAAGCTCATTGATTACCTTGGAAGGGTACAATAACTTGATCACGCCCTCCTATCGATTAAACTACAACCATCCGTGCAATAGAAAATGTGTCGCGGGTCAATCCTACACCTGCTATTGGAACTTTGTCCTCCACAGTTACGAAGCCGCAGGCTATATATGCGCTCTGACCAACAATAACCCGGCACTGGGCTGCATCCGAGCCGACGGTGTCCGAAACCGAATCTTGGTAGTCAACTACGCTCTACCGGGACCTTATATAGAGATCTGTGAAAACGACACAATCATAGTTGATACTCTAAATTTGATTCACGAAAATACCACACTCCACTGGCACGGTATTCACTTAAGGCGACAATCATTCATGGACGGTGGACCCATGGTCACACAGAATAAGATCCCTCCGGGCCAGTCCTTTCGTTACGAGTTCCAAGTGAACCAAAGCGGATCGTACTGGTGGCACAGCCACGTTCTTGATCAAAGAGGTTTCGGCATAGCAGGACCACTTATCATCCGACAGCCCGACAACGCCAATAGACATTTCAATCGCTACGATAAGGACCTGTCGGAGCATATTATCTTAATTCAAGACTGGTTTGTCAACCAAAACATCTCCACGGTTACAAATATCATTATCAATGGACATGGTTACAACGAGAACGCCACCTCTAGGAAACCATCCGACTACCATAGGTTTAAGGTGGATCGGAACAAGAGGTATCGCTTCCGTGTTATCTACAACGGTAATTCCAACTGTCCCCTAGAAATATCCATCGACAACCACACGCTAGAGGTGATTGCCGTCGATTCGTTTGACATAGATCCTGTTTTAGTTGAGAGTTTCGCCATACTGTCCTCGGAACGTCTTGACTTCGTCCTACATGCTTTGAAGCCGGTTGCCAACTACTGGCTGCGAGTACGAGGATTTAATTCCTGTGCCAACAACAAGATCCATCAGGGAGCCGTAATCCAATACAAAGGAGCTTCCAAAACCGATCTACCAACAAGTATCTTATCCTACGACTATGTACTTAATGGTGTTCAATTGAATCCCATCGACAAAGGACCATCTTCAGATCCCAACGAGTTGACCATATCGGAACTCAATAGTTTGTACGCGAATCTCTGGAGCTCGAGCCAACAATTCATAACTTATTACACGTCCTTTGCTCTATTTACAAATGGCCAAGTGTTCAGTCTTGTCATCGACCACATTCGCTATCTAGAGCCCACACAATCGCTATTGCAGAGCCGTAATCTGGGTGTAAACTCAACCTTCTGCGATAAAGACATGCTGTTGGCTGAAGGTCGCAATTGCACTGTGGAACTGTGCGAGTGTACACATGTCATCCAAGTGCCAGCTTTCGAGTATGTAGAGTTTGTTATTTCAGCAGAAACTCCTACTGGCCACCCGGTTCATACCCATGGAATGTCGTTTAAGGTCGTCGGCTCTGGCATTCTGGGTGAGGCCAACATCAGGAATGTAAGTTTGTTGCTTCCAATGAACCCGGTAGCTTATTCAGAAACTTTTTTTTTTTTTTTTGGCTTCTATAGATCGAGGAAATTGACACTGTAACACCACTTCAGCGGAGGACAGACGATTACCCCGTACTGAAGGACACCGTTCAAGTTCCTGGCTTTGGTTATGTAATCATACGTATGTTTACCGATAATCCGGGCTTCTGGATGTATCATTGTCACTTGGCAGTTCATTCAGAGAACGGAATGCAGTCAGTTTTGCAGGTCGGCACCAACGAACAGATGGTTGATCCTCCCACATTCTTTCAGCTCGATTAAATTCGGTGCTTGAATAAGGCAAGTCCGAAATGCAATGCTCGTTGATAGACGAACCGTGTTTCTTTAATAGATAGGGGCTGAACCTATGGGCAACTCACCTCGTTTGGTTGAGAGTTTCAGTTCTGTTATCTACTACTCGTACGTCCACTTCCAGACACTGATATGTGGTTTTGCGAGAAACGTTCAACTTAGTCATCTGTGCCTTGATATTGTGACGAGTTTCTGTATGACAAGCTTGTCGACGTAGGATGTGCTCAGTAGATCGTTCTAAAAGCTCCAATTAAGAATGTCTCTAACTTGCGCCATCAGGACCTTCGGTTTCAAAAAGAATTTAAATAGAGTGATGCATTTTCATCTAGTTTCCCTTAAATCGTTCTTTTAAATTCAGATTCAGTTGCTCTTGACGGAAGAGAAGACAGAGTACGTAAGGAGGCCACAGTGAATGATAATGAGCAAGGCATAAAGTACGTCAAAGACCGGAAGTACTTAAGTGAGTGCAAAGGAGGATCTCGCTAGGCGACTGGAAGGCTGTTTACAAAGGTCGTGGTACTCAAAATTCTGACCAGTACGCACTTCCCGGACTCCAACATCATTCCCTCCGATCTCTCTAACATACCTCCGCAGATCAGGGCAGCTAGACCAAACAGGGAGGATTGGAAGAGAGCACGAACGGTATTTCACGAGGGAAGCATAAAATGGGCCATCAATTCTTTTGACCCATACAAATCCCCGGGGGAGGATGGCATCTTCCCAGCCCTTCTTCAGAAGGGGAGTGCGCAAATCAGCCCCATGCTCATTAACATCTTTAGAACCAGCTATGCGTGGGGACACATACCAACAAGCTGGACAGAGGTAAAGGTAAAATTCATTCCCAAAGTAGGCCGTAGACCCACAGACCTGCCTAAGTCCTACAGACCGATAAGCTTTACCTCTTTCTTCCTAAAAACAATGGAAAAAATCCTGGATAGGCATATCAGGGACGGTGCACTGAGAAGACCACCACTTCACAAAAACCAATATGCCTACCAGCCTGGGAAATCGACCACGCATGCTCTTCAGGAACTAACGGCCCGGATTAACAAATCCCTGAGCGACAAAGAAATTGCGATAGGTTGCTTTCTCGATATTGAGGGTGCTTTCGATAACACCGAATACACCCAAATAAAACGTTGCATCCTCAGCACAGGGGTGGACAACACCACATGCAATTGGATCCAACATATGCTTAGCAACAGAAAAATAAACACCACGCTAGGCAATGACAAAATCAGCGTAAACGCCGCGAAAGGATGCCCTCAAGGCGGGGTTCTCTCACCACTCCTGTGGTCCATCGTGGTTAACGAACTGATAAGCATACTCAGCAACAGTGGCTTCTATGTCCAAGGCTACTACGCTGACGACATAGTGATCCTGATCAGAGGCAAATTCGAAGACACAGTCTCTTAACTCCTCCAACGGGCACTAAACCTTGTTGCAAACTGGTGCTTAAAGGGTGCACTAAATGTAAATCCTAGAAAAAGCACCATAGTCGCTTTCACCAAAAGAAGGAACAGGCACAAACTTACTAAACCTACCCTCTTGGGTGAAGCGATAGAGTTCTCAAAAGAAGTCAAATATCTAGGGATAACTCTAGACGAAAAGCTCACTTGGAACTCTCACATTACAAAGACCATTGAGAAAGCCAGGATCTCCTTATGGACCAGCAAAAGTCTCGCTGGAAAAAACTGGGGCACAAACCCCAAAATGTCCCGCTGGCTATATACAGCAATCACCAGACCAATCCTTACATATGCTGCGCCCGTCTGGTTGCACAAAACAAAACAAGTATCAGTGCAAGCCAAGCTCAACAAATTGCAAAGACTAGCTTGCATCTGTATCACTGGGGCCATGAGAACAACCCCCACAGCAGCACTAGAAGTCATCACAGACCTGCCACCTCTTCATCTCCAACTGAAGAAAGAAGCAATGGTCTTCGCCCACAGGATGATCGTGGAGGATGACTCTAACCGTAGGCTCTTTCACCCTGATATCCTTACAGAAATAAATAGGCATGAAATCCTAAAGATATCTCTTATAGACAGCTGTCTCCCCAGATACAACTTCAGCCAAAACTACAAGGTCACATTCCCCAACCGACAAAACTGGGAACAGGATAGACCATCCTTCAATCGTGGATCCTACGTGTGGTACACAGATGGCTCCAAAACGGACGAAGGCGTTGGGACTGGAGTATACGGAGCAAATACAGGCACATGCAGGATAGACCATCCTTCAATCGTGGATCCTACGTGTGGTACACAGATGGCTCCAAAACGGACGAAGGCGTTGGGACTGGAGTATACGGAGCAAATACAGGCACATGCATCTACTTCAGCATGGACAGATATAACTCCGTTTTCCAAGCAGAGATATTTGCTATAGAACTCTGCCTCAGAGAAAATATAAACAGAAATATACTTAACAAAAACATTTAGATTCTCTCTGACAGCAAGGCTGCACTTCTGGCCCTAAAGAGCTTTGAAATAACCTCCAAGCTGGTATGGGACTGCCTACAGCTACTTCACCAGCTGGCCAGTACAAACAGAGTTCATCTCATTTGGATACCTGGACACAGCGGCCATACAGGCAACGCAAAGGCGGACCTACTAGCAAGGAAAGGCTCTGCATCACCATTTATGATGCCACGGCCTTTCTGCGGCATACCCACTAGCACCACCAAATGCTGCATAAACAATGCAGCATTGTGACCAAATGCTACTGGTCACAAACGAAAGGTAGCAGACAAGCCAAGCTGTTCCTCCCAACTACATCCCTCAAAAAACGAAACAACTTCTCATGCTTTCGAGGAGTCAGATTCGTTTAATCACAGGTTTCCTTACTGAACACTGCCCAGTTAATAAACACCTCAAAACAATGGGCATCATACAAGATGACACTTGCCGTATGTGTAATGAAGACGAAGAAACAGCAGAGCACATACTATGCCACTGTAACTGCCTGGTCAGTACACGTCTTCGTCACCTAGGCAAGTATTATCTTGAAGCAGAAGAAATCGCTGCTAGCTCACTCAAAAGCATACTAAGTTTTATCACGGACTCAGGTTTTCTGAGTGAACTGTAAGTGGGGGACATCACAATAGGCCCAATCGTGGCCGCAGTGATCAGGCGACTCTGTCCCACCCCCTAAGCCCTATCTATCTATCTAAGGTCGCGGCAGACTAACTTAATTTTTGGTGCGAATTGTTAGTTGTACCTAATGGGAGCCTAAAGTGCTTTTGGTAACGGAAAGAATGTTCGATGCGTTGTCGCCCGAAGATTTGGAGGCTGAAGGTCAGATTTTGTTTTTTATTAAATGTGCGCGCACTCAAGGTTTAATCATCATCATCGCCATCATTCTCAGTAGCCCGCATGTTCCACTAAAAGGGTTGCGGAAGTAATGCACGCACGCGAGATCTCTAGGACACTCGATCCTCCGCCATCGACTCTAACTCATCAATAGCTATGCCCCAGGCAAGTTTTTGGGCTTGGTCCAACCACCTCGTCCTGGGTCTGCCAAGCGGTCGCCTGCCTGCACGCTTCGGAAGTCGTGATGATGGCGACATTCGTCTCACGTAACCAAACCATCGAAGCATAGCCCTTTCCGTTCGGAGAAGCAACTGCTCAACATTGAGTTCCCCGCGCACTACTGGCGAGTAAGCCCCACATCAGCACGAAGAATTCTCAGTTCGGCAGCTTGTATTCGCGATCTTATTCTTTCGGTCAATATCCAAATTTGAGAGTTGGAACAAATACTGAGTTAGAAGCCGCTAACTTGGCTTTGACACCAAGCTCGGCCTTCCTGATTATAGATCTTCCAAGCTGTTTCAAAATTGACCCAGCTTGCCCAATCCTGCAGTTACTCCTCCCATCACCCGTGAAAAAGACAACGAGATAGTTAAACCTCTCCATCTGCTTCAATGCATTGGACAGGTGTTCTGGAAATAACCATAACCTCGGATTTGTTCACGTTAACCCTCATTCCAGCATCATCACATACGGCCACAAACCTATCTAGCGCGCGCTGGAGTTCCGTCTGCGAGGATGTGACGACAACTAAGTCATGTGCAAAAAGAAGACGGCTTACCCTCAACTCTCTCAATGTGAAACACTCCTCGCCTCGACTGCGCTGCAACATCCAGTCCATATATGTATATAATGAAAAGAAGAGGTGACATGGCGCACTCTTGGCGAAGTCCAACGCCCACGGTGAAAGGTGTTGACTTACTACCTTTAGTTCGAACACAGCTGTTACAGTTTGTGTATAGAGGCTGAATGGCCATCAATAGAGGACCATCAATAATTCAATCCCATAATTCTGCAGAACACTACAGAGTTTATCTCGAGGAACTCGGTCATACGCCTTTTCCAAATCTACAAAGCAGCTGTAGATCGGTTTGCCGATCCAAGCCTTCTCGAGTACCATTCTTAGAGTGAAAAGCTGGTCGGTTGTACTTTTGCCGTGACGAAACCCGTACTGTTCATGTCCTATCCTGGATTCGACCATAGCTCTAGAATGCGCCTCCAACACCTTAGCGTAGACTTTACCGGGGGCACTTAAAAGAAATATGCCTCTATAGTTGGAGTACTCTTTTTTAGCCCCCTTTTTTAAAAGAGGGACAATCGCCCCAGTCTGTCAATCGCTAGGTGTCTCACCGCATTCCAAGGCCACCTTAATGACACGAGAAGGCCATAATCGTCCCTCCTCAGCCATTGCTTTAAGGATTCCACACCGGCGGACTTGCCAACCATTGCACTATTCTCCGCCCTACTCAAGACTATAGGTTAGGTTAGGTAAATAGGTGCCATACTGACGAAAAGTCAGGGCTCACGTAGACTACGTAGAGTCCATTGTGACCAATTGATTTATTTAACCCATTTACCGTTGAGCTGAACCATCCAGACGAGGATAAGAATCCTAGTATATTGCTCACCTCTAGTCCCGAAAGGAAGGGTCTTCCTAGGAATACGTTCCTTTTATGGGCTATCGCCGGGCATTCGCACTGCAGGTGACGAATGGATTCAATTCCTCTTCAATTTCGCTTCTGCAGAAGTCATTGTGGGGCTGTCCTAGTCTAGCTGTATGGTAAGATAGCATGCAGTGCACAGTGAGGGCACCGACTGCCAGTTGAATATTCCTACGATTGAACTTTAGCAGACTTTCCGTCCTTTTCTTATTATAGACGGACCAAGTCGATCTCGCCGTTGCTCATGTATCTAAGTGACACCATCGCTTATTGGCTTTCATTAATAGCTCCGTCTCTATCTCTCTGTAGAGCGCACTGAGTGGTGTTTTGGCTTCAGCTGCGATCTGCGCGACGTTTGCACCTGATCCTAGCCTAGGTACCCAGCAGAGGGTCTCCTCGTTTACATCCGATATGTCTTCTAGTCTCTCCTTGCAAAGTATGACGAGTTTGGATCCTATCCATGCTGCCTGCAGAGCCTTAATGGTTGCCTGGCTGTCAATATGGATATTGATCCTTTTTTCCTGAGAGACTCTCTCTGCTGATCAGGTCCGCCACCTGCTTGATTGCGAAGATCTCAGCTTGGAAACCACTGCAGCTATCATGAGGTCTATAGGAGCGATGTATGTATATCCCGAGATTCAAAATAGACCCCGGCACCTGTGCCGTTTCCTTTTTTCCGTTCTTTTCGTCCTCCGTGTGTGACTCGTTACATTCCCAAGTCCCACCAACAACACGACGACTGTCAATGGCAAACTTCAGCATGATGATGGCTAGCATGCTGAAGAGGGGGTACTCATGGTATCCTCTATATAGTTTCTCCAACAGATGTTGAGTGGTGACCTAATGTATGCAGCTATCGCCCTAGGCAAGAGGATGATAAAATACCTCGACCAGACGGCCCGTCCATGTTAAAAAAAAATCGTATTAAGAACGAGCCAAATGCCTCGGATAAACGGATGAACATGGCGCGAAAAAGGAATACGATTTGCGAGTATGCAAATTACACTCCCGGAGCTGCTCATAAACTTGAAAGAATTCTCACGCAGTACAAGGCTGATATTACTGCGATCCAAACGTCGACCCTGACCATTTACTCGTAGCAACAAGATTCAGAGCTCGACTGTGCAATGCCAGAAAACTGCACCAGCCCACCATGAGGAGGTTCGACATTGCACGCCTGAGCACGCCGGAGATTACCCGAGTCTATAGGGAGCAACTGAGCAAATGGCTCTCCTGTATGCCTACGTCGAGCACAAATGTCAACAACATGTAGCTGCATTGCCGGACAGCCATTCAGCAAGTAGCCGAGCATACCTTAAACTACCTATCACCCCCGACAAGAAGCCCGTGTTATGATGGCGAGTGTGAGCAGAAAAGGCAGCAACCGACGAGGGGTACCAAAAGGCGCTGTAACGAACAACCAGGTAAGCGCTAGAGGAGTATCGAATCAGAAAAATGGAGGAGAAAAAACTGCGTGACTAGGAAAAGAATCTTCGTCCAGCTCAAGGATATTGAGGAGTCTAGGGATAAGCATGAAGTACGGGTCTTTTATAAGAAAGTTAAAAGCCTTGCAGAAGCCTCGAGAAGGGCACTCAAGATTTTCGAAATTTCGAAGGTGGCCGCTGAAGTAGTCCTCCCACCCGGAAGTCGGCACAGCTATTCAAAAGCTAAAGAACAACAAGACCGCAGTCTCAGGTGGCTTGCGTTGCACCATGTAGTTCGGTTCTAGGACCTCTCGGTCTGGGCGTGACGTTATAGAAGCTTACACGGCGATTAAGGAACAGGCGAAACGAGTTGGCCTTCAACTTAACGAGGATAAGACAAAGTACGTGCTTCCAAGCAATTCCGTCGATCCGTCGCTCACCACCTGGGTCAAAATATAACGGTTGATAGCTAACGACACCACAGTGTAGATCCGGCATCCGGCATCGCCCTTGGCAACCGCTCCTACTTCGGTTTGTCGAAACAAGTTGGGTCAAGACTCCTGACTCAAAGAACCAAAGTCATGCTCTACAAAACGCTTGTACTGCCAATCTTGCTGTACGGAGCCGAAGGCTGCACGATAAGCAGGATGGCGGAGCTGTTTTTTGGTTCTTTCGAAAGAAAAATTCTGCACCGGATGTTTGGTCCTGTCTGTAAGAAATGGAGCAGAAGACATAACCGCGAAATCTACGAGCTGTACAAAGATGTGTATAAAATCCGAAAGGCAGAGATCCGTCGACTACATTGGCTCAGCCACATCGAGCGCATGAACATCAATGCTCCCGGTAAGAGGGTCTTCGACTCCGAGCCTCCGCTCAGATCCCCCATGGATTGCCGGCCTGATAAGTAAATAAGTAAGTAAGTAAGTAAAGAGCGCCGTGGGGCAGTGGGTAGTGTGTTGGCCTCCGACGCTAATGACACGGCCGACAACAGCCATGTCATCGAACGTGTTTTCACGGTGCTTCTCCTCAGCGGAGTCCCAACAAATTGTCCGAATTCGCCGCTCGGAACCGGCAATAAGCTGTAGGTCCCTTTCACCTACGGGAAAATTAAATCACACACAACATGAGGGATTGAGAGGAGCTCGGCTTTGGTCCTTCATGGACTGTAACACCAACATACATACATACAAGTATATGGCATATTGATCCCAAGCCACTCAGCATGGGAAACCAGTGATCCCTTGCTTAATGTCGAAGGCCTTAGGTGGTGTACAGATGGTTCCAAGATGATCTCTGGCATTGGTGCCGTCATCTTTGGACCAAATCTCAAGAACCGTCAAGGAGTGCCATGGTGCCCTGCAAGACCGCGCCAAAAGAAACAAGGTCAAACTCTGTGAGGTGCCAGGGTACAAGGGTCCAGCAACCTGTCGCGCATACGAATGCTCTAGACAAGCCAAGACTCATTATCTACGTTGAGTGTTCTCTGCACTGTGAGGAAAGTATTTTCGAATAATATGGAGTTTCAAAATTGTTTCCTCCTCTACCAGTTTTTGGACAAGTGCGTGTGACTTTTAAGAACATGATGTTAAATCTCTTCTATTCCGTGGTGACTGGGTTGGTGTAGATAAAGTATGGCTAACCCGTCTTATACATCAACCTTTTGAAGTGAGGTTCTGGGGCTTTCCCGAAAGCTCTATCGAGGTACTGTTTATTGCCTTCTCTATGGTAGGCCTCTACTACGCACTGAGAGAGTTAGGATCCAAGTCGCTCGGAACTATTCCTAGCTTTATACTGCCAGCTTACTTACTTAGGTGGCGCTACAATCCGTGGTGAACCTGGGCGTCAACCAACAAGCGTCTCCAGCTGGCACGGTCTCTGGCCAACTGTTTCCAGCGCCGCACGCCCAGTTGGTTAAAGTCCCCTTCCACCTGCGTGCGCCACCGTTGATGCGGCCGCCCTCTGCCGCGCCTTCCTTCCGCGGAGGATTCGAAGAATCTTCGGGTCGGAGCTGTATTTTCCATGCGCTCTACATGGCCTAGCCACCTTAGACGCTGTATCCGTAGACGTCGTACCAGGCCGATGTCGCTGTACAACCCGTACAGTTCTTCGTTATATCTTCTCCTCCATACACCGTTTGAACAAACGGGACCGTAGATAGTGCGCAGAATTTTCCTCTCGAAACGGCCAAGGGCATCTTCATCCGCTTTTGTTAAGGTCCAAGCCTCTGCGCCGTAAAGGAGGATTGGGATGATTAAGGTCTTATATAGTGTCACCTTGGTTTTCCGAGAGAGGGCTCTACTTCTCAATTACCTCTTGAGCCCAAAGAATAAGCGGTTGGCAAGAGTGATTCTGCGTTTTATCTCAGCGCTGGTGTTGTTGTCGCTGCTCATCAGTGATCAAAGTTATATCCGCCCATGGGGACGTTCTGGCCAATACGTCGGTGTTGTCCGTCTCTTTTAGATGAAAACAGATATTTCGTTTTACCCTCATTAACCTTGAGACCCATCTTAGCCGCTTCTATCTCATACTTACAAAGGCCTCATTGACGTCTCGCTGTGTCCGTCCAGTCACGTCAATGTCGTCGGCGTACGCAAGCAATTGCGTAGACTTGAAATAAGTCGTACCTCTTGTGTTGGCCAGTGCCTCTTGCACGATCTTTTCAAGCACGATGTTGAAAAAGTTACATGACAGCGCGTCACCTTGCCCAAATCCTTTTTTAACGTCAAAGGTCTCGTTACCGACCTTAATGGAGCAGCGAGAATACTCCATTGTCATCCTGCACAGTCGGACGAGTTTGGCAGGGATGTTAAAACTAGACAGGGCTTTGTATAGCTCATCTCTATACACGCTGTCATATGCAGTTTTGAAACCGACGATGAGATGGTGAGTGTCGATTTGGTATTCCTGGGTCTTCTCCAAGATCTGCCGTAGCGTAAATATTTGGTCTATTGTGGATTTACCTGGCCTGAAACCACACTGATAAGAGCCGATCAGGTTATCCACAAACGGTTTCAGGCGTTCACACAATACGGCAGAGAAGATCTTATATGCGATGTTAAGGAGACTTATTCCCCTATAGTTGGCGCAGTTATAGGGGTCTCCTTTCTTATGGACCGGGCAAACCATGCTGAGATTCCAATCGTCGGGCATGCTTTTCTCCGACCATACCTTGCAAATGAGATGGTGCAAGCACCTTACCAGCTCATCTCCAGCCGCCTTAAGAAGCTCAGCAGACAGGCCATCTGCGCCCGCGGCTTTATTAGAATTAAGTCTTGATATCGCTATTTTGACTTCGTCTAGGTCGGGTGGACTGAATTCTGTTACATTGTCGTCCATTACGAACGGCTCGTTCTGTCTGACAGCGCTATCGTGTCTATCGTCGCCGTTATACAGTCGGCAGAAGTGGTCTTTCCAAATCCTTAGCATCGACTGCGACTCTACTACCAGTTCTCCACTTTCATCCTTGCAGGCCGCCGCTCTGGCTTTGTAGCCAGGGCATGTTCGTTTTACCTTATTGTAGAACCTATGGGCGTCATTCCTGAGGAAGCATCTCTCCATCTCCTCGATCTCACGCTTTCCGTGCTCTCTCGTCTTTCTTCTGAAAAGCGTGTGTTCCTCTCTTCTCTTCTGCTCATAGATTTCGCGAGCAGCTTTCGTCCGTCGTTGCAGCGTGGCTTTGTATGCATCTTGTTTTGCTGCATGGGCTTGTTCGCATTGTTCATCGAACCAGGGGTTTCTAGGTGGTGGCGGTTTGAAACCCACCTCAGAAGTAGTCTCTGACGGCGCTCTGGCAATGCGCCCATTCCTGCTCAGTTGTTTGTGCTGCTGTGAGCGGATTTTGAGAGAGCTTGGAGGAGACACGATCGGCAAAGATTCAACGACGTCAAACTTACGAAGTCCTACTCGACTCCTAAGCATTCTTGATATCCTCATTCGTACCTTGTTCGTACGTCGAGAATACAGGAGGAGTGTCTGGCGTCGATCGCAATGTGATCAATCTGGTTGGTGGTCGATTGATCAAAAGACCGCCAGGTACCCTTGTGGATGTTGAGATGGGAGAATCGCGTGCTTGCTACAAGGAGGTTACGCCCCGCTAGGAAATCGATTAGCCGAAGTCCGTTGTCGGATGTGGTGTTATGGAGGCTATGCTTTCCTATGGTCGACTCAAATATGTCCTCTTTGCCCAGTTTTGTATTAAAATCTCCTATAACTATTTCTGTGTCTTAGCTGGGGCATTGGGCATATGTTCTGTCTAGGAGATCGCTCCAATTGATCGCCTGCACCCGGTCTACTAAGGGACCTCACATTCCAGGTGCAGACTCTCAAGTCCGTTAGTCGTTTGCAGGGGTCGTCAGCTTTGTATCCGTCCGTATCCGAGTCTTGTTGTTGTTTCGGAACAAGTAAGTTTTTACGTGATAGGGATGTTACACCTAAGCACAACCCCCAACCTGGAGGGCCAAGCTCCTCTTTCCCCATGAACAAGGGGTTGGGTCGCTGCACACATTGGTTCACTACCTGGCGGTCGCCAGGCTACCTATTCAGGGGGGGCCACGCGGAGGCTGTGTGTCAACTTGGATTGAGCAGGGACTGAGATCGAAGCTTGCGTTTGCCATGTTAAACGCGATCAATTTCTTTGCTCTGTTTGCTCGCTCCCTCCCCCCTCTACACAGCTGTAATTGGCCCGATTTGGCTGAAGGTACTTGAGTTATGCTGAGCGAACACGTTTGAGATATGGACCCTTCTTCTTTTTCGTGGCGCTGCAGGCCGTAGTGGTCCTGGGCCTTAACTAGCAAGCGACTCCAGCCAGCACGATCACTTGCCGCCTACAGTCACGCACACCAAGTAGGTTGTGTTCCTTGAGCTCCACTTGTGTGCGCCATATGAGTCGATGGCGTCTTTCGTTTCGTTGTCCCAATGGCTCGGATTCGAAGATTCTTCAGGCCGGAGCTATGTTGTCCATACGCTCTATATGGCCTCACGATCTTAAGCGTTGTATCTGTAGACGCTTAACTAGGCCGCCGTACAGCCCGTACAGTTCGTGGTTAATTCTTCACCTCCAGATCAACGCAAACAGGACCAGAGATCGCACGCAGAACTTTTTTCTCGAAAAAGCCAAGAGCTTCCTCATCCGCCTTCAATAGCGTCTATGCCTCTGCACCATAAAGCAAAAGCAGGACGGGGATGATCAGAGTGTTACATAAAGACAACTTGGTTTTTCGAGAGTCGGCTCTTTTACTCGATTGCCTGTTGAGCCCAAAGAGACAGCGATTGACAAGAGTTATTCTGCGTTTAATCTCTGATGCACTGATGTTGTTCGTTTTTGTTACCGCGGATCCAAGGTAGACGAAGTCCTTGACTGCTTCGAAGTCCTTGCTGCCCATTGTGACGCTCTGTCCGAGGCGACGATGCTGTGTGTTTTTTCTTGCATATACTTCGTTTTGCCCTCATTTATCGCCAGACCATTTTGACCGCCTCCACTTCAATGCCAGTAAATGCGTCATTGACGGCCCGCTGCGTTCATGTCAATATCATCGACGTAAGCTAGCAGTTAAGGCCTTATAACGTATTGAACGTTGTGCGGTCGAAGGTAACAGGGAGAGGGAAAGTTTCGCGCAGCTTGGTGTTTTGACACACAACCTGAATGGAGTGCAGTGGTTTTTGGGTCGTAGATGCCCGTTGACTACTCTCAGGGGTGGTTTGTCCTAGATAGGACGCGAGCCGAACAAATTTCGCGTTGGTTATAATTCGCAGTAATTCGTTCATGCACTTTTGGTGTTAGTATTGCATACGCAGAGGATGAATTTCAATTGACCACATACTGTGAGTGTTATGCCTGCTTACGTTCGCTTACTTTCCATTCACAACTGTGTTGCATACTTTTTTCCGTACAGGAATTGCTTTTTCTTGGCTATGAAACGAATTTGAACTATAGACCTTCCGCTCGATGGTCGACGATGTTAACCACTGCACCACGGCCAACCCAATGAGTATTTATGGCTTAACGTGGACACCTGCCAATTACGGCCTAAATCCACGGTGGGCCTACCACATGTCGGAACCAAATTAAGCTTTGGTCAGCGCCCAGGGCAGTACAAGTACCAACCCGGCTGCAATTTAGTAAATAATTTGAAGCATGTTCACAACCTTGGCTGAGGGTCGAGGTCTATCTGACACCTCCGGCACCGAGGTATCCACCGTCAGTTCCGGATGCTCCTGTCTCCCGTGGTACCAGAATATAGCTTCTGGTGGAAATTCGCGAGCACAGGTCACTACCAGATGAGCTCCCCAAAGCTCGAGGTCTGGCATTTCTCCTTCTGTCTATTCCTGAGTGTGCCTAGGAGTTCAGGACAATCGACTGGGATATTTTTGAAATGGGCCTCCAGCCAAATCTTCCTTAGATGATTAGGCATTATGCCTATTTCTTCTATTTACGTTCTGTTATTTCTGCTGCTTAGAGTATATTTACTCCCGGGTTAGTGGCTGCCTTAGAGAGCAATAGTTACTTTCACCATTAACCCGCTTGTTTTCTTCTCTTCCACTCATAAATACTCCGCACATGACTAGGCTATTTTTCAAATTGACCCCCAGCCAAGCCTATTTGACTACATCTTAGCTTCTGGTCTCCTCTGGGGTAGCCCCGAGAATCTTTGACCTTACTGGGCCCTTGCACCCCGTCGAGGTGTGTAGTCAGGCAAGGGCATTTGAACGGGGTTTTGGAAGATCGTGCCCCTCCTGCTGACATTTGAGTTTCGCACCTTACCAAAAGCATTTTCGGACATTGAAGCTCTCGGTAAGTCGTTACCGAGCTTGATGGAGCAGCGAGAATTGTCCATCGTCATCCTACACAATGTGACGAGTTCAGTAGGGATGCCAAAGCTCGACATGGCCCTGTATAGCTCGTCTCTATGCACGCTGTCATATGCGGCCTTGTAATCAATAAATAGGTGGTGAGTGGTGATCTGCATTTCTTGGTTCTTTTCCAAGATCTGACGTCGTGTGAAGATTTTTTATAGTGTGGACTTCTCTGGCCTGAAACTACACTGATAACGGCCTATCAGGATGTTGACGAACGGTTTCTGGTGTTCACATAAAACAACAAAAAGGAATTTGTATGCGATGTTACGGAGACTGATGCCTCTGTAATTGGCGCAGTCAAAGGGGTCTCCTTTCTTGTGGATCGGGCAAACGACCCTGAGATTCCACTCATCGGGCATGCATTCCTCCGACAATATCTTACAGATGAGCTGGTACTTGCGCCCTGCCAGATCATCCCCAGCTGCAGCAGCTTTGTTTGATTTCAGCCTTGATATTGCTATCTTGACCTCGTCAAAGTGGCGGGACGGAATTCTTGTCTATCGTCGTCCAAGTTGAGTGGGACAATTAGTCTGACAGCGGTGATTTGAGTCTTTCTCGCCGTTTAACAGTCTGTAGAAATGATTCTTCCAAATTCTCAGTATCGACTGAGCCTCTATTACAAGTTGTCCATTCTCGTCCTGGCAGGCTTCGATCCGAAGTTTGTATCCACTGAATAGCTGTTTTACCTTTTGGTAAAACTTCCGGACTTCATTCCTGCTGTAACACCTCTCCATTTTCTCGAGCGCGTGCTTCTCCTGCTCCTTCTTTTTCTATTTGAAAAACCGGTTCTCATCTCTCCTTTTTTGTTCGTAGAGCTCACGAGCAGTTCTCGTCTTTCGATGCAGCATTGCCTTGTAAGCGTCTAGCTTCGCTGCCTGGGCCTACCTGCGTCGACAAACCGCTGGTTTATCCAGGGCGGTGGTGTCATAAAATCCAGAACATCTATTTGGCAACGCTTCCATGCTTCTTCTACCGATAGTGCAGGCGGCGTCGAACTTTCAGGGAGTTTTTGGGAGACTCGGTCGGCAAAGTTCCTAGCGGTCGGTTGCTATAGTAGCTTTCCGACGTCAAACCTAGTTGATCTTTTTGGTTTCCGTTGTTTTTTGTGATATCCGTGCTCTTACCTCGGCCACAACAAGGAAGTGAGCATCAAGAATACTGGAGGAGTGTCTGACGTCGATCACAATGTGATCAACCTGGTTGACGGTTGATTGATCAGGGGACCGCTAGATCCCTTTATGGATGTTGATGTGTGGAAACCGCATACTCACTACACAGAGGTTCCGCCTCGAGGCGAAATCCACCAGTCTGAGTCCGTTCCCGTATGTGTTGTTATGTAGGCTGTGTTTTCCGATGTCTCTGGCAAAAACTTCTTCCCTTCCCAACTGTGCATCGAAGTCTCCTGGAATGATTTTAGTGTCGTAGCTGAGGCATTTATCCTTTCTAGGAGATCATAGAAGTCATCCTTGCTGTTGTCATCCTTGTCCTCTGTCGGGGCGTGGGCGCAAATCAGGCTGCTTTCCCCCTCTGTAGAAATCGTCGTAATAGAGGTCGCAGGTTTTCATCCTCTTTTTGCCCGGCCCATGCCACTGCACTTCCTGGATTGTGGTAATGTCGGCTTTGTAGCAGTCGAGGGCCTCCGCGAGTTCATCGGCTGCACGTGGTCTGTTAAAGGACCTCACATTCTATGTGCAGAGCCGAAATTCATTGTCCTTTTTTCGTTTGCTGGGATCGCCAACAGTGAATCCCTCCTTGGTCGAGGCTTGTGGTTGCTTCTGAACCTTATTTCCTTTTTACGTGGTGAGGGCGCTAGCCCCATATACAACCCTCAACTGGGAGGCCAGGTACCTTTTCTTTACCCTCGGGTGGTGGGTCCGAGTGTATCCGATGTCGGTAATCTCACTGAGGTTGTGAGCGCCGCCGTTGACACTACTATGTAGGGCTCACCCGCCGCCTTCTCTTTTCCGACCCGAAAAAGGAAATCCCCTTTTGGACCTGAGTATCGAAATATGTTCGAGCTGCTCCAAAAGGGATGTTGTCCAGTGGTTCCCACTATCCGGAGCTGTGAACGCCGCCGTTGACCGATGGATTGATTAGTTAGCCCGCCGTCCTCCTGAAGAAGAGTTAAGCCCTGGAGCCGACCTACTCTTACACATCCCCGTCTCTCGTTAGCAGCCCCCAACGAAGGCCCCATCTTCGATCTCAAGTTTCGCCACGTGGAGATGAGAGTCGGTGTTCGTTGACAGAGGCTAGGTGCAAACGCTTGTGTCCGCATGAGTCGCCTGTCGATGCTTAGACCCTTAGTAGTGGGATATTTTTAGCCTCAAGGTAGCTCTGAGCCGTCTCTGCTCTGACGATTTCTACTTAATGAAACTGTCTGTCTCTTGGAATACATTTTTAACAGGACGTCAACGTTTGAGCCGCTAAAGAGTACTGTGAGTTCGTCCGAGAGCACATTGACTGGGCTGCCACAAAGCATATTATTGGACTTGGCCAACTGCATTTACTAATGATATGAACTCCGTGACTGTATCGATCAATGCTAAGGACTCACGGGCTTCCATACATAAGATATGTTTAAGAAACACCATCATTACCAGTTTATGTACCTTACTCGTCACAATCCAAGGGCTAGATGTGTCAAATCGTCTCACCATTGCACGAATCCCGAACTTATTTCGACCATTATGCGCATCATGTGATGGTTTAATGGCCTTTTTGGAAGTGAGCAAGAACCCCATGAGCTGTTCCAGATATTGGAAAGTAAGTTTCCTTAACTCGCAAGTACTCCTTGAGTGCCTTCGCTGTAATATTAATTGTTCCTCGACACTAGACACTAGAGAGTAACTAAGTTATTCTCGAATTGAAAAATCCTCATACCCTGTGCTCGTCGTAAGGAATACAGATTACCCCCTTTCCGGAATAAGCATTCTTAGACGCCTTTCCAAGGTATTACAAATCAATATAAGCGAGGGTTGTGTGCACTCCTTTGAGGCGTCTTTTGAACCTTCAGTCGTTGAACAACGCACTTCGTACTTTAGTGCGTTTGGATGGTTAAGGTTTGCTGCGCAAAATCTGTAGGCCTTCACCCGGAACCAGTAGTTATCTATCGGAGCAACGGCATACAGAACAAAATCTATCCGCTCGGCTGAGGTTAGGATTACACTCTTCACCGACAGAGGCTCTAGGTCATTACCATCCGTGCTGATCCTTCCCGAATCAGTGTGAGTTCTGATCGGAAATTACCAGATCTAAAAGGGCTCCGACAATACTGGCAACCTGACATCCCTCGCGGAGGGTTATCCTACATACTAACAGGTGGCATATTCAAAATAAGACACACAAAGGTAGCACCAAACTTAGATTACTCGTTTACAGTTTATTACAATCGTTCTAATCAAAGTATCCGTTTCGAACATCTTTTGGAGGATGTGCCATCTGATAATTCTCTCCGATTTTCAACACCGACATCATTCCAGCTTCTGAGTGTACCTCCAAATGACAGTGATACATCCAGTAGCCTGGATTGTCACTGTAAAATCTGAATATCACATATCCAAGGCCAGGAACCTGACTAGTGTCCTTTGTAATGGGCGACCTATCCAAGCGGCGTGGCAGTGGCTGCTCTTTATCGATTTCCTCAATCTTAGAAATAAACAAAAATGATAAGAAGAAGATACATTATCAAGGAGTAGTCAACATACGTTCAGGATATCGTCCGCTCCAAGTACGCCCATGCCAACCACCTTGTAATGGATTCCATGCGTGTGTATGGGATGTCCAGTAGCCGTCTGCGATGAGACAACAAACTCTATGTACTCGTAGGCTGGAATCTGAATGACGTGAGGACACCGGCATAGGTTCTCCGTACAGTTCATCCCTTGGTCGAGTAATGATGATTGGTTACAGAAACTCGACTCGATATCCAAGAAGCGAGACTGCAACAAGGATAGAGAAGGTCTCTCAAAGTATATGTTATCCATTTGAAGGCCGAAGAAACCGTTTCGGTTGAATATATTCAAATGAGTGTAGAAGGTCTTGAAAACCTGGTTCGTTTCCCACTTGGTGTATTCCAGGCCGTTGATTTCGACTATGGTCACTTGGTTTGGATTGTCTGATGGCCCCTGATCGATTGGATTGAATTGCAGACCTCTTGGCTCGTATTCGTATTGTAGTGTCATTTTAGGGAATTCATTGTAAGGTGCCTCTTTGTATTGAATTACCGCTCCCTGATGGATAAGGCTTGCTGCGCAAAATCCGTAAGCCTTCACCCGGAACCAGTAGTTATCTATCGGAGCAGCGGCATACAGAACAAAATCTATCCGCTCGGCTGAGGTTAGGATTACACTCTTCACCGACAGAGGCTCTATGTCATTACCATCCGTGCTAATTAGAAGCATCTCGTGATTGTCGATCGATATCTCTATGGGACAATTAGCGTTTCCATTGTAGATTACACGAAAACGATATCTGTGACCTTGAGCTACTTGAAACCTGGTAGTTTCCAACGGATCGATTAGTTTTGAATTATTATTCAGGCCCATTCCATTAATGAGAACATTGGTTGGTGTTGTTATATTATAGTTGATGAACCAGTCTTCAATGTACACGATGTGTTCCGAGAGATCAAAGTCGTAGAGATGTGCATGGGGATCATGCGGCCGTCGAATAATCAGAGGACCACCAACACCATAGGATCGCTGGAAATTGAGATGACTATGCCACCAGTGAGTGCCGTAATCGGGAACGGGAAATTCATAACGAAAAGCTTCGGCGGGCTGGATGGGATATTGAGTGGCCATTGGTGCACCATCCATATAAGGTGAGTACTTCATTACCAAGCCGTGCCAATGAATGATTGTGGGCTCGCGTAAGAGATTCAGCACGTCTATGATGATTGTGTCGTTTTGACAAACCTCAATCGAGGGTCCTGGAAGTTGATGATTTACAACCATGATCGGAGTGTAGATGCCATCGGCTCGGATGCATCCTTTGGCCGGATCGTTACGGGCAAAGTAGCATACTTTGCCGACAGCTTCGTAGTAATGCACGACAAACTTCCAATAGCATGACATTGACTGGCCGGCGATGCATTCTCTATTACATGGATGCTTTTCGGTAAATGGATATGACGACTGAAGAGTGGATGATGCATATTCAGCGGAGTAGAGCTGCCTGGGCTTATCGATGTCCCCTGCGAGGATAGATAAGAAAAAGATAGAGTCTTGCTTTTATATTGGATCAGCGGTTAAGTTTTGGCGGTTTTTTGTCACTAAATGGTGGTTATGCTCATAAAATCGGGTTCTGTGATACAATATAAAAGTCCGTTTAAAATATC
Organism: Eumerus sabulonum; assembly: GCA_951905685.1. Taxonomy (NCBI): domain Eukaryota; kingdom Metazoa; phylum Arthropoda; class Insecta; order Diptera; family Syrphidae; genus Eumerus; species Eumerus sabulonum. Next base: position 13,679,257 of record OX645060.1, read on the forward strand.
TCAAGAACTACACTATGTAATGCTTTTTTTTACTATAAACAAGCCGAAAACGATTTAAAGACGCTCCGAAAAATGTGTGAAGTGTACAGTAAGAGTAGACGGCATGGGCTCGGGCATACAGGGTAAAGTTGCTGATCGCTCTCAACCTGGCGAGATGCCAGCAACGACTCCTGTTTAAATGCCCGGTCAAGTGGACATACGGCTTCCTCGTGGCGCCCTCTGAATAGCCTCTCCAACAACCGTTGGGAGGTGAACAAACCTGCGGCGGACTAACAATCCGCCCACGTAAAAAACGTAAAAGTTATGAATGAGCAAGAGACCTCGGATACAGAACCTTGTACACTCTCGGAGCTGCTTATAAACTAGAAAGAATCCTCACGCAGTACAAGGCGAATATTACTGCGATCCAGGAAATACGCTGGATGGTAAACGGTATGATGGGGAGGAAAAATTGCGACATTTATTACACCTGTCGGGAGGGAGGGAGCGAGCAAACAGAGCAAAGAAGTTGATCGCGTTTAACATGGCAAACGCCAGCTTCGATCTCTCTCCCTGCTCAATCCAAGTTGATACACAGCCTCCGCGTGGCCCCCCCTAAATAGGTAGCCTGGCGACCGCCAGGTAGTGAACCAATGTGTGCAGCGACCCAACCCCTTGTTCATGGGGAAAGAGGAGCTTGGCCCTCCAGGTTGAGGGTTGTGCTCAGGGGTAACATCCCTAACACGTAAAAACCAACTTGTTCCGAAACAACAACAAGCCTTGGATACGGACGGATACAAAGCTGACGACCCCTGCAAACGACTAACGGACTTGAGAGTCTGCACCTGGAATGTGAGGTCCCTTAGCAGACGGGGTGCAGGCGATCGATTGGAGCAAACCCTCAACTGCTACAAAGCAGATATAACCGCACTCCAAGAAGTGCGATGGAATGGACCAGGCAAAAAACGGATGAAAAACTGCGACATCTACTACGGGAACTGCTACAAGGAGAACAAGCAGCGCCTATTTGGGTGCGGATTCGATATTCGAGGAAGACTCCGACAAAAAGTCTTAAGCTTCCGAGATATAAGCGAACGCCTCATAAGAATCCGCATCAAAGCTAAATTTGGAAACATTAGCTTAATATGCGCTCACGCCCCAACGGAAGAAAAGGACGATCGGCTCAAAGAAGAATTCTACGATCTCCTAGACAGAACATATGCCCAATGTCCCAGCTACGACACAAAAATAGTCCTAGGAGATTTTAATGCATAACTGGGCAAGGACATATTTGAGTCGATCATAGGAAAGCATAGCCTCCATAACACCACATCCGACAACGGATTAAGGCTAATCGATTTCCTAGGGGGGCGTAACCTCCTTGTGGCAAGCACGCGATTCCCCCATCTCAACATCCACAAGGGTACCTGGCGGTCTTTTGATCAATCGACCACCAACCAGATTGATCACATTGCGATCGACGCCAGACACTCCTCCTGTATTCTCGAAGTACGAACCTTCCGAGGGGCCAACATCGACTCGGACCACTACCTTGTTGTAGCCAAGGTACGAATGAGGATATCAAGAATGTTTAGGAGTCGAGTAGGACTACGTAAGTTTGACGTCGTTGAATCTTTGCCGATCGTGTCTCCTCAAAGCTCTCTCAAAATCCGCCCACAGCAGCACAAACAATAGAGCAGGAATGGGCTCATTGCCAGAGCGCCGTCAGAGATGCTGCCTCAGAAGTGCTGGGTTTCAAACAGCCACCACCTAGAAACCCCTGGTTCGATGAACAATGCGAACAAGCCCATGCAGCAAAACAAGAGGCATATAAAGCCACGCTGCAACGACCGACGAGAGCTGCTCGCGAAATCTATGAGCAGAAGAGAAGAGAGGAACACACGCTTTTCAGAAGAAAGACGAGAGAGCACGGAAAGCGTGAGATCGAGGAGATGGAGAGATGCTTCCGCAGGAATGACGCCCATAGGTTCTACAATAAGGTAAAACGAACATGCCCTGGCTACAAAGCCAGAGCGGCGGCCTGCAAGGATGAAAGTGGAGAACTGGTAGTAGAGTCGCAGTCGATGCTAAGGATTTGGAAAGACCACTTCTGCCGACTGTATAACGGCGACGATAGACACGATAGCGCTGTCAGACAGAACGAGCCGTTCGTAATGGACGACAATGTAACAGAATTCAGTCCACCCGACCTAGACGAAGTCAAAATAGCGATATCAAGACTTAATTCTAATAAAGCCGCGGGCGCAGATGGCCTGTCTGCTGAGCTTCTTAAGGCGGCTGGAGATGAGCTGGTAAGGTGCTTGCACCATCTCATTTGCAAGGTATGGTCGGAGAAAAGCATGCCCGACGATTGGAATCTCAGCATGGTTTGCCCGGTCCATAAGAAAGGAGACCCCTATAACTGCGCCAACTATAGGGGAATAAGTCTCCTTAACATCGCATATAAGATCTTCTCTGCCGTATTGTGTGAACGCCTGAAACCGTTTGTGGATAACCTGATCGGCTCTTATCAGTGTGGTCTCAGGCCAGGTAAATCCACAATAGACCAAATATTTACGCTACGGCAGATCTTGGAGAAGACCCAGGAATACCAAATCGACACTCACCACCTCTTCGTCGATTTCAAGGCCGCGTATGACAGCGTATATAGAGGCAAGCTGTACAAAGCCATGTCTAGTTTCAACATCCCTGTCAAACTCGTCCGACTGTGCAGGATGACAATGGAGAATTCTCGCTGCTCCATTAAGGTCGGTAATGAACAAACCGAGACCTTTGATGTTAAAAAAGGATTTAGGCAGGGCGACGCGCTGTCGTGCACTTTTTCAACATCGTGCTTGCAAAGATCGTGCAAGAGTCACTGGTCACCACAAGAGGTACGATTTATTTCAAGTTTACGCAATTGCTTGCGTACGCCGACGATATTGACGTAATTGGACGAAAACAGCAAGACGTCAATGAGGCTGTCGTGAGCATTGAGGTAGAAGCGGCTAAGATGGGTCTCAAGGTTAATGAGGGTAAAACCAAATATCTGCTTTCGCCTAAAAGAGACGGACAACACTGACGTATTGGCCAGAACGTCACCATGGGCGGATATAACTTTGAAGTGATCAAGGAATTCGTCTATCTTGGCTCACTGTTGACCAGCGACAACAACACCAGCCCTGAGATAGAACGCAGAATCACTCTTGCCAACCGCTGTTTCTTTGGGCTCAAGAGGCAATTGAAAAGTAGAGCCCTCTCTGGGAAAACCAGGGTGACTCTATATAAGACCTTGATCAACCCAGTCCTCCTTTACGGCGCAGAGGCTTGGACCTTAACAAAAGCGGATGAAGATGCCCTTGATCGTTTCGAGAGGAAAATTCTGCGCACTATCTACGGTCCCGTTTGTTCAAACGGTGTATGGAGGAGAAGATATAACGAAGAACTGTTCGGGTTGTACAGCGACATCGGCCTGGTACGACTTCTACGGATACAGCGTCTAAGGTGGCTAGGCCATGTAGAGCGCATGGAAGATGCAGCTCCGACCCGAAAAGTCTCTGAATCCACTCCGGAAGGAAGGCGCGGCAGAGGACGGCCGCCTCAGCGGTGGCGCACGCAGGTGGAAGGGGACCTCAACCAACTGAGCGTGCGGCACTGGAAACAGCTGGCCAAGGACCGTGCCGGCTAGAGACGCTTGTTGGTTGAGGCCCAGGTTCACCACGGACTGTAGCGCCACCTAAGTAAGTAAGTATTACAGCTGTCACAAAAGATTGCACTTACTGGGATGCGGATTTGTCGTGGGAAAGCGGTTAAGGTCGAAGGTCATCGACTTTGAACCTATAAGTGATCGCTTGGCTGTGATCCGCATCAGAGGCAGATTTTATACCATCAGCCTTATATGTGCACACGCCCCTACCGACGAGACTGAAGACCCTATCAAGGAGGACTTCTATGACCTCCTGGACAACGCCTACGGAGCTTGTCCGGAGTACGATGTAAAAATCGTGCTCGGGGACTTCAACGCCAAAATCGGTAAGAAGAACACCCATGGCGGAGTGATCGGAAAGCACAGCCTCCACGATACAACAACAGATAACGGCTTCTGACTCGCTGACTTTGCGACAGCTTGTAATGCGGTGATAAGTAGCACAAGATTCCCTCGTAAGCGAATCCACACAGCAACCTGGCGATCTCCGGACGGTCGAACCGTCAACCAAATCGACCATGTGCTCATTGACGCAAAGCACTCGTCAAACATCCTGGATGTGCGAACATTCAGAGAGGCAAATGTCGACTCTGACCAATTCCTAGTAGCAGCAAGATTCAGAGCTCGACTGTCCAATGTCAGAAAGCTGCACCAGCCCATCAGGAGGAGGTTCGACATTGGGCGGCTGAGCACACCGGAGGTTACCAGAGTCTACAGGGAGCAGCTGAGCGAAAGCCCCTACGGTATGCCTACGTCGAACACAACTGCCAATAATATGTGGCTGCATTGCCGCTCAGTCATTCAGGAAGTCGCCGAAAGCACCTTAGGATACCTTCCACCCCCGACAGGAAACCCGTCGTATGCGAGTGTGAGCAGAAAAAGGCAGCAACCGACGAGGCGTACCAAAAGGCGATACAGCGAAACACCAGAGCAGCGCGAGAGTAGTACCGAACCAGAAGAAGGGAGGAGTAAAAACTATTGCGACAAAAGGAAAGAATTTTCGCTGTCTCCCAGCTCAAGGATATCGAGGAGTCTAGGGATAAACATAAAATACGAGCCCTTTACAAGAAAGCCAAAGGCCTTGCAGGAGGCTTCAAAAAGGGCACCCTGGCTCTTCGAAACTGCGAGGGTAATCTTGTCACCGACCCGCAGGGAATAGTTGATGTATTTAAGCAGCACTTCCAGCAGCTGCTTAACGAGCATGACCAAGAGAGAGTGGTAGGGACCGAGGAAATCTCAACTCCAGCCGCTGAAGTAGTCCTCCCACCCAGCATCCAAGAAGTCGGCACAGCTATTCAGAAGCTGAAGAACAACAAGGCCGCAGGCTCAGATGGCTTGCCATCAGAGCTCTTCAAGGCTGGCGGCGATGTTCTGGTAGGGAGCATGCACCAGATCATCTGCAGAATTTGGGAAGACGAAAGCATGCCCGACGACTGGAATACCAGCTCTATATGCCCCATCCACAAAAAAGGCGATCCTACCTCTTGCAAGATCTATAGTGGTATATCCCTGCTCAATGTCGCATACAAGATCCTGTCCAGCGTATTGTGTGAACGTCTAATACCATTTTGCACCGCACTAATCGGCAGCTACCAGTGCGGCTTCCGGCCCGGCAAATCAACTATAGACCAAATTTTCACACTTCGACAAATCCTGGAACAGACCAACGAGTTTCGAATCGATACACACCATCTTTTCATCGATTTCAAAGCCGCATACGACAGCATTCATCGTTAAGAACTGTTTGGGGCGATGGCCGAATTCGGGATCCCGGTAAAACTGGTCCAGTTGTGTCGCGCCACGCTAAAAAACTCGCGATGCACCGTGCAACTCGGTTTTAGGACCTCGGAACCATTCGAAACATGCACCGGATTTCGGCAAGGAGATGCGCTGTCATGTGACTTCTTCAACCTGGTGCTGGAGCAGATAGTGCGACGGGCAGGCGTCAACAGGGAAGGCACTATCTTTTACAAGTCCATCCGGCTGCTAGGATACGCGGATGATATCGACATCATCGCGTGTTCTCGCCGTGGCATTGTGGAAGCATTCACGGCGATTGAAGAACAGGCGAAACGAGTTGGTCTTAAGGTCAATGAGGACAAAACGAAGTACATGCTGTCAAGCAAAAACCAATCCGTCGCTCACCACCTGGGACAAAATATAACAATTGACAGCTACAATTCAGTTCGAGGTAGTTAAGGAGTTTGTCTACCTCGGGGCAAACGTAAATTCCACAGTGGAGATCCGGCATAGAATCGCCCTTGGCAACCGCTGCTACTTCGGCTTGTCCAAACAACTGGGGTGAAAACTCCTCACTCGAAAGACCAAAGTCATGCTTTACAAAACGCTCATTCTGCCAGTCTTGCTGTACGGAGCCGAAAGCTGGTGGATAAGCAGGACAGCGGAGCTGATTTTGGGTTCTTTCGAAAGAAAAATTCTGCGCCGGATATTTGGTCCTGTCTGTGAGGAAGGTGAATGGAGAAGAAGACACAACCGCGAACTCTACGAGCTGTACCAAGATGTGGATGTAGTCCGGATGGCAAGGATCCGTCGACTACACTGGCTCGACCACATCGAGCGCATGGACATCAACGCTCCAGCTAAGAGGGTCTTCGACTCCGAGCCTCCTGGTTCGAGAAGAAGAGGAAGACCGAATCTCTGGTATAAAGACCAAGTAATCGCGGATGTAAGACATCTTGGTCTTGACAACTGGAAGCAGCGTGCCCGGGACCGTCAAGGATGGAAGGCAGCTATAGCTCAGGCTCAGATCCTCCATGGATCGCAGGCCTGATAAGTAAGTAAGTAAAGTAATAGCGGACTTAATCACCTGTGTAAAAAATAAATCACACACAAGTTGAGTGATTGTGAGAGAAGCTTGGCTCTGGCCTTTCTTGGGCTGTAACGCCACCAAAGGAAGAACGACTTAATCAACATTCACGTCCACTGGTAAATGGTAACCATAAAGTTCAAAAATGCTTTTAACTAATTCGCGACTTTGTAAGAATAAAATCCGTCTAATAATGGACTCGTCTACGTCATGGAATCCCCGTTTCAGTGAATGAGTCTTAAATATATTCCACACATTACCAATATAATGTCTTTATGCAAAGTATGTTAAGCAATCCCAAAGCTTTAATGCGGTCATTGGCATCACAGCGCTTTTAAATCGGATTGTTTTATCGCAAACGATGCTCTAGAGATAGAGCAAACGTCAGAAGCACTATGTTACACGTTACTTGTTATTTGACAGACCACGAAAACGTCGTTTTCTACACGTCTTACTTGTAACTAACAGTATAGCAGATCATACCTTCACTGATCGTAGAGTATGCAAACGTTAAAACGATTGCAATGGCAAGTAAACTCATCGTTTCGACAATTTAAATTCAAAATCAAAAGTCCTTTTATCCTTTTTCACTATTCTGACTATTCTACCGATAGATACACCCTAATCCCGATATGAAATGACAACTGCTTGAGCGGGAACATCTTTTCGGATATTTATAGAATTTTTTCCAAACAAAGTAGAAGTTGAAGAAAGCCATTAGAGATACATGGGTTTGCAGAATCATCTCAACACTCTTTCGAACTACATTAAACTATGCAAATCGGAGCAGATCCGATGAGGAAGATACTTAGGAATTCATTGACCATTCATATTCATATCGTCAATTTGAATTCGATGTCTGGAGAACGGCAACAATGCACTATATAAGATCATTGGCCGATTGATGACTATCTCTGATCTTGATCCCAGCAAGGATAGATACACGTGCTATTTGATCTTAAACATTTAGTTACGTATTTAAAACCAACAAAATTGAATTTCAGCATCGATGACGCATTTCAATTTAAAGTGAGATACAAGTTTGTTGATCACATGCATATTTATATTGCCCTTAGGCCGAGCGGCACTGCTTTTTGCTTTAGTATCAAAGAAGCGAACACGCGATGGTCCAATTATAAACTTTAACACAAAATATCTATTCAGAATAGTCGGATAGAGTTCAAATGCTGTCTCATAACCCCTATGGCTATGGGACACTAGTGCTACGCCAAAATCATTACCATAATTTTGAGCAGAGTCATTCATGATGCCACGGTCTTTCTGCAGCATACCCATCAGCCCCACCAAATGCTGCATAAACAGATGGTTAAGGTCGATCACTACTGGTCGCAGTGGCCACAGTGATCAGGCGACTTTGTCCCATCCCCTAATCCATTCTAACTCTAACTCTTGAGCAGAGTCATGAAAAATTGTTGAAGGAATTCAAGTTCAGCCCAGACCACAAGCTCATCTACGTGCGTGAGGCAGGCTAGCCAAGAGCTTGTATCTTAACTAAATGCAACATAAAAACACTCCTATTCTCATCTTACAGTGATCAAGAAACAAGGGCAATAAGCATCGAGGGCAACTCTTCTAAGCTCTGGATTGCCTCGGCCTATCTGGCCCACGACCACCCAGGTCCACCCCCTCGAGCCAACTTGAGGAGTTTGATCACGGATACAGAGCTAGCATATGCCGGACTTATTAAAGGGTGTGACGCAAATGCATACCACACGATATGGGGTCATGACGATCAAGGTGAGTCACTGTCTAATTATATGTTACATACAAACCTCATCGTATGCAATATTGGCTGTGGACCAACTTTCATCACCAATAACAGGCAAGAAGTTCTAGATGTAACCTTTGCATCGCAGGAAATCGTCGAAAAAATCAGGGAAAGAGCACTCCTTCTCTGACCATCGCTACATTCAGTTCAACATAGCCAGTCACGTCATTGCCCAGGCTCCTTTCAGGAACTAGAAGAAAACTGACTGGCACAAATACAGAACCCAAGTTGAAACCTACCTCGGGGCCAAGCACCTTACCTATCTGCGTAACTCTGCCGAACTAAACAGCTCATTAAATGAGCTGACAGGAACTCTCAACAGCGCAGTATCCGAATATAGCGCTATAAGCAGCCCCTAGAGGAAAACCCAAACCCTCCTAGTGGAGTAAAGAGATAGTCTGCCTTAGAATAGGGAGCAGAAAGTCCTTTAATTGCTTTGTTAATTTACTCGCTTGCAAGAGAACGACTCCTATAAGGAAGCACTTAAATCCTTCAAACAGCGACCAGGAAAGCGAAAAGGCAATCGTGGAGGAACTTACTTACTTACTCAGATGGTGCTACAGTTCGGGGTGAACCAGGGCCTCAAACAACAAGCTACTCCAGCCGACACGATCTTTGGCCAGCCTCTTCCAGTGCCGCACGCCCAGCTGGTTGAGGTCCCCTTCCACCTGTGCGCGCCACCTTAGATGCGGTCGTCCTCTGCTGCGTCGTCCCTCGGGGTTGGTGTCGAAGACTCTTCGGGCCGCAGCGGTGATGTCCATTCGCTCTACATTGCCCAGTCATCTTAGACGTTGGATCCGAAGACGTCTAACTAGGCCGATGTACAGCCCGTACAGTTCTTGGTTGAATCTCCTCCTCCACCCTCAGTTTACGCACACGAGACCAAAGATTGCACGCAGAATTTTCCTCTCGAAACGCGTAAGAGCCTCTTCATCCGCTTTTGATAAAGTCCAAGCCTTAGCGCCGTAGAGTAGGACCGGGATGATTAAGGTTTTGTAGAGGGATACCTTCGTTTTTCGAGAGAGGGCTCTACTACAGTTGCCTCTTGAGCCCAATGAAGCAGCGGTTGGCAAGAGTTATTCTGCGTTCTATCCCTATCGAGCCAAGGTAGACGAAGTCCTTGACTACTTCAAAAACATAGCTGCCGAAGGTGTCGTTCTGACCAAGACGTCGAGGTTGCGCGGCTTTCTTTAATGACAGCTATATTTAGTCTTGTCCCCATTTACCCTTAGACCCACTTTAGCCGCTTCTGCTTCAATGCTTGCGAAAGCCTCATTGACGTCTCGCTTTGTCCGCCCAATAACTTCAATGTCATCTGCGTAGACAAGCAATTGTGTAGACCTCTTGTATAGGCCGCAGAGTCTCGCACGATCTTTTCAAGAATGATGTCAAAGAAATCACATGACAGTGCGTCACCCTATCTAAAACCTTTCTTAACACCGAAGGGGTTGGTTAGTTCACCTCCGACCTTAATAGAGTAGCGAGAGTTCTTCATAGTCATCCTGCACAGTCTGACGAGTTTGACAGGAATGTTGTTAAAACATGACATCGCTCTGTATAGCTCGTCTCTATAAAGGCTGTCATATGCGGCTTTAAAGTCGACAAAAAGATGGTGCCTGTCGACCTGGAATTTGTGGGTCTTCTCCAAGATCTGCCGTAGTGTAAATGTTTGGTCTATCGTGGATTTGACTGACCTGAAACCGCACTAGTAGGAACCTATCAGATTGTCCGCGAACGGTTTCAGGCGCTTACACAGTACGGCAGAGAGGATCTTGTACGCAATGTTCAGGAGGCTTATCCCTCTGTAATTGGCGCAGTCATAGGAGTCTCCTTTCTTATGGGCCGGGCAAACGATACTGAGATTCAATTCATCGGGCATTCATTCTTCCGACCATATCTTGCAGATGAGTTGATGCATGTTCCCTGACCAGCTCACCGCCAGCTGCTTTAAACAGTCCCGCGGGGAGTCCGTCTGCTCCAGCGGCTTTATAAGACTTAAGTTTCGATATCGCTATCTTAACATCGTATTGGTCGGGTGGACGTGATTCTCCTTCGTCTTCGTCCATTGTGAATGGTTCGCTCTGCCTGACGGTGGCATTTTGACTATCATCGCCGTTATACAGTCTGCAGAAGTGGTCACTAGAGAGAAGAAGAAGGCCTACAGAGACTGGATTCTCTTGGGGGACTCTGCTTCTCGTGACCGATACACTGTGGCGCGAAGAACTTGCAAATTTGCTGTGCGAGCAGCGAAAGAGCAGTCCTGGAAGGAGTTCGGCGAGAAGTTTGAAGGCTACCACAGGTCTCTGAAAAGGATATTCTGGCAAACCATTCGCCGGCCCCGAGGAAGGAAATTCAACATAATCGAAGGAGTTAAGTCCAAAGATGGTGTGTTGCTCTCCAATGAGATGGACATCTTACACAGATGGAGCGAACACTTTTCGGAGCTGCTCAATCCCGAACAGGGCACTGAGGGGACAGACCTATAGTCTTGCGTGTGGCGGAGAATAGTCCAACAGGGGAGGAAGTCATTTTAGCGATTGAATCATTAAAAGTTGGCAAATCCGCCGGTGTGGATGAAATTCGGCCAGAAATGCTTAAGGCAATGGGTAAAGAGGGAGTATTATGGCTCTCTCGTGTCATTAAGGTGGCCTGGGAATGCGCTGAGACACCCGGCGATTGGCAAACTGGGGTGATTGTTCCTCTTTTCAAAAAGGGGGATAAAAAAGAGTGCTCCAACTATAGGGGTAAGGTCTACGCTAAGGTGTTGGAGGCGCGTTCTAGAGCTGTAGTCGAATCCAGGATAGGGGATGAACAGTGCGGGTTTCGTCACGGCAGAAGTACAACCGACCAGCTTTTCACTCTAAGAATGGTACTTGAGATGGCTTGGGAGTACGCCAAACCAATCTACAGCTGCTTTGTAGATTTGGAAAAGGCGTACGACCGAGTTCCTCGAGGTAAACTCTGGAGTGTTCTGCAAGAGTATGGGATTGATGGTCCTCTGTTGAGGGCCATTCAGTCTCTATACACAAACTGTAGCAGCTGCGTTCGGGTTAACGTTAGTAGATCAACACCTTTCACCGTGGGCGTTGGACTTCGCCAAGAGTGCGTCATGTCACCTCTTCTTTTCATTATATACATATATAGACTGGATGTTGCAGCGCAGTCGAGGCGAGGAGTGTTTCACATTGGGAGAGTTGAGGATAAGTCATCTTCTTTTTGCAGATGACTTAGTTGTCCTCACATCCTTCCAGATGGAACTTCAGCGCGCGCTAGATCGGTTTGTGGCCGTATGTGCTGATGCTGGAATGAGGGTTAACGTGGACAAATCCGAGGTTATGGTTATTTCCAGAACACCTGTCCAATGCATTGAAGCCGGTGGAGAGGTTTAACTATCTCGTTGTCTTCTTCACGGGTGATGGGAGGAGTAACTGCAGGATTGGCCAAGTTGGGTCAATTTTAAAACAGTTTGGAAGATCTGTAATCAGGAAGACCGAGCTTGATGTCAAAGCCAAGTTAGCGGTTTCTCAGTATTTGTTCCAACTCTCACCTATGGTCATGAAATTTGGGGGGGTCTCATAAATGTGACCAACTGTGACAAGGACGGCGAGGGGTAAAAAAATCACGAAATTTGTGTGACGTACTTTATGGGTGACCTCTTGGCACAAGCTCGTTAGCCAACGGCCGCCTGACTACGTGCTTATAGACAAAGCGCTATAAGCTTCAAACCGTCTATAGAGTCTAATAACAAACACTCCATCTCTCACAATTTCCCCCTACCTGACAACACGTTGTTTTCTTCTCGAAAGAACTAGAACTTTTCCAGCCACACAAGACACAGTTTTACTCACATTTCGATCTTTATTATGTAAAGACAAGAAAAAACAATTTTCTACATATAAAAACGAAAAAAAGGCAGTCAAATAAGGTTACACGAAAACTACTAATCCTAAATTAAAACACCTAATCACATATCCAGGCCCTCCTGAGCGGCCAGGATAGTCTTGATCTTTATCAACAATTCCTTCTTCACGGCGTCCGGAACGATAGAGCGCGCGTTCGGCGTCACTTCCTCTATCAGCTGGTCGATCTTAATGTTACCACCGTTCTCCTTGATAATGTTACGGCACATCAACTTGACTTGGTCCTTCCAACCGCACTCGGCTAGACGATTACAAAGCAAATCCTTTAGTCTGTGAGGAGAAAATGTGGTTTTATAACGAAGTAAATGGAATATGGTAAGTAAAACTCACTTGGATCTGTCGCCAGATAGGATAGTGGCCTGGTCAACTGTTTTTGTTAGCGACATTGAAGACATTTTGTTTATATTTTACTAATCTCCTGCGGGAACTGATATCTGATATTCTAAAGTAAAGAAAATTGCTTTGCTGAAATGTCATCGACAAATGTCAGTAAGACATACAACTAGCACTGTATTATCGACAGTGTCCTCATGTACAGTAAGAGCATTTGCTTTGAAATAAAAAAGTTTTAAAACGATTTTGAAATTTAAAAAAAAGTTAATAGTCTTTATAAGTGGCTGTTAACTAACAAAAAGTTGGCTTTCTTACCATCAAAAGAGTCCTGCTGAGATCGAAACAAAGGCAGTTAGACGGTGCAAGGTCCGGGATATACGGTGAATACCGCAAAACTTCTCAACCAAACTCAATTTGTTCCTAGACATCAAACATGTGTGTGACCTGATATATATTTTTTTTTATAAGGGGCTAGTGCTAATAATAGGATGGCAAAGGACTAACAAAGACCACGTAGGGGTGGAATCTATCCGACGGATGCCGGCCTGCTAAAAAGCGAGAAGAGCCATCGCAGTCGAACATCTTGCGGCACTTTTAGTAAGTTCCATCCCCATCACCTCGTGAAGCCATCTAGAGATTTCCTATGGAAATTGCAGATGGGGAAGGCGAACAGTGAGCCTTCTACACCAAAAAACAAGATTAGTCGGTTGGGCTACGGCCTAGTAAAAGCCGTAATCGTAAAAAAAAAAACTCAAACTCCGAAACAACCACAAGCCTCGGATTAAACCGACCGGTTTAATGCTGGCGACCCTTGTAAAAAACGAAACGATCTTCGGCTTTGTACGTGGAATGTTAGGTCCCTAAACGGGCCACGTGCAGCCGAACAACTTGCAGACGCCCTAGACCGCTATAAGGCGGACATCACCGTCATCCAGGAAATGCGACGGAATGGACCGGGTATAAGGCGGATGAAAAAGTGCGATACTTACTACGGCGACTGCTATAGGGAGAGAGGGCAACGATTGTTTGGATGCGGATTTGTTGTTTAAGGCGGACTAAGGCAAAAAGTCCTAGGCTTTCGGCATGTGATCGAACGCCTCATAACAATCCGTACCAAAGCTAAATTTTTTAACATTAGCCTGATCTGCGTCCACGCCCCCACGGAAGACAAGGATGACTCAGCCAAAGATGAGTTCTACGATCTCCTAGACAGAACGTATGCCCAATGTCCCAGCTATGACATCAAAATTGTACTAGGAGACTTCAATGCTAAGCTGGGTAAGGAAAGCATATTTGAACGAGTAATCGGCAAACATAGCCTACACGACACCACCTCCGATAACGGACACAGGCTGATTGATCTTGCTACGGGGCGAAATCTCCTTCTAGCCAGTACGCGCTTCCCGCACCTCGATATACACAAAGGCACCTGGCGGTCTTTTGATCAATCGACTACCAACCAGACTGATCACATCGCGATCGACGTCAGACACTCCTGCACTATTCTTGATGTTCGAACATTCCGAGGGGCTAACATCGACTCGGACCACTATCTTGTTGTAGCCAAGATGCGCTTACGGATATCACGAACGCAACGGAGTAGAGTAAGAATACAAAGTTGTGACGTCGGAAGGCTCGTGCTTTTACCGATCGCGTCTCCCTTAAGCTCTCCAATACACCTCAATCCTCCACGCTATCAATAGAACAGCAGTGGAGCCTTTGCAAACAAGCCCTGAAAAGCTCTGCATCCGAAGTTTTGGGTATCAAGGCTCCACCACGAAGAAAAACCTGGTTCGATTACGAGTGCAGGAGGATTCATACAGCGAAGCAGGATGCATATAAGGCCTCGCTGCATAAAAGAACAAGAGCAGCTCGTGAGCTCTACGAGTTAAAAAGAAGGGATTGAGGATTTGGAGAGGTGTTACTGCAGGCGTGACGTTCGAAAGTTTTATCAACAGATAAAGCGAACATGCCAAGGTTATAAAGCCAGAACGGAAGCTTGCAGGGATGAGAACGGACACCTAGTAGTAGAACAGCAGTCGATGCTGAGAATATGGAAAAACCACTTCTGCAGACTGTATAACGGCGATGTTAGTCAATATACCGCTGTCAGGCAGAATGATCCATTTCTAACCGACGGAGACCGCAGAGGATTCTGTCCCCCTGACCTCGACGAAGTTAAGATTGCCATATCGAAGCTCAAGTCGAATAAAGCTGCTGGCGCAGATGGACTGTCTGCTGAGCTCTTCAAGGCAGCTGGGGATGACCTGGTTGGGAGCATGCACCAGCTCATCCATAAGATATGGTTAGAGGAAAACATGCCCGAGGAATGAAGTCTCAGCATCGAATGCCCGACCCACAAGAAAGGAGACCCATCTGATTGCGCCAACTATAGAGGAATAAGTCTCCTTAACATCGCCTACAAAATCTTCTCTGCCGTTTTGTGTGAACGCCTGAAGCCTTTTGTAAATAAGCTGATAGGTCCTTATCAGTACGGATTCAGGCCAGGGAAGTCCACCATCGACCAAATCTTCACACTACGGCAGATCCTGGATAAAACCAATGAATTTCAAGTCGACACTCACCACCTATTTGTCGACTTCAAAGCCGCATACGACAGCGTAATTAGAGACGAGCTATACAAGGCTATGTCTACATTTGACATACCTGCTAAGCTCGTCAGACTATGCGGGATGACTTTGGAGAATGCTCGCTGCTCCATCCGAATCGGTGAACACCTTACCGATAGTTTTGATGTCAAAAAAGGATTTAGGCAGGGCGATGCGCTGTCCTGTGATTTCTTCAACATCATATTGGAAATGATTGTGCAAAAATCACTGGCCAATACAAGAGGCACAATCTATTTCAAATCCTCGCAACTCCTTGCATACGCCGACGATATTGACATAATAGGTAGATCACAGCGAGATGTCAATGAGGCGTTTGCGAGTATTGAGATGGAGGCGGCGAAAATTGGTGTGGCGGTAAACGAGGGCAAAACTAAATGTATGCTTTCATCAAAAAAGGACGCCAACACCGACGTCTCGGCCAGAACGTATATATAAGTTCGAGGTAGTTAAGGACTTCGTCTACCTTGGCTCCGCAGTGACCTGGAACAACGACATCAGTTCCGAAATCAAACGCAGAATCACTCTTGCACTCACTCAGGAGGCAACTGAGTAATAGAGCCCTCTCCCGAACGACAAAGTTGACTCTCTATAAGAACCTTATCATCCCGGTCCTATTGTACGGCGCAGAAGCATGGACACTATCAAAAGCGGATGATGAGGCCCTTGGTCGGTTCGAGAGAAAGATTTTGCGCGTGATTTTTGGGCCTATAAACGCAGACGGGGGATGGAGGAGAAGATTCAATCACGAACTTTACGGGCTGTACAGCGACATGAGCCTAGTCAGGCGTCTACGGATTCAACGCCTAAGATGGCTGGGCCATGTAGAGCGAATGGACACCACAGCTCCAGCCCGGAGAGTCTTTGAATCCAACCCCGAGGGACGAAGAAGCAGAGGATGGCCGCCCTTAAGATGGCGCACACAGGTGGAAGGGGACCTCAGCCAACTGGGTGTGCGGCAATGGAAAAGGCTAGCGAAAGATCGTGCTAGATGGAGGGGCATGTTGGTTGAGGCCCAGGTTCACCCCGAACTGTAGCGCCCACTAAAAAGGAGAAGAAGCGCCACGTAAGTAAGTATTTCATTTAACATCACACTAGCTAAATGTCAAATTTGAGAATCAGCACCATTGATCAGCGACCATAATTGGACGGAGAGTCCTAAATGCCCAACATCAAATCAAATATGGCCAAGATCTAATGCAGAGGCTAGTGGTATGCTTATCTTGTCCCCGTCAGTCGCTGCATGTTTTCATTAATTCAATAAAACAGCGTAGCCACACCCAGCCTTCCATCGCTCGTTGTCATCTACGCCATTATTGGTTATTATCAATAAACAGTCTTTCCCATTCCAAGTCACGCACTTGTAGTCATCAACCCCCCTAAGCGCCTATAAAAGGTCACGTCCCATTAACCAACATCAAATTAAGTCAGCCACCGGCACTCGACTACAGTCTGCATTCATGCAGAACCCTTCCCTCATTCAATCCCATGCATAGGCTACCCCACCACGCGGAAGAAGTGTGACGACAAGGTGCACCGTCTAATCGCCGCTAAAATTAGTCATCATCCGATGACTTCATGGACTGGCCCATGTAGGGTGGAGAACTGTAAAGAGCGATCGATACTTTTGCCGCATACGATTCTACATGGACAAATCTGGATTTCTCGTTCTGCCGCATAACAGCCGACTTGCGTAGTAACGTCAATAAGTATCTCTATCTACTCGTACTATAGTTAGCTGGCAAACTTGTTTTGGTTGTCACGTACCTACATATGAGGTAACTAGACAGATGGCAATGTGCCAGGTGGAATACCCCTCACCATATTTGGTGCGAGCACATATGGAAGGAAAGCAGTTAAAGAGCATCTTGAACGGATGGAAGCAACTGATTCTTGAACATTCCATCAAGTACTGGGGAAAGTCAAAGAAATTGGGGTTAAATCGCTGATTCCGTGGATTTCTAGAGCGTTTTTCATGCCACATGGTTCGGTTCCGTTGTAGACCATATTTGGCATTTTCTCTCAGATATACCTGTGTCGCGCAGTCGAACGCCAAGATTGAAGAAAGAGACCATTATGTGGGGAGCGAGCTCGTTTGGGCGGCTGGTTGTTATTCAATAAAATGAGATCATGATTCAAGTCGCAATGGTCGTCAGAGGCATTTATGTTTGTCCATGACGTAAGCTTGTTGTTTACCAGGTTGTTTAATAATAATGCTGACTGAAGAGAGGTGCGTGGATGAAGGTTTCACTTACTTTGATTAATGATTAAATGAAAAGGATGAGAAGACTGACCGGCCTTTTATAGAACTTGACATCATATGAATGTTGATAGAAACAGTATGGACCTGATGATCTCAAAAAAGCTTTTAAACGTATAAAATGGCTGGGCCATCAAGAGCGAATGGACATCACCGCTCCAGCTCGTAGAGTCTTCGACATCAACCCCGAGGAACGACGCAGCAGAGGAAGACCGCATCTAAGGTGGCGCGTACAGGTGGAAAGGGACCTCAAGCAACTGGGCGTGCGGCATTGGAAGCGGCTGGCCAAAAATCGTGCTGGCTGGAGAGACTTGTTGGTTGAGGCGCCATCTATGTAAGTAAGTAAGTATTGGAACCCTTAGGCTTGTCTGACCACTGCATGATATCAGCAAAATTCTCGAACTCCCACCATCCAGTTAAAGAAAAAGCTCCTAAGAGAACACTATGGCTATACGAGAAAGCCAACTGGTGCGGCCTTAACAACTTCTTTGGGATCTTTAACTGGTCGTTGTGCTTCCTCGACAACGACGTGGACGCCGCAACTGATATTATCGTAAACATTATCCGAATCGGCATGGCAAATTTTATTCCCAGCAATATTAAAAGCACCAGGCCTAAGGATAATACGTGGTTTGACTCGAGCTGCAAAGACGCTATTAGGCTCAGGGAGCTAAGTTTTCGGGCCTACAAGGCAAACAGCTCTGAGGAAAACCGAAAAAAGTACATACGAGCCAGAAATGACTGCAACACCCACATTCGACGGATTAAATTCCAATCCGACCAAAAATTTAGGCGTAAGATCCTTCAATGTCCCAAAGGTAGCAAAAGTTTCTGGTCGTTTGTAAAAAACGTAAAAAACTCAACTAAGTCGTCTATACCGACGCTCATCCACAATGACATTCCAGCTGTCACCCCCTTAGACAAAGCTAACCTATTTGCTGCCCATTTCGCAACCAGTTCTCAGCTGCCAGCTTGTACTTTGTCTCCGCCTGTACTAGAGTGCATCAATTCCACCATGGGACTAATCCACTTCCGCACTCGTACAGTCGCAAGGGTTCTTAAAGACCTCGACATACACAAATCCGCTGGTCCAGATGGTATTGCCCCAATAGTTCTGAAAAGGTGTTCTTCTACGCTGGCAAAACCACTGCGTAAGCTTTTTCACCTTTCCTACACCTCTGGGCTCTTTCCGAGTAGGTGGAAAACAGCATTTGTCCAGCCTATACCCAAAAAAGGCGAATCATCTTCTCCCTCCAACTACCGACCCATTGCACTAACGTCCCTTCTTTCCAAGGTCATGGAAACGCTGATTAACCGTCAGCTTAAGAAATATCTTGAATCACGGAAACTCCTCAATGACCGCCAATACGGTTTCCGCAGCAACAGATCCACTGGTGATATGATGGCATATCTCGCTGAAAAGTGGAATAACTCGCTTCACCAAGCAGGTGAAAGCAAAATTGTTGCACTAGATATTTCGAAAGCACTTGACAGGGTTTGGCATGAAGCCCTTTTGTCGAAAATGCATGCTTTTGGGATCGATGTGTCTCTCTTTCAATGGATTAGAAGCTACCTTTCGAATCGTTCAATTCAAGTTGTTTTGGACGGATTCAAGTCTGATACTCACTTTGTAAATGCCGGTGTTCCCCAGGGCTCCGTTTTGTCTCCGACACTCTTTCTTATTTTTATAAATTATCTCTTGTCTGTTACTTCTAATCCAATTCACTCCTTCGCTGACGACAGTACCCTCAGCTTCTCATATTCGTTCACCAGTTTACGACCCTGCACTTCGGTTGTAGATAATGAGCGGCAGCGTATGTCAAGCTCATTAAATTCCGATATCGACAGCATCATCCAAGAGGGTAAAAACAATAGAGTGGAATTTAATGCTTCCAAAACACAATGCTGTCTCTTGTCGTTAAAGCGTATAAATAACCCGCAGCCATTATCCATGAATGGCACGAGTTTAACGCTCATGTCTGGTCCGGTGCTTCCAAGACCTCACTGCACCTACTAGACAGAATACAAAAACGAGCCATAAAACTGATAGGTGACTCCAGCATCACCAAAACATTAGACTCGCTGGAACACCGCAGGAATGTTACCTGCCTCTCCCTGTTTTATCGTTACTACCACCAAAAATGCTCTGATGAAATAGCCAGTTGCATTCCGCCCCTTCAACATTTCTCCCGCAATACACGTCTCTCTAGGAATGCTCACCAATATACTCTGAAGCCCGCTTTCGGACGTACTGTCAAATATAGAGAATCTTTCATTAACCGAACCACACGAATCTGGAACTCCCTGCCGGATTCGGTTTCCCCCCCTCAATGCAACATGCAAGCATTTAAGATCAATGTCCATCGGCATCTCCTCTATTCCTCTTCCTCTCTACCTTCTGCCCGCACTGTGTCACCGACATAATAAGGTTATTAGACCTTGTGTGCGCGCAAATTATTTAAAAAAAAAAAAAAAAAGTAAGTAAGTTTGGTCCAGAGAAATGAAAGTCTGGAATCTTCTTTCAGATAAAGTCCCCTTAACAACCCTGTTATGACCCGGATGTGAAAGACTTGACTTTATCTACAGAAATTCATAATACATACACATCTCCAAAGAGGGTGTCGGTGCGCAGTGGTTAACGTGTTTGATTCTGACGCGCGATGAGCGAGTTCGGATCCCAATAGCACCAACTCCATCGAATGTTTATTTCGCGGCGTCCCTCCTAGTCGGGGTACTGACAAAACCCCCCGTAGTATACTTGTCATGAATACAATTGTTAAGCTTCAACGCCTTCA
Organism: Eumerus sabulonum; assembly: GCA_951905685.1. Lineage (NCBI taxonomy): Eukaryota > Metazoa > Arthropoda > Insecta > Diptera > Syrphidae > Eumerus > Eumerus sabulonum. Next base: position 13,699,493 of record OX645060.1, read on the forward strand.
GAGATAAGCGTGTCTCAGTATTACAGGCGCTATGCCAACCTGCCCCACGGCAGCCCAAGAAGCACTGATTGGGCTCGCTCCACTGCACCTTTTTATCAAAAAGGTGGCATTACGCAGTGCAATCAGAATTCTTTGTTCGGGAACAAATATGACATGTAGACCCGTGGGTCACATGACCATATTACAATACTTTCCCGAGCTGGATATGATTACCACGGTCTCGGACGCATTGCCACACACCTTCACTTTTGACAAGAGATTCGAGATATTGATCCCGAATCGCTCAGCATGGACAAAACAGTGATCCCTTGCTAAATATCAAAGGCCTTAGGTGGTATACGGATAGCTCCTAAAAGGCTTCAGGCGTTGGCGCCAGCATCTTTGGACCAAATCGCAAGATCTCGAAGGCCCTGGGAATGAGTTCCAGCATCTTTCAAGCAGAGTTGCATGCCATGCGCCAATCTAAATCTTGAGACTGGCATAAGAGGAGTAACCATCAACATACTCTCTGATAGCCAAGCAGCGCTTAAAGCGCTTGGTTCGTACGGCAAGAACTCAAAAACCGTCAAGGAATGCCATGATGCCCTACAAGACCTCGCCAGAAGAAACAGTGTGCAACCCGACAGCTGTTCCGCCTACAATGCGCTGCTGTTTTCTGTGTCGAAAACACGTAATCGCTATTGTCGTTCAATTGACTTAATGCGACGATGAATTAGTCATGAAAACATGCAATGCGGAGGCACAAATCCAGCGGATAAATAAGTAAATCCGACCAGATGTTGATGCCTAATCTCAGTTGAGGGTAAACCCAGATTCATTCGAATGACATCATCCCAATTGGGGCCGTCGCCAACACTTGCTTACGCCCCACACTGCAGCAAATCGTTTCTGAGTCGAACTATGAACGCATTGAGCGAGGCGGCCTCCGCTGAGATTTTAACCTACGACCAAGGTCTTTTCAATCACGCACACTTAGGGCGTGGGATGACCAAAAATGGAATACAAATCCGCCCCCCATCACGTGCGATCTAAAATTACCCAGTGCATCGACCGCGTGGCGACAGCCGCTTCCGCCTGCACTTCTGCAGCCACACCCCACGTCATGCATCGAAATACGACACGAAAGAAGCATGCCAACGATGCTCCGTGCAACTTTCTCTGCACGCCAGTGCCGGCGCTTTCTCGTACAACGACCTGTAGTCAAAATAGAAATCTAAATCGAGACCAATGTCCCCGTTTCTCTCCTCTCCACCTGACCGATTGGAAAAAAACCAAGAAAAATACATTTTTTCAAATTGAAATTCTCGTTTTTAGTTTTATTTCAATCGCATGTCTGATTCGAAAGAATTTTCCTTTTAAAGGGAGAGGGCGCGCGCTCCTCTGCAATTTAATACTCCTCAGCACCCTCGCCTTCACCGTCTCCAGAGTCCATGCCGACTTCCTCGTAATCCTTTTCGAGAGCAGCCAAATCCTCGCGGGCCTCAGAGAATTCACCTTCTTCCATACCCTCACCGACGTACCAGTGGACGAAGGCACGCTTGGCATACATCAAATCGAACTTATGATCAAGACGAGCCCAGGCCTCAGCGATAGCTGTGGTATTGGACAACATGCAGACGGCACGTTGTACCTTAGCCAAATCACCACCAGGCACGACAGTTGGCGGCTGGTAGTTGATACCGACCTTGAAACCGGTTGGACACCAGTCGACGAATTGAATGGTACGCTTAGTCTTGATGGTAGCAATAGCAGCGTTGACATCCTTGGGTACAACATCACCACGATATAACATGCAACAGGCCATGTACTTGCCGTGACGTGGATCACACTTGACCATCTGGTTGGCGGGCTCGAAACATGCATTGGTGATTTCGGCAACAGACAATTGCTCGTGATAGGCCTTCTCGGCAGAGATGACTGGAGCATAGGTGACCAATGGGAAGTGGATACGTGGGTATGGTACCAAATTTGTTTGGAATTCAGTCAAGTCGACGTTTAGGGCACCATCGAAACGCAACGAAGCGGTGATGGATGAGACAATTTGGCCGATCAAACGATTCAAGTTGGTGTAGGTTGGTCGTTCAATGTCCAAGTTTCGGCGGCAAATATCGTAGATAGCTTCATTGTCGACCATGAAGGCGCAATCGGAATGCTCCAGAGTGGTGTGCGTGGTCAAGATCGAGTTGTAGGGCTCAACAACAGCAGTCGACACTTGTGGTGCTGGATAGATGGCGAATTCCAGCTTCGATTTCTTTCCGTAATCCACAGATAGACGTTCCATTAACAGTGAGGTAAATCCAGAGCCAGTACCACCGCCGAACGAGTGGAAGATCAAGAAACCCTGAAGTCCAGTACATTGGTCGGCTAATTTACGGATTCTGTCCAAGACCAAATCGACGATCTCCTTGCCAATGGTGTAATGACCGCGAGCATAATTGTTGGCAGCATCCTCCTTACCGGTGATCAATTGTTCGGGATGGAACAATTGACGATAGGTACCGGTACGCACCTCATCGACTACGGTTGGTTCCAAGTCGACGAACACAGCGCGGGGCACATGCTTGCCAGCTCCAGTTTCGCTGAAGAAGGTGTTAAAGGAATCATCACCGCCACCGACAGTCTTATCGGATGGCATTTGACCATCGGGTTGGATTCCATGCTCCAAGCAGTACAATTCCCAGCAAGCGTTACCAATCTGGACACCAGCTTGACCGACGTGGATTGAGATACATTCACGCTGTTATAACGAGAGAAGGAGAATGGCAATTAGTAACGGATGAGGTCATAGTAACAGGAAAGGAAAAGCGAAACGAAATCAAGATGGGCGCGGTGATGACGCGCCAGCGAAAGATGGCGCAACACCTGCCGGTCGTTTTATCGATTTTTCACTCGAAATAACTCGAATTTGATTCAAGTTCCAACTGACTCCTTAAGAGGCAAATAAAAGGCAAAATTCCATGTGAAAATTTAGGAAAATGCCAACTCCCACGGGGAGAAATCGATAGAAACCGGGGCGTTAACGTCATCGATTTCACTAGAAACCCGCATGACGCCATCTTTCTTTTCGTTTTGCTTTTTCTCTTACTCGAAACCCGAACTCGGACCTTTCTCCTCCATTTAATTGAAGAAAAATCCAAATTGAAATACAATTAACTTGCAACTTACCATATTGATTGAAAGACGAGAAGTTTTTCACACACAAAAATAGGTTAAATCACAAAGGAAATTAGTTGATTATTTATTGATACACAGTCCAAGCAGCCAGCTATGAAGCCTCCCAAACTGATTTCGAATGAGTCGGGATCGCGTTGTCGCTTCTATTTATATTCTCGAGAAAAATTCCTACGACGCCTACTTTAGCGCAATTTGATTGGCTGTGGGCGATTGTAGAGTTTAGGGTGCTCGCATATGGTTGATTGGGTAGGGGATCTACTACAATTCGGGTGGTTTCTTAGGTGGTGATTACATTGCGGTTGAGTACTTGAATTGTTTTAGAAAATAGTTGAAATTATTGGAAAATTTTAATTTAAATGGATTTGAGGATATGTCTTTCAATGCTTCGTTTCGTGGGCTATTACTTACTTACTTACTATGATGGCGCTACAGTTCGGGATGAACCAGGGCCTAAACCAACAAGACTCTCCAGCCGGCCCGATATTTGGCCAGCCGCTTCCAGTGCCGCACGCCCAGTTGGTTGAGGTCCCTTTCCACCTGCGCGCCACCTTAAAACCGCTCGTCCTCTGCTGCGTCGTCCCTCGGGGTTGGAGTCGAAGGCTCTTCGGCCGGAACGTTGATGTCCATTCGCCTCTATATGGCCTAGCCATCTTAGACGTCTAACGTCGCTCTATATGGCCTAGCCATCTTAGACGGCCTCCACTCTCCGTTTACACAAACGGGACCAAAGATTGCACGCAGAATTTTCCTCTCAAAACGGCCAAGAGCCCCTTTACCCGCTTTTGATAACGTCCAAGCCTCAGCGCCGTAGAGGAGGACCGGGATGATTAAGGTTTTGAAGGGGGATACCTTTTCGAGTTTTTCGAGAGAGGGCTCTACTACTCAGTTGCCTCTTGAGCCCAAAGAAGCGGCGGTTGGCAAGAGTTATTCTGCGTTTTATCTCAGCGTGGGTGTCGTTGCTGCTTGTCCCTATCGAGCCAAGGTAGACGAAGTCCTTGACTATTTCAAAAATATAGCTACCGAAGGTGACGTTCTGACCAAGACGTCGGTGTCGCGCGTCTTTCATGGATGACAGCATATATTTGCTCTTGTCCCCAATCACCCTTAGACCCACTTTAGCCGCTTCTGCTCCAATGCTTGCGAACGCCTCATAGACGTCTCGCTTTGTCCGACCAATAACGTCAATGTCATCTGCGTAGGCAAGCAATTGTGTGGACTTGAAGTAGATCGTACCTCTTGTATTGGCCGCAGAGTCCCGCACGATCTTTTCAAGAATAATGTTGAAGAAATCACATGACAGTGCGTCACCCTGTCTAAAACCTTTTTTAACATCAAAGGGGTCGGTTAGTTCACCTCCGACCTTAATGGAGCAGCGACAGTTCTCCATAGTCATCCTGCAAAGTCTGACGAGTTTGGCAGGAGTGTTAAAACTAGACAGGGCTTTGTATAGCTCGTCTCTATAAACACTGTCATACGCGGCTTTAAAGTCGACGAAAAGATGGTGCGTGTCGACCTGGAATTCATGGGTCCTCTCCAGGATTTTCCTGGCCTGAAACCACATTGGTAGGAACCTATCAGATTGTCCACGAACGGTTTCAGGCACTTACACAGTACGGCAGACAGGATCTTCTACGCGATGTTCAGGGGTCTCCTTTCTTATGGACCGGGCAAACGATACTGAGATTCCATTCATCGGGCATGTGTTCTTCCGACCATATCTTACAGATCAGTTCGTGCATGTTCCTGACCAGCTCATCGCCAGCTGCTTTAAACAGTTCCGCGGGGAGTCCATCCGCTCCAGCAGCTTTATAAGACTTAAGTTTCGATATCGCTATCTTAACATCATCTAGGTCGGGTGGACGGGATTCTCCTTCGTCTTCGTCCATTGTGAATGGTTCGCTCTGCCTGACGGCGGCATTTTGCCTATCATCGCCGTTATACAGTCTGCAGAAGTGGTCCTTCCACAATCTCAGCATCGACTGTGACTCCACTACTAGTTGTCCGTGCTCATCCCTGCAGGCTTCTGCTCTGGCTTTATAGCCTTGGCATGTTCGTTTTACTTTCTGGTAAAATTTTCGAACGTCGTTCCTGCAGTAACATCTCTCCATCTCCTCGATCTCGCGCTTCTCGTGCTCCTTCTTTTTCCTTCTCAGAAGCGCATGCTCCTCCCTCCTTTTCTGTTCATAGAGCTCGCGGGCAGCCCTCGTCCGTTGATGCAATGTGGCCATGTATGCATTCGGTTTCTCTACATGGGCCTGTCTGCACTCATCATCAAACCAGGGATTTCTCGACTGTGGTGGCTCGAAACCGAGTATATCTGAGGCGGCCTCTCTAATGGCTTTCTGACAACCACTCCATTGCTGTTCTATGGTTTCTGCAGATTGCATCGGGACCTGAGAGAGCTTGAGGGAGACTTGATCGGCGAGGGTTCTGGCGGTCTCCTGCGATTGCAGCTTTCCGACGTTAAATGTTGGTGTTCTTACTCGACTCCGTTAGTTCCGAGAAATTCGCATCCGTACCTTGGCTGCAACAAGGTAATGATCCGAGTCGATGTTGGCTCCTCGAAAGGTTCGGAGATCTAGGATGCTGGAGGAGTGTCTGCCGTCGATCGCAATATGATCAATTTGGTTTGTTGTCGATTGATCGAACGACCGCCAGGTCCCCTTATGGATGTTGAGGTGTGGGAATCGTGTACTTGCTACTACCAGATTATGTCCCGCCATAAAGGCCACTAGCCTTAGTCCGTTTTCTGACGTGGTGTTGTGTAGGCTATGCTTTCCAATGACCCGTTCAAAGATAGCTTCCTTACCCAGCTTCGCATTGAAATCTCCTAGAACGATTTTGATGTCATAGCTGGGGCATTGCGCATACGTTCTGTCTAGGAGATCATAGAAGTCGTCTTTATGTCGGTCATCTTTCTCTTCTGTGGGGGCGCGGACACATAATTAACTTATATTGCCGAGACTGGTCTTGATGCGGATAGTTATGAGGCGTTCACTTACATACTGGAAGCTTAAGACTTTTTTCCTGAGTCTGCCTCGAACAACAAATCCGCATCCGAATAAGCGTTGTTTACTTTCTCTGTAGCAGTTTCCATAGTAGATATCACAGTTTTTGCATCCGCCTTTTGCCTGGCCCATCCCATCGCACTTCTTGGAGCGCGGTAATGTCTGCCTTATAGCAGTCCAAAGAGTTGACCAGTTGTTCGGCTGCACCTGGTCTGTAGAAGGACCTAACGTTCCAGATGCAGATCCGAAACTCGTTTCCTTTTTGACGTTTGCGGGGGTCGTCAACATGTAATCCGTCCGTATCCGAAGCTATTGGTTGTTTCTGAACAAGATTTGTTTTACACGATAGGGATGTTAACCCTAAGCGCAACCCCAAACCTGGAGGCCCAGGTTCCTCTTTCCCCAGGAACAAGGGTCGGGTCGCTGCACACATTAGTTCACTACCTGGCGAGTGCCAGTATAGCTATCAAGGGAAGGCCAGGCGGAGGCTGTATGTCAACTTGGATTGAGCAGGGACAGAGATCGAAGCTGGCGTTTGCCAAGTTAAACTCAATCAACTTCTTTGCTCTGTTTGCTCGCTCCCTTCTCCCGTGGGCTATTAAAAGGGAATTTTATTGTCTGAATTCGTTGAGCAAAAAAATTTGCATTCAATTATGCTTGCGGAATTAAGGGTTGTGCGGAATTAAGCCTTTGGATGAACGTTTACAAGTAGTCTAAAGGGTTCCAAGAAGGCCAAGAAGGTGTGGAAGACGAAGACCATCGCGGACGACAGTTAACATGAACTGACAAAGGTCAAGTCAAAGGTCAAAAAAATCAAAAAAAGGTTGATTGCAAGCCATTGTATATATAACACGATTGGTGATGTTGGCACTTCAAAAGGATCAGTCAATATCACCTTAAAGGATAATCTGCGCCTTAAACGCATCAAATCTCGAGTGGTACTGAAAACACTGGAACCCGTCGCCTCGCTCGCGTGGCCTCCCCTGGATAGCTGCCCTAGCATCCGGCAAGTAGTGAACCTATGTGTGCAGCGACTCGACACCCTTGTTCCTGGGGAAAAAGGCTTCTGGACCCCCAGGTTGGGAGTTGTGCTTAGGGGTAACATCCTTATCACGGAAAAAGTAAATTGTTGCGAAGCAACTACAAGTATCGGATATGGACGTATACAAAAGCAAACGCCTAAATGACTTGCGAGTCTGCACCTGGTTTGCGATGTCCCTTAACAGACCGGGTGCAGATTAATGGAGCAAACCCTCAACTGCTACAAAGCAAATATAATCGCATTCCAAGAAGTGAAGTGGGATGGCCCAGGTAAAAGACAGATGAAAAACTGCGACATCTGCTAGGGGAACTGCTACAAGGAGAACAAACAGCGATCATTCGGGTGCGGATTCATTATTTAAGGAAGACTCCGACAAAAAGTCTTAAGCTTTCGGGATGTGAGCGAACGCCTCATAACGATCCGCATCAAAGCTATTTTCGGAAACATTAGCTTGATATGCGCCCACGCCTCAACCGAAGAAAAGAAGAATTCTACGATCTCCTAGACAGAACTTATGCCTAATGCCTCAACTACGATACAAAAATAGTTTAATGCGAAAGTGGGCAAAGAGGACATATTAGAGTCGATCACGGGGAAATATAGCCTACAAGACACCACGCCCGGAAACGGACATCGGCTACTTGACTATCTGACGGGGTTCAATCACCTTCTAGTTAGCACACGAACCTGGCGATCATCTGATCAGCCGACTATCAACCAGATTGATTACGTCGCGATCGACGCCAGATACTCCTCAGCATCCTAGATGTACGAAACCTTCCGAGGAGCCAACATCGACTCGGGTCACTACCTTGTTGTAGCCAAGGTACGAATGATGACACCGGCACAATCCAGAGAACAACAGTGGGAGCATTGCCATTGAGAGATGCTGCTTCTGATGTGCCGGGTTTCAAACGTCGCTGGTCGTTGAAACTCGTTGGTCTTCTCCAGGATTTATCGCAGGGTGAATACTTGGCCTGGCCGAAAGCCGCACTGGTATGCATCGATTGGTGTCGTGGTACGGAGGCTTAGTACAGGTAATGACTCCTGAGAAACCGTCTCTAGAGGAACACGAGGCCAATAAGCAATTACTGACCCTTCCTCGCCTCTTCTCTGCCTTCGTGGCCAACACTCCCCCATTCCCCTAACTTCAAGGTGAAACAGCATACGCCGATGGAAGCATGGTCAAGAGGGTGTCTATCTAACTAGTATGCGAACTTCGGATACCGGAGACCTCCGATTTCATTAAAGCCTTCCTGCAGTGTCTCGGGCTTCGCTGTAGGTGACCGTCATTTCCCATGTAATCGTGGGAACAAAATTTCCACCAAAAATATTTCTGAAGAGAGTGATGACTCTCAGATGTCATCGTTTGCTAGGGCCTGTGAGCGTTCAGCCGCTCAACAAATAGGAGCGATATCGGTATCATTTGCCGACATTGCAACCGGACGAAAAGCAGAAGATGTATCTTCACTCTCTGATTCTGACGCCAGACTCGGTGGAGATACTATGAGTATGATCTCAGATGAACTCGCAGGTGTAGCAGGAAAAGAAACCACCAACCTTGTAGAGAACAAGTCTCTACCATCTGGTGGTTTTATCAAACTAAAGTTGTCCGAGCAGCGATGATTTAGGCTGCAATCAAGCAGAGGAAACTAGAGAGGAGGCTCCTTTCTTTCTTTTGGTGGCGTTACAGCCCAGAGTCCAGAGAAGGACCAGAGCCAAGCTTCTCTCAGAGGAGGAGGCTCTAGTATATGCACTATCTACCCCTACCACCAAGGGTCCGGAACTAAAACGTGATCGCTCCGTCGACAATACCCCGCCGAAATCGGCTATCAAACGCAGCAACACCGGCAACCCCCAAACTTACAAAGAGAGCTACAGCAGTGTAGCTGGGAAAATCCGACTCGGCATCGTTCTCAAAGATCTGGGCGCAAACTCCCTTACCACAGCGCAGGAGGCTGTAATTGAAACCTCTATCGGGTAAGGCGCCTAAGTCCCTAAGTCGACGTACAAGTCAAGTTGGCTCTACTTTGTGTGTACCGACGCTACCACAGCTGATTGGATGAAGACCAATTTCACGGCCATAAAAGAAAAGATGTCAGAAGACGCTTTCCCGAAACCACACATCGTCCGGGACTACTTCCCGCAGAGTATCGCCTTACCCATCACCAAGGTGTTGGCGACACTGGACTTACAAAATAATGGCCTGTATGCACAGCGCTGGCGAACACACCAGATAAGGAGAAAGATCTCATGCATCTGGTACATGCAATTAGTGACAGGTCTTTGGACCGACTGCTAGAACTTAGATGCAAGTTGACTTCTACAGTGGCGCCAAAATGTGTCATCCCAAAGACGACTGCCACATCTGGGTCAACGGCCACTAAGGGTCGTCCAAATACATTTACGAATCGTCCCCTCACCTAAACTCAGAGAATCCTCAACAGGAAGTAGATCAGCGGATCACTTCCTTCGGACCGGTAACTTTCGGCGTGGCAACAATAAGCCATGCCGAACGAAGGACCCGGCCTACCGTCGCAAGAAATGAGTGGGCTGCGTGTGCTGCAGGGCAACCTGCACCATGCCAAGGGTGCCTCGGACACCTTTAGCCTGCTCATCCAGGAACCTCTTCTTCTTCTTCTTAGTGGGCGCTACAGTTCGGGGTGAACCTGGGCCTCAACCAACATGCCCCTCCATCTAGCACGATCTTTCGCTAGCCTTTTCCATTGCCGCACAACCAGTTGGCTGAGGTCCCCTTCCACCTGTGTGCGCCATCTTAAGGGCGGCCGTCCTCTGCTTCTTCGTCCCTCGGGGTCGGATTCAAAGACTCTCCGGGCTGGAGCTGTGGGGTCCATTCGCTCTACATGGCCCAGCCATCCTAGGCGTTGAATCCGTAAACGCCTGACTAGGCTCATGTCGTTGTACAGCCCGTAAAGTTCGTGGTTGAATCTTCTCCTCCATCCCCCGTCTGCGTTTATAGGCCCAAAAATCACGCGCAAAATCTTTCTCTCGAACCGACCAAGGGCCTCCTCATCCGCTTTTGATAGTGTCCATGCTTCTGCGCCGTACAACAGGACCGGGATGATTAGGGTCTTATATAGAGTCAACTTTGTCGTTCGGGAGAGGGCTCTATTACTCAGTTGCCTCCTGAGTGAGTGCAAGAGTGATTCTGCGTGATGTCGTTGTTCCAAGTTACTGTGGAGCAAGGTGGACGATGTCCTTAACTACCTCAAACTCATATCTGCCAATACAATCCTTCTGGCCAAGACGTCGATGTTGAGCGTCCTATTTTGATGGCAGCATATATTTAGTTTTGCCGCCAAATAAATTTTCGCCAATCTTAATACTCGCAAACGCCTCATTGACATCTCGCGGTGACCTACCAAGGAGCTGCGAGGATTCGAAATAGATTGTGCCTCTTCTATTGGCCAGTGATTTTTGCACAATCATTTCCAATATGATGTTGAAGAAATCACACGACAGGGCATCGCCCTGCCTGAATCCTTTTTTGACATCAAAACTATCGGAAAGGTGTTCACCGATTCGGATGGAGCAGCGAGCATTCTCCAAAGTCATCCTGCATAGTCTGACGAGTTTAGCAGGTATGTCAAACGTAGACATAGCGTTGTATAGCTCGTCTCTAATTACGCTGTCGTATGCGGCTTTGAAGTCGACAAATAGGTGGTGAGTGTCGACTTGAAATTCATTGGTTTTCTCCAGTATCTGCCGTAGTGTGAAGATTTGGTCGATGGTGGACTTCCCTGGCCTGAATCCGCACTGATAAGGACCTATCAGCTTATTTACAAAAGGCTTCAGGCGTTCACACAAAACGGCAGAGAAGATTTTGTAGGCGATGTTAAGGAGACTTATTCCTCTATAGTTGGCGCAATCAGAGGGGTCTCCTTTCTTGTGGGTCGGGCATGCGATGTTGAGACTTCATTCCTCGGGCATGTTTTCCTCTAACCATATCTTATGGATGAGCTGGTGCATGCTCCCAACCAGGTCATCCCCAGCTGCCTTGAAGAGCTCAGCAGACAGTCCATCTGCGCCAGCAGCTTTATTCGACTTTATCTTAACTTCGTCGAGGTCAGGGGGACGGAATTCTCTGCGGTCTCCGTCGATTAGAAATGGATCATTCTGCCTGACAGCGGTATATTGACTAACATCGCCGTTATACAGTCTGCAGAAGTGGTTTTTCCATATTCTCAGCATCGACTGCGGTTCTACTACTAGGTGTCCGTTCTCATCCCTGCAGGCTTTCGTTCTGGCTTTATAACCTTGGAAGAGCTTATGCTCTTCCCTTCTTTTTAACTCGTAGAGCTCACGAGCTGCTCTTGTTCTTTTATGCAGCGAGGCCTTATATGCATCCTGCTTCGATGTATGAATCCACCTGCACGCGTCATCGAACGAGGTGTTTCTTCGTGGTGGAGCCTTGAAACCCAAAACTTCGGATGCAGAGCTTTTCAGGGCTTGTTTGCAAAGGCTCCACTGCTGTTCTATTGATAGCGTGGAGGATTGAGGTGTATTGGAGAGCTTAAGGGAGACGCGATCGGTGAAAGCACGAGCGGTTTCTGGCGATAGTAGCTTTCCGACGTCATAACTTTGTATTCTTACTCTACTCCGTTGCGTTCGTGATATCCGTAAGCGCATCTTGGCTACAACAAGATAGTGGTCCGAGTCGATGTTAGCCCCTCGAAAAGTTCGAACATCAAGAATAGTGGAGGAGTGTCTGACGTCGATCGCGATGTGATCAATCTGGTTGGTAGTCGATTGATCAAAAGACCGCCGTATATCGAGGTGCGGGAAGCGCGTACTGGCTAGAAGGAGATTTCGCCCCGTAGCAAGATCAATCAGCCTGTGTCCGTTATCGAAGGTGGTGTCGTGTAGGCTATGTTTGCCGATGACTCGTTCAAAGATGCTTTCCTTACCCAGCTTAGCATTGAAGTCTCCTAGTACAATTTTGATGTCATAGCTGGGACATTGGGCATACGTTCATACGTCATCCTTGTCTTCCGTGGGGGCGTGGACGCAGATCAGGCTGATGTTAAAAAATGTAGCCTTGATAGGGATTGTTATGAGGCGTTCGCTCACATGCCGAAAGCTTAGGACTTTTTGCCTTAGTCCACCTCGAACAACAAATCCGCATCCAAACAATCGTTGCCCTTTCTCCTTATAGCAGTCGCCGTAGTAAATATCGCAGTTTTTCATCCGCTTTATACCCGGTCCATTCCGACGCATTTCCTGGATGGCGGTGATGTCCGCTTTATAGCGGTCTAGGGCATCCGCAAGTTGTTCGGCTGCACGTGGCCTGTTTAGGAAACTAACATTCCACGTACAAAGCCGAAGATCATTGTCCTTTTATTCGTTTTTTGCAAGGGTCGTCAACATAAATCAGGTCCGTTATATCCGAGGCTTGTGGTTGTTTCGGAGTTTGTGTTTTTTTTTACGGTTACGGCTTACTAGGCCGTAGCCCAACCGACTAATACCGTTTTTTTTTTTTTGGCGCAGGAGGCTCGCCATTCGCCCTTCCCCGTCTGCAATTTCCATAGGAAATCTCCAGATGGCACCACGAGGAGGTGGGGATAGGACTTACTAGCAGTGCCGCAAGATGTTCGACTGCGGTGGCTCTTCTCGCTTTTTGGCAGGCCAGCATCCGTCGGATAGATGCTACCCCTACGAGGCCTTTGTTAGTCCTTTGCCATCCAGGAACCATGGGTTCATAAAGGTAAGATGATAGACTAAGACCGCATGTTTGATCGGTTCTAATATACATTCCAGAGATTATAGCAAGGTACCTGGCATCCGTCATGGTGGAAGACCCTGTTGAAGTAAGGAAGATCGTGTGTGCCTCCGCTGCTTTCCAGGAGACGGCGACCAAATTCCACCTACTAAGGTACAAGACTAATAAGGAACTGCCATCGGCGCAAAGTTATCTGGTCATCGGTTGCGATGACAGTGCGCACGACAACAATAGACAACAAACCTACCTTTTGAAATTCCATTAAAGAGGAGATACTTGATCTCACAATCTCTAGCCCCTATGTCTCAAGTACAATTTGCGATTGGCACGTCTCAAATGAAGCTCAACTTTCCACTAAAGAAGCAATACTTCTGAGCTCAACTTGCCACTAAAGAATCAATACTTCTTAAGTCGATTGCAATCACAGGGAAACCCTAGAGACCTTACTTGAAGTACATTTCCCTGTTCTACTCCCCAGCATATGTCTGTTGGCCCTCAGATGAGCGTTATTATTGTTTTTTTTTTTATAGTTCGCGCAGGGTCAAAAGTCGTACTCTTATGATGTTTGTCACACAACTTGAACGGAGTGCAGGTGGTTTGGGTCGTAGATGTTCGTTCAGTACTCTCCAGGGGTGGTTGTCCTAGATCGGATTCGAGAGGAACTCGACTGAATTTTCACGTTGGTTGTAGTTCCCAGCAATCGTTCTATGCCAATATGGTGTTATATTAGAACTACAAACACAGAATTTGAAGTGGCCGTATACCGTGAGTATTATGCCTTCAACAGTATCTTGATCACTTCCCATTCACAACAGCTGTTTTGCACAATTTTCCCTTATGGGAGTTGCATTTCTTGGCTGTGGACATACTTTGAACTACAGACCTTCTGCTCGACAGTCGGCGATGTTTACCACTGCACCACGGCTACCCCGGCTTCGACTGTAGAACGTACAGCCTCTCTGGTAGACTTTTTAGTCCTGATAGAGTTAAAAGGGCAATTGGTTAATTTAAACCCTACAAGGCCCCAGGCAAAGACGGTGTCTTTCCTGCTACAGAAAGGTCTGAACACTATTCTATCAACACTAATAGTTCTGTTCACGTCCTGTTTTAACTGAGGCTACATCCTCACAACCTGAATCCTATTGTCCTATCAGCCTAACATCGTGGTGATTGCTATGACTCGATCACCACGGCACAATAATGCAAAGGTGTAGACCATCTCACTAATCACTGGATTAGGGCGATACTAAATAGTCGAATTATATCGGCCACATCCGGAGAGGTCTCGGTGATAGTATGGGCGGCTAAGGGGTGTCCACAACGACCTACTCTACAAGTTAATCAATCTCGGCTACGAGGTCATAGGATACGCCAATGACCTAGTAGTTATTGTTACGGGCAGGTGCGAAATGTCTGCTTCTGAGCGCATGCAACTTGCGCTTCAGTTGTCTCTGACTGGCGTGTGTGGCAGAAAGGGTTGATCGATTAACCTAAATAAGGCAATCTTAGTCCCTTTTACAAAGAGAAGAAGGCTAGAGCCATGATCCGTCTTTCTAAATGGCACAAACATAGGATTTTCAAAAGAAGTTAAGTATCTATAGGTATTGACCTCGATCGCAGACTTAGCTGGAACTCCAACATCAAAAACAAACTTACAAGGGCAACTAAGACCTTGTGGGCCTGTCGACGTACTCACGGTAAAACCTGGGATTGAAACTTAAGTTGATCCACTGGCTATTTACCTCGATAGTAAGACCTTTCATTTCTTATGCGTGGACAAAAGTTGAGCAAAAAACGATAATAGTCAAACTTCAACGCCTTCAGAGACTAGCGTGTTTCGGTATTACAGGCGCTATGTCAACTTGCCCTAGGGCAGCTCAAGAAGCATTGATTTGACTTGCTCCATTGCACATATTTAGTTATAAGGTTGTAATATGCAGTGCAACCAGGCTCATTCGCTCACAAACAGACCATTGGGTCACATGTCCATTTTGAGACACCTTCCTGAGGTGGATATGATTACCACGGACTTCGACGCCTTACCATACACCTTCATTTTAGACAAGAGATTTAAAATATTGATCCCAAACCACACAGCTCAACGTCAAAGGACTTAGGTGGTACCCTGATGTTTCCAATATGGTTTCTGGCGTTGGCGCCGGCATCTTTGGACCAGATCGGAAGATCTCGAAGGCTCTAGGAATGAGTCTTAGTATCTTCAAGCTGAATTATACGCCATCCTGAAGTGCGTCAACGTAAACTTAGAGACTAGCATAGGAGGACTAGGTAACCATCAATATACTCTCTGATAATCAAGCAGCACTCAAAGCGTTGAGCTCGTTTAGCACGAGCTCAAGGTCTGTTAGGGAATGCCATGTTGCCCTACCAAAAGAAACAATGTCAAACGTTGGTAGGTGGATTCCAGCGAAAGGTACATAGGTGCCGAACCTTTCTGCGGCATTCCCAAGTCTAAGATTAACTTTTTCTAGACAAGTTGGAGAATCGCAACGCCTGCCCTTTTGGAACAGCGGTCAAGAACTCCGCCAATCGAATAGATTCATACGGCCCCTAAACAAACACTCTATTAAGGAAGTAGAGAAGCTCCTCGTCTAATGGCTAGTAGGCACAATAGAAACTTACTTACTTATCAGGCCAGCGATTCATGGAGGATCTGAGCCTGAGCTATAGCTGCCTTCCATCCTTGACGGTCCCGGGCACGCTGCTTCCAGTTGTCAAGACCAAGATGTCTTACATCCGCGATTACTTGGTCTTTATACCGGAGGTTCGGTCTTCCTCTTCTTCTCGAACCAGGAGGCTCGGAGTCGAAGACCCTCTTAGCTGGAGCGTTGATGACCATGCGCTCGATGTGGCCGAGCCAGTGTATTCGACGGATCCTTGCCTTCCGGACTACATCCACTGTGGTGTCATTTGTGGAATTTACGTTTGCCCCAAGGTAGACGAACTCCTTAACTACCTCGAATTGAATTGTAGCTGTCAATTGTTATATTTTGTCCCAGGTGGTGAGCGAAGGATTGGTTTTTGCTTGACAGCATGTACTCCGTTTTGTCCTCATTGACCTTAAGACCAACTCGTTTCGCCTGTTCTTCAATCGCCGTGAATGCTTCCACAATGCCACGGCGAGAACACGCGATGATGTCGATATCATCCGCGTATCCTAGCAGCTGGATGGACTTGTAAAAGATAGTGCCTTCCCTGTTGACGCCTGCCCGTCGCACTATCTGCTCCAGCACCAGGTTGAAGAAGTCACATGACAGTGCATCTCCTTGCCGAAATCCGGTGCATGTTTCGAATGGTTCCGAGGTCCTAGAACCGAGTTGCACGGTGCATCGCGTGTTTTTTAGCGTGTCGCGACACAACTGGATCAGTTGTCCCGCGATCCCGAATTCGGCCATCGCCCCAAACAGTTCTTCACGATGAATGCTGTCGTATGCGGCTTTGAAATCGATGAAAAGGTGGTGTACATCGATTCGAAACTCGTTGGTCTTTTCCAGGATTTGTCGAAGTGTGAACATTTGGTCTATAGTTGATTTGCCGGGCCGGAAGCCGCACTGGTAGCAGCCGATTAGTGCGGTGCAAAATGGTTTTAGACGATCACACAATACGCTGGACAGGATCTTGTATGCGACATTGAGCAGGGATATACCTCTATAGTTCTTGCAAGAGGTGGGATCGTCTTTTTTGTGGATGGGTCATATAGAGCTGGTATTCCAGTCGTCGGGCATGCTTTCATCTTCCCAAATTCTGCAGATGATCTGATGCATGCTCCCTACCAGAACATCGCCGCCAGCCTTGAAGAGCTCTGAGGGCAAGCCATCTGAGCCTGCGGCCTTGTTGTTCTTCAGCTTCTGAATAGCTGTGCCGACTTCTTCGATGCTGGGTGGGAGGACTACTTCAGCGTCTGGAGTTGGGATTTCCTCGGTCCCTACCACTCTCTCTTGGTCATGCTCGTTAAGCAGCTGCTGGAAGTGCTGCTTAAATACATCCACTATTCCCTGCGGGTCGGTGACAAGATTACCCTCGCAGTTTCGAAGAGCCAGGGTGCCCTTTTTGAAGCCTCCTGCAAGGCCTTTGGCCTTCCTGTAAAAGGCTCGTGCTTTATGCCTATCCCTAGATTCCTCGATATCCTTGAGCTGGGAGGCTGCGAAGATTCTTTTCTTTTGTCGCAGTAGTTTCTTCTCCTCCCTTCTTCTGGCTCGGTGCTCTTTTCGCGCTGCCCTGGTTTTCCTCTGCAGCGCCTTTTGGTAAGCCTCGTCGGTTGCTGCCTTTTTCTGCTCACACTCGCCATCATACCACGGGTTTTTTTCGGGGGTGGTAGGTATCCTAATGTGGTTTCGGCTACTTCCGAGATTGGCTGAGCGGCAATGCAGCCACATATTATTGGCATTTGCGTTCGACGTAGGCATACCGTAGAGTCTTTCGCTCAGCTGCTCCCTGTAGACTCTGGCAACCTCCGGTGTGCTCAGGCGCCCAATGTCGAACCTCCTCCTGATGGGCTGGTGCAGCTTTCTGACATTGGACAGTCGAGCTCTGACTCTTGCTGCTACCAGAAAGTGGTCAGAGTCGGCATTTGCCCCTCTGAATGTTCGCACATCCAGGATGTTTGACGCGTGCCTTGCGTCAATGAGCACATGGTCGATTTGGTTGGCGGTTCGACCGTCCGGAGATCGCCAGGTTGCTGTGTGGATTCGCTTACAAGGGAATCTTGTGCTACTTATCACCTAATTACGAGCTGTCGCGAATTCCGTGAGTCGGAAGCCATTATCTGTTGTTGTATCGTGGAGGCTATGCCTTCCGATAACTCCGCCAAGGGTGTTCTCCTTACGGATTTTGGCCTTGAAGTCCCCGAGCACGATTTTAACATCGTACTCCGGACAAGCTCCGTAGGCGTTGTCCAGGAGGTCATAGAAGTCCTCCTTGATAGGGTCTTCAGCCTCGTCGGTAGGGGTCGGTAAAATCTGCCTCTGATGCGGATCACAGCCAGGCGATCACTTATAGGTTTAAAGTCGATGACCTTCGACCTTAACCGCTATCCCAGTAAGTGCAACCTTTTGTGACGGCTGTAATAAATGTCGCAATTTTTCTTCCTCATCATACCGTTTCCTATCCAGCGTATTTCCTGGACCGCAGTAATATCCGCCTTGTACTGCGTGAGGATTCCTTCTAGTTTATGAGCAGCTCCGGGAGTGTACAGGGTTCTGACATTCCAGGAGCATACTCGCAAATCGTGTTCCTTTTTCGTGCGTTGTCGTCGTCGAGTATCCGTCCGCATATCCGAGGCATCTTGCTCATTCATAACTTTAGGTTTTTTTACGTGGGCGGATTGTTAGCCCGCCGCACAACCGCCATTCTGGTCGGGGTTTTTTTCGCTGCATACGTTTGTTCACCTCCAAACGGTTGTTGAAGAGGCTATCCAGAGGGCGCCGTGAGGAGGCCGTATGTCAACTTGACCCGGGCATTTAAACAGGGATCGTTGCTGGCATCTCGCCAAGTTGAGAGCGATCAAAAACTTAACCCTGTATATCCGGGCCCATGCCCTCTAGGCACAATAGAAATGTCATCTGCAAATCCGATGATGTTTACTCCTTGGGGAAATCTTAATCTCAAGACTCCGTCGTACATTAGGTTCCAAAGAAGAGGACCCAGCGCCGATCCCGGAAGGAACCCCGACGGAAATATTACATTTATTTCCCTCCTCCCGGGACATACCACAGTTTTCTGCCTTTAAGATAGTCGGGCACTATTCTTATCAAGTAGCGGAGTTTGCTGAGAGGATACCACGTGTCTGCGCCTTTACGTTTATCATTGCTATGTACGTCCAAGGGATCTTTCTCGGTGGTAGACCAGTGTTTCCCAAAAGCGACTCAGCATTACCAGAAAACCAACAACGACTCTACATATTTTGACCAAAGGAGCTTGCTATCTAAGATTTAGCTTCCAGAGATATCAGGATAAGGAAGCCCTTAAGCATCAGTTGAGTCTTTTCCTCCTTCTCCTAAAGAGAGCGACATCAGTCTTAAGAGGATTAACCGACAGCTATTTCTCGTACACCAGGTTTGGCACTGCTTGAATGTTGCGACAGACATTCGGTAAACATGAGCGAACACAGAGCTCATTGAAGCAATGACACCACCAAGCAAATATGCGTATGTCTTTGAAGCACAGATAATCGCAATGCGAGTGATTGACATAGACGGAAAGAAAGCTAAGTTACATCCAATACCGTCCTTCACGTTGAGCTCTGAAGGGATCACAGAAAACAGATTCACTGAGGTTGGAATCTGGAAAATGACATGAGTCCGCCAGAGGAAGGCTTCTTAGGACCTTAGCTTGATCTAGGTTACGTTTTCCTTCAATAATTAGATCCTCCAGGCGCAAAAAATGTATAGCAAGACTGAAGGTTGGTTGATAAAGGGCATATTCTGTGTCTATGGCGCGTGCAGATTCCTCAAACTCTACCACACCGAAGGTTCCCCTCATTTTTTCACTAATGCCACATCCAATGCCACTACTTCTAACGCCTAATCATCCATAGTCACGTCTTTCAACAAGTCCTTCGAATTGATTAGATGTTTATTCCACTCTTCAAGGAAATATTTGAAAAAGACAGTTATAACCGCGCATTGCTTCAAAACCCTCTGCATGCAGCAACCCACGCTCGTCACATTTATAGACTAATTACAATGTACAACACTTATCCCTACGAATAGCCAAAGACCACGTTATTGAACGCCTTCAGTATCTCCATTTGCAGTTGGGCAAATGTCTGCGGCGTCAGGTTTGCATCCTCTGTCTGACGTGCAAGGCAATCGAAGAACAATTGACTAGCCGATTTGCCATCACGATTACGTTCCACTCCATTAGTTTGAACGTCCAGCAGCTCTGTCTTTCCAATGTCCGCGAACACTTCCGAGAAAACAGTTTCCTCCGATGCAGGTTGTTCTAATTTCCTACAAGTGGAACAGCTCGTAAAGGATGCGTACGGCTTACGTGTTGTGCAGCAAACTTACTCTGTGCTAGATACGTCGGTGTTTGCGAGGAACTGCAGGTGTTCCATCCATTTCCATTCCCTTTTCCGTGCATGACCCCTATTCGCATTCCGGAGTTCTTTGTAGAATTGATCCCTCAGTGTCCTCCAGCGTTCCCTCAATTTATTTGCTGGAAATCAAACACTTTAGTACCAAATGTGCGGCACATGCAGCTGAGGCTTACGCGGTATATTCAGCTGTTTTGAGAGTTCGGCGAATTTCTTATTCCTCAGAGAAATGTTTTTGTTGTTCCTGTCATGCCTATCGTAGATGAACGGATGGGCCTTTACGAATTCTATGAGTTTTTCTTCCATTTTCCGTAAACAAGTGCAAAATGCGTAGCTTGGGGTTGGAAGATGCAGTAGCGAAGGTGCAGAACTGCCATGCAGATGTTCTGCATGCCAACAGATGCAGTGTTGCCATTGGTTGCCATGAGGAGACGACGGCGTATGATGAGTTTTTTTTAACAGAATTATGGGATTTCTCTACGCACTGGATCATTGAGCATGCCGGTTGCCGGTCAAGCTATATGTACATAGAGTAAATGCAGCATAATCTCCCAAAATTTATAAAAAAATTTAAAGAAACAAAATCGTTTTATTAACTTTAACTACATTATCGACGGAATTTACCGACACATGCTGACATTACAGGCAAACTACCATGTCACTTTGACAGCGGCAACCATTTGTTTACGAGCAAAACATTAAATCGAACAGAAAAGTAGTGAAACGCATTTAACTCGTTTTTTCTTTTATATTTCCAATATCCCACAATGGAATGGGTAATTGGCCAAACATGGACTTGTCCCGCTAAAGGCCTTTCAAAAACTGTCAAGAGTCTACAATTCAAAAGCGTCGACAAACCGACCGATTGGTCAGAATGCCGGGCCATATTCTCCAATATCCAGAATCTACAGGATCGTCCCAGTGCCTATCTATTCGAAACGAAAGTACTCTTGTTCGAAATGGGTTCGGCAGTCACTCCAGTCGATTGTTATATTGAAATACTGATTCAGAGCATGTACCCCGGCGAAACTAGCTCATGTCAAATAACCACCAAGTCGGGTGAGCTCATCACTTTCGACATGACTCTTCAGGAAATTGTCTCTTCCAAATACCTCTTCGAGCTGACAGTTCGCGAGATGTATGATCTGGCACAGAAATACCGCCGAAACGGTGTGGAGATGTTCAAGAAATATCCGATATTCGCACACGATTACTTTAGTCGTGCCGCTAAATGCCTCACTTCCTTTAAACCATTCGATGTACTCACGAAAAAATCAAGTGGCATAGATGGATCCGAGTTGGAGGACCTACTACGCACCTTACAGACGAATCTAGCTGCTTGTTTGTTGCAGGAGAAACGATATGAGGATGCGATTTACTTGACAGATTTCGTTGACAACCTACCACCCGATGGTATAGCCATGATGGAGAAAGCGGTCTACCGACGAGTTTTGGCATATTTCCATATCAAGGCATATGACAAGGCTTTAGAGACGATTGAGAAGGTTGTCGGCTTTCAGGATAAGAAGGACTTCCTAGCTTTGTACACGCAAATTAGGCATGAGTCCAAGCGTGATGCGGAGAATTACAAGAACCTGGTTCAGCGAATGTTTACTTAGTGTTAAGCAGATTTATTTAAAATAAAGATGTCTCTGATTGTAATGGACGTTGAGGAAGTTTTGCGCATTCAATTGAAGCGTGCGACCTTGGTCGGGAGTTTTTTTGTTTCCTTCGGGCCCTTTCTTCTTGTTTGGTGGCGTTACAGCCCATGAAGGACCAGACCCAAGCTTCTCTCAATCACCCATGTTGTGTGTGATTTCTTTTTCGCACAGGTGTAAGGGACCTACAGAGGGCATGGGCTCGGACGTGCAGGGTAAAGTTGTTGATTGCTCTCAACCCGGCGAGATGCCAGCAACGATCCCTGTTTAAATGCCCGGGTCAAGTTGACACACGGCCTCCTCGCGGCACCCTCTGGATAGCCTCTTCAACAACCGTTGGGAGGTGAACAAACGTATGCAGCGAAAAAAACCCCGACCAGAATGGCGGTTGTGCGGCGGGCTAACAATCCGCCCACGTAAAAAACCTAAAAGTTATGAATGAGCAAGATGCCTCGGATATGCGGACGGATACTCGACGACGACAACGCACGAAAAAGGAACACGATTTGCGAGAATGCTCCTGGAATGTCAGAACTCTGTACACTCCCGGAGCTGCTCATAAACTAGAAGGAATCCTCACGCAGTACAAGGCGGATATTACTGCGGTCCAGGAAATACGCTGGATAGGAAACGGTATGATTAGGAAGAAAAATTGCGACATTTATTACAGCTGTCACAAAAGGTTGCACTTACTGGGATGCGGATTTGTCGTGGGAAAGCGGTTAAGGTCGAAGGTCATCGACTTTAAACCTATAAGTGATCGCCTGGCTGTGATCCGCATCAGAGGCAGATTTTATAACATCAGCCTTATATGTGCACACGCCCCTACCGACGAGGCTGAAGACCCTATCAAGGAGGACTTCTATGACCTCCTGGACAACGCCTACGGAGCTTGTCCGGAGTACGATGTAAAAATCGTGCTCGGGGACTTCAACGCCAAAATCGGTAAGGAGAACACCCTTGGCGGAGTGATCGGAAAGCACAGCCTCCACGATACAACAACAGATAACGGCTTCCGACTCGCTGACATTGCGACAGCTCGTAATGCGGTGATAAGTAGCACAAGATTCCCTCGCAAGCGAATCCACACAGCAACCTGGCGATCTCCGGACGGTCGAACCGCCAACCAAATCGACCATGTGCTCATTGACGCAAGGCACTCGTCAAACATCCTGGATGTGCGAACACTCAGAGGGGCAAATGTCGACTCTGACCACTTCCTCGTAGCAGCAAGATTCAGAGCTCGACTGTCCAATGTCAGAAAGCTGCACCAGCCCATCAGGAGGAGGTTCGACATTGGGCGCCTGAGCACACCGGAGGTTGCCAGAGTCTACAGGGTAAACCAGGGCAGCGCAAGAAGAGTACCGAGCCAGAAGAAGGGAGGAGAAAAAACTACTGCGACAAAAGAAAAGAATCTTCGCAGCCTCCCAGCTCAAGGATATCGAGGAGTCTAGGGATAAATATAAAATACGAGCCTTTTACAAGAAAGCCAAAGGCCTTGCAGGAGGCTTCAAAAAGGGCACCCTGGCTCTTCGAAACTGCGAGGGTAATCTTGTCACCGACCCGCAGGGAATAGTGGATGTATTTAAGCAGCACTTCCAGCAGCTGCTTAACGAGCATGACCAAGAGAGAGTGGTAGGGACCGAGGAAATCCCAACTCCAGCCACTGAAGTAGTCCTCCCACCCAGCATCGAAGAAGTCGTCACAGCTATTCAGAAGCTGAAGAACAACAAGGCCGCAGGCTCAGATGGCTTGCCATCAGAGCTCTTCAAGGCTGGCGGCGATGTTCTGGTAGGGAGCATGCACCAGATTATCTGCAGAATTTGGGAAGATGAAAGCATGCCCGACGACTGGAATACCAGCTCTATATGCCCCATTCACAAAAAAGACGATCCCACCTCTTGCAAGAACTATAGAGGTATATCCCTGCTCAATGTCGCATACAAGATCCTGTCCAGCGTATTGTGTGAACGTCTGAAACCATTTTGCACCGCACTATTCGGCAGCTACCAGTGCGGCTTCCGGCCCGGCAAATCAACTATAGACCAAATTTTCAAACTTCGACAAATCCTGGAAAAGACCAACGAGTTTCAAATCGATACACACCATCTTTTCATCGATTTCAAAGCCGTATACGACAGCATTCATCGTGAAGAACTGTTTGGGGCGATGGCCGAATTCGGGATCCTGGTAAAACTTATCCAGTTGTGTCGCGCCACGCTAAAAAACACGCGATGCACCGTGCAACTCGGTTCTAGGACCTCGGAACCATTCAAAACATGCACCGGATTTCGGCAAGGAGATGCGCTGTCATGTGACTTCTTCAACCTGGTGCTGGAGCAGATAGTGCGACGGGCAGGCGTCAACAGGGAATGCACTATCTTTTACAAGTCCATCCAGCTGCTAGGATACGCGGATGATATCGACATCATCGCGTGTTCTCGCCGTGTCATTGTGGAAGGATTCACGGCGATTGAAGAACAGGCGAAACGAGTTGGTCTTAAGGTCAATGAGGACAAAACGTACATGCTGTCAAGCAAAAACCAATCCGTCGCTCACCACCTGGGACAAAAAATAACAATTGACAGCTACAATTTCGAGGTAGTTAAGGAGTTTGTCTACCTCGGGGCAAACGTAAGTTCCACAAATGACACCACAGTGGAGATCCGGGATAGAATCGCCCTTGGCAACCGCTGCTACTTCGGCTTGTCTAAGCAACTGGGGTCAAAACTCCTCACACGAAAGACCAAAGTCATGCTTTACAAAACGCCCATTGTGCCAGTCTTGCTGTACGGAGCCGAAAGCTGGACGATAAGCAGGACGGCGGAGCTGATTTTGGGTTCTTTCGAAAGAAAAATTCTGGAATGGAGAAGAAGACACAACCGCGAACTCTACGAGCTGTACCAAGATGTGGATGTAGTCCGGAAGGCAAGGATCCGTCGACTACACTGGCTCGGCCACATCGAGCGCATGGACATCAACGTTCCAGCTAAGAGGGTCTTCGACTCCGAGCCTCCTGGTTCGAGAAGAAGAGGAAGACCGAACTTCCGGTATAAAGACCAAGTAATCGCGGATGTAAGACATCTTGGTCTTGGCAACTGGAAGCAGCATACCCGGGACCGTCAAGGATGGAAGGCAGCTATAGCTCAGGCTCAGATCCTCTATGGATCGCTGGCCTGATAAGTAAGTATGTAAGTAAGGGACCTACAACTTAATGCCGATTCCGAACGGCATGAGTCGAAAAGCTTTTTTATGGCAAATTTACTACGGAGGGTTATGCCAGTACCCCGCCGGGGAGGAACGTTGCGAAATAATCATTCGATGGCGTTGGTGTTATCGGGACCCGAACTCGCTCATCGTGCGCCAGAGTGCAACACACTAACCACGGCGCCCTTTAGGACTATCAAATAAGCTGCAGCAGTCTGGGTTGACTTCTCTTTCAAGGCAGATTCGAAGCTTTTTGATACATTTTGGTCATGAATAAGGAGAGCAGGCTACTAATGGTGGGAATTTGACATCAGCGGTTGTAAACGTAAGGAATTCGTTAGCAAAAAACAAAGAATAGGAGTAGGGGTCGCTTATAAGACGTCCTACCCTTTATCATCCCTTTAATATCATTCACTCGGCTTGAGGAAGACTTCGAATCGTTTCAATTACTCGCTCGTCAAATAGCGCATAATTCACTTCTGCTACCATAGGCTACTTGTGCGTATGTGGAAAATATGCAAGGACATTCCATACTATGAAAACTCCATTACATGCGTTCTTATAATCCAGATGGAAAAATTGCCCAAGAAAGAACGGAGGAAAGGGAAATGTAAGAGAGGCTGTATCAACAAAAGCAGCAGTCAGCAGTACCAATCAAACCTACAGTTACAACAACAGCAGCAACAACTAAAGCTGCAGTGACAATGACAGTAGCAGCGACAGGAGCAGCAACAACCAAAACTGCGGCGACAACAACAGTAGCAGTAACAACAGTAGCAGCATCAACAACGGCAGCAACGAACAAAACTGCAGCGACAACAACAGTAGCAGCAACAACAACAGTAGTGACGATAACAGCAGCAACAAACAAAGCTGCATTGACAACGACAGCAACAACCAAAATTGCGGTGACAACAACAGTAGCAGTAACAACAACAGTAGCGACGATAACAGCAGCAACAAACAAAGCTGCATTGACAACGACAGCAACAACCAAAATTGCGGTGACAACAACAGTAGCAGTAACAACAACAGTAGCGACGATAACAGCAGCAACAAACAAAGCTGCATTGACAACGACAGCAACAACAACAGCACCAACAACAGAAGAAGCAACAGCCAAAGCTGCAGTGACCACAACAGCAGCAACTACAGTAGTAGCAACAATTACAGCAACAACAACAATAGAATCAGCAACGACAGAAGAAGCAACAACCAAATCTGCAGCGACAACAACAGTAGCAGCAACAGCAGAAGCAGCTGCGACAGAAGCAGCAACAACCAAACCTGCAGCGACAACAACAGTAGCAGTAACAACAGTAGCAGCAACAACAACAGCAGCGACTATAACAGCAGCAACAAACAAAGTTGCAGTGACAACGACAGCAACAACAACAACAGTAGCAACAACAACAGTAGCAACAACAACAGTAGCAACAACAACAGCACCAACAACAGAAGCAGCAACAACCAAAGCTACAGTGACGGCAACAGAAGCAACAACAGTAGTAGCAACAACAGTAGCAACAATTACAGCAGCAACAACAACTGGATCAGTAGCGACAGAAGCAGCAACAACCAATTTTGCAGCGACAACAACAGTAGCAGCAACAACAGAAGCAGCAACAACCAAAACTGCAGCGACAACAACAGCAGCAACAGCAGCAACAGCAGCAACAAACAAAGCTGCAGTGACAACCACAGCAGCAACAACAGTAGCAACAACAACATAAACGACAATAACAGCAGCAACAACAGCAGTACCAACAACAGAAGCAGCAACAACCAAATCTGCAGCGATGACAACAGCAACAACAGTAGCAGCAACAGTAGTACCAACAACAGAAGCAGCAGCATCCAAAGCTGCGGCAACAACAACAGCGGCAACAACAGTAGCAGCAACCGCAGCAGCAGCAACAACCAAGCTGCAGCGACAACAACAGCAGCAACAACAACAGCACCATCAACAGAAGTAGCAATAACCAAAGCCGCAACGACAACAACAGAAACAACAACTCTCTTCCAAAGAAAGAGTTCTGCCCATTATGACGCCACGGTAGCTCTAGAGCAGAAACGCCATCAAGGCGTTTTACTTCTTCACTTCAGCGTTCGAAAACGATAACCTCAAGTTTGTACAACAGCTGGCTAGAGAGTCCAAGGAAAATTACCCCCGTAGATTCCCAAGGCGTGCGATGGGAAAAATTAAGAAGGCATAAAGACATTATTCAATATGTCCACTGCCAAAGTTTCGGACACGCTGCGTGGAGTTACGAAATGATGCCTCGATGCGTTAGGTGTCCTAGGTCCAGACAAGGTCGTAGAAGGGGTAGCCCTTAGTACCCTGAACACTATCGGGGTTCTCCTATGATCCAAAAAGTCCAGAAATGCCAAAGGCCCTGCGCTTGTCCCTAATGCACTAGAGGCCGAGTTGGACCTGCGCTCGATTCTGCTCGTTATACGACGGCAGATCGGCCAGGTCAGGCAGAAGATCTAAAAACGCCTCTACAGTTGTAATGGGTAGGCCGGTAGAGAATTGGCTGTGAATGAGAATTCACTGATTATGATCGAGTGATGCGTCGTTCTATTTAACGTTTGTAGGAAGAAAGCCCTAACGTGTTTCTGGCTAGCGAAACTAAGCTAAACTAGAGGCACAAAATCAGATACAATCAGAACAAGGCGGAGGTATCGCAATCTTCATTATGAAAAATGGGTGTTCTGTTCGGGAAACGTTCCGCCCGCTTCGTCCATCGCCGAGAGTACTATTCTCGTCTACTGGTTCAGCAGACGATAATCTGCTAAAGGGGTAGACAAGCTCCGACACTCCAGCCTCTCCAGCCAACTCCTAATCTCACTCCCACGAGGTGGCTCCTGGGTGCCTAGTACCTCAGCTGTAGGTCGGATAGACCCCTTTGTAAATTTGTAGGGGGCAGCAAACGAGAGAGACGGGGAGTCTGAGCCGCCACCAAGGCTAAACTCCTTCTTCGGGACGGCGGCGGAAGAATTCCAAAGATGGAGTCAACGACGGCGCCCACGGTTCGAGCGAGAAGAACTACCTGGTGAACACCTTATTTCCGGCTACTATGTCCAACATTTTTGAAGCTCGGGCCGAAAAGGAAAGGCACAGTCGGCCCTTTGTTCTTTGAGTTAATAAGAACCTGGTCCTCCAGGTTGGGGTTGCGCTTAAGGTTAACATCCCTATCGCGTAAAACAAATATTCGTTCAGAGACAACCAATAGCCTCGGATACGGACGGATTATAAGTTGACGACCCCCGCAAACATCTAAAAGGAAACGAAATCCGGACCTGCACCTGAAACATTAGGTCCCTCAACAAACCAGATGCGACCGGACAACTGGTCAACTCTTTAGACTGCTATAAGGCAGACATTACCGCGCTCCAAGAAGTGGGATGGAATGGGCCAGGCAAAGAGCGGATGAAAAACTGTGATATCTACTATGGAAACTGCTACAAAGAAAGTAAACAACGCTTATTCGGATGCGGATTTGTTATTCGATGCAGACTCAGAAGTCGCAAGCTTCCAGTATGTAAGCGAACGCTTCATAACTATCCGCATTAAGGCCAATCTCGGCTTAATATGTGTCCACGCCCCCAAAGAGGAGAAAGACGACCGACGTTCAGACGACTTCTATGATCTCCTAGAGAGAACATATGCCCAATGTCCCAGATATGATACCAAAAGCGAAGCGGGATAAGGAAGCTATCTTTGAACGAGTCATAGGAAAGCACAGCCTACGCAACATTACGTCAGAAAACGGACTTAGCCTAGTGGACTTTATGGCGGGACATAATACACGATTCCCACACCTCAACATCCATAAGAGGACCTGGCGGTCTTTCGATCAATCGACAGCCAATCAAATTGATCACATTCCGATCCACGGTAGACACTCCTCCAGCATCCTAGATCTCTGAACCTTTCGAGGAGCCAACATCGCCTCGGATCATTATATTACCAAGGGACGGATGCGAATTTCTCGGAATCAACGGAGTCGAGTAAGAACACCACAATTTAACGTCGGCCAAGACCTTCGCCGATCAAGTCTCCCTCAAGCTCTCTCAAGATGTACTGGGTTTCAAGCCAGCACCTTAGAGAAACTCCTGGTTTAATGACGAATGCAGACAGGCCCATGTAGAGAAACAGAATGCAAAAAATGGCTACACTACATCGACGAACGAGAGCTGCCCGCGAGCTCTATGAACAGAAAAGGAGAGAGGAGCATGCACTTCTGAGAAGAAAAAAGAAGGAGCACGAAAAGCGCGAGATCGAGGAGATGGAGAGATGCTATTGCAGGAACGATGTTCGAAAGTTCTACCAAAAAGTAAAACGAACATGCCAATGCTATAAAGCCAGAGTAGAAGCCTGCAGGGATGAGCACGGACAACTATTAGTGGAGTCACAGTCGATGCTGAGATTGTGGAAAGACCACTTCTGCAGACTGTATAACGGCGATGATAGTCAAAATGCCGCCGTCAGGCAGAACGAACCATTCACAATGGACGAAGACGAAAGAGAATCTCGTTCACCAGACCTAGACGATGTTAAGATAGCGATATCGAAACCTAAGTCTTATAAAGCTGCTGGAACAGATGGACTCCCCCCGCAGGGTCGCGCTTGTCGGGACCATTTTTTTTTCTTCCTGGGTAAGTTATCTTGAAGTCGGAGTTCTCTGCCAAGGTTATCCTTTCGTTCAGGAAAGAAGCGTAGCCGGCGACATAGCTCTTCCATTTTGAGTCGGCCTTTTATCTCGCTGCCGTGTATGTGGCTAGCCGCTTACCGTGTATATCGAGTGGGGCTAGGTGGAGTAGCATGTTGATCGCCGCCCTTGGAGTAGACCTTAGGGCCCCGGTGATACACATGCCTGTTAACCTCTGTACTTTTAGGGTTTGCTTGTGGTATGTGGTTTGGTCTAGTGCAGTGCACCATTAAAGAGCTAGTGGGACAGGGTCGTGATAAAACTTAGTATGCTTTTGAGAGAGCTAGCAGCGATTTCCTCTGCATCAAGATAATACTTGCCTAAGTGGCGATGACGTGTACTGACAAGGCAGTTACAGTGGCACAGTATGTGCTCTACTTTTTCTTCGTCCTCATTACACATTCTGCAAGTGTCATCTTGTACAATGCCCATTGTTTTGAGATGTTTGAGGACTGGGCAGTGTCCATTAACGAAACCTGTGATTATGCGTATCTGACTCCTCGAAAGCATGAGGAATTGTTTCGTTCTTCTGAGGGATGTAGTTGGGAGGAACTACTTGACTTGTCTGCTACCTTCCGTTTGTAACCAGTAGTGATCAGTCGTGTTCCTTAACCAATTGTTCATGCAGCATTTGGTGGCTGGTAGGCATACTGGTTTTTGTGAAGTGGTGATCTTTTCAGGGCACCCTCCCTGATAAGCCTATCCAGTATGTTTTCCATTGTTTTCAGGAAGAAAGAGGTAAGGCTTATCGGTCTGTAGGACTTAGGCAGGTCTGTGGGTCTACGGCCTACTTTGGGAATGAATTTTACCGTTAGGTTAGGTTAGGTATATGGGTGCCCTATTGACGTAAAGTCAAGGCTCACGTAGACTACGTTGAGTCCATTGTGCCCACCTGTTTTGTTTAACCCGTTGATACCTATTCATTTACCGTCGGGCTGAACCAGCCAGACGAGGATAAAAATCCCAGTATTCAGTTCAGCCCGATATTACCTACCTCTTCTAGTCACGAAAGGAAGTATCTTCCCAGGAAAATATTCCTTTTTTGGGCTAGCGCCGGGCATTCGCACAGCAGGTGACGAACGGACTCAATTTCCTCTTCGTCCCTGCAGCTTCTGCAGAAGTCATTGTAGGGCTGGCCTAGTCGAGCTGCATGATAGGATAGCATGCAGTGCCCGGTGAGGGCACCGACTGCCAGTCGAATGTTCCCACGATTGAACTTCAGCAGATTTTCCGTTCTTTTCTTATCATAGACGGGCCAAGTCGATTTCGCCGTTGCGCATGTATCTAGGCGACACCAGCGCTTATTGGCTTTCACCAATAGCTCCGTCTGTATCTCCCTGTAGAGCGCACTGAGTGGTGCTTTGGCCTCAGCTGGGATCTGCGCAATGTTAGCACCTGATCCCATCCTAGCCAACTCGTCCGCCCTCTCGTTTCCGGAGATATTCATATGACCAGGTACCCAGCAAAGGGTCACCTCATTTACATTGGATATCTCTTCTAACTTCTCCTTGCAGAGTTTGACGAGTTTGGATCTTATCCATGCTGCCTGCAGAGCCTTAATGGCTGCCTGGCTGTCAACATAGATGCTGATCCTTTTTCCTGTAATATTCTCTTTGCTGATCAGGTCCGCCGCCTGCTTGATAGCGAAGACCTCAGCTTGGAATACACTGCATCCATCATCGAGCCTGTAGGAGCGATGCATATCCCGAGACTCAAAGTAGACTCCGGCACCTGTGCCAACATCCATTTTGAATCCGTCGGTGTAGAGTGCCAGTTCACTTTCCGTGCGTACCAAATCACCGGTCCATTCCTCCCTGGAGGGAATTCTAATAGAGAATCTCCTCTCCCAGGAAGGAAGTCGGGTGACATAGTCCGTTACGGTTCTGAATCTCGAGACGGCCCATCGATCCAAGACTGATGCATATCCGTGAGGACTCCTTTTCCAGAGACCTGATTCCTGTAATCTTAGCGCAGTTCTGGTTGCGGCGCTCTCGCAGTACAAGTCCAGGGGTGGGAGGTTCAGCATGACAATCTTACCGTTACCTCTTTCCAGCTCGTTGTTATGTATCCCCATGCAAAGCTGGTTTTAAAGATGATGCTTAGCATGGAGCTGATTTGCGCACTTCCTTTCTGAAGGAGGGCTGGGAAGATGCCATCCATCCCCGGGGATTTATACGGGTCAAAAGAATTAATGGCCCATTTTATGCTTCCCTCGTGAAGAATCGTTCGTGCTCTCTTCCAATCCTCCCTGTTGGATCTAGTTACCCTGATCTGCGGAGGTATGTTAGAGAGATTGGAGGGAATGATGTTGGAGTAATGGGAAGTGCGTACTGGTCAGAATTTTGAGTACTTCTGTACCATTTTTCGCGTAAGTGCGATCTGCTCTCCTCAACAGTCCAATTTGGTTAGTGTGCTCTTCGGCGAGAACTCTGTGGATACGAGCGCTGCTCTGTATGTCTGATAGACTACTGCAGAACTTTTTCCATGAGTCTCTTCTAATCTCTTGGCTGTAGTTGGTGAGTGAGGTACGGTAATGTGTCCAGTGACCAGTCCGTTTAGCTTTGTTGAACAGTTTTCTGGAACCGGATTCCGATTCCACCCCAGATAGAAAATTTGTCCAAGAAAGAACGGAGGAAAGGGAAATGTAAGAGAGGCTGTATCAACCTAAGCAGCAGTCAGCAGTACCAAACAAAACTACAGTTACAACAACAGCAGCAACAACTAAAGCTGCAGTGACAACAACAGTAGCAGCGACAGGAGCAGCAACAACCAAAACTGCGGCGACAACAACAGTAGCAGTAACAACCGTAGCAGCAACAACAACGGCAGCAACGAACAAAACTGCAGCGACAACAACCGTAGCTGCAACAACAACAGTAGCGACGATAACAGCAGCAACAAACAAAGCTGCATTGACAACGACAGCAACAACAACAGAAGCAGCAGCAACCAAAGCTACAGTGACGGCAACAGTAGCAACAACAGAAGCAACAATTACAGCAGCAACAACAACAGGATCAGTAGCGACAGAAGCAGCAACAACCAATTTTGCAGCGACAACAACAGTAGCAGCAACAACAGAAGCAGCAGCGACAGAAGCAGCAACAACCAAAAGTGCAGCGACAACAACAGCAGAAACAGCAGCAACAAACAAAGCTGCGGTGACAACGACAGCAACAACAATATCACCATCAACAGAAGTAGCAATAACCAAAGCCGCAACGACAACAACAGAAACAACAACGCTCTTCCAAAGAAAGAGTGCTGCCCATTATGACGCCACGGTAGCTCTAGAGCAGACAATAGACCTGCGTAAGTGCGCTAGTGAGCGAACGCCTTATAACAATCCGTATCAAGGCAAAATTTTTTAACATCAGCCTGATCTGCGTCCACGCCCCCACGGAAGACAAGGATGACTCGGCCAAAGATGAGTTCTACGATCTCCTAGACAGAACGTATATCCAATGTCCCAGCTATGACATCAAAATTGCACTAGGAGACCTCAATGCTAAGCTGGGTAAGGAAAGCATATTTGAACGAGTCATCGGCAAACATAGCCTACACGACACCACCTCCGATAACGGACACAGGCTGATTGATCTTGCCACGGGGCGAAATCTCCTTCTAGTACGCGCTTCCCGCACCTTGATATACACAAAGGCACCTGGCGGTCTTTTGATCAATCGACTACCAACCAGATTGATCACATCGCGATCGACGTCAGACACTTCTCCACTATTCTTGATGTTCGAACTTTCTGAGGGGCTAACATCGACTCGGACCACTATCTTGTAGCCAAGATGCGTTTACGGATATCATGAACGCAACGGAGTAGAGTAAGAATACAAAGTTATGACGTCGGAAAACTACTATCGCCAGAAACCGCTCGTGCCTTTACCGATTGCGTCTCCCTTAAGCTCTCCAATACACCTCAATCCTTCACGCTATCAATGGAACAGCAGTGGAGCCCTTGCAAACAAGCCCTGAAAAGCTCTGCATCCGAAGTTTTTGGTTTCAAGGCTCCACCACGAAGAAACACCTGGTTCGATGACGAAAGCAGGAGGATTCATACAGCGAAGCAGGATGCATATAAGGCCTCGCTGCATAAAAGAACAAGAGCAGCTCGTGAGCTCTACGAGTTAAAAAGAAGGGAGGAGCATAAGCTTCTCAGAAGAAAGAGCACGAGAAGCGCGCGATTGAGGATTTGGAGAGGTGTTACTGCAGGCGTGACGTTCGAAAGTTTTATCAACAGATAAAGCGAACATGCCAAGGTTATAAAGCCAGAACGGAAGCCTGCAGGGATGAGAACGGACACCTAGTAGTAGAAGCGCAGTCGATGCTGAGAAAAACCACTTCTGCAGACTGTATAACGGCGATGTTAGTCAATATACCGCTGTCAGGCAGAATGATCCATTTCTAATCGACGGAGACCGCAGAGAATTCTGTCCCCCTGACCTCGACGAAGTTAAGATTGCCATATCGAAACTCAAGCCGAATAAATTTGCTGGCGCAGACGGACTGTCTGCTGAGCTCTTCAAGGCAGCTGGGGATGACCTGGTTGGGAGCATGCACCAGCTCATCCGTAAGCTATGGTTAGAGGAAAGCATGCCCGAGGAATGGAGTCTCAGCATCGTATGCCCGATCCACAAGAAAGGAGGCCCCTCTGATTGCGCCAACTATAGAGGAATAAGTCTCCTTAACATCGCCTACAAAATCTTCTCTGCCGTTTTGTGTGAACGCCTGAAGCCGTTTGTAAATAAGCTGATGGGTCCTTATCAGTGCGGATTCAGGCCAGGGAAATTCACCATCGACCAAATCTTCACACTACGGCAAATCCTGAAAAAAACCAATGAATTTCAAGTCGACACTCACCACCTGTTTGTCGACTTCAAAGCCGCATATGACAGCGTAATCAGAGACGAGCTATACAACGCTATGTCTACCTTTGACATGCCTGCTAAACTCGTCAGACTATGCAGGATGACTTTGGAGAATGCTCGCTGCTCCATCCGAGTCGGTGAACACCTTGCCGATAGTTTTGATGTCATAAAAGGATTTAGGCAGGGCGATGCGCCTGAAAAATCACTGGCCAATACAAGAGGCACAATCTATTTCAAATCCTCGCAACTCCTTGCATACGCCGACGACATTGACATAATAGGTAGATCACAGCGAGATGTCAATGAGGCGTTTGCGAGTATTGAGATGGAGGCGGCGTAAATTGGTTTGGCGGTAAACGAGGGCAAAACTAAATGTATGCTGTCGTCAAAAAAGGACGCTCACCACCGACGTCTTGTTGTTGTACGGCGCAGAAGCATGGACACTATCAAAAGCGGATGAGGAGGCCCTTGGTCGGTTCGAGAGAAAGATTTTGCACGTGATTTGTGGGCCTATAAACGCAGACGGGGGATGGAGGAGAAGATTCAACCACGAACTTTACGGGCTGTACAGCGACATGAGCCTAGTCAGGCGTCTACGGATTCAACGCCTAAGATGGCTGGGCCATGTAGAGCGAATGGACACCACAGCTCTAGCCCGGAGAGTCTTTGAATCCAACCCCGAGGGACGAAGAAGCAGAGGACGGCCGCCCTTAAGATGGCGCACACAGGTGGAAGGGGACCTCAGCCAACTGGGTGTGCGGCAATGGAAAAGGCTAGCGGAAGATCGTGCTAGATGGAGGGGCATGTTGGTTGAGGCCCAGGTTCACCCCGAACTGTAGCGCCCACTAAGAAGAAGAAGAAGGACCTTATTCGTATATTCTGGAATGGGAATGGCTTTAATGGTGCTATTAATCATTATGCAAGCTCTAAGTTGTCCTTCATTTGTGGAGTCGTTGAGCAGCTCACCTGATAGTCCTTTGATCTGGTCCTTAAAAGTGTATGGTTCCTCGATGAAGGCTATATCGAGGTGCTCCTTGTTAAATCTATGGCTCAGTACCACAGATGCGGCCCTGGCATGCTGTAGATTTAATTGGATGCACCTCAATCCCAGCTTGGTAGGGCACTGGCAGGGCTCCCAGTGTTAGTGACTGATACACCCATTGTGCTGATCCCTGAAGTCTTGGTTGCCCGAGTTGTTTGTTCAGGTAGCCTTGGCGTTTGGGGTACTATCGTTGCCTCTATGGCTGGTTCTCTATCACCAGATGCAATGGTTGTTGCTCTCTGGCTTGGCTTATGCACGCCGAGTTCCTCACTTCTTGAGCATGGCAGGTGTACTTTGAGCATCGCACTTCGGATGGGCTTGTGCCCTGTCTTTGGTTTTGTTGTCCGCAATTACCTTTGCCTGCTTGGAAATTCCCTTGATCCTGATAAGGATCTTGGAGAAGTTGAGGAACAGCTTAAACCTTTGCTTCACGATGACGTCTTTGGATGCCTCGTCTATGGCAAAGGTAACTTGGTCCCCACCGCTTATTTTCCTTGGCGTTCCTGAGGCCTCTACATCCTTTAGTGCTAATGTTCGCGTTTTGCCTCATTATGCGCATTAGGCAGGTGTCTTTGGTAAGGTCGGGGACGAATGTTACGCAGGTGTATAACTTGGGAATGTCATTACCCTGAGTTGCACACAGATCTGCG
Source organism: Eumerus sabulonum (assembly GCA_951905685.1). Taxonomy (NCBI): domain Eukaryota; kingdom Metazoa; phylum Arthropoda; class Insecta; order Diptera; family Syrphidae; genus Eumerus; species Eumerus sabulonum. The sequence goes on from OX645060.1 coordinate 13,735,663, forward strand.
TTTTTCCATGGACGATATGAGCCAATTTTTGGTTTCTATGTCGTGACAGGTAATAGATAGCCATCCATTACTGGCTGAGGTGGCCTCGAATCTGAGGGCAAGACAGTTCTTATCTGCCTTGTCCAATTCCTCTAGCAGGCTCTTCCTCACTAATTTTATTTGTTGATCTGTTAGGGTCTCTTGCGGGTGTTGCGAGTGCATGATAGCGACTGTAGTGCACCGTACTGTAGAATAGGTCTAACGACCTTGATGTACACCAATAAGGTTATTTAGGGCTTGAAGCCCCATTTTTTCCCTAAGGCTCTTTTGCAAGTATAGAGAGTTATGGTTGCCTTCCTTGCGCGTTCGGTAGTATTTTCTTTTCAGGTTAGTTTCCTGTCCGGTGTCACGCCAATAGAACAATAGGTTAGCCTAGTACCGAGTAGATTGATTGCACATGTCTCCGGGATCTTGTGCTTTCTAGTGAAGAGTATAAGTTCCGTTTGCTGGGGGAGCCTACTTGCACAATATGGATAATGCCGTACGCATACGGCCACTCAGTGTAGACAGGTATTTGCTGAAATGGACATATCAACGTCATCGGCGTAGGTTATAGGTTCAGTTAGGTACAAGTGGTTGGCATAAGCCACACGTAGGCCGAAGTCGGCCCATTGTGATACCACTTGGGTCATATTACTCTGATCCGCTACCTGATCAGCCATCTCGTCGTTAAGGCATCTCTTTGATGTGTGGGTTACCGCGACCAGGGATTTTATCGCAGATTGGCTATCCGTGCAAATGATAATATCCTTAGCGGATATTATATTGATCCTGAGCCATGCAAGGGCCTCCGTTATCGCTGGCCTGATACACACTGCAGTGATTTGGGAGTCTGAATGATAGGTTGGGGTTAAGTTCCTTGGAGAAGACTCCACTACCTACACCCGAGTCCAACTTAGAGCCAACGGTATAGAGGCAAATCGAGTCCTTGGGTATGACTTTCCCTTCAGCCCATTCCTCTCTGGATGGAAAAACAACTTCGAAGTTCCTAGTGAACACATTCTGCGGGATGATGTAGTCTGTGACCATGGGTACTTTGAAGTGATTAAGAATGGCAGTATGGCCTTTTTGTGATGTGGGCCATTTTCCTATGCCCCTAATCCGTAGGGCCGCGCAGGCAGCAACTTGTATGCTGAAGAGGTCCAACGGTGGAAGATGTAATAGAATATTTAGGGGCTCCGTGGGGGTTGATCTGATCACTCCGCTTATATATAAACCGGCCGTTCTTTGTACTTTCCCCAGAAGGTTTCGATAGAATGCCTTGTCCAGAGCAGTCCACCAGACAACGACGCCAAACAGGAGGATGGGCCATATGACTGCTGTGTAGAGCCAGTGCATAGTGCTTGGTTGGAAATCCCACTTCTTGCCCACCACTTTCTTACAGCTCTAGAGGGCAGTGGTTGCCTTCTTGAAACGATTAAGAATGTTGGGTTTCCAATTAAGCCCCTTGTCAAGGACTTCTTCTATAGCCCATGAAGGACCAGAGCCAAGCTTCTGTCAATCACCCGTGTTGTGTGTGATAAATTTTTCGCACAGGTGAAAGGGACCTACAGTTTAGTGCCGATTACGAACGGCGTGAGTCGAGAAGCCCCGTTTACTACGGAGGGTTTTACCAGTACCCCGCCGAGGAGGAACGTCGCGAAATAAACATTCGATTGCATTGGTGTTGTCGGGATCCGAACTCGCTCATCGTGCGCCAGAGTCCAACACACTGACCACTGCGCCACGCCATTCGCTTTATCTGTTGATAAAACCTTTGAACGTCATGCCTGCAGTAACACCTCTCCAAATCCTCAATCGCGCGCTTCTCGTGCTCTTTCTTCTTTCTTCTAAGAAGCTTATGCTCCTCCCTTCTATTTAACTCGTAGAGCTCACGAGCTGCTCTTGTTCTTTTATGCAGCGAGGCCTTATATGCATCCTGCTTCGCTGTGTGAATCCTCCTGTATTCGTCATCGAACCAGGTGTTTCTTCGTGGTGGAGCCTTGAAACCCAAAACCTCGGATGCAGAGACTCCACTGCTGTTCTATAGTTCGATTGATAGCGTGGAGGATTCAGGTGTATTGGAGAGCTTAGGGAGCGACGCGATCGGTAAAAGCACGAGCGGTTTCTGGCGATAGTAGCTTTCCGACGTCATAACTTTGTATTCTTACTCTACTCCGCTGCGTTCGTGATATCCGTAAGCGTTACTACAAGATAGTGGTCCGAGTCGATGTTAGCCCCTCGGAAAGTTCGAACATCAAGAATAGTGGAGGAGTAGTTCGTTTACGACAACGTTGTAGAGATGTCCAGAGCCTCTTGTGGAGTGTCTCCTGTAATCGATCTATTGGTTACTTGGTTTCCCCTTTTCGGGAAGATCTCGCGTGTTGAAAATAACTCGCCAATCAGCTCTACTAGAGTGCTTTTCACTCTTAGATTCCCTGGCCCTTCTGTAATTGCTTTCTATGTGATGTTGTTGAAGGCGCCCTCTATATCCCAGAACGCTACTAGGGTGCAAGGTACAGTCAATGACGGAACTTGTTATTCATCGCCGGATTCATTAAGCGTTTTCATTACTGAAGGTAACAACAATTACCATCAACGATTTGACTTATCAACCCCCAAAAAGAGGACCCAGAGTAGGCAATTATCGTGAATTAACAAAATCATTCTGTTTTTCCAGATTTTTTCACGCCTCCAAGGTCTGATACCACATTGTTCCAAGGGACTTAATACGAACAAACTCATCAGAGCGTTACTGTCATTTTTATCTATTATTCAAATAGGGAAGGAAAAAACGTTTACATCAACAGATGATTCCGAATCAGCAACTTGTTGATGTCCAAGCACTTAATCTAATTAGCGGTCAAAAGCTGAAATATGACCAGACCGAGACGAAAAAAATCGTTACAATATACGTGCGTATATTCGTACCATTGTTAGACCATTAATAGGTTATTATGGTCAACTAGCGTGGCATAAACAGGCGAGGACATCCCGTGACATTGGTAGCCTAACCAATATTGACGGTTTTCGACACCCTATCCGTAAAGGTATCAACAACAAATGACGTTACGCAGTCAGCTGCGATGCTAAACATCCATTACTCCCGCTCATTGTCCGCTCCGCTAATATATAAACAATTAGAAAACAGATGCTAATTTATTGTATTCGACATTTTATTTTTCCCATCGAGCTTTAGGTTGAAGGAGCAAAAACGACTTCGAGGAGCTTCACCAGTTGTGATTGTAGTCGGAGCTCAAAAAGTCCGATTCGATTCGATCGCGGATACTAAATTGTAATTTCTTTGATTTCGTTTTTGAAAAATAAAAAATCCGCCAAATGGCAAGTCGACGCATTCGGCATTGCAGTCCAGAAATGTAAGGAAAAGAACATTTTCAAAATTTCCCATTTCCCCAATCGTCAGAAAATTCCCATAGCCTACGAACACTTACCGTAAATTAGCACAACGGTGACATTTGTGTAACGATTTCGTTTCAAGAGAATATTTGATTTTTAACGATCGCGTTGCACCTTTTGCACAATTAGTGATCCCGTAAAACAGGCGGAAACCTATAATAGTGGATATACGAGTCGGTGATGTTGTCATGCGTAAAGATAGGTGGAGGAATGAGAAAAAAGGTGTTAATGGCGATAAACAGTGGAGCGAACTGTGATGTGTGAAACGAGAATTTTTTGTGGAATATTACCGGTTGATGGAGTGTGATTGGCCGCCCGCCGTGACCCTAATTAAGTGCTGGTGGTCCTGTTAATATCTATTATCAAAGTCGGAAAATATCGAAATGTAGTAACATCCGGCTTGATTTTTGCTATCTCAATTTTTTTCTTTTCCCATCGCCATCATCGGCGTTCACTTTAATGACCGGGACTCTACTGAGTGAGGTTAAGTACTATGATGTTATATAGAAAGTGATATTTGACTTCACAGTTCAGGTAAACCTGTGCCTCACGCACGGCCTTTAGTAAGTTGCTTTTAGTGTCGTGCGCCCAATTACTTACTTACTTACGGGTGGCCGTGGTGCAGTGGTTAACATCATCGACCGTCGAGCCGAAGGTCCATAGTTCAAATTCGTTTCATAGCCAAGAAAAAGCAATTCCTCTACGGAAAAAAGTATGCAACACAGTTGTGAATGGAAAGCGACCAAACGTACTGCTGCAGGCATAACACTCACAGTATATGGTCAATTTAAATTCATCCTCTGTGTAGTGCATGAACGAATTACTGTAAATTATAACCAACTCGAATTTTGGTCGGCTCTCGTCCTATCTAGGATAAACCACCCCTGAAAGTAGTGAACGAACATCTACGACCCAAAAACCACTGCACTCCGTTCAGGTTGTGTGGAAAAACATCAACCTGCGCGAAACTCTCCCTCTCCCTGTAACCTTCGCTCGCACAACGTTCAAAACGTTATAAGGCCTTAGCCTTGAGTACGAGTGTGACTTCTTCTTCTTCTTAGTGGGCGCTACAGTTCGGGGTGAACCTGGGCCTCAACCAACATGCCCCTCCATCTAGCACGATCTTTCGCTAGCCTTTTCCATTGCCGCACACCCAGTTGGCTGAGGTCCCCTTCCACCTGTGTGCGCCATCTTAAGTGCGGCCGTCCTTTGCTTCTTCGTCCTTCGGGGTTGAATTCACAGATTCTCCGGGCTGGAGCTGTGGTGTCCATTCGCTCTACATGGCCCAGCCATCTTAGGCGTTGAATCCGTAGACGCCTGACTAGGCTCATGTCGCTGTACAGCCCGTAAAGTTCGTGGTTGAATCTTCTCCTCCATCCCCCGTCTGCGTTTATAGGCCCAAAAGTCACGCGCAAAATCTTTCTCTCGAACCGACCAAGGGCCTCCTCATCCGCTTTTGATAGTGTCCATGCCTCTGCGCCGAACAACAGGACTGGGATGATTAGGGTCTTATATAGAGTCAACTTTGTCGTTCGGGAGAGGGCTCTATTACTCAGTTGCCTCCTGAGTGAGTGCAAGAGTGATTCTGCGTGATGTCGTTGTTCCAAGTTACTGTGGAGCCAAGGTGGACGATGTCCTTAGCTACCTCAAACCCATATCTGCCAATACAATCCTTCTGGCCAAGACGTCGATGTTGAGCGTCCTATTTTGATGGCAGCATATATTTAGTTTTGCCGCCAAATAAATTTTCGCCAATCTTAATACTCGCAAACGCCTCATTGACATCTCGCGGTGACCTACCAAGGAGCTGCGAGGATTTGAAATAGATTGTGCCTCTTGTATTGGCCAGTGATTTTTGCATAATCATTTCCAATATGATGTTGAAGAAATCACACGACAGCGCATCGCCCTGCCTAAATCCTTTTTTGACATCAAAACTATCGGTAAGGTGTTCACCGATTCGGATGGAGCAGCGAGAATTCTCCAAAGTCATCCTGCATAGTCTGACGAGTTTAGCAGGTATGTCAAGGGTAGACATAGCGTTGTATAGCTCGTCTCTAATTACGCTGTCGTATGCGGCTTTGAAGTCGACAAATAGGTGGTGAGTGTCGACTTGAAATTCATTGGTTTTTTTCCAGGATCTACCGTAGTGTGAAGATTTGGTCGATGGTGGACTTCCCTGGCCTGAATACGTACTGATAAGGACCTATCAGCTTATTTACAAAAGGCTTCAGGCGTTCACACAAAACGGCAGAGAAGATTTTGTAGGCGATGTTAAGGAGACTTATTCCTCTATAGTTGGCGCAATCAGAGGGGCCTCCTTTCTTGTGGATCGGGCATACGATGCTGAGACTCCATTCCTCGGGCATGCTTTCCTCTAACCATATCTTACGGATGAGCTGGTGCATGCTCCTAACCAGGTCATCCCCAGCTGCCTTGAAGAGCTCAGCAGACAGTCCGTCTGCGCCAGCAGCTTTATTCGACTTGAGCTTCGATATGGCAATCTTAACTTCGTCGAGGTCAGGGGGACAGAATTCTCTGCGGTCTTCGTCGATTAGAAATGGATCATTCTGCCTGACAGCGGTATATTGACTAACATCGCCGTTATACAGTCTGCAGAAGTGGTTTTTCCATATTCTCAGCGTCGACTGCTATTCTACTAATAGGTGTCCGTTCTCATTCGTGCAGGCTTCCGTTCTGGCTTTATAACCTTGGCTTGTTCGCTTTCTTTCTTTGGTGGCGTTACAGCCCATGAAGGACCAGAGCCAAGCTTTTCTCAATCACCCATGTTGTGTGTGATCTATTTTTCGCACAGGTGAAAGGGACCTACGGTTTAATGCCGATTCCGAACGGTGTGAGTTGAGAAGCCCCGTTTACTACGGGGGGTTTTGCCAGTACCCCGCCGAGGAGGAACGTCGCGAAATAAACATTCGATGGCGTTGGTGATGTCGGGATCCGAACTCGCTCGTCGTGCGCCAGAGTCCAACACACTGACCACTGCGCCACGGCATTCGCTTTATCTGTTGATAAAACCTTCGAACGTCACGCCTACAGTAACACCTCTCCGAATCCTCAATCGCGCGCTTCTCGTGCTCTTTCTTCTTTCTTCTAAGAAGCTTAGAGCTCGTAGAGCTCACGAGCTGCTCTTGTTCTTTTATGCAGCGAGGCCTTATATGCATCCTGCTTCCCTGTGTGAATCCTCCTGCACTCGTGATTGAACCAGGCGTTTCTTCGTGGTGGAGCCTTGAAACCCAAAACCTCGGATGCAGAGACTCCACTGCTGTTCTATAGTTCTATTGATAGCGTGGAGGATTGAGGTGTATTGGAGAGCTTAAGGGCGACGCGATCGGTAAAAGCACTAGCGGTTTCTGGCGATAGTAGCTTTCCGACGTCATAACTTTGTATTCTTACTCTACTCCGCTGCGTTCGTGATATCCGTAAGCGCTACTACAAGATAGCGGTCCGAGTCGATGTTAGCCCCTCGGAAAGTCCGAGCATCAAGAATAGTGGAGGAGTGTCTGACGTCGATCGCGATGTGATCATTCTGGTTGGTAGTCGATTGATCAAAAGACCGCCAGGTGCTTTTGTGTATATCGAGGTGCGGGAAGCGCGTACTGGCTAGAAGGAGATTTCGCCCCGTAGCAAGATCAATCAGCCTGTGTCCGTTATCGGAGGTGGTGCCGTGTAGGCTATGTTTGCCGATGACTCGTTCAAAGATGGTTTCCCTACCCAGCTTAGCATTGAAGTCTCCTAGTACAATTTTGATGTCATAGCTGGGACATTGGGCATACGTTCTGTCTAGGAGATCGTAGAACTCATCTGCGTGGACGCAGATAGCAATCGCCGTAGTAAATGTCGCAGTTTTTCATCCGCTTTATACCCGGTCCATTCCATCGCATTTCCTAGATGGCGGTTACGTTCGCTTTATAGCGGTCTAGGCCGTCCGCAAGTTGTTCGGCTGCACGTGGCCTGTTTAGGGACCTAACATTCCACGTACAAAGCCGAACATCATTGTCCTTTTTTCGTTTTTTGCAAGGGTCGCAACATAAATCCGGTCCGTTATATCCGAGGCTTGTGGTTGATTCGGAGTTTGTGTTTTTTTTACGGTTACGGCTTACTAGGCCGTAGCCCAACCGACTAATCCTGTTTTTTGGCGCAGGAGGCTCGCCATTCGCCCTTCCCCGTCTGCAATTTCCATAGGAAATCTCCAGATGGCACCACGAGGAAGTGGGGATAGGACTTACTAACAGTGCCGCAAGATGTTCGACTGCGGTGGCTCTTCTCGCTTTTTAGCAGGCCAGCATCCGTCGGATAGATGCTACCCCTACGAGGCCTTTGTTAGCCCTTTGCCATCCTATGAGTGTGACTGTATGAAGAAAAAGAGAACGGTGGTCAACGAGCCTTTCCAGCTAGGACGATCTTTTACTAGCTGTCTCCAGTGTTTCACGCCCAGTTAGTTAAGGTCCCTTTCTAGATGTGTGCACCACCTTAAATGCGACCCTCTGCAACATCGTCCTGCCGAAGACTCTTCGGGCCGGAGCTGTGCTGTCCGTTCACACTATATGGCCTAGCCATTCTTAGACGTTGGATCTGTAGACGTCGTATTTGGCCGATGTCGCTTTACAGCCCGTATAATTCGTAGTTGAATCTTCCCCTCCACTCTCCATCAACCCACCAAACAGGACCGAAGATCGTAAACAGAATTTTCTTCTCGAAATGACCAAGGGCTTCCTCATCCACTTTTGTTAAAGTCCGGGTGTCTGGAGGACCGGGATGATTAAGGCTTTGTATATCGCAACCTGGGTCTTTCAAGAGAGGGCTCTACTTCTCAATTGCCTCTTGAGCCCTGTCAAAATTGCTTACTTGTGCCGCTAGTGACCAACCCCAACCCAGACACTTGTATATAGCTACGCTGCCGTTTCAAGTTGAGTCGTTGTGCTGCTGCCTCAGTTATGAAGGAAGCCTCTGATCCAGGGTCTATCAAGGCCCGGAGCTCATGGTACTTACCATCAGCTGCCTGCACCTTGACAAGAGCTGTTGCTAACAGCACTTGCGTACTTTGTCGTGCTGTAAAAAAGGCCTTTTTTACTTGAGTACCGATAGGTTCTGATTCTGGATGAAATACGGGGGCCTCAGGATTGATTGGTGGAATGTGTGTATTGGTTTGTGTGGAAGAAGTTGGGCTGTATTGTTGAGAATAAATTGTAGGTTGTGTGCTGAGGGCTGTTGTAGTAGGGTGCAATAAAGTGTGATGACGTTGTCGACAGAAATAGCAGGTTTTTTTGCTAGGGCAACTCAGTTTTACGTGGCTGTAGCCAAGGCAATTCTCACAAACTTTGACATGTCGCACAATATTTAACCTGTTTGCGAGGTTTGAGTTCAGAAAACGTCGGCATAGGCGCAACGGATGCTGACCCTGTTGACAGACTTTGCATACAGTGGACCCATGTGGTTGCGTGTTGGTATGAAATGCCTTGGTTACAACACCCTTTTTCGGAACAGGCCGGATACTGGACCGTGATGATGGTTGTTGTTCAACTGCTTCTAGTGTTCGAAACCGTGCTTCAAGAAAATCGTCGAACAGCTTCTTCGAGGGTAGTTCCTTGAGACCTCCTATCTTCTCTTCCCACGCCTGTTGGGTCGAGACTGGCAATTTCTGAACCAAAACAAAAATTAAAATTGCGTCCCAATGCTGGACTGGAACGCCCAGATTGTCCAGGCTATGGATACACTCCTGCGATGTATCTAGGATTCTTTTTATGCCGTTTGCTGACTCCTGTGTCAGCGTCGCTTGACCAAACAACAATTTTAATTGAGCCGTCACCAGAACGCGCTTGTGATCGTATAGCGCCTTTAAAAGATCCCACGCCGAAGTGCTGAATTAAACGCTCTGCTTCACCGCTCAGGCTGGACTTCAGATGATGGAGCTTTTGTACGTCGCTTAAACCATCGTTGGAATCTACGAGCAACACGAAGACATCGTGGAATGCGCGCCAATCCGTGTAGGATCCAGAAAAGGGGGAAATGTTGATAGTAGGAAGTCGAAGCTCCCGTCCACTACCGGTTTCACGTGGCGTTGGTGCGATACATTCACCTGGATGCCTCGTCGGTGTGCACCTCTTCAACGTCTCCAATAACTCGGACCTGTATTCGAGGTCAGTGCTCATAATGTTTTCGTAGAGGTCAACTATTTCCCTCTTTTTTGCTGCTTCCAGTTTACCTGCCGCCATGATTTTCTCATGGTAACGTCTAGCTGTTGCTATGTCATCTTGCAACTTTGAGAGCCGCGTGTTTAAATAACCTTCCTTACGGCGGGCTTCACCAGTTTTTTTTTAAATTGACGAAATCTCGTTGAATTTGCGACAGCAGATCTTCTTGCATAGCTATGTATGCGTCGCACATTTCAAGTGTCATGGTTAATAAGTACGTAGGTATATATATCCAAAAAGAAAAAAAGAGATATAGCAGGACTCACGTGTTGCCCGATGCTTCGCAGTTGCTCGGATCACTATCCTGGAACTTACGATCCGGCTCGAAGGACCAAAAAACTGTTTCGTTAACTGTCAAATTAAAAAAAACCGCCTGAACCGCTTGAGAATGAAAACACACAACCTTTTCCTTTGACGTTATAAAAAAGAGTAAACTTTTATTGCTCAGTTAAAATGCACATACATATGTACGTATTCATGTAGAATACCAACATCGATGCGTTTGAAGTTATTGCAGTTTGCTTGCCTAGATCTGTTTGTTTGTTCTGCTGCACTTGCATTTTGGTGTAAACAAGCCCAAAGAAGCAGCGGTTGGCAAGACTAAGTCTGCGTTTGATCTCATCGCTGGTGTGTCAAGGTAGATGAAGTCCTTGACCGCTTCTGGCCGAGACGACGGTGGTTTTACCCTCACTAACCCTTAGACCCATTTTAGCCGCATCTACCTCAATGCTTACAAGGGCCTGACTGGCGTCTCGCTGTGTCCGTCCAATCACGTCAATGTCGTCGGCCTACGCAAGCAATTGCGTAGACTTGAAAAAAATTGTGCCTCTTGTGTTGGCCAATGACTCTTACACGATCTTTTCAAGCACGATGTTAAAAAAGTTGCATGACAGCGCGTCACCCTGCCTAAATCCTTTTTGAACATCAAAGGTCTCGGCTTGCTCATTACCGACCTTAATGGAGCAGCGAGAATGCTCCATTGTCATACTGCACAGTGGGATGAGTTTGGCAGGGATGTTAAAACTAGACATGGCTTCGTATAGCTTATCCCTATGCAGCCTTGAAATCGACGAAGAGGTGGTGAGTGTCGATTTGGTATTCCTGGGTCTTCTCCAAGATTTGCCGTAGCGTAAATATTTCGTCTATTGTGGATTTACCTGGCCTGAAACCACACTGACACGAACGTATCAGAGTATTCACAAAGGGATTCAGGTCTCCACACAGTACGGCAGAGAAGATCTTGTATGCGATGTTAAGGAAACTTATACCTCTGTAGTTGCCGCATTTATAGGGGTCTCTTTTCTTGTGGACTGGGCAAACGATGCTGGGATTCCATTCGTCGGGAATGCTTTCCTCCGACCATATTTTACAGATAAGCTGGTGCATGTGCCCTACCAGATCATATCCAGACGCTTTAAGTAGCTCCGTAGACAGACCGTCTGCGCCTGCGGATTTATTAGTCTTAAACATTGAAATTACTTTCATCTAGGTCGGGTGGACAAAATTCTCTTGCATCTTCGTCCGTTGCGAATGGATCATTCTGCCTGTCAGTGGTATTACATCTTTCATTGCCGTTAGATATTCTACAGAAGTGTTCCTTCCATATTCTCAGCATCGACTGTGACTCTACTACTAGTTGTCCGTCTTCATCAATATAGTCCTCTGCTCTGATTTCATGGCCTTGACATGTTGCGAGCGTCACACCTCTGGTATTATGTCTCCATCCCTCGATCTCACGCTTCCCATGCTCTCTTTCCTTCTTCCTTTAAAGCATGTATTTCTCCTTCCTTTTCCGCTCATAGTTTTTACGAGCGACTCTTGTCCGTTGATGGTTCCTCCTCTAATGCCAGTCTCAAGAATTAGATTGGCGCATGATAGGATGGCATGCAACTCTGCTTGTAAGATGTTTGGATTCATTCCCAGGGCCTTTGAGATCTTGCAATTTGGTCCAAAGATGCCGGTTCCAACGCCTGAAGCCATCTTGGAGCCATCCGTATACCACCTAAGGCCTCTGACATGCTTAGCGATCTGGGATCAATATCTCAAATCTCTTGTCAAATGTAAAGGTGCGTGGCAATGTGTCCGAGACCGTGGTAATCATATCCAGCTCGGGAAGGTGTTGTAAGATAGACATATGACCCTCGGGTCTACATGGCATATTTGTTCCCGAACAAAGGATTCTGATTGCACTGCGTAATGCCACCTTTTTGATAAAAAGGTGCTGTGGAGTGAGTCCAATGAGTGCCTCTTGGGCTGCCGTGAGGCAGGTTGGCGTTAAAGCTTGACGATTATCGTTATTTGCTCAACCGTCACCCGTAGGTGACGATAGGTCTCACTATCGCGGTGTATAGCCAGTGGACTACCTTAGATTTAAGTCCCCAGGTATTGCCGTAAGTGCATCGACAGGCCCACATGGCCTTAGTCGCTTACATAAGTTTAGTTTTCATATTGGAGTTCCAGTTGAGTCTGCGATCTAGGTCAATACCTAGATGCCTTACTTCCTCTGAAAACCTATGCGAGTGCCATTTAGAAAGATTGAGCAGGGCTGTACCTTTCTCATCTTTGTAAACGGGACTAGGATAGTCTTATTTGGGTTGTTCGATAAACCCTCTCTGTCACACCAGTCAGAGACAAATTGGAGCGCAAGCTGCATGCGCTCACAGGAAGTGATTTCGCACTTGCCCGTAACAATGACTACTAGCTCATCAGCATATCCGATGATCTCGTAGCCCCAAGTGGTTAGCTTGCGTAGTAGGTCATCGATGACTATCCTCTAGCCGCCGATACTGTCACTGAGACCTCTCCGCATGTGGCTGATATGATACGGCTATTTAGCATCGCCCTAATCCAGTGATTAGTGGGATGGTCCACACCCCTGCAGGATAGTGCAGTGGTGATCGAATCATAGCCAGGATTATCGAAGGCCCCCTCTATATCGAGGAAGGCGCAAATTGCAATCTCCTTGTGTGCGAAGCTCTTTTCAACACGCGTCACCAAGTGGTGTAGCGCATTCTCGGTAGATCGCAGACTGGGATGCAGAGGTGTCTGATTCTCCACAAGATACCTCTAATATGGAAGAAGAAAGTCAAACTGATAGGGCGTTAGGATTAAGGTTGCTCACTTGGCTTTCCAGTCTTGGGGATGAAGACAAGACTGACCACACTCCACAAACGGTTTCAGGCGTTCACACAATACGGCAGAGAAGATCTTATATGCGATGTTAAGGAGACTTATTCCCCTATAGTTGGCGCAGTTATAGGGTTCTCCTTTCTTATGGACTGGGCAAACGGTGTTGAGATTCCATTCGTCGGGCATGCACCTTACAAGCTCATCTCCAGCCACCTTAAAAAGCTCAGCAGACAGGCTGCTTTATCAGACTTAAGTCTAGGTCGTCTAGATCGGGTGGACGTAATTCTCTTACATTGTCGTCTATTACGAATGGATCGTTCTGCCTGACAGCGGTATCTTGCCTTTCGTCGTCGTTATACAGTCTTCAAAAGTGGTCTTGCCAAATCCTCAGCAGCGACTGTGTTTTTACTACCAGTTCTCCATTTTCATCCCTGCAGGCCTCCATGTTCGTTTTACCTTATTGCAAAACTCCCGGCTCGTTTCTGCGGAAGCATCTCCCCATCATGCCATAGCATGTTCGTTTTACCTTATTGCAAAACTCCCGGCTCGTTTCTGCGGAAGCATCTCCCCATTCCCTCGATCTCAGGCTTTCCGTATGCTCTTTGCTTTCTTCTGAGAAGCGTGTGTTCCTCTCTTGACTTCTGCTCATAGATTTCGCGAGCAGCTCTCATCCGTCGTTGCAGCGTGGCTTTATATGCCTCCTGTTTTGCAGCATGGGCTTGTTCGCATTGTTCATCGAACCAGGGGTTTCTAGGTTTGACGCCCAGCACCTCAGAGGCAGCGTCTCTGATAGCGTTCTGGCAATGCGCCCATTCCTGCTCTATTGGTTGTGCCGCTGTGGGCGGATTTTGAGAGAGCTTGAAGGAGACACGATCGGCAAAGATTCTGGCAGTCTCTTGCGATTGCAGCTTTCTGACGTCAAATTGACGTTGTCCTACTCGACTCCTAAGCATCCTTGATATCTTCATTCGTACCTTGGTTCATACGTCGAGAATGCTGGAGGAGTGTCTGGCTTCGATCACAATGTGATCAGTCTAGTTGGTGGTCGATTGATCAGGAGACCGCCAGGTACCCTTGTGGATGTTGAGATGGGGGATCGTGTCCTTGCTACAAGGAGGTTACGTTAGGAAATCGATTAGCCTAAATCCGTTGTCTGATATGGTGTTATGGAGGCTATGCTTTCCAATGACATTCTAAATATGTCTTCTTTGCCCAGCTTTGCGTTGAAATCTCCTAGTATGATTTTGGTGTCATAACTGGTGCACTGGGAATATGTTCGGTCTAGGAGATCATAAAAGTCATCCTTGAGTCGATCATCTTTTTCTTCCGTGAGAGCATGCATGCATACTAAGGTGATATTCCTCAGTGTACCCTTGATGCGGATTGCTATGAGTCGTTCGCTTACATCCCACTCGGGCAACTCGGAGGCTGTGTGTCAACTTGTATTGAGCAGCGACAGAGATCGAAGCTGGTGTTTGCCGTGTTAAACACGATCAGCTTCTTTGCTCTGTTTGCTCGCTATATTCCTCACACGGCAAAGAAGTGATGATGGTTCCGTGGTGTAACAGGTCATACGCATTTCAGAAGAAAATAATTTGCCTCCAAAGGCCCTCTTGCTTATTGACAACTGCTCTGCTCATGCACCTATTAATAAACTCCAAAGTGACAATGGAAACATATTTGCATATTTCTTCCCACCAAATGGGACAGCAGCTGTGCAACCAATGGATCGAAATCCAATAAAGTTAACAAAATTGATCTACATAAGTAGAAGCTTACTTACTTACTTTGATGGCGCTACAGTTCGGGGTGAACCAGGGCCTCAACCAACAAGCCTCTCCAGCTGGCCCGATCTTCGGCCAGCCGCTTCCAGTGCCGTACGCCCAGTTGGTTGAGGTCCCCTTCCACCCGTGCGCGTCACCTTAAATGCGGTCGTCCTCTGCTGCGTCGTCCCTCGGGGTTGGAGTCGAAGACTCTTCGGCCGGAACGTTGATGTCCATTCGCTCTATATGGCCCAGCCATCCTAGACGTCTAACGTCGCTCTATATGGCCTAGCCATCTTAGACGGCCTCCACTCTCCGTTTACACAAACGGGACCAAAGATTGCACGCAGAATTTTCCTCTCGAAACGCCCAAGAGCCTCTTCATCCGCTTTTGATAACGTCCAAGCCTCATCGCCGTAGGGGAGAACCGGGATGATTAAGGTTTTGAAGGGGGATACCTTTTCGAGTTTTTCGAGAGAGGGCTCTACTACTCAGTTGCCTCTTGAGCCCGAAGAAGCAGCGAATGGCAAGAGTTACTCTGCGTTTTATCTCAGCGCTGGTGTCGTTGCTGCTGGATTTGGAGAGGTGTTACTGCTACTGAATTTGACGTCGACACTCACCAACATATTTGTCGACTTCAAAGCCGCATACTACAGCGTAATTAGAGACGGGCTATACAACGCTATGTCTACCATTCACATACTTGCTAAACTCGTCAGACTATGCAGGATGACTTTGCAGAATGCTCGCTGCTCCATCCGAATCGGTGAACACCTGACCGATAGTTTTGAGGTCGAAAAAGGATTTAGACAGGGCGATGCGCTGTCGTGCGATTTCTTCACTATTGTTTTAGAAATGATTGCGCAAAAATCACTGGCCAATACAAGAGGCACAATTTATTTCGAATCCTCGCAACTCCTTGCATACGCCGACGATGCTGACATAATAGTTCCATCACGGGGATATGTCAATGAGGCGTTTGCGAGTATTGAGATGGAGGCGGCGAGATTTGATTTGGCATTAATCGAGGGTAAAACTAAATACCATGCTATCATCAAAAAAGGCGCTCACCACCACCGTTTGGCCAGAACGACTGTATTGGCAGATATGAGTTTGAGGTAGTTAAGGACTTCGTCTACCTTGGCTCCACAGTGACTTGGAATAACGACATCAGTTCCGAAATCAAACGCAGAATCACTTTTGCCAATCGCTGTTTCTTTGGGCTCAGGAGGCAATTGAGTCCTTTCCTAAACAACAAAGTTGACTCTATAAAAGACTCTTATCATCCCGATCCTGCTGTATGGCGCAGAAGCATTGACACTATCAAAAGCGGATGAGAAGGCCCTTGATCGATTCGAGAGAAAGATTTCGCCCGTGATTTCCGGCCCATAAACGCAGACGGGGATGGAGGAACAGATTAAATCACGAACATTACAGGCAGCGTCATCAGTCTAGTCAGCCGTCTACGGGTTCAACGCCTAAGATGGCTGGGCCATATTGAGCGAATGGACACCTGAGCTCCAGCCCGGAGAGTCTTTGAATCTAACCCCGAGGACGAAGAAACAGTGGACGGTCGCACACAGGGCGAAGGGAACCCCAGTCAACTGGGTGTGCGGCAATGGAAAGGGCTAGCAAAAGATCGTGCAAGTTGGAGGGCCATGTTGGTTGAGGCCCAGGTTCACCCCGAACTGTAGCGTCAGTTAAGAAGAAGAAGGTCAACTTTTGATTCCCTTTAGAGTGTCGTAATATACGTTTTTTTTGCGGCATAAACGGCCGTATCTTTTTTTTACGTTAACTTAGAAGCTTGATTTCTTCACAGCTTTAAGAGACTGGAGACTTGAGCATACCGTTTTAATTTCAACTTGATACCTCCACGCGTTCCTGAGATAAAGAGTCTTGACAGACAGACAGACGGACGGACAACAACATTTTCTTATAAGGGTTCCGTTTTTTCGGTTTAAGGGTACGGAACCCTAAAAAACAAACAAACATTACTGATTAATTGTTAATTAGTAAAAGATAATTGTTAATTAGTAAAAGAGACGGGACCCTATTACTAAGACTTTGTTGTCCGTCCGTCCGTCTGTCACCAGGCTGTATCTCATGAACCGTGATAGTTAGACAGTTGACACAGATGATGTATTTTTGTTGCCGCTATAACAACAAATATTAAAAATAAATGTTTAAGGGGGGCTCCCGTACAACAGACATGATTTTCATTTTCAAAAAATCTCCTTGGTCACATACTGACCTAAGGTTAGTCGACAATATCCCACAACCAGGAGCAAACTCCCGAGCTTTGATCGCTATTGTGTCGTTGTTGTATTAATCTAGCTGCAAACCTTTTTTCTATAATTATTGTTATTCACCTTTTCACCTCCTTGCTCTCAAGTAACATAATTGATAATCAACTGTCTCATTATGGAGATTTTTGATCATCAAAGTAATATGCAGATAACCTGCCTGCAACCAACGTCTGTCATCATGCAAAACATTATTTCAAACGGATTAGCCGTTTTAATATGGGGCTGGCCTAATCTAGCTGCATGGTTAGGGCGCCAACTGCCAATCGAATATTCCCACGACTACACAACACCACGTCAGAAAACGGACTAAGGCTAGTGGACTTTATGGCAGGACATAACCTGGTAGTAGCAAGTACACGATTCCTACACCTCAACATCCATAAGGGGACCTGGCGGTCTTTCGATCAATCGACAATCAATCAAATTGATCACATTGCGATCGACGGCAGACACTCCTCAAGCATTCTAGATGTCCGAACCTTTCGAGGAGCCAACATCGACTCGGATCATTACCTTGTTGCAGCCAAGGTACGGATGCGAATTTCTCGGAACCAACGGAGTCGAGTAAGAACACCAAAATTTAACGTCGGAAAGCTGCAATCACAGGAGACCGCCAGGACCTTCGCCGATCAAGTCTCCCTCAAGCTCTCTCAGGTCCCGATGCAATCTGCAGAAACCATAGAACAGCAATGGAGTCGTTGTCAGAGAGCCATTAGAGAGGCCGCCTCAGATATACTCGGTTTCGACCCACCACCGTCGAGAAACCCCTGGTTTGATGATGAGTGCAGACAGGCCCATGTAGAGAAACAGAATGCATACATGGCCACATTGCATCGACGGACGAGAGCTGCCCGCATACTTTATGAACAGAAAAGGAGGAAGGAGCATGCGCTTCTGAGAAGGAAAAAGAAGGAGCACGAGAAGCTTGAGATCGAGGAGATGGAGAGATGTTACTGCAGAAACGACGTCCGAAAATTTTACCAGAAAGTAAAACGCTCATGCCAAGGCTATAAAGCCAGAGCAGAAGCTTGCAGGGATGAGCACGGACAACAAGTAGTCCAGTCACAGTCGATACTGAGATTGTGGAATGGAAGGACAACTTCTGCAGACTGTGTAACGGCGATGAGAGTCAAATGCCGCCGTCAGGCAGAGCGAACCATTCACAGCGAACAAAGACGAAGGAGAATCCCGTCCACCCGACCTAGACGATGTTAAGATAGCGATATCGAAAATTAAGTCTTATAAAGCTGCTGGAACAGACGGACTTCCCGTGGAACTATTTAAAGCAGCTGGCGATGAGCTGGTCAGGAACATGCACCAACTCATCTGCAAGATATGGTCGGAAGAACGCATGCCCGATGAATGGAATCTCAGTATCGTTTGCCCGGTCCATAAGAAAGGAGACCCCTATGACTGTGCCAATTGCAGTGGGATAAGCCTCCTGAACATCGCATACAAGATCCCCTCTGCCATACTGTGTAAGTACCTGAAACCGTTCGTGGACAATCTGATAGGTTCCTACCAGTGTGGTTTCAGGCCAGGAAAATCCACGATAGACCAAATATTTACACTACGGCAGATCTTGGAGAAGACCCATGAATTCCAGGTCGACACGCACCATCTTTTCGTCGACTTTAAAGCCACGTATGACAGTGTTTATAGAGACGAGCTATGCAGAGCCATATCATGTTTTAACATTTCTGCCAAACTCGTCAGACTATGCAGGATGACTATGGAGAACTCTCGCTGCTCCATTAAGGTCGGAGGTGAACTAACCGACCCCTTTGACGTTAAAAAAGGTTTTAGACAGGGTGACGCACTGTCATGTGATTTCTTCAACATTATTCTTGAAAAGATCGTGCGGGACTCTGCGGCCAATACAAGAGGTACGATCTACTTCAAGTCCACACAATTGCTTGCCTACGCAGATGACATTGACGTTATTGGACGAACAAAGCGAGACGTCAATGAGGCGTTCACAAGCATTGAAGCAGAAGCGGCGAAAATGGGTCTAAGGGTAAATGGGGACAAGACCAAATATATGCTGTCATCCAAGAAAGACGCACAACACCGACGTCTTGGTCAGAACGTCACCTTCGGCAGCTATATTTTTGAAGTAGTCAAGGACTTCGTCTACCTTGGCTCGGTAGTGACAAGCAGCAACGACACCAGCGCTGAGATAAAACGCAGAATAGCCCTTGCCAATCGCTGCTTTTTCGGACTCAAGAAGCAATTGAGCAGTAGAGCCCTCTCTCGAAAACTAAGGTTTCCCTCTACAAAACCTTAATCATCCCGGTCCTC
The DNA here is from genome assembly GCA_951905685.1 of Eumerus sabulonum. NCBI lineage: Eukaryota > Metazoa > Arthropoda > Insecta > Diptera > Syrphidae > Eumerus > Eumerus sabulonum. The sequence goes on from OX645060.1 coordinate 13,754,806, forward strand.
CTCTACGGCGCTGAGGCTTGGATGTCGTCAAAATCGGATGAAGAGGCTCTTGGACGTTTCGAGAGGAAATTTCTGCGTGCAATCTTTGGTCCCGTTTGTGTAAACGGAGAGTGGAGGCCGTCTAAGATGGCTAGGCCATATAGAGCGACGTTAGACGTCTAAGATGGCTAGGCCATATAGAGCGAATGGACATCAATGTTCCGGCCGAAGAGTCTTCGACTCCAACCCCGAAGGACGACGCAGCAGAGGACGACCGCATTTAAGGTGGCGCGCACAGGTGGAAGGGGACCTCAACCAATTGGGCGTGCGGCACTGGAAGCGGCTGGCCGAAGATCGGGCCGGCTGGAGAGGCTTGTTGGTTGAGGCCCTGGTTCACCCCGAACTGTAGCGCCATCAAAGTAAGTAAGTAAGTTTATTGCCTTTCATTAATAACTTCGCCTCCATTTCTCTGAAAAGTGTATTGAGCTGAGGTTTCGCCTTAGTTGTGATCTTCGTGGAGTTTGCACCGGATCCTAATATAGCTGGCTCATCCGCTAGAAGTAGAAGGTCACCTTATTGGCATCTGATATCTCCTCTAGCCTTTCTTTGCTGAGTTTTACGAGCTTTGAATGCCTTGAATGGCTGCCTGGCTGTTAACATAGATGCCGATCCTTTTACCTGAAAGGTTTTCTCTAAGAATCAGATCCGCATCGTATTTATGTAACTGCGAAGACCTCAGCTTGAAAAACATTATAGCCATCTATAGGAGTCTATAGGAGTGATTTGCTTAACGAGATTCGAAATGGATCCCGGCCCCTGTACCGGTATTCATTTTAGATCCGTCGGTACAGGTTGCCAGTTCACTTTTCTTACCTACCATATCACTTGTCCATTCCTTCCTGAAAGGAATTCAGATAGAATTTCCTTTCGCAACAAGGAAGTCGGATGCTTTAGTCAGTTTCGGTTTTGAATCTCGAGATGGCTCATCGATCCATGACTGACGCATGGCCATGAGGACTCCTTGCCAAGAGACCGGATTCTTGCATTCTAAGCGTAATCCTGGCTACGATGATTTCGCAGTACATATATGTATTGTATGTCTAAAGGTGGAAGGTTCCTTTAGCTTTGCCTGTATCCACGGTCAAGTTCTTTCCCGACGATAGGGTCTGATTATGTCTGCCAGAAATCCGCGACTTTTTTGCTATCCCAAAGAAGAAATGATTGCAGAGAAAAAGAGACGTCATTACGGGTCAGTACATTTTAGGTAGCCACCTCATCGTGTTTGGCATTAGTGAGACGTTCACTTGCTTCACATGCGGTGAAGATGACACTACAGCGAAACACTTCCTCTATGATTGTCCACACCTAGGGGCTGATGTGGTGTGTGCCGAACCTCTAAGCTCTACATCACTGAAATTCCTCTTCCGAAAAACCTCAAAAACGTAATAAATGAAGGTGCCTATTTGGCAGTATAATGGATCAGTAATTGTGACTGAGTGCCACAATAGTTAGTGAAGCTTCTAATGGATACAACTCCTCTGGCGGTTGAGGAATATCTAGGATGTAGTGATCCATCGCGTGGACTATCTGTATGACATACATACATTTTCAGTGGCCCGCATGTTCCACTAAAAGAGTCGCGGGGGTAATGCGCGAACGCGGGATCTCCAGGCCACTCGATCCTCCGCCATCGACACCAGCTCATCAGGAGCTACCCCGGCGAGTAACTCCCACAACAGCGCGATAAAATCTCATTTCGGCAGCTTGTATTCGCGACCTTATTCCTTCGGTCAACACCCACATTTCATGACCATAGGTGAGAGTTGGAGCAAATACTTAGTTAAGAACCGCTAACTTGGCTTTGACACCAAGCTCGGTCTTCCTGATTACAGATCTTCCAAGCTGTTTTAAAATTGGCCCAGCTTGGCCAACCCCGCAGAAAAGCTCAGTATTACTCCTCCCATCACTCGTGAAGAAGACCCCGAGATACTTAAACTTCTAAACCTGCTTCAGGACTCCACTAACATGTAGAGTGCATTGGACAGGTGTTCTGGAAATAACCATAACCTCGGATTTGTCCACTTTAACTCTCATTCCAGCATCAGCACATACGGCCACAAACCTATCTAGCGCGCGCAGGAGTTCCGTCTGGGAGGATGTGAGGACAACTGAGTCATCTCCAAAAAAAGATGACTTATCTTCAACTCTCCCAATGTGAAACACTCCTCGCCTCGACTGCGCTGCAACATCCAGTCCATATATATAATGAAAAGGAGAGGTGACAAGACGCACCCTTGGCGAAGTCCGACGCCCACGGTGAAAGGTGTTGATTTACTACCGTTAACCCGAACTCAGCTGCTACAGTTTGTGTATAGAGACTGAATGGTCCCCAATAGATGACCATCAATACCATATTGCTGCAGAACACTCCAGAGTTTACCTCGAGGAACTCGGTCATACGCCTTTTCCAAATCTACAAAGCAGCTGTAGATCGGTTTGGTCTACTCCCAAGCCTTTTCGAGTACCATTCTTAGAGTGAAAAGCTGGTCGGTCCTGGATTCGACCATAGCTCTAGAATACGCCCCCAACACCTTAGCGTAGACTTTACCGGGGACACTTAAAAGAGATATTCCCCCATAGTTGGAGCACTCTTTTTTATCTCCATTTTTGAAAAGAGGGACAATCACCCCAGTCTGGCAATCGCTAGGTGTCTCACCGCGTTCCCATGCTACTTTAATGACACGAGAGAGCCATAATACTCCCTCCTTACCCATTGCCTTAAGCATTTCTGGCCGAACTTCATCCACACCGGCGGATTTGGCAACTTTTAGCTATTCGATCGCTAAAATGACTTTCTTCACCATTGGACTATTCTCCGCCCCACTCAAGACTATGGGTCTGGCCCCCTTAGTGCTCTGTTCGGGATTGAGCAGCTCCGAAATGTGCTCGCTCCATCTGCGTAAGATGTCCATCATTGGAAAGCAACACACCATCCTTGGACTTAACTCCTTCGTTTATGTTGACCAATGATCTTGGTCTAATTGGACTGGTTCAAAATTTTCTGTAAAGGAACAAGCAACAATACATGTTGGAACCACTCGGCTCTAAAATCTGCAAGCTATCCTCAATCCTATCCTCAAAACTGGGCCAGAAAGTCGTCTTTGATAGGGTCATTGGCAAGCATAGACTACGCAACAGACTTCTAGTTGCTAGCACGCGTTTCCCACATCTCAACATCCACAAAGGGACTTGGCGATCTCCAGATCAATCAACCGTCAACCAGATTGACCACATTGCGATTGATGGCAGGCACGCATCCGATTTTCTGGATGTACGAACTTTCAGGGGAGCCAACAACAACCCGGATTACTATCTTGTGGTAGCCAGGTTACGACTACGAATATGCCTGGCCCAGGAAAATCGAGTAAAGCCAGCGGCATACAACGTTGCAATGATACAATCGCAAGAGATTGCCAGAGCCTATGCTAATCGTGTTTCCCTCAAGCTTAATTATTTCCAACGGATTAGCCGTCTTAATGGGATGAGGTAACATAGATACAAGGTCTCTTTCAGTTTTATATATACAGATGGTACAGGGACCCTTCTTGGGCGGTTTTTTGTTACTTTTTAAGTGAATTAAAAAACGTCCAAAAATTAGAAGACTTCGGAAATTAGAATTACCCCAGGAACAACGTGGCTCTAATTTCTGAGCGTCCGCTGTAGGACTAGCAATATTACCTGTGAGGAGTCCACCAACTGTGAGCTTTGCTAAGCAAGTACTGTACGGCAATCGATAGTATTAAAACAGCGAATGGCATCATTTTCCCCTGTTTGCGATACAAGCTCTAATCTTGTTAGCTTCATTTGGGAATTTACACAATAGCATGCTCAAACTCACGTTTATTTGCTCTGATCATCCCGCTGTCTGCAAACTCAAGCTTTGCAAACAACAATCATTTTTTGAGAAAATATTCAAATTAACCGCATATTTGCACATCGCACCGAACTATTTTTTCTCATATCACGACGACAATCGTACCGAGTACTAACGACTACCTATTGCAGGTCGACTGTAACAATAACCCAACGAATCAACGAAAAAAGCTCCAAAGCCGCTGCCTTATAGATACTTAATTGAACAGCAACAATAGTAAGTAAAACGTTCCTAACCACTGAGTCGAGACCAACAATCGTAGAGTACCCGATAGCCATGTGATGATTCGAAATCACATTTAGTTTGGCCAAGACCGCCGATGGTAAAAGGCTACGGACACGCGAAAGACCTCAACACGGCATTGTGGATCGTGCGTGCTTTCTTGTCTGTTGTTTTAACGCTATTTGTTGCCCGCCGTTCGTGTAACGTGCGCTTACCATTTCCGTACTCTTGATCTCATTCGGCCGTTGCCCAATTCTTGTTAATTACGGTGTTAATTGCTTTTGGAATTGAATAACTCCGAATGTGTTACGTGGTTCAGTGCCAGTTCGCGCAATAGACAAATAGTGATGGTCGTCACCATCAATATTTTGTAAACAATCTTCACCAATTCGACTTGGTTGAAGATACATCTATTCCAGTTTGCAAAAACAAATTCGTTAACGGTGGCAAAACAGAAACGAGAAAAATAGTGTCACCGGAATTGGGCTATTAAAACGAGGTGCGGATACAGCAGTGTTAAAGATACGATCCGTGAAAGTTTTAAATAAGCCGCCTGACGACGACGACAACGAAGCTTTGGTGCGAGGTGCTCGATAAGTATCTAGTTTCTGAATTAAAAAGAAAACCTGTTGTACGAATCAGTAACGTGCCTTATGCTCAACAAAGAGCTTTTCAGGCGAGAGCGGGTTGTTTATTACGAAATTTAAATGTTGTATCTTAAATGCAGTCGCTTGAAGCTTGGCTCTAGAGCCTCATTCGCATTACAAGGACCCATTACAGACGCGTATTTGCAAATTAACTCGAAATTAATCGAGAACTTTTTTAGATACGAGGCGCGATACAATTCATTCGAGCTAAAGTGCAGTATGCACATATGTAGTTACAACCATTAGTGCACGTTGGCTAGTTATGCTGTACTGGAACAAAGCCGATAAATGGCTGATCCAATTTTGAGTACCCCATAAATCACTGTATCTTAAGCATTTCCCTCTATTCTTTATTCGTACATTTGAAGATACGACGCGGAAGATTTCAAATTTCACGAAAAATGCGGAAGAGGAAAGTCATGAACATCTCTAACAAACCCTCAAATTCGCCAACATTTCTCGAGCTTAACTCTATGTCCACATGAGTTCGTTTGAATGCCATTCACTTAGCTCTTCATCTATGGACTTGAGACAATGGATAGGTACCACACAGTAAATGTTCGTCGCTCGCCTATCTACATACTATGGTGTAAATGTCAGAAGTAAAATATGTAATTGGCTCATGGCTACATAGTCGCGTTAGTAATGTTCTTTCGCTGCGAGGTTTTAAGTACGCTAGATACATAAGGTTCGGTTTGTCTAGAAGGTGATAGTAGGAGTGACCCATTTAGGACATAACTATAATCTGCTGGAGTATTCAGCTTGACAGAAAAGAACTGATTTGTGTAATAACAGCTTTTGTATAGGATCACAGTGTCCAAGCTACCGATGATCGCAAGGCATGAGTCTCGAATGACAATCTGTGGAATTTTGTTACACCCGCGGCTGGTGCTCGTCCTGATAGGTTAGCTGCTAACCTTGCTCTTCAAATTGCTTCATATGGTGAAGTACATCAGAGTGAGGACGAAAACCAATCTGCCGTTGAATGAAGTTAGGGATATATTTTCGAAAACAAGCCTAAGTCAGGCCTCATGGGCGGGTGCTGAGTCTTGCTGAATACACAACTGCTTGATACACTAAGGCGCTTAGTTCCATTCCTGTCGTCACATAAACGAGCAAGTGCGTCGTCGACTAGATAAAGCACTGGTCCTTTGGATCAAAGCAATGCTCATGCACAGGACATTGACCGCTGATGCAGGCCTCGACCAGTGTGTCAAATCTGGCGTAAACAGGGGCTGCCCTCAAGGCGGCGTCCTGTCTCCGCTGTTATCGATCGCATGGTGGTCGATTACCTGCTTGATGCTCTGAATGCCTCTGGAATCCACGCCCAGGCCTATGCGGATGACGTCGCCATTCTTTCTGTCGGCTCATGTTTGGCGACTGTCCGTCGCAAAGCACAGGCGGCGCTAAATGTGATCGATGATTGGTTCACCGGAAATGGGCTGTCAGTCAATCCTCTTAAGACCGATGTCGTTCTCTTTACGAGAAGGAGGAAAAATACTGACATGACTCAGCTGGTACTAAAGGGCACTTCCATCCCGATATCCAAGGAGGCTAAGTATCTAGGAGTCATCTTAGATAGTAAGCTTCTCTGGTCAAAACATGTTGAGTTAAAAACCACCAAAGCGCTGTCAGCTTTCTGGCAATGCAAAGGAGCTTTTGGCAAAACATGGGGCTTATCGCCGGCAAAGGTCCTTTGGATCTACACGGCAATGATAAGACCTATAATCTCATATGCATCGGTTGTCTTGTGGAACAGACTAAAACGCAAACACGTCGTAGCCTCTTTCACCAAACTTCAAAGAACGGTTTGTCTCAGCTGCACGGGGCTTTCCCCAGCACGCCGGGCGCTGCTCTAGATGCTATGATGAACCTTCCACCTCTGAAAGCCATGTCTCGTCTGAAGAGAAATGGCTTTTGGTACAACTCTCACAGGAATAACGGTGTGCTTGCGCAAGAATTGTCCTGCGACCCCTGTCTCATGGACATGCCTTCTGACGCACTGACGCCCGTTATCCTATTGCGTCGTAATTTCACAGTCGAGTTTCCATGGCGTCAGGATAGGCTATGGCTGGATACTGAACCTGGAAAGAATAGTCTTCGCATTTTCACGGATGGCTCCAGATCTGGGCGGGAGTCCGGTGCTGGGGTCTTCTTTGAGCGCGAAAACATCCGACTGCACTTCTCCTTAGGAAAATATGCGTCTGTCCTCCAATCAGTGATATACGCAATCCTAATGGCCATGCACTATGTTGTGAAGCACAGGTGGAGGGGGGAAAGCATATGCGTATGTAGTGACAGCCAAACTGCACTAAAAGCTGTGTGTAACCCCTTAACTAGCTCCAAATTAGTGCTTGAACTCAAGTCCGTCTTGAACAGAGTCGGCAGACTAAATTCATTAAGGCTTGTATGGGTTCCAGGCCATTCTGGGATCCTAGGAAATGAGACCTCTGATGAACTCGCTAGAATGGGTTCAGAGGATAGCTTCTCAGGACCTGAACCCGCTCTAGGTCTACCTGCGTCCACGGTAAATTCCTACATTAACGATTGTGTATTTAACACACACAACCGTAGATGGAGGGATAGTCCGGGTTGCAGGATGACTAAGCGCATATGCCCTGATGTCTGCTAAAAATCTGCAGTTTTCCTCCTGTCTTTAAGGAGAATCGACTGCAGAAGGCTTGTGGGAGTTATCACGGGCCATTACACTTTTGCCAAGCATCTCTACGTGCTCGGCATCAGTGAGACGCCTACCTGTGCTGCATGTGGCGAAGAGGAGGATGATACTGCAGAGCATTTCCTCTGTTATTGGCCCGCCTTTGCTCGCATACGGTGGCGCACCCTTGGAGCCGACGTGGTGTGTGCCGAATCCCTTAGCTCTACATCACTGAAGCTCCATCAAATTTTTCTCCGGAAAACGGAGAAAATACAGTAATGTAAGGTGTCTGTCTAGAGTACAATGGACCAGTGATTGCATCTGAGTGCTCCAGCGGATAGCAGAAGCCTTTAACAATCAAGGAACAAAAAAAAAAACAAAGTGCGTCGTCCCTCATCTTCATATCGGGCGCTACAGTTCGGGGTGAACATGGGCCTCAACCAATATGCCCCTCCAACTAGCATGATATTTTGCTAGCCTTTTCCATTGCCGCACACCCAGTTGGCTGAGGTCCCCTTCCAACAGTGTGCGCCATCTTAAGTGCGGCCGTCCTCTGTCTGTTCGTCCCTCGGGACTAGATTCAAAGACTCTCCGGGCTGGCTCTGTGGTGTCCATTCGCTCTATATAGCCATCTTAGGCGTTGAATCCTTAGACGGCTTACTAGACTTATGTCGCTGTACAGCCCGTAAAGCTAGTGGTAGAATCCTTACCATCATCTCCCGTCTGCGTTTATAGGACCGAAAAATACACGCAAAATCTTTCTCTCGAACCGAACAAGGAACTCCTCATCCGCTTTTGATAGTGTCCATGCCTTTGCGCCATACAGCAGGACCTGAATAATAAGAGTCTTGTATAGAGTCAATTTTGTCGTTCGGAGGAGGGCTCTATTACTCAATTGCCTCCTGTGCCCAAAGAAACAGCAATTGCCGATAGTGGTAATGCGTTGCATTTCGGCACTGATATCGTTGTTCCAGGTCACTGCGGGGTCAAGGTAGACGAAGTCCTTAATCAACTCAAACCTGTTGACAGAGCCGGTGGTGAGCGTCCTTTTTTGATGATAGCATACATTTAGTTTTGCCCTCGTTTACTGCCAAATCAATTTTCGCCGCCTCCAGCTCAATACTCGCAAACGGCTCATGGACATCTTCCTGTGATCTACCTATTATGTCAATATCGTCGGCGTATGCAGGGAGTTGCGAGGATTTGAAATAGATTGTGCCTCTTGTATTGGCCAGTGATTTTTGCGCAATCATTTCTAAAACAATGTTGAAGAAATCGCACGACAGCGCATCTTTCTGTCTAAATCCTTTTTCGACCTCAAAACTATCGGTCAGGTGTTCACCGATTCGGATGGAGCAGCGAGCATTCTGCAAAGTCATCCTGCATAGTCAGACGAGCTTAGCAAGGATGTCAATGACAGACATGGCGTTGTATAGCTCGTCTCTAATTACGCTGTCGTATGCGGCTTTGAAGTCGACAAATAGCTTGTGAGTGTCGACTTGAAATTCATTGGTCCTGCCGTAGTGTCGATTTGGTCGATGGTGGACTTCCCTGGCCTAATTCGCATTGATAAAGAACTACCAGGTTATTTACTAAAGGCTTCAGGCATTCACACAAAACGGCAGAGAAGATTTTATTGGCGATGTTGAGAAGACTTATTCCTCTGTAGTTGGCGCAGTCAGGTGGGTCTCCTTTCTTGTGGATCAGGCACACGATGCTGAGACTCCAGTCTTCGGGCATGCTTTCCTCCGACCATATTTTACAGATGAGCTGGTGCATGCTCCTAACCAGGTCGTCTCCAGCTGTCTTGTTTGCGCCAGCAGCTTTTTTCGACTTGAGCTTCGATAAGGCGATTTAAGCTCACATCGCCGTTATATAGTCTGCAGAAGTGGTTTTCTTATATTCTCAGCATCGACTGCGATTCTACTACTATAGGTGTCTTTTCTCATCCCTACAGGCTTTCGTTCTGGCTTTATAACCTTGGCATGTTCGCTTTATCTATTGATAAAACTTTCGAACGTCACGTCTGGAGTAACACCTCTCCAAATCCCCAATCGCGCGCTTCTTATGCTCTTTCTTCTTTCTTTTGAGAAGCTTATGCTCCTCCTTTCTTTTTAACTCATACAGCTCACCAGGTACTCTTGTTCTTCTATGCGGCGAGGCTTTATATGCATCCTGCTTCGCTGGGTGAATCCTCCTGCACTCGTCATCGAACCAGGTGTTTCTTCGTGGTGGAGCCTTGAAACCCAAAATTTCAGATGCAGTGCTTTTCAGGGCTTGTTTGGAAAGGTTCCACTGCTGTTCTATTGATAGCGTGGTGGGCTGAGGTATATTGGAGAGCTTAAAGGAGACGCGATCGGTAAAAGCACGAGCGGTTTCCGGCGATAGTAGCTTTCTCACATCATAACTTTGTATTCTTACTCTACTCCGCTGCGTTCGTGATATCCGTCGGCGCATCACTGTAAGATAGTGATCCGAGTCGATGTTGGCTCCTCGACCATCAGGAATAGTGAAGGACTGTCTGACGTCGATTCCGTTGTGACCAGTCTGCATATTGATTGATTGATCTGGCGACTGCCAGGTGCCATTGTATACATATATCGAGGTGAGGGAAGCGCATACTGGCTAGTAGGAGATTTCACCCGTAGCAAGATCAATTAGCCTGTGTCCGTTAATGGATGTGGTGTCGTGTAGGCTATGTTTGCCGATGGCTCGCTCAAAGATGCTTTGCTTATCCAGCTTAGCACTAACATCTCCTAGTTCAGTTTTGATGTCATACCTGGGACATTGGGCATACGTTCTCTCTAGGAGATCGTAGAACTCATCTTTGATGTAGTCCTTGTTTTTCGTGCGAGCGTGGACGCAGATCAGGCAGATGTTAGGAAACTTAGCCTTGATGCGGATCGTTATGAGGCGTTCGCTCCCATGCCGAAAGCTTAGAACCATTTGCCTTAGTCCACCTCGAACAACAAATCCGCATCCGAACAATCGTTGTCCTCTCTCCCTATAGCTGTGGCCGTAGTAAATATCGCAGTTTTTCATCCGCTTAATACCTGGTCCATTCCATCGCATTTCCTGGATGGCTGTAAAGTCCGTTTCAAAGCGGTTTTGCTTTCCAAGCAACTGTAAGGCCTTGAACCCTTTGTTTTTTGAAAAGCTTGACCATAAGTTTGTTCCGTGAAATGCGATGCATGCTAGTGGTGTACCAGTTGGTCGACGTCCACCTTCGCATTTTTTTGTTTACTGTCCTGGTATCTCGATATCGTTTTGTGGTCCGGCAGGCTGAGTTACGCTCCACGTTTAGGTCAGATTAGGTAAATGGGTGCGCTATTGACGAGAGGTCAAGGCTCACTTAGACTACGAGGAGTAAGGTGTGCCCAGTTAACGCTTAACCCAGAGAAACCTAAGAGTTACCGGTTGTTGAGCTGAACCGCCTAGATGCAGATAGAAATCTCAGTGGTCTGTTCAGCTCAATGTTACTTACCTCTTTTACTCTCGATAGGAAGTAACTTCAAAGGAATACGTTCCTTTTTTGGGCTAGTGCCAGACATTCGCACAGTAGGTGACGAATGGATTCAATCTCCTCTTCGTCCTTCTTCCTCTTTCTAGTCATTGTGGGGCTGGCCTAGTCTAGCGTCATGGTGAGGGCGCCAACTGCCAATCGAATATTTCCACGACTACACTTTAGCAGACTTTCTTATCATAGACCGGCTATGTCAACGTATTTGGCATTAGTGAGACGTTCACTTGCTTCACATGCGGTGAAGATGACACCACGGCGAAACACCTCCTCTGTAATTATCCACACCAAGGGGCGGATGTGGTGTGTGCCAAACCTCTTAGCTCAACATCACTGAATGTCCTACTCCGAAAAACCCGAAATACGTAATAAATGAAAGTCCCTATTTGGCAGTAGAATGGATCAATAATTGTGAGTGATTGCCACAATAGCTAGGGACGTTTCTAATGGAAACAACTCCTCTGGCGATTGAAGAATATCTAGGATGTAGTGATCCACCGCGTGGACTATCTTCTAAACATTTTCAGTGGCCCGCATGTTCTACTAAAAGGATCGAGGGGATAATGCCCGCACGCGGGATCTCCAGGCCACTCGATCCTCCGCCATCGACCATCGACCAACTCATCAAGAGCTATGCCCAAGCGCAGCCAGGCGAGTTTTTGGACTTTGTCCAACCACCTCGTCCTGGCATCTGCCAGCGTGCATCCAAGGCACGCTTCGGAAGTCGTGACGATGGCGAAATTCATCTCACGTGACCAAACCATCGAAGCACAGCCCTTTCCGTTCGGAGAAGCGGCTGCTCAACATTGAGCTCCCCGCGCAGTGCCGTGTTTCTCATCCTATCCCGGCGAGCAACTCCCACATCAGCACGAAGAAATCTCATTTTGACAGCTTGTATTCGCGATCTTATTCTTTCGGTCAATACCCATTTCATGACCGTAGGTGAGAGTTGGAACAAATATGACGCCAAGCTCGGTCTTCCCGATTACAGATCTTCCAAGCTGTTTCAGGAATGAAAGTTCGGTATTACTCCTCCCATCAGTCGTATACTTAAACTTCTCCACCTGCTTCAATGGGACTCCACTAACATGTAGAGTGCATTGGACAGGTGTTCTGAAAATAACCATAACTTCGGATTTCTCCACTTTAACTCTCATTCCAGCATCAGCACATACGGCCACAAACCTATCTAGCGCGCGCTGGAGTTCCGCCTGGGAAGATGTGAGGACAACTAAGTCATCTGCAAAAAGAAGATGGCTTATCCCCAACTCTCCCAATGTGAAACACTCCTCGCCTCGACCTGCGCTGCAACATCCAGTCCATATATATAATGAAAAGGAGAGGTGACAAGACGCACCCTTGGCGAAGTCCGACGCCCACGGTGAAAGGTGTTGATTTACTACCGTTAACCCGAACTCATCTGCTACAGTTTGTGTATAGAGACTGAATGGCCTCCAATAGAGGACCATCAATCCCATATTCCTGCGGAACACTGGAGAGTTTACCTCGAGGAACTCGGTCATACGCATTTTCCAAATCTACAAAGCAGCTGTAGATCGGTTTGGCCCACTCCCAAGCCTTCTCGAATACCATTCTTAGAGAGAAAAACTGATCGGTTGTACTTCTGCCGTGACGAAGCCCGCACTGCTCATCCCCTATCCTGGGTTCGACCATAGCTCTAAAACGCGCCTCCAACACCTTACCGTAGACTTTACCGGGGACACTTAAAAGAGATATGCCCCTATAGTTGGAGCACTCTTTTTTACCCCCCTTTTTGAATAGAGGGACAATCACCCCAGGCTGCCAATCGCTAGGTGTCTCACCGCACTCCCAGGCCACCTTAATGACAGGAGAGAGCCATACTACTCTCTTTTCACGAATTGCCTTAAGCATTTCTGGCCGAACTTCATCCACTTCATTTAGCGATTCAATCGCTAAAATGACTTCCTCCACCGTTGGACTATTCTCCGCCCCACTCAAGACTATAGGGCTGTCCCCCTCAGTGCCCTGTTCGGGATTGAGCAGCTCCAAAATGTGCACGCTCCATCTGTGTAAGATGTTCATCTCATTGGAAAGCAACACACCATCTTTGGATTTAACTCCTTCGATTATGTTGACCAATGATCTTGGTCTAATTGGATTGGTCCAAAATTTCCTGTAAAGGAACAAGCAACAATACACGTTGGAACCACTCGGCTCTGAAATCTGCAAGCTATTCTCAATCTTAACCCCAAACTGGGCCAAGAAGTCGCCTTTGATTGGGTCATTGGCAAGCCTAGACTACGCAACAGACTTCTATTTGGTAGCACGCGTATCCCACATCTCAACATCCACAAGGGGACTTGACGATCTCCGGATCAATCAACCGTCAACCAGATCGATCACATTGCGATTGATGGCAGGCACGCATCCGATAATCTGGATGTATTAACTTTCTGGGGAGCCAACACCAACTCGCCCAGAAAAATCAAGTAAGGCCAGCGGCATACAACGTCGCAATGCTACAATCGCAAACTTTCGGAAAACCCTCTAACACCTGCTCAGACCATATAACACTAATGGACCCTCTGTCAACAAGCCTTAGAGAGTCTGAGATTCTGAGCCTTTTGAGGTACTGGGTTTCAAAATGCCACCAACAAGAATCCCATGGTTTGACGAGTGTAGGAGGACACACGCAGCAAAGCAGCAAGCCTATCAAGAGGCGCTGTACAGAACGATGAGAGCTGGATTGTAAGCATTATGAGCAGAAAAGGAGGGAGGAGCACGAGAAGCTCGCAATCGAAGAGATGAAGAATGCTGTTGCAGAAACGACTGAGCCAGGATGCTATACGGCTTTCGGAGGTTTCATCAACGAATAAAACAAACAGAACGGAAGCCTGCAAGGACGCACATAGAAACCTAGTAGTGGATTCACATCCGGTACTAAGAATCTGGAAATACTACTTCTGTATACTGTTTCTGTTTCTGACGAAACACATCCCACCGGCAGGCAGAATGATCCATTCACAACGGACGATGGTAGCAGAGAATTCCGTCCCCCTGACCTTGACGAAGTTAGGAATGTTTTTTCTAAGCTTAAGTCCAACCAAGCTGCTTGAGTCGACGGACTACCTGCCGATCTCTTGAAGGCAGCTGGAGAAGACCTGGTTGGGAGTATGCAACAGCTCAACTGTAAGATGTGGTCAGAGGAATGCATGCCAGATGAATCGAATCTAAGTATCGTTTTGTCGATCCACAAGAAAGGAGACTCCTTTGCCTAGGCCAATCACAGAGGTATAAGCCTCCTGAACATCGCTTATAAAATTTTCTCTGCTACGCTATGTGAACGCCTGAAACCGTTCGTAAATAAACTGATTGGTCCATATCAGTATGGTTTCAGACCCGGGAAGTCCCGGCCGCATACGATAGCATACATAGAATCGAGCTATACCATGCCACGTCTAGTTTTGACATCCCTGCCAAACTCGTCAGATTGTGTAGGATCACATTGGACAGGGTAGGAAGCGATTTTAGCGATACCTCTTATATCAGGTTATGTTAGGTAAGTGGGTGCCCTACTGACGAAAATTCAAGGCTCACGTAGACTACGTAGAGTCCATTCTTTTTTTTTTTCAACCCGTTGAGACCTTGACATTTACCGTTGAGCTGAACCATTCAGACGAGGATAAGAATCCTAGTATTTCTCTCAGCCCAATGTTACTTATTGGGCTATTATCTTCCTAGGAATACATTCCTTTTTTGGGCTAGCACCGGACATTCACATAGCAGGTGATGAATGAATTCAATTTCCCCTTCGTCCCTGCTGCTTCTGGAGAAGTCGAGCTGCATGGTAAGATAGCATGCAGTGCCCAGTGAGGGCACCGACTTCGTCGTTTTCTTATTAAAGGCGGGCCATTGCGCCAGTATCTAAGTGACGCCATCGCTTATTGGCTTTCAATAATAGCCCCGTCTTTATCTCCCTGCAGAGCGCACTGAGTAGCTTTTTGGCCTCGCTTGCGATCTGCGCGAAATGTGCACTTGATCTCAGCCTAGCTAGCCCGTCCGCCCTCTCGTTTCCAGAGATAATCACATGATCAGGTACCCAGCAGAGGGTCACCTTGTTTACATTCGATATCTCTTCTAACCTTTCCTTGCTGATTTTGACGAGTTTGGATCTTATCCATGCTGCCTGCAATCCCTTAATGGCTGCCTGGCCGTCAACATAGTTGTTGATCCTTTCTCCTGAGAGATTCTCTCTGCTAATCAGGTCTGCCGCCTGCTTGATCGCGAAGACCTCAGCTTGGAAAACACTGCATCCATCATCGAGCCTATAGGAGCGATGTATATCCCGAGACTCAAAAAAGACTCCGGCACCAGTGCCAACAACCATTTTGGATCCGTCGGTGTAGACTGCCAGTTCACATTAAGTGCGTACCATATCACCGGTCCATTCCTTCCTGGAGGGAATTTTAATAGGGAATCTCCTCTCCCAGGAAGGAAGTCGGGTGACATAGTCCGTTTCGGTTCTGAATCTCGAGACGGTCCATCGATCCAAGACTGATGCGTGGCCGTGAGGACTCCTTGTCCAGCGACCGGATTCTTGTAGTCTTAGCGCAGTTCTGGTTGCGACGCTCTCGTAGTATATGTCCAAGGGTGGGTGGCTTAACATAACTTCAAGATCCGCCGTTGATGTGGACTTTATAGATCCCGTCACCGCCAGACAGTCTGCCCTTTGAACCTTTGACACACTATGAAGATGGCATTTTTTCTCAAGCGCTTTCCACCAGACAATCGAACCATAGACTAGAATAGGTCTTACCACCGCAGTGTATAACCAATGTACCAACTTCGGTCTGAGGCCCCATGTCTTCCCAAAGACTACCTTGCACGAATATAGTTCCACGTAGGCCTTTTGATTCTTTCTTCAATATTCTCTCTCCAACTAAGCTTGGAGTCCAAGATTATGCCAAGATATTTGGCAGATTTTCTATGGATCAGATCGATACCATTCATACGGGGGTAGATGAGGTCTATCTTGATAGAGATCTCTTCCTTGTGAAGAGAACTATCTCTTCTAACTATCAACTAACATCAGTGCATAACTTAGTCTATCGCTGAGGACCTGCGGACATTTTCCAGAAATTAGGATGGCAATGTCGTCGGCGTAGGTCGTGACATTAAAACAATCCGCCTCTAGAATCTTGACTATTCCATCGACCATAAGGAGCCACAGGATGGGTGACAGAACGCCACCTTGTGGTGTACTTTTAGTTACTCTTAACCTTTCGCTTGCTCTCCCCATCACCGAGTTTATTATACGAGTATCCAGCATTTGCCCAATTTATGTTAAAAAAGGCCTTAGACAGGGCGACACGCTATCGTGTGACTTTTTCAACATCTTCCTTGAAAGGATCGTGCAAAGCTCACTGGTCAATATGAGGGGCACCATATGCTCGCATATGCCGATGACATCGACATAATTGGACGAAGTCAGCGAGATGTCATTCAGGCATTTACGAGCATTGAGGCGGAAGCGGCTAAAATGGGACTGGCGGTAAATGAGGGCAAGCCGAAATATGTACATATATGCTGTCGTCGAAAAAGGATCCGGACCACCGGCGTCTAGGCCAGGGCGCACGTATTGGCAGTTATAATTTCGAGGTAGTCAAGGACTTCATCTACCTAGACTCCGCACTGACATGCAGCATTGACCTCAGTGCCGAAATCAGAATAACTCTTGCCAACCGATGTTTCCTTGGGCTTGGGAGGCAATTGAGAAGCAAAGCTCTCTCTTGGAAAACTAAGATGACATACAAGACCCTTATCATCCCGATCCTGCTTTATGGTGCAGAGACATGAACCTTATCAAAAGCGGATTAGGAGGCCCTTGGTCATTTTGAGAGAAAAATTCTGCGTACGATTTTCGGCCCGCCCTGCATAAATGGGGAGTGGAGGAGAAGGCTTAATAGTGAATTGTGCGGGCTGTACAGCGACATGAACGTAGCCTGGCGTCTGCGGATCCAACGCCTAAGTTGGCTAGGTCATGGAGAGCGCATGGAAATCACAGCTCCGGCCTGGAAGGTCTTTGAATCCAACCCTGAGGGGCAATGAGGTTGGGGTCGGCCAAATTTAAGGTGGCGCACGCAAGTGGAAGAGGACTTGAACCAACTAGGCGTGCGGCACTGGAGACTGCAGGCGAAAGACCGTGACAGTTGGAGAGGTTTTTTAAAGGAGGCCATGAACTGTAGCGCCGAAAAAGAAGAAGAATCCTCAATCCTACGTGGTCCAACAACATTATCAATCTACGTTTCCAGAACTTCACAGAAACAACAATGATACAGCGCATCTGACAATTTCATAATTCAGATAAGCCACTAGCAACCTTCCTACATACCGATTCGACCCTCCGGTCACTCTATGTTTATTCGCATCCACTGCGAAATGTAAATATTTACTTACGCTGATGCACCACGCGCAGATAGGGGGCCAAGTCAGCTCGGATTCCTGTGACTATCCATTGTGTGATAGTGTGTTCTATTTGAAAACTTTCCATCAGGAGAAGGAGCCTTCCATTGTTCGGGAGAAATGCTCGTTCAACGACTAAATTTGCTTCTTATCAGTAAAAATTCCGAAAGACTTATCAGTGACGCCGAAGTACCCTTGCATCACTGTCTTCATTGTAAATTAAGAAAAAGGTAAACGACTCCATGCTTTATTGACCTCAATTACCATAATCTGCACCGATTCGTGGGGAACTGCACAAATACCCTTGATTCATCCGAGTTCATAGGAGTTCGTTGTGAGCACAAAATCTCGTTTTTCACATTTCCGATCGCTGACAGTCCCATTGCAAATGCCCAGTGCAAGTTCAATCCAAGCCATAATGACGTGCCAAAAAAGCTTGGCTTGAACCTCACCGCCACCGGCGCGACACGTCTCACCCAACTGCCATATTCAGACAAAATACGAAATGGACAATCCCGAGAAAAAGCTCTCCGCATTCATCGCACACATCGAACCAGCTCGGCGATCAGGTGGCTATAACGGACGCCGCGCAGCAGTACTGTAATCACATACCATACCGACCGGCTGTTTCATTCGAAACAGTCTACCAGTACCAGTACCAGTACTGTTCCGATCCGATCCGATCCGATATCGAGAAGAAAGAATAAATAAAATTGAATACAATTGTCGAGCTCCACAATGCTGTTGTCGTCCGCGTTGTCGCCATCGTCATCGTTGTCGTTTTCGTTGTCACTGTCCGCGTCTCGTTTAACCTCGATTCACAATAGTCCGAGTTTGCATTGATCGCAGCCCTATTTCGACGACTTATCGAAGCGTGACTTAAGCAAGAAAAAAGACTAAAACCATTAACGTTATTTAATTGGCCATATTTGTGTCCAGGTGAACAATGAGACCCGCTGTCAGTTGGTCGCTGAATTAAGCCGGAGAGCGTGTGTGTTTTATGGGCTTAGCCGAAGCCGAACTCGAAGAAGCCCGGTCCACTACCGCGGACCTAGTCGTGATCGCTTTTTAGTTTTTATTTTTGTAAATTTGCTTACGATCTTACGCGAGTGATTTGAGTTCTACCCGTCGACGACCATGGAAGACGCGCCTAGAAATGGGAAAAAACCTAAAGGGTACTACGAGCGGTCTTTTCGCTCACTTCCACTATTTTTATTCCTCCATCATTCGAAATAAGGGTTTTCTAAAAATTGTGCAATTTGTTTCATGTGCGGATTAGGCAGCCAAAGGATCGTCCGGTCTTCATGCAAAATGGCAATCACAAGAGCGAGGCTGGAGGATGCGAGGAAGATGACATCAAGGAGTTTCGTCGAGCATGCCCGCAATTCATTGCGGTTGCTGCCAAAAATACTCTCCTTTTCGGTAAGTTTTTCAATTTTTGTTTTGTCCAAAACCACCTTTGGTGGCCAGTATTGGAACGGTAGACGTGATTTGAATGGTTTAGTTGCTTCTGTGTTATTTTTAAATTTATTGCAAACAATTAAATCAATTGCTGCAGCCGTTAACTGGTGAAGTGGAGTGGTAGTTTGATGTTATCTAAGACAAGCTGGAGACCGATTGATAGTTTTGCCACTGCACAGACTAACACGACAGTAATGATTGGTTCTAGATACCATTTTAACTTACTTACTTACTTATCAGGCCAGCGATCCATGGAGGATCTGAGCCTGAGCTATAGCTGCCTTCCATCCTTGACGGTCCCGGGCACGCTGCTTCCAGTTGTCAAGACCAAGATGTCTTACATCCGCGATTACTTGGTCTTTATACCGGAGATTCGATCTTCCTCTTTTTCTCGAACCAGGAGGCTCGGAGTAGAAGACCCTCTTAGCTGGAGCGTTGATGTCCATGCGCTCGATGTGGCCGAGCCAGTATAGTCGACGGATCCTTGCCTTCCGGACTACATCCACATCTTGGTACAGCTCGTAGAGTTCGCGGTTGTGTCTTCTTCTCCATTCAGCTTCCTCACAGACAGGACCAAATATCCGGTGCAGAATTTTTCTTTCGAAATAACCCAAAATCAGCTCCGCTGTCCTGCTTATCGTCCAGCTTTCGGCTCCGTACAGCAAGACTGGCAGAATGAGCGTTTTGTAAAGCACGACTTTGGTGTTTCGAGTGAGGAGTTTTGACCCCAGTTGTTTGGACAAGCCGAAGTAGCAGGGGTTGCCGGATCTCCACTGTGATGTCATTTGTGGAATTTACGTTTGCCCCGAGGTAGACAAACTCCTTAACTACCTCGAAATTGTCGCTGTCAATTGTTATATTTTGTCCCAGGTGGTGAGCGACGGATCACCATCCTCATTGATCTTAAGACCAACTCGTTTCGCCTGTTCTTCAATCGCCGTGAATGCTTCCACAATGCCACGGCGAGAACACGTGATGATGTCGATATCATCCACGTATCCTAGCAGCTGGATGGACTTGTAAAAGATAGTGCCTTCCCTGTTGACGCCTGCCCGTCGCACTATCTGCCCCAGAACCAGGTTGAAGAAGTCACACGACAGCGCATCTCCTTGCCGAAATCCGGTGCACGTTTCGAATGGTTCCGAGGTGTTTTTTAGCGTGGCGCGACACAACTGGATCAGTTTTACCGGGATCCCGAA
The DNA here is from genome assembly GCA_951905685.1 of Eumerus sabulonum. Classification (NCBI taxonomy): domain Eukaryota; kingdom Metazoa; phylum Arthropoda; class Insecta; order Diptera; family Syrphidae; genus Eumerus; species Eumerus sabulonum. Next base: position 13,774,868 of record OX645060.1, read on the forward strand.
TTCGGCCATCGCCCCATACAGTTCTTCACGATGAATGCTGTCGTATGCGGCTTTGAAATCGATGAAAAGATGGTGTGTATCGATTCGAAACTCGTTGGTCTTTTCCAGGATGTGTCGAAGTGTGAAAATTTGGTCTATAGTTGATTTGTCGGGCCGGAAGCCGCACTGGTAGCTGCCGATTAGTGCGGTGCAAAATGGTTTTAGACGTTCACACAATACGCTGGACAGGATCTTGTATGCGACATTGAGCAGGGATATACCTCTATAGTTCTTGCAAGAGGTAGGATCGCCTTTTTTGTGGATGGGGCATATAGAGCTGGTATTCCAGTCGTCGGGCATGCTTTCATCTTCCCAAATTCTGCAGATGATCTGGTGCATGCTCTCTACCAGACCATCGCCGCCAGCTTGAAGAGCTCTGATGGCAAGCCATCTGAGCCTGCAGCCTTGTTGTTCTTCAGCTTCTGAATAGCTGTGCTGACTTCTTCGATGCTGGGTGGGAGGACTACTTCAGCGGCTGGAGTTGGGATTTCCTCGGTCCCTACCACTCTCTCTTGGTCATGCTCATTAAGCAGCTGCTGGAAGTGCTGCTTAAATATATCCACTATTCCCTGCCGGTCGGTGACAAGATTACCCTCGCAGTTTCGAAGAGCCAGGGTGCCCTTTTTGAAGCCTCCTGCAAGGCCTTTGGCTTTCTTGTAAAAGGCTCGTATTTTATGTATATCCCTAGACTCCTCGATATCCTTGAGCTGGGAGGCTGCGAAGATTCTTTTCTTTTGTCGCAGTAGTTTTTTCTCCTCCCTTCTTCTGGCTCGGTACCCTTCTTGCGCTGCCCTGGTTTTCCTCTGCAGCGCCTTTTGGTACGCCTCGTCGGTTGCTGCCTTTTTCTGCTCACACTCGCCATCATACCACGGGTTTCTTGTCGGGGGTGGTAGGTATCCTAAGGTGGTTTTGGATACTTCCTGAATGGCTGAGCGGCAATGCAGCCACATATTATTGGCATTTATGTTCGACGTAGGCATACCGTAGAGTCTTTCGCTCAGCTGCTCCCTGTAGACTCTGGCAACCTCCGGTGTGCTCAGGCGCCCAATGTCGAACCTCCTCCTGATGGGCTGGTGCAGCTTTCTGACATTGGACAGTCGAGCTCTGAATCTTGCTGCTACGAGGAAGTGGTCAGAGTCGACATTTGCCCCTCTGAATGTTCGCACATCCAGGATGTTTGACGCGTGCCTTGCGTCAATGAGCACATGGTCGATTTGGTTGGCGGTCCGGTCGACCGTCCGGAGATCGCCAGGTTGCTGTGTGGATCCGCTTGCGAGGGAATCTTGTGCTACTTATCACCGCATTACGAGCTGTCGCAAAGTCAGCGAGTCGGAAGCCGTTATCTGTTGTTGTATCGTGGAGGCTGTGCTTTCCGATCACTCCGCCAAGAATGTTTTCCTTACGGATCTTGGCTTCAAAGTCCCCGAGCACGATTTTTACATCGTACTCCGGACAAGCTCCGTAGGCGTTGTCCAGGAGGTCATAGACGTCCTCCTTGATAGGGTCTTCAGCCTCGTCGGTAGGGGCGTGTGCAATATAAGGCTGATGTTATAAAATCTGCCTCTGATGCGGATCACAGCCAGGCGATCACTTATAGGTTTAAAGTCGACGACCTTCGACCTTAACCGCTTTCCCACGACAAATCCGCATCCCAGTAAGTGCAACCTTTTGTGACAGCTGTAATAAATGTCGCAATTTGTCTTCCCTATCATACCGTTTCCTATCCAGCGTATTTCCTGGACTGCAGTAATATCCGCCTTGTACTGCGTGAGGATTCCTTCTAGTTTATGAGCAGCTCCGGGAGTGTACAGGGTTCTGACATTCCAGGAGCATACTCGCAAATCGTGTTCCTTTTTCGTGCGTTGTCGTCGTCGAGTATCCGTCCGTGTATCCGAGGCATCTTGCTCATTCATAACTTTAGGTTTTTTTACGTGGGCGGATTGTTAGCCCGCCGCACAACCGCCATTCTGGTCGGGGTTTTTTTCGCTGCATACGTTTGTTCACCTCCCAACGGTTGTTGAAGAGGCTATCCAGAGGGCGCCGCGAGGAGGCCGTATGTCAACTTGACCCGGGCATTTAAACAGGGATCGTTGCTGGCATCTCGCCAGGTTGAGAGCAATCAACAACTTTACCCTGTATGTCCGAGCCCGTGCCCCCCAATGTCAAAAGTAAACATGGCGTTATATAGCTCGTCTCTAATTACACTGTCGTATGCGGCCTTGAAGTCGACGAACAGAGGGTGAGTGTCGACTTGAAATTCATTGGTTTTCTCCAGGATCTGCCGTAATGTGATGATTAGATCGATGGTGGACTTCCCTGGCCTGAAGCTACACTGATAAGGACCTATCAGCCTATTTACGAACGGCTTCAACTTTCATACAAAATGCCAGCGAAGATCTTATGTATATGCGACATTAAGGAGACTTATTCCTCTGTAGTTGGCGCAGTCAAAGGGGTATCCTCTTTGGTTGATAGGGTAAACATTGCTGAGACTCTATTCCTCGGGCATGCTTTCCTCTGATCATATCGTACAGATGAGTGCGGTACGTGCTCGTAACCAGCTCACCCCCAGCTGCTTTGAAGAGCTCAGCAGACAATACATCTGCGCCATCAGCTTTATTTGACTTGAGTTTCGACAAGGCAATCTCAACTTCGTCGAGGTCAGGGGGGCGGAATTCTCTGCGATCTTCATCGTTAAGAAATGGATCATTCTACCTGACGGCTGTCATCGCCATTATATAGTCTGCAGAAGTGGTTTTTCCAAATTTTCAGCATCGAGTGCGATTCTACTACTAGGTGTCCGTTCTCATCCTTACATGCCTCTGTTCGGGCTTTATTGCCTTCAGACATTCGTTTTATCCGTTGATAAAATCTTCGAACGTCGTGCCTGTAGTAGCACCTCACCAAGTCCTCAATCGCCCGCTTCTCGTGCTCTTTCTTTTTTCTCTTGAGGGGCTTATGTTCCTCCCTTCTTTTAAGCTCGTAGAGCTCACGAGCCGCTTTTGTTTTTTTGTGTACTGAGGCTTTATGTGCCTCCCGCTTTTCTGCATGAATCCTTCTACACTCGTCATCGAACCAGGTGTTTCGTCGTGGTGGAGCTTTAAGGCCCAGCACTTCCGTTGCTGTGCTCTTCAGGCCTTGTTTTCACAGGCTCCATTGTTGCTCTACTGACTGAGTGGAGGATTGAGGTGTATCGGAGAGCTTAAGGGACACGGTTGGCAAAGGCACTGGCGATCTTCGGCGGTAGTAGCTTCCCGACGTCATAGCTTGGTGTTCTAACTCTTCTCCGCGGTGTTCGTGTTATCCGTTGACGTATGTATCTTGGCTATTACAAGATAGTGGTCTGAGTAGATGTTCGCTCCTCGGAAAGTACGAACATCAATCTGGTTGGTGACTGATTGATCTGGCGACCGCCAGGTGCCTTTGTGTATATCGAGGTGGGGAAAGCGTGTGCTGGCTAAAAGAAGATTTCGCCCCGTAGCAAGGTCGATCAGCCTGTGTCCGTTATCGGATGTGGTGTCATGTAGACTGTGTTTGCCGATGACACGTTCAAAGACGCTTTCTTTACCCAGCTTAGCGTTAAAATCTCCTACTATGATTGCTATGGTGTCATAGCTGGAGCATTTGGTATATGTTCTGTATAGGAGATCAAAGAAATCATCTTTGATGGAGTCATTCTTGTCTTCCGTGGGGGCATCGGCACATATGAGGCTGATGTTACAAAATTTTGCCTTGATGCGGATCGTTATGAGGCGTTCACTCACATACTGGAAACTTAGGACTTTATGCCTTAGTCCACCTCTAACAACAAATCCGCATCCGAACAATCGTTGTCCTCTCTTCCTACAGCAGTCACCGTAGTAAATGTGGCAGTTTTTCATCCGCTTTATAACCGGTCCATTCCATCGCATTTCCTGGATGGCGGTTATGTCCGCTTTATAGCGGTCTAGGGAGTCCGCAAGTTGTTCGGCCGCATGTGGTCTGTTTAGGGAGGGACCTTACATTCCACGTACAGAACCGAAGGTCCTTGTTTGTTTTTTGTTTTATCATAGGGTTGTCAACATAGGTCCGTTCCGCTTTTTTTTATCCAAGACTGTTTTTTGCTTCTGAGCAGTTAGTGGTTTTACGGTTATGGTTCGCTAGACCATAGCCCACTAATCCTGTTTGGTGGGGCAGGATACTCGCCATTCGGCCTCTTCCATCAGTAATTTCCCTTGTAAGGAAATTTCCAGATGGCACCACGACGAGGTGGAAGTAGGACCTGACTAGCAGAGCTGCAAGGTGTTCGCTGCAGCGGCTCTTACTCGCTTTTTGTCGGGCCAGCCAGCACCCCTACGAGGCCTTTGCTAGTCCTTTACCATCCGATACTGATTCATTCATGGACAAAGTAGTTAACAAATTGAGGGTAGTAAGAATCGGAAACACATCTGCTGCTTTAAAAACTAGACATAGTCGTACAGTTGGTTGCTCATTAGCTACAAATATGATATATCGCGTAACAGAATGCCCTTTACGAATTCTTATATTCTTCGTATGCTATGGGGCATTAGTGTTCCCTTTGGCCTTAAAAGCTTGACCGAATTTCACCGCGTCTGGCATATTTATAAGTTTTTAAAACAGCTCAACAAATTCTATTAAATACTCTAACCAATTGTTAAGAAGCGTACTATCTGGGCAGCCTTGACAGATTTACTTAGGGTCTACAAAACGGCATACAGATTCGGGCCTGGGTATGATTTACAATCGACTTAACATACCTTAGGTGTTATCTATCCTCGGTTTGCGGTAACTAACATTTAATACTCGTAAAACCAACATTATTCTTCATTACCTCAATACAACGGTGTCATTACTACACTTGTAGCAAATTAATTCGACTCGGTCGGTTGCACCTTTTCAAATCTGGCTGAGTAGCATAGTAGATTAAACGGTAGCTCATCCGGACGGTGCCCATAGTAAATAAGACTTGGAATCGTGAGATGCCATTTTATGCATGAGTAATTGATTGTCAGCTTAGTGCTCGTTCATTGGTTTATGATTCAGTTTTATTCCCAGCTCTTCGAATGTATGTAAATGCAAATGCTGGTACTTTACCCATGGGATTTACCCAGTACGGCGATAATAAAATTTTTGTTGGACTTACTTTCTGGCACTGCATTGCCATTATTTGGATATGAAGAGTTTAAAAATCGCTTCTCCGATGGGTTTTTCTTTGAAACGACTTTGGTCAATCCTATGATAAAGACACAGGTATTCCCACCTTAGTGATCCCATTTCTCTGGGATCAAATATGACGTGTACAATATGGTCAAATTGGGTTTTCCATAAAAGCTCAACACACTGACATTTGGATGGTGCATCCATCTCTTCGAAATACTGCTTCGAACTGCTTGCAGCCAGATATATTAGTTGGACCGATTGATCGGCCGTTTTAGAAAGACAGGGTGTAGCTACATGCATAAGCGCATTCTGACACCCCGATTTTCCAAGACCATGTTGATGGCTTCAGGCGGTAGCTCATTGATTGCTTGGAGGATATTGGCCTTAAGTGCTTGAATCGTTTCCGGATTATTGGCATAACATTGGTCCTTCACAGTTCCCGAAAAAAAAAAATCCAAAGGACCCAAATCGCAGCTCGGCCAATTGTGGGTTCTCTTTAACGAACATGTGAAAAGCGCACAGGGGTGAGTTTCCATAAATGCACACACACTCGTGTTCGTTAGCGAAAATAAAAATGCTCACAGCCAATTACTCATGAGCGTGTGCGTTTAATAAATGCTCGTTGGATAGTGCACACTCACGAGCAGCTCATGAGTGTGCGTTTCCTTATCCAACCACAACATTGTCCGAGCAATCTCATATGTAATCATCCAGTGTCGTTTGGAGTTAGTACTTAAATGGGGAACCGTTTGGGAATATCGCGTGTTGTTAATTTTTTTTTTTTTTTGCACATTTTTTAGTTATTTAATTTCTACAAAAAAACAGCTTAACCGGTTTTGCTGAAAACTTACTCAGTTCTAAGCTGCGTAATAACGCGTAGAATGAATCCAATTTCATGTCAATATCATCTTTGGTTCTCGAGATAATCGAGGCCACATACGCAAGTACGCACATGCGCACATACGTACATACATAGATACACACACAGTCATCTCTATAAAAACTTTGGATTTGGATTCTGGCGACCGTGAAACGTGGAGATATGTCAAAATTTGGAGTTCGCAAAATGGGCCCCATTACAATAACTTCCTACTGGGAAGCTCAAAAGATTCGGTTAGCATGGCTCTGTAACGCCCCCTTTCCACAATCCGCACCAAACTGTCACTCTCTGTGGATGCATTGGCTTCTTGACAATAACGTGCGAGTTTTCCGAGTTCCAGATGTGGCAGTTTTGTTTGTTAGAAAAGATGATTTTTCGCCCAAAATCGTTGTACAATTCAAGCTGCTCTAGGGCCCAAACCAATCACTGGATTAGGGCGATGATAAATAGCTGTACTATATCAGCCACATGCGGGGAGGTCTCAGTGACAGTATCGGCGGCTAAAGGGTGCTCGATAGTCATCGATGACCTACTACGTAAGCTAACCACTCGTGGCTACGAGATCATCGGATATGCTGATGACCTAGTAGTCATTGCAACGAGAAAGTGCGAAACTGCACATGCAACTCGAATTTCAGTTTATCTCTGACTAGTGTGACAGAGAGGGTTTATCTATTAACCCAAATAAGACAATCTTAGTTCAGTTTACAAGGAGGAGAAAGGTACAGCCCTGCTCCGTCAAGTAGTAAAACCAAATTTACAAAAGCGACTAAGGCCATGTGGGCCTGTCGACGCACTTACGTTAAGACCTGGTGATTTAAGCCTAAGGTAGTCCACTGGTTTTACACCGCGATAGTAAGACCTATCTTCACCTACGCGTCCGTATGGTGGACAAATATTGAGCAAAAAACTATAATTGTAAAGCTTCAATGCCTTCAGGGACTAGCGTGTCTCGGCATTACAGGCGCTATGCCAACCTGCCCCACGGTAGTCCAAGAAGCACTCATTGTACTCACTCCACTGCACCTTTTCATCAAAAAGGTGGCATTACGCAGTACAATCAGAATTCTTCGCTCGGGAACAAGCCTACCGTGTAGAGCCGAGGATCACATGTCCATCTTACAACATCTTCCCGAGCTGGATATGATTACCACGGTCTCGGACGCAGTACCACATAGCTTTACTTTTGACAAGAGATTTGAGATATTGATCCCAAATCGCTCAGCATGGGAAACCAGCGATCCCTTGCTTAATGTCAATGGCCTTATGTGGTATACTGATGGCTCTGAGATGGCTTCTGGCGTTGGCGCCGGTATCTTTGCACCAAATCGCAAGATCTCGAAGGCTCTAGGAATGAGTCGCAGCATCTTTAAACCAGAATCGTCAATCTAAATTCTAGGGACTGACATAAGACTTGACTCTGATAGTCAAGCAGCGCTCAAAGCGCTGAGTTCGTACAGCGCGAACCCCAAAACCGTCAAGGAATGTCATGATGCCCTACAAGAAATCGCCAAAAGAGACAATGTCAAACTTTGACGGGTGCTAGGGTACAAAAGTATTAAGAGCAATGAAATTGCCGATCAACCCACCAGGAAAGTTTCCAGCAAAAGGTACATAGGTCCTAAACCTTTCTGCGGCATTCGTTCCCAAGTCTTCTTAGACAAGTGGGAAAAATCCCAACATGTCCTTTTGGAACGGGCAAAATACTAAAATGACTCAGCTGGTACTAAAAGGCAAGTACCTGTGAGTTATCTTAGATAGCGAGCTTCTTTGGTCAATGCATGTTGAGTCAAAAACCACCAAAGCGCTATCAGCTTTCTGGCAAAGCAAAGGAGCTTCTGGCAAAGCATGGGGTTTATCGCCGGCAAAGGTCCTCTGGATCTACACGGCAATGATAAGACCTATAATCTCATATGCATCGGTTGTCTGGCCTCTTTCGCCAAACACCAAAGAACGGTTTGTCTCAGCTGCACGGGGGCTTTCCCCAGCACGCCGGACGCTGCTCTAGATGTTATGATGAACCTTCCACCTCTTGATATATTTATCAGAAGGTGTGCTCTGAAAGCCATGTCTCGTCTGAAGAGAAATGGCTTTTGGTACAACTCGCATAGGAATAACGGTGTGCTTGCGCAAGAATTGGACATGCCTTCTGACGCACTGACGCCCGTTATCCTATTGCGCCGTAATTTCACAGTCGAGTTTCCATGGCGTCAGGATTGGCTATGGCTGGATACTGAACCTGGAAAGGATAGTCTTCGCATTTTCACAAATGGCTCCAGGTCTGGGCGGGGGTCCGGTGCTAGAGTCTTCTTTGAGCACGAAGACATCCTCTGATGAACTCGCCAGAATGGGTTCAGAGGAGAGCTTCTCAGGACCTGAACCCGCTCTAGGTCTATCTGCGTCCATGGCAAATTCCTGCATTAACGTTTGTGTATTTAATACACACAACTGTAGATGGAGGGATTGTCCGGGTTGCAGGATGACTAGGCGCGTATGCACTGATGTCTGTAAAAAATCTGCAGCATTCCTACTGTCTTTAGGGAAAATCGACTTGTGGGAGTAATCACGGGCCATTGCACTTTTGCCAAACATCTCTACGTGCTTGGAATCAGTGAGACGCCTACCTGTGCTGCATGTAGCGAGGAGGAGTATGACACTGCAGAGCATTTCCTCTGTGATTCTCCTGCCTTTGCGTAGTATCAAAAGAGGTTTCTTTATCCTATCACTGCAAATGGTAAGTGTGTTATTGCAACACACCAAAAAGTCTGTTTTCAGTGTAGTAATTTTTGATGCAATTTGAAGCGTGTTACTATGAACTATGAGTAAAGGGCAATTTCCCAACTATACACTCCTAATTATATGTAACCTTGCCAGGAAGTAAATTGCGACCCGGAACCATCGTGTTATGGTTAACACGCTGGACTCCCAATCCAGTGTGTTAAAATTTCAAGGTTCCTGTGAACATTTTTCGTAGCGAACAAAAAAGACGCTTCTAGTCCTCGCTCTCCGAGCATTTGTCGCTTCTTGGCTTTCTGTTTGATTGAATTGATTGCTTCATCATTATGATCATGCTAGCCGACTCGAAGGATCAATGTAGAATTGGAAAGAAGAGGTCGAGTGGCTTTGCTTTTTGATAGCTGCGGACATTGAGATTTGAAATAGAATCACTGGGTTGAGAGTCCAATGTGTTAACCATTACGGCATGGATCCGACTTGCAAATTATTTTCTGGCGAGGTTGCATATATGTAGGTAGTTGAGAAATTTCCCTTTTGTATGATTAATTGAACCAAAATGGGTTAATTATATTAATAGGTGTGTCGCTGCAACACACTTAAGGTGTCATTCGAATTTTTATTCATGACACGCAAAAGAACGTGTTATAGTTTTAGCACGAATAAGTGTCTCGATTTTGAAGATCAAACGTGTTAAGTGACACACTTAATCTTAAAGTGTGTCGAATGACAAATCGCTGCGTGTTAGCATTGCAGTGTATACGATGCACTTACTTGGTACTGAAGAGGATACTGGGGTCATGGCGTATGCTTTTACGTATGATCGTTTTAACCGAATATGAATACTGTATCTTCTTCTTCTTTGGTGGCGTTACAGCCCATGAAGGACCAGAGCCAAGCTTCTCTCAATCACCCGAATCACCGACCTACATTCTAATGCCGATTCCGAACGGCGTGAGTCGAGAAGCTTTTTCACGGCAAGTTTGCTAGGGAGGGTTTTGCCAGTACCCCGCCGAAGAGGAACGTCGCGAAATAAGCATTCGATGGCGTTGATTATCGGGATTCGAACTCGCTCATCGTGCGCCAGAGTCCAACACACTAACCACTGCGCCACGGCGTTCGCTTTATCTGTTGATAAAACTTTCGAAAGTCACGCCTGCAGTAACACCTCTCCAAATCCTCAATCGCGCGCTTCTCGTGCTCTTTCTTCTTTCTTCTAAGAAGCTTATGCTCCTCCCTTCTATTTAACTCGTAGAGCTCACGAGCTGGTCTTGTTCTTTTATGCAGCGAGGCCTTATATGCATCCTGCTTCGCTGTGTGAATCCTCCTGCACTCGTCATCGAACCAAGTGTTTCTTCGTGGTGGAGCCTTGAAACCCAAAACCTCGGATGCAGAGACTCCACTGCTGTTCTATAGTTCTATTGATAGCGTGGAGGATTGAGGTGTATTGGAGAGCTTAAGGGCGACGCGATCGGTAAAAGCACGAGCGGTTTCTGGCGATAGTAGCTTTCCGACGTCATAACTTTGTGTTCTTACTCTACTCCGCTGCGTTCGTTATATCCGTAAGCGCATCTTGGCTACTACAAGATAGTGGTCCGAGTCGATGTTAGCCCCTCGGAAAGTTCGAACATCAAGAATAGTGGAGGAGTGTCTGACGTCGATCGCGATGTGATCAATCTGGTTGGTAGTCGATTGATCAAAACACCGCCAGGTGCCTTTGTGTATATCGAGGTGCGGGAAGCGCGTACTGGCTAGAAGGAGATTTCGCCCCGTAGCAAGATCAATCAGCCTGTGTCCGTCATCGGAGGTGGTGTCGTGTAGGCTATGTTTACCGATGACTCGTTCAAATATGCTTTCCTTACCCAGCTTAGCATTGAAATCTCCTAGTACAATTTTGATGTCATAGCTGGGACACATGGTTGGGGGGCATGGGCTCGGACATACAGGGTAAAGTTGTTGATTGCTCTCAACCTGGCGAGATGCCAGCAACGATCCCTGTTTAAATGCCCGGGTCAAGTTGACATACGGCCTCCTCGCGGCGCCCTCTGGATAGCCTCTTCAACAACCGTTGGGAGGTGAACAAACGTATGCAGCGAAAAAACCCCGACCAGAATGGCGGTTGTGCGGCGGGCTAACAATCCGCCCACGTAAAAAAAACATAAAGTTATGAATGAGCAAGATGCCTCGGATACACGGACGGATACTCGACGACGACAACGCACGAAAAAGGAACACGATTTGCGAGTATGCTCCTGGAATGTCAGAACCCTGTACACTCCCGGAGCTGCTCATAAACTAGAAGGAATCCTCATGCAGTACAAGGCGGATATTACTGCGGTCCAGGAAATACGCTGGATAGGAAACGGTATGATTAGGAAGAAAAATTGCGACATTTATTACAGCTGTCACAAAAGGTTGCACTTACTGGGATGCGGATTTGTCGTGGGAAAGCGCTTAAGGTCGAAGGTCATCGACTTTAAACCTATAAGTGATCGCCTGGCTGTGATCCGCATCAGAGGCAGATTTTATAACATCAGCCTAATATGTGCACACGCCCCTACCGACGAGGCTGAAGACCCTATCAAGGAGGACTTCTATGACCTCCTGGACAACGCCTACGGAGCTTGTCCGGAGTACGATGTAAAAATCGTGCTCGGGGACTTCAACGCCAAAATCGGAAAAGAAAACACCCTTGGCGGAGTGATCGGAAAGCACAGCCTCCACGATACAACAACAGATAACGGCTTCCGACTCGCAGACTTTGCGACAGCTCGTAATGCGGTGATAAGTAGCACAAGATTCCCTCGCAAGCGAATCCACACAGCAACCTGGCGATCTCCGGACGGTCGAACCGCCAACCAAATCGACCATGTGCTCATTGACGCAAGGCACGCGTCAAACATCCTGGATGTGCGAACATTCAGAGGGGCAAATGTCGACTCTGACCACTTCCTCGTAGCAGCAAGATTCAGAGCTCGACTGTCCAATGTCAGAAAGCTGCACCAGCCCATCAGGAGGAGGTTCGACATTGGGCGCCTGAGCACACCGGAGGCTGCCAGAGTCTACAGGGAGCAGCTGAGCGAAAGACTCTACGGTATGCCTACGTCGAACACAAATGCTAATAATATGTGGCTGCATTGCCGCTCAGCCATTCAGGAAGTAGCCGAAACCACCTTAGGATACCTACCACCCCCGACAAGAAACCCGTGGTATGATGGCGAGTGTGAGCAGAAAAAGGCAGCAACCGACGAGGCGTACCAAAAGGCGCTGCAGAGGAAAACCAGGGCAGCGCGAGAAGAGTACCGAGCCAGAAGAAGGGAGGAGAAGAAACTACTGCGACAAAAGAAAAGAATCTTCGCAGCCTCCCAGCTCAAGGATATCGAGGAGTCTAGGGATAAACATAAAATACGAGCCTTTTACAAGAAAGCCAAAGGCCTTGCAGGAGGCTTCAAAAAGGGCACCCTGGCTCTTCGAAACTGCGAGGGTAATCTTGTCACCGACCCGCAGGGAATAGTGGATGTATTTAAGCAGCACTTCCAGCAGCTGCTTAACGAGCATGACCAAGAGAGAGTGGTAGGGACCGAGGAAATCCCAACTCCAGCCGCTGAAGTAGTCCTCCCACCCAGCATAGAAGAAGTCGGCACAGCTATTCAGAAGCTGAAGAACAACAAGGCCGCAGGCTCAGATGGCTTGCCATCAGAGCTCTTCAAGGCTGGCGGCGATGTTCTGGTAGGGAGCATGCACCAGATCATCTGCAGAATTTGGGAAGATGAGAGCATGCCCGACGACTGGAATACCAGCTCTATATGCCCCATCCACAAAAAAGGCGATCCTACCTCTTGCAAGAACTATAGAGGTATATCCCTGCTCAATGTCGCATACAAGATCCTGTCCAGCGTATTGTGTGAACGTCTAAAACCATTTTGCACCGCACTAATCGGCAGCTACCAGTGCGGCTTCCGGCCCGGCAAATCAACTATAGACCAAATTTTCACACTTCGACAGATCCTGGAAAAGACCAACGAGTTTCAAATCGATACACACCATCTTTTCATCGATTTCAAAGCCGCATACGACAGCATTTATCGTGAAGCACTGTTTGGGGCGATGGCCGAATTCGGGATCCCGGTAAAACTGATCCAGTTGTGTCGCGCCACGCTAAAAAACACGCGATGCACCGTGCAACTCGGTTCTAGGACCTCGGAACCATTCGAAACATGCACCGGATTTCGGCAAGGAGATGCGCTGTCATGTGACTTCTTCAACCTGGTGCTGGAGCAGATAGTGCGACGGGCAGGCGTCAACAGGGAAGGCACTATCTTTTACAAGTCCATCCAGCTGCTAGGATACGCGGATGATATCGACATCATCGCGTGTTCTCGCCGTGGCATTGTGGAAGCATTCACGGCGATTGAAGAACAGGCGAAACGAATTGGTCTTAAGATCAATGAGGACAAAACGAAATACATGCTGTCAAGCAAAAACCAATCCGTCGCTCACCACCTGGGACAAAACATAACAATTGACAGCTACAATTTCGAGGTAGTTAAGGAGTTTGTCTACCTCGGGGCAAACGTAAACTCCACAAATGACACCACAGTGGAGATCCGGCGTAGAATCGCCCTTGGCAACCGCTGCTACTTCGGCTTGTCCAAACAACTGGGGTCAAAACTCCTCACTCGAAAGACCAAAGTCATGCTTTACAAAACGCTCATTCTGCCAGTCTTGCTGTACGGAGCCGAAAGCTGGACGATAAGCAGGACAGCGGAGCTGATTTTGGGTTCTTTCGAAAGAAAAATTCTGCGCCGGATATTTGGTCCTGTCTGTGAGGAAGGTGAATGGAGAAGAAGACACAACCGCGAACTCTACGAGCTGTACCAAGATGTAGATGTAGTCCGGAAGGCAAGGACCCGTCGACTGCACTGGCTCGGCCACATCGAGCGCATGGACATCAACGCTCCAGCTAAGAGGGTCTTCGACTCCGAGCCTCCTGGTTCGAGAAGAAGAGGAAGACCGAACCTCCGGTATAAAGACCAAGTAATCGCGGATGTAAGACATCTTGGTCTTGACAACTGGAAGCAGCGTGCCCGGGACCGTCAAGGATGGAAGGCAGCTATAGCTCAGGCTCAGATCCTCCATGGATCGCAGGCCTGATAAGTAAGTAAGCTGGGACACTGGGCATACGTTCTGTCTAGGAGATTGTAGCACTCATCTTTGGCCGAGTCATCCTTGTCTTCCGTGGGGGCGTGGACGCAGATCAGGCTGATGTTAAAAAACTTAGCCTTGATACGGATTGTTATGAGGCGTTCGCTCACATGCCGAAAGCTTAGGACTTTTTGCCTTAGTCCACCTCGAACAACAAATCCGCATCCAAACAATCGTTGCCCTCTCTCCCTATAGCAGTCGCCGTAGTAAATATCGCAGTTTTTCATCCGCTTTATACCCGGTCCATTCCGACGCATTTCCTGGATGGCGGTGATGTCCGCTTTATAGCGGTCTAGGGCGTCCGCAAGTTGTTCGGCTGCACGTGGCCTGTTTAGGAACCTAACATTCCACGTACAAAGCCGAACATCATTGTCCTTTTTTCGTTTTTTGCAAGGGTCGTCAACATAAATCCGGTCCGTTATATCCGAGGCTTGTGGTTGTTTCGGAGTTTGTGTTTTTTTTTTACGGTTACGGCTTACTAGGCCGTAGCCCAACCGACTAATCCTGTTTTTTATCGCAGGAGGCTCGCCATTCGCCCTTCTCCGTCTGCAATTTCCATAGGAAATCTCCAGATGGCACCACGAGGAGGTGGGGATAGGACTTACTAACAGTGCCGCAAGACGTGCGGCTGCGGTGGCTCTTCTCGCTTTTTAGCAGGCCAGCATCCGTCGGATAGATGCTACCCCTACGAGGCCTTAGTTAGTCCCTTGCCATCCGGAATACTGTATCTATCCATTTAAAATGTTTCAATTCAATGTCAAACTTAACGTGACTTTATTCGATCACATGGTTTATTGACTCTCATGACATCAAGGCTGTAAAAAGGTAAAACCACTTTAAATCTGTGAAGGTAAAGTGTGTCGGTGCTCCCCATCACGCGTGTACTTCACACTCTGCCTCACAGCTCTAAAAAGCCTCCGTACCAACTGGAACGAATGGCACGCGTCGAGCCCATAGTCCAGCTGGTATTCCCCCTTAATATGTAATCCAAACAAGTCTCTCTTGGTACCACCCGAGCCACCAAAATCATAATGTGATTTCACAGGTCGCTAAGTAGTTCTTAGCTCGCGCTCAAGATGCAAGAAAAAGCGTGACTTGGCCCAAAGCAAACAGTCACATGCGAGTGTTTACAGCCACTTATACCCAAGGTGAGGTTTTCGTATCAATTTGTTAGTATTATAAGTAAAGGAAGACAGGAGCTATTATTAACGGTAATGAAATCGCCAACAGCTACAGTAAGTACTGCTCCTATTCGCTCATTTTAATTACTCTAGTGCAGTCTAAGCCCCTTATTGAATTCCGGCTTTAATTGCCAGCAAATAAAGGGAAATGCAATAAAACTAGCCAACGACACGTGGAAAAACACGAACGAGGCGTGTGGAATTTGCTTTGCTACAATTGAACGTTAAAGTATTCGCTTATTGCTTAAATGGTATTAGCGCGAAGCTGTTCGATCTTATTTGTTTAAGGGATACTTAATGTCGCTATTTCTGTTAGTGCTGTTCATTAGGCTACTACTCGACTTGACAATGTTGACGGTTTTCACAAAAATGCCTTGAATTGGCTTAGATGCTAGATTGATTTTCTTTGGGAGAAGTGGGACACTTATCAGCTGATTGACGCGTGGGCCATGGTGTATTATTCGCTACTCTGTCAGATCAAAATCAGAGCTCAGTATATGGTGGCACTCCCAATTCCCATTAGTGACTTGCCCGCTTTCCTTTAGCATCACAGACCAATTATGCCGTAGTAACCAAATAAGGCCGCTGCTACTTCGGCTTGTCCAAACAACTGGGGTCAAAACTCCTCACTCGAAAGACCAAAGTCATGCTTTACAAAACGCTCATTCTGCCAGTCTTGCTGTACGGAGCCGAAAGCTGGACGATAAGCAGGACAGCGGAGCTGATTTTGGGTTCTTTCGAAAGAAAAATTCTGCGCCGGATATTTTGGTCCTGTCTGTGAGGAAGGTGAATGGAGAAGAAGACACAACCGCGAACTCTACGAGCTGTACCAAGATGTGGATGTAGTCCGGAAGGCAAGGAGCCGTCGACTACACTGGCTCGGCCACATCGAGCGCATGGACATCAACGCTCCAGCTAAGAGGGTCTTCGACTCCGAGCCTCCTGGTTCGAGAAGAAGAGGAAGACCGAACCTCCGGTATAAAGACCAAGTAATCGCGGATGTAAGACATCTTGGTCTTGACAACTGGAAGCAGCGTGCCCGGGACCGTCAAGGATGGAAGGCAGCTATAGCTCAGGCTCAGATCCTCCATGGATCGCAGGCCTGATAAGTAAGTAAGTAAGTAACCAAATAAGGCCAGGATATTAAGACTACAGATGCTCATCTCTGAAGGCTCATTGATGCCATCCATTCATGATAAATGATATCACTCCAATGTCCACCAGGCTTGGTTTTATAAACTTTGATCCGTGTCATCAACATTTTCTGATGACATAAGGGGTTATACTTACTTACTTTTCACGTCAGCAACCCATGGAGGGTCTAGGCCTGAGTTAATACAGCCTTCCTTAGCGGTCACGCTGCTTCCAGCATCTCTTACGTTCGCGATCACTTGGTCTTTATACCGGAGGTTCGATCTCCCCCTTCTTCTCGAACCAGGAAGCCCGGATTTGAAGACCCTCTTAACAAGAGCGTTGAGATTTGTGTCATTCAGACCATGTCCACATCTTTGTACAGCTCATAGAGTTCGCGGTTATGTCGTCTCCTCCATTCGCCTTCTTCGCAGACAGGACCAAATATCCGTCGCAGAATTCCTCTTTCGAAGGAGCCAAGGATCAGCTCTGCGGCCCTACTTATTCTCCAGCTTTCGGCTCCATATAGAAGGACGGGCAGGGTAAGAGTCTTGTAGAGCATAACTTTGGTTCTTCGCGACAGGAGTTTGGACTCTAGCAGGTTTAAAAGGGCTTGGAGGTTCTGAAGCCGAACTGCATGGTGCATCTAGTGTCCGTTAGGGTGGCTCAACACATTCAGATCAGTTTTCCCGGGATTCCGAATTCGGTCAAAGATGGTGTGTATCGTCTTGAAACTCGCTGGCCTTTTCCAGGATTAGTCGCAGCATGAATATTTGGTCTATAGTCGATTTGCCTATGTGGACGTCTGAAACCGAACGTAAATAAAGTGATCGACTTGTCGACTTGAAATTCATTAGTTTTTTCCAGGATCTGATAAGGACCTATGGCTTCAGGCGATCACACAGAACGGCAGCGAAGATCTTGTATGCGACATTAAGGAGACTTATTCCTCTATAGTTCGGCGCAGTCCAAGGGGTCTCCTTTTTTGTTGATCGGGCAAACAATGCTGAGACTCCATTCCTCGGTCACGGTTTCCTCTGACCATATCTTACAGATGAGCCGGTGCATGCTCCTAGCCAGCTCATCCCCAGCCGCTTTGAAGAGCTCAGCAGACAGTCCGTCTGCGCCAGCAGCTTTATTCGACTTGAGTTTCGATATGGCAATCTTAACTTCGTCGAGGTCAGGGGGACAGAGTTCTCTGCGGTCTTCGTCGATTAGGAATGGATCATTCTGCCTGACAGCGGTATATTGACTAACATCGCCGTTATACAGTCTGCAAAAGTGGTTTTTCCATATTCCCAGCATCGACTCCGATTCTACTACTAAGTGTCCGTTCTCATCTCTGCAGGCTTCCGTTCTGGCTATATAACCTTGGCATGTTCGCTTTATCTGTTGATAGAACTTTCGAACGTCACGCCTGCAGTAACACCTCTCCATATCCTCAATCGCGCGCCTCTCGTGCTCTTTTCTCTTTCTCCTGGGAAGCTTATGCTCTTTCCTTCTTTTTAACTCGTAGAGCTCACGAGCTGCTCTTGTTCATCTCTGCAGCGCGGCTTTATATGTATCCTGCTTCGCTGTATGAATCCTCCTGCACTTATCATGGAACCAGGTGTTTCTTCGTGGTGGAGCCTTGAAGCCCAAGACTTCAGATGCCGTGCTTAGGGCTTGTTTGCAAAGGTTCCACTGTTGTTCTATTGACAGCGTGGAGGGTTGAGGTGTATTGGAGAGCATAAGGGAAACGCGATCGGTAAAAGCACGAACAGTTTCTGGCGATAGTAGCTTTCCGTCGTCATAACTATGTATTCTTACTCTACTCCGCGCGCGTCACCTTGTCCAAATCCCTTTTTAACATCAAAGGTCTCGGTTTGTTCATTACCGACCTTAATGGAGCAGCGAGTATTCTCCATTATCATCCTGCACAGTCCAACGAGCTTGGCAGGGATGTTAAAACTAGACATAGTTTTGTATAGACTTGAAATCGACGAAAAGGTGATGAGTGTCAATTTGGTATTCCAGAGTCTTCTCCAAGATCTGCTGTAGCGTAAATATTTGGTCTATTGTGGACTTACCTGGCCTGGAACAAGTCTTGATATCGCTATTTTGACTTCGTCGTGTGGACGGAATTGTCTTACATCGTCGTCCATTAGGAATGGATAGTTCAGCCTGATAACGGTATCTTATCTTCCATAGCCGTTATACAATCTGCAGAAGTGATCTTGCCAAATCTTCAACATCGACTATGATTCCACCACCAATTCTCCATTTTGATCCCTGCAAGTTAAGGTCAAAAGCCCTAAGCAGCGATGACCTTCATTACTTCCAGTAATATTTCCGCCACACGACCCACTGCCAGGCAATTGCACACACATCATATTTCCTTTCACACTACATTTTGCACTTCACACATTTCCTTTCCCACATTCTGCACTTCACACTTTTTCTCTGCCACTACACATTGCCGAATAAGCATAGATATCGAATATCACATTAAGGTAGATTTAAGAAATACGGAAAATAAAGGGCAGTCATAGACTGAAAACTAAGCACCACGGTTGTGTAAAATAATTGGCGCCCAACGTAATTTTCGCTAAGTATTGCGTGCTCCTAAAATCTTCATAGAAAGATAATAGAGCAATTGTACGCAAAAAAACGCGACGGATATCAAATAAATATACAAAATTTATACACCCACCCACCCGAAATTTTCGCTAAGTATTGTATGCTTCAAAAGTCTCCGTAGGAAGACAATAGAGTACTTACACACAAGAAACGCGACGGTTTTTAAATTGAAAAAAAATCACCAAAAAAATAATAAAAAGTTCCCAACGAACTTGCTTTATCTACCAAGGAGAAAGTGGACCCCTACCTGGACCAGCAAGACGATGAATACCATCATACTGTAAGATCAATCAACAGTAAAATTAGGTTAATTTTCTAGTTTAGTTTAGTGAGAGTTCAGTGATAAGTTATTAAATATTGATTGCGTAAGTGAATTTAATTCAAATCATGGCAGAAAATATTGCTCAAGTTATATCATCAGCTGTGGAAGTTGCTGTGGAAACTGCATGTAGTTCCATCATGAAACGAATGAATGATTTAATGATAGAGAACCGTAACGTGAATAGTGATATGACTGTAAGGGTTGAAGAACTAACAAAAAAAGTGAATTCAGTAAATTTATCTCCTGTATCTGCCGTTGCTTACGAACCTGTTTCCGTCAGTGCTCCAAACGTAACTTGTCATATATCACTGGATTTGGTAAAATCCCTTCCAGAATTCTCTGGCGAACGTGCGAAATATATTTCTTGGCGTCAAGCAGCTAAATGTGCGATCGAACTCTTCAAATCATATGAAGGGACGGAACGATATTATCAGGCTGTGGCCATAATCCGAAATAAAATTGTTGGATCTGCCGACTTGATACTGGCTTCATTTAATACGGTCCTCAACTTTGACGCCATAATTGCTCGTTTAGATCATACTTATTCTGACAAACGTCCACTTCACATTTTAGAAAATCAATTGAGTGTCTTGTGTCAGGGTCGTATGTCTATACCCCAGTATTTTGATGAAATTGACAAGAATCTGACGTTAATTATAAATAAGATATCAATGGAACATTCGGGAAATACTGAGCTCATTGCTGCATTGAGTTCAAAATATCGGGCAGATGCCCTTCGCGTATTTATGTCTGGGCTTAACAAGCCGATATGCAACATCCTTTTTTCGGCCGGCTGCGAAGATTTACCTTCAGCACTAGCCAAAGCACAAGAGCTTGAAGCGAATCAAAATAGATACAACTTCGCAAGAGCTTTCAATAACAATCAGTTTCGATTAAATAATTCTCTTCCAAGTACTCATCCGCAGTATAGAACTATAACGCAAACGGTCCCTACGAAAACCCAAATCAAATACACTCGTAATTACCAACCTGAGCCCGAAGAAGACCACATGGGTGTAGATCCTTCATCTTCTAAATTCCGATTCAATTCGCGACGGATGGCAGTACCACAACTGCAACCCAATTCTTCACCAAGCCGTCATAATGTAAGCGTACGGAAATCCCATCCTATTGTTTCCCATAACCCCTTTAAACGCGAGCGTGAATCCGATAAATTGCCGATAGCTAAAACCCAGCGTATTAATAACTTACAGTCTCAAGTTAGTAAAAATAAAAAACATCTCGAACATCAAGAGGAATATATAGATTCTGACTCCGAAATTGAGGACACGATTAATTTTTTAGAATAAGTTCGGCTCTACCCTATATCGAAAAGAAACTTAACAATTCAATCACATTGAAAATCTTAATTGATACGGGTACAGCCAAGAACTATATTAGAAATATTGCTAGTTTAAAAAATATTACTCCTAACAACAGACCATTCGTAGTTAGAACAATAAATGGCGAAAACAAAATTACACATAAGTGTAAAATGCATTTTTGTGGCATAACTACATCCTTCTTTATTTTACCACAGTTGAAAACTTTCGATGCAATCATCGGGTATGATTTTCTCTCTTTAATAAAGGCAAATATCGATACCAAACATTCTTTGTTGATTTATAATAATGGAAAAATGAAATTTAAGTTACACGAATGTGAACAGGTAAATAATATCAAAATCGATACTGAAACTATCCCTGAAAGTGTAAAAAGCGATTTTGATAAATTAATTAAAGATTATATGGAAGTTTTCGCTCAGCCGAAGGAAAAGCTCCCATTCAACACTAACGTGAAAGCGTCTATTAGAACTATAAGTGCGGAACCTATCTATTCTAAACCAAGGCCGTACAATATGTCGGCTGCTCCATTCGTTAATAATGAAATAAAAAGATTACTTGACGATGAAATCATACGTCCATCACATTCTCCTTATAACGCACCCATACTTGTAGTAAACAAGAAAGGAACTAATGAAGATGGTAGCCCTAAATCCAGACTCGTTTTTGATTTTAGGAAGCTGAATGAACAAACAGTTCCAGACCGATATCCAATACCCGAAACTTCTGTTATATTAGCCAACTTAGGCCGATCAAAATACTATTCCACAATTGACCTTAAATCAGGTTTCCACCAAATACTTCTTAATGAAAAAGATAGAGAAAAGACAGCCTTCGCAGTTAATAATGGGAAGTATGAATTCTGTCGATTGCCCTTTGGTTTAAAAAATGCTCCAAGCATTTTCCAACGAGCAATCGATGACGTGCTGAGGGACTATGTAGGAAAGAATTGTCATGTTTACATTGATGATGTAATCATTTTTTCTGAAACGAAAGAAAAACATTTAAAAGATATTGACCTAATATTTTCGAAATTACTTGAAGCCAATATGCGTATCTCACCAGAAAAGTGTAAATTCTTTCGTACTGAGGTGGAATTCCTTGGATTTTTAGTATCTGTCGATGGCATAAAAACATGTCCCAATAAAGTTAGAGATATCGTTAACTATGCAGTACCAAAAACACTTCGTGCATTAAGATCCTTTCTGGGATTAGCGGGTTACTACCGGCGATTCATAAAGGATTATGCACAGATAGCAAAACCATTAACGAGATATCTTAGGGGAGAAAATGGTAACATAGGTACGAATAAGTCCAAGACCGTTCATATTCACTTAGATGCAGAAGCTATAGGAGCTTTTAACAGAATTAAACATATTTTATCATCGGATGATGTTTTGCTTTTATATCCTGATTATCGTAAACCTTTCGAGTTGACCACAGACGCATCATCTCACGCGATTGGAGCTGTGCTTTCCCAAGGTAATAGACCAATTACTATGATTTCTCGCACCCTTTCTAAAACTGAGGAAAATTATGCGACAAATGAACGGGAAATGCTTGCAATCGTTTGGGCATTGCGAACTCTTAAGAACTATCTTTATGGTGCACCTAATATTCATATATTCACAGATCACCAGCCATTAACTTTCGCAATATCAGATAAAAATCCAAATATCAAACTTAAAAGATGGAGGGCATTCATCGAAGAATATTCTCCAACTTTCCATTACAAACCAGGCAAAGATAATATAGTGGCGGATGCGTTATCTCGTCAACACATGAATGCGCTATCTAGCTCAGACAGAACTGTTCACAGTGAGGAATCTCTTACGAAAGTAATAGCTTCAGTAAAAAATCCAATTAATACCTTTAAAAATCAAATTTTCATTAGTCAAGGTCCCGAAAGTACTAAAAGTGTTAAGGTGCTTTTCCAAAGACAAGTTAGGCACACAGTAGTATTTGCAACAATACCTGAATTAATAGAAATTATGAAATGCGTTCTAAATATTGACATAGTCAATGGAATTTACTGTGATCTCAAAACATTGGGCAAAATACAAAATGCCATAATGCATTTATTTCCAAGTGTTAAAATGAGACACACATCCAAACTCGTACACGATGTTTTTAACAAGGATGATCAAGAGGAAATAATTATAAACGAGCACAATAGAGCACACAGAGGTCCGAATGAAAATTATAAACAGATAATTGATGAATATTATTTTCCAAACTTAAAAAAAAGATGTAAAACATATGCATCTAATTGCAGAATATGTAAAGAGAATAAATATCAACGCAGACCAATACAACATCCGATTGGAATTACACCAATCCCCTCTTATGTGGGAGAAATCCTTCACGTAGACATTTATAACACAAGTAAAAATTATTTCATTACTTGTATCGACAAATTTTCTAAATTTGCCATTATAAAACATATTCCTTCTAGAAACTCTACCGATACACGAAACCCATTAATTGAAATTATTTCTCTATTTCGAAATCCCAAGATCATTGTAATAGACAATGAAGGAGCTTTTACATCCATTTCTACTCAAGCGTTATTAAAGAATGAGTTCAATATTTCAACACATTCAGTGCCAGCTCTCCATAGTCAAAGCAACGGACAGGTGGAACGATTTCATTCCACTCTTGCTGAAATTGCCAGATGTACGAAAGGATCCAATACAGACACAGTGGAACTAATGCTGTTATCTACCCATAAATATAATAATACAATTCACTCAGTTACAGGTTACAAACCCATAGACATTTTTCATGATATTTCTGTAGAAATGAAAAATGAAATTATTGCAAAACTCAAAACCAAACAGGCTAATGATTTAAAATATCACAATAGTAGGAAATCACCTAAAGAATATAAACCAGGCGATAAAGTATACCTTAAAACCAATAGAAGAATTGGAAATAAACTTTCTAAATTATATAATCAGAAAAAAGTTCAGGCAGATTTAGGAACAGCAGTAGTGATCGAGGGAAGGCAAGCGCATAAAAATAATTTAAGATAATTTTTTTTTTCTTTCTAGACTAGTTCAAATATCGCTATGCTCTGCAAGGATTGCTGACTACTCTTCAGCCTTATTTATTCCCATACCAACAGGCAGTGTCGCTATTTATCGAGACTTTTTCTATCTGAAACACGTTACAAATCTTTCATTTATCCAAGATATTATGACCCAAAATATAAATATATTGAATAAGCTTAAGGGCACAAGATGTGAAGAATTATTGAAAGAAGACATAAAAGAAACTGAGTGTTTATTTCAATTGTTAAGAACTCCTATTCGAACCCGACGAGCCATAGATTTTATAGGATCCACCATCAAATTTATAGCAGGTACACCAGACCACCGCGATTTTGAGATACTAAAAATGCAGGAAAATGAATTGATCAGATCTAATAATAGGCAAATTGACATTAACACTCAAGTTCAACTTAAATTAGATGAAATTACAGACAGAATCAACAAACTTAATGCGATTCACAAATACCTTCCAGCTGATGATTGTGAGTCGTTGTATACAATAATATCAAAAAGAAATAGGATTGCAATAGACGATTTAAATAATAACATTTATTCATTAATTTTAGCAAAAAACAATATTGTTAACCCGTTAATTTTAAATATTGAAGAAATAGAACTAGTTAAAATTAAAGAAAGTATTACAACTGAATTGTACGATTTATTCAATGTCGCTGATGTCAAAATGTATTATCAAAATAAAACTCTTGTATATTTAGTTAAGATTCCAAAAATTGAACAAATATGTAAAATTTTCCAAATTGCTCCTGTTATTCATAATGATAGAATTATAGATTTAGAATCAAATTTATCGGCAAACTGTCACACCAATTTCTTTCCTCTTAAAACATGTACAAAAACACCACTCCGTTACTACTGTCAATTAGATCACCAAAACTCTTGCCTCTCACAACTCCTAAACAATCACACAGCTCATTGCCCAACAACGCACGCCTATCATCTGGACAACATCGAAGTGGTTGCGGATGGATTGATTATCGCCAGGGGTAAAAACATCACCATTCAAGACAAAGGCCAGCACCTCGGATTGAACGGATCGTTTCTAATAACATTCGAAGACGCAATTGTAATAAATGGGAAAGAATATCATGCAAAGCAGCCAGCCGATATAGTTCATCTGCCAGCTCCAAAGAAGACAATGTTAGAAGAAGTTGTTTTCAACGAAAAAATATCGTTGCCTTTCTTACATAAGTTGCACTTCATTAACAACGAAAAAATTAAAGAAGTTAGCACTTCATTGGAAACGAACAATTGGATATTGTATGGTGTTGTTGGAACACTCATAATGTTTATTCTTATTTTACTTTATGTCAAAGTAAAACCAAGAAAAATTAATGTTACTACTAAAACCGATCCCATTACAATCAGAACATCAATCGATAATGACAATTTGAAAATGCGTTTAAGCCAAATATTGAACGAGGACGTTCAATCTTAAGGAGGGGAGGAGTTAAGGTCAAAAGCCCTAAGCAGCGGTGACCTTCATTACTTCCAGTAATATTTCCGCCACACGACCCACTGCCAGGCAATTGCACACACATCATATTTCCTTTCACACTACATTTTGCACTTCACACATTTCCTTTCCCACATTCTGCACTTCACACTTTTTCTCTGCCACTACACATTGCCGAATAAGCATAGATATCGAATATCACATTAAGGTAGATTTAAGAAATACGGAAAATAAAGGGCAGTCATAGACTGAAAACTAAGCACCACGGTTGTGTAAAATAATTTGCATGCCTCCGCTCTGGCTTTCTAGTCATGGCAAGTTCGGTTTACATTATTGTATAACTTCCGGGCGTTATTCCTTCAGAAGCATCTCTCCATCTCCTCGATCTCAGGCTTTCCGTATGCTCTTTGCTTTCTTCTGAGAAGCGTGTGTTCCTCTCTTGTCTTCTGCTCACAGATTTCGCGAACAGCTCTCGTCCGTCGTTGCAGCGTGATTGTACATGT
This sequence comes from Eumerus sabulonum, assembly GCA_951905685.1. NCBI lineage: Eukaryota > Metazoa > Arthropoda > Insecta > Diptera > Syrphidae > Eumerus > Eumerus sabulonum. The sequence goes on from OX645060.1 coordinate 13,800,511, forward strand.
CTCTTGTTTTGCTGCATGGGCTTGTTTGCATTGTTCATCGAACCAGGGGCTTCTAGGTGGTGGCAGTTTGAAACCCAGCACCTCTGAGGCAGCGTCTCTGACTACGCTCTGGCAATGCGCCCATTCCTGCTCTATTGTTTGCGCTGCTGTGAGCGGATTTTGAAAGAGGTTGAAGGAGATATGATCGCAAAGATTCTGGCAGTCTCATGCGACTGTAGCTTTCCGATGTCAAACTGACGTTGTCCTACTCGACTCCTAAGCGTTCTTGATATCCTCATTCGTACCGAGTTTGGGTCGATATTGGCTCCTCGGAAGTTTCGTACGTCGAGAATGCTGGAGGAGTGTCTGGCGTCGATCGCAATGTGATCAATCTGATTTGTGGTCGATGGTGGTTGGTGACCAGGAGACCGCCAGATGCCCTTCTGGATGTTGAGATGAGGGATCGTGTCCTTGCTATAAGGAGGTTACGTTAGGAAATCGATTAGCCTAAATCCGTTGTCGGATGTGAGGTTATGGAGGCTATGCTCTCCTATGATCTTTCTAAATATGTCTTCTTTGCCCAGCTTTGCGTTGGAATGTCCTAGTACGATTTTGGTGTCATAACTGGGGCATATGTTCGGTCTAGGAGATCATAATAGTCATCCTTGAATCGATCATCTTTTTCTTCCGTGAGGGCGTGCACGCATATTATGGTGATATTCCTCAGTGTACCTTTGATACGGATTGCTATGAGGCGTTCGCTTACATGACGAAAGCTTAAGACTTATTGTCTAAGTCTACCTCGAATAACAAATCCAAACCCAAATATGCGTTGCTTGTTTGAGTTGTAGCAATTACCGTAATAAATATCACAATTCTTCATCTGTTTTTCGCCTGGTCTATCCCATCGCACTTCTTGGAGCACGGTAATGTCTGCATTGTAGCAGTCCAGGGTTTTTTTTCGTAGATCCTTATTTCGTTTGCAGGGGTAGTCAACGTTGGAATCGTCCGTATCCCAGGCTTGTTGTCGTTTCGTAACAAGATGGTTTTTCCGTGATAGGGACGTTAACCCTAAGCACAGCCCCCAACCTGGAGGGCCAGGTTCCTTTTACCCCAGGAACAATGGGCTGGTCGTGTCAACTTGTACTGAGCAGGGACAGAGATCGAAGCTGGTATTTGCGATCAGCTTCTTTGCTCTGTTTACTCGCTCCGTCCCTCTTGCAACTACTCAGTGCCCTCATTTTCAGCGCTCCTATCGTTTGACCGGTTTGTCCCCTTTAGATCAGGCCCTATACATGAAAAAAATATTTTTCTGTAGTCTTGAAGACTATTCACTTTTATCATCTTCCGCACAGTGGTGCCAGAACGGAAAAGATTCGATTTTCGAAAGTGCCGATTTTGATTATCTTGTTTGTGATTCTCACACTATATAAGCTACAGGATCTAGGAACAGCATGATTTTTTTCCTTGTTTCAAAGGCATTCCCATAAATTAGGCCCACTGTCAGAATAATGGAAGTTTGACAAAATTACACACTACTCTAAATGAGTGATATATAATTGTAAAAGGGGAAGAAAAGAATTATCATTATTCCCCTGCTTTTCGATGGTCAATTAAGCCACACATCAGTCAATCTGGGCAACAAAAAAAAAAAAAAGTTAGAGAGCTTTACAACGTTATAAGTTACGAATTTTACATAAGCTTTGAGATCAACTATGATTACAAAAAAAAGCTCCGGCTTCCCCCGAGTTGTGGAAGATCACTTTTCAAACTAGACGTGTTAAAGTAAAGATTAGAACAAAAATCATCTGCCTATCCGACTACTTACTTACTTACGATCCATGGAGGATCTGAGCCTGAGCTATAACAGCCTTCCATCCTTGACGGTCCCGGGAACGCTGCTTCCAGTTGTCAAGACAAAGATGTCTTACATCCGCGATTACTTAGTCTTTATACCGAAGGTTCGGTCTTCCTCCTATTCTCGAACCAGAAGGCTCGGAGTCGAAGACCCTCTTAGCTGGAGCGTTTATGTCCATGCGCTCGATGTGGCCGAGCCAGTGTAGTCGACGGATCCTTGCCTTCAGGACTACATCCACATCTTGGTACAGCTCGTAGAGTTCGCGGTTGTGTCTTCTTCTCCATTCACCTTCCTCACAGACAGGACCAAATATCCGGCGCAGAATTTTTCTTTCGAAAGAACCCAAAATCAGCTCCGCTGTCCTGCTTATCGTCCTGCTTTCGGCTCCGTACAGCAAGACTGGCAGAATGAGCGTTTTTTAAAGCATGACTTTGGTCTTACGAGTGACAGTTTTTTGGACAAGCCGAAGTAGCAGCGGTTGCCAAGGGCGATTCTATGGGGATCTGCACTGTAGTGTCGTTTGTGGAGTTAACGCTTGCCCTGCGGTAGACAAACTCCTTAACCAGCTCGAAATTGTAGCTGTCAATTGTTATGTTTTGTCCCAGGTGGTGAGCGACGGATTGGTTTTTGCTTGACAGCATGTATTTCGTCTTGTCCTCATTGATCTTAAGACCAACTCGTTTCGCCTGTTCTTCAATCGCCGTGAATGCTTCCACAATGCCACGGCGAGAACACGCGATGATGTCGATATCATCCGCGTATCCTAGCAGCTGGATGGACTTGTAAAAGATAGTGCCTTCCCTGTTGACGCCTGCCCGTCGCACTATCTGCTCCAACACCAGGTTGAAGAAGTCACATGGCAGCGCATCTCCTTGCCGAAATCCGGTGCATGTTTCGAATGGTTCCGAGGTCCTAGAACCGAGTTGCACGATGCATCGCGTGTTTTTTAGCGTGGCGCGACACAACTGGATCAGTTTTACCGGGATCCCGAATTCGGCCATCGCCCCAAATAGTTCTTCACGATGAACGCTGTCGTATGCGGCTTTGAAATCGATGAAAAGATGGTGTGTATCAATTCGAAACTCGTTGGTCTTTTTCAGGATTTGTCGAAGTGTCAAAATTTGGTCTATAGTTGATTTGCCGGGCCGGAAGCCGCACTGGTAGCTGCCGATTAGTGCGGTGCGAAATGGTTTTAGACGTTCACACAATACGCTGGACAGGATCTTGTATGCGACATTGAGTAGGGATATACCTCTATAGTTCTTGCAAGAGGTAGGATCACCTTTTATGTGGATGGGGCATATAGAGCTGGTATTCCAGTCGTCGGGCATGCTTTCATCTTCCCAAATTCTGCAGATGATCTGGTGCATGCTCCCTACCAGAACATCGCCGCCAGCCTTGAAGAGCTTCAGCTTCTGAATAGCTGTGCCGACTTCTTCGATGCTGGGTGGGAGGACCACTTCAGCGGCTGGAGTTGGGATTTCCTCGGTCCCTACCACTCTCTCTTGGTTATGCTCGTTAAGCAGCTGCTGAAAGTGCTGCTTAAATACATCCACTATTCCCTGCGGGTCGGTGACAAGATTACCCTCCTAGTTTCGAAGAGCCAGGGTGCCCTTTTTGAAGCCTCCTGCAAGGCCTTTGGCTTTCTTGTAAAAGGCTCGTATTTTATGTTTATCCCTAGACTCCTCGATATCCTTGAGCTGTGGGGCTGCGAAGATTCTTTTCTTTTGTCGCAGTAGTTTCTTCTCCTCCCTTCTTCTGGCTCGGTGCTCTTCTCGCGCTGCCCTGGTTTTCCTCTGCAGCGCCTTTTGGTACGCCTCGTCGGTTGCTGCCTTTTTCTGCTCACACTAGCCATCATACCACGGGCTTCTTGTCGGGGGTGGTAGGTATCCTAAGGTGGTTTCGGCTACTTCCTGAATGGCTGAGCGGCAATGCAGCCACATATTATTGGCATTTGTGTTCGACGTAGGCATACAGTAGAGCCTTTCGCTCAGCTGCTCCCTGTAGACTCTGGAAACCTCCGGTGTGCTCAGGCGCCCAATGTCGAACCTCCTCCTGATGGGCTGGTGCAGCTTTCTGACATTGGTCAGTCGAGCTCTGAATCTTGCTGCTACGAGGAAGTGGTCAGAGTCGACATTTGAATCCCTAGTCTTATTATTTACGAAATTCTCCAGTCTTTTAAGCTTTCTTGAATTTTTAATCGCAAGCATTATTTAATTTAAATATACGCTCAAAATACTTGTAACTTGTTTTGATGAGTACAACCTATCCCGAAAACCTCAGGAATTTTTAACCTGCCAATAGGCATTCGAGGACGCCGTGGCGCAGTGGTTAGTGTGTTGGACTCTGACGCACGATGAGCGAGTTCGGATCCCGATAACACCGACGCCATCGAATGTTTATTTCGCGGCGTTCCTCCTCGGCGGGGTACTGGCAAAACCCCCCGTAGTATACTTGCCGTGAAAAAGTTCCTCGACTCACGCCGTTCGGAATCGGCATTAAACTGTAGGTCCCTTCCACCTGTGTGAAAAATAAATCGCACACAACATAAGTGATTGAGAGAAGCTTGGCTCTGGTCCTTCATGGGCTGCAACGCCATCAAAGAAGAATAGGCTTTCATTTCCTCATTAGTTCTTTAAATTTCTTCAAAATTTCAGTAAAAACAGTTGAACTTGATATATTTTTTTTGCTCTGAGTCGAATAAAACCGGCCCCAGGTTTCTATGTTAGTCCGTTCACGAGATATTGACTTTTGTCCGCTCTTTGGCCGTTCGGCCCCTCTGTGCGCCACCGTGTAAGCTCATTCACTGCTCTCAGAATTTACATGACGCGATCACTCTTATTGGATCATGGATTCAAGACACGTTTTAAAGTTGTATGGCAAAATTAGGGAATCCTTAAAATCAAATATAAAATAAATTGTCCAATTAGGTGAAACCTTATTTAATTGTTTGCAATTAATCGTCCTATGTCTTAAGGCAAAGAAGCTGTCGCGTTGGTAGCTGTTCGTTTAAGTGTTTTCAGTTTAGGAGATAATTAAATAAAATTTATTAAAAAAAAAGAAAATTAACAACAAATTGAACACTATCTGCTGCTATACCCAGTATCTTTTGAATTAATGACAAAATCACGACTTGGAGGTAGATCCACGTTCAAGGATTTTTCGTTTTACGACAACACGACTGACCGATAAAAGCAAAAGTCGCAGATCTCACTGAAACCGAAAGTGTAAAAATGCAAATCCAACGATTGCATTGACGATAGTCATGCACTAAAGCGTAATGTCTTCATGCACTCATGAAGTAATTTGCATAAAATATCGATGTGAATTAGATATTCGTGACTTGAGCACGTTCATAGTACGTTTTGGCGGCGATAGAGAAATGCCCCGATTAGCTTGCAATATGGACAAAAGCAAGAAGCCCCTTAAAGAAAATACAGCGATGCGAAGCTGGCCAAAGACAGATAATTAGGAGAGGAGACTTATAAATATTTATGAATTCATGACCGAACTAATAGAACTAATTTAAATTTCTAATTAAGGATCAACTCTAATGTTCCTTCCTTCGAGATCAGAGAAGCTGGACTGAATTCTAGAGCTATTCATTGCCACTGTCGAACCAGTCATAGCGCCTCGACTTCTTCGACTTTCATCCAGGGTCTTTTTTTTTTTTTTTTTTTTTTTGTCGGAGGCTTCTGCTATCTGTTGGAACACTCAGACGCAAACACTGGTTCACTGTACTCCAGACAGACGCCTTACATTAATGCAATGAGCTTCCGTCATGTCGAGCTAAAGGAGCGAGCAAGGGCGGTATCTTTTGTTTTTTTTTTGCTTTCATTAAGGGGCTAGTGCTAACAAATAGTACGAGGCATTGCAACCTTTAGAGATCTATTGCGCTTACTAGCCGATTAGACGAAGAACTTTTCCACTTCCTCAATGAAGTTGAGAATGCCTCTCGTAGGAGCTGAGCTGATCCCTTCAGGAGTCATAATTTCACTGAGAAGAATACGCTTCCTGAAATGGCAGAGAGCAGCAAACTCACACAATGTGCTTTCGTCCTTAAGACAGAGTCGACACTCGGTTACAGACGAGAGGTTCACTTTATTGAAATGACCAGTCTTCTAATATCTACTCTGTTACTTTACCTACATACTTTGATGGCGCTACAGTTCGGGACGAATCAGGGCCTAAACCAACCAGACTCTCTAGCCGGCCCGATCTTTGGCCAGCCGCTTCCAGTGCCGCACGCCCAGTTGGTTGACGTCGCTTTCCACCTGTGCGCGCCACCTTAAATGCGGTCGTCCTCTGCTGCGTCGTCCCTCGGGGTTGGAGTCGAAGACTCTTCAGGCCGGAGCGGTGATGTCCATTCCAGTGGATCCGAAGACGTCTAACCAGGTCGATGTCGCTGTACATCCCGTACAGTTCTTGGTTGAATCTTCTCCTCTACACTCCGTTTACACAAATGGGACCAAAGATTGCACGCAGAATTTTCCTCTCGACACGCCCAAGAGCCTCTTCATCCGCTTTTGATAACGTCCAAGCCTCAGCGCCGTAGAGGAGAACCGGGATGATTAAGGTTTTGTAGACGGATACCTTAGTTTTCCGAGAGAGGGTTCTACTACTCAATTGCTTCTTGAGCCCGAAGAAACACCGGTTGGTAAGAGTTATTCTGCGTTTTACCTTAGCGCTGGTGTCGTTGCTGCCTGTCACTATCGAGCCAAGGTAGACGAAGTCCTTGACTACTTCAAAAATATAGCTGCCGAAGGTGACCAAGACCAAGACCAACAACGTCGGTGTTGCGCGTCTTTCTTGGATGACAGCATATATTTGGTCTTGTCCCCATTCACCCTTAGACCCACTTTAGCCGCTTCTGCTTCAATGCTTGCGAACGCCTCATTGACGTCTCGCTTTGTCCGTCCAATAACGTCAATGTCATCTGCGTAGGCAAGCAATTGTGTGGACTTGAAGTAGATCGTACCTCTTGTATTGGCCGCAGAGTCCCGCACGATATTTTCAAGAATAATGCTAAAGATATCACATGACAGTGCGTCACCCTGTCTAAAACTTTTTTAAAATCAAAGGGGTCGGTAAGTTCACCTCCGACCTTAATGGAGCAGCGACAGTTCTCCATAGTCATCCTGCACAGTCTGACGAGTTTGGCAAGAATGTTAAAACATGGCATGGCTCTGTATAGCTCGTCTCTACAAACGCTGTCATACGCGGCTTTAAAGTGGACAAAAAGATGTTGCGTGTCGACCTGGAATTCATGGGCCTTCTCCAGGATCTGCCGTAGTGTAAATATTTGGTCTATCGTGGATTTTCGTGGCCTGAAACCACACTGGTAGGAACCTATCAGATTGTCCACGAACGGTTTCAGGCACTTACACCAGAGAGGATCTTGTACGCGATGTTCAGGAGGCTTATCCCTCTGTAATTGGCGTAGTCATAGGGGCCTCCTTTCTTTTGGACCGGGCAAACGATACTGAGATTCCATTTACCGGGCATGCCTTCTTCCGACCATATCTTGCAGATGAGTTGGTGCATGTTCCTGACCAGCTCATCGCCAGCTGCTTTAAATAGTTCCACGGGAAGTCCGTCTGTTCCAGCAGCTTTATAAGACTTAAGTTTCGATATCGCTATCTTAACATCGTCTAGGTCGGGTGGACGGGATTCTCCTTCGTCTTTGTTCGCTGTGAATGGTTCGCTCTGCCTGACGGCGGCATTTGACTCTCATCGCCGTTACACAGTCTGCAGAAGTTGTCCTTCCATTCCACAATCTCAGTGGAATGTCCTTCCATTCAACTACTTGTTGTCCGTGCTCATCCCTGCAGGCTTCTGCTCTGGCTTTATAGCCTTGGCATGAGCGTTTTACTTTCTGGTAAAATTTTCGGACGTCGTTTCTGCAGTAACATCTCTCCATCTCCTCGATCTGACGCTTCTCGTGCTCCTTCTTTTTCCTTCTCAGAAGCGCATGCTCCTTCCTCCTTTTCTGTTCATAAAGCTTGCGGGCAGCTCTCGTCCGTCGATGCAATGTGGCCATGTATGCATTCTGTTTCTCTACATGGGCCTGTCTGCACTCATCATCAAACCAGGGGTTTCTCGACGGCGGTGGCTCGAATCCGAGCACATCTGAGGCGGCCTCTTTGTTGGCTTTCTGACAACGACTCCATTGCTGTTCTATGGTTTCTGCAGAATGCATCGGGACTTGAGAGAGCTTGAGGGAGACTTGATCGAGGAAGGTCCTGGCGGTCTCCTGTGACTGCAGCAGGAGCCGTATAAATTCTTTCAATTAGCGAAATCCTTGAACGCTGTTCCAAATGGACAGGTGTTGCGTTTTGTCTAAGGGGATGTTAATGTCGGGCCTAAGAGTGCCGCAGACCTATGTATCCTATGTATTTTCCGCTTGAACCTTTCCTGGCGAGTTGAGCAGCAATTTCATTGCCGTTAATACCTTTGTGCCCTGGCACCCACCAGAGTTTGACTTTGTTTCTCCTAGCAAGGTCTTGTAGGGCATCATCGCATTCCTTAACGGTTTTTGAATTCGTGCTATATGAACTCAGCGCTTCAAGCGCTTCTTGGCTATCAGAGAGTACATTGATGGTTACTCCTCTTATGCCCGTCCTTAAGTTTAGATTGACGCATGTCAGCATGGCGTATAATTCTACTTGGAAGAAACTAGGAGTCATTCCCAGAGCCTTCGAGATTTTCCGATTTGGTAAAAAGTTGCCGGCACCAACGCCAGACATCTTTTTGGAGCCATCAGTATACCACCTAAGGCCTTTAACGTTGAGCAAGGGATCACTTGTTTCCCAAGCTGGACGGTTTGGGATCAATATCTCATATCTCTTGTCCAAAATAAAGGTGTGTGGTAATGTGCCCGAGACCGTGGTAATCCAGCACAGGAAGATGTTGCAGAATGGACATGTGACACTACTTGGAAGGCCTGTTCCCGAGCGAAGAATTCTGATCGCACTACATAATGTAACCCTTTTAATAATTTATTTATTTATTTATTTATTTATTCTCTATCAAGTACAATTCTTTCTTGGAGACTACAGTAAATAAGTATAAAAATTTACTAAAAGATAAATATAAGTATATGTAATAAGTATTATTAATATATAATTCAATTTAGATTTGTAATGATATTTTTAACTCCATTTCTGCTTAAATTAAAATCAATGGCGAAATAATACTGATTGAATGTAATACTTGCTGAAGTTATTGGGTTAAACTTTGCATAAGTTGTAGAGTGAAACGGAAACATATAAAAAATTAAATTCTCTAGGACGTAGACTGCGAGATGGTGCATATATTTTAAACATCCCGAGTAATAAAGGGCTATTGATGTGAGAACTTAGGACATCAAAAGCAAAAAGTGCCAAATGTAATTTTCTTCGAGATGCGAGTGTTTTTAAACCTATTAAACTGCATCGTGCCTCATATAATGGATAATTAGAATGCGTGAACATTTTACGAAGGGCAAACTTTGTGAACCTTTTTTGAACTTTCTCAATTCGAGTAATATTAGTTTGATGATGAGGATTCCATATTATACAACAATACTCTAAAACAGGTCGCACAAGCGAGCAATATAATGATCTTAGCGTATAAGGGTCATTGAAAACTTTAGAATTTCTCATTAAAAATCCTAGCATTGAGTTGGCTCGCGAAATCACATTATCAAAATGTAGGGAAAAATCCATATGAGAGTCAAACGTAACTCCAAGGTCCTTCTGACTAGCCGACCTCAATAATGGTACGCTGTTAATAGTATACGCAAAAAGTAAAGGTTGAGAAATTTTAGCAAAAGTTATAACGCTACATTTCTGGACGTTAAAGTGTAAGCCATTATGATTACACCAACGGACAACAGAGTTCAAATCTTTCTGAAGTTTGACCGCATCTGATAGTGAGTTTATTGAACAAAACATTTTTAAATCATCTGCATATAATAAACACTTTGAAAAAGTCACATGCGATGGCAAATCATTTATAAAAAGGAGGAACAAGAGTGGTCCAAGGTGACTTCCTTGAGGTACTCCAGAAAAATTTATAATCTCATCGGACAAAGATCTGCCAATTCGGACATATTGCTTACGACCTGTGAGGTAGCTTCTTAGCCAGTTTAGGAGCTCAGAATGAAATCCAAGTAGCTCAAGCTTTTTTATCAGAATAATATGCTGTACACGATCAAACGCTTTAGAGAAATCAGTGTAGATTGTATCAACTTGTAAGCGATTTTCTAAGTTACGTAAGCAATAATTAGTAAAGATTGCCAAGTTGGTGGTGGTTGATCTCCCACTTACAAAGCCATGTTGATGTTCTGATATATGATTTCGAACAATGCTATAAATTTTATTTTTCACAATTGCTTCAAAGACTTTAGGTATTAGTTGAAGTTTTGCAATGGGCCTATAGTTAACTGTAGAGCTTCTAGACCCTGATTTATGAAGCGGCATTATGAATGAGTGCTTCCAACTATCTAAGAATATGCCCAATCTTAAAGATAAGTTGAAGATAATGCAAAGCGGTCGTGACAGACTTGACATACAAGATTTAAGAAGCAATGGTGTTATATTATCAGGACCAGCACAAGAACTAAACAATAGAGCAGGAATGGGCTCATTGCCAGAGCGCCGTCAGAGATGCTGCCTCAGAGGTGCTGGGTTTCAAACAGCCACCACCTAGAAACCCCTGGTTCGATGAACAATGCGAACAAGCCCATGCAGCAAAACAAGAGGCATATAAGGTCGTTCTGCAACGACGGACGAGAGCTGCTCGCGAAATCTATGAGCAGAAGAGAAGAGAGGAACACACGCTTTTCAGAAGAAAGAAGAGAGAGCACGGAAAGCGTGAGATCGAGGAGATGGAGAGATGCTTCCGCAGGAATGACGCCCGTAAATTTTACAACAAGGTAAAACGAACATGCCATGGCTACAAAGCCAGAGTGGCGGCCTGCAGGGATGAAAATGGAGAACTGGTAGTAGAGTCGCAGTCGATGCTGAGGATTTGGAAAGACCACTTCTGCAGACTGTATAACGGCGATGATAGACAAGATACCGCTGTCAGGCAGAACGAGCCATTCGCAATGGACCACGAAGTAACAGAATTCGGTCCACCCGACCTAGACGAAGTCAAAATAGCGATATCAAGACTTAAGTCTAATAAAGCCGCTGGCGCAGACGGCCTGTCTGCTGAGCTTTTTAAGGCGGCTGGAGATGAGCTGGTAAGGTGCATGCACCATCTCATCTGCAAGGTATGGTCGGAGGAAAGCATGCCCGACGAATGGAATCTCAGCATCGTTTGCCCGGTCCATAAGAAAGGAGACCCCTATAACTGCGCCAACTATAGGGGAATAAGTCTCCTTAACATCGCATATAAGATCTTCTCTGCCGTATTGTGTGAACGCCTGAAACCGTTTGTGGATAACCTGATCGGCTCTTATCAGTGTGGTTTCAGGCCAGGTAAATCCACAATAGACCAAATATTTACGCTACGGCAGATCTTGGAGAAGACCCAGGAATACCAAATCGACACTCACCACCTCTTCGTCGATTTCAAGGCCGCGTATGACAGCGTATATAGAGACGAGCTGTACAAAGCCATGTCTAGTTTTAACATCCCTGTCAAACTCATCCGACTGTGCAGGATGACAATGGAGAATTCTCGTTGCTCCATTAAGGTCGGTAATGAGCATACCGAGACCTTTGATGTTAAAAAAGGATTTAGGCAGGGCGACGCGCTGTCGTGCAACTTTTTCAACATCGTGCTTGAAAAGATTGTGCAAGAGTCACTGGCCAACACAAGAGGTACGATCTATTTCAAGTCTACGCAATTGCTTGCGTACGCCGACGATATTGACGTAATTGGACGAAAACAGCAAGACGTCAATGAGGCTTTTGTGAGCATTGAGGTAGAAGCGGCTAAGATGGGTCTCAAGGTTAATGAGGGTAAAACCAAATATCTGCTCTCATCTAAAAGAGACGGACAACACCGACGTATTGGCCAGAACGTCACCATGGGCGGATATAACTTTGAAGTGGTCAAGGAATTCGTCTACCTTGGCTCACTGATTACCAGCGACAACAACACCAGCGCTGAGATAAAACGCAGAATCACTCTTGCCAACCGCTGTTTCTTTGGGCTCAAGAGGCAATTGAGAAGTAGAGCCCTCTCTCGGAAAACCAAGGTGACACTATATAAGACCTTGATCATCCCAGTCCTCCTTTACGGCGCAGAGGCTTGGACCTTAACAAAAGCGGATGAAGATGCCCTTGGTCGTTTCGAGAGGAAAATTCTGCGCACTATCTACGGTCCCGTTTGTTCAAACGGTGTATGGAGGAGAAGATATAACGAAGAACTGTACGGGTTGTACAGCGACATCGGCCTGGTACGACGTCTACGGATACAGCGTCTAAGGTGGCTAGGCCATGTAGAGCGCATGGAAGATACAGCTCCGACCCGAAAAGTCTTCAAATCCACTCCGGAAGGAAGGCGCGGCAGAGGACGGCCGCCTCAGCGGTGGTGCACGCAGGTGGAAAGGGACCTCAACCAACTGGGCGTGCGGCACTGGAAACAGCTGGCCAAAGACCGTGCCGGCTGGAGACGCTTGTTAGTTGAGGCCCAGGTTCACCACGGACTGTAGCGCCACCTAAGTAAGTAAGTAAGCACAAGAACTATTGTCAAGGGATGACAATGCAGCTAATACATCTTCTTCAGAGACAAAAAGCCGCCCGATATCCGTTATGGAACTTACATCGCAAATATGTTCACAATGGATTTTTAAGTCAACAAAATTTGATTGAAAAAAAGATGCAAAATTATCACATATTTGCTTAAGATTAGTTGTGGAAGCTCCCTTGTAAAACATGCAAGATGGAATTCCAACTGACTTACGCTTATTATTCAAAAAGGTCCAAAAAGATTTGGAATTAGTTTTAATTTTTACCTCAAGAGAGGAGATGTACTGATTGTAAATAAATTTTTTTAAAAATTCATATTCTTTTCTTAATAGATGAAATCTTTGACGGAAAAGAAAGGAATTTTTACTTTTTTTATGAAACTTATTCATCACGTTTTTCAATCTAGATAAACTTTTATTATACCAAACTGGTCTTGTAGAATTTTTTAAAATTTTCATGGGCACGAAATTACATATCGCAGAATCTACAATGTTCCGAAACATAGTAAAAGCTATATCTAAATTCGAGCACTTGATAAGTTGTTCCCAGTTAACTGATTCAAAAAAAGTATTCATCGAAACATAGTCAGCATTTTTAAAGTCGTAACACGGAACATCGTTTGTTTGATTACATTCTATTAAAAGAGACAGGTTAAAGTTAACTTCTAATGCATTGTGGAAAACCGAATTACTTAAAAGTGGATAACTAGCTTCGCAGAGCTGCACTTCTAGATTTTGATCGATAAAAACAAGATCTAAAATACGATTCATGGAGTTGCAAATGTCATTAGCCTGATATAAATTCAATGAGGCAAATGAGTCAATTAAATTGCCTTCAAAATCTTGAGTTACATTAATAATCTCTTATCATCATTAGAAAAAGTCCATTTCAGTTTTGACAAATTAAAATCTCCTACAATTACAACATAGCTGTTATCAACATTTAAATTTTTTACTACATTAAATACATTTTTAACATGAGAATCATAAACACATGAATTTGAAGAAGGAGGTATATAAGAAACAAAAAAGTATACATGAATCAATCTATTGACATTAGAAATAGGCAAATCAACACAAATACATATTTGTTCAACGTCGATCCCTCCGGATAACATCGTAATCAGGTGTAAACAGTTCCACAGTGTAAAAATCAGGGTTCAACCAGGTTTCAGTAATAGCAATGAAGTCGTAGGGACAGTCAGCAACAGATGCAAAAAAGTCCGTTATTTTAGTCCTCATACCACCAACATTTTGATAATACATGGAATGTCCCATTACGTCTGATCCCTTTTTAGAATAGGTATCTCGTTTTTTGGACGGCTTAAAAATTGTTTTATCTGTACACCCACCGGCCATACAGACGATTGAAGAGCAGCATTATACGAGCTCGTTGGAATGCCCAGTTTAAAGTTGATGAAGCGAAGCGACGAAGAATCCACATCTCTTTTCACCAACTTTGAACAGAGTAAGCTGGTTTTAGGAAGATTTAGCTTACGGGAAGCATAGTCTTTAACGTCATCTTCAGTGACCGAGCTGCTAAGACGGGAAAGGTGAAGAAACCGTAGTCGTGGAACAGATGGAAGAGCAGTGACAGCAGTAGCATCAGACCCAAACAGCTGTTTGTGTTTTTGTTTTTTGTTTAGAACAAAAGACCCAGCAGGTGCTGTAACTTGCGAAGCATCAGCATCGGTGACATAAACAGTGGACAGAGCAGGAACGGTAGTGTTATCAGCAGCATTTTCAGGAACATTTCCAGCAACAATGTCAACCACCATAGGTGGGCCAGCAGCTGTAAAACCCGAACAAACAGCGTTAGCTTCCGAGCATATTGTATCAGCAACATCAGCAACAATAACAGCGGAGTTAGAAGCGGTTTTTGAAGTCGCAACAACAACGTCTTCTTTAGCTGGAGGGCAGGTTGACGAACGCGTACGGTGTTTCGTAGAAGAAGCGTCAGCTGGTGACGATGACAATGTACGGGGACTGCGCTTCGAGTTTCTTTGGGCGCGAGTAGAAACGCGAATATTACGGCTTATGTTCAAAGGAACAGCCGCAGTGGTTGAGTTCTGAGCGGAAAAGCTTTGTGAATTGCATTCCGTTAAGCAGTCAGAAAGCTCTCTCATTTTTTGAATAAAAGAGCGCAATGGAATTTTAATACACTTTTCACATTTAAATGAAATATTTATATTAGTTATTATAGCTTTTAATTCACTTTTATTGAAACCATAACAATCGAAATGTGAATTTGAACCGCACAAATCACATATTAGGGAATTGTTATCGATTATTAGTTTTGAGCACTTAGCGCAATTAGACTTCATTTTAATAGAAAGAAATAAAAAGAAATAAAACAGTAAGCACATGCACTCGCGGTGAAGACTGATAAGAAAATGCAGTGGTGTAAGTGCTTCTTCAGCTGCCGTAGAGCAGGTTAGCATAGCGCCTGTAATGCCGAGATACGCTAGTCTCTGGAGGCGTTGAAGTCTAACGATTATCGATTTTTGCTCAACTTTTGTCCATCGTACACATAGGTGATGATAGGTCTTACTACCGCGGTGTATAGCCAGAGGTTTCAATCCCCAGGTTTTACCGTAAATGCGTCGACAGGCCCACAAGGTCTTAGTCGCCTTTGTAAGTTTGTTTTTAATGTTGGAGTTTCAGTTAAGTCTGCGATCAAGATCAATACCTTGAAATCCTATGTTTTGCCATTTAGAGAGGCGGAGCAAGGGTGCAACCTTCTCCTCCTTGTAAGCGGGACTAACATTGTCTTATTTGTGTTAATCGATAAACTCTCTCTGCAACACCAGTCAGAGATAAACTGAAGCCCAAGTTGCATGCACTCACAGGCAGCAGTTTCGCACCTGCCCGTAACAATAACTACTTGGTCATCAGCGTATTCGATGACCTCGTAGCCGCGAGTGGTTAGCTTGCGGAGTAGGTCATCGATGACTATCGACCAGAAAAGGGGTGAAAGGCGGGATAGTCGCAAAGAAATGATGACAAGCACGCAGAGATGCTTAGCAAAAATGCAATAGCCCCTAATGACTCCCACAAGTCTTCTGCAGTTAATTCCCCTAAAGGACAGGAAGAATGCTTCGGATTTCTTGCAGATATCAGGACATACGCGCTTAGTCATCCTGCATCCTGGATAATGCCTCCATATGCGGTTGTGTGTATTAAGCACCCTATTGTTGACGTGTGAATTTACCGTGGACACAGGTAGATTTAGAGCGGGTTCAGGTCCTGACAAACTCTCCTCGGAACCCATTCTGGTGAGGTCAACAGAGATCTCATTTCCTGGAATAGCAGAGTGACCTGGAACCCATACAAGCCTTAGTGAATTTGATCTACCGACTCTGTTCAAGAAGATCTTCAGTTCATGCACTAATTTGGAGCTAGTTAAAGGGTTGGACACAGCTTTGGGTGCAGCTTAGCTATTACTGCTTTTTCCCTTCCATCCGCGCTTCACAACATAGTGCATGGCCATTAGGATTGCGTATATCTGTCCAGCTCATCCAGGTCCATCATAGCACCTTGAGCAGCGCCCGGCATGCTGGGGAAGCCCCCGTACAGTTGAGACAAACCGCTCTTTGAAGTTTGGTGAAAGAGTCTGCGACGTGTTTGCGTGTTAGCCTGTTCCATCACACAATCGATGCGTATGAAATTATAGGTCTTATCATTGCCCTGTCAAAAGCTCATTTGCATTGCCAGAACGCTAACAGCGCTTTGGTGGCTTTTGACTCAACATGCTTTGACACAAGAAGCTTATTATCTAAGATAACTCCCAGCTACCTAGCTTCCTTGGATATCGGGTTGGAAATAGTTTTTAACACCAGCTGAGCTATGCCAGTATTTTTCCTCCTTCTCGTAAAACAGCCCATTTCTTGTACACCAATCGTCGATCATATTTAGCGCCGCCTGTGCTTTAAGACGGACAGTCGCTAAGCATGAGCCGACAGAAAGAACGGCGACATCATCCGCATAGACCTGGCCATAGATTCCAGAGCATTGAGAGCATCAAGCAGAGAGTCGATCACCAACCACTATAACAGCAACAGGACAGCCCCTGTTTACGCCGGACTTGACACACTGGTTGAGGTCTGCATCCGCGGTCAATGTCTTGTGCACAAGCATTGCTTTGATCCACAAGACCAATGCTTCATCTTCGCCATGCCGTCCGACGGCGTTAGACATGCTGTCGAAAGTTGCGTTATCAAAAGCTCCCTCAATGTCGACGAAAATGCCTAGCGCGTACTCTTTCCTTCCGAGCGCGCATTCAGTTCTTCCAACTGATAATCATGTTGCATCTCCGAAAGGGGGTGCATTCGAAGGGCGACTTTGCGCACCTGCACGTCTACCAGTCTCTCTATGCATTTTAGCAGGACGCATGTTAGAATTGGTCTACAACAAGAAACTCTTGGCAAGGGAGTAATCCTCTTTTCCTATTTTGGGAATAAAGGGAATAGGAATGTAGGCAAGAGCCAGACCCATCATCCAGAGGGTACTATCTAGTTTCGGGCTCGGGGCCGGATTAAGAGAGATAGGTGGAATATAGAGCCTCAACGAACAAATTAGAAATTTATTTGCCGCCAAATGCGGTCCAGCATGATGGTCATGACCATCTTTAGAGATAGTATACCACTCGTGGACGCTAACTGTGGATTGCGCCAGATGATGTGCAATCTTCAGAAGATACTGGTAACCCGGGTTACCAGCATGCACGATTCGCGGATGTTTTTACTCGCGCCTACGTGCTAAACCACACCCCTTGCAAACCACACCCCTTGCAAACAACTTAAGCTGTATAAAGCTCTAAAATTACCAGATCACTGCAGCGTTTTCCAGGCGGAAATGTTGGCAATAAAAGAGGCCTTGTCTTGGCTGAAGTGGAACGTAATATCCACCACGGATATTCGTATTCTCACAGACAGTCAAGCAGCCTTAAAGTCGTTGGAGTCCTATGTGTACAAATGAAAATCTAGTCTTGACTGTCGCCTATCTCTTAACGAGATGGCAGAACAGTTCAACATACAGCTTATCTGGGTACCGGGACACAGCGACATTACAGGAAATGAAAAAGCCGGCACACTCGCCAAACAGGGAACGACGCTACAATCAATCGTGGCTTGTGAGGGAGTAACCCTTACAACCATTAAACATAATCTGACCAATCTCGCCAGGGCCGAGACGAACCTGAGATGAACCCAGGGACATACCTGCGTCATCATCAGGCATATCTGACCTCGACTTGACAGTCAACGAACAAGGAGTATAATCTCCCTAAAAAGAATTGACATCTACAAAGTCATGGGTGTCATAACAGGACACTGCCTCATTGGCAGTCACGCACAAAAACTAGGAATAGTTCGAAATGATTTCTGCAGAAGCTGTCAGGACGAGGAGGAGGTCGAATCCATTCACCATCTTCTCTGTGCCTGTCCAGTATTTTGCAATATCAGGAAACGTTACGTAGGCTCTTACTTCCTTAACGGTCCGACGGATGTTCAGAAAGTAGGGATACCTGATCTTCTTAACTTCTTGAGAAGCACAAAATGGTTCCACGAATAGGGGGGCAAAACCCCCTCGTAGCTGCACAACGGGCCTCCCTGGCCTATGTGCATTCTTCTCAATTCTGGGAAGGCTACGATCCTAACTACCTACCTACCTACAGTCTCTTGCCGTCCTTGATGTCCAAGTCTCGACAAAGGGGATGAGCATATGCGTCCACCTCCTCTTTGTGAAGGCGTCCCATCTGGATTGCCACATTGCTAAGGATGTTGCCCGTCTTCCCCGTTTCTTACTGCAAGTGATCCAGCTTGTAGGGTAGCGCGAATAGGGCAAAAAAAACCAAAGTCACTGGTTGTCAGAAACGCACGACGTTTATCGCCAAAAGAACAAGTGTTAGCTTCATCTGTCACTCTTTTATAATTTTTGGGTTAGAGGTTTTCGGAGCAATCATCCGATCAGGTCAGACGAGCCCGTGGTGGAGCACTGTGGTTTAACTACCATAGGCGCTAAAACTGTCAAACACAGTATTGCGCAAAAGAACATCACCACGACTACTACAAGCTCAAACTGGGGCAGTGTACAGTAGGACTGAACTGACTACCCCTGAGAATAGGAGTCTGCGCCCATGTCCGGGCCCCCGCCTACATTCGCAAGCATTCGTGAGAATGCTCCTTGTGTAAGTGATGCCTTCTCGCTGGCGTACCTTATGTGCTCCCTAAAGAAGAGTCTGTTGTCCAGCGTAACCCCTAAGTACTTCACTGAAACCTTAGACCTAATCGTCTGATCTCCGACTAAAAAGATCGCATATTCCACCTTCTTGCGGCTGGCTATGAGCACAGACTCCGTTTTGTGGGCCGCTAGTTACAGGCCGGCATTTACAAGCCATTCATTCACTTTGGAGAAGGCTGTGTTCGTAGCCTTGTATGTACTCATATGTATGTACTTTACTGACTTCATATGATCTAAATAATATTCTGATCGAAATCATCCCATATTCCGTCGGCGCTACACGTGTTTCTAGTATATGTATTTCCGAACCACATCATTAATAACCTAACCCCAGGCATTATTAACACCGCTATATACAAAAACTTTTTTTTAGAAATCATCCTCATAAACAACATTCTATTTCGCGGACGACTAATATGCTATGGCTTACAATTAATAATTCTCTTATTTAATCAACTCAATCGTAGCGGCAACTTTAATTCGATTTAAATTAAGAAATTAATTTCTAATTTGCATTCCAGCTAAACACCTAATACTGGATTGTTGGTTGCTCTGTTGGACTTGCCGAATGTTAATGGATGTATGTTTGGCAAATTGGCTACTGCGATTTGGGAGTTAGTAAAGTATGCTAATAAAACCTGCTATTGATGGAGTGAGAACATAGTCGTAGGTCTGCTTTGCTACAAGCGGTGTTGTTTATTTAAGCGATTTAAGCCTTAGGGCACGAGGCATTCTCCATGAGTATCAATACAAGTACCTATGGCTCCCTAGTTTGGTGGCCAGCACAGCTTATAACATCGACAAACTTAACATGTACCAAAGATCAGCATGAGAACATGCCCCTCTTTTTACCCCACTGTGTCTCTCACCCTCATTTTTTGCTTTTTTTGCAGGGGCTGGTGCTAGCAAATAGCATGAGGCACTGCGACCTTTATAGATCTATTGTGCCTACTAGCCGCTTAGACGAGGACCTTCTCCACTTCCTTAATAAAGTCGCGAACGTCTCTCGTAGGAACTGAGATGATCCCCAGAGGAATCATAATTCCACTGAAAAGGATACGCTTCCTAAGATGGCAAAGAGCAGCGCACTTACATAGTATATGCTCTGCTTCATCCCCAACTCCTCGTGGTGCCATCTGGAAATTTCCTACGGAAATTGCAGACGAGCAAGGGCGAATGGCGAGCCTTCTGCATCAAAAAACAGAATTAGCCAGTTGGGCTACGGCCTGGTAAGCCGTAACCGTAAAAAAAACACAAACTCCAAAACAACCACACGCCTCGGATATAACGGACCGGATTAATGTTGACGACCCTTGACCCTTGCAAAAAACGAAAGAAGGACAATGATCTTCGGCTCTATACGTGGAATGTTAGGTCCCTACACAGGCAAAGTGCGGCCGAACAACTTGCGGACGCCCTAGACCGCTTTGAAGTGGACTTAAACGACATCCAGGAAATGCGATGGATTGGACCGCGACAATCCCTAGAGGGAGAGAGGACAACGATTATTCGGATGCGAATTTGTTGTTCGAGGTGGACTAAGCAAAAAGTCCTAAGCTTTCCGCATTTGAGTGAACCCTTCATAACGATCCGTATCAAGGCAAAATGCTTAAACATCAGCCTGATCTGCGTCCACGTCCCCGCGAAAGACAAGGATGACTCCGCCCAATGTCCCAGCTATGACATCAACATTGTACTAGGAGACTTCAATGCTAAGCTGGGTGAGGAAAGCATTTTGGACGAGTCATCGGCAAACATAGCCTACACGACCCCACCTCCGATAACGGGCACAGGCTGATTGATCTTGCTACGGGGCGAAATCTCCTTCTAGCCAGTACGCGCTTCCCGCCCCTCGATATACCCAAAGGCACCTGGCGGTCTTTTGATCAATCGACTACCATCGCGATAGACGTCAGACACTCCTCCACTATTCCTGATGTTCGAACCTTCCGAGGGGCTAACATCGACTCGGACCACTATCTTGTAGTAGCCAAGATGCGCTTACGGATATCACGAACGCAACGGAGTAGACTATGAATACAAAGTTATGACGTCGGTAAGCTACCATCGCCAGAAAACGTTCGTGCTTTTACCGATCGCGTCTCTCTTAAGCTCTCCAATACACCTCAATTCTCCACGCTATCAATAGAACAGCAGTGGAGCCTTTGCAAACAAGCCCTGAAAAGCTCTGCATCCGAAGAAACACCTGGTTCGCTGACGAGTGCAGGAGGATTCACACAGCGAAGCAGGATGCATAAATAACCTCGCTGCATAAAAGTACAAGAGCAGTTCGTGAGCTCTACGAGTTAGAAATAAGGGACGAGCATAAGCTTCTCAAGAGAAAGAAGAAAGGGCACGAAAGTGCACGATCGAGGATTTGGAGAGGTGTTACTGCAAGCGTGACGTTTGAAAGTTTTATCAATAGATAAAGCGAACATGCCAAGGTTATAAACCCAGAATGGAAGCCTGCAGGGATGAGAACGGACACCTTGTAGTAGAATCGCAGCCGATTCTGAGAATATGGAAAAACAGTTTCTGCAGACTGTACAACGGCGATGTTAGTCAATATGCCGCTGTCACGCAGAATGATCCATTTCTTAACGACGAAGACCGCAGAGAATTCCGTCGCCCTGACTTCGACGAAGTTAAGATTGCCATATCGAAATTCAAGTCGAATAAAACTGCTGGCGCAGACGGACTGCTGAGCGCTTCAAGTCAGCTGGACACGACCTTCTTAGGAGCATGCACCAGCTCATCTGTAAGATATGGTCGGAGGAAATCATACCCGAGGAATGGAGTCTCAGCATCATCGTATGCCACGAGATCCACGAGAAAAGAGACCCCAACTACAGAGGAATAAGTCTTCGTAACATCGCCTACAACATCTTCCATGCCGTTTTATGTGAAGCCTTTTGTAAATAAGCTGATAGGTCCTCATCAGTGTGGATTCAGGCCAGGGAAGTCCTCCATCGACCAAATCTTCACACTACGGCAGATCCTGGAAAAAACCAATGAATTTCAGGTCGACACTCACCACCTATTTGTTGACTTCAAAGCCGCATACGACAGCGTAATTAGAGATGAGCTATACAACGCTATGTCTGCCTTTGACATACCTGCTAAGCTCGTCAGACTATGCAGGATGATATTGGAGAATGCTCGCTGCTCCATCCGATAGTTTTGATGTCAAAAAAGGATTTAGGCAGGGCGATACACTGTAGTGTGATTTCTTCAACATTGTTTTAGAAATGATTGCGCAAAAATCACTGGCCAATACAAGAGGCACAATTTATTTCAAATCCTCACGACTCCTCGCATATGAGGGTGACATTGACATAATCGGAAGAACACAACGAGATCCCAATACGGAGGCAGCGAAATTTGGTTTGGCAATAAACGAGGCAGTAAAAGGACGCTCACCACCGACGTCTTGGCCAGAACGTTTGTATTGGCAGATATAAATTCGAGGTAGTTAAGGACTTCATCTAACTTGGCTTCGCAGATGACGCACACAGGTGGAAGGGGACCTCAGCCAACTGGGTGTGCGGCAATGGAAAAGGCTAGCAAAAGATCGTGCTAGTTGGAGGGTCATGTTGAGGCCCAAAGGATAGTAAAGGTATCGTCTGTTTTAGGAAGCAGCCCGAGTCCATTTGTGTGCTCATGGGATAGCGCTTTATGGAGTCGGGCTGCAGTTGGTAGCGAGTCTATGTTCTCACAATGTTTTTTCCAAGGCATTCTCTTGGATTTCCCCAGTTCGAGGTCGTATTTTGTTGGAGCAGATCTATAATCAGCCCAGCTATTATTTCTTTTGGCTCTGTTAAACAGAGATCTCACCTGTTTCCTTACGGATTCAAGCTGAGAATTCCACCAGGGCACACACCGCTTGTGCACACTTGACCTGGGTGTATGGCTGTCCCTAAAGGATGAGATAAGTGCTGCATTGAGCTGGTAAGACGCTTCATCGATATCATCTGTCGATTCAATCGACTTGAGAGGCATATCCTCTTTAGCGGCGAGCTGAGCCTGAAACAGAGCCCAATTAGTTTGTTTGCAACGGTGAGAAATTCAAAGAATGACTCACCTGTAGTCGATATTACGTTCCACTTAAACCAAGACAGAGCCTCCTGTTAGAGCCAAAAGGATGAGATAAGTGCTTCATTGAGTTGATAAGCCGCTTCTTAGGTATCATCTACCGATGCAATCGGCGTAGGAAGCATTTTCTCTTTAGCGGCAGGATTAGCTTGAGACTTGGAGCTTCTCCCCTTTGACTTTCACATCAAATACATGGCAGCGTGCGGCGCCATCAGACTTAAGGAAGTGGGTTATTGGTCATCCAGGCCGTATGGACACGGCAGAGGTCTGTCACATCTGCCAACGATTTTGACCACGTTTCCTACGGACTACGCCGTGGCGCAATGGGCAGTCTGTCGGCCTCTGACGCACGATGAGCAAGTTCGGATCCCGATAACACCAACGCCATCGAATAATGCGCGACGTTCCTTCTCGGCGGGATACTAGCTGCCCGTAGTATGCTTGCCTTAAAAAAAAATTCTCATCTCTCGATCCCATTGATCTGTGTGCAGAAAACAAGTCGCACACAACATAGGTGAATGAGAGAAGCTGCGAGTATGCTGTGGCTGTCATCGAGCTGTAACGGTATTCATTATAATAAAATAATAGTTCCCACGAAGTGCATCACACCTTCCTCCAACTTCAATATTCCAGTGGACTCTTAATTTCCGTCCAGAGAAGAATGGAAAACGTGTGAAATTCCAACTTGTGATTTTCATTGATGACTCCAAGCTGGAGAACGTTGTAGGATCGGGAGAATCTCAAATTCATTCCCTCTCTCCGGTCATTCGAGTATTCTTTAAGCTGAAGTGCTACCAATTGGGGACTATTTATAGTGACAGCCAAGCCGCTATTAAAGCTCTCTTTCGTCTGCTACCACCCTCACTAAGCTGGTGGATCAATGCAAGAAAGAAATTAAACGAGCTGACGGCTATCAGTCCAGCCATCAGCTCACTCTCCTTTGGATTCCAGGACACAGCAACATAGAGAGGAATGAAGGACGCGATTAGTTAGCCAAGCTTAAGGCCACCCCAAACTCCCCTAATGAAATTTCAAAATCTGATCCTCATATTCACAAAACAAAACAAAAGACCTCCTCAATGGGCACTGCTCCAGTCAGTACGGGCCATTGGCCAATTGGAACTCACTATGCCAGAATGCCTAGCACAGGCAAGTCGCATAATCTGCGCCTTTGGCAAATACTTCCAAAAAACCGCTCCTCGGAGGCGGACACATCACGCAACAAAACCCCTTCCTCCGAGAAGGAGATCCAAATGACCATAAGAATTCGAGAGAAGCAGCTCTCTTATAAAGAGGCGGCCATCTCCTCTGAAAAGGTCAGGATAGTTTTTATCCAGATCAACCTATAGCATTGCAAGGCTGCTACTGCTCTTTTAAATAGTAGAATTGCGTGCGTTAGTACAAATCATCACGGTGTATCCATTCAAGAACCGGGGGTGTGGAATAAACGCCTATGTGGTCTTGGTGGTATACGTGATGCAACTATTCTTTATGATGAGCGATCCGAATGGCCTAGGGTCGGACTCATCATATTGAACTCATTATCGGCAACCAAACTTGGATACCTCTGTGGATAAGATCTGGTGGCTGCTAGAGTAAGAGTACTGTGAAGACAGGAAGATTGGTCTCATCTTATGTTGCGATTCGAAATGCCCAAAATACTGCCCTCTCTCTCGTCTGACCTTACCATCAACAATGTTGTCTCCCAACCAACGCTTGTTACGACAAGACGACAGGAGGTGATTGACCTGACCCTATCCAACAGATATGTGAAGGACATCACTAACTGGCGAGTCTTGCCTGATGCTACGCTGTCGGACCATAAATATATCGAATTCTGATTAGGTTGTCGGATCTCTTCCTTGTGACCTAGACGGAATCCGAGAAGGACGGACTGGTTACGGTTTAGAGAGGAGCTTGAGAAATCCACTCAGGCCCTACCTAAACTTAGAAGGAAACAGTTGGTAGAGAACGCTGTTCATAACTTGAATAGCGTCATCACCAGTTGTTTTGAACTCACATGTCCTGTCAGCAAACCTCCCTGCAGGAAATTGGTCCCCAGGGAAGCCAGAAGGCTTCTGAATAGATCGCTCAAACCGAATTCGGAAGATGACTGGAACAAGTGCCGGTCGAAGCGGAAAGAATATAAGAAACTCATTCGTAAATTGTAGAATGATTCTTATAAGACCTTCTGCGAAGAGATCAAGCCCTAATTGCGACTAGCAAGTTGGTTAAAGTCCTCAAACGCGGAAAACCGATAAAGCTGGATACACTCACAAAATCTGATGGTATCTTTACTGAGTCTAAAGCGGAAACTCTTAGTTTACTGCTTCAGACTCACTTCCCGGGAAATCAGATCGCCATCGGCTCGTTTCACACTCCTTCAAGGGAAACTGCAACTGGAACGATGAAAACAACTCGGCGTAGTTGGTATATTGCGTCGCGCGTGATTACGACTGAAGCCAATGAATCTGCTGTGGCATCCTTCGATGGCATCAAATCGCCAGGCACCGACGGAATATATCCTGTTATGCTGCAAAAAGTTATAAGGCAGATGCTTCCTGCTCACATACCCACTTCTTGGCGCACAGTGAAAGTAGTCATTATTCCCAAAATAGGAAAAGAGGACTACTCACTTGCCCAGAGCCCAGACAATTAGTCTAACATCTTTCCTGCTGAAAAGCATGGAGAGACCGGTAGAGTTGCACGTGCGCAAAGTTGCTCTTCAAATGCATCCTTTTCGGAGATGCAACATGCTTATCAGCGCGGAAAATCCTGCGAGACTGCGCTTCAGAACCTGGTTGGGAGAATTGAATGCGCGCTCGAAAGGGAAGAGTACGTGCTGGGCATTTTCATCGACATTGAGGGAGCCTTTGATAACGCAACTTTCGACAGCATGTGTAACGCTGCCAGACATCACGGTGTAGATGAGGCACTGGTCTTTTGGATTAAAGCAATGCTTGGGCACAGAATACTGACCGCTGATGCAGGCCTCGGCCAAGGTGTCAAATCCGGCGATAACAGGGCCTGCCCGCAAGGCGGCGTCCTGTCTCCGCTGTTATGATGCATGGTGGTCGACTCTCTGCTTGATGCTCTCAATGCCTCTGGAATCTATGCCCAGGCCTATGCGGATGATGTCGCCGCTCTTTCTGTCGGCTCATGCTTAGCTGTCCGTCTCAAAACACATGCGGCGCTAAATGTGATCGACGATTGGTGTATCAGGAATGGGCTATCGGTCAATCCTGTTAAGACCGATGTCTTTCTCTTCACGAGAAGGAGGAAAAATACTGACATGACTCAGCTGGTATTAAAGGGCACTTCCATCCCGATATCCAAGCAAGCTAAGTATCTAGGAGTCATCTTAGATAGTAACCTTCTCTGGTCAAAGCATGTTGAGTCAAAGACCACCAAAGCGCTGTCAGCTTTCTGGCAATGCAAAGGAGCTTTTGGCAAAACATGGGGTTTATCGCCGGCAAAGGTTCTCTGGATCTACACGGCAATGATAAGACCTATAATCTCATATGCATCGGTTGTCTGGTGGAACAGACTAAAACGCAAACATGTCGCAGGCTGTTTCACCAAACTCCAAAGAACGGTTTGTCTCAGCTGCACGGGGGCTTTTCCCATCACACCGGGCGCTGTTCTAGATGCTATGATGAACTTTCCACCCCTGAAAGCCATGTCTCGTCTGAAGAGAAATGGCCTTTGGTACAACTCGCATAGGAATAATAGTCCTGCGACCCCTGTCTCATGGACATGTCTTCTGACGCATTGACGCCCGTTATCCTACTGCGTTGGAATTTTACAGTCGAGTTTCCATGGCGTCAGGATTGGCTCTGACCGGATACTGAACCTGGAAAGGATAGTCTTCGCATTTGCACGGATGGCTCTAGGTCTGGGCGGGGGTCCGCTGCTGGGGTCTTCTTTGAGCGCGAAAAAATCCGACTGCACCTCTCGTTAGGAAAATATGCTTCTGTCTTCTAATCAGAGATATACGCAATCCTAATGGCCATGCACTATGTTGTGAAGCACAGCTGGAGGGGGGAAAGCATATACGTCTGCAGTGACAGCCAAGCTGTACTCAAAGCTGTGTGCAACCCCTTATCTAGCTCCAAATTAGTACTTGAACTCAAGTCCTTGAACAGAGTCGGTAGATTAAATTCATTAAGGCTTGTATGGGTTTCAGGACATTCTGGGATTTCAGGATATGAGATCTCTGATGATCTCTGAACTTGCCAGAATGGGTTCAGAGGAGAGATTCTCAGGACCTTAACCCGCTCTAGGTCTATCTGTTAAGGAATTGTCCAGGATGCAGGATGACAAAGCGCGTATGCCCTGATATCTGCAAGAAATCCGCAGCATTCCTCTTGTCTTTAAGGAGAATCGACTGCAGCAGACTTGTGGGAGTCATTACGGGCCACTTTTGCTAAGCATCTCTGCATGCTTGGCATAAGTGAGACGCTTATCTGTGCTGTATGTTGCGAGGAGGATGACACTGCAGAGCATTTTCTCTCTGACCGCCGTTGCTCGCGCACGGTGGCGCACCCTTGGGGCCAACGTGGTGTGTGCCGAATCTCTTAGCTCTGCATCACTGAAGATTCTTCACATTTTTCTCCGGAAAACGGGGAAAATACAGTAATGTAAGGTCTGTCTGTCTGGAGTACAATGGACCAGTATTTGGGTCTGAGTGCTGCAACAGATAGCAGAAGCCTTCAACAACAAAAAAAAAAAACAAAAAAATACGTTCTAAGTGGACCTTATGGGGTGTCTACAATGTTGGCTGGTATCTCGCTAATAGCATATGTGATGTTGCGTTCCAAGGCTGCAATTAACGCTAGTTTATCGCGACATGGACGAGTGATTTGACATGCCCCTATAGAAAATTATAGCCTAAAGGCGTTAAATCACTTAATCTAACTTGCAAACCGACTATGTCTTGAATTGTTCAGCAGGTCAATTATGACGAGAAAAACACGCATTTCACGAGACACGAATTTAATAATAAAATTCAATAGCCTTTAAGGGTTGGGGGTTGCGCTAGGGGTAAAACAAAAATTTGTTCAGAAACAACCAACAGCCTCGGATGCGGACGGATTACATGTTGACGACCCGCAGACGTCAGAAAGGAAACAAATTCCGGATCTGCACCTCTCTTTGCACCACTCTTTGGACTGCTATAAGGCGGACATAACCGCGCTCCAAGAAGTGCAATGGGATGGGCCAGGCGAAAAGCGCATGAAAAACTGTGATACCTACTACATACGGAAACTGCTACAGACAAAATAAACAACGCTTATTCGGATGCGGATTTGTTATTCGAGACAGACTCAGGAAAGGCTTAAGCTTCCAATATGTAAGCAAATGCAATATAAGCTTAATACGGGTCCACGCCCCCACAGAGGAGAAAGATGACCGACATAAAGACGACTTCTATGATCTCCTAGGCAGAATGCCCAATGTCCCAGCTTTGACACCAAAATCCTTCTAGGAGATTTCAATGCGAAGCTGGGTAAGGAAGCTGTCTTTGAACGAGTCATAGGAAAGCACAGCCTACACAACACAGCGTCAGAAAACGGACTAAGGCTAATGAACTTAATGGCGGGACATAATCTCGTTGTAGCAAGTACACACCTCAACATCCATAAGGGGACCTGGCGGTCTTTCGATCAATCGACAATCAATCAAATTGATCACATTGCGATCGACGGCAGACACTCCTCCAGCATACTAGATGTCCAAACCTATCGAGGAGCCAACATCGACTCGGATCATTACCTTGTTGCAGCCAAGGTACGGATGCGAATTTCCCGGAATCAACGGAGTCGAGTAAGAACACAAAAATTTAACGTCGGAAAGCTGCAATCGCAGGAGACCGCCAGAACCCTCGCCGATCAAGTCTCCCTCATACTCTCTCAAGTCCCAATGCAATCTGCACAAACCATAGAAAAGCAATGGAGTCGTCAGAACGCCATCAGAGAGGTCGCCTCAGATGTACTCGGTTTCAAGCCACCACCTTCGAGAAAAACCTCGTTTAATGACGAATGTAGACAGGCCCATGTAGAGAATGCATACATAGCTACACTGCATCGAAGGACGAGAGCTACCCGCGAGCTCTATGAACAGAAAAGGATGCGCTTCCGAGAAGAAAAAAGAAGGACCACGAAAAGCGCGAAATTGAGAAGACGGAGATATGCTATTGCAGGAACGATGTTCGAAAGTTTTACCAAAAAGTAAAACGAACATGCCAAGGCTATAAAGCCAGAGCAGAAGCCTGCAGGAATGAACACGGACAAATTATAGTGGAGTCTCAGTCGATGTTGAGATTGTGGAAGGAACACTTCTGCAGACTGTATAACGGCGATGATAGTCAAAATGCTGCCGTCAGGCAGAACGAACCATTCACAATGGACGGAGACGAAAGAGAATCCCGTCTACCCGACCTAGATGATATTAGGATAGCGATATCGAAACTTAAGAGCAGACGGACTTCCCGCGGGACTGCTTAAAGCAGTTGGCGAAGAGCTGGTTAGGAATATGCACCAACTCATCTGCAAGATATGGTCGGAAGAATGCATGCCCGATGAACGGAATCTCAGCACCGTTTGCCCGGTCCATAAGAAAGGAGACCACTATGACTGCGCCAATTACAGAGGGATAAGTCTCCTGAACATTGCGTACAAGATCCTCTCTGCCGTACTGTGTAAGCATCTGAAACTGTTCGTAGTCAATCTTGTCCGACTGTGCAGGATGACTATGGAGTATTTGGAGGTGAACTAACCGAGACCTTCGATGTTAAAAAAGGTTTTAAACAGGCGGGTGACGCACTGTCATGTGATTTCTTTAGCACTATTCTTGAAAAGATCGTGCGGGACTCTGCGGCCAATACAAGAGGTACGATCTACTTCAAGTCTACACAATTGCTTGCCGATGACATTGATGTTATTGGACGGACAAAGCGAGACGTCATTGAAGTAGATGCGGCTAAAGTGGGTCTAAGGGTAAATGGAGACAAGACCAAATATATGTATGCCGTCATCAAAGAAATACCCGCAACACCGACGTCTTGATCAGAACGTCACCTTCGGCAGCTATATTTTTGAAGTAGTCAAGGACTTCGTCTACCTTGACTCGATAGTGACAAGCAGCAACGACATCAGCGCTGAGATAAAACGCAGAATAACTCTTGCCAACCGCTGCTTCCTTGGACTCATGAGGCAACTGAGTAGTATAGCCCTCTTTCGAAAAACGAAGGTATGCCTCTACAAAACCTCAATCATCCCGGTCCTCCTCTACGGCGCTGAGGCTTGGACTTTATCAAAAGCGGATGAAGAGGCTCTTGGGCGTTTTGAGAGGAAAATTCTTTGGTCCCGTTTGTGTAAACGGAGAGTGGAGGAGGAGAACTGTACGGGCTGTACAGCTACATCGGCCTAGTTACACGTTTTCGGATCCAACGTCTAAGATGGCTGGGCTGTGTAGAGCGAATGAACACTACCGCTCCGGCCCGAAGAGTCTGCGACACCAACCCCGAGGGACGACGCAGCAGAGGACGACCGCATCTAAGGTGGTGCGCACTGGGTGAAAGGGACCTCAACCAACTGGGCAGTTGGCACTAGAAGTGGCTGACCAAAGATCGTGCAGGCTGGAGAGGCTTGTTGTTTGAGGCCCTGGTCTTATATAGATCCTTTTTTATAATAGAATCGCTATACTAACTAAGTATATCTAACTTAAAATCATGTCATAAGCCATGTGAGAGATACCCACAAACTTCAAGAAGCTCAGCTAATTCATAAATTCTTTGACGTAAAGCCTGCTTGCAGGCATTGAATAATAGATGATTGATTAAGACCGATTCCGCTGAATTCGTCACTTCCTTCCATTCAAGTTGCTTACCCAAGGTATTACGTCTTCCTCACCGCGAAAACCAAAATGCTTTAATCCCCCCCCTAAGTTATTGTATTGAATTTCAATTGAAATCAATTCTGAGAACAAACAGCAAAACACCTTGAAAGCTAGATACAAACAGATAGATACTAATGACTTCGTTTCGGAGCACAAGTACCTGCCATGGAGTAGCAACAACTCACTGGAATACGAAAACAAAAAGCAACAAAACCACTTCAATCGAAATAGATACGAGCGCGAAACAAGTCTTCCATAAGCCTTACAGCCTAGGCACTAGGTAAGCATCTTCATCCGATCAATCGCATCAAATGAACGAAAGGTCACTTGTCGATGCTGCTAATACCGAAAGCTGCCACGCTCACCTGAGATCCGATATGGGAGTCGCTTCTCGAGTGCTCGAATGCACAAGGCTTCGCATGTCACTCCGCCGAGCACGATACCCGAGCTTGGTTTCGAGCGATCAGTTAATTAATTTAATGTGATGAAATGTTGATAGGAATAGGAGAGAAAGGGGGGCTATTAACGTAATGTGGAGAGAATTTGATAAATCTTTGAATGATTGGAAGCCGTAATTGTGGGAGAAATCGCTGGAATGCGATGCTCTGGTATTGTTTTCGTCACAGTAAATGAAATGTTTATGCCGCCGGAAGATAGTTGAGCGGGACGGGGTATGCACATGAACCTTTTCGTCGATTTCAAGGCCGCGTATGGCAGTGTGCATAGAGACGAGTTATACAGCGCCATGACAATGACAGACTGAACATGGAGAACCCTGGTTGCTCCATTTAGTTCGGTAGCGTATTAAGCGAGACCTTTGATGTTAAAAAAGGATTTAGACAAGGTGACGCACTGTCATGTAATTTCCTCAACATCGTGCTTGAAAAGATCATACGAGAACGAGATTCACTGGCCAACACCAGAGGTACGATCTATTTCAAGTCTGCACAACTGCTTGCGTGCGCGGATGACATTGACGTAATTGGACGTCACATAGTGGGACGTCAATAATGTGTTCGAAAGCTTTGAAGCAGAAGCGGCTAAAATGGGTCTTTCGGTTATCGACGGTAAAACGAAATATATGCTGTCTCGGCCAGAACATCATAATTCTTCTTCTTCTTTTTTTGGCGCTACAGTTCAAGATGAACCTGTGCCTCCTTTAAAAAAAAACTCTCCAACTGGCACGGTATTTAGCCAGCAATCTCCAGTGCCGCACGCCTAGTTGGTTAGGGTCCTCTTCCATTTGGTTGCGCCACCTTAAATTTGGTCGCCCTCGATCGCGTCGCCCCTCGCGGTTGGATTCAAAGACCTTCGGGACCGGAACAGTGCTTTCCATGCGCTCAACATGACCTAGCCATCTTAGGCGTTGGATCCGAAGACGCCGTGCTACGTTCACGTCGCTGTACAGCCCGTACAATTCACTATTAAGTCTTCTCCTCCAGTCCACATTTATGCAGGTCGGGCCGAAATTCGTACGCAGAATTTTCCTCTCGAAACGACCAAGGGCATCTTCATCCGCTTTTGTTAAGGTCCAAGCCTCTGCGCCGTAAAGGAGGACTGGGATGATCAAGGTCTTATATAGCGTCACCTTGGTTTTCCGAGGGAGGGCTCTGCTTCTCAATTGCCTCCCGAGCCCAAAGAAACAGCGGTTGGCAAGAGTGATTCTGCGTTTGATTCCGGTACTGAAGTCATTTCTGCATGTCACTGCGGAGCCTAGGTAGACGAAGGCCTTGACTACCTCGAAATTATACCTGCCAATATGTGCGCCCTGGCCAAGACGCCGGCGGTTCGTGTCCTTTTTCAACGATAGCATATATTTCGTTTTGTACTCATTTACCGTCAGTCCCGTTTTAGCCGCTTCCGTCTCAATGCTCCTAAAGGCGTCAATGACATCTCGCTGACTTCGTCCATATGCAAGCAGTTGTACGGGCTTGAAAAAGATGGTACCCCTCTTATTGACCAGTGGGTTTTGCACGATCCTTTCAAGGACGATGTTAAAAAAGTCGCACGATGGCGTGTCGCCCTGTTTAACACCTTTTTTGACATAAAAGGTATCGGTTAAGTCGCTTCCGACCCTGATGCAGCAGCGAGAGTTCTCCAATGTCATTCAGCACACTCTGACGAGTTTGGCAGGGATGTCAAAACTAGACCGGCGCTGTATAGCTCGTCGCTATTTATACTATCGTATGCAGCCTTAAAGTCGACAAACAGGTGGTGGGTGTTGATCTGGAACTCGTTTTTTTTTTTTTGTCCAGGATCTGCCGCAGTGTAAATAATTGATCTGTAGTGGACTTCCCGGGCCTGAAACTACACTGATATGGACCAATCAGTTTATTAGCGAACGGTTACAGGCGTTCACAGAGTACAGCAGAGAGAAGATTTTATAAGCGATGTTCAGAAGACTTATACCTCTGTAGTTGGCGCAGACAAGGGGATCTCCTTTCTTGTGGATCGGGCAAACGATACTAAGATTCCATTCATCGGGCATGCATTCCCTGACCGTATCTTACAGTTGAGCTGGTGCATACTCCCAACCAGGTCACCTCCAGCTGCCTTAAAGAGCTCGGCAGGGAGTTCGTCTACTCCAACAGCTTTGTTGGACTTAAGCTTAGAAAAAGCATTCCTAACTTCGTCCAGGTCAGGGGGACGGAATTCTCTGCTATCATCGTCCACTGTGAAAGGGTCATTATGCCTGGCAGCGGGATCGTTTCCTCATCGCCGTTATACGGTCTGCAGAAGTAGTGTTTCCAAATTCTTAGTACCGACTGTGAATTCACTACTAGGTTTCCATTTTCATCCCTGTCGGCTTCCGCTCTGGCCTTATTTCCCTGGCATGTTTATTTTATTCGTTGATAAGTTCTCCGAAGTCATTCCTGCGATAGCGTCTTTCCATTTCTGCGAGCGCGAGCTTCTCATGCTCCCTTTTTTTTTTTGTTTTGAGAAGCCTATGCTCCTTCCACCTCTTCTGCTCATTATGCTCACGAGCAGCTCTCGTCCTTCTATGTAGCGCCTCTTGATAGGCTGCGTGTGCCCTCCTAGACTCGTCGTCAAACCATTGGTTTCTTGTTGGTGGCGGCTTGAAACCTAGTACCTCAGAAGCAGCACTTTCCAAGGCTTGTTAACAACGGGTCCATTGGTGTTGTACGGTCTGAGCAGGTGTTGGGGGGTTTTTCGAGAGTTTGAGGGAGACGCGATTGGCATAGGCAGAATTACTCTTGCCAACCGCTGCTTCTTTGGGCTCAAGAAGCAATTGAGAAAAACCAAAAGTTGCGCTGTACAAAACCTTAACTATCCCAGACCGTGCCAGCTGGAGAAGTGTTGGTTGAGGCCCAGGTTCACAGCGGACTGTAGCGCCACCCTGTAAGTAAGTATCTTGTTCCAAAGCCATATAGAATATAGCTCGTGTTGAAACCGAACGATCTGGTGAGTGGACCATAGAACAGTTGGAGGAAGATTCGCCTTTTTATCGAAAAATTGTCTTCAGCGACGGAAATAGTTTCTGCCTGAATGGGTATGTTAATAAGCAGAACAGTCCTATTTGGTGCGATGAGCAACTACTAACTGCCAAGAGCTGCCAGTGTGCACGGAAAAATGCATGTAGTTTATGGTCCGGAGAATAACATTACGCTCAATGACGTCCGTTATAGTTCAATGAATTCCAACTTTTTTTACCCAAAATGCACGAGCTGAATCTACTTAACCCGACCTGATAGGTAGACAGATTGGCGAACTCCGACAACTCCTATGATAGAGTTTAAGTTTAAGTATTTAATGACTAACAAAGGCCTTGTATGGGTAGGATGCTGGCCTGCTAAATAGAGAGAAGAGCCACCACAGACGAACACCTTGAGGCACTGTTAGTAAGTCCCATCCGCAAGGAGAAGGGCCAGTAAGGAGCTTCCTGCGCCAAAAAACACGTTTAGTCGGTTGGGCTACGGCATAGTAGGCCGTATTCATAAGGAAACTAAAAACTTAGAAACAACCACAAGCTTCGGATTTAACGGACAGAGTCTAAGGTCTAAGGTGACTTCTATGACCTCCTAGATAGAACATAAGCTCAGTGTCCCAGCTATGACACCAAGATTCTTCTAGAAGATTTTAACGCGTCCTCCTGGGTAAGGAGGACATCTTTGAACGAGTCGTAGGTAAGCACAGCCTAAATGCTACCACGTCCGAAAACGGGTTCAGGCTATTAGACTTTGTGACGGGACGTAATCTCCTAGTAGCTAGCAAACGATCCCCACATCTCAATATCCAAAAGGAGACCTGGCGGTCTTCTGATCAATTATCTGTTAACCAAATCGACATTCCTCCAGCATCTTGGATTTCCAAAACTTCCGAGGAGCCAATGCTGACTCGGATCACCACCTTGTTGCTGCCAAGTAGGAGTAGGATCAGTAAAATTTGACGTTGGGAAGGTGCAATTGCAAGAGACCGCCAGGACCTTCGCCGATCGTGTGTCGCACAAGGTCTCTCAAGAACCGATGCAAACTACACAAGCCAGAGAACAGCAATGGAGATGTTGTCAAAGCACCATCAGGGATGCTTCCTCTGATGTTATAGATTTCCAACCACCATCTAGGAGAAGCCCTTGGTTTGATGACGAGTGCAGACAGTTTTTTTTTTTTTTTTTTTTTGGTGGCGTTACAACCCATGATGAAGGACCAGAGCCAAGCTTTTCTCAATCACCCATGTTGTGTGTGATTTATTTTCCACATAGGTGAAAGGGACCTACAGCTTAATTCCGATTCGGAACGGCGTGAGTTGAGAAGCTTTTTCATGGCAATTATACTACGGGGGGTTTTGCCAGTACCCCGCCGACGATGGCGTTGGTGTTATCGGGATCCGAACTCGCTCATCGTGCATCAGAGTCCAACACAAACACACTAAACACTGCGCCACGGCGCCCTCAGTGCAGACAGTTACAAGCAGTAATACAAAATGCGTACGTGGCCACGTTGCACCGACGAATGAAAGCTGTCCGTGAGCTCTACGAGCAGAAAGGAAGGGGGAATATGCGTTCTTCAGAAGGAAAAGGAGCACGAGAGGCACGCGATCGAGGAGATGGAGAGATGTTATCGTAGGAGCGATATTCCTAATACGTGCCATCATAATGGCATGGAATATTTGCTGGGAACTACAACCAACGGCAGATTTAGTCGAGTTTCTTCCGAATCCTATCTAGGACAAACACCCCTGGAGAGTAGTGAACGAGCATCTACGACCCAAAGCATCTGCATTCCGTCCAGGTTGTGTGGCAAACATCATAGAGTACGACTCTTGAACTTGTGCGAACTATAAAAAACAGGGAAAAAAATAGTTATGCCAAGGTTATAAGGCCAGAGCGGAAGCCTGTAGGGATGTACATGGACACCTCGTAGTTTAATCACAGTCAATCCTGAGAATATGGAAAGACTATTCCTACGGACTGTATAACGGCGAAGATGGTCAAGATGCCGCTGTCAGGCAGAACGCACCATTCACACTAGACGAAGATGAGAGAGAACTCCATCCACCCGGCTTAGACGAAGTTAAGATAGCGATATCTGAACTGAGGTCTTATAAAGCTTCTGTTACTGACGGCCTGCCGGCTAAACTATTTAAAGCGACTAGAGATGAGTTGGTTAGGAACATGCAGCAGCTCGTCTGTAATATATGGTCGGAAGAAAGCATGCCCGATGAATGGAATCTGAGCATCGCTTGCCTGATCCACAAGAAAGTAGACCCCTATAACTGCGCCAACTTTAGGGAAATAAGCGTCGTTAACATCGCGTATAAGATCTTCTCTGCCGTGCTGTGTGAACGCCTTAAACCATTCGTGGACAATATGGTGGGTTCCTCTCAATGTGGCACTGCGGCAGATCTGGGAGAAGACCCATGAATTTGTCCGTGTCAAATAAATCACAAACAACATGGGTGACTGAGAGAAGTTGGGCTCTGATTCCATGGTCTATAACGCCACCAAAGAAGATATGACAGTGCCTATGGGGACGAGATGCATATATATAGATAGAGCCGTGTTATGTTTTGTCATCCCTGTCAAACTCGTCAGGTTGTGCAGGATAAGAATGGAGAATTCTCGCTGCTCCATTATTGTCGGCAAGGAGTTAACCGAGACATTCGATCTCAATAAAGGATTCAGACAGGGCGATGCCCTGTAATGTAACTTTTTCAACATCACGCTTGAAAAGAACTTGCAGGATTCCCTGGCCAATATAAGAGGCACGATCTGGTAAAAGGGTTGGGCACACATTTGAGTGCAGCTTGGCTGTCACTGCTGTGCTTCACAACATAGTGCTGGCCATTAGGATTGCGTATACATATGTATCTCTGATTAGAAGATAGTTCCTAAGGAAAAGGGCAATCGGACGTTTTCGCGTTCAAAGAAATCCCGAGCACTGGACCCCCGCCAAACCTGGAGGAAATGCGCAGACAATCCTTTCCAGCCTCAGTATGTGACCAGAGTCAATACCGACGCCATAGAAATTCGACTGTGAAGTTATAGCGCAGTAGGATGAAAGGTGTCATCGCGTCAGAGATCATATCTGTGAAACACGGATCGTAGGATGTTTCTCGCGCAAGCGTTTTGTCATCCCAATGCGAGTTGGCTTTCAGTGCACATCCTCTGATAAATATGTCAAAGGGTGGAAGGTTCATCATGGCATCTAGAGCAGCACCCGGTGTGCTGGGGAAAGCCCATGTACAGCTGAGACAACCGTTCTTTGGAGTTTTGTGAAAGAGGCTACGACGTGCTTGTGTGTTAACCTGTTCTTATAAGTGCCGTGTAGATCTAGAGGATCTTTTCCGGCAATACTCGTAAACCCCATGTTTTGCCAAAAGCACCTTTGCATTGTCAGAAAGCTGACAGCGCATTTGTCAGTTTTTGACTCAACATGCTTTGACCAAAGAAGCTTGCTATCTAAGATAACTCCCATGTACTTAGCTTCCTTGGACACCGGGATGGGAGTGCCTTTTAGTACCAGCTGAGTCGGTTTAGTATTTTGCCCCCTTCTCGTGAAGAGAACGACATCAGTCTTGAGAGGATTAACTGACAGCCCATTTCTGATGCACCACCGATCGATCACATTTAGCGCCACCTATGCTTCGAGACGGACAGTCGAGTTGACAGAGAGAACGGCGACATCATCCGCATAAGTCCGGATTCCAGAGGCATTAAGAGCATCAAACAAAGAGTCGACCAAAATGCACCAATGCATGGTGCGGGCAGCCCCGATTTACGCTAGAGTTGACACGTCAGAGACCTGCATCAGCGATCAATGTCCTGTGTACGAGCATTGCTTTGATCCACAAAGCCAGCGCTACATCGACTTAGACGCTGAGTTTAAGAGAACGTTGTGGCCACGGCCATATGATCCCGAGCTTATGGCCTGCTAGCCCGGACCCTAATCACATAGATTTTTATGTATGAAGCATAGTTGAGTGTGAGATCAAGTGTTAGAGCATTTAATTCGGGCGTCGTGGCGCAGTGGTTAGTGTGTTGGACTCTGGCGCACGATGAGCGAGTTCGGATTCCGATAATACCAACGTCGTCGAATGTTTATTTCGTCGACTCAAGCCGTTCGGAATCGGCATTAAACTGAAGGTCCCTTTCACCTGTGTAAAAAATAAATCACACACAACATGGGTGATTGAGAGAAGCTTGGCTCTGGCCCTTCATGGGCTGCAACGCCACCAAAGCAAGGATATGTATAATCCTGTTCGGCTAAGGATTAGCAGTTTTAAAATCCTTGGAAATAGGTATTTCAAGACGTTGTTGACCGCCAATTCGCCTAATGTAGTGCGTATCTAGTCTGTCCCTTGCTTATGTTGCCTCGTCTATTTAATTTAACACCGATGTGTACACCGTGAAGGGGATAACATGAGGCTTTGCCTTAGGCAATTTAAGCCAGTTAAACAGGCCTGTATGTATATTTTTAGGACAGTAAATTCTCCCTTAGGAACCACTGGATAAAAATGTAGTTCTCTGTAGACTAATCTAACTTAAACATCCTTTTTAGAAAAGAAACTTTTAAAACTCGTCAAGTCACTTACGATTTTTTTATTCGTTTGCAGTTTATGGAATGACATTGGGATTCCCAACTATCGTGATTCCAGCCATCCAAGGTGGAGAAGGTCGTGAGCCAAGTGACCTTACGCTCAACAGAGACCAAATTTCATGGTTTAGTAAGTACTAGCTCTCGTCATTCGTACCCTTTTTTCTATAACCTGGTTATCTTTCAGGTTCTATAAACCTCATCTGTGTACCGTTGGGATGTGTCTTCTCCGGACTATTCAGCCAGCCGATTGGGAAACGGAGAGCTATGCAAGTAAGCCCATCATCCGTTCGTGCATTTATATGACTTATTGTATTCACTTTATGAATAGCTAGTTAACCTGCCGATTCTGGGGTCGTGGCTGTTGTTCCACTTTGCCACCAGTACAGAGCATCTGTACGGCGCGCTCTGTCTAGCCGGTGTCGGCGGTGGTCTCATGGAAGCACCCGTGAGTTAGGATCATAAATCACTTTAATGAAATAGTAAAATACATTCCCGCTTAGGTACTTACCTACGTGGCAGAGATAACTGAGCCAAAGTACCGCGGTATCCTCTCCGTGACCGGTTCAACCTGCGTTATCGGTGGCGTCTTTCTGCAATTTATTTTCGGATCCCTGATGGATTGGCGAACTGTCGCCGCAATCAATACAGTATTCCCGGTCATATCAATAATAGCACTATTCTTCATCCCGGAAAGTCCAACGTGGCTGGTGCGAAAGGAGAGATTTAAGGAAGCTATCAGAGCGCTTCAATGGCTTCGGGGCTGGGTACCTGAATACAAGATCGAAGCCGAATTCAATGCTCTCTACGATCAGTTGATCACCCAACCAGCTTTAGAGGATGCTGCCGAGGGTATAACTGGCAAGAGACAAAGAACCTGCAGTCAGCGGAAGCGAATGTTCAAGAAACAATCATTTTGGCTACCGTTCGCGCTGGTGTCGTTCACCTTTTTCGTTGGCCATTTCTCGGGAAAAACAACACTACAGACCTACGCGGTTCAAGTAAGGGCACTCTCTTCTGCATTACTTCTTAGTTAACATATTTTGCTTCCAGATTTTCCACACATTGAAGGCGCCCATCAACAAATTTCATGCCACCATCCTACTTGGCGTTGCTGAATTACTGGCCACAATACTCTCCGTGATCCTGATCCACTTCACCGGAAAGCGTCCACTAGTATTAGTCTCAACCGTTGGCGTTGGTGTCGGTTTCTTCTGCACCGGAACCTACGCGTATTTCTTAAATGTGATACCTGGCTTTGCTGTCGACAATGTCGTCATTAATGCATCGCTTTTAGTTCCGAAGGAGCATATCATAACCGCGCAGAACATTACAAATATCTTCGAAGGTCCAGAGCCTCCATTTCTTGGAGATGCACAGGATATGGCTTACAGCACTACAACACTCCCGCCAGATGACACATACACTACTCTTCCGCCAGAGCTGGATTCAGTGGAAGAATTACTGTCCAGAGAGCGACGATCAAATGATTCTTACTACATCGAATCAGAAGAGTTTAATCCGTTCCATGACCTGCCAATTTTCGACTACGGTGACCTGAATGAAACAACCAACATCTATCCCGAATTGGATGATAGCGAAATGGACGTTACAACGCTCCCACCGCCTGACAATGATGTGGCTGAAGTGAAAGCTTCCGCACATGATGGGAGCCCCGATGATCTGCCGTCCAAAAACCAGGTCGCCAATGACATTCTTCTCCCGATTCCGAAGCAAGATCAAAACAAGTTAGTCTGGCTACCTTTGCTCCTTCTGCTGGGCGCTGCGTTCTTCGCACATATCGGTATTCGTATGATTCCGTGGATCCTAATCGGAGAAGTCTTCCCGGCAGCTGTAAGGAGTACGGCTTCCGGATTGGTTGGGGCTGTTGGTTACATATTTGGATTCTTAGCCAACAAGATGTTCCTTCAGATGTTGGCCTCGATGACCATGCCCGGCACGTTCTGGTTCTACTCAGCCGTGGCTTTCGTCGGAGCGGTTGTTATCTATTTTATCTTGCCAGAAACCGAGAACAAAAGCCTGGCAGTAAGTATCTATTAACCACTTGCCTCTTGCTCTTTCTCACTTGATGGCTTATGGGATTTCAGGAAATCGAGGGCTATTTCTCGAAGAAAACACGCCGAGCAAGAAAAGCGTCACTCGCCTACGATCAAGCTAACCCGCCATTTCTCAATGATATCGACAAGCTGCCCAAAATCACAGAAGTACCGATCCAGAAAGGAATTCAACTGCAGCAAAGCGATTTAGTGATTTCAACAGTGTCCGAATCGACGCCGGCTGGCCGTACGAATCCTGGTTTCGAGCAAACGGAAGAGACGCACAACACGACGCATTTGTAGATAGAAATAGCCAACCCCGGTCGTCGAGATTGTTTATATGTATTATATGTATGTATAGGTGTGTTAGAGCCAGTTATGATATATGTAATTATTACCGTTAAACACTTAAGATGTAGTGTAATTATTTTATTAAATATTTTTAACAAAATCGGATTGTTTGCTTGGAGTGACAGGGGTATCAAACAGCTACTAGCTATTCACCTAGGCGGCCTTGAAGACAGGTATTTTTCGAAGTCACACAGTGTATACATGTGAGTTAGGGCAGCAATAGTAATTGAGCCTATTCTCCAAAGGCTTTAAAAAGCTAGGCTAGGTATATATGTATATGGACATAAACCCCCCAGCTAAGAGGGTTTTCGACTCCGAGCCTTCTGGTTCGAGAAGAAGAGGACGACCGAACCTCCGGTATAAAGACCAAGTTATCGCGGATGTAAGACACCTTGGTCTTGATAACTGGAAGCAGCGTGCCCGGGACCGTCAAGGATGGAAGGCAGCTATAGCTCAGATGGATCGCTGGCCTGATAAGTAAGTAAATAGGTATATTGGGAGTAGGACACTTCGATCTAGAAAAAATTACTGCGCTGGAATCAACCCAAATGAATAATTCTCCAATCT
The DNA here is from genome assembly GCA_951905685.1 of Eumerus sabulonum. Classification (NCBI taxonomy): domain Eukaryota; kingdom Metazoa; phylum Arthropoda; class Insecta; order Diptera; family Syrphidae; genus Eumerus; species Eumerus sabulonum. The sequence continues at coordinate 13,842,292 of OX645060.1, forward strand.
ACCCAGTCAGGCTGAGAATGAATCCCACTTGAATAGAGCTGACCTTTTCTAGGAGAGCCTAGTGCGACATGCTCATACAGTATATATGTACTCTGCAGCCTCGATAGTCTTAAAACCTGCAGGACTGCAGGATTCTGAAAGGTATTTGTTCTTCTAATGTCGCCTTTATAAAGCTTTAAGAGGTTTTAAGCTCTAAAATGTTGCCTGATTGAGAAAGTCCCTGAACTCGATTCCAATGGAACGTAAGCTGCGATTCATCCCAACTATCTAGAAGCGCGTCTAGTCTAAACTTGGGATTCGATAGTTTTCAAAGAAGCTCTTTCTTACAAGTTGCCGGCGAATTTATTATCCATCATGACACTTAGGTTTGGTTAGGTTTGGTAGGCCTATTGTGATACCTTACTTACTTACTTACTTAGGTGGCGCTACAGTCCGTGGTGAACCTGGGCCTCAACCAACAAGCGTCTCCAGCCGGCACGGTCTTTGGCCAGCTGTTTCCAGTGCCGCACGCCCAGTTGGTTGAGGTCCCTTTCCACCTGCGTGCGCCACCGCTGAGGCGGCCGTCCTCTGCCGCGCCTTCCTTCCGGAGTGGATTCGAAGACTTTTCGGGTCGGAGCTGTATCTTCCATGCGCTCTACATGGCCTAGCCACCTTAGACGCTGTATCCGTAGACGTCGTACCAGGCCGATGTCGCTGTACAACCCGTATCTCCTCCGTTATATCTTCTCCTCCATACACCGTTTGAACAAACGGGACCGTAGATAATGCGCAGAATTTTCCTCTCGAAACGACCAAGGGCATCTTCATCCGCTTTTGTTAAGGTCCAAGCCTCTGCGCCGTAAAGGAGGACTGGGATGATCAAGGTCTTATATAGTGGCACCTTGGTTTTCCGAGAGAGGGCTCTACGTCTCAATTGCCTCTTGAGCCCAAAGAAACAGCGGTTGGCAAGAGTGATTCTGCGTTTTATCTCACCGCTGGTGTTGTTGTCGCTGGTCATCAGTGAGCCAAGGTAGACGAATTCCTTGACCACTGCAAAGTTATATCCGCCCATGGTGACGTTCTGGCCAATACGTCGGTGTTGTCCGTCTCTTTTAAATGAAAGCAGATATTTGGTTTTACCCTCATTAACCTTGAGACCCATCTTAGCCGCTTCTACCTCAATGCTTACGAAAGCCTCATTGACGTCTTGCTGTTTTCGTCCAATTACGTCAATATCGTCGGCGTACGCAAGCAATTGCGTAGACTTGAAATAGATCGTACCTCTTGTGTTGGCCAGTGACTCTTGCACAATCTTTTCAAGCACGATGTTGAAAAAGTTGCACGACAGCGCGTCGCCCTGCCTAAATCCTTTTTTAACATCAAACGTCTCGGTTTGCTCATTACCGACCTTAATGGAGCAGCGAGAATTCTCCATTGTCATCCTGCACAGTCGGACGAGTTTGACAGGGATGTTAAAACTAGGCATGGCTTTGTACAGCTCGTCTCTATATACGCTGTCATACGCGGCCTTGAAATCGACGAAGAGGTGGTGAGTGTCGATTTGGTATTCCTGGGTCTTCTCCTAGATCTGCCGTAGCGTAAATATTTGGTCTATTGTGGATTTACCTGCCCTGAAACCACACTGATAAGAGCCGATCAGGTTATCCACAAACGGTTTCAGGCGTTCACACAATACGGCAGAGAAGATCTTATATGCGATGTTAAGGAGACTTATTCCCCTATAGTTGGCGCAGTTATAGGGGTCTCCTTTCTTATGGACCGGGCAAACGATGCTGAGATTCCATTCGTCGGGCATGCTTTCCTCCGACCATACCTTGCAGATGAGATGGTGCATGCACCTTACCAGCTCATCTCCAACCGCCTTGAAAAGCTCAGCAGACAGGCCGTCTGCGCCAGCGGCTTTATTAGACTTAAGTCTTGATATCGCTATTTTGACTTCGTCCAGGTTGGGTGGACTGAATTCTGTTACTTCGTGGTCCATTGCGAATGGCTCGTTCTGCCTGACAGCGGTATTTTGTCTATCATCGCCGTTATACTGTCTGCAGAAGTGGTCTTTCCAAATCCTCAGCATCGACTGCGACTCTACTACCTGTTCTCCATTTTCATCCCTGCAGGCCGCCACTCTGGCTTTGTAGCCATCGCATGTTCGTTTTACCTTGTTGTAAAACTTACGGGCGTCATTCCTGCGGAAGCATCTCTCCATCTCCTCGATCTCACGCTTTCCGTGCTCTCTCTTCTTTCTTCAGAAAAGCGTGTGTTCCCCTCTTCTCTTCTGCTCATAGATTTCGCGAGCAGCTCTCGTCCGTCGTTGCAGCATGGCTTTATATGCCTCTTGTTTTGCTGCATGGGCTTGTTCGCATTGTTCATCGAACCAGGGATTTCTAGGTGGTGGCTGTTTGAAACCCAGCACCTCTGAGGCAGCATCTCTGACGGCGCTCTGGCAATGAGCCCATTCCTGCTCTATTGTTTGTGCTGCTGTGGGCGGATTTTGAGAGAGCTTTAAGGAGACACGATCGGCAAAGATTCTGGCAGTCTCTTGCGATTGTAGCTTTCCAACGTCAAACTTACGTAGTCCTACTCGACTCCTAAGCATTCTTGATATCCTCATTCGTACCTTGGCTACAACAAGGTAGTGGTCCGAGTCGATGTTGGCCCCTCGGAAGGTTCGTACGTCGAGAATACAGAAGGAGTGTCTGGCGTCGATCGCAATATGATCAATCTGGTTGGTGGTCGATTGATCACAAGACTGCCAGGTACCCTTGTGGATGTTGTGCGATTCCCCCGCGTGCTTGCTACAAGGAGGTTACGCACCGCTAGGAAATCGATTAGCCTTAATCCGTTGTCGGATGTGGTGTTATGGAGGCTATGCTTTCCTATGATCGACTCAAATATGTCCTCCTTGCCCAGTTTTGCATTAAAATCTCCTAGGACTATTTTTGTGTCGTAGCTGGGACATTGCGCATAATATGTTCTGTCTAGGAGATCGTAGAATTCTTCTTTGAGTCGATCGTCCTTTTCTTCCGTTGGGGCGTGAGCGCATATTAAGCTAATGTTTCCAAATGTAGCTTTAATGCGGATTGTTATGAGGCGTTCGCTTATATCCCGGAAGCTTACAACTTTTTGTCGGAGTCTTCCTCGAATAACGAATCCGCACCCGAATAGGCGCTGTTTGTTCTCCTTGTAGCAGTTTCCGTAGTAGATGTCGCAGTTTTTCATCCGTTTTTTGCCTGGTCCATCCCATCGCACTTCTTGGAGTGCGGTTATATCTGCTTTATAGCAGTTGAGGGTTTGCTCCAATTGATCGCCTGCACCCGGTCTGTTAAGGGACCTCACATTCCAGGTGCAGACTCTCAAGTCCGTTAGTCGTTTGCAGGGGTCGTCAGCTTTGTATCCGTCCGTATCCGAGGCTTGTTGTTGTTTCGGAACAAGTAGGTTTTTACGTGATAGGGATGTTACCCCTAAGCACAACCCCCAGCCTGGAGGGCCAGGTTCCTCTTTCCCCAGGAACAAGAGGTTGGGTCGCTGCACACTTTGGTTCACTACCTCGCGGGTGCCAGGGTAGCTATCCAGGGGGGGCCACGCGGAGGCTGTGTGTCAACTTGGATTGAGCAGGGACAGAGATCGAAGCTGGCGTTTGCCATGTTAAACGCGATCAACTTCTTTGCTCTGTTTGCTCGCTCCCTCCCTCCCTAGGCTAGCAGTGGAAATTATTTTCAAAGTAGGAAGCATCTGCCTTATAACTTTTTGCAGCATAACAGGATATATTCCGTCGGTGCCTGGCGATTTGATGCCATCGAAGCATGTCACAGCAGATTCATTGGCTTCAGTCGTAACCACGCGCGATGCAATATACCAACTACGCCGAGTTGTTTTCATCGTTTCAGTTGCAGTTTCCCTTGAAGGAGTGTGAAACGAGCCGATGCCGATCTGATTTCCCGGGAAGTGAGTCTGAAGCAGTAAACTAAGAGTTTCAGTAAAGATACCATCAGATTTTGTGAGTGTATCCAGCTTTATCGGTTTTCCGCGTTTGAGGACTTTAACCAACTTGCTAGTCGCAATTAGGGCTTGATCTCTTCGCAGAAGGTCTTATAAGAATCATTCTACAATTTACGAATGAGTTTCTTATATTCTTTCCGCTTCGACCGGTACTTGTTCCAGTCATCTTCCGAATTCGGATTGAGCGATCTATTCAGAAGACTTCTGGCTTCCCTGGGGACCAATTTCCTGCAGGCAGGTTTGCTGACAGGACATGCGAGTTCAAAACACTTCAAACGTTACACAGTGAAATATTGAGAGTGTAACAGCTTCTCACAGAGTCATTAACAAAAATGAAGCAATTAGAAGAAACCAACGCATTTCTCAAGATGAAGATAGATGCTCAGGAAATGAGAATAAATTTACTGGAGCAGAGCGGAAAAAAGAGTTGTGTGGACATCGTTGGAATTCCCGATGTAAACAATGCAAACGCGAAAGAGAAAGCAATTGAACTCATGAGAGTGGGTGTGGGGGAAGAGATCGCCGCCGACGATATTGAGTACTGCTTACTTACTTACTTACTTACTTACTTATCAGGCCTGCGATCCATGGAGGATCTGAGCCTGAGCTATAGCTGCCTTCCATCCTTGACGGTCCCTGGCACGCTGCTTCCAGTTGTCAAGACCAAGATGTCTTACATCCGCGATTTCTTGGTCTTTATACCGGATGTTCGGTCTTCCTCTTCTTCTCGAACCAGGAGGCTCGGAGTCGAAGACCCTCTTAGCTGGAGCGCTGATGTCCATGCGCTCGATGTGGCCGAGCCAGTGAAGTCGACGGGTCCTTGCCTTCCGGACTACATCCACATCTTGGTACAGCTCGTAGAGTTCGCGGTTGTGTCTTCTTCTCCATTCAGCTTCCTCACAGACAGGACCAAATATCCGGCGCAGAATTTTTCTTTCGAAAGAACCCAAAATCAGCTAAGCTGTCCTGCTTATCGTCCAGCTTTCGGCTCCGTACAGCAAGACTGGCAGAATGAGCGTTTTGTAAAGCATGACTTTGGTCTTTCGAGTGAGGAGTTTTGACTCCAGTTGTTTGGACTAGCCGAAGTAGCAGCGGTTGCCAAGGGCGATTCTACGCCGGATCTCCACTGTGGTGTCATTTGTGGAATTTACGTTTGCCCCGAGGTAGACAAACTCCTTAACTACCTCGAAATTGTAGCTGTCAATTGTTATGTTTTGTCCCAGGTGGTGAGCGACGGATTGGTTTTTGCTTGACAGCATGTATTTCGTTTTGTCCTCATTGATCTTAAGGCCAATTCGTTTCGCCTGTTCTTCAATCGCCGTGAATGCTTCCACAATGCCACGGCGAGAACACGCGATGATGTCGATATCATCCGCGTATCCTAGCAGCTGGATGGACTTGTAGAAGATAGTGCCTTCCCTGTTGACGCCTGCCCGTCGCACTGTCTGCTCCAGCACCAGGTTGAAGAAGTCACATGATAGCGCATCTCCTTGCCGAAATCCGGTGCATGTTTCGAATGGTTCCGAGGTCCTAGAACCGAGTTGCACGGTGCATCGCGTGTTTTTTAGCGTGGCGCGACACAACTGGATCAGTTTTACCGGGATCCCGAATTCGGCCATCGCCCCAAACAGTGCTTCACGATGAATGCTGTCGTATGCGGCTTTGAAATCGATGAAAAGATGGTGTGTATCGATTTGAAACTCGTTGGTCTTTTCCAGGATTTGTCGAAGTGTGAAAATTTGGTCTCTAGTTGATTTGCCGGGCCGGAAGCCGCACTGGTAGCTGCCGATTAGTGCGGTGCAAAATGGTTTTAGACGTTCACACAATACGCTGGACAGGATCTTGTATGCGATATTGAGCAGGGATATACCTCTATAGTTCTTACAAGAGGTAGGATCGCCTTTTTTGTGGATGAGTACTGCTACGTCAAGAATTTAAAAACAAAGGAAACAGATAAGAGAGAAATTGCTACTTCGAAGATTGTTTGTGTCAAATTCTCTTCATCTGTGCGTAAAGAAAAAGTTATGCAAAAAATTCGGAGCAACAAAATAAAGCTGTCTTCAAACGTATTTGATGATCAACACAGCAGCAACAGCAGCAACATGTCCAGCAACAACAGCAGCAGAATATTCATCAACGATTCTTTAACTCGCTACACCAGGTCGCTTCTGGCGAAGGCAAAAGTGTTGAGGTATAATCAAAAATGTAAATATGTGTGGGTTAGAAATTCTTCAGTGTTTATAAGAAAGAAGGAAGGTGATAGAGCAATTAAAATTGTCAGTTTGGAGGATCTGACAAAAATAACTAATTAATTAGTTTATATACAATAAAAACAAAATGTCAAATAGTAATATATCAGCCTCGCTTTCAGATCCTCTATTTAATATTCCAAATGACAGAAATTCATTATCACCGCATTCTAATTCCTTAAATTGCTTTTGTATAGATCATTCAAATGACTCTCTCTTTGGTTTTTCTATCATACATCAAAACATTCGAAGTTTAAGAGCCAATTTTGATTCTTTTTACTCGCATCTTGCGTCTTTAAACCACTTACCAGATATGATTTTTCTTTCCGAGATTTGGATATACAGTTCAGAGATTTCAGATTATTCAATTCCTAATTTTACATTCGCTGCTACATGTAATGATTTGTATTCGTCTGGTGGTATCGCGGTCTTTTACAGAAATGATTTAATATGCAAAATCACAAATACTAATTTGACTAGTGCTGACTTGATATGTGTAAATTGCGAAATTTCTGGTGTTAACATCTCATTTATTGGAACTTATAGATTACATGGCTGCTCAATAAAAGTCTTATTGGAAGAATTTTCTGCATTTCTTGAGAATCAAACTCATAAAAATCTTGTGCTACTTGGTGATTTCAACACTGATATTCTATCAAATTCAACAAATAATGATCTCTATCTTTCAACCTTATCATCCTTTGGTCTCGAATCTATACTGTCTCAACCAACTAGAATTGATATGAATTCTAGCACATGCTTGGACCACATTTTCATAAGATTACATAGGAATAACTACCTTTCTTATAAGTCAGCAGTTCTGGATCTAAAAATTACTGATCACTGCCTTACAAGTATTCAGTTTAGCAAATCTGACTTTAAATCTAGGCAATCCTTTGTTAGGGAAAACCGGAAAATTGACTTTACTGCTTTAAAAAGAGCAATGACTTTTGAGTTTTGGAATGAAGCTTATATGGCGCAGAATCCTTCCATTGCGTTTGATTTGTTTTTGAGCACATTGCAGCTTCACATTTCGAATTGCGGCAAAAATTTTAAAAATAAAAGCAAGAGATTATCTTGTATCAAACCTTGGATGACTTCCACATTACTGGTAAAAATCAGAAAGAAAAATAAACTTCGTATCCGTGTTGCCAGACATCCTAACAATATTAAGCTTAAAAATTATTATGAACTAATATGCCAAGAGCTCAAAACAGAAATACCTCTATGTAGAGATACATACTTTAGAAGTAGGTTGGCTGAGAATATTGGCAATACTAAAAAGGAATGGAGAATTGTTGATGAGATTTTAAATAGAAACAAACCTTACGTTGACATTGTCTTTGATAATAACAGCAGGCATGTCACTGATCCCTCAGAGATTGCTAATATTTTTAACGATTACTTTGTTAACGTCACAAATACAATTCAGAATCCTTGCCATAGTACCCCTTCTTACCATTCAGATCCCACCATAAAACAAGAGACCATTCAAGAGCACAGCTTCTTCTTCAAAAACTTTACTTCACTTGAAATACATGAAATTATTTGGTCGTTAAAACCCTCGGACTCATGCTCACATGATAATATCTCAAGCAATATTCTTAAGAACATTTCACTGCTTATTTCTGACGTTGTCGCCTATTTATTTAATCTGAGTATCGAAAAGGGAATTTTTCCTGAATCTCTGAAGACATCCGTGGCAATTCCATTGCATAAGAAGGGCGATACCACAGTTCTCAATAATTATAGACCTATATCCCTTTTATCGACATTCTCTAAGATTTTTGAAAGAGGTGTAAAGTCTAGAATGCTTTCATTTCTTGAGAAAAATTCTTACTTTAGCGAATTCCAGTTTGGCTTTAGAAGTGGAAAATCAACCGAAGATGCGTTATTAAAATTATGTGGCGAAATTAACAACAGCCTTAATAATTCAAAAGTAACAGCCGCCCTATTTATAGACATTACCAAAGCGTTTGACACGGTTGACCATGAGTTGCTACTTAGTAAACTGTATGGCATAGGCTTCAGAGGTTCGATGCATTCTTGGTTTACATCATATCTCATAAATCGTAAACAAAGCGTGAGAATTGAGTTCTGGAATATTATCAACTCTGGTGTCCCTCAAGGATCAGTTTTGGGACCAATTTTATTCTTGGTTTTTGTCAATTCATTATTTCTCCAATCCCTCAAAGGTAAAATCACTGCCTTCGCTGATGATACTGCGTTATCCTACTCAAGCAATAATTACCTTGCTTATATGCTGAACTGAATTCCGATCTCGAAACACTACGAAGATGGTTTAAGTCTCATAAATTGAAAATTAGCGATAAAACCAAATTTATGATTTTTAACATTACGGGTATGGTCCCGCAAGATATGGTTCTACACTATCACTCTCCGGTGTGCTCTAGATTTTGTCTAAATGACGGTTCTCCCCAAACTCAATCATTGACTACATTCAATACAAATTCTAAATGTAATAACGATTGTTTTGCAATAGAAAGGGTTCCTCAATTTAAATACTTAGGAGTTATATTGGACTATAGATTAAATTGGAAAGACCATACTACATTCTTAAAACAGTATTCCAATAGAGTTGTCAGACAAATCTATCACCTCAGCCTGTACTGTAATTCAAACATCCTAATTATGGTTTATAATGGTCTTTTAAAATCCAAATTAGAGTACGGCATCTCGTGCTGGGGAGGTACACACTTAAATAAAATTCAACCATTACTGATCAAACAAAAACATGCGATACGGATCATCTGTCGAATGAATCGTAGAACCTCAACTCATGATCTATTTAGACTCCTCAAAATTCTTCCGATACGACACTTATACTGCTACAAAGTCCTTAAAATATTTTTTCTGAGGTCTGGATATACTGCCGCCAGACTATATGGAAACTACAATTTACGCGTTAACACCAGCAATTTTGTACAGGTTCCTTATATCAATAAAGATGTTTATTCTCGATCTTATTTTGTAACTGCTTGCCGTCTATTTAATAAACTACCAACAAATATTAGATGCGAAAGAAAAGTTTCAACATTTTAAAATATACGCGAATGTGGCTTTTTTCTTTGAATAATTATGAAATAGAAAACCTATTCACTACAGTGGCCTAACATCTATCGTATGAATATTTCAATGCACATGAATATATACAAATGTTTAATAATTAAAAATATTTCCTCTTTTGCCTAACCCCACCATCTAATTCATTGTTATTGAGTACTAATGGTGCATCCGCCACTTGTCCTTCCGACAACAGAATGTACCTAATTATTTCATGCAAAAACCATTGTTAAATTCCATTGTTTTGTTATTACTTTATACTATTATTCATGAAATAAATAAATAAATAGTACAAAAAAAAAAAAAAAAACAACTGGTGATGACGCTATTCAGGTTATGAACAGCGTTCTCTACCAACTGTTTCGTTCTAAGTTTAGGTAGGGCCTGAGTGCATTTCTCAAGCTCCTCTCTAAACCGTATCCAGTCCGTCCTTCTCGGATTCCGTCTAGGTTACAAGGAACAGAACCTAATCAGAATTCGATATATTTATGGTCCGACAGCGTAGCATCAGGCAAGACTCGCCAGTTAGTGATGTCCTTCACATATCTGTTGGATAGGGTCAGGTCTATCACCTCCTGTCGTCTTGTCGTAACAAACGTTGGTTGAGAGCCAACACTGCTGATGGTAAGGTCAGTCGATAGAGTGAAGTCTAAAAGACGGTCCCCTCTTGTGTTACACTTCCTGCTGCCCCAAGCAGTGTTTTGGGCATTCGCATCGCAACACAAGATGAGACCAACCTTTTTGGCTTCACAGTACTGTGCGAGTTCAGAAACGTCCTTCGGTGTGGAGGAAGTATCGAGTCGTAGGGAAACTAGGCAGGCGCAACGACGAAGTGTTCTGTTGCTCCGTTCTTTTGTAGCTTACTCACAGAGGTGTCCAAAGATGGTTGCCGATCATGAGTTCGATATGATGACGCCCACCCTAGTCCTTTCAGATCGCTCATGATAAAGAATAGTTGCATCACGTATACCACCAAGACCACATAGGCGTTTATTCCCCACCCACGGTTCTTGAATGGATACAACGTGATGATTTGTCCTACTGCACGCAATTCTACTATTTAAAAGAGCAGTAGCAGCCTTGCAATGCTATAGGTTGATCTGGATAAAAACTAAACCTCTAAACCGCCTCTTTAAAAGAGGGCTGCTTCTCTCGACTCCTCACGGTCATTTGGATCTCCTTCTCGGAAGAAGGGGTTTTGCCCCACCGGAGAGGGAGGCATTGCACACTCTCTCCCTAGCGAGGCTATCCTTAGCGGCGGTCTTCCGTTTACGGGAGCTTTTACCTTTTTCGGTTAAAGCTCCTGCTCCCTTCGGACGCCGGTTTGGGATAGCCTTACTAGTTCGAGGACTGCTAGGACCCGTAACGACTTCGCCTTCTCCGTTCGGAGTCTGCCTGTCGGCCCCACCACCTTTTTCGGCGGCAGTGCCGGCCATAGCAGAAATCTGAAAGCTTCCGGCTCCGTCATTACGGGAACTGATCACGCTGGGTAGTTGAACCTTCCCAGTAAGAGGAAGAGAGTTGGAGGCGCATGCCGAAAATGCAGGCATACCTCCTTCAGCAGCCTTTCCCAATCGCCGACGCTTTCCGCGCTGCGCACCTTCGAGAGAGGGGTGGAGCTCAGGAAAGACAGTCGGATCGATTTCGGTACGAGATCCCTCCGCCGACCCAACTCTCTTAAGTGGTTCCCCCAGAGGTTTAGCCTCGAACATTGTGCCTTCGGCTTTGTCAGCAGTGTATTTAGCAGTACGTCCCAATTCTGGGGCGCGTTCCAAGTTTGTAGTTTCCCGTGCCGCGCCATCGTTAGTGTGGCCTCCGCTGGATGCACCGCTCATGCTCAGTCGGACCAAGTGGTCAGACAGTGAGCCGCAGGAGCCGGTGTAGTTCCGGGCTGCCGTAGGGTTTAAAATGAATGTTGGGGCCTCCAGAATCCTTGCCCCGGCCACAATCAAAGAGATCGCGGGTGGATTTCCGCTGCTGCGGGTACCACCTGGAGTCCACAATTCCTTTGGTTTGTCCATTCATTTTTGGGTCTTCGAGTCCTAGTTCGAGGTGTATCACCTCTTAAGCCTCCTGCCCCGACAAGGCGCCCGAAGAAGGGAGTAAGTCGATGTTAACTCCTCGAAAAGTTCGAACATCAAGAATAGTGGAGGAGTGTCTGACGTCGATCGCGATGTGTTCAATCTGGTTAGTGATTGATTGGTCTGGCGACCGCCAGGTGCCTTTGCGTATATCGAGGTGCGGGAAGCGCGTACTGGCTAGAAGGGGATTTCGCCCCGTAGCAAGATCAATCAGCCTGTGTCCGTTATTGGATGTGGTGTCGTGTAGGCTATGTTTGCCGATGACTCGTTCAAATGTGCTTTCCTTACCCAGTTTAGCATTGAAGTCTCCTAGACGATTAGTAATAGTGCCGCAAGATGTTCGACTGCGATTGCTCTTCTCGCTTTTAAGTAGGCTGCGTCGAATAGATGCTGCCCCTACGTTGACCTTGTTAGTCCTTAATCGGTTCGGCCCTCCTCTACGGCGCAGAGGCTTGGACCCTTGGTTGTTTCGAGAGGAAAATTCAACAAACAATCTTCGTTCCCGTTTGTGTTGACGGAGTGGGGAGGAGAATAATTAATCACGAACTGCACTCTACAACGACATCAGCCTAATAGGAAGTCGGATCCATAGACTAAGAAGGCTAGGCTATGTGGAGCGAATGGACACCACAGTTCCGGCCTGAAGAATCGACTCCCACCAGGAGGGACGATGTTACATAGGACGGCGGCATTTAAGATGGCGCTCTCAGGTGGAAAGAGATCTCAACCAACTGGGCGTGCGACACTAGAATCAGCTAGCAAAGGACCGTGCTACTTGGAAAGGCTTGTTGGTTGAAAAGATTGTTTGGTTGGGGTCTGGACATTGTTTTGATGGCGACAGGGAAGCAGGGAACATCGGGATATTAACAAAGGGCTGGTTGAACAAATAGCAATAGCGCTGTGCTTCTAACTCAAAACAGACCAACATCGGTCTCAGTCAAATGCTGCCGTTTCTTGTCGAATCCCATGCGTCCATTGTTCCTGCAGAGAAACGACATGTTCTCCTCTTTATAGCTTATCCTCTAAGTGAACTTTATTAAAGCGACACACATGACGCACCTTAGACTACGACTAACTTCATAACTGATTACTGAAGACTGGCTGGTTGGGGTTTGTGTTGCTCATGTCATACATGGCGAACGTGGGCGTTGATTGTTGCAGCTGTGGGGATTGTACCGAATGTGATATGTGCTGTTGCTGCAGCTGATGTGATGGATGCAGGGAAGAATGATGTGACGTATGATGCAAGGGTTGATGCGGTGATTGCTGTTGCAGTTGGACTGGTATCGACTGGTGTGGCAATTGCGGTTGTGCTGGCTGTAACTGAGGTAGCGGCAGCACCTGAGTCTCTGGATGTAATTGCTGTTGCTGTTTCTCGATGCCTTGCGGAAGTGGCGGGACTTCTGCAGAGACAGGAATCACGGGTAGGACGATTTGTGAGAACGTCTGATTTTGCTTCTTCTCCAGCAAATGTTTCTCCATATGGCCTACAATCAATTGCTTGCTTTATATGGAAGTCTTAAAGAGCATTAGTCGCGTACTTACTCTTCAGATTCCCCCGATTGGCGTACGCCTTATCGCACAGATGACACTGGAACGGTTTCTCGCCCGTATGCGTACGCTGATGCGATAGCAGCGACGGTAGCAACGTGAATGCCTTATCGCACACTGTGCACTTGAACTCCTTTTCTGTAACCAAACTCGTCTAACTATACAACGATCTGATCGAGAACGAGATTTACCTTTGTGCGTCAGCTCGTGCTGCCTGAGATTATACTCGAACGGAAATGCATGACCGCATATGGAACACACGTGTGGTTTATAGTTCAAATGGACCGATTCCATGTGCTTCTTGAGATGCGAGGATTGCATGTAGGACAAGCCGCACACATCACAGATGTGACGACGATACTCGTGCGTCTTTAGGTGCTTGATGAGATCACGTTCGAAGATAAAGTTGCGCGGACACAACTGACATTGGTAGCGAGGCGAAGAATTCACAGTTCCTTCGCTAAAGTCGACTTTATGCACGTTGCCAACGTGCGTCTTTAGGCTACCTTTCGTTTTGAAGAGCTTATTGCAGATGTCGCACCCGTGCTTCTTCTCATTGCTGTGCGTTTTGATGTGACACGCCAGAGCTGTAGGCGTTGGAAACGCTAGAAAGTAAGAATTAGTAAGCCACAGTAGTCGACCGTCCCATTTAGTCACCTTTACTGCACTGGGTACACTGATAGGTGCGCTCGCCCGTATGCGTCTTCATGTGCCAGATAAGATTCTGCTTGCATCGCAACCCTGTCGGGAGTAAGCCTTTAGTCCAATGTCAACAACCACACCAATTGGTCACCTACCTAAGCCGCAAATGCTGCAAAGGAACGACTTCTCGTCCGTGTGCGTCCGTTCGTGCTCCTCCATGTGGTACCGCGTCACGAACGTCTTATCGCACGATTTGCACGAGAACAATTTCGACTTGTCGTGCCAGCGCTGATGATACCGGAACCGACTCAGCGAGATATTCTCGAATTTCTTATTACAAATCGTGCACTCGTGATTCGATTTGTTGTGCACATTATCCTTGTGATTCTTCAATCCTGGCTTGCCGCCCTTGATCATCTTATGACAGACATCACACTCGTGCGACTTCCATCGATGGCTCACCATAAAATGGCAATTCCTTTGCTTCGCATTGCTAAACGTCTTCGTGCACAGCGGACACGTGTACGGCGTGTCTGTCGAATGAATTTCCTTCACATGCGCCTCGAGATCTTTCTGATTCTCCAGGCAAAAGTTCTTGCAATACTCGCACTTGAACTGATTTGTCTTTTTCCTGTTCTTGCTATTCATCTTTCGCTCGTCATCCGAGCTGAGGAGGTTCGAACTGAGACTCGACTCATCGTCGCCGTACTCGATTTTCGGGATGAGACCGTGCATATCCAGCTCGTCGTCACTCGACTTATCCGCCAGCCCATCCTTGTCCTCTTCACCAAATTCATCCGCAACATTCTCCATGTCCAGGGCTTTAGCCGGTTCCAGCTGGAACAACTGAATGTTCTTGTACTCCGCATCCTCGAATGCAATTTCGTCGAATCCATCAATCGGCTGCTGCTGCTGCTCGCTATCCGACTGTAGCTTCTCGACCTTCGGTGTCAACTCGACTATATCGACAGGCACAAATGGCTCCTCGGCCCGCTCGTTCTCTAGCTTTTGTTTCTCACTGAGTAGTACCTTAAAGGCTTTCTGGATACTCTCGCACTGGCGCCGAAAACTATTGATGAGCGTGAATTTGCCGAAACATTGTTTACACACCCGCTGCGGCAGACCGTCATCTTCGGTGATCTACAAACGATTCGATTTCGTACATTTGGTATAACCGACTCCGCTGGGCGCTACTTACACAGAGTCTCCACAAATCGAACTCTCGCAGGAGTTTGGCCTTCTCTTCGAGCTGATGGTCGTGAGTGAAAACATTTACAAGTCCCACCGACGTGATTACGTCGCATTTGCCGCACGTTCGACACACGTCTTCTATGCTGTATTTGCTTAGATCGAGCGTAAACACGCTGCACATTGCCGGTAGCGAGGGGCACGTTCCGCGAGATTTGGATTCTATGTGGAAGCAGAATTGTAATCAACGAATCCGTCGTGGTTGGAAGGCGCAGATTGCGCTCGAATTGGACAAACCAACTGAGATGTTCCCTAGTATTTGGTTGGAGAAACGATTGACGTTTGGGGCAAGTGTCAGTGCGAAGGGGACAGCTAGTGATGGGTGACAGGTGACTTATTGTTTTCGTTTAGTGAACAGGTGCATGGGCGCGTGGGTGCTGCGACGGGCTGTGTTCGTGAAGTGGAGATAAATTAATTTTTTTTTATTGTGTGGAACTCGGTTCATACATTTTTAGGTTAGGTTGATTAAGCGTGAATGAATAACTGAATTCACTTGGAAATCTATCGGGTTAAGGTCGTGTGAAGACGAGGGCCAATCTGCCGTTGAAATGAAGTCAGGAAGGTTTTTTTTTTAAGGCAAACCAAAGTTGTCTTGGCTGCCCACGACTTGACACAACTTTCTAACACAACTGCTTGACAAACTCCAGCGTTAGAAGGTTAACAGGAGTGAAGATATCCTGCCGGCGTAGAAAGGAGCAGAGTGCGCCCGGTCTCTGGTACTGTGGAGCTGCATTGCTCTCCGAGCAACTGTAAGGTCTTGAACCTGTTCTATTTTGAAGGACCTGATCACCAGCTTATTCCGTAAAATGAGATTCATGCTTGCATGCATGGTCCTCACCTTCGGTAGATGTCCACAACCGTATTTTTTGTTTGCTGTGTCGGTATCCTGATATCGTTTTAGGAACCGGTGGACGAAGATACAATTTATATTTAGATGCTCACGTACTTTCGCCATATGGAATTGACGCGCTCTAGTACAGGCGGAGACAGAGTGCAAGCTGGGAGCTGCGAGACGGCTGCAAAATGGGCAGCAGGAAGGTAACATTGTCTAAGGGGGTGCTAGCTGTAATGTCGTTGTGGATAAGTGCTTGTACAGACGACGAGGATGAGTTTTTAAGGTTTTTGTTTTGGGACGCTGAAGGTTTTTACGCCTCAGTTGTTGGTCAAACTGGAATTTGGCTCGTTGGCTCTTTTCAGAATTGTTTGCTTAAAAGCTTATAAGCTCGATTGCCAGAGCCTGCAAGAGCAACTGAGTCACTGCACTGTACTGCAGCTCAACCATCCAGTAGCCCAAACTACAATATGTTACCGACCGTCAAGAAACCCGTGGTACGATGGGTGTGGGCCAAAAATGAAAGCAACCGCAGCCTCCCAGTCCAAGGATGTAGTTGAGTCCAGCGATAGACACCAAATAAGGTCCTTGACGAAAGCAACCCAAAAGCCTGGCAGCAGATTTCACGAAAGGCACCCAAGCTAATCGAAATGGGAATGGTGGTTGTGCTTACGCAGCACATCCAAATGGTGCTTAACGAGCAAGGAATAGAGAGAGTAGTAGGGAACGAATAAATCGCAACTCCAGTTGATGAAGTAGTCCTCAGCACAGCAACTAAAAAGTTGAAGAGCGAAAAAGTCGCTGCGCCAATGTTTTGGCAGGGAGCATGCACCCGGTCTTTTGATGCCAAAAAACTAGTGAAAGGAGGATATTCGTTTGAACCCAGCCTGTGGAGTTGAGGGAACTGGTTATGTTGGCCAAACTGAGGTTTGCTATCTCTGAGAGGTCGTCGAAGAAGTAAATGGTGCAATGGTCACAGAGAAAATGGTGCAGGGTTTCCTCTGCGGCGATGCGGTGACAAATGTGGCAGTGGGTGTTAGACTGGAGAGATCCTATACACTAATAGCCACGATTCTAGCTATTATACGATGGAATCTATTCAGGAGGTCGTTTGGTTTGTTTTTAGAAGATGATTGTCAGGTTTTTCTTGATATCTTGTATCTAGTGGATTTCGCCCACCTACAATTAGCTGTATTGAAAATTGTTGCAGAATGTTGCCTTTGGGAACGTTAAGCGACAACCCACAGCTTCAGTAGGGGAGATTGAGGTGGCACCGAGCTTGGCTAGCTCATCGGCGCTCTCATTTCCCTCTATGTCGCTGTGTCCTGGAACCCAAAGGAGCGTGACATCAGTCCAGGCGCCAGCTCGTTTAATTTCTTTCTTGCATTGATCCACCAATGTAGAGAAGGAGGTAACAGACGAAAGGGCTTTAATAGTATTCGTATTCGTATTCGTATATTTATTTCATATAAATTCAAAAAACATATGCGATTACATATTACTTAACTCATAGTAAGAAATAAAATAGGTGACATTTTTTATTTTATATACATAACGTATTAAAATAGTATCAAATGCCACTTCAAAAGGCTGAATTAAATTAATATAAGATAATAGAAGTATGGGTGGGGTGACCCAATAATTATATACACTTTAACAATAGGAAATTCAAATTGACGTGGAGAAAATATTAACAACATACAGATCCCCAAAAAAAAGAAACAAATGAGAATTAAAAGAATAAAAAAATAAGACAAAGACAAACTCCAAGTTATATCAGAACGTTAGAGAAAAGGTTTTCTAGTGTCGCATAGTCGAAATCCAAGAGCCACAGTTTTAAGTGCTTCACAAGCCCGCTAGAAAATGTCATTGATCTGATTGAAGATGGTAGACCATTAAAGAGACGGCACGAAGAAACTAAATAAAAATTTCGAAATGCGGTAGTGCGAAAAGTTGGAACAGATACGACATTAGAGAAGTTTCTACGTAAATTGTAATCTGAAATTAATCTACAATTAAGATTACCCGACTTTAAGAAGAAAGTTTTAAGGACTTTAAAACAATATAAATGGCGAACAGGAAGGATATTCATATCACGAAACAAAGGATAACTGGGATGACGACGATTCTTACGGCATATTTTTCTTAAAACATTTTTTTGTAGAATTAAAAGAGGCATAATTTTATTCATATTTGTACCTCCCCAACACGTAATACCATATTGGAGCTTCGAATGGAAGATCCCATAATAAATTACCTTAAGTAATTTTGTAGAGCAAACATTTTTTAGATAATAGAAGTTCCGAAGGGTGCTGCGAAGATACTTCCTTAACGACTCAGTATGGTTTATAAAGCTCATCCTAGAATCTATAATAAGGCCCAAGTATTTAAATTCGTCTACTTTCTCAACTGGAAAACACTTATTACTGCAACTTGATTTACTACAGAACGTAGA
Organism: Eumerus sabulonum; assembly: GCA_951905685.1. NCBI lineage: Eukaryota > Metazoa > Arthropoda > Insecta > Diptera > Syrphidae > Eumerus > Eumerus sabulonum. The sequence continues at coordinate 13,860,430 of OX645060.1, forward strand.
GAACGGTAAGGCGAGAATACAACTACAACCTGTAAGTTTGTATCTATGACACTCAGGTGCATGAAAAACTACTTCAACGTTGTTACAGATTTTTGTAGACAGATTAAAATACATAATTTTTGTTTTGGAGCTAATATTTAATTTGTGCTCAGCAAACCAGATCCTTAATAAATTTAGATCCCAATTAATATCAGATACGAGATTTAAAGCACTGTCCGATCCGTAAGAACAGGCCACGTCATCAGCGAAAGCAGTGATTTTTGCTTTAAAGCTTAGCTTGAATAGAGAGTCGATATAGATCAGGAACAAAATAGGCCCCAAGACAGAACCTTGTGGCACTCCCGAATTAAAAAACAGCATTTCGCTCCTCGCTTCTTCGATCTTTACTCTTTGGGATCGGTCAGAGAGGTACGATCTAAACCAGTCGAGTATGAATCCACGGAACCCAGCTTTTTCCAATTTAGTCAATAGGATGGCGTGGTTAACCATATCAAATGCTTTTGCAATATCTACAAAAAGGCTTGCAGTGTACTTTCTCGCGTCAAGGCTGGAAAAAATATGGGAGCAAAAATTTAGAAGAGCGTCTTCAGTTGATTTTCCCCGCTGAAAACCAAATTGCACTGAGCTGAAAAAATTAGTTTTATCTAGGAAGGACACTATCCTCTCCTTAACGATTTTTTCAAAAACTTTGCTAAAAACAGGAAGAAGAGAGATGGGCCTATAATTGCCCATATCTTCTTTTGAACCTTTTTTGAACAAAGGAACTACGTCAGCGCATTTAAGTTTATCAGGAAAAACCCCAGAGAAAATGCTGCGATTGAAAATAACAGCCAACACATCAGCTACATAGTAACCAACATGCTTTACAATCCTGTTTGAAATGCCATCAAATCCACATGCATTTGAATTCTTAAGGGATCCAATTGCACTAGTACATCGAGAGAGGTTATAGGCTCAAACGCAAAACTATATCCCTGAACAGGCCCACAAGAGTTTGCAGAAAACGAACACAGGCTACAAATAGGTTGGTTGGTTGGACTTGTTGAACTGTTCACTATTGAGGCAAAGTATTTGTTGAATGCGTTCGCAATAATAAATTTATCCGCAACCACACAATCATTTACAGAAATAGCAGTCGGTATTTTGTTAACAGAGCCCTGGTTCAGAATGCTATTAACAACCTGCCATTCGCTTTTTATATTCCCATTTGCAGACATGAACCGTTCATGATAATAATTATCGCGGCAAATGCGAATATCCTTTTTAAGCTGAGAGCATAACTTCTTGTATTTACTTTTCAGATGTAGATTATTAGGATGCTTAGAACACTTAACTCTGAGCTTATTTTTGATATGTACCTTGTCAACGAGATGACCCGTTATCCAAGGCTTGAGTCTTTTGACGTGACAACGTCTATTAAATCGGTTAGCGCTGAAATATGGGATGCCGAAACGCAAAAATCGCAGAAAAATGTAGACTAACCGTGTGAGTAGGCGTGGCCTATCGAGAATGTAGTAGTGAGCTCGCGCGAGAATTATCAACATGTCAGATAAAATAAATTCGGCGTCGTTTAGTGGAATTAAATCAAATTAAATCATATCATAGACCTATTGTTAATAGAATATTAGAAATAAAGAACACTTAAACGTTTGAGTATAAAATTGTCTTATTCAATTAAATACATGTATAATACTGTAATATGAAAATAAAACATTGAAATCATTTATACCATTGGACATTGAAATATTTATACCTCATTCATAAAATCGTATAATAGACGTTGTCACGAAATAAAGGATTTGGCTAATAACAGCCAATCTAATAACAGACCGAAAGGTCGGGTGCGCGAAGTTTTTTTTTAGATGTTTTTAAAAAATCAGTAGAGGTACAGTTAGTTAAGTGTTTGCTGAAACAATCCATAAAGAGATTATAGCAAGCAGAGGCATCATTCTCCAAATATACAGCCTCCCAGAATTCAAGCAGTAGATCATTTTTTAGCTTAACGAAATCAATTTTTGGGACAATTTTGGTAGGGTTAACATATTGATTAACTTTTTTGCTGGAATTCAAGTTTACCAATAGCCCTGTCATAGAGTGATCCGAGATGTTCAGATCAAATATGCACTTCTCGCAGGAGCTTTGAGGGGAAAAGACAAAGCGACCATAAATGTGATCCAAACAGCTACTTGACAACATTCTAGTAGGTTTATTAATGAAACTGGATAAACCATGCGATGCTAAAAGAGCCAAATAGTTTGATACCAATTCAGTCTTATCCAATAAGTTAATATTAAAATCTCCCAAGATAATTAAATTTTTGGCATTCAATTTTTCTAAGAGACATGAAAACTCCTCCATGAACGCAACAACATTAAACGTATGTAGTCTATAGACACACAAGAACACATAATCTACATGATTAATAGCAATAGAAACTTTTAAAACGTCCGCACTACGAAAATCAACACACTTCTCCTCGCACACTAAGTACTCCTCTTTGACGAAGCAACCTACACCACCTGAAGCATAGTTTTCATTTGGGCTTGCAAAGAATCTAAAACCAGGCAAATGGTAATCATTAACCTCGAATTCGTAAATCCAAATTTCTGACACAAATACAATATCAGGCAGACTTGGCTGTGGCTAGAAACAGTGGTGGACTTGTAATTGGGCGAACTGTACAGAGTATTTTGCACGCTTCCCGGATAGCTAGCACGATCCTAGAACCAATCCGTCACCCACTACCTAGCACAAAACTTTGCAATCAACGGATAGTTAAGAAGTTTGTCTACATTGGGCCAAACATGAACTCAACAAAAGACATCATAGTGGAGATCCGACGTAGAATCACACTTGCCAACTGTTGCTTTTACGGGCTGTCAAAACAGTTGGGGTCGAAACTCCTAACCCTGATCCCTGCTCCTAAGTAGAAGGACCAAAATTACGCTCTACAAGATCCTTATCCTGCCAGTCTTGCTTTATGGAACCGAAAGCTGGGCGATAAGCAGGAGGACAGAGTTAATCATGGACTCTTTTCAAAGGGAAATTCTGCGTTAGTTATTTGGTACTATCTGGAGGAAGGCAAATAAAGGGGAAGACACATCCGCGAATTCTGTGAGCTGTACAAGGATGTGGATGACAAGACTCTGCAGAAGCTAAGGATATTCCCGTTAATCAAGAACGTTAAAAAACAACTTTTCGTGTTCCTTCTAAAACGCACAGATGCCTAACTTTTAAATACACCCTTCCTCTACCTTTTCTTATATTTAGGCACAATTGCCAGAACTTCGAGCATCTGCAGGATAAAACTGCAATGGAATCAATCGCAATACCATTCGAATTCATATGCTTATAAAGCGAACATGACTAAGCTCATGCAATTACTGAACGTACACCGGTGGAAATGTCAAATCAACTAAACTGTCAGTTACGCTGTAAGTAAACAGATGTCACGGCCGTTCACATGGCATTTCTCCATTCCCTTCGCTTTCTTTTCATTTCGCACCTTTGTTACGCGCCAGTCGCAAGAACCTACGGCGTCCCATTAGTGAATTTCCTCAGCAAACTACGCTTTTCACTCACCATGTGCAGCAACGGGACCCAACCACAATCCAAAAAACCAAAAACCGACCAATTGACCATTGGAACCCACAGTGGTACCTTTCACTGTGACGAGGCCTTGGCCTGTTTCATGCTGAAGCAACTGCCCACCTATGCTAACGCTAAAATTCTCCGCAGTCGTGATAACAGTGTTCTGGAGCAATGCGACATAGTAGTTGACGTCGGCGAAGTGTTCGATCCGGAGACGAAACGCTTCGATCACCACCAGAAATCGTTTCAAGAGTCACTCAGCACGTTAAAGCCTAAAGTAGGTGAAGAATTCAAAATCAGGTCAGTACCCTCCGGTGTTAAGCCTTCTTCATTTCACTTATCAACGTTGTCTCCGCGGTCAGATTGAGTTCAGCCGGCCTGATCTACACCTTTTTCGGCGAAGAAGTGATCAACGCGATTCTGAAGAGCCACGGAGCCGCAGTCCTCGAAGAACGTGACATGCAAATTGTTTACAAGCAGATCTACAAGAGTTTCATTCAAGAAATCGATGCCATCGACAATGGGGTTCCCATGTTTGACGGCGAACCATTGTATACAATCTCGACTCATATCAGTGCGCGTATAGCGAATCTAAATCCATCTTGGGAGGTGGCCGACTACAATTTGGACGAAATTTTCGAGAAGGCAATAGAGAAAGTTGGTGCGGAATTTTCCGAAGTTGTTTTGGGCATAGGCAGCTCGTGGATAAAGGCCAGACAATTGGTGCGGGAAGCCATCGAAAACGCCGAGGACCTCCATCCATCCGGAGAGATTCTTGAGTTGAAATGCTTCTGTCCGTGGAAACAACACTTGGCCCAACTCGAGCCCGAGTATCACATAGAAAACGTGCCCAAATACGTAATCTACAACGAAAAACCAGACAGCTGGCGAGTCATCTGTGTGCCCAACGAGCCATCTAGCTTTGTATGTCGAAAATTTCTTCCCGAAAGCTGGCGCGGTCTTAGATCAGAAGAATTGGTCGAAAAGTCGGGCATTCCCGAGATCATCTTCGTCCACCACACGGGCTTCATTGGCGGAGCTACGACGAGAGAGGCAGCGTTCCAGATGGCCGTCAAGGCCCTTGAAGCCGAGTAAACTAGTCTAATTCGTGTAATGAAATAAAAAGAACTTAAGTAGATCTGACCTCCAAGCGAATCCAAGTGGTTTTATTACGTTTATTTCAGATATCAAAACGAATTGGTAGAATAACAGTGGACAGAACAACAGATAGCGCCCTTAATCCATGCGGGTCTTCAGCGTCTTGCGGGTGATCTTGTCCTTTTCGATTATGTAGACGCTTGCACCCCAACCGCTGATAGCGTCCCGATCAAATGCATTAATCATTGCTTGCGAGATGACCTCGAACAGCTGGTTTGGCTCCAGATCCGGCTTCCATAGGGTCTCGCACATACCATACAACTGCTCGCTGCAAGTGCCAGCTACGACGAAATCATCGGGCTCATTCGGGCACCCAATCAGGTCCATATTACAAATAAATGGCTCCAAGGTAATGGGATCCAATCCAGCAATCACTGGCTCGATAAAATAGGGACCGAATCGATGTTCGTAGAGGAAACTGGACAGCATAGCTGCATACCGGCTCGGTGCCATCTCACGATTCTCGCGGTACTCGTACAGATTCTTCCTGAACGTGAGACGATCCTTGACTGTGAGAATGTCGGTCTGTAGGCCAACTAGACCGAGAAACATGCGTGGATTGACTTTAAACACCTTCTCAAAGTCCGTTTCGATGGTTTGTGCCTGGACACCGAAGCGGCGATCTGTTGCGATTGCTACACAATCCTTACCACGCATGGCGACCACACAACCTCCATTATATGCTAAAATGGACATTTCGCGAAATTATTTATTAAGTGGATAACAAGGAAAACTGTGTAGTCGCGTTATTCGAATTGTAAATTGCGGATGACGATGAGTTAAAAGAAATCGGCGAACAGCGAGACGAGGTTGGATTTTTTGTTTCACACCGAAGATGACAGGCAAGTTCTCAAACAAAAGACCTGAGGGATATTTTTGAGGAATTTCCTAAAAACAGTGGTGCCAAGAACTCGCTATTCAGGAGATGACAGTTTTTCTGGTAGCCGCCCTTGATGATTTTGCTCTCTAACATGTGCATTGGACAAGCTTCATATACAATTGTTAAATTTTCAATTTTTTAAATCATTCTTCTACTGAGCTCGGTTACATATGGATGCGTCTACTGCTAGTTATGAATAAGAATATTCAGTAAGAACCTCAAATACATTACGCACGTATACTAAGTCCATAGAGAGGTGTGGTATGTTGAATGTCAGTCATAAAGATCATCATACCATTTCGTGCCGGCTGAGCACCTTATCTGACATTTTGTGCTTACTTTATGGTTAAGGAACAACATTATCTTTTAATCTACGAAACAATTACGTCATCTGTGAAGAAGCAATCAATCCTGTAGCTTTAGAAGTACACCTGACGCAGAGACGGTTTATCCCTCGTCAACAATACCTAAAGGATGGGAAGAGACTAACAAAGGCCTCGTAGGAGTAGCATCTGCCGACGGGTGTTGGCCCGCTAATAAAAAGCTAGTAAGAGCATCTGCAGCCGAACACATTGCAGCTCTGTTAGCCAGGTCCTACTTCCACCTCCTTGTAGTACCATCCGGAAATTGCCCGACCAGGGATATTACTAACGGAAGAGGACGAATGGCGAGTTTGCACCACAAAACAGGGTTAATGTCGTAACCGTAACCGTAACCAGAAAACACCACAATGCTTAAAAACAACGACAAGCCTCGGATAAAACGGACCGGATTAATGGTGGTCCCTAAACAAACCATGTGCAGCCGAACTACTTGCGGGCCCTCTAGACGGCTATAAGGTGGACTTAACCGCCATCCGGGAAATGCGATTGAACGGATCGGGTAAAAAGCGGCTAAAAACTGCTATAGGAAGAGAGGACAACGATTGTTCGGAGTCTTAAGTCTTAAGTTTTCGGCATATAAGCGAACGCCTCATATCGATCTGTATCAAGACTAAATTTTCTAACATCAGCCTAATCTGCGTCCACGCACCCACGAAAGACAAGGATGACTCCGCCAAAGATGGGTTCTACGATCTCCTAGACAGAACGTATGCCCAATGTCCCAGCTATGACATCAAAATTGTACTAGGAGACTTTGAAGGGCTTGAAACTTTTTATCGCCCAAGTAATTTTCTCTTTAAAGAATATATGATCGTACTGCCCTCTATCGCGGGCGAAGTGCGTATTGAGAAGAAGATCAAGTGTTTCTTCTACTGAAGTTGTCCATACTCCATTTGTTAAGAGGCAGCTGGAGTTAGAGGACTTTTCGAGAGGATTTTTCTCAATCTGTAGGCGTTCGAGATTCTCCCCACATTGCTGCAGAAGAGTTTCCATGACCTTCTTTGTTCTTTTCTCAGAGTTTGCTTATACACCCTGAATGATTCATCATACAGACTCTCCTCCCTGTCGATTTTAGTGCTCTAGCGCAGTTTGCTTAAGCTGCGTTTCACCACTGTGGGTATGAATTCTTCCTGATCTTGTGAATTACGTAGCTGTTTGCCCGTGCGTTACCCAGTGTATTTGGCAGGATATCGACCAGCGTGCCTATAACCGAGATCTCGGGGTATCTGGGGTCCATTTTACTATAGAATTGCCAATAAAGGCTTTATAGTGTTCCCGGTCGATCCTCCTTGGGTCGTATGGAGAGCCGGCTAAGGTTTGGACCAGGGATAAAGAATGAGATACCAATCTTTTGGCTTTGACAGGCATTTTGACAACTAGCCCCTACAAACGCGTTGCGGTTTGACGGCGTCTTGACTATGTCATTCTGCCTTGTTCCGACCCTGTACCGACGTCTTGACTCTACACATCGACGTCTTGAGACTATCATTGTGTTAGTCAAAAGCGTCGTTTTGAAACGGAGAATAACACGCATAGTATCGGTGTAATAAAAACAAAAAAAAACCAACCCCTGCGGGGATCAACGGGCAGACGTACGAAAGATTGCTATCTCATTCCTTATCCCTGGTTTGGACTGTGGTTATTAGCTCATAAACTAGATAGCAATGGTCTGAGAACGAATGTTCTTATTCAATCAGCCACTCACCTCTTTCATTTGTGTTGCTACTGTTCCAAATCGTGTGATGCCCATTTGCGTCCGCGCAGAAAAGGAGCTCAGCATGTTATACCGACGCGTCCTCGACTAGTCGCTTGACGTTGTCTTGGGGAATAGCCTTTTCCTGAGCCTTGTACAATGAGGCTATCTGCAGTTTGGCTCTGGCTGATTGTATTGCAATCACTGTGGTATCGGGACAGCTGTAATTTTGGAAAAGGTACGCAGTGCGAGTTTTACCTTCCTTCCGTGGTGTGATTGGATGGTAGGCCGGAGTCCTTATGGTTGTGTAACCATGGCTGGATTAGGATTATATCTTCTTCCCCTTTAGCCAGCCTAAGAAGAAGATTTGCAGTTGCCACTTTGGAGTGGTGAAAGTTAATTTGAATTAGTCTCAGCACTGGAGATGATATCAATTCGGCTTGCCTAAAACACGGTGGTGTTGGGGTCTTCCAGATCTGAATCTAGAAACCAATCGATATCCAATTAGTTCAAGAATAAATCCAAAATCGATGTTATTGGCATCACTATTCTGTCAAATTCAGTGCGGGACATTTACTAATTTCCCGGTATTTTTCAGCCCTAAGCAAATCCCAGGCAGTACCGAGCAGCCCGATTACAACAAATTTCCGTACACAAACATCAAAAACGAAAAAAAGGAGTTTCTCTCGATCTAACCAATTTCCAGTGTGATGAAAACAGCATCGAGATGTGCGGCCGAACATGTTTGTCAGTACAATCAATCTGTGTCATTGTGATCTGTAATAACGAATTTTTGCTTGCAGAACCCTTGCCCCGGATCAGTTACTTCACGCCTGTAAGTATAGGCGCAACAGTTCCAAGGATGACGACGAGCCCGACAAGAAGCCCGAGTGGCGATCAGAATTCAATTGTGGCAAGAAGTATCATCCGTCACAGAATATCGCCCCCACCGAGATCACGCCGGTTCTTGTGTCAGGAGAACACTTCAAAACCGCCGAAGAGGTCGACTTCCCCGAACGCGTTGTCGTGCCCATGATGTGGGGCATGATTCCTTTCTGGCATAAGGTACATACTTCTCAGCTGTACTAAAGACGATCTATTCTGAACAGGAATTGTGTGTTCTTTAGGGAGATTATAGGAAGCATGGTCTGACGACCAATAATTGCCGATTGGAGCACATGCTCGAGTCAAAATTGTATCGCGGTCCCTTCCAGAAGGGTCAGCGATGTGTGATCTTATGCGAAGGTTTCTACGAATGGCAAACGACACAGTCGTACAAGCCTTCTAAGCGTGCCGCCTACTACATATACATGCCACAGAGCCACGGTGTCAAAATCTATGATTACAACACCTGGGATGGCGACAAGGTCAATCTCTTGAAGCTCGCTGGTCTCTTCGATATCTGGGAGGACGATAATGGTGATAAGATTTTTAGCTACAGTGTGATAACGTTCGAATCGACGAAGGTGATGTCCTGGTTGCACCATCGAATGCCGGCTATCCTCGAAACAGAGGAGCAGGTCAACGTAAGGCTTTTTTTTTTTTTTTTGAGAAGGGAGATCCTCTTCGATAATGTTTGAGTGTGTTTTTGTTTCTAGGATTGGCTGGACTTCAAGAATGTCACGGACAAGCAAGCGTTGGCTGCGTTAAGTCCTGCTACCAATCTGGAATGGCACCAGGTGTCGAATTTGGTAAATAACTCGCGTAACAAGACGGAGGATTGTAATAAGCCGATAGAGTTACGCCAGACGGAGAAGAATGTGCCCAGCAATAAGCTGACAAAATGGCTAGTGAGGCAGAAGCGTGAAGCAGAGATCAAAGCGAGTTGTAGTGGCAGCGATGAGGACGATGACGAAGAGGAGAATTATACTCGACCCGCAAAGAGGCAGCGAATCAAGGCGAAGACTAGCGAGGAGGAGGGCACCTCTGCCGAAAAATGAGTGAATAAATTAATATTGGTCTCAATTAGATCGGGTCTCTCTACTTACGTATCGTGAATCTGGCGCTAAATCACTGTCTCAGCGTCTAGTGCATTTATACTCGTGGTGGGTACGCCGGTAGAGAGTTTCATAAAGATTCTGGCAGTCGATGTGAATTCACTGATTGGGATCGAGCTGCGCGCCGTTTTTTTTTTTTTTTTTTTTTAACCGGAGATCTAAATGCCAGTGATTGGGGCAATAATATACTCAACACTAGAGGGTACCTACTAAGACAATGGTAGGCGGACAAATATCGTTTTCCTCTAGTCCTCCTTGTGGGCGCCCGCTGGAAATGACTAGCCGCCGGTTAGTGTCAGCTACGGTCTTACTCGGATACATCAATCGTGCGTAGTGGACCATTAGGAAGAGGTAACGACGGATACCCATCTCTGGTGGTGTGAGCAAGAGAACCGTGCCGAGGGATGGAAGGCTGGGGGTTAAATCGGTCCTAACGAGCTCCTTTGGGTGCTTTGGCTGGGCCCATCGTATACACGCCTCACCACAGTCGAACCAGCTATGCTTTGACAGACCTCTTGTAAACGGGCTTAATTGTGGGATCATATGCAACTCGTTAATAATAATCACCAAAAACATAAAAAGGTTCGGGGGTTGCCCTCGAGGACGTGTGTGCCCTTATATAGCCCTCGGTCGAATATCTCGAATGTCCGCCGTCAGACGTTCCCCTACTTTAACCCAAAAGTCTTTAGAATGCTCCGTGTTCTGGCATTGACATTCAGCAGTATACCGCTGAAAGTTACCATAATTTCTTTTTCAGCTGCCTCAGAGCATTCCAAACTTTGACAGTGAAATTCGAACACAACCCTCTGTTCGTATTCGCAACAATAGAAACAAATTTTGGGAGGGAGGGAGCGAGCAAACTGAGCAGAGTTAGCAAGCACACAATTCCCCCATCTCAACATCCACAAGGGTATCTGGCAGTCTCCTGATCAATCGACCAATAACCAGATTGATCACATTGCTATCGACGCCAGGCACTCCTCCAGTATTCTCGACGTACGAACCTTCCGAGGAGCCAACATCGACTCGAACCACTACCTTGTTGTAGCCAAAGTACGAATGAGGATGCTTAGGAGTCAAGTATGACAACGTCAGTTTGACGTCGGAAAGTTACAATCACAAGAGACTACCAGAGTTTTTGCTGATCGTGTCTCCTTCAAACTCTCAAAATCCGCCCATAGAAACCCCTGGTTCGCAGATTAATGCGAACAACTCCATGCAGCAAAACAAGAGGCATATAAAGCCACGCCGCAACGACGGACGAGAGCTGCTCGCGTAATTTATGAGCAGAAGAGAAGAGAGGAACAAACGCTTCTCAGAAGAAAGAACACGAAAAGCGTGAGATCGAGGAGATGATAAAACAAACTTGTCATGGTTACAAAGCCAGAGTGGTGGCCTGCAGGGATGGAAATGGAGAACTGGTAGTGGAATTACAGTCGATGCTGAGGATTTGGCAAGACCACTCCTGCAGACTGTATAACGGCGATTACAGACAAGATACCGCTGTTAGGCAGAACGATCCATTCGTAATGGACGACGATGTAAGAGAATTCCGCTCACGCGACCTAGACGATGTCTAGACTTAAGTCTAATAAAGCCGCGGACGCAGACGGCCTGTCGGCTGAGCTTTTTAAGGCGGCTGGAGATGAGCTGGTAAGGTGCACGCACCATCTCATTTACAAGATATTGTCGGAGGAAATCATGCCCGACGAATGGAATCTCAACATCGTTTGCCCGGTCCATAAGAAAGGAGACCTCTATAACTGCTCAACTATAGGGGAATAAGTCTCCTTAACATCGATCTTCTCTGCCGTATTGTGTGAACGCCTGAAACCATTTGTGGATAAATTGATCGGCTCTTATCAGTGTGGTTTCAGGCGAGGTAAATCCACAATAGACCAAATATTTACGCCACGGCAGATCTTGGAGAAGACCTAGGAATACCAAATCGACACTCACCACCTCTTCGTCGATTTCAAGGCCGCGTATGACAGCGTATATAGAGACGAGCTGTACAAAGCCATGTCTAGTTTTAACATCCCTGTCAAACTCGTCCGACTGTGCAGGATGACAATGGAGAATTCTCGCTGCTCCATTAAGGTCGGTAATGAGCAAACCGAGACCTTCGATGTTAAAAAAGGGTTTAGGCAAGGTGACGCGCTATCATGCAACTTTTTCAACATCGTGCTTGAAAAGATCGTGCAAGAGTCACTGGCCAACACAAGAGGTACGATTTATTTCAAGTCTACGCAATTGCTTGCGTACGCCGACGACATTGACGTGATTGGACGGACACAGCGAGACGTCAATGAGGCCTTTGTAAGCATTGAGATAGAAGCGGCTAAGATGGGTCTCAAGGTTAATGAGGGTAAAACCACACATTTACTTTCATCTAAAAGAGACGGACAACACCGACGTATTGGCTAGAACGTCACCATGGGCGGATATAACCTTGAAGTGGTCAAGGAATTCGTCTACCTTGGCTCACTGATGACCCGCGACAACAACACCAGCGCTGAGATAAAACGCAAAATCACTCTTGCCTACCGCTGTTCCTTTGGGCTCAAGGGGCAATTGAGAAGTAGAGGACTCTCTCGGAAAACCAAGGTGACACTTTATAAGACCTTAATCATCCCAGTCCTCCTTTACGGCGCAGAGGCTTGGACCTTAACCAAACCGGATGAAGATACCCTTGGTCGTTTCGAGACGTTTGTTCAAACGGTGTATGAAGGAGAAGAAATAACAAAGAACTGTACGGGTTGTACAGCGACATCGGCCTGGTACGACGTCTACGGATACAGCGTCTAAGGTGGCTAGGCCATGTAGAGCGCATGGAAAATACAGCTCCGACCCGAAGAGTCTTCGAATCTACTCCGGAAGGAAGACGCGGCAGGGGACGGCCGCATCATCGGAGACGCACGCAGGTGGAAGGGGACCTTAACCAACTGGGCGTGTGGCGCTGGAAACAGCTGGCCAAAGACCGTGCCAGCTGGACACGCTTGTTGGTTGAGGCACAGGTTCACCACGGACTGTAGCGCCACCTAAGTAAGTAAGTAAGTAAGAACCGCTGCTTCTTTGGGCTCAAGAGGCAACTGAGAAGTAGAGCCCTCTCTCGTACGACCAAGTTGACCTTATATAAGGCCTTAACTATCCCGGTCATGTTATACGGCGCAAAAACATGGACTTTGTCTAAAGCGGATGAGGAAATCCTTGGTCGCTTCGAGAGAAAGATTCTGCGTGCGATTTTTGGTCCCATAAACACAGAGGGGGGCTAGAGGAGAAGATTCAATCACGAACTACACGGGTTGTACAGCGACATGAGTCTAGTCAGGCGTCTACGGATCCAACGCCTAAGATGGCTAGGCCATGTAGAGCGAATGGACACCACAGCTCCAGCCCGTAGAGTATTTGAATCGAACCCCGAGAGACGAAGAAACAGAGGACGGCCGCACCTAAGGTGGCGCGCACAGGTGGAAAGGGACCTCAACCAACTGGGCGTGCGGCATTGGAAAAGACTAGCGAAAGATCGTGCTAGATGGAGAGGCATGTTGGTTGAGGTCCAGGTTCATCCCGAACTGTAGCGCCCGTTAAGTAAGTAAGTAAGTAAGCACTTGTGAAGTTGCTGTCTTTGCGGACGACACTTGCGTTTATACATCGGACCCATTAGGCCATGATGTAGTTACCAAATAACAATATGGAGCAAATAAAGCTGAAAAATTGAAGTTTAAACTAAACGCTTCAAAGACTCAGACCGTCTTTTTTACGAGGAAGAGAAAAGCATGTTTCTTACCAAACAACACACTTACATTAAACAATATTCAGACAGATTGGGAATCAAGTACTAAATATCTCGGGGTACACTTAGATAAAAGACTAACTTATAATCTCCATGTCCAAGAAACCATTGACCAGGGCAAACATTTGTCCCTCATCACCTCTTTGGTATAATAAGGAACTACGTACTCTCAGCAATATAAGAAACAAGTTATAGAAAAAGTATTTAATATCCAATTCTGCCTCCGATTATATGAAGTCCAACAAGCCTCCCTACGCTTCTATGTCCTCTGTGAATTTCCTTATAACTTATACCTCGGAAGAATGCAGACGTCTCTAATAACTTTCGACCAATTCAGCAACGTCAAAAAAAGTCTTACGACCCCAAAGCAGTGTTGGCCCAAAGTTAATCTGATTAACGATTAAAAATTAATGATTAAAATCGTAATCAAAAATGTTGATTATGATTAATTAATCAAAATCAATTTTAAAATGATTAAGATTACTAATCATAATCATTAATCGTTAATTTTATTATTAGATTAACTATGTCCAAATTAAATGTAAGTTTAAATTTGATTGATTTAAAAGGCTGATCGATTCACCGTGAAGAACTGTTTGGGGCGATGGCCGAATTCGGGATCCCGGTAAAACTGATCCAGTTGTGTCCCGCCACGCTAAAAAACACGCGATGCACCGTGTAACTCGGTTCTAGGACCTCGGAACCATTCGAAACATGCACCGGATTTCGGCAAGGAGATGCGCTGTCATGTGACTTCTTCAACCTGGTGCTGGAGCAGATAGTGCAACGGGCAAGCGTCAACAGGGAAGGTACTATTTTTTACAAGTCCATCTAGCTGCTAGGATACACGGATGATATCAACATCATCGCGTGTTCTCGCCGTGGCATTGTGGAAGCATTCACGGCGATTGAAGAACAGGCGAAACAAGTTGGTCTTAAGATCAATGAGGACAAAACGAAATACATGCTCTCAAGCAAAAACCAATCCGTCGCTCACCACCTGGGACAAAATATAACAATTGACAGCTAAAATTTCGAGGTAGTTAAGGAGTTTGTCTACCTCGGGGCAAACGTAAATTCCACAAATGACACCACAGTGGAGATCCGGCATAGAATCGCCCTTGGCAACCGCTGCTACCTCGGCTTTGTCCAAACAACTAGTGTCAAAACTCCTCACTCGAAAGACAAGAGTCATGCTTTATAAAACGCTCATACTGCCAGTCTTGCTGTACGGAGCCGAAAGCTGGACGATGAGCAGGACAGCGGAGCTGATTTTGAGTTCTTTCGAAAGAAAAATTCTGCGCCTGATATTTGGTCCTGTCTGTGAGAAAGGTGAATGGAGAAGAAGACACAACCGCGAACTCTACGAGCTGTACCAGGATGTGGATGTAGTCCGGAAGGCAAGGATCCGTCGACTACACTGGCTCGGCCACATCGAGCGCATGGACATCAACGCTCCAGCTAAGAATGTCTTCGACTCCGAGCCTCCTGGTTCGAGAAGAAGAGGAAGACTGGGCCTCCGTTATAAAGACCAAGTAATCGCGGATGTAAGACACATTGGTCTTGACAACTGGAAGCAGCGTGCCCGGGACCGTCAAGGATGGAAGGCAGCTATAGCTCAGGCTCAGATCCTCCATGGATCGCAGGCCTGATAAGTAAGTAAGTAAGTACATATGTTTCAAGAAATAATCATAATCAAGTTAATCAATTAATGAATATTGATGAATGATTAACTCCAATAATCATTATTAAGACTACTTTTTTAATCACGATTATTTCAATCATGATTAATTTAATCTGATTAAAATTAATCAAATTAAGTAGTTGATTAAAAAATGAATCGATTAATGCCAACACTGCCCCAAAGCCATCTCAAATACGACTTCTCTCCAGGTACAGATGGTCTCCCAAGCATATTCCTCAAGAAATGTGTCAACTCTTTATACAAACCTCTATATATCCTCTTGCAGGAGTCTCGGAGTTTTGATAGGAGCCTAGGAGCCTTGACAGGAGTCTCGGAGTCTTGATAGTAGTCTAGGAGTGTTAATAGGAGCCTAGGTGTTTTAACAGGATTCTAGGAGTATTGACAAGAGTCAATTTTTTTTTTTTATATAGGGCTAGTGCTATCAATAGCAATGCGGCACTGCGACCTTTGCAGATCTATTGTGCCTGCTAGCCGATTTAGCCGAGTAGCCTCTCCACCTCCCCAATGAAGTTGAGAATGCTTCTCGTAGGAGCCAGGGTGATCCCCTCAGGAGTCATAACTTCACTGAGAAGGATACGCTTCCTAAGATGGCAGAGAGCAGCACACTCACACAGTATGTGTTCTGCCGTCTCTTCGTCCTCAAGACAGAGCCGACACTCAGTTTCAGACGAGAGGCTAATTTTGTTTAAATGATATCTCAGACCGCAGTGTCCCGTTAGATAGCTGACTAGTCTTCTGATATCCATCCTATTGAGTTTGAGTATGTCAATAGGGTGCTTGTTCAGGGGTCGTATAAGTCGTTCAGATTGACGGAGTCCCCGAAAGCTGTTCCAAAAGGACAGGTGTAGTAATTTTTCCCACTTCCCTAAGAAGTAATTTATCTTAGACGCGGGAATACCGCAGAATGGTCCCGGACCTGTATACTTGTCACTGAAGCCCTTCCTGGCAAGTTGGTCGGCAATGTATGTATACATGTATGTTGGCGTTACAGTCCATGAAGAACCTGAGCCGAGCTTCTCTCAATCACCCATGTTGAGTGTGATTTCATTTCCCCATAGGTGAAAGGGACCTACAGTTTATTGCCGGTTCCGAACGGCGAATTTCGAGAAGCTTTTCATGACAATTTTACTACAGGGGGTTTTGTCAAAACCCCGCTGAGGAGAAACACCGTGAAAAACACGTTCGATGACATGGCTGTGTCGGGATTCGATGCCGTGTCATCGGCGTCAGAGGCCAACACACTACCCACTGCGCCACGATGCTCTCCATGTACAATACAGCTCCGACCCGAAGTGTATTCGAATCCACCCCGGAAGGAAGGCGCGGCAGAGGACGGCCGCATCAATGGTGGTGCACACAGGTGGAAGGGGACTTTAACCAACTGGGTATGCGGCGCTCGAAACAGCTGGCCGTGCCGGCTGGAGACGCTTGTTGGTTGAGGCCCAGGTTCACCACGGACTGTAGCGTCACCTAAGTAAGTATAAGTCCCAGTTGGCTTTCTTATAATTGAAATTAGTGTTGTTTGTTAGGTTAGGTGACAAAGCGGTACTACATTTTACTGGCAAATGGTCAGAGCTCAAATCATTTACCACGATAGGTTGGGTAAAAAGTTCCTCCATATTCGTGAGCAAAAAGTCTAAGGTAGATGGATTAGCACGATGGTTTGGGGGAATGTAAGTAGAATGGCCTAAAAACGCCTGTTTAATTAAATCAACTTTGCACAACGAAATAAAACAAGTAAAATTGAAAATCAATTGAACTCCATTCAACGACAAAACTTTCAGTGCGGGAAAAAGGCAAAAAACAAAAAAATAAATAAATTTCGTCTGAAAATTTCAAATTCGTAAAAATCCCATATGAATTGCGTCTCCACCCCAAGTGAGGATATCCCACTATTTCCCAATCAAATCAATTACACCAACCTCGCCACAACACATAATTGTGCCATTCGAAAACTCTAACCACGTCTGAATCCCAATCATCTGCTGAATACGAAAACGAATAAGAGAAAGCGAGACAGAGCGAAAGAGTGAAAAAGAAAGAAGAAAAAGAAACGAAACGAAGAACCTACCAACCAGTGTCCGTGTCTCTTGCACATTAAATCATTTTAAATCACTTTTTCCCGACTTCTGTTCAAAAACGCATTCAATATTCATCAATCCACAGACAAGGAGAACGAAAAACAACTAATAAAATAGAGAAAAAACAAAAAAACGTAATTATCTATCGAACTGTTGTGGTGGGGGCATATCTAGAATCCAACACGAGAAATTTTGTAAAACTTCAAGTCCCTTTCTCCCAATATAATTGCCCCAAAAACGACGGCAGAGAAGGTCGGTCGTTCGCTCGTATTGAAGGAAAATCGAAAAAAGAAAAAAAAAAACGGGAAAAGCGACGACAAAAGTTTTTTTTTTTTTTGGTGTTTTTTGCTGTGGCTAATTGGAAAGCGAACATTTACGGATACCTTTGGAATCCTTGAAACCTTTCCATTCCGATTGGATCTGATCGAAAAAAACAAAAAACGAGTAGTCGGTACCAAAGAATTCGTCGTACCCCGTAGAGAATCGAATCGAATCGAGTCGAGTCGTGTTCGTACCTATAGCCTGTGACCAAGTTCATAATCGGTGATTGAGAGCGAGAGAAAGAGGAAATTGAAAAAAAAAACGTCGAAAAATAAATTATTAATTAGAAATCGGTGTCGAGTCGAGAAAATTCCATTTCAATCGGAAATCCTCAAAATCGAATCTCTAGTGACCCGATCGTGTTGAATTTTAGATAATTTTTGTGGTTGTTTTTCGGTTTTTCCCCATTGCAATTGTTTTTGGTTTTTTTTCTGTCTTTTTCCACCACGACCTTTACGAGTACACACCACTTGGCACTTGTGCAAGGATCTCTGTTCCGTGTGTAGTGTGTAGGAATTGATGAAAAATTCTTACATAAAATCAAAAACTTTGAAACCCAACTAGTGGTGGTGTGGTTTTCCTTTTTTGTTTTTTTCTTCTTGCCCTCACGCTGTTTTTGCAGTAATCGAATACGAAATTTCAAAATTCGCAATTTGAACAAAGAAAAGAACGAAAGAAAGGAAAATGCACCTCGCGAGAGTGTGTGTGTGTAGTAGTCATAGTGGCCGTCGTGTCGTGTTCGTGTTCGTGTGGTGGAAAACGACATTCCCAAAATGTTGATGGCAAGTGCGAAGTGAGAATATACACCAAAGTCTATCACCAAAAATCACAACAACAACAATAACGACGACATAAAGTCATCACCACAGTGTGTCGAATGGGAAATAAAAAATTTCAATGAAAATCGCAAAGAATTTTCCATAAAACAAAAGGCAATTGGCAAAAAGAAAAAAAAAAACCGAAAAACAACAAAAATCTATTTTTTTTTTTTTTAAATTAAATAAAAATAAAACAACATGGCAGTGAACGGTGCCGACGAACACAGCGGTGTAGAACACACGAGTTGATCTCTTCTCTTTTCTATTTGCAGTTCTTTTTCACTTCCCCCAAATGTACTTGAATGTCAGGCCGCAACGTCGTTTCGTAGTCGTAGTCGAATTTGTAAGAAAGCAAATAACAATTAAGTAAAGCGAACTTGCGACCAAGGCCAGAAAGGATATACAAACACAAACCGCGGACCCATCAAGACGAGGCTAAAATTTTGTGAAAAGTTTGAGTGAAAAACCAACAACAACAAAAACAAAATAAATCGCCGTACGACGACGCAAAAGTGTGAAAATTTCAAAAAAGACAAAAAAAAAAAAAAAATAGATATTGTTTCCCCTCCTCCTCCACCGCCTACTCTTTAAGACCGATTCGTTTTTGTTGGCAAAAAGGCAAACGCGCGGACAGCCAAGAAGACAGCAAGTGAGAAGCAATCGCAGAGCAGCAGGAAATCGCACAGTCGAAGTTGAATCGAAAGAAGAGAATTTTGGGTTTTTTTGGTTTTGTTTTCCTTTTTAGTTTTTTTGGTTTTTGTTTTTTGAGCGACAGCAGGCAATAGTAGTTCCGTGTCCCTGTGCTCAACTACCCTTGTAAGCCCGTGCTCCCACACCATATTCGAACAAGAGTGAAGAGGAACAGTAGCAGCAGCAGCAGCCCCCCGATTATAGTAGCTGTAGATAGGTGAGGCAAAGGCGATGCAAGACGTTATTTTATTTTCATTCTTTCTTTCTTGTCTTGTCTTCTATTCGAATCTAGAGTGGAGCACGACGAACGACGAGCGTCGTACTGTGCTTGTATACAATAAAGAGGCGCGCGGAGGTGGTTTGCAATATATCCAACAACGACAACAACAAGAGAAAGAGAACAAGACGACGACGACGACGTTGACACGATAAACGACGCGAGTACACATAGCGCTGCCAACTGGTAGTTTTGGGTACCACCGTGTTTCTCGGAGTGGAAAGTGCACTTCTGTTTTGTATTGAATAATGAGTCGACATGAAGGTAAATCAATTTAATCCACAAAATTCTACTTTACCACCATCACTTGAACGTCATCATTTGTTATTTTTTTTTTCTCTTTACATCTCAGGAGTTAGCTGCGATTCATGTCTTAAGAGCAATTTCAATGGCAGACGATACAAATGTCTCATCTGCTACGACTATGATTTGTGTGCGGATTGTTATGAGGAAGGTGTCACTAGTACACGACATTCGGTCGATCATCCAATGCAATGTATATTAACCCGTGCCGATATTGAATTGTATTTCGGTGGTGAAATGCTTAATTCGGAACAACCACAGAGTTTTACCTGCCCCTATTGTAAGAAGATGGGTTTTAGTGATTCAACATTATTGGAGCATGTTAGTTCGGAACATACGGAAACGAGTCTGGAGGTTGTTTGCCCGGTATGCGCTGGTCTGCCGGGTGGCGAACCGAATCTAGTCACTGATGATTTTGCCGGTCATTTAACATTGGAACATAGGAATGGTCCCAGGGAGCTGATATCGTTTCTAATATCCTTTTTAAAAAACAACTACACACACACAGGGTAATGTATTCGTTTTGTTTATAAACTTGACCCCATTTGGTTAGATAGTTGTTAACTTGATCGTGATACACGCTGAATTGCATTCGGTTATTGTGCCAAAAATTTCAAAACTACGCGACCTTGGAGAGCTTTTGTTTTTCGCGCGCCGCGCGTATAACTTAGTGGACGCTCGTGGGTTCTTTGATTCGATTTTTGAGTTTTTTTTGTATTTCAAAAAATAAGGCGCTGACAACCTGCTTAGGTAGATTGGACGGTGTTCAGTGTGGTAGTAGTGAAGAGGATGATGATCTGTTCTCTCGGGATTTTAAGGAATTCGGGTGCAGAGCTGTTGACATCATACAACTGGTTGTTCTAGCGAAATTCAATTGTTCTCCTTCGAGCGTAAAATGGATTTATTTAAAGCAAATATGCGCCATCATTATTGACAGCTTGTCGGCATGATGCCATCTTTGAAGAATTTTCGATTGAAGAGATGAATTACGTTGTTTGCCTTGAAGCCAGCTTAATACCATTGAAAGATACCATCGGCGGAAACAGAAATAAATGGTCGCCAGACGGTGCTAGGTCCAACCAAAATTCATCAATTTCTTCCGGGGCATCAAAGACGTGGTCTAACATTCCTATGTTGGAACTTTACTTAGTTAACAGGCCAGCAATCCATGGATGAGCTGAGCCTGAGCTATAGCTGCCTTCCATGCTTGACGGTCCCGGGCATGATGCTTCCAGTTATCAAGACCATGTTGCCTTTCATCCGCGGTTACTTGGTCTTTATACCGGAGGTTCGGTCTTCCTCTTTTTCTAGAACCAGGTGGCTCTGAGCCGAATACCCTCTTAGCTGGAGCGTTGGTGTTCATGCGCTCGATGTGGCTGAACCACTGTTCAGTCCTTCCGGACTATATCCACATCTTTGTATAGCTTATCGACTCCGTACAGTAAGACTGGCAATTTAAGCTATTTGTAAAACTTGGCTTTGGATCTTTGAGAGAGGAGTTGTGACCCAAGTTGTTTGGACCAACCGAAGTAGCAACCGTTGCCAAGGGCGATTCTATGCTGGATCTCCATTGTGGTGTCGTTTGTGGAGTTAATTGAACGTATTTCTCACGGTGCTTCTCCTCAGCGGGGTACTGACAAAACCCCTTGTAGTATAGTTGTCAAGAAAAACTTCTCGAATCTCGACGTTCTGAACCAGCAATAAACTGTCGGTTCCTTCCGCCTATGCACCTATGGGAAAATAAAATCTCACACAACAGGGGTGATTGAGAGATGAGGACAAATAGAGCTGATATTCCAGTCGTCGGGCTTGCCTTCATCTTCCCCAAATTCTACAGACGATCTGGTGCATGCTCCCTACCAGAACATCGCCGCCAGCCTTGAAAAGCTCTGATGGCAAACAGTCTAACAATCTGAGCCTGCGGCCTTGTTCTTCAGCTTTTGAATAGCTGTGCGAAATTCTTCGATGCTAAGTGGGAGGACTACTTCAGCGGCTGGAGTTGGGATTTCCTCTCTCTTGGTCATGCTCGTTAAGCAGCTGCTGGAAGTGCTGCTTAAATACATCCACTATTCCCTGCGGGTCGGTGACAAGATTACCCTCGCAGTTTCGAAGAGCCTGGGTGTCTTTTTTTGAAGCCTTCTACAAGGCTTTTAGCCCTCTTATAAGAGGCCCGTATTTTATGTTTGTCCCTAGACTCCTCGATATCCTTGAGCTGGGAGGCAGCGAAGATTCTTTTCTTTAGTCGCGGTAGTTTTTTCTCCTCCCTTCTTCTGGCTCGGTACTCTTCTTGCGCTGCCCAGGTTTTCCTCTGCTGCGCCTTTTGGCACGCCTCGTCGGTTTCTGCCTTTTTCTGCTCACACTCGCCATCATACCACGGGTTTCTTGTCGGGGGTGGTAGGTATCCTAAGGCAGTTTCGGCTACTTCCTGAATGGCTGAGTGGCAATGCAGCCACATTTTATTGGCATTTGTGTTCGACGTAGGCATATCGTAGAGTTTTTCGCTCAGCTGCTCCCTGTAGACTCTGGCAACCTCCGGTGTGCTCAGGCGCCCAATGTCGAACCTCCTCCTGATGGGCTGGTGCAGCTTTCTGAGATCGCCAGGTTGCTGTGTGGATTCGCTTGCGAGGAAATCTTGTGCTACTTATCACCGCATTACGAGCTGTCGCAAAGTCAGCGAGTCGGAAGCCGTTATCTGTTGTATCGTGGAGGCTGTGCTTTCCGATCACTCCGCCAAGGGTGTTTTCCTTTCCGATTTTGGCGTTGAAGTCACCGAGCACGATTTTAACATCGTACTCCGGACAAGCTCCGTAGGCGTTGTCCAGGAGGTCATAGAAGTCCTCCTTGATAGGGTCTTCAGCCTCGTCGGTAGGGGCGTGTGCATATATAAGGCTGATGTTATAAAATCTGCCTCTGATGCGGATCACAGCCAGGCGATCACTTATAGGCTTAAAGTCGATGACCTTCGACCTAAACCGCTTTCCCACGACAAATCCGCATCCCAGTAAGTGCAACCTTTTGTGACAGCTGTAATAAATGTCGCAATATTTCTTCCTAATCATACCGTTTCCTATCCAGCGTATTTCCTGGACCGCAGTAATATCCGCCTTATACTGCGTGAGGATTCCTTCTAGTTTATGAGCAGCTCCGGGAGTGTACAGGGTTCTGACATTCCAGGAGCATACTCGCAAATCGTGTTCCTTTTTCGTGCGTTGTCGTCGTCGAGTATCCGTCCGTGTATCCGAGGCATCTTGCTCATTCATAACTTTTAGGTTTTTTACGTGGGCGGATCGTTAGCCCACCGCACAACCGCCATTCTGGTCGGTTTTTTTTTCGCTGCATACGTTTGTTCACCTCCCAACGGTTGTTGAAGAGGCTATCCAGAGGGCGCCGCGAGGAGGCCGTATGTCAACTTGACCCGGGCATTTAAACAGGGATCGTTGCTGGCATCTCGCCAGGTTGAGAGCAATCAACAACTTTACCCTGTATGTCCGAGCCCATGCCCTCCACCCTGAAATGTCACCGTATTTTAATAGGATGTGGAATCTTCGTAGATACCAGTAACCCCTAGCTAACAGAAATACGCTTACCCACGAAACTGCCCTTAGGACCTACATTACGGGACTGGTTAGCCACTTGGGCAATATTCTCCTGATGGTCAATAATAGGATATTGTTCGATGGAAGCTCATATATATGTATTGTTCCCGTTACGTTGGCACTTTCGGCGCCTTAGGTCGCTCATTATGCGTACCGCCAGGTTACTTGCATTCTGTAGCATGTATTTTGCAACATTCACAGGAGGGCGTTCCTCTCGTTTGTGTATCGTGGGCAATGAAAAAACACCTGTTCCACGCTTTCCGAATCCTGTTCACAGTGTGGACAGTTTTGACAATGTCTTGTTTGTGTTTGTAGAAATATTCTCTGAAACATCCTTGTCCAGTCAGAATCTGAGTTAGATAAAAAGCTTGCTTCACCGTGGCCTCGTTTTATCCCTACGTCGATTTCTGGCATAAGACGATGCGCCCATCTTTCCTATAAAGATTCGTTCCTTTGTCGCTGCGATACTGCGATTCCTTTCGTGTTTCGAACTCGATCATTTCGAAGTCTTTCCATTTCTTCAGCAAATAAGTCGATGGGAAGCATGGAAGATACAACGAGAATGGCATCGTTTGATACCATTCGAAAAGCACTAGCGACCCTAAGTGCGGTGGACTGCTTTAACACCACGTACGTAGGACTTAACTTTTGCGGCACTTGCTCGGCTCTTGCAATAAGAAGTCTTTTGGTCTTTTGGACCATCTGTGTATGTATGTATATTGCTCATTAGCCTTGAAAGTGCACTGATAGCTTGGTGATTGATAGGTGGTGATTGAAATCTAGCCGCGCGTCCATAATAACTCCCAAGTACTTTATGAATAGTTGTGAGACTACTTCGTGCCGCCCGACTCTAAACGATATGTTATGAGGCGCTCGCTCATTGGTTTATTTAAAGCATAAATCCGCATCCAAATAGGCGCTGCCTTTCCCCTCTGTAGCAATCACCTTAGTAAAGGATGCAGTTTTTCATCCTCTTTTTGCCCGGCCCATCCCACCGCACTTCCTGGATTGCGGTAATGTCTGTTTTGCTAAGGGCCTCCGCGAGTTCACACGAGGAAAGTCACATTCATTGTCATTTTTTCGTTTGCTGGGGTCCTTGTCAGAGGCTTGTGGTTATCACTGAACCATTCGTTTATTTACCTGGTGAAGGGGTGGGGCTAGAACCCTCAACTGGGAGGCTAGATCCCTTTTGTTTTTCCCTCAGGCGGAGGATCCAGGTGGAACCTCGCTGGGGTTGTGAACGCCGCCGTTGGCTCTACTACATATATATGTAGGTCCTGACCCGTTCTTGGAGATCTCCTTTTGGACCTGGCCATAGAAATATGTTCGAACAGCTCCAAAAGGGATGTGGACGCCGCCGTTCACCGATCGTTTAATTAGCTCGTTCGCCGCCGTCCTGAAGAAGAGTTAAGCCCTGGAACCGACTAACTGTTACACTTCCCCCTCTCGTTAGCAGCCCCAACGACTACCCACTGGGATTGGCTCCATCTTTGGTCGAAGGTACTAAGCTCCCGAGTTTCACCACGTGGAGGTGAAAGAAGGAGTTCGTTGACAGAGGATAGGTGCAGCCGCTTAAGTCAGCATAAGTCGCTTGTCGACGCTTAGAAACTCGCTGCAATTCGCGAGTATGAGGTCTTAGCTTTGTCAAGTGAAGGCATCAGCTTCCGGTTGATCGTTGTTAGTTCACGATCTTGACGTTCTAAAATTTTAAAAATTCGAGTTGCGCAGACTTGAAATAGATCGTAGCTCTTGTGTTGGCCAGTGAGTCTCGTAGGATCGATCCTTTCAAGCACGATGTTGAAGAAATTACATGCAGTGCGTCACCTTGTCTAAAACTTTTTTTAACATCAAAGGTCTCGGTTAATTCGCTACCGACCTTAATGGAGCAGCGAGAGTCCTCACTGATAAGAGCGTCCACACAGTACGGCAGAGAAGATCTTGTATGCGATGTTAAGGAGTCTAATTCCAGTTGGGGCAGTTATAGGGATCTCCTTTCTTGTGGACTGGGCATCGGGCATGCTTTCCTCCGACCATATTTTACAGATAAGCTGGTTCATGCGCCCTACCAGATCTAGCTATGCGCAAGTGATTTATTGGTTTCTTAGGTCATAGCCTTTCTAAGGTTTCGACATGTAGCCTTCAAAACCAATTTCGGGGGTTAGGTGGAAAGTTCTCGGCCTGACAATCGAAGACTGCAATAGGCGGGTTAAAACTGATTTTATTTTTCTATGTAATCTCCCTTGATACACAAGGGACACACTTAGTTCAGTGTTTCTCTAACATCGGTATTCCTCTTAACTTCTTCATTCCATGTGAGATGTGCTTCCCAGAAACATATTTCTTCAATCGTGGCTTGTCGCCCTTGGTCGTCTTGTGGCAGACATAACAATCCGCTAATGGCTTACCATAAAATGGCAATTCCTCGTCTTTCGCATTGCTAAACCTCTTTGTGCACAGCCGACACGTGTACGATGTGTCGGTCGAGTGAATTTCCTTCACATGCGCCTCGAGATCTTTCTGATTCTCTGATTCTGATTCTTCCAATACTCGCACTTGAATCGACTCGTCTTTTTCCTGTTCTTGCTATACACCTTTTGCTCGTCAACCGAGGTGAGGAGGTTCGAACCGAAACTCGATTCACCTTTGCCGCATTCAATTTTCGGCATGAGATCGTGCATATTGAGCTCGTCGTCGTCCGACTTATTTGCCAGCCTATCCTTCTCCTCTTCGCCGAATCCATCCGTAACATTCTCCATGTCGAGGGCTTTAGCAGGTTCCAACAACTGAATGTTCTTGTACTTCGAATCCTCTCGTCGAAACCATCAATTCGCTGCTCGCCATCCGACTACGGTTTCTCGACCTTCGAGGTCAACTCGGCCATATTGACAGACGTAAATGGCCTTTCGGCCGGCTCGTTCTCTAGCTTTTGTTTCTCACTGAGTAGCACCTTAAAGGCTTTCATGGGAACACATGGAAGTCTATGGTGCTAAACCAGGAGGCGAGGGGGAATAACTCAAAACCAGCAGTTTTCCCATCGTCAACACACCCTTGTGCACAGGCGCAATGTCCTGGTAAAAGATAATCTGTTTCTTCAAGCCAGGTCTTTCCTCACGAATTTCGATATTCAGCTGGTCAAGACGGTTGGAGTAATATTAGCCCTTTGGGAGGCACTCTGGCAATGACCTTTCTGGCAGCTGCGATCGACTTTATCTTCTTTGGCGCTGAATCACCGGCTTCCACCTGATGCTTGGACAGCTGTTTCGTTTTTGGCGTGTAGTGGTAAACACATGTCTTGTCTACGGTAACAAATAGCCTACTGAATAGGTCCAAGGATTGCTGCTAAAGTCGTCTGCGCATATATTTTTGGTTGGCATTCATCAAGTGTGGCGCCCATTTTGCGTAGAGCTTTCGCATCCCTGATTCTCTGTACAAGACGTTTCGAACTTTTTGCACCGATCACTGCGGTTTTTGGCCGTCCTTCACGTGGGTCATCTTCGTGGGATGTGGGGCTACGTTTTAGGTTCAGCTAGTTTGTCTGCTTGACAGTTACCTGGTAATATCACTATTATTGGTGATTCAAGGGCTCTTATTGCCGCTTGGCTGTCTGTGTAGATGACAATGTCACTGTTGTCTATCGATCTCAAAGACAGCCAGACGGCGGCCTCACTATTCAGCTTGGAATACATTACAGTGGTTCGGTAGTCTGAACGATTGGCCGATTTTCAAAGTCGGTGCGTAGACCGACCTGTCCTGGACCCGTCCGTGTATATTTCCTTTGCATCATTCCCATCCCATTATCGTCGGTTGGGAATTGTTGTTTTATACAGAAACTTGAAGTCGAGGATCAGGGTTAAGTAGTCCACTGTTTTGGTGGAGAATACCAGCGTGTCGCTTTTCGGTGAACTTCCAATGAGCTGATTCCTTAAGTCGCAACCCCAATTTCTTTGCCTTTTCCTTGCCAAAAAGATTCAAGGGGAGAAGTTGAAACATCGTTTCGAGGGCTGCAGTGGGGGTCTTTCGCAGTGTCCCGGTTATAGTAGCGATGCATGCCATCCTTTAACTTCTGAGTAGAGTAAGTTTACAGTTAGATCTACGTCTAACAGTTTGTATTGCTCAGTCCCTAATCCAGCAACGCAAATATTGTTGATCTAAGACTCTAGGCGTGGGCCCTTGGCCTGAGCGGGATCTCGTCCTTGCTCACAACCTCCGGCTTGGTACCTTTACACAAATTGTTCGCCGCGGCAACAGTGGTCCTGAGGAAGGTTACAGCACTGTCATCGTCGCAGGCAATCAGTTTATAACATCGATAGAGCCACCCCCTATCGATGAAACAGGGAAGTTTCTTCTCCGGGCTATTTTTGCACATGGAGAGAAGGCTGAGATTAATCTTGCCGCCGAGGATTATCCAGTGCTCGTTGGTGATGTGTCACTCCTCATGGTCCCGATCTATGATCCCTACGACCAGATGGTCCCCCGCCACCTCGCTGAGAATGGGCGCCGCCATAGTGGGGTTGGGTATGGTATCATCGTGAGATCCAGGCCTGGAGATTCACTCACTTCTTTTAGCTGCGGAAGCAGATGTGGAAGGACCCATACGAGGTCTACTCTTTCAGTTCTCTATAGTCTTTGAAGCCCATTGTTACGAGTCTGCGTCTTTCTTAAACTCAACGGCTTTCCTTTGATCCCACGAGTAAACCGGTGTATAAAAGGTCCGGCACAACATAGCCCGTTCTACGGTGGTAAGGCGTGTATACTATGGGTCCTATTAAAACACCCAAAGGAGCTCGTTAGGTCTGGTTTAACCCCCAGCCTTCCCTCCCTCAGTACGGTTCTCTTGCTCACGCCACCAGGGAGTTTGATATCCGTTGTTACCTTTTCCTAACGATCCACTACGTACGATTGATTAATGAGGGTAAGACCATAAGGGATACTAACCGGCGGCTAGTCATTTTCAGCGAGTGCCCACGAGGAGGACTAGAGGAAGACGATTTTTGTCCGTCAGATTTGTGGTTACCCACCTACTGTGTTGTTCAGATTAGATTAGTAAGCAGCCTACGTATTTAAAACGGCTCCATTGATGGCTGGACAAGGTACTAGTCTCAATAAACACCCGAAGTCGGCAAAGAAGTTGGCGTGTGTTGACCAGACGTGCACACTCTCGAGTCGTTTTCAACATTCCTGCCTGAAATTCTCTCTCGTATTGCCTAGTGTGAATTCGCTAAGAGTTAAGACATTTTCGTCTATGTACATTTGCCTTGAATAACCACTTGCTTGCCCTCTTTGTGTAATCTGGTCAAGCTCTATAGTTACAACGCTCGTTACCGTTCTTAGTTCCCAATATTTTGTTTCAGCAAGTGAGGAGTTCATCAAGTAGTTCCTCGGATTTCAACTTTACATAGAACTCCTTAGCGGACTTAGTGCCAGCCTGAAGTCAGTGGGAATCAATCATCCAACGCAGTAAGCACTCAGGAACCTTTTGAGTGAAGAAGAAAGTAGGGAAAGGTATAGACAGTGCCAAAGGCTCCATAGGTTAGGTTAGGTACAAGTGGTTGGCATAAGCCACACGTTGGCCGAAGTCGGCCCATTGTGATACCACATGGATCATTTTACCTTGATCCGCTACCTGAGAACCAGCTGGTGCTTCTGATGAAGCGATGGAGGTGAGCTATTTTTAGATCTGGTAGCTCACTTAGACTTTCATAGAAGGGCGAGCCGAGGTAGATCCTTCTGCGATTCGCAAAAGAAGGGCATGTGCAGAGAAGGTCATGTATCGATTCCTCCTCCTCGTCCATGCAGCCGCGGCAGAAATTATTGGAGGGTAGCCCTATTCTGGCGGCGTGTTTTCCAACGATGCAGTGACCTGTAATGACACCCACTATAGTGCTTAAGGTTGCCACTAAGTCCCTGGTTCGTCCTAGGTTTAGCTTAGGCCAGATTTGTTTAGTGATGAAGCCGATATTACTTTCATTCCATCGGAGGTTGGTCGCCTCTATGGTTCGAAGTTTTATCATGTGCTTTACCGTACTTATTCGTGTTTCTAGGTACCCGAGGGTAGGAAGACTGAGTGTGCTTGACCCTAACTTTGCGAGTTCGTCGGCCGCGCAGTTTCCTGGAATATCCCATAGTACTTTAATGTTGAATTGTTCAGCCATCTGATCTAGAGATAGGCGGCAGTTAAGAGATGTCTTTGATTTGTGGGTTACCGCGTCCAGGGATTTCATCGCAGGTTGGCTGTCCGTGCAAATGATAATATCCTTAGCGGATATTACATTGATCCTCAGCCATGCAAGGGCCTCCGTTATCGCTGTTAATTCTGCTTGATACACACTGCAGTGATTTGGGTGTCTGAATGATAGGCTGAGGTCAAGTTCCTTGGAAAAGACTCCACTACCTACACCCGTCTTCATCTTGGAGCCATCGGTATAGAGGGAAATCGAGTCCTTCGGCATGACTTTCCCTTCAGCCCATTCCTCCCTGGATGGAAAGACAACTTCGAAGTTCCTAGTGAACATATTCTGCGGGATGATGTAGTCTGTGTCCATGGGTACTTTGAAGTGTTTTAGAACGGTGGTATGGCCTTTTTGTGAAGTGGGCCATTTTCTTATGCTCCTCATCCTTAGCGCCGCGCAGGCAGCAACTTGCTTGCTGAAAAGGTTCAATGGTGGAAGATGTAATAGAATACTTAGGGCTTCCGTGGGGATTGATCTATCTGATCGCTCCGCTTATGTATAAGGTGGCCGATCTTTGTACTTTCCTCAGAAGGTTTCGATTGACTGCTTTGCCCAGAGCAGTCCACCAAACTACGACGCCAAACAGGAGGATGGGCCTTATGACTGCTGTATAGAGCCAGTGCATAATGCTTGGTTGGAAACCCCACTTTTTGCCCACCACTGTCGTACAGCTGTAGAGGGCAGTGGTTGCTTTCTTGACGCGGTCAAGAATGTTGGGTTTCCAATTCAGCCTCCTGTCAAGGATTAGGCCTTGCTTTGTTAAAGAGCTTTCTGCTCTCTTTCCTAATTGAGACTATCTCTTTATTCCACCAGGGGGTTTGGGTTTGCCTTGGGGGTGCTAACCGCACAAGATTTAGACAGTGCTCTGTTAAGGATTCCTGTCGGCTCATTTACTAAGCTGCCTAGTTCCGCAGAGTAGGTAAGGTGTCTTGTCCCTAGGTAGGGTTCTACGTAGTTCAGTGCCTCAGCTCCCTTCAGGAACTACAGGAGAACTGATTGGCAAAAATATAGAAGATCCCATACAGAGGACAGAGCAGAGGTTGGACAGGCTTCCACTTGTGGCACTTGTGTTCTCTGCAATATGTGGAAAGTAAAGAAAAATTTTACAAAAAAATCCCTTCGAGCAACAATGCCATAGTTGTGTCGTCTACCTCGGCCATGCATCGCCTATCTAAACCAATAAATCTGCCTAACATTAGGTCGTTCCTTACTATTGTAGCTTTAAATGTTATTTTCCATAACCAAATAAATACGATGAGCCATCGGGAATACGTCATGGTGGTGGAGTACGTCGAATTCCAGGACGTACATTGGGTGGTCCACGATCCCGGAGGTCTAATATGTTAGTTAATTCTTCAAGTGGCCTATCAGCTTTATCACCATCCGGTCGTGATCCAGTCGATCCGATTGCCGAACTTCTGTCACAATTATCGGGCGTACGTCGTGGCCAACCACAAACATCTCAGCTACAGCAGCTGCAAATGCAAATTCAACTTGAACGACAACAAGTTACGGTAAGTATTTCGAGATCTCGTACTTGTATGTGTATGCGGTGTGATGATTTATGGAATTGACAGGCAACTCGACAGCAATTGGAACGATTGCCTAGACGTCAGGGACATCCGATGGTTTCCTCATCCAGTTCAAATGCAACCATGCAAGAGGTGGGCAACGGTAGCAGCAGTGGTGGTGGCGGCGGTAGTGGTAGTACACCAAGCGGTAGTGGCGGTGGTAGTGGTAGTGGCACAAGTGCTTGTCGTGCTACCGAATGGACTGTGAACAATACGTCAACGTCATCGATTCAACAGTCACAATCGAATGCAGGCGGCGGCACCGGTGGCGGCGGCGGCGGCAATTCGACACTCAACACTAGAGAAGTACCATTGAATACATCTGTGTTGACGGTTAACGATTTCGGTTTGTCGTCATGTCAATTTCTACAGCCAGCCGTTGGTGGAGTTGTCAGTGGTAATGCAGCAGCAGCAGCAGCAACAACAGGCAATGCAAACGCTTCTTCCGATGGTGGTGGTCAGCCGTCAGCGAATTCACAATTCTTGTTATCGAAATTCATGACACCGACATTGAGTGAAGATGAACTGGCACGCATCGAAAGGGATCGTGCCGATCGGTAAGTTTAAACTAAATACGAGTCTAATATGAAGGAGGAGGAGAGGAGGAGTATTGACTACTCTTTGTTTTTTTTTTATACATAGATCTCTTTTCGTACAGTCCGTGTTGCTATCCACTTTGGCCAATTTCGATCCAAGGTGGACCAGTAATAGTAAACATAAAAATCTCGAATCACAGTCGGACAGACAGATTAACACAAACGACAGCAGTGATAACACATCTGTACATAATAGGGACGTTGGCTCGAATGCCAATGACGAACAAACCGTAATGAATAACAATACCACACAAGCTATGAATCGTGACCAACAACAGCAAACGTCTCCCGAGGATTTTGTCGAAGAATACTCATTTCAAGCATCATACAACAATTCAAACAATACCATTTCGAAAAAGAAACCAACCTCATCGGGCGGCAAAGGTGGCGCACAACAGAATGCAACCGCCTCACCACTATTAGTCGATCGACGTGGTCGTCCACCACCACCCCCAAATACTACCGCCGGCGGCACACAACAATCGCAACCAGGTGGCGGCGGCGGTGGCGGTGGTGCCACCAATAACCAACAGCAAGCATCCAAGCTAACGCGCGAAATTAAAACAACAAGCTCTTCAATGTCTGCTTCAAATGAAATTCCAGATTCTAGGTAGTGCTGCTTTCATTTAATATTATTATTATTATTGAAACTTATTATTATATTATTGAAAAAAGATACATTTTGAAAAAACCGAAAAATACATTTAAAAAATGAAAAAAAAAATCCGCAAAAAAACACTACAAAATACAAAATTAACTAATATGTGAGCAAACGAAAAAAAAAAAAATCAAAAAACATGGAAAAAATGCAAAAAAAAAAATTGATTCGTCGTTTTTTTTTTTGTTGGTCCTGCTGCTTCCCCCCCCCCACCTTTTTGACATAAGATCCAAATCGTCGTCCCAGTTAGTGAGCCAGTCGATCGGTTTGTCCCTGTTGTCGTTGACTTATGTGTGTGTGTTGTTCCGCTCCGGTAAACCAGCAGCAAACACAGACCAGACTAGACTAGACTCCTTCCACAATACACGGAGTCCTTGAAAATACACTCCGCGACACTTGATTACCCTCACTTAAAGTTTCTATCTAAATCATAATATTACTTCGAATCTATTTTTACAAAACTATTATTTTCACTAGACTCGCTGGAACATCGTCGGAACGTATCCTGCCTTTCATTGTTTTATCGTTACTTTCATCATAAATGTATGTATGTATGTTGGCGTTACAGTCCATGAAGAACCTGAGCCGAGCTTCTCTCAATCACCCATGTTGTGTGTGATTTCATTTTCCCATAGGTGAAAGGGACCTACAGTTTATTGCCGGTTCCGAACGGCGAATTTCGAGAAGCTTTTCATGACAATTTTACTACAGAGGGTCTTGTCAGATCCCCGCTGAGGAGAAACACCGTGAAAAACACGTTCGATGACATGGCTGTGTCGGGATTCGATCCCGTGTCATCGACGTCAGAGGCCAACACACTACCCACTGCGCCACGGTGCTCTCATCATAAATGCTCTGACGAAATAGCCAGTTGCATTCCGCCACTTCACAACTTCTCCCGCGATACACGCCTATCCCCGACTTACTTATCAGGCCTGCGATCCATGGAGGATCTGAGCCTGAGCTATAGCTGCCTTCCATCCTAGACGGTCCCGAGCACGCTGCTTCCAGTTGTCAAGACCAAGATGTCTTACATCCGCGATTACTTGGTCTTTATACCGGAGGTTCGGTCTTCCTCTTCTTCTCGAACCAGGAGGCTCGGAGTCGAAGACCCTCTTAGTTGGAGCGTTGATGTCCATGCGCTCGATGTGGCCGAGCCAGTGTAGTCGACGGATCCTTGCCTTCCGGACTACATCCACATCTTGGTACAGCTCGTAGAGTTCGCGGTTTTGTAAAGCATGACTTTGGTCTTTCGAGTGAGGTCCCCGAATGCGCATGATTTCACTTTGAAGCCCGTTTTCTCGGTCGTACTGTCAAATATAGAAATTCTTTCCTCAACCGAACCACACGAATGTGGAACGCGCTATCTCGTTCGGTCTTCCCCCGTCGAGCTGAACCAGCCAGACGAGGATAAAAATCCCAGTATTCTGTTCAGCCCGATAATACCTACCTCTTCTAGTCCCGAAAGCAAGTATCTTCCCAGGAAAATATTCCTTTTTTGGGCTAGCGCCGGGCACTCGCACAGCAGGTGACGAACGGACTCAATTTCCTCTTCGTCCCTGCAGCTTCTGCAGAAGTCATTGTAGGGCTGGCCTAGTCGAGCTGCATGATAGGATAGCATGCAGTGCCCGGTGAGGGCACCGACTGCCCGTTCTTTTCTTATCATAGACGGGCCAAGTCGATTTCGCCGTTGCGCATGTATCTAAGCGACACCAGCACTTATTGGCTTTCACCAATAGCTCCGTCTGTATCTCCCTGTAGAGCGCACTGAGTGGTGCTTTGGCCTCAGCTGAGATCTGCGCAATGTTAGCACCTGATCCCACCCTAGCCAACTCGTCCGCCCTCTCGTTTCCGGAGATATTCATATGATCAGGTACCCAGCAAAGGGTCACCTCATTTACATTGGATATCTCTTCTAACTTCTCCTTGCAGAGTTTGACGAGTTTGGATCTTATCCATGCTGCCTGCAGAGCCTTAATGGCTGCCTGGCTGTCAACATAGATGCTGATCCTTTTTCCTGTAATATTCTCTTTGCTGATCAGGTCCGCCGCCTGCTTGATAGCGAAGACCTTAGCTTGGAAGACACTGCATCCATCATCGAGCCTGTAGGAGCGATGCCTGTTGGAGCGATGCATGACTACTTTGAGTCTTCAGGGGTCTTGGTCACTTTTTTAATTTTGTGGTGAACTTCTTCAATGCGATCCTCAGCAGCTTTAATCCAAGTAGAGTCACGGTCAGTGCAGTAATTAAAAAGTGCGTTGGGGCAACTTTGATGCCGAGCAAGGGGAGCTGAGATGATCCCCTTAGGAGGCAGCGCACTCATATGGTATGTGCCCTGCAGTTTCTTCGTCATAACTCAGACAGAGTCATAACTCAGTTTCAGACGACCGTATGGTAGCTGACCAGTCTTCTGATATCGACTCTATTAAGTTTAAAAATATGAATAGAGTGTTTGTTCAGGGGTCGTATAAATATCTTCGATTGGCAAAGTCAAAAGGGCAAGTGTTGCGATTTTTTTCACTGCCGCAGAAAGATTCAGGACTTACATACGTACCTTTCGCTGGAACTTTTCCTTTCGAGATGATCAGCGATTTCATTGCTTTTAATACCTTTGTGTCCTGGCACCCACCAGAGTTTGATTTTGTTTTTTTGGCTGGGTCTTTTAGGGCATCATGGCATTCTCTAACGGATTTGGAGTTCGTGCTATACGAAGTCAGCTCTGCTTGGCTATCATAGAGTATACTGATGGTTATTCCTCTTATGCCAGTCTCTAAGTTTAGATTGGCGGATGTTAGGATGGTTATAATTCAGATTAGAAGATACTGGGACTCATTCGTAGGGTCTTGCAAATCCTCCAATTTGGTCCAAAGATGCCGGCGAAAACGCCAGAAATAATTTTGGAGCCATCTATATACCGCCTAAGGCCTTTGACGTTGAGCAAGATATCACTGGTTTTCCAAGCTGTGCGGTTTGGGATCAATATCTTAAATCTCTTGTCAAAAGGGAAGGTGTGTGGTAATGCGTCTGAGATCGTGGTATTCATATCCAGCTCAGGAAGCTGTTGCAGGATTGACATGTGACCCATAGGTCTGTTCCCGAGCGAAGAATTCTGATTGCACCTGATTGCGACCTTTTTTAATAAAAAGGTGCAGTGGAGTAAGTCCAATTAGTTCTTGAGCTGCAGAAGGGCAGGTTGGCATTTTTTTTTTTGGCACAATTGCGCTGGCCTCTTGAGGACGTTACAGTATGAATTCACCTTAACAACACTGATTACGGCAATGTGCTTGTGCGTATTTCGTGTTTAGAAAACTAGGTTAGGTTAGGTATATGGGTGCCCTTTTGACATAAAGTCAATGCTCACGTAGACTACGTTGAGTCCATTGTGCCCACTTGTTTTGTTTAACCCGTTGATACCTATTCATTTTCCGTCGAGCTGAACCAGCCAGACGAGGATAAAAATCCCAGTATTCTGTTCAGCCCAATATTACCTACCTCTTCTAGTCCCGAAAGGAAGTATCTTCCCAGGAATATATTCCTTTTTTGGGCTAGCACCGGACATTCGCACAGCAGGTGACGAACGGACTCAATTTCCTCTTCGTCCCTGCAGCTTCTGCAAAAGTCATTGTAGGGCTGGCCTAGTCGAGCTGCATGGTAGGATAGCATGCAGTGCCCGGTGATGGCACCGACTGCCAGTCGAATGTTCCCACGATTGAACTTCAGCAGATTTTCCCTTCTTTTCTTATCATAGACGGGCCAAGTCGATCTTGCCGTTGCGCATGTATCTAAGCGACACCACCGCTTATTGGCTTTCACCAATAGCTCCGTCTGTATCTCCCTGTAGAGCGCACTGAGTGGTGCTTTGGCCTCAGCTGAGATCTGCGCAATATTAGCACCTGATCCCACCCTAGCCAGCTCGTCCGCCCTCTGTTTAAAACACTAACGAATACTGACAACGAAAACAAAATAAAAAACAGTCGAGGGACTAGCCGTAAAACAAAAACGAAAAGAGTTTCCAACTTCGGAGACTAATTCCCTAGTTTTTTTATTTAAATAAAAAAAAAATGTTACAAAACGCGTTGTTCGACCATGTAACGCATCGTAACGTTTTACAAGTGGAGTACAATGGACCAGTGATTGCGTCTGAGTGCTCCAGCGGATAGCAGAAGCCTTCAACAACGTTTTACAAGACCTCCTCCCCCCAAATTGCGTTACGTAATACTTGAATGCCCCCTTAATAAGACCTTCCCTACTTTCAAATTGTCTTCCTTACGCGTAAACTCTCCGCGACAGCCATCCCCAAACATTTTCAATTATGTTTAGATCGGGAGAAAGAGGCGGCCCAATCTAAAACTTTCACATTTTCTCTTCTAAACCATTGTTTTACACATGCTGCTGTGTGGATGGCTGCATTGTCCTGCTGGAAAATCCAACGTTCACCATCAAACATTTCGTGAAAATTGATTATTTGCATTTCCAGAAGCTCGATGTAATCCTCTGAGTTTTGCCGACCATCTAAGACAACCAGGATCTATTGGGCCATGAAATGAAATTGCAGCCCACACCATGACAGAGCCAACAGCAGTGTGACGATGTGACAGGAACATCTTCGATTTTCTCAAATCGTGGAAGTAATACTGAAAGCCATCATCAGAGCCATCCAAATCAAATTTTTTTTCGTCGGAAAAAATTACGGTTTCCCATTCTTTTTTTCAGTTTATTATGTGAGCCCGGCAGAATTCCAATCTCTGATCTCTATGACGCTGAACTAAACGTGGTTTTTTCTTCAGTTTTTGCTGTCGGAGATGTGGACAATTTTGAATCACCCTTTGAACTGTCCGCGACACTGGCTGAAGTTCCAACTTTCTCAGCGGAATTTAAAGCTTCACGTAAAATGGACCTGCGATCTCGTTCTGTTGTCGCTCTTGCTGTGCGCCCTTTTCGGTTTTTACCATAGACTAACTTCGGGTAATGTGATATAGGCATTCGTTTTCTGACAACTATTCGTAATTTTTATAACATATCTCATACTGCAATATGCCTTATTGCTTTTTGGTGTATTATGTAGTATATTACGAATTTAAAATTCTATAGCATAAGCCAGTTCAGAGTTTTTTCAACAAAATTGAAAGCAGTACTGTAACTCCCCTTAATGAAATTGGCGGGTAATCATATTACCCGAAGAGTTTTTAACCGAAAACACATCAGAATTGTTTCCATTGAAAATTAAAAATATTTGTAGCGATTCGCATGATTCACATACAAAATTAGGTTACCTTGTTGGAAGACATTCACTGTGAGCCCAAACTAAATCGCACTGCAAGCATGGGACTCATGTCTTGTTCTCCTTATTATCCACCTGGATGGATTTATTGTAAAAGTCACAAGCAGCACTGTCCCAGTTAGGTGGAATATCGGCCCAAGGATCGTCGTCTGAGCTCGGCAAATGCAAACTTTCATCCGAATCGCTTGGGGAACTTTTTTTTGTTTGCTTTGCCCATTTGGATTTCGCTAGCACGGGTTTTTTCGGCACTCCTTGCTTGCGTTTTTTAATATTCTTGATGCTCTCTTCCAAGGCCATTTTATACGGTGATGTTGTTAGCACCGTTGCGACTGATCTTTTGCGTCTGCATCTGGTAGGTTGTTGAAGTTTGGGTGGTGGTGAAATCTGCCAAGGTGTTATGAATTTTTTCATATCTGCAATATTAGGACTAGCAAACTCTGGTTGTTCTTCCGCTGTGATAACATTTTTCAAAGCCCCACTACCAGTGCTGGCAACTGATACTTCTGGGGCATTTCGTCGTCTGAAATGTTCATATGTTTCGTTCGGATGATTTTCAGACATTTCAGCAATAAAATCGTGCTCCTGAAATAATTTTTTATCAAATGGATAAATACCTGTACATTTAAAACCATTCATTGCAATCTGCGCTGTTTAGACTTTGAGGTAGGCCTTGGAAAAGAGTTCGATAACATCAAATTGGGTTATTTTTTGGCCCTGCTCTCGCATAAATCTTCTGATTTCGTCATTATAGTACGTCTTTAGAGGCCCCATAAATGCTCTATCCAGAGGCTGCATTTTGTGCGTACAGTGCGGTGGCAAAGATATAATTATAACCCCACTTTGTCGAGCCTTTTCGAGAACCTCAATATTTCGGGTATGACTGTAATGACCGTCCAAAATCAGCAGCACAGGGTTTTCTTTTGAAGGGCTTGTAAATCGCAAAAAATGATCAAACCATTTTGTGAATATGGAGATTTGTATCCACCCAGATATGTGGCAAGCAGAATCTGAGCCAGGAGGAGCATATTTCATCAAAACCGGAGAATGTTTTTTTTCTAGGAAAGATGAAGTATGGTGGAACAAAAGCTCCACCTGCGCTCATGAAGCTGACAACAGTTATAAGGGAGCCCCTCTCTGCAGAAGTCATGCAACCTATTTGCCTTTTCCCTTTCGCTGCCACGATTTTGGGTTGCCTACTTTGCACAATAGAAACTCCTGTCTCATCCACGTTGCAAACACGAGTAGGGGGAAAATTAAATTTTTCGTATTCCTGTTCAAGCAAAGTATAAAATCTGCCCACATTTTCAGCATTAAAGCCTTTGGCTCTATCAATCGACGTTTCGGTTGGACTCCTGATGCTAATTTCTGTTTTGTGCCTTTTTAGAAATGCATATAACCAGTCTTTTCCAGCGCATTCTTTCATTACTGAAAATGGGTTCGCAATACCATTTCTTTTTGCCACTTGGAATGCTAGTGAGCGAATATCACTGCGAGTTAGTCCCCAAAAGCGCGATTTTCTTAATGTAACCTACCAGCTCCAGTTCTATTTCCAAGCTAAAAACAAGTTTACGTCCCAAAGGCGTGCCTAAAATAACGCTGATTGGTTTATCACTGCGAGCTGCTCTTTGCAATGTTGCAAATGGTACTCCAAAAGTCTTGGACGCCAAAAGGATACCCATTTCTCTTCCTCTGACCGCCAGAATAGCCATTTTCATTGACTCCGCATCCCATTTGCGTATCTCACCTTTCTTTGGCATGATCTGGAAATAGTTAATAAAATCTTTGATAACTTATGATAAAGTGGGTATGCGGGTATTGTGATATAGTATATCACTTTACCCAGTTTTGACCATATCACATTAGCCGAATTTAGATTTTAAAAAAATCAGGATTTTTTATAAAAAACCACTTAAGCAAATTAAAAACTTACCCAATTTATAGCTAAATTAATTCACATACGAACAAACTTTACTATGTTTTTAGGGTTCCGTACCCAAAGGTAAAACGGAACCCTATTACTAAGACTTCGCTGTCCGTCCGTCTGTCACCAGGCTGTATCTCATGAACCGTGATAGTTAGACAGTTGAAATTTTCACAGATGATGTATTTCTGTTGCCGCTACCACGACAAATACTAAAAACAGAACAAAATGAATATTTAAAGGGGGCTCCCATACAACAGACATGATTTTCATCCAAAAAATCCCCTTGGTCACATACTGACCTATGGTTAGTCGACAATATCTTTTGTCTCTTTCGTATTTATATATACAGATGGTACGGAACCCTTCGTGCGCGAGTCCGAGTCGCACTTGGCCGGTTTTTTTATCCTTAATTTTTTACAGCTCAGTCATCAGGTAGCCGAGAGGAAGTGAAAATAGGAGTTGTAAAAACAGATTCGAAGTAATATTATGATTTAGATAGAAACTTTAAGTGAGGGTAATCAAGTGTCGCGGAGTGTATCTTTTTTTTCCTTTTGTAAAATTAGATATTGAATTTTTGGTTCTTTTTTTTTTTAATAAAATATTGTTGCGGGAAACTGATTAACCAATTTTTCCATTAATTTTTTTTATTTTTTATTTTTAATTGAATTTTTTCAATTTAACATTCATATTGATTTCGTGATCCCACCAACTGAATATTTCTCTCTTTATTTCTCTGCTCTAGTTCTGCTCTTGTTCTTGCTCTCCAATTGTAGCTTTTTTTTTATTTTATTTTTCAATTTCTGTTAAAATAAATAATATAATTCATTAAATGGATAAATAATAGAATTACTACTAATCTGTATTAAAAGGAAAATAAAATTCAAATTTAATGGAATTCGGTTAAGAACAATCCCCCCCTCCCCCCACTCCTTCCTATTAATATATGAAAAATACAAAAAACCGTAAAAAACAAACGTGAAATGTTTAAATGAAATATAGAAAAACAAAAATCGTATTTATGAGTTAATATTTTATTATTACCAATAAGCATAAGTGTAATGAGTATTTATAAATAATTATAACGAAAAAGCAACTAAGGAGCGAATAAATGAATGAATTTATGAGATTGTTTGTCAATAATTTTGGAACGCGCGAGTACTACTCGATTTCGTATGCTACACCCATACACTAGTACAGTAGAAGTTCGAAAAAGTCGATCGAAATGTCCCAGAGCCTGTCAACTTTTCTGGGCCTTTTTTCAAGATCTGACAGGAAAATTTCATAAATCTTCTTCTTCTTCTTCTTCTTAGTGGGCGCTACAGTTCGGGGTGAACCTGGGCCTCAACCAACATGCCCCTCCATCTAGCACGATCTTTCGCTAGCCTTTTCCATTGCCGCGCACCCAGTTGGCTGAGGTCCCCTTCCACCTGTGTGCGCCATCTTAAGTGCGGCCGTCCTCTGCTTCTTCGTCCCTCGGTGTTGGATTCAAAGACTCTTCGGGCTGGAGCTGTGGTGTCCATTCGCTCTACATGGCCCAGCCCTCTTAGGCGTTGAATCCGTAGACGCCTGACTAGGCTCATGTCGCTGTACAGCCTGTAAAGTTCGTGGTTTAATCTTTTCCTCCATCCCCCGTCTGCGTTTATAGCCCCGTAAGTCACGCGAAAAATCCTTCTCTCGAACCGACCAAGGGCCTCCTCATCCGCTTTTGATAGTGTCCATGCTTCTGCGCCGTACAACAGGACCGGGATGATAAGGGTCTTATATAGAGTCAACTTTGTCGTTCGGGAGAGGGCTCTATTACTCAATTGCCTCCTGAGCTCAAAGAAACAGCGATTGGCAAGAGTGATTCTGCGTTTGACTTCGGTACTGATGTCGTTGTTCCAGGTCACTGCGGAGCCAAGGTAGACGAAGTCCTTAACTTCTTCTTTGATGGCGTTACAGCCCATGAAGGACCAGAGCCAAGCTTTTCTCAGTTTAATGCCGATTCCGAACGGCGTGAGTCGAGAAGCTTTTTCCTTAACTACCTTGAACTTATATCTGCCAATATGCACGTTCTGTCGAAGACATCGGTGGTAAATATCCTTTTTCGATGACTCCTGATATTTAGTCTTGCCCTCATTAACTGCCAAACCAATTTTCGCCGCCTCCATCTTAATACTCGCAAACGCCTCATTGACATCTCGCTGTGATCTACCTATTTATCAATATCGTAGGCGTATTCAGGGGAGAAGGGAGCGAGCAGACAGAGCAAAGAAGTTGATCGCGCTTAACTTGGCAAACGCCAACTTCGCTCTCTGTCCCTGCTCAATCCAAGTTGACACACAGCCTCCGCGTGGCCTCCCCTGGATAGCTATACTGGCACCCGCCAGGTAGTGAACCAATGTGTGCAGCGACCCGACCCCTTGTTTCTGGGGAAAGAGGAACCTGGCCCTCCACGTTGGGGGTTGTGCTTAGGGCAACATCCCTATCGCTTAAAAAAAAAATTTTGTTCAGAGACAACCAACAGCCTCGGATACGGACGGATTACATGTTGACGACCCCCGCAAAAGTCAAAAAGGAAACGAATTTCGGTTCTGCACCTGGAACGTTAGGTCCCTCAACAGACCAGGTGCAGCCGAACAACTGGTCAACTCTTTGGACTGCTATAAGGCATTCATTACCGCGCTCCAAGAAGTGCGATGGGATGGGCCAGGCAAAAAGCGGATGAAAAACTGTGATATATACTACGGAAACTGCTGCAGAGAAAATAAACGTCTTAAGCTTCCAGTATGTAAGCGAACGCCTCATAACTATCCGCATCAAGGCCAATCTCGGCAATATAAGCTTACTATGTGTCCACGTCCCCACAGAGGAGAAAGATGACCGACATAAACACGACTTCTACGATCTCCTAGGCAGAACGTATGCGCAATGTCCCAGCTATGACACCAAAATCGTTCTAGGAGATTTCAATGCGAAGCTGGGTAAGGAAGCTATCTTTGAACGGGTCATTGGAAAGCACAGCCTACACAACACCACGTCAGAAAACGGACTAAGGCTAGTGGACTTTATGGCGGGACATAACCTCGTAGTAGCAAGTAAACGATTCCCACACCTCAACATCCTTAAGGGGACCTGGCCTTGATCTTTCGATCAATCGACAACCTACCAAATTGATCATATTGGGATCGACGGCAGACACTCCTCCAGCATCCTAGATGTCCGAACATGGCCACATTGCATCGGCGGACGAGAGCTGCCCGCGAGCTCTATGAACAGAAAAGGAGGGAGGAGCATGCGCTTCTGAGAAGGAAAAAGAAGGACCACGAGAAGCGCGAAATTGAAGAGACGGAGAGATGCTATTGCAGGAACGATGTTCGAAAGTTTTACCAGAAAGTAAAACGAACATGCCACGGCTATAAAGCCAGAGCAGAAGCCTGCAGGGATGAGCACGGACAACTAGTAGTGGAGTCACAGTCGATGCTGAGATTGTGGAAGGACCACTGCTGCAGACTGTATAACGGCGATGATAGTAAAAATGCCGCCGTCAGGCAGAGCGAACCATTCACAATGGACGAAGACGAAGGAGAATCCCGTCCACCCGACCTAGACGATGTTAAGATACCGATATCGAAACTTAAGTCTTATAAAGCTGCTGGAGCAGACGGACTCCCCGCGGAGCTGTTTAAAGCAGCTGAATATGAACATGCACCAACTCATCTCCAAGATATGGTCGGAAGAACGCATGCCCGATGAATGGAATCTCAGTATCGTTTGCCCGGTCCATAAGAAAGGAGACCCCTATGACTGCGCCAATTACAGAGGGATAAGCCTCCTGAACATCGCGAACAAGATCCTCTCTGCCGTACTGTGTAAGTACCTGAAACCGTTCGTGGACAATCTGATAGGTTCCTACCAGTGTGGTTTCAGGCCAGGAAAATCCACAATAGACCAAATATTTACACTACGGCAGATCTTGGAGAAGACCCATG
The DNA here is from genome assembly GCA_951905685.1 of Eumerus sabulonum. Taxonomy (NCBI): domain Eukaryota; kingdom Metazoa; phylum Arthropoda; class Insecta; order Diptera; family Syrphidae; genus Eumerus; species Eumerus sabulonum. The sequence continues at coordinate 13,903,950 of OX645060.1, forward strand.
AATTCCAGGTCGACACGCACCATCTTTTCGACGACTTTTAAAGCCGCGTATGACAGTGTTTATAGAGACGAGCTATACAAAGTCATGTCACGTTTTAACATTCCTGCCAAACTCGTCAGACTATGCAGGATGACTATGGAGAACTCTCGCTGCTCCATTAAGGTCGGAGGTGAACTAACCGACCAGTTTGATGTTAAAAAAGGTTTTAGACAGGGTGACGCACTCTTATGTGATTTCTTCAACATTATTCTTGAAAAGATCGTGCGGGACTCTGCGGCCAATACAAGAGGTACGATCCACACAATTGCTTGCCTACGCAGATGACATTGACGTTATTGGACGAACAAAGCGAGACGTCAATGAGACGTTCACAAGCATTGAAGCAGAAGCGGCGTAAGTGGGTCTAAGGGTAAATGGGGACAAGACCAAATATATGCTGTCATCCAAGAAAGACCTTCGGCAGCTATATTTTTGAAGTAGTCAAGGACTTCGTCTACCTTGGCTCGATAGTGACAAGCAGCAACGACACCAGCGCTGAGATAAAACGCAGAATAACTCTTGCCAATCGCTGCTTCTTCGGGCTCAAGAGGCAATTGAGTAGTAGAGCCCTCTCTGGAAAAACTAAGGTTTCCCTCTACAAAACCTTAATCATCCCGGTCCTCCTCTACGGCGCTGAGGCTCGGACGTTATCAAAAGCGGATGAAGAGGCTCTTGGGCGTTTCGAGAGGAAAATTCTGCGTGCAATCTTTGGACCCATTTGTGTAAACGGAGTGTGGAGGAGAAGATTCAACCAAGAACTGTACGGGATGTACAGCGACATCGGCCTGGTTAGACGTCTTCGGATCCAATGGAATGGACATCACCGCTCCGGCCCGAAGAATCTTCGACTCCAACCCCGAGGGACGACGCAGCAGAGGACAACCGCATTTAAGGTGGCGCGCACAGGTGGAAAGCGACGTCAACCAACTGGGCGTGCGGCACTGGAAGCGGATGGCCAAAGATCGGGCCGGATTGAGAGTCTTGTTGGTTTAGGCCCTGGTTCACCCCGAACTGTAGCGCCATCAAAGTAAGTAAGTAAGTCGGCGTATGCAAGGAGTTGCGAGGATTTGAAATAGATAGTGCCTCTTGTATTGGCCAGTGATTTTTGCACAATCATTTCCAATTTGATGTTGAAGATATCACACGACAGCGCATCGCCCTGCCTGAATCCTTTTTTGACATCAAAACTATCGGAAAGGTGTTCACCGATTCAGATGGAGCAGCGAGCATTCTCCAAAGTCATCCTGCACAGTCTGACGAGTTTACCAGGTATGTCAAAGGTAGACATAGCGTTGTATAGCTCATCTCTAATTACGCTGTCGCATGCGGCTTTGAGGTCGACAAACAGGTGGTGAGTGTCAACTTGAAATTCATTGGTTTTTTCCAGGATCTGCCGTAGTGTGAAGATTTAGTCGATGGTGGACTTCCCTGGCCTTAATCCGCACTGATAAGGACCTATCAGCTTATTTACAAAAGGCTTCAGGCGTTCACACAAAATGGCAGAGAAGATTTTGTAGGCGATGTTAAGGAGACTTATTCCTCTATAGTTGGCGCAATCAGAGGGATCTCCTTTCTTGTGGATCGGGCATACGATGCTGAGACTCTATTCCTCGGGCATGCTTTCCTCTAACCATATCTTACGGATGAGCTGGTGCATGCTCCCAACTGATCCGGATGTGTCGCGCCACGCTTAATAAAGCGCGAAGCACCGTGTAGTTCGGTTCCAGGACCTCTGAACCGCTTGAAACATGCGCCGGATTTCGGCAAGGAGAAGCGCTGTTGTGTGACTTCTTCAATTCGGTGCTGGAGAAGATAGTGCGATGGGCAGAAGTCAATAGGAAAAGCACTATCTTCTACAAGTCTATCCAGCAGCTAAGATACGTGGATGATATTGTCATCGTTGAGCGGTCTCAGCGTGACGTTGAGGAAGCTTTCACGGTGATTGAAAAACAGGCGAAACGAGCTGGTCCTAAAGTCAAGGAGGATATGACAAAGTGCATGCTAAAAACTATAAGTTCGCGGTAGTTAAGGAGATTATATACCTCAGGGCAAACGTAAACTCCACAAATAACACCACAGTGGAGATCCGGCAGAGAATCGCCTTGGTAACCGCTGCCACTTCGGTTTATCCAAACAACTTGTGTCAAAACCCCTCACCCGAAGAACCAAAGTCATGCATTACAAAACGCTAATACTGTGCAGTCTTGCTGTACAGAGCCGAAAGCTAGGCAAGAAGCAGGACGACGAAGCTGATTTTGGGTTCTTTCGCACAAAAAATTCTGCGCCGGATATCTGTGAGGAAGATGAATAGAGGAGAATACATAACCGCGAACTCTACGAGCTGTACAAAGATGTATATGTAGTCTGAAAGGCGAAGATCCGCCGACTACATTGGTTCGGGCACATCGAGCGCATGAACACCAACGTGGTGCAGTGGTCTCATCGGCCGTCGAGCGAAAGGTCTATAGTTCAAATTCGTTTCATAGCCAAGAAAAAAGCAATTCCTATACGGAAAAAAGTATGCAACACAGTTGTGAATGGAAAGCGAGCAAACGTACTGCTGCAGGCATAACACTCACAGTACATGGTCAATTGAAATTCATCCTCTGCGTATGCAAGAACGAATTACTGTGAATTATAACCAACGCAAAAATCTGGTCGGCTCTCGTCCTATCTAGGACAAACCACCCCTGAGAGTAGTGAACGAATATCTACGACCCAAAACCACTGCACTCCGCTCAGGTTGTGTGTAAACCTGAGCGAAACTCTCCCACTCCCTGTTACCTTCGCTCGCACAACGTTCTAACGTGGTCTTGGCCGTCAAGCTATAGCCCAGTCTCAGGTCCTCAATGGATTACCGGTCTGATAAGTAAGTAAGTAACTTACTTAATTTTCGAGCCAGCAACCCATGGATGGTCCGGGCCTGAGTTAATACAGCCTTCCATCCTTGGCGGTCCCGGGCACGCTGCTTCAAGTCGGAAAGACCAAGTTGTCTGACGTCCGGGATCACTTTTTTGTTTTTTTTTTTTCTTTTGTCGGAAGCTTCTGCTATCTGTTGGAGCAAAGTCGCAAATACTGGTCGATTGTACTCCGGACAGGCACCATACATTAATGTATTTTCCCCGTTTTCGGCACACACCACGTCGGTCTCAAAGGTTCACCACCGTGCCCGAGCAAACGCGAGACAGTGACCGAGAAAATGCTTTGCCGTGTCGTCCTCCTCGCGACATGCAGCACAAGTAGGCGTCTCACTGAGACCCAGCACGCAGAGATATTTAGCATTCTCTCAAGTGCGTTCCTTCAAAACGGCTGCGTTTTTATTTTTCTCTCAGATAATGGAGAATACCAAATGTAACAAATGCTTAAAATTAATTTCTGAATTGTCTTTTCTATCGTGTGATATATGTGGACTTAATTTACATCTTGAATGTGCCAATGTCAACGAAAAAGACATGAAAGTTATAAAGTCTTATAAGAACTTATTTTTTAAATGTGAAGTGTGCATACATATTCCACTGCAAAATTGTGTTAAAAAAATGAGAGAACTTTCATCGTTATTAAACCTCTCCTCTCCAATGAATTCTGTTTCTCAGAGTACAGTTGTAAAAACATCTAAAACTAATACATCAAAATTAAATGTAAGTCGCAACATTCGTGGTTCCACTCGTGCACAGAGAATACCGAAAATCAATAATAAACGGCTTTCCTCTTCCGTGGACAGAAGAACTGCCCCTTCGACCTCATCAACTCCTCATGATCGTGCCTCTTTAAAGCAAAGAAGAGTTTCCTTAACTGATGGTCTTTCTTCCGCAAATTCTGTTGGCATTGCAAAACAGACAAAAACATCATCGTCTCTTTCAATCACAGGCGATGTTATTGCTAATGCTCCCAATATCGAGAATACTGTCTCTCCTTCACTCGAGCCTGATCAATGCGGAGACGCCTTTGGAGCGATTTCAAGTAAAGCTGCTGTTGCTGTCGTCCCTTCTAATGCTGATGACACCACCACTGATGTCGTTGTTGCTGTTCCTAATAATGTTGCTGTTGAATCTCTTGGTGCTGACGATGCCCAAAATGTTGAGATTGCTGCTGTTGCTAACAAAAATGATAATGTTTCCCAACCACATGACGCGTTGGATAGACAAATTCCATTTTCGTATGTTCATAAGAGACGTAAACACAAACAGCTGATTGGCAGTGATACTGGTACTGAAGCTCTTACTGCTCTTCCATCCGTACCCAGGAGACGATTTTATTCATATCTCTCGTTTGAATAAATCAGTCACCGAAGAGAGTGTTATAAATTACACCGCACATCGGCTTAATTTGCCTACGTCAAGTCTGGTGTGCTCTAAATTAGTAAAAAGTGATGCGGACATTTCATCTCTTCATTTTATTAATTTTAAACTGGGGGTCCCAGCTGGATCATTTAATGCTGCCCTTAATACTTCTATCTGGCCTGTTGGCGTCCAGATCAAGGAATTTATAAGTCGTCCAAAAAACGAGGTGCACCCAAGACAACAAAATGTGCTGACGTAAATAAAACCTCTTTTACTGCTGCATCAGATGAATGCTTTTCCATATTTTACCATAATGTTGGAGGTATGAGAACAAAATCAAACGATTTTTTTATTTCTGTTGCTGATTGTTGTTATGATATAATCACCTTAACCGAGACATGGTTAAATGATAGTTTTCTTACAACTGAATTCTTCACATCTGATTTCAATGTTTTCCGAAAAGATCGTTGCTGCATACAGACGAGTTTAAATAGAGGAGGTGGTGTTTTGTTTGCCATTCGAACTGGTTACTTAAGTAAAGAAATTATTTTATCTGATACTAGTATTGAGCAAATATGTGTATGTGTAGATTTAACTATTTTACCTGCTCATAGAACTATTCATATATATTTTTTTGTTTCATACATTCCTCCATCTTCTCAATATTCTGTTTATGAAGCTCACATAGAAAATATAAGAGATATTGCAAAGAATATAGATGACAATTGTTATATTGTAATTCTTGGTGATTTTAATTTACCGAATGTAAAATGGTCTTTTTCAAATGATGAGCAACAACTTTTTCCTTACAATGTATCTAAAGAATTTGTGTATAATGTAATTGATAGTTTAATGGCTTTGAATATGTATCAAATTAATGATGTTTACAATTCTATTGGTCGTATTTTAGATTTGGTTTTTATTGATAAAAATCTTGAAGCTCGAATAGAGGAGGCTAGTTTTAAGTTATTAGAGAATAGTATTCATCATAAAGCACTTGAAGTAAAATTCAACTTTTCTGTTTTAATAGAATCACAATTATCTACAAATGTAGCTCAGAAATACGATTTTAAAAATACTGACTTTGTCTCCATGAATAAATATTTTGAATCAGTGAATTGGCAAACAATTTTAAATTGTACTAACTTAGAGATTGCTTTTTCTAGGTTTCGGAATATACTTGATTGTGCTATCTCAAATTTTGTTCCCATAAAGACTATAAGAAATTCAAAAAGACCAATTTGGTTTAATAAAAGTTTATCCAGGCTCAAAAATATTATGAATAAACTTCATAAAAAAAGTAGACGTTCGGACACGTTTCGTGAGTTATTTAATAGAACTAGAGTAGAGTACGAATTTTTAAGAAAATTTACTTATAAGCAATATGTTTGGTCTCTCGAGTCGAAAATCAAGAGTAATTCTAAATGTTTTTGGTCATTTTTGAATACTAAAAGAAAATCAATTGGGATTCCATCTAGTGTGTCATATAATGGGATCTTTTCTGAGAATACAGTTGATATCTGTAATAATTTTGCGTTGTTTTTCCAATCAAATTTCTCTGACCTGAGAATAAATTACGATCAAAATTTTATTAATTTCGGATCTAATATAAACGCTGGTAGCCTGTGTTTATCTGTAGATGATGTTTTGACAGCTTTATCATCTCTGGACAACAGTTTCTCTGTTGCACCGGATAATATTCCTCCACTTCTTTTAAAATTTTGCAAATACAATCTAGCAGCCCCACTTTGTTATATTTTCAATATGTCTTTACGACAAGGTATATTTTTGGATACATGGAAATATTCTCTTATAACTCCTCTGCATAAGTCTGGATCCAAGGGATCTGTGGAAAACTATAGACCTATTGCTAAACTTCAGCTTATCCCTAAAGTATTTGAAGCAATTGTCAAAAATAAACTTTATAGTTTAGTACGAAATCATATTTCCCAGCATCAACATGGCTTCATGAGTGGAAGATCGACGGCAACTAATCTATCAATATTTACAAATTACTGCCTTGAATGTTTAAATAATCGCTTGCAAGTCGATGTAATTTATACCGATTTTTCAAAAGCTTTTGATCGAGTACAACATAATATTCTTATAAAAAAACTTTATCTGCTTGGTTTCCATTCTGCTCTTCTTAACTGGATCAAAAGTTATTTAATTGGACGTAGGCAATATGTCAAAATTGGCGAGGTAGTATCAAACGAAATTAAGAACTTTTCCGGTGTACCTCAGGGCAGCCATCTTGGGCCACTTCTTTTTATTCTTTTTATTAATGATCTGCCAAATCATATTTCTTATTCAAGGTGTCTTTTGTATGCTGATGATCTTAAGATTTTTAGCTGTGTAAAATCTCTTGTAGATGCCTGTAACATTCAAACTGATATCAATTCAATAGTTAACTGGTGCAATATAAATGGGTTATATTTAAATATAAAAAAATGCAGTATTGTGACATTTTCAAAAATACTGAATGCATTTTGTTTTGATTATAAAATAAAGAATCTTGCCTTGGAAAGGCTGATGAGTCAAAAGGATCTTGGAGTTATTTTTGACTCTAAAATGAGTTTTTCACTTCAAATTGATCATGTAATTTCTCGGGCTAACTCGATGTTAGGTTTTATTTCTCGAAATTCTAAGACTTTTGAAGATCCTTATACTCTAAAAACCCTTTATCTATCCCTTGTTAGGCCCTTGCTAGAGTATTGTTGTATTATATGGAATCCCTTTACACAATCAAATATCCATAGGATTGAAAAAGTTCAGAAAAGATTTACTAAATTTGCATTAAGAAAGATTTATAGGAACTCGTGTATCCCATCTTATGAAACCAGATGCATCTTAATTGATTTAAAACCTTTGGTGTTAAGAAGAAAACTATATTCGATACTCTTTGCTTTTGATATTCTTAATTCTAACATTGATTGTTCAGCTTTGCTATCAATGTTTAATATTTATGTACCTTCTCGTGGCTTGCGGCCTAGAGATGGCAATTTTCTATATGTTCCTTTTCACAGTACAAATTATGCAAAACACAATCCAATCACTGATTCCGTTATTGCTTTCAATGAATTTAATTTTGCTATCGATTTTAATAAAAATAGGTCAGATATTAAGAAAGATTTATTAAAATTGCTGTAAATTTCATTATATTAAGCTAATTTTATTGAATTTACATATATATTAATTTCGTAGTCTCCATAAAGTCATGTAACTTGATTGACGAAATAAATAAATAAAAGTATAATGACCTGTAAGAGGGCATGGGCTCGGACATACAGGGTAAAGTTATTGATAGCTCTCAACCTGGCGAGATGCCAGCAACGATCCCTGTTTAAATGCCCGGGTCAAGTTGACATACGGCCTCCTCGCGGCGCCCTCTGGACAGCCTCTTCAACAACCGTTGGGAGGTGAACAAACGTATGCAGCGACAAAACCGTGATCAGAATGGCGGTTGTGCGGCGGGCTAACAATCCGCCCCCGTAAGAAAAACCTAAAGTTATGAATGAGCAAGATGCCTCGGATACACGGACGGATACTCGACGACGACAACGCACGAAAAAGGAACACGATTTGCGAGTATGCTCCTGGAATGTCAGAACCCTGTACACTCCCGGAGCTGCTCATAAACTAGAAGGAATCCTCACGCAGCATAAGGCTGATATTACTGCGATCCAGGAAATACGCTGGATAGGATACGGTATGATTAGGAAAAAAAATTGCGACATTTATTACAGCTGTCCCAAAAGGTTGCACTTACTGGGATGCGGATTTGTCGTGGGAAAGCGGTTAAGGTCGAAGGTCATCGACTTTAAACCTATAAGTGATCGCCTGGCTGTGATCTGCATCAGAGGCAGATTTTATAACATCAGCCTTATATGTGCACACGCCCCTACCGACGAGGCTGAAGACCCTATCAAGGAGGACTTCTATAACCTCCTGGACAACGCCTACGGAGCTTGTCCGGAGTACGATGTAAAAATCGTGCTCGGGGACCTCAACGCCTAAATCGGTAAGGAAAACACCCTTGGCGGAGTGATCGGAAAGCACAGCCGCCACGATACAACAACAGATAACGGCTTCCGACTCGCTGACTTTGCGACAGCTCGTAATGCGGTGATAAGTAGCACAAGATTCCCTCGCAAGCGAATCCACACAGCAACCTGGCGATCTCCGGACGGTCGAACCGCCAACCAAATCGACCATGTGCTCATTGACGCAAGGCACTCGTCAAACATCCTGGATGTGCGAACATTCAGAGTCATGTCGACTCTGACTTCCTCGTAGCAGCAAGATTCACAGCTCGACTGTCCAATGTCAGAAAGCTGCACCAGCCTATCAGGAGGAGGTTCGACATTGGGCGCCTGAGCACACCGGAGGTTACCAGAGTCTACAGGGAGCAGCTGAGCGAAAGACTCTACGGTATGCCTACGTCGACCACAAATGCCAATAATATGTGGCTGCATTGCCGCTCAGCCATTCAGGAAGTAGCCGAAACCACTTTAGGGTACCTACCACCCCCGACAAGAAACCCGTGGTATGATGGCGAGTGTGAGCAGAAAAAGGCAAAGGTACGCCGACGAGGCGTGCCAAAAGGCGCTGCAAAGGAAAACCAGGGCAGCGCAAGAAGAGTACCGAGCCAAAAGAAGGGAGGAGAAAAAACTACTGCGACAAAACAAAAGGATCTTCGCAGCCTCCCAGCCCAAGGATATCGCGGAGTCTGGGGATAAACATAAAACACGAGCCTTTTACAAGAAAGCCAAAGGCCTTGCAGGAGGCTTCAAAGAGGGCACCCAGGCTCTTCGAAACTGCGAGGGTAATCTTGTCACCGACCCGCAGGGAATAGTGGATGTATTTAAGCAGCATTTCCAGCAGCTGCTTAACGAGCATGACCAAGAGAGAGGGGTGGGGACCGAGGAAATCCCGACTCCAGCCGCTGAAGTAGTCCTCCCACCCAGCATCGAAGAAGTCGGTCTTCAGAAGCTGAAGAATAACAAGGCCGCAGGCTCAGATGGCTTGCCATCAGAGCTGTTCAAGGCTGGCGGCGATGTTCTGGTAGGGAGTATGCACCAGATCATCTGCAGAATTTGGGAAGATGAAAACATGCCCAACGACTGGAATACCAGCTCCATTTGCCCCATCCACAAAAAAGGCGATCCTACCTCTTGCAAGAACTATAGAGGTATATCCCTGCTCAATGTCGTATTCAAGATCCTGTCCAGCGTACTGTGCGAACGTCTAAGGCCATTTTGCACCGCACTAATCGGCAGCTACCAGTGCGGCTTCCGGCTCGGCAAATCAACTATAGACCAAATTTTCACACTTCGACAAATCCTGGAAAAGACCAACAAGTTTCGAATCGATACACACCATCTTTTCACCGATTTCAAAGCCATCGACAGCATTCATCGTGAAGCACTGTTTGGGGTGATGGCCGAATTCGGGATCCCGGTAAAACTGATCCAGTTGTATCGCGACACGCTAAAAAACACGCGATGCACTGTGCAACTCGGTTCTAGGACCTCGGAAACATTCGAAACATGCACCGGATTTCGGCAAGGAGATGCGCTGTCATGTGACTTCTTCAACCTGGTGCTGGAGCAGATAGTGCGACGCACTGTCTTCTACAAGTCCGTCCAGCTGCTAGGATACGCGGATGATATCGATATCATCGCGTGTTCCCGCCGTGGCATTGTGGAAGTATTCACCGCGATTGAAGAACAGGCGAAACGAGTTGGTCTTAGGGTCAATGAGGACAAAACGAAGTACATGCTGTCAAGCAAAAACCAATCCGTCGCTCACCACCTGGGACAAAATATAACAGTTGACAGCTACACTTTCGAGGTAGTTAAGGAGCTTGTCTACCTCCGGGCAAACGTAAATTCCACAAATGACACCACAGTGGAGATCGCCCTTGGCAACCGCTGCTACTTCGGCTTGTCCAAACAACTGGGGTCAAACCTCCTCACTCGAAAGACCAAAGTCATGCATTACAAAACGCTCATACTGCAGTCTTGCTGTACGGAGCCAAAAGCTGGACGATAAACAGGGCAGCGGAGCTGATTTTGGGTTCTTTCGAAAGAAGAATTCTGCGCCGGATATTTGGTCCTGTCTTTGAGGAAGGTTAATGGAGAAGAAGACACAACCGCGAACTCTACGAGCTGTACCAAGATGTGGATGTAGTTCGGAAGGCAAGGATCCGTCGACTACACTGGCTCGGCCACATCGAGCGCATGGACATCAACGCTCCAGCTAAGAGGGTCTTTGAATCCGAGCCTCCTGGTTCGAGAAGAAGAGGCAGACCGAACCTCCAGTATAAAGACCAAGTAATCGTGGATGTAAGACATCTTGGTCTTGATAACTGGAAGCAACGTGCCCGGGACCGTCAAGGATGGAAGGCAGCTATAGCTCATGCTCAGATCCTCCATGGATCGCAGGCCTGATAAGTAAGAAAGTAAGTATAATGTCCTGTAATGAGTCTTTCACAATCGATTCTCCTTAAGGACAGGAGGAATGCTGGGGGTATCTTACATACATCAGGGCATAAGCGCTTTGTCATTCTACATCCTGGATAATCCCTCTATCTACGGGTGTGTGTATTAAACACCCAATCGTTAATGTAGGAATTTACCGTTGATGCAGGTAGATCTACAGCGAGTTCAGGTCCTTAGAAACTCTCTTCTGAACCTATTCTGGCGAGTTCATTAGAGATCTAATTTCCTGGGATCCCAGTGACCTGGAACTCATACAAGCCGAGCTCATGCAATAATTTGGAGCTAGTTGAAGGCTTAGACACAGCTTTGAGCGCAGCCTGGCTGTCACTACAAACGCATATGGTTTTACCCTTCCACCTAAGCTTCGCAACATAATGCATGACCGTTAGGACTGCGTATATCTCTGACAGACGCATATTTTGCCACTAAGAAGAAGAAAATTAGAGGCGTATGCCAAAAGTGCTGGCATGCTTGTGCCTCCTGCAACCGCCTTTCGTAACCGCCGACGCTTTCTGTACTGCGTATCTCTGAGAGAGGAGGGGACCTCAGATTAGAAGGTCAGATCGGTTTCGGTAGGAAATACCTCCGTCGACCAAACCCTCTTAGCTTGTTTCCCCAGAGGCTTAGCTTCGACTATTGTGCCTTCCGCTTTTGTCAGCCTCCTAATGCAATCTTCGGGTATGCCTCTTTCCGCTTTTATTTTGGCATCTAGTAGTGTATTCAACAGTTCGTCCCTATTCTGGGGCGCGTTCGATATTTGTGGTTTCCCGTGCTACGCCATCGTCGGTGTCGCCTCTGCTGGATGCATCGCTCATGTTGAATCCGACCAAATGGTCAGACAGTGAGCCGCAGGAATCGGTGACGTTCTGGGTTGCCGCAGAGTTCGAAATGAATGGTGAGGCCTCCATAATCGTTGCCCCGGCCGCGGCCAAAAAGATTGCGTGTCAATTTCCGCTGTTGCAGGTGCCAACTGGAGTACTAAAATCCTTTTGATTGTTCATTGCGTGTTTGGATCTTCGAATCTTAGTTCGGGGTCTATATCCTCTTAAGCCTCCCGCCACGACAAGGCGCCCAAAGAAGGGAGGTCGCGTTCAATTCTTTTTTCTGTCTCCCCCTTCTTTTCCAACAATGAGGCTCGGATTCGAATACCCTCTGAAGCGTTGGTGATGTACTCCATGTGGTGCACATCTTTGTACTGCTCATAGAGTTCGCGGTTATGTCTTTTCTTCCATTCGCCTTCCTCGCAGACAGGACCGAATATCCGTTGAAGAATTCTTCTTTCGAAGGAGCCAAGAATCAGCTCTGATGTCCATATAGCTGGACCGGCAGGATAAGAGCCTTGTAAACTATAACCTTGGTTCTTTGGGACAGTAGTTTAGACCCTAGCTGATTTGACAAGCCGAAGTAACAGCGGTTGCCGAGGCTGATTCTGCGCCGGATCTCCTCTATGATGTTAATCGTGGAGTTTATGTTTGCTCCGAGGAATGTGGACCCTTTCACCACCACTATTACAGCTGCCGCTTTTTATGTTTTGTCCTAGGTGAATGGTGGCTGGCCGCTTTTTTGTTGACAGCATATAATTCGTCTTCTTCTCATTGATGTGAAGACCAGCTCGTTTCGCCTGATCTTCGGTCGTCGTGAAAGCTTCCTCAATGGTGCGCTGGGAACTTGCGAAAATATTAATATCATCTGCCCAGCACAGCAATTAGACCGATTTGTGGAAGATAGTGCCTTCCGTGTTGACGTTGGTCCGCCGCACTATTTGTTCCAACATGAGATAGAAGAAGTTGTACGACAGTGCATCTACTTACTTACTTACTTAGCGGGTGCTACAGTTCGGGGTGAACCTGGGCCTTAACCAACGTGCCTCTCCACCTAGCTGGATCTTTCGCTAGTCTTATCCAATGCCGCACGCCCAGTTGGTTGAGGTCCCTTTCCACCTGTGCGCGCCACCTTAGGTGCGGTCGTCCTCTATTTCTTCGTCCCTCGGGGTTGGATTCAAAGACTCTACGGGCTGGAGCTGTGGTGTCCATTCGCTCTACATGGCCTAGCCATCTTAGGCGTTGGATCCGTAAACGTCTGACTAGACTCATGTCGCTGTACAACCCGTACAGTTCGTGATTGAATCTTCTCCTCCAACCCCCCTCTGTGTTTATGGGACCGAAAATCGCACGTAGAATCTTTCTCTCGAAACGACCAAGGATTTCCTCATCCTCTTTAGATAAAGCCCATGTTTCTGCGCCGTTTAACAGGACCGGGATAATTAAGGTCTTATATATGGTCATCTTGGTCGTACCTCTCTCGCTCTACTTCTCAGTTGCCTCTTGAGCCCAAAGAAGCAGCGGTTGACAAGGGTAATTCTGCGCTTGATTTCGAAACTGGTGTCGTTGTTCCAAGTCACTGCGGAGCCGAGGTATATGAAGTCCTTAACTACCTCGTTCTGTCCAAGACGTCGGTGGTAAATGTCCGCTTTCGATGACCGCAGATATTTTGTCTTGCCCTCATTAACTGCCAAACCTATTTTTGAAGGCGGCCTTCATCTCAATACTCGCAAACGCCTCATTGACATCTCGCCTGACATCTGGCCTGAAGCCGCACTGATAAGGACCAATCAGCTTACTTACGAATGGCTTCAGGCGTTCACACAAAACGGCAGCGAAGATCTTGTATGCGACATTAAGGAGACTTATTCCTCTATAGTTGGCGCAGTCAAAGGGATCTCCTTTTTTGTGGATCGGGCAAACAATGCTGAGACTCCATTCCTCGGGCATGCTTTCCTCTGACCATATCTTACAGATGAGCCGGTGCATGCTCCTAACCAGCTCACCCCCAGCCGCTTTGAAGAGCTCAGCAGACAGTCCATCTGCGCCAGCAGCTTTATTCGACTTGAGTTTCGACATGGCAATCTCTCTGCGATCTTCGTCGTTAAGAAATGGATTATTCTGCCTGACGGCGGTATGTTGGCTGTCATCGCCGTTATACAGTCTGCAGAAGTGGTTTTTCCAAATTCTCAGCATCGACTAAGATTCTACTACTAGGTGTCCGTTCTCATTCTTACATGCCTCCGTTCGGGGCTTATAGCCTTGGGACATTCGTTTTATCTGTCGATAAAATCTTCGAACGTCGTGCCTGCAATAGCACCTCTCCGCCCGCTTCTCGTGCTCTTTTTTTTTTCTCTTGAGAAGCTTATGTTCCTCCCTTCTTTTAAGCTCGTAGAACTGACAGGCCGATCTTGTTTTTTTGTGTAGTGAGGCTTTGTATGCCTCCTGCTTTTCCGGATGAATTCTTCTACACTCGTCATCGAACCAGGTGCTTCGTCGTGGTGGAGTTTTAAGGCCCAGCACTTCCGTTGCTGTGCTCTTCAGGGCTTGTTTGCACAGGCGCCATTGTTGCTCTACTGACTGAGTGGAGGATTGAGGTGTATCGGAGAGCTTAAGGGAGACGCGGTTGGCAAAGGCACTTGCGATCTCCGGCGATAGTAGCTATCCGACGTCATAGCTCGGTGTTCGTGTTATGCGTTGACGTATCTTGGCTACTACAAGATAGTGGTCTGAGTCGATGTTCGCTCCTCGGAAAATGCGAACATCAAGAATAGTGGAGGAGTGTCTGACGTCAATCGCGATGTGATCAATCTGGTTGGTGACTGATTGACCTGGCGACCGCCCGGTGCCTTTTTGTATATCGAGGTGGAGAAATTGTGTGCTTCGCCCCGTGGCAAGGTCGATCAGCCTGTGTCCGTTATCGGATGTGGTGTCATGTGGGCTGTGTTTGCCGATGACCCGTTCAAAGATGCTTTCTTTACCCAGCTTAGCGTTAAAATCTCCTAGTATGACTTTTGGTATCATAGCTCTGGCATTTGGTATATGTTCTGTCTAGGAGATCAAAGAAATCATCTCTGATCGAGTCATTCTTGTCTTCCGTGGGGGCATGGACGTATATGAGGCTTATGCTACAGAAATTTGCCTTGATGCGGATCCTAATGAAGCGTTCACTCACATACTGGAAACTTGTGACTTTATGTCTTAGTCTACCTCTAACAACAAATCCGCATCCAAATAGTCTCTGTCCTCTCCTTGCCGAAATTCGGTGCAGGTTTCAAAAGGCTCGAAGGTTCCGGATCGGAGCTGCACGGTGCATCGAATGTCTGTTGGCGTGGCTCGGGATTCCGGATTCGGCCATCGTGTTAAAAAGAATTTTACAATGAATGCTGTCATATGCGGCTTTAAAATCGATAAAGATGTGGTGTGAATCGATTCGAAACTCGCTGATCTTCTTCAGGATTTGTCGTGGCGTGAATATTTGGTCAATAGTCGATTTGCCTGGTCGGAAGTTGCTCTGTTGCTCATTAAGCAGCTGCTCGAACTGCTGCTTAAATACATCCACTATTCCCTGCGGGACGGTGACAAGATTACCACTACGATTTCCCACGACAAATCCGCACGCCAACATGTGCAATCCTTTGTGACAGCTGTAGGAGATGTCGCAATCGTTTTCTATCCAGCGTATTTTCTGGATCGCAGTAATATCCGCCTTATACTGCGTGAGGATTCTTTCTAGTGTATGAGCAGCTCAAGGAGTGTACAGGGTTCTGACATACGAGGAGCACACTCGCAAATCGTGTTCCTTTTTCGCGCCTTGTTGTTTTTTACGTTCGCGGTTGTGTCTTCTTCTCCATTCACCTTCCTCACAGACAGGACCAAATATCCGGCGCAGAATTTTTCTTTCGAAAAATCAGCTCCGCTGTCCTGCTTATCGTCCAGCCTTCGGCTCCGTACAGCAAGACTGGCAGAACGAGCGTTTTGTAAAGCATGACTTTGGTCTTTCGAGTGAGGAGTTTTGACCCCAGTTGTTTGGACAAGCCGAAGTAGCAACGGTTGTCAAGGGCGATTCTATGCCGGATCTCCACTGTGGTGTCATTTGTGGAATTTACGTTTGCCCCGAGGTAGACAAACTCCTTAACTACCTCGAAAATGTAGCTGTCAATTGTTATATTTTGTCCCAGGTGGTGAGCGACGGATTGGTTTTTGCTTGACAGCATGTACTTCGTTTTGTCCTCATTGACCTTAAGACCAACTCGTTTCGCCTGTTCTTCAATCGCGGTGAATACTTCCACAATGCCACGGCGAGAACACGCGATGATATCGATATCATCCGCGTATCCTAGCAGCTGGATGGACTTGCAGAAGATAGTGCTTTCCCTGTTGACGCCTGCCCGTCGCACTATCTGCTCCAGCACCAGGTTTGAGAAGTCACATGACAGCGCATCTCCTTGCCGAAATCCGGTGCATGTTTCGAATGGTTCCGAGGTCCTAGAACCGGGTTGCACGCTATCAAGCCTGCGGCCTTGTTGTTCTTCAGCTTCTGAATAGCTGTGCCGACTTCTTCGATGCTGGGTGGGAGGACTACTTCAGCGGCTGGAGTTGGGATTTCCTCGGTCCCTACCACTCTCTCTTGGTCATGCTCGTTAAGCAGCTGCTGGAAGTGCTGCTTAAATACATCCACTATTCCCTGCGGGTCGGTGACAAGATTACCCTCGCAGTTTCGAATAGCCAGGGTGCCCTTTTTGAGGCCTCCTGCAAGGCCTTTGGCTTTCTTGTAAAAGGCTCGTATTTTATGTTCATCCCTAGACTCCACGATATCCTTGAGCTGGGACGCTGCGAAGATTCTTTTCTTTTGTCGCAGTAGTTTTTTCTCCTCTCTTCTTCTGGCTCGGTACTCTTCTTGCGCTGCCCTGGTTTTCCTCTGCTGCGCCTTTTGGCACGCCTCGTCGGTTTCTGCCTTTTTCTGCTCACACTCGCCATCATACCACGGGTTTCTTGTCGGGGGTGGTAGGTATCCTAAGGCAGTTTCGGCTACTTCCTGAATGGCTGAGTGGCAATGCAGCCACATTTTATTGGCATTTGTGTTCGATGTAGGCATACCGTAGAGTCTTTCGCTCAGCTGCTCCCTGTAGACTCTGGCAACCTCCGGTGTGCTCAGGCGCCCAATGTCGAACCTCCTCCTGATGGGCTGGTGCAGCTTTCTGACATTGGACAGTCGAGCTCTGAATCTTGCTGCTACGAGGATGTGGTCAGAGTCGACATTTGCCCCTCTGAATGTTCGCACATCCAGGATGTTTGACAAGTGCCTTGCGTCAATGAGCACATGGTCGATATGGTTGGCGGTTCGACCGTCCGGAGATCGCCAGGTTGCTGTGTGGATTCGCTTGCGAGGGAATGCGTGTGTGTACAGGGTTCTGACATTCCAGGAGCATACTCGCAAATCGTGTTCCTTTTTCGTGCGTTGTCGTCGTCGGGTATCCGTCCGTGTATCCGAGGCATCTTGCTCATTCATAACTTTAAGTTTTTTTTACGTGGGCGGATTGTTAGCTCACCGCACAACCGCCATTCTGGTCGGGGTATTTTTTTTCGCTGGATGCGTTTGTTCACCTCCCAACGGTTGTTGAAGAGGCTATCCAGAAGGCGCCGCGAGGAGGCCGTATGTCAACTTGACCCGGGCATTTAAACAGGGATCGTTGCTGGCATCTCGCCAGGTTGAGAGCAATCAACAACTTTACCCTGTATGTCCGAGCCCATGCCCTGTAAGTTACTGCTACCCCAGAATTTATTTAAAATTCGGAACAACTTAACCAGGATTCTCAGAGTTTAGATCATTAAAACACCAATTCAAACACTTACTGGAATGATAAAAATTTATTGATATCATAAATATTCATTTTAATATTATTACATTGCTAAACAATAATAATATATTTTTGTTTATCTCTTAGATTTATTATTCGTTTAATTGTTTTTTTTTTTTTTTTTTATTAAAATTTCATTTTGTTTTGAACAAGGATTATAAAATATATGAGTGAGATATAAACTGCTACAAATTAAATTTAAAAAAGATAAACGTTCCTTCTTCGCCTTTTGTTGCTTTTTAATTTGGTTTTTTTTCGTTATTCTCCTTCCGCGTTTGTTTTATTTATTTTTAAGTTTATTTAAAAAAGTGAAAATTAAAAATAAAAATTAAAAATAAATAAAATCGTACAAGCAATTTGCGTTTTGATTTTAAGAGAAAGTTTTATAAAACAAAACATAAAATACTACGAGAAAGGTGGGGGTGTGTTGTTTTTGTTTTAGTTTTTTAATTTTTATTTATTTATTTTTTAGTTCCATGTAACACGTGCATAATTAGAATAGTTCGTAGTGCAGAAAGGTGTCGACATCTACATATATAAATAATTCCTCATTTGAATGTCAGTGAAAAATTTACCGTCATTTATGCAGCTGTCAATTGAACCTTGATGTTGTGCAGTTCGATTGACTGGAAAATAATTGGGTCAGAGATTTTGTGCATAAAATCGAAATGAAAACTTTTCATCGAGAGCCAAAGTGAGGGTTTTTGGTTTTTTTTTTCATATTGAAAATATTTGTTCTTCTTCAAAGTTGTGTTTAGTTTTCGCACATTGTACTATGTAGTTATGTCTGAAGAAACGTTCTAGATATATATATTTATATTCGCGTGTGTAAACGTTTAGTAAATATGTTTACGAAAATTTTGTTTATAATTTTCCTTAAAGGTATATATCGTTTGTTTTTTTTTTGTATAACTTGATATGTATATTTTTGCTTGATATGTATCTGATATGTAGCACATTAACAATTCTAAATTTATAATGAAAAAAGATTTTTTTCAATTCGTTCAAGTGTATATAATATTTTATTTCTTTTGTATGCGTCCATTTGTTCGTTGTCAGTAGTTTTGCCCTAACTATTTATAAAAAAAAAACAGAGAAATTGTCAGTATGTAAGAATGACAGAGTGATGAAGATGTGACGTTTGAATGACATGAAATGACATAAAAATAATGACACATATGAGCAGGGATGACAATGAAATGATGGCGGTCAATTGAAGTCAAAAGCAGTTGCGCTGCACATAAATTTCTTATTTTTGTTCTTTTTTTGTTTACCTGTTTTTTGTTTTCGAAAAAAGACATTTTTATCTTCTCATTTTGTATCTACAATCTAATTTAAGGTACTTAACTCCATTATTTTTATTTTGTGTTTATCGGATCGTATTTCATGTCAAAACATTGTTTTTCCTTCGTTTTTCATTTTTTCATTTCACTTATGCGTATAATTTATTTTGTATTGTTTTTGTTCCTTTTTAAAATGAAAAATTAAATTAATTTTTATTTACGAATAAATGGTCGAGTCAAAGAGTCAAAGAGTTTTTTTGAACTTTTTTTTGTTAAACAATTTAAGAAACGAATTATTACGAATGAGGAGTGAAAATTCGATTTTTAATTCACGTCTAAAAAATACATGTTTTCTTAAAAAACCTGTTAATTATTAAATTCTTATTGCTGGTGAATGTGAATGCACCAATTCAAAAAATGCTATAAAAATGTCGATGATTTTCATTCCAAGTTCATTACGTTCTTTCGACAAACAAGGAAATATTGAAATATTTATTTTTATTTCTACTTTTATGGTTAATTTTTTATTTTTACAACACTTATCACAACATTGACCAATAGTTTGATGGTTGAATAAGCTTGTAGAAATCATTTGCTTCACATTTATATAAATATTTTTAGTGTTGTTGGGTTTTATAAATTATTAAAAAATCCCAAAAGCAAACCTAAAAACTACAAATAAATTTTGAAGGGCAATTACTACAATTACTCATCTAACTTTGGTGTATAGCTGCAGGGCTTTTATTTTATTTAATTTTTTTTTTTGAAAAATGTCTTCCATTTTATTTTACAATAGATAGTTTTTTTTTATAGTATTTCGAATGTGGCTAATTCATAACATTGACTCTGATATCATTAAAAGTATTATTTTCGTCGTTTATTTTCCTATATACCATATATGTTATTTATTTTTTATTTTTGGGTATACACTTATAATCCACTCTAGAAAGCTACATTTATAAATAGGTACACAATAGGTAAATAGTTAGATTGATAATTAATTTTTTGCTTTGTAAAGATGATTAAACCATGTTCCATTCATAAGATATGTGAGTGATTAGTTTTATCTTATACGCTTATTTATTTTGTCCGATTTTTAATGTTAAACACTTAGAGAAGGGCTCATAAAAATATACTATAAATTGTGTTCTTCTAACAATGCTTGTTATTATATTTTTTTTTTTTGTTTTTAAAATTGCTTTACTCTTTTTTTGTTTTTTGTTTCATTGTTTCAACCGATCCTGCTTCCACATATTTATTTATACATATTTGGTTTAATTGTTTTTCTTGAATATTTTATTTTCCAATTGATACAAGAAAAAATATGTCTTTCTTGGTGTATATATGTTTTTTTTTTTAATATTTCATTTTTCATAAATAGTGTAGAGAGCAGATAGGCTTTTCTGTTTTTTTTTTTTTCTTTTTTAAATTTTCTAAATAAAATTTTGAATAAAAAAATCATCGAAATAAAAATCATGAAAATTAAAAAAAGGGAAAAGTATAAAATGAGTAAAAGCAGAGTATGGTGAACGAAATTAATAATTATAACCGTCGCTGTAGGGCGAACCTAAATAAGAATAGAAACTCGGGTTGATGGGTTGGGAATATGCATAATAAAATCCAGAAGCTGGATCTGGTGCTACTCAGTCTAGGAAACCGGTGTTAACGAGCTTCTCGAGGAAGAATTTCACATCGCCCAATTCCGAATCTTTTATGCCAAGTGATTTGAGCATACCCAAATCGCCATTTTCCACGGCCATGAAGACAGATCGTAAATGTTCCAAATCGGATCTGAAAAGAGGAAAAAACAAAAATGTATTTATAGAGGAAAATAATAACTAAAGAGCAGTAAAGGGCGCCCGTGACGCAGTGTTGGCCTCTGACGCCGATGACGCGCGATCGAATCCCGAAAATAGCCATGTCATCGAACGTGTTTTCACGGTGCTTCTCTTCAGCAGAGTACAGACGAATCCCCCTGTAGAATAATTGTCATGAAAAGCTTCTCGAAATTCGCCGTTCGTAATCGGCAATAAACTAAACTGTAGGTCACTTTAGGGAGGGAGGGAGCGAGCAAACAGAGCAAAGAAGTTGATCGCGTTTAACATGGCAAACGCCAGCTTCGATCTCTGTCCCTGCTCAATCCAAGTTGACACACAGCCTCCGCGTGGCCCCCCCTGGATAGCTACCCTGGCACCCGCCAGGAAGTGAACCAATGTGTGCAGCGACCCAACCCTTGTTCCTGGGGAAAGAGGAACCTGGCCTCCAGGTTGGGGGTTGTGCTTAGGGGTAACATCCCTATCACGTAAAAACCCACTTGTTCCGAAACGACAACAAGCCTCGGATACGGACGGATACAAAGCTGACGACCCCTGCAAACGACTAACGGACTTGAGAGTCTGCACCTGGAATGTGAGGTCCCTTAACAGACCGGGTGCAGGCGATCAATTGGAGCAAACCCTCAACTACTATAAAGCAGATATAACCGCACTCCAAGAAGTGCGATGGGATGGACCAGGCAAAAAACGGATGAAAAACTGCGACATCTACTACGGGAACTGCTACAAGGAGAACAAACAGCGCCTATTCGGGTGCGGATTCGTTATTAGAGGAAGACTCCGACAAAAAGTCTTAAGCCTCCGAGATGTAAGCGAACGCCTCATAACAATCCGCATCAAAGCTAAATTTGGAAACATTAGCTTAATATGCGCTCACGCCCCAACGGAAGAAAAGGACGATCGACTCAAAGAAGAATTCTACGATCTCCTAGACCGAACATATGTCCAATGTCCCAGCTCCGACACAAAAATAGTCCTAGGAGATTTTAATGCAAAACTGGGCAAGGAGGACATATTTGAGTCGATCATAGGAAAGCATAGCCACCATAAAACCACATCCGTCAACGGATTAAGGCTAATCGATTTCCTAGGGGGGCGTAACCTCCTTGTGGCAAGCACGCGATTCCCCCATCTCAACATCCACAAGGGTACCTGGCGGTCAAACCAGATTGATCACATTGCGATCGACGCCAGACACTCCCCCTGTATTCTCGACGTACGAACCTTCCGAGGGGCCAACATCGACTCGGACCACTACCTTGTTGTAGCCAAGGTACGAATGAGGATATCAAGAATGCTTAGGAGTCGAGTAGGACTACGTAAATTTGACGTTGGAAAGCTACAATCGCAAGAGACTACCAGAATCTTTGCCGATCGCGTCTCCTCAAAGCTCTCTCAAAATCCGCCCACAGCAGCACAAACAATAGAGCAGGAATGGGCTCATTGCCAGAGCGCCGTCAGAGATGCTGCCTCAGAAGTGCTGGGTTTCAAACAGCCACCACCTAGAAACCCCTGGTTCGAAGAACAATGCGAACAAGCCCATGCAGCAAAACAAGAGGCATATAAAGCCATGCTGCAACGACGGACGAGAGCTGCTCGCGAAATCTATGAGCAGAAGAGAAGAGAGGAACACACGCTTTTCAGAAGAAAGAAGAGAGAGCACGGAAAGCGTGAGATCGAGGAGATGGAGAGATGCTTCCGCAGGAATGACGCCCGTAAGTTTTACAACAAGGTAAAACGAACATGCCATGGCTACAAAGCCAGAGTGGCGGCCTGCAGGGATGAAAATGGAGAACTGGTAGTAGAGTCGCAGTCGATGCTGAGGATTTGGAAGGACCACTTCTGCAGACTGTATAACGGCGATGATAGACAAGATACCGCTGTCAGACAAACCGAGCCATACGTAATGGACGACGAAGTAACAGAATTCCGTCCACCCGACCTAGATGAAGTCAAAATAGCGATATCAAGACTTAAGTCTAATAAAGCCGCGGGCGCAGACGGCCTGTCTGCTTAGCTCATTAAGCGGCTGGAGATGAGCTGGTAAGGTGCATGCACCATTTCAGTTGCAAGGTATGGTTGGAGGAAAGCACGCCCGACGAATGGAATCTCAGCATCGTTTGCCCGGTCCATAAGAAAGGAGAACCCTATAACTGCGCCAACTATAGGCGAATAAGTCTCCTTAACATCGCATATAAGATCTTCTCAGCCGTATTGTGTGAACGCCTGAAGCCGTGTGTGGATAACCTGATCGGCTCTTATCAGTATGGTTTCAGGCCAGGTAAACCCACAATAGACCAAATATTTACGCTTCGGCAGATCTTGGAGAAGACCCAGGAATACCAAATGGACACTCACCACCTCTTCGTCGATTTCAAGGCCGCGTATGACAGCGTATATAGAGACGAGCTGTACAAAGCCATGCCTAGTTTTAACATCCCTGCCAAACTCGTCCGACTGTGCAGGATGACAATGGAGAATTCTCGCTGAGCAAACCGAGACCTTTGATGTTAAAAGAAGATTTAGGCAAGGTGACGCGCTGTCATGCAACTTTTTCAACATCGTGCTTGAAAATATCGTGCAAGAGTCACTGGCCAACACAAGAGGTACGATTTATTTCAAGTCCACGCAATTGCTTGCGTACGCCGACGATATTGACGTAATTGGACGAAAACAGCAAGACGTCATTGAGGCTTTCGTGAGCTTTGAGGTAGAAGCGGCTAAGATGGGTCTCAAGGTTAATGAGGGTAAAACCAAATATCTGCTTTCATCTAAAAGAGACGGACAATACCGACGTATTGGCCAGAACGTCACCATGGGCGGATATAACTTTGAAGTGGTCAAGGAATTCGTTTACCTTGGCTCACTGATGACCAGCGACAACAACACCAGCGCTGAGATAAAACGCAGAATCACTCTTGCCAACCGCTGTTTCTTTGGGCTAAAGAGGCAATTAAGAAGTAGAGCCCTCTCTCGGAAAACCAATGTGACACTATATAAGACCTTGATCATCCCAGTCCTCCTTTACGGCGCAGAGGCTTGGACTTTAAGAAAAGCGGGATGAAGATGCCCTTGGTCGTTTCGAGAGGAAAATTCTGCGCACTATCTACGGTCCCGTTTGTTCAAACGGTGTATGGAGGAGAAGACATAACGAAGAACTGTACGGGTTGTACAGCGACATAGGCCTGGTACGACGTCTAAGGATACAGCATCTAAGGTGGCTAGGCCATGTAGAGCGCATGGAAGATACAGCTCCGACCCGAAAAGTCTTCGAATCCACTCCGGAAGGAAGGCGCGGCAGAGACGGCCGCCTCAGCGGTGGCGCACGCAGGTGGAAGGGGACCTCAACCAACTGGGCGTGCGGCACTGGAAACAGCTGGCCAAAGACCGTGCCGGCTGGAGACGCTTGTTGGTTGAGGCCCAGGTTCACCACGGACTGTTGCGCCACCTAAGTAAGTAAGTAACTTAAAAACTCAGCTTCAACGACGAGCACACATGGGATATATCCGTACGGGGAAAGAAAGGCGGAACTAAAGGAAACGAATTCAGTACTGGAACCCTTAACAGAGCCCAAATCTTTGTCTCCCTATTGACTATCGGGGACATTGGCATAATCATCTGCTTTATTCCATTACTTAGTTCCTTATTCTTACGCAGGTGAGCTGCTTGCAATCTCACTCATGCAAATTAAAAAAAAAAAACTTTTAAGTAACTAGACCTCGAAGCTCTATCATTGTCAATAAAAAACCCGTGGAACTCCATTTCATCACCGAGTTGTGATGTGTATTTTCAGACGTTCTGGTATCGGTATCGATACTGCATACGTATCATCGTCCGGACCATTAAAGAGGCTCCACTTTCGATAGTACTTCAACCATGAGCACTCCTTCCTATGACACATGTCTTCAGAAAATTTCAAAAACCAATTTTCTATCCGCATGGCTGAACAATTTCAGAACTCTCCCAAAAGTTACATCCTCTCAGCATGTGTGTAAGCATACCCGCAAACATTATTAAAGTATTCATAGAAAAGGACACTTGATCAAGGATATAAGCACACTTGCGCTTAAGTTAGTAAACAGATAAAACTTACCGCATCAGATGTAGGGCGGCTCCAAAGTCTTCAATAGTCTGCGATTCACTTAAGGCGATTGCAACTTTTTCAACACCACCAAGCGGCGCGAGCGCATCCCGAGCCTTACTGCCAAATAACTTTTCCAAGTAATTAGGACCGTGGGAGGCGATTAAACTCTGCAAGAAGGATGCCGTCTCTTCAACAGGCGGTCGTTTGGCTGAAATGAAAATAAATTCGAAAAAAACCGTTTGAAATTCAATTCAATCTTTGAAGATAGATTTGCTATTAGTCAAAAAGGATTTTGCAAGGACCTGACGGTGACGGTGACTCTTATTACCGTTACATGCGGGATTGTAATTAATTTTGATTTCTCTATGTGCTCGACAGTGTTCCCGAGTCAAAGTAGAGCAATGGCTCATATTTTAAAGAAATTCGAGGACCAAGAAAGGTCAGCACCAAGTCAAGTATTCGTGCAGTGTGTCCACGTGAGAAGGAACCGGATCACGTATTCGACTCCAATTAGAGGAGAACAAGAAACGATTTCTGCTTCCGATTCTAAACTCATTTTATTTGATTTTCGAGTAGTTCTCTGTTTGGAACATGACAACAGAGAGTCCATTGTGTTGGATTCGTCTCGTTGGGTTGTTGATGGAACGTACTCGTAGCTACGTTAGGTGAGATTGCTCTTGACAGGATTATGTTACCAATGCGATGGAATCGTTCTGCAATTTCAAAGGATAACGAAAGAAGTTTTCGTTTATTTTTTTCCTGTTTGGGAATTGTATGTTTCCGTACCTTGGTAACCATCATCGTGGGATAAGAACATGGTTTCACGGTCATTATGTATAAATGAGTCAAACGTAATGGGGATAAATGGAGAAATGTCGGCAACAGGGATATATTCTGAACCGGCTACAGCAGAGGTGGAATGGGATATAGTGCTGTGGACAGGTGACTTTAATTATAAGGATAACGAAGAAAGCAGAGAAGTCTGGGGGGCAGAACAGCTGTTCCAAATTGAATGTCATAAGGTTGAGAGGAGCAAGAATGTTTTGCTGCGGTTGGGGTCAATAGATAAGAAATCACAAAGCACGCGTGACGCTTATCATTGTCGGACTGAATGTAATTAAGGAAGAATGTGGACAATCATTCCGGCCGACGCGACGAATGCACGCCATGCTCTAAGCAGTGCGTGCGGGGAGTAAAAGGCAACAGACAACGGCATCGACTTAGGGTGGGCACATAAGTAGAACGTCTCATCGCTCACAGGAAAGCATCTCGAGCTGGTTGAGGAAGCTGCCAGGTATGGGTTAGATATCGTAGGTACATTTCTCTTCGACGAAGCAAAGAGGATATCGAACTGTGGACCTTTCGAACGGTTGGAAACTCTTTCTATCGGGAGTTGCACCTCAAATGTCTGCACAGGCGGGAGTGGGGGTACTCATAAGTCCCAGGCTAATAGACGGGGTATGGGAGTGGATATCATTAGGAGGGAGAGTCGCGATCTTAAAATTCAAGCTTGAAAGATTTACTTTGTCTCTGGTGCAGGTGTATGCATCGAATCTAGAGTTTGTATGTTGGCGTTACAGTCTATGAAGGACCAATGCCGAGCTTCTCTCAATCACCCACGTTATGTGTGATTTCATTTTCCCATAGGTGAAAGGGACCTACAGTTTATTGCCGGTTCCGAACAACGAATTTCGAAAAGCTTTTCATGACAACCCGCTGAGGAGAAGCACCTGGAAAACACGTTCGATGACATGGCTGTTGTCGGGATTCGATCCCGTGTCATTAGCGTCAGAAGCCAATATACTACTTACTGCGCCACGGCGTGGGTGTTTGAGATGGATTCCTATATCCAGATAAGTTACTTCAACGCCCACGTGGAGGTAGATGTAACGACAAGGGGGAGTGTGATTGGGAGGAACGGTGATCTTCATCAAAACGCGAACGGAGAGAGCTTGTTGGATTTTTACTGTGCAAATGGCATGTCCGTCTTTTGCCTGGTCCATCCAGTCGCATTTCTTGGAGGGCGGTTATATCTGCTTCATAGCAGTTGGTAGGGATGTTACCCCTAAGCACAACCACCAATCTGGAGGGTAAGGTTCCTCTTTCCCCAGGAACAAGGGATTGGGTCGCTGCACACATTGGTTCACTACCTGGCGGGTGCCAGGGCAGCAGGATGTAAGCGAACGCCTCATAACAATCCGCATCAAAGCTAAATTTGGAAACATTAGCTTGATATGCGCCCTCTTGATATGCCCCAAGGGAAGAAAAGGACGATCGACTCAAAGAAGAATTCTATAATCTCCTAGACAGAACTTATGCCCCACCTAAGAAAATAGTTCTTGGAGATTTTAATGCAAAACTGGGCATAGAGGACATATTTGAGTCGATCATAGGAAAGCATAGCTTCCATAACACCACATCCGACAACGGACTAAGGCTAATCGATTTCCTAGTGGGGCCTAACCTCCATGTAGCAAGCACGCGATTCCCCCATCTCAACATCCACAAGGGTACCTGGCGGTCCAACCAGATTGATCACATTGCGATCGACGCCAGACACTCCTCCTGTATTCTCGACGTACGAACCTTCCGAGGGGCCAACATCGACTCGGACCACTACCTTGTTGTAGCCATGGTACGAATGAGGATATCAAGAATGCTTAGGAGTCGAGTAGCACAACGTTAGTTTGACGTCGGAAAGCTACAATCGCAAGAGACTGCCAGAATCTTTGCCGATCGTGTCTCCTCCAAGCTCTCTCAAAATCCGCCAACAGCAGCATAAACAATAGAGCATTCATGGGCGAATTGACAGAGCACCGTCAGAGACGCTGCTTCAGAGGTGCTGGGTCTCAAACCGCCACCACCTAGAAACCCCTGGTTCAATGAACAATGCGAACAAGCTCATGCTTGTAAGTTAGTTTTACAATAAGGTAAAACGAACATGCCATGGCTACAAAGCCAGAGCGGCGGCCTGCAGGGATGAAAATGGAGAACTGGTAGTAGAGTCGCAGTCGATGCTGAGGATTTGGAAAGACCACTTCTGCAGACTGTATAACGGCGATGATAGACAAGATACCGCTGTCGGGCAGAACGAGCCATTCGCAACGGACGACGATGTAATAGAATTCAGTCCACCCGACTTAGACGAAGTCAAAATAGCGATATCAAGACTTAAGTCTAATAAAGCCGCGGGCGCAGACGGCCTGTCTGCTTAGCTCATTAAGGCGGCTGGAGATGAGCTGGTAAGGTGCATGCACCATTTCAGTGGCAATGTATGGTCGGAGGAAAGCATGCCCGACGAATGGAATCTCAGCATCGTTTGCCCGGTCCATAAGAAAGGAGACCCCTATAACTGCGCCAACTATAGGCGAATAAGTCTCCTTAACATCGCATATAAGATCTTCTCTGCCGTTTTGTGTGAACGCTTGAAACCGTTGGTGAATAACCTGATCGGCTCTTATCAGTGTGGTTTCAGGCCAGTTAAATCCACAATAGACCAAATATTTACGCTGCGGCAGATCTTGGAGAAGACCCAGAAATACTAAATCGACACTCACCACCTTTTCGTCGATTTCAAGGCTGCATATGACAGCGTGTATAGAGACGAGCTATACAAAGCCATGTCTAGTTTTAACATCCCTGCCAAACTCATCCGACTGTGCAGGATGACAATGGAGAATTCTCGCTGTTCCATTAAGGTCGGTAATGAGCAAATTTAGGCAAGGTGACGCGCTGTCATGCAACTTTTTCAACATCGTGCTTGAAAAGATCGAGCGAGACTCACTGGCCAACACAAGAGGTACGATTTATTTAAAATCCACGCAATTGCTTGCGTACGCCGATGACATTGACGTCAGTAAGGCCTTTGTAAATATTGAGATAGAAGCGGCTAAGATGGGTCCCAAGGTTCATGAGGGTAAAACCAAATATCTGCTTTCATCTAAAAGAGACGGACTACACCGACGTATTGGCCAGAACGTCACTATGGGCGGATATAACTTTGAAGTGGTCAAGGAATTCGTCTACCTTGGCTCACTGATGACCAGCGACAACAACACCAGCGCTGAGATAAAACGCAGAATCACTCTTGCCATCCGCTGTTTCTTTGGGCTCAAGAGGCAATTAAGAAGTAGAGCCCTCTCTCGGAAAACTAAGGTGACACTATATAAGACCTTCATCATCCCAGTCCTCCTTTACGGCGCAGAGGCTTGGACCTTAAGAAAAGCGGGATGAAGATGCCCTTGGAAAATTCTGAGTCCCGTTTGTACGGAGTATGGAGGAGAAGATTTAACGAAGAACTCTATGGGTTGTAAAGCGACATCTGTCTGGTACGTCGTCTACGGATACAGCGTCTAAGGAGGCTCCGACAGCTCTGACCCGAAGATTCTTTCAATCTACCCCGGAAGGAAGGGGCGGCAGAGGACGGCTGCATCTACTGTAGCGCACGCAGGTGGAAGAGGGCCTTAACCAACTGGGTTTGCGGCGCTGGGACCAGCTGGCCAAAGACCGTGCCAGCTGGAGACGCCTGTTCGTTGAGGCCCAGGTGCACCACGGACTGTAGCGCCACCAAAGTAAGTAAGTAAATGGCATGTCCATGATATTCATAAATATACGTGGTATCGTTGGAGTCTTCAACAGAAATTGTTGATAGATTTTTTTGTGGTACCAACGTGTGTGAAACGGATGGTTTATGACGCTCGTGTGTTGAGAGGGGCTGAATTGTCAACTGATCATCACCTGGTGTTGTGTAAGCTGTAGAGTTCTTCATCTGCCAAGGCGGAAACCAAGAGTAGTTACGCGCATACGGTGGGAGAAACTACAGAACAGTGAGGTGCGGCAACAATTCGCACGACACATATCCGAAAGGTTTGAGCAAATTCGAGCTGTTCCTACGCATGTAGAGGAAGAATGGGGTTTTTCCGGGGCTCAAGAAGCCATCAGAGAGAAAAAGAAGGCCTACAAGGACTGGATTCTCTTGAGAGACCCTGTATCCCGAGACCGGTACACTGTGGCGTGAAGAACTTGCAAATTGGCTATGCGAGCAGCTAAAGAGCAATCCTGGAAGGAGTTCGCCGAGAAGTTGAAGGGCGACCATAGACCTGCGAAAAAGGTGTTTTGGCAAACCATTCGCCGGCTCAGAGGAAGGAAATTCAACATAATTGAAGAAGTTTAATGCTCGTAAAGGCCTCAATGACATTTCGCTAACTTCGTCCAATTATGTCAATGCCATCGGCATATGCGAGCAGTTGTACGGATCTGAAAAAGATGGTGCCCCTCGTATTGACCAGTGAGTTTTGCACGAGGACGATGTTGAAAAAGTCACACGATAGCGTGTCGCCCTTTTCTGACATAAAAGGTGTCGGTTATGTCGCTTCCGACCCTGATGGAGCAGCAAGAGTTCTCCAATGTCATCCTGCACAATCTGACGAGTTTGGCGGGGATATCAAAACTAGGCATGGCGTTGTATAGCTCGTTTCCATTTATACTACCGTATGCAGCCTTAAAGTCGACAAACAGGTGGTGGGTATCGATCTGGAACTCGTTTGTTTTTTTCAGGATCTGCCGCAGGATCTGCGGGTGGCCGTGGTGCGCTGGTTGACATCATCGACCGCCGAGCGGAAGGTTTATAGTTCAAAAAGTACGGACAAAAAGTATGCAACGCAGTTGTGAATGGAAAGTGACCAGACGTGCTGCTGCAGGCATAACACTCACAGTATATACTTACTTACTTAGGTGGCGCTATAGTCCGTGGTGAGCCTGGGCCTCACCCAACAAGCGTCTCCAGCCGGCACGGCCTTTGGCCAGCTGTTTCCAGTGCCGCACGCCCACTTGGTTAAGGTCCCCTTCCATCTGCGTGCGCCACCGTTGATGCGGCCGTCCTCTGCCGTGCCTTCCTTCCGGAATGGATTCGAAGACTCTTCGCGTCGGAGCTGTATTTTCCATGCGCTCTACATGGCCTAGCCACCTTAGACGCTGTATCCGTAGACGTCGTACCAGGCCGATGTCGCTGTACAACCCGTACAGTTCTTCGTTATATCTTCTCCTCCATACACCGTTTGAACACACGGGACCATAGATAGTGCGCAGAATTTTCCTCTCGAAACGACCAAGGGCATCTTCATCCGCTTTTGTTAAGGTCCAAGCCTCTGCGTCGTAAAGGAGGACTGGGATGATTAAGGTCTTATACAGCGTCACCTTGGTTTTACGAGAGAGGGCTCTACTTCTCAATTGCTTCTTGAGCCCAAAGAAACAGCGGTTGGCAGGAGTGATTCTGCGTTTTATCTCAGCGCTGGTGTTGTTGTCGCTGGTCATCAGTGAGCCAAGGTAAACGAATTCCTTGACCACTGCAAAGTTATATCCGCCCATGGTGACGTTCAGGCCAATACGTCGGTGTTGTCCGTCTCTTTTAGATGAAAGCAGATATTTGGTCCAATCACGCCAATATCGTCGGCGTACGCAAGCAATTGCGTAGACTTGAAATAAATCGTACCTCTTGTGTTGGCCAGTGACTCTTGCACGATCTTTTCAAGAACGATGTTGAAAAAGTTGCATGACAGCGCGTCACCTTGCCTAAATCCTTTTTTAACATCAAAGGTCTCGGTTTGATCATTACCGACCCAAATGGAGCAGCGAGAATTCTCCGTTGTCATCCTGCACAGCCGGACGAGTTTGGCAGGTATGTTAAAATTAGACATGGCTTTGTATAGCTCGTCTCTATACACGCTGTCATATGCAGCCTTGAAATCGACGAAGAGGTGGTGAGTGTCGATTTGGTATTTCTGGGTCTTCTCCAAGATCTGCCGCAGCGTAAATATTTGGTCTATTGTGGATTTACCTGGCCTGAAACCACACTGATAAGAGCCGATCAGGTTATCCACAAACGGCTTCAGGCGTTCACACAATACGGCAGGGTTCTCCTTTCTTATGGACCGGGCAAACGATGCTGAGATTCCATTCGTCGGACATGCTTTCCTCCGACCATTCCTTGCAAATGAGATGGTGCACGCACCTTACCAGTTCATCTCCAGCCGCCTTAAAAAGCTCAGCAGACAGGCCGTCTGCGCCCGCGGCTTTATGAGACTTAAGTCTTGATATCGCTATTTTGACTTCGCCTAGGTCGGGTGGACTGAATTCTGTCTGACAGCGGTATCTTGTCTATCATCGCCGTTATACAGTCTGCAGAAGTGGTCTTTCCAAATCCTCAGCATCGACTGCGACACTACTACCAGATCTTCATTTTCATCCCTGCAGGGTGCCGCTAGGGCTTTGTAGCCATGACATGTTCGTTTTACCTTTTTGTAAAACTTACGAGCGTCATTCCTCACAGTATATGGTCAACTGAAATTCATCCTCTGCGTATGCAATATTAAAAGTGCTCGAACAAATTAGCACGGGCTATAACCAACTCGGAATTTGGTCGGCTCTCGTCCTATCTAGGACAACCACCCCTGGGAGTACTGAACGAACATCAACGACCCACACCACTGCACTCCGTTCAGGTTGTGTGTCTATAGTCTATAGGCACATCATAAGAGAATATATAAGTTCCTCAAAAGAAAAGAAAAAAAAAAGCTTAGGAAATGCATTCCTAACTTCGTCCAGGTCAGGGGGAGTTCTCTGCTATCATCGTCCGCTGTGAAAGGGTCATTCGGCCTGACAGCGGGATCTATTTCGTCATCGCCATTATACAGTCTGCAGAAGTAGTCTTTTCAGATTCTTAGTACCGACTCTGAATCCACTACTAGGTTTCCATTTTCGTCCCTGCAGGCTTCCGTTCTGGCCTTATATCCCTGGCATGTTTGTTTTATTCGTCGTTAAAACCTTCAAAGTCATTCATGCGATGGCATCTCTCCATCTCTACAATCACGAGCTTCTCATGCTTCCTTTGTTTGGTTTTGAGATGCTTATGCTCCTCCTTCCTCTTCTGCTCATAATGCTCATGAGCAGCTCTCGTCCTTCTATGCAGCGCCTCTTGATAGGCTTGCTGCTTGGTTGCGTGTGCCCTCCTACACTCGTCGTCAAATCATGGATTACTTGTTGGTGGCGGTTTGAAACCCAGTACCTCATAAACAGCACTCTCTAAGACATGTTGAGAACGGGTCCATTGGTGTTGTACAGTCTGAGAAGGGGTTGGAGAGGTTTCCGAGAGTTTGACGGAGACGCGATTGGCATAGGCTCTGGCGGTCTCTTGCGATTTTAACATTGCGACTTTGTATGCCGTTGGACTTACTCGGTTTTTCTGGGCCAGGTATATTCGCAGTCGCAACCTGGCTGCCACAAGATAGTGGTCCGAGTCGATGTTGGCTCCTCTAAAAGTTCGTCCAACCAAAATGTCGGATGCGTGTTTGCCATCAAATCAATGTGGTCATTCTGGTTGACGGTTGATTGATCCGAAGATCGCCAAGTCCCGTTGTGGATGTTGAGATTAAATGCGTGCTAGCAACTGAAAAATTTCGCCCCGTTGCAAAGTCTATCAGCCTAAGTCCATTTTTGGACGTGGTGTTGTGTAGGCTGTGCTTGCCAATGGCCCTATCAAAAGCGACTTCCTTACACAGTTTCGCGTTAAAGTCTCCCAGTACGATTTTAACATCGTAACTGGGACATTGGGCATATGTCCTATCTAGGAGGTTGTAGAAGTCGTCTTTTGTAGCGTCATCCTTGCTCTTGGTAGGGGCGTGAGAGAGACTGATGTTTGCGAATTTAGCCTTGATGCGGATTGTCATGTGGCGTTCGCTTACATGCCTGAAGCTCAAGACTTTTTGCCTAAGTCTACCTCTAATAACAAATCCGCATTCGAGTAAGCGTTGTCTTCTCTCCTTGTAGCAGTCGCCGTAGTAGATATCACATTTTCCCATCTTCTTTTTGCCCGGTCCATCCCATCGCACTTCCTGGATTGCAGTAATATCTACCTTATAACGAACTAGGGCCTCCGCAAGTTGTTCGGCTGCACGTGGTCTATTGAAGGACCTTACATTGCACGTACAAAGCCGAATAGCATTCTTTCTTTTCCTTTTGTTGTTTCCTGGGTCGTCTTCGGTTAATCCGTCCGGAGGCTTTTCGGGTCTTTCGGCATGTTGGTTTTTTCCCAGTTATGGCTTGCCGGGCCATAGCCTAACCGACGCGCAGAAAACTCGCCATTCACCCTTTTCCGTTCGCGATTTCAAATAGAAATCCCCAGGTGGCACCACGCGGAGGTGAAAATAGGACTTACTAACAGAGCTGCTAGATGTTCGGCAGCAGTGGCTTCTGCTCGCCAGCGCATGTCGGGTATGCTACCCCTATGAAGCCTTATGAAGCTTGAATTGCTTACTTTTAAATTTATATCGCTGGGAAACTTAATTCCAAGGCATCCAGGAAAACACTGCAATCCAGTTAGCATCAGGGGTCCTATAACCCTCAATTAAGTTAAAATCACAAACCACACACGTGTGTTACGTCCGTATAAACCATAAATAAATCATTTTCACAGTAAAGGCAGAAGACGGAAAACATAGGAATAAAGATAGGCTCTTCCTTAGCCATCCCATTATGGTGTGCATACAACCCCTAATGTGAGCACCTCGCCCATAACTAAACCTTACCCTCTGGTAACTAAGTACTATAATGATATTTACAATAAGAGCGTTTCCCGCCCGATGATATGCCGAAACAACACCGCAAGAAGAGGACAATCAAGTCCGATCTACCGCCAAGGAAATTCGCTTGATTAAATATTCATAGCCGAGGTATTAAAATTGACTTTCTGGCCCACATGGACCGACCCAAAACGTGTAACTTCATTCTCCCAACTTTCGTGTCCTCACGGCTACTATGATGACTACTAGGCAAGCCCGTACGAGTATTAATGCATAATTCAATAAGGAAAGAGGCCTACTTCCCTCCTGAATGGCTATCGATCCGATGTATACCAGTTTAGCTTGTAAAGTACATCTTATCGCGCCCCAGGGCGGAGTTTTTGATCCTCACAGGCTGATAATTCATATTGTACAGCTTTCGGTCGGTGGGGTATTGTATTGAGGTGGTT
This sequence comes from Eumerus sabulonum, assembly GCA_951905685.1. Taxonomy (NCBI): domain Eukaryota; kingdom Metazoa; phylum Arthropoda; class Insecta; order Diptera; family Syrphidae; genus Eumerus; species Eumerus sabulonum. Next base: position 13,938,680 of record OX645060.1, read on the forward strand.
GGATGTCAACTAAACATATTCTCATCCCAAAATTTCTATGGAAAACATTCAAATAAATGGATGAAAACGTTGGCATAGCTTGGGAAATGCTTGTACTCATACATACTAATTAAGGTGTCCTTGTACACAACGGTATTGCTTCAACTTTTGCCGACCGAAAGACAGCAACTGCGTACATAATCGCAAGAAATTCAAACAAGACGTTGGACGTTCTATTTGACTGGTTATCGAAGTAAGTAGGGGTTATGCTGATCTGTCCAGCAATCCATGGTGGATCTCAGCCTGAGCTATAGCTGCCGTCCATCCTTGATGCTCCCAGGCATGCTGCTTCCACTGGTTAAGACCAATTTGTCTTGCACCCACGGTGACCTGATTTTTATACCGGAGGTACAGTCTTCCTCTCCTTCTCGAACTAGGAAATTAGAACACTCTCTTAGCCGAAGCGTTGGTGTTCACACGCTCGAAGTGGCCAAGCCAGTGTAGTCGACGGATCTTTGCCTTCTGAACTACATCCATCCCTTTGTACAGCTCGTAGAGTACGTGGTTATGTCTTCCTCAAAGACGGGCAAGACTGGCAGTATAAGCGTTTAATAGGAAATGATTTTGGTTCGTCGAGTGAGGAGTTTTGACCCAAGTTGTTTGGACAAACCGAAGTAGCAGCGGTAGCCAAAGTCGATTCTATGTCGGATCCCCACTGTGGTGTCATTTGTGGAGTTTACGTTTGCTCTGAGGAATACAAACTCCTTAACCACCTTGCCAGAGTCCATCCCATCGGACGAGATTAGAAGACATGTCGGGGACGCGTCAGGACATCAAGCTGGACTCCTTATCGGTGCGGTTGCAAATGCGCACTACACGATTTGGGGCAGCAGCGATATAACCGAAAGGCTAATATACCCACATTTATCACTAAAAATCGTAGGGAGGTACTTAACTCTAGCATCTCCCTCTGTCTTTAGCAGAATGAGAGAGTGGAGGATTTCTGAGGAACACTTCTTCTCAAACCATCGCTATCTGGTTTTCAACCTGGTCTTCACGGTCCCAACCCCAATTGACTCATCCTGCAACCCAAAAAGAATTGATTGGGAGCGCTATAAAACCTTCATTGGCAATTCTATAGTTAACAGGGCCCCTGACACCCCACGGTCCCCGGTAGATATAGACAATATGGTCGATATCTTAACAATTACATTGGGCAACGCACGGGCCAACAGGTGCGCAAGCCACAAATCAAGAAAAAAAAACTCTTACCCTCCTTGGTGGAACGCAGCTCCAAGCAAGTTTCGCAAGGACTGTCGAAAATTCTCCAATAAAGCAAAGAGTACAAGAAACGACAGGGGCTGGAGCTTATACAAAGATTCACTCAGAGTGTACAAACAAACCCTGAGGAAAGAACAAAGGATGTCTTGGAAACTCTTCTTCAATAACATGGAGAAAATTTCAGATGTCTACAGACTGAGGAAAATATACTCGAAAGATCCACAATCTCCGAGTTGCCTCATACCAAACGGAGTTTGGGCATCGTCTGAGGAAGAAACTCTAAGTCTTCTCCTCAACACTCACTTCCTGCTGAGTGCTCTGAATAGCAGGACTCTGTGCATTCGCGAGGAAATCACCTCTCCTCCGCGACAGAGGGACAGTTCGATCATATAATCTCTAGAGAGAAAATTATGTGGGCGTTAAGAAGTTTCAAGCCCTATAAGCCCTATCTTTAAAGGATGCCTAGGTTGGAGTCACATTCCAGAAAAGTGGAAGTGCGCAAGGTTACTCTTCATCCCCAAGGCTGGCAGGAACTCTCACACTTCCCCCAAGGATCTAAGGCCTATCTGTCTATCATCCTTTGCACTGTAAACCTTGAAAAGGCTGATAGACTTACATATACGCCAAAGTTTAGATCCTTCCCTAATCTCTAAGGCACAGCAAGCCTACTGTAAGGATAAATCTGTCGAAACAGCCTTGCACACACTAGTGAGGAAAATCGAAAGATCAATCCATCTTAAAGAATATACCTTAACAGCGTTCCTAGACACAGAGGGCACCTTCAACAACGTCACTCCAAGAGCAATAATAGAAGGGCTAGAAAAGCTAAAGGTGGAGAGGACTCTCATAGAGTTGATTGGCGAGTTACTCCTATCACGCAAAATCCACTCTAAATTGGGAAGCAAGCAACCACCAGAGTGGGTACCAGCGGAACCCCACAAGGGGGGGTCCCCTCACCACTTCTCTGGAATGTAGTCGCAAATGAACTATTAATCAAATTGGAGAAAGGAGGTCTGGACGTTGCTGCCTACGCTGATGACGTTGCCATTTCGATCTCAAGCAAATACCTATCCACACTGAATGACCGAAGCAAACGGATTCTTCATTCTCTGAAAATGGGCTCAAAGCAATGGGCTCAGGGTAAATTCCCAGAAGACGGAGCTTGTGCTATTCACCAGGGAGCACACAATTTCGGAATACTGGCACCAGGTTAACCTATTCCTCCAGTGCCAAATACCTTGGCATTGTACTAGACAGGAAATTAACCTGGAAGAACAACACAACACAGAGAGGAAAAACAGCAACTACTTATATCTCTCTATACATATATGCAAGAAAGCCCTTGGGAAAAATGGCGATTCAACCCCAAGATCATACTAATGTATGGAGTGATAATCTGGTGGACTGCACTGGACAATACAACATACTATAAACAACTCGAGAAGGTACAAAGGCTAGCATGTATGTGCATCACCGGGACCCTTAAGTCAACTCCAACCGCTGCGCTCAACATGATACTCCACCTTACACCACTTGATATCTACGGCAAGCAAATTGCCACACAGACGGCTATAAGCCTAAAGGCCAACTCAAAATGGACGAGCTATGTCACTGGCCACTCCTCCATCCTGAACAACAGGATAACTATGGCAGAAAACTTGGACCACATAAAACCCACCACAGTCTTGGAGAAGAACTTCACGACAATCTACCCGGATAGACAAAAGTGGACCCGCCAAACGCAACCCCGCAGGAACTGCATGGATTTTTACACTGACGGGTCAAAAACCAAAGACAGGGCGGGGAGTGGTGTATTCCACGAACAACTAAAGCTGAACAAAGCTCTAAAATTACCAGATCACTGCAGCGTCTTCCAGGCGGAACTGTTGGCAATAAAAGAGGCTTAGTCTTGGCTGAAGTCGAGCGTGATATCCACTACGGATATCCGTATTCTCACGGATAGTCAAACAGCCTTAATATCGCTGGAGTGCTATGTGTATAACTCCAAAACGGAGTTGGCCGAACAGTTTAACATACAACTTCTCTGGGTACCAGGACACTGCGACATCTCAGGAAACGAGAGAGCCGACACACTCTCCATACAAGGAACGACGCAACAATCAATCGTGGCATGTGAGGGAATACCCCTTGCAACCATTAAACATAATCTCGCAAATGTCGCCAGTGCTGAGACGAACCTGAGATGGACCCAGGGTTACAACTGCCTCATCACCAGGCAAATCTGGCCCCGGCTCGACAGTCATCGGACGGAGTATGATCTCCCTAAAAGGAACTGACATCTATAAAGTCATTGGTGTCATTATAGGTCACTGAATTATTTACAGTCCCGCGCTAAAACTAGGAACAGTTCCGGATGATTTCTGCAGAAGCTGCCTAGACGAAGAGGAGGTCGAATCCAGTCACTACCTTCTCTGCTTGATTGCATTTTGCACAATCAGGAAACGATACCTAGGATCTCACTTCCTTAACGACCTGATAGATGTTCAGCAAGTAGGGATATTCGACCTTCTTAACTTTTTAAGAAGCACTAAGTGGTTCCACGAATAGGGGGATAAGCCCCCCTTGTAGCAGCAAAACGGGTCTCTCTGGCTTATGTGCATTCTTTTCCATTCTGGGAAGGCTACGAACCTACCTACCTACCTTCCTAATAGTGAAAGCCAATAAGCGATGAGGTCAATTAAATATATGCGCGACGACAAGATCAACTTGGTCCATTTATGATAAGAAAAGGACAGAGATTAGAGATTATGAATTGGCTTACAGTGGGCACCTACCTTTATGGTTTAATCCCACGGTGGGCCTACCCACAATCGGGACCAAGGCTGCATTGGTCATTACTCCAGGGTAGTAAATACCCTGGTTCAATTAGTGAACATGCTTGGGGGCATGTTCACCGCCCTTGATGGAGGCCGAGGTCTACCTAACACCTCTTGCACCAGGCTCCTCTAGGATACCTGAGTACCATGCGTTCCCGCGATGTTGGGATAACCGCCACAATGCTCCCACAAGGGGGCCTACCTCAACCGATAGGACCGGAACCATCGGCGAATGACTTTAATACTAATAATAGTAACCGAGTACGTCCCGGGGCCTTCCTGTCCCCGTGGTACCAATTTTGTTCAAAGTGCTTTGGTCTTCACTCCGCGACCGAAGTCACTTTCAGATAAACTTCCCCAAAAGCTCAAGCCTGACATCTTACCTCCGTCATTCTAGGTGTGCCTGGATTTTAGCACACCGACTGGTAAATTATGAATGGGCCTCCAGCCAGGCCCATCTCCACCATGCACCAATTAAGAAAACTTAAAGGAATTCTTCAAGGGTCCCTTAAGGGGTCCCTTAAATTAAGAAGACTCAAGGAATTCTTTTAATATTCTAGGAACCTCTTGGGTCCCTTGTTTGAGAAAACCCGAAGGAGTACTTTTGGTATCTAGGGATTTAGAGTCCCTTAACTCCCCTTCCGTAAATTCCTGAGTGTGCCAGGGATGCAGCACACTCGAATGGGATATTTTTTAGTGTGGGCCTCCAGCCAGGCCCAGCCATCATTTGCTACGATTGCGATATGAGTGTGCAACGCGCCGCCTATGCGTCTTCGAAAGCCCCAGAGGGCACCTCTTTCACATCTCCCCGAAGGGTTCTCCGAAGTATCATTGATACCGCCATACCCGAAAGGGTACTTCCAACCCCGAAGGGTACATCGTACCATTGAAAGAGAGCTCATGCTTTCTATAGAATGGATTTTCATCTTAGCCCCGAAGGGCACCACAAAGGTTAACACTCACCCCGAAGGGTGTCATCAGAATAACATTTAAAATTTTTATATATCTAGGGGGTTTTCCCTTTCTCTCCCCACTATGGACCAGGCAGCAATGTTACCGGGTCCATCCTACAGATTTTAGTCGCCTCCTACGACAGGCATGCCTTACCCCGGGCATATTCTAACCCCTAACCCGGTGGGGGGATAAGAAAGGGACAGAAAGTCTGCTAAAGTTCAGTCGTGGGAATATTCGATTGGCAGTCGGTACCCTCACTGGGCAATACATGATATCCTACCATGCAGCCAGACTTGGCCAACTCCACAATGACTTCTGCAGAAGCTGTAGGGGCGAAGAGGAAATTGAATCCATTCCTCACTAGTCCAAAAAAGAAGCATATTCCTTGGATGTCACTTCCTTTCGTGAGTAAAAGAGGTAACTAACATTGGGCTGAACAGACTACTGGGATTTCTGTCAGGTGGTTCAACTCAACGGGTAACTTTTGGGTTTATGAGGGTTAAACGTTAACTCGGCACAATGGACTAATCGCAGTCTAAGTAACCCTTGACCTCTCGTCAATAGGGCATCCATTTACCTAACCTTCTTCTTCTTTGGTGGCGTTACAGCCCGTGAAGGACCAGAGCCAAGCTTCCCTTCAATCAACCATGTTGTGTGTGATTCTATTTTTCACACAGGTGAAAGGGACCTACAGGATGGCAAAGGACTAACAAAGGCCTCGTAGGGGTAGCATCTATCCGACGGATGCTGGCCTGCTAAAAAGCGAGAAGAGCCACCGCAGTCGTACATCTTGCGGCACTGTTAGTAATCCCTATCCCCACCTCCTCGTGGTGCCATCTGGAGATTTCCTATAGAAATTGCAGACGGGGAAGAGCGAGCCTCCTGCGCCAAAAAAAAAAAAAAAACAGGATTAGTCGGTTGGGCTACGGCCTAGTAAGCCGTAACCGTAAAAAAAAAAACACAAACTCCGAAACAACCACAAGCCTCGGATATAACGGACCGGATTTATGTTGACGACCCTTGCAAAAAACGAAAAAAGGACAATGATCCTCGGCTTTGTACGTGGAATGTTAGGTCCCTAGACAGGCCACGTGCAGCCGAACAACTTGCGGACGCCCTAGACCGCTATAAAGCGGACATCACCGCCATCCAGGAAATGCGATGGAATGGACCGGGTATAAAGTGGATGAAAAACTGTGATATTTACTACGGCGACTGCTATAGGGAGAGAGGGCAACGATTGTTTGGATGCGGATTTGTTGTTCGAGGTGGACTAAGGCAAAAAGTCCTAAGCTTTCGGCATGTGAGCGAACGCCTCATAACAACCCGTATCAAGGCTAAATTTTTTACCATCAGCCTGACCTGCGTCCACGCCCCCACGGAGGACAAGGATGACTCCGCCAAAGATGAGTTCTACGATCTCCTAGACAGAACGTATGCCCAATGTCCAAGCTATGACATCAAAATTGTACTAGGAGACTTCAATGCTAAGCTGGGTAAGGAAAGCATATTTGAACGAGTCATTGGCAAACATAACCTACACGACACCACCTCCGATAACGGACACAGGCTGATTGATCTTGCTACGGGGCGAAATCTCCTTCTAGCCAGTACGCGCTTCCCGCACCTCGATATACACAAAGGCACCTGGCGGTCTTTTGATCAATCGACTACCAACCAGATAGATCACATCGCGATCGACGTCAGACACTCCCCCACTATTCTTGATGTTCGAACTTTCCGAGGGGCCAACATCGACTCGGACCACTATCTTGTAGTAGCCAAGATGCGCTTACGGATATCACGAACGCAACGGAGTAGAGTAAGAATACAAAGTTATGACGTCGGAAAGCCACTATCGCCAGAAACCGCTCGTGCTTTTACCGATCGCGTCTCCCTTAAGCTCTCCAGTACACCTCAATCCTCCACGCTATCAATAGAACAGCAGTGGTGCCTTTGCAAACAAGCCCTGAAAAGCTCTGCATCCGATGTTTTGGGTTTCAAGGCTCCACCACGAAGAAACACCTGGTTCGATGATGAGTGCAGGAGGATTCATACAGCGAAGCAGCATGCATATAAGGCCTCGCTGCATAAAAGAACAAGAGCAGCTCGTGAGCTCTACAAGTTAAAAAGAACGGAGAAAGAAGGAAGGAGCTTCTTAGAAGAAAAAAGAAGGAGCACGAGAAGCGCGCGATTGAGGATTTGGAGAGGTGTTACTGCAGGCGTGACGTTCGAAAGTTTTATCAACAGATAAAGCGAACATGCCAAGGTTATAAAGCCAGAACGGATGCCTGCAGGGATGAGAACGGACACCTAGTAGTAGAACCGCAGTCGATGCTGAGAATATGGAAAAACCACTTCTGCAGACTGTATAAGGGCTAACGACTAACGGATGTTAGTCAATATACCGCCGTCAGGCAGAATGATCCATTTCTAATCGACGGAGACCGCAGAGAATTCTGTCCCCCTGACCTCGACGAAGTTAAGATTGCCCTATCGAAGCTCAAGTCGAATAAAGCTGCTGGCGCAGACGGACTGTCTGCTGAGCTCCTCAAGGCAGCTGGGGATGACCTGGTTGGGAACATGCACCAGCTCATCCGTAAGATATGGTTAGAGGAAAGCATGCCCGAGGAATGGGGTCTCAGCATCGTATGCCCGATCCACAAGAAAGGAGACCCCTCTGATTGCGCCAACTATAGAGGAATAAGTCTCCTTAACATCGCCTACAAAATCCTCTCTGCCGTTTTGTGTGAACGCCTGAAGCCTTTTGTAAATAAGCTGATAGGTCCTTATCAGTGCGGATTCAGGCCAGGTAAGTCCACCATCGACCAAATCTTCACACTACGGCAGATACTGGAGAAAACCAATGAATTTCAAGTCGACACTCACCACCTATTTGTCGACTTCAAAGCCGCATACGACAGCGTAATTAGAGACGAGCTATACAACTCTATGTCTATCTTTGACATACCTGCTAAACTCGTCAGACTATGCAGGATGACTTTGGAGAATGCTCGCTGCTCCATCCGAATCGGTGAACACCTTTCCGATAGTTTTGATGTCTAAAAAGGATTTAGGCAGGGCGATGCGCTGTCGTGTGATTTCCTCAACATCATATTGGAAATGATTGTGCATAAATCACTGGCCAATACAAGAGGCACAATCTATTTCAAATCCTCGCAACTCCTTGCATACGCCGACGATATTGACATAATAGGTAGATCACAGCGAGATGTCAATGAGGCGTTTGCGAGTATTGAGATGGAGGCGGCAAAAATTGGTTTGGCGGTAAACGAGGGCAAAACTAAATATATGCTATCTTCAAAAAAGGACGCTCACCACCGACGTCTCGGCCAGAACGTTTGTATAGGCAGACATAAGTTCGAGGTAGTTAAGGACTTCGTCTACCTTGGCTCCGCAGTGACCTGGAACAACGACATCAGTTCCGAAATTAGACGCAGAATCACTCTTGCCAATCGCTGTTTCTTTGGGCTCAGGAGGCAACTGAGTAATAGAGCCCTCTCCTGAACGACAAAGTAGACTCTATGTAAGACCCTTATCATCCCGGTCCTGTTGTACGGCGCAGAGGCATGGACACTATCAAAAGCGAATGAGGAGGCCCTTGGTCGGTTCGAGAGAAAAATTTTGCGCGTGATTTTTGGGCCTATAAGCGCAGACGGGGGATGGAGGAGAAGATTCAACCACGAAGTTTGCGGGCTGTACAGCGACATGAGCCTAGTCAGGCGTCTACGGATTCAACGCCTAAGATGGCTGGGCCATGTAGAGCGAATGGACACCATAACTCCAGCCCGGAGAGTCTTTGAATCCGACCCCGAGGGACGAAGAAGCAGAGGACGGCCGCCCTTAAGATGGCGCACACAGGTGGAAGGGGACCTCAGCCAACTGGGTGTGCGGCAATGGAAAAGGCTAGCGAAAGATCGTACTAGATGGAGTGGCATATTGGTTGAGGCCCAGGTTCACCCCGAACTGTAGCGCCCACTAAGAAGAAGAAGAAAGGGACCTACTGTTTTATGCCGATTCCGAACGGCGTGAGTCGAGAAGCTTCTTGTAGGCAAGTTATACTACGGGGGGTTTTGACAGTACCCCGCCGAGGAGGGACGCCGCGAAATAAACATTCGATGACGTTGGTGTTATCGGGATCCGAACTCGCTCATCGTGCGTCAGAGTCCAACACACTAACTACTGCGCCACGGCGCCCTCATTTACCTAACCTAACCTAATTAAAAACTAAAAATTTATCCTATAAAGCACGTCTAAAGGAATTTTATCGACAGAAAAACAGCGGTACCTTATGGGATTAAAGTTTCATTTCAAGATTAAAATACTTGCCCCATTCAATTCTGAATAATTTCTCGACATGCCCACCTCTGTACGTCCCCCGCAACGCACTTAGATTCTTCTAATTCGTCTTTTGCGCCCCTAAACGATGAATGTACAAAATCAATTTTAAAACAGAAACATTCACTTCCGTCCCGAAGGAACGGCACGTTCCAGAGTTCATTAAAAATGCACTTCCGTACATTTTCTACTAACTGAAAACAAAGATTGCTTGCCCACTTGAAGTTCCCATTCACCTAATACCTAGAGGCTCCCTGTCTGCCTTGGTCGCGTCGTAACTCTTACCGAATACATATATAGGTACTCGTTACTTCAGTCATTAAGTTCCATTTCGTTCAGAATTTTTTAATTGACAGCCACTAGGGGTAGTCATAATTTAAAGAGCCTCAACCCGTGATAGACGCAATTGAATTTCTAAGCAACGAAGGCAGTTGTTAAGTATGAGTAATGCCGTACTAATGGAAATGTCTCGTCCTGGGAATTGGGGGTTGCCTTTTATTTTCTAATGCCAAGGTTAGATACTCAAAGGCTTAAATCTTTTAGAATTCTGTCAGCTTTACATGGATATCTTCATTACGTCAAAATTACTATCAAATTTGTTCTTCAAGGATAGAGTGAACCATCCAACGTGGTATACCCCTTCTCTCCTATTTAAGAAAGGAAAAAAACTTTAACGAACGCTTGCAGTATGTAAGAACAAGGTCAGTGATAATCCCTTGAGGTTATGAATAAGTCATAAAAAGAAAACCGGATATCCCCTTTCCCTCACTGAAGAGTTCGTGCAGTAGCTAGAAATTACCTTTAACTTTAACAACTCGGGGATGCCCCGAGCTGCTGCCAGCTGACACCTTTTCTAATTTAACTTCAGTTCGGTTGCTTCCTTTTTTTATTGTTTTCTTCCCCTTCTTTCTTTCCTTTTTTTTTAATTTTTTATCCTCGAAACTCATTCTCAAGTCAGAAGGTAAGGAAGTGAAGTTCCTTGATTTGAGCAAGTGTTGAAAATAAAAGTTGTGCTTACAACCTAGCTGGTAGCTGGTACCTTTTCGAAAGGACATCCAGGATATCTGAATTCAATTTTTGTTTTCTGGTGGAGTGAATAAAACTTTAGTTTTGATGCAGTGAAGTGCTGTTTTGAGTCTTGTCTGTGACTTGAAGTCAAAGGACTAAGTGGAAAAGTTCTGACCGGTGAATTGAAATTTTACAAAATGTATGCCAATCACAAGGGAATCGTTAAAGGATTTCCTGAAAGGCAGTTGGTCGTGAATCAGTGACACACCATCTTAGTCATGTAGTTTCCAGGTACATACCAAGTACTACATCTTCGTCGTATGGGGATGCTGTTGTAGAAACTTTACAATAACTCAGTAGATAAATGATTGGATGCACACGTGTTTTGGAAAGCTTTTGAAACATTTACTTACTTACTTTGATGGCGCTACAGTTCGGGGTGAACCAGAGCCTCAACCAACAAGCCTCTCCAGCCGGCCCGATCTTCGGCCAGCCGCTTCCAGTGCCGAACGCCCAGTTGGTTGAGGTCCCTTTCCACCTGTGCGCGCCACCTTAAATGCGGTCGTCCTCTGCTGCGTCGTCCCTCGGGGTTGGAGTCGAAGACTCTTCGGGCCGGAGCGTTGATGTCCATTCGCCCTACATGGCCTAGCCATCTTAGACGTTGGATCCGAAGACGTCTAACCAGGCCGATGTCGCTGTACAGCCCGTACAGTTCTTGGTTGAATCTCCTCCTCCATTCTCCGTTTACACAAACGGGACCAAAGATTGCATGCAGAATTTTCCTCTCGAAACGTCCAAGAGCCTCTTCATCCGCTTTTGATAACGTCCAGGCCTCAGCGCCGTAGAAGAGGACCGGGATGATTAAGGTTTTGTAGAGGGAAACCTAAGTTTTTCGAGAGAGGGCTCTACTACTCAATTGCCTCTTGAGCCCGAAGAAGCAGCGATTGGCAAAAGTTATTCTGCGGTTTATCTCAGCGCTGGTGTCGTTGCTGCTTGTCACTATCGAGCCAAGGTAGACGAAGTCCTTGACTACTTCAAAAATATAGCTGCCGAAGGTGACGTTCTGACCAAGACGTCGGTGTTGTGCGTCTTTCTTGGATGACAGCATATATTTGGTCTTGTCCCCATTTACCTTTAGACCCACTTTCGCCGCTTCTGCTTCAATGCTTGTGATCGCCTCATTGACGTCTCGCTTTGTTCGTCCAATAACGTCAATGTCATCTGCGCAGGCAAGCAATTGTGTGAACTTGAAGTAGATCGTACCTCTTGTATTGGCCGCAGAGTCCCGCACGATCTTTTCAAGAATAATGTTGAAGAAATCACATGACAGTGCGTCACCCTGTCTAAAACCTTTTTTAACATCAAAGCGACGGTTAGTTCACCTCCGACCTTAATGTAGCAGCGAGAGTTCTCCATAGTCATCCTGCATAGTCTGACGAGTTTGGCAGGAATGTTAAAACATGACATGGCTCTGTATAGCTCGTCTCTATAAACACTGTCATACGCGGCTTTAAGGTCGACGAAAAGATGGTGCGTGTCGACCTGGAATTCATGGGTCTTCTCCAAGATCTGCCGTAGTGTAAATATTTGGTCTATCGTGGATTTTCCTGGCCCGAAACCACACTGGTAAGAACCTATCAGATTGTCCACGAACGGTTTCAGGCACTTACACAGTACGGCAGAGAGGATCTTGTACGCGATGTTCAGGAGGCTTATCCCTCTGTAATTGGCGCAGTGATAGGGGTCTCCTTTCTTATGGACCGGGCAAACGATACTGAGATTCCATTCATCGGGCATGCGTTCTTCCGACCATATCTTGCAGATGAGTTGGTGCATGTACCTAACCAGCTCATCGCCAGCTGCTTTAAACAGCTCCGCGGGGAGTCCGTCTGCGCCAGCAGCTTTATAAGACTTAAGTTTCGATATCGATATCGATATCGTTTGAAGGGCAGCACAAGGTGGCACAGCACAGGGAGGAGTAGTATCGCCGCAATTATGGGTGTTAGTTGTATACGAGGTACTCCTATAAGTGGAGGCCAGCTGGTGCAAGCTCATTGCGTGTCCAGACGATATTGCACTAGCAATTAGGGGGAAACACCTTCCAGCAATTCGAGATTTGATGGAAAAAACCTAGGCAAAGTTTCCAAAGGGGTAGAGAACTGCGGGCTTGGAATAAGTCCCTGCAAAACGGATATGGTTTAATTTACAAAAAAAAAAGGGGGCAGATAGGTACCACAAGTCTCTCCTACGTTTAAGATCAATAGACAACAGGGACGTTGTCATCTACACAGACAGCCAAGCGGCAATAAAAGCACTCGAATCATCAATACTAAAACTAAAATTGGTCGGGCACTGCCGTAAATCTCTAGATGATTTATTGAGCAGCTGCAACGGGCAACTGTCAATCAGACGAACTAGACAGGATGGGCACCACTCTGGAGATCTGAGTGTTGATATCCATCAACGCTAAAATATAAAACCTCGAAACAGGCACTGCTACAGGTCAATGAGGGATGGCGTAGCCTTGATGCCATTACGCTACCCAGACCTGGCCCAGATACTGTCAACATAGAACCACAAGCCTGCTTAAAATGCGCAGGCAATGTATGAGCAATCTGATTGGAGTCCGCTAGTCCGCTAAAAAAAAGCGAGTAAAAGCCTCTGCAGTCGAACACCTAGCATCTGTTAGACAGATCCTACTTCCACCTCCTCGTGGTACCATCTGGAAACTTCCTGAACACGGAAATTACTAATGGAAGAGGACGAATAGCGAGTATCCTGCGCCACAAAAGAGGATTAATGTCGCTTGCGCTATGTTCTAGTAAACCGTAACCGGAAAACTCCACAATACCTAGTGATAACGACAAACCTCGGATAAAACGGATCGGATTAATGTTGACGACCCTAGCAAAAAACCAAAAAAGGACAATGGTCTTCGGCTCTATACGTGGATTGTTCTGGACGCCATAGACCACTATAAAGCGGACTCAACCGCCATCCAGGAAATGCAATGGAATAGACCGGGTAAAAAGCGGATGAAAAACTGCGAGATCTACTACGGCGACTGCCGGCACAACGTTCGGAGTCTGAAGTCTCAAGCTTTCGGCATGTGAGGGTATTAAGGCTAAATTTTTCAATATCAGCCTGACCTGTGTCCACTCCCCACAGAAGACAAGAATGATTCCAACAAATATGAGTTCTACGATCTCCGAGACAGGACGTATGCCCAATATCCCAGCTATAAAACCGAAATTGTTCTAGGAGACTTCAATGCTGGGTAAGGAAAGCATCTTTGAACGAGCCTATACGACACCACATCCGATAACGGACACAGGTTGATTGATCTTGCTACGGGGCGAGATCTCCTTTTAGCCAGTATGCGCTTCCTGGACCTTTATATGCACAAAGGCACCTGGCGGTCGCCAGATCAATCAATTACTGACCAGATTGATCACATCGCGATCGATGTCAGACACTCCTCCACTATTCTTGATGTTCGAACTTTCCGAGGAACTAACATCGACTTGGCCACTATCTTGTTGTAGCCAAGATGCGCCTATGGATATCACGAACGCAGCGAGTAGGAATACAGAAAAATTACGTTGGAAAGCTACTATCACCAGAAAGCGATCGTGCTTTTACCCTCCACACAGTCAATAGAACAACAGTGGAACCTTTGCAAACAAGTCCTGAAAAGCACTGCATGTGAAGCTTTAGGCTTCAAGGCTCCACCACGAAGAAACACTTAGTTCGATGATGAGTGCAGGAGGATTTACACAGCAAAGTAGGAGGCATATAAAGCCTCACTGCGTACAAGAACAAGAGCAGGTCGTGAGCCCTCTACGAGTTAATAAGAAGGAAGGAGTATAAGCTTCTCAAAAGAAAGGAGAAAGAGCACGAGAAGAGCGCAATTAAGGATTTGGAGAGCTGTTACTGCAGGCGTGACGTTCGAAAGTTTTATGAACAGATAAAGCGAACATGCCAAGGTTATAAAGCCAGAACGGAAGCCTGCAGGGATGAGAACGGATACCTAGCAGTAGAATCGCAGTCGATGCTGAGAATATGGAAAAACCACTTCTGCAGACTGTATAACGGCGATGTTAGTCAATATGCCGCTGTCAGGCAGAATGATCAATTTCTTAAGGACGAAGGTCGCAGATTATTCCGTCCCCCTGACCTCGATGACGTTAAGATCGTCATGTCGAAACTCAACTCTCATAGAGCTGCTGGCGTATACGGACTGCGGTGCTAACTCACTCTCAAGAAAAACCATCGCCTTGTATTGATGGCATCCCAGCCAAACTATTCCAAGTGGCGCCAAATACCTATATATCAGTAGACTTTCTGCATTCTCTAATACGGAGAGGCTGGGAGAGCCGCAGGAAATGAAAAGGAGGATGATCGTTCTGTTTTCGAAAAGGGAAAACTGGAGAGGTATATGCGTCCTTCCAGATGTAATGGTAAAAATTGATGCTAATCTTGACGTCGAACAGCTAGGATTTCGCACTGGATTCTCCTCTATCGACCACCTTACGGATCATAATCGAGCAATACATTGAGTACAGGTCTTCGTTACATCTGCTATTCATCGACTTCGAGAAAGCTTCCGACAGCTTGAACTGAGATGCTATATGGTTGGGCCTTGTGTAGGAGGGGCATAATAGAAAAACTTATTGATCAGGGCTCCATATGCTGGAAGCCGCACTGGTAGCTACCGATTAGTGAGGAGCAAAAGGACCTTAGAAGTACGTTGGACAGGATCTTTTACGCGGCATTGAGCAGTGAAATACATATCTTTGCAGTTTTCGCAAGTGGTAGGATCGCCCATTTTGTGGATGGCGCAAATAGAGCTGATATTCTAGTCGTCAGGCACGCTTTCATCTTCCCAAATTCTACAGATGAACTGCTGCATGGTCCCTACCAGAACATCGTCACCTGCCTTGAAGAGCTTTGATGGCAGGTCATCTGAGCCTGCAGCCTTGTTGTTCTTCAGCTTTTGAGTAGCTGTACCGACTTCTTTGATGCTGGGTGGGAGGACTACTTCACTGGCTGGAGTTGGGATTTCCTCAGTTCTTACCACTCTCTCTAAGTAATGCTCGTTGAACAGCTGCTGGAAAGTTTGCTGAAATACATCCACTATTCCCTGCGGGTCGGTGACAAGATTACCCACGAAATTTCGACGAGCCTGGGTGCCTTTCTTAAAGCCTCCTGCAAGGCTTTTAGCCTTCTTATAAAAGACACGTATTTTGTGCTTGTCTCCTCTCTTCTTCTGGCTCGGTACTCCTCTACTGGCCCTGGTTTTTAGCTGCAGCGCCTTTTGGTACACTTTGTCGGTTGCTGTCTTTTTTTGCTCACAGTCACTAGGTAGCCTAAGGTGTTCTCGGCTATTTCCTGAATAGCTGAGCGGCAATGCAGTCATATATTGCTGACATTTGTGCTCGACGTAGGCATACTGGAGAGCCTTTCGCTCAGTTGCTGACTGTAAACTCAGATAACCTCCGGTGTGCTGATGCGTGCAATGTAGTATCTTCTCATAGTGGATTGGTGCAGCTTTCTGACATTGGACAGTCGAGCTCTGAATCTTGCTGCTACGAGGAAATGGTCAGTGTCGACGTTTGCCGCTCTTGAATGTTCGCACATCCAGGATGTTTGGCAAGCATCTTGCGTTAATGAGCACACGGTTGATTTGGTTGGCGGTTAAAGATCGCCGTTGCTGTGTGGATTCGCTTTCGGGGGAATCTGGTGCTACTAATCACCGCATCACAAGCTGTCGCAGAGTCCGTGAGTCGGAAACCTTTAGCTGTTGTCATATTGTGAAAGCTCTACTTTTCGATCACTTCGGCAAAAGTGTTCTTCTTTCCGATTTTGTCCAAGAGATTATAGAAGTCCTCTTTAATAGGGTCTTCAGCCTCTTCGGTAGAGGCGTGTAAAGGCTTAAAGTCATTGACGTTCGACCTTAGTCGCTTTCCTATGACGAATTCGCACCCCAGTATGTGCAATCTTTCACATTGAGTGCAACCTGTTTCCTATCCAGAGCATTTCCTGGACCGCAGTAATTTCCGCCTTGTACTGCGTGAGGATTCTTGCTAGTTAATGACCAGTTTCGGGAGTGTACAGAGTTCTGACATTCCAGGAGGGTTCTTTCAAATCGTGTTCCTTTATCGCGCCATGTTGTCTTCGAAAATCCCTCTATTTATACGAGGCATTTTGCTCTCTAGGAATGCCCACCAATGTAATTTGAAGCCCGCTTCCGGACGTACCCCCAAATATAGAGAATCTTTCTTTAACAGAATCACACGAATCTGGAGTCCCCGTCCGGATTTGGTCTTCCCCCCTCAGTACAACATGCGAGTATTTAAGGTCAATGTCCATCGGCATCTCCTCTATCCCCCTTCCTTTTCACCTTGTGTCGCCGCACTGTGTCGCCGACATAATAAGGTTACCAGGATACAATGAATAGTATAAGACATGCACTCCTCATTTCGATTTCACACCATAATTACCAAGTCGATAGGGAGCACTCATTAAGCGCCCTTCTGTCCATTTAGTTCTATTCAAACGCTTCACAAAATACAAGTAGGTGCATATGGTAAGAGGCACCCTTGCTCTACTAACTACACAGATCCCTAAAGGTAGGATTTGAAGCGACCCTCTGTCTATAAATTTACATATGAGTATATAGCCATCTTGCAAGGACACATTCAGTCCCCCTCAATGGAGAAAGGTAAAGAGCGATATCGAATATCTGAATTAGATAAGCTGGGAAGATTAGACAAAGCAGAATTGTCGACATCACAAGAAAGACAAGTGTTTTCCCAGATCACACTTAATCAATTTAAATCCACTCGGTAGCTTATGTAGGCTTTACCCTTCTCGCCTTTCCATGACAAGGGTGTTGTGATTGCTCCAAGATCATACAACCAACTTAATTTGCTAAAGGATTTCACCCCAAGTCCTCATATAGGATTTTCATACGTCAAGAGAGTGTACTACTTACACCTACCCTCGGAGGATTGCTTTTAAAATTATTAAGCACCTACCCTGGGGGTAGGGGTAGGGCAATGGAACAGACGTACTTCTTCTGAGCAAATATTTGCTTTGGATTAGCCGCGGTTACAGGCAGCTAATGGGCCTGGAGACTACACGTGTATCGCATATACAATCGCTTTACATCAGCCATACTCAACCTGCGGCCTGCGGGCCGTATGCGGCCCGAAACACACTAACATTCTGACATCAATACTCTCACAATAATTTTTTTAACTTTATGCAAAATATTCCGCCTAAATTCTCTGACGTGTTAAGGTGGAAATATAATGCAAGACATCGCGTCGTGAATTTCGACCGATGCATTTCAATGGTGGCTGTTAAAATCAGAAATAAACAATGAGATACCGATCTTTCGTACGTCTGCCCGTTGATCCCCGCAGGGGTGGGTTGTTGCTTTTGTAATACACACCGATACTATACGTGTCATTCTCCGTTTAAAAACGAGGCTTTTGACTAACACAGTGATAGTCTCAAGACGTCGATGTGTAGAGTCAAGAAGTGGCAAAATGGTCGAGACAAGGCAGAATGTTATAGTCAAGACGCCGTCAAACCGCAACGCGTTTGTAGGTGCAAACTGTAAAAGTGCCTGTGAAAGCCAATACTAGATTGGTATATCATTCTTTATTCCTGGTTAAAACGCCAGCGGGTAGGACGCGATCGCTATCGATGCGATGCCTCATGACGCGTTTACTTTCAGCATGTAACATTTGATTTCGCAAAATGACAATTAACGCGATGCCTTGTTTTTTGTGACCAACGAACGCGACGCTTAATAACGAAATGCCTTGCATTATATGTCCAGCTTTATATGTGTCTCGCACTGGCATCGTAATGTTTTTCTTTGTTTACTTACTTATCAGTCCAGCGATCCATGGAGGATCTGAGCCTGAGCTATAGCTGCCTTCCGTTCTTGACGGTCCCGGGGCACGCTGCTTCCAGTTGTCAAGACCAAGATGCCTTACATCCGCGATTACTTGGTATTTATACCGGAGGTTCCGTCTTCCTCTTCTTCTCGAGCCAGGAGGCTCGGAGTCGAAGACCCTCTTAGCTGGAGCGTTGATGTCTATGCGCTCGATGTGGCCGAGCCAGTGTAGTCGATGGATCTTTACCTTCCGGACTACATCCACATCTTCGTACAGCTCGTAGAGTTCGCGGTTGTGTCTTCTTCTCCATTCACCTTCCTCACAGACAGGACCAAATATCCGGCGCAGAATTTTTCTTTCGAAAGAACCCAAAATCAGCTCCGCTGTCCTGCTTATCGTCCAGCTTTCGGCTCCGTACAGCAATATTGGCAGTAGGAGCGTTTTGTAAAGCATGACTTTGGTTTCGAGTGAGGAGTTTTGACCCCAGTTGTTTGAACAAGCCGAAGTAGCAGCGGTTGCCAGGGGCGATTCTATGCCGGATCTCCACTGTGGTGTCATTTGTGGAATTTACGTTTGCCCCGAGGTAGACAAACTCCTTAACTACCTCGAAATTGTAGCTGTCAATTGTAATATTTTGTCCCAGGTGGTGAACGACGGATTGGTATTTGCTTGCCATCATGTATTTCGTTTTGTCCTCATTGACCTTAAGACCAACTCGTTTCGCCTGTTCTTCAATCGCGGTGAATGCTTTCACAATGCCACGGCGAGAACCCGCGATGATGTCGATATCAGCCGCGAATCCTAGCAGCTGGTAGGACTTGTAGAAGATAGTGCCTTCCCTGTTGACGCCTGCCCGTCGCACTAGAAGTCACATGACAACGCATCTCCTTGCCGAAATTCGGTGCATGTCTCAATCGGTTCCGAAGTCCTAGAACCGAGTTGCACGGTGCATCGCGTGTTTTTTAGCGTGGCGCGACACAACTGGATCAGTTTTCCCGGGATCCCGAATTCGGCCATCGCACCAAACAGTCCTTCGCGATGAATGCTGTCGTATGCGGCTTTGAAATCAATGAAAAGATGGTGTGTATCGATTCGAAACTCGTTGGTCTTTTCCAGGATTTGTCGAAGTGTGAAAATCTGGTCTATAGTCGATGGTAGCTGCCGATTAGTGCGGTGCGAAATGGCTTTAGACGTCTACACAATACGCTGGACAGGATCTTGTATACAACATTGAGCTGGGATATACCTCTATAGTTCTTGCAAGAGGTAGGAACGCCTTTTTTTGTTGATGGGGAAAATAGAGCTGGTATTTCAGTCGTCGGGTTTGCTTTCATCTTCCCAAATTCTGCAGATGATCTGGTCCATGCTCCCTACCAGAACATCGCCGCCAGCCTTGAAGAGCTCTGATGGCAAGCCATCTGAGCCTGCGACCTTGTTATTCTTCAGCATCTGAATAGCTGTGCCGACTTCTTCGATGCTGGGTGGGAGGACTACTTCAGCGGCTGGAGTTGGGATTTCCTCGGTCGCTACCACTCTCTCTTGGTCATGCTCGTTAAGCAGCTGCTGGAAGTGCTGCTTAAATACATCCACTATTCCCTGCGGGTCGGTGACAAGATTACCCTCGCAGTTTCGAAGAGCTTGGATGCCTTTTTGAAGCCTCCTGCAAGGCCTTTGACTTTCTTGTAAAAGGCTCGTGTTTTATGCTTATCCATAGACTCCTCGAAAAGGTCATCACCCAAAATGTATAATGTTGCGGCCCGTGGGAATTAGCAAACAAATGAGTGTGGCCCGAGGGAAAAAAAGGTTGAGTATACCTGCTTTACATGAACCTTATTTGCTAGTACAACTATGGGGGCAATTGTTTGTAGATCGTTATAACGATGGTATCTGGGGGAAGACTAATTAATCTATTTCTACCTGGATAATACGCAGTGAATTATTGCTCTTTCCATGGTAATTCACAATCCTGCTCTAATTTATGTGCCTTCCTTTTCAATTACCGTTGATTTCGTATCGATATAGTTACAGTTGAATATAAATTAATGAAAATAATCATCAGCAGTAGCTGACCTCTTCGGGCTGGGGATGGATTTTCGGAGTGAATACATTGTATTTCTAATATGCCCAGGTAAGGGGAGAGCGCCCCTAGGTAATCGCCAGTAATTTTTTGGTATTTTTTCTTCACATCTAGATACTTTCCTATGCGGGAGTTGCCCCAGATGTGCTTTTAGGCATTAACATTCGGTATTGTTTGACAGATCATTAAAAGTATTTTGAAAATCAGTCTTCGCTTCTCGGCACAAAGATGAGGATTACGTGACGAAGAAGTCAATGAAGATTTTGCTTTGTATCTTTAAGAATAATGACTAAGGCATTTCCAGCCAAGAGTTTGTTTTCGAAATCACTTTTTTGAGAGCTCAGTCGAAATGGATGGCAAAGGACTAACAAAGCCTTCGTAGAGGTAGCAGTTATCCGACGGAAGCTGGTCTGCTAATAAGCGAGAAGAGCCACCGCAGACGAACACCTTGCGACACTGATAGTGGAAAGTGCAGACTGCGAGACTGGGAGACAACTACAAGCATCGGATTTAACGGACGACCTTCATGTTGATGACTCCGCAAGCGTATAAAAGGACAAGACTATCGGTTCTGCACCTGGAATGTTAGGTCGCTTAACAATTAAAAAAAGCCCTAAGCTGCTATAAAACACTCCAAGAAGTGCGATGGGATGAACCGGGGAAAAAGAGGATGAAGAACTGTGCCATAAACTACTGTAACTGCTACAAGGAAAACAAACAACGCCTTTTTGGATACGGATTTGTTGTTCGAGGTGGACTTAGGCAAAAAGTCATAAGCTTCCGGCATGTGAGCGAATGCCTCACAACAATCCGCATCAAAGCTATCTTCCGGAACACCAGCATGATATGCGTTCACGCCCCCACAGAACAAAAAGACGACAGAGTCAAAGATGACGTCTATGATCTCCTAGATAGAACATATGCTCAATGTCCCAGCTATGACACCAAGATTGCTCTAAGAGATTTCAACGCGAAGCTCGGTAAGGAGGACATCTTTAAATGAGCCATAGGAAAGCACAGCCTACACGACACCACGTCCGAAAACGGATTCAGAATTTATGACGGGGCGTAGTCTCCTGGTAGCTAGCATACGAATCCCACATGTCAATATCCATAAGGGGACCTGGCGGTCTCATGATCAATTATCTGTTAACCAAATCGATCATTTTGCGATCGAAGCCCGACACTCCTCCAGCATCTTGGATGTCCCAAACAATGGCTCAACCCATGAGCCAATGCTGTCTCGCATCATTACTTTCTTGCAACTAAGTTACGATGGGTAGGCCCATCAAAATTTGATGTCGGGAAGCTGCAATCGCATGAGACCGCTAGGAACTTCGCCGATCATGTCTCCCTTCAGCTCTCTCAAGAGCCGATGCGTTTCAAAGCGCCATCAGGGATGCTGCCTCTGATGGTCTAGGTTTCAAGCCACCACCTAAGAGAAACCCTTAATTTGATTACGAATGCAGACAGGTACATGCGGAAAGTATATAGAATGCATATATGGCCACGTTGTATCCACGTACGAGAGCTGCTCATGAGCTCTATGAGCGGAAAAGAAGGGAGGAGCAGGCGCTTTACAGAAGTATGAGAATGAGAAGCGTGCAATCGAAGAAATGGAGGGATATTATCGCAGGAACGACATTCGAAAGTATTACCAAAGAGTAAAACGAACACGCCATGGTTATAAAGCCAGAGCAGAAGCCTGCAGGAATGAACACGGACACCTCGTAGTTGAAGCACAGTCGATACTGAAAATGTGGAAATACGATTTCTGTGGACTGTATAACGACGAAGATGCTCACGATGCCGCTGTCAGGCATTCACAGTGGACAAAGATGAAAGAGAATTCCGTCCACCTGACTCAGACAAGGTAAGGTAGCGATAACAAAACTGAAGTCTAATAAACCTGATGGCACAGACGGCCTAACTGCTGAGGTATTTAACGCAGCTGGAGATGAGTTGGCTGGGAACATGCACCAGCTCATCCGTAAGATATTATCGGAAGGAAGCATGCCCGATGAATGCGCCTATAACTGCGCCAACTATAAGGGGATAGGTCTCTTTAACATCGCGTATGAGATCTGCCATGCTATGTGAAGTCTGAAACTATTCGTGGAGAAAATGATGTGTGTCTATCAAATCCACGATAGACCAAATAGCCGCAATGCGGTTGATCTTGGAGAAGACCTATACATTTCAGGTCGACACACACCATCTTTTCGTCAATTTTAAAGTTGCATATGACAGTGGTTAAGGGGAGAAGCTATATAGGGCCATGTTATGTTTTGATATCCCTGCAAACTCGTCAGGTTGTGCAGGATGAGAATGGGGAATTTTCGCTGCTCAATTGAGTTAACCGAGATCTTCGATGTCAAAAAAGGATTCAGACAGGGCGACGCACAGACCTGTGATTTTTTCAACATGATCCTCGAAAGGATCGTGCGGGACTCACTGGCCAACATAAGAGGTACGATCCATTTCAAGTCTGTGAAATTGCTGACGTCGATGAGGCGTTCGAAAGCATTGAAAATGGGTCATTCGGTTAACGAGGGTAACACGAAATATATGCTTTCAACCAAAAAAGACGCACAATACCGACGTCTTGGCCATAACGTCACAGCTCGCAGCTACAAATTCGAAGTGGTCAAGTACTTCGTCTACTTTGGCCCACTGAAATCAAATGCAGAATCACTCTTGCCAACCGCTGTTTTAATTGGGCTCAAGAGGCAATTGAGAAGTAGAGCCCTCACTCGGAAAACTTAGGTGACCCTCTATAAAACCTTAATCATCCCGGCTCTCCTCTATGAAGCGGAGGTTTGGACCTTATCAAAAATGGATTAAGAGACCCTTGGTCGTTTCGAAAAGAAATTTCTGTGTTCAATCTATGGTCCCCTTTGTATGAGCTGTACAGCAACATCGGCCTAGTACGACGTCTTCCATGAGTCTTCGAGTCCAACCTCGAGGAACGATGCACCAGAGGACGACGGAAGCTTAGGTGGCGCTTAGGTGGTGGAAGAAAACCTTAACCAACCGGGAGTGCTTCGCTTGAAACAACATTCAGAAAATTTGTGATCAAATTTTTGTTTTTTTTTTTTTAAATAATTTGCGCGCACTCAAGGTCTAATAACCTTATTATGTCGGAGACACAGTGCGGGCAGAAGGTAGAGAGGAAGACTAATAGAGGAGATGCCGATGGACATTGGTCTTAAATGCTTGCATGTTGCATTGAGGGGGGAGATCCGAATCCGGCAGGGAGTTCCAGATTCGTGTGGTTCGGTCAATGAAAGATTCTCTATATTTGACACTACGTCCGAAAGCAGGCTTCAGGGTATATTGGTGAGCATTCCTAGAGAGACGTGTAATGCGGGAGAAATGTTGAAGGGGCGGAATGCAACTGGCTGTTTCATCAGAGCATTTTTGGTGGTAGTAACGATAAAACAGGGAGAGGCAGGTAACAATGCTTCGGTGTTCCAGCGAGTATAATGTTTTGGTAATGCTGGAGTCACCTATCAGTTTTATGCCTCGTTTTTGTATTCTGTCTAGTAGGTGCAATGAGGTCTTGGAGGCACCGGACCAGACATGAGCGTTAAACTCTAATTTGGGGCGAATGAAAGCCTTATAGATTGTAGCCAGATCTAAGGGTGAGAAATGTTTCTTGCATCTGTATAAGAAGCCTAGGCATTTCGCAGCTTTCTTGGCGACACTGAATATATGGTCGCTCCAATTAAGATTGTGAGCAACACTCATACCCAGGATAGAAAGCTTTTCAGTTTCTGAGATGCAAGTGCCATTCATGGATAATGGCTGCGGGTTATTTATGCGCTTTAACGGCAAGAGACAGCATTGTGTTTTGGAAGCATTAAATTCCACTCTATTGTTTTTACCCCATTGGATGATGCTGTCGATATCGGAATTTAATGAGCTTAACATACGCTGCCGCTCATTATCTACAACCGAAGTGCAGGGTCGTAAACTGGTGAACGAATATGAGAAGCTGAGGGTACTGTCGTCAGCGAAGGAGTGAATTGGATTAGAAGTAACAGACAAGAGATCATTTATAAAAATAAGAAAGAGTGTCGGTGACAAAACGGAGCCCTGGGGAACACCGGCATTTACAAAGTGAGTATCAGACTTGAATCCGTCCAAAACAACTTGAATTGAACGATTCGAAAGGTAGCTTCTAATCAATTGAAAGAGAGACTCATCGATCCCAAAAGCACGCATTTTCGACAAAATGGCTTCATGCCAAACCCTGTCAAATGCTTTCGCAACGATTTTGCTTTCACCTGCTTGGTGAAGCGAGTGATTCCACTTTTCAGCGAGATATGTCATCATATCACCAGTGGATCTGTTGCTGCGGAAACCGTATTGGCCGTCAATGAGGAGTTTCCGTGATTCAAGATATTTCATAAGCTGACGGTTAATCAGCGTTTCCATGAGCTTGGAAAGAAGGGACGTTAGTGCAATGGGTCGGTAGTTGGAGGGAGAAGATGATTCGCCTTTTTTGGGTATAGGCTGGACAAATGCTGTTTTTCACCTACACGGAAAGTTCCCAGAGTTGTAGGAAAGGTGAAAAAGCTTACGCAGTGGTTTTGCCAGCGTAGAAGAACACCTCTTCAGAACTATTGGGGCAATACCATCTGGACCAGCGGATTTGTGTATGTCGAGGTCTTTAAGAACCCTTGCGACTGTACGAGTGCGGAAGTGGATTAGTTCCATGGTGGAATTGACGCACTCTAGTACAGGCGGAGACAAAGTACAAGCTGGCAGCTGAGAACTGGTTGCGAAATGGGCAGCAAGTAGGTTAGCTTTGTCTAAGGGGGTGACAGCTGGAATGTCATTGTGGATGAGCGTCGGTATAGACGACTTAGTTGAGTTTTTTACGTTTTTTACAAACGACCAGAAACTTTTGTTACCTTTGGGACATTGAAGGATTTTACGCCTTAATTTTTGGTCGGATTGGAATTTAACCCGTCGAATGTGGGTGTTGCAGTCATTTCTGGCTCGTATGTACTTTTTTTCGATTTTCCTCAGAACTGTTTGCCTTGTAGGCCCGAAAACTTTGCTCCCAGAGCCTAATAGCCTCTTTGCAGCTCAAGTCGAACCACGAATTATCCTTAGGCCTGGTGCTTTTAATCTTGCTGGGAATAAAATTTGCCATGCCGATTTGGATAATGTTTGCGATAGTATCAGTTGCGGCGTCCACGTCGTTGTCGAGGAAGCACAACGACCAGTTTAAGATCCGAAAGAAGTTGTTAAGGCCGCACCAGTTGGCTTTCTCGTATAGCCATAATGTTCTCTTAGGAGCATTTTCTTTAACTGGATGGTGGGAGTTCGAGAATTTTGCTGATATCATGCAGTGGTCAGACAAGCCTAGGGGTTCCAATACATCAATCGTGTATTTATATAGTAAGGTGACATTTGTATTTGAACTGCGCGCTAATGAATTCTTATAGCGGGCGCCATAGCGCAGTGGTTAGTGTGTTGGACTCTGACGCACGAGTAGCGAGTTCGGATCTCGATAACCCCAACGCTGACGAAACCCTCCGGAATATACTTGACATGAAAAGGCTTCTCGACTCACATCGTTTGGAATCGGCATTAAACTGTTGGTTCCTTTCACCTTTGTAAAAAATAAATCACACGGCATGGGTCATTGAGAGAAGCTTGGCTCTCTTAGTCCTTCATTTTTAGGTTGGTAGGACCGGCTTTGATATCCATGCCAAGTTTCACATCAAAATATTCGGTAGCGTTCGAGATACGTTTCATTTTGTGAGCTGCTCAGAGTCTTTTTCGATAAAGAGTTCTAGGAAGACCGAGAACGTGTCAAGGACGAGGACCGTCCCGGATAACCACCAAACCTTAACCGTCGAAGCTCACGTCCAAAAAATCAAAAAATTGGTGCAAACCGTCGATTAACAATTAAAGATCTTGCTGATGATGTTGGCATTTCAGAAGGATCAGTCAATACCATTTCGGGCCTTAGATGCGTCAAATCTCTTTGGGTATTGAAAACACTGAATTTTTTGGAGAAAGATCGTAGCGTTTCTTCTTCTTCTTCTTCTTCTTCTTTGATGGCGTTATAGCTCATGAAGGGGGCGAGGGAGCGAGTAAATAGAGTAAAGATGTTGCGTACAAATACCCAACAAAAACCTTTTCCGCTTCATCCCTTCCTCTCCCGAATTTCTACCCGTCATTTTGGTCCGTTGCTCTCTTTTGAGGGTGGCCTCGGTGCATAAGCGGATCAGGAGGATCCTGCGGTATCGTGGTTCGACACTCTTGAGGGGGCAACTAAGCAGGTGTCAACAAGATGTTCCTTTACACAAAGATCCATATAACATATTTACACAAGTACATACATACATACATATGTATGTATAGTTGTATGTATAGTTGTATGTATGTTGGCGTTACAGTCCATGAAGGACCTGAGCCGAGCTTCTCTCAATCACCCATGTTGTGTGTGATTTCATTTTCCCATAGGTGAAAGGGACCTACAGTTTTTTGCCGGTTCCGAACGGCGAATTTCGAGAAGCTTTTCATGACAATGTCAGAAACCCCGCTGAGGAGAAACACCGTGAAAAACACGTTCGATGACTGTGTCGGGATTCGATCCCGTGTCATCGGCGTCAAAGGCCAGGACACTACCCACTGCGCCACGGTGCTCTCCAGAGTAAAGGTAATCTGTTATAGTTAGGCTTTGTTATATAAAAAATACAAATAGATACAGGAGGAGAGGAATGATTCACGTCCGCATACGACGACGTCCAGCTATCTACTGCCCTGTTTCTGACAACTCGGCCTTTCCTGACCTATCGTCCTCGTCGTTCAGATAGTCATAGGTTTCTAGGTTTCTTTCGGATCTTTAACTGGTCGTTGTGCTTCCACGAAAACGACGTGGACGCCGCAACTGATACTATCGCAAACATTATCCGAATCGGCATGGCAAATTTTATTCCCAGGAAGATTAAAAGCACCAGGCCTAAGGATAATTCGTGGTTTGACTTGAGCTGCAAAGAGGCTATTAGGCTCAGGGAGCTAAGTTTTCAGGCCTACAAGGCAAACAGTTCTGAGGAAAATCGAAAAAAGTACATAGGAGCCAGAAATGACTGCAACACCCACATTTGACGGGTTAAATTCCAATCCGACCAAAAATTAAGGCGTAAAATCCTTCAATGTCCCAAAGGTAGCAAAGGTTTCTGGTCGTTTATAAAAAATGTAAAAAACTCAACTAAGTCGTCTATACCAACGCTCATCCACAATGACATTCCAGCTGTCACCCCCTTAGACAAAGCTAACCCACTTGCTGCTCATTTCGCAACCAGTTCTCAGCTGCCAGCTTGTACTTTGTCTCCGCCTGTACTAGAGTGCGTCAATTCCACCATGGGACTAATCCACTTCCGCACTCGTACAGTCGCAAGGGTTCTTAAGGACCTCGACATACACAAATCCGCTGGTCCAGATGGTTTTGCCCCAATAGTTCTGAAGAGGTGTTCTTCTACGCTGGCAAGACCACTGCGTAAGCTTTTCACCTTTCCTACACCTCTGGGCTCTTTCCGTGTATGTGGAAAACGGCATTTGTCCAGCCTATACCCAAAAATGGCGAATCATCTTCTCCCTCCAACTACCGACCCATTACACTAACGTCCCTTCTTTCCAAGGTAATGGAAACGCTGATTAACCGTCAGCTTATGAAATATCTTGAATCACGGAAACTCCTCAATGATCGCCAATACGGTTTCCGCAGCAACAGATCCACTGGTGATTTGATGGCATATCTCGCTGAAAAGTGGAATCACTCGCTTCACCAAGCAGGTGAAAACAAAATCGTTGCACTGGATATTTCGAAAGCATTTGACAGGGTTTGCCATGAAGCCCTTTTGTCGAAAATGCGTGCTTTTGGGATCGATGAGTCTCTCTTTCAATGGATTAGAAGCTACCTTTCGAATCGTTCAATTCAAGTTGTTTTGGACGGATTCAAGTCTGATACTCACTTTGTAAATGCTGGTGTTACCCAGGGCTCCGTTTTGTCTCCGAAACTTTTTCTTATTTTATAAATGATCTCTTGTCTGTTACTTCTAATCCAATTCACTCCTTCACTGACGACCCTGCACTTCGGTTAAAAACAAAAGAAAAAAAAAAAAAACACCAGCTTCGATCTCTGTGCCTGCTCAATCCAAGTCGACACACAGCCTCCGAGTGGCTCCTCCGGGATAGCTGCCCAGGCATCCGCCGAACATACGCCGACGACATTGACGTGATTGGATGGACACAGCGAGACCTCAATGCGGCCTTTGTAAGCATTGAGGTAGAAGCGGCTAAGATGGGTCTCAAGGTTAATGAGGGTAAAACCAAATATCTGCTTTCATCAAAAAGAGACGGGCAACACCGACGTATTGTCCAGAACGTCACAATGGGCGAAATGGTCAAGGAATTCGTCTACCTTGGCTCACTGATGACGAGATAAAACGCGGAATCACTCTTGCCAACCGCTTTTTCTTTGGGCTCAAGAGGCAATTTAGAAGTGGAGCCCTCTCTCGGAAAACCAAGGTGACACTATATATATAAGACCTTGATCATCGCAGTCCTCCTTTACGGCGCAGAGGCTTGGACCTTAACAAAAGCGGATGAAGATGCCCGTGGTCGTTTCGAGAGAAAAATTCTGCGACCAACCACGGTCCCCTTTATTCAAACGGAGTATGGAGGAAAAGGTTTGATGAAGAACTGTACGGGTTGTAAAGCGACATCGGTCTGGTACGACGTATACGGATACAGCGGAAAATAAAGCTCCGACCCGAAGAGTCTTCGAATACACCCCGGAGGGAAGGCGCGGCAGAGGACGCAGGTGGAAGGGGACCTTAACCAACTGGACGTGCGGCGCTGGAAACAGTTGGCCAAATACCGTGCCAGCTGGAGACGCTTGTTGGTTGAGGCCCAGATTCACCACGGACTGTAGCGCCCCCTAAGTAAGTAAGTACGGCCTTTGAAGGACCAGAGCCAAGCTTCTCTCGGTCATCCAGGTTGTGTGTGATTTATTTTTCAAACCGGTTAAGAGACCTAGAGTTTACTGCCAATTCCGAACGGCGTGAGTCGAGAAGCTTTTTCACGGCAAGTATACTACCCTGGGTTTAACCAGTACCCCGCCGGGGAGTAACGCCGCGAAATAAACATTCGATGGCGTAGCTGTTATTGGGAACCGAACCACTGCGCCACGGCTTCCTTGTGTTGAGGTATGCAAAACAAAGCTTTCTGAGTATCAGGACAAGATGGAACGCTTTATTACGGGAGATGCGACTTAGATTTGTGCTTACGCCCCTGTGAATATCGTGGTAAAAGTGTGACAAGACCAAAACAAAACCTCGCCAAAGTCGCTTCGAAATTAAGATTATGTTGACGGTTTTCTTCGATTATCATGGTATTGTGCATTTAGAGTTCCTTCCGGCCTAAAGGGACTAGAGTTGTGGCGAGATGATTCTTGGTTTTTGCGCGTCTTACATTGCATTGCTTCTTTCTGACCATTTCGCCAAAAACTCGACCCACATCGTTCCACAAGGATCGTATTTACCGGAATTGGCACTGTACAACTTCGGGCTATTCAGCAAACTCTGAACATCGTTCCGGGGACACCGGATAAGATCCCCTTCGAAATGCCATCCCGGGAATCGACTTTAACAACTGTGTCGAAAATTGGAAAATCCGTTGACACTTTCATTGGCGATAGCGGTGTTTGCCGTAAAGTCAAGGGGAAATCCAGTCGCTAATATTGTGACGAATATTGTGAACTTCACATATATCGATTGCCCCAAACGAATAGGTCGTAAAAGCCTTTTTGGTTTCTCTCCCTGACCATTACTTATTCCCTGACAAGCTCCCGTCTGGCAGACTTTACAAAACACCGTTAAATTCGGCCCGCATAACACGAAATATATTAACGGAAGTCGACGTTTCTTTTATAGCTCCAGATCAAACCATCGATAACTCACCCATTCACGTTCAAATTATAAGTCCATCAAGGTACACCCCTCCACATAGGTTACATCAAAATCGTGACCAAACTTCCGTGAGTCCTGTGCTTCTATTTTCACAGCTATTAGGTCTTCACTAAATGTCGAACTACATTGACACGGTCGGGGAGGCGAACACAAAAGGCATGCTAAACGCTTATGCCCAACTACCTTGACATGAGCACTGGCAATATTTTTCTTGGTCATTAACATACTTGAGGAGTTGAGCAAGGGCTGTGAATGGTAGGCCGGTAATCACCTATTTAGGTACACAGCCTTTGTATTTTTGTATTTAAATTTTGGTCACGCGACCAGATGTCGGGCCGGCTGACGTGCTTTATTGCGTAAGAATAAAGGTATTGTTAGCCGTTAAATTCGAATATATTTTGATGACCAGGGGGTTGGGGGAACTGGCCGAGAATAGTTTGTTACTAAATTTTTGGGCAAGCAAATGTTAAGGAAATTAGTAAAAGTTAAGCTCGACTTCTGGTAGGAAACGGAAGACATTCGTAAGTCTAATCGGTCCTATTTTTGTTAATTTAGTCATTTTCGTTAGTTTTTTGATTTTGTCACAGCACTTGAGCAGCTTATGCTATGTTCGTCAAGTATTAGGTTAGAGAAGGGAAATGCTTGAGCACTATTCCCTTTGGAAGGACCTTAGGTTAGGTTAGGTTGTAGTGGACCACACTCAGGCTGGAATCGGCCCATTTTGATACCACATGGATTACACTGCCTAGATCCGCCGAAAACCAATTAGTGCCTCTGATGTCTGCTAGCTCGCTTAAGTAATCGTAAAAGGGTGCGACGAGCTAGATCCTCCTACAGTTCGCAAAGAGGGACATGACCAGAGGAGAGGTTGAATTGATTCCTCATTCCCCGCATCCATGCAGACACGACATATGTCATTGGCAAGAGGCCCTAGTTTGGCGGCATGTTTACCAATAGTGCAGTGACCTGTAATGACACCTTTTAGAGTGCTTAGGGTTTCTCTTTTGGTCGACACAAGGTCTATGGTCCGTCCTAAGTTTCGGTTAGGCCAGATGTGCTTAGTGGTAAGGCCGATATTACTTTCGGTCCATTGCAGGTTGGTAGCTTCTATGGTTCGAAGTTTTGTCATACGCTTTACAGAGCTTACTGGTGTTTTTAAATTCTTAAAGGTCGGAATACTGAGTGTGCTTGACCCTAACCTTGCTGGTGGCCAGGTCAGCTGGTTGGTGGCTAGGTTAGTTAGCTGGTGGCCAGATTGTCTAGCTGGTGGTCAGGTTGGCTGTCTGATTGCCAAGTTGGCTGGCTGGTCTCCAGGCTGGCTGGCTGAAGGCCAGGTTAGTTGCCTGTTGGCCAAAGTAGCTATGTATCTATGTTGGCGTTAGAGTCCATGAAGGACTAAAGCCGAGCTTCTCTCAATCACCCATGTTGTGTGTGATTTTATATTCCCATAGGTGAAAGGGACCTACAGTTTATTGCCGGTTCCGAACGGCGAGATTCGAGAGGCTTTTCTTGACAATTATACTACAGGGGGTTTTGTCAGTACCCCGCTCAGGAGAAGCACCGTGAAAAACACGTTCGATGACATAGCTGGTACCGGGATTCAACACACTACCTACTTGCGCCGTGGCGCCAACGGCCAAAGTAGCTAGCTGGGGCCTAATTGGACAGCTGGTGTCTAGGTTGGTTGACTGGTGGCAAGGTTGGCTGGCTGGTGGCCAAGTTAGCTGGCTGAAAACCAAATTGACAGGTTGTTGGCCTGGCCTGGCTAGCTGGTATCTAGGTTGCCTGGTTGGCGGCCAGGGCTTCTAGTAGGTGGCCAGTTGGGCGGGCTGGTGACCAGATTAGCTATGGTGGGCCAGGTAGGCCGGCTGGTGGCCTGGTTGACTGGCTGGTGGCCAGGTTGGCTGGAGCCAGGTTGGCTGGCTGGTGGCCAGGTAAGTTGGCTGGTGGTCAGGTTGGTTGGCTGGTTGCGAAATTGGCTGATTGGTGGCCAGGTTGATTTGCTGGTGGCAAGTTTGGTTGGCTGAATGCAAGGCTGGTTAGCTGGTGGCAAGGAAGGCTGGCTGGTGGTTAAGTTGCTTGGCAGGTGGCCAGATTGGCTGGCTAGTCGCAAGGTTTGCTGACTGGTGGTAAGGATGACTGTCTGGTGCCCAGGTTGGCTGGGTGGTGGCCAGGTTAGTTAGCTGGTGGCCAGATTAGCTATGTGAGGACAGGTAGGCCAGCTGGTGGCCAGGTTGCTTAGCTGGAGGCCAGGTTGAATGGCCGGTGGAAAAGCTTGGCTGGCTTGGGGGCCAGATTGCCTGGCTAGGTTGGCTGACTGGTGGCCAGGTTGCGTAGGTGGAGAAGAGACCCATCGATCCCGAAAGCACGCCTTTTTGACAAAAGGGCTCCAATGCCAAGCCCCGTCAAATACTTTTGAAATATCCAGTTCATATATTTTGCTTTCACCTGCTTGGTGAAGGGAGCGATTCAACTTTTCGGTGAGATATGCCATCAAATCAGCAGTGGATCTGTTGCTACGAAAACACCGTACTCCTCCGTACTGGCATGGCGGAGTTTCCCTGATTCAAGAAATTTCATAAGCTGACGGTTAATCAGCGTTTCCATGACCTTGGAACGAAGGGACATTAGTGCAATGGATCGGTAGTTGGAGGGAGAAGATGATTCGCCTTTTTTGGGTATACGCTAGACAAATACTGTTTTCCCCGTACTCGAAAAGAGCCCAGAGGAGTAGGAAGGGTGAGAAAGCTTACGCAGTGTTTCTGCAAGCATAGAAGAACACCTCTTCAGAACTATTGGGGAAATACTATCTGGACCAGCGGATTTGTGTACGTCGAGATCCTTAAGAACCCTTGCGACTCTACGAGTGGCGAAGTGGATTAGTCCCACCAAAAACATTTTCCGCTCCTTCCCTCCCTCTCCCGAATTTTTACCCTTCATTTTGGTCCGTTGGTCTCTTTTGAGGGTGACTAGGGTGCACATGCCGATCAGGCCGCCACCGCTTTGTTGCCAACAAGCGCTTTATTGACGGCTCGCTACGTTCGACTTTTGGAAGATCGTGCCTGTGAGTTTCGCACGATCTTCTCAAGTAAAATATTGAAAAAGTCACATGAAAGCGCGTCACATGGGTTCGTTACTGAGCTTGATGGAGCAGCGAAAGTTCTTCATCGTCATCTTTTACAATCTGACAAGCTTGGTAGGAATGTCAAAACTATACATGGCACTGTATAGCTTGTCTCTATGTAGGCTGTCATAAGCAGCTTTAAAATCGATAGATAGGTGGTGAGTGTCGATATGCATTCCTTTGGTCCTTTTCAGGATCTGCCGCAGTGTGAAGATCTGGTCTATCATCGACTTGTCTGACCTGAAACCACACTAATATGGTCCTATCAGATTTTTGACGAATAGTTCCAGGCGTTCACAAAAAAGGGCAGAGAGGATCTTGTACCTGATGTTAAGGAGACTGATGCCTCGGTAGTTGTCAAAGTTGAAGAGGTCTCCTTTCTTGTGGACTACTAGGCTGCTTACCGATTTGTTTTTTTTTTTTTTTTTTTTTTTTTTAAGACTTCTGCTATATGTGGGAGCACTCAGACGCAAATACTGGTCTATTGTACTTCAGACAGACACCTTACATTGCTGCATCTTCTCCGTTTTCCGGAGAAATGTGAGGAGGAGCTTCGGTGAAGTAGAGCTAAGAGATTCGTCTCCAACGGTGAGCCACCGTGCGGGAGCAAAGGCAAGACAATCACAGAGGAAATGCTCTGCAGTGTCATCCTTCGCAAAATACAGCACAGGTATGCATCTCACTGATGCTAAGTACGCAGAGATGCTTAGCAAAAGTGTAATGATCCGTAATGACTCCCACAAGTCTTCTGCAGTCGATTCTCCTTAAAGACTGGAGGAATGCTGAAGGATCCTTGCAGACATCAGGGCATACGCGCTTAGGCATCCTGCAACGTGGACAATCCCTCCGTCTACGATTGTCTGTATCAAATGACCAATCGTTAATGTAGGAATTTACCGTGGACAGAGGTAGACCTATAGCGGGTTCAGGTCCTGAGAGGCTTTCCTCTGAACCCATTCTGGCGAGTTCATCAGAAATCTCCTTTCCTGGGATCCCAGAGTGGCCTGGAATCCAAATCAGCCTTAATGAATTCAGTCTGACGACTCTGTTTAAGAAGGACTTGAGTTCAAGCACTAATTTGGAGCTCGTTAGGGGGTTGCATATGGCTTTGAGTGCAGCTTGGCTGTCAATGCAGACGCATATGCTTTTCCCCCTCCACCTGTGCTTCCTCACATGGCCATTAGGATTGCGTATATCCTAATGGTTAGGAGACGCATACTCTCCTAACGAGAAGTGCAGCCGGATGTTTTCGCGCTCATAGAAGATTCCAGCACCGGACCCCCGCCCAGACCTGGAGCCATCCGTGAAAATGCAAAGACTATCCTTTCCAGGTTCAATATCCAGCCTGAGCCAATACTGACACTATGGAAACTCGACTGTGAAATTGCGGCGTAGTAGGATAACGGGCGTCAGTGCGTCTGAAGGCATGTCCATGAGACAGGGGTCGCAGGACAATTCTTGCGCAAGCACACTGTTATTCCTGTGCGAGTTATATCAAAAGCCATTTCTCTAGAGACGGTACATGGCTTTCAAAGCACATCCTCTGACATGTATATCAAGAGGTGGAAGGTTCATCATAGCATCTAAGGCTGTGCCCAGCACGCTGGGGAAAGCCCCCGTGCAGCTGAGACAACCATTCTTTGGAGTTTGTTAGTCTGTTCCACCAGACTACCGATGTACATATATGAGATTCTCCATCTTATCATTGCCGTCTGGATCCACAGGACCTTTGCCGGCGATATACCCCATGTTTTGCCAGAAGCTCCCTTGCAATGCCAGAAAGCTGACAGGGCTTTGGTGGTTTTTGACTCACCTTGTTTTGACCAGAGAATCTTGCTATCTAAGATGACTCCTAGATGCTTAGCCTCCCTGGATATGGGGATGGAAGAGCCCTTTAGTACCAGGTGAGTCATGTCAGAATTGTTCCTCCTTCTCGTGAAGAGAACGACATCGGTCTTAAGAGGATTGACCGACAGCCAATTCCTGTTACACCAATCATCGACACATTTAGCGGCGTCTGTGCTTTGAGACGGACAGTCGCTAAGCATGAGCCAATCGAAAGAACGGCAACATCATCCGCATAGGCCTGGGTACAGATTCCAGAGCCATTGAGAGCATCAAGCAGAGAGTCGACCACCATGCACCATAACAGCTGAGACAGGACGTCACCTTGCGGGTAGCCCCTCTTAGCTCCAGATTTGACACACTGATCGAGGCCTGCATCAGCGGTAAGCTTTGATCCACAAGATCCGTACTTCATCTACGCCATGTTGTCTGGCAGCGTTGCACATGCTGTCAAAAGTTGCGTTATCAAAATCGATTGGAGTGATCTATTCAGAAGACTTCTGGCTTCGCTGCTAAGATTTCGAAGCTCGGCATTCCACCAGGGAATCAATTTCCTGCAAGGAGGTTTGCTGACAGGACATGCGAGTTGCCCTTTTAAAGTCAATCAAAATGTGTTGAGTATGCATAAATATTCCTAGGGCTTTCCCAAGGTGAGTATGTGATGGGTTCCATCAGTACGTGGCGCTCCCTATATCCCGGAAAGTAACTTACTTATTTACTTACTTATCAGGCCAGCGATCCATGGAGGATCTGAGCCTGAGCTATAGCTGCCTTCCATCCTTGACGGTCCCGGGCACGCTGCTTCCAGTTATCAAGACCAAGATGTCTTACATCCGCGATTACTTGGTCTTTATACCGGAGGTTCGGTCTGCCTCTTCTTCTCGAACCAGGAGGCTCGGATTCGAAGACCCTCTTAGCTGGAGCGTTGATGTCCATGCGCTCGATGTGGCCGAGCCAGTGTAGTCGACGGATCCTTGCCTTCCGGACTACATCCACATCTTGGTACAGCTCGTAGAGTTCGCGGTTCTATCTTCTTCTCCATTTACCTTCCTCACAGACAGGACCAAATATCCGCTGTCCTGCTTATCGTCCAGCTTTCGGCTCCGTACAGCAAGACTGGCAGAATGTGCGTTTTGTAAAGTATGACTGTGGTCTTTCGAGTGAGAAGTCTTGACCGCAGTTGTTTGGACAAGCCGAAGTAGCAGCGGTTGCCAAGGGCGATTCTATGCCGGATCTCCACTGTGGTGTCATTTGTGGAATTTATGTTTGCCCCGAGGTAGACAAACTCCTTAACTACCTCGAAATTGTAGCTGTCAATTGTTATATTTTGTCCCAGGTGGTGGGCGACGGATTGGTTTTTGCTTGACAGCAAAGAAGAAGTCACATGACAGCGCATTTCCTTGCAGAAATCCGGTGCAAGTTTCGAATGGTTCCGAGGTCCTAGAACCGAGTTGCACGGTGCATCGCGTATTTTTTAGCGTGGCGCGACACAACTGGATAAGTTTTACCGGGATCCCGAATTCGGCCATCGCCCCAAACAGTTCTTCACGATGAATGCTGTCGTACGCGGCTTTGAAATCGATGAAAAGATGGTGTGCATCGATTCGAAACTCGTTGGTCTTTTCCAGGATTTGTCGAAGTGGGAAAATTTGGTCTAAAGTTGATTTGCCGGGCGGGAAGCCGCGCTGGTAGCTGCCGATTAGTGCGGTGAAAAATGGTTTTAGACGTTCACACAATACGCACAATACGCTGGACAGGATCTTGTATGCGACATTGAGCAGGGATATACCTCTATAGTTCTTGCAAGAGGAAGGATCGCCTTTTTTGGGGATGGGGCATATAGAGCTGGTATTCCAGTCGTCGGGCATGCTTTCATCTTCCCAAATTCTGCAGATGATCTGGTGCATGCTCCCTACCAGAACATCGCCGCCAGCCTTGAAGAGCTCTGATGGCAAGCCATCTGAGCCTGCGGCCTTGTTGTTCTTCAGCTTCTGAATAGCTGCGCCGACTTCTTCAATGCTGGGTGGGAGGACTACTTCAGCGGCTGGTGTTGGGATTTCCTCGGTCCCTACCACTCTCTCTTGGTCATGCTCGTTAAGCAGCTGCTGGAAGTGCTGCTTAAATACATCCACTATTCCCTGCGGGTCGGTGACAAGATTACCCTCGCAGTTTCGAAGAGCCAGGGTGCCCTTTTTGAAGCCTCCTGCAAGGCCTTTGGCTTTCTTGTAAAAGGCTCGTATTTTATGTTTATCCCTAGACTCCTCGATATCCTTGAGCTGGGAGGCTGCGAAGATTCTTTTCTTTTGTCGAAGTAGTTTTTTCTCCTCCCTTCTTCTGGCTCGGTACTCTTCTTGCGCTGCCCTGGTTTTCCTCTGCAGCGCCTTTTGGTACGCCTCGTCGGTTGCTGCCTTTTTCTGCTCACACTCGCCATCATACCGAGGGTTTCTTGTCGGGGGTGGTAGGTACCCTAAGGTGGTTTCGGCTACTTCCTGAATAGCTGAGCGGCAATGCAGCCACATATTATTGGCATTTGTGTTCGACGTAGGCATACCGTAGAGTCTTTCGCTCAGCTGCTCCCTGTAGACTCTGGCAACCTCCGGTGTGCTCAGGCGCCCAATGTCGTACCTCCTCCTGATGGGCTGGTGCAGCTTTCTGACATTGGACAGTCGAGCTCTGAATCTTGCTGCTACGAGGAACTCAGAGTCGACATGACTCTGAATGTTCGCACATCCAGGATGTTTGACGCGTGCCTTGCGTCAATGAGCACATGGTCGATTTGGTTGGCGGTTCGACCGTCCGGAGATCGCCAGGTTGCTGTGTGGATTCGCTTGCGAGGGAATCTTGTGCTACTTATCACCGCATTACGAGCTGTCGCAAGGTGAGAGAGTCGGAAGTCGTTATCCGTTTCCTGCAAGGAGGTTTGCTGACAGGACATGCGAGTTGCCCTTTTAATGTCAATCAAAATGTGTTGAGTATGCATAAATATTCCTAACGCTTTCCCAAGGTGAGTATGTGATGTGTTCCATCAGTACGTGGCGCTGAAAATCTCATCAAAACGTTTACATTTGGCGTTTAAAAATGTGACATCTCACCGTCATTCACACTTCAATCAATTCCCTAATCCGTTTAACTTTTTTAACTTTTCCTTTCCCTGAAATCACTACACTTATCGCTGCATCTACTTGAATACGGTGACCTTTAACCAAAGTATAATATTTGATTCCATTGGGACTAATCCATGTCCAGTTGACCTAAGCAAATCCTGAAATAGAGAAGGTGTGGTGGAAGCGTTTTCAATTATTCAAACACAATTTCGTAGATGTTAGTGAACACCTGGGACAACATTCAATGACCAACTTCCAGATTTAAGTTAGAAGTTTTCTTTATCCACATCTAACAATTCTTGTGCACCTCTCCTGCTTGCTTCGAAATCGATATTCTGAATCCCCTGGTGTATGGTCCCGCGGCAATGTGGACTCGTTATTTTTCGCTACGCATTACCCGAGGGCAGGCGTCTACGTTAGGTATAGGATGGATACCTATGTATCCCTAGATGGTTGTTCGTAACCAGCTTTAGTTGTGCTTATTGTTTGCTGGGACGCATAACTTGTGTGCACGAGTTTCCCAACTAAGTAAATAGTTTATCTCCGTGAGCGGATGAGGGCCACAATTTATTACCTCGATACGTGTAATAAACACTGGTATTGTGTGGTGGCTGGGATAAAAGCTTATGTACTTACCTGCTGTACAGAGTCTCATATCTTCGTCGTATCCGTCCGAACAATCTGGGGCGCCATCACAGAGATATTGTATTGAAATGCAGTTGCCGTCGCCGGGACATTTGAACGGTTCGTACGGATGGCATGCGTCTGGAAATAAACGGAAAGAGCGTTCATCACACAATTGTCAATTGTTGAGGGTTTTCTTTTAAAAAGCAAAAGAAAAACAAATTGTTCGTCAATCTACTGTATTGAGTCAACTCAGGCGTTTCATTTCCCACTTTCCACGGCTATTGTTCATGCATGTCGTTGGCATATGTCAACGCTATGAAGCATAAATGTCAAACCCCACGCATAACTCATCCGTATAGGAGGAGCTTCGTGTCTACATGGTAGGTATGGTCTGATTGAAAATGTATGACTGGCGCCGTAAACCATTCACTTGGGCATAAATAAGTCAGTTTATGGGACGAATACGTCTTTTTCAATCCGCCGCAGCAGAAATAATGAAAAAGGTCAAATAAAAGTATTTCAAATGTGATTCTACGCCAAGGAGTGTGATGTGAGGTAGTTTATATTGAGTGAATACGTGAGATTCAATTAAGGCAATCGTAAATACAATTTGAAGCCCAATGCTTACCCTTCACTTGCGTTAAATTCGATTAACTAGCGGTGTGGTAGGTTTTGACTGAAGCGAAACTGACAGAAGTGCTGCCTGTCATATAAATACTCAATCCCGTTAATTTACAAGTGATAATTCTCCTTTAAAAAATGCAAAATATCAAGAATTGCCACACCAGACCCTTGGGTTGTTGCTGTATCAGAGCATTCATGCATATCCAAAGGCTTCCATTGTGAACTTCATTTATATCCTGTTCACGTGTACCTAAATTTTTTGCAGCCAACTTGTAAGGCCAAGACAATGTAGTCATATGATGAGCCGCAAAAGACGACGTATCCAGACCCGCTGGAACATCAGCATTGCTGCTGAGGACGCCTTGAGTATGGATTTACCGGTGCTTTGGAAACTATCAGCTTATTTGCTTACTTAGGTGGCGCTATAGTCCGTTGTGAATCTGGTCCTAGACCAACAGGCTTCTCCAGCACGGTCTTTTGCCAGCTGATTCCAACGTTACCTATGTGCACCACGTTAGATTCGGCCGTCCTCATCTGCATTGTCCTTCGGGCTTGGACTCGAAGACTCTTCGGGCCGGAACTCTGTTGTCCGTTCGCTCTACATGGCCTAGCTATCTTAGACGTTGGATCGGAAGACGTCGTACTAGGCCCGAAGGAGACCATTGATTGAACGCAGAATTTTCCTCTAGAAACGACCTAGGGCCTCCTCAGCCACTTTCGTTAAAGCCCAGGCCTTTGCGCCATAGAGAAGGACCGGGAGGATTAAGGTTTTGTATAGTGCAGAGAGTGGGCCCTAGTTCTCACTTGCCTCTTGAGAAGCAGCGGTTGGCAAGAGTAATTCTGCGTTTGATCTGGTCACTAGTGGGCCAAGGTAGACGAGGTTCTTGATCACTTCGAATTTGTAGCTTCGATCTGTGGCGTTCTGGCCAAGACATCGGTGTTGTGCATCTTTTTTGGCTGACAGCACACATTTCGTTTTAATCTCGTTAACCGAAGACCCAGTTTAGCTGCTTCCACGTCAATGCTTTCGAACGCTCCATTGACGTCCTGCTGTTATCGTACAATTACGTCATTGTCATACGCGTACGTCAGTTGCGCAGGCTTGAAAAGATCGTACCTCTTGTGTTGGCCAGTGAGTCTCGTATGATTAGTTGACAGTGCGCCACCTTGTCTAAATCCTTTTTAAACATCAAAAGTCTACAGAAGTGTTCCATCCATATCCTCGGCAACGACAGTGACTTTACTACTAGTTGGCCGTCTTCATCCCTACAGGCTTCCGCTCTGGCATTAAAGACCTTGCATGTCCGCTATACATTCTCGTAAGATCTCGTCGATCTCACGCTTTTCGTGCTCTCTGCGATTTTAGCTTTCAGACGTCAAACTTTCGTTGTTCAGCTCGACTTCGTGGCATCCTTGATATCTTCATTCGTACCTCGGCTACAACAAGGTAGTGGTCCGAGTCGATGTTGGCTCCGCGAAAAGTTCGTATGTCGAAAATGCTGGAGGAGTGTTTGGCGTCGATCGCAACGTGATCAATCTGATTAGTGGTTGGTTAGGTTAGGTAAGTGGGTGCCCTACTGACGAAGAGTCAAGGCTCACCTAGACTACGTGGAGTCCATTGTGCCCAATTAATCTTTAACCCGTAGAAACCTGGACATTTTCCGTTGAGCTGAACCATCTAGACGAGGATACGAATCCCAATATTCTGTACAGCCCAATGTTACTTACCTCCTCAAGTCACGAAAGGAAGTGTCTTCCTAGGAATACTTTCCTTTTCTGGGTTAGCGCCGGGCATTCGCACAGTAGGTGATGAATGGATTCAATTTCCTCTTCGTCCCTGCAGCTTCTACAGGAGTCATTGTGGGGCTGGCCCAGTGAGGGCACCCGCTGCTAGTCGAATATTCCCACGATTGAACTTCAACAGATTGTCTATCCAATTCTTTGGAGACGTCCTCGTCTAACACGCTGGATCCCCTAACAATGACCTCTCGTGTCAGTGGCATATAGTGCGTCTGCCACCGACACGAGAAAGATGTATTCCTTGTTGTTACCTTTTTCTAAGTTATTATTTATATCTTGTCCCCACGAGTACGGCCAGAAATATGGGTCCACTCCGACAGAGCCGCCCGATACTCGGTAAAGCATTTGAGTACCTTAGGCCTCGCCTGTGTACCTAAGAGAGTTCGTTAGCGGTCGGAAATAAACCCTCCAACCTTGGGCACGGTTTCAAATAGCTCACACCACCACTGGAATAGGATTGACTCTCACTTGGTTCCCGGCTTAGAGACTATGTTGTTTGACATGGTTTCCCGGGCCAGTATAGGCCCTATCACCACGGCGGATAGTCACGTCGGGGACTGGTGGTTGACTGATCAGGTGATCGCAAGGTTCTTTTGTTAATACTGAGATCCGGGA
Source organism: Eumerus sabulonum (assembly GCA_951905685.1). Classification (NCBI taxonomy): domain Eukaryota; kingdom Metazoa; phylum Arthropoda; class Insecta; order Diptera; family Syrphidae; genus Eumerus; species Eumerus sabulonum. The sequence goes on from OX645060.1 coordinate 13,980,822, forward strand.
ATCGTGTGCTGGCCAGAAGGAGATTGCGGCCCGTCAGGAAGTCGAGTAGCCGATGTCTGTTTTCGGACGTCCGTGAAAGGCTATATTTTCCCGTGATCGACTCAAATATGTCCTCTTTGCCCTATTCCGCTTTAAAACCTCCTAGAACTATTTTTGTGTTGTGGCTAGGGCATTGGGCGTAGGTTCTGTCTAGGAGATCGTATAATTCTTCTTTGAGTCGATCGTCCCTTTTTCCGGTTGGAGCGTGAGGGCATATCAAGCCAATGTTCCGAAGTTAGCTTTGATGCGTAATGTTATGAGGTGTTCGCTTACATCCCGAAAGCTTTTTCGGAATCTTCCGCGAATAACGAATCCGCATCCGAATAAGAGTTCTTTGTTCTCCTTGAAGCAATTCCAGTAGTAGATGTCGCACTTTTTCAACTTTTTTGACTGGTCTATCCCATCGCACAGTTCAGGGTTTACTCCAACTGAATGCCTGCACCCGGTCTATTAAGGGACCTCATATTCCAGGTCCAGATTCGCAAGTTATTTAGTCGTTTGTAGAGGTCGTCAGGTTTGTATCTGGGGGTCCGGTTGCTGCACACATTGGTTCACTACCTAGCGGATGCTAGGGCCGCTATCCAGGGGTTGCCACGCGGAGGCTGTGTGTCAACTTGAATTGAACAGGGACATAGGTCGAAGCTGGCGTCTGCCACGTTAAGCGCGATCAACCTCTTTGCTCTGTTTGCTCGCTCCCTTTCCCCTGGAATGTCTTAAAATGGTTTTCAATTTAAATCTTTTTTTTTGGTGGCGTTACAGCCCATGAAGGACCAGAGCCAAGCTTCTCTTCAATCACCCGCAGTGTGTGTGATTTATTTTTCCCAGAGGTGAAAGGGACCTACAGTTTAATGCCGATTCCGAACGGCGTGAGTCGAGAAGCTTTTTCCATGTAAGTTATACTACGGGGGGTTTTGCCAGTATCCCGCCGTTCTGTGCCTGATTTCGAAACTGGTGTCGTTATTCAAGGTCACTGCGGAGCGTAGGTATATGAAGTCCTCAACTACCTCGAAGTTATATCTGCCAATATGCACGTACTGGCCAAGACGTCGGTGGTAAAATCTTTCGATGACAACAGATATTTAGTCTTGCCCTCATTAACTGCCAGACCAATTTTTGCTGCCTTCATCTCAATACTCGCAAACGCCTCATTGACATCGCGCTGTGATCTACCTATCATGTCAAGATCGTCGGGGTATGCAAGGAGTTGCGAGGATTTGAAGTAGATTGTGCCTCTTGTATTGTCTAAATCGTTTTTTGACTTCGAAACTATCGGTTAGTTCTGCACCGATTCCGATGGAGCAGCGAGCGTTCTCCAGAGTCTTCCTGCAAAGTCTGACGAGCTTAGCAGGAATGTCAAAAGTAAACATGGCGCAATATAGTTCGTCTCTACTTACGCTATCGTATGCGGCCTTGAAGTCGACGAATAGATGGTGGGTGTCGACTTGAAATTCATTGGTTTTTTCCAGGATCTGCCGTAGTGTGAAGATTTGATCGATGGTGGACTTCCCTGGACTGAAGCCACACTGATAAGAATCTATGAGCTTATTTACGGACGGCTTCAGGCGTTTACACAAAACGGCGGCGAAGATCTTGTATGCGACATTAAGGAGACTTATTCCTCTGTAGTTGGCGCAGTCAAAGGGGTCTCCTTTTATGTGGAGCGGGCAAACAATGCTGAGACTCCATTTCTCGGGCATGCTTCCTCTGACCATATCATACAGTTGAGCCGGTGCATACTCCTAACCAGCTCATCCCCAGCTGCTTTGAAGAGCTCAGCAGACAACCCATCTGTTTCAGGAGCTTTATTCGACTTGAGTTTCGGCATGGCAATCTCAATGTTGTCGAGGTCAGGGGGATGAAATTCTCTGCTATCGTCGCCATTAAGAAATGGGTAGTTCTGCCTGACAGCGGTATGTAAGCTGTCATCGCCGTTATACAGTCTGCGGAAGTGGTTTTTCCTAATCCTCAGCATCGACTGCGATTCTACTACTAGGTGTCCGTTCTCATCCTTATAGACCTCGGGCGTTCGGGTTTTATAGTCTTGAGATATCAGTTTTATCTGTTGATCAACTTTTCGTGCCTACAGAAGCACCTCTCCAAGTTTTCAATCGCCCGCTCCTCGCGCTCCTTATTTTTTTTTTTCTTGAGAAGCCTATGTTCCTCACTTCTTTTAAGCTCGTAGAGCTCACGAGTCGCTCTTGTTTTTTTTGTTTTAGTGAGGTTGTGTATGCCTCCTGCTTTTCTGCATGAATCCTTCTGCACTCGTCATCGAACCAGGTGTTTCGTCGCGGTGGAGCTTTAAGGCCCAGCACTTCCGTTGTTGTGCTCTTCAGGGCTTGTTTGCAATGGCTCCATTGTTGCTCTACTGAATGAGTGGAGGATTGACGTGTATCGGAGTGCTTGAGAGAGACGTGGTTGGCAAAGGCACTGGCGATAGTAGCTTTTCGACGTCGTAGAATCGTTCTCTAGCTCTCCTCCGCGGTATTCGTATTATCCGTTGACGTATCTTGGCTACTACAAGAGAGTGGTCTGAATCGATGTTCGCTCCTCGGAAAGTATGAACATCAAGAATAGTGGAGAAGTGTCTGACGTCAATCGCGATGTGATCAATCTGGTTGGTGACTGATTGATCTGGCGACCGCCCGGTGCCTTTGTGTATATCGAGGTGCGGTACGGTTTGCCGATAATCCGTTCATAGATGCTTTCATTACCCAGCTCAGCGTTGAGATCTCCTAGAATGATCTTGGTATCATAGCTGGGGCATTTGGCATATGTTCTGTCTAGCAGATCGTAGAAATCATCTTTGATGGAGTCATCCTTGTCTTCCGTGGGGGCACGGACACATATGAAGCTGATGTTACAAAATGTTGCCTTGATGTGGATCGTTATGAGGAGCTTACTCACGTACTGGAAGCGTAGGACTTTATGCCTTAGTCCACCTCTATCAACAAATCCGCATCCAAATAGTCTCTATCCTCTCTCCCTATAGCAGTCACGGTAGTAGATGTCGCAGTTTTTCATCCGCTTTTTACCCGGTCCATTCCATTGTATTTCCTGGATGGCAGTTATGTCGGATTTATAGCGGTCTAGGGCGTCCGCAAGTTGTCCAGCCGCACGTGGTCTGTTTAGTGACCTAACATTCCGCGTACAAAACCGAAGGTCCTTGTTTGTTTCTTCATTTTATTATAGGGTCGTCAATATATGGAGGTCCGTTCCGTTTTATAATCCGAAGATGTGTTTTGCTTCTGAGCAATCAGTGGTTTTACGGTTATGGTTTGCTAGACCATAGCCCAACCGACACTAATCCTGTTTGGCTGCGCAGGATTTGCGCCATTCGACCTCTTCCGTCAGTGATTTCCCTTGTAAGGAAATTTCCAGAGGAAGTGGAAGTAGTGCCTGACTAGTTCGGCTGCAGAGGCTCTTACTCGCTTTTTGTCGGCCCAGTATCCGTCGACAGATGCTATCCCTACGCACGTTTTGAAAAATAATTTATTACAAGTGACTTACGGAAAAGTTCCCTAATGCACTCTTCAAAAATTCACGAGGAAAGTTTTTGTGCCCACCTTCTTGGTTAAGTAAACACGACTTATCAAGGATAAGAAGTTGAAACTAATATCGATCGACTGCCGAGACCCTGAATTATAGATATTCCTGAGGACAAGTGGTAAATGATTAACACGTGCCCATAAGCTGCGACCTACAACTTGCGCCTTCCATTAAACAAAACACTCTGTCGGGAGCATATGGCATTACATGACTTCATTCAGCGGTAGTGTCTATAGAGGCGCCGATTCTATGTACTATGTGTCGTTCCAGGGTCCTATCAAGTCGCGTGTAGCCTGACATTATTATGCAAATGTCAACACTTTTAATATCAATTCAAACGGTAAACAAGATTACCATCGTTTATTCGATCCTGCGTCAGACAACTACGATGGTAAGGCCACCGAATTAACCGTCATTTCCATTTTACATCGTTATGTTCGTACCCAAATGTCCCTGCGCTCGATTGCTTTAACGGTCGGGCGTGGTAAACCATTTGTATCCGATGGAATAACTCCGATAATGACGTTTCGTTGTGTCAAATGTGCAATTTTGTCTTTCGTACTACTGGGGGCGGAGTACCACAAGGAAGCAATGATGGGAACGGGACGACAGACAACACACAAAGGCGAAATGTCTTCCTCATTTCCTTTAGTTCCTGTCCACCTTCTGGGCCACATTTCACCAGGACAATCAATAGGTTGGCAAGAAATGACAGTCAGTCGATTCGGTGTCCTTGAACGCTTCGGGTAGGTGTATCGTGGGTGGGATAACGACGACGGGTATGAGGTAGGTAAGTATCTTCGATTTTAAATTAAAGGGGGCGACACGTTGGATGGCAATTGTTGCGAATGAAACAGTTTTTCAGTTGAACGTTGCCTTCCGTGCAACGAAGGAATATTGATTTTATCCCCTCATTACGTTACGTTGAATGCGGTTAGGTGGAAGTTAATAATTTCCAGAAATTACCGTCATAGTTGGATGTCGTTTCCCTGGATAAACGCTATTTAAATTCATCGGCGGTTCCATGTGGGTTCTGCGATACTGCAGTGGTGTTGGGATTACGTCAGTGGGTTCAGTTCAGTGGGTTTTTTGGCTTTTCATTTGAGCAAGGAATTCGTAAGGAAACGGATACTTTACTTTCTGGAAGCAATTGCACTCCAATTACTTGAATCAGGACAGGGGTGAGTGCAACGGGTCGTTGTCGAATCATAGGGCACAAGTCGTATGTGTTTCCCCACCTTGGTTTTGACAACTAAACCTTCTGATAGTCCTTGAACCATATCAGTAACAAAAGTGCCATGCAATCGTTGTCGTCGAGTTCACCACGAAATTGGCAAATGTGTCACCATCAAGTGTTAAATGCTTTGAACAATGTTCTCTCAACCATGCTGTTGCAAGTCCCATGTTTCCTCTTTGAATGGCGTTGGTGTAGTCCTCTATACCCTCTATACCTGAGTGGAGCTGAAGCAATTTTGATCGATGAATACATATATGTATGTGTCAAGCCGACGACGATGTGTGTCGCTCTGGGAGATATGTACTGTTTACAGGATCTGTTCGATGTCGATGCTATGCTGGGGTGAGAGACGTTTGGTTTGACTTAACTTTTGCATTAATGAAGCACCGAGGAGTGTGGGACTCGTCACTAATTGAGTGCTAAATGTCTAGACGGTGTTTTTGGGCCAAATTTATATCTCTCTCTTCAGGTTGGGGGCTATGATTGACGGTAATAAGTCTGCGAACATTACCCATAGGTGTCATAGACACCCGCATAATTACCCGTCTTTTCTTCGCTGTGTAAAAACAAATATTACCAGTCCAATTATCCGGTCCACTAATCAACAGAACACGCTTTGAAAGCCAATGCGGTGCCGGATGATGACGGGAACAAGCTTTGCCACCAACAGACGCAGACGCCTGACTAGACTCGTGTAGCTATACACCCCGTAAAGTTCAAACTTGAATCTTTTCCTGCATCCTCGTCTGCGTTTATAGCACGGAAAATCACACGCAAAATCTTTCCCTCGGACCGACCAAGGACCTCCTCATTCGCTTTTGATTGTGTCCATGTTTCTGCGGCGTACAGCAACACCTGGATAATAAGGGTCTTGTATGGAGTCAACTTTGTCGTTCGGGAGAGGGCTCTTGTCGTGGCCAGTGATTTTTGCACAATCATTTCTAATACGATGTTGAAGAAATCAAACGCCCTGTCGTCCTGCCTGAGTGCTTTTTGACATCAAAACTATAGAGTCATTTATGATGAAGTCGACATCGTTAACAATAAGGACAAAGATTAAAGGGCCGAGGTGACTACCTTGCGGAACATCGGAATAAGCGTGATAGAGCTTCTGAAAAATACTCTGTATTAGCGATTCTCGAGGTACGATCTTAGCCATGCGATGATTTGGGGCGGGAACCCTAAAGCCTCTAATTTGAAATGAATAAATGTATGTTTAATGCCGATGGCAAAGGACTATCAAAGGCCTCGAGGGGTAGCATCTATCCGAAAAAGCGAGAAGAGCCACCGCAGTCGATCATCTTGCGGCACTGTTAGTAAGTCCTATCCCCACCTCCTCGTGGTGCCATCTGGAGATTTCCTATGGAAATTGCGGACGGGGAAGGGCGAACGGCGAGCCTCCTGCGCCGAAAAAACAGGAGTAGTCGGTTGGGCTACGGCCTAGTAAGCCGTAACCGTAAAAAAAAAAACACAAACTCCGAAACAACCACAAGCCTCGGATATAACGGACCGGATTTGTGTTGACGACCCTTGCAAAAAAACGAAAAAAGGACAATGAACTTCGGCTTTGTACGTGGAATGTTAGGTCCCTAAACAGGCCACGTGCAGCCGAACAACTTGCGGACGGCCTAGACCGCTATAAAGCGGACATCACCGCCATCCAGGAAATGCGATGGAATGGACCGGGCATAAAGCGGATGAAAAACTGCGATATTTACTACGGCGACTGCTATAGGGAGAGAGGGCAACGATTGTTTGTATGCGGATTTGTTGTTCGAGGTGAGGTGGACTAAGGCAAAAAGTCCAAAGCTTTCGGCATGTGAGCGAACACCTCATAACAATCCGTATCAAGGCTAGATTTTTTAACATCAGCCTGATCTGCGTCCACGCCCCCACGGAAGACAAGGATGAACCTGGTTGCACCAGCTCATCCGTAAGATATGGTTAGAGGAAGGCATGCCCGAGGAATGGAGTCTCAGCATCGTATGCCCGATCCACAAGAAGGGAGACCCCTCTGATTGCGCCAACTATAGAGGAATAAGTCTCCTTAACATCGCCTACAAAATCTTCTCTGCCGTTTTGTGTGAACGCTTGAAGCCTTTTGTAAATAAGCTGATAGGTCCTTATCAGTGTGGATTCAGGCCAGGGAAGTCCACCATCGATTAAATCTTCACACTACGGCAGACACTGGAGAAAACCAATGAATTTCAAGTCGACACTCAACACCTATTTGTTTACTTCAAAGCCGCATACGACAGCGTAATTAGAGACGAGCTATACAACGCTATGTCTACCTTTGACATACCTGCTAAACTCGTCAGACTATGCAGGATGACTTTGGAGAATGCTCGCTGCTCCATCCGAATCGGTGAACACCTTACCGATAGTTTTGATGTCAAAAAAGGATTTAGGCAGGGCGATGCGCTGTCGTGTGTTTTCTTCAACATCGTATTGGAAATGTTTGTGCAAAAATCACTGGCCAATAGAAGAGGCACAATCTATTTCAAATCCTCGCAACTCCTTGCATACGCCGATGATATTGACATAATAGGTAGATCACAGCGAGATGTCAATCAGGCGTTTGCGAGTATTGAGATGGAGGCGGCGAAAATTGGTTTGGCGGTAAACGAGGGCAAAACTAAATATATGTTGTCATCAAAAAGGACGCTCAACACCGACGTCTCGTCCAGAACGTTTGTATAGGCAGATATAAGTTCGAGGTAGTTAAGGACTTCGTCTACCTTGGCTCCGCAGTGACCTGAAACAACGATATCAGTTCCGACATCAAACGCAGAATCACTCTTGCCAATCGCTGTTTCTTTGGGCTCAGGACGCAACTGAGTATAGAGCCCTCTCCCGCACGACAAAGTTGACTCTATATAAGACCCTTATCATCCCGGTCCTGTTGTACGGCGCAGAAGCATGGACACTATCAAAAGCGGATGAGGAGGCCCTTGGTCGGTTCGAGAGAAAGATTTTGCGCTTGATTTTTGGGCCTATAATCGCAGACGGGGGATGGAGGAGAAGATTCAACCACGAACTTTACGGGCTGTACAGTGACATGAGCCTAGTCAGGCGTCTACGGATTCAACGCCTAAGATGGCTGGGCCATGTAGAGCGAATGGACACCACAGCTCCAGCCCGGAGAGTCTTTGAATCCAACCCCGAGGGACGATGAAGCAAAGGACGGCCGCCCTTAAGATGGCGCACACAGGTGGAAGGGGACCTCAGCCAACTGGGTGTGCGGCAATGGAAAAGGCTAGCGAAAGATCATGCTAGATGGAGGGGCATGTTGGTTGAGGCCCAGGTTCACCCCGAACTGTAGCGCCCACTCGGCGTTAGTCGAGAAACTTTTTCATGGCAAGGCTACTACGAGGGGTTTTGCCAGTACGCCACCGAGGAGAGACACCGCGAAATAAACATTCGATGGCGTTGGTGTTATCGGGATCCGAACTAACCACTGCGCCACGGCGCCCTCGTTTACAACTAATACCCATAATTGTGGCGATAGTACTCCTCCATGTGGTGTGCCACGATTTACTGCCCTTTTTCGGTGGTACCAGCCGAATTTCGAGTGAATCAACTTGCTAGACATTTGCTTGATCCAAAGAATTATATTGCCATTAACCTCCAGCTTACTTAATTTATTGACGATAGCTCGTGGTTCACTGTGGTTGAACGCCCCTTCAATGTCAAGGAAGGCAATCATTATGAAATCTTTCTTGAAGTGATTTCTCAATGATTCCAACTATAGTGTGTAGAGCTGAATCTACTGATTTCCTCTTACAGTAGACATGCTGCGATACCGAAAACATACTTTTTTGTAGTCCACCAGTCTCTCCAACGTTTCCATGAGAAAGGAAGGGAGACTGATGGGTCTGTAGTCCGATTACGTCGATAGATCTTGGATATAGAGTTCGAACAACATTGAACAGTGACTCCCAGATTATTCTCAGTTTACTTTCAAACATCACTTTAATTTTTGGAAGCACTAGTAGGTGCCTTTGGGTGGTAAACGACTAACAAAGGCCTCGTAGGGGTCGCGTATCCGACATGCGCTGACCTGTAAAATAGCGAGCAGAAGTTACTGCAGCCGTACATCTAGCAGCTCTGTTAGTAAGTCCTGTTTCCACAGCACAAGTGCCGGTTAGGCTATGGCCCGGCAAGCCGGCAAGACGGATTGACCGATGACGACCCAGGAAACAACAAAAGGAAAAAAAAAGAATGATATTCGCCTTTGTACGTGGAATGTAAGGTTCCTCAACAGACCACGTGCAGCCGAACAATTTGCGGAGGCCCTAGACTGTCATAGGGCAGATATTACCACAATCCAAGAACTGCGAAGGGATGGACCGGGCAAAAAGAGGATGAGAAACTGTGATATCTACTACGGCGACTGCTACAAGGGCAGAAGACAACGTTTACTCGGATGCAAATTTGTTATTAGAGGTAGACTTAGGCTTCTACGACCTCCTAGATAAGACTTATGCCCAATGTTCCAGTTACGATGTTAAGATCGGACTGGGAGACTTTTACCCGAAACTGAGCAAGGAAGTCGCTTTTGATAGGGTCATTGGCAAGCACAGCCTACACAACACTTCAACCCCAAAATGGATTTAAGCTGATAGACTTCGCAACGGGGCGAAATCTTCTAGTTGCTAGCACGTGTTTCCCACATTTCAACATCCACAACGATCGCCACGACTTGGCGATCTTCGGATCATTCAACCGTCAACCAGATTGACCACATTGCGATGATGGCAGACACGCATCCGACATTTTGGATGTACGAACTTTTAGAGAAGCTAACATCGACTCGGGCTACTATCTTGTGGCAGCCAGGCTGCGACTGCAAATATGCCTGGCCCAGAAAAATCGAGTAAGGCTAGCGGCATACAACGTCGTAATGCTACAATCGCAAGAGACCGCCAGAGCCTATGCCAATCGCGTCTCCCTCAAGCTCTCGGAAAACCCTCCAACACTTGCTCAGACCGTACAACACCAATGGACCCGTTGTCAACATGCCTTAGAGAGTGCTGCTTCTGAGGTAATGGGTTTCAAACCGCCACCAATAAGAAACCCATGGTCTGACGACGAGTGTAGGAGGGCACACGCAGCCAAGCAGCAAGCCTATCAAGAGGCTCTGCATAGAAGGACGAGAGCTGCTCGTGAGTATTATGAGCACAAGAGGAGGGAGGAGCATAGGCTTCTCAAAACAAAAAAAAAGGAGCATGAGAAGCTCGCGATCGTAGAGATGGAGAGATGCTATCGCAGGAATGCCGTTTGGAGGTTTTATCGACAAATAAAACAAAAATGCCAGGGATATAAGGCCAGTACGGAAGCCTGTAGGGACGAAAATGGAAACCTAGTAGTAGATTTACAGTCGGTACTAAAAATCTGGAAAGACCACCTCTGCAGACTGTATAACGGCGATGACAAAACAGATCCCTCTGGCAGGCAGATTGGCCTTTTCACAGCGGACGATGATAGCAGAGAATTCCGTCCCCCTGACCTGGACGAAGTTAGGAATGCATTTTCTAGGCTTAAGTCCAACAAAGCGGCTGGAGTAGACGGACTATCTGCTGAGCTCTTTAGGGCAGCTGGAGGTGACCTGGTAGGTACCAGCTCATCTGTAAGATACGGTCAGAGGAATGCATGCCCGATGTATGGAATCTAAGTATCGTTTGCCGATCCACAAGAAATGAGACCCCTTTGTCTGCGCCAACTACAGAGATATAAGTCTTCCGAACAGCGCTTATAAAATCTTCTCTGCTGTTCGACACCCACCACCTGTATGTCGACTTTAAGGCTGCATACGGTAGTTTAAATAGAGACGAGCTATACAGCGCCATGTCTAGTTTTGACATCCCCGCCAAACTCGTCAGATTGTGCAGGATGACATTGGAAAACTCTCGCTGCTCCATCAGTGTCGGAAGCGACCTAACCGATACCTTTTATGTCAAAAAAGGTTTTAGACAGGGCGACACAATATCGTGTGACTTTTTTAACATCGTCCTTAAAAGGATCGTGCAAAACTCGTATTGACCAGTGATACGAGGGGCACCATATTTTTCAAGTTCGTACAACTGCTCGCATATGCCGATGACATTGACGTAATTGGACGAATTTAGCGAGATGTCATTGAGGCCATTACGAGCATTGGGGCAGAAGCGGCTACAATGGGCCTGGCGGTAAATGAGGACAAGACGAAATATACGTGTATATGCTGCCGTCGAAAAAGGACACGAGAAACCGGCGCCTTGGCCAGGGTGCACATATTGACAGGTACAATTTCGAGGTAGTCATGGACTTCGTATACCTAGGCTCCGCAGTGACATGCCGCAGTGCCGAAATCAAACGCAGAATAACTCTTGCCAACCGCTGCTTCTTCGGGCTCGGGAGGCAATTGAGAAGAAGAGCTCTCTCTCTCGAAAAACCAAGGTGACCATATACAAGACCCTTATCATCCCGATCCCGAAAGCGGATGAGGAGGCCCTTGGTCGTTTTGAGAGAAAAATTCTACGTACGGTTTTCGGCCCGATCTGCATAAATGGGGAGTGGAGGAGAACACATAGTAGTGAACCGTACGGGCTGTACAGCGACATGAGCGTCTTCGGATCCAACGCCTAAGATGGATAGATAATGTTGAGCGTATGGAAAACACAGCTCCGGCCCGGAAGGTCATTGAATCCAACCCCGAGGGGCGACGTGGTCGAGGACGGCCAAATTTAAGGTAGCGCAACCAAGTGGAAGAGGACCTTAACCAACTAGGCCTGCGGCACTGGAGACTACTGGCGAAAGATCGTGCCAGTTCGAAAGGTTTTTTTAAAGGAGGCCCAGGTTCGCCATGAACTGTAGCTCCAAAAAAGAAGAAGAAGAGTAGGTGCCTTTGGTTGTCTTGTCATCTTTTCGCTTATTCCTTCTGACCATTTACGATTTTCTAAAAAAAGGGAACCCTACCCACAACCTGTAATTTATTCCAATGTATACAAAGCCTATTTACTTGTTAATATTCATGACCCTCATTTCTGAATCATCCGCCGGTCATAAATCGAATGCCTTAACCCAATCACATAATCATATCCGAAGGCCACTTTGTCATCCTTCAACCCGGTCATCATTTGTCCTAAAATAGCAATTCCATTTAATTAGCCTTCTGCTATCGATTTCGGTTTAGGACATAGACACAGTCCTCTGTCAGGAATGAGGCGTTTCGGAACAACTTCTGTAAGACCATGAAAGCTAATTAGCTTCGATATTCATAAACAAAACATTTGAGCTCATTGAATTTTGGCAGGGAATTTTGGAAGAGAATAGTTCCAGTTGGGGTACTCATCGGAAACACTACATCGATTATCGAGTAACTTGCCTTTATCACTCTTAATCGAAAACAGATGGCTTCACTTCATTGAAGCTCACTGGCTGATTGGGTTGCTTTCCGCTTCGGGCGCAGGTGGATTGGGGAAAGGTTATGCAAATGTATGCAAATGTCAGGGAGGAATACGACTGCCTCATGGCTATGTAAATCCTTTGGTTTGCTGTCGTTTATCTCCACATCTACACCGAATGGAGACAAATTACTGCCCATGACACAAAAGGGCCACGATAGGGTAGGGAAAACTGTAGACGAACATTCTGTGGGATTTATGGCTCCAACTGTCAAATCAATTGGGACTTATAACTTTGCACTCGCAAACGTCCCCCGTGTATGGAGTGTCCTTTTCGGTCCTGCCTAGAGGTGATAGTGTGAGAATATTGAGCTTTTTTCTGTCCTCAAATAGTCATCATCACCAACACTTATGTTTACGTATAACCGTCATTTGCTTGCATGCAGCCCCACCTTAAAGTGCATCGTAAGGACACTACTATCGGCAACGTCATTCGATTTTGATTATTTTTCCATTCCACTTAAACTAATGATTCTTCGTGCATCACTCCCTCGGGTGTGGAACCTTCAAAACTTTTCGCCCCCAACCAACGAGGGAAAAGTTTGCAATCAAACCGCCCCGCAGTCTACAGCATGGGATTAATTTAACTTTCTCGGATTATGGATGAACCTAATGGATATGATGAAGCTTTATCATCAACAGAAAAAAAAGTGCTCGATTAACAACACGGCAGTTAATTAGTATCTGGTAAACAGATACTTTATTATCCGAACTTGCTTTTTTCGCTTTTCGTGGGCTTTGTTTTCCTAATTAATTTGACAGGACCACACGTCCAACTGCTATGATCATCAAGGACAATTTTGACATATCAAATGACCACTGACCACCGACGTGTTGTGGTATACCATGAGTGATGTATGAAACGGCTACGATGGGAAAAAAGGTCATATTGACAGACGGTAAAAAGGAATTCAATAGCGACGTCCGCACAGCACTCCCTGGAGGACGGTGGAAAAGGTTAAACAGGAAACGTTTATAACTGGTGCACATATTTTTATGTCCGACCGGGGTGAGCCGTTGTTAATGGGCAATTATGTACGAGCTCTTTTGCAGGAATGGGCGTTTGGATCTTAACATAAAACAAAAGCCTTTACCATAGGCTTGAGGGGTTTGAGGCAATTTCGGAAAAAGCTTTCTGACTGCAGAGAGGTCGGTTTCATTAAGCCAACTGTCAGCGACATTGCTATCTTGCTTATTTGAAAAAAAAGTGGACAAGAGGGAAAACCTATGTCGACCTTTGGGACGACCGTTAGTATTTAGTGTCACTCTGGGGAGCAGTTTTTATTGGGAAACTGAATGAGAATAGGACAGGAATTAACCGCAAACGAATGGGTTAGGATAGTAAGACTTAGTTTGGGTATTGTCAGAAATATAAAGCCAATAGTCGGTCACTTGAGTATAAGTTTTCCAGGTATATTGGCACATTGTCTTGGTAAAACAACACCAAAATGTGGTCGCGTTTTTTCGATTTCATTACTCGAATACTTAATACTCTTACGCCTTAACCTAGCCTTTACTCAAGTCTTCAAAACGGTTAACAAAACAAATGTGGTGAGGAAAACTGATGGGGTATTTGCTGAGTCCTAAACAGAGACCTTCAGTTTACTTACTTACTTACTTATCAGGCCTGCGATCCATGGAGGATCTGAGCCTGAGCTATAGCTGCCTTCCATCCTTGACGGTCCCGGGCACGCTGCTTCCAGTTGTCAAGACCATAATGTCTTACATCCGCGATTACTTGGTCTTTATACCGGAGGTTTGGTCTTCCTCTTCTTCTCGACCCAGGAGGCTCGGAGTCGAAGACCCTCTTAGCTGGAGCGTTGATGTCCATGCGCTCGATGTGGCCGAGCCAGTGTAGTCGACGTATCCTTGCCTTCCGGACTACATCCACATCTTGGCACAGCTCGTAGAGTTCGCGGTTGTGTCTTCGTCTCCATTCACCTTCCTCACAGACAGGACCAAATATCCGGCGCAGAATTTTTCTTTCGAAAGAACCCAAAATCAGCTCCGCTGTCTTGCTTATCGTCCAGCTTTCGGCTCCCTACAGACTTTGGTCTTTCGAGTGAGGAGTTTTGACCCCAGTTGTTTGGACAGGCCGAAGTAGCAGCGGTTGCCAAGGGCGATTCTATGCCGAATCTCCACTGTGGTGTCATTTGTGGAATTTACGTTTGCCCCGAGGTAGACAAACTCCTTAACTACCTCGAAATTGTAGCTGTCAATTGTTATATTTTGTCCCAGGTGGTGAGCGACGGATTGGTTTTTGCTTGACAGCATGTATTTCGTTTTATCCTCATTGATCTTAAGACCAGCTCGTTTCGCCTGTTCTTCAATCGCCGTGAATGCTTCCACAATGCCACGGCGAGAACACGCGATGATGTCGATATCATCCGCGTATCTAGCAGCTGGATAGACTTGTAGAAGATAGTGCCTTCCCTGTTGACGCCTGCCCGTCGCACTATCTGCTCCAGCACCAGGTTGAAGAAGTCACATGACAGCGCATCTCCTTGCCGAAATCCGGTGCATGTTTCGAATGGTTCCGAGGTCCTAGAACCGAGTTGCACGGTGCATCGCGTGTTTTTTAGCGTGGCGCGACACAACTGGATCAGTTTTACCGGGATCCCGAATTCGGCCATCGCACCAAGCAGTTCTTCACGATGAATGCTGACGTATGCGGCTTTGAAATCGATGAAAAGATGGTGTGTATCGATTCGAAACTCGTTGGTCTTTTCCAGGATTTGTCGAAGTGTGAAAATTTGGTCTATAGATGATTGGCCGGGCCGGAAGCCGCACTGGTAGCTGCCGATTAGTGCAGTGCAAAATGGCTTTAGACGTTCGCACAGTACGCTGGACAGGATCTTGTATGCGACATTGAGCAGGGATATACCTCTATAGTTCTTGCAAGAGGTAGGATCTGGTGCATGCTCCCTACTAGAACATCGCCGCCAGCCTTGAAGAGCTCTGATGGCAAGCCATCTGAGCCTGCGGCCTTGGTGTTCTTCAGCTTCTGAATAGCTGTGCCGACTTCTTCGATGCTGGGTGGGAGGACTACTTCAGCGGCTGGAGTTGGGATTTCCTCGGTCCCTACCACTCTCTCTTGGTCATGCTCGTTAAGCAGCTGCTGGAAGTGCTGCTTAAATACATCCACTATTCCCTGCGGGTCCTATCCCGCTAAGGTGGTTTCGGCTACTTCCTGAATGGCTGAGCGGCAATGCAGCCACATATTATTGGCATTTGTGTTCGACGTAGGCATACCGTAGAGTCTTTCGCTCAGCTGCTCCCTGTAGACTCTGGCAACCTCCTGTGTGCTCAGGCGCCCAATGTCGAAGCTCCTCCTGATGGGCTGGTGCAGCTTTCTGACATTGGACGGTCGAGCTCTGAATCTTGCTGCTACGAGGAAGTGGTCAGAGTCGACATTTGCCCCTCTGAATGTTCGCGCATCCAGGATGTTTGACGAGTGCCTTGCGTCAATGAGCACATGGTCGATTTGGTTGGCGTTTCGACCGTCCGGAGATCGCCAGGTTGCTGTGTGGATTCGCTTGCGAGGGAATCTTGTGCTACTTATCACCGCATTACGAGCTGTCGCAAAGTACGTGAGTCGGAAGCCGTTATCTGTTGTTGTATTGTGGAGGCTGTGCTTTCCGATCACTCCGCCAAGGGTGTTTTCCTTACCGATTTTGGCGTTGAAGTCCCCGAGCACGATTTTTACATCGTACTCCGGACAAGCTCCGTAGGCCATAGAAGTTGTTTGTAGCCCGCCGCACAACCGCGATTCTGGTCGGAGTTTTTTTTCGCTGCATACGTTTGTTCACCTCCCAACGGTTGTTGAAGAGGCTATCCAGACGGCGCCGCGAGGAGGCCGTATGTCAACTTGACCCGGGCATTTAAACAGGGTTCGTTGCTGGCATCTCGCCAGGTTGAGAGCAATCAACAACTTTACCCTGTATGTCCGAGCCCATGCATATCCGATGACCTCGTAGCCCCGAGTGGTTAGCTTGCGTAGTGGTGCTTGCGAAGTGGTGAAAAGACTCCTCCTTTTGGATACTGTCACTGAGACCTCTCCGCATGTCGCTGATATAGTACGGCTATTTAGCATCGCCCTAATTCAGTGATTAGTGGGATGATCCACACCCCTGCAGGACAGTGCAGTGGTGATCGAATCATAGCCAGTAATACCAAAGGCCCCCTCTGTATCGAGGAAGGCGCAAATTGCGATCTCCTTGTGTGTGAAACTGTTTTCAACACGCGTCAACAGGTGGTGGCGTAGCGCATTCTCAGTAGATCGTTCTTTGCGATACGCATACTGAGTCGGATGCACGGAGCTCTATCAGTTTTTCGACTGTTTTTAGAAGAAACGAAGTCAAGCTGATGGGGTGATAGGATCTAGGTTTCTCACTTGGCTTTCCAATCTTGGGGAGGAAGACAAAAATGACCTCCTTCCAGATTTGGGGCTTATATGTATATCCCAGGTTGAAGCAGGATCTTAAAAGAACTGTCAGTGGTGATAAAATGGTGTCCAGACCTTTCTGTAAGATAGCAGTAAAGACACCGTCTTTGCCTGTGGCCTTATAGAGCTTAAATGAACCAATTGCCCATTTAGCCCTATCAGGGCTAAAAAGTCTGCCAGAGAGGCTATTCGTTCTACTGTCGATGCTATTTATGACGTTCGTCTGATCGTCAGGGGACGTCGACTGGGGAGTAGAACTAGGGAAGTGCACCTCAAGCAAAGTCTTCAATGTTTCCCTGCGATGGACGGTAAAGGTGCCGTCTGATTTGCGAAGTAGCCCGAGTCCATTTGTGTGTTCCTGGGATAGCGCTTTATGGAGTCTGGCCGCAGTTAGAAGCGAGTCTATGTTCTCGCAATGTTTTCTCCAAGACATTCTCTTGGATTTCCTCAGTTCGAGGATGTATGTAGTTAGAGCAGATTAGATAAGATCCTGTGGGCAATCAAGTCTTTTGACCCCTACAAGGCACCGGGAATGGATGGGATGTTTCCGATCATGTTGCAGGAGCCATGTGAAGTCATTCTTCCATGGCTGAAGCGCATCTACTCCTGGTGCCTCAGGATGGGTTATGTTCCTCAAGCGTGGAGGGAAGTTAGGGTGGTTTTCATACCCAAGTCGGGTAAAGTCAACCACACTACTACAAAGGACTTTAGACCTATCAGTCTGTTGTCCTTCTTGATGAAAACGCTGGAACGAATAATAGACTTGTACGTAAGGGAAGAGATTGGGGACGGTTATCTGTCACAATCACATAATGCGTACATAAAGGGAAGATCGGTGGATACTGCCCTGCATAGGGTAGTCTCTACGATAGAAAAATCGCTCAGCGTCAAGGAATTCACTCTAGGTGCCTTCCTTGACATTGAGGGTTCCTTTAATAACGTTAGTACCGAGGCAATAGTGTCCAGCCTTCATATGGCCCAAATAAACCCGGGTGTACGCAGTTGGATTGGGCAAATGCTGGGTACTCGTATAGTAAATTCGACGATAGGGAGAGCATGCCGAAGGGTGAGAGTAAATAAAGGTACACCACAAGGTGGCGTTCTGTCACCACTCCTATGGCTCCTTGTGGTCGACGGAATGGCCAAGATTCTGGAGACGGAGGGTTTTAAAGTCACGGCCTACGCCGATGACATTGCCATTTTAGCCTCTGGAAAATTTCCGCAGGTCCTCAGCGATAGACTTAGCTAAGCACTGATGTTAGTGGATAGCGGGGTCAAGGGGCGAGGTCTGGGAGTAAATCCGGCGAAAACAGATGTAGTACTCTTTACAAGGAAAAGATCTGTACCAAGATACACCTACCCCCGTATGAATGGTATAGATCTGATCCCTGGAAAAACTGCAAAATATCTTGGCATAATCCTGGACTCCAAACTTAGTTGCAGAGAAAATATTGAGGAAAGAATCAAAAAGGCCTATGTGGCACTATATTCGTGCAAGGTAGCCTTTGGAAAGACATGGGGCCTCAAATCGAGGTGGTACACTACGGTGGTAAGACCTATCCTAGTCTATAGCGCGGTTGTCTGGTGGAAGGCGCTTGAGAAAAAGTGTCATCCTCAGAGAGTGTCAAAGGTTCAAAGAGCAGGCTGTCTGGCGGTGACACCAACGGCGGCTCTTGAAGTCATGTCTTGAACTGCGCTAAGATTACATGAATCCGGTCTTTGGAAAAGGAGTCCTCACGGACATGCATCAGTCTTGGATCGATGGGCCGTCTCGAGATTCAGAACCGTAACGGACTATGTCACCCGACTTTCTTCCTGGGAGAGGAGATTCTCTATTAGAATTCCCTCCAGGGAGGAATGGACCGGTGATTTGGTACGCACGGAAAGTGAACTGGCACTCTACACTCTACACAGGTGCCGGAGTCTACTTTGAGTCTCGGGATATGCATCGCTCCTACAGGCTCGATGATGGATGCAGTGTCTTCCAAGCCGAGGTCTTCGCTATCAAGCAGGCGGCGGACCTGATCAGCAAAGAGAATATTACAGGAAAAAGGATCAACATCTATGTTGACAGACAGGCAGCCATTAAGGCTCTGCAGGCAGCATGGATAAGATCCAAACTCGTCAAACTCTGCAAAGAGAAGTTAGAAGAGATATCCAATGTAAATGAGGTGACCCTTTGCTGGGTTCTTGGTCATATGAATATCCCGGAAACGAGAGGGCGGACGAGCTGGCTAGGGTGGGATCAGGTGCTAACATTGCACAGATCTCAGCTGAGGCCAATGCACCACTCAGTGCGCTCTACAGGGAGATACAGACGGAGCTTTTGGTGAAAGCCAATAAGCGATGGTGTCGCTTAGATACATGCGCAACGGCGAGATCGACTTGGCCCGTCTATGATAAGAAAAGAACGGAAAATCTGCTGAAGTTCAATCGTGGGAACATTCGACTGGCAGTCGGTGCCCTCACCGGGCACTGTATACTATCCTACCATGCAGCTCGACTAGGCCAGCCCTACAATGAATTCTGCAGAAGCTGCAGGAACGAAGAGGAAATTGAGTCCGTTCGTCACCTGCTGTGCGAATGTCCGGCGCTAGCCCAAAAAAGGAATGTATTGCTGGGAAGATACTTCCCTTCGGGACTAGAGGAGGTAGGTAATATTGGGCTTAACAGAATACTGGGATTTTAATCCTCGTCTGAAAGAGCTAAAAAAGCAACTATAGCTCTTTACATATGCAAGAAAGCCATAGGGAAAAAATGGGGATTCAACCCCAAGATTACCCTATGGCTCTACATCACGGTCGTCAGACCCATACTAATGTATGGAGTAACAGTCTGGTGGACAGCACTGGATAAGACAACATACCTCAAGCAATTCGAGAAGGTACAAAGGTTAGCGTGTATGTGCATTACCGGGGCCCTCAGGTCCACCCCAATGGCTGCGCTTAACATGATACTCGACCTTACACCACTCGATATTTTCGGCAAGCAAATTGCTACACAAGCGGCCATTAGACTTAAAGCAAACTCGAACTGGTCGAGCTATGTCACTGGCCACTCCTCCATCCTGAATAACAGGTCAATTTTGGCAGAAAACCTAGACCTCACAGAACCCACCACAGTCTTGGAAAAAAACTTTACAACGACCTACCCGGATAGACAAAACTGGACTCGCCAGACCCAACCTCGCAGAAATTGCGTAGACTTCTATACTGACGGGTCTAAAACCAAAGACGGGGTGGGTAGTGGGGTATTCTGCAATCAACTTAAGCTAAACAAAGCTCTGAAACTACCAAATCACTGCAGCGTTTTCCAGGCGGAACTGTTGGCAATAAAAGAGGCTTTGTCTTGGCTGAAGTGGAACGTGATATCCACCACGGATATCCGCATTCTCACGGATAGCCAAGCGGCCTTAAAGTCGTTGGAATCCTACGTGTACACATCAAAAACTAGTCTCGACTGTCGCCTATCTCTTAACGAGATGGCCGAACAGTTCAACATACAACTTATCTGGGTACCGGGACACAGCGACATTCCAGGAAACGAAAGAGCCGACAAACTCGCCAAACAAGGAACGACGCTACAATCAATCGTGGCTTGTGAGGGTATACCTTTTGCAACCATTAAACACAATCTTATAAATCTCGCCAGGGCCGAGACGAACCGGAGATGGACTCAGGGACATACCTGCCTCATCACCAGGCAAATCTGGCCCTGGCTCAACAGTCAACGGACTAGGAGTATTATCTCCCTAAAAAGAACTGACATCCACAAAGTCATTGGTGTCATCACTGGACACTGCCTTATTGGCAGTCACGCGCAAAAACTTGGTATAACTCCGAATGATTTTTGCAGGAGCTGTCTGGACGAGGAGGAGGTGGAGTCCATTCATCACCTTCTCTGCGCCTGCCCGGCATTCTGCACAATCAGGAAACGATACCTAGAATCTTACTTCCTTAACGACCTGACCGGAGTTCAGAAAGTAGGGATATCTGATCTTCTTAATTTCCTAAGAAGCACTAAATGGTTCCACGAATAGGGGGCAAAATCCCTCGTAGCTGCACAACGGGCCTCCCTGGCCTATGTGTGTTCTTCTCATTTTCTTTTTGGGTAGGCTACGGTCCTACCTACCTACCTACCTATCCTCGTCTGGCTGGTTCAACTTGACGGAAAATGTATAGGTATCAACGGGTTAAGCAAAACAAGTGGGCACAATGGACTCAACGTAGTCTACGTGAGCCTTGACTTTATGTCGATAGGGCACCCATATACCTAACCTAACCTAGAGCAGATCTGTAATCAGTCCAACTATTATTCCGTTTCCAAAAGGACTTATCACCGTTTTCCCTGCCCGTGGTGCCCGCTTCCTATGAAACTTTAGTGAAGATAGCTTACCGTGTCTATGAATCTTTTGTGGAAATTTCATGTTCTAAGAACAATCACTCAACTTTAACCGGCGATACAACAAGAAAAGTAAAAGATTCATAAATCGTTATCCTTTTAAGTTGAATTTCCCTTTTATCTGCAAGCTCTTTCGAACTTCGTCTTGCGTTCCACAAAGTTTCCATCCTGTAAAATGCTCGAAGGGCGGACTTTATACTTTTAGTTCTCAAGTAAAATGGGAAGGAAGTACAACTTCATCTAGGAAAAATCTCGCGCAATGGAGAAACCAGCATTGATTAGCTAAGCATTTCGAAAACAGAACAAGTTGCGATTTTTAAATAACACAAATAGATACTCGCTCCATTCTGGACCCGAAGAATAAATAAACAAACAACGGAAAGCGCAAACAATTTATCATCCGCCGATGGAACATTATACTATAGATACTTGACTGTAGATACTATAGATACTTAATATGCCCAGCTCAGACTGTTTTGTTTTTCTCCCTGTCTTTTCGGCTCAATAAGAGTTCTAGATAGAATGATTATGCAAATGGGACAAAAGTACAATTTGAATCTTCGCCGAATAAAGTTGTTTTTTAACTGAAAGATACAAGGTAAATTGAAAGGTGGAATGGTTAGAACCTATCACCCGAGCAGATGTCTTAAATGTAAATTTACGTTCAATCAATACACCTACACCGAACGAAGGAAGAGAATAGATACATCTATCTCTTCTATCCGAAGATTGTCCCTGCCGGTATCCCCCCATACCGGGGATGGTTAAGTTATTCTCTTTTAACGAGGTACACTCGAAAGGTCTTGGATGAATGAATTAAATGAAGCATGGAACTCAACGCTAAACGGGGGACGTTTTTAATTTCTTTAAAAACGTGAGTATCGAGCGGATTTTGGAAGCTATTATTTAGATAAATCAGAATTTGGGTAATGCTCTGTTGACTCTGTTGGGGGAATGAGATTTCAGCTTGCTTTTCCTTGTGAAATTATTGTTTTCGGATATCGGACAGGATTTACTGTTTTCAGGATTCTATTGACTACTGGTGCCTTGGGTATGGCAGCTGCATCCCACATACTTGCATTGTTCACGTACGCGCATAAATATTTTTCACTACAAACCCCGAGGGATACAAGCATTGGTGGAACTATTGATGCGACTATTTTCGGATAGAAACAAGGGATGGCAAAGGACTAACAAAGACCTCGTAGGGGTAGCATCTATCCGACGGATGCTGGCGTGCTAAAACACGAGAGGAGCCACCGCAGACGAACATCTTGCGGCACTGTTAGTAAGTCCCATCCTCACCTCCTCGTGTCATCTGGAGATTTCATATGGAAATTGCAGACGGGGAAGCGCGAACGGCGAGCCTCCTGCGCCAGAAAAACAGCATTAGTCGGTTGGGCTACGGCCTAGCAAGCCATAACCGTAAAAAGAACACAAACTCCCACAAGCCTCGGATAAAATGGACCGGATTAATGTTGACCGACCTATGCAAAAAACGAAAAAAGGACAATGATCTACGCCTCTGTATGTGGAATGTCCCTAAACAGGCCACGTGCAATCGAACAACTTTCGGACGCCCTAGACCGCTATAAAGCGGACATGACCGCCATCCAGGAACTGCGATGGAATGGACCGGGTATAAAGCGGATGAAAAACTGCGACATTTACTACAGCGACTGCGATAACGATTGTTCGGATGCGGATTTGCTGTTTGAGGTTTACTAAGGCAAAAAGTCCTAAGCTTCGGCATGAGAGCCAACGCCAACGATCTGCGTCCACGCTCCCACGGAAGACAAGGATGACTCCACCAAAGATAAGTTCTACGATCTCCCAGACAGAACGTACATATGTCCAATGTCCCAGCTATGACATCAAAATTATACTAGGAGACTTAAATGCTAAGCTGGGTAAGGAAAGCATTTTTGAAAGAGTCATCGGCAAACATAGCCTACACGACACCACCTTCCCCCTTCCCGTCTCGTGACAGTGGTTGCACTCAACACACTCACTGATTGAGTGCTAACGCAACCGACGCGTAGCGGGTCGCGTGTGTTGTTCTTTGCTGGTGGAGCAAATTTTACTGTCGTAAGGGCATAACACCTACGATAGTTTGTTTTTGCAAATCCGGCGATAGAACTTCACTTACGCGGTCTCCGCTTTAACGGTTTTGTATCTATACATGTTTTGTAGTTTGCATTGATGAGGGATTTCTGTGTGCAGTTCTGCAATATTCGTGGGTTACGGAAGAATTTCTTGGCCACGTATATCCATCTTCCTCGCCGTAAACCGGCTGTTTTGGCACTTTGTGAAACACAGGTCGATGAAAAGTCTGATCCTTCGGATTTCAGTCTTCCTGGATATAGCTTAGTGCCATTATTCGTTTCTCACCGCGGTCTCGCCATCTATGTCCGTAGTGACATTGCTTACCAGCTACTTCCACAGTATAGCCAAACATCCACCCCGGAATTTAATTTCATATGGCTTAAATTCATATTCCGTAAGCACTCCGTTCCCTACTGTTTTCTTTATAGAAGCCCCAATCTAGACAGGAATGCAACATTTGATGCATTCGACGCACTGTCTGATTCCATCCAAAGAATTGTTTCCCTGTTCCCTCGCACTGAAATCGTTTTAGCGGGCGATTTCAATGTACACAATTCTCAGTGGCTTCGACATTCTGGACAGCCAACACCCGAAGGAAGGTATGTTGAAATTTTTGCTGAGTTAAGTCAACTAACTCAACTTGTGAATGAGCCATCACGTATTCCCGATGTTGCTGGTTATACCGCCAACACACTGGACTTGTTTCTTACCTCTCAGCCTGACAAATACACGATCGATGTATTGGAACCCCTAAGCTCGTCTGACCACTGCATGATATCAGCAAAATTTTCGAACTCCCACCATCCAGTTAAAGAAAAAGCTCCTAAGAGAACACTTAACTCGAGCTGCAAAGAGGCTATTAGGCTCAGGGAGCTAAGTTTTCGGGCCTACAAGGCAAACAGTTCTGAGGAAAACCGAAAAAAAGTACATACGAGCCAGAAACGACTGCAACACCCACATTCGACGGGTTAAATTCCAATCCGACCAAAAATTAAGGCGTAAAATCCTTCAATATCCCAAAGGTAGCAAAGGTTTCTGGTCGTTTGTAAAAAATGTTAAAAACTCAACTAAGTCGTCTATACCGACGCTCATCCATAATGACATTCCAGCTGTCACCCCCTTAGACAAAGCTTATCTACTTGCTGCCCATTTCGCAACCAGTTCTCAGCTGCCAGCTTGTACTTTGTCTCCGCCTGTACTAGAGTGGGTCAATTCCACCATGGGACTAATCCACTTCCGCACTCGTACAGTCGCAAGGGTTCTTAAAGACCTCAACATACACAAATCCACTGGTCCAGATGGTATTACCCCAATAGTTCTGAAGAGGTGTTCTTCTACGCTGGCAAAACCACTGCGTAAGCTTTTTCACCTTTCCTACACCTCTGGGCTCTTTCCGAGTAGGTGGAGAATAGCATTTGTCCAGCCTATACCCAAAAAAGGCGAATCATCTTCTCCCTCCAACTACCGACCCATTGCACTAACGTCCCTTCTTTCCAAGGTCATGGAAACGCTGATTAACCGTCAGCTTATGAAATATCTTGAATCACGGAAACTCCTCAATGACCGCCAATACGGTTTCCGCAGCAACAGATCCACTGGTGATATGATGGCATATCTCGCTGAAAAGTGGAATCACTCGCTTCACCAATCAGGTGAAAGCGAAATCGTTGCACTGGATATTTCGAAAGCATTTGACAGGGTTTGGCATGAAGCCCTTTTGTCGAAAATGCGTGCTTTTGGGATCGATGAGTCTCTCTTTCAATGGATTAGAAGCTACCTTTCGAATCGTTCAATTCAAGTTGTTTTGAACGAATTCAAGTCTGATACTCACTTTTTAAATGCTGGTGTTCCCCAGGGCTGCGTTTTGTCTCCGACACTCTTTCTTATTTTTATAAATGATCTCCTGTCTGTTACTTCTAATCCAATTCACTCCTTCGCTGACGACTGTACCCTCAGCTTCTCATATTCGTTCACCAGTTTACGACCCTGCACTTCGGTTGTAGATAATGAGCGGCAGCGTATGTTAAGCTCATTCAATTCCGATATCGACAGCGTCATCCAATGGGGAAAAAACAATAGTGTGGAATTTAATGCATCCAAAACACAATACTGTCTCTTGTCCTTAAAGCGTATAACTAACCCGCAGCCAGGCAAAAAGCAGATGAAAAACTGTGATTTATACTACGGAAACTGCAGCAGAGGAAATAAACGTCTTAAGCTTCCAGTATGTAAGCGAACGCCTCATAACTATCCGCATCAAGGCCAATCTCGGCAATATAAGCTTACTATGTGTCCACGCCCCCACAGAGGAGAAAGATGACCGACATAAGGACGACTTCTATGATCTCCTAGGCAGAACGTATGCGCAATGTACCATCTATGACACCAAAATCGTTCTAGGAGATTTCAATGCGAAGCTGGGTAAGGAAGCTATCTTTGAACGGGTCATTGGAAAGCAGAGCCTACACAACACCACGTCAGAAAACGGACTAAAGCTAGTGGACTTTACGGCGTGACATAACCTGGTAGTAGCAAGTGCACACCTCAACATCCATAAGGGGACCTGGCGGTCTTTCGATCAATCGACAACCAACCAAATTGATAATATTGCGATCGACGGCAGACACTCCTCCAGCATCCTAGATGTCCGAACCTTTCGAGGAGCCAACATCGGCTCGGATCATTACCTTGTTGCAGCCAAGGTACGGATGCGAATTTCTCGGAACCAACGGAGTCGAGTAAGAACACAAAAATTTAACGTCGGAAAGCTGCAATCGCAGGAGACCGTCAGGACCTTCGCCGATCAAGTCTCCCTCAAGCTCTCTCAGGTCCCGATGCAATCTGCAGAAACCATAGAACAGCAATGGAGTCGTTATCAGAAAGCCATTAGAGAGGCCGCCTCAGATATACTCGGTTTCGAGCCACCACCGTCGAGAAACCCCTGGTTTGATGATGAGTGCAGACAGGCCCATATAGAGAAACAGAATGCATACATGGCCACATTGCATCGACGGACGAGAGCTGCCCGCGAGCTCTATGAACAGAAGAGGAGGGAGGAGCATGCGCTTCTGAGAAGGAAATAGAAGGAGCACGAGAAGCGCGAGATCGAGGAGATGGAGAGATGTTACTGCAGGAACGACGTTCGAAAATTTTACCAGGAAGTAAAACGAACATGCCAAGGCTATAAAGCCAGAGCAGAAGCCTGCAGGGATGAGCACGGACAACTAGTAGTGGAGTCACAGTCGATGCTGAGATTGTGGAAGGACCACTTCTGCAGACTATATAACGGCGATGATAGTCAAAATGCCGCCGTCAGGCAGAGCGAACCATTCATAATGGACGAAGACGAAGGAGAATCCCGTCCACCCGACCTAGACGATGTTAAGATAGCGATATCGAAACTTAAGTCTTATAAAGCTGCTGGAGCAGACGGACTCCCCGCGGAGCTGTTTAAAGCAGCTGGCGATGAGCTGGTTAGGAACATGCACCAACTCATCTGCAAGATATGGTCGGAAAAACGCATGCCGGATGAATGGAATCTCAGTATCGTTTGCCCGGTCCATAAGAAAGGAGACCCCTATGACTGCGCCAATTACAGAGGGATAAGCCTCCTGAACATCGTGTACAAGATCCTCTCTGCCGTACTGTGTAAGTATTTGAAACCGTTCGTTGATAATCTGATAGGTTCCTACCAGTGTGGTTTCAGGCCAGGAAAATCCACGATAGACCAAATATTTACACTACGGCAGATCTTGGAGAAGACCCATGAATTCCAGGTCGACACGCACCATCTCTTCGTCGACTTTAAAGCCGCGTATGAGACAGTGTTTATAGAGACGAGCTATACAGAGCCATGTCATGTTTTAACATTCCTGCCAAATTCGTCAGACTATGCAGGATGACTATGGAGAACTCTCGCTGCTCCATTAAGGTCGGAGGTGAACTAACCGACCCCTTTGGGGTTAAAAAAGGCTAAAGTGGGTCTAAGGGTAAATGGGGACAAGACCAAATATATGCTGTCATCCAAGAGAGACGCACAACACCGACGTCTTGGTCAGAACGTCACCTTCGGCAGCCATATTTTTGAAGTAGTCAAGGACTTCGTCTACCTTGGCTCGATGGTGACCAAGCAGCAACGACACCAGCGCTGAGATAAAACGCAGAATAATTCTTGCCAATCGCTGCTTCATCGGGCTCAAGAGGCTATTGAGTAGAAGAGCCCTCTCTCGAAAAACTAAGGTTTCCCTCTACAAAACCTTAATCATCCCGGTCCTCCTCTACGGCGCTGAGGCTTGGACGTTATCAAAAGCGGATGAAGAGGCTCTTGGACGTTTCGAGAGGAAAATTCTGCGTGCAATCTTTGGTCCCGTTTGTGTAAACGGAGAATGGAGGAGGAGATTCAACCAAGAACTGTACGGGCTGTACAGCGACATCGGCCTAGTTAGACGTCTTCGGATCCAACTTCTAAGATGGCTAGGCCATGTAGAGCGAATGGACATCAACGCTCCGGCCCGAAGAGTCTTCGACTCCAACCCCGAGGGACGACGCAGCAGAGGACGACCGCATTTATGGTGGCGCGCACAGGTGGAAGGGGACCTCAACAAACTGGGCGTGCGGCATTTGAAGCGGCTGGCCGAAGATCGGGCCGGCTGGTGAGGCTTGTTGGTTGAGGCCCTGGTTCACCCCGAACTGTAGCGCCATCAAAGAAGAAGAAGATCTGGCTACAATCTATAAGGCGTTCATTCGCCCCAAATTAGAGTTTAACGCTCATGTCTGGTCCGGTGCCTCCAAGACCTCATTGCACCTACTAGACAGAATACTAAAACGAGCCATAAAACCGATAGGTGACTCCAGCATTACCAAAACATTAGACTCGCTGGAACACCGCAGGAATGTCACCTGCCTCTCTCTGTTTTTTCGTTACTACCACCAAAAATGCTCTGATGAAATGGCCAGTTGCATTCCGCCCCTTCAACATTTCTCCCGCAATACACGTCTCTCTAGGAATGCTAACCAATATACCCTGAAGCCCGCTTTCGGACGTACTGTCAAATATAGAGAATCTTTCATTAAGCGAACCACACGAATCTGGAACTCCCTGCCGGATTCGGTTTTCCCCCCTCAATGCAACATGCAAACATTTAAGATCAATGTCCATCGGCATCTCCTCTATTCTTCTTCCTTTCTACCTTCTGCCCGCACTGTGTCCCGGACATAATAAGGTTATTAGACCTTGAGTGCGCGCAAATTATTTAAAAAAGACATGTATCTATGGGAAAAATATTTGAAACTAACTGATGACGGACCACATACCACAATAAAAATACGAGTTGGGTGGGTGGATAAGAATTTTCTACCTGTATTTCGCTCAAGGCTAAAAGCCTGCTTAGCATTTTTTCGTAGACGAAAGCACAAAAGCCCCCTTTAACTCTGCTTCGATTTCTTTCTATTTTACCTTCTGACCTTGCCTATTCACTGTCTCTTTCGATTATGTTCCGAACGAGTGATCTGCCTTCAACCCAAAGGTATCCATGTCAACATTCATCTATATTCAAGGTTTCTCCGAAAGGTTAATTACATAAATTCACGGATGAAGTAAAGGTTCATCAGATATGGAGATGGACCCCATAAATCCTTTGAATTGGCAAATAAAATATTTTTCCAGAAGATGGATACCGATACTGTTCTTCTTTTTATCTCAATTTGAATGAGAAATTTCGGGGCGAATTGTTTCTTTTATGCATAAACGATTTCGCCTGCGTTTTGTTTTAAACCTTTTTTTGTTTTTGGGGTTTAGATACATATGTACATAGGTATCTTTAAACGAGGGCCAAAATGGGATCGTCGGGGGTGTTCCGTGTTCCGTCAAAATTGCTTTCCCAGAGTATAGCCTCAAAACAATAAATCTGTGACTGCGGACAGCGTTATTATTTTAGAAAAAATTCCAACTCGTCCGAGTTTTAGGCAATGCCATGGTATGTTTTCCTTTGGGGAAAAATTTCAGAGCTGAATCAACCTCCCACGCGGATATAACACCCCATCCCCACGAGACATCAGCGGTGTCAAGACATGAGTCATGACATCAAAATGTCTCGTGTTAGGTTAGGTTAGGTATGTGGGTGCCCTACTGACAAAAAGTCAAGGCTCATGTAGACTATGTAGATTCCATTGTGCCCTATTAAGACCTAGACATTTACCGTTGAGCTGAACCATTCAGACGAGGATAAGGAACCTAGTATTCTGTTCAGCCCAATGTTACTTACTTCCCCTAGGAATACATTCCTTTTTTGGGCTAGCGCCGGGCATTCGCACAGCAGGTGACGAGTGGATTCAATTTCCTCTTCGTCCCTGCAGCTTCTACAGAGGTTATTGTGGGTCTGGCCTAGTCTGGATGCATGGTAAAATAGTATACAGTGCCCAGTGAGGGCACCGACTGCCAGACGCCACAATTGAACTTCAGCAGATTTCTGTCCTTTTCTTATTGTAGATGGGTCAAGCCGTTGTGCATGTTTCTATGTGACACCATCGCTTATTGGCTTTCATAAATTGCTCCGAGTGGCGTTTTGGCTTCGGTTGCAAACTGCGCAAAATTTGCACTTGATCCCAGCCTATCTTGCTCGTTCGCTGTCTCGATTCCAGAGATATTCACATGACCAGGTACCCAGCAGAGGGTCACCTCGTTTACATTCGATATCTCTTCTAACCCCTCTTTGCAGAATTTGACGAGTTTGGATCTTATCCATGCTGCCTGCAGAGCCTTAATGGCTGCCTGGCGGTCAATCTACATGTTGATCCTTTCTTCTGAGAGTTTCTCTCTGCTTATCAGGTCTGCCGCCTGCTTGATTGCGAAGACCTCAGCTTCACTGCATCCATCATCGAACTTATAGGAGCGATGTATATCCTGAGACTCAAAATAGACTCCGGCACCTGTGCCAACATCCATTTTGGATCCGTCGGTGTAGATTATCAGTTCCTTTTCGGTGCGTACCATATCACCGGTCCATTCCTCCCTGGATAGAATTCTAATAGAGAATCTCCTCTCCTACGTAGGAAGTCGGGTGACATAGTCTCTTACGGTTCCGAATATCGAGACGGCCCATCGATCCAGGACTGATTTTTCCAGAGACCGGACTCTTGTAGTTCTGGTTGCGACGCTCTTGCTGTATATGTCCAAGGGTGGGAGGTTTAGCTTAACTTCAAGAGCCGCCGTTGGTGTGGATATCATATATCCCGTCACCGCCAGACAGCCTGCACTTTGAACCTTTGACACATGTCTCGTGTAGACCGGCAGATATCGGACCAGACATATGTAAGTATGTCTGGACATAGATGTCAGACAGTTTTATCAGACATCATTTTCGGACATCAAGTTCGACATTTTTTTGACAGCGATTTTTGGAGCAATTTTGGAGCGCGAAATTAAAAGAAAAATGGCCAAGGGGCGTATGTCGCAATGTAAAGTTTTATTTAATTAATTATTTCTAAAAATGGTAGTGCCTGTGTAACTACCAAAGTCCGTCATAGGTACAAGCGCGTTGACTTGAAACGAAAGGCTTGGGTAGAACTAGGCAATGATTTTAAAAGAAGTGTTGACGAGGTGACAATAAAAAATGGAAAGCTTACGCTCCGCATACTTGAGCGAGAAGAAAAAAGTCGATGCTTCGAGGAAATCGGGCTTTGGTGCGAATGAGATATACCACTCGCACCTTTTTTACTTCGATGAGTTTGCGTTTCTCGACTCAGCCCATCATTTTGCGCACTACCAAGAGCAATTTTGAATTGGTGAGCCCCCGAAATGTTTGAATCTTGAACCTTGGAGTATGCCTCCGAAATTGTAGAAGATGAGCTGGATAATGACCCTCCGACCAGCCCGGCCTCGGTAGAGTCCTCGAGGAAACGAGTGGTTTCCAAAAAGACTAAATACGACATGATGCGATTAGTGCGATAATCAACTCGACAGGTCCACCCGAGGAGCATTTTGGCCGAAGCATCGCAAGTCAACTCAGGAAGCTGACGGAGATGGAAGCTGCAGTAGCCATCGCTGATCGCTGCAGCAAACGATATCCCGACATGTGATCCGCTCTATCCAAAAAAAGAGAGTCGGATTCGCTAGGGTCAAGGGCGTCTTCACTGTCAACATCTGTCGAAAGCGGAGACGTCTTATATTCTGTAGTCCTAAGCGCAGACATTTCGGAGGATGACCTCTGATTTTTTTTTTTTTCTTAAATATTTGAAGTTTTTAATAAACATTTTGATTTTTCTTTAAACATTTGGAGTTTTTGTTAACCATTTTGATGAAGAAAAACACATTTTTCACTACTTATTGTTAGCGCAATTTAGATTAGAACCTACTCTTCCAATGTAAACACGAAGACTGAGATGTCAAGACATAATTTGCCCACCTATTCGCCCTAAAGATAAAACGTCAGACTGAATGTCCGACATTTAGTCTAACATATTTGTGATGATTCGATCACCACTGCACTATCCTGCAGGGGTGTAGACCATCCCACTAATCACTGGATCAGGGCGATGCTAAATAGTCGTATTATATCAGCCACATGCCGAGAGGTCTCAGTGACAGTATCGGCGGTTAGAGGATGCCCACAAGGGGGAGTCCTCTCACCACTGCTTTGGTCGATAGTCATCGACGATCTACTACGCAAGCTGACCACTCGGGGCTACGAGGTCATCGGATATGCTGATGACCTAGTAGTCATTGTTACGGGCAAGTGCGAGATCACTGCCTGTGAGCGCATGCAGCTTGCGCTCCAATTTATCTCTAACTGGTGTGGCAGAGAGGGTTTATCTATTAACCCAAATAAGACGATCTTAGTCCCATTTACAAAGAGGAGAAAGGTACAACCCTGCTCAATCTTACTAAATGGCACACGCATAGGATTTTCAGAGGAAGTAAAGTATCTAGGTATTGACCTAGACCGTAGACTCAGCTGGAACTCCAATATGAGAAATAAACTCATGAAAGCGACTAAGGTCATGTGGGCCTGTCGACGCACCTACGGTAAAACCTGGGGACTTAAACCTAAGGTAGTCCACTGGCTATATACCGCGATAGTTAAACCTATCGTCACCTACGGGTCCACCGTATGGTGGTCAAAAGTTGAGCAAAAAACTACAGTTGTTAAGCTTCAACGCCTTCAGAGACTAGCGTGTCTCGGCATCACAGGCGCTATGCCAACCTGCCCCACGGCAGCCCAAGAAGCACTCATTGGACTCACTCCACTGCCCTTTTTATCAAAAAGGTCGCACTACGCAGTGCAATCAGAATCCTCTGCTCGGGAACAAATATGCCATGTAGACCCGCAGGCCACATGTCCATATTACAACACCTTCCCGAGCTGGATATGATTACTACAGTCTCGGACGCACTGCCACACACCTTCACCTTTGACAAGAGATTTGAGATACTGATCCCAAACCGCTCAGCATGGGAAAACAGTGATCCCCTGCTAAATGTCAAAGGCCTTAGGTAGTACACGGATGGCTCCAAGATGGCTTCCGGTGTTGGCGCCGGCATCTTTGGACCAAAACGCAAAATCTCGAAGGCACTGGGAATAAGTCTTAGCATCTTCTAAGCAGAGCTGCATGCCATCCTAACATGCGAAAATCTAAATCTTGAGACTGGCATCAGAGGAGTAACCAGCAACATACTCTCTGATAGCCAAGCAGCGCTTAAAGCGCTGGGTTCGTACAGCACGAACTCAAAAACCGTCAAGGAATGCCATGACGCCCTACAAGACCTCGCCAAAAGAAACAATTTTTTGTTTGTTTTTTTAGAGACTCGCGCAGGTTCAAGAGTTTTTTTATATTCTCTTATGATGTGTTGACCACACAACCTGAACGGAGTGCAATGGTTGGGGTCGTTGATGTTCGTTCACTACTCTCAGGGGTGGTTGTCCTAGACCTAGATAGGACGAGAGCCGACCAAATTCTGCGTTGGTTATAGTCCGTAGTAATTCGTTCAAGCACTTTGGTATTGCATACGCAGAGGATGAATTTCGGTTGACCATATACTGTGAGTGTTATGCCTGCAGCAGTACGTCTGGTCACTTTACATTCACAACTGCGTTGCATACTTTTTGTCCGTATTGGAATTACTTTTTCTTGGCTATGAAGCGAATTTGAACCATAAACCTTCCGCTCGGCGGTCGATGATGCTAACCACTGCACCACGGCCACCCCTATGTTAAACTTTGGTGGATGCCAGGCCATAAAGGTATCAAGGGCAATGAAATTGCCGACCAACTTGCCAGGAAGGGCTCCAGTGACAAGTGTATAGATCCGGAACCATTCTGCGGCATTCCCGCGTCTAAGATAAAATACTTCTTAGACAAGTGGGAAAAATTGCAACACCTGTCCTTTTGGAACAGCGTTCGGGGACTCCGTCAATCTAAACGACTTATACGACCCCTGAACAAACACCCTATTGACATACTCAAACTCAATAGAGGGGATATCAGAAGACTAGTCAGCTATCTAACGGGACACTGCGGTCTGAGATATCATTTAAACAAAATTAGCCTCTGGTCTGAAACTGAGTGTCGGCTCTGTCTTGAGGACGATGAGACGGCAGAACACATACTGTGTGAGTGTGCTGCTCTCTGCCATCTTAGGAAGCGTATCCTTCTCAGTGAAGTTATGACTCCTGAGGGGATCACCCTGGCTCCTACGAGAAGCATTCTCAACTTCATTGTGGAGGTGGAGAGGCTACTCGGCTAAATCGGCTAGCAGGCACAATAGATCTGCAAAGGTCGCAGTGCCGCATTGCTATTGATAGCACTACCTACACCAAAATTATTAGGTACCTACCTATACTTGTAATAAAAGAACCGGCCAAGTGCGAGTCGGACTCTTGCACGAAGGGTAGTTGATCATCAAAGTGTCGATTGAATTCAAATCAATTATCTTACTTGACAGCAAGGAGGTGAAAAGGTGAATAACAATGATTATAGGAAAAAGGTTTGCACCTATGATGAATACAACAACGGCACAATAGGGTTGTGAGATATTGTTAACTAACCTTAGGTCAGTATGTGACCAAGGGGGTTTTTTGGATGAAAATCATGTCTGCTGTATGAAGACCCTTTTTTATGATTTAGTTACAAATTTAAAGTTTTCAGACTTTTCCCTATACTTGTTGTATAAGACGGTATTACTTGCCACATTTCATAGTTCTAGGTCAACCGTCTAGGTCTAGGCCGTATCTTTTTTTACGTTAACTTAGAAGTTTGATTCTTTCACAGCTTCAAGAGACTGTAGACCTACGTATACCGTTTTAATTTTGATACCTCCACGCGTTCCCGAGATAAGGGGTCTTGACAGACAGACAGACGGACGGCCTATCCGCTCAATGTCCCAACTATGACACCAGAAGCTGGGTAATGTAAACATTTTTGAACAAGTCGTAAGAAGATACAGCCTATACAACACCACGTCCGAAAACGGTTTCAGGCTTTTAGACTTTGTGACGGGGGGTAATCTCCTAGTAGCTACCACACGGTTCCCCACATCTCAATATCCATAAGAGGACCTGGCGGTCTCCTGGTCAATTATCTGTTAATCAAATCGATCATTGCGATCGACGCCAGACACTCCTCCAGCATCTTGGATGTCCGAACTCCGATGAGTTCTACGATGTCCTAGACAAAACTTATGCCCAATGTTCCAGCTGTGTTCAAAATTGTACTAGAAGACTTCAATACTGAGCCGGGTAAATAAAGCATCTTTGAACGAGTCATCGGCAAATAATGCCTACACGACCCCTCATCCGATAACGGACACAAGCTGATTGATCTTGCTACGTGGCGAGATCTCCTTCTAGCCAATAGGCGCTTTCCGCACATCGACATACTCAAAGGCACCTGGTGGTCGCCAAATCAATCAGTCACTAACCAGATTGATCACATCGACAAGCTAACATTGACTCGGACCACTATCTTGAAGTAGCCAAGATGCACTTACGGATATCACGAACGCAGCGGAGTAGAGTAAGAATACAAAGTTATGACGTCGGAAGTCATTACTAAATGGCACACGCATAGGACCTATATCGTAGACTCAACTGGAACTCCAATATGAGAAATAAACTCATGAAAGCGACTAAGGCCATGCGGGCCCGCACCTACGGTAAAACCTCGGGACTTAAATCTAAGGTAGTCCACTGGTTATATACCGCGATATTAAGACCTATCGTCACCTACGGGTCCACCGTATGGTGGACAAAGGTTGAGCAAGAAACTACAATTGTTGGGCATCACAGGCGCTATGCCATCCTGCCCTACGGCAGCACAAAAAGCACTCATTGGACTCGCTCCACTGCACCTTTTTATCAAAAAGGTGGCATTACGCAGTGCAATCAGAATTCCTTGCTCGGGAACAAATATACCATGTAGACCCGAGGGTCATATGTCCATATTACAACACCTTACCGAGCTGGATATGATTACCACGGTCTCGGACGCATTGCCACATACCTTCATTTTCTACAAGAGATTTGAGATATTGGTCCCAAATCGCTTATCGTGGGAAGCCAGTGATCCCTTGCTCAATGTCAAAGACCTTCGATCCAAGTCTAAGACCAATTTTTTCTTAGACAAGTGGGAAAAATCGCAATACCTGTCATTTTGGAACAGCGGACTCCGTCAATCGAAACGACTTATATGGCACCTAAACGAAAGCTCTATTAACATACTCAAACTTAGTAGGGTGGGTATCAGAAGACTAGTCAGCTACCTGTCGGGACACGGCGGTTTGAGATATCATCTTAACAAAATCAGCCCCTCGTCTGAAACTGACGGTCGACTCTGTCTTGGGGACGAAGAGACGGCGGAATACAAGAGACATACTGTGTGAGTGTGCTGCTCTTTGCCATCTTAGGAAGCGCATCCTTCTCAGAGAAGTTATGACTCCTAAGAGGATCACTTCGGCTCCTACGAGAAGCATTCTTAACTTCATTATGGAAGTGGAGAAGCTCCTCGGCTAATCGGCTAGCAGGCACAAGAGATCTGCAAGGGTCGCAGTGCCAAATGCTAATTGACAGCACTAGACCCAATTGAAAAAAGGAAATTTGGCTTTCTAGGAGGTAAATCGACTGAAATTGCACTGGTACAGTTCTGCTCGAAAATAACGTCAATGTACGGCTGGTTTATGTATTAATTGACATCACAAAAGCCTTTGATATGGTTAACCATAACATCATATTAAGAAAACATGAAGGAGCTGAGATCCGGTTCGGACCTTGTCTTTGAAAACAGATCAGGTCAGAAGCGAAGCTAAGGTCATCGAGGTGGGTGTACCGCAAGGGTCTATATTGGGTCCAATTTTACTTTTAATTTACATTAATTCAATACTTTCGCTTTCAGACTCTAGCACCAGGGAATTAAGCACATTTTCACGATTCTTCTTCTTCTTAGTGGGCGCTACAGTTCGGGGTGAACCTGGGTCTCAACCAACATGCCCCTCCATCTAGCACGATCTTTCGCTAGCCTTTTCCATTGCCGCACACCCAGTTGGCTGAGGTCCCCTTCCACCTGTGTGCGCCATCTTAAGTGCGGCCGTCCTCTGCTTCTTCGTCCCTCGGGGTTGGATTCAAAGACTCTCCGGGCTGGAGCTGTGGTGTCCATTCGCTCTACATGGCCCAGCCATGTTAGGCGTTGAATCCGTAGACGCCTGACTAGGCTCGTGTCGCTGTACAGCCCGTAAAGTTCGTGGTTGAATCTTCTCCTCGATCCCCCGTCTGCGTTTATAGGCCCAAAAATCACGCGCAAAATCTTTCTCTCGAACCGACCAAGGGCCTCCACATTCGCTTTTGACAGTGTCCATGCTTTTGCGCCGTACAACAGGACCGGGATGATAAGGGTCTTATATAGAGTCAACCTTGTCGTTCGCGAGAGGGCTCTGTTACTCAATTGCCTCCTGAGCCCAAAGAAACAGCGATTGGGAAGAGTGATTCTGATGTCGTTGTTCCAGGTCACTGCGGAGCCAAGGTAGACGAAGTCCTTAACTACGTCAAACTTGTAACTGCCAATACAAACGTGCTGGCCAAGACGTCGGTGAAGATTTGACCGATGGTGGCCTTCCCTGGCCTAAATCGACTTGAGCTTCGATATGGCAATTTTAACTTCGTCGAGGTCAGGGGGACAGAATTCTCTGCGGTCTCCGTCGATTAGTAATGGATCATTCTGCCTGACAGCGGTATATTGACTAACATCGCCGATATACAATCTGCAGAAGTGGTTTTTCCATATTCTCAGCATCGACTGCGGTTCTACTACTACGTGTCCGTTCTCATCCCTGCAGGCTTCCGTTCTGGCTTTATAACCTTGGCATGTTCGCTTTATCTGTTGATAATACTTTCAAACGTCACGCCTGCAGTAACACCTCTCCAAATCCTCAATCGCGCGCTTCTCGTGCTCTTTCTTCTTTCTTCTGAGAAGCTTATGCTCCTCCCTTCTTTTTAACTAGTAGAGCTCACGAGCTGCTCTTGTTTTTTAATGCAGCGAGGCCTTATATGCATCCTGCTTCCCTGTATGAATCCTCCTGCACTCGTCATCGAACCAGGTATTTCTTCGTGGTGGAGCCTTGAAACCCAAAACTTCGGATGCAGAGCTTTTCAGGGTTTGTTCGCAAAGGCTCCACTGCTGTTCTGTTGATAGCGTGGAGGATTGAGGTGTATTGGAGAGCTTAAGGGAGACGCGATCGGTAAAAGCACGAGCGGTTTCTGGCGATAGTAGCTTTCCGACGTCATAACTTTGGATTCTTACTCTACTCCGTTGCGTTCGTGATATCCGTAATCGCATCTTGGCTACTACAAGATAGTGGTCCGAGTCGATGTTAGCCCCTCGGAAGGTTCGAACATCAGGAATAGTGGAGGAGTGTCTGACGTCGATCGCGATGTGATCAATCTGGTTGGTAGTCGAGTGATCAAAAGACCGCCAGGTGCCTTTGTGTATATCGAGGTGCGGGAAGCGCGTAGGTACTGGCTAGAAGGAGATTTCGGCCGGTAGCAGGATCAATCAGCCTGTGTCCGTTATCGGATGTGGTGTCGTGTAGGCTATGTTTGCCGATGACTCGTTCAAATATGCTTTCCTTACCCAGCTTAGCATTGAAGTCTCCTAGTACAATTTTGATGTCATTGCTGGTACATTGGGCATGCGTTCTGTCTAGGAGATCGTAGAACTTGTCTGCGTGGACGCAGATAGCAATCGCCGTAGTAAATGTTGCAGTTTTTCACCCGCTTTATACCCGGTCCATTCCATCGCATTTCCTAGATGGCGGTTACGATCGCTTTATAGCGGTCCAGGCCGTCCGCAAGTTGTTCGGCTGCGCGTGATCTGATAGAGAACTAACATTCCAGGTACAGAGCCGAAGGTCCTTGTCCCTTTTTCGTCTGCAAGGGTCGTCAATATTAATCCGGTCCGTTTTATACGAGGTGTGGTTGTTTCGGAGTTTGTGTATTTTTCACGGCTACAGTTTACTAGGCCGTAGCCCAACGGACCAATCTTCCCCGTCTGCAATTAATAATAGGAAATCTCCAGATGGCCGCAAGGTGTTCGCCTATAAAGCGTTCATTCGCCTTAAATTAGAGTTTAACGATGAGTCGGCTACCACATTCCCACAGGCTTAAACCCATATGCAACGACTGTCCTTAACCAAAACATACGTATGTAGATAGTATATTGCAAGGGGTACATGCCGCCCCAGAAACTTCTAAATTAGCCAAAAGTTTTAATTCATTTTCAATCCGAGAAAAGTCCAGGACTAATTCAGATGCAATTATGAACTTTTGTCCCCTTTTTTCGCTCCAGATAAAATTTAATTAATCACTCAACTTGCGGATGACAAAGGCTAAAAGGATGAGTTTATCAATACACAGAACAGAAAAAGAAAAGAAAAGAAAAGGGATCGTATTACGTCTAGTTAAGTCTGAAGCTTATAGGATACCCATGGGATAAGGGCGAATCCTCAAAGATTAACGCGAATCTTGTCATTTGAACCGCCATTAACAGCAACAGTATCTTTATTGGCTAAGAGAAATGAGTGTCATTATTAGGGATTCTTTCACAAATCGGATACAAATTCATAAATTTTGGAAAAGACCAAAATACATAGATTCCATTCCCTTGAGTGCCTTGAGTGATTCTTCGCAGCTTAGACAACAGCTTTACGTAATAACGTTCCATTTATAATCGCCCACATGTTTTAGGAGATGAAAGAGGCCAGCTTAGAGCGAAATTCCCTCCATGGATACATATGTACATACAAGTCAAACAGAAAAGCATTTCATTCATGGCTCCCTTCCCTGCCATTCGGTTGGATGGTATTCGAAGTAAATTTCACAGATTTTGAAAAACAATTTCCCGAAATGTGTTGCTGTGTACTTGGCCGTTTTTGTCAGCATACATCTAGACACAAAAAAAAGACGTTTGTGGATTCAGAGCAATTGAAGTACATAGTTCTGGAACGTTTATCCGAGACCGTTTGGTCGTTTAGAAATTCATGGCGATAATTCGCTTATGTCCATCTGTATATTCGTGTACACTAAGGATAAATGGGTCGGAATGGCATGGAACGCGTATAGTCACAAGCACATGACCATTCGTGACTGGACTTGGAACCGTAGAATAAGGACACGATACTTTTTCTATACTCTACCTTCCATTCGTTTTACTTATGACTACAGACGTGGAGGGAAAAACTTAAAGGAATGGGCAGAAAGATAAATTGACCGGGACCGCGACAGCACAAGGATTTGAGCAACAGCTGGGTAATACATAATCCTTTTTACGATGAGTCAACGTGGTCGTAATCTTGCACTTTGTCGATACTTTGCCAATAAGTCATTTTATGAACTCTTACTGTCGATATTTGGTCATTTCACTGTCGGCTAGAGTAAGCAGCCAACCAACCAAGCACCAAATTGGATATTACTTCCCCTTTAGGGCAATAGGTGGGCTTTTATCACTCTACTAAATAGAAGGCTACATTCGAATATTTTAATAGAGCCTTGGATGGGCAATATACAATAACAGTTTCATTTTGGCAGATAATAAAAATCGATTGGTCAACAATGGCTGATTGCCATGTTGTAATCGTGAAAAAGGCAAAGTACTGACAAAAGACTCGTAGGGGTAGCATCTATCCGACGGATGCTGGCCTGCTAAAAAGCGAGAAGAGCCACCACAGTCGAACATCTTGCGGCACTGTTAGTAAGTCCTATCCCCACCTCCTCCTCGTGGTGCCATATGGAGATTTCCTATGGAAATTGCAGACGGGGAAGGGCGAATGGCGAGCCTCCTGTGCAAAAAAACAGGATTAGTCAGTTGGGCTACGGCTTTGTAAGCCGTAACCGTAAAAAAAACACAAACTCCGAAACAAGCCTCGGATATACCGGATTTATGTTGACGACCTTTGCAAAAAACGAAAAAGGGACAATGATCTTCGGCTTTGTACGTGGAATGTTAGGTCCCTAAACAGGCCACGTGCAGCCGAACAACTTGCGGACGCCCTAGACCGCTATAAAGCGGACATCACCGCCATCCAGGAAATGCGATGGAATGGACCGGGTATAAAGCGGATGAAAAACTGCGATATTTACTACGGCGACTGCTATAGGGAGAGAGGGCAACGATTGTTTGGATGCGGATTTGTTGTTCGAGGTGGACTTAGGCAAAAAGTCCTAAGCTTTCGGCATGTGAGCGAACGCCTCATAACAATCCGTATCAAGGCTAAATTTTTTAACATCAGCCTGATCTGCGTCCACGCCCCCACGGAAGACAAGGATGACTCCGCCAAAGAAGAGTTCTACGATCTCCTAGACAGAAGGTATGTCCAATGTCCCAGCTATGACATCAAAATTGTACTAGGAGACTTCATGCTAAGCTGGGTAAGGAAAGCATATTTGAACGAGTCATCGGCAAACATAGCCTACACGACACCACCTCCGATAACGGACACAGGCTGATTGATCTTGCACAGGCTGTCTTTTGATCAATCGACTACCAACCAGATTGATCACATCGCGATCGACGTCAGACACTCCACTCGGACCACTATCTTGTAGTAGCCAAGATGCGCTTACGGATATCACGAACGCAACGGAGTAGAGTAAGAATACAAAGATATGACTTCGGAAAGCTATTATCGCCAGAAACCGCTCGTGCTTTTACCGATCGCGTCTCCCTTAAGCTCTCCAAAACACCTGAATCCTCCATACTATACATAGAACAGCAGTGGGGCCTTTGCAAAAAAGCCCTGAAAAGCTCGTTCGATGACGAGCGTAGAAGGATTCTCAGCGGAGCAGGATGCTTATAAAGCCTTGCTGCACAGAAGAACAAGAGCAGCTCGTGAGCTCTACGAGTAAACAGATGGGAGGGAATGGGTTCAGAGGAGAGCTTCTCAGGACCTGAACCAGCTCTAGGTTTACCTGCGTCCACGGTTAATTCCCACATTAACGACTGGGTGCTTAGTACACACAACCGTAGATGGAGGAATTATCCAGGATGCAGGATGACAAAGCGCGTATGCCCTGATGTCTGCAAGAAATCCGCAGCATTCTTCCTGTCTTTTTGTTTTTTTTTTTCTAGAGGCTCGCGCAGGTCCAAGATTTTTTTTTATTCTTTTATGATGTGTTTACACACGCAACCTGAACGGAGTGCAGTGGTTTGGGTCGTTGATGTTCGTTCAATACTCTCAGGGGTGGTTGTCCTAGATAGGACGAGAGCCGACCAAATTCCGCGTTGGTTATAGTCCGTAGTAATTCGTTCGACTGCAGAAGACTTGTAAGAGTCATTACGGGCCATTACACTTTTGCTAAGCATCTCTGCGTGCTTGACATAAGTGAGACGCCTATCTAAGCTGCATGTTGCGAGGAGGATGACACTGCAAAGCATTTTCTCTGCGACTGTCCCGCCTTTGCTCGCGCACGGTGGCGCACTCTTGGGGCCGACGTGGTGTGTGCCGAATCTCTTAGCTCTACATCACTGAAGCTTCTTCTCATAATTCTCAGGAATACAGGGAAAATAGAGCAATGTAAGGTGTGACCACCAGTCGGTGTCGACTAAGAGCCTACTGCACAGGTAGGAATACTATCGCCGTAATTATTGCTGTTAGTTGTAAATGGGGTGAGAGCGCCGTGGCGCAGTAGGTAGTGTGTTGGCCTCTGACGCCGATGACATGGGATCGAATCCCGCAACAGCCATGTCATCGAACGTGTTTTTCACGGTGCTCCTCCTAAGTATAATTGTCACGAAAAGCTTCTCGAATCTCGCCGTTCGGAACCGGCAATAAATCGTAGGTCCCTTTCACCTATGGGAAAATGAAATCATACACAACATGGGTGATTGAGAGAAGCTCGGCTTTGGTTTTTCATGGACTGTAACGCCAACATACATACATACATACTCAATTGTAAATGAGGTACTCCTATTCCTGGAAGAAAGCGGGTGAGTTCAGATCTGGATAATACCAACGCTGTTCGCGCCGTCACTGCTCGGCGGGGTACTGGCAAAACATCCCGTAGTACCACTTGCCATGAAAAAGCTTTCGACTCACGCCGTTCG
The DNA here is from genome assembly GCA_951905685.1 of Eumerus sabulonum. NCBI lineage: Eukaryota > Metazoa > Arthropoda > Insecta > Diptera > Syrphidae > Eumerus > Eumerus sabulonum. The sequence goes on from OX645060.1 coordinate 14,023,623, forward strand.
GAATCGGCCCTAAACTGTAGGTCCCTTTCATCTGTGTGAAAAATAAATCTACCGCAATATGGGTAATTGAGAAAAGCTTGGCTGTAGTCCTTCACGACCTGTCTTGGTCTTGGAATAAATTCCTCCAAATCAGAGCAAGTTTTGTTCACAAGAAAACGGCATATACCTCAAATGTACTCAGTTCTAAGTTACATAATTACGCGTGGAATGAATCCAGTCCCATGTCAATATCGTCATTGATTCTCGAGATAGTCGAGGCGAAATTTCCTCACGCACATACACACATACGTACATACACACACACACAGACATCTCTATAAAACCTTGGATTTGGATTTTGGTGACCTTGAAACGTGGAGATATGTCAAAACTTGGAATTCGCAAAATCGGCCCCATTAGGTACAATTACTTCCAACTGGGAAGTTAAAAATCGTTGATATCCCCATTCGAAAACTGAATAGAATCCTTTAAAAGCCAGACGGGGATTCCCGTCATTAACAGAAGAGTTTCAAATTTGCTAGGTATGGATTAAAAGGGACCAGAAAGCAATCTGATTTCAATCATTCTCTTTCTCCTTATTCAGTCCATTAACAGGTTGAAGGATGAGCGACAGAAGGACTTAAGTTGTCATCGTTTCGGTACATACTAAGCATATGCATATAGTATGTACGAACTCGTATTTATTTAGAAAGTTTCAGCACCCAGTTTTGTACTGTGTGTAATCAAGCTCCGATCCCTGTGAAACTAACATATTCATGAGCTCGAATAAAGAGAGATTTGAGGGCGATAACAAGTACAAGTACAATCCCTAGGATTACAAAGTACGACGTAAACGAAATTGATTAGATTTACATTTGCATGAGAAATGCAATATTCCACATGCAAGACGTGCATTCATTTTTAATGTCCTCCCCTGACACTGACATGGGGGATTAGTCGAACTCAGTCATGCACATGCAACAGGCAACTATAAAGTGTCATTTGTATTCCCGTCTCTCAGACTGCAAATTTGTCAAAGGACATGCCGCCATGAAAGACGGCACCCAATCCCCACTGCTACTATCTTCCACTTTACTGAGTAATCAGATACTGTTCAAACACAATTTCGACGGTGAAAGTGAGAAAGCAATTTCATTAACGCCACCAACGCGCGATAGAATAAAAAATGATGATCAAAAGGTAAACGTACATAGGTCCTGGAAGCACACAAACAACGAATGGCAGAAAATCAAGGATCATAAACAAATTGCACTCGAACCATAGGTACACTTGTACTCTCTTTTCAGGAAGAGCAACGTACGGGCGGTATCCAAATGCTTTCGCTTGACTTTGTTTAATGCCCCTGTTTCGCCAAATTGATTACGCTTTTGCGGACGCTTTTTGGCTCCACTCATGGACATGTTGGCAAAGCAATTTATCATGCTCACCTACGCATACATCGTCCTGCGGCGCCACTATGTATGCTTGTCTCTACTGTTTTCCAGGTGAAGCAGTCATATGTACATTTTTCCGAGGGAGAACTTTAGATTTCCGAAAGGCAAATTTCCATAAGCTTTAGTCCCACATGAATGCATTTTCCGAATGACCTTTCCCGTCGACGTCGGTCGGCGGGAACAGGGAGGATAAACATTTTCACAATTTTTGTTTTTTATCGCCTGACACAGATGAGATGGTTCGCTGCAGAACAAAAGAATCATCTTCACATGGTTTGCCTTGAAAGAGCCTTCAAGCAGTCTGCCGACTGCTGCTGCTCAACTGCTTTCCACATCTCCCAGAGGTAGTATGTATGTCCTGTGCACATGTTGAACGGGTATGCTCAACACATCGCACCATCATCTCGGTCGGAGTCGGAAACGAAGAAAAGCCATTTAAATGCGACACTCGGTTTGTGACAGCGATTTTCATTGTTGTATGGCTTTGCCACGGGACAAAAAAGGATAAGTGGCGAAGAATAGCATAAGAGTATCTTTACCCCGTGGGGGTGGATGATACCAGTAATATTCCAGAATTACAATTGTCAAAATGTATCCAAGGAAGCGAGCAAGCGAAAAGTGGATTGTTTGCAATCTGATAGGGAATCTATGCAAATGCCGTTTGAACTCAATTACTAAAGTACACAATACGACTAGTACCGACGCAGATGTAGGGACTCGGGCTTTAGTAGCTCCTATTACAGATTCAACCGAATCCGGCGGTAGACCTTGCTCGGTCTACAATATGTATTCGCACACAATCCCCCCATTCTTTCATAATTTAACCGCGCTCTAAATGAAACGTACATCGTCGTCATCCACAATCCAGGAGCGAGATTGGATTTACACGACGACACCAAACATAGGGGAGCGAGCGAGCGAAGCACTCGAAGGACGTGTGCGAACGTGAGGATTGAGGATATGCCGCCACAATGTGAGCTAATCCACTCACTAGACGAATTGGAAAATCGATAACAGCCATTCGCGCTACATCGTTACGGGGCGACGTGGCTGGCCACTTTACAAATCTGAACCCTTAATGGAGTCGGTCTTAGATGTTTCATTGCCATATGCCCTATGCCCGATGGTTACCAACCATCCTGACCTGATTCACATTTTGTGGCCCAACGAGCGGAAATGTGAAAGAGGGGAGTGTGACGATAAAATCTTCCTTCCAATTGTCGGTTGTGGTTTTTTAAAGCGTGATTTATGGCTTAATACGGTGTGACGCAGACCTGGTCTTGCAGGAGCATTAAAGGAAGGCGAACAATAAATTATGAAACTGCGGCAGCAGTGAGTATAAAAAGGATTAATGACCAGCCGGATGGGCTCTTATACTTCATATTTCGATTCGCTTTCTCCTTTTTAGACATAGTTCTGCATCTAGATAGTCTGGCATTTGAAATGTCTTCTGGCATGTGATTCCTATTGTTTCGGGGCTCGAGTCCCTGCGGCGGTGTGAGATAATGACGGCCGGCGGCATAATGAGGATTTAACCAGGATTTAATGAGTTCTTCTGAATAAATCCCCCAAAAAGGTTTAGAAAGTGAATGTCTGATGTATGGTACGAAATCGATATCGTACTTGTGGGGGACAAGTGCCGTGGCGCTTTAATGACTTTTGCTGGTTTGAGGGAGGATTGGATGGGTTGCGTTGGCATAAACCGTGGGCTTAATGACAATCAAGGTAATTAGGGAGTTTTGTGAATTCTACTAATTAGACAAAGTGGTTTTAATGGCGCACCTTGACCTTAGTGCATCAAGAGGGAAAGCGAAGAGAAAATTCAACAATAGCGTCAAGAACGTTAATTACGTGCGTTGTAACTGTTGTAAACACTATTTGTCGCAAGCTCTGTAATTAAGACAGTGTTGAGGACCGGACTCCTTCCGTACTTTAAAGCGAATTATCAAATTATCGAAGGAACTACGGCATGGCTGTTTAATCAAACCATTAAAGTGATTAAGAGGCACATGCTGCTTCTAAACAAGGAGCAGCTTGCGTCGCCCTCATCCAAGAACCATGGGTCCTTCATAATCGGGTTAAGGAATTGGGGTCATCGAAATATAGCCTCTTCTATAACGGTAGCGAAGGCAAGGTTAGATCTTGTATCGTTGCTAGCAAAGATTTCCACGTACTAATGCTAACTAATTTCAGCTCGGATGACCAGACGGTGGTGGAGGTTGCAGGAAAGGAGGGTGCACTCACGTTGGCTTCGGGTTACCTAGCGCATGACGAAGGCACGGAGGAAACAAGGGAAACAAGGCTATTGATCGCAATGGCCGAACAAGGTAAGAAGAACTTAGTCGTAGGGTGTGATGCTAACGCCCTACACACTACTTGGGGTAGCTCTAATACCAATAGTAGGGGTGAGGCTTTGTTCGGTTTTGTCCTTACCACTAACCTAGTTATATGTAATCGGGATGATTCACCAACGTTTATTACTAGTAACAGATGGGAAGTCTTAGACATAACACTTATAAATGGTAACGGTAGTACAGAATTCTCAAATTGGAGAGTATCTGACAAAGCATCACTTTCTGATCACTGTTGGATCCTCTTCGACGTGAATTTTGGCAGGCCGGACAGGAAAGTCTTTCGAAACACGCGGAAGACGAATTGGCAGAGGTTTAACGCGGAGCTGGATGGGACCCTTAACCGACCTCCGGAAGGGAACCACAACTCCACGGAAAACATGGTTCAGATGGTATTGAACCTCACCAGCAAGCTAAACCGGCCCTATGAGAAGGTGAGAAGGCATGTCCTACCAGAAGACCCAGTAAGAGAAACCACTCACCATGGTGGAATGCTAAAATAGCGAAGCGACTTCGTATCTCTAGACTTAGTTGGAATCTGGCAAAAGAGGGAGCCATCGAATGGTCAACCTATAGAGATAGTGTTAAGCGGCTCATAAAAGGAGTTCGATTCGGCAAGAAGGACTCTTGGAGAAGCTTCTCTGGCTCTATTGAATCATGTTCGGGTGCAGCTCGAGAGCACCGTGGCGCAGTGGGAAGTGTGTTGGCCTCTGACGCCGATGACACGGGATCGAATCCCGACACAGCCATGTCATCGAACGTGTTTTCACGGTGTTTCTCCTCAGCGGGGTTCTGACAAAACCCCCTGTAGTAAAATTGTCATGAAAAGCTTCTCGAAATTCGCCGTTCGGAACCGGCAATAAACTGTAGGTCCCTTTCACCTATGGGAAAATGAAATCACACACAACATGGGTGATTGAGAGATGCTCGGCTCAGGTTCTTCATGGACTGTAACGCCAGCATACATACATACGTACGGGTGCAGCTCGTCTGAGGAAGGTCCATGCAAAAGGTCCCACACAGATGTCCTCTATAAAGAGATCTGATTGAATATTGAATATGGGAAAATCGATTAGATTATTACTGAGAAAAAGATCCTGTGGGCAATCAGCTCTTTTGACCTCTACAAGGCGCCGGGAATGGATGGGATTTATCCGATTATGTTGCAGAAGCCATGTGAAGACATTCTTCCGTAACTAAAGCGCATTTACTCCTGGTGCCTCAGGATGGGTTATGTTCCTCAAGTGTGGAGGGAAGTTAGGGTGGTTTTCATTCCCAAGTCGGGTAAGGTCAACTATGCTACTGCAGAGGACTTTAGACCTATCAGTCTATCGTCCTTCCTTATGAAAAAGCTGGAATAGACTTGTACGTAAGGGATGAGATTGGTGACGATTATCTGTCACAATCACACAACGCCTACATAAAGGATAAATCGGTAGATACTGCTCTACATAGGGTAGTCTATGCGATAGAATAATCGCTCAATATCAAGGAATTCATTCTAGGTGCCGTCCTAGACATTGAGGGTGCTTTTAATAACGTTAGTACCGAGGCAATAGTGTCCAGCCTTCATATGGCCCAAACAAACCCGGGAACATGCAGTTTGATTGCGCAAATGCTGGGTACTCGTATAGTAAATTCGGGATGTGGAAAGCAAGCGGGAGGGTGAGTGTAAATAAAGGTACACCACAAGGTGGGGCAAATGTCGACTCTGACCACTTCCTCGTAGCAGCAAGATTCAGAGCTCGACTGTCCAATGTCAGAAAGCTGCACCAGCCCATCAGGAGGAGATTCGACATTGGGCGCCTGAGCACACCGGAGGTTGCCAGAGTCTTCAGGGAGCAGCTGAGCGAAAGACTCTACGGTATGCCTACGTCGAACACAAATGCCAATAATATGTGGCTGCATTGCCGCTCAGCCATTCAGGAGGTAGCCGAAACCACCCTAGGATACCTACCACCCCCGACAAGAAACCCGTGGTATGATGGCGAGTGTGAGCAGAAAAAGGCAGCAACCGACGAGGCGTACCAAAAGGCGCTGCAGAGGAAAACCAGGGCAGCGCGAGAAGAGTACCGAGCCAGAAGAAGGGAGGAGAAAAAAACTACTGCGACAACAGAAAAGAATCTTCGCAGCCTCCCAGCTCAAGGATGTCGAGGAGCCTAGGGATAAACATAAAATACGAGCCTTTTACAAGAAAGCCAAAGGCCTTGCAGGAGGCTTCAAATAGGGCACCCTGGCTCTTCGAAACTGGGAGCGTAATCTTGTCACCGACCCGCAGGGAATAGTGGATGTATATAGGCAGCACTTCCAGCAGCTGCTTAACGAGCATGACCAAGAGAGAGTGGTAGGGACCGAGGAAATCCCAACTCCAGCCGCTGAAGTAGTCCTACCACCCAGCATCGAAGAAGTCGGCACAGCTATTCAGAAGCTGAAGAACATCAAGGCCGCAGGCTCAGATGGCTTGCCATCAGAGCTCTTCAAGGCTGGCGGCGATGTTCTGGTAGGGAGCATGCACCAGATCATCTGCAGAATTTGGGAAGATGAAAGCATGCCCGACGACTGGAATACCAGCTTTATATGCCCCATCCACAAAAAAGGCGATCCTACCTCTTGCAAGAACTATAGAGGTATATCCCTGCTCAATGTCGCATACAAGATCCTGTCCAGCGTATTGTGTGAACGTCTAAAACCATTTTGCACCGCACTAATCGGCAGCTACCATCGACTATAGACCAGATTTTCACACTTCGACAAATCCTGGAAAAGACCAACGAGTTTCGAATCGAGACACACCATCTTTTCATCGATTTCAAAGCCGCATACGACAGCATTCATAGTGAAGAACTGTTTGGGGCGATGACCGAATTCGGGATCCCGGTAAAACTGATCTAGTTGTGTCGCGCCACGCTAAAATACACGCGATGCACCGTGCAACTCGGTTCTAGGACCTCGGAACCATTCGGAACACGCACCGGATTTCGGCAAGGAGATGCGCTGTCATGTGACTTCTTCAACCTGGTGCTGGAGCAGATAGTGACGCCTGCCCGTCGCGTCAACAGGGAAGGCACTATCTTTTACAAGTCCATCCAGCTGCTAGGATACGCGGATGATATCGACATCATTGCGTGTTCTCGCCGTGGCATTGTGGAAGCATTCACGGCGATTGAAGAACAGGCGAAACGAGTTGGTCCTAAGATCAATGAGGACAAAACGAAATACATGCTGTCAAGCAAAAACCAATCTGTCGCTCACCACCTGGGACAGAGTATAACATTTGACATCTACAATTTCGAGGTAGTTAAGGAGTTTGTCTACCTCGGGGCAAACGTAAATTCCACGAATGACACCACAGTGGAGATCCGGCATAGAATCGCCTTTGGCAACCGCTGCTACTTCGGCTTGTCCGAACAACTGGGGTCAAAACTCCCCACTCGAAAGACCAAAGTCATGCTTTACAAAACGCTCATTCTGCCAGTCCGAAAGCTGGACGATAAGCAGGACAGTGGAGCTGATTTTGGGTTCTTTCGAAAGAAAAATTCTGCGCCGGATATTTGGTCCTGTCTGTAAGGAAAGTGAATGGGGAAGAAGACACAACCGCGAACTCTATGAGCTGTACCAAGATGTGGATGTAGTCCGGAAGGCAAGGATCCGTCGACTACACTGGCTCGGCCACATCGAGCGCATGGACATCAGCGCTCCAGCTAAGAGGGTCTTCTACTCCGAGCCTCCTGGTTCGAGAAAAAGAGGAAGACCGAGCCTCCGGTATAAAGACCAAGTAATCGCGGATTTAGGACATCTTGGTCTTGACAACTGGAAGCAGCGTGCCCGGGACCGTCAAGGATGGAAGGCAGCTATAGCTCAGGCTCAGATCCTCCATGGATCGCAGGCCTGATAAGTAAGTAAGTAAGTATGTTAAAAAATCAAATTACAAAAGTAAATTGTGAAGGATTACGTGCTGACCCTAAAAATCTTGATGTGGCAGACAGGATACAGCAAAGAATAGCAACTCTGTCAAATATCCGACCCAATCGGAAGGAGTACCTTTTGTATATCCACAAGGGTGGTTTCCGGACGTTGAAAGAGCTGACTCGCACAAGATTACGGAAATCAAATCCATCATGAACCCCCTCACGAATGTGATCCAGCAAGTCCTGGAGAAATGTCAAGAATTTCAGGTTGAACCACGCCACCTCTTTGTCGTCTATGACGGTGTGCATAGCAGCGAGTTATATAGACATTCCCGCCAGACTCAGATCTTGGTCCATCATTATCGATAAGGCGTTAAGGTTTTCTTTAAAGTCATCACTGAAAAGACCGACCTGCGAGTCAAATTGCTTCTGCACATAGAAAACTTTAATGTGATTTCATGAATAAGGCCTTGAAAAGCCTTAGGGATTGGTCAGTAGCTGGGAAGGAGCACTAAAAGCAATGAATTATGATTGGATTTAAATATTCAAATTGACCCGGCGCCCGACAGGAGACCTGTTTCCTCTTAACTATAATAATCTTCGCCTCAATAGTGGTCTTAGCCTTGTTGACAGTAAGCTGGTTCTATGTACAACAAATGGCGCCTCCTACTGCCTCAATTAATATTTCTTATCAATCATGCTTTCAGCACCACTCAAATTGGTCGCTATATGCCATGAGCTTGAACCGCATTAGTTAGAGTGACATTTGCAGCAGACCAATGTCAAATGAAGTTGGCCACGCACCATAACGGTATTAGTTTAATCGAATATTCCGTGAGCAGTAATTAACGTAACGCATTCGACACATTCGTTGACGGTCTGTCACTTCGTGATCCGCATTTGAACACATTCGATACACGTCGCATGAAGTTTTGCATTATGATTGATGGTAAACGATGGAAGCGTAGCGTTTTCGGTTTCTTCGTTCATCCTGAAGTGGAAGTTGCGTTAAGTACCACTCATAAGTATAAAACTACAGGAACGAGAAGCAACTGCGGCCGCGGTGTTAGACACAGTCACGTCGTCGGTTTTAAGCTATTGGCTGATTGCTAAAGTTCGTGCTCAGCTTTCACACGTGGCGAAGCAACAACGTTGATGCGGATTTCAAGGTATTGACGGGAGGTAGTGGGTAGGGATGGTTAGATGTCGAGGAGTTATGTATATAAGTTGATCGAAGCACCTGCCACTTTGTAGTGGGTGGAAGAGCGTGTTTATCGGATTACTGTTTTTAGTGGTTGGGTAGATTACGATTACGTTTATGCTTCTTTCCAATGGCCACTTCTTGATATCTATGAAATGTCGTCCATCAGTTTATGTCGCCATTTAGTATTCACAGTAAAACCAATATCTGTTCTTGGACAGTCTGGCACATGTGATTTTAAAAATGAATTACTCGTTCTCCTGCTGAGGCCTCTGGTGGTGAGATTAAAATTACAATCAACTGAGGCTTCACGGCATGACTTCCAGCAGAAGACACTATATTCAATATGGGCTTAGTACCCTTGGGATATGTTTGAAAATGTTTGATCTATGACGCCGCTTGATGCCTCGTCTTTAAGCATAGTATTAAGGGAGTTGTGAGAAAATAAAATGAATTAAGATACAAATACGTAAACATATGTATACCTTTACCCTTCGGGTAGGGATTCGAGTGTTTTTTTTTTTTTTGTTGGGGCTAGTGCTACTCTTAGCATACGACACTGCGACCTTTGCAGATCTATTGTGCCTGAGGGATTCGAATATACCCGAGGCGATTAAAATACATTATTAGTTTAACTAACACCTGGGTTGAATAAAAGTGTTAAGCGACCCGTGCCGAAAATTAGTCTGGTTGGGGGCTCAGTTTAATAATAGCCCAACCTCTAACGGAGCACTTGGGGAACTCCAAGTCTACTGCCTTATCTGTCTACTGCGGATCTCTGGGCAGAAGGACAATCCCTTCTCTGCTACTCGTGGAAATCTAATGAAAAATAATATGTTTTACGCATTGACATGGAGCTTCTTTGCGAAAAACTGAAGGGGGAGTTGAAAACTCTATGAGCACGGCCGAAGACCGTAGCCGAATCACAACTTAACCGTCCGAACCCCTAGGCTTGTCTGACCACTGCATGATATCAGCAAGATTCTCGAACTCCCACCTTCCAGTTAAAGAAAAAGCTCCTAAGAGAACACTATGGCTATACGAGAAAGCCAACTGGTGCGGCCTTAACAACTTCTTTCGGATCTTTAACTGGTCGTTGTGCTTCCTCGACAACGACGTGGACGCCGCAACTGATATTATCGTAAACATTATCCGAATCGGCATGGTAAATTTTATTCCCAGCAAGATTAAAAGCACCAGGCCTAAGGATAATACGTGGTTTGACTTGAGCTGCAAAGAGACTATTAGGCTCAGGGAGCCTAAGGCAAACAGTTCTGAGGAAAACCGAAAAAAGTACATACGAGCCAGAAACGACTGCAACACCCACATTCGACGGGTTAAATTCCAATCCGACCAAAAATTAAGGCGCAAAATCCTTCAATGTCCCAAAGGTAGCAAAAGTTTCTGGTCGTTTGTAAAAAAACGTAAAAAACTCAACTAAGTCGTCTATACCGACGCTCATCCACAATGACATTCCAGCTGTCACCCCCTTAGACAAAGCTAACCTACTTGCTGCCCATTTCGCAACCAGTTCTCAGCTGCCAGCGTGTACTTTGTCTCCGCCTGCACTAGAGTGCGTCAATTCCACCACGGGACTAATCCACTTCCGCACTCGTACAGTCGCAAGGCTTCTTAAGGACCTCGACATACACAAATCCGCTGGTCCAGATGGTATTGCCCCAATAGTTCTGAAGAGGTGTTCTTCTACGCTGGCAAAACCACTGCGTAAGCTTTTTCACCTTTCCTACACCTCTGGGCTCTTTCCGAGTAGATGGAAAACAGCATTTGTCCAGCCTATACCCCAAAGAGGCGAATCATCTTCTCCCTCCAACTACCGACCCATTGCACTAACGTCCCTTCTTTCCAAGGTCATGGAAACGCTGATTAACCGTCAGCTTATGAAATATCTTGAATCACGGAAACTCCTCAATGACCGCCAATACGGTTTCCGCAGCAACAGATCCACTGGTGATATGATGGCATATCTCGCTGAAAAGTGGAATCACTCGCTTCACCAAGCAGGTGAAAGCAAAATTGTTGCACTGGATATTTCGAAAGCATTTGACAGGGCTTGGCATGAAGCCCTTTTGTCGAAAATGCGTGCTTTTGGGATCGATGAGTCTCTCTTTCAATTGATTAGAAGTTATCTTTCGAATCGTTCAATTCAAGTTGTTTTGGACGAATTCAAGCCTGATACTCACTTTGTAAATGCCGGTGTTCCCCAGGGCTCCGTTTTGTCTCCGACACTCTTTCTTATTTTTATAAATGATCTCTTGTCTGTTACTTCTAATCCAATTCACTCCTTCGCTGACGACAGTACCCTCAGCTTCTCATATTCGTTCACCAGTTTACGACCCTGCACTTCGGTTGTAGATAATGAGCGGCAGCGTATGTTAAGCTCATTAAATTCCGATATCGACAGCATCATCCATTGGGGTAAAAACAATAGAGTGGAATTTAATGCATCCAAAACACAATGCTTGCCCTTGTCCTTAAAGCGTATAACTAACCCGCAGCCAATATCCATGCATGGCCATTGCATCTCAGAAACTGAAAAGCTTTCCATCCTGGGTATGAGTGTTGCTCACAATCTTAATTGGAGCGACCATATATTCAGTGTCGCCAAGAATGCTGCGAAATGCCTAGGATTCTTATACAGATGCAAGAAATATTCTCACCCTTAGATCTGGCTACAATCTATAAGGCGTTCATTCGCCCCAAATTAGAGTTTAACGCTCATGTCTGGTCCGGTGCTTCCAAGACCTCATTGCACCTACTAGACAGAATACGAAAACGAGCCATAAAACTGATAGGTGACTCCAGCATTACCAAAACATTAGACTCGCTGGAACACCGCAGGAATGTTACCTGCCTCTCCCTGTTTTATCGTTACTACCACCAAAAATGCTCTGATGAAATAGCCAGTTGCATTCCGCCCCTTCAACATTTCTCCCGCAATACAGGTCTCTCTAGGAATCTTTCATTAACCGAACCACACGAATCTGGAACTCCCTGCCGGATTCGGTTTTCCCCCCTCAATGCAACATGCCAACATTTCAGATCAATGTCCATCGGCATCTCCTCTATTCCTATTCCTCACTACCTTCTGCCCGCACTGTGTCGCCAACATAATAAGGTTATTAGACCTTGAGTCTAACCGTCCGGATAATGTAATCTATCACACGGACGAAGAAGAATTGGGTCGCGAAACGGACTGGCTCTTAAAACGACCGGTCAGAAAACGCAAAGCTGTTTCGTCACCCGAGATTATATATGTACATATAGGTAGACGCCAATGAAACTAAAGTGCGCAAAACGACAAGCAGCGAACACCATCACCGAAGAACAAAGGTACGTGAGAAACCATGTCCAATCAACCACCGCTGATAAAATATCCTCAGGACTGAGGAATATGATCGATTATACGAAATTGTGAAAATTTTGCCGGAAACGGCTTACAAATTTAAATTGCGAAGCAAGAGCAACTGAACTATACACGTATCGGACCCTAAAGCTCCCAAAAGCTTACCAATGACAAGATTCAATGGTATACTTATGGAAATAAGGCCGAAAGCCCTATCAGAGTGATAGCTAAAGACTTGCACGCCTCCAGCCCAAAGGAGAAGATTATCTCCGAAGTTAAAAGCAGGCGTGGTCTGCCCGTTTTTACATTCGATAAAAACGAGGGCGCCGTGGCGCAGTGGTTAGTGTTTTGGACTCTGGCGCACGATGAGCGAGTTCGGATCCCGATGACACCAACGCCATCGAATGTTTATTTCACGACGTTCCTCCTCGGCGGAGTACTGGCAAAACCCCCCGTAGTAAACTTGCCATGAAAAAGCTTCTCGACTCACGCCGTTCGGAATCGGCATTAAACTGTAGGTCCCTTTCACCTGTGTGAAAAATAAATCACACACAACATGAGTGATTGAGAGAAGCTTGGCTCTGGTCCTTCGTGGGCTGTAACGCCATCAAAAGAAAGAAAAACGAGAACAAGGATAAAATCCAGAATTAATAAGATATCAGGTAGTCTTGTTAACTTCCCAGTGGGAAGTTATTGTAATGGTGGCAATATTGCGAATTCCAAATTTTGACATATCTCCACGTTTCAATATCAATCTGTGCGTGTGTATGTACGCATGTGCGGATGTGCGAACCGGAATTTTCGCCTCGATTACCTCGAAAGCCAAATATGATAATGACATGAGATTGGGTTCCTTCCGCGCATAATTACGCAACTTAGAGCTGAGTAAGCTTTCAGCCATTTTTATTTGGAAATTAAATAACTAAAAAATAGGCAAAGAAAAAGAACAACACGCGGTGTTACCAAGTGGTGCCCCATCTAAGTACTAACCGCGCCCGACGCTGGTTGGTTGAGGTGATCGTATGAGATTGCTCGGACAGTGTTGTGGTTGGGTAAGGAAATGCGCACTCATGAGCTGCTAGTGAGTGTTCACTCCCCATAGAGGATTATTAAACACACGCGCTCATGAGTAATTGGCTGTGAGCTTGAAACTCAAAACTTCGGATGATAACGTGGAGGATTGAGGTGTATTGAAGAGCTTAAGGAAGACGCGATCGTTAAAGGCACGAGCGGTATTTGGCGATAGTAGCTTTCCTACGTCATAACTTTGTATTCATACTCTACTCCGCTGCGTTCGTGATATCCGTAAGCGCATCTTGGCTACTACAAGGTAGTGGTCCGAGTCGATGATAGCCCTTCGGAAAGTTCGGACATCAAGAATAGTGGAGGAGTGTCTGACGTCGATCGCGATGTGATCAATCTGGTCGTAGTCGATTGATCAAATGACCGCCAGGTGCCTTTGTGTATATCGAGGTATGGGAAGCGCGTAGGTACTGGCTAGAAGGAGATTTCGGCCCGTAGCAAGATCAATCAGCCTGTGTCAGTTATCGGATTTGGTGTCGTGTAGGCTAAGTCTGCCCATGACTTGTCCTTACCCAGCTTAGCATTGAAGTCTCCTAGTACAATTTTGATGTCATAGCTGGGACATTGGGCATACGTTCTGTCTAGGAGATCGTAGAACTCATCTTTGGCTGAGTCATCCTTGTCTTCCGTGGGGGCGTGGACGCAGATCAGGCTGATGTTTAAAAATTTAGCCCTGATACGGATTGTTATGAGGCGTTCACTCACATGCCGAAAGCTTAGGACTTTTTGCCTTAGTCCACCTCGAACAACAAATCCGCATCCAAACAATCGTTGCCCTATCTCCCTATAGCAGTCGCCGTAGTAAATATCGCAGTTTTTCATCCGCTTTATGCCCGGTCCATTCCATCGCATTTCCTGGATGGTGGTTATGTCCGCTTTATAGGGGTCTTGGTCGTCCGCGAGTTGTTCGGCTGCACGTGGCCTGTTTAGGGGCCTAACGTTCCACGTACGGAGCCGAAGATCATTGTCCTTTGTTCATTAGGACGGTTACGGCTTATTGGGCCTTAGCCCAACCGACTAATCCTGTTTTTTTGCGCAGGAGGCTCGCCGTTGGCCCTTCCCCGTCTGCAATTTCCATAGGAAATCTCCAGATGGCACCGCGAAGAGGTGGGTGGGTCCAGATGGACTGCGGTGGCTCTTCTCGCTTTTTAGCAGGCCAGCATCTGTCGGATAGATGCTACCCCTACGAGGCCTTGGTTAGTCCTTTGCCTTTGTCAACGTAGGACTACTGTATTTTCCTTTCCTTCAATGTTTTACAGAAATAGCTTCATTCGCAGATGGGGTATGTTTTGCGTGACTATGTTCATGTGGATGCACATGTCGAGTTCTGAGCGAAACTCATCTTAAATTGAAACGCATGCAGGGGAAGCTACGTGTCTCGTTGACAGCTTTCTCCGTCGAGTAATACGAAATTCCATGTAAAAATTGATTGGTTCGTCAACCTTTGTCATACGTCCTTTCTACGTTTTAGCCGTTCGTCCCTGAAGTGATAATCACTCCCATGACATGCGTTTGGAATGAAATAACAGATGTGTTTACCGAGCCCTATTCCATTAGGTTTACATATTCATTTCACGCAACACTGTCTGTAATAGAACCAACAAAGCAGCGGCAGGTCTTCATAATTTATTCCTTAATTGCCATAACATTAGACCACGCAGTAATGAATACGTTTCACATACAACGCTCTCGCATTAGTCATCACCCACGATTGAGCAAACAAGTAAACTCCACATACGTATCTAGGAATAAGTCTACTGGAGGATAACATTTTCGAGTCAAATCAAGAGTGCGTCAGGATATCTGCATGGAGTAGCCATAAGCACCGGGACGACGATGATTGCCACGCAACTAAATGGCCACTAAACATACAACAGAACCGACCACAAAAACAGACAAACTAAACGAGGAAGAAAGGCAATCATTCGCTTGAAATACAATCTCCTTAAATGCGAATTGTGAGTCCTTCATAAGGCTAAGGCCCACGCCATCGTAACCAAGGGCGGTTCCCTGGACATTTGAGCTCTACACTGGCTGCTCGCACATCATTCCCATATACATGTGTCTCGCAGACGATTACGTAGAGAGTTCATGCTCCAAATGATTCAATAAACATAAAATGTGTTGGGAACAAATTGTCCTTGTCGGCTGGTTTAACCTCAATGTAGAGAGAAAGTGTTGCTATGACCGATATCTGCTTGATTCCCCCCCAGAGAATGAGCGTCGATTTCATTCAATCAACAAACGCATGATTAAAGGAAAATGCATTCAGCCAGGATAAGATTCGGTTCGAAACAAAAATTGGTCCAGGTGGAGCGCTGTCAATCATCAGTATCCTTTCTGTCATCCTCTGATCGACAGGGACACTTCCAAGAAATTAAATATAAATTAACCTAATCGCTTGATACATATGTGGAAGGAGGAATTTGCTGTCATTCGGTCCGGCAATAATTCAATATCGGTCTGGAATCCATCCAATTTAAGGGACATCGATTGTTGAGTCTCGTTTTAGTGTCGGTGTGTCTATCGTTAAGGACTTAACGGGGATGAATCAAGTATGCCGCCACTTGAACGTTAGTGATTCTACGTAAGATAAGCGGGATAGAGTGGGTGTAACCTTGCGGAAGGAAGGCACTATTGACGACTTTGACGTCGTAGAACGAGAGTGATGTTATCCTTGGGGAGACCTCAGATAATTTTCTGTTAGCATGGTGGTAAGTTGCCGAACTAGGGGGATGTCAATGTAGATTGTATAGCTGACATCTTGTCTCTATCGGGGACTTGATTTCAATCTTCAAGACTTAATTACATTGGGCTTCTTGAGTGTTTTGTTTATTCTCTTCAAGCTTTCACGATATGATTGATGTTGTTAATATGAGTGATTGGCAAACGGGTGCTATATTGTCTTGGGGATGTATCACTCATCCTGTGATGTCATTTTGATTTTTAAAAATAAATCCATAAAGGATAGATATATCCTAGCGTAGGGATAATGGTCGAGGGTGGTTTTCGCATAAGCTGGTCATCATTTCAAGGCCAATCGTGATGAAATCAATATCTTTAAGACGAGATATCGCCTTCAGTGTACAGTATGGCATGAGGGGAGGGCTTCCTCCGACCTTACATACATACATACATTTTCAGTGGCCCGCATGTTCCTCTAAAAGTGTCGCGGAGGTAATACGCGCACGCAGGAACTCCAGGCCACTCGATCCGCCGCCATCGACTCTAACTCATCAGGAGCTATGCCCAAGCGCACCCAGGCGAGTTTTTGGACTTGATCCAACCACCTCGTCCTAGGTCTGGCAAGCAGTTGCCTTGCCTAACTCATCAGGAGCTATGCCCAAGCGCACCCAGGCGAGTTTTTGGACTTGATCCAACCACCTCGTCCTAGGTCTGGCAAGCAGTTGCATTGCGTTTAGGGCAAGCTTAGGAAGTCGGAACCATCGAAGCATAGCCCTTTTCATTCCGAGAAGCAGCTGCTCAACATTGAACTCCCCGCGCACTTCTGTGTTTCTCACCCTATCCCGGCGACACCCTATCCCACAACAGCACGAAGAAATCTCATTTCGGCGGCTTGTACTCGAGACCTTATTCTTTCGGTCAATACTCAGGTTTCATGACCATAGGTGGGAGTTGGATCAAATACTGAGTTAAAAACCACTAACTTGGCTTTGACCCTAAACTCGGTGTTCCTGATTACAGATCAAACAAGCCGTTTCAAAATTGACCCAGCTTTGGCCAATCCTGCAAGAAAGCTCAGTGTTACTCCTCCCATCACTCGTGAAGAAGACCCCGAGATACTTAAACTTCTCCACCTGCTTCAATGGGACTCCACTAACATGTAGAGTGCATTGGACAGATGGTCTGGAAATCACCATAACTTCGGATTTGTCCATGTTAAGCCTCATTCCAACATCAGAACATACGGCCACAAACCTATCTAGCGCACGCTGGAATTCCGTCTGAGAGGATAACTAAAGACAACTAAGTCATCTGCAAAACGAAGATGGCTTATCCTCAACTCTCCCAATTCGAAACACTCCTCGCCTCGACTGCGCTGCAACATCCAGTCCATATATGTATATAATGAAGAGGAGAGGTGACACGACGCACCCTTGGCGAAGTCCAACGCCCACGGTGAAAGGTGTTTATTTACTACCGTTAACACAGCTGCTGCTACAGAGGGCAATTAATCCCATAATCCTGCAGAACACTCCAGAGTTTACCTGGAGGAACTCAGTCAATCGCCTTTCCCAACTCTACAAAGCAGCTGTAGATCGGTTTAGCGTACTACCAAGCCTTCTCGAGTACCATTCTTGGAGTAAAAAGCTGATCGGCTGTACTTCTGCCCTGACGAAACCCGCACTGTTCATCCCCTATTCTGGATTCGACCATAGTTCTAGAACGCGCCTCCAACACCTTAGCGTAGACTTTACCGGGGACACTTAAAAGAGATACTCCCCTATAGTGGAACACTTTTTTTTTATCCCCCTTTTTGAAAAGAGGGACAATCACCGCAGTCGCTATACGTCTCACCGCATTCCCGGGCCACTCCCTCTTTACCCATTGCCTTAAGCATTTCTGGCGGATTTGCCAACTTTTAGCGATTCAATCGCTAAAACGGCTTCCTCCACCGTTGAACTATTCTCCGCCCTACTCAAGACTATAGGTCTGTACCCCTCAGCGCCCTGTTCGGAATTGAGCAGCTCCAAAAAGGGCTTGTCCATCTCTTTGGAAAGCAACACACCATCTTTGGACTTGACTCCTGCGATAATGTTGAATTTCCCTCCTCTGAGCCTGCGAATGGTCTGCCAGAACACTTTTTTCGCAGATCTATGTAGCTGCTCGCACAGCCAATTTGCAATTTCTTCGCGCCACTGTGTACCGGTCACGGGATTAAGGGTCTCCCAAGAGAATCCAGTCCTTTTCCAGTCCTTAAACCGCGCAGTTCTTTTCTCACCACCAGCCGCCATACCAAGCGGCTTCCTTTCACAAACATCACGTGCAGAGGCAATGACAGCTGCTGTGAATAGTCGCCAATCTTCCTCCACATGCGATGGAACGGTTGGATTTGCACAAACTTTTCGGATATGTGTCGTGCGAAGTGTTGCTGTACCACACTGCTCTGTAGTTTCTCCCACCGTATGCGTCTAACCTTTCATAGTTTCCGCCTTGGCAGAAGAGGTACTCTATCAACAAGATACAGCTTACACAGCACCAGGTGATGATCAGTTGACAGTTCAACCCCTCTCAACACACGAATGTCACAAACCATCCGTTTCACCCACGATGGTACCACAAAGTTATCTATCAACGATTACTGTTGAAGACTCCGACGATACCTCGTATGTTTATGAATGCCTTTGTGCGGAAAAAAGGTGTTGATAATGGACATGCCGTTTACTTACTTACTTAGATGGCGCTACAGTTCGGAGTGAACCAGGGCCTCAACTAATAATCCTCTCCAGCCGGCGCGATCTTTGACCAGCCGCTTCCAGTGCCACACGCCCAGTTGGTTGAGGACCCTTTCCACCTGTGCGCGCCACTTTAGATGCGGTCGTCCTCTGCTGCGTCGTCCCTCGGGGTTGGTGTCGAAGACTCTTAAGGTCGGAGCGGTGATGTCCATTCGCTCTACATGGCCCAGCCATCTTAGATGTTCTTGGATGAATTTTCTCCTCCACTCTCCGTTTGCACAAGCGGGACGAAAGATGGCACGCCCAAGAGCCTCTTCATCCTCTTTTGATAACGTCCAAGCATCAGCGCCGTAGAGGAGGAGCGGGATGATTAAGGTTTTGTAGAGGGATACCTTAGTTTTCGAGAGAGGGCTCTACAACTCAGTTGGCTCTTTGACCCCAAATAAATAGCGGTTGACAACAGTTATGCTGCGTTTTATCTCAGCGCTGGTGTCGTTGCTGCTTGTCACTATCGAGCCAAGAGGCGAGGACCTTTGAGTACTTCAAAAATATAGCTGCCGAAGGTGACGTTCTGACCAAGACGCCGGTGTTGCGCGTCTTTCTTTGATGACAGCATATATTTGGTCTTGTCCCCATTTACCTTTAGACCTACTGTAGCCGCTTCTGTTTCAATGCTTGCGAACGCCTCATTGACGTTTCGCTTTGTCCGTCCATCAACATCATCTGCATAGGCAAGCAATTGTATAGACTTGAAGTAGATCGTACCTCTTTTATTGGCTGCAGAGTCCTGTACGGCCTTCTTAAGTATGAAGTTAAAGAAATCACATGACAGTGCATCACCCTAAAACCTTTTTTAACATAAAAGGTCTCGGCGAGTTCACCTCCGACCTTGATGGAGCAGCGGGAATTCTCTATAGTCATCCTGCACAGTCTGACGAGTTTGGCAGGAATGTTAAAGCATGACATGGCTCTGTATAGCTCGGCTCTATAAACACTGTCATATGCAGCTTTAAAGTCGACAAAAAGATGGTGCGTGTCGACTTGGAATTCATGGGTCTTCTCCAAGATCTGCCGTAGTGTAAATATTTGGTCTATCGTTGATTTTCCTGGCCTGAAACTTCACTTGTAGGAACCTTCCAGGTTGCCCACAAACGGTTTTAAGCGCTTACACAGTACGGCAGAGAGGGTCTTGTATGCAATGTTCAGGAGACTTATCCCTCTGTAATCTGTGCATGTTCCTAACCAGCTCATCTCCAGCTGCTTTAAACAGTTCCGCGAGATGTCCGTCTGCTCCATCAGTTATATAATACTAAAGTTTCGATATCGCTATCTTAACATGGTCTATGTCGGGTGGAAGGGATTCTCCTTCGTCTTCGTCCATCTTGAATGGTTCGCTCTGCCTGACCGCGGCATTTTGACTATCATCGCCGTTATACAGTCTGCATAAGTGGTCCTTCTACAATCTCAGCCTCGACTGTGGCTCCACTATTAGTTGTCATCCAAGCAGGCTTCTGTCCTGGCTTTCTAGCCTTGGCATGTTCGTTTTACTTTTTAGTAAAACTTTCGAACGTCATTCCTGCAATAGCATCTCTCCATCTCCTCGATCTCGCGCTTCTCGTGCTCCATCTTGTTTTCTTTTCAGAGGCGCGTATACCTCGCTCCTTTTCTGTTCATAGAGCTCGCGGGCAGCTCTCGTCCGTCGATGCAGTGTAGCCATGTATGCATTCTGTTTTTCTACATGGGCCTGTCTACATACGTCATCAAACCAGGGGTTTCTCGAAGGTGGTGGCTTGAAACTGAGTACATCTGAGGCGGCTTCTCTGATGGTGTTTTGACAACAACTCCATTGCTGTTCTATGGTTTCTGCAGATTGCATCGGGACCTGAGAGAGCTTGAGGGAGACTTGATCTGCGAAGGTCCTGGCGTTCTCCTGCGATTGCAGCTTATCGACGTTAAATTTTGGTGTTCTTACTCGACTCCGTTGACTTCGAGAAATTCGCATACGTACCTTGGCTGGAACAGGGTAATGATCCGAGTCGATGTTGGCTCTTTGAAAGGTTCGGACATTTAGGGTGCTGGAGGAGTGTCTGCCGTCGATCGCAATATGATAAATTTGGTTGGTTGTCGAATGATCGAAAGACCGCCAGTACCCCTTATGGATGTTGACGTGTGGGAATCGTGTACTTGCTACCACCAGGTTATGTCCCGCCATAAAGTCCACTAACTTTTGTCCGTTTTCTGACGTGGTGTTCTGTAGGCTGTGCTTTCCAATGACCCGTTCAAAGATAGCTTCCTTACCCAGCTTCGCATTGAAATCTCCTATAACGATTTTGTTGTCATAGCTGGGACATTGCGCATGCGTTCTGCCTAGGAGATCATAGACGTCATCTTTATGTCGGTCATCTTTCTCCTCTGTGGGGGCGTGGACACGTAGTAAGCTTATATTGCCAAGATTGGCCTTGATGCGGATAGTTATGAGGCGTTCGCTTACATACTGGAAGCTTAAGACTTTTTTCCTGAGTCTGTCTCGAACAACAAATCCGCATCCGAATAAGCGTAGCTTATTTTCTCTGCAGCAGTTTCCGTAGTATATATCACAGTTTTTCATCCGCTTTTTGCCTGGCCCATCCCATCGGACTTCTTGGAGCGCGGTAATGTCTGCCTTATAGCAGTCCATAGAGTTGACCAGTTGTCTGGCTGCACATGGGCTGTTGAGGGAAGTAACGTTCCAGGTGCAGATCCGGAAATCGTTTCCTTTTTTCGTTTGCGGGGGTCGTCCACAAGTAATCCATCCGTATCCGAGGCTATTGGTTGTTTCTGAACAAATTTTTGTTTTACGCGATAGGGATGTTTCGCCTTAGCGCAACCCCTAACCTGGAGGGCCAGGTTTTTCTTTCTCCAGGAACAAGGGGTCGGTTCGCTGCACACATTGGTTCACTACCTGGCGGGTGCCATTATAGATAGCCAGGGGAGGCCACGCGGAAGCTGTGTGTCAACTTGGATTGAGCAAGGGCAGAGATCGAGGCTGGCGTTTGCCATGTTAAACGCATACAATTTCTATGCTCTGCTTGCTCGCTCCCTCCCATGCCATTTGCACTGCAAAATCCGACGACCTCTTTCCCTTCGCGGTTTGATGGGGATCACGGTTCCTCCCAATCTAACGCGCCCGTGTCGTTACACGTGGGCGTTGAAGTCACCCATCAGGATAAAGGGAATCCATCTCAACCACCTTATCAAGGGCAACATCAACTTCATCCAGGAAAGGCGCATACTCTGACTCTAGATTCGGTGCATTCGCCTGCGCCAGAGCTTGAGTTTTAAGATCGCGACCCTTCCTCCTAATGTCATCCACTCTAATATCCTGTCTGCCAGCCTGGGACTTATGAGTATTCGCATTCCCGCCTATGTAGACATTTCAGGTGCAACTCCCGATAGGAAGGGTTTCCACCCGTCCGAAAGGACCACAGTTCTATATCCTCCTCGCTTTGTCGAAGAGATACCTAAGAAATCTAACCGATACCTGGCAGCTTCCTCAACCAGCTCGAGATGCTCTCCTGTGAGCGATGAGACGTTCCATGTGCCCATCCTAAGTCAATGCCGTTGTCTGTTGCCTTCTACACCCCGCACGCACTGGTTAGTGCATGACGTGCATCCCTCCCACCACAGTAATGCCTCACGAGGCCACTACCTGTTTCAATAATAACTGCCCATGGCATTCCACAAGCCAGTCTAGTCTTGACGGTACTAACCTGGAAGTATCTATTTACCTCTTGGCTTAGAAAACTCCAACTGAATACTTTATGTTGCCAAGCAGCTAGGATACGCTTGTGCTATGAATTAGTGGGAATCGATACTAAACACTTTATGTTTCCATCAACAGGATATCGTTAAATAAATGTTCACTGTTTAGAGCGCTAATTAATGAGACAATTTCGAGTAATGATCGAATATGTTATGGAGTCTGTGTCCATAACCATAAAATAGTATCTTATTAGGTGGCCTTAATCGTTTGATTTACTTACTCACATATAATATCCATTACAGTAGATGCCATAGATAAAGATAAGAACCTATGCCCTTCACACACATTAATGTCGACTAATCATGGGGCAGAAGGAACGACATAGAAACATCTGAATTAATGTAGCTAATCATCTTCAAACGGCCCATAGTGCTCATAAAACATTCAACAAATTTATGAAGACTGAGTAATGAAGTCGAAAATATGATTAGAGCTAGAATGGCAACCATTCCTTGATATAGTGTACCCAACGTAGATCGCTTACATTTTAACTTAAAATATTTTTTAAAGCTAGGTTAGGTAAGGGGGTGCCCTACTTATGAAAAGTCAAGGCTCACGTAGACTACGTAGAGTCCATTGTGCTCAAATAATTTTTAACCCGTTGAGACCCAGTCATTTACCGACCTCAGCTTCACACCACTGCAGGACCTCCTAGACTACTGTGGAAGAAGAGGCTTACATATCATCATATGCTGTGACGCCAACGCCCACCACATAGCATGGGGAAGCTCGGGCATTAACAAAAGAGGTGAGTACCCGTTAGAATTTATCTACAAGAACAACCCCAATATCATAAACCGGGGAAATGGCCCCACCTTTATTAATAGAATTAGAGAAGAGGTACTAGACCTCTCCCTAACTAATCCGTTCATAAGTAACTGTATACTAAACTGGCATGTCTCAACAGAAAATCGATGTCAGATCATCGACAGATCTGTTTTGACATAAAAGTAGGAGCCAGAATTACCAGAACATACAGATAACCGAGAGCGACAGACTGGGACACATATAGCTTAGAAATCGCACAATCGATCGGAAACTGTCCCAATAGCATCAGAGACATAGACAGCCTCGAACTCAGCTGTGACAGCCTTAATGCTACTATCCTATCCTTGCCCAGAGAAAGCCAAGTCAGGCAATCGTACCACTCCGTGGTGGAACAACAATCTGGCCAAGCTAAGAGCACTGACCAGGAAACTGTTCAACAGAGCTAAACGGACTGGTGACTGGACACAGTACCGTGCCTCACTCACCAACTACAACCAAGAGATTAGAAGAGCCGAAAGACATACAGAGCAGCAGCGCTCGCATCCACAGAGTTCTCGCAAAAGAGCACACTAACCAAATTGGACTGTTGAGGAGAGCAAATGGCACTTATGCGGAGAATGGCACAGAAGTACTAAAAATGTTAAACAGTATGCACTTCCAAGACTCCAACATCATTCCCTCTAATCTCTTTAACATTCCTCCGCAGATCAGGGCAACTAGACCCAACAGGGAGGCCTGGAAGAGAGCACGAAAAATTTCCACTAGGGAAGCATAAAATGGGTCATTAACTCTTTTGACCCGTACAAATCCCCGGGGGAGGATGGCATCTTCCCAGCCCTCCTTCAGAAAGGAAGTGCGCAAATTAGCCCCATGCTTATCAACATCTTTAGAACCAGCTATACATGGGGATACATACCAACGAGCTGGACAGAGGTAAAGGTAAAATTCATTCCCAAAGTAGGCCGTAGACCCACGGACTTGCCTAAGTCCTACAGACCGATAAGCCTTACCTCTTTCTTCCTAAAAACAATGGAAAAAAATTCTGTATAGTCATATCAGGGACGGTGCCCTGAAAAGATCACCACTTCACAAAAAACCAATATGCCTACCAGCCTGGGAAATCGACCACGCATGCTCTTCAGGAGCTAACAGCTCGGGTCAGCAAATCTCTGAGCGACAAAGAAATTGCGATAGGTTGCTTTCTCGATATTGAGGGTGCCATCGATAACACTGAATACACCCAAATAAAACGTTGCATCCTCAGCACAGGGGTGGATAACACCACATGCAGTTGGATCCAACACATGCTTAGCAATAGGAAAATGAACACCTCACTAGGCAATGATAAAATCAGTGTAAATGCCGCGAAAGGATGCCCTCAAGATGGGGTTCTCTCACCTCTCCTGTCGTCCATCGTAGTAAATGAACTGATTAACTTACTCAGCAACAATGGTTTCTATGTCCAAGGCTATGCTGACGACATAGTGACCCTGGTTAGAGGCAAATTCGAAAACACAGTCTCGGAACTCCTCCAACGGGCACTAAACCTTGTTGCAAACTGGTGCATAAAGGTTGCACTAAACGTCAACCCTGGCAAAAGCACTATAGACGCCTTCACCAAAAGGAGGAATAGGCACAAACTTACCAAACCTACCCTCTTTGGTGAAGCGATAGAGTTCTCAAAAGTCAAATATCTAGGGATAACTCTAGACGAAAAGCTCACTTGGAACTCTCACATTACAAAGATAATAGAGAAAGCCAGGATCTCATTATGGACCTGCAAAAGTCTCACTGGCAAAAATTGGGGCACAAGCTCCAAAATGTCCCGCTGGCTATATACAGCAATCACCAGACCAATTCTCACATATGCTGCGCCCGTCTAGTGGCACAAAACAAAACAAGTATCAGTGCAAGCCAAGCTCAACAAACTGCAAAGACTAGCTTGCATCTGTATCACCGGGGCCATGAGAACAACCCCCACAGCAGCACTAGAAGTCATCACAGACCTGCCACCTCTTCCTCTCCAACTGAAGAAAGAAGCAATGGTCTTCGCCCATAGACTGATCGTGGAGGATGACTCTAACCGTAGGCTCTTTCACAGGCATGAAATCCTAAAGATATCTCTTACAGACAACTGTCTCCCCAGATACAACTTCAGCCAAAACTACAAGGTCACATTCCCCAACCGACAAAACTGGGCACAGGATAGACCCTCCTTCAATCGTGGATCCTACGTGTGGTACACAGATGGCTCCAAAACGAACGAAGGCGCTGGAGCTGGAGTATACGGAGCAACTACAGGCACATGCGTCTACGTCAGCATGGACAGATAAAACTCCGTTTTTCAAGCAGAGATATTTGCTATAGAACTCAGCCTCAGAGAAAATATTTACATTCTCTCTGACAGCAAGGCAGCACTTCTGGCCCTAAAGAGCTATGAAATGACCTCCAAACTGGTATGGGA
Source organism: Eumerus sabulonum (assembly GCA_951905685.1). NCBI lineage: Eukaryota > Metazoa > Arthropoda > Insecta > Diptera > Syrphidae > Eumerus > Eumerus sabulonum. The sequence goes on from OX645060.1 coordinate 14,049,414, forward strand.
CTGCCTACAGCTACTTCACCAGCTGGCTAGCACAAACAGAGTTCATCTCATTTGGATACCTGGACAAAGCGGCCATACAGGCAACGAAAAGGCGGACCTACTAGCAAGGAAAGGCTCTGCATCACCATTTATGATGCCACAGCCTTTCTGCGGCATACCCATCAGCACCACCAGACGCTGCATAAACAATTGGTTAAGGAACACGACGGATCACTACTGGTTACAAACGAAAGGTAGCAGACAAGCCAAGTTGTTCCTCCCAACTACATCTCTCAGTAGAACGAAACAACTCCTCATCCTGTCGAGGAGTCAGATTCGCTTAATCACAGGTTTCCTTACTGGATACTGCCCAGTCAACAAACACCTCAAAACGATGGGCATTATACAAGATGACACTTGCAGAATGTGGTATGTAAGATAGCATGCAGTGCCCAGTGAGGGCACCGAATGTCAGTCGAATATTCCCACGATTGAAATTCAGCAGATTGTCCGTCCTTTTCTTATCATAGACGGGCCACGTCGATCTCGCCGTTGCGCATGTATCTAAGTGACACCATTGTCAATTGGTTTTGGTATCCCTCTGTAGAGCGCACTGAGTGGTGTTTTGGCTCCGGTTGCAAACTGCGCGAAATTTGCACTTGATCCCAGCCTATCTAGCTCGTCCGCCGTCTCGTTTCCAGAGATATTCACATGACCAGGTACCCAGCAGAGGGTCACCTCGTTTACATTCGATATCTCTTCTAACCTCTCTTTGCAGAGTTTGACGAGTTTGAATCTTATCCATGCTGCCTGCAGAGCCTTAATGGCTGCCTGGCCGTCAATATCGATGTTGATTCTTTCTCCTGAGAGATTCTGTCTGCTTATCAGGTCTGCCGCCTGCTTGATTGCGAAGACCTCAGCTTGGAAAACACATGATGGATGCATCATCGAGTCTATAGGAGCGATGTATATCCCGAGACTCAAAATAGACCCCGGCACCTGTGCCAACATACATTTTGGATCCGTAAGTGTAGATTTCCAGTTCATTTTCCGTGTCTACCATACCACCGGTCCACTCCTCCCTGGACGGAATTCTAATAGAGAATCACCTCTCCCAGGAAGGAAGTCGGGTGACATAGTCCGTTTCAGTTCTGAATCTCGAGACGCCTATCGATCCAAGACTGATGCGTGGTCGTGAAGACTCTTTTTCCAGAGACCAGATTCTTGTAGTCTTAACGCAGTTCTGGCTACAACGCTCTCACAGTATATGTCCAAGGGTGGGAGGTTCAGCATAAATTCAAGAGAAGCCGTTGGTGTGGGCTTCAAATATCCCGTCACCGCCAGACAGCCTGCCCTTTGAACCTTTGACACACTTTGAAGATGATCTTTCTTATCAAGCGCTTTCCACCAGACAACCGAGCCATAGACTGGAATAGGTCTTACCACCGCAGTGTATAACCAATGTATCAACTTCGGACTGAGGCCCCATGTCTTTCCAAAGGCTACCTTACACGAATATAGTGCCACGTGGGCCTTTTTCATTCTTTCGTCAATATTTTCTCTCCAAGTAAGCTTGGAGTCCAGGATTACGCCAAGATATTTGGCAGATTTTCTAGGGATCAGATCGATACCATTCATACGGGGGTAGGTGTATCTTGAAACAGATCGTTTCCTTGTGAAGAGTACTATCTCTGTTTTCACCAGATTTACTCCCAGGCCTCGCGCCTTGACTCAGTTATCCACTAACATCAGTGCATAGCTTAATCTATCGCTGAAGACCTGCGAACATTTTCCAGAGATTAAAATGGCAATTTTGTCGGCGTAGGCCGTGACATTAAAACCCTCCGTCTCTAGAATCTTGACCATTCCATCGACCACAAGGAACCATAGGAGGAATAGCAGAACAACACCTTGTGGTGTACCTTTATTTACTCTCACCCTTCCGCTTGCTCTCCCCATGGTCGGGTTTATTATACGATTACTCAGCATTTTCCCAATCCAACTGCATATTCCCAGGTTCCTTTGGGCCATATGAAGCCTGCACAGTATTGCCTCGGTACTGACGTTATCAAAAGCACCCTCAATGTCGAGGAAGGCACCTAGAGTGAATTCCTTGATATTGTGCGATTTTTCTATCGCATAGACTACCCTATGCAGAGCAGGCAGTATCTACCGATTTTCGCCTTATGTACGCGTTGTGTGATTGTGACAGATAACCGTCACGAATCTCATCCCTTACGTACAAGTCTATTATTCGTTCCAGCGTTTTCATAAGGAAGGACGATAGACTGATAGGCCTAAGGTCCTTTGCAGTAGCATAGTTGACTTTACCCGACCCGTGGTATGAAAACCACCCTAACTTCCTTCCAAGCTTGAGGAACATAACCTTCTAAATAGGGGAATGCTTCCGGGGGGACAAAGCCACTATGTCGCACACGCTCATGGTACATACTGTTGGGGTAGTAAGCCCCAGAGATCAAGTTATTGACCAAAGTCATTGCCCTCGCAACGTGGCTTCGAATCAGCTTTATCAGATAATTGTCTATCCGCACAATCCTTGCCCCATCGTATAGGACCTCGCTGGGATAGAATTTAGTGTACTCGGATTCTGGTGTTCTGTGCAAAGAGAGACAAGTCCTTAGACTTAGACATTGTCTCTTAAACACTCGAATTCTTTCCATCAAGCTGGCACTCACATTGAAACAAACAGGACATCCTGTGCCTGATTAAGGCAATGTAGCAGATTACCTTCACTCTGGAATCAAGCTGGCTACTATGGAACCGGCATCTTATCAGTGCGAAAGCGCCCCGAGCCCCTGCCGGAGCAGCATCCACATTTTTATCAAAATATGGATACTGATCCAGCCAGATCTCAAGGTATTTGACAACACTTCTATTTGCCAGTGGACGCCCATCCGGTCCATGGATTGAGAACCTTCGCCAGTGCTTTCTAGTGCCCCTAGAGGCCCTAGACAAAGGCATTCTGAAGTTGATTTTCGAATTTCAGTCATCACAGAACCGCTGAATTTTGTCGAAGGCACGCTGAAATAAAATAGCAATGACGTCGGTCGTTGGACCTGATCTGTACGCAATTAAGTCATCCGCGTACGCTATCGATTGGGGAAGAGAAACTATCAGATCGCTGATGTAAATGCTGAAAGGGATCGGCGAGTTCACTGTGCCCTGTTGCCGTCCATTTTTAGTATCGAATGTTTGAGTAGAAGTCACGTTGGCAATTTTCACAACGAACTTTCTACCCTTCATCATGTCATGGATTACATATAGCAATGGTTTACTTATGCCCAACTATTGGAGCTTGTTGTAGAGTCTTTCTAACCATACGGTGTCGAAGGCTTTTTCCAAGTCAACCAGGCAGGCTCCCGTACATTGGTTTTTGCATTTATTCCATTTGATATCCGAGACGAGTTTCGACGCGGCATGTTTGGTATCATGCCCCTCCCTGAAACCGAATCGGTTATCCGGAATGATATTTTTGACCTCAGCCCATTTAGACAGGGCTCTATGATACTCGGAAGGAGACTTATCATGCGGAAAAGTCCTCTTAGGGATTGGTTAGACCACCGCCGTTTTCCAATCCACCGGATAATATGCATTATTCAGTGCATTGTTAAACAGGATGGTGTACCTCTCTATAGCCACTGATGGGAGGTGCCTGAGCACAACATTGGATAATCCATCAATACCCGAGCCCTTTATCGAAACAATCACAACTTTGGATGAAATCGGACATCATTGTAAGTGAGATCTGCTCAGCACTGACTTTCTGTTTATACAGGGGTAAGCCATCTACATGGAGGACATAGGCTCGGACATACAGGGCTGGCAACCTGGCGAGAAGCCAGCAAAGATCCCTGTTTCAATGCCTGGGTCATGCTCACTTACAGCTACTTAGCGGCGCTCTCTGGATAGCCTCTACAACAACCGTTAAGAGGTGAACAAATGTATGCAGCTATCGCCCTAGGCAAGAGGGTTCTACAATACCCGACCAGACTGGCAGTTGTGCGGCGGGCAAGCAACCCGCCTATGTAAAACAAGACAAGTTATGAAAGAGCAAAATGCTTCGTCTAAACGACGACACAGCAGGAAAAAGGAACAGGATTTGCGGTATGCTCCTGGAATGTCAGAACTCTGTACACTCTTGGAGCTGCTCATAAACTGGAAACAATTCTCACGCAGTACAAGGCGGATATTACTGCGGTCCAGGAAATACGCTGGATAGGAAACGGCATGATGAGGGAAAAAGATTGCGACATCTAAGAGTATTACAGCTGTCGCAAAACATTGCACATGTTGGGGTGCGGATTTGTCGTGGGAAACCGGTAAGAGTCGAAAGTCGTCGACTTTAAGCCTATAAGTGATCGCCTGGCTGGGATCCGCATCAAAGGCCGATTTTGCATAATCAGCCTCATATGTGCACACGCCTCTACCGAAGAGGCTGAAGAGCCCACCAAAGAGGACTTCTATGATCTCTTAGATAACGTCTACGGAGCTCGTCCGATATTCGATGTTGAAATCCTCCTTGGGAACTTCAATGCCAAAATCGTTAAGGAGAACACCTTTGGCGGAGTGATCGGAAAGCACAGCCTCCACGACACAACAACGGATAGCGGCTTCCGACTCACGAACTTTCCGACAGCTCGTAGTGCGGTAATAAGAAGCACAAGATTTCCCTGCAAGCGAATCCACACAGCAACTTGGCGATCTCCAGATAGTCGAACCGCCAACCAAATCGACCATGTGCTCATTGACTCAAGATATTCGTCAAACATCCTGGATGTATGAACTCGTAGCAGCAAGATTCAGAGCTCGACTGTCCAATGCCAGAAAGCTGCACCAGCCCACCAGCGGTATGACATTGGACGAACCTTCAGTGGTATACTGCAGAATGTAAACGCCAGAGCATTCAAGAGATTTCTGAAGGGGAACGTCTGACGGCGAACATTCGAGAAAGTGGAACGATGACGAGGGCGATTATTCTCTCGCCCTCGAGAGCATTCAGTTTTCGGGATTCAATAACGAGTGATCAGTGATTGAACTTTCTGCGTTCAATCTATGGTCCCCTTTGCATAAATAGAGAGTGACGAGCTGCACGACGACATCAGTCTAGTACGACATATTCGGACTCAACGTCTAAAATGGCTGGAGTATGCAAAGCGAACGAACAACGCAGCTCTGGCCCGAATCCGACCCCGAAGGACGACCAAATCACACTCAGGTGGAAGAGGACCTTAACCAACTGGGTATGCGATAGTGGAAGCAACTAGTAAAAGATCATGCCAGCTGGAGAAGATTGTTGGTTGGGGACCAGGTTTTCACCAGACTGTAACGCCACCTAGGTAAGTAAGTCTTGCCTGAAAATATATTGTTGTCCAAGTGAGATGCAAAATAAGGAAGAATTCTGGCATCGGCCCCATACAACCGCAGCCACCTGATGCGAAATTATGGTTCCTGGACGACCTCTAGAACCGAAGACCTGGAACTCCTTCTAAACGCACACTTTCCGGGCAGTAGTAACTCGGCTATGACACCTCCGCAGATCATCCAGCCGACGACATCCTCCTTCAAGCGTGCTCCCAACCTGGTCAACAATAACATTGTCCTATGGGCCATACAAATCTTTGAACCCTACAAGTCCCCAGGACCGGATGGGATTATACCAGCTGAGTTCCAGCAAGTAGCTGATATCATCCTCCCCTGGCTTGTGGTTATATATAAGATTCGCCTCTCCCTATCCTACATCCCCAGCAAGTGGAAGGTAACCAAAGTCAAAAGCTCCCACACATATGCTAATGACTTGAGACCTATTAGTCTTACTTCTTTTCTATTAAAAACTCTAGAGAAGATTTTAGACGTACACATCCGCTAAAGCTGCATCTCAGGACGGCTGTCGGATAACCAACATGCCTACAACAGAGGCAAATCCGTGGAAACAGCACTCCACTCACTGGTCAGCAAAATGGAAAAGGAATATACTCTAGTCGCCTTTCTCGACATTGAGGACGCCTTAAACAATGTTGAACCATGGGCCGTCACCAAAGCGCTGTCTGACCTGGGTGTAACGTGATCGGTGTTAGAACTTGTACGACAGCTGCTAACACAAAGAGTCGTCAAAGCCAACTTCGCTGGTGCCGTCTCAACTAGAATGGTCAGCAGAGGTACACCACAGGGTGGAGTACTCTCCCCTCTCCTCTGGAACGTTGTGGTCAACGAACTACTGCTGTTGCTTGAACAGGAAGGGTACGCTATGACCGCCTATGCAGATGACATTGCTATTGCCCCCACAGGAAAATTTCCCAGCACTCTATGCGACCTTATGCAGAGTGCATTACATACAGTAGAAACCTGGACGCAGGACTGTGGACCGATCTAGTACTGTTTACTGACAAATATAAAATTCCGCCCCTCAACCCACCGAGGCTGGGTGAAACCCAACTAATAATCAAAGAGCAGGCTAAAATCTAGGCCTAGTCCTTGACAGGAGTCTGAACTGGAAACCCGACATTGTTGACCGCGTCAAAAACGCAACTGTTGCCCTCTACAGCTGCAAGAAAGTGGCGGGCAGGAAGTGGGGTGTCCAACCAAACACTGGCTCTACACAGCAGTCATAAGGACTATCCTCCTGTTTGGCGTCGTAGTCTGGTGGGACAGCTCTAGACAAGGCAGTCAATCGAAACCTTCTGGGGAAAGTGCAAAGATTTGCCACCTTATACATAAGCGGAGCGATCAGATCAACCCCACGGAGGCCCTAAATATTCTATTACATCTTCCACCATTGAACCTTTTCAGCAAGCAAGTTGCTGCCTGCGCGACCCTAAGGATGAGAAGCATAAGATAATGGCCCACATCACAAACAGACCATACCACCATTCTAAAACATTTCAAAGTACCCATGGACACAGACTACATCATCCCGCAGAATGTGATCACTAGGAACTTCGAAGTTGTCCTTCCATCCAGGGAGGAATGGGCTGAAGGGAAAGTCGTACCAAAGGACTCGATCTCCCTCTATACCGATTGCTATAAGATGGAGTCGGGGGTTGATGAAATTGTATGACAACCCTTTGCAACATGTATTGTCTCGCATTCACGTATCGATTCAACCCTTAAACTAAAACCACCACTTTGTGTTCATTCCCTGTTTGTACTCCTTCATAATAACATGTACTGATATTGTTCCTCAGAAGAACTTTGAGTTTTCTTTAATAGGTTATGTGCCCAGGTACTGCACTGTGTGTGTCTGTGTATCTCAGTTCGTTAGAAGTGTTTAAAAAGTATATACTTTAAATAAATAAAAACAAAATTAAAATGAGTACTCCGGTTTTGCAAATTGACAAATTAGACGAAACTAATTATGACAGTTGGTCAATCCAAATGAGGAGTGTGTTGGTGCATTCAGGTACATGGAAGATTGTGAACGGAACTGTGAAGGTGGAAGGAGATATCGCCGCAGTATCCAAGTGGGAATCAGATGACGAGAAGGCCCTAGCATCCATCTTCTTAAGCGTGAAGCCAACACAGTTGGCATATATTCGCAACTGCACGAAGTCACACGAAGCCTGGAAGAAATTGGAGGAGATCTACAAGCCGAAGGGTCCACTGCAAAAGGTTTCCCTCTATAAGAAATTAATAAACCTGAAGATGTCAGAAAATGGAAATGTGGTACAACACCTAAACGATTTCTCTGAACTTTATGGAAAATTACAAGAGACTGGTATCGATGTTCAGGAGGAGCTTTTAGCGATAATGCTGATGTCAAGTTTACCCAGGCAATACGATAATTTTGTCATAGCAATGGAAACCCGCGACGAATTGCCAAAGTTGGAAACATTGCGTCAGAAGCTGCTAGAAGAGGGAAAACGCAGACAAGAGAAGGTTGAAGAAGATACGCCACAGCAAGCGCTGATTGCAAGAACTACCAACAAAGAAAGGAAAACTACAACAGGCTACTACAACTATGGGAAAAAGGGTTTCAAAGGGAAGTGCTTTGTGTGCGGTATAGCAGGTCACATCGCCAGCAAATGTGAAAAAAGAAACAAAAGCAGCAGAACACAGGCTATGTCGATGTTGGCGGCGACAGATTGTCCATCCCTCAGTCGTAAAAAATGGTACGTCGACAGCGGAGCAACGGCACATATGTGTAACGACCGCAGTATGTTTGTCAATTACCAACACCACAACGAGATCATCTCATTGGCCGGAGACAAACACATACATGCTATAGGCAAAGGTGATGTATTATTAAATGATAAATGTTATGATATAATACTTGAAAATGTTTTGCATTCTCCCATATTGCAGGCGAACTTCATCTCTGTGAACAAGGCTGTTAATCGAGGTTTAACTGTAACGTTCGACAACGAGAGAGCATCAATCGCACGACCAGATGGCGACGTCGTTTTACACGCGCCGAGAAGGGCAAACATGTTTGAATTTCATAATGAGGTCAAACAGGGGTTGTTTTCAATGAGCAACAAAAATAGCACTATTGGTTGGCACAACCGCTACGGGCATCTGAATTTTAAGAGTCTTCATGATTTGTCGAGTAAGCATATGGTAAATGGCATGAATATAAGTGGTGACTACGAACCAACGTGTAGAACATGTATGCTGTCTAAAATCCATCTAATACCATTTCCCCAAGAATCACAAACGCGATCAACCGAGTTGCTAGATCTTGTCCATAGTGATGTTTGCGGTCCGTTTCGAAATGCATCCGTTGGGGGTTCAAAGTACTTTTTGACTTTTATTGACGACAAATCGAGAAGAATTTTTGTTTACTTCCTGAAGGCAAAGAGCGAAGTGTTTGAAAAGTTCACATTGTTTAAGGCTCAGGTTGAACGTCAAACGAGTCGTAAAATAAAGGTGATTAGAACCGACAACGGAGGAGAGTTCGTTAACTCAGAATTTAATGAATATTTGGACAAAGAAGGAATCACTCGACAACTGACTGTGCCACACACACCACAACAAAACGGGGTAGCAGAGCGCGCCAACAGAACTCTGGTCGAGATGGCAAGATCGATGATGCTGCATGCTAATGTCAAGCAAAGCTTATGGGCAGAGGCAATAAATACGGCAGTTTACATTAGGAATAGATGCCCTACAAGAAAACTACACAATATGACTCCATATGAGGTTTGGTGTGGCCGAAAGCCCAGCGTCCAACACCTAAGAACGTTTGGCTCTTGCGCAGTGGCGCTAAATAACACCAGAAGCAAATCGAAGTTCGATGCAAAAGGCAGCCAACTCATCATGGTGGGGTATTCGACGGCGGCTAAGGCATATCGTCTTTATGATCCGAAGAAGAATAAAGTACTTGAACATCGTAATGTGCTATTCGATGAAAATTCATTCGATCATCATGGTGACGTTATAGACAATAGGCAAGCATGTTCAGCCAACGAATACTTTGTTGTTAATATCGATACGCAGGATACTCAGGTAGCGGAAAATTATGTCGATAATGACAAAAGAGTATCTGACATTTATAATGATGATAAAAACGGAAATATTCAACACAATGAAACCCGTAGTGAGGAAAACAGCAACAGCGAGGAACATGCTGATAGTCTAGAACCTACCAATGACGATAACAGCAAAGAAAATGCGGTGCAAGAACCGCGAAAAGTCGGACCGGGAAGACCTTCATTTGTTCGTACTGGAAAGCGTGGCCGGCCAAAGAAACAATGGAACGAGTTATGTAGTGCCATTGACGAAAACATACCACAGACAGTCGAAGAAGCAATTTCTAGTGATACTGGTGAAAAATGGATTAATGCTATGAATGACGAATACCATTCCCTAAGAAAAAATGAAACATGGTCGATGGTAGATCTCCCGAGTGGCCACAGAGCAATCCCGTGTAAATGGGTATACACAATTAAGAGGAATGTCAAAGGAGAGATCGAAAGACATAAGGCTCGTTTGGTGGCAAAGGGTTGCAACCAACGTTTCGGGGTTGATTTTCAAGAGACATTTTCACCGGTAGTACGATATTCGACGATACGAATCCTTTTGGCATTGGCCGTGAAACAGAAGATGCATTTACATCAGCTTGACGTCAGTACCGCATACTTGAACAGTAATCTTCAAGACGAAATATACATGCAACAGCCAGAATACTTTAAGGACCAAAGATTTCCAAATAAAGTCCTTCACCTCCATAAAGCCATATATGGATTGAAACAGAGTGGAAAGGAATGGAACGCAAAACTGGATTCCACTTTGAAAAGTATGAACTTCATTCCATGCGACAATGAACCTTGTTTGTATAAGGGAACTGAAAATGGTAAATTAGTGTTGATAGCTGTTTACGTAGATGACATAATTGTGGGTTGTAGCGACATACCAATTATTTCAAAAATAAAGGCCAAAATATCAGAATATTTCGAAGTAAGCGACAAAGGCAAGCTGCGACATTTCTTGGGGATGGAAGTTGAACGTGATGGTGAAACTGGTTCGATAAAACTAAGCCAAAGTCAATACATCCGTGATCTTTTGGATAAATACGGGATGACAACTTGTAAACCAGTAGCTGTACCACTGGAAGCAGGATACGAGGTTAGTTGCACGAATAATTGTGAAAAAACTAATAAACAAGAATACCAGTCATTGGTTGGAGCTTTGATGTATCTTGCTATTTCCACACGTCCCGACATTTTACATTCGATATCCAAAATGGCTCAGAAAAATGCCGATCCGCACCAGGAACACTTTACGAAATTAAAACATATCCTGCGCTATTTAGCCGGCACCGTCAATTTGAAATTGATATATGGGACAAATGGCAATCATTTGGAAGGATTCGTAGATGCTGATTGGGGCGGCGACACCATAGACAGAAAATCATACACAGGCTTCATATTTTTCTACTGTGGGTGTCCAATTACATGGCAATGCAGGAAACAGCCTTCTGTGGCGCTGAGCAGTACAGAGGCCGAATATATGGCTGCATCGGACTCTAGCAAAGAAGCAATTTATTTGAAGAAGCTCCTGATGGAAATTAATGCTTTGGAAGATAGTGCCATCCTCCTTCATATCGACAATCAAGGGGCTCAAAAACTCGCGGAAAACTCAATATACCATAAAAGAAGCAAGCATATCGACATTAGATTCCATCACATACGGGATTTGGTAAGAAATGGCGATATTAAATTGAAATACTGCCCTACAGCTGACATGATTGCTGACGTGATGACGAAGAATTTGCCGAAGACGAAACATTATCATTTTATGAATCTAATGAATCTAAAGTAGATTTTAATTAATGTATTCGAACTATACTCTTGTAATTGAATATTGACAAGTTTTATTTAATCAATTTATTTGTATGTACAGGGATCATACATGTTGAGGAGGAGTGATGAAATTGTATGACAACCCTTTGCAACATGTATTGTCTCGCATTCACGTATCGATTCAACCCTTAAACTAAAACCACCACTTTGTGTTCATTCCCTGTTTGTACTCCTTCATAATAACATGTACTGATATTGTTCCTCAGAAGAACTTTGAGTTTTCTTTAATAGGGGTAGGTAGTGGAGTCTTCTCCGAGGAACTTAACGTCAACCCATCTTTCAGGCTCCCAAATTACTGTAGTGTGTATCAGGCTGGAATAATAGCGATAACGGCAGCCCTTGCATGGCTCAGGATGAATGTAATATCCGCTAAGGGTATTATCATTTGCACGGATAGCCAATCTGCGATAAAATCCCTGGAAGCGGTAACCCACAAATCAAAGTCATCTCTTAACTGTCGCCTATCTCTAGATGAGATGGCTGAGCAGTTCAACATTAAAGTATTGTGGGTTCCCGGGCATAGGGATATTCCAGGAAACGGAATACGGCCGACGAACTCGCAAAGTTAGGGTCAAGCACACTCGGGTACCTAGAAACACCATAAAGTACGGTCAAGCATATGATAAAACTTCAAACCATAGAGGCGACAAACCTCCAATGGAATGATAGTAATATCGGCTTTATCACCAAACGATTTTGGCCTAAGTTAAACCTAGGACGAACCAGGGACTTAGTGGCAACGTTAAGTACTCTAGTGGGTGTCATTACAGGTCACTACATCATTGGAAAACATGCCGCCAGACTAGGGCTACGCTCCAACGACTTCTGTTGCGGCTGCATGGACGATGAGGAAGAGGAATCAATACATCACCTCCTCTGCTCATGCCCCTCTTTTGCGAATCGCAGGAGGATCTACCTCGGCGCGCCCTTCTATGACAATCATAGTGAGCTAGCGGAACATAAAATAGCTCAACTCCATCCCTTCATCAGAAGCACCGGTTGGTTCTCAGGTAGCGGATCAGGGTAACTTGATCCATGTTGTATCACATGCCAACTACGTTAACCTAACCTAACCTAACCTAAGTGAGGTGCAGGAAAAATACGTCAACATGGTAAGGGCGCTGCGCCTATCTTCTCTTGTCTTCACATGCCTTCGTGAGTCGATTGTTATCGCCTTACTGAACCTATTTCAATGGATTACAGAAATCGAGGTTATGTGCTTCATAGGAGATACAATAAATTCCGGCAGGCAGATATATGATTCTAAACAATCGACAGAGCAACAACTATTCACAGACCATTTGACCAATTTGCGAAATATGACGCTGGTCTTGGGGATCTTTTAAACATAAAATGTACACCATCACCACCATTCTTGACATAAAAACAGCATCACAGCCGATATAAACGCCATAGAAACGACCCTATTTCAGGATGCCATCAAAAATGTTGACCATAGAATGAAAGTCCGTATGTAAAGCCAGCCAAGGAGACGATTTGAGTATAACTATTCTGAACTCATAAATGGCACTGATGAACCTTCAAAATGAAATACCCAGCTCAGACCATATTTAAATCCAAACGACAAGAGCCACCTTCAAAGGATTTGTTTTCAAAGCGCCCGTGTTCATCTTTCTTTTTTTTTTTTTTCTTGTTGAAGGCTTCTGCTATCCGCTGGAGCACTCAGACGCAAACACTGGTCCATTATACTCCAGACAGACACCTTACATTACTGTATTTTCCCCGTTGTCCGGAGAAAAGTGAGGAGGAGCTTCAGTGATGTAGAGCTAAGGGATTCGGCACACACCACGTCGGCTCCAAGGGTGCGCTACCGTGCGCGAGCAAAGGCGGGACAATCACAGAGGAAGTGCTCTGCAGTGTCATCCTCCTCTTCGCCACATGCAGCACAGGTAGGCGTCTCACAGATGCCGAGCACGTAGAGATGCTTGGCAAAAGTATAATTGCCCGTGATAACTCCCACAAGCCTTCTGCAGTCGACTCTCCTCAAAGACAGAAGGAATGCTGCAGATTTTTTGCAGACATCAGGGCATACGCGCTTAGTCATCCTGCAACCTGGACAATCTCCATCTACGGTTGTGTGTATTAAATACACAATCGTTAATGTAGGAATTTACCGTGGACGCAGCTAGACCTTGGGCGGGTTTAGAAGAGAGAAGCTCTCCTCTGAACCCATTCTGGCGAGTTTATCAGAGATCTCATTCCCTGGGATCCCAGAGTCTGCCGACTTTGTTCAGGAAGGACTTGAGTTCAAGCACTAATTTGGAGCTAGTTAAGAGATTACACACAGCTTTTAGTGCAGCTTGGCTGTCACTACAGACGCTTATGCTTTCCCCCTTCCACACCATAGTGCATGGCCATTAGGATTGCGTATATCTTTGATTGGAAGACAGACGCTTATTTTCCTAAGGAGAAGCGCAGTCGGATGTTTTCGCGCTCAAAGGAGACCCCAGCACCGGAAGCCCGCCCAGACCTGGAGCCATCCGTGAAAATGCGAGGACTATCCTTACCAGGTTCAGTATCCAGCCATAGCCAATCCTGACGCCATGGAAACTCGACTGTGAAATTACGGCGCAGTAGAATAACGGACGTCAGTGCGCCAGAAGGCATGTCCAAGATTCAGAGGTCGCAGGACAATCATTGCGTAAACACGCCGTTATTCCGATGCGGCCTATACCAAAAGCCATGTCTCTTCAGACGAGACATGGCTTTCACAGCACACCCTCCGATAAATATATCAAGAGGTGGAAGGTTCATCATAACATCTAGAGCAGCGCCCGGCGTGCTGGGGAAAGCCCCGTGCAGCTGAGACAAACCGTTCTTTGGAGTTTGGTGAAAGAGGCTACGACGTGTTTGCGTTTTGGTCTGTTCCACCAGACAACCGATGCATATGAGATTATAGGTCTTATCATTGCCCTGTAGATCCAAAGGACCTTTGCTGGTGATAAACTCCATGTTTTGCTATAAGCTCCTTTGCATTGCCAGAAAGCTGACAACGCTTTGGTGGTTTTTGACTCAACATGCTTTGACCAAAGAAGCTTGCTATCTAAGATGACTCCTAGGCACTTAACCTCCTTGGATATCGGGATGGAAGTGCCTTTTAGTACCAGCTGAGTCATGTCAGTATTTTTCCTCCTTCTCGTAAAGACAACGACATCGGTCTTAAGAGGACTGACTGACAGCACATTTCTAGTACACCAATCATCGATCACATTTAGCGCCACCTGTGCTTTGAGACGGACAGTCGCCGACAGAAAGAGTGGTGACATCATCCGCATAGGCCTGGGCATAGATTCCAGAGGCATTGAGAGCATCGAGCAGAGAATCGACCACCATGCACCATAACAGCGGAGACAGGACGCCACCTTGCGGGCAGCCCCTGATTACGCCGGATTTGATATACTGGTCGAGGCCTGCATCAGCGGTCAATGTCCTGTGCATGAGCATTGCCTTGATCCATAGGACCATTGCTTCATCTACGCCATTATGTCTGGCTGCGTTGCTCTTGCCGTCAAAAGTTGCGTTATCAAAAGCTCCCTCAATGTCGATGAAAATGCCCAGCGCGTACTCTTTCCTTTCGAGCGCGCACTCAAAGCGCAGTCTCGCAAGATTTCCCGCGCTGGTAAGCATGTTGCATCTCCGAAACAGGGTGCATTCGAAGGGCAACTTTGCGCACGTGCAACTCTACCAGTCTCTTCATGCTTTTCAGCAGGAAGGATGTTAGACAAATTGGTCTGAAGCTCTTGGCAAGTAAGAAGTCCTCTTTTCCCGTTTTGGGAATGAAGACCACACTTTCACTGTGCGCCAAGGAATGGGTATGTGAGCAAGTGCTAGACTAGCAGTGAAAATTCTTTTCAAAGTAGGAAGCAGCTACCTTATATCTTTTTGCAGCATAACAGGGTATATTCCGTCGGTACCCGGCGATTTGAAACCATCGAAGGATGCCACAGCAAATTCAATAGCTTCAGTCGTAACCACGCGCGACGCAATATACCAGTTACCCCGAGCTGTTTTCATCGTTTCAGTTGCAGTTTCCCTTGAAGGAATGTGCAAGGAGCCGATGTCGATCTGATTTCCTGGAAAATGAGTCTCAAACTGTAAACTAAGAGTTTCCGCTTTAGACTCAGTAAAGGTACCATCAGATTTTCTGAGTGCATCCAGCTTTGTCGGTTTTCCCCGTTTGAGGACTTTAACCAACTTGCTAGTCGCACTCAGAGACTTGATCTCTTCGCAGAACGTCCCATAAGGATCGTTCTTCGATTCACGATTAAGTTTTTCATATTCCTTCTGCTCCAACCGATACTTGTGCCAGTCATCTTCCGAATTCGATTTGAGCGATCTATTCAGAAGAATTCTGGCTTCCCTGCGAAAGCTTTGGAGCTCGGCATTCCATCAGGGGACCAATTTCCTACAGGGAGGTTTGCTGACAGGACATGCGAGTTCAAAACAACTGCTGATGACGCTATTCAGGTTATGAACAGCGTTCTCTACCAATTGCTTCGTTCTAAGTCTAGGTAGGGCCTGAGTGGATTTCTCGAGCTCCTCTCTAAACCGTACCCTGTCTGTCCTTCTCGGATTCCGTCTAGGCTGCGAGGAAGAGGTCCCTCAACCTAATCGGAATTCGATATATTTATGGTCCGACAGCGTAGCATCAGGCAAGACTCGACAGTTAGTGATGTCCTTCACATATCTGTTGAATAGGGTCAGGTCAATCACCTCCTGTCGTCTTGTCGTAACAAACGTTGGTTGAGAGCCAACATTGTTGATGGTAAGGTCAGGCGAGAGAATGAAGTCTAAAAGACGGTCCCCTCTTGTGCAGTGTTTTGGGCATTAGCATCGCAACACAAGATGAGACCGATCCTTCTGGCTTCACAATACTCTACGAGTTCAGAGACTTCGTTCGGTGGTGGGGGTAGTAACGAATCCTAGGGAAAATAGGCAGACGCAACGACGAAGTGTTCTATTGCTCTGTGTGTTTTGTAGCTTACTCTAGCAGCCACCAGATCTTGTCCGCAAAAGTGCCCAAGTTTGGTTGCCGATAGTTAGTTCGATATGATGAGGCCGACCTTAGGCCTTTCGGATCGCTCGTCATAAAGAATCGTAGCATCACGTATACCACCGTGTTCATCTTACTTCTTGGATATTTAGTTACAGAAACTCGGACCTATACCATTTGTCTCCCATATTTTCTGCAGTATGAGCTCTGGCGCAATATGTTGCTTCCATTTTTAGCGGTAATAAAATCACAATATAGCGTATCGGTCGTAATATGTTTCCACGAATGCTATATGCAACACTGTACCAAACACACCCTTATGCTCGATAAATTACATCTTCCCCATCAAATATGCTCACGTTGATACAGAACACTATCTGCTGCCGTCGAAGGATGCATCTTGTACGAGTTGTGAATACGTCAGAAACACACTTTCATAGATTCGTTCTGAAATTTATTCACAACTCGCTACATGCCATCAACCGAAGCTCATACACGCGGAGAAACTCCTTCAGATTCTTAAGTTGGATAATAGGAAAGGGAAAAAAGTTTAATGGATTTTCAGGCGCTGCATCGTATCCTATCCACATTTTCGAGCACCCCTCGACGGATTAATTTTGCGAGCATCCTCGAACTTTGCCGTCGTTTTTCGCGCGAATAATTCTTCAACAGGACCCACAGAGGCACTCATCATTTACGCATCCTGTTGAAAGTGAGTTTTCCCATTATTGACACCCGAACAGGTTGGAATGACACATACCGCGCATCTGGCATGGAACTGATGTGGCAATTTCGAAATATTGACATTTATCCACTAAGAAAAAAAAACAACTGCGAATTGGATGATTGCAACTCAGTGGAATCAGTGAGACGATAAGAGCAAATACCGCAACTCTTAACCACCACAGATAGGTACACAGGCCTTATGAAAGGATGATACCTGTCTGTTTATTTGGATTCGGACTTATTTTTTCCCAAAGCACAAACACTCCAAATGCCAATCACGAGTCCTTGTTGTTCTACGATCCGCAGAAAATCAAAGTCAAACACCCTTGTGTCTTTGACACCACATATACCACTGACTGTAAACCAATGAGGGCGGATTGGGAGGAAAACAATTTCCTAGTTGAGCAAAAAGGATAATAGGCTTTAAACAATATCCAACTTTATTACCTTTAAGCAAGTTGTTATCCTTTTTGTTGAACCCAACTTGCCAGTGACCGTCTCAAGGACTATTTGCACTGTAAAAGCGAAAAGTGCTGACTGAAGAGACCCTTGTTATCCGAAATTCACTTCTGGTGCTCGTGGTAACTTTTGTAACCTTCCCGATTCATAACAATTTCGTGTTTCATTCTTTTCCATAGCCCCGGAGTAGACTGGTCGACTAGAGTGAGGACACCGCACGTTAAGTAAAGGTGCTTATTCAGCCACCCACATACGTGTACATACGCCTACACGTGCGGTTGAGATATAATTATTGTTTATACGTATCCTGGCTTGGTTTTTAGCTCAATTTCGGGTAGAAAAGGGTTAAAGTGCCTAACGGGATACCTTTCTCTTATATAAAATGCAAAGGCAAGATCTCCAAACTCACTGGGCCATGAAGTGGCAGTTCGTGGAAATTGGAAAACCAATTATATCCGCATTTCTTTACAATCAGCTACATAAAAGGACCTTTCATTCGAATTCTTGTCGTTTTCCGTCGATATCTGACTTGTATGCCAATGCCCTACAAGCAGTTGTTTATTTTTATCGCACAGGATATACGTATGTCCTTGAGTAAAATTGGAGCAACCTTCAGCTGAGATTTCTTGCTCCAAAAGACCGCTTATGTCATAAGTCGTTTTTAAATAGATACCAGACAACGGTGCTCATGGATAACCTTCACCAAACGGTCAACAATCTCCAGGAAAACATTCAAAATTCTTTACTCCCTTTGCTCCCGTATAGCAGTCACACAACACTTGTCCAGAGAAAGTCAAGTCAGGCAATCGCACCACTCCTTAGTGGATTAGTAAACTGGCCAAGCTAAGAGCACTGACCAGACAACAAAGCTAAACGGACTGGTGACTGGATACAGTACCGCGCCTCACTCCGCAACTACAACCAGGTGAGTTTCCAAAGGAGACTCATGGAAAAAGTTTTGCAGCAGTCTATCAGACATTCAGAGCACCGGTCGTATCCACAGAGTCCTCGCCAAAGAACACACTAATCGAATTGGACTGTTGAAAAAAGCAGATGGCGGAAAATGGTCCAGAAATATTAGAAGTTTTAACCAGTACGCACTTCCCATCATTTCCTCCACTCTTTCCAATACACCTCCGCAGATCAGGGTAACCAGACTCAACAGGGAGGATTAGAAGTGAGCAGGAGCAATATTTCACGACAAATGTATAAAAAGATCCATTAACCCCTTTGAGCCTCTTAAATCTGCTGGGAAGGATGGTATCTTCCCAGTCCTCCATCAGAAAGGAAGTGCGCAAACCAGCCATATGCTAATCAACATGTCCAGAACCAGTTATGCACTGGAATACATACCGACGAGCTGGAAAGGGGTAATGGTAAAATGTATTCCCAGAGCAGGCCGTAGACCTACAAACCTGCCCAAATCTTACGGACCCATAAGCCTTACCTTTTCTTCCTAAAAATTATAGAAAAAACATTAAATAGGCGTATAAGAGACGGTTCTCTGAAAATATTATGCCTGCCAGCCTGGGAAATCAACCACGTATGTTCTACAGGAGCTAACAGTCCGGATCATCAACTCTCTGAGCTACAAAGACATTGCAACAAAGGTTGCTTTCTTGAAATCGAGGGTGCTTTCGACAACACTGACTACACCCAAATAAAACGCTGCATCCTCAGCATAGGGGTAGACAACACAACATGCAACGAATCAATGTGCGTAGCGACCGGACCCCCTGTCCCTGGGAAAAGAGGAACCTTGCCCTCCAGGTTGGTGGTTGCGGTTACGTAAAACAAACATTTTGTTTAGAAACAAATTGACGACGTCCGCAAACGAAAAAAAGGAAACGAATTCCGAATCTGAACTTGGAACGTTAGGTCCCTCAACAGACCAGGTGCAGCTGGACAACTGGTCAACTCTTTGGATTGCTATAAGGCAGACAGTCCGATGTCCGATGGGATGGGCCAGGCAAAAAGCGGATGATGCGGATTTGTTATTCGAGACAGACTCAGGAAAAAAGGTCTTAAGCTTCCATTATGTAAGCGAACGCCTCATAATTATCAACAATCTCGGTAATATAAGCTTAAGCTTAATATGTGTCCACGCCCCCACAGATGAGAAAAATGACCGACATCATCCTAGATGTCCGAACCTTTCGAGGAGCCAACATTGACTCGGATCACTACCTTGTTGCAGCCAAGGCACGGATGCGAATTTCTCGTAATCAACGGAGTCGAGTAAGAACACCAAAATTTAACTCGAAAAGCCGCAATCGCAGGAGACCGTCAGGACCTTCGCCGATCAAGTCGTCCTCAAGCTCTCTCGAGTCCAGATGTAGTCGGCACAAACCATATAATAGCAATGGAGTCTATGTCAGAACGCCATCAGAGAGGCCGCCTCAGCTGTACTCGGTTTCAAGCCACCACCTTCGAGAAACACCTGGTTTGATGACGAATGCAGACAGTCCCATGTATAGAAACAGAATGTATACATGGCTAGTCTGCATCGACGGACGAGAGCTACCCGCGAGCTCTATGAACATAAAAGGGGAGAGGAGTATGCGCTTCTGAGAAGAAACAAGAAGGAACACGAGAAGCGCTTAATCGAGGAAATGGGGAGATGTTATTGCAAGAACGACGTTCGAGAATTCTACCAAAAAGTAAAACGAAGGATAACTAATAGTTGAGCCACAGTCGATGCTGAGATTGTGGAAGGACAACTTCTGCAGACCGTATAAAGGCGATGATAGTCAAAATGCCGAAATGACGGCATGATGAAGACGAAAGAAAATCCCGTCCACCCGACCTAGACGATGTTAAGATAGCGATATCGAAACTTAAGTCTTATAAAGCTGCTGGAGCAGACGGACTCCCCGCGGAGCTGTTTAAAGCAGCTGGCGATGAGCTGGTCAGAAACATGCTTCAACTCATCTGCAAGATATGGTCGGAAGAATGCATGCCCGATGAGTGAAATCTCAGCCCGGTCCATGAAAAAGGAGACTCTTATGGCAGCGCCAATTACAGAGGGATAAGTCTCCTGTACATTGATCATCTCTGTCGTACTGTGTAAGCGCCTGAAACCGTTCGTTGACAATCTGGTGTGGTTTCAGGCCAGGAAAATCCACGATAGACCAAATATTTACACTACGACTGATCTTGAACAAGACCCATGAATTCCAGGTCGACATGCACTATCTTTTTGTCGACTTTAAAGCGAGCCCAGCTGTACAGAGCCATGTCATGCTTTAACATTCCTGCCAAACTCGTCAGACTGTGCAGGATGACTATGGAGAATTCTCGCTTCTCCATTAAGGTCGGAGGTGAACTGACCGAGACCTTCGATGTTAAAAAAGGTTTTAGACAGGGTGAGGCACTGTCATGTGATTTATTTAGCATCATGCTTGAAAAAATTGTGCGGGACTCTGCGGCCAATACAAGATGTACGATCTACTTCAAGTCTACACAATTGCTTGCCTACGCAGATGACATTAACGTTATCGGATGGACGAAGCGAGAAGTCAATGAGGCGTTTGGCTCTAAGGGTGAATGGGGACAAGACCAAATATATGCTGTCATCAAGGAAAGACGCGCAATACCGACGTCTTCGTCAGAACGTCACCTTCGGCAGCTATATTTTTGAAGTAGTCAAAGGACTTCGTCTACCTTGGCTCTATAGTGACTAGCAGCAACGCCACCAGCGCTGAGATAAAACGCAGAATAATTCTTGCCAACCGCTGCTTCTTTGGGGCAAGAGGCAACTGAGTAGTAGAGCCCTCTGACGAAAAACGCCAGAGGCTTGGACGTTATCAAAAGCAGATGAAGAGGCTCCTGAGCGTTTCGAGAGGAAAATCCTGCGTGCAAGCGTTGGTCCCGTTTGTGTAAACGGAGAGTGGAGGAGGAGATTCAACCAAGAACTGTACGGGCTGTACAGCGACATCGGCCTAGTTAGACGCCTTCGAATCCAACGTCTAAGATGACTGCAATACGTAGAGCGAATGGACATCACCGCTCTGGCCCGAAGGGTCTTCGACACCAACCCCGTGGAACGACCCAGCAGAGGACGACCGCATCTAAGATGGCGCGCACAGATGGAAAGGGACCGCCACCAACCAAGCGTGCGGCACTGGAAGCGGCTGGCCAAAGATCGTGCCGGCGGGAGAGGCTTGTTGGTCGAAGCCTTGGTTCACCCCGAACTAAAGCGCCATCTAAATAAATAAGTAAGAAATAGAAAAATAAACGCTTCACTAGGCAATGACAAAATCAGTGTAAAAGCTGTGAAAGGCGGGGTTCTCTCACCCCTCTTGACATGGACATCGTTGTCAATGAACTGAAAAACATGCTCAGCAACAATGGTTCCTATGTTCAAGGCTATGCCGATGACGTAGTGATCCTAATCAGAGGCAAATTCGAAGACACAATCTCTCAATTCCTCCAAAGGGCGCTCAATCTTGTTGCAAATTCGAAGGCACAATCTCTCAACTCCTCCAATGGGCGCTCGATCTTGTTGCGAACTGGAGCATAAAGGTTGCACTAAATGTCGACCCCAACAAAAGCACTACAGTCGCCTTCACCAAAAGAAGGAACAGGCATAAGCTCACCAAACCTACTCTCTTTGGTGAAGCGATAGAGCTCTCAAAAAAAGTCATATACCTAAGGGTAACTCTAGACGAAAAGCTCACTTGGAAATCTCATATTACAGGGACTATTGAGAAAGCCAGGATCTCTCTATGGACATACAAAAGTCTCACTGGAAAAAATTGGGGCACAAATCCCAAATATCCCGCTGGCTTTATACAGCCATCACCATTCTCACATACGCTGCGCCCGTCGTGTGGTACAAAACAAAACAAATATCAGTACAAGCCAAGCTCAACAAACTGCAGAAACTAGCTTGTATCTGCATTACAGGGGCTATGAGAACAACCCCTATAGCAGCACTAGAAGTCATCACGGACTTCCCACCTCTTCACCTCCAGCTGAAGAAAGAAACACTGGTCTTCGCCCACAGACTAATCGCGGAGAATGACTCTAACCGTAGGCTCTTTCATCCTGACAGTCTTACTGATCTAACCAGGCATGAAATCCTAAAGATATCTCACATAGTCAACTGTCTCCCCAGATAAAACTTCAGCCAAAACTACAAGGTAGAATCCTACGTGTGGTACACAGACGGCTCCCAGTATAGGGAGCTAATACCGGAACACACATCTATCACAGCATGGACAGATATAACATCGTATTTCAAGCAGAGATATTGGCAATTGAACTACACCAGCTGGCCAGTCAGAGGTTAACTCAGTCAGAGGTTAACTCATTTGAATACCTAGACACAGCGGCCATATAGTCAACGAAAAGGCGGACCTACTAGCAAGGAAAGGCTCCGCATAACCCTTCATGATGCCACTGCCTTTCTGCGGCATACCCATCAGCACCACCAAATGCTGCACAAACAGATGGTTAAGGTACTCGGTCGGTCACTACTGGTCACAAACGGAAGCTAGCAGACAAGCCAAGCCTCCCAACCACTTCCGCCATAAGAACGAAACAGCTCCTCATGATTTCTAGAAGTCAGATTCGTACAGTCACAGGCTTCCATACTGCACACTGTCCCAGTCAAAACCATGGGCATTATACAAGATGATAACGGGTGCTACAGTTCGGGGTGAACCTGGGCCTCAACCAACATGCCCCTCCAACTAGCACGATCTTTTGCTAGCCCTATCCATTGACAAAACACCCAGTTGGCTGAGGTCCCCTTCCACCTGTGTGCGCCATTTTAACTTCGGCTGTCCTCTGTTTCTTCGTCCCTCGGGGTTAGATTTAAACGATCTCCGGGATGCAGCTCCAGTCTCCAATCGCTCTACATGGCCTAGCCTTCTTAGGCTATGAATCCGTAGACGCCTGACCAGCCTCATGTCGCTATATAGCCCGTAAAGTTCGTGGTTAAGTCTTTTCCTCCATCGCCCGCAATCACGTGCAAAATCTTTCCCTCGAGCCGACTAAGGGCCTCCTCATCCGGTTTTGATGATGATGCTTCTGCGCCGTACAGCAGGAACGGGATGATAAGGGACATAGAGTCAACTTTGTCGTTCGGGAGAGGGCTCTATTACTCAATTGCCTCCTGAGCCCAAAAAAACGGCAATGGGCAAGAGCGATTCTGCGTTTGATTTCGGAACTGATATTGTTGTTCCAGGTCACTGCGGAGCCAAGGTAGACGAAGTCCTTAACTACGTCAAACTTATAACTGCCAATGCAAACGTGCTGGCCAAGACGTCGGTGAAGATTTGACCGATGGTGGCCTTCCCTGGCCTGAATCTGCACTGATAAGGACCTATCACCTTATTTACAAAAGGCTTCAGGCGTTCACACAAAACGGCAGAGAAAATTTTTTAGACGATGTTACGAAGACCTATTCCTCCGTAGTTGGCGCAGTCAGAGGGGATCCTTTCTTGTGGATCGGGCATCCGATGCTGAGACTCAATTCTTCGGGCATGCTTTCTTCTGACCATATCTTACAGATGAGCTGATACATGCTCCTAACCAGGTCATCCCCACCTGCCTTGAAGAGCTCAGCAGACAGTCCGTCTGGTAATCTTATGGTAATCTTAACTGCGTCGAAGTCAGGGGGACGGAATTCTCTGCGGTCTTCGTCGTTAAGAAATGGATCATTCACCCGACAGCGGCATATTGACTAATATCGCCGTTATACAGTCTGCAGAAGTGGTTTTTCCATATTCTCAGCATCGACTGCGATTCTACTACTAAGTGTCCGTTTTCATCCCTGCAGGCTTCTGTTCTGGCTTTATAACCTTGGCATGTTCGCTTTATCTGTTGATACAACTTTCGAACGTCACGCCTGCAGTAAGAGCTCTCCAAATCCTCAATCGCGCTCTTCTCGTGCTCTTTCTTCATTCTTATGAGAAGCTTATGTTTCTCCGTTCGTTTTAAATCGTGGAGGCCTTAAATGCATCCTGCCTCGCTGTGTGAGTCCTCCTGCATTCGTCATCGAACCAGGTGTTTCCTCGTAGTGAAGCCTTGAAACTCAAAACTTCGGATGTAGAGCTTTTCAGCGCTTTTTTGCAAATGCTTCACTGCTGTTCTATTGATAGCGTGGAGGATTGAGGTGTATTGCAGAGCTTAAGGGAGACGCGATCGGTAAAGGCACGAGCGGTTTCTGGCGATAGTAGCTTTCCTACGTCATAACTTTGTATTCTTACTCTACTCCGCTGCGTTCGTGATATCCGTAAGCGCATCTTGGCTACTACAAGATAGTGGTCCGAGTCGATGTTAGCCCTTCGGAAAGTTCGGACATCAAGAATAGTGGAGGAGTGTCTGACGCCGATCGCGATGTGATCAATCTGGTTCGTAGTCGATTGATCAAAAGACCGCCAGGTGCCTTTGTGTATATCGAGGTGCGGGAAGCGCGTAGGTACTGGCAAGAAGGAGATTTCGGCCGGTAGCAAGATCAATCAGCCTGTGTCCGTTATCGGATGTGGTGTCGTGTAGGCTATGTTTGTCGATGACTCTTTCAAAAATGCTTTCCTTACCCAGCTTAGCATTGAAGTCTCCTAGTGCAATTTTGATGTCATAGCTGACATTGGGCATACGTTCTGTCTAGGAGATCGTAGAACTCATCTATGGCGGAGTCATCCTTGTCTTCCGTGGGGGCATTGATGCAGATCAGGCTGATGTTTTAAAATGTAGCCTTGATACGGATCGTTCTGAGGCGTTTGCTTAGTTGCCGAAAGCTTAGGACTTTTTGCCTAAGACCAGCTCGAAAAACATATCCGCATCCGAGCAATGGTTGTAGCAGTCGCCGTAGTAAATGTCGCTGTTTTTCATCCGCTTTATACCCGGTTCATTCCATCGCATTTCCTGGATGGCGGTTACGTTCGCTTTATATCGGTCTAGGGCGTCCGCAATTGGCCTATTTAGTGACCTAACGTTCCCCGTACAGAGCCGAAGATCATTGTCCTTTTTTGCAAGGGTCGTCAATATTAATCCGGTTTTATCCGAGGCTTGTGGTTGTATCGGAGTTTGTATTATTTGTACGGTTACGGCTTACTAGGCCGTAGCCCATCCTATTTTTTTAGCGTAAGAGGCTCGCCATTCGCCCGTCCCCATCAGCAATTTCCAATAGGAAACCTCCATATGGCACCACGAGGTGGTGGGGATGGAACTCACTGACAGTGCCATCGTCTCTTAGGCAAGTGTTATATTATCTTGAAGTGGAAGCAATTGCTACTAGCTCATGAGCTCAGGATTTTTGAGTGAACTGTAAGTGGGGGATAGCACAATAGGACCATTAGTGCCCGCAGTGATTAGGCAATTTTGTCCCACCCCCTAATCCACTCTAACTCTAACTATCGCAGTCACAACTCACGTCATCCCTTTCACTTCGTCGGGTTTGATTGTACGTTCAAGTTTTGCTTTATCCGGTAGTCCTGACTCCCTTGGGGTATTTCTCTTATTGCGGCTTTTAGTCAGTTTCCATTTTTGTTATTTTGTAATTTTGGAAATTGAATATCTTTTTCACGGTCGAGTTTTGTCAATAGCCGAATGAAATAAGCCCACGGCATCACTTAACACAGGCGAAAAAGTTTCATTAAGATAACATGCCTTCCGCAGCCATGAAAGTTAGCAACAATGTTCAATGGTCCCGGAAATATTGCTCTGAGGGAGTTAGGACTTTTGTGAAAGAAAATATTTTGTTAATTTCATAGCTAGCGAAATGTACAGTTACAATTCCAGCTCACTGGACTGTTGTCCTTGGAGTAAGTTTTCAAGGAAGATGAAGAAGCATCTCATGACAGCACAACTTAGTTCGTTAAAATGAACCAAACTGAGCTGAACTTAAACAAGTGGAAGTGGTATTAGGGAGACAGGATAAAACACCCACAGTCCTTCGAAAAGAAAGTCAAAATTAGGATACCGCAATACATCGCAGTAGAATGGCATTCAAACTGCCAACTACAAGTAATATAGCTGACGGCTTGTCCTTAGATTCAGTTCACTGTTCACTCAAATTGGTCTATTTGAGACTATTTATAGTGATTTGCATGGTTCAAAGGATGAGAATGATAGAGTCATGTATCGCTGGAGCTCTTCCAAAATTTGTTTCACACTGGCAACTTATAGAACAGCAATTGAAACATTGCCAAAGCACCCATTGGGGGTGTCGGTTTTTAGAAGAAATCCTTGGAAGGTACAGCCTGCAGAGAGACTTACATATAGAAAAAAACAGAATGGGAGCACGGCCTTATTGCATCGATGGACGACAGTTTTTTTTTTTTCCTAGGGCTAGTGCTACTATTAGCAATAATGCACTGCGACCTTTGCAGATCTATTGTGCCTGTTAGCCGATTAGCCGAGTAGCCTCTCCACCTCTGTAATGAAGTTGAGAATGCTTCTCGTAGGAGCCAGGGTGATCCCCTCAGGAGTCATAACTTCACTGAGAAGGATGCGCTTCCTAAGATGGCAGAGAGCGGCACACTCACATAGTATGTGTTCTGCCGTCTCATCGTCCTCTAGACAGAGCCGACACTCAGTTTCAGACGAGAGACTAATTTTGTTTAAATGATATCTCAGACCGCAGTGTCCCGTTAGATAGCTGAATAGGCTTCTGATATCCCCTTTATTGAGTTTGAGTATGTCAATAGGGTGTTTGTTCAGGGGTCGTCTAAGTCGTTTAGATTGACGGAGTCCTCCAGAAGGACAGGTGTTGCTATTTTTCCCACTTGTCCAAGAGGTAATTTATCTTAGACCCGGGAATGCCGCAGAAAGGTTCCGGACCTATGTATTTGTCGCTGGAACCTTTTCTGGCAAGTTGGTCGGCAATTTCATTGCCCTTAATACCTTTATGTCCTGGCACCCACCAAAGTTTAACATTGTTTCTTTTGGCGAGCTCTTGCAGGGCGTCATGGCATTCCTTGACGGTTTTCGAGTTCGTGCTGTACGAACCCAGTGCTTTAAGCGCTGCTTGGCTATCAGAGAGTATGTTGACAGTTACTCCTCCGATGCCAGTCTCGAGATTTAGATTGACACATGTTAGGATGGCATGCAGCTCTGCTTGGAAGACGCTGGGGCTTATTCGCAGGGCCTTCGAGATCTTGCGTTTTGGTCCAAAGATGCCGGCGCCAACGCCAGAAGCCATCCGTGTACCACCTAAGGCCTTTGACATTCAGCAGGGGATCACTGTTTTCCAATGCTGAGCGATTTGGGATCAATATCTCAAATCTCTTGTCAAAGGTGAAGGTGTGTGGCAATGCGTCCGAGACTCTAGTAATCATATCCAGCTCGGGAAAGTGTTGTAATATGGACATGTGGCCTGCAGGTCTACATGGCATATTTGTTCCCGAGCAGAGGATTTTGATTGCACTGCGTAATGCCACCTTCTTGATAAAAAGATGCAGTGGAGCGAGTCCAATGAGTGCTTCTTGTGCTGCCATAGGGCAGGACGGCATAGCGCCTGTGATGCCGAGACACGCTAGTCTCTGAAGGCGTTGATGCTTAATAATTGTAGTTTTTTGCTCAACTTTTGTCCACCATACGGTGGACCCGTAAGTGACGATAGGTCTTACTATCGCGGTGTATAACCAGTGTACTAGCTTAGGTTTAAGTCCCCAGGTTTTACCGTAGGTGCTTCGACAGGCCCACATGGCCTTAGTCGCTTTCATGAGTTTAATTTTCATGTTGGAGTTCCAGTTGAGTCTGCGGTCTAGGTCAATACCTAGATACTTTACCTCCTCTGAAAATCCTATGTGTGTTCCATTTTGAAAGATTGAGCAGGGTTGTACCTTTCTCCTCTTTGTAAATGGGACTAAGATAGTCTTATTTGGGTTAATAGATAACCCTTCTCTGCCACGCCAGTCAGAGATAAATTGGTGCGCAAGCTGCATGCGCTCACAGGCAGTGACCTCGCACTTGCCCGTAACAATGACTACTAGGTCATCGGCATGTCCGATGACCTCGTAGCCCCGAGTGGTCAGCTTGCGTAGTAGATCGTCGATGACTATCGACCAAAGCAGTGGTGAGAGGACTCCCCCTTGTGGGCATCCTCTAACCGCCGATACTGTCACTGAGACCTCTCCGCATGTGGCTGATATGATACGGCTATTTAGCATCGCCCTAAGCCAGTGATTAGTGGAATGGTCCACACCCCTGCAGGATAGTACAGTGGTGAACGAATCATAGCCAGGCTCCCTCTATATCGAGGAAGGCGCAGATTGCGATCTCCTTTTGTGTGAAACTGTTTTCAATGCACGTCACCAAGTGGTGTAGTGCATTTTCGGTAGATCGCTCCTTGCGATATGCATACTGGTTGGGATGCAGAGGTGACTGATTTTCCAGGATACCTCTAATGTGGAGCTCTATCAGTTTCTCCACTGGATGGACGACAGTTACTCGTGAGCTCTATGAACGAAAAGAAGATGTAGAAGCAGAAGAAGGAGATATAAGGAGCACACAACGCACGAGGTCGAGGAGGTGGAGTAATGCTATTGCTGGAATGACGATAAGAAATTCTAACAGAAAGTGAGATGAGCATGCCAAGGGTATAGAGACGTCAACTCTTAATGGGATCACTTTTGGAGACTTCAAAATGACGAAGAAAGTCAAAGTAACGCTGTCATACAAAACGAGCAATTCACCGTGGATGAAGAGGAAAGAGGATTGCATTCAACCAATATAGATGAGGTGAAGTCTAACAAAGCCGCTTCTGTTCCTGGACTACCTGTTATGCTATTAAAAGCAGCTAGTGATCAAGTCATCAATCAAATCTTGGTCCGTAGGAATGTCCAATGAATAGAACCGCAGCACCGTTGGCTATGTCCATACGACGGTCCCAATATGACCCTTAACAATTCCCATTTCGTCCATTTCGAGTTATGACTCCCGATCATCTTGGCTCCTACGAGAAGCGTTCTTAAGTACAATATGGAAGTTGAGAAGCTCCTCGGCTAATCGGCTGCAGGCACAATACATCTGCAAAGGAATATAGCCTACACAATACCACGTCCGAAAACAGACATGGGCTACTCGACTTTCGGGCGGTGCGCAATCTGCTTCTGGCTACCACACGATTCCCTCATCTCAATATTCACAAAGAAACCTTGCGATCACCGGATCAGTCTACCACCAATCAGATTGATCACATTGCGATCGACGGCAGACACTCCTCCAGCATCCGAGATGTACGAACCTTCCGAAGAGCCAACATCGACTCGGATCACTACCTTGTTGTAGCCGAGGTATGGATGAAGATCCACGTCGTAAAGCTACAATCGCAGGAGACCACTAGAACCTTTGCCGATCGAGTTTCCTTCAACCTCTCGCAAACTCCAATGACACCGGAGTAACCCACAGAACAACAGTGGGAGCATTGCCAGCGTGCCATCAGATACGCTACCTCCGGGTTTCAAGCCACCGTCAGCTAGAAACCCCTGGTTTGATGAACAAAGCCATGCTACATAGATGAACGAGAGCCACTCGAGCAGAAACGGAGAGAGGAACTCACGCATGGAAAGCGAAAGGAGATATGCTATCACAGGAATAATGCTCGCAAATTTTACGAAATTGTAATAGGAACATGCCAGGGCTATAAGGCCAGAGCGGAAGCCTGTAGGGATGAAGACGATAACTAGTAGTAGACTCACAGTCGATGCTGAGAGTATGGAAAGAACACTTCTGTAGACTGTTTAATGGCGATGAAAGACCTAATTCCGCCGTCAGGCATTCGCAACGCACGAAGGCGTAAGAGAATTTCGTCTACCCGACCTAGATGGAATTAAGCTAGTTATTTCAAAGTTCAAGAACAATAAACCGCGGGCGCAGAAGGGCTATCTACCGAGCTATTTAAAGCGGCTGGAGATGATCTGGTAGGGCGCATGCACCAGCTCATCTGTTAAATATGGTCGAAGAAAGCACGCCCGACGAATGGAATCTCAACATCGTTTGCCCAGTCCATAAGAAAGGAGACCGCTATACTTGCGCCAACTACAGGGGAATAAGTCTCCTTAACATCGCATATAAGATCTTCGCGCCGTATTGTGTGAATGCCTGAAACCGTTTGTGGATAATTCAATAGGTTTCGAGTCAGTGTGGTTTCAGGCCTGGTAAGCCCACAATAGACTAAATATTCACATGCGGCAGAACTCGGAGAAGAACCAAGAATGCCAAATCGACACCCATCACTATCTCGTCGATTTCAAGGCTGCGTATGAAAGTGTGCATATGGACGAGCTATAGGGATCCATGTCTAGTTATGAAATCCCTCAGATCCCCCCCATCGTCAGATTGTGCAGAATGACAGTGGAGAACTCTCGCTGCTCCATTAAGGTCCATAGCGAACTAACCGAGACCTTTGATTTTAAAAAAGGATTTCGACAAGGAACGCACTGCCATGTAACTTCTTCAAAGATCATACGAGACTAACTGGCCAACACAAGAGGTTCGATCTATTTCAAGTGTACGCAACTGCTTGCGTACGTGGATGACATTTACGTGATTGGACGAACACCGCGGGACGTCAATGATGCGTTCGAAAGCATTGAAGCAGAAGCGGCTAAAATGGCTCTCTCGGTTAACGAGGGTAAGACGAAATATATGCTGTCAACCATAAAAGACGCGCAACACCGACGTCTCGGCCAGAACATCACAATTGGCAGCTGTAGATTCGAAGTGGTCAAGGACTTTGTCTACCTTGGCCCACTATTGACCAGCGATAATAACACCAGCACTGAGGTAAAACGCAGAATAACTCTTGCCAATCGCTGCTTGTTTGGGCTCAAGATGCAATTGAGAAATAGGGCCCTCTCCCGAAACACCAAAGTTGCGCTTTACAAAACCTTAATCATCCCGGTCCTCCTCTATGGCTTTAAGGCTTGGACGTTATCAAAAGCGGATGAAGAGGCTCTTTGAGCGAGAGTGGAGGAGTACGGGCTGTACAGCGACATCGGTCTAGTTAGACGTCTTCGGATCCAACTCTAAGGTCGTCAAGTTGACACACAGCCTCCTCGCCGCGCCCTCTGAATAGCCACTACAACAACCGTTTAAACAACTGTATGCAGCTATCGCCCTGGGCAAGAGAGCGCTACAATACTCCGACCAGACTGGCGATTGTGTGGCGGGCCAGCAACCCGCCCATGTAAAACAACAAGTTATGGAAGAGCAAAATGCCTCGGATAAACGGACGGATTTTCGAAGACGACATGGCGCGATTTGAAGGAACACGATTTGCGAGTATGCTGTTGGAATGTCAGAACTGTGTACACTCTCGGAGCTTCTCATAAGCTGGAGAGAATGTTGGGATGGGAATTTGTCGTGAGAAAGCGGTTAAGGCCATCGACTTTAAGCATATAAGTGATCGCTTGGCTGTGATCCGCATCAAAGGCAGATTTACAACGTCAGTCTCATATGTGAACACGCCCCACCGAAGAGGCTGAAGACCCCATCAAAGAGTACATCTATGATCTCTTGGACAACGGAGTTTGCCCGTAGTACGATGTTAAAGTCGTAGCCGGGGACTTCAATGCCAAAGCCGGTAAGAACACCTTTGACGGAGTGATCGGAAAGCACAGCCTCCACGATACAACAACGGATAACGGCTTCGGACTCACTGTCTTTGCGACAGCTCGTAATGCGGTGATAAGGACCCGCAAGCGAGTGCACACAGCAACCTGGCGATCTCCGGATGGTTGAACCGCCAACCAAATCAACATATCATACAGGATGTGCGAACATTCAGGAGGGCAAACGTCGACTCTGACCATTTCCTAGTAGCAGCAAGATTCAGAGCTCGACTGTCCAATGCCAGAAAGCCGCACCAGCCCACCATGGGGAGGTTCGACATTGGACGCCTACGTCGAGCACAAATATCAACTTTGAGACGGACAGTCGCTAAGCATGAGCCGACAGAAAGAACGGCGACACCATCCGCATATTCGAAGGGCAACTTTGCGCACGTGCAACTCTACCAGTCTCTCCATGCTTTTCAGCAGGAAAGATGTTAGACTAATTGTTCTAAAACTCCTGGCAAGTGAGTAGTCCTCTTTACCTATTTTGGGAATAAGGACTACTATCGCCGTGCGCCAAGGAATGGGTACGTGAGCAAGTGCTAAGCAAGCAGTTAAGATTCTTTTCAAAGTAGGAAGCAGCTGCCTTATACCTTTTTGCAGCATAACAGGATATATCCCGTCGGTGCCTGGTGATTTGAAGTCATCGAAGGATGCCACAGCAAATTCAATGGCTTGAGTTGTAACCACGCCCGAGGTAATATACCAGTTACTCCAAGTCGTTTTCATCATTTCAGTTGCAGTTTCCTTTGAAGGAATGTGCAACGTACCGATGGCGATCTGATCTCCCGGAAAATGAGTCTCAAGCAGTAAACTATGAATATCCGCTTTAGACTCAGTAAAGGTCCCCTCAGATTTTCTGGGTGCATCCAGCCCTGTCGGTTTTTCCCGTTTAAGGACTTTAACCAACTTGGTCTCATCGCAGAAGGTCTTATAAGAACCCTTTTTCGATTCTTACTGCTTCGACCGGTACTTGTTCCAGTCATCTTCCCAATTCGATTTGAGGGATCTATTCAGAAGCCTTCTGGCTTCCCTGCGAAGACTTTGGAGCTCGGCATTCCACCAGGGAACCAATTTCCTGCAGGAAAAGGTTTGCTGACAGGACATGCGAGTTCAAAACAACTGATGATGGCGCTATTCAGGTTATGAACGGCGTTCTCTACCAATTGTTTCGTTCTAAGTCTAGGTAGGGCCTGAGTGGACCTCTCAAGCTCCTCTCTAAACCGTAGCCAGTCCGTCCTTCTCGGATTCCGCCTAGGCTACGAGGAAGAGGTCCCACAAACCTAATCGGAATTCGATATATTTATGGTCCGACAGCGTAGCATCAGGCAAGACTTGCCAGTTAGTGATGTCTTTCACATATCTGCTGGATAGGGTCAGGTCAATCACCTCCTGTCGTCTTGTCGTAACAAACGTTGGTTGAGAGCCAACATTGTTGATGGTAAGGTCAGGCGAGAGAGTGAAGTATAAAAGACGGTTCCCCCTTGTATTGCAATTGCTGCTGCCCCAAGCAGTGTTTTGGGCATTAGCATCGCAACACAAGATGAGACCAATCTTTCTGGCTTCACAGTACTCTACGAGTTCAGAAACTTCCTTCGGTGGTTGAGGTAGTATCGAGTCGTAGGGAAAATAGGCCGATGCAACGACGAAGTGTTCTATTGCTCCGTGCGTTTTGTAGCAGCCACCGGGTCTTGTCCACAAGTATTCAAGTTTGGTTGCCGATAATGAGGCCGACCCTAGCCTTTTCGGATCGCTCATCACAAAGAATCGTAGCATAGTCCCAATGTGAAGTGTTTGAAATGTTATCAAGTTCCACCAAAGTGAGAGCACCATGTATGAACGGAAGAAAAGTCCTACCATTGCCGTGCTGTTCTTCAATCAACTGTAATAGCTACCCGTCTACTAGGGAGGGTTTAAATAGAACACTGCTGGCTTCGAGATGTCTTCAAAAACTACAGAGTATGGTTGCTAAATTCTGATTTCTGAAGTTCTAATAAGCGTAGTCGCTCCCTTCTTCGGGCGCCTTGTCGTGGCGGGAGGCTTAAGAGGTCGTAGACCTCGAACTAAGACTCAAAGACCCAAAAATGAATGGACAACCCAAAGGAATTGTGTACTCCAGGTGGTACTCGCAGCAGCGGAAATCCACCCGCGACCTCTTTGATCGCGGCCGGGGCAAGGATTCTGGAGGCCCCAACATTCATTTTTAACCCTACGGCAGCCCGGAACGACACCGGCCCCAGCGGCTCACTGTCTGACCATCTGGTCCGACTGAGCATGAGCGGTGCTTCCAGCGGAGGCGACACCAATGATGGCGCGGCACGGGAAACCGCAATGGTGGAACGCGCTCCTGAATTGGGACGTACTGCTGAATGCTAAGTGCCCAAAAAGTAGAGGTAAGAGGCGTGCCCGAAAATTGTGCAAAGAGGCTGACAAAGCCGAAGGCACAATGGTCGAGGCTAAACCTCTGGGGGAACCAGTTAAGAGAGTTAGGTCGACGGAGGTATCCTGTACCGAAATTGATCCGACCCTCCTTCCTGAGCTCCACCCCTCTCTCGAAGGTGCGCAGCGCGGAAAGCGTCGGCGATTGGAAAAGGTTGCTGAAGGAGGCATAGGCATGTCTGCACTTTCAGCATGCGCCTCTAACTCTCTTCCTCTTACTGGGAAGGTTCAACTACCCAGTAAGAGCGTGATCAGTTCCCGTAATGACGGAGCCGGAAGCTGTCAAGTTTCTGCTATGGCCGGCGTTGCCGCCGAAAAAGGTGGCGGGGCTGACAGGCAGACTCCGAACGCAGAAGGCGAAGTCGTTACGGGTCCTAGCAATCCTCGAACTGGTAAGGCTGTCCCGAACCGTCGTCCGAAGGGAGCAGGTGCTTTAACCGAAAAAGGTAAAGGCTCCCGCAAACGGAAGACCGCCGCTGGGGAAAGCCTCGCTAGGGAGAGAGTGTGCGATGCCTCCCTCTCCGGTGGGGCGATGGGTAATCGGAGTCCAATGGCAGATGTGGCGACCCAGAAGGATCAAAGCATTGGCCAGAAGGCGAAGATTGCCAAAAACCACTCCTCGGAGGCGGGCACATCACACAACAAAACCCCTTCCTCCCAGAAGGAGATCCAAATGACCGTAAAGGGTCGAGAGAAGCAGCTCTCTTATAAAGAGGCGGCCATCTCCTCTGAAAAGGTCAGGATAGCTTTTATCCAGATCTTTTAAGTAGTAGAATTGCATGTAGTAGAACAAATCATCACATTGTATCCATTCAGGAACCGTGGGTATGGAATAAACGCCTATGTGGCATTGGTGGTATACGTGATGCTACGATTCTTTATGATGAGCGATCCGAAAGGCCTAGGGTCGGCCTCATCATATCGAATTCACTATCGGCAACCAAACTTGGGCACTTTTGCGGACAAGATCTGGTGGCTGCTCGAGTAAGCTACAAAACGCACGGAGCAATAGAACACTTCGTCGTTGCGTCTCCCACTACGATTCGTTACTACCTCCACCACCGAAGGAAGTCTCTGAATTCGTAGAGTACTGTGAAGCCAAAAAGATTGGTCTCATCTTGTGTAGCGATGCTAATGCCCAAAACACTGCTTCGGGCAGCAGTAAGTGTAACACAAGAGGGGACCGTCTGTTAGACCTCATTCTCTCGTCTGACCTTACCATCAACAATGTTGGCTCTCAACCAACGTTTGTTACGAAAAGACAACAGGAGGTGATTGACCTGACCCTATCCAACAGATATGTGAAAGACATCACTAACTGGCGAGTCTTGCCTGATGCTACGCTGTCGGACCATAAACATATCCATGGCTCCAGATCTGGGCGGGGGTCCAGTGCTGGGGTCTTCTTTGAGCGCGAAACCATCCGACTGCACTTCTCCTTAGGAAAATATGAGTCTGTCTTCCAATCAGAGATATACGCAATCCTAATGGTCATGCACTATGTTGTGAAGCACAGGTGGAAGGGGGAATGCATATGCGTATGTAGTGACAGCCAAGCTGCACTTAAAGCTGTGTGTAACCCCTTAACTAGCTGAAATTGGTGCTTGAACACAAGTCCTTCTTGAGCAGAGTCGGCAGACTAAATTCATTAAGGCTTGTATGGGTTCCAGACCATTCTGGGATCCCAGGAAATGAGACCTCTGATGAACTCGCTAGAATGGGTTCAGAGGAGAGCTTCTCAGGACCTGAACCCGCTCTAGGTCTATCTGCGTCCACGGTAAATTCCTACATTAACGACTGTGTATTTAACACACACAACCGTAGATGGAGGGATTGTCCGGGTTGCTGGATGACTAGCGCGTATGCCCTGATGTCTGCAAAAAATCTGCAGCATTCCTCCTGTCTTTAAGGAGAATCGACTGCAGAAGGCTTGTGGAAGTTATCACGGGCCATTACACTTTTGCCAAGCATCTCTACGTGCTCGGCATCAGTGAGACGCCTACCTGTGCTGCATGTGGCGAAGAGGAGGATGATACTACAGAGCATTTCCTCTGTGATTGTCCCGCCTTTGCTCGCATACGGTGGCGCACCCTTGGAGCCGACGTGGTGTGTGCCGAATCCCTTAGCTTTACATCACGCCCCGCTACCAGATACCAGACTTGATTATGGCCTTATCTAAATCCCACTTACTTCCAACGGGTAAACCTCTAATCACCAAAGCCACGCCAAAGCGGAAAACGATTTGCCAATCAAGCAAAAGCTCCAGCAACGTGTACAATTGCGCAACAATTGAAGTGAAGTTCAACGTCATACTGGGTTCATAGCATGATTTCCATATGGGCGGAAAAAAGGTCGTAGTTAAGACCGTTAAGGAAGATTCATATTCAAATGAATGTTCGATGTTAGTCTCATGACCTGTGATCTCTCAACCACACAACTGGGTTTGCGCTTTCTACCCCTACTGGGTTCCTAAGCAGATTATCGCACAAGTCCAATTGAAAAGCTTTCGATGATACGGGCACGAAGCCCGATATAAGCCCTAACGACTATCATCCGTTCACATTCTAAATTCACCTGCCTACCAACGACAGTGTATGTGAATTCACGATGAAGTTCACTATCGCGTTTACTCTTACCGTCGCCTGTGCGCTCGCGACTACCGTTCAGGGTTCAGAGGTTTTCATGAAAATCTTCCAAAACCTCCATCGTGAACCTCCGCCACCAGCTATGGGTTCGACTCGTGCTAATGTCGTCACCGAATGGATCGAACAGAAGCTGGACAACTTTGACGACAACAATACTGCAACATGGCAAATGGTTAGTACCAGCGAACGGGAGTTGATCGTATGGATACAAGTTAACTTTCTTTATTCTAGAGATACATGTCCAATGATGAGTACTTCGTCGAGGGCAGACCGATTTTCATTTTCGTCGGCGGAGAGTGGAAGATTTCAGACGGTTACTTGGTCGGTGGACACCTGCATGACATGGCTAAGGAGCACAAGGGATATCTGTTTTACACCGAGCACCGATACTATGGACAGAGCAGGCCAACCTCGTAGGAATTGTTATGCAACGACCAAGTGCATTGGAGTGCAGTTTTTTTTTTTAATTGTCTTGCAGTGACCTAACCACCGTAAACTTGAAATACTTGGACGTGAAACAGGCCCTGGCGGATTTGGCGCACTTCATTAGGACAGTTAAAAGTACCATCAATGGCTTGAAAGATTCAAAGGTTATCATAGCAGGAGGATCGTATTCGGCCACAATGGTAACCTGGTTCAAGTTACTCTATCCCGATCTGGTTGTTGGAGCTTGGGCATCTAGTGCTCCGCTTCTCGCCAAAGTCGATTTCCTCGGTAAGTAAAGCAAAGTTTTGAAGAAACGAACTTATTCTGACTCATCATCTGTGTGTAGAGTACATGGAAGTCACTGGAAATTCGATTAAGCTGATTGGTGGAGAAGCCTGTTATAATAGGATACAAAACGGAATCGCTGAATTGGAGAGCATGATCGTTAACAAGCGCGGCGCTGAGGTAAAAACTATGCTGAAACTGTGCGATACCTTTAACGAGAACAACGAGCTCGACGTCTGGTCACTTTTCAGTGGGATCTCGGTCATTTTCGCTGGTGTCGTCCAATACCATCAGTAAGTTCAAACAATCGACTCCTATCACTGCTGACAATTTAATTGTTTCCAATTCTGTAGAAATGGCGATATTGAAGGCATGTGTCGCGGAATCCTGCAAGGCGAAGACGATGTGACTGGTGTGGCAAACTATACTTCGTTGAACTTTGGAACCGCCTCTTGTTCTGATCTGTCCTATCAAGCATGGGTCAGTTCTCTTTTGGAAAGCTCATACACAGATAGCATGAGTAAGTGACAGAATTCAATGTATGGTAGCTGAATCCTGGTAACACGTTTGTTTGCAGTGCGTCAGTGGACTTATCAGACTTGCAACGAATATGGTTGGTTCCAAACGTCCACCTCTATAGCTCAACCTTTCGGCAGTTCTTTCCCGCTTGATTTAGATGTCGCCTCGTGTCAGGACGCCTATGGTGATTCATTCACTAATGAAACAATATACAAGAGTGTCGAGGACACAAATGCCTTCTTCGGTGGCTTGAACCCAGGAGTGGAAAATGTCTACTTCACCCATGGAGCATTGGATCCATGGAAAGCGGTGGGAATCACCGACAAGAATCAAGCCACAGTCATTCCATGTATGACCCCTTTCTACTCTCCTATCATTCATTCTAACCTCAAACATGTCTACTTTCGTTTTAGTGTACGCGCACACTGCCGATTTAACATCGATCAGCTCGAGTGACACACCTGAGATGAGGGCATCCAAGGAAAAGATCGCTGAATTGGTTCGCCAATGGCTCGCTGATGATTCCAAGAGCTCATAGGGCCTCATGGTAGTTGTTAAAAATGTAAACTCACAGAAAGAGAATAAGATTTTTGAAACTTGCCTCAAGACTTGTGACGTTCTCCTTTCATTGTCGATATCAATATCGGTGATAGGCTTATCGTGGTTACAATAAAAAGTGACTCGACGGTTTATTAGGTTAATCTTGCTTAAAGATTTTATGATTGGCGCACTTTTTAGTGGATTGGGGTTATAAAAATGTAGATTTTGGTGGTTATCAGGGTATTGTCGCCAGTGTCCATAGGCGGGAACTGATAAGAATAACGACAGTAAGGAATTGCATTTATTTAGAACCGATATACGGGGTGGATTATATAAGTTTCAGAGTTGTAGTCAGCCGGAAGATAGGTATATTGGATCCGTCTGAATAGATTGCCAGGAGCCTCTCCACTTCCATAATGAAGTTTGGAATGCTTCTCTTAGGAGCCAAGGTGATCCCCCCAGGAGTCATAACTTCGCTGAGAAGGATACGCTTTCTATGATGGCAGAGAGCAGGACACTCAGGCAATATGTGTTCCGCTGTCTCTTCGTCCTTGAGATAGAGCCACTACTCAGTTTCAGAAGAGAGGCTAATTTTGTTTAGATGATGTCTCAGACCGCAGTGTCCTGATAGATAGCTGACTAGTGTTCTGATATCCACCCTATTGAGTTTGAGTATATCACTAGAGTGTTTGTTCAGGGGTCGTATAAGTCGTTTAGATTGGCGGAGTCCCCGAACGCTGTTCCAAAGGGACAGGTTGTTGTTGTTCTTTGATGGCGCTACAGGTCGGGGTGAACCAGTGCCTCAACCAACAAACCTCTCCAGCCGGCCCGATCTTTGGCCAGCCGCTTCCAGTGCCGCACGCCCAGTTGGCTGAGGTCCCTTTCCACCTGTGCGCGCCACCTTAAATGCGGTCGTCCTCTGCTGCGTCGTCTCTCGGGGTTGGAGTCGAAGACACTTCGGCCCGGAGCGTTGATGTCCATTCGTTATACATGGCCTAGCCATCTTAGACGTTGGATCCGAAGACGTCTAACCAGGCCGATGTCGTTGTACAGCCCGTACAGTACTTGGTTGAATCTCCTCCTCCACTCTCCGTTTACACAAACGAGACCAAAGATTGCACGCAGAATTTTCCTCGCGAAACGCCCAAGAGCCTCTTCATCCGCTTTTGATAACGTCCAAGCCTTTGTAGAGGGATGCCTTAGTTTTTCGAGAGAGGGCTCTACTACTCAATAGCCTCTTGAGGCCAAGGAAGCAGCGGTTGGCCAGAGTTATTCTACGTTTTATCTCAGCGCGGGTGTCATTGCTACTTGTCAATATCGAGCCAAGGTAGACGAAGTCCTTGGATTTTCCTGGCCTGAAACCACGCTGGTAGGAACCTACCAGATTGTCCACGAACGGCTTCAGGCACTTACACAGTACGGCAGAGAGGATCTTGTACGCAATGTTCAGGAGACTTATCCCTCTGTAATTGGCGCAGTCATAGTAGTCTCCTTTCTTATGGACCGGGCAAACGATGCTGCGATTCCATTCATCGGACATGCGTTCTTTCGATCATATCTTGCAGATGAGTTCCTGCATGTTCCTGACCAGCTCATAGCCAGCTGCTTTAAATAGTTCCGCGGGATGTCCGTCTGCTCCACCAGCTTTATAAGACTTAAGTTTCGATATCACTTTCTTAACATCGTCTAGGTCGGGTGGACGGGATTCTCCTTCGTCTTCGTCCATTGAGAATGGTTTGCTCTGCCTGACGGTGGCATTTTGACTATCATCGCCGTTATACAGTCTGCAAAAGTGGTCCTTCCACAATCTCAGCATCGACTGTGACCCCACTACTAGTTGTCCGTGCTCATCCCTGCAGGCTTCTGCTCTGGCTTTATAGCCTTGGCATGTCCATTTTACTTTCTGGTAAAATTTTCGAACGTCGTTCCTGCAGTAACATCTCTCCATCTCCTCGATCTCGCGCTTCTCATGCTCCTTCTTTTTCCTTCTCAGAAGCGCATGCTCCTGGCAAATTGGTCGGCAATTTCATTGACTTTAATACCTTTATGCCCTGGCACCCACCAAAGTTTAACATTGTTTCTTTTGGCAAGGTCTTGTAGGTCGTCATGGCATTCCTTGACGGCTTTTGAGTTGGTGCTGTACGAACCGGGCGCTTTTAGCGCTGCTTGGCTATCAGAGAGTATGTTGATGGTTACTCCTCTAATGCCAGTCTCAAGATTTAGATTGGCGCATGTTAGGATGGCGTGCAACTCTGCTTGAAAGATGCTGGGACTCATTCCCAGGGCTTTCGAGATCTTGCGATTTGGTCCAAAGATGCCGGCGCCAGAAGACATCTTGGAGGCATCTGTATACCACCTAAGGCCTTTGACATTTAGCAAGGGAGCACTGCTTTCCCAGGCTGAGCGATTTGGGTCAATATCTGAAATTTCTTGTCAGAGGTGAAGGTGTGTGGCAATGCGTCCGAGAATGTGGTAATCATATCCAGCTCTGGAAGGTGTTGTATATGGACATGTGACCCTCGGGTCTACATGGCATATTTGTTCCCGAACGAAGAATTCTGATTGCACTTTTTGATAAAAAGGTGCAGTAGCGTGAGTCTAATGGGTGCTTCTTAGGCTGCCGTGGGGCAGGTTGGCATAGCGCCTGTGATGCCGAGACATGCTAGTCTCTGAAGGCGCTGAAGCTTAACAATTATTATTTTGCTCAACTTTTGTCCACCATACGATGGACGCATAGGTGACGATAGGTCTTACTATCGCGGTGTATAACCAGTGGACTACCTTAGGTTTAGGTCCTCAGGTTTTGCCGTAAGTAAGGCCCACATGGCCTTAGTCGCTTTCGTAAACTTAGTTTTCATATTGGAGTTCCAGTTGAGTCTGCGGTCTAGGTCAATACTTAGATACTTTACATCCTCTGAAAATCCTATGCGTGTGCCATTTAGAAAGATTGAGCAGGGCTGTACCATTCTCCTCTTTGTAAATGGGACTAAGATTGTTTTATTTGGGTTGATCGATAAAACCTCTCTGCCACACCAGTCAGAGACAAATTGGAGCGTAAGCTGCATGCGCTCACATGCAGTGGTTTCGCACTTGCCCGTAACAATGACTACTAGGTCATCAGCGTATCCGATGACCTCGTAGCCCCGAGTGGTTAGCTTGCATAGTAGGTCATCGATGACTATCGACCAAAGAAATGGTAAAAGGACTCCGCCTTGTGGGCATCCTATAGCCGCCGATACTGCCACTGAGACCTTCCCGCATGTGGCTGATATAATACGGCTATTTAACATCGCCCTAATCCAGTGATTAGTGGGATGGTCCACACCTCTGCAGGATAGTGCAGTGGTGATCGATTCGTAGGCAGTATTATCGAAGGTTCCCTCTATATCGAGGAAGGCGCAAATTGCGATCTCCTTTTGTGTGAAACTGTTTTCAATACACGTTACCAGTATATGTATACTGGTTGGGATCCAGAGGTGGTCGATTCTCCAAGATACCTCTAATGTGGAGCCCTATCAGTTTCTCCATTGTTTTTTAGAAAGAAGTCAAACTGGTAGGACGATAGGATTTAGGTTGCTCACTTGGTTTCCCAATCATGGGGATGAAGACGAGATTGACCCTCTCTCCAAATTTGGGGTATGTATCCCAGGTTGACAGTCCATGAAGGACCAAAGCCGAGCTTCTCTTAATCACCCATGTTGTGTGAGATTTTATTTTCCCTTAGGTGAAAGGGACCTACAGTTTATTGCGAGGTCCGAACGGCAAGATTCGAGAAGCTTTTCTTGACAATTATACTACAGGGGGTTTTGTCAATACCCCGCTGAGGAGAAACACCGTGAAAACACGTTCGATGACATGGCTGTTGTCAGGATTCGATCCCGTGTCATCGGCGTCAAAGGCCAACAGACTACCACTGCGCCACAATTGTTTTATAAATTTAGTACTCCTTTGGGGGCGCCGTGGCTCAGTAGTCAGTGTGTTGGACTCTGACGCACGATGAGCGAGTTCGGATCCCGATAACACCACCGCCATCGAATGTTTATTTCGCGGCGTCGCTCAGCGAGGTACTC
Organism: Eumerus sabulonum; assembly: GCA_951905685.1. Lineage (NCBI taxonomy): Eukaryota > Metazoa > Arthropoda > Insecta > Diptera > Syrphidae > Eumerus > Eumerus sabulonum. The sequence continues at coordinate 14,092,404 of OX645060.1, forward strand.
GCAAGACCCCCTGTAGTATAACTTGCCTCGAAAAAGCTTCTCGACTCACGCCGTTCGGAGTCGGCATTAAACTGTAAGTCCCTTTCACCACACAACATGGGTGATTGAGAGAAGCTTGGCTCTGGTCCTTCATGGGCTGTAACGCCACTTAAGAAGAAGAAGAATACTCCTTTACCATCTTCAGAGGGGAGGGAGCGAGCAAACAGAGCAAAGAAGTTGATCGCGTTTAACATGGCAAACGCCAGCTTCGATCTCTGTCCCTGCTCCATCCAAGTTGACACACAGCCTCCCCGTGGCCCCCCTGGATAGCTGCCCTGGCACCCGCCAGGTAGTGAACCAATGTGTGCAGCGACCCAGCCCCTTGTTCCTGGGGAAAGAGGAACCTGGCCCTCCAGGTTAAGGGGTTGTGCGCATTGCCAGAACGCCGTCAGAGACGCTGCTCAGAGGTGCTGGGTTTCAAACCGACACCACCTAGAAACCCCACCCCTTGTTTGATGAACAATGCGAACAAGCCCATGCATCAAAACAAGAGGCATATAAAGCCATGCTGCAACGATGGACCAGAGCTGCTCGCGAAATCTATGAGCAGAAGAGAAGAGAGGAACACACGCTTTTCAAAAGAAAGAAGAGAGAGCACGGAAAGCGTGAGATCGAGGAGATGGAGAGATTCTTCCGCAGGAATGACGCCCGTAAGTTTTACAATAAGGTAAAACGAACATGCCATGGCTACAAAGCCAGAGCGGCGGCCTGCAGGGATGAAAATGGAGAACTGGTAGTAGAGTCGCAGCCGATGCTGAGGATTTGGAAACACCACTTCTGCAGACTTTATAACGGCGACATGATACCACTGTCAGGCACAACGAGCCATTCCTAATGGACGACGATGTAAGAGAATTCCGTCCACCCGATTTAGACGAAGCCAAAATAGCGATGTCAAGTCAAGAGGCGAGGCCTGGGAGTAAATCTGGTGAAAACAGAGATATTACTCTTAACAAGGAAAATATCTGTATCAAGATACACCTACCCCCGTATGAATGGTATCGATCTGATCCCTTGAAAACCTGCCAAATATCTTGGCATAATCCTGGACTCCAGGCTTAGCTGGAGAGAAAATATTGACGAAAGAATCAAAAGGGCCTACGTGGCACTATATTCGTGCAAGGTAGCCTTTGGAAAGACATGGGGACTCAGACCGAGGTTAGTACATTGGTTGTACACTGCGGTGCTAAGACCTATTCTAGTCTATGGCTCGGTTATCTGGTGGAAAGCGCTTGAGAAGAAAAGTCATCTTCAAAGTGTGGAAAAGGTTGAAAGGGCAAGCTGTCTGGCGGTGACGGGATCTATGAAGTCCACATCAACGGCGGCTCCTGAAGTTATGTTGGACCTCCCACCCTTGGACATATACTGCGAGGGCGTCGCAACCAGAACTGCGCTAAGACTACAAAAATCCGGTATCTGGAAAAAGAGTCCTCAAGGCACGCATCAGTTTTGGATCGATGGGCTGTCTCGAGATTCAGAACCGTAACGGACTATGTCATCCGACTTCCTTCCTGAGAGAGGAGATTCTCTATTAGAATTCCCTCCAGGTAGGAATAGTCTAGAGTCTATTTTGAGTCTCGGGATATACATCGCTCCTATAGGCTCGATGATGGATGCTGTGTTTTCCAAGCTGAGGTCTTCGCAATCAAGCAGGCGGCAGACCTGACTAGCAGATGTTGACAGACAGCCAGCTATTAAGGATTTGCAGGCAGCATGGATAAGATGGGGGAGAAGGGAGCGAACAAACAGAGCAAAGAAGTAGATCGCGTTTAACTTGGCAAACGCCAGCGTCGATCTCTGTCCCTGCTCAATCCAAGTTGACACACAGCCTCCGCGTGGCCTCCCCTGGATAGCTATACTGGCACCCGCCAGGTAGTGAACCAATGTGTGCAGCGACCCGACCCCTTGTTCCTGGGGAAAGAGGAACCTGGCCCTCCAGGTTGGGGTTGCACTTAGGGCTAACATCCCTATCGCTTAAAACAAAAATTTTGTTCAGAGACAACCAATAGCCTCGGATACGGACGGATTACATGTTGACGACCCCCGCAAACGTCAAAACAGACCAGGTGCAGCCGAACAACTGATCAACTCTTTGGACTGCTATAAGGCAGACATTACCGCGCTCCAAGAAGTGCGATGGGATGGGCCAGGCAAACGGCGGATGAAAAACTGTGATATCTACTACGGAAACTGTTGTTCGAGGCAGACTCAGGAAAAAAGTCTTAAGCTTCCAGTATGCAAGCGAACGTCTCACAACTATCCGCATCAAGGCCAATCTCGGCAATATAAGCTTACTATGTGTCCACGCCCCCACAGAGGAGAAAGATGACCGACATAAAGACGACTTCTATGATCTCCTAGGCAGAACGTATGCGCAATGTCCCAGCTATGACACTAAAATCGTTCTAGGAGATTTCAATGCGAAGCTAGGTAAGGAAGCTATCTTTGAACGGGTCATTGGAAAGCACAGCCTACACAACACCACGTCAGAAAACGGACTAAGGCTAGTGGACTCTATGGCGGGACATAGTCTGGTAGTAGCAAGTACACGATTCCCACACCTCAACATCCATAAGGGGACCTGGCGGTCTTTCGATCAATCGACAACCAACCAAATTGATCATATTGCGATCGACGGCAGACGGCAGGAGAATCCCGTCCACCCGACCTAGACGATGTCAAGATAGCGATAACGAAACTTAAGTCTTATAAAGCTGCTGGAGCAGACGGACTCCCCGCGGAGCTGTTTAAAGCAGCTGGCGATGAGCTGGTTAGGAACATGCACCAACTCATCTGCAAGATATGGTCGGAAGAACGCATGCCCGATGAATGGAATCTCAGTATCGATTGCCCGGTCCATAAGAAAGGAGACCCCTATGACTGCGCCAATTACAGAGGGATAAGCCTCCTGAACATTGCGTACAAGATCCTCTCTGCCGTACTGTGTAAGTACCTGAAACTGTTCGTGGACAATCTGATAGGTTCCTACCAGTGTGGTTTCAGGCCAGGAAAACACACGATAGACCAAATATTTACACTACGGCTGATCTTGGAGAAGACCCATGAATTCCAGGTCGACACGCACCATCTTTTCGTCGACTTTAAAGCCGCGGATGACAGTGTTTATAGAGACGAGCTATACAGAGCCATGTCATGTTTTAACATTCCTGCCAAACTCGCCAGACTGTACAGTATGTCTTTGGAAACCTCTCGCTGTTCCATTAAGATCGGAGGTGAACTAATCGAGACCTTCGATTTTAAAAATGGCTTTAGACAGCGTGACGCACTATCATGTGATTTCCTTAACATCATACTTGAAAAGATCGTGCGGGACTCTGCGGGCAATACAAAAGGCACGATCTACTTCAAGTCTACACAATTGCTTGCCTATGCAGAAGACATTGACGTTATTGAACGGACAAAGCTAGACGTCAATGAGGCGTTCGCAAGCATTGAAGCAGTCGCGACTAAAGTGGGTCTAAGGGTAAATGGGGGCAAGACCAAATATATGCTGTCATCCAAGAGAGACGCACAACACCGACGTCTTGGTCAGAACGTCACCTTCGGCAGCTATGTTTTTGAAGTAGTCAAGGACTTCGTCTACCTTGGCTCGATAGTGACAAGCAGCAATGACACCAGCGCTGAAATAAAACGCAGAATAACTTTTGCCCATCGCTGCTTCTTCGGGCTCAAGGGGCAATTGAGTAGTAGAGCCCTCTCTCGAAAAACTAAGGTTTCCCTCTACAAAACCTTAATCATCCCGGTCCTCCTCTACGGCGCTGACGCTTGGACGTTATCAATAGCGGATGAAGAGGCCCTTGGTCATTTCGAGAGGAAGATTCTGCGTTCAATCTATGGTCCCGTTTGTATAAACGGGGAGTGGAGGAGAAGATTCAACGACGAACTATTCGGGCCGTACAGCGACATCGGCCTAGTACGACGTCTTCGGATTCAACGTATAATATGGCTAGGCCATGTAGAGCGAATGGAAGAAAGAGCTACTGCTCGAAGAGTCTTCGAGTCTAACCCCGAGGGACGACGCAGCAGAGGACGACCGAATCTAAGGTGGTGCACACAGGTAGAAGGGGACCTTAACCAACTGGAGTGCGTCACTGGAAACAGCCGGCAAAAGACGGTGCCAATTGGAGAAGTTTGTTGGTTGAGGCCCAGGTTCCCACCGCTGAATAAACAAGCAAACAATTGTAGTTTTTCGCAATCCAGCGATCGAACCCTATTCTGGACTAGTCATTTTCGTAACAATATTTTCTAAACAAAGCACGGACATAGCACCTATAGCGACGTCTTCAACATCATCTTTATCCAATATTAGCCTTTCATTTTTAACGGTAATAAATTGCAACATTACTTACTTACTTATCAGGCCTGCGATCCATGGAGGATCTGAGCCTGAGCTATAGCTGCCTTCCATCCTTGACGGTCTCGGGCACGCTGCTTCCAGTTGTCAAGACCAAGATGTCTTACATCCGCGATTACTTGGTCTTTATACCGGAGGTTCGGTCTTCCTCTTCTTCTCGAACCAGGAGGCTCGGGGTCGAAGACCCTCTTAGCTGGAGCGTTGATGTCCATGCGCTCGATGTGGCCGAGCCAGTGTAGTCGACGGATCCATGCCTTCCGGACTACATCCACATCTTGGTACAGCTCGTAAAGTTCGCGGTTGTGTCTTCTGCTACATTCACCTTCCTCACAGACAGGACCAAATATCCGGCGCAGAATTTTTCTTTCGAAAGAACCCAAAATCAGCTCCGCTGTCCTGCTTATCGTCCAGCTTTCGGCTCCGTAGAGCAAGACTGGCAGAATGAGCGTTTTGTAAAGCATGACTTTGGTCTTTCGAGTGAGGAGTTTTGACCCCAATTGTTTGGACAAGCCGAAGTAGCAGCGGTTGCCAAGGGCGATTCTACGCCGGATCTCCACTGTGGTGTCATTTGTGGAATTTACGTTTGCTCCGAGGTAGACAACTCCTTAACTACCTCGAAATTGTAGCTCCCAATTGTTATATTTTGTCCCAGGTGGTGAGCGACGGATTGGTTTTTGCTTGACAGCATGTATTTCGTTTTGTCCTCATTGATCTTAAGACCAACTCGTTTCGCCTGTTCTTCAATCGCCGTGAATGCTTTCACAATGCCACGGCGAGAACACGCCGTCGATCGTGTCGATACGACACGATGTCGATATCATCCGCGTATCCTAGCAGCTGGATGGACTTGTAAAAGATAGCGCCTTTTCCAGGATTTGTCGTAGTGTGAAAATTTGGTCTATAGTTGATTTGCCGGGCCGGAAGCCGCACTGGTAGCTGCCGATTAGTGCGGTGCAAAATTGTTTTAGACGTTCACAAAATACGCTGGACAGGATCTTGTATGCGACATTGAGCAGGGATATACCTCTATAGTTCTTGCAAGAGGTAGGATCGCCTTTTTTGTGGATGGGACATATAGAGCTGGTATTCCAGTCGTCGGGCATGCTTTCATCTTCCCAAAGTCTGCAGATGATCTGGTGCATGCTCCCTACCAGAATATCGCCGCCAGCCTTGAAGAGCTCTGATGGCAAGCCATCTGAGCATGCGGCCTTGTTGTTCTTCAGCTTCTGAATAGCTGTGACGACTTCTTCGATGCTTGGTGGGGGACTACTTCAGCGGCTGGAGTTGGGATTTCCTCGGCCCCCACCACTCTCTCTTGGTCATGCTCGTTAAGCAGCTGCCGGAAGTGCTGCTTAAATACATCCACTATTCCCTGCGGGTCGGTGACAAGATTACCCTCGCAGTTTCGAAGAGCCTGGGTGCCCTTTTTGAAGCCTCCTGCAAGGCCTTTGGCTTTCTTGTAAAAGGCTCGTATTTTATGTTTATTCCTAGACTCCTCGATATCCTTGAGCTGGGAGGCTGCGAAGATTCTTTTCTTTTGTCGCAGTAGTTTTTTCTCCTCCCTTCTTCTGGCTCGGTACTCTTCTTGCGCTGCCCTGGTTTTCCTCTGCAGTGCCTTTTGGTACGCCTCGTCGGTTGCTGCCTTTTTCTGCTCACACTCGCCTTCATACCACGGGTTTCTTGTCGGGGGTGGTAGGTATCCTAAGGTGGTTTCGGCTACTTCCTGAATGGCTGAGCGGCAATGCAGCCATATATTATTGGCATTTGTGTTCGACGTAGGCATACCGTAGAGTCTTTCGCACAGCTGCTCCCTGTAGACTCTGGCAACCTCCGGTGTGCTCAGGCGCCCAATGTCGAACCTCCTCCTGATGGGCTGGTGCAGATTTCTGACATTGGACAGTCGAGCTCTGAATCTTGCTGCTAAGAGGAAGTGGTCAGAGTCGACATTTGCCCCTCTGAATATTCGCACATCCAGGATGTTGGACGAGTGCCTTGCGTCAATGAGCACATGGTCGATTTGGTTGGCGGTTCGACCGTCCGGAGATCGCCAGGTTGCTGTGTGGATTCGCTTGCTAGGGAATCTTGTGCTACTTATCACCGCATTACGAGCTGTCGCAAAGTCAGCGAGTCGGAGGCCGTTATCTGTTGTTGTATCGTGGAGGCTGTGCTTTCCGATCACTCCGCCAGGGGTGTTTTCCTTACCGATTTTGGCGTTGAAGTCCCTGAGCACGATTTTTACATCGTACTCCGGACAAGCTCCGTAGGCGTTGTCCAGGAGGTCATAGAAGTCCTCCTTGATAGGGTCTTCAGCCTCGTCGGTAGGGGCGTGTGCTTATATAAGGCTGATGTTATAAAATCTGCCTCTGATGCGGATCACAGCCAGCCGATCACTTATAGGTTTAAAGTCGAAAGCCCGCGCCCCAACATGTGCAATCTTTTGTGACAGCTGTAATAGAGTCGCAATTTTTCTTCCTAATCATACCGTTTCCTATCCAGCGTATTTCCTGGACCGCAGTAATATCCGCCTTGTAATGCGTGAGGATTACTTCAAGTTTATGAGCAGCTCCGGGAGTGTACAGGGTTCTGACATGCCAGGAGCATACTCGCAAATCATGTTCCTTTTTCGTGCGTTGTCGTCGTCGAGGATCCGTCCGTGTATCCGAGGCATCTTGCTCATTCATAACTTTTCTTTTTTTTACGTGGGCGGATTGTTAGCCCGCCGCACAACCGCCATTCTGGTCGGGATTTTTTCGCTGCATACGTTTGTTCACCTCCCAACGGTTGTTGAAGAGGCTATCCAGAGGGCGCCGCGAGGAGGCCGTATGTCAACTTGACATACGCTGTAATGCAACATTACAGCGGACATAACCTTATGCTCGTAATCGTTTGTGCGACATCCGACAATTTGTATTTTCTATGGAACGCCCTCAAGTTAACAACAAAATCTCTCCGTTTCAGTGGAAGCATGCATTACATGAAGGAGCGCTCATCACATGCCAGCACCCGGGACCGTAAGTAGATGGAAATCCCTGTCAGATTGGATGATGTTGAAACTTAATGAAAATTCTGCAGGACACCAAATAATCTCTAAGTAACATCGTCAAAAATCGGGTTTTGTGGCTTTCAACTAGATAAACTAGTTTGGTGGCGAACAAGGCGGTAAAGGTCCGCATGTACATATGTCATACCGTCATACTTCTGAACCCAGCTAACGATTCAGGAGGAAGGTGACACAGTTCTATCATATCATAGCTATCTATCATAGCTTGAATATACGTAATAAGGATATAGCTATACCCAAAAAACAAAAAAGGATGAAATACCCACTTAATGTCCACATTATGTGGTTCATTTTACTATCCTGGAGAAAAAGAGGAGTAAAATGAAATATCTCAAGGAGGGCAATGTAAAAAGGACCTTTTGTGGATACTAATTCGTCGACGTCCAACTGACAAGGGTAAAAGGCTTTGAGAAAAAAGTAACGAAGCCTTAATAACGGTCACGTTGTGTAGAGAACAAATCCCTTAATGTCCGACTATTCATTTAGTTTAAACGGTAAAAAGGCAACCATAATCGTAGCTATAATCCTACTTACTGTAAATGCCTCTTATCTTCTACATTATTGTAGACATATCTCAAGAACTTTGGAATAAGATTTCTCTGAGTGAACCAATGCAATGGAGCGATGTTAACAAATAATCAATTGCTCAACGCCGGAATGTCAACATTTACATTTCCTCCAGGACATTTTTATGAGATACGAGTACACACCCAATTCCGGTATCCCACAAAGGATTCTTTATGCCTACGAGTATCCATCCCAACTCATCCAAGACCACTCTCTACCTCTGGACATGCGCTGCCTACAACCAGATGATTACCTCGAAACTGATTGTGTTGTCATCTTCCGCTCTATGCTTCCTTATATGGATTGTCACAGGCTCCTTTGAAATATCCTTCGCATTTGGTTTCCTGTCGTACACATCTACACTGGATTCATTTGGAGACGTTGCGTTGCTTTGAAATATTTGCCTTTCATGTCATGTTTATTAATAAATGCCTGGGGAATCGTAGTTTTTTTTTTTTTTGGTTTTTCTAATGTTTCATAAGGACGTTTTGTTTGAGGACTTACCAGTACCTGATCCTTATTTGTCATATTACGGCAACGGTAATTAATAAGGACTGATAGCTGCTATGGTAATTACGACCATTTATGAAAATGTCTTGGGGCTGTTGTTCCTTTCCTTCGGATGACATCCGGTTTATTTTTAAATATCAAATAACGTCACGAGTCCTAAATTCCATCGCCATATCAGCCTAAGATCGTTCCTTTTAAAAACAATGGGAAAAACTGATAGAGCTCCATGTTAGAGTTATCCTGGAGAATCAGATACCACTGTATCCCAATCAGTATGCAGATTCTACTGAGAATGCGCCGTGAAAATACATAGGTTCACACAAGGCGGGATATGCTAGCCATGACCCGATCACCACGGCATTATCCTGCAGAGTTATAGACCATTTCACTACTCACTGGATTAGGACGATGCTAAATAGCCATATTATATCGGCTACATTCAGAGAGATCTCGGTGACAGTTATCGGCGGCTAAGGGATGCCCACAAGGAAGAGTCCTTTCAGGCCTTCTCTGGTCGATGGTTATCGACGATCTACTACGAGGTCATCGGATATACTGTGATCTAGTAGTTATTGTGTGGCAGAGACAAACCAATGAACCGGTTATCCCAAATAAGACAATCTTAGTCCCGTTTACAAAGAAGAGAAGGATGCAATCCTGCTCCGTCTTTCTAAATGGCACAAACAGACGAAGGTAAGTATCTTACAATATTAAAAACAAACCTACAAAGTCGACTAAGGCCTTGGGGGCCTGTCGACACCCTTACGATAAAACCTGGGGATTGAAGCCTTAGGTAATCCACTGGCTATATACCGCGATAGTAAGACCTATCAACACCTACGCGCCCACGGTATGGTAGACAAAAGTTCAGCAAAAAAACGATATTCGTTAAGCTTCAGTGCCTCCGGGGACTAGCGTTTCGCTATGCCATCCTGCCCTACGGCAGCCCAAGAAGCACTGATTGGACTTACTCCACTGCATGTTTTTTATTAAAAAGGTTGCATTACGTATTGCAATAAAAATTCTATGCTCGGGAACAGGCTTGCCATGTAGACCTATGGATCTCATGTCCATCTTGCAATATCTTTCTGAGGTGGATAAGATTACCACGGTCTCGGACGCATTACCACACACCTTTACTTTTGACAAGAGATTTGAGATATTGATCCAGCTAGGGAAACCAGTAATCCCTTTCTTAACGTGAAAGGCCTTAGGTGGTACACTGATGGCTACAAGATGGCTTCTGGCGTTGGCGCCGGCATCTTTAGACTAAATCGGAAGATCTCGAAAGGCCTGAGAATGAGCCTTAGTATCTTCAAAGCAGAATTATATGCCCTCCTGACATGCGTCAATCTATACTTAGAAACTGGCATAAGAAGAGTAACCATCAATATACTCTCTGATAGCCAAGCAGTGTTTAAAGCTATGAGTTCATACAGCACGAACTCAAAAACCGTTATGGAATACCAGGATACCCTACAATACCTCGTCAAAAGAAACAAAGTCTAACTCGGGTGGGTGCCAGGCCGCAAAATTATTAAGGGCAATGAAATCGCCGATCAGCTCACCAGGAATGGTTCCAGCGAAAGCTACATAGGTCCTGAGCCTTTCTGCGGCACTCCCAAGTCTAAGATCAACTTCTTCTTAGACAAGTGGGAAAAATCGCCTGTCTTTTTCGAACAGCCTTCAATCGCTACTGTGGTCTGACATATCATCTCAATAAAATGAACCTCTCGTCTGAAAATGAGTGTCGACTCTGTCTTGAGGACGAAGAGACTGCAGAGCATATACTGTATGAGTGTGTTGCTCTCTGCCAGAAGTAGCCTTCTTATTGAAATGATGACTCCTGAGGGGATCATCTCAGCTCCTACGAGAAGCATTCTCAACTTCATTGAGGAAGTGGAGAAGCTCCTCGGCTAATCGGCTAGCAGGCACAATTGATCTTTAAAGGTCGCAGTGCCTGGTGCTATTTGGTAGCACTAGCCCCTTCCAGCCCGGCGAATCGACTATAGACCAAATATTCACACTTCGACAAATCCTGGAAAGACCAACGCGTTTCAAATCGATACACACCATCTCTTTATCGATTTTCAAGCCGGGATCCCAGGATCCCAGGAAAACTGATCCGGCTTTGTCGCGCCACCCTAAAAAATACGCGATGCACCGTGCAGTTTGGTTCGAGGACCTCTGAACCGTTCGAAACATGCACGGATTTCGGCAAGGATATGCTCTCTCGTGCTTCTTCTTCAGTTTAGTGCTGGAGCAGATAGTGCGACGAGCAGGCGCCAACAAGGAAGACACTATATTCTGCATACAAGTCTGTCCAGCTGCTAGGGTGCGCGGATAATATTGAAATTAATGCGCGTTCTCAACGTGAAGTTGTAGGAGCTTTCGCAGCGATTGAAGAGCAGGCGAAATGAGTTGATCTCAAAGCCAACGAGGATAAGAAAAAGTACATGCTGTCACGTAAAAACTGATCCGTCGCTCACCACCTGGGACAAAATATAACGATTGGACGATTCGCTATGATTTCGAGGTGATTAAGGACTTTGTCTTCCTCGGGGCAAAGGTAAACTGCACAAACGACACCACAGTAGAGATCCGGCATAGAATCGCGCTTAGCGACCGCTGCTACTTCGGTTTGTCCAAACAACTTGGGTCAAAAATCCTCACTCGAAGAACCAAAGCCATGCTTTGCAAAACGCTTATACTGCCAGTCTTGCTATACGGAGCCGAAAGCTGGACGATAAGCAGGACGGCGGAGCTGATTTTGGGTTCTTTCGAAAGGAAAATTCTGTGCCGGATATTTGGTCATTTCTATCAGGAAGGCGAATGGAGGAGAAGACATAACCCCGAACTTTACGAGCTGTAGAAAGATGTGTATATAGTCCGGAAAGCAAAGATCCGTCGACTACATTGGCTCGGCCACATCAAGCGCATGAATACCAACACTCCAGCTAAGAGGGTTTTCGCCTCTGAGCCTCCTGGTTCGAAAAGAAGAGGAACACCGAACCTCCGGTATAAAGACCAAGTAATCGCGGTAAACCGTCAAGGATGGAAGGCAGCTATAGCCCCGGCTCAGATCCTCCATGGATTGCTGGCCTGATGGGTTAGTAGAGAGCTATAGTGGCTTTTCTTGCACGCTCGATTGTGTTGTCCTTCCGGGTTAGATTCCTATATAGTTGAATGCCAAGATATTTGGCACTAGTAGGATAGGTTAACCTGGTGCCACGTAGAGTGATTGGGTATTTTTCCGGGATCTTACGCTTTATGGTGAACAGCACAAGCTCCGTTTTCTAGGGGTTTACCTCGAGCCCTTTTGCACAGAATGCAGAATGTCTCATGCATACGGTCATTCAGTGTAGATAGATACTTGCCCAAGATGGCAATAGCAACGTCGTCAGCGTAGGCAATAACATCGAGGCCTTCTTTCTCCAGTTTTGTCCGTAGTACGTTTGACACTACATTCCAAAAAAGAGGAGAGAGGACCCCCCCCCCCCCCCCCCTTCTTTGGGGTAGCTCTGGTAACTTATTTGAATGTTGAATGTCAGCCCCAAAACGAGCTATCGACTTCGGCCTTGGAAGAAAGCTGAGTGAAAGGGTCTCCCATCGTAAACACTAGACAGATGTTGATAAATGATGCAGTTTCTTCCGAGTTTCTTCCTTGGAAAACGGGAAAGTACAGTAAATATGTAATAGGCAGTCAAAGTTCAGGCATAGCTATCGAAAAAAGTCCATTCCATACATTGCGACAGGACCCCTTGCCACAACTACCATAGTGACGTTGACTAATCGATAATTTATAACTTTGGACAGAAGACTGATGCTGCGACAAGGACATGCAAGAAACTTCTCAAAGAAAAACCTTAGCACTTAGCTACTCACAGCAGAATGTTAACTACCCTGCCAACCTTAGAGGGATCCCCATTCCCCCGAAGGCCATTAAATCCTCAACTTATGTATCGTAACCATGACCAGTAACATCCCCTGTGCATAGAACAACAAGAAAAAATTTCCACCACCCAGAACGAAATGTACCCCAGCCAGCATCGCAGTTAATGTATGCAGGATGCGTAGACATAAGGAATATATTTACGAAACCCTTTTTCTTCTGCTAATAAGCTCGTGCATTACATTCGCCATGAAAAGAAAACCAAAAAACGTTAATGGAATTTATAATTCTCGCCGAGTAAGGACGAAAAATTTGTTAAGCAAATGCAACTTCATATGAATATTAACAGCAGCGATGCATCAGTGGGAGAATGCTGTATCCTTTTTGATACCTATTAGGGTTTCGCCACAGAAAAGTACCTTTGACGGTCTGTGGTCTTGGTTTCATTCGGAAGCCATTAGATGTGTAAGATAAGATATACATAAGACAGAATAGGGAAATCGAGTTTCAAAGCAAAATTTGCATGGCCACAGCAAACGCCATGGACTTATCAGCATAAAGGGTGGGTTTCATACCCCAGTTTGGCAATGATAACGTCTCACAATTCCCTAGTACGTGTATCTGTAATGTCTTATTTACTTATCAGGCCTGCGATCCATGGAGGATCTGAGCCTGAGCTATAGCTGCCTTCCATCCTTGACGGTCCCGGGCACGCTGCTTCCAGTTGTCAAGACCAAGATGTCTTACATCCGCGATTACTTGGTCTTTATACCGGAGGTTCGGTCTTCCTCTTCTTCTCGAACCGGGAGGCTCGGAGTCGAAGACCCTATTAGCTGGAGCGTTGATGTCCATGCGCTCGATGTGGCCGAGTCAGTGTAGTCGACGGATCTTTGCCTTCCGGACTACATCCACATCTCGGTACAGCTCGTAGAGTTCGCGGTTGTGTCTTCTTCTCCATTCACCTTCCTCACAGACAGGACCAAATATCCGGCGCAGAATTTTTCAGCTCCGCTGTCCTGCTTATCGTCCAGCTTTCGGCTCCCTACAGCAAGACTGGCAAAATGAGCGTTTTGTAAAGCATGACTTCGGTCTTTCGAGTGAGCACTTTTCACCCCAGTTGTTTGGACAAGCCGAAGTAGCAGCGGTTGCCAAGGGCGATTCTACGCCGGACCTCCACTGTGGTGTCATTTGTGGAATTTACGTTTGCCCCGAGGTAGACAAACTTCTTAACTACCTCGAAATTTTAGCTGTCAATTGTTATGTTTTGTCCCAGGTGGTGAGCGACGGATTGGTTTTTGCTTGACAGCATGTATTTCGTTTTGTCCTCATTGATCTTAAGACCAATTCGTTTCGCCTGTTCTTCAATCGCCGGGAATGCTTCCACAATGCCACGGCGAGAACACGCGATGATGTCGATATCACCCGCGTATCCTTGTAAAAGATAGTGCCTTCCCTGTTGACGCCTGCCCGTCGCACTATCTGCTCCAGCACCAGGTTGAAGAAGTCACATGCCAGCGCATCTTCTTGCCGAAATCCGGTGCATGTTTCGAATGGTTCCGAGGTCCTAGAACCGAGTTGCACGGTGCATCGCGTGTATTTTAGCGTGGCGCGACACAACTGGATCAGTTTTACCGGGATCCCGAATTCGGCCATCGCCCCAAACAGTTCTGCACGATGAATGCTGTCGTATGCGGCTTTGAAATCGATGAAAAGATGGTGTGTATCGATTCGAAACTCGTTGGTCTTTTCCAGGATTTGTCGAAGTGTGAAAATTTGGTCTATAGTTGATTTGCCGGGCCGGAAGCCGCACTGGTAGCTGCCGATTAGTGCGGTGCAAAGTGGTTTTAGACGTACACAATACGCTGGACAGGATATTGTATGCGACATTGAGCAGGGATATACCTCTATAGTTCTTGCAAGAGGTAGGATCGCCTTTTTTGTGGAAGGGGCATATAGAGCTGGTATTCCAGTCGTCGGGCATGCTTTCATCTGCTCAAATTCTGCAGTTGATCTGGTGCATGCTCCCTGCGGCCTTGTTGTTCTTCAGCTTCTGAATAGCTGTGCCGACTTCTTCGATGCTGGGTGGGAGGACTACTTCAGCGGCTGGAGTTGGGATTTCCTCGGTCCCTACCACTCTCTCTGGGTCATGCTCGTTAGGCAGCTGCTGAAAGTGCTGCTTAAATACATCCACTATTCCCTGCGGGTCGACGACAAGATTACCCTCGCAGTTTCGAAGAGCCTGGGTGCCCTTTTTCAAGCCTCCTGCAAGGCCTTTGGCTTTCTTGTAAAAGGTTGTATTTTATGTTCTCCTCCCTTCTTCTGGCTCGGTACTCTTCTTGCGCTGCCCTGGTTTTCCTCTGCAGCGCCTTTTGGTACGCCTCGTCGGTTGCTGCCTTTTTCTGCTCACACTCGCCATCATACCACGGGTTTCCTGTCGGGGGTGGTAGGTATCCTATAGTGGTTTCGGCTACTTCCTGAATGGCTGAGCAGCAATGCAGCCATATATTATTGGCATTTGTGTTCGACGTAGGCATACCGTAGAGTCTTTCGCTCAGCTGCTCCCTGTAGACTCTGGCAACCTCCGGTGTGCTCAGGCGCCCAATGTCGAACCACCTCCTGATGGGCTGGTGCAGCTTTCTGACATTGGACAGTCGAGCACTGAATCTTGCTGCTACGAGGAAGTGGTCAGAGTCGACATTTGCCCCTCTGAATGTTCGCACATCCAGGATGTTTGACTGGTGCCTTGCGTCAATGAGCACATGGTCGATTTGGTTGGCGGTTCGACCGTCCGGAGATCGCCAGGATGCTGTGTGGATTCGCTTGTGAGGGAATCTTGTGCTACTTACCACCGCATTACGAGCTGTCGCAAAGTCAGCGAGTCGGAAGCCGTTATCTGTTGCTGTATCGTGGAGGCTGTGCTTTCCGATCACTCCGCCAAGGGTGTTTTCCTTACCGATTTTGGCGTTGAAGTCCCCGAGCACGATTTTTACATCGTACTCCGGACAAGCTCCGTAGGCGTTGTCCAGGAGGTCATAGAAGTCCTCCTTGATAGGGTCTTCAGCCTCGTTGGTAGGGGCGTGTGCACATATAAGGCTGATGTTATAAGATCTGCCTCTGATGCGGATCGCAGCCAGGCGATCACTTATAGGTTTAAAGTCGATGACCTTCGATCTTAACCGCTTTCCCACGACAAATCCGCGTCCCAGTAAGTGCAACCTTTTGTGACAGCTGTAATGTCGCAATTTTTCTTCCTAATCATACCGTTTCCTATCCAGCGTATTTCCTGGACCGCAGTAATATCCGCCTTGTACTGCGTGAGGATTCCTTCTAGTTTATGAGCAGCGCCGGGAGTGTACAGGGTTCTGACATTCCAGGAGCATACTCGCAAATCGTGTTCCTTTTTCGTGCGTTGTCGTCGTCGAGTATCCGTCCGTCTGTAATGTCAGCGTGTCCAAAATCACGGCCAAGTCATACCTGCTCATCAGGTTCAGGAATTCCGACGAGCAAATATTGACTTTTCACTAATCGACCGCCTGGCTGAGCAACACATTTCCTTTTTACAAGCCCACAAACAAGGTCAGCCCCACCGCCTATTGAGAGATAAAACCAACCTTCAGCTAGTCGTTAAACAGCTCCATCACAAGTGCGACGCACACACATCTCACCTGAAAACCCCCAGTAGTTGCTATAGGAAGTAATTAAGTATTCCAAAATCTCTTAACGATGTATGTGCTCGTACTTCACCTTCGTCCTTTCCAAACCAGTCCACCTCAAAGTCACACAAGGCATTCAACAAAACAACCAAACAAATCTCATGCAGTTTCCCTTCACATGACGAAACCACGTCATAAACGGGCTAAATAGTCTGCCTTTGTGGCAATGTAAGCTCGAAATTACCAATTCCAGCTTGACAGTTGTGGAAAGTTGTATCTGGAAAATGTGGTAATTGCGATGCAAGTAGATTGGGTACGTAGTACGTAGAAGCGATGGTAATAGCTGGAAGGCAGCATGGAACTTAATTGGATTTGCTTTTCCCTTTGAATTGCAAGCATGAATAGAAGGAATCATAAGTACGGGTGGTAAGGGGTTTTTTTTTTTTTCATAAGACGTATAAAAAGTCTAAGGGTGTTCTAGGGTGTGATGTTAACGACTCGGCGCTGTTAATTATCAAAATCCCCACAAATGGTTTTATCCTGCAAGCTCCGCATGGGGGAGAGATTTTAATTGCGTGATAAGCTATCGAAGACATAATGAGCGAAATTTGGTTTCGGTACGATGCCAAGTTGACAGGACTTTTACCTTATAGCCCCCAGCTATACAGGCATTCAGAGGGCATGCCTTAAAAATAGTTTGAAGGATATAAGAATGTAATATTACATGGGACGATTGATGCTACGAGCTTTCACCATTTTAAATTGTTCAGACTCTGAAGGCTAGCTAGCCAAATAAAGCAGGAGGCTACGACTTAATTTTAGAAGATGTCCTTAACAATTTGCCATTAATGCTCTGCAAAAATGTTTATGTCCCAAACTTTTGTAATATAAGCTACTATGCCCGAAGACCCGATGGGATCATACCAGCGGAGCTCCAGCAGGTAGCAGATTTCATCCTTCCCTGGCTTGTGGTAATATATAAGCTTGCCTCCTACATCCCCCTAGTGGGAGCTAGCCAAAGTCATTTTCATACCCAAGGCAGGCAAAAGCTCCCACACGTAGTCTTACTTCTATTCTACTAAAAACCCTAGAAACAATTTTAGACGCACACATTCGATACAGCAATATCTCAGGAAGGCTGTCGGGTAGCCAACATGCGAAAAGGCTAATCGGTGGAAACAGCACTTCACTCACTGGTCAGCATAATAGAAAGGTCAATGGAACACAAGGAATATGCCCAAGTGGCCTTTCCCGATATTGAGGACGCCCTTAACAATGTTGAACCATGGGCCGTCACCAAAGCGCGCAGTGATAAAACTGGTACGATAACTGCTAAAGCAACGAGTCGTCAAAGCCAACTTCGCTAATGCCGTCTCAACCAGAATGGCCAAAAGAGGAACACCAAAGGGTGGAGTACTCTCTCCTCTCCTCTGGAATGTTGTGGTTAATGAACTACTACTGAGGCTAGAACAGGAAGGGTACGCTGTACCGCCTATGCAGATGACATTGCTATTTCCGCCACAGGGAAATTTTCCAGCACTCTAAGCGATCTTATGCATTACATACAGTAGAGACCCGGACGCAGTACCGTGGAATTGGGGTCAATCCTAAGAAGACCGACCTAATGCTGTTTACAAATAAATATAAATTTCCACCCTTCAACCCACCGAGGCTGGGTGGAACCCCATTAATAATCAAAGATCAGTCCTTGGCAGGAGGCTGAATGGGAAACCCAACATTCTTGATCGTGTCAAGAAGAAAGTGGTGGGCAAAAAGTGGGGTCTCCAGCCAAGCATTATGCACTGGCTCTATACAGCAGTCATATGGCAGTCTATCGAAACCTTCTGGGGAAAGTACAAAGATCGGCCTGTTTACATATAAGCGGAGCGATCAGATCAATCCCCACGGAGGCCCTAAATATTCTATTACATTTTGCACCGTTGGACCTCTTCAGCAAGCAGCAAGTTGCTGCCTGCGCGGCCGTACGGATTAGGGGCATAGGAAGATGGCCTACATCACATAAAGGCCATACTAGCATTCTCAATCAATTCGAAGTATCCATGGACACAGACTACATCATCCCACAGAATGTGTTCACTAGGAACTTCGAAGTTGTATTTCCATCCAGGGAAGAATGGGTTGAAGGGAAAGTCATACCGAAGGACTCGATTTCCCTCTATACCGATGGCTCCAAGAGATGGGTTTAGGTAGTGGAGTCTTCTCCAAGAAACTTAACCTCAACCTATTATTCAGACTCCTAAATCACTGCAGTCAGTATCAAGCAGAAATAGCCGCGATAACGGAGGCCCTTGCATGGCTTAGGATCAATGTAATATCCGCTAAGGATATTATCATTTGCATGGACAGCCAATCTGCAATAAAATCCCTGGCTGCGGTAACCCACAAATCAAAGACATCCCTTAACTGCCGCCTATCCCTAGACGAGATGGTTGAACACTTCAACATTAAAATACTGTGGGTTCCCAAGAGTAGGGATATTCCAGGAAACCGCGTGGCCGATGAACTAGCAAAGTTAGGGTCAAGCACACCCAGTTTTCCTACCCTCGGGTACCTAAAAATATCAATAAGTACGGTAAAGCACATGATAAATCTTCGAACCATAGAGGCTACCAACCTCCAATGGAATGAAAGTAATATCGGCTTTATCACTAAACAAATCTGGCCTAAGCTAAACCTAGGACGAACCAGGGACCTTGTGGCACCCAAAGGGGCAACCTTAAGCAATCTAGTGGGTGTCATTACCGGTCACTGCATCCTTTGAAAACACGCCGCCAGACTAAGGCTACCCTCCAATGATGATGAGGAGGAAGAGGAATCGACACATCGCCTCCTCTTCTCCATTCATTTGCGAATCGCAGGAGGATCTACTTCGGCCTGCTCTTCTATGGAAACTTAAGAAAGCTGGCAGACCTAAAAGTAGCTCAACTCCACCGCTTCATCAGAAGCACCAGTTGGTTCTCAGGTAGCGGATCAAGGTAATATGATCCATGTGGTATCACAATGGGCCGACTTCGACCTACGTGTGGCTTATGCCAACCACTTTTACCTAACCTAACCTACCTTCAGGACGATATTCATTTGTGTCCGTATAGTCCTCATATTCAGGAAGCATTGTTCTTCTACTTCAACGCGATTATATTTTTCCAAAAAGCTCACGTGCCTAATGCCCAAAATATCCTTAAAAACGATATTGACTGATCCTTGTGAGATGCCAACCTGGTCAGCCATACCCCTAATTACAACTATACGGTCACAACCAATAAATCTTTCATTTTTTAGACGTGGTCTTGGTCAGGTGAGGTTAGTAGTTTTCCGAGATATTCTCGGCCTTCTTGGAATTCCTTATACCACTTGGAAACATTTGTTCTTTTTCTTCATAATCAAAGGCTTTGCCTACCATTCTAGAGGAATCAGCAGCAGGTTGATTGCCTGCAAGCCGGTGGCTCAACAAATTTGAAAAAAATCGCTTTTAGCAGCTCATAAAACGAGACGTATCTCACACGCTAAAGAGTATTTTGATGTAAAACTTGGCACGGAAGTCAAAGACAGTCCTGCCAACTAAAAAATAAAAGCCCTTACCCAAATCGATTTGGGCGCGCAGTTTAAATTCAAATCTCACCTTACTTTATGGGCACAGTAGTTTAACAGCCGGTTTCCTATAATTCGAACAATTTTGTTCGCAACATTGGATTATACGCCGAAAAGGACATCTTGCTGTGGTGGCGTATACGTACGACATGTAAGGTGTGGACTTCAGATTTATTAGCAACCAAAAAACAGTTATCCCATATCTACAGATTTAACCCTTCTGTTCTGTTAGAAAAAAATCACACGTGTTACGTTTTGGGTCATAAATGACCCAAATTTTGATTTCGAATATATTTTTATAAAATAACTTCGAAAAACCGGCCAAGTGCGAGTCGGACTCGCGCACGAAGGGTTCCGTACCATCTGTATATATAAATATGAAAGAGACTATGTATGTTACCTCATCAAATGACAGATCTTGGTTGCAGGCAGGATTTTTTGGATGAAAATCATGTCTGTTGTATGGGAGCCCCCCTTAAATATTCATTTTGTTCTGTTTTTGTCGTGGTAGCGGCAACAGAAATACATCATCTGTAAAAATTTTAACTGTCCAACTATCACGGTTTATGAGATACAGCCTGGTGACAGACGGACGGACGGACAGCGAAGTCTTAGTAATAGGGTTCCGTTGTACCTTTGGGTACGGAACCCTAAAAAAGGAACAAAAAGGGAACGAGGGATACACATTGTTAATTTGGAGCGTGTTCTTGGCAATATGTTGTTGTAATTGTATGGCGATGGGTGGGACACACTGGTTTGTTGCAAGCTGTGCAACAGGTGAAGGTCTTTTTCTCAAACAAACAAACTTGCAGCGCTTACGGTGACTTGTCTTCATTTTTTTAGCGGGTGGTAATGATGTTGATGCAAACGCAATACTATTAGCTTGAGTATTGCGAACGATATATGCAGAAGCTTTAGATCTTGGAAGACGATTCCGTCGAACAATATACGGCCGAACTAAGAGTTCTCCTAGCTCATGTAAAAAAATCCTGCGCTTGAACAATTTGTTTTGATTCCATTTCGGGTGAATTTCTGTCCATAATATAAAAGCGTTTAGCGCAGAAATGTCTATAAAATTGGCAAATAGAGCTACTGGCCACCGGTTAGTCTGTCGCTTGCATGAATATGTACGTACTAACGGGTCCATAGTGTCAACGCCTCCCTTAGTCGAATGATTATACTCTATAATCTCGGGAATCTTTTTTGAATGTTCTTCTAACACTTTACCGTCACGATGCATTATACTCAGCAAGGTGACCAACTTATAGTTCTTTGGTACATATTGCACAAGTGTTCCCTTTTCATGAAAGAAGAATTTGCTGGACAACACTGGAAGCTTTCTGGGTTGCTAAGCTGTAGCTAAGGAAAAAGGTTTGCAGCTAGGATTAATTCATCAAAGACACAAAAGAGATCAAAACTGGGAAGTTTGCTACTGGTTGTGGGATATTTTCGACTAACCTTAGTTCAGTATGTGACCAAGGGGATTTTTTGGATGAAAATCATGTCTGTTGTTTGTTCTGTTTTTGGTATTTGTAGTGGTAGCGGCAACAGAAATACATCATCTGTGAAAATTTCAACTCTCTAACTATCACGGTTCATGAGATACAGCCTGGTGACAGACGGACGGACGGAATGACGGTCAGCGAAGCCTTAGTAGTAAAAGGGTTCCGTTTTAGCTTTGGGTACGGAACCCTAAAAATACGGTTGTTTCAGCAAAGAAATAGAACGAGTAACGTAGATGTAATCAATTTTTAGTGCCTGGGTCATAAATGACCCAAACGCAACACGTGCGTACACATACTTTAAATCGCATATTGGACGTAACTGTAATTAATCCGATTTTATTTTTCGAAAATATTCTCAAATGCATGCACTGACTAGAAAGGAAATTGAAATCAAATGAATATTAGAAGAGATATTAAGCATTAAAGTCGTTTTTGGTCATGAAATGACCCCAACAGAACAGAAGGGTTAAGGGCTTTTTATGGATTCCAGAATACTCGTGCTTTATCACCCGCACGTAAGTTTTCTATAGTTGCTACCCTGAAAGCCATATAAATCTCGGTAAGCCCATTTGTTGCATCCTCACTAGACAGTTTTCAATTTCCACTGAATTTATAGTTTGCGGCGATTTAATGGATTACAAAAACCTGTCCGTGACCAGAAGCATGAAAACTACATTGAACATTGTTGTGATTCCTGTTGCCAGGCGATGAGTTTCAGGAAAAAACATTTTCATTAATTAAAACATCAACGCACTCGGTTACTCAGTCAACCAACGAATCCACACGCGCGGCTGGCGCCACAAACAATGTGAATCTTTTTCATTCTCTGGAACACCTACCACTCAACAGATGTTTTGTGTTACAGAATACTTTTCGAAACTTTATTCGTTTCCATACCTATCAGACCGAACATTTTGGAGAGAAGAACAATTTCTGTAATTGTGTGCCCGGGTAAATTGAGTCCACATACGCCATGTGGGGCCTTTGTTGATGGGAACCATTTCAATTGGTTGCATTACTGCGAACAAGTAATTGTATGCGAATATGATGGGGATAGTACGTGACAAGGAACTTCAGCAAGGCATAAAGGCAACCCTGCTTAGACACAAGATATGCCAGCCGAAGGATTAAAGTTCTTAGAAAACACCGAAATCCTTGCAATCTCTAGGGATGTCTAATATTTTCATCGGAGCACTAGAAGTTTGGAACTAGAACTTGTCCGCTTGGTTTAGTTGATATTTATGACTTTTGTCAGGATATTTACATTGCATCTAATGTATATTCTTTCTCCAAAGGCTTAAGGAATTTGACTTAATTCTTCGTCACCTTGACAGCAAAATATGTCCAATATTTCCCTTCACTTTCTCTAAACCTGTCCCTGATTCAGGGATCTTAAGATTTTGTCAAAGCAAACCGAAGGCAATATAAGATTATTATGAGTCCACGCCCCCACAGAGGAGAAAGATGACCGACATAAAGACGACTTCTATGATCCCCTAGGCAGAACGTATGCGGGACATAATCTGGTAGTAGCAAGTACACGATTCCCACACCTCAACATCCATAAGGGGACCTGGCGGTCTTTCGATCAATCGACAACCAACCAAATTGATCATATTGCGATCGACGGCATATGGCGTTACAGCCCATGAAGGACCAGAGCCAAGCTTCTCTCAATCACCCATGTTGTGTGTGATTTATTTTTCACATAGGTGAAAAATGCCGATTCCGAACGACATGAGTCGAGAAGCTATTTCACGGCAAGTATACTACGGGGGGTTTTGCCAGTTCCCCGTCGAGGAGGAACGCCGCGAAATAAACATCCGATGGCGTCGGTGTTATCGGGATCCGAACTCGCTCATCGTGCGTCAACACTAACCACTGCGCCACGGCGTCCTCACAATATATGGTCACTTCAAATTCCTACTCCGTGTGTGCAGTTCTAATATAACACAATAATGGCATGGAACATTTGACGGGAACTACAACCAACGTGAAAATCCAGTTGAGTTTCTCTCGATTTATATCTAGGACAACCACCCATGGAGAGTAATGAACGAATATCTACGACCCAAACCATCTGACTCCGCCCAGGTTGTGTGGTATGGGTTTGACTATTGAACCTGCGGGAACTGTAAAAAAAATGTTACCTGGAAAGGATTGCCTTCGCGTTTTCACATGGTCTGGGTTGGGGTCCGTCCTTAAGAAATATTGGGTCTGTCTTTCAGTCAGAAATATTCGCAATCGTGATGGCCATGCACTATATTGTGCAGCTTAGGTGGAAGGATAAAAACATATCCATCTACAGTGACAGCCAGGCTGCACTCCAAGCTGTTCCCAACCCTTTAATCAGCTCCAATTTAATGTATGAACTCAAGACCTTCCTGAACCAAGTCGGAAAGACTAAAACACACTAAGGCTTGCTTAGATCCCAGGTCATTCTGGAATGCTAGGAAATGAGATCTCTGATGAACTCGCCGGAATGGACTCACTGAAGAGTCTTTCAGGACCCGGACCACCCTTAGGTCTATCTCTTCCCACGCTCAATATCAACGATTAGGTCTTCAATGCACATTATCGTAAATGGGGGGAATATCCAGGATGATGGAGGGCTAAGCGTGTACGCTCTAATGGCTGCAAGAAATCCGCAGCATTCTTCTAATCTTTTTTTTTTTTATTTTGTTTTTTTTGTTTGTTGAAGGCTTCTGCTATCCTCTGGAGCACTCAAACGCATTACTGTATTTTCTCCGGAGAAAAATTTGAAGGAGCTTCAGTGATGTAGAGCTAAGGGATTCGGCACACACCACGTCGGCTCCAAGGGTGCGCCACCGTATGCGAGCAAAGGCGGGACAATAACAGAGGAAATGCTCTGCAGTATCATCCTCCTCTTCGCCACACGCAGCACAGGTAGGCGTCTCACTGATGCCGAGCACGTAGAGATGCTTGGCAAAAGTGTAATGGCCCGTGATAACTCCCACAAGCCGTCTGCAGTCGATTCTCCTTAAAGATAGGAGGAATGCTGCGGGTTTTTTGCAGACATCATCGCGTATGCCCCGCTTAGTCATCCTGCAACCCGGACAATCCCTCCATCTACGGTTGTGTGTGTTAAATACACAATCGTTAATGTAGGAATTTACCGTGGACGCAGGTAGACCTAGAGCGGGTTCAGGTCCTGAGAAGCTCTCCTCTGAACCCATTCTAGCGAGTTCGTCAGAGGTCTCATTTCCTGGGATCCCAGAGTGGCCTGGAACCCATACAAGCCTTAATGAATTTAGTCTGCCGACTCTGTTCAAGAAGGACTTGAGTTCAAGCACTTGTTAGGAGCTAGTTAAGGGGTTACACACAGCTCTTAGTGCAGCTTGGCTGTCACTACATACGCATATGCTTTCCCCCTTCCACCTGTGCTCCACAACATAGTGCATGGCAATTAGGATTGCGTATATCTCTGATTGGAAGATAGACGCATATTTTCCTAAGGAGAAGTGCAGTCGAATGTTTTCGCGCTCTAAGAAGACCCCAGCACCGGACCCCCGCCCAGATCTGGAGCCATCCGTGAAAATGCGAAGACTATCCTTTCCAGGTTCAGTATCCAGCCATAGCCAATCCTGATGCCATGGAAACTCGACTGTGAAATTACGACGCAATAGGATAACGGGCGTCAGTGCGTCAGAAGGCATGTCCATGAGACAGGGGTCGCAGGACAATTCTTGCGCAAGCACACCGTTATTCCTATGCGAGTTGTACCAAAAGCCATTTCTCTTCAGACGAGACATGGCTTTCAGAGCACACCCTCTGATAAATATATCAAGAGGTGGAAGGTTCATCATAACATCTAGAGCAGCGCCCGGCGTGCTGGGGAAAGCCCCCGTGCAGCTGAGATAAACCGTTCTTTGAAGTTTGGTGAAAGAGGCTACGACGTATTTGCGTTTTAGTCTGTTCCACCAGACAACCGATGCATATGAGATTATAGGTCTTATCATTGCCGTGTAGATCCAAAGGACCTTTGCCGGCGATAAGCCCCATGTTTTGCCAAAAGGTCCTTTGCATTGCCAGAAAGCTGACAGCGCTTTGGTGGTTTTTGACTCAACATGTTTTGACCAGAGAAGCTTACTATCTAAGATGACTCCTAGATACTTAGCCTCCTTGGATATCTTCTTATCTTTATGGAGAATTGAATGCAGAAGACTTGTGGGCGTCCTTACGGGCCATTACACTTTTGCCAAGCATCTCTGCATACTCGGCATCAGCGAGACGTCTACCTGCGCTGCATGTTGCGAAGAGAATGATACAGTAGAACACTGTCTCTGCGACTGTCCCGCCTTTGTTCGCGCATCGTTGCCCGCCTTTGAGCCGATGTGGTGTATGCCGAATCTCTTAGCTCTACATCCTTGAAGCTCCTTCTTATTTTTCTCCGGAAAAAGGGGATAATACAGTAAAGGTATGTGTCTGTCTGGCAGTACAATGGACCGGTAGTTGCGTCTAGGACTCTAGGTGCTCCAACATTTTCGTTTCAAAGTATGTATAGATATTGCCTCCAGACGCGTTTATTGCAAATGACAAAATGTTTAGCAAATTTTTGGTTAGGTCTACGTACGCCTTGACCATGCCTGGCAAAACTAATAATTCAGAATGACAAGTAGCTCAGATGGAATCCTCGTTCATTTGCTTAACAACATTACGGAGTTATTCAGGCTACCTGCTTTTTATTGGCCTAGTTGCCCCTTATCCTTTGAACAACATATCTTGAATGCGTAAGTTCCAAGCATATGGCTTCATCCCATTATTCGTGGTTTCACGACATGCGCACGTGCAATAAAGAGTTTATCTCGAAACATAACTTTTTTATATCCTTACTCTACTCTAGTCTGAGACATGGGTTTTATAGTACATCTACCTATAGAAGACGGCGAAGGAATTGCTACTATCTCTTCGATCAAAAACTTCATTTCAAGCTCACTAAAAACTTCAAAAAAATATTGTTTTTGCGGTTCCATGTTTAGTAAGAAGCAATGCTGTAGAAACAACCATTATAGTAAGTTTTGACGAGCCGCAAGAAGCCATATAGTCAGTGCATACACGTAAATAAGACGCTTTAATGCCGTTTACGAGCTCAAGAGACCTTTTAAAATCATCACGTTTTCGAAAACAATAAAAACAAGTAAACACATTATATCGAGATTGAATATGAAGTACAATACGTGGCAAGACTCACGTTGTACATTGACAACCATTAGCATGTTCCACGAGCCCTCCTATCTCGCAGATGGCAAAGTGCGCTGAATTTAATTACATAAATAAAACATGTCTTACCCTCAAGCTCTGTCCTTTTATCTTAACCTTTTTCTCTCCAGATTAACACATGTACGCTTGCTTAAGCTTCTTCAAACTTTTCCAGCTTATATGTACATTCTGGCTTTATTGTCTCAGTTATGTCTTTGGGTTAACCCCACGGTGATTAAGTTGCTCCTCGAGCGAATAATAATTTTAAGCAGCTACATATGCACGCCTTGTGACATAAACAAACCTTTAATGAGCCGAGGTTTTCAAGATGCGAAGCACTAAAACGACATTACATATGGTTTGTGACGTCAGTTACTTGTTGATTCTACGACATGGAATAGATGATAGTCCTGTGGTCCAGGCGCTAGACGTTCGTTTACAAGTAGCAGAGCTGTGAAATCCTTTCAACTTTAAAGCCTCCACCTGCAGGCACGTTTAAAACTTATTACAGCCGGGCCATTTGTCATATAGGAGTTATTAGAGGCAAGGTCTAATGTATGAGTTGAACGATAGACAATGCTGCATAAATGGTGACAGCTAGTATCCAAACTGGCATGTGTCGAAATAGGATAATTAGATACCGATTTCCACGATCATAGTCTTGTTCGATGCACGTAGTATCTAGTCGGAAATCAATTGATGGATTCATGGAAACATACACGGTTTTTGTAGTGATTTTCTGAAAATATTTTATGGCGATTTGTCCGGACAGGTTTGGAATAATTAAAATTCAATGAAGTCATATGGGATTTGGGGTGTCGGCCATAAACTGTCCGAGTTAAATGAGCTTCCATACATTCTGTATCGCCTATGAAGCCTTTTATTATCCACTGGTTACGCTGTTATCTTGGGATAGCCTGTATGAGCGCTGTATATGATGATAACCTTAGACTTTGACTTTTGTTGAGATGATATATCAGACCACAGCTGACCAGTCTTCTGATGTCTACTCTATTACATTTACTTTCTTCTCGCTTAGGTGGCGCTACAGTCCATGGTGAACCTGGGCCTCAACCAACAAGCGTCTCCAGCTAGCACGGTCTTTGGCCAGTTATTTCCAGCGCCGCACGCCCAGTTAGTTAAGGTCCTGAGAAACTTTCGTTTCAGCCTATTCTAGCGAGTTCACTGAAAATCTAATTTTCTAGGAACCCAGAATGACCTGGGATCCCAGAATAACCGACTTTGTTCAGAATTGCCATAAGTCCATACACTAACTTGGATCTGGTTAGAGGGTTGGACAGGGCAAAGAATGGTGACTAAGCCCAAAGATGAGTATGTGGATCTACAATCAAATGATTAAGCCAACCATACTCTATTGCGCTGCTGTATGGTGTCAAAAATTTGAACGGAGACGTGGCATATACAAACTGAACAAAATGCAAGGACTGGCGTGTATCTGCACAACTCGAGCAACGAAAACTACTCCGACTGCAGGGCTGGAATCAATATTAATCATTCTTCATTACTTTACAGTTGATGCTGCAAATCAGGTCTTAACCTTACAGAGAACCTATAATTACAAAGAAGGAGACTTGGTTTGACATTTAGAGATTCTTAAAAGGGTGGGCAATATTTGGGAACTGACCCGAGTGAATGATCTAATGTCTGAGATGAACTCAGTACTCATACCAAGCAGAGAGGAATTGAATGACAGCCATTCTTAGATGAATGATGCAGCCCAGAAATGGTTCACTGATGGGACGAAACCCGGAAGCAAAGTAGGGACTGGAGTGATAGGACTTGGGTGCAGACTACACATTACTCATTGCGGTGGGTCAACAACATTTCAGGTGAAACTGTTCGCAATCCCTGGTCCGCCGTTCATTTACAGTGAGCTCACGGTACACTTCACAAATTTTTCAACATGTTTTTGTGGCGCTTTTATCATTTATATAAATAGTAACAAGGCATCAACAAACCAAGGCTTAAGCATAGAACAAGGTCTCATTTCACTGTCGACCACCAAATGAGATGTCATATTAAGTGACTACAAGCCTCACGGAACAATAACGCCATCAGGGATCTTCTAAATCCAATGAATAAGGAAACATCTTCAATTTGTTTTCACATCTAGTGTATCCATGAATCGTTAGCAGCTGCTCTAAATCTGTCAGTTCATGGTAAACGGAATTTCAAATCCCCAAAGTATAAAGTATTGTTGCGCTCGTAAACCGAGCAAAATGTGTCACCACCAACGCGCCTCATGTCTGGCTCCTAAAAATGTTACGCCCTCACAAAAAGTAAAACGCAAAAAAAGAACAAAGTTATAAAACCCCAACACGAACGCCTAAACTGTATGGCCACCCAATTTGTTCGCTGATTCATGTCCATGCCACAGGAAAGACTATCATTCCCGTCATCACTGAGGAGAAAAAAGCTTAAAGGTAGATAGATACTGGCCTCACTTGCCAGGACGAAAAAAATGGATTTGTCTCACTTCACTCCCTATCTGCTTTCCTAACCATTTACCTTTGATTGGGTATTCTCTACATTTGCATTGGCCAGTATCCTATTTATCAGCAGGAGTTCGGGTGACATCATCCTAATGCCAAAGCCCTTTTTACTGTCCCTGCTTTACAGCGACTCCATTCCCCGCTTGATGCACTCTAAAAGCAAATAAACAATGTCTGCATACGGACTGGGTGTTTTTGGGGAGCAGTAAAAGTATTTCGTATCTCGCATCTACATAAG
The DNA here is from genome assembly GCA_951905685.1 of Eumerus sabulonum. NCBI lineage: Eukaryota > Metazoa > Arthropoda > Insecta > Diptera > Syrphidae > Eumerus > Eumerus sabulonum. Next base: position 14,121,586 of record OX645060.1, read on the forward strand.
ATGAATTTCATTTTAAAACGTCAGTATATATGTAGGTATATACATAGTTATGTATATCTTTAAAACCACTTCAATCTTATTGTGTCAACAGGGGTGGACGTTGGTGCTAGGCGCTTTAAGGCTGCTATCGTTGCCGATTTAGATTTGTTGATGCGACATCAGGCATCTTTCTTCTTTGGGGCGTTACAGCCCATGAAGGGCCAGAGCCAAGCCACAAGTTGTGTGTAATTTATTTTTTACACAGGTGAAAGGGACCTGCAGTTTAATGCCGATTCCGAACGGCATCAGGACACATTTGGGAGATTGTGAAAATCCTTTTTCCTCTCACCTTCCTAACTTACTTACTTACTTATCAGGCCAGCGATCCATGAAGGATTTGAGCCTGAGCTATAGCTGCCTTCCATTCTTGACGGTCCCGGGCACGCTGCTTCCAATTGTCAAGACCAAGATGTCTTACATCCGCGATTACTTGGTCTTTATACCGGAGGTTCGGTCTTCCTCTTCTTCTCGAACCAGGAGGCTCGGAGTCGAAGACCCTCTTAGCTGGAGCGTTGATGTCCATGCGCTCGATGTGGCCGAGCCAGTGTAGTCGACGGATCCTTGCCTTCCGGACTACATCCACATCTTGGTACAGCTCGTAGAGTTCGCGGTTGTGTCTTCTTCTCCATTCACTATCCTCAGAGACAGGACCAAATATCCGGCGCAGAATTTTCCTTTCGAAAGAACCCAAAATCAGCTCCGCTGTCCTGCTTATCGTCCAGCTTTCGGCTCCGTTCAGCAAGACTGGCAGAATGAGCGTTCTGTAAAGCATGGCTTTGGTCTTTCGAGTGAGGAGTTTTTACCCCAGTTGTTTGGACAAGCCGAAGTAGCAGCGGTTGCCAAGGGTGATTCTATGCCGGATCTCCACTGTGGTGTCATTTGTGGAATTTAGGTTTGCCCCGAGGTAGACAAACTCCTTAACTACCTCGAAATTGTAGCTGTCGATTGTTATATTATGTCCCAAGTGGTGAGCGACGGATTGGTTTTTGCTTGACAGCATGTACTTCGTATTGTCCTCATTGACCTTAAGACCAACTGGTTTCGCCTGTTCTTCAATCGCCGTGCATGCTTCAGCAATGCCACGGCGAGAACACGCGATGATGTCGATATCATCCGCATATCCTAGCAGCTGGATGGACTTGTAAAAGATAGTGCCTTTCCTGTTGACGCCTGCCCGTCGCACTATCCGCTCCTCCACCAGGTGGAAGAAGTCACATGACAGCGCATCTCCTTGCCGAAATCCGGTGCATGTTCCGAATGGTTCCGAGGTCCTAGAACCGAGTTGCAGGGTGCATCGCGTGTTTTTTAGCGTGGCGCGACACAACTGGATCAGTTTTACCGGGATCCCGAATTCGTCCATCGCCCCAAACAGTTCTTCACGATGAATGCTGTCGTATGCGGCTTTGAAATCGATGAAACGATGGTGTGTATCGATTCGAAGCTCGTTGGTCTTTTCCAGGATTTGCCGAAGTGTGAAAATTTGGTCTATAGTCGATTTGCCGGGCCGGAAGCCGCACTGGTAGCTGCCGATTAGTGCGGTGCAAAATGGTTTTAGACGTTCACACAATACGCTGGACCGGATCTTGTATGCGGCATTGAGCAGGGATATACCTCTATAGTTCTTGCAAGAGGTAGAACCGCCTTTTTTGTGGATGGGGCATATAGAGCTGGTACTCCAGTCGTCGGGCATGCTTTCATCTTCCCAAATTCTGCAGATGATCTGGTGCATGCTCCCTACCAGAACATCGCCGCCAGCCTTGAAGAGCTCTGATGGCAAACCATCTGAGCATGCGACCTTGTTGTTCTTCAGCGTCTGAATAGCTGTGCCGACTTCTTCGGCACCTACCACTCTCTCTTGGTCATGCTCGATAGGCAGCTGCTGGAAGTGCTGCTTAAATACATCCACTATTCCCTGCGGGTCGGTGACAAGATTACCCTCGCAGTTTCGAAGAGCCAGGGTGGCCTTTTTGAAGCCTCCTGCAAGGCCTTTGGCTTTCTTGTAAAAGGCTCGTGTTTTATGTTTATCCCTAGACTCTTCAATATCCTTGAGCTGGGAGGCTGCGAAGATTCTTTTCTTTTCTCGCAGTAGTTTTTTCTCCTCCCTTCTTCTGGCTCGGTACTCTTCTTGCGCTGCCCTGGTTTTCCTCTGCAGCGCCTTTTGGTACGCCTCGTCGGTTGCTGCCTTTTTCTGCTCACACTCGCCATCATACCATGGGTTTCTTGTCGGGGATGGTAGGTACCCCAAGGTGGTTTCGGCAACTTCCTGAATGGCTGAGCGGCAATGCAGCCACATATTATTGGCATTTGTAGAGTCTTTCGCTCAGCTGCTCCCTGTAGACTCTGGCAACCTACGGTGTGCTCAGGCGCCCAATGTCGAACCTCCTCCTGATGGGCTGGTGCAGCTTTCTGACATTGGACAGTCGAGCTCTGAATCTTGGTGCTACGAGGAAGTGGTCAGAGTCGACATTTGCCCCTCTGAATGTTCGCACATCCAGGATGTTTGACGCGTGCCTTGCGTCAATGAGCACATGGTCGATTTGGTTGGCGGTTCGACCGTCCGGAGATCGCCAGGTTGCTGTGTGGATTCGCTTGCGAGGGAATCTTGTGCTACTTATCACCGCATTACGAGCTGTCGCAAAGTCAGCGAGTCGGAAGCCGTTATCTGTTGTTGAATCGTGGAGGCTGTGCTTTCCGATCACTCCGCCAAGGGTGTTTTCCTTTCCGATTTTGGCATTGAAGTCCCCGAGCACGATTTTTACATCGTACTCCGGACAAGCTCCGTAGGCGTTGTCCAGGAGGTCATAGAAGTCCTCCTTGATAGGGTCTTCAGCCTCGTCGGTAGGGGCGTGTGCACATATAAGGCTGATGTTATAAAATCTGCCTCTGATGCGGATCACAGCCAGGCGATCACTTATAGGTTTTAAGTCGATGACCTTCGACCTTAACCGCTTTCCCACGACAAATCCGCATCCCAGTAAGTGCAACCTTTTGTGACAGCTGTAATGTCGCAATTTTTCTTCCTCATCATACCGTTTCCTATCCAGCGTATTTCCTGGACCGCAGTAATATCCGCCTTGTACTGCGTGAGGATTCCTTCTAGTTTATGAGCAGCTCCGGGAGTGTACAGGGTCCTGACATTCCAGGAGCATACTCGCAAATCGTGTTCCTTTTTCGTGCGTTGTCGTCGTCGAGTATCCGTCCGTGTATCCGAGGCATCTTGCTCATTCTTAACTTTTCTATTTTTTACGTGGGCGGATTGTTAGCCCGCCGCACAACCGCCATTCCGGTCGGGGACCTTCCTAGCTTACTTAGTCGAATATGCGTGGGATGACGCTTCATCAACAACATCACGACGACTTAAGACAGCGGTGGACAACCCGAATGAAGGGCATCCTGTCGGGATCGATAAAATCCTTTGTGTTTCATTAATGCTGACAATGTACTTATTGTGTAAGCGACTTAACATCGTTTTCCTTTGTCCCAGACGGGATATTGGCAATGATTAATGTGAATCTCTGTCCAGCTGGTTGCGGGAATTGCTTATACCACCGGACCAAGGATCAAGGCTGACTGATGTTTCAATGGTTATGATAAATGTTTAATGGGGGATTGCAGGTGGATCACGTACATTACAGAATCTTACGTCTGGACAGGTCGACCTGTTACTGTGGAGACAATCCTTTGAGGATTTTGCACATTGTAATGGTGGTAAGGAGTTGAGAGGATTAAGTTGTAGCTCCTTTGTAGAAAGGAAAGAAAAAGAACTGAATTGTTCCCATGTCCTTAATGGAGTAATTCGCAACAAGTTTTCTTACTGAGTGAATCGCATTAAACCCGAACATTTCTATATTGTAGTTGAATGTCCTTCGGCGAAGGATGTGGAGAAGATGTTACATTGCTGTCTTGATTTTATTACCATTGTTCGTTTGGGGTAGTTTCGAGGCACGAGTACGAGTAGTAAAACCGCCAAGTAGAATGGCTTAGAGAGAGATTACAATCTAATTTGGGGTAACGACTGTTTGCATCATTTGTGTTGTCCTTTAAAATGTGTAGAAAGCTGTTACTTAAAGCGGGACGACTTGAAGAACTTCTGTGAATCTCACTTCCACAAACAGTCCTTCGAAATTCCTATCTCTATCGGACTACTGCCTACTGTTGGAATATTGGTGCAGGTGTCTCGAAAGCCGGCGGAAAATATACGTTTCATATTCGGTTTATGGAGAATTGGGTTTTCTCTCATAAACTGTTTTATTCAACGGCACCTTGAAAAACTGACTTTTCGAGAGCCTTGTAGTTGGAAGCTACAGTTCACGGCGAACCTCCCCAACTGGGACGGTCTGTTGCCAGTAGTCTACAATGCCGCACGCCTAGTTGAGTTCCTTTTCCACTTGCGTGTGCCACCTTAAATTCGGCCGTCCTCGACCGCATCGCCCCTCGGGGCTAGATTCAAAGACCTTCCGGACCGGAGCTGGTACAGCCCTGCTCAATCTTTCTAAAAGGCACATGCACAGGATTTTCAGGGGAAGTAAAGTACCTAGGTATTGACCTAGACCGCAGACTCAACTGGAACTCCAATATGAAAACTAAATTTATGAAAGCGACTAAGGCCATGTGGGCCTGTCGATGCACCTACGGTAATACCTGGGAACTTAACCCTAAGGTAGTCCACTGGTTATACACCGCGACAGTAAGACCTATCGTCACCAACGGGACCACCGTGTGGTGGACAAAAGTTGAGCGAAAAACTACAATTGTTAAGCTTCAGATTTTTCAGAAACTAGCGTGTCTCGGCATTACAGGCGCTATGCCAACCTGCCTCGCGGCAGCCCAAGAAGCACCCATTGGACTCACTCCACTGCACCTTTTTATCAAAAAGGTGGCATTACGCAGTGCAATCAGAATTCTTTGTTCGGGAACAAATATGCCATGTAGACGCGAGGGTCCCATGTCCATATTACAACACCTTCCCGAGCTGCATATGATTACCACGGTCTCGGACGTATTACCACACACCTTCACATTTGACAAGAGATTTGAGATATTGATTCCAAATCGCTCAGCATGGAAAAACAGTGATCCCTTGCTAAATGCCAATGACCTTAGGTGGTAAATGGATGGCTCCAAGATGGCTCCTGGCGTTGGCGCCGGCTTCTGTGAACCAAATCGCCAAATCTCGAAGACCCTGGAAATGAGTCCCAGCATCTTTCAAGCAGAGTTGCATGAAATTCCAAAATGCGCCAATCTAAATCTAGAGACTGGCATTATAGGAGTAACCATCAACGTACTCTTTGATAGCCCAGTAGTGCTTAAAGCGCTGAGTTCGTACAGCATGAACTCAAAAACCGCAAGGAATGCCATGATGCCCTACAAGACCTCGCCAGAAGGAACAATGTCAAACTTTGGTGGGTGCCAGGGCACAAGGGTTTTAAGGACAATGAAATTGCCGATCAACTTGCCAGGAAAGGTTCCAGCGAAAAATACATATGTAGGTCCAAATCCATAACGAGGCACTCCCAAGTCTAGGATAAATTTCTTCTTAGACAAGTGGGAAAAATCGCAACACCCGTCCTTTTGGAACAGCGTTCGGGGACTCCGTCAATCGAAACGACTTATACTACCCCTGAACAAACACTCTACTGACACACTCAAACTCAATAGGGTGGGTACCAGAGACAAGTCAGCTATCTGACAGGACACTGAGGTCTGAGATTTCATCTAAACAAAATTAGCCTCTCGTTTGAAACTGAGTGTCGACTCTGTCCCGAATACGAAAAGACGGCGGAAGACATACTGTGTGAGTGTGCGGCTCTCTACCATCTGAGGGGATCACCTTGGCTCCTACGAGAAGCATTCTCAACATCATTATGGAAGTGGAGAAGCTTCTCGGCTAATCGACTAGCAGTGTCCTCAAGGGCATTGCGTGTCACCCTACTATGTAGCCAAACTAGGCCGACCCCACAGAAGCTGCAGGGACGAAGGGGAAATTGAATTCATTCTGTGTGAATGCCCTCTTCCTGTCGGGACAAGAGGAGGTAAGTAATATTGGGCTGAACATACTACTAGGATTTCTATCTGCATCTAAGTGGTTCAGCAAACCTTAACTGGGCACAATGGACTCCTCGTAGTCTAAGTGAGACTTAACCTTTCGCCGATAGGGCTCCCATTTACCCAACCTAACTTTAGGTATAATACTCGGACTAAGCTGCAAGTTTTGCATTCATTTTCTACTCAAACACATACACCGCCACGCCCAACTGCATAGATTACTGTATGTATGTTGGCGTTACAGTCCATGAAGAACCTGAGCCGAGCTTCTCTCAATCACCCATGTTGTGTGTGATTTCATTTTTCCCATAGGTGAAAGGACCCTACCACCCTTACCCTACCCTTAGGATACCTACCACCGCCGACAAGAAACCCGTGGTATGATGGCGAGTGTGAGCGGAAAAAGGCAGCAACCGACGAGGCGTACCAAAAGGCGCTGCAGAGGAAAACCAGGGCAGCGCAAGAAGAGTACCGAGCCAGAAGAAGGGAGGAGAAAAAACTACTGCGACAAAAGAAAAGAATCTTCGCAGCCTCCCAGCTCAAGGATATCGAGGAGTCTAGGGATAAACATAAAATACGAGCCTTTTACAAGAAAGTCAAAGGCCTTGCAGGAGGCTTCAAAAAGGGCACCCAGGCTCTTCGAAACTGCGAGGGTAATCTTGTCACCGACCCGCAGGGAATAGTGGATGTACTTAAGCAGCACTTCCATTAGCTGCCTAACGAGCATGACCAAGAGAGAGTGGTAGGGGCCGAAGAAGTCGGCACAGCTATTCAGACGCTGAAGAACAACAAGGCCGCATGCTCAGATGGTTTGCCATCAGAGCTCTTCAAGGCTGGCGGCGATGTTCTGGTAGGGAGCATGCACCAGATCATCTGCAAAATTTGGGAAGATGAAAGCATGCCCGACGACTGGAATACCAGCTCTATATGCCCCATCCACAAAAAAGGCGATCCTACCTCTTGCAGGAACTATAGAGGTATATCCCTGCTCAATGTCGCATACAAGATCCTGTCCAGCGTATTGTGTGAACGTCTAAAACCATTTTACACCGCACTAATCGGCAGCTACCAGTGCGGCTTCCAGCCCGGCAAATCAACTATAGACCAAATTTTCACACTTCGACAAATCCTGGAAAAGACCAACGAGCTTCGAATCGATACACATCATCTTCTCATCGATTTCAAAGCCGCATACAACAGCATTCATCGTGAAGAACTGTTTGGGGCGATGGCCGAATTCGGGATCCCGGTAAAACTGATCCAGTTGTGTCGCGCCACGCTAAAAAACACGCGAAACACCGTGCAACTCGGTTCTAGGACCTCGGAACCATTCGAAACATGAAACGGATTTCGGCAAGGAGATGCGCTGTCATGTGACTTCTTCAACCTGGTGCTCGCCGTGGAATTGTGGAAGCTTTCACGGCGATTGAAGAACAGGCGGAACGAGTTGGCCTTAAGATCAATGAGGACAAAACGAAGTACATGCTGTCAAGAAGCAAAAACCAATCCGTCGCTCACCAACGGGGGGCAAAATATAACAATTGACAGCTACTCTTTCGAGGTAGTTAAGGAGCTTGTCTACCTCGGGGCAAACGTAAATTCCACGAATGACACCACAGTGGAGATCCGGCATAGAATCGCCCTTGGCAACCGCTGCTACTTCGGCTTGTCCAAACAACTGGGGTCAAAACTCCTCACTCGAAAGACCAAAGTCATGCTTTACAAAACGCTCATTCTGCTAGTCTTGCTGTGCGGAGCCGAAAGCTGGACGATAAGCAGGACAGCGGAGCTGATTTTGGGTTCTTTCGAAAGAAAAATTCTGCGCCGGATATTTGGTCCTGTCTGTGAGGAAGGTGAATGGAGAAGAAGACACAACCGCGAACTCTACGAGCTGTACCAAGATGTGGATGTAGTCCGGAAGGCAAGGATCCGTCGACTACACTGGCTCGGCCACATCGAGCGCATGGACATCAGCGCTCCAGCTAAGAGGGTCTTCGACTCCGAGCCTCCTGGTTCGAGAAGAAGAGGAAGACCGAACCTCCGGTATAAAGACCAAGTAATCGCGGATGTAAGACATCTTGGTCTTGACAACTGGAAGCCGCGTGCCCGGGACCGTCAAGGATGGAAGGCAGCTATAGCTCAGGCTCAGATCCTTCATGGATCGCAGGCCTGATAAGTAAGTAAGTAAGAAACGACCCTACAGTTTATTGCCGGTTCCGAGCGGCGAATTTCGAGAAGCTTTTCATGACAATTTTACTACAGGGGGTTTTGTCAGAACCCCGCTGAGGAGAAACACCGTGAAAAACACGTTCGATGACATGGCTGTATCGGGATTCGATCCCGTGTCACCGGTATCAGAGGCCAACACACCACCCACTGCGCCACGGTGCTCTCGATTACTGCGAACTATATATACGTTGCCAAAAAATACCTCAAACTCGCTCCCACATACAGGAGCGCCACCCACTAAAGTCTTATACCACCATACTGTATCAATATTCATAGGCTCTAAGAAAGTAGGACGAAAGTCTTCTGAACCTTCATAATTATTTTAGAGGAAGTCGGACACCTTGTGTCAGGCATCCGTTAATGCGCTCATACATTTTTCAAGACCATCCGACTGCTTTAGTGCCCCTATCTCGTCCCTTTTCGTTTCGTATCCTTCAATAAATTAAATACTTTTCTAAGAAGGCACCTTCACTAATTGGATCCCCTTCCATTTGCTCTTCGTTAACACAGTTGGTCAACAATATACTCTTCACAAATGGCATCATGGCACTCTGGTGCTTGATTGGCTTGCATTATTACTGAGTAATTTAGCAGCTTACATTGCTCCGGGTCACTGTCACATTGGACGTCACTCTAGTTAGTCAAGTCAAGTTAGTCAATGTGAAAAAAATAGGTGAAGCCAAACATAGGAGTGACGACATATGTCCACACTACCCAATCTCAATCGATTGCATCGATTCCCATAAGAACGTGTTCACACCATCGAACTCCAGGTATGTACTTCTGTCTGCTGGACTATTGGCAAGTTTCCGCGCACTGATTAATCTTTTACTGCCAACTTCTCTTGGCTTGATGGTGGTTTCATGATTCCTAAACAGTAAACTCTTTGCGGTTAGAGGCAGCCACAAAGCGTGAAACCGAAATATCCATTCTCGTGCGTTCATCGGAAGAAATATGAGGTACTCCACTACATAATATGGTTCCCCAAGCATGGTAGATGTTGAAACGCACGGCCATGTGGGTAGTTGCATTTTATAGGATACTTCTGGCATCGTAAGAGAGTTACACGGAATGAAAGAGTTGCTGAGCCATTCAGAGCTTGTTTGTGCTGTTTGAACAGAGCATTTGAATAGACAACTATGATGCAGCGAATGAGTACACTTGAGTACCAATGATTCAGTAAATCAGCGCCTTGGAAACAGTCGTTAGACTATACGGCCATAGAACAGTTTAGGCTACATATATAGGCTACTTGGCCACCTCTTTAAAGCATCTTGTGTGAAATATCGACAAGTGACATCCTTGAGATGGTCTAGCGAATCGAATGCTTAATTTTTATCGCGCTGCTTTGAATTCTGTCTAGTATATACAACACATCCGGGAACAGTCTTGGGCTGGGTTCTCACACATCAACATCCATAAACGAAACTGGAGGTCACAGATCACCTTGCGATCGACGTCAGATACTCCTCTAGTATTCTCGAAGTCCGAATCTTCCGAGGAGACAGCCTCGACTCAGATCATTCAGATCAACAGCGGAAGCGAGAAAGAACACAAAGGTTTGACGTCGGAAAGCTACGATCGCAAATGATCGCTAGAAACTTTGGCCAACGAGTCTTCCAAAAACTCTCTGAAAGTTCGACTCCGCCTGCATTAATGGTAGAAGAAGAATGGAAAAGCTGCCATTGATGTGCTGAGTTTTACAAAAACATCACCCAGGAAAAACCCGTGGTTTGACGACGAGTGCAGGCAGGCCCACGCAGCTAAGCAAGACGCCTACACGGCAATGCTGCATCGAAAGATGAGGGCTGTGTGTGAGCTCTACGAACAGAAAAGGAGAGAAGAGAACCGGTCGAGGAGATGGAGAGGTGTTACAGCAGAAATGAAGTCCGGAAGCTTTACCGAAAAGTAAAACAGATATCCAGATTTCGGACCGAAGCCTGCCTTGAAAAAAAAATGGACTACTGGTAGTAAAGTCGCAGTCAATGTTGAGAATTTGGAAGAACAACTTCTGCAGACTGTTAAACGGCGAAGAAGACTGGGATACCGCTGTCAGACAGAAAGTTCCACTCAACTTGGACTGTCCCCCGACTTTGACGAAGTCAAGATAGCAATATCAGGGCTGAAGTCAAACAAAGCTGCTGGAGCTGATGGGCTATTCGCGGAACTGTTTAAAGCAGCTGGGGATGATCTGGCAGGGTGCATGCACCAGCTCATCTCTAAGATATGGTCGGAGGAAAGCATGCCCGACGAGTGGAATCTCAGTGTCGTTTGGAAGAAACGAAAGGAAGGGAAACCCCTTTGACTGCGCCAATTACCGAGGGATCAGACCATTTAACATCTTATACAAGTTCCTCTCTGTCGTTTTGTGTGAACGCCTGAAACCGTTCGTCTACACACTGATAGGTCCTTATCACTGTGGCTCCAGACGAAGGAAGGCAACAATAGACCAAATCTTGGCATACTGCGGCAGATCCTCGAAAAGACTTAAGAAATGCAGGTCGACACCAACCACTATTTGTCGGTTTCAAGGCTGCATATGATAGCGTGCATAGAGACGAGCTATGTATATAGAGCCATGTCTAGTATTGACATCCCTACCAAGCTCGTCAGATTGTGTAGGATGAAGATGGAAAATTCTCGCTGCTCCATCAAGGTCCAAATAAGGTTTTAGGCAAGGCGGCGCGATCTTCTAAAAGTCCGTTCAACTGCTAGCTTCTTCTTCTTCTTTGAAGGCGTTACAGTCCTTGAAGGACCCGAGCCAAGCTTCTCCTCAATCACCCATGTGGGTGATTTATTTTTCACACAGGTGAAAGGGATCTTCAGTCTAACGCCGATGCCGAACGGTGTGAGTCGAGAAGCTTTTTCATGGCAAGCATACCCCGCTGAGGAGGGACGCTGCGAAATAAACATTTGATGACGATATCGGGTTCCGAACTCACTAATACCCACTGCGCCACGGCGCCCTCAACTGCTAGATTACGAGGATCATAATGACGTGATTGGTCGAACACAGCGGGCCGTCAATGAAGCGTTTGCTAGCATTGAAGCGGAGGCGGCTAAAATAGGTCTCGCGGTAAATGAATCTTCCTTATTCTTGAAGCTTCGGAGATCGTCTTGATAGTTCCTCCAAGAAGGATTTAAGTGCCTCCTTATAGAGGTCCCAATCCTCTTGCAGGCGGGTACATTTTGTTTTGTTAAAGAGCTTCCTGCTCGCTTTCCTATCTCCTTATTCCCCCAGGGGGCTTTTGGGTTTGCCTCTGGGGGTGCTAACCGCACAAGATTTAGACAGTGCCCTGTAAAGGCATCCTGTCAGTTCATTTACTAAGCTGTCTAATTCCGCGGAGTTGGGCGGATAGTTAGGGTGTCTTGTCCCTAGGTAGGGTTCAACATAGGATCTGTATTTTTGCCAATCAGTTCTCCTGTAGTTCCTGAAGGGAGCTGGGGCACTGACTTGGCTGCCTATGCTGAATTGAATATAACGATGGTCAGAGAGGGAGTGCTCTTTTAGAACTTTCCAGGGAAGGAGATCTAGGTCAATTTGTTTTTTGTATATGGTACTAGTAGGCCGCCATGGCGCAGTAGTTAGTGTGTTGGACTCTGACGCACGATGAGCGAGTTCGGATCCCGATAACACCGACGCCATCGAATGTTTATTCCGGTGGGGCGGTGGGAAATCGGAGTCCATTGGCAGATGTGGCGATCCAGAAGGATCAAAGCATAGGCCAGAAGGCGAAGATAGCCAAAAACCACTCCTCGGAGGCGGGCACATCACACAACAAAACCCCTTCCTCCCAGAAGGAGATCCAAATGACCGTAAGGAGTCGAGAGAAGCAACTCTCTTATAAAGAGGCGGCCATCTCCTCTGAAAAGGTCAGAACAGTTGTTATCCAAATCAATCTACAGCATTGCAGGTCCACTACTGCTCTTTTAAGCAGTAGAATTGCATGAAGTAGTGCAAATCATCACGTTGTATCCATTCAAGAACCGTGGGTGTGGAATAAACGCCTATGTGGCCTTGGTGGTATACGTGATGCTACGATTCTTTATGATGAGCGATCCGAAAGGCCCAGGGTCGGCCTCATCATATCGAATTCACTATCGGCAACCAAACTTGGGCACTTTTGTGGACAAGATCTGGTGGCTGCTAGAGTAAGCTAACGCACGGAGCAATAGAACACTTCGTCTTTGCGTTGGCCTACTTTCTCTACGATTCGTTACTACCTCCACCACCGAAGGAAGTCTCTGAACTCTTAGAGTACTCCGAAGCCAAAGAGATTGGTCTCATCTTGTGTTGCAATGCTAATGCCTAAAACACTGCTTGGGGCAGCAGCAAGTGTAATACAAGAGGGGACCGTCTTTTAGACTTCATTCTGTCGTCTGACCTTATCATCAACAATGTTGACTGTCAACCAACGTTTGTTACGATAAGACGACAGGAGATGATTGACCTGACCCTATCCAACAGATATGTGAAGGACACCACTAACTGGCGAGTCGTGCCTGGTGCTACGCTGTCGGACCATAAGTATATCGAATTCCGATCAGGTTGTGGGACCTCTTCCTCGCAGCCTAGACGGAATCCGAGAAGGACGGACTGGGTACGGTTTAGAGAGGAGCTTGAGAGATCCACTCAGGCCCTACCTAGACTTAGAACGAAACAATTGGTAGAGAACGCTGTTCATAACCTGAATAGCGTCATCACCAGTTGTTTTGAACTCGCATGTCCTGTCAGCAAACCTCCCTGCAGGAAATTGGTCCAAAGCCTTCGCAGGGAAGTCAGAATTCTTCTGAATAGATCGCTCAAATCGAATTCGGAAGATGACTGGCACAAGTATCGGTCGAAGTAGAAATATTTTAAGAAACTTATTCGTAAATCGAAGAACGATTCTAATAGGACCATCTGCGAAGAGATCAAGTCTCTGAGTGCGACAATCAAGTTGGTTAAAGTCTTCAAACGGGGAAAACCGACAAAGCTGGATGCACTCAGAAAATCTGATGGTACCTTTACTGAGTCTAAAGCGGAAACTCTTAGTTTACTGTTTGAGACTCATTTCCCGGGAAATCAGATCGACATCGGCTCGTTGCACACTCCTTCAAGGGAAACTGCAACTGAAACGATGAAAACAACTCGGCGTAGCTGGTGTATTGCGTCGCGCGTGGTTATGACTGAAGCTATTGAATTAGCTGTGGCATCCTTCGATGGCTTCAAATCGCCGGGCACCGACGGGATATATCCTGTTATGCTGCAAAAAGGTATAAGGCAGCTGCTTCCTACTCTGAAAAGAATTTTCACTGCTAGTCTAGCACTTGCTCACATACCCACTCCTTGGCGCACAGTGGAATTGGTCTTCATTCCCAAAATAGGAAAAGAGGACTTCTTACTTGCCAAGAGCTTTAGACCAATTAGTCTAACATCCTTCCTGCTGAAAAGCATGGAGAAACTGGTAGAGTTGCACGTGCGCAAAGTTGCCCTTCGAATGCACCCTCTTTCGGAGATGCAACATGCTTACCAGCGCGGAAAATCCTGCGAGACTGCGCTTCAGAACCTATTTGGGGGAATTGAATGCGCGCTCGAAGGAAAGAGTACGCGCTGGGCATTTTCATCGACATTGAGGGAGCTTTTGATAACGCAACTTATGACAGCATGTGCAACGCTGCCAGACATCATAGCGTAGATCAAGGCGATGCTCATGCACTGGACATTGACCGCTGATGCAGGCCTCGACCAGTATATCAAATCCGGCGTAAACAGGAGCTGCCCGCAAGGTGGCGTCCTGTCTCCGCTGTTATGGTGCATGGTGCTCGATTCTCTGCTCGATGCTCTCAATGCCTCTGGAATCTATGCTCAGGCCTATGCAGATGGTGTCGCCATTCTTTCTGTCGGTTCCTGTTTAGCGACTGTCCGTCTCAAGGCACAGGCGGCGCTAAATGTGTTCGATGATTGGTGTACTAGAAATGGGCTGTCAATCAATCGTCTTAAGACCGATGTCGTTCTCTTTACGAGAAGGAGGGAAAATACTGACATGACTCAGCTGGTACTAAAAGCCACTTCCATCCCGATATCCAAGAAGGCTAAGTATCTAGGAGTCATCTTAGATAGCAAGCTTTTCCCGCACAGGGCGCTGCTCTAGATGTTATGATGAGCCCCCCACCTCTTGATATATTTATCAGAGGGTGTGCTCTGAAAGCCATGTCTCGTCTGAAGAGAAATGGCTTTTGGTATAGCCCGCATAGAAATAACGGCGTGCTTACGCAAGAATTGTCCTGCGACCTCTGTCTCTTGGACATGCCTTCTGACGCACTGACGTCCGTTATTCTACTGCGCCGTAATTTCACAGTCGAGTTTCCATGGCGTCAGGATTGGCTATGGCTGGATACTGAACATGGAAAGGATAGTCTTCGCATTTTCACGGAGGGCTCCAGGTCTGGGCGGGGGTCCAGTGCTGGGGTCTTCTTTGAGCGCGAACATATCCAACTGCACTTCTCCTTAGGAATATATGTGTCTGTCTTCCCATCAGAGATATACGCAATCCTAATGGCCATGCACTACGTTGTGAAGCACAGGTGGAAGGGGGAAAGCATATGCGTCTGTAGTGACAGCCAAGCAGCACTAAAAGCTATGTGTAACCCCTTAACTAGCTCCAAATTAGTGCTTGAACTCAAGTCCTTCCTGAACTAAGTCGGCAGACTAAATTCATTAAGACTTGTATGGGTTCCAGGCCACTCCGAGATGAGATCCCTGATGAACTCGCCAGAATGGGTTCAAAAGAAAGCTTCTCAGGACCTGAACCCGCTCTAGGTCTACCTGCGTCCACGGCAATTTCCTACATTAACGATTGTGCAGGATGACTAAGCGCGTATGCCCTGATGTCTGCAAAAAATCTGCAGCATTCCTCCTGTCTTTAAGGAGAGTCGACTGCAGAAGGCTTGTGGGACCTTTCAGTCTTGACAATACCAAAGTAGCCTATTGAAGTGCCTAAAAAGGTAAATAGCGAATTCCTTCTCCATAGCCTGTCGTAAAAACCACATAATCACTATTGACATTCCACGACATTGAAAAAAACATCATTTCCACTCGCGCGGATCTCACTCCATCCAAGTTCGACATTTCCTCAATGGTTCTCAAAGCACTGCCTCTACCAAATTGCCAACTCACACGTTCAGAGTATATAGAGCATTTTTGAATGGATATCGCCTTACATTTTTACATTTACATTTTAAAAGCATTTTATTAATATTTTTCCAAATAACTTATTCTAGGTAAAACGCTTAAACCTATCTTAAATATCTTATCTATTTAACGTAGCATACTGGACCTGAACGGGCACTCTAAGCTATACAGTATATGTATTTTTAATTTTGTCTTTCGACGTCTATTCTATTTGTTGTGGAATTCGTTTATTAGTTTATTAGTATTAAGGCTAAGAAAAATTAGTTAAAAAAACTTAGCATATTATTAGTGAGTATAACCTTAAAACTAACTAAAACTAGTAATCCTAATCTAGCCTATCCTATTTTATCTGTATGTATATACATATATATATATACATATATATGTACATGCATAGACATGTATATATAAATATATATATATACATACACATATATACATAACTTACAGCTAACCTTATTAACTTACTACTACCTAACCTATATTCAGCAATTGGCCTTTTATATAATGTTTTTTTATGACGCTAGGCCCAAAGGATTCAGCGACGGAGACTGTACAAGCCACCAGAAACGTTGCGTTTGTCGAGCAACGTCTGCTCGATCCCGATCTGACATTGCCATACTGAAACGGAGTCGCCCCGGCTCACGGAGTGCTACATCCCGTTCGTAAGATAAGCTCTTTTCCACAGACCTTCGGGCCACGTGGAAGATTAACGGAATCGCCGATTTGTCTTGTATCAGTTCGCGGTTGTCGTAATGTAAGAACGCTTCTGGGGGAACAAAGCCGCTAAGACGAGCTCTCTCGTGATATAACTCATTTGGGTAATAAGCCCCAGATATCAAGTTATTGGTCGAAGTCATCGCCCTTGCAACGTGACTTCGAATCAATTTGATCAAAAAGTTGTCAATCCTAATAATTTTGGCTCTATTGTATAGGACCTCGTTGGGATAGTATTTTATGTACTCGGATTCTGGTGTTCTGTGCAATGAGAGACAGGTCCTTAGACATTGTCTCTCAAACACTCGAATCCTTTCCATCAGGCTTGCACTCACATTGAACCAAACGGGACATCCATAGGCGATCATGGGCCTGATTAAAGCCATGTAACAGATTATTTTGACTTTCTTATCAAGTTGGCTGCTATGAAACAGCCATCTTAACAGAGTGAAAGCTCCCCGAGCCCTGGCCAAAGCAACATCTATATGTTTATTAAAATACAGATATTGATCCAACCAGATACCGAGGTATCTGACTACATTTTGGTTCGCCAGTGGACGCCCATCCGGACCAGTTATGGAGAATTTTCGCCAGTTTTTCCTGGTATCCCTAGAGGCCCCAGACAATGGCGTTCTAAACAAAATAGTTTCCGATTTTTGGAAGTTGATTTTCAGTTTCCAGTCATTACAAAACGTTTGAATTTTTTCGAAGTCACGTTGCAAGAGAGTAACTATGACGTCAATCGTTGGACCTGTTCTATACGCGACAAGGTCGTCTGCGTATGCTATCGAGTGACGAAGCGAAGCTATCAGACCACTGACGTAAATGTTGAAAAGGATCGGCGAGTTTACCGTGCCTTGTTGTAGACCATTTTTGATATCAAATGTTTGAGAAGAAGTCACGTTGGCAAGCACAATGACAAGTACTCCTTTGGCTGATCGATATAGGCAACATTTCTATAGCAACAATGTGAAATCCTGTCAACTTACCCTAATCCCCAGAGACTTTTGCGCAACAAAAATAAAATAAGGAAGCGTCTAAGCTTCCCGTGAATAGAATTTTGTTTCCCAAAATTCAAATCGGCTTATAGGGGCTCCAATGTTCACCTACCGGCACCTGACTAATGGGACGAATTGTGTGAAGAGAATCCTGAACATTCGACGGACAAGCTTGCGTGTGAAATCAACCATTTCTCACTCAGCTGTGACAGCTCTGTCACAACTTTTGATTGACTTGTCATAACCTCACAAATTAACATGCTCATCGAAATGGGAGTTTGATGGCTCATATCAACGGCATAAAACTTATCCAAAGTGCTGGGCTATTAATTCCACGCATGGTTCAGGGGTAAGTAGAATTCGAAACGAAATGTTAGAAGGACTACTACTACTGCCCATTTAATAGCTCGTTACAGGACACGCGTCAACGCCTCTCAATCAAGTCTTCACACTAAATCATCACATCAGAATCCGAGTGTCAATTGTGTGTCCCACACGCACAATGGCGGTAACAATTGTACGTTCGGTTCCCTCCCCATATATGTATGTAGGTACAAACGCATCCGTCGTTCGTTGAATACGAATTTAACGGTGACGGTGAATGCTGTTTTCAGAGATTTCTCGTGGGCATCGAGTCCTGGTGTCGGGTTAATGTATCCGCTTCTGATAATCCCTGATTTGCATGCACAGTGTGAAAGAGTGACTATTGCCGAAGGAATAATCGGATCAGGTGCACTCCGTCTGTTCCCCTTATATGAGACTTTTTGTTAGGCGGTTTACCGAACCTTAGACCAATGGTATTTAAATTTAAGAAAAGTGTGGCAGGGGCTTTGGTCGTTCCTTTCGTATTCTGTGAAAAACGTTTTCACGAATGACGTCGAATCGGTCGATTTGGATCGGTAAATTCACCGGTCAGAGGGCATGGGCTCGGACATTCAGGGTAAAGTTGTTGATTGCTCTCAACCTGGCGAGATGCCAGCAACGATCCCTGTTTGGATGCCCGGGTCAAGTTGACATACGGCCTCCTCGCGGCGCCCTCTGGATAGCCTCTTCAAGAACCGTTGGCAGGTGAACAAATGTATGCAGCGAAAAAAACCCCGACCAGAATGGCGGTTGTGCGGCGGGCTAACAATCCGCCCACGTAAAAAAAAGAAAAGTTATGAGTGAGCAAGATGCCTCGGATACACGGACGGATACTCGACGACGACAACGCACGAAAAAGGAACACGATTTGCGAGTATGCTCCTGGAATGTCAGAACACTGTACACTCCCGGAGCTGCTCATAAACTAGAAGGAATCCTCACGCAGTACAAGGCGGATATTACTGCGGTCCAGGAAATACGCTACAATCGCAAGAGACTGCCAGAATCTTTGCCGATCGTGTCTCCTCAAAGCTCTCTCAAAATCCGCCCAGAGCAGCACAAACAATAGAGCAGGAATGGGCTCATTGCCAGAGCGCCGTCAGAGATGCTGCCTCAGAGGTGCTGGGTTTCAAACAGCCACCACCTAGAAACCCCTGGTTTCGAAGAACAATGCGAACAAGCCCATGCAGCAAAACAAGAGGCATATAAGGCCGTGCTGCAACGACGGACGAGAGCTGCTCGCGAAATCTATGAGCAGAAGAGAAGAGAGGAACACACGCTTTTCAGAAGAAAGAAGAGAGAGCGCGGAAAGCGTGAGATCGAGGAGATGGAGAGATGCTTCCGCAGGAATGACGCCCGTAAATTTTACAACAAGGTAAAACGAACATGCCATGACTACAAAGCCAGAGTGGCGGCCTGCAGGGATGAAAATGGAGAACTGGTAGTAGAGTCGCAGTCGATGCTGAGGATTTGGAAAGACCACTTCTGCAGACTGTATAACGGCGATGATAGACAAGATACCGCTGTCAGGCAGAACGAGCCATTCGCAATGGACCACGAAGTAACAGAATTCGGTCCACCCGACCTAGACGAAGTCAAAATAGTGATATCAAGACTTAAGTCTAATAAAGCCGCTGGCGCAGACGGCCTGTCTGCTGAGCTTTTTAAGGCGGCTGGAGATGAGCTGGTAAGGTGCATGCACCATCTCATCTGCAAGGTATGGTCGGAGGAAAGCATGCCCGACGAATGGAATCTCAGCATCGATTGCCCGGTCCATAAGAAAGGAGACCCCTATAACTGCGCCAACTATAGGGGAATAAGTCTCCTTAACATCGCATATAAGATCTTCTCTGCCGTATTGTGTGAACGCCTGAAACCGTTTGTGGATAACTTGATCGGCTCTTATCAATGTGGTTTCAGGCCAGGTAAATCCACAATAGACCAAATATTTACGCTACGGCAGATCTTGGAGAAGACCCAGGAATACCAAATCGACACTCACCACCTCTTCGTCGATTTCAAGGCCGCGTATGACAGCGTATATAGAGACGAGCTGTACAAAGCCATGTCTAGTTTTAACATCCCTGTCAAACTCGTCCGACTGTGCAGGATGACAATGGAGAATTCTCGTTGCTCCATTAAGGTCGGTAATGAGCATACCGAGACCTTTGATGTTAAAAAAGGATTTAGGCAGGGCGACGCGCTGTCGTGCAACTTTTTCAACATCGTGCTTGAAAAGATTGTGCAAGGGTCACTGGCCAACACAAGAGGTACGATCTATTTCAAGTCTACGCAATTGCTTGCGTACGCCGACGATATTGACGTAATTGGACGAAAACAGCAAGACGTCAATGAGGATTTTGTGAGCATTGAGGTAGAAGCGGCTAAGATGGGTCTCAAGGATAAGGAGGGTAAAACCAAATATCTGCTCTCATCTAAAAGAGACGGACAACACCGACGTATTGGCCAGAACGTCACCATGGGCGGATATAACTTTGAAGTGGTCAAGGAATTCGTCTACCTTGGCTCACTGATTACCAGCGACAACAACACCAGCGCTGAGATAAAACGCAGAATCACTCTTGCCAACCGCTGTTTCTTTGGGCTCAAGAGGCAATTGAGAAGTAGAGCCCTCTCTCGGAAAACCAAGGTGACACTATATAAGACCTTGATCATCCCAGTCCTCCTTTACGGCGCAGAGGCTTGGACCTTAACAAAAGCGGATGAAGATGCCCTTGGTCGTTTCGAGAGGAAAATTCTGCGCACTATCTACGGTCCCGTTTGTTCAAACGGTGTATGGAGGAGAAGATATAACGAAGAACTGTACGGGTTGTACAGCGACATCGGCCTGGTACGACGTCTACGGATACAGCGTCTAAGGTGGCTAGGCCATGTAGAGCGCATGGAAGATACAGCTCCGACCCGAAAAGTCTTCGAATCCACTCCGGAAGGAAGGCGCGGCAGAGGACGGCCGCCTCAGCGGTGGTGCACGCAGGTGGAAAGGGACCTCAACCAACTGGGCGTGCGGCACTGGAAACAGCTGGCCAAAGACCGTGCCGGCTGGAGACGCTTGTTGGTTGAGGCCCAGGTTCACCACGGACTGTAGCGCCACCTAAGTAAAGTAAGTAGGAAATACGCTGGATAGGAAACGGTATGATTAGGAAGAAAAATTGCGACATTACAGCTGTCACAATAGATTGCACTTACTGGGATGCGGATTTGTCGTGGGAAAGCGGTTAAGGTCGAAGGTCAACGACTTTAAACCTATGAGTGATCGCCTGGCTGTGATCCGCATCAGAGGCAGATTTTATAACTTCAGCCTTAAATGTGCACACGCCCCTACCGACGAGGCTGAAGACCCTATCAAGGAGGACTTCTATTACCTCCCGGACAACGCCTACGGAGCTTGTCCGGAGTACGATGTAAAAATCGTGCTCGGGGACTTCAACGCCAAAATCGGTAAGGAAAACACCCTTGGCGGAGTGAACGGAAAGCACAGCCTCCACGATACAACAACAGATAACGGCTTCCGACTCGCTGACTTTGCGACAGCTCGTAATGCGGTGATAAGTAGCACAAGATTCCCTCGCAAGCGGATCCACACAGCAACCTGGCGATATCCGGACGGTCGAACCGCCAACCAAATCGACCATGTGCTCATTGACGCAAGGCACTCGTCAAACATCCTGGATGTGCGAACATTCAGAGGGGCAAATGTCGACTCTGACCACTTCCTCGTAGCAGCAAGATTCGAGCTCGACTGTCCAATGTCAGAAAGCTGCACCAGCCCATCAGGAGGAGGTTCGACATTGGGCGCCTGAGCACACCGGAGGTTGCCAGAGTCTACAGGGAGCAGCTGAGCGAAAGACTCTACGGTATGCCTACGTCGAACACAAATGCCAATAATATGTGGCTGCATTGCCGCTCAGCCATTCAGGAAGTAGTCGAAACCACCTTAGGATACCTACCACCCCCGTCAAGAAACCCGTGGTATGATGGCGAGTGTGAGCAGAAAAAGGCAGCAACCGACGAGGCGTACCAAAAGGCGCTGCAACGGAAAACCAGGGCAGCGCAAGAAGAGTACCGAGCCAGAAGAAGGAAGGAGAAAAAACTACTGCGACAAAAGAAAAAATCTTCGCAGCCTCCCAGCACAAGAATATCGAGGTGTCTAGGGATAAACATAAAATACGAGCCTTTTACAAGAAAGACTAAGGCCTTGCAGGAGGCTTCAAAAAGGGCACCCTGGCTCTTCGAAACTGCGAGGGTAATCTTGTCACCGACCCGCAGGGAATAGTGGACGTACTTAAGCAGCATTAACGAGCAGCTGCTTAACGAGCATGACCAAGAGAGAGTGGTAGGGACCGAGGAAATCCCAACTCCAGCCGCTGAAGTAGTCCTCCCACCCAGGATCGAAGAAGTCGGCACAGCTGTTCAGAAGCTGAAGAACAACAAGGCCGCAGGCTCAGATGGCTTGCCATCAGAGCTCTTCAAGGCTGGCGGCGATGTTCTGGTAGGGAGCATGCACCAGGTCATCTGCAGACTTTGGGAAGATGAAAGCATGCCCGACGACTGGAATACCAGCTCTATATGCCCCATCCACAAAAAAGGCGATCCTACCTCTTGCAAGAGCTATAGAGGTATATCCCTGCTCAATGTCGCATACAAGATCCTGTCCAGCGTATTGTGTGAACGTCTAAAACCATTTTGCACCACACTAATCGGCAGCTACCAGTGCGGCTTCCGGCCCGGCAAATCAACACAAATCCTGGAAAAGACCAACGAGTTTCGAATCGATACTCACCATATTTTCATCGATTTCAAAGCCGCATACGACAGCATTCATCGTGAAGAACTGTTTGGGGCGATGGCTGAATTCGGGATCCCGGTAAAACTGATCCAGTTGTGTCGCGCCACGCTAAAAAACACGCCATGCACCGTGCAACTCGGTTCTAGGACCTCGGAACCATTCGAAACATGCACCGAATTTCGGCAAGGAGATGCGCTGTCACGTGACTTCTTCAACCTGGTGCTGGAGCAGATAGTGCGACGGGCAGGCGTCAACAGGGAAGGCACTATCTTCAACAAGTCCATCCAGCTGCTAGGATACGCGGATGATAGTCGATCACTGATAGCTGTGCAAGTCAGACGTGTTTCGACTTAGTGCAGTGTTTAGTAGTGAATAAACAGTATAAGTGCGCGGTTTGGCGAGTCAAACGTGAAGTCGTTAGTAGCACGACGGTAGAGTGCACGGTCCGAAACCCAAAGACCGGCAGTTCGGTTCCCGGTTGGTAAAACAAGTTTTTCGCTTTTTTTTCCTTCTGTTGCTTCCAAAATAATTGGAAGTAACAGAGGAAATGTCAGGCGACGGGCAGAAACCCGTATATCGTACGGCATCAGAATCGGATGATTCCACCAAATCATCCGATTTCGCTACACCGAGCGCTGTGGTAAAGCGCAGGAGGAGGTTAAACCCCACTCCTAGCCTGGTGAAGCGCCCCTCCCTTTCCACTTCGGCAGAGAAGCTGCGGGCCGAAGCCGGGGAAGGGGCGCCATCAACTTCTAAAGCCGCTCTGCAGCAGCTTCAACAACAACAACAATTAAATGTCCCCGAGGAGGCGGACTTTGCCTACCTCTCTGAGGGTAGGGAGGGTCGCTACACGGGGGAAAATAATTCCTTCGCTCTCCTATCTGCCTCGGAGACGGAGGAAGAAAAACAGGAAGACGAGCTCCAGACCGAGGAGAAAATCCTCCAGGAGAAGCTCCAAGCCGTGAGGGACAAACTGTCCGAAATCCGGCAGCAAAAGGAGGCTGAGAAGCAGCGTAAGCTGCAACAGCAAATACAACAAAAGCAGCCGCAGTTAAAGCAGCTACGAAAACAAGAATCGCAGCGGGAGCAGCAACAGCAGCCCCAGCAGCAGAAACAACAACAAAAAAAGCCGCTGCCGAAGAAGCAGCAGCAACAACAACAACCGCAGCGGGAGCAGCAACAGCAGCCTCAGCAGCAGAGACAACATCAAAAACAGCCGCAGCCAATAAAGCAGCAGCAACAACAACAACTGCAGCGAGAGCAGCAACAACAGCAGCCTCAGCAGCAGAGACAGCCAACGAGCCAGCAACAACCGCAGCCAACGAGCCAGCAGCAACAACAACAAATGCAGCAGCAAGAACAGCAGCAGCAACAACAAAAACAGAAAAGGAAGCGAAGCCGCCGCTCCTAGAAGAAGGAGAAGGTGCCGCCCATCTATGCACATACTCTAGCTCTCAGGCAGACAGTGGATTTGTGCAAAAGTCAGATAGGTGAGAATAATTATATCTTAGATTGTATTGGAGGACGCTATGTTTTCCAGTGTAAAACACTGGAAATATATAAGAAAATGCGTTCGCTATTGAAAAATTCCACGACGGAGTACTACACGTTTACTCCGAAAGCCGAGAGGTTGCAGACAATGCTCCTCAAAGGCCTGGAGTCGATCACAGACCCCGAGGAATTGCTCTCTGAGCTCAAAAAGTTCGAGAGCGATGACCTCAAGTTCGTGGGGGCTAAGCCGTTTACCACAGTTGCGGCCAAACGGGAGAAGCGGCAACTGCACTTCTTCTTGGTCCAGCTGACACCCGACAGCCGTCTGGAGTGTCTAAAGAAAATAAAAGTCTTAGACACCCAGAGAGTGCGATGGGAGAAATTAGATAGGCGCGGAAACATGATACAATGTATCCGCTGCCAGAGGTTCGGGCACGCCGCGTCGAACTGCGAAATGCAGCATCGATGCGTCAAGTGCGCACAGGACCACAGGTACGACGAGTGCGACCGGGGCACAGGTCTCGAAAGAGATCAACTTTTATGCGCACTATGTGAGAACAACGGGCACCCTGCAAATTATCGGGGCTGTCCTAAGTTCCAGTACATTAAGCAAATAAGAGAAGCTCGACAGAACGTCGAGAAGATACCTCCCGCGAGGGGTATTCATTCTTCAGCCGTCACACCCCAATTGACCTACGCCCAAATGGCGGCAGGTCAGGGAAAAGCGGCACAAATACCAAAGGCTGCTGCCAAAGCCCCAGTGCCCGTTCCTAAGGCACCGGGGGCCGAGGCGGAACTGCTACCGATTCTGCTCGCCATTCAAGGGCAGATCGGCCAGATCCAGCAGCAGATCATTAAGCAGACGGAACGAGTGGACAGGCTCTACTCGTTTCTGCGCTTAACGCATTTAGAGTCCTAATGGATACACCAGTAGAGAGTTTCCTGAAGATCCTGGCTGTGAATGTAAATTCACTGATTAGGATCGAGCGACGCACCGTTCTTTTTAACCTGTTGCAGGAAGAAAGCCCTGATGTGTTTCTGGCTAGCGAAACTAAGCTAAACCAGAGGCACAAAATTCGGCACAATTCCTACAATATAATACGAAGAGACCGACCCAATGCCACTCAAGGCGGAGGTGTCGCGATCTTCATTAAAAATAATATTAAATACAAAATTATATATAGCAGTGAAGTGCGGAGATTCCAGGTGCTAGAGGCATGTGTTGTGTGTATCCCCCTTCGGAACGGAAGGAGGATATACATAGTATCGGCCTATGCACCTGAAGCACCTCAGCCCAATATCTTCATTGCAGAGCTCGAAATCCTTTTTCCATGTTTGCGCCTAGACTCGGCAGAAAACTTTTATGTTTTGGCCGGAGATTTAAATGCCAAACATGGTGATTGGGGCAATAATGTACCCAACACTAGAGGGAGCCTACTAAGCCATTGGTGGGCCCAGCATAATATTGAGTATAAACTCAAGTTACTCGCAACGGATAGTCCGTCGTTTCCTAGAAGCGGCGCCTATCTGGATCTAATGTTGCTTGACTCACGACTGAGACTGGCAGACACTAACGAATGGTCTACTAACTGTTTACGTACCGTTGAGTATGACAGTGACCACTGCGGACTTAGTGCCGTAATTAAAATACCGGACGAATTCGCAGAAATGGCAGAGTATGTCCACACGTACCCCTACGATTATAGTAGGGCACGCTGGCCACGTTTTGCCAACTGCCTGACGAGAGCACTCACTTCGAGTGCCTCATCCCCACCGAATAATAGGAACCTATCAAATGACGAAATTGATAGGCACCTAAAACATATGGACGAAACTATCAAACAAACGATGGACAGAACGATACCACGCCAACGGCACTACGATACCACGGACGTGTACCGAAACGCGACCATAGACGCACTTCACAGACAGAAAAGTAGACTCCTGTCAAGACTCAAACTCTTGTACAGGCGGTTTACCGACAGACAAAACTCGGAGGTCAGGACCCTGAAGTCACTGATTAAAAATCTCCGACAGTTAATTAAAGATAATTATAAAATAGCCATAAGTCTGCACTGGAGCAACAAAATTCGCGCTGTAAAATCCAACAGCGCGAATATGTTCCCGCAGATAAATAAAATATTCCGGAGAAAAGATCAGAATGACATTCGGGATCTAAAGCTTCCGAGAACGTCAGATAACGAACGTTTACTACGTACAGTCAACATCGATCCAGAGAGCGCCGTCCTAGATGACGACTTTTTTGTGATTGAGGATCCTCAGGAGAAAGTGGCGACAGTGGGGGCTGTCTTCCAGGATGTGTATAAGGTGAATGAAAGCATTCGCCCGAACCACGACCTGGAAAATAGAGCCCTGCTTCATCACTTCTACCTTCGAAATGATATAGAACATTGGCGAATCGAGAACCATGGTTTCACCAGGTTCAATGACGACTCTACGGCAAACAATGCCATCGCCAATGAAGGTGCTGAAACACTGTTTATTTCGACGGAGGATCTCCAGTTGATCTTCATGTCATTAAAAAATAAAAAATCCGCGGGCACTGATGGTATATCCAATGTTGTGCTCAGGCATCTTCCACCATTGGCTATAGAGAGGTACACCATCCTGTTCAACAATGCACTGAATAATGCATATTATCCGGTGCATTGGAAAACGGCGGTGGTCCAGCCAATCCCTAAGAGGGGCAAAGACTCCTCTAATCCGGCAAATCTCCGGTCGATAAGTCTCCTTCCGAGTATCAGCAAGGTCTTCGAGAAGGTAATCCATAGAGCCCTGTCCAAATGGGCTGAGGACAAAAATATCATTCCGGATAACCAATTCGGTTTCAGGGCGGGGCATGATACCATACATGCCGCGTCGAAACTCGTCTCGGATATCCAATGGAATAAATGCAAGAACCAATGCACGGGTGCCTGCCTGGTTGACTTGGAGAAGGCCTTCGACACCGTATGGTTAGAAGGACTCTACTACAAGCTCAAACGGTTGGGCATAAGTAAACCATTGCTATATATAATTCATGATATGTTAACGAGTAGAAAGTTCGTTGTGAAAATTGCCAACGTAACTTCTGCTCAAACATTTGAAATTAAAAACGGATTGCAACAGGGTACGGTAAATTCGCCGATCCTTTTCAGCATTTATATCAGTGATCTGATAGTTTCTCTTCACCATTCAATAGCGTATGCAGATGACTTGGTTGCGTACAGATCAGGTCCAACGATCGAGGTCATTGGCATTTTATTGCAACGTGACTTCGATAAAATTCAGCAGTTCTGTGAGGACTGGAAGTTGAAAATCAACTTCCAGAAATCAGAGACTATTTTATTCAGAACGCCTCTGTCTAGGGCCTCTAGGGACACTAGAAAACATTGGCGTAAATTCGCAATCATCGGACCGGACGGGCGTCCACTGGCGAGTAAAAGTGTAGTCAGGTACCTCGGGATCTGGCTGGATCAGTATCTGTATTTTAACAAAAATGTAGATGCTGCTCTGGAAAGAGCCCGGGGCGCTTTCGCCCTGACAAGATGGCTGTTTCACTGCAGCCAACTTGATTCTAGGGTGAAGGTAATCTGCTACATGGCCTTAATCAGGCCTATGATTGCCTATGGATGTCCCGTCTGGTTTAATGTGAGCGCAAGCTTAATGGAAAGGATTCGGGTGTTTGAGAGACAATGTCTGAGGACTTGTCTTGGATTACACAGAACACCAGAGTCTGAGTACAGAAAGTTCTATCCCAACGGGGTCCTATACGACAGGGCAGGAATTTTACGGATAGATAACTTTCTGATCAAACTGATTCGAGGTCACATCGCAAGGGCAATGACTTCGACCAATAACCTGATCTCTGGGGCTTACTACCCCAATCTTATGTATTATGAAAAAGTGCGTCTGAACGGCTTTGTGCCTCCGGAAGCATTTCTTTACTTCGATAATTGTGGGCTGATCCAGGATAGATTGGCGGTACCGCTAATCTTCCATGTGGCCCGTAATTCTGTGGAACGGCGGCTCCTTTACGAACCTGACGTCGTGCTCTGTGAGCCCGAGCGCCTCAGGTTCAGTAGATCGGTTTCTCGCCGAGATAGAGAAGACGTTGTCCGACAGCATCAACGCTTTTGGTGGCTAACGGACTCCGTCGTGGAATTTTTTAATATAGCCTCTTCAAGGCAGGTTCGCCGAACGCCATTGGCGGACTCCAATAGGGTAGGGTAGGCTAGGGTAGGTTAGGGTAGGCTAGGGTAGGTTAGGGTAGGCTAAGGTAGGTTATAAGTGTTGGGCAATTTTATCAATAAATAAAAAACCAAAAAAAAAAAAAAAAAATCGTAAAATTAAAAAAGAAAAAAAAGATGTATATACATTTTATATATATGAATTATATAATTTTTGTATATACATTTTAGTTAAGGTAGATTAAGATAGAATTAGTTAGATTTTTAGTTAGATTTAAGTTTTATTTATTAACCCTTTAAAACCCGATATTACGCTAAGTTTTTCTTAATTTTCTTAGCATACAATTAATAAAAGTTCATAATTTTTCTGTTAATATTAAGCTGTCGAAAGACATAGTATAAGCTGTATATTGTTTGTTTTAGAGTGCCCGCTTAGGGTCAGTAAGACATTAATGTTAGTTATAATCTAAGCTAGTTTTACTCATTTTGTCTAGCATGTAAGATAATTATAAGATTTTTCTGAAATAAAATGAATTTAAAATGAAATGAATGAATACGCGGATGATATCGACATCATCGCGTGTTCTCGCCGTGGCATTTTGGAAGCATTCACGGCGATTGAAGAACAGGCGAAACGAGTTGGTCTTAAGATCAATGAGGACAAAACGAATTACATGCTGTCAAGCAAAAACCAATCCGTCGCTCACCACCTGGGACAAAATATAGCAATTGAGAGCTACAATTTCGAGGTAGTTAAGGAGTTTGTCTACCTCGGGGCAAACGTAAATTCCACAAATGACACCACGGTGGAGATCCGGCATAGACTCGCCCTTGGCAACCACTGCTACTTCGGCTTGTCCAAACAACTGGGGTCAAAACTCCTCACTCGAAAGACCAAAGTCATGCTTTACAAAACGCTCATACTGCCAGTCTTGCTGTACGGAGCCGAAAGCTGAACGATAAGCAGGACAGCGGAGCTGATTTTGGGTTCTTTCGAAAGAAAAATTCTGCGCCGGATATTTGGTCCTGTCTGTGAGGATGGTGAATGGAGAAGAAGACACAACCGCGAACTCTACGAGCTGTACCCAGATGTGGATGTAGTCCGGAAGGCAAGGATCCGTCGACTACATTGGCTCGGCCACATCGAGCGCATGGACATCAACGCTCCAGCTAAGAGGGTCTTCGACTCCGAGCCTCCTGGTTCGAGAAGAAGAGGAAGACCGAACCTCCGGTATGAAGACCAAGTAATCGCGGATGTAAGACATCTTGGTCTTGTCAACTGGAAGCAGCGTGCCCGGGACCGTCAAGGATGGAAGGCAGCTATAGCTCAGATTCAGATCCTTCATGGATCGCAGGCCTGATAAGTAAGTAAGTAAGTAAGGAATCACTGGTAACAAGCGGCAACGACACCAGATTAAACGCAGAATAACTCCTACCAACCACTGCTTCGGGCTCAAGAAGCAATTGAATAGTAGGGTCATATTTCGGAAAACTAAGGTGACCCCCTATAACACGTTAACTATCCCACTCCTCTTCTACGGCGCAGAGGCATGGACCTTGTCAAAAATTATTGAGGAGGCCCTTGGTCGTTTCGAGAGGAAAGGTCTGCGTAAAATATTCGATCCCGTTTGTGTTGACGGAGAGTGGAGGACAAGATTTAACCACGAATTGTACGGGCTGTAAAGCGACATCGGCCTAGTATGACGTCTACGGATCCAACGTCTAAGATGGCTAGGCCACGTAGAGCGAATGGACAACACAGCTCCGGCCCGAAGAGTCTTCGACTCCAATCTGGAAGGACGTCGTTGCATAGGACGGCCGCATCTAAGGTGGCGCACACAGGTGGATATACTAATAAGGGTTAAAGAAATTGATATATAATGTCGGGTTTCAATTCGACTAAAATTGGAGATCCTTCACCGTTCCAGCCCCTTTAGAAGCAATCGTCATTTCGCACTTCATATTTCTCACTGATAAATTTGTATTCACTTGTATCTTATATCTGGTATTTCCAGGAATAAATCCTTTTGATTTTACACAAAAAAAACCAAAAGTCGTTTATCGCTATTTCCTTTTGTATACCAAATACCTCTGTACTGAGGTCCTTTATTCAAGTTCCCCGGAATGCAGCCTTAGGTTAAAAAAGAGAGAACAACCAAACAAAACAACTGAAATTCCTGCAACCAGATGACGACACCATGGATTGGGTATCCAGTTGAAATGGAAATTTAAATCCGACGTCCTTTCGTCCTCATTCAATGTTTTTTTTTATTTATTTGTTTTCTTCACTCGTTTACCATTCGACCTCATTCAAAGGACAATAAAGTACAGGCAGCATGACACACCCGTATTCTATTCCGTTTTTTCGTCCTTTTAGTTTAGTTGCTCTGTGGGAGTTCCTGTATTTTGTTCCAGTATTTGCTTTAAGCACGTCCACAGCGCTCTGGCTTTAAATAAGTATGTAAGGCGACGTTTTTGTCCGTTTGTTTTATTGTATTTTAGTCCTTCCTTTCAGCTTTTTGTTTAGTTACACTTTTCAACTAGTTTTCATAGTTCTGCTCCTTTTTTGTCGTTCTCACAATTAGCGGTATTTGATAGCGCACTTGGAAAAAGCTTTCATGTCGTTTCCTCTACTTGGGTTTTATGACAAAGTCGTTCCTGACAACTAGGTACTTATGGGAGTTCTTGAGTTTAGGCAATCAAAAGGCGAGAAAACAGAGGTTGTCCTTTAACTGCTCCTTAGTGACTGCTTATTTGTAAGAGACTCTTATTTGGCACAGTTAAAAAAAAATGCAAATCACTGATTGATTGATCTATCAATACTGTGTGGCGAGATTTAATGGGCGGGCTATACACTTATATAGGATGGTAAAAGACTAACAAACGCCTCGTAGGAGTAGTATATGCCGATGGGTGCTACAGCCGAACACATTGCAGCTCTGTAAGCCAGGTCCACCTCCTCGTGGTACCATCTGGAAGTTTCCTGCCCATGGAAATTACTGACGAAAGAGGATGAGCATCCTGCTCCACAAAACAGGATTAACATCGGCTGAGCTATGGTCTAGCAAACTATAACCGGAAAGCCCCACAATTGTTCAGAAGCAACCGCAAGCCTCGGATAAAACGGACCGGATTGATGACCTATGCAAGAAACAGAAAAGGAAAATGATTTTCGGCTCTGTACGTGGAATGTTAGGTCCCTAAACAGATCACGTGCTGCCGAACAACTTGCGGACGCCCTAGACCGCTATAAAGCGGACTTAACCGCCATCAAGGAAATGCGATGGAATGCACCGGATATGAAGCAAATTAAAAACTCCGACATCTACTACGGCGACTGCTATAGCGAGAGAGGACGGGGCGAAATCTCCTTCTAGCCAGTACACGCTTCCCGGATCTCGATATATACAAAGGCATCTGACGTTCGCCAGATCAATCAATCACTAATCAGTTTGACCACATTGCGATCGATGTCAGACACTCCTCCACCATTTTGATGTTCGACCTTTCTGAGGAGCTTACGTCGAGTCGGACCACTGTCTTGTAGTAGCCAAGATCCGCCAACGGATATCATGAACGCAGCGGAGTAGAGTAAGATCACAAAGCTACGACGTCGGAAAGCTACTATCGCGAGAACCCGCTGGTGGTTTTACCGATCGCGTCTCCCTTAAGATCTCCATTACACCTCAGCCCTCCATGCTGTCAATAGAGCAGCAGTGGAACCTTTGCAAACAAGCCCTGAAAAGCACTGTATATAAAGTTTTGGGCTTCAAGGCTCCACCACGATTATTCGTGGTGGATGGTTCGACGACGAGTGCAGGAGGGTTCACACAGTGAAGTAGGTGACATATAAAGCCTCTCTGCATAGAAGAACAAACACAGCTCGTGAGCTCTACGAGTTAAAAAGAAGGGAGGTGCATAGGCTTCTCAGGAGAAAGAAGAAAGAGTACGAGAAGCGCGCGATTGAGGACTTGGAGAGGTGTTACTGCAGGCATTCTTCTTCTTCTTTGATGGCGCTACAGTTCGGGGTGAACCAGGGCCTCAACCAACAAGCCTCTCCAGCCGGCCCGATCTTTGGCCAGCCGCTTCCAGTGCCGAACGCCCAGTTGCTTGAGGTCCCCTTCCACCTGTGCGCGCCACCTTAAATGCGGTCGTCCTCTGCTGCGTCGTCCCTCGGGGTTGGAGTCGAAGACTCTTCGGACCGGAGCGTTGATGTCCACTCGCTCTACATGGCCTAGCCATCTTAGACGTTGGATCCGAAGACGTCTAACTAGGCCGATGTCGCTGTACAGCCTCTACAGTTCTTGGTTGAATCTCCTCCTCCATTCTCCGTTTACACAAACGGGACCAAAGATTGCACGCAGAATTTTCCTCTCGAAACGTCCAAGAGCCTCTTCATCCGCTTTTGATAACGTCCAAGCCTCAGCGCCGTAGAAGAGGACCGGGATGATTAAGGTTTTGTAGAGGGAAACCTTAGTTTTTCGAGAGAGTGTTCTACTACTCAATTGCCTCTTGAGCCCAAGGAAGCAGCGGTTGGCAAGAGTTATTCTACGTTTTATCTCAGCGCTGGTATCGTTGCTCCTTGTCAATATCGAGCCAAGGTAGACGAAGTCCTTGACTACTTCAAAAAGATAGCTGCCGAAGGTGACGTTCTGACCAAGACGTCGGTGTTGTGCGTCTTTCTTGGATGACAGCATATATTTGGTCTAATAACGTCAATGTCGTCTGCGTAGCCAAGCATTTGTGTGGACTTGAAGTAGACTTGAAGTAGATCGTACCTCTTGTATTGGCCGCAGAGTCCCGCACGATCTTTTCAAGAATAATTTTGAAGAAATCACATGACAGTGCGTCACCCTGTCTAAAACCTTTTTTAACATCAAAGGGGTCGGTTAGTTCACCTCCGACCTTAATGGAGCAGCGAGAGTTCTCCATAGTCATCCTGCACAGTCTGACGAGTTTGGCAGGAATGTTAAAACATGACATGGCTCTGTATAGCTCGTCTCTATAAACACTGTCATACGCGGCTTTAAAGTCGACGAAAAGATGGTGCGTGTCTACCTGGAATTCATGGGTCTTCTCCAAGATCTGCCGTAGTGTAAATATTTGGTCTATCGTGGATTTTCCTGGCCTGAAACCAGACTATCAGATTGTCCATGAACGGTTTCAGGTACTTACACAGTACGGCAGAGAGGATCTTGTACGGGATGTTCAGGAGGCTTATCCCTCTGTAAATGGCGCAGTCATAGGGGTCTCCTTTCTTATGGACCGGGCGAACGATACTGAGATTCCATTCATCGGGCATGCGTTCTTCCGACCATATCTTGCAGTTGAGTTGGTGCATGTTCCTAACCAGCTCATCGCCAGCTGCTTTAAACAGCTCCGCGGGGAGTCCGTCTGCTCCAGCAGCTTTATAAGACTTAAGTTTCGATATCGCTATCTTAACATCGTCTAGGTATTGCAGGCATTACGATCGAACAATTTTTAAACAGATAAAACGAACATGCAAAGGTTGGTCAAAACGGAAGCCTGTAGGGATGAGAATGGACACCTAGTAACAGAATCACAGTCGATTCCGAGAATGCTGCCTGCTGAGCTCCTCAAAATAGCTAGAGATGAACTGCTTAGAAGCATGCACCAGCTCATACATATGTAAGATATGGTCAGAGTAAGGCACGCCCAAAGAATGGTGTCACAGGATCGCTTGTCCGATCCGCAAGAAAGGAGGCCCCTTTGAGTACGCCAACTACACAAGAATAAGTCTCCTTAACATCGCCTACAAAGTCTTCTATGCCGTTTTGTGTGAATGCCTGAAGCCTTTTGTAAATAAGTCCTTATCAATGTGGCTTTAAACCAGGGAAGCCCACTATCGACCAAATCTTCACACTACGGCAGATCCTGGAAAAAAACAATGAATTCCAGGTCGACACTGGCCACCTATTTGTCGACTTCAAACCCATGTACGACGAGTTATAAAATGCCATGTCTTGCCTTGACATCCCTGCTAAACTCGTCAGACTATGCATGACTTTGGAGAATGCTCGCTGCTCCATCCGAATCGGTGAAGACCTGACCGATAGTTTTGATGTCAAACGGCGATGCGCTGTCGTGTGCTGTCCTCAACATCGTATTAGAAATGATGTGCAAAAATCACTGGGCAACCCAGGAGGCACAATAAAGCGTTTACGAGTACTCGTATTGAGGCGGGGGCAAACTAGATACACATATGGTGTCGTAAAAAAATGACGTCTTGGCCAGAATGTGGCGACAAGTGTGGTGTGCTCAGACGCAGATCAATGCGTATGCCTGACCATTTGCTTCACAAAGACATACAGTGTGATAACACAACGAAGTGGAGGGTGGAGGAGTAATCTCAATTAAATCGTTTAATGATCTTGAACTTATTTATTTTTATAAACGTCATTTGTTTACAAATACAAAGTTAGGTTAGGTTGACGTGGTAGGCGTAAGCCACACTTAGGCCGAAGCCGGTCCATTGTGATACCACCTGGATCAGGTTACCCTGATCCGCTACCTGGGAACCAACCGGTGCTTCTAATAAAGCGGTGGAGTTGAGCTATTTTTTGGTTTGCTAGCTCACTCAGATTGTCGAAGAATGGCGCGCCGAGGTAAATCCTCCTGCGATACGCAAAAGAGGGACATGAGCAGAGGAGGTGGTGTACTGATTCCTCCTCCTCCTCGTCCATGCAGCCGCGACAGAAGTCATTGTAGGGTAGCCCCAGTCTGGCGGCGTGTTTTCCAATGGTGCAGTGACCTGTAATGACACCCACTAGAGTGCTTAAGGTTGCCCTTTTGGTTGCCACCAGGTCCCTGGTTCGTCCTAAGTTTAACTTAGGCGACAATTGTTTGGTGATAAAGCCGATATTGCTCTCATTACATTGGAGATTGGTCTCCTCTATGGTTTGAAGCTTTATCATGTGCTTTACCGTACTTATTGGTTTTTCTAGGTACCCGAGGGTAGGTAGGCTGAGTGTACTTGACCCTAACTTTGCGAGTTCGTCGGCCGCGCAGTTTTCTGGAATATCCCTATGCCCGGGAACCCACA
The DNA here is from genome assembly GCA_951905685.1 of Eumerus sabulonum. Classification (NCBI taxonomy): domain Eukaryota; kingdom Metazoa; phylum Arthropoda; class Insecta; order Diptera; family Syrphidae; genus Eumerus; species Eumerus sabulonum. Next base: position 14,156,702 of record OX645060.1, read on the forward strand.
GTATTTTAATGTTGAACTGTTCAGCCATCTCATCTAGAGATAGGCGACAGTTAACGGATGTTTTTGATTTGTGGGTTACCGCTGCCAGGGATTTTATCGCAGATTGGCTATCCGTGCAAATGATAATATCCTTTGTGGATATTACATTGATCCTGAGCCATGCCAAGGCCTCCGTTATCGCAATTATTTCTGCCTGAAACACACTACAGTAATTTGGGAGTCTGAATGATAGATTGAGGTAAAGTTCCTTGGAGTAGACCCCACTGCCTACACCTGACTCCATCTTAGAGCCATCGGTATAGAGGGAGATCGAGTCCTTTGGTATGACTTTCCCTTCAGCCCATCCCTCCCTGGATGGAAAGACAACTTCGAAGTTCCCGGTGAACAGATTCTGCGGGTTGATGTAGTCAGTGTCCATGGGTACTTTGAAGTGAGATGTACTTTTTTGAGATGTGGGCCATTTTCTTATGCTCCTCATCCTTAGGGCCGCGCATGCAGCAACTTGCTTGCTGAAAAGGTTTAATGGTGGAAGGTGTAGTAGAACATTTAAGGCCTCCGTGGGGGTTGATCTGATCGTTCCGCTTATATATAAGCTGGCCGATCTTTCTACCTTCCCCAGAAGGTTTCGATTGACTGCTTTGTCCAGAGCAGTCCACCAGACTACGACGCCATACAGGAGGATAGGCCTTATGACTGCTGTGTAAGGCCAGTACATACTGCTTGGTTGGAGACCCCACCTCCTGCCCACTACTTTCTTACAGCTGTAGAGGGCAACAGTTGCTTTCTTGACCCGATCAAGAATGTTGGGTTTCCAATTCAGCCTCCTGTCAAGGACTAGGCCTAGATATTTAGGCTGTTCTTTGATTGTTAGTTGAGTTCCACCCAGCCTCGGCGAGTTGAGGGGCGGAATTTTATATTTGTTAGTGATTAGTACTAGATCGGTTTTCTTTCGGTTCACCCCAAGTCCACAGTACCGTGTCCAGGTTTCTACTGTATGTAGTGCACTCTGCATAAGGTCGCATAGAGTGCTGGGAAATATTCCTGTGACAGCAATAGCAATGTCATCCGCATAGGCGATCACAGCGTACCCTTCCTACTCCAGCAACAGCAGTAGTTCGTTGACCACCACGTTCCAGAGGAGAGGGGAGAGTACTCCACCCTGTGGTGTACCTTTGCTGACCATTCTGGTTGAGACGGCACCAGCGAATACAAAGTTAAATGAATTTTGATAATGATCTAAATGATTACTCTTCACTCCTCCTAGTCAGGCGTCTGCGGATTCAACGGCTAAGATAGCTAGGTCATGTAGAGCGAATGGAAAACACAGCTCCAGCCCGAAGAGTCTTCGAGTCCCCCGAGGGACGACCGACGCAGCAAAGGACTATCGAATCTATGGTGGGGCACACAGGTGGAAGGAGACCTTAACCAACTGGGAGTGCGTCGCTAGAAACAGCTGGCAAAAGACCGTGGCAGCTGGAGAAGTTTGTTGGTTGAGACCCAAGTTCCCACAGGACTGTAGCGCCACCTAAGTAAGTAACTAAGCAAGTAGAAGTCTGGATTATTCAGTGCAATATTTTGTGTTTTTCCAATCAGATCTCGTCGCAAATTTTCAAACTCTAGTTGGTGGCGTATATGAGGACGCCGTGGCGCAGTGGTTAGTGTGTTGGACTCTGACGCACGATGAGCGAGTTCGCATCCCAATAACACCAACGCCATCGAATGTTTATTTCGCGGCGTTCCTCCTCGGCGGGATACTGGCAAAACCCCCCGTAGTATAGTTGCCATGAAAAAGCTTCTCAACTCACGCCGTTCGGAATCGGCATTAAACTGTAGGCCCCTTTCACCTATGTGGAAAGTAAATCACACACAACATGGGTGATTGAGAGAAGCTTGGCTCTGGTCCTTCATGGGCTCATAGGCTGTAACGCCACCAATAGAAGAAAGAAAGAAAGTTGGTGGCGTATGTAGAAATAGAAGCAGACGTTAGCTTCTTTGCTCCAATTACAATCATATAACCCATAATCCGAGATATCGTCCATCAACGAGCAGTTCCGAGAAAAAGCCACACACTATTTGTGTACACATGTGTCCACGACTACGCCACACTCTTTAGATGACATCCTTGAGGACAAAGGGCGTGTGTAAGTGCTCGTGTAAGCCAGCTTAAGAGTATTGCATATCCGCTCCCATTAAGCTCAATTACATTAAATCGACAAACATTTGCTCATCCGTTGCCGGATATTAAAGCGAATCAATTAATGGCGTCTGTTCCACCATAGGATCGAACAAACATACATCCTTCCTTCGTCCTTTTGGTTTTTTGTTTTGCTTCTTTTCTTACAATTCAAAGTTTGCTTAACGTAATTGCGCGCAAATTACCTTTAACCGCATATCCGTGATTTGAACTTTGATTGCAATTCCAAAACCGCAAATCCTTGAAATCAGTATAATTAAATTTTCACAGTTGCCAGGGACATACATTTAAGTAGTTGTGGAGTGGATTGGAGAACCACCATTCACTGATGTTCACTGAATGGCAAAAGTAAAGGGACGAATGACACTGCAAGCAATGAGCGGTAACAGGGTAATGATTCCAGGGTGACCCTTCAAACGACACAACATCACAGGACGAAATGGGGTAATGGAATGACATCCGGCAGATGGGCACAGGATAAAGAAAAAAAAAAAAAAAACACAAAACAAGTAAAAGCCATCAGACAATGAATCAAAATGACGCAGGAGCGATCGTCTGATATTGAAGACATAAATCTTCGCCTAAATCCGTAGTGTGAAATACCGAAATTGTGATTAATTGAATCTGGATGACGTGGCATGGATATGGTAACGAAACCCCCTCCAGAGGGAAAGTATCGACATCCGGATGAATGCACAGTTTGTTTCGTTTTTTTTTGTTTTTCGTATCATTAAGGATACAGGTTCGCTACGCTTTATTTGAACTTTAACAGCGCACAGCAGCGTAATTACTGGCAAAAAGGTTATGAGCTCAGTTGAAGTAGCATCGTTGCCATTGACCTTAAATAGACAACAGTCACGAAGGTTGGATTAAACCGTGATTGGTTGGACGTGGACAAATGTCGAGCGCGGGTAGGTGGAGCAGTTAGATTGGTTTCCTGTGTTCACTTAAGCGGGGGCTTGTTAGTGTTGTGACCGGATGGAACAGCAGTGCTTGGGCTTGAGATACAAAAAAATGTACGGTCAATTGACATTCATGGCTATTACCGTTGAGCTGCTAATGGCATTCGGACGGGAGTTTTACATACAATTTTACTTAGCAAAACTGTTATGGAGTGGCATTGAATGAGTCTTTTTTCCATCCAGATGCTGTTACCATACGGAAGCTATAGTATGGCACAATCAAGGAAACCATTACACGAGTGTCCTCCAAGTTATTTACCAAACGTCGAGTCCACTGTCAGTAAAATCAATACTCAGTACAAGTACAAGTGCTGTGACGTACCTAAGTAGTTCACCTAATCATATACCCTGGATACGACAACAGAGGTGGAAACAGCTTATAGAAAGTATCAAAAATCCACTCATAAAGTCAAGTGGAATCAAGTTAAACAACAAGGTGCCAGAGCACCTATTGAACTGCGTCGTGAAGAAAACCTATAAGTAACTGTGGGCACCTTATATGTAGGTTATGAGGGTACGAAAATGGTCGGAAGAGTGTCTTAACTGTCAATGACACAAGGTATTTGTTCTTCGAATTTATTTTTGTTTTTCTACATAGCTTCCTTGTAAATTTATGAATTTCTCTCAGTCTTGTTCCAAGCCTAGTGCTAACAAATAGTATGAGGCACTGCGACCTTTATCCCAGGCGCAGTGTCGCGCCACGATAAAAAAAAAAAAAATACGCAATGCCAGTTCGGTTCGAGGACCTCTGAATTGTTTGAAACATGCACCGGATTTCGGCAGGGAGATGCGCTATCGTGTGACTTCTTCAATTTGCTGCTGGAGCAGATAGTGCAACGAACAGGAGTCAACAGGGAAGGCATTATCTTCTTCAAGTCTGTCCAGCTGCTAGGAAACGCGGATGATATTGACATCATCGCGCGGTCTCGGCGTGACGTTGTAGAAGCTTTCACGGCGAAACGAGTTGATCTTAAAGTCAACGAAGATAAGACAAAGTGCATGCTGTCAAGCAAAAACCGATCCGTCTCTCACCGCCTTGGACAAAATATAACGATTGAGAGCTATAATTTCGAGGTGGTTAAGGAGTTGGTCTACCTACCTTAACACCGCAAACGACACCACAGTAGATCTTGGCTCAAAACTCCTCACTCGAAGAATCAAAGTCATGCTTTACAAAACGCTTATACTGCCAGTCTTGCTGTACGGAAACGAAAACTGGACGATAAGCAGGACGGCGCATTCAGCTGATTTTGGGTTCTTTCGAAAGAAAAATTCTACGCCGGATATTTGATAAATGGAAGAGAAGATACAACCGCGACCTCTACGGGCTGTACAAAGATGTGGATATAGTCCGGAAGGTAAAAATCCGTCGACTACGAGTACGTTGGATCGGTCAGATCGAGCGCATGAACACCAACACTGCAGCTAAGAGGATCTTAGACTCCGAGCATCCTGGGTCGAGAAAAAGAGGAAGATCGAACCTACTAACCTACAAGACGACTTGGTCTTGATAACTGGAGAAGCAGCGTGCCTGGGACCCCATAAGAAAGTAAGTACTGCGAACTTTTTAGATCTATTGTGCCTACTAGTGGATTAGACGATGAGCCTCTCCACTTCCTTAATGAAGTTGAGAATGTCTCTCGTAGGAGCTGAGATGATCCCCTCAGACGTCATAATTTCGTTGAGAATGACATGCTTCCCGAGGTGGCAAAGAGCAGCATACTCTCTGCAAAACGAATTTTTTTTAATAGTTATAGGCGCACTCAACTCTTATAACGTCAGCGAGTCATTGTATGAGCAGAAGGTTACAGGGAGAGGGAGAGGAGGTGCCTATTGCTCTTAAATATCTGCATATGTTATTGGGGGTGGAAGACCGAACGTGGTAGCGCGTTCCACATTCGTGTGGTTCGGTTGAGGAAAGAATCTCTATATTTGACAGTACGACCGAAAGTGGGCTTCAAATTGAATTCGTAACCATTCCAGGAGAGACGTGTATCGCGGGAGAAGTCTTAAAGGGACTAAATCCAACTGGCTATTTAATTAGAGCACTTATGATGCTCTGAGGGGGGAGGGAGCGAGCAAGCAAGGCAAAGAAATTGGTCGCGTTTAACATGGCAAACGGCAGCTTCGGTCTCTGCCCCGACAAAAAGTCCTAGGCTTCCGAGATATAAGCGAACGCCTCATAACAATCCGCATCAAAGCTAAATTTGGAAACATTAGCTTAATATGCACTCATGCCCCAACGGAAGAAAAGGACAATTGACCCAAAGAAAAATTCTACGATCTCCTAGACAGAACACATGCCCAATACTCCAGCTATGACACGAAAATAGTCCTAGGAGATTTTAATGCAAAACTGGGCAAAGTCGATCATAGGAAAGCATAGCCTCCGTAACACCACATCCGACAACGGACTTAGGCTAATCGATTTCCTAGCGGGGCGTAAACTCCTTTGTAGCAAGCACGCGATTCCCCCATCTCAACATCCACCAGGGTACCTGGCGGTCTTTTGATCAATTGACCACCAACCAGATTTATCACATTGCGATCGACGCCAGACACTCCTCCTGTAATCTCGACGTACGAACCTTCCAAAGGGCCACCATCGACTCGGACCACAACCTTGTTGTAGCCAAGGTACGAATGAGGATATCAAGAATGCTTAGGAGTCGAGTAGGACTACGCAAGGTACGTTTGACGTCGGAAAGCTACAATCGCAAGAGACTGCCAGAATCTTTGCCGATCGTGTTTCCTCCAAACTCTCTCAAAATCCGCCCACATCAGCACAAACAACAGAGCAGGAATGGGCGCATTGCCAGAGCGCTGTCAGAGACGCTGCCTCAGAGGTGCTGGGTTTCAAACCGCCACCACCTAGAAACCCCTGGTTCGATTAACAATGCGAACAAGCCCATGCAGCAAAACAAAAGGCATATAAAGCCACGCTGCAAAGACGGACGGGAGCTGCTCGCGAAATCTATAAGCAGAAGAGAAGACAGGAACACACGCTTTTCAGAAGAGAGAAGAGAGAGCACGGAAAGCGTGAGATCGAGGTGATGGAGAGATGCTTCCACAGGAATGACGCCCGTAAGTTTTACAACAAGGTAAAACGAACACGCCATGGCTACAAAGCCAGAGTGGCGGCCTGCAGGGATGAAAATGGAGAACTGGTAGTAGAGTCGCAGTCGATGCTGAGGATTTGGAAAGACCACTTCTGCAGACTGATAATAGACAAGATACAGCTGTCAGGCAGAACGAGCCATTCGCAATGGACCACGAAGTAACAGAATTCAGTCCACCCGACCTAGACGAAGTCAAAATAGCGATATCAAGACTTAAGTCTAATAAAGCCGCGGGCGCAGACGGCCCGTCTGCTTAGCTCTTTAAGGCGGCTGGAGATGAGCTGGTAAGGTGCATGCACCATCTCATTTGCAAGGTATGGTCGGAGGAAAGCATGCCCGACGAATGGAATCTCAGCATCGTTCGCCCGGTCCATAAGAAAGGAGACCCTATAATTGCGCTAACTATAGGGGAATAAGTCTCCTTAACATCGCATATAAGATCTTCCCCGCCGTATAGTCTGAACGCCTGAATCCGTTTGTGGATAACCTGGTCGGCTCTTATCAGTGTGGTTTCAGGCCAGGTAAATCCACAATAGACCAAATATTTACGCTACGGCCGATCTTGGAGAAGACCCAGGAATACCAAATCGACACTCACCACCTCTTCGGCGATTTCAAGGCTGCATATGACAGTGAGATGAGCTATACAAAGCCATGTCTAGTTTTAACATCCCTGCCAAACTCGTCCGACTGTGCAGGATTACAAGGGAGAATTCTCGCTGCTCCACTAAGGTCGGTAATGAGCACACCGAGGTGACGCGCTGTCATGCAACTTTTTCAACATCGTGCTTGAAAAGATTGTGCAAGAGTCACTGGCCAACACAAGAGGTACGATTTGTTTCAAGTCTACGCAATTGCTTGCGTACGCGGATGACATTGACGTGATTGGACGGACACAGCGAGACGTCAATGGGGCCTTTGTAAGCATTGAGATTGAAGCGGCTAAGATGGGTATCATGGTTATTGAGGGCAAAAGCAAATATCTGCTTTCATCCAAAAGAGACAGACAACACCGACGTATTGGCCAGAACGTCACCATGGGCGGATATAACTTTGACGTGGTCAAGGAATTCGTCTACCTTGGCTCACTGATGACCAGCGACAACAACACCAGCGCTGAGTTAAACGCAGAATCACTCTTGCCAACCGCTATTTCTTTGGCCTCAAGAGGCAATTGAGAAATAGAGCCCTCTCTCGGAAAGCCAAGGTGACACTACATAAGACCTTAATCATCCCAGTCCTCCTTTACGGCGCAGAGGCTTGGACCTTAACAAAAGCGGATGAAGATGCCCTTGGTCGTTTCGAGAGGAAAATTCTGCGCACTGTCTACGGTCCCGTTTGTCCAATCGGTGTATGGAGGAGAAGATATAACGAAGAACTGTACGGGTTGTACAGCCACATCGGCCTGGTACGACGTCTACGGATACAGCGTCTAAGGTGGATAGGCCATGTAGAGCGCATGGCCGCTCCACATACAGCTCCGACCCGAAGAGTCTTCGAATCCACTCCGGAAAGTAGGCGCGGCAGAGGACGGCCGCATCATCGGTGGCGCACGCAGGTAGAAGGGGAGCTTAACCAGCTGGGCGTGCGGCGCTGGAAACAGCTGGCCAAAGACCGTGCCGGCTGGAGACGGTTGTTGGTTGAGGCTCAGGTTCACCACGGACTGTAGCGCCACCTAAGTAAGTAAGTAAGTACTTATGATGAAAGTAACTATAAAACAATGAAAAGCAGGAGACTTACCTGCGATGATCCAGCAAGAGTAATGAATTCGTGTTGCTGGAATGTTATATAAAGCTTATCGCGCGATTTTGTATTCTGTTCAGTAAGTGCGGTAAGATCTGAGAATACGATACTCATTAGACCTTCTGCAAAGAGATCAAGTCTCTAAGTGCGACTAGCAGGTTGGTTGGGGAAAACGGACAAAGCTGGATTTATGTATATATGTATGTTGGCGTTACAGCCCATGAAGGATTTAAGCCGAGCTTCTCTCAATCACCCAACGTCATCGAATGCTTATTACGCGGAAAAAAACCTCAAAGCTTTTCTGCTCAAGCCGTTCGGAATCGGCATTAAACTGTAGGTCCCTTTCACCTGTGTAAAAAAAAAGTAAATCACACACGACATGGGTGATTGAGAGAAGATTGGCTCTGACCCTTCATGGGCTGTAACGCCACCAAAGCAAGCATATGTCTTTTACGGTTTCCCTCGGTATGACTGCATTACAAACGCTAGTGTGGCAAAGGAATAACAAAGGCCTCGTAGGGGTAGCATCTATCCGACGAATGCTGGCCTGCTAAAAAGCGAGAAGAGCCACCGCAGTCGAAAATCATGCGGCATTGTTAGTAAGTCCTATCCCCACCTCCTCGTGGTGCCATCTGGAGATTTCCTATGGAAATTGCAGACGGAGAAGGGCGAATGGCGAGCCTCCTGCGCCAAAAAAAAACAGGATTAGTCGGTTGGGCTACGGCCTAGTAAGCCGTAACCGTAAAAAAAACACAAACTCCGAAACAACAACAAGCCTCGGATATAACGGACCGGATTTATGTTGAAGACCCTTGCAAAAAACGAAAAAAGGACAATGATCTTCGGCTTTGTACGTGGAATGTTTGGTCCCTAAACAGGCCACGTGCAGCCGAACAACTTGCGGACGCCCTAGACCGCTATAAAGCGGACATCACCGCCATCCAGGAAATGCGATGGAGTGGACCGGGTATAAAGCGGATGAAAAACTGCGATATTTACTACGGCGACTGCTATAGGGAGAGAGGGCAATGATTGTTTGGATGCGGATTTGTTGTTCGAGGTGGACTAAGGCAAAAAGTCCTAAGCTTTCGGCATGTGAGCGAACGCCTCATAACAATCCGTATCAAGGCAACATTTTTTAACATCAGCCTGATCTGCGTCCACGCCCCACGGAAGACAAGGATGACTGAGCCAAAGATGAGTTCTACGATCTCCTAGACAGAACGTATGCCAATGTCCCAGCTATGACATCAAAATTTACTAGGAGACTTCAATGCTAGGCTGGGTAAGGAAAGCATCTTTAAACGAGTCATCGGCAAACATAGCCTACACGACACCACATCCGATAACGGACACAGGCTGATTGATCTTGCTACGGGGCGAGATCTCCTTCTAGCCAGTACGCGCTTCCCGCACCTCGATATACACAAAGGCACCTGGCGGTCTTTTGATCAATCGATTACCAACCAGATTGATCACATCGCGATCGACGTCAGACACTCCTCCACTATTCTTGATGTTCGAACTTTCCGAGGGGCTAACATCGACTCGGACCACTATCTTGTTGTAGCCAAGATGCGCTTACGGATATCACGAACGCAACGGAGTAGAGTAAGAATACAAAGTTATGACGTCGGAAAGCTACTATCGCCAGAAACCGCCCGTGCTTTTACCGATCGCGTCTTCCTTAAGCTCTCCAATACACCTTAATCCTCCACGCTATCAATAGAACAGCAGTGGAGCATTTGCAAACAAGCCCTGAAATGCTCTGCATCCGAAGTTTGGGTTTCAAGGCTCCACCACGAAGAAACACCTGGTTCGATGACGAGTACAGGAGGATTCATACAGCGAGGCAGGATGCATATAAGGCCTCGCTGCATAAAAGAACAAGAGCAGCTCGTGAGCTCTACGAGTAAAAATGAAGGGAGGAGCATAAGGTTCTTAGAAGAAAGATGAAAGAGCACGAGAAACGCGCGATTAAGGATTTGGAGAGGTGTTACTGCAGGCGGGACGTTCGAAAGTTTTGTCAACAGATAAAGCGAACATGCCAAGGTTATAAAGCCAGAACGGAAGCCAGCAGGGATGAGAACGGACACCTAGTAGTAAAACCGCAGTCGATGCTGAGAATATGGAAAAACCACTTCTGCAGACTGTATAACGGCGATGTTAGTCAATATACCGCTGTCAGGCAGAATGTTCCATTTCTAATCGACGGAGACCGCAGAGAATTCTGTCCCCCTAACCTCGACGAAGTTAAGATTGCCATACCGTAACTCAAGTCGAATAAAGCTGCTGGCGCAGACGGACTGTCTGCTGAGCTCTTCAAGGTAGCTGGGGATGACCTGGTTGGGAGCATGCTCCAGCTCATCTGTAAGATATGGTCAGAGGAAAGCATGCCCGAGGAATGGAGTCTCAGCATCGTATGCCCAATCCACAAGAAAGGATACCCATCTGACTGCGCCAACTACAGAGGAGTAAGTCTTCTTTACACCGCCTACAAAATCTTCTCTGCCGTTTGGTATGAACACCTGAAGCCTTTTGTAAGTAAGCTGATAGGTCCTTATCAGTGCGAATTCAGGCCAGGGGATCCACCATCCACCAAATCTTCACACTACGGCAGATCCTGGAAAAAACCACACTCACCCACCTATTTGTCGACTTCAAAGCCCCATACGACAGCGTAATTAGAGACGAGCTATACAACGCTATGTCTATTTTGGAGAAGGTAGTTCGAGGTAGTTAAGGACTTCATCTACCTTGGCTCCGCAGTGACCTGGAACAACGACATCAGTTCCGAAATCAAACACAGAATCACTCTTGCCAATCGCTGTTTCTTTGGGCTCAGGAGGCAACTAAGTAATAGAGCCCTCTCCCGAACGACAAAGTTGACTCTATATAAGACCCTTATCATCCCGGTCCTGTTGTACGGCACAGAAGCATGGACACTATCAAAAGCGGATGAGGAGGCCCTTGGTCGGTTCGAGAGAAAGATTTTGCGCGTGATTTTTGAGCCTATAAACGCAGACGGGGGATGGAACCAATCAATCAAACAAAATTCTATATTGGTCCTTCGAGCCGGGTGGCATGATCATCATGACCGCGTTGAGAAACGAGTTATGGCACTAAGCTAGGTATTTACCTTAACTGACAGCTTAAATATGTAATAATTACGATCTATCAGGGCATTGTAACGGAAATATGTCACACTCAAATGCATTTTGAAATATTCAACTTTCTCATCTTCAGTTGACAGATCTGTCACGCCATTCACCGCTATACAATGTCAACAGCACGGTTGATTGTTTCTTCCTTATTTTTTCAAAAGTAGCTCACGACCTCGTGTGACAAATGACAGCTAAATGTGCATGAATTGCACGAAAACGAGTGACAGTTGCAGTAGACTTGAATAGCAATTGGCCCTTGGCCTAAAACAGACATGTAGGTTGCAGCAAATGGAAAAAAAGGAAAAGTGGATTAAAGTAAGGACTATCGAGGCCGCTGAATCAAGTAAGTAAGTAAGTACATGTATCTTGGTACACCTACCCCCGTATGAATTGTATAGATCTGATCCCTGGAAAATCTGCCAAATATCTGGGCATAATCCTGGACTCCAAACTTAGTTGGAAAGAAAACATTGAGGAAAGAATCAAAAATTCGTGCAAGGTAGCCTTTGGAAAGACATGGGGCCTCAAACCGAAGTTAGTACATTGGTTGTACACTGCGGTAGTAAGACCTATCCTAGTCTATGGCTCGGTTGTCTGGTGGAAGGCGCTTGAGAAAAAGTGTCATCTTCAGAGTGTGTCAAAAGTTCAAAGGGCTGGCTGTCTGGCGGTGACGGGATCTATGAAGTCCACACCAACGGCGGCCCTTGAAGTCATGCTGAACCTCCCACCCCTGGACTTGTACTGCGAGAGCGCCGCAACCAGAACTGCGCTAAGATTGCAGGAATCAGGTCTCTGGAAAAGGAGTCCCCACGGACATGCATCAGTCTTGGATCGATGGGCCGTCTCGAGATTCAGAACCGTAACGGACTATGTCACCCGACTTCCTTCCTGGGAGAGGAGATTTTCTATTAGAATTCCCTCCAGGGAGGAATGGACCGGTGATTTGGTACGCACGGAAAGTGAACTGGCACTCTACACCGACGGATCCAAAATGGATGTTGGCACAGGTGCCGGAGACTACTTTGAGTCTCGGGATATGCATCGCTCCTACAGGCTTGATGATGGATGCAGTGTCTTCCAAGCTGAGATCTTCGCTATCAAGCAGGCGGCGGACCTGATCAGCAAAGAGAATATTACAGGAAAAAGGATCAGCATCTATGTTGACAGCCAGGCAGCCATTAAGGCTCTGCAAGCAGCATGGATAAGATCCAAACTCGTCAAACTCTGCAAGGAGAAGTTAGAAGAGATATCCAATGTAAATGAGGTGACCCTTTGCTGGGTACCTGGTCACATGAATATCTCCGGAAACGAGAGGGCGGACGAGTTGGCTAGGGTGGGATCAGGTGCTAATATTGCGCAGATCTCAGCTGAGGCCAAAGCACCACTCAGTGCGCTCTACAGGGAGATACAGACGGAGCTATTGGTGAAAGCCAATAAGCGATGGTGTCGCTTAGATACATGCGCAACGGCGAAATCGACTTGGCCCGTCTATGATAAGAAAAGAACGGAAAATCTGCTGAAGTTCAATCGTGGGAACATTCGACTGGCAGTCGGTGCCCTCACCGGGCACTGCATGCTATCCTATCATGCAGCTCGACTAGGCCAGCCCTACAATGACTTCTGCAGAAGCTGCAGGGACGAAGAGGAAATCTGTTCGTCACCTGCTGTGCGAATGCCCGGCGCTAGCCCAAAAAAGGAATATTTTCCTGGGGAGATACTTCCTTTCGGGACTAGAAGATGTAGGTAATATCGGGCTGAACAGAATACTGGGATTTTTATCCTCGTCTGGCTGGTTCAGCTCGACGGTAAATGCATAGGTATCAACGGGTTAAACAAAACAGGTGGGCACAATGGACTCAACGTAGTCTACGTGAGCCTTGACTTTACGTCAATAGGGCACCCATATACCTAACCTAACCTAAGTATATGTATACTGTCGGCGTATTCTGTAAACTAATGAATAACTCAATTCGGTAACGGGTATGGCATACGTACTTAAGAGCAGTTTGACGTCAATATAGCCCTCCATACAGTCACTATTTTCGGATATCCTTTACAAATGCGTGACATAAAATGGAATTCATAGCAGCCAGACGGCACTTGAGATAATTAGAACCACTACCACGAAACAAAACCAACATGACCAATCTCATTAGCGACAGTTGAACCATTCAAAGGTGATTGGTGTAAATCAACACGACAGCGTAGACAGATCTAATTGGTAATCAAAATGCAGAACCACCTACCTCGTTACAAGTCGAATTACAACTTCCCACGTATCCTTTCAATCCTGATTTCGACTATTTATTTAATAATAAAACTTTCACCATATTTCCTTGATTGCTTCTCACTTAATTTGATTCAATCCTCGAATGGTTGCCTGAATGTCGAATGTGATGGCTTGACTAGGCATAGGGGAGGCTCCTGCCGCCCCCAAAAAAAACTTCGACATACGCATAAACATGAATAAATGGTCCTTGACTAACAGCAATCCAATGTGTTTGACGATGAATAGTGCTTGAATGACGTCATGCATATACGATTACGCAATCAATTGATGGAGGATATAAGCAACGTGATTATATCTACGATTGTAAGGATAACAATGACGGCAACGACCACCGACCATCCGTATTTTATCAAGGGCAAATAAGTGGCTTAAAGGATTCTACCAGACACCCCTCTTCTGCTACACCATCGACAACAATCAACCATCGACCAACCGAGCAACGATCAACAGCACTTAGTCATCATCAACTAACCAGCCGTTGGGGCTACACGGGGCTACACCGTTCCTATGCGTTTCAGTAACTGAAAGACCGAGAAAGACTTACTTAATTCCATCTAAATCATAAAAGGATATATGTACATATGATTGTAGTATGAACGTGTGGTTGGACTCGACACGTATTCACGTCGCTCCTGCATCGCATATCCTTTAATTAAATTGAACGACGTAAACGGTGGGTTACAAGGAGGAGAACAGAGCTCTTGTGCTGTTCATATCGCGGCCGTTGCTGCCGCTTAATGTTCATTTTTCACTTTGAAGGACTTGCATCCTGATCGGGGGAGTGAAACTTTACATCTACGACGCACCATTCATTGCTCGCTACTAACACACACAAGTTCAATCAATAATTTTCAATTAAATTAGAAGCAGAAAAGGTAGGCCGCAGGACATGCTACATTGAGGACGACAAGGATTTGCCATAACTTCCTTTCACGTCGTGTCGTCCTTGCAGTATATTTTTGTTTTTTTTTTTTGCTTATTAAAAAGGAAAGGAAAAACTCACCGCTTCTCTTCTGGATGGGTTGTCCCATATGTCCGTATAGACGACTCAAGTCGATTCCGGCCACGTTCGATGGATGCATGACGAGAAGCACCCCGAATGGTAGGAAATACCACATTGCTATAGACATCCTGTACGCGTGGATTGATGGAAATTTTTGCGTAATACGATCCTTTAACTGATTAGGTAAGTGCTGTGGTCGTGATTCGAAGAACGGATGCAGACGAACAGTATCTGATGGCTGGACGTTAGGTTTACTCTCGCTTGGGGCTCTTCTGGCCCTTTTTCTTTCTTTGTTTGTTTTTTTTTTTTTACTTTTGTGTCTATCTATATTCGGTTAAATCAGTACAGGTGCGATGTATCTGTATCTGATTATAGGAAGAGTGAAAATAAATATGAATCTTCCGGAGAATCTCGCTTGTTTGATAGTCTTTTTGTGTCCGTGCGGGTTACTCTACTTTGACTAAGTCATATTTCCGTTAACCTGGAACGGAAAAGGAAGTGGTTCTAGGGAATTCAAAAAAAAAAACCAAAAATAAAAAGAAAAACAAGATGAGATACTAGATTTCACAACTTATCTAAAGTAAAGAAAGCAAAAGGCATATGAGGTTGGGAAAAAGGTAGGAAAGGACGACAAGCACAATGAACACTTGTTCGTTATCACGTCGCGTCGTCCTGAATTTTAAATTCACTCTCAAGTCCCGATAGGATGACACCCTGTGAGTATAAAAAAAAAAGTATCTAAAAGCAACTCTACAAGTAACACGACAGATATCACGATTCACGATTTACGAACTCCCGAATATCTTATGTCTACGGCACGTTGACGGCGGCAAAAGGAGTTAAAAGTGAATGGTTTAGCAAACAGAATAGGAAAAGGACGAAAAGGATTTTGCAAAAAAAAAGGGGAGAACAACAACAAAACAAAGTATAGATTGTATTCTTTTTTCTATTTCTTTAAAATACACTACGGGTGAGTACGAGCAAACACGACTCGCTTAAGGTACTCTTTCGACTAGAGTAAGTTTAAAACTCGACTGAGTTATCCTGAGCTTTTGGCCAACCTAATATACTTACACTCTCTCGCCGTTCGACCGACAACGAATGCCTACATACAAATATCTATCTCTATCTATAGGTCTGTCTTGCCATTGCCACTGCCGTCATCAACCCCCTAAGTCGATTCCTTAAAACTCCACCACTGTCGTTCAACATACACATAGCATAGCTTCGTCCTGGGGTAGTACTTGTTCTCGAATATGAGTTTCGGGGGGGATAAAGTAATGCGTAGCAAAAGGCTTTCGCCTCATCATCTACTCCACTCCGAATAGGTACACATAGTCCTTTTTCTTCTTTCTTGATTTCTTTGTTCCCTTCCTCTTGCTTTTCCACCCAACTTGTCGTCCTATTGTTGTTTTCCATGAAAATAGAAAGAACCAAGAGTGGAAAGGTCTAGTAATCGAATAAATGTCCTCCTGCTGGTCCCCCCATTGACATAGGGAACACATTAATTTCTCAATCGGTCGGTGGGTCGGGTCGGGAGTGAAAGAAATTATAAAAGAACAAAAGAAACATGGAATAAGGGAGAACAACAACAAAAAATGACGGTATTTCATGGGTTATCTACCTGATTTGTTCAACATCCCTCCCACCTCTTGGAGAGCGCTTGTGTTTTGGTAACATTACAACTCTGAAACAGAATCCAACATCCACAGGATTGCGAGAGGAATATTCCTTAACATGTTTTGCTCTTCGATTGCACAGGGACGGACTGCGGGCGCAAACATTTAATTGGCGTTGCTGTGGATGGGTTTTGGAAGTTATCAGATTTTGCAAATACCCCTCCGAATTGCATTTTGTGGGATGAATCTTATGTTCATTCTTTCGGAGATCATTGCAACGTTTTGTTGTAATTAAGGGCGCCATGGGCGGATTGCCCTAAACAGGGGCGAAATGAAGGTATTTGTAAACTTTTTGAACAAAAATGTACTTTATTCAATAAAGTGTACCTACGTATATATTGGCCCAAAATTACTCCCACTTTGTGCTATTTTTCGTAGTTTCATAATTCCACTGGTGTAAAATAAAATTGCGACATTACAGCTGTCACAAAAGGTTGCACTTACTGGGATGCGGATTTGTCGTGGGAGAGCGGTTAAGGTCGAAGGTCATCGACTTTAAACCTATAAGTGATCGCCTGGCTGTGATCCGCATCAGAGGCAGATTTTATAACATCAGCCTTATATGTGCACACGCCCCTACCGACGAGGCTGAAGACCCTATCAAGGAGGACTTCTATGACCTCCTGGACAACGCCTACGGAGCTTGTCCGGAGTACGATGTAAAAATCGTGCTCGGGGACTTCAACGCCAAAATCGGTAAGGAAAACACCCTTGGCGGAGTGATCGGAAAGCACAGCCTCCACGATACAACAACAGATAACGGCTTCCGACTCGCTGACTTTGCGACAGCTCGTAATGCGGTGATAAGTAGCACGAGATTCCCTCGCAAGCGAATCCACACAGCAACCTGGCGATCTCCGGACGGTCGAACCGCCAACCAAATCGACCATGTGCTCATTGACGCAAGGCACGCGTCAAACATCCTGGATGTGCGAACATTCAGACACATGTCGACTCTGACCACTTCCTCGTAGCAGCAAGATTCAGAGCTCGACTGTCCAATGTCAGAAAGCTGCACCAGCCCATCAGGAGGAGGTTCGACATTGGGCGCCTGAGCACACCGGAGGTCGCCAGAGTCTACAGTGAGCAGCTGAGCGAAAGACTCTACGGTATGCCTACGTTTAACACAAATGCCAATAATATGTGGCTGCATTGCCGCCCAGCCATTCAGGAAGTAGCCGAAACCACCTTAGGATACCTACCACCCCCGACAAGAAACCCGTGGTATGACGGCGAGTGTGAGCAGAAAAAGGCAGCAACCGACGAGGCGTACCAAAAGGCGCTGCAGAGGAAAACCAGGGCAGCGCAAGAAGAGTACCGAGCCAGAAGAAGGGAGGAGAAAAAACTACTGCGACAAAAGAAAAGAATCTTCGCAGCCTCCCAGCTCAAGGATATCGAGGAGTCTAGGGATAAATATAAAATACGAGCCTTTTACAAGAAAGCCAAAGGCCTTGCAGGAGGCTTCAAAAAGGGCACCCTGGCTCTTCGAAACTGCGAGGGTAATCTTGTCACCGACCCGCAGGGAATAGTGGATGTATTTAAGCAGCACTTCCAGCAGCTGCTTAACGAGCATGACCAAGAGAGAGTGGTAGGGGCCGAGGAAATCCCAACTCCAGCCGCTGAAGTAGTCCTCCCACCAAGCATCGAAGAAGTCGGCACAGCTATTCAGAAGCTGAAGAACAACAAGGCCGCAGGCTCAGATGGCTTGCCATCAGAGCTCTTCAAGGCTGGCGGCGATGTTCTGGTAGGGAGCATGCACCAGATCATCTGCAGAATTTGGGAAGATGAAAGCATGCCCGATGGCTGGAATACCAACTCTATATGCCCCATCCACAAAAAAGGCGATCCTACCTCTTGCAAGAACTATAGAGGTATATCCCTGCTCAATGTCGCATACAAGATCCTGTCCAGCGTATTGTGTGAACGTCTAAAACCATTTTGCACCGCACTAATCGGCAGCTACCAGTGCGGCTTCCGGCCCGGCAAATCAACTAAGACCAAATGTTCACACCTCGACAAATCCTGGAAAAGACCAACGAGCTTCGAATCGATACACACCATCTTTTCATCGATTTCAAAGCCGCATACGACAGCATTCATCGTGAAGAACTGTTTGGGGCGATGGCCGAATTCGGGATCCCGATAAGACTGATCCAGTTGTGTCGCGCCACGCTAAAAAACACGCGATGCACCGTGCAACTCGGTGCTAGGACCTCGGAACCATTCGAAACATGCACCGGATTTCGGCAAGGAGATGCGCTGTCATGTGACTTCTTCAACCTGGTGCTGGAGCAGATAGTGCGACGGGCAGGCGTCAACAGGGAAGGCACTATCTTTTACAAGTCCATCCAGCTGCTAGGATACGCGGATGATATCGACATCATCGCGTGTTCTCGCCGTGGCATTGTGGAAGCATTCACGGCGATTGAAGAACAGGCGAAACGAGTTGGTCTTAAGATCAATAAGGACAAAACGAAATACATGCTGTCAAGCAAAAACCAATCTGTCGCTCACCACCTGGGACAGAGTATAACAATTGACAGCTACAATTTCGAGGTAGTTAAGGAGTTTGTCTACCTCGGGGCAAACGTAAATCACAAATGACACCACAGTGGAGATCCGGCATAGAATCACCCTTGGCAACCGCTGCTACTTCGGCTTGTCCAAACAACTGGGGTCAAAACTCCTCACTCGAAAGACCAAAGCCATGCTTTACAAAACGTTCATTCTGCCAGTCTTGCTGAACGGAGCCGAAAGCTGGACGATAAGCAGGACAGCGGAGCTGATTTTGGGTTCTTTCGAAAGAAAAATTCTGCGCCGGATATTTGGTCCTGTCTGTGAGGAAGGTGAATGGAGAAGAAGACACAACCGCGAACTCTACGAACTGTACCAAGATGTGGATGTAGTCCGGAAGGCAAGGATCCGTCGACTACACTGGCTCGGCCACATCGAGCGCGTGGACAGCAACGCTCCAGCTAAGAGGGTCTTTGACTCCGAGCCTCCTGGTTCGAGAAGAAGAGGAAGACCGAACCTCCGGTATAAAGACCAAGTAATCGCGGATGTAAGACATCTTGGTCTTGACAACTGGAAGCAGCGTGCCCGGGACCGTCAAGGATGGAAGGCAGCTATAGCTCAGGCTCAGATCCTCCATGGACCGCTGGCCTGATAAGTAAGTAAGTAGAACTTTTCTGATTTATCTAAAAATTGGCTAAGTGATCAGCGGTCGGACAGTGGAAAGTCCGGGCTGTACGGCGGATGCGTCATAACTTCAGTTGAATTGGGCACAGTAGAGGAGCGAATTTATCGTTTGGTCAGGTTGTAGCAGATCAAAATTCGATATGATTCGCCTCCAATCACATCAAACACAAAATCACATTCCTTGCCATCACTCTTACCTTCAAAGCCACTCTTGCGATTGGCAAGAGTGATTTTGCATTTGATCTCAGAACTGATGTCGTTGCTCCAGCTCACTGCAGAGCCAAGGCAGACAAAGTCCTTAACTACCTCAAGCTTACATCTGCCAATACAAGCGTTCTGGCTATGCCTCTTGTGTTGGCCAGTGATTTTACATAATCGTTTCTAATACGATGTTGAAGAAATCACACGACAGCGCATTGCTCTGCCTAAATTCTTTTTTGATAGCAAAACTATCGAGGTGGCCGTGGTGCAGTGGTTAACATCATCGGCCGTCGAGCGAACGGTCTTTAGTTCAAATTCGTTTCATAACCAAGAAAAAAGCAATTCCTAAAGGACAAAAAGTATGCAATACAGTTGTGAATGGAAAGCGCCCAAACGTACTGCTGCAGGCATCACGCTCATAGTACATGGTCAATTGAAATTCATCTCCAATATTAACACCAAAAGTGCATCAACGAATTACCGTGAATTATAACTAACGCGAAAATCTGGTCGGCTCTCATCCTATCTAGGACAAACCACCCCTGAGAGTAGTGAACGAACATCTACGACCCAAAGCCACTGCACTACGTTCAGGTTGTGTGTAAACCTGAGCGAAACTCTCCCTCTCCCTGTTACCTTCGCTCGCACAACGTTCAAACGTGATAAGGCCTTAGCCATGAGTGCGGTTGTAACTATTAAAAAAAAAAAAAAATATGGGGGGGGGGGGGGGGGGGGTCGATTGGAAATTCATTGGTTTTTTCCAGGATCTGCCGTAGTGTGAAGATTTGGTCGACGGTGGAGTTCCCTGGCCTGAATCCGAACTGATAAGCTATAAATAAGCTATCACCTTATTTACAAAAGGTTTCAGGCGTTCACACAAAACAGCAGAGAAGATGGCGATGTTAAGAGGACTTATTCCTCTGTAGTTGGCGTAGTTAGAGGGGTCTCCTTTCTTGTGGATCGGGCATACGATGCTGAGACTCCATTCTTCGGGCATGCTTTCCTCTGACCATATCTTACAGATGAGCTGGTGCATGCTCCTAACCAGATCATCCCCAGCCGCCTTGAAGAGCTCAACAGACAGGCGGCTGCTGCTTTATTAGACTTAAGTCTTGATGTCGATATTTTGACTTCGTCTAAGTCGGGTAGACGGAATTCTCTTACTTCGTCTACCATTACGAATGGATCGTTCTGCCTGACAGCGGTATCTTGTCTGTCATCACCGTTATACAGTCTGCAGAAGTGGTATTTCCAAATCCTCAGCATCGACTGTGACTCTACTACCAGTTCCCCATTTTCATCCCTGCAGGCCGCCGCACTGACTTTGTAGCCATGGCATGTTCGTTTTACCTTATTAGAAAGCTTCCGGGCATCATTCCTGCGCAAGCATCTCTCCATCTCCTCAATCTCACGCTTTCCCCGCTCTCTCTTCTTTCCTCTGAGAAGCGTGTGTTCCTCTCTTCTGCTAATAGATTTCGCGAGCGGCACTCATCCGTCGTTGCAGCATGGCTTTATATGCCTCTCGTTTTGCTGAATGGGCTTGTTCATATTGTTCATCTAGGGTGTGCTGGTTTGAAACCCAGCAGCTCTAAGGCAGCATCTCTGGCGGCGCTCTGGCAATGCGCCCATTCCTGCTCAATTGTTTGTGCTGCTGTGGGTGGATTTTGAAAGAGCTCGAAGGAGACACGATCAGCTAGGATTCTGGAAGTCTCTTGCGATTGTAGCTTTCCGACGTCAAACTTACGTTGTCCTACTCAACACCTAAGCATTCTTGATATCCTCATTCGTACCTTGGCAACAACAAGGCAGTGGTCCGATTCGATGTTGGCTTCTCGGAAGGTTCGTAAGTCGAGAATACTGGCGGAGGGTATACGCCGCGTTAGGAAATCGATTAGCCTAAGTCCGTTGTCGGATGTGGTGTTATGGAGGCTATGCTTTCCTATGATCGACTCAAATATGTCCCCTTAGCCCAGTTTTGCATTAAAATCTCCTAGAACTATTTTTGTGTCGTAACTGGGCCATTGGGCATATGTTCTGTCTAGGAGATCGTAGAATTCTTCTTTGAGTCAATCGTCCTTTTCTTCCGTTGGGGCGTGAGCGCATATTAAGCTAATGTTTCCAAATTTAGCTTTGCACCCGAATAGGAGCTGTTTGTTCTCCTTGTAGCAGTTCCCGTAGTAGATGTCGCAGTTTTTCATCCGCCTTTTGCCTGGTCCATCTCATCGCACTTCTTGGAGTGCGGTTATAACTGCTTTATAGCAGTTGAGGGTTAGCTCCAATTGATCGCCTGCACCCGGTCTGTTAAGGGACCACACATTCCAGGTGCAGACTATCAGGTCCCTTAATCGTTTGCAGGGGTCGTCGGCTTTGTATCCGTCCGTATCCGAAGCTTGTGGTTTTTCCGTGATAGAGATGTTACCCCTAAGCACAACCGCCAACCTGAAGAAGCAGAGGTTCCTCTTTCCCCAGGAACAAGGGGTTGGGTCGCTGCACACATTGGTTCACTACTTGGCGGGAGCCATGGCAGCTATCCAGGGGAGGCCATGCGGAGGCTGTGTGTCAGCTTGGACTGAGCAGAAACAGAGATCAAATCTGGGGTTTGCCAAGTTAAACGCGATCAACTTCTTTAACTTCTTTGCTCTGTTTGCTCGCTGGATGTAAAAAAAACGGACGGATTAACCGATGACGACCCAGGAAACAACAAATGGAAAAGAAAAAATGATATTTGGCTTTGTACGTGGAATGTAAGGTCCCTCAACAGACCACGTGCAGCCGAAAAACTTGCGGAGGCCCTAGGAAGTGCGATGGGATGGTCCGGGCAAAAAGCGGATGAGAAACTGTGATATCTATTACGGCGATTGCTACAAGAAGAGAAGACAACGCTTGTTCGGATGCGGATTTGTTATTAGAGGTAGACTTGGGCAAAAATCTTGAGCTTCCGACATGTAAGCGAACGCCTCTTGACAATCCGCATCAAGGATAAATTCGCGAACATCAGCCTAATTTGCGCTCACGTCCTACCGAGAACAAGGATGACGCTAGAAAAGACGAGAGACTGGAAAACGCTCCAACACCTGATCAGACCGTACAACACCAATAGACCCGTTGTCAACAAGCCTTAGAGAGTACTGCTTCTGAGGTGATGGGCTTCAAAACGCCACCAACCAGCAACCCATGGCGTAAAAATGAGTGTAGGCACACGCAGCGAAGAAGCAAGCATATCAAGAGGCGTAGAAGGACGAGAGC
The DNA here is from genome assembly GCA_951905685.1 of Eumerus sabulonum. Lineage (NCBI taxonomy): Eukaryota > Metazoa > Arthropoda > Insecta > Diptera > Syrphidae > Eumerus > Eumerus sabulonum. The sequence goes on from OX645060.1 coordinate 14,179,501, forward strand.
TGCTCGTGAGCATTATGAGCAGAAGAGGAGGGAGGAGCATAAGCTTCTCAAAAAAAAAAAAAAAAAGAGAGCATGAGAAGCTCGCGATAGTAGAGATGGAGAGATGCTATCGCAGGAAGTTTTATCACAGTCGGTACAAAGAATCTGGAAAGACTACTTCTGTGGACTGTATAACGGCGATGATGAAATAGATCCCGCTGTCAGGCAGAATGACCCTTTCACACCGGACGATGATAGCTGAGAATTCCGTCCCCCTAACCTGGACGAAGTTAGGAATGCTTTTTCTAAGCTTAAGTCCAACAAAGCTGCTAGAGTAGATGGACTACCTGCCGAGCTCTTTAAGTCGGCTGGAGATGATCTGGTTGGGAGTATGCACCAGTTCCTCTGTAGGATATGGTCTGAGGAATGCATGCCCGGTGAATGGAATTTTAGTGTCGTTTGCCCGAATCTGTTTGTCTGCGCCAACTACAGAGGTATAAGTCTTCTGAACATCGCTTACATATAAAATGTTCTCTGCTGTACTGTGTGAACGCCTGAAACTGTTCGTTAATAAACCGACCGCTACATATCAATGTGGTCTCAGGCCCGGGAAGTCCACTATCGATCAAGTATTCACACTGCGGTAGATCCAGGAAAATACCCACGATTCTTGTCGACACCTACCGTCTGACTTGAACGATACCTGTTATGTCAAAAAGGATTCTAGACAGGGCGACACGGTATCGTGTGACTTTTTCAACATCGTCCTTGAAAGGATCGTGCAAAACTCACTGGTCAATACGAGGGGCACCATCTTTTTCGACTTCGTACAACTGCTCGCATATGCCGATGACATTGACATAATTGGACAAAGTCAGCGAGATGTCATTGAGGCTAGGTCATGTTGAGCCCATGGAAAACACAGCTCCAGCCCGAAAGGTCTTTGAATCCAACCCCGAGGGGCGACGCGGTCGAGAACGGCCAAATTGAAGGTGGCGCAACCAAGTGTAAAATGACCTTAACCAAATGGGCGTTGGGCACTGGGGACTTCTGGTGGAGAGGTTGTTCAAAGGAGACCCAGGTTCGCCATGAACTATAGCCCCGAAAAAGAAGAAGAAGAGTCTTGTCATCCATTTTTGACATCTGATAATAAAATCGAATCAATCTCTGCTCACTACTGCTACATTGGACATATGTATCTCGTGCCGGTATATGGATTGGCAAATAACTTGTCAGTTGATAAATGATTATCTTCCAATGCAGCACTGAGAGCAAGTATTGCAAAGTAGGCTTTGATTTCAGTAGGATGTGGGTCTCTATCAGTATGACTAACAAAGGCCTCGTAGGGGTAGCATCCATCCGACGGTTGCTGGCCTGCTAAAAAGCGAGAAGAGCCACCGCAGTCGAACATCCTGCCGCACTGTTAGTTAAGTCCCATCCCCACCTGCTCGTGGTGCCAACCGAAGATTTCCTATGGAAATTGCAGACGGCGAAGGCGAATGGCGAGTCTCCTGCGCCAAAAAACAGAATTAGTCGGTAAGCCGTCTAGCAAAAAAAAAAAAAAAACACGAACTCCGAAACAACCACAAGCCTCGGATAAAATTGACCGGATTAAGGTTGACGACAATGATCTTCGGCTCTGTGCAGCCGAACAACTAGCGGACGCCCTAGACTACTATAAAGCGAACTTATCCGCCATCCAGGAAATGCGATGGAATGGACAGGGTATGAAGCGGATGAAAAACACGGCGACTGCTATAGGGAGAGAGGACAATGATTGCTCGGATGCGGATTTGCTGTTCGAGGTGGACTAAGGCAAAAAGTCCTAAGCTTTCAGCATATGAGCGAATGCCTCATAACGATCCGTATCAAGGCTAAATTTTCTACCATCAGCCTAATCTGCATCCACGCCCCTACGGAAGACAAAATTACTCCACAAAAGATGAGTTCTACGATCTCCTAGTCAGAACGTATGCCCAATGTTCCAGCTCTGACATCAAAATTGTACTAGTAGACTTCAATGCTAGGCTGGGTAAGGAAAGCATCTTTGAATGAGTCATATGCAAACACAGCCTACACGACACCACATCCAATAACGGACACAGGCTGATTGATCTTGCTAAGGGGCTAAATCTCCTTCTAGCCAGTACGCGCTTCCAGCACCTCGATATACACAAAGGCACCTGGCGGTCACCAGATCAATCAGTCACTAACCAGATTGATCACATCGCGATCGACGACAGACACTCATCTACTATTCTTGATGCTCGAACTTCCCAAGGAGCTAACATCCACTCGGACCACTATCTTGTACTAGCCAAGATATCACGAACGCAGCGGAGTTATTGCTATCGCCAATAACCGCTCGTGCTTGTACCGATCGCGTCTCAAGTTAAACTCTCCAATACACCTCAACCATCCACGCTGTCAATAGAATAGCAGTGGAACCTTTGCAAACAAGTCTTGAAAAGCACTGCATCTGAAGTTTTGGGCGTTTCGGCTCCACCACGAAGAAACACCTGGTTCGATGGAGAGTGTAGGAGGATTGCTGCATAGAAGAACAAACACAGCTCGTGAGCTCTACGAGCTGAAAAGAAGGGATTAGCATAAGCTTCTTTGAAGATAGAAGAAAGAGCACGAGAAGCACGCGATTGAGGATTTGGAGTGGTGTTACTGCAGGCAGGCGTGACGTTCGAAAGTTTTATCAACAGATAAAGCGAGCTTGCGAAGGTTATAAAGCCAGAACGGAAACCTGTAGGGATGGGAAGGGACACATTATAACAGATTCACAGTCGATGCTGAGAATATGGAAAACCCATTTCTGCAAACTGTATAACGGCGATGTTAGTCAACATGCCGCTGTCAGGCAGAATGATCCATTTCTTAACAACGAAGACCGCAGAGAATTCCGTCTCCCTGGACTCGACGAAGTTAAGATCACCATATCGAAACTCAAGTCGAATAAAGCTGCTGGCGGACTGTCGGACGGACTGTCTGTAGAGTTCTTGAAGCAGCTGGAGATGGCCTGATTAGGAGCATGCACCAGTTTATCTATAAAATATGGTCAGAGCATGCCCGAGGAATAGAGTCTCAGCATTATATGCCCGATCCACAAGAAAGGAGACCCCTCTGACTGCGCCATCTACAAAGGAATAAGTCTTCTTAACATTGCCTATTAAATCTTCTCTGCCGTTTTATGTGAACGCTTGAGGCCTTTTGTAAATAAGATGATAGGTCCTTATCAGTGCGGATTTAGGCCTGGGAAGTCCACCATCGACCAAATCTTCACACTACGAAAACAAAGAAACAAAAGACGGTCGCACTTAAGATGGCACACACAGTTGGAAGGGCATTCTGGTTGAGGCCCAGTTTCACCCCCAACTGTAGCGCCGGTTGAGAAGAAGAAGAAGAGTGATTCAAAGTAGTTCAAAACATTTCGACACATTCGAGTAGGACCCCTATTAGAGCGACCTATATTGACCGCAGACGTTCTTCCCCTATTTTGACTTTTAGAAGTAGTCCAAACGTGTCTATTCTAACCTCTTATTACTCTATAAGGCAGGATGATTATGCGGTGGTCATATCCGGGGTTTTCTGGGCGTGTTGAGGTGTCATTCAAGGTTGCCTCGATCACTTCATCTACATACGCGTCATCAGTATCCTATCACTTACATGGTCCTCCATCTCGCTGTCACTGCCCATCATTTATAAGTCCGTCTTCTTGATTCAATAAAGGAACTACTTCTTATTCGTGAGTTTGTTGTAAACCTGTCTCATCCAAGATGGCATGGAAAGCTAATTACCGAAGGAAACATCGGCGTATTAATGAGAATCATCACTATATTTCCAGAGAGCTTGTATAAGAGCTAACTGCAGCTCCTAGCGGCAGGACCAAATGCTCAATATTGGCTAGTTTAACATTTCCACCGAGCCGACTACCCCTATTATAGTCATTTCTGTGTTAAGTTTATGACACTCCTAGCCACGTTGTTCTGACTTGCTATTTATGATACGACGCATTATCGATTTTATCCACTAACCAAACTAACATTGAATACCGACCACTACTGTGGTCGTAACTAGGTAACCGGTAGAAGAGGATAACCATGTGATTTCCGCATTCTATTTCCGACCTCATGTGACAACATTCATATTGATCTCAGGCGATAATTAATAGATAGTTCTCTGACACCCCAAACGACAGCCAATTCGTTTGGATACCGACTCCATTCGATGACCTTTGAGAGCTCACCCACTGACTAATGAGTAAGGCACACTTTATTGACGGGTGCCTTCCTGGCCGTAGGTGGTGGTTTATGATCCCACTTGCGAACAGAGTCCTTTGTTTACTTACGTCGTACGAATTTAATAATATCCACGGAGTTGGGTTATTGCCAGCTCTTATCTATCTACGGGTACGTAGATACGTGCCAGGCTGGGTAATTACACTTGGCACGATGTAGTACGGAGACCATCAAGGAAACTTAGCTCTAGATTCTTCGAGTTAATTAAAGACATCTACACTGCGGAAGGTACTTATTTTCGTATCGTATCCGGGAAATATAAGAAATCCATCGAATGGAAGGGTCGTGTGGAGCGAAATTTGTATTCCGTGTGCATGTGGGTGGCATAATGAGTGAACGCCATAAAGCCAGCGGCTCATTCTCGAAATGATGGTCGGATGACCTATTTGATCTTTTACTTGCTACGCCAACTTAAAGAGGCCAACAATGGAATTAAACTTGCCCCTAACTAAAGTGTAATGCAACATCTAATCCTTAGGTTTGTAACCAACGTTGTCCAGACGTAAGTCAAGACATTTTACCCAATTCTTCTTCTTCATCTTCTTAGTGGCGCTCCTGTTCGGGGTGAACCTGGGCCTCAAACAACATGCCCCTCCAGCTAGCACGATCTTTCGCTAGCTTTTCCATTGCCGCACACCCATTTGGCTGAGGTCCCCTTCCACCTGTGTGCGCCATCTTAAGTGCGGCCGTCCTCTGCTTCTTCGTCCCTCGGGGTTGGATTCAAAGACTCTCCGGGCTGGAGCTGTGGTGTCCATTCGCTCTACATGGCCCAGCCATCTTAGGCGTTGAATCCGTAGACGCCTGACTAGACTCATGTCGCTGTACAGCCCGTAAAGTTCGTGGTTGAATCTTCTCCTCCATCCCCCGTCTGCGTTTATAGGCCCAAAAATCACGCGCAAAATCTTTCTCTCGAACCGACCAAGGGCCTCCTCATCCGCTTTTGATAGTGTCCATCCTTCTGCGTCGTACAACAGGACCGGGATGATAAGGGTCTTATATAGAGTCAACTTTGTCGTTCGGGAGAGGGCTCTATTACTTAGTTGCCTCCTGAGCCCAAAGAAACAGCGATTGGCAAGAGTGATTCTGCGTTTGATTTCGGAACTGATGTCGTTGTTCCAGGTCACTGCGGAGCCAAGGTAGACGAAGTCCTTAACTACCTCGGACTTATATCTGCCAATATAAACGTTCTGGCCAAGACGTCGGAGGTGAGCGTCCTTTTTTGATGAGAACATATATTTAGTTTTGCCCTCGTTTACCGCCAAACCAATTTTCGCCGCCTCCAGCTCAATACTCGCAAACGCCTCATTGACATCTCGCTGTGATCTACCTATTTATCAATGTCGTCGGCGTATGCAAGGAGTCGCGAGGACTTGAAATAGATTGTGCCTCTTGTGTTGGCCAGTGATTTTTGCACAATCATTTCCAATATGATGTTGAAGAAATCACACGACAGCGCATCGCCCTGCCTAAATCCTCTTTTGACATCAAAACTATCGGTAAGGTGTTCACCGATTCGGATGGAGCAGCGAGCATTCTCCAAAGCCATCCTGCATAGTCTGACGAGTTTAGCAGGTATGTCAAAGGTAGACATAGCGTTGTATAGCTCGACAAATAGGTGGTGAGTGTCGACTTGAAATTCATTGGTTTTTTCCAGGATCTGCCGTAGTGTGAAGATTTGGTCGATGGTGGACTTCCCTGGCCTGAATCCGCACTGATAAGGACCTATCAGCTTATTTACAAAAGGCTTCAGGCGTTCACACAAAACAGCAGAGAAGATTTTGTAGGCGATGTTAAGGAAACTTATTCCTCTATAGTTGGCGCAATCAGAGGGGTCTCCTTTCTTGTGGATCGGACATACGATGCTGAGACTCCATTCCTCGGGCATGCTTTCCTCTAAACATATCTTACGGATGAGCTGGTGCATGCTCCCAACCAGGTCATCCCCAGCTGCCTTGAAGAGCTTAGCAGACAGTTCGTCTGCGCCAGCAGCTTTATTCGACTTGAGCTTCGATATGGCAATCTTAACTTCGTCGTGGTCAGGGGGACAGAATTCTCTGCGGTCTCCGTCGATTAGAAATGGATCATATATACCGCTATAAAGCGGACATCACCGCCATCCAGGAAATGCGATGGAATGGACCGGGGACTAAACTGCGATATTTACTACGGCGACTGCTATAGGGAGAGAGGGCAACGATTGTTTGGATGCGGAATTGTTGTTCGAGGTGGACTAAGGCAAAAAGTCTTAAGCTTTCGGCATGTGAGCGAACGCCTCATTACAATCCGTATCAAGGCTAAATTTTTTAACATTAGAGTTCTACGATCTCCTAGACAGAACGTATGCCGATGTCCCAGCTATGACATCAAAATTGTACTAGTAGACTTCAATGCTAGGCTGGGTAAGGAAAGCATCTTTAAACGAGTCATCGGCAAACATAGCCTACACGACACCACATCCGATAACGGACACAGGCTGATTGATCTTGCTACAGGCCGAAATCTCCTTCTAGCCAGTACGCGCTTCCCGCACCTCGATATACACAAAGGCACCTGGCGGTCTTTTGATCAATCGACTACCAACCAGATTGAGCTCATCGCGATCGACTTCAGACACTCCTCCACTATTCTTGATGTTCGAACTTTCCGAGGGGCTAACATCGACTCGGACCACTATCTTGTAGTAGCCAAGATGCGATTACGGATATCACGAACGCAGCGGAGTAGAGTAACAATATAGACGTCGTAAAGCTACTATCGCCATGAACCGCTCGTGCTTTTACTGATCGCGTCTCCCTTAAGCTCTACAATAGACCTTAACCCTCTACGCTATCAATAGAGCAACAGTGGAACCGTTGCAAGCAAGCCTTGAAAAGCTCTGCATCGGAAGTTTTAGGCATCAAGGCTCCACCACGAAGAAACCCCTTGTTTGATGACGAGTGCAGGAGGATTCACAAAGAACAAGAGCAGCTTGTGAGCTCTACGAGTTAAAAAGAAGGGAGGAGCTCAAGCTTCTCAGAAGAAAGAGTACGAGAAGCGCGCGATTGAGGTTTTGGAAAGGTGTTACTGCAGGCGTGACAAGACGCTTTATCAACAGATAAAGCGAGACATGCCAAGGTTATAAAGCCAGAACGGAAGCCTGCAGGGACAAGAACGGACACCTAGTAGCAGAATCGCAGTCGATGCTGAGAATATGGAAAAACCACTTCTGCAGACTGTATAACGGCGATGTTAGTCAATATACCGCTGTCAGGCAGAATGATCCATTTCTAATCGACGGAGACCGCAGAGAATTCCGTACCCCTGACCGCGACGAAGTTAAGATTGCGATATCGAATCTCAAGTCGAATAAAGCTGCTGGCGCCGACGGACTGTCTACTGAGCTCTTCAAGGCAGTTGGGGATGACCTGGTTAGGAGCATGCACCACCTCATCTGTAAGATATGGTCAGAGGAAAGCATGCCCGAGGAATGGAGTCTCAGCATCGTATGTCCGATCCACAAGAAAGGAGACCCCTCTGATTGCGCCAACTATAGAGGAATAAGTTTCCTTAACATCGCCTACAAAATCTTCTCTGCTGTTTTGTGTGAACGCCTGAAGCCTTTTGTAAATAAGCTGATAGGTCCTTATCAGTGCGGATTCAGGCCAGGGAAGTCCACCATCGACCAAATCTTCACACTACGGCAGATCCTGGAAAAAACCAATGAATTTCAAGTCGACACTCACCACCTATTTGTCGAGCTATACAACGCTATGTCTACCTTTGACATACCTGCTAAACTCGTCAGACTATGCAGGATGACTTTGGAGAATGCTCGCTGCTCCATCCGAATCGGTGAACACCTTACCGATAGTTTTGATGTCAAATAAGGATTTAGGCAGGGCGATGCGCTGTCGTGTGATTTCTTCAACATCATATTGGAAATGATTGTGCAAAAATCACTGGCCAACACAAGAGGCACAATCTATTTCAAGTCCTCGCGACTCCTTGCATACGCCGACGATATTGATAAATAGGTAGATCACAGCGAGATGTCAATGAGGCTTTTGCGAGTATTGAGATGGAGGCGGCGAAAATTGGTTTTGCGGTAAACGAGGGCAAAACTAAATATTTGCTGTCATCAAAAAAGAACGCTCACCACCGACGTCTTGGCCAGAACGTTTGTATAGGCAGATATGAGTTCGAGGTATTTAAGGACTTCGTCTACCTTGGCTCCGCAGTGACCTGGAACAACGACATCAGTTCCGAAATCAAACGCAGAATCACCACTCTTAGGTAGGTAGGTAGGTAGGTAGGATCGTAGCCTTCCCAGAATTGAGAAGAATGCACATAGGCCAGGGAGGCCCGTTGTGCAGCTACGAGGAGGTTTTACTCCCCTATTCGTGGAACCATTTTGCGCTTCTTAAGAAGTTAAGAAGATCAGGTATCCCTACATTCTAAACATCTGTCAGACCGTTAAGGAAGTAAGAGTCTAGATAACGTTGCCTGATATTGCAAAAAGCTGGACAGGCACAAAGAAGGTGGTGAAGCTTCTGCAGAAATCATTCGGAACTATTCCTAGTTTTTGTGCGTGACTGCTAATGGGGCAGTGTCCTGTGATGATACCGATGACTTTGTAGATGTCAGTTCTTTTTAGGGAGATTATACTCCTTGTTCGTTGACTGTTAAGCCGAGGCCAGATTTGCCTGGTGATGACGCAGGTATGTCACTGGGTCTATCTCAGGTTCTTCTCGTCACTGGCGAGATTGGTCAGATTATGTAGCGTCGTTCCTTGTTTGGCGAGTGTGTCGGCTTTTTCATTACCTGTTATGTCACTGTGTCCCGATACCCAGATAAGCTGTATGTTGAACTGTTCTGCCATCTCGTGAAGAGATCGGCGACAGTCGAGACTAGATTTTGATGTGTACACATAGGACTCCAACGACTTTAAGGCTGCTTGACTGTCTGTGAGAATGCGAATATCCGTGGTGGATATTACGTTCCACTTCAGCCACGACAAAGCCTCTTTTATTGCCAACAGCTCCGCCTGGAAAACGCTGCAGTGATTTGGTAGTTTTAGAGCTTTTTTATAGCTTAAGTTGTTTGCAGAATACTCCACTGGCCACCCCGTCTTTGGTTTTAGACCCGTCAGTGTAAAAATCCACGCATTTTCACTCTTGCCAATCGCTGTTTCTTTGGGCTCAGGAGGCAATTGAGTAATAGAGCCCTCTCCCGAACGACAAAGTTGACCCTTTATAAGACCCTTATCATCCCGGTCCTGTTGTACGGCGCAGAAGCATGGACACTATCAAAAGCGGATGAGGAGGTCTTGGTCGTTTCGAGAGAAAGATTTTGCGCGTGATTTTCGGGCCTATAAATGCAGACGGGGGATGGAGGAAAAGATTCAACCACGAACTTTGCGGGCTGTACAGCGAAACGAGCCTAGTCAGGCGTCTACGGATTCAACGCCTAAGATGGCTGGGCCATGTGGAGCGAATGGACACTACAGCTCCAGCCCGGAGAGTCTTTGAATCCAAACCCGAGGGACGAAGAAGCAAAGGACGGTCGCACTTAAGATGGCGCACACAGGTGGAAGGGGACCTCAGCGAACTGGGTGTGCGGCAACGGAAAAGGCTAGCAAAAGATCGTGCTAGTTGGAGGGGCATGTTGGTTGAGGCCCAGGTTCACCCCGAACTGTTAAGAAGAAGAAGAAGAATTTCTATATTGTTGGGGCAGTTATAGCGGTATCCTTTTCCGATGAGGAAATCCCTCAGAACTTAACATTTGCCAAAAGCGATTTAGAAGCCAACCTTGGACCGTTCAATGGGTCTCCGAAAAAACCTAATCTAATCTATTAAGAGCTCTTGTGAGTGTTTTTTTCTCTGTGGTTTAAGGCCACCTTGCATTATCCATTCTTCGTCTATAGAAGCTCATCAGCTTATGGCAATCTCTTAAAGTACGAAACGTAGGTAAGGTAACGAAGGTAAGGCTTACCCCCTAGGAATGCCAGATATTTTTCCAGGGAATATTTCCACGTCTATCACCGGTCCTACCTACCCCCTATGTAGCCTTTATAAGGACACTAATAAGAAGAAATCAGCCCACGTGTCAAGCAAATCAAACGTTAGCTTAGGACATTGAATCTGTCCAAAACAATTCAGCTGGCGACAGTAAGCGCCTGCATTCCCCACCCAGCGATTTCGCTCCTGTATTACTCCCGCTCTCCACCCGCCACGAATCATTAACGACTAGTACCCAGTTACTGACGAAAAAGCTCTTAACTCTCTTTTCCATCCACCTTCCACTCATCATCATGCCCGTCAGGCAGCACAGCTACCGGCCCACAGCACAACACCATTTCACGCTCCCAAATTAAAACGTCAAAAGGCGATTATTTGAAAATAATTTTGTTCAACTCGGTAACGGCTGGCGATTATCTGTGAGATTGTTAGATTGGATAGCTCCAAAAAAAAAATGGAACGCAGCATTACCGTCCAAAAGAGAGTGACAGAGAGAAAGCGAGTCGAGTAGCCTTGTCGAGGGGATAAGCTTTACTCTTTGACCTTTTACCCCAAAGTGCGCACACACGCACACGTCATATAGACCTTTAGACATAGATACGTTTGTCAGGATGTACCGCAGGGTTGGTTGACGTTGTAACTCACTATAACACACACATACAACGTTATGAGAGTGAGGAAGGCCTTGCAAATATTTGCTTGTGTGTTGAGGAGCTGCGAAAAGGGCATCCTGTTGCTCTCCTAACAGGTGGGAGAAGTCATATGCGCGGGACTGTTGAGATTGTTTTTTCATTCCCGCCCCGTCGTACATACATACATAGATGTGGAAAGCTAAACAAATTGTTGAATCTTTGATGGGGGCATGGTTGACACTGTGGCACTCTGGCAGTGACAGTGGCATAGAGAAGAGTCGAGTAAGACTAAAGCTTTTAGAAGCTGCTTCGAGGACTAGTTAGGAGCGAGAGAAAAGCCACTAATAGGGAGAGCAGTAAGGATATGTGTAACAGGTTTGATCCATTTTTAGTAAAAGGACCTTAACTTTTATGAGTACCACTAACCCATTGTAGGCATCTACTCGTATGCGTAGAGCATTGAGTGACAGCAGAGTATGGTTATATGGTTGCGTTAAGTGGTGTTGATGATGCTCTGTGTATCGCCTTGTAGTCTCAACACTATTCGAGTGGAGATTTTGGAATAAATTGTCATTTGAATAAGGCAATCACTTCGAAAGGTCAGATGTCGGTGCGAATATCGACGAACGTGATTGTGAACCGCACATTCTGTGGAAATCTATTTGGGTGACGGCAAATGTCTTGAGAATTAATGTTGCGAATGTCCTGAATATTAATCAACGTGATGACAATCTCAAGTGTCCGGTTGGGTTAGGCTTTTAATTTGTATTTTCTGCTTTGATTGAACGTACGAGTGATGGAATTGACCATTGACATCGTAAGGTAATAGGAATCCTCGTTATGGTTGTGTCACTGTAGAGTGGTGATTAGGAGACACGATTAAATACCTTTCGTCCTTAAGGATTTACCAAGACTAATGATGAAAAGTTCAGATGAGACATGTACCTATGTACATATATGTACATACTAGCAAACACGGCCGCGCCTTATTGTATTACGTTGAATTGTTAGATATTAAAAATGGTGAATATGGAACCACCCACTGATTACCAATTTCGAGTTGATTGAATTTGGGAACTCGCAGTGTGAATACATTGCCACCGTTTTCAGCGTTCCTACGGCGATACAATGGATAACCATCAATATCCGTAATTGTGTAATTTGTACACTCTTTCGGAAAACGTTTCTTAGATTTTCCATTTTCCATGCGTGATGATGTTATGTTGAATGAACCGCATGGTCCATGGATCATGATGTGCCTGGTGACAATTTCAAATAATTCTTCTTCGATTGATGGATCCGGAATTTCGGCGGAAATGATTTGATCAATATCCTCCGGGCGAATTTTAGTTTCGAGCCAAATCGAAATATGAGCATGCAGCAAGCCTCGCTTTTGCCACTCGATCGAAGACTTACTTACTTACTCAACGGGCGCTACAGTTCGGGGTGAACCTGGGCCTCAACCAACATGCCTCTCCACCTAGCACGATCTTTCGCTAGTCTTTTCCAATGCCGCACGCCCAGTTGGCTGAGGTCCCCTTCCACCTGTGTGCGCCATCTTAAGTGCGGCCGTCCTCTGCTTCTTCGTCCCTCGTGATTGGATTCAAAGACTCTACGGGCTGGAGCTGTGGTGTCGATCGAATACAGCTAACCAATTTTCGTACCAACAATTTAAAATTTTACGATAAAATCAATCAAACTTTTGTTTAAACACATGTGCAACGATATCATGACGATGTATGGATTGTGTTGGCCTGGTAACAACTTACTTACTTACTTACTTATCAGGCCAGCGATCCATGGAGGATCTGAGCCTGAGCTATAGCTGCCTTCCATCCTTGACGGTCCCGGGCACGCTGCTTCCAGTTGTCAAGACCAAGATGTCCTACATCCGCGATTACTTGGTCTTTATACCGGAGGTTCGGTCTTCCTCTTCTTCTCGAACCAGGAGGCTCGGAGTCGAAGACCCTCTTAGCTGGAGCGTTGATGTCCATGCGCTCGATGTGGCCGAGCCAGTGTAGTCGACGGATCCTTGCCTTCCGGACTACATCCACATCTTGGTACAGCTCGTAGAGTTCGCGGTTGTGTCTTCTTCTCCATTCACCTTCCTCACAGACAGGACCAAATATCGGGCGCAGAGTTTTTCTTTCGAAAGAACCCAAAATCAGCTCCGCTGTCCTGCTTATCGTCCAGCTTTCGGCTCCGTACAGCAAGACTGGCAGAATGAGCGTTTTGTAAAGCATGACTTTGGTCTTTCGAGTGAGGAGTTTTGACCCCAGTTGTTTGGACAAGCCGAAGTAGCAGCGGTTGCCAAGGGCGATTCTATGCCGGATCTCCACTGTGGTGTCATTTGTGGAATTTACGTTTGCCCCGAGGTAGACAAACTCCTTAACTACCTCGAAATTGTAGCTGACAATTGTTATACTCTGTCCCAGGTGGTGAGCGACAGATTGGTTTTTGCTTGACAGCATGTATTTCGTTTTGTCCTCATTGATCTTAAGACCAACTCGTTTCGCCTGTTCTTCAATCGCCGTGAATGCTTCCACGATGCCACGGCGAGAACACGCGATGATGTCGATATCATCCGCGTATCCTAGCAGCTGGATGGACTTGTAAAAGATAGTGCCTTCCGTGTTGACGCCTGCCCGTCGCACTATCTGCTCCAGCACCAGGTTGAAGAAGTCACATGACAGCGCATCTCCTTGCCGAAATCCGGTGCATGTTTCGAATGGTTCCGAGGTCCTAGAACCGAGTTGCACGGTGTATCGCGTGTTTTTTAGCGAGGCGCGACACAACTAGATCAGTTTTCCCGGGATCCCGAATTCGGCCATCGCCCCCGAGGGCATGGGCTCGGACATACAGGGTAAAGTTGTTGATTGCTCTCAACCTGGTAACAACAAGTCTTGTATTTTCTTCCATTTCGGATTATGTACATGTAAATGTAATAAACAATCTGGACGGCCATATTGACGTTCAGATTAACTTCCATCAGTCGAAAGCGGCAACAGCAAATCTTCTTCTCAGGCTGGCTAAAGGAGAAGAAGTCATAACCTTAATCCATGAACCTTGGGTACAAGAACACGAGGTTCGTGGATTAAGAACCCCAGCCTACAAATTATTTACTTACTTACTTACTTTGATGGCGCTACAGTTCGGGGTGAACCAGGGCCTCAACAAACAAGCCTCTCCAGCCGGCCCGATCTTCGGCCAGCCGCTTCCAGTGCCGCACGCCCAGTTGGTTGAGGTCCCCTTCCACCTGTGCGCGCCACCTTAAATGCGGTCGTTCTCTGCTGCGTCGTCCCTCGGGGTTGGAGTCGAAGATTCTTCGGGCCGGAGCGTTGATGTCCATTCGCTCTACATGGCCTAGCCATCTTAGACGTTGGATCCGAAGACGTCTAACCAGGCCGATGTCGCTGTACAGCCCGACACACAGGACAGTGCGTCACCCTGTCTAAAACCTTTTTTAACATCAAAGGGGTCGGTTAGTTCACCTCCGACCTTAATGGAGCAGCGAGAATTCTCCATAGTCACCCTGCACAGTCTGACGAATTTGGCAGGAATGTTAAAACATGACATGGCTCTGTATAGCTCGTCTCTAAAAACACTGTCATACGCGGCTTTAAAGTCGACGAAAAGATGGTGCGTGTCGACCTGGAATTCATGGGTCTTCTCCAAGATCTGCCGTAGTGTAAATATTTGGTCTATCGTGGATTTTCCTGGCCTGAAACCACACTGGTAGGAACCTATCAGATTGTCCACGAACGGTTTCAGGTACTTACACAGTACGGCAGAGAGGATCTTGTACGCGATGTTCAGGAGGCTTATCCCTCTGTAATTGGCGCAGTCATAGGGGTCTCCTTTCTTATGGACCGGGCAAACGATACTGAGATTCCATTCATCGGGCATGCGTTCTTCCGACCATATCTTGCAGATGAGTTGGTGCATGTTCCTAACCAGCTCATCGCCAGCTGCTTTAAACAGCTCCGCGGGGAGTCCGTCTGCTCCAGCAGCTTTATAAGACTTAAGTTTCATTATCGCTATCTTGACATCGTCTAGGTCGGGTGGACGGGATTCTCCTGCCGTCTGCCGTCGATCGCAATATGATAAATTTGGTTAGTTGTCGATTGATCGAAAGACCGCCAGGTCCCCTTGTGGATGTTGAGGTGTGGGAATCGTGTACTTGCTAGTACCAGGTTATGTCCCGCCATAAAGTCCACTAGCCTTAGTCCGTTTTCTGACGTGGGGTTGTGTAGGCTGTGCTTTCCAATGATCCGTTCAAAGATAGCTTCCTTACCCAGCTTCGCATTGAAATCTCCTAGAACGGTTTTGGTGTCATAGCTGGGACATTGGGCATACGTTCTGCCTAGGAGATCATAGAAGTCGTCTTTATGTCGGTCATCTTTCTCCTCTGTGGGGGCGTGGACACATAGTAAGCTTATATTGCCGAGATTGGCCTTGATGCGGATAGTTATGAGGCGTTCGCTTACATACTGGAAGCTTAAGACTTTTTTCCTGAGTCTGCCTCGAACAACAAATCCGCACCCGAATAAGCGTTGTTTATTTTCTCTGTAGCAGTTTTCGTAGTATATACATCACAGTTTTACAAACGCTTTTTGCCTGGCCCATCCCATCGCACTTCTTGAAGCGCGGTAATGTCTGCCTTATAGCAGTCCAAAGAGTTGACCAGTTGTTGGGCTGCACCTGGTCTGTTGAGGGACCTAACGTTCCAGGTGCAGAACCGAAATTCATTTCCTTTTTGACGTTTGCGGGGGTCGTCAACATGTAATCCGTCCGTATCCGAGGCTATTGGTTGTCTCTGAACAAAATTTTTGTTTTAAGCGATAGGGATGTTAGCCCTAAGCGCAACCCCCAACCTGGAGGGCCAGGTTCCTCTGTCCCCAGGAACAAGGGGTCGGGTCGCTGCTCACATTGGTTCACTACCTGGCGGGTGCCAGTATAGCTATCCAGGGGAGGCCACGCGGAGCAGGGACTGAGCAGGGACAGAGATCGAAGCTGGCGTTTACCAAGGTAAACGCGATCAACTTCTTTGCTCTGTTTGTTCGCTCCCTTCTCCCCCCTACATATTATTTACACCACGAAAAAAAGGTAAGTCCCGTACTTGCATACTCGCAAAGAAATCGCTAAACCCTTACCTTCTTCCGAATTACAGCTGCCCTGACACCACAGTGATTGCAAAACAATCACCCGGGGAGAAGCTATGGATACCCTCTACTGATATGGCGCAGGAAGAGTCCATTCCATTGGACGAGATTAGAAGACAGACTTGTCAGGGACTCGTCAGGACATCAAGCGGGGCTCCTTATCGGTGCGGATGCGAATGCGCATCACACGATTTGGGGCAGAAGCAATATAAACGAAACCTCTTTCAATGAGTGGCACTTTGAATGGTAATATACCCACATTTATCACTAAAAATCGTAGGGAGGTACTAGACTTAACTCTAGCATCTCCCTCTCTCAGTAACAGAATAAGAGAGTGGAGGGTTTCTGAGGAACACTCCTTCTCAGATCATCGCTATCTGGTTTTCGACCTAGCCTTCACGGTCCCAACCCCAATTGACTCATCCTGCAACCAAAGAAGAATTATATGGGAGCTCTATAGAGCCTTCGTTCAATTCTATAGTAAACAGGACCCCTGACACCCCGCGGTCCACGTTAGATATAGACAATATGGTCAATATCTTAACAATTACATTGGGCAACGCACGGGCCAACAGCTACGCAATCCACAAATCAAGGAAAAACTCCTACCCTTCTTGGTGGAACGCAGCTCGAAGCAAGTTCCGCAAGGACTGTCGAAAACTCTTCAATAAAGCAAAGAGTACAAGAAACGACAGGGACTGGAGCTTATACAAAGATTCACTCAGAGTGTACAAACAAACCCTAAGGAAGGAACAAAGGTTGTCTTGGAAACCTTTTTGCAACAACATGGAGGAAATTTCAGACGCCTACAGGTTGAGCAAAATACTCTCGAAAGATCCACAATCTCCGAGCTGCCTCATAGTAAATGAAGTTTGGACAACGTCTGAGGAAGAAACTCTAAATCTTCTCCTCAACACGCACTTCACAGACTGCTCTGAATCGGAAGACTCAGTGCACTCGTGAGGAACTTATGTACTTCTCCTCCGCGATAGAGAGAAGATTATATGGGCGTTAAAAAGCTTCAAGCCCTACAAATCGCCAGGACCGGATGAAATTTACCCTATCGAACTCGCACAAACTATGGAATGGACTATACAATGGCTAGAAATTATCTTTAAAGGATGCCTAGCTTGGAATCACATTCTAGAAAAGTGGAAGTGCGCAAAGGTACTGTCCATCCCCAAAGCCGGCAGGAACTCTCAAACTTCCCCCAAGGATATAAGGCCTATCTGTCTATCATCCTTTGCACTAAAAACTTTGGAAAGGCTGATAGACTTACACATACGCCACAGCTTGGACCTTCCCTAATCTCTAAATCTCTAAGGCACAGCACGCCTGTAAGGGTGGATCTATCGCAACAGCTTTGCATACACTAGTGAGGAAAATCGAAAGATCAATCCATCTTAAGGAATACACTATAGCAGCCTTCCTTGACATAGAGGGCGCCTTTAACAACGTCACTCCGAAAGCAATAATAGAAGGGCTAGAAAAGCTAAAGGTGGAGAGAACTCTGATAAAGCTGATCAGCCAGTTATTATTAACGCGCAAAATTCGCTCCAAGTGGGGAAGCAAGGCAACCACGAGAGTGGTTACCAGGGGAACCCCACAAAGAGGGGTCCTCTCACCTCTTCTATGGAATGAAGTTATAAACGACCTACTAATTAGGCTGGAGAAAGAAGGCCTGGACGTTATTGCCTACGCTGATGACGTTGCCATTTCAATCTCAGGTAAATACCTCTCCACACTGAATGACCGTATGCAAGCGGCATTCTCTATTCTTTGCAAGTGAACACATAGCAATGGGCTCAGAGTAAATCCCCAGAAGACGGAGCTCGTGCTGTTCACCAAAAAGCACAAAATTCCGGAATACTGCCCAGTCACTTTGCTTGGTACCAGAAACTATTTTCGATTGACTCTTAGACATTTTTTTTATTTGCGTAATATCTGCTCAAGAAACCTCCTTAAAACAATTTACTATGGTATTTTCCATTCCAAGCTGCAATATGGAATCGCTTGTTATGGCTTCTCTTCTTACGCACAATTGAATAATTATTTTTATCTTTGAATGGATCAAGGGTAAGGGTGTCTGGTACACGTGTGCACGTGAGGAAAATCCAATAGACGAATAGTCCGATTGACACAATGGAAATCGGGGTTGTGTCGCGATTACTCGTAGATAGACGAGACGAGACAGAACATACGTGATCCTTTTATGTCTCGCCTCGGGGATGTTTGAGGAGCCGATTGATTCAAAGGAATCTCCTTTTGTTTTCATGCCGAATTGGGTTGGATGGATGAGGACAAACGGATGCCAGGCGCTGTTCGTTGTATCCGGTGGAAGTGGAGTATTTGGCCTCATCGGACTCATCGGCCGTTTGAGTCTTTCGACTTGTAAACTACTCGAAGGCGGCTTAAATTACAAAGGTGAACAAAGCCCGGGGTGATTTCTAATTAGGTCGTCGCGACGTTCTTTGAATTGATTCTGATCCACGAGACGACTTAGCTACATACTCGTATGGCTTTATATCTTTCGATAAATCACCACCCAGCCGAAGTGTCAATTTAAAAAGCTGGACGGGAAACGGGAACACCCGAATGTCTTCTACGCTGTACTCAACGGCCCTCTGTTCAGTGGGTAGAGTTTTGGAAACTGATGCCAATGACACTGGGTAAGACAATCTAATTCAAAGTTATACATATGTTGCTGTTCATATCCCATCAAGCTGTCCTAAGACCTAGTGCACAAGCTACAGAACAGCAAGGCGATGGAGGCCATCTCTTTCAAGCAATTATCTTGGATAGAACAGAACTTATGCTTGTTTATCCTGGACCAAGAGTAAGAGCTGCTTGGGAGCAGCTATATTTATGCACTGTAAAAGGGTTTTGATAGGGGAGGAGGGAGCAAGCAAACCGAGCAAAGAAGTTGATCGCGTTTAACATGGCAAACGCCAGCTTCGATCTCTGTCCCTGCTCAATCCAAGTTGACACAGCCTCCGCGTGGCCTCCCCTGGATAGCTATACTGGCACCCGCCAGGTAGTGAACCATTGTGTGCAGCGACCCGACCCCCCGTTCCTGGGGAAAGAGGAACCTGGCCCTCCAGGTTGGGGGTTACGCTCAGGGGTAACATGCCTATCGCGTAAAACAAAAATTTGTTCAGAAATAACCAATAGCGTCGGATACGGAAGGATTACATGTTGACGACCCTCTCAAACACCAAAAAGGAAACGAATTCTGAATCTGTACCTGGAACGTTAGGTCCCTCAACAGACCAGGTGCAGCCGAACAACTGGTCAACTCTTTGGACTGCTATAAGGTGCTTCAAGAAGTGCGATGGGATGGGCCAGGCAAAAAGCCGATGAAAAACTGTGATATCTACTACGGAAACTGCTACAGAGAAACTAAACAACGCTTATTCGGATGCAGACTCAGGAAAAAAGTCTTAAGCTTCCAGTACGTAAGCGAACGCCTCACAACTATCCGCATCAAGGCCAATCTCGGCAATATAAGCTTATTATGTGTCCACGCCCCCACAGAGGAGAAAGATGACCGACATAAAGACGACTTCTATGATCTCCTAGAACATACATATGCCCAATGTCCCAGCTATGACACCAAAATCGTTCTAGGAGATCTCAATGCGAAGCTGGGTAAGGAAGCTATCTTCGAACGGGTCATTGGAAAGCACAGCCTACACAACACCACGTCAGAAAACGGACTAAGGCTAGTGGACTTTATGGCGGGACATAACCTGGTAGTAGCAAGTGCACGATTCCCACACCTCAACATCCATAAGGGGACCTGGCGGTCTTTCGAACAATCGACAACCAACCAAAGTGATCATATTGTGATCGACGGCAGACACTCCTCCAGCATCCTAGACGTCCGAACGTTTCGATGAGCTAACATCGACTCGGATCATTACCTTGTTGCAGCCAAGGTACGGATGTGAATTTCTCAGAATCAACGGAGTCGAACAAGAACACCAACCTTTAACTTCGCAAAGCTGCAATCGCAAGAGACTACCAGGAACCTCGCCGATAAAGCCTTCCTCAAGCTCTCTTAAGTCCCGATGCAATCTGCACAAACCATAGAATAGCAATGGAGTAGTTGTCAGAATGCCATCAGAGAGCCACCACCTTCGAGAAACCCTTGGTTTGATGACGAGTGCAGCCAGGCCGATGTAGAGAAACAGGATGCTTACGTGGCTACACTGCATCGACGGACGAGAGCGTCCCGCGAGCTCTATGAACACAAAAGGAGAGAGAAGCATGCGCTTCTGAGAAGAAATAAGAAGGAGCACGAGAAGCGCGAGATCGAGGAGGTGGAGAGATGCTATTGCAAGAACGACCGCGACGTTCGAAAATTCTACCAAAAAGTAAAACGAACATCCCAAGACTATAAAGCCAGTGTATAAACCTGCAGGGATGGGCACGGACAACTAATAGTGGAGTCACAGTTGATGCTGAGATTGTCGAAGGACCACTTTTGCAGACTGTATAACGGCGATGATAGTCAAAATGCCGCCGTCAGGCAGAGCGAACCATTCACAGTGGACGAAGACGAAGGAGAATCCCGTCCACCCGACCTAGACGATGTTAAGATAGCGACATCGAAACTTAAGCCTTATAAAGCTGCTGGAGCAGATGAACTTCCCGTCGAACTGTTTAAGGCACCTGGCGATGAGCTGGTTAGGAACATGCACCAACTCATCTGCAAGATATGGTCGGAAGAACGCATGCCCGATGCATGAAATCTCAGCATCGTTTGCCCGTTCCATAAGAAAGCAGACCCCTATGACTGCGCCAATTACAGAGGGAAAAGTCTCCTGAACATTGCGTGCAAGATCCCCTCTGCCGTACTGTGTAAGCGCCTGAAACCGTTTGTGGACAACCTGGTACGTTCCAACCAACGTTTCAGGCCAGGAAAATCCACGATAGACCAAGTACGGCAGATCTTGGTGAAGACCTTTTGTCGACTTTAAAGCCGCATATGGGAGAGTTATACAGAGCCATGTTTAGTTGTAACACCCCTGCCAAACTCGTCCGACTGTGCAGGATGACAATGGAGAATTCTCGCTGCTCCATTAAGGTCGGAGGTGAACTAACCGATACCTTCGAAGTTAAAAAAGGTTTTAGACAGGGTGACGCACTGTCATGTGATTGCTCTAACATCAGAAAATATCGTGCGGGACTCTGCCAATACAAGAGGCACGATCTACTTCAAGTCACACAATTGCTTGTCTACGCAGATGACATTGACGTTATTGGACGGACAAAGCGAGACGTCAATGAGGCATTCGCAAGCATTGAAGCAGAAGCGGCTTAAGTGGGTCTAAGGGTAAATGGGGATAAGACCAAATAACAAGCGGCAACGACACCAGCGCTGAGATAAAACGCAGAATAACTCTTGCCAACCGCTGCTTCTCTGGGCTCAAGAGGCAACTCAGTAGTAAAGCCCTCTCTCGAAAAACGAAGGTACTCTTCAAAACCTTAATCATCCCGGTCCTCCTCTATGGCGTTAAGGCTTGGACGTTATCATAAGCGGATGAAGAGGCTCTTGGGCGTTTTGAGAGGAAAACTCTGCTTGCAATTTTGGGTCCCGTTTGTGTAAATGGAGAGTGGAGGAGTACGGGCTGTACAGCGACATCGGTTTAGTTAGACGTCTTCGGATCCAACTCTAAGGTGGCGCGCACAGATGGAAAGGGACCTCCACCAACTGGGCGTGCGGCACTGGAAGCGGCTGGCCAAAGATCGTGCCGGCTGGAGAAGCTTGTTGGTTGAGGCCCTTGTTCACCCCGAACTGTAGCGCCAGCTAAGTAAGTAAGTAAAAGGGCTTTGATGGAGGGCATGGGCTCGGACATACAGAGTACAGTTGATGATTGCTCTCAACCTGGCAGATAACAGCAATGATCGCTGTTTCAATGCACTGGTCAAGTTGACACACAGCCTCCTCGCCGCGCCCTCTGAATAGCCCCTACAACAACCGTTTAAACAAATGTTTGCAGCTATCGTCCTGGGCAAGATAGCGCTACAATACTCCGACCAGACTGGCGATTGTGTGGAGGGCCAGCAACCCGCCCATGTAAAACAACAAGTTATGGAAGAGCAAAATGCCTCGGATAAACGGACGGATTTTCGAAGACGACATGGCGCGATTTGAAGGAACACGATTTGCGATTATGCTGCTGGAATGTCAGAACTGTGTACACTCTCGGAGCTTCTCATAAGCTGGAGAGAATGTTGGAATGGGGATTTGTCGTGGGAAAGCGGTTAAGGTCATCGACTTTAAGCCTATAAGTGATCGCTTGGCTGTGATCCGCATCAATGGCATATTTAACAACGTCAGTCTAATATGTGCACACGCCCCACCGAAGAGGCTGAAGACCCCATCAAAGAGTACATCTATGATCTCTTGGACAACGGAGTTTGCCCGTAGTACGATGTTAAAGTCGTAGCCGGGGACTTCAAAACCAAAACCGGTAAGAACACCTTTAACGGAGTGATCGGAAAGCACAGTCTCCACGATACAACAACGGATAACGGCTTCGGATTCACTGCCTTTGCGACAGCTCGTAATGCGGTGATAAGGACCCGCAAGCGAGTGCACACAGCAACCTGGCGATCTCCGGATGGTTGAACCGCCAACCAAATCGACATATCATTCTGGATGTGTAAGCATTCAGGAGGGCAAACGTCGACGCTGACCATTTCCTCGTAGCAGCAAGATTCAGAGCTCGACTGTCCAATGCCAGAAAGCGACATTGGACGCCTACGTCGAGCACAAATATCAACTTTGAGACGGACAGTCGCTAAGCATGAGCCGATAGAAAGAACGGCGACACCATCCGCATATTCGAGGGGCAACTTTGCGCACGTGCAACTCTACCAGTCTCTCCATGCTTTTCAGCAGGAAAGATGTTAGACTAATTGTTCTAAAACTCCTGGCAAGTGAGTAGTCCTCTTTTCCTATTTTGGGAATAAGGACTACTATCGCCGTGCGCCAAGGAATGGGTACGTGAGCAAGTGCTAAGCAAGCAGTTAAGATTCTTTTCAAAGTAGGAAGCAGCTGCCTTATACCTTTTTGCAGCATAACAGGATATATCCCGTCGGTGCCTGGTGATTTGAAGTCATCGAAGGATGCCACAGCAAATTCAATGGCTTGAGTTGTAACCACGCCCGAGGTAATATACCAGTTACTCCAAGTTGTTTTCATCATTTCAGTTGCAGTTTCCTTTGAAGGAATGTGCAACGTACTGATGGCGATCTGATTTCCCGGAAAATGAGTCTCAAACAGTAAACTAAGAGTTTCCGCTTTAGACTCAGTAAAGGTTCCCTCAGATTTTCTGAGTGCATCCAGCTCTGTCGGTTGTTCCCGTTTGAGGACTTTAACCAACTTGCTAGTCGCACTCAGAGACTTGATCTCTTCGCAGAAGGTCCTATAAGAATCGTTCTTCGATTTACGAATAAGTTTCTTATATTCTTTCTGCTTCGACCGATACTTATTCCAGTCATCTTCCGAATTCGATTTGAGTGATCTATTCAGAAGAATTCTGGCTTCCCTGCGAAGACTTAGGAGCTCGGCATTCCACCAGGGGACCAATTTCCTGCAGGGAGGTTTGCTGACAGGACATGCGAGTTCAAAACAACTGGTGATGACGCTATTCAGGTTCTGAACAGCGTTCTCTACCAATTGTTTCGTTCTGAGTTTAGGTAGGACTCGAGTGGATTTCTCAAGGTCCTCTCTAAACCGTGCCCAGTCCATATTTCTCGGATTCCGTCTAGGTTGCAGGGAAGAGATCCAACAACTTAATCGGAATTCGATATATTTATGGTCCGACAGCGTAGCATCAGGCAAGACTCGCCAGTTAGTGATGTCCTTCACATATCTGTTGGATAGGGTCAGGTCAATCACCTCCTGTCGTCTTGTCGTAACAAACGTTGGTTAAGAGCCAACATTGTTAATGGTAAGGTCAGACAAAAGAGTGAAGTCCAAAAGACGGTCCTCCCTTGTATTGCATTTGCTGCTGCCCCAAGCAGTGTTTTGGGCATTAGCATCGCAACACAAGATGAGACCAATCTTTCTGGCTTCACAGTACTCTACGAGTTCAGAAACATCCTTCGGTGGTTGAGGTAGTATCGAGTCGTAGGGAAAGTTGGCAGATGCAACGACGAAGTGCTCTATTGCTCCGTGCGTTTTGTAGCAGCCACCAGATCTTGTCCACAAGTGTTCAAATTTGGTTGCCGATAATAAGGCCGACCCTAGCCCTTTCGGATCGCTCATCACAAAGAATCGTAGCATAGTCCCAATGAGAAGTGTTTGAAATGTTATCAAGTCCCACCAAGGTGGGAGCACCAAGTATGAACGGAAGAAAAGTCCTACCATTGCCGTGCTGTTCTTCAATCAACTGTAATAGCTACCCGTCTACTAGGGAGGGTTTAAATGGAACACTGCTGGCTTCGAGATGTCTTCAAAAACTACAGAGTATGGTTGCTAAATTCTGATTTCTGAAGTTCTAATAAGCGTAGTCGAACAGCTTATCACTTTTTGATTAAGATAACAATGACAAAGGATACACATACCTGGAAGCTTTCGATTAAATTCGTTATCGAGTGCTTGGTAGTAAGTGATAGTAGGTCATTTGAAAGGATGCATACAACCTTCTTCGTGCCTTCTCGACTCGTTAAAACTCGGAATTAGGTGAGACAGGCACCTCATATGATCTTTATAGAACAGTCGTTATTACTAGAGAGTCAAATTCTATTGTGGATGCCATTAGTGAGCCCTAACACGGAACAGCTGCATAGAGAGTGAAGACACAGAAGAAAGCAATTTCCTATACCACGAAGCCTATCTGCATGATAGGATTTTGTGCCAATTAGTCCTCTAGCGTATTCCACTTAGCAGTGCACAAAAAAGAACAGAAAAAGAAGATAAGGTTAAACGCCCCGCTACCTGATACCAGACTTGATTATGGCCTTATCTAAATCCCACTTACTTCCAATGGGTAAACCTCTAATCACCAAAGCCATGCCAAAGCGGAAAACGATTTGTCAATCAAGCAAAAGCTCCAGCAACCCGTACAATCGCGCGACAATGGAGGTGAAGTTCAACGTCATACTAGGTTCATAGCATGATTTCCATACGGGCGGAAAAAGGTCATAGTTAAGACCGTTAAGGAAGACTCATATTCAAATGAATGTTCGATGTTAGTCTCATGACCTGTGATCTGTCAACCACACAACTGGGTTTGCGCTTTCTACCCCTACTGGGTTCCTAAGCAGATTATCGCACAAGTCCAATTGAAAAGCTTTCGATGATACGGGCACGAAGCCCGATATAAGCCCTAACGACTATCATCCGTTCACATTCTAAATTCACCTGCCTACCAGCGACAGTGTATGTGAATTCACGATGAAGTTCACTATCGCGTTTACTCTTACCGTCGCCTGTGCGCTCGCGACTACCGTTCAGGGTTCAGAGGTTTTCATGAAAACCTTCCAAAACCTCCATCGGGAATCTCCGCCACCAGCTATGGGTACGACTCGTGCTAATGTCGTCACCGAATGGATCGAACAGAAGCTGGACAACTTTGACGACAGCAATACTGCAACATGGCAAATGGTTAGTACCAGCGAACGTGAGTTGATCGTATGGATACAAGTTAACTTTCTTTATTCTAGAGATACATGTCCAATGATGAGTACTTCGTCGAGGGCGGACCGATTTTCATTTTCGTCGGCGGAGAGTGGACGATTTCAGACGGTTACTTGGTCGGTGGACACCTGCATGACATGGCTAAGGAGCACAAGGGATATCTGTTTTACACCGAGCACCGTTACTATGGACAGAGCAGGCCAACCTCGTAGGAATTGTTATGCAACGACCAAGGGCTTTGGAGTGCAGTTTTTTTTTTAATTGTCTTGCAGTGACCTAACCACCGTAAACTTGAAATACTTGGACGTGAAACAGGCCCTGGCGGATTTGGCGCACTTCATTAGGACAGTTAAGAGTACCATCAATGGCTTGAAAGATTCAAAGGTTATCATAACAGGAAGATCGTATTCGGCTACAATGGTAACCTGGTTCAAGTTACTCTATCCCGATCTGGTTGTTGGAGCTTGGGCATCTAGTGCTCCGCTTCTCGCCAAAGTCGATTTCCTCGGTAAGTAAAGCAAAGTTTTGAAGAAACGAACTTATTCTGACTCATCATCTGTGTGTAGAGTACAAGGAAGTCACTGGAAATTCGATTAAGCTGATTGGTGGAGAAGCCTGTTATAATAGGATACAGAACGGAATCGCTGAATTGGAGACCATGATCGTTAACAAGCGCGGCGCTGAGGTAAAAGCTATGCTGAAACTGTGCAATACCTTTAACGAGAACAACGAGCTCGACGTCTGGACACTTTTCAGTGAGATCTCGAACATTTTCGCTGGTGTCGTCCAATACCATAAGTAAGTTCAAACAATCGACTCCTATCACTGCTGACAATTTAATTGTTTCCAATTCTGTAGAAATGGCGATATTGAAGGCATTTGTCGCAGAATCCTGCAAGGCGAAGACGATGTGACTGGTGTGGCAAACTATATTTTGTTGAACTTTGGAACCGCCTCTTGTTCTGATCTGTCCTATCAAGCATTGGTCAGTTCTCTCTTGGAAAGCTCATACACAAATAGCATGAGTAAGTGACAGAATTGAATGTATGGTAGCTGAATCCTGGTAACACGTTTGTTTGCAGTGCGTCAGTGGTATTATCAGACTTGCAACGAATATGGTTGGTACCAAACGTCCTCCTCTATAGCTCAACCTTTCGGCAGTTCTTTCCCGCTTGATTTATATGTCGCCTCGTGTCAGGACGCCTATGGTGATTCATTCACTAATGAAACAATATACAAGAGTGTCGAGGACACAAATGCCTTATTCGGTGGCTTGAACCCAGGAGTGGAAAATGTCTACATCACCCATGGAGCATTGGATCCATGGAGTGCGATGGGAATCACCGACAAGAATCGAGCCACAGTCATTCCATGTATGACCCCTTTCTACTCTCCTATCATTCATTCTAACCTCAAACATGTCTACTTTCGTTTTAGTGTCCGCGCACTGTGCCGATTTCTCATCGATCAGCTCGAGTGACACACCTGAGATGAGGGCATCCAAGGAAAAGATCGCTGAGTTGGTTCGCCAATGGCTCGCTGAGGATTCCAAGAGCTCATAGGGCCTCATGGCCCTATGGTAGTTGTTAAAAATGTAAACTCACAGAAAGAGAATTAGATTTTAGAAACTTGCCCCAAGACTCGTGACGTTCTCCTTTCATTGTCGATATCAATATCGGTGATAGGCTTATCGTGGTTACAATAAAGAGTGACTCGACGGTTTATTAGGTTAATCTTGCGTAAAGAATTTATGATTGGCGCACTGTTAGTAAGTCGATGTCAAATAACCTTTTAAGTGGATTGGGGTTTTGTTTTTTTTTTTTTTTTTTTACACATGGGGCTAGTGCTACTCTTAGCAATATGGCACTGCGACCTTTGCAGATCTATTGTGCCTGCTAGCCGATTAGCCGAGTAGCCTCTAAACCTCTATAATGAAGTTGAGAATGCTTTTCGTAGGAGCCAGGGTGATCCCCTCAGGAGTCACAACTTCACTGAGAAGGATGCGCTTCCTAAGATGGCAGAGTGCAGCACACTCACACAGTATGTGTTCTGCCGTCTCATCGTCCTCTAGACAGAGCCGACACTCAGTTTCAGACGAGAGACTAATTTTATTTAGATGATATCTCAGACCGCAGTGTCCCGTTAGGTAGCTGACCAGTCTTCTGATATCCCCTCTATTGAGCTTAAGTATGTCAACAGGGTGTTTGTTCAGGGGTCGTATAAGTCGTTTAGATTGACGGAGTCCCCGAACACTGTTCCAGAAGGACAGGTGTTGCGACTTTTCCCACTTGTCTAAGAGGTGATTTATCTTAGACCCGGGAATGCCGCAGAAAGATTCCGGACCTATGTATTTGTCGCTGGAACCTTTTCTGGCAAGTTGGTCGGCAATTTCATTGCCCTTGACACCTTTATGTCCTGGCACCCACCAAAGTTTGACATTGTTTCTTTTGGCGAGCTCGTGCAGGGTGTCATGGCATTCCTTGACGGTTTTCGAGTTCGTGCTGTACGAACCCAGTGCTTTAAGCGCTGCTTGGCTATCAGAGAGTATGTTGATAGTTACTCCTCTGATGCCGGTCTCGAGATTTAGGTTGACGCATGTTAGGATGGCGTGCAGTTCAGCTTGAAAGACGCTGGGGCTTACTCCCAGGGCCTTCGAGATCGTACGTTTTGGTCCAAAGATGCCGGCGCCAACGCCAGAAGCCATCTTGGAGCCATCCGTGTACCACCTAAGGCCTTTGACATTCAGCAGGGGATCACTGTCTTCCCATGCTGAGCGATTTGGGATCAGCACCTCAAATCTCTTGTCAAAGGTGAAGGTGTGTGGCAATGCGTCCGAGACCGTAGTAATCATATCCAGCTCGGGAAAGTGTTGCAATATGGACATGTGGCCTGCGGGTCTACATGGCATATTTGTTCCCGAGCAGAGGATTCTGATTGCACTGCGTAATGCCACCTTTTTGATAAAAAGGTGCAGTGGAACGAGTCCAATGAGTGCTTCTTGTGATGCCGTAGGGCAGGACGGCATAGCGCCTGTGATGCCGAGACACGCTAGTCTCTGAAGGCGTTGAAGCTTAATAATAGTAGTTTTTTGTTCAACTTTTGTCCACCAATCGGTGGACCCGTAGGTAACGATAGGCCTTACTATCGCGGTATATAATCAGTGGACCACCTTAGGTTTAAGCCCCCAGGTTTTATCGTAGGTGCGTCGGCAGGCCCACATGGCCTTAGTTCATGAGTTTATTTTTCATGTTGGAGTTCCAGTTGAATTTGCGGTCTAGGTCAATACCTAGATATTTTACCTCCTTTGAAAATCCTATGTGTGTTCCATTTAGAAGGATTGAGCAGGGTTGTACCTTTCTCCTCCTTGTAAATGGGACTAAGATTGTCTTATTTGGGTTAATAGATAACCCCTCTCTGCCACACCAGTCAGAGATGAATTGGAGCGCAAGTTGCATGCGCTCACAGGCAGTGACCTCGCACTTGCCCGTAACAATGACTACTAGGTCATCAGCATATCCGATGACCTCGTAGCCCAGAGTGGTCAGCTTGCGTAATAGATCGTCGATGACTATCGACCAAAGCAGTGGTGAGAGGACTCCCTCTTGTGGGCATCCTCTGACCGCCGATACTGTCACTGAGACCTCTCCGCATGTGGCTGATATAATAAGATAAGTTCGATAATTCAAATCAAATCAAATCACATAACAATACAAGGAACAGTTCCTTCACCGACTGTTCTTTGAGACATTTCACACTGGCCACTAAACAAGCCACCTGGCCACACTTCTTGGTGCCAATTTTGAGACATTTTACACTGGCCACTCAACAAGCCACCTGGCCACACTTCTTGGTGCCAATTTTGAGACATTTTACACTGGCCACTCAACAAGCCACCCGGCCACACTTCTTGGTGCCAATTTTGAGACATTTTACACTGGCCACTCAACAAGCCACCCGGCCACACTTCTTGGTGCCAATTTTGAGACATTTTACACTGGCCACTCAACAAGCCACCCGGCCACACTTCTTGGTGCCAATTTTGAGACATTTTACACTGGCCACTCAACAAGCCACCCGGCCACACTTCTTGGTGCCAATTTTGAGACATTTTACACTGGCCACTCAACAAGCCACCCGGCCACACTTCTTGGTGCCAATTTTGAGACATTTTACACTGGCCACTCAACAAGCCACCTGGCCACACTTCTTGGTGCCAATTTTGAGACATTTTACACTGGCCACTCAACAAGCCACCTGGCCACACTTCTTGGTGCCAATTTTGAGACATTTTACACTGGCCACTCAACAAGCCACCTGGCCACACTTCTTGGTGCCAATTTTGAGACATTTTACACTGGCCACTCAACAAGCCACCTGGCCACACTTCTTGGTGCCAATTTTGAGACATTTTACACTGGCCACTCAATAAGCCACCTGGCCACACTTCTTGGTGCCAATTTTGAGACATTTTACACTGGCCACTCAACAAGCCACCTGGCCACACTTCTTGGTGCCAATTTTGAGACATTTTACACTGGCCACTCAACAAGCCACCTGGCCACACTTCTTGGTGCCAATTTTGAGACATTTTACACTGGCCACTCAACAAGCCACCTGGCCACACTTCTTGGTGCCAATTTTGAGACATTTTACACTGGCCACTCAACAAGCCACCTGGCCACACTTCTTGGTGCCAATTTTGAGACATTTTACACTGGCCACTCAACAAGCCACCCGGCCACACTTCTTGGTGCCAATTTTGAGACATTTTACACTGGCCACTCAACAAGCCACCCGGCCACACTTCTTGGTGCCAATTTTGAGACATTTTACACTGGCCACTCAACAAGCCACCCGGCCACACTTCTTGGTGCCAATTTTGAGACATTTTACACTGGCCACTCAACAAGCCACCCGGCCACACTTCTTGGTGCCAATTTTGAGACATTTTACACTGGCCACTCAACAAGCCACCCGGCCACACTTCTTGGTGCCAATTTTGAGACATTTTACACTGGCCACTCAACAAGCCACCTGGCCACACTTCTTGGTGCCAATTTTGAGACATTTTACACTGGCCACTCAACAAGCCACCTGGCCACACTTCTTGGTGCCAATTTTGAGACATTTTACACTGGCCACTCAACAAGCCACCTGGCCACACTTCTTGGTGCCAATTTTGAGACATTTTACACTGGCCACTCAACAAGCCACCTGGCCACACTTCTTGGTGCCAATTTTGAGACATTTTACACTGGCCACTCAACAAGCCACCCGGCCACACTTCTTGGTGCCAATTTTGAGACATTTTACACTGGCCACTCAACAAGCCACCTGGCCACACTTCTTGGTGCCAATTTTGAGACATTTTACACTGGCCACTCAACAAGCCACCTGGCCACACTTCTTGGTGCCAATTTTGAGACATTTTACACTGGCCACTCAACAAGCCACCTGGCCACACTTCTTGGTGCCAATTTTGAGACATTTTACACTGGCCACTCAACAAGCCACCTGGCCACACTTCTTGGTGCCAATTTTGAGACATTTTACACTGGCCACTCAACAAGCCACCTGGCCACACTTCTTGGTGCCAATTTTGAGACATTTTACACTGGCCACTCAACAAGCCACCTGGCCACACTTCTTGGTGCCAATTTTGAGACATTTTACACTGGCCACTCAACAAGCCACCCGGCCACACTTCTTGGTGCCAATTTTGAGACATTTTACACTGGCCACTCAACAAGCCACCTGGCCACACTTCTTGGTGCCAATTTTGAGACATTTTACACTGGCCACTCAACAAGCCACCTGGCCACACTTCTTGGTGCCAATTTTGAGACATTTTACACTGGCCACTCAACAAGCCACCTGGCCACACTTCTTGGTGCCAATTTTGAGACATTTTACACTGGCCACTCAACAAGCCACCTGGCCACACTTCTTGGTGCCAATTTTGAGACATTTTACCCTGGCCACTCAACAAGCCACCTGGCCACACTTCTTGGTGCCAATTTTGAGACATTTTACACTGGCCACTCAACAAGCCACCTGGCCACACTTCTTGGTGCCAATTTTGAGACATTTTACACTGGCCACTCAACAAGCCACCTGGCCACACTTCTTGGTGCCAATTTTGAGACATTTTACACTGGCCACTCAACAAGCCACCCGGCCACACTTCTTGGTGCCAATTTTGAGACATTTTACACTGGCCACTCAACAAGCCACCTGGCCACACTTCTTGGTGCCAATTTTGAGACATTTTACACTGGCCACTCAACAAGCCACCTGGCCACACTTCTTGGTGCCAATTTTGAGACATTTTACACTGGCCACTCAACAAGCCACCTGGCCACACTTCTTGGTGCCAATTTTGAGACATTTTACACTGGCCACTCAACAAGCCACCTGGCCACACTTCTTGGTGCCAATTTTGAGACATTTTACACTGGCCACTCAACAAGCCACCTGGCCACACTTCTTGGTGCCAATTTTGAGACATTTTACACTGGCCACTCAACAAGCCACCTGGCCACACTTCTTGGTGCCAATTTTGAGACATTTTACACTGGCCACTCAACAAGCCACCACAAAACCATCTATCGCACCTATTCAACATTTTCACCGATCATCTCTTCATCATTAAGAAAGTCTCTGTTACTCTCTTCACCTTCAGCAAAAGTTAAATAATTTTCAAACGAAACTTCCTTATTTGGCATTGCTCTCAAAGCATCATGCGCATAGTCGGAGTCTACACGAGGGCTTTCTTTTTGCGCCTTTTTCTTTTGAACCTACGTTCCAATTTGAGGACTCGTCCACACGGAGCTTTTCTGCGCTGTTTGAAAAGTAAGAATGGTATCCAAACGTACACTTCCAAGTCAGAAACAGGAGTGAAGCGACATCGCAAAACAAAGAAAAGGAGATAAGGAAATGGCAAAAAACCCACGAAGTAGCTACCCGCGCGTGAGTGTGCCATTGTATTTCTGTTTCACTTACCCTCTCTTTTACACTTATTTTAGCCCTCATCAGATAGCCCTCGTGTAGACTCCGACATACTTGTATGTTCTGTTACCAGACAACGACTTCAGTCTGTAACGATCACCGTCTAAAATTTCTATTACTTCAAATGGCCCTTTAAACTTTGGATCCAATTTAGTCTGGTGTCGTGCTTCCCCTCTGAGCAAGACGTGGTCCCCAACATCATGTTTTACAATTTTTGCTTTCCCTTGATCATATCGTTTCTTTTCATAAATCGCATTCTTATCAATTAATATTTTAGCTCGAGATCCAGTCTGTGCCTTATCAACTTTCTCTTCATCTATTATTGGCAAGAGATTCATTGGCCTAGCCACTTTTCCTATCAACAATTCTAGGGGAGAAGCTTTAGTTACCTTATTCGTCGTACAATTCATAGCCAATTGGACATCGCTGAGTGCATTTTGCCAGGAGCGCTGACTCGTTTCTACTGCCGTCAACATTCTCTTAAGCGTGCTCATCACGCGCTCTACCTGTCCGTTTGCCCTACTAGCTCCAGTCGCAATTAAATGCAAATCTACACCCTGAGCTATACAAAATTCACGAAAGGCA
Source organism: Eumerus sabulonum (assembly GCA_951905685.1). Lineage (NCBI taxonomy): Eukaryota > Metazoa > Arthropoda > Insecta > Diptera > Syrphidae > Eumerus > Eumerus sabulonum. The sequence continues at coordinate 14,212,822 of OX645060.1, forward strand.
TTACAGGCAAAGCTCCTACCCTGATCAGCAATAATCCGCCGAGGCACACCAAAAATAGAAATTACCGCTTTCACAGACTTGATACAATTTTCCGCATCCAAATTCAACGTATGATACAAATGAACGAATTTTGTAAAGGCATCAGTTTGCACCATTACATGTTCCTTCAATTCGTTCTTACCACTGACTTACTTACTTACTTATCAGGCCTGCGATCCATGGAGGATCTGAGCCTGAGCTATAGCTGCCTTCCATCCTTGACGGTCCCGGGCACGTTGTTTGTTTGTTTATTTGTTTAGGTGGCGCTACAGTCCGTGGTGAACCTGGGCCTCAACCAACAAGCGTCTCCAGCCGGCACGGTCTTTGGCCAGCTGTTTCCAGTGCCGCACGCCCAGTTGGTTGAGGTCCCTTTCCACCTGCGTGCACCACCGCTGAGGCGGCCGTCCTCTGTTGCGCCTTCCTTCCGGAGTGGATTCGAAGACTTTTCGGGTCGGAGCTGTATCTTCCATGCGCTCTACATGGCCTAGCCACCTTAGACGCTGTATCCGTAGACGTCGTACCAGGCCGATGTCGCTGTACAACCCGTACAGTTCTTCGTTATATCTTCTCCTCCATACACCGTTTGAACAAACGGGACCGTAGATAGTGCGCAGAATTTTCCTCTCGAAACGACCAAGGGCATCTTCATCCGCTTTTGTTAAGGTCCAAGCCTCTGCGCCGTAAAGGAGGACTGGGATGATCAAGGTCTTATATAGTGTCACCTTGGTTTTCCGAGAGAGGGTTCTACTTCTCAATTGCCTCTTGAGCCCAAAGAAACAGCGGTTGGCAAGAGTGATTCTGCGTTTTATCTCAGCGCTGGTGTTGTTGTCGCTGGTAATCAGTGAGCCAAGGTAGACGAATTCCTTGACCACTTCAAAGTTATATCCGCCCATGGTGACGTTCTGGCCAATACGTCGGTGTTGTCCGTCTCTTTTAGATGAGAGCAGATATTTGGTTTTACCCTCATTGACCTTGAGACCCATCTTAGCCGCTTCTACCTCAATGGTCACAAAAGCCTCATTGACGTCTTGCTGTTTTCGTCCAATTACGTCAATATCGTCGGCGTACGCAAGCAATTGCGTAGACTTGAAATAAATCGTACCTCTTGTGTGGGCCAGTGACTCTTGCACGATCTTTTCAAGCACGATGTTGAAAAAGTTGCACGACAGCGCGTCGCTCTGCCTAAATCCTTTTTTAACATCAAAGGTCTCGGTTTGTTCATTACCGACCTTAATGGAGCAGCGAGAATTCTTCATTGTCATCCTGCACAGTCGGACGAGTTTGGCAGGGATGTTAAAACTAGACATGGCTTTGTACAGCTCGTCTCTATATACGCTGTTATACGCGGCCTTGAAATCGACGAAGAGGTGGTGAGTGTCGATTTGGTACTCCTGGGTCTTCTCCAAGATCTGCCGTAGCGTAAATATTTGGTCTATTGTGGATTTACCTGGCCTGAAACCACACTGATAAGAGCCGATCAGGTTACCCACAAACGGTTTCAGGCGTTCACACAATATGGCAGAGAAGATCTTATATGCGATGTTAAGGAGACTTATTCCCCTATAGTTGGCGCAGTTATAGGGGTCTCCTTTCTTATGGACCGGGCAAACGATGCTGAGATTCCATTCGTCGGGCATGCTTTCCTCCGACCATACCTTGCAGATGAGATGGTGCCTTACCAGCTCATCTCCAGCCGCCTTAAAAAGCTCAGCAGGCAGGCCGTCTGCGCCAGCGGCTTTATTAGACTTAAGTCTTGATATCGCTATTTTGACTTCGTCTAGGTCGGGTGGACCGAATTCTGTTACTTCGTGGTCCATTGCGAATGGCTCGTTCTGCCTGACAGCGGTATCTTGTCTATCATCGCCGTTATACAGTCTGCAGAAGTGGTCTTTCCAAATCCTCAGCATCGACTGCGACTCTACTACCAGTTCTCCATTTTCATCCCTGCAGGCCGCCACTCTGGCTTTGTAGCCATGGCATGTTCGTTTTACCTTGTTGTAGAATTTACGGGCGTCATTCCTGCGGAAGCATCTCTCCATCTCCTCGATCTCACGCTTTCCGTGCTCTCTCTTCTTTCTTCTGAAAAGCGTGTGTTCCTCTCTTCTCTTCTGCTCATAGATTTCGCGAGCAGTTCTCGTCCGTCGTTGCAGGATGGCCTTATATGCCTCTTGTTTTGCTGCATGGGCTTGTTCGCATTGTTCATCGAACCAGGGGTTTCTAGGTGGTGGCTGTTTGAAATCCAGCACCTCAGAGGCAGCATCTCTGACGGCGCTCTGGCAATGAGCCCATTCCTGCTCTATTGTTTGTGCTGCACTGGGCGGATTTTGAGAGAGCTTTGAGGAGACACGATCGGCAAAGATTCTGGCAGTCTCTTGCGATTGTAGCTTTCCAACGTCAAACTTACGTTGTCCTACTCGACTCCTAAGCATTCTTGATATCCTCATTTGTACCTTGGCTACAACAAGGTAGTGGTCCGAGTCGATGTTGGCCCCTCGGAAGGTTCGTACGTCGAGAATACAGGAGGAGTGTCTGGCGTCGATCGCAATATGATCAATCTGGTTGGTGGTCGATTGATCACAAGACCGCCAGGTACCCTTGTGGATGTTAAGATAGGGGAATCGCGTGCTTGCTACAAGGAGGTTACGCCCCGCTAGGAAATCGATTAGCCTTAATCCGTTGTCGGATGTGGTGTTATGGAGGCTATGCTTTCCTATGATCGACTCAAATATGTCCTCTTAGCCCAGTTTTGCATTAAAATCTCCTAGAACTATTTTCGTGTCGTAGCTGGGGCATTGGACATGTGTTCTGTCTAGGAGATCGTAGAATTCTTCTTTGAGTCGATCGTCCTTTTCTTCCGTTGGGGCGTGAGCGCATATTAAGCTAATGTTTCCAAATTTACCTTTGATGCGGATTGTTATGAGGCGTTCGCTTACATCTCGGAAGCTTAAGACTTTTTGTCGGAGTCTTCCTCTAATAACGAATCCGCACCCGAATAGGCGCTGTTTGTTCTCCTTGTAGCAGTTCCCGTAGTAGATGTCGCAGTTTTTCATCCGTTTTTTGCCTGGTCCATCCCATCCCATCGTCCCGGGCACGCTGCTTCCAGTTGTCAAGACCAAGATGTCTTACATCCGCGATTACTTGGTCTTTATACCGGAGGTTCGGTCTTCTTCTTCTTCTCGAACCAGGAGGCTCGGAGTCGAAGACCCTCTTAGCTGGAGCGTTGATGTCCATGCGCTCGATGTGGCCGAGCCAGTGTAGTCGACGGATCCTTGCCTTCCGGACTACATCCACATCTTGGTACAGCTCGTAGAGTTCGCGGTTGTGTCTTCTTCTCCATTCACCTTCCTCACAGACAGGACCAAATATCCGGCGCAGAATTTTTCTTTCGAAAGAACCCAAAATCAGCTCCGCTGTCCTGCTTATCGTCCAGCTTTCGGCTCCGTACAGCAAGACTGGCAGAATGAGCGTTTTGTAAAGCATGACTTTGGTCTTTCGAGTGAGGAGTTTTGACCCCAGTTGGTTGGACAAGCCGAAGTAGAACCGCTGCTACTTCGGCTTGTCCAAGGGCGATTCTATGCCGGATCTCTACTGTGGTGTCGTTTGTGCAGTTTACGTTTGCCCCGAGGAAGACAAACTCCTTAACTACCTCGAAATTGTAGCTGTCAATTGGTTTTTGCTTGACAGCATGTATTTCGTTTTGTCCTCATTGATCTTAAGACCAACTCGTTTCGCCTGTTCTTCAATCGCCGTGAATGCGTCCACAATGCCACGGCGAGAACGCGCGATGATGTCGATATCATCCGCGTATCCTAGCAGCTGGATGGACTTGTAAAAGATAGTGCCTTCCCTGTTGACGCCTGCCCGTCGCACTATCTGCTCCAGCACCAGGTTGAAGAAGTCACATGACAGCGCATCTCCTTGCCGAAATCCGGTGCATGTTTCGAATGGTTCCGAGGTCCTAGCGCGACACAACTGGATCAGTTTTACCGGGATCCCGAATTCGGCCATCGCCCCAAACAGTTCTTCACGATGAATGCTGTCGTATGCGGCTTTGAAATCGATGAAAAGATTGTGTGTATCGATTCGAAACTCGTTGGTCTTTTCCAGGATTTGTCGAAGTGTGAAAATTTGGTCAATAGTTGATTTGCCGGGCCGGAAGCCGCACTGGTGCAAAATGGCTTTAGACGTTCACACAATACGCTGGACAGGATCTTGTATGCGACATTGAGCAGGGATATACCTCTATAGTTCTTGCAAGAGGTAGGATCGCCTTTTTTGTGGATGGGGCATATAGAGCTGGTATTTCAGTCGTCGGGCATGCTTTCGTCTTCCCAAATTCTGCAGATGATCTGGTGCATGCTCCCTGCCAGAACATCGCCGCCAGCCTTGAAGAGCTCTGATGGCAAGCCATCTGAGCCTACGGCCTTGTTGTTCTTCAGCTTCTGAATAGCTGTGCCGACTTCTTCGATGCTGGGAGGGAGGACTACTTCAGCGGCTGGAGTTGGGATTTCCTCGGTCCCCACCACTCTTTCTTGGTCATGCTCGTTAAGCAGCTGCTGGAAGTGCTGCTTAAATATATCCACTATTCCCTGCGGGTCGGTGACAAGATTACCCTCGCAGTTTCGAGGAGCCAGAGTGCCCTTTTTGAAGCCTCCTGCAAGGCCTTTGGCTTTCTTGTAAAAGGCTCGTATTTTATGCTTATCCCTAAACTCCTCGATATCCTTGAGGTGGGAGGCTCCAAAGATTCTTTTCTTTTGTCGCAGTAGTTTTTTCTCCTCCCTTCTTCTGGCTCGGTACTCTTCTTGCGCTGCCCTGGTTTTCCTCTGCAGCGCCTTTTGGTACGACTCGTCGGTTGCTGCCTTTTTCTAGTCACACTCTCCATCATACCACGGGTTTCTTGTCGGGGGTGGTAGGTATCCTAAGGTGGTTTCGGCTATTTTCTGAATGGCTGAGCGGCAATGCAGCCACATATTATTGGCATTTGTGTTCGACGTAGGCATACCGTAGAGTCTTTCGCTCAGTTGCTCCCTGTAGACTCTGGCAACCTCCGGTGTGCTCAGGCGCCCAATGTCGAACCCCCTCCTGATGGGCTGGTGCAGCTTTCTGACATTGGACAGTCGAGCTCTGAATCTTGCTGCTACGAGGAAGTGGTCAGAGTCGACATTTGCCCCTCTGAATGTTCGCACATCCAGGATGTTTGACGCGTGCCTTGCGTCAATGAGCACATGGTCGATTTGGTTGGCGGTTCGACCGTCCGGAGATCGCCAGGTTGCTGTGTGGATTCGCTTGCGAGGGAATCTTGTGCTACTTATCACCGCATTACGAGCTGTCGCAAAGTCAGCGAGTCGGAAGCCGTTATCTGTTGTTGTATCGTGGAGGCTGTGCTTTCCGATCACTCCGCCAAGGGTGTTTTTCTTTCCGATTTTGGCGTTGAAGTCCCCGAGCACGATTTTTACATCGTACTCCGGACAAGCTCCGTAGGCGTTGTCCAGGAGGTCATAGAAGTCCTCCTTGATAGGGTCTTCAGCCTCGTCGGTAGGGGCGTGTGCACATATAAGGCTGATGTTATAAAATCTGCCTCTGATGGGGATCACAGCCAGGCGATCACTTATAGGTTTAAAGTCGATGACCTTCGACCTTAACCGCTTTCCCACGACAAATCCGCATCCCAGTAAGTGCAACTTTTTGTGACAGCTGTAATGTCGCAATTTTTCTTCCTAATCATACCGTTTCCTATCCAGCGTATTTCCTGGACCGCAGTAATATCCGCCTTGTACTGCGTGAGGATTCCTTCTAGTTTATGAGCAGCTCCGGGAGTGTACAGGGTTCTGACATTCCAGGAGCATACTCGCAAATCGTGTTCCTTTTTCGTGCGTTGTCGTCGTCGAGTATCCGTCCGTGTATCCGAGGCATCTTGCTCATTCATAACTTTTAGGTTTTTTACGTGGGCGGATTGTTAGCCCACCGCACAACCGCCATTCTGGTCGGGGTTTCGTTCGCTGCATACGTTTGTTCACCTCCCAACGGCTGTTGAAGAGGCTATCCAGAGGGCGCCGCGAGGAGGCCGTATGTCAACTTGACCCGGGCATTTAAACAGGGATCGTTGCTGGCATCTCGCCAGGTTGAGAGCAATCAACAACTTTACCCTGTATGTCCGAGCCCATGCCCTCGACGATTTGTTTCAAGTCTACGCAATTGCTTGCGTACGCCGACGACAATGACGTGATTGGACGGACACAGCGAGACATCAATGAGGAATTTGTAAGCATTGAGGTAGAAGCGGCTAAGATGGGTCTCAAGGTTAGTGAGGGTAAAACTAAATATCTGCTTTCATCTAAAAGAGACGGGCAACACCGACGTATTGGCCAGAACGTCACCATGGGCGGATATAACTTTAAAGTAGTCAAGGAATTCGTCTACCATGGCTCACTGATGACCAGCGACAACAACACCAGAGCTGAGATAAAACGCAGAATTACTCTTGTAAACCGCTGTTGCTTTGGGCTCAAAAGGCAATTGAGAAGTAGAGTCCTCTCTCGGAAGACCAAGGTGACGCTATATAAAACCCTAATCAGCCTGGTTCTTCTCTACGGTGCATAGGCTTGGACCTTATCAAAAATGGATAAAGATGCCCTTGGTCGTTTCGAGAGGAAAATCCTGCGCTCTATCTACGATCCCATTTGTTCAGACGGAATATGGAGCAGAAGGTTTAATGAAGAACTGTACGGGTCATCGATGCCTACGGATAGAGCGTCTAAGGTGGCTAGGCCATGTAGGGCGCATAGAAAATACAGCTCTGAACCGAAGAGTCTCCGAATCCACCCCGGAAGGAAGGCGTGGCAGAGGACGGCCGCATCTACGGTGGCAAACACAGGTGGAAGGGGACCTTAACCAACTATGCTTGCGGCGCTGGAAGCAGTTGGCCAAAGACCGTGCCAGCTGGAGACCAGTGACGTGCCAACTCGAGTTAATAAACCGAGTCAACCCGAGTTACAGCTGAACCGAGTCAACCCGAGTTCAAACTGAGTCAAACCGAATTATAAAATTAAGCCGAATTGGCGAAACTGAAAGAACGAACCGAAACTTACACCGAACCGTTTTCCGTGTAAATGAAGTCGAGTTGGAAAGCAGTCTATCGTTCTTATACAAACCGAGTTGAATTGCCTGTATATTTTTGGAATTCGGTTGCAGTTGGGTTTCTCTTGCTCTTGTTGTTTTGTTGTACATATGATTCATGGAACCAAGTCATAATATATGACTTGGTCAAGTCAAGTTAATATATGGGTTAATATATGGGTTTGAATTTTTGAATGTGTATCATGTGGAGTAGAAAGAGTTTATTTTTTATTCAAACCAAGTCAAATAGAGTCAAACCGAGTTGCAACCCGTTTGAATATCTATTCTTCAGTTCTTGTTGGTGTGTGATCGATGTGCTTTTCAGTTTTATAATTTTTTACTTCAGTTGTTTTTACATTTTATTCAAAATTAAGTAAACAAACAATGCCGGGCCCAAGGAAAAGATCCCTAGTATGGGAAGTTTTCGATAGAGCAGAAGCAGGGAAAGTTGTTTGTAAGAAATGTTCTACTTCGTATAAGTATTCAGGGAACACGACTACATTGATGGTGCATATAAAAAAAAAAACACCCAGGTGAGTTCATAGACATTGCTGACGGGGTGGATAATACTGATACTGAGGGTATTATCCAAAGAGTTAAAGCTCAGCCCTCAACAAACCAAGATGTGGCTGATATTGCGATTCAACAACCATCCAATCTAGAAGAATATCCTGCTATTTCTAAGAGACTAAAGCAAACGCGATTATTAGTATGTATGTATGTATGTTGGCGTTACAGTCCATGAAGGACCTGAGCCGAGCTTCTCTTTCAATCACCCATGTTGTGTGTGGTTTCATTTTCCCAGGTGAAAGGGACCTACAGTTTATTGCCGGTTCCGAACGGCGAATTTCGAGAAGCTTTGACAATTTTACTACAGGGGGTTTTGTCAGAGCCCCGCTGAGGAGAAACACCGTGAAAAACACGTTCGATGACATGGCTGTGTCGGGATTCGATCCCGTGTCATCGGCGTCAGAGGCCAGAGGCGATTATTAGTGCCTTCGAAAATTTGCCAAAAAATTGATTTTCAGCCGCTCCAAATAGTTGAGAATGAGGGATTTAGAAGGTATTCGAAAGTGCTGAACCCTGGATATGATATTCCCTCAAGAAAAAAAAGCAGAAATGCTTGAAGAGAGTTATACTATTGAGTCAAGAATCTTAAGGCAGAAATTACAAGACATCGATTTTATAGCCTTGACATCAGATATTTGGACGTCGGACAGCAATAAAGGTTTTATAAGCATAACGGCTCACTACATAGAGAAAGCAAGTATGAAAACATCGGTTATTTCTACTTCTGAATTAGAAGAAAATCATACTGCTGAAAATATAGCTAAGATAGTCCGAAAAATATTGGACGAATGGCAAATAGGTGCTAAAGTGGTAAGCATTGTCACAGACAACGCCGCATCTATGAAAAAAGCGTTTTGCGAAATTTTAAATAAACGCAATAATTTCTGTGTGGCGCATACAATAAATCTTGCCGTAAAAGACTGCATTGAAAAGCCCAGCTCGGAAAACTATCCCGGCAATGAGCGGTTATCAATCCCACAGCTTTTAAACAAATGTAGAGGCATAGTATTACATTTTAATCATAGTACTAAATCTTCGCATGCACTGCTCGACATGCAGATACAAATGAAAACAGACGTACTAAAATTAAAACAGGATATTCGGACTCGATGGAATAGCACTTTTTATATGCTTGAACGCTTGTTGAAAGTAAAAGTGGCTCTTTCCGCTACATTGACACTTTTGGAAACATCCCTACCTTACCTAGATCTTGACCAATGGGTTTTAACTGAGGAGATAGTGAAGCTTTTGCAACCATTCGAAAAAATAACAGTTATTTTGTCGGGAGAGTCATACCCCACATTATCGTGTACCATTCCGCTAGTGGTAGGACTGCAAAAGGCAGTGGCCAACAAAATTCTAAGTACTGAGTCCGCTAAACGTTTGCAACAGAATCTCCTAACCGTTATAGACAAGCGTCTTGGTGTTTATGAATCTAACAGAACAGCGGCTACATCGACCTTTTTGGATCCAAGATTCAAAAGGAAAGGTTTTGGTATGGAACTTCATGCTGATAATGCACAAATGTGGGTTATAAAGGAACTAAGGGATTACCTGATCAGTACTTCACCATCAAGCGTTAAATGTCAACCTAGCAGCTCAAATGCAGGTAAGATGTGAATTTTTATTTATTTATAATTTTTTGAAATAGCATATTTATATTTATTTTATTTTAAAATATAAAATGGTTTTCATATTTATTCACATAACTCAGCCGTCAGAACAAACTATGAAGATGATGAAATTTGGGGTGTCCTTGACAAAAAAATTTCGGAAACACAAACTATAATGACACCTTCTTCGTCTGCAGCAAGTATGATGAAGCAATACATCGATTTGCCGTATCTCGATCGAAAGAAAAACCCACTTGAATTTTGGGAGGAAAAGAAAAGTTTGTTCCCATCATTATATAAGCTTGCACATAAATACTTATGTATACCCGCTACATCGGTTCCATCGGAAAGATTGTTTTCCAAGGCTGGTTTATTGTGCAATGAACGAAGGAATCGCTTAGCTCCAAAAAAAGTTGACCAAATCTTGTTTCTCAACAGTTTTAAAAAATTAAAATGATTGTTTTACTTTTTACATTTTTAATTAATCTATGCCTGTTGTTTATGAGATATTTCAATATTGATTGTAACATGAAGTTCCTTGTTCTTGAGTACCAAAGTTGTGTATTAGTATTTTTCCAAATGAATTAATTTTTTTTTTTAATTTTGTCTGCTTTAATTATTTTTTGTTACCTAATGAATTAGTAATAAATAATTTTTTTTATTTTCAGTAGAATGTTTGCCCTGGTTTTAGTTCTTCAAAGCCTAGGAATAAAGAAAAATAATTCAAATAAGTTTGACATAAACCGAGTTTGCCAACTCGGGTTGCAACCCAGTTTGCTGGAATTCCAATTCGGGTTAACTCGGTTTAAGAAATTTGCGGTTCGGCACATCACTACTGGAGACGCTTGTTGATTAAGGCCCAGGTTCACCACGGACTGTAGCGCCACCTAAATAGGTAAGTATATTGCCAGGTGCATTTGTGACATGGAAATTTCTTAAATGGAATGAAGCAGGCCTTTTCTAGACCTGATGTTCACTCTCAGAGCCATACACTTCACAGATTTTTCGGTATATTTTTGCAGTGTTTTCGGCTCTTTTTCTAGTTAAAAGGCGTCAACACAAGTGATACCTTCGACCTGTGTGACATAAATACGAAAAACGGAAAAGTTCGAATGCTGTTCAGGCCATTTACTTATCTTTTCCATATCCATTTCCATTCCATTTTGAGGCCTGGTCATCGCACAGCTCAATGCACTTCTATCCCTATCAACTGCAGCCTTGCATGCAGCCACTCAACACCATTATTTGCTGAATCCATCCATCTGTCACCCATCCCACCACTGAACACGTCCACTGCACGCCGGTGTCGTCAAAACCTTCGTTGAATTGATAACCAACTGTCATCCGCGACAATGGCCGACGGCAATAACATGTCAAAATTACCAAAGTTTTTCTCCGTCTCTTTGGCATTTTGCTTTATTGGTTTTAATGCCCCCGAAACGGCGTGCAATTACAAAACGTAACGCTCAACTCTGCACACCCAAATGGCCACGCAGCCTGTGACGTTTTTCATTTAACCAATCCAATCGCCATTGCAACGTCAAATTACAATTCCAATCGATCGTGTTTACCAGCGATTCCCAAGTAAGAATTAATCTACAATTGGTTAGTCGCGTAGTTTTCTTTCGATGTGTTTTGCTCTTCGTCGACGTCGCTGCTGGCTAGTCATGTGCGTGCGTAATTAAATGGTTGCTTGTTTGTTCGCAGAGAGATAGAGGTTAGTGGCGGGTGGCGTCATGAATTTGGCAAAGACAACGTCGATGACGACGAGTAAGGAGAATGGGACGAGTTCGAGGGTGTTTGCGAAGCCGCTGCACTTGCAGCGATTGGAGGCAAGCCTGGACATGGGTCCGTTTATGTCGTTTGCGCATAAGATGTTGTCGCAACCGTTGGCCAGCACGGATTCCGAGACGGATGATGAGGAGAACGAGAGTGGTGGGCGAGCAGGTGGTCGGTATAAGGGAATCGATTGTTCCAAAGAAGGTGAGTTGTGTGGCGATGATGTGTTTTGAGGTGAACTGATAGGAATTTATTGTGTAGAGAGGCAGAGTGACAAGGCGCACGTTTACAACCTGTCGAATGTGACTAGTGAGCGGGAATGGCTGTGTGACGTCCTGTTGAGCGATACGGAGACTGAATCGGAGATTTCCGACGAGGATGACTACGTAAAGGAGATGCTGAAGTGTCACGTACGTGAGCAGAAGCTGCGAGAGTCGTACTACAAGAAGGAGAAGGTAAGGACGAGTGAAAAAGGAGAATTGCACACCTAACCGAGTCTAATTCTCTAGAACACCCAGTACGGGTACTACGGCACAGGCCTGTTGTCTGCCTATGACATGTTTCCGGAGCATCAGCGTTCCATTGTCGGAGTGCGCAAGCGACGCAAGGAACGTGAGAAGAAGGAGAAATTGCCGAAGATCCCGAAACCACGGAAGCAAAGGCGAAGTAAACACGGCGATCCGTCGACTTCGAACGACGCCAAGTCTCAGAAATGGGGAACATTACACAGTTCTCTGCAAATGAAGTCGGAATTCGGCGAGGACGGGTTCGATTCGAAGTCGCACAGCCCGATGGGATCGATGAAGATACCCCATTCGGGTCGTGGTCGCAAGAAGAAATCGGCACTTGCAAAAACGCCGGAGCTCATGGCCGCACGCCGTCGTAAAGTGTGGCAACTGATGTCGAAGAAGGAACTGGGCAAGATTCAGCGAGCCAAGGCGAATAATCACAAGGAAATGCTACAAAGCTGCAAGCGTGTCGCCACCATGTGCATGAAGGTGACTCGACAAAAGGCCATGCAGTCGCAGAAGATCATGAAAGAGACCATTTGGCGTGCGAAACGTCTCACACGCGAGATGCAGGGCTATTGGAAGCGATACGATCGCGTGGAGAGAGAGACTCGCCGTCGAATGGAGAAAGAAGCCGAGGAACAGCGTAAGATCGACGTGGAAATCATCGAAGCCAAGCGTCAACAGAGGAAATTGAACTTCCTCATCACGCAGACCGAATTGTATGCGCATTTCATGTCTAAGAAACTCGGTCACGGTACGGAGGAGGAGCAGTTGCGCATACTCAGCCAACTGGACGAGGAGGTGAATCATCGGCTTTCGGCTTACGACGACTATGATTCGAAACTGATGAAACAACGCGCCCAGAAGAACGCCACCGATGCATTCGACGCTGATCGGGCTCGTACCCGTCAGTTCGACGTAGGCATCAAAGCTGAAGACGAACCAGCGACGAGTTTGAATGACGGCAAGCCAGACCTGCCGCAGCCCGCGATGTTCCGCGGTACTCTCAAGACATACCAGCTGAAGGGAATGACGTGGTTGGCGAACATCTACGACCAGGGAATCAGTGGGATTCTAGCCGATGAGATGGGTCTCGGCAAGACCGTCCAGTCCATTGCTTTTCTCTGTCACATAGCCGAGAAATACGGCGTCTGGGGACCATTCTTGGTCATCTCCCCGGCATCGACACTTCACAATTGGCAACAAGAGATGCAGCGGTTCGTGCCTGACTTCAACGTCGTTCCGTACTGGGGTTCCCCAAATGAACGGAAGATTCTGCGCCAATTCTGGGAGCAAAAAGACCTTCACACTAAAGACGCAAGCTTCCACGTCGTCATCACTAGCTATCAGCTCATCGTCTCCGACTACAAGTACTTCAATCGTATCAAGTGGCAATACATGGTGCTCGATGAGGCTCAGGCGATCAAGAGCTCCTCTTCGATGCGTTGGAAACTACTTCTCGGCTTCAATTGCCGCAATCGCCTACTACTCAGCGGCACGCCGATCCAGAACAGCATGGCTGAGCTGTGGGCTTTGTTACACTTTATCATGCCGACCTTGTTCGACTCGCACGAGGAGTTCAACGAGTGGTTCTCGAAGGACATCGAGAGTCATGCCGAGAACAAGACTGGCATTGACGAAAAGCAAATCTCCCGATTGCACATGATACTCAAGCCGTTCATGTTGCGTCGCATCAAGAAAGACGTCGAGAACGAACTATCGGACAAGATCGAGATCATGGTCTACTGTCCGCTGACCACGAGACAGAAACTACTCTACATGGCGCTGAAGAAGAAGATTCGTATCGAGGATCTGTTGCATTACACCATCGGCGCGGGCAACGATGGCCATCACGTGGACAGGAATTTCACGTCGAATCTAATGAACCTTGTCATGCAGTTCAGGAAGGTATGCAACCACCCGGAATTGTTCGAGCGACGAGATGCGAAAAGTCCGTTCGCGATGAAGTGCGAAGAGTACGTCATACCGCGACTAGTGTACGACGAAGCGTTGTTGAGCATCGGTATACCCAGCAAGAGACACTTGCTGTACAATAGGTGAGTCGAGTGGAGGCGGAGTTGGTGCGGGAGTTCAGGCGTTTCGTTGCAGGTTCAACATCTTCAAGTCGGAGCACGTGTACAGGACATTGTTTGGCGAGGCCCGACGGGCGGGAAAGTCGAGGAAATCAGGGGAATACCCGAGATATGTTGATTTGGCGATGAATTCTTCGTTTAGTTTCAGTCGGTTCTGTGATTTGTGTCCAAAGGACATCCAAGACATGACTGTGGCGGGACTTATTGGCTTGTAAGTGGGCGTTGTCGCGCGGGTTTTCGTGTTTTGGTGTTTGTAATTGTCTCTTTTGCAGATTGAAGCGCTACTTAGAAGCGAAGAGGACGTATGCTGACTATGCTTATCGGTTGGAGTGGTGGGAGGATTATTCTTTGAAGAAAGCGTTTCTCCTTGAACCAACACTGCGAAACGCCCTCGACCGGAGGTTCCTTTCGGAGGATAGTGTCTTGAATGGTCTCCTCTTTACGAGAATGGTGAGTGTTTCTGTGTAAACTAGTGCTTTTAAGTTACTGCAGGAAGTGGGTAGCTCTCTGTCGACGGATCGGCACAGCGCAGTCTTTCCGCTAACACTTTGGACCTGTTGGTGTGTTATTTCCTTTAAACTTGTCCGATCGCTGTGTCTTGTCAGCGAATTCTCCGCATTCGAGCCACAGAGTTTCAGTGTAAACTCCCAAAATGTCGTTTTAGCAAATGGGGTGGAATGGGCAACTTCTTTAGGAGCTCCAGGGCAAGAGCTCACTTTGAGTGGTCCATATGAAGAGTTCAAATTTGAATCGAGCTGATTGGAGGATATCTCACTATCAACACATCGTAACGTTGTCTTCCAAGGCTGCAATTAACACTGGACTATTCCCACACCAAAGGCGATACGGATGTTTGCTGGGCTGTCGGGCTGTCACGGGTGTGGACAATCACAGCGCTCAAAAGGGCAACGAAAGTTAGAAACACAGCACCGTGGGGTAGTGTGTTGGCCTCTGACGCCGATGACACGGGATCGAATACCGACAACAGCCATGTTCTCTCCTATCCGGCGCTACAGTTCGGGCTGAACCTGGTCCTCAACCAACATGCCCCTCCATCTAGCACGATCTTTTGGTAGCCTTTTCCATTGCCTCACACCCAGTTGGCTGAGGTGCCCTTTCATCTGTGTCCACCACCTCAGATGCGGCCAACCTGTAGTCGAAGACTATTCTATCCGGAGCCGTGTTATCCATTCGCTCTACATGGCCTTGCCATCTTAGACGTTGGTGCTGCATACGTGGGTGATATTAAGCAGCTGCTGGAAATGCTGCTTAAATACATCCACGATCCACTATTCCCTGCGGGTCGGTGACAAGATTACCCTCGCAGTTTCGAAGAGCCAGGGTGCCCTTTTCGAAGCTTCCTGCAAGGCCTTTGGCCTTCTTGTAAAAGGCTCGTGTTTTATGTTTATCCCTAGACTCCTCGATATCCTTGAGCTGGGAGGCTGCGAAGATTCTTTTCTTTTGTCGCAGTAGTTTTTTCTCCTCCCTTCTTCTGGCTCGGTACTCTTCTTGCGCTGCCCTGGTTTTCCTCTGCAGCGCCTTTTGGTACGCCTCGTCGGTTGCTGCCTTTTTCTGCTCACACTCGCCATCATACCACGGCTACTTCCTGAATGGCTGAGCGGCAATGCAGCCACATATTATTGGCATTTGTGTTCGACGTAGGCATACCGTAGAGTCTTTCGCTCAGCTGCTCCCTGTAGACTCTGGCAACCTCCGGTGTGCTCAGGCGCCCAATGTCGAACCTCCTCCTGATGGGCTGGTGCAGCTTTCTGACATTGGACAGTCGAGCTCTGAATCTTGCTGCTACGAGGAAGTGGTCAGAGTCGACATTCGCCCCTCTGAATGTTCGCACATCCAGGATGTTTGACGAGTGCCTTGCGTCAATGAGCACATGGTCGATTTGGTTGGCGGTTCGCCCGTCCGGAGATCGCCAGGTTGCTGTGTGGATTCGCTTGCGAGGGAATCTTGTGCTACTTATCACCGCATTACGAGCTGTCGCAATGTCAGCGAGTCGGAAGCCGTTATCTGTTGTTGTATCGTGGAGGCTGTGCCTTCCGATCACTCCGCCAAGGGTGTTTTCCTTACCGATTTTGGCGTTGAAATCCCCGAGCACGTTTTTTACATCGTACTCCGGACAAGCTCCGTAGGCGTTGTCCAGGAGGTCATAGACGTCCTCCTTGATAGGGTCTTCAGCCTCGTCGGTAGGGGCGTGTGCACATATAAGGCTGATGTTATAAAATCTGCCTCTGATGCGGATCACAGCCAGGCGATCACTTATAGGTTTAAAGTCGATGACCTCCGACCTTAACCGCTTTCCCACGACAAATCCGCATCCCAGTAAGTGCAACCTTTTGTGACAGCTGTAATAGGGTCCCAATTTTTCTTCCTAATCATATCGTTTCCTCTCCAGCGTATTTCCTGGACCGCAGTAATATCCGCCTTGTACTGCGTGAGGATTTCTTCTAGTTTATGAGCAGCTCCGGGAGTGTACAGGGTTCTGACATTCCAGGAGCATACTCGCAAATCGTGTTCCTTTTTCGTGCGTTGTCGTCGTCGAGTATCCGTCCGTGTATCCGAGGCATCCCTTTTACGTGGGCGGATTGTTAGCCCGCCGCACAACCGCCATTCTGGTCGGGGTTTTGTCGCGGCATACGTTTGTTCACCTCCTAACGGTTGTTGAAGAGGCTATCGAGAGGGCGCCGCGAGGAGGCTGTATGTCAACTTGACCCGAGCATTTAATCAGGGATCGTTGCTGGCATCTCGCCAGGTTGAGAGCGATCAACATCTTTACCCTGTATGTCCGAGCCCATGCCCTCGAAGATGGCTACTCTTTAATATAAATCTCAGTGTAGATTCACCCGTTCCCTTCAGAAACCCCAAGCGTATTGACTGGAAGAAATTCAGCCAGATTGTTAGCCCTAAGCTTAGCAACCTACCTGATCCACAAGAATAGAGTCGGTACAAGTACTGGACGTGCAAGTAAAAACCTTTGAAAAGGTCATGGAAATAGCCTTCAAAGTTTTGTGCCCAGTCAAGCGCGGCAAGAAAACGTTCCCACCGTGGACTGCTAAAGACTGCTCTAAACTCTACAAAAAGGCTGTCAGTAAGGCCAAGTCACAGGCTTGGGCAGAGTACTGCAAGTCTATTGAATCCCTAAAGGATGCTGTTGAGCTTAGTAAAATCCGTTCTCCAACACCCCAACCCGTCCCTTATTAAAATGACAGTGTATGGGCAGTTTCCACACCAGGAATTCTTGGAACTCCTTATAAACCCCCACTTCCCTGGATGTGAAGACTTACACCATGGGACGACATCAATTCAATCATCACAAACGAAATTATTTCCTCGGCCATTTGCAGCTTCTCTCCATACAAGTCACCAAGTTTCGACGGGATATTACCGATAATGCTCTAAAATAGTTTGGATAAGGCTATACCCTGGCTAAAGGTGAGCTACCGAAGCTCGCTTGGACTCAGTTACATTCCCCAGACCTGGAGAAATGTTCGGGTCGTTTTTATACCGAAGGTTGGCAAGCGCGGGCAAGAATCCGCAAAGATTTCAGACCTATTAGCCTCACATCCTTCGTTTTGAATACCGTGGAACGCATTTAGACAGGCACTTCCGAGACACTCTAGGAAACACACATTTTTCGAAATCTCAATCCTCCAAGGGAGGGTCATATCGCCTCTACTATGGCTCATGGTTGTAAACAAAATCTTGAAAGAGCTTGAGAGAATCGGAACTAAGACAGTCGCTTATGCAAATGACGTGGTTATGCTGGTATCGGAGATGTACCTAAGCTAAGTCCCTGGACCACAGGATGTGGACTTATCGACCTTTAATCTCCCTCGACTCAACAACCAGACACTCTCTCTGTCTTCCGAGGCTAGATATCTAGGAGTTATCCTAGATCCAAAGCTCAATTGGAAGCTAAACGTAGAACATCGGGTACGGAAAGCATTAGCAGAACTTTTGTCAAAAAGAGGGGACAATGGTTCTGTGGATATACACAACCGTGGTATCCCCCTCATCTACGGAACACCAAACTTAACCGAGTCCAGAGGTCGGCCGGCATTGCTGTAACAGGGGTTGGACTTGAGACCTGCCTACGACTTCAACCGACTTCAGGATACCCAAATTCAACCTAAACAAAGCCGCCCAAGTCCATTCACCTGTGTAGGCGATTATTTCAACATCACTCCCTTATGGGTTCCTCGTCATAGCAACGAAGAGGGAAACGGAAAATCTGATGCGCTGGCAAGGCACGACTCAAAGGCACGACAATGCTCAAATTTCATGACCATAAGTGAGAGTTGGAACAAATACTGAGTTAAAGACCGCTAACTTGGCTGGCTTTGACACCAAACACGGTGTTCCTGATTACAGATCATCCAAGCTGTTTCAAAATTGACCCAGCTTGGCCAATCCTGCAGGAAAGCTCAGTATTACTCCTCCCATCAGTCGTGAAGAAGACCCCGAGATACTTAAACTTCTCCATCTGCTTCAATGGGACTCCACTAGCATGTAGAGTGCATTGGACAGGTGTTCTGGAAATAACCATAACCTCGGATTTGTCCACGTTAACTCTCATTCCAGCATCAGCACATACGGCCACAAACCAATCTAGCTCGCGCAGGAGTTCCGTCTGTTCCAATGTGCAACACTCCTCGCCTCGACTGCGCTGCAACATCCAGTCCATACATATCATGAAAAGGCGAGGTGACAAGACGAAGTCCAATGCCCACGGTGAAAGGTGTTGGTTTACTACCGTTAACCCGAACGCAACTGCTACAGTTTGTGTATAGAGACTGAATGGCCGTCAACAGAGGACCATCAATCCCATATTCCTGCCGACCACTCCAGAGTTTACCTCGAGGAATTCGGTCATACGCCTTTTCCAAATCTACATAGCAGCTGTAGATCGGTTTGGCGTACTCCCGAGCCTCCTCGAGTACCATTCTTGAAGTGAAAAGCTGGTCGGTTGTACTTCTGCCGTGACAAAACCCCCAGTGTTCATCCCCTATCCTGCATTCGACAATAACTCTAGAACGCGCCTCCAACACCTTAGCGTAGATTTTACCGGGGACCATCAACCCAGTCTGCCAATCGCTAGGTGTCTAACCGCATTCCCAGGCCACCTTAATGACACGAGAGAGCCATAGTACTCCCAGGCAATGGGTAAGCCTTAAGCATTTCTGGCCGAACTTCATCCACACCGGTGGACTTGCCAACTTTCAGTGATTCCGCCGTTGGACTATTCTCCGTCCCACTCAAGAACTATAGGTCTGTCCCCCTAAGCGCCCCGTTCGGGATTGATAGTCAGAAGACTTACTTTGATGGCGCTACAGTTCGGGGTGAGCCATGGCCTCAACCAACAAGCCTCTCCAGCCGGCCCGATCTTCGGCCAGCCGCTTCCAGTGCCGCACGCCCAGTTCGTTGAGGTCCCCTTCCACCTGTGGGCGCCACCATAATGCGGTCGTCCTCTGCTGCGTCGTCCCTCGGGGTTGGAGTCGTAGACTCTTCGGGCCGGAGCGTTGATGTCCATTCGCTCTACATGGCCTAGCCATCTTAGACGTTGGATCCGAAGACGTCTAACCAGGCCGATGTCGCTGTTCTTGGCCCGTACAGTTCTTGGTTGAATCTCCTCCATTCTCCGTTTACACAAACGGGACCAAAAATTGCACGCAGAATTTTCCTCTCGAAACGTCCAAGAGCCTCTTCATCCGCTTTTGATAACGTCCAAGCCTCAGCGCCGTAGAGGAGGACCGGGATGATTAAGGTGTTGTAGAGGGAAACCTTAGTTTTTCGAGAGAGGGCTCTACCACTCAATTGCCTCTTGAGCCCGAAGAAGCAGCGATTGGCAAGAGTTATTCTGCGTTATCTCAGCGCTGGTGTCGTTGCTGCTTGTCACTACCGAGCCAAGGTAGACGAAGTCCTTGACTACTTCAAAAGTATAGCTGCCGAAGGTGACGTTCTGACCAAGACGTCGGTGTTGCGCGTCTTTCTTGGATGACAGCATATATTTGGTCTTGTCCCCATTTACCCTTAGACCCACTTTAGCCGCTTCTGCTTCAATGCTTGCGGACGCCTCATTGACGTCTCGCTTTGTCCGTCCAATAACGTCAATGTCATCTGCGTGGGCAAGCAATTGTGTGGACTTGAAGTAGATCATACCTCTTGTATTGGCCGCAGAGTCCCGCACGATCTTTTCGTGAATAATGTTAAAGAAATCACATGACAGTGCGTCACCCTGTCTAAAACCTCTTTTAACATCAAAGGGGTCGGTTAGTTCACCTCCGACCTTAATGGAGCAGCGGGAGTTCTCCATAGTCATCCTGCATAGTCTGACGAGTTTGGCAGGAATGTTAAAACATGACATGGCTCTGCATAGCTCGTCTCTATAAACACTGTCATACGCGGCTTTAAAGTCGACGAAAAGATGGTGCGTGTCGACCTGGAGTCTTCTCCAAGATTTGCCGTAGTGTAAATGTTTGGTCTATCGTGGATTTTCCTGGCCTGAAACCACGCTGGTAGGAACCTATCAGATTGTCCACGAACGGCTTCAGGCACTTACACAGTACGGCAGAGAGGATCTTGTACGCGATGTTCAGGAGGCTTATCCCTCTGTAATTGGCGCAGTCATAGGGGTCGCCTTTCTTATGGACCGAGCAAACCATGGTGTGATTCCATTCATCGGACATGCGTTCTTTCGATCATATCTTGCAGATGAGTTGCTGCATGTTCCTGACCAGCTGCTTTAAACAGCGCCGCGGGGAGTCCGTCTGCTCCAGCAGCTTTATAAGACTTAAGTTTCGTTATCGCTATCTTGACATCGTCTAGGTCGGGTGGACGGGTTTCTCCTTCGTCTTCGTCCATTGTGAATGGTTCGCTCTGCCTGACGGCGGCATTTTGACTATCATCGCCGTTATACAGTCTGCAGAAGTGGTCCTTCCACAATCTCAGCATTGACTGTGACTCCACTACTAGTTGTCCGTGCTCATCCCTGCAGGCTTCTGCTCTGGCTTTATAGCCTTGGCATGTTCGTTTTACTTTCTGGTAAAATTTTCGAACGTCGTTCCTGCCGTAACATCTCTCCATCTCCTCGATCTCGCGCTTCTCGTGCTCCTTATTTTTCCTTCTCAGAAGCGCATGCTCCTCCCTCCTTTTCCGTTCATAGAGCTCGCGGGCAGCTCTCGTCCGTCGATGCAATGTGGCCATGTATGCATTCTGTTTCTCTACATGGGCCGGTCTGCACTCATCATCAAACCAGGCGTTTCTCGACGGTGGTGGCTCGAAACCGAGTATATCTGAGGCGGCCTCTCTAATGGCTTTCTGACAACGGCTCCATTGCTGTTCTATGGTTTCTGCAGATTGCATCGGGACCTGAGGGAGCTTGAGGGAGACTTGATCGGCGAAGGTCCTGGCGGTCTCCTGCGATTGCAGCTTTCCGACGTTAAATGTTGGTGTTCTTACTCGACTCCGTTGGTTCCGAGAAATTCGCATCCGTACCTTGGCTGCAACAAGGTAATGATCTAAGTCGATGTTGGCTCCTCGAAAGGTTCGGACATCTAGGATGCTAGAGGAGTGTCTGCCGTCGATCGCAATATGATCACTTTGGTTGGTTGTCGATTGATCGAAAGACCGCCAGGTCCCCTTATGGATGTTGAGGTGTGGGAATCGTGTACTTGCTACTACCAGCTTATGTCCCTCCATAAAGTCCACTAGCCTTAGTCCGTTTTCTGACGTGGTGTTGTGTAGGCTGTGTTTTCCAATGACCCGTTCAAAGATAGCTTGCTTACCCAGATAGTCAGAAGAGTTAGTAATTAATGTCGAGTACCTCCTGCCAGTCGGGATGGTTTCTCGTACTTGGAAACACAAAGGTGGCGGTGTTACCCAAACTTATAAATACTGATGCTTGAGGTAATGAGGAAATCAAATGAAGACTGACCTCTTTCGTTGATTTCCGTGCTCCCCCATAGAGAGTGTCTAGCGTTGGCGTGACATCCGAGGAGTAGTATCTTTACCCGCTTGGAGGCGCCTAACCATGTGCTGGACTTCAGCTGGTGGAGATGGCTGGCTTATCATGCGACATGTAGGCTGATGTCGTATATAAGTTCGGCTGGCCTGTGCCTTCTAGTTTAACCACTGTTCAATCTTCGAGCTAAGATGAAGACATAAGAAGGCTTAGGCTGTGTGTGTCACTGAGCCCTCGAATTATCGAATTGTTGACCCAGGGCTCAAGACAAGCAAATTCTCCGATGCATATTTCGAGTGCGAGGGATCAAACTGTATGACATTGAGCATGATGTTGTTGCCCTCCGTTTCTATCGATAGGCCCCCCAACAACTTGTCGGCTGCTACGTCGATCTCAACCAGATCGTCTTCTGGGCCTATTGAGCGGAAGATTTTGAGCTTGGCATGCCCTACGCCGAACTTTATTTTTAAGTCTGCTTCCTTCAATGCTTTCAGGCACTTTTCCTTGATGGAGAACAGATCAGCTAAGTTGATGCTGGACAAGTCGTCCGTGGCAATGTTGGGGTTCTCCAACTTGAGACATTGGAGAACCTTTCCACTGACTATAGTCGGACGAGGAAGCCAGATACGTGCCCTTGGTATCCTGGGGATTTTAAGTCCATCCCAGTCTTCGCTAATCTTAGCGATGCCCGCGCTAAGGGAATCACGATCCCCTCAGAGTCGAAGTCAGGCATCTAATCGCCGGGGGTTGTTCAGTATGTCTTTCACCGTCATCTCTGTGAGCTAAGCTTCGATGCTCGGCCACTTGTCCAGCATCTCTTTGTCATGGGGGGAGTTTACGTAACCCAGCGCGAACTGGAGGTAATCCCTCACTGCTTCCGCGTAGGTTGTGAACTTGCTAGGGGCCTTTTGCGTAGTACACGCAATAGCTGCTGCTACTGCGGCTTTCCTTCTTTTGGGAGCGATATAAGTCTCGCCTTGTTATTTGCATGGACTGTTCTTTGTGGCGAATGTACTCGTTCACCACTTCTTGGTATTTAGGTCGATCCTCCAAGTCTTTCTCATGAGGAGTGCCGGCCTCGTCAGTTTTAACAATCTTGCTAAGAATGAAAACGGCCTAAGGTACTTCTCTCTTATGATCTGGCTAGGGGTTTTCGGCTTTTTCAGCGGCTGTAGGTCGCTATGGCTGGTGGCTTTGGGCGCTGAATCAGATGGAAGTTGATTGGGCGTGGTTTGTTGATTTGGGGTACTATCGCTGATACCCCGTTCCGTAGACGGGCGTCGGAGGTGACCCTTAGCGTCCAGTTCTCTTTAACCACTTACTGGCCATGCCGCCTTTGGCGTGGATGCCTCAATACCTTGGCTTAAAACTGGATGGTGGATTTTAGTCGCCTCTTATGACAGGTATGCCTTAACTCGGGTGTAATCTCACCCCCTATCCGAAGGGAAGGCTAGAGGGCCAGCTTTGTACAGAAAAAAAAGTGGCAAGTTACCCAATTCACTCAAACCTCCTTGTGTCCAGCTTGTTCTACTCCGATTTCCTATAGTCCATTCGGATTTCAACTACATTTTCAACTACTCAGCTGACTCAATTCAATTTTTCTTTACTCCCAGACGTCAAAAGAGAGTTCGGTGTACACGTTCGGCGATTATCAACTGGTGAACATGCAAGAAACCATCGAGCATCGTGTGATCCGAAGTAGAAAACGTAAAATCCAAGAAATCGGTTTCACGCATCAGATCAAATCGGAAACCGACATCACCGACGACGACTACAGCCGTCAAGTGTTGCTTAAGGAAGAACCAAAACTCTTCAAATCACCACCAAGAGGACGACCTCCAAAGAATCCTGACAAGAACCTCAAGTCTACGACGTTCCTTCTACCCGAATTTCCACACATTCCTCGACCGGCGACGAAGTACACCTGCGAGCCTATCGAAATGCCGAGGTTCTTGTACGGCTTAGGACAGAGGATCCAAGCTGTCAAGAGGAGATCATAGTAAGTTCATGAAAGCCTCAAATGATGGTTGGTGGAGGCTGATGGGATTTTCCTTTTTTTTTTTTCTTTTGATTAGCTGCGAAAGCAGAGCAGCCGAGTGGGCTTTTATACGTCACATCCAGTGCGATAACCAGGACGGTTACAACTTGCTCTATGGTGGCTTAGAGCTATGCAAGCCGAGATATGGTTGGTCGTCTATCGTGATACCAGACAAGCAGACACTAGTGTCCGATGCAGGGAAATTGGCGGTTCTAGACAGTCTATTGACGAGACTAAAGGCGCAAGGACATCGAGTTCTTATCTACTCGCAAATGACCAAAATGATTGATCTACTCGAGGTGAGTCTGTCTATATGTCTGTATAGTTAGAGAACTTGTAATGATTGGGTTGCTTGCAGGAGTACATGTGGCATAGGAAGCATCGGTATATGAGATTGGACGGTTCGAGTAAGATATCGGCGCGACGTGATATGGTCGCAGACTTTCAAAGTCGCGCGGATATATTCGTCTTTCTCTTGTCGACGAGGGCTGGAGGATTGGGCATCAATTTAACTGCAGCTGACACGGTGAGTGACAAAGAACTATTAAACATTTGTATTGTGGATCATAGCAATGACCGGGCCGGGACCCCTACTATGTTAACTCTCTGCTGAATGCTTCCAATACCTCTGAAGTGTACGCGCAAGTTAATGCGGATGATGTTGCCGTTTTCTCTACCGGTTAGCGTTTGACGAACGTTTATTGAAAAGCTTAGGCAGCGCATACCTGATCGATGATTGGTGCAGGAGAATAGGGTCTCAGATGATCCTCTAAAGACTGAGGTAGGTCTACTCACGAGAAGGTGAGATTAGTGGGCTTGGCACAACTGCTACTCAAAAGTGTAATCATCGCAAGATAGCAAACTCGGTCAAGGCGTTCCCTCCTTTCTGGTACCGGTAAACGTCCTCCGGTCCTACACCGCAATGGGAGGACACCTAATCTTATATACATCGGTTGCTTAGTGGGACCAGCTGTCGCGTAAACACGTGATATCCTTTCTTAGCAAACTCCAACCAGCGGTCTGCAGATGAAACGGATGGGTGGAAGCTTTGCCAACACATCGAGCTCTGATACCATGGAAGGATTTGGAATGCCAATGAACTTGTGCGATGATCATGCCATCGGATGCAATGAAACCAGTCTTCCTACTGCACCGTAATTATACAGTCGAATTTCTTTGTCGATTGGACTGGTTTTGGCCAAATAATCAAGCAGAAGTATTCGCAGTTATACGAGCTACGTATTGTACTACGTTGTGGAGGACACATGGAAGGGAAGGAAGAGTGACAATTAAGCTGTGCTCAATCCTTCTTCTAATTCCATGATGGGAGAACTCAATACCTTTTTGAACGGAGTAGGCAAACTGATTTCCCTGATGCTTCTCTAAATGTCCCTGATCACGCCGAGATCCAAGGAAATGATATTTTCGCTGGGCTCGCTAGTGTAGGCCCAGGAGCTGAGCTCGATTTAGGCTTGCCCGCATCTAAGGTCAAGTGCTCTGTCAACGACTAGGTCCTGAACTGAAGGAGCACTGGTTGCAGAAGTTTTTAGGCATCGTTGTTCGATTTCCCTCTATACCGAGGGCTCCAAGATGGAGGCGGGTATAAGGAATGCAGTCTACTCCAACCTAACTCCCACTGCTGTGTGTACCAAGCGGAAATAACAGCGATAACGATGTACGAACTGTACTTACGTATCAGGCCAGCGATCCATGGAGGATCTGAGCCTGGGATATAGCTGCCTTCCATCCTTGACGGTCCCGGGCACGCTGTTTCCTGTTGTCAAGACCAAGATGTCTTACATCCGCGATTACTTGGTCTTTATACCGGAGGTTCGGTCTTCCTCTTCTTCTCGAACCAGGAAGGTCGGAGTCGAAGACCCTCTTAGCTGGAGAATAGATGTCCATGCGCTCGATGTGGCCGAGCCAGTGTAGTCGACGGATCCTTGCCTTCCGGACTACATCCACATCTTGGTACAGCTCGTAGAGTTCGCGGTTGTGTCTTCTTCTCCATTCACCTTCCTCAAGGAAAGAACCCAAAATCAGCGCCGCTGTCCTGCTTATCGTCCAGCTTTCGGCTCCGTACAGCAAGACTGGCAGAATGAGCGTTTTGTAAAGCATGACTTTGGTCTTTCGAGTGAGGAGTTTTGACCCCAGTTGTTTGGACAAACCGAAGTAGCAGCGGTTGCCAAGGGCGATTCTATGACGGATCTCCACTGTGGTGTCGTTTGTGCTGTCAATCGTTATATTTTGTCCAATGCGTCGAGCGACGGGTCGGTTTTTGCTTGACAGCATGTACTTTGTCTTATCCTCGTTGACCTTAAGACCAACTCGTTTCGCTTGTTCCTCAATCCCCGTGAAAGCTTCTACAACGTCACGCCGAGACCGCGTGATGATGTCAATATCATCCGCGTATCCTAGCAGCTGGACAGACTTGTAGAAGATAGTGCCTTCCCTGTTGGCTGATGGCAAGCCATCTGAGCCTGCGGCCTTGTTATTCTTCAGCTTCTGAATACCTGTGCCGACTTCTTCGATGCTGGGTGGGAGGACTACTTCAGCGACTGGAGTTGGGATTTCCTTAGTCCTTACCACTTTCTCTTGGTCATGCTCGTTAAGCAGCTGCTGGAAATGCTGCTTAAATACATCTACTATTCCCTGCGGGTCGGTGACAAGATTACCTTCGGTATTTCGTAGAGCCTGGGTGTCTTTTTTGAAGCCTTCTGCAAGGCTTTTAGGCCTCTTATAAGAGGCCCGTATTTTATGTTTGTCCCTACACTCCTCGATATCCTTGAGCTGGGAGGCAGCGAAGATTCTTTTCTTTGGTCGCGGCAGTTTTTTCTCCTCCCTTCTTCTGGCCCGGTACTCCTCACGCGCTGCCCTGGTTTTTCGCTGGAACGCCTTTTGGTACGCCTCGGCGGTTGCTGTCTTTTTCTGCTCACACTCGTCATCATACCACGGGTTTCTTGTCTGGGGTGGCAAGTAGCTCAAGGTAGTCTCGGCTACTTCCTGAATGGCTGTGCGGCAATGCAGCCACATACTGTTGACATTTGTGCTCGGCGTAGACATACCGGAGACCCTTTCGCTTAGTTCCCTGTAGACTCTGGTAATCTCCGATGTGCTCAGGCGTCCGATGTCGAACCTCCTCATGGTTGGCTGGTGCAGCTTTCTGACATTGGACAGTTGAGCTCTGAATCTTCCTGCTACGAGAAAATGGTCAGAGTCTTCGTTTGCCCCCTGAATGTTCGCACATCCAGGACGTTTGAGGAGTGTATTGCATCAATGAGCACATGTTCGATTTGGTTGGCGGTTCAACCATCCGGAGATTGCCAGGTTCCTGTGTGGACTCGCTTGCGGGAAGGTCGTGCTTACGGAGGCCGTTATCTGTTGTTGTATCGTGGGGAGGCTGTCCTTTCCGATCATTCCGTTGAAGGTGTTCTCCTTACCGATTTTGGCATTGAAGTCCCCGAGTACGACAAGCTCCGTAGGCGTCGTCCAAGAGATCATAGGAGTACTCTTTGATGGGGTTTTCAGTCTTTTCGGTAGGGGCGTGTGTTCATATGAGGCTGATGTTGTAAAATCTGCCTTTGGTCAGGCGATCACTTATAGGTTTAAAGTCAAACGTCCGCACCCCAACATGTGCAATCTTTTGTGACAGCTGTAATAGAGTCGCAATCCTTTTTCCTCATCGTACCGTTTCCGGTCCAGCCTATTTCCTGGATCGCAGTAATATCCGCCTTATACTGCGTGGGGGCTCTTTCCAGTTTATTAGCAGCTCCAGGGGTGTACACGGTTCTGACATTCCAGGAGCATACTCCCAAATCGTGTGCCTTTTTCGCGCTCACACTCATAACTTGTTACATGGGCGGGTTGTTGGCTCGCCACATCCGCCAGTCTGGTCGGGGTATTGTAGCGCCCTCTTGCCTGGGGCGATCGCTGCATACATTTATTCATCTCTCAACGATTGTTTTAGAGGCTATCCAGAGGGCGCCGCTAGGAGGCTTTATGTCAACTTGACCCGAGCATTAAAACAGAGATCATTGCTGGCATCTCGCCAGGTTGAGAGCAATCATCAATTTTATCTTGTATGTCCGAGCCCATGCCCTCTTTCGTACGAACTATAGAGGCTATCAACCTTCAATGGAACGAAAGTAACATCGGCTTTATCACCAAACAAATCTGGCTTAAGCTAAACTTAGGACGGACTAGGGACGTTGTGGCAACCAAAAGGGAAACCTTAAGCACATTGGTGGGTGTCACTACAGCTC
The DNA here is from genome assembly GCA_951905685.1 of Eumerus sabulonum. Lineage (NCBI taxonomy): Eukaryota > Metazoa > Arthropoda > Insecta > Diptera > Syrphidae > Eumerus > Eumerus sabulonum. The sequence continues at coordinate 14,240,819 of OX645060.1, forward strand.
GCCATTGGTCACCATGCCGTCAAACTAGGGCTACCTGCCAATGACTTTTGCCGTAACTGCATGGAAAGAGGAATCAATTCACCACCTCCTCTGCTCATGTCCCTCTTTTGCGAATCGCAGGAGGATCTACCTCGGCGCGCCCTTCTACGATAGCTTAAGTGAACTAGCAAGTATAAAAATAGGTGATGTCACATGGACCATGTGGTATCAAAATGTGCCGACTTCGGCCTACGTGTGGCGTACCTAACCTAGACATCGTTATGGGCTACTACACTTGCTATTAGTGAAACGTCCATCTGCATTGTATGGGACGAGCAAGAAGACACTGTGGAACGCTTCTTCTTGTTTGGTGTGGGCCAAATCCCTTTTTGTTTGCCCCGAAAAACGAGTGGCTGGTTCTTCGACGTAGTTGAGGAACACAATCCCAATGGCTGGTCTTCATTACCACTACGGAATACAGCAACGTTTTCTTCCTCTGTAGAGACTCTATGCATACGAGTAGGTGGCTTGATATCCAATAGCGTGAAATCGGTGCGAAATTGTGGCAGGCAAGAGATCATTTATTAAAACGAGAAAGGGTGTCGGAGACAAAACGGAGCCCTGGGGAACATCAAAGTCGACTGATCTTTGCGGCCTATTGTTGTGATATTCCCCGCTTATACTTACTTACTTAGGTGGCGCTACACAGTCCGGTGTGAACCTGGCCCTTAACCAACAAACTCCTCCAGCTGGCACGGTGTTTTGCTAGCTGTTTCCAGCGGAGCAATCCCAGTTGGTTAAGGTCTCCTTCCATCTGTGAGCTCGACCTTAGATTCGATTGTCCTCTACTGCGTTATCCCTTGGGCTTACGCCAAAGGCCAGGCCTCTACGCCTTAGAGGGGGACCGGAATGATTAAGGTTTTGTACAGCGCAACTTTGGTCTTTCGAGAGAGGGCTCTACTTCTCAATTGCCTCTTGAGCCCATAGAAGCAGCGGTTGGCAAGAGTAACTCTGCGTTTGATCTCAGCGCTGGTGTTGTTTTCGCTGGTCACTAGTCAGCCAAGCTAGACGAAGTCCTTGATTACAGCATATACTTTGTGTTGCCCTCGTTTACCGACATACCCATTTTGGTCGCTTCCGCTTCATTGCCCACAAACGCTTTATTGACGGCTCACTGTGTTCAACCAATCACGGCAATATCATCCGCGTAAGCTAGCAGCTGAACAGACTGTTGGAAGATCGTGCTTCTAGTGATAACTTGTGAGTTTCGCACGATCTTCTTAAGTAAAATGTTGAAAAAGTCACAGGATAGCGCGTCGCCTTGCCTAAAACCTTTTTTGATATTGAAGATCTCTATTAGTTCGTTATCGACCTTTATGGACCAGCGAGAGTTTTCCATCGTCATCCTACACAATCTGACAAGATTGGTAGAGATGCCAAAACTAGACATGGCTCTATACGTCTCGTCTCTACACAGGCTGTCATACGCGGCCTTAAAATCGACGAAAAGGTGGTGGGTGTCGATTTGGTATTCTTGGATCTTCTCTAAGATCTGCCGCAATGTGAAGATCTGGTCTATTGTGGACTTACCTGGCCTGAAATCACACTGTTAGGAACCAGATTATCCACAAAGGGTCTCAGGTGTTCACACAGTACGGCAGAGAAGATCTTGTATGCAATGGTTTTCGACGAGAGACTTAAAACCTCTGCTACCTTTGGGACATTGTACGATTTTTCGCCTCAGTTTTGCAGTCTTTTCTAGCTTGTTTATATGTATCTTTTACAGTTTTCCTCGGTATGACTGCACTGCAAATGCTGGTGTGTTAAACAGCACCCAGCGTGTCGTTCGTCGCACTCTTTAAGATTAAGTGTGTCACTTAACACGTTTGATCCTTAAAATTGGGACACTTATTCGTGTTAAGACTATAACACGTTCAATTGCGTGCCATAAGTAAAAGGTCTAATGTGTGTTGCAGCGACACATTTCTCTATAATTAACACACATTGGATCAGTCAATTAAACAAAACAGGACTCTCAGCCATTCGACATTGGTCCTTCGAGCCGGACGGCATGGTCGTCATGAGGTTGCTGATGTTGAACAACAAAACAACAAGTTGCAGTGTGTTTTCATGATAACATACTTGATATTGCATAAAAAATGACTACAACGAAAACACACACTTTTGTGTGTTACAGCAACACACTTGCCATTTACAGTGTGGCAATATCCCGGATACGCGAGGGCTCATTCACAAGCTAAGTTAGTTGGTTCACCTCAGCAAAAATGTCGACATATATACCTTCCTTCGGGTGTTATCCGTCCAGGATGTTGAAGCTACTGAGAAGTGTGAACATAGAAATCGCCCGCTATAATGATTTCAGTGCGAAGAAGCAGGGAACAATTTCTTTGGATGGAGTCAGACAGTGCATCAAACGCGTCGAACGTGACGTCTTTCTCCAGGCGTGGGCTTCCCTAAAGACAACTGTAGTGAATTGTGCGCTTACGAAGGGTGGACTTAAGCCATAAGAAATTAAATTCCTAGGTGGATGGTTGGCTATACTGCGGAAACAGCTGGTAAACAATACCACTACGAACGTAGATGGCGAAACCGAGGTGAGAAACGAATAATGGCACTAAGCTATATCCAGGAAGACTAAAATCCGAAGGATCCGAATTTTCATCAAACAGTGTTTCACAAAGTGCCAAAACAGCTGGTTTGTGAGGAGAAACATGGGCATACGTCAGGTTGTGCAGGTTGACAATGAAGAATTATTTCTGCTCTATTATGGTCGGTAAGGAGTTAACCGAGACCTTCGATGTCAGAAGTCGGAATTCTAGGGAGGCACGATATAATTCAAGCCTGCCGAATAGCTCGCATACGCTGATGACATTGACGTGATTGGGAGAACGCAGCGAGATGTCACAATGAAGCTTTTGTGAGCAATGAAGCAGAAGTGTCTTAAGTGGGTCTGAAGGTAAACGAGGGTAAAACCAAACATATGCTGTCGTCAAAGAAAGACGCACAACACCGACGTCTTGGCCAGAACATCACCTTCGGCAGCTATAATTTAGATGTAGTCAAGGATTTCGTCTACCTTGGCTCACTGGTAACAAGCGGCAACGACACCAGCGCTGAAATTAGACGCAGAATAACTCTTGCCAACCGCTGTTCCTTCGGGCGCAAGAGGCAATAGAGAAGTAGAGCTCTCTCTCGGAAATCTAAGGCGACCCTCTATAAAGCCTCATTCATCGCGGTCCACTTCTACGGCGCAGATGCCTTATTAAAAATGGATGAATACGCCCTTGGTCATTTCGAGAGGAAAATTCTGCGTGCAATCTTCGGTCCCGTTTTACCTTGACGGAGAGTGGAGGAGAGGATTCAACCAGGAACTGTACGGGCTGTACAGCTACATTGGACAAGTACGACGTCTACGAATATAACGTCTAAGATGACTAAGCCATGTAGAGCGGATGAACAGGACAGTTCCGGCCCGGAGAGTTTTCGACTCCAACCCCGAGGGAGGACGTTGCAGAGGACGGCCGTATCTAAGGTGACAAGGGACCTCAACCAACGGTGTGCGACACTGGAAACAGCTTGCAGAAGAGCGTGCTACCTGGAAAAGCTTGTTGGTTGAGGCCCAGGTTCACCCCGAACTGTAGCACCACCTAAGAAATTAGGTTAAAGAAGCTAAAGAACCCTCCTTTCTTGTGGACTAGACAAACGATAACTTGCTTGTTCTCAATTAACTCATATCTAGTTGCATGCAGTTGAAATGGATCATTCTGCCTGACAGCGGTATATTGACTAACATTGCCGTTATACAGTCTGCAGAAATGGTTTTTCCATATTCTCAGCATCGACTGCGGTTCTACTACTAGGTGTCCGTTCTCATCCCTGCAGGCTTCCGTTCTGGCTTTATAACCTTGGCATGTTCGCTTTATCTGTTGATAAAACTTTCGATCGTCACGCCTGCAGTAACACCTCTCCAAATCCTCAATCGCGTGCTCCTCGTGCTCTTTCTTCTTTCTTCTAAGAAGCTTATGCTCCTCCCTACTTTTTAACTCGTAGAGCTCACGAGCTGCTCTTGTTCTTTTATGCAGCGAGGCCTTATATGCATCCTGCTTCGCTGTATGAATCCTCCTGCACTCGTCATCGTTTGTATAGGCAGATATAAGTTCGAGATAGTTAAGGACTTCGTCTACCTTGGCTCCGCAGTGACCTGGAATAACGACATCAGTTCCGAAATCAAACGCAGAATCACCACTCTTAGGTAGGTAGGTAGGTAGGTAGGATCGTAGCCTTTCCAGGATTGAGAAGAATGCACATAGGCAAGGGAGGCCCGTTGTGCAGCTACGAGGGGGTTTTACCCACCTATTCGTGGAACCATTTTGTGCTTCTTAAGAAGTTAAGAAGTTCAGGTATCCCTACATTCTGAACATCTGTCAGACCGTTAAGGAAGTAAGAGTCTAGGTAACGTTCCCTGATACAGAGAAGGTGGTGAAGCTTCTGCAGAAATCATTCGGAACTATTCCTAGTTTTTGTGCGTGACTGCTAATGAGGCAGTGTCCTGTGATGACACCGATGACCTTTTAGATGTCAGTTCTTTTTAGGGAGATTATACTCCTTGTTCGTTGACTGTCAAGCCGAGGCCAGATTTGCCTGGTGATGACGCAGGTATGTCCCTGGGTCCATCTCAGGTTCTTCTCGGCCCTGGCGAGATTGGTCAGATTATGTTGAATGGTTGCAAGGGGTACTCCCTCACAAGCCACGATTGATTGTAGCGTCGTTCCTTGTTTGGCGAGTGTGTCGGCTTTTTCATTTCCTGTTATGTCACTGTGTCCCGGTACCCAGATAAGCTGTATGTTGAACTGTTCTGCCATCTCGTGAAGAGATCGGCGACAGTCGAGACTAGATTTTGATGTGTGCACATAGGACTCCAACGACTTTAAGGCTGCTTGACTGTCTGTGAGAATGCGAATATCCGTGGTGGATATTACGTTCCATTTCAGCCAAGACAAAGCCTCTTTTATTGCCAACAGTTCCACCTGGAAAACGCTGCAGTGATCTGGTAATTTTAGAGCTTTATAAAGCTTAAGTTGTTTGAAGAATACTCCACTACCCACCCCGTATTTGGTTTTAGACCCGTCAGTGTAAAAATCCACTCTTGCCAATCGCTGTTTCTTTGGGCTCAGGAGGCAATTGTGTAATAGAGCCCTCTCCCGAACGACAAAGTTGACTCTATATAAGATCCTTATCATCCCGGTCCTATGGTATGCCGCAGAAGCATGGACGCTATCAAAAGCGGATGAGGAGGCCCTTGTTCGGTTCGAGAGAAAGATTTTGCGCGTGATTTTTGGGCCTATAAACGCAGACGGGGGATGGAGGAGAACATTCAACCACAAACTTTACGGGCTGTATAGCGACATGAGCTTAGTCAGGCGTTTACGGATTCAACGCCTAAGATGGCTGGGCCATGTAAAGCGAATGGACACCACAGCTCCAGCCCGGAGAGTCCTTGAATCCAATCCCGAGGAACGAAGATGCAGAGGACGGCCGCACTTAAGATGGCGCACATAGGTGGAAGGGGACCTCAGCCAACTGGGTGTGCGGCAATTGAAAAGGCTAGCGAAAGATCGTGCTAGATGGAGGGGCATGTTGGTTGCGGCCTAGGTTCACCCCGAACTGTAGCGCCCACTAAGAAGAAGAAGAAGAAGTTGCATGCAGTTTGTCTGCACTGCAGCGTGGCGTTTCAATTTAGTGCTAGTGTTACCCTTAGCATATGGCACTGCGACCTTTGCGGATCTATTGTGCCTGCTAGCCGATTAGCCGAGGAGCTTCTCCGCTTCCGTAATGAAGTTGAGAACCAAGGTGATCCCCTCAGGAGTCATAAATTCGCTGAGAAAGATACGCTTCCTAAGATGGCAGAGAGCAGCACACTCACACAGTATGTGTTCCGCCGTCTCTTCGTCCTCGAGACAGAGTCGACACTCAGTTTCAGACGAGAGGCTAATTTTGTTTAGATGATATCTCAGACCGCAGTGTCCTGCCAGGTAACTGACTGGTCTTCTGATATCCACCCTATTGAGTTTGAGTATGTCACTAGGGTGTTTGTTCCGAGGTGGTATAAGTCGTTTCGACTGACGGAGTCCCTGAACGCTGTTCCAATAGGACAGGTGTTGCAATTTTCCCCACTTGTCTAAGAGGAAATTGGTCTTAGACTTGGAAGTGCCGCAGAATGGTTCGGGACCTATATATTTATCGGTGGAACCTTTCCTTTCATTGTCCTTAATACCTTTGTGCCCTGGCACCCACCCAAGTTTGACATTGTTTCTTTTGGGGAGGGTATCATGGCATTCCTTGTCGGTTTTTGAGTTCGTGCTGTACGAACCCAGCGCTTTGAGCGCTGCTTGGCTGTCAGAGAGTATATTGATGGTTATTCCTCTAATGCCAGTCTCAAGATTTAGATTGGCGCATGTTAGGATTGCATGCAACTCTGTTTGAAAGATGCTGGGACTCATTCCCAGGGCCTTCGAGATCTTGCAATTTGGTCCAAAGATGCCGGCGCCAACGCCAGAAGTAGTCTTGGAGCCATCCGTATACCACCTAAGGCCTTTGATATTTAGCAAGGGATCACTGTTTTCCCATGCCTAGCGATCTGGGATCAATATCTGCCTGCCTTCTGTCGTCATCAAACCAAGAGTCTCTCCCGGGTGTTGTCTTAAAATCTAATACATTAGAGGCGGCATCCCTTTGACAACGTGTCCATTGCTGTTCTATGGTTTGCGCAGTTTGCAACGCGTCTTGAGAGAGCTAGAGGGAGATATGACCCGCGAATATCATGGCGATCTGATGTCAAATTTTAGTGGTCTTATTAGACTGCGAAGGTACGATAAAATAGTGATCTGAGCCAATGCTGGCTCCTCTGACTTACTTACTTACTCATCAGGCCTGCGATCCATGGAGGATCTGAGCCTGAGCTATAGCTGCCTTCCATCCTTGACGGTCCCGGGCACGCTGCTTCCAGTTGTCAAGACCAAGATGTCTTACATCCGCGATTACTTGGGCTTTATACCGGAGGTCCGGTCTTCCTCTTCTTCTCGGACCAGGGGGCTCGGAGTCGAAGACACTCTTAGCTGAAGCGTTGATGTCCATGCGCTCGATGTGGCCGAGTCAGTGTAGTCGACGGATCCTTGCCTTCCGGACTACATCCACATCTTGGTACAGCTCGTAGAGTTCGCGGTTGTGTCTTCTTCTCCATTCACCTTCCTCACAGACAGGACCAAATATCCGGCGCAGAATTTTTCTTTCGAAAGAACCCAAAATCAGCGCCGCTGTCCTGCTTATCGTCCAGCTTTCGGGTCCGTACAGCAAGACTGGCAGAATCAGCGTTTTGTAAAGCATGACTTTGGTCTTTCGAGTGAGGAGTTTTGACCCCAGTTGTTTGGACAAGCCGAAGTAGCAGCGGTTGCCAAGGGCGATTCTATGCCGGATCTCCACTGTGGTGTCATTTGTCGTTTGCCCCGAGGTAGACAAACTCCTTAACTACCTCGAAATTGTAGCTCTCAATTGTTATATTTTGTCCCAGGTGGTGAGCGACGGATTGGTTTTTGCTTGACAGCATGTATTTCGTTTTGTCCTCATTGATCTTAAGACCAACTCGTTTCGCCTGTTCTTCAATCGCCTTGAATGCTTCCACAATGCCACGGCAGGAACACGCGATGATGTCGATATCATCCGCGTATCGCAGCAGCTGGATGGACTTGTAAAAGATAGTGCCTTCCCTGTTGACGCCTGCCCGTCGCACTATCTGCTCCAGCACCAGGTTGAAGAAGTCACATAACAGCGCATCTCCTTGCCGAAATCCGGTGCATGTTTCGAATGGTTCCGAGGTCCTAGAACCGAGTTGCACGGTGCATCGCGTGTTTTTTAGCGTGGCGCGACACAACTGGATCAGTTTTACCGGGATCCCGAATTCGGACATCGCCCCAAACAGTTCTTCACGATGAATGCTGTCGTATGCGGCTTTGAAATCGATGAAAAGATGGTGTGTATCGATTCGAAACTCGTTGGTCTTTTCCAGGATTTGTCGAAGTGTGAACATTTGGTCTAAAGTTGATTTGCCGGCCCGGAAGCCGCACTGGTAGCTGCCGATTAGTGCGGTGCAAAATGGTTTTAGACGTTCACACAATACGCTGGACAGGATCTTGTATGCGACATTGAGCAGGGATATACCTCTACAGTTCTTGCAAGACGTAGGATCGCCTTTTTTGTGGATGGGGCATATAGAGCTGGTAATCCAGTCGTCGGACATGCTTTCGTCTTCCCAAATTCTGCAGATGATCTGGTGCATGCTCCCTACCAGAACATCGCCGCCAGCCTTGAAGAGCTCTGATGGCAAGCCATCTGAGCCTGCGGCCTTGTTGTTCTTCAGCTTCTGAATAGCTGTGCCGACTTCTTCGATGCTGGGTGGGAGGACTACTTCAGCGGCTGCAGTTGGGATTTCCTCGGTCCCTACCACTCTCTCTTGGTCATGCTCTTTAAACAGCTGCTGGAAGTGCTGCTTAAATACATCCACTATTCCCTGCGGGTCGGTGACAAGATTACCCTCGCAGTTTCGAAGAGCCTGGGTGTCTTTTTTTGAAGCCTTCTACAAGGCTTTTAGCCCTCTTATAAGAGGCCCGTATTTTATGTTTGTCCCTAGACTCCTCGATATCCTTGAGCTGGGAGGCAGCGAAGATTCTTTTCTTTAGTCGCGGTAGTTTTTTCTCCTCCCTTCTTCTGGCTCGGTACTCTTCTTGCGCTGCCCTGGTTTTCCTCTGCAACGCCTTTTGGTACGCCTCGTCGGTTGCTGCCTTTTTCTGCTCACACTCGCCATCATACCACGGGTTTCTTGTCGGGGGTGGTAGGTATCCTAAGGTGGTTTCGGCTTCTTCCTGAATGGCTGAGCGGCAATGCAGCCACGTATTATTGGCATTTGTGTTCGACGTAGGCATACCGTAGAGTCTTTCGCTCAGCTGCTCCCTGTAGACTCTGGCAACCTCCGGTGTGCTCAGGCGCCCAATGTCGAACCTCCTCCTGATGGGCTGGTGCAGCTTTCTGACATTGGACAGTCGAGCTCTGAATCTTGCTGCTACGAGGAAGTGGTCAGAGTCGACATTTGTCCCTCTGAATGTTCGCACATCCAGGATGTTTGACGATTGCCTTGCGTCAATGAGCACATGGTCGATTTGGTTGGCGGTTCGACCGTCCGGAGATCGCCAGGTTGCTGTGTGGATTCGCTTGCGAGGGAATCTTGTGCTACTTATCACCGCATTACGAGCTGTCGCAAAGTCAGCGAGTCGGAAGTCGTTATCTGTTGTTGCATCGTGGAGGCTGTGCTTTCCGATCACTCCGCCAAGGGTGTTTTCCTTACCGATTTTGGCGTTGAAGTCCCCGAGTACGATTTTTACATCGTACTCCGGACAAGCTCCGTAGGCGTTGTCCAGGAGGTCATAGAAGTCCTCCTTGATAGGGTCTTCAGCCTCGTCGGTAGGGGCGTGTGCACATATAAGGCTGATTCAGAGGCTGGCTCCTCTGAATGTTCGGATATTCAAGGTGCTGGAAGAGTGCCTGGCGTTGATAGTAACATGATCGATCAGGAGACTGCCAGGTCCCCTTAAGGACTTGTGCTACTAGAAGAGCACGGCCCATTGCAACGACAATAATCTGTTTTCGTACGGGTTGTTAGGTAATTTGTCCTTTTCCATGCGTTCAAGTACGGTCTCTTTACTGAACTTCGCATTTTAGTTCCCTACGACGATTTTGGTGTCACAACTTTGACATGTGGTCGCAGGAGTTAGCTTTAAGCCTGTCGTCTTTTTTCTTTGGGCACATGGACGCATTACTTCTTTCAAATATCAGCTGGCACAAGCCTGGCATACAATGTATAATCAATAATCGTTTCAAGATACACTTATCCACAAGGTCATCGAAAGCCACGACGATCTACTTTGTTGCGACATTCCACAACAACAAAGGAAAAAATCCAAAGTCCGTTCAAGTCCACTTCCGTTGTGAAACACACACGCAGAGCACGCATCGTGGCAGTCATCTCTGGTCGCAACTCTCGCTAATTATCCATAAGGATATCCAGATACTCTCGAAGAATTTTCAATGTAACCCGTCACCATCCATCGCATCCCTTTCGAATCGGGTAAATGACAAAAATCGCCTGCAACCTGTTATGAAAATTCCATAAACGAGTCAAGTCGTCCGTTTGGCAATGAAAGAACCTCAAGTCAGTCAGCTTCTACCCGCCGCATGTACGTAAAGTTCAGTCCAACCGGTTGCCTCTTGCATGCCTGCACTCACGATTGATTCCGTGCCACAGCCGCCACATACCCCCGGCGAGATAGCAACTAAACCGCCTTCACCGAAAACTATTCCCAGATGTGCAAGCGACAAATGTCGCATCCAACCTTATGCTACTTCATAAATCAATTAAACTCTGCCATTTCTTGCTCTGCCAAGTGCTCGTCATTGCAGAGAGCATTATCGTTCCCTTGCCTCCATTGCCTTGCTGGCGGTGGTAGTTTTTGCTTCGTGTCACTTCTTTGGCTCCAATAACGATGTCTGTGGAGCGCACAGCTTCTCTCTCCTTGTCTGCGCATTGGATGCCATAGCGTGCCAGCTGATGACAGACCGCGGCCAAGTACTCATGCATAGCTAGTAACTAGTTGTAGTCATCCACATCCATCCATCCGTTCGTAGTGAGTGCTCTTTAAAATGCAAGTATCGCTACCGATTAAAGGTGCGATCAATAAATAATGACGACTAGCAAGAACGGGGCGGCAAAGGACGGATGAATCCGAGCAAGGCTGCTGATTCACTCGATGTCAACAAATAATCTTTCCCACATCTGCCGCAGGCATGACGCATGCGCTTACCGTTCAACTCTCACCGTCTAAATCCCATCGCCTGCCGGCCGAAATCCATCCATGCCACACCGAACTAGGTACTCGGAATTTATTATGGACTCGGCTCTACTCTTCGATATTCGATTTCCTGATACTAGGTTAACCTCGCGGGATGGACTCCCTTCGGTGCTGCCGCGGCACCTAACTACTTGGTATTCCCCATGCCATCCGTCGCCTCGAATCACCGCCGATCTGATCGGACGGATCTCGATTCGACGGAGGCGTGTTCTATGTGCTTAAACGTGTAGAGTGGTCTACAATCGCTCGGAAGGATCTATAATTTGCTTCAGCAATAAATTAGCCATTTGTGTGCCATCGACGGTGATTGGTATTCGAATCGTTGTACAGATATTTGGGTGCCGAAAACGTTCACTCAGTTTCTGGGAACGGACCCTTGATACGCGCAAAATGGCTTAGCTTGAACCTTTCGTCCGAGTTGATGGTTGTCACCTGAAATTCCATGTCGTCGATTCGGATTCGGAAGCATTTGGAACATTTTCGGTTAGCTATCGACGGCTATTGTGATGGGAAAAACCATTTGTTTCCACGATTTCGGGATTAAGTAGTCGCACGTCCGGAATATACCCCGCCCTGAGGCACTGGAGGATGTTTGTTGTTTCATTCCTCGTCTGCGTGGAATTTAAATACGAATTACTGGGCGATGAAACACTTTTCCACTAATTTACGAGAGTATCTCGAAAGCAAATTCACAAATTCCACGCGCACTCTGGCTGGCCCATGTGGGAAATTTACGAGTCCGAGGACGGCATCAGTAAACGATTGAATTTCAAGGCGATTTACTTAGCTGTCGCTGTTCGGTCGTAATTTATGTTGTGTCGCTTTGGTTTGGTCTTGAGCAGTCTTGTGTGATGTAGTGCGCTTTCCTGTAACTCCCAATCGAATTCGAATCGATGGTTTTACGACCTTCGGGTAAAGTCGATGATCGCCAGTGAAACGATTTGGGCAATGATCGGCATTTAAAGTTGGACAACGAGAGCACCCTTTTTGCCAACACAGTATGTTGGACTGCTGAAAGGGTCTGCGAAAAGCCTGCAATGTTTCGAGGTTGTATTTCGTTGGCGGATTCGTCATTTTCTCATCTTTTTATTAATTGTTTGCATTGCTCGTCAGTTGTCCATTTTTTTAAAGGAATGAGCAGCTCATTTGGGTAAACCTTTGGTTCGAGAATCAGCTTTTGGGCAAAGCTTTCTTTAAATCAGACATGGGAGTAATGCATTATTTCATTTCATTTGGTGGGCGTCTCCAGCTGGTACGGTCTTTGGCCAGCTGTTTCCAGCGCCGCACGCCCAGTTGGTTAAGGTCCCCTTTAACCTGCGTGCGCCACCATAGATGCGGCCGTCCTCTGCCACGCCTTCCCGGGGTGGATTCGGAGACTCTTCGGGTCGGAGCTGTATTTTCTATGCGCTCTACATGGCCTAGCCACCTTAGACGCTGTATCCGTAGACGTCGTACCAGGTCGATGTCGCTGTACAACCCGTACAGTTCTTTGTTAAATCTTCTTCTCCATACGGGCAAGCCCGTAACTCACCACTGCCTGTGAGCGCATGCAGCTTGCGCTCCAATTTGTCTCTGACTGGTGTGGCAGAGAGGTTTTATCGATCAACCCAAATAAAACAATCTTAATCCCATTTACAAAGAGGAGAAAGGTACAGCCCTGCTCAATCTTTCTAAATGGCACACGCATAGGATTTTCAGAGGATGTAAAGTATCTAAGTATTGACCTAGACCGCAGACTCAACTGGAACTCCAATATCAAAACTAAATTTACGAAAGCGACTAAGGCCATGTGGGCCTTACTTACGGCAAAACCTGAGGACCTAAACCTAAGGTAGTCCACTGGGTATACACCGCGATAGTAAGACCTATCGTCACCTGTGCGTCCATCGTATGGTGGGCAAAAGTTGAGCAAAATAATAATTGTTAAGCTTCAGCGCCTTCAGGGACTAGCATGTCTCGGCATCACAGGCGCTATGCCAACCTGCCCCACGGCAGCCTAAGAAGCACCCATTAGACTCACGCTACTGCACCTTTTTATCAAAAAGTGCAATCAGAATTCTTCGTTCGGGAACAAATATGCCATGTAGACCCGAGGGTCACATGTCCATATTACAACACCTTCCAGAGCTGGATATGATTACTACAGTCTCGGACGCATTGCCACACACCTTCAGCTCTGACAAGAGATTTCAGATATTGATCCCAAATCGCTCAGCATGGGAAAGCAGTGATCCCTTGCTAAATGTCAAAGGCCTTAGGTGGTATACGGATGGGTCCAAGATGGCTTCTGGCGCCGGCATCTTTGGACCAAATCGCAAGATCTCGAAAGCCCTGGGAATGAGTCCCAGCATCTTTCAAGCAGAGTTGCACGCCATCCTAACATGCGCCAATCTAAATCTTGAGACTGGCATTAGAGGAGTAACCATCAACATACCCTCTGATAGCCAAGCAGCGCTTAAAGCGCCCGGTTCGTACAGCACCAACTCAAAAGCCGTCAAGGAATGCCATGACGACCTACAAGACCTTGCCAAAAGAAACAATGTTAAACTTTGGTGGGTGCCAGGGCATAAAGGTATTAAAGTCAATGAAATTGCCGACCAACTTGCCAGGAAAGGCTCCAGCGATAAATACATAGGTCCGGAATCATTCTGCGGCATTCTCGGGTCTAAGATAAATTTCTTATTAGACAAGTGGAAAAAATTGCAATACCTGTCCTGAAGCAGACTCAGGAAAAAAGTCTTAAGCTTCCAGTATGTAAGCGAACGCCTCATGACTATCCTCATCAAGACCAATCTCGGCAATATAAGCTTATTATGTGTCCACGCCCCCACAGAGGAGAAAGATTACCGACATAAAGACGACTTCTATGATCTCCTAGGCAGAACGTATAAGCAATGCCCCAGCTATGACACCAAAATCGTTCTATCTGGTAGTAGCAAGTACACGATTCCCACATCTCAACATCCATAAGGGCACCTGGCGGACTTTCGATCAATCGACAACCAACCAAATTGATCATATTGCGATCGACGGCAGACACTCCTCCAGTATCCTAGATGTCCGAACCTTTCGAGGAACCAACTTCGACTCGGATCATTACCTTGTTGCAGCCAAGGTACGGATGCGAATTTCTCGGAATCAACGGAGTCGAGTAAGAACACCAACATTTAACGCCGGAAAGCTGCAATCTCAGGAGACCGCCAGGACCTTCGCCGATCAAGTCTCCCTTAAGCTCTCTCAAGTCCCGATGCAATCTGCACAAACCATAGAAAAGCGATGCATTCATTGTCAGAACGCCATCAGAGAGGCCGCTCCAGATGTACTCGGTTTCCAGCCACCACCTTCGAGAAACCCATGATGTGTGCAGGCAGGCCCATGTAGAGAGACAGAATGCACACATGGCCACATTGCATCAACGGACGAGGGCTGCCCGCAATCTCTATGAACAGAAAAGGAGGGAGGAGCATGCGTTTTTGAGAAGGAAAATGAAGGAGCGCGAGATCGAGGAGATGGAGAGATATTACGGCAGGAACGACGTTCGAAAATTTTACCTGAAAGTAAAACGAACATGCCACGGCTATAATGCAAGAGCAGAAGCCTGCAGGGATGAGCACGGACAACTAGTAGTGGAGTCTCAGTCGATGCTGAGATTGTGGAAGGACCACTTCTGCAGACTGTATAACGGCGATGATAGTCAAAATGCCGCCGTCAGGCAGAGCGAACCATTCACAATGGACGAAGACGAAGGAGAATCCCGTCCACCCGACCTAGACGATGTTAAGATAGCGATATCGAAACTTAAGTCTCATAAGGCTGCTGGAGCAGACGGACTTCCCGCGGAACTATTTAAAGCAGCTGGCTATGAGCTGGTCAGGAACATGCAGCAACTCATCTGCGAGATATGATCGAAAGAACGCATGTCCGATGAATGGAATCGCAGCATCGTTTGCCCGGTCCATAAGAAAGGAGACTACTATGACTGCGCCAATTACAGAGGGATAAGTGTCCGGAACAAGATCCTCTCTGCCGTACTGTGTAAGTGCCTGAAGCCATTCGTGGACAATCTGGTAGGTTCCTACCAGCGTGATTTCAGGCCAGGAAAATCCAAGGACTTCGTCTACCTTCGCTCGATATTGACAAGTAGCAATGACACCCGCGCTGAGATAAAACGTAGAATAACTCTTGCCAACCGCTGCTTCCTTGGGCTCAAGAGGCAATTGAGTAGTAGAGCCCTCTCTCGAAAAACTAAGGTATCCCTCTACAAAGGCTTGGACGTTATCAAAAGCGGATGAAGAGGCTCTTGGGCGTTTCGCGGGGAAAATTCTGCGTGCAATCTTTGGTCCCGTTTGTGTAAACGGAGAGTGGAGGAGAGATTCAACCAAGAACTGTACGGGCTGTACAGCGACATTGGCCTGGTTAGACGTCTTCGGATCCAACGTCTAAGATGGCTAGGCCATGTAGAACGAATGGACATCAACGTTCCGGCCCGAAGAGTCTTCGACTCTAACCCCGAGGGACGACGCAGCAGAGGACGACCGCGTTTAAGGTGGCGCGCACAGGTGGAAAGGGACCTCAACCAACTGGGCGTGCGGCACTGGAAGCTGCTGGCCAAAGATTGGCCAAAGAGAAGGTGATCCTGGGGGGATCACCTTGGCTCCTAAGAGAAGCATTCTCAACTTCATTATGGAAGTGGAGAGGCTCCTGGCAATCTATACCCACGGATCCAATATACCTATCTTCCGGCTGACTACAACTCTGAAACTTATATAATCCACCCCGTATATCGGTTCTAAATAAATGCAATTCCTTACTGTCGTTATTCTTATCAGTTCCCGCCTATGGACACTGGCGACAATAGCCTGATAACCACCAAAATCTACATTTCCACTAAAAAGGTTATTTAACATCGACTTACTAACAGAGCGCCAATCATAAAATCTTTAAGCAAGATTAACCTAATAAACCATCGAGTCACTTTTTATTGTAACCACGATAAGCCTATCACCGATATTGATATCGACAATGAAAGGAGAACGTCACGAGTCTTGGGGCAAGTTTCAAAAATCTTATTCTCTTTCTGTGAGTTTACATTTTTAACAACTACCATAGGGCCATGAGGCCCTATGAGCTCTTGGAATCATCAGCGAGCCATTGGCGAACCAATTCAGCGATCTTTTCCTGGGATGCCCTCATCTCAGGTGTGTCACTCGAGCTGATCGATGCTAAATCGGCACTGTGCGAGTACACTAAAACGAAAGTAGACATGTTTGAGGTTAGAATGAATGATAGGAGAGTAGAAAGGGGTCATACATGGAATGACTGTGGCTTGATTCTTGTCGGTGATTCCCACCGCTTTCCATGGATCCAATGCTCCATGGGTGAAGTAGACATTTTCCACTCCTGGGTTCAAGCCACCGAAGAAGGCATTTGTGTCCTCGACACTCTTGTATATTGTTTCATTAGTGAATGAATCACCATAGGCGTCCTGACACGAGGCGACATATAAATCAAGCGGGAAAGAACTGCCGAAAGGTTGAGCTATAGAGGAGGACGTTTGGTACCAACCATATTCGTTGCAAGTCTGATAAGTCCACTGACGCACTGCAAACAAACGTGTTACCAGGATTCAGCTACCATACATTGAATTCTGTCACTTACTCATGCTATCTGTGTATGAGCTTTCCGAAAGAGAACTGACCCATGCTTGATAGGACAGATCAGAACAAGAGGCGGTTCCAAAGTTCAACAAAGTATAGTTTGCCACACCAGTCACATCGTCTTCGCCTTGCAGGATTCCGCGACACATGCCTTCAATATCGCCATTTCTACAGAATTGGAAACAATTAAATTGTCAGCAGTGATAGGAGTCGATTGTTTGAACTTACTGATGGTATTGGACGACACCAGCGAAAATGTTCGAGATCCCACTGAAAAGTGTCCAGACGTCGAGCTCGTTGTTCTCGTTAAAGGTATCGCACAGTTTCAGCATAGTTTTTACCTCAGCGCCGCGCTTGTTAACGATCATGCTCTCCAATTCAGCGATTCCGTTTTGTATCCTATTATAACAGGCTTCTCCACCAATCAGCTTAATCGAATTTCCAGTGACTTCCATGTACTCTACACACAGATGATGAGTCAGAATAAGTTCGTTTCTTCAAAACTTTGCTTTACTTACCGAGGAAATCGACTTTGGCGAGAAGCGGAGCACTAGATGCCCAAGCTCCAACAACCAGATCGGGATAGAGTAACTTGAACCAGGTTACCATTGTGGCCGAATACGATCCTCCTGCTATGATAACCTTTGAATCTTTCAAGCCATTGATGGTACTCTTAATTGTCCTAATGAAGTGCGCCAAATCCGCCAGGGCCTGTTTCACGTCCAAGTATTTCAAGTTTACGGTGGTTAGGTCACTGCAAGACAATTAAAAAAAAAAACTGCACTCCAATGCACTTGGTCGTTGCATAACAATTCCTACGAGGTTGGCCTGCTCTGTCCATAGTATCGGTGCTCGGTGTAAAACAGATACCCCTTGTGCTCCTTAGCCATGTCATGCAGGTGTCCACCGACCAAGTAACTGTCTGAAATCGTCCACTCTCCGCCGACGAAAATGAAAATCGGTCCGCCCTCGACGAAGTACTCATCATTGGACATGTATCTCTAGAATAAAGAAAGTTAACTTGTATCCATACGATCAACTCCCGTTCGCTGGTACTAACCATTTGCCATGTTGCAGTATTGTTGTCGTCAAAGTTGTCCAGCTTCTGTTCGATCCATTCGGTGACGACATTAGCACGAGTCGAACCCATAGCTGGTGGCGGAGGTTCACGATGGAGGTTTTGGAAGGTTTTCATGAAAACCTCTGAACCCTGAACGGTAGTCGCGAGCGCACAGGCGACGGTAAGAGTAAACGCGATAGTGAACTTCATCGTGAATTCACATACACTGTCGTTGGTAGGCAGGTGAATTTAGAATGTGAACGGATGATAGTCGTTAGGGCTTATATCGGGCTTCGTGCCCGTATCATCGAAAGCTTTTCAATTGGACTTGTGCGATAATCTGCTTAGGAACCCAGTAGGGGTAGAAAGCGCAAACCCAGTTGTGTGGTTGAGAGATCACAGGTCATGAGACTAACATCGAACATTCATTTGAATATGAATCTTCCTTAACGGTCTTAACTACGACCTTTTTTCCGCCCATATGGAAATCATGCTATGAACCCAGTATGACGTTAAACTTCACTTCAATTGTTGCGCAATTGTACAGGTTGCTGGAGCTTTTGCTTGATTGGCAAATCGTTTTCCGCTTTGGCGTGGCTTTGGTGATTAGAGGTTTACCCGTTGGAAGTAAGTGGGATTTAGATAAGGCCATAATTAAGTCTGGTATCTGGTAGCGGGGCGTGATGTAAAGCTAAGGGATTCGGCACACACCACGTCGGCTCCAAGGGTGCGCCACCGTATGCGAGCAAAGGCGGGACAATCACAGAGGAAATGCTCTGTAGTATCATCCTCCTCTTCGCCACATGCAGCACAGGTAGGCGTCTCACTGATGCCGAGCACGTAGAGATGCTTGGCAAAAGTGTAATGGCCCGTGATAACTTCCACAAGCCTTCTGCAGTCGATTCTCCTTAAAGACAGGAGGAATGCTGCAGATTTTTTGCAGACATCAGGGCATACGCGCTAGTCATCCAGCAACCCGGACAATCCCTCCATCTACGGCTGTGTGTGTTAAATACACAGTCGTTAATGTAGGAATTTACCGTGGACGCAGATAGACCTAGAGCGGGTTCAGGTCCTGAGAAGCTCTCCTCTGAACCCATTCTAGCGAGTTCATCAGAGGTCTCATTTCCTGGGATCCCAGAATGGTCTGGAACCCATACAAGCCTTAATGAATTTAGTCTGCCGACTCTGCTCAAGAAGGACTTGAGTTCAAGCACCAATTTCAGCTAGTTAAGGGGTTACACACAGCTTTAAGTGCAGCTTGGCTGTCACTACATACGCATATGCATTCCCCCTTCCACCTGTGCTTCACAACATAGTGCATGACCATTAGGATTGCGTATATCTCTGATTGGAAGACAGACTCATATTTTCCTAAGGAGAAGTGCAGTCGGATGGTTTCGCGCTCAAAGAAGACCCCAGCACCGTACCCCCGCCCAGATCTGGAGCCATGGATATGTTTATGGTCCGACAGCGTAGCATCAGGCAAGACTCGCCAGTTAGTGATGTCCTTCACATATCTGTTGGATAGGGTCAGGTCAATCACCTGTTGTCTTGTCGTAACAAACGTTGGTTGAGAGCCAACATTGTTGATGGTAAGGTCAGACGAGAGAATGAGGTCTAACAGACGGTCCCCTCTTGTGTTACACTTGCTGCTGCCCCAAGCAGTGTTTTGGGCATTAGCATCGCAACACAAGATGAGACCAATCTTTTTGGCTTCACAGTACTCTACGAATTCAGAGACTTCCTTCGGTGGTGGAGGTAGTAACGAATCGTAGTAGGAGACGCAACGACGAAGTGTTCTATTGCTCCGTGCGTTTTGTAGCTTACTCGAGCAGCCACCAGATCTTGTCCGCAAAAGGGCCCAAGTTTGGTTGCCGATAGTGAATTCGATATGATGAGGCCGACCCTAGGCCTTTCGGATCGCTCATCATAAAGAATCGTAGCATCACGTATACCACCAATGCCACATAGGCGTTTATTCCATACCCACGGTTCCTGAATGGATACAATGTGATGATTTGTTCTACTACATGCAATTCTACTACTTAAAAGAGCAGTAGCGGCCTTGCAGTGCTGTAGATTGATCTGGATAAAAGCTATCCTGACCTTTTCAGAGGAGATGGCCGCCTCTTTATAAGAGAGTTGCTTCTCTCGACTCTTTACGGTCATTTGGATTTCCTTCTGGGAGGAAGGGGTTTTGTTGTGTGATGTGCCCGCCTCCGAGGAGTGGTTTTTGGCTATCTTCGCCTTCTGGCCTATGCTTTGATCCTTCTGGGTCGCCACATCTGCCATTGGACTCCGATTACCCATCGCCCCACCGGAGAGGGAGGCATCGCACACTCTCTCCCTAGCGAGGCTATCCCCAGCGGCGGTCTTCCGTTTGCGGGAACCTTTACCTTTTTCGGTTAAAGCACCTGCTCCCTTCGGACGATGGTTCGGGACAGCCTTACCAGTTCGAGGATTGCTGGGACCCGTAACGACTTCGCCTTCTACGTTCGGAGTCTGCCTGTCAGTCCCGCCACCTTTTTCGGCGGCAACGCCGGCCATAGCAGAAACTTGACAGCTTATGCCTCCTTCAGCAGCCTTGCCCAATCGCCGACGCTTTCCGCGCTGCGCACCTTCGAGAGAGGGGTGGAGCTCAGGAAGGAGGGTCGGATCAATTTCGGTACAGGATACCTCCGTCGACCTAACTCTCTTAACTGGTTCCCCCAGAGGTTTAGCCTCGACCATTGTGCCTTCGGCTTTGTCAGTCTCTTTGCACAATTTTCAGGCACGCCTCTTACCTCTACTTTTTGGGCACTTAGCATTCAGCAGTACGTCCCAATTCAGGAGCGCGTTCCACCATTGCGGTTTCCCGTGCCGCGCCATCATTGGTGTCGCCTCCGCTGGATGCACCGCTCATGCTCAGTCGGACCAGTTGGTCAGACAGTGAGCCGCTGGGGCCGGTGTCGTTCCGGGCTGCCGTAGGGTTAAAAATGAATGTTGGGGCCTCCAGAATCCTTGCCCCGGCCGCGATCAAAGAGGTCGCGGGTGGATTTCCGCTGCTGCGAGTACCACCTGGAGTACACAATTCCTTTGGGTTGTCCATTCATTTTTGGGTCTTTGAGTCTTAGTTCGAGGTCTACGACCTCTTAAGCCTCCCGCCACGACAAGGCGCCCGAAGAAGGGAGCGACTACGCTTATTAGAACTTCAGAAATCAGAATTTAGCAACCATACTCTGTAGTTTTTGAAGACATCTCGAAGCCAGCAGTGTTCTATTTAAACCCTCCCTAGTAGACGGGTAGCTATTACAGTTGATTGAAGAACAGCACGGCAATGGTAGGACTTTTCTTCCGTTCATACATGGTGCTCTCACTTTGGTGGAACTTGATAACATTTCAAACACTTCTCATTGGGACTATGCTATGATTCTTTGTGATGAGCGAAGGGTTATGTTCCACAAGCGTGGAGGGAAGTTATTGTGGTTTTCATACCCAAGTCAGAAAAAGTCAAACTATGCTACTGCAGAGCGCCGTGGCGCAGTAGGTAGTGTGTTGGCCACTGACGCCGATGACATGGGATCGAATCCTGACAACAGCCATGTCATCGAACGCGTTTTCACGGTGCTTCTCCTCAGCGGGGTATTGACAAAACCCCCTGTAGTATAGTTGTCAAGAAAAGCTTCTCGAATCTTGCCGTTCGGACCTCGCAATAAACTGTAGGTCCCTTTCACCTAAGGGAAAATAAAATCTCACACAACATGGGTGATTAAGAGAAGCTCGGCTTTGGTCCTTCATGGACTGTCATCCTGGGATACATACCTCAAATTTGGAGAGAGGGTCAATCTTGTCTTCATCCCCAAGATTGGGAAACCAAGTGAGCAACCTAAATCCT
Organism: Eumerus sabulonum; assembly: GCA_951905685.1. Lineage (NCBI taxonomy): Eukaryota > Metazoa > Arthropoda > Insecta > Diptera > Syrphidae > Eumerus > Eumerus sabulonum. Next base: position 14,262,368 of record OX645060.1, read on the forward strand.
ATCGTCCTACCAGTTTGACTTCTTTCTAAAAAACAATGGAGAAACTGATAGGGCTCCACATTAGAGGTATCTTGGAGAATCGACCACCTCTGGATCCCAACCAGTATACATATACTGGTAACGTGTATTGAAAACAGTTTCACACAAAAGGAGATCGCAATTTGCGCCTTCCTCGATATAGAGGGAACCTTCGATAATACTGCCTACGATTCGATCACCACTGCACTATCCTGCAGAGGTGTGGACCATCCCACTAATCACTGGATTAGGGCGATGTTAAATAGCCGTATTATATCAGCCACATGCGGAGAGGTCTCAGTGGCAGTCAATGAAATTGCCGACCAATTTGCCAGGAGCATGCGCTTCTGAGAAGGAAAAAGAAGGAGCTGAGAAGCGCGAGATCGAGGAGATGGAGAGATGTTACTGCAGGAACGACGTTCGAAAATTTTACCAGAAAGTAAAATGGACATGCCAAGGCTATAAAGCCAGAGCAGAAGCCTGCAGGGATGAGCACGGACAACTAGTAGTGGAGTCACAGTCGATGCTGAGATTGTGGAAGGACCACTTTTGCAGACTCTATAACGGCGATGATAGTCAAAATGCCGCCGTCAGGCAGAGCAAACCATTCTCAATGGACGAAGACGAAGGAGAATACCGTCCACCCGACCTAGACGATGTTAAGATAGTGATATCGAAACTTAAGTCTTATAAAGCTGGTAGAGCAGACGGACATCCCGCGGAACTATTTAAATCAGCTGGCTATGAGCTGGTCAGGAACATGCAGGAACTCATCTGCAAGATATGATCGAAAGAACGCATGTCCGATGAATGGAATCACAGCATGGTTTGCTCGGTCCATAAGAAAGGCGACCCCTATGACTGCGCCAATTACAGAGGGATAAGTCTCCTGAACATTGCGTACAAGATCCTCTCTGCCATACTGTGTAAGCGCCTGAAACCGTTCGTGGACAATCTGGTAGGTTCCTAACAGTGTGGTTTCAGGCCAGGAAAATTCACTATAGACCAAATGTTTACACTACGGCAGATCTTGGAGAAGACTTTAAAGCCGCGTATGACAGTGTTTATAGAGACGAGCTATGCAGAGCCATGTCATGTTTTAACATTCCTGCCAAACTCGTCAGACTGTGCAGGATGACTATGGAGAGCTCTCGCTGCTCCATTAAGGTCGAAGGTGAACTAACCGACCCCTTTGATGTTAAAAAAGGTTTTAGACAGCGTGACGCACTATCATGTGATTTCCTTAACATCATACTTGAAAGGATCGTGCGGGACTCTGCGGGCAATACAAAAGGCACGATCTACTTCAAGTCTACACAATTGCTTGCCTATGCAGAAGACATTGACGTTATTGAACGGACGAAGCTAGACGTCAATGAGGCGTTCGCAAGCATTGAAGCAGTCGCGACTAAAGTGGGTCTAAGGGTAAATGGGGGCAAGACCAAATATATGCTGTCATCAAAGAAAGACGCGCAACACCGACGTCTTGGTCAGAACGTCACCTTCGGCACCTATATTTTTGAAGTAGTCAAGGACTTCGTCTACCTTGGCTCGATATTGACAAGTAGCAATGACACCCGCGCTGAGATAAAACGTAGAATAACTCTTGCCAACCGCTGCTTCCTTGGGCTCAAGAGGCAATTGAGTAGTAGAGCCCTCTCTCGAAAAACTAAGGTATCCCTCTACAAAGGCTTGGACGTTATCAAAAGCGGATGAAGAGGCTCTTGGGCGTTTCGCGGGGAAAATTCTGCGTGCAATCTTTGGTCCCGTTTGTGTAAACGGAGAGTGGAGGAGGAGATTCAACCAAGAACTGTACGGGCTGTACAGCGACATTGGCCTGGTTAGACGTCTTCGGATCCAACGTCTAAGATGGCTAGGCCATGTATAACGAATGGACATCAACGCTCCGGCCCGAGGAGTTTTCGACTCCAACCCCGAGGGACGACGCAGCAGAGGACGACCGCATTTAAGGTGGCGCGCCCAGGTGGAAGGGGACCTCAACCAACTGGGCGTGCGGCACTGGAAGCTGCTGGCCAAAGATCGGGCCGGCTGGAGAGGTTTGTTGGTTGAGGCCCTGGTTCACGCCGAAGTGTAGCGCCATCAAACAACAACGTAGAAAGCGTATCCTTCTCAGCGAAGTTACGACTGAGAAGGTGATCCGGGGGGGATCACCTTGGCTCCTAAGAGAAGCATTCTCAACTTCATTATGGAAGTGGAGAGGCTCCTGGCAATCTATACCCACGGATCCAATATACCTATCTTCCGGCTGACTACAACTCTGAAACTTATATAAATGCAATTCCTTACTGTCGATATTCTTATCAGTTGCCGCCTGTGGACACTGTCGACAATAGCCTGGTAACCACCAAAATCTACATTTTTATAACCCCAATCCACTAAAAAGGTTATTTAACTTCGACTTACTAACAGTGCGCCAATCATAAATTCTTTACACAAGATTAACCTAACAAACTGTCGAGTCACTTTTTATTGTAACCACGATAAGCCTATCACCGATATTGATATCGACAATGAAAGGAGAACGTCACGAGTCTTGGGGCAAGTTTCAAAAATCTTATTCTCTTTCTGTGAGTTTACATTTTTAGCAACTAGCATAGGGCCATGAGGCCCTATGAGCTCTTGGAATCCTCAGCGAGCCATTGGCGAACCAACTCTTTTCCTTGGATGCCCTCATCTCAGGTGTGTCACTCGAGCTGATCGATGAGAAATCGGCACAGTGCGCGGACACTTAAACGAAAGTAGACATGTTTGAGGTTGGAATGAATGGAAGGAGAGTAGAAAGGGGTCATACATGGAATGACTGTGGCTTGATTCTTGTCGGTGATTCCCATCGCACTCCATGGATCCAATGCTCCATGGGTGATGTAGACATTTTCCACTCCCGGGTTCAAGCCACCGAAGAAGGCATTTGTGTCCTCGACACTCTTGTATATTGTTTCATTAGTAAATGAATCACCATAGGCGTCCTGACACGAGGCGACATATAAATCAAGCGGGAAAGAACTGCCGAAAGGTTGAGCTATAGAGGAGGACGTTTGGTACCAACCATATTCGTTGCAAGTCTGATAATACCACTGACGCACTGCAAACAAACGTGTTACCAGGATCCAGCTACCATACATTAAATTCTGTCACTTACTCATGCCATTTGTGTATGAGCTTTCCAAGAGAGAACTGACCAATGCTTGGTAGGACAGATCAGAACAAGAGGCGGTTCCAAAGTTCAACAAAATATAGTTTGCCACACCAGTCACATCGTCTTCGCCTTGCAGGATTCTGCGACAAATGCCTTCAATATCGCCATTTCTACAGAATTGGGAACAATTAAATTGTCAGCAGTGATAGGAGTCGATTGTTTGAACTTACTTATGGTATTGGACGACACCAGCGAAAATGCTCGAGATCTCACTGAAAAGTGTCCAGACGTCGAGCTCGTTGTTCTCGTTAAAGGTATTGCACAGTTTCAGCATAGCTTTTACCTCAGCGCCGCGCTTGTTAACGATCATGCTCTCCAATTCAGCGATTCCGTTCTGTATCCTATTATAACAGGCTTCTCCACCAATCAGCTTAATCGAATTTCCAGCGACTTCCTTGTACTCTACACACAGATGATGAGTCAGAATAAGTTCGTTTCTTCAAAACTTTGCTTTACTTACCGAGGAAATCGACTTTGGCGAGAAGCGGAGCACTAGATGCCCAAGCTCCAACAACCAGATCGGGATAGAGTAACTTGAACCAGGTTACCATTGTGGCCGAATACGATCCTCCTGCTATGATAACCTTTGAATCTTTCAAGCCATTGATGGTACTTTTAACTGTCCTAATGAAGTGCGCCAAATCCGCCAGGGCCTGTTTCACGTCCAAGTATTTCAAGTTTACGGTGGTTAGATAGATAGATAGATAGGGCTTGGGGGGTGGGACAGAGTCGCCTGATCACTGCGGCCACGATTGGGCCTATTGTGATGTCCCCCACTTACAGTTCACTCAGAAAACCTGAGTCCGTAATAAAACTTGGTATGCTTTTGAGTGAGCTGGCAACAATTTCTTCTGCTTCAAGATAATGCTTGCCTAGGTGACGAAGACGTGTACTGACCAAGCAGTTACAGTGGCATAGTATGTGCTCTGCTGTTTCTTCGTCTTCATTACACATACGGCAAGTGTCATCTTGTATGATGCCCATTGTTTTGAGGTGTTTATTAGCTGGGCAGTGTCCAGTAAGGAGACCTGTGATTAAACGAATCTGACTCCTCGAAAGCATGAGAAGTTGTTTCGTTCTTTTGAGGGATGTAGTTGGGAGGACCAGCTTAGCTTGTCTGCTACCTTTCGTTTGTGACCAGTAGTGATCCGTCGTGTTCCTTAACCAATTTTTTATGCAGCATTTGGTGGTGCTAGTGGGTATGCCGCAGAAAGGCCGTGGCATCATAAAAGGTGATGCAGAGCCTTTCCTTGCTAGTAGGTCCGCCTTTTCGTTGCCTGTATGGCCGCTGTGTCCAGGTATCCAAATGAGATGAACTCTGTTTGTACTGGCCAGCTGGTGAAGTAGCTGTAGGCAGTCCCATACCAGCTTGGAGGTTATTTCAAAGCTCTTTAGGGCTTGAAGTGCAGCCTTGCTGTCAGAGAGAATGTTAAGTATATTTCTGTTTATATTTTCTCTGAGGCAGAGTTCTATAGCAAATATCTCTGCTTGAAAAACGGAGTTATATCTGTCTGTAGTGCCTGTAGTTGCTCCGTATACTCTAGCTCCAACGCCTTCGTTCGTTTTGGAGCCATCTGTGTACCACACGTAGGATCCACGGTTGAAGGAGGGTCTATCCTGTTCCCAGTTTTGTCGGTTAGGGAATGTGACCTTGTAGTTTTGGCTGAAGTTATATCTGGGGAGACAGTTGTCTGTGAGAGATATCTTTAGGATTTCATGCCTGTTTATTTCGGTAAGGATATCAGGGTGAAAGAGCCTACGGTTAGAGTCATCCTCCACGATCATCCTGTGGGCGAAGACCATTGCTTCTTTCTTCAGTTGGAGATGAAGAGGTGGCAGGTCTGTGATGACTTCTAGTGCTGCTGTGGGGGTTGTTCTCATGGCCCCAGTGATACCGATGCAAGCTAGTCTTTGCAATTTGTTGAGCTTGGCTTGCACTGATACTTGTTTTGTTTTGTGCCACCAGACGGGCGCAGCATATGTAAGGATTGGTCTGGTGATTGCTGTATATAGCCAGCGGGACATTTTGGGGTTTGTGCCCCAGTTTTTGCCAGTGAGACTTTTGCTGGTCCATAAAGAGATCCTGGCTTTCTCAATGGTCTTTGTAATGTGAGAGTTCCAAGTGAGCTTTTCGTCTAGAGTTATCCCTAGATATTTGACTTCTTTTGAGAACTCTATCGCTTCACCAAAGAGGGTAGGTTTAGTGAGTTTGGCCTGTTCCTTCTTTTGGTGAAGGCGACTATGGTGCTTTTTCTAGGATTTACATTTAGTGCAACCTTTAAGCACCAGTTTGCAACAAGGGTTAGTGCCCGTTGGAGGAGTTCCGAGACTGTGTCTTCGAATTTGCCTCTGATCAGGATCACTATGTCGTCAGCGTAGCCTTGGACATAGAAGCCATTGTTGCTGAGTATGCTTATCAGTTCGTTAACCACGATGGACCACAGGAGTGGTGAGAGAACCCCGCCTTGAGGGCATCCTTTCGCGGCGTTAACGCTGATTTCGTCATTGCCTAGCGAGGTGTTAATTTTCCTGTTGCTAAGCATATGTTGGATCCAATTGCATGTGGTGTTGTCCACCCCTGTGCTGAGGATGCAACGTTTTATTTGGGTGTATTCGGTGTTATCGAAAGCACCCTCAATATCAAGAAAGCAACCTATCACAATTTCTTTGTCGCTCAGGGATTTATTAATCCGGGCCGTTAGTTCCTGAAGAGCATGCGTGGTCGATTTCCCAGGCTGGTAGGCATATTGGTTTTTGTGAAGTGGTGATCTTCTCAGTGCACCGTCCCTGATATGCCTATCCAGGATTTTTTCCATTGTTTTTAGGAAGAAAGAGGTAAAGCTTATCGGTCTGTAGGACTTAGGCAGGTCTGTGGGTCTACGGCCTACTTTGGGAATGATACGGTGGTTTGGTCACTGCAAGACAATTAAAAAAAAAACTGCACTCCAAAGCACTTGGTCGTTGCATAACAATTCCTACGAGGTTGGCCTGCTCTGTCCATAGTATCGGTGCTCGGTGTAAAACAGATATCCCTTGTGCTCCTTAGCCATGTCATGCAGGTGTCCACCGACCAAGTAACCATCTGAAATCGTCCACTCTCCGCCGACGAAAATGAAAATCGGTCCGCCCTCGACGAAGTACTCATCATTGGACATGTATCTCTAGAATAAAGAAAGTTAACTTGTATCCATACGATCAACTCCCGTTCGCTGGTACTAACCATTTGCCATGTTGCAGTATTGTTGTCGTCAAAGTTGTCCAGCTTCTGTTCGATCCATTCGGTGACGACATTAGCACGAGTCGAACCCATAGCTGGTGGCGGAGGTTCACGATGGAGGTTTTGGAAGGTTTTCATGAAAACCTCTGAACCCTGAACGGTAGTCGCGAGCGCACAGGCGACGGTAAGAGTAAATGCGATAGTGAACTTCATCGTGAATTCACATACACTGTCGTTGGTAGGCAGGTGAATTTAGAATATGAACGGATGATAGTCGTTAGGGCTTATATCGGGCTTCGTGCCCGTATCATCGAAAGCTTTTCAATTGGACTTGTGCGATAATCTGCTTAGGAACCCAGCAGGGGTAGAAAGCGCAAACCCAGTTGTGTGGTTGAGAGATCACAGGTCATGAGACTAACATCGAACATTCATTTGAATATGAATCTTCCTTAACGGTCTTAACTACGACCTTTTTTCCGCCCATATGGAAATCATGCTATGAACCCAGTATGACGTTGAACTTCACTTCAATTGTTGCGCAATTGTACAGGTTGCTGGAGCTTTTGCTTGATTGGCAAATCGTTTTCCGCTTTGGCGTGGCTTTGGTGATTAGAGGTTTACCCGTTGGAAGTAAGTGGGATTTAGATAAGGCCATAATCAAGTCTGGTATCTGGTAGCGGGGCGTGGTGTATAGCTAAGGGATTCGGCATACACCACGTCGGCTCCAAGGGTGCGCCACCGTATGCGAGCAAAGGCGGGACAATCACAGAGGAAATGCTCTGTAGTATCATCCTCCTCTTCGCCACATGCAGCACAGGTAGGCGTCTCACTGATGCCGAGCACGTAGAGATGCTTGGCAAAAGTATAATGGCCCGTGATAACTTCCACAAGCCTTCTGCAGTCGATTCTCCTTAAAGACAGGAGGAATGCTGCAGATTTTTTGCAGACATCAGGGCATACGCGCTAGTCATCCAGCAACCCGGACAATCCCTCCATCTATGGTTGTGTGCGTTAAATACACAGTCGTTAATGTAGGAATTTACCGTGGACGCAGATAGACCTAGAGCGGGTTCAGGTCCTGAGAAGCTCTCCTCTGAACCCATTCTAGTGAGTTCATCAGAGGTCTCATTTCCTGGGATCCCAGAATGGTCTGGAACCCATACAAGCCTTAATGAATTTAGTCTGCCGACTCTGCTCAAGAAGGACTTGTGTTCAAGCACCAATTTCAGCTAGTTAAGAGGTTACACACAGCTTTAAGTGCAGCTTGGCTGTCACTACATACGCATATGCATTCCCCCTTCCACCTGTGCTTTACAACATAGTGCATGACCATTAGGATTGCGTATATCTCTGATTGGAAGACAGACTCATATTTTCCTAAGGAGAAGTGCAGTCGGATGGTTTCGCGCTCAAAGAAGACCCCAGCACTGGACCCCCGCCCAGATCTGGAGCCATGGATATGTTTATGGTCCGACAGCGTAGCATCAGGCAAGACTCGCCAGTTAGTGATGTCCTTCACATATCTGTTGGATAGGGTCAGGTCAATCACCTCCTGTTGTCTTGTCGTAACAAACGTTGGTTGAGAGCCAACATTGTTGATGGTAAGGTCAGACGAGAGAATGAGGTCTAACAGACGGTCCCCTCTTGTGTTACACTTGCTGCTGCCCCAAGCAGTGTTTTGGGCATTAGCATCGCAACACAAGATGAGACCAATCTTTTTGGCTTCACAGTACTCTACGAGTTCAGAGACTTCCTTCGGTGGTGGAGGTAGTAACGTGCGTTTTGTAGCTTACTCGAGCAGCCACCAGATCTTGTCCGCAAAAGTGCCCAAGTTTGGTTGCCGATAGTGAATTCGATATGATGAGGCCGACCCTAGGCCTTTCGGATCGCTCATCATAAAGAATCGTAGCATCACGTATACCACCAATGCCACATAGGCGTTTATTCCATACCCACGGTACCTGAATGGATACAATGTGATGATTTGTTCTACTACATGCAATTCTACTACTTAAAAGAGCAGTAGCGGCCTTGCAGTGCTGTAGATTGATCTGGATAAAAGCTATCCTGACCTTTTCAGAGGAGATGGCCGCCTCTTTATAAGAGAGCTGCTTCTCTCGACCCTTTACGGTCATTTGGATCTCCTTCTGGGAGGAAGGGGCTTTGTTGTGTGATGTGCCCGCCTCCAAGGAGTGGTTTTTGGCAATCTTCGCCTTCTGGCCTATGCTTTGATCCTTCTGGGTCGCCACATCTGCCATTGGACTCCGATTACCCATCGCCCCACCGGAGAGGGAGGCATCGCACACTCTCTCCCTAGCGAGGCTTTCCCCAGCGGCGGTCTTCCGTTTGCGGGAGCCTTTACCTTTTTCGGTTAAAGCACCTGCTCCCTTCGGACGACGGTTCGGGACAGCCTTACCAGTTCGAGGATTGCTAGGACCCGTAACGACTTCGCCTTCTGCGTTCGGAGTCTGCCTGTCAGTCCCGCCACCTTTTTCGGCGGCAACGCCGGCCATAGCAGAAACTTGACAGCTTCCGGCTCCGTCATTACGGGAACTGATCACGCTCTTACTGGGTAGTTGAACCTTCCCAGTAAGAGGAAAAGAGTTAGAGGCGCATGCTGAAAGTGCAGACATGCTTATGCCTCCTTCAGCAGCCTTTCCCAATCGCCGACGCTTTCCGCGCTGCGCACCTTCGAGAGAGGGGTGGAGCTCAGGAAGGAGGGTCGGATCAATTTCGGTACAGGATACCTCCGTCGACCTAACTCTCTTAACTGGTTCCCCCAGAGGTTTAGCCTCGACCATTGTGCCTTCGGCTTTGTCAGTCTCTTTGCACAATTTTCAGGCACGCCTCTTACCTCTACTTTTTGGGCACTTAGCATTCAGCAGTACGTCCCAATTCAGGAGCGCGTTCCACCATTGCGGTTTCCCGTGCCGCGCCATCATTGGTGTCGCCTCCGCTGGATGCACCGCTCATGCTCAGTCGGACCAGTTGGTCAGACAGTGAGCCGCTGGGGCCGGTGTCGTTCCGGGCTGCCGTAGGGTTAAAAATGAATGTTGGGGCCTCCAGAATCCTTGCCCCGGCCGCGATCAAAGAGGTCGCGGGTGGATTTCCGCTGCTGCGATCACCACCTGGAGTACACAATTCCTTTGGGTTGTCCATTCATTTTTGGGTCTTTGAGTCTTAGTTCGAAGTCTACGACCTCTTAAGCCTCCCTCCACGACAAGGCGCCCGAAGAAGGGAGCGACTACGCTTATTAGAACTTCAGAAATCAGAATTAAGCAACCATACTCTGTAGTTTTTGAAGACATCTCGAAGCCAGCAGTGTTCCATTTAAACCCTCCCTAGTAGACGGGTAGCTATTACAGTTGATTGAAGAACAGCACGGCAATGGTAGGACTTTTCTTCCGTTCATACTTGGTGCTCCCACCTTGGTGGGACTTGATAACATTTCAAACACTTCTCATTGGGACTATGCTACGATTCTTTGTGATGAGCGATCCGAAAAGGCTAGGGTCGGCCTCATTATCGGCAACCAAACTTGAATACTTGTGGACAAGACCCGGTGGCTGCTACAAAACGCACGGAGCAATAGAACACTTCGTCGTTGCATCGGCCTATTTTCCCTACGGCTCGATACTACCTCAACCACCGAAGGAAGTTTCTGAACTCGTAGAGTACTGTGAAGCCAGGAAGATTGGTCTCATCTTGTGTTGCGATGCTAATGCCCAAAACACTGCTTGGGGCAGCAGCAAATGCAATACAAGGGGGAACCGTCTTTTATACTTCACTCTCTCGCCTGACCTTACCATCAACAATGTTGGCTCTCAACCAACGTTTGTTACGACAAGACGACAGGAGGTGATTGACCTGACCCTATCCAGCAGATATGTGAAAGACATCACTAACTGGCAAGTCTTGCCTGATGCTACGCTGTCGGACCATAAATATATCGAATTTCGATTAAATTGTTGGATCTCTTCCCTGCAACCTAGACGGAATCCGAGAAATACAGACTGGGCACGGTTTAGAGAGGACCTTGAGAAATCCACTCAGGCCCTACCTAAACGTAGAACGAAACAATTGGTAGAGAACGCCGTTCATATCCTGAATAGCGCCATCATCAGTTGTTTTGAACTCGCATGCCCTGTCAGCAAACCTTTTCCTGCAGGAAATTGGTTCCCTGGTGGAATGCCGAGCTCCAAAGTCTTCGCAGGGAAGCCAGAAGGCTTCTGAATAGATCCCTCAAATCGAATTGGGAAGATGACTGGAACAAGTACCGGTCGGAGCAGTAAGAATCGAAAAAGGGTTCTTATAAGACCTTCTGCGATGAGACCAAGTGTCTGAGTGCGACTACCAAGTTGGTTAAAGTCCTCAAACGGGAAAAACCGACAGAGCTGGATGCACTCAGAAAATCTGAGGGGCCCTTTACTGAGTCTAAAGCGGATATTCTTAGTTTACTGCTTGAGACTAATTTTCCCGGAGATCAGATCGCCATCGGTACGTTGCACATTCCTTCAAAGGAAACTGCAACTGAAATGAAAACAACTTGGAGTAACTGGTATATTACCTCGGGCGTGGTTACAACTCAAGCCATTGAATTTGCTGTGGCATCCTTCGATGACTTCAAATCACCAGGCACCGACGGGATATATCCTGTTATGCTGCAAAAAGGTATAAGGCAGCTGCTTCCTACTTTGAAAAGAATCTTAACTGCTTGCTTAGCACTTGCTCACATACCCATTCCTTGGCGCACGGCGATAGTAGTCCTTATTCCCAAAATAGGAAAAGAGGACTACTCACTTGCCAGGAGTTTTAGAACAATTAGTCTAACATCTTTCCTGCTGAAAAGCATGGAGAGACTGGTAGAGTTGCACGTGCGCAAAGTTGCCTTCGAATATGCGGATGGTGTCACCGTTCTTTCTGTCGGCTCATGCTTAGCGACTGTCCGTCTCAAACTTGATATTTGTGCTCGACGTAGGCGTCCAATGTCGAACCTCCCCATGGTGGGCTGGTGCGGCTTTCTGGCATTGGACAGTCGAGCTCTGAATCTTGCTGCTACGAGGAAATGGTCAGAGTCGACGTTTGCCCTCCTGAATGTTCGCACATCCTGGATGATATGTCGATTTGGTTGGCGGTTCAACCATCCGGAGATCGCCAGGTTGCTGTGTGCACTCGATTGCGGGTCCTTATCACCGCATTACGAGCTGTCGCAAAGACAGTGAGTCCGAAGCCGTTATCCGTTGTTGTATCGTGGAGGCTGTGCTTTCCGATCACTCCGTCAAAGGTGTTCTTACCGGCTTTGGCATTGAAGTCCCCGGCTACGACTTTAACATCGTACTACGGGCAAACTCTGTTGTCCAAGAGATCATAGATGTACTCTTTGATGGGGTCTTCTGCCTCTTCGGTGGGGCGTGTTCACATATGAGACTGACGTTGTAAATCTGCCTTTGATGCGGATCACAGCCAAGCGATCACTTATATGCTTAAAGTCGATGGCCTTAACCGCTTTCCTACGACAAATTCGCAAGCATTGAAGGAGTCGCAGTCTAAGGGTAAATGGGGGCAAGACCAAATATATGCTGTCATCAAAGAAAGACGCGCAACACCGACGTAAACGGAGAGCGGAGGAGGAGATTCAATCAAGAACTGTACGGGCTGTACAGCGACATCGGCCTGGTTAGACGTCTTCGGATCCAACGTCTAAGATGGCTGGGCCATATAGAACGAATGGACATCAACGCTCTGGCCCGAAGAGTCTTCGACTCCAACCCCGAGGGACGACGCAGCAGAGGACGACCGCATTTAAGGTGGCGCGCACATGTGGAAATGGACCTCAACCAACTGGGCGTGCGGCACTGGAAGCTGCTGGCCAAAGATCGGGCCGGCTGGAGAGGTTTGTTGGTTGAGGCACTGGTTCACCCCGACCTGTAGCGCCATCAAACAACAACAACAACCTGTCCCTTTGGAACAGCGTTCGGGGACTCCGCCAATCTAAACGACTTATACGACCCCTGAAGAAACACTCTAGTGATATACTCAAACTCAATAGGGTGGATATCAGAACACTAGTCAGCTATCTATCAGGACACTGCGGTCTGAGACATCATCTAAACAAAATTAGCCTCTCGTCTGAAACTGAGTAGTGGCTCTATCTCAAGGACGAAGAGACAGCGGAACACATACTGCCATCTTAGAAAGCGTATCCTTCTCAGCGAAGTTATGACTCCTGGGGGGATCACCTTGGCTCCTAAGAGAAGCATTCTCAACTTCATTATGGAAGTGGAGAGGCTCCTGGCAATCTATTCAGACGGATCCAATATACCTATCTTCCGGCTGACTACAACTCTGAATCTTATATAATCCAGCCCGTATATCGGTTGTAAATAAACGTAATTCCTTACTGTCGATATTTTTATCAGTTCCCGCCTATGGACACTGTCGACAATAGCCTGGTAACCACCAAAATCTACATTTTTATAACCCCAATCCACTAAAAAGGTTATTTAACATCGACTTACTAACAGTGTGCCAATCATAAATTCTTTAAGCAAGATCGAGTCACTTTTTATTGTAACCACGATAAGCCTATCACCGATATTGATATCGACAATGAAAGGAGAACGTCACAAGTCTTGAGGCAAGTTTCAAAAATCTTATTCTCTTTCTGTGAGTTTACATTTTTGGCAACTAGCATAGGGCCATGAGGCCCTATGAGCTCTTGGAATCCTCAGCGAGCCATTGGCGAACCAACTCAGCGATCTTTTCCTTGGATGCCCTCATCTCAGGTGTGTCACTCGAGCTGATCGATGAGAAATCGGCACAGTGCGCGGACACTAAAACGAAAGTAGACATGTTTGAGGTTAGAATGAATGATAGGAGAGTAGAAAGGGGTCATACATGGAATGACTGTGGCTTGATTCTTGTCGGTGATTCCCATCGCACTCCATGGATCCAATGCTCCATGGGTGATGTAGACATTTTCCACTCCCGGGTTCAAGCCACCGAAGAAAGCATTTGTCTCCTCGACACTCTTGTATATTGTTTCATTAGTGAATGAATCACCATAGGCGTCCTGACACGAGGCGACATATAAATCAAGCGGGAAAGAACTGCCGAAAGGTTGAGCTATAGAGGAGGACGTTTGGTACCAACCATATTCGTTGCAAGTCTGATAATACCACTGACGCACTGCAAACAAACGTGTTACCAGGATTCAGCTACCATACATTAAATTCTGTCACTTACTCATGCCATTTGTGTATGAGCTTTCCAAGAGAGAACTGACCAATGCTTGGTAGGACAGATCAGAACAAGAGGCGGTTCCAAAGTTCAACAAAATATAGTTTGCCACACCAGTCACATCGTCTTCGCCTTGCAGGATTCTGCGACAAATGCCTTCAATATCGCCATTTCTACAGAATTGGGAACAATTAAATTGTCAGCAGTGATAGGAGTCGATTGTTTGAACTTACTTATGGTATTGGACGACACCAGCGAAAATGCTCGAGATCTCACTGAAAAGTGTCCAGACGTCGAGCTCGTTGTTCTCGTTAAAGGTATTGCACAGTTTCAGCATAGCTTTTACCTCAGCGCCGCGCTTGTTAACGATCATGCTCTCCAATTCAGCGATTCCGTTCTGTATCCTATTATAACAGGCTTCTCCACCAATCAGCTTAATCGAATTTCCAGCGACTTCCTTGTACTCTACACACAGATGATGAGTCAGAATAAGTTCGTTTCTTCAAAACTTTGCTTTACTTACCGAGGAAATCGACTTTGGCGAGAAGCGGAGCACTAGATGCCCAAGCTCCAACAACCAGATCAGGATAGAGTAACTTGAACCAGGCTACCATTGTGGCCGAATACGATCCTCCTGCTATGATAACCTTTGAATCTTTCAAGCCATTGATGGTACTCTTAATTGTCCTAATGAAGTGCGCCAAATCCGCCAGGGCCTGTTTCACGTCCAAGTATTTCAAGTTTACGGTGGTTAGGTCACTGCAAGACAATTAAAAAAAAAAACTGCACTCCAATGCACTTGGTCGTTGCATAACAATTCCTACGAGGTTGGCCTGCTCTGTCCATAGTATCGGTGCTCGGTGTAAAACAGATATCCCTTGTGCTCCTTAGCCATGTCATGCAGGTGTCCACCGACCAAGTAACCGTCTGAAATCGTCCACTCTCCGCCGACGAAAATGAAAATCGGTCCGCCCTCGACGAAGTACTCATCATTGGACATGTATCTCTAGAATAAAGAAAGTTAACTTGTATCCATACGATCAACTCCCGTTCGCTGGTACTAACCATTTGCCATGTTGCAGTATTGTTGTCGTCAAAGTTGTCCAGCTTCTGTTCGATCCATTCGGTGACGACATTAGCACGAGTCGAACCCATAGCTGGTGGCGGAGGTTCACGATGGAGGTTTTGGAAGGTTTTCATGAAAACCTCTGAACCCTGAACGGTAGTCGCGAGCGCACAGGCGACGGTAAGAGTAAACGCGATAGTGAACTTCATCGTGAATTCACATACACTGTCGTTGGTAGGCAGGTGAATTTAGAATGTGAACGGATGATAGTCGTTAGGGCTTATATCGGGCTTCGTGCCCGTATCATCGAAAGCTTTTCAATTGGACTTGTGCGATAATCTGCTTAGGAACCCAGTAGGGGTAGAAAGCGCAAACCCAGTTGGGTGGTTGACAGATCACAGGTCATGAGACTAACATCGAACATTCATTTGAATATGAGTCTTCCTTAACGGTCTTAACTACGACCTTTTTCCGCCCATATGGAAATCATGCTATGAACCTAGTATGACGTTGAACTTCACCTCCATTGTCGCGCGATTGTACGGGTTGCTGGAGCTTTTGCTTGATTGACAAATCGTTTTCCGCTTTGGCATGGCTTTGGTGATTAGAGGTTTACCCGTTGGAAGTAAGTGGGATTTAGATAAGGCCATAATCAAGTCTGGTATCAGGTACCGGGGCGTTTAACCTTATCTTCTTTTTCTGTTCTTTTTGTGCACTGTTAAATGGAATACGCTAGAGGACTAATTGGCACAAAATCCTATCATGCAGATAGGCTTCGTGGTATAGGAAATTGCTTTCTTCTGTGTCTTCACTCTCTATGCAGCTGTTCCGTGTTAGGGCTCACTAATGGCATCCACAATAGAGTTTGACTCTCTAGTAATATAGGAGTCAACGACTGTTCTATAAAGATCATATGAGGTGCCTGTCCCACCTAATTCCGAGTTTTAACGAGTCGAGAAGGCACGAAGAAGGTTGTATGCATCCTTTCAAATGACCTACTATCACTTACTACCAAGCACTCGATAACGAATTTAATCGAAAGCTTCCAGGTATGTGTATCCTTTGTCATTGTTATCTTAATCAAAAAGTGATAAGCTGTTCGACTACGCTTTTTTTTTTCTTTCCGCTGGAGCACTCAGACGCAATCACTGGTCCATTGTACTCCAGACAGACACCCTACATTACTGTATTTTCTCCGTTTTCCGGAGAAAAATTTGAAGGAGCTTCAGTGATGTAGAGCTAAGGTATGCGGCACACACCACGTCGGCTCCAAGGGTGCGCCACCGTATGCGAGCAAAGGCGGGACAATCACAGAGGAAATGCTCTGTAGTATCATCCTCCTCTTCGCCACATGCAGCACAGGTAGGCGTCTCACTGATGCCGAGCACGTAGAGATGCTTGGTAATGGAGATGCATTGGTGTAATGGTCCGTGATAACTTCCACAAGCCTTCTGCAGTCGATTATCCTTAAAGACAGGAGGAATGCTGCAGATTTTTTGCAGACATCAGGGCATACGCGCTTAGTCATCCAGCAACCCGGACAATCCCTCCATCTACGGTTGTGTGTGTTAAATACACAGTCGTTAATGTAGGAATTTACCGTGGACGCAGGTAGACCCAGAGCGGGTTCAGGTCCTGAGAAGCTCTCCTCTGAACCCATTCTAGCGAGTTCATCAGAGGTCTCATTTCCTGGGATCCCAGAATGGTCTGGAACCCATACAAGCCTTAATGAATTTAGTCTGCCGACTCTGCTCAAGAAGGACTTGTGTTCAAGCACCAATTTCAGCTAGTTAAGGGGTTACACACAGCTTTAAGTGCAGCTTGGCTGTCACTACATACGCATATGCATTCCCCCTTCCACCTGTGCTTCACAACATAGTGCATGACCATTAGGATTGCGTATATCTCTGATTGGAAGACAGACGCACATTTTCCTAACGAGAAATGCAGTCGGATATTTTTGCGCTTAAAGAAGACCCCAGCACCGGACCCCCGCCCAGACCTGGAGCCATCCGTGAAAATGCGAAGACTATCCTTTCCAGGTTCAGTATACCACCATAGCCAATTCTGACGCCATGGAAACTCGACTGTGAAATTACGGCGCAGTAGAATAACGGGCGTCCGTGCGTCAGAAGGCATGTCCATGAGACAGGGGTTGCAGGACAATTCTTGCGTAAGCACGCGGTTAAAGTGGAATCACTCGCTTCACCAAGCAGGTGAAAGCAAAATTGTTGCACTGGATATTTCGAAAGCATCTGACAGGGTTTGGCACGAAGCCCTTTTGTCGAAAATGCGTGCTTTTTGGATCGATGAGTCTCTTTTTCAGTGGACTAGAAGCTACCTTTCGAATCGTTCAATTCAAGTTGTTTTGGACGGATTCAAGTCTGATACTCACTTTGTAAATGCCGGTGTTCCCCAGGGCTCCGTTTTGTCTCCGACACTCTTTCTTATTTTTATAAATGATCTCTTGTCTGTTACTTCTAATCCAATTCACTCCTTCGCTGACGACAGTACCCTCAGCCTTTGATGCGGATCACACTTATATGCTTAAAGTCGATGGCCTTAACCGCTCTCCCACGACAAATTCCCATCCCAAAATTCTCTCCAGCTTAGGAGAAGCTCCGAGAGTGTACACAGTTCTGACATTCCAACAGCATACTCGCAAATCGTGTTCCTTCAAATCGCGCCATGTCGTCTTCGAAAATCCGTCCGTTTATCCGAGGCATTTTGCTCTTCCATAACTTGTTTTACATGGGCGGGTTGCTGGCCCGCCACACAATCGCCAGTCTGGTCGGAGTATTGTAGCGCTCTCTTGCCTAGGGCGATAGCTGCATACAGTTGTTTAAACGGTTGTTGTAGTGGCTATTCAGAGGGCGCGGCGAGGAGGCTGTGTGTCAACTTGACCAGTGCATTGAAACAGCGATCATTGCTGTTATCTGCCAGGTTGAGAGCAATCATCAACTGTACTCTGTATGTCCGAGCCCATGCCCTCCATCAAAGCCCTTTTACTTACTTACTTAGCTGGCGCTACAGTTCGGGGTGAACAAGGGCCTCAACCAACAAGCTTCTCCAGCCGGCACGATCTTTGGCCAGCCGCTTCCAGTGCCGCACGCCCAGTTGGTGGAGGTCCCTTTCCATCTGTGCGCGCCACCTTAGAGTTGGATCCGAAGACGTCTAACTAAACCGATGTCGCTGTACAGCCCGTACTCCTCCACTCTCCATTTACACAAACGGGACCCAAAATTGCAAGCAGAGTTTTCCTCTCAAAACGCCCAAGAGCCTCTTCATCCGCTTATGATAACGTCCAAGCCTTAACGCCATAGAGGAGGACCGGGATGATTAAGGTTTTGAAGAGTACCTTCGTTTTTCGAGAGAGGGCTTTACTACTGAGTTGCCTCTTGAGCCCAGAGAAGCAGCGGTTGGCAAGAGTTATTCTGCGTTTTATCTCAGCGCTGGTGTCGTTGCCGCTTGTTATTTGGTCTTATCCCCATTTACCCTTAGACCCACTTAAGCCGCTTCTGCTTCAATGCTTGCGAATGCCTCATTGACGTCTCGCTTTGTCCGTCCAATAACGTCAATGTCATCTGCGTAGACAAGCAATTGTGTGACTTGAAGTAGATCGTGCCTCTTGTATTGGCAGAGTCCCGCACGATATTTTCTGATGTTAGAGCAATCACATGACAGTGCGTCACCCTGTCTAAAACCTTTTTTAACTTCGAAGGTATCGGTTAGTTCACCTCCGACCTTAATGGAGCAGCGAGAATTCTCCATTGTCATCCTGCACAGTCGGACGAGTTTGGCAGGGGTGTTACAACTAAACATGGCTCTGTATAACTCTCCCATATGCGGCTTTAAAGTCGACAAAAGGTCTTCACCAAGATCTGCCGTACTTGGTCTATCGTGGATTTTCCTGGCCTGAAACGTTGGTTGGAACGTACCAGGTTGTCCACAAACGGTTTCAGGCGCTTACACAGTACGGCAGAGGGGATCTTGCACGCAATGTTCAGGAGACTTTTCCCTCTGTAATTGGCGCAGTCATAGGGGTCTGCTTTCTTATGGAACGGGCAAACGATGCTGAGATTTCATGCATCGGGCATGCGTTCTTCCGACCATATCTTGCAGATGAGTTGGTGCATGTTCCTAACCAGCTCATCGCCAGGTGCCTTAAACAGTTCGACGGGAAGTTCATCTGCTCCAGCAGCTTTATAAGGCTTAAGTTTCGATGTCGCTATCTTAACATCGTCTAGGTCGGGTGGACGGGATTCTCCTTCGTCTTCGTCCACTGTGAATGGTTCGCTCTGCCTGACGGCGGCATTTTGACTATCATCGCCGTTATACAGTCTGCAAAAGTGGTCCTTCGACAATCTCAGCATCAACTGTGACTCCACTATTAGTTGTCCGTGCCCATCCCTGCAGGTTTATACACTGGCTTTATAGTCTTGGGATGTTCGTTTTACTTTTTGGTAGAATTTTCGAACGTCGCGGTCGTTCTTGCAATAGCATCTCTCCACCTCCTCGATCTCGCGCTTCTCGTGCTCCTTCTTATTTCTTCTCAGAAGCGCATGCTTCTCTCTCCTTTTGTGTTCATAGAGCTCGCGGGACGCTCTCGTCCGTCGATGCAGTGTAGCCACGTAAGCATCCTGTTTCTCTACATCGGCCTGGCTGCACTCGTCATCAAACCAAGGGTTTCTCGAAGGTGGTGGCTCTCTGATGGCATTCTGACAACTACTCCATTGCTATTCTATGGTTTGTGCAGATTGCATCGGGACTTAAGAGAGCTTGAGGAAGGCTTTATCGGCGAGGTTCCTGGTAGTCTCTTGCGATTGCAGCTTTGCGAAGTTAAAGGTTGGTGTTCTTGTTCGACTCCGTTGATTCTGAGAAATTCACATCCGTACCTTGGCTGCAACAAGGTAATGATCCGAGTCGATGTTAGCTCATCGAAACGTTCGGACGTCTAGGATGCTGGAGGAGTGTCTGCCGTCGATCACAATATGATCACTTTGGTTGGTTGTCGATTGTTCGAAAGACCGCCAGGTCCCCTTATGGATGTTGAGGTGTGGGAATCGTGCACTTGCTACTACCAGGTTATGTCCCGCCATAAAGTCCACTAGCCTTAGTCCGTTTTCTGACGTGGTGTTGTGTAGGCTGTGCTTTCCAATGACCCGTTCGAAGATAGCTTCCTTACCCAGCTTCGCATTGAGATCTCCTAGAACGATTTTGGTGTCATAGCTGGGACATTGGGCATATGTATGTTCTAGGAGATCATAGAAGTCGTCTTTATGTCGGTCATCTTTCTCCTCTGTGGGGGCGTGGACACATAATAAGCTTATATTGACGAGATTGGCCTTGATGCGGATAGTTGTGAGACGTTCGCTTGCATACTGGAAGCTTAAGACTTTTTTCCTGAGTCTGCCTCGAACAACAGTTTCCGTAGTAGATATCACAGTTATTCATCCGATTTTTGCCTGGCCCATCCCATCGCACTTCTTGGAGCGCGGTCTGTCTGCCTTATAGCAGTCCAAAGAGTTGACCAGTTGTCCGGCTGCACCTGGTCTGTTGAGGGACCTATCGTTCCAGGTGCAGATCCAGAATTCGTTTCCTTTTCGGCGTTTCCGAGGGTCATCAACATGTAATCCTTCCGTATCCGACGCTATTGGTTATATCTGAACAAATTTTGTTTTACGCGATAGCGATGTTACCCTTGAGCGTAAACCCCAAACTGGAGGGCCAGGTTCCTCTTTCCCCTGTAGCTATACAGGGGAGGCCACGCGGAGGCTGTGTCAACTTGGATTGAGCAGTGACAGAGATCGAAGCTGGCGTTTGCCATGTTAAACGCGATCTACTTCTTTGCTCGGTTTGCTTGCTCCCTCCTCCCCTATCAAAACCCATTTACAGTGCATAAATATAGCTGCTCCCAAGCAGCTCTTACTCTTGGTCCAGGGTAAACAAGCATAAGTTCTGTTCTATCCAAAATATTTGCTTGAAAGAGATGGCCTCCATCGCTCTTGCTGTTCTGTAGCTTGTGCACTAGGTCTTAGGACAGCTTGAAGGGATATGAACAGCCACATATGTATAACTTTGTACCATTAGATTGTCTTACCCAGTGTCATTGGCATCTGGCTCGGACATACAGGGTAAAGTTGTTGATTGCTCTCAACCTGGCGAAATGCCAGCAACGATCCCTGTTTGGATGCCCGGGTCAAGTTGACATACGGCCTCCTCGCGGCGCCCTCTGGATAGCCTCTTCAACAACCGTTGGGAGGTGAACAAACGTATGCAGCGAAAAAAACCCCGACCAGAATGGCGGTTGTGCGGCGGGCTAACAATCCGCCCACGTAAAAAAAAAGAAAAGTTATGAATGAGCAAGATGCCTCGGATACACGTGGTATGATGGCGAGTGTGAGCAGAAAAAGGCAGCAACCGACGAGGCGTACCAAAAGGCGCTGCAGAGGAAAACCAGGGCAGCGCAAGAAGAGCACCGAGCCAGAAGAAGGGAGGAGAAAAAACTGCCGCGATAAAAGAAAAGAATCTTCGCAGCCTCCCAGCTCAAGGATATCGAGGAGTCTAGGGATAAACATACAATACGAGCCTTTTACAAAAAAGCCAAAGGCCTTGCAGGAGGCTTCAAAAATAGTGGATGGGAATAGTGGATGTATTTAAGCTGCACTTCCAGCAGCTGTTTAAAGAGCATGACCAAGAGAGAGTGGTAGGGACCGAGGAAATCCCAACTCCAACCGCTGAATTAGTCCTCCCACCCAGCATCGAAGAAGTCGGCACAGCTATTCAGAAGATGAAGAACAACAAGGCCGCAGGCTCAGATGGCTTGCCATCAGAGCTCTTCAAGGCTGGCGGCGATGTTCAGGTAGGGAGCATGCACCAGATCATCTGCAGAATTTGGGAAGATGAGAGCATGCCCGACGACTGGAATACCAGCTCTATATGCCCCATCCACAAGAAAGGCGATCCTACCTCTAGCAAGAACTATAGAGGTACATCCCTGCTCAATGTCGCATACAAGATCCTGTCCAGCGTATTGTGTGAACGTCTAAAACCGTTTTGCACCGCACTAATCGGCAGCTATCAGTGCGGCTTCCGGCCCGGCAAATCGACTATAGACCAAATCTTCACACTTCGACAAATCCTGGAAAAGACCAACGAGTTTCGAATCGATACACACCATCTTTTCATCGATTTCAAAGCCGCATATGACAGCATTCATCGTGAAGAACTGTTTGGGGCGATGGCCGAATTCGGGATCCCGGTAAAACTGATCCAGTTGTGTCGCGCCACGCTAAAAACCACGCGATGCACCGTGCAACTCGGTTCTAGGACCTCGGAACCATTCGAAACATGCACCGGATTTCGGCAAGGAGAAGCGCTGTCATGTGACATCACAGTGGAGATCCGGCATAGAATCGCCCTTGGCAACCGCTGCTACTTCGGCTTGTCCAAACAACTGGCGTCAAAACTCCTCACTCGAAAGACCGAAGTCATGCTTTACAAAACGCTCATTCTGCCAGTCTTGCTGTACGGAGCCGAAAGCTGGACGATAAGCAGGACAGCGGAGCTGATTTTGGGTTCTTTCGAAAGAAAAATTCTGCGCCGGATATTTGGTCCTGTTTGTGAGGAAGGTGAATGGAGAAGAAGACACAACCGCGAACTCTACGAGCTGTACCAAGATGTGGATGTAGTCCGGAAGGCAAGGATCCATCGACTACACTGGCTCGGCCACATCGAGCGCATGGACATCAACGCTCCAGCTAAGAGGGTCTTCAACTCCGAGCCTCCTGGTTCGAGAAGAAGAGGAAGACCGAACCTCCGGTATAAGGACCAAGTAATCGCGGATGAAAGACATCTTGGTCTTGACAACTGGAAGCAGCGTGCCCGGGACCGTCAAGGATGGAAGGCAGCTATAGCTCAGGCTCAGATCCTCCATGGATCGCAGGCCTGATAAGTAAGTAAGTAAGTGTCATTGGCATCAGTTTCCGAAACTCTACCCACTGAACAGAGGGCCGTTGAGTACAGCGTAGAAGGCATTCGGGTGTTCCCGTTTCCCGTCCAGCTTTTCAAATAACGATTCCCGATAAAACAATTGACACTTCGGCTGGGTGGTGATTTATCGAAAGATGTAAAGCCATACGAGTATGAAGCTAAGTCGTCTCGTGGATCAGAATCAATTCAAAGAACGTCGCGACGACCTAATTAGAAATCACCCCGGGCATTGTTCACCTTTGTATTTTAAGCCGCCTTCGAGTAGTTTACAAGTCGAAAGACTCAAACGGCCGATGCAATCCTTTTTTCAAATATACTCCACTTCCACCGGATACAACGAACAGCGCCTGGCATCCGTTTTTCCTTATTTATCCATCCCAATTCGGCATGAAAACAAAAGGAGATTCCTTTGAATCAATCGGCTCCTCAAACATCCCCGAGGCGAGACATGAAAGGATCACGTATGTTCTGTCTCGTCTCGTCTATCTACGAGTAATCGCGACACAACCCCGATTTCCATTGTGTCAATCGGGCTATTCGTCTATTGGATTTTCCTCACGTGCACACGTGTACCAGACACCCTTACCCTTGATCCATTCAAAGATAAAAATAATTATTCAATTGTGCGTAAGAAGAGAAGCCATTCGTATAGCCTTAACCCTTGACACTGTTGAATCTATAATTCCCAAGCTAGACGAGCACCTAGTAATTACATATGATGAACCCCTTTGTCTGTTCTTTTCTCTCCTTTAGGTTATCTTCTATGACTCCGACTGGAATCCTACTGTCGATCAACAAGCCATGGATCGTGCACATCGTCTTGGACAAACTAAACAGGTAACCGTCTACCGGCTGATCTGTAAAGGAACCATCGAAGAAAGGATACTACAAAGAGCACGGGAAAAAAGCGAGGTAAGTACGATCTCCTCTCGACCATAGCGAATAAGAACAAGAATAAGAAGGGAAGACTGGAGGGCAGAAAAAGAAAAAGCCGCATTCGTTGCGCACGTGCTGCATGCGGTCGTACTCGTAGCATCACATCAGCTACACGCCGCACCATGCACTGGAACATGATCACTTTTAATGCCATTTATGTTAATTTCGACCGGAAGCTCGGTTCCGATTGCGGGGCGTGTGATCTTCATTCTGTTCGGCCGAGCCATGGATCCAAGTGCCGCATTCGGCGCCCGGCCCACGCCAAAGCCCCCTACGTCTTCCAATTTGTTAATAGACAGAGATTGTGTTGGCTGATTAAGAAACAAATGAGGAAAGTGATACTCGTACTCACAGGCTGTTTCCATTTTATTGTTTAGATTCAACGCATGGTTATAAGTGGTGGCAACTTTAAGCCAGATACACTCAAGCCGAAGGAAGTGGTATCGTTGCTACTGGATGACGAAGAAATTGAACTCAAGTGTAAGTAGACACTCGGCACTCGGTTGAGTTGTTGAGATTTCTTGATAAACGAAATTATTGTTTTCGTTTTTGATTGTTTTTCGTTTTATTTTTGGTTCTAGATCGACAAAAGACCGAAGAACGTAAGTCGGATGAGGTGCCGCCCAAGGAGAATGGCGACAAGAAACGAAAGCTTTCGACAAAGGTGAGTACAGCAGAATTCCCTTAACTATCTAGAGACAAATGACTGATAGATCACTGTTTTGTTTGATCCATATAATTTTCGTGGGGGCGAACACCCCCATTTATTGGGCTTAATTCAAGCCAACTTAATCTAACTTATTCTAACTTAATCTAACTTAGAAGCTAATGATGGTGGGGGAGGGGGGCATGATTAATAAGACGAGTTTTTAAGCATTGAGTGCTGAGGTTGAAGTCGAAGTAAGGATTTGAGTTAACACTTCCCAGCATACGAGAAATGGGTTCATTGGAGCCATAGGCGGTGCGGGGGGTGGCTAGGTAGAAGAGACGGGGATTACGTACATTGCGGGGGTTAGTGTTGATAGAGACAGAGTCATAGAGGGTCGCGCAATCAATGGTACCTGAAAGGAGTCGATGGATGAAGAGAATGTCAGATACAGTTCTTCTTTCCTCCAACGTGTTCATGTTGATTAATTTAAGACGATCTTGATAGGGTGGTAGGAGCAAAGGATTATTCCAGGGGAGACCTCGAAGTGCAAAACGTAGGAATCGGCGTTGGATGCTCTCAATTCTAGAAATGTGGGTTTGTTGGTAAGGTGACCATACTTGAGAGGCGTATTCAAGAAGGGGCCGGACAAAGGTTGTGTAGAGAGATCGGGTAACGTAGGGGTTGGAGAATTCTTTAGACCATCGCTTTACGAAGCCGAGTGCTGAATTAGCTTTAAGGATTATCTCGTCGATATGTGTCCGAAAATTTAACTCCTGGTCACATAATATGCCAAGATCCCGGATGGCCTGAACGGTGGCTATGGGTTGATTATTTAGAAAGTAGAGACGGGGAGGGGGTTTGATTCGTTTACGTGAAAAAGTAATGGATTGGCATTTGGGAATGTTGAGTTCCAAGCAGTTTTTGGAACACCAGGTGGAAAAACTATTGAGATCTAATTGGATTAGGGAAGGGTCCTGACTGGAGGAAATACTCCTGAAGAACTTGGTATCATCGGCATATAGTGAGACATGGGAATGTTTGATCACCATTTCAATATCGTTAATGGTAAGAACGAAAAGAAGTGGACCTAAGTGGCTACCTTGGGGGACACCGGAGGAAGCTGGAAAAGGTTTAGAAAAGGCAGACCTGAAGCGAACACTATAATAGCGATTGTTCAAGTAAGAAGATATCCACTTCACGGAAATGGGATCGAAACCAAGGGAAGACAGTTTGAAGAGTATTAGGCTGTGGGAAATTTTATCGAAAGCTTTACTGAAATCGGTAGAAATAACGTCGACTTCATTGCCATTTTCTAAGGCCGAGAGGGTAAAGGACACAAATTCAACAAGATTTGTGGTTGTAGATCTGCATTTGAGGAAACCGTGTTGTCTAGGGGAGATTAAAGACTTGCAGCGAAAACTTAAGATTTCATGCAAAATGCTCTCGAAGAGTTTGGGTATATGTGACAGTTTGGCAATGGGACGATAATTGTTGATATCGTTCTTCGGCCCTTTTTTGTGTATAGGGGTTATATATGAGGTTTTCCATAACTGGGGGAATTCGCCCAAACATAGGGATAAAGTGAAGATTTTCGAGAGAGGGGAAGAGAGGGTTGAGGAGCATTTTTTTAGGAATATAGCAGGGAGACCGTCAGGTCCAGGAGTGAATTCATCTTTAAGTTGATTTAATTTGTTTTCGATGACACAGGGGTCGACTGTACGAGGAAGAAAAGGTCCAAAGGAGAAATTCGGTAAATAATCGAAGTAAGCGGGATCCGGAACAAAGGAATCGTCGGCGAAAGATTGTTTGAAATAGGTGGCAAAAAAATTGGCGATAATGTTAGGGTCATTTGAGGTTTGATCATTGAAGGAAAGAGAGGTGGGGTACCCATCAGATTTTCTTTTGTAGTTAACAAACTTAAAGAAGGACTTTGGATCGCTTATAAGATTGGCTTGTGTTTCGGCTATATAGCGTTGATAGAGAGAGTTGTGAAGGGCCGTAAAGTGGAGATAGCTACCCATGTAATTAGAGAAGTCTTTAGGGGATTGGGTACGAAGGAATATTGACCACTGTTTATTTCTTTTGTTTCTTAGGGATCGGAGTCTGCGATTATACCATGGTGGGGAGGAGGACAAAGTTGTGCGTTGGGAAAATGGGACGTAAAGAGAGATAGAATTAAATATTTCCCTGTAGAATATGGATACAGCATCATTTAAAGTTAGATTATCAAAATTGAAAAGCGCTTTTTTAAGGTATTCGTTAATTTGGTGAAATTTCGCTTTGTGGAAATCGTGAGAAGGCAGAACTGTAGGGGGAGTATTCTGTGATGAAGAATTATGAAAAAAGGAAAGAAGAAGGGGAGGATGGAAGTTATCGATGGTAGAAAGGGAAAGTGGACAACGAGAGACGGAAGAATTGAAGGGATCGGTTGTGAATATGAGGTCTAGTTGTCTACCCATGTAGTTTGAGATGCCACTAACTTGGCTAAGGTTTGAATCTGCTAGGCGATCCAAGAAGAGACATTCTTTGGTCGTAGTGGGGTTGGTGGCAATATAAAACGATTCTTCGTCTGATTGAGACCATTTAAGATGAGGAAGGTTGAAATCTCCGAGGAGAAGGATTTCATCCTGAGGATCTCTTAAATCAGTTATTTGGTCAATCGTGTTGATGGCGAGTTGATAAGATTCTATGGGTTGTGAGGGCAAGATGTAGAAACAAGTGATGTAAAGGGTCTTCTGGGGTAGCACAATCTTGATTGTAATAAAGTCGAGATGTGGGGAGGATGATACTGCAATAAGGGAGGAGTCAATTGAATTAAGGACGGCTAGAAGGACACCCCGACAGGGGCAACCCTCAATGGGTCGGCCGAGTTCGTCATCTCGATAAACATTGAAATTTGATGGGAACAGTTCGGAGTTATTTATGCCGGGGATCAGGTTCGTTTCGGTCAGAGCAAAGATTTCAAAGGGTAGAGCATGTGATTGTTGGAAGACAGTTTGGGTTTTTGAGCGGAGACCTCTTACGTTCTGATAATAGATGGTAAGAGGAAGATTTTGACGGAGTGATGGTATTGCTGGAAGGGGGAGAGATTTAGGGACGAAAAAACTTATCGTGATCAGCTCTACTACGTTGAAGGTGTGATATTCGTTTAGAGTGAATGTATTGGCGATAGGTATCAAGATCATTTGACACTTTTTGGGGCGGGATATTAAGGAATTCGTTGTATTTGATGAAGAGGCTCTTGAGGCTAGCGTAGTCCGTAGGGAGACCTTCCTGTTTAATGGAAACCATGACGCTTGTGTTTGTATTACCTTCATAGCAAACCGAGTCGGATTTATCATGAAGGTAAGCCAAAAAGAGACGAATGTTCTCATATATCTTCCGATCTCTTAGTCGAGAGAGAGCGTAGCGATTTTGAATAGGGTCAGTAGTAAGCTGAGTAAGTTTAACTGTAGGAGGCATAAGGGGATCAACGAAAGATTGAGTCGCGACTGAAGAATGGGTGAGTGGGGCAGGAATTGTTGCTGTGGGTGGTGATGAAGAGTCGGGCGAAAGGTTGGGATTTTGTGTGGTGATATTGGAGGGGGATGGTTGGGAGGGGTTGAGGATATGAGAGCTACGGAAGTTAGGATACTTGGCTCCTGACGTGAGGTCAAAATTTGGAAATGAATTCGGGACAGGTGATTTGGAAGGAGGGATGTTGGTAGTTGTTGGATTCGATTTAAATGAAACGCGTTGACGTTGGGGTTTTGGCTGAATTTTGCTAGATAGATGAGAGATCGATGGATGTGTAAAATTTGGAAAGAGGTTGGTTTTAAAACTCCAATTTTGGTCTGAATTAGGTGGAAATTTGGGATGCTCGCTGACCTTGGGTTGAAAATTGTTAGGTTTTGGACGTATGGAAGCTTGCTTTTTTGGTGCTTTGGCATTTATTTTAGGAAAGATCTTATGGAAATGTAAAGTTTTACCAGAGGGGGTGAGGAAAAGCCATTTGTATTTGAGGGGAATATCAAATTGGAAGGAGTTAGGCTTATTGGGTATTTTCTTACAATTACTTATACTTATATTATACTTTTTATTAAAACGGTAGGTTAACCAAGCAGCATCAGCGTTTTCGGGAGTTCCATCGATGGTGAGTTGGGCGGAGTTGTTGTCGCAAATTTTTTGGAGCCTGTTGTTCCACTCAGATTGAGTCCAAGAGGTACCAAAACGTTGAATGGTAGGCAGCTGAGCTGGTTGAGGTGTTATCATTTCCAGAGGTGGTGACGCTGCCAATAGAGTCCTTGATAGGGCAGGGGCTTGGAGCAAAGGTGGGGGGGTCCGTGTGGTTTCATTCAATTCATCCATGATCGATGTATCGTACGGCTGTGGCTGAGGGGTGCCGTTGGATCTAATTGGCATGAACTTCAATTCTTCACCTAAATCGCTTAATAATATGCGATTAGCTGCGACATCATTACGAAGATCATCAAGCTTGCGTGTTAGCTCCATGAAGCGGAAGTCATTACTAGAGTTTTGGAAATGGATCTCCAGGTCGGATCGGAGGGATTTCAGGCAGTCGTTGATAGAAGGCACGTGGGAGTCGATCGATTTTTTGAGGTCAGCACACAGAGCACTAAACCACGAGTCGAGAATAGACTTAATATCAGTCTTAAGAGTCGTGAGGGGGGGGAAATTGGGCTCACTTTGCGGTCTATTCAAGGAGACGTCGATTGCTTCTAGATGTTTGTCCAAGGCCTTGACTTTAGATCTCAGCGCACTGATAGACACGTCTATGTTATTATTAAGATCATCAAAACCCTTGTTTAGGTCACCAAAAGAAGAGAGTTGGGCAAGAGTTTTTTTATGGTGTAATTTATTGTCCGAGGTCAGTGAGGCGATCGAATCACTGACACACTTAATCGCGAGCATTACGTGTGAAAGGGAGATGTTTTTGCACTCATTGCAGTAAAACAAAAAGTTGCTGCTGTAATCTTTGAGGTACACACTGGCACGTTTACTAAGCCCGGCGCATAACGGGTGAAATGAGTTGCCGCAAATACCCTTACAGGGCAATAAATCGGCATTGGTATCTTTATACAGACAATTATCAAAACCGCACTGTGACATTTTTTTTCTTTTTTTTTTTTTTTTTTTTTTTTTAGTTTTTCTGTTTATTTAGTTTGATCGAAATAAGGTCGATGGGGAGAACTGGCGCGTTATTATGTTTTTGTATTTATTTGTTTTATTCGAAATTAGGTCGAGGGGCGCACTAGACAGCGGATTGGAAGGCGTATGTAAGAGCAACGAAAGGCACGTCTGAATGGTTGGAAGGCAGTTTATAAAAAAAATATACTGCCAAGTGTTCCATCATATAGTTTGAGATAACACTTAGGGTTTAATACAAGCTTACTGAAAACTAGCTCAGCCTAGAGTGGTTCAAGGGACTCCATGCCACGATGGAGGTCAAACAACTAATAGCACTGGGACCTATGCCAAATTAGGCGAGAAAATCTTCAAATTCTCTGATGAAATCGATCGATCAGATTTGTCAGGACATTTCCGAGGCGGTAAAGTGCAGCGTATTCACAGGGTATGTGCTCTGAGTCTTGTCACTGTTTCTTCTTCTTATCGGGCGCTACAGTTTGGGGTGAATCTGGGCGTCCACCAACATGCCCTTCCAACTAGCACGATCTTCTCCTAGCCTTTTCCATTGCCGCACACCCAGTTGGCCTGAGATCTGTTGGAGCACTCAGCCGCAAACACTGGTCCATTGTACTCCAGACAGCCACCTTACATTACTGTATTTTCCCCATTGTCCGGAGAAAAGTGAGGAAGAGCTTCAGTGATGTAGAGCTAAGAGATTCGACACACACCACGTCGGCCCCAACGGTGCGCCACCGTGCGCGAGCAAAGGCGCGACAATCACAAAGGAAATGCTCTGCAGTATTATCCTCCTCGCAACATGCAGCAGAGGTGCTTAGCAAAAGTGTAGTGGCCCGTAACCACTCCCACAAGCCTTTTGCAGTCGATTCTCCTTAAAGACAGGAGAAATACTGCGGATTTCTTTCAGACATCAGGGCATACGCGCTTGGTCATCCTGCAACCTGGACAATCCTTCCATCTACGGTTGTGAATATTAAACACCCAATCGTTAATGTAGAAATTTACCGTGGACCCAGGTAGACCTATAGTGGGTTCACGTCCTGAGAAGCTCTCCTCTGTACCCATTCTGGCGAGTTCATCAGAGATCTCATTTCCTGGGATCCCAGAGTAACCTGGAACCTATACAAGCTTTAGCGAATTTAGTCTACCAACTCTGACTTGAGTTCAAGCACTAATTTGGAGCTAGTTGGGGGTTGCGTACGGCTTTGAGTGCAGCTTGGCTTTCACTGCAGATGCATATGCTTTTCCCCTCCACCTGTGCTTCACAACAAAGTGCATGACCATTAGGATTGCGTATATCTCTGATTAGAAGACAGACATATATTTTCCTAACGAGAAGTGCAGTCGAATGTTTTCGCACTCAAAGAAGACCCCAGCACCGGACCTCCACCCAGACATCCCTGAAAATGCGAAGACTATCCTTTCCAGGTTCAGTATCCAGCCAGAGCCAATCCTGACGCCATGGAAACTCGGCTGTGAAATTGCAACGCAGTAGGATAACGGGAGTCAGAAGGCGTGTCCATGAGACAGGGGTCGGAGGACAATTGTTGCCCAAGCACTCCGTTATACCGTTATACCTGTGCGAGTTGTACCAGAGGCCATTTCTCCTCAGACGAGACATGGCTTTCAGAGCACACCCTCTGATAAATATATTAAGAGGTCGAAGGTTCGTCATAGCATCTAGAGCAGTGCCTGGCGTGCTATGGAAAGCCCCCGTGCAGCTGAGACAAACCGTTCTTTGGAGTTTGGTGAAAGAGGCTACGACGTGTTTGAGTGTTAGTCTGAACCACCAGACAACCGATGCATATGAGATTATAGGTCTTATCATTGTGGTGTAGATCCAGAGGACCTTTACCGACGGTAAACCCCATGTTTTGGCAAAAGCTCCTTTGCATTGCTAGAAAGCTGACAGCCTTGACCAGAAAAGCTTGCTTTCTAAGATGACTCCTAGATACTTAGCCTCCTTGGATATCGGTATGGAAACGCCTTTTGGTATCAGCTGATTCATGCCAGTATTTTTCCTCCTTCTCCTAAAGAGAACGACATCGGTCTTAAGAGGATTGACTGACAGCCCATTTCTGGTACACCAATCATCGATCACATTTAGCGCCGCCCGTACTTTGAGACAGGCAGTCGCTAAGCATGAGCCGACAGAAAGTACGGCGACTCCATCCGCATAGTCCTGGGCATAGATTCCAGAGATATTGAGAGCATCAAGCAGAGAGTCGATCAACATGTACCATAACAGCGGAGACAGGACGCCACCTTGCGGGCAGCCCCTGTTTACGCCGGATTTGACGCACTGGTCGAGGCCTGAATCAGCGGTCACTGACCGAATTCGATTTGAGGGATCTATTCAGAAGACTTCTGGCTTCCCTGCGAAGACTTTGGAGCGTGGCATTCCACCAGGGAACCAATTTCCTGCAGGAAAAGGTTTGCTGACAGGACATGCGAGTTCAAAACAACTGATGATGGCGCTATTCAGGTTATGAACGGCGTTCTATACCAATTGTTTCGTTCTGAGTTTAGGTAGGGCCTGAGTGGGTTTCTCAAGCTCCTCTCTAAACCGTACCCAGTCCGTCTTTCTCGGATTCTGTATAGGTTGCAAGGAAGAGATCTCCCAACTTAATCGGAATTCGATATATTTATGGTCCGGCAGCGTAGCATCAGGCAAGACTCGCCAGTTGTGATGTCCTTCACACATCTGTTGAATAGGGTTAGATCAATGGTTGAGAGTCAACATTGTCGATGGTAAGGTCAGACGAGAGAGTGAAGTCTAAAAGACCGTCCCCCCTTTTATTGTACTTGCTGCTGCCCCAAGCAGTGTTATGGGCATTAGCATGGCAACACAAGATGAGACCAATCTTTCTTGCTTCACAGTACTCTACTAGTTCAGAAACTTCCTTCGGTGGTGGAGGTAGTATCGAGTCGTAGGGGAAGTAGGCAGGCGCAACGACGATGTGTTTTATTGCTTCGTGCGTTTTGTAGATTACTCTAGCAGCCAACAGATCGGGAACTGATTTGAATCTCCTTTCCGGAAGAAGGGGATTTGTTGCGTGATGTGTCTGCCTCCAAGGAGCAGTTGTTGGCTATCTTTAATCCTTCTGGGTCGCCGCTTCGGCCATTTGACTCCGATTTCCCACCGTAGAGGGAGGCATCACATAGTTTCTCCCTAGCGAGGCTATCTTTGGCGGCGGTCTTCCGTTTGCGGAAGCTTTCCTCTTTTTCAGTTAGAACTTCTGTTCCCTTCGGACGCCGCTCTTGGACAGCCTTGCCAGTTCGAGGACTGCTGGAACCTGTAGCGACTTCGTATTCTGCGTTCAGAATCCGTATGTCACTTCCGCCACCATTTTCAGCGGCAGCGCCGGGCATGGCAGTAACCTGAGAGCTTCAGGTCCGGTCGTTACGGGAATCGATCATGAAGAGCAAGATCTGGCTCCCCCAGAGGTTTAGCCTCGACCATTGTGCCTTCAGCTTTGTCTGTTTCTTTGTGCAATTTTCGGGCATGTCTCTTTCTCCTTCTTTTTTGGCACTTAGCATTGCATTCAGCCGTAGGTCCCGATTCCGGGGCGCGTTCCACCTTTGCGGTTTCCCGTTCCACGCCATCGTTGGTGTCGCCTCCGCTGGATGCACCGCTCATGCTTAGTCTGGTCAATTGGTCAGACACTGAACCGCAGGAGTCGGTATCGTTCCGGCAACTGTGTGTGCCATATTAAGTGCGGCCGACCTCTGTTTCTTCGTCCCTCGGGGTTGGATTCAAAGACTCTCCGGGCTGGAACTGTAGTGTCAATTCGCTCTACATGGTCCAGCTATCTTAGGCGTTGAATCGTTTGCAATAATGGCTTTGAACCAACTTTTATCACCAAGAACAGATAAGAAGTTTTGGATGTAACTTTTGCATCACAGGACATTGTCGACTAAGTCAGAGAATGGAAAGTCCTAAATAAGTACTCCCTCTCTGACCATCTCTACATCCAGCTTGCTCGTATCAGAAACTACAGGGGAACTGACTGGCAAAAATACAGGACCTATGTTGAGCCCTAACTAGGGACAAAACACCCTATCTATCCTATCTATCTAACCGACACGTTTGGTGGTTTTTGACTCAACATGCTTTGACCAGAGAAGCTTGCTATCCAAGATGACTCCTAGATCTTAGCCTCCTTGGATATCGGGATGAAAGTGCCTTTTAGTACCAGCTGAGTCATGTCACCATTTCTCCTCCTTCTCCTAAAGAGAACGACATTGGTCTTAAGAGGATTGACTGACAGCCCATTTCTGGTACACCAATCATCGATCTTATTTAGCGCCGCCCGTGCTTTGAGACGGACAGTCGCTAAGCATGAGCCGACAGAAAGTACGGCGACTCCATCCGCATAGTCCTGGGCATAGATTCCAGAGATATTGAGAGCATCAAGCAGAGAGTCGACCACCATGCACCATAACAGCGGAGACAGAACGCCACCTTGCGGGCAGCCCTTGTTTACGCCGGATTTGACACATTGAGCGGAGCCTGCATCAGCAGTCAATTTCCGGTACACAAGCATTGCTTTGATCAACAAGAGCAGTGCTTCATCTACGCCATGATGTCTGGCAGCGTTGTACATGCTGTCGAATGTTGCGTTATCAAAAGCTCCCTCAATGTCGATGAAGACGCCCAACGCGTACTCATTCCTTCCGAGCGCGCATTCAATGCTCCCAACTAGGTTTTGAAGCACAGTCTCGCAGGATTTTCGGCGCTGACAAGCATGTTACATCTCGGAAAGAGGATGCATTTGAAGGGCAATTTTTCGCACGTGCAACTCTACCAGTCTCTCCATGCTTTTCAGCAGGAAGGATGTTAGGCTAATTGGTCTGAAGCTCCTGGCAAGCGAGTAGTCCTCTTTTCCTATTTTGTGAGCAAGTGCTAGACTAGCAGTGAAAATTCTCTTCCACGTAGGAAGTAGCTGCCCTCTACCTTTTTGCAGCATAACAGGATACATCCCGTCGGTTCCCGGCAATTTGAAGCCATCGAAAGCAAATTCAATGGCTTCAGTCGTAACCACGTGCGACACAATATACCAGGTACGCCGAGTTGTTTTCATCGTTTCAGTTGCAGTTTCCCTTGATGGAGTGTGGAACGAGCCCGATGTACATATGTATGAATGTTGGCGTTACAGCCCATGATGGACCAGAGCCGAGCTTCTCTCAATCAACCATGTTGTGTGTGATTTCATTTTCCCATAGGTGAAAGGGACCTACAGTTTATTGCCGGTTCCGAACGGCGAATTTCGAGAAGCTTTTCATGACAATTTTACTACAGGGGGTTTGGTCAGAACCCCGCTGAGGAGAAACACCGTGAAAAACACGTTCGATGACATGGCTGTGTCGGGATTCGATCCCGTGTCATCGGCGTCAGAGGCCAATACACTACCCACTGCGCCACGGTGCTCTCGAGCGATGTGCGAGCCGATGTCGATCTGATTTCCCGGGAAATGAGTCCCAAATAGTAAACTAAGAGTTTCCGCTTTAGACTCAGTAAAGGTACCAGCTTTGTCGGTTTTCCCCATTTGAGGATTTTAACAAACTTGCTAGTCGCACTCAGAGACTTGATCTCTTCACAGAAGGTCTTATAAGAATCGTTCTTCGATTTACGAATAAGTTTCTTATATTCCTTCTGCTCCGACCGATACTTGTGCCAGTCATCTTCTGAATTCGATTTGAGCGATCTATTCAGAAGACTGGCTTCCCTGCGAAGACTTTGGAGCTCGGCATTCCACCAATTCCTGCAAGGAGGTTCGCTGACATGTGTGGCCTGAAGCCACACAGATAAGGACCTATCAGTTTATTTACGAACGGCTTTTGGCGTTCCCACAAAACGGCAGCGAAGATCGTGTATGCGACATTAAGGAGACCTATTCCACTATAGTTGGCGCAGTCAAAGGGGTCTCCTTTTTTGTGGATCGGGTAAACAATGCTGAGACTCCATTGCTCGGGCATGCTTTCCTCTGACCATATCTTACAGATGAGGCGGTGCATGCTCCTAACCAGCTCACCCGCAGCTGATTTGAAGAGCTCAGCAGGCAACCCATCTGCGCCAGCAGCTTTATTTGGCTTGAGTTTCGACATGGCAATCTCAACTTCGTCGAGGTCAGCGGAACGAAATTCTCTGCGGTCTTCGTCGTTAAGAAATTGATCGTTCTGCCTGACAGCGGTATATTGACTAACATCGCCGTTATACAGTCTGCAGAAGTGGTTTTTCCAAAATCTCAGCATCGGCTGGGAATCTACTATTAGATGTCCGTTCTCATCCCTACAGGCCTCCGTTCAGGCTTTGTAGCCTTGAGACATTCGTTTTATCTGTTGATAAAACCCTAGAACGTCGTGCCTGCAGTAGCACCTCTCCCAGCTCTTAATCGCCCGCTTCTCATGCCCTTTCTTTTTTTCTCTTGAGAAGCTTATGTTCCTCCCTTTTTTTAAGCTCGTAGAGGTCACGAGCCGCTCTTGTTTTTTTTGTGTAGTGAGGCTTTGTATGCCTCCTGCTTTTCTGCATGAATCCTTCTACACTCGTCATCGAACCAGGTGTTTCGTCGTAGTGGAGCTTTAAGGACCAACACTTCCGTTGCTGTGCTCTTCAGGGCTTGTTTGCACTAGCTCCATTGCTGCTATACTGACTGAGTATAGGATTGAGGTGTATCGGAGAGCTTGTGAGAGACGCGGTTGGCAAAGGCACTGGCGATCTCCGGCGATAGTAGCCTTCCGACGTCATAGCTTGGTGCTCTAACTCTACTCCGCGGTGTTCGTGTTATCCGTTGAAGGTACGAACATCAAGAATAGTGGAGGAGTGCCTGACGTCAATCGCATTGTGATCAATCTGGTTGGTGACTGATTGATGCTAGCTAAAAGAAGATGTCTACCCGTGGAGAAGTCGATCAGCCTGTGTCCGTTATTGGATGTGGTGTCATGTAGGCTATGTTTGCCGATGACTCGTTCAAAGATGCTTTCTGTACCCAGCTTAGCGTTAAAATCTAGTATGATTTTGGTATCATAGCTGGGGCATTTGGTCATTCATAACTTTCCTTTTTTTTTACGTGGGCGGATTGTTAGCCAGCCACACAACCGCCATTCTGGTCGGGGTTTTGTCGCTGCATACGTTTGTTCACCTCCCAAAGGTTGTTGAAGAGGCTATCCAGAGGGCGCCGCGAGGAGGCCGTATGTCAACTTGACCCGGGCATTTAAACAGGGATCGTTGCTGGCATCTCGCCAGGTTGAGAGCGATCAACAACTTTGCCCTGTATGTCCGAGCCCATGCCCTCTAACCATTCCGAACCATTCGAAACATGCACAAGATTTCGGTAAGGAGATGCGCTGTCATGTGACTTCTTCAACCTGGTGCTGGAGCAGATAGTGCGACGGGCAGGCTTCAACAGGGAAGGCACTATCTTTTACAAGTCCATCCAGCTGCTAGGATACGCGGATGATATCGACATCATCGCGTGTTCTCGCCGTGGCATTGTGGAGGCGTTCACGGCGATTGAAGAACAGGCGAAACGAGTTGGTCTTAAGATCAATGAGGACAAAACGAAATACATGCTGCCAAGCAAAAACCAATCCGTCGCTCACCACCTGGGACAAAATATAACAATTGACAACTACAATTTCGAGGTAGTTAAGGAGTTTGTCTACCTCGGGGCTAACGTAAATTCCACAAATGACACCACAGTGGAGATCCGGCATAGAATCGCCCTTGGCAACCGCTGCTACTTCGGCTTGTCCAAACAACTGTGGTCAAAACTCCTCACTCGAAAGACCAAAGTCATGCTTTACAAAACGCTCATTCTGCCAGTCTTGCTGTACGGAGCCGAAAGCTGGACGACAAGCAGGACAGCGGAGCTGATTTTGGGTTCTTTCAAAAGAAAAATTCTGCGCGGGATATTTGGTCCTGTCTGTGAGGAAGGTGATTGGAGAAGAAGACACAACCGCGAACTCTACGAGCTGTACCAAGATGTGGAGGTAGTCCGGAAGGCAAGAATCCGTCGAATCACTGGCTCGGCCACATCGAGCGCATGGACATCAACGCTCCAGCTAAGAGGGTCTTCGACTCCGAGCCTCCTGGTTCGCGAAGAAGAGGAAGACCGAACCTCCGGTATAAAGACCAAGTAATCGCGGATGTAAGACATCTTGGTCTTGACAACTGGAAGCAGCGTGCCCGGGACGGTCAGGGATGGAAGGCAGCTATAGCTCAGGCTCAGATCCTCCATGGATCGCTGGCCTGATAAGTAAGTAAGTAAGCTGGGGCATTTGGAGTATGTTCTGTCTAGGAGATCATAGAAATCATCTTTGATGGAGTCATCCTTGTCTTCCGTGAGGGCATGGACTAGTACATATCAGGCTGATGTTACAAAGTGTTGCCTTGATGCGGATCGTTATGAGGCGTTCACTCACATACTTGAAGCTAAGGACTTTATGCCTTAGTCCACCCCTAACACCCAATCCGCATCCAAATAGTCTCTGTCCTCTCTCCCTATAGCAGTCACCGTAGTAGCTGTCGCAGTTTTTCATCCGCTTTTTGCCCGGCCCATTCCATCGCATTTCCTGGATGGCGGTTATGTCCGCCTTATAGCGGTCCAGGGCGTCCGCAAGTTGTTCGGCCGCACGTGGTCTGTTTAGAAACCTAACATTCCACGTACGGAACTGAAGGTCCTGGTTTGTTTTTCGTTTCCTTAAAGGGTCGTCAACATGGATCCGTTCCATTTGTTTCTGAGCAATATGTGGTTTTACGGTTACGGCTTGCTAGACCGTAGCCTAACCGACACTAATCCTGTTTAGTGGCGCAGGATATGTACTCGCCATTCGGCCTCTTCCGTCAGTAACTTCCCTTGTAAGGAAATCTTGAAGTAACGGATGTCCCTAAATGGAATGGGCATCTGTGCTATCGACTGATAGTCCAGGCCACAAAGCAACATCCCATCGTAATCGTCACTGCTTCTGATCATCATTTTTATGACCACGCAACCGTTACGAAGTCCTTTCAACTGCAAGTGCACTTGCTTTCTCCCAATCCATCGACACGCG
Source organism: Eumerus sabulonum (assembly GCA_951905685.1). Classification (NCBI taxonomy): domain Eukaryota; kingdom Metazoa; phylum Arthropoda; class Insecta; order Diptera; family Syrphidae; genus Eumerus; species Eumerus sabulonum. The sequence goes on from OX645060.1 coordinate 14,300,901, forward strand.
TACGTGTCCATTCGTCGATTAACTACCGTGAAGGTACCCGTATCCCTGTAGCTCACGCAGGTTGTAATTTGTATTTTGGAGAAATGATGGCCTCGGGAAATTCATAATACAATTGATCATTATACTGAAGATCGAGCGGAACCTGCTACGGCCCTGCGGTACGAACAGGTGGATTTTCACTTCAATTGTTGTCCACTTCCCCTTGAATTCGGTTGTTTTTGTTTTTGGAAATGTGTGTTGTCCTAATGACTGCAGAGCGTCACGGTTCATTTTTCGGCTAATGTCAAGGTGCATAGTAATTGCCCCCCCTGCCACCGAATACTTGTTTATTTATTTGATTGCCATTCGACGACCCCTTCGCTCCGATCTGGCTGCCGTCACTGGTATACTCTGGTTTTTTGTTCTTTATTTTCTCTTCATCCGGCACCAGTGTCCATGGTCGTCCAATTAAATCAGCGGCAAGAAACAATTACTTCAGTACACTCCTCCCTTCGTGTGCTTCGTGGTGTGTCACTATGAATGAAAAGACACGGCACAGCACAAGCTCTATCGGTCGGTTGTAGGCTAACTAAGCTGACCACCACGCTATATTCCATCGTGGCACAGCTATTGCTCCTTATGCAAACCTTACGTGTAAGCAGTTTCTTCAAGAACAACACACTCATGGCGAACGTAATATATCGGGATTGACAGGTGATGGCGATAGCGATGATGATGATGATGATGGTACGAGGAGCAATGAGTAGAGTTCTTTTGCTTCTTGGCATCGGTCTCGGTAAATGATTTTGCGCGTTCAATGGAACACTGACTATTGAAAAGAAGAGAAAAAGACGAACAAAGTACGCTTCATATGCCACAAGAAGTTGTAACTAAGTCCATTGAACGACGAGGAGTTCGTCCAGTCGACACACTCATATTTGTCTTCGAAGTCCAGGGGACAAAAACACGAAGGTGGAAACAAGAGCAGCATATTCTGGAAATCATATACCGTACTAGGGCCTATTGACAACTCCCTTGCGTTGTCCCTCTTACGTTCGGTTTTTACTTCTTGTATTCCTGGACGGGCTTTTGTCTTGAGGTTGTTTTCATTTCTTCTATTTACACCGGATGATATGATGCGACGCAATGCCACGTTCTGTGAATGAATGATGGCAAGTGCTTGACTAACGATCTTCGTTTGCTTTTTTCTCTTTTTTGCAATATATCGTGGCGGAGGAGAAGGTGGACATGAAGGGATAGTGGATTCATTCATTGAGCGTGGAGTAATCACTTATAGGCGAGCTATTTAATGGTTCCTTAATGGTGATCTTGGAACTGGTGCTGCTTAATTTACGACATCAATTTGAGTTGGCGCTGCCGATGTCATTCGACGGATGCGAAGGAATCACGCTTCAGATCACTTACCCTGCGTTTGATTTTTTCTGTTTGTGGTAATGTTTGACTCATTGGGTGTATGAGTATGAGGTGTCCGTAAAGGTATGTCATTCTGTCTGTAAGCTGTCTTCAAGCTCAACTTGCCGCTAAAGAAGGTATGCTTCTTAAGTCAATTGCATCGACAGATGATATCATCTTTTAGGATCAGCTATACACCCAGGACAAGTACACGCAAGAGGCGTGTACCCCTCTGTTTAACATAGCCAAACGAAAGAATACAACCTCCATCTCGAACCTCGAACAAGATAATGCCTCGGAAGAAACACTGCGAGAACATAGACTCGCTACCAATTGCGGCCCGACTCTATAAAGCGCTATCCCAAGAGCATACAAATGGACTCGGGCTGTCAATCGCAGGGAAACCCTGGACACCTTGCTTGAGATGAATTTCCCTGGTTCAACTCCCATCAACATCAACAGTAGATCGAATAGCCTCTCTGGTAGACATTTTAGCCCCGATAGAGTTAAATGGGCTACACTGCATCGACGGACGAGAGCTGCCCGCGAGCTTTATGAACAGAAAAGGAGGGAGGAGCATGCGATTCTGAGAACAAAAAAACAAGGAGCACAAGAAGCGCAAGATCGAGGAAGTGGAGAGATGCTATTGCAAGAACGACCGCGACATTCGAAAGTTCTACCAAAAAGTACAACGAACATGCAACGGCTATAAAGCCAGAGCAAAAGGGATGGATGGAGGGATGAGCACGAACAACTAATAGTGGAGTCACAGTCGATGCTGAGATTGTGGAAGGACCACTTCTGCAGACTGTATAACAACGAGGATAGTCAAAATGCCGCCGAACCATTCGCAATGGACGAAGACGAAAGAGAATCCCGTCCACCCGACCTAGACGATGTTAAGATAGCGATATCGGAACTTAAATCTTATAAAGCTGCTGGAGCAGATGGACTTTCCGCGGAAAAATTTAAAGCAGCTGGCTATGAGCTGGCCAGGAACATGCACCAACTCATCTGCAAGATATGGTCGGAAGAACGCATGTCCGATGAATGGAATCCCAGCATAGTTTGCCCGGCCCATAAGAAAGGAGCGCAGTCATAGGGCGCTAATTACAGAGGGATAAGTCTCCTGAACATTGCGTACAAGATCCTCTCTGCCGTATTGTGTAAGTGCCTGAAGCCGTTCGTGGACAATCTGGTAGGTTCCTACCAGCGTGGTTTCAGGCCAGGAAAATCCACGATAGACCAAATATTTACACTACGGCAGATCTTGGAGAAGACCCATGAATTCCAGGTGGACACGCACGAGCTATGCAGAGCCATGTCATGTTTTAACATTCCTGCCAAACTCGTCAGACTGTGCAGGATGACTATGGAGAACTCTCGCTGCTCCATTAAGGTCGGAGGTGAACTAACCGATCCCTTTGATGTTAAAAAAGGTTTTAGACAGGGTGACGTACTGTCATGTGATTTCTTCAACATTATTCTTGAAAAGATCGTGTGGGACTCTGCGGCCAATACAAGAGGTACGATCTACTTCAAGTCTACACAATTGCTTGCCTACGCAGATGACATTGACGTTATTGGACGGACAAAGCGAGAGATCAATGAGGCGTTCGCAAGCATTGAAGCAGATGCGACTTAAGTGGATCTAAGGGTAAATGGGACCAAGATCAAATATATGCTGTCATCAATGAAAGACGCGCAATGCCGAACGTCACCTTCGGCAGCTAAATTTTTGAAGTAGTCAAGGACTTCGTCTACCTAGGCTCGATAGTGACAAGCAGCAACGACACCAGCGCTGAGATAAAACGCAGAATAACTCTTGCCAACCGCTGCTTCTTTGGACTCAAGTAGTAGTAGAGCCCTCTCTCGAAAAACCAAGGTATCCCTCTACAAAAGCTTAGTCAACCCGGTCGTCCTCTATGGCGCTTAGGCTTGGACGTTATCAAAAGCGGATGAAGAGGCTCTTGGGCGTTTCGAGAGGAAAATTCTGCGTGCAATCTTCGGAGAGTGGAGGAGAGATTCAACCAAGAACTGTACGGGCTGTACAGCGACATTGGCCTGGTTAGACGTCTTCGGACCCAACGTTTAAGATGGCTAGGCCATGTAGAGCAAATGGACATCACCGCCCCGGCCCAAAGAGTCTTCGACTAAAACCCCGAACGACGACGCAGCAGAGGACGACCTCATCTAAGGTGGCGCGCACAGGTGAAAAGCGACCTCCACCAACTGGGCGTGCGGAACTAGAAGCACCTGGCCAAAGATCGTGCGGCTGGAGAGTCTTGTTGGTTGAGGCCTTGGTTCACCTCGAGCTGCAGCGCCATCTAAGTAAGTAAGTAAGCTCACGTAATTTAACGTAGAAAGGCGCGCCGAGGTAGATCCTCCTGCGATTCGCAAAATAAGGTCATGAGCAGAGGAGGTGGTGAATCTATTACTCTTCCTCATCATCCATGCAGCCGTGGCAGAAGTTATTGGAAAGTAGCCTTAGTTTGCCAGGATGTTTTCCAATGGTACTGTGGCCTGTAATGCCACCCACTACAGCGACTAAGGCCATGTGAGCCTGTCCACGCACTTACAGTAAAACCTGGGGACTTAAACCTAAGGTAGTCCACTGGTTATACACCGCGATAGCAAGAACTATCGTCACCTATGTGTCCACCGTATGGTGGACAAAAGTTGAGCAAAAAACGATAATCCTTAAGTTTCAGCGCCTTCAGAGACTAGCGTGTCTCGGCATTACATTCGCTATGCCAACCTGCCCCACGGCAGCCCAAGAAGCACTCATTGGACTCACTCCACTGCACCTTTTTATCAAAAAGGTGGCATTGCGCAGTGCAATCAGAATTCTTCTCTCGGAAACAAGCCTGCTATGTAGACCCGAGGGCCACATGTCTTACAACACCTTCCCGAGTTGGATATGATTACCACGGTCTCGGACGCATTGCCACACACCTTCACTTTTGACAAGAGATTTGAGGTATTGAGCCCAAATCGCTCAGCATGGGAAACCAGTGATCACTTGCTTAATGTCAAAGGCCTTAGGTGGTATACTGATGGCTCCAAGATGGTCTCTGGCATTGGCGCCGGCATCTTTTGACCAAATCGTAAGATCTCGAAGGCCCTGGGAATGAGTCCTAACACCTTTCAAGCAGAATTACATGCCATCCTAACATGCGCCAATCTAAATCTTGAGACTGGCATTAGAGGAGTAACCATTAACATACTCTCTGATAGCCAAGCAGCGCTTGAAGCGCTGAGTTCGTACAGCACGAACTCGAAACCCGTTAAGGAATGCCATGATGCCCTACACGACCTCGACCAAAGAAACAAGGTCAAACTCTGGTGGGTGCCAAGGCACAAAGGCATTAAGGGCAATCAAATCGCCGATTTACTCGTCAGGAAACGTTCCTGGCTCTCTTTTTCTCTTCCTTAAAAGCGGTTGTTCCTCTCTCCGTTCCTGCTCGTAATGTTCACGAGCGGCTCTTGTCGTCTATCTATGCAGCATGGCCTTGTAGGCGTTTTGCTTTGCTACATGGCTTGCTCGCATTGCTCGTCAAACCAGTGAAACCCTACACATCAGAGGCAGCGTCTCTGATGGCAAGCTGGCAATGCTCCCACTGTTGTTCTGTGGGCTGTTTCTGTGTCATTGTAGTTTGCGAAAGGTTGAGAGAAACTCGATCAGCAAAGGTTCTAGCGGTCTCCGGCGATTGTAGCCTTCCGACGTCAGGCTTTCTTTGTCCAGTTCGACTCCGTGGCATCTTTGATATCTTCATTCGTACCTTGGATCCGAGTCGATGTTGGCTCCTCGGAAGGTTCGTACATCTAGGATACTGGAGGACTGTCTGGCGTCGATCGCAACGTCATCAATCTGATTGGTAGTCGACTGATCAGGTTATCGCGAGGTTCCTTTGTGGATGCCAAGATGCAGGAATCGTGTGCTAGCTAGGAGGTTTTCGGACTAGGCGTCTTGTAGTCTATGTTTCTCCGTGATCGACTTAAATATGGTCCCTAGAACTAGAACCTCCTAGAACTATTTTTATATCGTTGCTGGGACATTGGGCATAGGTTCTGGCCAGGAGATCGTAGAAGTCGTCTTTGGATCGATCGTCCTTTTCCTCGGGCGTGTGCGCATAAGAAGCTAATGTTTCCGAAATTAGCTTTAATGCGGATTGTTATGAGGCGTTCGCTTACGTCCCTAGAGCTTAAGACTTTTCTATCGGAACCTTCCTCGAATAACGAATCCATATCCGAATGAGCGTTGTTTGTTCTCCTTGTAGCAATTCCCGTAGTAGATGTCGCAGTTTTTCATCCGTCTTTTGCCTGGTTCCATCGCACTTCTTGGAGTTCGGCTATATCTGCTATATAGCAGTTGAGGGCTTGCTCCAATATATTGCCTGCACCCGGTCCGTTAAGGTACCTCACATTCCAGGTGTAGACGAGCAAGTCATTTAATCGTTTGCAGGAGTCGTTTTGTATCCGTCCACATCCGAGGCTTGTGATTGCTTCGCAACACTTTATTTTTTCCGTGATAGGGATGTTACCCCTAAGCACAACCGCCAACCTGACGGAGCAGAGGTTCCTTTTTCCCCAGGAACAATGGGGTCGGACCGCTGCCCAGATTGGTTCACTGGGAGGCCACGCGGAGGCTGTGTGTCAACTTGGATTGAGCAGGGACAGAGATCGAAGCTGGCGTTTGCCAATGTTAAACGCGATCAGCTTCCTTATTTTGTTTGCTCGCTCCTTGATGAGCAATCCCATGTAGCAAAGCAACACGCCTACAAAGCTATGCTACATAGAGGCACGAGAGCCGCCCTTGAACATTAAGAGCAGAAAAATAGGGAGGAATACACGCTTTTAAGGAAGAGAAAAAGAGAGCGTGAGATCGAGGAGATGGAGAGATGCTACCGAAATTAGCTTACGAAAAAGTATAACGAACGTGCCGGGTCTATAAAGCAAGAGCGGAAGCCTGTAGGGATGAAGACAAGACGGACAACTAGGAGTAGAGTCTCACTCGATGATGAAAATGTGGAAGGAACACTTCTGTACACTGTTTAACGGCGATGAGGGATCAAATACCGCTGTCAGGCGGAATGACCCATTCACAACGGACAAAGGTGGAAGAGAATTTCGTCCACCCGACCTAGATGAAGTTAAGCTAGTAATTTCAAAGCTCAAGGCTAATAAAGCCACGGGTGAAGATGACCGGTCTGCTGAGCTATTTAAAGCGGCTGGAGGTGAGCTGGTAGGGCGCATACACCAGCTCATCTGTAAAATATGGTCAGAGGAAAGCATGCCCGAAGAGGGGAATCTGAGTCTCGTTCTCCCGATCCACAAGAAAGAGGGCCCCTTTGATAGGCCATGTTGACCGTATGGACAACATAGCTTGGACCCGAAGAATCTTCAAATCCGAGCCATTGGGACAACGCAACAGAGGACGCCCTCGACCCAAATGGTGCACACGAGCAGAGACGGATCTCAACCAACTTGGTGTGCGTGACTGGAAGCGGCTGGCAAGGGATCGTGCTGGCTGAGGTCGCTTGTTGGTTGAGGCCTAAGACCACACCGGTCTGTAGCGCCACCAAGAAGAAAAAGAAAATGAAAATGTGAATCGGGCCTGGAGATGCGAAATAAAATCCGACCGCGAAACATCATTGTTGCCTAGTCAAGCTGGGGAAGCTGTAGAATTGACGGTTATGGCTTTTCGTCGAATAAGACCGGAGCACACCCACCAATGCCTAATTAAAACGATCGGCGCTCTATTTATCTGACCATCTTTCACACTTTGCTTTACAACAGCGATATCCGGTGCGTGAATAGTTTTTGTCCTGCCAAACTTTGGCGAGTCTTTCATGGAACATGGTTGTTTCGTTCCAGCCCTCACTTCGATAACTCTTCCTGATTCGAGTGGACATGTGACATTTTAAATCGAGAACAACCGATTTAGACTTAGTCCTCATCATTCCAAATTATGCTCTAACCAGACATTCAGAACAGCTCTCGCATCCACAGAGTTCTCGCTAAAGAGCACACTAACCAAATTGGTTTGTTGAGGAGAGCAGATGGCACCTACGCGGAAAATGGTACGGAAGTACTCAAAATTCTGATCAGTACGCACTTCCCGGACTCTAACATCATTCCCTCTGATCTCTCTAACATACCTCCGCAGATCAGGGCAGCTAGACCAAACAGGGAGGATTGGAAGAGAGCACGAACGATATTTCACGAGGGAAGCATAAAATGGGCCATCAATTCCTTTGACCCATACAAATCCCCGAGGAGGATGGCATCTTCCCAGCCCTTCTCCAGAAGGGGAGTGCGCAAATTAACATCTTTAAAACCAGCTATGCATGGGGACACATACCAACAAGCTGGACAGAGGTAAAGGTAAAATTCATTCCCAAAATAGGCCGTAGACCCACAGACCTGCCTAAGTCCTACAGACCGATAAGCCTTACCTCTTTCTTCCTAAAAACAATGGAAAAAATCCTGGATAGGCATATCAGGGACGGTGCACTGAGAAGATCACCACTTCACAAAAACCAATATGCCTACCAGCCTGGGAAATCGACCACGTATGCTCTTCAGGAGCTAACGGCCCGGATTAACAAATCCCTGAGCTTTCTTGATATTGAGGGTGCTTTCGATAGCACCGAATACACCCAAATAAAACGTTGCATCCTCAGCACAGGGGTGGACAACACCACATGCAATTGGATCCAACATATGCTTAGCAACAGGAAAATAAACACCTCGCTAGGCAATGACAAAATCAGCGTTAACGCCGCGAAAGGATGCCCTCAAGGCGGGGTTCTCTCACCACTCCTGTGGTCCATCGTGGTCAACGAACTGATAAGCATACTCAGCAACAATGGCTTCTATGTCCAAGGCTACGCTGACGACATAGTGATCCTGATCAGAGGCAAATTCGAAGACACAGTCTCGAAACTCCTCCAACGGGCACTAACCCTTGTTGCAAACTGGTGCTTAAAGGTTGCACTAAATGTAAATCCTAGAAAAAGCACCATAGTCGCCTTCACCAAAAGAAGGAACAGGCACAAACTCACTAAACCTACCCTCTTTGGTGAAGCGATAGAGTTCTCAAAAGAAGTCAAATATCTAGGGATAACTCTAGACGAAAAGCTCACTTGGAACTCTCACATTACAAAGACCATTGAGAAAGCCAGGATCTCCTTATGGACCAGCAAAAGTCTCACTGGCAAAAACTGGGGCACAAACCCCAAAATGTCCCGCTGGCTATATACAGCAATCACCAGACCAATCCTTACATATGCTGCGCCCGTCTGGTGGCACAAAACAAAACAAGTATCAGTGCAAGCCAAGCTCAACAAATTGCAAAGACTAGCTTGCATCTGTATCACTGGGGCCATGAGAACAACCCCCACAGCAGCACTAGAAGTCATCACAGACCTGCCACCTCTTCATCTCCAACTGAAGAAAGAAGCAATGGTCTTCGCCCACAGGATGATCGTGGAGGATGACTCTAACCGTAGGCTCTTTCACCCTGACATCCTTACAGAAATAAACAGGCATGAAATCCTAAAGATATCTCTCACAGACAACTGTCTCCCCAGATATAACTTCAGCCAAAACTACAAGGTCACATTCCCTAACCGACAAAACTGGGAACAGGATAGACCCTCCTTCAACCGTGGATCCTACGTGTGGTACACAGATGGCTCCAAAGCGAACGAAGGCGTTGGAGCTAGAGTATACGGAGCAACTACAGGCACATGCATCTACGTCAGCATGGACAGATATAACTCCGTTTTTCAAGCAGAGATATTTGCTATAGAACTCTGCCTCAGAGAAAATATAAACAGAAATATACTTAACATTCTCTCTGACAGCAAGGCTGCACTTCAAGCCCTAAAGAGCTTTGAAATAACCTCCAAGCTGGTATGGGACTGCCTACAGCTACTTCACCAGCTGGCCAGTACAAACAGAGTTCATCTCATTTGGATACCTGGACACAGCGGCCATACAGGCAACGAAAAGGCGGACCTACTAGCAAGGAAAGGCTCTGCATCACCATTTATGATGCCACGGCCTTTATGCGGCATACCCACTAGCACCACCAAATGCTGCATAAAAAATTGGTTAAGGAACACGACGGATGCCGTAACAAGGCCAATCCCAACGACAAAATCGCTACCTTTCAAGAAATCTTGATGCAATTGTTCAATCATTGTGTACCTACAAAAACAGTCAAGATCCATAATCAAGCATGCCCTTGGTATACGGTCGAAGTGGTTAATGCCATTAAAAAAAGGAACAGGCTCTACAGTAAATGGAAACATAGCCCATCTCAAGCCAACTGGTCATCATACAAGACGGCACGGAACTCCGCTACCGCAGTAGTGCGTGTTTCAAAATTGATTTTTTTCAGATCTAAACTAAGTGCATCTCTCCCACCAAAGAAACTCTGGAACAACCTACGAAAAATTGGAATATCTAGTTGTAACCACATCTCTAAATGTGACTTTAGTGCTGATGAACTAAACCATGCATTCCTGGGGGAAAAACCTAGTTCAACAGACTTTGACTTTAATAATACATTAGACAATGCAAGTTCAAGACTAGATGAGTTTGTCGTAGCTTCAGAAAATGAAATTATCCGGTATGTAAGTGGTATTAAATCAGACTCCATAGGAGAGGATGGCATACCAATTCGATTTATCAAATTTATTTTACCACAAATCGCCTCCCATCTTGCACATGTGATCAATCGGTGTATAATTACATCGACCTTTCCGCAGTCCTGGAAAGTCGCTAGAATTATACCCATTGCTAAGAAAACCAACCCAGCGTCCACTGCCGACTTTAGACCAATTAGTATCCTGCCCTGCTTATCCAAAGTCTTCGAGAAAATAATAGCGAATCAAATTACAAAACACCTACCTTCTTTATACCCAGCAATCAGGATTCAGAGCAAATCACAGTTGCTCTACAGCCATGATTAATGTTCTGGAAGAAATAAGAGTATTCTTTGACAAAAATTACATCTCGTATTTGTGTCTACTGGATTTCTCGAAGGCTGGAAGCTACGGAACAACTTTGGTTTTAGTACTAATGCGGTTAAATTAGTGAGGAGTTTTCTCTCCGGGAGGTCACAAAAAGTCGTAATGGGTGAATGCGATTCGTCCCTTATGAAAGTAGAGCAAGGTGTTCCGCAGGGCTCAATTTTAGGCCCGATTCCGTGTGCAGGCACTCTTCATCCATCCGTGTGCAGGCACTCTTCAGTACACATGTACGCCGATGACGTTCAATTGCATTTAGCCATGCCCCTTTCAAATATAAATGAACTGGCGTCTCTCATGAACGATGATCTGAAATGTATCTATGGTTGGTCAAAAGCGAATGGTTTACAACTCAATCCAATCAAGTCCCAAGTAATCCCTATCTCTAAAACAAAATTTAATCTCGACCATCTTCCTGCCCTCTATTTAAGCACTACTATGATCAAAGCCGTAGAGAAAACCACTAGTCTAGGATATGTAATAAACAGAGATCTATCTGGTTATGATCATACTAATATGGTCGTCGGTCGCATTTATGGATGCCTTCGCAAGCTGTGGACCAGTGCTTATTACACTCCGCTAGATACCCGGAAAAAACTAGTAAGTGCCCTAATTCTACCTCTCATAAGATACGGTGAATTAATATATTGTCATCCTGATTCGCTCTCCATGCAAAAGCTACAGGTGGCATTTAATGATGCAATACGCTATATTCACGGCATTCGTAGATGTGAGCACATCTCTGCTTACGCTAGGAACCTGCTTGGGTGCAGTCTTCAACAGTATATTAAGGCAAGGAACTGTATTTTCCTCCACAAAATCATTCACAGTCGTATTCCGGAATACCTGTTCAACAAGCTAAATTTCACCCGTTCCAATAGGACAATCAATCTAATTCCCTACTGCAGTAACTTTTTAAATTCGTCCCGCTTATTTTTCATTCACACTATAAAACTATGGAACTCTTTACCTTTTGCTATAAAATCTATATCTAATCACAGAAACTTTAAAAGTGCAATTTTCCGTCATTTCTCAACACTCCCATAAAAACTGATCCCTTCCGTCACTTAGCTTTAAGAACATACGTTAATTTTGAATTAAACTGTTTCAACTGGAATTTAATGACTAAGTACAAAAAAAGATGTAGATCTTAATGTACATACCTCTTATGTTAAATAAATATGAAATATGAAATATGATCACTACTGGTCACAAACGAAAGATAGCAGACAAGCCAAGCTGTTCCTCCCAACTTACTTACTTACTTAACGGGCGCTACAGTTCGGGGTGAACCTGGGCCTCAACCAACATGCCTCTCCACCTAGCACGATCTTTCGCTAGTCTTTTCCAATGCCGCACCCCCAGTTGGTTGAGGTCCCCTTCCACCTGTGCGCGCCACCTTAGGTGCGGCCGTCCTCTATTTCTTCGTCCCTCGGGGTTGGATTCAAAGACTCTACGGGCTGGAGCTGTGGTGTCCATTCGCTCTACATGCCCTAGCCATCTTAGGCGTTGGATCCGTAGACGCCTGACCAGACTCATGTCGCTGTACAACCCGTACAGTTCGTGATTGAATCTTCTCCTCCAACCCTCCTCTGTGTTTATGGCACCGAAAATCGAACGCAGAATCTTTCTCTCGAAACGACCAAGGATTTCCTCATCCGCTTTAGATAAAGTCCATGTTTCTGCGCCGTATAACAGCACCGGGATAATTAAGGTCTTATATAAGGTCAACTTGGTCGTACGAGAGAGGGCTCTACTTCTCAGTTGCCTCTTGAGCCCAAAGAAGCAGCGGTTGGCAAGAGTAATTCTGCGCTTGATTTCGAAACTGGTGTCGTTGTTCCAAGTCACCGCGGAGCCGAGGTATATGAAGTCCTTAACTACCTCGAACTTATATCTGCCAATATGCACGTTCTGTCCAAGACGTCGGTGGTAAATGTCCTTTTTCGATGACAGCAGATATTTAGTCTTGCCCTCATTAACTGCCAAACCAATTTTTGCCGCCTCCATCTCAATACTCGCAAACGCCTCATTGACATCTCGCTGCGATCTACCTATTATGTCAATGTCGTCGGCGTATGCAAGGAGTTGCGAGGATTTGAAGTAGATTGTGCCTCTTGTATTGGCCAGTGATTTTTGCACAATCATTTCCAATACGATGTTGTAGAAATCACACGACAGCGCATCGCCCTGCCTAAATCCTTTTTTGACATCAAAACTATCGGTAAGGTGCTCACCGATTCGGATGGAGCAGCGAGCATTTTCCAAGGTCATCCTGCATAGTCTGACGAGCTTCGCAGGGATGTCAAAAGTAAACATGGCGTTATATAGCTCGTCTCTAATTACGCTGTCGTATGCGGCCTTGAAGTCGACGAATAGATGGTGCGTATCGACTTGAAACTCATTGGTTTTCTCCAGGATCTGCCGTAGTGTGAGGATTTGATCGATGGTGGACTTCCCTGGCCTGAAGCCACACTGATAAGGACCTATCAGCTTGTTTACGAATGGCTTCAGGCGTTCACACAAAACGGCAGCGAAGATCTTGTATGCGACATTAAGGAGATTTACTCCTCTATAGTTGGCGCAGTCAAAGGGATCTCCTTTTTTGTGGATCGGTCCATCTGCGCCAGCAGCTTTATTCGACCTGAGTTTCGACATGGCAATCTCAACTTCGTCGAGGTCAGGGAGACGGAATTCTCTGCGATCTTCGTCGTTAAAAAATGGATCATTCTGCCTGACGGCGGTATGTTGGTTGTCATCGCCGTTATACAGTCTGCAGAAGTGGTTTTTCCAAATTCTCAGCATCGACTGCGATTCTACTACTAGGTGTCCGTTCTCATCCTTACAGGCCTCCGTTCGGGCTTTATAGCCTTAAGACATTCGTTTTATCCGCTGATAAAATCTTCCAACGTCGTGCCTGCAATAGCACCTCTCCAAGTTTTCAATCGCCCGCTTCTCGTGCTCTTTCTTTTTTCTCTTGAGAAGTTTATGTTCCTCCCTTCTCTTAAGCTCGTAGAGCTCCCGAGCCGCTCTTGTTTTTTTGTGTAGTGAGGCTTTGTATGCCTCCTGCTTTTCCGCATGAATCCTTCTACACTCGTCATCGAACCAGGTGTTTCGTCGTGGTGGAGCTTTAAGGCCCAGCACTTCCGTTGCTGTGCCCTTCAGGGCTTGTTTGCACAGGCTCCATTGTTGCTCTACTGACTGAGTGGAGGATTGAGGTGTATCGGAGAGCTTAAGGGAGACGCGGTTGGCAAAAACACTGGCGATCTCCGGCGATAGTAGCTTTCCGACGTCATAGCCTGGTGTTCTAACTCTACTCCGCGGTGTTCGTGTTATGCGCTGACGTATCTTGGCTACTACAAGATAGTGGTCTGAATCGATGTTCGCTCCTCGGAAAGTGCGAACATCAAGAATAGTGGAGGAGTGTCTGACGTCAATCGCGATGTGGTCAATCTGGTTGGTGACTGATTGATCTGGCGACCGCCAGGTGCCTTTGTGTATATCGAGGTGGGAAAATCGTGTGCTGGCTACAAGAAGATTTCGCCCCGTGGCAAGGTCGATCAGCCTATGTCCGTTATCGGATGTGGTGTCATGTAGGCTGTGTTTGCCGATGACCCGCTCAAAGATGCTTTCTTTACCCAGCTTAGCGTTGAAATCCCCTAGTATGATTTTGGTATCATAGCTGGGGCATTTGGTATATGTTCGGTCTAGGAGATCAAAGAAATCATCTTTGATTGAGTCATCCTTGTCTTCCGTGGGGGCATGGACGCATATGAGGCTGATGTTACAGAAATTTGCCTTGATGCGGATCGTTATGAGGCGTTCACTCACATACTGGAAACTTAGGACTTTATGTCTTAGTCCACCACCACAAATCCGCATCCAAATAGTCTCTGTCCTCTCTCCCTATAGCAGTCACCGTAGTAGCTGTCGCAGTTTTTCATCCGCTTTTTACCCGGTCCATTCCATCGCATTTCCTGGATGGCGGTTATGTCCGCTTTATAGCGGTCTAGGGCGTCCGCAAGTTGTTCGGCCGCACGTGGTCTGTTTAGGGACCTAACATTCCACGTACAGAACCGAAGGTCCTTGTTTGTTTTTTGTTTTCTTATAGGGTCGTCAACATAGATCCGTTCCGTTTTATTATCCGAGGCTGTTTTGTGTTTCTGAGCAATTAGTGGTTTTACGGTTATGGTTCGCTAGACCATAGCCCAACCGACACTAATCATGTTTGGTGGCGCAGGATACTCGCCATTCGGCCTCTTCCGTCAGTAATTTCCCTTTTAAGGAAATTTCCAGATGGCACCACGAGGAGGTGGAAGTAGGACCTGACTAGCAGAGCTGCAAGATGTTCGGCTGCAGATGCTCTTACTCGCTTTTTGTCGGGCCAGCATCCGTCGGCAGATGCTACCCCTACGAGGCCTTTGCTAGTCCTTCACCATCCTCCCAACTACATCCCTCAAAAGAACGAAACAACTTCTCATGCTTTCGAGGAGTCAGATTCGTTTAATCACAGGTTTCCTTACTGGACACTGCCCAGTTAATAAATACCTCAAAACAATGGGCATCATACAAGATGACACTTGCCGTATGTGTAATGAAGACGAAGAAACAGCAGAGCACATACTATGCCACTGTAACTGCCTGGTCAGTACACGTCTTCGTCACCTAGGCAAATGTTATCTTGAAGCAGAAGAAATTGCTGCCAGCTCACTCAAAAGCATACTAAGTTTTATTACGGACTCAGGTTTTCTGAGTGAACTGTAAGTGGGGGACATCACAATAGGCCCAATCGTGGCCGCAGTGATCAGGCGACTCTGTCCCACCCCCTAAGCCCTATCTATCTATGCTCTAACCTAAATGGTTCGCATTTAATTAAGGATTTCTTATTCGATCTTATTCTCACGGTCTCTCGTTAACAGCTTTCATTTTCCTCCTCTTTCCAGGTACAACCTGCAGACGGTTCCGGTATAACCGCCACATCAGACAGTCCAACTCAGCAAAGTAAACGTCTGAAAATCGACGCGGACGACGATTCAAACATAGACGTAGGAGCCAACAGTCCAGTGCCAAGTGAACGTTCTCATCTGGTCGAATCATTTGTGCCCGGAGCAACGCCAGTTGTCCGAAACGATGATTCCAGCAACGAGGCATTGATCGTCGACTGCGATACACCAATCCGACAGACATCACCAAGTAAGTGAAACTCCACAAACATACACCCATGCGTCCAAAAAAAACTAATTTTCAATCAAATCCTGCAAATTGATTACCTATTGCCAGTCGAAGCTCTCTCCCACCGGCCGGACTGGCCACGGCTGCTCGCCAATCCAAATCCATATCCAGTAGTTGATGTTTAACTATTTTATTGCAGTTGTCTCTTGTCCAGCGATGTGTCGATGAATAATCGCCACTGCTAGCTGGACCAACCGACCTATCGAATTAGTACATCGGAGATGTGTAAACGGAGAGGTTGGAAATGGAACTCTAGCGTTCCTTGTTCGAGTTGTCGTCTTATTGACTCGTTGTCAGCGGAGGGACAGGCGGTCCCGTCGACTTGACTTGACAGCCGCACATGTTTCACGTGGGACGCGACAATGTTGATAATAATTACTCGACGGACGATGGTCGTTTGGGACAATTAACGTATTTGGAATCGACGGCAGTTGAGTTGCAGACTTTCCAATAGTCTCTCGGGCTGTGGAGTTGTAAGCTTTTATCTTGTTGGTTGGTTAGTTGGTTGGCCGTTTTGACAGAGCTGGGATATATGACATGGAGAAGTAATTGAGATAGTCCCACGTACTCCTGTGTACGATTACGAGTGATCTTGCGTGTGCATTTGGTTGTTGGCTATCGATCTGGCGTGGTCTAATCCGATAGCGACTAACTAGGAAGGGAAGTCAGATTGTGGTATGGTAGCAGTAGTGTGCGAGTTATTGGGTCATTAGGCAACGATGAGAGTTGCTTTATTGGAGAGAGGCTCGTCTTATTCAATAAGTCACGCCTACGGGAAATTGTGATTTAGCCACGGTGAAGACTGCTTTAGGCAATATTTGGTTTGAGAGTAATGAGGGGATTTTAGCCGTAACTCCAGCTATTTCATTGGATTACATGATCCATCCCAAAACCTGTTTGGTTAGCCATGAGCACACAAATGGACTCGGGCTGCTTCGCAAATCAGACGGCACCTTTACCGTCAATCGCAGGGAAACCCTGGAGACTTTGCTTGAGATGCACTTCCCTGGTTCTACTGCCCACTCAATGTCCTCTGACGATCAAACGAACGTCATAAATAGCATCGACAGTAGAACAAATAGCCTTTCTGGCTGACTTTTTAGCCCTGATAGGGTGAAATGGGCAATTGGTTCATTTCAACCCTATATGGCTACAGGGAGAGACGGTGTCTTTCCTGCCATCTTACAGAAAGGCCTGAACACCATTTTATCACCACTGATAGTTCTTTTTAGGTCCTGCTTCAACCTGGGATACATACCTCAAATCTGTAGAGAGGTCAATCTTGTCTTCATCCCCAAGATCGGAAAGCCAAGTGAGCAACCTAAATCCTATCGCCCTATCAGTTTGACTTCGTTCTATCTAAAGACAATAGAGAAGCTAATAGAGCTCCATATTAGAGGTATCTTGGAGAATCGAACACCTCTGCGTCCCAACCAGTATGCATATCGCAAAGAGCGATCTACTGAGAATGCACCACCACACACAAGATCACAATTTGCGCCTTCATCGACATTGAGGGGGCCTTTGATAACACTGGCTATGATTCGATCACCACTGCCCTATCCTGCAGGTGTGTAGACCATACCACTAATCACTGGATTAAGGCGATGCTAAATAGCCGTATCCTATCAGCCACATGCGGAGAGATCTCAGTGAGAGGGATAAACTTAAAATACGAGCCTTTTACAAGAAAGCCAAATGCCTTGCAGGTGGCTTCAAAAAGGGCACCCTGGCTCTTCGAAACTGCGAGGGTAATCTTGTCACCGACCCGCAGGGAATAGTGGATGTATTTAAGCAGCACTTCCAGCAGCTGCTTAACGAGCATGACCAAGAGAGAGTGGTAGGGACCGAGGAAATCCCAACTCCAGCCGCTAAAGTAGTCCTCCCACCCAGCATCGAAGAAGTCGGCGCAGCTATTCAGAAGCCGAAGAGCAACAAGGTCGCAGGCTCAGATGGCTTGCCATCAGAGCTCTTCAAGGCTGGCGGCGATGTTCTGGTAGGGAGCATGCACCAGATCATCTGCAGAATTTGGGAAGATGAAAGCATGCCCGACGACTGGAATACCAGCTCTATATGCCCCATCCACAAAAAAGGCGATCCTACCTCTTGCAAGAACTATAGAGGTATATCCCTGCTCAATGTCGCATACAAGATCCTGTCCAGCGTACTGTATGAACGTCCAAAGCCCTTTTGCGCCTCATTAACCGGCACGTACATGTATGGCTTCCGGCTAGGCAAATCGACTATAGACCAACCCTTTACACTTCGACAAATCCTGGAAAAGACCGGCGAGTTTCAAATTGACACACCATCTCTTGATCGATTTTACAGCCTCATACGACAGCATTCATCAAAGAATTGCTTGATGCGATGGCCGAATTCGGGAACCCGGGAAAACTCATCCGGCTGTGTCGCGCCACGCTAAAAAATACGCGATGTATCGTGCAGTTCGTTTGAAACATGCACCGAATTTCGGCAATGAGATGCGCTGTCGTGTGACTTCTTCAACCTGGTGCTGGAGCAGATACATAGTGCGACGGGCAGGCGTCAACAGGGAGGGCACTACCTTCTAAAAGTCTGTCCAGCTGCTAGGTTACGCGGATGATATTGACATCATTGCGCGGTCTCTGCGTGATGTTGTAGAGGCTTTCACGGGGATTGAGGAACAAGCGAACGGGCTGGTCAACGAGGATAAGACAAAGTACATGCTGTCAAGCAAAAACCGACCCGTCGCTCACCGCATTGGACAAAATATAACAATTGACAGCACAAACGACACCACAGTGGAGATCCGTCATAGAATCGCCCTTGGCAACCGCTGCTACTTCGGCTTGTCCAAACAACTGGGGTCGAAATACCTCACTCGAAAGACCAAAGTCATGCTTTACAAAACGCTCATCTGCCAGTCTTGCTGTACGGAGCCGAAAGCTGGACGATAAGCAGGACAGCGGAGCTGATTTTGGGTTCTTTCAAATGAAAAATTCTGCGCCGGATATTTGGTCCTGTCTGTAAGGAAGGTGGATGGAGAAGAAGACACAACCGCCAACTCTACGAGCTGTACCAAGATGTGGATGTAGTCCGGAAGGCAAGGATCCGTCGACTACACTGGCTCGGCCACATCGAGCGCATGGACATCAACGCTCCAGCTAAAAGGAAGACCGAACCTCCGGTATAAAGACCAAGTAATCGCGGATGTAGGACATCTTGGTCTTGACAACTGGAAGCAGCGTGCCCGGGACCGTCAAGGATGGAAGGCAGCTATAGCTCAGGCTCAGATGCTCCATGGATCGCAGGCCTGATAAGTAAGTAAGTAAGTAAGGGGATGTCCACAAGTAGGAGTCCAGAGAAGGGGTTTCTCTGGTCGATAGCCTTCGGTGACCTACTACGCAAGCTAACCACCCGTGGCTACGAGGTCATCGGATATGCTGATGACCTAGTAGTCATTGTTACGGGCAAGTGCGAAACCACTGCCTGTGAGCGTATGCAGCTTGCGCTCCAATTTGTCTCTGACTGGTGTGGCAGAGAGGGTTTCTCGATTAACCCAAATAAGACAATCTTAGTCCCGTTTACAATGAGGAGGAAGGCACAGCCCTGCTCAATGTTTCTAAATGGCATAGGATTCTCAAAGGAAGTATAGTATCTAGGTATTGACCAATATTAAAACCAAACTCACAAAAGCGACTAAGGCCATGTGGGCCTGTCGACGTTCTTACGGTAAAACCTGGGGACTTAAACCTAAGGTAGTCCACTGATTATGAGGGCGCCGTGGCGCAGTAGTTAGTGTGTTGGACTCTGATGCACGATAAGCGAGTTCGGATCGCGATAACACCAACGCCATCGAATGTTTATTTCGCGGCGTCCCTCCTTGACGGCGTACTGGTAAAACCCCCCGTAGTATAACTTGCCTAGAAAAAGCTTCTCGACACACGCCGTTCGGAATCGGCATTAAACTGTAGGTCCCTTTCACCTGTGTGAAAAATAGATCACACACAACATGGGTGATTGAAGGGAAGCTTGGCTCTGGTCCTTCATGGGCTGTAACGCCACCAAAGAAGAAGAAGAAGTCCACTGGTTATACACCACGATAGTAAGACCTATCGTCACTGTATGGTGGACAAAAGTTGAGCGAAAAACGATAATCGTTTAGCTTAAATGCCTTCAGAGACTAGCGTGTCTCGGCCTTACACACGCTATACCAATCTGCCCCACGGCAGCCCAAGAAGCACTCATTGGACTCACTCCACTGCACCTTTTTATCAAAAAGGTGGCATTGCGCAGTGCAATCAGAATTCTTCTCTCGGAAACAAGCCTGCTATGTAGACCCGAGGGTCACATGTTCATATTACAACACCTTCCCGAGCTAGATATGATTACCACGGTCTCGGACGCATTACCACACACCTTCACTTTTGACAAAAGATTTGAGATATTGATCCCAAATCGCTCAGCATGGGAAACCAGCGATACCTTGCTTAATGTCAAAAGCCTTTGGTGGTACACTGATGGCTCCAAGATGGAATCTGGTAGCATCGCGTATTCCACCAGGACCACACAGGCGCTTATTCCATTCTCGTGGTTATTCAAGGGTTAATGGACAGTACGTCCCTAAAGAGGCAACGCAGAGCAACAGAGCACTTAAGCAAACTCCTGTGTCCCTGACATTCGAAAACTGACCTGCGACTTGTGACTTGTTTTTGCTACAAACTAATCTCACATGAAGCCCGAACCAAACCTTGTACAGCACACAATCCCCTATCACTTCAGTCGACAATAACGCATTCTGTGATCACAATCAGCTCCACCTGCTTTGTGGGTCAATCGAGTGTAAATGCATTCGCTTTTCTTAATTTATTGTAAAGTGCGTAACACAGGTGCTCAAGCCAGTCACTCCGTAGCGCTCCGTTGCCGTGTTGTGAGCTCGTCAGATGTATTACAACAAGAATTGCATTAAATCGTGATTAGATACAAAGTAAATAGTTGCATTGAGTTACTGCCAGCAAAGTACGTATCTACGGCATCAAAGATGCGTACTTATGGGGCCGCCGGGTCGCAATCACATACTTGCGCCCGTGCTTTTGCTTTCCAATTTTTAAATTCTTGTTTTTGTTGTTGCTTGCTTCCTCCCCTCTTAGCTCGTTCCTGCATTACTGTTTGTCTAATATTTGTCTCCATTTTTAAAGGCCCGAATCCTTTTGCTTCTGCAATAGTCAAGAGAAGAAGAGTCAATAAAACAAGACCCTTAAGACCACACGGCAGACCGGTTCAAGATTGCAAGTTACATTATCCCTCAAGCCGGCAGTTAAGCAATCAAGACTCACGAAAGGCTCGAAAATAAGATTTTTTTTTCTCGTTTTTTTGTTGTTTTATCCGTTGGATTTGTTTTGAATAAATGAGTTTTTCTAGCTTACATTTCGGAAACTATTTTATTAAAGGATTAGGCCGGCCGTGTAGCCATAGACACTTTTACTGCACGTGTCCTTAAATGCCTGTATTTGCGAGGCCGACTGTCTCAAGTGAGTAAGTTGTAGCTCTGTACCATTACATAACTTTGGTTGGTTAGGTGGCTTCCCTCCGCAAAGCGGTGGGGATCACTTAGACCACGATAGGTCCATTGTGGTACCACTCGAGTCGGCCCGATCACCGTTACTCCTGGAACTCGATAGTTTGCTGATCTCCGTTTCGGATAGATAGATCGATAGACGTCGTCTTTCTGAGGAGGCTAGGGCGGGGCAATTGCATATGAGATAGAATGAAGATTCTTCCTCCTCCTCATCGTGACACCTACTTCTTCTTCGGCGCCTCAGTTCATGGCGAATCTGGGCGTGCTTGAAAAAACCTCTCCAATTGGCACGGTATTTCGCCAGCGGTCTCCAGTGCCGCAAGCCTAGTGGGTTGACGTCCTCTTCCATTTGCGTGCGCCACCTTAAATTTGGCCATCCTCAACCGCGTTACCCCTAAAGGTTTGATTCAAAGACCTTCCAGGTCGGAGCTGTGGTTTCCATGTTCTTTACATGACCCAACTGTCTTAGGCGTTTGATCCATGCTACGTTCATGTCGCTGTACATGCCGCACAATTCACTATTCAGTCTTCTCATCTTCATCCGCTTCCTATAAGGTCCATGTCTCTGCGCAATAAAGCAGGACCGGGATGATAGGGGTCTTGTATATGGTCACCTTGGTTTTCCGAGAGAGGGAGAGAGAGAGTTATTTCTGCTCTGATGTCATTGCTCCACGTCACTGCGGAGCCTAGGTAGATGAAGTCCTTGACTACCACGAAATGATGCCTACCAATATGTGCGCCCTCATTTACCGCCAGCCCCATTTCAGCCGCTTCCGCTTCAATGCACGTAATGACCTCAATGACATCTCGCTGAGTTCGTCCAATTATGTCAATGTCATCCGCATATGCGAGCGGTTGTATTGACTAGAAAAACATTGTGCCCGTCGTATTGACCTGTGAGTTTTGCACGATCCTTTCAAGGATGATATTGAAAAAGTCGCACGATAGCGTGTCGCCCTGTCTAAAAGCTTTTTTGACATTAAGGGTCTCGGTTAAGTCGTTTCGGACCCTGAGGAGCAGCGAGAATTCTCCAATGTCATCCTTCACAATCTGACGCTGTATAGCTCGTCTCTATGTATGCTATCGTATGCGCCCCTAAAGTTGGCAAACAGATGGTGGGTGTCGATTGGGACCTCGTTGTTTTTTTTTCCAGGATCTACCGCATTGTGAAAACTTAATCGATAGTGGTCCTGATATGAATCAATCAGTTTATGAACGAACGGTTTCAGGCGTTCACACAGTGCAGCAGAGGTGATCTTATAAGCGATGTTCAGAAGACCTCTGTAATTGGCGCAGACAAAGGGTCTTATTACCTTCCCCGTGGGAAGTTATTGTAATGGGACGGATTTTGCGAATTCCAAATGTTGACATATCTCCACGTTTCAACGTCACCAAAATCCAAAATCCAAGGTTTTTAAAGAGATGTATGTGTGTGTGTGCGTATGTGCGCATGTGCGTACCTCGATTATCTGGAGAACCAAAGATGATATTGACATGAGATCGGGTTCATTCCACCCGTAATTACGCAGCTTAGAACTGAGTAAGTTTTCAGCAAAATCGGTCCAGCCGTTTTTTGATGGAAATAAAATAGCTAAATAGTAGGCGAACAAATTAGTAGCGCGTGGTGTTCCCAAGTGGTCCTCCATCTAAGTACTAAGCGCGCCCGACGCTGGTTGATTGCGGTGATCGGACGGCAACCGATACATATGAGATTGCTCGGACGGAGTTGTGGTTGGGTAAGGAAACGCACGCTCATGAGCTGCTCGTGAGTGTGCACTGCCCAACGAGCAATTATTAAACGCACGCGCTCATGGGTAATTGGCTGTGAGCATTTTTATTTTCGCTCACGAACACGAGTGTGTGTGCATATATGGAAACTCACCTCCGTGCGCACTTCATATGTTCGTTAAAGAGAACGAACACTTATGTGCACTCTGTAGGGTGGGTTCTGTTTAACGCACATGTTTTTATAAATGCACATACTCGTATTCGTGAGCTAAAATGAGTTGATTTACTGCTCGGGAGTTGTTTGGAGAATGATAACAGGCAATAGATTGTTTAATGTGCGGACATGAGTGTGCGTTTCCTTACCCTGGGTTACATGGAGCGACAGCAAATAGGCGGCTTGATGCCAACATCACGCGGTGTGTCCAAGCGGTTCCCCATCTAAGTACTGACCGCGCTCGATGCTGGTTGATTGCGGTGATCGGACGAGAACCGATACATTACCCATTAATCATCAAAAAATCCTACCGCAGCTAACAAAAAGAGCTAATGGCCTTGAAACACCTCATCAGATCTTCACAAAGAACAACCATTTCGATCACGTTAGCTTTCAAAAAAAAAAGGCACCATAATCGGCCCATTCGTTGAGTAGTTACGATCCCACAGACCGACACACAGACACCTCAAGCTTATAACTCCCCTCTTTTTGCGTCGGGGGTGATTGAAGGGAAGCTTGGCTCTGGTCCTTCATGGGCTGTAACGCCACCAAAGAAGAAGAAATGGGTGTCTTCATTCTTCCCACTGGGAAGTTAGTCTTGTAGGCCTTACGGGTCGCACCTAGACCGCATTTTTCCTTGTGAATCGGCAAACAATATTAAGATTCCATTCATCGGGCATGCATTCCTCTGACAGATGAGCTTGTGCGTACTCCCAACCAGATCATCTCCAGCTGCCTTAAAGAGCTCGGTAGGTAGTACGTCTGCTCCAGCAGCTTTATTGGACTTAAGCTTAGAAAAAGCATCCGCCCAGGTCAGGGAGGCGGAATTCTGCGATCTTCGTCAATAAGGAATGGACCGCCTGAAAGCAGTATATGGCTAACATCACCGTTATACATACAGTCTGCAGAAGTGGTTTTTCTATATTCTCAGCATCGGCTGCGATGCTACTACGAGTTGTCAGTTCTCATCTCTACATGCTTCCGTTCTGGCTTTATAACTTTGGCATGTTCGCTTTATCTGTTGTTGAAACTTTCGAACGTCACGTCTGCAGTAACACGTCTCGAAGTCCTCAATCGCGCGCTTCTCGTGCTCTTCCGTCTTTCTGTTGAGAAGCTTATACTCCTCCCTTCTCTTTAACTCGTACAGCTTCTTCTATGCAGCGAGGCTTTATATGCTTGTGTGAATCCTCCTGCACTCGGGGTTGGATTCAAAGACTCTACGGGCTGGAGCTGTGGTGTCCATTCGCTCTACATGACCTAGCCATTTTAGGCGTTAGATCCATAGACGCCTGACTAGACTCATATCGCTGTACAACCCGTACAGTTCGTGATTTAATCTACTCCTCCAACCCCCCTCTGTGTTTATAGGACCGAAAATCGCACGCAGAATCTTTCTCTCGAAACGACCAACGATTTCTTTATCCATGCTTCTGCGCCGTATAACAGGACCGAGATAATTAAGGTCTTATGTAAGGTCAACTTGGTCGTACGAGAGAGGGCTCTACTTCTCAATTGCCTCTTGAGCCCAAAGAAGCAGCGTTTGGCAAGAATTCGCTTGAATTCGAAACTGATGTCGCTGTTCCAGGTCACTGCGGAGCCGAGGTATATGAAGTCCTTAACTACCTCGAACTTATATCTGCCAATATGCACGTTCTGTCCAAGACGTCGGTGGTAAATGTCCTTTTTCGATGACAGCAGATATTTAGTCTTGCCCTCATTAACTGCCAAACCAATTTTTGCCGCCTCCATCTCAATACTCGCAAACGCCTCATTGACATCTCGCTGCGATCTACCTATTATGTCAATGTCGTCGGCGTATGCAAGGAGTTGCGAGGATTTGAAGTAGATTGTGCCTCTTGTATTGGTCAGTGAATCCCGGACGATCTTTTCGAGGATGATGTTAAAAAAATCACACGACAGCGCATCGCCCTGTCTAAATCCTTTTTTGACTTTGAAACTATCGGTCAGTTCTGCACCGATTCGGATAGAGCACCGAACGTTCACCAGAGTCAGCATGCAAAGTCTGACGAGCTTAGCAGGAATGTCAAAAGCAAGCATGGCGTTATATAGCTCGTCTCTAATTACGCTGTCGTATGCGGCCTTGAAGTCGACGAATAGATGGTGGATGTCGACTTGAAATTCATTGGTTTTCTCCAGGGTCTGCCGTAGTGTGAAAATGTGGTCGATGGTGCACTTCTCTGGCCTCAAGCCACACTGACTAGGACCTATCAGCTTATTACCAACGGCTTCAGGCGTTCACACAAAACAGCAGCGAAGGTCTTGTATGCGACATTACTTACTTACTTGTCAGGCCAGCGATCCATGGAGGATCTGAGCCTGAGCTATAGCTGCCTTCCATCCTTGACGGTCAAGACCAAGATGTCTTACATCCGCGATTACTTGGTCTTTATACCAGAGGTTCGATCTTCCTCTTCTTCTCGAACCAGGAGGCTCGGAGTCGAAGACCCTCTTAGCTGGAGCGTTGGTGTTGGTGCTCGATGTGGCCGAGCCAATGTCCACATCTTGGTACAGCGGTTGTGTCTTCTTCTCCATTCACCTTCCTCACAGACAGGACCAAATATCCGGCGCAGAATTTTTCTTTCGAAAGAACCCAAAATCAGCTCCGCTGTCCTGCTTATCGTCCAACTTTCGGCTCCGTACAGCAAGACTGGCAGAATTAGCGTTTTGGAAAGCATGACTTTGGTCTTTCGAGTGAGGAGTTTCGACCCCAGTTGTTTGGACAAGCCGAAGTAGCAGCGGTTACCAAGGGCGATTCTATGCCGGATCTCCACTGTGGTGTCATTTGTGGAATTTACGTAGACAAACTCCTGGTGAGCGACGAATTGGTTTTTGCTTGTCAGCATGTACTTCGTCTTGTCCTCATTGACCTTAAGACCAACTCGTTTCGCCTGTTCTTCAATCGCCGTGAATGCTTCCACAATGCCACGGCGAGAACACGCGATGATGTCGATATCATCCGCGAATCCTAGCAGCCGGATGGACTTGCAGAAGATAGTGCTTTCCCTGTTGACGCCTGCCCGTCGCACTATCTGCTCCAGCACCAGGTTGAAGAAGTCGCATGACAGCGCATCTCCTTGCCGAAATCCGGTCCATGTTTCGAATGGTTCCGAGGTCCTAGAACCGAGTTGCACGGTGCATCGCGTGTTTTTTAGCGTGGCGCGACACAACTGGATCAGTTTTCCCGGGATCCCGAATTCGGCCACCGCACCAAACAGTTCTTCACGATGAATGCTGTCGTATGCGGCTCGGAAATCGATGAAAAGATGGTGTGTCTCGATTCGAAACTCGTTGGTCTCTTCCAGGATTTGTCGAAGTGTGAAAATTTGGTCTATAGTCGATTTGCCGGGCCGGAAGCCGCACTGGTAGCTGCCGATTAGTGCGGTGCAAAATGGTTTTAGACGTTCACACAAAACGCTGGACAGGATCTTGTATGCGACATTGAGCAGGGATATACCTCTATAGTTCTTGCAAGAGGTAGGATCGCCTTTTTTGTGGATGGGGCATATAGAACTGGTATTCCAGTCGTCGGGCATACTTTCATCTTCCCAAATTCTGCAGATGATCTGGTGCATGCTTCCTACCAGAACATCGCCGCCAGCCTTGAAGAGCTCTGATAGCAAGCCATCTGAGCCTGCGGCCTTGTTGTTCTCCAGCTTCTGAATAGCTGTGCCGACTTCTTCGATGCTGGGTGGGAGGACTACTTCAGCGGCTGGAGTTGGGATTTCCTCGGTCCCTACCACTCTCTCTTGGTCATGCTCGTTAAGCAGCTGCTGGAAGTGCTGCATAAATACATCCACTATTCCCTGCGGGTCGGTGACAAGATTACCCTCGCAGTTTCGAAGAGCCAGGGTGCCCTTTTTGAAGCCTCCTGCAAGGCCTTTGGCTTTCTTGTAAAAGGCTCGTATTTTATGTTTATCCCTAGACTCCTCGATATCCTTGAGCTGGGAGGCTGCGAAGATTCTTTTCTTTTGTCGCAGTAGTTTTTTCTCCTCCCTTCTTCTGGCTCGGTGCTCTTCTTGCGCTGCCCTGGTTTTCCTCTGCAGCGCCTTTTGGTACGCCTCGTCGGTTGCTGCCTTGCTCACACTCGCCATCATACCACGGGTTTCTTGTCGGGGGTGGTAGGTATCCTAAGGTAGTTTCGGCTACTTCCTGAATGGCTGAGCGGCAAAACAGCCACATATTATTGGCATTTGTGTTCGACGTAGGCATACCGTAGAGTCTTTCGCTCAGCTGCTCCCTGTAGATTCTGGCAACCTCCTCCTGATGGGCTGGTGCAGCTTTCTGACATTGGATAGTCGAGCTTTGAATCTTGCTGCTACGAGGAAGTGGTCAGAGTCGACATTCGCCCCTCTGAATGTTCGCACATCCAGGATGTTTGACGAGTGCCTTGCGTCAATGAGCACATGGTCGATTTGGTTGGCGGTTCGACCGTCCGGAGATCGCCAGGTTGCTGTGTGGATTCGCTTGCGAGGGAATCTTGTACTACTTATCATCGCATTACGAACTGTCACAAAGTATGCGACATTAAGGAGACTTTATTCCTCTGTAGTTGGCGCCGTCAAAGGGGTCTCCTTTTTTGTGGATCGGGCAAACAGTGCTGAGACTCCGTGCTCTTCAGGGCTTGTTTGCATAGGGTCCATTGTTGCTCTACTGACTGAGTGGAGGATTGAGGTATATCGGAGAGCTTGAGGGAAACGCAGTTGGCAAAGTTACTGCCGACGTCATACCTTGGTGTTCTAACTTTACTCCGCGATGTTTGTGTTATCCGCTGACGTATCTTGGCTACTACAAGATAGTGGTCTGAGTCGATGTTCGCTCCTCGAAAAGTACGAACATCAAGAATAGTGGAGGAGCATCTGACGTCAATCGCGATGTGATTAATTTGGTTTGTGACTGATTGCAAAAAGGTAATGATCCGAGTCGATGTTGGCTCCTCGAAAGGTTCCGACATCTAGGATGCAGAGTTAAGTGAGCCAGCAGCTTAACTCCATGGCTTGGTCAGAAGCACTGATTTGTTTTCAGGTACCGGTTCTAGGTAATATGATCCATGAGGCTAGACTCCTCCGGCCTACGTGTGGCGTATGCCAACCGCTTCAACCTAACCTAGCCTGCGCCAGAGTCATGGAAAATTTGGCATTTCGCATGCGCGCCATCCAGAGAAGACGCTTAATAAAGAATCAGATACTCCAATTTATCACAGATACATTTATTTTTTTTAGATTTTTTTCAAGACAAACCTGACGGGCCAGTCTAGATTGGGTGCCGTACAATACACAAGTCACGATACGGAACGTTCATTTTTTATTTAGTTTTTTATTAATCACGTATAGGTCATCTATGGCGATGTAAGCGCACTAGCGGTGCATTGAAATAAAAAAAGGATATTGATATTACGGTATATTTCGGGATGGTCCATGAGTGAAAATCATTTACAATTTTTCCGTTGTGCAGCGACAAATTTGCAGTAAGTTTTCAACTGACGAGTCACCTTGAAGCTAGGGTCGGCTAGATATTCAAGACGTCTTAGATGATCCTTCCACTGTTGGGGTGTCATCTTCCTACGAGGCGGAGGCGAGTAATCACGTTGATCGAAATGACAATGTTCGATTGGTGGTTTATTCCTTGGTTTGGCCAATTTTTTCTCATTGCGCGTTGTTCGATGTTTGAGCGCCTGTGCGCTAATTGGAAAGGTTATCCAACGCCAACAGTCGGTTTCGACATCATCGTGACACCAGTATGTGGGCAAAATGATGGGTCGGAATGGACGTCCTTTATCTTTGTGCGCTGGCTTCTTCAAATCGATTTTCGGTGAATAGGGATAATCAGGCTCGGGCGGTGCTACGTATTTTCGTCGGGGTTTTCTCGGGATGCTTAACTTGTTTATACGCCGCATGATCTTTTCCAATGATTTAGTTCTGCGTTGGACCTTTGGGCCGGGTGGTGCGTGTACTCTCTTTGGTATTGCATTGACAGTAGCCCATTTGACAAAAAGTCTCCAGCCTTTTTTGGAAAGCGGCCCGGGCTTCTGGAAACGCGTTGGTTTCTCCTTTGGTCTCGGGAAATAACGATTCTTTGGTTTAGCATTCCTTTCTGCCCATATGTCAAAGCGTGAGCGTACCTTGCTCTCGCCATTTTCAATTGGTTGTGGATTTGTTGCTGGTGCTGCTTCAGGAGGCATGTTGGATAGTTAATGAAAAATAAGACAAAAAACAATGAGAAATAGGAAAACAGAAACGGCGAAATTTAATCGGGGAATAAAGCTCACGATACAATTTACTATACGTCCAAAAAATTAATGAAAATGTTTGGCTGAATCTTTTTGACAGCCAGGGAAATGCGGCTAGGATAGGGACGTTTTTGGGGAGACGTGGTC
The DNA here is from genome assembly GCA_951905685.1 of Eumerus sabulonum. Lineage (NCBI taxonomy): Eukaryota > Metazoa > Arthropoda > Insecta > Diptera > Syrphidae > Eumerus > Eumerus sabulonum. The sequence continues at coordinate 14,330,459 of OX645060.1, forward strand.
AGTGTTTTTGGGCTCGCTTGGAGCACTGTTTCCGGCAGAACAATATTTTCTGAAAGGACATCATTGTCTCATGTTAAGTGTAAATAGCAGAAAGTAATTCCGAAAGCTGATTGATCTTGCTACGGGACGAAATCTCCTTCTAGCCAGTACGCGCTTCCCGCACCTCGATATACACAAAGGCACCTGGCGGTCTTTTGATCAATCGACTGCCAACCAGATTGATCACATCGCGATCGACGTCAGACACTCCTCCACTATTCTTGATGTTCGAACTTTCCGAGGGGCTAACATCGACTCGGACCACTATCTTGTAGTAGCCAAGATGCGCTTACGGATAGCACGAACGCAACGGAGTAGAGTAAGAATACAAAGTTATGACGTCGGAAAGCTCCTATCGCCAGGAACCGCTCGTGCTTTTACCGATCGCGTCTCCCTTAAGCTCTCCAATACGAGAAGCGCGCGATTGAGGATTTGGAGAGGTGTTACTGCAGGCGTGACGTTCGAAAGTTTTATCAACAGATAAAGCGAGCATGCCAAGGTTATAAAGCCGGATCGGAAGCCTGCAGGGATGAGAACGGACGCCTAGTAGTAGAACCGCAGTCGATGCTGAGAATATGGAAAAACCACTTCTGCAGGCAGAACGATCCATTTCTAATCGACGGAGACCGCAGAGAATGCTGTCACCCTAACCTCGACGAAGTTAAGATTACCATATCGAAGCTCAAGTCGAATAAAGCTGTTGGCGCAGACGGACTGTCTGCTGAGCTCTTCAAGGCAGCTGGGGATGACCTGGTTGGGAGCATGCACCAGCTCATCCGTAAGATATGGTTAGAGGAAAGCATGCCCGAGGAATGGAATCTCAGCATCGTTTGACCGATCCACAAGAAAGGAGGCCCCTCTGATTGCGCCAACTATAGAGCAATAAGTCTCCTTACCATCGCCTACAAAATCTTCTCTGCCGTTTGTAAATAAGCTGATAGGTCCTTATCAGTGCGGATTCAGGCCAGGAAAGTCCACCATCCACCAAATCTTCAAGTCGACACTCACCACCTATTTGTCGACTTCAAAGCCGCATACGACAGCGTAATTAGAGACGAGCTATACAACGCTATGTCTACCGTTGACATACCTGCTAAACTCGTCAGACTATGCAGGATGACTTTGGAAAATGCTCGCTGCTCCATCCGAATCGGTGAACACCTTACCGATAGTTTTGATGTCAAAAAACGATTTAGGCAGGGCGATGCGCTGTCGTGTGATTTCTTCAACATCGTGCTTGTGCTTGTGCAGATATCACTGGACAACACTAGAGGCACAATTTATTTTAAATCCTCACAACTCCTCGTATAGGCGAAAGACATTGACATAGTCGGAAGAACACAGTGAGATATCAATGAGGCGGTTAAGGAGTTAAGGACTTCGTCAAGCTTGGCTCCACAGGGAACTCGAAGAACGACATCAGTTCCGAAATCAAACGCAGAATCACTCTTTCCAATCACTGTTTCTTTGGGCTCAGGAGGACTCAATTGCCTCCTCTCTTCCGAACGACAAAGTTGACTCTGTATAAGACCTTTATCATCCCTGTCCTGCTGTACGGCGCAGAAGCATGGACACTGTCAAAAGCGGATGAAGAGGCCTTTGGTCGGTTCGAGAGGAAGATTTTGCTTGTGACTTTCGGTCCTATAAATGTAGAAGGGGAATGGAGGAAAAGATTCAACCACGAACTTTACGGGCTAAACAGCGGCATGAGTCTAGACCGGCGTCTACGGATTCAACCCCTAAGATGGCTAAATTATGTAGAGCGGAAGGATACCGCAGCTCCAGCCCGAGAGTCATTGAATCGAACCCCGAGGGATGGAATGGGACTAATCGGTTAAAGCCCAAGTTCATCTCGAACTGTAACGCCCGATAAGACGAAGAAGATAAATCGGACTTGCTGGCTAGATTAGGATCGGGCGCGAATTCCACGCAGATCACAACTGAGGCTAGAACGGCGTCGTGAAGGCCAGTAAACCATGATATCAATTAGGTACATTTGCTACGGCAAGATCAACTTGGCCCATCTATGATAAGAAAAAGACTGAAAGTCTGCTAAAGCTCAGTCGTGGGAATATTCGATTTGGAAGTTGGTGCCCTCGCTGGGAACTGCATGATATCCTACCGCGCAGCCTGACTAGGCCAGCCTGGCTGCAGGGACGAAGTGGAAATTGAATCCATTCGTCACCCACTGTGCGAATGTCCGGAACTAGCCCAAAAAAGGAGCATATTCCTTGGAAGTCGCTTCCTTTCGGGACTAGAAGAGGTAACTTTTAGGTTTCTACGGGTTATACGTTAATTGAGCACAATGGACTCCTCGTAGTCTAAGTGAGTCTTGACCTCTCGTCAATATGGCATCTATTTACCTAACCTAAGCGCCTGAAACCGTTCGTAAATAGACTGATTGGTTTAAGAAAACAGACCACGTGTAGCCGAACAACTTGCGGAGGACCTAGACTGCTATTAGGTAGATATTTGCGCAATCCAGGAAGTGCGACGGGATGGACCGGGCAAAGATCGGATGAAAACTGTGACATCTATTACGGCAGCTGCTACAAGGAGAGAAGGCAATGCTTATTCGGATGCAGATTTGTTATTGGAGGTAGATTTAGGTAAAAAATCTCGAGCTTCTGTCATGTGAGCGAACGCCTCATAACAATTCGCATCAAGGCTATATTCGCCAACATCAGCCTAAGTTGCGCTCACGCCCCCACCGAGGACAAGGATGACGCTACAAAATGCGACTTCTACGATCTCCTAGATAGAACATATGTCCAATGTCCCAATTACGAAGCTAAAATCGTGCTAGGATACTCTAACGCGAAACTGACCAAACTACACAACACCAAATCTGAAAGTGGGGCTTGGCGGTCTCCGGATCAATCAACCGTCAACCAGATTGACCACATTGCGATTGATTGCAGGCACGTATCCGATATTCTGGATGTACGAACTTTCAGAGAAACCATCATCGACTCGAACCACTATCTTGTGGTAGCCTGGTTATGACTACGAATATGCCTGGCCCTGAAAAATCGAGTATGGCCAGTGGCATACATCGCCGCAATGGTACAATCGCAAGGGGCGAGAGCCTATATCAATCGCGTCTCCCTCAAGCTCTCGGAAAACCCTCCAATACTTGCTCAGACCGTACAAGGCTTGTCAACAAGCCTTAGAGAGTGCTGCTGCTCTGAGGTATTGGGCTTCAAACCGCCACCAACAGGAAACCCGTGGTTTGACGACGAGTGTAGGAGGGTACACGCAGCCAAGCAACAAGCCAATCAAGCGGCTTTGCACACAAAAACAAGAGCTGCTCGTGAGCATTTTGAGCAGAAGAGGAAGGAGGAGCATAAGCTTCTCGAAACAAAAAAACGAGAGCATGGGAAGCTCGCTATCGAAGAGATGGAGAGATGGTATCGCTGGAACAACGTTCGGAGGTTTTATGAACGTATAAAACAGACAAGCCAGGGATATAAGGCCAGAAACGTGGTATGTAGTGGGTTCACAAGTCGGTACTAAGAATTTGGAAAGACTACTTCTGCAGACTGTATAAAGGCGATGACGAAACAGATCCCGCTGTCAGACAGAAGGACCCATTCACAACGGACGATAATAGCAGAGAATTCTGCCCCTGACCTGGACGAATGCTTTTTCTAAGCTTAAGTCCAACAATGCTGCTGGAGCAGACCGACTACCTGCTGAGCTCTTTAAGGCAGCTGGAGGCGACCTAGTTGGGAGTAAGCACCAACACATCCGTAAGATATGGTCAGAGGAATGCATGTCCGATGAATGGAATCTTAGTATCGTTTGCCCGATCCACAAGAAAGGAGAGCCCTTTGTCTACGCCAACTACAGAGGTATAAGTCTCCTGAACATTGCTTATAAAATCTTCTCTGCTGCACTGTGTGAACGCCTGAAAGCGTTCTTTAATAAACTGATTGGTCCATATCAGTGCCCGGGAAATCCACTATCGATCAAGTATTCACACTGCGACAGATCCTGAAAAAAACCAACGAGTTCCAGATCGACACCCACCATCTTTAACGCCGCATACGATTGCGTTCATAGAGACAAGCTATACAACGCCGTGTCTAGTTTTGGTATCCCTGCCAAACTCGTTAGATTGTGCAGGATGATATGAGAGAACTCTCGCTGCTCCATCGGGGTCGGAAGCGACTTGAGCGATACCATTTATGTCAAAAAAGGTCTTAGACAGGGTGACACGCTATCGTGTGATTTTTTCAACATCGTCCTTGAAAGGATCGTGCAAAACTCACTGGTAAAAACGAGGGGCACCATCTTTTCCAAATCCGTACAACTGCTCGCGATGACATTGAAATAATTGGACGAGCTCAGCGAGATGTCATTGGGGCCTCTACGAGCAATGGAGCGGAAGCGGCTAAAATTGGACTGACGGCTAATGAGAGCAAGTCGTAATATATGCTGATGTCGAAACGGACACGAATCACCGGCGTCTTGGCCAGGGCGCACATGTTGGCAGGTATCATTTCGAGGTAGTCAAGGACTTCATCTACCTAGGCTCCGCAGTGACATGCAGCAATGAAATCAGCACCGAAATCAAACGCAGAATCACTCTTGCCAATCGCTGTTTCTTTGGGCTCGGGAGGCAATTGAGAAGCAGAGCCCTCTCTCGAAAAACCGAGTTGACCATGTACAAGACGCTTATCACCCTGGTCCTGCTTAATGTGTCGCAGAGACATGGACCTAATCGAAAGCGGACGAGGAGGCCCTTGGTCATTTTGAGAGAGGAATTCTGCGTACGCTTTTCGGCCCGGCCTGCATGATTGGGGAGTGGAGGAGTAGACTTCATAGTAAATTGTACGGGCTATACAGCGACATGGACGTAGTACGGATCAAACGCCTAAGATGACTAGGTCATGTAGAGCGCATGGAAACCACAGCTCCGGCCCGGAAGGTCTTTGAATCCAACCCTGAGGGGCAGGACGGCCAAACTTAAGGTGACGCACATAAGTGGAAGAGGACCTCAACGAGCTAGGCGTGCGGCACTGGAGATTGTTGGCGAAAGACTGTGCCAGTTGGAGAAGTGTTTTAGGGGAAGCCCAGGTTTGCGCCATGTTGGGTATTTGATATTCTTCCCAAATTTGTCAGATTCTGCAGGATAACGTTGGAGGATTTGGGATCTATCGGGCACCTTTAGTGTCAAAAAAGTCTAAAACAAAGCAGCACGTCAGAAGTATTTTCTGTCATCAATAAAGGAAATACACACCACCAGTGGCTTGGTCTGATCATATATACTGACCTATTCAACTTAAGGACGAAGACTTCGTCCACCTTGTCTCTGCGATAGCAACGGCACCCGTGCAATAGTAAAATTTCCTCGGAGAAGATACAACCAAGCTCTGTGTAGACTATACAGAGACGTCAACTCTGTCTGTCGTCTACGGAAACGACGCTTGAGTTGGCTGGGCTATGTTGGGCTTATGGATGACAACGCTCCGGTCCGAAGAATCTTCGAATCAAATTTTGGGGAACGACGTAAGAGATATCGGCCAAATGTAAGGTGGTGAAGAAGGAGATCAACCAGCTAGGAATGCGTCACTGGATACTCGGGCTAGCTGGTGGCATGTTGGCTGCGGCCTTGCTTAACCGCGGATTGTAATGCTGGTTAAGCAGGTGAGATCGCTGTTTAACAGAGCTAAACGGTATAATAGTTGGACTGATTATAGATCTACTCTAACTAAATACAACCTGGAATTGAGGAAATCCAAGAGAATGTCTTGGAGGAAACATTGCGAGCACATAGACTCGCTGCCAAATGCGGCCCGACTCCACAAAGCACTATCTCGAGAGCACACAAATGGGCTCGGGCTGCTTCGCAAATCAGACGGCACTTTTACCGTAAATCGCAGGGAAACGCTGGAGACTTTGCTCGAGATGCACTTCCCTGGTACTACTCCTTACTCGATGCCCTCTGACGGTCGAATAAACGTCATAGGTAACATTGACAGTAGAACAAATAGCCTCCCTGGTAGACTCTTTAGCCCTGACAGGGTCAAATGGGCAATTGGTTCATTCAATCCCTACAAGGCTCCAGGTAAAGACGGTGTCTTTCCTGCAATCTTACAGAAAGGCTTGAATACAATTCTACCATCACTGATAGTTCTTTTTAGGTCTTGCTTCAACCTGGGATACATACCCCAAATTTGGAGAGAGGTCAATCTCGTCCTCATCCCCAAGATTGGGAAACCAAGTGAGCAACCTAAATCTTATCGCCCTATCAGTTTGACTTCGTTATTTTTAAAAACAATGGAGAAACTGATAGAGCTCCATATTAGAGGTATCCTGAAAACCAGAAACCTCTGCATCCCAACCAGTATGCATATCGCAAAGAGCCATCTACCGATAATGCACTACACCACTTGGTGACGCACACTGAAAATAGTTTCATACAAGAGGAGATCGCAATCTGCGCCTTCCTCGATATAGAGGGAGCTTTCGATAATACTGGCTATGATTCGATCACCACTGCACTATCCTGCAGAGGTGTGGACCATCCCACTAATCACTGGATCAGGGCGATGCTAAATAGGCGTATTATATCAGCCACATGCGGAGAGGTCTCAGTGACAGTATCGGCGGTTAGAGGATGCCCACAAGGGGGAGTCCTCTCACCACTGCTTTGGTCGATAGTCATCGACGATCTGCTACGCAAGCTAACCACTCGGGGCTATGAGGTCATCTGATATGCTGATGACCTAGTAGTCATTGTTACGGGCAAGTGCGAGATCACTGCCTGTGAGCGCATGCAGCTTGCGCTCCAATTTATCTCTGACTGGTGTGGCAGAGAGGGTTTATCTATTAACCCAAATAAGACGATCTTAGTCCCATTTACAAAGAGGAGAAATGTACAACCCTGCGCAATCTTACTAAACGGCACACGCATAGGATTTTCAGAGGAAGTAACGTATCTAGGTATTGACCTAGACCGTAGACTCAACTGGAACTCCAATATGAGAAATAAACACATGAAGGCGACTAAGGCCACGTGGGCCTGTCGACGCACCTACGGTAAAACCTGGGGACTTAAACCTAAGGTAGCCCACTGGCTATATACCGCGATAGTTAGACCTATCGCCACCTACGGGTCCACCGTTTGGTGGTCAAAAGTTGAGCAAAAAACTACAATTGTTAAGCTTCAACGCCTTAAGTTGAAGACTAGCGTGTCTCGGCATCACAGGCGCTATGCCAACCTGCCCCACGGCAGCCCAAGAAGCACTCATTGGGTTCACTCCACTGCACCTTTTTATCAAAAAGGTGGCATTACACAGTGCAATCAGAATCCTCTGCTCGGGAACAAATATGCCATGTAGGCCCGCAGGCCACATGTCCATATTACAACACCTTCCCGAGCTGGATATGATTACTACAGTCTGGGACGCACTGCCACACACCTTCACCTTTGACAAGAGATTTGAGATACTGATCCCAAACCGCTCAGCATGGGAAAACAGTGATCCCCTGCTAAATGTCAAAGGCCTTAGGTGGTACACGGATGGCTCCAAGATGGCTTCTGGCGTTGGCGCCGGCATCTTTGGACCAAAACGCAAGATCTCGAAGGCCCTGGGAATAAGCCCCAGCGTCTTCCAAGCAGAGCTGCATGCCATCCTAACATGTGTCAATCTAAATCTCGAGACTGACATCAGAGGAGTAACTATCAACATACTCTCTGATAGCCAAGCAGCGCTTTAAGTGCTGGGTTCGTACAGCACGAACTCAAAGCCGCCAAGGAATGCCGTGATGCCCTACAAGACCTCGCCAAAAGAAACAATGTCAACCTCTGGTGGGTGCCTGGGCACAAAGGTAGTAAGGGCAATGAAATTGCTGATCTAAGATCAATTTCTTCTAAGACAAGTGGGAAAAATCGCATCACCAGTCCTTTTGGAACAGCGTTCGGGGACTCCGTCAATCTAAACGACTTATACGACCCCTGAACAAGCACCCTATTGACATACTCAAACTCAATAGGGTGGGTATGAGAAGACTGGTCAGCTATCTGACAGGACACTGCGCTCTGAGACTTCATCTTAACAAAATTAGCGCCTCGTCTGAAACTGACCTTCGACTCTGTCTTAAGGACGAAGAGACGGCGGAACACATACTGTGTGAGTGTGCTGCTCGTTGCTTAGAAGGCGTATTCTTCTCAGTGAAGTCATGACTCCTGAATTGATCACCTTGGCTCCTACGGGAAGCATTCTCAACTTCATTGTGGAGGTGGAGAGGCTACTCAGCTAAATCGGCTAGCAGGCACAATAGATCTGCAAAGGTCGCAGTGCCGCATTGCTATTGATGCTGGTTATGAAGAAAGTCTCAAGCTAAGCATCGCTAGGTGCGAAAAGGATGTTCTTCATGCAATAGATTCACGGAAAGGACGAAGTGTTATAGACACAATTGGCAAATTTACCTTTTTTGGTAGAAGAGTCAAATCGAAAAATGACATGGCAAAATGGGCCTGACAAATGTCATCACTTCCTACTGGCTCTGGAGTCGAACGTTTATCCATTACTTTGCTCTTTTTTTTGTGCTAGAAATAGGAAATCGTACTAAGCAAGGACTAGACATAAGTTAAAGCAAGAACTCACTCAAATCCTTTTTTTCGGGCAGTTTTTAAGGGCAAACGTTTACAGTCTCTAGTACTTAACGATTGATCGAACCCCCGTCTACTCAATTGCTGAGTGATAGAGACCGGAAATCCTTTGGTCCTACGAACTCCGACACACACATCATTCGAATTCCTTTTCATCATGCATGGTTTTGGCTTATACATAGGAACTCCATACAACCATGTATGGTAAAAAGCGAATTCTATGCGATAGTGGTGCACTTAACTTCAGTTCAGTTCAGTTCTGTTCCTTATCCAAAAAGAGCTAAGTGCACGCAATTAAACGTGGATCCATATGGTGCGCCTTAGGACCGTGTCCGCACATATATTTCTGTATTACCCGGTTGACACGAGTTTCCTTGAATTTCGGATCGCTCAGGTAGTTCAGACGTATCTTATGCTCGCGCCACTGTTTCGGTGTCATTTTTTGCCTTGGGGCTTCCACTGGCGTCGGCGACGGTGCGAAATGGCAATGCTCCTTACGTGGAAACGCTTTCGGTTTGGAAAGACCTTCAATATGATCTGAGATATTGTATTTTTGAGCCGTCTTACTGACGGGAAACCGCATATCGCGCCAAAAATCCCATTCAAGCTCTTCATGATACCACCAGAGCGGTAGCCGGATGGGCTGGAACGGTCGATATTTTTCCTGTTTGGGTTTACGTTTCGATGAGATTTGCGGTATGAATGGCCATTCCGGTTCCGGTGGTATTTGATATTTTTCACGCGCGTGTTTAGGTTGCGCTAATCGTTCTGTTCGTGCTGCTCGCTTTTCCATTGCTATTCGTAACAAACCTCTAACTCGTTTGGGTTTCTTTTTGACTTCCTCTTTTGGTCGTTTCTTTTTGGGTAAGATTGTTGATAACCACTTATGAAATCGCATCCAGTCATTAACTGACATCGGACCCGGCTTTTGGAAGCGGGTTGGTTCGGGCTCCTCAAATTTGACTTTTATAACCTTCGGTTTGGCGTTTGCTTCTACCCATTTTTCCCATTTTGACCCTTTTTTCTTCTGCTCCAGCTCTAGTTTCTCAGTTTTCTCGTATTTGGGCTGTTTTCTTATTAACATGCCGAAAGGATCCGAATAATATTAGAAAAAAAGGACAAAAAACAAAATAAAAGGTGCAAGACCGACTTGAAATTTCGGATGTCAAAGTTCGCTCGCTAAATTTTGCACGTCAAAACGGTGTTTTCAGAAAAGTCATGACGACTAGATGAAACTAAGTTCTGCCCTAAATCAGATGTAATCTCATGACTTTTTTTTTGGGGAAGATTACACATCCTTTGGCGCAACCCTTACTGGTAGTAAGCCCGAATGTTCGATGTTAGGAATGCGGCTACGTACTAAACCACATCCTGCACACTTAAACCACTCTCCCGGCGGGACTACATACTTACTTTGGTGGGACTACATTCCGTGGTGAACCTGGGTCTCAACCAACAAGCGTCTCCAGCTGGCACGGTCTTTGGCTAGATTTTTTTCAGCGCCGCACGCCCAGTTACTTACTTAGGTGGCGCTACAATCCGTGGTGAACCTGGGCCTCAACCAACAGGCGTCTCTGTTTCCAGCGCCGCACGCCCAATTGGTTAAGGTCCCCTTCCACCTGCTTGCGCCACCGTAGATGCGGCCGTCCTCTGCCGCGCCCTCCTTCTGGGGTGGATTCGAAGACTCTTCGGGTTGGAGCTGTATTTTCCACGCGCTCTACATGGCATAGCCACCTTAGACGCTGTATCCGTAGACGTCGTACCAAGCCGATGTCGCTGTACAACCCATACAGTTCTTCGTTAAATCTTCTCCTCCATACAACGGAACCGTAGATAGTGCGCAGAATTTTTCCTCTCGAAACGACCAAGTGCATCTTCATCCGCTTTTGTTAAGGTCCAAGCGTCTGCGCCGTAAAGGAGGACTGGGATGATCAAGGTCTTATACAATTTTTTATTTTATTTTTTTTTTTTAAAGGCTTCTGCTATCCGTTGGAGCACTCAGACGCAAACACTGGTCCATTGTACTCCAGACAGCTACCTTACATTACGATATTTTCCCCGTTTTTCGAAGAAATTTGAAGGAGCTTCAGTGATGTAGAGTTAAGGGATTCGTTGGCTCCAAGGGTGCGCCACCGTGCGCGAGCAAAGGCGGGACAATCACAGAGGAAATGCTCTGCAGTGTCATCCTCCTCGCAACATGCAGCGTAGGTAGACGTCTCACTGATGCCAAGCACGTAGAGATGCTGTAATGGCCCGTGATGACTCCCACATGCCTTCGGCAGTCGATTCTCCGTAAAGACAGGAGGAATGCTGCGGATTTCTTGCAGACATCAGGGCGTACGCGCTTAGTCATCCTGCAACCTGGACAATCCCTCCATCTACGGTTGTGCGTATTAAACACCCAGTCGTTAATGTAGGAATTTACCGTGGACGCAGGTAGACCTAAACAAGTCTTATTAAATCTGCCGATTCTGTTCAAGAAGAACTTGAGTTCAAGCACTAATTTGGAGCTAGTTAAGGGTTTGCTACCATTAGCAATGCGGCACTGCGACCTTTGCAGATCTATTGTACCTGCTAGCCGATTTAGCCGAGTAGCCTCTCCACCTCCACAATGAAGTTGAGAATGCTTCTCGTAGGAGCCAAGGTGATCCCTTCAGGAGTCATGACTTCACTGAGAAGAATACGCTTTCTAAGATGGCAACGAGCAGCACACTCACACAGTATGTGTTCCGCCGTCTCTTCGTCCTTAAGACAGGGTCGAAAGTCAGTTTTAGACGAGGCGCTAATTTTGTTAAGATGTAGTCTCAGAGCGCAGTGTCCTGTCAGATAGCTGACCAGTCTTCTCATACCCACCCTATTGAGTTTGAGTATGTCAGGGGCCGTATAAGTCGTTTCGATTATCGGAGTCCCCGAACGCTGTTCCAAAGGGACTGGTGTTGCGATTTTTCCCACTTGTCTTAGAAGACATTGATCTTAGATCAGCAATTTCATTGCCCTTAGGGCATCACGGCATTCCTTGGCGGCTTTTGAGTTCGTGCTGTACGAACTCAGCGCTTTAAGCGCTGCTTGGCTATCAGAGAGTATGTTGATGCCAGTCTCTAGATTTAGATTGACGCATCTTAGGATGGCATGTAGTTCTGTTTGAAAGATGCTAGGACTCATTCCCAGGGTCGTTGAGATCTCACGATTTGGTCCAAAAATGCCGGTGCCAATGCCAGAAGCCATCTTGGAGCCATCCGTATACCACCTGAGACCTTTGACGTTTAGCAAGGGATCACTGCTTTCCCATGCTGAGCGATTTGGGATCAATATCTCAAATCTCTTGTCAAAGGTGAAGGTGTGTGGCAATGCGTCCGAGACCGTGGTAATCATATCCAGCTCGGGAAGATGTTGTAAGATGGACATGTGACCCTCGGATCTACATGGCAGGCTTGTTCCCGAGCGAAGAAATTGCACTGCGTAATGCCACCTTTTTCATATAAAAAGGTGCAGTGGAGTGAGTGAAATGAGTGCTTCTTGGACTGCCGTGGGGCAGGTTAGCATAGCGCCTGCAATGCCGAGACACGCTAGTCTCTGAAGGCGTTTAAGCTGAACGATTATCGCTTTTTGCTCAACTTTTGTCCACCATATAGTGGACGCATAGGTAACGATAGTAGGTCCTACTATCGCGGTGTATAACCAGAGGTCTACCTTAGGTTTAAGTCCCCAGGTTTTACCGTAAGGGCGTCGACAGGCTCACATGACCTTAGTCGCTTCTGTGAGTTTAGTTTTAATATTGGAGTTCCAGTTGAGTCTGCGCCCTAGGTCAATACGTAGGTACGTAGGTACCATATAGTGGACGCATAGGTAACGATAGGTCCTACTATCGCGGTGTATAACCAGAGGTCTACCTTAGGTTTAAGTCCCCAGGTTTTACCGCAAGGGCGTCGACAGGCTCACATGACCTTAGTCGCTTCTGTGAGTTTAGTTTTAATATTGGAGTTCCAGTTGAGTCTGCGGCCTAGGTCAATACGTAGGTACTTGACTTCTTCTGAAAATCCTATGCTTGTGCCATTTAGAAAGACGGAGCAGGGCTTTACCTTTATCCTCTTTGTAAACGGGACTAAGGTTGTCTTATTTGGGTTAATCGATAAACGCTCTCTGCCACACCCGTCAGAGATAAACTGAAGCGCGGGTTGCATGCGCTCACAGACAGCAGTTTCGCACTTTCCCGTAACAATGACTACTAAGTTATCAGCATATCCGATGACCTCGTAGCCGAGAGTGGTTAGCTTGCGTAGAAGGTCATCGATGACTATCGACCAGAGAAGGGATGAAAGGACTACTCCTTGTGGACACCCCTTAGCCGCTGGTACTGTCCCTCAGACCCCCGCATGTGGCTGATATAATACGGCTATTTAGCATCGCCCTCACCCAGTCACTCGTGGGATGGTCTACAAAGTCTCCAGAGTTTCACTGCGATTGACGGTAAGCCCGAGTACATTTTTGCTCTTGAGATAGCGCTTTGTGGAGTCGGGCCGCAGTTGGAAGCGAGTGTATATTCTCGCAGTGTTTCCTCCAAGACATTCTCTTGGATTTCCTCAGTTCGAGGTTGTATTTAGTTAGAGCAGATCTATAATCAGGGCGTCGTGGCGCAGTGGTTAGTGTGTTGGACTCTGGCGCACGATGAGAGAGTTCGGATGCCGATAACACCAACGCCATCGAATGTTTATTTCGCGGCGTCCCTCCTTGGCGGGGTACTGGCAAAACCCCCCGTAGTATACTTGCCAAGAAAAGGCTTCTCGACTCAAGCCGTTCGGAATCGGCATTAAACTGTAGGTCTCTTTCACCTGTGTTAAATGGGTGATTGAGAGAAGCTTGGCTTTGGCCCTTCATGGGCTGTAACGCCACCAAAGCAAAGCAAGATCTATAATCAGTTCAACTGTTATTCCATTTAGCTCTGCTAAATCTCACCTGTTTCCTTAGGGATTCAAGCTGTGTATTCCACCAGGGCACACACCGCTTGTGTGTACTTGACCTGGGTGTACAGCTACCCCTGAAGGATCAGATAAGTGCTGCATTGAGCTGATAAGCCGCTTCATCGATATCATCTATCGATTCTATCGACTTGAGGGAATATCTTCTTTAGCGGCGAGTTGAGCTTGAAACAGAGCCCAATTTGTTCGTTTGGGCTGGTATCCAAGCTTAACCTCTTTAACCTCACCGGAGATGTTGAATCTGATATGCTGGTGATCAGACAGTGAGGCCTCATTGGAGACGTGACAGTCACCAATTGCGATAGTGAGGTCAAGCAACTCTTCTCTAACGGCATTTATAAAGGTAGGTTTGTTGTAGGTTTATAAAGGTTGTTTGTTTGATGTGGTGCGCGTTGGCATCGCATCCGACAATCAGCTGGTGTTTCCTCTGGTCGCAATACCTTACCAGGTCCTGTACCTCAGTAGGAGGGACCTGTTGGCCGTCTTCAGGAAAGAAGGCGGAGGCGCATACGATCTCCCTTACTCCTCCATCGGTGGGGACTTCCACAAAGACAGCTGCCGGGTCCCCTGTAATAAATTCTGGGATGGGGAGAAAATTTATATTAGTGCCGGTCACACATGCGGCCCTAGGAGGAGAACCTCCAATAGCGTAAACTAGCTTATGCGACCTATTTTGGAGGCCCATAATCTTACCTTTATGGACCCAAGGCTGTTGAATGAATCCAATAGAGATCCTGTCGCGATAGAGTCGCATGCTAAAGGTGTCCGAGGCACCTTTGGCATAGTGCAAGTTGCTCTGCAGCACACGCAGCCCACTGTCTACACTTGATGCAGTCTTCACTTCTGTCTATCGCATTTTTACACGCCTCTGTTGGGTGTCCAAACTTAAGGCATCGGAAACATCGTTGAGGTAAAATGTTGCAAATAGCAGGAGGCTAATGACTGCATTTACGTCCCTGCATAGGCTGTCCTCAGGGACTTTGGGTACATGCGTTAGTCTTAACAATCTAGTTTCGTATACCGCTAAGCTCTTGTCTCATATATGTATCTTCCTAGTTAAAAGAAATCAAATCGAATGACCAAACGATCATTACCCGTCCAGTGATGGTGACCTATAAGCTTTGCAAACTAATCCAATCCGTTTCGCATGCACGCAGAGCTACTCTGTCGATCAAAACATTCCAACTGCTCGCAGCTCTTTCGCTATGACTAAGAGAACGATGCGATGTGTCAGTGCCGTCATGCTTTTGTTTGGCGCTCATTCATTCATTCATTCATCTATCATTGATTCGTCATGGAAGCGAATCAATGAACGATGATTTCTCAACACGGTGGCATCACTCACAGTCTTCGGCCTGTTAAGACCGAGTTATCTATCTAAGCCGCTTACGTGCGTTACGTACCTTATTCGAGTGACTGGCGTGTAAACGATGGCGACATGCAGAAAACGCTCGACAAATGACGACAAATCATATGATGATCCACATTAGAGTACAATGTCAGTGGGACAATAAATTAATCTTAAGACCTTTAAAGGGGATTCTGTTTTCCTTTTATCGCTCAACAGACGTAGTTCGATTTTACGACTAATCGGATTTACGGTCCGAAATGAAGGGTCCATTCTGTCCATTCTGTACTGTCGTTCGGATTGCTTTTTGTTGGGTCTCTCTTTCGTATCTCCTGTTCTTTGCCTGGAATATGTATATCGTTTTGTGCAACACAGAGTGTTCATTCACCGGCAAAAGTGGCGACTGTTGATGGTGCTGCTCTGGTTCTGGATAACAGAGCGCAAGATGGCCTGCAGATAAGGATTGCATGAGCCGGGGTGTTCGACACGCCCTGTTGTGCTTTCTGCAGAAAGAAGTCAACAATATCGACTTCTAAGCTAACCTGGTTGATGGTCCAACTTTATAAATTGTGAACCAACAGATGATGTGGGTGTTCGCTATCAATTACAGTCACTTATTGAATTCTATCGTCTGATTTTTTAAGAGCTTGGGTTTTAATTGTCAAACATACTTACTTACGTATCAGGCCAGCGATCCATGGAGGATCTCAGCCTGAGCTGTAGCTGCCTTCCATCCTTGACGGTCCCGAGCACGCTGCTTCCAGTTGTCAAGACCAAGATGTCTTACATCCACGATTACTTGGTCTTTATACCGGAGGTTCGGTCTTCCTCTTCTTCTCGAACCAGGAGGCTCGGAGTCGAAGACCCTCTTAGTTGAAGCGTTGATGTCCATGCGCTCGATGTGGCCGAGCCAGTGTAGTCGACGGATCCTTGCCTTCCGGACTACATCCACTACATCCACATCTTGGTACAGCTCGTTCTTCTCCATTCACCTTCCTCACAGACAGAACCAAATATCCGGCGCAGAATTTTTCTTTCGAAAGAACCCAAGATCAGCTCCGCTGTCCTGCTTATCGTCCAGCTTTCGGCTCCGTACAGCAAGACTGGCAGAATGAGCGTCTTGTAAAGCATGACTTTGGTCTGTCGAGTGAGGAGATTTGACCCCAGTTATTTGGACAAGCCGAAGTAGCAGCGGTTGCCAAGGGCGATTCTATGCCGGATCTCCACTGTGGTGTCATTTGTGGAATTTACGTTTGCCCCGAGGTAGACAAACTGCTTAACTACCTCGAAATTGTAGCTGTCAATTGTTATATTTTGTCCCAGGTGGTGAGCGACGAATTGGTTTTTGCTTGACAGCGTGTACTTCGTCTTGTCATTGACCTTAAGACCATCTCGTTTCGCCTGTTCTTCAATCGCCGTGAATGCTTCCACGATGCCACCGCGAGAACACGCGATGATGTCGATATCATCCGCGTATCCTAGCAGCTGGATGGACTTGTAAAAGATAGTGCCTTCCCTGTTGACGCCTGCCCGTCGCACTATCTGCTCCAGCACCAGGTTGAAGAAGTCACATGACAGCGCAACTCTTTGCCAAAATCCGGTGCATGTTTCGAATGGTTCCGAGGTCCTAGAACCGAATTGCACGGTGCATCGCGTGTTTTTTAGCGTGGCGCGACACAACTGGATCAGTTTTCCCGGGATCCCGAATTCGGCCATCGCACCAAACAGTTCTTCCCGATGAATGCTGTCGTATGCGGCTTTGAAATCGATGAAAAGATGGTGTGTATCGATTCGAAACTCTCTGGTCTTTTCCAGGATTTGTCGAAGTGGGAAGATTTGGTCTATAGTTGATTTGCCGGGCCGGAAGCCGCACTGGTAGCTGCCGATTAGTGCGGTGCAAAACTGCAAGGCCTTTGGCTTTCTTGCAAAAGGCTAGTATTTTTTGTTTATCCCTAGACTCCTCGATATCCTTGAGCTGAGAGGCTGCGAAGATTCTTTTCTTTTGTCGCAGCAGTTTTTTCTCCTCCCTTCTTCTGGCTCGGTACTCTTCTTGCGCTGCCCTGGTTTTGCTCTGCAGCGCCTTTTGGTACGGCTCGTCGGTTGCTGGCTTTTTCTGCTCACACTCGCCATCATACCACGGGTTTCTTGTCGGGGATGGTAGGTACCCTAAGGTGGTTTCGGCTACTTCCTGAATGGCTGAGCGGCAATGTAGCCACATATTATTGGCATTTGTGTTCGACGTAGGCCTACCGTAGAGTCTTTCGCTCAGATGCTCCCTGTAGACTCTGGCAACCTCCGGTGTGCTCAGGCGCCCAATGTCGAACCTCCTCCTGATGGGCTGGTGCAGCTTTCTGACATTGGACAGTCGAGCTCTGAATCTTGCTGCCTCTGAATGTTCGCACATCCAGGATGTTTGACGAGTGCCTTGCGTTAATGAGCACATGGTCGATTTGGTTGGCGGTTCGACCGTCCGGAGATCGCCAGGTTGCTGTGGGGATTCGTTTGCGAGGGAATCTTGTGCTACTTATCACCGCATTACGAGCTGTCGCAAAATCCGTGGCTGTGCTTTCCGATCACTCCGCCAAGGGTATTCTCCTTACCGATTTTGGCGTTGAAGTCCTCGAGTACGATTTTTACATCGTACTCCGGACAAGCTCCGTAGGCGTTGTCCAAGAGGTAATAGAAGTCCTCCTTGATAGGGTCTTCAGCCTCGTCGGTAGGAGCGAGTGCACATATAAGGCTGATGTTATAAAATCTGCCTCTGATGCGGATCACAGCCAGGCGATCACTTATAGGTTTAAAGTCGATGACCTTCGACCTTAACCGCTTTCCCACGACAAATCCGCATCCCAGTAAGTGCAACCTTTTGTGACAGCTGTAATGTCGCAATTTTTCTTCCTAATCATACCGTTTCCTATCCAGCGTATTTCCTGGACCGCAGTAATATCCGCCTTGTACTGCGTGAGGATTCCTTCCAGTTTATGAGCAGCTCCGGGAGTGTACAGGGTTCTGACATTCCATGAGCATACTCGCAAATCGTGTTCCTTTTTCGTGCGTTGTCGTCGTCTAGGTTTTTTTTACGTGGGCGGATTGTTAGCCCGCCGCAAAACCGCCATTCTGGTCGGGGTTTTGTCGCTGCATACGTTTGTTCACCTCCAGAGGGCGCAGCGAGGAGGCCGTATGTCAACTTGACGCGGGCATTTAAACAGGGATCGTTGCTGGTTGCTCTCAACCTGGCGCAATGACAGCAACGCTCCTTTTTTCAATACCCGGGTCCCACCGTTTCGAGGTGAACAAATGTATGTACCTGTCGCCCTAGGCAAGAGGACGCTACCATACTCCGAGCAGACTGGCGGTTCCGACGGGCCAACAACCCGCCCATGTAACAAGTTTTTGAGTGTGAGCAAAATGCCTCGCATAAACGGACGGATTCTCGAAGACGACATGATGCGAAAAAGGAACACGATGGGCGAGTATGCTCCTGGAATGTCAGAAGTGTGTACACTCCTGAAGCTATTCATAAACAGAAATGATTGTTGGGGTGTGGATTTGGCGTGGGAAAGCAGTTATGGTCGAAGGTCGTCGACTTTAAGCCTATAAGTGATCACCTGGCTATGATCCGCATCAAAGGCAGATCTTACAACATCCGCCAACATCATTTATGTGCACACGCCCATATCGAAGAGGCTGCAGACCCCATCAAAGAGGACTTCTATGACCTCTTGGACAACGCCTACGGAGCTTGTCGTACTCGGGGACTTCAATACCAAAATCGGTATGGAGAACACCTTTGGCGGAATGATCGGAAAGCACAGCCTTCACACACAACAACGGATAACGGCTTCCAACTCACGGACTTTGCGACAGCTCGTAATGCGGTGATAGATAGCACAATATTTCCCCGCAAACGAATCCACACAGCAACTTGGCGATCTCCATGTGCTCATTGATGCAAGACAATCGTCAAACGTCCTGGATTTGAGAACATTCAGGGGGGCAAACGTCGACTCTGACCATTTCTTTTTAGCAGCATAATTCTGATTTTGACTGTCCAATGCCAGAAAGCTGCACCAGTCCACCATGAGGAGGTTCGACATTGGACGCCTGAGCACACCGGAGGCTACCAGAGTCTACAGGGTGCAACTGAGCGAAAGGCTCTTCGGCATGCCTACGTCGAGCACAAATGTCCACAGTATGTGACCGCATGGCTGAGCGGCGCATTTAGGAAGTAGCCGAGACCACCTTAGACCCACTACCCCCGACAAGAAACTCGTGGTGTGATGGCGAGTGTGAGTAGAAAAAAGCAGGGCGCTGCAGCGAAAAAATAGGGCAGCGCGAGTGAAGTACCGAGCCAGAAGAAGCGAGGAGATGAATGGAGTCGACCTCCTGTTCGTCTAAGCAGAAGTCATTCCCTAGTTTTTGTGCGTGACTGCCAATGAGACAGTGACCGATGATGACACCAATCATTTTGTAGATCTCAGTTCGTTTTAGGGAGATTAGTCCCTTGGTCCGTTGACTGTCTAGCCCAGGCCAGATTTGCCTGGTGATGAGGCAGGTGTGTCCCTGGTCCCATCCGACAGCTTAAAAGTGGAAATGAATTTTTTTCGCAAAATAGTGCGAGAGCTGGTCTTTACAGTCCAACCCACTTACACCCCGCCTCCAGTTTATGAGACCAAACGTTGGCGCAGTTTTCCAATTCCAGATGGCCCAGCCCGTCGCTCACTCTTCGTTGGGGGCTTTTTAAGATTTTCCTCACTCTTGCCCTTCCTTGTGCCTTTGCTGTGTCTCTTTGCCAGCCGTTGGTCTTGTTAGGGCATCTTTGGCAACCACCTCTTCGGCCCATCTGAGCTTCTCCTTCTCCAAATCGGAGAGCAGGGGGGTCCCCTCATTGAGCCTCAGCATACCTTGAGATAGCTTCTTGGCCTGCTTGGTCGCCTTTGCTCGTGTCACACCTTCCTGAACTGCCTCTTCAAAATCAGCAACTAATTTCTCCTCTATTTCCTTAGAGATGTCCCCATCTAACACGCTGGATTCTCCTATTTTAAACTCTCGCCCTCTGTTAGCGGCCACGGCATTAGTGCGTTTTATTAAAATTTGGAATCTTTTTCCCACGAGTACGGCCGGAAGTATAGGTCCACTCCGACAGAGCTGCCGAACATCAGAGTAAGGCATTTAGAAACCTTAGGCCTTGTCTGTGCACCTAAGGGAGCTCGTTAGCGGTTGGAAATAAGCCCTCAACCTTTAATCGTTGGTCACGGTTTTAAAAAAAGCTTACACCACGACTGGAATAGGGATGACTACCTCTTGGTTGCTAGCCTGGAGACCATGTTGTTCGACATGAAAAATGCCATCATTCAAATGGTCACTAGGACTGGCTTTACATACGTCGTCGGTCCGAAGGCAAACATTTTTGATAACACCTTCAGATAGAGACGTTTGTATGCAATTTACCTCGGAAACTATGTTGCTTCTTAGGTCCTAAATGACTGGTCTATCTCGTCTTACTTACTTACTAAGCGGACGCTACAGTTCGGGGTGAACCTGAGCCTCAACCAACATGCCTCTGCACCTGGCGCGTTCTTTCACTAGTCTTTTCCAGTGCCGCACGCCCAATTGGTTGAGATCTCCTTCCACCTGTGTGCGCCATCTTAAGTGCGACCGTCCTCTATTTCTTCGTCCCTCGGGGTTGGATTCAATGACTCTCTGGGCTGGAGCTGTGGTGTTTATTCCCTCTTCATGGCCTAGCAATCTTAGGCGTTGGATCCGTAGACGCCTGACTAGACTCATCTCGCTGCACAACCCGTACAGTTTGTGATTGAATCCGCTCCTCCAACCCCCATCGGGGCTTATAGGACCGAAAATCGCACGCAGAATCCTTCTCTCGGAACCACCAACGATTTCTTCATCCGCTTTAGATAAAGTCCATGTTTTTGCGCCGTATAGCAGGACCGGGATGATTAAGATCTTATATAAGGTCAACTTGGTCGTACGAGAGAGGACTCTATAGCACACTTGCCTTCTAAGCCCAAAGTAATAGCGTTTGGCAAGAGAAATTCTGCACATGACTTCGAAACTGTTGTCGTTGTTCCAGGTCACTGCAGAGCTTATGTACCAATATACACGTTCTGGCCAACACGTCGGTGGTAAATATCCTTTTTCAATGATAGCAGGTGCTTAGTCGTGTCCTCATTAACTGCCAAACCAATTTTTGCCGCCTCCATCTCAATACTCGCAAACGCCTCATTGACATCTCGCTGTGATCTACCTATTATGTCAATGTCGTCGGCGTATGCAAGGAGTTGCGAGGATTTGAAGTAGATTGTTCCTCTTGTATTGGCCAGTGAATCCCGGACGATCTTTTCGAGGATGATGTTAAAAAAATCACACGACAGCGCATCGCCCTGTCTAGATCCTTTTTTGACTTTGAAACTATCGGTCAGTTCTGCACCGATTCGGATTGAGCAGAGAGCGGTCTCCAGAGTCATCCTGCAACGTCTGAGAGGAATGTAAAAAGTGAACATGGCGTTATATAGCTCGTCTCTAACTACCTACGCTATCGTATGCGGCCTTGAAGTCGACGAATAGATGAAATTCATTGGTTTTCTCCAGGATCTGCCGTAGTGTGAAGATTTGGTCGATGGTGGATTTCCCTGGCCTGAAGCCACACTGATAAGGACCTATCAGCTTATTTACGAACAGCTGCAGCGAGGGCGCCGTGGCGCAGTGGTTAGTGTGTTGGACTCTGGCGCACGATGAGCGAGTTCGAATCCCGATAACACCAACGCCATCGAATGTTTATTTCGCGGCGTCCCTCCTCGGCGGAGTACTGGCAGGGTGATTGAGAGAAGCTTGGCTCTGATCCTTCATGGGCTGTAACGCCACCAAAGAAGAAGCAGGCGTTCACATACAACGGGAGCGAAGATCTCGTATGCGACATTAAGGAGACTTATTCCTCTGTAGTTGGCGCAATCAAAGGGGTCTCCTTTCTTCTGGACCGAGAAAGCAATGCTGAGCCGGTGTATGCTCCTAACCAGCTCACCCCCAGCTGCTGCTTTGAAGAGCTCAGCAGGCAATCCATGTGTGGCAGCAGCTTTTTTCGACTTGAGTTTCGACATGGCAATCTCAAATTCGTCGAAGTCAGGGGGACGGAATTCTCTGCGATATTCGTCATTAAGAAATGGGTCATCCTGGCAGACGGCGGTATGTTGGCTGTCATCGTCGTTATACAGTCCTCAGAAGTTGTTTTTCCAAATTTTCACCATCGACTGCGATTCTACTACTAGGTGTCCGTTCTCATCCTTACAGGCCTCCGTTCGGGGCTTATAGCTTTGAGACATTCGTTTTATCTGTTGATAAAACCTTCGAACGTCGTGCCTGCAGTAGCACCTCTCCCAGCTCTCAATAGCCTGCTTCTCATGCCCTTTCTTTTTTTCTCTTGAGAAGCTTCTGTTCCTCCCTTTTTTTAAGCTCGTAGGGCTCACGAGCCGCTCTTGTTTTTTTTGTATAGTGAAGGCTTTGTATGCCTCCTGTTTTTCTGCATGAATCCTTCTACACTCGTCATCGAACCAGGTGTTTCGTCTTGGAAGAGCTTTAAGGCCCAACTCTTCTGTTGCTGTGCTCTTCAGGGCTTGTTTGCACAGGGTCCATTGTTGCTCTACTGACTGAGTGCAGAATTGAGGTGTATTGGAAAGCTTAAGGGAGACGCGTTTGGCAAAGGCACTGACGATTTCTGGCGATATTAGCTTTCCGGCGTCATGACATATCTTGGCTACTACAAGATAGTGATCTGAGTCGATGTTCGCTCCTCGGAAAGTACGAGCATCAAGAATAGTGGTGGAGTGACTGGTGTCTGACGTCAATCGCGATGTGAGCAATCTGGTTGGTGACTGATTGAACTGGCAACCGCCAGGTGCCTTTGTGTATATTTAGGGGCGCACCTTGCCTCGTGGCATGATCGATCAGCCTGTGTCCATTATCGGATATGGTGTCGTGTAGGCTGTGTTTGCCGATGACTCGTTCAAAGATGCTTTCTTTACCCAGCTTAGCGTTAAAATCTCTTAATATGGTTTTGGTGTCATAGCTGGGGCATTTGGGGTATGTTCTGTCTAGGAGATCGAAGAAATCATCTTTGATGGAGTCATTCTTGTCTTCCGTGGGGGCATGGACATATATGAGGCTGATGTTACAGATGCGGATCGTTATGAGGTGTTCACTCACATACTGAATGCTTAGAACTTTATGCTTTAGTCCACCTCTGACAACAAATCCGCATCCAAATAGTCTCTGTCATTCTCTCCCTATAGCAGTCACCGTAGTAGAAGTCGCAGTGTTTCGTCCGCCTTTTACCCGGTCCATTCCATCGCATTTCCTGGATGGCGGTTATGTCTGCTTTATAGCGGTCTAGGGTGTCCGCAAGTTGTTCGGCAGTGCTCCTAAATAACTTAAATGCAGTCCTCAATTGAATGGCGATAAATGGCAAACGTTCTACGAGACCAAACATGAAGTCTTTGTCGAAACAGCTCTTACCTTCCTGCACCTCACATGAGCAACCGTGTAGAAGGTTTACTTCTAAGACCTTTCTCACCTTAGATGCTACTATTTCCCTTGCGGAAGCATTTGAAAGCCATTTGCACTAGGTAACCTTCAATTATCACTCTTACATCATCAAGCTCAACCACATCCACTGCAGGATGAGTCTTAAACGTCTAATTCGATATAATGAACGCTATCCTTCATCAAATACATCTAAAACTGCCCATTTAAGGCCATTCAGTCGTCTTATGGCTCGGTTGCTCGTCTACGACTCAATTTCAATTGATACCATATTGCAAAAAGGTCAAGCCAGTCACAACCCCTCAGGCAGTCTCTGGCAAGCCGGACTAATTGTCTCTAACAGTTGCTTAGACAAATGGACGTATCCCATTACACGCTACTTCACTCTTCTATTTCAATAATAAAAATTAAAAAAAAAAAAACAAAGGGAAACCCATAAAAAGCGTATAAGCATTACAAAAGCATCTGTTAGAACCGCGAGTTAATTGCTCCCCTATACGTGGGTACTTCCTTACCTCTATGGACATGGCACATAACAAAAAACATACATATGTCCGCACCTCAACACCTCAGTTGCATGGGACAGATACTGCTTGATAGCTACATTAAATCGATCAATTTCATGGCATAAGGTTGATTTATAGTCCCAAGCAACCATCGGCGCTATTAACCCATCACAGGTAATCCATCTTCCCTTTTTCGTTTCCCACTCGCTCCCCCTCTTTCGTTTTCGGATGTTGTTCTGCTGTTCCAGAGCATACCTTACGTATTCCTCATAGCCATCATGTGTGTCAGGGGCATTCGTCGTCGTCACATGCAACATCTCTTGCCACGTATCTATCAAATGCTTACACACTTAGATCTATTCCTTGTCTAACTAACAGTAAAGCCGTGCTTTGCCTACTTTTCCATATCAGCAGCTCGAGAGATTGAAAGCATGCAAGATGGCGAGCCAAACCGTCTACTTACTATGTACCATGCCAACAATGAAAGGAACACTGAGATGGAGAATAATCAGAGTTGCATGTCTCACTATCATCATCGAATCTATTTATGCATCGCAAAGTTCCAACAGTCGACTGACTGGCTGCAGACTGACTGCAACTGTAAAGCGAATGAAGCCCGCCAGCTTGACAGTACTTGAGACGTTCCTTGCAAATCTGTGCAAATCAGGTGTTTTAGTTTGCCTTCAGTCATCCTCGTTTTATTTTCCATTTTCATGCCACAAACCGAGCTAAGGTTCCAGTCCCCCACACACGTGCGCCCAGATACATGCACTGCTACCGCTATTTCCGTATCTAGTTCATTGGGTTTTGGAGCGCTCTATCAAGTTTTATCAATAAATTCGCTTTTAAGTCCCCAAAAATTCTTTTCATTCGTTAGATACGAGTATGTATCTATCTGGTCTTGAGTACACTATTCGATTGTAATATTTCGAGCACGACTGATAGATACATAGGTAGGTAACTGGATGGAGTTGACAGGCTTGTGTTTGTCTTGCGAGTGGGCATTGATTTTGGCAAAAGTTAATCGATCGGCACGGAATGGTTCCGTTCCTCATCATCCATGACAGAGAGTTGGGACGACACGCAACGAATGAGCTTTGTTGTTGCCTCGGAGACAACTGCAATGGCTAACAGCCATTCTAATTGATTGTAGCCTTGTTCAATTGGGTAATTAACTTGGGTAACCAAGTTTGAACCTTCCTTAGCCCTTTCTGTTAAAGCTTGAAATCAACTAGGAAGAGGGGGATCCTCTCATAAAGCCCTGATAAAAGTCTTATTGACTGTTGAACAGATCTTGTGGCAATCCACAATGCGGGAATGTCGTGTGTACCGGCAGTCACACCCTCATTGGGTGCACGCCATTTACTCATTTCATGCGGAGATTGCGTTTCGTACTAATGACCCATGTCAACGGGCGCCGTGGTGCAGTGGTTAGTATATTGGACTCTGACGCACGATGGGCGAGTTCGGATCCCCATAACACCAGCGCCATCTAATGTTTATTTTGCGGCGTCCCTTCTCGGTGAGGTACTAGCAAAACCTCCCGTAGAACTTACTTACTTAAGTTTCGCTACAGTCCGTGGTGAACCTGGGCCTCAACCAACAAGCGTCTCCAGCTGGCAAGGTCTTTGGCCAGCCGTTTGCAGCGCTGCACGTCCAGTTGGTTAAGGTCCCCTTCCACCTGCGTACGCCGCCTTAGATGAGGCCGTCCTCTGCCGCGCTTCGAGTCGGAGCTGTGTTTTCCATGTGCTCTACATGGCCTCGCCAGTCGCCCCCTTAGACGCTGTATCCGTAGACGTCGTACCAGGCCGATGTCGCTATCCCGTCCCTTTTTGATGAAAGCAGATGTGTATTTGGTTTTACCCTCATTAACGTTAAGACCCATCTTAGCCGCTTCCTACCTCAATGCTTACAAATGCCTCATTGACGTCTCGCTGTGTCCGTCCAATCACGTCAATGTCATCGGGCGTAGACTTGAAATAGATCGTACCACTTGTGTTGGCCAGCGACTCTTGCACGATCTTTTCAAGCACGATGTTGAAAAAGTTGCACGACAGCATGCCACCCTGTCTAAAACCTTTTTTAACATCGAAGGTCTCAGTTAGCTCACCTCTGACCTGGATGGAACAGCGATAAGACACTGATAAGAGCCGATCAGGTTATCCGCAAACGGTTTCAGGCGTTCACACAATACGGTAGAGAAGATCTTATATGCGATGTTAAGGAGACTTATTCCCCTATAAGTGACGCAGTTATAGGGGTCTCCATTCTTATGGACCGGGCAAACGAAACTAAGATTCCATTCGTCGCGCATGCTTTCCTCCGACCATACTTTGCAGCTCATCTCCAGCCGCCTTAAAAAAGCTCAGCAGACAGGCCTCAGCATCGTTTGCCCGGTCCATAAGAAAGGAGACCACTATGAGTGCGCCAATTACAGAGGGATAAGTCTCCTGAACATCGCGTACAAGATCCTCTCTGCCGTACCGTGTAAATACCTGAAACCGTTCGTGGACAATCTGATAGGTTCCTACCAGTGTGGTTTCAGGCCAGGAAAATCCACGATAGACCAAATATTTACACTACGGCAGATCTTGGAGAAGACCCATAAATTCCAGGTCGGCACGCACCATCTTTTCGTCGACTTTAAAGCCGCGTATGACAGTGTTTATAGAGACGAGCTATACAGAGCCATGTCATGTTTTAACATTTCTGCCAAACTCGTCAGACTATGCAGGATGACTATGGAGAACTCTCGCTGCTCCATTAAGGTCGGAGGTGAACTAACCGACCTCTTTGATGTTAAAAAAGGTTTTAGACAGGGTGACGCACTGTCATGTGATTTCTTCAACATTATTCTTGAAAAGATCTGCGGCCAATACAAGAGGTACGATCTACTTCAAGTCTACACAATTCCTTGCCTACGCAGATGGCATTGACCTTATTAGACGGACAAAGCGAGACGTCAATGAGGCGTTTGCTGGCATTGAAGTGGGTCTGACAGTAAATAAGGGCAGAACAAAGTGTATGCTGTCATCAGGGACGACGTTCAACATCGACGTCGCGAGCAGGGCACCACAATGGGTAGCACAAACTTTGAGGTAGTAAGGGACTTTGTCTACCTCGGCTCCGGAATAAATAGGGACGATAACGTCAGTACTGAAATCAAGCGCAGAATTACTCTTGCCAATAACTGTTTCTTTGGGCTCAATAGGCAATTGAGTCTCTCTCGAGAGACCCAGTTGGCTTTATATAACATTTTAATCATCCCTGTCCCAATCTATGACGATTTTTAGTTCTGATTGCGTTGATGGCATCTGGATGAGAAAATTCAACAACGAACTGTACGGATTGTACTGCGGCATGCGTCTAGTCAACGCTTAAGATGGCTAGGCCATGTAGAGCATATCGACAATACAGCTTCAGCCCGAAGTGTTTGAATCTGAGCTATGAGGACAACGCAACAAAGCTCTCGACTGGGACGGCACACTCAAGTGGAGAGGGACTTCAACCAACTTGGTGTGCGCAATTGGAAGTAGCTGGCAATATATCGTGCTGGCTGGAGAGGTTTGTTGGTTTAGGCCCAGGTTCATTCCGAACTGTAGCGCTAGCTAAGAAGAAGAAGAAGTACCGGCTGGGAACTGTCAGCTGCTTGGCTTTGTCTAAGGAAGTGATTGGTGGAATGTCGCTGTCGATAAAGGCGAAAAGGTATGCGTGGCGGATGAAAATGTGGATAGGGTCCTAATGCTATAGGAGCTAACCAATCACAGTTTTGGTTTCGTCGACTCCGTTCCGGTAATTTCAATGTGAAAGTGCATCACATTTTTGAAGGTTCTTCTTCTTAGTGGGCGCTACAGTTCGGGGTGAACCTGGGCCTCAACCAACATGCCCCTCCATCTAGCACGATCTTTCGCTAGCCTTTTCCATTGCCGCACACCCAGTTGGCTGAGGTCCCCTTCCACCTGCGTGCGTCATCTTAAGTGCGGCCGTCCTCTGCTTCTTCGTCCCTCGGGGTTGGATTCAAAGACTCTCCGGGCTGGAGCTATGGTGTCCATTCGCTCTACATGGCCCAGCCATCTTAGGCGTTGAATCCGTAGATGCCTTACTAGGCTCATGTCGCTGTACAGCCCTCCTCTCCTCCATCTAGACTAGGATCAGGTGCAAACTTCACACAGATCGCAACCGAAGCCAAAACCCCACTCCATGCGCTCAACAGAGAGATAGAGACGGAGCTATTTATAAAAGCCAATAAGCGGTGGTGTCACTAAGATACATGCGCAACGGCGAGATCGGCTTGGCCCGTCTTTAATAAGAAAAGGACAGAAAATGTGCAGAAGTTCAATCGTGGGAATATTGCATGTGTGGGGCATGCTATGCCCCACAGCCCCACAATGACTTCTGCAGAAGCTGCAGGGACGAAGAGCAAATTGAATCGATTCGTCGCCCACTGTGCGCATGCCCGGCGCTATCCCAAAAAAGGTACGTATTCCTTGGAAGACACTTCCTTTCGGGACTAGAGGAGGTCTGTAACATTGGGCTGAACAGAATACCAGGAGTCTTATCCTCGCCTGGGTGGTTCAGCTCAACGGAAAACGGTTTATATGGGTTAAAAAATTAATTGGGCACCATGGACTCCACGTAGTCTAGGTGAGCCTTGACCTTTGGTCAGTAGGGCACCCACTTACCTAACCTAACCTTATCTACTGTATATGGCTCACTCGGTCCAAAAGTGACTTGCTGCCTACCATCCTTGTTCTTGCTACATAGCCTGCCGAAGGAATGTGTTAAGTTCTTCGTGTCCTACAAACTTTTTCAAGAGTACAATCAATGCCAAAACTACTGCCATGAGGGAGTGTTGTTCCACGATTTTTGTAATGGACCAACCAGCTATATTCCAGCTACCTGTTCCTTCCCACAAACCGAGCTTGTTGCTCCGTCTCTTTTCCTACTCTCTAGTTCTCGTAAACCACAACAAACATCGACTATCTCAGATCGCAGATACCACAGATTGATCACTATAATCAATTTAACATCCACAGGACCCTCTCCCATCGTCGTTGTTTGTTGTCTCTTCCGTCACAAACACGATGTTATCTATCATCGCCTTCTCCATCTCGGCGTCAAATTACAATCCGCTACCCTCCATCCCGTATAAATACTCTAATTCGCCCTCTCATTTTCTATTTCCAGATATATTTAACCATTTCGAGTCGATTGGACGTTCACGACGACGTCATCATCCGCGTGGCACTAAACGCGGACGTCCGCGAGGTTCACGTCGTGGCGGCGGAAATGGAACCCTCGGCAGATCAGACACAAATCCATCTCGACCAGCCAATGTAACCACTCCATCATCGAATGAAACCAATTCCGGCAGTAAGTATCCTCCTAATTCATTACAGCCCGCCACGCAATGCTCAAGGAAATCTCCCAAAAAAAAAAAAAGACGATTCACCACAAGAGGATAATGAGTACCCAAAACTCATAAGCGGAAACGCTTGAGTAGCGTCATCTTAATCACGGCTCGACGCAGTAACGCATTGAAAACAGTCACGTCTCCTGTCTATAGTCTACCATACCCCTGGCTGACGCACTCTGCGTAAGGACCTGTCAGTCATTTGTGCCATAACACTAACACTGTCGTTGTTCACCACCATCTCGAAATGGTTGGTATTCCTCCCCTAATCCTCATGCTCACGTTTCACTTTCGAGCATCAGTAATCGGTTGCACGTGCTTCCCCCATCCTGGCTGTGGAAGTGACAATCATCTTCCTCATACCCATGGAGTCATGCTAAATATTTGCAAAGATCAGATTCCAGATAGTGTGTATGGTATGTAAGCAACATTCGGATAATAAAACGCAGACATTACGTATACAATGCCACCAGGATGCGCTTTCCACCATCCAAGGACGAATATGGTCAACGATTAGTGGGCGTCATGGAATCCTCATGCGTTGGTCATATTGATATATGTGTATGCAGGGAGATGGAGTACGTAAAGCAGCTTATTGAGGCAGCAACTGCAGTGTCCATGTCCCTTCTGCACGCACAGCTATAACGCGTTAATTGAATTAATCGCCTTACGACTGATTGTGTAAAACACGAAACGCATTTATGCAAGGATAATTGCAATAAGCTCATTGCCCACGCCAATTGTGTTTGTTGGTAATAGCGAGATGCTGCGACCATTCCCAGCTGCCAAAACGTGATAGAATCCTATGCAAAGCAGATTCAAATGTCCTGCCGATACGTGCCGTATACATTCCTTGCGTATTTTTGCTAACTAACCCAAGCCGACAACGACAGCCGGAGATTGTCCTGAGCGCGTGATTCCGACTACGTTCAGAGGAATTGATTTTGCACATTTGTCATCTAAATCATCCACGTCCTGAATAACGCCTTTCCTTTCATGTCATTTCGGTTTTGTTTTTGTATTTTTCTCATGCAGATACAGTCACGGAACATCTAACGAATACCGGCGAGGGTTCGTTTGTACCAACGATTCCGCCAGTTAAACGGGGACCAGGACGACCACGCCTAAAGCCAGGCGGACCGCCACATCAAGGCACACGTGGTACGCCGCGGCCAAGAAAACCAATCGGTCCGTTGGTAGTGCCACTGGGCCAGAGTCCTGCACCGACGCCGCTAAATCGTAGTCCGGCTATTAGCCCGGCTCCCAGTCCGGCATCCGAGCGTAGCGCTGTTAGCTACTATCAACCGAACGAAGGTGACAATTAATATTGTTGGGCATGGACCTAAGTTAAAGAAGCACGACATGTGAGTTGACGTACGATATACCGAATAGTGTTTAGGAATCAGAAAGGAAAAGTATTTTATGTTCTCTTGGATTAGGCAATAAAGTGTGTAACAAATATTGTAAAAGTTGTGTTTGTCCTTCGGACTTCCCGTGGTTAAGCAGCTGGACTTGATAGCATTGGTTATTCGGGCCACTACTCGCAGATACTAGGAGCGAGGGAGCGAGCAAACAGAGCAAAGAAGCTGATCGTGTTTAACATGGCTCCCCCTGGATAGCTGCCCAGGCATCTGCCGGACAGTGAACTAAAGTGTGCAGCGACCAGCCCGTTGTCCCTGGTGTAAAAGGAACCTCGCCCTCCAGGTTTTTAATAATCTGCGCGCACTCAAGGTCTAATAACATTATGTCGGCGACACAGTGCGGGCAGAAGGTAGAAAGGAAGAGGAATAGAGGAGATGCCGATGGACATTGATCTTAAATGCTTGCATGTTGCATTGAGGGGGGAACACCGAATCCGGCAGGGAGTTCCAGATTCGTGTGGTCCGGTTAATGAAAGATTCTCTATATTCGACAGTACGTCCGAAAGCGGGCTTCAGAGTATATTGGTGAGCATTCCCAGAGAGTACAAGGCGGATATTACTGCGGTCCAGGAAATATGCTGGATAGGAAACGGTATGATTAGGAAGAAAAATTGCGACATTACAGTTGTCACAAAAGGTTGCACTTACTGGGATGCGGATTTGTCGTGGGAAAGCGGTTAAGGTCGAAGGTCATCGACTTTAAACCTATAAGTGATCGCCTGGCTGTGATCCGCATCAGAGGCAGATTTTATAACATCAGCCTTATATGTGCACACGCCCCTACCGACGAGGCTGAAGATCCTATCAAGGAGGACTTCTATGACCTCCTGGACAACGCCTACGGAGCTTGTCCGGAGTACGATGTAAAAATCGTGCTTGGGGACTTCAACGCCAAAATCGGAAAGGAAAACACCCTTGGCGGAGTGATCGGAAAGCACAGCCTCCACGATACAACAACAGATAACGGCTTCCGACTCGCTGACTTTGCGACAGCTCGTAATGCGGTGATAAGTAGCACAAGATTCCCTCGCAAGCGAATCCACACAGCAACCTGGCGATCTCCGGACGGTCGAACCGCCAACCAAATCGACCATGTGCTCATTGACGCAAGGCACGCGTCAAACATCCTGGCTGTGCGAACATTCAGAGGAGCAAATGTCGACTCTGACCACTCCCTCGTAGCAGCAAGATTCAGAGCTCGACTGTCCAATGTCAGAAAGCTGCACCAGCCCATCAGGAGGGGGTTCGACATTGGGCGCCTGAGCACACCGGAGGTTGCCAGAGTCTACAGGGAGCAGCTGAGCGAAAGACTCTACGGTATGCCTACGCCGAACACAAATGCCAATAATATGTGGCTGCATTGCCGCTCAGCCATTCAGGAAGTAGCCGAAACCACCTTAGGATACCTACCACCCCCGACAAGAAACCCGTGGTATGATGGCGAGTGTGAGCAGAAAAAGGCAGCAACCGACGAGGCGTACAAAAAGGCGCTGCAGAGGAAAACCAGGGCACCGCAAGAAGAATACGAAGCCAGAAGAAGGGAGGAGAAAAAACTACTGCGACAAAAGAAAAGGATCTTCGCAGCCTCCCAGCTCTAGGATATCGAGGTATTGTATGTTGGCGTTACAGCCCATGAAGGACCAGAGCCAAGGTTCTCTCAATCACCCATGTTGTGTGTGATTTATTTTTCACACAGGTGAAGGGGACCTACAGGTTAATGCCGATTCCGAACGGCGTGAGTCGAGAAGCTTTTCCACGGCAAGTATACTACGGAGGGTTTTGCCAGTACCCCGCCGAGGAGGAACGCCGCGAAATAAACACTCGATGGCGTTGGTGTTATCGGGATCCGAACTCGCTCATCGTGCGTCAGAGTCCAACACACTAACCACTGCGCCACGGCGCCCCTCAGTCTGGGATATCGAGGAGTCTGGGGATAAAAACAAAACACGAGCCTTTTACAAGAAAGCCAAAGGCCTTGCAGGAGGCTTCAAAAAGGGCACCCAGGCTCTTCGAAACTGCGAGGGTAATCTTGTCACCGACCCGCAGGGAATAGTGGATGTATTTAAGCAGCACTTCCAGCAGCTGCTTAACGAGCATGACCAAGAGAGAGTGGTAGGGACCGAGGAAATCCCAACTCCAACCGCTGAAGTAGTCCTCCCACCCAGCATCGAAGAAGTCGGCACAGCTATTCAGAAGCTGAAGAACAACAAGGCCGCAGGCTCAGATGGCTTGCCATCAGAGCTCTTCAAGGCTGGCGGCGATGTTCTTGTACGGAGCATGCACCAGATCATCTGCAGAATTTGGGAAGATGAAAGCATGCCCGACGACTAGAATACCAGCTCTATATGCCCCATCCACAAAAAAAGGCGATCCTACCTCTTGTAAGAACTATAGAGGTATATCCCTGCTCAATGTCGCATACAAGATCCTGTCCAGCGTATTGTGTGAACGTCTAAAACCATTTTGCACCGCACTAATCGGCAGCTACCAGTGCGGCTTTTCACACTTCGACAAATCCTGGAAAAGACCAGCGAGTTTCGAATCGATACACACCATCTTTTCACCGATTTCAAAGCCGCATACGACAGCATTCATCGTG
This sequence comes from Eumerus sabulonum, assembly GCA_951905685.1. Classification (NCBI taxonomy): domain Eukaryota; kingdom Metazoa; phylum Arthropoda; class Insecta; order Diptera; family Syrphidae; genus Eumerus; species Eumerus sabulonum. The sequence goes on from OX645060.1 coordinate 14,363,937, forward strand.
ACGAACTGTTTGGTGCGGTGGCCGAATTCGGGATCCCGGGAAAACTGATCCAGTTATGTCGCGCTACGCTATAAAACACGCGATGCACCGTGTAATTCGGTTCTAGGACCTCGGGACCATTCGAAACGTGGACCGGATTTCGGCAAGGAGATGCGCTGTCATGTGACTTCTTCAACCTGGTGCTGGAGCAGATAGTGCGACGGACGGGCGTCAACAGGGAAGGCGCTATCTTTTACAAGTCCATCCAGCTGCTAGGATACGCGGATGATATCGACATCATCGCGTGTTCTCGGCGTGGCATTGTGGAAGCATTCACGGCGATTGAAAAACAGGCGAAACGAGATGGTCTTAAGGTCAATGAGGACAAAACGAAGTACATGCTGTCAAGCAAAAACCAATCCGTCGCTCACCACCTCCTAGTTAAGGAGTTTGTCTACCTCGGGGCAAACGTAAATTCCACAAATAACACCACAGTGGAGATTCGGCATAGAATCGTTACTTCGGCTTGTCCAAACAACTGGGGTCAAAACTCCTCACTCGACAGACCAAAGTCATGCTTTACAAGACGCTCATTCTGCCAGTCTTGCTGTACGGAGCCGAAAGCTGGACGATAAGAAGGACAGCGGAGCTGATTTTGGGTTCTTTCGAAAGAAAAATTCTGCGCCGGATATTTGGTCCTGTCTGTGAGGAAGGTGAATGGAGAAGAAGACACAACCGCGAACTCTACGAGCTGTACCAAGATGTGGATGTAGTCCGGAAGGCAAGGATCCGTCGACTACACTGACTCGGCCACATCGAGCGCATGGACATCAACGCTTCAGCTAAGAGGGTCTTCGACTCCGAGCCTCCTGGTTCGAGAAGAGGAGGAAGACCGAACCTCCGGTATAAAGACCAAGTAATCGCGGATGTAAGACATCTTGGTCTTGACAACTGAAAGCAGCGTGCCCGGGACCGTCAAGGATGGTATAGCTGCCTTCCATCCTCAGGCTCAGATCCTCCATGGATCGCTGGCCTGATAAGTAAGTAATTCCCAGATAGACGTGTATTGCGGGAGAAATGTTGAAGGGGCGGAATGCAACTGGCTATTTCATCAGAGCATTTTTGGTGGTAGTAACGATAAAACAGGGAGAGGCAGGTAACATCCCTGCGGTGTTCCAGCGAGTCTAATGTTTTGGTAATGCTGGAGTCACCTATCAGTTTTATGGCTCGTTTTTGTATTCTGTCTAGTAGGTGCAATGAGGTCTTGGAGGCACCGGACCAGACATGAGCGTTAAACTCTAATTTGGGGCGAATGAACGCCTTATAGATAGTAGCCAGGTCTAAGGGTGAGAAATATTTCTTGCATCTGTATAGGAAGCCTAGGCACTTCGCAGTATTCCTGGCGACACTGAATATATGGTCGCTCCAATTAAGATTGTGAGCAACACTCATACCCAGCATGGAAAGCTTTTCAGTTTCTGAGATGCAAGTGCCATTCATGGATAATGGCTGCGGGTTAGTTATACGCTTTAACGACAAGAGACAGCATTGTGTTTTGGATGCATTCAATTCCACTCTATAGCTTTTACTCCATTGGATGATGCTGTCGATATCGGAATTGAATGAGCTTAACATACGCTGCCGCTCATTATCTACAACCGAAGTGCAGGGTCGTAAACTGGTGAACGAATATGAGAAGCTGAGGGTACTGTCGTCAGCGAAGGAGTGAATTGGATTAGAAGTAACAGACAAGAGACCATTTATAAAAGAAAGAAAGAGTGTCGGAGACAAAACGGAGCCCTGGGGAACACCGGCATTTACAAAGTGAGTATCCGACTTGAATCCGTCCAAAACAACTTGAATTGAACGAATCGAAAGGTAGCTTCTAGTCCATTGAAAAAGAAGCTCATCGATCCCAAAAGCACGCATTTTCGACAAAAGGGCTTCGTGCCAAACCCTGTCAAATGCTTTCGAAATATCCAGTGCAACAATTTTGCTTTCACCTGCTTGGTGAAGGGAGTGATTAAACTTTTCAGCGAGATATGCCATCATATCACCAGTGGATCTGTTGCTGCGGAAGCCGTATTACGGTCATTGAGGTGTTTCCGTGATTCAAGATATTTCATAAGCTGACGGTTAATAAGCGTTTCCATGACCTTGGAAAGAAGGGACGTTAGTGCAATGGGTTGGTAGTTGGAGGGAGAAGATGATTCGCCTCTTTTGGGTATAGGCTGGACAAATGCTGTTTTCCACCTACTCGGAAAGAGCCCGGAGGTGTAGGAAAGGTGAAAAAGCCTACGCAGTGGTTTTGCAAGCGTAGAAGAACACCTCTTCAGAACTATTGGGGCAATACCATCTGGACCAGCGGATTTGTGTATGTCGAGGTCCTTAAGAACCCGTGAGACTGTACGAGTGCAGAAGTGGATTAGTCCCATGGTGGAATTGACGCACTCTAGTACAGGCGGCGACAAAGTACAAGCTGGTAGCTGAGAACTAGTTGCGAAATGGGCAGCAAGTAGGTTAGCTTTGTTTAAGGGGGTGACAGCTGGAATGTCATTGTGGATGAGCGTCGGTATAGACGACTTAGTTGAGTTTTTTACGTTTTTTACAAACGACCAGAAACTTTTGCTACCTTTGGGACATTGAAGGATTTTACGCCTTAATTTTTGGTCGGATTGGAATTCAATCCGTCGAATGTGGGTGTTGCAGTCGTTTCTGGCTCGTATGTAGTTTTTTCGGTTTTGCTCAGAACCGTTTGCCTTGTAGGCCCGAAAACTAAGCTCCCTGAACCTAATAGCCTCTTTGCAGCTCGAGTTAAACCACGTATTATCCTTAGGCCTGGTGCTTTTAATCTTGCTGGGTTGTGCTTAGGGTTAACATCCCTATCATGGAAAAACCACTTGTTATGAACCCACGACAAGCCTCGGATACGGGCGATTTCAATGTTGACGACCCCTGCAAACGCCATAAGGATTTACGAGTCTGCACCTAGAATATGAGGTCCCTCAACAGGCCAGCTGCGGGCACTCAATTGGAAAGACCCTGGACTGTTACAACGGAGACATAACCGCTCTCCAAGAAGTGCGATGGGATGGACCAGGCAAAAAAAGGATGAAAAACTGTGAAATCTATTACGGTAATTGCTACAAGGAGAACAAGCAACGCTTATTTGGGTGCGGCTTTGTTATTCGAGGTAGACCTAAGACAAAAAGTCTTAAGCTTTCGTCATGTAAGCGAACATCAAGGGTACACTGGGGAATGTCATCCTAATATGCGTGTACGCTCCCACGGAAGAAAATGGTGATCGACTCAAGGACGACTTTTATGATCTCCTAGACCGAACATACTCCCATTGCCGCAGTTATGACACCAAAATCGTGCTAGGAGATTTCAACGCAAAGCTGGGCAAAGAAGACATATTTAGATCGATCATAGGAAAGCAAAGCCTCCATAGCACCACCTCCAACAGCGGATTTAGGCTAATCGATTTCCTAACGGGGCGTAATCTCCACGATTTCCCCATCTCAACATCCCCAAGGGTACCTGGCGGTTTACCCATCAATTGACCACCAACCAGATTGATCACATTGCGATGGACGCCAGACACTCCTCCAGCATTCTTGACGTACGAACCTTCCGAGGAACCACTATCGGCTTAGACCACTACCGTGTAGTAGCCAAGGTACGAATGAGAATATCCAGTATGTTTAGGAGTCGAGTAGGGCAACGTAAGCTTGACGTCGGAAAGCTACGATCGCAAGGGACTGCCAGAATCTTTGCCGATCGTGTCTCCTTCGAGCTCTTTCAAAATCCGCCCACAGCAGCACAACCAATAGAGCAGGAATGCGCGCATTGCCAGAGCGCCGTCAGAGACGCTGCCTCAGAGGGTGATGGTGAGGTTTTTAAACCGCCACCAACTTGAAACCCCTGGTTCCATGAACAAGCCGCTGGGAATACGGAAAGCATGAATCGAGGAGATGGAGAGATGCTTCCGCAGGAATGACGCACGGAAATTGTACAATAAGGAAAACCGAACCGAACGCTCTGGCTTTGTAGCCATGCCATGTTGGTGGCGTTTAGACCCATGAAGGACCACAGCCAAGCTTCTCTTAAATCAGCCATGTTGTGTGTGATCTATTTTTCACACAGGTGAAAAGGTCCTGGGCTTAATACCGATTCCGAGCGGGGTGAGTCCAGAATCTTTTTCAAGGCAAGTTATACTACGGGGGGTTTTGCCAGTACCCCGCCGAGGAGGGACGCCACGAAATAAGCATACGATGGCGTTGGTGTTATCGAGATCCGAACTCGCTCATCGTGCGTCAGAGTCCTATACACTAACCACTGCGCCACGCGCTCTCACAGGATCATTTCTGTTGTCAGTATACATTTTCTTTCTGAGTGGAAGCCTGCAGGGATGAAAATGGAGAACTGGTAGTGGAATCACAGTCGTTGCTGAGGACTTGGCAAGACCACTTCTGCAGACTGTGTAACGGCGATGACAGACAAGATCCCGCTGTCAGGCAGAACGATCCATTCATAATGGACGACGATGTAACAGAATTCAGTCCACCCGACCCAGACGAAGTCAAAATAGCGATATCAAGACTTAAGTCTAATAAAGCCGCGAGCGCGGACGACCTGTCTGCTGAGCTTTTTAAGGCGGCTGGAAATGAGCTGGTAAGGTGCATGCACCATCTCAATTGCAAGATATGGTCGGAGGAAATCATTTCCGCCGAATGGAATCTCAGCACCGTTTGCCCGGTCCATAATAAAAGAGACTCCTATGACTGCGCCAATTACAGAGGGATAAGTCTCCTGAACATTGCGTACAAGATCCTCTCTGCCGTACTGTGTAAGCGCTTGAAACAGTTCGTGGACAACCTGGTAATTTCCTACCAGTATGGTTTCAGGCTACGAAAATTGTGGAATATGGTGGATAGACCAAATATTTACACTTCGGAAGATCTTGGAGAAGACCCGTGAATTCCAGGTCGAGACGCACCATCTTTTTGTCAACTTTAAAGCCGCATATGACAGTGTTTTTAAAGACAACCTATAGAGAGCCATGTCATGTTTTAACATTCCTGCCAAGCCCTTCAGACTGTGCAGGATGACTATGGACAATTCCCGCTGCTCCATTAAGGTCGGAGGTGAACTAACCGACACCTTCGATGTTATAAAAGGTTTTAGACAGGGTGACGCCCTGTTATTTGTTTGCTCTAACATCATACTTGAAAAGATCGTGTGGGACTCTGCGGCCAATACAAGAGGTACGATCTACTTGAAGTCTGCACAATTGCTTGCCTACGCAGGTGACATTGACGTTATTGGACGGACAAAGCGAGACGTTAATGAGACTTTCGCAAGTATTGAAGCAGAAGCGGCTATGTGGGTCTAAGGGTAAATGAGGACGAGATCAAATATATGCTGTCATCAAAGGAAGACGTGCAACACCGACGTCTTGGTCAGAACGTCACCTTCGGCAGCTATATATTTGAAGTAGTCAAGGACTTCGTGTACCTTGGCTCGATAGTGACAAGCAGCAACGACACCAGCGCTAAGATAAAACGCAGAATAACTCTTGCCAAGCGCTGGGGGATCAAGAGGCATGTGAGTAGTGGAGTCCTCTCTCGAAAAACTAAGGTATCCCTCTACAAAACCTTAATCATTCCGGTCCTCCTCTATCGAGTTGTGTAAATGGAAAGTGGAGGAGAAGATTAAACCAAAAACTGTACGGGCTGTACAGCGACATCGGTCTAGTTAGACGCCTACGGACCCAACTGGGTCTCTTAACAAGCTAAATGGACTTCCGGGATTTGAGCGGGAGGTGTTTGACCTCCTAGATAGAGCCTACGCTCAATACCCCAGCCATGGTGCCAAGATCGTTCTAGGGGACTTCAATGCGCAGCTGGGTAAAGAGTAAAGGGTGCAGCCTACATGATACCACATTCAAAAACAGGACGGACAGTATTCGGACCCACGAATCCCGGATCTCGGTATCTACAGGGACCCGGCAGTCTCCCGATCAATTAAGCGGCAACCAAATGGATCGTGTTACAATCGAATCCAAACAATCCTCGAACATTATGAATGTCCGAGCCTTCCTAGGAGCCAACACTTACTCGGATCACTAATTCGTCGCAGTCAAGGTTCGAATGTGGATGCGATGAACACCGCGTAGTCGAGTATTTAATAGCTGCAGCCGCAAGAAAGCGCCAGGAACTTCATCTAACATTTTTCCCTGAGGCTCTTCTAAAGTCCTATTATGGATGGCGTCTCCGTAGTATTAGGTTTCAAGACGCCACCCGGGAGAAAACCTTGGTTTGGTGACGCGTACATATGGGCTAACGTAGAAAAACAGAATGCACATAGCCATGTTCCATCGGGAAACGAGAGCTGTTGGTGAGCTCTGCTAATGGAAGAAAAGTGAGGAGCGTGAGATTGAGGAGATAGAGACGCAATCAAAAGATGTTTTATCAAAAAGTAAAAGGAACGGAAGCATAGAGGGATGAACATAACCTCGTCGTCGAATCGCAGTCGATGCTGAAAATATGGAAAGACCACTTTTGTAGACTTCTGCCGCATGAACAAAATCCCTCTAATTGCGCCAACCATAGAGGAATAAGTCTTCTTAACCTTGCATATGAGACCTTCTCTGCCGCGCTGCAAACACCTTAAGCTATTGGTAAACAAGTTCATAGGTTCCTATCAAACCACTACAGACCAATCATTCACATTGCAGCAGGTCCTGGAATGAATTCCAGGTCGACACATGTCACCTTTTCGTCGGCTTCAAAGCTACTTAAGGCAGGTTTGAAATTCTTGCCAAACTTGTCAAGTTGCTCAAAATGGCAATGAGAACTCTTGCTGTTTCACTAAAGTCGGTCGAAGCCTATCTATTTCAAGTCTGACGACACTGACATGATTGGGAGAGCATGCAAGAACTCAATGAAGCCTTGGTTAGCGTTTCTGCAGGAGCAGCTACCTTGGCTCACTAGTGAAAAGCAGCAAACCCTGCGTTAAGATTAGACACCGAACAATTCTTACCAACCGCTATTCCTCTAAAAAGTAGAGCTCTTTATCGTAAAGACGAGGTGACCATCCACGAAACCTTAATCATCCCGATCCTCCTCTGCAGCGCATATGATTGGATCATAGATGCATGAGGATGCCTTTTCTGCGTTGACTTTAAGCCCAATTTAATTGGATCCGATTCTAAAACAGACCATTCCGGAGTTAAAGGCTGCAGAGAAAGGTTTGTATGTATAAATACATGAAATAAAAAGCAACGAAACCCAAGGGCAATTGGCCCCGACTTTAGGCTCACAAATTCGCGAAGTTGGGTAATTAGGACATCTTTCGACGAGTCCCAAATCCCAGTATCCATATAGGGGACCTGGCGGTCTCCTATTCAATTATCTATTAATCAATTCGATCGATCTTGGATGTCCGGACTTTCCGAGGAGCCAATGTTAACTCAGATCATTGCCTTGTTGCAGCCACGATACGTATGCGCATATCGCAGACGCTGCGGAGTCGAGTAAGACCAGCAAAATTTGACGTCGAGAAGTCGTAAGAGACCGCCAGGACATCCGCCGATCGTGTCTCCCTCAAGCTTTCTCAAGAGCCGATGCAAACTGCACAAACCATAGAACAGCAATAGAGACGTTGTCAAGCGCCATCGGGGGTGCTGCCTCTGATGTATTTGGTTTCCAGCCACCATCTAGGAGAAATCCTGAAAGCCTGAATAATCGATGCCAGGAATACGCCTACGTGCTAAACCACACCCTGCACCCTTCAACCACTCTCCCCGCGGGATTGCCGTTAGGTATTACTTCGCGGGGCTGGCTTGCACTTTATGCCCTTCTTTCTCTAATTGGAGTTTCCTGTTCCAAGGGAGCTGCCGTTTGGTTTTGGTTCCTCTCCCTGTTTTTCTCCAGACGCCGGAGTTCCGTCATGATTCTCGCTGCGGTTTCTTTCACAGCGTCCCATATTTCTCTCGATGTCAGCATATCCTTTACGATGTTCTCGGGAGTCGGTGTTTCTCCAAATTCATCTTCGAGATATTTATTTTCTGCTTCGATATGTGAGCATTGAAAGACTACGTGTTCTGCGTCTTCTCTAGCCTCTCCACAGTTTGCACAGATAGGAGATTCATCAAGGCCAAACCTGTAAAGATAGCCTCGGAAACAGCCATGTCCGGTTATGAACTGGGTGAGATAAAAATCTACTTCTCCGTGATGCCGGTTTATCCAACTTTGTGTGTCCAGTATAAGTCGATGGGTCCATCTTCCCTTTGTTGACTGATTCCATCTCTTCTGCCATATTTCAATGCTACGCCGTCTTTCTTCCAGTTTAATATGCATCTCTGACTGCGGCAAGGGGTTCCTGAATTTTGACGTCGTAGGACCTTTGCAACTCGGTGGCCGAGATATCGGCTGGTAGCATTCCAGCAATTACACATATACCATCATCCGATACCGTCCGAAAAGCGCTGCACACTCTTAGTGCAGATAGTCGGCTGGTGGAATTTACTCTTCTTGAGTAGGACTTAATCATCGCCTTTGCCCATATTGGTGCCGCGTACATCATTATTGACTGCGCCACTCTTGACAAAACAAGTCTTTTTTGCTGCCTGGGTCCTCCGATATTTGTCATTATTCTGGCTAAGGCAGCACACACCTGAGCTGCCTTATCGCACTTTATTTCAAGGTGTTCGTTGTAGCAGAAAAATGCAGCAACCGGCGAAGCGTACCAAAAGGCGCTGCAGAGAAAAACCAGGGCAGCGCAAGAAGAGTACCCAGCCAGAAGAAGGGAGGAGAAAAAACAACTGCGACAAAAGAAAAGGATCTTCGCAGCCTCCCAGCTCAAGGATATCGAGGAGTCTAGGGATAAACATAAAACACGAGCCTTTTACAAGAAAGCCAAAGGCCTTGGAGGAGGCTTCAAAAATGGCACCCTGGCTCTTCGAAACTGCGAGGGCAATCTTGTCACCGACCCGCAGGGAATAGTGGATGTATTTAAGCAGCACTTCCAGCAGCTGCTTAACGAGCATGACCAAGAGAGAGTGGTAGGGACCGAGGAAATCCCAACTCCAGCCGCTGAAGTAGTCCTCCCACCCAGATTCGAAGAAATCGGCACAGCTATTCAGAAGCTGAAGAACAACAAGGCCGCAGGCTCAGATGGCTTGCCATCAGAGCTCTTCAAGGCTGGCAGCGATGTTCTGGTGCACCAGATCATCTGCAGAATTTGGGAAGATGAAAGCATACCCGACGACTGGAATACCAGCTCTATATGCCCCATCCACAAAAAAGGCGATCCTACCTCTTGCAAGAACTATAGAGGTACATCCCTGCTCAATGTCGCATACAAGATCCTGTCCAGCGTATTGTGTGAACGTCTGAAACCATTTTGCACCACACTAATCGGCAGCTACCAGTGCGGCTTCATCGATTTCAAAGCCGCATAGAACAGCATTCATCGTGAAGAACTGTTTGGGGCGAAGGTCGAATTCGGGATCCCGGTAAAACTGATCCAGTTGGGTCGCGCCACGCTAAAAAACACGCGATGCACCGTGCAACTCGGTTCTAGGACCTCGGAACCATTCGAAACATGCACCGGATTTCGGCAAGGAGATGCGCTGTCATGTGACTTCTTCAACCTGGTGCTGGAGCAGATAGTGCGACGGGCAGGCGTCAACAGGGAAGGCACTATCTTTTACAAGTCCATCCAGCTGCTAGGATACGCGGATGATATCGACATCATCGCGTGTTCTCGCACGGCGATTGAAGAACAGGCGAAACGAGTTGGTCTTAAGATCAATGAGGACAAAACGAAATACATGTTGTCAAGCAAAAACCGATCCGTCGCTCACCACCTGGGACAAAACATATCAATTGACAGCTACAATTTCGAGGCAGTTAAGGAGTTTGTCTACCTCGGGGCAAACGTAAATTCCACAAATGACACCACAGTGGAGATCCGGCATAGAATCGCCCTTGGCTACTTCGGCTTGTCCAAACAACAGGGGTCAAAACTCCTCACTCGAAAGACCAAAGTCATGCTTTACAAAACGCTCATTCTGCCAGTCTTGCTGTACGGAGCCGAAAGCTGGACGATAAGCAGGACAGCGGAGCTGATTTTGGGTTCTTTCGAAAGAAAAATTCTGCGCCGGATATTTGGTCCTGTCTGTGAGGAAGGTGAATGGAGAAGAAGACACAACCGCGAACTCTACGAGCTGTACCAAGATGTGGATGTAGTCCGGAAGGCAAGGATCCGTCGACTACAGTGGCTTGGCCACATCGAGCGCATGGACATCAACGCTTCAGCTAAGAGGGTCTTCAACTCCGAGCCTCCTGGTTCGAGAAGAAGAGGAAGACCGAACCTCCGGTATAAAGACCAAGTAATCGCGGATGTAAGACATCTTGGTCTTGACAACTGGAAGCAGCGTACCCGGGACCGTCAAGGATGGAAGACAGCTATAGCTCAGGCTCAGATCCTCCATGGATCGCTGGCTTGATAAGTAAGTAAGTAAGTTCGTTGTAACTGAGCCTAGCGTCAATCATCACACCTAAGTGTCTGATAAACGGTTTCGACATTATATTTTGATCGCCTACCCTGATGGTGATTGTTTCCCTTTTCTTGCGGCCGCTTACTAGTACTGCTTCTGTTTTGTGATGGGCGAGCTCTAACCCGTCTGTGGACATCCAGCGTCTCACTTTTCTGATACATTCGTTCCCTATGTCCTCTATTTCTTCCAGGTGTTTCGCTGCTACTACAATTGCAATATCATCAGCGAAGCCTGTGATTTTTGCCTCATTGTGAATGAAGCAAAGCCTCAGAACTCCATCATACATAAGGTACCACAGAATAGGACCTACCACCGATCCTTGTGGTACTCCGCCAGATATGTGGTACTGCACTCCCCGTCGTCGGTATCGTAGAAAGGATGTCGTTTCTCGAATTAGTTTTCAATTATTTTGCTGGAGAATCCTGGCACCGTGTTTTCTCTAAGTGAGTGTACAACTTGTCCCCAGTTTGCAGAATTGACAGCATTTTTGACGTCCAGTGTTATTACGGCTCCGTATTTCTTTGCGCCTCCTGCCCTGAATAGCTTCTTTCAGAACTGTGGTTACCCTCCGTATAGCATCGATTGTAGAACGGGCTTGCCTGAATCCGTACTGTTCGTCTGAAAGCCAGGAGAAACCCTTGGTTTGATGCATACACGGCCACGTTGCATCGACGAACGTTATATGCTTGCGAGCTCTATGAGCGGAAAAGAAGCTGAGAAGGAGATGAGTTGGTTGGGAACATGCACCAGCTCATCTGTAAGATATGGTCGGGAGGAAGCATGCCCGATGAATGGAATCTTAACATCGTTTGCCCGGTCCATAAAACAGGAAACCCCTCTGCGCCAACCTTAGTTGAGCAGGGACAGAGATCGAAGTTGGTGTTGGCCGTGTTAAACACCATCTGCTTGTCTGTCCTGTTTACGCGCTCCCTCCATTCCATAAGTACTCACAAATCTGCATCCAGTTTGACGATCCTTTGCACACCTTCGCAACATCTTCCTATATACCATCTCTCTAGGATCAATAAACCCTAATATCACTCGAATAACTAATCCCCAAACGCTTCTGTCACCCAGTTTGCAAGTTTCTTCTTTCCAAATTGTAATACAACTGTAAGCCTTAAAGACCAGACCCATCAGCTCATTCCCGATGTATTTCACGCGCTCACCTAAACTACATGGGTTTATTACACCCACCGGATTGAGATACTTATAAATCCCCACCACAAAGAAGATACAAAAATGAACCGAAAACAAGATGTGCATTTGAATGTGTGTGATCGTGAATGGGAGGCGGTTACATAGTTCTCACCGAAAACAAAATAGAAATTCCAGCTTACGACTGGATACAAATGAATTTGCTAGTCACTTGGTTGTATGGCTAATGGCTAGATAAGAGGATTTATGACTTGCTGAGGTAATAATTTATGATTTCCGCTTCTGGAGCTTATTTTTTGGGAATCAGTGTGGCGAGTATTGCGAGTAGCAGGCGGGGAACAATGGCTCGAGGCATTGTTGGGTTTCATCAAGTCCGTCCCGGACTAATGGAAGATGATCTATGGGACGGGAGATAACATTTTAATTTAACGCTTTGCATAAGCGGTTAATTTGCTCTGATTGTATGTATCTGCAGCAGAAATCCACTCTGTACCCGAGTTTGAATGGCTTTGATACCTTTCTTTTATTTTTTGTTTTTTCTGCTAACTGTTGGAGCACTCAGACGTAAATACTGGTCCATTGAACTCCAGAAAGACACACACTTCTTTTTCTTTGGTGGCGTTACAGCCTATGAAGGACCAAAGCCAAGCTTCTCTTCAATCAGAGTGCAAATGCGGGACAATCGCAAAGAAAATGCTCTGCCGTATCATCCTCCTCACAACATGCAGCACAAGTAGGCGTCTCACTGATGCCAAGCACGTAGAGATGCTTAGCAAAAGTCTAATGGCCCGTAGTTATGTACTCCCACAAGTCTTCCGCATGGCAAACGACTAACAAAGACCTCGTAGGGGTAGCATCTATCCGACGGATGCTGGCCTGCTAAAAAGCGAGAAGAGCCACTGCAGTCGAACATCTTGCGGCACTGTTAGTAAGTCCTATCCCCACCTCCTCGTGGTGCCATCTGGAGATTTCCTATGGAAATTGCAGACGGGGAAGGGCGAATGGCGAGCTTCCTACGCCAAAAAAAACAGGATTAGTTGGTTGGGCTACGGCCTAGTAAGCCGTAACCGTAAAAGAAACACAAACTCCGAAACAACCACAAGCCTCGGATACAACGGACAGGATTTATGTTGACGACCCTTGCAAAAAACGAAAAAAGGACAATGACCTTCGGCTTTGTTCTTGGAATGTTAGGTCCCTAAACAGGCCACGTGCAGCCGAACAACTTGCGGACGCCCTAGACCGCTATAAAGCGGACATCACCGCCATCCAGGAAATGCGATGGAATGGACCGGGTATAAAGCGGATGAAAAACTGCGATATTTTTACTACGGCGACTGCTATAGGGAGAGAGGGCAACGATTGTTTCGATGCGGATTTGTTGTTCAAGGTGGACTAAGGCAAAAAGTCCTAAGCTTTCGGCATGTGAGCGAACGCCTCCGTATCAAGGCATCCGCCGATCCGTATCAAGGCAAAATTTTTTAACATCAGCCTGATCTGCGTCCACGCCCCACGGAAGACAAGGATGACTCCGCCAAAGATGAGTTCTACGATCTCCTAGACAGAACGTATGCCCAATGTCCCAGCTATGACATCAAAATTGAACTAGGAGACTTCAATGCTAAGCTGGGTACGGAAAGCATATTTGAACGAGTCATCGGCAAACATAGCCTACACGACACCACCTCCGATAACCGACACAGGCCGATTGATCTTGCTACGGGGCGAAAACTCCTTCTAGCCAGTACGCGCTTCCCGCACCTCGATATACACAAAGGCACCTGGCGGTCTTTTGATCAATCGACTACCAACCAGATTGATCACATCGCGATCGATGTCAGACACTCCGCCACTATTCTTGATATTCGAACTTTCCGAGGGGCTAACATCGACTCGGACCACTATCTTGTAGTAGCCAAGATGCGCTTACGGATATCACGAGCGCTTCGGAGTAAAGTAAGAATACAAAGTTATGACGTCGGAAAGCTACTAACGCCAGAAACCGCTCGTGCTTTTACCGATCGCGTCTCCCTTAAGCTCTCCAATACACCTGAATCCTCCACACTATCAATAGAACAGCAGTGGAGCCTTTACAAAAAAGCCCTGAAAAGCTCTGCATCCGAAGTTTTGGGTTTCAAGGCTCCACCACGAAGAAACACCTGGTTCGATGACGAGTGCAGGAGGATTCATACAGCGAAGCAGGATGCATATAAGGCCTCGCTGCATAAAAGAACAAGAGCAGCTCGTGAGCTCTACGAGTTAAAAAGAACGGAGGAGCATAAGCTTCTTAGAAGAAAGAAGAAAGAGCACGAGAAGCGCACGATTGAGGAATTGGAGAGGTGTTTCTGCAGGCGTGACGTTCGAAAGTTTTATCAACAGATAAAGCGAACATGCCAAGGTTATAAAGCCAGAACGGAAGCCTGCAGGGATGAGAACGGACACCTAGTAGTAGAACCGCAGTCGATGCTGAGAATATGGAAAAACCACTTCTGCAGACTGTATAACGGCGATGTTAGTCAATATACCGCTGTCAGGCAGAATGATCCATTTCTAATCGACGGAGACCGCAGAGAATTCTGTCCCCCTGACCTCGATGAAGTTAAGATTGCCATATCGAAGCTCAAGTCGAATAAAGCTGCTGGCGCAGACGGACTGTCTGCTGAGCTCTTCAAGGCAGCTGGGGATGACCTGGTTGGGAGCATGCACCAGCTCATCCGTTAGATATGGTTAGGGGAAAGCATGCCCGAGGAATGGAGTCTCAGCATCGTATGCCCGATCCACAAGAAAGGAGCCCCTCTGATTGCGCCAACTATAGAGGAATAAGTCTCCTTAACATCGCTTACAAAATCTCCTCTGCCGTTTTGTGTGGACGCCTGAAGCCTTTTGTAAATAAGCTGATAGGTCCTTATCAGTGTGGATTCAGGCCAGGGAAGTCCACCATCGATCAAATCTTCACACTACGGTAGATCCTGGAAAAAACCGATGAATTTCAAGTCGACACTCACCACCTATTTGTCGATTTCAAAGCCGCATACGACAGCGTAATTAGGGACGAGCTATACAACGCTATGTCTACCTTTGACATACCTGCTAAACTCGTCAGACTATGCAGGATGACTTTGGAGAATGCTCGCTGCTCCATCCGAATCGGTGAACACCTTACCGATAGTTTTGATGTCAAAAAAGGATTTAGGCAGGGCGATGCGCTGTCGTGTGATTTCTTCAACATCGTATTGGAAATGATTGTGCAAAAATCACTGGCCAATACAAGAGGCGCAATCTATTGACGATATTGACATAATAGGTGGATCACAGCGAGATGTCAATGAGGCGTTTGCGAGTATTAAGATGGTGGCGGTGAAAATTGGTTTGGCGGTGAACGAGGGCAAAGCTAAATATACGCTGTCCTCAAAAAAGGACGCTCACCACCGACGTCTCGGCCAGAACGTTTGTATAGGCAGACATAAGTTCGAGGTAGTTAAGGACTTCGTTTACCTTGGCTCCGCAGTGACCTGGAAGAATGACATCAGTTCCGAAATCAAACGCAGAATCACTCTTGCCAATCGCTGTTTCTTTGGGCTCAGGAGGCAACTGAGTAATAGAGCCCTCTCCCGAACGACAAAGTTGACTCTATATAAGACCCTTATCATCCCGGTCATGTTGTACGGCGCAGAAGCATGGACACTATCAAAAGCGGATGAGGAGGCCCTTGGTCGGTTCGAGAGAAAGATTTTGCGCGTGATTTTTGGGCCTATAAACGCAGACGGGGATGGAGGAGAAGATTCAACCACGAACTTTACGGGCTGTACAGCGACATGAGCCTAGTCAGGCGTCTACGGATTCAACGCCATGTAGAGCGAATGGACACCACAGCTCCAGCCCGGAGAGTCTTTGAATCCAACCCCGAGGGACGAAGAAGCAGAGGACGGCCGCCCTTAAGATGGCGCACACAGGTGGAAGGGGACCTCAGCCAACTGGGTGTGCGGCAATGGAAAAGTCTAGCGAAAGTTCGTGCTAGATGGAGGGGCATGTTGGTTGAGGCCCAGGTTCACCCCGAACTGTAGCGCCCACTAAGAACAAGAAGAAGAGGTCAGGTAAATCCACAATAGACCTATTACTTACGTTACGGCAGATCTTGGAGAAGACGCAGGAATACCAAATCGACACTCACCACCTCTTCGTCGATTTCAAGGCTGCATATGACAGCTTGTATAGAGATGAGCTATACAAAGCCATGTCTAGTTTTAACATCCCTGCCAAACTCGTCCGACTGTGCAGGATGACAATGGAGAATTCTCGCTGCACCATTAAGGCAATTACGTCGACGACATTAACTTGATTGGACAACACAGCGAGACGTCAATGAGGACTTTGTAAGCATTGAGGTAGAAGCGGCTAAGATGGGTCTCAGGGTTAATTACCCTCATTAACCCTCATTAACCAAATATCTGCTTTCATCTAAAAGAGACGGACAACACCGACGTATTGACCAGAACGTCACCATGGGCGGATATAACTTTGGAGTGGTCAAGGAATTCGTCTACCTTGGCTCACTGATGACCAGCGACAACAACACCAGCGCTGAGATAAAACGCAGAATCACTCTTGCCAACCGCTGTCTCTTTGGGCTCAAGAGGTAATTGAGAAGTAGAGCCCCCTCCCGGAAAACCAAGGTGACACTATATAAGACCTTGATCATCCCAGTCCTCTTTTACGGCTCAGAGGCTTGGACCTAACAAAAGCGGATGAAGATGCCCTTGGTCGTTACGAGAGGAAAATTCTGCGCACTATCTACAGTCCCGTTGTATGGAGGAGAAGATATAACGAAGAACTGTACGAGGTGTACAGCGACATCGGCCTGATACGACGTCTACGGATACAGCGTCTAAGGTTGTTAGGCCATGTAGAGCGCATGGAAAATACAGCTCCGACCCTAAGAGTCTTCAAATCCATCCCGGAAGGAAGGCGCGGCAGAGGACGACCGCATCAACGGTGGCGCACTCAGGTGGAAGGGGACTTTAACCAACTGGGCGTGCGGCGCTGGAAATAGCTGGCCAAAGACCGTGCTAGCTGGAGACGCTTGTTGGTTGAGGCCCAGGTTCACCACGGATTGTAGCGCCACCTAAGTAAGTAAGTAAGTAACTGGGACATTTGGCGTATGTTCAGTCCAGGAGATCATAAAAGTCATCCTTGAGTCGATCATCTTTTTCTTCCGTGTGGGCGTGCACGCATGTATGTTTGTATGTTGGCATTACTGTCCATGAAGGACCTGAGCCGAGCTTCCCTCATTCACCCATGTTGTGTGTGATTTCATTTTCTCATAGGTGAAAGGAATCTACAATTAATTGCCGGTTCCGAACGGCGAATTTCGAGAAGCTTTCCATGACAATTTTACAACAGGGGGTTTTGTCAGAACCCCGCTGAGGAGAAACACCGTGAAAACACGTTCGATGACATGGCTGTGTCAGGATTCGGTCCCGTGTCATCTGCGTCAGAGGCCAACACATTACCCACTGCGCCACGGTGCTCGCATATGAGGGTGATATTTCCCAGTGTACCTTTGATGCGCACTGTTATGAGGCGTTCGCTTACATCCCGAAAGCTTGAGACTTTTTGCCTAAGCCTACCTCGAGTAACAAATCCGCACCCAAATAAGCGTTAATTAAGTCGACTATTGAAGCTTAATCGCCCTAATATGTCAAGTGCTATGTACGCACTTAACTGGGATGTTCTCTCCCGCCGCAGTCTCCAGACATTGCTCCTTTCGACTACCACTTGTTTCGATCGATGGCTCATGACCTGGTCGAGCATTTCACTTCTTATGAAGAAGTCGCAAATGGGGTCAATTCAATCTACGATGAGGAATTTTTTAGATGCAGTATCCGTATGATGCCTGAAAGGGACCAGTTACTAAAACCGGTAACATCACCACTATCTTCAGCAGAGATTTCGTTAATGTGGGTGACCTAAAGAACGAAATGATCGAGTCCCACAACCGAGTCAACCGCAAACGAACGATAACATCTTATTCCATTGCCCTTTCTCTCATTTCGCAGAAATCAGTTGTATCCTTCCGAAAATTGCACTACGCATCAGGATACCATTGCGAATGAGAGCATCTGTCACGAAATGATTTTTTTCGCAAACAAGAGCAACAGTTATTCCCTGTCCTACACACAATCAATTATCCTGCATCCAGATACAGGTACCTCGTACCTCGAATCAAAGCTACCCCTGGAGTTTGTATTCATTTACGATCTACCTGTAATCCAGATAAAGATCCATGCACACCTGCTCTACGATTTTCCCATGATCACCAACACAGTACCAAGGACACATGCATTCAGCATTCAGTCCCTGTATCTTTTACAATTAAAACAAGAAAAGATGAAACGATTCGAAAATCTCTTTGTCGAAGCACCGCAAGGTGTATGTACTGCTCCACGTCCATAAGAGTCGCTGTCACAGTTATTGATCACCTCTGGTGACGAAAACAACACAGAAACCCCAAACCTTCAAACCCCAAAACCACAGTCCACACTCACGTTCACGTTCACTTAATTTCATCTCGTTTTCTCCGTTTCCCCATTCGACGAATGCCAAGGCCTGACCCTGTTTAAGATCACCTCTCGAGAATTTCCCATAACTCAAGACGTAACAAAACTCATCTTGTAATTATAACATACTAATAGCAAAGTGGAGCTTAATTGGCGGTAACCGTCCGTCTACGTCTACCGTCCTCTGGCTCGTTTGTGTCCTCACCTCATTGGCGTCATCGGCATAAACACACGAGCATGTCGTTAAACCCTTTTGCGACCATAAACGCTGTGCCTGCCCGTAATAAGACCTATTAAACGTTTTAGAAATTAAATAAAGACTACCGCAGCCAGAGTACGAGTATGGCGGGCAAGCGCGACAAGCGCGTCCATAAAGTGCTCTTGGGCAATCGTGTGCTTCTCCATCGACAACAGCACACCATACCAGTACCTGGGTTGGGGTCAGATGACCAATGCTCGGATATCTGGATTGTTTTAGTGTTGCGTTGTCGTCGTCATTTGATGCTGGACGCTGTACCACAGGTAGACGAATGAGAGGTGACTGAAGGAGATGTTCCCCCTGTTGTTGGCTCGTTTTCTGTTTTTTTTTTTTCATTATTTCTTCTCACCTTTATGGCATTGTTGGCTTTTGGAAGTGCCGCCGAACAAGATTTGATATTTATTTGGGCCGCGAGACCTTCGACCACATATGATTTCTTGAGTACTATAAAATGTCTCTATAAATGGACTCTATTAGAGGTATTTGTGGCGACTTAAAGGGCGACTTTGCTTGCTTACGAGTTCTAATTGAGATCGTTAAGTCGGGACAGGGCTATTTGAGATGCTTGATTTGTGACGTTGTTCCGGAAACCATCCAACGCAGGCATTTCCTTTGTAATTCTATCCTGCCCCTTTAGCAAGGAACTAAGTTTAGCGTGGCAGGTAGGTACAGTTATACTAATCCTAGAGAAGACCCGAGTTATATTGATCACGACCACCTTTTAAGTGGACGGAGTGGATCCGGTGAATCAAATTTTGGGTCCCCAGCATGTGGAATATTGTCTTCCAAGACCAAACATTTTTTTTTTTATTTAAATTTGCGCGCACTCAAGGTCTAATAACCTTATTATGTCGGCGACACAGTGCGGGCAGAAGGTAGAGAGGAAGAGGAATAGAGGAGATGCCGATGGACATTGATCTTAAATGCTTGCATGTTGCATTGAGGGGGGAACGCCGAATCCGGCAGGGAGTTCTAGATTCGTGTAGTTCGGTTAATGAAAGATTCTCTATATTTGACAGTATGTCCGAAAGCGGGCTTCAGGGTATATTGGTAAGCATTCCTAGAGAGACGTGTATTGCGGGAGAAATGTTGAAGGGGCGGAATGCAACTGGCTATTTCATCAGAGCATTTTTGGTGGTAGTAACGATAAAACAGGGAGAGGCAGGTAACATTCCCGTGGTGTTCCAGCGAGTCTAATGTTTTGGTAATGCTGGAGTCACCTATCAGTTTTATGGCTCGTTTTTGTATTCTGTCTAGTAGGTGCAATGAGGTCTTGGAAGCACCGGACCAGACATGAGCGTTAAACTCTAATTTGGGGCGAATGAACGCCTTATAGATTGTAGCCAGATCTAAGGGTGAGAAATATTTCTTGCATCTGTATAAGAAGCCTAGGCATTTCGCAGCATTCTTGGCGACACTGAATATATGGTCGCTCCAATTAAGATTGTGAGCAACACTCATACCCAGCATGGAAAGCTTTTCAGTTTCTGAGATGCGCTTACGCTTTAACGACAAGAGACAGCATTGTGTTTTGGATGCATTCAATTCCACTCTATTGTTTTTACCCCATTGGATGAGGCTGTCGATATCGGAATTTAATGAGCTTAACATACGCTGCCACTCATTATCTACAACCGAAGTGCAGGGTTGTAACCTGGTGAACGAATATGAGAAGCTGAGGGTACTGTCGTCAGCGAAGGAGTGAATTGGATTAGAAGTAACAGACAAGAGATCATTTATAAAAATAAGAAAGAGTGTCGGAGACAAAACGGAGCCCTGGGGAACACCGGCATTTACAAAGTGAGTACCCGACTGGAATCCGTCCAAAACAACTTGAATTGAACGATTCGAAAGGTAGCTTCTAATCCATTGAAAAAGAGACTCATCGATCCCAAAAGCACGCATTTTCGACAAAAGGGCTTCGTGCCAAACCCTGTCAGATGCTTTCGAAGTATCCAGTGCAACAATTTTGCTTTCACCTGCTTGGTGAAGCGAGTGATTCCACTTTTCAGCGAGATATGCCATCAAATCACCAGTGGATCTGTTGCTGCGGAAACCGTATTGGCGGTCATTGAGAAGTTTCCGTGATTCAAGATATTTCATTAGCTGACGGTTAATCAGCGTTTCCATGACCTTGGAAAGAAGGGACGTTAGTGCAATGGATCGGTAGTTGGAGGGAGAAGATGATTCGCCTTTTTTGGGTATAGGCTGGACAAATGCTGTTTTCCACCTACTCGGAAAGAGCCCAGAGGTGTAGGAAAGGTGAAAAAGCCTACGCAGTGGTTTTGCAAGCGTAGAAGAACACCTCTTCGGAACTATTGGGGCAATACCATCTGGACCAGCGGATTTGTGTTTGTCGAGGTCTTTAAGAACCCTTGCGACTGTACGAGTGCGGAAGTGGATTAGTCCCATGGTGGAATTGACGCACTCTAGTACAGGCGGAGACAAAGTACAAGCCGGCAGCTGAGAACTGGTTGCGAAATGGGCAGCAAGTAGGCTAGCTTTGTTTAAGGGGGTGACAGCTGGAATGTCATTGTGGATGAGCGTCGGTTTACAAACGACCAGAACTTTTTGCTACCTTTGGGACATTGAAGGATTTTACGCCTTCATTTTTGGTCGGATTGGAACTTAACCCGTCGAATGTGGGTGTTGCAGTCATTTCTGGCTCGTATGTACTTTTTTCGGTTTTCCTCAGAACTGTTTGCCCTGTAGGCCCGAAAACTTAGCTCCCTGAGCCTAATAGCCTCTTTGCAGCTCATGTCAAACCACGAATTATCCTTAGGCCTGGTGCTTTTAATTTTGCTGGGAATAAAATTTGCCATGCCGATTCGGATAATGTTTGCGATAGTATCAGTTACGGCGTCCACGTCGTTGTCGAGGAAGCACAACGACCAGTTAAAGATCCGAAAGAAGTTGTTAAGGCCGCACCAGTTGGTTTTCTCGTATAGCCATAGTGCTCTCTTAGGAGCTTTTTCTTTAACTGGATGGTGGGAGTTCGAGAATTTTGCTGATATCATGCAGTAGTCAGACGAGCCTAGGGGTTCCAATACATCGATCGTGTATTTGTCAGGCTGAGAGGTAAGAAACAAGTCCAGTATGTTGGCGGTATGACCAGCAACATCGGGGATACGTGATGGCTCATTCACAAGTTGAGTTAGTTGATTTAACTCAGCAAAAATTTCAACATACCTTCCTTCGGGCTTTGTCTGTCCAGAATGTCGAAGCCACTGAGAATTGTGTACATTGAAATCTCCCCCTAAAATGATTTCAGTGCGAGGGAACAGGGAATCAATTCTTTGGATGGAATCAGACAGTGCGTCGAATGCATCAAATGTTGCATTCCTGTCTAGATTGGGGCTTCTATAAAGAAAACAGTAGTGAATGGGGTGCTTACGGAATATGAATTTAAGCCATATGAAATTGAATTCCGGGGTGGATGTTTGGCTATACTGTGGAAGTAACTGGTAAGCAATGTCACTGCGGACATAGATGGCGAGACCGCGGTGAGAAGCGAAAAATGGCACTAAGCTATATCCAGGAAGACTGAAATCCGAAGGATCAGACTTTTCATCGACCTGTGCTTCACAAAGTGCCAAAACAGCCGGTTTGTGGCGAGAGAGGTGGATATACGTGGCCAAGAAATTCTTCCGTAACCCACGAATATTGTAGAACTGCACACAGAAATCCCTCATCAATGCAAACTACAAAACATGTATAGATACAAAACCGTTAAAGCAGAGACGCGTAAGTGAAGTTCTATCGCCGGATTTGCAAAAACATGACACCGACTTATCTGCATAGACGAGTTATGCCTATGCCCTCCTTTTTTTTTTAATTTGGGGCTAGAGCATTCCTTAGCGTATGGCACTGCGACCTTTGCATATCTATTGTGCCTGCTAGCCGATTAGCCGAGGAGCTTCTCCACTTCCATAATGAAGTTGAGAATGCTTCTCGTGGGAGCCAATGTGATCCCCTCAGGAGTCATAACTTCGCTAAGAAATATACGCTTCCTAAGATGGCAGAGGACGCCGTGGCGCAGTGGCGCTCATCTGACGCACGATGAGCGAGTTCGGATCCCGATAACACCGACGCCATTGAATGTTTACTTCGGTGTTCCTCCTCGGCGGGGTACTGGCAAAACCCCCCGTAGTATACTTGCCGTGAAAAAGCTTCTCGACTCACGCCGTTCGGAATCGGCATTAAGCTGTAGGTCCCTTTCACCTATGTGAACAATAAATCACACACAACATGGGTGATTGAGAGAAGCTTGGCTCTGGTCCTTCATGGGCTGTAACGCCATCAAAGAAGAAGAAGATGGCAGAGAGCAGCACACTCACACAGTATGTATTCCGCCGTCTCTTCGTCCTCAAGCAAAAGTCGACACTCAGTTTCAGACGAGAGGCTAATTTTGGTTAGATGATATCTCAGACCGCAGTGCCCTGTCAGATAGCTGACCAGTCTTCTGAAATATCCTGCAGGAAGGTTTGCTGACAGGACATGCGAGTTCAAAACGACTGGTGATGGCGTTCTCTACCAATTGTTCCGTTCTAAGTTTAGGTAGGGCCTACGTGGATTTCTCAAGTTCCTCTCTAAACCGTGTCAAGTCCGCATTTCTCGGATTCCGTCCAGGTTGCAAGGAAGAGATCCCACAACTTAGCGCAATTCGATATATTAGTAGCATGAGGCAGGACTCGCTATTTAGTGATGTCCTTCACATATACATATGTTGGACAGAGTCAGGCCAATCACCTCCTGTCGTCTTGTTGAGAGCCAACATTGTTTATGGTAAGGTCAGACGAGAGAGTGAAGTCTAAAAGACGGTCCCCTCTTGTATTGCATTTGCTGCTGCCCCAAGCAATGTTTTGGGCATTAGGATCGCGACACAAGATGAGACCAATCTCTCTGGCTTCACAGTACATACTCTACGAGCTCAGGAGCTTCCTTCGGTGGTGGAAGTAGTATCGAGTCGTAGGGAAAGTAGCTTACTCTAGCAGCCACCAGATCTTGTCCACAAAAGTTTCCAAGTTTGGTTACCGATAATGAGTTCGATATTGTGAGGCAGACCCTAGGCCTTTCGGATCGCTCATCATAAAGAATCGTAGCATCACGTATACCAACAAGGCTACATAGGCGTTTACTCCGCACCCACGGGTCTTGAATGGATACAACGTGAAGATCTGTACTACTACATGCAATCTACTACTTAAAAGGGCAGTAGCAGCCGTGCAATGCTTTGCAGGGCACGTCCCATCCTTCATAGAGATCCTACCAAGGCCGAAGTAGGGCAGTGAATCGTACGCAGATTTCAGAGTCGCGACAGAGGCTTCATCCATCCCCACAACCAGAGTAGAACCCGGTTTTTTCAGAGGACCCTCACTCTCGTTTTAGGAGTAGATTACCCAAGCTCATGTGTGTTAGTAAGCGTGTCAGCCCATCCACCCTATTTTCAGATTTCCCCGAAATGCGTCAGATGGCGCGCGTTAATTTCGGGAGACTAAATACCTGGCAAGTGGCAGTTCCCAGAGGAGGGATGTTGGGCTCCATGTTCCTGATCCAGGCCGATGTTTACTGTGATGAACAGCTCACCACAAATGTGCCGAGGCTAGCTACAGTACACGATCCTCGCAGTGCTTGCAGTCCACGTTGGTCATTCTACTATGATCGCCAGCTTTCCCTATCCTGACCTTTTCAGAGGAGATGGCCGCCTCTCTATAAGAGGGCTGCTTCTCTCGACCCCTTACGGTCATTTGAATCTCTTTCTCGGAGGAAGGGGTTTCGTTACGTGATGTACACGCATCCGAGGTGCGGTTTTGGGCTATCTTCATCTCCTGGTCAATGCTTTGATCTGTTATTGGACTCCGATTTCCCACCACCCCACCGGAGAGGTAGGCATCAAATGCTGTCTCCCTAACGAGGCTATCTTTGGCGCCGGTTTTCCGTTTGCGGAAGCTTTTACCTTTTTTCGGTTAGAGGTCCCGCTCCTTTCGGACGCCGCTCTTGGACAGTCTCGCCAGTTCGAGGACTGCGATCAGAGTCCGTATGTCAGCCACTTACCGTCACCTTTTTTGGCGGTAGAGCCGGCCATAGCAGAAACCTGAACGCTTGAACCTTTCCAGTAAGAGAAAGAGGGTTGTAGGCGTATGTCGAAAGTGCGAGCTTATGCCTCCTTCAGCAGCCCTTCCCAACCGCCGATGCTTACCGCGCTGCGCACCTTCGAGAGAGGGGGCGACCTCAGGAAAGAGGGTCGGATCGATTTTGGTAGGAGATACCTTCATCGACCTAACCCTCTTAACTATAGTTCCCTCAGAGCTGTAGCCTCGACCATTGTGCCTCCGGCTTTGTCAGTTTCTTCTTTGCTTTCTGCTTCGACCGAAGCTTGTTCCAGCTATAGAGTTAGTAGCTATTCCTATGGGCAGTACATCAACAATTCAATTCAATTGCTTTGACGAAACCACTGTCATACAATGAAAGAACCGTGATTTCCTGAGACGAACCATTAACATTTGGAATTTGAAAATTCAAACCCAAAATACATCTCTCCATCCGAGTCGATAGTGAAGGACGAATCCCATTACCCACTACATCACTGCAATGCTTCCATTGCGTGAAGAATAAATTCAAAATCGAACGGAACATACCAGCTCTTAGAGCGGAAACACTCGTCAAGGTTTGAGGTCTAGTGGAGTTAATGTATTTCACACTCGAATCCCCACGAACAATGTTCCTCTTACTCGGCACGCGAACGAATGCAAATGCAATCCACTAGCATTCGTCTGTAGTTTTTTTTCCGAATTTATATCTTTTTTCCATTCCTTCGTTCCGAACAGTTGCAGTTTGATTTAATGGATACGACTAAAAATAACCATTCGAATGGCATCTGATGGATATGAGGTACTTATTCTATTTTTTAACCACACGCATGTACTCATGTCCTTCCTTCCACTTAAGACATGTTTCATTTGAACCGACGCAGGAGGAGGGCGTAGAGAAAATTCCCATTAAATCAAATCAGTGTCCTTCGAGTCCTTTTTAGGGTTCCGTACCCAAAGGTAAAACGGAACCCTATTACTAAGACTTCGCTGTCCGTCCGTCCGTCCGTCCGTCCGTCCGTCCGTCCGTCCGTCCGTCCGTCTGTCACCAGGCTGTACCTCATGAACCGTGATAGTTAGACAGTTGAAATTTTCACAGATGATGTATTTCTGTTGCCGCTACCACGACAAATACTAAAAACAGAACAAAATTAATTATACATATACATAATTACAAACAACCAATAATAAATTGTTTCGAATGGTTTTCGTTGTCATCTTTCAGTCAGTTCCCATTTGTGAGCGGCTCGTAGTCATTCATTTTGGGAAATCATGCTCAGAGAAAGTGGATAGCCCGAGGGTACGATCGGCGCTTGACACGCGGACGAGTGGAGTTCAGCCCCGCAGAAGGTCAGAATTTTTTTTTTTTTTTTTGTTCCTAGTAGCACATGAGGGAGAGTGGTCGAAGAACTCGGGGAGAAATCTTCGGCGAAGTACTCGGAGAGTGATCTTCGGGGAAGAACTCCGGTACGGTTTTAAGCAGTTCCCGGTACGCGGCCGTACCTTGTGTCCTATTGCCTACGTTGGTTGCGGATATCACGTTCGTTATATAAGGTGTTGAAATCACAAGTTTGCGTGTCGCGATTGG
The DNA here is from genome assembly GCA_951905685.1 of Eumerus sabulonum. NCBI lineage: Eukaryota > Metazoa > Arthropoda > Insecta > Diptera > Syrphidae > Eumerus > Eumerus sabulonum. The sequence goes on from OX645060.1 coordinate 14,390,137, forward strand.
TGATGCGGGCTAAGTCGTTGGTCAGAGGAGTTTCGGTACGACTGTTCGAATACTCAAGCTGCGGTTTATTTACTTTTTTGGACAGTGAATTCCTTTTTTTTTTTTTTACTTTACATATATTTTTTTTATTTATTTCGACTTTTTTTATTGACATTCGGTGTAGGATAGTTTTAAGGAATAATTGTAAACCTAGATTAAGTTAGATTAAGGAAATTAAATTTGTGACATATTGAATTGGAAACGATTACGGTGTTTTTTTTTCTTTTGCGTGGGATATTTCACGAGTCTCGTAGCAAATTCGCGATTCTTGCTGCGGGTAAGTCGGCATGAGGGCAATCGCGTGGCGCCATTGCTCACGACCAGTCCTCGCAGCTGGTCTAGCATCCCTTTCGCACGACGTCGCGGCAGGTGGAGAGGAGCAAGTGAGCAAGAGGAGCAAGCGATCTTGCACACATACGAACCGATACGTACATACGTGCATACGCATCACATACGTGCATACACTCACACATCTGTACGCTATGTATAAGTATACATACATACATACATATGTACATTACGAAGTAGAGTTGGGTAGTTCCGGACATGTATAGTTCACGGAACTATGTCCTCTCTCGGACACATGTCCTCTCGTTCCGCAAATTGAACGAAAATAGTTCCATAGTTCCATTCAACCCTTATTCATCAATCACATATGTACAAAACGAAAAAAAAAAAAAAAAAAACATAAATGCATCGAACATGCTTCTCATACGGTATGAGTTATACCCCGTAGTTTTCAAGAAACCCAAAAGTATGGACATGTGGCGATAAAGCTCGAACAGTTGGTGTACACTGTACAGCACACTGGAACTGAAATGAAGAAAAGAAATGAAAGAATATAATGCCCGCACCGCATTTCGTTCGTGAACGAATGTCATACATGTGTATGTATGCATTCAGGTCCGAACATGGACATGGTTTGCTAGTTCCATATCGGTGCGAGTATACATTTAGTATTTTAAAACGGGTAGAGATTAAAGTGCATACTGAGATGGAATAATTATCTTATAACCCCATTTAGATAATGTTTCAAATATATTGAATGGTCTTTCCAACAAAGTTGTTGGTCCAATGTAACACCTAAATATTTAAAACTCTCCACGTGTTCAATCAAGAAGCAATTTTCAAACATTCTTGATTGTTGAATACCATATCTTCAAGAACAAATCGATTACACAATGGTGCATGATAATATAAGGGAAGGTCTCTGACATTGATATTAAATATCATGTACTTCGTTTTGTTGCTTATTATTAGTTTATGATAATTAAACCATCTCCTTAACATATCTACATACGTCATTATTAACATCTGCAAAACTATCAATTAAGTTAGTGTTTGAGTGGAAAAGGTTGTAAATTTTTCCTTTAAAAGGTTGTAAGAAAAACGAATTAACATAAATTGGAAAAAGGGTTGGGCCCAATACTGCTCCTTGGGGAACACCCATATTTAAGAAGTCTATAGAACTGTAAACATTCCTAATTTTCACAACTTGATAACGGTTGGATAAATAAGAAGAAAACCATTTATAAATGGAGCCTCTGAAACCCGCTTTATAAGGTTTATCGAGTAGCAAAGTATGATTAACCATATCAAAGACCTTACTGATATCAACAAATAATGTTGATGGTATTTGAGAAGTGTTTGAACTATTATATGTATATTTCACCAGTTAATTTCAATAAAGCAGTTTCAGTCGATTTGCCAAGTCTAAACCCAAGTTGGCAATCACTCAAAAAATTAGTATTTTCTAAAAATTACAACATTCTAGATTTTAACTATCCGAAAAGTGAGAATAAAATGTCACTGATTATGAATTTCTGTTGCTGCTTTAACAACAAATACTTTGACAGAATATAAGAAATATATGTACAAATGGGGCTCCCATACAACGGACATGCTTTTTTTGCCGTTTTTATACATAACAGTACGGAACCCTTCGTGCGCGAGTCCGACTCGCACTTGGCCGGTTTTTTTAATACATACCAATTCCTTACCTACGCATACCGTAGATGTTTGCACATCTGCTCGACGCATTCACTTTCTCTCATAGACACAGCGGGATGCAATGGCCTACATGAGGGAGCTAACTAAGGCGTCTAAGTGGAATGGAAAAGATGAACACAAGAATCTCATTTCATTGTTCCTCCTCCAATGGTCGACTATGCAGGATACTGTAAGTACAGTTTGGTCTAGAGTATAGAAATGGGATTTCATTCTTTCGAACTCCATATGCGTCCGTCCGAGGAGACTTTTAAGAAGTCGATAAAAAACAGGATTCTTCTTCGTTCCCTTTGTCTTTCCTTTTTTTTTTTCTACCTCGACGTAAAGGATTCTTCGGTTCCTTAATTCTATGAGCCATTCGAAGCAGTAAATTAGAGGTATCTAATCCTTGCTGGTTCCCACACATATTTTTTTCTCTTCGTCTCATCCTCTTGGATGCATTCTGATCCCGAGATCTCATTTTTCTCATTCTATGTATCTGGCGCACTATGCACGCAAGAAGTGGAGGATGATGTGAGATGGGAAGAAGAGGGAATTCCAATTCAATCCTTTTCCGTTGTCTTGTTTTTTTATTACTTAATCGAATGCATGTGCTCGATGAAGGAGTTTGTCGTGAAGAGGGAGAATAGTGCGCGGGAAAGGATAAAGGACATCCCCATTTGAAGGGAATGAAGCAAGGATTATGCGAGGAGAGTTCCTTAAGGAACGTCTTTCTGATATCTTTGATGAAAACTGATTTTATATGATTTAAGGATGCAGTTGTATTGTTCGGGGTTTCCAAAAGGGGTTTTCGCTGTGAAATGCGATTTTCGTAACCGCATGCATGCATATTGCTTTAAGGATTATATCAGGACCAGGGAGAATCGGAGCATAACATAATGGTTTAATGGCTGTTGCATGTGCTGTTGATATGAGGCGCCAAAAATGTAAAACTGTAATCTAGGCGCGAAGTTATTATAGAATGTTTCGCAGTGAGGAAAAAGGACCTTTGATTCAAGGCAGCGTCTACTGCAAGCTGATCCTTTTCCACGTATTTTCGATCGGTCTCCCAGAGAACCGAGGGAGGGAGCGAGCAAACAGAGCAAAGAAGTTTGATCGCGTTTAGCATGGCAAACGCCAGCTTCGATCTCTGTCCCTGCTCAATCCAAGTTGACCCACAGCCTCCGCGTGGCCTCCCCTGGATAGCTTTACTGGCACCCGCCAGGTAGTGAACCAATGTGTGCAGCAACCCAGCCTCTTGTTCCTGCGGAAAGAAGAACCTGGCCCTCCAGGTTGGGGGTTGCGCTTTGGGTTAACATCCCTATCGCGTAAATTAAATATTTGTTCAGAGACAACCAACAGCCTCGGATACGGACGGATTACACGTTGACGACCCCCGCAAACGTCTTAAAGGAAACGAATTCCGGTCCCTCAACAGACCAGGCGCAGCCGGTCAACTGGTCAACTCTTTGGACTGCTATAAGGCAGACATTAGCGCGCTCCAAGAAGTCCGATGGGATGGGCCAGGCAAAAAGCGGATGAAAAATTGTGATATCTACTACGGAAACTGCTACAGAGAAACTAAACAACGCTTATTCGGATGCGGATTTGTTATTCGAGGCAGACTCAGGAAAAATGTCTTAAGCTTCCAGTATGTACATATGTAAGCGAACGCCTCATAACTATCCGCATCAAGGCCAATCTGTCCCAGGAAAGCATGGCATACACCACACCACGTCAAAAAACGGACTAAGGCTATCGGACTTTATAGCGGGACATAATCTCTCTAGCAAGTACACGATTCCCACACCTCAACATCCATAAGGGGACCTGGCGGTCTTTCGATCAATCCGCAATCAATCAAAATCGATTCATTGCGATCGACGGCAGACACTCCTCCAGCATCCTCGATGTCCGAACCTTTCGAGGAGCCAACTTCGACTCGGATCATTACCTTGTTGCAGCCAAGGTACGGATGCGAATTTCCCGGAATCAACGGAGTTGAGTAGGAACACCAAAATTTAACGTCGGAAAGTTGCAATCGCAGGAGACCCCCAGGACCTTCGCCTCCAAGCCTCCCTTAAGCTCTCTCAAGTCCCGAACAGCAATGGAATCGTTGTCAGAACGCCATCAGAGAGGTCGCCTCAGATGTACTCGGTTTCAAGCCACCACCTTCGAGAAACCCCTGGTTTGATGACGAATGTAGGCAGGGCCATGTAGAGAAACAGATTGCATATATGGCTACACTGCATCGGTGGTAGAGAGCTGCCCGCGAGCTCTATGAATGGAAAAGTAGGGAGGAGCATGCGCGTCTGAGAAGGAAAAAGAAGAAGCACGAGAAGCGCGAGATCGAGGAGATGGAGAGATCCAATTGCAGGAACGATGTTCGAAAGTTCTGCCATAAAGTAAAACGAACTCGCCAAAGCTATTAAGCCGGGGCAGAAGCCTGCAGGGATGAGAACGGACAACTAGTAATGGAATCACAGTCGATGCTGAGATTGTGGAAGGACCACTTCTGCAGACTGTTTAACGGCGATGATAGTCAAAATGCCGCCGTCAGGTAGAACGAAGCATTCACAATGGACGAAGACGCAAGAGAATATCGTCCACCCGACCTAGACGACGCTAAGATAGCGATATCGAAACTGAAGTCTTATAAAGCTGCTGGAGCAGATGGACTTCCAGCGGAACTGTTTAAAGCAGCTGGCGATGAGCTAGTCAGGTCATCTGCAAGATATGGTCGGAAGAATGCATGCCCGATGAAGGGAATCTCAGCATCGTTTGCCCGGTCCATAAGGAAGAGACTCCTATGACTGCGCCAATTACAGAGGGATAAGTCCCCTGAACATTGCGTACAAGATCCTCTCTGCCGTACTGTGTAAACGCTTGAAACCGTTCGTGGACAATCTGATAGGTTCTGACCAGTGAAGATTCGAGCCAGGAAAATCCGCGATAGACCAAATATTTACACTACGTCAGATCTTGGAGAAGACCCATGAATTCCAGGTCGACACGCGCCATCTTTTTGTCGACCTTAAAGCCGCATATGACAGAGTTTATAAAGACGAGCAATACAGAGACATGTCTTGTTTTAGCATTCCTGCCAAACTCGTCAGACTATGCAGGATGACTATGGAGAACTCTCGCTGCTCCATTAAGGTCGGAGGTGATCTAACCGACCCCTTCGACGTTAAAAAAGGTTTTAGACTCACTGTCATATGATTTCTTTAACATCCATCATTCTTGAAAAGATCGTGCGGGACTCTGCGGCCAATACAATAGGTACGACCTACTTCAAGTCTACACAATTGCATGCCTACGCAGATGACATTGACGTTATTGGACGGACAAAGCGAGACGTCAATGAGACGATCGCAAGCATTGAAGCAGAAGCGGCTAAAGTGGGTCTAAGGGTAAATGGGGACAAGACCAAATATATGCTGTCATCCAAGAAAAACGCGCAACACCGATGTCTTGGTCAGAATGTCACCTTCGGAGGCTATATTTTTGAAGTAGTCAAGGACTTCCTCTACCTTGGCTCTATAGTGACAAGCAGCAACGACACCAGCGCTGAGATAAAACGCAGAATAAGTCTTGCCAACCGCTGCTTCTTCGGTCTCAAGAGGCAATTGAGTAGTAGAGCCCTCTCTCGAAAAACTAAGGTTTCCCTCTACAAAACCTTAATCATCCCGGTCCCTCTACGGCGCTGAGGCTTGGACGTCATCAAAAGCGGATGAAGAGGCTCTTGGACGTTTTGAGACGAAAACTCTGCGTGCAATCTCTGGTCCCGTTTGTGTAAACGGAGAGGGGAGGAGGAGATTAAATCAAGAACTGTACGGGCTGTACAGCGACATTGGCCTGGTTAGACGTCTTCGGATCCAACGTCTAAGATGGCTAGGCCATGTAGAGCGAATGGACATCAACGCAACCCCGAGGGACGACGCAGCAGAGGACGACCGCATCTAAGGTGGCGCGCACAGTTGGAAAGGGACCTCAACCAACTGGGCGTGCGGCACTGGAAGCGGCTGGCCAAAGATCAGGCCGGCTGGATTGCCTTGTTAGTTGAGGCCCTGGTTCACCCCGAACTATAGCGCCATCTAACTAAGTAAGTAAGTAAGTAATTGATACAGCAATTGGAACTTTTAACCATCTTTCCTGTAGCATACGGTTACCGCATTCGAAAAATTCCTTATCTTTTGAGGCGATCCAAAAATCGACTCCATTCTTAGCTTCTTCGATAGAAGTGAAGTGGTGCTCGGCCAGGTCATAAGTCATCGACCGGAACAAGTAGTAGTCGGAAGGAGCATTGTCGCATTGTCTGGAGAACACGGCGGCTGGAGTAAGACACCCTGGTTGAGTGCCTCCAAAGTTTCTTTGATGACCTTAGCAACATGTGGTCGTGCGTTGTCGTGCTGAAAGGTCACTTTGCTATGTCTTTTGACGCAAAATCTACCCGCTTGCAAGAGGATGAGGACCTCTATAAGGAGGCACTTAAATAATTTAAACCAGCGACCAGGAAGGCCAAAAGGAAATAACGGAGGAACTATTGCGAATATATTAAGGCGGTCCCCGAAGCTTCAATAAGGAAGAGTTGCCGTATAACCCAAGTCACTTACCGCGGAATGAAGATTCCTGGACGACCTCCAGCACGACCTCCTCAGTGGAACTTCATCTGAACACACACTTTCCGGGCAGTAGTAACTCGTCTATGACACCTCCTCAAGTCATTAAGCAGAAAACATCCTCCTTCGAGCATGCTCCCAACCTGGTAAACAGCAATGTTTTCCTCTGGGCTTTAAAAAACTCTGAGCCTTACAAGTCCCGACCACCAGGCGGGATCATACCAGCAAAGCTCCAGCAAGTAGCAGATCTCATCCTTCCCTAACTTGTGGTAATATATAAGAGTTGCCTCTCCCTATCCTACATCCCTAGAAAGTGCAAGGTAACCAAAGTCATTTTCATATCCAAGGCAGGCAAAAGCCCCCACACGTATGCAAATGACTTGAGGCCTATTAGTCTCACTGCTTTTCTACTAAAAACTCTAGAGAAGATTTTAGACGCACACATTCGATACAGCTATATCTCGGGAAGACTGTCGGATGACCAACACCTACAACAGAGGCAAATCGGTGGGAAAGCACTCCACTCACTGGTCAGGATAATAGAACGGTCACTGGAACACAATGAATATACTCTAGTGGCCCTTATGGATATTGAGGGCGTCTTTAACAGTGTTGAACCATGGGCCGTCACCAAAGATCTGTTTGATCTGGGTGTTATGGAATCAGTGATAGAACTGTCTAACGCAGAAAGTCGTCAAAGCTAACTTCGCGGGTGCCGTCTCAACTAGAATGGTCAGCAGAGGTACACCACAGGGTGGAGTACTCTCCCGTCTCCTCTGGAACATGGTGGTTAATGAACTACTACTGTTGCTAGAACAGAAAGGGTACGCTGCGATCGCCTATGCTGATGACATTGCTATTGCCGCCACAGGAAAATTTCCCAGCACTCTAAGCGACCTAATGCAGGGTGCATTACATACAGTAGAAACCTGGACGCAGTACTGTGGACTTAGGGTCAATCCCAAGAAAACCGGCATAGAACTGTTCACAAATAAATATAAAAATTAGCCCTTCAACCCACCGGGGCTGGGTGGAACTCAACTTGACAGGAGGCTGAATTAGAAACTTAACATTCCTGATCGTGTCAAGAAAGCAACCACTGCCCTCTACAGCTGTTAGAAAGTGGTCGGCAGAAGGTGGGGTTTCCAACCAAGCATTAGGTACTGGCTCTACGCAGCAGTCATAAGGCCAATCCTCCTATATGGCATCGTAGGCTGGTGGACTGCCCTGGACAAGGCAGTCTACTGAAACCTTCTGGGGAAGGTACAACGATCGGCCAGTTTATATATAAACGGCGCGATCAGATCAACCCCCATGGTGGCCCTAAATATTCTACTACATTTTCTGCCATTGGTACAAACTTGCTGCCTCCGCAGTCCTACGGATTAGGGGCATAGGAAAATGGTCCACATCACATAAGGGCCATACTAGCATTCTTAATCCTTTCGAAGTACCCATGGACACAGACTACATCATCCCACAGAATGTGTTCACTAGGAACTTCGAAGATGTCTTTCCATTCAGGTAGGAATGAGCTGAAGGCAAAGTCATACCGAAGGAGTCGATTTCACTCTATAACGATTGCTCCAAGATGGAGACAGGTGTAGGTAGTGGAGTCTTCTCCAAGGAACTTAACCTCAATCGGACTCCCAAATTACTGCAGCGTGTATCAGGCAGAAATAACAGCGATAACGGAGGCCCTTGCATGGCTTAGAATCGATGAAGCATCCGCAAAGGAAGTTAAGTCAAAAACTTCCCTTAACTGCGGCCTATCTGTAGGCGTGAAGACTGAACAGTTCAACATTAACATACTGTGGGTTCCCGGGCATATGGATAATCCAGGAAACTGCGCGGCCAAGGAATCGCAAAGTTAGGGTCAAGCTCAGTCTTCCTACCCTCGGGTACCTAAAAACAGCAATAAGTACGGCAAAGCACATGATGAAACTTCGAACCATAGAGGCTACCAACCTCCAATGGAATGAAAGTGATATCGGCGTTATCACTAAACAAATCTGGCCGAAGCTAAACTTACGACGAACCAGGGAACTTGTGGCAACCAAAGGGGCAACCTTAAGCACTCTAGTGGGTGTCACCACATGTCACTACGTCGTTGGAAAACACGCCGCCAGACTAGAGCCACCCTCCAATGACTTCTGCCGCTGCTGCATGGATGAGGAGGAAGAGGAATCGATACATCACCTCCTCTGCTCATGCCCTTCTTTTGCGAATCCCAGGAGGATCTATGTCGGCGTGCCCTTCCATGATAACTTAAGTGAGCTAGCAGACCTAAAAATAGCTCAATAGACTGCATTGCTTCATCAGAAGCACCGATTGGTTTTCAGGTAGCGGATTAAGGTAATATGATCCATGTGGTATCACACTAGGCCGACTTCTACCTACCTGCGGCATATGCCAACCACTTTTATCTAACCTAACTTAACCTATGTCTTTTGGCATAATGCGAACATTTAAGCTTCAATGCTGGGCTTAATTACAAACATTTTTGTTGGTAATGGTTCCCAGTGATGGCTTCGTTAAAATGGAGTAGCTCGAGATGTATCACCACGGGCTTACTTACATACTTTGATGGCGCTACAGTTCGGGGTGAACCAGGGCCTCAACCAACAAGCCTCTACAGCCGGCCCGATCTTTGGCCATCCGCTTCCAGTGCCGCAAGCCCAGTTGGTTGAGGTCCCTTTCCACCTGTGCGCGCCACCTTAAATGCGGTCGTCCTCTGCTGCGTCGTCCCTCGTTGGATCCGAAGACGTCTAACCAGGCCGATGTCGCTGTACAGCCCGTACAGTTCTTAGTTGAATCTCCTCCTCCACTCTCCGTTTACACAAGATTCTACGCAGAATTTTCCTCTCGAAACGCCCAAGAGCCTCTTTATCCGCTTTTGATAACGTCCAAGCCTCAGCGCCGTAGAGGAGGACCGGAATGATTAAGGTTTTGTAGAGGGAAACCTTAGTTTTTCGAGGGCTCTACTACTCAATTGCCTCTTAAGCCCGAAGAAGCAGCGGTTGGCAGGACTTATTCTGCGTTTTATCTCAGCGCTGGTGTCGTTGCTGCTTGTCACTATCGAGCCAAGTAGTGGAAGTCCTTGACTACTTCAAAAATATAGCCTCCGAAGGTGACATTCTGACCAAGGCATCGGTGTTGCGCGTCTTTCTTGGATGACAGCATATGTTTGGTCTTGTCCCCATATGCCCTTAGACCCACTTTAGCCGCTTCTGTTTCAATGCTTGCGATCGTCTCATTGACGTCTCGCTTTGTCCGTCCAATAACGTCAATGTCGTATGCGTAGGCAAGCAATTGTGTTGACTTGAAACAGATCGCACCTTTTCTATTGGCCGCAGAGTCCCGCACGATTTTTTCAAGAATGATGTTAGAGAAATCACATGACAGTGCGTCACCCTGTCTAAAACCTTTTTTAACAACAAAGGGGTTAGTTCACCTCCGACCTTAATGGAGCTGCGAGAGTTCTCCATAGTCATCCTGCACAGTCTGACGAGTTTGGCAGGAATGTTAAAACATGACATGGCTCTGTATAGCTCATCTCTATAAACACTGTCATATGCCGACCTGGAATTCATGGGTCTTCCCCAAGATCTGCCGTAGTGTAAATATTTGGTCTATCGCAGATTTTCCTGGCCTAAAACCACGCTGGTAGGAACCTATCAGACTGTCAACGAACGGTTTCAGGCGCTTACACAGTATGGCAGAGAGGATCTTGTACGCAATGCTCAGGGGACTTATCCCTCTGTAATTGGCACAGTCATAGGGGTCTCCTTTCTTATGGACCAGGCAAACGATGCTGAGATGCCCTTCATTGGGCATGCATTCTTCCGATCATATCTTGCAGATGACTTGGTGCATGTTCCTAACCAGCTCATCGCCAGCTGCTTCCGCGGGAAGTCCGTCTGCTCCAGCAGCCTTATAAGACTTAAGTTTCGATATCGCTATCTTAGCTTCGTCTAGGTCGGGTGGACGATATTCTTTTGCGTCTTCGTCCGTTGTGAATGGTTCGTTCTACCTGACGGCGGCATTTTGACTATCATCGCTGTTATACAGTCGGCAGAAGTGGTCCTTCCACAATCTCAGCATCGACCTGTGACTCCACTACAAGTTGTCCGTGCTCATCCCTGCAGGCTTCTGCTCTGCCTTTATAGCCTATCACCACGAGCTGATCCAACTAAATGCACAGTATTAGGATATTCGGTTTGACCATTAAAGTTGACGCACGGCCCGGCGTGTAAAGCCCTACTTGTATACTTAAGTGGCGCTACAGTCCGGGGTGGACTTTGGCCTCAACCAACAAACCTCTTCAGCCAGAACTATGTCTTGCCAGCTGCCTCCAATTGTGCACATTAAGTTAGTTAAAGTCCTCTTCGAGCCGGAGCTGTGTGGTGGTCCATGCGCTCCACATAGCCTAGCCATCTTAAGCATTGTATCCATAGACTCTTGACTAGGCGCATGCCACCGTACAACCCGTACAGTGCACTTTTGAATATTCACCTCCAGATACCATCAATGCAAACAGGACCAAAGATCGCACGCAGGACTTTTTCTCGAAAAGACCAAGAGCTTCTTCATCTGCTTTTAATAGCCTCCATGCTTCTGCACCATATAGCAGTACAGGGATGAGGCTCTATTACTCAGATGCCTATTGAGCCCTATTGACGAACTATTTACGGCGTTCACACAAACCGGCAGAGAGGAACTTGTACGCGATGTTAAGGAGATCGATACCTCGGAAGTTGGCGCTGTCGGAGATCTCCTTTCCTGTGGTTAGTGGATAGTTTGTTGGATTGGCGGGGTACTGGCAACACCCCTCATAGTATACTTGCCATGAAAAAGCTTATCACACCATGGGTGATCGAGAGAAGCTTGGCTTCTGGTCTTTCCACCGTAACGCCACCAAAGGGAAGCCGGTTCTCTTCCCTTCTTTTCTGTTGGTACAGCTTACGGACAGCTCTCGTCGTTCGATGCAGCATTGCCTTGCAGGCCTCCTGTTTGACTGCATGCGAGCTTATCTGCAATCATCGTCAAACCATGGATTTTCATTGACGGCTCCTTGACAGCGCTTCCATTCTTCTTCGATTGTTAGTGCAGGCGGCGTCGAACTTTCCGAGAGTTTCTGGGAGACTACGTCGGCAAAGTTCCTAGCGATCTGGTGCGATTGTAGCCATCCTACGTCGAGTGGTGGCATTTATTCTAGATTTGTTCTTACATTGTCTACAATAGGGTAATGGTCAATGTCAATATTGGCAGCACGGAAGGTTCGGACATTGAGAATACTGGAGGAGGGCCTGACGTCGATCGCTGTGTGATCAATTTGGGTGACAGTTCGTTGAACATATACGAATATTGAGGTGAGGGAACTGCATACTAACCAAAAAGAGGCTCCGCTCCGAGGCGAAATCCATCAGCCTGGATCAGTTTCCGGATGTGTTGTCATGCAGGCTGGGTTTTCCGATGGCCCAGGCAAAGACTTATTCTTTTTCCAGCTGTGCATTGAAGTCTCCTAGCACGAACTTGGTGTCTGGCGGGGGCATTGATCGTATGCACTTTTTAGGAGACTATGGAAGTCATCCTTGGTGTTGTCATCCTTGTCTTTTGTCGGATCGTTGGCGTAAATCAGGGTTACATTGCCCATTTAGTCGTGATGCGGATTGTTGCGAGACGCTCGCTTATATACTTAAAGCTTAGTATGCATCCAACAACAAACCCAGATCCAAATAAGCGCTGCCTTCCCCCTTTGCGGCATTCGTCGTAGTAAAGGTCGCAGTTTTTCATTCTCTTTTTGCCCAGCTTATCTCACCACACTTACCGGACTGCGGTAATGTGTGCTCTGTAGCAATCAAGAGTCTCCGCGAGCTCAGCGGCTGCATGTGGTCTATTAAGGGACTTCACATTCCACGTGCAGAGCCGAAACTCAATGTCCTTTTTTCGTTTCCTTGGGCTTATGTGGTTGATTGGTAACCCGGAAGTTTTTTTATGTAGTAAGGTTGTTAGCCCAACTGGGAGGCCAGGCACATTTTTTCAACCCTCAGGCAGAGGGCGATCGCTGCATACATTAGTTCGTCGTGTTGGGAGCAATCAACAACTTTCATTGTGTACACAAGCCCATGGGGGCCTTCATATGAGAGTCGTAATGAGAGTTATTTCATTCACATTCAAGCAACGAGATTGCCGATCATATCTCCAAAACACTCTCTGAGGTGTATACATATAACCTGTAGAACAGTTCTGAAAGAGCTGCGAACTCTAATAACTATATAAAGGTCGGGAACGAGTTACCAATACCTTCGTGCCTCGTTCATAAAGGCATTAACCCATTACTGGATTTTTATATAATACCGTCATGACAACAGATTAGTCGTAAAGTTTATACAACTAATGGAGTTCCTCTGGGGTCAGAGCTAGGGCCCTTACTCTCGATCATTAGCAAGATAAGTTTCCCGAGGGTTATCTAACTGAGATACTTATGTTGGGTTCTTACTTACTTACTTATCAGGCCTGCGATCCATGTAGGATCTGAGTTGTTTGGACAAGCCGAAGTAGCTTAGTAGGTTGCCAAGGGCGATTCTATGCCGGATCTCCACTGTGGTGTCATTTGTGGAATTTACGTTGCCGAGGTAGACAAACTCCTTAACTACCTCGAAATTGTAGCTGTCAATTGTTATATTTTGTCCCAGGTGATGAGCGACGGATTGGTTTTTGCTTGACAGCATGTATTTCGTTATGTCCTCATTGATCTTAAGACCAACTCGTTTCGCCTGTTCTTCAATCGCCGTGAATGCTTCCACAATGCCACGGCGAGAACACGCGATGATGTCGATATCATCCGCGTATCCTAGCAGCTGGATGGACTTGTAAAAGATAGTGCCTTCCCTGTTGACGCACTATCTGCTCCAGCACCAGGTTGAAGAAATCACATGACAGCGCATCTCCTTGCCGAAATCCGGTGCATGTTTCGAATGGTTCCGAGGTCCTAGAACCGAGTTGCACTGTGCATCGCGTGTTTTTTAGCGTGGCGCGACACAACTGGATCAGTTTTACCGGGATCCCGAATTCGGCCATCGCCCCAAACAGTTCTTCACGATGAATGCTGTCGTATGCGGCTTTGAAATCGATGAAAAGATGGTGTGTATCGATTCGAAACTCGTTGGTCTTTTCCAGGATTTGTCAAAAGCCGCACTGGTAGCTGCCGATTAGTGCGGTGCAAAATGGATTTAGACGTTCACACAATACGCTGGACAGGATCTTGTATGCGACATTGAGCAGGGATATACCTCTATAGTTCTTGCAAGAGGTGGGATCTCCTTTTTTGTGGATGGGGCATATAGAGCTGGTATTCCAGTCGTCGGGTATGCTTTCATCTTCCCAAATTCTGCAGATGATCTGGTGCATGGTCCCTACCAGAACATCGCCGCCAGCCTTGAAGAGCTCTGATGGTAAGCCATTTGAGCCTGCGGCCTTGTTGTTCTTCAGCTTCTGAATAGCTGTGCCGACTTCTTCGATGCTGGGTGGGAGGACTACTTCAGCGGCTGGAGTTGGGATTTCCTCGGTCCCTACCACTCTCTTTGGCCATGCTCGTTAAGCAGCTGCTGGAAGTGCTGCTTAAATACATCCACTATTCCCTGCGGGTCGGTGACAAGATTACCCTCGCAGTTTCGAAGAGCCTGGGTGCCCTTTTTGAAGCCTCCTGCAGGGCCTTTGGCTTTCTTGTAAAAGGCTCGTATTTTATGTTTATCCCTAGACTCCTCGATATCCTTGAGCTGGGAGGCTGCGAAGATTCTTTTCTTTTGTCGCAGTAGTTTTTTCTCCTCCCTTCTTCTGGCTCGGTACTCTTCTTGCGCTGCCCTGGTTTTCCTCTGCAGCGCCTTTTGGTACGCCTCGTCGGTTGCTGCCTTTTTCTGCTCACACTCACCATCATACCACGGGTTTCTTGTCGGAGGTGGTAGGTATCCTAAGGTGGTTTCGGCTACTTCCTGAATGGCTGACCGGCAATGCAGCCACATATTATTGGCATTTGTGTTCGACGTAGGCATACCGTAGAGTCTTTCGCTCAGCTGCTCCCTGTAGACTCTGGCAACCTCCGGTGTGCTCAGGCGCCCAATGTCGAACCTCCTCCTGATGGGCTGGTGCAGCTTTCTGACATTGGACAGTCGAACTCTGAATCTTGCTGCTACGAGGAAGTGGTCAGAGTCGACGTTTGCCCCTCTGAATGTTCGCACATCCAGGATGTTTGACGAGTGCCTTGCGTCAATGAGCACATGGTCGGTTTTGTTGGTGGTTCGACCGTCCGGAGATCGCCAGGGTGCTATGTGGATTCGCTTGCGAGGGAATCTTGTGCTACTTATCACCGCATTACGGGCTGTCGCAAAGTCAGCGAGTCGGAAGCCGTTATCTGTTGTTGTATCGTGGAGGCTGTGCTTTCCGATCACTCCGCCAAGGGTGTTTTCCTTCCCGATTTTGGCGTTGAAGTCCCCGAGCACGATTTTTGCATCGTACTCCGGACAAGCTTCGTAGGCGTTGTCCAGGAGGTCATAGAAGTCCTCCTTGATAGGGTCTTCAGCCCCGTCGGTAGGGGCGTGTGCACATATAAGGCTGATGTTATAAGGTCTGCCTCTGATGCGGATCACAGCCAGGCGATCACTTATAGGTTTAAAGTCGATGACCTTCGACCTTAACCGCTTTCCCAAGACAAATCCGCATCCCAGTAAGTGCAACCTTTTGTGACAGCTGTAATTGAGTTGCAATTTTTCTTCCTAATCATACCGTTTCCTATCCAGCGTATTTCCTGCACCGCAGTAATATCCGCCTTGTACTGCGTGAGGATTCCTTCAAGTTTATGAGCAGCTCCGGGAGTGTACAGGTTTCTGACATTCCAGGAGCATACTCGCAAATCGTGATCCTTTTTCGTGCGTTGTCGTCGTCGAGTATCCATCCGTGTATCCGAGGCATCTTGCTCATTCATAACTTTTAGGTTAATTACGTGGGCGGATTGTTAGCCCGCCGCACAACCGCCATTCTTGTCGGGGTTTTTTTTCGCTGCATACGTTTGTTCACCTCCCAACGGTTGTTGAAGAGGGAGGGCGCCGCGAGGAGGCCGTATGTCAACTTGACCCGGGCATTTAAACAGGGATCGTTGCTGGCATCTCGCCAGGTTGAGAGCAATCAACAACTTTACCCTGTATGTCCGAGCCCATGCCCTCTCCTTCCGTCATTAGTTGACGAAATTATTGGTGTCAAGTTCAATAGTCTGCTTCACCGATGCAAGGAGTGTTGAATAACCATTTAGGGTGGACCTAACAGTGCCCGCGCCGAACCTCGTCAAGCTCATTAGCTACCAAGTTCCCTAGAATATTTCTGTGACCGGGAAACTCCCACATGTCTCGTGTGAAATTGCTCAACACTATCTCACAGAGAGACAAGCAGCAAAGAAGGGCTGGTTTTGATTGGAGAATATCTACTTCCGATAAGTCATACTGCGACCATCGAATACACCTTGCATCGTGAGAAAAAGACCAGCAAAAGGCCTTGAACGATATGTCTTCACTTACGCTTTCACAGTGGAAAACAAGTTTTAATTGTTCCCCAAGCGGAAACTCGCACTGCGAACATATCGCAAAGAAGAGAAAACAACATCTCCATAGACCATGTGAGAATCTATCTTCACTCTCACTGCACATACGAGCGTGTAGACCACATTACCATACTCCTGTATCCGATCTAATCTCAGATCGATACAACCGACAATTTGAACGCCACCCAGCTGTGTACCTATGTTCAATCCAGCCTCCAGGTCGACCCAAGTCAAGTCTCACAGTAGCCACATATCTACGTCAGAGAAAACAGAATCCACACGCCAATTATACAAATTAATGGATAAAGATACTTTACATGAGGAAAAAAAGTCCAAAAATTATAACAACAATTAAGCATTCATAATGGCCATTGTGCGGTAAAGCAATTTAACAGTGAAACTGGGAAAGATACATTTTCCCAAATGGGCCTTTCCCTCCTCCTTCAACCATTTTGGCGCTTTTCGTTTTTTTATAGTTTTTTCACCGTTCTCAAGACCCACGGACCAGATCAGTTTCGTAGATCTCCGCCATTGTGTCATAACTTAACACCGATAGTTTAAACAATTGAATTATTACAGACTTAAGGTCTTGAGCGGGTGGTTGCATGGCCAGCACCGGAAGCTTACCACTCACAATACAAGCAGTAAGAAGCCATGGTCTAGGCATGGTCTCCTCTTAACCGAACAGTGGCACAACCTCCACAACCACGACGGCGACTATGGTGATGACGACGATGGATGGCAGATTATTCTGTTGGCCGTTTTGTGAGATTCGAGGTAATGTTATCAAATTATTGTTCCACGCTTGAGCTGCCAGGTATGTATGTGCAATGATGGTAGACGCTACTAGGGTGCTAATTATTTCTTTTCCTTTTCATCTAGTCTGTTGGTGCCGGATGGCAGTGAAAAACTTGAAGACGAAGCAGAAGCACAGAAGCGTCTGGTTCTGTCCGAAATCGTCCGAAATTATGCATACAATGGAGTTGGCAGGGAAATATTTGGAACAAATTGAATGAAAGCGGAAAATGGTTACCATGAAATGGGGGGAAGGAGGGGGAAGGCCAAGATACGTGTGAAGTGTTTTGGAAAATCTTTGAATGCGAGCGCAAGGGCTTCGTGTAGTCGTGATGTTCGAACGTATCTAAGTGTCTTTTTGGGCAGGGTAACCGCTGCGCGATTTCAATTTGTTGGAATAGTGGATGCATTGAATGCGTTAAATGCGTATAATGTGTGCTTTCCGTAACGGTTATGGTCGTTAATTGTGTCAGGGCAGTTCGTTAATTGTTTGAACATCCTATTTGTCTCGGTTTGTTGGAGATACTGTTAACTAGGCCGGCGTGGATGCTAAGTATTTGTCAATAGCTTGATGAAAATACGGATAAGTAATCATAAGAGATTGTAGATACACATAATTAGGTAGAAAGTATTTGGCTATGGTTGGGTAGAATTGATCTCCACAGACATAGGTATCATGACCAGTTATCAGTTTACCAGTTACTTCCACAGTATAGCCAAACATCCACCCCGGAATTTAATTTCATATGGCTTAAATTCATATTCCGTAAGCACTCCATTCACTACTGTTTTCTTTACAGAAGCCCCAATCTAGACAGGAATGCAACATTTGATGCATTCGACGCACTGTCTGATTCCATCCAAAGACGTGTTTCCTTGTTCCCTCGCAATGAAATCGTTTTAGCGGGCGATTTCAATGTACACAATTCTCAGTGGCTTCGACATTCTGGACAGACAACACCCGAAGGAAGGTATGTTGAAATTTTTGCTGAGTTGAATCAACTTACTCAACTTGTGAATGAGCCCTCACGTATCCCCGATGCTGCTGGTCATACCACCAACACACTGGACTTGTTTCCTACCTCTCAGCCTGACAAATACACGATCGATGTATTGGAACCCCTAGGCTCGTCAGACCACTGCATGATATCAGCAAAATTCTCGAACTCCCACCATCCAGTTAAAGAAAAAGCTCCTAAGAGAACGCTATGGCTATACGAGAAAGCCAACTGGTGCGGCCTTAACAACTTCTTTCGGATCTTTAACTGGTCGTTGTGCTTCCTCGACAACGACGTTGACGCCGCAACTGATACTATCGCAAACATTATCCGAATCGGCATGGCAAATTTTATTTTATCGTGGTTTGACTTGAGCTGCAAAGAGGCTATTAGGCTCAGGGAGCTAAGTTTTCGGGCCTACAAGGCAAACAGTTCTGAGGAAAACCGAAAAAAGTACATACGAGCCAGAAATGACTGCAACACCCACATTCGACAGATTAAATTCCAATCCGACCAAAAATTAAGGCGTAAAATCCTTCAATGTCCCAAAGGTAGCAAAGGTTTCTGGGTGTTTGTATACCGACGCTCATCCACAATGACATTCCAGCTGTCACCCCCTTAGACAAAGCTAACCTACTTGCTGCCCATTTCGCAACCAGTTCTCAGCTGCCAGCTTGTACTTTGTCTCCGCCTGTACTAGAGTGCGTCAATTCCACCATGGGACTAATCCACTTCCGCACTCGTAAGGTCGCAAGGGTTCTTAAAGACCTCGACATACACAAATCCGCTGGTCCAGATGGTATTGCTCCAATAGTTCCGAAGAGGTGTTCTTCTACGCTAGCCAAACCACTGCGTAAGCTTTTTCACCTTTCCTACACCTCTGGGCTCTTTCCGAGTAGGTGGAAAACAGCATTTGTCCAGCCCATACCCAAAAAAGGCGAATCATCTTCTCCCTCCAACTACCGACCCTTTGCACTAACGTCCCTTCTTTCCAGGGTCATGGAAACGCTGATTAACCGTCAGCTTATGAAATATCTTGAATCACGGAAACTCCTCAATGACCGCCAATACGGTTTCCGCAGCAACAGATCCACTGGTGATATGATGGCATATCTCGCTGAAAAGTGGAATCACTCGCTTCACCAAGCAGGTGAAAGCAAAATTGTTGCACTGGATATTTCGAAAGCATTTGACAGGGTTTGGCACGAAGCCCTTTTGTCGAAAATGCGTGCTTTTGGGATCGATGAGCCTCTTTTTCAATGGACTAGAAGCTACCTTTCGAATCGTTCAATTCAAGCTGTTTTGGACGGATTCAAGTCTGATACTCACTTTGTAAATGCCGGTGTTCCGCAGGGCTCCGTTTTGTCTCCGACACTCTTTCTTATTTTTATAAATGATCTCTTGTCTGTTACTTCTAATCCAATTCACTCCTTCGCTGACGACAGTACCCTCAGCTTCTCATATTCGTTCACCAGTTTACGACCCTGCACTTCGGTTGTAGATAATGAGCGGCAGCGTATGTTAAGCTCATTAAATTCCGATATCGACAGCATCATCCAATGGAGTAAAAACAATAGAGTGGAATTGAATGCTTCCAAAACACAATGCTGTCTCTTGTCGTTAAAGCGTATAACTAACCCGCAGCCATTATCCATGAATGGCACTTGCACCTCAGAAACTGAAAAGCTTTCCATCCTGGGTATGAGTGTTGCTCACAATCTTAATTGGAGCGACCATATATTCAGTGTCGCCAAGGATGCTGCGAAATGCCTAGGCTTCTTATACAGATGCAAGAAATATTTCTCACCCTTAGACCTGGCTACTATCTATAAGGCGTTCATTCGCCCCAAATTAGAGTTTAACGCTCATGTCTGGTCCGGTGCTTCCAAGACCTCATTGCACCTACTAGACAGAATACAAAAACGAGCCATAAGACTGATAGGTGACTCCAGCATTACCAAAACATTAGACTCACTGGAAAACCGCAGGAATGTTACCTGCCTCTCCGTGTTTTATCGTTACTACCACCAAAAATGCTCTGATGAAATAGCCAGTTGCATTCCGCCCCTTCGACATTTCTCCCGCAATACACGTCTCTCTAGGAATGCTCACCAATATACCCCTAAGCCCGCTTTCGGACGTACTGTCAAATATAGAGAATCTTTCATTAACCGAACCACACGAATCTGGAACTCCCTGCCGGATTCGGTTTTCCCCCTTCAATGCAACATGCAAACATTTAAGATCAATGTCCATCGGCATCTCCTCTATTCCTCTTCCTTTCTACCTTCTGCCCGCACTGTGTCGCCGACATAATAAGGTTATTAGACCTTGAGTGCGCGCAAATAATTAAAAAAAAAATAACGAAGTCAGAGTTTACCTTCAATAAGCATTTTGAATCAGCATGCGAGACGGTTCCAACGATAACTGCAGCTCTGTCCCGAATAATAGCAAACATTGGAGGAACGAACCTGGCTGCAAAGGAAATTACTTCTATCAAGAGTGGAACACAATTTGGATCCCAGTGATGGTTATCAGATCTCATACAAAGGGTGGATAGGTATGTAGCTCAACCTATGCCTCAATACTCTATTTAGAGTTTGCGCAGGTTCAAGAGTTATACTCTTGTGATGTTTCTCACACAACCTGAACGGAGTGCCGTGATTTGGGTCGTAGATGTTCGTTCACTTCTACCCAGGGGTTGTTGTCCTAGATAGGATACGAACCGAACGAATTTTCACGATGGTTGTAGTTCCCAGCAAGGGTTCCATGCACTTATGGAGTTATATTAGATTTGACCATGAGTGCCATACCTTCATCAGTATTTTGATTATTGCCCATTCAAACCATCTGTGTTGCACAATTTTTTCGACAATGACAGACTCTGAACTACAGAGCTTCCGCTCGACGGTCGGTGATGTTTACCACTGCACCACGGCAGGGTGGAAAGATTAGCAGTGTTTGCGTCAAGCCTATGCAAGCACATCAGCTTCGCTATCTTCTAAATATCTCTGATCTCTAAGATGATTTAGAAGTGTTCAACCGTCTCAGACAAGCGCGGCCCTCACCGGGCCAGCCAGCCAATCAACTAGCTAGCTAAATAGCCAACCTGGCCATAGCCAGTCAACCTGGATACCAGCCAGCGAATTTGGAGGCCGATCAGCAGACTTGAGCGTCATCCAGCCAACCAAGCCACCAGACAGCCAACCTGCCCACCAGCCAGCCAGTCTGACCGCCAGCCAGTCAAACTGGCCACAAGCCAGTCACCCAACCTAGCCACCAGCCCGCCAACTTGGACGCCAACTGGCTTGCCTAGCTCCCAGCCAGCCAACTTGGACACCAGCAAACCAACGTGGCCACCAGCCAGCCAAACCAGCCGCCAGCCAACCAACCTGGTCACTAGTAAGCCAATCTCGCCACCAGCCAACAAACCTGAGCACCAGGCAGCTATCCTGGATCTCATCCGACCAATCCGGCTCACAGCCAGTCAACCTGGCCAACAGCCAGCCACCCTAGCCAGCAACTTGGCGAACTTGGCCACCAGCCAGTTAATCGGGCATCCAGCCAGCCAACTTGGACAGCAACTGGCTATCAGGCCACAAGCCAGTCAATCAGGCCACCACCCAGCCAGTCGGCCTACCAGCCGACCAACCTTGCTAGTAGCCAGCCAACCTGGGCACTAGCCAGCCAATTTGGCCACCAGTCAGCCAGCCTGGCCCCCAGACATCCAGCCAGGATACCAGTCAGCCAACCTAGCTATGATCCAGCTAACCTGGCCACCAGCCAACCAGTTTGATCACCAGCCAGTCAACCTTGACACCAGCCAGCCAACCTGGCCACCAGTTAGCCAACCTAGTCACCAATCAGCCACTCTGGCCACCAGTCAGCCAACCTAGTCAGCAGCCGGCTAACCTGGCCACCAGCTATCCAGCCTGACCAACAGCAAGCCAATGTGGCCACCAGCCAGCCAACATTGCCACCAGATAGCCAACCTGGCCACCAGCCAGCCAACCTGGCCACCAGCCAGCCAACCTGGCCAACAGCAAGCCAATCTGGCCAGCAGACATCCAACCTCGCCACCAGCCAGCCAACATTGCCACCAGCCAGCCAACCTTGCCATCAACCAACCAACCTTGCCAAAGGCTACTCAACCTTGGCACCGGCCAGCCAACCTTGCCACCAGTCAGCCAACCTGGCTACCAGCCAAACATCCTGGTTACCAGCTACTTAACCTATTCAGTTAGTTAGCACTAGTTAGTAAGATGACCATAATAAGTAAGGTCATTGCCAAGTAACCAAGATCAGTGACCTTGTTGAAAAGTTCAGTGACCTCGTCCAAAAGGTAAGTGTTCTTGGTTACTGGAAGTGACCTTGCTTCTTAGTAGTCATCTTACCAACTAGTGCTAACTAACTGGATAGGTAAGGTAGCTGGTAACCAGGATGTCTGGCTGGCTCCAACTAATTGGCTCTATCTAACTGGTAAGGTTAGGTAGCTGGCATTAAGGCTGGCTGGCTGGTGGTCAGGTTAGCTAGCAATTCGCCAGGTTGGCTGGCTGATGGCCAGGTTTTCTGGCTGGTGGCCAGGTCGGTTGGCTGGTGGTCAAGTTGGTGGAAAAATCCGAAAGTGCCGGTCGCAGCAGCTTTTCAATTGAATATCTCAGACAATGAATTACAGATGACCTTTCCCTTCTTCTTCTTCGGCATTACAGTTCATGGCGAACCTGGGCCTTCTTTAGAAAAAACCTCTCCAACTGGCACGGTCTTTCGAAAGTAGTGCCGCACGCCTAGTTGGTTGAAGTCCGCTTCCTTTCGCGTGCGCCACCTTAAATTAGGCCGTCCAAGACCGCGTCGGATTCAAAGAACTTCCGGGCCGAAGCTCTAGTTATCATGCGCTCTACCTAGCCGTCTTAAGCGCTGGACCCGTAGACGTCGTGCTACGTTCATGTCACTGTACAGCCCGTACAACTCACTAGTAAGCCTTCCTCGGGATGATAAGAGTCTGGTATATGGTTACCTTGGTTTTCCGATATAGGGCTCTGCTTCTCAGTTGCCTCCCGAGCCCAAAGAGACAGCGGTGTGCAGAAGTTGTTCTGCGTTTGATGCGCCCTGGCTAAAATGCCAGCGTTCGTGTCCTTTTTCAACGGCAGGATATATTTCGTCTTACCGCCAGTCCTATTATAGCCCCTTCCGCCTCAATGCTCTGACATCTGAGTTCGTCCAATTACGCCAATGTCACCGGCATATGCGGGCATTTGTACGGACTTAAAAAAGATCATTGGCGCCCAAAAACGGAAGACCGACACCAAGGACACCCTATAAGGAGTCGAAAAGAGCAGCCCTCTTAGAGAGGAGCGGCCATATCCTCTGATAAGGTCAGGATAGGGAAAGTTGACAGTGACAGTAGAATGACCGACGCAGATTGCGAGGATCGTCTACGGAAGCTAGCCACAACAACGGGCTTCTTTATTCAAGCTGAGAAGTTTGCTTTGGTGAATGGCACCTTCGTGGTGAGCTGGTCCTCTCAACGGACATCGGCCTGGATCATAGGCATGGTGCTGAAAATCACGCCTTTGGGATCTACTACCTATCAGGTAGTCAGTCTCTCTAAACTGATACGCGCCATATGCCAGATTTCGGAGAAACATGGAAACAAGCTGCATGTCCTGACTCGTTTGCGTTCGCAGAATTCAGGGCTTGCCACGACGACTTGGATTATCTATTCTTACAATGAGAGTAAGGACTGTCTGAAAAAGAGGGCTCTGCTCTGGTTATATGGACGAATAACGCCTCTATCAAGACTCTGAAATCTGCGTGTGACTCACATCCCTACCTTGGCATAGGTAGGATTCTATTTCACATCATTGGCTCGTTGCATGCGCCTTCAACGGTAGCTGCGACTGACACGATAAAACAACGCCGTAGCTGGTACATGACATCGCGCGTGGCAATGACTGAGGCCATTGAATTTGCTATGGCATCCTTAGATGGCTTTAAGTGCCAGGTACCGATGCAGCTGCTTCCTACTTTCAAAATAACTTTCAGCGCCTGGCAATTGCTTATATACCTATTCCAAGGCGCACGGGGAAAGAAGTTCTTATTCCCAAAATAGGGTAAGAGGATTACTCACGTGCCAAGAATTTTAGACCAGTCAAAAGAATGGAAAGACTGGTAGAGATGCCCATGTGCAAAGTTGCATGTATGCAAGTTCGAATGCATCCTCTCTTGGAGATGCAACATGCTTATCAGCGTGGAAAGCCATGCGAGACTGCGCTCCAAAACCTAGGTGGGAGTAAAGGCACTTTCGTCGACGTTGAGGGAACTTTCGATAACGCAAGTTTTGAGAGCATGTGTAACGTTGCTAGATGGATCAAAGCAGTACTCGAGCACAGAACATTGATCGCTAACACACAGCTCAGACAATGTGTCAAATCTGCCTTAAGCAGGGGCTGCCTGCGAGGTGGCGTCCTACCTCCGCTGGTGCTTGTCGTAGCCTATTGCACCTTCTGAAGCTCCTCATTTTTCTCCGTAAATCGAGGAAAATACTTTAATGTAAGGTGTCTGCCTGGCAGTACAATGGACTAGTATTTGGGTCTGAGTAGGTACTCCATCAAATAACAGGGGCATACAACAACAACAACAACAAAAAAAACATTAATGTCCATCTCAGAGACCTCCAGCTCTATTCTTCGTTAATACGAGTGGGTATGCAGAATGCGGATTTCTTCTCGAAACGGCCCACAGCTTCTTAGCCTCTTTAGACCGGTTGTGCTGTAGGGAAGGAGTAGAATAATCAGTCATGTCAGAAGTTCATACTAGTAAGCCTTGTAAGCCTAGTAAACCGTAACCGTAAAAAAACTACAAGCTCAGAAACAAACTGACGAATCTTGCAAAAATGGAAAAAGGACAACGATCTTCGGCTCTGTACGTGGAAGGTAGGATCCCTAAACAGATCACGTGCAGCCGAATAGCTTGCGACGCTCTAGACCGCTATAAGCGGACTCAACCGCCATCCAGGAAATGCGATGGAACGGCCCTGGCATAAAGCGTATGAAATACTATGACATCTACTACGGCCACCGGCAAGGCAAAAATTCCTAAGCTTTCGCGATGTGAGCAAACGGATCATTACGATCCGTATCGAGGCCACATTTTCTAACATCAGCCTGATCTGCGTCCACACCCCCACTGAAGACAAGGATGACACCGCCAGAGATGAGTTCTACGATCTCCTAGACAGAACGCATATTCTATTTCCCAGCTTGGACTTCAAAATTGTACTAGAGACTTCAATGCTAAGCTGGGTAAGGGAAGCATCTTTGAACGAGTCATCGGCATCGACGTCAGACACTCCTCCACTATTCTTGATCTTCGAGCTTTCCGAGGATCTAATATCTCGTAGTAGCGGGCTATTACGAATGCAGTGGAGTAGAGTAAGAATACAAAGTTACGACGATGGAAAGCTACTATCGCAAGAAACCGCTCGTGCTTTTACCGATTGCGTCTCCCTTAAGCTCTCCAATATACCTCAACCATCCACGCTGTCAATAAACAACAGTGGAACCTCTGCAAATAACCCCTGAAAGGCACTGTATCTGAAGTCTTGGGCTTCGAGGCTCCACCTCGAAGAAACATCTGGTTCGATGACGAGTGCAGGAGGATTCATACAGTGAAGCAGAAGGCATATAGAGCCTCGCTGTATAAAAGAATAAGAGCAGTTCTTGAGCTCTACGGGCTTAAAAGAAGGTAGGAACATAAACTTCTCAGGAGAAAGATGAAAGGGCACTAGAAGCGCGCGATTGAGGATTTGGAGAGGTGTTACTGCAGTTTATCGAAAGTTTTATCAACAGATAAAGCGAAGGCTATAAAGCCAGAAGGAAAGCCTGTAGGGATGAGAACGGACTCCTAGTAGTAGCATCGCAGTCGATGCTGAGAATATTGAAAAACCACTTCTGCAGACCATGGAACTTCGATAATACTGCACCGACTACAGAAGAATAAGCCTTCTTAACATCACCTACAAAATCTTCTCTGCCGTTTTGTGTCCGTTCGTAAATAAGCTGATAGGTCCTCTTCAGTGCGGATTCAGACCAGGGAAGTCCACCATTGACCAAATCCTCACACTACGGCAGATCTTGGAGAAAACCAAAGAATTTCAAGTCGACATCCACCATCTATTCGTCGACTTCATACGACAGCGTAATTAGAGACGAGCTATACAACGCTATGTCTACCTTTGACATACCCGCTAAACTCGTTAGACCTTTCTGGATGACTTTGGAGAATGCTCGCTGCTCCCTCCGAATCGGTGAAAAGCTGACTTAGGCAGGGCGGTGCGCTGTCGTGATAGAAAT
This sequence comes from Eumerus sabulonum, assembly GCA_951905685.1. Lineage (NCBI taxonomy): Eukaryota > Metazoa > Arthropoda > Insecta > Diptera > Syrphidae > Eumerus > Eumerus sabulonum. Next base: position 14,416,520 of record OX645060.1, read on the forward strand.
GATTGTGCAAAAATCACTGGCCTACCAGGAGGCACAATTTATTTGAAATCCTCAGAACTCCTCACATACACGGATGACATTGTCATAATCGGAAGAACACAGCGAGATGTCAATGAGGCGTTCACGAGTATTGAGTCGGAGACGGCGAAAATAGATTTGGCAGTAAACGAGGGCAAAACTGATGCTGATATGCTATTATTAAAAAAGGATGCTCGCCACCCACGTCTTCGCCAGCACGTATGTATTGGCAGATATAAGTACGAGGTAGTTAAGGACTTCATCTAACTTGGCCCCGCAGTGACCTGGAACAGCGACATCAGTTCCGAAATCATACGCAGCTCAGGAGGCAATTGAGTAATAGAGCTCTCTCCCGAACGACAAAGTTGATTCTGTACAAGACCCTTAATATCCTGGTCATGCTGTATGGCGCAGAAGCACTATCAACACTATCAAAAGCGGATGAGAAGTTCCTTGGTCGTTTTGAGAGGAAGGTTGTGCGTCGGATTTTCGGTCCTATTCACTGGTGATGAAGGAAAAGATTCAACCACGAGCATTGCGGCCTGTACAGCGACATGAGTCTAGTCAGGCCTCTAAGGGTTCAACGACTAAGAAGGCTAGGCCATATAGAGCGAATGAACACCAGCCCGGAGAGTCTTTGAATCTAACTCCGAGGGACGAAGACACAGAAGACGGTCGCACTGAAGATAGGCGCAAAAAGGTGGAAGGGGACCTCAGTCAACTGGGTGCGCCGCAATTGAAAAGGCTAGCAAATGATCGAGCTAGTTGGAGTGGCATGTTGGTTGAGGCACAGGCTCACCCTAAATTCTAGCGCCCGATAAGAAGAAGAATCGACCATGTGCTCATTGACGCAAGGCACGCGTCAAACATCCTGGATGTGCGAACATTCAGAGGGGCAAATGTCGACTCTGACCATTCCTCGTAGCAGCAAGATTCAGAGCCCGACTGTCCAATGTCAGAAAGCTACACCAGCCCATCAGGAGGAGGTTCGACATTGGACGCCTGAGCACACCGGAGGTTGCCAAAGTCTACAGGGAGCAGCTGAGCGAAAGGCTCTACGGTATGCCTACGTCGAACACAAATGCCAATAATATGTGGCTGCATTGCCGCTCAGCCATTCAGGAAGTAGCCGAAACCACCTTAGGATACCTACCACCCCCGACAAGAAATCCGCGGTATGATGGCGAGTGTGAGCAGAAAAAGGCAGCAACCGACGAGGCGTACCAAAAGGCGCAGCAGAGGAAAACCAGGGCAGCGCGAGAAGAGTACCGAGCCAGAAGAAGGGAGGAGAAGAAACTACTGCGACAAAAGAAAAGAATCTTCGCAGCCTCCCAGCTCAAGGATATCGAGGAGTCTAGGGATAAACATAAAACACGAGCTTTTTACAAGAGGGGCACCCAGGCTCTTCGAAACTGCGAGGGTAATCTTGTCACCGACCCGCAGGGAATAGTGGATGTATTTAAGCAGCATTTCCAGCAGCTACTTAACGAGCATGACCAAGAGAGAGTGGTAGGGACCGAGGAAATCCCAACTCCAGCCGCTGAAGTAGTCCTCCCACCCAGCATCGAAGCAAGTCGGCACAGCTATTCAAACGCTGAAGAACAACAAGGCCGCAGGCTCAGATGGCTTGCCGTCAGAGCTCTTCAAGGCTGGCGGCGATGTTCTGGCAGGGAGCATGCACCAGATCATCTGCAGAATTTCGGAAGATGAAAGCATACCCGACGACTGGAATACCAGCTCTATATGCCCCATCCACAAAAAAGGCGATTCTGCCTCTTGCAAGAACTATAGAGGTATATCCCTGCTCAATGTCGCATACAAGATCCTGTCTAGCGTATTGTGTGAACGTCTAAAACCATTTTGCACCGCACTAATCGGCAGCTACCAGTTCGGAACATGCACCGGATTTCGGCAAGGAGATGCGCTGTCATGTGACTACTTCAAACTGGTGCTGGAGCAGATAGTGCGACGGGCAGGCGTCAACAGGGAAGGCACTATCTTTTACAAGTCCATCCAGCTGCTAGGATACGCGGATGATATCGACATCATCGCGTGTTCTCGCCGTGGCATTGTGGAAGCATTCACGGCGATTGAAGAGCAGGCGAAACGAATTGGTCTTAAGATCAATGAGGACAAAACGAAATACATGCTGTCAAGCAAAAACCAATCCGTCGCTCACCACCTGGGACAAAATATAACAATTGACAGCTACAACTTCGAGGTAGTTAAGGAGTTTGTCTACATCGGGGCAAACGTAAATTCCACAAATGACACCACAGTGGAGATCCGGCGTAGAATCGCCCTTGGCAACCGCTGCTACTTCGGCTTGTCCAAACAACTGGGGTCAAAACTCCTTACTCGAAAGACCAAAGTCATGCTTTACAAAAGGCTCATTCTGCCAGTCTTGCTGTACGGAGCCGAAAGCTGGACGATAAGCAGGACAGCGGAGCTGATTTTGGGTTCTTTCGAAAGAAAAATCCTGCGCTGGATATTTGGTCCTGTCTGTGAGGAAGGTGAATGGAGAAGAAGACACAACCGCGAACCCTACGAGCTGTACCAAGATGTGGATGTAGTCCGGAAGGCAAGGATCCGTCGACTACACTGGCTCCGCCACATCGAGCGCATGGACATCAACGCTCCAGCTAAGAGGGTCTTCGACTCCGAGCCTCCTGGTTCGAGAGGAAGAGGAAGACCGAACCTCCGGTATAAAGACCAAGTAATCGCGGATGTAAGACATCTTGGTCTTGACAACTGGAAGCAGCGTGCCCGGGACCGGGCATGATGGAAGGCAGCTATAGCTCAGGCTCAGATCCCCCATGGATCGCAGGCCTGATAAGTAAGTAAGTAAGTAAGTAAGATAAGAAGAAGAAGCCAGCATGACTTGACCAACAACTAGTTGTGCCTAGAGTGAGGACCAGTATCAGTGAATATTATTTTCAGTGAAAGTGGTGACTGCGCTCAACCTTTCCGCAGAAGTCGTCTAGGGCTTACTGTTAAATTTTTTTTTTTTTTTAAATAATTTGCGCGCACTCAAGATCTAATAACCTTATTATGTCGGCAACACAGTGCGGGCAGTAGATAGAAAGGAAGAGGAATATAGGAGATGCCGATGGACATTGATCTTAAATGCTTGCATGTTGCATTGAAGGGGGAACACCGAATCCGGCAGGGATTCCAGATTCGTGTGGTTCGGTTAATGAAAGATTCTCTATATTCGACAGTACGTCCGAAAGCGGGCTTCAGAGTATATTGGTGAGCATTCCTAGAGAGACGTGTATTGCGGGAGAAATGTTGAAGGGGCGGAATGCAACTGGCTATTTCATCAGAGCATTTTTGGTGGTAGTAACGATAAAACAGGGAGAGGCAGGTAACATTCCTGCAGTGTTCCAGTGAGTCTAATGTTTTGGTAATGCTGGAGTCACCTATCAGTTTTATGGCTCGTTATTGGATTCTGTCTCGTAGGTGCAATGAGGTCTTGGAAGCACCGGACCAGACATGAGCGTTAAACTCTAATTAGGGGCGAATGAACGCCTTATAGATTGTAGCCAGGTCTAAGGGTGAGAAATATTTCTTGCATCTGTATAAGAAGCCTAGGCATTTCGCAGCATTCTTGGCGACACTGAATATATGGTCGCTCCAATTAAGATTGTGAGCAACACTCATACCCAGGATGGAAAGCTTTTCAGTTTCTGAGATGCAAGTGCCATTCATGGATAATGGCTGCGGGTTAGTTGTACGCTATAACGACAAGAGACAGCATTCCACTCAATTGTTTTTACTCCATTGGATGATGCTGTCGATATCGGAATTTAATGAGCTTAACACACGCTGCCGCTCATTATCTACAACCGAAGTGCAGGGTCGTAAACTGGTGAACGAAGCTGAGGGTAAGCTGAGGGTACTGAGGTCAGCGAAGGAGTGAATTGGATTAGAAGTAACAGACAAGAGATCATTTACAAAAGAAAGAAAGAGTGTCGGAGACAAAACGGAGCCCTGGGGAACACCGGCATTTACAAAGTGAGTATCAGACTTGAATCCGTCCAAAACAACTTGAATTGAACGACTCGAAAGGTAGCTTCTAATCCATTGAAAGAGAGACTCTTCGATCCCAAAAGCACGCATTTTCGACAAAAGGGCATCGTGCCAAACCCTGTCGAATGCTTTCGAAATATCCAGTGCAACAATTTTGCTTTCACCTGCTTGGTGAAGCGAGTGATTCCACTTTTCAGCGAGATATGCCATCATATCACCAGTGGATCTGTTGCTGCGGAAACCGTATTGGCGGCCATTGAGGAGTTTCCGTGATTCAAGATATTTCATAAGCTGACGGTTAATCAGCGTTTCCATGACCTTGGAAAGAAGGGACGTTAGTGCAATGGGTCGGTAGTTGGAGGGAGAAGATGATTCGCCATTTTTGGGTATGGGCTGGACAAATGCTGTTTTCCACCTACTCGGAAAGAGCCCAGAGGTGTAGGAAAGGTGAAAAAGCCTACGCAGTGGTTTTGCAAGCGTAGAAGAACACCTCTTCGGAACTATTGGGGCAATACCATCTGGACCAGCGGATTTGTGTATGTCGAGGTCTTTAAGAACCCTTGCGACTGTGGAACCCTTGCGGAAGTGGATTAGTCCCATGGTGGAATTGACGCACTCTAGTACAGGCGGAGACTAAGTACAAGCTGGCAGCTGAGAACTGGTTGCGAAATGGGCAGCAAGTAGGTTAGCTTTGTCTAAGGGGGTGACAACTGGAATGTCATTGTGGATGAGCGTCGGTATAGACGACTTAGTTGAGTTTTTTACGTTTTTTACAAACGACCAGAAACTTTTGCTACCTTTGGGGCATTGAAGGATTTTACGCCTTAATTTTTGGTCGGATTGGAACCTAACCCGTCGAATGTGGGTGTTGCAGTCGTTTCTGGCTCGTATGTACTTTTTTCGGTTTTCCTCAGAACTATTTGCCTTGTAGGCCCGAAAACTTAGCTCCCTGAGCCTAATAGCCTCTTTGCAGCTCAAGTCAAACCACGAATTATCCTTAGGCCTGGTGCTTTTAATTTTGCTGGGAATAAAAGTTGCCATGCCGATTCGTTTGCGATAGTATCGGTTGCGGCGTCCACGTCGTTGTCGAGGAAGCACAACGACCAGTTAAAGATCCGAAAGAAGTTGTTAAGGCCGCACCAGTTGGCTTTCTCGTATAGCCATAGTTTAGAAGTTTTTTTTTTAGAAGTTTAGTTTATTTCATTTCAAAAGTGCAATGAAGCATCCACATAAGAATGATTACAGTGAGTTTCAGTATTATACATTTTACATTTGTTATTTTCTTATATGAAATTCATAAATACTCAAACAGAATTCTGGGTTTGAAAATGAAATATTATTAATGCACTTTGTGGTTTAATCCAACCAGTGGTAAGTGCATGATTACAGTTTAAAATTCAGTATTTAAATTAAAGTAGTAAAGCCGAGGATAGGAATATCGAGAAGAAGAACCACTATATGCTATTGGAAGCAAAGCGAAATAAATGGAGATACAAAATAATAGATGAAAAATAAATTATTAAGACTTAATGAAATTGGAAGAAAGCATAACAATTGCACGTTGTTATAATGTAAAAGTATCTTAAGATAATAGTTGAAGAAGGGACTCCACTTCAGATCTTGAGAGCAGCCATGTCCTAAGTTGTTTTAGGAATTGGTAACTATCTGGTAGGATATTGGATATATCAGATGGCAGTTTGTTGAAAATAAAAGGTGCTATAGTTGCTATGAAGCGTCTATTGTGCTCTTTACTAGCCCTAGGAACGTAAACGGTAGACGCAGTTCTAAAAGAATATACCATATTTCTATAGTCTATATTTCCACTTCTAATAAAGAATATTTTGAGAGCTTTGTATATAAATAAGTAACGAAGTGGTAGTATTTTCGCTGCTTGAAATAAGGGCATTGAGGGCTCAAATCTGTTTTTACACAGTAGGACTCGAACTATTTTCTTCTGTGCTGCAATAATAGGGCTCAGGTTGCTGATGTAAGCACACCCCCAGCATGCAAGACCATATTCGAGGCGTGATTGCACCATTGTGTAATATATAGTTAAAAGTAGCCTATGCGGGACAAGCTTACGAAGGTAGTACATTTTGCTCAATGCTAGGTATAGAATTTTTTTTAGAGGCATTATGTGTGACTTTCAGTTCAATTTGTTATCTATTATGACCCCTAGACACTTGATTTCCTTTTCGAAATCAAAGACAAAACATTTATTTGTGCAATTCTGTTTGTCACAAAGCACATGATGAGAGGTGATACCTTCAATTATTGTACTTGAATACGATAATGAAAAACACATAGCTTTGGACTTTGCACTAAGTAAGAGTTGATGATAACTGAGCCAAATACTTATTAAATGCAAGTCAGAATTTATTTGGTCGCGGAGTGAAGCTAGAGAATAGTCTACATATGATAGAGCTAGATCGTCAGCATAACCAATTAACTTGCCGTTGAACGGTAGATTAAATATAGAATTTATGTAAACAAGGAACAGTATTGGTCCTAGTACTGAGCCCTGAGGTACACCAGTGTTGGGACACATTTCTTCCCTGGTTAAAAAACCATTTATTTTGACACGCTGTTTTCGATTAGACAAGTAGGACTTAAACCAATCGGACATATTGCCTCTAAGACCAGCGTTATTGAGTTTTTCTAGTAATAAGTTATGGCTAACTAGGTCAAATGCTTTTGTTAGATCGAGAAATAGTCCAACTGTTTTTTTATTGCTATCTAGTCCACTATATATTCTTTTTAAGAAAGCCAGAATTGCGTCTTCAGTGCACTTCCCTTTCACAAATCCAAACTGCAGTGTGTTAAGAAATTTAGTCTTGTCGAAGAAGGTGAGCATTTTGTTTGCAATGACCTTTTCAAATATTTTTGAGAATACAGATATTAAACATATTGGTCTATAGTTGTTAGCGTCACTTCGATCACCTTTTTTGTACACAGGGATAATTAACGAGGATTTGAGACAGTCGGGGAATATTCCATTCTGAAGCTAATATTGATAATGTACGTCAATGGATTTAGAATCAACATACATATCTTCTTAATCATGGCATTGCTTATGCCATCTATACCACATGAATTTTTAGTTTTTAGGCTGTAAATAATAGCGAGAAGTTCAGAGTTACTAATTGGCCAGTAATAAAATGAAAGCGGATTAGATTTATCTTGTAGATGTCTCTTATTATTTTTATTTAGTTTAATACATAAATCAGGTTTATGTTTTCCGGCTACACTAATAAAGAAATTGTTAAATTCATTGCCCATATCCTCATTACTGTTTGCAATTTTGTTCCCTATCTTAAGTGACTTAATTTCGGACTCTTTTTCGTTTTTACCTAATATCTTGTTAACTAGACGCCATTGCTCTTTGGGATTATGTCGATTTTCAGCAAATTTATGTAAAATTCACATTTTTGCTTATCTATGAGGTTGCGCACACTAGTTTGAAGCTCTTTATATATCTGTTTGACTAAAGGCTGATGCATTCTTTTCTTATTTTTCGAATAAAATTTATTTCTTATTTCTTTTATTTTCGCACAGATACTATCATTTATCCATGGTTTAATCCTAGAGAACCTAACTCCTTGCTTCTCACTTTTGCAGTCACTTACAGACCCTCACAAAAGTATTCGGAATTATGTTTTCTTTCATAATTTCAGCAATTAAAAGTGAAAAAATGTAATTTGTTCACAAAAAGTTCATACCAAATCATTATTTATTCTTTATTCATAAACAATTTAACAAAACATAACATAATTCTTCGATATAACAGTAAAAACAAACAACGCAAACAAAACAACAGCAAATTCTATATCACAAAAATATTCGGAAATTAGTTGAATCGTTCATAAAACATGACAATAATAAATTCAAATTAAAAATTAGTAGCGTGTAGCAAACCCTTTTTGTTTAATAACTTCTTTAAGCCTATTTGGCATCGACTTCACAAGTTTTTTTGTTGTTTCAGGACCTATTTTGTTCCATTCTCGTGAAATAGCCTCCTTCAGCGATGATTTGCTTGTTATCGGATGCTTGCGAATTTTTTTCTCTATGATCGCCCATAAATGCTCTATGGGGTTAAGGTCTGGAGACTGGGGTGGAGTTTTCAACTGACTTGGAGTATTATACAAGACCCATAGCTTGGTATTGTGTGCCGTATGCTTTGGATCGTTATCATGTTGGAATATATAACGATCCGAAAGCAACATTTTTTCAGCACTGGCATTTAAATTCGTTTTTAATATATCAATATATTGATGATGGTTCATCGTACTTTCGATAAATTGCATACATCCAACTCCATTCGCACTCATACAACCCCAAAGCATGACATTGCCACCTCCGTGTTTTACAGTGGGTATAGTGTTGCTAGGGTGCATTTCTTGTCCCACCTTTCTCCAGACCTTATGTCCTCCATCTGGTCCAAAAATATTTATTTTGGTTTCGTCACTAAAAATAACTCTATTCCAAAACTCTTCAGAACAGTTTAAGTGCTCTTTAGCAAAGTTTAATCGCTTCTTGCGGTTCACTTCACTTATCAGTGGTTTGCACCGTGGAGTACGACCATTGTAGCCAGCACTTCTGAGTACTCTGCGCACAGTTTCATCACTTACGTGAACGTTGCTGTATTCAGCCATGTCTCGATTTATTTCTGGGGCGGATTTTTTAGGGTCTTGTTTTATTTTCCGAATTATAGCTGCCTTTTCCCGCAAATTTAATTTCGTAGGGCGTCCAGATCGCTGTTGTAATTTAATTATATTTCGTTTTAGAATGCTGTGGATTGTTGAAATGCTTCTGTTTAAATCAGAGGCTATTTCTTTTAACTTTTTCCCTTCATTGTGCATTCGAAAAATTATTTTCCTTTCTTCTTCGGTAGTTTCTTTCGATTTCCTTCCCATTTTATTAAAAGTTTACGATTATAATAAAATAAAGAACAATGTGTACAAAACCTCGCTTTTTGTGCCTCCAAATGCTGACTCTCTTCTAAATACAGAAGTGAACAGTTTATTTCAAGAATAAATTAAAACTTCAACAAGTATTTACGGTTATCTTCAGATATTCCGAATACTTATGTGACATGGGATTCACCAACTTCAAATGAATTTTAGTTGTTTTTACTGTTACATACAGAAAATGTGTGATATTTATTTTAATTATTTATGAATAAAGAATAAATAATGATTTAGTATTAACTTTTTGTGAACAAATTACATTTTTTCACTTTTAATTGCTGAAATTATGAAAGAAAACATAATTCCGAATACTTTTGTGAGGGTCTGTATATACACTTTAAGTTTTTCAATAAAGTTTGAGGAGGCACTGGAGGGACAATCCGTGCGATAAACAGAGTCCCATGTTTCTAATAATAGACATAGACTCAATTTTGAATAATCTATTTGAGATGTTTCTTGCGCGAAACCCCTAGTATACAGATTTGATCTGTTTCCATCAGTAATCTTGTTTAAAAAGTGTTTCATAACTATGCCAATTGAATAATGGTCAGTTATACCAATTTCCAGAATGTAAGGGTAGATATTAGTAAGATCGCTGGATTTGAAAAATATGTGGTCAACGCATGACTTTGACTTATCGCCAACTCTTGTTAGAAGATTAATGAGTGCTTGAAAACCTAAAGACGATAGCATAAGCATATAGTCCTCACAGTCCTTTGGAAGATTGAGTATATTGATATTTATGTCCCCCACTAGACAGATATTATCACACTTTATAGAGCACAATAGACGTTGAAGTTCATTGATAAAAATATTGCTATGTACAAACTGCAATCGATATACACAAAAGAAAGTCACAAAGAAATTCTTACCTAGTTTTAATTTTATGATAACGCAATCAGCACTTTCCATATCTGGAGTGGAGACCCCCTCTTAGGAGCTTTTTCTTTAACTGGATGGTGGGAGTTCGAGAATTTTGCTGATATCATGCAGTGGTCTGACGAGCCTAGGGGTTCCAATACATCGATCGTGTATTTGTCAGGCTGAGAGGTTAGAAACAAGTCCAGTGTGTTGGCGGTATGACCAGCAACATCGGGGATACGTGATGGCTCATTCACAAGTTGAGTTAAGTGATTTGACTCAGCAAAAATTTCAACATACCTTCCTTCGGGTGTTGTCTGTCCAGAATGTCGAAGCCACTGAGAATTGTGTACATTGAAATCGCCCGCTAAAACGATTTCAGTGCGAGGGAACAGGGAAACAATTCTTTGGATGGAATCAGACAGTGCGTCGAATGCATCAAATGTTGCATTCCTGTCTAGATTGGGGCTTCTATAAGGAAAACAGTAGTGAATGGAGTGGTTACGGAATATGAATTTGGCTATACTGTGGAAGTAACTGGTAAGTACGGACATAAATGGCGAGACCGCGGCGAGAAACGAAAAATGGCACTAAGCTATATCCAGGAAGACTGAAGTAATCACAAAGTGCCAAACACATGCAATCGTCTTCTCCATTTCGAATTACAATCACACCTGCCATTGCCATAGCACGCAAAGTCAAAAATATTTTAATTTCGCCAACTCTTACCGAATTTCCCATTCGCCAGCTCCCATTACCCTCAATCCTTATCAGCGCCGAATCTTTTCGTGCAATGCACGTTTCTGCTACTCCCCATCCATGTGACCAGACCATAAAACCATTCAATCCAACCATCTTTCTCCCGTTATACCACAACGACACACGCAATTTCATCTACTCATAGTTTGTTTAAATTAATTCTCTTAACCAACCGATTGGTGTAATAATTTAAATTTGTTATCTAGCCCCGTATCAGCAGCCCTAGCCCTCTTCCGTCTTCCATGGCCCGCTGGCAATTATGACCTAAATTAATTATATCGCATTTACGGACACGACCTGGTCGACTCTAATGACTCTGCAGCACTCGCTGTAGCCAAGAACCCTACCATACCAGCTTTGCACCTCGAAACCCAGTCCCAAACCTCATGCTCAGCTGCCAAGCCACCAAAGATTCCCAAAAAGTAGAAGCGAACCGAACACAAAATGAAAAATAAATAAATCCAGGAAGCGCGTTCCCCCGAATTTAACACACACGAACAACTGCGGTCCGAGTTAGCCATTCTCTTCTGGACTATGTTAATTAAAACAGATGTCTTGAGACATCGGCGCACGGAATTTTATGCTCAAGTGCGTCTGGTTGGGTTTCTTTAATTTCTAAACGGACGCGCACCTCACCATTATCCAATCATATTTTCTTCATATTTTGATAACCCCTTCGCTCGAAAATGAAAACAAAAACCGAAGGAGGAAAGGAACGAACGGACGAAGAGGGCCGAAATGAGTTGTTAGTCGTTCGGTCGTTATTAGTTTGGCAGTAATGGCCCTGGTGCGAGCCGAACAAACACACATTTTGGGCAGACAATTGAATATAGAGCGAGAGACGAAGTGCACATGGATATGGATGTGGGACGTGGTGATGATGTTTCACGATCCATGGAGCCGGTGGAGTTTTACTAACTGGCAAATGGTGAGAGCTTCATTAGGATGGATGATGGCCGGGTCAGCTGGCAAGCGGTGGAATGGCGTTTAAACAAATTGTGTGCTGCTGAGGCGATGGGGTTAGCCAAAAGATGAGTTTTATGGATGAAGGCATTTCACTTTGTACTTCGGAGTTTTGACAGAATCATTGGGTTGTCAAATTGATGCATGCGATAGTCCGTCGTCCTTGCGAATAATATTGAGCATTAAGCGGTTCTATCTTGGAGATTGTCATGCTTCGCAGCCCGCTGATAGCCTATGGCGGTGGACAGTTTGATTCTCCAGAGGAGTTTGACAAACGGATACAAGTTGTGAATATATTCATTAAGTGAAGAGTATGAGGGTAAACGAGGGTAGGACGAACTGAAGTCTTTTGAATATCGAGGAATCTAGGGACAAGCATAAAATGCGGGCCTTTTCTAAGCAAGCAAAAAGCCTTGCAGGAGGCTTCAAGAAAGGCACCCAGCGGCATTTCCAGCTGCTGCTTAACGAAAACAACCAAGAGATAGTGGTAGTGACTGAAGAAATCCTAACTCCAGCCGCTGAAGTAATCCTCCAAACCAGCGTCTAAGAAGTCGGCATGGCCATTAAAAAGCTGAAGAACAACAAGGCCGCAGTCTCAGATGGCTTGCCATCAGATGTTTTGGTGGAGAGCATGCACCAGATCATCTGCCGAATTTGGGAAGAGGAAAGCATGCCCGACGACTGGAATATCAGAGGCTATCCTACCTCTTGCAAGATCTATAGAGGTATATCCCTGCTCAATGTCGCATACAAGATCCTTTCCAGCGTACTGTGTGAACGTCTAAGGTCGTTTTACTTACTTACTTACTCAGGTGGCGCTAAAATCCGTGGTGAATCTGGGCCTCAACCAACGTTTACAAAGGCCTCATTGATATCTCGCTTGCAATGCTTACAAAGGCCTCATTGATATCTCGCTGTTTCTGTCCAGCCACGTCAATGTCGTCCGCGTAGGGTCTCCTTTCCTATGGACAGGGCAAACAATGCTGTGATTCCATTCGTCGGGCATGCTTTCCTCCAAAAGAGATGGTGCATGCGCCTTACCAGCTCATCTCCAACCGCCTTAAGAAGCTCAGCGGACAGCCCGTCTGCGCCCGCGGCTTTACCAGACTTAAGTCTTGATATCGCTAGTTCGACTTCCTCTAGGTCGGGTGGACAGATTCTCTTACATCGTCGTCCATTACGAATGGATCGTTCTGCCTGACAGTGGTATCTTATCTGTCATCGCCGTTATAAAGGCTGCAGAAGTGGTCTTGCCAAATCCTCAGCTTCGACTGTGATTCCACTACCATTTTCATCCCTGCTGGCCGCCGCTCTGGCTTTGTAGCCATGGCATGTTCGTTTTACTTTATTGTAAAACTTACGGGCGCCATTTCTGCGGAAGCATCTCTCTGTCTCCTCGATCTCACGCTTTCCGTTTTCTCTCTTCTTTCTTCTGAAAAGCGTGTGTTCTTCTCTTCTCTTCTGCCCATAGATTTCGCGTGCAGCTCTCGTCCGTCGTTGCAGCATGGCTTTATGTGCCTCTAGTTTTGCTGCATGGTCTTGTTCGCATTGTTCATCGAACCAGGGGTTTCTAGGTGGTGGCGGTTTGAAACCCAGCACCTCTGAGGCAGCGTCTCTGACGGCGCTCTGGCAATGCGCCCATTCCTTCTCTATTGTTTGTGCTGCTGTGGGCGGATTTTTAGAGAGCCTGGAGGAGACACGATCGGCAAAGATTCTGGCAGTCTCTTCCGATTGTAGCTTCCCAACGTCCTACTCGACTCCGTTGATTCCGAGAAATTCGCATCGGTACCTTGGCTGCAACAAGGTAGTGATCCGAGTCGATGTTGGCTCTTGAAAAGGTATCGACAATCAAGGATGTTGGAGGAGTGTCTGCCGTCGATCACAATGTGATCAATTTGATTGATTGTCGATTGATCGAAAGACCGCCAGGTCCCCTTATGGATGTTGAGGTGTGGGAATCGTGTACTTGCTACCTCGAGATTATGTCCCGCCATAAAGTCCACTAGCCTTAGTCCGTTTTCTGACGTGGTGTTGTCTCATAGCCTAGTGATTATAAATTCCAGACCGAAGCCTGCCAGGATATGAATGGACAACTGGTAGTAGAGCGGCTGTCGATGCTGAGAATTTGGAGGAATCATTAAACAGCTAGGAAGACACCGCTGTCAGGCAGAATGTTCCACTCAATTTGGACGACTATAGACAAGAATTCCGTCCCTCGGACTTTGATGAGGTCAACATAGCAACATCAAGGCTGAAGTCAAACAAAGCTGCTGGAGCGGAAGGCTCATGCACCGACTCAACCAACTTGATATGCGTGCAGCTGCCAAAAGGTCGTGCTAACTGGAGAAGTTAGATGGTTGTGGCCCAAGTCCACCCTGCACGATAGCGCCGCGTAAGACGAAGAAAAACTACTTACACGTCTTATAGATTTGAACGCAATATTCCGTAAAGATGTCACACGGAGTAGCCTTTCTCCTTTCCAGTTACACCAGAGACGTGTAACTTTCAAACGACGTTAATAATACGGGCCATCAGTACGAACAATTCGTGCTCCGAACGTCAGGGGTACGCCTACTTACTAAACAGCACCTTGTCTCTTCAAAAACTCTCTCCGCAGATTACCATTAAAGCTATTGCTCTACTCCAGTAACTGATTGGACTTTATCAGAAGTTGCATTACGTTTCTGTTTTTGTAAGCTATCTTATGATGGCAGTAGGGAACTGATCTACGGAATCCATGTGTTGTAATAGACGTGCGTACCAGCCACCCAGGAACTATGGGCTGGGAACGAATGCCTATATGGTCTTAGGGACCCAGATTCTGCTTTAATATATCGAACACACTGTTATTGGACAATTTCTGCCAAAATGATTTATAAAGGGGACAGAGGAATTGAAAACTTCGTCTTCGCTTATTAAGGCGCTTCTTTAGAGCGGTTCTGAATAAACACATTAAGATCCCACCTAAAGTAAGGATGTGTTCCATAAGCCCCATTAAGGGAAATCGGTACCTTGGCTTAATGTGGATCTTTAATGCGCACACAGGGAATCCAGGAGTCGAATTCAGAAGATGACTTCCCACTTCTGTGAGAGCTACCACTTACCTGGTTAGAGCTATCATAAAGGGCAATGCAAACGGCGAATATTCATATGCATATGCATATTGGATGGGTATGGGTAAAAATAATTATCCCACGGTACAGGGAAAGTAATAAATTGCTGGTGCATTGCATATGGGAGCTATATTCGCAGAACCCATTACAGCAGACGATAGAGTTTGGTTTTCTAAACTTAACCATACAAAACGTCCTCTAACTGATTGAAACCCACAACAGGAGAGTCACATGAGCCTAAAAGAAATTCCCAGTCCAGAACCTTTTAAGCAATTTGGAACCTTGACGTGGAGAGGTTCCAATTAATCAGGAGATGCTCCATCCCAAATCCGGTCATTCCAAACAGCATCTCTCCTGTCATAAAACTGAAAGTACGCTTCACAATGCCAATGGAATCATGCTCCTCATCGCATCACAGCACGGCATCACAACATCCGTGCCTCGCTTGCCACTACGCCAATCATTTAGCCGTCGTTGAAGATGACCATCGTCACCGTTTGCGATAGTGATGACTGCGACAGCGTGGCCACTCTCCACGTTGCCGCCATCGTATGTGTGAATCGTGATAATCTTCCCTAAGCGCCACAATAACACTATCAACTTTAAATGGTCATTTGATCGTGTGCGCGCACAATACTTCAGCTCGGTTACAATTGCACAACTGTAGCTCCAGCCGCTGCTGGAATGGAGACTTCCTGCTTCTTTTTTTCTGCCACTTTGACCAATGCCTGATGCCTGATTGGCGACAATGTCGACGACGACATCGCAAAGATATTTCCCCGTATAGGTGTCGCCGATGGTATTTAGTTGTGCAGTTTTATTATTCGTTTTTATATTTATCTCTTACTCTCTACTTCAACTATTTTGTCCATTGTAACGATGACAATGATGCAGGGATTCCAGATGGACATGCTCCATGGTATAAAAACACCATCAGACGCTATCAGCGAAGCGCCACACAGATGGACAATAAATGCGAATAAGAAATACGAAAGAAAAAAATTAAAACGACGCGAGGGAATTAAATTGATTCATAAACATTGTCGATCGAGTTAAAAGTAGATCTTTTGGAACGATGGAACTAGACAAACTACTAACTGTCCATCGGAGACATAATGAGATTCTCTAGCTTCGAAACTGTACATACTAAAAGAGGAGTGGCGTCACATAATCCTGGTAATTTTCCGATCAAAGATTTAGCTACGTTCATCGTAGGATATGTTCCATGAATAACGTCTGCTTCCGTTCGGGGTTGGTGGTGTTGATTCGATTTCATTATCAGCTTGGACGACAAGCTCACTCGGCAGGTTTGTTTTATTATTTTTTTCTTTCCTTTTCTTTCGATTTGAAACCCTTTTCAACCTAAAGCACACCACACAAGCGAAATTGAGGCCAAAAACACAGGGGAAATGAGAATTGGTGTATAATGAATGGATGGACACCTAATGAATAATGTATTGGTGAGATTGTTACTTTTCGTGTTTATTTGACTATTTCCCGGTCGTGTGTGCGGTGTACGGATGCGAATTTACCAAACGTCTGGCTTACAGAAATGTGGACAGTAATTATGCATGCCAACGAAGAGATGGAATCTTTAACTCAAAAACAAAAAAAACAAAAGGAACACACAACAGAAATAAAATCGTCGTGCGCGCGAGGTAATTAAACAAACCAAATCTGTGGCACGAAGTAGCGAGTTGAGGTGGCGATAGAGAGCGGCTATTTTGGTTTAAAATGAATACTAAGCGCATGCTTCAGACACATGGGACCGGACAGAACCGAAAGTTGTTTCAATTGTCAATTGTGAACAAAAGAGTTGGTGTGCGAACTGGCAAAACTTTTCTTCATCACTTTTTCGGCCTTTGCTCCAACGCCGTTTGTACTGTTTGCCTATGTCATTTATCTATCGTCAAACAGTAGCTAACGGGATGCATATGAATCATTCTCTTGTCACACGGTCATCCATACATCTCTCTATTCGAGCAAATGTACAAGAAAAGAAACTCGAATGGCATGAAAAACCTCAACTTGCATAAACATTGTCGTTGATTGAATGAAATTTATTTGCGTGCTACATCTGCTTTGTATGCCCTTATTCGTGGCATAAGCATCCGCGTTCATTTGATGTTGTGAGGACAAGATGTAGAACATAATAGACGGCACCTCGATACCACTCGATACTGGACCCTTCGATTGACGAACGGACGTTCAAGGATCATTCTGAAGTACCCGTGCAATCATTACCAACCTCATACAATGGGTGTGAAGTTGATATAGTGTGATACGTAGTTCGCTATCGCCGTGACACAATTTTAAGTTATTAATGTCAACACAAGAGCTGTGACAATAGTTTTCAAGTACCCGATCTCAAGCGACATTTTCCAATCCATCCATTGTACTTTGACACCACTGCCATATACTACATACATATACGCACCAACGAATTGTATCTACTTTCTTTTTAGCGCTTGAATAAGGAACAGCCTCGTTCCGGTGGAACATTTGTTTGTCTCCTATTATTCGTCTTCATTTCACGCTACATCATGACATGTTAAGGATTCCTGGTGATGCTTAGTTCGTCTTCGTCGCCCTGTATCTTCTTTGTTTTGATATAAACGTGAGAAAGAGGCATTCTATAAATTATTATGAAATTTTTCGGTTCTTCGTTTTTTCTTGTCGCTTTTTCCTTCTCGCCATTACATGCAAACGTTCACAAGTACGACAGTGTGGCAGGAATTTTGTGATGGTACTTAAACAGGCAAGCGAATGCATCGCAAAGGAATGTGTGTCACATGCAGCAGCACACTAGAGATATTCTATCTAGTTATAAGAATTGGTGTGCGAGTGTATGTGAATAGGAGTATAATGTACATTTGTTTGCTTTCGCTGGGCGCGCAAATGATGCAACATCATGAGATTGCGCGCATCTTGCTCTATGCATATTTGTTGATTCGTGAAGGTGAAACAGAGGTGGACCTTAGGCTCATAGATATTACTGCTATGATTTTGGTCACAAAGAATTTGAATTATATAGTTCGTGAATGTTGCGGATTATTCTCTGGCTTTGTGCTGCCCTTGAAGGAGGCATTGCATATGGCTTTGGGCATTTTATACACAAGATGCAGATCGGGACGAAGATGAAGCTAAGGCTGAGGCGGTAGTGTAATGCAGAAGCTACAAAACGGGATGGGGTTATGTTAAACACGCAAGATATTGACACGATCATGAAATAGCGGTTGAGGTTAAGTATTTTTGTTTTTTCTTTATACAAATGTGGTTAGGATTGCCATCCGGTAATGGAATTTCTGCATTTTGGTGCGACGAACTCCACGATTATAGGAAGGCGTGAGGTATCACACTAGCAAACGAAGCAAGCCAGACAAATAATCTGAAGAATACACTCTGATCTTGAGCGTTCAACACGCTTTGAACTTATAGGAAGGAGGCATAAGAAAGGCTTGTGGAAGTAGTATACTAAGAGGGTATGTGGTGCAAGGATTTATAGATGGGAGGTTTTTCGGTCCAGATGCTAAATTGTCCGAATTTCCCACTCGAACGTTTTATAAGTCAACCTGGCAGGTGACAATGTCGGGTAGGTAATATGTAGCAATACGGGGGATATTGTTTTCTACTATGACGGAGGGCCGGACAGGTGCAGAGCAGGTTTTGAATGGACTCAGCCTCCCCTTCGTCTTCACAGGTCCTGCAGAAGTCGTTCGAAACTTACCCTGTTTCTGTGACTACTTATCAGGCCAGCGATCCATGGAGGATCTGAGCTTGAGCTATAGCTGCCTTCGATCCTTGACGGTCCCGGGCACGCTGCTTCCAGTTGTCAAGACCAAGATGTCTTACATCTGCGATTACTTGGTCTTTATACCGGAGGTTCGGTCTTCCTCTTCTTCTCGAACCAGGAGGCTCGGAGTCGAAGACCCTCTTTGCTGGAGCGTTGATGTCCATGCGCTCGATGTGGCCGAGCCAGTGCAGTCGACGGATCCTTGCCTTCCGGACAACATCCACATCTTGGTACAGCTCGTAGAGTTCGCTGTAGTGTCTTCTTGTCCACTCACCTTCCTCACAGACAAGACCAAATATCCGGCGCAGAATTTTTCTTTCGAAAGAACCCAAAGTCAGCTCTGCTGTCCTGCTTATCGTCCAGCTTTCGGCTCCATACAGCAAGACTGGCAGAATGAGCGTTTTGTAAAGCATGACTTTGGTCTTTCGAGTGAGGAGTTTTGACCCAAGTTGTTTGGACAAACCGAAGTAGCAGTGGTTGCCAAGGGTGATTCCATGCAGGATCTCCACTGTGGTGTCATTTTGGAGGTTACGTTAGCCCCGGGGTAGACAAGCTCCTTATTATAGCTTTCAACCGTCATATTTTTAGGGTGGCGCGACACAGCCGGATGGCAAGCCATCTGACCCTGCGACCCTGTTGTTCTTCAGCTTCTGAATAGCTGTGCCTAATTCTTCGATGCTGGGTGGGAGGACTACGTCAGCGTCTGGAGTTGGGATTTCCTCGGTCCCTACCACTCTCTCTTGGTCATGCTCGTTAAGCAGCTGCTGGAAATGCTGCTTAAATACATCCACTATTCCCTGCGGGTCGGTGACAAGATTACCCTCGCAGTTTCGAAGAGCCTGGGTGCCCTTTTTAAGCCTCCTGCAAGGCCTTTGGCTTTCTTGTAAAAGGCTCGTGTCTTATGTTTATCCCTAGACTCCTCGATATTATTGAGCTGGGAGGCTGCTTCCTTCTTCTGGCTCGGTACTTTTCTTGCGCTGCCCTGGTTTTCCTCTGCAGCGCCTTTTGGTACGCCTCGTCGGTTGCTGCCTTTTTCTGCTCACACTCGCCATCATACCACGGGTTTCTTGTCGGGGGTGGTAGGTATCCTAAGGTGGTTTCGGCTACTTCCTGAATGGCTGAGTGGCAATGCAGCCACATATTATTGGCATTTGTGTTCGACGTAGGCATACCGTAGAGTCTTTCGCTCAGCTGCTCCCTGTAGACTCTGGCAACCTCCGGTGTGCTCAGGCGCCCAATGTCGAACCTCCTCCTGATGGGCTGACATTGGACTGTCGAGCTCTGAATCTTACTGCCTCTGAATGTTCGCACATCCAGGATGTTTGACGAGTGCCTTGCGTCAATGAGCACATGGTCGATTTGGTTGGCGGTTCGACCGTACGGAGATCGCCAGGTTACTGTGTGGATTCGCTTGCGGGGGAATCTTGTGCTACTTATCACCGCATTACGAGCTGTCGCAAAGTCAGCGATTCGGAAGCCGTTATCTGTTGTTGTATCGTGGAGGCTGTGCTTTCCGATCACTCCGCCAAGGGTGTTTTCCTTCCCGATTTTGGCGTTGAAGTCCCCGAGAACGATTTTTACATCGTTGTCCGGACAAGTTCCGTAGGCGTTGTCCAGGAGGTCATAGACGTCCTCCTTGATAGGGTCTTCAGCTTCGTCGGTAGGGGCGTGTGCACATATAAGGCTGATGTTATAAAATCTGCCTCTGATGCGGATCACAGCCAGGCGATCACTTATAGGTTTAAAGTCGATGACCTCCGACCTTAACCGCTTTCCCACGACAAATCCGCATCCCAGTAAGTGCAACCTTTTGTGACGGCTGTAATGTCGCAATTTTTCTTCCTAATCATACCGTTTCCTATCCAGCGTATTTCCTGGACCGCAGTAATACCCGCCTTGTACTGCGTGGGGATTCCTTCTAGTTTATGAGCAGCCCCGGGAGTGTACAGGGCTCTGACATTCCATGAGCATACTCGCAAATCGTGTTCCTTTTTCGTGCGTTGTCGTCGTCGAGTATCCGTCCGTGTATCCAAGGCATCTTGCTCATTCATAACTTATAGGTTTTTTACGTGGGCTGATTGTTAGCCCGCCGCACAACCGCCATTCTGGTCGGAATTTTTTTTCGCTGCATACGTTTGTTCACCTCCCAACGGTTGTTGAAGAGGCTATCCAGAGGAGGCCGTATGTCAACTTGACCCGGGCATTTAAACAGGGATCGTTGCTGGCATCTCACCAGGTTGAGAGTAATCAACAACTTTACCCTGTATGTCCGAGCCCATGCCCCCCTAGTCTCTGTGAATGACTGCCAATAAGATAGTGACCAGTGATGACACCAACGATTATGCTGATGTCGGTTCCTTTTAGGGGGATTAACCCCGTGGTTCGCTGTCGGTCAAGTCGTGGTCAGATTTGCCTGGCGGTTAGGCAGGTATACCCTTGGGTCTATCTCAACCATGGCTTGATTCGTTAGCTCTAATTTAATAGTTGCTAGTGATGTACCAACGTAGGCCATATTAGTTCATTGCGTCGTTCTTTGTTGGGCGAGCATGTCAGCTCTCTCATTTCCTGAAATGTTGCTGTATCCTGGCACCCATAATAGGTGAATGTTAAACTGTTCAGTCATCTCGTTATGAGGTCGGCGGCAGTCAAGTTTTGCCTTGGATGTGTAGGCATAAGACTCCAACGGTTTCAGGGCAGCTTGGCTGTCAGTGAAAATTCGAATGTCTCAGCCAAGACAGCCTAGAAGACGCTGCAATGGTCTGGTAGTTTTAAGGCCAGATTCAGTTTTAATTGTTTGCCAAAGACTCCGCTACACACCCCGTCTTTGGTTTTTACCCGTCTATGTTAAAGTCCACGTAACCCCTGTGGAGTCGCGCTTATCGGGACCATTTTTTTCTATCCAGGTAAGTTATTTTGAACTTTTTTTCAAAGACCGTGGTAGGCTCAATGTAATGGGAATTCTCTGCCCAAGTTGTCGTATTGTTCAGCATAGAAGCAGGGCCGGTAATACAGCTCGTCCATTTTGAGCCGGCCCTTCATCTCACAGCCGTATATGCGGCTAGCTGCTTGTCTTGGATATCGAGTGGGTTTAGGTGGAGTAGCATGTTGATCGCCGCCGTTGGAGTAGACGTTAGGGCCCCGGTGATGCACATGCCTGCATTGTCTAATGCAGTCCACCAGACTAAAACACCCTACAATAGAATAGGTCTAACGACTGTGATGTACAATTATAGAGTTAT
Source organism: Eumerus sabulonum (assembly GCA_951905685.1). NCBI lineage: Eukaryota > Metazoa > Arthropoda > Insecta > Diptera > Syrphidae > Eumerus > Eumerus sabulonum. Next base: position 14,438,265 of record OX645060.1, read on the forward strand.
TTTGGGGCTGAAGCCTAATTTTTTCCCTAAGGCTCTTGCAAGTATAGAGAGCTGTGGTTACCTTCCTTCCTCGTTCAGTAGTATTTTCATTTTAGGTTAATTTCCTGTCCATGATGATGCCAAGATATTTGACCCTAGAGGAAGTGGTTAGCCTAGTACCGAGTAGAGTGAATGGACATGTGTCCGGAATTTTGTGCTTCCTACAAGTGAAGAGTACAAGTTCCGTTTTCTGGGGGTATATCCCGAGTCCATTATCTTGTGCCCACCTGCACAATGTGGAACTCGCTTGCGGTCATTCAGGGTAGACACTTATTTACCTGAGTTGGCAATAGCAACATCATCAGCGTAGGCAATAACATCAAGCCTTCGTTCTCTAGTTTAGTTAGTTATTCGTTTGTGAGGCACCTTGTGGAGTGCCTCTGGGGTCCCCATTTAGAGAAGATCTTGCGTGTTGAAAGCATCTCGCCAATCAACTCTACTAGAATCCTTTCTACTTTTAAGTTTTCTAATCCTTTCGTAATTGCTTTCGGTGTGACGTTGTTGAAAGCTCCCTCTATGTCCTAAAAAGCTACTAAGGTGTATTCTTTGAGGTGGATTGATCTTTCAATTTTCCTCACCAAGGTGTACAGGCCATTTCGGCCGATTTACGTTCGAACCCCGACAACAGCCATGTCATCAAACGTGTTCTTTTCACGGTGTTTCTCCTCAGCGGGGTACTGACAAGACCCCCTGCAGTATAATTGTCAAGAAAAGCTTCTCGAATCTCGCCGTTCGGAACCGGCAATAAAATGTAGGCCCCTTTCACACACAACATGGGTGATTGAGAGTAGCTCGGCTTTGGTCCTTCATGGACTGTAACGCCAACATACATACATACAATACCCATAAATTGATGTGGATATTGACCGTGGAAGCAAGTAGACCAAGGCGGGTTCAGGTCCTGAGGAACTCTGCTCTGAGTGAGTTTACTCTACCGACTTTGTTCAGGAAGGCCTTAAATGTGAGCTAGTGTATGAAGCTTGGAGCTGATTATAGGGTTGGACACAGCTTAGAGTGCAGCTAGGCTCTCACTGCAGCGCTTTTTACTCTTCCACATATGCTCCACAACAAAGTGTAAAGCGATCTGGAGTGCGTATATTTCTGAACAACCGACTTGAAGGCATCTTTAAAAATGCGAAGACAATCCCTTCCAAAAATTCTACTGTAAAGTTATAGCGCAATAGGATGATAGCTGTCATCGCGTCCGAGGGCATATCCAAGAGGCACGTAAAAGCACTGTCATGGCCATGCGAGTTGTATCAAACACCTTTTCTCTTGACACGAAAAATGGCTTTCAGAGCACACCCTCTGATAAATATATCAAGAAGTGGAAGCTGAGGCAAACCGTTCTTTGAAGTTTGGCGGAAGAGGCTTCGACATGTTTGCGTGTTAGTCTGCTCCACCGGGCAACCGATGCATATTAGATTGTAAGTCTTATCATTACCATGTAAGTCCAAAGGACCTTTTGCGTCGATAAGCCCCACGTTTTGCCAAAAGCACCTTTGCACTGCCAGAAAACTGACAGCGCTTTGCTGGTTTTTGAATCAACATGCTTCGACCAAAGAAGCTTGCTATCTAAGGTGACTTCCAGGTACTTAGCTTCCGTGGATACCGGAATGGGGATGCCTTTTAGTATCAGCTGAGTCATGCCAGTATTTTTCCGCCTTCTCGTGAAGAGAACGACATCGGTCTTAAGAGGATTGACCGACAGCCCATTCCTGATACACCAATCAACGATCACATTTAGCGCCGCCTGTGCTTTGAGACGGACAGCCGCTAAGCATGAGCCGACAGAAAGAACGGCGATATCATCCGCATAGGCCCGGGCATAGATTCCAAAGGCATTGAGAGTGTCAAGCATACAGTCGACTGGTCGAGGCCTGTATCAGCGATCTACAAGATCAGTGCTTAATCTAGGTCATGCCGTCTGTCAGCGTTATACATGCTGTCAAAAGTTGCACTATCAAAAGCTCTCTCAATGTCAACGAAAATGTCCTGCGCGTACTCTTTCCTTTCGAGTGTGCATTTAATTCTCCTATCCAGGTTTTGAAGCGCAGACTCGCAGGATTTTTTGCGCTGATGAGCATGTTGCATGTTGCTGAGGGCGCCCGTGGCACAGTGGTTAGAGTGTTGAACTCAGGCGCGCAATGAGTGAGTTTGAATCTCGATGACACCAACGCCATCGAATGTTTATTTCGCGGCGTACCTCCTCAGCGGGGCACTGGCAAAACCCCCCGTATTATAATTGCTTTCGACTCAAGCCGTTCAGAATCGGCATTAAACTGTAGGTCCCTTTCACCTTTGTTATAAATAAACCACATATTACATGGGCGATTGAGAGAAGCTTGGCTCCGGTCTTTCATGGGCTGTAACGTTACCAAAGAAGAAGTAGGTTGCATCTCCCAAAGAAGGTGCATTCGAAAGGTAACTTTGCGCACGTGTATCTCTACCAGTCTCTCCATGCTTTTCAACAGGAAGGATGTCAAGTGAGTAATCGTCTTTTCCTATTTTCAGGATAAGGACTACTTTACTACGTACGCTAAGGAATAGGTATATAGCCAAGTGCCAGGCTAGCAGTGAAAATTCTTTTCAAAGTAGGGAGCACCTGCCTTATACCTTTTACCAGCATGACGTGGTATATTCCAGGGTATATCCTGCCTGGTGACTTAAGCCCATCAAAGGATGCCACAGCAAACTCAATGGCATCAGTCGTTGCCACGCGCAAAGTAATGTATCAGCTACGTCGAGTTGTCGCTTCAGTCGCAGTTACCGTTGAAAGCGTATGCATTGAGCCGGTGATCGTATGGTTACCCGGGAAATGGGTCTGAGGCAGTACACTGGCAGTTTCCGTTTAGACTCAGTAAAGGTATCATCAGGTCTTCGGGGTGCATCTAGCTTTGTCTTGCTAGTCGCGCTTAGAGATTTGATCCCTTCGCTGAAGGCATTTTAAGAATCATTCTTCGATATACGAATAAGCTCCTTATATACCTTTTGGCTCGATTGATACTGGCATTCTACCAAGGAACCAACTTCCTGCAGGAAGGGTTGCTGGCAAGATATGCGAGTTCATAACAATTGGTGCTGACGCTACTCAGATTGTCAACAGCATTTTTCGTTCTATGCTTAGTGGATTTCTCAAGCTCCTCTCTAAACAGTACCCAGTCCGTCTTCCTCGGATTCCGTCTGGCAAGGAATAGATCCCACAACTTAATCGGAATTCGATATATCTGTGGTCCGACAGCGTAGCATCTGGTAAGACTCTCTAGTTAGTGGTGGCCTTTACATATCTCTTACTTACTTACTTACTTACTTATCAGGCCAGCGATCCATGGAGGATCTGAGCCTGAGCTATAGCTGCCTTCCATCCTTGACGGTCGCGGGCACGCTGCTTCCAGTTGTCAAGACCAAGATGTCTTACATCCGCGATTACTTGGTCTTTATACCGGAGGTTCGGTCTTCCTCTTCTTCTCGAACCAGGAGGCTCGGAGTCGAAGACCCTCTTAGCTGGAGCGTTGATGTCCATGCGCTCGAAACTCGTTGGTCTTTTCCAGGATTTGCCGAAGTGTGAAAATTCGGTCTGTAGTCGATTTACCGGGCGAGAAGCCGCACTGGTAGCTGCCGATTAGTGCGGTGCAAAATGGTTTTAGACGTTCACACAATGCGCTGGACAGGATCTTGTATGCGACAATGAGCAGGGATATACCTCTATAGTTCTTGCAAGAGGTGGGATCGCCTTTTTTGTGGAGCCATCTGAGCCGTCTGAGCCTGCGGCCTTGTTGTTCTTCAGCTTCTGAATAGCTGTGCCGACTTCTTCGATGCTGGGTGGGAGGACTACTTCAGCGGCTGGAGTTGGGATTTCCTCGGTCCCTACCACTCTCTCTTGGTCATGCTGCTTAAATACATCCACTATTCCCTGCGGGTCGGTGACAAGATTACCCTCGCAGTTTCGAAGAGCCTGGGTGCCCTTTTTGAAGCCTCCTGCAAGGCCTTTGGCTTTCTTGTAAAAGGCTCGTATTTTATGTTTATCCCTAGACTCCTCGATATCCTTGAGCTGGGAGGCTGCGAAGATTCTTTTCTTTTGTAGCAGTAGTTTTTACTCCTCCCTTCTTCTGGCTCGGTACTCTTCTTGCGCTGCCCTGGTTTTCCTCTGCAGCGCCTTTTGGTACGCCTCGTCGGTTGCTGCCTTTTTCTGCTCACACTCGCCATCATACCACGGGTTTCTTGTCGGGGGTGGTAGGTATCCTAAGGTGGTTTCGGCTAGTTCCTGAATGGCTGAGCGGCAACGCAGCCACATATTATTGGCATTTGTGTTCGACGTAGGCATACCGTAGAGTCTTTCGCTCAGCTGTTCCCTGTAGACTCTGGCAACTTCCGGTGTGCTCAGGCGCCCAATGTCGAACCTCCTCCTGGTGGGCTGGTGCAGCTTTCTAACATTGAACTGTCGAGCTCTGAATCTTGCTGCCTCTGAATGTTCGCACATCCAAGATGTTTGACGAGTGCCTTGCGTCAATGAGCACATGGTCGATTTGGTTGGCGGTTCGACCGTCCGGAGATCGCCAGGTTGCTGTGTGGATTCGCTTGCGAGGGAATCTTGTGCTACTTATCACCGCATTACGAGCTGTCGCAAAATCAGCGAGTCGGAAGCCGTTATCTGTAGTTGTATCGTGGAGGCTGTGCTTTCCGATCACTCCGCCAAGGGTGCTCTCCTTTCCGATTTTGGCGTTGAAGTCCCCGAGCACGATTTTTACATCGTACTCCGGACAAGCTTCGTAGGCGTTGTCCAGGAGGTCAAAGAAGTCCTCCTTGATAGGGTTTTCAGCCCCGTCGGTAGGGGCTTGTGCACATATAAGGCTGATGTTGTAAAATCTGCCTTTGATGCGGATCACAGCCAGGCGATCACTTATAGGTTTAAAGTCGATGACCTTGGACCTTAACCGCTTTCCCACGACAAATCCGCATCCCAGTAAGTGCAACCTTTTGTGACAGCTGTAATAAATGTCGCAATTTTTCTTCCCAATCATACCGTTTCCTATCCAGCGTATTTCCTGGACCGCAGTAATATCCGCCTTGTACTGCGTGAGGATTCCTTCTAGTTTATGAGCAGCTCCGGGAGTGTACAGGGTTCTGACATTCCAGGAGCATACTCGCAAATCGTGTTCCTTTTTCGTGCGTTGTCGTCGTCGAGTATCCGTCCGTGTATCCGAGGCATCTTGCTCATTCATAACTTTAGGTTTTTTTTACGTGGGCGGATTGTTAGCCCGCCGCACAACCGCCATTCTGGTCGGGGTTTTTTTCACTGCATACGTTTGTTCCCAACAAACGGTTGTTGAAGAGGCTATCCAGAGGGCGCCGCGAGGAGGCCGTATGTCAACTTGACCCGGGCATTTAAACAGGGATCGTTGCTGGCATCTCGCCAGGTTGAGAGCAATAAACAACTTTACCCTGTATGTCCGAGCCCATTCGCCCTTTACATATCTCTTACATAGGGTTAAGTAAGTCACCTCCTGTCATCTCGCCGTGATAAACGTTGTTTTTGAGTCAATATTGCTGATGGTAAGGTCAGACGAAAGGCCGTCCCCTTTTAGCTTTCTATTGTTGCTCCCCACGCCTGAGTTTGCTTCAGGCATACTTTCGATGGGCTACTGTTCGCCAGTACTCAACGATCATTGCTAATCTTACCGGCTGGAATCAGTTTTCAATAAAGCAAACATTTGCGTGAAATGGAATCGTCCCGGTGCCAACAGCGATATCACTCAATCAACCGTCCTACCAAACCATACAAGAATTAGGACGCACACACTTCACATGCAACAAAGTCAAGCCAGCAATTGGATGGTCCTCAGGTTTCCTTACCCAAAAACCTACGTACACATGTACGTACTGTCTAACAACCTATCTGCCGCTTTGTTGATTCCCCGGTCGACGGTTGGCCAGTTAGTTCATCTGAATCTTCTTCGATGATGTAAACAAAACAGGTGAAATGGTTCCACATCTTTCGCGTCGCACTTCCCGCTTTCTTCCTCTTTCGAAACAGTTCATTACGCCCGCGGCCGCTTGTATGAGTGTTGATTAAAGAAAAAATGGACAAAACCACGGACGAGATGGCATCTTCATGGACTTGTTGCTACTCTCTTCTCTTTTTGTTTCGATCCATCTTCTGGCACATGGTTTTGCATCAACTTTCGTTCTCCTCCACCGAGTGGAAAGGTCCAGTTTTGTCACGTTCGACGGGGGGGACTAAAGCTCGGTGCTATGCTGTTGGTCAACAGTGTCAGTGGTAGTGATGTGACCCTTCCATCGTCATTTTCGAATTCGTTGTTGTTCTCCTGTTTATCTGCCGTATCTTTTTTTGGAGGAAACGCGCGTGCAGGTGTAATTTCGTCCGGTTCGGATCAGTTGAGTCCTGAGTGCAAACAGGTTGCACAAGAGCCGAAACTCTTTTCTGTGTTTTTTGTCTTTCATTTTGGTAAGCCGAGGGAAAGAGAGATGAAAAATGACGGCACCATCACGGATGGATGTGGATGTTCCGATGCGGATGGATGAGGTTTGTCGTTGCTACTTTCATGCCACTTCACTCCATCACCATGCATGCTGGTTTGCCTGTTCCGTGTGCCATGTTTTATGCTCCCGGGACGGGAAAGAATGACCAGAATGGATTACAGGTCTGGTTTAATGCAGCAGGATGCAAGGTGTTTGGCGTTAGGGTTATTTTCTTCTTCTTCTTCTTCTTCTTCTGACTCTCGCTCAGGCTCAGGCTCAGGTTTAGGCTCTTTGCTTTTGTGATTTCATTTCTTTTTTCTTCCCCCATCCGTTTTCGGCGATGGAGAACGGTTTCAATTAACTCTACAATCATGATAACGACAACTTACACGCAATGGGTCTTCAGATCTCTCAAGACTTAAGGACTTTAGGTCCTTTAGTATGTTGAACAGTTTGTTCTGCGGGATTATTGCATGCGTGTCCCTGTTTTTCTCTTCAGTTTTTTTGGGGAAAATTGAATTATTAAAAGAAAGTCGTTATCGTCTTGATGGGCGGCTTTAAGAGGGATTAAGGCACTTATTGTGGGAATACATTAAATGCTTTTATGGCAGTTATCTGTTGGTATCAGAAGAATTAATTGGTTTTTATTGGCCGGCAATTGGTATTGGAACAAGCGACAAATTGCTACATTTTGGTTCATGGAGTTGTAAAAGGAGCTTTAGGGACGCTTACGTGAGTCTGATGCTTTTGCATGCAACACGTTTTAGAAGGTCATCTCCAACGTTGCATCATTCAGTTAAAGAGGTTAGGTTAGATCAGTTGGGTGCCCTATTGACATGAGGTCAAGGCTGACTTAGACTACGAGGAGTCCATTGTGCCCAGTTTGAAATCTAACCCGAGGGGAACCTGTTAGTTTCCAGAACCACCCAGATGCAGTTAAGAATCTTAGCAGTTTGTTCAGCTTAATGTCTCTTGCCTCCTCTAAGCCCGGCACGTACTAATGCTAACTAATTTCAGCTCGGGTGACCAGACGGTGGTGGAGGTTACAGGAAAGGAGGGTGCACTCACGATGGCTTCCGTTTACCTACCGCACGACGAAGGCACGAACGTCCCCTCTAGGGAAACAAGGTTATTGATCGCAATGGCCAAACAGGGTAAGAAGAACTTAGTCGTAGGGTGTGATGCTAACGCCCATCACACTACCTGGGGTAGCTCTACTACTAATAGTAGGGGTGAGGCTTTGTTCAGTTTTGTCCTTTTTACTACCCCTCTTCTTCTTCTTCTAAGTGGGCGCTACAGTTCGGGGTGAACCTGGGCCTCAACCAACATGCCCCTCCATCTAGCACGACCTTTCGCTAGCCTTTTCCATTGCCGCACACCCAGTTGGCTGAGGTCCCCTTCCACCTGTGTGCGCCATCTTAAGGGCGGCCGTCCTCTGCTTCTTCGTCCTTCGGGGATGGATTCAAAGACTCTCCAGGCTGGAGCTGTGGTGTCCATTCGCACTATATGGCCCAGCCATCTTAGGCGTTGAATCCGTAAAGTAAAGTTCGTGGTTGAATCTTCTCCTCCATCCCCCGTCTGCGTTTATAGGCCCAAAAATCACGCGCAAAATCTTTCTCTCGAATCGACCAAGGGCCTCCTCATCCGCTTTTGATAGTGTCCATGCTTCAGTGCCGTACAACAGGACCGGGATGATAAGAGTCTTATATAGAGTCAACTTTGTCGTTCGGGAGAGGGCTCTATTACTCAGTTGCCTCCTGAGCCCAAAGAAACAGCGATTGGCAAGAGTGATTCTGCGTTTGATTTCTGAACTGATGTCGTTGTTCCAGGTCACTGCGGAGCCAAGGTAGACGAAGTCCTTAACTACCTCGAACTTATATTTGCCTATACAAACGTACTGGCCGAGACGTCGGTGTTGAGCGTCCTTTTTTGATGACAGCGTATATCTAGTTTTGCCCTCGATTACCGCCAAACCAATTTTCGCCGCCTCCATCTCAATACTCGCAAACGCCTCATCGACATCTTGCTGTGATCTACCTATTATGTCAATATCGTCGGCGTATGCAAGGAGTTGCGAGGATTCGAAATAGATTGTGCCTCTTGTATTGGCCAGTGATTTTTGCCCAATAATTTCCAATATGATGTTGAAGAAATCACACGACAGCGCATCGCCCTGCCTAAATCCTTTTTCGACATCAAAACTATCGGTAAGGTGTTCACAGATTCGGATGGAGCAGCGAGCATTCTCCAAAGTCATCCTGCATAGTCTGACGAGCTTAGCAGGTATGTCAAAGGTAGACATAGCGTTGTGTAGCTCGTCTCTAATTACGCTGTCGTATGCGGCTTTGAAGTCGACAAATAGGTGGTGAGTGTCGACTTGAAATTCATTGGCTTTTTCCAGGATCTGCCGTAGTGTGAAGATTGGGTCGATGGTGGATTTTCCTGGCCTGAATCCACACTGATAAGGACTTATCAGCTTATTTACAAAAGGCTTCAGGCTTTCACACAAAACGGCAGAGAAGATTTTGTAAGCGATGTTAAGGAGACTTATTGCTCTATAGTTGGCGCAATCAGAGGGGTATCCTGTCTTGTGGATACGGGCATACGTTGCTGAGACTCCATTCCTCGGGCATGCTTTCCTCTAACCATGTCTTAAGGATGAGCTGGTGCATGCTCCCCACCAGGTCATCCCCAACTGCATTGAAGAGCTCAGCAGACAGTCCGTCTGCGCCAACAGCTTTATTCGACTTGAGCTCCGATATGGTAATCTTAACTTCGTCGAGGTTAGGGGGTCAGCATTCTCTGCGGTCTCCGTCGATTAGAAATGGATCATTCTGCCTGACAGCGGTACATTGACTAACATCGCCGTTATACAGTCTGCTGAAGTGGTTTTTCCATATTCTCAGCACCGATTGCGGTTCTACTACTAGGAGTCCGTTCTCATCCCTGCAGGCTTCCGATCTGGCTTTATAACCTTGGCATGCTCGCTTTATCTGTTGATAAAACTTTCGAACGTCACGCCTGCAGTAACACCTCTCCAAATCCTCAATCGCGCGCTTCTCGTGCTCTTTCTTCTTTCTTCTAAGATGCTTATGCTCCTCCCTTCTTTTTAACTCGTAGAGCTCACGAGCTGCTCTTGTATGCTGCGAGGCCTTATATGCAACCTGCTTGGCTGTATAAATCCTCCTGCACTCGTCATCGAACCAGGTATTTCTCTGTGGTGGAGCCTTGAAACCCAAAACTTCGGATGCAGAGCTTTTCAGGGCTTGTTTGCAAAGTCTCCACTGCTGTTCTATTGATAGTGTGGAGGATTGAGGTGTATTGGAGACGCGATCGGTAAAAGCACGAGCGGATTCTGGCGATAGTAGCTTTCCGACGTCATAACTTTGTATTCTTACACTACTCCGTTGCGTTCGTAATATCCGTAAGAGCATCTTGGCTACTACAAGATAGTGGTCTGAGTCGGTGTTAGCCCCTCGGAAAGTTCGAACATCAGGAATAGTGGAGGAGTGTCTGACGTCGATCGCGATGTGATCAATCTGGTTGGTAGTCGATTGATCAAAAGACCGCCAGGTGCCTTTATGTATATCGAGGTGCGGGAAGCGCGTACTAACTAGAAGGAGATTTCGCCCCGTAGCAAGAACAATCAGCCTGTGTCCGTTATCGGAGGTGGTATCGTGTAGGCTATGTTTGCCGATGACTCGTTCAAAGATGCTTTCCTTACCCAGCTTAGCATTGAAGTCTCCTAGTACAATTTTGATGTCATAGCTGGGACATTGGGCATACGTTCTGTCTAGGAGATCGTAGAACTCATCTTTGGCTGAGCCATCCTTGTCTTCCGTGGGGGCGTGGACGCAGATCAGGCTGATGTTAAAAATGTAGCCTTGATACGGATTGTTATGGGGCGTTCGCTCACATGCCGAAAGCTTAGGACTTTTTGCCTTAGTCCACCTCGAACAACAAATCCGCGTCCAAACAATCGTTGCCCTCTCTCCCTATAGCAGTCGCCGTAATAAATATCGCAGTTTTTCATCCGCTTTATACCCGGTCCATTCCATCGCATTTCCTGGATGTCGGTGATTTTCGCTTTATAGCGGTCTAGGGCGTCCGCAAGTTGTTCGGCTGCACGTGGCCTGATTAGGGACCTAACATTCCACGTACAAAGCCGAAGATCATTGTCCTTTTTTCGTTTTTCGCAAGGGTCGTCAACATAAATCCGGTCCGTTATATCCGAGGCTTGTGGTTGTTTTGGAGTTTGTGTTTTTTTACGGTTACGGCTTACTAGGCCGTAGCCCAACCGACTAATCCTGTTTTTTGGCGCAGGAGGCTCGCGATTCGCCCCTCCCCGTCTGCAATTTCCATAGGAAATCTCCAGATGGCACCACGAGGAGGTGGGGATAGGACTTACTAACAGTGCCGCAAGATGTTCGACTGCGGTGGCTCTTCTCGCTTTTTAGCAGGCCAGCATCCGTCGAATAGATGCTACCCCTACGAGGCCTTTGTTAGTCCTTTGCCATCCGGGCTCTCAGAAATAGATTACCAAGAACCGAAGAGCAACGAAATCACCTATTAGTTAACAGATCGGCAATAGATTGATCGTCATAGCTCTATGCCTTCATACTCATCTTGGTTCGACACTAGGACATCCTCATAATGCCTCTGAAATTCACTAGTATGAACTTATTTGGCCATTGAGGTGCCAGAAATGATATTCAGTCTTACGAGCTGTTGGGATCAATGTCTCAAATGTTCTATTGTTCAGAACTGATGAAAGGATAGACGTTTGGGCGGACGTTCTGTGGCAATCGTTTTCCTCAGTACGCGTACAGGGCAGAGTTGCAGGATTGCGTTATGCCGTTGATGTAAAACTCGAGAAGTATTCTGAATATTCCAAAGTCATGGTACAATTTTGGCTATGAGAAAATCGAAGGAATTCATTGATCAACCAGAACAATCAGTTTTAAGGCCCGAACAGTGTCAAACAAGAAGCATTTGCCATCCATACCAGTTGTACCTAGAGGGATACGAACACAAACTTAGATCTGTCCGTTCCTCTGTAGACATTCTCACCTTGTCCTAAGCCAATATTCCATGGATCGTCTTAACGCACGAAAGAAACCAGGAAGGAGTCACAGGATCGAAAAAAAACTGTCAAAAGGTCCAACACCAATTATTTACACTCAATCCCTCCAACCTCCACCCAATGTCCCTAGTCATTCCAAGATGCAATAAATCATCCTTAATCAAACACATCCGACTACAATTCCCCCGAACGAATCCATTCATTGAGCATTGAGAAGGAATCCCATTCAATCTGATCGTGCCACTGGGGAGGACAAGCGAAGACAATCGGTATTGTTACCGTTTGCGAGGACTACCATTGCGTCCGTGTCCAAGTCGTACATCAGTCAAATGGCGGTAATTGTTTTGCGCAACTGAAAATCAACAAAATGACATTTGCTCGTTGTGACCGGTTGTAAACGCGCATCGAGATTTATAAAATACATGTACAAAAGGGAAAGGGAGACGAGAAGTAGACAGACCAGGGATGAGATGGATGTAACCAGGAAAACAAGACAATTTTTGGTTATGTCATGTTTGCACTTCTTTTATGCGGAAGTGTGTTGGATCAGTGTTCAGTGAACGGCTGCCGGTTGTCAGTTGGACGTGATACGTGAAAGAATGACAAAAATGCGCGCCTATTTCTCGGACGATGTTACTCACTGAAAGATGGAAGATGCTAAAGGGGAATACATGGAGAGAGATAGACGACAGCGCATTTTGATCGATCCATTCAAAGTGCAATTTATCTAGTGATGATCGCAACGATCAGTTACTTTTGGTTTTCTTTTTACCTATGGGGCTAGTGCTACTATTAGCAATATGGCACTGCGTCCTTTGCAGATCTGTTGTGTTTGCTAGCCGATTAGCCGAGAAGCCTCTCCACCTCTTTAATGAAGTTGAGAATGCTTCTCGTAGGAGCCATGGTGATCCCCTCAGGAGTCATAACTTCACTGAGAAGGATACGCTTCCTAAGATAGCAGAGAGCAGCACACTCACATAGTATGTCGTCCTCTAGACAGAGCCGACACTCAGTTTCAGACGAGAGACTAATTTTGTTTAGATGATATCTCAGACCGCGGTGTCCCATTAGATAGCTGACTAGTCTTCTGATATCCCCCCTATTGAGTTTGAGTATGTCAATAGGGTGTTTGTTCAGGGGTCGTATAAGTCGTTTAGATTGACAGAGTCCCCGAACACTGTTCCAGAAGGACAGGTGTTGCGATTTTTCCCACTTGTCTTCTTCTTCTTTTTAGTGGGCGCTACAGTTCGGGGTGATCCTGGGCTTCAACCAACATGCCCCTCCATCTAGCACGATCTTTCGCTAGCCTTTTCCATTGCCGCACACCCAGTTGGCTGAGGTCCCCTTCCACCTGTGTGCGCCATCTTAAGGGCGGCCGTCCTCTGCTTCTTCGTCCCTCGGGGTTGGATTCAAAGACTCTCCGGGCTGGAGCTGTGGTGTCCATTCGCTCTACATGGCCCAGCCATCTTAGGCGTTGAACCCGTAGACGTCTGACTAGGCTCATGTCGCTGTACAGCCCGTAAAGTTCGTGGTTGAATTTTCTCCTCCATCCCCCGTCTGCGTTTATAGGCCTAAAAATAACGCGCAAAATCTTTCTCTCGAACCGACCAAGGGCCTCCTCATCCGCTTTTGATAGTGTCCATGCTTCTGCGCCGTACAACAGGACCGGGATGATAAGGGTCTTATATAGAGTCAACTTTGTCGTTCGGGAGAGGGCTCTATTACTCAGTTGCCTCCTGAGCCCAAAGAAAGAGCGATTGGCAAGAGTGATTCTGCGTTTGATTTCGGAACTGATGTCACTGCGGAGCCAAGGTAGACGAAGTCCTGAACTACCTCGAACTTATATCTGCCTATACAAACGTTCTGGCCGAGACGTCGGTGGTGAGCGACCTTTTTATATTTAGTTTTGCCCTCGTTTACCGCCAAACCAATTTTCGCCGCCTCCATCTCAATACTGGGAAACGACTCATTGACATCTCGCTGTGACCTACCTATTATGTCAATATCGTCGGCGTATGCAAGGAGTTGCGAGCAGCGAGCATTCTCCAAAGTCATCCTGCATTGTCTGACGAGTTTAGCAGGTATGTCAAAGGTAGACATAGCGTTGTATGGCTCGTCTCTAATTACGCTGTCGTATGCGGCTTTGAAGCCGACAAATAGGTGGTGTGTGTCGACTTGAAATTCATTGGTTTTTTCCAGGATCTGCCGTAGTGTGAAGATTAGGTCGATGGTGGACTTCCCTGGCCTAAATCCACACTGATAAGGACCTATCAGCTTATTTACAAAAGGCTTCAGGCGTCCACACAAAACGGCAGAGGGGATTTTGTAGGCGATGTTAAGGAGACTTATTCCTCTATAGTTGGCGCAATCAGAGGGGTCTCCTTTCTTGTGGATCGGGCATACGATGCTGAGACTCCATTCCTCGGGCATGCTTTCCTCTAAACATATCTTACGGATGAGCTGGTGCATGCTCCCAACCAGGGAGCACTTGTCTATGAAGTAATTTATCTTAGACCCAGGAATGCCGCAGAAAGGTTCCGGACCTATGTATTTGTCGCTGGAACCTTTTCTGGCAAGTTGGTCGGCGATTTCATTGCCCTTGATACCTTTACTCCCAACAAGAGATTGGAGAGTCGCGAAGCTGGAGGAACCGAAAGGTCGATCAAGACAGGCAATTATTGTACTGAATTGGGAAGCCTTGCAACCTCTGGCCCTATGCGACTACCATATCAGGTTTGGCTTTAAGAAAGTCAAACTAAATATATACAAAAAGGATGAGGAAGTGCCACCATCCGGCAATACAGATACGGCTAACACCGAGGTCAGAAGCGGATGCTCTACGGTGCAGGAACCCCCAACCCCCTCGGGGAGCAAGGGCCCTGCGCCGGCAGAAACTGAAACCCCAGCAACATCCCTGGTCATTAAAGATCAGGAGTCATTGCGCGACTCCGGAAGCGAGGACTATTCCACTAGCTCGCCGATGGAAGACGATCTTCTGGACTCAGATCTGGAAGACCTCAACGCCACCGTGGTGGAGGCAGATCGAATTAATAACAGCCATGAGGCTAAAAATAATTCAGATTGACCTCCACCACTCTAAAGCGGCAACCGCAAACCTTCTTCTCAGGCTGGCCAAGGGAGAAGAAGACATAGCCTCAATCCAGGAACCGTGGGTGCATGAACACAAGGTTTGTGGATTAAGAAACCCAGCCTACAACCTATTTACATCACAGAATGAAGGTAAGCCCCTCACTTGCATACTTGCAAAGAAATCTTTAAACGCTTACCTTCTTCCAAATTACAGCTGCCCTGACACCACAGTGATTGCAATCCAATCTCCCGGGATCAAGCTATGGATAGCGTCTACATACATGGCGCAGGAAGAGTCCATTCCATCGGACGAAATCAACAGACTGGTCAAGGACTCGTCGAATCATCAAGCTGGGCTCCTTATTGGTGCAGATGCGAATGCGCATCACACGATTTGGGGCAGCAGCGATACAAACGAAAGAGGTGAGTGGCTTATTGAATTCATCCTAACCGCTAACCTTTTTACTTGCAACAAGGGTCATACACCCACATTTATTACGAAAAATCGCAGGGAGGTACTAGACCTAACTCTAGCATCCCCCTCTCTCATTGACAAAATAAGAGAATGGAAGGTTTCTGAAGAACACTCCTTCTCAGATCATCGTTACCTAGTTTTCAACGTAGACTACACGGCCCAACCCCAATTGACTCATCCTGTAACCCAAGAAGAATCGATTGGGAGCGTTATAGAGCCTTCATTGGCAACTCTATAATAAGTAGGACCCCTGACACCCGGAGCACTACGTTAGATACAGACAATATGGTCGATGCTCTAACAATCACATTGGGCAACGCAAGGGCCAACAGCTGCGCAATCCACAAATCAGGAAAAAAATCTAACCCTTCTTGGTGGAACGCAGATCCAAGCAAGCTCCGCAAAGCCTGTCGTACGCTCTTTTATAAAGCAAAGAACACAAGTAACGACAGAGACTGGAGCCTATACTGCCAACTGCCTCATAGCAAATGGAGTTTGGTCAACATCTGAGGAAGAAACTCTAAATCTTCTCCTCAACACGCACTTCCCTGGCTGCTCTGAATCGCAGGACCCAGTGAACTCGCGAGGAACTCATATCTCCTCTGCGATAGAAGGGCGGTACGAACACATTATCTCCAGAGAGAAAATGATATGGGCGTTAAAAAGCTTCAAGCCCTACAAATCGCCGGATCCAGATGAAACTTACCCCATCGAACTAACACAAACTATGGAATGGGCTATACCATGGTTAGAGATAATCTTTAAAGGATGCCTGGCTTGGAGTCACATTCAAGAAAAGTGGAAGTGCGCAATGGTAATTTTCATCCCCAAAGCCGGCAGGAATTCTCACACTTCCCCCAAGGATCTAAGGCCTATCTGTCTATCATCCTTCGCTCTAAAAACTTTAGAAAGGCTGATAGACCTACACATACGACACAGCTTGGATCCCTCCCTAAATTCTATGGCACAGCACGCCTACTGTAAAGGTAGATCGGTCGAAATAGCTCTTCACACATTAGTGAGGAAAATCGAAAGATCAATCCATCTCAAAGAATATACTCTAACAGCCTTCCTAGACATAGAGGGCGCCTTTAACAACGTCACTCCGAAAGCAATGATAGAAGGGCTAGAAGAGCTAAAGATGGAGAGCTGATCAACGAGTTGTTATTAACAGACAAGATTCACTCTAGTTACCAAGTGAACCCCGCAAGGTGGGGTCCTCTCATCTTTTCTCTTGAATGTAGTTGTAAACGAACTACTAATCAAACTGGAGAAAGAAGGCCTGGACGTTGTTGCCTACGCCGATGACGGTGCCATCACAAGCTCAGGTAAATACCTATCTACACTGAATGACCGCATGCAAACGGCATTCTCACTTCTGTGCAAATGGGCGCATAGTAACGGGCTCAGGATTAACCTCCAGAAAACGGAGCTCGTGCTATTTACCAAAAGCACAAAATCCCGGAAAACTGCCCTGTCACTCTGCTCGATACCAGGTTAGCCTTCCCCCCTAGTGCCAGATTCCTTGGCATTATACTCGAAAGGAAATTAACTTGGAAGAGCAAAAAATGCAACAATAGCTCTCTACACATGTAAGAAAGCCCTAGCCCTATGGCTCTACATCACGGTCGTTAGACCCATACTGTATGGAGTGATAGTTTGGTGGACTGCACTAGACAAGACAACGTACCACAAACAACTCGAGAAGGTACAAAGGATGGCATGTATGTGCATTACCGGGGCCCTCAGGTCCACAGGTAATGAAAAGGCCGACACACTCGCCAAACAAAGAACGACGCTACAATCAATCGTGGCTTGTGAGGGAGTACCCCTTACAACCATTAAACATAATCTGACCAATCTCGCCAGGGCCGAGACGAACCTGAGATGGACACAGGGACATACCTGCGTCATCACCAGGCAAATATGGCCTCGGCTTGACAGTCAACGCACAGGGAGTATAATCTCCCTAAAAAGAACTGACATCTACAAAGTCATCGGTGTCATCACAGGACACTGCCTTATTGGCAGTCACGCACAAAAACTAGGATTAGTTCCGAATGATGTCTGCAAAAGCTGTCAGGACGAGGAGGAGGTTGAATCCATTCACCACCTTCTCTGCGCCTGTCCAGCTCTTTGCAATTTCAGGAAACGTTACCTAGGCTCTTACTTCCTTAACGGTCTGACAGACTTTCAGAAAGTTGGGATACCTAACCTTCTTAACTTCTTAAGAAGCACAAAATGGTTCCACGAATAGGGGGGTAAGCCCCCCTCGTAGCTGCACAACGGGCCTCCCTGGCCTATGTGCATTCTTCTCAACTCTGGGAAGGCTACGACCCTACCTACCTACCTACCTTGATACCTTTATGTACTGGCACCCACCAAAGCTTAACAGTGTTTCTTTTGGCGAGGTCTTGTAGGGCGTCATGGCATTCCTTGACGGTTTTTGAGTTCGTGCTGTACGAACCCAGTGCTTTAAGCGCTGCTTGGCTATCAGAGAGTATGTTGATGGTTACTCCTCTGATGCCAGTCTCGAGATTTAGATTGACGCATGTTAGAATGGCATGCAGCTCTGCTTGGAAGATGCTGGGGCTTATTCCCAGGGCCATCGAGATCTTGCGTATTGGTCCAAAGATGCCGGCGCCAACGCCAGAAGCCATCTTGGAGTCATCCGTGTACCACCTGAGGCCTTTGACATTTAGCAGTGGATCACTGTTTTCCCATGCTGAGCGGTTTGGGATCAGTATCTCAAATCTCTTGTCAAAGGTGAAGGTGTGTGACAATGCGTCCGAGACTGTAGTAATCATATCCAGCTCGGGAAAGTGTCGTAATATAGACATGTGGCCTGCAGGTCTACATGGCATATTTGTTCCCGAGCAGAGGATTCTGATTGCACTGCGTAATGCCACCTTTTTGATAAAAAGGTGCAGTGGAGCGAGTCCAATGAGTGCTTCTTGTGCTGCCGTAGGGCAGGATGGCATAGCGCCTGTGATGCCGACACACGCTAGTCTCTGAAGGCGTTGAAGCTTAACAATTGTAGTTTTTTGCTCAACTTTTGACCACCATACGGTGGACCCGTAGGTGACGATAGGTCTTACTATCGCGGTGTATAACCAGTGGACTACCTTAGGTTTAAGTCCCCAGGTTTTACCATAGGTGCGTCGGCAGGCCCACATGGCCTTAGTCGCTTTCATGAGTTTATTATTCATGTTGGAGTTCGAGTTGAGTCTACGGTCTATGCCAATACCTAGATACTTTACCTCCTCTGAAAATCCTATGTGTGTGCCATTTAGAAAGATTGAGCAGGGTTGTACCTATCTCCTCTTTGTAAATGGGACTAAGATTGTCTTATTTTGGGTAATAGATAACCCCTCTCTGCCACACCAGTCAGAGATAAATTGGAGCGGGATAACTTCGCACTTGCCCGTAACAATGACTACCAGGTCATCAGCATATGCGATGACCTCGTAGCCCCGAGTGGTCAGCTTGCGTAGTAGGTCGTCGATGACTATCGACCAAAGCAGTGCCGAGAGGACTCCCCCTTGTGGCCATCCTCTGACCGCCGATATTGTCACTGAGACCTCTCCGCATGTGGCTGATATGATACGGCTATTTAGCATCGCCCCTAATCCAGTGATTAGTGGGATGGTCCACACCCCTGCAGGATAGTGCAGTGGTGACCGAATCATAGCCAGTATTATCAAAGGCTCCCTCTATATCGAGGAAGGCGCAGATTGCGATCTCCTTTTGTGTGAAACTCTTTTCAATGTGCGTCACCAAGTGGTGTAGTGCATTTTCGGTAGATCGCTCTTTACGATATGCATACTGGTTGGGATGCAGAGGTGTCTGATTTTCCAGGATACCTCTAATGTGGAGCTCTATCAGTTTCCCCATTGTTTTTAGAAAGAACGAATTCAGACTGATAGGGCGATAGGATTTAGGTTGCTCGCTTGGTTTCCCAATCTTGGGGATGAAGACAAGATTGACCTCTCTCCAAGTTTGGGGTATGTATCCCAGGTTGAAGCAAGAATTGTATTCAAGCCTTTCTGTAAGATCGCAGGAAAGACACCGTCTTTGCCGGGAGCCTTGTAGGGATTGAATGAACTAATTGCCCATTTAACCCTGTCAGGACTGAATAGTCTTCCAGAGAGGCTATTTGTTCTGCTGTCGATGTTTTCTATGACGTTAATCTGATCGTCAGAGGACATCGAATAGGAAGTAGAGCCCGGGAAGTGCACCTCGAGCAAAGTCTCCAGGGTTTCCCTGCGGTTACTTTTATTGAAACCTCTTATCAACACTCTGTTTCCCTGTCACTTATATGAATTGCCAGAAAGCCCTTATGCTCTACATCATTCACAAAGGAAAGTTGTAACCTATCGATCAACGACAAGATCACCGATCACACATCAGTCGCAACCAAAACTCCAGTCAAAACTCCCTGAACAAATTGACATAGGCTACACCAAATATACAAATCAACTGCAACGCATCCAACACAGATCACGGAGCAGTAAGTAAAAGCAAATATGGCGAAACGGAAGCGCTATGCCATGGGAAAAAGGTTCAGCAGCTCGAAACGGCTTGTTGTAATTACAAACTCTATAATGAAGTATCTAAACACAAAGTCGTGATCTCGATCGTTCGCACGCGGTAGTCGCCTCCGCATCTACATATGTAGTTGGTGGACTATTTGAAGTCATTTGCATCGTGATAACAAGCAAACGAGCGAGTTTGCTCCTCCGTATGCAGCATCTTCATCAACATCACCATGATCGCGCCTTCAGGAGGTGATGGTGTGTTAATTGGAATAAAATACTCGTACTAAGTGACGACTCATGACAGCCGTATAATGACAACTCAATTAACTCGATCTTCAGCTTACCAATGAGCATAGCCATACCCAACTATGGGTCGTTGTGCCCGAAACCGGTAAGGTGCCCTAACCAAACCGAGTGCCATTGCATTGAACTGGTCGTTGCGAGGAATCTGCTCGCTAATTGGCGTTTCTATTTGGTCTATACGCTTGACTGATGTGATTTTCCATGATTTCGATTGAATGTGCACCACACACGCGGATTCCACCGCGCATCGGGCATCTCACGTGTGGTAAAACCACTACGATCGAGACGGAGACGCAGACTGAAATCCAGACACTAACGCGTGCCATATGCATTTTCAGGCGAAAAGGTTATTGCCAGCATGGATCTTAGGTTTCAATGCCAATTTTTTTCCAAAGTGCTAGTATGACTTTGATTGGCTTCGCGGCCCGGTTAATGGCTGCCATGGTGCCTCAGCCATACCATACCAGCAGGCGTATTGATCTGAATTTTTGAACCGCAACCAGAGAAGGAATGATGGAAAACGAAATTATCAAAAAAAAATTTTAAAAAAAAAGGAAAAAACTAAAAAGACTAATGTAAGGAGGCAGATGGTGACCGTGTGTCCTTTTTCCTTTTCACTCCCCTACTCTCTTTCATTTACCAATTAGGATTCGTGTCGAGTGTGCGTTACGCTGGCACACCGGTGACTTTTGAGATGTTCTGCTGGTCGGTTGGCTGTTCGGATCATTTTCTTTTTCATTTTTGGGTTAAAAAATTGAGATTTTTTTAAGGATATCTGGTGATCCTATGACATCTGTCGAATAATGTCGGGGATTATTGTCATTATGACAATTAATCTTTTTTTCTTTTCTCCAGATGACATGGTGCATTGGCGGCTCAGGAGAGGTTAGGTTTTATTTTTTTTTTTTTAAATCATGGGTGGGTCCTTGCGCTTCGCTTTAATTAAGAAGCAATGCCTGAAGTACAGAAGTCAACTCACTTAGCTCTCTGGTAAGACTTACAGTTGTCAAGGTTGGTAAGGTACCTAACCAGCACGATCTTTTGCTGGCCTTTTCCATTGTCGCACACCCAATTGGATGAGAATCCCTTCCACCTGTGTGCGCCATATTAGGAGCGGCCGGCCTCTGTTCCTTCGTCTCTATGGGTTTGAAGCTGTGGTGTCTATTCGCTCTAGATGGCCTAGCCATCTAAGGCATTGAACTCGTAGACGCCTGACGCCTACATACATAGCCCGTATCTTCTTCTTCTTAGTGGGCGCTACAGTTCGGGGTGAACCTGGGCCTCAACCAACATGCCCCTCCATCTAGCACGATCTTTCGCTAACCTTTTCCATTGCCGCACACCCAGTTGGCTGAGGTCCCTTCCACCTTTTTTTTTTTTTTTTTTTTTTTTTTTTTTTTTTTTCACATGGGGCTAGTGCTACTCTTAGCAATATGGCACTGCGACCTTTGCAGATCTATTGTGCCTGCTAGCCGATTAGCCGAGT
This sequence comes from Eumerus sabulonum, assembly GCA_951905685.1. Lineage (NCBI taxonomy): Eukaryota > Metazoa > Arthropoda > Insecta > Diptera > Syrphidae > Eumerus > Eumerus sabulonum. The sequence goes on from OX645060.1 coordinate 14,459,759, forward strand.
AGCCTCTCAACCTCTGTAATGAAGTTGAGAATGCTTCTCGTAGGAGCCAGGGTGATCCCCTCAGGAGTCACAACTTCACTGAGAAGGATGCGCTTCCTAAGATGGCAGAGTGCAGCACACTTACACAGTATGTGTTCTGCTGTCTCATCGTCCTCTAGACAGAGCCGACACTCAGTTTCAGACGAGAGACTAATTTTATTTAGATGATATCTCAGACCGCAGTGTCCCGTTAGGTAGCTGACCAGTCTTCTGATATCCCCTCTATTGAGCTTAAGTACGTCAATAGGGTGTTTGTTCAGGGGTCGTATAAGTCGTTTAGATTGACGGAGTCCCCGAACACTGTTCCAGATGGACAGGTGTTGCGAATTTTCCCACTTGTCTAAGAGGTGATTTATCTTAGACCTGGGAATGCCGCAGAAAGGTTCCGGACCTATGAATTTGTCGCTGGAACCTTTTCTGGCAAGTTGGTCGGCAATTTCATTGCCCTTAATACCTTTATGTCCTGGCACCCACCAAAGTTTAACATTGTTTTTTTTGGCGAGCTCTTGCAGGGCGTCATGGCATTCCTTGACGGTTTTCGAGTTCGTGCTGTACGAACCCAGTGCTTTAAGCGCTGCTTGGCTATCAGAGAGTATGTTGATAGTTACTCCTCGGATGCCGGTCTCGAGATTTAGGTTGACGCATGTTAGGATGGCGTGCAGTTCAGCTTGGAAGACGCTGGGGCTTACTCCCAGGGCCTTCGAGATCTTACGTTTTGTTCCAAAGATGCCGGCGCCAACGCCAGAAGCCATCTCGGACCCATCCGTGTACCACCTAAGGCCTTTGACATTCAGCAGGGGATCACTGTTTTCCCATGCTGAGCGGTTTGGGATCAGCACCTCAAATCTCTTGTCAAAGGTGAAGGTGTGTGGCAATGCGTCCGAGACCGTAGTCCCCTTCCACCTGTGTGCGCCATCTTAAGTGCGGCTGTCCTCTGCTTCTTCGTCCCTCGGGGTTGGATTCAAAGACTCTCCGGGCTGGAGCTGTGGTGGCCATTCGCTCTACATGGCCCAGCCATCTTAGGCGTTGAATCCGTAGACGCCTGACTAGGCTCATGTCGCTGTACAGCCCGTAAAGTTCGTGGTTGAATCTTCTCCTCCATCCCCCGTCTGCGTTTATAGGCCCAAAAATCACGCGCAAAATCTTTCTCTCGAACCGACCAAGGGCCTCCTTATCCACTTTTGATAGTGTCCATGCTTTTGCGCCGTACAACAGGACCGGGATGATAAGGGTCTTATATAGAGTCAACTTTGTCGTTCGGGAGAGGGTTCTATTATTCAGTTGCCTCCTGAGCCCAAAGAAACAGCGATTGGCAAGAGTGATTCTGCGTTCCAGGTCACTGCGGAGCCAAGGTAGACGAAGTCCTTAACTACCTCGAACTTATATCTGCCTATACAAACGTTCTGGTCGAGACGTCGGTGTTGAGCGTCCTTTTTTGATGACAGCATATATTTAGTTTTGCCCTCGTTTACCGCCAAACCAATTTTCGCCGCCTCCATCTCAATACTCGCAAACGCCTCATTGACATCTCGCTGTGATCTACCTATTATGTCAATATCGTCAATAGATTGCGCCTCTTGTATTGGCCAGTGATTTTTGCACAATCATTTCCAATATGATGTTGAAGAAATCACACGACAGCGCATCGCCCTGCCTAAATCCTTTTTTGACATCACAACAATCGGTAAGGTGTTCACCGATTCGGATGGAGCAGCGAACATTCTCCAAAGTCATCCTGCATAGTCTGTCGAGCTTAGCAGGTATGTCAAAGGTAGACATAGCGTTGTATAGCTCGTCTCTAATTACGCTGTCGGATGCGGCTTTGAAGTCGATAAATAGGTGGTGAGTGTCGACTTGAAATTCATTGGTTTTTTCCAGGATCTGCCGTAGTGTGAAGATTTGGTCGATGGTGGACTTCCCTGGCCTGAATCCGCACTGATAAGGACCTACCAGCTTATTTACAAAAGGCTTCAGGCTTTCACACAAAACGGCAGAGAAGATTTTGTAAGCGATGTTAAGGAGACTTATTGCTCTATAGTTGTCGCAATCAGAGGGATATCCTGTCTTGTGGATCGGGCATACGTTGCTGAGACTCCATTCCTCGGGCATGCTTTCCTCTAACCATTTCTTACGGATGAGCTGGTGCATGCTCCCAACCAGGTCATCCCCAGCTGCCTTGAAGAGCTCAGCAGACAGTCCGTCAGCGCCAGCAGCTTTATTCGACTTGAGTTTCGACATGGCAATCTTAACTTCGTCGAGGTCAGGGGGAAAGAATTCTCTGCGGTCTCCGTCGATTAGAAATGGGTCATTCTGCCTGACAGCGGTATATTGACTAACATCGCCGTTATACAGTCTGCAGAAGTGGTTTCTCCATATTCTCAGCATCGACTGCGGGTCCACTACTAGGTGTCCGTTCTCATCCCTGCAGGCTTCCGTTCTGGCTTTATATCCTTGGCATGTTCGCTTTATCTGTTGATAAAACTTTCGAACGTCACGCCTGCAGTAACACCTCTCCAAATCCTCAATCGCGCGCTTCTCGTGCTCTTTCTTCTTTCTTCCGAGAAGCTTATGCTCCTCGCTTCTTTTTGACTCGTAGAGCTCACGAGCTGCTCTTGTTCTTTTATGCAGCGAGGCCTTATATGCATCCTGCTTCGCTGTATGAATCCTCCTGCACTCGTCATCGAACCAGGTGTTTCTTCGTGGTGGAGCCATGAAACCCAACACTTCGGATGCAGAGCTTTTCAGGGCTTGTTTGCAAAGGCTCCACTGCTGTCCTATTGATAGCGTGGAGGATTGAGGTGTATTGGAGAGCTTAAGGGAGACGCGATCGGTAAAAGCACGAGCGGTTTCTGGCGATAGTAGCTTTCCGACGTCAAAACTTTGTATTCTTACTCTACTCCGTTGCGTTCGTGATATCCGTAAGCGCATCTTGGCTACTACAAGATAGTGGTCCGAGTCGATGTTAGCCCCTCGGAAGGTTCGAACATCAAGAATAGTGGAGGAGAGTCTGACGTCGATCGCGATGTGGTCAATCTGGTTGGTAGTCGATTGATCAAAAGACCGCCAGGTGCCTTTGTGTGTATCGAGGTGCGGGAAGCGCGTACTGGCTAGAAGGATTCCATTTCCTTCCATTTCGCCTATGGGAATATAAAATCACACACAACATGGGTGATTGAGAGAACCTCGGCTTTGGTCCTTCATGGACTGTAACGCCAACATACATACATACCATGACGTTGCCAATACCATCTCAGGCAAGTACCTACCCATACTGAATGACTGTATGCAAACGGCATTCCCCATACTATGCCAGTGGGCACAAAGCAATGGGCTCAGGGTAAATCCCCAGAAGGCGGAGCTTGTGCTATTCACAGAAAGCACAAAATTGCGGAAGCCTGCCCAGCCACTTTACTTGGCACCAGGTTAACCTATTCCTCTAGTGCCAAGTACCTTGGCATTCCCAGGAAATTAACCTTGAAGAACAACACAACCGAGAAAGCAAAAAAAGCAGCTATAGCTCTATACACTTGCAAGAAAGCCTTAGGGAAAAAATGGGATTCATCCCCAAGCTCACTTTAAGGCTCTACATTACAGTATGGGTCTATCCATACTAATGTATGGAGTGATAGTCTGGTGAACTGCACTGGACAAAACAACATACCACAAACAGCTTGAGAAGGTACAAAGGCTAGCATGTGTCTGTATCACCGGGGCCCTTAGGTCCACCCCAACGGCAGCGCTCAACATGATGCTTCACCTTACACCACTCGATATACTTGCCAAGCAAATTGCCACATATACGGCAATAAGACTAAAAGCCAACTCTAAATGGACGAGCTATATCACTGGCCGCTCCTCCATCCTGAACAAGGATAACCATGGCAGAAAACTCGAACCATATAGAGCCCACTACAGTCTTTGAGAAAAAATTAAAGATAACATACCCGGACAGACGGAATTGGACCCGCTAAACGTAACCTCGCAGGAGCTGCGTGGATTTCTACACTGACGGGTGGGTAGTGGAGTATTGTGCAAACAACTAGATCTGAGCCAAGCTCTAAAACTACCATATCACTGCTGCGTCGTTCAGGAGGAGTTGTTGGCAATAAAGGAGGCTCTGTCTCGGCTTAAGTGGAACGTAATATCTACCACGGATATTCGCATTCTCACAGACAGTCAAGTCGTTGAAGTCCTATGTGTACACATCAAAATCTAGTCTCGACTGTCGCAGATCTCTTAACGAGATGGCAGAACAGTTCAATATACAGCTTATCTGGGTACCGGGACACAGCGACATTATAGGTAATGAAAAAGCCGACATACTCGCCAAACAAGGAACGACGCTACAATCAATCGTGGCTTGTGAGGGAGTACCCCTTACAACCATTAAACATAATCTGACCAATCTCGCCAGGGCCGAGACGAACCTGAGATGGACACAGGGACATACCTGCGTCATCACCAGGCAAATCTAGCCTCGGCTTGACAGTCAACGCACAAGGAGTATAATCTCCCTAAAAAGAACTGACATCACCAGGCAGTCACGCACAAAAACTAGGAATAGTTCCGAATGATTTCTGCAGAAGCTGTCAGGACGAGGAGGAGGTCGAATCCATTAACCTTCTCTGTGCCTGTCCAGCTCTTTGCAATATCAGGAAACGTTACCTAGGCTCTTACTTCCTTAACGGTCTGACAGATGTTCAGAAGGTAGGGATACTTGATCTTCTTAACTTCTTAAGAAGCACAAAATGGCTTCACGTATAGGGGGGTAAAACCCCCTCGTAGCTGCACAACGGGCCTCCTTGGCCTATGTGCATTCTTCTCAATTCTGGGAAGGCTACGACCCACCCTACCTACCTACCTAGGCTTCGCAGTGACATCAATGCCGAAATCAAACATAGAATAACTCTTGCCAACCGCTATTTCCTTGGGCTCCAGAGGCAATTGAGAACCATATACAAGACCCTTTCATCCCAGTCCTGCTTTATGGCGCAGAGACATGGACCTTATCGAAAGCGGATAAGGAGGCCCTTGGTCGTTTTAAGAGAAAAATTCGCATACCATTTTCGGCACGATCTGGGAGTAGAAGAGAAGACTTGATAGTGGGTTGTAGGGGCTGTACAGCGACATAAACGTTGCACGGCGTCTGCGGATCCAAGGCCTAAGATGGCTAAGTCATATGGAGCGCATGGAAGCCACAGCGCCGGCCCGAAAGGTATTTGAAATTAACCCTGAGGGGCGACGCGGTCAAGTACGGGCAAACTTAAGGTGACGCACGCACTTGGAAGAGGACTTCAACCAACTATGTAGGCGTGCAGCTCTGAAGACTGCTGGCGAAAGACCGTGCCAGTTGGAGAGTTTTTTTTAAAGGAGACCCAGGTTCGCCGAAGAAGAAGAAGTAAAGGTTGGTTCTAACCAAAGTTCCACGCGCCTCGGCATCGCCACCATTTTTTCCTGCGGAATTGTATTAGTCGCGACCATATGACGGCGTGCGTAGAACATATCCCTGACGTATGTACATACATAACTCAATTCCAGGAACTACCCAGCTAAAAAGCCATCTGTTTTCCGCGTCAGCTAAATCAATTTCTGCAACAGTTTTCGAGTTCCATATAACCGAAAACACTCCTCTGTAATGCAATCCATTCAAGGTGCAACAGTCTGGCGTCTACAGCTCTCAAAACACAATCAACAAGTCCTCAGTTCTCAGTCCATATGCCCATAGATAATCTCTCCCTCCGTACATCTGCATCCGACCAAAAGAAATGGACAAAAATCTGTTCTCATCTCAAAAATCTGTTTCAAAACACCAAACAGGTATCCCACTGGTACAAGTTGATTGCAACTGTTACAACAACAACAACAACTCGCTGATCCTTATAGGACAACAATTGCCGTCTGCCCTCCTCGACCCCGAAGGACCACAAAAAAATCCTTATTTCCCACACAACGTCGAATGTTCGCGTCCATCCTCCTCGAATGCACATGTTCGTTTCAAATTGTTTTCGCTTCTCCTCAAGGTGTACGAGCACTCTCCATGTTGAATGTCCTTTTTCAGCGTCCTCGAGAGCGCACTGTTGCTTGTTTCTGTTTTTTTGTTTTGTGGATGAAGAAGAAAAAAACGAATTCCACATGTTCGGGTATGCAGATGTGCGCGTTTTGGGTAGAAATGGCATAAAGATGTCCTTTCGGTAACAACAACAGCAGTAGCAGCAGGAATATGAGAACAGAACACAGTGGGCATGGAAGAACGATTGAAATCTGTGCTGTGTGCTATGTAGCCTGAAGCAGGGAGCAGAGCACACGGTGCACACAGCACAACAAGTGTGTAAGTGTACGCTACTTCCGGAAGCCTGTTGATTCATTGGAACGACCATGTCAACATGATGTGAGAGAGAAATCCTGTGTGCGCTGGGCAAATAGGAATTTATGTTCCGGAAAGAGATTTCGAGGGTTTTTCTAGTTCATCATCAACATGGTCGACGGGGCGGATGTACGGATGCTACACGGCTGATGGAAGCACATGTTTCTATAAATCTGATTTTTTGTTTTCCATGAAATGGGAGATGGATGATTGATGTTTTAAACGAGGTCCTACTGTTTCGTTGGATGGATTTGCAATTAATCTATGAGTGTATGTACCTTCGCCGGATATGAGTCTTTTGTTCGCTAATCCGGAAACCCAAAAATGCCTTATGGTCTACACGGAGCACATTGCTCTATCTGCCTACCTATGCGTCAATATCATTTTGTGAGCCATGTGTCCAATAAAAATTACCAATTCAACGCTGATTTCAAGGTAGTGAACTTAAAATAGGTGTGACCGAGCACAATTCGTGGTACTGCCATCAGCGCGTTCCATTGTCGATCTCATTCGGCATGCAGAGAACCCTCTGCTATTCAATTGAAGTCACATTATACCAACAGCTACCAACTACCAGTTACCAGTCACCACTCACCAGTAAGGCACTTGTTGCCTTTATCTACCTTTGTTCCAGCTAACTATGTACGCAAATCTCTGGTCCGTGATCCACATTTCGCATTCCGACCATCGGATTCGGTAGCAATCAAAATTCGTCTAAATTATAGAAACAGCTCCCGAAGCGATCTGCATGGTGCGACAGTTTCTCGTGAAGTTCGTCTTCATTTCCATCGACCACAAGACCATCTAGCGCGCTGAGCGTCATGGTCATGTAAATTGATCGCGAACGTGCCTCGACTCACAATCGTGCGTTAAGGTCTAATCCAAATCTAGTCGGGAGATCGGTGTTGAAAACCTTTTAAAATGTCCAAAAAAGTGGACATCCAACAGACACAATTTGTATCTAGTGTAGTTTATTTATGAGATGAGGTCCAACACCTACGATAGGTCAAGGCGCGTTGGTGTAACGTTGTGGCGTGTCGACCGAGCTTCTGGGTTTGTGTCTCCTCTTTCTTTAAGCGTTTTATTGAGTTTTAATTATTTCGGTGGCGTTGCCAGTGGAATGGACATTTGATTGAAGAATTTATATCTTTCGAGGCAACGAGGACGTGACGGGTGTTCAGAATGTCTTTCGCTCTGCTTCGTTGGAAAGTCATTCTCACGAAAACGATCGTTACGGAGTTTGTGTGACGATCATGACGCGCTCATCAATATAATTCGGCGATTAAAATACGATCAGTTGATTCGGTGGATCGCTTTTGGGTACCTTAATAGGTGTCACATCCTTGGTCGGATGTTCGGCAGTCTAATGAGTGAGAAATTGTGTTTTCTTTTGTGCATGAAATCGACATAAAAGACTCGAGACGAGCGTGCTTGTTTTTTGGGGAAGGAATTGTTGCGGAATTGGTCAGCACATACACTGGTTGCATTTCCAAAGCGCCTAATGAGCCAATGTGACAAGCGAAAACATGGAGTACGTGATGGGAGCCGATTGTGGGAGTTGAATTGCACATGAGAGCGATTTGCACGGTGATTTATATGGTAGGTGGGCCAATTTGGGGGCCGTTATGGATGAGTGTACGCAGGGAATTCGACAGCGATGTTGTCTGGATGAATTTTCGAAACATGCACGAATTGAAATATCAAATCAAATTTCGATCTAATTGGTGAGGTGTCGGTCAGCGGAGCAACTGAAGGTGAAGGCCGTTACAGAGTCATGGTGTCGAAGGCGATGTCTGAAGGTTACCAACTCCGACAAATGCCTTCAGTTTGATGTCAGTCTAGGACTGAGTAATAGCAAGACCTATCGAAGGAAGGCATTCAATGGTATTGGGACGCATATCCAAAAACACATTTAGCAAGGGGTGCCTGCCCTAAGAGGTGACTAGTGGAATTCTGACCCATGAGTACTTACCTATCAGGCCAGCGATCCATGGAGGATCTGAGCCTGAGCTATAGCTGCCTTCCATCCTTGACGGTCCCGGGCACGCTGCTTCCAGTTGTCAAGACCAAGATGTCTTACATCCGCGATTACTTGGTCTTTATACCGGAGGTTCGGTCTTCCTCTTCTTCTCGAACCAGGAGGCTCGGAGTCGAAGACCCTCTTAGCTGGAGCGTTGATGTCCATGCGCTCGATGTGGCCGGGCCAGTGTAGTCGACGGATCCTTGCCTTCCGGACTATATCCACATCTTGGTACAGCTCGTAGAGTTCGCGGTTGTGTCTTCTTCTCCATTCACCTTCCTCACAGACAGGACCAAATATCCGGCGCAGAATTTTTCTTTCGAAAGAACCCAAAATCAGCTCCGCTGTCCTGCTTATCGTCCAGCTTTCACCTCCGTACAGCAAGACTGGCAGAATGAGCGTTTTGTAAAGCATGACTTTGGTCTTTCGAGTGAGGAGTTTTGACCCCAGTTGTTTGGACAAGCCGAAGTAGCAGCGGTTGCCAAGGGCGATTCTATGCCGGATCTCCACTGTGGAGTCATTTGTGGAATGTACGTTTGCCCCGAGGTAGACAAACTCCTTAACTACCTCGAAGTTGTAGCTGTCAATTGTTATATTTTGTCCCAGGTGGTGAGCGACGGATTGGTTTTTGCTTGACAGCATGTATTTCGTTTTGTCCTCATTGATCTTAAGACCAACTCGTTTCGCCTGTTCTTCAACCACCGTGAATGCTTCCACAATGCTACAGCGAGAACACGCGATGATGTCGATACCATCCGCGTATCCTAGCAGCTGGATGGACTTGTAAAAGACAGTGCCATCCCTGCTGACACCTGCCCGTCGCACTATCTGCTCCAGCACCAGGTTGAAGAAGTCACATGACAGCGTATCTCCTTGCCGAAATCCGGTGCAAGTTTCGAATGGTTCCGAGGTCCTAGAACCGAGTTGCACGGTGCATCGCGTGTTTTTTAGCGTGGCGCGACACAACTGGATCAGTTTTACCGGGATCCCGAATTCGGCCATCGCCCCAAACAGTTCTTCACGATGAATGCAGTCGTATGGGGCTTTGAAATCGATGAAAAGATGGTGTGTATCGATTCGAAACTCGTTGGTCTTTTCCAGGATTTGTCGAAGTGTGAAAATTTGGTCTGACCCCTGAGCTACGGGCAAAACTGATGACTTTGTACCATGCACACCTCTACAACTACACTCGACTTGAAATGGCATCATACATCGTTGACACACTGTTCTGGCTTAAGTAGGGCTGTTCTCCTCTAGGTAAGAAATTCTGAAGGTAAACAAGTCACCTCCCCCTATTTGGATCTGGCGTGGCGAGAGAGTTAGAATTTAAATATTTACGAACATTTCGGGGAGAGGGAGCAATCAAACAGAGCAAAGAAATTGATCGCGTTAAACATGGCAAACGCTAGCCTCGATTTCTGTCCCTGCTCAATCCCAGTTAACTCACAGCACTCACGTGGCCTCTCCTGCGTAGCTATACTGGCACCCGTCAGGTAGTGAGCCAATGTGTGCAGCGACCCGATCCCCATCTTTCTGGGGAAAAAGGAACCTGGCCCTCCAGATTGGGAGTTGTGCTTTGGGGTGACATCCCTATCACAGAAAAAAATTGTTGCGGAGCAAACACAGGCCTCGGATACGGGCGGATATGAAGCTGACGGCCCCTGCAAATGATTATATGTATTACTTGTGAGTCTGCACCTGGAATGTGAGGTCCATTAACAGACCGAGTGCAGGCGACAAATTGGAGGTAGCCCTCAGCTGCTATAAAGCAGATATAACCGCACTCCAAGAAGTGCGATGGGATGGACCAGGCAAAAGGCGGATGAAAAACTTCAACAGCTATTACGGAAATCGCTACACGGAGAACAAACAACGCTTATTCGGATGCGGATTCGTTATTCGAGGAAGACTCCAACTCCGACTCCGACAAACTCCTTGATGTAGACGAACGCTCCATAACAACTCGCATCTAAGCTAATTTCGGAAACATTAGCTTGATCTGCGCTCACGCATCAACCGAAGGAATGGACGATCGAGTCAAAGACGATTTCTACGATCTTCCAGACGGGACTTATGCCCGATGTCCCAGCTAAGATACAAAAATAATTCTGGGAGATTTAAATGCGAAATTGGGCAAGAAGGACACCGAGAAGTATAGTCTACACCGGCTACTTGACTTCCTCACGGAGACCGCTAGGACCTTTGCCGATTGAGTTTCCCCCAACCTCTCGCCTACTTCGATGACACCGGCACAATCCCCAGAAAAACAGTTGGAGCATTGCCAGCGTGCCATGAGAGACGCTGACTTTGATGTGGTGGGTTTCAAACAACCGCCTACAAGAAACCCCTGGTTTAATAATCAATGCGGGCAAGCTAATGTAGCAAAGCAAACCGCCTTCAAAGCCATGCTACATCGACGAAGAACCGCTCGTGAACATTACGAGCAGAAAAGGAGAAAGGAGAAAGCGTGAGATCGAGGAGATGGAGGAATGCTTCCACAGGAATGATCCTCGCAAGTTTTACGAAAAAGTAAAACGAACATGCCAGGGCTGTAAGGCGAAAGCGAAGGCCTGTAGGGATGAAGACGGACAACTGGTAGTAGAGTCATAGTTGATGCTGAGAATATGAAAGGAACGCTTCTGTAGACTGTTTAACGGCGATGATAGATCCGATACCGCTGTCAGGTAGAATGATCCATTTACAACTGATGAAGATGCAAGAGAATTCCGTCCACCCGTAATTAAGCTTATCATTTCGAAGCTTAAGGCTAATAAAGCCGTGGGTGCAAACGAGCTGTCTGCCGAAGTATTTGAATCGGCCGGAGATGATCTGGTAGGGCGCACGCACTAGCTCGTCTGTAAAATATGGTCGGAGAAAAGCCCCTATAACTGCGCCAATCCATGATAGACCACATATTCACACTGCGGCAAATCTTGGAGATGACGCTTGAGTTTCAGGTCGACGCATACCACCCTTTCGTCGATTTCAAAGCCGCATATGACAGGGGCGAGCTTTACGGAGCCATGTCTAGTCGGATTATGCAGGATGACAAGGATTTAGACAAGGTGACGCACTGTCATGCAATTCTTTCATCATCGTGCTGGAAAAGATCGTGCAAGAATCGCTTGCCAACACAAGAGATATGATCTATTTCAAATCTGCGCAACTGCTTGCGTACGCGGATGACATTGACTTAAATGGACGAACATAGCGAGACGTCAATGATGCGTGCAAAAGCATTGAAGCAGAAGCGGCTAAAATGGGTCTTTCGTTTAACGAGGTTAACACGAAATATATGCTGCCAACCATAAAAGACGCCCAACAACGACGGCTCGGCCAGAACGTCACAATTGTCAGCTACAAATCCGAAGTTGTCAAGGACTTCGTCTATCTTGGCTCAGTAGTGTTCAGCGACAACAACACCAGCGCTGAGATCAAACGCAGAATTAGTCATGACAACCGCTGCTTCTTTATGGTCAAGAGGCAATTGACAAGTAGAGCCCTCTCTCGAAAGACCGCGGTTGCACTATACAAAACTATAATCAACCCGGTCTTCCTCGCGCAGAGGCCTGGAATTTAGCGAAAGCGGATAAGGAGGCCCTCTGTCGCTTCGAGAAGAAAACTCTGCGTTCAATCTATGGTCCCGATTATATAAACGCAGAGTGGAGGAGAGGACGCAACGACGACTTGTGCTAGTACGATGCCTTCGGATCTAACATCTAAGGTGGCTAAGCCATGTAGTGCGAATGGATAACACATCTCTGGTCCAAAGAGTCTTCAAATCCAAACCCGAGGGACGACGCAGCAGAGGACAATTGAATTCAGGGTGGCGCACACAGGTGGAAGGGGACCTTATCCAACTGGGAGTGCGTGGCTGCAAACAGCTGGCAAAAGACCGTGCACGCTGGAGAAGCTTGTTGGTTGAGGCCCAGATTTACACCGGAATGTGGCGCCATCTAAGTAAGTACGTAAGTAAGAAAGAACAGACTGGTGGAACTTATGGAGGAAACGTGAAGGAAACAAGAAATTATAAATCAGATGTTGCAGTGGACAAGAAGTTAAGAATAAACCCGGAGTCCCTGCTACAGGGTCTGGCGCATAAATCAGGCTTTGAAGGCCGCTATGGTTTGTGGCTTATTGGCATAGACCTGCGACTTCAGAAAACCCCACAAGAAAAGTCTTACGGAGTCAAATCGCACGATCTCAGTGGCCAGTTCACATTACCTTCACGTGAGGTGACTATGCCCTCGAATCGCCCGTTGAATTTCCAATTTAGCGTGAGCTACGTGGCACGAAGCGCCGTTTTGTTGAAACCCCATGTCGTTGGTGTTCAAATCAACCAATGCAGGACAAAAACAGATGGTAATTGTCGACCTATAGCCCTCGCTGTTGACGGTGATGGCCTGGCAAACGTCCTTCTCAAAGGAATATAGGCCATGACGCCGCCAGCCCAGAATCCACACATCCATACTCCTCCAACGGTAACTGCGACTGAAACGACGAAAACAACTCGGCGTACCTGGTACAAGTACGTGTATAACGTTGCGCGTTGCAACTAACGCTGTGGCGTCTTTTGATGACCTTAAGTCGCCAGGCACTGAGGTAGCTGCTTCCTGGCACTTGCCACCTATTCCTTGGCGCACGATGAATGTAATTCTTATTTCCAAAATAGGAACAGTTTTAGGCCAATCAGTCTAACATTCCGCTCGCCGAAAAGCACGCAGAGACTAGTAGAGTTTCACGTGCACAAAGTTGCCCTTCGAATGCATCCCCCTATGGAGATGCAACACGCCTATCAGCACGGAAAATCCTGCGAGTTCGCGCTTCAAAACCTAGTTGGGAGGATAGAATGCGCATTCGAAAGGGAAGAGTACGCGCTATGCATTTTCGTCGATATTGAGGGAGCTACCAGACGGTATGGCGTAGATGAAGCACTGGTCTTGTGGATTAAAGCAATTCTCGTGCACAGCACATTGATCGCTGATGCAGGCTTCGAGCAGTGTGTCAAGTCCGACGTAAACAGGGGCTGCTCGCAAGGCGGAGTCCTGTCTTCGCTGTTATGGTGGATGGTAGTTGATTCTCTGCCCGATGCTATCAATGCCTCTGAATGTATGCTCAGGCCTATGTGGATGATGACATGAGTCATTTTGTCTGTCGACTTGTGTTTAGCGACTGTCTGTCTCAAAGCACAGATGGCGCTAAATATGTTCGATGACTGGTGCACGAGATATGGACTGTCAAATAATCCTGATAAGACTGATGTCGTTGTCTCTTTACTAGAAGAAGGAAGGACTCAGCTGATACTAAAAGGCATTCCCATCCCGATATCCAAGGAACCTAAATACCTGGGAGTTATCTGAGACAGCAAGCTTCTTGGGTCAAGGCATGTTGAGTTAAAAACCACAAAGGCGCTGTCAGCTTTTTGGCACTTCAAATGTACCTTTGGCAAAACATGAGGCTTATTGCCGGTAAAAGTCCTTTGGATCTACACGGCCGGTAAAAGTCCTTTGGATCTACACTCCCAAGAACGGTTTGTCTCAGCTGTACGGGGGCTTTCCCCAGTATGCCGGGCGCTGCTCCAGACGCTATGATGAACCTTCCACCCTTTGATACATATACTTATCAAAAGGTGTGCACTGAAAGTCATCTGTCGCGTCAAGAGAGACGTTTTTTGGAATGACAGTGCGCTTGTGCGAGAAATATCCAGCAATCCCTGTCTCATGGATATGCAGTGACACTTGTCATCCTATTGCGCTATCATTTCACAGTCGAATTTCGATGGCGTCAGGACTGGTTCGGACCAGATACAAAAGGATTGTCTCACATTTTCACAGATGTCCCCAACCCTGGACGGGGGTACGGCGATGGGCTCTTCTTTGAACGCAAAAACATCCGACAGCATTTGTCGTTAGGAAAATATGCGCTTGTCTTTCAGTCAGGGATATGCGCAATCCTAATGGCCATGAACTATGTTGTGAAGCAGTGACAGCCAAGCTGCACTCAAAGCTGTATCCAGCTCTTTAACCAGCTCCAAATTTGTGTATGAACTTAAAGCCTTCCTGAACAAAGTCGGTAAACTGAAATCACTAAAGTCTGTTTGGGTCCCAGGTCATTCTGGTATCGCAGATTTCTGATGAACTCGCTAGAATGGGCTCAGAGGAGAGTTCCTCAGGACCTGAACCTGCCTTGGGTCTACCTGCTTCCACAATGTGATCTGACAGGGCGCATGGACCAGCTCATCTGTAAGATATGGTCGGGGGAAAGGATGCCCGACGACTGGAACCTCAGCGCCGTTTGCCCGATCTACACGGAAGGAGACCCCATTGACTATGCCAATTACAGAAGGACCGGTCTCCTTAGAATTGCATGCCAAGTCCTCTGCTGTTTTGTGTGAATGCCTGAAGCTCTTCGACAATACCCTGAGAGGTTCTCATCAGTGTGGTTTCAGGCCAGAGAAGTCCACAACAGACCAAATTTTCACACTGGGGCATTTCCTGGAAAAGACTCAAGAGAGGCAGATCAACGCCCACCACCTACAAGGCATATGATAGCGTACATAGAGGCGAGCTATACAGAGCCCTGTCTAGTTTTGGCATCCCTACCGAACTCGTGAGATAGTGTAGGATGACGATGGAAAATTGTCGTTGCTCTCCATTAAGGTCGGTAACGAATTAACCGTGACCTTAGATGTTAAAAGAGGTTTTAGGCAAAGTGACGCGCTGTCACGTAACTTCTCAGCTGGAACGTCACAATTGGCAGCCACGAATTCGAAGCGGTCAAGGACTTCGTCTACCTGGGCTCACTACCTGCGACAACAATACCAGCGCTGATATAAAACGCAGAATTACTCTTGCTAAACGCTGATTCTTTGGGCTCAAGAGGCAATTGAGAAATAGAGCCCTCTATCGAAAGACCGAGTTGACCATATACAAGACCATTACCATTTCGGTCTTCCTCAATGGCACAGTGTTCATGAGCGGATAAAGAAGGCCTTAGTCGCTTGGAAAGGAAAATTCTGCGTTCAGTCTATACTTGGTTACTAAGATGGCGCTACAGTTCGGGGTGAACTAGGGCCTCAACCAACAAGCCTCTCCAGCCGACACGACCTTTGACGAGCCTCTTTCAACGCCACACGCCCAGTTGGTTGAGGTCCCTTTCCACCTGTGCGCGCCACCTTAGATGCGGTCGTCCTCTGCTGCGTCGTCCCTCGGGGTTTTTGTGGAAGACTCTTCGGGCCGGAGCGGTGATGTCCATTCGCTCTACATGGCCCAGCCATCTTAGCCGTTGGATCCAAAGGCGTCTAACTAGGCCGATGTCGCTGTACAGCCCGTACAATTCTTGGTTGAATCTCCTCCTCCACTCTCCGTTAACACAAACGGGACCAAAGATTGCACGCAGAACTTTCCTCTCGAAACGCCCAAGAGCCTCTTCATCCGCTTTTGATAAAGTCCAAGCCTCAGCGCAGTACAGGAGGACCGGGATGATTAAGGTTTTGTAGAGAGAGAGAGAAAGAGAGAGAGAGAGAGAGAAGCAGCGGTTAACAAGAGTTACTCTGCGTTTTATCTCAGCGCTGGTGTCATTGCTGCTTGTCATAGCTGCCGAAGGTGACGTTCTGGCGCCGTTCTTTGACGACAGCATATATTTGATCTTGTCCCCATGTACCCTTAGACCCACTTAAGCTGCTTCGTCTCGCATTGTTCGTCCAATAACATCAATGTCATCTGCGTAGGCAAGCAATTGCGTAGACTTGAAGTAGATCGTGCCTCTTGTATTGGCCGCAGAGTCCCGCACGATCTTTTCAAGTATGATGTTAAAGAAATCACATGACAGTGCCCAACCCTGTCTAAAACCTTTTTTAACATCGAAGGTCTCGGTTAGTATGTCTCCGACCTTAATGGAGCTGCCAGAATTCTCCATAGTCATCCTGGAAGTCTGACGAGTTTGACATATGCGGCTTTAAAGTCGACAAAAATTAAGAAATTGGTGCGTGTCGACCTGGAATTCATGAGTCTCCTCCAAGATCTGTATGTATGTATGTAAGTTGACGTTACAGTCCATGAAGGACCAGAGCCGAGCTTCCCTCAATCACCGATGTTGTGTGTGATTTCATTTTCCCATAGGTGAAAGGGACCTGCCGGTTGCGAACGGCGAATTTCGAGAAGCTTTCCATGACAATTTTACTACAGGGGGTTTTGTCAGATCCCCGCTGAGGAGAAACACCGTGAAAACACGTTCGATGACATGGATGTGTCGGGATTCGATCCAGTGTCATCCTCCAAGATCTATCGTAGTGTAAATATTTGGTCTATCATGGATTTTCCTGGCCTGAATCCAGACTGGTAGGAACTGGTAGACTGGTAGATTGTCAACGAACAGTTTCAGACGCTTACACAGGACGGCAGAGAGGATCTTGTACGCAATGTTCAGGAGACTTATCCCTCTGTAATCGACGCAGTCATAGGGGTCTCCTTACTTATGTACCGGACAAACGATGCTGAGATTCCATTCATCGGGCATGCATTCTTCCGACCATATCTTGCAGATGAGTTGGTGCATGTTCCTGACCAGCTCATCGCCAGCTGCTTTAAATATTTCAGCGGGAAGTCCGTCTGCTTCAGCAGCTTTATAAGACTCAAGTTGCGATATCGCCATCTTAGTATCGTCTAGGTAAGGTAGACGGAATTCGTCCATTGCGAATAGTTCGTTCTGCCTGACGGCGGCATTTTGACTACCATCTTCGTTATACAGTCTGCGAAAGTGCTCCTTCCACAATCTCAGCATCGACTGTGACTCCACTATTAGTTGTCCGTGCTCATACCTGCAGGCTTCTGCCCAGGCTTTATAGCCTTGGCATGTTCGTTTTCCTTTTTTGGTAGAACTTTCGAACATCGTTCCTGCAATAGCATCTCTCCATCTTCTCGATCTCGCACTTCTCGTGCTCCTTCTTTTCCTTCTCAGAAGCGCATGCTTATCCCTCCTTTTATGTTCATAGAGCGTTCAGTCTATGGTCCCGCTTAAATAAATAGAGAGGGGAGGGAAGACACGACGACGAACTATACGGACCGTATAGCAATATCGGCCTAGTACGACGTCTAAGATGCTTAGGCCATGTAGAGCGAGTGGATTACACAGCTCAGGCCCATGGAGTCTTCGATTATAACCCCGAGCAATGACGTGCGACACTGGGAACAGCTAGCAAAAGATCGTGCTAGCTGGAAAGGCTTGTTGGTTGGGGCCTAGTTTCACTCCGAACTGTAGCGCCACCTAAGTAAGTAAGTTGGTAAGGAGGAAGTATGCCAATAAATAGAATTCCAGCGTCGTTTGCACAAGTCGTACGCGATGACAAGCGATGGCTTATAAGCCATTTAATAATTTAGGTTTTAGGTCTGTTGGTTAAAGACCACGTTGATTGTAGCCTATACTTATCGATGCCAACCCTAAGTGTCAAACCACCGTGGTCTGTTTCCAAATTTCGCATTCAGTAAACAATGAAAGGACCGAGAGTAAGGCTGTCGACATCAGCCTTTATGTCACACCGTTTTAAGGGACTCTTTTGACTAGGCTCTCACACCAGGTTAGATAAATATGGAACAAAGTCATTCGTTATATAAAACAGCCAGGATGTTGCTATGTTGTCATTCGAGTAGACTTAAAGGCAAGACAAGACCCATTTTTGGAATCTCACTACATAAGGCCCTATCACGTCCAGTCAAGCGACCCCTGTGGCTTTCCACCGAATCAACAGTTTTCCTAGAAATCACACCTACTTGCCACCAAGACCAAATCGTCATATGCAGACATCGAACGTGATTACCACAATACAATGTGATCCTTGAGCTCGTCGTCAAATAAACTTCAATGCCGACTTGTTGATTCGGCATCTGTAGCTGAATCTGAATATTTGAATCCTTTTACGACAAGGTGTGTGCTCGTCGACATCTATTGTCATATCCGCCTGCTGCTTGCTGTTTCTTGCCTGTTGCACATTTCACTCAACCACTCAGTAATAGATACAAAGGACGAGAGTCATAAAACAGAAAACAACAACAAAAAACGTGCACCTTTTCACTGCCAAATACTCAAACAAGATAAAGCCACGAAGGCGGAGGAGAAGACATTGAATTGGACGCGAACACCTTCCCATTTGCATGTTTAAGGGAAATAAGACGACGGGCCAGCGGAGCACGTTTCACCTGAGAAAGGTGCAGCGAATGAAATAATTGTTTCTCCTCGTGCTACACACATTTCGCTCCTTGTTGGCTTCTTTTCATTCCTTCTCATTGCCTTGTTGACCTAATACGATGCGAGGAGCAGGTAATGGTGAAGGAGAGTCCAAAGCATTTGAGAGACGCAACAGTGGCCGCGCAACTTGACAAAAACAACAAATGAAGCCAGGCATCAATCGAAAGGGTGATGATGTTATATTGTATCCTTGTTGTTACTTTACTCAACTCATTCGTATCCTTCTCCGATGCTCCTCACTAAATCAAAGGGGGGTCTGTTTCCCGTACAGATGCACGAACGGGTATAGCGATGACCATTCGTCCTCCTGGAGGCCTATTCAAGGATGAAATTGAATTTTTTTAATTTTTCGTTCGTTGGCTTTTTTCTCTTAAGGATTTTCGGGAAATGATTACAAATGTTGGTGTAGTGTGCGTGTGTGCGCAGATCCAACACACCTGGCAGTCGAGTTGGTATTTTATTGCTGGCATTCGTCGAAGGGGTTATCCTTATTCCATTCATCTGTATCCTAATTAAGCTGTTATATCATGCCGGACAGTTGCAGTTGTTTTGTATGTCGATTCGCCACTATGTCCTTCATCTGTCACAACACCATACGAATTTATCATTTCATTCGTTGGCTATGGCCACATCCTTTCGAAGGATTAAAATTAGATTGGGAAAGAGCATATGCATCGGTGTAGGCGTACATATGACACGTGTTGGACGACTCACAGGATGTCTATTAAAAAAACAGGGCAATGGAGGATAAAAAAAGAAAATATGCCGAGGATCAGCACCAGTACCATGGCTAAGACCAGGTGG
Source organism: Eumerus sabulonum (assembly GCA_951905685.1). Classification (NCBI taxonomy): domain Eukaryota; kingdom Metazoa; phylum Arthropoda; class Insecta; order Diptera; family Syrphidae; genus Eumerus; species Eumerus sabulonum. The sequence goes on from OX645060.1 coordinate 14,479,228, forward strand.
CTGTTCCTTCCTTTTTTGTTTTTTTGTTTTTTTTTTTTTTTTTAGAGACCATACTGCACAGAGCAGCCAAAGAAAGCAGATAATTCCGAGACAAGAGTGTTACGCTGCAGGTCGGCTAGTACCTACATAAAGTGCGTTAGAGAAAGGACCGAAAAAAATCTATTTTTCAGATACAGATGGCTATTATACTCGTAATAGGTAGACATTTTTTTTCTTGAAATAAATGAGATACATAGGACAACAGGAAAAAAAGAATTGGAGGAGAATAGATGTGTCCGTAGTAGGAGCAGATTGAATGCTATTGATGCTCATGGTGTGCCCATTGGTCCGTTTACTATTTGCTCACTCTGTATGACTGTACCAAAGTACCAAATACTTGTTGAATACGTACGCAAGGATCAGTGGTAGAGGTCTCATGAAATGAGAAGAAAAATTGACAGAAATCCTTGGAGAAGAGACCTTACATGACAGCTGTCCTGCGTGTGATTTAGTCAACTTGAAATAGACATTGTGTTCCTTGAAGTTCGCCTTGTAGATAGGATTACAAAAAACTATTACTTCTGCCTTGTCCAAGAGAACGTTGCGTTTCTTGGCTCTTACCCATCCTTACTTACCTACTTAGGTGGCGCTACAGTCCGTGATGAACATGGGCCTTAACCAACAAGCGTATTCAGCTGGGACGGTCTTTGGCCAGCTGTTTCCAGCGCCGCACGCCCAGTTGGTTAAGGTCCCCTTCCACCTGCGTGCACCACCGATGATGCGGCCGTCCTCTGCCGCGCCTTCCTTCCGGGCTGGATTCGAAGACTCTTCGGGTCGGAGCTGTATTTTCCATGCGCTCTACATGGCCTAGCTACCTTAGACGCCTTATTACAGGAAAAAGGATCAGCATCTACGTTGACAGCCAGGATGCCATTAAGACTCTGCAGGCAGCATGGATAAGATCCAAACTCGTCAAACTCTGCAAGGAGAAGTTAGAAGAGATATCCAATGTAAATGAGGTGACCCTTTGCTGGGTACTCGGTCATATGAATATCTCCGGAAACGAGAGGGCGGACGAGTTGGCTAGGGTGGGATCAGGTGCTAACATTGCGCAGATCTCAGCTGAGGCCAAAGCACCACTCAGTGCGCTCTACAGGGAGATACAGACGGAGCTATTGGTGAAAGCCATAAAGCGATGGTGTCGCTTGGATACATGCGCAACGGCGAAATCGACTTGGCCCGTCTATGATAAGAAAAGAACGGAAAATCTGCTGAAGTTCAATCGTGGGAACATTCGACTAGCAGTCGGTGCCCTCACCGGGCACTGCTGCTATCCTATCATGCAGCTCGACTAGGCCAGCCCTACAATGACTTCTGCAGAAGCTGCAGGGACGAAGAGGAAATTGAGTCCGTTGGTCACCTGCTGTGCGAATGCCTGACGCTAGCCCATAAAAGGAATATTTTCCTGGGAAGATACTTCCTTTCGGGACTAGAAGAGGTAGGTAATATCGGGCTGAGCAGAATACTGGGATTTTTATCCTCGTCTGGCTGGTTCAGCTCGACGGTAAATGGATAGGTATCAACGGGTTAAACAAAACAGGTGGGCACAATGGACTCAACGTAGTCTACGTGAGCCTTGACTTTACGTCAATTGAGCACCCACGTACCTAACCTAACCTACCTTAGACGCTGTATCCGTAGACGTCGTACCAGGCCGATGTCGCTGTACAACCCGTACAGTTCTTCGTTGTATCTTCTCCTCCATACACCGTTTGAACAAACGGGACCGTAGATAGTGCGCAGAATTTTCCTCTCGAAACGACCAAGGGCATCTTCATCCGCATTTGTTAAGGTCCAAGGCTCTGCGCGGTAAAGAAGGACTGGGATGATTAAAGTCTTGGTTTTCCGAGAGAGGGCTCTACTTCTCAATGGCCTCTTCAGCCCAAAGAACCAGCGGTTGGCAAGAGTGATTCTGCGTTTTATCTCAGCGCTGGTGTTGTTGTCGCTGGTCATCAGTGAGCCAAGGTAGACGAGTTCCTTGACCACTTTAAAGGTTATATCCGCCCATGTTGACGATCTGGCCAATACGTCAGTGTTGTCCGTCTCTTTAGATGAAAGCAGATATTTGGTTCTACCTCAATGCTTACAAAGGCCTCATTGACGTCTCTCTGTGTCCGTCCAATCACGTCAATGTCGTCGGCGTACGCAAGCAATTGAGTAGACTTGAAGTAAATCGTACCTCTTGTGTTGGCCAGTGACTCTTGCACGATCTTTTCAAGCACGATGTGGAAAAAGTTGTATGACAGCGCGTCACCTTGCCTAAATCCTTTTTTAACCCCAAAGGCCTCGGTTTGCTCATTACCGACCTTAATGGAGCAGCGAGAATTCTCCATTATCATTCTGCACAGTCGGACGAGTGTGGCAGGGATGTTAAAACTAGACATGGCTTTGTATAGCTCATCTCTATACACGCTGTCATATGGAGCCTTGAAATTGTCGATTTGGTATTCTCCAAGATCTGCCGTAGCGTAAATATTTGCTCTATTGTGGATTTACCTGGCCTGAAACCACACTGATAAGAGCCGATGAGGTTATCCACACACGGTTTCAGGCGTTCGCACAATACGGCAGAGAAGATCTTATATGCGATGTTAAGGAGACTTATTCCCCTATAGTTGGCGCAGGTATAGGAGTCTCCGTTCTTATGGACCGGGCAAACGATGCTGAGACTCCATTCGTCGGGCATGCTTTCCTCCGACCATACCTTGCAAATGAGATGGTGCACGCACCTTACCAGCTCATCTCCAGCCGCCTTAAGAAGCTCAGCAGACAGGCCGTCTGCGCCCGAGGCTTTATTAGACTTAAGTCTTGATATTGCTATTTTGACTTCGCCTACGTCGGGTGGACTGAATTCTGTTACATCGTAGTCCATTACGAATGGCTCGTTCTGCCTGACAGCGGTATCTTGTCTATCATCGCCGTTATACAGTCTGCAGAAGTGGTCTTTCCAAATCCTCAGCATCGAATGCGACTCTACTATCAGTTCTCCATTTTCATCTCTGCAGGCCGCCGCTCTGGCTTTGTAGCCAGATCAAAATATTAACTTTTAGCAGCTCAAAAAACGAAGCGTATCTGAAACACTAACGAAATGGATGTCGAAGGCGGTCCTCACTCTCTTATTTACTTACTTAATCCAGTCAGATTTCAATTTAACGCCGCCACGTCAGAGGAGGAGACATCACCAACTCTCTCTACAGCGCGGGTGTCCTTGGCGGCCGTCTTCCGTTTGCGGGCGCTGTTACATTTTTCGATTCGATCTTCTGCTCCCTTCGGTACTGCACAGGGACAGCTTTACCGGTTTGAGAATCTTTGGAACCCGAAAAGGCTTTGCCTTCTGCGTTCAGAAGGCTTCCGGCTCCGCCAGTTCGAGAACATGTCACGCTCTTTTTGGCAGGGCACCCACTTTGGGGAGTTGCTTCTCCCCAGTAAGAGGAAGATAGGTTAGGTAAGTGGGTGCCCTGCTGACAAAAAGTCAATGCTCACGTAGACTACGCAGAGTCCATTGTGCCCATTTACCGCTAAGCTGAACAATCCAGACAAGGATAAGAATCCTAGTATTTGTTCAGACTAATGTTACTTACCTCTTCTAGTCCCGAAAGGAAGTATCTTCCTAGGAATACGTTCCTCTTTTGGGCTAGCGCCGGACATTCGCACAGCAGGTGAAGAATGGTTTCAATTTCCTCTTCGTCCCTACAGCTTCTGCTGAAGTCATTTTAGGGCTGGCTTCCCGGTGAGGGCACTGACTGCCAGTCGAATATTCCCACGATTGAACTTCAGCAGATTTTCCGTCCTTTTCTTATTATGGACGGGCCAAGTCGATCTCACCGTTGCGCATGTGAGTGGCTTATTGGCTTTCAATAATAGCTCCATCTCTATCTCCCTGTAGAGCGCACTGAGTGGCGTTTTGGCCTCGGTTAAGATATGCGCGTAGTTTGCAGTGGGGTGATTATGACATCCCTTACGTACATGTCTATCAATCGTTCCAGCATTTTCATAAGGAAGGACGATAGACTGAAAGGAAAGTTGGAGTGCACTACACTAATGAAGCTACGTACAACTAGGTTAGTACTAAGGACATAACTGAACAAAGCCTCACCCCTACTATTAGTATTAGAGCTACCCCAAGTAATGTGATGGGCGTTAGCATCACACCCTACGACTAAGCTCTTCTTACCTTGTTCGCCCATTGCGATCAATAACCTTGTTTCTCTAGAGGGGACATACGTGCCTTCGTCGTGCGGTAGGTAAACCGAAGCCAAGGTAAGTGCATTCTCCTTTCCTGTAACCTCCACCACCGTCTGGTCACCCGAGCTGAAATTAGTTAGCCTTAGTACGTGGAGATCTTTGCTGGCAACGATACAAGATCTAACCTTGCCTTCGCTACCGTTATAGAAGAGGCAGTATTTCGATGACCCTAAGAGTCCTTCCGTTTATCGGAGGAATTTTGCTCATTCGTATCTTGTTTTTTTTACATGGGCGGGTTGTTGGCCCGCCGCACAACCGCCAGTGTGGTCAGGGTCTTGTAGTGCTCTCTTGCCTGGGGCTATAGCTGCATATATTTGTCCACCTCTCAACGGTTGTTGTAGAGGCGAGGAGGCTGTATGTCTACTAGACCCGGGCATTGAAACAGGGATCGTTGCTAGTTTCTCGCCAGGTTGAGAGTAGTCAACAACTTTACCCTGTACGTCCGAGCCCATGCTCTCTTGCACAGGCTCTAGCGTTTTTAGGAGAAATGATGACAGACAGATGGGGCGGCAATCCTTGGCTGACTGTGGCCGCTTTCTCCGACTTTTGGAATAAGGACTACACGAACCTTTCTTCAGGAGACGGGAACGTAGGTTAGGTACAAGTAGTTGGCATAAGCCACACGTAGGCCGACATCGGCCCATTGTGGTACCACAAGGATCATTACCCTGATCCGCTACCTGAGAACCAACCGGTGCTTCTGATGAAGCGATGGAGTTGATCTTTTTTTCGGTTTGCTAGCTCAATTAGATTTTCATAGAAGGGCGCGCCGAGGTAGATCCTCCTGCGGTTCGCAAAAGAAACATATGAGCAGAGAAGGTTATGGATTGATTTCTCTTCCTCCTCGTCCATGCAGCCGCGGCAAAAGTCATTGGAGGGCAGCCCTAGTCTGGCGACGTGTTTTCCAATGATGCAATGACCTGTAATGACACCCACTAGAGTGCTCAAAGTACCCCTTTTGGTTGCTACTAGGTCCCTTGTTCGTCCTAGGTTTAGCTTAGGCCAGATTTGTTTGGTGAACAAGTCGATATTACTTTCATTCCATTGGAGGTTGGTCGCCTCTATGGTTCGAAGTATTATCATGTGCTTTACCGTACTTATTGGTGTTTCTAGGTACCCGAGGGTAGGAAGACTGAGTGTGCTTGACCCTAACTTTGCGAGTTCATCGGCCGCGCAGTTCCCTGGAATATCCCTATGCCCGGAAACTGTTAAGCCATCTCGTCTAGAGTTAGGCGACAGTTTAAGGATGTCTTTGATTTGTGGGTTGCTGCGGCCAGGGATTTTATCGCAGATTGGCTATCCGTGCAAATGATAATATCCTTAGCGGATATTACATTGATCCTGAGCCATGCAAGGGAGGAGGAGGGGCCTTATGACTGCTGTGTAGAGCCAGTGCATAATGCTTGGTTGGAAAGCCCACCTTCTGCCCACCACTTTCTTACAGCTGTAGAGGGCAGTGGTTGCTTTCGATCAAGAATTTTAGGTTTCCAATTCAGCCTCCTGTCAAGGACTAGGCCTAGGTATCTAGCCTGATCGTTGATTATTAGTTGGGTTCCATCCAACCTCGGTGGGTTGGAGCGCGGAATTTTATATTTATTGGTAAACAGTACTAAGTCGGTCTTCTTAGGATTAACACCAAGTCCACAGTACTGCGTTCAGGTTTCTACTGTACGTAATGCACCCTGCATTAGGTCGCTTAGAGTGCTGCATGAGCGGTCACAACGTACCCTCCTGTTCTAGCAACAGTAGTAGTTCGTTGACCACCACGTTCCAGAGGAGAGGGGAGAGTACTCCACCCTGTGGTGTACCTCTGTTGACCATTCTAGTTGAGACGGCACCAGCGAAGTAGGCTTTGACTACTCTTTGCGTTGTCGTACCAGTTCTATCACTGAACATCCAGATCAGACAGCGCTTTGGTGACGGCCCATGGTTCAACATTGGTAAAGGCGCCCTCGATCAGTAACTTGTTCACTATATGAGACTCATGTTCATAGTATTGCTTTAGGTCAAATAGTACAAAGACTAGTATATTACAACTGCCACCAGACATGGACCTTCATTGCCACACTTTCCTGCCTCCAATCATCCGCCGACATGCCCATTGTACTATAGCTCGTTAGCAATGTCTAATCGTAGTAAATCGAAGAGGCAACCTTGAGGCATACTATCTGATCAACCACACAAAACGAAGAGTCAACAAGCAAAGAGCTTATCCAACGCATCCGCCACTCTAATCCACGTCCAAGCACGCACTAAACCAACAGCAAACCAGCAGGCAGGTGCTTTCGAAAGTCCCCCAAATCGTGTACCGAATGAGAATACGAAATTAAGGCCTCAGTTCTGGATTGACCAAAAACGCAAAAAGAATCCAATAAACTCGGTTTCATTGCTTGGCGGTCGATGTATCTCTTCGACTATTTGGCTTCCGTTTGAGGGCCGAATAACAGACCACCAAGCCAACGAGCTAAGAAACCATCAAACAAACAATCATGCTGACTGGCATAGTCACATACATACATAGCTTTACCTACTCTTGGGAGGATTGTGCCGAAAAAAACAGAATCAACCAACAACAACCGGTGAAGAGGAGGATCACTCGGAGCTGGGGCACCAGAGGCAGGACAACCAAACCAAAAAGACTCTGTCGCGTGTTTCTTCAATGAATGTACTTTACTTAATTGTTGCACTCCCATACGGCCGGCGTGGACGACTCGTGTGTCTGTGTGCCACGGAAGTGGTTCGCTTTTTGCCATAAATACACCTGTTTCCACAATCCGAGGCCACCGCACACCGCACGCCAACAAGGGCTACGAAGCTTACTGTCATATGAGCAACTGAAATAGATTTTTTCCCTCTCCTTCTCCTCTTGTTGTTTTTGGTGTGGTGCTCGTGGTCGTCCTGCTTCGTGCTCGTTTTGTGGGACATGCGATTCGGCGATTCGGCAGCTGATGCCATTGCTGGAGATTCGGGCTCCCCTCGGGGCCAATAGTGGCGCTGCTGCCATCGATCCGGCTGGCACAGCACATCACACATCAGGTGTGCGATGCGATGCGATTCTGTTTTGTTGTTTTGTTGTTTGGCGTTGAAGCTGTTTTTCATGGAGCTGAAGACGACCAGCGTGTGTGTGTGTGTTTGCTGTCTGTTGCTCACTGCTGGCAGTCGTCGCCGAAAAAAGTGGACATCTGCGTCAATCAAGTGCCTTCGGGGAGTCTATCACTTTCGTCTTAACGTTGTCATCGTTGTCGTCGATGCATGTTGGGAGCCGGTGCAGTTGCTGCTGATGGTAAGCAGTGGTGCGACCACTTTTTGGAGCCGGTTTATGGGGTCGCTCACTTGTTCGACTTCCTTGTGTGCAGTGAGATGAAACAGTGGACAGTGCCACATATCAAGCAGCCACGCGACTAAACTTACCCCAAGTCCTACTCTTCCTGCAAGCTAGTGTGAGGCTGCAGTAATCCTCCGGCAAAGTAGTACCCAATTTTCCGGTTTGCCAAAAAAACCAATTTGGAAGTACCTACATTAAAGCAATGATCCTCTCGCACGCGCGAACACATCAAATGACCTCCTTTGGAGATGATGGATGCTGCATCTGTTCTTGGTTTTTTTTTTTTTTTGTATCCTACCTGGAGGGAAAAATTTCTCTCCACTCAATTGGTCAAATGGAAAGGACTCGATCAGGTTTCCAAGAAATTTGTATTTTAGGACGATCGTATCGTAGATCACCAGACGACGAACACATCGTTTTCCCTCAAGATCTCTATCAACAATTTATCAACTCCTTGTCGGGATGATCGGCAATTGTTCTTCTTCCTTATTCGTTTTCAAGGACATACTATGGTTTCTGTTTGACACCAATGTCAGACTGTAGAAAGGACTCGTGTTGCCACGATCACATTTTGCAACAATCCCTGCTGGTCATTGCGCAAAAATTTCATGTTCCCAGAATTGCATTTCCTGTATCCTTTTGTTTGGTGATCCTTCTTAGGCACGGATCACTCATACCGTTGGCAGGGTTTTCTGATTGACGTCATTGGTCATTAACTAGATCCACCCCTGGCAGAGGACCATCCCAAGATGACCGTAATGCAAGATGATATTTTTATTGAAATCCAATGTGCGATCCATACACAATGGAACAATGCATAACAGATAGCGCATTAACAAGGATGTTACATCCTTGAATGATTGCGAACAACACACGGAATCATCCAGGCTGACAGACAGTAGTTTTTAGTCTCTGCCGAGTTTTATGGATCGGCTTAATGAATTCTCCTGCGGTTACGTTTAAGCACATAATGCGGTTTTAAGTATCGATCTCGGTCGGCCTGATGGGGGAGAGATGTCCTCATTAGGGAATCGGAATAGGGATTCTGCAGTTGTTGCTGATATCGTTCATCTTTCTGGTCGATTTTTGACAGCTTGATGGAAATTGATATTTTATTCTTTCTCTGTTGTTAAGTGAGAAACGAATGAACGCATGGTGTGATGGTTTGGTCGATTTTATGATCTGGCGGATGAGAGGCTCGAATGGAAGCAGATGGTATGTCCAGAGTGCAAAAATCATTTTCGGTACTCAAGAGCTACATTAACGAATCGAAACATCACAACTCCTCGACCACAATGATTACATTTTTGTGTCCAACATTGGATCGGTTTTAACGAGCCCGATCTTGACTAGGGCGTTTTCAGGAACTTACTTACTTAGGTACCGCTACAGTCCGTGGTGAACCTGGGCCTCAACCAACAAGCGTCTCCAGCTGGCACGGGCCATGCATGTGGCAGGAAGCGCAATATGTCCTGTATATCAAGAAGCTAAAAAAGCCACAAAAAGAATATGAAAGTGCTACAATTAAATTTAAATCACTGCGAAGCGGCACAGGATCTCCTAACACAAGCCATCCGAGAGTCCAAAATAGACACTGCCATTCTATGCGAACAGTACAAGAATCTCGACGATAAAGTTTGGATAGCTGACAACTCAAAAAGAGCGGCTATTTGGACCTGCGGAAAACACGCCTTTGAAGAAAAAATGACGACAGGACAATCCGGCTTCGTTCGAGCAAAGATAAAAGGTGTACACGTCTACAGCTGTTATGCACCTCCATCCAGCACTTAAGAGGAGTTTCGGGGTATGCTGGATAGGCTCGCGGATGATGCTAGAGGCCGTACTCCAAAAATCATAGCTGGAGATTTCAACGCATGGGCCACTGATTGGGGCAGTACGCGAACCAATCCAAGAGGCGAAGCTCTACTAGAGGCTATGTCATCACTAGACGTAATACAGCTCAATACAGGATGCGAGCACACCTTTAGCAGAAACGGCATAGGTTCCATAGTTGACATCACATTTGTATCGAGTTCTCTAACGAGAGGCGCAAATTGGAGAGTAAGTAATCAGTACACCCACAGTGACCACCTGGCTATCCTTTTTGAAATACAGCCTAGGAGAGCCAACCAGGGTGTCTCGCTAAAGAAGGCACAACAAAAGGGTTGGAAAATAGAAACACTGGATGAAGACTCTTTTATCCTCACCTTTAGAGAGTCTACAATAAGGTCAGGGACAGCAAATGCTATGGCCACTGATATTACTAAGCAAGTAATGAGGCCTTGCGATGCATCCATGGTCCGGAAAACGTCATCGAATCGCCGGCCACCAGTATACTGGTGGAACCAGGAGATAGCAGAGCTACGCAGCAAGTGTCCAAGGGCGAGAAGACTGTCCCAGCGATCCAGAGGTTTGCCCTCTCATCAGAACCTACAGGCGCAATACAGAGATAGACGTAGGGATCTGAAACTGGCCATTAGGAGAAGCAAAAATAACAAATTTAAGGAGCTCTGCGAGCAAGCAGATGTAAATCCTTGGGGTACTGCTTACAGGAGTGTCATGGCAAAACTCAAAGGCACCACCAGGGCCCCCTCGCCCTCATGCCCTCTCCTAATGAAAAAAATAGTGTCGGGACTATTTCCACCGCAAAGAACGATAGAGCGTATAGAAGCACCCCATGATGAACAGGAAGTGACAACTATTACGGAAAACGAACTTCTAAAGGAGTGCAAACATTTCGAGGACAATAAGTCACCTGGGCTGGATGGCATCCCAAATAAGGCCCTCAAACTAGCCATTAAAGCAAACACGGGACCATTCCTAGAAATGTACAATAGGTGCCTAATCGAAGGGGTCTTTTCAGACCAATGGAAGAAACAACGCTTGGTGCTGCTGCCTAAAGGGAAAAAACAACCAGATAAGCCGTCGTCATACCGGCCGATTTGCCTATTAGATACAATGGGCAAGATACTGGAGAAAATGATAGCCAACAGACTCGAGGTGGCAATAAATGAAGCCGGGGGGCTTTCAGACGAACAGTACGGATTCAGGCAAGCCCGTTCTACAATCGATGCTATACGGAGGGTAACCACAGTTCTGGAAGAAGCTATTCAGGGCAAGAGATGGGCAGGAGGCGCAAAGAAATACGGTGCCGTAATAACACTGGACGTCAAAAATGCGTTCAACTCTGCAAATTGGGGACAAATTGTACGCTCACTTAGAGAAAAGATGGTGCCAGGATTTCTCAGTATAATAATTGGAAGCTATTTCGAGAAACGGTATCTTTTCTACGATACCGACGACGGGGTAGTGCAGTACCACATATCTGGCGGAGTACCACAAGGATCGGTGCTAGGTCCTATTCTGTGGAACCTTATGTATGACGGAGTTCTGAGGCTAGAAATTCCCAATGAGGCAAAAATCATAGGCTTCGCTGATGATATTGCAATCGTAGTAGCTGCGAAACACCTGGAAGAAATAGAGGACATAGGGAACGAATGTATCAGGAAAGTGAGACGCTGGATGTCAACAGTCGGGTTAGAGCTCGCCGATCACAAAACAGAAGCAGTACTAGTAAGCAGCCGCAAGAAAAGGGAAACAATCACCATCAGGGTAGGCGATCAAAATATAACGTCGAAACCGTTTATAAGATACTTAGGTGTGATGATTGACGCTAGGCTCAGCTACAAGGAACACCTTGAAATAAAAAGCAATAAAGCAGCTCAGGTATGTGCTGCTTTAGCCAGAATAATGACAAATATCGGAGGACCCAGGCAGCAAATAAGACTAGTATTGTCAAGAGTGGCGCAGTCAATTATTATGTACGCAGCACCAATATGGGCAAAGGCGATGAAAATTAAGTCCCACGCAAGAAGAGTAAATTCCACCAACCGACTATCCGCACTGAGAGTGTGCAGCGCTTTTCGGACGGTATCGGATGATGCTATATCTGTAATTGCTGGAATGCTACCAGCCGATATCTTGGCCATCGAGTTGCAAAGGTCCTACGACGCCAAAATTCAGGAACCCCTTGCCTCAGGCAGAGATATTAAACTGGAAGAAAGACGGCGTAGCATTGAAATATGGCAGGAGAGATGGAATCAGTCAACAAAGGGAAGATGGACCCATCGACTTATACCGGATATACAAAGTTGGATAAACCGGCAACACGGAGTCCGGGCCAGTAGTCCGGGCTACTGGTATCTTTTGAAGATTCCACATCCGTTTGGCGCAACCAAAAAAAAAAAAAAACAAAAAAGCTGGCACGGGCCAGCCTCAACCAACAAGCGTCTCCAGCTGGCACGGTCTTTGACCAGCTGTTTCCAGCGCCGCACGCCCAGTTGGTTAAGGTCCCCTTCCACCTGCGTGCGCCACCGATGATGCGGCCGTCCTCTGCCGCGCCTTCCTTCCGGGCTGGATTCGAAGACTCTTCGGGTCGGAGCTGTATTTTCCATGCGCTCTACATGGCCTAGCTACCTTAGACGCTGTATCCGTAGACGTCGTACCAGGCCGATGTCGCTGTACAACCCGTACAGTTCTTCGTTATATCTTCTCCTCAATACACCGTGTGAACAAACGGGACCGTAGATAGTGCGCAGAATTTTCCTCTCGAAACGACCAAGGGCATCTTCATCCGCTTTTGTTAAGGTCCAAGCCTCAGCGCCGTAAAGGAGGACTGGGATGATTAAGGTCTTATATAGTGTCACCTTAGTTTTCCGAGAGAGGACTCTACTTCTCAATTGCCTCTTGAGCCCAAAGAAACAGCGGTTGGCAAGAGTGATTCTGCGTTTTATCTCAGCGCTGGTGTTGTTGTCGCTGGTCATCAGTGAGCCAAGGTAGACGAATTCCTTGACCACTTTAAAGTTATATCCGCCCATGGTGACATTCTGGCCAATACGTCGGTGTTGTCCGTCTCTTTTAGATGAAAGCAGATATTTGGTTTTACCCTCATTAACCTTGAGACCCATCTTAGCCGCTTCTACCTCAATGCTTACAAAGGCCTCATTGACGTCTCGCTGTGTCCGTCCAATCACGTCAATGTCGTCGGCGTACGCAAGCAATTGCGTAGACTTGAAATAAATCGTACCTCTTGTGTTGGGCAGTGACTCTTGCACGATCTTTTCAAGCACGATGTGGAAAAAGTTGCATGACAGCGCGTCACCTTGCCCAAATCCTTTTTTAACATCAAAGGTCTCGGCTTGCTCATTACCGACCTTAATGGAGCAGCGAGAATTCTCCATTGTCATCCTGCACAGTCGGACGAGTTTGGCAGGGATGTTAAAACTAGACATGGCTTTGTACAGCTCGTCCCTATAGACGCTGTCATATGCAGCCTTGAAATCGACGAAGAGGTGGTGAGTGCCGATTTGGTATTCCTGGGTCTTCTCCAAGATATGCCGCAGCGTAAATATTTGGTCAATTGTGGATTTACCTGGCCTGAAACCACACTGATAAGAGCCGATTAGGTTATCCACCAACCGTTTCAGGCGTTCACACAATACGGCAGAGAAGATCTTATATGCGATGTTAAGGCGACTTATTCCCCTATAGTTGGCGCAGGTATAGGAGTCTCCGTTCTTATGGACCGGGCAAACGATGCTGAGACTCCATTCGTCGGGCATGCTTTCCTCCGACCACACCTTGCAAATGAGATGGTGCATGCACCTTACCAGCTCATCTCAGCCGCCTTAAGACGCTCAGCAGACAGGCCGTCTGCGCCAGCGGCTTTATTAGACTTAAGTCTTGACTTCGCTATTTTGACTTCGTCTAGGTCGGGTGGACTGAATTCTGTTTCATTGTCGTCCATTACGAATAGCACGTTCTGCCTGACAGCGGTATCTTGTCTATCATCGCCGTTATACAGTCTGCAGAAGTGGTCTTTCCAAATCCTCAGCATCGACTGCGACTCTACTAGCAGTTCTCCATTTTCATCCCCGCAGGCCGCCGCTCTGGCTTTGTAGCCGTGGCATGTTCGTTTTACCTTATTGTAAAACTTACGGGCGTCATTCCTGCGGAAGCATCTCTCCATCTCCTCGATTTCACGCTTTCCGTGCTCTCTCTTCTTACTTCTGAAAAGCGTGTGTTCCTCTCTTCCCTTCTGCTCATAGATTTCTCGAGCAGCTCTCGTCCGTCGTTGCAGCATGGCCTTATATGCCTCTTGTTTTGCTGCATGGGCTTGTTCGCATTGTTCATCGAACCAGGGGTTTCTAGGTGGTGGCGGTTTGAAACCCAGCACCTCTGAGGCAGCGTCTCTGACGGCGCTCTGGCAATGCGCCCATTTCTGCTCTATTGTTTGTGTTGCTGTGGGCGGATTTTTAGAAAGCTTGGAGGAGACACGATCGGCAAAGATTCTGGCAGTCTCTTGCGATTGTAGCTTTCCGACGTCAAACTTACGTGGTCCTACTCGACTCCTAAGCATTCTTGATATCCCCATTCGTACCTTGGCTACAACAAGGTAGTGGTCCGAGTCGATGTTGGCCCCTCGGAAGGTTCGTACGTCGAGAATACAAAAGGAGTGTCTGGCGTCGATCGCAATGTGATCAATCTGGTTGGTGGTCGATTGATCACAAGACCGCCAGGTACCCTTGTGGATGTTGAGATGGGGGAATCGCGTGCTTGCTACAAGGAGGTTACGCCCCACTAGGAAATCGATTAGCCTTAGTCCGTTGTCGGATGTGGACTATTTTTGTGTCGTAGCTGGGGCATTGGGCATTTGTTCTGTCTAGGAGATCGTAGAATTCTTCCTTGAGTAGATCGTCCTTTTCTTCCGTTGGGGCGTGAGCGCATATCAAGCTTATGTTTCCAAATTTGGCTTTGATGCGGATTGTTATGAGGCATTCGCTTATGTCTCGGAAGCTTAAGACTTTTTTTCGGAGTCTTCCTCGAATAACGAATCTGCACCCGAATAAGCGCTGTTTGTTCTCCTTGTAGCAGTTCCCGTAGTAGATGTCCCAGTTTTTCATCCGTTTTTTGCCTGGTCCATCCCATCGCACTTCTTGGAGTGCGGTTATATCTGCTTTATAGCAGTTGAGGGTTTGCTCCAATTGATCGCCTGCACCCGGTCTGTTAAGGGACCTAACATTCCAGGTGCAGACTCTCAAGTCCGTTAGTCGTTTGCAAGGGTCGTCAGCTTTGTATCCGTCCGTATCCGAGGCTTGTTGTTGTTTCGGAACAAGTAGGTTTTTACGTGATAGGGATGTTACCCCTAAGCACAACCCCCACAAGATGGGTCAACGCGGCGCCCACGGTTCGAGCGAGAAGTACCACCTGGTGATCACCTTATTTCGGGCTACTACAACATATTTGAAGCTCAGGCCGATAAGGTTAGTACAGCCGGCCCTTTGTTCTTTGGGTAAATAAAAATCTGTCCCTCCAGGTTGGGGGTTGCGCTTAGGGTTAACATACATGTCATCGCGTAAATCAAAAACTTGTTCAGAGATCTGCACCTGGAACGTTATGTCCTTCAGCAGACCATATCAACTCCTAAGACTGCTATAAAGCACACATTACCGCGCTCCAAGAAGTGCAATGGGATGGGCCAGGCAAAAAGCGGATGAAGAACTGTGATATCTACTACGGAAACTGCTATAAGGAGAACAAACAGCGCCTATTCGGGTGCGGATTCGTTATTCGAGGTAGACTCAGGAAAGATATCTTAAGCTTCCAGTATGTAAGCAACCACCTCATAACTATCCGCACTAAAGCCAATTTCGTAAATATAAGCTTAATATGTGTCCAGGCTCCCACAGACGAGAAAGATGACCGACATAAGGACGACTACTATAATCTCCTAGACAGAACATATGGCCAATGTCCCAGCTATGACACCAACATCGTTCTAGGAGATTTCATTGTGAAGCTGGGTCAGGAGGACATCTTTGAATGAGTCGTAGGAAAGCACAGCCTACACGACGACAGGCATTTCGAGAGGAAACGGAGAGTGGAGGAGGAGATTAAACCACGAACTGTACGGACGCACAGCTCCGGCCTCAGCTCCAGCGAGAGGAGTTCTCGCATCCAACCCAGTGGGACGACGTCGCAGAGGACAGCCGCATTTAAGTTGGTGCACACAGGTGAAAAGGAACCTCAGTCAACTGGGCATGCGACGCTGGAAACAGCTAGCAAAAGATTGTGTTAGCTAGAAAGGATTGTTGGTTGAGGCCCGGCTTCATCCCGAACTGTAACGCGCATTGACAGCATCGGATGGTTGTTTCCCAATATGGGCCACAGCACCATCTAGTGACACTCCCTTACGGTGTCCAAGGAAGCTAAGTATATGGGAGTCATCCTAGATAGCAAGTTTCCTTGGTAAAAGCATGTTGAGTCAAAAACCACCAAACCACTGTCAGCTTTCTGGCAATGCAAGGGAGCTTTTGGCAAAACACGGGCCTTATCGTCGGCAAAGGTCCTCTGGATCTACACGGCAAGATAAGACCTTTAATCTCATATGCATCGGTTGTCTGGTGGAACAGACTAACACGCAAACACTCAGCTGTACAGGGCCTTTTCTCAGCACGCGGGTGCTGCTCTAGATGGTACGATGAACCTTCAAGCCATATCTAGCAAATGGTGTGCTCTGAAAACCATGTCTCATCTCAAGAGAAATAGCTATTGATACAACTCGCACATGAATGACAGTCTGCTTGCGAAAGGAATGTCCTGCAACCCCGTTATCTTACTGCGCTGTAATTTTACAGTCGAGTTTCTATGCGTCAGCACTGGCTCTGGCTGGATACTGTACCTGGAAAGGATAGTCATCGGATCTTCACCGATGGCTCGGGGGTCTGGGCGGAGGTCGGGTGCTGGGGTCTTTTGAACGCGAAAACATCCGACTGCACTTCTCGTTAGGGAAATATGCATCTGTCTTTCAATCAGAGATATACGCCACCCTAATGGCCATGCAATACGTCGTGAGGCACAGGTGGAGGGGAAAAAGCATATGCGTCTTCAGTGGAAACCCAGCTGCACTCAAAGATGTGTCAAAAGTATTAGCTAGCTCCAAATTAGTGCATGAACTTAAGGCCTTATTGAACAGTCAGTAGTAGACTAAATTCAGTAAGGCTTGTATGAATTCCAGGTCACTCTGGGATCCCAGGAAATGAGATCTCTGATGAGCTCGCCAGAATGGGATCAGAGGAGAGCATCTCAGGACCTGAGCCCGCACTAGGTCTACCTGCGCCACGGTTATTTCCTACATTAACAACTGGGTGTTTAATACACACAACCGTGGATGGAGGACTTATCCAGGATGAAGGATGACTAAGCGCATATGCCCTGATGTCTGCAAGAAATCCGCAACATTCCACCTGACTTTAAGGAGAATCGACTGCAGAAGACTTGTGGGAGTCATTACGGGCCATTCAACTTTTGCTAAGCATCTCTGCGTGCTTTCCCGCTGTCCCGCCTTTGCTCGCACACGGTGGCGCACCCTTGGGGCCGACGTGGTGTGTGCTGAATCTCTAAGGTGTCTATCCAATGGACCAGTATTTGCGTCTGAGTGCTCCAACAGATAGCAGAAGCCCCCTAAAGAATGCCATCGAAAATGTATACACTGCCCCAAAACGGCGATATGATGTGCCATTTCTGCCCGAGGGATCATTGGCCCTTATTTTTTTAACCAACATAAAAGAATCACTGCCGAAGTGTTTTGCCGAACGGTCGACGAGCTTCTATTGCCGTAACTGCAGCTGTTCCCCGGGCACAATAACAGAACGCTATTTCAGCAAGACGATGCTACACCACACATGGCTAAGAGCTCGATGGAGAAGCTGAGGTCTATTTCTCGAACAAATTGGTCGGCACGTATGGAGACATACCCTGGCCACTTCGCTCTCCAGACCGCAAACCGTGCAACTTTTTCTTGTGGGGATACCTCAAGTCAAGATTTACAATAACAATCTTCGAACGACTCAGGCCCTGCAAGAGAATATTCGCCTCGTAACTGCCGTCATTGAACCAGCTCTTTGTTCACGCCTTATTGTCAATGTCAGGCTCTGACCGTCCTTCATATTTAGAAGGTTTTGTCATATGAGTTCCATTAGATTTGTTTTCAGACTGAAACCTTCAATCTTGGTACAAAAACGGAATTGAGTCGTGGATTAGCCCAACCGCAGTGTGTCGATGAATTCGCATTAAGTCGTGGTAGATCCACCCAAAGTAGAGCCATAACTCTATCGATTGATTTGTCTACATCGCTCCATAAATTATCAATCGGAATGAGATCATTTGTGACCAAATAAAAACTTCTTCGCAGATTTAGCAGTGTTCTTCCGGTAACTGACGTTTCCATTACCATTCCAGTGGAATTTCCTCATCTCTTTGTCCTTTAATTGGTCCAGCGGGAAGTCCGTCTGCTCCAGGAGCTTTATAAGACTTAAGTGTCGATATCGCCATCTTAACATCGTCTAGGTCGGATGGACGGGATTGCCTTTCGTCTTGTGAATGGTTCGTTCTGCCTGACGGCGGCATTTTGACTATCAGTCTGCAGAATTGGTCCTTCCACAATCTCAGCATCGACTGTGACTCCACTATTAGTTGTCCGTGCTCATCCCTTCGGGCTTCTGCTCTGGCTTTATAGCCTTGACATGTTCGTTTTACTTTTTGGTAGAACTTTCGAACATCGTTCCTGCAATAGCATCTCTCCATCTCCTCGATCTCGCGCTTCTCGTGCTCCTTCTTTTTTCTTCATAGAAGCGCATGCTCCTCTCTCCTTTTCTGTTCATAGAGCTCGCGGGCAGCTCTCGTCCGAAGCAGTGTAGCCATGTTTTCATTCTGTTTCTCTACATGGGCCTGCCTGCACTCATCATCAAACCAGGGGTTTCTCGACGGTGGTGGCTCGAAACCGAGTACATCTGAGGCGGCCTCTCTAATGGCTTTCCGACATCGACTCCATTGCTGTTCTATGGTTTGTGCACTCGTCATCAAACCAAGGGTTTCTCGAAGGTGATGGCTCTCTAATGGCGTTCTGGCAACGACTCCATTGCTGTTCTATGGTGTGTACAGATTGCATCGGGACTTGAGGGAGCTTGAGGGAGGCTTGATCGGCGGGGATCCTGCCGGTCTTTTGCGATTGCAGCTTTCCGACGTTAAATTTTTGTGTTCGTACTCGACTCCGTTGATTCCGGGAAATTCGCATATGCACCTTGGCTGCAACAGGGAAATGATCCGAGTCGATGTTGGCTCCTCGAAGGTCCGGACATCTAGGATGCTGGAGGAGTGCCTGCCGTCGATCGGAATGTGATCAATTTGATTGGTTGTCGATTGATCGTTCTATTGTTGATGACTCGTTCAAAAATAACTTCCTTACCCAGCTTCGCATTGAAATCTCCTAGAACGATGTTGGCGTCATAGCTGGGGCATTGGGCATATGTTCTCTCTAGGAGATCAAAGCAGTCGTCTTTATGTTGGTCATCTTCCTCCTCTCTTGGGGCAAGGACACATATTCTTCTTCTTTCTATGGTGGCCTTACAGCCCATGAAGGACCATAGCCAAGCTTCTCTCAATCACCCATGCTGTGTGTGATTTTTTTTTCGCACAGGTGAAAGGGACCTACAGTTTCATGCCGATTCCGAACGGCGTGAGTCGAGAAGCTTTTTCATGGCAAGATTACTACGGGGGGTTTTGCCAGTACCCCGCCGAGGAGGAACGTCGCGAAATAAACATTCGATGGCGTTGGTTGTTATCGGGATCCGAACTCGCTCATCGTGCGCCAGAGTCCAACATACTAACCACTGCGCCACGGCGCCCTCCATGGACACATATTAATCTCATATTTCCGAGATTGGACTTAATGCGAAGACTTCCTGAGTCTGCCTATTGGCTGTTTTTGAACAAATTTTTGTTTTACGCGATAGGGATGTTAACCCTAAGCGGAACCCCCAAAATGGAGGACCAGGTTTTTACTTACCCAACGAACAAAGGGCCGTTCCTAATGGACCTGAGCTCCAAATATGTTGTAGTAGCCCGAAATAAGGTGTTCACCAGGCAGTTCTTCTCACTCGAACCGTGGGCGCCGCCATTGGTTCCGTCTTGGGAATTCTCCCCGAAAAAGGAGCTGAGCCCTGGTGGTAGCTCTAATTCCTCCCGTCTCTCGTTTGCCGCCCCGAACAACCTTACAAAGGGGTCAGGAGCCACCTCGTGGAGGTGAGAGTAGGAGTTGGCAGACAGAGGCTGGAGTGTCGGCGCTTGTGCCTTCATATGTTCGTATACTCTAGCCATTTAGGTCCCAAACTCACAGTAGTAGGTAAACCTCCAAATCCAAAAAAACAAAAAGAACGCCCTAGCTCCGATAAATCGGAATCCATTCCACTTCAATGGCGAATAGAACCATCTGTAACCTCATGACACCATGCCACCATGCTACCACTTAAACAGATACAAATCAAACAATTGAAATTCAAGAGATAACCAAATCTGGCGTCTGCCACCAAGCCACGCACCTCTACTTTTAGCACGGCAAAAAGCAGGAACAACAAAACACTCGAGTGAATAAAGCGAACACCTTGCGTCTGTCCAAACAACGCGCACCATACATAAAACCGAAAACCAACTGTTGCTGCACAGCAATTGGCAACGCATCTATCAGGTAGTTTTCTCGATTTTTTTTTAACCTTTTGCATCTGATTTCAGTTCGAATATCTATTCCAATTCCATTTCTATTGCCGATGCCTATCACTCCTCGTGGTCGGGCTATGAAATCGTCTACGCTTGTCGTACACCTCGAACGTCCATAAAAGTCCGCCCGCTGACATCCTAATCAGGGATCAGGTATCAAACGTATTCCGATGCTCGAGAAATCGCCGAAGCGATGATAATCTACGTTAGGACGAACGTAGAAACGTATGCATGTATGTATGGAGGTACAGCCTGTTGCATGCCGCACACATGGACACCTTTTATCAGTGTCGAAGGATCTGCTTTTCTGCTTTCTATTCCTTACGGCGCCTTCTGTTTTTTACGCCTGAAAACGCTCTCATCTAGGACTCTCTCAGGATTTCAATAGCATCAAGGATCTAATGTGTCTGCTCGTTCTATTGTTTCCTTCTCACCCACTGTCTTTGGAGAACATCTGCGTCCTTAAAAACGAAAATAAAGAAAAGAAGAAATAATCCCAGGAGACTGGCAGGAACACAAGCTGCATGATGCGCGAGTAAAAAAGTCATCATGAAGACAACAATGTCAAGGTCGGCGTAGGACACACTAACAGCACCGGGCGAGTGTCCTTCATCAGCAAAGCCTAACCAATAAAGTATCGACAGATGCGCGTGGTCCTACACTGTGATTGCCTCTTTGCTCTCAGCTAGTAATTGGTTCCGCGATTGAGCACGCGATACACTTATGAATATGCAATCAATTAAATTGCAGCCCACATCATCGTATCTAGGTTCACTTAACGAAAGGGTTTAAGCGTTTTGCATATAGGGGCAGCCAGCAGCAGCTGCTTGTCAATTTTAATCCATCGATTCGTAACTTTGCGACAATTGCTGAAGAGTTGTTCGCGCAAATGTCGTGGACTGGATCAGAGACTGATGACATATTGCACTCGAAGGGGTTGGGATGATGTTGGTTTAGGTGCGTTGTTGTCTATTGTCGAATTAACCTAGATTTGGTAATCTCTAGAACAGAATTGGCTGGAGGGATTACGAGTTCCTTTGTCGAAAGGATTGATAAAGGATTGTGAAAGGAGACGGATCAATGGATGTGTCAGAGCGGGCAATTGTCACGGTTGTCAGTGAGGGGTCCAGTGCAGCAGGCATGGATTGTGACGAGATTTTGGATCAACCACAACAAAGACGATGAATATCCTTTGTTAAAGGAGAAAAGGGATCCATGAGGCAATCAGGAGAGGCAGGTATGGGTGATTTCATTTCTATGAGTCGACATCATGGTATGACGACATACTACGTTGCGAATTGCCAGTAGCTTTGTCTGATAAAGGATGTTAGGAGCTCGATTGGCAAAGAGCACTCAATAAGGGTTTTTCCTTCAGTTTCCCATCTCAGCTTGAATGCTGCTTAAGCAGCTAGCGCTACCAAAGAGCACGAGGCACTGCCACCTTTGCAGATCTATTATACATGCTAGCCCATTAGCCGAGGAGCTTCTCCACTCCCTTAATGAAGTTGAGAATGCTTCTCGTAGGAGTCGAGATAATCCCTCCAGGAGTCATCATTTCACTGAGAAGGATACGCTCCCTGAGATGGCAAAGAGCAGTACACTCACACAGTTGGTGCTCTGCCGTCTTTTCGTCCTCAAGACAGATTCGGCACTCAGTTTCAGACGAGAGGTTGTTGTTGAAGGCTTCTGCTATCCGTTGGAGCACTCAGACGCAAACACTGGTCCATTGTACTCCAGACACACACCTTACATTACTATATTTTCCTCGTTTTCCGGAGAAAATTAGAAGGAGCTTCAGTGACATAGAGCTAAGATGACTCCCACAAGCCTTCTGCAGTCGATTCTCCAATAAGACAGGAGAAATGCTGCAGATTTCTTGCAAACATCAGGGCATACGCGCTTAGTCTTCCTGCAACCTGGACAATCCCTCCATCTACGGTTGTGTATGTTAAACACAGAATCGCTAATGTAGGAATTTACCGTGGATGCAGGTAGACCTAGAGCGGGTTCAGGTCCTGAGAAGCTCTCCTCTGAACCCATTCTGACCAGTTTATCAGAAATCTCATTCCTGGGATCGCAGAGTAGCCTGGGACCCTTACAAGCCTTAATGAATTTAGTCTACCGACTCTGTTCAAGAAGGACTTGAGTTCAAGAACTAATTTGGAGCTAGTTAAGGGATTACACACAGCCTTTAGTGCAGCTTGGCTGTCACTACAGACGCATATGCTTTTCCCCCTCCACCTGTGCCTCACAACATAGTGGCCATTAGGATTGCCTATATCTCTGATTGGACGACAGACGCATATTTTCCTAAGGAGAAGTGCAGTCGGATGTTTTCGCGCTCAAAGAAGACCCCAGCACCGGACCCCCGCCCAGACCTGGAGCCATCCGGGAATATGCGAAAACTATCCTTTCCAGGTTCAGTTTCCAGCCATAGCCAATCCTGACACCTAGAAGAAACAGGTGCATGCAGAAAGACATAGCCACGTTAAATCGATGAACGAGAGCTGCTCGTGAGCTCTATGGGCTGCAGAGAAGGAAGGAATCAACCAAGAAAATGGAGGGATGTTATCGCACGAACGAGCATGACAAGGTAATAAAGCCGGAGCTGAAGCCCGTATGGGTAAGCACGGAGACCTAGAAGTTAAATCACAGTCGATGCTGAGACGGTCAAGATACCGCTGCCAGGCAGAGCGCACCATTCACACTGGGCGAAGATGAGAGAGAATTTCGTCTACCCGGCTTAGACGAAGTTAAGATAGCGATATCGAAACTTAAGCCTTATAAAGCTGCTGGACCAGACGGACTTAGCAACATGCCCCAACTCATCTGCACGATATGGTCGGAAGGATGCATGCCTGATGAATGGAATCTCAGCCTCGTTTGCTTGGTCCATAAAAAGGGAGACCCCCATAACTGCGCCAACTATAGGGGAATAAGTCTCCTTAACATCGCGTATAAGATCTTTTCTGCCATGCTGTGTAAACGCCTGAAGGAAACAAGGGCGAATTCAAATACCTGCTGTCGTCAAAGAAAGATGCACAAAACTGATGTCTTGGCCAGGACATCACTATTGGCAGCTATAACTTTGATGAAGTCAAGGATTTCGTCTACCTTGGCTCCCTGGTAACAAGCGACCATAACACCAGTACTGAGAATAGACGCAAATTAGGGTGTCCCTCTATAAAACCTTAATCATGTCGGTCCTCCTCAACGGCGTAAAGGCTTGAACCTTATCAAAAATGTATGAAGAGGCCCATGGTCGTTTCGAGAGGAAAATTCTGCGAACAGTCCGTTTGTGTTGACGGAGATTTACGGATCCAACTAAGATGGCTAGGCCATGTAGAGCGAATGGACAGCACAGCTCCGACCCGACGAGTCTTCGACTCCTACCTGTAAGGACTACGTTGCAGAGGACGGCCGTGTCTAAGGTGGCGCACACAGGTAGAAAGGAACCTCAACCATCTGGGCTTGCGACACTGGAAACAGCTGGCAAAAGATGATGCTAGCTGGGCAGCCTTGTTGGTTGGGATCCAGGTGCATTCCGAACTGTAACGCCACCTAAGTAAGTAATTTGGGGCGCAAAAGGCAATTGAGTAACAGAGTCGTCTCGGAAAATCAAGCTCTGCTTAATGGTGCAGAGGCATGGACGCTATTAAGGAAGCTCTTGATCTTTCGAGAGAAAAGATTGATCCTTTTTGCGTTGATGGCATCTGGAGGAGAAGATTCAACTACGAAATGTACGGGCTGTACGGCGACATGTGTCTGGTTAAGCATCCACGGATACAACGTTTAAGATGGCTAAGGCTATGTAGAGCGTATGGACAACATAGCTCCGGCCCGAAGAAGCTTCGAATCCGAGCCATTGGGACAAAGCAATAGAGGACTCCCTCGACTCAAATGGCGAACACATGTGGAGAAGGACTTCAACCGACTTGGTGTGCGTGACTGGAGGCGTCTGGCAAGAGATCATGCTGGCTGCAGTCGCCTATTCGTTGAGGCCCAAGACCATACAAGAAGAGGAAGAAGACGAGTGAATAAACACTCCGATTCGATTCGCGTAATTTTATTTGAATTGTTAACGCGTCAGAGAGTGCTCAGCACGTAACAGAGAAGGTAATTGTTCAAGTTCAAGTCCCTCTTTCAAAAGGATTCCCCCTCGTCAAATGTACTCCGAATACTAGAACCTAGCATTGACGTGTAGCTTGTATGCAAACAATCTATCCCCATTAGACCCCAAAAGCCACCCTTATGATTAGCATTGATTCCTACTTTTGCAGAACCACTCCAAGTGCTGATCACATCCCTTGGGGGATAGGACAATAGACTCCCTTTGATAACACAACCGTCTACCAATAACCAACTCATTCTTCTTCCCCAGATCACTCTCGATGTTGTTTGCATATCTAAAACCAAAACAACATTCCAATCCAATGGCAACCGCGAGACCAGTCGGCTTGTCCTTCGTTCAATCTCATCGAGAGGAGGAATTTCCGATAAGATTCGACCCTAAACCACCTCGGCAAATATTTACCGCGATTGGTGGTAGATAAATCGATTTGATTCCCCCCGCTGCCTCCTCTTTCGAGGAATATTTCAAAGTAGAAATTGCGTCGCATCGCGCCGTTACACTCGTACAAGCGGACTATCCGCTGAAGTAACACCTGATAAGGGAAAAAACGAAAAAAAAGCGCCTAAAGACGGTTGGAGGACGGCGACGGCGAAAGTAAGGAATTAGATTGGATTGTAAAGAGAAAAAAGAGTAGAGAGCGAGAGAGAGAGAGCGAGAGTAATTTAGTCTGTCCATCCGTCGTAGTGTACAGCAGATGTTTGAACTATTTCCCACTCGCATCCGTCGTCGTCTCGTTGTTTTTGGCGTCTTCAGCGTCTTCCTGAGCCGCTCATTATCCTCATTATCATTACAATCCTTTCTCTTTACCTCTTTCTTTGGTTTGATTGGGTTGAGTGTGGATAACAGGTCGACCATAAGGCCCAGATGGACATGGTGGTGTGATGATGACCTGACCGGCGAGAATGCTGAACATCAGGCTAGAGTGGAGCAGATTGGCTGATTCCTGCCTGACGGACAACTGAGCATTCGTTGTGGTTCATTAAATCGAACATCTTACGCGGACGGGGGAATGGAATGTGGTCGAATGGAGCTGAGTGGACTCGATTGGCTTAGCATGATTTGTAAGATCGATTCCAATTGCTTCTAATCGATCAGTGAGGTGTGTATCCCAACACATGCCAAAAAGTGATTTTCCCGTCATTACTCATAATCTAGTCTTAGCAGTATGGTGTGTGTTGAGAATTGATGCCAAATTGGGTGTAATAGCGCAACGAAAAGTCTTACTCTACGGCGCAATTCCTATGAAACGGAGCTAGAGCTGGTCCCGGAGGAGGAACTCACATCAACTGTCCAGTATACTGCGATCCAGAGCGAGAAATCCTACTGAATGCGCGCTCGAAAAGAAATAGTACGCACTGAACATTTCCATCGGCATCCAGGGAGCTTTTGATAACGCAACTTTCGATAGCATGTGCAACGCTGCCAGACGTCATGGCGTAGATGAAGCACTGGTCTCATGGATCAAAGCAATGCTTGTGTACAAGACATTGATGCAGACCTCGAACACTGCGTCAACTGCGGCGTAAATAGGGGCTGCCCGCAAGTCGGCGTCCTGTCTTCGCTGTTTTGGTGGTCGACTCTGGAATCTATGCCCAGGCCTATGCGGATGATGTCGCCGTTCTTTCTGTCGGCTCGTACTTTGCGACTGTCCGTCACCAAGTACAGGCGGCGTTAAATGTGATCGATAATTGGTGTACCAGAAATGGGCTGTCGGTTAATCCTCTTAAGGCCGATGTAGTTCTCTTCACGAGAAGGAGGAAAAATACTGACATGACTCAGCTGGTACTAAAAGGCACTCCCATCACGGTGTCCAGGGAAGCTAAGTATGTACCTGGGAATCATATTAGATAGCAAGCTTCAGCGCTTTGGTTTCCTGGCAATATACAGAAGTGTTGGCAAAACATGAGGCTTATCGCCGGCATAGGTGCTATGGATTTGCTTGCTTTGGTAGCGTTACAGCCCATGGAGGGCCAGAGCTAAGCTTCTCTCAATCACCCATATTGTGTGTGATACATTTTTCACACAAGTGAAAGGGACCTACAGTGGACCTACAGTCCGAACGGCGTCAGTCGAGAAGCTTGTTCACGGCAAGTATACTACAGATGTTACCGAAGAAAAGGACGATCTACTCAAAGAAGAATTCTACGATCTCCTAGATAGAACCAATGCCCAATGTCCCAGCTACGACACAAAAATAGGTCCAGGAAATGCGAAATTGGGCAAAGAGGACATATTTGAGTCGATCACGGGGAAATATAGCCTACACGCCACCGAGGAGCAAACATCGACTCGGATCACTACCATGTTGTAGCCAAGGTACGAATGAAGATATCAAGGATGCCACCGAGGTTAGCTGGACAACGAAAGTTTGACTTCGGAAAGCCACAAACACAGGTGACCGCTAGGACCTTTGCCAACTGAGTTTCGCTCAACCTCTCGCAAATTTCGATGACACCGCACATCCACAGAACAACAGTGGGAGCGTTACTAGCGTGCCATCAGAGATGCTGCCTCTGATGTATTGGGTTTCAAGCCGCCGCCGTCAGCTAGAAGCCCTGGTCTGATGAGCAATGCGGGCAAGCCCATGTAGCAAAGCAAAACACCTACAAAGCCATGGCTCATAGATGGACGAGAGCCTTTCGTGAACATTACGTGCAGAACGGAGAGTGGAACACACGCTTTTAAGGAAGAAAAAAAAAGAGCCTGAAAAGCGTGAGATCGAGGAGATGGAGAGATGCTATTATAGGTATAATGCCCGCATGTTTTACGAAAAAGTAAAACGAACATGCCAGGGCTATATAGCCAGAGGGGAAGCCTGTAGGGATGAAGACGGACATCTAGTAGTAGAGTCACAGTCGATGCTGAGAATATGCAAGGAACACTTTTGTAGACTGTTTAACGGCGACGAAAGATCTAATACCGCTGTCAGACAGAATGATCCATTCGGTATGGACGAAGCTGAAAGAGAATTCCGGCCACCCGATCTAGATGAAATTAAGCTAGTAATTTCAAGGCTCAGAAATAATAAAGCCGCGGGCGCAGACGGGCTGTCTGCCGAGCTATTTAAAGAGGCTGAAGATGAAGGTAGGGCGCATGCACCAGCTCATCTGTAAGATATGGTCGGAGGACAGCATGCTCGACGAATGGAATCTCAGCGTCGTTTGCCCAGTGCACAAGAAAGGAAACCCCATAACTACGCAAACTACAGGGGAATAAGTCTCCTTAACATCGCATACAAGATCTCGCCGTACTGTGTGAACGCCTGAAACCCTTTGTGATTAATCGGATAGGTTCTTATCAGGCCAGGAAAATCCACAATAGACCAAATGTTCACACTGCAGCAGATCTTGGAGAAGACCCAAGAATACCAATTCGACACCCATCACCTTTTCGTCGGTTTCAAGGCCGCGCATGACAGTGTGCTTAGAGACGAGTTACACAGCGCCATGTCTAGTTTTGACATCCCTGCCAAACTCGTCAGATTGTGCAGAGTGACAATGGAAAACTCCCGCTGCTCCATTAAGGTAGGTAATGAGCAAACCGAGACCTTTGATGCTAAAAAAGGATTTAGACAAGGTGACGCACTGTCATGTAATTTCTTCAACATCGTGCTTGAAGAGATCATACGAAACTCACTGGCCAACACACTGGGACGTCAGTGAAGCGTTCGGAAGCATTGAAGCAGAAGCGGCTAAAATGGGTCTTTCGGTTAACGAAGGCAAAATGAAATATATGCTGTCAAACCAAAAAAAGACGCGCAACACACACGTCTCGGCCAGAACGTCACAATTGGCAGCTACTGATTCGAAATGGTCAAGGACTCCGTCTACCTTGGCTCACTAGTGACCAGCAAAAACACCAGCGCTTAGATCAAACGCAGAATTACTCTTGCCAACGGCTGCTTCTTTGGGCGCAAAAGGTAATGGAAAAGTAGAGCCCTCTCTCGGAAGATCAAAGTTGCGCTGCATAAGCCCTTAATCATCCCGGTTCCGCTCTATGGTGGAGAGGCCTGGACTTTAACGAAAGCGGAGGAAGAGTCCCTCGGTCGTTTCGAGAGGAAAATTCTGCGTACAGTCTTCGGTCCCGTTTGTGTTGACGGAGACTGTAGGAGAAGATTAAACTAAGTACGGCTGTACAGCGACATCGGCCTGGGTCTACGGATCTAACATCTGGGATGGCTAGGCCATGTAGAGCGAATGGATAATACAGCTCCGGCCCGAAGAGTCTTCGAGTCCAACCCCGAGAGACGACGCGACGTAGCAGGGGACGACCATATCTAAGGTGGCGCACACAGGTGGAAGGGGCCTTAGCCAACTGGGAGTGAGTCGCCGGAAACAGCTGGCAAAAGACCTTGCCAGCTGGAAAAGTTTGTTGATTGGCACCCAGGGTCACACAGGCCTGTAGCGCCACCTAAGTACTTAAGTGCCGTTGGTGTTATCGGGACCCGAACCCGCTCATCGCGCGTCAACATCCAACACACTTACCAATGCGCCACGACGCCCTCTGGATTTACATGGTCATAATAAGACCTATAATCCCATATGCATCGGTTGTCTGGTGAAACAGGCTAACACGCAAACACGTCGTGGCCCCTTTCATCAAACACCAAAGAGCAGTTTTTCTCAGCTGTACAGGGGCTTTTCCCAGTACGCCGGACACTGCTCAAAATGCTATGATGAACCTCCCACCTCTTGATATATGTATTTATCAGACGGTGTGCTCTGAAAGCTATGTCTCGTCGCAATGTGACGTCGAATTGGCTTTTGGTACAACTCACACAGGAATAACAGTGTGCTTGCGCAAGAATAGTCCTGCGACCCCTGTCTCATGGACATGTCTTCTGACTCACTGACGCCCGTTATTCTACGGTCTACTGCGCCGTAATTTCACAGTCGAGTTTCCATGGCGTCAGGACTGGCTCTGGCTGTATACTGAACCTAGAAAGGATAGTCTTGGCTGTTTCACGGATGGCTCCAAGTGTGGGCGGGGTGTTCTTTGAGCGCGAAAATATCCGACTGCACCGCTCGTTAGGAAAAGCATATGCGTCTGTAGTGACAGCCAGGCTGCACTCAAAGCTGTGTCCAACCCTTTAACCAGCTCCAAATTAGCGCATGAACTCAAGTCCTTCTTGAACAGAGTCGGTACACTAAATTCATCAAGGCTTGTATGGCTTTTATGGGTGCCAGATCACTCTAGAATCTCAAGGTCTACCTGCATCCACGGTAAAATCTTACATTAACGATTGGGTGTTTAATACACACAACCGTAGATGGAGGGATTATCCAGGTTGCAGGATGACTAAGAGCGTATGCCCTGATGTCTGCAAGAAATCCGCAACATTCCTCCTGACTTTAAGGAGAATCGACTGCAGAAGACTTGTGGGAGTCATTACGGGCCATTCAACTTTTGCTAAGCATCTCTCCGTGCTTGGCATCAGTGAGACGCCTACCTGTGCTGCATGTTGCGAGGAGGATGACACTGCAGAGCATTTTCTCTGTGACAGTCCCGCCTTTGCTCGCGTACAGTGGCGCACCCTTGCGGCAGACATGGTGTGTACCGAATTTCTTAACTCTACATCACTGAAGCTCTCAACCTTCACGAAAAAGGAACACTATTCGGGAGTATGCTCCTGGAATGTCAGAACCCTGTGCACTCCCGGAGCTGCTCATAAACTAGAAGGAATACTCACGCAGTACAAGGCGGATATTACTGCGGTCCAGGAAATACGCTGGATAGGAAACGGTATGATTAGGAAGAAAAATGGCGACATTTATTAGAGCTGTCACAAAAGGTTGCACTTACTGGGATGCGGATTTGTCGTGGGAAAGCGGTTAAGGTCGAAGGTCATCGACTTTAAACCTATAGTTGATCGCCTGGCTGTGATCCGCATCAGAGGCAGATTTTATAACATCAGCCTTATATGTGCACACGCCCCTACCGACGAGGCTGAAGACCCTATCAAGGAGGACTTCTATGACCTCCTGGACAACACCTACGGAGCTTGTCCGGAGTACGATGTAAAAATCGTTCTCGGGGACTTCAACGCCAAAATCGGAAAGGAGAGCACCCTTGGCGGAGTGATCGGAAAGCACAGCCTCCACGATACAACTACAGAATCTACAGGGAGCAGCTGAGCGAACACCTCTACGGTATGCCTACGTCGAACACAAATGCCAATAATATGTGGCTGCATTGCCGCTCAGCCATTCAGGAAGTAGCCGAAACCACCTTAGGATACCTACCACCCCCGACAAGAAACCCGTGCCAGAAGAAGGGAGGAGAAAAAACTACTGCAACTACTGCACTTCCAGCAGCTGCTTAACGAGCATGACCAAGAGAGAGTGGTAGGGGCCGAGGGAATCCCAACTCCAGCCGCTGAAGTAGTCCTCCCACCTCCCAGCATCGAAGAAGTCGGCACAGCTATTCAGAAGCTGAAGAACAACAAGGCCGCATGCTCAGATGGCTTGTCATCAGAGCTCTTCAAGGCTGGCGGCGATGTTCTGGTAGGGAGCATGCACCAGATCATCTGCAGAATTTGGGAAGATGAAAGCATGCCCGGCGACTGGAATACCAGCTCTATATGCCACATCCACAAAAAAGGCGATCCTACCTCTTGCAAGAACTATAGAGGTATATCCCTGCTCAATGTCGCATACAAGATCCTGTCCAGCGTATTGCGTGAACGTCTAAAACCATTTTGCACCTCACTAATCGGCAGCTACCAGTGCGTCTTCCGGCCCGGCAAATCAACAATAGACCAAATTTTCACACTTCGACAAATCCTGGAAAAGACCAACGAGTTTCGAATCGATACACACCATCTTTTCGTGGATTTCAAAGCCGCATACGACAGCATTCATCGTGAAACACTGTTTGGGGCGATGGCCGAACTCGGGATCCCGGTAAAACTGTGTCGCGCCACGCTAAAAATTACGCGATGCACCGTGCAACTCGGTTCTAGGACCTCGGAACCATTCGAAACATGCACCGGATTTCGGCAAGGAGATGCGCTGTCATGTGACTTCTTCAACCTGGTGCTGGAGCAGATAGTGCGACGGGCAGGCGTCAACAGGGAAGGCACTATCTTTTACAAGTCCATCCAGCTGCTAGGATACGCGGATGATATCGACATCGCGTGTTCTCGCCGTGGCATTGTGGAAGCATTCACGGCGATTGAAGAACAGGCGAAACGAGTTGGTCTTAAGATCAATGAGGACAAGACGAAATACATGCTGTCAAGCAAGAACCAATCCGTCGCTCACCACCCAGTGGAGATCCGGCATAGAATCGCCCCTGGCAACCGCTGCTACTTCGGCTTGTCCAAACAACTGGGGTCAAAACTCCTCACTCGAAAGACCAAAGTCATGCTTTACAAAACGCTCATTCTGCCAGTCTTGCTGTACGGAGCCGAGAGCTGGACGATAAGCAGGACAGCGGAGCTGATTTTGGGTTCTTTCGAAAGAAAAATTCTGCGCCGGATATTTGGTCCTGTCTGTGAGGAAGGTGAATGGAGAAGAAGACACAACCGCGAACTCTACGAGCTGTACCAAGATGTGGATATAGTCCGGAAGGCAAGGATCCGTCGACTACACTGGCTCGGCCACATCGAGCGCATGGACATCAACGCTCCAGCTAAGAGGGTCTTCGACTCCGAGCCTCCTGGTTTGAGAAGAAGAGGAAGACCGAACCTCCGGTATAAAGACCAAGTAATCGCGGACGTAAGACCGTCAAGGATGGAAGGCAGCTTTAGCTCAGGCTCAGATCCTCCATGGATCGCTGGCCTGATAAAGAAAGAAGAAAGAAGACATCACTGAAGCTCTTTCTTATTTTTCTCCGGAAAATGGGGAAAATACTTTAATGTAAGGAGTCTCTCTGGAGTACAATGGACCAGTGTTTGCATCTGATTGCTCCAACAGATACATAGCAGAAGCCTTTAACAAAAAGACAAAAAAGCTGCGATCCATCAGAACGGTTGACATCTGATAGTGAGTCCTTGGCTATCACTCAAACGCAGTTTACGATCGTGACGATCGGCGATTATCTAATACTGGCCGTTCGTTGTAATTAAACGTGATTTACAACCGTTACTATCCTGTCAGCGCTCCCGCTCAAAACGCACTCATCTTAAAGCGTGGAAGGACTCGTCGTCCTTCGGTTCGGTTAGAAATGTATCCGAAAACCTTTTACCGGCATTCCGGCAAGGTTTATCGCCCGTTGACTGTTTTATTGCACCCAACCAGATGCAATAATTCAAACGAAACAAACGCTCGGCGTCACTATTTACGGCCCATGTGTACTCCTAACTCGAATTGTATCGCATCGCTATTGGTATCGCGCTATTAAGTGCAAATGAGAGCAATAAATGTTGAAGAAATTGTTAGAATCGCTCTCGTCCACATGGAACATCTGCCGTCCTCGGTTCTGTTTCGGGTTTTTTTTTTAAATAAATTCCGCGTTCCACCTATTATCTAACAATCATCCGAGAAGCGATAACGCGTGTGTTTACAAATGATTTTATTGCTCACCCATTGCTCGTCGCAGTGGAGCAGAGCAGCGAGCTAATCGAGAGCACGGGACAATTGACAAATATTTGCGCATCTTGAGGGGGAGAATCTATAGTTGGGGACATACGCCAAGCATATCGACGCTTGGTATGCAAAAAAGGTTCTTCAGTCAACAGTAGGTTTCGGGGAAAAACGGCTGCGCGTCATTCAACGCCAAACATGTGGACATGGACAGCAATCTGTTGAAGGTACATACAAGTATTCCGCCGGTGGCAAATGTATGAAATGGATTTTCCAGGCATTTGTCTTCTCTGAAAGAAATGATCGTATTGGGATGGTTCGGTTACCACCCCAGTGATGAGAATTGAATTGATTTTTTCGTCCTTTTCGAAGATCCTTCTTACATATGTACGTCTACATGCATTGCTGGTTTAAATTGGTCCCAGACCTGCTTCGGTTTCATTTTCTTAACCATTTTCCTTTTTAGGTTAAGTGCACAAAGGACACCGCTGAGACAATGAGAAGATGAGATATGTTGCATGGCATTGGCATCTTGGAGGAGGACGAGCAGTTGTGCTGCAATGTGGCCACGACTGCAGGTAATGGGAATGTTCTTAAGTCGCTTGGTTTTCAGTTTCATGTTCGCTTGGATTTTCGAAAGATGTTTGTAGCTGGCGAGTTGGTTTTCCTAAGCCATAGATAATGGAAGCCAATCACCAGGGTGCCGGGTTTACAACTTCGTTTGTAGTGCTTAGTTAAAAGTGTGGCGATCTTGTGCAAAACACTTTTGTTGACTAATGATGGGTTTCCAGCTTAGCGTGTACGCCCATGGTGCCAGGAGGGTTCCTATGATGACTTGAAGGATTATGGAAGCGAAGAATATCTGTACTATTGCTCAACAAGGAATTTTTAATCAAGGTTAGCTCGAAACACAGCTGAAAGTCAAAGTGAAATTTCCTGAAAGACGGCCATGTGCACATATGTAGGCATGCATATAGTTAAACTCTTGTCCAAGAGTAGTCCGCCGTAGTTAGACCCATCAGCACTTAAGCATCTGCAGGACAGAAGTTGAACAAAATACAATAAGCCTTAAGCTGCAACGCCTTTGGAGACTGGCGTTTCCGTCATTATATGCGCCCCATTATACCTGCCCCTCGGCAACCCAAGAAGTACTGATTGGACTTACTCCATTGCACCTTTTTATAAAAAGGACTGCAAGCGCAGTGCAATGAGATTTCTTCGCTCAGGAACAGGCCTACCATGTAGACCATTAGGTCACATGTCCATTTTGGGACATCTTCCTGACCTGAATAT
The DNA here is from genome assembly GCA_951905685.1 of Eumerus sabulonum. NCBI lineage: Eukaryota > Metazoa > Arthropoda > Insecta > Diptera > Syrphidae > Eumerus > Eumerus sabulonum. The sequence continues at coordinate 14,513,399 of OX645060.1, forward strand.
GATTACTACGGTCTCGGACGCATTACCACACACGCTCCCTTTTGACAAGTCATTTGAGACACTTATCCCAAACCGCACATCTTGGGAATGTGCCGATCCCTGGCTCAAAACCAAGGGACTTAGGTGGTACACAGATGGCTTCAAGATGGTTTCCGGCGTTGGCACTGGCGCTTCCAAGCCGAATTATACGCCATCCTAGCGTGCACCAACCTTAACAGGGCCTCGCAGGAGTTGCATCTGCCGCCGGGTGTAAGAGCCTCTGCAGCCGAACACCTTGCCGCTCTGTTAGTCAGGTCCTACTTCCGCCACCTCGTGGTACCATCTGGAAATTCTGGAATATTCTGCGCCACAAAACAGGATTAGTGTCGGTTGGGCTATGGTCTAGGAAACGGTAACCGGAAAACCCCACAACTGCTCTGAAACAACCACAAGCCTCGGAGATTAATGCTGACGACCCTTGTAAGAAACGAAAAAAGGACAATGATCTTCGGCTCTGTACGTGGAGTGTTAAGTCCCTAAACAGACCACGTCCAGCCGAACAACTTGCGGACGCCCTATACCGCCATAAAGCAGACTTAACCGCTATCCAGGAAATGCGATGGAATGGACCGGGTATAAAGCGGATGAAAAACTGCGACGTCTACTACAGCGACTGCTATAGGGAGAGTGGACAACGATTGTTCGGATGCGGATATGCATGTCGTTGGAGGTGGACTAAAGCAAAAAGTCCTAAGTCAATCCGTATAAGAACTAAACTTTCTAACATCAGTCTGATCTGCGTCCACACCCCCACGGAGGATAAGGATGACTTCACCAATGACGAGTTCAACGATCTCCTAGACAGAACGTATGCCCAATGTCCCAGCTATGACATCAAAATTGTACTAGGAGACTTCAATGCTAAGCTGGGTAAGGAAAGCATATTTGAACGAGTCATCGGCAAACATAGCCTACACGACACCACCTCCGATAACGGACACAGGCTGATAGATCTTGCTACGGGGCGAAATCTCCTTCTAGCCAGTACGCGCTTCCCGCACCTCGATATACACAAAGGCACCTGGCGGTCTTTTGATCAATCGACTACCAACCAGATTGATCACATCGCTATCGACGTCAGACACTCCTCCACTATTCTTGATGTTCGAACTTTCCGACGAGCTAACATCGACTCGGACCACTATCAATTAGTAGCCAAGATGCGCTTACGGATATCACGAACGCAACGGAGTAGAGTAAGAATACAAAGTTATGACGTCGGAAAGCTACTATCGCCAGAAACCGCTGGTGCTTTTACCGATCGTGTCTCCCTTAAGCTCTCCAATACACCTGAATCCTCCACACTATCAATAGAACAGCAGTGGAGCCCTTGCAAACAAGCCCTCAAGGCTCCACCACGAAGAAACACCTGGTTCGATGGGGAGTGCAGGAAGATCCATACAACGAAGCAGGATTCATATAAGGCCTCGCTGCATAAAAGAACAAGAGCAGCTCGCGAGCTCTACTAGTTAAAAAGAAGGGAGGAGCATAAGCCTCTTAGAAGAAAGAAGAAAGAACACGAGAAGCGCGCGATTGAGGATTTGGAGAGGTGTTACTGCAGCCGTGACGTTCGAAAGTTTTATCAACAGATAAAGCGAACATGCCAAGGTTATAAAGCCAGAACGGAAGCCTGCAGGGATGAGAACCACTTCTGCAGACTGTATAACGGCGATGTTAGTCAATATACCGCTGTCAGGCAGAATGATCCATTTCTAATCGACGGATTCCGCAGAGAATTCTGTCCCCCTGACCTCGACGAATTTAAGATTGCCATATCGAAGCTCAAGTCGAATAAAGCTGCTGGCGCAGACGGACTGTTCGCTGAGCTCTTCAAGGCAGCTAGGGATGACCTGGTTGGGAGCATGCACCAGCTCATCCGTAAGATATGGTTAGAGGAAAGCATGCCCGAGGAATGGAGTCTCAGCATCGTATGCCCGATCCCCAAGAAAGGAGACCCCTCTGATTGCGCCAACTATAGAGGATAAAGTCTCCTTAACATCGCATACAAAATCTTTTCTGCCGTTTTGTGTGAACGCCTGAAGCCTTTTGTAAATAAGCTGATAGGTCCTTATCAGTGCGGATTCAGGCCAGGGAAGTCCACCATCGACCAAATCTTCACACTACGGCAGATCCTGGAAAAAACCAATGAATTTCAAGTCGACACTCACCACCTATTTGTCGACTTCAAAGCCGCATACGACAGCGTAATTAGAGACGAGCTATACAACGCTATGTCTACCTTTGACATACCTGCTAAACTCGTCAGACTATGCAGGATGACTTTGGAGAACGCTCGCTGATCCATCCGAATCGGTGAACACCTTACCGATAGTTTTGATGTCAAAAAAGGAATTAGGCAGGGCGATGCGCTGTCGTGTGATTTCTTCAACATCATATTGGAAATGATTGTGCAAAAATCACTGGCCAATACAAGAGGCGCAATCTATTGACGATATTGACATAATAGGTAGATCACAGCGAAATGTCAATGAGGCGTTAGCGAGTATTGAGTTCGAGGCGGCGAAAGTTTGCCTGGCGGTAAACGAGGGCAAGACTAAGTACATATATGCTGTCATCAAAAAAGGACGCTCACAACCGACGTCTTGGCCAGAACGTTTGTATAGACAGATATAAGTTCGAGGTAGTTAAGGACTTCGTCTACCTTGGCCCCGCAGTGACCTGGAACAACGACATCAGTTCCGAAATCAAACGCAGAATCACTCTTGCCAATCGCTGTTTCTTTGGGCTCAGGAGGCAACTGAGTAATAGAGCCCTCTCCCGAACGACAAAGTTGACTCTATATAAGACCCTTATCATCCCGGTGCTGTTGTACGGCGCAGAAGCATGGACACTATCAAAAGCGGATGAGGAGGCCCTTGGTTGGTTCGAGAGAAAGATTTTGCGCGTAATCTTTGGGCCTATAAACGCAGACGGGGGATGGAGGAGAAGATTCAACCACGAACTTTACGGGCTGTACAGCGACATGAGCCTAGTCAGGCGTCTACGGATTCAACGCCTAAGATGGCTGGGCCGTGTAGAGCGGATGGACACCACAGCTCCAGCCCGGAGTGTCTTTGAATCCAACCCCGAGGGACGAAGAAGCAGAGGGCGGTCGCCCTTAAGATGGCGCACACAGGTGGAAGGGGACCTCAGCCAACTGGGTGTGCGGCAATGGAAAAGGCTAGCGAAAGATCGTGCTAGATGGAGGGGCATGTTGGTTGAGGCCCAGGTTCACCCCGAACTGTAGCGCCCACTAAGAAGAAGAAGAAGTTTGCTCGGCCTATCCCACCGGACTTCTTGGAATGTCTGTGTAGTCGTTAAGAGCCTCCGCGAGTTCATTGGCGGCACGTGCTCTGTTAAGGGACCTCACATTCCAGGTGCAGAGCCGAAATTCATTGTACTTTTTTCGTTTACTAGGGTCGTCAACAGTAAGTCCGTCCTTGTCCAAGGCTTATGGTTGCTTCTCAACCGCATTTTTTTTACGTAGCGAGGGAGTTAGCCCCATGCGGAACCCCCAATCGGGAGGTCAGGCACCTTTTTTCTACCCTCGAGCGGAGGGTCCGGTTGTATCCGGTGTCAGTAGCCTCCCTGAGGTTGTCAGCGCCGCTGTTGGCTCTACTATTTAGGGCTTATGCGAGGCCGTCGCTTTTCCAGGGTCCCGACTCGATCTTGGAGACCTAGGACCCTTTGGACCTGCGCATCGAAGTATGTTCGAGTAGTTCCATAACCGGAGCTGTTTCGAATTGATCGAGACATCATTTCTGGTAGCAAAACCTGAGCTCAGTTTTTCGTCTTCCCACAAGGCGCTTGTCCTCTAGGCATCTATATACTTTCCCATGAGAAGGTAATTCAATTTGACCTGTCATCAGAGGCAGAGATCATCTCCTACTGACACCTTGAGGTAATAGTCAAGAATCATCTCAATTGCACGAAGCCAGCATCAGCAACCCTCGTTAACCTCTATCCAACAGATTACCCCCGAAAACAATGCTAAAGCAAATATGCCTACGTTCACCAACTACACCGGAACCACCTTACGATTTTCCCATACCGCCACTGATTCACTTCGCACCCTACCGTCGAATAACAAGTTGCAAACGCCATATGCCTGCGTCCCATCTACCTCCGTGTGTGGGAAATACGAGTGTTCCGCGTTACCATACGAAAAATCATTGTTTTTCCTCGTCCTCATCCATCCGAAAACGTATTCGAGTCTGAATCAGAAGCATCACCTTGCTGTCTCCACCTTGCACGGTTGTAAACATTTTCGTGTTCCATCCATCTATCCATCCCCCCCTCCACACAAACGATTCATGCCGAAGCATCTGCGTAGATTTCTTATCTTCGTGTGAAAACATCTCACCAGTCGTAGTAACAAACCAAATCAAGGCGCATCCATGCACCCTCGCTTACCTGTCTTCACACGAAGAGGCACAAACTCATATCCTTGCTGTGCTGTTGTGGGACATCCTCCAATATCCGGAGTTTGGATTTAATTTCTACAATATGAAGCCGAGGATGGACAAATGAGATTTGCATTCAAAAAAAGGACGAAAAATCAGATGGAAGAAGGGAAGGAAGCACCTGAACACCTTAATGCAGGAACATCCTTCCGATTCCTGTAGATGTATGGATGAGGAAATAAAAAAACAAAAAAAAAAATGTTTTTCTCTATTTCCCCTCTGTTCTTCCTGTCGTTGCCGGTGCACACGTCCACATCATTTGTTTATGCATATGTATGTGCAGAGAACATGAATTGGATCCTTCCTCGGTGTCTTCGGCGTGGTAGTTTTTTTGGGATCTCGTTTTTTCCTCTTTGATTTGCCTGCAAAAGCGGATATGTCCTGCTTCTGTCCTACTACATGCGGGTAGGAGAGGAAGAAGGAATAAACAAAACAAAGTAAATATGGAACTACCTGCTATGGAGAGGAGGCGAAGGATATTCGAATCTTTCATGAGAACTTTAAACAAACGGAAGTGCGGAATTATGCGTTTTTGTCTTAAGCGGCCTACACACGCGCTACGGATCGAATGGATCGGTTTGAAGTCATTTCGCCACACACTTGTGGATCGGTATACGTTCTTCATTTCACGCTGTTCGCCGTCGAGTAAGGATGGATCGCGGAGAAAAAATAATTTTGTTGTGTGGTGTATATATTGTGTGAAAAAAGGAAAGAAAGGATAATGAAAGAGAAACGTTCACTGTGGATGCAGGAGTGGTTTCTGATCCTAATAACTTATTCATATATAGATACATGCATTCACAAATATGTGAATGAGGGTCTCATAATTCTATTGCCTATTGCCTGCGAGTGTTTATTGCTTGTTTCATTTTATGGCCTGTTTTCATTTTATGATTCGATGTTCACAGTTTTATAACATACATTTGTGCACATACGAATCATAAATACAATCATAAACAGACTGCATAGATGCACTCTAACAACTTCGGGTGGACGTTTCCTAGGCATCGTCAACCGCGCCACACACACGCTACCGATCGCAGGAATATCAAACTCATTTGAAAACTTGCGATCTGTAGCAAACTAGCCCACACACAGGACGATCTGTTTGAATCGCAACATTTTCAACCGCGCCACACACACACTACCGAATGCAAGAATATCAAACTCATTTGAAAACTTGCGATCTGTAGCAAACTAGCCCACACACAGGACGATCTGTTTGAATCGCAACCGATCCATTCGATCCGTAGCGCGTGTGTAGGCCGCTTTAGTCGTCCCTGAAATAGTTTTTTTTTTTTTTCGTTCATTTTTGCTTTGAGAAGGACGAAAGGTGCAAGGATATTCGAGAGTAGTCAATGTGGCGGATAGATAGCTTAGATTCTCAAGGTAGAATCGTGTGATTTCGCTGCTGTCGTCTAGGATTTTGCACCAGCTGACATATAGGATAACAAATAGACTGCACTGCCGATCTCAGACACTATAGTGCGGATCCTTTGTACGTTAGATCGATCGGTAACTTTCCGAATTGCCGCGTTTAAATAAACATCCGAGTGTTGACGTCAATATTGACGCTTGGAAGGACTCAGAGTGGCGAATTTTTAGGCTATTGCTTGACTGATTCCGGGTGAGGAGGGAGCGAGCAAACAGAACAAAGAAGTTGATCGCGTTCAACATGGCAAAAGCCACCTTCGATCTCTGTCCCTGCTTAATCCAAGTTGACACACAGCCTCCACGTCCCCTGGATAACTGCCCTGCCACCCGCCAGGTAATGAATCAATGTGTGCAGCGACCTGACCCCTTGTTCCTGGGGAAAGAGGAACCTGGCCCTCCAGGTTGGGGGTTGTTCTTAGGGGTAACATCATCACGGAAAAAAACAATTGTTCCGCCCGTACGGACGGGTACAAAGCTGACGACCTCTGCAAACGACTAAAGGACTTGAGCGTCTGCACCTGGAATATGAGGTCCCTTAATAGACCGAGTGCAGGCGATCAATTGGAGCCGACCCTCAGCTGCTTACTTAGATTATGTTAGGTACATGGGTTCCCTATTGACGAAAAGTCAAGGCTCACGTAGACTACGCAGAGTCCATTGTGCCAAATTAATTTATTTAACCCGTTGATACCTAGACATTTACCATTGAGCTGAACCATCCAGACGAGGATAAGAATCCCAGTGTTCTGTTCAGCCCTATATTACCTATGAACCTCTTCTAGTCCCGAAAGGAAGTATCTTCCTAGGAATACATTCCTTTTTTGGGCTAGCGCCGGACATTCGCACAGCAGGTGACGAATGGATTCAATTTCTTCTTCGTCCCTGCATCTTCTGCAGAAATCGTTGTAGGGCTGGCCTAGTCGAGCTGCATGGTAGGACAGCATGCAGTCCCCGGTGAGGCCACCGACTGCCAGTCGAATATTTCCACGATTGAACTTCAGCAGATTTTCCGTCCTTTTCTTGTGATAGACGGGCCAAGTCGATATCGCCGTTGCGCATGTATCTAAGCATGATCCCAGCCTGGTCAGCTCGTCCACCCTCTCGTTTCCAGAGATATTCACATGACCGGGTACCCAGCAAAGGGTCACCTCGTTTGCATTCGATACATTCTCTTCTAACTTCTCTTTGCAGAGTTTGATGAGTTCGGATCTTATCCATGCTGCCATGCTGGCTGTCAACATAGATGCTGACTCTCTCGCCTGACCAGGTCCGCCGCCTGCTTGATAGCGAAGACCTCAGCTTGGAAAACACTGCATCCATCATCGAGCCTATAGGAGCGATGCATATCTTGAGACTCAAAGTAGACTCCGGCACCTATGCCAACATCCATTTTGGATCCGTCGGCGTAGATCGCGATTTCATTCCTCCCTGGAGGGAATTCTAATAGAGAATCTCCTCTCCCAGGAAGGAAGTTGGGTGACATAGTTCGTTACGGTTCTAAACCTCGAGACGGCCCATCGATCCAAGACTGATCCATGTCCGTGAGGACCCTTTTTCCAGAGACCGGATTCCTTTAGTCTTAGCGCAGTTCTGGTTGTGACGCTCTTGCAGTATATGTCCAGTTGTCCAGGTTTAGCAACATTTCAAGAGCCGCCGTTGGTGTGGACTTCATAGATCCCGTCACCGCCAGACAGCCTGCCCTTTGAAACTTTGACTCACTTTGATGATGACATTTCTTTTCAAGCGTTTTCCACCAGACAACCAAACCACAGAGTATAATAGGTTTTACTACCGCAGTGTACAACCAATGTACCAACTTCGATCTGAGGCCCCATGTCTTTCCAAAGACTACTCTGGACGAATATAGTGCAATTTCTTCAATATTTTCTCTCCAACTAAGTTTGGAGTCCAGGATTATGCCAGGATATATGGCAGATTTTCCAGGGATCAGATCTATACCATTTATACGGGGGTAGGTGTATCTTGAGACAGATCTTTTCCTTATAAAGAGTACTACCTCTGTTTTCGCCGGATTTACTCCCAGGCCTGACCCAGTTATCCACTAACATCAGTGCAAAGCTATGACTATAGCTGAAGACCTGTGGAAATTTTCCAGAGATGAAAATGGCAATGTCATCGGCGTAGGCCGTGACATTAAAACCTTTCGTCTCTAGAATCTTGACCATTCCGTCGACCACAAGGAGCGATAGGAGGGGTGACAAAACGCCACCTTATGGTGTACCTTTATTTACTCTCACCCTTCCGTTTGCTCTCCCCATCACCGAATTTACTATACGAGTACCCAGCATTTGCCCAATCCAACTGCATACCCGGGTTTATTTGGGCCATATGAAGGCTGGACACTATTGCCTCGGTACTACCGTTATTTAAAGCACCCTCAATGTCTAGGAAGGCACCTAGACTGAATTCCTTGATATTGAGCGTATGGACTACCCTATGCACAGCAGCATCTACCGATTTTCGCCTTATGTTCGCGTTGCGTGATTGTGGAAGGTAACCGTCACCAATCTCTTCCCTTACGTACAAGTCAATTATTCGTTCCAGTGTTTTCATCAGGAAGGACGATAGACTGATAGGCCTAAGGTCCATTGCAGTCGCATGGCTGACTTTACCCGACTTGGGTATGGAAACCACCCTAACTTCCCTCCACACTTGAGGAACATAACCCATCCTGAGGCAGCAAGAGTAAATGCGCTTCAGCCACGGAAGAATGACTTCACATGGCTCCCGCAACATAATCGGAAAAATCCCATCCATTCGCGGCGCCCTGTAGGGGTCAAAAGAGTTGATTGTCCACAGGATCTTTTTCTCAGTAACAATCTTATCGATTGTCTCATGTTCGATACATTCCCCTGGCAGCGTGCCCGCCGAATCGAAGGTTCCTGCATCCCCGCAGCCAGGGAAATGACACTTTAGTAGGGAATCAAGCACGCTCTCGTTTGAGTCTGTCTCTTTTGCCAGATTCCAACTAAGTCTAGCGATACGAAGCTGCTCCGTTACTTTAGCATTCCACCATGGTGGGTGGTTTCTCTTACTGGGTCGTCTGGTAGGACATGCCTTCTCGAAGGACCGGTTTAGCTTGCTGGTGAGGTTTAGTACCATCTCATCGATGTCTTCCGTGGAGTTGGGGTTCCCTTCCGGAGGTCGGTTAAGGGTCCCACCCAGCTCCGCTTAAAACTCTGCCAATTCGCCTTCCGCGGGTTTCGAAAGACTTTTCTGTCCGACCTACGGAAATTCAAGTCGAAGAGGATCTAAGTCTAGTGGTAGGGATGTTAAAACTAGACATGGCTTTGTATAGCTCATCTCTATACACGCTGTCATATGCAGCCTTGAAATCGACGAAGAGGTGGTGAGTGTCGATTTGGTATTCCTGGGTCTTCTCCAAGATCTGCCGCAGCGTAAATATTTGGTCTATTGTGGATTTACCTGGCCTGGAACCGCACTGATAAGAGCCGATCAGGTTATCCGACAGCGGTTTCAGGCGTTCGCACAATACGGCAGAGAAGATCTTATATGCGATGTTAAGGACAATTATTATCCTATAGTTGGCGCAGTTATAGGGGTCTCCTTTCATATGGACCGGGCAAACGATGCTGGGATTCCATTCGTCGCGCATGCTTTCCTCCGACCATACCTTGCAAATGAGATGGTGCATGCACTTTACCAGCTCATCTCCAGCCGCCTTAAGACGCTCAGCAGACAGGCCGTCTGCGCCCGCGGCTTTATTAGACTTAGGTCTTGATATCGCTATTTTAACTTCGTCTAGGTCGGGTGGACTGAATTCTGTTTCAATGTCGTCCATTACGAATGGCTCGTTCTACCTGACAGCGGTATCTTGTCTATCATCGCCGATATACAGTCTGCAGAAGTGGTCTTTCCAAATCCTCAGCATCGACTGCGACTCTACTACCAGTTCTCCATTTTCATCCCTGCAGGCCGCCGCTCTGGCTTTGTAGCCATTGCATGCTCGTTTTACCTTATTGTAAAACTTACGGCGTCATTCCTGCGGAAGCATCTCTCCATCTCCTCGATTTCACGCTTTCCGTGCTCTCTCTTTTTTCTTCTGAAAAGCGTGTGTTCCTCTCTTTTCTTCTGCTCATAGATTTCTCGAGCAGCTCTCGTCCGTCGTTGCAGCATGGCTATGCCTCTTGTTTTGCTGCATGGCGTTGTTCGCATTGTTCATCGAACCAGGGGTTTCTAGGTGGTGGCGGTTTGAAACCCAGCACCTCTGAGGCAGCGTCTCTGATGGCGCTCTGGCAATGCGCCCATTCCTGCTCTATTGTTTGTGCTGCTGTGGGCGCATTTTGAAAGAGCTTAGAGGAGACACGATTGGCAAAGATTCTGGCAGTCTCTTGCGATTGTAGCTTTCCGACGTCAAACTTACGTTGTTCTACTCGACTCCTAAGCATTCTTGATATCCTCATTCGTACCTTGGCTACAACAAGGTAGTGGTCCGAGTCGATGTTGGCCCCTCGGAAGGTTCGTACGTCGAAAATACAGGAGGAGTGTCTGGCGTCGATCGCAATGTGATCAATCTGGTTGGTGGGCGATTGATCAAAAGACCGCCAGGTACCCTTGTGGATGTTGAAATCGATTAGCCTTAGTCCGTTGTCGGATGTGGACTATTTTGTGTCGTAGCTGGGGCATTGGGCATATGTTCTGTCTAGGAGATCGTAGAATTCTTCCTTGAGTCGATCGTCCTTTTCTTCCGTTGGGGCGTGAGCGCATATCAAGCTTATGTTTCCAAACCTAGCTTTGATGCAGATTGTTATGAGGTGTTCGCTTACATCCCGGAAGCTTAAGACTTTTTTCGTAGTCTTCCTCGAACAACGAATCCGCACCCGAATTAGCGCTGTATGTTCTCCTTATAGCAGTTCCCGTAGTAGATGTCGCAGTTTTTCATCCGTTTTTTTGCCTGGTCCATCCCATCGCACTTCTTGAAGTGCGGTTATATCTGCTTTATAGCAGTTGAGGGTTTGCTCCAATTGATCGCCTGCACCCGGTCTGTTAAGGGACCTAACATTCCAGGTGCAGACTCTCAAGTCCGTTAGTCGCTTGCAGGGGTCGTCAGCTTTGTATCCGTCCGTATGCGAGGCTTGTTGTTGTTTCGGAACAAGTAGGTTTTTACGTGATAGGGATGTTACCCCTAAGCACAACCTCCAACCTGGAGGGCCAGGTTCCTCTTTCCCCAGGAACAGGGGGTTGGGTCGCTGCACACATTGGTTCACTACCTGGCGGGTGCCAGGGTAGCTATCCAGGGGGGCCACGCGGAGGCTGTGTGTCAACTTGGATTGAGCAGGGACAGAGAACGAAGCTGGCGTTTGCCATGTTAAACGCGATCAATTTCTTTGCTCTGTTTGCTCGCTCCCTCCCACCCCGGGAGATCAATGTTGCGCTGTATAAAACCTTAATCATCCCGGTTCCCCTTTATGGTGGAGAGGCCTGGACCTTAATGAAAGGGGAGGAGGAGTCCTTTGGTTGTTTCGAGAGGAAAATTCTGCGTACAGTCTTCGGTCCCATTTGTGTTGACGGAGACTGTAGGAGAAGACTCGACCAAGTACGGTTATACAGCGACGTCGGCCTAATACGACGTCTGCGGATCCAAGGTCTAAGATGGCTAGGCCATGTAGAGCGAATAGAAAACACAGCTCCGACCCGGAGAGTCTTAGAGTCCAGCCCCGAGGGACGACGTAGCAGAGGACGTCAGAATCTATGGTGGCGCACACAGGTGGAAGGGGACCTTAACCAACTGGGAGTGCGTCGCTGGAAACAGCTGGCAAAAGGCCGTGCCAGCTGGAGAAGCTTGTTGGTTGAGGCCCAGGGTCATACCGGACTGTAGCGCCACCTAAGAAAGTATGTTGGCCGCGATTTCGAGACTATTTTCCGCATGAGATCATGGAAAATCATGGAAAATTGTCTTTGGTCTTCAGTTTAAACAATTTTTGAGGGCGAAATCATGATATGAACGATCTAACCGATGGTCCTCAATGATCCTCCAGATGGGTGTACGCAATACTCTTTGTATCGTGCGGTTTTTGGAACAATCAATTAAATTAATCTGGTCAAGATCATTTTCCAAAATACCACATCATCTCAGCAATGCCTCATTTGCATCTACCATCATGTTCCTCTGACCCAGAATGCCCTGCGATTGAAAAAAAAAAAAACGTTCCTTCTGCACAAAACAACCGATCGGCAGCAATATTTTCCACAGATGCCCTTGGCAACCGGCCAAATCCAATTCATACACACTCACCCCTTTCATGGCATTTCCAAGCCAGCGAACAAAAACAACAACAAATTTTATTCAAATCATCCCGCCAACCAGGACCGGCAGCAACTTCCTCTTGAAAATTTTCATTTTCATGTAACCAAACAACAGCGCCACACTCGTCGAATCCGACAACTACACGATAACCACACACTCGCCCGAGAAAGAGAACCAATCAATCGGCTCTCCGAAGTAAACAAAAAACCAAACAATTCATCCAAACATCTCTCCTTCAACTCAATTCATTCGTTCGAGGGGAAATACTCTCATAAAATTTTGCAGCCGGCATTCATTTCAATTCACTCTAATTCACCTGGCCGTCATCGACACATAAATTCATCCTCTCTCTCGCTCTCTCCCCACAGGAAAATCATCCATCATCCGAAGGGGAAATGAAAATTCACAAAACATCTGTCACCAAACAACACACTCTCCATCTCGCACCACCCAACCCACATAGTTGTTGTACTGCACTCATCCACCACAAATTGCCATTCGATGAACAGAGACAACCAACTGGTTTACCCCTCCGCCATGTAGTTCATTCTTCGCGACAAGTCGAAGAATTCCCGACTTGACGGATGAGTCGACCATTGAACCAGTCGCCAGTTTTGAAGTTTGCGTGGTGAATGTCGGGTCGGACATTACAAGTCGCTATCGCACCGTGCTACATTCTCTCTTTCACTGCATATACACCACAAACCAAAATATAATTTTGCCCACACACGAGATTTTTACAAATTTGTCTTCTTTTTCGTTTTTTTGGTTATTTCGTTGCACATTTTTTTTGCCAAAAACAGAAAAGTCATTTTGTCTTGTATCATTACGAACACTTCGCGCTGTGAATCGTGACGCTTACACGCTTACCTTTTGGAACAGAAACGAGAAGGGAACACGCAGAAACGCCGGTTGAACGTTTTTTTCTCAATTTTTTTTTTTGTTTTTGAATTTGTCAAAATTTCATCTCAAATTTTGACATAGAATTTGGATCAAAGTCAAAAGTTTTGCGGACGAAAAACGAAGGAAGAAAAGTAAAAAAAAAATTTAGAAAAACGCGCGCGTTACTCGTCCGATGACGATTCGAGGGCGAGAAAGGACCGACAATTAGCCGTTAGAAAACAATAACAGTCCATCCCCTCTGTGGACATTCACTACCATCATTACTAGTTCAGTCTGTGACGGTCAAACATGTGCTTCTAACGTTATATTTCGTAAATTAGTCTTTTCCTTCTACCATTTCTTCCTCTCCTCCGTCGTCCATCTGATGCGGGATCGACTAAGGCCCTTCTTCATCCACACGTCCGAAAATGATCAAAAATAAGTATTTCCCACAACAAAATGAAATGAAAAAGTGTTACAATTTGTGCTAGAAAAAAAGAGTCAAATTCTTGTGATAAAATCGGAAGAAAAAGAAAAATCGAAAAAAAAGAAAAAATTCTGACGAAATGGTCAAATTAAAACGTTCAACGTACGCCTAAAAAAGAGATAAAAATTTGCAAACCAATAAGATACGGGTAAATTCGGTTTGGAATATACACACACAACATCCGCGGGAGGAAAATAAAAATTGCGCGAAAAGTTTTCGAACAAAATAGCCACCAAACAAGACGATCAACCGCATAGTTCAAAAATTCATTGGAAAACAACAAAAATAAAAAAAAAAAATAAAAATTCGCCGCGCACCTCAGCATCAACTTTATCTGCCAAAATGAATCGGATTAAAATTTGCCTATTTGCATGGATTTTATTTTTAGTTTTAAGTGAGGTAAGATGTGATTTAAGGGATAATGTACGAAATTTCAAAATTTTGACCCAAATTTATGAACACCGGATAGGAAACAATTTGTATTTTCCGAATATTTTTAGAAATAGTATGGATTTTTAGGTCCAGCACTGATTTTATATTTCTGCTTCTGGTTGCCTAAAATCTATGCTCAGAAAATTGGTCAAAATTCTGATCAAACTTTATTTGGATAACTTGGATCTACACATAGTAGATCTTAATTAATCTTAAATGGCCATTAACTCAGTATTCCTGAAAGTATAAAAACCCCAAATTGTCTTTAGTTTCAGAATTTATACACATTTTTGATCACATGAATTTTTGACCAAAGAGGGTATTGTACCAAAAAGTCCATGTTTGGTGCAAGATTCTTAATTCCGAAAATGCACATTCAGTGTTAGATTTCGTAGTCCATGAGGACCATTTTTAGTTTAGCAACTCATACAAACTCAAACTAAGTTTTAAAATAATGTTCAAAAATTAGTCACTTTGTTCCAAATTTAGAAATCTTGCGCTGAGTAGGTGTTAAGGTCAAAGTGGCTTTACACAGCGATTCGCATACATATTTATAATAGTTCCTTGTTTATTTAGTTATAAATCGAAGGTTCTAATCGGGATTAATGCGCTAAAGAAGAAAATCAGAATGCTCAAAATTTCAAAAAAAAAAAAAAAAATGCTTTTTTGACACTTTAATGCACTCGGTTTTGAAATCACGTCGTCTTAAAAGTAGATAAGATCTACAAAGAAGTAAATATTAAATTCGAACTTGCATTTTTCCACACAATTCCTTTGTTTACACTAGTATTCTGACGGTGACCATAGTGTTCAAAAAAAGTTCAAAAATTCCGAAAGGCAACATTTTTGACCAAAGAACATTTTTTGTCGGCATGTTGATCTCTCTGATGTCGGTAGTCAGTATCGTTCATGCTTTTTTGACAAGTTCACATTTTTAGAGCAAAAACTTAGACAAAATTTTAGTTCAAAATACTGAGAGTTTCAAAAAACCTAGATCTTGTACTAAAATGATGTCATTTGTTTTTGCCCTTTGACTCACTCGATTTTTAGATCACGTCGTCTTCAAAATAGAGAAAATCTACAAAGAAGTAAATAGTAAATTCAAACTTGCGTTTTATCACTGAGTTATCTCGAACCTAGCATTCTGACTGTGACCATCAGAGTGTCCAAAAAAAGTTCAAAAATTCAGAATGGCAAAACTTTTGACCAAAAGATCATATTTTTCGGCATGTTGATCTCTCTGATGTCGGTAGTCAGTAAGTCAGTATCGATCATGCTTTTTTGACGAATTCACATTTTTGGAGCAAAAACTTTGACAAAATTTTAGTTCAAAATATGAGAATTCCAAAAAAGCCTAGATCTTGTACCAAAATGATGTCATTTGTTTAGCCCTTTGACTCACTCGATTTTTTGATCACGTCGTCTTCAAAATAGAGAAAATCTACAAAGAAGTAAATAGTAAATTCAAACTTGCGTTTTATCACTGAGTTATCTCGAACCTAGCATTCTGACTGTGACCATCAGAGTGTCCAAAAAAAGTTCAAAAATTCAGAATGGCAAAACTTTTGACCAAAAGATCATATTTTTCGGCATGTTGATCTCTCTGATGTCGGTAGTCAGTAAGTCAGTATCGATCATGCTTTTTTGACGAATTCACATTTTTGGAGCAAAAACTTTGACAAAATTTTACTTCAAAATACTGAGAGTTTCAAAAAAACTAGATCTCATACCAAAAAAAATGTTGTTTCTTTGCCCTTTGACTCACTCGATTTTTAGATCACGTCGTTTTAAAAATAGTGAAAATCTAGGTCGTATTCAAGATTGCGGTTTATTACAGAGTTTTTTGGACCTGAAATTATGACTGACCATCAGAGTGTCCAAAAAAAAGGTTAAAAATTCAGAAAGTCAAAACTTTTGGCCAAAAGATCATGTTAATCTCTCTGATGTCGGTAGTCTGCATCGTTCTTCCATTTTTTGGTACATTTATATTTTTGGAGCAGAAACATAGAGAACATTTTAGTCCAAAACATGCCACGTCATCAAAATGGTTAAAAGGCCTTAAAAAATCTTACAAAATCTGACTATTCAATGCTCGAAATTCAAAAGATCCACTCTCTGATTTATGTAGCATCGAAAGAAATTCTAGATAACAATTTGGGACATGAAAATGTTTTTTGACCTAATTTTCCAACTGACAATTTAGGCCTTCAATCTTCATGTAGCAATTTCAATACGGGGATCTATAGGATCGATAGTTCCTGATCGTTTCAGATTTAGGTACCTTCCACTTAAATATCACTTTCATTAGACGGCTGACTTCCCTATCGTCCATTTGAGAAGACATGACTTGACCCTACATAACGTCAAATACTTCACACTATCACTGCCTCTTCGGTCGTCATAAATCCTCTGACTCAGCTTAAGCATATGGCGACTCACTTGTTATCTATTTACTTCCTACTCGACTAACTCACTCACTCACTTTCCCTAATGAGCGCCAAAATAAATGAAAAACGACCAACCGGGCATTATCGTACATCTTCACCATATGCTCAGCGTAGGTCATCCATCCAGTGTCAATCTCCTCCTGCTGTTGTTCGATCCAAAAAGAGTACAAAAAGTCACTAATCTCAAAATAAATTAAGTATTTTGCGTGATTAAACAACCAGACAACATCGTTCCCGAGTACTCGAGTAATCTATGGCGAAAAAATTCCAAAAAAAAAAAAAGACGCACAGAGCAAAAGTGTCGATTTACTTTTGCCTCGTAAAAAAAAAACAAAAAACAAAAACTCTCTCCTGGGGTTCCTCTTCAATGAAACGATGGTCCTCAAAACCCAAAAAAGAAGAAAAAAAAATCGACATGAATGTGATAAAAAACGACCATGATGACAGCATCATAGCGCTCGATTCAGAATGCTCGATGCTCAGTGTGCTTAAAATGCTCTTGACGTTGGGCACACATATGTTGCTAAAAAGTATTTCCAGCTTCGCGAGAGGTTTACTGGTTGGCTTGTCTTCTCCTCCCCATCCTTCGGTGGTGTTGTGTTAATGATCGTGTACAAGTTTGATCGTGTCAGGTTATTTTAGGCCAAAATTCGCGCAGCAAATGTTGTCATTCGTGGTGGTCAGAAAGCACTACCATGTAATATCGATGTGGCTTAGGAAAGACGAAGAGGAAAAGAGAAGGAAATTGAAATTTCGATATTGAGCAATCAAATGTCAACATGTGACTTACAGCTGGTAAATGTGACAGTGACAGTGACACACTAAGAGCGACTTCTAAATGAAGTCTCTATAGCTGGTCTGGAGCAGAGTAGGTACCTACTTGGACTATTAATCGTTATAGGCCGTTGTGTCACAATGACAAGCGACGACAGAAACTGATCATTACGTTGACAGATGACAACTGATGTCAGAACTAATTCCAACAACATGCATTAGATAGGTTGTCGGGCGCATCATTTAATGAAAAGTGTCAAATTGTAGCAAACCACCTTTATATTGACAGGTGTGAATGCAATCAATGACAGTTTACCTGTCTCGAGTACAAATGTCAAAAACGGACTACCTTGAATCAACAATGAATCATATTAACGTCCAATTAATTCCCTGAAAAGAAAGAAGTGATGTATATCAAATGAAGGCAAACAGACAAGGTATTGGAGATCGCGCTTCATGTGAAGTACAATGTTCATACGTCGCGCGGTCAGTTTGACAGTCGCACACGTTACTGTGCGCTGAAGGAGCAAACTTTCTTCTCAGCACTTGTTAACCGACAACGATACAAAACAAACAATAATCAACTAAAGTAGGAAAATAGAAAACAAAAAAGACAGAAAACGTAATAGAGCAACATAATTAATGGGTGAAGTTACGATTCCCCTCTTGGGTTCCATCACTCAATCGCCTTTGCTTACTGTTGCATCGTTTCCTCGGCGGTCTCCTCCCTTGGCTGCGTCGTGTAACTAACTATGTATGTAATTTAATTAAGAGCGGCGCTCATAACTGTTTTTTATTATATTAATAAAACATACAGACAACATTTACTCGAACGTCAAACGAAAGACGAACAGCAGTGTTTGTTGTACGATAGATATTGTATGCAACACTTGAACAATGGGTCTTGACGGATAGAGTAGAACTGGAAAAACAACGGTTGAGTGATTCCCTGATTCTCATCCTCCTTTAACGTTCAATGGTAATGTGTTGGTACTTCACTTGCATGGCTAACTATGTATCTGGTGGTGTTATTGGGCGTATTGTCAGTCAGTTTGACAGATGAAGAAGAAAGAGGAGAAATGTCAAAAAGGAGAAAACAAATGTCGCAAAAATGAGAACAAAATCTGCATTTGACTGACAAAGAAAGTCATCGTAGTCGTCGTCGGTCATCATCGATCGATCCTTGCCGCGTGCACTGTCGGTGCTGGTCGTCATGATCAGCACCATGATGATCGACGAGCATTCCACGATCACATCGTGGCTTGTACTGTCGTTCGTTGGCATTAAGACGAATTGGCCGAATTCTTCTTGTTTTACTTACCGATGATCGGTGTGAGGGTTTTGCTCCTTCAACTCCCTACCGGATCGTGCTGGTTCTTTGTAACAAAACTCAAACTCAACAGATGAAGAATAAGCACAAGAAGTCAAAAAAAAATCGCTTTTAATCCAGCACCAGTCTTTGCCGATCTCCTGTCGATCGATCGGTTACGATCGCGCATGAAAGCGCAATCCAACACGCAGCAATAATACCACCAGTCTTCGTACCATACAACCAAAAGATCCAAACCCGACGACAACGTCCAATCTAATACTAGAGTAGGCAAGTAGTCAGGTACATCCATACGTACGAATGACAGTAGTAGCGGCCGTCAAAGCAGCAGTAAAAGCACGAGTAGTATGCACTCCATGTGCGCTGCATACCACTACCACTACATCGCATTCGAAAAAACATCTTTCGGCTCATCTACACGATGTGTGTGTGTTGTGTTGTGTGTAAGTAAAGTGAAACACAACGATCGACCGACTAAGCGACTGACGATCAGTGCGGCAAGCGACAACGACAACAACGACGATCAGTGTCGTGTATACAGTATACAACACCGTCGTCGCCTATAGGAAGATCTATAGAACAAGGTACTACACCAGTCCGTCCGATCTCGCTGGCTCTCTCTCCTTCCTGCACTGCGTCTCGGTGTTGTCCACTTCAAGATTCAATGTTTGACCGGCGAATCGTATGCCGTGGGAAACAATTCGGTTTTCTTGAATCTTTTTTTTATTCCTCTTCATCGTTCGCTTTTTTTTTTTTTTTTTTTTTTCATTTTGTTGTGTGCCTGTTGGTTTGGTCGTTTGGACGCCTGGCTGGTTGGTGGGTTTTTATTTTTTATTTTTTTCCTTTCTGTTTTCTTCTTATTAATAAAGGTTTTTTCCTGGGCTATAAACTTGAAATGAATCACGGATGCCGATGAGTAGGATAGTAGAGACAGAGGGCGACCAGCAGTTGGGCTTTTTTAGACGAGGGGGAGGAGGTCAGTCAGATGCGGCAGATACAGCACGGCACCGAGCATGGTGGAGAGCAGCGCGCACAGCAAATGATCGCACATAAAAACAAGGTGTTTGCGCGGAGTTACCTACCTTTTCGGAATAGTCACTCCTCTCCTATAAAGCACTCGCGTGACTATACAGTAGTATAGTCGAATGAAGTACTTACCAGCTTCTTGTCAATCTTTTTTTGTTTTTGTTTTTGCTCCTCTGTGTATACAACCTAGACTTAGACTAGTAACTGGTAGTAGGTATGTAGTATCGGATCGGGTTAGTCTTCTTGGTTCTCTAATGTTCTTCCTTTCTTTCTCTCTCTCTCTCTGTCTTATGTTATGCTGGGGCTGATCTATTCGTTTGTTGTATTCCTTGGTAAAGTCGCGTCTTATGCTTTGGTGCTGTTGATCTGTTTTTACGGCCTTATGGGTTGGCTCTGTGTGATCAACGAGCATCGTTGTCAGATTTCACCATCACCATCATCTCGTCATCGTTCATCATCGTTCGCCAGATGGAAATGAAAATGGAAAATGAAAATGAATAAGACACAGTACATAACACTGTAGAGTGGTTCTTAATTGCTAATCATTTGATTAGTCGTAGTGTCATATACCTATTTTCTATAATTATAATTAAGCGATTAAACGTTTGGAATGTGACATTAAGCTAAATGACAATAGTCGTGTGGTGAATTTGCAAGAGGTTTTCAATGCTGAGACCTAGTGCTTACGACACCAGCGAGGTAAAATGAGTAATAGAGAGAGAGAGATAGACAGATAGAGAGAGAGAGAGGGAATGATTTTAAGCAGGTGTCAACGAAAATGGGTTATAAGTAGGTCAATGGATGCTTCCGGTGGTTCATTTCAAATGTCATCTTTTCCTCTTTTCTTTCATTCCTTTCGCCAGTGGAGTTAAGATCTCAACAAAAATCGATTTAAAATTTGATGCTACACATGAGTCATTGAAGCGGCAGGTGGTAGGGAGTTGTCATTTTTTTTAGGGTTCCGTACCCAAAGGTAAAACGGAACCCTATTACTAAGACTTCGCTGTCAGTCCGTCCGTCCGTCTGTCACCAGGCTGTATCTCATGAACCGTGATAGTTAGAGAGTTGAAATTTTCACAGATGATGTATTTCTGTTGCCGCTACAACGACAAATACTAAAAACAGAACAAAATTAATATTTAAGGGGGGCTCCCATACAACAGAGACATTATTTTCATCCAAAAAATCCCCTTGGTCACATACTGAACTAGTGTTAGTCGACAATATCCCACAACCAGTAGCAAACTTCCCAGTTTAGATCTCTTTTGTGTCTTTGATGAATTAATCCTAGCTGCAAACCTTTTCCCCATATTTATTGTTATTCACCTTTTCACATCGTTGCTGTCAAGTAAGATAATTGATTTGAATTCAATGGACACATATGATCAACTATATCTCATCATGGAGATAGTACATACATAGTCCCTTTCATATTTATATACCTATACAGATGGTACGGAACCCTTCGTGCGCGAATCCGACTCGCACTTGGCCGATTTTTTTTTTTTTTGACATTTCATCGCGTTCTGTCATCCGAAAAATGTCAACAAATACTGACTGTCAAAACTCCCTGCTGTTAACCCTTTAAAACTCATCTAATTGATTGTTTAAAGCTAATGAACATAAAGTTTTATAGTTCAGTCCGGGCATAGGATGACACCTGTCATCTGTCATCGTTGGGCGGCGCCATTCGGTGCGCAAATTATCACAACCAATAAACAAACAAACAAAAGAAGATGAAACCCACGTAGATGAGATAAATTTTTAAGAATGAAAATGTCACACGACAACTAAAGCATTCGGTTTGACGGTCATAAACACTCAAATCCGACCACCCGACTGTCAACAAATTACTTTACTGTTACCCATCATTCGATTACCTGTCAAATCGTAACAATAAAACAAGAACAAAATATCATGACGTTTGTCACAATATCCTACTAATTCCCATTCTGCTGACAGTCAAAACTGATCATCACAGCCAAATTGTCTGACTGTCGTCGTCGTCCCTACCCCGACACATTTTCAGTTAGCCAAATTTGACAGTTTCTTTTAATTCTCATTTATTATTGCTTCAGTAATTTATTTTGCATTTTTAATTTTGTTAATTTACGATTTGACAGCCAATGTGATATGGAAGATTGAATGATAACCAACCGCCTCGAAGTGGACGTCATAAATTTGCAATCGTTTACCAATGCTCGCCGCAGAGTTCCATTTTTTTTTTTTTGTTCTTTTCTTGTGGCTTCCTTTACTAATTTATGATTTTTCGGTGGTGATGTTTGGATGTTTGGTGTGTCACGGGGAACTTGTCCAATTTGTTAGTTGAATTTATTAAAAAAAAAAAAACAAAAAGATTCCAAAGAGCAAAATAAGATAAGACAAACCTTTAACCATATCCAGTTGCATTTCATTTCATTTCATTTTCACCGAATGATTAATGTTTGACTAAAAGCAACGCAAACGAGGTTGTGCTATGTCATGACAGAAACGGAGAAAGAAAGGAAGACGCGTGTTAAGCTTTAATGGAAGTAACGACATCGACAGCGCCAAGGCGCGCGCGCGCGCGCGCTCATCCCAATCCCCAATGGTATTTGTTCTTCTTTGCTAAATACCATGTTGAAAGATTTATCGTGGTGCATATCCAACAGTTCGGCGACTTGACTCCATGGACGGGTGAAGACTAAACGAATGGCTTTTTAATTCGTTTATCTTTGGCGGAGGTTCTTTTTAGCATACCCATTCCATTTAGCATCAGCATCTCTCGGTGTAGTGTACACCGAGGTGAGGATGAAAAAGAGAAATCCTTTTTGGAATTTTCACTTTACCAACAAGCAGCCGACGAAGAAGAATAATTTACGAGTTAGCCCACTACACTGTTATTTACCAGTCCTCCTAAGCAATGACTGGAGTAAAACTTTACTTCACTTGGAAATCTACCCCGACAGACAGCGAGACAGAATAAAAAAAAAAAAAAAAAAAAATACAAAAACTCGACGAGCAAGTGTTGGAGATTTATTTTTAGGTTATTTTTCGGTGACTCTGGTTTCGGTTTATATTTTATTTCGTGCTCTGTTGAGGGTTGCGACACGCTTTAAACATTTATTATAAATTAACAGAGTACCGCATGTGCCGCATGTCACCGCCAACGCCACTGTGTTGTGGCACTCGCCAGTCAGCACATCTGTGTGCAATGGAGTTTATTTATAAAAACCGAGGTATACACGACGCCGACACGGTTTTGCTTTTGGTTGAAGGGGCACTGTCTTTCCTTATGTTCTGTCGAAAATCAAGGTTTTCTATAATGGTCATGATCGGTGTACACACCCGTTTTTGCATTTTCCAAAAATGCGCGATCAATGATCGGTTTCTGACCTGATCTAGACGTTGATTGAAGGCCGATTGCAGTTCTCTGTTTTTTATTGATCTTCAGATAGGCATGATTAGTTTCGTTAGTAAAACTCAAGAAATTTTCCAACTTGTACTTGGTGATCCTCCAACTGACACGATCACCAGGAAATATTGGTGAACTTGACATATTATTCTCTGGACGTTGTTTTATGGTTTTCTTGGGGGTACTCTTATTTTTTGCCTTGCATTTTGGGCATTTTTTTGTTTTTTACTGACCGATAGTATGTCTAGAAAAAAAAAAAAAAAAAGAAATAACCTCAACCAACAACCTAAACGATCGTCTACGATCGCCAGAGTCATTAGTGATCTTCAATGCAATCACTTTCTTTTTTAATATTATTGTTTGGCACTTCCGAATTGTCATCGTCTCGTAGTGACCCTCTGACTGATCTTTCACATATCTTGCATTAAAAACTGATAAATGATCACCTTTCCTACGGCATCGGTCCAATTCCGCGATCAGCAGCTAATAATAATATTCGCTAATTACGCCACTGCCTTATCGAATCCACCCATCACCTCCTCTGCGCCTGCCCGGCATTCTGCACAATCAGGAAACGATACCTATGATCATACCTCCTTAAAGATCTGACCGAAGTTCAGCAAGGGATATCTGATCTTCTCAATTTCTTAAGAAGCACAACGGGCCTCCCTGGCCTATGTGTGTTCTTCCCATCTCTGAGAAGGCTACGGTCTTACCTACCTACCTACCTACGCTACTGCCTTATGATCAGATGTTGATTTTCGAAGTGATCTTCCTGGTGATTCTCGATCGTTGATTTACATTATGCAACTCCAGTTACAATTCCATCCTGAAAATTTTAACTTTAACGCATTAAACGTCAGTTTAACACATTACACGTCAATTGGCACAAAATTCGCTAATCCTTTGGGTGATCCTCGATCGTCGATTTTTATTAATATGACTCTGAAGAAGTTCGGTCACAGTTCCATTCTGAAAGGTTTGTGTTTGTCTGACATCAAATGTCAGTGTATCGTACTGATTTATTCCTATCTTTTGACTCAACATTCGCTGATCATAC
The DNA here is from genome assembly GCA_951905685.1 of Eumerus sabulonum. NCBI lineage: Eukaryota > Metazoa > Arthropoda > Insecta > Diptera > Syrphidae > Eumerus > Eumerus sabulonum. The sequence continues at coordinate 14,537,456 of OX645060.1, forward strand.
CGCTGATCTTCTAGGTGATCCTCGATCGTTGATTTTTGTTATTATGACTGCAGAAGTTCGGTCACAATTCCTTTCCGAAAGGTTTAAGTTTCACACATCAAATGTCAGTTGATTGTACTGATTTATTTCTCTCTTTTGGCTCAAAACTCGTTGATCTTCTAGGTGATCCTCGATCGTTGATTTTTATTATTGTGACTTATTCCTATTTTTTGATTCAAAACTACCTGATCCCACTACTGTTGTAGAAATCAAGATCACATGCCGGTTTTCGAACTGATCTTCCAGGTGATCATCGATCGTTGATTTTTATTATTGTGACTTATTCCTATTTTTTGATTCAAAACTACCTGATCCCACTACTGTTGTAGAAATCAAGATCACATGCCGGTTTTCGAACTGATCTTCCAGGTGATCATCGATTCAAATCTACCTGATCCCACTACTGTTGTAGAAATCAAGATCACGTGCCGGTTTTCGAACTGATCTTCCAGGTGATCATCGATCGTTGATTTTTATTATTGTGACTTATTCCTATTTTTTGATTCAAAACTACCTGATCCCACTACTGTTGTAGAAATCAAGATCACATGCCGGTTTTCGAACTGATCTTCCAGGTGATCATCGATTCAAAACTACCTGATCCCACTACTGTTGTAGAAATCAAGATCACGTGCCGGTTTTCGAACTGATCTTCCAGGTGATCATCGATCGTTGATTTTTATTATTCCATCCTGAAAGGTTTAAGTTTAGCACGTCAAATACCATACGTCAAATATCATACTGGTTTATTCCTATGTATTGTTCACACCACTGTCTTGGGAAGTCAAGATCAGACGCCGATTTTTTAACTGATCCTCTAGGTGATCCTCGAATGTTGATTTTTATTTCGATGACTGCAGAAGTTTGGTGACAATTCAATCCTGAAAAGTTTAATCAAATGTCAGTTGTTGTCATCTGAGTTTATAGCTTAACCGCATACCTGTCATTGGTGGTAAATTTAGAGAGTTTTCCCCACACATGCGAATTGTCAAAACTGACAGATTTACATATACTTGAATCATTGTTCAAGAGAAAGTAAACATTTTTCGACCACGAAATGCCAGAATCTGGTAGGTATGCACTTTAGGTTGACCCAAATTTGAATCTGGCCAAAATGATCAGCCTGTCACTTTACCGGTGAACGTTTTTGACATCTGTCATCAGAGAGCTACCAATTAAACGATCATCGATCAATTCACATAATTGGACAAAAATAAGAAAGAAAAAAAGAAGAAAACTATCTGAACATCATGAATGAACACGATCCATTGGCTAATTGCAAATTCTGTCACAAGCTACGATCGTCGTTTGACAAGATCCACGAATTCTCCTCCATTCATGTTGCCATGATTTCTCATCTCGAACTTCCTTTGTTTCGGGCTAGAAGAAACAAAAGCAATAATATGTATGCAAATCCAAGCAACAGGCTATCATGTATCTACGATCATTTCCCAACCATCGAACGGCCCATTGCCGTTGTTCGCTACATTTAATATGTTCATCGCTAAGAATTAATTAATAAAGATACACCTAACTGCTAATAATAGTTTGATTTTATGCAAATTCACGCTTCAGGTTAATTATCTGCTCCCTCTTCTATGGCATCCTGTCCTAGTACTTAGCTAGTAAATGTAGAAATTAAATTCGTTGTTTATCTTTACTTCTAGGTGAACAGTTCCGGTTTGTTTGAATTACGTTTGAAATACTTCAACAATGACAATGGACGAGATCATGAAGGTCGCTGCTGTAGCGGACAATCGGATGCAAATGGCAAATGCATCGGTACGTGTAAAACGCGATTTCGTGTTTGCTTAAAACACTATCAAGCGAAAATCGATACAACATCGCAGTGTACATTTGGTGATGTTGTAACGCCAATACTCGGCGAGAATTCGGTCAACTTGACGAACATCACCAGTCAAAAGAGGATGGGATTTACGAATCCAATACAATTTGCATTCAACTTTGCATGGCCGGTAAGTCGTTTTTATGAAAACAAATTAACATTTTGATTAGATACAATATTATCTGCCATATGGGAATGTTAATTCAAGTCGCGCGATTGATCATCGAGCTTTTGAATTCACACGGTCCCGGTCGGTGAGTGTTGTTTTCTTTTTATTTCCTTTGTTTCGATTTAATTGCTGTCATTCGATTGTGAGAATTATGGTTTAAGGCAAAACGATTGGTGTTGTGGTGAATATCTGTTTATTATCGTGATATACATGTCAAATTGGTTTGAATCCGTCACATGAGTGAACTCATTTCTGTCATTTCTGTCACATTTTTGTTCTACTCTCTCTCTCTCTCTCTCTATACTGATTATGAGTTTGTTGACCTATATGGGACAAACGTCGACTCTGACCACTTCCTCGTAGCAGCAAGATTCAGAGCTCGACTGTCCAATGTCAGAAAGCTGCACCAGCCCATCAGGAGGAGGTTCGACATTGGGCGCCTGAGCACACCGGAGGTTGCCAGAGTCTACAGGGAGCAGCTGAGCGAAAGACTCTACGGTATGCCTACGTCGAACACAAATGCCAATAATATGTGGCTGCATTGCCGCTCAGCCATTCAGGAAGTAGCCGAAACCACCTTAGGATACCTACCACCCCCGACAAGAAACCCGTGGTATGATGGCGAGTGTGAGCAGAAAAAGGCAGCAACCGACGAGGCGTACCAAAAGGCGCTGCAGAGGAAAACCAGGGCAGCGCGAGAAGAGTACCGAGCCAGAAGAAGGGAGGAGAAGAAACTACTGCGACAAAAGAAAAGAATCTTCGCAGCCTCCCAGCTCAAGGATATCGAGGAGTCTAGGGATAAACATAAAATACGAGCCTTTTACAAGAAAGCCAAAGGCCTTGCAGGAGGCTTCAAAAAGGGCACCCTGGCTCTTCGAAACTGCGAGGGTAATCTTGTCACCGACCCGCAGGGAATAGTGGATGTATTTAAGCAGCACTTCCAGCAGCTGCTTAACGAGCATGACCAAGAGAGAGTGGTAGGGACCGAGGAAATCCCAACTCCAGCCGCTGAAGTAGTCCTCCCACCCAGCATAGAAGAAGTCGGCACAGCTATTCAGAAGCTGAAGAACAACAAGGCCGCAGGCTCAGATGGCTTGCCATCAGAGCTCTTCAAGGCTGGCGGCGATGTTCTGGTAGGGAGCATGCCCAGATTATCTGCAGAATTTGGGAAGACGAGAGCATGCCCGACGACTGGAATACCAGCTCTATATGCCCCATCCACAAAAAAGGCGATCCTACCTCTTGCAAGAACTATAGAGGTATATCCCTGCTCAATGTCGCATACAAGATCCTGTCCAGCGTATTGTGTAAACGTCTAAAACCATTTTGCACCGCACTAACCGGCAGCTACCAGTGCGGCTTCCGGCCCGGCAAATCAACTATAGACCAAATTTTCACACTTCGACAAATCCTGGAAAAGACCAACGAGTTTCGAATCGATACACACCATCTTTTCATCGATTTCAAAGCCGCATACGACAGCATTCATCGTGAAGCACTGTTTTGGGCGATGGCCGAATTCGGGATCCCGGTAAAACTGATCCAGTTGTGTCGCGCCACGCTAAAAAACACGCGATGCACCGTGCAACTCGGTTCTAGGACCTCGGAACCATTCGAAACATGCACCGGATTTCGGCAAGGAGATGCGCTGTCATGTGACTTCTTCAACCTGGTGTTGGAGCAGATAGTGCGACGGGCAGGCGTCAACAGGGAAGGCACTATCTTTTACAAGTCCATCCAGCTGCTAGGATACGCGGATGATATCGACATCATCGCGTGTTCTCGCCGTGGCATTGTGGAAGCATTCACGGCGGTTGAAGAACAGGCGAAACGAGTTGGTCTTAAGGTCAATGAGGACAAGACGAAGTACATGCTGTCAAGCAAAAACCAATCCGTCGCTCACCATCTCCTAGTTAAGGAGTTTGTCTACCTCGGGGCAAACGTAAATTCCACAAATGACACCACAGTGGAGATCCGGCGTAGAATCGCCCTTGGCAACCGCTGCTACTTCAGCTTGTCCAAACAACTGGGGTCAAAACTCCTCACTCGAAAGACCAAAGTTATGGTTTACAAAACGCTCATTCTGCCAGCCTTGCTGTACGGAGCCGAAAGCAGGACAGCGGAGCTGATTTTGGGTTCTTTCGAAAGAAAAATTCTGCGCCGGATATTTGGTCCTGTCTGTGAGGAAGGTGAATGGAGAAGAAGACACAACCGCGAACTCTACGAGCTGTACCAAGATGTGGATGTAGTCCGGAAGGCAGGGATCCGTCGACTACACTGGCTCGGCCACATCGAGCGCATGGACATCAACGCTCCAGCTAAGAGGGTCTTCGACTCCGAGCCTCCTGGTTCGAGAAGAAGAGGAAGACCGAACCTCCGGTATAAAGACCAAGTAATCGCGGATGTAAGACATCTTGGTCTTGACAACTGGAAGCAGCGTGCCCGGGAGCGTCAAGGATGGAAGGCAGCTATAGCTCAGGCTCAGATCCTCCATGGATCGCAGGCCTGATAAGTAAGTAGTAAGTAAGTGACCTATATGACGTTAATTAGGTTTTTATATTCGAATTTTCGAACAAGAAGCTGTCACTCAACTAATCAATGAAAATCAAATGTCATGCGATCAGCTGATCGATCGATTGGAAATAAAACAACGACCTAATCACTTCCTTTCTATTTATAGGAACGTATCTATGTTGTCTGCTGCAAAAATAAAACGATAAAAAGACCACACGACACATTATTCGTTTATATTCGAAAAAAAATCGAAATATATAAGAAACACTTGCTTTTTGAGTTGACGCTTGATACAAATGTTCTAAAAATACTCGAATCGAGAGCGTCGTTTGTCGATGTTGTTCCGCTCCTCGTGTTTCTTGTGTTGTGTTATTTTTTATTTTTAAATTCTCTGGAGATGTGGTGCGTATTTTTATCCCGATTCGCTTACAACGTTATTCGGAATGTCCTTGTGGTGGCCTCAAGTCGAACAAAATTGCGACGAGATTGCTTTGCATGCTCGACGAGCAGACGACTCAAGCGATAAAAAGACGCGAAACAAAAGGGGTGTCCCCATTTAAACTACAGGAATATGCCTTGGTAAAGGGTGTTCACTGAACGTTACACACACGAGTATAGAAACACCAGCAGAGTGTGCACGAGTGGAGAGAAACGAGTGTGGCAGCACCCCAAGTGGTGCGGTGTATATTGAGAATGTGTTTCTCTTTTTGTCCAGTTTTGCACCATGACAGCACATCTGTCACGAAATGTTGTTCTTTTTGTTTTTGTGTCTGGCAATGGTTTAGTTTTGACTTAAGAGCAGTGAACTAAATTGTGCTTGAACAGTATCAGTTCTACTGTCATAAATGTCAAATTTTCGATCAATTTGCGAAAATATGGTATCGAAATTCACACCTGTCAATAGGTTTTAATTCCACCGTCTCTGATCAGATTTTGGTGGCATTTTATAAGACCAAGAGAGCACCTGTCAACTAGTGTTTTCATTATTTTTTGACAGTTGCCAGCCATTACTTCATTCTTCGACACTTTTTTTAGTCCCCTTTTTTCAATTAGTCTTCTGTCATATTTTTTTTTTAGGTCTTTTGTCCGCACGTGGATTAATGCACGCTCCAGTGAGTTGAAGTACTGGCCATAAATTACTACTTCACCCTGTTCTTTCACTTATGTTACATGAACGTCATCTCCTTTAGTCACTGTCATACTGGTCTTCGTAATAGTCGTCATCGTCAGCCTACCAAAACATAATTTGCTCTTCATGTCTGTCGGTCTTAAATGATCGCGCGGTTTATTTCCTTCACCTTTTCCGCCATATTTTATAGTTCTCTTGCTCGCTCGTCTCAAAGTCAAGTCAAAACTTACCAGTGAATCAACGAGGAAAAGAGAGGTGAACAATAAAAACGGTTTGTAATAAGCGTGCACTGCTGCCGAGGGGACGAAGAAGAATCCACCCGGTTGATGGTGGCGGTGGTCTGGTTCCTTCCATCTTCCTCACTCTTCTTATCTCATTACTAAGTTTTTCCTAAAGTACTATATACGTGACATGCATGTGTTTGGAACCATGGGCATAGGGGTGAAACCCAAAGCCTGCTTGATCAGATGCTGTTTTTCAAGTATACTAACGTAACGAACAACATGGTGGTAGTTGCGAAGGTAGGGGAAGTTTAATAGTAGCGCTGGAATTCTATCTACCCGAAAAAAAAATCGATAAGTTCGTTACAAAGCCAGTACTGAATATGGTGTACGAGCACATGAGTTATGCGTCTACAGTGGCGGTATATGAAAACAGAGGGCAAACAGGTTTTTTATTTTTTTATTTTACAATAAGCGAAACAAGAAAAATACGTGGAAAGAAAACGGCAGATGACAGATTTTATCGGGCTAATTTGTGAACAAGTTCACTGGGCGCTGCACAGCGAAGTGGAAAGGTAAAATATTGCGATTTTTTTTCGTCGGTCAGTAATTGTAGAGATCAGAAGAGGAGATATTTTGGTCTGTATATTGCGTAAAGCATCTGTTTTTGGGGCATCTGAAAGTGATCGTCAAACCGCTATTGGTGATCGTAGACACCTAGCTGCTTATGTTTACCTTGTACGTTTAACAGTGCCCTCTGAGGAACTATTAAGGTTACTTTTGAGTCAGTTTTAGTCAAATACTCGCGTGATATCCAGGTGATCCTCACCCTATCAAAACAGCTTTTTTTGCTTAAAATAAATTCAAACATGGGCAGTCTACTTCCCCCATTCTAATACGCCTTCTACAGGAAACTGCGATATTTACTACAAGTGATCCTCGATTTTTAGAGGTGATCCTTACCCTATCAAAGGAGTCTTTTTTGCTTAAAATAATTTCAATCCAACATTCTGACACGCCATCTGCAGCAAATTGCGATATTTACTACAAGTGATCCTCGATTTTTAGAGGTGATCCTCACCCTATCAAAAGAGTTTTTTTTTTTTGTTTAAAATAAATTCAAACATGGACAGTCTGCTTCTCCTCTTCTAATACGTCTTCTACAGCAAACTGCGATATTTACTACTAGTGATCCTCGATTTTTAGAGGTGATCCTCACCCTATCAAAAGAGTTTTTTTTTTTTGTTTAAAATAAATTCAAACATGGACAGTCTGCTTCTCCTCTTCTAATACGCCTTCTACAGCAAACTGCGATAATTACTACAAGTGATCCTCGATTTCCAGAGGTGATCCTCACCCTATCAATGGAGCCTTTTTTGCTTAAAATAAATTCAAACGTGGACAGTCTACTTCCCCCATTCTAATACGCCTTCTACAGGAAACTGCGATATTTACTACAAGTGATCCTCGATTTTTAGAGGTGATCCTCATCCTATCGAAAAGGCTTTTTTTGCTTAAAATAAATTCAAACATGGGCAGTCTGCTCCCTCCTTATACGCATTCTACAGCAAATGGAGATATTTATTAAAAGTGATCCTCGATTTCCAGAGGTGATCCTCACCCTATCAAAGGAGTCTTTTTTGCTCAAAATAAATTTAAACGTGGACAGTCTACTTCCCCCATTCTAATACGCCTTCTACAGCAATTTGCGATATTTACTACAAGTGATCCTCGATTTCAAGAAGTGGCGCTTACCCCCTGGGAAGAGCTTTTTTGTTAAACAAAAATGCTAAACAAACAAATTGCTTTCTCCATTCTACTTTGTCTATTACAAGTGATCCTCGATCATCAAATCGAACTCAAAATTGATCGTAGAATGTTCTTAAATTGAAATACGTATTCCTCAACTCCCTTCAAAATTCATGGTAGCTAATGATCCCAATTGGAAAATCCATCAAAACCATCCAAACGATCTATCCAAAACGATCATATGGTAACAGAAGTGATCGTGCTGATTGATTGATTTTTATTTTTTCTTTTTCTACGAATGGATTTGAAAATTATATCTTCTATTACTTAGTCATGCTTTAGGTTCAATGTCTCCCGCACGAACCAATGTCAAATTCAATTAGTTCCACAAGTTCCTGTATAGTATGCCACGATCACCGATCATAATGCCATCAAATGACGATCATCAGTATGCCAAATTTTGCAGAAAAAAAAAAAAAGACAACATTCTCACGCGTTCTCGATTCTAAATAACGATCCGATACACGAGTATACTACCATGCGGAAAGGGAGAATCTAATCAAATTAATTCGTTTATTTTGATTGATTATCACGCCGAAAGGATTCACATTAACACAAAGGGGCACCCCTCATCTCGTCACAGTGTAGAGCCTTGACCAATGGAACGCATACATTTATCTTTCGCATCAAATCTCTTTTGGTGATTGTAGGTCAGAAGAGTTAATTAAAAACAAAGAAAAAGAAAGAAGAAAGAGATACTCCAAATGGGCCAGATTGCCGGCGTGCTCATACCAATTAGGCCATAATAACATAAACCATTACGACCAAAAAGAAAATGATGAACCAAAAAAAAAAAGAAACCCCCAAAGGGAAGAGGGGAGGAAAATGATCGAAAATTTTAAGAAGAAAAGTGATGGTGCTTTAAAAATAACTTACCGTCATCACCAAGATGCGGGGACCATCCATCCATTTGATCCAAGAGCAAGATCGATCGACTGACTGCTAGTGCTTGTGGCGGTCGCGCAACCCTGGCAAAAATCTGGACATAAAATTCGTCGGTCGATTGTGTTTATTTGATGAAAAAAAAATCCTTAAACGAGCACATTGAGCATCGTCGCGTCACACCGCTATATGAGGACTATCAAGTGCGTGATGAGTTTATTTCGAACATAAACACAGACAGATGGATGCAAAGTGCAAAATAACCATCACGTTGACGTTTCGTCTCCTGTTCCTGTGCACTGTTTGTTGTTCCTTTGGTTTTAATTCACTCCAAGTCGTTTGTTTCCTTTGTGCGTTGTCGTCGTGCAACAGAGGCCAATCCTCTACCTCTACACTAAAGCGAATGTAGGTACTATGTCTGGATAATTTCCTGCCCATCCCATAATGACGGTGTGGAAAATCTGTTTTCTTTGCATTCAGTCATCTTCATCATCAACTGCAATTGAGCAATAGTTGTGTCGTTGGCTTTTCGGTTGGGAAACCAAATTCGAAATGAAAATGAAATGAAGTTACCCAGCACGCCAGCACCCACATGTTTTTGTTTTTTGTTGCTAGCTCTTCTCACTTTTATTTTTGTTTTTTTTTTTTTGATTACTAAATTGTATCTTTCACTGATCACACAGAAAAAAGAAACCAACGGAAAGCGCGTGTTAATAGTCACTACCCATAAGCGCTCGGTTAATATTTGCCACCTCTGCACAAACCAGCATCTTCCGGTCATAAATTGACATATTTATCAGCTATAAGTCGTCTTTCCCCTCTTTTTCTGTCACATATTTCGGTTATTCGTATTAATGGTTTTCCTTTTGTTTTTCTTTCTAGGGTACATTCACGCTTATCGTCGAAGCATGGCATGACACAAACGATTCGAATGCACGATCAAACAGTAAGTACATACCTACTACTATGTCTATCTACTACTATCCATTCTGACAGGTGACAGCTGATGTGTCAACTGTCAAACATATGGTGATCGATTGTTGGTTATTTTTTTGCGATCAATTGTGTTAGAAAATCTACCTCCTTCCTGTTTAGGAAACCTGAAATGTTACATGATCCTTATTTCAAGTTTTTTTTTTTTCGTCCTTTTTCCTGTCAAAAAAATGTGACACTTGATCAGTTTGCTCGTTTATACTGTGCGTGTGCTGCTTTCTGCGCATGAATAACACGCTTCTTTTGCTGTCCCCCTTTTTTCTCCTGTTTTTTTCGGTGATCCTCGAGAGGATATCCTTTACCACATTCATACACATACATATGCCTTTGCCCCTGACATGTATGCATTTTTTTTTTTGTTTTTGCTGTCGTTGTATATGGACGATATAACGAAAGAGAATTGCACGATTTCCGGCATATTGAGGTTGGTTTTGAATGACATGACACTGACACAACTGTCTTGTCTTAGCCTTTATTCTCCTCTTCATCTTCGTCTACGTATTGTATTCCGTCAAAGTGAATTAAACTATTGTTTCGTCAACACTGAAGTCCAGTGACACCAAAGAGACGAAAGGAAAGCGAACAGACAAAAGGCAAAAAAAAGGATCAACTTTGGAGGGAGTATTTGGTAGCAGCAAGTAAGGTAGTGAGGTTTATGGTTATTTGAGTTGGGATAAAGGAACGGATGTCTGTCGTTTAGTCATAAAAAAGAAAAATGAATTAAATGAACAGGTTTGGAAGGCTTTATCGCATTACAGCCCAATGTTGTACTGTAACTCCTGTAACTCCTCCAGGTGATGTTAGACATTTGCTAAATTAAATTTGCTGTTCGTGGCCAACTTTGGCTCTTCGAGTTTCTTGATTTCCTAATTTCATTTGTTTATCTCAAATGTGATTGGGGACTGGTATGTCTCCAATGAAGCCTCACTATCTGATCATCAGTACATCAGATTCAACATCTCTAATGAGGTTAATGAGGTTGAGCCCGGATACCAGCCCAAACGAACAAATTGGGCTCGGTTCCATGCTCAACTCGCCGCTAAAGAGGACATGCTCCCTAAGTCGAGTAAATCGACAGACGATATCGACAAAGCGGCCTACCAGCTCAATACAGCACTAATCTCATCCTTTAGAGACAGCTGTACACCCAGGTCAACTACACAAAAACGATGAGTCCCTAAGGAAGCAGGTGAGATCGTTGTTTAATAGAGCAAAACGGTACAATAGTTGGACTGATTATAGATCTGCGCTAACTAAATACAACCTTGAACTGAGGAAATCCAAGAGAACGACTTGGAGGAAACATTGCGAGAACATAGACTCGCTTCCAACTGCAGCCCGACTCCAAAAAACACTCTCTCAAGAGCGCACAAATGGGCTCGGGCTGCTCCGCAAATCAGACGGCACCTTTACCGTCAACCGCAGGGAAACCCTGGAGACCTTGCTCGAGGTGCACTTCCCTGGCTCTACTCCCTACTCGATGTCCTCTGACGATCAGATTAACGTCACAGAAAACATCGACAGTAGAACAAATAGCCTCTCTGGAAGACTATTCAGCCCTGACAGGGTTAAATGGGCAATTAGTTCATTCAAACCCTACAAGGCTTCCGGCAAAGACGGTGTCTTTCCTGCGATCTTACAGAAAGGCATGAATACAATTCTTGCTTCAACCTGGGATACATGCCTCAAACTCGGAGAGAGGTCAATCTTGCCTTCATCCCCAAGATTGGGAAACCAAGCGAGCAACCTAAATCCTATCGCCCTATCAGTCTGACTTCGTTCTTTCTAAAAACAATGGAGAAACTGATAGAGCTCCACATTAGAGGTATCCTGGAAAATCAGACACCTCTGCATCCCAACCAGTATGCATATGGCAAAGAGCGATCTACCGAAAATGCACTACACCACTTGGTGACGTGCATTGAAAATAGTTTCACACAAAAGGAGATCTGCGCCTTCCTCGATATAGAGGGAGCCTTTGATTGTACTTGTTATGATTCGATCACCACTGCACTATCCTGCAGGGGTGTGGACCATCCCACTAATCATTGGATTAGGACGATGCTAAATAGCCGTATCATATCAGCCACATGCGGAGAGGTCTCACTGACAGTATCGGCGGTCAGAGGATGCCCACAAGGGGGAGTCCTCTCGGCACTGCTTTGGTCGATAGTCATCGACGACCTACTACGCAAGCTGACCACTCGGGGCTACGAGGTCATCGGATATGCTGATGACCTGGTAGTCATTGTTACGGGCAAGTGCGAGGTCACTGCCTGTGAGCGCATGCAGCTTGCGCTCCAATTTATCTCTGACTGGTGTGGCAGAGAGGGGTTATCTATTACCCAAAATAAGACAATCTTGATCCCATTTACAAAGAGGAGAAAGGTACAACCCTGCTCAAGCTTTCTAAATGGCACACACATAGGATTTTCAGAGGAGGTAAAGTATCTAGGTATTGACCTAGACCGCAGACTCAACTGGAACTCCAACATGAAAAATAAACTCATGAAAGCGACTAAGGCCATGTGGGCCTGCCGACGCACCTACGGTAAAACCTGGGGGCTTAAACCTTAGGTAGTCCACTGGTTATATACCGCGATAGCAAGGCCTATCGTCACCTACGGGTCCACCGTATGGTGGACAAAAGTTGAGCAAAAAACTACAATTATTAAGCTTCAACGCCTTCAGAGACTAGCGTGTCTCGGCATCACAGGCGCTATGCCATCCTGCCCTACGGCAGCACAAGAAGCACTCATTGGACTCGCTCCACTGCACCTTTTTATCACGAAGGTGGCATTACGCAGCGCAATCAAAATCCTCTGCTCGGGAACAAATATGCCATGTAGACCTGCAGGCCACATGTCTATATTACAACACTTTCCCGAGCTGGATATGATTACTACAGTCTCGGACGCATTGCCACACACCTTCACCTTTGACAAGAGAATTGAGATACTGATCCCAAACCGCTCAGCATGGGAAAACAGTAATCCTCTGCTGAATGTCAAAGGCCTTAGGTGGTACACGGATGGCTCCAAGATGGCTTCTGGCGTTGGCGCCGGCATCTTTGGACCAAAACGCAAGATCTCGAAGGCTCTGGGAATAAGCCCCAGCATCTTCCAAGCAGAGCTGCATGCCATCCTAACATGCGTCAATCTAAATCTCGAGACTGGCATCAGAGGAGTAACCATCAACATACTCTCTGATAGCCAAGCAGCGCTTAAAGCACTGGGTTCCTATAGCACGAACTCAAAAACCGTCAAGGAATGCCACGACTGTTAAACTTTGGTGGGCGCCAGGACATAATGGTGTCAAGGGCAATGAAATTGCCGACAAACTTGCTAGAAAAGGTTCCAGCGACAAATACATAGGTCCGGAACCTTTCTGCGGCATTCCCAGGTCTAAGATAAATCACCTCCTAGACAAGTGGGAAAAATCGCAGCACCTGTCCTTCTGGAACAGTGTTCGGGGACTCCCTCAATCTAAACGACTTTTACGACCCCTGAACAAACACCCTATTGACATACTCAAACTCAACAGGGGGGATATCAGAAGACTGGTCAGCTATCTGACAGGACACTGCGGTCTGAGATATCATCTAAACAAAATTAGTCTCTCATCTGAAACTGAGTGTCGGCTCTGTCTAGAGGACGATGAGACGGCAGAACACATACTATGTGAGTGTCCTGCTCTCTGCATCTTAGGAAGCGCATCCTTCTCAGTGAAGTACATTAAATCACATGATCTGGGCGAACGATTCCGACCATAAAGTCCTTATTCCATCACTCATAAGACAGTCCTGGTTGATTTCACAAATTATCTGTAGAATTACCTCGGCATCCTTTGTATCCTCGGATAAGAACATCGCACACCTGCCCGAAGTACCGGGCAACTAATTAACCGTCGTATCCTTATATTGCTTTTTACTATTCACTTCGCCCCTGCCCATCACCACCGCCCCGAACCAATCAACAAGTGGTGTAACAAAACCGATTTTCCATTTCGAATAGCTCCCATGGATTTCTATCTTTTTTTGGATTTTTAAATTCTGTTCCCACCCTTTTTGTATCTTTCACTTATCTACCTGAATGTATATACATATGTAGGGTGCAGGTAACCAGTTTCTTCGGCTGCAGTTGTTGTATGCATTTAACTATCGACCCTAGACACGAGACGAGGAGATGAGTCCAACCAGAAAAGGAAAAATAGAAAACCAAAAGTGGATAAGTACAAGATTTATGACACCGAATTCTTAACGACTGTGAAGCGGATAGGAAGGAGAGAAAAAATACTAAAGAACCTCATCCTGAACACATGGTATTTAGAGGAAGGAAAAAAGGTATCTCTCTACATTCCATGGAAGAAAGGACACGGGAGCATACTGTATAGGTGGTACGTACGAGCAGGCGAACGAACGATACTTGAATACAATTCAAGTAATTTAGGATGAATGTGAGTGAAATCCTTGAGAAAGGAGAGTCAAAATCACCCCCCACCCTGCCGGCACAGTCTCACCGAGTGAGTGGGAAAAGTGTTTGGCCTATAACACCTGTGTGTGTGTGATTATCTGTGATGATACATAGTACAGATTCACAGATTCCTGTAAGATACTTTGTGAGGATTAATTTCCAAGACAATCATCCTTGTTTTCTTGCTTGTTGTGTTCGTCTCAGTGGCAAGCAATTTAAGGCAGGCAAGACCTGGCAAAGGTTCTTCTTTTATGCTTCTTATGTCCAAGTTCAAGTCATCCAAACAGTCTTGTTCACTTGTTGTTGCAGTTGTTCTTCTGTTTCTCCTGAAATATGTACGATTCATTGCCATCGAACATGGAAAGTCATTTTTAAAAAGATGATCGGCACAGAGAGTGGTATGTCTCTTGGTGCCCTGTTGCTACTCCTGTTTCTTACCATGTTGTTGCCATTAAATGCCTTCTTCCTTTAATACCTGAAACTCATTTTTATTTTTCTTTTGTGAAACATTTTGTTAAGGATCACAAGTGATGGCGGCAATGATGGTGACGGTGTTGGCATGGCATACACCACCAATGCCACTTTGATGTTGGCATTAGTACACTACTCTCCCAATCCCAAAGTGCCGGGAATGGAATTTCCATTTAAAAAAACGAAAACAAAAAACAACATAAATTGCATCTGTTAGCCGATGAGACTTGACCTTTTACGCTTAGTCCTCAGTATATACATATACCCATCGAGCACGAGCTATACTTGTTACCCATCTTCAACCTCGTTGCTGATACTCCCTCTTACTGCTGGGATGGTATGGTGCTTGGCGTCGTTGTTAAAGGTAGCTTCCAATTAATCAATGCCAAATGCATGCACTGTTCCTTCTTTTACCTCTTGGTCCGTGTCATGCTATGGGTATACGAAATTGTTAAATTGTTGGCTGGACTGCGGATTGCAAAAGCAGCAAAAAAGTAAACAAAAACCTCTTGATAGATAGCTGAAGAGATTGAATACTTGTTGTATAGTTAGCTGCATTCCAATGGGATATGTTAGGGCTTTCCTCATCACATGTACAAATGTATATCCCCACGAATCAGCAGGTGTTCGATAGGGATTATGAGATCAGGTGTCAAGTCCTTTATAAATGCGCGTGTAAAGTCGCCAAACTTGTTAGTCATCATGTCAAAGTGAAGGAAATGCAATATTGCAACATTGATACAACTAAGAAACTGCTAAACCGGGTACAGAATTTCTAGGACATTCCGCGGCGCTACTCCGACAGCCACACACGGACATGGTGGTTTTAAGTTTATTTTGTACAATCCAATCACGTTCTGTGCGCGCGATGTAAAGGAAACTTTCCATTTTTCCCTCAAATCCAGAACTCAAGAGCCAACCGACCACCGGACCAATCAATTTATTCACATCTGTCTTATGCGGAATATAGGTATCCAGTCGTATGTAATGGAATTTTCGAAATACCAGCAACTCGAAGCCAGTTATGATAACTTGTCACACAACATGACCACAGGCGCGACTGGTGAGCAAACACTAAACCGGGTGACTCGACTATTCCATTTCGCTTATGGTTTATGGTAAAAGCTGAGAGAGTCCCTAAACCTCGGTAGGATGACCCCGATTCAGGTCAGCTCAGGTACTTGCCTTTATCATTATCATACAGTCAACTATGTATGTATGTATGTATGTACTGTGCCATCTCTCGCTCTTGGGGGTGATTTAGCTCCAGCTTTAACTAAGCAACGGAGCAGCCTTACATCAAGTGGAGTTAAGAGACTTCAAAGCAAGAAAAGCACGAACCAAAAAAAAAAAAACAAAAAAAAAACGCATGACACAAGCATACAAAGTATCTATAGCTAGCAAGTGCCCATGCGTCCGTGTGTGTATCTGTCTGTATATGGATACATGAAGCGAAAAGATATGCACCTGCAGTATTTATTTCTAAAAATATTTCAAAAACTTCATTTCGTCCCCTCGTCTCTCTTTCGCGTGTTAGTGGATTTAGCCAAGTACTGCGTGTGTACATACGTTCGGTTGGTGTGCATTATCTGCATCAATCCCATATCTACTCGGTAACAGCAACACTATATCGGCAGTACCACCATCACCAGTATAGTTGGCGGCCACCATCATCTATCCTACCAACTGTAAAGAGTTCCACAACAGCCAGCAGTATCACCACACCGTCACCTGAAGAACTTGAAGCTTGTCCTCAGTACTCAGTTCGCCTTCCCTCCTCCCTCCTTCTCACTCTCTCTCTCACTCTCTTATTCGAAATTCGGTTCCACTATATGATCATCCGTGTTGTTGTTGTTTCTGTTTTTAAGCATAAAACAACATGTATCTCGTAGTCATACCTACTCCTCGTATGCATTGCAATGTTATGTTGTTGGTTCGTAGTCGTGTGTATATAAGCTACAAGATACTCGGATATTCATTCACGAAAACTCACCAGTCCAGTTTTCATGACCGCTTTGCGAAAAAGCAAAACTAACTAACTCTTCTCGATGAAAGACATTGTCGTTGTTATTCTCGTCGTCATCATCATCATCATCATCATCGTCGTCGTCGTCCAATCGTCCAAGCCACCTAGATCAAGCCTAGTGGAAAATGTATATAAAATCAAAGAAGAATCAACGAACCAACACAATCCCACTACACTCCTCCATGGGATTATAGATACATATGCATACATCATCATCATTACCATTGTGTTCATGATCATAGCGATCGTCGTTATCGCTATCGTGTATTCGCTGGCTAGGTGGAGTAGATCATCAAACAAAATGCAATCGTTGCTCGTTTCTATCATTTTTTTCTCTCATTTTTCGGTGGATCTTAGGAATCGTATCCTATGCAATTGCCCCATTCCAGCTGGTTGTCCTGTTTGCAATTTAATTCATCTGTCTATCTACCACCATACCACCATGTAACTCGATGAAAACCTAGTCCGTTCTTCAAGCAACAATTTCACCTATGCGCGAGACATCAACTACAAACTGACAGACGGACGTTCCAAACTACATACAACCGATGTTGTACAGACACAGAAACAATTTAATGAACAACCCATTCAAGGTTGAAGGAAGGAAATGCGATATTTTCGAAAAGATAAATATCTCGAAAGATATTTGCACTGCACGATTATTTTCGTACCACACTACACCGCTATCATCGTTACTCTTGCTCGCTTGCTTGCTTGCCATTTCGCTCTGCTTGTTTTGTGTCGTCTTCACTCATTGGATTTGTTACAAATCGCGTTCCTCTACCATGCTCCTCTATACACGAACTTTGAAAACGCTTACTTAAGGATCAAGATGAAGGAAAAACAACTTGAGAACTAAAGAGGACAAAAGATCGATCAACGACAATATGCTGTTGTGTTCTTCATGGACGAGCTTCATCTACCATTCCTTGTCCTCGTTCGCTTCGATGCATTTTTCGTGGCCATTTTCTTAATTGTTATTGTTTAATTCCCTTTTGATGATGTCGCGCGGTAATGTCGATCGCGAGGATCCTCGTGCCAACACGAGTCGAGCAAAAAAATATCTTCTTCTTAGCGGGCGCTACAGTTCGGGGTGAACCTGGGCCTCAACCAACATGCCCCTCCATCTAGCACCATCTTTCGCTAGCCTTTTCCATTGCCGCACACCCAATTGGCTGAGGTCCCCTTCCACCTGTGTGCGCCATCTTAAGGGCGGCCGTCCTCTGCTTGTTCGTCCCTCGGGGTTGGACTCAAAGACTCTCCGGGCTGGAGCTGTGGTGTCCATTCACTCTACATGGCCCAGCCATCTTAGGCGTTGAATCCGTAGACGCCTGACTAGGCTCATGTCGCTGTACAGCCCGTAAAGTTCGTGGTTGAATCTTCTCCTCCATCCCCCGTCTGCGTTTATAGGCCCAAAAATCACGCGCAGAATCTTTCTCTCGAACCGACCAAGGGCCTCCTCATCCGCTTTTGATAGTGTCCATGCTTCTGCGCCGTACAACAGGACCCGGATGATAAGGGTCTTATATAGAGTCAACTTTGTCGTTCGGGAGAGGGCTCTATTACTCAGTTGCCTCCTGAGCCCAAAGAAACAGCGGTTAGCAAGAGTGATTCTGCGTTTGATTTCAAAACTGATGTCGTTGTTCCAGGTCACTGCGGAGCCAAGGTAGACGAAGTCCTTAACTACCTCGAACTTATATCTGCCTGTACAAACGTTCTGGCCGAGACGTCGCTAGTGAGCGTCCTTTTTTGATGACAGCATATATTTAGTTTTGCCCTCGTTTACCGCCAAACCAATTTTTGTCGCCTCCGCTTCAACCCTCTTGAACGCCTCAATCCTCTTGAATCTCTCATTGACGCCTCACTATATGCTTCCAATTATGTCAACGTTTTCGGCGTATGCAAGGAGTTGCGAGGATATGAAATAAATTGTGCCTTTTGTGTTGGGCAGTGATTTTTGCACAATCACTTCTAAATCTAAATCCTAAATCCTTTTTTGACATCAAAGCTATCGGCCAGGTCTGCACCGTTCCGGATGGAACAGCGAGCATTCTCTAAAGTCATCCTGCATAGTCTGACGAGCTTAGCGGGTATGTCAAAGGTAGACATAGCGTTGTATAGCTCGTCTCTAATTACGCTGTCGTATGCGACTTTGAAGTCGACAAATAGGTGTTGAGTGTCGACTTGAAATTCATTGGTTTTTTCCAGGATCTGCCGTAGTGTGAAGATTTGGTCGATGGTGGACTTCCCTGGCCTGAATTCGCACTGATAAGGACCTATCAGCTTATTTACAAAAGGCTTCATGCGTTCACACAAAACGGCAGAGAAGATTTTGTAGGCGAAGTTAAGGAGACTTATTCCTCTATAGTTGGCGCAATCAGAGGGGTCTCCTTTCTTGTGGATCGGGCATACGATGCTGAGACTCCATTCCTCGGGCATGCTTTCCTCTAACCATATCTTACGGCTGAGCTGGTACATGCTCCCAACCGGATCATCCCCAGCTGCCTTGAAGAGCTCAGCAGACGGTCCGTCTGCGCCAGCAGCTTTATTCGACTTGAGCTTCGATATGGCCATCTTAACTCCGTCGAGGTCAGGACAGAATTCTCTGCGGTCTCCGTCGATTAGAAATGGATCATTCTGCCTGACAGCGGTATATTGACTAACATCGCCGTTATACAGTCAGAAGTGGCTTTTCCATATTCTCAGCATCGACTGCGGTTCTACTACTAGGTGTCCGTTCTCATCCCTGCAGGCTTCGTTCTGGCTTTATAACCGTGGCATGTTCGCTTTATCTGTTGATAAAACTTTCGAACGTCACGCCTGCAGTAAAACCTCTCCAAATCCTCAATCGCGCGCTTCTCGTGCTCTTTCTTCTTTCTTCTAAGAAGCTTATGCTCCTCCCTTCTTTTTAACTCGTAGAGCTCACGAGCTGCTCTTGTTCTTTTATGCAGCGAGGCCTTATATGCATCCTGCTTCGCTGTATGAATCTTTCTGCACTCGTCATCGAACCAGGTGTTTGTTCGTGGTGGAGGCTTGAAACCCAAAACTTCGTATGCAGACCTTTTCAGGGCTTGTTTGCAAAGGCTCCACTCCTTTTCTTTTGGTAGTGTGGAGGATTCAGGTGTATTGGAGGGCTAAAGGGAGACGCGATCGGTAAAAGCACGAGCGGTTTCTGGCGATAGTAGCTTTCCGACGTCATAACTTTGTATTCTTACTCTACTTCGTTGCGTTCGTGATATCCGTAAGCGCATCTTGGCTATAACAAGATAGTGGTCCGAGTCGATGGTAGCCCCTCGGAAAGTTCGAACATCATGAATAGTGGAGGAGTGTCTGACGTCGATCGCGATGTGATCAATCTGGTTGGTAGTCGATTGATCAAAAGACTGCCAGGTGCCTTTGTGTATATCGAGGTGCGGGAAGCGCGTACTAGCTAGAAGGAGATTTCGCCCCGTAGCAAGATCAATCAGCCTGTGTCCGTTGTCGGAGGTGGTGTCGTTCAAATATGCTTTCCTTACCCAGCTTAGCATTGAAGTCTCCTAGTACAATTTTGATGTCATAGCTGGGACACTGGGCATACGTTCTGTCTAGGAGATCGTAGAACAGATCGTAGAACTCGTCTTTGGCTGAGTCATCTTTGTCTTCCGTGGGGGCGTGGACGCAGATCAGGCTGATGTTAAAAAAATTAGCCTTGATACGGATTGTTATGAGGCGTTCGCTCACATGCCGAAAGCTTAGGACTTTTTGCCTTAGTCCACCTCGAACAACAAATCCGCATCCGTTGCCCTCTCTCCCTATAGCAGTCGCCGTAGTAAATATCGCAGTTTTTCATCCGCTTTATGCCCGGTCCATTCCATCGCATTTCCTGGATGGCGGTGATGTCCGCTTTATAGCGGTCTAGGGCGTCCGCAAGTTGTTCGGCTGCACGTGGCCTGTTTAGGGACCTAACATTCCACGTACAAAGCCGAAGATCATTGTCCTTTTTTCGTTTTTTGCAAGGGTCGTCAACATAAATCCGGTCCGTTATATCCGAGGCTTGTGGTTGTTTCGGAGTTTGTGTTTTTTTACGGTTACGGCTTACTATGCCGTAGCCCAACCGACTAATCCTGTTTTTCGGCGCAGGAGGTTCGCCATTCGCCCTTCCCCGTCTGCAATTTCCATAGGAAATCTCCAGATGGCACCGCGAGGAGGTGGGGATAGGACTTACTAACAGTGCCGCAAGATGTTCGACTGCGGTTGCTCTTCTCGCTTTTTAGCAGGCCAGCATCCGTCGGATAGATGCTACCCCTACGAGGCCTTTGTTAGTCCTTTGCCATCCGAGAGAGCAAAAAATATAGAAAAAAAAAAAGTGATCGTGCCGTCGATCTGACTTTCTTTAAGTCGATTTGGTCTAGGTTTGATGAATACCGCTATTTGTTGACTTCCTCCAATGCAGAATATCTATCACTGATGTAGTTTTGATTTTATCGATCATCGATTCCCATACTGATCGTTCAAATTTATAATAACCAAATTCGTATCTATCTATTTCTACCTACAGAATGTAAATACATAGATAAATCCCAATCTTAAACCGCAACCTGTCTCGAGAGAGCACCTAATTACTTTCTCATTTTACCTTCTCTTGCTTTTCATATCTTTCTTTCATACTTTTAGGTATATTAATCCAAAGACTATCGGTGCAACAGGTTTTAGACGTTTCACCCGAATGGAAAACGAATAAATCGGAAGCAGCATACACATGGTTGGAATATGACTTTCGCGTTACATGTGATCCACATTATTATGGTACGGGTTGTGCGAACTTATGCCGTCCAAGGGATGATCAATTTGGACACTATACCTGCTCGGAAAATGGTGAAATTATTTGCCTATCCGGATGGCAGGGAGACTATTGTGAAAAACGTGAGTAATTTTTTTTATAAAACTTTTTTTCCACATAGAGTGCTATTTGGTGGGCGAGTAGATGTTATATTTAGAAGCTTTTGTTCGCGATCTATTCGAGGCATTACTATCGTCTTCTAATATCATAGGAAAAGAGACATTCCATGTTAGTTTGTCACAAAAGTTCTTAAACTAATTAGCTCCCACTATCAGGTTGGAGTCGATTTTTATCACTTTATTAATGGCTATTCCGTGGACGCCGTCAAGTCTCGTGAAGATCGTAAACAGATCTTAGCTACCAACTCTTCGATTAATAGTAAAATGGTACTTACTTACTTATCAGCCCAGCGATCCATGAAGGATCTGAGCCTGAGCTATAGTTGCCTACCATCCTTGACGGTCCCGGGCACGCTGCTTCCAGTTGTCAAGACCAAGATGTCTTACATCCGCGATTACTTGGTCTTTATACCGGAGATTCGGTATTCCTCTTCTTCTCGAACCAGGAGGCTCGGAGTCGAAGATCCTCTTAGCTAGAGCGTTGATGTCCATGCGCTCGATGTGGCCGAGCCAGTGTAGTCGACGGATCCTTGCCTTCCGGACTACATCCACATCTTGGTACAGCTCGTAGAGTTCGCGGTTGTGTCTTCTTCTCCACTCACCTTCCTCACAGACAGGACCAAATATCCGGCGCAGAATTTTTCTTTCGAAAGAACCCAAAATCAGCTCCGCTGTCCTGCTTATCGTCCAGCTTTCGGCTCCGTACAGCAAGACTGGCAGAATGAGCGTTTTGTAAAGCATGGCTTTGGCCTTTCGAGTGAGGACTTTTGACCCCAGTTGTTTGGACAAGCCGATTCTATGTCGGATCTCCACTGTGGTGTCATTTGTGGAACTTACGTTTGCCCCGAGGTAGACAAACTCCTTAACTACCTCGAAATTGTAGCTGTCAATTGTTATATTTTGTCCCAGGTGGTGAGCGACGTATTGGTTTTTGCTTGACAGCATGTATTTCGTTTTGTCCTCATTGATCTTAAGACCAATTCGTTTCGCCTGTTCTTCAATCGCCGTGAATGCTTCCACAATGCCACGGCGAGAACACGCGGTGATGTCGATATCATCCGCATATCCTAGCAGCTGGATGGACTTGTAAAAGATAGTGCCTTCCCTGTTGACGCCTGCCCGTCGCACTATCTGCTCCAGCACCAGGTTGAAGAAGTCACATGACAGCGCATCTCCTTGCCGAAATCCGGTACATGTTTCGAATGGTTCCGAGGTCCTAGAACCGAGTTGCACGGTGCATCGCGTGTTTTTTAGCGTGGCGCGACACAACTGGATCAGTTTTACCGGGATCCCGAATTCGGCCATCGCCCCAAACAGTTCTTCACGATGAATGCTGTCGATCGATTCGAAACTCGTTAATCTTTTCCAGGATTTGTCGAAGTGTGAAAATTTGGTCTATAGTTGATTTGCCGGGCCGGAAGCCGCACTGGTAGCTGCCGATTAGTGCGGTGCGAAATGGTTTTATACGTTCACACAATACGCTGGACAGGATCTTGTATGCGACATTGAGCAGGGATATACCTCTATAGTTCTTGCTAGAGGTAGGATCGCCTTTTTTGTGGATGGGGCATATAGAGCTGGTATTCCAGTCGTCGGGCATGCTTTCATCTTCCCAAATTCTGCAGAAGATCTGGTGCATGCTCCCCACCAGAACATCGCCGCCAGCCTTGAAGAGCTTTGATGGCAAGCCATCTGAGCATGCGGCCTTGTTGTTCTTCAGCTTCTGAATAGCTGTGCCGACTTCTTCTATGCTGGGTGGGAGGACTACTTCAGCGGCTGGAGTTGGGATTTCCTCGGTCCCTACCACTCTCTCTTGGTCATGCTCGTTAAGCAGCTGCTGGAAGTGCTGCTTAAATACATCCACTATTCCCTGCGGGTCGGTGACAAGATTACCCTCGCAGTTTCGAAGAGCCAGGGTGCCCTTTTTGAAGCCTCCTGCAAGGCCTTTGGCTTTCTTGTAAAATGCTCGTATTTTATGTTTATCCCTAGACTCCTCGATATCCTTGAGCTGGGAGGCTGCGAAGATTCTTTTCTTTTGTCGCAGTAGTTTCTTCTCCTCCCTTCTTCTGGCTCGGTACTCTTCTCGCGCTGCCCTGGTTTTCCTCTGCAGCGCCTTTTGGTACGCCTCGTCGGTTGCTGCCTTTTTCTGCTCGCACTCGCCATCATACCACGGGTTTCTTGTCGGGGGTGGTAGGTATCCTAAGGTGGTTTCGGCTACTTCCTGAATGGCTGAGCGGCACTGCAGCCACATATTATTGGCATTTGTGTTCGACGTAGGCATACCGTAGAGTCTTTCGCTCAGCTGCTCCCTGTAGACTCTGGCAACCTCCGGTGTGCTCAGGCGCCCAATGTCGAACCTCCTCCTGATGGGCTGGTGCAGCTTTCTGACATTGGACAGTCGAGCTCTGAATCTTGCTGCTACGAGGAAGTGGTCAGAGTCGACATTTGCCCCTCTGAATGTTCGCACATCCAGGATGTTTGACGAGTGCCTTGCGTCAATGAGCACATGGTCGATTTGGTTGGTGGTTCGACCGTCCGGATATCGCCAGGTTGCTGTGTGGATTCGCTTGCGAGGGAATCTTGTGCTACTTATCACCGCATTACGAGCTGTCGCAAAGTCAGCGAGTCGGAAGCCGTTATCTGTTGTTGTATCGTGGAGGCTGTGCTTTCCGATCACTCCGCCAGGGGTGTTTTCCTTTCCGATTTTGGCATTGAAGTCCCCGAGCACGATTTTTACATCGTACTCCGGACAAGCTCCGTAGGCGTTGTTCAGGAGGTCATAGAAGTCCTCCTTGATAGGATCTTCAGCCTCGTCGGTAGGGGCGTGTGCACATATAAGGCTGATGTTATAAAATCAGCCTCTGATGCGGATCACAGCCAGGCGATCACTTATAGGTTTAAAGTCGATGACCTTCGACCTTAACCGCTTTCCCACGACAAATCCGCATCCCAGTAAGTGCAACCTTTTGTGACAGCTGTAATGTCGCAATTTTTCTTCCTAATCATACCGTTTCCTATCCAGCGTATTTCCTGGACCGCAGTAATATCCGCCTTGTACTGCGTGAGGATTCCTTCCAGTTTATGAGCAGCTCCGGGAGTGTACAGGGTTCTGACATTCCAGGAGCATACTCGCAAATCGTGTTCCTTTTTCGTGCGTTGTCGTCGTCGAGTATCCGTCCGTGTATCCGAGGCTTCTTGCTCATTCATAACTTTTAGTAGAATGGTAAGTGATTTAAAAATCCGACTAAAAGGACATCTATATTGATGTTTTTGTTAAAAGTAAATATTAAAATAAAAAGTAATTCAAAAATGCTTAGAAATTAGTTCAAAGATGATTCTTTTGAAAATGTAGTCATTTAACGGAAAGACGAATTTTTTTCAGCCTACGCTTGTTGAAAAAAGTTTTCGAAAATATGTAAATCTCCTAAATAATTTAACAAAAGTTACAAAAAATTAAATTTCAAGTACTTCTGGATAGAACTGTAAAAAATATTGTTGAACATTGCATTCCATCTCATCCTTTTTGGGCACTAAAGGGTGAAGTTTTGCTTGTTATGTTTCGTTAATTTTTTTTTTTTTTTTTTTGAGTGAATTAAAAGTTATATCTTTTGAATACTGGAAAACTGCTACTTTAATTTATAATATAACAAATAAGTAAATGCGTGTTTTTCTTTTTGAAAAAAAAAAGTTTACGAAAAATTCTTCAAAAAATTTTCAATTTTTTTTTCAAAAAAATCTTAAAAAATCGTAAAAATAACGAGAATAAGAACGATCATTAAATAACATGCATAAGTTCATATGTACTTTAAAAAAAAAACCAAAAACGTTTTTGAAAATGGAGGAAGTTTTGAAAATTGCCCAATACTCGAGCTATGGATTCACCACAAAATGATTTGTCAAGCGATTTAAAAGCGATTTGTTTTTGCAAATCCGGCGATAGAACTTCATTTACGCGTCTCTGCTTTAACGGTTTTGTATCTATACATGTTTTGTAGTTTGCATTGATGAGGGATTTCTGTGTGCAGTTCTGCAATATTCGTGGGTTACGGAAGAATTTCTTTGCCGCGTATACCCATCTCTCTCGCCACAAACCGGCTGTTTTGGCACTTTGTGAAACACAGGTCGATGAAATGTCTGATCCTTCGGATTTCAGTCTTCCTGGATATAGCTTAGTGCCATTATTCGTTTCTCGCCGTGGTCTCGCCATCTATGTCCGTAGTGATATTGCTTACCAGTTACTTCCACAGTATAGCCAAACATCCACCCCGGAATTTAATTTCATCTGGCTTAGATTCATATTCCGTATGCACTCCATCCACTACTGTTTTCTTTATAGAAGCCCCAATCTAGACAGGAATGCAACATTTGATGCATTCGACGCACTGTCTGATTCCATCCAAAGAATTGTTTCCCTGTTCCCTCGCACTGAAATCGTTTTAGCGGGCGATTTCAATGTACACAATTCTCAGTGGCTTCGACATTCTGGACAGACAACACCCGAAGGAAGGTATGTTGAAATCTTTGCTGAGTTAAATCACTTAACTCAACTTGCGAATGAGCCATCACGTATCCCCGATGTTGCTGGTCATACCGCTAACACACTGGACTTGTTTCTTACCTCTCAGCCTGACAAATACACGATCGATGTATTGGAACCCCTAGGCTTGTCTGACCACTGCATGATATCAGCAAAATTCTCGAACTCCCACCATCCAGTTAAAGAAAAAGCTCCTAAGAGAACACTATGGCTATACGAGAAAGCCAACTGGTGCGGCCTTAACAACTTCTTTCGGATCTTTAACTGGTCGTTGTGCTTCCTCGACAACGACGTGGACGCCGCAACTGATATTATCGTAAACATTATCCGTATCGGCATGGTAAATTTTATTCCCAGCAAGATTAAAAGCACCAGGCCTAAGGATAATACGTGGTTTGACTCGACCTGCAAAGAGGCTGTTAGGCTCAGGGAGCTAAGTTTTCGGGCCTACAAGGCAAACAGTTCTGAGGAAAACCGAAAAAAGTACATACGAGCCAGAAATGACTGCAACACCCACATTCGACGGATTAAATTCCAATCCGACCAAAAATTAAGGCGTAAAATCCTTCAATGTCCCAAAGGTAGCAAACGTTTCTGGTCGTTTGTATACCGACGCTCATACACAATGACATACCAGCTGTCACCCCCTTAAAAGCTAACCTATTTGCTGCCCATTTCGCAACCAGTTCTCAGCTGCCAGCTTGTACTTTGTCTCCGCCTGTACTAGAGTGCGTCAATTCCACCATGGGACTAATCCACTTCCGCACTCGTACAGTCGCAAGGGTTCTTAAAGACCTCGACATACACAAATCCGCTGGTCCAGATGGTATTGCCCCAATAGTTCTGAAGAGGTGTTCTTCTACGCTGGCAAAACCACTGCGTAAGCTTGTTCACCTTTCCTACACCTCTGGACTCTTTCCGAGTAGGTGGAAAACAGCATTTGTCCAGCCTATACCAAAAAAAGGCGAATCATCTTCTCCCTCCAACTACCGACCCATTGCACTAACGTCCCTTCTTTCCAAGGTCATGGAAACGCTGATTAACCGTCAGCTTATGAAATATCTTGAATCACGGAAACTCCTCAATGACCGCCAATACGGTATCCGCAGCAACAGATCCACTGGTGATATGATGGCATATCTCGCTGAAAAGTGGAATCACTCGCTTCACCAAGCAGGTGAAAGCAAAATTGTTGCACTGGATATTTCGAAAGCATTTGGCAGGGTTTGGCACGAAGCCCTTTTGTCGAAAATGCCTGCTTTTGGGATCGATGAGTCTCTCTTTCAATGGATTAGAAGCTACCTTTCGAATCGTTCAATTCAAGTTGTTTTGGACGGATTCAAGTCTGATACTCACTTTGTAAATGCCGGTGTTCCCCAGGGCTCCGTTTTGTCTCCGACACTCTTTCTTATTTTTATAAATGGTCTCTTGTCTGTTACTTCTAATCCAATTCACTCCTTCGCTGACGACAGTACCCTCAGCTTCTCATATTCGTTCACCAGTTTACGACCCTGCACTTCGGTTGTAGATAATGAGCGGCAGCGTGTGTTAAGCTCATTAAATTCCGATATCGACAGCATCATCCAATGGAGTAAAAACAATAGAGTGGAATTGAATGCTTCCAAAACACAATGCTGTCTCTTGTCGTTAAAGCGAATAACTAACCCGCAGCCATTATCCATGAATGGCACTTGCATCTCATAAACTGGGTATGAGTGTTGCTCACAATCTTATATGGAGCGACCATATATTCAGTGTCGCCAAGAATGCTGCGAAATGCCTAGGCTTCTTATACAGATGCAAGAAATATTTCTCACCCTTAGATCTGGCTACAATCTATAAGGCGTTCATTCGCCCCAAATTAGAGTTTAACGCTCATGTCTGGTCCGGTGCTTCCAAGACCTCACTGCACCTACTAGAGAGAATACAAAAACGAGCCATAAAACTGATAGGTGACTCCAGCATTACCAAAACATTAGACTCGCTGGAACACCGCAGGAATGTTACCTGCCTCTCCCTGTTTTATCGTTACTACCACCAAAAATGCTCTGATGAAATAGCCAGTTGCATTCCGCCCCTTCAACATTTCTCCCGCAATACACGTCTCGCTAGGAATGCTCACCAATATACTCTGAAGCCCGCTTTCGGACGTACTGTCAAATATAGAGAATCTTTCATCAATCGAACCACACGAATCTGGAGCTCCCTGCCGGATTCGGTTTTCCCCCCTCAATGCAACATGCAAGCATTTAAGATCAATGTCCATCGGCATCTCCTCTATTCCTCTTCCTCTCTACCTTCTGCCCGCACTGTGTCGCCGACATAATAAGGTTATTAGACCTTGAGTGCGCGCAAATTATTAAAAAAAAATAAAAATAAGAGGAAATCTGTACAAAATGTGTCAAAAATTAAAAATCCGCAAAAAGGATCACGACTGAGGTTAATAGAGAAAATTTGAACGTTCTCGACCCAAAGAGCCCCAAAAGTCTCACTGAAGTCTAGACAATTCCAATGTAAACCTCCTACTTACTGCAAAAAAACGAAGAACCATGAGCACTTCGCTTACTTTTCAATCAACATCTATGCATGCATCTCCTATGCCCGATATCGACTGTGCCACACTTTCAATCGCCCTACTGTAACATGATATCAACTTTTGCAATCATCGACCTACACCCACCATCTCTTTGGAATCTCTCGTCAATCTACCATAGCAGAAGGCGCACAATCAATCTATGTACTATGTAGCTCTGGCCACCTGTTGTTGCTGGTTACTGTTGTTATGTTGTTGCAAGTGTATCTCGATAGTAGTAACAACGACACACGATGGTAAGACATACATTTGTACAAGAGAAATGTCTTTTCCTATTTTTTCTCCTCGTCTCATATCACCATTGATCGATCTCCATTGGCGCTTTCAATCAGTAATAATTCATACAAAAAGCAAAAGCAAAAATGTAATAAAATGAAATTTGAAGTCCAATTGAAAAGTACTTCCTTTCCAAGACCAGTTTGCCTATTTCCTGGTCAGATTCACATAAGCACACTCAAATGTGCAGATGAACAAGTCCACACTGAGGGGTTATATGTACATGCGATCGATCGATGGTATGGTATGTCTTCTGAGAAATTCCTTTTCACTTTACGAAAAGGCGAAGACGAAGTAAAAAAAAAAATTAAATAACCGGACGGACGGGCTAAATGAACAAATGAACACATACCGACCGAACAGCAGACAAATGAACCAACTGGACAAAATCAACTAAATCTACAGACGGACGTGAACGGGAACGAGAAGAAGAAGAAAAGGAAGATGCCAGGTCTCAGGAGCTTGAAGGAACAAAATTACACCTTTTCATTATAAAGAAGAACAAAAACGATTTGGGTATCCGTTCGTCCTCCTTCCTTGACTTTTTTTTTTTTTTTTTTCCTTCACGTTGTGTTTGAATGAAATGCTTTGAACTTCTGCTACTCCTTCCGTCCTGCAATTCTTTGCTTTACCACAGCATCACTCATTGAAATGATCGGTATCCGCAAAAAAACAAAAAAAAAAAAACGGACAAGCCGCCTCATCAGATGTTCACTTTTCTCTCTCAAAAAACAGCATCAAAGCATCGTCCAGAAATCGGACATGAAAAGAACAACACCGGGGATCAGATCACGATATAAAGATGAAAGACAAAGAAGGGGAGGAGAAGGAGGAGTAGTAGAAGATGGAAGACCAAACCAAAAATATGTATGCCACGGTCAAGAATCAACAAAAATGAAGAAAAGCAACACAAAACGACTTGGAAGAGCACACACCATCAGTATCAGTTGGGACAGAAATGTTCCCATAACTTTATCCAATGCACGATCACAGGAACAACAACGTCAAGCAGCTGAAGTATTAAAATGAACGAGAGGTACGATGCAAGAGCTAAGAATCGATATCTTCTATGCCTATCGATACATATACATAGAGGCAGAGAGTAATCCCGAGTAGTATACGCAGATAGATAGAGATAAGTACCTTAATCTAGCATACCACCGGTAAGGCACTTAAAACGATTGAAATACCAATCAATGGAACGCCAAGTGGTTATATGATGGTATGGTGGTCGCGGGAATGAAGAAAATCACCGAATCGTGAGCGAATCGAGCCAGACACTCCCTACAATGTGTTGCTGCACCACCACTATACCTTTAATGAAGAAGCTATCGATGAAGAAAAACAAGAAGTAAAGTGCCTGGATCGAGGATGAACCTAGTAGGCGATAACGATGACGATCTTGAAAGTGAATATCGAAAGGATAGATACACTTTCACCTGGTAGTTTGTCGGTACACTGCTCGCGCTGGTGAAAATGTATGATAATTGCGAGAGCTTCCTTCGCAGCTGTGGTTATTGGTTATTCCTCTCAAAGATCAAGACTCAAGACGAAGGAACAAACAACCAAAAAACAAGAGGAACATCCGCCAAAAACACCAAAGAAAAAAAACAAAAGTAAAGAATAACACACAACAGGAACATCTTCTCCTACAAGGTGTAATCAACATCCGCCATCCTGTTCCCCAAACACACACATACAGAGATATGTACGTATGTATGTACATATATATGACCGGCAAACAGCAGGTATCCCAACAAGGAGCACGAAGAATTCACCTTATGGATCGAAGGGATTTATCCAAACACGCACAAAGGCAAGCGAATCAATAGGCAAAGAGATGAGAACGATGATGGTGCTGATGCAGGTAGAAAGGTAGAGGTGCTCTAGGGTTAGGGTTTCAGGAGTTTTTCGGATCAGTCATATGTTCGTTTTTGTTTGTGTTCCCTTTTATCCATTTGCTACCAATTACCACTACACACATTCATATACATACATATGTATACTGATGCTGACGATTCAACAGGCGTGGGAAGATTTTTCTCATCCATCCAATCCATGCTGGCCCAAGCCAACTGGTACGAGGACGAAGAACACCGGTGTGTGTGTGTGTTCTCTCTATCATCAGACAAAAGAACAGAGAGAAGAGAGAAGAACTCCATAACATCTTGAAGGTCTTTTTCCGCTTCATCCTTCTCATCGTCGTGATCGTCGTCATCATCATGATCATGCATACCGCCATCGTCGACAATCGACGATCGACAATCTCTTAAACAAAATCCCTTTCCTACTGATCTAATCGGGAAGTAATAGAGTGACGATGACACATTGATTCTTTTTTTTATGAATGAATCGATCTCAATTTGAATAATAAACAAGATCCCCAAACAGTTCGGTGGATGGGTAGATCGGCTGTAGATCAGTTGTAGATCGGCTGTAGATCGGTTGCCCTCGAGGAAGAGGAAGAACAGAGAGAAAAGGTATCCAATCCAAAGCGGTCATAATTACATACTGATTGAGCCAGAGCATGACTAGGGGGCGGGGGGATAGGATGACGTACAAAAGGGAGTTGTTAGTTCACATTGTCACACACTGGATCGTTTGGATCGAACCTTCAAAACTGGTTCGTCGCGTCATTGTTTGTCATTCGATTTCGTCAGTAGTTAAACGAACGAGCAACGAAAGGATTGTGATTTGACTAAGCTGACTTATGTCATCGATGACAGGTGGTGGTACGATAGAGTCCTTTTGTCGGTCAATAAGAGAGATCACATGGGCACAATGGGTATTACGTTGCGCGATGAAAGTTAAAACGACTTAGAGGCCTTTTTCGATGATCCTCATAGGCTAGATGTGAAGACAATCAAAGAATTGACATTTTGGTTCTTTGTTCGAACGAATGGATAGGTTTTAAGAGCTTAAAGGTCTTTACTCGATTATTGTTATTAAAATTTTGTAGAAAATTCCAATCCTTCGACCTCGAAGAGAAATTAACATATCCCGTTCATATCCGTTGACATTTATCGCCACTGAATAGTGCTCCAACACCGCCCTTTTTCTTCGTCTCTTTAATGTCAGTCTTCTAATAATCACGTTTCGAATTGCTTCCTCTCTTTACAGCACGTTGCACCAAAGGCTGTGAACACGGACAATGCGACCAGCCCAACAAATGCGTGTAAGTATTTAACTTTTACTACCACGAATTGGCCAACCTAGTTCCCATCGTACCTACAGAAAAAACAAAAAAAAAAAAAAAAACGACCAAGGCACCCACCCATTCCCAGTGTTGTTACTTCCCTCTAAACCCATTCACTCATTACCATATTAGCTACTGTGATGACTGTTTGGTTGTACGGCTACCACGTTTCGCCTGTTTTGGTTGCTAATGTGCAAATTGATTTCTGGAAGACGTCGATTTCATTATCATCATCGATGGCCAATGATAGTTGTACGAAAGTAGTATATCGTATGGTTTGGAATGTTATCGATAACATCAAGGCGATAGAAGTAAAGTGGATTCCCTTTAAGTGTGTTCGAGTTAGAAACTGAAACTGACTGATAGAGTGGGGTATGATGAATTAAGTTTTCTTCCATGGCACGATGTTACCTGATGAGTCGCACAATTGCTACACGAGCACACGGAGCACAGTAGCAATTTGGAATACTATACAACCTCTCACGGCACATAGTACTCGTACAACGTTCCTGCTGCTGCTGATGATGATGATGATGACGACGACACACCTTCAGCAGTTATTTAATCCCATAGAAACCGAGCTCTGGAAAATAGAGAAACAGTGAAATAACGAATCTGGAAATGGAAAAATGTTGCACGAGTGACGAGAGTGGAGCTAAGCCAAGCTTCAGGAAAAGGGCAAATATGCCAAGCGCTTAAGAGCTATACAGCTTTAGAGCTCTTGGTTTGCTTGAAGACACCGACAGATAAAGGAAAAAAAAACAACAACAACTAGAAGATAGAAACCAAAAAGAAACAGAAAAATGCCTTTTTGGCGTTGCCCTGTGTGCATTCTCAATTTTTCCCACACACAGCAAACACCAAACACCAGTCCTACAACTCGCGGCTCTACTTGGGCCGCGTTTTGTTACCAACCTCTCGATGTATTTGATTTTCTTTATTTCTCTGTCCTCTCTCTCTTGTTTTATATTATTCATCGTGACGTCTGTTCTAGACAGGAGAGAACGATGAGGAGGAGAGGATTGAACTTTTTTTTTTTTGGAAGGTTTTGAATTTACGTCTTGCAAGTTCATATAAAACCCCTGACGGGTGCAATGTCATCGTTTTTGGTGGTGTTATCAATGACATACGGAAAAGGCCAGTGGTCGGGTTGGTGAAATGAGTCAGCGGTGGTGATGGATTGTTTTTTTTTTGTTTTTAGAAAAAAATCAATTATAGACTTCTAGGTTAGGTTAGCTGAGTGGGTCGATATGGTCGATACTCTAACAATCACATTGGGCAACGCAAGGGCCAACAATTGCGCAATCCACAAATCAGGAAAAAAATCTTACCCTTCTTGGTGGAACGCAGATCTAAGCAAGCTCCGCAAAGCCTGTCGTAAGCCTGTTAAGGTTAGGTTAGGTATATGGGTGCCCTATTGACGTAAAGTCAAGGCTCACGCAGACTACGTCGAGTCCATTGTGCCCACCTGTTTTGTTTAACCCGTTGATACCTATTTAATTACCGTCGAGCTGAATCAGCCAGACGAGGATAAAAATCCCATTATTCTGTTCAGCCCGATATTACCTACCTCTTCTAGTCCCGAAAGGAAGTATCTTCCCAGGAAAATATTCCTTTTTTGGGCTAGCGCCGGGCATTCGCACAGCAGGTGACGAATGGATTCAATTTCCTCTTCGTCCCTGCAGCTTCTGAAGAAGTCATTGTAGGGCTGGCCTAGTCGAGCTGCATGGTAGGATAGCATGCAGTGCCCGGTGAGGGCACCGACTGCCAGTCGAATGTTCCCACGATTGAACTTCAGCAGATTTTCCGTTCTTTTCTTATCATAGACGGGCCGATAGTCGATTTCGCCGTTGCGCATGTATCTAAGCGACACCAGCGCTTATTGGCTTTCACCAATAGCTCCGTCTGTATCTCCCTGTAGAGCGCACTGAGTGGTGTTTTGGCCTCAGCTGAGATCTGCGCAATGTTAGCACCTGATCCCACTCTAGCCAACTCGTCCGCCCTCTCGTTTCCGGAGATATTCATGTGACCAGGTACCCAGCAAAGGGTCACCTCATTTACATTGGATATCTCTTCTAACTTCTCCTTGCAGAGTTTGACGAGTTTGGATCTTATCCATGCTGCCTGCAGAGCCTTAATGGCTGCCTGGCTGTCAACATAGATGCTGATCCTTTTTCCTGTAATATTCTCTTTGCTGATCAGGTCCGCCGCCTGCTTGATAGCGAAGACCTCAGCTTGGAAGACACTGCATCCATCATCGAGCCTGTAGGAGCGATGCATATCCCGAGACTCAAAGTAGACTCCGGCACCTGTGCCAACATCCATTTTGGATCTGTCGGTGTAGAGTGCCAGATCACTTTCCGTGCGTACCAAATCACCGGTCCATTCCTCCCTGGAGGGAATTCTAATAGAGAATCTCCTCTCCCAGGAAGGAAGTCGGGTGACATAGTCCGTTACGGTTCTGAATCTCGAGACGGCCCATCAATCCAAGACTGATGCATGTCCGTGAGGACTCCTTTTCCAGAGACCCTGTAAGCCTGTTAAAGTCCTCAAACGGGGAAAACCGACTAGGCTAGGCGCACTCGGAAAATCTGATGGTACCTTTACTGAGTCTAAAGCGGATACTCTTAGTTTACTGTTTGCGACTCATTTCCCGGGAAATCAGATCGACATCGGCTCGTTGCACACTCCTTCAAGGGAAACTACAGCTGAAACGATGAAAATAACTCGGCGTAGCTGGTATATTGCGTCGCGCGTGGTTACGACTGAAGCTATTGAATTTGCTGTGGCATCCTTCGATGGCTTCAAATCGCCGGGCACTGACGGGATGTATCCTGTTATGCTGCAAAAAGGTATAAGGCAGCTGCTTCCTACTCTGAAAAGAATTTTCACTGCTAGTCTAGCACTTGTTCACATACCCATTCCTTGGCGCACAGTGAAAGTAGTCTTCATTCCCAAAATAGGAAAAGAGGACTACTCATTTGCCAAGAGCTTCAGACCAATTAGTCTAACATCCTTCCTGCTGAAAAGCATGGAGAGACCGCTAGAGTTTCACGTGCGAAAAGTTGCCCTTCGAATGCACCCCCTTTAGGAGATGCAACATGCTTACCAGCGCGGAAAATCTTGCGAGACTGCGCTTCAGAATCTAGTTGGGCGAATTGAATGCGCGTTCGAAAGGAAAGAGTACGCGCTGGGCTGTCAGACATCATGGCGTAGATAAAGCACTGGTCCTTTGGATCAAAGCAATGCTCATGCACAGGACATTGACCGCTGATGCAGGTCTCGACCAAAAATCTGCCAAATCTGGCGTAAACAGGGGCTGCCCTCAAGGTGCGTCCTGTCTCCGCTGTTATGATGCATGGTGGTCGATTCCCTGCTTGATGCTCTCAATGCCTCTGGAATCTACGCCCAGGCCTATGCGGATGACGTCGCCATTCTTTCTATCGGCTCATGTTTGGCGACTGTCCGTCG
The DNA here is from genome assembly GCA_951905685.1 of Eumerus sabulonum. Classification (NCBI taxonomy): domain Eukaryota; kingdom Metazoa; phylum Arthropoda; class Insecta; order Diptera; family Syrphidae; genus Eumerus; species Eumerus sabulonum. Next base: position 14,573,038 of record OX645060.1, read on the forward strand.
CAAAGCACAGGCGGCGCTAGATGTGATCGATGATTGGTGTACCAGAAATGGACTGTCAGTCAATTCTCTTAAGACCGATGTCGTTCTCTTTACGAGAAGGAGGAAAAATACTGACATAACTCAGCTGGTACTAAAAGGCACTTCCATCCCGATATCCAAGGAGGCTAAGTATCTAGGAGTCATCTTAGATAGTAAGCTTCTCTGGTCAAATTGTTGAGTCAAAAACCACCTGGCAATGCAAAGGAGCTTTTGGCTTATCGCCGGCAAAGGTCCTTTGGATCTACACGGCAATGATAAGACCTATAATCTCATATGAATCGGTTGTCTGGTGGAACAGACTTAAACGCAAACACGTCGTAGCCTCTTTCGCCAAACTCCAAAGAATGGTTTGTCTCAGCTGCACGGGGGCTTTCCCCAGCACGCCGGGCGCTGCTCTAGATGTTATGATGAACCTTCCACTTCTTGATATATTTATCAGAGGGTGTGCTCTGAAAGCCATGTCTCGTCTGAAGAGAAATGGCTTTCGGTACAACTCGCATAGGAATAACGGTGTGCTTGGGCAAGAATTGTCTGCCTTCTGACGCACTGACGCCCGTTATCCTATTGCGTCGTAATTTCACAGTCGAGTTTTCATGGCGTCAGGATTGGCTATGGCTGGATACTGAACCTGGAAAGGATAGTCTTCGCTTTTTCACGGATGGCTCCAAGTCTGGGCGGGGGTCCGGTGCTGGAGTCTTCTTTGAACGCGAAAACATCCGACTGCACTTCTCGTTAGGAAAGTATGCGCCTGTCTTCCAATCAGAGATATACGCAATCCTAAAGGCCATGCACTATGTTGTGAAGCACAGGTGGAAGGGGAAAAGCATATGCGTCTGTAGTGACAGCCAAGCTGCATTAAGAGCTGTGTGTAACCCCTTAACTAGCTCCAAATAAGTGCTTGAACTCAAGTCCTCCTTGAACAGAGTCGGCAGACTAAATTCATTAAGGCTTGTATGGGTTCCAGGCCACTCTGGGATCCCAGGAAATGAGACCTCTGATGAACTCGCTAGAATGGGTTCAGAGGAAAGCTTCTCAGTACCTGAACCCGCTTTTGGTCTACCTGCGTCCACGGTAAATTCCTACATTAACGATTGTGTATTTAACAGACACAACCGTAGATGGAGGGATTGTCCGGGTTGTAGGATGACTAAGTGCGTATGCCCTGATGTCTGCAAAAAAATCTGCAGCATTCCTCCTGTCTTTAAGGAGAATCGATCGCAGAAGGCTTGTGGGAGTTATCACGGGCCATTACACTTTTGCCAAGCATCTCTACGTGCTTGGAATCAGTGAGACGCCTACCTGTACTGCTTGTGGCGAAGAGGAGGATGATACTGCAGAGCATTTCCTCTGTGATTGTCTTTGATTGCCTTTGCTCGCATTCGGTGGCGCACCCTTGGAGTCGACGTGGTGTGTGCCGAATCCCTTCTGCTTCAGCTTCTGCAGAAGGCACTGTTTGGCTGGCCTAGACTGGCTTACTTACTTACTTAGGGTGGCCGTGGTCAGTAGTAAACCTCCCCGACCATCGATCGAAAGTTCTGTAGTTCAAAGCCGTTCCATAGCCAAGAAACAACAATTCTGCAACACAGCTGTTGTGAATGAGAAGTGATGAAACACTCACAATTCGCGATTCTAATATAACATCATAAGTGCATGGAACAGTTGTTGAGAAGTACAACCGACTTGAAAATTCGGTTGGTTCCTCTCCTCCTATCTAGGACAACCACCCCTGCAGAGAATAGAACGAACATCTACGGCCCAAACCACTGCACTCCGTTCAGGTTAACCTGGGCCTCAACCAACAAACTTCTCCAGATTGCACGGTCATTTGCCAGCTGTTCGCAGCGACGTTCTCCCGGTTGGTTAAGGTCCCCTTCCATCTGTGTACACCACCCTTCATTCGGTCATCCTCAGCTGCGTCGTCCCTCGGAGTTGCACTCGAAGACTCTTCGGGCCGTAGCTGTGTTTCACATTCGCTCTACATGGCCTAGCCATCTTAGACGTTGGATCCGTAGACGTCGTACTAAGCCGATGTCGCTGTACAGCCCGTACAGTTTGTTGGTGGAATCTTCTCCTCCAGTTTCCGTTAACACAAACGGGACCGAAGACTGTACGCAGAATGTTCCTTTCGAAACGACCGAGGACCTCCTCATCCGCTTTCGTTAGAGTCCAGTCCTCTACACCATAGAGAAGAACCGGGATGATTAAGGTTTCAACTTTGATCTTTCGAGAGAGGGCTCTACTTCTCAAATGCCTCTTGAGCCCAAAGAAGCAGGGGCTTGGCGTTTGATCTCAGCGCTGGTGTTGTTGTCGCTGTTCACTAATGAGCCAAGGTAGACAAAGTCCTTAACCACTTCGAATCTGTAGCTGCCAATTGTGACATTCCGGCCGAGATGTCGGTGTTGTGCGTCTTTTTCGGTTGACAGCATATATTTCGTTTTACCTTCGTTAACCGAAAGACCCATTTTAGCCGCTTCTGCTTCAATGCTTTCGAACGCTTCACTGACGTCCCACTATGCTCGCCCAATAACATCAAAGTCATCCGCCTACGCAAGCAGTTGTGCAGACTTGAAATGGATGCCGGCCTTGTGTTGGCCAGTGAGTCTTTCCAAGTACGAGGTTGAAAAAATTACATGACAGTGCGTCACCTTGTCTAAGTCCTTTTTTAACGTCAGAGGTCTCGGTTAATTCGCTACCGACCTTTATGGATCAGCGAGGGTTCTCCATTGTTGTCCTGCACAATCTGGCGAGTTTGGCAGGGATGTTAAAACAAGACAAGGCTCCGTATTGCTCGTCCCTATGCACACTGTCATACTGTTTGACGAGTGCCTTGCGTCAATGAGCACATGGTCGATTTGGTTGGTGGTTCGACCGTCCGGAGATCGCCAGGTTGCTGTGTGGATTCGCTTGCGAGGGAATCTTGTGCTACTTATCACCCCATTACGAGCTCTCGCAAAGTCAGTGAGTCGGAAGCCGTTATCTGATGTTGTATCGTGGAGGCTGTGCTTTCCGATCACTCCGCCAAGGGTGTTTTCCTTACCGATTTTGGCGTTGAAGTCCCCGAGCACGATTTTTACATCGTACTCCGGACAAGCTCCGTAGGCGTTGTCCAGGAGGTCATAGAAGTCCTCCTTGAGAGGGTCTTCAGGTCCCTTTCACCTGTGTGAAAAATAAATTACACACAACATGGGTGATTGAGAGAAGCTTGGCTCTGGTCCTTCATGGGCTGTAACGCCACCAAAGAAGAAGAAGAAGAACCTAAAGACACTGCTCAGAACTGTCAGTTTGATTCAACTGATTGGCCTTTTAGACAGAAATTCTTAAATCAATTGAACATTTTGCAATAAATCCTTAGCGATAAGCGCCACACAATCATCCTCTGCTTTATACCATCTAACGTCCATCCCATTGTCCCCCAAAAAAACTCATATTCATCACCGAAAACATGACAATACAACTTGTAATCCATCATCACGCTCTTACAATGCCACAAATTCATCATCCAAACTGTGTAGTAGCTAGTCATTGGTGCAACAACAGGAACTCTACCATCCAACACTGAACAGTCAAAATAATAAAAAATAAGAAGACACAGCCTAACAGCCCAAAAGGGGCTAAGAAAGAACTAAAGAGAACCAATGCAGACCTCATAAAACAATGTCATAAAGCTTTGGTATTCCCGAAGCATAAGGGTATGCCTGGAATTGATAAAACATTCCCACAGATTACCCACTACCGTGCGGGTATATGGTTGTTTTGGATACGACGTTGTGGTGGTCAACACCAACGCTATGATGGTAATAATGTGACAGAATCGATGGTAGGAAGGACAGACGGACACAAAAACAATTGGCGACTACAACTGTGCGATGAAGTAGACGAAGAAGTAGCAAAAGAGGGTGGTTGTGGTGACCAATGATTCGATGATGATTGGGAATTCAGTTTAAGAAAAGAATTTTTTCTTAGGAAAAGAACATTCGTGCAACCTTGTCGATGACTATGGTCACACCAAAGAGACGAGGCAGTAGGAGCACACTGTTGGTACTTAACACATTACCTACTTCAGGTCTACACTGTTTTCCTTCGTCTTCTTATTCTCCAATTTGTTGGTATTCATAGTGGCCAGCCGAAATGTTAATGAGCGCAAAATGCTTTCGATACATTGAATCCATCTAAATAGCCATCCAACGAGCACGAGTGGTGGTTTGGTATGTTAGTGTACTAGGTACGCGCACACGTTTTGATAGTTCTCCTTTTCCCTAGAGCTCTCGAAAGCATTGCCCTCACTTGGATGTGATCAGGTTTTTACTGTTGTTGCCTATCTTACATTTTGGAGACAGATGGACGGAATAGATGGATAGATGGATGAACGATCGGGTGGTACAGGTGGTAGTGTGTACGTACTCGTACTCGGTAATCACCAGTCGATTGTTCTAGTTCAAAACGACCATCGATTCCAGTTAACAAAACGACGACGACTACGACGACATATCGATGAGACTACCCCTCCTCCGATGAAAATCAAATCAGAAAAGCCCAAGGAGAACGCGTATGTGACAGGAAAAGGGAAGGGAGTAGAGTTGACTCAATGAATGTTTATTCTGTGCGCACACTTGAGCCTAGTTCCAAAATAGACGATCTAAAGGTGGTTAGTATGACGATCGAAATGTCTGTTTATGGTGGAGCTACAGCTGCCATTTATGGTAGTTTATGACACGTTGTAAGTGAGTGAAGGGAACTTTGGTGGGGTAGGTGGAGTCTAAGCGCGACGATGTGCTTATTGGCGTTAAGGAATTCTTCCAATTCAGTAATACCGGATAATTGACAAATCAATTTCGATCGTTGACGTGTGTAATGTGTAATTGTTGTCGTGGGATCGTGTGATCTATTGGCAGTTATCGTTCACGAGAAGGACAATGCGTGGCGAGCACCACATACTTACTTACTTTACTTAGGTGGCGCTACAGTCCGTGGTGAACCTGGGCCTCAACCAACAAGCGTCTCCAGCCGGCACGGTCTTTGGCCAGCTGTTTCCAGTGCCGCACGCCCAGTTGGTTGAGGTCCCTTTCCACCTGCGTGCACCACCGCTGAGGCGGCCGTCCTCTGCCGCGCCTTCCTTCCGGAGTGGATTCGAAGACTTTTCGGGTCGGAGCTGTATCTTCCATGCGCTCTACATGGCCTAGCCACCTTAGACGCTGTATCCGTAGACGTCGTACCAGGCCGATGTCGCTGTACAACCCGTACAGTTCTTCGTTATATCTTCTCCTCCATACACCGTTTGAACAAACGGGACCGTAGATAGTGCGCAGAATTTTCCTCTCGAAGCGACCAAGGGCATCTTCATCCGCTTTTGTTAAGGTCCAAGCCTCTGCGCCGTAAAGGAGGACTGGGATGATCAAGGTCTTATATAGTGTCACCTTGGTTTTCCGAGAGAGGGCTCTACTTCTCAATTGCCTCTTGAGCCCAAAGAAACAGCGATTGGCAAGAGTGATTCTGCGTTTTATCTCAGCGCTGGTGTTGTTGTCGCTGGTAATCAGTGAGCCAAGGTAGACGAATTCCTTGACCACTTCAAAGTTATATCCGCCCATGGTGACGTTCTGGCCAATACGTCGGTGTTGTCCGTCTCTTTTAGATGAGAGCAGATATTTGGTTTTACCCTCATTAATCTTGAGACCCATCTTAGCCGCTTCTACCTCAATGCTCACGAAAGCCTCATTGACGTCTTGCTGTTTTCGTCCAATTACGTCAATATCGTCGGCGTACGCAAGCAATTGCGTAGACTTGAAATAGATCGTACCTCTTGTGTTGGCCAGTGACTCTTGCACAATCTTTTCAAGCACGATGTTGAAAAAGTTGCACGACAGCGCGTCGCCCTGCCTAAATCCTTTTTTAACATCAAAGGTCTCGGTATGCTCATTACCGACCTTAATGGAGCAACGAGAATTCTCCATTGTCATCCTGCACAGTCGGACGAGTTTGACAGGGATGTTAAAACTAGACATGGCTTTGTACAGCTCGTCTCTATATACGCTGTCATACGCGGCCTTGAAATCGACGAAGAGGTGGTGAGTGTCGATTTGGTATTCCTGGGTCTTCTCCAAGATCTGCCGTAGCGTAAATATTTGGTCTATTGTGGATTTACCTGGCCTGAAACCACACTGATAAGAGGCGATCAGGTTATCCACAAACGGTTTCAAGCGTTCACACAATACGGCAGAGAAGATCTTATATGCGATGTTAAGGAGACTTATTATCCTATAGTTGGCGCAGTTATAGGGGTCTCCTTTCTTATGGACCGGGCAAACGATGCTGAGATTCCATTCGTCGGGCATGCTTTCCTCTGACCATACCTTGCCAATGAGATGGTGCATGCACCTTACCAATCATCTCCAGCCGCCTTAAGAAGCTCAGCAGACAGGCCGTCTGCGCCCGCGGCTTTATTAGACTTAAGTCTTGATATCGCTATTTTGACTTCGTCTAGGTCGGGTGGACCGAAATCTGTTACTTCGTGGTCCATTGCGAATGGCTCGTTCTGCCTGACAGCGGTATCTTGTCTATCATCGCCGTTATACAGTCTGCAGAAGTGATCTTTCCAAATCCTCAGCATCGACTGCGACTCTACTACCAGTTCTTCATTTTCATCCCTGCAGGCCGCCACTCTGGCTTTGTAGCCATGGCATGTTCGTTTTACCTTATTGTAAAACTTACGGGCGTCATTCCTGCGGAAGCATCTCTCCATCTCCTCGATCTCACGCTTTCCGTGCTCTTTCTTCTTTCTTCTGAAAAGCGTGTGTTCCTCTCTTCTCTTCTGCTCATAGATTTCGTGAGCAGCTCTCGTCCGTCGTTGCAGCATGGCTTTATATGCCTCTTGTTTTGCTGCATGGGCTGGTTCGCATTGTTCATCGAACAAGGGGTGTCTAGGTGGTGGCGGTTTGAAACCCAGCACCTCTGAGGCAGCGGCTCTGACGGCGTTCTGGCAATGCACCCATTTCTACTCTATTGTTTGTGCTGCTGTGGGCGCATTTTGAAAGAGCTTAGAGGAGACAAGATCGGCAAAGATTCTGGCAGTCTCTTGCGATTGCAGCTTTCCGACGTCAAACTTACGTTGTCCTACTCGACTCCTAAGCATTCTTGATATCCTCATTCGTACCTTGGCTACAACAAGGTAGTGGTCCGAGTCGATGTTGGCCCCTCGGAAGGTTCGTACGTCGAGAATACGGGAGGAGTGTCTGGCGTCGATCGCAGTGTGATCAATCTGGTTGGTGGTCGATTGATCACAAGACCGCCAGGTACCCTTGTGGATGTTGAGATGGGGGAATCGCGTGCTTGCTACAAGGAGGTTACGCCCCGCTAGGAAATCGATTAGCCTTAGTCCGTTGTCGGATGTGGACTATTTTTGTGTCGTAGCTTGGGCATTGGGCATATGTTCTGTCTAGGAGATCGTAGAATTCTTCCTTGAGTCGATCGTCCTTTTCTTCCGTTGGGGCGTGAGCGCATATCAAGCTTATGTTTCCAAATTTGGCTTTGATGCGGATTGTTATGAGGCGTTCGCTTACATCTCGGAAGCTTAACACTTTTTGTCGGAGTCTTCCTCTAATAACGAATCCGCACCCGAATAGGCGCTGTTTGTTCTCCTTGTAGCAGTTCCCGTAGTAGATGTCGCAGTTTTTCATCCCTTTTTTGCCTGGTCCATCCCATCGCACTTCTTGGAGTGCGGTTATATCTGCTTTATAGCAGTTGAGGGTTTGCTCCAATTGATCGCCTGCACTCGGTCTGTTAAGGGACCTCACATTCCAGGTGCAGACTCTCAAGTCCGTTAGTCGTTTGCAGGGGTCGTCAGCTTTGTATCCGTCCGTATCCGAGGCTTGTTGTCGTTTCGGAACAAGTGGGTTTTTACGTGATAGGGATGTTACCCCTAAGCACAACCCCCAACCTGGAGGGCCAGGTTCCTCTTTCCCCAGGAACAAGGGTTGGGTCACTGCACACATTGGTTCACTACCTAGCGGGTGCCAGGGTAGCTATCCAGGGGGACCACGCGGAGGCTGTGTGTCAACTTGGATTGAACAGGGACAGAGATCGAAGCTGGCGTTTGCCATGTTAAACGCGATCAACTTCTTTGCTCTGTTTGCTCGCTCCCTCCCTCCCGAGCACCACATACTTAGTTCTGCGAAATTCTTCTCTTACTCTCCTCGCAGGCCATCATTATCTATTCCACTTGCGTTCCGTGCACCGATTTCATTTGAAAAGACGTACCTGTTCTCAGTCACAGCCCAGCCCTAAACCGTCACACCGAATTTCGGGGGCTTTTTTCGCATGAACCAAAGGATTTCATGCAAATCAGTCAACGAAACAACACTCTAACCACGCACGCACTAGGGTGTCCGATACGGCGCCTGGTCACGAATAAGAACTTCCACTAAATTGACAGATGCCCCAATCGATAATCCCTTCAAATCCCGTCACATCGTTCGCCTGAATTCATCATAATTCCCTTCGACGATGACCATAATCGTCTCGTCATCATCATCGCCATCATATCGTGTGCACTACAAGGATCTCGTCTTGTTTCTTGTTTCGCGACTCATCGCTTAAGCCGGTTCTCATTCGTGGTTCGTTTCTCCTCGCGCTCCCAATCGCCCCAAACGGGTGTGCGCGGGTTGGGGGCGCGACTCTTGAAAGAGGTAAGCGTGAGAAAAATTTTTCGCAAAATATAATCACATACACGGCGCACGTACGCGCGATCACTACATTTGGTGAATCGAAAAGAGCAGAAAAACGAAAACAATAAATGAAACAAAAGAGGAAAAGGAGAACACTGTACATGGCCAATACCTAAGCGTAGAAGGAACAGCCAGGAGAGGAGGATGAAGGAGCAGATTATGCGAACAGCATTCTCATCCATCTTCGTCGTCGTCGTGGTCGTCGTCATATCACCTGTTCGTCTTTCAGTACCATCTTGCTCGCGATGGACAGTTAGAATGCACATATACCCACGTCTCATCGGCTAAAACGAATGAGGACGAACCGAAAAGTGGAGACGGACAAAAACATAATCGGCGGCGGCGGCGGCAACAACTAACTATTGGTAGTGTAGCTGTGCATATGGCAGCGTCCCAGAGCCGCCGGCAAGTAATGAAACGAAAGCCACTAACCAAGAAGCAACAACCGGTGTCAGTGCCACCACACACCAGTTAGCTTATTTGCATTCCATTCCATTCCAGCTTGCCGTTCTTAGCCACGGACCCACATTCACTTTTTGTTTTTCTTCTGCTCTTCTCGTTGCTTTGCGTCATCTCTCGATTCTTTTAAAACTTCTTCCTTCGTGCCATCGTATCTATGTGCCTTTCTCTCGTTTTGGTGGTTTCTCATCTTCAAATTGGACCTGTTGCTTACCACCACCACTAGCTCGCTGCCTGTTGCCTGCTTTTCCCTTTATCATCTCCTTGAGCTTGTTCGCTCTATTCATCATTTTTTTTTTGTTTTTGTTTTCGTTACAGTTGCCAGCCAGGATGGAAGGGTCCACTCTGCAATCAGTGTGAACCATATCCAGGATGCGTGTATGGTACATGCAAGAAACCCTGGGAATGCCATTGCAACGAGGGCTGGGGCGGTCTATTTTGCAATCAAGATCTCAACTACTGCACGAATCACAAGCCCTGCCAGAATAAGGGAATCTGCTTTAATACCGGCCAAGGATTGTACACCTGTCAATGTCCGCCTGGATACAATGGTACCGATTGTCAAATTCAAGTGAACTCGTGCGAATATGAGCCATGCATGAATGGAGCCGTATGCGTCGACGATACGGTTAAAAATAGCTACAAGTGTGAATGCCCAAAGGGATGGACTGGACGACATTGTGAGGACAAAGTGGTTACCTGCGTCGATAAGCCATGTAAACATGGGAGTTGTGTCGACACTAAGAACGGTTTTAAGTGCCAATGCCCGTACGGGTATAGTGGCGTACATTGCGAGGTACATGTGGACAATTGCAATCCGAATCCTTGTCAGAATGGTGGAACTTGTATGGTTAGTAGTGGTGAGAATTCGTTTAAATGCTTGTGCCCGTCCGGATTCGCAGGACCACATTGCGAGGAGAACATTGACGATTGTCAGGGTAATCCCTGTTTGAATGGAGGAACTTGTATCGATATGATTAACCAGTTTCGTTGCCAATGCGTACCCGGCTACCTTGGTCTGATCTGTGGCGAAAAGGTCGATTTATGTGTGACGAAGCCCTGTGCTAATGGCGGAACGTGTACGAATCTGAATAATGATTATCAGTGCGATTGTCGCGCTGGTTTCACTGGCAAAGACTGTAGTGTGGATATTGATGAGTGTGCCTCACAGCCATGTCGTAATGGCGGTACATGTGTGAATCGTGTGAATAGCTTTCAATGCGTATGCGCGAACGGTTATCGTGGCATTCAATGCGAGGAGGAAGCATATTCGTCGGCGGCGTCAGCAACTTTCGACGCCCGACAATACGAAGCAAACACTCAAGGCCGTAGTGATGGTCTTACTAGCGGTCAGGTAGTCCTAATAGCCATATTGTCGGTGGCCATGCCTGTGGTGGCGGTTATAGCGGCGTCAGTGGTCATCTGTATGAAACGCAAGCGCAAACGTGCTCAAGAGAAAGACGACGCCGAAGCGAGAAAGCAAAACGAACAGAATGCAACGGCAAATGGAATGCATAATGGACATGGTATGGGCGGTATGACGGGTGTCGGTGGTATGGGCGGTTGTGGAGCGGCAGCACTTGCGACTAAGCGCACGACAGCCAGTGCTCTGGCATTTGACAATACAAATCCGAATATCATCAAAAACACCTGGGACAAGAGCGTCAATAATGTGGCGAGCATTGCAGGTGGCCTAAATGGTGGCGGTGCCAATGGTGGTGGTATTGTCGGTGGCGGTACTGATGACTGCCTGATGAATCCAAGTTTATACGGTGCAGCCGTGATCTCTGGTTACAGTGACAATAACAACGCGAATAGTGAGTGTTTTGTTGGCACAATAACACCGTTGGCGCGTGCTAAATCACAAAAACAACTTAACACAGATCCATCACTGATGCATCGAGCATCACAAATACTCAGCGGTGCTGCTGGTGTTGGAGGTGGTGGTGGTGGTGGTGGTGGTGTTGTGCCAACAACCAAAGAATATATGCTGCAACAGGAGAGCAGTAAAAGGATATCGTCCGTGTTGGGCGATTCGGCGTATTGCAGTCAACGATGGCCGGCGTCATCACAAAATCCGCCGCGCGCCATTGTCTGCGGGACACCTCATATGTAGTGTAATCTATCTCGATGAATGCGTGCACGATATTTTGTGTGTGTGTGTGTGGGAGTTTTTTTTTTTTTTTTTTTTTTTTTTAGAACTACTTTTCCACGTAAGCTAGGGATATTGTAAAGGAAAAGAAAGAAAAAAAGGAAGAAGAGATCGAACGAAAGGTTTATAGTTCCCTTATCATGTGTAGTCTTGTCTTCATGTAAGCCTAAGTCCTATAATTCCTTCTTCTCCTACTCCTTCTATTGCTACTATTGCTTATTGGATTTTCCTATAATTTCAATCCTTCCCCCCTTCCCCCAACTCCATTTTTTTTATGGTAGAAATTTTATTGTTGGATAAATGAAATTCAAACAATCGCTGACGACTGACTCTGGTTGCTAACTTGTTAAACGTGATATGATAATTGTTTCCCTAGATCCTATAAAAAAAAATTACAAAATTTATAGCTACCTTCTGTAAACTTCATCCAACCGAACTGCAACATCTATACTGACGATTTTAGCGATTAAGTAATTTATTTAAACAAAAAAATGATCTTATAAAACGCTAAAGAAAATGAGAATGAGAAAACAATGAACGATTGTGTTGTGTATCATATTATAGGAAAGGAGGATATATAAGATTAAATTGTATAAAGCTTAGAAATAGACCAGCAACATTCTACTTAGCGGCAAATTACTATAAACAAAAAAAAAAAAAACAAACGAATTGAGTTGAACGAAAAACGAAAAAAAAAAAAACAAAAACTATAACCAACCAACGTGACTATAAATTTAATTAAATAAAAAATAGAAAACAGAAAAAAAAAAATTCCTAGTTTCTAAGTGTGTGCGATATGATAAAAAATACACAGAAAAACTTAAAAAAAAAAACAAAACAATATATATACAGGTATACATCCATAGATATATATTTTTTTCTCTCTTAGACCGTAAGGAAGCAAAATAAACAAACCCCCCTTTGAATGTGTACCTATGTAACTCTTACTCCTTACCCCCCCATTTATATATAGATATTTGTACATAGACCCCATGCATATGTATATGTATTTATTCATTAACGACATTTTTTTTATTATTTAGTTTTTAGAATAAAACAAAAAAGCAAAACAAACAAACCAATTAAACAAAAAGAAAATTCAAATTCTTTTTCTTTACATTTTTTTTTTGTTCTCTCCCTCTCTTAATCTTAATTCTATTTTCTCTAATTTTTTTTTGGACATTATATATAATTATAAAAAAAAAACGCATACATATATGTATTGTATAAATATTTAAATTAAAAAGCAAAACAAACAAATGCATCTTATGCTTGCATTGGGCCAGTTAACCTTTAATCCTTCTTTATGATTTATCATATTTTTGTTTAATTTTTTTTTTGTATCTAGTTTTCCTCATTCCATTAGGTGAACTTAAATCTAATTGTATAAAAATTAAAAAAAATAAATAAAAGCTTCACTGAGAAAACAAAATAAAATATAATAAAATCGAAATTTCTCTTTCTTTTCTTTTTTATGCAAAGAAAAGATAGAGAATGCGCGCGAGTAAGAAAGTTTGTAAATATTAAATAAAAAACAAAAAAAATTAAAACTCAATTTATACATGAAACCTTATATATGTAAAATTAAAAAATACAAAAAACAATTTTTTAAACTAGTTAGAAATCAAATAAATACAGAAACAAATAGACGAGAAAATTGTATTCAAAAACCAAGCACGATTCGTTGGTACACATATATTCCGAAAACAATTGTTTTGCCGTTTCTTTTTTGAAAAAACAAAAAAAAAAACAAAACTCTGTCACAAACTGAAAACAACCAAATTATATATATTTTTCATAAAAAAAAAAAAAAAAAACAAAAAACACAGACAAACTGTATTATTATATTTTCAATAATAATTATTATACAAAAAATAATAAAATAAAAAAAAAAAAATACTTTTTAACTATATGTAGTATATACATATATATAAAGAAAATAGAATTTATTAACTGATAAGTTAACTAGTTACAATTATATGAAATGAAAGAACGGATGAGAAGAAAACCAAGAAAAAAACATGAACGAACTATAAAAAGAATGAATTATAAATGAGAAAAAGAAAATGAATAATTTATTAAAAAATTGAAAACACATGAAAATATTGCGTTGTTATTTGGAATTGGGTGTATAATCGACGAGGGTTGCTTTTTCGAGGGAGCTGATTTTGAAGGACTTGGTCGGGGGTGGTTTTATAGGACCTTGTAGTCGTATGTGCGATTTTGGCAAGAATTATAGGAAACCTTGAAGGCATGCATCGATGGTGAGTGATTGAGGACAGTATTGTGGAGGGTCCAGTTCAATATTTTTAGCTTTAGTTCCCTAGTCAACCGTTTAAGAGTACCTAATGTCGGTTTAAGGCATGGATTATAGGAAATCTTGAAAGTTTGCATCAGTGGTAAGTGAATACGGGCAATTTAAGAAAGGCCAAATTCAGTGATTTTAACTTTGGTTAAGTAAGTAAGCTGGTGGCTAACCGTTTGAGGAGATCGTGATATCTATTTGGAATGTTGACAGGGTTTATAGGAAACCTCGAAGGCTTTTACCAGTGGTAAGTGAATAAGAACAATTTAGGAATAGCCCACTTAAATGATTTTAGCTTTAGTTAAATAGGTAGACTCGTAGCTAATCGTTAACGGAAACCATGACGTCTTATTTGAAATGTTGACGGGGATTATGGGAAACCTCGAAAGCTTGCACCCGTAGTAAGTGGTTAAGGACAATAATGAAGAAGGCCGATTCCATTTATTTTAGCACTGATTTAGTTGGTAGGTTCGTACTCAACCGTTTAAGAGGACCGTGATGTCGTATTTGTAAATTTGACAGGAATTATAGGAAACCTTGAGGGTATGCATCGATGGTGAGTGATTGAGGACAGTATTGTGGAGTGTCCAGTTCAATATTTTTAGCTTTAGTTCCCTAGTCAACCGTTTAAGAGTACCTGATGTCGGTTTAAGGCATGGATTATAGGAAATCTTGAAAGTTTGCATCAGTGTTAAGTGAATAGGAGCAATTTAAGGAAGGCCAAATTCAGTGATTTTAACTTTGGTTAAGTAAGTAAGCTGGTAGCCAACCGTTTAAGGAGATCATGATATCTATTTGGAATGTTGACAGGGTTTATAGGAAACCTCAAAGGCTTTTACCAGTGGTAAGTGAATTAGAATAATTTAGGAATAACCCACTTAAATGATTTTAGCTTTTGTTAAATAGGTAGACTCGTAGCGAATCGTTAACGGAAACCATGACGGCTTATTTGAAATGTTGGCAAAGATTATAGGAAACCTCGAAAGCTTCTGCTTTTACTTCTAATAAGTAGTTAAGGACAATACTGAAGAAGATCGAGTTCATTTATTTTAGCATTAATTTAGTTGGTAGGCTCGTACTCAACCGTATAAGAAAACCGCGATGTCGTATTTGAAATGCTGGCAAGGATTATAGGAAACCTCGAAAGCTTGCATCCGTAGTAAGTGGTTAAGGACAATAATGAAGAAGGCCGATTCCTTTATTTTAGCATTGATTGAAAAGGTTGGTTCGTACTCAACCGTTTAAGAAGACCGTAATGTCGTTTTTGAAATTTCGACAAGGATTATAGGAAACCTTGGAGGTTCGCATTAGAGGTAAGTGATTAAGGACAGTTTAGGAAAGGCCAAAATCAGGGATTTTAGCTTTGGTTAAGTAGGTGAGCTAAATCAGGGATTTTAGCTTTGGTTAAGTAAGTGAGCAGAGTACCGAGCCAGAAGAAGGGAGGAGAAGAAACTACTGCGACAAAAGAAAAGAATCTTCGCAGCCTCCCAGCTCAAGGATATCGAGGAGTCTAGGGATAAACATAAAATACGAGCCTTTTACAAGAAAGCCAAAGGCCTTGCAGGAGGCTTCAAAAAGGGCACCCTGGCTCTTCGAAACTGCGAGGGTAATCTTGTCACCGACCCGCAGGGAATAGTGGATGTATTTAAGCAGCACTTCCAGCAGCTGCTTAACGAGCATGACCAAGAGAGAGTGGTAGGGACCGAGGAAATCCCAACTCCAGCCGCTGAAGTAGTCCTCCCACCCAGCATAGAAGAAGTCGGCACAGCTATTCAGAAGCTGAAGAACAACAAGGCCGCAGGCTCAGATGGCTTGCCATCAGAGCTCTTCAAGGCTGGCGGCGATGTTCTGGTAGGGAGCATGCACCAGATCATCTGCAGAATTTGGGAAGATGAGAGCATGCCCGACGACTGGAATACCAGCTCTATATGCCCCATCCACAAAAAAGGCGATCCTACCTCTTGCAAGAACTATAGAGGTATATCCCTGCTCAATGTCGCTTACAAGATCCTGTCCAGCGTATTGTGTGAACGTCTAAAACCATTTTGCACCGCACTAATCGGCAGCTACCAGTGCGGCTTCCGGCCCGGCAAATCGACCATAGACCAAATTTTCGCACTTCGACAAATCTTGGAAAAGACCAACGAGATTCGAATCGATACACACCATCTTTTCATCGATTTCAAAGCCGCATACGACAGCATTCATCGTGAAGCACTGTTTTGGGCGATGGCCGAATTCGGGATCCCGGTAAAACTGATCCAGTTGTGTCGCGCCACGCTAAAAAACACGCGATGCACCGTGCAACTCGGTTCTAGGACCTCGGAACCATTCGAAACATGCACCGGATCTCGGCAAGGAGATGCGCTGTCATGTGACTTCTTCAACCTGGTGCTGGAGCAGATAGTGCGACGGGCAGGCGTCAACAGGGAAGACACTATCCTTTACAAGTCCATCCAGCTGCTAGGATATGCGGATGATATCGACATCATCGCGTGTTCTCGCCGTGGCATTGTGGAAGCATTCACGGCGATTGAAGAACAGGCGAAACGAATTGGCCTTAAGATCAATGAGGACAAAACGAAATACATGCTGTCAAGCAAAAACCAATCCGTCGCTCACCACCTGGGACAAAACATAACAATTGACAGCTACAATTTCGAGGTAGTTAAGGAGTTTGTCTACCTCGGGGCAAACGTAAACTCCACAAATGACACCACAGTGGAGATCCGGCGTAGAATCGCCCTTGGCAACCGCTGCTACTTCGGCTTGTCCAAACAACTGGGGTCAAAACTCCTCACTCGAAAGACCAAAGTCATGCTTTACAAAACGCTCATTCTGCCAGTCTTGCTGTACGGAGCCGAAAGCTGGTCGATAAGCAGCACAGCGGAGCTGATTTTGGGTTCTTTCGAAGGAAAAATTCTGCGCCGGATATTTGGTCCTGTCTGTGAGGAAGGTGAATGGAGAAGAAGACACAACCGCGAACTCTACGAGCTGTACCAAGATGTGGATGTAGTCCGGAAGGCAAGGATCCGTCGACTACACTGACTCGGCCACATCGAGCGCATGGTCATCAACGCTTCAGCTAAGAGGGTCTTCGACTCCGAGCCTCCTGGTTCGAGAGGAAGAGGAAGACCGAACCTCCGGTATAAAGACCAAGTAATCGCGGATGTAAGACATCTTGGTCTTGACAACTGGAAGCAGCGTGACCGGGACCGTCAAGGATGGAAGGCAGCTATAGCTCAGGCTCAGATCCTCCATGTATCGCAGGCCTGATAAGTAAGTAAGTAAGTGAGTGAGCTGGTAGCCAACCGTTTAAGTAGATCGTGATATCTATTTAAAAGCTTGACAGGGATTATGGGAAACCTAAAAGGCTTGTACCAATGTTAATGGATTAAGGACAATCTAAGAAAAGCCCAGATCAATGATTTTAGCTTAAGTTGAGTAGATAGACTCGTAGCCAATCGTTAAGGGAAACCATGACGTCTTATTTGAAATGTTGGCAGGGATTATAGGAAACCTCGAAAGCTTGCACCCGTAGTAAGTGGTTATGGACAATACTTTTTTTTTTTTTTTTAATTTGCGCGCACTCAAGGTCTAATAACCTTATTATGTCGGCGACACAGTGCCGGCAGAAGGTAGAGAGGAAGAGGAATAGAGGAGATGCCGATGGACATTGATCTTAAATGCTTGCATGTTGCATTGAGGGGGGAAAACCGAATCCGGCAGGGAGCTCCAGATTCGTGTGGTTCGATTGATGAAAGATTCTCTATATTTGACAGTACGTCCGAAAGCGGGCTTCAGAGTATATTGGTGAGCATTCCTAGCGAGACGTGTATTGCGGGAGAAATGTTGAAGGGGCGGAATGCAACTGGCTATTTCATCAGAGCATTTTTGGTGGTAGTAACGATAAAACAGGGAGAGGCAGGTAACATTCCTGCGGTGTTCCAGCGAGTCTAATGTTTTGGTAATGCTGGAGTCACCTATCAGTTTTATGGCTCGTTTTTGTATTCTGTCTAGTAGGTGCAATGAGGTCTTGGAAGCACCGGACCAGACATGAGCGTTAAACTCTAATTTGGGGCGAATACGCCTTATAGATTGTAGCCAGGTCTAAGGGTGAGAAATATTTCTTGCATCTATATAAGAAGCCTAGGCATTTCGCAGCATTCTTGGCGACACTGAATATATGGTCGCTCCAATTAAGATTGTGAGCAACACTCATACCCAGGATGGAAAGCTTTTCAGTTTCTGAGATGCAAGTGCCATTCATGGATAATGGCCGCGGGTTAGTTATACGCTTTAACGACAAGAGACAGCATTGTGTTTTGGATGCATTAAATTCCACTCTACTGTTTTTACCCCATTGGATGAGGCTGTCGATATCAGAATTTAATGAGCTTAACATACGCTGCCGCTCATTAGCTACAACCGAAGTGCAGGGCCGTAAACTGGTGAACGAATATGAGAAGCTGAGGGTACTGTCGTCAGCGAAAGAGTGAATTGGATTATAAGTAATAGACAAGAGATCATTTATAAAAATAGGAAAGAGTGTCGGAGACAAAACGGAGCCCTGGGGAACACCGGCATTTACAAAGTGAGTATCAGACTTGAATCCGTCCAAAACAACTTGAATTGAACGATTCGAAAGGTAGCATCTAATCCATTGAAAGAGAGACTCATCGATCCCAAAAGCACGCATTTTCGACAAAAGGGCTTCATGCCAAACCCTGTCAAATGCTTTCGAAATAACCAGTGCAACAATTTTGCTTTCACCTGCTTGGTGAAGCGAGTGATTCCACTTTTCAGCGAGATATGCCATCAAATCACCAGTGGATCTGTTGCTGCGGAAACCGTATTGGCGGTCATTGAGGAGTTTCCGTGATTCAAGATATTTCATAAGCTGACGGTTAATCAGCGTTTCCATGACCTCGGAAAGAAGGGACGTTAGTGCAATGGGTCGGTAGTTGGAGGGAGAAGATGATTCGCCTTTTTTGGGTATAGGCTGGACAAATGCTGTTTTCCACCTACTCGGAGCCCAGAGCCCAGATGTGTAGGAAAGGTGAAAAAGCGTACGCAGTGGTTTTGCCAGCGTAGAAGAACACCTCTTCAGAACTATTGGGGCAATACCGTCTGGACCAGCGGATTTGTGTATGTCGAGGTCTTTAAGAACCCTTGCGACTGTACGAGTGCGGAAGTGGATTAGTCCCATGGTGGAATTGACGCACTCTAGTACAGGCGGAGACAAAGTACAGGCTGGCAGCTGAGAACTGGTTGCGAAATGGGCAGCAAGTAGGTTAGCTTTGTCTAAGGGGGTGGTTGCTGGAAGACCGTGATATCGTATTTGAAATTTTGACAAGGATTATAGGAAACCTTGAAAGCGTGCATTGATAGTAAGTGATTGAGAATGACAATGGGAAGGGCCGAATTCATTGATTTTAGCATTAATTAAGTATATAGCTTCGGAATCCGACCGAGAAAAAAAAAAACCGTGATATCGTATGTGAAGTTTTGGCAAGGATTATAGGAAACCTTGGAGGTTCGCATTAGAGGTAAGTGATTAAGGACAGTTTAGGAAAGGCCAAAATCAGGGATTTTAGCTTTGGTTAAGTAAGTAAGCTGCAAGCCAACCGTTTAAGTAGATCGTGCTATCTATTTAAAACCTTGACAGGGATTATGGGAAACCTGAATGGCTTGTAGCAATGGTAATGGATTAAGGACAATTTGAGAAAAGCCCAGTTCAATGATTTTGGCTTTAGTTGTGTAGGTAGACTCGTAGCCAATCGTTAACGAAAACCATGACGTCTTATTTGAAATGTTGGCAAGGATTATAGGAAACCTCGAGTTTTCTTGATTTAGCATTAATTTAGCAGATTGGTTCGGGATCCAACCGGGAAAAAAACAACGGGAAATTTTGACAAGGATTATAGGAAACCTTGCAGGTTCGCATAAGTGGTAAGTGATTAGGGACAACTTAAGGAAGACCCCGTCTTAGCTTTATTTAAGTAGGTAGGCTCGTAGCTAATCGTTTAAGAAGACCTTGATGTTGCTTTTGAAATGTTGGTAAGGATCATAGGAAACCTTGAAGTCTTGCAAGGATGGTAAATGATTAAGGGCAATTTAGGAACGCCAAGTTCAATGGTTCTAGCTATGGTTAAGTAAGTAAGCTCATAGCCAACTGTCTAAGAAGTCCGTGATGTCGTATTTGAAATTCTGGCAAGGATTATAGGAAACCTCAAGAGCTTGCATCCATAGCAAGTGGTTATTTCAGCATTAATCTAGTAGGTAGGTTCGTACTCAACCGTTTAAGAAGACCGTGATGTATTTGTAATTTTGACAGGAATTATAGGAAACCTTGAAGGCACGCATTGATGATAAGTGATTGAAGAAGAAGACCGAGTTCAATGACTTAAGCTTTAGTTGAGTAGGCCAACAGTTTAAGAAGACGGCGATGTCATACTTGAAATTTTGACAAAGGTTTATAGGAAACCTTGAAGGTTTGCATCAGTGGTAAGTGTAAGAGACTAATGACAATTCCATAGTGATTCCAGCGTTGGTTAAGTAGATAAGCTCACAGCCAACTATCTAAAAAGACCGTGATGTGGTATTTGAAGTTTTGGCAAGGATTATAGGAAACCTTAAAGGCTTGCATCAGTGGTAAGAGATTAGGGAAAATTTAAGAAAGGCCCACTTTAATGATTTTAGCTAGAGTTAAGTAGGCAAGCTCGTAGCCTAACGTTTAAGAGGACCGTGACATCGTAATTGACATTTTGGTAAGGATTATAGGAAACCTTGAAGGCACGCATCGATGGTAAGTGATTGAAGAAGAAGACCGAGTTCAATGACTTAAGCTTTAGTTGAGTAGGCCAACAGTTTAAGAAGACGGCGATGTCATACTTGAAGTTTTGACAAGGATTATTGGAAACCTTGAAGGTTTGCATCAGTGATAAGTGCAAGTGACTAATGACAATTCTATAGTGATTCTAGCGTTGGTTAAGTAGGTAAGCTCACAGCCACCTATCTAAGAAGACCGTGATGTGGTATTTGAAGTTTTGACAAGGATTATAGGAAACCTTAAAGGCTTGCATCAGTGGTAAGGGTTTAGGGAAAATTTAAGAAAGGCCCACTTTAATGATTTTAGCTAGAGTTAAGTGGGTAAGCTCGTAGCCAAAAGTTTAAGAGAACCGTGATATCGTAATTGACATTTTGGTTAGGATTATAGGAAACCTTGAAGGCTTGCATCGATGGTAAGTGATTAAGGGGAATAATGAACAGTAACCCTAACTATTTTAGTTAGGTACATACACAAGTTCGGTAGTCAACTATTTGGAACGATCGTGATGTCGTTTTTGAAGTGTTGGCAGGGATTGTAAGAAACCTTGAAGGCTTGCTTCAGTGGTAAGTGATTAATGAGAGAGTTCAAAAAAGGTCCCAATTCAATGATTTTACCTTAGTTAAGTAGGTAGGCTTGTAGCCATAGGTTTAAGAGAAGCGTGATGTCGTATTTGAAATGTTGGTAGGGCTTGTAGGATTTTTTGAAGTCTTCCTTCAATGGACTAAGGACAATTCAAAATACGCCTAGTTCAGTAATCTTAGTTTGAGTTAAATAGGTAAGCTCGTAGCCAACTGTTTAAGAGGACCGCTCTCTTTTTCTTTTCTTTGGTGGCGTTATAGCCCAAGAAGAACCAGACCCGAGCTTTTAAGTCTCCCAGGATTGTGTGATTTATTTCTCACACAGGTGAAAGGGACCTATAATTCAATGCCGATTCCGAACGGCGTGAGTCGAAAAGCTTTTTCTAGGCAAGTGGTACTACGGGGGGTTTACCAGTACCCCGCCGAAGAGGGACGTGGCGAAACAAACATTCGATGGCATTGTTGTTGTCGGGATCCGAACTCGCTTACCATGCTTCAGAGTTCAACACAACGGGTCAAGCAACGCCCAAATCAGAGAGTCCGTTAAGAAATGCCATGATGTCCTTAAGAACATAGCCAAAAGAAATGAAGTCAGACCGTTTGGGGCGCCACGGCACGAGGGCATTAAGGGCAATGAAATTGCGGATCAACTGGCTAGGAAAGGATCTAGCGACTCTAATAGAGTGTCGACTCCGTCTTGAGAACAAAGCAACTGCAGGGTACATGCTATGAGAGTGTGATGCCCTTGTCCATTAGAGAGCGTATCCTTCTCAGTGAAATTATGACTCCTGAGGTGATCACCTCCGCTCCTACGAGGGAAATTCTTAACTTTATTAAGGAAGTGGTAATGCTCCTCGTCCGATAGGCCAGTAAGATCGCAGATCCCTTTGCCATTTGTCAGCCCTAGTCCCTCAAGACAAAAGAACCCCTAAGGAAATTTATCCGATCTTGACAAAGGATTCAAATGGATACATTTGAATGACGATCAAAAGCTAATGCACAGAGGAAAACGGCGGAGAAGATTTTCTACGAGACATTTAGGAGACTACAGTGTAAATGGTAAGTGTGTTACTATAACACACCAAAGGGTACGTTTTCATTGTAGTAATTGTTAATGCATTTTAATGTGTGTTATTATGAAAGCACACAAAAGGAAAATTCCCAACTATGTGCACTCTTGCCGGAAAGCAAATTGGGACCCGGACCCATGGTGTAATGGTCAACACACTGGACTCCCAACCCAGTGACCCCTTGTTCAAATGCTTACTCTCCGAGCATTTGCCCTTGGACTTTGTTTTTTGATTGATTGAATTTATGGTTACTTTTGATGTGAAGCAACATGATGATCATGTCGAAGGACTAATGTAAAATGGGAATTGAGAGATTGGGTGTTTTTGCTTTTTGATGGCTGCGGACATTGAGATTTGAGTCTGGATCACTGGATTGAGAGTCCAGTGTGTTAACCATTTCGCCATGGGATGGACTCGTAAATTACTTTCTGGCAAGGTTGCATATACTTCCTTACTTACTTTGGTAGCGTCTTTTGCCAGCTGTTTCCAGCGACGCACTCCCAGTTGGCTAAGGTCCCATTCCACCTGTGTGCGCCACCTTAATTCGGTGGTCCTATGCTGCGTCGTCCCTAGAGGATGGACTCGAAGACCCTTCGGGCCGGATCTGTGTTTTCCATTCGCTCTACATGGCCTAACCATCTTAGACGTTGGATCCGCAGATGTCGTACCAGACCTATGTCGCTGTACAGCCCATATAGTTCGTCGTTGTATCTCCTCCTCCTCCACTCCCCGTTTTACAAACGGGACCATAGATTGAACGCAGAATTTTCCTCTCGAAACGACAAGGGCCTCTTCATCCGCATTCGTTAAAGTCCAGGCCTCTGCGCCATAGAGGAGGACCGGGACGATTAAGGTTTTGTACAGCGCAACTCTGGGGCTCTACTTCTCAATTGCCTCTTGAGCCCAAAGAAGCAGCGGTTGGCAAGAGTCATTCTGCGTTTGATCTCAGCGCTGATGTCGTGAGCCGAGGCAGGCGAAGTCCTTGACCACTTCGAATCTGTAGCTGCCAATTGTGACGTTTTGGCCGGACATCGGTGTTGCGCGTCTTTTTTGGTTGACAGTATATATTTCGTTTTACCCTCGTTAACAGAAAGACCCATTTTAGCCGAACGCATTCGAACGCATCATTGACGTCCCGCTGTGTTCGTCCAATTACGTCAATGTCATCGGTGTACGCAAGCAGTTGTGCAGACTTGAAGTAGATCGTACCTTAATGGAGCAGCTAGAGTTCTCCATTGTCATTCAGCACAATCTGACAAGTTTGTCAAAACTAGACATGGCGCTATATAGCCCGTCTCTATGCACACTGTCATACGCGGCCTTGAAATCGACGGAAAGGTGATGGGTGTCGATTTGGTTTTCTTGGGTCTTCTCCAAGCTCTGCCGCAGTGTAAATACCTGGTCTATTGTGGACTAATCCACAAAGGATTTCAATCGTTCACACAGTGTGGTAGAGAAGATCTTGTATGCGATATTAAGGAGACTTATTCCTCTGTAGTTGGCGAATAGGGGTCTCCTTTCTTGTGGACTGGGCAAACGATGCTGAGATTCCATTCATCGGGCATGTTTTCCTCCGACCATATTTTACAGATCATCTCCAGCCGCTTGAAATAGCTCGGCAGACAGCTCGACTGCGCCCGCGGCTTTATTGTTGTCCTTGAGCTTTGAAATTTCTAGATTTATTTCATCTTGCGATGGATCATTCTGCCGGACAGCGGTATTAAATCTTTCGTCGCCGTTAAACAGTCTACAGAAGTGTTCACTCCATTTTCTCCACATCGACTGTGACTCTACTACTAGCTGTCCGTCTTCATCCCTACAGGTTCCTGCTCTGGCTTTATAGCCCTGGCTTGTTCGGTTTACTTTTTCATAAAACTTGCGGGCATTTTTCCTGTGATAGCATCTCTCCATCTGCTCGATCTCACGCTTTCCATGCTTTTTTTCTTCCTCAAAAGTGTGTGTTCCTGTCTCCGTTTCTGCTCGTAATGTTCGCGAGTGACTCTCGTCTATGTAGCATGGCTGTCCAGGCGTTTTGCTTTGCCAACTGGGCTTGCCCCAGCAGTCATAAGGCCTATCCTCCTGTATGGCGTCGTAGTCTGGTGGACTGCTCTGGACAAAGCAGTCAATCGAAACCTTCAGGGGAAGGTACAATGATCGGCCAGCTTATATATAAGCGGAGCGATCAGATCAACCCCCACGGAGGCCTTAAATGTTCTACTACATCTTCCACCATAAAACCTTTTCAGCAAGCAAGTTGCTGCATGCGCGGCCCTAAGGATGAGGAGCATAAGAAAATGGCCCACATCTCGAAAAGGCCACACCTCTATTCTAAAACACTTCAAGGTACCCATGGACACTGACTACATCAACCCGCAGAATGTGTTCACCAGGAACTTCGAAGTTGTCTTTCCATCCAGGGAGGAATGGGCTGAAGGGGAAGTCACACCAAAGGACTCGATCTCCCTCTATACCGATGGCTCTAAGATGGAGTCGGATGTAGGCAGTGGGGTCTACTCCAAGGAACTTAACCTCAACCTATCATTTAGACTCCCAAATTACTGTAGTGTGTTTCAGGCGGAAATAACTGCGATAACGGAGGCCCTGGCATGGCTCAGGATCAATGTAATATCCACAAAGGATATTATCATTTGCACGGATAGCCAATCTGCGATAAAATCCCTGGCAGCGGTAACCCACAAATCAAAAACATCCACCAACTGTCGCCTATCTCTAGATGAGATGGCTGAACAGTTCAACATTAAAATACTGTGGGTTTCCGGGCATAGGGATATTCCAGGAAACTGCGCGGCTGACGAACTCGCAAAGTTAGGGTCAAGCACACTCATCCTACCTACCCTCGGGTACCTAGAAACACCAATAAGTACGGTAAAGCACATGATAAAGCTTCAAACCATAGAGAAGACCAATCTCCAATGGAATGAGAGCAATATCGGCTTTATCACCAAACAATTGTGGCCTAAGTTAAACTTAGGACGAACCAGGGACCTGGTGGCAACCAAAAGGGCAACCTTAAGCACTCTAGTGGGTATCATTACAGGTCACTGCACCATTGGAAAACACGCCGCAAGACTGGGGCTACCCTACAATGACCTCTGGCGCGGTTGCATGGACGAGGAGGAGGAGGAATCAATACACCATCTCCTCTGCTCATGTCCCTCTTTTGCGAATCGCAGGAGGATTTACCTCGGCGCGCCCTTCTTCGACAATCTGAATGAGCTAGCAAGCCAAAAAATAGCTCAACTCCACCGCTTTATTAGAAGCACCGGTTGGTTCCCGGGTAGCGGATCAGGGTAACCTGATCCAGGTGGTATCACAATGGGCCGGTTTCGGCCTAAGTGTGGCTTACGCCTACCACGTCAACCTAACCTAACCTATGGGCTTGCCCGTATTGCTCATCAATCCAGAGGCTTATAGAAACCCAGCACTTCAGCGTCTCTGATGGCACGCTGGCAATGCTCCCACTGTTGTTCTGTGGGTTGCTCCGGTGTCATTGGAGTTGAGGGAAACTCGATCGGCAAAGGCCCTAGCGGTCTCCTGCGATTATAGCTTTCCGACGACAAACTTTCGTTGTCCAGCTCGACTCCGTGGCATCTTTGATATCTTAATTCGTACCTTGGTTACAACAAGGTAGTGATCCGAGACGATGTTGGCTTCTCGGAAGGTCCGTACATCTAGGATGCTGGAGAAGTGTCTGACGTCGATCGTGATCAATCTGATTGGTGATAGACTGATCAAATGATCCCCAGGTTCCTTTGTAAATATTGAGATGCGGAAATCGTGTGCTAGCCAGAAGGATATTGCGCCCCGCCAGGAAGTCCAGTAGCCGATGCCCGTGGGTATAGGTTCTGTCTAGGAGATCCTCGAATTTTTCTTTGAGTCGATCGTCCTTTTCTTCGGTAGGGGCGTGAGCGCATATCAAGCCAATGTTTCCGAAATTACCTTTGATGCGGATTGTTATAGAGCGTTCGCTTACATTCAGGAAGCTTAAGACTTTTTGTCAGAGTCTTACTCGATTAAGGAATCTGCACCCGAATTAGCGCTGTTTGTTCTCCGTAGTAGATGTCGCAGTTTTTCATTCGTCTTTTGCCTGGTCCATCCCATCACACTTCTTGGAGTGCGGTTGTATCTGCTTTGAAGCAGTTGAGGGTTTGCTCCAATTGATCGCCTGCACCCGGGTTGTTAAGGGACCTTACATTCCAGGTGCAGACTCTCAAGTTCTTTAGTCGTTTGCAGGGGTCGTGAGCTTTGTATCCGTCGGTATCTGAGAAAGGTTGCATATAATTGGGAAATTTCCCTTTTGTTTGATTGATTGATCCAAAGTGTGTTAATTATGACTAAGTGTGTCGGTGTAACACGCTTAAGGTGTCCTTACAGTTTTTATTCATGACACGCAATAGAACGTGTTATAGTTTTATAACGAATAAGTTTCTCTATTCCAAAGATCAAACGTGTTAAGTGGCACACTTAATCTTAAAGTGTGTCGAATGACATACTTGCTGCATGTTGCTTAACACACTTTGCAGTGTAGTTTCTCTGTAGCTGGCGCATTCTTATGAATCGGACAAATAAGTCTGAACTTCCATTCGTTGGACACGCTTCTTCCTGACCATATCCTATATATAAGCTGGTGCCAAGTCATCCACGGTTGCCTGGAGAAACTCAGTAGACAGAAGGCTTACGCCAGCAGCTGGGTCGTTTCGACACCACTGTTTTGACTTTGTCAAGAAGAATCAATAGTATCAAAGCTCGGTCTACAGAGTAAAACGTATCGCTGCTACTTTATACCATTGCAACCAAACGATTACCTTAACCGAGAAGATAGAGACAAGGCATTGTAGAGAGCGTTCAATACACAGTCGAGCAAATTTCGTCAGGAGTATCATGACTTCAGAGATGCTTCAAGGCCTCCTCGTTACAACTAGAACAAGTGAACGGCGATGGAGACATCTGTCTACCGCTCACACTTAACGAAATCATGTTTATTCACTTCGCATCTGCATTAATTCCACCCGGCGCCTATTAAGCAGCTGCACATATCCAAATTGAAAGCCACTACTCCACTCACAGCCACATATGGTTCTAGATCTTTCAAGTAACCGAAATCGAAATTAATTCACGAATTTATTACGTTAATCGCACTCGTGATTTATCCCCCCACTAATGCTACCACTTTCTTGTCAATTTGTCAATTTGACATTAATGTGCGTCTTATCTGGCACACTGAGTAGCTCCCTCACTTCCAAACAGACTAGGTCATCGTCCTGCGTCATGTTAACTTTATGATTCCCTTGACTATGACCGTGGTAATGGATTCCGATGGCGCAGGATAACTAAAGCAAACAGAGCAAATGCGATAGCAACAGGTTGTTTTCACAGTTTGGGGTCAAAATTTATTGACAGCAACTAAGCGGCGAGTGATGACATTACCTTGAGATGTCAAGAACTGCTTCGGTTCGTTTTGGGTAGTTGATCCAAAAATAAAAACGAAAGAAACCGACTTC
Organism: Eumerus sabulonum; assembly: GCA_951905685.1. Lineage (NCBI taxonomy): Eukaryota > Metazoa > Arthropoda > Insecta > Diptera > Syrphidae > Eumerus > Eumerus sabulonum. Next base: position 14,600,712 of record OX645060.1, read on the forward strand.
AATTCGACTGTTTTACGGAGTCGTGCAGCGCCAAAGACTCACAAGTCGTGTTGCCGACCAAAAAAAAAAAACAAAAAATTTGAAAGTTCGACGTTTAGTTGGATTCTTCGCAGCGATTGTGACTCAATTAAGTGGAATCCATTCGAACTTCCTCCCGTCATCGATTGCAAACGTTCTTCTCCGACTCCAGACTAAGTTATGAAGCATTCATTTGGTAATGACAGCAGAATGACTGGGCGATTTCTTTCATATGCAGCGGATTCGTTTTCAGGGTATCCTGACAAGGAGGATGTCTTCATTCCGCAATATCATGTTTTAAATTTATATTCGGACGGCTGTTTGATAGCCGTTGATCACATTGTTAATATCCTTCTCGCATTGGTGATGAAATGAAATATGGAGATACGAAAACGTCGCAAAAGCAAATAAAAACCTCTCGCTCGTGGAGCCTGCTCGTTTGCATGATGAAAGAACTTTAGTCATGCAAAGTGACAGGTTAATGATCATAAAATTAAGATGTTTAATCGGTTTAATATAAACTAACCACAGTAGAAGGATGGCGAAGGACTAACAAAGGCCTCGTAGGGGTAGCATCTATCCGACGGATGCTGGCCTGCTTAAAAGCGAGAAGAGCCACCGCAGTCGAACATCTTGCGGCACTGTTAGTAAGTCCTATCCCCACCTCCTCGTGGTGCCATCTGGAGATTTCCTATGGAAACTGCAGACGGGGAAGGGCGAATGGCGAGCCTCCTGCGCCAAAAAAATAGGATTAGTCGGTTGGGCTACGGCCTAATAAGCCGTAACCGTAAAAAAAAACACAAACTCCGAAACAACCACAAGCCTCGGATAAAACGGACCGGATTTATGTTGACGACCCTTGAAAAAAAGAAAAAAGGACAAAGATCTTCGGCTTCGTACGTGGAATGTCAGGTCCCTAAACAGGCCACGTGCAGCCGAACAACTTGCGAACGCCCTAGACCGCTATAAAGCGGACATCACCGCCATCCAGAAAATGCGATGGAATGGAAGCAGATGAAAAACTGCGATATTTACTACGGCGACTGCTATAGGGAGAGAGGACAACGATTGTTTGGATGCGGATTTGTTGTTTGAGGTGGACTAAGGCAAAAAGTCCTAAGCTTTCGGCATGTGAGCGAACGCCTCATAACAATCCGTATCAAGGCTGCATTTTTTAACATCAGCCTGATCTGCGCCCACGCCCCCACGGAAGACAAGGATGACTCCGCCAAAGATGAGTTCTACGATCTCCTAGACAGAACGTATGCCCAATTTCCCAGCTATGACATCAAAATTGTACTAGGAGACTTCAATGCTAAGCTGGGTAAGGAAAGCATATTTAAACGAGTCATCGGCAAACATAGCCTACACGACACCACCTCCGATAACGGACACAGGCTGATTGATCTTGCTACGGGGCGAAATCTCCTTCTAGCCAGTACGCGCTTCCCGCACCTCGATATACACAAAGGCACCTGGCGGTCTTTTGATCAATCGACTACCAACCAGATTGATCACATCGCGATCGACGTCAGACACTCCTCCACTATTCTCGATGATTGAACTTCCCGAGGAGCTAACATCTACTCAGATTACTATCTAGTAGTAGCCAAGATGCGCTTACGGATATCACGAACGCAACGGAGTAGAGTAAGAATACAAAGTTATGACGTCGGAAAGCTACTATCGCCAGAAACCGATCGTGCTTTTACCGATCGCGTCTCCCTTAAGCTCTCCAATTCACCTGAATCCTCCACACTATCAATAGAACAGCAGCGGAGCCTTTGCAAACAAGCCCTGAAAAGCTCTGCATCCGAAATGTTGGGTTTCAAGGCTCCACCACGAAGAAGCACCTGGTTCGATGACGAGTGCAGGAGGATTCACACAGCGAAGCAGAAGGCATATAAGGACTCGCTGCATGAAAGAACAAGAGCAGCTCGTGAGCTCTACGAGTTAAAAAGAAGGGAGGAGCTTCTTAGAAGAAAGAAGAAAGAGCACGAGAAGCGCGCGAGTGAGGATTTGGAGAGGTGCTACTGCAGGCGTGACGTTCGAAAGTTTTATCAACAGATAAAGCGAACATGCCAAGGTTATAAAGCCAGAACGGAAGCCTGCAGGGACGAGAACGGACATCTAGTAGTAGAACCGCAGTCGATGCTAAGAATATGGAAAAACCACTTCTGCGGACTGTATAACGGCGATGTTAGTCAATATACCGCTGTCAGGCAGAATGATCCATTTCTAATCGACGGAGACCGCAGAGAATTCTATCCCCCTAACCTCGACGAAGTTAAGATTGCCATATCGAAGCTCAAGTCGAATAAAGCTGCTGGCGCAGACGGACTGTCTGCTGAGCTCTTCAAGGCAGCTGGGGATGACCTGGTTGGGAGCATGCACCAGCTCATCCGTAAGATATGGTTAGAGGAAAGCATGCCCGAGCAATGGAGTCTCAGCATCGTATGCCCGATCCACAAGAAAGGAAAACCCTCTGATTGCGCCAACTATAGGGGAATAAGTCTCCTTAACATCGCCTACAAAATCTTCTCTGCCGTTTTGTGTGAACGCCTGAAGCCTTTTGTAAATAAGCTGATAGGTCCTTATCAGTGCTGATTCAGGTCAGGGAAGTCCACCATCGACCAAATCTTCACACTACGGCAGATCCTGGAAAAAACCAATGAATTTCAAGTCGACACTCACCACCTATTTGTCGACTTCAAAGCCGCATACGACAGCGTAACTAGAGACGAGCTATACAACGCTATGTCTACCTTTGACATACCTGCTAAACTCGTCAGACTATGCAGGATGACTTTGGAGAATGCTCGCTGCTCCATCCGAATCGGTGAACACCTTACCGATAGTTTTGATGTCAAAAAGGGATTTAGGCAGGGCGATGCGCTGTCGTGTGATTTCTTCAACATCATATTGGAAATGATTGTGCAAAAATCACTGGCCAATAGAAGAGGCACAATCTATTTCAACTCCTCGTAACTCCTTGCATACGCCGGCGACATTGACATAACAGGTAGATCACAGCGAGATGTCAATGAGGCGTTTGCGAGTATCGAGATGGAGGCGGCGAAAATTGGTTTGGCGGTAAACGAGGGCAAAACTAAATATATCCTGTCATCAAAAAAGGACGCTTACAAGCGACGTCTCGGCCAGAATGTTTGTATAGGCAGATATAAGTTCGACGTAGTTAAGGACTTCGTCTGCCTTGGCTCCGCGTGAGCTGGAACAACGACATCAGTTCCGAAATCAAACGCAGAATCACTCTTGCCAATCGCTTTTCTTTGGGCTCAGGAGGCAACTGAGTAATAGAGCCCTCTCCCGAACGACAAAGTTGACTCTACATATATAGGACACTTATCATCCCGGTCCTGTTGTACGGCGCAGAAGCATGGACACTATCAAAAGCGGATGAGGAGGCCCTTGATTTATAATATATATATATATATATATATATATATATATATATATATATATATACCGAAAAATGGAAACACGTTTAGTTTTTTTTATGAAACCACTTTACTTGTTGACGGCCGATATTCAAGTGAACGACCACACAGTTAAATATAAAAATGCTTACTTACTAATTACTTACTAATAGAGAGTGAGAGCGAACAAAAAAGAACGGAACAAATAAATGAGCATAATATTATGCATTCTCTAAACTATTCAGCGTAGTATGCTCGTGTGCTCTTTTCTATAAGCCCAAGTATGTACATAGTGGGGACAGTGTACATAGTGGGCTGAGCATATGACTCCTCCCGACCTAATATGGACAGCATCTCTTTGTGAAGAAGATGGGAATATCCATAAGAAATACAGGCTGATAAGTCTTAGCTATGTCTGTTATGTTTTTATTATATCATATATGGGTTCTTAATTGTTTACGCATCTTATCACTTTTACTAATATAAATTATATGTTAAATGTAAATAATAATGTTGAAAGTTAATGTTAATGTTAAGTTTTAGCAGTCTAATATGTTCATTAAGAGTTAAATGGAATCTTTCGATTACTGAATTACCTGTATGGGTGTTTGGTGACGTAAAGTGGAAAATTACATTTTCTTTACTCAAAAAGTTTTTGATATACGCGGTATTGAACTCGTTATCAGCTACTATCTTTTTCGGTTTGCTCAAACAAGCGAATCTTTGTTGAAGAATATCTACTATTGTTATTGAGTTCCTGTCTAATATGGGATGGATTGAAGCATGTTTGGTTAGTTTATCAATGCATGTAAGAAACATTGTATTTTTATTGAAGAACCATATGTCAATGTGTAAAATTTCATTTGGTCTACTAGGTGTTTCTGTAATCATCAAATGTGGCCTAATCGGGTGTCGATCGTACTTGCACATGTTACAAATAATACAATTGTTTATAAATTTGTACGTTTCTAATCTTAAGTTCGGGTAGTAATAAGAATTTTTTAATTCCAAAAACGTTTCGTCAATACCTCTATGATTTCTTTCGAGGTGGACTTTTTCGATAAGTTCTAATGCTTTTTCCTTGTCCGTTATATCAATAAGTAGTTTGGTACATCTAAGAACTTTCATACCCGGGGAATTCGAGAAATATTTCACTATTGTTTTTTGAAGACATATGAAGATGTCGTCGTCTTCACAATATATTCCAAATATACCTTTGACGGGCATAAGTTCTCTCAAAATCTTCAGGACATGGATTTCATCATATTCTTTTAATTTAATTATTATTCTTCTCTTCTTTTTATACAAGATTTTATCTATTTTCGTATTGAAATTTCCTTTTTCTACTACTAACTGAGTTTTATAAATATTCAATGGAGTTTCAGTAATATAGATATGATCGTTGAGATTTTCAACTCCGCTATGTATGGTAGCTACGTCGGATCTAATTTCCTCTTGACCTATACAGTTAATATTTAATCGGCTTAAGAAGTCTGCTACATTGTTTTCCTTACCTTTAATGTAGTCGATATTAAAATCATACTCATTAAGTCTTATTTTCCATCTCTGCAACTTAGAGTTAGGCTCTTTCAAAGAATTTAACCATATTAAGGGTCGATGATCCGTTTGTATCCTAAATTTACGTCCAAATAGATACGGTCTGAAGTACTTTGTAGCCCACACGATAGACAAAAGTTCTTTCTCGATAGTACTGTAATTAATCTCGTGACTATTTAAGGTCCGAGATGCAAAAGCAATGGGGTGGCAATTCTGGGAAAGAACTGCACCTAAAGCCGCATTACTTGCGTCTGTCGTGAGCGTGAATGTTTTTGAAAAGTCGGGGTAGGCTAGAACAGGACAAGTACATATAAGTTCTTTAAGTTTATTAAAGGACTCAATATATTGTCTGTTATTAGTATTCATTTTAGCATCCTTTTTTAAGGATGAGGTCATTGGAAGGGCTACTTTAGAGTAGTCCTTAATGAATTTTCGATAAAATCCGGTGACACCTAAAAAGGATTTGATTTGCTTTTTGGTTCGAGGAATTTGAATTTTTTTTATAATCTCTATTTTGTTAGGATTAGGCTTAATACCATTATCCGAGATTATGTGGCCTAAGTACTCTGTTTCGCGTTTCAGGAAGTTACATTTATTGATTTGCACTTTAAGATTATATTCTTTGAGTTTCTTAAAAATCTTATTCAATGAGTCAATGTGTTCCTGAAGCGAGGTTGAAAAAATGAGTATGTCGTCAAGATATACAACGCATATTCGATTAATAAACTCTTCAAGTACTTCGTTCATCATTCGCTGAAACGAAGCAGGTGCATTTTTTAACCCGAAGGGCATACGAGTGAATTCATAATGACCATTTTCTGTGGAAAATGCAGTCTTATGTCTATCTTCTTTACATATAGGGATTTGGTGGAAGCCCTTCGCAAGGTCAATAGTGGTGAAATATTGGGTTTTTCCTAATTTCGATAAGATATCTTCAATATTGGGAATTGGAAACTTATCTTCTATTGTTACGTCGTTCAGTTTTCTATAGTCAACCACAATACGCCACTTTTGCTGCCCTGAGTTGTCGACTTTTTTTGGGACGACCCATATGGGAGCATTATAGGGACTCCTGGACTTAGTTACTATTCCTGAATGAAGCATTTCAGAAATTTGTTTGTCCACTTCGTTCTTATGGGCCTCTGGATATCTATATGCTTTAGTAAATATAGGAATATCATTTTTGGTTGGAATTTTGTGGCTGTATTGGGTGACTGCAGAAAGGGCTTCGCCTTCCAAATAAAATATGTCTTTAAACTTTTTAATAGTGTTCGTTAATAGTTTAATTTCCTCCGAGTTGAGGCTGTCTAGTTTAAGTTTTTGGGTAATTATTTCTATGTCTGGTTTGATAAAATGTATATCCGGCGAAATACGGCTTAAATGAACGATTTCGTTAGGGCAGGGCTGATTATCTAATTGATTTGGAGGGTTGTCAAAAATTAAAGGCAAAACTGCGACACTTGTTATTAGCAGAGAATTTTTTAGATCTATTATGGCTTGTAATGGCTTTAAAACATTACATCCTATTATTCCGTCAAAATGAGTATTCAAATCTAATTCTAGCATTTCGATGCTTACATTAGGCTTTTTGAATTCCTCGAAGAGTGGAATTATAATTTTTGAGGACGTACTCATGCTTGAATTGATCGACCTTAGGAGAATGGGCTTGTTTAAGTCCGTTTTGAAGGACTTGTCAAAGAGGCCTTTTTGAATAAGTGACGTGCCTGCTCCAGAATCAACTAGTAATTTAATTGGTTTTGAGTTTGTTTGGACCACTATACAGGGTAGTGATCGGATGTTGGTAATTGAAAATTTTGGTATTCAATCTCTTCAGGATTTTGTGATGATTGTAGGTTTAAATGGTCTATTTCCATTGATTGATTTTGGTTTCTAAAAGAACCGGATGAGGTTGTATTTTGTATTGGGTTATTTCCTTTGTTTTTATGTCTACCGAAAGTGGGTATTGCAGGGGAAGTTTGCCTAGTGTGGCCAGGGCCATTGTACCTGTAGTTAGGGACTTGAGAAATTGGAAAATTGGTTGGGTAATTGTTATTGTTTTGGGCTCTAATATTGGGTGAAAAATTGTGGCTAGTTGGGCTATTGCGATGAAAGTTGTTATAAGAATTTGAATTTGTGGGTTGGAAATTTCTAGGATTAGTATCATATTGTCTAGAGTTCAAAGATGGAAAAGATTTCTCAAAATTATCTGTTTCCACTAAGATCGTCTTTGCTTCTCTAAAATTTGATGGGTTACGAGCTTGGAGAATCAGTTTTGGTCCGCTAGGTAATTTGTTAATGAATAATTTTAGAGTCATTGCCTCATTTTGTGCACAACTGAACCAAGAAGGAGAGTTTTCGGAAAGACCTGATTTTATATTTAATTTAGTTAATAAGCTTAGTGTATTGTTATAAAAAAATTTTACGGAATATTCGAATCTTAACATTTGTATGGAATTAATAATACTCTCGAAGCTTTCATCTATACTACAATTAGAGATAAGGATGTTTTTAATTGAGGGCCAATCAGTAGGGTTATTATTATTTATTAGGACAATATTTGCACTACCTTTTATTTTTTGTCTTATTCTAAGTTCTAAAAACCCCCTAGAAATTTCATCTAACTGTTGACAATATTTGTAAATGTAATCTACTTCTTTTAAAAAAAATTCCAACTCTTCAGGGTTTCCGGAATATTCTGAAATGTCCTTAACTAAATCTAATATACTTAAGTTCGCCATACCTTCTTTTTACTATCGATTGTGTATATGTAATAATTACAACTGTAGGTGATCGTGTTGAATTGCGGGATATGGTGGACTGGTTTGTAGATGACTGGTGTATGAGGATAACTGTGATAACTGGATATGATGGAACTGCTAACTTTATTGTAGATAATTGTTGAAAAATGTGGATGTGGAAAATATGTATATATATGTAGGTATTTATTATAGTATAGATGGTTATGGATGGTAGATAGCAACGATGAATTAATATATATGTATATGTTTGTCTTAAATTAGTTTTTGTTGCTTTTCATCTGATTTATATTTCGTAGTAAGCTATCACTTAAAAACTTAGTTTATTGAGTTATTTATACACATTTAACTTTTTAATTTATAATTCTTTCACTAAGAGAGCACGTTTTTCAGCTACCGACTGCGCCATTTATAATATATATATATATATATATATATATATATATATATACCGAAAAATGGAAACACGTTTAGTTTTTTTTATGAAACCACTTTACTTGTTGACGGCCGATATTCAAGTGAACGACCACACAGTTAAATATAAAAATGCTTACTTACTAATTACTTACTAATAGAGAGTGAGAGCGAACAAAAAAGAACGGAACAAATAAATGAGCATAATATTATGCATTCTCTAAACTATTCAGCGTAGTATGCTCGTGTGCTCTTTTCTATAAGCCCAAGTATGTACATAGTGGGGACAGTGTACATAGTGGGCTGAGCATATGACTCTTGGTCGGTTCGAGAGGAAGATCTTGCGCGTGATCTTTGGCCCTATAAACGCAGACGGGGGATGGAGGAGAAGATTCAACCACGAACTTTACGGGCTATACAGCGACATGAGCCTGGTCAGGCGTCTACGGATTCAACGCCTAAGATGGCTGGGCCATGTAGAGCGAATGGACACCACAGCTCCAGCCCGGAGAGTCATTGAATCCAACCCCGAGGGACGAATAAGCTGAGGACGGCCGCCCTTAAGATGGCGCACACAGGTGGAAGGGGACCTCAGCCAGATGGGTGTGTGGCAATGGAAACGGCTAGCGAAAGATCGTGCTAGATGGAGGGGCATGTTGGTTGAGGCCCAGGTTCACCCCGAACTGTAGCGCCCACTAAGAAGAAGAAGAAGAACCACAGTAGAAAAGTATTTTATGGCTTTCGCAGGCTACATATTTGGGGTTAAGTAATGCGGGATTCCTGATACTAAACTTTGATCAGGTTCGACACCTTCAGATGAGAGAGGGAACGAGCAAACAGAGCAAAGAAGTTGATTGCCTTTAACGTGGCAAATACCAGCTTCAATCTTCGTCCCCGCTCAATTCACCCAATCTCCGCTTGGCCTCCCCTGGATAGCTGCCCTACTATCTGGCAGGTGTTAAGCCAATGTGCAGCGACCCAAACCCACTGTCCCTAGGGAAAGAGGAACCTGGCTCTCCAGTTTGGGGGTTGCGCTTATAAGTTAAATCGTGTATGTATGTATGTTGGCTTTACAATCCTTGATGGACCAAAGCCGAGCTTCTCTCAATCACCCATGTTGTGTGTGATTTTAATTTCCCATAGGTGAAAGGTACCTTCAGTTTATTGCCGGTTCCGAACGGCGAATTTCGAGAAGCTTTTCGTGTGGATGTAGTCCGGAAGTGCCGGACATTCGATTCAATTTCCTCTTCGTCCCTGCAGCTTCTGCCGAAGTCATCGTAGGGCTGGTCTAGTCGAACTGCATGGTAGGATAGCATGCAGTGCCCGGTGAGAGCACCGACTGCCAGTCGAATATTCCCACGATTGAACTTCAGCAGATTTTCCGTTCTTTCCTTATCGTAGACGGGCCAAGTCGATCTCGCCGTTGCGCATGTATCTAAGCGACACCATCGCTTATTGGCTTTCAATAATAGCTCGTCATGCCTGCAGTAACACCTCTCCAAATCCTCAATCGTGCGCTTCTCTTCTGAGAAGCTTATGTTCCTCCCTTCTTTTTAACTCGTAGAGCTCACGGGCTTGTTCTTTAATGCAGCGAGGCTTCACATGCCTCCTGCTTCGTTGTGTGAATCTTCTGCTGTCATCATCGAACCAGGTATTTCTTCGCGGAGGAGCCTTGAAGCCCAAAACTTCAGTTGCAGTGCTTTTCAGGGCTTGTTTGCAAAGATTTCACTGTTGTTCTGTTGACGGCGTGTATGGTTGAGGTGTATTGGAGAGCTTAAGGGAGACGCGATCGTTAAAAGCACGAGCGGTCTCTGGCGATAGTAGCCTTCCGACATCATAACTTTGTATTCCTACTCTACTCGGCTGCGTTCGTGGTATCCGTAGGCTCATCTTGGCTACTACAAGTGTCTGACGTCGTTCGCGATGTGATCAATCTGGTTGGTAGTCGATTGATCAAAAGACTGCCAGGTGCCTTTGTGTATATCGAGGTGCGGGAAGCGCGTACTAGAAGGAGATTTCGCCCCGTAGCAAGATCAATCAGCCTGTGTCCGTTATCGGAGGTGGTGTCGTGTAGGCTATGTTTGCCGATGACTCGTTCAAATATGCTTTCCTTACCCAGCTTAGCATTGAAGTCTCCTAGTACAGTTTTGATGTCATAGCTGGGACATTGGGCACACGTTCTGTCTAGGAGATCGTAGAACTCGTCTTTGGCTGAGTCATCTTTGTCTTCCGTGGGGGCGTGGACGCCGATCAGGCTGGTGTTAGGAAATTAGCCTTGATATGGATCGTTATGTGGCGCTCGCCCATATGCCTAAAGCCAAGGACTTTTCGCCTTAGTCCACCTCGAACAACAAATCCGCGCCCGAGCAATTGTTTTCCTCTCTCCCTATAGCAGTCGCCATAGTAAATGTCGCAGTTTTTCATCCGCTTTATAGCGGTCTAAGGCTTCCGCAAGGCTTTGGGACCTAACATTCTACGGACAGAGCCGAGGATTATTGTTCCTTTTTCGTTTCTTGCAACGTTGACAACGTTAATCCAGTCCGCTTTATCCGAGGCTTGTAGTTGTTTCTGAGCAATTGACATTGAGCCCATCCGACATTAATTCTGTTTTGTGGCGCAGGATGCGCGCCATTCGTCCTCTTGTTACTAACGATATCCATGGCCAGTAAATGTCCAGATAGTACCACGAGAAGGTGGAAGTAGGACCTGGCTAACAGAGCTGCAAATCGTTCGGCTGCAGAGGTCCTTACTCGCTTTTTTTTAGTGGACCAACACCCGTTGACAGATGCTACTCCTACGAGGCCTTTATTAGTCTTTTACCATCCCAGTGCTGAAATTAGACGCAGAATAACTCTAGCCAACTGTTGTTTCTTCCGGCTCAAGAGGCAATTGAGCCAGTAGAGCCTTAAGAACAAAGCAACTATGTATGCTTATTGGATTCCATGGATATATTCAAACAAATCATTCGCACCTTCACATTCTTCTGGGAAATGAATCATAAGTAGAAAATCCTCCTGCACGTTCTGCTCCAAAGTGCAACTCATTGCTATTCCAAGGTCTTCAAGAGGTTCCACTCACTTCCACCTCATTTCCCATAAAGTCCTGATTTACTATCGATCCGCCAACCGCCGGCTCACGCCCACCTGCAGGCCAGCTATGCTTGCATCGACTTCCAATTACTTGCTGCCCCTATTCAATTGTTCAATCTACGCTCAATTGTTCCACGAACGTGTTAGACCGAACACGGCACCAAATCCCCTTATCACGTACGCCCCATCTATCAGGGATCCCGAATGAATTCTCACAAAAAGGACGACGAAACCGTCCGTACGACGACGACGTGTAGTAAATTCAGATAAAAACGCACAAAAATGGACAAAAAACAGAAAAACTGCAAGCGAAGGACCTAAGCGGGAGCATTCAAGCAACGACGCAAAACGCATTTCATTAATCCGTAGATGTAATTTCAGTTTTAAATTGGAGCCCAATTGGTGGTTTGTATTTTAAAACAGCCTTACGTGACCGGAGTGAATAAAAAAGCCACGCAGAGAGGAGAAAACCCAGAAAAAGAACTGCAGCATTGTGCAACATAGGTGGTCATTATGAAAGATACTATACACCTTGACTGGGAGACCGCTGCTGCTACCATCGCTGCCGCCGCCGTATAAAAGTTGAATGGAAGCACGAAGAGTTGGTCGCTTTATCTGTTTCGCATTTCTCTTTTAGCCGTGCCCCTCCTTGGGCTGGATGTGTCTGTTTGGGTGGTGTGCAATGTGGATTATTCGGATGCAAGGATGCTGAAGTGAAGTAAATAGCATGCGAATCCGAATAGGGGCGGTAGGGTGAAACGGAAACTGTTTCAAACCGTGGTTACGGTAAGAGTGGTTCAAGGCTTATTTGGTTTTTGTCGGACGCTTGGGAGGAGGTTGTGCTTTTTTCACTGGTCACTGGTCACAGTATACGGCTAAGCAGGGGATCAAATGAAGGCAAATTAACGAATTAACGAATAGAGGCAGAAGGTCTGCATTCAAATCGGTAATGGAGCGGAAAACTGTCAGTCAAACGAGCGTTTGACAGCCAGGGAGCGGAACGTGATGAGCTATGATTGAGCGGGTAAGATTGGAAGGTGTTGGAGGAGATTCGGCGAATGTCAGATGTTCATATAGAGGGTACGAGGTTATGCTGAACAGGATCGCACTACCGAGATCCATATCCAAGAACTGGGAGCAATGAAATGGATCTGATCACGTCTATGAGCCTAGCATATTATTCAGTAATGTTATTAGGAGTGGTAATCTGTATCTTGGCAACGAAGTCGACCTATTTCTGAGCGGATGGTGACCGGTGATCAAAAATGAATCCCAACAACCTCAAGTGGCAATGGTCGCGGTCAATTTGCGGGGAGTAGGCGCAAACAGTGGTTGTTCATTTCAGAACAGACAGAAAGGTATTCAGCATTTTTGGTGGACTATGAGCTACTTCTGGATGGTGAAAGACTAACAAAAGCTAAGTAGAAGTAGCATCTGCCGACGGGCGCTTCTTCTTCTTTGATGGCGCTACAGTTCAGGGTGAACCAGGGCCTCAACCAACAAGCCTCTCCAGCCGGCCCGATCTTTGGCCAGCCGCTTCCAGTGCCGCACGCCCAATTGGTTGAGGTCCCCGTCCACGTGTGGGCGCCACCTTAAATGCGGTCGTCCTCTGCTGCGTCGTCCCTCGGGGTTGGAGTCGAAGACTCTTCGGGCCGGAGCGTTCATGTCCATTCGCTCTACGTGGCCTAGCCATCTTAGACGTTGGATCCGAAGACGTCTAACCAGGCCGATGTCGCTGTACAGCCCGTACTGTTATTGGTTGAATCTCCTCCTCCATTCTCCGTTTACACAAACGGGACCAAAGATTGCACGCAGAATTTTCCTCTCGAAACGTCCAAGAGCCTCTTCATCCGCTTTTGATAACGTCCAAGCCTCAGCGCCGTAGAGGAGGACCGGGATGATTAAGGTTTTGTAGAGGGAAACCTTAGTTTTTCGAGAGAGGGCTCTACTACTCAATTGCCTCTTGAGCCCGAAGAAGCAGCGATTGGCAGGAGTTATTCTGCGTTTTATCTCAGCGCTGGTGTCGTTGCTGCTTGTCACTATCGAGCCAAGGTAGACGAAGTCCTTGACTACTTCAAAAATATAGCTGCCGAAGGTGACTTTCTGACCTAGACGTCGGTGTCGTGCGTCTTTCTTTGATGACAGCATATATTTGCTCTTGTCCCCATTTACCCTTAGACCCACTTTAGTCGCTTCAGCTTCAATGCTTTCGAATGCCTCATTGACGTCAATGTCATCTGCGTAGGCAAGCAATTGTGTAGCCTTGAAGCAGATCGTACCTCTCTTATTTGCCGCAGAGTCCCGCACGATCTTTTCAAGGATAATGTTGAAGAAATCACATGACAGTGCGTCACCCTGTGTAACACCTTTTTTAACATCAAAGGGGTCGGTTAGTTCACCTCCGACCTTAATGGAGCAGCGAGAGTTCTCCATAGTCATTCAGCACAGTCTGACGAGCTTGGCAGGAATGTTAAAACATGACATGGCTCTGTATAGCTCGTCTCTATAAACACTGTCATACGCGACTTTAAAGTCGACGAAAAGATGGTGCGTGTCGACTTGGAATTCATGGGTCTTCTCCAAGATCTGCCGTAGTGTAAATATTTGGTCTATCGTGGATTTTCCTGGCCTGAAACCACACTGGTACTAACCTATCAGATTGTCCACGAACGGTTTCAGGCACTTGCACAGTACCGCAGAGAGGACCTTGTACGCGATGTTCAGGCGGCTTATCCCTCTGTAATTGGCGCAGTCATAGAAGTCTCCTTTCTTATGGACCGGGCAAAAGATACTGAGATTCCATTCATCGGACATGCGTTCTTCCGACCATATCTTGCAGATGAGTTGGTGCATGTTTCTAACCAGCTCATCGCCAGCTGCTTTAACCAGCTCCGCGTGGAGTCCGTCTGCTCCAGCAGCTTTTAAGTTTCGATATCGCTATCTCAACATCGTCTAGGTCGGGTGGACGGGATTCTCCTTCGTCTTCGTTCATTGTGAATGGTTCGCTCTGCCTGACGGCGGCATTTTGACTATCATCGCCGTTATACAGTCTGCAGAAGTGGACCTTCCACAATCTCAGCATCGACTGTGACTCCACTACTAGTTGTCCGTGCTCATCCCTGCAGGCTTCTGCTCTGGCTTTATAGCCTTGGCATGTTCGTTTTACTTTCTGGTAAAATTTTCGAACGTCGTTCCTGCAATAACATCTCCTCTCTCACGTGCTCCTTCTTTTTCCTTCTCAGAAGCGCATGCTCCTCCCTCCTTTTCTGTACATAGAGCTCGCGGGCAGCTCTCGTCCGTTGATGCAATGTGGCCAATGTGTCTGCACTCAAACAAACCACGGGTTTCTCGACGGTGGTGGCTCGAAACCGAGTATATCTGAGGCAGCCTTTGTAATGTCTTTCTGAGAACGACTCCATTGCGGTTCTATGGTTTCTGCAGATTGCATCGGGACCTGAGAGAACTTGAGGGAGACTTGATCGGCGAAGGTCCTGGCGGTCTCCTGCGATTGCAGCTTTCCGACGTTAAATTTTGGTGTTCTTACTCGACTCCGTTGGCTCCGAGAAATTCGCATCCGTACCTTGGCTGTAACAAGGTAATGATCCGAGTCGATGTTGGCTCCTCGAAAGGTTCGGACATCTAGGATGCTCCAGGAGTGTCTGCCGTCGATGGCAATATGATCAATTTGGTTGGTTGTCGATTTATCGAAAGATCGCCAGGTCCCCTTATGGATGTTGAGGTGTGGGAATCGTGTAATTGCTACTACCAGGTTATGTCCCGCCATAAAGTCTACTAGCCTTAGTCCGTTTTCTGACGTGGTGTTGTGTAGGCTGTGCTTTCCAATGACCCGTTCAAAGATAGCTTCCTTACCCAGCTTCGCATTGAAATCTCCTAGAACGATTTTGGTGTCATATCTAGGACATGGGGCATATGATCTGTATAGGAGAAGTCTTCTTTATGTCGGTCGTCTTTCTCCTCTGTGGGGGCATGGATGCCTATTAAGCTTATGTTGCCGAGATTGGCCTTGATGCGGATAATTATGAGGCATTCGCATACATACTGGAAGCTTAAGACTTTTTTCCTCAGTCCGCCTCGAACAACAAATCCGCATCCGTCAGTGTTCTTTATTTCCTCTGTAGCAGTAGTACATATCACAGCTTTTCATCCGCTTTTTGCCTGGCCCATCCCATCGCACTTTTTGAAACGCTGTAATGTCTGCCTTATAGCAGTCCGTAGAGTTGATCAGTTGTTCGGCTGCACCTGGTCTGTTGAGGGACCTAACGTTCCAGGTGCAGAACCGAAATTCGTTTCCTTTTTGACGTTTGCGGGGGTCGTCAACATGTAATCCGTCCGTATCCGAGGCTATTGGTTGTCTCTGAAAAAAATGTTTGATTTAAGCGATAGGGATGTTAGCCCTAAGCGCAACCCCCAACCTGGAGGGCCAGGTTCCTCTTTCCCCAGGAACAAGGGGTCGGGTCGCTGCACACATTGGTTCACTACCTGGCGGGTGCCAGTATAGCTATCCAGGGGAGGCCACGCGGAGGCTGTGTGTCAACTTGGATTATGCAGGGACAGAGATCGAAGCTGGCGTTTGCCAAGTTAAACCCGATCAACTTCTTTGCCCTGTTTGTTCGCTCCCCTCTCCCCTGCCGACGGGCGCTGGTCCACTAAAAAAACCGAGTAAGAGCCTCTGCAGTCGGACACCATGAAGCTCTGTTAGCGAGGTCTTACTTCCACCTCCTTGTGGTACCATCTGGAAATTTTTCTGACCATGCAAATTACAAACGGAAGAGGACGAATGGCGAGCATTTGGCGCCACAAAACAGGATTAATTTCGGTTGGGTTATGGACTAGCAGACCTTACATGGAAAACCCCAAAATTGCTCAGAAGCAGCAACAAGCCCTGGATAAAAGGGACCGGATTAATGTTGACGACCCTTGTAAGGAACGAAAAAAGGATAATGATCTTTGGCTCTGTATGTGGAAGATCCCTAAGCAGACCACGTGAAGCCGAACAACTTGCGCCCTAGACCGCTATAAAGCGGACATAATAGCCATCAATGAAATGCGATGTACCGAGTCTAAAGCGGATGAAAAACTGTACCATCTACTACGGCGACTGCTATAGAGAGAGAGAGAGAGGACAACGATTGATCGGATACGGATTTGTCGTTCGAGGTGGACTAAGGCAAAATGTCCTAAGCTTTCGGCATGTGAGCGAACGTCTCATAACTATCCGTATCAAGGCTACATTTCGTAACATCAGCCTGATTTGCGTCCACGCCCCCACGGAAGACAAGGATGACTCCGCCAAAGATGAGTTCTACGATCTCCTAGACAGAACGTATGCCCAATGTCCCAGCTCTGACATCAAAATTGTACTAGGAGACTTCAATGCTAAGCTGGGTAAGGAAAGCATCTTTGAACGAGTCATCGGCAAACACAGCCTACACGACACCGCATCTGATAACGGACACAGGCTGATTGATCTTGCTAGGGAGCGAATCTTCTTTTAGCCAGTACGCGCTTCCCTCATCTCGATATACACAAAGGCAATTGGCGGTCGCCAGGTACATCGCGATGACGTCAGACACTCCTCCACTATTCCTGATGTTCGGCCTTTCCGAGGAGCTTGTAGTAGCCAAGATGCGCCTACAGATATTACGAATGCAGCGGAGTAGAGTATGAATACAAAGTTATGACGTCGGAAAGCTACAATCGCCAGAAACCACCCGTGCTTTTACCAATCGCGTCTCCCTCAGGCTCTACAATACAAATCAATCCACCACGCTTTCAATAGAAAAACAGTGGAACCCTTGAAAACAAGCCCTGAAAAGCACTGCAACTGAGGTTTTGGGCTTCAAAGCTCCAGCGCCAAGAAACACCTGGTTCGATGACAAGTGCAGGAGGATTCACACAGCGAAGCAGAAGGCATATAAGGACTCGCTGCATATAAGAACACTAGCAACTCGTGAGCTCTACGAGTTAAAAGAAGGGGGGAGCATAGGCTTCTCAGAATAAAGAAGAAAGAGCACGAGAAGCATGCCATTGAGGATTTGGAGAGGTGTTACTGCAGGCGCGACGTTCGAAAGTTTTATCAACAGATAAAGCGAACATGCCAAGGTTATAAAGCCAGAACGGAAGCCTGCAGGGATGAGAACGGACACCTAGTAGTAGAACCGCAGTCGATGCTGAGAATATGGAAAAACCACTTCTGCAGATTGTGTAACGGCGATGTTGGTCAATATATCGCCTTCGGGCAGAATGATCCATTTCTTAACGACGAAGACGGCAGAGAATTCCGTCCCCCTGACTTTGAAGAAGTTAAGATCGCCATATCGAAACTCATGCCGAATAAAGCTACTGGCGCAGACGGACTGTCTGCTGAGGTCTTTAGGGCGGCAGGAGATCACCTGGTAAGAAGCATGAACCAGCAAAATATGCGTGAGGAATGGAGTTTCAGAATCGTTTGCCCGATCCGCAAGAAAGGAGACCCCTCTGACTGCGCCAACTACAGAGGGATAAGTCTCCCTAACGTCGCCTTCAGAATCTTCTCAGCCGTTTTGTCTGAGCGCCTGAAGCCTTTTGTAAATAAGCTTATAGGTCTTTATCAGTGTGGCTTCAAGCCAGGGGGGTCCTCCATCATCCAAATCTTCGCACTACGGCAGATCCTGGAAGAAGCCAATAAATTTCTAGTCGACACTCACCATACGACAGTGTAATTAGAGATGAGCTATACACCGCCATGTCTCCCTTTGACATCCCTGCTAAGCCCGTCAGACTATGCAGGACGGCGTTGGAGAATGCTCGCTGCTCCATCTGAATTCGTGAACACCTGAGCGATAGTTTTGATGTCAAAAAAGGATTTAGACAGGGCGATGCGCTACCTCTTGATTTTTTCAACATCGTATTTGAAATGATTGTGCCAATATCACTGGCCAACACATGAGGCACAATTTATTTCAAAGCCTCACAACTCTTCCCATATGTACGTATGAATGTTGGCGTTACAGTCCATGAATGACCAAAGCCGAGCTTCTCTCAATTGTCCCATTGGTGAAAGGGACCTACTGTTTATTGCCGGTTCCGAACGGCGAAATTCGAATAGCTTTTCTTAACAATTATACTACAGGGGGTTTTGCCAGTACCATACTGAGGAGAACCACGTTCGATGACATGGCTGTTGTGGGGATTCGATCCCATGTCATCGGCGTCAGAGGCCAACACACTACCCACTGCGCCACGGCGCTCTTCCCCTATGCGGTCATCAGAAAAGGACGCTCACCACCGACGTCTTGGGCAGAACGTTTGTATTGGCAGATATAAGTTTGAGGTAGTTAAGGTAGTTGAGACCAACGACATAAGTTCCGAAGGCAACCGTAAAATCACTGTTTCCAATCGCTGTTTCTTCGGGTTCAGGAGGCAATTAAGTAATAGAGCTCTCTCCCAAATGACAAAGTTGACTCTATACAAGACCCTTATCATCCCGGTCATGTACGGTGCGGAAGCATAGACACTCTCAAAAGCGGATAAGGAGGTCCTTATCTCTTTCGAGAGAAGGATTTTGCGTATGATTTTCGGACCTATAAACGCAGGCGGGGGATGCAGGAAAAGATTCAACCACGAGCTTTACGGGCTGTAGAGCGACATAAGTCTAGTCAGGCGTCTACGCCTAAGATGCCTCGGCCCGGCCATGTACAGTTCCAGCCCGGATAGTTTTTGAATCCAACCCCGAGAGACGAGAAAACAGAGGACGGCCGCGCCTAAGATGGCGCACCGAGATATTCTGCCTGTTAGAGGACCCAACAATCTACCCTACTAGAGGTTTTAAACCATCCTATAGGAAGTAGCTAAAAACCGATGGCAGTTCAGATAATAGACGTCTTATCTATCGATATCTGTGGCGCACGATGGTCCCCAATCATTCTAACAAGAAGGATTTGCTCCGTATAGTCCGAGTCATGGCGATTCAACAGCTCACAGCTAGGTGCCAGAACTTCGAAAAATGAGGACAGTGTTTGCGTAACACTGTTTATTGCCAACGCTTCGAGATATAAAGCTAAATCGATCACTACTTACTGCACGCCGGGCGCTGCTCTAGATGTTATGATGAACCTTCCACCTCTTGATATATTTATCAGAGGGTGTGCTCTGAAAGCCATGTCTCGTCTGAAGAGAAATGGCTTTTGGTACAACTCGCATAGGAATAGCGGTGTCCTTGCGCAATAATTGTCCTGTGACCCCTGTCTCATGGACATGCCTTCTGACGCATTGACGCCAGTTATCCTATTGCGTCGTAATTTCACAGTCGAGTTTCCATGGCGTCGGTATTGGCTTTGGCTGGATACTGAACCTGGAAAGGTCTGGGCGGGGGTCCGGTGCTGGAGTCTTCTTTGAAGGCGAAAACAACCGACTGCACTTCTCGTCAGGAAAGTATGCGTCTGTCTTCCAATCAGAGATATACGCAATCCTCATGGCCATGCACTATGGCCATGTGCTATGCACTGTGCTTCTTGTGAAGCACAGGGGGAAGGGGGAAAGCATATGCGTCTGTAGTGACAGCCAAGCTGCACTAAAAGCTGTGTGTAACCCCTTAACTAGCTCCAAATTAGTGCTTGAACTCAAGTCCTTCTTTAACAGAGTCGGCAGACTAGATTCATTAAGGCTTGTATGGGCTCCAGGTCACTCTGGGATTCCAGGAAATGAGATCTCTGATGAACTCGCCAGAATGGGTTCAGAGGAGAGCTTCTCAGGACCTGAACCCGCTCTAGGACTACCTGCGTCCACGGTAAATTCCTACATTAACGATTGTGTATTTAATACACACAACCGTAGATGGAGGGATTGTCCGTGTTGCAGGATGACTAAGCGCGTATGCCTTGATGTCTGCAAAAAATCTGCAGCATTCCTCCTGTCTTTAAGGAGAATCGACTGCAGAAGGCTTGTGGGAGTTATCACGGGCCATTACACTTTAGCCAAGCATCTCTACGTGCTCGGCATCAGTGAGACGCCTACCTGTACTGCTTGTGATGAAGAGGAGGATGATACTGCAGAGCATTTCCTCTGTGATTGTCCCGCCTTTGCTCGCATACAGTGGCGCCCCCTTGGAGCCGACGTGGTGTGTGCCGATTCCCTTAGCTCTACATCACTGAAGCTTCTTCAAATTTTTCACCGGGAAACGGGGAAAATACAGTAATGTAAGGTGTCTTTCTGGAGTACAATGGACTAGTGTTTGCGTCTAAGTGCTCCAGCGGATAGCAGAAGCCTCCAACACAAAAAAAAAAAAAACGAAATACTGCTCTTCTTTGCATAAGTTACTTGACAAATTCCGATCTTTCTACATGTGTTCATTCTCCTTACCACACTCAAGTGGCTCTAGTACACTGGTCATGTTTCTTCTCAATGATTTGCATGTCCCACTTCCTTCTCTGATCTACATACAATCCGATAGAGAAGTGTCTTTTCAATCAGCGCATGCCTCTGTTTACCCAAGAGCTAGCGCCAAATTGATTTAGTCATACATAGGTCCAAAGCACCTCACAGCATCCGCAGTTCTTATTTCCCGGAATCTAACACCTTAAAGGCGTTTGCCATGGAACAAAGCTCTGATTTAGAATCCAATCGAAAGTAGCATGGAATTGAAATTCTCCCAAAAACAGCGGAATCCATAGTGTGAACATGACTAAGTCTGCCTTGACCCCTTCGGTTCACCTAGAAACCAATAAACAATACAAAAACAAAAACAAAAACAAATCAAGCCGTTCTTGACTGCTTCGCATCCGTCCATCGCTGCGTGTGTGTACTCTCCTTTCAAACAAAGAATTGCCCTCAAACATGTCAATAATTCAAAATCAAAAAGTCCCACCTGGTAGTGAGCACCACCGACAGTGATGAGACGCAGGAGGCGGCAAAAGTATCTTGTTAACGTTAATTTACTGGTAAAAAATAAAGCACGCTCATTATGGTCTCTTTTACATGAACCTTTTGCCGTGGATACACGCTTTTACGATACGTGTTGGATACTTTTCGGCTTTAGTATCTTTTCAAGAATGTATCTCCGCATCTACATATTGAAGAACTGGAAGACTGATAACAAAGAACAGATGAACGGAGAGGTAGAGAATAGAAAAAAAACGTATCTAACACCTCGTCTCACCACTTGAGCCAGAACAAACTCAAGGAAATATCTTTGGGGACCTGGTGGTGTGTCCGAATCACCAAGACCAATAGTAGCGATAGGCGGCGTAAGGCTGTCGATGGCCAAAGCGGTGTGTTGTGGATTGTGAATTGGGCACATACCACTCGACCGACCAACAACCGCATCTTTTGCCTACTTGTCCCATCGTCGTTTTCGTCGCCATCGTCCACCGTCCACCGTCGTCATCTTCGTCATCTCGGACGGTCTCGTACCTATATTATGTGTTGTATCTGAGCAAACAAATTACCTCACCGTAAATCGTCGGCTTTTTTTCTTCTCCCAATCTCCAAGCCACCGCCGCCACCGCTCGCTGTTGGCCCAAAGTAAGCTGCTCGAGCTGACCGTTCTTTGTTAAGCAGAAAAAGCATAATGAGACGAATAGCGATCGGCGGCGATGGCGGCGGCGGCGGGTAGTGAAGAGAGTATCGAGATCTAATAGATACGCCGTTTTATTTTGATTTACAATTTTCGAATGATATCACGCGCACACTCTCGCACACACGTACGTGCGGATGATTTGAAAGACGAAAGTGCATGCGAAGGAGTGCAAAGGAGGGGGAGCAGGCATGTCGCCGGGTATCTAGCTACAGCAATTTGGATATTGGTCAAGTTGATTGGGAGAAGAAAGACAGGCTGAGACGTATCTTTGTTTTTGTGTTACGACATGAAATGTATCTGTTCTGGTTTGTTTGGTGACGGTAATCAGGCGGGGACACTCAGCACTTGGGGATTACGGTAAGCTGCGGTTGGATGCTGATTTATTGTGAAGGTTGATGGATGGAATCCTTTTGTGAGAATGTCAGCTTGAGATGGACAGGAGCTAGCTACTGTTGATGACTTAATAGAAATTGAAACTTAGTCTTACTGAGGTTAAGTCGTCCACACTATAAACGGGGACTAGTACACGTTAGCTATAAGAAGCTGCAATACTTCCTTTACTAAGGATATTTCCGTCTTAGCATGGAAACATCTATTACCCTTGTGCAGTGTTGAGGTTTAGCAAGAGATCGGCCTTGCAACCGATAACTTTCCGAGCTTTAACCTTGGATACTGAAGCCACAGGAATTTTTTCCTAAGCTTTCGGCATGTGAGCGAATGCCTCATAACAATCCGTATCAAGGCTACATTTTTTAACATCAGCCTGATCTGCGTCCACGCCCCCACGGAAGACAAGGATGACTCCGCCAAAGATGAGTTCTACGATCTCCTAGACAGAACGTATGCCCAATGTCCCAGCTATGACATCAAAATTGTACTAGGAGACTTCAATGCTAAGCTGGGTAAGGAAAGCATCTTTGAACGAGTCATCGGCAAACATAGCCTACACGACACCACCTCCGATAACGGACACAGGCTGATTGATCTTGCTACGGGGCGAAATCTCCTTCTAGCCAGTACGCGCTTCCCGCACCTCGATATACACAAAGGCACCTGGCGGTCTTTTGATCAATCGACTACCAACCAGATTGATCACATCGCGATCGACGTCAGACACTCCTCCACTATTCTGATGTTCGAACTTTCCGAGGGGTTTACATCGACTCGGACCACTATCTTGTAGTAGCCAAGATGCGCCTACGGTTATCACGAACGGGAGTAGAGTAAGAATACAAAGTTATGACGTCGGAAAGCTACTATCGCCAGAAACCGCTCGTGCTTTTACCGATCGCGTCTCCCTTAAGCTCTCCAATACACCTCAATCCTCCACGCTAGCAATAGAACAGCAGTGGAGCCTTTGCAAACAAGCCCTGAAAAGCTCTGCATCCGAAGTTTCGGGTCTTAAGGCTCCACCACAAAGAAATACCTGGTTCGATGACGAGTGCAGGAGGATTCATACAGCGAAGCAGGATGCATATAAGGGCTCGCTGCATAAAAGAACAAGAGCAGCTCGTGCGCTCTACGAGTTAAAAAGAAGGGAGGAGCATAAGCTTCTTAGAAGAAAGAAGAAAGAGCACGAGAAGCGCGCGATTGAGGATGGAGAGGTGTTACTGCAGGCGTGACGTACGAAAGTTTTATCAACAGATATAGCGAACATGTATGTGTGTATGTTGGCGTTACAGTCCATGAAGAACCTGAGCCGAGCTTCTCTCAATCACCCATGTTGTGTGTGATTTCATTTTTCCCATCTAGGTGAAAGGGACCTACAGTTTATTGCCGGTTCCGAAAGGCGAATTTCGAGAAGCTTTTCATGACAATTTTACTACAGGGGGTTTTGTCAGAACCCCGCTGAGGAGAAACACCGTGAAAAACACGTTCGATGACATGGCTGTGTCGGGATACGATCCCGTGTCATCGGCGTCAGAGGCCAACACACTACCCACTGCGCCAAGGTGCTATCAACATAAAGCGAACATGCCAAGGTTATAAAGCCAGAACGGAAGCCTGCAGGGATGAGAACGGACACCTAGTAGTAGGACCGCAGTCGATGCTGAGAATATGGAAAAACCACTTCTGCCGGCTGTATAACGGCGATGTTAGTCAATATACCGCTGTCAGGCAGAATGATCCATTTCTAATCGACGGAGACCGCAGAGAATTCTGTCCCCCTGACCTCGACGAAGTTAAGATTGCCATATCGAAGCTCAAGTCGAATAAAGCTGCTGGCGCAGACGGACTGTCTGCTGAGCTCTTCAAGGCAGCTGGGGATGACCTGGTTGGGAGCATGCACCAGCTCATCCGTAAGATATGGTTAGAGGAAAGCATGCCCGAGGAATGGAGTCTCAGCATCGTATGCCCGATCCACAAGAAAGGAGACCCCTCTGATTGCGCCAACTATAGAGGAATAAGTCTCCTTAACATCGCCTACAAAATCTTCTCTGCCGTTTTGTGTGAATGCCTGAGGCCTTTTTTGAATAAGCTGATAGGTCCTTATCAGTGCGGATTCAGGCCAGGGAAGTCCACCATCGACCAAATCTTCACATTACGGCGATACTGGAGAAAACCAATGAATTTCAAGTCGACACTCACCACCTATTTGTCGACTTCAAAGCCGCATACGACAGCGTAATTAGAGACGAGCTATACAACGATATGTCTACCATTGACATACCTGCTAAACTCGTCAGACTATGCAGGATGACTCTGGAGAATGCTCGCTGCTCCATCCGAATCGGTGAACACCTTACCGATAGTTTTGATGTCAAAAAAGGATTTAGGCACGGCGATGCGCTGTCGTGTGATTTCTTCAACATCATATTGGAAATGATTGTGTAAAAATCACTGGCCAATACAAAAGGCGCAATCTATTGACGATATTGACATAATAGGTAGATCACAGCGAGATGTCAATGAGGCGTTTGCGAGTATTGAGATGGAGGCGGCGAAAATTGGTTTGGCGCTAAACGAGGGGTAAACTAAATATGTGCTGTCATCAAAAAAGGACGCTCAACACCGACGTCTTGGCCAGAACGTTTGTATAGGCAGATATAAGTTCGAGGTGGTTAAGGACTTCGTCTACCTTGGCTCCGCAGTGACCTGGAACAACGACATCAGTTCCGAAATCAAACGCAGAATCACTCTTGCCAATCGCTGTTTCTTTGGGCTCAGGAGGCAACTGAGTAATAGAACCCTCTCCCGAACGACAAAGTTGACTCTATATAAGACCCTTATCATTCCGGTCCTGTCGTACGGCGCAGAAGCATGGACACTATCAAAAGCGGATGAGGAGGCCCTTGGTCGGTTCGAGTGAAAGATTTTCGTGATTGTTGGGCCTATAAACGCAGACGGGGAATGGAGGAAAAGATTCAACCACGAACTTTACGGGCTGTACAGCGACATGAGCCTAGTCAGGCGTCTACGGTTTCAACGCCTAAGATGGCTGGGCCATGTAGAGCGAATGGACACCACAGCTCCAGCCCGGAGAGTCTTTGAATCCAACCCCGAGGGACAAAGAGGCAGAGGACGGCCGCACTTAAGATGGCGCACACAGGTGGAAGGGGACCTCAGCCAACTGGGTGTGTGGCAATGGAAAAGGCTAGCGAAAGATCGTGCTAGATGGAGGGGCATGTTGGTTGAGGCCCAGGTCCACCCCGAACTGTGGCGCCCACTAAGAAGAAGAAGAAGAATGTCCAAGCCACTGCCTTGCATATGAGAACTAACAAACAAAACTGTTAAAGTGTTGCCTTGGTTTACCAGGATTGACCTGTCCTGTCACCTCAGTCTGAAGGTGGGCGTCTAAAGGGCGTCGGGGCGCAGTGGTTACTGTGTTGGATTCTGGCGCATGATGAACGCGTTCGTATCCCGATAACACCAACGCCATCGAATGTTTATTTCGCCGTGTCCCTCCTCGGCGGAGTACTGGCGAAACCCCCGTAGTATACTTGCCAAGAAAAAGCTTCTTGACTCAAGCCGTTCGGAATCGGCATTAAACTGTAGGTTTACACAGTCAACATGGGTGATTGAGAGGAGCTTGGCTCTGGCCCTTCATGGGCTGTAACGCCACCAAAGCAAGCAAGCAAGCAAGTCTAAAGGAGCTATAGTCATCTGTGGGTTACCATTGCCAGGGATTTTGGCTATCCGTGCAATACGGATATTACGTTGATCCTAAGCCATGCAAGGGCCTCCGTTATTACTGTTATTTCTGCTTGGTACACACTGCAGTGGTTTGGAAGTCTAAGAGACAGGTTGAGGTTATGTTCCTTGGAGTAGACTTCACTACCTACACCCGTCTCCATCTTGGAGCCATCGGTATAGAGAGATATCGAGTCCTTCAGTCCATTCCCCCGGGATGGAAAAACAACTTCGAAATAACGTGAACACGTTTAGCGGGATGGTGTAGTCCGTACCCTTGGGCAACCATTCCGAAGTGGTTGGAAATGTTATGGTATTGCCCTTGTATAGTGTGGCCATTTTCCTATGCTCCTGATCCGTAGGGTCGCGCAGGCAGCAACCTGTATGCCGAAGAAGTCCAATGGTGGCAGATGTATAATGCTTAGGGCCTCCGTGGGGGTCGATCCAATCGCGCCACTAGTTCGAAGTTCATTTCCATAAGTTTCCGGGTGAATTATAAACGTGACGATTCATCAAATGTATCGGAACTATGTTCCTATGTTAATAGGAAATAAAAAGATAAATAATTAAAGCGAAGGCGAATCAGTTGATTCGTCGCTGCATCTAACATAATTAACGCATAAGTCAACATAGCTGATGTAACGACTTCTCAATAGAACTCCCGGCGCAAATGGATTACCCAAAGGGGGCACAGTTGGAAATGATTTGGTTGGGAAAATGCATCATCTCATTTTCAAGACATGGCCAGTGGAAAGTATATATATAACTGATGGATCCACTAGACGGGAGATCGTTTTGACTACGGTAATTATCGGAATATCGATATTCCCGCCTATGAACAGGTCGTAAACGATAGTTTACAGTCATATTGGCTATTAGCACTAACTTAGGTCTTAAGTAAGAGTTACGAGTTCTAGATTAACACACTCATACACTTACTTGATTATTAGTAAGATGCTACCGTCCTATATGCTTGCTTGACCCAATGGGTGAGATGCTGGAGCGGATTATATGCAACCGACTGGAGCAATATGGGTTAGAAGAAGATATTCAGGTTAGAAGATGAGGAAGAGGTACAAAAAGAGATGGTGCCGTAGTAACACTGGAAGTTAAAAATGCGCTCAACTCCGTAAACTGGGGTATTATATTGCACTCTCTTAGGTCAATGATTGTGCCACGGTCTATCATAAAAATAGCTATAAGCTACTTCGAGAAACGATTCCTGCTCCACGATACCGATGATGGAGTGATTCGGTACCACATAACTGGCGGAGTTCCACAAGGATCGGTATTGGGATCTCTCTTATGGAATATTATGTACGATAGGGTTCTAAGGCTTCGAATCCCGGATGAGGCAAAAATCATAGGCTTTGTCGGTGATTTGGCAATTGTTGTGGCGGCGGAGCACTCGGAAGAAATAGGGGGCATTGGAAATGTATGTGTCCGAAATGTAAGGCGGTGGATGCAGGCAATTGGGCTAGAACTCGCAGAACATAAAACAGAAGCAGTATTAGCAAGCAGTCGCAAGGAAAGAGAAACAAGTACAATCGGGATAGGTGATCATCACATAACATCAATACGAGCTATCAGATACTTAGGTCGATGCCAAGCCCGTTTACAATGACCACCTTGAAAGAACGTGCGAAAAAGCTGCAAAGGTGAGTGCTGCCTTAGCCAGAATAATGACGAACATTGGAAGACCAAGACAACAAAGGTGGTGCAGTCAATTATAATATACCTATGCGGCACCAAGCTTTTGATTTTTTTTTTTTATATGGCCACACGAGCACTCAAGGCTAAAGCCTTAGAACGTCAGACGTTGTGGTAGCAGAAGGTTACAGGGAGAGGAAAAGGTGATGCCTATTGGCATTGGTCTTAAATATCTGCATATTGTGTTGAGGGGGGAATACCGAACGTGGTAGCGCGTTCCACATTCGTGTGGTTCGGTTGACGAAAGAATCTCTGTATTTGACAGTACGACCGTAAACGGGCTTAAAAGTGAACTCATGAGAGACGTGTATCGCGGGTGAAGTTTTGAAGAGGCGGAATGCAACTGGCTATTTCATCCGAGCATTCATGATGAAAGTAACGATAAAACAATTAGAGGCAGGAAACATTCCTACGATGACCCAGCGAGTGTAATGAGTTTGTGACGCTAGAATCCCTTATAAGTTTTATCGCGCGATTTTGTATTCTGTCCAGTAAGTACAGTGAGGTCTTAGATGCGCCAGACCAGACATAAACGTTGAACTCCAATTTAGGACGAATGAAAGCCTTATAAATTGTAGCCAGATCGGTGGGTGTGAAGAATTTCTTGCATATGTACAATAAACCTAGGCAATTCGCGGCTTCCATACTTACATACTTACTTATCAGGCCAGCGATCCATGGAGGATCTGAGCTTGAGCTATCGCTGCCTTCCATCCTTGACGGTCCCGGGCACGCTGCTTCCAGTTGTCAAGACCAAGATGTCTTACATCCGCGATTACCTGGTCTTTATACCGAAGGTTCGGTCTTCCTCTTCCGCTCGAACCAGGAGGCTCGGAGTCGAAGACCTTCTAAGCTGGAGCGTTGATGTCCATGCCAAGCCGAAGTAGCAGCGGTTGCCAAGGGCGATTCTATGCCGGATCTCCACTGTGGTGTCATTTGTGGAATTTACGTTTGCCCCGAGGTAGGCAAACTCCTTAACTACCTCGAAATTGTAGCTGTCAATTGTTATATTTTGTCCCAGGTGGTGAGCGACGGATTGGTTTTTGCTTGACAGCATGTACTTCGTTTTGTCCTCATTGATCTTAAGACCAACTCGTTTCGCCTGTTCTTCAATCGCCGTGAATGCTTCCACAATGCCACGGCGAGAACACGCGATGATGTCGATATCATCCGCGTATCCTAGCAGCTGGATGGACTTGTAAAAGATAGTGCCTTCCCAGTTGATGCCTGCCCGTCGTACTATCTGCTCCAGCACCAGGTTGAAGCGCATTTCCGAAATCCGGTGCATGTTTCGAATGGTTCCGAGGTCCTAGAACCGAGTTGCACGGTGCATCGCGTGTTTTTTTAGCGTGGCGCGACACACCTGGATCAGTTTCACCGGGATCCCGAATTCGGCCATCGCCCCAAACAGTGCTTCACGATAAATGCTGTCGTATGCGGCTTTGAAATCGACGAAAAGATGGTGTGTATCGGTTCGAAACTCGTTGGTCTTTTCCAGGATTTGTCGAAGTGTGAAAATTTGGTCGATAGTGGATTTGCCGGCCGGAAGATGGACTGGTAGCTGGCGATTAGTGCGGTGCAAAATGGTTTTAGACGTTCACACAATACGCTGGACAGGATCTTGTATGCGACATTGAGCAGGGATATACCTCTATAGTTCTTGCAAGAGGTAGGATCGCCTTTTTTGTGGATGGGGCATATAGAGCTGGTATTCCAGTCGTCGGGCATGCTTTCATCTTCCCAAATTCTGCAGATGATCTGGTGCATGCTCCCTACCAGCACATCGCCGCCAGCCTTGAAGAGTTCTGATGGCAAGCCATCTGAGCCTGCGGCCTTGTGGTTCTTCAGCTTCTGAATAGCTGTACCGACTTCTTCGATGCTGGATGGGAGGACTACCTCAGCGGCTGGAGTTGGGATTTCCTCGGTCCCTACCACTCTCTCTTGGTCAGGCTCGTTAAGCAGCTGCTGGAAATGCTGCTTAAATACATCCACTATTCCCTGCGGGTCGGTGACAAGATTACCCTCGCAGTTTCGAAGAGCCTGGGTGCCCTTTTTGAAGCCTCCTGCAAGGCCTTTGGCTTTCTTGTAAAAGGCTCGTGTTTTGTTTTTATCCCCAGACTCCTCGATATCCTAGAGCTGGGAGGCTGCGAAGATCCTTTTCTTTTGTCGCAGTAGTTTTTTCTCCTCCCTTCTTCTGGCTTCGTATTCTTCTTGTGGTGCCCTGGCTTTCCTCTGCAGCGCTTTTTTGTACGCCTCGTCGGTTGCTGCCTTTTTCTGCTCACACTCGCCATCACACCACGGGTATCTTGTCGGGGGTGGTAGGTACCCTAAGGTGGTTTCGGCTACTTCCTGAATGGCTGAGCGGCAATGCAGCCACATATTATTGGCATTTGTGTTCGACGTAGGCATACCGTAGAGTCTTTCGCTCAGCTGCTCCCTATAGACTCTGGCAACCTCCGGTGTGCTCAGGCGCCCAATGTCGAGCCTCCTCCTGATGGGCTGGTGCAGCTTTCTGACATTGGACAGTCGAGCTCGCAATCTTGCTGCTACGAGGAAGTGGTCAGAGTCGACATTTGCCCCTCTGAATGTTCGCACATCCAGGATGTTTGACGAGTGCCTTGCGTCAATGAGCACATGGTCGATTTGGTTGGCGGTTCGACCGTCCGGAGATCGCCAGGTTGCTGTGTAGATTCGCTTACGAGGGGATCTTGTACTACTTATCACCGCATTACGCGCTGCCCATGAGTCGGAAGCCGTTATCTGTTGTGGTATCATGGAGGCTGTGCTTATCGATCACTCCGCCAAGGATGTTCTCCTTACCGATTTTGGCGTTGAAGTCGCCGACCACGATTTTAACATCGTACTCTGGACAAGCTCCGTAGGCGTCGTCCAGGAGGTCATAGAAGTCCTCCTTGATAGGGTCTTCAGCCTCGTCGGTAGTGGCGTGTGCATATGTAAGGCTGATGTTATAAAATCTGCCTCTGATGCGGATCACAGCCAGGTGATCACTTATAGGTTTAAAGTCGATGACCTTCGACCTTAACCGCTTTCCCACGACAATGTCGCAATTTTTCTTCCTTATCATACCGTTTCCTATCCAGCGTATTTCCTGGACCGCAGTAATATCGGCCTTGTACTGCGTGAGGATTCCTTCTAGTTTATGAGCAGCTCCGCGAGTGTACAGGGTTCTGACATTCCAGGAGCATACTCGCAAATCGTGTTCCTTTTTCGTGCGGTGTTGTCGTGCGAGGCATCTTCCTCATTCATAACTTAATGAGGGTAAAACCAAATATCTGTTTTCATCTAGAAGAGACGGACAACACCGACGTATTGGCCAGAACGTCACCATGGGCGGATATAACTTTGAAGTGGTCAAGGAATTCGTCTACCTTGGCTCACTGATGACCATCGACAACAACACCAGCG
Source organism: Eumerus sabulonum (assembly GCA_951905685.1). NCBI lineage: Eukaryota > Metazoa > Arthropoda > Insecta > Diptera > Syrphidae > Eumerus > Eumerus sabulonum. The sequence goes on from OX645060.1 coordinate 14,631,826, forward strand.
CTGAGATAAAACGCAGAATCACTCTTGCCAACCGCTGTTTCTTTGGGCTCAAGAGGCAATTGAGAAATAGAGCCCTCTCTCGGAAAACCAAGGTGACACTACATAAGACCTTGACCATCCCAGTCCTCCTTTACGGCCCAGAGGCTTGGATCTTAACAAAAGCGGATGAAGATGCCCTTGGTCGTTTCGAGAGGAAAATTCTGCGCACTATCTACGGTCCCGTTTGTTCAAACGGTGTAGGGCGGTGAAGTGGAGAAGAGGAGAAGGAGGAGAAGATTTTGCGAAGAACTGTACGGGTTGTGCAGCGACATCGGCCTGGTACGACATCTACGGATACAGCGTCTAAGATGGCTAGACCATGTAGAGCCCATGAAAAATACAGCTCCGACCCGAAGAGACTTCGAATCCACCCCGGAAGGAAGGCGCGGTATAGGAAGGCCGCATCAACGGTGGTGCACGCAGGTGGAAGGGGACCTTAACCAACTGGGCGTGCGGCGCTGGAAACAGCTGGCCAAAGACCGTGACGCTTGTTGGTTGAGGCCCAGGTTCACCACGGACTGTAACACCACCTAAGCAAGTAAGTAATTCCGAAAGCTTATCTCTCTCAACTTCTTCAACCTGGTGCTGGAGCAGATAGTGCGACGGGCAGGCGTCAACAGGGAAGGCACTATCTTTTACAAGTCCATCCAGCTGCTAGGATACGCGGATGATATCGACATCATCGCGTGTTCTCGCCGTGGCATTGTGGTAGCATTCACGGCGATTGAAGAACAGGCGAAACGAGTTGGTCTTAAGGTCAATGACGACAAGACGAAGTACATGCTGTCAAGCAAAAACCAATTCGTCGCTCACCACCTGGGACAAAATATAACAATTGACAGCTACAATTTCGAGGTAGTTAAGGAGTTTGTCTACCTCGGGGCAAACGTAAATTCCAGAAACGACACCACAGTGGAGATCCGGCATAGAATCGCCCTTGGCAACCGCTGCTACTTCGGCTTGTCCAAACAACTGGGGTCAAAACTCCTCACTCGAAAGACCAAAGTCATGCTTTACAAAACGCTCATTCTGCCAGTCTTGCTTTACGGAGCCGAAAGCTGGACGATAAGCAGGACAGCGGAGCTGATTTTGGGTTCTTTCGAAAGAAAAATTCTGCGCCGGATATTTGGTCCTGTCTTTGAGGAAGGTGATTGGAGAAGAAGACACATCCGCGAACTCTACGAGCTGTACCAAGATGTGGATGTAGTCCGGAAGGCAAGGATCCGTCGACTACACTGGCTCGGCCAAATCGAGCGCATGGACATCAACGCTCCAGCTAAGAGGGTCTTCGACTCCGAGCCTCCTAGTTCGAGAAGAAGAGGAAGACCGAACCTCCGGTATAAAGACCAAGTAATCGCGGACATCTTGGTATTGACAACTGGAAGCAGCGTGCCCGGGACCGTCAAGGATGGAAGGCAGCTATAGCTCAGGCTCAGATCCTTCATGGATCGCAGGCCTGATAAGTAAGTATCTCTCTCAACCTGATAACCTCTTCGCAGCTCCAGTCAAACCCCGCATTATCCTCCGGCCTAAGACCTTTTACCCTATTAGGGATAAAATTGCTTGTGCCAGTGTTGATAATGTTTGTAATCATATCAGCCGCGGCGTCCACGTCGTTGTCGGGGAAGCACAATGAGCAGCTAAAGCTTCGAAAGAAGCGAGCCTAGACGAGCCTAGAGGAGATAGTACATCCAAAGTGTATTTATCAGGTTGAGAGGTAAGAAACAAGTCCGGGTAGGGGATGCCTCATTCACAAGCTGAGTTAATTGGTTCAACTCAGCAAAAATGTTGTCATATGCACCTTCCTTCAGGTGTTGTCTGTCCAGAATGTTGAAACCGCCCGCTAAAACGATTTCAGGGAAACAGTTCTTTTGATAGAGTCGGACAGTGCATCAAACGCCCCGAACGTGACGCCTCTGTCGAGGTTGTGTGCTTACGAAGAGTGAATTTAAGCCATAAGAAATTAAATTCCGAGGTGGATGTTTGGCTATACTGGGGAAGCAGCTGGTAAGCAATATCACTAAGAACATAGATCGTGAGATCACGAGGAGAAACGGATAATGGCACTAAGCTATATCCAGATATGGGCCAATACAGTGACAACATAGTCATACGCAAAAAAGATCAACTCCGTCGACCGACTATGTGTACTGAGGGTATGCTGTACTTATCCTAAAGCGTCGGGTGAAGCCAGTACGAAGCCATCTTTGCGGGAATGTCATCAGCAAATATACTGGCCAGCGAACTACAAAGGACATATAGTGCCAAAGTTCGGGAGCCCAGAGCTTCAGGCAAAGATATCTGGTAGAAAGGAAGCAAAGCATGAGAGCATGGCAGGAAAGATGGAAACAGTTTTCAAAGGAAAGGTGGACCTATCAATTTATACCCGATAAAGCTAATCGAAGAGACATACCGGAGCTATTTAAGGTGGCTTAGAATTCACTGTTCTATGTAGATAGCGTACTGTATTCTGACGCCGATAGCACTGAGATCGGATCTAAGCAAAAGCTTGGTCTAGCTTTAGAACTCCTTCTTCATTGGTGGCGTTACAGCCCATGAACTACCGGAGCCAAGCTACTCTTAATCACCTGTGTGGTGTGTGATTTATTTTTCACGCAGGTGAAAGGGACCTACAGTATAATGCCGAATCCGAACGGTGAGAGTCGAGAAGCCTTTTCGTGGCAAGTGGTACTACGTATGTTGGACAGTACATCAGAGTCCAACATACTGACTTGAAACTGATGATGATGACCGTAAAATGGTTTAAGTGAACACATTCATCCGTTCAATGGAGTTATCCTGAGTTGTTCAGGACAACAAGTACAAGTTTTCCAAAAGTGTTCTGCTCTGTGTTCGATGAAGGTGTTCTGACCATATTCGAGCACGATTCGCTGCACCTGTTTGAAGAAGAGTCCTATCTTCTTCTTCCTCTTCTTCTTTTTCCTTGTGATGTAACAGACCGATGTGATCTTGGGGCTCAACCAACAAGCGATTCCAGCCAGCACAGCCTCCTTCGAGTGGCAAGTTGATCGGCAATTTCATTGTCTTAATACCTTTGTGTCCTGGCACTCACCAGAGTTTTACCTTGTTCTTTTGGCGAGGTCTTGTAGGGCATCATGGTATCCCTTGACGGTTTTTGAGTTCGTGCTGCGCTCACAGGCAGCAGTTTCACACTTGCAAGTCATCAGCATATCCGATGACCTCGTAGCCCCGAGTCGTTAGCTTGCGTAGAAGGTAGTCGGTGACTAGAGTAGGGGTGAAACGACTCCTCCTTGTGGACATCCTCTAGCCGCTGATACTGTCACTGAGACCTCTCTACATGTGGCTACTTAGTATCGCCCTAATCCAGTGATTAGTGGGATGGTCTACACCCCTGCAGGATGGTGCAGTGGTGATGGAATCATAGCCAGTATTGTCAAAGGCCCTCAATGTCGAGGAAGGCGCAAATTGCGATCTCCTTGTGTGTGAATCTATTTTCAACGCGTGCCACCAGGTGGTGTAGCGCGTTCTCAGTAGATCGCGCTTTGCGATATGCATACTGATTGGGATGCAGTGGTATCTGATTCTCCAGGATACCTCTAATATGGAGCTCTATCAGTTTTTCCTTTGTTTTTAGTAGGAACGATGTGAAACTAATAGGGCGATTGGATTTAGGTTCTTCACTCGGCTTTCCAATCTGGGGGTTGAAGACAAGAAGACCTTCCTCTAGATAAGGGGGATATAGCCCAGGTTGAAACAAAACCTAAAAAGAATTGTCAGAGGTGATAAAATAGTGTTCAGGCCTCTCTGTAATATAGCAGGAAAGACACCGTCTTTGCCTGGGGCCTTACAGGAAGCCAATTGCCCAGTAGTGGTTAGCCGTGTTCCTCAATTATCTGTTTATACAGCATTTGCTGGTGCTGATAGGTATACCGCAGATAAGTCGCGGCATTGTAAACGGTGATGCGAAGCCTTTCTTTGCTAGTAGATCTGCTTTTTCATTTCATATATGGCCGCTGTGTCCAGGTACCCAAATGAGGTAAACTCTGTTTGTGTTTGCCAGCTGGAATAAGAGTTCCATACCAATTTGAAGGTGACTTCGTAGCTCTTGATGGCCAGGTTTGTTATGTCTCTCTCTGTCATGTCACAGAGTTCGATTGCGAATTTGCGAATATCTCTGCTTGAAATACGGAGGTGTACCTGTCCATGCTGTGATAGATGTGTGTTCCGGTATTACTCGTAGCTCCGTATACTCCAGCCCCAACACCTTCATTCGTTTTGGAGACGTCTGTGTACCAAGCGTAAGATTCGCAATTGAAGGAGTCTATTCCGTTCCCCTTGTGTCGAGAGGGAATTGTGATCTTACAGTTCTATGTGAAGCTATTTCTGGGGAGTTGTTCTCAATGCCCCTGTGTTGAAACGTTAATGGAAGTTGTCAGGAAGTCCTTTGCCAAGTGGGGGGTCGAATTCTGTGAGCAGTCTTTGGTCCAGATTGTATTCACGTTGGTTCGGTTTAACTTCTGAGGATTAAAAGCTTAACGTTTTTCAGCCATAGCTTAAGTCCGAAGAGTTGTCGATTACAATTCCGACGAATGAGGTAGTAAGAGATGACATTTGAGGTCGCTCTCATTACGGCACTGCAAGCAATTGGTTACATTGTGTTTTTCAGGTCCTCAGATTTCCCATGACACATGTCATATTACCAGTCCAACTCTTCCACACCTATTAAAAGAAAACACCCTGTCAGTCCGAGATGTCTTAATCTCAATCTTTCATTTCTTGTGGTAATAACTCGACCATCAAGACCGGACAATCCGCCGCCCAAGACGATTTCCCACTTAGTACCATCCTATCGTCCATCGCATCATCTCCGCTCAATGCGATTATCGGGTTAATGATGCTTATGATGCTTTGTTTGCAGATTGTTTCCATAAATCGAAGAAGGGTCAATATTTACGCCGCTCGAACCCCAAACTCTGAGTCAACAACGACGTCCCGCACATCAACCGTCTGTCACATCAACCGCCACCGATCTACCGATCATCACCGCGTCCATTTTTATTACGGTCGCATCCATTCTATTTACTCGACCGCAGAGCATAGTCCTCCACGGTCGACTCGTACACTGTCCAACAACTGTGCGACACCGATGGGCGACGTGGACACAACCGGCCAACGGAGCAATACTCGTATTCCACCTCCAATTAGGGTTCAGTGAGGTACGACGCAGCAATTCTGTGGCCTGTGTCGCCTCATCCCATTTTCTCCGTAGTTTACACCTAATCTGCGCCGAGCATCTCCATGTTGCTAAATGAGTTTTCTCCATTCCATCAGCTCCACCAACATCTCTTGGTTCTTTTAATTACACACCATGTCCGCGATGATGGTAATGTGGCGCATATGAGAGGCAAATATGGCACGGGATGACGGGATGTATGGGCTGCTAGTCCTCTGCGTCCCGCTACACCTGTACGACGAGCCCAATCGTTCCTGGCCAATTATGATCGGCAGAAGGCAGCGCTGTAGTTAATTATGGAAACCAAGGTTTCCGCACAAATGCGGCGAATTTTAGGCGAATAAAGTCGAGATTTTTATTAGGCGGTCTAGTGATCGCAATGCAGCCGCGTTCCCATGAGAGGGAGGTAGCACAGTCAATCGGACCATTTTGATGACCGGTCTTTCGATTGGTTTTGGAATTCCTCTCGGTCGTAGTGGGATCTTCGTCGTTGTTGTTAACTAACTCTTTAAGAGTCATTCGAGTGCAATGCAGCGCGACGAGCACAGCGGTGGTCGTTAGATACGCATTGCGTTACCAACGCTGACCCGAGTGGTGATCACCATGATGATGCTGTTGCTCCTGACGATGATGGACAGTGCGGAGAATAAAGTCGACGTCAAGGTATTGGACAAACACGTAAGTACGATCCGTTGTCGATCCATTCGCTGTTTGCTCGACGGGCATGCGTGTACCTGTGCGCGGTAAACAAAAATTCAATTCAGTGATGGTGGTGACGGTGATGGAATCGCACCTTTTTGGTTGTTCTGTTTTTGTTTTGGGATTTTTATTTTCATTGGACCGTTGTAGATACATAGATACATTGATGGGATTTTCATTTGTTTGCCGCTTGATTGTTTGTTTGCCATCAATCGCGCTTAAAGCGAGTGCAAACACCTCGTTCTTTGTGGGTCTTGTTGTTTCGATGCTGTTGTTGGTTCAGCTTTTTGGGAGAAATTATCATCACGTGGTGGGCTTAAATGTATTGTTAACTGAATGGAAGTCTGGAAATGAGTTTGACAAACAGGGCTTTTGTGTGTGGGACACCTGTTTGCGGGCATGAAGAATTTATCGTGGAATTGAGGGCTCTGGCGATCGCGAGTCACACCCGATTTTTTGCATTAACATATATCTAGAATACAAATAAGGACAATCAACGATTTGTAAAGGGAGAATGTGAAAACCTAAGGCATTCACATCGATCTACATTGACCTTCAGTGTGACAGGTCTTTAAGTTATTGCTCGTGTAAATTGAAGACCGCTTTCCCAATACAGTTTATGAGATGCGACCAATGTCGCTGTGGAATTTGTACTATGTAATTGAAAACAGGAAATAGGGGACCCCGAGGAAGATGATGCTACAGGACCATCGGTTCTGTACATGGAATGTTAGGTCGCTAAACAGACCACGTGCAGCCGAACAACTTGCGGACGCCCTAGACCGCTATAAAGCGGACATAACCACCATCCAGGAAATGCGATGGAATGGACCAGGTATAAAGCGGATGAAAAACTACGATATTTTTCTACGGTGCCTGCTATAGGCAGAGAGGACAGGGACTTGTTGGAAGCGGATTTCTTGTTAGAGGTGGACTAAGGCCCAAAGTCCTAAGCTTTCAGTATATGACTGAACGAATCATAACGATCCGCACCAAGGCAATATTTTGTTACACCAGCCTCATATGTGTGGAGGGCATGGGCTCGGACATACAGGGTAAAGTTGTTGATCGCTCTCAACCTGGCGAGATGCCAGCAACGATCCCTGTTAAAATGCCCGGGTCAAGTTGACATACGGCCTCCTCGTGGCGCCCTCTGGATAGCCTATTCAACAACCGTTGGGAGGTGAACAAACGTATGCAGCGACAAAACCCCGACCAGAATGGCGGTTGTGCGGCGGGCTAACAACCCGCCCACGTAAAAAACCTAAAAGTTATGAATGAGCGAGATGCCTTGGATACACGGACGGATACTTGACGACGACAACGCACGAAAAAGGAACACGATTTGCGAGTATGCTCCCGGAATGTCAGAACCCTGTACACTCCCGGAGCTGCTCATAAACTAGAAGGAATCCTCACGCAGTACAAGGCGGATATTACTGCGGTCCAGGAAATACGCTCGATAGGAAACGGTATGATTAGGAAGAAAAATTGCGACATTTATTACAGCTGTCACAATAGGTTGCACTTACTGGGATGCGGATTTGTCGTGGGAAAGCGGGTAAGGTCGAGGGTCATCGTCTTTAAGCCTATAAGTGATCGCCTGGCTGTGATCCGCACCAAAGGCAGAATTTACAACATCAGCCTTATATGTGCACACGCCCCTACCGACGAGGCTGAAGACCCTATCAAGGAGGACTTCTATGACCTCCTGGACATCGCCTACGGAGCTTGTCCGGACAACGATGTAAAAATCGTGCTCGGGGACTTCAACGCCAAAATCGGTAAGGAGAACACCCTTGGCTGAGTGATCGGAAAGCACAGCCTCCACGATACAACAGATAACGGCTTCCGACTCGCTGACTTTGCGACAGCTCGTAATGCGGTGATAAGTAGCACAAGATTCCCTCGCAAGCGAATCCACACAGCAACCTGGCGATCTCCGGACGGTCGAACCGCCAACCAAATAGACCATGTGCTCATTGACGCAAGGCACTCGTCAAACATCCTGGATGTGCGAACATTCAGAGGGGCAAATGTCGACTGTGACCACTTCCTCGTAGCGGCGATGTTCTGGTAAGGAGCATGCACCAGATCATCTGCAGATTTTGGGAAGATGAAAGCATGCCCGACGACTGGAATACCAGCTCTATATGCCCCATCCACAAAAAAGGCGATCCTACCTCTTGCAAGAATTATAGAGGTATATCCCTGCTCAATGTCGCATACAAGATCCTGTCCAGCGTATTGTGTGAACGTCTAAAACCATTTTGCACCGCACTAATCGGCAGCTACCAGTGCGGCTTCCGGCCCGGCAAATCAGCTATAGACCAAATGTTCACACTTCGACAAATCCTGGAAAAGACCAACGAGTTTCGAATCGATACACACCATCTTTTCATCGATTTCAAAGCCGCATACGACAGCATTCATCTTGAAGAACTGTTTGGTGCGATGGCCGAATTCGGGATCCTGGTAAAACTGATCCAGTTGTGTCGCGCCACGCTAAAAAACACGCGATGCACCGTGCAACTCGGTTCTAGGACCTCGGAACCATTCGAAACATGCACCGGATTTCGGCAGGGAGATGCGCTGTCATGTGACTTCTTCAACCTGGTGCTGGAGCAGATAGTGCGTTGCCAATTCAAACGTTCTGGTCAAGACGTCGAGCATATATTTTGACCTTCGCCGATCAAGTCTCCCTCAAGCTCTCCCAGGTCCCGATGCAATCTGCAGAAACCATAGAACAGCAATGGAGTCGTTGTCAGAAAGCCATTAGAGAAAATGGCTCTACCAGAAAGTAAAACGAACATACCAAGGCTATAAAGCCAGAGCAGAAGCCTGCAGGGATGAGCACGGACAACTAGTAGTGGAGTCACAGTCGATGCTGAGATTGTGGAAGGACCACTTCTGCAGACTGTTTAACGGCGATGATAGTCAAAATGCCGCCGTCAGGCAGAGCGAACCATTCACAATGGACGAAGAAGAAGGATAATCCCGTCCACCCGACCTAGACGATGTTAAGATAGCGATATCGAATCCTAAGTCTTATAAAGCTGCTGGAGCAGACGGACTCCCCGCGGAGCTGTTTAAAGCAGCTGGCGATGAGCTGGTTAGGAGCACGCACCAACTCATCTGCAAGATATGGTCAGAGGAATGCATGCCCGAGGAATGCAGTCTCACCATCCTTAGCCCGATCCACAAGATAGGAGACCCTTTTGACTGCGCCAACTACAGAGGAAAAAGTCTCCTTCGCTTCGGCGGCTCCAAGGGTGAGCCACCGTGCGCGAGCAAAGGCGAGACAAACATAGAGGAAATGCTCTGCAGTATCATCCTCCTCGGACCATGCAGCACGGGTTGGCGTCTCACTGATGCCAAGTACGAAGAGGTGCTTATCAAAAGTGTAGTGGCTCGTAATGACTCCCACAAGCCTTATCATCCATGAAAATGCGAAGATTGTCCTTTTCGGGTTCAGTATCGGGCCAGAGCCAATCCTGACGCCATGGCATCTCGACTCTGATATTGCAACGCAGTAGGATAACGGGCGTCAATGCATCAGAAGGCATGTCCAAGAGACAGCATAAAATGGGCCATCAATTCTTTTGACCCATACAAATCCCCGGGGGAGGATGGCATCCTCCCAGCCCTTCTTCAGAAGGGGAGTGCGCAAATCAGCCCCATGCTCATTAACATCTTTAGAACCCGCTATGCATGGGGACACATACCAACAAGCTGGACAGAGGTAAAGGTAAATTCATTCCCAAATTAAGCCGTAGACCCACAGACCTGCCTAAGTCCTACAGACCGATAAGCCTTACCTCTTTCTTCCTAAAAACAATGGAAAAAATCCTGGATAGGTATATCAGGGACGGTGCACTGAGAAGATCACCACTTCACAAAAACCAATATGCCTACCAGCCTGGGAAATCGTCCGCGCATGCTCTTCAGGAACTAACGGCCCGGATTAACAAATCCCTGAGCGACAAAGAAATTGCGATGGGTTGCTTTCACGATATTGAGGGTGCTTTCGATAACACCGAATACACCCAAATAAAACGTTGCATCCTCAACACAGGGGTGGACAACACCACATGCAATTGGATCCAACATATGCTTAGCAACAGGAAAATAAACACCTCGCTAGGCAATGACAAAATCAACGTAAACGCCGCGAAAGGATGCCCTCAAGGCGGGGTTCTCTCACCACTCCAGTGGTTCATCGTGGTTAACGAACTGGTAAGCATACTCAGCAACAATGGCTTCTATGTCCAAGGCTACGCTGACGACATAGTGATCCTGATCAGAGGCAAATTCGAAGACACAGTCTCGGAACTCCTCCAACGGGCACTAAACCTTGTTGCAAACTGGTGCTTAAAGGTTGCACTAAATGTAAATCCTAGAAAAAGCACCATAGTCGCCTTCACCAAAAGAAGGAACAGGCACAAGCTTACTAAACCTACCCTCTTTGGTGAAGCGATAGAGTTCTCAAAAGAAGTCAAATATCTAGGGATAACTCTAGACGAAAGCTCACTTGGAACTCTCACATTACAAAGACCATTGGGAAAACCAGGATCTCTTTATGGACCAGCAAAAGTCTCACTGGCAAAAATTGGGGCACAAACCCCAAAATGTCCCGCTGGCTATATACAGCAATCACCAGACCAATCCTTTCATATGCTGCGCCCGTCTGGTGGCACAAAACAAAACAAGTATCAGTGCAAGCCAAGCTCAACAAATTGCAAAGACTAGCTTGCATCTGTATCACTGGGGCCATGAGAACAACCCCCACAGCAGCACTAAAAGTCATCACAGACCTGCCACCTCTTCATCTCCAACTGAAGAAAGAAGCAATGGTCTTCGCCCACAGGATGATCGTGGAGGATGACTCTAACCGTAGGCTCTTTCACCCTGATATCCTTACAGAAATAAACAGGTATGAAATCCTACAGATATCTCTTACAGGCAACTGTCTCCCCAGATGTAACTTCAGCCAAAACTACAAGGTCACATTCCCTAACCGACAAAACTGGGAACAGGATAGACCCTCCTTCAACCGTGGATCCTACGTGTGGTACACAGATGGCTCCAAAACGGACGAAGGCGTTGGGACTGGAGTATACGGAGCAAATACAGGCACATGCATTTACGTCAGCATGGACAGATATAACTCCGTTTTTCAAGCAGAGATATTTGCTATAGAACTCTGCCTCAGAGAAAATATAAACAGAAATATATTTAACAAAAACATTTACGTTCTCTCTGACAGCAAGGCTGCACTTCAAGCCCTAAAGAGCTTTGAAATAACCTCCAAGCTGGTATGGGACTGCCTACAGCTACTTCACCAGCTGGCCAGTACAAACAGAGTTCATCTCATTTGGATACCTGGACACAGCGGCCATACAGGCAACGAAAAGGCGGACCTACTAGCAAGGAAAGGCTCTGCATCACCATTTATGATGCTACGGCCTTTCTGCGGCATACTCACTAGCACCACCAAATGCTGCATAAACAATTGGTTAAGGAACACGGCGGATCACTACTGGTCACAAACGAAAGGTAGCAGAGCTGTTCCTCCCAACTACATCCCTCAAAAGAACGAAACAACTTCTCATGCTTTCGAGGAGTCAGATTCGTTTAATCACAGGTTTCCTTACTGGACACTGCCCAGTTAATAAACACCTCAAAACAATGGGCATCATACAAGATGACACTTGCCGTATGTGTAATGAAGACGAAGAAACAGCAGAGCACATACTATGCCACTGTAACTGCCTGGTCAGTACACGTCTTCGTCACCTAGGCAAGCAGAAGAAACTGCTGCCAGCTCACTCAAAAGCATACTAAGTTTTATGACGGACTCAGGTTTTCTGAGTGAACTGTAAGTGGGGGACATCACAATAGGCCCATTCGTGGCCGCAGTGATCAGGCGACTCTGTCCCACCCCCTAAGCCCTATCTAACTATCTATCTATCCAAGAGACAGGGGTCGCATGACAATTACAAAGGCCATTTCTCCTCAGACGAGACATTATTTTCAGAGCACATCCTCTGATATATGTATATATCAAGAGGTGGACCGTTCATCATAAGATCCAGAGCAGCGCCCGGCGTGCAATTGAAACAAACCGTTCTTTGGAATTTGGAGAATGAGGTTACGACGTGTTTGCGTGTTAGTCTGTTCGACCAGACAACCAATGCATATGAGATTAAAGGTCTTATCGTGGCCGAGGAGATTCACAGGATCTTTGCCGGTGATAAACCCCATGTTTTGCCAAAAGCTCCTTTGCATTGCCAGAAAGCTGAAAGCGCTTTGGTGGTTTTTGACTCAACATGCTTCGACCAGAGAAGCTTGATATCTAAAATGACTCCTAGATACTTAGCCTCCTTGGATATCGAGTTTGAAGTACCCTTTAGTACCAGCTGAGTCATGTCCGTATTTTTCCTCCTTCTCGTGAAGAGAACGACATCGGTCTTAAGAGGACTAACCGACAGCCCATTTTTGATACTCCAATCATCGATCACATTTAGCCCCGCCTGTGCTTTGAGACGGACAGCCGCTAAGCATGAGTCGACAGAGAGAACAGCGACATCATCCGCATAGGCCTCGGCATAGATTCTAGAGGCATTGAGAGCATCAACCAGAAAGTCGACCACCATGCATCATAACAGCGGAGACAGGACGCCACTTTGCGGGCAGCCCCTGTCAATGCCGGATTTGACACCTTGGTCGAGGCCTGCATTAGCGGTCAGTGTCCTGTGCACAAGCATTGCTTTGATCCACAAGACCAGTGCTTCATCTACGCCATGACGTCTGGTAGCATTGCACATGCTGTCGAAAGTTGCGTTATCAAAAGCTCCCTCAATGTCGATGAAGATGCCCAGCGCACATTCTTTCCTTTTGAGCGCGCATTTAATCCTCCCAACTAGGATTTGAAGCGCAGTCTTGCAGCATTTTCCGCGCTGATAAGCATGTTGCATCTCCGGAAGAGGATGCATTCGAAGGGCAACTTTGCGCACGTGCAACAAAGCAGGAAGGATGTTAGACTAATTGGTCTTAAACTCTTGGCAAGTGAGTAGTCCTCATTTCCTATTTTGGGAATAAAGACTACTTTCACTCTGCGTCAAGGAGTGGGTATGTGTGCAAGTGCTAGAATAGCAGTGAAAATGTCCTTAAGTATAGTTCGTTGAGATTTTCAACAATTTGTTTGGTCACCGCGTCTCTCACCGAGAGTGGTCGCTGCTCATTTTTGAGGTTAGCTTTTCCGCCCTTTCCCACTCAGGATAATAGTTATTATCCAGCATCCATATCTTCTTCAATCTGCACGCACATATTTCTGTGAGAAATAGAAAATGCGAATAACCGAGTAATACTGCTCTTTTTCCATTTTGGCTGAAACCTCAAAAGTAGTCCAGCACAACCGCCTGCCAATTTGTATGAAATTCGGCACGTTGCCATATAATGAGCAATAGTACCTTCGTATAGCGGTATTGCTGCAGACATTTACTTGGACCATGCTACGGGCAGTTTTAATTTTGCCCGTCAACTTCTTGGTAATCCTAGTAATGGAACAGTCAACCGTTGAGAGGTGGTCGTACTGTTCACCAAACAATGAACCAACATCAATGCCAGAAACTCATAAATACAACATCAGGTCAATCACACTCGAGAAATCCATATTTCCAAGTTCAAGTCTGATCACTTCCCGCAAGGCGCCCTTAACGAATCTTCACCTTCACACGTCAAAAGCACACGTACCACATCCGTAAATAGAAAACGCAACTCGACTTCCTCCAATTAATTGCGAGGCGCTAGCATTCCTCTCATTCACCATTTACAGAGACGACACCAGCCTGTGGGCATCCACAGCAGGATGTTGTCCGCGACGACTTCTACAGAATCACAATCAGACGAGAGCAGGAAAACCGCTCCACTAGCCCGGTGACAACCAACGCCCAACTGGCATGCACCCAATGCGACAATCCATCTCGACCAATTCGTATAAAATATTCCAGTAAATTGCTCGACCAACAATGGAACCTGACAGACTTGGCCAACCAACAAACCAGTACACCTAGCATGCCAAAGACAGTCGAATAGACAATGAAAAAAAAAAACAAACCGAAAGGAGGACGAGCAAGAAATGTTTTCTGGAAGAGTTTTCTTATCTCATGGCTGTCTCCGCGGTCTTCGTCATCATTGTCATCATCATAGTCGTCTTTCGTTTGCCTTTCCACATCAACGTGCTACGAAATTCGAATAGAACGTCCCATTTAATGCCATATCCCGATCCCGATCCCGACACGTTGCCGCCGCCATCCATTCTTTCATTCTTGCCTCAGTACGAGTACACGCTGGTGCAGCACTTATTCCCCTGCTGCTCCATCGTTTAAAATGGATGAATGGCAAGCACCAGCAATGGTAAGACGGCAAGACATCCATCCATCTATCCATCCACAATTTCGCTAGAAGTGTGTGATTTATTTATAGTACGTAACCACCGCGTTATTCACTTAAGGGAAGAGGTTTTGCTGCTTGGCTTTTGGTGGAGCAGCTTGCGCGGCTCATCATTTATTCAAAGCCGTGCGGTTCGGTTGACATCTGTTCACTTGTTGCCCCATCAGCGTTTAGTTGATATGAAGTGCAATGCGTCCGTTCGCTGCAATCGACTGAATATTCATTTGCATTTCCTGCATAATGTACCTTAGGCGAGTGTGATTGATAAGGACGAGGCTATGATTTGCTGCTCATCGCTTTTGCTCGATTCTACCGGTGGCTGATTACCATACTGCTCCCGTGTGGAATGCTCGCGTGTGAACGACTTTTTCTGTTTCATTTTATGGGAGCGCAATGAAGGTGATCAAGGTGTCGCATGTGATCGCGATGCAATGTCTACGATGAGGGACAGCTGTCGGTGGCAGCGGATGGGTCAGAGGCGCGCCCGTTTGACACGAAAATATGAAATTGCTCCAAATGACCACTTTTTATTGTGAGTCGCGTGATGGATCAAGGCAGTATTAAAGCATTGCATAACTGAACGAACCTTCTTTACTAAGAGAGACAATCTCGAGGAGTGCTAAAGTTGCACTTGAGGTAGTGAAATGTCTGAAGACAAGGTTGAGTGAGTCTTTGATGTCTAGTAACTTATCTGTAAATTGAGCAGATATCCGAGAAGCCATCAAGACAAGACAGAAGGAAGGAAGGACTTTTAAGAAGGGGTCAATTACGTTCAACTTCCTGGTGAACGCCTTAATCGGGCCTACTTGGAGCTCAATCAAGGTCTAAACTACCACGAAAAGACATTGCTGAATGTACTGCCTAAGGCAGACCTAAGTTGAGTTAAAATACCAATTATTTTTGGGCGCTGTGATGTCCCGGCTGTGATCCGCATCAAAGGCACTTCATATGTGCACACGCCCCTACCGAAGAGGCTGAAGACCTCATCAAAGAGGACTTCTATGACCTCTTCGACAACGCCTACGGAGCTTGAAAGGAGTACAATGTTAAAATCGTACTCGGGGACTTCAATGCCAAAATCGGTAAGGAGAACACCTTCCGCGGAGTGACCGGAAAGCACAGCCTCCACGATACAAAAACGGATAACGGTTTCTGACTCACGGACTTTGCGACAGCTTGTAATATGGTGATAAGTAGCACAAGATTTCCCCGCAGACGAATCCACGCACCAACCTGGAGATCTCCGGATGGTCGAACCGCCAACCGAATCGACCATTCAGGGAAGCAAACGTCGACTCTGACCATTTCCTCGTAGCAGCAAGATTCAGAGCTCAACTGCCCAATGCCAGAGAGGTACGAGGTACGATATTGGACGCCTGAGGCCACCGGAGCTTACTAGAGTCTACAGGGAGCAACTGAGCGAAAGGCTCTCCAGTAGGCCTACGTCGATCATAAATTTCAACAATGTGGCATCATTTCCGCTCAGTCATTAAGTAGCCGAGAATTCATTGGACTACTTACCATCCCCGACAAGAAACCCGTGGTATAAAGGCGAGTGTAAGCAGAAAAAGGCAGCAACCGACGAGGCTTTTCGGAACAAAAAACCAGGGCGCCGCGAAGGGAAAAGTGAGCCGGAAGAAGGGAGGATAAAAAACTGCTGCGACCAAAGAAAATAATCTTCCCGGCCTCCCAGCTCAAGAATATCGAGGAGTCTAGGGACAAGCATAAAATACGGGCCTTTTATAAGAAAGCTTAAGGCCTTGCAGGAGGTTTCAAGAAAGGTATCCAGGCTCTTCAAAATTTCGGAGTAATCTTGTCACCGACACGCGAGGAATAGTGGTGGTCTTTAACCAATATCTCCATCAACTGCTTAACGAGCATGACCAAGAGAGAGTGCTTCTGAAGTGATCCTCCCACCCAGCATCGAAGAAGTCGGCACAGCTATTCAAAAGCTGAAGAACAACAAGGCCGCAGGCTTAGATGGTTTGCCATCGCAACTCTTCAAGGCTGGCGCCGATGTTCCGGTAGAAAGCATGCCCCAGATCATCTGTAGAATTTGGGAAGATGAAAGCATGCCCGACGACTGGAATGTTAGCTCTATTTGCCCCATCCACACAAAAGGCAATTCTACCTCTTACAAGAACTATAGATGTATATCCCTGCTCAGTGTCGCATACAAGATCCTGTCCAGCGTACTGTGTGAAACTCTAAAGTCGGCAGTTACCAGTGCAGCTACCGGCCGGCAAATCGACTATAGACCAAATATTCACAATTCGACAAATCCTGGACAAGACCAACGAGCTTCAAATCGATACACACCATCTCTTTATCGATTTTAAACCCGCATACGAGAGCATTCATTCCAAAGAGTTGTATGATGCCATCGCCGAATTCGGGATCCCAGGAACCTGATCCAGCTGTGTCGTGCCACCCTTTAAAATACGCGATGCACCGTGTAGTTCAGTTCTAGGCCCTTTGAACCGATTGAAACATGCACCGTATTTTGACAAGGAGATACGGTGTGGTGTGACTTCTTCAATTTGGTGCTGGAGGAGATAGCGCGACGGGCAGGCGTCAACAGGGAAGGCACTATGAATCTTCTACCAGTCTGTCCTTACTTACTTACTTAGACAGCGCTACAGTTCGGGGTGAACCAGGGCGTCAACCAACAAGCCTCTCCAGGCAGCATGATCTTTGCCCAGCCGCTTCCAGTGCCGCACGCCCAGTTGGTTGAGGTCCCTTTCCACGTGTGCGCGCCACCTTAGATTCGGTCGTCCTCTGCTGCGTCGTCCCTCGGGGTTGGAGTCAAAGACTCTTCGGGACGAAGCGGTGATGTCCATTCGCTCTACATGACCCAGCCATCTTAGACGGTGGATCCGTAGACGTCTAATAAGACCGATGTCGCTGTAGAGCCCGTACAGTTCTTGGTTGAATCTTCTCCTCCACTCTCCGGTTACACAAACGAAAGTCGGAACGCCCAAGGGCATATTCATCCACTTTTGATAATATCCAAGCCTCAGCACCCTAGAGGAGGACCGGGATGATTAAGGTTCTGTAGAGGGATACCTTAGTTTCTCGAGAGAGGGCTCTACTGCTCAGTTGCCTCTTGAGCCCTAAGAAGCTGCGGTAGGCAAGAGTTATTCTGCGTTTTATATCAGCGCTAGTGTCGTTGCTGCTTGTCATTATTGAGCCAAGGTAGACGAGGTGGCGTTCTGACCAAGACGTCGGTGTTGCGCGTCTTTTTTTAATGACAACATATACATTTATGGTTTTGTACCCATTTACCCTTAGACCCACTTTAGTCGCTTCCGCTTCAATGCTTGCGAACGCCTCATTGACGTCTCGCTTTGTGCGTCCAATAACGCCAATGTCTTCTGCGCACACACGCAGTTGTATAGACTTGAAGTAGATCGTACCTCTTGTATTGGCCGCAGAGTCCCGCATGGTATTTTCAAGTATGATGTTGAAAAAAATCACATGACAGTGCGTCACCCTGTCCAAAATCTTCCTAACGTCGAAGGTCTCGGTTTGTTCACCTCCGACCTTAATGGAGCAGCGAGAGTTCTCCATAGTCATCCTGCATAGTCTGACAAGTTTGGCAGGAATGCTAAAACATGACATGGCTCTGTATAGCTCGTCTCTATAAACACTGTCATATGCGGCTTTAAAGTCGACGAAAAGATGGTGCGTGTCGACCTGGAATTCATGGGTCTTCTCCAAGATCTGCCTTAGTGTAAATATGTGGTCAATCGTGGATTTTCCTGACATGAAACCACACTGTTAGGAACCTACGGACGGTTTCAGGCGCTTACACAGTACGACAGAGATCTTGTTCAATGTCCAGGAGACTTACCCCTCTGTAATTGGCGCATTCATAGGGGTCTCCTTTCTTATGGACCGGGCAAATGATGCTGAGATTCCATTCATCTTCCGACCATATCTTGCAGATGAGTTAGTGCATGTTCCTAACCAGCTCATTGCCAGCTGCCTTAAACAGTTTCGGTATCGCTGTCTTAACTTCGTCTAGGTCGGGTGGACGAGATTCTCTTTCGTCCTCATCATCATCTCGTGCTCCTTCTGTTTTCTTCTCAGAAGCGCATGCTCCTCCCTCCATTTCTGTTCATAGAGCTATCGGGCAGCTCTCCTCCGTCGATGCAGTGTAGCCATATATGCATTCTGTTTCTCTACATGGGCCAGTCTGCACTCGTCATCAAACCAGGGGTTTCTCGAAGGTGGTGGCTAGAAGCCGAATATATATGAGGCGGCCTCTCTGGTGGCATTCTGACAATGTCTTCATGGTTTGTACAGATTGCATCGGGACTTGAGAGAGCTTGATGCAGACTTAATCGGCGAAGGGGTCCTGGCGGTCTACTGCGATTATAGCTTTCCGACGTTAAATGTTGGTGTTCTTACTCGAATCCGTTGATTACGAGAAATTCGCATCCGTACCTTGGCTGCAACGGGGTAATGATCCGAGTCGATATGGCTCCTCGAAAGGTTCAGACATCTAGGATGCTGGAGGAGTCTCTGCCGTCGATCGCAATGTGATCAATTCGATTGGTTGTCGATTGATCGGGGGACCGCGAGGTCCCCTTATGAATGTTGAGGTGTGGGAATCGTGTACTTGCTACTACGAGATTATGTCCTGCCATAAAGTCCACTAGACTTACATCTTCCCTTTTCTGACGTGGTGTTGTGTAAGCTGTGCTTTGCGGCTAGTTCGAAGATAGCTTCCGTACCCAGCTTCGCATTGAAATCTCCTAGAACGATTTTGGTGTCATAGCTGGGACATTGAGCATATGTTCTGTCTAGGAGATCATAGAATGTCTTTATGTTGGTCGTCTTTCTGCTATGTGGTGGCGTGGACACATATAAAGCTTATATTTCCGAGATTTGCCTTAGCGCGGATAGTTATGAGGCGTCATGCCTGCATTATAGCAGTCCAAAGAGTTGACCAGTTGTCCGGCCGCACCTGGTCTGTTGAGGAACCGAACGTTCCAGGTGCAGATCTGGCATTCGTTTCCTTTTAGACGTTTGCGGGGGTCCTCAATATGTAATCCGTCCGTATCCGAGGCTATGGGTTGTTGCTGAATAAGTTTTTGTTTTACGCGATAGGTATGTTACCCCTAAGCGCAACCCCCAACCTGGAGGGCCAGGTTCCTCTTTCCCCATGAACAGGGGGTCGGGTCGCTGTACACATTGATTCACTACCTGGCGGGTGCCAGTATAGCTATCCAGGGGAGGCCACGCGGAGGCTGTATGTCATCTTGGATTAAGTAGGGACGGAGATCGAAGCTGGCGTTTGCCATGTTAAACGCGATCAACTCCTTTGCTCTGTTTGCGCGGATGGAAGCTTTCACGGCGATTGAACAACAGGCGAATGGAGTTGGCGAAACGGGGATAAGACAAAGTACATGCTGTCGGACAAAAACCGATCCGGCGCTCACCACCTGGGACAAAATATAATGTTCGAGGTTGTTAAGGAGTTTGTCTACCTCGGGGCAAATGTAAACTCCACAAGCTACACCACAGAGGAGATCCGGCTTTGAATGGCCCTTGGCAACCGGGCAACTTCAGTTCGTCCAAACAACTTGGGTAAAAGCTCCGCACTCGCAGAACCAAAGTCATGCTGTAAAAAACGCTTATACTGACAGTTTTGCTGTATGGAGTCGAAACCTGGACGATAAGCGGGACGGTGGAGCTGAATTTGGGTTCTCTGCGCCGGATATTCGGTCCTGTCTGTGAGGAAGCACATGAAAACCAACGCTCCAGCTAAGAGGGTACTTCGACTCCGAGCCTCCTGGTTTGGGAAGAAGAGGAAGACCGAACGTCTGGTATAAAGACCAAATAATCGCGGATGCAAGACAACTTGATCTTTATAACCGGAAGCAGTGTGCCCGGGACCGTCACAGATGGAAGGCAGCTATAGCTCAGGCTTAGATCCTCCATGAGACCGTGAGGGATGGAAGGCAGTTATAGCTCAGGCTCAGATCCTCCATGGATTGCTGGCCTGATAAGTAAGTAACGTGTCCGTGATACCTTCATCAAACTATAATAATTGGAGTACCAGCTCGATTCGATGGCAAGGGGACCATTTTCTAAAATATATTTGTCTTCAAGCCTGGGAAATACCATAGAGTTCACGCCGAGCAATAAGCCTATTTTCTCCTCTACTTCATGCTCTTGTCGGTTCCCCGAAAAACTAGATTCGAAGTCAAGTAAAATCAAAAGCGCAGCTAATAGCTTGTTGAAGTAGTTTAAGGAGCGGCGTAATTTATGGCAGAAGCTCATCGAGCTTACGCAACGATGTCTGTCATACGGTGCTACTTACCAAGGCCGTTCTCAGCTAATTCGAATCTCCGTCCACTATTCCCACATGCAAAAGCCACCCCATAAGCCATACATTACCCAAGACTAAATTGCATCTCAGCCTTGCACATCCAGCGCCAGACTTGCTGAGTAAGATTTTAATTTTATTTTTTTGAAAAGCAATTTCTAGATTCAATGACTAATTCATTTGAATAACATACAATTACGGACCCATGATGGCCGGTAATCGCATACCGAAGTCATTAACTCCAGCACCTGATCGACCACTGGCGGCTTCATATCACTGTTAGTGGCTGCTAACAAGCAAGCTGGCGCACCTGCCGTCTAGCGCAGCAATACATAGTTACCCATATGCCACATACCATCTACCTAACTGGTAGAAGATACGAGCACACTCGATGGGAATCGCGACATTTGCCACCCAACCCAACAGGTGAGATGCGGAAATTCATTAATCATTTCCCTATTATTCATCAAAGCTTCATGTGATTTTTCAAATTCGAAATTGTAGACGAAAATGCTATTACGACTCATCTGTTAACCGCAGTCGGTCTCCAGCCGCGATCTGAACGAGTGCCGGGAAGATGCACGACCAGTATGCCACCAAACATCACTGGCATTATTCGCGCGAGACGGGTCTTGATTGTGGCACTGGCACGGGTTAACCAGTTAACCGGTTAACCATAGACCGACAAGTAAAGACCAAAGACCGTAGACCAAAGTTCCATAGATGCACACGGATGAGATGGCAGTGACAGAGGAGTGATGAGATACCTTCTCATTTGTACTCGTAATTGTTTTCGATACGAACAGATTGAAATTCCTGCTTTAACTGCTATGTATGCCCCCCCTTTTACCGCCGCCGACTGGTTCGGGCAAAACCTTTCCGCCTGTGACCAATGGGACGTCAACTTTCCACGTCACGAAGCCTGCAAAAATGCAAAAACACAAAAGCACGAAAGCGCGGAATGACAAAAAACGAAAACAGATGACGCATACAGGGTTCATGGTCAATTGGAAATGGCAATTGCTCATCCGTGTCAACTATGATTGCTGTTGTTACTTGGGAGTCGTTGGCCGTGTCGCCTGGATAAATGGTTGGGGTAATTAGAGAGTGAGGAGACGAATTCGTCAGGTAGTCATATGCATTGAACTGCCAATGAGGCGCAACGAACTTGACTGAACTTCAGAGGGCAGCCGTATGTGGAGGCAGAACAGTTGGGTTGCGAATGGGAACAGGAGCGGTGGTATGATTGGTGGTAAATGTCAGATTGCTGATAGTCTGTAGGATTGTCATCAATTGCTTTGTCTGCTGAATGTCAACTATGCGAGATGGTAAAAAAGTGGGCGGAAATCCGATAAAGCACTTGCGGCAAATTGTTACGGCAGTGGATGGGAATGGGTATAGGAAACAGTGGAGGACTGAAAGTGTGGCTTTTTTAATAATTTTCTGGAAAGTTCCGCAAGAGCCTTTTCTTCTTCTTCTTCTTATCGGGCGCTACAGTTCGGAGTGAACCTGGACCTCCACCAATATGCCCCTCCAACTACCCCGATCTTTTGCTAACCTTTTCCAATGCCGCACATCCAGTTGGCTGAGGTCCCCTTCCAACTGAGTGCGCCATCTTAGGTGCGGTCGTCCTCTGTTTCTTCGTCCCTCGGGGTTGGATTCAAAGACTCTACGGGCTGGAGCCGTGGTGTCCATTCGCTCTGCGTGGCTTAGCTATCTTAGGCTTTGAGTCCGTATACGCCTGACTAGACTCATGTCGACGTACAGCCCCTAACGCTCGTGGTTGAATATTTTCCTCCATCCTCCGTCTGCGTTTATAGGACCGACAATCACACGCAAAACCTTTCTCTCGAAGCGACCAAGGACCTCCTCATCCGCTTTCGATAGTGTCCAAGCTTCTGCGCCGTACAGCAGACCGGGATGATAAGGGTCTTGTATAGAGTCAACTTTGGCACTATTACTCAATTACCTCCTGAGCCCAAAGAAACAGCGATTGGCAGGAGTGACTCTGCGTTTGATTTCGGAACTAATTTCGTTGTTCCAGATCACTGCGGAGCCAATGTCTAGTCCTTAACTAGACATCGGTGGTGAGCGTCCTTTTCTGATGACAGGACATATGTATTTAGTTGTGCCCTCATTGTGTTGGCTAGTGATTTTTGCACAATCATTTCTAATACGAAGTTGGAGAAGTCGCACAGCAGCGCATCGCCCGGCCTTTTTGACATCAAGAAGGTCCACTGATTCGGATGGAGCGGCAAGCATTCTCCAGAGTCATCCTGCATAGTCTGACGAGTTTAGCAGGGATGTCAAAGGCAGACATGGCGTTGTATAGCTCATCTCTATTTACACTGTCGTAAGGTGAGTGCACGGGCGCAGTGGTTAGTGTGTTGGACTCTGACGCACGATGAGCGAGTTCGGATCCCGATATCACCAACGCCATCGAATGTTTATTTCGCGGCGTCCCTCCTTGGCGAGGTACTGGCAAAACCCTCCGTAGTATACTTGTCTTGAAAAAGCTTCTCGACTCACGCCGTTCAGAATCGGCATTCAACTGTAGGTTCCTTTCACCTATGTTGTGGGTGATTGAGAGAAGCTTGGCTCTGGTTCTTCATGGGCTGTAACGCCACCAAAAGAAGAACAAGAAGGTGAGTGCCGACTTGAAATTCATTTGTTTTTTCCAGGATCTGCCAGGATCTGCTGGACTATCAGCTTTTTTACAAAAGGCTTCAGGCGTTCACACAAATTGGCAAAGAACATTTTTAGGCGGCACTAAGGAGACTTATTTCTCTCTAGATGGCGCAGTTAGAGGGGTCTCCTTTCCTGTGGACTGGCCAAGACTCCATTCCTCGGGCATGCTTTCCTCTGACCATAACTTACAGATGAGCTGGTGCATGCTCCTAACCAGATCATCTCCAGCTGCTTTGATGAGCTCAGCAGACTTAGTCGAGGTCAGGGGGGCGGAATTCTCTGCTATCTTCGTCGTTAGGAAATGGATCATTCTGCCTGACTGCGGTATGTTGACTAACATCGCCGTTGTACAGTCTACAGAAGTGGTTTTTCCATATCCTCAGCATCGACTGCAATCCTACCACTAGGTGTCCCTTCTCATCCCTACAGCCTTTCGTTCTGGCTATATATCCTTGGCATGTTCTCTTCATCTGTTGATAACACTTTTGAGCGTCATGCCTGCAGTAACACCCCTCCAAGTCCTCAATCGCGTGCTTTTCATGCTCTTTCTTCTTTCTCCTGAAAAGCTTATGCTCTTCCGTTCTTTTTAACTCGTAGAGCTCACGAGCTGCTCTTGTTCGTCTATGCAGCGAGGCTTTATATACCTCCTGCTTCGCTCTATGACTCCTTCTGCCTTGAAGCCCAAGACATCAGATGCAGTGCTCTTCAGGGCCTGTTTGCAGATGTTCCGCCGTTGTTCTATTGACTGGTTGTGGTGTATGAGAGAGCTTAGGCACGAGCAGTTTCTGGCGATAGTAGCTTTCCGACTTCATAATTTTGTATTCTCACTCTACTCCGTGTGTTCGTGTTATCCGCAGACGCCTCCTGGCTACTACTAGATAGTTATCTGAGTAGATGTTAGCTCCTCGGGAAGTTCGAACCTCAAGAATCGTGGAGGAGTGTCTGACGTCAATCGCGATGTGATAAATCTGGTTACATCTGGCGACCCCTAGGTTGCCTTTTTTTATATCGAGGTGCAGGAAGTACGTACTGGCTAGAAGGAGATTTCGCCCCGTAGCAAGATCAATCAGCTTGTGTCGCTTGTCGGATGTGGTTTTGTGTAGGCTGTGTTTGCCGGTGACTCGTTCAAAGATGCTTTTCATACCCGGCTTAGCATTGAAGCCTCCTAGTACTTTTTTGAAGTCATAGCTGAGTCATTGGGCATACGTTCTGTGTAGGAGGTCGTATAACTCATCTTTGGTGGCGTTATCCTAGTCTTCCGTGCGGTCATGGACGCAGATCAAAAAATAGTGGTTAACTTGCGGAGTAGGTCGTAGATAACTATCGGCCAGAGAACGGGTGATAGGACTCCTCCTAGTGGACACCCCTTAGCCGCCAGTACTTTCACCGAGACTTCTCCGGATGTGGCTGATGTAATGCGGCTATATAGCATCGCCTTAATCTGGTGATTAGTGGGGTGGTCTACACCTCTGCAGGATAGTGCAGTGGTGATCGAGTCATAGCCAGTATTGCCAAAAGCCCTCTCAATATCGAGGAGGGCGCAAAACGCGTTCTCCTTGCATATGAAACTATTGTCAACACACGCCACTAAGTGATGTAGCGGACTCAAAGATCGTTCTTTGCGATATGCATTTTCATTAGGATGCAGTGGTACCTGATTCTCTAGGATACATCAGCTCGAAACGTTCGTCCTTTAGTGCAATTCTCCAGCTCCGCCCTAAATCGTGCAGCACTTATCCCGTCGAAATAAGGCTTGCAATATGGTTGGCATACACCACACGTAGGCCGAGGTCGGCCCATTGTGATACCACATGAATCGTATTACCTGCATCCGCTACCTGAAAACCAATCAATGTTTCTGATGAAGTGATGGAGTTGAGCTATTTTTATATCTGCTAGCTCGTATCATACAAAAGATATGAGCTGCCTCATCTAGGCAGCCGCGGCAGAAGTCATTGAAAGCCCTAGGTTGGCGGCATGTTTTCCAATGGTACAGTGGCCTGTAATGACCCCCACTAAAGTGCCTTTTGGTTGCCACAAGGTCCCTGGTTCGTCCTAAATTCAGCTTAGGCCGATTTGTTTTAGTGGTAAAGTCGATGTAACTTTCGTTCCATTGGAGGTCGATAGCTTCGATGGTTCGAAGTTTTGTCATGTGTTTTACCGAGCTCATTGGTGTTTTCAAATTTCGAATAGTTGGAAGACTGAGTGTGCTTGACCCTCACCTTGCGAGTTCGTGGGCCCCGCAATTTCCTGGAATACCTCCATACCCGCGAACCCACAGTATTTTTATGTTGAATTGTTCAGCTATCTCGCTATGCCAGTTAAGGGATGTCTTTGATTTGATGGTTACCGTTGCCAGGGATCTTATTGCAGATTGGCTATCCGGTCAATAAGGATATTACATTGATACTAAATCATGCAAGGGCCTCCGTTATCGTTATTATTTCTCCTAAGCACACACTGCAGTGATTTGGGAGTCTAAATGATAGGTTGAGGTCAAGCTCTTTGGAAAAGACTCCAGTACCTACACCCGTCTGCATCTTGAAGCCATCGGTATACAGGGAAATCGAGTCCTTCGGTATGATTTTTCCTTCAGCCCATTCCTCTCGGGATGGAAAGATAACTTCGAAGTTCTTAGTGAACACGTTCTGCGGGAAGGTGTAGTCCGTATCCATGGGTACTTCGAAGTGGTTAAGAATGCTAGTATTGCCTTTGTGTGATGTGGGCCATTTTCCTATGCCCCTAATCCATAAGGCCGCGCAGGCAGTACCTTGTCCATTGGTGGGAAATGTAGTAGAATGTTTAGGGCCTCTGTGGGGGTCGATCTGATCGCACCACTTATGAAGGTTTCGATCGACTGCCTTGTTCAGAGCAGTCCAGTAAAGAAGGATAGGCCTTATGACTTCTATTTAGAGCCGGTGCATAATGGTTAGTTGGAGACCCCATTGTTTGCCCACTACTTTCTTACAGCTGTAGAGGGCAACAGTTGCTTTCTTGACCCGATCAAGAATGTTGGGTTTCCAATTCAGCCTCCTGTCAAGGACTAAGCCAAGGTATTTAGCATGATCTTTGGTTGTTAATTAGGTTCCACCCAGCTTTGGTGGGTTGAAGGGCGGAATTTCATATTTATTAGTAAACAGTACTAAATCAGCCTTCTTGGCGTTTATCCCAAGTCCACAGTACTGCGTCCGTGTTACTACTGTATGTAATGCTTCCTGCAATATATCACTTCGAGTGGTGAGAAATTTTCCTGAGGCGGCTATGGCAATATCATCCGCATAGGCGGTCACAGCGAACCCTTCCTGCTGTAACAACAGTAGTAGTTCATTGACTACCACGTTCCACTACCAGCACCAGCGAAGTTGGCTTTGACGACTCTTTGTGTTAGCAGTTGTTGTACCAGTTCTACTACTGATCCCATTACACCCAGATCAGTCAGCGCTTTGGAGACGGCAAATGGTTCAACATTGTTAAAGGCGCACTTAATATCGAGAAAAGCCACTAGGGTGAATTCCTTGTGTTTCAATGACTCTTCTATGGTACTAACTAGTGAGTGGAGTGCTGTTTCCACCGATCCGCCTTTGTTGTAGGCATGTTGGTTCTCCGACAGCCTTTCTCAGCTACATATGTGTCGAATGTGTGCGTCTACAGTCTTCTCTAGAGTTTTTAGTAGAAAAGAAGTTAGACTAATAGACTAATAAGAACGATTCTTATAGGACCTTCTGCGAAGAGATCAAGTCTCTGAGTGCGACTAGCAAGTTGGTTAAAGTCCTCAAACGGGGAAAACCGACTAGGCTAGATGCACTCAGAAAATCTGATGGTACCCTTACTGAGTCTAAAGCGGAAACTCTTAGTTTACTGTTTGCGACTCATTTCCCGGGAAATCAGATCGACATAGGTTCGTTGCACACTCCTTCAAGGGAAACTAAAACTGAAACGATGAAAATAACTCGGCGTAGCTGGTATATTGCGTCGCGCGTGGTTACGACTGAAGCTATTGAATTTGCTGTGGCATCCTTCGATGGCTTCAAATCGCCGGGCACCGACGGGATATATCCTGTTATGCTGCAAAAAGGTATAAGGCAGCTGCTTCCTACTTTGAAAAGAATTTTCACTGCTAGTCTAGCACTTGCTCACATACCCATTCCTTGGCCCACAGTGATAGTGGTCTTCATTCCCAAAATATGAAAAAAGGACTACCCACTTGCCAAGAGCTTCAGATCAATTAGTCTAACATCCTTCCTGCTGAAAAGCATGGAGAGACTGGTAGAGTTGCACGTGCGA
Source organism: Eumerus sabulonum (assembly GCA_951905685.1). Classification (NCBI taxonomy): domain Eukaryota; kingdom Metazoa; phylum Arthropoda; class Insecta; order Diptera; family Syrphidae; genus Eumerus; species Eumerus sabulonum. The sequence goes on from OX645060.1 coordinate 14,659,542, forward strand.
AAAGTTGCCCTTCGAATGCACTCTCTTTCGGAGATGCAACATGCTTACCAGCGCGGAAAATCTTGCGAGACTGCGCTTCAGAACCTAGTTGGGCGTATTGAATGCGCGCTCGAAAGGAAAGAGTACGCGCTGGGCATTTTCATCGACATTGAGGGAGCTTTTGATAACGCAACTTTTGACAGCATGTGTAACGCTGCCAGACATCATGGCGTAGATAAAGCACTGGTCCTTTGGATCAAAGCAATGCTCATGCACAGGACATTGACCGCTGATGCAGGCCTCGACCAGTGTGTCAAATCTGGCGTAAACAGGGGCTGCCCTTAAGGTGGCGTCCTGTCTCCGCTGTTATGGTGCATGCTGGTCGATTCTCTGCTTGATGCTCCCAATGCCTCTGGAATCTACGCCCAGGCCTATGCGGATGACGTCGCCATTTTTTCTGTCGGCTCATGTTTGGCGACTGTCCGTCGCAAAGCGCGGGCGGCGCTAAATGTGATCGATGATTGGTGTACCAGAAATGGGCTGTCAGTCAATCCACTTAAGACCGATGTCGTTCTCTTTACGAGAAGGAGGAAAAATACTGACATGACTCAGCTGGTACTAAAAGGCACTTCCATCCCGATGTCCAAGGAGGCTAGATGTTATGATCCACCTCTTGATATATTTATCAGAGGGTGTGCTCTGAAAGCCATGTCTCGTCTGAAGAGAAATGGCTTTTGGTACAACTCGCATAGGAATAACGGTGTGCTTGCGCAAGAATTGTCCTGCGACCCCTGTCTCATGGACATGCTTTCTGACGCACTGACGCCCGTTACCCTATTGCGTCGTAATTTCACAGTCGAGTTTCCATGGCGTCAGGATTGGCTATGGCTGGATACTGAACCTGGAAAGGATAGTCTTCGCATTTTCACGGATGGCTCCAGATCTGGGCGGGGGTCCGGTGACCCCCGGACATCGAAAACGGCGCGAAAACATCCGACTGCACTTCTCCTTAGGAAAATATGCGTCTGTCTTCCAATCAGAGATATACGCAATCCTAATGGCCATGCACTATGTTGTGAAGCATAGGTGGAAGGGGGAAAGCATATTCGTATGTAGTGACAGCCAAGCTGCACTAAAAGCTGTGTGTAACCCCTTAACTAGCTCCAAATTAGTGCTTGAACTCAAGTCATTCTTAAACAGAGTCGGCAGACTAAATTCATTAAGGCTTGTATGGGTTCCAGGCCACTCTGGGATCCCAGGAAATGAGACCTCTGATGAACTCGCTAGAATGGATTAAGAGGAGAGCTTCTCAGGACCTGAACCCACTCTAGGTCTACCTGCGTCCACGGTAAATTCCTACATTAACGATTGTGTATTTAACACACACAACCGTAGATGGAAGGATTGTCCGGGTTGCAGGATGACTAAGCGCGTATGTCCTGATGTCTGCAAAAAATCTGCAGCATTCCTCCTGTCTTTAAGGAGAATCGACTGCAGAAGGCTTGTGGGAGTTATCACGGGCCATTACACTTTTGCCAAGCATCTCTACGTGCTCGGCATCAGTGAGACGCCTACCTGTGCTGCATGTGGCGAAGAGGAGGATGATACTGCAGAGCATTTCCTCTGTGATTGTCCCGCCTTTGCTCGCATACGGTGGCGCACCCTTGGAGCCGACGTGGTGTGTGCCGAATCCCTTAGCTCTACATCACTGAAGCTCCTTCAAATTTTTCTCCGGAAAACGGAGAAAATACAGTAATGTAAGGTGTCTGTCTGGAGTACAATGGACCAGTGATTGCGTCTGAGTGCTCCAGCGGATAGCAGAAGCCTTCAACCAAAACAAACAAAAAAAAAAAAATTGACTAATAGACCTCAAGTCATTGGGTATGAAAATGAATTGGTTACCTTCTACTTTCTTGGGATATAGGATAAGGAGAGGCAGCTTTGCCTTTTGGCCTTCCTGGTCGCTGCTTTGAAGAATGTAAGTGCTTCCTTAGAGTAGTCCCAGTCCTCTTTCAAGCGAGTAGATTTTGCTTTGTTGAAGAGCTTTCTGCTCTCTTTCCAAAGGAAGACTATCTCTTTACTCTACCAGGCGGGCTTGGGTTTACCTCTGGAGGTGCTTATCGCGCAAGATTTGGATAGTGCTCTGTTGAGAGTTGCTGTCAGCTCATTTATTAAGCTGTCTAATGCCGCAGAGTTACGCGGATAGGTAGGGTACTTGGCCCTAGTAAGGCTCAACATAGGTTATGTATTTTTGCTAGTCAGTTTTCTTGCAGTTCATGAAAGGAGCTAGGACACTGGCGAGGCTGGACGTGTTGAATTGAAGGTAGCGATGGTTCGAGAAGGAGTGCTGTTTTAGGACTTTCCATTCCTTGACTTTATCGACAATATCCTGCGATGCAAAGGTTACATCTGGAACTTCTTGTCTGTTCTTAGTGATATAAGTTGGTTGACAGCCAATATTGCATACGATGAGGTTTGTATGTAACAACATGTGACAGTGCTGTTGCCCCATATCATATGGATGCAGAACGGCATGTGCTAGCTCTGCATCCGTGATCAGCTTCAGCAAGTTGGGAGGACGGGGTGGACTTGGGTGGTCAGGTTTAGAGGAGTTGCCCTCTATGCTCACAGATATCTTGATCACGGCAGGATGTGAGTAAGCTCTTGGCTTACCTGCCTCATGCACGTAGATGACCTTAATGTAGCTTAACAATTAAATTTGAAGATATTCGGCCCAAGAGTTATCCTCAATTTATATCATCTCCTACAACTCGGAAGGTCATGGTAACCAACCTGAATATACGTTGTACGTTGTAAAGAGAAAGATCTTGATTCATGTGACCAATGCCAGGGTCTTCCACAGACAAATAATCTTCAAGGGTTACCTGTCGGCTATAACGATTCACCTACCTGCAGGTATCCTAGACTTAGACTGGTACCTTAAAACCATAGTACCACGGACGCTTTCCAATTGCAGTATCAACCCAATTCAATCTGGCTTATGCGGAATCGACTAAAATTTAATGAATTTCCACGGTCTCTACCAAGAAAGATGGTTCCCGTCCACCGGACCCACTTCTCCTGATTGATAAACGAACGAAACCTGTCGACTGCTATCCAATAATTCAAATTAGCCACGGCCAGTCCACCATCACCAAGCGGAAAAATGTGCCAATCTACAGCAGAGTGCAAGTGCAGTAAAGTGCGGCAGAGTGCACCACACACTTGTAATTTTCCATTTAAAGCATTGGAAGTTGGGTGAACGATATATGCAGAGCCCTGATGCTAACAATTGTATACCTCTAACCCTACCCTAGATAGGTATTTCACTCTTCTTGGCATCTCTGTGCTGCTCGTTTATTAGTTCAAGGTGTGCCACATGATGCACACACTCCTGTGTGACGAATAGAAATTGAAAACAAAAGGAAACCCAAACAGCCAGGCAGGCTAGAAGGCTAAGTTAATGGGAATGAGGATGGGAGTCGTGGCCGGTGTTTGTGTCGTTTGTGAATTGGGGAAGAGCAGTTGAATTGCTCGTTTTGGAGAAGTCAAAGCTGGAGTTGGCGGGCCAACGAAACAAAGAGCCACAAAACTTGATGCCAACAGACACTAAACGAAAGCTAAACAACGACTCTGTCATGGCATGGAGTTAAGTGGAGTGAAGTGGCTTGGAATGAAATGGAAGTGTCTGCTGCACCGACTACACCACCAACTGCACACCATCGGCTTCAATGAGACATTAAGCAGTCAAGCACTTTCCAGTTTATCGCAGAGTACAGAGGAAGCACACAGCCATGGAGCAGTGTATCGATTCGGTGTACTGAGGTGTATAGTTAGTTAACTCATGCCAACTGGCGGTGGGTGGGATGCTGGATGCTGGATGACTATGATGGTACACTTGGTGCCGTATAGTGGGTTGTTGTATATTACATCTAGAGTGTGGTGAGCTAATCGTTTCATTTGGACAAATGACTCATAGTTAATCGGAGAGGTCTTCTTCCTTCATCCTCCACGACTCGCGCCGCATTACTGTTGCTGTTATACTCGTGCAGCTTCCTCTCCACCCCCAGTATAGATAAACGATAAGGCGGATGGGTTTGGATAAGATACGAGGCGGAGGTAGTCGAAAAAGTTTGGCGTTCGCTTGGTTCGTTTGGATGCAAATGTCAACTATAAAATACGATGCGACGCGAGGCAACGCCACTGATGGTGGCGATGGCGGTGGCAAACGCCTTCCCTCGTGCGTTTTGAATATTAGGAAATTGTTTGCCAAGTGATTTGTTGCTGATTTTCAGTCGGGCTTTTCGCGGATTTTTCAGATTTTCAGATTTCAATCGACATTGTTCGATTAATAAATAGGAGGTACGGGTAGCTAACATTTCACGAAGCGCACGGAATGCTTTGCATTATAGTGCACTGCACTCGGATGAAGTGTGGTTCGGAGTCACTGCACCCTTTTTCGGCAGAGACAGAGGAGGAGATTAACCTGAATGCCTTAAATGCTTACTAGTTGATAAATGGTGGGAAACGGAAATTGATGATTTACTCATCAAGTCATCATTAGAACCGAAAGGCGAAAGAACAAAAAGTTCGATGGATAAGGTCAAATGGGGATTATGGCAGGCTACTGTCACGGAATTTACTAGTCCAGTCTGTTTGCTTGTTTGTTCAATTCACACACTTTACTATTCCACCTCAGATCAATTATATGGGCGCTTCACCTATATTCTTCTTCTTCTTAGTGGGCGCTACAGTTCGGAGTGAACCTCGCCCTCAACCAACATGCCCCCCCATCTAGCACGATCTTTCGCTAGCCTTTTCCATTGCCGCACACCCAGTTGGCTGAGGTCCCCTTCCACCTGTGTGCGCCATCGTAAGTGCGGCCGTCCTCTGCTTATTCGTCCCTCGAGGTTGGATTCAAAGACTCTCCGGGCTGGAGCTGCGGTGTCCATTCGCCCTACATGGCCCAGCCATCTTAGGCGGTACATCCGTAGACGCCTGACTAGGCTCATGTCGCTGTACAGCCCGTAAAGTTCGTGGCTGAATCTTCTCCTCCATCCCCCGTCTGCGTTTATAGGCCCAAAAATCACGCGCAAAATCTTTCCCTCGAACCGACCAAGGGCCTCCTCATCCGCTTTTGATAGTGTCCATGCTTCTGCGCCGTACAACAGGACCCGGATGATAAGGGTCTTATATAGAGTCAACATTGTCGTTCGGGAGAGGGCTCTATTACTCAGTTGCCTCCTGAGCCCAAAGAAACAGCGATTGGCAAGAGTGATTCTGCGTTTGATTTCGGAACTGATGCCGTTGTTCCAGGTCACTGCGGAGCCAAGGTAGACGAAGTCCTTAACTACCCCGAACTTATATCTGCCTATACAAACGTTCTGGCCAAGACGTCGGTGGTGAGCGCCCTTTTTTGAGGACAGCATATATTTAGTTTAGCACTCGTTTACCGCCAAACCAATTTTCGCCGCCTCGAACTCAATACCCGCAAACGCCCCATTGACATCTCGCTGTGATCTACCTATTATGTCAATATCGTCCATAGATTGCGCCTCTTGTATTGGCCAGTGATTTTTGCACAATCATTTCCAATATGATGTTGAAGAAATCACACGACAGCGCATCGCCCTGCCTAAATCCTTTTTTGACATCAAAACTATCGGTAAGGTGTTCACCGATTCGGATGGAGCAGCGAGCATTCTCCAAAGTCATCCTGCATAGTCTGACTAGTTTAGCAGGTATGCCAAAGGTAGACATAGCGTTGTATAGCTCGTCTCTAATTACGCTGTCGTATGCGGCTTTGAAGTCGACAAATAGGTGGTGAGTGTCGACTAGAAATTCATCGGCTTTTTCCAGGATCTGCCGTAGTGTGAAGATTTGGTCGATGGTGGGCTTCCCTGGTCTGAATCCGTACTGATAAGGACCTATCAGCTCATTTACAAAAGGCTTCAGGCGTTCACACAAAATGGCAGAGAAGATTTTGTAGGCTATGGTAATGAGACTTATTTCTCTATAGTTGGCGCAATCAGAGGGGACTCCTTTCTTGTGGATCGGGCATACTATGCTGAGTCTGCTGAAGTGGTTCTCATCCCTGCAGGCTTCCGTTCTGGCTTTATAACCTTGGCATGTTCGCTTTATCTGTTGATAAAACTTTCGAACGTCACGCCTGCAGTAACACCTCTCCAAATCCTCAATCGCGCGCTTCTCGTGCTCTTTCTTCTTTCTTCTGAGAAGCTTATGCTCTTCCCTTCTTTTTAACTCGTAGGGCTCACGAGCTGTTCTTGATCTTTTATGCAGCGAGGCCTTATATGCATCCTGCTTCGCTGTATGAATCTTCCTGCACTCGTCATCGAACCAGGTGTTTCTTCGTGGTGGAGCCTTGAAGCCCAAAACTTCGTATGCAGACCTTTTCACTGCTGTTCTATTGATAGTGTGGAGGATTCAGGTGTATTGGAGAGCTTAAGGGAGACGCGATCGGTAAAAGCACGAGCGGTTTCTGACGATAGTAGCTTTCCGACGTCATAACTTTGTATTCTTACTCCACTCCGTTGCGTTCGTGATATCCGTAAGCGCATCTTGGCTACTACTAGATAGTAATCTGAGTAGATGTTAGCTCCTCGGGAAGTTCGAACCTCAAGAATAGTGGAGGAGTATCTGACGTCGATCGCGATGTGATCAATCTGGTTGGTAGTCGATTGATCAAAAGACCGCCAGGTGCCTTTGTGTATATCGAGGTGCGGGAAGCGCGTACTAGCTAGGAGGAGATTTCGCCCCGTAGCAAGATCAATCAGCCTGTGTCCGTTATCGGAGGTGGTGTCGTGTAGGTTATGTTTGCCGATAACTCGTTCAAAGATACTTTCCTTATCCAGCTTAGCAAGGAAGTCTCCTAGTACAAATTTGATGTCATAGCTGGGACATTGGGCATACGTTCTGTCCAGGAGATCGTAGAACTCATCTTTGGCGGAGTCATCCTTGTCTTCCTTGGGGGCGTGGACGCAGATCAGGCTGTTGTTAAAAAATGTAGCCTTGATACGGATTGTTATGAGGCGTTCGCTCACATGCCGAAATCATAGGACCTTTTGCCTTAGTCCACCTCGAACAACAAATCCGCATCCAAACAATCGTTGGCGTCCGCAAGTTGTTCGGCTGCACTTGGCCTGTTTAGGGACCTAACACTCCACGTACAAAGCCGAAGATCATTGTCCTTTTTTGTTTTTTTGCTAGGGTCGTCAACATAAATCCGGTCCGATATATCCGAGGCTTGTGGTTGTTTCGGAGTTTGTGTTTTTTTTATGGTTACGGCTTACTAGGCCGTAGCCCAACCGACTAATCCTGTTTTTTTGGCGCAGGAGGCTTGGCACTCGCCCTTCCCCATCTGCAACTTCCATAGGAACTCTCCAGATGGCACCACGAGGCGGTGGGGATAGGACTTACTAACAGTGCCGCAAGATGTTCGACTGCGGTGGCTCTTCTCGCTTTTTAGCAGGCCAGCATCCGTCGGATAGATGCTACCCTACGAGGCCTTTGTTAGCCCTTTGCCATGCGCTTCACCTTTATTACAACGTCTTATAACACTTATCGCTTTATCGGTTACACAAACCTTTTTAGAAGATTGTTAGAAAATTGTTCACTAACTCACTGGATGGCTTGATTACTTTCACAGGCCCATGTAGAGAAACAGAATGCATACATGGCCACATTGCATCGACGGACGAGAGCTGCCCGCGAGGTCTATGAACAGAAAAGGAGGGAGCAGCATGCGCTTCTGAGAAGGAAAAAGAAGGAGCACGAGAAGCGCGAGATCGAGGAGATGGAGAGATGTTACGGCAGGAACGACGTTCGGAAATATTACCAGAAAGTAAAACGAACATGCCAAGGCTATAAAGCCAGAGCAGAAGCCTGCAGGGATGAGCACGGACAACTAGTAGTGGAGTCACAGTCGATGCTGAGATTGTGGAAGGACCACTTCTGCAGACTGTATAACGGCGACGATAGTCAAAATGCCGCCGTCAGGCAGAGCGAACCATTCACAATGGACGAGGACGAAGGAGAATCCCGTCCACCCGACCTAGGCGATGTTAAGATAGCTATATCGAAAGTCATATAAAGCTGCTGGAGCCGACGGACTCCCCGCGGAGCTGTTTAAAGCAGCTGGCGATGAGCTGGTTAGAAACATGCACCAACTCATCTGCAAGATATGGTCGGAAGAACGCATGCCCGATGAATGGAATCTCAGTATCGTTTGCCTGGTCCATAAGAAAGGAGACCCCTATGACTGCGCCAATTACAGAGGGATAAGCCTCCTGAACATCGCGTACAAGATCCTCTCTTCCGTACTGTGTAAGTGTCTGAAACCGTTCGTCGACTATCTGATAGGTTCCTACCAGTGTGGTTTCAGTCCGGGAAAATCCACGATAGACCAAATATTTACACTACGGCAGATCTTGGAGAAGACCCATGAATTCCAGGTCGACAATGCGTCATCTTTTTGTCGACCTTAAAGCCGCTTATGACATATTGAGCCATGTTATGCTTTAACATTCCTGCCAAACTCGCCAGGCTGTGCAGGATGACTATGGAGAATTCCCGCTGCTCCATTAAGGTCGGAGGTGAACTAACCGATACCTTCTATATTAAAAAGGCTTAAGACAGGGTGACGCACTGTCATGTGATTTCTTTAACATCATTCTTGAAAAGATCGTGCGGGACTCTGCGGCAAATAAAAGAGGTAGGATCTGCTTCAAGTCTACACAATTGCTTGCCTACGCAGATGACATTGACGTCAATGAGGCATTCGAAAGCATTGAAGCTGAAGCGACTAAAGTGGGTCTAAGGGTAAATGGGGACAAGACCAAATATATGCTGTCATCCAAGAAAGACGCACAACACCGACGTCTTAGTCAGAAAGTCACCTTCGGCAGCTATATTTTTGAAGTAGTCAAGGACTTCGTCTACCTTGGCTCGATAGTGACAAGCAGCAACGACACCAGCGCTGAGATAAAACGCAGAATAACTCTTGCCAATCGCTGCTTCTTCGGGCTCAAGAGGCAATTGAGTAGCAGAGCCCTCTCTCGAAAAACCAAGGTTTCCCTCTACAAAACCTTAATCATCCCGGTCCTCCTCTACGGCGCTGAGGCTTGGACGTTATCAAAAGCGGATGAAGAGGCTCTTGGACGTTTCGAGAGGAAAATTCTGCGTGCAATCTTTGGACCCGTTTGTGTAAACGGAGAATGGAGGAAGAGATTCAACCAAGAACTGTACGGGCTGTACAGCGACATCGGTCTGGTTAGACGTCTTCGGATCCATCGTCTAAGATGGCTAGGCCATGTAGAGCGAATGGACATCAACGCTCCGGCCCGAAGAGTCTTCGACTCCAACCCCGAGGGACGACGCAGCAGAGGACGACCGCATTTAAGGTGGCGCGCACAGGTGGAAGGGGACCTCAACCAACTGGGCGTGCTGCACTGGAAGCGGCTGGCCGAAGATCGGGCCGGCTGGATAGGCTTGTTGGTTGAGGCCCTGGTTCACCCCGAACTGTAGCGCCATCAAAGTAAGTAAGTACGCCATCATTTGTAAATCAGTCAGCAATGAAGTCACCTTATTTTTCGAACAGACCTCGTATATTGCAACAAAAAAGTGGTAAAACGAATCTGGGCATCCCGTCCCACGTATTGATTAGTGTAACTCTTTAAACGCTTACAGGTAGGTGGTACACTCAGACTAACCCTCACGATGGCGCTAAATATTTACCTAAAACCCGCGAAAATCTTCAGCGATTCTGTCTCGGAAGGTGTCTTTCTTAAATCCATGAAATCCGGGTTCATGTTTCTATACAACCAATTCAACTTGACCTAAGTCCTCTTGATGCACGACCACCTCTACACTTACCAAGTCCTCTTCATCTGGTCTAAAATTCATTTACTTCTCCCTCCATCCGAGCTGTTCAATTTGAAACTTTTCACAGCAAACACCTGACCAGCAATTGGTCTGCCCCCATTCTCCTAGCTCATTATGATCCCCAGGCATTAGCTTAAGTGCCTTTCCATTTCGTTGCTTGCATTTAAGAACACCACTTCACACCACAGCACACAATTTACGATGTGTTCTAAAGTCGAGACAACCTTGCTCTGCTTTTAGCCTCCTCGGCCAGTCGGCATTGTCTTCCGCACCAGGAGGCTCCAATAAATATCTTCTTCATTCTTCGTCAGCTTTTCCTTATCGTTTTGTACTGCTTCCACGACCGTTATTATTATCATTTCCCACGCAAGTCTTTAACTTAACACTTCCGACCATTGCCAGTCACCATTCTACTGCTCCGCATTGTCTGGCGCGCACTTTACACTTTCAATTCGCCGCGGAATCTTGACACTGAAGTGCGACCGCACCGTCACACACAATGACACTTAGTTGGACGTGAACATAGAATGGTGCCAGTGCATCGAGCACAAACCTAATCCCGAATCGATGCACCAATAAAATCGTCTTTTTCCGCTTCCAATTGTACGCCGAGCAGGGTCAGTAATTACTCGGGGAATTGGTCGGCTTAGCTCCCATTCATGGACGGACAATAAGCTTAACGTCTTCACGACGAGATGTTTCTTTCAACAGCTCGTCATCGGTCGCACGGGGATGTCGCCAGCTAATTCTATTCTCATGTGGACGTGTGGGTTATGCTTGCCTCGTTGAGAATGGTTCCTTATCACACCGTTAAATGTCAAGAATAACGTAATGTCACTTGAGAGTAGATGACCCCTCAGCACGAATGTCAGAGTGGGATGAGTCACGGAACTGCTCCAGTATTGCATCGAGCTCATCAATTGAGGCGAGGAGGTTACGCAACGATGCATCGACGTCATCATATTTAGAACTGCATTCGAGGAAGGTGGATGGTGGGAAGGTAGATGGGGTCTAGCACACGCTCTCCACACATTCTTTATTCTAATTTAGTTGGCTGGCCCCCCTATCGTATCCTATCGTTGTGGATTGATTGAGTGTCGTGCGCCCGATACGTGCGCGTGTGTATTTTTAAGCAAACGACGACCAGGTGGTTGGTTAGGTGGTTCCATTAAGGACACCCCGAACAGACAGGGTGAGAGAGAGAGAGAGAGAGAGTGAGAAATGTGTGTTGTGTTGTTTTTATCTCTGGCATCTGTCCTTTGGGCAGGAGAAAAGGGTCAAGAGGCGCAGCTTGTGCCGGTTCAATGGAGTGAGTCCTCATTTCATTATTATTCATCATCTATCTCTACTCTTCTCTTCTCTTCGCCTCATCGTCTACTTCGCATTGTTGTTGCTGTGGTTAATTACATATTTGTTTACTAATAAATCCTGCGTCATGAGAGGAGGACTATTGTGTCTGCTGGTCGGCCAAAAGGCGGAAACGATTGGTTCTTGTTCTTAATTGTCTATTGCTAGTGCTCCTTCATACATACTTATGTAGGTGCTGCAGGATACCATATCCATACACTCACGTTACTAAATCAATAAAAAAAAGTGATTAAATGGATCAGACGTTTCAGGGCACAATGCAAGCAATGGAGATGGATGGGCCCATGCCCACGCCCACGCCCATACCCACACCCATGTTCGTCCATTTCCATGACCATACCAAACATCCGCTCGTGTCTCGTCGAGGGTCACGTTAATGAGCTAATCATCCTCCAGTGATGGCCATTAAGGATTCCTTTGATGCATTTAATTGGTGCTCCTCGGCGGGTTATGACGGCATGTGTGACCTTTCGGGAGAGCATATGACGTGGACAGATGAGATCAAATCAATGCGACTGAGGTAATTATTGACGTAATCGGTTAGTGATGACGACGGCTGCAATTGAAGGGGTTGCTGAGTGCTGTCTGTGACTATGAAACATCTGGTAGACGGCTGGTCAGTTGGACTTTGCTGTGCTCGTTGTCCTGTTTTGAATATATAATTTGCGATTCCTTGGAAATACTTGAGTAAATATTTGTGGTTTAGGGTTCTAGTTTCTAGAAAGTGAGCGCGATAAAGGACCTTCGACACACCTCCGAGTTGGTAGATATCAAATACAGAAATCTTGTTGAGGTACTCAGACCCTTTGGTTCTCCTTTGGGGTCAGAAATTTGTTAATATCACTGGTCACGGATCCCAAAGATATTCAGGCATAAGGCATATGCATCGGCACCAAAGTCCCTGCTTATTAACCATTACATTTACATTCCTTGACGCGGTGGCTCTCAAGTTCCTAGTAGCTTGACTGCCGAAAGAGAACTCCAATATTTGCACGGCTGTTACGACATGATACGATAAAGCTAGAGCGGCGACCTGCAGGTATGAAAATGGAGAACTGGTAGTAGAGTCGCAGTCGATGCTGAGGATTTGGAAAGACCACTTCTGCAGACTGTATAACGGCGATGATAGACAAGATACCGCTGTCAGGCAGAACGAGCCATTCGTAATGGACGACAATGAAGCAGAATTCAGTCCACCCGACCTAGACGAAGTCAAAATAGCGATATTAAGACTTAAGTCTAATAAAGCCGCGAGCGCAGACGGACTGTCTGCTGAGCTTCTTAAGGCGGCTGGAGATGAGCTGGTTAGGTGCATGCACCATCTCATTCGCAAGGTATGGTCGGAGGCAAGTATGCCCGACGAATGGAATCTTAGCATCGTTTGCCAGGTCCGTAAGAAAGGAGACCCCTATAACTGCGCCAACTATAGGGGAATAAGTCTCCTTAACATCGCATATAAGATCTTCTCTGCCGTATTGTGTGAACGCCTGAAACCGTTTGTGGATAACCTGATCGGCTCTTATCAGTGTGGTTTCAGGCCAGGCAAATCCACAATAGACCAAATATTTACGCTACGGCAGATCTTGGAGAAGACCCAGGAATGCGAAATCGACACTCACCCCCTCTTCGTCGATTTCAAGGCTGCATATGACAGCGTGTATAGAGATGAGCTATACAAAGCCATGTCTAGTTTTAACATCCCTGCCAAACTCGTCCGACTGTGCAGGATGACAATGGAGAATTCTCGCTGCTCCATTAAGGTCGGTAATGAGCAAGCCGAGACCTTTGATATTAAAAATGGATTTAGGCAAAGGTGACGCGCTGTCATGCAACTTTTTCAACATCGTGCTTGAAAATATCGTGCAAGATTCACTGGCCAACACAAGAGGTACGATTTATTTCAAGTCTACGCAATTGTTTTCGTACGCCGACGATATTGACGTAATTGGACGAAAACAGCAAGACGTCAATGAGGCTTTCGTGAGCATTGAGGTAGAAGCGGCTAAGATGGGTCTCAAGGTTAATGAGGGTAAAACCAAATAACTGCTTTCATCTAAAAGAGACGGACAACACCGACGTATTGGCCAGAACGTCACCATGGGCGGATATAACTTTGAAGTGATCAAGGAATTCGTCTACCTCGGCTTACTGATGACCAGCGACAACAACAACAGCGCTGAGATAAAACGCAGAATCACTCTTGCCAACCGCTGTTTCTTTGGGCTCAAGAGGCAATTGAGAAGTAGAGCCCTCACTCGGAAAACCAAGGTGACACTACATAAGACCTTGACCATCCCAGTCCTCCTTTACGGCCCAGAGGCTTGGACCTTAACAAAAGCGGTCGAAGATGCCCTTGGTCGTTTTGAGAGGAAAATTCTGCGCACAAACGGTGTATGGAGGAGAAGATTTAACGAAGAAATGTACGGGTTGTACAGCGACATCGGCCTGGTATGACGTCTACGGATAGAGCGTTTAAGGTGGCTAGGCCATGTAGAGCGCATGGAAAATACAGCTCCGACCCGAAGAGTCTTCGAATCCACTCCGGAAGAAAGGCGCGGCAGAGGACGGCCGCATCATCGGTGGCGCACGCAGGTGGCAGGGGACCTTAACCAACTGGATGTGCGGCGTCCTGGAAACAGCGTGCCAAAGACCGTGCCAGCTGGAGACACTTGTTGGTTGAGGCAGGTTCAACACGGACTCTAGTGCTCTAGTGATCAAAATATAACGTCGAAACTGTTTACCAGACACTTAGGTGTGACGATTGACGCTAGGCTCAGCTACAACGAACTTACTTACTTACTTATCAAGCCAGCGATCCATGGAGGATCTGAGCCTGAGCTATAGCTGCCTTCCATCCTTGACGGCCCCGGGCACGCTGCTTCCAGTTGTCAAGACCAAGATGTCTTACATCCGCGATTATTTGGTCTTTATACCGGAGGTTCAGTCTTCCTCTTCTTCTCGAACCAGGAGGCTCGGAGTCGAAGACCCTCTTAGCTGAAGCGTTGATGTCCATGCGCTCGATGTGGCCGAGCCAGTGTAGTCGACGGATCCTTGCCTTCCGGACTACATCCACATCTTGGTACAGCTCGTAGAGTTCGCGGTTGTGTCTTCTTCTCCATTCACCTTCCTCACAGACAGGACCAAAATCAGCTCCGCTGTCCTGCTTATCGTCCAGCTTTCGGCTCCGTACAGCAAGACTGAAAGAATGAGCGTTTTGTAAAGCATGACTTTGGTCTTTCGAGTGAGGAGTTTTGACCCCAGTTGCTTGGACAAGCCGAAGTAGCAGCGGTTGCCAAGGGCGATTCTATGCCGGATCTCCACTGTGGTGTCATTTGTGGAATTTACGTTTGCCCCGAGCTAGACAAACTCCTTAACTACCTCGGAATTGTAGCTCTCAATTGTTATATTTTGTCCCAGGTGGTGAGCGACGGATTGGTTTTTGCTTGACAACATGTATTTCGTTTCGTCCTCATTGATCTTAAGATCAACTCGTTTCGCCTGTTCTTCAATCGCCGTTAGTTCATTCAAGCCCTACAAGGCTCCAGGCAAAGACGGTGTCTTTCCTGTGATCTTACAGAAAGGCTTGAATACAATTCTACCATCATTGATAGTTCTTTTTAGGTCTAGCTTCAACCTGGGATACACACCCCAAACTTGGAGAGAGGTCAGTCTTGTCTTCATCCCCAAGATTGGGAAACCAAGCGAGCAACCTGAATCCTATCGCCCTGTCAGTTTGACTTCGTTCTTTCTAAAAACAATGGAGATACTGATAGAGCTCCACATTAGAGGCATCCTGGAAAATCAGACACCTCTGCATCCCAACCAGTATGCATATCGCAAAGAGCGATCTACCGAAAATGCGCTACACCACTTGGTGACGTGCAGTGAAAATAGTTTCACACAAAAGGAGACCGCAATCTGCGCATTTCGCGATATAGGGGGAGCCTATGATTCGATCACCACTGCACTATCCTGCAGGGGTGTGGACCATCCCACTTATCACTGGATTAGGACGATGCTAAATAGCCGTATCATATCAGCCACATGCGGAGAGGTCTTAGTGACAGTATCGGCGGTTAGAGGATGCCCACAAGGGGGAGTCCTCTCCCCACTGCTTTGGTCGATAGTCATCGACGATCTGCTACGCAAGCTGACCACTCGGAGCTACGAGGTCATCGGATATGCTGATGACCTAGTAGTCATTGTTACGGGCAAGTGCGAGGTCACTGCCTGTGAGCGCATGCAGCTTGCGCTCCAATCTATCTCTGACTGGTGTGGCAGAGAGGGGTTATCTATTAACCCTAATAAGACAATCTTGGTCCCATTTACAAAGAGGAGAAAGGTACAACCCTGCTCAATCTTTCTAAATGGAACACACATAGGATTTTCAGAGGAGGTAAAGTAACTAGGTATTGACCTAGACCGCAGACTCAACTGGAACTCCAACATGAAAAATAAACTCATGAAAGCGACTAAGGCCATGTGGGCCTGTCGACGCACCTACGGTAAGACCTGGGGACTTAAACCTAAGGTAGTCCACTGGTTGTATACGGGTCCACCGTAAGGTAGACAAAAGTTGAGCAAAAAACTACATTTATTAAGCTTCAACGCCTTCAGAGACTAGTGTGTCCTGCCCTACGGCAGCACAAGAAGCACTCATTGGACTCGCTCCACTGCACCTTTTTAACAAAAAGGTGGCATTACGCAGTGCAATATGAATCCTCTGCTCGGGAACAAATATGCCATGTAGACCTGCAGGCCACATGTCTATATTACAACACTTTCCCGAGCTGGATATGATTACTACAGTCTCGGACGCATTGCCACACACCTTCACCTTTTACAAGAGATTTGAGATACTGATCCCAAGCCGCTCAGCATGGGAAAACAGTTATCTCCTGCTAAATGTCAAAGGCCTCAGGTGGTACACGGATGGCTCCAAGATGGCTTCTGGGGTTGGCGCCGGCATCTTTGGACCAAAACGCAAGATCTCGAAGGCCCTGGGAATAAGCCCCAGCATCTTCCAAGCAGAGCTTCATGCCATCCTAACATGCGTCAATCTAAATCTCGAGACTGGCATCAGAGGAATAACCATCAACATACTCTCTGATAGCCAAGCAGCGCTTAAAGCACTGGGTTCGTACAGCACGAACTCAAAAACCGTCAAGGAACGCCATGACGCCCTGCAAGACCTCGCCAAAAGAAACACTTTGGTGGGTGCCAGGAAATAAAGGTGTCAAGGGCAATGAAATTGCCGACCAACTTGCCAGAAAAGGTTCCAGCGACAAACACATAGGTCCGGAACCTTTCTGCGGCATTCCCGGGTCTAGGATAAATTACTTCTTAGACAAGTGGGAAAAATCGCAACACCTGTCCTTCTGGAACAGTGTTCGGGGACTCCGTCAATCTAAACGACTTATACGACCCCTGAACAAACACCCTATTGACACACTCAAACTCAATAGGGGGAATATCAGAAGACTAATCAGCTATCTAACGGGACACTGCGGTCTGAGATATCATCTAAACAAAATTGGTCTCTCGTCTAAAACTGAGTGTCGGCTCTGTCTAGAGGACGATGGGACGGAAGAACACATACTATGTGAGTGTGCTGGTCTCTGCCATCTTAGAAAGCGTATCCTTCTCAGTGAAGTTATGACTCCTGAGGGGATCACCCTGGCTCCTACGAGAAGCATTCTCAACTTTATTATAGAGGTGGAGAGGCTACTCGGCTAATCGGCTAGCAGGCACTATAGATCTGCAAAGGTCGCAGTGCCGTATTGCTAATAGTAGCACTAGCCCGATGTGTAAAAAATAAAAAATAAATCTGAAGCCTCATGACCGAAGTCCACATATAGCAACACTACGGGGTAGTTCAGAATCTATAGACTCAATCAAGAATGCTGAGTTTCCGGATAGCTTCTTATCTAGTTCCAGTCCGATTGAGTCAAAAAGGTGACCACAGGTGTCAGTCTGACTTAAGAACATATTCAATCAGCAGCACAACCGATCCTTCAAACTTCACAGCTGTTGACGTCTTAATGACGAGAGCACACACTGGGCCCTGTGTTTTTATTTTTGTTTATTCTCTGGTTGTCCCAAAGGATGTTGTAATCTTTAAAAAATGCCTGAAGCCCGGGCTACTGACATGCAGTCATGTACGATTTGCAAACCCAAATACTGGATGCGCCTAGATTCTAAACAACGCCCTGCACTCATCAACCACTCTCCCTGCGGGACGGCCATCAGCCATCTTTTAAGCTCGTTTTAAATTAGCAGATCTCCAGCCAGTAGTCCCATTGAGTTTATCATACGGCTGAGTAGAGCTCTGAGATCGGCAGGTCTATTCTTGCCCTCCAAAGCATCTGCAGTGGAATATGGCGTGCCCTGCACCTTCTTCTTCCTCTGGATATTCTGGGCAGAAGGGCTAACGTGTCCAAATCTGTGGAGATATTTTCGATAGCCCCCATTACCTGACAGGAATTGCGTAAGGTGGTAATTGCAATCCCCGTGTGCTCTGTTTCCTCAAACCTCGATCGTAGGGATCAGCATATTGGTCCATCGGCGTTTTGTCGTGTCCCCTCTGGCTTGCAAAAATGCTATGTATGTTGCCCTTTCTTCGTCTTTTATTCTGCGGATAACACTGATCTCTTGACGGTTTGTGGTGTGCCTAAAGTAGGTAAACCCTGTGCATCTCATTCTCGAGGATGTCGATGAGGACAATACTCGCTATGACACAGGCTGCTTCATCAGTGTTTGTCCGGAAACCGCATATTGTCCTTATTGCGCGCCTGTATGCAGACGAGAGCTTATTTCTCGTCTCCTTCGTTGTAAGGGCTCCCGCCCAGACCGGCGCAACGTATGGAAGTATTGAGCTTACCAATCTGGAAAGCAGAATCCTCCGCGCATATCCTGGTCCACCGATGTTTGGCAGCATTCTGGAAGGAGATGCCTGCATTTGTGACACGACCTTTTACTGCAGTATTCGACATGGGCTTTAAAATGAAGTCGGTTGACGAGCATTACCCCCAAAGGATTTGAAGGCTTCTTGATTGGCTGGCACCCAACTCGGAAGTTTGCGAATTCCAAGGTTTTTCAGCTGGTTATTAAGACAGCTTCCGTCTTGTGGTCGGCTAGTTCTAGGACTCTCAGTCCAGTGATCCGTGTTCAAGTCTTAAGGTTCCTGCGAACACCTTTTCGCAGCAAACAAAACCAAATTAGCTTCTACTGATTAGTATAGGTCAAGTGGAATGAGATTTGCCATTTGCTGAAGCCCAGTCTGTTTGATGAGGGTGACTGCGTACATGAATTTTAGATCCTCTGAGTTTCGAGAATCACTAGGTAGGTAGGTAGGTAGGACCGTAGCCTTCCCAAAAGAGAATTGAGAAGATACACATAGGCCAAATAGGCCCGTTGTGCAGCTAGGAGGGGGTTTTGCCCCCTATTCGTGGAACCATTTAGTGCTTCTTAGGAAATTAAGAAGATCAGATATCCCAACTTGCTGAACTTCGGTCAGATCGTTAAGGAAGTAAGATCCTAGGTATCGTTTCCTGATTGTGCAGAATGCCGGGCAGGCATAGAGAAGGTGATGAATGGACTCCACCTCCTCCTCGTCCTGACAGCTCCTGCAAAAATCATTCGGAGTTATACCTAGTTTTTGCGCGTGACTACCAATAAGGCAGTGTCCAGTGATGACACCAATGACTTTGTGGATGTCATTTTTTTTTAGGGAGATAATACTCCTAGTCCGTTGACTGTTGAGCCAGGGCCAGATTTGTCTGGTGATGAGGCAGGTATGTCCCTGAGTCCATCTCCGGTTCGTCTCGGTCCTGGCGAGATTTATAAGATTGTGTTTAATGGTTGCAAAGGGTATACCCTCACAAGCCACGATTGATTGTAGCGTCGTTCCTTGTTTGGCGAGTTTGTCGGCTCTTTCGTTTCCTGGAATGTCGCTGTGTCCCGGTACCCAGATAAGTTGTATGTTGAACTGTTCAGCCATCTCGTTAAGAGATAGGCGACAGTCGAGGCTAGTTTTTGATGTGTACACGTAGGACTCCAACGACTTTAAGGCTGCTTGGCTATCCGTGAGAATGCGGATATCCGTGGTGGATATCACGTTCCACTTCAGCCAAGACAAAGCCTCTTTTATAGCCAACAGTTCCGCCTGGAAAACGCTGCAGTGATTTGGTAGTTTTAGAGCTTTGTTCAGCTTAAGTTGTTTGCAGAATACCCCACTACCCACCCCGTCTTTGGTCTTAGACCCGTCAGTGTAGAAGTCTACGCAGTTTCTGCAAGGTTGCGTCTGACGAGTCCAGTTTTGTCTATCCGGGTAGGTCGTTGTAAAGTTTTTTTCCAAGAGTGTGGTGGGTTCTGTGAGGTCTAGGTATTCTGTCATAATGGATGGAGGAGTGACCAGTGTCATAGCTCGACCAGTTTGAGTTTGCTTTAAGTCTAATGGCCGCTTGTGTAGCAATTTGCTTGCCGAAAATATCGAGAGGTGTAAGGTCAAGTATCATGTTAAGCGCAGCCGTTGGGGTGGACCTGAGGGCCCCGGTAATGCACATACACGCTAACCTTTGTACCTTCTCGAATTGCTTGAGGTATGTTGTCTTGTCTAGTGCTGTCCACCAGACTGTTACTCCATACATTAGTATGGGTCTGACGACCGTGATGTAGAGCCATAGGGTAATCTTGGGGTTGAATCCCCATTTTTTCCCTATGGCTTTCTTGCATGTGTAAAGAGCTATAGTTGCTTTTTTAACTCTTTCGATTGTGTTGCTTTTCCAGGTTAACTTCCTATCTAGTATTATGCCAAGATATTTGGCATTGGAGGAATAGTTTAATCTGGTACCAAGCAGAGTAATAGGACAATGTTCCGGGATTTTATGCTTTTTGGTGAATAGCACGAGCTCCGTTTTCTGGGGATTCACCCTGAGCCCGTTGCTATGCGCCCAATTGCAAAGAATTGAGAATGCCGTTTGCATGCGGTCATTCAGTGTGGAAAGGTATTTACCTGAGATTGAAATAGCAACGTCATCAGCGTAGGCAATAACGTCCAGGCCTTCTTTTTCCAGTTTAATAAGTAGTTCGTTAATGACTACGTTCCAGAGAAGAGGTGAGAGGACCCCACCTTGCGGGGTTCCCATGGTAACCACTCTGGTGGTTACTTGGCTTCCCCATTTGGACTGAATCCTGCGCGTTAATAGTAACTCGCTGATCAGTTCTGTCAGAGCCCCCTCTACCTTAAGCTTTTTTAGCCCTTCTATTATTGCTGTGGGAGTGACGTTGTTGAAAGCGCCCTCTATGTCTAGGAAGGCTGTTAGAGTATATTCTTTTAGATGGATTGATTTTTCGATTTTCCTCACCAGTGTGTGCAAGGCTGTTTCGATAGATCTACCCTTACAGTAGGCATGCTGTGCCTTGGAAATTAGGGACGGATCCAAATTGTGGCGTATGTGTAAGTCTATCAGCTTTTCCAAAGTTTTTAGTACAAAGGATGATAGACAGATAGGCCTTAGATCCTTGGGAGAAGTGTGGGAGTTTTTGCCGGCTTTGGGGATGAAAATTACCTTTGCGCACTTCCACTTTTCTGGAATGTGACTCCAAGCTAGGCATCCTTTAAAGATTATCTCTAGCCATGGTATAGTCCATTCCATAGTTTGTGTGAGTTCGATAGGGTAAATTTCATCCGGACCTGGCGATTTGTAGGGCTTGAAGCTTTTTAATGCCCATATGATTTTCTCTCTAGAGATAATGTGATCGTACTTTTCCTCTATCGCGGAGGAGAGGTGATTTCCTCGCGAGTGTACTGGGTCTTGCTGTTCATAGCAGCCCGGGAAGTGCGTATTGAGGAGAAGATTTAGGGTTTCCTTCTCAGATGTTGTCCAAGCTCCGTTCACTGTGAGGCAGCTCGGAGATTGTGGATCTTTCGAGAGTATTTTTCTCAATCTGTAGGCGTCTGAAATTTTCTCCATGCTATTGCAGAAGAGTTTCCAAGACAGCCTTTGTTCTTTCCTCAGGGTTTGTTTGTACACTCTGAGTGAAACTTTATATAGGCTCCAGTCTCTGTCGTTACCTGTACTCTTTGCTTTATTGAAGAGTTTTCGGCAGTCCCTGCGGAGCTTACTTAGCTCTGCGTTCCACCAAGAAGGGTAAGAGCTCTTTCTTGATTTGTGGGTTGCGCAGCTGTTGACCCGTGGGTTGCCCAAAGTAACTGTTAGAGTGTCGACCATTTTGTCTATGTCTAACGTGGACCGCGGGGTATCAGGGGTCCTCTTTACTATAGAGTTGCCAATGAAGGCTCTATAACGCTCCCAATCAATTCTTCTTGGGTTGCAGGATGATTCAATTGGGGTTGGGACCTCAAGAGCTAGGTTGAAAACCAGATATCGATGATCCGAGAAGGAATGTTCTTCAGAGACCTTCCATTCTCTTATTCTATTAGCGAGAGAGGGGGATGCTAGAGTTAAGTCTAGTACCAACCTTCGGTTTTTAGTAATAAATGTGGGTGTATGACCCTTGTTACAAATGTTAAGATTGTAGGATAGAATGAATTCAATAAGATTCGAGAATCACTAACCCTTACCGGGCTCCAATGCCGCATTGAGTAGCGTAAGGTCCTTGATAAGTGCTTCATCCTCTACGATTCTCAGGCCAAGCTCTATAGTTTGATTGACAGATTGTATGTAAGACGATCTGTTAAAACCCTTGTTAGCAAACGTTTTTCTTCTGCAATTTTAAATGACGTTTGGGGGCTCTTTGAGTTGGTGTTTCAGGTTTCGATTCCTTGGTTGCAAACTGTGCCGTTCTTAAGTCCATATCCGATTGTCCTACTATGTACTTCCGCGTCAAATGTCGTAGAACACAAAGCAGCGTGCTTGCTTTCACTTGAATGCCCGCCGTACCTTCCGCATCTTACGTTCTCCATTTCCCTCCAAATCCACTTCCCGATCGCTCGACACATGACATACCGATGTAATGATCAAGCATGCGCGACGATTTAATCAAATTTACGTCCCATTCACACGCCGCCGGCCGCATCCAAACTCGAACAAGAGAAAAATCACTCAATTTACTCCATCATCACCGTTCATGTCAATTAAGATACATTTCTTCGTCGCGTCGCATGCGTCCGTTCATGTTGCTCTGCTGTCACGAAATGCGACAGTGACAACATCGAACGACAACGGTGTGATTTTCCGATATCGTTTTCCTTTATCGTACTCCTTAACCGACCATCTCGGATTCGTTTCGTTTTTGGAAGTACCTATTATCGCGTTCGGTACGCTATCACTTTCCATTGACGATGAAATGACAGCATGGACGCCAGTAACGCCAACACACAACACATCAGACGACACAACGAGCGACCAACAGCGAACAAGACAGGAATCGAGCACATAGTATTCACGTTGGTCAGTGCGCCGGCAGTGGGTAATCTGTCAGGAGCGGTAACCTACCCATATGGAGTTTGCAAATTGAATCGTTTGACTATATTTGGGTTAACCGGCTGACCATATTATCACTGCGACATCCTTTTCTGGATTGCTCCATCATCAGCGCGACACATTATTTGGCATCGATACGAGACGATACGATTCCGCGAAGGAAGATGAAGTTGCCTTACGGTCTTGAGCTCTTGAGTGGCTTGAGTGGATGGAGTGTACGTGTAGTCCAATGCGACATGATATGTGTCGTATTAATTGGGAATTCACACTGGCTGGAGCGTCGTAGTCCTGGGCTGCGATTTGTGATGGTTCGTCGGGTAATTGTCGTGGACACGGCTGTACGGTGATGGAGTTGAAAATGGAATGACGTGAAAAGCGCTAAAGCGACAGAGCGCCACTCCTTAAATAGAATTCGTGCGAGCGCCGGTTACCAGGACATTTAGATGTCACATTGAGTCACTGACGGGCGATAGGAAGATGGGTAGGTGATGAAGCTCGTAGGCGGAATGGGAACTAAAGGAAATTGAAGGATAACCGTGCGTTTATATATGTATGTACATATGCCTTGGCTGATGGCATATAGCCAGTCAATATTGAATTCGAAGATACTAAGGAGAATGGTCCCCAGTTTATATGAAGAGACCGAAAAGAGACTTAAGCTTATCAAAAAGTAAGCACACCTGCCAGACTATTTTATAGAGAGGTATGTTACTTGAGTCTCACGTTTCCAAACTGTGAAAGATGTACTTTAGCTCAAGGCTAGTAAGCTTATTCAAAAATGCTAATAAATTTCGTGGCAAATATACACATGTACATATATTCTTTCAGTCGATCTTTCAACGGTAAACCTTTAGACGATAAGCCTTATGACTAAAAATGTACTTGTATTGGTGATGAAGAGGGCATGGGCTCGGACATACAGGGTAAAGTTGTTGATCGCTCTCAACCTGGCGAGATGCCATGAACGATCCCTGTTTAAATGCCCGGGTCAAGTTGACATACGACCTCCTCGCGGCGCCCTCTGGATAGCCTCTTCAACAACCGTTGGGAAGTGAATAAATTTATGCAGCGACAAAACGCCGACCAGAATGGCGGTTGTGCGGCGGGCTAACAATCCGCCCCCGTGATCCGCATCAGAGGCAGATTTTATACCATCAGCCTTATATGTGCACACGCCCCTACCGACGAGGCTGAAGACCCTATCAAGGAGGACTTCTATGACCTCCTGGACAACGCCTACGGAGCTTGTCCGGAGTACGATGTAAAAATCGTGCTCGGGGGCTTCAACGCCAAAATCGGTAAGGAGAACACCCTAGGCGGAGTGATCGGAAAGCACAGCCTCCAGGATACAACAACAGATAACGGCTTCCGACTCGCTGACTTTGCGACAGCTCGTAATGCGGTGATAAGTAGCACAAGATTCCCTCGCAAGCGAATCCACACAGCAACCTGGCGATCTCCGGACGGTCGAACCGCCAACCAAATCGACCATGTGCTCATTGACGCAAGGCACACGTCAAACATCCTGGATGTGCGAACATTCAGAGGGGCAGATGTCGACTCTGACCACTTCCTCGTAGCAGCAAGATTCAGAGCTCGACTGTCCAACGTCATAAAGCTGCACCAGCCCATCAGGAGGAGGTTCGACATTGGGCGCCTAAGCACTATAGGGAGCAGCTGAGCGAAAGACTCTTCGGTATGCCTACGTCGAACACAAATGCCAATAATAAGTGGCTGCATTGCCGCTCAGCCATTTAGAAAGTAGCCGAAACCACCTTAGGGTACCTACCACCCCCGACAAGATACCCGTGGTATGATGGCGAGTGTGAGCAGAAAAAGGCAGCAACCGACGAGGCGTACCAAAAGGCGCTGCAGAGGAAAACCAGGGCAGCGCAAGGAAAGTATCGAGCCAGAAGAAGGGAGGAGAAAAAACTACTGCGACAAAAGAAAAGGATCTTCGCAGCCTTCCAGCTCAAGGATATCGAGGAGTCTAGGGATAAACATAAAACACGAGCCATTTACAAGAAAGCCAAAAGCCTTGCAGGAGGCTTCAAAAAGGGCACCCTGGCTCTTCGAAACTGCGAGGGTAATCTTGTCACCGACCCGCAGGGAATGGTGGATGTATTTAAGCAGCACTTCCAGCAGCTGCTTAACGAGCATGACCAAGAGAGAGTGGTAGGGACCGAGGAAATCCCAACTCCAGCCGCTGAAGTAGTCCTCCCACCCAGCATAGAAGAAGTCGGCACAGCTATTCAGAAGCTGAAGAACAACAAGGCCGCAGGCTCAGATGGCTTGCCATCAGAGCTCTTCAAGGCTGGCGGCGATATTCTGGTAGGGAGCATGCACCAGATCATCTGCAGAATTTGGGAAGATGAAAGCATGCCCGACGACTGGAATACCAGCTCTATATGCCCCATCCACAAAAAAGGCGATCCTACCTCTTGCAAGAACTATAGAGGTATATCCCTGCTCAATGTCGCATACAAGATCCTGTCCAGCGTATTGTGTGAACGTCTAAAACCATTTTGCACCGCACTAATCGGCAGCTACCAGTCCAGCTTCCGGCCGGCAAATCCACTATAGACCAAATTTTCACACTTCGACAAATCCTGGAAAAGACCAACGAGTTTCGAATGGATACGCACCATCTTTTCATCGATTTCAAAGCCGCATACGACAGCATTCATCGTGAAGAACTGTTTGGGGCGATGGCCGAATTCGGGATCCCGGTAAAACTCATCCAGTTGTGTCGCGCCACGCTAAAAAACACGCGATGCACCGTGCAACTCGGTTCTAGGACCTCGGAACCATTCGAAACAAGCACCGGATTTCGGTCATGTTACTTCGTCAACAGGGAAGGCACTATCTTCTACAAGTCCGTCCAGCTGCTAGGATACGCGGATGATATCGATATCATCGCGTGTTCTCGCCGTGGCATTGTGGAAGCATTCACGGCGATTGAAGAACAGGCGAAACGAGTTGGTCTTAAGGTCAATGAGGACAAGACGAAGTACATGCTGCCAAGCAAAAACCAATCCGTCGCTCACCACCTAGGACAAAATATAACAATTGACAGCTACAATTTCGAGGTAGATAAAGAGTTTGTCTACATCGGGGCAAACGTAAATTCCACAAATGACCCCACAGTGGAGATCCGGCATAGAATCGCCCTTGGCAACCGCTGCTACTTCGGCTTGTCCAAACAACTGGGGTCAAAACTCCTCACTCGAAAGACCAAAGTCATGCTTTACAAAACGCTCATACTGCCAGTCTTGCTGTACGGTGCCGAACTCTACGAGCTGTACAAAGATGTGGGTGTAGTCCGTAAGGCAAAGATCCGTCGACTACACTGGCTCGGCCACATCGAGCGCATGGACATCAATGCTCCAGCTTAGAGGGTCCTCGACTCCGAGCCCCCCGGCTCGAGAAGAAGAGGAAGACCGAACCTCCGGTATAAAGACCAAGTAATCGCGGATGTAAGACATCTTGGTCAAGAATGGAAGGCAGCTACAGCTCAGACTCAGATCTTCCATGGATCGCTGGCCGGTTAAGTAAGTAGTATTGGTGATGAAAGTTTTTCAACGGCAATTTTTTAAATGAAATTGCAGACATCCATCTGGCAGGGTCTTTCGTCAGCAGTCTCCAGTGCCGCACGCCTAGTTGGTTGAAGTCCTCATCCACTTGCGTGTGCCACCTTAAATTTGGCCGTCCTCAATCGCGCTGCCCCTCAGGGTTGAATTCAAAGACCTTCCGGGCCGGACCTGGCGCTCTACACTATTGAGTCTCTTCCTCCACTCCCTATTTATGCAGGTCGGGCCAAAAATCGTACAAAGAATTTTTCCCTCAAAACGATCAAGGCCCATGTCTCTGCGCCATAAAGCAGGACCCGGATGATAAAGGTCCTGTATGTAGTCACCTTGGTTTACCGGGAGAGGGCTCTGCTTTTCAATTACCTTCTGAGTCCAAAGAAACAGCGGTTGGCAACAGTTATTCTGATTTCGATCTTGATGTCATTGCTGCATGTCACAGCGGATGACATGCAAGGACGAAGTTCCTGACTACCTCGCCCTGGCCGGTGGTTCGTGTCCTTTTTCGACTTGCCCTCATTTACCTGCAGGCCCATTTTAGCCGCTTCCGCCTCAATGCTCGTAAGGGGCTCAATGGCATCTCGCTGACTTCGTCCAATTATTTCAACATCATCGTCATCGGCATATGCGAGCAGTTGTAAGGACTTGAAAAAGATGGTGCCCCTCGTATTGACCCTGTCAAAAACCGTTCTTGACATTATAGGTCTCGGCCAAATCGTTGCCGACCTTGATGGAGCAGCGAGAATTCTCCAATGGCATCCTGCACAATCGGGCGAGTTTGGCAGAGATCACAAAACTAGACATGGCGTTATAAAGCTCGTCTCTATGTATGCTATCGTATGCGGCCTTAAAGTTGACAAACAAATGGTGGATGTCGATCTGGAACTCGTTGGTTTTTTCCAGGATCTGCCGCAGTGTGAGTAGTTTATCGATAGTGGACTTCTCGGGCCTGAAACCACACTGGTAAGGACCTATCTGGGTGTTGTCGAACAGGTTCAGGCGTTCACACAAAACAGCAGAGAGGATTTTGCATGCGATGTCAAGGAGATTGATCTGACTGTAATTGGCGGAGACAAAGATCCTTTCTCGTAGATCGGACAAACGATACTAAGATTTCATTCATCGGTCATGCACTCATATGACCATATCTTACAGATGAGCAGGTGCATGCTACCAATCAGTTCATCTCCAGCTGCCTTAAATAGCTCAGTAGGTAGTCTGTCTGCTCCAGCAGCTTTGTTGGACTTAAGCTTAGAAAAAGCATTCCTAATTTCGTCCAGGTCAGGGGGACGGAATTCTCTGCTATCATGGTCCGTTGTGAATGGGTCATTCTGCCTGACAGCGGGATCTGTTTCGTCATCGCCGTTATAGTCTGCAGAACTAGTCTTTCCAGATTCTTAGCTTCGACTGTGAATCCACTACTAGGCTTCCATTTTCGTCCCTGCGAGCTTCTGTTCTGGCCTTATATCCCTGCCATGTTTGTTTAACTCGTTGATAAAACCTCAGAACGTTGCTCCTACGATAGCATCTCTCTATCTCTTCGATCGCAAGCTTCTCAGGCTCCTCTCTCCTCTTCTGCTCATAATGCTCACGAGCAGGTCTCATTCTTCTGTGAAGCGCCTCGAACCATGGGTTTCTTGTTTGTGGCGTTCTGAATTCCGATACATGTTTGGACCTAATTGAGCACTGCGCTTTAGGAAAACCTGCCGCTAGATTAGGACTTCCATATAATGACTATTGCAGTAGGTGTCATGATGAGAAGGAGGAGGAATCTCCATTCCAGCTCTTATGCAATTGCCCTGCTCTATCCTCCTCAAGAAGAAAATTTTTGGGCCGACTCGAGTGGTAGCAGAGTGGACCGATCTTGGTCTAAGTGATCCCCACTGCTTTACGGAGGGAAAACAGCTAACCAAGCAACCAACCAACACAGCCTCAATCGCTGCGAACCGCGACGAATGGATAAATCTTCACCGACTCTGTTGAATGGAGTAGCTCGAAACAATGAGTCCTAACCAGTACAGTAGCAGCGCTAAAAGCCTTACCAAGAGTCAGTTGAACGTACGCTCTCAATACTATCCAGACCACAGCAAATACAAGCCCCCGACAGTCTGGGAGATAGGTCTAATTGGTATTAATTATGACCATTTCCAAGTCGCATTCACGCACAATTACTCTTTCATTAACTCCAGGGCAACTTCGATCCGATCAGTCACTCACGACAAGTCTGCGCGTTATATGAAACGTCAGACTACACACAGGGCTATCCAACGTTCCATTTTTAAGTCCGTGACGTAGGGATTCGTCTCAATTTCTGGTTCCACTCTCCTCGCTCGTCTGATAAATCTTTAGCCGTAAATCAACGCACAAACAGAGGAGCTATGAGCTTGTTTTCGAATGGCAGGAGGAATGATTGATTTGCGCATGCCAATTGGAATCAGTGGGAACAAATCACTCATTTATGCTGGAACATGCGTACATATGTATGTATGTAAGTTGGCTGGACTTGGACTATGGATACAAGAGATCATTTTAGATTGAGTCTAGGATGATCAACAGCTCGGTGATTGTCTGATGCACGTATTGAGTGTAAACTTAGGTGATAGCGTGGCAGGTTAAGGTCTGTCTGGACGTTTACATATATCCAGCAGCAGAATCACGTGTATATGTCTATCACCCAAATTAGATATTAATCTTCTGGGATTGATCATTAATGATTCAGGAGGCCGTGTTCAGTAATGATTGTGCCAGTCCGACCTTACCTTTTGGAGTTCCGTTTTTATGCGTCAGAGTTTCTAGTCATGTTAGAGGTTGAAAAAGGTGTATCCAGGCCCGATTCGTAATTTTTTTTAGCTTGGAACTGTATTCAGTGGACCACAGCTCATGCCTTGCCGCTGAGGCATCTAAGCTGGGATTAAGCAGCTTATTTATTTAAAGCCGAACCCATCACTTTAGGTAAGGTGGTCTACACCGCATTGTCCATCCCGGTTATATTTAGAAACTCTGTCGGCCAGAGCATAGGCCAATCATATAAGACGATTGATTTGCAGATGTCGGCCAATATGATGGCCTACCACCCAGTTGGTGGTCGAATCGTCTCCTCTTCATCAACATCTATGAGCTATCGCATTAAGTCACCCGTCACTGATGGGATATATCCTAGGAGGTATTAGGCAACTGCCTAATGCTGCTCACTTGCCTTTACGCTTCTCTCTTGGCGGTTCAGACCCATAACCCTAACCTCATTTGTCTGTAAAGCCATGGAAAGCCTAGAAGTATTGCACGTGCCCAGAGCTACCCTGCGAAAGCATCCTCTTTTCGGGATGCAACATACTTACCAGCGAGCAAAATTCTATGAGACTGCGCTCAAAATCTTGCTGAGTGAATTGAATGTTCACTTGATGGGACAAAGCAAGTGCTGGGCTAGACATTAAGTCGAGTTTTGACAGCTAACGCTGCTAATATTATGGTGCAATAAGCCAGGTCTGGCGTAAACAGGGGCTACCCATAAGGGGGCGTTCTGTCTCCGCTGCTATAGTACATGGTATTTCTGTCCAATTCTCTCAAAACCTCTAACTGTCGTTCTCTCTATTAGCTCATGTCCGACGAACGTCTGTAGCACAGGCGTATGATTGGTACACGAGAAATTAGCTCACGGTCAATCCTCCTAAGACTATGTCGTAAAACTAGGCCTGACTCATCTGGTATTTAAGGGCATCCCCATTTCAGCGAAGCCAATTATCAAGGAGTGAGTCTAGACGACAAGCTTCTCCGGCCATATTATGTTGAGTCAGTAATGACCAATACATTGTCGTCTTTCTGGTAATATAGAGACCCTTTTGGCAAAACCTGAGGTCTATCACCGAGAAAGATCCTCTGGTAAAACTGGTAAGACTCGCAATCTCATTTGCGTCTGTTATTTACTGGAACAAACAGTAAATCGTTGATCTTCTCTCTTCGCAAACTTCAAGAAACGGTCTGTGTTGGATGCGTGCCCAGCTCTGCTTAACCGGTAGGCGATAAGTCAAGCTTCCGTCCCTTGAGATATATGTCTTGGTGGAGACATTGAAGACCATGTCTTATTTTACAAGAGGTAGTTTTTGGGTCAACCTACACTGTTGTAATACAATTAACTTTCCTTAGCACCAGGAGTGTCTTTGGTCAGACAATAAACCCAGAAAAGAATGCCTTTCTAATTTCACGGATGATTCCAAGTCTGGGCAGGATCTAATGCTCCTGCGACAAGGCACTACGATCATTCTGTTCCCATCGTTCGCCTTTCTGAGCCTTCGGGTGCCTGTATTCAGCGTGTAGCAAAACTCCATCTAAAGCGGATCTCTTTTGAACCGACGGGAGATGTCTATTTAGCCTGTAATAAACCTCTAAACAGCCAGTTACGGACCTCTACTGAGTCCGTGGGACATCTTTATTGAGCCTGCAGCAGATCTCCCATGTTGAATCTGTACTGTACCTTTCTTGAGCCAGCAGACTTCCGTTAAGCCTACGCTGAACCTCTATTGAGTCTTCGTCTGACTTCTATTGAGTCCGTGGCAAGCCTCAATTGAGCCTGCTCTGGTTCTCTCTGTTTGCAGCAGACATCTGTGTTGATCCTGCAGTATACCTTTATTGAGCGTGCAGCAGAACTTTATTGAGCTTGTGGCAGACTTCTATTGAGCTTGTGACGGACTTTTATTGAATCTGCGGCAGACCTATACATACTAGGCCAGCAGCTGACCTCTATTTAGCCTGCAGCAGACTTCTAAATGGCATACGAAGGACCTCTATTAAGCTTGCGGCGGACTTCTATTGAGCCGGTGGTAAACCTCTATTGAGCCTGCCGCGGACTTCTATTCAGCCTGCTCTGCTGCTTTCTTGGTCCTACAGTTGACATCTGTGTGCGACCTATACTAAGCCAGCAGCTGACCTCTGTTGAGCCTGCAGAAGACTTCTAAATGGCCTTAGAAGGACCTCTATTAAGCTTGCGGCGGACTTCTATTGATCCCGTGTAAGTCTCTATAGTCCTCTGGTCCTCTCCTAATCCTGCAGCAGACATCTTTTAGGCCTACGCTGAACCTCTATTGAGTCTGCGTCGGTCTTCTATTGACCTGCTCTGGTCCACTCCTTGTCCCACAGTAGACATCTGTGTGCGGCAGACCTATACTAAGCCAGCAGCTGATCTCTGTTGAGCCTGCAGCAGACTTCTTAATGGCCTTAGAAAGACCTCTATTAAGCTTGTGGCGGACTTCTATTGAGCCCGTGTAAACTTCTATAGTCCTCCGGTCCTCTCCTAATCCTGCAGCAGACATCTTTTAGGCCTACGCTGAACCTCTATTGAGTCTGCGTCGGACTTCTATTGAGCCCTTGGCAAACCTCTATTGAGCCTGCTCTGACCCTCTCTTGGTCCTACAGCAGACATCTTTTAGGGCTACGCTGAACCTATATTAAGTCTGCGTCTGACTTCTATTGAGTCCGTGGCAAGCTTCTCTTGAGCCTGCTCTGGTCCTCTATTGATCCTGCAGCAGACATCTGGGTTGATCCTGTAGTATACCTTTATTGAGCGTGCAGCAGAACTTAATTGAGATTGTGGCAGATTTCTATTGAGGTTGTGGCGGACTTCTATTGAGTCTGCGGCAGACCTATACATACTAGGCCAGCAGCTGACCTCTATTTAGCCTGCAGCAGACTTCTAAATGGCCTACGAAGGACCTCTATTAAGCTTGCGGCGGACTTCTATTGAGCCGGTGGTAAACCTCTATTGAGCCTGTCGCGGACTTCTATTGAGCCTGCTCTGGTGCTTTCTTGGTCCTACAGTAGACATCTGTGTGCGACAGACCTATAGTAAGCCAGCAGCTGACCTCTGTTGAGCCTGCAGCAGACTTCTAAATGGCCTTAGAAGGACCTCTATTAAGCTTGCGGCGGGCTTCTATTGAGCCAGTGTCAAACCTCTACTGAGCCTGTCGCGGACTTCTATTGAGCCTGCTCTGGTGCTTTCTTGGTCCTTCTGTAGACATCTGTGTGCGACAGACCTATAATAAGCCAGCAGCTGCCCTCTGTTGAGCCTGCAGCAGACTTCTAAATGGCCTTAGAAGGACCTCTATTAAGCTTGCGGCGGACTTCTATTAAGCCGGTGGTAAACCTCTATTGAGCCTGTCGCGGACTTCCATTGAGCCTGCTCTGGTGCTTTCTTGGTCCTACAGTAGACATCTGTGTGCGACAGACCTATAGAAAGCCAGCAGCTGACCTCTGTTGAGCCTGCAGCAGACTTCTAAATGGCCTTAGAAGGACCTCTATTAAGCTTGTCGCGGACTTCTATTGAGCCGGTGGTAAACCTCTATTGAGGCTGTCGCGGACTTCTATTGAGCCTGCTCTGGTGCTTTCTTGGTCCTACAGTAGACATCTGTGTGTGACAGACCTATAGAAAGCCAGCAGCTGACCTCTGTTGAGCCTGCAGAAGACTTCTAAATGGCCTTAGAAGGACCTCTATTAAGCTTGTCGCGGACTTCTATTGAGCCGGTGGTAAACCTCTATTGAGCCTGTCGCGGACTTCTATTGAGCCTGCTCTGGTGCTTTCTTGGTCCTATAGTAGACATCTGTGTGCGACAGACCTATAGTAAGCCAGCAGCTGACCTCTGTTGAGCCTGCAGCAGACTTCTTAATGGCCTTAGAAGGACCTCTATTAAGCTTGTGGCGGACTTCTATTGAGCCCGTGTAAACCACTATAGTCCTCTGGTCCTCTCCTAATCCTGCAGCAGGATTCTATTGAGCCTGTTGCAATCCTCTATTGAGCCTGTCGCGGACTTGTATTGAGCGTGCTCTGGTTCTATATGATCCTGCAGCAGACATCTGTATTGAACTTGCAGTAGACCTTTATTGAGCTTGCAGCAGAACTCTGTTGAGCCTGTGGCAGTCTCCTACTGAGCCTGTGGCAGACCTCTATTCAGCCTGCGGCAGACCTCTATTAAGCCAACACCGAACCTCTATCGTGTTTCAGCAGAATTCTGAGAGGTATATGAGCCTGTCGCGGACCTCTATTAAGCCGGCTCTGGTCCTCTCTTGATCCGGAAGTAGACATCTGTATTGAGCCTGCAGCAGAACTCTATTGAGTTTATAGCACACTCCTATTAAGCCTGTGACAGTCATCTATTGAGCCTGTAGCAGATTTCTGAAAGGCCCACGAAGAATCTCTATTAAGCTTGTGGCCGACACCTATCGAGCCCGTGGCGTATATACATAGATATTGAGCCTGCGGCGGAACTCTATTGAACTTGAGGTGGACCTTTATTAAGCTCGTGGTAAGCTTCTGTTGAGCCCGGCAGGATTTTTCTTTTGATCCATGAAAGCTCGGCGTATACATACATACAGACATCTTATGCGGAATGGCAAACATTTGTGAACTGGAAGTCCATCATTTGTCAGAGTATCAAGTGTGCTACTAATGCCTTGTATCGCTGCAATGATAGCTCAATGGGAGCTTAAAATTGTGTACGTTCTGGATATTAACGGTCGGTGGAAGGCTCTCGAAAATGAATCAATACGTGTACAAGTGAAACATTTAGGTCCAACTGCGGCTATACCATTTCCCTCTTCGGGGCATCCAAGGCAATGAATTTCAGCATATCTTATACATGGGCAGGTTCAAGAAGGATTTAGTATTTCTAGACCTCTAGACCAGTGGAGATTGCAGCGATTATAAAGACTCTAGTTCTCTTAAAGCCATAAGGAGCCAATTTCCGGTATGGTCCCTTAAGTCTCGTCTATCTTGAGCCATCCAGTTAACTTGTTAAGCTAGGTTCCGACACTGTCAGTCTTCCAGCAATCCTAAATGTCAACGTTCTCCTAGCCACAGTCAAGCGATACATCAAGCCTAACACCACTGATGAAGCGAGTGTCCCTGTCCCTGCGAATGAAGAAAAGACTTTATAAGTGCAAGCAGAGCTCCACTTAAGTTCCGTCGTAAGTATCGCCACATAGGTAGGTGGGTAGGTAGGACCATAGCCTTCCCAAAAAGAAATGAGAAGAACACACATAGGCCAGGGAGGCCCGTTGTGCCCCCTATTCGTGGAACCATTTAGTGCTTCTTAGGAAATTAAGAAGATCAGATATCCCTACTTGCTGAACTTCGGTCAGATCGTTAAGGAAGTAAGATCCTAGGTATCGTTTCCTGATTGTGCAGAATGCCGGGCAGGCGCAGAGAAGGTGACGAAGGGACTCTACCTAGCTCCTGCAAAAATCATTCGGAGTTATACCTAGTTTTTGCGCGTGACTGACAATAAGGCAGTGTCCAGTGATGACACCAATGACTCTGTGGATGTCAGTTCTTTTTAGGGAGATAATACTCCTAGTCCGTTGATTGTTGAGCCAGGGCCAGATTTGCCTGGTGATGAGGCAGGTATGTCCCTGAGTCCATCTCCGGTTCGTCTCGGCCCTGGCGAGGTTTATAAGATTGTGTTTAATGGTTGCAAAAGGTATACCCTCACAAGCCACGATTGATTGTAGCGTCGTTCCTTGTTTGGCGAGTTTGTCGGCTCTTTCGTTTCCTGGGATGTCGCTGTGTCCCGGTACCCAGATAAGTTGTATTGTGAACTGTTCGGCCATCTCGTTAAGAGATATGCGACAGTCGAGGCTAGTTTTTGATGTGTACACGTAGGACTACAACGACTTTAAGGCTGCTTGGCTATCCGTTAGAACATCGCCACATAGGATGCATGCACAATGGAACTAGCCATTGATCGAAGTGTGGTAAAGTGAGGCGTGGTACATGGCCCTTAACAATCGAATCTAGGTTTCGAGATGGTACAATAGAGCAGAAGTTGCTTCTTACAGCTCGAAACTATTGAAGTGGTTGAACGATAGTGGAAACGACGAGTATCAAACTGAATGACAAAAGTAGCCCGGGACTCTAGTGTTCATTTGGAACATGCCAAGCATTCAAAGGATACCCATAACCTTGTAGCTCCCCAAGTCTCCCCAATCAAGTGTCATTCCGGGATATTACAAGGTTGACATTTTTTTTTTTTTTTTGGTTGCCCCAAACGGATGTGGAATCTTCAAAAGATACCAGTAGGCCGGGCTACTGGCATGTACGATTCGCAAGCCTGAATAATCGATGCCAGGAATACGCCTACGTACTAAGCCACACCCTGCACCCTTCAACCACTCTCCCCGCGGGACTGCCGTTAGGTATTACTTCGCGGGGCTGGTTTGCACTTTATGCCCTTCTTTCTCTACTTGGAGTTTCCTGTTCCAAGGGAGCTGCCGTTTGGTTTTGGTTGCTCTCCCTGTTTCTCTCCAGACGCTGGAGATCCTTCATGATTCTCGCTGCGGTTTCTTTCACAGCGTCGCATATATCTCTCGATGACAGCATATGCTTTATGATGTTCTCGGGAGTCGGCGTTTCTCCAATTTTATCTTCAAGATATTTATTTTCTGCCTCGAAATGTGAGCATTGAAAAAATACGTGTTCTGCATCTTCTCTAGCCTCTCCACAGTTTGCACAGATAGGAGATTCATCAAGGCCAAACCTGTAAAGATAGGCTCGGAAGCAGCCATGTCCGGTTAGGAACTGGGTGAGATAAAAATCTACTTCTCCGTGATGCGGGTTTATCCAACTTTGTATATCCGGTATAAGTCGATGGGTCCATCTTCCCTTTGTTGACTGATTCCATCTCTCCTGCCATATTTCAATGCTACGCCGTCTTTCTTCCAGTTTAATATCTCTGCCTGAGGCAAGGGGTTCCTGAATTTTGGCGTCGTAGGACCTTTGCAACTCGATGGCCAAGATATCGGCTGGTAGCATTCCAGCAATTACACATATAGCATCATCCGATACCGTCCGAAAAGCGCTGCACACTCTTAGTGCGGATAGTCGGTTGGTGGAATTTACTCTTCTTGCGTGGGACTTAATTTTCATCTCCTTTGCCCATTGAGGTGCTGCGTACATAATTATTAACTGCGCCACTCTTGACAAAACAAGCCTTATTTGCTGCCTGGGTCCTCCGATATTTGTCATTATTCTGGCTAAGGCAGCACACACCTGAGCTGCCTTATCGCTCTTTATTTTAAGGTATTCGTTGTAGCAGAAAAAGGCAGCAACCGACGAGGCGTACCAAAAGGCGCTGCAGAGGAAAACCAGGGCAGCGCAGGAAGAGTACCGAGCCAGAAGAAGGGAGGAGAAAAAACTACTGCGACAAAAGAAAAGAATCTTCGGAGCCTCTCAGCTCAAGGATATCGAGGAGTCTAGGGATAAACATAAAATACGAGCCTTTTACAAGAAAGCCAAGGGCCTTGCAGGAGGCGTCAAAAAGGGCACCCTGGCTCTTCGAAACTGCGAGGGTAATCTTGTCACCGACCCGCAGGGAATAGTGGATGTATTCCAGCAGCTGCTTAACGAGCATGACCAAGAGAGAGTGGTAGGGACCGAAGAAATCCCAACTCCACCCACTGAAGTCGTCCTCCCACCCAGCATCGAAGAAGTCGGCACAGCTATTCAGAAGCTGAAGAACAACAAGGCCGCAGGCTCAGATGGCTTGCCATCGGAGCTCTGCAAGGCTGGCGGCGATGTTCTGGCAGGGAGCATGCACCAGATCATCTGCAGAATTTGGGAAGATGAGAGCATGCCCGACGACTGGAATACCAGCTCTATATGCCCCATCCACAAAAAAGGCGATCCTACCTCTTGCAAGAACTATAGAGGTATATCCCTGCCCAATGTCGCATACAAGATCCTGTCCAGCGTATTGTGTGAACGTCTAAAGCCATTTTGCACCGCACTAATCGCCAGCTACCAGTGCGGCTTCCGGCCCGGCAAATCGACTATAGACCAAATTTTCACATTTCGACAAATCCTGGAACAGACCAACGAGTTTCGAATCGATACATCGATCTTTTCATCGATTTCAAAGCCGCATACGACAGCATTCATCGCCGAATTCGGGATCCCGGTAAAACTGATCTAGTTGTGTCGCGCCACGCTAAAAAACACGCGATGCACCGTGCAACTAGGTTCTAGGACTTCGGAACCGTTTAAAGCATGCACCGGATTTCGGCAAGGAGATGCGCTGTCATGTGACTTCTTCAACCTGGTGCTGGACAGATAGTGCGACGGGCAGGCGTGAACAGGGAAGGCACTATCTTTTACAAGTCCATCCAGCTGCTAGGATACGCGGATGATATCGACATCATCGCGTGTTCTCGCCGTGGCATTGTGGAAGCATTCACGGCGATTGAAGAACAGGCGAAACGAGTTGGTCTTAAGCTCAATGAGGACAAAACGAAATACATGCTGTCAAGCAAAAACCAATCCGTCGCTCACCACCTGGGACAAAATATAACAATTGGCAGCTACAATTTCGAGGTAGTTAAGGAGCTTGTCTACCTCGGGGCAAACGTAAATTCCACAAATGACACCACAGTGGAGATCCGGCATAGAATCGCCCTTGGCAACCGTTGCTACTTCGGCTTGTCCAAACAACTGGGGTCAAAACTCCTCACTCGAAAGACCAAAGTCATGCTTTACAAAACGCTCATTCTGCCAGTTTTGCTGAACGGAGCCGAAAGCTGGACGATAAGCAGGACAGCGGAGCTGATTTTGGGTTCTTTCGAAAGAAAAATTCTGCGCCGGATATTTTGTCCTGTCTATGAGGATGGTTAATGGAGAAGAAGACACAACCGCGAACTCTACGAGCTGTACCAAGATGTGGATGTAGTCCGGAAGGCAAGGATCCGTCGACTACCCTGGCCACATCGAACGCATGGACATCAGCGCTTCAGCTAGGAGGGTCTTCGACTCCGAGCCTCCTGGTTCGAGAAGAAGAGGAAGACCGAACCTCCGGTATAAAGACCAAGTAATCGCGGATGTAAGACATCTTGACCGTCAAGGATGGAAGGCAGCTATAGCTCAGGCTCAGATCCTCCATGGATCGCTGGCTTGATAAGTAAGTAAATAAGTTCGTTGTAGCTGAGCCTAGCGTCAATCATCACACCTAAGTGTCTGATAAACGGTTTCAACGTTATATTTTGATCGCCTACCCTGATGGTGATTGTTTCCCTTTTCTTGCGGCTGCTTACTAGTACTGCTTCTGTTTTGTGATCGGCGAGCTCTAACCCGACTGTTGACATCCAGCGTCTCACTTTCCTGATACATTCGTTCCCTATGTCCTCTATTTCTTCCAGGTGTTTCGCTGCTACTACGATTGCAATATCATCAGCGAAGCCTATGATTTTTGCCTCATTGGGAATTTCTAGCCTCAGAACTCCGTCATACATAAGGTTCCACAGAATAGGACCTAGCACCGATCATTGTGGTACTCCGCCAGATATGTCGTACCGCACTACCCCGTCGTCGGTATCGTAGAAAAGATACCGTTTCTCGAAATAGCTTTCAATTATTGATCAATTTATGATCAAGGTCTTATATAACGCCACCTTGGATTTCCGAGAGAGGGTTCTATTTCTCAATTGCCTCTTGAGCCCAAAGAAACAGCGGTTGGCAAGAGTGATTCTGCGTTTTATCTCAGCGCTGGTGTTGTTGTCGCTGGTCATCAGTGAGCCAAGGTAGACGAATTCCTTGACCACTTCAAAGCTATATCCGCCCATTGTGACGTTCTGGCCAATACGTCAGTGTTGTCCGTCTCTTTTAGATGAAAGCAGATATTTGGTTTTACCCTCATTAACCTTGAGACCCATCTTAGCCGCTTCTACCTCAATGCTCACGGAAGCCTCATTGACGTCTTGCTGTTTTCGTCCAATTACGTCAATATCGTCGGCGTACGAAGCAATTGCGTAGACTTGAAATAAATCGTACCTCTTGTGTTGGCCAGTGACTCTTGCACGATCTTTTCAAGCACAATGTTGCATAACAGCGCGTCGCCCTGCCTAAATCCTTTTTTAACATCAAAGGTCTCGGTTTGCTCATTACCGACCTTAATGGAGCAGCAAGAATTCTCCATTGTCATCCTGCACAGTCGGACGAGTTTGACAGGGATGTTAAAACCAGACATGGCTCTCTATATACGCTGTCATACGCGGCCTTGAAATCGACGAAGAGGTGGTGAGCGTCGATTTGGTATTCCTGGGTCTCTTCCAAGATCTGCCGTAGCGTAAATATTTGGTCTATTGTGGGTTTGCCTGGCCTGAAAACACACTGATAAGAGCCGATCAGGTTATCCACAAACGGTTTCAGGCGTTCACACAATACGGCAGGGAAGATCTTATATGCGATGTTAAGGGGACTTATTCCCCTATAGTTGGCGCAGTTATAGGGGTCTCCGTTCTTATGGACCGGGCAAACGATGCTGAGATTCCATTCGTCGGGCATGCTTTCCTCCGACCATACCTTGCAGATGAGATGGTGCATGCACCTTACCAGCTCATCTCCAGCCGCCTTAAAAAGCTCAGCAGACAGGCCGTCTGCGCCAGCGGCTTTATTAGACTTAAGTCTTGATATCGCTATTTTGACTTCGTCTAGGTCGGGTGGACCGAATTCTGTTACTTCGTGGTCCATTGCATTCTGCCTGACAGCGGTATCTTGTCTATCATCGCCGTTATACAGTCTGCAGAAGTGGTCTTTCCAAATCCTCAGCATCGACTGCGACTCTACTACCAGTTCTCCATTTTCATCCCTGCAGGCCGCCACTCTGGCCTTGTAGCCATGGCATGTTCGTTTTACCTTGTT
Source organism: Eumerus sabulonum (assembly GCA_951905685.1). Taxonomy (NCBI): domain Eukaryota; kingdom Metazoa; phylum Arthropoda; class Insecta; order Diptera; family Syrphidae; genus Eumerus; species Eumerus sabulonum. Next base: position 14,699,492 of record OX645060.1, read on the forward strand.
GTAAAACTTACGGGCGTCATTCCTGCGGAAGCAACTCTCCATCTCCTCGATCTCACGCTTTCCGTGCTCTCTCTTCTTTCTTCTGAAAAGCGTGTGTTCCTCTCTTCTCTTCTGCTCATAGATTTCGCGAGCAGCTCTCGTTCGTCGTTACAGCATGGCTTTAATTGCCTCTTGTTTCGCATTGTTCATCGAACCAGGGGTTTCTAGGTGGTGGCTGTTTGAAACCCAGCAAACAGCCACATCCAGCATCCACAGGTACCCTTGTGGATATTGAGATGGGGGAATCGCGTGCTTGCTACAAGGAGGTTACGCCCCGCTAGGAAATCGATTAGCCTTAATCCGTTGTCGGATGTGGTGTTATGGAGGCTATGCTTTCCTATGATCGACTCAAATATGTCCTCCTTGCCCAGTTTTGCATTAAAATCTCCTAGGACTATTTTTGTGTCGTAGCTGGGACATTGGGCATATGTTCTATCTAGGCGATCGTAGAATTCTTCTTTGAGTCGATCGTCCTTTTCTTCCGTTGGAACGTGAGCGCATATTAAGCTAATGTTTCCAAATATAGCTTTGGTGCGGATTGTTATGAGGCGTTCGCTTACATCTCGGAAGCTTAAGACTTTTTGTTGGAGTCTTCCTCTAATAACGAATCCGCACCCGAATAGGCGCTGTTTGTTCTCCTTGTAGCAGTTCCCGTAGTAGATGTCGCAGTTTTTCATCCGTTTTTTGCCTGGTCCATCCCATCGCACTTCTTGGAGTGCGGTTATATCTGCTTTATAGCAGTTGAGGGTTTGCTCCAATTGATCGCCTGCACCCGGTCTGTTAAGGGACCTCACATTCCAGGTGCAGACTCTCAAGTCCGTTAGTCGTTTGCAGGGGTCGTCAGCTTTGTATCCGTCCGTATCCGAGGCTTGTTGTCGTTTCGGAACAAGTAGGTTTTTACGTGATAGGGATGTTACCCCTAAGCACAACCCCCAACCTGGAGGGCCAGGTTCCTCTTTCCCCAGGAACAAGGGTTGGGTCGCTTCACACATTGGTCCACTACCTGGCAGGTGCCAGGGTAGCTATCCAGGGGGGGCCACGCGGAGGCTGTGTGTCAACTTGGATTGAGCAAAGACAGAGATCGAAGCTGGCGTTTGCCATGTTAAACGCGATCAACTTCTTTGCTCTGTTTGCTCGCTCCCTCCCTCCCAAGTCCAGTGTTATTACGGCACCGTATTTCTTTGCGCCTCCTGCCCATCTCTTGCCCTGAATAGCTTCTTCCACAACTGTGGTTACCCTCCGTATAGCATCGATTGTAGAACGGGCTTGCCTGAAGCCCCCCGGCTTCATTTATTGCCATCTCGAGTCTGTTGGCTATCATTTTCTCCAGTATCTTGCCCATTGTATCTAATAGGTATCAAGGTTGACATGTTGATTACTTAGTACGTGGTAGGGATACAACCTGTCCCATCGAACGCACAAACGGCAGAACGTAAGTGAAGATACTCTCCTCTCCCAAAACCACTTACCAAAGACCACTCTTCAGCTTCGAGTGATGTTCTGTCGTGGTGCAACCTCATAAAAAATGGTACAAGGATAGAAAGTTGACTTGTTACGCGTCCGTCGTAACGGTTCAACTCTCGCCAAAATGATTACCAAACGTGCTCCTCTCTGCGTCGCATATTTGCAAACGATTACACAAATATCAGCCTTACATCGGCGATGGTACTTAGGTATGGGCAACACACCATCATACACTAGGTGACTGCATCCGTAATGACGCGCAGCATTCACCTTCAGTTCAAAGTAACGCGCAAAAGACTGCCTGTCGAGATGAGATACAAACGTACCTACGGATGCATCGATGCGTCAGACGAGACGCGACGTACGGTACGGCGTGCCGTACATCAACCACACCGGCCGACATCATCAATAAATTTCGCAGCTGAATCTAACTTTTACATTTAATTATCTGCGAATTGCATCAATCTGTGACTGGTGGTGTGGTGAGTGCCCCTTCTCTGCCTCCGGTACATTCTAAATTCATTTAGTTTGCGTGTAGCATAAATCCGCCATTAATTTTTCATATTCACGCATTTCGGTTGCAGCATTCTGCTGCTTCTTGGCTGCTAAGCAGCTTAGTTGGTTACTGTGCAGTAGATAGGTACAGTGGCCTGGAGGGGTCTTGAATGCTCGCACACACTGTTCTGCACACTAACTTACGCATAGTACATAGTTGGTATGGTACAGTATCGGAGTTATTCGGTTGCATGCGTCCATCGTATTGGATACAGGTGTATCTGGCATTCTAGCTGGCGCGACGCGTCATCAGTGTCTTGTCACGCCGTAGCGAAGGCGCAGTACTAGCATAGTCGTTGCGGATGTACACAATGCAACGAACGAGGGCTTTCCAGATAAGCGCACTCTCGTGTAACCCTGTCAGATGGGCTAACCGCAACAACTCGTAGCCATCAACGAATGCAATAATAGCGCGACGAACAGCAACAAACGATCAGGCGCGCATTCTTCCTGAGATTTCATTAGACAGATGACTGCGCGGTGTGTTTATGCGGACATTAATTAAGCCCGGCTAACGACGACGGCCACGTCGTCGTCCAGCTTGTAGTCATCGTCATACATAGCAGTCATAGTAGTCATTGCAGTCGTTGCAGTCACCGTCGTCATCTTTTGAGTGTCCATGGTCGTGGGTAAGACAGTCTTCTCTTCTCGCAGTTCTCTCTCGCTGTCTTGAGTTGTTAAATTATTTTTATTAAATATTTTAAATGTTTGTTACCTCGTGAGAGACTTGAGTCATTAAACGGCTGCCGTATGCAGACGACGACAACATCAACAATGAACGACCTGCAGATGGTGATGAGGTTAGAGCTGAAGCAAAAGATGGACATGGAACGAATAGGATATTCACAGCAACCGCATCGGCAAACGATAGACGATGTTCAGTGGGGTCAAGTGGAATGGATGGGAAGTTAGCTAGTCAATCAGTGACAAGCAAATCGTTTAGCCTCGGGTGTGATGTGACGGTGGTTTTAGGTTAATTCGTTTAATTAAACGAATTTGTCAGGTAATTAAGCCATTAAAGGGGGGACCGGAACGCGACCGGCACTCAGATGGCGATGAATGACGGAGATCTACTTGATTGGTTGCCTCCTTGGGGCTAGAGGATTTGGGTAGCCGCCAGTGAGAATGATGTCATAGATCGTTGGAAGAGAAAACGGAAAATCTGGTCGTTGACCTCCTCTGGTTGGAGCAGCTTAGTATCCTTGACATTCACGCTAAAGTAAGCCGTCAATTAGCGACTTTATTGGGTGTCACTTTCTCCGATTACAACCACACATGTAGAGTTTTCTAGACGAGTCTGAGGCTCCCCCACTTAATCCTGACGTCTTAATCTGACCAACTTTCTCCCATTCACAATCAATTGGTCAAGGTTTTCTTTTTAGGACAGCCGAGATTAATTATCCACGGTACGACCCATATGCAGGGACCTGAATTGTGCCAGGCCTTTGGCAATCTATGAAATACAAACAAGATTGTGGAAAAGTGGATTTGTTGTTAGCTTCACTGCCACACGCTTATGGCTCCATCTTTTTTTTAGATCGGTTTACCATAATTCGACCATGAGCTGTTGCTTTAAAGTTGGCGAATATAGTGATTTGATGGCGCTCGAGTCTTATCGCACGGTTATACGCTAGGTTAGGTAAGTGGGTGCCCTATTGACGAAAAGTCAAGGCTCACGTAGACAACGTATAGAGTCCATTCTTCTTCTTCTTAGGGGGCGCTACAGTACGGGGTGAACCTGGGCCTCAACCAACATGCCCCTCCATCTAGCACGATCTTACGCTAGCCTTTTCCATTGCCGCACACCCAGTTGGCTGAGGTCCCCTTCCACCTGTGTGCGCCATCTTAAGGGCGGCCGTCCTCTGCTTCTTCGTCCGTCGGGGTTGGGTTCAAGGACTCTCCGGGCTGGAGCTGTGGTGTTCATTCGCTCTACATGGCCCAGTCATCTTAGGCGTTGAATCCGTAGACGCCTGACTAGGCTCATGTCGCTGTTCAGCCCTTAAAGTTCGTGGTTGAATCTTCTCCTCCATCCCCCGTCTGCGTTTATAGGCCCAAAAATCACGGGCAAAATCTTTCTCTCGAACCGACCAAGGGCCTCCTCATCCGCTTTTGATAGTGTCCATGCTTCTGCGCCGTAAAACAGGACCGGGATGATAAGGGTCTTATATAGAGTCAACTTTGTTGTTCGGGAGAGGGCTCTATTACTCAGTTGCCTCCTGAGCCCAAAGAAACAGCGATTGGCAAGAGTGATTCTGCGTTTGATTTCGGAACTGATGCCGTTGTTCCAGGTCACTGCGGAGCCAAGGTAGACGAAGTCCTTAACTACCTCGAACTTGTATCTGCCAATACAAACGTTCTGGCCAAGACGTCGGTGGTGAGCGTCCTTTTTTGATGACAGCATATATTTAGTTTTGCCCTCGTTTACCGCCAAACCGCCTCGTTTGTCGCCTTCGCCTCAACCCTCTTGAACGCCTCATTGACGTCTCGCTGTATGCTTCCAATTTTGTCAATGTCGTCGGCGTATGCAAGGAGTTGCGAGGATATGAAATAAAATGTGCCTCCTGTTTTGGCCAGTGATTTTTGCACAATCACTTCTAAATCTGAATCCTAAATCCTTTTTGACATCAAAACTATCGGTAAGGTGTTCACCGATTCGGATGGAGCAGCGAGCATTCTCCGAAGTCATCCTGCATAGTCTGACGAGTTTAGCAGGTATGTCAAAGGTAGACATAGCGTTGTATAGCTCGTCTCTAATTGGTTCGTCGAAATTCATTGGTTTTTTCAAGGATCTGCCGTAGTGTGAAGATTTGGTCGATGGTGGACTTCCCTGGCCTGAATCCGCACGGATAAGGACCTATCAGCTTATTTACAAAAGGCTTCATGCGTTCACACAAAACGGCAGAGAAGATAAGGAGACTTATTCCTCTATAGTTGGCGCAATCAGAGGGGTCTCCTTCCTTGGGGATCGGACATACGATGCTGAGACTCCATTCCTCGGGCATGCTTTCCTCTAACCATATCTTACGGATGAGCTGGTGCATGCTCCCAACCAGGTCATCCCCGGCTGCCTTGAAGAGCTCAGCGGACAGTCCGTCTGCGCCAGCAGCTTTATTCGACTTGAGCTTCGATATGGCAATCTTAACTTCGTCGAGGTCAGGGGGACAGAATTCTCTGCGGTCTCCGTCGATTAGAAATGGATCAGTCTGCCTGACAGCGGTATATTGACTAACATCGCCGTTATACAGTCTGCAGAAGTGGTTTTTCCATATTCTCAGCATCGACTGCGGTTCTACTACTAGGTGTCCGTTCTCATCCCTGCAGGCTTCCATTCTGGCTTTATAACCTTGGCATGTTCGCTTTATCTGTTGATAAAACTTTCGAACGTCACGCCTGCAGTAACACCTCTCCAAACCCTCAATCGCGCGCTTCTCGTGCTCTTTCTACTTTCTTCTAGAAGCTTATGCTCCACCCTTCTTTTTAATTCGTAGAACTCACGAGCTGCTCTTGTTCTTTTATGCAGCGAGGCCTTATTTGCATCCTGCTTCGCTGTATAAATCTTCCTGCACTCGTCATCGAACCATGTGTTTCTTCGTGGTGGAGCCTTGAGACCCAAAACTTCGAATGCAGAGCTTTTCAGGGCTTGTTTGCAACGGCTCCACTGCTGTTATATTGATAGCGTGGAGGATTCAGGTGTATTGGAGAGCTTAAGGGAGACGCGATCGGTAAAAGCACGAGCGGTTTCTGGCGATAGTAGCTTTCCGACGTCATAACTTTGTATTCTTACTCTACTCCGTTGCGTTCGTGTATAGAGTCCATTGTGCCCAATTAATTTTTAACCCGTTGAGACCTAGACATTAAATTTACCGTTGAGCTGAACCATCCAGACGAGGATAAGAATCTTAGTATTCTGTTCAGCCCATTGTTACTTACCTCTTCTAGTCCCGACAGGAAGTGTTTTTCTAGGAATGCATTCCTTTTTTGGGCTAGCGCCTTGCCAACTCGTCCGCCCTCTCGTTTCCAGAGATATTCACATGACCGGGTACACAGCAGAGGGTCACCTCATTTACATTCGATATCTCTTCTAACTTTTCTTTGCAGAGTTTGACGGGCTTGGATCTTATCCATGCTGCTTGTATGTGTATGTATGTATGTTGGCGTTACAGTCCATGAAGGACCTGAGCCGAGCTTCTCTCAATCACCCATGTTGTGTGTGATTTCATTTTCCCATAGGTGAAAGGGACCTACAGTTTATTGCCGGATCCGAACGGCGAATTTCGAGAAGCTTTTTATGACAATTTTACTACAGGGGGTCTTGTCAGAACTCCGCTGAGGAGAAACACCGTGAAAACACGTTCGATGACATGGCTGTGTCGCGATCCGATCCCATGTCATCGGCGTCAGAGGCCAACACACTACCCACTGCGCCACGGTGCTCTCAATGCTGCTCGCAAAGCCTTAATGGCTGCCTGGCTGTCAACTTAGATGTTGATCCTTTCTCCTGAGAGATTCTCTCTGCCAATCAGGTCTGCCCCCTGCTTGATTGCGAAGACCTCAGCTTGGAAATCACTGCATCCATCATCGAGCCTTGAGGAGCGATTGGCAGTTCTGGTTGCGACGCTCTCGCCGTATATGTCCAAGAGTGGGAGGTTCAGCATAACTTCCAAAGCCGCCGTTGTTGTGGACTTCATAGATCCCGTCACCGCCAGACAGCCTGCCCTTTGAACCTTTGACACACTTTGAAGATGACATTTCTTCTCAAGCGCTTTCCACCAGACAACCGAGCCACGGTTATAAGTTCTGTTCAGCAGGTGCCCTGAGGTCCTACATGCACCGCACTAGACTTGGGTGTTGAAGAAATGTTTGAAATTGAATAAGCAGCCTGAGTATTTAGCAGTATCCTTGACGTATTTAGCGGTATTCTTGTTGTCGATCCAACTAAGATAGTCAGGGACACACATACCCAGGATGGGGAACTTTTCGGTTTCTAAGATGCAGGTGCCGTTCATTGATAAAAGATGTGAGTCGATACCACATTTGGACGACTACGACGGCCACCATGGGAGAAAAAATCATGCAACACAGCTGTTGTGAATGAGAAGTGATTAAACGTACTGATGAAGGCATAACACTCTCAGTATATCTTCTCTCAATCACCCATGTTGTGTGTGATTTAATTTCCCCATAGGTGAAAGGGACCTACAGTTTAATGCCGATTCCGAACGGCGTGAGTCGAGAAGCTTTTTCACGGCAAGTATACTACGGGGGGTTTTGCCAGTACCCCGCCGAGGAGGATCGCCGCGAAATAAACATTCCATGACGTCAGTGTTATCGGGATCCGAACTCGCTCATCGTTCGTCAGAGTCCAACACACTAATCACTGCGCCACGGCGTCCTCACTGTCAGTATATACTTACTTAATTTGATGGCGCTACAGTTCGGGGTGAACCAGGGCCTCAACCAACAAGCCTCTCCAGCCGGCCCGATCTTCGGCCAGCCGCTTCCAGTGCCGCACGCCCAAGTGGTTGAGGTCCCCTTCTACCTGTGCGCGCCACCTTAAATGCGGTCGTCCTCTGCTGCGTCGTCCCTCGGGGTTGGAGTCGAAGACTCTTCGGGTCGGAGCGTTGATGTCAATTCGCTCTACATGGCCTAGCCATCTTAGACGTTGGATCCGAAGACGTCTAACCAGGCCGATGTCGCTGTACAGCCCGTACAGTTCTTGGTTGAATCTCCTCCTCCATTCTCCGTTTACACAAACGGGACCAAAGATTGCACGCAGAATTTTCCTCTCGAAACGTCCAAGAGCCTCTTCATCCGCTTTTGATAACGTCCAAGCCTCAGCGCCGTAGAGGAGGACCGGGATGATTAAGGTTTTGTAGCGGGAAACCTTAGTTTTTCGAGAGAGGGCTCTACTACTCAATTGCCCCTTGAGCCCAAAGAAGCAGCGAATGGCAAGAGTTATTCTGCGTTTTATCTCAGCGCTGGTGTCGTTGCTGCTTGTCACTACCGAGCCAAGGTAGACGAAGTCCTTGACTACTTCAAAAATATAGCTGCCGAAGGTGACGTTCTGACCAAGACGTCGGTGTTGTGCGTCTTTCTTGGATGACAGCATATATTTGGTCTTGTCCCCATTTACCCTTAGACCCACTTTAGTCGCTTCAGCTTCAATGCTTTCGAATGCCTCATTGACGTCTCGCTTTGTTCGTTCAATAACGTCAATGTCATCTGCGTAGGCAAGCAATTGTGTGAACTTGAAGTAGATCGTACCTCTTGTATTGGCCGCAGAGTCCCGCACGATATTTTCAAGAATAATGTTGAAGAAATCACATGACAGTGCGTCACCCTGTCTAAAACCTTTTTCAACATCAAAGGTGTCGGCTAGTTCACCTCCGACCTTAATGGAGCAGCGAGAGTTCTCCATAGTCATCCTGCATAGTCTGACGAGTTTGGCAGGAATGTTAAAACATGAAATGACTCTGTATAGCTCGTCTCTATAAACACTGTCATACGCGGCTTGAAAGTCGACGAAAAGATGGTGCGTGTCGACCTGGAATTCATGGGTCTTCTCCAAGATCTGCCGTAGTGTAAATATTTGGTCCATCGTGGATGTTCCTGGCCTGAAACCACACTGGTAGGAACCTATCAGATTGTCCACGAACGGTGTCAGGTACTTACACAGTACGGCAGAGAGGATCTTGTATGCGATGTTCAGGAGGCTTATCCCTCTGTAACTGGCGCATTCATAGGGGTCTCCTTTCTTATGGACCGGGCTAACGATACTGAGATTCCATTCATCGGGCATGCGTTCTTCCGACCATATCTTGCAGATGAGTTGGTGCATGTTCCTAACCAGCTCATCGCCAGCTGCTTTAAACAGCTCCGCGGGGAGCCCGTTTGCTCCAGCAGCTTTATAGGACTTAAACTGTCAGTATATGGTTACTTTAAATTCATACACTGTGTGTGCAATTCTAATATAACACCACAAGTGCATGGAACAGTTGCTGAGAACTACAACCAACGCGAAAATTCGGCCTCTCGAATCCTATCTAGGACAACCACCCCTGGAGAGTAGTGAGCAAACATCTACGACCCAAACCACTGCGCTCTTATGAAAAAAAACGCACTGTGTTTTGGAAGCTTTGAATTCCATTCCATTCTTATTTCCTCAATCTAAATTGAATGGGGTTAACTCACTATATGCAGCCGAAAAGCAGAGACGAATATGGCAGACTGAGGACACTGTCTTCAGCAAAGGTGTGGATTTGATTAGATGTGACAGAAAGAGGTCATTTATAGGAATGAGGAAATGTGTCGGAGATAAAATGGACCCTTGCGGAACACCAATATTTAAAAAGTGGATGTTAATTGTACGATTCGAAACATTTTTCGTTAAGATACGTCCGTTATTAAGGAGTTTCCATTAACTAACAGTTAATCAACATTTCCACGACCACAGAAAGAGGCGACGTTAGTGTAATGGACCAATAGTTGATAAATGCCTACTCCGAAAGAGCCCAGAAGAGATAGGAACCATGAAAACTTCGCATGGTGGAATTGACATACTCTAGTACAGGCGCCATGGCGGTTACAAAGGACTAACAAAGGCCTCGTAGGGGTTGCATCTATCCGACGGATGCTGGCCTGCTAAAAAGCGAGACGGGCCCAGTCGAACATCTTGCGGCACTGTTAGTAAGTCCCAGCCCCACCTCCTCGTGATGCCACCTGTAGATTTGATATGGAAATTGCCGACGGGGAAGGGCGAATGGCGAGCCTCCTGCGCCAAGAAACAGGATTAGTCGGTCGGGCTACGGCCTAGTAAGCCGTAACCGTAAAAAACAAAAACCACAAACTCCGAAACAACCACAAGCCTCGGATATATCGGACCGGATTAATGTTGACGACCCTTGCAAAAAACGAAAAAAGGACAATGATCTTCGGCTCTGCACGTGAAATGTTGGAATGGTCCCTAAGCAGGCCACGTGCAGCCGAACAACTTGCGGACACCCTAGACCGCTATAAAGCGGATATAACCGCCATCCAGGAAATGCGATGGAACGGACCGGGTATAAAGCGGATGAAAAACTGCGATATTTACTACGACGACTGCTATAAGGAGAGAGGACAACGATTGTTCGGAAGCAGGATTGCTGTTCGAGGTGGACTAAGACAAAAAGTCCTAAGCTTTCGGCGTGTGAGCGAACGCCTCATAACGATCCGTATCGAGGGAACATTTTTTAACATCAGCTTTATCTGCGTCCACGCTCCCACGGAAGACAAGGATGACTCCGCCAAAGATGAGTTCTACGATCTCCTAGACAGAACGTATGCCAAATGTCCCAGCTATGACATCAAAATTGTACTAGGAGACTTCAATGCTAAGCTGGGTAAGGAAAGCATATTTGAATGAGTCATCGGCAAACATAGCCTACACAACACCACCTCCGATAACGGACACAGGCTGATTGATCTTGCTACGGGGCGAAATCCCCTTCTAGCCAGTACGCGCTTCCCGCACCTCGATATACACAAAGGCACCTGGCGGTCTTTCGATCAATCGACTACCAACCAGATTGATCACATCGCTATCGCCGTCAGACACTCCTCCACTATTCTTGAGGTTCGCACTTCCCGAGGAGCTAACATCTACTCAGATTACTATCTAGTAGTAGCCAAGATGCGCTTACGGATATCACGAACGCAACGGAGTAGAGTAAGAATACGAAGTTATGACGTGTCGGAAAGCTACTATCGCCAGAAACCGCTCGTGCTTTTACCGATCGCGTCTCCCTTAAGCTCTCCAATACACCTCAATCCTCCACGCTATCAATAGAACAGCAGTGATAAGGTCTGCATACGAAGTTTTGGGTTTCAAGGCTCCACCACGAAGAAACACCTGGTTCGATGACGAGTGCAGGAAGATTCATACAGCGAAGCAGGATGCATATAAGGCCTCGCTGCATAAAAGAACAAGAGCAGCTCGTGAGCTCTACGAGTTAAAAAGAAGGGAGGAGCATAAGCTTCTTAGAAGAAAGAGGAAAGAGCACGAGAAGCGCGCGATTGAGGATTTGGAGAGGTTTTACTGCAGGCGTGACGTGAGAAAGTTTTATCAACAGATAAAACGAACATGCCAAGGTTATAAAGATAGAACGGAAGCCTGCAGGGATGAGAACCACTTCTGCAGACTCTATAACGGCGATGTTGGTCAATATACCGCTGTCAGGCAGAATGATCCATTTCTAATCGACGGATACCGCAGAGAATTCTGCCCCCCTGACCTCGACGAAGTTAAGATTGCCATATCGAAGCTCAAGTCGAATAAAGCTGCTGGCGCAGACGGACTGTCCGCTGAGCTCTTCAAGGCAGCTGGGGATGACCTGGTTGGGAGCATGCACCAGCTCATCCGTAAGATATGGTTAGAGGAAAGCATGCTCGAGGAATGGAGTCTCAGCATCGTGTGCCCGATCCACAAGAAAGGAGACCCCTCCGATTGCGCCAACTATAGAGGAATAAGTCTCCTTAACATCGCCTACAATATCTTCTTTGCCATTTTGTGTGAACGCATGAAGCCTATTGTAAATAAGCTGATAGGTCCTTATCAGTGCGGATCCAGGCCAGGGAAGTCCACCATCGACCAAATCTTCACACTACGGCAGATCCTGCCGCTGATTTCTTCAACATCATATTGGAAATGATTGTGCAAAAATCACTGGCCATTACAAGAGGCGGAATCTATTGACGATATTGACATAATAGGTAGATCACAGCGAGATGCCAATGAGGCGCTTGCAAGTACTGAGATGGAGGCGGCGAAAATTGGTTTGACGGTAAACGAGGGCAAAACTAAATATATGCTGTCCTCAAAGAAGGACGCTCACCACCGACGTCTTGGCCAGAACGTTTGTATAGGCAAATATAAGTTCAAAGTAGTTAAGGACTTCATCTACCTTGGCTCCGCAGTGACCTGGAACAACGACAGCAGTTCCGAAATCAAACGCAGAATCACTCTTGCCAATCGCTGTTTCTTTCGGCTCAGGAGGCAACTGAGTAATAGAACCCTCTCCCGAACGACAAAGTTGACTCTATATAAGACCCTTATCATCCCGGTCCTGTTGTACGGCGCAGAAGCGGATGAGGAGGCCCCTGGTCGGTTCGAGAGAAAGATTTCGCGCAAACTGGGTGTGCGGCAATGGAAAAGGCTAGCGACAGATCGTGCTAGATAGAGGGGCATGTTGGTTGAGGCCCAGGTTCACCCCGATCTGTAGCGCCCACTAAGAAGAAGAAGAAGATCTGGTGCATGCTTTCTACCAGAACATCGCCGCCAGCCTTGAAGAGCTCTGATGGCAAGCCATCTGAGCCTGCGGCCTTGTTGTTTTTCAGCTTCTGAATAGCTGTGCCGACTTCTTCGACGCTGGGTGGGAGGACTACTTCAGCGGCTGGAGTTGGGATTTCCTCGGTCCCTACCACTCTCTCTTGATCATGCTTGTTAAGCAGCGGCTGGAAGTGCTGCTTAAATACATTCACTATTCCCTGCGGGTCGGTGACAAGATTACCCTCGCAGTTTCGAAGGGCCTGGGTGCCCTTTTTGAAGCCTCCTGCAAGGCCTTTGGCTTTTTTGTAAAAGAATCGTATTTTATGTTTATCCCTAGACTCCTCGATATCCTTGTGCTGGGAGGCTGCGAAGATTCTTTTCTTTCGTCGCAGTAGTTTTTTCTCATCCCTTCTTCTGGCTCGGTACTCTTCTTGCGCTGCCCTGGTTTTCCTCTGCAGCGTATTTTGGTACGCATCGTCGGTTGCTGCCTTTTTCTGCTCACACTCGCCATCATACCACGGGTTTGTTGTCGAGGGTGGTAGGTATCCTAAGGTGGTTTCGGCTACTTGCTGAATGGCTGAGCGGCAATGCAGCCACATATTATTGACATTGGTGTTCGACGTAGGCATACCGTAGAGTCTTTCGCTCAGCTGCTCCCTGTAGACTCTGCCAACCTCCGGTGTGATCAGGCGCCCAATGTCGAACCTCCTCCTGATGGGCTTGTGCAGCTTTCTGACATTGGACAGTCGAGCTCTAAATCTTGCTGCTACGAGGAAGTGGTCAGAGTCGATATTTGCCCCTCTGAATGTTCGCACATCCAGGATGTTTGACGAGTGCCTTGCGTCAATGAGCACATGGTCGATTTGGTTGGCGTCCGGAGATCGCCAGGTTGCTGTGTGGATTCGCTTGCGAGGGAATCTTGTGCTACTTATCACCGCATTACGAGCTGTCGCAAAGTCAGCGAGTCGGAAGCCGTTATCTGTTGTATCGTGGAGGCTGTGCTTTCTGATCACTCCGCCATGGGTGTTCTCCTTACCGATTTTGGCGTTGAAGTCCCCGAGCACGATTTTTACATCGTACTCCGGACAAGCTCCGTAGGCGTTGTCCATGAGGTCATAGAAGTCCTCCTTGATAGGGTCTTCAGCCTCGTCGGTAGGGGCGTGTGCACATATAAGGCTGATGTTGTAAAATCTGTCTTTGATGCGGATCACGTGAGCGGATTTTTAGCCCGCCGCACAACCGCCATTCTGGTCGGCGTTTTGTCGCTGCATACGTTTGTTCACCTCCCAACGGTTGCTGAGGAGGCTATCCAGAGGGCGCCGCGAGGAGGCCGTATGTCAACTTGACCCGGGCATTTAAACAGGGATCGTTGCTGGCATCTCGCCAGGTTGAGAGCGATCAACAACTTTACCCCGTATGTCCGAGCCCATGCCCATGTAATAACATAAGATGGCTTGACATAGATCGTATAGATCGACTGTATTATGCGACTTTAAAATCGGTGGGTTGTGTCGACCTGAAATTCTGGCCTTCTCCCAGATCTGCCGCAGCATTGACAGGAACCTACCATAATGTCTACGAATGGATTCAGGCATTGACACCGTACGGCAGAGATCTTATACGCGTTGTTAATGTGACTTATTCCTATATAGTCCGCGCAGTTATAGGGGTCTCCTTTTTTATGGACCGGGTAAACGATATGTTGAGATTCCATTCGTCGGCCATGCTTTCTTTCGACCATATCTTACAGATGAGCTGACGCATGTTCCCGACCAATTCATCTCCAGCCGCTTTAAATAGCCCAGGAGGCAGGCCGTCTGCGCCTGCAGCTTTATTAAATTTCAGTTTGGATATTGCTATCTTAACGTCGTCTAAGACGGGTAGACGGAATTCTTTCTCATCTTCATCCAGTGTGAATGGTGTGTTCTGCTTGATATCGGTAATTTGACCATTCTTCGTCGCTATACAGTCCGCAGAAATGGTCTTTCCATAATCTCAGCATCGACTGTGATTCAACAACGAGGGGTCCGTGTTCATCGCTGCAACCTTCCGCTCTGGCTTTATAACCTCGGCATGTTCGCTTTATCTGTTGATAAAACCTTCGTACGTCATGTCTGCAGTAACACCTCTCCAGGTCCTCAATCGCGCCATTCTCATGCTCTTTCATTTTCCTTCTGAAAAGCGCCTGCTCCTTACTTCTTTTCCGCTCATAGAGCTCACGAGCAGCTCTCGTACGTCGATGCAACGTGGCCATGAATGCATATTGTTTTTCTGCATGTTCCTGTCTGCACTCGTCATCAAGCCAAGGGTTTCTCCTAGGTGGTGGCTGGAAACCTAATACATCAGAGCAGCATCCCTGATGGCGACGTTCTATGGTTTGCGCAGTTTGCATCAGCTCTTAAGAGAGCTTGAGCGTGTCAAGACCGGCGAAGGTCCTTGCGGTCTCTTGCGATTCCAGCTTCCCGGGTCCTACTCGACTCCTCATACGTATCTTGGCTGTAACAATGTAATGGTTCAAGCCAACATTGGCTCCTTGGAAGGTTTGGACCTTCTAAATGCTGGCGTCGATCACAGTATGATCAAGTTGATTAACAGAAAATTGATCAGAAGACCGCCATGTCCCCGTACGGATATTTGGATGTGGGAATCGTGTGCCAGAGCTACAAGGAGTTTTTGCACCACGATAATACACCGATTCACACTGCATTGAAACTTCGTGGCTATTTCGCCAAAAACTCGACACATCTCGTCCCAAAACTACCCTATGCACCTGATTTGTCACCATGCGACTTCTCAAAAGACCGGGGACACCGCTTTGAGTCGGTAGAGAATATACAAGCCATCCATACAAGACATTCATCCCGGACATCGGTTTTGAATTTTCAAATTAAGTGCAATGTCACCTTATTTTTTGGACACAGTAGTAAATAATATATTTCGGAGATACATTTAGAATCTGAGGCTACCGAGAACGTTAGACGTTGTCATCATTGATCTAGAGAACGACTTCTTTTTGATCGGAAAACCTCAGGAGAAAGTGGCGACAGTGGAAGCTGACTTCCAGAAAGTGTAGAAAATGAAGTCGAGCCCTGCTCGACGACTTTCACATTCCAAAGTAGATCGCACATTGGCTATTCGAGAGCCTTGGTTCAATGACAACTCTACGGCGCCATCGCTATTGAAAGTGCTAACGCCCTGTCCATTTCGACAGTTGATCTTTAGTCTCCAGTTGATCTTCGAGTCACTCAACAATATGGAATTCGCAGGTTTTGACGGAATATCCAATGTTGTGCTCAGGTATCTTCCGGCAGCGTACAAAAGTAAATACACCATCCTGTTCAAGTGAATAATGTATATTATTTGGTGCGTTCGGAAACAGTGGTGGTGTAATCAATCCCTAAAAGGGGCAAAAACTCATCTAAACCAGCAAATCCCCGATCGATAAGTCTCCTTCCGAGTATCAGTGATTCCTTCCAATAGGTGATCCACGAAGCCCTGTCTAAATGGAAAGGAGACATCAATATCATTACGGATAACCGATTCGGCTTCAGTGCAAGGCATGATACTATACATGCCACGTCGGAGCCCGTCTTAGATATTCAATGGAACAAATACAAGAACCAATATACGCTTGCCTACCTGATTGATTTGCAAAAAGCCTTCGACCCCGTTTGGTTAGAAAGGTTTTGCTACAAGCTTGAATAGCTAGACATAAGTAAACCGCTGCCATATATGATCCATGACGTGCTGACGGATAGAAAGTTCGTTGTGAAAATCTTCAGCTTCTGCTTCAGCTTATCAGGCCTGCAATCCATGGAGGATCTGAGCCTGAGCTATAGCTGCCTTCCATCCTTGACGGTCCCGGGCACTCTGCTTCCAGTTGTCAAAACCAAGATGTCTTACATCCGCGATTACTTGGTCTTTATACCGGAGGTTCGGTCTTCCTCTTCTTCTCGAACCAGGAGGCTCGGAGTCGAAGACTCTCTTAGCTGGAGCGTTGATGTCCATGCGCTCGATGTGGCCGAGCCAGTGTAGTCGACGGATCCTTGCCTTCCGGACTACATCCACATCTTGGTACAGCTCGTAGAGTTCGCGGTTGTGTCTTCTTCTCCATTCACCTTCCTCACAGACAGGACCAAATATCCGGCGCAGAATTTTTCTTTCGAAAGAACCCAAAATCAGCCCCGCTGTCCTGCTTATCGTCCAGCTTTCGGCTCCGTACAACAAGACTGGCAGAATGAGCGTTTTGTAAAGCATGACTTTAGTCTTTCGAGTGAGGAGTTTTGACCCCAGTTGTTTGGACAAGCCGAAGTAGCAGCGGTTGCCAAGGGCGATTCTACGCCGGATCTCCACTGTGGTGTCATTTGTGGGATTTACGTTTGCCCCGAGGTAGACAAACTCCTTAACTACCTCGAAATTGTAGCTGTCAATTGTTATATTTTGTCCCAGGTGGTGAGCGACGGATTGGTTTTTGCTTGACAGCATGTATTTCGTTTTATCCTCATTGATCTTAAGACCAACTCGTTTCGCCTGTTCTTCAATCGCCGTGAATGCTTCCACAATGCCACGGCGAGAACACGCTATGATATCGATATCATCCGCGTATCCTAGCAGCTGGAAGGACTTGTAGAAGATAGTGCCTTCCCTGTTAACGCCTGCCCGTCGCACTATCTGCTCCAGCACCTGGTTGAAGAAGTCACATGACAGCGCATCTCCTTGCCGAAATCCGGTGCATGTTTCGAATGGTTCCGAGGTCCTAGAACCGAGTTGCACGGTGCATCGCGTGTTTTTTAGCGTGGCGCGACACAACTGGATCAGTTTTCCCGGGATCCCGAATTCGGCCATCGCACCAAACAGTCCTTCACGATGAATGCTGTCGATCGATTCCAAAACTCGTTGGTCTTTTGCAGGATATGTCGAAGTATGAAGATTTGGTCTATAGTCGATTAGCCGGGCAGGAAGCCGCACTGGTAGCTGTCGATTAGTGTGGTGCAAAATGGTTTTAGACGTTCACACAATACACTGGACAGGATCTTGTATGCGACATTGAGCACGGATATACCTCTATAGTTCTTGCAAGAGGTAGGATCGCCTTTTTTGTGGATGGGGCATATAGAGCTGGTATTCCAGTCGTCGGGCATGCTTTCATCTTCCCAAATTCTGCAGATGATCTGGTGCATGCTCCCTACCAGAACATCGCCGCCAGCCTTGAAGAGCTCTGATGGCAAGCCATCTGAGCCTGCGGCCTTGTTGTTCTCCAGCTTCTGAACAGCTGTTGTGAAAATAGCCTACTTTAACTTCTAATCAAAGGTTTGACGTTAGACTGCACCAAGACACGATCAGCTCACTGATCCCTTTTAGCATTTACGTCAGCGATCTGATAGTTTCCCTTCGCTAATCGAAAGCGTACGCGAAAGATTTATTCGCGTATAGATCGGACCCAAATATCAACCTCGCTGTTGTCTTGATGCAACGTGACTTCGTTTAAATTCAGTGGTACTGTGAACTTCCAGAGCCTGTATTTACTCAAAACACTTTTGCGTAGGGCCTAGAAGAAAGAAGCAAAAAATGGCTACCACTGGACCGGTCGGGCAGTGGTGTACCTTGGAATCTGACTGGATCAGTAAATGAAAATACTGCTCTATTAAGATGGCTTTCTCATTACAGCCAGTTCGGCTCCAAATCTGCCACAAGGCCCTAATTAAGACCACGCTTACAAATGAATGTTCGGTTTGGTTTAATCTGAGTCCAAGCTTGATGGTAAAGTTCTCCGTATTGCATCGGACTACAGAGAACACTAGAGTCAGAATTCCTGAATTTCTATCCCAATGGGGTCCTAACTATACAAGGGCAAGTGTGTTACGGATAGACAACTTTCTGACAAAGCTGATTCCAGTTTACATTGCAAGGGCAATGGCTTCGGTCAGTAACTTGATCTCCATGGCGTACTACCCTAGAAACATTCGTCTGTTTGCATCATTGTGGGCTGGTCGAGGATCGATTGGCGGTGTCGTTAATCCTTGACGTGACCTGAAATCCCGTGATGCAGCGACTTGTTTACGAGCTTTACGTCGCGCTCTGTGATTACGAGCGCTCCAGGTTAAGCAGAATGGTTTCACGCCTAGATCAGGCGGAGGTTTGTTTTTGTTTTTTTTTAAAGGCCCGCACAGGTCCAAGAGTCATGCTCTTATGATGTTTGTCACACAACCTGGACGGAGTGCAAACGGTTTGGGTCGTAGATGTTCTTTCACTACAATCCAGGGGTGGTTGTCCTAGACAGGATTCGAGAGGAACTCGACTGAATTTTCTTGTTGGTTGTAGTTCCCAGCAAATGTTCCATGTCATTCTGCTGTTATATCAGAACTACACAAACGGAATATAAATTTAAAGTAACCATATACTGACTTTGAGCATCGTTGTGCAGTGGGTAGTGTGTTGGCCTCTGACGCCGATGATACGGGATCGAATCCCGACACAACCATGTCATCGAACGTGTTTTTCGCGGTGTTTCTCCTCAGCGGGGTTCTGACAAAACCCCCTGTAGTAAAATTGTCATGAAAAGCTTCTCGAAATTCGCCGTTCGGATCCGGCAATAAACTGTAGGTCCCTTTCATCTATGGGAAAATGAAATCACACACAACATGGGTGATTGAGAGAAGCCCGGCTTTGGTCCTTCATGGGCTGTAACGCCAACATACATACATATACTGACCTTGCCACGGGGCGAAGTCTTCTTTTAGGTAGCACACGCTTTCCGCACCTTGATATACACAAAGGCACCTGGCGATCACCAGATCAATCGGTCACCAATCAGATTGATCACATCGCGATTGACGTGAGACACTCCTCCACCATTCTTGATGTTCATACTTTCCGAGGAGCGAACATCGACTCAGACTACTATCTTGCAGTAGCCAAGATAGGTCAACGGATAACACGAACAAGGTGGAGTAGAGTTAGAACGCCAAGTTATGACGTCGGAAAGCTACTATCACCGGAGATCGCTAATGCCGTTGCCAACCGGGTCTCCCTTAAGCTCTCCGATATACCTCAATTCTCCACTCAGTCAGTAGAGCAACAATGAAGTCTGTGCAAACAAGCTCTGAAGAACACAGTAACGGAGGTGCTGGGCCTTAAAGCTCCACCGCGGCGAAACACCAGGTTTGACAACGAGTGTAGTAGGATATATGCAGAATAGCACTACACAAAAAGAAAGAGTTCGTGACCTCTACGAGCTTAAAAGAAGGGAGGAACATAAGCTTCTTCAGAGAAAAAAGAAAGAGCACGAGAAGCGGGCGATTGAAAACTTCGGGAGGTGCTACTGCAGGCACGACGTTCGAGGGTCTTATCCACAGATAAAACGAATGTTTCGAGGCTATAAAGCCCGAACGGAGGCCTGAAGGGATGAGAACTGACACCTAGTAGTAGAATCGCAGTCGATGCTGGAGTCGAATTTGGAAAAACCACTTTTGCAGACTGTATAACGGCGATGACAGCCAACATACCGCCATCGGGCAGAATCATCCATTTCTTAATGACGAAGATCGCAGAGAATTCCGTCCCTCTGACCTCGGCGAAGTTCGAATAAAGCTGTTTGCGCGGATGGACTGTCTCCTGACCTCTTCAAAGCAGCTGGGGATAAGCTAGTTAGGAGCATGCACCGGCTCAACTGTAAGATATGGTCAGTGGAGAGCATGCCCGAGGAATGGAGTCTCAGCATAGTTTGTTCGATCCACAAAAAAGGAGATCCCTTTGACTGCGCCAACTACAGAGGATTAGGTCTCCTTTATGTCGCATACAAGATCTTCGCTGCCGTTTTGAGTGAACTCCTGAAGCCGTTCATAAATAGGTTCTTATCTTTGTGGCTTCAGACCAGTGAAGTCCATCATCGACCAAATCTTCGCACTACGGCAGATCCTGAAGAAAATCAATGAATATCAAGTCGACACCCACCAGCTGTTCGTCGACTTCAAGGCCGCATACGACAGCGTAATTAGAGACGAGCTATATAACGCCATGTCTACCTTTGACAATCCTGGTAAGCTCGTCAGACTTTGCAGGATGACTCTAGAGAACGCTCGTTGCTCGATCCGAATCGGTGAGGAACTGGCTGATAGTTTCGAAGTCATCGTATTGGAAATGATTGTGCTAAAATCACAGGCACAGGAGGCACAATCTATTTCAATTCCTCGCAACTCCTTGCATACGCCGACGATATTGACATAATAGCTAGATCACAACGAGGTGTCAATGGGGCATTTGCGAGTATTGAGATGGAGGCGGCAAAAATTGGTTTGGCAGTTAATGAGGGCAAGACTAAATATCTGCTGTCATCGGAAAAGAACATTTACCACCGACGTCCTGGCCAGAACGTGAAGATATGAGTTTGAGGTAGTTAAGGACTTCATATACCTCGGCTCCGCAGTGACCTGGAACAACGACACCAGTTTCGAAATCATGCGAAGGATTTCTCATGCCAACCGCTGCTTCTTTCGGCTAAAAAGGCGATTGAGAAGTAGAGCCCTCTCTTGTACGACCAAGCTGACCTTATATAAGACCCTAATTATCCCGGTCCTGTTATACGCTGCAGAAGCATGGACTTTATCTAAAGCGGATGAAGAAAACCTTGGTCGTTTCGAGAGCACAGATGAGGTCTGGAGGAGAAGATTCAATAACGAACTGTACGGCGACTAGGGATCCAACGCCTTAGATGGCTAGGCCATGTAGAGCGAATGGACACGACAGCTTCAGCCCGGAGAGTATTTGAATCCAACACCGAGGGACGAAGACATAGACGACGGCCGCGCTTAAGGTGGCACGCACAGGTGGAAAGGGACCTCAACCAACTCGGCGTGCTGAAAAGACTAACGAAAGATCGTGCCAGGTGGAGAGGCAGGTTCATCCCGAACTGTAGCGCCCACTGCCTTCATCAATATTTTGATCACTTCCCATTCAGAACAGCTGTGTTGCACAATTTTTCCGTATAGGAGTTGCATTTCTTGGCTATGGACACACTCTCAACTACAAACCTTCCATTCGACAGACGCAGATGTTTGCCACTGCACCACGGCCACTCCGAGCCGCCATTCAGGCAGCCTCTTCGAGGTAAAGATAGCCTAAGACCACTGACGGACTTATATTGGTAGGCGTTTTCAAGATCGTTAAAAGACAGGGCCTAAGCAATCGAATTGGAATAATTCCGGGAAACGACCAGGAACATGATCAAAGCAAGTCCCTGCGATAGGTCTCCAATTTGCGATAGTAAAATACAAGCAGAGGGAGTGAATTTTAAGCTCTCTGGCCGGCGAAGTTGGCATTACCCATGTCCCATGGTCCTTTTTGCTGTTATGTTAACCTAAATTCGTCGTTCCCCTTTCCCCCCTTTTTCCAAATCATAGACAGCACCTCAACAGTGACCTACATATACTGAATGCAGGCCTGGACGACTTTGAAATAATTGCAACAACGACATCGCCGTCACCACGCAATTCGCTGATTCCCACTCTCACACTCACTTGACCCCACTGTGTGGCTGTGTGTTAAAACCAATTCTGAATGGTACTCCAAGCGTATAACTCATCAGCGAATTCAAGAAAATTGTCTATTCCTGCCAACTTCCCTACACCAGGTGAGTAGAACAACAGCCAACGAACCAACAGAATGTCCAAGAAGAAGATGATGAAGATTCATCCGAGACTTCGTCATCGTAAAAGTTGTTTTTGGTTTTTTATGAACCTTTTCCCCATTCTCCTTTTAGCCGGCAGTATTCGCCGCCCGAATTGGTAGGCTAAACACTCATCCATGGCACATAGGATCCTATATGCTACACACCAATCGCCGCGGCCGCCGTGTTCAAGTAACCGAGAAATTCCACAACAATTCTGTCGAACAGCACAATGAGCCGCAGTAGAACCGTATGACTATAGATACGAATTACCTACAACTTACGAGTACGAATTCGAGTAATAACCTCCATTCCCATTTCAATATGACACACAATGCCTGAGTTTGGCCATAATTTTATGGCTACTGAAGCTAAATGCCAATTGATCGTGTACACAAGCCGGAGGAGGACTTGGTTGAGGTGACGGATGAAGTGGATCCAGTGAATTGGAACGCCTTGCGGACTAGTGCTGGTGCTGTTTTGATTCATTGGCATGGATCTGTTGTGGCGTTGCCTCACAAGCGGGCGGGAGGAGGCATGAAAAGAAAGTCACTCAAGCTGTAGTTGTAGTTGTTGTCATCGGGTCGTCGCGTAGTCGGTGGGTGATTACGATGGCGGATCTTGCATGTTAACCCCTTGTATCTATATGCCAAACAAATTAATTGCAAACGCTGAAAAGTATCTACGAATCAACAGATATATCATAAAGTGCCGGAATGCAAAGTGGAGCGCGGGTTTTCTAAATTATAGCCAGAGCAGGGAACACAGCACCGCATAGCACCAGACTACCGCGATCCTTGACGGCGACAGCCAAATATGGGGAATGTCACCAAACTTTCGTATTCAGCCGTCAATCATTGACAGTTGTCCCCATGACAATAATAATTGAATGAGAAGCTTAGCTTCCGAAGTGTCCGTTTCGTGTGTGCATATGATTACTGGTGCTCCTGCTGCCACCATGTGTGTACTACTATGTAGGTACTGTCGACTGCCGCCACCAGTTTGATGTTGACAGCAGATTTCTCGGATTGACGAGCAGGAGCGCTGTCTCGGTACTCGTTGCGATAGTTAGTAAATTCTGGGCATGTCAACCAAGTACTTTACTCTGTATGACGGATTTGCCAATTTGCAATTGTACATACAGCGACAACAGTCACCATGCTCGAGCGTCCGGGGACGGGCATGCGAACCGGTGCCCGTACAAGTGCGCTTCAATTTTACTCGATCTCCAATCGTCTACTGTCGTCGTCGGTCGGTTGGCTGTTACTCGTAGGCTTATGGGAGAAACATTCACACGGGGATTCGAACCGGCTGGTGGGTAATGAAGAATGACCGCAATTGGTCCTAACGAGCAATCACATGTGAATGCGAAATGATCCTAGGAGATGACGGCCTCAGGACCATACGGGCGGGGGGAGCGCGGGCACCCGATGAAAAGTGGATGTTAACACCCACTAAATCGATTATGGTAATGGAATGCGAAACCAGTGTGTCCTGCAAGTGGGAATAGTGGCAACAGGCAGTTGTGATATGACCGGCTATTGGTGGATTTAATCGAGAGAGGATCGTGTAAGTGACCGCTTTGGTGAAATCATGGCGGGCCTATGAGTGGCGGGATATGTTGCTGTAATTGCCTGTGTAGATCCTCCATCTGATGGGGGGAAACATTGTTGCTTTGTGACAAATGTGGGATTTGTCTTTTCTAATTGAAGCGGATAATGGCTTTCTCCTACTGGTGGTGGAATTTACTGCGGTTTTTATGGAAGTGCATGACTTAGGAAGGGGGCTTGGAATACTACATTTTGTGCTCCACAAGGAGAGCGAGAAGAGAGAGAGACAAGTATCTGCCCCTCTTAGGGATTGGTTGCACCACCGCCGCCGTTTTCCCATGCACTGGACAGTATGCATTACTCAATTCGTTGTTAAACAAGATGGGGTACCTCTCTATAGCCACTGGTGGAAGGTGCCTGGGCACAGTACCCGCGGATTTTTTCTTTTCCAGTAACTCATAGATTTGGTTGGCAAGGGACTAACAAAGGCCTCGTAGGGGTAGCATCTATCCGGCGGATGCTGGCCTGCTAAAAAGCGAGAAGAGCCACCGCAGTCGAACATCTTGCGGCACTGTTAGTAAGTCCTATCCCCACCTCCTCGTGGTGCCATCTGGATATTTCCTATGGAAATTGCCAACGGGGAAGGGTGAATGGTGAGACTCCTGCGCCGGACCGGACGGACCGGATTGCAAAAAACGAAAAAGGACAATGATCTTCGGCTTTGTACGTGGAATGTTAGGTCCCTAAACAGGCCACGTGCAGCCGAAAAACTTGCGGACGCCCTAGACCGCTATAAAGCGGACATCACCGCCATCCAGGAAATGCGTTGGAATGGACCGTGCATAAAGCGGATGAAAAACTGCGATATTTACTACGGCGACTGCTATAGGGAGAGAGGGCAACGATTGTTTGGATGCGGATTTATTGTTCGAGGTGGACTAAAGCAAAAAGTCCTAAGCTTTCGGCATGTGAGTGAACGCCTCATAACAATCCGTATCAAGGCTAAATTTTTTAACATCAGCCTGATCTGCGTCCACGCCCCCACGGAAGACAAGGATGACTCCGCCAAAGATGAGTTCTACGATCTCCTAGACAGAACGTATGCCCAATGTCCCAGCTATGACATCAAAATTGTACTAGGAGACTTCAATGCTAAGCTGGATAAGGAAAGCATATTTGAACGAGTCATCGGCAAACATAGCCTACACGACACCACCTCCGATAACGGACACAGGCTGATTGATCTTGCTACGGGGCGAAATCTCCTTCTAGCTTGTACGCGCTTCCCGCACCTCGATATACACAAAGGCACCTGGCGGTCTTTTGATCAATCGACTACCAACCAGATTGATCACATCGCGATCGACGTCAGACACTCCTCCACTATTCTTGATGTTCGAACTTTCCGAGGGGCTAACATCGACTCGGACCACTATCTTGTAGTAGCCAAGATGCGCTTACGGATATCACGAACGGGAGTAGAGTAAGAATACAAAGTTATGACGTCGGAAAGCTACTATCGCCAGAAACCGCTCGTGCTTTTACCGATCGCGTCTCCCTTAAGCTCTCCAGTACACCTCAATCCTCCACGCTATCAAAAGAACAGCAGTGGAGCCTTTGCAAACAAGCCCTGAAAAGCTCTGCATCTGAAGTTTTGGGTTTCACGGCTCCACCACGAAGAAACACCTGGTTCGATGACGAGTGCAGGAGGTCTCATACAGCGAAGCAGGATGCATATAAGGCCTCGCTGCATAAAAGAACAAGAGCAGCTCGTGAGCTTTACGAGTTAAAAAGAAGGGAGGAGCATAAGCTTCTTAGAAGAAAGAAGAAAGAGCACGAGAAGCGCGCGCTTGAGGATTTGGAGAGGTGTTACTGCAGGCGTGACGTTCGAAAGTTTTACCAACAGATAAAGCGAACATGCCAAGGTTATAAAGCCAGAACGGAAGCCTGCAGGGATGAGAACGGACACCTAATAGTAGAACCGCAGTCGATGCTGAGAATATGGAAAAACCACTTCTGCAGACTCTATAACGGCGATGTTGGTCAATATACCGCTGTCAGGCAGAATGATCCATTTCTAATCGACAGATACCGCAGAGAAATCTGTCCCCCTGACCTCGACGAAGTTAAGATTGCCATATCGAAGCTCAAGTCGAATAAAGCTGCTGGCGCAGACGGACTGTCTGCTGAGCTCTTCAAGACAGCTGGGGATGACCTGGTTGGGAGACGAGCTTTGGCGAAAATTGGTGTGGCGGTAAACGAGGGCAAAACTAAATATATGCTGTCATCAAAAATGGACGCTCAACACCGACGTCTCGGCCAGAACGTTTGTATAGGCAGATATAAGTTCGAGGTAGTTAAGGACTTCGTCTACCTTGGCTCCCGCACGAGTGACTCGGGAGGCAACTCAGGAGGCAACTGAGTAATAGAACCCTCTCCCGAACGACAAAGTTGACTCTATATAAGACCCTTATCATCCCGGTCCTGTTGTACGGCGCAGAAGCATGGACACTATCAAAAGCGGAAGAGGAGGCCCTTGGTCGGCTCGAGAGAAAGATTTTGCCCGTGATTTTTGGGCCTACAAACGCAGACGGGGGATGGAGGAGAAGATTCAACCACGAACCTTACGGGCTGTATAGCGACATGAGCCTAGTCAGGCGTCTACGGATTCAACGCCTAAGATGGCTGGGCCATGTAGAGCGAATGAACACCACAGCTCCAGCCCGGAGAGTCTTTGAATCCAACCCCGAGGGACGAAGAAGCAGAGGACGGCCGCCCTTAAGATGGCGCACACAGGTGAAAGGGGACCTCAGCCAACTGGGTGTGCGGCAATGGAATAGGCTAGCGAAAGATCGTGCTAGATGGAGGGGCATGTTGGTTGAGGCCCAGGTTCACCCCGAACTGTAGCGCCCACTAAGAAGAAGAAGAAGAACTCAAAGATTAGATCATGGTGGACTAGCCCCTTTAATGGTGACGCCATTGTTTTCCATAAAATCGTCGCTGAACCTGGTGAAACCAAGTCCTACGGATCGCCAATGTTCGATAGGTAGAAGCGGTGAAGCATAGCTCTGTTCCCTGAGTCGTGGTTCGGGCGAATGATTTCGGTTGCCACTTTCTCCTGAGGATCCTTGATCACAATAAAATCGCCGTCTATGACCGCGCTTTCTCGATCGATGCTGACTGTGCGTAATAGACGTTTTCGGAAGCTTTAGATCCTGAATCTCATTTTATGGATTGTACAGCACGAATTTTGTTATTCCAGTGCAGACCTACAGATATTTTGTAATTTTCTTTAATTAGTTGGTGGAGATTCTTAATGAGTGACTTCAGTGTCCTAACCCCCAGGTTTTGTCTATCGTTATAGCTTTATGGCACCTATGCATTTCGGGGCGTATGTTACCTTTCTGGGCGGTGGTCTGGTGCTGGGGTCTTCTTTGAGCGCGAAAATATTCGACTGAACTTCTCATTAGGAAAATATGCGTCTGTCTTCCGATCAGAGATATATGCAATCCTAATGGCTATGCACTATGTTGTGAAGCACAGATTGAGGGGAAGCACAGTGACAGCTAAGCTACAGTCAAAGCTGTGTCCAACCCCTCAACTAGCTCGAACTAGGTTCCAGGTCATTCGGGGATTCCAGGAAATGAGATCTCTGATGAACTCGTCGGAATGGGTTCAGAGGAGAGTTTCTCAGGACCTGAACCCGCTCAAGGTCTACCTGCGTCCACTATAAATTCCTACATTAACGGTTCAGTGTTTAATACACACAACCGTAGATGGAGGGATTATCCAGGTTGCAGGATGACTAAGCGCGTATGCCCTGATGTCTGCAAGAAATCCGCAGAATTCCTCTTGTTCTTAAGGAGAATTGACTGCAGAAGACATTTGGGAGTCATTTCGGGCTTATATACTTTTGCTAAGCATCTTTGCGTGCTTGGCATCAGTGAGACGCCTACCTGTTGTGCATGCTGCGTGAAGGATGCCACCGCAGAGCATTTTCTCTGCGCCTGCCCCTCCTTTGTTCGCGCACGGTGGCGTACCTTTGAGGCCGACGTGGCGTGTGCCGGGCCTGTTAGTCTGAGGGCGCCGTGGCGCAGTGGTTACTGTGTTGGGCTTTGACGCACGACGAGCGAGCTCGAATCCTGACAACACCAACGCCACGGTATGTTTATTTCGTGGCGTTCCTTCTCGGCGGGGTACTGGCAAGCTTCTGGACTCAAGCCGTTCGGACTCAGCATTAAACTATAGGTCCATTTCAGCTGTGTGAAAAATAAGTCACACACAACATGGGTGATTGAGAGAAGCTTGGCTCTGGTCCTTCATGGGCTGTAACGCCACTAAAGAAGAAGAAGTGCTATCAAATAGCATTTGCCGACCTTTACAGATCTGCCCAATCTTTGGTGATCGTGTCTCCTTCAAGCTCTCTCAAAATCCGCATATGCTGGTGCAAACAATAGAGCAGCGATGGGCGCATTTCCAGAGCGCCATCAGAGACGCTGCCTCAGGGGTCAAACCACCACCACCTAGGAACCCCTGGTTCGATGAACAATGCGAACAAGCTCATGGAACAAAACAAGAGGCATATAAAGCCACGCTGCAACGACGGACGAGAGCTGCTCGCGAAATCTATGAGCAGAAGAGAAGAGAGGAACACACGCTTTTCAGAAGAAAGAAGAGAGAGCACGGAAAGCGTGAGATCGAGGAGATGGAGAGATGCTTCCGCAGGAATGACGCCCGTAAGTTTTACAATAGGGTAAAACGAACATGCCATGGCTACAAAGCCAGAGTGGCGGCCTGCAGGGATGAAAATAGAGAACTGGTAGTAGAGTCGCAGTCGATGCTGAGGATTTGGAAAGACCACTTATGCAGACTGTATAACGGCGATGATAGACAAGATACCGCTGTCAGACAGAACGAGCCATTCGCAAAGGACCAAGAAGTAACAGAATTCAGTCCACCCGACCTAGACGAAGTCAAAATAGCGATATCAAGACTTAAGTCTAATAAAGCCGCTGGCGCAGACGGCCTGTCTGCCGAGCTTTTTAAGGCGGCTGGAGATGAGCTGGTAAGGTGCATGCACCATCTCATCTGCAAGGTATGGTCGGGGGAAAGCATGCCCGACGAATGGAATCTCAGCATCGTTTGCCCGGTCCATAAGAAAGGAGACCCCTATAACTGCGCCAACTATAGAGGAATAAGTCTCCTTAACATCGCATATAAGATCTTCCCTGCCGTATTGTGTGAACGCCTGAAACCGTTTGTGGATAACCTGATCGGCTCTTATCAGTGTGTTTTCAGGCCAGGCAAACTCACAATAGACCAAATATTTACGCCACGGCAGATCTTGGAAGAGACCCAGGAATACCAAATCGACACTCACCACCTTTCCATCGACTTCAAGGCCGCGTTCGACAGCGTGTATAGAGACGAGCTACATATACATACAAGGTCATGTCTAGTTTTAACATCCCTGTCAAACTCGTCCGACTGTGCAGGATGACAATGGAGAATTCTCGCTGCTCCATTAAGGTCGGTAATGAGCAAGCCGAGACCTTTGATGTAAAAAAACGATTTAGGCAATCATGCACAGTCATGCAATTAGGCGCTGTCATGCAACTTTTTCAACATCGTGCTTGAAAATATCGTGCAAGATTCACTGGCCAACACAAGAGGTACGATCTATTTCAAGTCTACGCACTTGCTTGCGTACGCCGACGATATTGACGTAATTGGACGAAAACAGCAAGGCGCCAATGAGGCTTTCGTGAGCATTGAGGTAGAAGCGGCTAAGATGGGTCTCAAGGTTAATGAGGGTAAAACCAAATATCTGCTTTCATCTAAAAGAGACGGACAACACCGACGTATTGGCCAGGACGTCACCATGGGCGGATATAACTTTGAAGTGGTCAAGGAATTCGTCTACCTTGGGTCACTGATGACCAGCGACAACAACACCAGCGCTGAGATAAAACGCAGAATCACTCTTGCAAACCGCTGTTTCTTTGGGCTCAAGAGGCCATTGAGAAGTAGAGCCCACTCTCGGAAAACCAAGGTGATACTATATAAGACCTTAATCATCCCAGTCCTCCTTTATGGCGCAGAGGCTTGGACCTTAACAAAAGCGGATGAAGATGCCCTTGGTCGTTTCGAGAGGAAAATTCTGCGCACTATCTACGGTCCCATTTGTTCAAACGGAGTATGGAGGAGATGATTTAATGAAGAACTGTACGGGTTGTACAGCGACATCGGCCTGGTACGACGTCTACGGATACAGCGTCTTAGGTGGCTAGGCCATGTAGAGCGCATAGAAAATACAGCTCCGACCCGGAGAGTCTTCGAAGCCACCCCGGAAGGAAGGCGCGGAAGAGGACGGCCGCATCTACGGTGGTGCACGCAGGTGGAAGGGGACCTTAACCAACTGGGCGTGCGGCGCTGGAAACAGTTGGCCAAAGACGGTGCCAGCTGGAGACACTTGTTGGTTGAGGCAGGTTCACTACGGACTGTAGTGCCACCTTAGTAAGTAAGTAATAATGTCTTGTGATCACTGTCCATTGAGTCAAAATATAATGTATAATGTGGAACCTTAAGCAATTTTACTTCCACAGAAGATGGCACCTGTGGACTTATTAAGTCCGTCATAGCATAAAGCTGTTCTCTTCACAAGACTGGAATCATTCACAACCGTATTAACCACAAGCAAATCGATTGGTAATGAATCCCCAGGCCTATGGTACACCAAGTGCTGGTGTTGTCTTCCTTATTACGGTTTGGTCACAGTGCTATAAACGACAGAAGCATCGCGGAGTCGGGTTTAAGGGAAAAAAAACGTTTTAAAAACCCGTCTCATATCGAATGCATAATATCGCAAAACCGTTACACCACCCTGTGTGTGTTCCTGCCAGAACCACATCGTTTAACTTTCCCCTCACCTTTAAACCAGTGCTCTATGGTAATCAGAACGAAAAAGACTAAGAAAAAATCTTAAGAGAGAACCGCACTCCAATTAATTCTCCATCTCGTACGCAGCAGCATCAGGCACATATCGTCGTCCATTTATGGCTGTCGTTCCATTAAACGATCCGTCCGAAGCCAGAGTAGTAAAATAAAACAGCAAGCCCATAAAGCAGCGTTAAATGTGACCCCGACATCTATCGCCGAGCGGATTTCTCGTTCACAGATACAATAACCAAATGAGGACTTCCAGCAGTTTAATTGCATTGTTTCACCAAACAACCATATTCGCTGTCATCTCATTATACTACAAGATACCTAGTTTCTCGACCCCCCACCTTCAGTCTCCGTGTCCTGGTCATCTTGGCCATTATCGGCATGTATCTTGGTTAAGACAAGCTTATGTGTGCTCGACGGTAGCCCATGCAGTATCTTCGATTTCGCATTGTAGCAAGAAAAAACACTCTTGAACGCTTGGCTATCGGACACATCAGCATCTCCTCGGCAGCGTATTGTAAAACGATCGATTAATTAACGCATCTCGATACACGAAAGAAAAAAAATGATTTAATTAAGATGCCCCTCGCGCAACAGATGCAGATATGTACATCGGGATATCGGGACAAGCGACATGGCCAAGTACAATGCACTACACTCGATATCTCATCGTCATCATCGAGCGAGCCCATTGCCGCAAGGCGCGATTCTCCACCATGCCGGTCGATCGCTCAACTAATCTATCTATCTATCCCCAATGCACCGAGTATGCCGATGCGATGTAAAGTGTATATCTCAATAAAATCGAATTGAATCTGAATGGGGTGTGGGATAATTTATTGAATTATCAAGTATCTATCACACTTTTATTACACGTCGTTTAGACGAGATACAATCAATCGGAGTACGGCTGCATCGAAGCTAACGAAAGCAGGACTTATCAATCACTAAACACACGTATACGTCCGGGCATGGATGGTGACGGTATTTATGATTCCCACGTTACGATAATCCATCTTTCCTGCGTTCGAGTACTTGCAGCATAGTATGACTTGGTCGACCAAAAGCCTTTCTTTCGAAAAAAATAAAAAAATCTTAGAGAAACCCCTGAACCATGGGTAAATAGGAACCATTTTTATTGGCCTATCAATCAAGCAGTTAAGTCAACTGCGCAGTCATTCGATGTTTCTCACTATTCGCTGCGGTTGCAGAAGATACCAAAAACCACTCTCACTCGCCCGATAGGGGCGGTACTTCCTGCAGTCAAGAGCTCGGTGGCGTAATGTGGTATATGTATTTATGGCATTTTAAACATTCCCTAGATAGGCATTATTGGAAGATAGAAGATAGATTTTTACTGCGACTACAAATTCTTCGAGACCTGTGAGTGCATACGGAGTACTCATACGCTTCTATGCGGTTCCGCGACTTGCCGAGTTGATGAGTCTGTTGGTGAAGGAACGAAACGAGAAATTAGTATGCATCTCTACGGATGAGGGAAAGATACACGGTGCAAAAGGAGGAAAAACTAAATCTTTAGTACCTTGTACGACAGCTTAATTGCTGTGTTTTTAGTGCGGTTCTAGACTTGGTTGTTTTTTAGTGTGTGTGGTATCTTTCGGTTTTTGCATCGTGCCAAGTGCAACGATGCAGATCTGTATGGTAATGGAGGAGCTGCTAGCACATTTGGATTCCTTTGGACTGGGCGGTATGGGAGAAAGTACTTACTTACTTACTTATCAGGCCTGCGATCCATGGAGGATCTGAGCCTGAGCCATAGCTGCCTTCCATCCTTGACGGTCCCGGGCACGCTGCTTCCAGTTGTCAAGACCAAGGTGTCTTACATCCGCGATTACTTGGTCTTTATACCGGAGGTTCGGTCTTCCTCTTCTTCTCGAACCAGGAGGCTCGGAGTCGAAGACCCTCTTTGCTGGAGCGTTGATGTCCATGCGCTCGATGTAGCCGAGCCAGTGCAGTCGACGGATCCTTGCCTTCCGGACTACATCCACATCTT
Organism: Eumerus sabulonum; assembly: GCA_951905685.1. Taxonomy (NCBI): domain Eukaryota; kingdom Metazoa; phylum Arthropoda; class Insecta; order Diptera; family Syrphidae; genus Eumerus; species Eumerus sabulonum. Next base: position 14,732,032 of record OX645060.1, read on the forward strand.
GGTACAGCTCGTAGAGTTCGCGGTTGTGTCTTCTTCTCCATTCACGTTCCTCACAGACAGGACCAAATATCCGACGCAGAATTTTTCTTTCGAAAGAACCCAAAATCAGCTCCGCTGTCCTGCTTATCGTCCAGCTTTCGGCTCCGTACAGCAAGACTGGCAGAATGAGCGTTTTGTAAAGCATGACTTTGGTCTTTCGAGTGAGGAGTTTTGACCCCAGTTGTTTGGACAAGCCGAAGTAGCAGCGGTTGCCAAGGGCGATTCTACGCCGGATCTCCACTGTGGTGTCATTTGTGGGATTTACGTTTGCCCCGAGGTAGACAAACTCCTTAACTACCTCGAAATTGTAGCTGTCTATTGTTATACTTTGTCCCAGGTGGTGAGCGGCGGATTGGTTTTTGCTTGACAGCATGTATTTCGTTTTGTCCTCATTGATCTTAAGACTTATTCGTTTCGCCTGTTCTTCAATCGCCGTGAATGCTTCCACAATGCCACGGCGAGAACACGCGATGATGTCGATATCATCCGCGTATCCTAGCAGCTGGATGGACTTGTAAAAGATAGTGCCTTCCCTATTGACGCCTGCCCGTCGCACTATCTGCTCCAGCACCAGGTTGAAGAAGTCACATGACAGCGCATCTCCTTGCCGAAATCCGGTGCATGTCTCGAATGGTTCCGAGGTCCTAGAACCGAGTTGCATGGTGCATCGCGTGTTTTTTAGCGCTGCGCGACACAAATGGATCAGTTTTACCGGGATCCTGAATTCGGCCATCGCCCCAAACAGTGCTTCACGATGAATGCTGTCGTATGCGGCTTTGAAATCGATGAAAAGATGGTGTGTATCGATTCGAAACTCGTTGGTCTTTTCCAGGATTTGTCGAAGTGTGAAAATTTGGTCTATAGTTGATTTGCCGGGCCGGAAGCCGCACTGGTAGCTGCCGATTAGTGCGGTGCAAAATGGTCTTAGACGTTCACACAATACGCGGGACAGGATCTTGTATGCGACATTGAACAGGGATATACCTCTATAGTTCTTGCAAGAGGTAGGATCGCCTTTTTTGTGGATGGGGCATATAGAGCTGGTATTCCAGTCGTCAGGCATGCTCTCATCTTCCCAAATTCTGCAGATGATCTGGTGCATGCTCCCTACCAGAACATCGCCGCCAGCCTTGAAGAGCTCTGATGGCAAGCCATCTGAGCCTGCGGCCTTGTTGTTCTTCAGCTTTTGAATAGCTGTGCCGACTTCTTCTATGCTGGGTGGGAGGACTACTTCAGCGGCTGGAGTTGGGATTTCCTCGGTCCCTACCACTCTCTCTTGGTCATGCTCGTTAAGCAGCTGCTGGAAGGGCTGCTTAAATACATCCACTATACCCTGCGGGTCGGTGACAAGATTACCCTCGCAGTTTCGAAGAGTCTGGGTGCCCTTTTTGGAGCCTCCTGCAAGGCCTCTGGCTTTCTTGTAAAAGGCTCGTGTTTTATGTTTATCCCTAGACTCCTCGATACCCTTGAGCTGGGAGGCTGCAAAGATTCTTTTCTTTTGTCGCAGTAGTTTCTTCTCCTCCCTTCTTCTGGCTCGGTACTCTTCTCGCGCTGCCCTGGTTTTCCTCTGCAGCGCCTTTTGGTACGCCTCGTCGGTTGCTGCCTTGGAGATGGGAGATGGATGGGAGAAAGTAGCTTTTTGGATTTAGATGGCATTAAATCAATTTGGCGCCCGAGCAGGTGCAACCGATATGTAATCGGACAAGAAGTACTTTTTTTTTTGGTGGAGGCTTCTGCTATCCGCTGGAGCACTCAGACGCAAACACTGTACTCCAGACAGACACCTTACATACTGTATTTTCCCCGTTTTCCGGAGAAAAATTTTAAGAAGCTTCAGTGATGCAGAGCTAATGAATTCGACACACACCACGTCGGCTCCAAGGGTGCGCCACCGTACGCGAGCAAAGGCGGGACAATCACAGAGGAAATGCTCTGCAGTGTCATCCTCCTCTTCGCCACATGCAGCACAGGTAGGCGTTTCACTGATGCCGAGCACGTAGAGATGCTTGGCAAAAGTGTAATGGCCCGTGATAACTCCCACAAGCCTTCTGCAGTCGACTCTCTTTAAAGACAGGAGGAACGCTGCAGATTTTTTGCAGACATAAGGGCATATGCGCTTAGTTATCCTGCAACCCGGACAATCCCTCCATCTACGGTTGTGTGTATTAAATACACAATCGTTAATGGATGAATTTACCGTGGACGCAGGTAGACCTAGAGCGGGTTCAGGTCCTGAGAAGATCAGCAGGAATGTTACCTGCCTCTCCCGGTTTAATCGTTACTACCACCAAAAATGCACTGATGAAATAGCCAGTTGCATTCCGCCCCTTCAACATTTCTCCCGCAATACACGTCCCTCTAGGAATGCTCACCAATATACCCTGAAGCCCACTTTCGGACGTACTGTCAAATATAGAGAATCTTTCATTAACCGAACCAAACGAATCTGGAACTCCCTGGATTCGGTTTTCCCCCCTCAATGCAACATGCAAGCATTTAAGACCAATGTCCATCGGCATCTCCTCTATTCCTCTTCCTCTCTACCTTCTGCCCGCACTGTGTCGCCGACATAATAAGGTTATTAGACCTTGAGTGCGCGCAAATTATTAAAAAAAAAAAAAAAAAAAAAAATCTCCTCGCCATTCTGGCGAGTTCATCAGAGATCTCATTTCCTGGAATCCCAGCGTGACCTGGAACCCGTACAAGCCTTAATGAATTTAGTCTGCCGACTCTGTTCAAGAAGGACTTGAGTTCAAGCACTAATTTGGAGCTAGTTAAGGGGTTACACACAGCTTTTAGTGCAGCTTGGCTGTTACTACAGACGCATATGCTTTCCCCCTTCCACCTGTGCTTCACAACATAGTGCATGGCCATTAGGATTGCGTATATCTCTGATTGGAAGACAGACGCATACTTTCCTAACGAGAAGTGCAGTCGGATGTTTTCGCGTTCAAAGAAGACTCCAGTACCGGACCCCCGCCCAGACCTGGAGCCATCCGTGAAAATGCGAAGACTATCCTTTCCAGGTTCAGTGTCCAGCCATAGCCAATCCTGACGCCATGGAAACTCGACTGTGAAATTACGACGCAATAGGATAACGGGCGTCAATGCGTCAGAAGGCATGTCCATGAGACAGCGGTCGCAGGACAATTCTTGCACAAGCACACCGTTATTCCTATGCGAATTGTACCGAAAGCCATTTCTCTTCAGACGACACATGGCTTTCAGAGCACACCCTCTGATAAATATATCAAGAGGTGGAAGGTTCATCATAATATCTAATCTAAAGCAGCGCCCGGCGTGCTGGGGAAACCCCCCGTGCAACTGAGACAATCCGTTCTTTGGAGTTTGGTGAAAGAGGCTACGACGTGCATATGAGATTATAGGTCTTATCATTGCCGTGTAGATCCAGAGGACCTTTGCCGGCGATAAACCCCATGTTTTGCCAAAAAGCTCCTTTGCATTGCCAGAAAGCTGACAGCGCTTTGGTGGTTTTTGACTCACCATGCTTTGACCAGAGAAGCTTACTATCTAAGATGACTCCTAGATACTTAGCCTCCTTGGATATCGGGATGGAAGTGCCCTTTAGTACCAGCTGAGTCATGTCAGTATTTTTCCTCTTTCTCGTAAAGAGAACGACATCGGTCTTAAGAGGATTGACTGACAACCCATTTCTGGTACACCAGTCATCGATCACATTTAGCGCCGCCTGTGCTTTGAGACGGACAGTCGCTAAACATGAGCCGACAGAAAGAATGGCGACGTCATCCGCATAGGCCTGGGCATAGATTCCAGAGGCATTGAGTGCATCAAGCAGAGAATCGACGACCATGCACCATAGCAGCGGAGACAGGACGCCACCTTAAGGGCAGCCCCTGTTTACGTCGGATTTGACACACTAGTCGAGGCCTGCATCAGCTGTCAATGTCCTGTGCATGAGCATTGCTTTGATCCAAAGGACCAGTGCTTGATCTACGCCATGATGTTTGGCAGCGTTGCACATGCCGTCAAAAGTTGTGTTATCAAAAGCTTCCTCAATGTCGATGAAAAGGCCCAGCGCGTACTCTTTCCTTTCGAGCGCGCATTCAATTTGCCCAACTAGGTTCTGAAGCGCAGTCTCGCAAGATTTTCCGCGCTAGTAAGCATGTTGCATCTCCGAAAGAGGGTGCATTCGAAGGGCAACCTTGCGCACGTGCAACTCTACCAGTCTCTCCATGCTTTTCAGCAGGAAGGATGTTAGACTGATTGGTCCGAAGCTCCTGGCAAGTGAGTAGTCCTCTTTTCCCTTTTTTGGGAATGAAGACCACTTTCACTGTGCGCCAAGGAATGGGTATGTGAGCAAGTGCTCACTTTCAGTCGTGAGCACGACTTTCATTTTCATCGTTTCGGTTGCAGTTTCCCTTGAAGGAGTGTGCAACGAGCCGATGCCGATCTGATTTCCCGGGAAACGAGTCGCAAACAGTAAACTAAGAGTTTCCGCTTTAGACTCAGTAAAGGTACCATCAGATTTTCTGAGTGCATCTAGCCTAGTCGGTTTTCCCCGTTTGAGGACCTTAACCAACTTGCTAGTCGCACTCAGAGACTTGATCTCTTCGCAGAAGGTCCTATAAGAATCGTTCTTCGATTTACGAATAAGTTTCTTATATTCTTTCTGCTTCGACCGATACTTGTTCCAGTCATCTTCCGAATTTGATTTGAGCGATCTATTCAGAAGAATTCTGGCTTCCCTGCGAAGACTTTGGAGCTCGCCATTCCACCAGGGGACCAATTTCCTGCAGGGAGGCTTGCTGACAGGACATGCGAGTTCAAAACAACTAGTGATGACGCTATTCAGGTTATGAACAGCGTTCTCTACCAATTGTTTCATTCTAAGCTAAGGTAGGGCCTGGGTGGATTTCTCAAGCTCCTCTCTAAACCGTACCCAGTCCGGTATATCGGAATTCGATATATTTATGGTCCGACAGCGTAGCATCAGGCAAGACTCGCCAGTTAGTGATGTCCTTCACATATCTGTTGGATAGGGTCAGGTCGATCACCTCCTGTCGTCTTGTCGTAACAAAAGTTGGTTGAGAGCCAACATTGTTTATGGTAAGGTCAGACGAGAGAATGAAGTCTAAAAGACGGTCCCCCCTTGTATTACACTTGCAACCAACCAGTGTTTTGGGCATTAGCGAACGTTCATTTCGTTGAGTAGCCCTATCATTTCGACTTCCGACAAGAGATCTCTACCGAATACACTTCTTCTTGTTTCCCTTAGAATCGGGCATTCTCAGAAAATGCATGCTATCTTCTCGTTCACTTAAATTGCATAAGTTACACAATATAGGCAGATCTTCCCTGTGAGGCATTAAGTTTAGTTCTAAGAGTTCCCCACGAACTTTGAACACCATCGAAATCTCCTGGATGCTTTACTCGTCCTTGAAGTAATTATTCCTCCTCAGGTTGTAGTCCAATTGACTGTATGTCATTCGATGTAGAGGCCCTCTTGCATCTTCTATTCCTCTATACCTATAGCTAGCCTGCACCTCTACACCCTCTAAGATCTGTTGTAGTGCAGTTTTCCAGTTTCCATCCTTGGATGCGGATTTGTTGTTCGGGGTGGACTAAGGCAAAAAGTCCTAAGTTTTCGGCATGTGAGCGAACGCCTCATAACAATCCGTATCAAGGCTGAATTTTTTAACATCAGCTTGATCTGCGTTCACGCCCCCACGGAAGGCAAGGATGACTCAGCTAAAGATGAGTTCTACGATCTCCTAGACAGAACGTATGCCCAATGTCCCAGCTATGACATCAAAATTGAACTAGGAGACTTCAATGCTAAGCTGGGTAAGGAAAGCATATTTGAACGAGTCATCGGCAAACATAGCCTACACGACACCACCTCCGATAACGGACACAGGCTGATTGATCTTGCTACGGGGCGAAATCTCCTTCTAGCTTGTACGCGCTTCCCGCACCTCGATATACACAAAGGCACCTGGCGGTCTTTTGATCAATCGACTACCAACCAGATTGATCACATCGCGATCGCCGTCAGACACTTCTCCACTATTCTTGAGGTTCGAACTTCCCGAGGAGCTAACATCTACTCAGATTACTATCTAGTAGTAGCCAAGATGCGCTTATGGATATCACGAACGCAACGGAGTAGAGTAAGAATACAAAGTTATGACGTCAGAAACCTACCTTCGCCAGAAACCGCTCGTGCTTTTACCGATCGCGTCTCCCTTAAGCTCTCCAATACACCTCAATCCTCCACGCTATCAAAAGAACAGCAGTGGAGCCTTTGCAAATAAGCCCTGAAAAGCTCTGCATTCGAAGTTTTGGGTTTCAAGGCTTCACCACGAAGAAACCCCTGGTTCGATGACGAGTGCAGGAGGATTCATACAGCGAAGCAGGATGCATATAAGGCCTCGCTGCATAAAAGAACAAGAGCAGCTCGAGAGCTCTACGAGTTAAAAAGAAGGGAGGAGCATATGCTTTTTAGAAGAAAGAGGAAAGAGCACGAGAAGAGCGGGATTGAGGATTTGGAGAGGTGTTACTGCAGGCGTGACGTTCGAAAGTTTTATCAACAGATAAAGCGAACATGCCAAGGTTATAAAGCCAGAATGGAAGCCTGCTGGGATGAGAACGGACACCTAGTAGTAGAACCGCAGTCGATGCTGATAACATGGAAAAACCACTTCTGCAGACTGTATAACGGCGATGTTAGTCAATATACCGCTGTCAGGCAGAATGATCCATTTCTGATCGACGGAGACCGCAGAGAATTCTGTCCCCCTGACCTCGACGAAGTTAAGATTGCCATATCGGGGCTCAAGTCGAATAAAGCTGCTGGCGCAGACGGACTGTCTGCTGAGCTCTTCAAGGCAGCTGGGGATGACCTGGTTGGGAGCATGCACCAGCTCATCCGTAAGATATGGTTAGAGGAAAGCATACCCGAGCAATGGAGTCTCAGCATCGTATGCCCGATCCACAACAAGGGAGACCCCTCTGATTGCGCCAACTATAGAGGAATAAGTCTCCTTAACATCACCTACAAAATCTTCTCTGCCGTTTTGTGTGAACGCCTGAAGCCTTTTGTAAATAAGCTGATTCAGGCCAGGGAAGTCCACCATCGACCAAATCTTCACACTACGGCAGATCCTGGAAAAAACCAATGAATTTCAAGTCGACACTCACCACCTATTTGTCGACTTCAAAGCCGCATACGACAGCGTAATTAGAGACGAGCTATACAACGCTATGTCTACCTTTGACATTCCTGCCAAACTCGTCAGACTATGCAGGATGACTTTGGAGAATGCTCGCTGCTGGTGAACACCTTACCGATAGTTTTGATGTCAAAAAAGGATTTAGGCAGGGCGCTGTCGTGTGATTTCTTCAACATCATATTGGAAATGATTGTGCATAAATCAATGGCCAATACAAGAGGCACAATCTATTTCAAATCCTCGCAACTCCTTGCATACGCCGACGATATTGACATAATAGGTAGATCAGAGCGAGATGTCAATAAGGCGCTTACGAGCATTGAGTTCAAGGCGGCGAAAGTAGGTCTGGCGGTAAACGAGGGCAAAATTAAATATCTGCTGTCCTCAAAAAAGGACGCTCAACACCGACGTCTTGGCCAGAACGTTTGTATTGGCAGATATAAGTTCGAGGTAGGTAAGGACTTCGTCTACCTTAGCTCCGCAGTGACCTGGAACAACGACATCAGTTCCGAAATCAAACGGAGAATCACTCTTGCCAATCGCTGTTTCTTTGGGGTCAGGAGGCAACTGAGTAATAGAGCCCTCTCCCGAACGATAAGGTTGACTCTATATAAGAACCTTATCATCCCGGTCCTGTTTTACGGCGCAGAAGCGTGGACACTATCAAAAGCGGATGAGGAGGCCCTTAGTCGGTTTGAGAGAAAGATTTTGCGCTTGATTTCTGGGCCTATAAACGCAGACAGGGGATGGAGGAGAAGATTCAACCACGATCTTTACGGGCTGTACAGCGACATGAGTCTAGTCAGGCGTCTACGGATTCAACGCCTAAGATGGCTGGACCATGTAGAGCGAATGGACACCGCAGCTCCAGCTCGGAGAGTCTTTGAATCCAACCCCGAGGGTCGAAGAAGCAGAGGACGGCCGCACTTAAGATGGCGCACACAGGTGGAAGGGGACCTCAGCCAACTGGGTGTGTGGCAATGGAAAAGACTAGCGAAAGATCGTGCTAGATGGAGGGGCATGTTGGTTGAGGCCCAGGTTCACCCCGAACTGTAGCGCCCACTAAGAAGAAGAAGAAGCTGGGGCATTGGGCATAGGTTCTATCTAGGAGATCGTAGAATTCTTCTTTGAGTCGATCGTCCTTTCTTCCGTTGGGGCGTGAGCGCATACCAAACTAATGTTTCCAAATTAAGCTTTGATGCGGATTGTTATGAGGCGTTCGCTTACATCCTGAAAGCTCTGGACTTTTTGTCCGAGTTTTCCTTGAATAACGAATCCGCACCCGAGTAAGCGCTGTTTGTTCTCTTTGTAGCAGTTGTAGTATATGTCAGTAGTAGATGTCGCAGTTTTTCATCCGTCTTTTGTCTGGTCCATCCCATCGCACTTCTTGGAGAGCGGTTATATCTGTTATTTAACAGCTGAGGGTTTGCTCCAATTGTTCGCTTGCACCCGGTTTGTTAAGGGACGTCACATTCCAGGTGCAGACTCTCAAGTCCTTCAGTCGTTTGCAGTGATCATCAGCTTTGTATCCGCCCGTATCCGAGGCTTCGGAACAAGTGGATTTTTACATGATAACGATGTTACCCATAAGAACAACCCCCAGGTTCCTTAGGGGTAACATCCCTATCACGTAAGGTTCCTCTTTCCCCAGGGGTTGGATCGCTGCGCACATTGGTTCACTACCTGGTGGGTGCCAGGGCAGCCATGTTAAACGCAATCAACTTCTTTACTCTGTTTGCTCGCTTCCTCCCCCCTGTTTGGCGGTTATAGATACCCGCATCAAAGCGGGCATCCGTTATAGCTTGTTGTTTTATGCAGGATTTCAGGTTAACGGGCTACAAGTTTGTTGCTATAAAGTTGAGCATTCGGTTTGAAGCTATTGAGATCTAAATGCGAAAAAATGCTAAGGTTAGGTTAGGTTGACGTGGTAGGCATAAGCCACTCTTAGGCCGAAACCGGCCCATTGTGATACCACCTGGATCAGGTTACCCTGATCCGCTACCTGGGAACCAACCGGTGCTTCTAATATAGCGGTGGAGTTGAGCTATTTTTTGGTTTGCTAGCTCACTCAGATTGTCGAAGAAGGGCGGGCCGAGGTAAATCCTCCGGCGATTCGCAAAAGAGGGACATGAGCAGAGGAGGTGGTGATTCCTCCTCCTCCTCGTCCATGCAGCCGCGACAGAAGTCATTGTAGGGTAGCCCCAGTCTGGCGGCGTGTTTTCCAATGGTGCAGTGACCTGTAATGACACCCACTAGAGTGCTTAAGGTTACCCATTTGGTTGCCTCCAGGTCCCTGATTCGTCCTAAGTTTAACTTAGGCCACAATTGTTTGGTGATAAAGCCGATATTGCTCTCATTCCATTGGAGATTGGTCTCCTCTATGGTTTGAAGCTTTATCATGTACTTTACCGTACTTATTGGTGTTTCTAGGCACCCGAGGGTAGGTAGGTTGAGTGTGCTTGACCCTCACTTTGCTAGTTCGTCGGCCGCGCAGTTTCCTAGAATATCCCTATGCCCGGGAACCCACAGTATTTTAATGTTGAACTGTTCAGCCATCTCATCTAGAGATAGGCGACAGTTAATGGATGATTTTGATTTGTGGGTTACCGCTGCCAGGGATTTTATCGCAGATTGGCTATCCGTGCAAACGATAATATCCTTTGTGGATATTACATTGATCCTGAGCCATGCCAGGGCCTCCGTTATCGCAGTTATTTCTGCCTGAAACACACTACAGTAATTTGGGATTCTAAATGATAGGTTGAGGTTAAGTTCCTTGGAGTAGACCTCACTGCCTACACCCGACTCCATCTTAGAGCCATCGGTATAGAGGGAGATCGAGTCCTTTGGTATGACTTTCCCTTCAGCCCATTCCTCCCTGGATGGAAAGACAACTTCGAAGTTCCTGGTGAACACACTCTGCGCGTTGATGTAGTCAGTGTCCATGGGTACTTTGAAGTGTTTTAGAATAGAGGTGTGGCCTTTTTGAGATGTGGGCCATTTTCTTATGCTCCTCATCCTTAGGGCCGCGCATGCAGCAACTTGCTTGCTGAAAAGGTTTAATGGTGGAAGATGTAGTAGAACATTTAAGGCCTCCGTGGGGGTTGATCTGATCGCTCCGCATATATATAAGCTCGCCGATCTTTGTACCTTCCCCAGAAGGTTTCGATTGACTGCTTTGTCCAGAGAAGTCCACCAGACTACGACGCCATACAGGAGGATAGGCCTTATGACTGCTGTGTAAAGCCAGTACATAACGCTTGGTTGGAGACCCCACCTCCTGCCCACTACTTTCTTACAGCTGTAGAGGGCAACAATTGCTTTCTTGACGCGGTCAGGAATGTTGGTTTACCAATTCAGCTTCTTGTCAAGGACTAGGCCTAGATATTTGGCCTGCTCTTTGATTAATAGTTGGGTTCCACCCAACCACGGTGGGTTGAGGGGCGGAATTTTATATTTGTTAGTAAACAGTACTAGATCGGTCTTCTTAGGGTTCACCCCAAGTCCACAGTACTGCGTCCAGGTTTCCACTGTATGTAATGTACTCTGTTTAAGGTCACATAGAGTGCTGGGGAATTTTCCTGTGACAGCAATAGCAATGTCATCCGCATAGGCGATCACAGCGTAGCCTTCCTGCTCCAGCATCAGCAGTAGTTCGTTGACCACCACGTTCCAGAGGAGAGGGGAGAGTACTCCACCCTGTGGTGTACCTTTGCTGATCATTCTGGTTGAGACGGCACCAGCGAAGTTGGCTTTGACAACTCTTTGTGTTAGCAGCTGTCGTACCAGTTCTATCACTGATCCCGTAACTCCCAGATCAGACAGCGCCTTGATGACGGCCCATGGTTCAACATTGTTAAAGGCGCCCTCAATGTCGAGAAAGGCGACTAGAGTGTATTGTTTATTTTCCGGAGACCTTTCTATTTTACTGACCAATGAGTGGAGTGCTGTTTCCACCGATTTGCCTTTGTTGTAGGCATGTTGGTTATCCGACAGCCTTCCTGAGATGCAGCTGTACCGGATGTGTACGTCCAAAATCTTCTCTAGAGTTTTTAAATGAAAAGAAGTGAGACTAATAGGCCTTAGGTCATTTACATACGTGTGGGAGCTTTTGCCTGCCTTGGGTATGAAAATGACTTTGGCTACCTTCCACTTGCTGGGGATGCAGGAAAGGGAGAGGCAACTGGTGTATATAACCACAAGCCAGGGGAGGATCCTGGCCCGTCTCCTGTCCCTGAGACTTGTAGGGTTCAGAGCTCTTTATGGCCCAAAGGACGTTGTTGTAGTTGACCAGGTCAGGAGCACGCTCGAGGGAGGGTGTCGTTGGCTGTCATATCCGAGTCACTACTGCCTGGGAAGTGTGCGCTTAGGAGAAGTTCCAGAGCCTCCTCTCTGGAGGTTGTCCAGGAACCGTCATTACGCATCAGGTGGCTTGGATTATACGGAACCGAGGCCAGAATCTTCCTTATTCTTGAGGCCTCGGAAACCGTCCTTATATTATCGCAGTAGTCCCTCCAGGATTGTCTCTTTGCCATCCTGGTCGCTGCTTTGAAAGACTTTAGTGCCTCGCTAAAGTACCCGATTAACTTTTCATAAAGATCACTACTTCTGAAATAGTTTAGTTCGATAAGAACCTCCGATTTCTTCAAGTACAACATTTAACACTCCGTTTGACCATTTGAGGTCAGGTTTCTACATAAGAAGTTAATCACGGTTGCAGTAGATTTTTAGGTAACCAGGATACCATAGGTGACCAATCAGCTCCTGATCCATTGATTCGACGACCCCAGAATTACAAGTAGTAGCTTCTCAGACAACCAATAGCTAAGCGGGCATTCAAGTATTACGTAACGCAATTTTTGTGGAGGGGTGGGGGGTCTTGTAAAACGTTACGATGCGTTACAAGGGGGGGGGGGGGGTGATAGTCTCCGAAGTTGGCAACTCTTTTCGTTTTTGTTTTACGGCTAATCCCTCGACTGGCTTGCACATCATTAGGGATCCGTACTCAAAGGTAAAACGGAACCCTATTACTAAGACCTCGCTGTCCGTCAGTCCGTCCGTCAGTCCGTCCGTCCGTCTGTCACCAGGCTTTATCTCATGAACCGTGATAGCCAGACAGTTGAAATTTTCACAGATGATGTATTTCTGCTGCCGCTACCACGACAAATACTAAAAACAGAACAAAATTAATATTTAAGGGGGGCTCCCATACAACAGACATGATGTTCATCCAAAAAATCCTGCCTGCAACCAAGATCTGTCATTTGATGAGGTAACATTACATAGTCTCTTTCATATTTATATATACAGATGGTACGGAACCCTTCGTGCGCGAGTCCGACTCGCACTTAGCCGGTTTTTTTTATTTTGTTTTCGTTGTCAGTATTCGTTAGTGTGTCAAACACGAAATACGCACAAGTGTTAAGGTGAGTTCATACTGTAATGTCCTCAAAAGAGGGAGATTTGCATTATCAGCCCTTCTTAGCCTATAAAGGCTCTCATACTGATTGCCAGCGCAATTGTGCCAAAAAAAAAAAAAACGCCAACCTGCCCTTCGGCAGCTCAAGAAGCACTAATTGGACTTACTCCACTGCACCTTTTTATTAAAATGGTTGCATTACGTAGTGCAATCAGAATTCTTCGCTCGGGAACAGACCTATGGGTCACATGTCAATCCTGCAACAGCTTCCTTGAGCTGGATATGAATACCACGGTCTCAGACGCATTACCACACACCTTCCCTTTTGACAAGAGATTTAGGATACTGATCCCAAGCCGCACAGCTTGGAAAACCAGTGATCTCTTGCTCAAAGTCAAAGGCCTTAGGTGGTATACTGATGACTCCAAAATTATTTCTGGCGTTGTCGCTGGCATCTTTGGACCAAAATGGAGGATTAGCAAGACCCTACAAATGAGTCCCAGTATCTTCTAATCTGAATTACAACCATCCTAACATCCGCCAATCTAAACTTAGAGACTGGCATAAGAGGAATAACCATCAGTATACTCTATGATTGAGAGCACCGTGGCGCAGTGGGTAGTGTGTTGGCCTCTGACGCCGATGACACGGGATCGAATCCCGACACAGCCATGTCATCGAACGGGTTTTTCACGGTGTTTCTCCTCAGCGGGGTTCTGACAAAACCCCCTGTAGTAAAATTGTCATGAAAAGCTTCTCGAAATTCGCCGTTCGGAACCGGCAGTAAACTGTAGGTCCCTTTCACCTATGGGAAAATGAAATCACACACAACATGGGTGATTGAGAGAAGCTCGGCTCAGGTCCTTCATGGACTCTAACGCCAATATACATACATACTCTATGATAGCCAAGCAGAGCTGACTTCGTATAGCACGAACTCCAAATCCGTTAGGGAATGCCATGATGCCCTAAAAGACCTAGCAAAAAAAAAAGAAAACAAAATCAAACTCTGGTGGGTGCCAGGGCACAAAGGTACTTAAAGCAATAAAATCGCTGATCATCTCGAAAGGAAAAGTTCCAGCGAAAGGTACATAAGTCCAGAATCTTTCTGCGGCAGTGAGAAAATCGCAACACCTGCCCTTTTGACTTTGCCAATCGAAAAGATTTATACGACCCCTGAACAAACACTCTATTTGAAATTCTTAAGCTTAATAGAGTCGATATCAGAAGACTGGTCAGCTACCTTACGGTCGTCTGAAACTGAGTTACGACTCTGTCTTGAGGACGAAGAAACTGCAGGGCACATAACATATGAGTGCGCTGCCTCCTAAGGGGATCATCTCAGCTCCTACGAGAGACATTCTCAACTTCATTAAAAAAATGGAGAAGCTCCTGGCTAGTAGGCACAATAGATCTATAAAGGTCGCAGTGCCTCTTGCTATTTGTTAGCACTAGTCCCCATAGTTGGGCTCATCATGGGCTCGGACATACAGGGTAAAGTTGTTGATTGCTCTCAACCTGGCGAGATGCCAGCAACGATCCCTGTTTAAATGCCCGGGTCAAGTTGACATACGGCCTCCTCGCGGCGCCCTCTGGATAGCCTCTTCAACAACCGTTGCGAGGTGAACAAACGTATGCAGCGAAAAAAACCCCGACCAGAATGGCGGTTGTGCGGCGGGCTAACAATCCGCCCACGTAAAAAAAAGAAAAGTTATGAATGAGCAAGATGCCTCGGATACACGGGCGGATACTCGACGACGACAACGCACGAAAAAGGAACACGATTTGCGAGTATGCTCCTGGAATGTCAGAACCCTGTACACTCCCGGAGCTGCTCATAAACTAGAAGGAATCCTCACGCAGTACAAGGCGGATATTACTGCGGTCCAGGAAATACGCTCGATAGGAAACGGTATGATTAGGAAGAAAAATTGCGACATTTATTACAGCTGTTAATGGAGTAGCAACCCCGCTTGAACCGCGGACTTCAATGTAGCCGAGGGCTGAACGCAACATCATGACATACATGACATGTGGCTCTGGATTCAAGTCATGCTGGCGGGCTGTCAAAAGATATATGAAATGCTAGGGGCTTTTGAAGTTGAGGTTCTTGCAATAAAGACGTGTTCAAGATAAAATTTATTTTTAGTTGTTTCTTTTTCCAAACCTTAAACCGATTGGTAATTTAACTACGGTGTTTTGCATCTTTTTAACATTGGCATCCCTTGCGGGGAACCTGTTTCTCTGCCTGAAACCAAAACTAAATTGCAAAGGAGTAAGTAAGGTTAGTGACGAACAAACTAAATAAAAAAAAAAAAAATGTCTTTGGCAAAAGAGGAATCATTGCAAAGATTAATACAAAATTTTGCTGCGAATACGCGGAAGACAGCGAAACCAAAGCAAACGAAGGGTTATTTGTGCGCACGAAGGAAATTGTTGGAGGATTATTGGTCGCGCTACACTGCCGTGTACGATGAGGTGTTGGTAATGGCAGAGAGCGATGACAAGAAAGCTGATTTACAGATGTTCTGCGATGGTGATCGCCTTGCGACGACAGAATCAGCGTACTGTGAGGCCCTGGGAGATCTGAACGATCTCATAGACGAACTGTTGACAACTAGCAACGAGGTCGGAAATTCCACACTTAACCCTAATTTGCATGATCAATTGCACGTGGCAACATCCATTTTGCCAAAAATACAATTGCCAACGTTTGACGGCAGTTTCCAGCAATGGCTCAACTTTAAAGATATGTTCACTACATGTGTAACAAACGACTCCTCGCTTTCTAATGTTCAACGTCTGCACTATCTGAAAAGCAGCTTGATAGGGGAAGCGCAAGCTCTCTTGCGTAACTTGCCAGTAGTGGACAGTAATTTTAGAACAGCGTGGGATATACTTCAGCAGCGTTATGACAACAAACGGCGACTCGTGAAAACGTATTTGCGTGATATGATGAATTTACCAACGATGACCACAGAATCAGCAACATCTTTACGTAGAATTGTTGATGGAACTACTGAGGCGGTTCGCGCGCTCTCTCAATTGGGAAGACCGACGTCAGAATGGGATGACTGGTTGGTCTTTCTTACGACCGAAAAAATAGATTCCGCTACATTGAAAGACTGGGAAATGTCTCTCGGTTCCCCTAACGAAATTCCGAAATACAGTGAATTAGTTAAATTTTTGGAAAACCGCATTCAGGGTTTAGAAGCGTCAACCACCTCTAAAGCAAAGACAAAAGATGCCGCTTCTAAGACTGTGATATCTTCGCAAACAGTTCGCAGCCACCAATCTAACCTCAAAGGTTGTCAAAGATGTTCGGGTAAACACATTTTAATGTATTGTACTGACTTTCGGAAACTAATGCCAGCGGAGAAGCTACAATTTATTTTGAGATCAAAATTATGCAAAAACTGCTTTAGAGGTGATCATTTACAAGCTGATTGTCCATCGAAATTTGTGTGTCTTAAATGCAACGAAAGGCATCATTCATTGCTACATGATGCTCTCACGGTTCCGCCAAACAGCATTAGTACGAATCATTCATGTACCGATAATATTAAGTGTGATTATCAGAACATAGCTAGGGATTCACTTCTGCCGCTGCCCCTCGTAATGCTCGCCACAGTACGCATTGGAGTACGTACAGCTACGGGACATTATTTACAATTACGTGCATTGCTGGACAACGGCTCTCAAGCGACGTTCATCAGCGAGTTCGCGGTGCAACAACTGCATTTGCGGCGAACGCGACTTCGTGTTCCAGTTACTGGTGTTGGTGGGTCGGAAGTAGGTACGTCTACGGGTCTGGTCCGAATCTGTGTATGCTCTCTCAGAAGACCAGAAATAACTTTCGACTGCACCGCTTTAATATTGCCACGATTAGGGCACCTGATGCCTCTTAATCGGATCGACCCGGAGGAGTTTGGGGAATTTATGGATCTGCCTTTAGCGGACCCAACATTCTTCAAGCCTGGGTCCATAGATGTCATATTAGGTGCGGACCTGTATGGATCTTTGATATGTAACGACAGTAAACAGTTATTTAATGGTGATCTGGTGGCACAAAATACCCATCTTGGTTGGGTCATTTATGGCCGTTTGCCAAAACCGGCCACTTTTCATTTGGCTACAAGTTATAGTAATACTTCTGCGTATACCGAACTCACTGATTTAGTGCAGAACATGTGGAGATTCGTCGAAGGTGAAGACTTGCCGTCTAATTCCACGATGACACCGGACGAATTTTATTGCGAGAATTACTTTGAACAAACTACTCGTCGAAACAACAAGGGTCGGTTTATAGTTCGCTATCCTTTTAAAAGGGATATCGACTTAACTAAGTTGTCGAATACAAAAGCAGACGCAATAAAACTTCTCAGTTTTCAACGAAATCGTATGCTGAAAGATTCCAAAATGCATGCACTCTACGAGGATTTCATGACCGAGTATTTTCGCCTAGGTCATATGGAACGCGTCGCAGAAGAAGTCGAACCTAAGCAAACTTGCTATATTCCACATCATGGAGTCTACAAAGAGTCGAGCCTTACCACAAAATTGAGAATAGTGTTCAATGCGGCAAGGAAGACTAGAACTGGCATTTCTCTTAATGATTGCCTTCACGTTGGGCCTAAACTGCAAAATGATTTGACCACTATTCTAATTAAATGGCGAACACATCGTATAGGTTTCATGGCCGATATTGAAAAATGCTATCGACAGATTCTGATCGACCCAGCGGACACCGATATGCAACGCATAGTTTGGTACAATAAAGATGGCATCGCGGAGATTTATCGACTTCTAACTGTCACTTATGGCCTTAACTGCTCCCCATATTTAACAATAAAAGTTCTTCATACACTGGCTAAAGAAGGAGAAACCAGCTACCCGGAAGCATCACGCATACTTCGGGAGTGCTTCTACATGGATGATTGCCTGCACGGAGCACATACTGCGGAAGCTGCCCTTGATCTTCAACGCCAACTCCAAAGTCTTCTTCAGAGTGGCGGCTTCTTGCTTCGGAAATGGAACTCGAATTCAGCACAGTTTTTGCGCAGTCTTAACGTCAACGAAGATGAAATCGCAGCCTGCTGCGATCTAAGCTTAGATCAGGAAACAAAAGTTCTTGGTCTTTATTGGTTTCGTGAACCTGATATCATCGCTTACAAGGTAAATGTAACACCACGTGCCGGTCACATAACTAAAAGACAACAGCTTTCTGATGTTGCTCGAATTTATGATCCTGCCTGCCTTCTTGCACCTATAATAGTGACTGGAAAGATAATGTGCCAACAACTTTGGTTATGCGGATGCACTTGGGATGATCCCATTCCAGAGCCACATCAGCAGCGTTGGATTCAATTTCGAGAACAGCTCCATCTAATCGAAAACATTAAAGTGCCAAGGTGGGTTTTTACATCGCCCGGTGCTAAAAGCTACCAACTCCATACATTTTCCGATGCGTCTAACTCAGCCTATGCCGCCGTTGCGTATTTACGGGTTAAATTACCAAATCAACCTGTAAAGATATCGATCCTTTTGGCGAAAACGAAGGTGGCTCCATTAAAAAAAATATCGGTACCATGCTTGGAGCTGAACGCTGCATTACTTGCTGCAAAGGTAGTCGACAAAGTATTGAAGGCTCTTCAATTTTCATCAATTCAAACATTTTGCTGGTCAGACGCTAAGACAGTTCTCTGTTGGATCCGTTCAAATCCTGGTCAACATAAGCAATATATTGCCAACAGGGTCACACAAATTCAAACCCTAACATCAATCGATTCTTGGCGGTACGTGCCCACAAAAACGAACCCAGCTGATGTCGCATCGCGTGGGGTATTGCCGGCAGAATTACCCAATCTCGACATATGGTGGTCAGGCCCACGATGGTTGTATAACGACGAAATTTGCTGGCCAAAGCAGCCTGAGTTACTGGATAAAAAATCTGGACCTGAGAACGTAGTAGCACTCCATGCGTTCCCATCTGAACAAAAGTTGAAAACCGATCTTGCGGCCCAGCTTCTACATAAATATTCAGATCTCAATAAGCTTCTGGCTGTCACATCTTGGTGTAGACGGTTCATCTCCGGGTGTCTTAAACGACCGCACGAGATGACCGCATGGTGCACTGCGGCTGAGCGGACCTACGCCCTGCAATTCTTCATAAGGTATGTTCAAAACACATATTTTTCTAACGAGATTTCTTGTTTGCTTCAGAATAAGCCCATCGAATCAAAAAGTAGACTGTTGAAACTCAACCCGATGATAGATCAACACGGCATTCTGCGCCTCAATGGACGGTTGAAAAACGCCATCATGCCTTCTTCAGAACGGTTTCCTATTATTTTGCCGAAAGAAAGTAATTTATGTACACTGCTCGTCGCCAAAGCTCACGAGGACACCATGCATGGTGGTACACAAGCAACACTGAATTCTCTTCGCCGACGGTTCTGGTTAATTGATGCGCGTTATATAATCAAAAAATACATTCGCCAATGCATCAAATGCTTCCGCCAAAACCCACCTACTACAAAGCAGATGATGGGAAACCTCCCCGCTCATCGCTGCACGGCTGCAAAGGCATTTCATCATTGCGGTCTCGACTACGGCGGTCCTTATAAGATCCGTACTTCGAAAGGCAGAGGACATAAAAGCTATAAGGGCTATGTGGTTTTGTTTGTGTGCTTTAGTACACGAGCTGTACATCTAGAGCTCGTAAGCGATATGACGACTGACAGCTTCTTGGCCGCACTGCGTCGGTTTTTCGCACAACGCGGATACAGCGCTGATATTTACAGTGATTGCGCTACAACGTTTGTGGGGGCTAACGCTGTTCTCAAAGAAGATTTACGGGCAGTCAAAAGTCAGCTTGACGCTGGGGCCCGTTTGGTTGCCTGTCATGGTGTCTCATGGCATTTCATCCCACCCGGGTCTCCAAACTTTGGAGGTATATGGGAAGCTGGCATCAAAAGTATGAAGCATCATTTGAAGAGGACTATTGGAGAGGCTTTGTTGACCTATGAAGAGTTTCACACGGTGCTAAAACAAATTGAAGCTGTTCTCAACTCGCGGCCGCTCACAGCGCTCTCTGATGACCCAACTGATTATACCGCACTCACCCCCGCACATTTTTTGGTAGGTGGTCCTCTTACGGCACCACCCGAGCCAAACTTGCTCGACGTTAAGGCAGGACGACTCACCAAGTGGAAACAGCTACAACAAATGCAACAGGATTTTTGGAAGCGCTGGAGTTGTGAATATTTGCACGAACTTCAGGTCCGAAACAAATGGCGTCAAACAAAAGACAATCTTGAGGTCGGAGATATCGTGCTCATTCGAGACGAACGTGCGCCACCTACTCAATGGTTGTTGGGCCGTATCCTGGAAGTCCATCCTGGAGAAGACGGATTAGTAAGAGTAGCCACCGTGCGTACTCAATCTTCAGTAATTAAACGAGCCATATCGAAATTGATTGCTTTGCCTAAAGAAGAGAAAACTGGCCTATACGGTGGGCGGCAACGCCATCCAACATATATTTCGTTGCAGGACCTGAACGAGGTGGGCGGAAATGTTAATGGAGTAGCAACCCCGCTTGAACCGCGGACTTCAATGTAGCCGAGGGCTGAACGCAACATCATGACATACATGACATGTGGCTCTGGATTCAAGTCATGCTGGCGGGCTGTCAAAAGATATATGAAATGCTAGGGGCTTTTGAAGTTGAGGTTCTTGCAATAAAGACGTGTTCAAGATAAAATTTATTTTTAGTTGTTTCTTTTTCCAAACCTTAAACCGATTGGTAATTTAACTACGGTGTTTTGCATCTTTTTAACAACAGCTGTCACAAAAGGTTGCACTTACTGGGATGCGGATTTGTCGTGGGAAAGCGGTTAAGGTCGAAGGTCATTGACTTTAAACCTATAAGTGATCGCCTGGCTGTGATCCGCATCAGAGGCAGATTTTATAACATCAGCCTTATATGTGCACACGCCCCTACCGATGAGGCTGAAGACCCTATCAAGGAGGACTTCTATGACCTCCTGGACAACGCCAAAGGAGCATGTCCGGAGTGCGATGTAAAAATCGTGCTCGGGGACTTCAACGCCAAAATCGGAAAGGAAAACACCCTTGGCGGAGTGATCGGAAAGCACAGCCTCCACGATACAACAACAGATAACGGCTTCCGACTCGCTGACTTTGCGACAGCTCGTAATGCGGTGATAAGTAGCACAGGATTCCCTTGCAAGCGAATCCACACAGCAACCTGGCGATCTCCGGACGGTCGAACCGCCAACCAAATCGACCATGTGCTCATTGACGCAAGGCACGCGTCAAACATCCTGGATGTGCGAACATTCAGAGGGGCGAATGTCGACTCTGACCACTTCCTCGTAGCAGCAAGATTCAGAGCTCGACTGTCCAATGTCAGAAAGCTGCACCAGCCCATCAGGAGGAGGTTCGGCATTGGGCGCCTGAGCACACCGGAGGTTGCCAGAGTCTACAGGGAGCAGCTGAGCGAAAGACTCTACGGTATGCCTACGTCGAACACAAATGCCAATAATATGTGGCTGCATTGCCGCTCAGCCATTCAGGAAGTAGCCGAAACCACATTAGGATACCTACCACCCCCGACAAGAAACCCGTGGTATGATGGCTAGTGTGAGCAGAAAAAGGCAGCAACCGACGAGGCGTACCAAAATGCGCTGCAGAGGAAAACCAGGGCAGCGCGAGAAGAGTACCGAGCCAGAAGAAGGGAGGAGAAGAAACTACTGCGACAAAAGAAAAGAATCTTCGCAGCCTCCCAGCTCAAGGATATCGAGGAGTCTAGGGATAAACATAAAACACGAGCCTTTTACAAGAAAGCCAAAGGCCTTGCAGGAGGCTTCAAAAAGGGCACCCTGGCTCTTCGAAACTGCGAGGGTAATCTTGTCACCGACCCGCAGGGAATAGTGGATGTATTTGAGCAGCACTTCCAGCAGCTGCTTAACGAGCATGACCAAGAGAGAGTGGTAGGGACCGAGGAAATCCCAACTCCAGCCGCTGAAGTAGTCCTCCCACCCAGCATAGAAGAAGTCGGCACAGCTATTCAGAAGCTGAAGAACAACAAGGCCGCAGGCTCAGATGGCCTGCCATCAGAGCTCTTCAAGGCTGGCGGCGATGTTCTGGTAGGGAGCATGCACCAGATCATCTGCAGAATTTGGGAAGATGAGAGCATGCCCGACGACTGGAATACCAGCTCTATATGCCCCATCCACAAAAAAGGCGATCCTACCTCTTGCAAGGACTATAGAGGTATATCCCTGGAGATCCGGCATAGAATCGCCCTTGGCAACCGCTGCTACTTCGGCTTGTCCAAACAACTGGGGTCAAAACTCCTCACTCGAAAGACCAAGGTCATGCTTTACAAAACGCTCATTCTGCTAGTCTTGCTGTACGGAGCCGAAAGCTGGACGATAAGCAGGACAGCGGAGCTGATTTTGGGTTCTTTCGAAAGAAAAATTCTGCGCCGGATATTTGGTCCTGTCTGTGAGGAAGGTGAATGGAGAAGAAGACACAACCGCGAACTCTACGAGCTGTACCAAGATGTGGATGTAGTCCGGAAGGCAAGGATCCGTCGACTACACTGGCTCGGCGACATCGAGCGCATGGACATCAACGCTCCAGCTAAGAGGGTCTTCGACTCCGAGCCTCCTGGTTCGAGAAGAAGAGGAAGACCAAACCTCCGGTATGAAGACCAAGTAATCGCGGATGTAAGACATTATGGTCTTGACAACTGGAAGCAGCGTGCCCGGGACCGTCAGGGATGGAAGGCAGCTATAGCTCAGGCTCAGATCCTCCATGGATCGCAGGCGTGATAAGTAAGTAAGTCCCCATAGTTAAAAAATTGCGAGTTATAAATCTCTTGTGACTTGAACGTCCCCTAAGCAAGTAGCAGCTCATGTACGGTAGGGTGGTCGACTCATCCGTAGGCCAGCTGCTTCGACTAACAAACTTCAACTCCTTCAATGACTCTGAGGTCCTAAATTGTATGGAAATGTGCTCTCCAATTACCCCCCTAAACTACCACACAACTACATCACAGCGTGACGAACGCAAAAATCTTCCAGAAAAAAATCTAGAAAAACACCCATAAAGATCCGCCGCGCTTTGTGTGCATTACATGCTCATCGGTGCCTTGTTTCGGGAAAGCCACAAAACAAAATACTAGTACTACCGCACCAGCACCGTATCACCGCCGCCGGCATAGCCACATTTAGCACCGACACGGGCTTCCCATCCCGTCAGCAACATTGAGCATCACCTAGCCTACAAAACACATCTTCTAGCGGCACAAATGCTTAACGTTATGAGTGTATTAAAGCATCTTCAGTCGGTTAATTGTTTGTCATTAATTGGTTTTTTGCATTCAGGGGCTTATAGCCATCCGGCTGGGCTGTGTACACGGTCCTTGGCGTTCCGTGCACGGTTCTACCTACGATTGGATACCTGTTTACCTGTGTATCTGTGTCTGTTCTTCATCTGAGATAAGATGAGATTGTAGATGAGACTAGATTCACTTCTCTCGTTGTGGTTTTTGGGCTTGTATCTGCGTATCTACGCGCACGTTGTCCCGGGTAGAGACGAATAACTTTATTATCGTTGCCGACTTAATTCATTGGAATTTGGTAAAAAAAAGCAAAAAACCGAGACAGGCAGCCAGAGATACGAAAGTATTTTCATACATATACTCGCAGGGATATTCGTATCTACGGGTATATGGTACACTCTACTACTACTTGGTGGTCCTGACTCCAATCCATTTCATTGACGCTACGAACTTTATCCGCAAATGTGAACTGCACAGTGCATATTTCATCGATTCTTTGTCTTCAACGATTATTTTATGCAAATTGTATCCGTTGCACATGGTATATCTGGATGTTCATCAGGAACTATTGAAACTGTGATAAAAGGCGTTCCCGAAATGTTACGGCCTCGGGAAGTCACTGGGAAATGCAAGAGTGTTCCCGTGATCTACTGACGGCATAATGTGACATCAATGCCGTACTGTGCAGTACCGTAAGTCAACCGAAAGAGTAGGCGTAGATACATTATATCAATTCAATTCTGTATGGTATGGTCGTCGCGCTTTTTCTATCGCCACCGACGCTATCACCATCATCACTGTCGCAACAATCCAAACGATTGCATGCGATATGACATTACGAATATTGCGCTGCAGCAAAGGAAGAAACCAAAAAATCAAATCCGAAAAACGACAGAAATCTGCATGAGGAAAACTATCCGTCACCGTGATGATGGCAGGCGGTGTAGGTGGTTCCATGACGTATTCGATGGTTCGGTTGGAAAAAGGATTTTCGACTTTAGGTTTTACTGCTCCCATGCCGAATCACATTACGGGGCAAACAGAAACCGCCTCTGGGCACCTGGTGGATCTGTGAAAGGTGTTTTTTCTTTCCGTTAGAGGAGAACCCATTGAAAACACCGACACACGTTGAACGTATCTATGTATGTATGTCACTGTGTAATTGCTTTGTATTCATCTAGATTTGAATTTAATTAATAGATACTATGAGTAATCAGATACAAAGTTCTTGTTTGTACATTAGATGAAAACCGCGACCAACGTAGGCGCTGTCTGAACGCACTGGAATGACTATTGGACCAGCTGATAGGTCTCGAATGTTGGCGTTTAAGGTGAAGTCTTCGATTTCGCTGCCATCGTTAAGCCGTTCACCGCAGACTCGCAGCTGATTGATGGCAATGTAGTCCGTTGGGCAATTGAAGATTCCAACACCGGCTTGGCCGTCGGGAACGATGTCGTTTTCATCTAGAAGAAAAGAAAAACAAAAGTTTGTTCTAAAAAAACTTTATATTCAGAGCTCATCGGTGCTTATTTGTATACACTCATTCTTCAAATAATATGTACACCTGTCACTATAACTGAATATTTGAAATTTTACTGAAGATAACCATACGGGAGGGAGGGAGCGAGCAAACAGAGCAAAGAAGTTGATCGCGTTTAACATGGCAAACGCCAGCTTCGATCTCTGTCCCTGCTCAATCCAAGTTGACACACAGCCTCCGCGTGGCCCCCCCTGGATAGCTACCCTGGCACCCGCCAGGTAGTGAACCAATGTGTGCAGCGACCCAACCCTTGTTCCTGGGGAAAGAGGAACCTGGCCCTCCAGGTTAGGGGTTGTGCTTAGGGGTAACATCCCTATCACGTAAAAACCTACTTGTTCCGACACTCCAAGAAGTGCGATGGGATGGACCAGGCAAAAAACGGATGAAAGACTGCGACGTCTACTACGGGAACTGCTACAAGGAGAACAAACAGCGCCTATTCGGGTGCGGATTCGTTATTAGAGGAAGACTCCGACAAAAAGTCTTAAGCTTCCGAGATGTAAGCGAACGCCTCATAACAATCCGCATCAAAGCTAAATTTGGAAACATTAGCTTAATACGCGCTCACGCCCCAACGGAAGAAAAGGACGATCGACTCAAAGAAGAATTCTACGATCGCCTAGATAGAACCTATGCCCAATGCCCCAGCTATGACACAAAAAAAGTTCTAGGAGATTTTAATGCAAAACTGGGCAAGGAGGACATATTTGAGTCGATCATAGGAAAGCATAGCCTCCATAACACCACATCCGACAACGGATTAAGGCTAATCGATTTCCTAGCGGGGCGTATCCTCCTTGTAGCAAGCACGCGATTCCCCCATCTCAACATCCGCAAGGGTACCTGGCGGTCTTGTGATCAATCGACCACCAACCAGATTGATCATATTGCGATCGACGCCAGACACTCCTCCTGTATTCTCGACGTACGAACCTTCCGAGGGGCCAACATCGACTCGGACCACTACCTTGTTGTAGCCAAGGTACGAATGAGGATATCAAGAATGCTTAGGAGTCGAGTAGGACAACGTAAGTTTGACGTTGGAAAGCTACAATCGCAAGAGACTGCCAGAATTTTTGCCGATCGTGTCTCCTCAAAGCTCTCTCAAAATCCGCCCACAGCAGCACAAACAATAGAGCAGGAATGGGCTCATTGCCAGAGCGCCGTCAGAGATGCTGCCTCAGAGATGCTGGGTTTCAAACAGCCACCACCTAGAAACCCCTGGTTCGATGAACAATGCGAAACAAGAGGCATATAAAGCCATGCTGTAACGACGAACGAGAGCTGCTCGCGAAATCTATGAGCAGAAGAGAAGAGAGGAACACACGCTTTTCAGAAGAAAGAAGAGAGAGCACGGAAAGCGTGAAATCGAGGAGATGGAGATATGCTTCCGCGGGAATGACGCCCGGAAGTTTTACAGTAAGGTAAAACGAACATGACGTGGGTACAAAGCCAGAGCGGCGCCCTGCAGGGAAGAAAATGGAGAACTGGTAGTAGAGTCGCAGTCGATGCTGAGGATTTGGAAAGACCACTTCTGCAGACTGTATAACGGCGATGATAGACAAGATACCGCTGTCAGGCAGAACGAGCCATTCGCAATGGACCACGAAGTAACAGAATTCGGTCCACCCGACCTAGACGAAGTCAAAATAGCGATATCAAGACTTAAGTCTAATAAAGCCGCGGGCGCAGACGGCCTGTCTGCTGAGCTTTTCAAGGCGGCTGGAGATTAGCTGGTAAGGTGCATGCACCATCTCATCTGCAAGGTATGGTCGGAGGAAAGCATGCCCGACGAATGGAATCTCAGCATCGTTTGCCCGGTCCATAAGAAAGGAGACCCCTATGACTGCGCCAATTACAGAGGGATAAGCCTCCTGAACATCGCGTACAAGATCCTCTCTGCCGTACGGTGTAAGTACCTGGAACCGTTCGTGGACAATCTGATAGGTTTCTACCAGTGTGGTTTCAGGCCAGGAAAATCCACGATAGACCAAATATTTACGCTACGGCAGATCTTGGAGAAGACCCAGGAATACCAAATCGACACTCACCACCTCTTCTTCGATTTCAAGGCCGCGTATGACAGCGTATATAGAGACGAGCTATACAAAGCCATGTCCAGTTTTAACATCCCTGTCAAACTCGTCCGACTGTGCAGGATGACAATGGAGAATTCTCGCTGCTCCATTAAGGTCGGTAATGAGCAAACCGAGACCTTTGATGTTAAAAAAGATTTAGGCAGGGCGGCGCGCTGTTGTGCAACTTTTTCAAGATCGTGCTTGAAAAGATCGTGCAAGAGTCACTGGCCAACACAAGAGGTACGATTTATTTTAAGTCTACGCAATTGCTTGCGTACGCCGACGATATTGACGTAATTGGACGAAAACAGCAAGACGTCAATGAGGCTTTCGTGAGCATTGAGGTAGAAGCGGCTAAGACGGGTCTCAAGGTTAATAAGGGTAAAACCAAATATCTGCTTTCATCTAAAAGAGACGGACAACACCGACGTATTGGCCAGAACGTCACCATGGGCGGATATAGCTTTGAAGTGGTCAAGGAATTCGTCTACCTTGGCTCACTGATGACCAGCGACAACAACACCAGCGCTGAGATAAAACGCAGAATCACTCTTGCCAATCGCTGTTTCTTTGGGCTCAAGAGGCAATTGAGAAGTAGAGCCCTCTCTCGGAAAACCAAGGTGACACTATATAAGACCTTAATCATCCCAGTCCTCCTTTACGGCTCAGAGGCTTGGACCTTAACAAAAGCGGATGAAGATGCCCTTGGTCGTTTCGAGAGGAAAATTCTGCGCAGTATCTACGGTCCCGTTTTTTCAGACGGTGTATGTAGGAGAAGATATAACGAAGAACTGTACGAGTTGTACAGCGACATCGGCCTGGTACGACGTCTACGGATACAGCGCCTAAGGTGGCTAGGCCATGTAGAGCGCATGGAAGATACAGCTCCGACCCGAAAAGTCTTCGAATCCACTCCGGAAGGAAGGCGCGGCAGAGGACGGCCGCCTCAGCGGTGGCGCACGTAGGTGGAAGGGGACCTCAACCAACTGGGCGTGCGGCACTGGAAACAGCTGGCCAAAGACCGTGCCGACTAGAGACGCTTGTTGAATGAGGCCCAGGTTCACCACGGACTGTAGCGCCACCTAAGTAAGTAAGTAAGTAAGTAACCATACGACTTATTCTTAATACGAAGAACACCCACGTGTTCCAGTAAAGGGGTCGCGGGGGCAGTGCACGTACGCGGGATCTCTAGGCCACTCGAACCTTCGCCATCGACTCTAACTCATCAGGAGGTGGTCCAAGCGCACCCAGGCGAGTTTTTGGACTTGAGCCAACCAGCTCGTCCTGGGTCTGCCAAGCGTTAGCGTGGCAGTTGTATAAGTTAACACCCACCGCAGCTCATCAACAAAATGTACCCCGCTACCCGCTGCTTCTTGTGCAAACAGGTTGTTTACGCCCGCACCACGCGCACGACTTTTAACCGTTAGCCCTGCTGTGCAAAACAAGTGTTACGCTTGGGCGTCGGTTTGGTATCGCACGTACAGTCAGTCAGTCTCAGACTAGAAGCCGTAGGAGTAGGAGCAACTCCACACAATATGAACCCCGTATTTTAATTTTAGTGTTAATGTTTAGTGATAAATAAAATATAATTAATACAACGAGTGTTGTTGTTTAATTTATAGTTACACCCGCACTCAAGGCTATGGCCTTATCACGTTTGAACGTTGTGCGTTGTGCGAGCGAGGGTAACAGAGAGAGGAAGAGTTTCGCTCAGGTTTGCACACACAGATTTCCGCGTGAGTTATAATTCACGGTAATTCGTTCATGTACTTTAATATTGCATACGCAGAGGACCTTATTTTTTCGGCCAATACCCAACTTTCATGACCATAGGTGAGAGTTAGAACAAATACTGTGTTAAAGACCACTAACTTGGCTTGACACCAAGCACGGTCTTTCTGATTGCAGATCTTCCCAAGAGGTTTCAAAACTGACCCAGCTTGGCCAATCATGTAGGAAAGCTCAGTATTACTCCTCCCATCACTCGGGAGAAGACCTCGAGATACTCAAACTTTACTACCTGCTTCAATGGGATTTCACTAACATGTAGAGTGCATTGGACAGGTGTTTTGGAAATAACCATAACCTCGGATTTGTCCACGTTAACCCTCATTCCAGCATCAGCACATACGGCAACAAACCTATCTAGCGCGCTGAAGTTCCGTCTGGGAGGATGTGAGAACAACTAAGTCATATGCAAAAAGAAGATGGCTTGCCCTCAACTCTCGCCTCGACTGCGCTTCAACATCCAGTCCATATACATATACATATAATGAAAAGGAGAGGTGACAAGACGCACCCTTGGCGATGTCCAACGCCCATTGTGAAAAATTTTGATTTACTACCGTTAAATCGAACACAGCTGCTACAGCTTGTGTGTAGAGACTGAATGGCCCATACTCCTGCAGAACACTCCAGAGTTTACCTCGGGGAACGCGGACATACGCCCTTTCCAAATCTACAAAGCAGCTTTAGATCGGTTTAGCGTATTCCGAAGCCTTCTTGAGTACCATTCTTAAAGTGAAAAGCTGGTCGGTTGTACGTCTGCCGTGACGAAAACCGCACTGTTCATCTCCTATACTGGATTCGACCATAGCTCTAGAACGCGCCTCCAACACCTTAACGTAGACTTTACCGGGGACACTTAAAAGAGATATGCCCCTATAGTTGGACCACTCTTTTTTAACCCCCTTTTTTGAAAGGAGGGACAATCACCCCAGTCTGCCAATCGCTAGGTGTCCCACCGCATTCCCAGGCCACTTTATGTTGAATTTCCTTCCCCTCAGCCGGCGAATGGTTTGCCAAAACACCTTTTTCGCAGATCTATGGTCGCATTCCAACTTGCAAGTTCTTCGCGCCACAGTGTACCGGTCACGGGAAGCAGAGTATCCCAAGAGGATCCAGTCCCTGTGCGTCTTCTTCTCTCTGATGACTTCTTGCACTCTGGGTGTTTTAAACCACGCAGTTCTATTCTCACCACCAGCCGCCACACCAAGCCGGCTTCTCTCCACAAACATCACGTCCAGAGGCAATGACAACACATGCGATGGAACAAGTGGAATTTGATCAAACCTTTCGGCTAGGTACCGTGCAGGTGCTAGGTGCCGCATTTCACTGCTCTGTATATTCTCCCACCGTATGCGTGTAACTACTCTTGGTCTCCGCCTTGGTAGACGAGGTACTCTATCAGTAAGATACACA
This sequence comes from Eumerus sabulonum, assembly GCA_951905685.1. NCBI lineage: Eukaryota > Metazoa > Arthropoda > Insecta > Diptera > Syrphidae > Eumerus > Eumerus sabulonum. Next base: position 14,761,896 of record OX645060.1, read on the forward strand.
ACACCAGGTGATGATCATCTGACAGTTCAGCTCCTCTCAACACACGAACGTCACAAACCATCCGTTTCACCCACGATGGTACCACAGAGAAATCTATCAACGATTTCTGTTGAAAACTCCGACGATACCACGTATATTTATGAATGCCTTTGTGCGGAAAGAAGGTGTTCGTAATGGACATGCCATTTGCTCAGCAAAAACCCAACAACCTCTCTCCGTTCGCGTTTTGATGAGGATCACCGTTGCTCCCAATCATACTCCCCGTGTCGTTACATCCACACCCACGTGGGCGTTGAAGTCCTCTATCAGGATATAGGAATCCATCTCAACCATCCAGCAAGTCGCATACTCTGACTCTACATTCGGTGCATACACCTTCACCAGGGCCAAAGTTGATCTTTCAAGCCTGAGTTTTAAGATCGCGACTCTCCCAGCCTGGGACCTGTGGACTTGTGAGTATCCCCACTCCCGCCTGTGCAGACATTTGAGGTGCAACTCCCGACAGGAAGGGTTTTCACCCGTCCGAAAGGACCACAGTTCTATATCCTCTTTGCTTTGTCAAAGAGATACTTACGATATCTAACCGATACCTGGCAGCTTCATCAATCAGCTCGAGATGTCTTCCTGTGAGCGTGCACTAACACCGCACGCATTGGTTAGTGCATGGCGTACATCCCATTCCCCGTGGTGGCAGGTAATGCTGAGTTAGAGAGGGGGAGAGCAGAGGTAGGACGCGTACAGAGATTTTTCAAGAAAAGGTACAGATTAGTGCAAGTCGAGGGACTATCTACAGCCGAAGTGCAGGGTCGTAAAGTAGTGAACGAATACGAGAAGCTAAGGGTACTGTCGTCTGTGAAGCAGTGAATTGGACTAGAAGTGGTAGACAAGAGATCGTTTATAAAAATAAGAAAGAGTGCTGGAGAAAAGATGGGGCCCTGAGAAACACTCAGACTTGAATCCATCCAAAACAACTTGAATTGAACGATTCGAAAGGTAGCTTCCAATCCATTGAAGAAGAGACTCATCGATCCCGAAAGCAGGCATTTACGACGAAAGGGATTCATGCCAGCCCTGTCAAATGCTTTCATCTTCTTGGTGAAGCGAGCGATTCCACTTTTCGACGAAATATGCTACGGAAACCGCCTTCACTTTTGGTCGGATTGGATCTTAACCCGTCGAATGTGAGTGTTGCAGTCATTTCTGGCTCGTATGTACTTTTTTCGGTTTTCCTCAGAACTTTTTGCCTTGTAGGCCCGAAAACGTAGCTCCCTGAGTGTAATAGCCTCTTTGCAGCTCAAGTCAAACCACGTATTATCCTCTGGTTTGGTGCTTTTAATCTTGCTAGGAATGGAACTTGCCATGCCGATTCGGATAATATTTGCGATAATATCAGTTGCGGGGTCAACGTCGTTGTCGAAGAAGCACAACGACCAATTAAAGATCCGAAAAAGTTGTTAGGGCCTCACCGGTTGCCTTTCTCGTATAGCTCCTAGGAACTTTTTCTTTAACTGGGTGGTGGGAGTTCGTGAATTTAGCTGATATCACGCAGTGGTCGGACGAGCCTTGAGGCGACAATACATCGATCGTGTATTTGTTAGGCTGAGAGGTAAGAAACAAGTCCAGTGTGTTGGCGGTACGACCAGCAACATCGGGGATACGCGACGGTTCATTCACAAGTTGGCACTGCGCCCTTTACGAGCCGAGGAGCTTCTCTACTTCCCTAATGAAGTTGAGAATGCTTCTCGCAGAAGCCGAGATGGTCCCCTCTGGAGTCATAACTTTATTGAGAAGGATACGCTTCCTAAGATGGCAAAGAGCAGCACACTCACACAGTATGTGCTCTGCCGTCTCTTCGTGTTCAGGACAAAGTCGGCACTAAGTTTCAAACGAGAGGTGGATTTTGTTCAAATGATATCTCAGACCGCAGTGTCCCGTCAGGTAGCTGACCAATCTTCTGATATGTTAATAGAGTGTTTGTTCAGGGGCCGTATAAATCGTTTCGATTGGCGAAGTCCCCGAACGCTGTTCCAAGAGGACAGGTGTTGCGATTTTTCCCACTTATCGCTCAGCGCTTTAAGCAGCACTGCTTGGCTATCAGAGAGTATGTTGATGGTTACTCCTTATGCCTGTCTCTAGATTTAAATTGACGCACGTTAGGATGGCATATAGTTTTGCTTGGAAGATGCTAGGACCCACTCCCAGAGCCTTCGAGATCTTACGATTTGGTCCAAAGACGCTGGCGCCAACGCCAGAAGCCATCTTGGAGCCAGCAGTATACCATCTAAGGCCTTTGACATTAAGCAAGGGATTACTGGTTTCCCATGCTGAGCGATTTGGGATCAATATCTCAAATCTCTTGTCAAAAGTGAAGGTGTGTGGTAATGCGTCCGAGACCGTGGTAATCATATCCAGCTCGGGTTGTAAGATGGACATGGGACCGTCGGGTCTAATTGGGAGGCTTGTTCCCGAACGAAGAATTCTGATTGATAAAAAGGTGCAGTCGAGTGACTCCAATGAGTACTTCTTCGGCTGCCGTGGGGCAGGTTGGCATAGCGCTTATAATGCCGAGACACGCTAGTCTCTGAAGGCGTTGAAACTTAACGATTTTAATTTTTTACTCAACTTTTGTCCACGATACGGTGGGCGCATAGATAACGATGCGTCTTACTTACTTACTCACTTTGATGGCGCTACAGTTCGGGGTGAACCAGGGCCTCAACCAACAAGCCTCTCCAGCCGGCCCGATCTTCGGCCAGCCGCTTCCAGTGCCGAACGCCCAGTTGGTTGAGGTCCCCTTCCACCTGTGCGCGCCACCTTAAATGCGGTCGTCCTCTGCTGCGTCGTCCCTCGGGGTTGGAGTCGAAGACTCTTCGGGCCGGAGCGTTGATGTCCATTCGCACTACATGATGGCCTAGCCATCTTAGACGTTGGATCCGAAGACGTCTAACCAGGCCGATGTCGCTGTACAGCCCGTACAGTTCTTTGTTGAATCTCCTCCTCCACTCTTCGTTTACACAAACGGGACCAAAGATTGCACGCAGAATTTTCCTCTCGAAACGTCCAAGAGCCTCTTCATCCGCTTTTGATAACGTCCAAGCCTCAGCGCCGTAGAGGAGGACCGGGATGATTAAGGTTTTGTAGAGGGAAACCTTAGTTTTTCGAGAGAGGGCCCTACTACTCAATTGCCTCTTGAGCCCGAAGAAGCAGCGATTGGCAAGAGTTATTCTGCGTTTTATCTCAGCGCTGGTGTCGTTGCTGCTTGTCACTATCGAGCCAAGGTAGACGAAGTCCTTGACTACTTCAAAAATATAGCTGCCGAAGGTGACGTTCTGACCAAGACGTCGGTGTTGGGCGTCTTTCTTGGATGACAGCATATATTTGGTCTTGTCCCCATTTACCCTTAGACCCACTTTCGCCGCTTCTGCTTCAATGCAAGGCACGTAGGCAAGCAATTGTGTGGACTTGAAGTAGATCGTACCTCTCGTATTGGCCGCAGAGTCCCGCTCGATCTAATCAAGAATAATGTTGAAGAAATCACATAACAGTGCGTCACCCTGTCTAAAACCTTTTTCAACATCTAAGGGGTCGGTTAGTTCACCTCCGACCTTAATGGAGCAACGAGAGTTCTCCATAGTCATCCTGCATAGTCTGACGAGTTTGGCAGGAATATTAAAACATGATATGGCTTTGTATAGCTCGTCTGTATAAACAGTGTCATACGCGGCTTTAAAGTCGACGAAAAGATGGTGCGTGTCGACCTGGAATTCATGGATCTTCTCCAAGATCTGTCGTAGTGTAAATATTTGGTCTATCGTGGATTTTCCTGGCTTGAAATCACACTGGTAGGAACCTATCAGATTGTCCACGAACGGTTTCAGGTACTTACACAGTACGGCAGAGAGGATCTTGTACGCGATGTTCAGGAGGCTTATCCCTCTGTAATTGACGCAGTCATAGGGGTCTCCTTTCTTATGGACCGGGCAAACGATACTGAGATTCCATTCATCGGGCATGCGTTCTTCCGACCATATCTTGCAGATGAGTTGGTGCATGTTCCTAACCAGCTCATCGCCAGCTGCTTTGAACAGCTCCGCGGGGAGTCCGTCGATATCGCTATCTTAACATCGTCTAGGTCGGGTGGACGGGATTCTCCTACGTCTTGGTCCATTGTGAATGGTTCGCTCTGCCTGACGGCGGCATTTTGACTATCATCGCCGTTATACAATCTGCAGAAGTGGACCTTCCACAATCTCAGCATCGACTGTGACTCCACTACTAGTTGTCCGTGCTCATCCCTGCAGGCTTCTGCTCTGGCTTTATAGCCGTAGCATATTCGTTTTACTTTCTGGTAAAATTTTCGAACGTCATTCCTGCAGTAACATCTCTCCATCTCCTCGATCTCGCGCTTCTCGTGCTCCATCTTTTTCCTTCTCAGAAGCGCATGCTCCTCCCTCCTTTTCTGTTCATAGAGCTCGCGGGCAGCTCTCGTTCGTCGATGCAATGTGGCCAATGTGTCTGCACTCATCATCAAACCAGGGGTTTCTCGACGGTGGTGGCTCGACACCGAGTATATCTGAGGCGGCCTCTCTAATGGCTTTCTGACAACGACTCCATTGCTGTTCTATGGTTTCGTGGATGCGTCTTACTATCGCGGTGTATAACTAGAGGACTACCTTAGGTTTAAGTCCCCAGGTTTTACCGTAAGTGCCCACATGGCTTTAGTCATGTTTTAATATTGGAGGTCCAGTTGAGTCTGCGATCTAGGTCGATACCTAGGTTCCTGACTTATTCTGGAAATCCTATGTTTGTGCCATTTAGAAAGATGGAGCAGGGCTCTGTTAATCGATAAACCCTCTCTGCCACACCAGTCAAAGATAAACTGAAGTGCGAGCTGCAAGCGCTTACAGGCAGCAGTTTCGAACTTGCCCGTATCAATGACTAATAGGTCATCAGCATATCCGATGACCTCGTAGCCACGAAAGCGATACCTATCGACCAGAGAAGGGGTGAAAGGACTCCTTTTTCGGGACACCCTTTAGCCGCCTGTACTGCCACTGAGACCTCTCCGCATGTGGCCGATATAATACGGCTGTTTAGCATCGCCCTAATCCAGTGATTAGTGGGATGGTCTACACCTCTGCTGGATAGTGCAGTGGTGGTCGAGTCATAGCCAGTATTGTCAAAAACCCCCTCAGTCTCGAGGAAGGCGCAAATCGCGATTTACTTGTGTGTGAGACTATTTTCATCACGCGCTACTAGGTGGTAGTAGTAGACTGGTCTTTACGATATGCGTACTGATTGGGATGCAGTGGTATTTGTCCTCCAGAATACCTCTAATATGAAGCTCTATCAGTTTTCCCATTGGTTTTAGAAGGACTGATGTCAAACTGATAGGGCGATAGGACCTAGGATGTTCACTTGGCTTTCAAATCTTGGGGATGAAGACAAGATTGACCTTCCTCCAGATTTGGGGGATATATCCAAGCTTGAACCAAGACCTTAAATGAACAGAGGTGATAAAATAGTGTTCGGTTCTCTCTGTAAGATAGCAGGACAGACACCGTCTTTGCCTGGGACCTTATAGGGCTTAAATGAGCCAAATTCCTGAAGAAATATGTTCGAATGGTACTATGTACATCTCAACATTAAATACCTATTCGTCAAACTCACCCTCGTCCTTGTTAATAATTTGAAAGTCGAACAGTTCGCCATTCCCATCGTTTGAGTACACCACCGAGCACATTTGCTTTGCTCGTCGAATGCAAATCGCATAGTTCAGGTTGTTCTAAAAATAAAAACACAAAAAAGGTATTCACTGAACAGGTTTATAGAGTTGGTCCAACTTACGAAATATGTAACTTCGCCAGTGTCCACAATGGTCCCAAACTGGTCGTAGTTAAAGGACTTCACCGTGCCCTCAGGCTCCGTGTAGAACTGCAGGCAACCGTCAGGAGCAAAATCCCTCTCCAACTGAAACCAAAGACGAGATGAGAGACGTCTTTATGAAGACGCTATTGTAAGCTTAGCAAACCTGAGTGATTTTTATGTCAAAAGACCGCGGGTTATTGCCCTTCGCAAAAATCGAAAGAAAGAGCTTGTGCTCAATCGCGTTGTCCACATCGATGTAAGCTAAAAGCAAAAGAAATAGAAATCAGAAGATTGAAGTAAATCAACAAGAAAGTAAGTGGCTTGGGCCTTGCCTCTTTATATAGCTTCATAGATACTCCTACAAATATTGATGAATAGAATTGGGAGCCTTTTGAAAAGCTTAAGGGGAGGCCCTTTGAAAATATTTGCCTTATAGACAATATTAGACGAAAGACAGAGTTTTGCGAACCAAATACTTAACCATTTAGTCTGATCTCTGGCGTGATGGGCTCCCGATCCGATCTGGTGGAGTCAGAAGCGGTGAGGGTCCTGCTATGGCTCGCGCTGCCGCCGAAAAAGATGGTATTGCTGACAGACAGTCTTTGAACGCAGAGGGCAAAGGCGTTTCGGGTTCCAATGACTCTCAAAATGGTAAAGCTGAAGGGAGCAGAAGCTCGAACCGTAAAATAGAAGAGCGCTCGCAAACGGAAGACAACTGCTAAGGACAGCCGCGCTATGAAGAGAGTAGGTGAGGTAGGTGCTCCTCTGAAGTGGCATCGGTAAATCAGAGTCTGAAGGCAGATGTGGCGATCCGCGAAAATCAAAGCATAAGCCAGAAGATGAAGAAAATCAAAACTTGCTCGTAGGAGGTGGGCATATCACTTTTCTTCTGAAAAAGAAACCCTTATGACCGTAAGAAGTCGAGAAAAGCAGCCCTCTTACAAGAAGGCGACCATCTCCTTTGAAAAGGTCAGGGTAGGGAAAGCTGGCAGTGACAGTAGAATGACCAGCGCTGATTGTAAACACTGTGAGAATCGTGCAGCAACGGACCACTGGACAGCGTTCTAATGGAGAGATTCGGATGTGTCGCGCCACTTTAGGAGACTCCCGATGCACTGTGAATGCCTTCGAACCTTTCCAAACATACACCAGATTCCGGCAAGGAGACGCGTTATTGTGTGATTTCTTCAATTTAATCCTTGAAAGTATAGTGAGGCAGGCAGTTGTCAACACGGAAGGCGCTATTTTCTTCAAGAGCGTCCAACTGCTGGGATACGCGGACGATAATGACATCATTGCAAGTTCCCAGCGCGCCGTAGTAGAGGCGTTGAGGGCAATCGACGTAAAGGCAGGTCTCGTTGGATTAAAAGGAAATGCGGATAAAACAAAATACATCTATGCGTCGACTAAGATCCGCTCCGTCGAACACTGCATTGGATGGAACGTAACCATTGACAGATATACCTTTGAGGTAGTTAAGGAGTTTGTCTACCTCGGAGCAAATGCTTACTCCACAAGTGACAACTTAGCGGAGATCCAACCCAAGAGTCAACCTAGGTAAAAGGTCCTGCTTCGGTTTGTCAAAACAGCTAGGGTCAAAAGTCCTAACAAGCAAGTTATAAATTATTTTCTCCAGAACTGGTCTTGCAAGTCCTGCTTTACGGAGCCGAGTGCTGAACGATAAGCAAGAAAGCAGAGATGATTCTGGACTTTTTTGAAAGAAAAGTTCTTTGTCGGATATATGAGAGAAGAAGACGCAACCCCTGTATAGTGATGTGGACGTAGTCCGGAAGGCAAAAATCCGTCGACTACATTGGCTCGGCCACATCGAGCGCATGGACGACCGCGCCACAGAGGGTCTTCGAATACCTTCGAATCTTTTTGGGAGGGTAAGTGAGACCGCACCTCCGGTTCAAAGACCATTTAATCGGGGACATCAGGAAACTTGGACTCTCCAATTGGAAGTATCGTACCTGATATGCATGTAAGTAGGCTCTCATGCAGACTTAGACCCTCCCAAGGCCGCTAGCCTGATAAGTAAGTAAGTAAGCATAATGGGCCTACTGTGTTGCCAAGTCAAGCCATAACGACCACATTTCTCTAGATCACAAGATTTGACAGGTTTTTATGACACTCTGATGAAGAGTCTGCCAATGTCACAGCGGTGGAGGTAAAGGACTGCGGCCATCATGCTGCGGATTCTCCAGATTAATCTCCACCACTCCATTGCGGCCTCGGCCGCCCTAATGCTCCGCCTCACCAAAGGCGGAGAAGACGTAGTTCTGATCCAGGAACCATGGATAGTGAACAACATGCTACGTGGACTCGGAACATCAGAATACAAGCTCACCTACGTGCGCGATGCGGGTAAGCCAAGAGCTTGTGTCCTAACTAAAACGTACATAAAAACCCTCCTCCTCTCATCCTACAGTCACCAGGACATCACGGCTATTAGTGTCGAGGGCAGCTCCGCCAAGATCTGGGTTGCCTCGACCTATTTAGCCCACGACCAGCCAAGTCTTCCCCCTCCGGCCAACTTGGTGAACCTGGTCAAGGATGCGGAGCAAACAAATGCCGGACTAGTTATAGGGTGTGATGCGAACGTACACCACACGATTTGGGGCAGCAGCAACCTAAACGAGCGAGGTGAGTCCTTGTTTAATTATTTATTACATACCAACCTCACCGTTTGTAATAACGGCTGTGAACCAACTTTATTCACCAAAAACAGACAGGAGGTTCTGGATGTAACCTTTGCATCACAGAACGTTGTCGACAAAGTCAGGGAATGGAAAGTCCTAAAAGAGCATTCCCTCTCTGACCATCGTTATATACAATTCAGCATAGCAGCCACGTCAGTGCCCCAGCTCCCTTCAGGAACTATAGGAAAACTGACTGGCAAAAATATAGAACCTATGTTGAATCCCACCTAGGGACAAAATACCCTACCTATCCGCATAGCCCTGCGGAATTAGACAGCTTAGTAAATGAGCTGACTGAAACCCTTAACAGAGCACTGTCTAAATCTTGTGCGGTTAGCACCCCCAGAGGCAAACCTAAGCCCCCCTGGTGGAATAAAGAGATAGTCTCCCTTTGGAACGAGAGCAGAAAGCTCTTCAACAAAGCCAAATGTACCCGCTTGCAAGAGGATTTCAAAGCAGCGACCAGAAGGACCAAAAGACAATCCTGGAGGAGCTACTGTGACAAAATTATTACGGTCTCCGATGCCTCAAGAATCAGGAAGATTCTGGCCTCGGCCCGTACAACCCAAGCCACCTGATGCGAAATGATGGTTCCTGGACGACCTCCAGAACGGAAGCCCTGGAACTTCTTCTAAACGCACACTTTCCGGGCAGTAGTGACTCGGCTGTGACACCTCCTCAGGTCACCCAGCCGACGACATCCCCCCTCGAACGTGTTCCCAACCTGGTCACCAAAAACAATGTCCTATGGGCCATAAAAAGCTTTGAACCCTACAAGTCCCCGGGACCGGATGGTATCATACCAGCTGAGCTCCAGCAGGTAGTAGATATCATCCTCCCCTGGCTTGTAGTCATATACAAGAGTTTCCTCTCCCTATCATACATCCCTAGCAAGTGGAAGGTAACCAAAGTCATTTTCATACCCAAGGCAGGCAAAAGCTCCCATACGTATGCAAATGATTTGAGGCCTATTAGTCTTACTTCTTTTCTACTAAAAACTCTAGAGAAGATTCTAGAAGCACACATTCGCTACAGTTGCCTCTCAGGTAGGCTGTCGGATAATCAACATGCCTACAACAAAGGCATATCGGTGGAAACAGCACTCCACTCACTGGTCAGCAAAAAAGAAAGGTCACTGGAGCGTAAGGAATAAACTCGAGTCGCCTTTCTCGACATTGAGGGTGCCTTTAACAATGTTGAACCATGGGCCGTCACCAAAGCGCTGACTGATCTGGGTGTTACGGGATCAGTGATAGAACTGGTACGACAACTGCTAACACAAAGAGTTGTCAAAGCCAACTTCGCTGGTGCCGTCTCAACCAGAATGGTTAGCAGAGGTACACCACAGGGTGGAGTACTCTCCCCTCTCATGTGGAACGTGATGGTTAACGAGCTACTGCTGTTGCTTGAACAGGAAGGGTACGCTGTGACCGCCTATGCAGATGACATTGCTATTGCCGCCACAGGAAAACTTCCCAGCACTCTATGCGACCTTATACAGAGTGTATTACATACAGTAGAACCTGGACGCAGTACTGTGGACTTGGGGTGAACCCTAAGTAGACCGATCTAGTACTGTTTACCAACAAATATACAATTCCGCCCCTCAACCCATCGAGGTTGGGTGGAACCCAACTAATAATCAAAGAGCAGGCCAAATATCTAGGCCTAGTCCTTGACAATAAGCTGAATTGGAAACCCAACATTCTTGACCGCGTCAAGAAAGCAACTGTTGCCCTCTACAGTTGCAAAAAAGTGGTGGGCAAGAAGTGGGATCTCCAACCAAGCATTATGCACTGGCTCTACACGGCGGTCATAAGGCCCATCCTCCTGTATGGCGTCGTAGTCTGGTGGACTGCTCTGGACAAGGCAGTCAATCGAAACCTTCTCGGGAAAGTACAAAGATCGGCCAGCTTATACATAAGCGGAGCGATCAGATCAACCCCCACGGAGGCCTTAAACATTCTGCTACACCTTCCACTACTGAAACTTTTCAGCAAACAAATTGCTGCCTGCGCGGCCCTGAGGACGAGGAGCATAATAAAATGGCCCACATCACAAAAAGGACACACAACCATTCTAAAACACTTCTAGGTACCCATGGACACAGACTATATCATCCCGCAGAACGTGTTCACTAGGAACTTCGAAATTGTTTTTCGATCAGGGAAATGGGCTGAAGGGAAAGTCATACCAAAAGACTCGATATCCCTGTATACCGATGGCTCTAAGATGGAGTCGGGTGTAGGCAGTGGAGTCTTCTCCAAGGAGCTTAACCTCAGCCTATCCTTCAGACTCCCAAATTACTGTAGTGTGTTTCAGGCAGAAATAACTGCGATAACGGAGGCCCTGGCATGGCTCAGGATCAATGTAATATCCACAAAGGATATTATCATTTGCACGGACAGCCAATCTGCGATAAAGTCCCTGGCAGCGGTAACCCACAAATCAAAGACATCTCTTAACTGTCGCCTATCTCTAGATGAGACGGCTGAGCAGTTCAACATTAAAGTATTGTGGGTTCCCGGGCATAGGGATATTCCAGGAAACTGCGCGGCCGACGAACTCGCAAAGTTAGGGTCTAGCACACTTAGCCTACCTACCCACGGGTACCTAGAAACCCCAATAAGTACGGTAAAGCATATGATAAAACTCCAAGCCACTAAGGCGACCAACCTCCAATGGAATGAGAGTAATATCGGCTTTATCACCAAACAACTCTGGCCTAAATTAAACCTAGAACGAACCAGGGACCTAATGGCAACCGAAAGGGCAACCTTAAGTACTCTGGTGGGTGTCATTACAGGCCACTGCATCATTGGGAAACACGCCGCCAGACTGGGAATACCCTCCAACAACTTCTGTCGCGGCTGCATGGACGAGGAGGAGGAGGAATCAATACATCACCTCCTCTGCTCATGCCCCTCTTTTGCGAATCGCAGGAGGATCTACCTCGGCGCGTCCTTCTGTGATAATTAAAGTGAGCTAGCAGACCATAAGAGATCGAGGAGATGGAGAGATGTTACTGCAGGAACGACGTTCGAAAATTTTACCAGAAAGTAAAACGAACATGCGAAAGCTATAAAGCCAGAGCAGAAGCCTGCAGGGATGAACACGGACAATTAGTAGTGGAGTCACAGTCGATGCTGAGATTGTGGAAGGACCACTTCTGCAGACTGTATAACGGCGATGATAGTCAAAATGCCGCCGTCAGGCAGAGCGAACCATTCACAATGGACGTCCACCCGACCTAGACGATGTTAAGATAGCGATATCGAAACTTAAGTCTTATAAAGCTGCTGGAGCAGACGGACTCCCCGCGGAGCTGTTTAAAGCAGCTGGCGATGAGCTGGTTAGGAACATGCACCAACTCATCTGCAAGATATGGTCGGAAGAACGCATGCCCGATGAATGGAATCTCAGTATCGTTTGTCCGGTCCATAAGAAAGGAGACCCCTATGACTGCGCCAATTACAGAGGGATAAGCCTCCTGAACATCGCATACAAGATCCTCTCTGCCGTACTGTGTAAGTACCTGAAACCGTTCGTGGACAATCTGATAGGTTCCTACCAGTGTGGTTTTATTTATTTATTTATTTATTTAATCTACAAGCTACTTACGTACTAACAGATTTTAAAGGAAACACAATATTGTATGTATAAATATTTTATATACGTTGTCTGAAAATAACATACCTATTATGTGGAAGATTCTTAAGAGGTAAAAAGGCATAATAACTTGCATTTAAAACGAAGTCTATTATCAGACAAATCCAAGTAAGAGGAATATACGTTAAAAACTCTGATTATCCTTGATAGTGGTTCGTTTTTCCCGTAATCTGTGTTGTGAAATATTTCGAATAATAATCGACGGATTCGCAGCGACCTAGTGGGCAAATAAAATTGAATCTTTGCAAGAAGACAAGGGCACTTTATATGGTAAGAAAGTATGTCCCTAGCAAACATTACGTCATGAATGGTTCGTCTAGTCGCCAGGGTTTTTATACCAAGCAGTTGGCATCTTGCTATGTAGCTCGGGCAGAAATTCCAATGCATTTTAAAAAAGATTAATCTTGTAAAACGCTTTTGAACCTTTTCGATACGCTCAGAGCAAGTTACAAAAGCTGGATTCCAGATTACGACCGCATATTCAAGGAAAGGTCTGACCAGCGACATGTAAAGTGATAATAATGCAAATGGATCAGTGAATCCTTTAGTGTTGCGTCTGATGAAGCCGACGGCTGAGTTGGCTTTTGATAAAATATAGTTAATATGAGGGTGAAATGAGAAAGAGGAGCTAAGCATAACTCCTAAATCTTTGGCACTATTCGCCTTCGAAAGTAATGTGGAGTCAATGGTGTAATTGAAATCAATAGGATAGGCTGATTTCGTGAAAGAAATAGAATGACATTTCTTTAAATTTAGGTTTAGATGGTTACTATTACACCATGCGAAAACATTGTAAATATCAGACTGTAGAAGTAGGCAGTCGCTGACAGTTTTAATGCTCTTGAACAATTTCATATCATCGGCGTAAAGCAAACACTTACTGTGGGTAACCGAACGAGTAATATCGTCAATGAAAATTATGAACAAAAGAGGGCCTAAATGGCTACCTTGCGGAACGCCCGACATACATTTTATTTGCATAGATAACGAATTTCCAATTTTAACTCTTTGAGTACGATTTGAGAGATAGGAGGATATCCAGCAAAGGAGCTGGGAGTGAAATCCGAATATCTCAAGCTTATTGATTAGCAGCGAATGATTAACTGAGTCAAATGCCTTACTGAAATCGGTATAAATTGCATCAACCTGATTTTTGTTTTCTAACTCATTTATTATGAAGGAGGAGTAAATGGATAGATTGGTTGAGGTCGAGCGACCCGACATGAAACCATGTTGCTCTTCGGATATGTGTTCTTTGATGATAAAATCTATTTTAGTTTTTACTATGCAATCAAAGAGTTTTGGAATTGCTGAAAGCTTGCAAATGCCTCTATAATTTTCAACATTATTCTTAGAGCCCGATTTATGAATGGGAATGAGAAATGACTGTTTCCATTCGTCAAGAAAAACTCCTTCAGATAAAGATCGATTAAATATGAGTAAAAGTGGGTTGCAGAGTGAGCTAGCACAGTTTTTAAGAATAATTGATGGTATGCCATCTGCACCATAATTGAGTTTTGGCTTTAGATTATTAAGAGCAAGAGAAACGTCGGCTGAGCTTAAATTTAAGGATCCGATGTCTACTAAGTTAGGTGAACTATTTCGAGTAACATAATAAGGATTGGCGTTATTGGAATTTGGGTCAGAAAAGGTGGATTGAAAGAATTTTGCAAACAGTTCAAGAGTAGAGTCGATGTTATTAGATTCTTCTTCGTTGAAATGCATTAAGTTAGGTATTCCAACAGATATCCGTTTAGAGTTAATAAATGCCCAGAATGATTTACTATCATGTCTTATATTGTTTTCGATAGAAAGAATGTAATTTTTATATAGAAACTTATTAAGAACGAAAAATTCTTTACGTAAATTACTAAATCTAAGATAATCAGTTGCATTATTTGAGCGTTTGAATTGCTTAAATGCCTTGTTTTTAAGATTCTTAAGGACTGACAATTGCTTATTATACCAAGGTGGTTTGCTCGAGGCTCGCATCCTTGACACAGGAACGTACTTCTCGAACCCTTTGCCCAGGATTTCAAGAAAACGAGTATACATTAATGTTAAACTTAAGTTGTCAAATTCATTATGCCAATTTACACTATTAAGCATATTATTTAATTCAATAAAATTAGTTTTAGAAAATTTAAAATTCTTTTTAGGTGTAATACTTCTTGGTTTAAGGTAATTATAAAAAGATAATTCTATATGAACTTGTTTGTGATTAATTGAATCCTTTAAGAGTGGCGATGGAGCAATATCAACATTAGCAAATAGCTCCTCAGTGCAGACAAAGATTAGATCAAGAATTTTTGAATTTGAATTTCTTACATGATTAATTTGTTTTAAGTTCATTGAGTTTAATTTATCCAGAAATGTATATTCAAAAGCATACGTAACATTTAATGGTGAAAGAAAAAAATTGGAATCGGATCTAATCCAGTTGAGATTGGCAAAGTTAAAATCCCCCAGAACACACAAATGATCAGAATCATTACACAAATTATTGATATAATCTATGTTCGATGCATGATTCTGGTATATTTGTTGCATACTTCTAGGTGGTATGTAACTTGAAACCAAAAGCAACCGATTATTTGACAGAGGGTCTAAAGAAATTGAAATACAAAGTTGTTCAATGTCTGTGATCAATAAGGAAATTTGTTTACATGGAAAACAAATACGGACTGCGACAATTATACCGCCACCACGATCCTTCGCTGTTTTGCATCGGTCAATCCTAAACGAGTTGTAATGTCTCGGGTTGAAGATCTCGTTTGATGAAATGTCCGGGTACAGCCAGGTTTCAACGACGACGATGACATCGTAGAATGTATGTGATGTGTTGTTAAAGATATCTGTTGTTTTCGTCCGTATGTCGCTTGCATTGTGGTAATAGATATTAAGAGGAAGGGAGGAGGAAGAAACGCTTTTCAGTTTGGGGCCGGTGCGGATCCCATGTTCTCGTTTTTTGACTTCGGAACATTGGCAAACGTTTTAAATTGTACTCCCAGTGGCCAAATGGAAGGGTCGAGAGCTTTTCCAAATGAATAGGCAGGAATCCCCAACTTAAAATTTATATAATGAAGCGACTTCAGATCAGCATCTTTTTTAGTTAATTTTTTACAACAGAGCACATCTTCCGGAAGCTTTAGCTTATGTGCCGCATATGAAACTATGTTTTCTTCAGTTACATTTGTTTTTAACCGAGAGAGATGTAAGAATTTGAGTTTCGGTACAGATGATAGCGTTGCACCTTCCTCTTGAGCATCGGCTGTTCCAAACAATTTTGTAGTACGTTGATCCCTTTTTTTTTGTTTCGCAATTTTCCACGGATTTTTATCTTCATGCGATTGGTCAGTGACAGTCAATTTCTGTGTGCCTGTGCTTTTTGACGTCGATGGTTGATGAGGTGGTGTTCTTACCCGCGGTGAAGGGGACGATACAGCATTCACATTGTTTATTGTTGGTATTAAAATTGAAGGAATTTCTGGTGGTGCAGTGGCTTGGATGGCTGTAGTTTCCGATGTTCGGATTTTGTTTTGAACAGCAGACTTTTTGGAACTCCCATTAATTGGAGGAATGTTTTAGGCCAGGAAAATCCACGATAGACCAAATCTTTACACTACGGCAGATCTTGGAGAAGACCCATGAATTCCAGGTCGACACGCACCATCTTTTTGTCGACTTTAAAGCCGCGTATGACAGTGCTTATAGAGACAACCTATACAGAGCCATGTCATGTTTAAACATTCCTGCCAAACTCGTCAGACTATGCAGGATGACTATGGAGAACTCTCGCTGCTCCATTAAGGTCGGAGGTGAACTAACCGACCCCCTTGATGTTAAAAAAGGTTTTAGACAGGGTGACGCACTGTCATGTGATTTCTTCAACATTGTTCTTGAAAAGATCGTGCGGGACTCTGCGGCCAATACAAGAGGTACGATCTACTTGAAGTCCACACAATTGCTTGCCTACGCAGATGACATTGACGTTATTGGACGAACAAAGCGAGACGTCAATGAGGCGTTCACAAGCATTGAAGCAGAAGCGGCGAAAGTGGGTCTAAGGGTAAATGGGGACAAGACCAAATATATACGTCTTGGTCAGAACGTCACCTTCGGCTGCTATATTTTTGAAGTAGTCAAGAACTTCGTCTACCTTGGCTCGATAGTGACAAGCAGCAACGACACCAGCGCTGAGATAAAACGCAGACTAACTCTTGCCAATCGCTGCTTCTTCGGGCTCAAGAGGCAATTGAGTAGTAGAGCCCTCTCTCGAAAAACTAAGGTTTCCCTCTACAAAACCTTAATCATTCCGGTCCTCCTCTACGGCGCTGAGGTTTGGACGTTGTCAAAAGCGGATGAAGAGGCTCTTGGACGTTTCGAGAGGAAAATTCTGCGTGCAATCTTTGCTCCCGTTTGTGTAAACGGAGAATGGAGGAGGAGATTCAACCAAGAACTGTACGGGCTGTACAGCGACATCGGCCTGGTTAGACGTCTTCGGATCCAACGTCTAAGATGGCTAGGCCATGTAGAGCGAATGGACATCAACGCTCCAGCCCGAAGAGTCTTCGACTCCAACCCCGAGGGATGACGCAGCAGAGGACGACCGCATTTAAGGTGGCGCGCACAGGTGGAAGGGGACCTCAACCAACTGGGCGTTCGGCACTGGAAGCGGCTGGCCGAAGATCGGGCCGGCTGGAGAGGCTTGTTGGTTGAGGCCCTGGTTCACCCCGAACTGTAGCGCCATCAAAGTAAGCAAGTAAGTAGGCAGACCATAAAATAGCTCAACTCCATCGCTTCATCAGAAGCACGGGTTGGTTTTCTGGTAGCGGATCTGGGTAACACGATCCATGTGGTATCACAATGGGCCGACTTCGGCCTATGTGTGGCTTATGCCGACCACAATAACCTACCCTAACCTATGACACTCTTTATTAGGATTCGTCAAATTGCTAAGCCGAAAAGCCAGAAGGCTTAAAAGACAACATTACTCGTCTTACTAGCGATATGTCAGGTAATATACTCAAAATAAGTCTCTTCGTATGAACCACCTAAAATGTGGCCTCGAGCTACGTTTATGCAAAACAATTTCTGAGATATAAATGGCAGTTCATCAAATTGGGTAAAAGCTGCGTACATTTTGGCAAACTTCCCTAAAAAATCACATGAAGAAAAGGTCCTTGTCATCGATACAGAGGCGTATTTCGGACGAAATTTGAAGAATATCTTCACTCCACGTGGTGAAACTTGGGAGCTTAGTACCTTCGACCGAAGATGAGGCCGACCCCGTGGGAAGCCGTTGGAGGCTGCTAACGAGACAGAGGAAAGTGTAAGAGTTGGTAAGTAAGTTGGCTTCTGGGCTTAATTCTTCTTTAGGACGTCGGCAGACAAGCTAATCAATCCACCGGTCAACGGTGGCGTCTACAGCTCCGGATAGTGGGAGCCACTATGACAACACCCCTTTTGCAGCTGCTCGAACATCTTTCGATGTTCAGGCTCAGAAGGAGGTCTCCAAGGTCGGGACTCTGGAAATGAGAAGGCGGCAGATGAGCCCTACATAGTAAAGCCAACGGCGGTGCTCACAACCCCAGCGAGGTTACCGACACCGCATCCACCCGGACCCTCCGCCCCAGGGTAAAAAAAAAACCTAGCCTCCCAGTTGGGGGTTGTGCGTAAGGCTAACTCCTTCACAACGTAAAAAAATAATAGTCCTGAGGCAACCAAAAGCCTCGGCCAAGGACGGACTTACTGTTGACGACCCCAGCAAACGAAAACAATACCAATTCTTCGAGGCCCTTGACTGCTACAAAGCTTGAGCGCTAGGATAGGCCGGGAAAAAGACGACAAAGAACTGTGACCTCACGGCCATTGCTAAAGAGGGGGAAGGCAGCCGTTATTTCGATGTGGATTTGTTGCTCGAGGCAGACTAGGACAGAAAGTCTTAAGCTTTAAATATGTATGCGAGGGCCTCATAATAATTCGCATTAAGGCTAAGTTCGACAACACTAGCCTGACGAAGGACAAGGATGAAACAGCAAAGATGACTTCTATGATCTCCTAGAAAGGACATACGATAAATGTCCCATCTCAGGCTGGTGGATTTCGCATCGGGGCGGAACCTCTCTGTATTGAGTACGAGGTTCCTACTGCATAACCATATTGATCATATTGCGATAAACGTCAGACACTCCTCCAATATTCTCGATGTCCGAACCTTCCAAAGAGCCAACATTAATTTCCTTGTTGTGGTCAAGGTAAGAGCACGGATATCAGAAAACAACGGAGGCGAGAAGTACACCAAAGTTTGACGTGTGAAAGTTGCAATCATAACCGACGAACTTTGCCGACCGAGTTTTCCCAAAACTCTCGGAAAGTTCGATGCCGCCTGCACTAACGGTAGAAGAAGAATGGAAGCTGATACTTATGTGCTACGACACCACCACTCAGGAAATACCCGTAGCTTGACGACGAGTACAGGCAGGCCCAGGTAGCTAAGCAAGGCGCCTACAAGGCAATGCTACATCGAAAGACGAGAGCTGTTCGTGAGCTCCACGATCAAAAAAGGAGGGAAGAGAACTGGTTTCTTAATAAGAAAATGATGGAGCATGAGAAGCGCGCGGTCGAGAAGATGGAGAGGTGTTACAGCAGGAATGGAGTCAGGAAGTTTTACTCAAACGTAAAACAGCTATCCAGTGGATACAAACTCCGAACCTGGACGAGAATGGACTACTTGTAGTAGAGTTACAGTCGATACTGAGAATTTTTAAGAATAATTTCTGCACACTCTTAAACGGGAAGAAAGACTCAAATACCGCTGTTAGGTAGAATGTTCCATTCAAATTCGACGACGATAGACAAGAATTTCGTCCCCTCGTCCCCTCCCCTCAAGATAGCCATATCAAGGCTGAAGTCAAACAAAGCTGCTGAGGCGGAACGACCGTTCGCGGATTTGTTGAAGGCAGCTGGGTATTATCTGTCAGGGCACATGTTCGGAGGAAAGCTTGCCCGAATCTCAGTGTCGTTCGCCCGATCTATAAGAACGGAGATTCCTTTGACTGCGCCAATCACAGGGGGATCAGTCTCCTTAACATCGCATGGGGTAGCCGTGGTGCAGTGGTTAACATCATCGACCGCCGAGCGAAAGGTCTATGGTTCAAATTCGCTTCGTAGCAAAGAAAAAGTAATTCCTATACGGACAAAAAGTATGCAACGCAGTTGTGAATGTAAAGTGACCAGACGTACTGCTGCAGGCATAACACTCACAGTATATGGTCAACCGAAATTCATCCTCTGCGTATGCAATACCAAAGTGCTTGAACGAATTACTACGGACTATAACCAACGCGGAATTTGGTCGGCTCTCGTCCTATCTAGGTCTAGGACAACCACCCCTGAAAGTAGCGAGCGAACATCAACGACCCCAACCACTGCACTCCGTTCAGGTTGTGTGTGTCAACACATCATAAGAGAATATAAAAACTCTTGAACCTGCGCGAGTCTCTAAAAAAAAAAAAAAAAATACAAAATCCTCTCTTCTGTTTTGTGTGAATGCCAGAAACCGTTCGTCAACAACCTGATAGGTCCTTATCAGTGTGGTTTCAGGCCAGGAACGACCACAATATACCAAATCTTCGCCCGACACTCACCACCCATTTGTCGACTTCAAGGCCGCAGATGATAGCCTGCATGGAGACGAGCTATACAGAGCCATGTCTAGTTTTGGCATCCCTACCAAGCTCGTCACGTTGTGTAGGATGACGATTGAAAATGTTCGCTGCTCCATCGAGGTCGTTAACGAACTTATCGAGACCTTTAATTGCAAAAAGGCTTTAGGCAAGGCGACGCGATAACATGTGACTTTTTTGATATCACAACTTAGAAGATCGTGCGAATGTCACAAGTCAGCCCAAGGGGCACGATTTTTCAAATGTCCGTTGAACTACTAGCTGAAGCCTTTGCTGGCATTGAAGCAGAGGCGGCTAAAATGAGTCTGGCGGTAAATGAGGGCAAAACGAAGTATATGTCGTCATCAAGAAAAGACGCACAACGTCGACGCCACGGACAGGATGCCACAATAGGCAGCAAGGGGTTATCAAGAACTTCGTCTACCTTGGATCCGCAGTAATAAACACGGACAACATCAGTACCGAGGTTAAACGAGAGTAGAGCCAGCTCTCGACAAACCAAGCTTTATACTATTCCAGTTCTGTTCTATGGTGCAGAGCCATGGGCCCCATTGAAAGCGGATGAGGAAGCTTGTGGTCCTTTTGGCAGAAAAGTCTTGCGTGCGATTTTTGGTCCTGTTTGTATTAATGGCATCTGGAACAGAAGATTCAACCACGAACTGTACGGGCTGTACAGCGGCATGTGGCTGATTAAGTGTCTACGGATATAACTTCTAATATGGCTAGGCCGTTTAGAGCGTATGGACAACATAGCTCCGGGCCGAAGAATCTTCGAAACCGAGCCATTGGGACAACGCAATGAAAGACGCCATCTACTCAAATGGCACACACAAGTGGCGAAGGACCTCAACCAACTTAGTGTACGTGATTGGTGATGGCTGTGCTGGCTGTAGTCGCTTTTTGATTAAGGCCCAAGAACATACCGGTCTGTAGCGCCACGAAGAAGAAGAAGAACTTGAGGGTTAGAGGAAGAGACACATGATAGCCCATTTGTATCATGACGATACCCTTTGAAAGATCCTCTTCCACACTCTTGTGAAAGGGGAGAGGAAAGCGGATTAAAAGTTCTGATCGGTGCGATTGTGACATCAAGTTTTTTACCCTACATAGTCAGTGTAGCGTAGCCGCTTCGCTTCTTCTCAAGCTCCTCTTTTTCTTGACCTCGTTCATGGTGTAAGTTACTCCAAGGTGAACCATTATCGTGATAGCGCTTCAAGGATGTACGATTCACGTCCAAGTTGTCCTGGTGGTCATAAACTGAGCCAGAAGAATCTCTCTCCGACCCAAAGTTAGCCGCAAACAGGGAATGAATGTAGCGTCTAACTGGGATATCACAGCAGGCTGATCTAATACAAGAGGACCTACGGAAGGCCTTTAGTGGTTATGAAGCAGATGGAGGAAGTAGGACGCGTTTATATGGGACAACAAGCTCTCAATCTGCTAAGCCTACCACTACTACGCCTGTGTAAGCTCCGCTTGACAGTAAATATTATGTTGACGCCTTAAGCCATCTAAAATGAGAGCTGCTTAGCCATAAAACCCTACGGTCTGTGGGAGTACAGTCTTCTGTTTGAGGGAAAAGAAAAAAAGAGAAACACCGCACCTCCATCGATCCGATGACTCATACCTATTAGCACCAATGGACAACTCTATTTACGTCCACTAAGCCCGATTGGATTTTAATCACTTTTAACAACAGCCGCCTCCTCCAGCTGTCGTTCTACAACGACCCAATCCAGTTCCGTCCTGAATTCCAGTTTTGTCATCTACGACGGCACTTTTATAACCCAAAAGTCAACAAGTATGTCATCGAAGCAATGCAATTGGAGTCTCAATTGGAGACCAAACTGGTCGCATTTTAATTCACAAGGGAACGCTACGAATCATAGTGTCCCAACTGATAACATTCGCTTTGTGTCATCTACCGCGTGCGCGACGATGTTTCGAAATGTCAACAGATGATTAATCAACGTGTGATTCGAACTGTCCGTGGATTATTGTGAACGTTGAAAGGAAAATGGGAGTACTGATGAAGAACGATCGCGTCCACGGAGCGTGCCAGTACGTTAATTGGAACAAGAACATCTAGTATGACGGAGTGGGCACGTGTGATCTAGTTTAAAATATGTAGGTCGCTTGTAAAAATCATTCACTGTCTTACCATGCTGTCCGGTATTGACGCCACAGAGGATCGGCACCATGAAATTCATATTTTGCCCAGACACGATGAACTGATCCTGCAGACAGTCGCCATCCGTCGGTCTGTTCAGCTGAGGAGCACAAGACTTATATATTTGCCCTACGCCAATTGATATCTAACACTTACCTCGAACATGAGAAAGTCCATCCGCACTTGCCGCACATTAGGTCTAAGGTCGACGATCAACACGCAAATCAGTGGTTCGATCACTGGCGCTGGATAGCCCGGACTCTCAAAGTATACCAACGACTGACTAGTGACTGCTCCACACCCGTACTTAACTGAAAAGTCACCACATTAAACAAGTTCTTGAGCTAAACCAGATCTTTGTTTCATTTACAAACACAACAGACTCCAATGCCACTTGCGCACGCTCCCATCGCGACGCCGCCCAAACTCTTGCACTCAAATTCGTGGTAGCACACCCCATGGAGCGGTCGAATATTGCTAACCGTCACCGAGCACTTGGAGTTCTCGAACTGAAACACTTCGAATAAGCTCAGGAATCCTTTTCCCTTGCCGTGTGGACTACGGAACAGTGTCGAATCTGACGCAGAACCGTACAGGAGGTTTTTCAAACCTTCACCGATCAACTGCGCGGTCTTTGCTGTCGTCGGCTCATCGGGCTTCATTATACTCGTCGAGATTTCGGATGATGAGGCAACGTCCTCAAGCACGGTATCCTTCATCAAGCTAGGTGTGGGAACTTCAGTTTCAACTGGCACCTCAGCCACCTCAATCGGTTCGTCGTGGACATCTACCACCTGCGAGCTTGAGGCTTCTCGCATTTTATCCGATGGCTCGTAGCGCAGGTTGTATGCTCGTCTATAGTTGATTGGATGCTGGCCGATCTCGACGTTTGACATTAAATCATTCAAACTGTGTCGTGTGATGAACGCGGGTGCAAATGTCAAACTCATGCCATCGTACACAAGTGTCCCGATAAGAATAACTCTCAGTACCGTCACGAGCATTGTGATGAGCTCGTCGCGAATGTCGTCGTCTGACTGTCTGCCACGGGGAGAGTGTGATGATTGTAATCTGTACGTTTGGTTCCTTCGTCGTCGCTTCGTCTTGGCTGATGACAATGACAATGACTGGATGCTAAGGTGGCATTTATGGCTTCTACTGGAGCATTAATTGTCACAGTGACCTTTATTTTCCGTTCACGGTGTATGCGGTTCTGCACAGTTGTCGTGTATGGAACATATCGTATGAGCGACTCTTAAGTGGTGGGTGGTGGAAGCGGTTGAGTTTTCTTCTTTAATTGACGCGTGGAGCGGTTTGATGTTTTCACGAGCTGTTTACGTCTGGAAGTTGACTGCTGCCGTCATAAAAGTTTTAAATGGGCACTAGACGCTGGTAGTTTAGGAATATTCTTCGAGAGTCAAGGTGACCTAAATGTGCTATTGACGTTGGTTGAGGTAACTCTTGTAGTTGACCTTAAGTTTACGTCGCTCGTACAGTTAAGATACGCTGTTTGAGCAGCACCTTAACTAGGATTACACGACAGCCGCATACTTGTTGATGGACCAAAGCATCAAGATCCTATGGTAGAAGTTGTCCATGAGTACTCAGTGTCTTGGTTGTAGTACGGGGAGAGTGGTCAACGAGGACCAGTACTTTAGTCTGAGCCCTTCTTCGGGCGCCTTGTCGTGGCGGGAGGCTTAAGAGGTCATAGACCTCAAACTAAGACTCGAAGACCCAAAACTGAATGGACAAACCAAAGGAATTGTGTACTCCAGGTGGCACCCGCAACAGCGGAAATCCACCCGCGATCTCTTTGATCGCGGTCGGGGCAAGGATTCTGGAGGCCCCGACATTCATTTTCAACCCTACGGCAGCCCGGAACGACACCGGCTCCTGCGGCTCACTGTCTAATCACCTGGTCCGATTGAGCATGAGCGGTGCATCCGGCGGAGGCGACACCAACGATGGCGCGGAACGGGAAACCGCAAGGGTGAAACGCGCCCTGGAATTGGGACGTACTGCTGAATGCACTGTTAAGTGCCAAAAAAGTAGAGGTAAGAGGCGTGCCCGAAAATTGTGCAAAGAGGCTAACAAAGCCGAAGGCACAATGGTCGAGGCTAAACCTCTGGGGGAACCAGTAAAGAGAGTTAGGCCGACGGAGGTATCTCGTACCGAAATCGATCCGAATCTTCTCCCTGAGCTCTACCCCTCTCTCGAAGGTGCGCAGCACGGAAAGCGTCGGCGGTTGGGATAGCTGCTGAGGGAGGCATAAGCATGTCTGCACTTTTGGCATGCGCCTCCAACTTTCTTCCTCTTACTGGGAAGGTTCAACTACCCAGTAAGAACGTGATCAGTTCCCGTAATGACGGAGCCCGAAGCTTTCAGGTTTCTGCTATAGCTGACTCCGAACGCAGAAGGTGAAGTCGTTACGGGATCTAGCAGTCCTCGAACTGTCCCAAGCCGGCGTCGGAAGGGAACAGGAGCTTTAACCGAAAAAGGTAAGAGCTCCCGCAAACAGAAGACCGCCGCTAAGGATTTCCTTGCTAGGGAAAGAGTGTGCGATGCCTCCCTCTCCGGTGGGGCGGCGGGAAATCGGGGTCCAATGGCAGACGTGGTGGCCCAGAGGGATCAAAGCATAGGCCAGAAGGCGAAGATAGCCAAAAACTGCTCCTTGGAGGCGGGCACATCACACAACAAAACCCCTTGCTCCGAGAAGGAGATTCAAGTGACCTTAAGGAGCCGAAGCAGCTCTCTTATAAAGAGGTGGCCATCTCCTCTGAAAATGTCAGGATAGTTTTTATCCAGATCAATCTAGAGCATTGCAAGGCTGCTACTGCTCTTTTAAGTAGTAGAATTGCATGCAGTAGTACAAATCACGTTGTATCCATTCAAGAACCGTAGGTGTGGACTACACGCCTATGTGGCCTTGGTGGTATACGTGATGCTACAATTCTTTATGATAAGCGATCCGAAAGGCCTAGGATCTGCCTCATCATATCGAACTCATTATTGGCAACCAAACTTGGACACTTTTGTGGACAAGATCTGGTGGCTGCTAGAGTAAGCTATAAAACGCACAGAGCAATAAAACACTTCCCCTACGACTCGATACCACCTCCACCGCCGAAGGTAGTTTCTAAACTCGTAGAGTACTGTGAAGCCAGAAAGATTGGTTTCATCATGTGTTGCGATGCTTATGCCCAAAACACTGCTTGGGGCAGCAGCAAGTGTAACACAAGAGGGGACCGTCTTTTATATTCATTCTCTCATCTGACCTTACCATCAACAATGTTGGCTATCAACCAACGTTATTTACGACAAGACGAGAGGAGGTGATTGAACTGACAGACTTGTGAAGAACACCACTAACTGGCGAGTCTTGCCTGATGCTACGCTGTCGGACCATTCCGATTAAGTTGTGGGATCTCTTCCTTGCAACCTAGACGGAATATGAGAAGGACGGACTGGGTACGGTTAGAGAGGAGCTTGAGAAATCCACTCAGGCCCTACCTAAACTTAGAATAAAACAATTGGTAGAGAACGCTGTTCATAACCTAAATAGCGTCATCAACATTTGTTTTGACCTCCCATGTCCTGTCAGCAAACCTCCCTGCAGGAAATTGGTCCCCTGGTGGACTCCAAAGTCTTCGCAGAGAAGTCAGAAGTCTTTAGAATAGATCGCTCAAATCGAATTCAGAATAAGACTGGAACAAGTATCGGTCGAAGCAGAAAGAATATAAGGACCTCCTGCGAAGAGATTAAGTCTCTGAGTGCGACTAGCAAGTTGGTTAAAGCCCTCAAACGGAAAAAACCGACAAAGCTAGATGCACTCAGAAAATCTGATGGTACCTTTACTGAGTCTAAAGCGGAAACTCTTAGGTTATTGTTTGAGACTCATTTCCCGGTAAATGAGATCGCCATCAGCACGTTGCACACTCCTTCAAGGGAAACTGCAACTGAAACGATGAAAACAACTCGGCGTAGCTGGTATATTGCGTCGCGCTTGGTTACCACTGGAGCTATTGAATTTGCTGTGGCATCCCTCGATGGCTTCAAATCGCCGGGCACTGACGGGATGTATCCTGTTATGCTGCAAAAAGGTATAAGGCAGCTGCTTCCTACTTTGAAAATAATTTTCACTGCTAGCCTACCCACACCTTGGCACACAGTGTAAGTGGTCTTCATTCCCAAAATGGGAAAAGAGGACTACTCATTTGCCAAGGGCTTCGGACCAATTAGTCTAACATCCCTCCTGCTGAAAGGCATGGAGAGACTGGTAGAGTTGTACGTGCGCAAACTTGCCTTTCGAATGCATCCTTTTTCGGAGATGCTTACCAGCGCGGAAAATCCTGCGAGACTGCGCTTCAGAATCTAGTTGGGAGAATTGAATGCGCGCTCGAAAGGAAAGAGTACGCGCTGGGCAATTTTATCGACATGGAGGGAGCTTTTGATAACGCAACTTTTGACATCATGTGCAACGCAGACATCATGGCGTAGATGAAGCAATGGTCCTATGGATCTAACCAATGCTCATGCACAGGATATTGACCGCTGATGCAGGCCCCGACCAATTTGTCAAATCTAACGTAAACAGGGCCTGCCCTCATGGTGGCATCTTGTCTCCCCTGTTATGGTGCATAGTGGTCAATTCTCTGCTTGATGCTCTCAATGCCTCTGGAATCTATGCCCAGGCCTATGCGGATGATATCGCCATTCTTTCTGTCGGTTCGTGTTCAGCGACTGTCCGTCTCAAAGCACAGGCGGCGCTAAATGTGATCGATGATTGGTGTACCAGAAATGGGTTGTCAATCAATCCTCTTAAGACCGATGTCGTTCTCTTTTCGAGAAGGAGGATAAATACTAGCATGACTCAGCTAATACTAAAAGGCACTTCCATCCCGATATTCAAGGAGGCTAAGTATCTAGGAGTCATCTTAGATAGCAGGCTTCTCTGGTCAAAGCATGTTGAGTCAAAAACCACCAAAGCGCTGTTAGCTTGGGCCTATCGCCGGCAAAGGTCCTTTGGATCTACACGGCAATGATAAGACCTATAATCTCATATGCATCGGTTGTCTGGTGGAACAGACTAAAACGCAAACACGTCGTAGCCTCTTTCACCAAACTCCAAAGAACGGTCTGTCTCAGCTGCACGGGGGCTTTCCCCAGCACGCCGGATGCTGCTCTAAATGCTATGACGAACCTTCCACCTATTGATATATTTATCAGAGGGTGTGCTCTGGGCTTTTGGTAACAGTAACAGTATGCTTGCGCAAGAATTGTCCTGCGACCCCTGTCTCAGGGACATGCCTTCTGACGCCCGTTACGCCCATTGCGGCGTAATTTTACAGTCAAGTTACCATAGCGTCAGGATTGGCTATGGCTGCATACTGAACCTGGAAAGGATAGTCTTTGCATTTTCACGGATGGCTTCCGGTCTGGGCGGGAGTCCGGTCTTGGGGTCTTCTTTGAGCGCGTGAGCATCCGACTGCACTTTTCGTTAGTGAAGTATGCGTCTGTCTTCCAATCAGAGACATACGCAATCCTAATGGCCATGCACTATGCTCCAAACTAGCTCCAAATTAGTGTTTGAACTCAAGTCCTTCCTGAACAAAGTCCGCAGACTAAATTCATTAAGGCTTGTATGGGTTCCACGTCACGCTGGGATCCCAGGAAATGAGATCTCTGATGAACTCGCCAGAATGGGTTCAGAGAAGAGCTTCTCAGGACCTGAACCCGCTCTAGGTCTACCTGCGTCCACACACAACCGTAGATGGCGGGATGGAGGGATTGTCCGGGTTGCAGGGTGACTAAGCGCGTATGCTCTGATGTCTGCAAAAAATCTGCAGCATTCCTCCTGTCTTTAAGGAGAATCGACTGCAGAAGGCTTGTGGGAGTTATCACGGGCCAGTACACATTTGCCAAGCATCTCTACGTGCTTGGCATCAGTGAGACGCCTACCTAAGCTGCATGTTGCGAGGAGGAGGATGACACTGCAGAGCATTTCCTCTGTGATTGTCCCGCCTTTGCTCGCCCACGGTGGCGCACCGTTGGAGCCGACGTGGTGTGTGCCGAATCCCTTAGCTCTACATCACTGAAGCTCCTTTAAATTTTTCTCCGGAAAACGGGGAAAACACAGTAAAGTAAGGTGTCTGTCTGGAGTACAATTGACCAGTGTTTGCGTCTGAGTGCTCCAGCGGATAGCAGAAGCCTTCAATAAAAAAAATAAAAAAAGAAAATATTCCTCTATACGGCGACAGTACCTTCTGTACTTGTTATTTTAAAAGCTACTTGCCCCAGCTTACTTTAGAGCTTCTTTCAACTACCAACAGATTCGAAGTATACCACGTTAATCCGCTGTATCCTCACTCTCCACTTCAATCAACCTCTCACTTGTTCATTCCACATTCAAATAAACGCCTACGGGCAGAACAATATAGCTTCGACTTGCCGTCCATCGACCTCTCTGTGACCCACTTTGCGTCGAATTTTCAAAACGACCCCACACTCAAAATCTGAATGTAACGTCAGTATTCCATGAAAATTGAATCAAAACAATTTATTTTTTCGATTTTTTCGTTTTGTATTCAGTTCGTATTTAACGCCACTTTTCCGCAAATCCACACACTCACATCCGACCACTTGACCAACTTAACCAAGAAGGACTTACGGACGGAAGACCAATATTAATCGGCAAAACTAAAACCAAAAACCAAAAAAAAAAAAAAAACCAAAACAACTGAAGAAAAATAACGAATAGGAAATGGCAACCAAGAATTCGAAGCCTACGGAATTGACCGATATACCGCTGACCCTCGAGCAAGGCGACAATGTTGGCATGGGCGCAACCAAGCCCGACAAGTTGAAGACAAATTCGCTGAAGCGTTTCTTTCGAACAGCAAAAGGCGGCACTGGTGGCAGCATGGCCTCAACTACCGATGGCGGCCCGAACACAATGCTAAGAACCGATACGTCATTTCAAATGCGATTCGGTAGCTTCCGCAAAGCCGATGGTAACTATACACATGTACATCATCCATATATCGGTGATTTTGTATTCCTCCCAATTAGATTTACCAACAGCCAATGACGAACTAGAAGCCGGCTCCTCGGCAGATCCTCCAGGTTCTAAATTACCAAACAGCGATAGTCGATTGAGTCTACATGAGCGGCTGTCAAGCTTCTGGAATAATGTGTTTAAGAAGACATCGAAGAAATCTACCGAAGACAAGGACAATACCTCTCAGGAATCAGACATCGTTCCGTCAAATGAACTCAATCCGATCGAACAAAATCAATCTGAAAAGTTGTAATATGTATGTATGTGCCCGTAGTGCATCTGTTCATATCCACACACTTGTACACCATAATCCACCATTCGCCTTTGTGACTTGAGAATAAAATGAATTTCAAATGCCATGGGTCATTGTAAATCCTTTCCAGGATACGCCACAGGAAACCCCATACGAACATCAATAGGTCATAGGTGCAACGTGCTCATATTCACACACACCAGCTGGGTTATGTCTATCCGTTCATCCCTTGCGCTATGTTTTGAAATTTCGTCGAAGTCCTAGAAGTGGATCATTTGATTGTAAAACGAAAGTGAGACCCTGAAGAAGGGGTGGGTAAATGGTGTTAAATAACCATTCTGTTCGGAATACGAAATCACAACTTCAGACGAGTGGATTGTTATTACCGGGCTGGGCGCAAGGAACACCAGAATTGGGTAGCATTGGCTAATGGTCGAGCAAATGCGTCGAATTATTTACTTAATTACTGGCAAATGGTTAGAATGTAATATGGGACAGGTGGTGTGGTGGTTACTGGAACCACAGGGTGTTTCCTCTCCGACATTGGGTTACTGCAATTGGGGTGGAGTTACTTGATACCATATGCTGTTGACGGAATAATGTCGCAATCGATTTAGGTTGTTTGCAATTCATTCAAGGGCTTCGCACACTTGGTGGTGATTTGCTGTGTCCTTGCGTGTTGAATTCGAGAATGAGTGAAGGACAGACGAGGAATATCTGACTTGTAAGTACTATTCTAGTCTACCAATCTAGTTACTTATTTATCAGGCCGGCAATCCATGGAGGATCTGAGCTATAGCTGCCTTCCATCCTTGACGGACACGCTGCATCCAGTTATTAAGACTAAGTTGTCTTGGTCTTTATACCGGGGAATCAGTCTTCCTCTTCGCTCTTAGCTGGAGCGTTGGTGTTCATGCGCTCGATATAGCCGAACCAATGTAATCGACGGATACACAGAGATGATGTGTATCGATTTGAAACTCGCTGGTCTTTTCCAGGATTTGTCGAAGTGTGAATATTTGGTCTATAGTCGGAAGCCGCACTGGTAGCAGCCGATTAGTGCGGTGCAAAAGGGCTTTCAACATTCACACAGTACGCTGGACAGTATTTTGTATACGACATTGAGCAGGTACATACCTCTATAGTTCTTGCAGGAGTGCCTTTCTTAAAGCCTCCTGCAAGGCTTATAGCTTTCTTACAAAAGGCCCGTATTTTACGTTTGTCCCTAGCTTTACGGGCTGTACAGCGACATGAGTCTAATCAGGCGTCATGTCTTGGCCTTGTTGAGCGAATACACACCGCAGCTCCAGCAAAAAGAGTTCAACCCCGAGGGACGAAGAAGCAGAGGACAGCCGCATCTATGATGGCGCATACATATGGACAGGGAGCTCAACCAACTGGGCGAGCGACACTGGCAACAGCTAGCAAAAGATCGTGCTAGCTGGAAAGGCTTTTTGGTTGGATCCCGGTTCACCCCGAACTGTAGTGCCACCTAAATAAGTAAGTACAGGCAGAGACTAAGTGTAAACTGAGAGCCGCCAGATCGCTACAAAGTTGGTGCAAGAAAGGTTGAGTGACAGCTGGAATGTCGCTGTGAATAAGTATTAGATGACCTGGGCGAATTTTGATTGGTTCTGACACATGACCAAAGACTTTCGCTACCTTTGAGACAACGAAGAATTGTTGTCCCAAAGGCAAATTGTAAAAGGAACCTGGCCCTCCAGGTTGGGAGTTTTGCTTAGGGTTAACATCCCTATCACGAAAAAACCACTTGTTACGAACCGACAACAAGCCTCGGATACCGACGATTTCAATGTTGACGACCCCGCAAACACAATAAGGATTTACGAGTCTGCACCTGAAATGTGAGGCTCCTCAGCAGGCCAGGTGCGGGCAATCAATTGGAAAAAGCCCTGGATTGCTACAAGGAAGACACTACCGCGCTCTAAGAAGTGCGACGGGATGGACCAGACTATTGGCCATTGCTACAAGGAAAACAGGCAACGCTTATTTGGGTGCGGATTTGTTATTCGCCTCATAACAATCGGCATCAAGGATACACTGGGAAATATTACCCTAATATGCGCGCAAGAAAAGGTGATGGACTCAAGGATGACTTTTATGATCTCATAGACCGAACGTAGGCCGAATTCCCCAGTTTTGACACCAACATCATACTAGGAGATTTCAACGCAAAGCTGGGCAAAGGAGACATATTTCGATCGACCATAGGAAAGCAAAGCCTCCATAACGCCACATCCGACAACGGAATTAGGCTAATCGATTTGCTAACGGGGCGTAACCTCTTTGTAGCAAGCACACGATTCCCCCATCTAAACATCCACAACCAGATTGATCACATTGCGATCGACGCCAAACACTCCTCCAACATTCTCGACGTACAAACCTTCCGAGCAGCCAACATTGATTCGGACCACTACCATGTTTGTAGCCAAGGTACGAACGAGGATATCAAGAATGCTTGGAAGTCGAGTAGGACAACGTAAGTTTGACGTCGGAAAGCTACAAGAGACTGCCAGAATCTTTGCCGATCGTGTCTCCTTCAAGCTCTCTCAAAATCCACCCACAGCAGCGCAAACAATAGAGCAGGAATGGGCGCATTGCCAGAGCGCCATCAGAGACGCTGCCTCTGAGGTGCTGGGTTTCAAACCGCCACCACCTAGGAAACCTTGGTTCAATGAACAATGCGAACAAGCCCATGCAACAAAAGAAGAGGTATATAGAGCCACAGAGCAATGACGAACCAGAGCTGCTCGCGAAATTTATGAGCAGGTGAAAGAAATAGAGAACGGAAAGCGTGAGATCGAGGAGATGGTGAGATGCTTCCGCAGGAATGACGCCCCGAAGTCTTACAATAAGGTAAAACGAACACGCCATGGCTACAAGGCCAGAGCGGAGGCCTGAAGGGATGAAAATGGAGAACTGGTAGTGGAATCACAGTCGATGCTGAGGATTTGGCAAGACCACTTCTGCAGACTGTATAACGGTGATGACCGACAAGATACCGCTCTCAGGCAGAATGATCCAATCGTGATGGACGACGACGTAAGAGAATTTCGTCCACCCGACCTAGGCGAAGTCAAAATAACAATATCAAGAATTAAGTCTGCGGGCGCAGACGGCCTGTCTGCTGAGCTTTTTAAGGCGGCTAGAGATGAGCTGGTAAGGTGCATGCGCCATCTCATTTGCAAGGTATGGTCGAAGCAAAACTTGCCCGACGAATGGAGTCTCAGCATCCTTTCCTCGGTCCATAAGAAAGGAGACCCCTATAACTGCGCCAACTACAGGGAAAAAATGTCAACTACAGGGGTCGGTTATGAACAAACCGAGACCTTTGATGTTGAAAACGGATTCAGACAAGATGACAAGCTGTCATGCTACTTTTTCAACATCGTGCTTGAAAAGATCGTGCAAGAGTCACTGGCCAACACAAGAGGTACGATTTATTTCACGTCATTGCGGCGTACGCAATTGCTTGCGTACGCCGACGACATTGACGTGATTGGACGGACACAGCGAGACGTCAATGAGGCCTTTGTCAGCATTGAGGTAGAAGTGGCTAAGATGAGTCTCAAGGTTAATGAGGGTAAAACCAAATATCTACTTTCATCTAAAAGAGACGGACAACACCGACGTATTGGCCAGAACGTCACCATGGGCGGATATAACTTTGAAGTAGTCAAGGAATTCGTCTACCTTGGCTCACTGAAGACCAGCGACAACAACACCAGCGCTGAGATAAATCGCAGAATCACTCTTGCCAACCGCTGTTTCCTTGGGCTCAAGAGGCAATTGAGAAGTAGAGCCCTCCCTCGGAAAACCAAGGAGACACTATATAAGACCTTAATCATCCCATTCCTCCCTTACGGCGCAGAGACTAAGGTGGCTAGGCCATGTAGAGCGTATGGAAAATACAGCTCCGACCCGAAGACTCTTCGAGTCCACCCCGAAAGGAAGGCGCGGCAGAGGACGGCCGCATCAACGGCGGCGCACGCAGGTGGCAGGGGACCTTAACCAACTGGGCGAGCGGCGCTGGAAACAGCTGGCCAAAGTCCGTGCCAGCTGGAGACGCTTGTTGGATGAGGCCCAGGTTCACCACGGACTGTAGCGCCACCTAAATAAGTAAGTAAGTAATAAGCAATAGCAAAAATATTGTAGTCAAATAGAGGATCATCTATCGCCATATCTACTACAAACTGCTTGTGCAACAGCTTAGTAAAGCTAGTGTGAGACATATCATACCTTCCTCCAAAGAAACCTTGGCAAACGATCTGTATATTAATGGAAACTTCCGGTAAGGCTATAGTTGCCGATCGATAGCAATAACATCACGTTCCAAAGCTCCCAAACACGCACGACTTGAATGTATATACGTGGGACCCAGACCATCAAGCTAGAATAGACAACTTGTCATCGTGCTAAACCTCCCAGACGCTTCTGTCATAATTCTTCGAAATTCTTCGCACCTGCCCGGGCCTGAAAACGTGCATCAAGTCAAGGCAAAATAAAAAAATGATAAACAAAATCACTTCCTGTTGCGAGTAAAACAGATCCCAAGATCGATCCCGACCGCCGCCGTGATTGAATGATAATTAGCAACCTCCGGCGTAGGTAGCGTCATCATCATCGACAGGAACCGGCAGTTTGATGCTCCGCATCGCATGCATAATTATTTGCACAAATCCAATGAGAAAACGTTTTCAAATTCACATTTTTTTGTTTATGTTTTTCAAAAACACCCATTCGCCCAATCGCTCATTCATGGAACGAAGCAACAGACATCACACAACGGGTGAAAAACAACGTCGAAAATCGTTTACACATTTTTCTACAACTCGTCGAAGCCCACAATGAAATGTAGTGTGGCCGAGTGCTATCGGGTGTGCCATCGGCTACTCTGGAACTGACTATTGTCAGTCTGTCCATTCATGAATGTAACTATACACTAAGCGATTGTGTGCATCTCGAATTGAGTCAAGTGAGCTGGCCTTCGCCCTCCATCTGTCCATCGGTTCATCTCCAAGTTGGTGGTGATCCTGTTGTGCATGGTGCTTCTGGCGCTTTCTTGTCCTTCCCTTGGGCAAGTACATTCGGAAATACTCGCACACTCCTCAAGCAGCACAACATCCCATTGTTGTCCTCATGCGAAAAGGTCCTCGTCCACAATCGAAATAATGCGGGGCAAAAACACGACAAAGAAAACGAGCCAAAGATGAATGAACGCCAACACGATGAGCCCCGATACGGGCTGGGGCGGCAGCGACCAGAAGCCAGAAGAGCAAAGTTGAATGCCTTGCATTTTAATGACTCCACGAGAGAATGGAATCGGATCTCGATGTTGTTATACTTCGGTGTCATTGTTTTTATGAAGTTTTTCTGTTTCCTCTGATTGCCATTGTCTGCCATTCGAGTCCGGGAGTAGAGAGTGTGGGCTTGGATGCAAGGTGTCCTTTTGAGTGCTGCGAATTATGTCCTGCACTTAATTAGTTATGACGGATGAGTGCGTTGACGATGCACTGCAGGAAATTGAATTCATTCCGTATTTATTACTGATGACAACACGTCGTTGGTGTCTGCCCAGGTCGGGATAGTCAGGAGGTTTTGCATTTACGACTGTAATGAGAACCATAACGAGTTCCTCGTTTAATTGGTTTTACCGTGAAATGAAGGATCCTAGAATAGCTCTGAGCTTTGAATTATTCAGAATTTGTCATTGGTTACATGGGAGGGCTGCCATCACATAACTTCTGGAAATTCGTCAGATACACGACTTATGTGGCATTGAACGCCGTCTACTGCGACTCCAAAGGAGATTCTAGGACTTGAGCCATGTTAGTCGTTATTAGACCAAATCTACGGCAGTTACGAATGGATCATCAGACAGTCAAAATAATCGACGACTTTGTGAACCCATAACCCACATGGCTTACCAGGAAGCTAATGCAAATCCTTACACATTCGTAAAAGACACGTCAGTCAACAGTCTGGGCAGTCTTGCAATGCACGTAACGACTATGCATTTGCACAATATTGCGGGATGTGAAATAGAGGTTACACATATCCTCGTCTTAAGGGCGGATTGTACTGATGGGCAAAAGAAATCGTAAGGTATCTGCTTGAACCCTTCTAGAGAAGGTGAAAAATCAACGGACAACCTCACAAGAAGTGGTGGAAACTTGCATGATCCTTTGTCCAACTGACTAGGTACCACGAGCTTGCTTATGGTTTGAACGATTGGGCAGTATGGTGGCGGAAAGTATCCGCAAAGACGGATTGCAATGCAGTCCTCGAGCGGGAAAAGCAGGATCCGTCCGCGCATTTATTCGATTGCAAGAAATATTGCGATTCACGGACGTGAACGCTATACCAGGCCAGCTTGGATCCTGCAAGCTATCTTCAGACCTTCTAGACGAAACATCATAGTCGTTCATTTTCATTTCACTTCAGACCTTAGCAAGTGTCTCCCCAGCGTGCCCAGGAGCATTGCTCTCTATTAACAGAGCGTTCAGGTTGTATTTCTTGAAATGTTGAATGGCAAAGTTCTTGGATTTTCGATAACGCGGGTTTTCGTCTGGCCCACCATCTACGAAGACGATGATCACTGACTTCACGGTGTTCGATTCTGTTATCATTAAAGCACTGATAAAAGTGATTCAAAATCACAAGCATGCGTGTTCTCCGTGTAAGATGCGTGTTTCCCACTCCTAATGGATATGTGTGTGCTGTAACCCACAGCTTCTTCCTTACCGAAACCGTCAGGATCCACGTTGACACTGGCTCATTACATACCTACTCTGATGGCGCTACAGTTCCGGGTGAACCAGGGCCTCAACCAACAAGCCTCTCCAGCCGGCCCGATCTTCGGCCAGCCGCTTCCAGTGCCGCACGCCCAGTTGGTTGAGGTCACCTTCCACCTGTGCGCGCCACCTTAAATGCGGTCGTCCTCTGCTGCGTCGTCCCTCGGGGTTGGAGTCGAAGACTCTTCGGGCCGGAGCGTTGATGTCCATTCGCTCCACATGGCCTAACCATCTTAGTCGTTGGATCCGAAGACCTCTAACCAGGCCGATGTCGCTGTACAGCCCGTACTGTTCTTGGTTGAATCTCCTCCTCCATTCTCCGTTTACACAAACGGGACCAAAGATTGCACGCAGAATTTTCCTCTCGAAACGTCCAAGAGCCTCTTCATCCGCTTTTGACAACGTCCAAGCCTCAGCGCCGTAGAGGAGGACCGGGATGATTAAAGTTTTGTAGAGGGAAACCTTAGTTTTTCGAGAGAGGGCTCTACTACTCAATTGCCTCTTGAGCCCGAAGAAGCAGCGATTGGCAAGAGTTATTCTGCGTTTTATCTCAGCGCTGGTGTCGTTGCTGCTTGTCACTATCGAGCCAAGGTAGACGAAGTCCTTGACTACTTCAAAAATATAGCTGCCGAAGGTGACGTTCTGACCAAGACGTCGGTGTTGTGCGTCTCTCTTGGATGACAGCATATATTTGGTCTTGTCCCCATTTACCCTTAGACCCACATTCGCCGCTTCTGCTTCAATGCTTGTGAACGCCTCATTGACGTCTCGCTTTGTTCGTTCAATAACGTCAATGTCATCTGCGTAGGCAAGCAATTGTGTGAACTTGAAGTAGATCGTACCTCTTGTATTGGCCGCAGAGTCCCGCACGATATTTTCAAGAAATATGTTGAAGAAATCACATGACAGTGCGTCACCCTGTCTAAAACCTTTTTTCACCTCCGACCTTAATGGAGCAGTGAGAGTTCTCCATAGTCATCCTGCATAGTCTGACAAGTTTGGCAGGAATGTTAAAACATGACATGGCTCTGTATAGCTCGTCTGTATAAACACTGTCATACGCGGCTTTAAAGTCGACGAAAAGATGGTGCGTGTCGACCTGGAATTCATGGGTCTTCTCCAAGATCTGCCGTAGTGTAAATATTTGGTCCATCGTGGATTTTCCTGGCCTGAAACCACACTGGTAGGAACCTATCAGATTGTCCACGAACGGTGTCAGGTTCTTACATAGTACGGCAGAGAGGGTCTTGTACGCGATGTTCAGGAGGCTTATCGCTCTGTAATTGGCGCAGTCATAGGGGTCTCCATTCTTATGGACCGGGCAAACGATACTGAGATTCCATTCATCGGGCATGCGTTCTTCCGACCATATCTTGCAGATGAGTTGGTGCATATTCCTAACCAGCTCATCGCCAGCTGCTTTGAACAGCTCCGCGGGGAGTCCGTCTGCTTCAGCAGCTTTATAAGACTTAAGTTTCGATATCGCTATCTTAACATCGTCTAGGTCGGGTGGACGGGATTCTCCTTCGTCTTCGTCCATTGTGAATGGTTCGCTCTGCCTGACGGCGGCATTTTGACTATCATCGCCGTTATACAGTCTGCAGAAGGGGTCCTTCCACAATCTCAGCATCGACTGTGACTCCACTACTAGTTGTCCATTCATCGCTGTAGGCTTCTGCTCTGGCTTTATAGCCTAGGCATGTTCGTTTTACTTTCTGGTACTTTCTCTCCATCTCCTCGATCTCGCGCTTCTCGTGCTCCTTCTTTTTCCTTCTCAGAAGCGCATGCTCCTCCCTCCTTTTCTGTTCATAGAGCTCGCGGGCAGCTCTCGTCCGTCGATGCAATGTGGCCATGTATGCATTCTGTATCTCTACATGGGCCTGTCTGCACTCATCATCAAACCAGGGGTTTCTCGACGGTGGTGGCTCGAAACCGAGTATATCTGAGGCGGCCTCTCTAATGGCTTTCTGACAACGACTCCATTGCTGTTCTATGGTTTCTACAGATTGCATCGGGACCTAGGAGAGCTTGAGGGAGACTTGATCGGCGAAGGTTCTGGCGGTCTCCTGCGATTGCAGCTTTCCGACGTTAAATTTTGGTGTTCTTACTCGACTCTGTTGGTTCCGAGAAATTCGCATCCGTACCTTGGCTGCAACATGGTAATGATCCGAGTCGATGTTGGCTCCTCGAAAGTTTCGGACATCTAGGATGCTGGAGGAGTATCTGCCGTCGATCGCAATATGATCAATTTGGTTGGTTGTCGATTGATCGGAAGACCGCCAGGTCCCCTTATGGATGTTGAGGTGTGGGAATCGTGTACTTGCTACTACCAGGTTATGTCCCGCCATAATGTCCACTAGCCTTAGTCCGTTTTCTGACGTGGTGTTGTGTAGGCTGTGCTTTCCAATGACCCATTCAAAGATAGCTTCCTTACCCAGCTTCGCATTGAAATCTCCTAGAACGATTTCGGTGTCATAGCTGGGACATTGCGCATACGTTCTTCCTAGGAGATCATAGAAGTCGTCTTTATGTCGGTCATCTTTCTCCTCTGTGGGGGCGTGGACACATAGCAAGCTTATATTGCCGAGATTGGCCTAGATGCGGATAGTTATGAGGCGTTCGCTTACATACTAGAAGCTTAAGACTTTTTTCCTGAGTCTGCCTCGAAAATCAAATCCGCATCCTAATAAGCGTTGTTTACTTTCTCTGTAGCAGTTTCCGTAGTATATATCACAGTTTTTTATCCGCTTTTTGCCTGGCCCATCCCATCGCACTTCTTGGAGCGTGGTAATGTCTGCCTTATAGCAGTCCAAAGAGTTGACCAGTTGTTCGGCTGCACCTGGTCTGTTGAGGGACCTAACGTTCCAGGTGCAGAACCGAAATTCGTTTCCTTTTTGACGTTTGCGGGGGTCGTCAACATGTAATCCGTCCGTATCCGAGGCTATTGGTTGTCTCTGAACAAAATTTTTGTTTTAAGCGATAGGGATGTTAGCCCTAAGCGCAACCCCCAATAGGGATGTTAGCCCTAAGCGCAACCCCCAACCTGGAGGGCCAGGTTCCTCTTTCCCCAGGAACAAGGGTCGGGTCGCTGCACACATTGGTCCACTACCTGGCGGGTGCCAGTATAGCTATCCAGGGGAGGCCACGCGGAGGCTGTGTGTCAACTTGGATTGAGCAGGGACAGAGATCGAAGCTGGCGTTTGCCAAGTTAAACGCGATCAACTTCTTTGCTCTGTTTGTTCGCTCCCTTCTCCCCCTGACACTGGCTTATACAGAGGAATAAGTTTGGATCGCCCTGCTACGATCCAGTCATGGTCAGGTAAAAGTTATTTTCATTGCCGGTAAACCTATTGGTACACGGGCCTTATCGTCTTGAGAGAGAACAAATACTACCAGAAGCGACGAGAGAGATTCCAAGGACCTAATGCAGCGGTGCGGAATTCTTCATCCTCGACCTTTTTGTGCATCTCTTGCTAACTTTACGGGTACGGTACGTACGTGTCTCCTTCCCTCTATGTGCTGCTTAGAGAATTTTGGAATCCCATCAACAACAGCCCCTCGTGCAGGTCGGACAGAGTAAGGCAACTCCTAATCATCTCTACACAGCGGCGTTCGTCAACAGCGCTGCTATGGATGGCAATGTTAATTATGGTCTCCAGAAGAGCAGTTTGCTGCCTTGCTTGTTTATTTTGCGACGTTCCTCCTCGGCGGGGTACTGGCAAGACCCCCCGTAGTATACTTGTCATGAAAAAGCTTCTCGACTCACGCCGTTCGGAATCGGCATTAAACTGTAGGTCCCTTTCACCTGTGTGAAAAATAAATCACACACAACATGGGTGATTGAGAGAAGCTTGGCTCTGGTCCTTCATGGGCTGTAACGACACCAAAGAAGAAGCAGAAACACTTATTTCTTAGTTCTTTAGTTAGTTGGC
Organism: Eumerus sabulonum; assembly: GCA_951905685.1. Taxonomy (NCBI): domain Eukaryota; kingdom Metazoa; phylum Arthropoda; class Insecta; order Diptera; family Syrphidae; genus Eumerus; species Eumerus sabulonum. The sequence continues at coordinate 14,802,053 of OX645060.1, forward strand.
ATTTTGTTGGCACAGTTACAGGGGCAAATTAGCATGAGAGCCTTCATAGGGTAAGAACAGCTGATGATGTAAATCTCCCTCTTTTGAGGGCATAATGAACTTGAAGACACCACCGAATACTGACTACGAAAACAAATTAAAAACACAACACAATGGGCTCAGGGGGAACCCCCAGAAGACGAAGCTTGTGCTATTCACCATAAAGCATACAATTCCGGAAGCCTACCTAATCACTTTACTTGGCACCAGGTTAATATACTCCTCCAGTGCCAAATACCTTGGCATTGTACAGATAGACAACTAACCTAGAAGAACAACACAACCGAGAGAGCAAAAAAAAGCAACTATAGCTCTATACACTTGCAAGAAAGCCTTAGGAAGAAATGGGGACTCAACCCCAAGCTCACCCTATGGCTCTACATTACAGTCGTTTGACCTATTCTAATGTATGGAGTGATAGTCTGTTGGACTGCGCTGGACAAGACAACATACCGTAAGCAATTCGAGAAGGTACAAAAGCTGGCATGCGTGTGCATCACTGGGGCCCTCAGATCCACCCCAACGGCAGCGCTACACATGATACTTCACCTTACACCACTCGATATAATTAACAAGCAAATTGCCACATATACGGCAATAAGACTGAAAACCAACTCGAAACGGGAGCTATATCACTGGCCACTCCTCCATCCTGAACAACAAGATAACTGCCATGGTAGAGCCCACCACAGTCTTTGAGAAGAAATTCCAGATAACTTACCCGGACAGACGTAACTGGTCCCGCCAAACGCAACCCCGCAGGAGCTGTGTGGACTTCTTAACTGACGGGTCAAAAACCAAAGACGGGGTGGGTAGTGGAGTATTCTGCAAACAATTAAACTGAGCCATGCTCTAAGACTACCAGAGGAGGCTCTGTCTTGGCTTAAGCGGAACTTAATATCTACTACGGATATTCGAATTCTCACAGACAGTCAAGCGGCCTTGAAATTGCTGGAGTCCTATGTGTACACTTCAAAAGTAAGCCTTGACTGTAGCCGACACACTCACTAGACAAGGAACGACGCAACAATCAAACAAGGCAGGTATACCTCTAGCAGCGCTTAAACTTAAGCTTAAAAACCTTGCCATGTCTGAGACGAACATGAGATGGACACAGGTACATACATACATACCTGCCTCATCACCAGGCAAATCCGGTCTCGGCTCGATAGTCAATGGACTAGGAGAATAATCTCCCCAAAAAGAACTGACAGCTACAACATCATTGGTGTCATCCCTGGTCACTGTCTCATTGGCAGTCATGCGCAAAAACTAAGGCAAGTTCCGGATGATTTCTGCAGAGGCTGCCTGGACGAAGAGGAGGTCGAATCCATCCACCACCTTCTCTGCGCCTGCCCGGCTTTCTGCACAAACAGGTGAAAGAGACCTACAGTTTAAGGCCGATTCCGAACGGCGTGAGTCGAGAAGCCGTTTCGTGGCAAGTATACTACGGGGGGTTTTGCCAGTGCACCACCAAGGAGGGTTGCCACAAAATAAACATTCGATGGCGTTGGTTTTATCAGCATCCGAGCTTGCCAAGCTTACCAAGATCTGCCGAAAACATCGCCCCAGTCCGTGAGAGTACGCAGAAGAATCCTACGCAGTCGATTTCGCATCGCTCACAAGAACTCGACCTTTCGCAGACTACAACGAAAGCGAATTTTGCTTCGTGACCGTGATCCATTCAAAATTCAACTGACCCAGGAGCTGAAGATAAACGACCATAGACAACGGCTTGTGTTCCCCGGATGGGCTCTGGAGCAGTAAGAACTGAATCTTATCTTCATCGAAAAATCATCTTCAGCGATGAGGCCCATTTATGGATGAATGGGTACATCAACAAACAAAATTGTCGAATTAGGGGCAATACCAATCAACGTAACATGCAAGAGCGTCCAATGCATCCCGCGTCGCAACCTGACTGCCACAAGATAGTGGTCCGAGTCAATGTTGGCTCCATTAAAAGTTCGTACATCCAGAATATCGGATGCGTGTCTGCCATCAATCGCAGTGTGATCAATCTGGTTGACGGTTGATTAATCCGGAGATCGCCAAGTCCCTTTGTGGATGTTGAGATGTGGAAAAACGCGTGCTAGCGACTAAAAGATTTCGCCACGTTGCGAAGTCTGTCAGCCTAAATCCATTTTCGGATGTAGTGTTGTGTAGGTTGTGCTTGCCAATGACCCTATCAAAAGGGTATCCTTGCCCAGTTTCGCGTTAAAGTCTCCCAGTGTCCTATTTAGGAGGTCGTAGAAGTCGCCTTTTGAAACGTCATCCTTGTCCTCGGTAGGGGCGTGAGCGCAAATTAGGCTGATGCTTGCGAATTTAGCCTTGTTGCGGATTGTCAAGACTTTTTGCCTAAGTCTACCTCTAATAACAAATCCGCATCCGAATAAGCATTGTCTTCTCTCCTTGTAGCAGTCGCCGTAGTAGATATCACAGTTTCTCATCCTCTTTTTGGCCGGTCCATGGCACTTTCTGGAACGCGGTAATATCTGCCCTTACTCCACTGCACCTTTTTATTAAAAAGGTCGGATTACGCAGTGCTACCAGAATTCTTCGCTCGGGAACAAGCTTGCCATGTAGACCCATGGGTTCCATGTCCATCTTGCAACACCTTTCCGAGCTGGATATGATTACCACGGTCTCGGACGCATTACCACACACCTTCACTTTTGACAGGAGATTTGAACTAGGGAAACCAGTGGTCCCGTGCTTAATGTCAAAGGCCTAAAGTGGTACACTGATGGCTCCAAGATGGCTTCTGGCGTTGGCGCCGACATCTTTGGACCAAATCGTAAGATCTCAAAGTCCCTTGGAATGAGTCCTAGCATCTTCTTAGCAGAATTACATGCCATCTTAACATGCGGGGTGGGTAGTGGAGTATTCCGCAAACAACTTAAGCTAAACAAAGCTCTAAAACTATCTAATCACTGCAGCGTTTTCCAGGCGGAACTGTTGGCAATAAAAGAGGCTCTGTCCTGGCTGAAGTGGAACGTGATATCCACCATGGATATCCGCATTCTCACGGATAGCCAAGCAGCCTTAAAGTCGCTGGAGTCCTATGTGTACACATCAAAAACTAGCCTCGACTGTCGCCTATCTCTTAATGAGATGGCTGAACAGTTCAACATACAACTTATATGGGTACCGGGACACAGCGACATCACTGGAAATGAAAGAGCCGACACACTCGCCAAAAAAGGAACGACGCTGTGGTTTGTGAGGGTATACCCTTCGCAACCATTAAACACAATCTCACTACCCTCGCCAGGGCCGAGACGAACCGGAGATGGACTCAGGGACACACCTGCCTGATCACCAGGCAAATCTGGCCCCGGCTCGATAGTCAACGGACTAGGAGTATTATCTCCCTAAATAGAACTGACATCTATAAAGTCATAGGTGTCATCACAGGACACTGCCTTATTGGCAGTCACGCGCAAAAACTAGGTATCACTCCGAATGATTTTTGTAGGAGCTGTCTAGACGAGGAAGAGGTCGAATCCACCCATCATCTCCTCTGCGCCTGCCCGGCATTCTGCACAATCAGGAAACGATACCTAGGATCATACCTCCTTAACGATCTGACCGAAGTTCAGCAAGTAGGGATATCTGATCTTCTTAATTTCTTAAAAAGCACAAAATGGTTCCACGAATAGGGGGCTAAGCCCCCTCGTAGCTACACAACGGGCCTCCCTGGCCTATGTGTGCTCTTCCCATCTCTGGGAAGGCTACGGTCTTACCTACCTACCTAACATGCGGCAATCTAAATTTAGAGACTGGCATAAGAGGAGTAACCATCAACATGCTCTCTGATAGCCAAACAACGCTTAAAGCGCTAAGTTCGTACAGCACAAACTGAAAAACCGTTAAGGAATGTCATGATGTCCTACAAAACCTCGCCAATAGAAACAAGGCCAGACTTTGGTATGTGCTAGGGCACAAAGGTCCTGAACCTTTTTGCGGCACTCCCAATTCTAAGATCAACTTCTTCTTAGACAAGTGGGAAAAAACGCAACACTGTCCTTTTGGAACAGCGTTCAGGGACTTAGCCAATCGAGAAGATTCATACGACGCCTGAACAAACACTCCATTAACATACCCAAACTTAATAGAGTGGTTATCAGAAGACTGGTGGTCTGAGATGTCATCACAATAAAATTAACCTTCTCGTCTGAAACTGGGTGTCGACTCCGTTTTGAGGACGAAGGAACTGCAGGGCACATACTATGTGAGTGTACTGCCCTCTGCGATCTTGGGAAGTGTATCCTTTTCAGCGAAATTATGATTCCTGAGGGGATCATATCAGCTCCTACGAGAGACATTCTCAACTTCATTAAGAAAGTGGAGAAGCCCTCGTCTAACCGGCTTGTAGGCAGTGCCAAATGCTATTCGATAGCACTAGAACCTTAAGCAAAAAAAAAGGAAACAAAACGGATTAACCTCAATCAATAGTAGACGATGCTCTAGTTCGACCAGCTAGATAGATAGATAGATAGGGGGGGGTGGGACAGAGTCGCCTGATCACTGCGGCCACGATTGGGCCTATTGTGATGTCCCCCACTTACAGTTCACTCAGAAAACCTGAGTTCGTAATAAAGCTTAGTATGCTTTTGAGTGAACTGGCAGCAATTTCATCTGCTTCAAGATAATGCTTGCCTAGGTGACGAAGACGTGTACTGACCAGGCAGTTACAGTGGCATAGTATGTGCTCTGCTGTTTCTTCGTCTTCATTACACATACGGCAAGTGTCATCTTGTATGATGCCCATTGTTTTGAGGTGTTTATTAACTGGGCAGTGTCCAGTAAGGAAACCTGTGATTAAACGAATCTGACTCCTCGAAAGCATGAGAAGTTGTTTCGTTCTTTTGAGGGATGTAGTTGGGAGGAACAGCTTGGCTTGTCTGCTACCTTTCGTTTGTGACCAGTAGTGATCCGTCGTGTTCCTTAACCAATTTTTTATGCAGCATTTGGTGGTGCTAGTAGGTATGCCGCAGAAAGGCCGTGGCATCATAAATGGTGATGCAGAGCCTTTCCTTGCTAGTAGGTCCGCCTTTTCGTTGCCTGTATGGCCGCTGTGTCCAGGTATCCAAATGAGATGAACTCTGTTTGTACTGGCCAGCTGATGAAGTAGCTGTAGGCAGTCCCATACCAGCTTGGAGGTTATTTCAAAGCTCTTTAGGGCTTGAAGTGCAGCTTTGCTGTCAGAGAGAATATAAATGTTTTTGTTAAGTAAATTTCTGTTTATATTTTCTCTGAGGCAGAGTTCTATAGCAAATATCTCTGCTTGAAAAACGGAGTTATAACTGTCCATGCTGACGTAAATGCATGTGCCTGTATTTGCTCCGTATACTCCAGCCCCAACGCCTTCGTCCGTTTTGGAGCCATCTGTGTACCACACGTAGGATCCACGGTTGAAGGAGGGTCTATCCTGTTCCCAGTTTTGTCGGTTAGGGAATGTGACCTTGTAGTTTTGGCTGAAGTTATATCTGGGGAGACAGTTGTCTGTAAGAGATATCTTTAGGATTTCATGCCTGTTTATTTCTGTAAGGATGTCAGGGTGAAAGAGCCTACGGTTAGAGTCATCCTCCATGATCATCCTGTGGGCGAAGACCATTGCTTCTTTCTTCAGTTGGAGATGAAGAGGTGGCAGGTCTGTGATGACTTCTAGTGCTGCTGTGGGGGTTGTTCTCATGGCCCCAGTGATACAGATGCAAGCTAGTCTTTGCAATTTGTTGAGCTTGGCTTGCACTGATACTTGTTTTGTTTTGTGCCACCAGACGGGCGCAGCATATGTAAGGATTGGTCTGGTGATTGCTGTATATAGCCAGCGGGACATTTTGGGGTTTGTGCCCCAGTATTTGCCAGTGAGACTTTTGCTGGTCCATAAGGAGATCCTGGCTTTCTCAATGGTTTTTGTAATGTGAGAGTTCCAAGTGAGCTTTTCGTCTAGAGTTATCCCTAGATATTTGACTTCTTTTGAGAACTCTATCTCTTCACCAAAGAGGGTAGGCTTAGTAAGTTTGTGCCTGTTCCTTCTTTTGGTGAAGGCGACTATGGTGCTTTTTCTAGGATTTACATTTAGTGCAACCTTTATGCACCAGTTAGCAACAAGGTTTAGTGCCCGTTGGAGGAGTTCCGAGACTGTGTCTTCGAATTTGCCTCTGATCAGGATCACTATGTCGTCAGCGTAGCCTTGGACATAGAAGCCATTGTTGCTGAGTATGCTTATCAGTTCGTTGACCACGATGGACCACAGGAGTGGTGAGAGAACCCCGCCTTGAGGGCATCCTTTCGCGGCGTTAACGCTGATTTTGTCATTGCCTAGCGAGGTGTTTATTTTCCTGTTGCTAAGCATATGTTGGATCCAATTGCATGTGGTGTTGTCCACCCCTGTGCTGAGGATGCAACGTTTTATTTGGGTGTATTCGGTGTTATCGAAGGCACCCTCAATATCGAGAAAGCAACCTATCGCAATTTCTTTGTCGCTCAGGGATTTATTAATCCGGGCCGTTAGTTCCTGAAGAGCATGCGTGGTCGATTTCCCAGGCTGGTAGGCATATTGGTTTTTGTGAAGTGGTGATCTTCTCAGTGCACCGTCCCTGATATGCCTGTCCAAGATTTTTTCCATTGTTTTTAGGAAGAAAGAGGTAAGGCTTATCGGTCTGTAGGACTTAGGCAGGTCTGTGGGTCTACGGCCTACTTTGGGAATGAATTTTACCTTTACCTCTGTCCAGCTTGTTGGTATGTGTCCCCATGCATAGCTGGTTCTAAAGATGTTAATGAGCATGGGGCTAATTTGCGCACTCCCCTTCTGAAGAAGTGCTGGGAAGATGCCATCCTCCCCCGGGGATTTGTATGGGTCAAAAGAATTGATGGCCCATTTTATGCTTCCCTCGTGAAATATCGTTCGTGCTCTCTTCCAATCCTCCCTGTTTGGTCTAGCTGCCCTGATCTGCGGAGGTATGTTAGAGAGATCAGAGGGAATGATGTTAGAGTCCGGGAACAGCTAACAAAGACTTAAAACTAGACCATTCAAAGCCGGAATATCATATCTTTTTAGTTTCTACTGTTCTAAAGTTGTCCAAATAGGAAGACTCTCTTACCTGTTCATTCGGAACTAGTCTGTTCCATTTATTTATGGTTTCAAATTCCTACTCGACCGTTAAACTGCTTCCACAACTACTCACAAAAGACCTAACTTCCATTTAAACCGATGAATCTCTCAAGAGGCAAGCTACTCTACCCCTAATAAGGGGCATGCCTAGGTGAATATTCCGAAAAACTCCTTACTTCTTGGGGTAAAAACTGACCCCTGCAGTAGCGCCATTACCACCCCTAAACGATTTGTTTACATCCACCGGTGGAATGTCATTTCAAGAACGTATCAGCGATTTTGGAATGGCAACAAGTGTGTTTTGGGTTTTTTGTCACACCGGATTCCACCTCTACTCACGCGCATGTCCTTCATATTTGCACAGATGTTACGGAGGAGCATTTATTGATTTCTGCCGCTTTCGGAATTGTTATCAGTTACGTCGTGCTACGCATATTCCTCAATTTATCACTCTGGATGTGCAGTGGAGCTGTACAATAAAGCTGAAGTTTACTACTTGATGGAGGGTTGGATGCAATCACGATGCTCGTTGTGGCTGTAGGCCTGACCGACGACGGCGTCTCTGTCATAGTTTGTTGAATATCCTGAAAAGTAGACGGTATTGGTTCATCTTATGGAGGGCGCCCAAGCCCTTGTTTTCAGTGTATCGCATACACCCAGAATGAAATGTACCCATTCGTGGTTGAGGAAAAGTCTTTTACTGCGAAGTATCAATGTAGGTCCTTTGAGTACATCCTACCTACCTATAAACATAAAAGTGACACTGCCTTTCCACGCAAGTCCCGAACCTTCGACATGCCCTCAGCACAACTGACAAGTACAATTCCGATACACATCTGATTTTTCCTCACAAGCTCTTCAGTTTTTTCCCATAAAGGATGCACAGCCATCCCGATATACCGTCATAAGTCGAGAGCAAAAGCAAAAATCAAAAACTCCCAGCAAAACTATCAAAACTCAATCGCGAAACATCCTTCCCGTCTTCATTTCCACCGCAGGATAAGTGAAATAGTGAATTAGGTGTATATAGTGGGCGCTTGAAGAAGAGGACCCTGGTGTCGTCAGAGGAATTACATAAGTTCTGGGAGTAGTCCATTTGAAACGCCCATATTCGGTGTGAATGGTGACATCGTACCATACATATACTGATACCTAACATGTAATAGGAAGACTCGCATCAATGACGGGCAGTTTCAAAGTTCAGCTCATCAATATGGGCACGCGAGCAGCAGCCTGTAAGGACACCCATCAGGATTTTATTTGAATTTGCTTACTTTGTGTGGTCCTGTCTTTTTCAGTTCAGGCTAAGCTGCGGTGTCTTCATGAGTACCATGTCCGATTGCTGCACAATGTCCTGCCAGCCCCATCCGGACTGGACATTGCCAACACTATCAAGTACTTTTCCCAAACCCTGTTGAGTAAGTAGAATGGATAAATTCATATTTCTTTGACAGTTTTGTGTTAGATGTGAGTTCGTTTTTGTGGATACTACGTCGTGAGGTTATATAATGAGGTGACTGGTTGGGAGTGAGGGTGCTCCTTGTGGTAATTGAAGGTGACAGTTTGTTCGAAGGGTGTTGCCGCAATTACATCATAAAGTGAAGGTGTGCTTCTCTAATTACACAAAGGATAATTGAGAACAAACTGTAAAGATAATCTTTATAGTGAGGTTCACGCTTCTACTAGGTGGTTAGTGTCGCAAAGATGATGATGTATGTCCTTAGCTGCCCTTCAGCCAATAGATTTGGTCCCTGGGCTGCTGCAAACTAAGCACGTAGAAGCTAATAGACTTGAATTTCTATTACGTGGCGCTACAGTCCGCGGTGAACCTGGGTCTCAACCAACAAGCGTCTCCAGTTGGCACGGTCTTTGGCCAACTGTTTCCAGCACCGCACGCCCAGTTGGTTAAGGTCCCCTTCCACCTGAGTGCGCCGCCGTAGATGCGGCCGTTCTCTGCCGCGTCTTCCTTCCGGGGAGCTGTATTTTCCATGCGCTCTACATGACCTAGCCACCTTAGACGCTGTATCTGTAGACTAGGCCGATGTCGCTGTACAACCTGTACAGTTCTTCCTTAAATCTTCTCCTCCATACACCGTTTAAACAAACGGGACCGTAGATAGTGCGCAGAATTATCCACTCGAAACAGCCAAGGGAATATTTATCCACTTCTATTAGGGCCCAAGCCTCTGCGTCGTAAAGGAGGACTGGGATGATCAAGGTCTTATATAGTGTCACCTTGGTTTCCCGAGAGAGGGCTCTACTTCTCAATTTCCTCTTGCGCCTAAAGAAACAGCTGTTGGCAAGAGTGATTCTGCGATTTATCTTAGCGCTGGTGTTGTTGTCGCCGGTCATCAGCCAAGGTAGACGAATTCCTTGACCGCTTCAAAGTTATATCTGCCCATGGTGACATTCTGGCCAATACATGGGTGTTGCCCATCTGTTTGTTGTGAAAGTGGATATTTGGTTTTACCCTCTATAACCTTGAGACACATCTTAGCCACTTCTACCTCAATGCTGACATTGGCCTCATTGACGACTCGGCGTATGCAAGCGATTGCGTAGACTCGAAATAGATCGTACCTCTTGTGTTGGACAACGACTCTTGCACGATCCTCTGAAGCACGATGTTGAAAAAGTTGCACGACAGCGCGTCACCTTGTCTAAATCCTTTTTTAACATCAAAGGTCTCGGTTTGCTCATTACCGACCTTAATGGAGCAGCGAGAATTCTCTATTGTCATCCTGCCTAGTCGGACGAGTTTGGCAGGGATGTTAAAACTAGACATGGCTTTGTATAGCTCATCTCTATACACGCTGTCATATGCAGCCTTGAAATCTTCTCCAAGATCTGCCGTAGCGTAAATATTTGGTCTATTGTGGATTTACCTGGCCTGAAACCACACTGATAAGAGCCGATCAGGTTATCCACAAACGGTTTCAGGCGTTCACACAATACGGCAGAGAAGATCTTATATGCGATGTTACTACTTACTTACTTACTTACTTATAAGGCCGGCGATCCATGGAGGATCTGAGCCTGAGGTATAGCTGCCTTCCATCCTTGACGGTCCCTGGCACTCTGCTTCCAGTTGTCAAGACCAAGATGTCTTACATCCGCGATTACTTGGTCTTTATACCGGAGGTTCGGTCTTCCTCTTCTTCTCGAACCAGGAGGCTCGGAGTCGAAGACCCTCTTAGCTGGAGCGTTGACGTCCATGCGCTCGATGTGGCCGAGCCAGTGTAGTCGACGGATCCTTGCCTTCCGGACTACATCCACATATTGGTACAGCTCGTAGAGTTCGCGGTTGTGTCTTCTTCTCCATTCACCTTCCTCACAGACAGGACCAAATATCCGGCGCAGAATTTTTCTTTCGAAAGAACCCAAAATCAGCTCCGCTGTCCTGCTTATCGTCCAGCTTTCGGCTTCGTTCAGCAAGACTGGCAGAATGAGCGTTTTGTAAAACATGACTTTGGTCCTTCGAGTGAGGAGTTTTGACCCCAGTTGCTTGGACAAGCCGAAGTAGCAGCGGTTGCCAAGGGCGATTCTATGCCGGATCTCCACTGTGGTGTCATTTGTGGAATTTACGTTTGCCCCGAGGTAGACAAACTCCTTAACTACCTCGAAATCGTAGCTGTCAATTGTTATATTTTGTCCCAGGTGATGAACGACGGATTGGTTTTTGCTTGACAGCATGTATTTCGTTTTGTCCTCATTGATCTTAAGACCAACTCGTATCGCCTGTTCTTCAATCGCCGTGAATGCTTCCACAATGCCACGGCGAGAACACGCGATGATGTCGATATCATCCGCGTATCCTAGCAGCTGGATGGACTTGTAAAAGATAGTGCCTTCCCTGTTGACGCCTGCCCGTCGCACTATCTGCTCCAGCACCAGGTTGAAGAAGTCACAGGACAGCGCATCTCCTTGTCGAAATCCAGTGCATGTTTCGAATGGTTCCGAGGTCCTAGAACCGAGTTGCACGGTGCATCGCGTGTTTTTTAGCGTGGCGCGACACAACTGGATCAGTTTTACCGGGATCCCGAATTTGGCCATCGCCCCAAACAGTGCTTCACGATGGATGCTGTCGTACGCGGCTTTGAAATCGATGACTTATATGCGATGTTAAGGAGACTTATTCCCCTATAGTTGGCGCAGTTATAGGGGTCACCTTTCTTATGGACCGGGCAAACGGTGCTGAGATTCCATTCGTCGGGCATGCTTTCCTCCGACCATACCTTGCAGATGAGATGGTGCATGTACCTTACCAGCTCATCTCCAGCTGCCTTAAAAAGCTCAGCAGACAGGCCGTCTTTGCCCACGGCTTTACTAAACTTAAGTCTTCATATTGGTATTTTGACTTCGCTTAGGTCAGGTGGACCTCTTACGTCGTCGTCCATTCCGAACGGATCATTCTGCCTGACGGCGGTATCTTGTCTTACATCGCCATTATACAGCCTGCAGAAGTCTTGTCTGGTCTTGCCAAATTCTCAGGATCGATAGTGATTCCACCACCAGTTCTCCATTTTCATCCCTGGGTGCCCCCGCTCTGGCTTTGTATCCATGGCATGTTCGTTTTATCGTTCGCGTCATTCCTACGAAAGCATCTCTCCATCTCCTCGATCTCGTGCTTTCCGTATTCCCTTTTCTTTATTTTGAGAAGTGTGCGTTCCTCTCTTCTCTTCTGCTCATAGATTTCGCGAGTAGCTCTCGTCCGTCGTTGCACTGTGGCTTTATACGCCTCTTGTTTTGTTGCATGAGCTTGCTTGCATTGTTCATCGAACCAGGGGTTCCTAGGTGGTGGTGGTTTGAAATCCAGCACCTCTGAGGCAGCGTCTCTGGAGACCGCCAGGTACCCTTGTGGATGTTGAGATGGGGGAATCGTGTGATTGCTACAAGGAGGTTACGCCCCGTTAGAAAATCGGTTAGCCTAAATCCGTTGTCGGATGTGGTTTTTTGGAGGCTATGCTTTCCTATGGTCGATCCAAATATGTCTTCTTTGCCCAGCTTTGCGTTGAAATCTCCTAGTGCGATGTTGGTGTCATAACGCCGGTACGTTCGGTCTAGGAGATCACAAAAGTCATCCTTGAGTCTATCATCTTTTCTCCCGTGGGCGTGTGCATGCATATTAGGTGTACCCCTGATGCGGGTTGTTATGAGCCGTTCGCTTACAATCTTAGGAGACCGCTAGGCCCTTTGCCGATTGAGTTTCTCTCAACCTCTCGCAAGCTCCAATAACACCGGAGCTTGGGTTTCAAGCCACCGTCAACTACAAACCCCTAGTTTGATGAATAACGTGGGCATGCTACATAGACGGACGAGAGCCACTCGTGAACGAGCAGAAACGAAGACAGGAATACACGCTTTTAAGGAAGAGGATGGAAAGATGCTATCACAGGAATAATGCTCGCATGTTTTACGAAAACGTAAAACGAACATGCCGGGGCTATAAAGCTAGAGCAGAAGCCTAAGAATATGGAAAGAACACTTCTGTAGACTGTTTAACGATGATGGAAGATCCAACAATGCTGTCAGGCAGAATGATCCATTCGCAACGGGCGAAGATGCAAGAGAATTTCATCCACTCGACCTAGATGAAATTAAGCTAGCTAGACGGGCTGTCTCATTCACCCATTAGATGGCGCTACAGTTCGGGGTGAACCAGGGCCTCAACCAACAAGCCTCTCCAGCCGGCACCATCTTTGGCCAGCCGCTTCCAGTGCCGTACGCCCAGTTGGTTGAGGTCCCTTTCCACCTGTGCGCGCCACCTTAGATGCGGTCGTCCTCTACTGCGTCTTCTCTCAGGGTTGGTGTCGAAGACTCTTCGGGCCGGAGCGGTGATGTCCATTCGCTCTACGAATGGACGTTGGTACCGAAGACGTCTAACTAGGCCAATATCGCTGTACAGCCCCTACAGTTCTTGGTTGAATCTCCTTCTCCACTCTCCGTTTACACAAACAAGACCAAAGATTACACGCAGAATTTTCTTCTCGAGACGTGCAAGAGCCTTTTCATCTGCTTTTAATAACGTCCAAGCCTCAGCGCCGTCGAGGAGGACCGGGATGATTAAGGTTTTCTATAGGGATACCTTACCTTGAGAGAGGGCTCTACTACTCAGTTGCCTCTTGAATGTTAAAGCATAACATGGCTCAATGTGCCATGCAGCTGGCGATGAGCTGGTGCACGTTCCTAACCAGCTCATCGCCAGCTGCTTTAAACAGATCCGCGGGGAGTCCGTCTGCTCCAGCAGCTTTATAAGACTTAAGTTTCGATATCGCTATCTTAACCTCGTCTAGGTCGGGTGGACGGGATTCCCTTTCGTCTTCGTCCATTGTAAATGGTTCGCTCTACCTGATGGCGACATTTTGACTATCATCGCTGTTATACAGTCTGCAGAAGTTTCAGCATCGACTGTGACTCCACTACTAGTTGCCCGTGCTCATCCCTTTTTGGTAAAACTGTCGAACGTCGTTCCTGCATTAACATCCTTCCATCTCGCGCTTCTCGTAGTCCTCCTTTTTTCTTCTTAGAAGCGCATGCTCCTCTCTCCTTTTCTGTTCATAGAGCTCGCGGGCAGCTCTCGTCCGTCGATGCAGTGTAGCCATGTATGCATTCTGTTTCTTTACATGGGCCTGTCTGCGTACGTCATCAAACCAGGGGTTTCTCGAAGGTGTTCTGACAACGACTGCATTGCTGTTCTATGGTTTGTGCAGATTGCATCGGGACTTGAGAGAGCTTGAGGGAGACTTGATCGGGGAAGGTCCTCGCGGTCTCTGGTGATTGAAGCTTTCCGACGTTAAATTTTGGTGTTCTTACTCGACTCCACTGATTCCGAGAAATTCGCATCCGTACACTGGCTGCAACAAGGTAATGATCCGAATCGATGATGGTTCCTCGAAAGGTAGGGACATCTAGGTCGCTGGAGGAGTGTCTGCTGTCAATCGCAATGTGATCAGTTTGATTGCTTGTTGATTGATCGAAAGACCGCCAGGTTCCTATATGGATGTCGGGGTGTGGGAATCGTGTATTTGCTACCACGAGATTATGTCCCGCCATAAAGGCCACTAGCCCTAGTCCGTTTTCTGACGTGGTGTTGTGTGGGCTGTGCTTTCCTATGACTCGTTCAAAGATAGCTTCCTTACCCAGCTTCGCGTTGAAATCTCCTAGAATGGTTTTGGTGTCATAGCTGGGACATTGGGCATATGTTCTGCCTAGGAAATCAAAGAAGTCATCTTTATTTCGGTTATCTTTCTCCTCTGTGGGGGCGTGGACACATTATAAACTTATACTGCCGAGATTGGCCTTGATGTGGATAGTTATGAGGCGTTCGCTTACATATTGGAAGCTTAAGACTTTTTTCCTGAGTCTGCCTCGAATAACAAATCCGCATCCGAATAAGCGTTGTTTATTTTTTCTGTAGCAGTGCACCGAGCACTGTGGCGCAGTGGGTAGTGTGTTGGCCTCTGACGCCGATGACTCGGGATCGAATCCCAACACAGCCATGTCATCGAACGTGTTTTTCACGGTGTTTCTCTTCCGCGGAGTTCTGACAAAACCCCCTGTAGTACAATTGTCATGAAAAGCTTCTCGAAATTCGCCATTCGGAACCGGCAATAAACTGTAGGTCTCTTTCACCTATGTGAAAATGAAATCACACACAACATGGGTGATTGAGAGAAGCTCGGCTCAGGTTCTTCATGGACTGTAACGCCAACAAACATACATTTTACCTGGCCCATCCCATCGCCCTTCTTGGAGCGCGGTAATGTCTTCCTGATAGTAGTCCATAGAGTCGACCAGTTGTCCGGCTCCTCCTGGTCTATTGAGGAACCTAACGTTCCAGGTGCAGATCCGGAATTCATTTCATTTTCATTTCAACGTGTAATCCGTCCGTATCCGAGGCTGTTGGTTTTTTCTGAACAAATTTTTGTTTTACGCGGTAGGGATGTTACCGCTAAGCACAACCCCCAACTTGGAGGACCAGTTTCCTCTTTCCCCAGGAACAACGGGTCACTGCACACATTGGTTCACTACCTGGCGGATGCCGGTAAAGCTATCCAGGGGAGGCCACGCGGAGGCTGTGTGTCAACTTGGATTGAGCAGGGACAGAGATCGAAGCTGGCGTTTGCCGTGTTAAATGCGATCAACTTCTTTGCTTTGTTTGCTCGCTCCCTCCTACCGAGACGGCCTGTATGCTAAACTGCTTAAAGTGGCTGGAGATGATCTGATAGGGCGCATGCACCAGCTCATCTGTAAAGTATGATCGGAGGAAGCCATGGAGACTCCTATAACTGCGCCATCTACAGGGGAATAATTCTGCGTACAATATCTTCTCTGCCGTACTCTGTGAACCACTGGAACTCTTTGTGGACAACCTGGTAGGTTCTTATCAGTGTTGTTTCAGGCCAGGTAAATCCACAATAGACCAGAAACAGCATAAAAATCACCGAAAATAAGACGAGTACTCTCCAAGATTAACTCCGCTTGCCTCACTAGGATTACATTACTTTTAAGGAACTCCGATATGGCTGGTGATCTTACAAACGGCACAGATTTTATTCGTCCCGTCAATAGTGCGAGCGTTGATTTTCTTGACCCAGACGAGGGAATAGAACGAGCCAGTTCATCGGCCGCGCGATATCTTGGAGTATCCCTGTACCTGAGTACCATATATCTTCTTCTTCTTAGTGGGCGCTACAGTTCGGGGTGAACCTGGGCCTCAACCAACATGCCCCTCCATCTAGCACGATCTTTCGCTAGCCTTTTCCATTGCCGCACACCCAGTTGACTGAGGTCCCTTTCCACCTGTGTGCGCCATCTTAAGGGCGGCCGTCCTCTGCTTCTTCGTCCCTCGGGGGTAGATTCAAAGACCCTCCGGGCTGGAGCTTTGGTGTCCATTCGCTCTACATGGCCCAGCGTTGAACCCGTAGCAGCCTGACTAGGCTCATGTCGCTGTACAGCCCGTAAAGTTCGAGGTTGAATCTTCTCCTCCATCCCCCGTCTGCGTTTATAGGCCCAAAAATCCCGCGCAAAATCTTTCTCTCGAACCGACCAAGGGCCTCCTCATCCGCTTTTGGTAGTGTCTATGCTTCTGCGCCGTACAACAGGACCGGGATGATAAGGATCTTATATAGAGTCAACTTGTCGTTCGGGGGAGGGCTCTATTACCCAATTGCCTCCTGAGCCCAAAGAAACAGCGATTAGTAAGAGTGATTCTGCGTTTGATTTCGGAACTGCGGAGCCAAGGTGGACGAAGTCCTTAACTACCTCGAACTTATATCTGCCTATACAAACGTTCTGGTCAAGACGTCGGTGGTGAGCGTCCTTTTTTGATATTTAGTTTTGCCCTCGTTTACCGCCAAACCAATTTTCGCCGCATCCATCTCAATACTCGCACACGCCTCACTGACATCTCGCTGTGATCTACCTATTATGTCAATATCGTCGGCGTATGCAAGGAGTTGCAAGGATTTGAAATAGGTTGTGCCTCTTGTATTGGCCAGGGATTTTTGCACAATCGTTTCCAATATGATGTTGAAGAAATCACACGACAGCGCATCGCCCTGCCTTAATCCTTTTTTGACATCAAAACTATCGGTAAGGTGTTCATCGATTCGGATGGAGCAGCGGGCATTCTCCAAAGTCATCCTGCATAGTCTGACGAGTTTAGCAGGTATGTCAAAGGTAGACATAGCGTTGAATAGCTCGTCTCTAATTACGCTGTCGTATGCGGCTTTGAAGTCGACAAATAGGTGGTGAGCGTCGACTTGAAATTCATTGGTTTTCTCCAGGATCTGCCGTAGTGTGAAGATTTGGTCGATGGTGGACTTCCCTGGCCTAAATCCGCACTGATAAGGACCTATCAGCTTATTTACAAAAGGCTTCAGGCGTTCACACAAAACGGCAGAGAAGATTTTGTAGGCGATGTTAAGGAGACTTATTCCTCTATAGTTGGCGCAATCAGAGGTGTCTCCTTTCTTGTGGATCGGGCATACGATGCTGAGACTCCATTCCTCGGGCATGCTTTCCTCTAACCATATCTTACGGATGAGCTGGTGCATGCTCCCAACCAGGTCATCCCCAGCTGCCTTGAAGAGCTCAGCAGACAGTCCGTCTGCGCCAGCAGCTTTATTTGAGTTGAGCTTCGATATGGCAATCTTAACTTCGTCGAGGTCAGGGGGACAGAATTCTCTGCGGTCTGCGTCGATTAGAAATGGATCATTCTGCCTGACAGCGGTATATTGACTAACATCGCCGTCATACAGTCTGCAGAAGTGGTTTTTCCATATTCTCAGCATCGACTGCGGTTCTACTACTAGGTGTCCGTTCTCATCCCGGCAGGCTTCCGTTTTGGCTTTATAACCTTGGCATGTTCGTTTTATCTGTTGATAATACTTTCGAACGTCACGCCTGCAGTAACACCTCTCCAAATCCTCAATCGCGCTCTTCTCGTGCTCTTTCTTCTTTCTTCTGAGAGGCTTATGCTCCTCCCTTCTTTTTAACTCGTAGAGCTCACGAGCTGCTCTTGTTCTTTTATGCAGCGAGGCCTTATATGCATCCTGCTTCGCTGTATGAATCCTCCTGCACTCGTCATCGAACCAGGTGTTTCTTCGTGGTGGCGCCTTGAAACCCAAAACTTCGGATGCAGAGCTTTTCAGGGCTTGTTTGCAATGGCTCCTTTGCTGTTCTATTGATAGCGTGGAGGTTTGAGGTGTATTGGAGAGCATAAGGGAGACGCGATCGGTAAAAGCACGAGCGGTTTCTGGCGATAGTAGTTTTCCGACGTCATTACTTTGTATTCTTACTCTACTCCGTTGCGTTCGTGATATCCGTAAGCGCATCTTGGCTACAAAAAGATAGTGGTCCGAGTCGATGTTAGCCCCTCGGAAAGTTCGAACATCAAGAATAGTGGAGGGGTGTCTGACGTCGATCGTGATGTGATCAATCTGGTTGGTAGTCGATTGAACAAAAGACCGCCAGGTGCCTTTGTGTATATCGAGGTGCGGAAAGCGCGTACTGGCTAGAAGGAGATTTCGCCCCGTAGCAAGATCAATCAGCCTGTGTCCGTTATCGGAGGTGGCGTCGTGGAGGCTATGTTTGCCGATGACTCGTTCAAATATGCTTTCCTTACCCAGCTTAGCATTGAAGTCTCCTAGTACAATTTTGATGTCATAGCTGGGACATTGGGCATACGTTCTGTCTAGGAGATCGTAGAACTCATCTTTGGCTGAGTCATCCTTGTCTTCCGTGGGGGCGTGGACGCAGATCAGGCTGATGTTAAAAAATGTTGCCGTGATACGGATTGTTATGAGGCGTTTGCTCACATGCCGAAAGCTTAGGACTTTTTGCCTTAGTCCACCTCGAACAACAAATCCGCATCCAAACAATCGTTGCCCTCTCTCCCTATAGCAGTCGCCGTAGTAAATATCGCAGTTTTTCATCCGCTTTATACCCGGATTTCGCATTTCCTGGATGGCGATAATGTCCGCTTTATAGCGGTCTAGGGCGTCCGCAAGTTGTTCGGCTGCACGTGGCCTGTTTAGGGAGCTAACATTCCAGATTTACACTGTCGTTCTGTCATACGACTGACGTCTTGAGTGCGACGTATCTGCATCGCAAGCCTGCACTGCATCGCAAGCCTTGTCCAACACAAATGTATCTCCGTTTGCCGTACTCCTAAGTCTCATCGACTCCCTCGTATCATTTTGATTTTGGTGCAGTCTCCTTTTGGTCCCTTTTCAAGGTCATTCCAGTCGGCTTATCACTAAAGGCTTCATGGTTTACTATTGTATAAATGTGGATTACACACTGAAACATTTCCTTTCTTTCAGCCGTTCTAAAAGATGTACGCACGTCACCACATCATCTCATTAACGATCCTCTTGAAGATCCGACCAGAATGTCAGCTTATCCCAACCTTGAGTATGGAAACCTTTACAACGCATTGACCATGCTCCTAGATGTAGCTCCTTGCGTACAATATGGACAAATAAGTACATTCACTTCATGACCAACTTTTTTTTTGGGATTCGAACACCTTTTTCATTTCAGTTTTTGGCAAAGCCCTGCTCCAATGCCTCTGCTGCATTCTACCCTTCCTCGATAAGGATCTAATCGACAACTTGCCCTATCTAGCCAGTTCGACAATTTCCGTTCTTCCACCAGCTCTTCATCAGGACATTGTCAATGCATTGTGCTATTACATCCTCCCATTCACTATCAGTAAGTCATCGTATGTCACTCGGTAAGAATTTGATGATACAATTGCCATTTACAGCTCGCAAGAGTTCCGAGGAGCAGGAGTGCCAGGCATGTCAGTCTGTGTCGTCCGTGATAATGATGATACTACAGTACTCTCAGAACACAGGTGATTCTTGACATTCGATCACAAGAGGTTCCATTGACGTTTTTTGTTTTTGTTTTTCCGTTTTAGCGCATCATTGTCAACTACTCGAGTGCTTGATGACACTCAAGCATAATGTGGTGAAAGATATCCTTTGCGTGATTGCCTACGGTACGCCAGTGTCCCGGTCGTCAGCTGCGAAGCTACTATTCTACTATTGGCCGGCTTTTGATCCGAACCTGTTTGACAGAAGGGTTCTGCTGTCAAAAATGACAAGTAATCTGACAACATCAATTACCAAATGGATTTTTTTGAACCACCTCTTCTATGTACAGATGACCTCGTGCCGTTTGTGTGCCAGCGCGAGCAGTGTCCGAACGCTGGAAATGCAGAGGCGGCAAAGGTTTGCTTCGATCATGGAATCAGTATCACATACGCGCCAGACTGTCCTCCACCACTCTACCTGTGCATCGAGTGCGCCAATGAGATTCATCGCGAGCATGCCAATTTGACTTTTGGTGACATCCTGCATCCCATGCAGCAGGTGTCAATGGTTTGCGAGAATAAGAATTGCCGATCTACGGAGAAGGAAGCCTTCTCGATCTGTTTCTCCACCGAATGCGCTAGTTATAATGGCAATCACCCGATTCGGTATTGCGGCCAATGTCATGGCAATCGGCATAATACTCGACGTGGCGGTGATCACGTTGTACATAGGAGCCTACCGCCAGCATGGCAAATGGATGCTGAGATGCAAATGAATATGGTGGAATCGGTTATTAGTCTGTTGCGGGAAGCGAAGCCAATGAACTTCGAGCCCGGAAAGGATGGCGCCTCGTCAACGGATGGAAAGAAGATGGGAAATGGACAACAAGATAATATCTCGTTGGAAGAGCGACAGATGCTTGGACGATATGGCATTTGGCTGCTAGTTGGAAGGTGTACACCGACTGCGGATACTCCGGTAGAGATTTTGGGCAGAATATTGAGCATGCTCTTCCACTGGTTCCACGTGACTGCTTATTCGTATGATGGTAAGTGGAATGGACCATTTGATTACATAAACCAGTACTAATGTGTTCGTTCCTTCAGCTGCTGGTCAGGTGGAAAGTACGATTGAAAAACTAAAGGTCGAACACGTATGCCCATGGCTTAAGGAGATCTGTCGCATTCATTACAATGTAAGTGCAAACAAAGATACTTCCTTGCAGATAATGGTCAGAGCCGCCCTAAAGAGGGCATATTAGTAGACTTGAGGATACTTTTATTTATTCCTTGAAGTAGTATCACTTGTGGTCTCTACCATATTTGAGGTGAAGCTTTTTATAAATATGTTGAAGGCCTCAACTCTGGTGGCTGAAGATGACTGAAACAAACCGTAACCTTCTAACATATTAGTCATCCAATCTGGTGTCAAGACATAACTTGAATCACTAGAAAGCCCTCAAGAAATATGATAGGTGACCTCCCCACGTTATGCTGAAGTATATAAGGTCTTCGGAGTCTCTAATTCCACTTTGAAAGCCACTTTAAGTTCGTCTAACTCATTTACAATCTTTCTGTCTCTAAAAGCAGCCAAATGTCGGCTAACTTTTCGACATTGAAGATGTTTGAATTGGTCAATCCATTGAAGTTATCTTGAAACAGTCGAAGTCTCCATAGTCTACTGCAGCCTGAAGTCAATTGAAGTCAAGCATAAATTCCACTATAGAGCCTTTACCTTCAAAATCTTTTCAGCCAACTGAAGCAACCTAAGCTGTTCAATTAATTGAAGTCAATATCTAATATCTCAAGCCAGTGAATCTTTTAAAGTCCACGAAGGGATCCGAAAAGCAATGGATCATTAAAGTAAACTGAAGTTTCAAATCTTTGAGATTAACTGAGTCTATTGAAATAGCTTGTGTTTTTGGAATAATTTTGTGGTCTTTAAGGTAAAATCCTTGAACTTATTGAGTCTCTGATGCTTCTTCAAGTCGTTGAATTATTTGAAGTCAGCTGGAGTCAATTAAGGCATTGGAATAACCTTAAAAATCAGTACTTTTTATAGTCAGTATAGCAATCGGCTGAAGCTATTAATGTTCTTAAGATCAGTAGCCGGATGGTAAAGGACTAACAAAAGCCTCGTAGGTGTAGACGGATGCTAGCCTGCTAAAAAGCGAGAAGAGCCACCGCAGACGGACATCTTGCGGCACTGTTAGTATGACGAGCCTCCTGCGCAAAAAAAAAAAGGTTTAGTTGGCTGGGCTACGGCCTAGTAAGCCGTAACCGTAAAAAAAAAAACACAAGCTCGGAAACAACCACGAGCTTCGGATAAAACGGACCGGATTAAGGTTGACGACCCCTACAAAAAACGAAAAAAGGACAATGATCTTCGGCTCTGTACATGGAATGTTAGCTTCCTGAACAGGCCATGTGCAGCGAGTATTGAGTTCGAGGCGGCGAAAATTGGTCTGGCAGTAAACGGGGGCAAAACTAAATATATGCTGTCATCAGAAAAGGGCGCTCACCACCGACGTATTAGCCAGAACGTTTGTATTGGCAGATACAAGTTCGAGGTAGTTAAGGACTTCGTCTACCTTGGCTCCGCAGTGACCTGGAACAACGACATCAGTTCCGAAATCAAACGCAGAATCACTCTTCCCAATCGCTGTTTCTTTGGGCTCAGGAGGCAATTAAGTAATAGAGCCCTCTCCCGAACGACAAAGTTGACTCTATATAAGACCCTTATCATCCCGGTCCTGTTGTACGGCGCAGAAGCATGGACACTATCAAAAGCGGATGAGTAGGCCCTTGGTCGGTTCGAGAGAAAGATTTTGCGCGTGATTTCTGGGCCTATAAACGCAGACGGAGGATGGAGCAAAAGACTCAACCACGAACTTTATGGGCTGTATAGCGACATTTTTTTTTTTTTTTTTTTTAGAGACTCGCGCAGGTTCAAGAGTTTTCTTCTTATAATGTGTTGACACACACAACCTGAACGGAGTGCAGTGGTTGGGGTCGTTGATGCTCGTGCACTACTCTCAGGGGTGGTTGTGCTAGACCTAGATAGGACGAGAGCCGACCCAATTCCGCGTTGGATATAGTCCGAAGTAATTCGTTCAAGCACTTTAGTATTGCATACGCAGAGGATGAATTTCGGTTGAACATATACTGTGAGTGTTATGCCTGCAAGCAGTACGTCTGGTCACTTTCCATTCACAACTGCGTTGCATACTTTTCGTCCGTATAGGAATTACTTTTTCATGGCTATGAAGCGAATTTGAACTATTGACCTTCCGCTCGGCGGTCGATGTTGTTAACCACTGCACCACGGCCACCCCGTGACATGAGTCCAGTCAGGCGTCTACGAATTCAACGCTAGGCCATGTAGAGTGAATGGACACCATAGCTTCAGCCCGGAGAGTCTTTGAATCGAACCCTGAGGGACGAAAAAGCAGAGGACGGCCGCACTTAAGATGGCGCGCACAGGTGGAAGGGGACCTCAGCCAACTGGGTGTGGGGCAATGGAAAAGGCTAGCAAAAGATCGTGTTAATTGGAGGGGCATGTTGGTTGAGGCCCAGGTTCACCCCGAACTGTCGCGCCCATTAAAAAACAAGAAAAAAAAAAAAAAACAAAAACCTTCTCTTCTTCTTTGGTGGCGTTACAGCCCATGATGGGAATGTGATAGAATAGACCGGGTATAAAGCAGATGAAAAACTGCGACATGTGGATTTGGAGGTGGACTAAGGTAAAAAGTTCAAAGCTTTCAGCATATGAGCGAACGCCTCATAATGATCCGTACCGAGGCCACATCAGCCTTATCTGCGTCTGAGCACCGTGGCACAGTGGGTAGTGGGTTGGCCTCTGACGCCGATGACACGGGATCGAATCCCGACACAGCCATGTCATCGAACGTGTTTTTCACGGTGTTTCTCCTCACCGGGGTTCTGACAAAACCCCTTAAAGTAAAATTGTCATGAAAAGCTTCTCAATATTCGCCGTTCGGAACCGGCAATAAACTGTAGGTCCGTTTCACCTATGGAAAAACTAAATCACACACAATATGGGTGATTGAGAGAAGCTCGGCTCAAGTCCTTCATAGACTGTAACGCCAACATACATACATACTAATCTGCGTCCACGCCCCCACGGAGGACAAGTATGGATCCGACAAAAATGAGTTCTACGATCTCCTAGACGGAACGTATGCCCAATGTCCCAGCTATGACATCAAAATTGTACTAGGACACTTCAATACTAAGCTGGGTAAGGAAAGCATCTTTGAACGAGTCATCGGCAAACATAGCCTAAACGACACCACATCCGATAACGGACACAGGCTGATTGATCTTGCTACGGAGCGGAATCTCCTTCTAGCCAGTACACACTTGCCGTACCTCGATATACTCAAAGGCACTTGACGGTCGCCGGATTGATCACATCGCGATCGACGTCAGACACTCACGAACGCAGCGGGGTAGAGTAGGAATACAAAATTATGACGTCGGAAAGCTACTATCGCCAGGAACCGCTCGTGCTTTTACCGATCGCGTTTGCCTTAAGCTCTTCAATACACCTCAACCCTCCACGCTGTCATAAGAACAACAGTGGCACCTTTTGCAAACAAGCCCTGAAAAGCACTGCATCTGAGGTTTTGGGCTTCAAGGCTCCACCACGAAGAAACACCTGGTTCGATGACGAGTGCAGGAGGATTCACACAGCGAAGCAGGATGCATACAAAGCCTCAAGAGCAGCTCGTGAGCTCTACGAGCTAAAAAGAAGAGAGGAGTATAAGCTTCTCAGGAGAGAGAAGAAGGAGCACGAGAAGCTCACGATTGAGGATTTGGAGAGGTGTTACAGCAGGCGTGACGTTCGAAAGTTTTATCAACAAATAACATGCCAAGGTTATAAAGCCAGAACGGAAGCCGGCAGGGATGAAAACGGACACCTAGTAGTAGAACCGCAGTCGATGCTGAGAATATGGAAAAACCACTTCTGCAGACTGTATAACGACGATGTTAGTCAATATACCGCTGTCAGGCAGAATGATCCATTTCTAATCGACGGAGACGGCAGAAAATTCTGTCCCCCTGACCTCGACGAAGTTAAGATTGCTATATCGAAGCTCAAGTCGAATAAGGCTGCTGGCGCAGACGGACTATCTGCTGAGTTCTTCAAGGCAGCTGGGGATGACCTGGTTAGGAGCATGCACCAGCTCATCTGTAAGATATGGTCAGATGAAAGCTTGCCCGAGGAATGGAGTCTCAGCATCCTGTGCCCGATCCACAAGAAAGGAGCCCCTTTGACTGCGCCAACTACAGAGGAATAGGCCTTCTTAACATAGCCTACAAAATCTTCTCTGCCGTTTTGTGTGAACGCCTGAAGCCTTTTTTAAATAAGCTGATAGGTCCTGTTATGTGTAGTGATGTGTTCGGATGGAACGTTTGGCTATTTGGGGTTGCGTAAGATAAGCTGCTGGAAGGTGAAGCAGGAACATCAACGTTGCTATGGAGTAGTGAATGATGATTTTGTCGACAGAAGTAACACCGAGACTGACTTAGACAGTTTTGTGTAGTGTGACTGTAACCTAAGCAGTTGTGGCGGACTCAGTGTGATTCATTTCGATGAATCGCTGGCAATTCCGCAACGAATGTTGACCCTTGTTGCACACCTTGCATAAAAACTGTTCCCTGTGCTTTTGAGGTCGTACGTGAAATGCAGTTTTTGATACCAAGGAACGTGGTTGTGAAGTCTTGGAGGTTGATTCGCACGATTTCGGTTTTTGTCGGTCTGTCTCCTCTACCGTCCTGAATCGCCTTTCTAAGAATTCAGAAAACTTGGACAAAGAGGGTAAGTCGCGAGTACTACCTAGATGTTCTTCGCATAATTGTTAGGTGTATGGAGATAACCTCTGTTACATGACATAGATTAGGATAGTGTCCTATTGGCTTACTGGTATCTCGAAGTGTATACATTCAAGTCGAAATCTTCGAATAACAAATCTATTAGTCGTACCGGGAATCTAAGACGGAATTATTAGACACTGAGGTCACTCGATCGATGATGTCTAGTAATTCCGTCTTATATTCCAGGTACGACTCACGGATTTGTTGTTCGAGGATTTCGACTTCCCTTGTGACATCTTCATCGTCTGCAGTCGAGATGACTTATCGCTCATTCAAGTCATTGGCTTGGTGGAAGGGCTCCTCCAACAAGCAGAAACGACCGTTGGCCATGTTCCTTGTCCGTTTGGCTTCCGGTGCGGTGGAAAAGGTTTTAGAATCATTTTTTATAATCGAGAGTGAATTTTTCAATAGTTTTAAGTCCATAATGGAACTCATATTGGACTCGAAGACGAGGGATGAAGGCGGGACAAAATGGGCGCAGAAAAGGGGCAATCAAAGGCAATATATATTAAGTCTATGGGCAATTACTCACTCACCGATTTCCTTCAGGAATCTTGGAAGTTGGTGTGGTTACGAGCCGCGAGATCCCGAATGGTACCAAAAATTCCCAAGCTAGTTCAACTCAGGTCCTTATCAGTGCGGATTCAGGCCAGGGAAGTCCACTATCGACCAAATCTTCACACAACGGCAGATCCTGGAAAAGCCCAATGAATTACAAGTAGACACTCACCATACGACAGTATAATTAGAGACGAACTATACAACGCCATGTCTACCTTTGACATACCTGCTAAACTCGTCAGACTATGTAGGATGACTTTGGAGAACGCTCGCGGCTCCATCCGAATCGGTGCAGACCTGACCGATAGTTTTGATATAAGTTCGAAGTAGTTAAGGACCTCGTCCACCTTGGCTCCGCCGTGACCGGGAACAACGACATCAGTTCCAAAATCAAACGCAAAATTACTCTTGCTAACCGCTGTTTCTTTGGGCTCAGGAGGCAATTGAGTAATGAAGCCCTCTCCCAAACGACAAAGTTGACTCTATATAAGACCCTTATCATCCCGGTCCTGCGCAGAAGCATGGACGCTATCAAAAGCGGATGAGGAAGTCCTTGGCCGTTTCCAGAGAAGGATCTTGCGTGTGATTTTCGGACCTTTAAACCCAGACGGGTGATGGAGGGAAAGATTCAACCACGAGCTTTACGGACTGTACAGCGACATGAGTCTAGTCAGACGCATTCGGATACAACGCCGGACATATACGTCAGGCGTATACGCATTCAATGCTTAAGGCCATGTAGAGCGAGACTCTCGAGGCGGGAGAGTCGTTGGAGTCTTTGATTCCAACCCCGAGGGACGAAGAAACAGAGGACGGCCGCACCAAAGGTGGCGCACATAAGGGAAGGGGACCTACATAAGCCAACTGAGTGTGCGGCAATGGAAAAAGCTAGCAATAGATCGTGCTAGTTGGAGTGGCGTGTTGGTTGAGGCCCAGGTTCACCCCGAACTGCAGCGCCCGATAAGAAGAAGAAGAGGTGTGTTATGCTTCGATAGTCAGTAATATCGACATACTTGGTTTGTAAACACGGTTACCTCTTAGCTTAATAAGTTCTCAAATTCCTGATGAATGACTAATGACAAACGTATGTGGTCGAAACTAGATTAAGTTAGCCCGTCGTTGTAAAACAGTCAAGACTACAAGTTTGTCGCTATGACGAAACAAACCAACCGCTTCCCTTATGTTCTACAGCTGAGCTTGCCTTGCAGAAATCAACCGATCCTACAAATAATAAAAGAAGCGGCCCTATCACCCCACCTGGCGGTATGTCATTCTTTTTTAAATTTCTCCTATTGGCATACTTTCAAAATTTCCCCCCACCCCACCACACACGTCTCTCCTCACAATAGTGTCTCAATAAAATTGCATATTTATCATTCCAGGCACATCCTACAATCGAGGATCATCGGGCTGTTGAAATCAACAACGTTGAACTGCGTGAGACCGCTTGTCGAGTGCGTTGTATAGTACCTACATAGTGTACAGCTTTTTCTTTTGTCACCCGATTTTCACCTATTTTGCTAGCATCCTCTGTATCCTTTCTAAATATATCTGTAACCTCTAATCTGTCTGCAACATTGTAATAGTAGAAGGCATACGCCTCCTTTACTTCTCTATTTCTTTTGTTAACAATTGTGTGCCATTCGCATGAATATCAACTTCCTGCTTGGGTAGCTTTTCCACTCAGATACTCAAGGATCATGAGTCCTTATTCATGCCTATGTACTAATTTTGTTTGCGTGTTACTTTCAGGTATTCATTTCGTGTCTCTTGCCACATCCGCCAGAGTACGCTCGTGTCGGTGGTCATTGGGAAACACTGGCTTCGCGGACGAGTCATTTAAAGGAGGGCCTTCAGCGCTTAATTTGCTTGGTTCCGTATGAAGTGATCACTTCGGAGATTTGGGACTACGTAATGCCACACTGGATGGAGGCAATCACTAACGACGTAGGCGAGAAGGAGTTAAATGAGCTCAAGATCGTGCTCAGTAAGATCTTGGATCCCGAAATGTCGCCTTTAGGTTTTGACGCAAAGACAATGTACAATTTTGTGGCCATTCGTTTCGAAAAGACCACTGCAAAGGTCCAGCAACAGGCCTTACACTGGCTTCAGATTCTAACAAAGTTGGAAATATTAATTCCATTGGTGCAGCTGTTTGCTATGTTCGGTGATGGCGTTCGGATCATGAAGTACGGCGTCCAACATGAGATTATGAAAGAGAAGGAGGTGAAGGGACAAAAAGCGGCCATGAAGGCTGAAAAGGATATGGTCAATCCCCCGAGAAGGAGTTCAATTTGTAAGTAAAACTGGAGTGATATGGAGGTTCGCAGCCAAATTGTATATTCTCTATAGCTCCTGTCGTCGAGGATGATTCTGGAAATACATCGGCGATTTCAGACGACGAAGCGCCCACTAACAGGCATACTGAATTCTCAACAGATGCTGAGCACAATTTGACTTGTTGCATCCTGATGTTGGACATTTTACTGAAGCAGATGGAACTGCAGGATGTGGAGCAACATACCGGCATTCATACCTCGGTGTGCGAGAATACGTCAAGGCTCATTAAATGCATGGTGACGGCTGCAAGAGTCGGTCTCAGCAGTCATATCTGCTCGTTAAAGGTCTGTACGCACTTTTGTTGTATTCGATTTTTTTTTTCTTTTTCTGGAATTGTTTTTTTAAGGTCGCGGAATGCGCGTATTGCGAGGCGTCAATCATGTGGCATCAGCTGTCAACAAAGCTCGTCCAGTTCATGGCACCCTTGAACCCCGTGCGACCACCAGATGTAAGTCGATATTCTTTATTATGGTATTGGACCTCAAGGAGTTGATTTCTAGGTTCCAATTGAGGAGGTGGTCGAGGAGGAAAAGTCATCTCGTAAGAGTCCACCCGAAAGTGACAAGGAAAAAACCAGGGACCGTGACGTTTCACTGTCAATGGCCCCCCTTCCTATACCTCTAGGTCCACTTGGAGGTTTCGCAGGTGCTTTTTCCTAATTAAGTTCTCCTCTCTTCAAGGTAAACTCCGTCTAGATGAGGAATAGTACTCCCAACCAGACGCAACCACTTGTGTAAATGACTTTTGCACTCTAGATGCACTAATACCTTAGTCAGTAGTAACCAAATCGTCTAGAATCTCAAACATCTATCTCTCTCTCTCTATGTATCTCTCTCTCAACCCAAATTCATATTGTTAATGTATCCATTTCACTTCTTTCTTTCTCTCTTTCTATTTCTCTATCATTTTTTATTTCTACTTCATTTCCTGCCACCAATCCGTCACTCATAACCCAAACCTAACCTCAAATCCCAACGAAAACAATGCAAAATTGCACTAAGATATGCCAAATCTAACAGACGATGGAAAAATAATAATTATGGCAGGTGAAAAGGATTGCGAGCATAGCCATACTATAACTTCTAACTGTTTATAATCTGTTTTAAAAAATGATCTTTAAGAAAATGGTTTTTCTTTTAAATTTTCTTTGCACTCGTTTGTTGCGCGGAATGCCATTTTGTTTCTCTTTTCCATTTTTGACACATACAGTAAACACTGAAACGAAACACAGTGAACAACACCGCTATATACTGCTACACCATTCGTAAATGACAGTTCAACTTAACCTAAGAATTATTAAAATACTCGTAATTCCTTCGCATTTTTAATCTCTAGCCTCTAAGTGTGATTTGATTAATGTTTTTGGTTCGAAACGTGCATGCTTTGTTATTCCTTTATTTATTTTCAATTTTGATAAATTCAAATATGTATAATGCCTGTTTCACAATGCTACTACACGGCGCGGCGACAGCGAAACTACAAACGCCGTAGCTGTCAAATCCATATTCCTATGTAGTTCCTATGTGACTAACTCCCTATAATTCCATTGAATGAATATGGATTTGACAGTTACGGCGTTTGTAGTTGCGTTGTCGCCGCGCCGTGTAGTAGCATTGTGAAACAGGCATAACTCCAACCAATGACACTTATCATGAACAGTGTGTAATGTCATTTTAAGCTTAAGAAATTCTGGTGAGAACTGGTGGTGAGTAAAGGTTTCGTTAAATTTTCGTGGTGACATTCTTAGTTTTGCACAGGGATAAAGAATGAGATACCAAACTTTCGTACGTCTGCCCGTTGATCCCCGCAAGAGTTGGTTGTGGCTTTTGTAATTAAAGCGGCCCCTAGACGCCTAATAATATTGTGCAATATTTGATATTACTTACTTATTAGGCCTGCGATCCATGGAGGATCTGAACCTGAGCTATAGCTGCCTTCCATCCTTGACGGTCCCGGGCACGCTGCTTCCATTTGTCAAGACCAAGATGTCTTACATCCGCGATTACTTGGTCTTTAAACCGGAGGTTCGGTCTTCCTCTTCTTCTCGAACCAGGAGGCTCGGAGTCGAAGACCCTCTTAGCTGGAGCGTTGATGTCCATGCGCTCGATGTGGCCGAGCCAGTGTAGTCGACGGATCCTTGCCTTCCGGACTATATCCACATCTTGGTACAGCTCGTAGAGTTCGCGGTTGTGTCTTCTTCTCCATTCACCGTCCTCACAGACAGGACCAAATATCCGGCGCAGAATTTTTCTTTCGAAAGAACCTAAAATCAGCTCCGCTGTCCTGCTTATCGTCCAGCTTTCGGCTCCGTACAGCAAGACTGGCAGAATGAGCGTTTTGTAAAGCATGACTTTGGTCTTTCGAGTGAGGAGTTTTGACCCCAGTTGTTTGGACAGGCCGAAGTAGCAGCGGTTGCCAAGGGCGATTCTATGCCGGATCTCCACTGTGGTGTCATTTGTGGAATTTACGTTTGCCCCGAGGTAGACAAACTCCTTAACTACCTCGAAATTGTAGCTGTCAATTGTTATACTTTGTCCCAGGTGGTGAGCGACGGATTGGTTTTTGCTTGACAGCATGTATTTCGTTCTGTCCTCATTGACCTTGAGACCAACTCGTTTCGCCTGTTCTTCAATCGCCGTGAATGCTTCCACAATGCCACGGCGAGAACACGCGATGATGTCGATATCATCCGCGTATCCTAGCAGCTGGATGGACTTGTAAAAGATAGTGCCTTCCCTGTTGACGCCTGCCCGTCGCACTATCTGCTCTAGCACCAGGTTGAAGAAGTCACATGACAGCGCATCTCCCTGCCGAAATCCGGTGCATGTTTCTAATGGTTCCGAGTTCCTGAAACCGAGTTGCACGGTGCATCGCGTGTTTTTTAGCGTGGCGCGACACAACTGGATCAGTTTTACCGGGATCGGCCATCGCACCAAACAGTTCTTCACGATGAATGCTGTCGTACGCGGCTTATAAATCGATGAAAAGGTGGTGTGTATCGATTCGAAACTCGTTGGTCTTTTCCAGGATTTGTCGAAGTGTGAAAATTTGGTCTATAGCTGATTTGCCGGGCCGGAAGCCGCCCTGGTAGCTGCTGATTAGTGCGGTGCAAAATGGTTTAAGACGTTCACACAATACCCTGGACAGGATCTTGTATGCGACATTGAGCAGGGATATACCTCTATAGTTCTTGCAAGAGGTAGGATCGCCTTTTTTGTGGATGGGGCATATAGAGCTGGTATTCCAGTCGTCGGGCATGCTTTCATCTTCCCAAATTCTGCAGATGATCTGGTGCATGCTCCCTACCAGAACATCGCCGCCAGCCTGGAAGAGCTCTGATGACAAGCCATCTGAGTCTGCGGCCTTGTTGTTCTTCAGCTTCTCAATAGCTGTGCCGATTTCTTCGATGCTGGGTGGGAGGACTACTTCAGCGGCTGGAGTTGGGATTTCCTCGGTCCCTACCACCCTCTCTTGGTCATGCTCGTTAAGCAGCTGCTGGAAGTGCTGCTTAAATACATCCACTATTCCCTGCGGGTCGGTGACAAGATTACCCTCGCAGTTTCGAAGAGCCAGGGTGCCCTTTTTGAAGCCTCCTGCAAGGCCTTTGGCTTTCTTGTAAAAGGCTCGTATTTTATGTTTATCCCTACACTCCTCGATATCCTTGAGCTGGGAGGCTGCGAAGATTCTTTTCCTTTGTCGCAGTAGTTTTTTCTCCTCCCTTCTTCTGGCTCGGTACTCTTCTTGCGCTGCCCTGGTTTTCCTCTGCAGCGCCCTTTGGTACGCCTCGTCGGTTGCTGCCTTTTTCTGCTCACACTCGCCATCATACCACGGGTTTCTTGTCGGGGGTGGTAGGTATCCTAAGGTGGTTTCGGCTACTTCCTGAATGGCTGAGCGGCAATGCAGCCACATATTATTAGCATTTGTGTTCGACGTAGGCATACCGTAGAGTCTTTCGCTCAGCTGCTCCCTGTAGACTCTGGCAACCTCCGGTGTGCTCAGACGCCCAATGTCGAACCTCCTCCTGATGGGCTGGTGCAGCTTTCTGACATTGGACAGTCGAGCTCTGAATCTTGCTGCTACGAGGAAGTGGTCAGAGTCGACATTTGCCCCTCTGAATGTTCGCACATTCAGGATGTATGACGAGTGCCTTGCGTCAATGAGCACATGATCGATTTGGTTGGCGGTTCGACCGTCCGGAGATCGCCATGTTGCTGTGTGGATTCGCTTGCGAGGGAATCGTGTGCTACTTATCACCGCATTACGAGCTGTCGCAAAGTCAG
This sequence comes from Eumerus sabulonum, assembly GCA_951905685.1. Taxonomy (NCBI): domain Eukaryota; kingdom Metazoa; phylum Arthropoda; class Insecta; order Diptera; family Syrphidae; genus Eumerus; species Eumerus sabulonum. The sequence continues at coordinate 14,834,619 of OX645060.1, forward strand.
CGAGTCGGAAGCCGTTATCTGTTGTTGTATCGTGGAGGCTGTGCTTTCCGATCACTACGCCAAGGGTGTTTTCCTTACCGATTTTGGCGTTAAAGTCCCTGAGCACGATTTTTACATCGTACTCCGGACAAGCTCCGTAGGCGTTGTCCAGAAGGTCATAGAAGTCCTCCTTAATAGGGTCTTCAGCCTCGTCGGTAGGGGCGTGTGCACATATGAGGCTGATGTTATAAAATCTGACTCTGATGCGGATCACAGCCAGGCGATCACTTATAGGTTTAAAGTCGATGACCTTCGAACTTAACCGCTTTCCCATGACAAATCCGCATCCCAGTAAGTGCAACCTTTTGTGACAGCTGTAATAAATGTCGCAATTTTTCTTTCTAATCATACCGTTTCCTATCCAGCGTATTTCCTGGACCGCAGTAATATCCGCCTTGTACTGCGTGAGGATTCCTTCTAGTTTATGAGCAGCTCCGGGAGTGTACAGGGTTCTGACATTCCAGGAGCATACTCGCAAATCGTGTTCCTTTTTCGTGCGTTGTCGTCGTCGAGTATCCGTCCGTGTATCCCAGGCATCTTGTTCATTCATAGCTTTTCTTTTTTTTAAGTGGGCGGATTGTTAGCCCGCCGCACAACCGCCATTCTGGTCGGGGTTTTTTTCGCTGCATACGTTTGTTCACCTCCCAACGGTTGTTGAAGAGGCTATCCAGAGGGCGCCGCGAGGAGGCCGTATGTCAACTTGACCCGGGCATTTAAACAGGGATCGTTGCTGGCATCTCGCCAGGTTGAGAGCAATCAACAACTTTACCCTGTATGTCCGAGCCCATGCCCTCCATTATTTGATATTGCACAATAGTATTGTTCGTCTGTAGATAATGTTGCAAGATTGTGCGATATATTGCGGAAAATCAGAACGCTTTCGACTTTTAATACAAATATGACCGATCAACTAAATTATTGGGAAAAATATTGAACCGTCTGGGGCAGCAAGTCAATAAAACTGTGCAATATTTCGCACAATAATATTGAGCGTCTAGAGGACGCTTTAAAAACGACGCTTTTGACTTAAGAGTCAAGACGTCGGAACAAGGCAGAATGACATAGTCATGACGCCGTCAAACCTCAACGAGTTTGTAGGGCCTAGTTGTCAAAATGCCTGTCAAAGCCAAAAGATTGGTATCTCATTCTTTATCCCTGGTTGTGCACAAGACTCAACTAAATCTCAAAAGAGGCCTTAGACAACATTGAGACGTTTTAGTGAGCTCTAATACGGATATGGCTAAATGGTGTCGGTAGTAAAGGTCAGTACGCAGTCTCACTAAAGGAGTCTATGGCATTTTAGACTAAAGTGCAGGGATTTCCAATTCTACTGCAAACCGGCTTAAACAATTTTTTTTCCAAAGCAGTTGGCTAAACTGTGTCACTTGATTACATTGCCTGTGTTGGCTAGCAGGAATTAGGGCCTCATTTCATTTTAAGCATATACGATGGTCGATAGACATTCCATGTTTCTGTTTTTGGACTGTGGCGTCAAGTTTTTTAAAAGGCTCCAAACTTTCATCTGGTTGATGGTTCGTGCCTCCGCTATTTACTGACAGCTTGCCGCTTTTACTCTACGAGCTATAAAATCTCATCGACTTTTTCGATGAGTGGCAACAAGCAGCCTCACAGCAACCTCAATGTACACCTTACATTTTTTTCGGCATGTTTTTGCGGCGTTTTAACCTTTTTTTTAGTAAAAGAGCACCCACATTGGGTACTTCTTCGGATATTCTTAACTTATTTTCAAATCAATACGATTTTTTACACAATGACGAATTACAAAATTGTTGTCTATATTATGAGGGCGCAGTGGTTAGTGTGTTGGACTCTGGCGCACGATGAGCGAGTTCGGATCCCGATAACACCAACGCCATCGAAAGTCTATTTCGCAACGTTCCTCCTCGGCGGGGTACTGGCAAAACCCCCCGTAGTATACTTGCTTTGAAAATGCTTCTCGACTCACGCCGTCCCTTTCACCTGTGTGAAAAAGAAATCACACACAACATGGGTGATTGAGAGAAGCTTGGCTCTGGTCCTTCATGGGTTGTAACGCCACCAAAGAAGAAAGAAGAGTCTAGGTAGGTAGGCAGGTAGGGTCGTAGCCTTCCCAGAGTTGAGAAGAATGCACATAGGCCAGGGAGGCCCGTTGTGCAGCTACGAGGGGGTTTTACCCCCCTATTCGTGGAACCATTTTGTGCTTCTTAAAAAGTTAAGAAGATCAAGTATCCCTACTTTCTGAACATCTGTCAGACCGTTAAGGAAGTAAGAGCCTAGGTAACGTTTCCTGAAATTGCAGAGAGCTGGACAGGCGCAGAGAAGGTGGTGAATGGATTCAACCTCCTCCTCGTCCTGACAGCTTCTGCAGAAATCATTTGGAACTATTCCTAGTTTTTGTGCGTGACTGCCAATGAGGCAGTGTCCTGTGATGACACCAATGACTTTGTAGATGTCAGTTCTTTTTAGGGAGATTATACTCCTTGTGCGTTGACTGTCAAGCCGAGGCCAGATTTGCCTGGTGATGACGCAGGTATGTCCCTGTGCCCATCTTAGGTTCGTCTCGGCCCTGGCGAGATTGGTCAGATTATGTTTAATGGTTGTAAGGGGTACTCCCTCACAAGCCCCGATTGATTGTAGCGTCGTTCCTTGTTTGGCGAGTGTGTCGGCTTTTTCATTACCCGTAATGTCGCTGTGTCCTGGTACCCAGATAAGCTGTATGTTGAACTGTTCTGCCGTCTCGTTAAGAGATCGGCGACAGTCGAGACTAGATTTTGATGTGTACACATAGGACTCCAGCGACTTTAAGGCTGCTTGACTGTCTGTGAGAATGCGAATATCCGTGGTGGATATTACGTTCCACTTCAGCCAAGACAAAGCCTCTTTTGTTGCCAACAGTTCCGCCTGGAAAACGCTGCAGTGATCTGGTAATTTTAGAGCTTTATGTAGCTTGAGTTGTTTGCAGAAAACTCCACTGCCCACCCCGTCTTTGGTTTTAGACCCGTCAGTGTAGAAATCCACATAGTTTCTGCGTGGTTGAGTTTGGCGGGTCCAGTTCTTCCTGTCCGGATAGATCATCGTAAAGTTTTTGCCCAAGACTATGGTGGGTTCTGTGTGGTCCAGGTTTTCTGTCATAGTTATCCTGTTTTGCAGGATGGAGGAGTGGCCAGTGACATAGCTCGCCCATTTCGAGTTGGCTTTCAGTCTTATGGCCGTGTGTGTGGCAATTTGCTTACCGAAAATATCGAGTGGTGTAAGGTCTAGTATCATGTTAAGCGCAGCCGTTGGTGTGGACCTAAGGGCCCCGGTAATGCACATACATGCCATCCTTTGTACCTTTTCGAGTTGTTTGTGGTATGTTGTCTTGTCCAGTGCAGTCCACCAGATTATCACTCCATACATTAGTATGGGTCTAACGACCGTGATGTAGAGCCATAGGGTAATCTTGGGGTTGAATCCCCATTTTTTTCCTAGGGCTTTCTTACATGTGTAGAGCTATTGTTGCTTTTTTTGCTCCTTCGGTTGTGTTGCTCTTCCAAGTTGATTTCCTATCGAGTATAATGCCAAGGAATTTGGCACTAGGGGAGTAAGCTAACCTGGTATCCAGCAGAATGATAGGGCAGTTTTCCCAGATTTTGTGCTTTTTGGTAAATAGCACGAGCTCCGTTTTCTGGGGGTTAATCCTGAGCCCGTTACTATGCGCCCATTTGCACAGAAGTGAGAATGCCGTTTGCATGCGGTCATTCAGTGTAGATAGGTATTTACCTGAGATTGTGATGGCAACGTCATCGGCGTAGGCAACAACGTCCAGGCCTTCTTTCTCCAGTTTGATTAGTAGTTCGTTTACAACTACATTCCAGAGAAGAGGTGAGAGGACCCCACCTTGCGGGGTTCCCTTGGTAACTACACTTGTAGTTACTAGGCTTCCCCACTTAGAGTGAATCTTGCGTGTTAATAACAACTCGTTGATCAACTCTATCAGAGTCCTCTCCACCTTTAGCTTTTCTAGCCCTTCTATTATTGCTTTCGGAGTGACGTTGTTAAAAGCGCCCTCTATGTCTATGAAGGCTGTTAGAGTACATTCTTTGAGATGGATTTTTTTTTTTTTTTTTTTTTTTATGTATAGGGCTAGTGCTATCAATAGCAATGCGGCACTGCGACCTTTGCAGATCTATTGTGCCTGCTAGCCGATTTAGCCGAGTAGCCTCTCCACCTCCACAATGAAGTTGAGAATGCTTCTCGTAGGAGCCAGGGTGATCCCCTCAGGAGTCATAACTTCACTGAGAAGGATACGCTTCCTAAGATGGCAGAGAGCAGCACACTCACACAGTATGTGTTCTGCCGTCTCTTCGTCCTCAAGACAGAGCCGACACTCAGTTTCAGACGAGAGGCTAATTTTGTTTAAATGATATCTCAGACCGCAATGTCCCATCAGATAGCTGACTAGTCTTCTGATATCCATCCTATTGAGTTTGAGTATGTCAATAGGGTGCTTGTTCAGGGGTCGTATAAGTCGTTTAGATTGACGGAGTCCCCGAACGCTGTTCCAAAAGGACAGGTGTTGTAATTTTTCCCACTTGTTTAAGAAGTCATTTATCTTAGACGCGGGAATGCCGCAGAATGGTTCCGGACCTATATACTTGTCACTGGAGCCCTTCCTGGCAAGTTGGTCGGCAATTTCATTGCCCTTGATACCTTTATGGCCTGGCACCCACCAAAGTTTAACACTGCTTCTTTTGGCGAGGTCTTGCAGGGCGTCATGCCATTCCTTGACGGTTTTTGAGTTCGTGCTGTACGAACCCAGCGCTTTAGGCGCTGCTTGGCTATCAGAGAGTATGTTGATGGTTACTCCTCTGATGCCAGTCTCAAGATTTAGATTTACACATGTTAGGATGGCATGCAGCTCTGCTTGGAAGATGCTGGGACTTATTCCCAGTGCCTTCGAGATTTTGCGTTTTGGTCCAAAGATGCCGGCGCCAACGCCGGAAGCCATCTTGGAGCCATCCGTGTACCACCTAAGGCCTTTGACATTCAGCAGGGGATCACTGTTTTCCCATGCTGAGCGGATTGGGATCAATATCTCAAATCTCTTGTCAAAGGTGAAGGTGTGTGGCAGTGCGTCCGAGACTGTAGTAATCATATCCAGTTCGGGAAGGTGTTGTAATATGGACATGTGGCCTGCGGGTCTACATGGCATATTTGTTCCCGAGCAGAGGATTCTGATTGCACTGCGTAATGCCACCTTTTTGATAAAAAGGTGCAGTGGAGTGAGTCCAATGAGTGCTTCTTGGGCTGCCGTGGGGCAGGTTGGCATAGCGCCTGTGATGCCGAGACACGCTAGTCTCTGAAGGCGTTGAAGCTTAACAATTGTAGTTTTTTGCTCAACTTTTGACCACCATACGGTGGACCCGTAGGTGACGATAGGTCTAACTGTCGCGGTATATAGCCAGTGGACTACCTTAGGTTTAAGTCCCCAGGTTTTACCGTAGGTGCGTCGACAGGCCCACATGGCCTTAGTCGCTTTCATAAGTTGATTTCTCATATTGGAGTTCCAGTTGAGTCTACGGTCCAGGTCAATACCTAGATACCTTACTTCCTCTGAAAATCCTATGCGTGTGCCGTTTAGTAAGATTGAGCAGGGTCGTACCTTTCTCCTCTTTGTAAATGGGACTAAGATCGTCTTATTTGGGTTAATAGATAAACCCTCTCTGCCACACCAGTCAGAGATAAATTGGAGCGCAAGCTGCATGCGCTCACAGGCAGTGATCTCGCACTTGCCCGTAACAATGACTACTAGGTCATCAGCATATCCGAACACCTCATAGCCCCGAGTGGTTAGCTTGCGTAGTAGATCGTCGATGACTATCGACCAAAGCAGTGGTGAGAGGACTCCCCCTTGTGGGCATCCTCTAACCGCCGATACTGTCACTGAGACCTCTCCGTTTGTGGCTGATATAATACGGCTATTTAGCATCGCCCTGATCCAGTGATTAGTGGGATGGTCTACACCCCTGCAGGATAGTGCAGTGGTGATCGAATCATAGCCAGTATTATCGAAAGCTCCCTCTATATCGAGGAAGGCGCAGATTGCGATCTCCTTTTGTATGAAACTATTTTCAATGTGCGTCACCAAGTGGTGTAGTTCGATGGGGTAACTTTCATCTGGACCCGGCGATTTATAGGGCTTGAAGCTTTTTGATGCCCATATAATTTTCTCTCTGGAGATAATGTGTTCGTACTGCCCTTCTATCGCAGAGGAGATATGAGTCCCTCGCGAGTGCACTGGGTCTTGCGATTCAGAGCAGCCGGGGAAGTGCGTGTTGAGGAGAAGATTTAGAGTTTCTGCCTCAGATGTTGTCCAAACTCCATTTGCTATGAGGCAGTTGGGAGATTGTGGATCTTTCGAGAGTATTTTCCTCAGTCTATAGGCGTGTGATATTTTCTCCATGTTATTGCAGAAGATTTTCCAAGACAGCCTTTGTTCTTTCCTCAGGTTTTGTTTGTACACCTTGAGTGAATTTTTGTATAGGCTCCAGTCTCTGTCGTTACTTGTGTTCTTTGCTTTATTAAAGAGCTTACGACAGGCTTTGCGGAGCTTGCTTAGATCTGCGTTCCACCAAGAAGGGTAAGATTTTCTTCCTGATTTGTGGATTGCGCAGCTGTTGGCCCTTGCGTTGCCCAATGTGATTGTTAGGGTATCGACCATATTGTCTGTATCTAACGTGTTCCGCGGGGTGTCAGGGGTCCTACTTATTATAGAGTTGCCAATGAAGGCTCTATAACGCTCCCAATCGATTCTTCTTGGGTTACAGGATGAGTCGATTGGGGTTGGGACCGTGTAGTCTAGGTTGAAAACCAGGTAACGATGATCTGAGAAGGAGTGTTCTTCAGAAACCTTCCATTCTCTTATTTTGTCAATGAGAGAGGGGGATGCTAGAGTTAGGTCTAATACCTCCCTGCGATTTTTCGTAATAAATGTGGGTGTATGACCCTTGTTGCAAGTAAAAAGGTTAGCGGTTAGGATGGATTCAATAAGCCACTCACCTCTTTCGTTTGTATCGCTGCTGCCCCAAATCGTGTGATGCGCATTCGCATCTGCACCGATAAGGAGCCCAGCTTGATGATTCGACGAGTCCTTGACCAGTCTGTTGATTTCGTCCGATGGAATGGACTCTGGACTCTTCCTGCGCCATGTAAGTAGACGCTATCCATAGCTTGATCACGGGTGATTGGATTGCAATCACTGTGGTGTCGGGGCAGCTATAATTTGGAAGAAGGTAAGCGTTTAAAGATTTCTTTGCAAGTATGCAAGTGCGGGGCTTACCTTCTTTCTGTGATGTAAATAGGTTGTAGGCTGGGTTTCTTAATCCACGAACCTTGTGTTCATGCACCCACGATTCCTGGATTAAGGCTATGTCTTCTTCTCATTTGGCCAGCCTGAGAAGAAGGTTTGCGGTTGCCGCTTTAGAGTGGTGGAGGTTAATCTGAATTAATTTCAGCGTCATGGCTGCTATTAATTCGATCTGCCTCCACCACGGTGGCGTCTTCCAGATCTGAGTCCAGAAGATCGTCTAAATTATCGCCTTTTAAGCCCGCGATCGTTCGACGGAATCGAACTAGAGCTAGTCAATACAGAAAGACAAGAATGGTGTCGACAAGCACGACCCCGAAGGGGCTGCGTGGACTTTTACACAGATGGGTCAAAAACCAAGGACGGGATCAGTAGCAGAGTATTTTATAAACAATTAAAACTAAACTACCAGACTATTGCAGTGGCTTCTAGGCGGAGCTGCCTGAGGTCCTGTCTTGGCTAAGGTGGAACGTGATATCTGTCATTGACAGCCCTGAAATCACTGGAATCCTATGCCCACACATCCAAGGCAAGCCTCGACTGCCGCCTATTCCTTTGCAAGTTTAATATACACTTTTCATGGGTGCCAGGACACAGCGATATTTCAGAAAATTAAAGAAATGATATGCTCGCCGGACTGGAAACGATGCAACAAACAAATATGGTATACGCTGGCCTAAATTAAACCTAGGACGACCCAGGGACCTAGTGGCAACCAAAAGGGCAACAAGCCACTGCATCATTGGGAAACACGCCGCCAGACTAGAACTACCTACCAAAGATTTCTGTCGCGGCTGCATGGACGAGGAGGAAGAGGAATAAATACATCACCTCCTCTGCTCATGCCCCTCTTTTGCGAATCGCAGGAGGATCTACCTCGGCGCGCCCTTCTATGATAATCTAAGTGAGCTAGCAGACCAAAAAAATAGCTCAACTCCATCGCTTCATCAGAAGCACTGGTTGGTTATCTGGTAGCGAAACTGGATAACACGATCCATGTGGTATCACAATGGGCCGACTTCGGCCTACGTGTGGCTTATGCCAACCAAATTAACCTAACCTAACCTACTAGGCCGTAGCTCAAGCGATTAGACCTTCATTCGCCATTCGCCCTTCTCGTCTGTAATTTCCAGAGGAGATCTCCAGATGGCACCACCAGGAGGTGGAGATGGTACTTAGTAACAGCGCCGCATGGTGTTCGTCTATGGTGGCTCTTCTCGCTTTTTGGCAGGTCAGCATCCGTCGGATAGATGCTACCGCTACGAGGCCTTTGTTAGTCCTTTCCCAGGTGAATCGATCAATCTACTCTCTGCAAGTTAATTTGATCGGGAAAAAGTTAATTGTACAGCATGCTGTTCATGATTACACTGAAACATTATGAGGACAGGTCAATAAATACGCGTGTTTTAAAGGAGTCGTGCATGTTTACTTGCAGTAAGCATTTGCGGTAGACATGTTTTGAAAGTGAAATGGAAAAAGTGCAACATTGTTAGGCAAATCGCTTTTTGCATTTGAATGGGAAAACATGTAAGCAGACCAAGCAAAATTGCTCACAATGAACATCAACTAAGATATTGTTGAAACTTGGGTTATTTACTATACACTAGTGACCAAAGCCATGAATTTGCTTGGACAAAACTGCTCCAAAGAAGGTATAAGCGATCTCATCGACCGAAAAGGGCGTTCATCTCATAGTAAACTTTTTGAAAAAAGAAGGAGCAATTACTGAAAATATTAAGTGAGCCATTGGACGGTTTGGACCAAAAAATGGTTGTTGAAAAACGAATTCATATCGAACACGTACACTTATTGACCTGCCCTCGTGGATTCAAAAACACAACCACAAACAACAAAACATCAGCTTGGAATGCATTCCAACGATATGTTTGCTTATTTTTTCTGACTTGCCTTAATCATATTAAATACTTTCCTTTTTATTAAACCCTTGTCCTCTTCAATCAAATAGGACCGGTACCTGTGGCAGTTCCACAGCCTGAACCGCATTCGGTTGGTGGCGTCCTAGTCCATATGCCTCATGTCTGTTCGGTAAGTTTAAAAAAATCATTTTCAATTGTTTACAAGAATTTTTTAAAAATACAGAAATGTTTTGAATAAACATTGTTTTCAGTTATTTTTGCATTAACCTTTAGACACGTTCTTACTAAATAATATTCCAACTAATTCCAATCAAAGTTAACGAGATGAAAGAATGAGATATAAAACCATAAAGTATCCTTTGGATTATGTTTTTCGTTAAACAATTGTTTTTGACTGTGATGTGTGATGATAGCAGCGTTTTTTCAGAGAACAAATTAACAATTATCAATTAAGAATTGCGGACATTTGTGTTTTGGTTTATTTTGATTTGTAATCTTTTTCGTTCTTTTAGAGCAACGATCGTGGCTGTTCTGATAACATTGAATTACAAAGAAATGTTCACGCCACAGACGAGGTACTTTGCGAATTAATCAAACATCGAATGTATTTACTATCTATTTTCGTTTATCTGTCTACAAATCTAATCCTAATATGTTCGTGTATTCGTATAAATATTTACTAAACATTTAGATATTGTGTTCATATGTACAAAGTGTAAAAACTATTAAAAAAACCAAATATTTATCGAAAAAATATCTACAATAGGGTGTCCCAAATTTAACAGAGAAAAAAGAAATTCTTAAATTTTGAGGTCCCACCCTCTTGTATTGTACCTATTGATATCCTGAATACCTGAAATAAATTTCATGTCAATTGAACATCGTTAAGACGTGCCGACTTGAAGCTGAACATGTAGGGAGTGGATAACTGCTACTGCAACACCACTTAAAATCACTAGATACCACTATATAAAAGCTCCTAAGAGAACACTATGTCTATACGAGAAAGCCAACTGGTGCGGCCTTAACAACTTCTTTCGGATCTTTAACTGTTCGCTGTGCTTCCTCGACAACGACGTGGACGCCGCAACTGATACTATCGCAAACATTATCCGAATCGGCATGGCAACTTTTATTCCCAGCAAAATAAAAAGCACCAGGCCTAAGGATAATTCGTGGTTTGACTTGAGCTGCAAAGAGGCTATTAGGCTCAGGGAGCTAAGTTTTCGGGCCTACAAGGCAAACAGTTCTGAGGAAAACCGAAAAAAGTACATACGAGCCAGAAATGACTGCAACACCCCTGCCTGGTTGACTTGGAAAAAGCCTTCGACACCTTATGGTTAGAGGGACTTTACTACAGGCTTAACCAGCTAGGCATAAGTAAACCACTGCTGTATATGATCTATGATATGTTAATGGGAAGAAAGTTCGTTGTAAAAATTGCCAACGTGACTTCTTCTCAAACATTTGATATCAAAAATGGTCTACAACAAGGCACGGTGAACTCGCCGATCCCTTTCAACATTTACGTCAGTGGTCTGATAGCTTCGCTTCGTCACTCGATAGCATACGCAGACGACCTAGTCGCGTATAGAACAAGTCCAACGATTGACGTCATAGTTACTCTCTTGCAATGTGACTTCGAAAAAATTCAAACGTTTTGTAATGACTGGAAACTGAAAATCAACTTCCAAAAATCGGAAACTATTTGGTTTAGAACGCCATTGTCTGGGGCCTCTAGGGATACCAGGAAAAACTGGCGAAAATTCTCCATCACTGGTCCGGATGGGCGTCCACTGGCGAACCAAAATGTAGACAGATACCTCGGTATCTGGTTGGATCAATTTCTGTATTTTAATAAACATTTAGATGTTGCTTTGGCCAGGGCTCGGGGAGCTTTCACTCTGTTAAGATGGCTGTTTCATAGCAGCCAACTTGATAAGAAAGTCAAAATAATCTGTTACATGGCTTTAATCAGGCCCATGATCGCCTATGGATGTCCCGTTTGGTTCAATGTGAGTGCAAGCCTGATGGAAAGGATTCGAGTGTTTGAGAGACAATGTCTAAGGACCTGTCTCTCATTGCACAGAACACCAGAATCCGAGTACATGAAATACTATCCCAACGAGGTCCTATACAATAGAGCCAAAATTATTAGGATTGACAACTTTTTGATCAAATTGATTCGAAGTCACGTTGCAAGGACGATGACTTCGACCAATAACTTGATATCTGGGGCTTATTACCCAAATGAGTTATATCACGAGAGAGTCCGTCTTAGCGGCTTTGTTCCTCCAGAAGCGTTTTTAGATTACGACAACCGCGAACTGATACAGGACAAATCGGCAATTCCGTTAATCTTCCACGTGGCCCGAAGGTCTGTGGAAAAGAGCTTATCTTACGAACGGGATGTAGCACTCCGTGAGCCGGGGCGACTCCGTTTCAGTATGGCAATGTCAGATCAGGATCGAGCAGACGTTGCTCGACAAACGCAACGTTTCTGGTCTCCGTCGCTGAATCCTTTGGGCCTAGCGTCATAACACAATTCTTGCGCAAGCACACCGGTATTCCTATGCGAGGTGTACCAAAAGCCATTTCTCTTCAGACGAGACATGGCTTTCAGAGCACACCCTCTGATAAATATATCAAGAGGTGGATGGTTCATCATAACATCTAGAGCAGCGCCCGGCGTGCTGGGGAAAGCCCCCGTGCAGCTGAGACAAGCCGTTCTTTGGAGTTTGGTGAAAGAGACAACGACGTGTTTGCGTTTTAGTCTGTTCCACCAGACAACCGATGCATATGAGATTATAGGTCTTATCATTGTCGTGTAGATCCAGAGGACCTTTGCCGGCGATAAACCCCGTGTTTTGCCAAAAGCTCCTTTGCATTGCCAGAAAGCTGACAGCGCTTTGGTGGCTTGTGACTCAACATGTTTCGACCAGAGAAGCTTACTATCTAAGAAGACTCCTAGATACTTAGCCTCCTTGGATATCGGGATGGAAGTGCCTTTTAGTACCAGCTGAGTCATGTCAGTATTTTTCCTCCTTCTCGTAAAGAGAACGACATCGGTCTTAAGAGGATAATTGCCAATCTTTAATAGATTCCCAAATTGCCAGTGCCTGTTCTTTTCCAGATGAGTTTATAAGTTTTGGAATCCCGATGAGTTGCTCCTTTTCTTCATGGGTGATAACTATCGGTAATCGCTATTCCTTTGGGTCTCGAGCATTCATAGCCGACATTAACTTACCGTCCCAATGTAGAGTTACAAATTTAGGAAAATTTGTTTTAAACGCAGATTTGATTGCGTCAGCGCGCTCTTTTCTAAACCTTTCTCGAGCTCTCTGAATCGTAGATCGACTTATTGTGAGATCATTTGTATTATATCCTAAACCCTCAATTACAGCTTGTATGATATACACAGAGTCACGAACACTCATCTGGCATACGGAATTCTGGCCATGTAATCGAACGTGTTTTTCAAGGTGTTTCGCCTCAGCGGGGTTTTGACAAAACCCCCTGTAGTAAAATTGTCACGAAAAGCTTCTCGAAATTCGCCGTTCGGAACCGGCAATAAACTGTAGGTCCCTTTCACCTATGGGAAAAATGAAATCACACACAACATGGGGGATTGAGAGAAACTCGGCTCGGGTTCTTCATGGACTGTAACGCCAACACCCACACAATACCTGGCGATTTGATGGCAACTTTGAACCAGATATTTGATGGCTAGTTCTGCCAACTAAAAAAATGTTATTATCTCCACTGCGTAATCCGTGAGACATCATAAAACAAAATGCTACAATACAACATTCACGGACAATAACTCGAGGGTGAATGGGTGAGAAGTGAAGTCAGGGCGGGAGCCGCAAGTGGCGACCTGAAGCTCTATGTATAGTCTTGTCCGTTCAGCCAAGTCGGCACGGGTTAACAATGTTTGATCGAGCTGGTTTTGGATTTTATGTAACTTTTAGGGAACTAGGTACAATATGGGGGGGTAAGACCTGTAGATTTTTAAAGTCGACATTTTTGGGACACCCTAATCTACAATCTTGGTGTAAATAAAAAGTGTTCTTATTTGTGTTGTAAATATTACTAATTGCCTTATTCGGTCCTAGAACTAGCCTGCGACGTAGAGATAGTGGAGGTCAAGCTAAGGACAATTTTTTTTTTCTGTGTCAAATGTGTTGCACATAGTTTTTAGACTTGTATTCAAGATAACCTACAATTAGCTAGATCAATTAGATTCGGTCAGTGTTTTGAATATTTTGACTGAAAATGATTCGGATATATAAAAGGAAATGTTTACGAAAGGTTAGGCTTACTTAGATGTTACGATTATTATTTCATATTCGACGAGAGGAATTTTTGGACCCCATCTACAACCTTCCGTGTCCATAACCTTTTCTATAAACTTACATGAAGTCTCTACAAGACCGACAATATTTTTTTTTATTATAAAATGGAAAGAATAATTCATCTCATCAAAAAGCAAATTGATGGGCATCTTCAGGGAACTACTAGATATTCGCCGAAGTAAATCTAAGATTCTAGGCCTAAATTTACTATCTTATCCCAAAGTATCTTGTATGTGTGTGAATATATAGATCTTTTTTCAGAAATTACATGTTTTAATTATTTTCAAAACAATAAAACACTAACCGCATGCCATTGTTTTTTCTTATTTTCTTTTTTGTATCTTTTTATTCACCGCGTGTACTCAAGTGTGTTTTGATAATTATTTAGATTTTAATTATTTTTGATACAAAATTTGAATCTACAATATTTAAATATTTTTGGCACTGTTTCTATACGAAGGGGAGCGCCGTCGCGCATTGGTTACACTGCAAATGCTAGTGTGTAAAATAACACGCAACAAGTGTGTCATTCAACACACTTTAAGATTAAGTGTGCCACTTAACACGATTGTTCTATGAAATTGAGACACTTCTTCTTCTTCTTAGTGGACGCTACAGTTCGGGGTGAACCTGGGCCTCAATCAATATGCCCCTCCAACTAGCACGATCTTTCGCTAGCCTTTTCCATTGCCGCACACCCAGTTGGCTGAGGTCCCCTTCCACCTGTGTGCGCCATATTAAGTGCGGCCGTCCTCTGCTTCTTCGTCCCTCGGAGTTAGATTCAAAGACTCTCCGGGCTGTCCATTCGCTCTACATGGCCCAGCCATCTTAGGCGTTGAATCCGTAGACGCCTGACTAGGCTCATGTCGCTGTACAGCCCGTAAAGTTCGTGGTTGAATCTTCTCCTCCATCCCCCGTCTGCGTTTATAGGCCCAAAAATCACACGCAAAATCTTTCTCTCGAACCGACCAAGGGCCTCCTCATCCGCTTTTGATAGTATCCATGCTTCCGCGCCGTACAACACCGGGATGATAAGGGTCTTATATAGAGTCAACTTTGTCGTTCGGGAGGGGGCTCTATTACTCAGTTGCCTCCTGAGCCCAAAGAAACAGCGATTGGCAAGAGTGATTCTGCGTTTGATTTCGGAACTGATGTCGTTGTTCCAGTTTACTGCGGAGCCAAGGTAGACGAAGTCCTTGACTACCTCGAACTAATATCTGCCTATACAAACGTTCTGGCCAAGACATCGGTGGTGAGCGTCCGTTTTTGGGGACAGCATATATTTAGTTTTGCCCTCGTTTACCACCAAACCAATTTTCGCCGCCTCCATCTCAATACCCGCAAACGCCTCCTTGACATCTCGCTGTGATCTACCTATTATGTCAATATCGTCGGCGTATGCAAGGAGTTGCGAGGATTTGAAATAGATTGTGCCTCTTGTATTGGCCAGTGAGTTTTGCACAATCATTTCCAATATGATGTTGAAGAAATCACACAACAGCGCATCGCCCTGCCTAAATCCTTTTTTGAAATCAAAACTATCGGTAAGGTGTTCACCGATTCGGATGGAGCAGCGAGCATTCTCCAAAGTCATCCTGCATAGTCTGTCAAAGGTAGACATAGCGTTGTATAGCTCGTCTCTAATTACGCTGTCGTATGCGGCTTTGAAGTCGACAAATAGGTGGTGAGTGTCGACTTGAAATCCACTGGTTCTTTCCAGGATCTGCCGTAGTGTGAAGATTTGGTCGATAGTGGACTTCCCTGGCATAAATCCGCACTGATAAGGATCTATCAGCTTATTTACAAAAGGCTTCAGGCGTTCACACAAAACGGCAGAGAAGATTTTTTAGGCAATGTTAAGGAGACCTATTCCTCTATAGTTTGCGCAATCAGAGGGGTCTCCTTTCTTGTGGATCGGGCATACGATGCTGAGACTCCATTCCTCTGGCATGCTTTCCTCTAACCATATCTTACGGATAAGCTGGTGCATGCTCCCAACCAGGAAGAGCTCAGCAGACAGTTCTCTGCGATCATTCTGCCTGGCAGCGGTATATTGACTAACATCGCCGTTATACAGTCTGCAGAAGTGGTTTTTCCATATTCTCAGCATCGACTGCGGTTCTACTACTAGGTGTCCGTTCTCATCCCTGCAGGCTTCCATTCTGGCTTTATAACCTTGGCATGTTCGCTTTATCTGTTGATAAAACTTTCGAACGTCACGCCTGCAGTAGCACCTCTCCAAATCCTCAATCGCGCGCTTCTGGTGTTCTTTCTTCTTTCTTCTAAGAAGCTTATACTCCCCCCTTCTTTTTAATTCGTAGAGCTCACGAGCTGCTCTTGTTCTTTTATGCAGCGAGGCCTTATATGCATCCTGCTTCGCTGTATGAATCCTCCTGCACTCGTCATCGAACCAGGTGTTTCTTCGTGGTGGAGCCTTGAAACCCAAAACTTCGGATGCAGAGCTTTTCAGGGCTTGTTTGCAAAGGCTCCACTGCTGTTATATTGATAGCGCGGAGGATTCAGGTGTATTGGAGAGCTTAAGGGAGACGCGATCGCTAAAATCACGAGCGGTTTCTGGCGATAGTAGTTTTCCGACGTCATAACTTTGTATTCTTACTCTTCTCCCTTGCGTTCGTGATATCCGTAAGCGCATCTTGACTACTACAAGATAGTGGTCCGAGTCAATGTTAGCCCCTCGGAAAGTTCGAACAAGAATAGTGGAGGAGTGTCTGACGTCAATCGCAATGTGATCAAATTGGTGGGTAGTCGATTGATCAAAAGACCGCCAGGTGCCTTTGTGTATATCGAGGTGCGGGAAGAGCGTACTGGCTAGAAAGACGCCCCGTAGCAAGATCAATCAGCCTGTGTCCGTTATCGGAGGTGGTGTCGTGTAGGCTGTGTTTGCCGAAGATGCTTTCCTTACCCAGCTTAGCATTGAAGTCTCCTAGTACAATTTTGATGTCATAGCTGGGACATTGGGCATACGTTCTGTCTAGGAGATCGTAGAACTCATCTTTGGCTAAGTCATCCTTGTCTTCCGTGGGGGCGTGGACGCAGATCAGGCTAATGTTAAAAAATTTTGCCTTGATACGGATTGTTATGAGGCGTTCGCTCAAATGCCGAAAGCTTACGACTTTTTGCCTTAGTCCACTTCGAGGAGCAAATCCGAATCCGAGCAATCGTTGTCCTCTGTCTCCCTATAGAAGTCGCCGTAGTAGATGTCGCAGTTTTTTCATCCGCTTTATACCCAGTCCTTTCCATCGCATTTCCCGGATGACGGTTATGTCCACTTTATAGGGGTCTAGGGCGTCCGCAAGTTGTTCGGCTGCACGTTACCTGTTTAGGGACCTAACATTCCGCGTACAAAGCCGAAGATTATTGTCCTTTTTTCGTTTTTTGCAAGGGTCGTCAACATAAATCCGGTCCGTTATATCCGAGGCTTGTGGTTGTTTCGGAATTTGAGAATGGAGAGAGGTTTGCAAAGGGAAGCGATACATTTCTTGAGGAGAATGGCTGGGAGACTATCGGGACCCGGAGGGAAGTCATCTTTAAGTTGGTTTATCTTGTGGTAAACCAAGTCCTCGTTGATATCAATTACGGAGAGCGATGTCTGAGAGCAGTTATTCACATAGCTGAAAAAAACAGGGTCGGGCTTATAACTGCAATCGCTAAATGATAGGCTAAAGAATGAGGCAAAAAGATTCGCGACGATTTTGGGGTCGTCGGAGGTAGGGTTGTTCCATTTGAGAGTGGAAGGGACTCCATCTGATTTTCCTTTGAGGTTGATGAATTGGTAGAAGCGCATAGGATCGGTAATAAGGGACGTCTGCATTCTTTGAAGATATGAGTTGTAGAGGGTGTTACAGAGGATAGAGAAGCGTTGGGAGGCTTGTTGGTACTTCGCATAATCATAGGGGGAATTTGACGTTAAAAACTTCTTCCAAAGTTTGTTTCTCGTATTACAGTTCACCCCGAACTGAAGCGCCCACTAAGAAGAAGAAGAAGAAGCTGGGGCATTGGGCATATGTTCTGTCTAGGATATCGTAGAATTCTTCTTTGAGTCGATCGTCCATTTCTTCCGTTAGGGCGAGAGCCCATATTAGGCTCATGTTTTCAAATTTAGCTTTGATGCGGATAGTTATGAGGCATTCGCTTACATCCCGGAAGGTTAAGACTTTTTGTCGGAGTATTCCTCGAATAAGGAATCCGCACCCGAATAAGCGCTGTTTCTTCTCCTTGTAGCAGTTTCCGTAGTAGATGTCGCAGTTTTTCATCCGTCTTTTGCCTGGTCCATCCCGTCGCACTTCTTGGAGTGCGGTTATATCTGCTTTATAGCAGTTGAGGATTTGCCCCAATTGATCGCCTGCACCTGGTCTCTTAAGGGACTCCACATTCGTCGTTTGCAGGGGTCATAAGCTTTGTATCCGTCCGTATCCGAGGCTTGTGGTTTTTTCTAAACAAGTGGTTTTCCGTGATAGGGATGTTACCCCTAAGCACTAAGCACTAAGCTTTTTACCAAAAAGCACAAAATCCCGGAAAACTGCCCTATCAATCTGCTCGATACCAGGTTAGCCTTTTTTATTTTATTTTTTTTAGAGACTGACTCGCGCAGGTTCAAGAGTTTTAATATTCTCTTATGATGTGTTGACACACACAACCTGAACGGAGTGCAGTGGTTGGGGTCGTTGATGTTCGTTCACTACTCTCAGGGGTGGTTGTCCTAGACCTAGATAAGACGAGAGCCGACCAAATTCCGCGTTGGTTATAGTCCGTAGTAATTCGTTCAAGCACTTTAGTATTGCATACGCAGAGGATGAATTTCGGTTGACCATATACTGTGAGTGTTATGCCTGCAGCAGTACGTCTGGTCACTTTCCATTCACAACTGCGTTGCATACTTTTTTTTGTCCGTATAGGAATTACTTTTTCTTGGCTATGAAGCGAATTTGAACCATAAACCTTCCGCTCGGCGGTCGATGATGTTAACCACTGCACTACGGCCACCCCCTAGTGCCAAATTCCTTGGCATTATACTCGATAGGAAATTAACTTGGAAGAGCAACACAACTGAAAGAGCAAAAAAAGCAACAATAGCTCTCTACACATGTAAGAAAGCCCTAGGAAAAAAATGGGGATTCAACTCCAAGATTACCCTATGGCTCTACATCACGATCGTTAGACCCATACTAATGTATGGAGTGATGGTCTGTTGGACTGCACTGGACAAGACAACGTACCACAAACAACTCGAGAAGGTACAAAGGATGGCATGTATGTGCATTACCGGGGCCCTCAGGTCCACACCAACGGCTGCGCTTAACACGATACTAGACCTTACACCACTCGACATTTTCGGTAAGCAAATTGCCACACACACGGCCATAAGACTAAAAGCCAACTCGAAATGGGCGACCTATGTCACTGGCCACTCCTCCATCCTGCAAAACAGGATAACTATGACAGAAAATCTAGACCACACAGAACCCACCATAGTCTTGGACAAAAACTTTACGATGATCTATCCGGACAGGAAGAACTGGGCCCGCCAAACTCAACCGCGCAGAAACTGTGTGGATTTCTACACTGACGGGTCTAAAACCAAAGACGGGGTGGGTAGTGGAGTATTCTGCAAACAACTTAAGCTGAACAAAGCTCTAAAATTATCTAATCACTGCAGCGTTTTCCAGGCGGAACTATTGGCAATAAAAGAGGCTTTGTCTTGGCTGAAGTGAACGTAATATCCACCACGGATATTCGCATTCTCACAGACAGTCAGGCAGCCTTAAAGTCGCTGGAATCCTATGTGTACACATCAAAGTCTAGTCTCGACTGTCGCAGATCTCTTAACGAGATGGCAGAACAGTTCAACATACAGCTTATCTGGGTACCGGGACACAGCGACATTACAGGTAATGAAAAAGCCGACACACTCGCCAAACTAGGAACGATGCTACAATCAATCGTGGCTTGTGAAGGAGTACCCCTTCTTCTTCTTCTTTAGTGGCGTTACAGCCCATGACGGACCAGAGCCAAGCTTCTCTCAATCACCCATGTTGTGTGTGATTTCTTTTTCACACAGGTGAAAGGGACCTACAGTTTAATGCCGATTCCGAACGGGGTGAGTCGAGAAGGTTTTTCTAGGCAAGTTATACTACGGGGGGTTTTGCCAGTACCCCGCCGAGGAGGGACGCGGTGAAATAAACATTCGATGGCGTTGGTGTTATCGGGATTCGAACTCGTTCATCGTGCGCCGGAGTCCAACACACTAACCACTGCGCCACGGCGCCCTCGAGTACCCCTTACAACCATTAAACATATTCTGACCAATCTCGCCAGTGCCGAGACGAACCTGAGATGAACACAGGGACATGCCTGCGTCATCACCAGGCAAATCTGGCCTCGGCTTGACAGTCAACGCACAAGGAGTATAATCTCCCTAAAAAGAACTGACATCTACAAAGTCATCGGTGTCATCACAGGGCACTGTCTTATTGGCAGTCACGCACAAAAACTAGTTCCGAATGATTTCTGCAGAAGCTGTCAGGACGAGGAGGAGGTTGAATCCATTCACCACCTTCTCTGCGCCTGTCCAGCTCTCTGCAATTTCAGGAAACGTTACCTAGGCTCTTATTTCCTTAACGGTCTGGCAGATGTTCAGAAAGTAGGGATACTTGATCTTCTTAACTTCTTAAGAAGCACAAAATGGTTCCACGAATAGGGGGGTAAAACCCCCTCGTAGCTGCACAACGGGCCTCCCTGGCCTATGTGCATTCTTCACAACTCTGGGAAAGCTGCGACCCTACCTACCTACCTACCTACCCCTAAGCACAACCCCCAACCTGGGGGGCCAGGTTCCTCTTTTCGCAGAAACAAGGGGTAGGGTCGCTACACACACTGGTTCACTACCTGGCGGGTGCCAGGGTAGCTATCCCTGGGGAGCCACGCGGAGGCTGTGTGTCAACTTGGATTGAGCAGGGACAGAGATCGAAGCTGGCGTTTGCCATATTAAACGCGATCAGCTTCTTTGCTCTGTTTGCTCGCTCCCTCCCCCGTGGGTAATATGGATGTATATAGATAAATAGTTTCCTTCTGATTTAAAGCAACATATTTTCAGATATTTTTCGTTTTTCAATTTATTATTATTTCTTTGTGAATTTATCCGTGTTACATAGCACAATCACCCGATCTAAGGTTAACTGTTGCACTAAATATAAATTTAAATATTGTAGGTCCCATGTGTAATAAATGTTTTGTTGTTGCTGTAATATGTGCTTGCACTCTACCCCCCACTACACAAAAAACTTAAATAAATTCAAAATTAACAAAAACCGAAAGGAAAAAGTAAACAATTGCGCCTAAGTGTGATTCAAACTATCCGTTCGTATTGGTGGTGACCGTATTCAATTGTTTTTTTTTTTTTCAAAATTTATCCAAACTGATCCTCTTGTCGTTAATTTTTCCCTTTTTTTTGCTTCGATTTGACTGTCTCTGTCCGTGTTTTTGTTTCTGTTTCGAAAATCCCATTAAATTCACAGATAATGACGGCTACGGTGGAAACGGTCTCGGAACAGTTGGACCTGGCCGCCATAATGCCATCGGAAAAAGTCGTTACGGCCGTGGCTCGATCGGTGACATTGTCAGATGCCGATGTCGGTATGTAAGCCAAATGGAATGTTATTACTCGAGAGCGCAAGCGCAAGCGCGAACGCTATTTAACGATCAATTTTCACTTTTTCTTGTTTTCACGTTTTCATTTGCCTTGCGACACTCTGGTGATGGGTGACAACGATCGACGTGTGCAGCGACAGCTACTGTTCAGGTGGCAAAGGCAGCGATTGTAGGTAGTAGCGAAGATGTCGATCTAAATGGCAGTGTCACCGATGAAAATGGCGATGACATCGAGGACGGCGATGATTTTTGGCACACCTCGGTTGGGAAATTTAAATTTACATTGGACTCGCTGCCGCAGACACTGCAGTATATTCATCAGCTGTTGACGGTAAGTGAGCGTTTAGCGAAACCAATGGGTTGGCCCACATGTACATATGTTAGTGTGTTGGGTGTATTGCAATTAACGGTGTAGATTTCATGGGAAAGTGAAATGTGTGTCAATGGTTTCTTCTTCGCACAGGAAATTCCGACGGTTAAGAAACCGGAAATACTCTACTATATTCTGCAATGTCTAAATGTGATGGCACTACATGGTGATGCATTGGCCAAAGCAGCCCGGGAACATCGTGGATTCTTCATTTGGTGTCAGGAGAACTTACTCATCAAAAAGTTCGTTATTTACTACGAGTACTTTCACTCTCTCCATTTGAATTACGATCATTTGTTCTTTCTCTTTAGCCTGTGGGAGTTGTGTAACGCCGAGCATTCGCACATCTGTCAGGCAACCGTGCCTCTACTACTGCATTGTATCACGCTGCCTCTTGGATCTGATGTTTTCTGGCGGGTTGTTCAGGAAGCTTTCCACGATACCGATTGGCGTGTACGATTCACGGCCGTCGAGCGAGTGACTGTTATTACCCGTTTCATGGACTCTACGCCACTACGGTCCGAAGTTGGCCTTCAAACAGCAATGGCCACAGCATTCTGTCATCTCATCGCTAGCATGGACGACATAAATGTGTACGTGGCTCAGCGTGCCACACTCTATATTGGAACTATTCATGACACAGCAGTTCGATCGCTTCTCTTTTGCCTGGAATCTCAGTTCGATTTGTTCATTGTGGATCGACCAGTTGTCCTACAGTCGGTCTATCAACTTCATAATTCCCTTTCCGATCGTCGAGTTCTCACGTGGGAATTCTTTCTCAACCGTTTCGATACATTATTCGTGGAGGCACAGATCAATCTTGAGAAATGCGGTGATATCTCATACCTGCGCGATCTAAGGAACTCCGAAAATGGAAGTGAAGTGCTCTCCTCCAAAATTCTAAAAGCACGCGAAGCACTCAGCCAATCGGACACCACTGGCAGCATGGCAAAGACCTTAAGCGCCTCGTTCGGAACGAAATGGCCATACAAAAGGACAATGTCAGCACCAGCTAGCATGGTACCGCGACAGGATTCAAAATTCAACTGTAAGCGTATGTGTTTGCCAATTCCCTACACTAACACTGACTACCCTTCATTACGACACTATGTCACCGTGACATTATTTTTTTGTTTTTCTCATTTTCTTACAGCGGAAAAGGAGAAAATCTACAGCCGACAAGTGTCAGCACCGATACTCAAACGGAAAACATCACGCTTTGGATTGGGTCAGTTTCTAAGCTCTAGCGCAACCTCTAGCCATAGTTGTACAACCAATTTAGCCAATCAACCAATGCACAGTTCACGTCACGGACACATTATAGCTCGTCCCAATATCCCACAACCATCATCCCCATTGCCACCGTCTGCTTCATCATCACAAACTAATCCATCCCAAGTGCTACGGTCCCCACTTCCGCCCTCACAAAGCATCGTCATCCACGAGAATCCCAATACCCAACCACAATCGTCATCGACCCAGTTTCACTATAATCATCCGACGCATCATCACTTCTTCCATCTACATCACCATTATCCACATCATCATTCTAGTCTTCCCCTACCCCAAATGACCATGACCACTAGCACGGCAAGACTTAATACGTCTCTTTCTTGCGAGGGTTGCGGAAGCACCTCGGCTCAGCCCGGCTCAGCCGCCGCCGGTGTCGTCCCGCCAGGTAGGTGATGCAGAGCATGGGTGCACGTTTTCATCTTCTCTCCACACTATCCTTCTTGGTTATGTTTTTCTTTACTCTTTCTCGTTTTTTTTTTTTTTTTTAACTCTTCTCGTCGTGAACAGATGTGTATTTAAAGCTCTCCGAGGATCTAGCCCGGTCGGTCGGTCTTCCGCCACTTCCGGTGTAATAACGAAAAAGATAGAAATGATATTGTGGCTCTATGTGTGTCGCCATTTTTATTTTTTTTTTTTTTTGTAATTTTCAAGCTTCCCGTGATCCCTTGTGTCATTCTGATCCTTCATGTGTGGAATGTTTACCGCCTGTATGTACTAGATCAGATCAGAGGCCATTTCCGCGATAGAAACGAGCCTGGTGACAGGTATGTGTTGTTTCGGAAGAGGCATCTGATTGATCCAAGTGTGATCCCTATCTTCTTGAGCATTTTTTCATATTACACTAAGTATTACATAGTACTTCACAGTAAGTGTAGATCATGTTGGTGTTGTCAGTTGCATGACTCATTCATTCATTCACTCGTATACGTATTCGTTTCATGGTGTAAATACATGCATAATTGCGATACATAAAGATGGATTTGTCAGCGTACTAAGATACATATATAATTTCAACTTTTTGCTTTCTCAAAACTTCAAGAAATCCACACGATTCTGGGATCTTGTCTTCGTGCCGCCGTCAACAGGTAAAAAACCGAACGATCGCCTCATAGCATTGACATGTTTCATACGTTCTCCCTTCCTGTGCTCTACTTACTTACTTACTTAATTACTAAGGTGGCGCTACAGTCCGTGGTGAACCTGGGCCTCAACCAACAAGCGTCTCCAGCCGGCACGGTCTTTGGCCAGCTGTTTCCAGTGCCGCACGCCCAGTTGGTTGAGGTCCCTTTCCACCTGCGTGCGCCACCGCTCAGGCGGCCGTCCTCTGCCGCGCCTTCCTTCCGGAGTGGATTCGAAGACTTTTCGGGTCGGAGCTGTATCTTCCATGCGCTCTACATGGCCTAGCCACCTTAGACGCTGTATCCGTAGACGTCGTACCAGGCCGATGTCGCTGTACAACTCGTACAGTTCTTCATTATATCTTCTCCTCCATACACCGTTTGAACAAACGGGACCGTAGATAGTGCGCAGAATTTTCCTCTCGAAACGACCAAGGGCATCTTCATCCGCTTTTGTTAAGGTCCAAGCCTCTGCGCCGTAAAGGAGGACTGGGATGATTAAGGTCTTATATAGTGTCACCTTGGTTTTCCGAGAGAGGGCTCTACTTCTCAATTGCCTCTTGAGCCCAAAGAAACAGCGGTTGGCAAGAGTGATTCTGCGTTTTATCTCAGCGCTGGTGTTGTTGTCGCTGGTCATCAGTGAGCCAAGGTAGACGAATTTCTTGACCACTTCAAAGTTATATCCGCCCATGGTGACGTTCTGGCCAATACGTCGGTGTTGTCCGTCGCTTTTAGATGAAAGCAGATATTTGGTTTTACCCTCATTAACCTTGAGACCCATCTTAGCCGCTTCTACCTCAATGCTCACGAAGGCCTCATTGACGTCTTGCTGTTTTCGTCCAATTACGTCAATATCGTCGGCGTACGCAAGCAATTGCGTAGACTTGAAATAAATCGTACCTCTTGTGTTGGCCAGTGACTTTTGCACGATCTTTTCAAGCACGATGTTGAAAAAGTTGCACGACAGCGCGTCGCCCTGCCTAAATCCTTTTTTAACATCAAAGGTCTCGGTTTGCTCATTACCGACCTTAATGGAGCAACGAGAATTCTCCATTGTCATCCTGCACAGTCGGACGAGTTTGACAGGGATGTTACAACCAGACATGGCTTTCTACAGCTCGTCTCTATATACGCTGTCATACGCGGCCTTGAAATCGACGAAAAGGTGGTGAGTGTCGATTCGGTATTCCTGGGTCTTCTCCAAGATCTGCCGTAGCCTAAATATTTGGTCTATTGTGGATTTACCTGGCCTGAAACCACGCTGATAAGAGCCGATCAGGTTATCCACAAACGGTTTCAGGCGTTCACACAATACGGCAGAGAAGATCTTATATGCGATGTTAAGGAGACTTATTCCCCTATAGTTGGCGCAGTTATAGGGGTCTCCTTTCTTATGGACCGGGCAAACGATGCTGAGATTCCATTCGTTGGGCATGCTTTCCTCCGACCATACCTTGCCGATGAGATGGTGCATGCACCTTACCAGCTCATCTCCAGCCGCCTTAAAAAGCTCAGCAGACAGGCCGTCTGCGCCAGCGGCTTTATTAGACTTAAGTCTTGATATCGCTATTTTGACTTCGTCTAGGTCGGGTGGACCGAATTCTGTTACTTCGTGGTCCATTGCGAATGGCTCGTTCTGCCTGACAGCGGTATCTTGTCTATCATCGCCGTTATACAGTCTGCAGAAGTGGTCTTTCCAAATCCTCAGCATCGACTGCGACTCTACTACCAGTTCTCCATTTTCATCCCTGCAGGCCGCCACTCTGGCTTTGTAGCCATGGCATGTTCGTTTTACCTTGTTGTAAAACTTAGGGGCGTCATTCCTGCGGAAGCATCTCTCCATCTCCTCGATCTCACGCTTTCCGTGCTCTCTCTTCTTTCTTCTGAAAAGCGTGTGTTCCTCTCTTCTCTTCTGCTCATAGATTTCGCGAGCAGCTCTCGTCCGTCGTTGCAGCATGGCCCTATATGCCTCTTGTTTTGCTGCATGGGCATTGTTCATCGAACGAGGGGTTTCTGGGTGGTGGCTGTTTGAAACCCAGCACCTCTGAGGCAGCATCTCTGACGGCGCTCTGGCAATGAGCCCATTCCTGCTCTATTGTTTCTGCTGCTGTGGGCGGATTTTGAGAGAGCTTTGAGGAGACACGATCGGCAAAGATTCTGGCAGTCTCTTGCGATTGTAGCTTTCCAACGTCAAACTTAGGTTGTCCTGCTCGACTCCTAAGCATTCTTGATATCCTCATTCGTACCTTGGCTACAACAAGGTAGTGGTCCGAGTCGATGTTGGCCCCTCGGAAGGTTCGTACGTCGAGAATACAGGAGGAGTGTCTGGCGTCGATCGCAATATGATCAATCTGGTTGGTGGTCGATTGATCACAAGACCGCCAGGTACCCTTGTGGATGTTGAGATGGGGGAATCGCGTGCTTGCTACAAGGAGGTTACGCCCCGCTAGGAAATCGATTAGCCTTAATCCGTTGTCGGATGTGGTGTTATGGAGGCTATGCTTTCCTATGATCGACTCAAATATGTCCTCCTTGCCCAGTTTTGCATTAACTAGACCAATTAAATAGGCGATGGGAGGGAGATTCTTCCTCTTCCTCATCATGAAACCTACTGCAATTATCCTTATCTAACGACATGTTTTCCTAAAGCGCAGTGTCCTGTTAGGACTCCAATCAGTCAGCTTATACATTGCCTGGAGGGCGTGGGCTCGGACATACAGGGTAAAGTTGCTGATTGCTCTCGACCTGGCGAGATGCCAGCAACGGCCCCATCGTGGCGCCCTCTGGATAGATTCTTCAACACCCGTTGAGAGGTGAACTAAAGCATGCAGTTAAATCCCAAGGCAAGAGGGCACTACAATACCCCGACCAGACTGGCGGTTGTGCAATGGGCCAACAACCCGCCCATGTAGTGAAAAATCATTTTAAGAACGAACAAACTGCCTCGGCTAAACCGACGGATTCTCGAAGTCGACATGGCGTGACAAGGGACCGCGATTTGTAAGTAAGCTCCGGGAATGTCAGAACTCTGAACACTTCTGAAGCTGTTCATAAAAGAATCCTCACGCAGTACAAGGCAGATATTATTGCGATCCAGGAAGTACGCTAGAAAGGACACGGGAGGATGAAGAAAAAAGACTTCGACATCTATTACAGCTGTCACAGAATATTGCACATGTTGGGGTGCGGATTTGTCGTGGGAAAGCGGTTAAGGACAAGGGTCATCGCCTGGCTGTGATCCGTATCAAAGGCAGGTTTTACAACATCAGCCTCATATGTCCACACGGGCTTAACGAAAAGGCTGAGGCCCCCATGAAAGAGGACTTCTATCACCTCTTGGGCAACGCCTACGGACGTCAATGCCAAGATCGACAAGGAGAATACCTTTGGCGGAGTGATCGAACAACGGATAACGGCCTCCGACTCACGAACTTTGCGACAGCTCATAATGCGGTGATAAGTAGCACAAGCAACCGGGCCATCTCCGGATGGCCGAATCGCCAACCAAATCGACCATGTGCTCATTGAAGCAAGACACTCGTCAGACATCCTGGATGTGCTAACATTGAGGGGGGCAAACGTCGACTCTGGTCATTGCCTCGTAGCAGCAAGATTCACAGCTCCACTGTCCAATATCACAAAACTGTACCAGACCACCATGAGGAGGTTCGACATGCCTAAGCACACCGGAGGTTACCAGAGTCTACAGGGAGCAGCTGAGGGAAAGGCTCTCCGGTATGTCTACGTTGAGCACAAATATCAATAGTATGTAGCTGCATTGTCGCGCAGCCATTCAGGAAGTAGCCGAGACCATCTTAGGCTACCTACCACCCCCGACGAGAAACCCATGGTATGGCGTCGAGTGTGAGCAGAAAAAGGTAACGGACGATGCGCACCAAAAGGCGCTGTAACGAAATACCAAGGCAGCGCGAGAGGAGTTCCGAGGCAGAAAAAGGGAGGAGATAAACCTGCTACGACTAAAAAAAAAAAATCTTCGCGGCCTCCCAGCACAGAGACATTGTGATGTCTAGGGACAAACATAAAAAACGGGCCTTTTATAAGAAAGCTTAAAGCCTTGCACGAAGCATCAAGAAAGGCACCCAGGCTCTTCAAAATTGCGAAGGTAGTCTTGTCACCGACCCGCAGGGAATAGTGGAGGTATTTAATCAGCATTTCCAACAGCTGCTTAACGAGCATGACCAAGAGAGAGTGGTAGGGACCGAGGAAATCTCAACTCCAGCCGCTGAAGTAGTCCTCCCACCCACCATCGAAGAAGTCGGAACAGCTATTCAAGAGCAGAAGAACAACAAGGCCGCAGGCTCAGATGGCTTGCAGGACGGTGGAATTGATTTTGGGTTCATGCGTTCTACGTTGCGAGTACCTAGACCAAGTCTGCCTGGCGTAGTTTCAAGGCCACGCCATCTCTCATTGGCCTGTTGCAGCGCCTGATTCGAGATTTTATATTTTATCGTTTCCATTAGTGGATGGATTTCCCCTTTAAGAGTCGAGATCTTCAATATGGTGCCCATTCTGGCTAGTTCGTCTGCTTGACAGGTACCCAGCACAACTGCTCGACAGGTACCAAGCGGCAGTGCCGGACCAATTTGGATTTTATTGTTGGCGATTCGAGTGCTTTTATTGCTCTCTGATGACAATGTCACTATGGTCCATCGATTTCAACTACAGCCAGTCGGCGGCCTCACGAATTGCCGTTAATTCAGCTTGAAATACACTGCAGTAGTTCGGTAGTCTAAAGGATTGGCCAATTTTTAGGGTCGGTGCATAAATATCGGCACCCGTCCGTGTATATTTCCAGTACAGTGCCTTTGCTTGGGAGTTCATTCCCATCCCATTGTCGACGGTTAGGAATTGTTGTTGTTTTATGAAGTACAGGATCGGTGTTAAGTAGTCCGCTCTTTTGGCGTAGAGTGCCAACGTGCCCTATTTCGGAGAACATCCAATAAGCTGATTCCTTACTTAAAGCTTAGGATGTTTCGCCTTAGTCTGTCCCGAACAACATATCCACATCCAAATAAGCGCTGCCCTCCCTCCCTATGACTATGGCCCTAGTTGTGATCGCAGTTTCTCATCCTCTTTTTACCCGGCCCCATCCCACCACACTTTCTAGAAGCGGTAATATCTGCTTTGTACCAGTCCAGGGCCTCCGCAAGTTCATCGGCTGCACGTGGTCTGTTAAGGGACCTCACATTCCACGTGCAGATCCGAAATTCATTGTCATTTTTGCGTTTGCTGTGGTCGTCAGCAGTATATCCGTCCGTATCCGAGGCTTGTTGTTATTTCGTGATCCGGAAGTTTGATGTGTAATGACGGGGTTAGCTCCACGCCCAGCCCCAACTAGGAAGCCAGACCCATTTTTTTTTTAACCCTCAGGCGGAGGGCGATCGCTGCATATATTAGTTCACCATACAACTGTTGTTGTGATGGCCATCCAGGTGGCACCGCAAGGAGGCTGTATGCCAACTTGACTTGCATAGAAGGATCGTTGCTGACATACCGCCATTTTTTTTTTTTTTTTTTTTATATATAGGGCTAGTGCTATCAATAGAAATGCGGCACTGCGACCTTTGCAGATCTATTGTGCCTGCTAGCCGATTTAGCCGAGTAGCCTCTCCACCTCCACAATGAAGTTGAGAATGCTTCTCGTAGGAGCCAGGGTGATCCCCTCAGGAGTCATAACTTCACTGAGAAGGATACGCTTCCTAAGATGGCAGAGAGCAGCACACTCACTCAGTATGTGTTCTGCCGTCTCTTCGTCCTCAAGACAGAGCCGACACTCAGTTTCAGACGAGAGGCTAATTTTGTTTAAATGATATCTCAGACCGCAGTGTCCCATCAGATAGCTGACTAGTCTTCTGATATCCATCCTATTGAGTTTGAGTATGTCAATAGGGTGCTTGTTCAAGGGTCGTATAAGTCGTTTAGATTGACGGAGTCCCCGAACGCTGTTCCAAAAGGACAGGTGTTGTAATTTTTCCCACTTGTCTAAGAAGTCATTTATCTTAGACGCGGGAATGCCGCAGAATGGTTCCGGACCTATATACTTATCACTGGAGCCCTTCCTGGCAAGTTGGTCGGCAATTTCATTGCCCTTGATACCTTTATGGCCTGGCACCTACCAAAGTTTAACATTGTTTCTTTTGGCGAGGTCTTGTAGGGCGTCATGGCCTTCCTTGACGGTTTTTGAGTTCATGCTGTACGAACCCAGCGCTTTAAGCGCTGCTTGGCTATCAGAGAGTATGTTGATGGTTACTCCTCTGATGCCAGTCTCAAGATTTAGATTTACGCATGTTGGGATGGCATGCAGCTCTGCTTGGAAGATGCTGGGACTTATTCCCAGTGCCTTCGAGATTTTGCGTTTTGGTCCAAAGATGCCGGCGCCAACGCCGGAAGCCATCTTGGAGCCATCCGTGTACCACCTAAGACCTTTGACATTTAGCAGGGGATCACTGTTTTGCCATGCTGAGCGGTTTGGGATCAGTATCTCAAATCTCTTGTCAAAGGTGAAGGTGTGTGGCAGTGCGTCCGAGACTGTAGTAATCATATCCAGCTCGGGAAGGTGTTGTAATATGGACATGTGGCCTGCGGGTCTACATGGCATATTTGTTCTCGAGCAGAGGATTCTGATTGCACTGCGTAATGCCACCTTTTTGATAAAAAGGTGCAGTGGAGTGAGTCCAATGAGTGCTTCTTGGGCTGCCGTGGGGCAGGTTGGCATAGCGCCTGTGATGCCGAGACACGCTAGTCTCTGAAGGCGTTGAAGCTTAACAATTGTAGTTTTTTGCTCAACTTTTGACCACCATACGGTGGACCCGTAGGTGACGATAGGTCTAACTATCGCAGTATATAGCCAGTGGACTACCTCAGGTTTAAGTCCCCAGGTTTTACCGTAGGTGCGTCGACAGGCCCACATGGCCTTAGTCGCTTTCATGAGTTTATTTCTCATATTGGAGTTCCAGTTGAGTCTACGGTCTAGGTCAATACCTAGATACTTTACTTCCTCTGAAAATCCTATGCGTGAATGGGACTAAGATCGTCTTATTTGGGTTAATAGATAAACCCTGTCTGCCACACCAGTCAGAGATAAATTGGAGCGCAAGCTGCATGCGCTCACAGGCAGTGATCTCGCACTTGCCCGTAACAATGACTACTAGGTCATCAGCATATCCGATGACCTCATAGCCCCGAGTGGTTAGCTTGCGTAGTAGATCGTCGATGACTATCGACCATACCAGCGGTGAGAGGACTCCCCTTTTGGGCATCCTCTAACCGCCGATACTGTCACTGAGACCTCTCCGCATGTGGCTGATATAATACGGCTATTTAGCATCGCCCTGATCCAGTGATTAGTGGGATGGTCTACACCCCTGCAGGATACCGCCAGGATGGGCGCAATCAACAATTTTGCCCTGTGTGCATAAGCCAATGCTGCTTCTGGTCTACCTCTTGGGATATGTTCGAGCAAAAGTTCTCGCATCTTTCAACCAAAACCTCTTAGTGCGCTGGCAGAATCCCAACAGACCTAAACTCAGGACGATCATAATTTGAATATTTTCCATTTCCCCATCGGCAGAAGGTCATATTCATTCCATTGGCGGAATCGGTGATGAAAACCTCGCCGGTCTGATCAATCGCATCACCGAACTGGAGGAATCAGACAAGGAGACCATTCACCTATTAGTATTCCTCCTAATGCAATTCATGTCAAGGACCGATCAAGCATTTCCATCTGAAGACAAACCGATGACGAAGGCGCAGAATATCGTCCTCAAGCACCTCTTCCTACTCCTTGGACACAATCAAATCGATAAGACCTTCCACACCACACCGAATAACTTGAGGTAAGAGACGGTGATCTACTTTTCTAGCCATGTCCTTATGAATATGTTCAATTTTAGGTCATCAGCGGTGTTTAATGCATTCCTGGCCAATTTACCCCAAATCTTGGATCAGAACCATCTAATCGGTGGTCTTATACTGTCCTCAGTGATGCAAGTAATCCTTTTCGCTCCCAACCCATCTCATCTTGGAGTGGACTGCTATCAGAACTTGACTTTCAACTACTCTCTATGGTACTTGGAACCCCATGCACGTCGCAACTGGCTTATGACCATCCTTGTTGTCCTCTACAAGTATACTTACACTCAACCGCCCTACAGTGCATATATAAACAGCGCCATACGCCTGGTCATCAATAGCTTGAAAGCACAATTCCATCAATGCAAACGAATTCCCACAACGACAGTCATGGATATTCAACCGTCATCACGATCGAGAGACGTTAGTCAACCTTCTCTAGGTACCGATCCGGATGATAAGGATCGTAATAGTCCACCGCCAAGTCCGATGTTTCCATCAGAAGGAACAAGCGGTGCATCCAAGGGTAAGGGTCAGAATGTCGGTTTCACCCAGAAATCACAGCACACCTACAGGAAGTACCCAGACTCTAGCCTTGAAGCAGATGATACTGAATCGGAGTTGGTTGCCATTCCGGAGAGCGATTTTTCGGACAGCACCCTTCATGGATCTAGTGCACCGGTTTGTTGTGGAATAATCTCTGTATCGTATTGGGCTTAGTGGTTTTTCCATTTACAGGGATCATTCGATGACACGATTCACTATGAGGACGCTCCAACGTCTGGCTTTAGATATGAAGGCTTGAAGCAACGAGCTACCGTACGAAATAACGACTTCCCTGAAGAGGTAAGCAACAAAGAAAGTCCAGAACCACTTTGTCTCTAAGAATTCATCTCTTTTTTTTAGAAAAGGGAAACCTTATCCACGTTGTTTACAAAGCACCAGCGCTCCAAGGACAGCCTTACAGCCTCGCATGCTAAATCCAAAACAACCGAAACCTCGACCATAATCACTCAGTCGAAATGCAGCCTCCAAGAGGGGGTACGAATGATAGTCACACCACTAGTCGGTACCGAAGCTCAAGAAATAGCTGTAGTAAGTCCTCCTGTAGATGTACAGCGAGCAATTGTCGTCACGCAAAGTACACAACCCATGGTTAGAGGCAAATCCTCGGACATGTCGCACACTTCAAAAATGTTTGCACCAATTGCTTCGAATCACTTTAAGGCACTGGGAGTCATCCAGGGCATCGAAACCAATTCGGCAACGTCACCGACTCCACCTCGTACCGTGAAACCCACACAGGAAGTCAGTCCAACCGTAGCGCAGGTAAAACCACCAACTTCAACCGGTAGCCGATCATCGAATGGCAGCACAAATAGTCTTGACAAGAAAACACTCGCGAAGACCCTTGGTCGTCATAAGACAATTATTGAGACATCAACCGTGACCAGCACGTCATCGTCATCACCCGGAACTGAAGATTCACGTCCGAGTTCCAAGCCCAGCACAAATGGCAGTAGCAACGGCAAGGCAACTATCCATGTGTTTGACAAGAAGAACTATGGATCACCAGATTCTCCACTATCCAAAATGAGTGTCATGCCGAATCCTAGTGAATCAGAACCAGAGATCGCCTCTCTGCCTCCGCCAAAGAAGATTACTCAGCTAGAAATTCCGACACCAGAACGTCTACTGCCCATTGGGCCACAAGAAGGTGTTCCGGCCTTAGTCGATCGTATACGGGAGGGCTTGAAGCTGCCCGATATAAGCCATCTGAAGCAGGATAGTCTTGATGTGTCGGAGAGTACAAAGGAGGACATAACACCTAGTAGTCGTGGCAACTCGCCCAGACGTCTGATCAAACAAACCGCATTGGATTCGCCTCAGGATCTCCACAGCTCGATCCTAAAGACTGTTACTCAAGAGACGAAGACAGAAAGGCAAGCTCAAATGGATAAAGGTTCACAAAGAGGTCGTGCCCCACGCAAGATTCCTTTCGTAGTCGACACGCAAGCAGTTCCCGATATTCGTTCCAAGTATGCCGGTTATTGGCCACCGCCAAGTCAGAAGGAAGAGTCAGACTTGGACGAAGAAGCAGTGACAAATGGAAGTCAATCGGATCATAAGCCGGTAAGTTGGCAGTAAATATTCTGTTTTCCAAAGGCCTTGAGACGTTTCTTGCAGAGCCAATCTCGTGTGGGTGATTACTGTGTCTGCGAACGGTGCGGCGAATGCGGTTCGATGTTAGAGGAGTACAGTGACGAGGAAGTTGGAATTTTAATCATCATCCTGGGGACGTTTATCCATCGTGAGCCGGCTATGGCGGCACCATTCCTTCCAGAAATTCTCACAATTGTTTCCAAGTACATAGATTAAATGATTTGGTCAGATATTGCTCCAATCTTCGTACCACTTCCAGATTTGCAATGCATTCAACATTCCCATGGCAGTATGAGAGCGCAACACACTTGCCCGGTGGATCACAGTCAGTTGCACATCAATTCATTCGCTGTGTCCTGCACCAACTAGCTCCGAATGGAATCTTTCTGCAACTCTTCCAGACTCAAGTCAAGAGTAAGCTCTTCGACGCCTTGAACCAGGAGCACTCTGTTCATGAATTTCTCCGTTTTTCAGAGGAAACACGTCGCAAAATCTTCCGAAGTATCGTCAAGGCCCTCATCGATTTCCAAGAGCTCAACCCCACCAGTCCCATATATATGGTCTGTGAATCCCTCCTCTCCAAGAAAACTCTACCACTAGAGCATCTATCGGTCATCCTTCGTAACATTTCCGAATATCTTCAATGCATTCCGTCAGACTGTGGTCTTGGTGCATCATCCTGGGCTCAAGCCATGCAATCCCTCGAATCGCTCTTCCGTCAAGTCGTTCTCATTCTTCCCACCGTCGACAATGTGGAATACTTGCTTGACATCATCGTGGCCACGCTAAAGATATCAGCCCCGAAGGCATTGCTCGAACCGTTCTCCAAGGTTATCGGCTATTGCGTGCAGAATATCAATCTTCGTCACAGCACCATCTACGACTTGTGCACGTTGAGCAATCGTTCGTTTTCCAAAGATCGCGATAAGATGCTCCTTTGTCGTCAGTTGATCTTCGAGTTTGTACAAGCCCTCAAGTTCAAGATCAACATACCGGATCATAACCTACTCCTAATCGTTGGGTTTGCTCTGCAAGATGCCGGTGGAGCACTGCCTTCGGGTACGATTGAAGGATTGCCTGATTTGCCGCCGCCTTATTCAACTAACGCGGCCGAGTGCTTGAGACAGTACATGAACGATGTGCTGGATTTTCTCGCTGATTTTCACACCCTCAGCAAGATAAAGGTAGGTCCACTCTCCTGGCCACCTAAGCTCCCTTTTCTTGACACTTTGTGATTGCAGAACTTCAAAAATGGACAATTGCAGAATGGCCTCGGTGAGGATACCCTCGGTGGTGTGCTCAAAGGCGCCGTAGCTCAGTATTTGGCCTTGGAAATGTCACGTGGGAATTCCAGAGATAACAAGGCTGTAGGTCGCTATCTACCATGGCTCTATAATGCTCCATCATCCCTGCAGCAAGGGTAAGACTTTTACACTCTACTTTTCCGAACTATAACGACTCATGACTCGTTTGTGTTTCAGTCCCAAAGAATTCACGGAATGCGTCGGACACATGCGACTTCTCTCCTGGCTTCTCTTGGGCTCCCTAACCCATACAGCTCTGGCGCAGAAGAAAGCCGGCGCTATTGGTCAACACGGAGCAGCAGTACAACACTTCCACATGCAACACCCCGGACAAGCAATGATACAACCTGTGCCCCAAGAGGCTAGTTGTCACATTGCCGATCACATTCAAGTGATCTTTGCCGGATTCGCGGAGCAGTCGAAAACTTCAGTCCTGCATATGTCATCACTATTCCACGCGTTCACATTATGTCAACTTTGGACGGTGTACCTGGAGCAAACGGCATACATGACGCCAAACAATACTGATCAGCACAACATTACAATGGGGATTTTGTTCGAATTCTGGGCAAAGGTTACTCCGTGCATTCTGCAACTGGTGGCGCATTCGAAGACGGCGAAGGACAGCATGGATTACCAGAGTCCTAATTCAAAGGTAAGGAGACAATTTAAATAGAACAAAGCCATAGGCTAGACACGACCTGAGAACAGTGTTCAGTTGTGTACGCCCAGTTGATTGAGGTCCCTTTTAATCCGTGTATATTCGATGACCTTAATCTCAAGCTGGAGGTGACCGCGTTGGTGCATTTGAATCTGATGACTCTTCTTGTGGGAAAAGCGCTTTTAACGTCAGAGTGATTCACAGTTTTTCAATAGCTATGTCCGAAAGTGGTTCAGTAAGAATATTACTGACTCAAGTCTGCACAAGGAGTTACCTTTTATGCGACTTGGCGACGTTTTTGATCCGTACTTTTTAGAGCCGGAGAGCAGGGTACTGTCGTCAGCAAAGAAGTGGCTTGGAACTATTTTGCTTTCACTTGCTTGATGGAGCGAGCGTTTCTTTTGTACGCCATTAAATCATCAGTGGATCTGTTGCGACGGGAAACATATTATCGCACTGCAAATGGTAAGTGTTCCACAAGGGTACTCGGCGGTCTCCTGATCAATCGACCACCAACCAGATTGATCACATTGCGATCGACGCCAGACACTCCTCCAGTATTCTCGACGTACGAGCCTTCCGAGGGGCCAACATCGACTCGGACCACTACCTTGTTGTAGCCAAGGTACGAATGAGGATATCAAGAATGCTTAGGAGTCGAGTAGCACAACGTAAGTTTGACGTCGGAAAGCTACAATCGCAAGAGACTGCCAGAATCTTTGCCGATCGTGTCTCCTCCAAACTCTCTCAAAACCCGCCCACACCGGCACAAACAATAGAGCAGGAATGGGCGCATTGCCAGAGCGCTGTCAGAGACGCTGCCTCAGAGGTGCTGGGTTTCAAACCGCCACCACCTAGAAACCCCTGGTTGGATGAACAATGCGAACAAGCCTATGCAGCAAAACAAGAGGCATACAAAGCCATGCTGCAACGACAGACGAAGGCTGCTCGCGAAATCTGTGAGCAGAAGAGAAGAGAAAAAGACACGCTTTTCAGAAGAATGAAGAGAGAGCATGGAAAGCGTGAGATCGAGGTAAAACGAACATGCCATGGCTACAAAGCCAGAGCGGCGGCCTGCAGGGATGAAAATGAAGAAATGGTAGTATTGTCGCAGTCGATGCTGAGGATTTGGAAAGACCACTTCTGCAGACTGTATAACGGTGGTGATAGACAAGATACCGCTGTCAGGCAAAACGAGCCATTTACGCTACGGCAGATCTTGGAGAAGATTCCAAGGCTGCATATGACAGCGTGTATAGAGATGAGCTATACAAGGCCATGTCTGGTTTTAACATCCCTGCCAAACTCGTCCGGCTGTGCAGGATCACAATGGAGAATTCTCGTCGCTCCATTAAGGTCGGTAATGAGCAAACCGAGGCCTTTGATGTTAAAAAAGGATTAAGGCAAGGTGCCGCGCTGTCATGCAACTTTTTCAACATCGTGCTTGAAAAGATCGTGCAAGAGTCACTGGCCAACACAAGAGGTACGATTTATTTCAAGCCTACTCAATTGCTTGCGTACGCCCCGACGACATTGACGTGATTGGACGGACACAGCGAGATGTCAATGAGGCCTTTGTAAGCATTGAGGTAGAAGCGGCTAAGATGGGTCTCAAGGTTAATTAGGGTAAAACCAAACATCTGCTTTCATCAAAAAGAGACGGACAACACCGACTTTGACGTGGTCAAGGAATTCGTCTACCTTGGCTCACTGATGACCGGCGATAACAACACCAGCGCTGAGATAAAACGCAGAATCACTCTTGCCAACCGTTGTTTCTTCGGGCCCAAGAGGCTCACTCGGAAAACCAAGGAGACACTGTTTAAGTCCTTGATCATCCCAGTTCTCCATTACGGCGCAGAGGCTTGGAGCTTAACAAAAGCGGATGAAGATGCCCTTGGTCGTTTCGAGAGGAAAATTCTGCGCACTATCTAGGGTCCCGTTCGTTCAAACGGTGTATGGAGGAGAAGATATAGCGACATCGGCCTGGTACGACGTCTACGGATACAGGGTCTAAGGTGACTAGGCCATGTAGAGCGCATGGAAAATACAGCTCCGACCCGAAGAGTCTTCCAATCCACCCCAGAAGGAAGGCGCGGCAGAGGACGGCCGCATCAACGGTGGCGCACGCAGGTGGAAGGGGACCTTAACCAACAGGGCGTGCGGCGCTGGAAACAGCTAGCCAAAGACCGTACCAGCTGGAAGCGCTTGTTGGTTGAGGCCCAGGTTCACCGCGGACTGTAGCGCCACCTAAGTAAGTAAATGGTAAGTGTGTTACTGTAACACACCAAAAGGTGTGCAATTTAAAGTGTGTTATTATGAGAACACACAAAAAGGGAAATTCCCAACTATATGCAACCTTGCCTGGAAGCAAATTGCGACCCGAGCCCATGGTTAACACACTGGACGCCCATGGTTAACACACAGCGATCCCTTGTTCAAATCTCAAGGTTCCCGCGTCTTAAGTTTTTGGGGGTTACGGAAATTGAGATTTGAACACGGGATCATCGCCTTGGGAATCCAGTATGTTATTTATCACGTCATGGATCCGGCTCGCGAATTATTTTCTGGCAAGGCTGCATATAGTTGGGAAATTTCTCTTTGTTTGATTGATTGATCCAAAGTGTGTTAATTATTAATAAGTGTGTCGCTGCAACACCTTAAGGTGCCATTGGAGTTTTTATTCAGAACAGACAATAGAACATGTTATAGTTTTAACAGAAATAAGTATCTCAAATTCAAAGATCAAACGTGTAAGTGACGTACTTACTCTTATTGTGTGTCGAATGACACACTTGCTGTGTGTTGTTTAATGCACTAGCATTTGCAGTGCGGTTATTGAGGAATGTCCGCGATTCAAGATATTTCATTAACTGACGATTAATCAGCGTTTGGAGAGAAGGGACGTTAGTGCTAACATATAGCATGGGGCACTGCGAGCTGTATAGATATATGTATTAAGCCTGCAAGCCGATCCGACGAGGAACTTCTCCTTTTTCTTAATAAAGTTGAGGATGTCTCGTTGAGGATGCGTAGGGGCCTATCCCCTCAGGAGTCATGATTTTACTGAGGAGGATACGCTTCCTATGTATGTGCTCTGCAGTTTCCTCATTCTTAAGAGTCGATACTCAGTTTCCGACGAGAGGTTCATTTTGTTGAAACTACAGTGTCCCATAAGGTAGCTGGCCAGCCTTCTGATATTGACTCTATAAAGCTTAAGAAATGAATAGAGTGTTTGTTCAGGGGCCGGATGAATCTTTTCGAGTGACAGAGTCCTTGAACACTGTTTCAAAAGGATAGGTGTTGCGATTTTTTCCATTTGTCTAGGAATAAATTAATCTTGAGACTCGGGAATGCTGTATAGTACCTTTCGCTGGATCCCATCCTAGCGAGTTGGTCGACGATTTCATTGCATTAATGCCATTTTGCCCCGGCATCTATGAGAGTTTGATGTCCTGCAGGGCATCATGGCATTCGTTAATGGAATTTGAGTTCGTTCTATACGAGCTCAACGTTTTGAGCGTTGCTTGACTGTCTGAAAGTATATTGATAGTTACACCTGTTATGCCAGTCTCTAAGATTAGTCTGACGCACGTCTACTTACTTACTTATCAGGCCAGGGATCCATGGAGGATCTGAGCCTGAGCTATAGCTGCCTTCCATCCTTGACGGTCCCGGGCACGCTGCTTCCAGTTGTCAAGACCAAGATGTCTTACATACGCGATTACTTGGTCTTAATACCGGAGGTTCGGTCTTCCTCTTCTTCTCGAAGCAGGAGGCTCGGAGTCGAAGACCCTCTTAGCTGGAGCGTTGATGTCCATGCGCTCGATGTGGCCGAGCCAGTGTAGTCGACGGATCCTTGCCTTCCGGACTACATCCACATCTTGGTACAGCTCGTAGAGTTCGCGGTTGTGTCTTCTTCTCCATTCACCTTCCTCACAGACAGGACCAAATATCCGGCGCAGAATTTTTCTTTCGAAAGAACCCAAAATCAGCTCCGCTGTCCTGCTTATCGTCCAGCTTTCGGCTCCGTACAGCAAGACTGGCAGAATGAGCGTTTTGTAAAGCATGACTTTGGTCTTTCGAGTGAGGAGTTTTGACCCCAGTTGATTGGACAAGCCGAAGTAGCTGCGGTTGCCAAGGGCGATTCTATGCCGGATCTCCACCGTGGTGTCATTAGTGGAATTTACGTTTGCCCCGAGGTAGACAAACTCCTTAACTACCTCGAAATCGTAGCTGCCAATTGTTATGTTTTGTCCCAGGTGGTGAGCGACGGATTGGTTTTTGCTTGACAGCATGTATTTCGTTTTGTCCTCATTGATCTTAAGACCAACTCGTTTCGCCTGTTCTTCAATCGCCGTGAATGCTTCCACAATGCCACGGCGAGAACACGCGATGATGTCGATATCATCCGCGTATCCTAGCAGCTGGATGGACTTGTAAAAGATAGTGCCTTCCCTGTTGACGCCTGCCCGTCGCACTATCTGCTCCAGCACCAGGTTGAAGAAGTCACATGACAGCGCATCTCCTTGCCGAAATCCGGTGCATGTTTCAAACGGTTCCGAGATCCTAGAACCGAGTTGCACGGTGCATCGCGTGTTTTTTTATCGTGGCGCGACACAACTGGATCAGTTTTACCGGGATCCCGAATTCGGCCATCGCCCCAAACAGTTCTTCACGATGAATGCTGTCGTATGCGGCTTTGAAATCGATGAAAAGATGGTGTGTATCGATTCGAAACTCGTTGGTCTTATCCAGGATTTGTCGAAGTGTGAAAATTTGGTCTATAGTGGCCGGAAGCCGCACTGGTAACTGCCGATTAGTGCGGTGCAAAAAGGCTTTAGTCGTTCACACAATACGCTGGACAGGATCCGATAGGGATATACCTCTATAGTTCTTGCAAGAGGTAGGATCGCCTTTTTGTGGATGGGGCATATAGAGCTGGTATTCCAGTCGTCGGGCATGCTTTCATCTTCCCAAATTCTGTAGATGATCTGGTGCATGCTCCCTACCAGAACATCGCCACCAGCCTTGAAGAGCTCTGATGGCAAGCCATCTGAGCCTGCGGTCTTGTTGTTCTTCAGCTTCTGAATAGCTGTGCCGACTTCTTCGATGCTGGGTGGGAGGAGTACTTCAGCGGCTGGAGTTGGGATTTCCTCGGTCCCTACCACTCTCTCTTGGTCATGCTCGTTAAGCAGTTGCTGGAAGTGCTGCTTAAATACATCCACTATTCCCTGCGGGTCGGTGACAAGATTACCCTCGCAGTTTCGAAGAGCCAGGGTGCCCTTTTTGAAGCCTCCTGTAAGGCTTTTTGTTTTCTTGTAAAAGACTCGTGTTTTATGTTTATCCCTAGACTCCTCGATATCCTTGAGCTGGGAGGCTACGAAGATTCTTTTCTTTTGTCGCAGTAGTTTTTTCGCCTCGCTTCTTCTGGCTCGGTACTCTTCTTGCGCTTCCCTGGTTTTCCTCTGCAGCGCCTTTTGGTACGCCTCGTCGGTTGCTGCCTTTTTCTGCTCACACTCGCCATCATACCACGGGTTTCTTGTCGGGGGTGGTAGGTATCCTAAGGTGGTTTCGGCTACTTCCTGAATGGCTGAGCGGCAATGCAGCCACATATTATTGGCATTTGTGTTCGACGTAGGCATACCGTAGAGTCTTTCGCTCAGCTGCTCCCTGTAGACTCTGGCAACCTCCGGTGTGCTCAGGCGCCCAATGTCGAACCTCCTCCTGATGGGCTGGTGCAGCTTTCTGACATTGGACAGTCGTAGGCGTTGTCCAGGAGGTCATAGAAGTCCTCCTTGATAGGGTCTTCAGCCTCTTCGGTAGGGGCGTGTGCACATATAAGGCTGATGTTATAAAATCTGCCTTTGATGCGGATCACAGCCAGGCGATCACTTATAGGTTTAAAGTCGATGACCTTCGACCTTAACCGCTTTCCCACGACAATGTCGCAATTTTTCTTCCTAATCATACCGTTTCCTATCCAGCGTATTTCCTGGACCGCAGTAATATCCGCCTTGTACTGCGTGAGGATTCCTTCTAGTTTATGAGCAGTTCCGGGAGTGTACAGGGTTCTGACATTCCAGGAGCATACTCGCAAATCGTGTTCTTTTTTCGTGCGTTGTCGTCGTCGAGTATCCGTCCGTGTATCCGAGGCATCTTGCTCATTCATAACTTTAGGTTTCTTTACGTGGGCGGATTGTTAGCCCGCCGCACAACCGCCATTCTGGTCGGGGTTTCGTCGCTGCATACGTTTGTTCACCTCCCAACGGTTGTTGAAGAGGCTATCCAGAAGGCGCCGCGAGGAGGCCGTATGTCAACTTGACCCGGGCATTTAAACAGGGATCGTTGCTGGCATCTCGCCAGGTTGAGAGCGATCAACAACTTTACCCTGTATGTCCGAGCCCATGCCCTCTCTGACGCACGTCACGATGGCATATAATTCAGCTTGGAAGATACTAGGACTCATTCCCAGCGTCTTCGAGATTTTCCTATTTGGTCCAAAGAAGCCAGCGCCGACACCTACATCCATCCTCTTGTCAAAAGTCAGCGCCGAAGCTGTGGTAATCATATCCAGCTCAGGAAGGTGTTGCAAAATGAACATGTGACCCAACACTCTACATGGTAGGTTCATTAGTGCATTGGGTCTGTAGTTGGAGGTGAAAAAGCTTACGCAGTGGTTTTTGCCAGCGTTGAAGAACACATCGTCATAACTATTGGAGAGATATCATCTGGACCACTGGATTTCTATATGAGACTTGTTACATCTTTTTTTGGAAAGTATCGAAAGCCGGTGTGGGAGACTTTAACCCACTAAAACCACCTACTGCTTCTGGTCCCCGGTCCCCCACGTTACCGCCGTAAGCATTTCGTCATGCGGGGGGACTTCAGCCGTAGCTCTCGTCTTCTCTCCACGCATTTGCGTTTGGCTACGTGTCAAGTCTGGATATGTCCTGACGGGCGTTGTTAGTTTGTCTGTGTCGTTGAATTCGTTAAGTTCGTCGGCGTGTCAAGTGTACGTCCTTTGTTATATGTTCACTTGCCCTTGTGGATGTATCTGCGTATGTCTGCCTGTCTGTTCATTCGCGTCGGTACATTTTGCTGTACAGCTGCGTAGCCGCTCGCTTCCACTCTGTTGGCATTTTCATCCCTCACTCTTCTTTCTCGCTTTAGTCTACCTCACTCCTGGCATATATCTTTGGCATAAGCGCTCGCTGCGTTCCACCTGTTTTCCGTTTCTAGCATATGGTGTACTAGGTTCTCTGGGGTTGGTGTTTCACCCACTTCTCCTTGTAATGCTTCTCTTTGTAATTGGAAACGTGGGCAGTGGAAGTATACGTGCTCCGCGTCTTTAGGGATATTTCTGCACGTTGGGCACGTGGGGGAGTCGACCTTCCTGCACTTGTACAGGTATGACTTGAAGCAAGCAGGTCCCGTAAGCAGTTGGGTGAGGTAGAAGTTTACTTCACCATGTCTGCGGTTCATCCAAGCCTCTATGCTCGGGATAAGGCGATAAGTCCAACGGCCCTTAGTTGAGAGGTTCCAGCGTTGTTGCCACTCAGCTATGCTTCTACTTCTTCCTCTTGTGTTTGCTTCAGCATGGGTTAGCCTTCCCTCTTGTCTATTCGCTACAAGCTTTTCCTGCACTTCTTTCGCGCGTATATCAATAGGTAACATACCTGCTATGACGCAGGCAGCCTGTTCCGAGGTTGTGCGATAAGCGCTGCTTATTCTTAGCGCACATAATCGGTTTACTGCTGAAATCCTTCTTTTGTATGAAGTCACCTTCATAGCTCCGGTCCAAACAGGTGATGCATAAAGCACTGCGGATGTGATTACATTAGCTAAAGGTAGTATACAGCTGTATCTTCTTCTTCTTCTTAGCAGGCGCTACAGTTCGGGGTGAACCCGGGCCTGAACCAACATGCCCATCCATCTAGCACGATCTTTCGCTAGCCTTTTCCATTGCCGCACACCCAGTTGGCTGAGGTCCCCTTCCACCTGTGTGCGCCATCTTAAGTGCGGCCGTCCTCTGCTTCTTCGTCCCTCGGAGTTAGATTCAAAGACTCTCCGGGCTGTCCATTCGCTCTACATGGCCCAGCCATCTTAGGCGTTGAATCCGTAGACGCCTGACTAGGCTCATGTCGCTGTACAGCCCGTAAAGTTCGTGGTTGAATCTTCTCCTCCATCCCCCGTCTGCGTTTATAGGCCCAAAAATCACGCGCAAAATCTTTCTCTCGAACCGACCAAGGGCCTCCTCATCCGCTTTTGATAGTATCCATGCTTCCGCGCCGTACAACACCGGGATGATAAGGGTCTTATATAGAGTCAACTTAGTCGTTCGGGAGGGGGCTCTATTACTCAGTTGCCTCCTGAGCCCAAAGAAACAGCGATTGGCAAGAGTGATTCTGCGTTTGATTTCGGAACTGATGTCGTTGTTCCAGGTCACTGCGGAGCCAGAAGTTAGACGAAGTCCTTAACTACCTCGAACTTATATCTGCCAAGACAAACGTTCTGGCCAAGACGTCGGTGGTGAGCGTCCTTCTTGGATGACAGCATATATTTAGTTTTGCCCTCGTTTACCGCCAAACGCCTCATTGACATCTCGCTGTGATCTACCTATTATGTCAATATCGCCGGCGTATGCAAGGAGTTGCGAGGATTTGAAGTAGATTGTGCCTCTTGTATTGGCCAGTGAGTTTTGCACAATCATTTCCAATATGATGTTGAAGAAATCACACGACAGCGCATCGCCCTGCCT
The DNA here is from genome assembly GCA_951905685.1 of Eumerus sabulonum. Classification (NCBI taxonomy): domain Eukaryota; kingdom Metazoa; phylum Arthropoda; class Insecta; order Diptera; family Syrphidae; genus Eumerus; species Eumerus sabulonum. Next base: position 14,879,451 of record OX645060.1, read on the forward strand.
AAATCCTTTATTGACATCAAAACTATCGGTAAGGTGTTCACCGATTCGGATGGAGCAGCGAGCATTCTCCAAAATCATCCTGCATAGTCTGACGATGTTAGCAGGTATGTCAAAGGTAGGCATAGCGTTGTATAGCTCGTCTCTAATTACGCTGTCGTATGCGGCTTTGAAGTCGACAAATAGGTGGTGAGTGTCGACTTGAAATTCATTGGTTTTTTCCGGGATCTGCCGTAGTGTGAAGATTTGGTCGATGGTGGACTTCTCTGGCCTGAATCCGCACTGATAAGGACCAATCTTATTACTTATTACAAAAGGCTTCAGGCGTTCACACAAAACGGCAGAGAAGATTTTTTAGGCGATGTTAAGGAGACTTATTCCTCTATAGTTGGCGCAATCAGAAGGGTCTCCTTTCTTGTGGATCGGGCATACGATGCTGAGACTCCATTCCTCGGGCATGCTTTCCTCTAACCATATCTTACGGATGAACTGGTGCATGCTCCCAACGCGGTCATCCCCAGCTGCCTTGAAGAGCTCAGCAGACAGTCCGTCTGCGCCAGCAGCTTTATTCGACTTGAGCTTCGATATAGCAATCTTAACTTCGTCGAGGTCAGGGGGACAGAATTCTCTACGGTTTCCGTCGATTAGAAATGGATCATTCTGCCTGACAGCGGTATATTGACTAACATCGCCGTTATACAGTCTGCAGAAGTGGTTTTTCCATATTCTCAGCATCGACTGCGGTTCTACCACAAGGCGTCCGTTCTCATCCCTGCAGGCTTCCGTTCTGGTTTTATAACCTTGGCATGTTCGCTTTATCTGGAGGATTTATCCAAATCCTCAATCCCTCTCGTGTTCTTTCTTCTAAAAACTTATGCTCCTCCCTTGTTTTTAATTCGTAGAGCTTACGAACTACTCTTGTTCTTTTATGCAGCGAGGCCTTATATGCCTCCTGCTTCGCTGTATGAATCTTCGTGTAGGTGTTTCTTCGTGGTGGAGCCTTGAAACCCAAAACTTCGGATGCAAAGCTTTTCAGGGCTTGTTTGCAAAGGCTCCACTGCTGTTCTATTGATAGTGTGGACGATCCAGGTGTATTGGAGAGCTTAAGGGAGACGCGATCGGTAAAAGCACGAGCGGTTTCTGGCGATAGTAGCTTTCCGACGTCATAACTTTGTATTCTTACTCTACTCCGTTGCGTTCGTGATATCCGTAAGCGCATCTTGGCTACTACTAGATAGTAATCTGAGTCGATGTTAGCTCCTCGGGAAGTTGGAACCTCAAGAATAGTGGAGGAGTCTCTGACGGCGATCGCGATGTGATCAATCTGGTTGGTAGTCGATTGATCAAAAGACTTTGTGTATATCGAGGCGCGGGAAGCGCTTACTAGCTAGAAGGAGATTTCGCCCCGTAGCAAGATCAATCAGCCTGTGTCCGTTATCGGAGGTGGTGTTGTGTAGGCTATGTTTGCCGATGACTCGTTCAAAGATGCTTTCCTTACCCAGCTTAGCATTGAAGTCTCCTAGTACAATTTTGATGTCATAGCTGGGACATTGGGCATACGTTCTGTCTAGGAGATCGTAGAAATCATCTTTGGCTGAGTCATCCTTGTCTTCCGTGGGGGCGTGGACGCAGATCAGGCTGATGTTAAGAAATCTAGCCTTGATACGGATTGTTATGAGGCGTTCGCTCACATGCCGAAAGCTTAGGACTTTTTGCCTTAGTCCACCTCGAACAACAAATCCGCATCCAAACAATCGTTGCCCTCTCTCCCTATAGCAGTCGCCGTAGTAAATATCGCAGTTTTTCATCCGCTTTATGCCCGGTCCATTCCATCGCATTTCCTGGATGGCGGTGATGTCCGCTTTATAGCGGTCTAGGGCGTCCGCAAGTTGTTCGGCTGCATGTGGCCTGTTTACGGACCTAACATTCCACGTACAAAGCCGAAGATCATTGTCCTTTTTTTGCAAGAGTCGTCAACATAAATACGGCTGTATCTTGGCCCCCCTAAATTCGGCATGAGACGTACTCACACGAGAGGATTTGTTGCTCACATACTCCAGGTGTTTTTTAAATGTAAGTCTTGAGTCTATCATAACGCCAATGCCCAATACCCACTGTGAGCGTGACCGTCTCTCGTTTCTTTCTGCTGGTGTCGAGGACCGCTTCGGTTTTTTATTCAGCTAACGCAAGCCACTATCGAACAGTCAAAATAGCTTCGTTGCTAATTGGAACAACTTGTTCCAGTAATTTTGCAGTGACCACTATTGCGATGTCGTCCGCAAATCCGACAATTTTAGCCTCAGCTGGTATTTCAAGTCGTACATCGGGTTCCACAGTATCGGACCTAGAACTGAGCCCTGGGGGACTCCTCCAGTTACTGCATATTCCTTCACACCATCGTCTGTCATAGAGCAACACCCTATGTCGGGTACTCTCATATTTCGGAGTTCTTCAAGTATATGTTTCCAACTCGCCGCGTTGAACGCGTTTTTAACGTCCAGTGTTATGACGCCACAGTACTGCTTTGCGCCTCTCCTCCATCGTCTTCCTTCTATGGCCCTTTTCGCAGTGTCGACAACTTCCCTAATGGCATCCACCGTCGAGCGTGCTTTTCGGAAGCCATACTGACGTGCCAATCTGTTGCTGATGATGCGCTCCAGAATTTTTCCGGCCGTGTCCAACATACGAAGGTTTACCTCCCTTAGGTAGCAGCACGAGCCTCTGTTTCTTCCACTGTTCAGGAAAAACTCCCTCACTCAGGCAGGCGTTGTAGATGTCAACAAATAGATCCATTCTGGTTTATGTGGCCGCTTTGAAACGCCTTTTTCGATCAGAAGAGATCTTCTTGCGCCTGAAGTGTTGTAACTAAGCATCCTCTTAGCCATACATCCTAGGAATTGGAGCAGAAGTAGGAGTGATGAGAGTGTTAAGCAAGTATAAGAGGACAAATCACGAAAACAATCTTCTTTCTCTTCCCAGATCTCCGAAATGGTCAATTTGCACTTCCTCAGTTTACTGGAAGCTCTCAAGGAGACCCATTCCACTGTCTTGGGCAAACTCCTACCTCTATGGAGCCCCGTTCTCTCGTCCCAAACACAGGTAAGTCCAATCATTCCCCTCTCAGCCAGTAATTAACTTGTTTTTCCTGTCCAAACAGCTCTCGGACACCTTGCACGTACGTCTTCAAAACGTTCGCGACTACGCACCAGACTACGAAGAGCAACACACCCATCACTCTGAGGCGCTGCTTAAATGGCTTCAAAGACTGCAGTTCAAAATGGGACAGATCGAGCTACAATCTTCCACGGCCACCCAATTTTATTCGATCTAAGGCTAAAGGACATTATCCTAAAGAATCTTAACTTAGCTATTGACAGTTATATACACGTGTTTACCGTTACATTGAATGTTAGTAGAAATAAATGTTAATCACTCGTAAACTGGGTAAAGAACTCCTCCGGACTTGTCATCGTCTATATCGCCCAATTCGCTTCCTTCCTCGTCGCTACGCACTGAGCCCTCGATGTTGATCTGTCGCGGCTTGGGTTCTCTGTACGTCGTGAACAACGGATTATCCTTACGCGCAGCTTCACTGGGTATGTCGATCTTAATGTTGGCCATTCGCTTGAGTCGTGCTGCTAGTCGTTCGGCAGCTTGCTTCTCTTGAAGTTCCTACAATCAGAGGAGTTAGCGGGTGAAAGTGAAATGCACACAACTCACCTTCAGTTTGGTCAGGTAGGCCTTTTGTATATCCACAGAATCGGTCAGCGACAGCATTTTCGTTGCGCCGTGCTGAATAAGAGGTGGCGTGGCTGCAGTCACCTCCCAGTTTTTGCCTTTCTTTCGTAGTTTCTCCTTCTCCGGATCGTGGACGTTTGAGATTGTGGTTTTGTACGGTTTGAATTTTTCTTTCACGGGCGACCGGTCCACTCCTTTCTCTATCAGGTACCGTAGATGATGATCGTCTTCGTTGTTTGGCTCTTTCTTTGTATGGAGGACTTCCTCGACTACCGGTTTTATCTTGTCGAGTTTATCTTTGATGTCTATACTAACCACCTCGGCATTGACTATGGGAATTGTTCCGTCATTGGCAAATGATTCTATTTCCTTCAAGTCTTCCTGCGTGATCAGTGACGCTTCGGACAACGCAGTTGTCACCTTTTTCTCATGCATTGTCCGCTGTGCGATGATCTTAAGCGGATCCATATCGGCCTCGTCATCACTGTCTATCACGTCAGTGGTTGTGTCCCCATTCAATTTGCCGTCCCATTCCATTCTATTTAGATTTGTCTGTCCCTTTGAGGCAATATTCAATTCCGAGAATTTCTCGGCGGCTTCGTCGATGTTACATCGCCGGTCGATTTCCTTACACACCTTCTCGTAGAAGTCCCTTATGCGCTTTCCTTTATCTGGCAGTTTATCAAAGTTCCGTCTGAAACACAAGAGATTCGTAACTGGAGCTATAGTGTGAATCCTACTCACATTCGGGACATAAGTTTCTCTTCTCGATCCTTGATCTCCATGAGTTGTATTCGCTGGAGTTTTGTGAGATCTTGGATATAATGATCAGACTTTAGGGGAGGCAGTTCACCGGGAACTTTTGCTGCTACGGTTCTTGGAAACATTTTATTTTACAATTATTTGCGAAGCAATCCAAAATGTGTTTATATTTGCCGGAGGCCGGAGGTGCCGGAGTTTTATTTTTGACAGTATGAAATGACAGCTGCTTAGGACTGTTTGATTAGAGATTTATTACAGCGTGCGTCAAAGGAGTTCAGGCGGGTAAGTTAGTTGTGGAAGGGTTTTTAATAATGACTTTGTTGTTTATGTTACTTTTAACTACGGTCACGCGACCAGGCAGTAGAAAGAGGGCGTAGCCATCCAAATGAATGTCTGTTGAAATAAAGCAAAATCAAGATTCGTGGCCCTTTATCACCGTAAGAAAATATTTCCAGAGAGAATGGTCCAGAAAACGCCGTCCTAGACGACGACTTTTTTGTGATCGTGGAGAGTGACGGTGCCCTTCACAATTCGATAGCGTACGCGGACGACACTAAGTCGCGTAGTGGTCAGGTCCAACGATCGACGTCACTGTTACCCTTTTGCAAAGCATGAGGTGGAGTAAATCTCACTATTGTAACAGTCGTTTGTTACCAAGCAATTCCTTTGCCACTTATATTCACATTTACCTCACCGATTCAGGGAAGGAAGGGTGTTGAATTACTCTGTGTATTAAGTCAACTAACTCGAATCGTGGACAAGCCGTCACGTACGCCTGATATTGCTAGTCACACCATCAACACATTGGACTTGTTCCTCGCTTCCCGACCTGACCAATTCTACACTGCAGTATTACCGCCTCTTGGCTTGTTCGACCATTGCGGAATGGTCGAAGTAAAGAATGACCAATTCTATTCCTACTTACTTACTTACTTAGGTGGCGCTACAGTTCGACGTGGACTGCAAGCCTTTTCAGCTAGCACGATCTTTTGCTAACTGTTTCCAGTGTCGCACCCCCAGTTGGTTGAGGTGCCTTTCCACCTGTGTGCGCCAACTTAGATGCGGGCATCCTCTGCAATGTCGTCCGTCGGGGTTGGAGTCGAAGACCCACAGCTCAGGCCGGAGCTGTGGTGTCCATTCGATCTACATGGCCTGTCCATCTTCGATGCTGGATCCGAAGACATCATACTAGGCCGATGTCGCTGTACAGCCCGTACAGTTCGCTGTTGAATCTTCTCCTTCACTACTCTCCGTCAACACAAACGAAACCGAAGGTTATACGCAGAATTTTCCTCTCAAGACGACCAAGGGCATCTTCGTCCATTTTAGATAAGCTCCTAGCCTCTGCGCCGCAGAGGAAGACCGGGATGATTAAGGTTTTACAGAGGGTCACCTTAGTTTTCCGAAAGAGGGCTCCATTACTCAATTGCCTCTTGAGCCCGAGGAAACGGCGGTTGGCGAGAATTATTCTGCGTCTAATCTCGGCGCTGGTGTCGTTGCCACTTCTTACCAGTGAGCCAAGGTAGACGAAATCCTTGACTACACTAAAGTTTTAGCTGTGTGACGTGTGCTGGCCAAGACGTCGGTGTTGTGTTTTGCCCTCGCTTACATAAAGACCCACTTTAGCCGCTTCTGCTTCAATGCACACAAAAGCTTCATTGACGTCTCGCTGCATTCTCCCGATCACGTCAATGTCATCAGCATTTATAAGCAATTATGCAGGCTTCAAGTAGATCGTGCCTCTTGTATTGGTCAGTGAATCCCGCACGATCTTTCAAGGATGATGTTAAAAAGATCGCATGACAGTGTGTCGTCCTGCCTGGATGGTTAACACTTTATCGACCTTAATGGAACAGCGAGTATTCTCCTATTTCACCCTGCACAACCTGATGAGTTTGGCAAGGATGTCGAAACATTACATGGCTCTGTATAGTTCGTCCCTATAGAAACTGTTATATGGGGCCCAATCGCACGCTTCTCGTGCTCTCTAAAATGCTCATGGGCCTCCTTTCTCTTCCTCTCATAGAGCTCACGAGCAGCTCTCGTGGCCATATATGCATTCTGTTTTTCTGCACTCATCATCAAACCAAGTGTTTCTCCTGGGTGGTGGCTGGAAACATAATACATCAGGCGCAGCATCCCTGATGGCACTTAGATAACGTCTCCATTGCTGTTCTACGGTTTGTGCAGTTTGCATCGGCTTTTGAAAGAGCTTGAGGGAGACCCGACTGGTCACGATCCTGGCGATCTGTTGCGATCGGAGCTTCCCAACGTCAAATTTTGTTGGTCCTACTCGAATCCGCAGTGTTACTTCACTGCAAGAAGGTAATGACCCGAGTCAGCATTGGTTCCTCGGAAGGTTTGGATATCCAAGATACTGGAGAAGTGTCTGGCGTCGATCGCAATATGATCGGTTTGATTAATAGGTAATTGATCAGGAGACCGCCAGATCCCCTTATGGATATTGGGATGTGGGAATCGTGCTATTAGGAGATTACGCCCCATCACAAGTCTATTAGCCTGCATCCGTTTTCAGACTTGGTGTCGTGCAGGCTGTGCTACGACTCGTTCAAAGATGTCCTCTTTACCCTGTTCGCGTTGAAATCTCGTAAAACCAGCGTACGTTCTATCCAGGAGGTCATAGAAGTCATCTTTGACTCTGTTGTCTTTTTCTCCTGGGGGGGTGTGAACGCATATCAAGGTGATGTTCCCGAAGATAGCTTTGATGTGAAGTAGGGATGTGAACTATTAGTGTCACAAGGTATTCGTCTCCGTGGCTCTTCTCGCTTTTTAGCAGGCCAGCATCTGTCGGGTTTATACTACTCCTACGAGGATTTTCTATTCCTAGTAGGATTAAAAGCACCAAATGGAAGGATAATGTTTGACATAAGCTGTAAATAGGGTGTTAAGTTAAGGAAAGAAGCTCTCGGGTCTATAAGGCAGATAATTTTGAGGAGAACCAGAAAAAGTATATACGAGCCAGAAATGACTGCAAGTGACAAGTCAAATTGCCACTCGACCAAAAACTGCGGCGTAAAATACTTTAAAGTTTTAAAGATGGTAAGAGTTTCTGGCCATTTCAAGACTATTAAGAACTACTCGACATACACAAATCCGCTGGTCCAGATGTCATCTCTCCAGTAAAACGTGTTAAGAGGTGTTCTTCTACGCTGGCAAAAATCACTGCGTAAGCTTTGTCACCTCTATCCCTTCCGATAGTAATAAGACCTATCCTTCTATACGCCGTAGTAGTTTGGTGGACTGTTCCTGACAAGGTAGTCTATCCCAGCTTTCTGAGGAAAGTGCAAGGTTTGGCCAGCATTTGCATTAGTAGTGCGATTAGATCGACCCCCACGGAGGCCCAAGCATTCTTCTACATCTCCCACCATTCCACCTCTTCAGTCCCAAAGGACGCGAACTAAACCATATCCCGCAAAACGTGTTCACCTAGAACTTCGTATTTATGTTTCCATCCCGCGAGGAATGGGCTGAAGGAAAAGTCATACCGAAGGACTCGATATCCCTCTATACCGATGGCTCCAAGATGGAGACGGGTGAAGGTAGTGGAATCTATTCCAAGGAACTTAACCTATCTTTTAGACTTTCAAACCACTGCAGTGTGTATTAAGCAGAAATGACCGCGATAACGGAGGCCCTTACATGGGTTAGTATCAATGTAATATCCGTAAAGGACATTATCATTTGCACGGATAGCCAATTTGCGATAAAATCCCTGGCAGCGGTAACCCATAAACAAAGACGTCCCTTAACTACCGCCTAAATGTCTCTAGACGAGATGGCTGAACAGTTCAACATAAAAATACTATGGGTTCCCGGGCATAAGGATATTCCAGGAAACTACGCGGCCGATGAATTCGCAATGTCAGGGTCAAGCACATTCAGTCTTCCAATCCTTAGAAATTTAAAAACATCAATAAGCTCGGTAAAGCAGATGAAAAAACTTCGAACTAAGAAGCTACCAACCTTCAATGGAACGAAAGTAATATCGCCTTTATCACTCAACAAATCTGGCTTAAGCTGAACTTGGGGAAGGGGAAAGGGAAACTTAAGCACTCTAATAGGTGTCATTACAGGTCACTGCACCATTGGCAAACATGCCGCCAAACTAGGGCTACCTGCCAATGACTTCTGTCGCAGCTGCATGGATAAGGAGGAAGACGAATCAATTCACCACCTCCTCTGCTCATGCTCTTCTTTTGCGAATCGCAAGAGGATCTACCTCGGCGCGCCCTTCTGTGAGAACTTAAGTGAGCTAGCAGATATAAAAATTGCTCAACTCAATCGATTCATTAGAAGCACTCGTTGGTTGTCAGGTGGCGTATCTAGGTAGTATGATCCATGTGGTATCACATTGGGCCGGTTCTGGCCTACGTGTAACGTATGCCAACTACTACAATCTAACCTAACCTAACCCCCTCCAACTACAGATCCATTGCATTAATATACCTACCATGTAGACCATAGGGTCACATGTCCATTTTGCAATACCTTCCTCAGCTGGATTACCCCACACTCTCACTTTTGAGAAGAGCTTTGTGATACTGATCCCAGGCTGCACAGCAGCACAGCACAGCACTCAAAGCGTTGAGCTCGTAAGCACAAACTTGACATAAAAAGGTGTTAAGGCTTGAGTGCACACTTACTGCCACTGGATGCCCCATTTGGTTTAATGTGAGCGTGAGCTCCAATAGCATCAACGCTTTTAATGGCTGGAATAGACTCCGTCAGTGGTATACTTCCATCAAGCACCCTCTTTAAAGCAACACCCGCCGAAGACCAATGGTAGGCTTACATAGGGTAGGGAAATTTAGGGCAGGCTAGATAGATTTTGTCTAGTGAAGGATAGGTATATGAATATTGAAATAAACGTGAATTCAAATTTTGTATTGAATCTTCTCTAATCCGTTATGAAGATTTTTATCAATTCAATCTGATCAATCATTTACGAACACCGCTAATGAACGTGTGTGATTTAAATTTATGTCAATTCGAACAGATCCACTCGGTTTGACAACCCCTCTGACCAGGTGTCATTTCGCACACTGCAATGACAGTTTGTAGCTAATTTTGACCAATTTCGACTCCGGTGCATTGATTGCAACATATTTGCCACATTGTCCATCGAATTATTCATTTATTGTGCAGTTTTCTCGCATATTTACTGTCCCAGTGCCTCGTACCCACAAAGGAGTATACATTTCCCGCATAACTCAACCAGAATCTCGTGGAAAAATATATTTTTTCGTTGTAGAAATGGCTGCCGATTCAGAAGTCCTACTCTCCCAGTTTCAGGTGCTCGGCATGAGTGAACAAAAGGCCAAGGAAACGCTGAAGAACGCCAATGTAACTCGAAACCTACAACTCGCCCTGAAATCTTGCAACATTAACACGCTAGCCGAAGGTGTGGGCATGCTACTCTACCACATGGCATCCAAGATTAAGCCGCAAATAATCTCTGAATTGCCATTGCTCGTGGAATATATTGTTTCGAAGAAGCTTGATTCAATTCCACGTATCGATGCGGCTCTAGAGTATCTCCTCAAAGTTGGCCACAAGAAGGATAATGTCAATATCGCCGAGTTCGAGAAGGAGTGTGGCGTTGGTATCGTCGTAACGCCCGAAGAGATCGATCGTGCTGTCGAAAAACAAGTCCGATTGAACAGGGAGGCTCTGCTGGAACAACGTTATCACTTCAATGTCGGCAAGATTATGCAGGAAGTGCGTAACGAACTGAAATGGGCCGATGGTAAGGCTGTGAAATCCGAGATCGAAGTACAAATCTTTGATTTATTGGGACCCAAGACAGAAGAGGACTTGAAACCTCTAGCGAAGCCTGACAAGAAGAAGGAAAAGGCGAAAACTATCGCTGCGGCGAATGAGAAAAAGACCGAAGAAACCACAGACGCCGTTTCGGATGGCGCAAGGACAATCGCAGAGCTCATGAAGACCAAAGTGCACTTTCACGCTCCCGGAGAGAATTACAAAACCGACGGCTATGTGGTGACGGAGAACACGGAAGCCCTTCTCAAAGAACATTTGCGACAGACGGGCGGTAAAGTCCACACTCGATTTCCGCCCGAGCCCAACGGAATCCTGCATATTGGCCATGCCAAGGCTATCAATATAAACTTTGGCTACGCCGCCTCACAGAACGGAGTCTGCTACCTACGATACGACGACACGAATCCCGAGAAGGAGGAAGAGAAGTTCTTTGTCGGCATTAAAGACATGGTCGAGTGGTTGGGTTACAAGCCGCACAAGATCACTCACTCATCAGACTACTTCCAGCAGCTGTACGAGTGGGCTGTGGTGCTTATCGGCAAGGGCCTGGCATATGTCTGCCACCAGAGTGCGGATGAAATGAAGGGCTTCAACCCAAAACCATCGGCATGGAGAGATCGTCCAATCGAGGAGAGTCTACAGCTCTTCGAAGACATGAAGAACGGAAAGATCGACGAAGGAGCTGCTACTCTACGCCTGAAAATTACACTCGAAGAGGGAAAAGTCGATCCTGTCGCTTATCGTATTAAATTTCTCCCACATCATCGCACCGGAAGCAAATGGTAAGGATCCCCAGCGCCTCTTTATGGCCCGTTTGATAAATTTGTTTTTTGTTTAGGTGCATCTACCCCACCTATGATTACACTCATTGCCTCTGTGACTCCCTGGAGAACATCACTCATTCACTCTGTACCAAGGAGTTCCAGTCGCGTCGATCCTCATACTACTGGTTGTGCAATGCGCTCGGCATATACTGCCCCGTGCAATGGGAGTACGGACGACTCAATATGAATTATGCGTTGGTGTCCAAGCGAAAAATTGGTAAACTCATCACCGAGGGCATTGTGAACGACTGGGATGATCCCAGGTTGTTCACTCTAACCGCTCTTCGTCGGCGGGGATTCCCCGCAGAAGCTATTAACAATTTCTGCGCACAAATGGGCGTTACCGGTGCACAGATTTCAGTCGATCCATCGATGCTGGAAGCCGCCGTCCGTGATGTACTCAATGTCACAGCGCCACGTCGTCTCGTCGTACTGGAGCCACTCAAGGTGACGATCTCGAACTTCCCCCACTCGAATCCGATCGAAGTCGACGTGCCGGACTTTCCTCAGAGCCCGGAAAAGGGTACGCATCGTGTCGTACTCGATCGTGTTGTCTACATCGAGCAAAGTGACTTCAAAATCACACCGGAGAAGGGCTATCGTCGTCTATCGCAGGAGCAATCTGTCGGTCTTCGTCACGCCGGACTCGTGATTTCCGTGACCGAAGTGAAGACGGACACAAGCGGCAAGGTTGTCGAATTAATCTGCAAATGTGAGGACTCCGAGAAGGCCGAAAAGCCGAAGGCATTCATCCAATGGGTCTCACAGCCAGTTGAAATCGAAGTTCGTATCTACGAGCTGCTCTTCAAGCACAAGAATCCCGAGGATCCCAATGAAGTGCCCGGTGGATTCCTCAGCGATTGCAAATCGAACACAATGTCGGTGCTACGTTCCTACGCCGATCGGGTTGTCACTCACGTGAAAGTCTACGACAAATTCCAATTCGAGCGAATTGGTTTCTTCTCCGTGGACCCGGATACCAGCAAGGACCTGGCAGTATTCAACCGAACCGTCGGTCTCAAGGAAGACTCAGGAAAGAAGTAAACGCACGCAGCTTAGCGACAAATAAAGCAAAACGCCTCAAACGTGTTTTATACTAAAAAACTGTGATTTTGTCGTTTTATTTCTTGCCTTCGATCATTATGATGTGGTATCCGAACTTGGTCTTGATCGGTGGGTCGGTGTACACGGGATTGTTGACGGTGGAGATGGGCAATGCGAAAGCAGCGTCCTGGAATGGACCGACCATGGCGCCACGTATTTGCCAACCAAGATCGCCGCCTTGTCGCGCTTTGTCCTCACTGTAGGCCGCTGCAACTTCGGGGAATTTTTGGCCGGCTTTTAGCTTCTCTAGCGCTTCGAGGATTTTGCTTTGTTTCTCACAGAGAATGTGCCGGACCTTCACTGCATTGCCGCCTTTCTTTTCTTTTCCTATGGGATGAATTGAAGCGAATTACTTTGCGAGAGGACAGTGGTTACTCAGATCTAACCTTTTTCGGTATCACCACCGGCAGCTGGTTTTTTTCCACCGCCTCCTTTGCTGTCTTTTCCTTTCGAATCCTTCTTCGGAGGCATGTTACACACCAGAAATGTGTGAGTTGTGCGAAATGACTTTTGCTTTGACAGAAGTTTTGTTGACGGCGAGGCTAGACAGAGGACTGTTTGATTAGACATTTATCTGAACGCAACTGACTTGAAAGTGTTATACGAAGTTGACTTTTCAATTCTGCATTCAACGACTGATCTATTAGTTACGCATACGACGTAGGGAACTCAAAAACATTATATGTAAGACAGTGACCGTTTTAAGCTGTAAAGGTGTGACGACAGAAGATCGAGGATAAACGTCCTTCAGGAGACGTTCAAGCACTTACTCAAAAAGAGCCAAAGACGGTTCCACTGCCTAAGACGGCACAATTGTCTAAGACAGTACAACTGCCTGAGATAGTAGAACTCCCTAAGGCGGTTCCACTACCCAAGACGGTATGACTGCCTACCAGATAACAAGTGCCTAAGACTGTTCCACTGGCTAAGACGGTACAATTGCCTAAGACGGTCCCACTGCCTAAGACGGTACAACTGACTTAGACGGTATGACTGCCTAAGCCTGTACAACTGCCTACCATACAATAAGTGCCTAAGACTATTCTACTGCCTGAGATGGTCCAACTGCTTAGGACGGGACAACTGCCTTATTAGTTACGGTATGAATTTTCTCGACGACGTTGTTTTGTCAAAGCACAAGGACAGTTGGTGTCATTTACAAAACAATGTGACATTGCTTCCCCCTCTTGTATTTAAGACATTGGAAGCTTGAGGGAGCTTGCGCTTGACTTTGCATATTTTCGTCGACAATGGCGAGTAAGACTTAAAGGCTCCCTTTACAAGGAATCCGGAAAAAATGCGAATAGGATCCCTATCCGAGGACTCAAAAATTAAATGCGAACAGAGAGCCTGCCGACTGTCTCCTACTGTTCGACTTACAATTCGAAGCTTTACTGCTTCGATATAATATGTTGAATCGCCTATCATGTACAGCTATAATCTATGTATGTATGTACGCTGGCGTTACAGTCCATAAAGGCCCAAAGCCGAGCTTCTCTCAATCACCTATGTTGGGGAGTTTTTATCAGTATCTCGCTCAGAAGAAGCATCGTGAAAATCACGTTCAATTACATGTCATCGGCGTCACACACTACCCACTGCACCACGGCGCTCTCGCTATAATCTACAGTTCGGGGTGAACCTGGGCCTCAACCAACATGCCCCTCCATCTAGCCCGATCTTTTGCTAGCTTTTCCATTGCCGCACACCAGTTGGCTGAGGTCTCCTTCCACCTGTGTGCGCCATCTTAAGTGCGGCTGTCCTCTGCTTCTTCGTCCCTCGGGGTTGGATTCAAAGATTCTCCGGGCTGGAGCTGTGGAGTCCATTCGCTCTATATGGCCCAGCCATCTTAGGCGTTGAATCCGTAGACGCCTGACTAGGCTCATGTCACTGTACAGTCCGTAAGGTTCGTGGTTGAATCTTCTCCTCCATCCCCCGTCTACGTTTATAGGCCCACAAATCACGCGCAAAATCTTTCTCTCGAACCGACCAAGGGCCTCCTCATCCGCTTTTGATAGTATCCATGCTTCTGCGCCGTACAACACCGGGATGATAAGGCTATTATATAAAGTTAACTTTGTCGTTCGAGAGAGGGCTCTATTACTCAGTTGCCTCCTGAGTCCAAAGAAACAGCGATTGGCAAGAGTGATTTTGCGTCATCGGAACTGATGTTCCGCAGGTCACTGCGGAGCCAAGTTAGACGAAGTCCTTAACTACCTCGAACTTATATCTGCCAATACAAACGTTCTGGCCAAGACGTCGGTGGTGAGCGTCCTTTTTGGATGACAGAATATATTTAGTTTCACCCTCGTTTACCGCCAAACGCCTCATTGACATCTCGCTGTGATCTACCTATTATGTCAATATCGTCGGCGTATGCAAGGAGTTGCGAGGATTTGAAATAGATTGTGCCTCTTGTATTGGCCAGTGATTTTTGCACAATAATTTCCAATATGATGTTGACGAAATCACACGACAACGCATCGCCCTGCCTGAATCCTTTTTTGACATCAAAACTATCGGTAAGGTGTTCACCGATTCGGATGGAGCAGCGAGCATTCTCTAGTCATCCTGCATAGTCTGACGAGTTTAGCAGGTATGTCAAAGGTAGACATAGCGTTGTATAGCTCGTCTCTAATTACGCTGTCGTATGCGGCTTTGAAGTCGACAAATAGATGGTGTGTGTCGACTTGGAATTCATTGGTTCTTTCCAGGATCTGTCATAGATTTGGTTGGTGGTGGACTTCCCTGGCCTGAATCCACATTTATAAGGACCTATCAGCTTATTTACAAAAGGCTTCAGGCGTTCACACAAAACGGCAGAAAATATTTTGTAGGCAATGTTAAGGAGACTCATTCCTCTGTAGTTGGCGCAATTAGTGGGGTCTCATTTCTTGTGCATCGGGCATACGATGCTGAGGCTCCATTCCTCGGGCATGCTTTCCTCCGACCATATCTTACAGATGAGCTGGTGCATGCTCCCAACCAGGTCATCCCCAGCTGCCTTGAAGAACCCAGCAGACAGTCCGTCTGCGCCAGCAGCTTTATTCGACTTAAGCTTCGATATAGCAATCTTAACTCCGTCGAGGGCAGGGCGACATACTTCTCTGCGGTCTCCGTCGATTAGACCACCAACCAGATTGATCACATTGCGATCGACGCCAAACACTCCTCCTGTATTCTCGACGTACAAATCTTCCGAGGGGCCAACATCGACTCGGACCACTACCTTGTTGTAGGCAAGGTACGAATGAGGACATCAAGAATGCCTAGGCCACTAGTAGGACTATGTAAGTTTGACGTCGGAAAGCTACAATCGCAAGAGACTGCCAGAATCTTTGCCGATCGTGTCTCCTCCAAGCTCTCTCAAAATCCGCCCAAAGCAGCACAAACAATAGAACAGGAATGGGCGCATTGCCAGAGCGCTGTCAGAGACGCTGCCTCAGAGGTGCTGGGTTTCAAACCGCCACCACCTAGAAGCCCCTGGTTGGATGAACAATGCGAACAAGCCCATGCAGCAAAACAAGAGGCATATAAAGCCATGCTGCAACGACAGACGAGAGCTTTCAGAAGAAAGAAGAGAGAGCATGGAAAGCGTGAGATCGAGGTAAAACGGACATGCCATGGCAACAAAGCCAGAGCGGCGGCCTGCAGGGATGAAAATGGAGAAATGGTAGTAGAGTCACAGTCGATGCTGAGGATTTGGAAAGACCACTTCTGCAGACTGTATAACGGCGATGATAGACAAGATACCGCTGTCAGGCGGTATTACGAGCCATTCGTAATGGACGGCAATGAAACAGAATTCAGTCCACCCGACCTAGACGAAGTCAAAATAGCAATATCAAGACTTAAGTCTAATAAAGCCGCGAGCGCAGACAGCCTGTCTGCTGAGCTCCATGCATGCACAATCTCATTTCCAAGGTATGGTCGGAGGAAAGCATGCCCAAAGAATGGAATCTCAGCATCGTTTGCCCGGTCCATAAGAAAGGAGACCCCTATAACTGTGCCACCTATAGGCGAATAAGTCTCCTTAACATCGCATAAAAGATCTACTCTGTCGTATTGTGTGAACGCCTGAAACCGTTTGTGGATAACCTGATCGGCTCTTATCAGTGTGGTTTCAGGCCAGGTAAATCCACAATAGACCAAATATTTACGCAACGGCAGATCTTGGAGAAGACCCAGGAATACCAAATCGACACTCACCACCTCTTCGTCGATTTCAAGGCTGCATATGACTGCGTGTATAGAGATGAGCTATACAAAGCCATGTCTAGTTTTAACATCCTTGCCAAGCTCGTCCGACTGTGCAGGATGACAATGGAGAATTCTCGCTGCTCCATTAAGGTCGGTAATGAGCAAACCGAGACCTTTGATGTTAAAAAAGGATTTAGGCAAGGTGCCGCACTGTCATGCTACTTATTCAACATCGTGCTTGAAAAGATCGTGCAAGAGTCACTGGCCAACACAAGAGGTACGATTTATTTCAAGTCTACGCAATTGCTTGCGTACGCAGACGATATTGACGTGATTGTACGGACACAGCGAGACGTCAATGAGGCCTTTGTAAGCATTGAGGTAGAAGCGGCTAAGATGGGTCTCAACGTTAATGAGTGTAAAACCAAATATCTGCTTTCATCTAAAAGAGACGGACAACACCGACTTTGAAGTGGTCAAGGAATTCGTCTACCTTGGCTCACTGATGACCAGCGACAACAACACCAGCGCTGTGATAAAACGCCAAATCACTCTTGCCAACCGCTGTTTCTTTGGGCTTGTTGCAACACAACAGGAATGAACTTTAATACTTGGAACATTTTAACCGAGCAAAACAAAAATCAATTATGACATGATTTTAGCTTTTGTGAAATTAGGAAAATTCCCAAAGAATGTAGGCAGTCTTGCGTAAAGTGCGATCGAAAACAGTTGTCCCGAAAAATCCCACTCAACGGTGTTTTTTATTGAAAATTTTTAAGTGCTAGTTCTCCGTGCGAGACATTGTGGTCTTTCGAGCCAGATTGGTGTACAAAAAACAATTTTAAACTGTTGTCGGCGAAGTGTTCGTGGTTCGATTTCTAATCGGTAGCAAGCGTTCCTGGTTCCAGTCTTCTACGAAAGCAAGCGTTCCTGGTTCGAGTTTTCTTCAAAAGCAAGCGTTCCTGGTTCGAGATTCTTCTGGAACAACGCGTTACATCAGGTGTGTGGCTCTCTTCTAAAATATTTCATAACATTTTAAAATATATTATACTGAGTGTGTGAGCAAGATGAGTAGGGCGAAGGTAGAGAATTTAAAAGAGACGGTGCAAACCATTGAGGTAGAGTTGCGCGATGACTATAGGGCTTATTTGGCGTTAGAGGCATCGAGCAAATCCGCATATATGTATGAAGCGAGGTTAGGTAATTTGGAGAAATCTTTTGGAGAAGCTAGAGGACTACATCAGAAGACTGTAGCAGCTCCGAACGAAGAGACAAGGCGTAAATATATGGAAGCCTCGACGTTTCATAAATTAAAAGAATTGTACTACACGTACTCGTCCATGCTAAAGGAACAGTTAGCCAGTGTCGAAATTCAAACTCAAGGGAGTTTAAATAATTCAGCAACACCATCCAAACCTGCAGAAGTTGAATTAAAATTACCGGCAATTAAAATTCCAACTTTCTCTGGCTCATACGAATTATGGCCTGAATTTTATTTGAAAGTCTCATCGTGAAAAATTCGTTGATATCTAATGCTCAGAAGCTTCATCACTTGAAATCCAATCTAAGTGGTGAAGCAGAAAGAATACTTCGCAATACAACAATCACCGACGGCAATCTTGAGTCTGCATGGGCCACGCTTATGAAGAGATACCAAAATGTGAGATTCCTAAAGGATAATTACTTTAGATTGCTTTCGACCAATCCGCTCTCTCCCAGGAATCATCCTACGATATGCAACTGCTGATAGATACCACAAACGAGGCAAAGCGTTCACTTGAAAATCTGGGAATGCCTGTCAAGTCTTGGGAAGACGTTTTAATATATCATACCATGCAGAAATTACCGCATACAACAAGAGGTCAGTGGGAAGCACACATACATATCTTCTTATGTCGATTATCCCACATACAGTGTTCTTGAGGATTTTTTGTTTACGAAGGCAAGAACTTTGAAGATTATGGAATCTTACTCGTCTTCGTCTCAAATAAGGTCCCATAAAAACACATCGGGCGTAGTTCGATCACATCTTTCGCATACTATGCCTAAGTGTGCGATGTGTAAAGAACCGCATTCCATCAGGAAATGTTTCAAATTGAAGGCATTAAGTCCTAAGAGAAGACAAGAAATTGTCAAGAAAAATCGTCTTTGCTTCAACTGTCTTTCAGATTCACATATCACAGATCATTGCACAAGTACATTTACGTGTATTACATGCCAACTAAATCATCATTCGTTGCTGCACATAAGTCAAGCAACCAACGAAGTTCATGAATCACGTTCAACAGTGGCTAGCCAGCCATCACATCATTTCAACTCTTCTTCCACCCATCGTGAACAATATCAAGATCCACAATCCCCTACAGGACTGCTTCAACACACAACACTTGCATAGCAGAAAACTCGACAACACGTACGGTTCTTCTTGCTACTGCGCTAGTCAAGGTTTACTCAACCACTGGCCAACCGTTGCTGCTGCGAGCGCTATTGGATCCGGGGTCGGGGGCCTCGTTCATCTCTGAGTTTGCCGCACAATCGCTAAAACTTAGAAGAGAACGAAGCCACGTAGACATCATAGGCGTCGGAGGAGGCAGCACAAGTGTAGCTAAGCAAGCAGTGTCTCTAACCATTTTCTCAAATATCAATGAGAAGTTCAATGTTCAGGTAAAGGCCATGGTTCTACCCAAGCTCACAGCTGCACTTCCAACAAGTAGCATATCCTGCACCAAGTGGGATCATCTACAACGGATTCAATTAGCGGACCCAACATTCTACAAGCCAAACAAGATCGATATCTTGCTCGGAAGCGATATATATTCGGCAGTAATTCTCGATGGCATTATCAAAGGTACTCCAGGTACTCCCATGGCTCAGCGTACGGAACTGGGCTGGGTCGTTTCAGGCAGCGTTTTCTCCAACACTTCACCAACCCTAACCTCCCTTCATATAACAACGGAGGATCAAAGGCTTGAAAGCATACTGCACAAATTCTGGGAATTAGAAGAAGTGTCAAAAGGAAAAATGCTGTCGCCAGAAGAAGAACAATGTGAGACTCATTTCTTCCGAACTTATCAGCGATTGAGGGATGGCAGATACGTGGTCCAAATTCCCTTCAAAGAAGGTACTCCCCCAATATTGGGTCTCTCCTACAAATCAGCTCTTATACGATTTTTGCAGCTGGAGAAAAAATTCCATTCGAATCCAGCATTCTACACTGAATACAAAAGGGTTTTTGAGGAATACAATGCACTAGGACATATGACAGAAGTGAATCCCAAATCACTTGCATGCAAGCACTACGTCATGCCTCACCACGCTGTGATAAAGGAAGCGAATTCCTCAACGAAACTACGAATCGTCTTTGATGCTTCCTGCAAAACTTCCGACGGCACGTCCCTGAATGATCATCAACTAGTTGGTCCAAGGTTACAAAATAACATCGTTGATCATATTCTCCGGTTTCGAAAATATAAGATCGGCTTTGTGGCAGATATCTGCAAAATGTACAGACAAATCTGGGTTTCAGCGGACGATTCGATGTATCAACTTGTTCTGTGGAGAGATGGCAGAGAAAACAACATTAAAACATACCGTCTAAATGCAGTAACTTTTGGCACGGCCTCTGCGCCGTATTTAGCAGTCCGTACTCTGCAAAAGCTTGCTGCTGATGAACGAGATGATTTCCCGATAGCATCAGACATTGCCACGAACAATTTTTGTGTAGACGATATAATTCACGGGGCAGATTCCACAGAGGAAGCTATGGAAATGCAACGCCAACTTACAACCATGCTTGGACGCGGAGGGTTTCCACTTAGAAAGTGGGTTAGCAACAGCGAAAAGCTGATAGCTGCAGTTGCGGAGGAGGATAGAGAAGTCCAGATTCCTCTCTCATTCGACGAAGACAATACAATCAAGACATTGGGAATCCAATGGCACCCTGGAAAGGACATTTTCAAGTTCAAGGTGGTGCTCAAAGATTCTCCGACAACTACCAAACGAGCTATCCTATCCGACATTTCTCGTTTATATGACCCCATGGGATGGATTTCTCCTTGCGTCATTGTTGGTAAGATTCTAATGCAGGAAATCTGGAAAGAGAAGCAAACATGGGACAGCGAGTTACCATCAGCTATCATTGGTAAGTGGCAAGCTCTAAAGATGGGGTTAAGACATCTCGACAACATTGAGATTCCACGCTGGATTAACATCACCAGCAAATCGCTGGTAGAAATCCATGGATTTTGTGATGCCTCCGAGAAAGCATATGCTGCAGTAATATATGTGCGAGCAATCCAGCAAGTTACATCTCATTCACATATTCTTCTTGCGAAAACAAAGGTTGCTCCTCTAAAAAATCAATCGCTACCACGGTTAGAGCTTTGTGGAGCAGTATTGCTAGCCCGTTTATTAGAGCACGTTACGGATATCATGCAGTTTAATGTTGCAAGGGTGTTTGCATGGAGCGATTCGAAAATCACGCTTGCGTGGATCAACTCGCCGCCTTACACTAGAACAACATTTGTTGCGAATAGAGTAGCAGAACTTCAGCGTTTAGCAGATCCGAGGCAATGGAAGTATGTCCCATCTAAGAGTAATCCAGCAGACTTAGCATCGAGGGGATTGTCTCCAATCGAGCTTTCAAATAACTGTCAATGGTGGCATGGGCCAGAATTTCTACAAACATTTAATGAAGTGGAACATTCGAAGATCATCATCCCAGCCACCGCGGAGGAACTAAAGGCACCGGAAATTAAAAAATCTCAAAATCAGCTCTGCACTCATTTCATGTCCTTTGATTCTAGTATCGTCCTCACCAGGTTTTCCACACTACAGCGACTTCAACGAGTTGTGGCATATTGTCTTAGATTCGCTAATAATATACGAAGGAAATCGCCACGCATTGGTGGAATACTTACCGTAGGCGAAGTTACTGGAGCTCTGACCCAATTGATTGCATTGGTCCAACAAGAAGACTTTGGTGAAGAAATCTCGAAGCTAACCAAGGGTACAACGGTTTCAAAGGGAAGCAGACTATCACGACTTTCTCCAATAAAAGACGGGAATGGCATCTTACGTGTTGGGGGTCGATTAGAAAACGCTGATTTACCTTATTCGCAGCGTCGTCCAATCATACTTCCCCCTCAAAATGCATTGACGTCCCTCATAATTTATGATGCACACATCATGACACTGCACGGAGGACAACAACTTCTAATGGCAACGCTTCGAACAAATTATTGGGTCTTACACCTGAAATCCAATGTCAAAAGGTGTATTCATAAGTGTTTAACATGCTACAGGCACACCGCCACACAAATGAATAAAAAAATGGGGAATCTACCAGCTTCGCGAGTGAATCCAGCCCGACCATTTCAGACTTCAGGAGTAGACTACGCTGGCCCTGTACAACTTAAGGCTTGGAAGGGCTGTTGCAGTAAAGTAACTAACGCCTATATTGCAATATTTGTATGTTTTTGCACAAAGGCAGTTCACCTTGAGCTTGTCAGCGACTATACTTCACCTGCCTTCATAGCGGCGTTCAAGCGCTTCACAGCCCGCCGAGGGATATGCGCCAATCTTTACAGTGACTGTGGGACTACCTTTCAAGGAGCTGCAAACATGCTTAAAGCTGAAAGGAAGAAGCTGACGAAACATTGGACTGATGACATCGTGAAGATGGTGCAAGCTAATGGCATTACTTGGCATTTCAATCCTCCTGCTGCTCCTCATTTTGGCGGACTCTGGGAAGCCGGCGTAAAGTCAATGAAGTACCACATGAAACGAGTCGTCGGTCAACATACTCTAACGTTTGAAGAATATGCAACAATTTTAGCTCAAGTAGAGGCCTGTCTAAACTCGCGACCACTTTGTCCAGTGACTGATGATCCAAATGACTTCTCAATTCTGACACCAGGACATTTTTTAGTTGGCTCAGCCTTAAACACCACACCCGAAGACGATCTATGCAATATCAATCCGAATTATTTAAGCAGGTGGCTACTAATGCAGAAAATACAGCAAGATTTCTGGCGGATATGGAGGACGGAATACCTCGCTCGACTCCAACAACGACCAAAACGGCTGAACTCTAACGCCGAACTGAAGGTAGGAGATCTTGTCCTCCTACTAGATGATCAAACGCCTCCAACTCTCTGGCGATTAGGAAGGATTGAAGCAACGCATCCAGGCACTGATGGAAAAGTCCGAGTTGTCACAATCAAAACATCAACGACAGTAATGAAACGTCCGATAGCCAAACTTTGCTCTCTTCCAATGATAAATGAACAGAATATATACCACTAAAGACTCAGATTCCCTTACTCACTCACACAAATGAATTTATCTCTAACATAATAAAATAATATTTATAACCCAATATGGCCACACAACTTTTATACCCTTTATCTTTTCCAATGTTTCATAACTCAACTACGAGCAATCATGGGACGATTGGTTCCCGCAACCGAAGAAGATCAACACGCAAGTCTGATGATAGATGGACTTTCCGGCGGCCGGCAGGATGTTGCAACACAACATGAATGAACTTTAATACTGGGAACATTTTAACCGAGCAAAACAAAAATCAATTATGCCATGATTTTAGCTTTTGTGAAATTAGGAAAATTCCCAAAGAATGTAGGCAGTCTTGCGTAAAGTGCGATCGAAAACAGTTGTCCCGAAAAATCCCACTCAACGGTGTTTTTTATTGAAAATTTTTAAGTGCTAGTTCTCCGTGCGAGACAGGGCTCAAGAGGCAATTGAGAAGTAGAGCCCTCTCTCGGAAAACCAAGGTGACACTATATAAGACCTTAATCATCCCAGTCCTCCTTTACGGCGCAGAGGCTTGGACCTTAACAAAAGCGGATGAAGTTGCCCTTGGTCGTTTCGAGAGGAAAATTCTGGGTACTATCTACGGTCCCGTTTGTTTAAACGGTGTATGGAGGAGAAGATATAGCAACATCGGCCTGGTACGACGTCTACGGATACAGCGTCTAAGGTGGCTAGGCCATGTAGAGCGCATGGAAAATACAGCTCCGACCCGAGGAGTCTTCGAATCCATTCCGGAAGGAAGGCGCGGTAGAGGACGGCCGCATTATCGGTAGCGCATGCAGGTGGAAGGGGACCTCAACCAACTGGGCGTGCCGCGCTGGAAACTGCTGGCCAAAGACCGTGCCAGCTGGAGACGCTTGTTGGTTTGAGGCCCAGGCTCACCACGGATTGTAGCGCCACCTAAGTAAGTAAGTAAGTAACAGAGCTGCTAGATGTTCGTCTGCAGTGGCTTCTGATCGCTATTTAAAGATAAATGGTTAAAATGGAAAAAAAAGAATTCAAATTTCAACCAACTCTCCACTCGGCTGACTGAACGCACCCATTCGCCACCGATTTCGCGCGCAAGCCTCTTCCAGTCATTTCCAGCGCAACTGTCAACAACCGTACAAAATTTCACTTTTTCATTTCAAAATCGAGAACAAAAAGAACTGATCGTCTCACCGACCAAAAGGAAGGAAAGTCAAGCGAAGAAAAATCCCAGATTGAACCAGAAAGCACCGAGGAACGTTTCGTTTCGACCAATATTTTCAGTTTAAAGAGTCGCACGGTCAACTGCTTTTTTTCGTTTCTCCTCGTGCTGCCGCCGCTGGTGCTCTAGGTGTGGTTCGGACTGAAGCCGCTTCGTGAATTTGCATTTTTGCCAATAATTTTGAATTAACGTTCGAATTTGTGTGGATTTCTTCGTTTTTCGTTGGATTTTCACATTTCAAGTGTAAGTATGACGGATGTGAAAGGGTTTTATGTTGTTTTTTGCATTTATGTACTCTTTTGTCCCGGCGCGGTTCTTTGTGATCTAAATTTAACTGGATACATCTGCTTTGCACTGGATAGAATGTTCGTTGGTCCGTGGTCGTCACTGTTTGGCTTCAATATACATATATGTGTGTCCATACGTACCGGCTGACCTTTAAATAGCCGCATTTGGTAGTTGGAGAATATTTGAATTTTGATTTTTCACATTTTCTTAATGGTCTTGTCGGTGTCGCGCGCCAGCCGTGTACACCATTTGAATCATCATTCTCATACCGCGGTGATGTGATTTTAACGGAGGGAATATTGCACTCCATCCATCGGCATCCAGTAGTTTTGTATTTGCGCAGACTAAAAATACCGCAGCTCGGGTACATCATTTGGTGTCTGTCGGCCGGCTACCCCAAGAGAGAACGTCGCCTTTGTTGGTTTTAGTATTTTTTTTTTTTTTGAGTAGCCGCGATACTCACGTCATCGTAAGTCCAATTACTTCATATTGAAACCCCATGAAAGGTGCACAATTGTTATGATGAGACGTACTCACATAACTCCTCACACATTCGTGTGATAGTAGTCATGTTGCCCTAATTGGTTGTTCTTTTTCCCTTTTCTTTTTGCAGCAATATGACATCGACTGATATAAAAATCGGCCTTACCAGCAGTACCCGTCCATCGAGTCGTGTTCTAAAACCGCCTGGCGGTGGTCATACAAACATTTTTGGCGAGCCCGACGTTAAACTGAACACACCCCGTCCAAATTACAATCAACAGAATTCATCAAACCTCAATGCCTGTATGAATTCAACTGATCCAAATAAAATGGTCGAGAAAATCCGTGAGGAGAATACCATTCAAGTTACGGAAAAGTCCAATGTTATACCGGAAGAACCAAAGAAATCACCGACCGAATCAATCTCATCATCGTCGTCTTCCAATGATCAACAGAAACGTGGTCGAATTCCACCTGGTGGTTTCTCATCCGGTGGATTTTGGTAAAGAAAACAATTATGTATGTACTGTCGCTACTGCTAGTTACTCTAGCTCCCGTGCTACTCTTCCAACTACATATTTCCTATCAACAATGTTAAGCTCTCTGTTCTCTAGATCGTTTTGGAATACGCTCGCTTTAGCTATTTATTATATGTATATTTACGCCGCCGTTGAAACCTCTTATTTTACATTGTAAGCCTCCCTCGCCCCATACACTAACCACGACCATTGGCACGAGAGACGAGACAACTCGGTACTAATCCAATCTGTCCCCATTCATTCATTTTCCCTTTTGAATATCGAACCAAAATTCACTCTTGATTTCATTAAATTTCCATTTTATCCTTTTGTTTTTGTATCAATTTGATTGTCAAAGCTTTTCTGTGAATATTTCGCCGGAAGATCTTAATAAATGTTTAAAAAATGATTTTTTACGAATCTCGAGGTGTGTGTGCTTCTTTCGGAACCGGTTGGAGGTTTAAATGAAACGGCGCAGTATAGGGCAAGGTGATGAGTCATGAGAACATGATTCTAGCTGAGGCGGTGGCGTTTTTCGTACGTGTAAACAAGCGTAACGGCCGTTATGAGTCATGGTAGTTTTGTGGTTTATGTCTATATGGCTAGACGGTTAACCGAATAAGGGTGGGTTCATCGTTTGCGAGATTGCCTTTTTATGAACAATCGCTGAGTGGTTGAAGGGAACTCACTTGTTGCTGCCTATCTGCTGAGACGATTGGACTTGAGTTGAGAACATGACAGTTGCTTTAGACGATTCAACTAAATTGCAAACGTAAGAAACAGAAACAGGTTAGTAAAGGAAAGGGTAGTGAGAAGAGCCACTGCAGACGAAAACATTGCAACGAAGTCCCATTCCTACCTCGTCGTGGTGCCATCGGGAGACTTCCTTTAGAAAAAACAGATTAATTCGGTGGGCTAGCTTGTAGCCCAGTCGTAACTGCAAACAATTTCAAACTCAGAGACAACCCCGCAATCATTTAACGGCCGGACTACATGTTGACGAGCACCGCAAACGCATAAACGAACGAGAGTATCGGTTCTGCACCTGGAAGTTAGGTCCGTTAGCAGGCCGGGTGTGGCCGAACAGCTAGAGCAAGCCCTAAGAGCCACCGCATTCGAACATCTTGCGGCACTGTTAGTAAGTCCCTTCCCCACCTCCTCGTGGCGCCATCTGGAGATTTCCTAAGGAAATTGCAGAGGGGGAAGGTCGAATGCGAGCCTCCTGCGCCAAAGAACAGGATTAGTCGGTTGGGCTACGGCCTAGTAAGTCGTAACCGTAAAAAACAAACTCCAAAACAACCACAAGCCTCGGATAAAACGGACTGGATCAATGTTGACGACCCTTGCGAAAAACGAAAAAAAGGACAATGATCTTCGGCTCTGTACGTGGAATGTTAGGTCCCTAGACCGCTATAAAGTTGACATAACCGCCTTCCGGGAAATGCGATGGAAAGGACTGGGTATAAAGCGGATGAAAAAACTGCGACATCTACTACGGCGACTTCTATAGGGAGAGAGAGGACAACGATTGTTCGGATTCGGATTTGCTCCTCGATGTGGACTAAGGCAAAAAGTCCTAAGCTTTTGGCATGTGAGCGAACGCCTCATAACGATCCGTATCAAGGATAGATTTTCTAAATCACCCTGATCTGCATCTATGCACCCACAGAAGACAAGGATGATTCCACCAAAGATAATGGAGTACAATGTATTTGCGTCTGAGTGCTCCAAAAGGTAACAGAAACCTCCCCCAAAGAAGAGTCCTAAGATCTAAGCAGAACGTATGCTCAATGTCCCAGCTATGACATCAAAATTGTACTAGGAGACTTCAATGCTAAGCTGGGTAAGGAAAGCATCTTTGAACGAGTCATCGGCAAACATAGCCTGCAGGATACCACATCCGATAATGGACACAGGCTTATTGATCGAAATCTCCTTCTAGCCAGTACGCGCTTCCCACACCTCGATATACACAGAGGCACCTGGCGGTCGCCAGATCAATCAGTCACCAACCAGATTGATCACATCGCGATCGACGTCAGACACGTCCTCCACTATTCTTGATGTTTGAACTTTCCGAGGAGCTAACGTCGTCTCGGACCACTATCTAGTAGTAGCCAAGATGCGTCTACGGATATCACGAACCCGGCGGAGTAGAGTAAGAATACAAAGTTGTGGCGTCGGAAAGCTACTATCGCCAGAAACCGCTCGTGCTTTTACCGATCGCGTCCCTCTCAAGCTCTCCCATACACCTCGACCTTCCAGACTATCAATAGAACAGCAGTGGAGCCTTTGCAAACAAGCCCTGAAAAGCTCTGCATCTGAAGTTTTGGGTTTCAAGGCTCCACCACGAAGAAACACCTGGTTCGATGACGAGTGCAGGAGGATTCATACAGCGAAGCAGGATGCATATGAGGCATCGCTGCATAAAAGAACAAGAGCAGCTCGTGAGCTCTACGAGCTAAAAAGAAGGGAGGAGCATAAGCTTCTTGGAAGAAAGAGCACGAGAAGCGCGCGATTGAGGATTTGGAGAGCTGTTACTACACGCGTGACGTTCGAAAATTTTATCAACAGATAAAGCGAACATGCCAAGGTTATAAAGCCAGAACGGAAGCCTGTAGGGATGAGAACGGACCCCTAGTAGTAGAATCGCACTCGATGCTGAGAATATGGAAAAACCACTTCTGAATGATCCATTTCTTAACGACGAAAATCGCAGAAAATTCCGTCTCCCTGACCTCAATGAAGTTGAGATTGCCAAGTCGAAACTCAATTAGAATAAGGCTGCTGGCGCCGACGGAGCTCTTCAAGAAAGCTGGGGATGACCTGGTTAGGAGTATGCACCAGTTCATCTATGGCGCACCAGCTCAGATATGGCCAGAGGAAAGCATGCCTCAGCATCGTATGCCCAAACCACAAGAAAAGAGATCCCTCTGACTGCGCCAACTACAGAGGAATAAGTCTCCTTAACATCGTTTTGTGTGAACACCTGAAGCCTTTTGTAAATAAGCTGATATGTCCTTATCAGTGTGGCTTCAGGCCAGGGAAGTCCATCATCGACCAATTCTTCACTCTACGGCAGATCTTGGAAAAAATTTCAAGTCGACACGCACCATATATATGTCGCCTTCAAAGCCGCACACGACAGCGTAATTAGAGACGAGCTATACAACGCTATGTCTACCTTTGACATCCCTGCTAAACTCGTCAGACTATGCAGGATGACTTTGGAGAATGCTCGCTGCTCCATCCGAATCGGTGAACACCTTACCGATAGTTTTGATGCCAAAAAAGGATTTAGGCAGGACGATGTACTGTCGTGTGGTTTCTCGGTTTGGCAGCGAATGAGGGCAAAGCTATATATGCTGTCCTCAAAAAAGGACGCCCACCACCGACGTCTTGGTCAGAACCTTTGTATTGGCAGAGGCAGTTAAGGACTTCGTCTACCTTGGCTCCGCAGTGACCTGGAGCAACGATATCAGTTCCGAAATCAAACGTAGAATCACTCTTGCCAATCGCTGTTTCTTTGGGCTCAAGAGGCAATTGAGTAATAGAGCCCTCTCCCGAACGACAAAGTTGGCTCTATATAAGACCCTTATCATCCCGGTCCTGCTGTACGATAATGCAGTGTATCGAAACCTTCGGGGGAAAGTACAAAGATCGACCAGCTTATATATAAGCGGAGGCCTTACATGTTCTCTTACATTTTCCACCGTTGGATGTCTTCAGCAAGCAAGTTGCTGCCTGCGCGGCCCTACTGAATAGGCCATACTAGCCTTCTTAAGCACATCGAAGTACCCATGGATACAGACTACATCATTCTGCAGTATGTGTTAACTAGGAACTTCGAAGTTGTCTTCCCAAGGAGGAACGGGCTGAAGGGAAAGTCATACCGAAGGACTCGATTTCCCTCTAAACCGATGGCTCCAAGATGGAGACGGGTGTAGGCAGTGGAGTCTTCTACAAGGAACTCAATTTCAACCTATCATTCAGACTCTTAAATCACTGTAGTGTTTATCAAGGAGAAATAACAGCGATAAGGGAGGCCCTTGCATGGCTCAGGATCAATGTAATATCCGCTAAGGATATTATCATTTGCACGGACAGGCTATCTGCAATAAAATCCCTGGTCGCGGTAACCCACAAATCAAAGACATCGCTTAGCTGCCGCCTATCTCTGGACGAGATGGCTGAACAGTTCAACATTAAAGTACTGTGGGTTCCCGGGTATAGGAATATTCCAGGAAACTGAGCGGCCGACGAACTCGCAAAGTTAGGGTCAAGCACACTCAGCCTACCTACCCTCGGGTACCTAGAAACACCATAGGTAAAGCACATGATAAGACTTTGAACCATAGAGGCGACCAACCTCCAACGGAATGGGAGTAATATCGGCTTTATCACTAAACAAATTTGGCCTAAATCAAACCTAGGACGAACCAGAGACCTAGTGGCAACCAAAAGGGCACTTAAGCACTCTAGTGGATGTCATTACAGGTCACTGCATCATTGGAAAACAACCCGCCAGATTAGGGCCACACTACAATGACTTTTGCCGCGGCTGCGGCAAAGAAGGAAGCGGAGTCAATTCACCACCTCCTCTGCTCTTGGATGGAGGAAAAGATTCAACCACGAACTTTATGGGCTGTACAGCGGCATGAGTCTAGTCAGGCGTCTACAGATTCAACGCCTAAGATGGCTAGGCCATGTAGAGCGAATGCACACCACAGCTACAGCCCGGAGAATTCTTGAATCCAACCCCGAGGGACGAAGAAACAGAGGACGGCCGCACTTAAGATGGCTCACAGGTGGAAGGGGACCTCAGCCAACTGGGTGTGCGGCAATGGAAAAGGCTAGCAAAAAATCGTGGTAGTTGGAGGGGCATGTTGATTGAGGCCCAGGTTCACCCCAAACTATAGCGCCCGTTAAGAAGAAGAAGAGAACCGGGCAAAAAGAGGAAGAAAAACTGACCTTTACTACCCAAACTGCCACAAGGAGAGCAGACAACGCCCCTTATTTGGATGCGGATTTGTTGTTCGAGGTGGACTTAGGCAAAAAGTCCTAAGTTTCCGGCATGTGAGCGAACGAACGCCTCATAATAATCCGCAGATTATCTTCGGGAACATTAGCTTGATATGCGTTCACGCCCCACAGAAGGAAAATACGACGAGTCAAAGATGACTTCTATGACCTCCTAGATATAAGATACGCTCAATGTCCCAGCTACGACTCCAAGACTGTTCTAGGAGATTTCAACGCGAAGCTGTATAAAGAGAATATCTTTGAACGAGTCGTAGGAAACCACAGCCTGTACGACCCCCACCTGATTATCTACCTTGCCGTGGTGTGGGGGCTTCTCACGAAAGGATCATCGCCCCCGTCACTCCCTTCACACACCCCAATTGCCATCCCAATCCATTTATCCCATGACTCCCAACCTACCTATCCACTCCTTATCCCCTGGGCTGAACATAAGGTGTTAACCGTACCGTGCCGAGATGTTGACCAGGCTGAGAGCCCAGACCAAAAATAGCTCAGTCGCTAACAGTGTATCCGGATACATTGCGCCCTCCGGATCAGCCAGCCTTACCTGGGTATTGCGGATCTCTGCCCAGGTGAACATACATTTCTCCGCAACTCTTGGGGCATGAATACAACGAACAAACAAACAAAGAGTCCGGATCTCATAAAAAACCGGAAGGGGATGATATCCCCTCTACATCAAAGGCGGTAAGGACTCCGATCGGAGAATCGTCAAACCGCTCTGATAGGAAAATCAACCCATCGACCAAGGCCTATAAAGACCGCAAGGCGGCCTTGAGAATAATAAATCGATGGGGCTATAAAACCGACTTGTCCTATCCTAGCCCAGGAGAAAGAACAGGCCAAGAGGCTCAGATCGTCCCCTGAGGAACCAAAGCGGGAGGCTAAGAAAGCTAGGCTGGGAACACTGGCCAAGTTATCAAAGCCCTTCGGTGAGGTTGCGAGGGAGTGCCTGACGGTCGCAATAATAGATGATAGTGACCCGGACGGCAAACTGACGACCAAAAAATGGAAGGATGTCGATCAAGCGCTATCGACAAACTTCCTAAAAGTCGCTAGAAAGAACCCTGAAACACCGCCCATCTGCGACGACGCTGGATGGTACCAAGGCAGGGTCAAACTGATAAGCTTAGCCGACGAAAGATCCGTTGATCTTCTGAAAGCCACAGTTGCCGAAATAAGGGAAATTTGGGAGGGAGCTAGGCTCAAGGTCATCATTAAGGACCAGATCCCTAGACGACCGCGAGCTAGATACTGGCTCCCGCTTGCACCAGACAACCCCCTTGAAATAGTTGAGACAATCCACTATTGCAATCCCAATCTCCCAACAAGAGATTGGAGAGTCGCGAAGCTGCAGGAACCGAAAGGTCGATCAAGACAGGCAATTATTGTACTGAATTGTGAAGCCTTGGAACCTCTGGCCCTATGCGACTACCATATCAGGTTTGGCTTTAAAAAAGACAAACTAAATATATACAAAAAGAATGAGGAAGTGCCACCATCCGGCAATACAGACACGGCTAACACCGAGGTCAGAAGCGAAAGCTCTACGGTGCAGGAACCCCCAACCCCCTCGGGGAGCAGGGGCCCTGCGCCGGCAGAAACTGAAACCCCAGCAACATCCCTGGTCATTAGAGATCAGGAGTCATTGCTCGACTCTGGAAGCGAGGACTATTCCACTAGCTCGCCGATGGAAGCCGATCTTCTGGACTCAGATCTAGAAGACATTAACGCCACCGTGGTGGAGGCAGATCGAATTAATAACAGCCATGACGCTGAAATTAATTCAGATCAACCTCCACCACTCTAAAGCGGCAACCGCAAACCTTCTTCTCAGGCTGGCGAAAGGAGAAGACATAGCCTTAATCCAGGAACCGTGGGTGCATGAACACAAGGTTTGTGGATTAAGAAACCCAGCCTACAACCTATTTACGTCACAGAAAGAAGGTAAGCCCAGCACTTGCATACTTGCAAAGAAATCTTTAAACGCTTACCTTCTTCCAAATTACAGCTGCCCCGACACCACAGTGATTGCAATCCAATCACCCGGGATCAAGCTATGGACAGCGTCTACATACATGGCGCAGGAAGAGTCCATTCCATCGGACGAAATCAATAGACTGGTCAAGGACTCGTCGAATCATCAAGCTGGGCTCCTTATCGGTGCAGATGCGAATGCGCATCACACGATTTGGGGCAGCAGCGATACAAACGAAAGAGGTGAGTGGCTTATTGAATTTATCCTAACCGCTAACCTTTTTATTTGCAACAAGGGTCATACACCCACATTTATTACGAAAAATCGCAGGGAGGTACTAGACCTAACTCTAGCACCCCCCTCTCTCATTGACAAAATAAGAGAATGGAATGTTTCTGAAAAACACTCCTTCTCAGATCATCGTTACCTGGTTTTCAACCTAGACTACACGGTCCCAACCCCAATCGACTCATCCTGTAACCCAAGAAGAATCGATTGGGAGCGTTATAGAGCCTTCATTGGCAACTCTATAATAAGTAGGACTCCTGACACCCCGCGGACCACGTTAGATATAGACAGTATGGTCGATACTCTAACAATCACATTGGGCAACGCAAGGGCCAACAGCTGCGCAATCCACAAATCAGGAAAAAAATCTTACCCGTCTTGGTGGAACGCAGATCTAAGCAAGCTCCGCAAAGCCTGTCGAAAGCTCTTTAATAATGCAAAGAACACAAGTAACGACAGAGACTGGAGCCTATACAAAAATTCACTCAAGGTGTACAAACAAAATCTGAGGAAAGAACAAAGGCTGTCTTGGAAAATCTTCTGCAATAACATGGAGAAAATATCCGACACCTATAGACTGAGGAAAATACTCTCGAAAGATCCACAATCTCCCAACTGCCTCATAGCTAATGGAGTTTGGACAACATCTGAGGAAGAAACTCTAAATCTTCTCCTCAACACGCACTTCCCCGGCTGCTCTGAATCGCAAGACCCAGTGCACTCGCGAGGGACTGATATCTCCTCTGCGATAGAAGGACAGTACGAACACATTATCTCCAGAGAGAAAACCATATGGGCATTAAAAAGCTTGGAATTTACCCCATCGAACTAACACAAACTATGGAATGGACTATACCATGGCTAGAGATAGTCTTTAAAGGATGCCTAGCTTGGAGTCACATTCCAGAAAAGTGGAGGTGCGCAAAGGTAATTTTCATCCCCAAAGCCGGCAGGAATTCTCACACTTCCCCCAAGGATCTAAGGCCTATCTGTCTATCATCCTTCGCTCTAAAAACTTTAGAAAGGCTGATAGACCTACACATACGGCACAGCTTGGATCCCTCCCTAATTTCAAAGGCACAGCAAGCCTACTGTAAAGGTAGATCGGTCGAAACAGCTCTTCACACATTAGTGAGGAAAATCGAAAGATCAATTCATCTCAATGGAGAAACTGATAGAGCTCCATATTAGAGGTATCCTGGAAAACCAGATACCTCTGCATCCCAACCAGTATGCATATCGCAAAGAGCGATCTACCGATAATGCACTACACCACTTGGTGACGCACATTGAAAATAGTTTCATACAAAAGGAGATCGCAATCTGCGCCTTCCTCGATATAGAGGGAGCTTTCGATAATACTGGCTATGATTCGATCACCACTGCACTATCCTGCAGGGGTGTAGACCATCCCACTAATCACTGGATCAGGGCGATGCTTGATAGCCGTATTATATCAGCCACATGCGGAGAGGTCTCAGTGACAGTATCGGTGGTTAGAGGACGCCCACAAGGGGGAGTCCTCTCACCACTGCTTTGGTCGATAGTCATCGACGATCTACTACGCAAGCTAACCACTCGGGGCTATGAGGTCATCGGATATGCTGATGACCTAGTAGTCATTGTTACGGGCAAGTGCGAGATCACTGCCTGTGAGCGCATGCAGCTTGCGCTCCAATTTATCTCTGACTGGTGTGGCAGAGAGGGTTTATCTATTAACCCAAATAAGACGATCTTAGTCCCATTTACAAAGAGGAGAAAGGTACGACCCTGCTCAATCTTACTAAACGGCACACGCATAGGATTTTCAGATGAAGTAAGGTATCTAGGTATTGACCTGGACCGTAGACTCAACTGGAACTCCAATATGAGAAATAAACTCATGAAAGCGACTAAGGCCATGTGGGCCTGTCGACGCACCTACGGTAAAACCTAGGGACTTAAGCCTAAGGTAGTCCACTGGCTATATAACGCGATAGTTAGACCTATCGTCACCTACGGGTCCACCGTATGGTGGTCAAAAGTTGAGCAAAAAACTACAATTGTTAAGCTTCAACGCCTTCAGAGACTAGCGTGTCTCCGCATCACAGGCGCTATGCCAACCTGCCCCACGGCAGCCCAAGAAGCACTCATTGGACTCACTCCACTGCACCTTTTTATCAAAAAGGTGGCATTAAGCAGTGCAATCATAATCCTCTGCTCGGGAACAAATATGCCATGTAGACCCGCAGGCCACATGTCCATATTACAACACCTTCCCGAACTGGATATGATTACTATAGTCTCGGACGCACTGCCACACACCTTCACCTTTGACAAGAGATTTGAGATATTGATCCCAAACCGCTCAGCATGGGAAAACAGTGATCCCCTGCCAAATGTCAAATGCCTTAGGTGGTACACGGATGGCTCCAAGATGGCTTCCGGCGTTGGCGCCGGCATCTTTGGACCAAAACGCAAAATCTCGAAGGCACTGGGAATAAGTCCCAGCATCTTCCAAGCAGAGCTGCATGCCATCCTAACATGCGTAAGTCTAAATCTTGAGGCTGGCATCAGAGGAGTAACCATCAACATACTCTCTGATAGCCAAGCAGGGCTTAAAGCGCTGGGTTCGTACAAAACCGTCAAGGAATGCCATCATGCTCTACAAGACCTCGCCAAAAGAAACAATGTCAAACTTTGGTGGGTGCCGGGGCACAAAAGGTATTAAGGGCAATGAAATTGCCGACCAACTTGCCAGGAAGGGCTCCAGTGACAAGTATATAGGTCCGGAACCATTCTGCGGCATTCCCGCGTCTAAGATAAATCACTTCTTAGACAAGTGAGAAAAATTACAACACCTGTCCTTTTGGAACAGCGTTCGGGGACTCCGTCAATCTAAACGACTTATACGACCCCTGAACAAGCACCCTATTGACATACTCAAACTCAATAGGATGGATATCAGAAGACTAGTCAGCTATCTAACGGGACACTGCGGTCTGAGGTATCATTTAAACAAAATTAGCCTCTCGTCTGAAACTGAGTGTCGGCTCTGTCTTGAGGACGAAGAGACGGCAGAACACATACTGTGTGAGTGTGCTGCTCTCTGCCATCTTAGGAAGCGTATCCTTCTCAGTGAAGTTATGACTCCTGAGGGGATCACCCTGGCTCCTACGAGAAGCATTTTTAACTTCATTGGGAAGGTGGAGAGGCTACTCGGCTAAATCGGCTAGCAGGCACAATAGATCTGCAAAGGTCGCAGTGCCGCATTGCTATTGATAGCACTAGCCCTATACATAAAAAAAAAAAAAAATCCATCTCAAAGAATATACTCTAACAGCCTTCCTAGACATAGAGGGCGCTTTTAACAACGTCACTCCGAAAGCAATAATAGAAGGGCTAGAAAAGCTAAAGGTGGAGAGGACTCTGATAGAGCTGATCAACGAGTTGTTATTAACACGCAAGTGGGGAAGCCTAGTAACTACCAGAGTAGTTACCAAGGGAACCCCGCAAGGTGGGGTCTTCTCACCTCTTCTCTGGAATGTAGTTGTAAACGAACTACTAATCAAACTGGAGAAAGAAGGCCTGGACGTTGTTGCCTACGCCGATGACGTTGCCATCACAATCTCAGGTAAATACCTATCTACACTGAATGACCGCATGCAAACGATATTCTCATTTCTGTGCAAACGGGCGCAGAGTAACGGGCTCAGGATTAACCCCCAGAAAACGGAGCTCGTGCTATTTACCAAAAAGCACAAGATCCCGGAAAACTGCCCGATACCAGGTTAGCCTACTCCCCTAGTGCCGAATTCCTTGGCATTATACTCGATAGGAAATTAACTTGGAAGAGCAACACAATTGAAAGAGCAAAAAAAGCAACAATAGCTCTCTACACATGTAAGAAAGCCCTAGGAAAAAAATTGGGATTCAACCTCAAGATTACCCTATGGCTCTACATCACGGTCGTTAGACCTATACTAATGTATGGAGTGATAGTCTGGTGGACTGCACTAGACAAGACAACATACCACAAACAACTCGAGAAGGTACAAAGGATGGCATGTATGTGCATTACCGGGGCCCTCAGGTCCACACCAACGGCTGCGCTTAACACGATACTAGACCTTACACCACTCGATATTTTTGGTAAGCAAATTGCCACACACACGGCCATAAGACTAAAAGCCAACTCGAAATGGGCGAGCTATGTCACTGGCCACTCCTCCATCCTGCAAAACAGGATAACTATGACAGAAAACCTAGACCACACAGAACCCACCATAGTCTTGGACAAAAACTTTACGATGATCTATCCGGACAGGAAGAACTGGACCCGCCAAACTCAACCGCGCAGTAATTGCGTGGATTTCTACACTGACGGGTCTAAAACCAAAGACGGGGTGGGCAGTGGAGTTTTCTGCAAACAACTCAAGCTACATAAAGCTCTAAAATTACCAGATCACTGCAGCGTTTTCCAGGCGGAACTATTGGCCATAAAAGAGGCTTTGTCTTGGCTGAAGTAGAACGTAATATCCACCACGGATATTAGCATTCTCACAGACAGTCAAGCAGCCTTAAAGTCGTTGGAGTCCTATGTGTTCACATCAAAATCTAGTCTCGACTGTCGCCGATCTCTTAACGAGATGGCAGAACAGTTCAACATACAGCTTATCTGGGTACCAGGACACAGCGACATTACAGGTAATGAAAAAGCCGACACACTCGCCAAACAAGGAACGTAGCTACAATCAATCGTGGCTTATGAGGGAGTACCCCTTACAACCATTAAACATAATCTAGCCAATATCGCCAGGGCCGAGACGAACCTGAGATGGACCCAGGGACATACCTGCGTCATCACCAGGTAAATCTGGCATCGGCTTGACAGCCAACGCACAAGGAGTATAGTCTCCCTAAAAAGAACTGACATCTACAAAGTCATCGGTGTCATCACAGGACACTGCCTCATTGGCAGTCACGCACAAAAACTAGGAATAGTTCCAAATGATTTCTGCAGAAGCTGTCAGGACGAGGAGGAGGTTGAATCCATTCACCACCTTCTCTGCGCCTGTCCAGCTCTCTGCAATTTCAGGAAACGTTACCTAGGCTCTTACTTCCTTAACGGTCTGACAGATGTTCAGAAAGTAGGGATACTTGATCTTCTTAACTTCTTAAGAAGCACAAAATGGTTCCACGAATAAGGGGGTAAAACCCCCTCGTAGCTGCACAACGGGCCTCCCTGGCCTATGTGCATTCTTCTCAACTCTGGGAAGGCTACGACCCTACCTACATACCTATCGGCGAGTTGAGCCTGTAACAGAGCCCAATTAGTTCGTTTGGGCTGGTATCTAGGCTCAGCCTCTTTAACCTCACCGGAGATGTTGAATCTGATATGCTGGTGATTAGACAGTGAGGCTTCATTGGAGACGTGCCAGTCACCAGTTCCGTTTAAAATAAATGGGCTGGAGATAGTGAGGTCAAGCACCTCTTCTCTAACCGCATCGTTGAAGTAAGCAAAACGTTTCTATTAATTATTAGTTAATCCCCTTACGAAACGTATCGATCTGGTCTTCCTTTTCCTGTCGAATTTCAGTAATTTACCTCGTGAGTGGCTTGTCGCCAACTGGATTTCGTTCAATTCATTTTTCATTTTCTGAACAACGGCTGGAGTAAGTTTTTTGACACCAATTTCGTGTCAAATCATTTTTTTAGGTTAGTGTGCTACTCGTTTTCATTTCGTTTCGCTAATTGCTTGGTTTACTTAGTGTCTCTTCTCTTGGCACTATCGTTCGTCATCCGATAGTGCGTCCTTGACTCATTCGATTCAAGTCGAAATGTATTATTTGCTTCAACAATTACGTCATTCGTTACTGGTTTGTTAGAATTGCCAGAGTACGAGTGCAGCACTACATTGTGGAAGTTGTGATTTACTTACTCGCCGATTGTGTCCCACTTACTTCCTTTTCGGCCTCCTTTCCTTCTTCTTTGTCTTTGTCCTAATTGCATTTTCTATTTATGATGTCCTTAAAGCTCATTCTGTTTCCGTCCCCACTATCATCATGTTATATGCAATTGCGCGTCCGTGCTCCTCATATGTATATTATATCTGGTTTCAAGCTTCGACCTACTTTGAAGGCGTACATAAGACTACACAGTGTACTACTACATGCAGTGATATAACGAATGATGGAAAAGTGAGAGTTTGCACTCACACTGGCCTTGACCTGGAATACAAAAGGATTTTGTTGCCACTGCCAACACAAGTGCATTGAACAAATTCTCTTTGGGAGTCTGGTGTCCTTTGTTTACACTTTAGCCGCAGAAGGTCACTTTGCCATTTGATGATGTCGTCCTTGTGGTAACGAAAAACATCTTACCTACAATGGATTGGTGCACAGATAACCATTTGTATGTAAGCCTACGAGTATAGGAAAGTGATCAGAGCACCTACAATTGAATACTAACAGAGAACTGCCCCTCATCGAAGATGGAAGCTCTCAACAGAGCACAAAGCAGGGAAGCCGTAGATAAGACAGGAAAAGTTGGTACAGAAGAGCTGTACTTATGCACTTTCCCGCGAAATGTCATCGACAATGCCTGAACCTGAATTGGTTAGGCTCAGACAGACAGGGTACAGGGTATTGGTGGAAAAGGTACGGATGCATAACTGAATAGGAGCATTAAGAAGCTTTTCCACTTGGTGTCTTGAGCAAGAGAAACGATGATAATAGCAAAGATGACGAAAGCTCTATTTACCTTATAAGTGGCCCGATATCGAGGAGATGGAGAGATGTTACTGCAGGAACGACGTTCGAAAATATTTCCAAAAAGTAAAACGAACATGCCAAGGCTATAAAGCCAGAGTAGAAGCCTTCAGGGCGATGAAAGTCAAAATGCCGCCGTCAGGCAGAGCGAACCATTCACAATGGACAAAGAGAAAGAGAATCCCGTCCACCCGACCTAGACGATGTTAAGATAGCGATTTCGAAACTTAAGTCTTATAAAGCTGCTGGGGCAGACGGACTCCCCGTGGAACTGTATAAAGCAGCTGGCGATGAGCTGGCCAGGAACTCATCTGCAAGATATGGTTGGAAGAACGCATGTCCGATGAATGGAATCTCAGTATCGTTCGCCCGGTCCATAAGAAAGGAGACCCCTATGACTGCGCCAATTACGGAGGGATAAGTCTCCTGAACATTGCGTACAAGATCCTCTCTGCCGTACTCTGTAAGCGCCTGAAACCGTTCGTGGACAATCTGATAGGTTCAAACCAGTGCGGTTTCAGGCCAGGAAAATCCACAATAGACCAAATATTTACACAACGGTAGATCTTGGAGAAGACCCATGAATTCCAGGTCGACACGCACCATCTTTTTGTCGACTTTAAAGCCGCATATGACAGTGTTTATAGAGACGAGCTATACAGAGCCATGTCATGTTTTAACATTCCTGCCAAACTCGTCAGACTGTGCAGGATGACTATTAAGAACTGTCGCTGCTCCATTAAGGTCGGAGATGAACTAACCGACCCCTTCGATGTTAAAAAAGTTTTTAGACAGGGTGACGCACTGTCACATTATTCTTGAAAAGATCGTGCGGAGCTCTGCGGTCAATACAAGAGGTACGATCTACTTCAAGTCTACACAATTGCTTGCCTACGCAGATGACATTGACGTTATTTGACGGACAAAGCGAGACGTCAATGAGGCGTTCGCAAGCATTGAAGCAGAAGCGGCTAAAGTGGGTCTAAGGGTAAATGGGGACAAGACCAAATATATGCTGTCATCCAAGAAAGACGCAAAACACCGACCTCTTGGTCAGAACGTCACCTTCTGCAACTGTGTTTTTGAAGTAGTCAAGGACTTCGTCTACCTTGGCTCGATAGTGACAAGCAGCAATGACACCAGCGCTGAGATAAAACGCAGAACAACTCTTGCAAACCGCTGCTTCTTTGGTCTCAAGAGGCAGTTAGGAAGTTAGGGTGGTTTTCATACCCAAGTCGGGTAAGGTCAACCATGCTACTGCAAAGGACCTTAGGCCTATCAGTAAAACTCTGAAACAACTAATAGGCTTGTACCTATGGGAAGAGGTACTGTTGGATTGGGCAAATGCTGGGAGAGCAAAGGGAAGGGCACTCTCACCCTTCACAAAGGTACAAAGGTACACCACAAGGTGGCGTTCTGTCACCCCTCCTATGGCTCCTTGTGGTCGATGGAGGACGGAGAGGGAGGGTTTTCATGTCACGGCCTACGCCGATGACATTGCCATTTTAGTCTCTGGAAAATGTCAGCAGGTCCTCAGCGACAGACTAAGCTATGCACTGATGTTAGTAGATAACTGGGTCAAGGGGCGAGGCCTGGGAGTAAATCCGGCGAAAACAGAGGTAGTACTCTTTACAAGGAAAAGATCTGTATCAAGATACACCTACCCCGGTATGAATGGTATAGATCTGATCCCTGGAAAATCTGCCAAATATCTTGGCATAATCTTGGACTCCAAGTTTAGTTGGAGAGAAGATATTGAGGAAAGAATCAAAAAGGCCTACGTGGCACTATATTCGTGTAAGGTAGCCTTTGGAAAAACATGGGGCCTCAAACCGAGGTTAGTACATTGCGGTGGTAAGACCTATTCTAGTCGAGAAAAAATGTCATCTTCAGAGTGTGTCAAAGGTTCAAAGGGCAGGCTGTCTGGCGGTGACGGGATCTATGAAGTCCACACCAACGGCGGCTCTTGAGTCATGCTGAACTTCCCACCCCTGGACATATACTGCGAAAGCGTCGCAACCAGAACTGCGCTAAGACTACAGGAATCCGGTCTCTGGAAAGAATCTTCACGGACATGCATCAGTCTTGGATCGATCGGCCGTCTCGAGATACAG
Organism: Eumerus sabulonum; assembly: GCA_951905685.1. Lineage (NCBI taxonomy): Eukaryota > Metazoa > Arthropoda > Insecta > Diptera > Syrphidae > Eumerus > Eumerus sabulonum. The sequence goes on from OX645060.1 coordinate 14,920,861, forward strand.
AACCGTAACGGACTATGTTACCCGACTTCCTTCCTGGGAGAGGAGATTCTCTATTGGAATTCCTTCCAGGGAGTAATGGACCGGTGATTTGGTACGGACGGAAAGTGAACTGGCATTCTACACCCACGGATCCAAAATGGATGTTGGCACAGGTACCGGAGTCTACTTTGAGTCTCGGGATATGCATCGCTCATATAGGCTCGATGATGGATGCAGTGTCTTCCAAGCTGAGGTCTTCGCTATCAAGCAGGCGGTGGACCTGATCAGCAAAGAGAATATCTCAGGAAAAAGGATCAGCATCAATGTTGACAGTCGGGCAGCCATTAAGGCTCTGCAGGCAGCATGGATAAGATCCAAATTCGTCAAACTCTGCAAGCGAAAGTTAGAAGAGGTATCCAATGTAAATGAGGTGACCCTTTGCTGGATACCTGGTCATATGAATATCTCTGGAAACGAGAGGGCGGACGAGCTGGCTAGGGTGGGATCAAGTGCTAACATTGCGCAGATCTCAGCTGAGGCCAAAGCACCACTCAGTGCGCTCTACAGGGAGATAGAGACGGAGCTATTAGTGAAAGCCAATAAGCGACGGTGTCGCTTAGATACAAGCGCAACGGCGAGATCGACTTGGCCCGTCTATGATAAGAAAAGAACGGAAAATCTGCTGAAGTTCAATCATGGGAATATTTGACTGGCAGTTGGTGCCCTCACCGGGCAATGCATGCTATCCTACCATGCAGCTCGACTAGGCCAACCCTACAATGACTTCTGCAGAAGCTGCAGGGACGAAGAGGAAATTGAATCCATTCGTCACCAGCTGTGCGAATGTCCGGCGCTACCCCAAATAAGGAATATATTCCTAGGAAGATACTTCCTTTCGGGACTAGAAGAGGTAGGTAATATTGGGCTGAACAGAATACTGGGATCTTTATCCTCGTCTGGTTGGTTCAGCTCAACGGTAAATGTCTAGGTATCAACGGGTTAAATAAAACAATTGGGCACATTGGACTCAACGTAGTCTACGTGAGCCTTGACTTTTCGTCAATAGTGCACCCATGTGCCTAACCTAACCTAACAGAAGTCTCGTTCTTCGATTTACGATTTAAATGATCTATTCAGAAGGCTCCTGAACCAACAGTTGTCTGGTTGATTGAATGATAGGTAGGTAGGTAGGTAGGGTCGTAGCCTTCCCAGAGTTGAGAAGAATGCACATAGGCCAGGGAGGCCCGTTGTGCAGCTACGAGGGGGTTTTACCCCCCTATTCGTGGAACCATTTTGTGCTTCTTAAGAAGTTAAGAAGATCAAGTATCCCTACTTTCTGAACATCTGTCAGACCGTTAAGGAAGTAAGAGCCTAGGTAACGTTTCGTGATATTGCAAAGAGCTGGACAGGCACAGAGAAGGTGGTGAATGGATTCGACCTCCTCCTCGTCCTGACAGCTTCTGCAGAAATCATTCGTAACTATTCCTAGTTTTTGTGCGTGACTGCCAATGAGGCAGTGTTCTGTGATGACACCGATGACTTAGTAGATGTCAGTTCTTTTTAGGGAGATTATACTCCTTGTGCGTTGACTGTCAAGCCGAGGCTGGATTTGCCTGGTGATGACGCAGGTATGTCTCGGCCCTGGCGAGATTGGTCAGATTATATTTAATGGTTGTAAGGGGTACTCCCTCACAAGCCACGATTGATTTTAGCGTCGTTCCTTGTTTGGCGAGTGTGTCGGCTTTTTCATTACCTGCAATGTCGCTGTGTCCCGGTACCCAGATAAGCTGTATGTTGAACTGTTCTGCCATCTCGTTAAGAGATCTGCGACAGTCGAGACTAGATTTTGATGTGTACACATAGGACTCCAGCGACTTTAAGGCTGCTTGACTGTCTGTGAGAATGCGAATATCCGTGGTGGATATTACGTTCCACTTCAGCCAAGACAAAGCCTCTTTTATTGCCAACAGTTCCGCCTGGAAAACGCTGCAGTGATCTGGTAATTTTAGAGCTTTATGAAGCTTGAGTTGCTTACAGAAAACTCCACTGCCCACCCCGTCTTTGGTTTTAGACCCGTCAGTGTAGAAATCCACACAGTTTCTGCGCGGTTGAGTTTGGCGGGTCCAGTTCTTCCTGTCCGGATAGATCATCGTAAAGTTTTTGTCCAAGACTATGGTGGGTTCTGTGTGGTCTAGGTTTTCTGTCATAGTTATACTGTTTTGCAGGATGGTGGAGTGGCCAGTGACATAGCTCGCCCATTTCGAGTTGGCTTTTAGTCTTATGGCCGTGTGTGTGGCAATTTGCTTACCGAAAATATCGAGTGGTGTATGGTCTGGTATCATGTTAAGCTCAGCCGTTGGTGTGGACCTGAGGGCCCCGGTAATGCACATACATTCCATCCTTTGTACCTTCCCGAGTTGTTTGTGGTATGTTGTCTTGTCTAGTGCAGTCCACCAGACTATCACTCCATACATTAGTATGGGTCTAACGACCGTGATGTAGAGCCATAGGGTAATCTTGGGGTTGAATCCCCATTTTTTCCTAGGGCTTTCTTACATGTGTATTGAGCTATTGTTGCTTTTTTTGCTCTTTCAATGGTATTGCTCTTCCAAGTTAATTTCCTATCGAGTATAAAGCCAAGGAATTTGGCACTAGGGGAGTAGGCTGGCTAACCTGGTATCGAGCAGAGTGATAGGGCAGTTTTCCGGGATTTTGTGCTTTTTGGTAAATAGCACGAGCTCCGTTTTCTGGGGGTTAATCCTGAGCCCGTTACTATGCGCCCATTTGCACAGAAGTAAGAATGCCGTTTGCATGCGGTCATTCAGTGTAGATAGGTATTTACCTGAGATTGTGATGGCAACGTCATCGGCGTAGGCAACAACGTGCAGGCCTTCATTCTCCAGTTTGATTAGTAGTTCGTTTACAACTACATTCCAGAGAAGAGGTGAGAGGACCCCACCTTGCGGGGTTCCCTTGGTAACTACTCTAGTAGTTACTAGGCTTCCCCACTTAGAGTGAATCTTGCGTGTTATTAGCAACTCGTTGATCAGTTCTATCAGAGTCCTCTCCACCTTTAGCTTTTCTAGCCCTTCTATTATTGCTTTCGGAGTGACGTGGTTAAAGCGCCCTCTATGTCTAGGAAGGCTGTTAGAGTATATTCTTTGAGATGGATTTTTTTTTTTTTTTTATGTATAGGGCTAGTGCTATCAATAGCAATGCGGCACTGCGACCTTTGCAGATCTATTGTACCTGCTAGCTGATTTAGCCGAGTAGCCTCTCCACCTCCACAATGAAGCTGTGCCCTTGATACCTTTATGCCCTGGCACCCACCAAAGTTTAACATTGTTTCTTTTGGCGAGGTCTTGTAGGGCGTCATGGCATTCCTTGACGGTTTTTGAGTTCGTGCTGTACGAACCCAGTGCTTTAAGCGCTGCTTGGCTATCAGAGAGTATGTTGATGGTTACTCCTCTGATGCCAGTCTCAAGATTTAGATTTACGCATGTTAGGATGGCATCCAGCTCTGCTTGGAAGATGCTGGGACTTATTCCCAGTGCCTTCGAGATTTTGCGTTTTGGTCCAAAGATGCCGGCGCCAACGCCGGAAGCCATCTTGGAGCCATCCGTGTACCACCTAAGGCCTTTGACATTCAGCAGGGGATCACTGTTTTCCCATGCTGAGCGATTTGGGATCAGTATCTCAAATCTCTTGTCAAAGGTGAATGTGTGTGGCAATGCGTCCGAGACTGTAGTAATCATATCCAGCTCGGGAAAGTGTTGTAATATGGACATGTGGCCTGCAGGTCTACATGGCATATTTGTTCCCGAGCAGAGGATTCTGATTGCACTGCGTAATGCCACCTTCTTGATAAAAAGGTGCAGTGGAGCGAGTCCAATGATTGCTTCTTGTGCTGCCGTAGGGCAGGACGGCATAGCGCCTGTGATGCCGAGACACGCTAGTCTCTGAAGGCGTTGAAGCTTAATAATTGTAGTTTTTTGTTCAACTTTTGTCCACCATACGGTGGACCCGTAGGTGACGATAGGCTTTACTATCGCGGTATATAGCCAGTGGACTACCTTAGGCTTAAGTCCCCAGGTTTTACCGTAGGTGCGTCGACAGGCCCACATGGCCTTAGTCGCTTTCATGAGTTTATTTCTCATATTGGAGTTCCAGTTGAGTCTACGGTCTAGGTCAATACCTAGATACCATACTTCCTCTGAAAATCCTATGCGTGTGCCATTTAGTAAGATTGAGCAGGGTCGTCCCTCTCTCCTCTTTGTAAATGGGACTAAGATCGTCTTATTTGGGTTAATAGATAAACCCTCTCTGCCACACCAGTCAGAGATAAATTGGAGCGCAAGCTGCATGCGCTCACAGGCAGTGATCTCGCACTTGCGCGTAACAATGACTACTCGGTCATCAGCATATCCGATGACCTCATAGCCCCGAGTGGTTACCTTGCGTAGTAGATCGTCGATGACTATCGACCAAAGCAGTGGTGAGAGGACTCCCCCTTGTGGGCATCCCCTAACCGCCGATACTGTCACTGAGACCTCTCCGCATGTGGCTGATATAATACGGCTATTTAGCATCGCCCTGATCCAGTGATTAGTGGGATGGTCTACACCCCTGCAGGATAGTGCAGTGGTGATCGAATCATAGAAAGCTCCCTCTATATCGAGGAAGGCGCAGATTGCGATCTCCTTTTGTATGAAACTTTTTTCAATGTGCGTCACCAAGTGGTGTAGTGCATTATCGGTAGATCGCTCTTTGCGATATGCATACTGGTTGGGATGCAGAGGTATCTGGTTTTCCAGGATATCTCTAATATGGAGCTCTATCAGTTTCTCCATTGAGATGGATTGATCTTTCGATTTTCCTCACTAATGTGTGAAGAGCTGTTTCGACCGATCTACCTTTACAGTAGGCTTGCTGTGCCTTAGAAATTAGGGAGGGATCCAAGCTGTGCCGTATGTGTAGGTCTATCAGCCTTTCTAAAGTTTTTAGAGCGAAGGATGATAGACAGATAGGCCTTAGATCCTTGGGGGAAGTGTGCGAATTCCTGCCGGCTTTGGGGATGAAAATTACCTTTGCGCACTTCCATTTTTCTGGAATTGATTGAATGATAAGAGCAGAAGATGTGCACATCCTACATTTTCATAGTCATAAGAGCAATAGCAACAAATTGTCTGTTGTTCTCCAATGAAGTCGCGATAGCTATAGAGTGGTACATGGCTATCATAGCTCAGAAACGTTGACGTGACATAAGGTCCATAAATATTAAATGTTTCTTTACAACTAATTCACAAACAGACTCGTGTGCAAACCGTGACACATCAATAGTATTTTTGCGCCGTTCACCTTTCATCTCCCTGCCTTGTGGGGCCCTCGCTCACATCTGTGCGATATGAAATGGAAAAACACATCCGTTTTGTAACAACTTTATTCACAGTCCCCAATGTACATTTACTCGTATTTTCTACTTAAACTAATCAATAGAATTCGTTCAAACTATCTACGTCCTTATCGCGACATATGCTAGGGATGCCTCATTTGTAACACAGATTCACAACAAATTGTTTTTGTTCCTTTTTGGTATCTAATTCAAGCGAGGCTTTGTTAGACTATCTATCTGTGTATATATCTCTTGTAGACGAAATTGTTCGTTAGATTTGTTTATATAATTAACAACTCGTTAAACTAATAAAGGTACTATCCAGTTGTGCTAACGCTTTATCACTTCTTTAATCACCCCTCGTATAGATACTAGATATTAGGTATTCATGTGTAGATTCTCTAATTTATTGTGCCCGTATTTACAAATTAAGCTATCAAATTGGTCTGTAAATAGAACAAGATTAGTGGATAAGTGCATTCCTGGCTCTATTGGAACACTTACCTACTAGATGTGGGTCTAGCTTTGTGCTTTCGGCTTTTTCTCCCTTTCGACATTCAAAGCGCGGAAGAGCTGCACGACTTGTGTGAGTCCGACAAATAGGTTGACGGAGAATAAGCTGTAGTTTTTCGGAATGATGACTAGCGAGTACCGTGACCAGATGATACCAGTTGCAGCTAAGGCACCGCACTGTGATACGGAGAGCTGTTCGGCCGGCCGAGCCAAGTCACTGAGGCCAGCAATCACAAGGCCCTAAAAATGAATGAAAAACAGAAGTTTTATTTACTAAGGCAGGCATTCAGGTGTAAAAGTAATTTGATAAGAAAGACTGAAAAACTAAAAGTCGATGGACAAACAGCCAGAATTTTAGGAAGACAGGTCCAATGATGCGCATCCACTACTAAAGAAAACAGACAACTGACCACTAAATGACACATGATAAGCCTCAAAGACTGAACCTTGACACTCACTTTGAAGCTAGCTCTAAGCTTCTAATCTCTATCCCCGCTTATCTGGAAGTGCATCAATGCTGACATAGAACCGATCTACTTCCGCACTCCCAGAGGGATGTTATTGTAATAACATACTTACTTACTTACTTATCAGACCAGCGATCCATGGAGGATCTGAGCCTGAGCTATAGCTGCCTTCCATTCTTGACGGTCTCGGGCACGCTGCTTCCAGTTATCAAGACCAAGATGTCTTACATGGGCGATTACTTAGTCTTTATACCGGAGGTTCGGTCTTCCACTTCTTCTCGAACCAGGAGGCTCGGAGTCGAAGACCCTCTTAGCTGGAGGGTCAGGACCAAATATCCGGCGCAGAATTAGTCTTTCGAAAGAACCCAGTAGTATGAGCGTTTTGTAAAGCATGACTTTGGTCTTTCGAGTGAGGAGTTTTGACCCAAGTGGTTTGGACAAGCCGAAGTAGCACCGGTTGCCAGGGGCGATTCTATGACGGATCTCCACTGTGGTGTCATTTGTGGAATTTACGTTTGCCCCGAGGTAGACAAACTCCTTAACTACCTCGAAAGCGAGCTGTCAATTGTTATATTTTGTCCCAGGTGGTGAGCGACGGATTGGTTTTTGCTTGACAGCATGCATTTCGTTTTGTCCTCATTGATCTTAAGACCAACTCGTTTCGCCTGTTCTTCAATTGCCGTGAATGCTTCCACAATGCCACGGCGGGAACACGCGATGATGTCGATATCATCCGCGTATCCTAGCAGCTGGATGGACTTGTAAAAGATAGTGCCTTCCCTGTTGACGCCTGCCCGTCGCACTATCTGCTCCAGCACCAGGTTGAAGAAGTCTCCTTGCCGAAATCCGGTGCATGTTTCGAATGGTTCCGAGGTCCTAGAACCGAGTTGCACGGTGCATCGCGTGTTTTTTAGCGTGGCGCGACACAACTGGATCAGTTTTCCCGGGATCCCGAATTCGGCCATCGCACCAAACAGTTCTTCACGATGAATGCTGTCGTATGCGGCTTTGAAATCGATGAAAAGATGGTGTGTATCGATTCGAAACTCGTTGGTCTTTTCCAGGATTTGTCGAAGTGTGAACATTTGGTCTATAGTTGATTTGCCGGGCCGGAAGCCTCACTGGTAGCTGCCGATTAGTGCGGTGCAAAATGGTTTTAGACGTTCACACAATACGCTGGACAGGATCTTGTATGCGACATTGAGCAGGGATATACCTCTATAGTTCTTGCAAGAGGTAGGATCGCCTTTTTTGTGAATGGGGCATATAGAGCTGGTATTCCAGTCGTCGGCCATGCTCTCATCTTCCCAAATTCTGCAGATGATCTGGTGCATGCTCCCTACCAGAACATCGCCGCCAGCCTTGAAGAGCTCTGATGACAAGGCATCTGAGCCTGCGGCCTTGTTGTTCCTCAGCTTCTGAATAGCTGTGCCGACTTCTTCAATGCTGGGTGGGAGGACTACTTCAGCGGCTGGAGTTGGGATTTCCTCGGTCCCTACCACTCTCTCTTGGTCATGCTCGTTAAGCAGCTGCTGGAAGTGCTGCTTAAAAACATCCACTATTCCCTGCGGGTCGGTGACAAGATTACCCTCGCAGTTTCGAAGAGCCAGGGTGCCCTTTTTGAAGCCTCCTTCAAGGCCTTTGGCTTTCTTGTAAAAGGCTCGTATTTTATGTCTATCCCTAGACTCCTCGATATCCTTGAGCTGGGAGGCTGCGAAGATTCTTTTCTTTTGTCGCAGTAGTTTCTTCTCCTCCCTTCTTCTGGCTTGGTACTCTTCCCGCGCTGCCCTGGTTTTCCTCTGCAGCGCCTTTTGGTACGCCTCGTCGGTTGCTGCCTTTTTCTGCTCACACTCGTCATCATACCACGGGTTTCTTGTCGGGGGTGGTAGGTATCCTAAGGTGGTTTCGGCTACTTCCTGAATGGCTGAGCGGCAATGCAGCCACATATTATTGGCATTTTTTTTTTTTTTTTTTTTTTTTTAGAGACTCGCGCAGGTTCAAGAGTTTTTATATTCTCTTATGATGTGTTGACACACACAACCTGAACGGAGTGCAGTGGTTGTGGGGTCGTTGATGTTCGTTCACTACTCTCAGGGGTGGTTGTCCTAGACCTAGTTAGGACGAGAGCCGACCAAATTCCGCGTTGGTTATAGTCCGAAGTAATTCGTTCAAGCACTTTAGTATTGCATTTGTGTTCGACGTAGGCATACCGTAGAGTCTTTCGCTCAGCTGCTCCCTGTAGACTCTGGCAACCTCCGGTGTGCTCAGGCGCCCAATGTCGAACCTCCTCCTGATGGACTGGTGCAGCTTTCTGACATTGGACAGTCGAGCTCTGAATCTTGCTGCTACGGGGAAGTGGTCAGAGTCGACATTTGCCTCTGAATCTTCGCACATTCAGGATGTTTGACGAATGCCTTGCGTCAATGAGCACATGGTCGATTTGGTTGGCGGTTCGACCGTCCGGAGATCGCCAGGTTGCTGTGAGGATTCGCTTACGAGGGAATCTTGTGCTACTTATCACCGCATTACGAGCTGTCGCAAAGTCAGCGAGTCGGAAGCCGTTATCTGTTGTTGTATCGTGGAGGCTGTGCTTTCCGATCACTCCGCCACGGGTGTTTTCCTTACCGATTTTGGCGTTGAAGTCCCCGAGCACGATTTTTACATTGTTCTCCGGACAAGCTCCGTAGGCATTGTCCAGGAGGTCATAGAAGTCCTCCTTGATAGGGTCTTCAGTCTCGTCGGTAGAGGCGTGTGCATATATAAGGCTGATGTTATAAGATCTGCCTCTGATGCGAATCACAGCCAGGCGATCACTTATAGGTTTAAAGTCGATGACCTTCGACCTTAACCGCTTTCCCAAGTCAAATTCGCATCCCAGTAAGTGCAACCTTTTGGTGACAGCTGTAGTAAATGTTGCAATTTTTCTTCCTAATCATACCGTTTCCTATCCAGCGTATTTCCTGGACCGCAGTAATATCCGCCTTGTACTGCGTGAGGATTCCTTCTAGTTTATGAGCAGCTCCGGGAGTGTACAGGGTTCTGACATTCCAGGAGCATACTCGCAAATCGTGTTCCTTTTTCGTGCGTTGTCGTCGTCGAGTATCCGTCCGTGTATCCGAGGCATCTTGCTCATTCATAACTTTTCTTTTTTTACGTGGGCGGATTGTTAGCCCGCCGCACAACCGCCATTCTGGTCGGGGTTTTGTCGCTGCATACGTTTTTTTTTTTTTTTTTTGTCTGTTGAAGGCTTCTGCTATCCGCTGGAGCACTCAGACGCAATCACTGGTCCATTGTACTCCAGAGACACCTTACATTACCGTATTTTCTCCGTTTTCCGGAGAAAAATTTGAAGGAGCTTCAGTGATGTAGAGCTAAGGGATTCGGCACACACTACGTCGGCTCCAAGGGTGCGCCACCGTATGCGAGCAAAGGCGGGACAATAACAGAGGAAATACTCTGCAGTATCATCCTCCTCTTCGCCACATGCAGCACAGGTAGGCGTCTCACTGATGCCGAGCACGTAGAGATGCTTGGCAAAAGTCTAATGGCCCGTGATAACTCACACAAGCCTTCTGCAGTCGAATCTCCTTAAAGACAGGTGGAATGCTGCAGATTTTTTGCAGACATCAGGGCATACGCGCTTAGTCATCCTGCAACTCGGGCAATCCCTCCATCTACGGTTGTGTGTGTTAAATACACAATCGTTAATGTAGGAATTTATCGTGGACGCAGGTAGACCTAGAGCGGGTTCAGGTCCTGAGAAGCTCCCCTCTGAACCCATTCTAGCGAGTTCATCAGAGGTCTCATTTCCTGGGATCCCAGAGTGGCCTGGATCCCATACAAGCCTTAATGAATTTAGTCTGCCGACTCTGTTCAAGAAGGACTTGAGTTGAAGCACTAATTTGGAGCTAGTTAAGGGGTTACACACAGCTTTTAGTGCAGCTTGACTGTCACTACATACGCATATGCATGGCCATTAGGATTGCGTATATCTCTGATTGGAAGACAGACGCATATTTTCCTAAGGAGAAGTGCAGTCGGATGTTTTCGCGCTCAAAGAAGATCCCAGCACCGGATCCCCGCCCAGATCTGGAGCCATCCGTGAAAATGCGAAGACTATCCTTTCCAGGTTCAGTATCCAGCCATAGCCAATCCTGACGCCATGGAAACTCGACTGTGAAATTACGACGCAATAGGATAACGGGCGTCAGTGCGTCAGAAGGCATGTCCATGAGACAGGGGTCGCAGGACAATTCTTGCGCAAGCACACCGTTATTCCTATGCGAGTTGTACCAAAAGCCATTTCTCTTCAGACAAAACATGGCTTTCAGAGCACACCCTCCGATAAATATATCAAGAGGTGGAAGGTTCATCATAGCATCTAGAGCAGCACCCGGCGTGCTGGGGAAAGCCCCCGTGCAGCTGAGACAAACCGTTCTTTGAAGTTTGGTGTAAGAGGCTACGACGTGTTTGCGTTTTAGTCTGTTCCACCAGACAACGGATGCATATGAAATTATAGGTCTTATCATTGCCGTGTAGATCCAAAGGACCTTTGTCGGCGATAAGCCCCATGTTTTGCCAAAAGCTCCTTTGCATTGCCAGAAAGCTGACAGCGCTTTGGTGGTTTTTGACTCAACATGTTTTGACCAGAGAAGCTTACTATCTAAGATGACTCCTAGATACTTAGCCTCCTTGGATATCGGGATGGAAGTGCCTTTTAGTACCAGCTGAGTCATGTCAGTATTTTTCCTCCTTCTCGTAAAGAGAACGACATCGGTCTTAAGAGGATTGACTGACAGCCCATTTCTGGTACACCAATCATCGATCACATTTAGCGCCGCCTGTGCTTTGCGACGGACAGTCGTCAAACATGAGCCGACAGAAAGAATGGCGACGTCATCCGCATAGGCCTGGGCGTAGATTCCAGAGGCATTGAGACCATCAAGCAGGGAATCGACCACCATGCACCATAACAGCGGAGACAGGACGCCACCTTGAGGGCAGCCCCTGTTTACGCCTGCTTTGATCCAAAGGACCAGTGCTTTATCTACGCCATGATGTCTGGCAGCGTTACACATGCTGTCAAAAGTTGCGTTATCAAAAGCTCCCTCAATGTCGATGAAAATGCCCAGCGCGTACTCTTTCCTTTCGAGCGCGCATTCAATACGCCCAACTAGGTTCTGAAGCGCAGTCTCGCAAGATTTTCCGCGCTGGTAAGCATGTTGCATCTCCGAAAGAGGGTGCATTCGAAGGGCAACTTTTCGCACGTGCAACTCTACCAGTCTCTCCATGCTTTTCAGCAGGAAGGATGTTAAACTAATTGGTCTGAAGCTCTTGGCAAGTGAGTAGTCCTCTTTTCCTATTTTGGGAATGAAGACCACTTTCACTGTGTGCCAAGGAATGGGTATGTGAGCAAGTGCTAGACTAGCAGTGAAAATTCTTTTCAGAGTAGGAAGCAGCTGCCTTATACCTTTTTGCAGCATAACAGGATATATCCCGCCGGTGCCCGGCGATTAGAAGCCATCGAAGGATGCCACAGCAAATTCAATAGCTTCAGTCGTAACCACGCGCGACGCAATATACCAGCTACGCCGAGTTATTTTCATCGTTTCAGTTGCAGTTTCCCTTGAAGGAGTGTGCAACGAGCCGATGTCGATCTGATTTCCCGGGAAATGAGTCGCAAACAGTAAACTAAGAGTTTCCGCTTTAGACTCAGTAAAGGTACCATCAGATTTTCTGAGTGCGTCTAGCCTAGTCGGTTTTCCCCGTTTGAGGACTTTAACCAACTTGCTAGTCGCACTCAGAGACTTGATCTCTTCGCAGAAGGTCCTATAAGAATCGTTCTTCGATTTACGAATAAGTTTCTTATATTCTTTCTGCTTCGACCGATACTTGTTCCAGTCATCTTCCGAATTTGATTTGAGCGATATATTCAGAAGAATTCTGGCTTCCCTGCGAAGACTTTGGAGCTCGGCATTCCACCAGGGGACCAATTTCCTGCTGGGAGGCTTGCTGACAGGACATGCGAGTTCAAAACAACTGGTGATGACGCTATTCAGGTTATGAACAGCGTTCTCTACCAATTGTTTCGTTCTAAGCTTAGGTAGGGCCTGAGTGGATTTCTCAAGCTCCTCTCTAAACCGTACCCAGTCCGTCCTTCTCGGATTCCGTCTAGGTTGCAAGGAAGAAATCTCACAACCCAATCGGAATTCGATATATTCGCTGCATACGTTTGTTCACCTCCCAACGGTTGTTGAAGAGGCTATCCAGAGGACGCCGCGAGGAGGCCGTATGTCAACTTGACCCGGGCATTTAAACAGGGATCGTTGCTGGCATCTCGCCAGGTTGAGGGCGATCAACAACTTTACCCTGTATGTCCGAGCCCATGCCCTCTCCGCTCCTCGTACCCCAATCTTATTTGCGCATCAATTACTAATCGAAGAGTCGCAATTGACGCATTTAAATGCTAAGCACTCTTCCTCCCACATAATGGTCGTTTGTAGACGGAATTAGCTACTATGTCGGAATTCGTCTACATTTTCTTTTTAAATATAATTTCTGTGAAAATATCTTACGTTCAAGGCCTGTTGGCTGAATTCCAACAACTCGTATTGTCTTTTGGTTATAAATATTTTGGATCTTTGGGAGAAGAAAAAATATATTTTGACTTGACGAACAAGGAAATATCATGCATTGCGTCGAGCCCACCGCCCCAATGTTTCCCAAGCCCAATATGCTGTACTTATCATACGACGTGCACTTGAAAACGGATCAACTTTTGCTTATACAAAGGTCTTTTAACCAGCATATACCCCACATTTTTGAACCATGGTGTATACCCCTTAATAAAGGGGAATAAACCCCTTAAGTGTTGTATCCGTAGACGCTTAACCAGACACAGCCCGCTAAGGTCGGACGCATATCAAGCTGATGTTCCCAAAGACAGCGATGATGCGGATCGTTATGAGGCATTCGCTCTCTAATAGTTCTAAATAGGACCTCGACAACGACTCCACGACTGTGTTGTAAATGCTTGTAAGTACTTTGGAGAACCGAGAGAACTCAACAGCTGAAATACACAGGGTGCACCATTTACTTATTGATCATATCACATTTCCTGAAAGAAATAACGCTTTTCTACGATTTCTACGTACATATATCCACTCCGCTAGGATGCAGCATCGATTTCAGTCTGAATGCCTAAATCTTGGACTTCAGAGATACCCCTCTAAAAGTAGTCTGCTATCTTCTTCTTCTTCTTCTTTGTGGGCGCTACAGTTCGGGGTGAACCTGGGCCTCAACCAACATGCCCCTCCATCTAGCACGATCTTTCGCTAGCCTTTTCCATGCCGCGCACCCAGTTGACTGAGGTCCCCTTCCACCTGTGTGCGCCATCTTAAGTGCGGCCGTCCTCTGCTTCTTCGTCCCTCGGGGTTGGATTCAAAGACTCTCCGGGCTGGATCTGTGGTATCCATTCGCTCTACATGGCCCAGCCATCTTATGCGTTGAATTCGTAGACGCCTGGCTAGGCTCATGTCGCTGTACAGCCCGTAAAGTTCGTTGTTGAATCTTCTCCTCCATCCCCCGTCTGCGTTTATAGGCCCAAAAATCACCCACCGACTTGAAATTCATTGGCTTTTTCCAGGATCTGCCGTAGTGTGAAGATTTGGTCGATGGTGGACTTCCCTGGCCTGAATCCGTACTGATAAGGACATATCAGCTTACTTACAAAAGGCTTCAGGCGTTCACACAAAACGGCAGTTGAAGATTTTGTAGGCGATGTTAAGGATACTTATCCCTCTATAGTTGGCGCAATCAGAGGGGTCCCCTTTCTTGTGGATCTGACATACGATGCTGAGACTCCATTCCTCGGGCATGCTTTCCTCTAACCATATCTTACGGATGAGCTGGTGCATGCTCCCAACCAGGTCATCCCCAGCTGCCTTGAAGAGCTCAGCAGACAGTCCGTCTGCGCCAGCAGCTTTATTCGACTTGAGCTTCGATATGGCAATCTTAACTTCGTCGATGTCAGGGGGACAGGATTCTCTGCGGTCTCCGTCGATTAGAAATGGATCTTTCTGCCTGACAGCGGTATATTGACTAACATCGCCGTTATACAATCTGCAGAAGTGGTTTTTCCATATTCTGAGCATCGACTGCGGTTCTACTACTAGGTGTCCGTTCTCATCCCTGCAGGCTTCCGTTCTGGCTTTATAACCTTGGCATGTTCGCTTTATCTGTTGACAACACTTTCGAACGTCACGGCTGCAGTAACACCTCTCCAAATCCTCAATCGCGCGCTTCTCGTGTTCTTTCTTCTTTCTTCTAAGAAGCTTATGCTCCTCCCTTCTTTTTAATTCGTAGAGCTCACGAACTGCTCTTGTTCTTTTATGCAGCGAGGCCTTATATGCCTCCTGCTTCGCTGTATGAATCCTCCTGCACTCGTCATCGAACCAGGTGTTTCTTCGTGGTGGAGCCTTGAAACCCAAAACTTCGGATGCAGAGCTTTTCAGGGCTTGTTTGCAAAGGCTCCACTGCTGTTCTATTGATAGTGTGGAGGATTCAGGTGTATTGGAGAGCTTAAGAGGGACGCGATCGGTCAAAGCACGAGCGGTTTCTGGCGATAGTAGCTTTCCGACGTCATAACTTTGTATTCTTACTCTACTCCGTTGCGTTCGTGATATCCGTAAGCGCATCTTGGCTACTACAAGATAGTGGTCCGAGTCGATGTTAGCCCCTCGGAAAGTTCGAACATCAAGAATAGTGGAGGAGTGTCTGACGTCGATCGCGATGTGATAAATCTGGTTGGTAGTCGTTTGTCCAAAGGCCGCCGGGTGCCTTTGTGAATATCGAGGTGCGGGAAGCGCGTACTGGCTAGAAGGAGATTTCGCCCCGTAGCAAGATCAATCAGCCTGTGTTCGTTATCGGAGGTGGTGTCGTGTAGGCTATGTTTGCCGATGACTCGTTCAAATATGCTTTCCTTTACGGATTGTTATGAGGCGTTCGCTCACATGCCGAAAGCTTAGGACTTTTTGCCTTAGTCCACCTCGAACAACGAATCAGCATCCAAACAATCGTTGCCCTCTCTCCCTATAGCAGTCGCCGTAGTAAATATCGCTTTACACCCGGTCCATTCAATCGCATTTCCTGGATGGCGGTGATGTCCGCTTTATTGCGGTCTAGGGCGTCCGCAAGTTGTTCGGCTGCACGTGTCCTGCTTAGGGACCTAACATTCCACGTACAAAGCCGGGTCGTCAACATAAATCCGGTCCGTTTTATCCGAGGCTTGTGGTTGTTTCGGAGTTTGTTTTTTTACGGTTACGGCTTAAGGTCGTAGCCCAACCGACTAATCCTCTTTTTTGGCGCAGGAGGCTCGCCATTCGCCCTTCCCCGTCTGCAATTTCCATAGGAAATCTCCAAATGACACCACGAGGAGGTGGGGATAGCACTTACTAACAGTGCCGCAAGATGTTCGACTGCGGTGGCTCTTCTCGGTTCTTAGCAGGCCAGCATCCGTCGGATAGATGCTACCCCTACGAGGCCTTTGTTAGTCCTTTGCCATCCAGTAGTCTGCTATAGCCATGCTAAATTGCACTTTTGTTGCAATAAATCCATTAAGCCATCTTCTGTACGACCAGTGGCCGTTTTTATCTTATTTGTTTCCATTTTAGCCGCGTGACAAAAAAGTTCTCGAAAAAGTCAACAAGAAAAGCTCAACTGTTTAGCAATAAACCTAACAATCAATCACTCATGTTAGCTGATAATGTACACACTCGTAGGTATTTTATAATGAAGTGCAATTCGTCATAGTCAGCCATATAGCGGTAATTTTACAGCGTGACTATAGATAGGCACTGGCCGATGCAATTGAGTTCGTAATATGCACTGCGTTGATTACGGGGATCTATTATTGTGTGCTAGGCCTCTTATGAATAGTTTCTCGGTAATAATGAAAACATCGGAGATTGCGTTCATTTGCTTCATGATTTTTACTGAGTCATCAATCAGCGCATTTGCGTATAACAATCGATCGCTTTCGAGCACAATAGGTCTTAAGTCGCGAATGGACGTCCAACTGCAGTTGGATTTCTATTAAAGCACTAATTTATTGCTTGGGTATGGGCTCGGACATACAGGGTAAAGTTGTTGATCGCCCTCAACCTGGCGAGATGCCAGCAACGATCCCTGTTTAAATGCCCGGGTCAAGTTGACATACGGCCTCCTCGCGGCGCCCTCTGGATAGCCTCTTCAACAACCGTTGGGAGGTGAACAAACGTATGCAGCGAAAAAAACCCCGACCAGAATGGCGGTTGTGCTGCGGGCTAACAATCCGCCCACGTAAAAAGCCTAAAAGTTATGAATGAGCAAGATGCCTCGGATACACGGACGGATACTCGACGACGACAACGCACGAAAAAGGAACACGATTTGGGAGTATGCTCCTGGAATGTCAGAACCCTGTACACTCCCGGAGCTGCTCATAAACTAGAAGGAATCGTCACGCAGTACAAGGCTGATATAACTGCGGTCCAGGAAATACGCTGGATAGGAAACGGTATGATTAGGAAGAAGAATTGCGACATTTATTACAGCTGTCACAAAAGGTTGCACTTACTGGGATGCGGATTTGTCGTGGGAAAGCGGTTAAGGCCGAAGGTCATCGACTTTAAACCTATAAGTGATCGCCTGGCTGGGATCCGCATCAGAGGCAGATTTTGTAACATCAGCCTTATATGTGCACACGCCCCTGCCGACGAGGCTGAAGACCCTATCAAGGCGGACTTCTATGACCTCCTGGACAACGCCTACGGAGCTCGGAGCTCGTCCGGAGTACGATGTAAAAATCGTGCTCGGGGACTTTAACGCCAAAATCGGTAAAGAAAACACCCTTGGCGGAGTGATCGGAAAGCACAGCCTCCACGATACAACAACAGATAACGGCTTCCGACTCGCTGACTTTGCGACAGCTCATAATGCGGTGATAAGTAGCACAAGATTCCCTCGTAAGCAAATCCACACAGCAACCTGGCGATCTCCGGACGGTTGAACTGCCAACCAAATCGACCATGTGCTCATTGACGCAAGGCACTCGTCAAACATCCTGGATGTGCGAATATTCAGAGGGTCAAATGTCGACTCTGACCACTTCCTCGTAGTCCAATGTCAGAAAGCTGCACCAGCCCATCAGGAGGAGGTTCGACATTGGGCGCCTGAGCACACCGGAGGTTGCCAGAGTCTACAGGGAGCAGCTGAGCGAAAGACTCTACGGTATGCCTACGTCGAACACAAATGCCAATAATATGTGGTTGCATTGCCGCTCAGCCATTCAGGAAGTAGCCGAAACCACCTTAGGATACCTACCACCCCCGACAAGAAACCCGTGGTATGATGGCGAGTGTGAGCAGAAAAAGGCAACAACCGACGAGGCGTACCTCAAAACAATTTTCCCCATTGAACATAACTGAAATGCCATTAATTCGTTCCAGCCCCCGGACTACAAAAAAAAACTGTCGAAGGAGGTTTGTTAGGCAAGTGTCATTAAATAGCTCCGATGCACGACACTTTTTCGTGGTGTTTCTTTTCCACGAACTTTGAAACTCTCTTCAGCATTCCCAAGATCTCTTTTATCTCATTTGTAGAGATAACCTCCTCCACCTCTGGCTCTTCCTCAAAACCAATTTCTTGCTGAACCCCCGAATGCAGCTCCGACTGTAACTCTTGTAATTCCTCGGTCGTCAGTTCCTGAGAGTACTACTCGACGAGCTCGTTCACATCTTTCTCATCAATCACCAGGTCCATGGGTTTTATGGGTTTTCCCAAAGACACAATCATTTCCTCCAATGACACTTCGGGTTCGAATCCTTCGAAGGTCCTTTCGGCTACAGATTCAGGCCACAGCTTCTTCCATGCAGAGGTCAAGGTCCTCGTTGTAACACTCAGCCAGGCCTGATAAATAGTTCTGATGCATATCACGATGTCAAAGTGGTCCTTCCAGTACTCTCGAAGGGTGATTTTTGAGTTCTCTGTCGCCTCAAAGTAGCGCCGGAACCGGTGCTTAGGGTACAGCTTTTTAAAATTAAAAATCATCTGCTGATCCATGGGCTGTAGGATAGGAGTGGTGTTAGGTGGTAGATAGAGAGTCTTTATAAACTTGAACTCTTTGAGGATGTCATCTTCCCGAGATTCGGTGGGTGAGCAGGAGCATTGTCGAGGACGAGAGGGGCTTGCATGGGTAGGTTGTTTTCCTGTAGATATTTCTTAACAGAAGGATCAAAAACCAGCTTTACCCACTGCACAAAGAACAACCAAAGGAAAAGAAAGGATTATAACCGGCTTTGTACGTGGAATGTAAGGTCCCTCAACAGACCACGTGCAGCCGAACAACTTGCGGAGGCCCTAGACTGTTATAAGGCAGATATTATCGCAATCCAGGAAGTGCAATGGGATGGACCAGGCAAAAAACGGATGAAAAACTGCGACATCTACTACGGGAACTGCTACAAGGAGAACAAACAGCGCCTATTCGGGTGCGGATTCGTTATTAGAGGAAGACTCCGACAAAAAGTCTAAAGCTTCCGAGACACAAGCGAACGCCTCATTTGGAAACATAAGCTTGATATGCGCTCACGCCCCAGCGGAAGAAAAGGACGATCGACTCAAAGAAGAATTCTACGATCTCCTAGACAGAACATATGCCCAATGCCCCAGCTACGACACAAAAATAGTCCTAGGAGATTTTGATGCAAAACTGGGCAAAGAGGACATATTTGAGTCGATCATAGGAAAGCATAGCCTCCATAACACCACATCCGACAACGGACTAAGGCTAATAGATTTCCTAGCGGGGCGTAACCTCCTTGTAGCAAGCACGCGATTCCCTCATCTCAACATCCACAAGGGTACCTGGCGGTCTTGTGATCAATCGACCACCAACCAGATTGATCACATTGCGGTCGACGCCAGACACTCCTCCTGTATTCTCGACGTACGAACCTTCCGAGGGGCCAACATCGACTCGGACCACTACCTTGTTGTAGCCAAGGTACGAATGAGGATATCAAGAATGCTTAGGAGTCGAGTAGCACAACGTAAGTTTGACGTCGGAAAGCTACAATCGCAAGAGACTGCCAGAATCTGCCAGACACTGCCGATCGTGTCTCCTCCAAGCTCTCTCAAAATTCGCCCACAGCAGCACAAACAATAGAGCAGAAATGGGCGCATTGCCAGAGCGCCATCAGAGAGGCTGCCTCAGAGGTGCTGGTTCGATGAACAATGCGAACAAGCCCATGCAGCAAAACAAGAGGCATACAAAGCAATGCTGCAACGACGGACGAGAGCTGCTCGCGAAATCTATGAGTAGAAGAGAAGAGAGGAACCCACGCTTTTCAGAAGAAAGAAGAGAGAGCACGGAAAGCGTGAGATCGAGGAGATGAACAGATGCTTCCGCAGGAATGACGCCCGTAAGTTGTACAATAAGGTAAAACGAACATGCCATGGCTACAAGGCCAGAGCGGAGGCCTGCAGGGATGCAAATGGAGAAATGCTGGTAGAGTCGCAGTCGATGCTGAGGATGTGGAAAGACCACTTCTGCAGACTGTATAACGGCGATGATAGACAAGATACCGCTGTCAGGCAGAACGAGCCATTCGTAATGGACGACAATGAAACAGAATTCAGTCTACCCGACCTAGACGAAGTCAAAATAACATTATCAAGACTTAAGTCTAATAAAGCCACGGGCGCAGACGGCCTGTCTGCTGAGCTTCTTAAGGCAGCTGGAGATGAGCTGGTAAGGTGCATGCACCATCTCATTTGCAAGGTATGGTCAGAGGAAAGCATGCCCGACGAATGGAATCTCTGCATCGTTTGCCCGGTCCATAAGAAAGGAGACCCCTATAACTGCGCCAACTATAGGGGAATAAGTCTCCTTAACATCGCATATAAGATCTTCTCTGCCGTATTGTGTGAACGCCTGATACCGTTTGTGGATAACCTGATCGGCTCTTATCAGTGTGGTTTCAGGCCAAGTAAATCCACAATAGACCAAATATTTACGCTACGGCAGATCTTGGAGAAGACCCAGGAATACCAAATCAACACTCACCACCTCTTCGTGGATTTCAAGGCTGAATATGACTGCGTGTATAGAGATGAGCTATACAAGGCCATGTCTAGTTTTAACATCCCTGCCAAGCTCGTCCGACTGTGCAGGATGACAATGGAGAATTCTCGCTGCTCCATTAAGGTCGGAAATGAGCAAACCGAGACCTTTGATGTTAAAAAAGGATTTAAGCAAGGTGACGCGCTGTCATGCAACTTTTTCAACATCGTGCTTGAAAAAATCGTGCAAGAGTCACTGGCCAACACAAGAGGTACGATTTGTTTCAAGTCTACGCAATTGCTTGCGTACGCAGACGATATTGACGTGATTGGACGGACACAGCGAGACTTCAATGAGGCCTTTGTAAGCATTGAGGTAGAAGCGGCTAAGATGGGTCTCAAGGTTAATGAGGGTAAAACCAAATATCTGCTTTCATTTGAAAGAGACGGACAACACCGACGTATTGGCCAGAACGTCACCATGGGCGAATATAACTTTAAAGTGGTCAAAGAATTCGTCTACCTTGGCTCACTGATGACCAGCGACAACAACACCAGCGCTGAGATAAAACGCAGAATCACTCTTGCCAACCGCTGTTTCTTTGGGCTCAAGAGGCAATTGAGAAGTAGAGCCCTCTCTCGGAAAACCAAGGTGACACTATATAAGACCTTAATCATCCCAGTCCTCCTTTACGGCGCAGAGGCTTGGACCTTAGCAAAAGCGGATGAAGATGCCCTTGGTCGTTTCGAGAGGAAAATTCTGCGTACTATCTGCGTTTGTTCAAACGGTGTGTGGAGGAGAAGATATAACGAAGAACTGTACGGGTTGTACAGCGACATCGGCCTGGTACGACGTCTACGGATACAGCGTCTGAGGTGGCTAGGCCATGTAGAGCGCATGGAAAATACAGAATCCACTCCGGAAGGAAGGCGCGGCAGAGGACGGCCGCATTATCGGTGGCCTGAGCGTGCGGCGCTGGAAACAGCTGGCCAAAGACCGTGCCAGCTGGAGACGCTTGTTGGTTGAGGCCCAGGTTCACCACGGACTGTAGCGCCACCTAAGTATGTAGGTGTCATCTTCTAGGCCACAGTGTACCCTGCCTAGACTGGAGTACAATGGACCAGTGTTTGCGTAGCCTTCAACAAAAAACAAAAAAGAAAAGAGTACCCCGCCTGTGTTGTCAAACAAACAAATAATCCTCTCAAAAGCAGAGATGATGAGTAAAGAACTTCAGGAAATGAACGCAACGCAATATCAATATCATTTCCTCAGAATACAATCTTAAACAAAGATCTGGTGTTCGATTCAGATAAGAAGAGAAAAAGGAAAGGAAAGTCGTGCGTCCGCTCTAATCAATCGCTTCACTGCACTATAAATAGATGACGAATCCAGTTGGCCCCGGAACCCTTAGGAATTCCATTTGCATATCATAATTACAAAGTTTATGGAACGCATTCACACTGTGTCAACAATATCTAAATTAACTTTTCGCAGCGCATGTTAATTGAAGGGCGACTGGGGTGACAGTGAGTAAAACGAGCACGACACGTGCTATAGGCTTTTTCTGGCACCAAGGTCAAAGGAATAATTGGTAACAAGCGACATAAACAGAATCACGACTGGTCTACAACAGGTTTCTATCGTGACTGGTTTTTTGCTCGCCAAAATCTCACATCTGCTCTATTAAGCACCTCAAGCACAATCAACAGATTACTTTCACTGGTAACGACGATGAGATGTCATCGTTTACACGCAATTCCACTTAGCCAAAGGAGGTATGTAGATATCGCTGAAGTCGGGTATGTGGCAGTATCAAATCAACATATCACGACAAGACATCATTCCGAAGCTATTAAGTTCAGATTATAGAGCTGATGGTCTTGTTATATCTGCGAGTGTTTGCGCGCTAGACGAGCACGACGAGTGCGGCGAGCGCGTTATCTTGTTTTCTTTGCGTGTGTGTTAGAAAATCTAATAAAACAATATGACGGCACTTCATTGTCGCGAAGTTAACAATACAATTCCATTCCATTTCGGGGGCAAAAATAGAAGTATTAGCAAGGAAAACACTTATACAATGCACACGTCAATCGTTGAGAGCAAAAACTGCACGACCTTGTGTCGCAGGCGGTTATGTAAGTCGATTCAAATGAAATGTGCACACTTACCCACTTGAAGACTGGCGCCCAGAAGAACACAGTCTTGGGACCTGTAAGCAAAACAAAGAAATCCAATGGTTAATTGAATGAAATCAATTGTTTTGCGTCTCGTGGAGCATCACGTGACAGATGGACGTCAGTCAGTTTGTACTAGTGACCGTGACCATGATCATGAATATGAAATTTACCTGCAGGGTGCTGCCAGAGCGGACGCAGTTTCTCGGGCACATGTTTGTCTGCTCGACTGATGAGTGCGTTGTACACTTTTGATGGAAGTCCCTTTCCAGCTGATGCAGGACCTGCGGACGATGGTGGTGGCAGTGGTGGTGGTGCAGCAGCGTTAGCAGACGACATAATCACGGTCTAGTTACGTATAAATTCGGAGGAAAGAAACAATATAGCAAGTGTGAACGGACCGATGGTCGATTGCAGACTATGTAAACGGAATCACGAAAAATTGGCAACGAATTTTATAACAAAATCAACTAGTCAGTCGGTTCGGTCCACCTTGGCCGTGGTTGTGCACGAGAACTCTTTCCGCGAAACGACGCCAGCAAACCGTATGTCAATTAGTGTATAATACACATTCGTCTATCGTGGGTTGTAGGAATGCAAAGCACAAGTTCAGTGTAATTGTTGCACGGTTTACGAATGGCTTGAGGTTACGTTGCACGAGGAGTTTGCGTAGTTAAACGAACGGAAGACACCCTCCGACGTCTAGTCAATCATCTACTGTACTGAACTGGAAAATACACGGACGTTTGCAAAGTGGCAAGTGGTTGGACTAGTTTGTTGTTGTTGATTTCTCTTTAGCTTTTGGTCGTTTTGAAGCTTTGGCTTAATGTCATAGTCAGTGGTGGTAGGGAGCTTTCCAGTGACGTAGCCGGTGACTCGTTTTTCTTTTTTTGTTTTGGCAGATTACTGAACTATTTGACAGCTAGTGACGTCTGTCTAGTTAGCTGACATTTGTGCGTGTGCGTAGGCTTGAGGTTGAGGTATTCCCTCTTATGTCCGCGAAAGTAAACAGTCAGGCCATGAGTTAAGCGCATTCCTTACTGTTTTTACTTGCAATGGTCAAGATGGTGCACAACAATCAAATAGATAAGTGATAGCAATGGCATTATGTAATTTCATGGAAAAATTCGCGACAACTTGCATGCTTATCAGCAGAGCTCTTTGGTTGAACTTTATACTTCGAACCTCGACGACATACATATAAAGGAAGCTTCTCACCCATCTGATGATACTGGCAATGGTGCTATTGTATGAACAAAAACATAAACAAAACGCTAGATATTGCCCAACTGTGGGATATGCTCTATTCCTACTGTAATTTCGAATAACAAGTCAATTACAAACATCCCCGAATGCACAACCTTAATGCTGACGATATTCAGCCTTATCTCGGCCAATTAGACGTTCAAGTTCAAGGTCGAATAGTTCCCCATTTTTCCCCAAACTTGTTGGCATTCGTCTTCGAAATTATTTTTAAAACAAACAAATCCGCGTCGATACCGATCGCCATCTACATACATTGCAAAGGTGTACGAAACGGAAGTGAATTTATTGCTAGTGTACCCATGCACATGTATCACTTCCGGTTGTGTTGACTATCTCTTAAACGTACCTTGACTCTTTCAAGGGTGAAATGATTCCGCACAGTAGTTTATGAGCATGGATAGCAATCATGCCTGATTCACAACACTGCGTTGGTGCGAGGCACTTTACGTGTTACGAGAAATGGCTCGACGCATGCTTTGAAAACGACAATTCAATTTTTTCGGCTGCTCCATGTCAAAGTAAACGCACACAACTTACTTACTTACTTATCAGGCCTGCGATCCATGGAGGATCTGAGCCTGAGCTATAGCTGCCTTCCATCCTTGACGGTCCCGGGCACGCTGCTTCCAGTT
This sequence comes from Eumerus sabulonum, assembly GCA_951905685.1. Classification (NCBI taxonomy): domain Eukaryota; kingdom Metazoa; phylum Arthropoda; class Insecta; order Diptera; family Syrphidae; genus Eumerus; species Eumerus sabulonum. The sequence goes on from OX645060.1 coordinate 14,945,385, forward strand.
GTCAAGACCAAGATGTCTTACATCCGCGATTACTTGGGCTTTATACCGGAGGTCCGGTCTTCCTCTTCTTCTTGGACCAGGGGGCTCGGAGTCGAAGACACTCTTAGCTGAAGCGTTGATGTCCATGCGCTCGATGTGGCCGAGTCAGTGTAGTCGACGGATCCTTGCCTTCCGGACTACATCCACATCTTGGTACAGCTCGTAGAGCTCGCGGTTGTGTCTTCTTCTCCATTCACCTTCCTCACAGACAGGACCAAATATCCGGCGCAGAATTTTTCTTTCGAAAGAACCCGAAATCAGCTCCGCTGTCCTGCTTATCGTCCAGCTTTCGGCTCTGTACAGCAAGACTGGCAGAATGAGCGTTTTGTAAAGCATGACTTTGGTCTTTCGAGTGAGGAGTTTTGACCCCAATTGTTTGGACAAGCCGAAGTAGCAGCGGTTGCCAAGGGCGATTCTACGCCGGATCTCCACTGTGGTGTCATTTGTGGAGTTTACGTTTGCCCCGAGGTAGACAAACTCCTTAACTACCTCGAAATTGTAGCTGTCAATTGTTATGTTTTGTCCCAGGTGGTGAGCGACGGATTGGTTTTTGCTTGACAGCATGTATTTCGTTTTGTCCTCATTGATCTTAAGACCAATTCGTTTCGCCTGTTCTTCAATCGCCGTGAATGCTTCCACAATGCCACGGCGAGAACACGCGATGATGTCGATATCATCCGCGTATCCTAGCAGCTGGATGGACTTGTAAAAGATAGTGCCTTCCCTGTTGACGCCTGCCCGTCGCACTATCTGCTCCAGCACCAGGTTGAAGAAGTCACATGACAGCGCATCTCCTTGCCGAAATCCGGTGCATGTTTCGAATGGTTCCGAGGTCCTAGAACCGGGTTGCACGGTGCATCGCGTGTTTTTTAGCGTGGCGCGACACAACTGGATCAGTTTTACCGGGATCCCGAATTCGGCCATCGCCCCAAACAGTGCTTCACGATGAATGCTGTCGTATGCGGCTTTGAAATCGATGAAAAGATGGTGTGTATCGATTCGAAACTCATTGGTCTTTTCCAGGATTTGTCGAAGTGTGAAAATTTGGTCTATAGTTGATTTGCCGGGCCGGAAGCCGCACTGGTAGCTGCCGATTAGTGCGGTGCAAAATGGTTTTAGACGTTCACACAATACGCTGGACAGGATCTTGTATGCGACATTGAGCAGGGATATACCTCTATAGTTCTTGCAAGAGGTAGGATCGCCTTTTTTGTGGATGGGGCATATAGAGCTGGTATTCCAGTCGTCGGGCATGCTCTCATCTTCCCAAATTCTGCAGATGATCTGGTGCGTGCTCCCTACCAGAACATCGCCGCCAGCCTTGAAGAGCTCTGATGGCAAGCCATCTGAGCCTGCGGCCTTGTTGTTCTTCAGCTTCTGAATAGCTGTGCCGACTTCTTCTATGCTGGGTGGGAGGACTACTTCAGCGGCTGGAGTTGGGATTTCCTCGGTCCCTACCACTCCCTCTTGGTCATGCTCGTTAAGCAGCTGCTGGAAGTGCTGCTTACATACATCCACTATTCCCTGCGGGTCGGTGACAAGATTACCCTCGCAGTTTCGAAGAGCCAGGGTGCCCTTTTTGAAGCCTCCTGCAAGGCCTTTGGCTTTCTTGTAAAAGGCTCGTATTTTATGTTTATCAAAAAGGGCATGGGCTCGGACATACAGGGTAAAGTTGTTGATTGCTCTCAACCTGGCGAGATGCCAGCAACGATCCCTGTTTAAATGCCCGGGTCAAGTTGACATACGGCCTCCTCGCGGCGCCCTCTGGATAGCCTCTTCAACAACCGTTGGGAGGTGAACAAACGTATGCAGCGACAAAACCCTGACCAGAATGGCGGTTGTGCGGCGGGCTAACAATCCGCCCACGTAAAAAAAACTCAAAGTTATGAATGAGCAAGATGCCTCGGATACACGGACGGATACTCGACGACGACAACGCACGAAAAAGAAACGCACACAACACAAACCACAAAATACACAGATATAGCATACACATCAATACACAGCAACAGTCGTTCAAACGCACAGAAATTTTCGACGTGTTTGACTTTTGTCTGCTTTGGTTACGTGAGCTTACGTTTTCTCTCGCTCTCATTTTTTCTTATTTCCTCTCACTTTTTCTTATTTCCTCTCATTTTTCAATGAACGTAAGCTCGCCAACGCAAACGCAGTATTTATGACTACCCCATTGAATTGCTTGTGTTGGATGTCTCAGCTAGCACTAACGCTGTGCTGTGAATCAGGCATCAGAGATTCGTAGACCAACTTGCTTGGCAGCTGTTTTCTATTTCAATCTATTGTACGATAATTACAGTGAACGCGAGATAAAGTGGACCAAAGAAAATTTATATTTTGGCTTCCTGAGAAAAAATGATTAATTTGTATTACTGAAGCGATTATTAATTATCTGAGGATCGTAACTTACTTACTTACTTACTTATCAGGCCTGCGATCCATGGAGGATCTGAGCCTGAGCTATAGCTGCCTTCCATCCTTGACGGTCCCGGGCACGCTGCTTCCAGTTGTCAAGACCAAGATGTCTTACATCCGCGATTACTTGGTCTTTATACCGGAGGTTCGGTCTTCCTCTTCTTCTCGAACCAGGAGGCTCGGAGTCGAAGACCCTCTTAGCTGGAGCGTTGATGTCCATGCGCTCGATGTGGCCGAGCCAGTGTAGTCGACGGGTCCTTGCTTTCCGGACTACATCCACATCTTGGTACAGCTCGTAGAGTTCGCGGTTGTGTCTTCTTCTCCATTCACCTTCCTCACAGACAGGACCAAATATCCGGCGCAGAATTTTTCTTTCGAAAGAACCCAAAATCAGCTCCGCTGTCCTGCTTATCGTCCAGCTTTCGGCTCCGTACAGCAAGACTGGCAGAATGAGCGTTTTGTAAAGCATGACTTTGGTCTTTCGAGTGAGGAGTTTTGACCCCAGTTGTTTGGACAAGCCGAAGTAGCAGCGGTTGCCAAGGGCGATTCTACGCCGGATCTCCACTGTGGTGTCATTTGTGGAATTTACGTTTGCCCCGAGGTAGACAAACTCCTTAACTACCTCGAAATTGTAGCTGTCAATTGTTATGTTTTGTCCCAGGTGGTGAGCGACGGATTGGTTTTTGCTTGACAGCATGTATTTCGTTTTGTCCTCATTGATCTTAAGGCCAATTCGTTTCGCCTGTTCTTCAATCGCCGTGAATGCTTCCACAATGCCACGGCGAGAACACGCGATGATGTCGATATCATCCGCGTATCCTAGCAGCTGGATGGACTTGTAAAAGATAGTGCCTTCCCTGTTGACGCCTGCCCGTCGCACTATCTGCTCCAGCACCAGGTTGAAGAAGTCACATGACAGCGCATCTCCTTGCCGAAATCCGGTGCATGTTTCGAATGGTTCCGAGGTCCTAGAACCGAGTTGCACGGTGCATCGCGTGTTTTTTAGCGTGGCGCGACACAACTGGATCAGTTTTACCGGGATCCCGAATTCGGCCATCGCCCCAAACAGTGCTTCACGATGAATGCTGTCGTATGCGGCTTTGAAATCGATGAAAAGATGGTGTGTATCGATTTGAAACTCGTTGGTCTTTTCCAGGATTTGTCGAAGTGTGAAAATTTGGTCTATAGTTGATTTGCCGGGCCGGAAGCCGCACTGGTAGCTGCCGATTAGTGCGGTGCAAAATGGTTTTAGACGTTCACACAATACGCTGGACAGGATCTTGTATGCGACATTGAGCAGGGATATACCTCTATAGTTCTTACAAGAGGTAGGATCGCCTTTTTTGTGGATGGGGCATATAGAGCTGGTATTCCAGTCGTCGGGCATGCTCTCATCTTCCCAAATTCTGCAGATGATCTGGTGCATGCTCCCTACCAGAACATCGCCGCCAGCCTTGAAGAGCTCTGATGGCAAGCCATCTGAGCCTGCGGCCTTGTTGTTCTTCAGCTTCTGAATAGCTGTGCCGACTTCTTCTATGCTGGGTGGGAGGACTACTTCAGCGGCTGGAGTTGGGAATGAGCAAAATCTGAGGATCGTAAGCTTACCAAAAACACCTCCCTAGACCAACAAAGACTAAGAAAGACCTCGTAGGAGTAGCATCTTTTCGACGGATGCTGGGCTGCTAAAATGGGAGAGGAGTCATCGCAGACGAACATCTTGTTAGAAAGTCCCATCCACACCTCCTCACGGCGCCATCTGGAGATTTTCTCTGAAAATTATAGACGAGGAAGGGCGAACAGCGAGTTTCCTGCGTCAAAACCAGACTTAGCCGTTTGCACTACGGTTTAGTATGACGTCACTGCAAAAAAAAAATTATAAACTCAGAGACAAGCACAAGCCACGGATTTAACGGACGGACTGCATATTGAAGGGGAATGTTAGGTCCCTTTACAGACCGGGTGACCGAACAGTTGGAAAAAGCCCTAAGGTGCTATAAAGCAGACATTGCCGCACTCCAAGAAGTTAGATTGGAAGGACCGGGTAGAAAGGGTATGAAAACCTGTGTTATATTCTACGGCAAAAAGGCCTCATAACAATCCACATCAAAGCTGTCTTCGGGAACATCAGCTTGATATGCGTTCACGCCCCCACAGACGAAAAAGACGACAGAGTCAAAGATGACTTCAACGACCTTCTTACTTACTTACTTTGATGGCGCTACAGTTCGGGGTGAACCAGGGCCTCAACCAACAAGCCTCTCCAGCCGGCCCGATCTTCGGCCAGCCGCTTCCAGTGCCGCACGCCCAGTTGGTTGAGGTCCCCTTCCACCTGTGCGCGCCACCTTAAATGCGGTCGTCCTCTGCTGCGTCGTCCCTCGGGGTTGGAGTCGAAGACTCTTCGGGCCGGAGCGTTGATGTCCATTCGCTCTACATGGCCTAGCCATCTTAGACGTTGGATCCGAAGACGTCTACCCAGGCCGATGTCGCTGTACAGCCCGTACAGTTCTTGGTTGAATCTCCTCCTCCATTCTCCTTTCACCGAAACGGGACCAAAGATTGCACGCAGAATTTTCCTCGCGAAACTTCCAAGAGCCTCTTCATCCGCTTTTGATAACGTCCAAGCCTCAGCGCCGTAGAGGAGGACCGGGATGATTGAGGTTTTGTAGAGGGAAACCTTAGTTTTTCGAGAGAGGGCTCTACTACTCAATTGCCTCTTGAGCCCGAAGAAGCAGCGATTGGCAAGAATTATTCTGCGTTTTATCTCAGCGCTGGTGTCGTTGCTGCTTGTCACTATCGAGCCAAGGTAGACGAAGTCCTTGACTACTTTAAAAATATAGCTGCTGAAGGTGACGTTCTGACCAAGACGTCGGTGTTGTGCGTCTTTCTTGGATGACAGCATATATTTGGTCTTGGCCCCATTTACCCTTAGACCCACTTTCACCGCTTCTGATTCAGTGCTTGTGAACGCCTCATCGACGTCTCGCTTTGTTCGTCCAATAACGTCAATGTCATCTGCGTAGGCAAGCAATTGTGTGGGCTTGAAGTAGATCGTACCTCTTGTATTGGCCGCAGAGTCCTGCACGATATTTTCAAGTAGGATGTTAAAGAAATCACATGGCAGTGCGTCACCCTGACTAAAACCTTTTTTAACATCAAAGGGGTTAGTTCACCTCCAACCTTAATGGAGCAGCAAGAGTTCTCTATAGTCATCCAGCATAGTCTGACGAGTTTGGCAGGAATGTTAAAACATGACATGGCTTTGTATAGCTCGTCTCCATAAACACTGTCATACGCGGCTTTAAAGTCGACGAAAAGATGGTGCGTGTCGACCTGGAATTCATGGGTCTTCTCCAAGATCTGCCGTAGTGTAAATATTTGGTCTATCGTGGATTTTCCTGGCCTGGAACCACACTGGTAGGAGCCTATCAGATTGTCCGCGAACGGTTTCAGGTACTTACACAGTACAGGAGAGAGAATCTTGTACGCAATGTTCAGGAGGCTTATCCCTCTGTAATTGGCGCAGTCATAGGGTCTCCTTTCTTATGGACCGGGCAAACGATACTGAGATTCCATTTATCGGGCATGCGTTCTTCCGACCATATCTTGCAGATGAGTTGGTGCATGTTCCTAACCAGCTCATCGCCAGCTGCTTTAGACAGCTCCGCGGGGAGTCCGTCTGCTCCAGCAGCTTTATAAGACTTAAGTTTCGATATCGCTATCTTAACATCGTCTAGGTCGGGTGGACGGGATTCTCCTTCGTCTTCGTCCATTGTAGTAGGGTGTTATGGATGGTTCAAGCGCTTTTTGAGTCGAGTGTGTTCGTGAAGTCGTGCACTTTTAAGTTGCGGTTAGGAAATGTATGGCGGTCCTCGCGCTATTTTAAGTTGGTTTTTTTTGTCACGTGCTGGTTGTGTGCGTGCAAGGTCGTTATCATGTGACGTATTTAGAATAGGAATAGCAATAGATATGTATATATTGTTACGCAAGGCTACGAAGATCTACTAACACATAGCATTCAATTTTAAGGGGAGCAGATAAACTATATACATATCTATGTATTAGCAATAGATATGTGATGGTATGAAGGGATTTGGTATGAAGCGGTTGAGGTGCTTTTTGGTATGAAGGGGTTCTGGCGCTATTTAATTTGTTTATTTAAGTTGTTTTGCGTTGCGGTTTAACACATAGCATTCAATTTTAAGGGGAACAGATAAACTATATACATATATATGTATTAGCTATAGATATGTTCATATTGTTACGCATTAGGGAATCGCGCGGGCATCTGTAGTGATTTACATATATAAATATGTATATTTTGCGGAAATATATGGGGGTTCTGGCGCTATTTAATTTGTTTATTTAAGTTGTGAATTTGCGTTGGGGTTAGGAAATGTATGGGGATTTAGTCGCTATCTGTATTGTGTGTGTGTTTGTGTAAATCAACGTTGAAATACTTTCGCATATTCAAAAGTGGATGTGATTGATTCATTCTTGACAATATATGTTACATATCTATGTATCTATAAATACATACACACATATATATATAAATATTACTGGAATAGTATAAACAAATGACCCATTACATTAAATTGTTCTGTAAGCAACAATTAATCAGTGCGAACAGCGCTATTTAATTTGTTTATTTAAGTTGTTTTGCGTTGCGGTTAGGAAATGTATGGGGATTCAGGCGCTATCTCTGTTGTGTTTTTGTCGCGTGGTGGTTTTGTCGGTGGATTTAGTCGCTATCTATGTTGTGGTTTTGTGTGCGTGCAAGGTCGTTATCATGTGACGTATTTAGAATAGTTGGTATGAAGCGGTTCAAGCGCTTTTTGGTATGAAGCGATGGTATGAAGCGATGATATGAAGCGATGGTATGAAGCGATGGTAAGAAGGGGTTCTGGCGCTATTTAATTTGTTTATTTAAGTTGTGAATTTGCGTTGGGGTTAGGCGCTTTCAAAAATCGCATTAAGACATTTCACATTTCTAATAATGATGAGAGCATATTGAATGTAGAAGTCCTATATGAAAAAAACATGTATTTGATTACCGAGCTGTTGGAAAACGAATTGGAAGTTATGCATGCTTTTAAATCTAATATGGAATTATTTACGGTGTTCGTGAGGCATACAAAGGAAAATGACGATATGATCCAGGATATTAAAAGTATGCAGACCAAGATGTATACGATCCTAGGAAAAAGCGATTTATCTGAAAAATTAAACGCTACTATCAATGACATCAAGGTTAAACTAGAGGAATTCCAGGAAAGAGATAGCGGATGGGCTTTGTTGTCATTCCTGAGAATCGAAATAAATATTAATAAATACGATCCGCTTCGGGCTTCTACCTATTTTAATCTACCACCGCAGTTATTGATCAAACATGATTGTATAAATGTGAAAAACACCGATGAATACTGTTTCAAATGGTCTGTTATATCGGCTTTGGATAGCAAAGTAAAATATAATCATGAGAGACCATCATCACTAGTGACATAATACAAGTAAATGTTGAAATTCTTTGTTTTAGGAATATGCAATTTCCTCTTGCGATCAAAGATATACATATATTCGAGTTGAATAATCCAACAATCAGTGTAAACGTGTTCGGCTATGAAATCAACGATAAGAATGAATGTTATTTAATTGGACCATACTATCATACGACCGAGGAAAAGACAAAACATATTAACTTGCTTTATTGCGAAAGTTCTGATAGCGATCTAACGCATTATGTGTACATCAAACATATGTCGCGCTTAATGAGAAGACAAATAACTAAGAAAAAAAATCGAATGCATCTTTGTAATGGGTGCTTACAGCAATTCCCTAATGAATCCCGTCTGCTGCAACACAAAAGTGAATGTCGGAAGCTGATTACGATTATGCCGGATGAAGGATTTGTTAAACACAATCGAAAGCAACGAGTTCCATTTGCTGTGTATGCCGACTTTGAGTCTATTCTATTACCTGTGAGTCATTGCATGCCGAATCCAGAATCTTCGTCAACAACTAATGTACAACAACACATACCCTGTGCGTTTTCGTATTTCATTAAGTGCTCATTTGATGATAATGTAAATAGACACAGAACATTTGTGGGGTGAGAAATTACATTTAGTTACATGCTATCAAAAACAAAAAATAAACAATGTCTCCTTTGTATTTTTATAGGAGAAAATTCATCTGATGAATTTGTAAAGATGCTGGTTGAAGACTTAAAATACCTATATAGGGAGTACATGGAGAAACCAAAAGCGATGAATCAATTGACAGATGTTGAGAACTACAACCATCATAATGCTTCAATATGTTGTATATGTAATCGTAGTTTTAGTCAGACCGATATAAGAGTAAAAGATCATTGCCACTTCACGGGTGCATATAGAGGAACTGCACATAGACAGTGTAATTTAGATTTTCAAAACCTAAATTTTTTCCCAATACTTTTACATAATTTATCGGGCTACGACTGTCATCTTTTTGTGAAAAGTTTAAGTAATATTGATGGTGAAATAACAATTATTCCATTAAATAAAGAAAATTATATATCACTTTCCAAGCGAGTGCATTTAGACGCAAATAACACATTTGAAATTAGGTTTTTAGATTCATTTCGATTTCTTCAGTCGAGTATAGATTCGTTAGCAAATAATTTATCTGAAGATGATTTCATTATAGGCAAAAGGTATTACAAAAATGATGACTCATTCAAATTAATGACTAGGAAAGGAGTATTTCCTTACGATTATCTCAATTCATGGAATCGTTTAGATGATTGTTCTCTTCCATCAATTTCCCAATTTTATAATAAACTAACGGGTAAGGATTGTTTAGATACAGATTATGAATATGCACTAAAGGTATGGAAGCATTTTAATTGTAAATCATTAAAAGATTACATGCTTGTGTATCTACAGAGCGATGTGCTCTTGTTGGCTGACATATTCGAGAATTTCCGTAAGGTCTGCTTAAAAATATATGAATTAGATCCATGTCATTATTATACATCTCGTGGTTTGTCATGGGATGCAATGTTGAAGATAACGGAAGTTAATCTAGAGCTTTTCACCGACATTGATATGTTTAATTTCATTAAGAAAGGTATCAGAGGTGGTCTATGTCAATGTAGTCATCGATATGCCATCTCTAATAATAAGTACATGAATAAATTCGACGAAACTAAAACAAACGAATTCCTTATGTACTTTGATGCAAATAACTTGTACGGTTGGGCAATGTCTCAACCACTTCCTAATGGAAATTTTCAATGGAATGATCCCGAAATCTATACCAGAGAATATATTTTGAAATTGGAAAAGACAATAAATTTGGTTATGTATTCGAAGTAGATTTAGCCTATCCCACAGATCTTCACGATATACATAATGATCTTCCGTTTTGCCCCGAAAATATGCTTACGCCGGGAACTAAAATTCCTAAGCTAATTGCCAATTTAAATGCAAAGACCAATTATATAATTCATTTAAGAAATTTACAACAATGTCTGAACAACGGATTAAATATCACTAAAGTTCACAGAGTGTTGTCTTTTACTCAATCGGAATGGTTACAGAAGTATATACATAAATCTGAATACCGAATGCCGGAAAAAGGCGAACAGTAAGTTTGAAAATGACTTTTTCAAATTAATGAACAACAGTGCTTACGGTAAAACAATGGAGAATGTAGAAAAGCGTCGAGATGTGAAAATTGTAACTCAATGGGATGGTCAAGGAAAGTCATTGTGTGCTAAGAAACTAATTGCACATCCTAATTTTCACACTAGATCTATATTTACACCAGAGATGTGTGCTATTGAAATGACCAAGGGACGAGTTGTGTACGATAAACCTATTTATTTAGGTTTCATTGTATTAGAGCTTTCAAAATGGCTTATGTACGACTTTCATTATGAGTATATGAGGAAAAAATTTGGAAAATCGATTCGATTAAACTATATGGATACGGATTCATTTATTTATTCAGTAATGACAGATGATTTCTATTCTGATATACATCAAGACGTCATTGACCCGAGAAATCAAGGTTTGATACTTCAGAATACCCCATAGACAATGTGCATAATTTTCCGCAAACAAACGGTAAAGTTCTCGGGAAATTTAAAGATGAGAATAACTATCGGAAAATGTTAGAATTCATTGGATTAAGAGCGAAAATGTACTCCTTTATATTAGAGACCAATGATGTGCTGAAAAAGGCAAAAGGAATTAAAATGTCGGTTACTAATAGCTTAGATATTAAAGATTATCGAAATTGTTTAATGAATAAAAAATTGTTGTTTAGATCAATGTTTATATTTAGAAGTAAGTTACATAATGTTTATACGCAGTCTATTAATAAGTTAGCTTTAAGTTATAACGACACTAAAAGATATATGTATATGTAATGATGGCATAAGTACTTATGCTTGGGGTCATAATAAAATACCAATGAAAGATAATTGATACAAAAAAAAGGAAAAAATGATTTATTATTCTCTCTCCTTCTCTTACGAAGATCTAACACAACAAAATCACTGAACTTTTCAACAAGGTCATGGTTCTAACTAACTGGTTCTAACTAGGTGGTTTTAAACTTTTCAACAAGGTCACTGAACTTTTCAAAGGGGTCACTGAACTTCCACCTGTCACCTGGCACACCTGTCACCCATCATCTGTCACACCTGTCAAATTTGCATACGCCACGTATGGCGGCCTGGTAAGCTGTCGAGCCCGGCCACTACATTGATACTTTTTACTTATGTCAGTCTTACACACGAATTCGGTGGCCTGGTAAGCTGTCGAGCCCGGCCACTACATTGATACTTTTTACTTATGTCAGTCTTACACACGAATTCCAAAGCATCTGATACGCGACAATGCAAATTTGACAGGTGTGACAGATGATGGGTGACAGGTGACAGGTGTGCCAGGTGACAGGCGGAAGTTCAGTGACCCCTTTGAAAAGTTCAGTGACCTTGTTGAAAAGTTTAAAACCACCTAGTTAGAACCAGTTAGTTAGAACCATGACCTTGTTGAAAAGTTCAGTGATTTTGTTGTGTTAGATCTTCGTAAGAGAAGGAGAGAGAATAATAAATCATTTTTTCCTTTTTTTTGTATCAATTATCTTTCATTGGTATTTTATTATGACCCCAAGCATAAGTACTTATGCCATCATTACATATACATATATCTTTTAGTGTCGTTATAACTTAAAGCTAACTTATTAATAGACTGCGTATAAACATTATGTAACTTACTTCTAAATATAAACATTGATCTAAACAACAATTTTTTATTCATTAAACAATTTCGATAATCTTTAATATCTAAGCTATTAGTAACCGACATTTTAATTCCTTTTGCCTTTTTCAGCACATCATTGGTCTCTAATATAAAGGAGTACATTTTCGCTCTTAATCCAATGAATTCTAACATTTTCCGATAGTTATTCTCATCTTTAAATTTCCCGAGAACTTTACCGTTTGTTTGCGGAAAATTATGCACATTGTCTATGGGGTATTCTGAAGTATCAAACCTTGATTTCTCGGGTCAATGACGTCTTGATGTATATCAGAATAGAAATCATCTGTCATTACTGAATAAATAAATGAATCCGTATCCATATAGTTTAATCGAATCGATTTTCCAAATTTTTTCCTCATATACTCATAATGAAAGTCGTACATAAGCCATTTTGAAAGCTCTAATACAATGAAACCTAAATAAATAGGTTTATCGTACACAACTCGTCCCTTGGTCATTTCAATAGCACACATCTCTGGTGTAAATATAGATCTAGTGTGAAAATTAGGATGTGCAATTAGTTTCTTAGCACACAATGACTTTCCTTGACCATCCCATTGAGTTACAATTTTCACATCTCGACGCTTTTCTACATTCTCCATTGTTTTACCGTAAGCACTGTTGTTCATTAATTTGAAAAAGTCATTTTCAAACTTACTGTTCGCCTTTTTCCGGCATTCGGTATTCAGATTTATGTATATACTTCTGTAACCATTCCGATTGAGTAAAAGACAACACTCTGTGAACTTTAGTGATATTTAATCCGTTGTTCAGACATTGTTGTAAATTTCTTAAATGAATTATATAATTGGTCTTTGCATTTAAATTGGCAATTAGCTTAGGAATTTTAGTTCCCGGCGTAAGCATATTTTCGGGGCAAAACGGAAGATCATTATGTATATCGTGAAGATCTGTGGGATAGGCTAAATCTACTTCGAATACATAACCAAATTTATTGTCTTTTCCAATTTCAAAATATATTCTCTGGTATAGATTTCGGGATCATTCCATTGAAAATTTCCATTAGGAAGTGGTTGAGACATTGCCCAACCGTACAAGTTATTTGCATCAAAGTACATAAGGAATTCGTTTGTTTTAGTTTCGTCGAATTTATTCATGTACTTATTATTAGAGATGGCATATCGATGACTACATTGACATAGACCACCTCTGATACCTTTCTTAATGAAATTAAACATATCAATGTCGGTGAAAAGCTCTAGATTAACTTCCGTTATCTTCAACATTGCATCCCATGACAAACCACGAGATGTATAATAATGACATGGATCTAATTCATATATTTTTAAGCAGACCTTACGGAAATTCTCGAATATGTCAGCCAACAAGAGCACATCGCTCTGTAGATACACAAGCATGTAATCTTTTAATGATTTACAATTAAAATGCTTCCATACCTTTAGTGCATATTCATAATCTGTATCTAAACAATCCTTACCCGTTAGTTTATTATAAAATTGGGAAATTGATGGAAGAGAACAATCATCTAAACGATTCCATGAATTGAGATAATCGTAAGGAAATACTCCTTTCCTAGTCATTAATTTGAATGAGTCATCATTTTTGTAATACCTTTTGCCTATAATGAAATCATCTTCAGATAAATTATTTGCTAACGAATCTATACTCGACTGAAGAAATCGAAATGAATCTAAAAACCTAATTTCAAATGTGTTATTTGCGTCTAAATGCACTCGCTTGGAAAGTGATATATAATTTTCTTTATTTAATGGAATAATTGTTATTTCACCATCAATATTACTTAAACTTTTCACAAAAAGATGACAGTCGTAGCCCGATAAATTATGTAAAAGTATTGGGAAAAAATTTAGGTTTTGAAAATCTAAATTACACTGTCTATGTGCAGTTCCTCTATATGCACCCGTGAAGTGGCAATGATCTTTTACTCTTATATCGGTCTGACTAAAACTACGATTACATATACAACATATTGAAGCATTATGATGGTTGTAGTTCTCAACATCTGTCAATTGATTCATCGCTTTTGGTTTCTCCATGTACTCCCTATATAGGTATTTTAAGTCTTCAACCAGCATCTTTACAAATTCATCAGATGAATTTTCTCCTATAAAAATACAAAGGAGACATTGTTTATTTTTTGTTTTTGATAGCATGTAACTAAATGTAATTTCTCACCCCACAAATGTTCTGTGTCTATTTACATTATCATCAAATGAGCACTTAATGAAATACGAAAACGCACAGGGTATGTGTTGTTGTACATTAGTTGTTGACGAAGATTCTGGATTCGGCATGCAATGACTCACAGGTAATAGAATAGACTCAAAGTCGGCATACACAGCAAATGGAACTCGTTGCTTTCGATTGTGTTTAACAAATCCTTCATCCGGCATAATCGTAATCAGCTTCCGACATTCACTTTTGTGTTGCAGCAGACGGGATTCATTAGGGAATTGCTGTAAGCACCCATTACAAAGATGCATTCGATTTTTTTTCTTAGTTATTTGTCTTCTCATTAAGCGCGACATATGTTTGATGTACACATAATGCGTTAGATCGCTATCAGAACTTTCGCAATAAAGCAAGTTAATATGTTTTGTCTTTTCCTCGGTCGTATGATAGTATGGTCCAATTAAATAACATTCATTCTTATCGTTGATTTCATAGCCGAACACGTTTACACTGATTGTTGGATTATTCAACTCGAATATATGTATATCTTTGATCGCAAGAGGAAATTGCATATTCCTAAAACAAAGAATTTCAACATTTACTTGTATTATGTCACTAGTGATGATGGTCTCTCATGATTATATTTTACTTTGCTATCCAAAGCCGATATAACAGACCATTTGAAACAGTATTCATCGGTGTTTTTCACATTTATACAATCATGTTTGATCAATAACTGCGGTGGTAGATTAAAATAGGTAGAAGCCCGAAGCGGATCGTATTTATTAATATTTATTTCGATTCTCAGGAATGACAACAAAGCCCATCCGCTATCTCTTTCCTGGAATTCCTCTAGTTTAACCTTGATGTCATTGATAGTAGCGTTTAATTTTTCAGATAAATCGCTTTTTCCTAGGATCGTATACATCTTGGTCTGCATACTTTTAATATCCTGGATCATATCGTCATTTTCCTTTGTATGCCTCACGAACACCGTAAATAATTCCATATTAGATTTAAAAGCATGCATAACTTCCAATTCGTTTTCCAACAGCTCGGTAATCAAATACATGTTTTTTTCATATAGGACTTCTACATTCAATATGCTCTCATCATTATTAGAAATGTGAAATGTCTTAATGCGATTTTTGAAAGCGCCTAACCCCAACGCAAATTCACAACTTAAATAAACAAATTAAATAGCGCCAGAACCCCTTCTTACCATCGCTTCATACCATCGCTTCATATCATCGCTTCATACCATCGCTTCATACCAAAAAGCGCTTGAACCGCTTCATACCAACTATTCTAAATACGTCACATGATAACGACCTTGCACGCACACAAAACCACAACATAGATAGCGACTAAATCCACCGACAAAACCACCACGCGACAAAAACACAACAGAGATAGCGCCTGAATCCCCATACATTTCCTAACCGCAACGCAAAACAACTTAAATAAACAAATTAAATAGCGCTGTTCGCACTGATTAATTGTTGCTTACAGAACAATTTAATGTAATGGGTCATTTGTTTATACTATTCCAGTAATATTTATATATATATGTGTGTATGTATTTATAGATACATAGATATGTAACATATATTGTCAAGAATGAATCAATCACATCCACTTTTGAATATGCGAAAGTATTTCAACGTTGATTTACACAAACACACACACAATACAGATAGCGACTAAATCCCCATACATTTCCTAACCCCAACGCAAATTCACAACTTAAATAAACAAATTAAATAGCGCCAGAACCCCCATATATTTCCGCAAAATATACATATTTATATATGTAAATCACTACAGATGCCCGCGCGATTCCCTAATGCGTAACAATATGAACATATCTATAGCTAATACATATATATGTATATAGTTTATCTGTTCCCCTTAAAATTGAATGCTATGTGTTAAACCGCAACGCAAAACAACTTAAATAAACAAATTAAATAGCGCCAGAACCCCTTCATACCAAAAAGCACCTCAACCGCTTCATACCAAATCCCTTCATACCATCACATATCTATTGCTAATACATAGATATGTATATAGTTTATCTGCTCCCCTTAAAATTGAATGCTATGTGTTAGTAGATCTTCGTAGCCTTGCGTAACAATATATACATATCTATTGCTATTCCTATTCTAAATACGTCACATGATAACGACCTTGCACGCACACAACCAGCACGTGACAAAAAAAACCAACTTAAAATAGCGCGAGGACCGCCATACATTTCCTAACCGCAACTTAAAAGTACACGACTTCACGAACACAACCAGCACTTGACAAAAAAACCACCTTAAAATAGCGCGAGAACCGCCATACATTTCCTAACCGCAACTTAAAAGTGCACGACTTCACGAACACACTCGACTCAAAAAGCGCTTGAACCATCCATAACACCCTACTCATTGTGAATGGTTCGCTCTGCCTGACTGCGGCATTTTGACTATCATCGCCGTTATACAGTCTGCAGAAGTGATCCTTCCACAATCTCAGCATCGGCTGTGACTCCACTACTAGTTGTCCGTGCTCATCCCTGCAGGCTTCTGCTCTGGCTTTATAGCCTTGGCATGTTCGTTTTACTTTCTGCTAAAATTTTCGAACGTCGTTCCTGCCGTAACATCTCTCCATCTCCTCGATCTCGCTCTTCTCGTGTTCCTTCTTTTTCCTTCTCAGAAGCGCATGCTCCTCCCTCCTTTTCTGTTCATAGAGCTCGCGGGCAGCTCTCGTCCGTCGATGCAATGTGGCCATGTATGCATTCTGTTTCTCTACATGGGCCTGTCTGCACTCATCATCAAACCAGGGGTTTCTCGACGGTGGTGGCTCGAAACCGAGTATATCTGAGGCGGCCTCTCTAATGGCTTTCTGACAACGACTCCATTGCTGTTCTATGGTTTCTGCAGATTGCATCGGGACCTGAGAGAGCTTGAGGGAGACTTGATCGGCGAAGGTTCTGGCGGTCTCCTGCGATTGCAGCTTTCCGACGTTAAATTTTGGTGTTCTTACTCGACTCCGTTGGTTCCGAGAAATTCGCATCCGTACCTTGGCTGCAACAAGGTAATGATCCGAGTCGATGGTGGCTCCTCGAAAGGTTCGGACATCTAGGATGCTGGAGGAGTGTCTGCCGTCGATCGCAATATGATCAATTTGGTTGGTCAACGACCTTCTAGATAGAGAATATGCTCAATGTCCCAGCTGCGACACCAAGATTGTTCTAGGAGATTTCAACGCGAATCTGAGTAAGGACGATACATATCTTTGAACGAGTCGTAGGAAAGCACAGCCTACACAACACCACGTCCGAAAACGGATACAGGCTAATAGACTTTGTGACGGGGCTTAGTCTCCTAGTAGCTAGCAAACGATTCCCACAATGAATTATCGGTTAATCAAATTGATCATATTATATTGAGATCTATGTCAGACATGCCTCCAGCATCTTTGATATCCGAACCATCTGAGGAGCCAATATTGACTCGAATCATTATCTATTTTGTTGCGGCCAAGGTACGTATGCGGACAACGCGAACAGTGTGAAGTCGTGTAGGACCAGTAAAATGTTAACAAAGAGACCGTCAGGACCTGCGCCGATCGTGTCTCCCTCAAGCTCTCTCAAGAGCCGATGCAAGCTGCACAAACCATATAACAGCAATGGAGACGTTGTCAAAGCGCCATTTGATGTATTAACTTTCCAGCCCCCGCCTAGGAGAAATCCTTGGATTGATGATGAGTGCAGAGAAGTACACGCAGAAAAACAAGCCATACGCGGCCCCGTTGCATCGACGAACGAGAGCTGCTCGTGAGCTCAACGATCAAAAAAGAAAGGAGGAGCATGGGCTTTTCAAAAGTAAAAAGAAAGAGAAAATGGAGAGGTGCTATCGCAGGAACGACGTTCGAGAGTTTTACCAAAGAGTAAAATGAACATGGTCGCAGAGATAAGCATGGACACCTCGTAGTTGAATCACAGTCGATCGCATCAGTTCAAGTACAAACATCACCCAATCATACTGCTGCGGTCAATCTTCGACCTGCTTCCGATGCCTCGCCTATCCATCGCTTTGGCACAACTTTGACTAAAACTAAATGGAACCAACGTCTCAAAAAACTCCAAATCCTTCAAAGGTGCCCCACAAATTGCTAATGTCCAATGGGTGACCGAATTCTTCCTCAAGCACTACTACATCAACCTGACTAACTACCTAAAAACTGGCTCCGGCTTCTTTAGAATATCACTACCCTCTAAATACGAATGGCTATTTACAATCCTATTTGGCACAAACTGTACTATAGGTAATGTGACTACATATAAGCCTAAAACTAATCCTAAGGAGTCCTAGTTGTAAGCTCACTTCTAATGCCTCTAACCCTGATCCGAATTGGAGCTTCAAAACGGGTAAGTTTTCCATTTTTTCTCCAAAGTTGCATTCCTCCCCCTCTTCCATTCACAATATTACTTCCTCCAATTACATTTCCCCTAATCCCATTATAGCCAATAAGAAGCACTTCTCTTGTAAATGAACACCCTCCGATTTTGGATCCTCTTCTTCCGGTCCCTCGGGGTCTTCCAAGCTAGTTGAGAAGACCCCGCCGTCTAATGACCTCGATGGCCGTTATGTGATGTCCAAATTGCGTGATCACTGCCTGTATGAAAACAGTCGTCTCTACCTCGCCTACCTTCATGACAAGCCGGATACCGTCTGTATTGACGGCAAAAGAAAGACCAACTTTATGGTTGCCATCCAACAAGAAGGTCGGCTACTGATCCTGCATTTTTGAGAGAAACCTACGACCGCTTCCATGAGAGTTTTAACATATCTGCCCAAACCGTGTCTAATGACCTCTCTAGTTCTGCTTCTCATATTAGCTTTAAGCGCCCTGCTACCCTCCAAAGAACTCGCAGGGACGCTTAAAACTATTTCTGCCCCTAACTCTTCCATCACAACTCCCTCTAAAGGTATTCTAACTTTGTACTATCAAAATGTAAGAGGCCTCCGCTCCAAAACCTCGACGGTCTATCTTCGCCTTAACTGAAACTAACCTCATTCCTAGTATCCTTGACTCCGAACTTTTCCCTTCCGACTTAGTCGTCCTTCGCGTTGATGGACAGCGTGATAACGCTCTTCCTACTGGTCGTGGGACCCTGTTAATCATCAGTACCCGCTTAGATGCATCACTCGTTCCAATTCCTAGCTTTCACTCTTTTGAACTTGTTTGCGCCAAAGCACATGTCTTAAAAAAGGATATTTACATCCCTTGCTACTACGTCCGTCCCTCACAACCTGCCTTGGTCTACCAGCTTGCTGCTGATGCTATTGACTCTCTCTTCCTTGAAACTGACCCTAGCGATGACTTCATCATTGTTGAGGACTTCAATCTTCCATTTCTGCAATGGACTCCATCAGAGGACGAGTGTTTTCTCGTTCCTATTAATGCTTCCTCTGACAAGGAAACCTTCTTTACCGCTCGTCTTGTAGAGTCTAACCTATTTCAAATGAGCAGGGTCACTATAAACATGATCTAACTTGGGCTTCTTCTGAAAACCTTTGTTCCTTCAACTTTCGGAAGGCCGACTTTGATGCGCTTAACAACTTGGTTAATGATATAGACTTTAGTCTTTACATGACTGATAATACGCCCGTTCCCGTTGCACTAGAATACTCTACACTGATCTCTTTAACTGTATCATCCAATCTGTTCCTTGCGTTTCTCGGGAAAATTGTTCCTCATGACCTCCTTGGTACAATAAAGAACTACGTACTCTCCGAATATTAGAAACAAGTCATGGAAAAAGTATTTAATCTCCAATTCCGCCCTATGATTATGTGAAGTACCAACAGTCCTTCCAACGCTTCCCTACTCTCAGTGAATCTATTTATGATTCATATCTAGAAAGAATACAGACGTATCTAATTCCTGATCCCTTCTTCTTCTTATCGGGTGCTACAGTTCGGGGTGAACCTGGGCCTCAACCAACAGGATCTTCTAGCTAGCACGATCTTTTGCTAGCCTTTTCCATTGCCAAACACCCAGTTGGCTGAGGTCCTCTTCCACCTGTGTGTGCCATCTCAAGTGCGGCCGTCCTCTGTTTCTTCGTCCCTCGGGGTTGGATTCAAAGACTCTCCGGGCTGGAGCTGTGGTGTCCATTCGCTCTACACGGCCTAGCTATCTTAGGCGTTAAATTCGTAGACGCCTGACTAGACTCATGTCGCGGTACAGCCCGTAAAGTTCGTGGTTTAATCTTTTCCTCCATCCCCCGTCTGCATTTATAGGACGGAAAATCACACGCAAAATCTTTCTCCCAAAATGACCAAGGAGCTTTTCATTCGCTTTTGATAGTGTCCATGCTTCTTCGCCTTACTGCAGGACCGGGATGATAAGGGTCTTGTATAGAGTCAACTTTGTCGTTCGGGAGAGAGCTCTATTACTCAATTGCCTCCTGAGCCCAAAGAAACAGCGATTGGCAAGAGTGATTCCGCGTTTGATTTCGGAACTGATGTCGTTGTTCCAGGTCACTGCAGAGCCAAAGTTGACGAAGTCCTTAACTACCTCTGGCCTTGGCGTCGGTGGTGGGCGCACTTTTTTGATGAGTTTTTTGAGGAGTTTTGAGGATTTGGAATAAATTGTGCCTCTTGTGCTGGCCAGTGATTTTTACACTAATCATTTCTAATCTGATTCATCGCCCTGTCGAAATCCCTTTTGGGACGTCAAAACTATCGGTAAGGTGTTCACCGATTCGGATGGAGCAGCGAGCATTCTCCAAAGTCATTCTGCATAGTCTGACGAGTTTAGCAGGTATGTCAAAGGTAGACACAGCGTTGTATAGCTCGTCTCTAATTACGCTGTTGTATGCGGCTTTGAAGTCGACAAATAGGTGATGAGTGTCGACTTGAAATTCATTGGTTTTTTCCAGGATCTGCCGTAGTGTGAAGATTTGGTCGACGATAGACTTCCTTGGCCTGAATCCGCACTGATAAGGACCTATCAGCTTATTTACAACAGGCTTCAGACGTTCACACAAAACGGCAGAGAAGATTTTGTAGGCGATGTTAAGGAGACTTATTCCTCTATAGTTGGCGCAGTCAGAGGGGTCTCCTTTCTTGTGGATCGGGCATAAGATGCTAAGGCTGCACTCCTCGAGCGTGCTTTCCTCCGACTATATCTTACAGATGAGCTGGCGCATGCTTCTAAGCAGGTCATATCCAGCTGCCTTGAAGAGCTTAGCGTACAATCCGTCCGCGCCAGCAGCTTTATTCGACTTGAGTTTCGATATGGCAATCTTAACTTCGTCGAGGCTAGGGGGACGGAATTCTCTGCGGTGTTCGTCGTTAAGAAATGGATCATTCTGCCTGACAACGGCATATTGACTAACATCACCGTTATACAGTCTGCATAAGTGGTTTTTCCATATTCTCAGCATCGACTGCGGTTCTACTACTAGGTGTCCGTTCTCATCCCTGCAGGCCTCCGTTCTGGCCTTATAACCATGGCATGTTCGCTTTATCTGTTGATAATACTTTCGAACGTCACGCCTGCAGTAACACCTCTCCAAATCCTCAATCGCGCGCTTCTCGTGCGGGGATTTCTTTCTTCTAAGAAGCTTATGCTCCTCTCTTGTTTTTAACTTGTAGAGCTCACGAGCTGATCTTGTTCTGCTATACAGCGAGGATTTATGTGCCTCCTACTTCGCTGTTTGAATCCTCCTGCACTCGTCATCGAACCAGGTGTTTTTTCGCGGTGGAGCCAAGAAGGCCAAGACCTCAGATGCAGTGCCTTTCAGGGTTGATTTGCAAAGGTTCCACTGCTGGTCTATTGACAGCATGGAGGGTTAGGTTGTATTGGAGAGCTTAGGAGAGACGCCACCGGTAAAAGCACGAGCGGTTTCTAGTGATAGTAGCTTCACTTTGTATTCTTACTCTACACCGCCGCGATCGAGATATCCGTAAGCACATCTTTACTACTACAAGATAGTGGTCCAAGTCGATGTTAGCTCCTCGAAAAGTTCGAACCTCAAGAATAGTGGAGTAGTGTCGATCGCGATGTGATCAATCTGTTTAGTGATGGATTGATCTGGCGACCGCCAGGTGTATATCGAGGTGCGGGAAGCGCGTACTGGCTAGAAGGAGATTTCGCCCCATAGTAAGATTTATCAACCTGTCCCCGTTATCGGATGTAGTGTCGTGTAGGCTACGTTTACCGAAGAGTCGTTCAAAATTGCTTTCCTTACCCAGCTTAGCATTGAAGTCTCTTGGTACAATTTTCAAGTCATAGCTGGGACATTGGGCATACGTTCTGTTTAGGAGATCCTAGAACTCATCTTTGGTGCAATCATCCTTGTCTTCCATGGGGGAGTGGACGCAGATAAGGCTGATAGTAATAAATTTAGCCTTGATACGGATCGTTATGAGGGTTGCGCCCACATGCCGAAAGCTTAGGTCTTTTTGCGTTAGTCGACCTCGAACAACAAATCCGCATCCGAACAATCGTTGTCCTCTCTCCCGATAGCAGTCGCCGTAGTAAATGTCGCAGTTTTTCATCTGCTTTATACCCGGTCTATTCCATCGCATTTCCTGGATGGCGGTTATGTCGGCTTTATAGCGGTCTAGGGCGTCCGCAAGTTGTTCGGCTGCACGTGGCCTGTTTAGGGACCTAACATTCCACGTACAAAGCCGAAGATCATTGTCCTTTTTTCGTTGTTTGCAAGGGTTTTATCCGAGGCTTGTGGTGAGTTTGTAGTTACGGCTTACTAGGCCGTAGCCCAACCGACTAAAGCAGTCTTTATTCCCAAAATAGGAAAAGAGGACTACTCACTGGCCAAGAGTTTTAGACCAATTAGTGAAACATACTTCCTGCTGTAAATAATGGAGAGACTGGTAGTGACGCACGTGCGCAAAGTTGCCTTTGAATGCATCCTCTTTCGGAGATGCAACATACTTATCATTGCGGAAAATACTGCGAGACTGCGCTTCAAAACCTAGTTGGAAGAATTGAATGCGCGCTCGAAAGGAAAGAGTACGCGTTGGCATTTTCGTCGATATTGAGGGAGCTTTTTATAACGCAACTTTCATCATCATGGCCTATGAAGCACTAGTCCTATGGATCAAAGCAATGCTCATGCACAGGACTTTGACCGCTGTTGCAGGCCTCGGCCAGTGTGCCAAATCCGCCGAAAACAGGGACTGCCCGCATGGCATGGCTTCCTGTCTCCGCTGTTACGGTGCATGGTGGTAGACTCTAAGCTTGATGCTCTCAATGCCTCTGAAATCTGTGCCCAGGCCTATGCGGAC
This sequence comes from Eumerus sabulonum, assembly GCA_951905685.1. NCBI lineage: Eukaryota > Metazoa > Arthropoda > Insecta > Diptera > Syrphidae > Eumerus > Eumerus sabulonum. Next base: position 14,968,654 of record OX645060.1, read on the forward strand.
GATGTTGCCGTTCTTTCTGTCGGCTCATGCTTAGCGACTGTCTGTGTCAAAGCACAGGCGGCGCTAAATGTGATCGATGATTGGTGTACCAGAAATGGTACCGATGTCGTTCTCTTTAAGAGAAGGAGGAAAAATACTAATATGACCAGCTGGTACTAAAAGGCAATTCCATACCGATATCCAAGGAGGCTAAGTATCTAGTAGTCATCTTCGATAGCAAGCTTCTCTGGTCAAAGCATGTTGAGTCAAAAACCACCAAAGCGCTGTCAACTTTCTGGCAATGCAAAGGAGCTTTTGGCAAAACATGGGGCTTGTCGCCGGCAAAGATCCGCATCTACATGGCAATGATAAGACGTGTAATCTCATATGCATCGGTTGTCTGGTGGAACAGACTAAAACGCAAACACGTCGTAGCCTCTTTCATCAAACTCCAAAGAATGGTTTGTCTCAGCTGTACGGGGGCTTTCCCCAGCACACCGCTGCTGTAGATGCTATGATAAGCCTTCCACCGCTAGATATATTTATCGGAGAGTGTGCTCTAAAAGTCATGTCTCGTCTCAAGAGAAATAGTTCTTGGTACAATTCGCACAGGAATAACAGTGTGCTGCGCAAAAAATGTCCTGCAACCCCGGATACTGAACCTGGAAAGGATAGTGTTCGCAATCTCACGGATGGCTCCAAGTCTGGGTGGGGGTCTGGAGCTGGGGTTTCTTTGAGCGCGAAAACATCCGACCGCAGATTCTAGTTTGAAAAATATGCGTTTGTCTTTCAATCAGAGGTGCACGCAAACCGAATGGCCATACACTAAGTTGTGAAGCATAGCTGAAAGGAAAAAAGCATGTGCGTATCTAGTGACAGCCAAGCTGCACGTAAAGCTGTGGCCAACCCTTTTACTAACCCCAAATTCGTGCATGAACTCAAGACTTTTTGAACAGTGTCGTTAGATTAAATTCATTAAAGCTTGTATGGGTTTTAGGTCACTGCGGGATCCCAGGAATCTCTTATGAACTCGCTGGAATGGATCCAGAGGAGAGTTTCTCAGGACCTGGACCCGCTATAGAACTACCTACGTCCACAGTAAATTCCTACATTAATAATTCGGTTTTTAATACCCACAACCGTAGATGGAGGGATTATCCAGGATGCAGGATGAATAAGCGCGCATGCCCTGATATCTGCGAGAAATCCGCAGCATTCTTCCTGTCCTTAAGGAGGATTGACTGCAGAAGACTTGTGGGAGTCATTAGGGCCATTACAGTTTTGTAATCATCAAATACTAATCGAAGAGTGCATGCTAAGCACTCGTCTTCCCACATAGTCGTCAGAATTAGGTACTATGCCATTAGATATATTTTTTTTTACATTTTAAAAGCATTTTATTAATAACTTTTCCAAACAACTTATTCTAGGTAAAACGCTTAAACCTGTCTTAAATATCTTATCTATTTTACGTAGCATACTGGACCTGAGCGGGCACTCTAAGCTATACAGTATATTTTTAATTTTGTCTTTCGACGTCTATTCTATTTGTTGTGGAATTTGTTTATTAGTTTATTAGTATTAAGGCTAAGAAAAATTAGTTAAAAAAAACTTAGCATATTATTAGTGAGCATAACCTTAAAACTAACTAAAACTACACTCCTAATCTAGCCTATCCTATTTTATCTGTATGTATATACATATGTATATATATGTACATGCATAGACATGTATATATAAATATATATATACATACATACATATACATAGCTTACAGCTAACCTAACTAACCTAACTAACCTTACTACTACCTAATCTATATTTAGCAATTGGCCTTTTATATAATGTTTTTTTTATGACGCTAGGCCCAAAGGATTCAGCGACGGAGACTGTACAAGCCACCAGAAACGTTGCGTTTGTCGAGCAACGTCTGCTCGATCCTGATCTGACATTGCCATACTGAAACGGAGTCGCCCCGGCTCACGGAGTGCTACATCCCGTTCGTAAGATAAGCTCTTTTCCACAGACCTACGGGCCACGTGGAAGATTAACGGAATTGCCGATTTGTCCTGTATCAGTTCGCGGTTGTCGTAATGTAAAAACGCTTCTGGAGGAACAAAGCCTCTAAGACGTGCTCTCTCGTGATATAACTCATTTGGGTAATAAGGGCCAGATTTCAAGTTATTGGTCGAAGTCATCGTCCTTGCAACGTGACTTCGAATCAGTTTGATCAAAAAGTTGTCAATCCTAATAATTTTGACTCTATTGTATATGACCTCGTTGGGATAGTATTTCATGTACTCGGATTCTGGTGTTCTGTGCAATGAGAGACAGGTCCTTAGACATTGTCTCTCAAACACTCGAATCCTTTCCATCAGGCTTGCACTCACATTAAACCAAACGGGACATCCATAGGCGATCATGGGCCTGATTAAAGCCATGTAACAGATTATTTTGACTTTCTTATCAAGTTGGCTGCTATGAAACAGCCATCTCAACAGAGTGAAAGCTCCCCGAGCCCTGGCCAAAGCAACATCTATATGTTTATTAAAATACAGATATTGATCCAACCAGATACCGAGGTATCTGACTACATTTTGGTTCGCCAGTGGACGCCCATCCGGACCAGTTATGGAGAATTTTCGCCAGTTTTTCCTGGTATCCCTAGAGGCCCCAGACAATGGCGTTCTAAACAAAATAGTTTCCGATTTTCGGAAGTTGATTTTCAGTTTCCAGTCATTACAAAACGTTTGAATTTTTTCGAAGTCACGTTGCAAGAGAGTAACTATGACGTCAATCGTTGGACCTGTTCTATACGCGACTAGGTCGTCTGCGTATGCTATCGAGTGACGAAGCGCAGCTATCAGACCACTGACGTAGATGTTGAAAAGGATCGGCGAGTTCACCGTGCCTTGTTGTAGACCATTTTTGATATCAAATGTTTGAGAAGAAGTCACGTTGGCAATTTTTACAACGAACTTTCTTCCCATTAACATATCATAGATCATATACAGCAGTGGTTTACTTATGCCTAGCTGGTTAAGCCTGTAGTAAAGTCCCTCTAACCATACGGTGTCGAAGGCTTTTTCCAAGTCAACCAGGCAGGCACCTGTGCATTGGTTCTTGCATCTGTTCCATTGGATATCCGACACGAGCTTCGACGCTGCATGAATAGTACCATGCCCCGCCCTGAAACCGAATTGGTTATCCGGAATGATGTCTTTGTCCTCAACCCATTTTGAAAGGGCTCTGTGAATCATCTTCTCGAATACCTTGCTGATGCTCGGAAGGAGACTTATCGACCGCAGATTTTCCGGGTTGGACGAATCTTTTCCTTTCTTGGGGATGGGCTGCACCACCGCTGTTTTCCAACGCACCGGATAATATGCATTATTCAGCGCGTTGTTAAACAGGATAGTGTATGCCTCTATAGCCATCGGTGGAAGGTGACTCGAAGATCGTTTGAAGCTCTACCGTCGATACAAAAGGGGGGTTAGGCCCGTCGTTGCCGACGACATTGTTTGCCATGAAATCGTCCCTGAACCTGGTGATACCATTGTTCTCGGCTCGCCAATGTTCGATGTCATTTCGGAGATCGAAGTGGTGGAGCAGAGCCCTGTTCTCCAGGTCGTGGTTCGGGCGAATGTTCTCATTCACCTTATACACTTCCTGAATGACAGCCCCCACTGTTGCCACTTTCTCCTGTGGATCTTCGATCACAAAGAAGTCGTCATCCAGAACAGCATCTTCTGGATCTATGCCATTAGATATGTAAGCAATAGTATGGACTATAGCCGGTCATGCTTTGTGTCCACCTTTGACCAAGGATACATGAAAATTGACTGACAGATGATAAATTGGCGGACCGTCTAAAAAACGATCTGTTAGTGTGTTCCTAATCTCGATTGAGTAGTAAGAGTTTTTCATTTTCGTCATGCACAATAGAACGAACTGGGAGGATACCAAAACTAGCCTTGGTCCTGTCCAAGCTCTTCTCCAATCGCCTTTTTGTCCCACCAATTTTCTTACAGAAAACAGTAAGACCCACATTATTTATGTCTCTTTTGTATATTCATAATGAATGGCACGAATGGCTTGAACGCCCTGAGTTATGGCTACAAAAAAATTTACTAAGAATAAACTATAATTTTTCGGTATTATAACCAATGAATAACGTGACCAGATGAGGCCAGTTATTGAAATTGTTGTTGCTTGTCTAATAGATATTCGTTCCACCGGACGATTTATGAGGTCACTAAGACCGGCCGCTACAAGACCCTAAAAATGGAAAATCAAATAAAAGTCAATAACAGGCAAATTCGACTATATCGAACTAAAAATTCATTGCAAACAAAGGTGTAGCCCCTTTACTAGCTGTCAACAGTCCACAACATCTAGATATTTGATCTTCTATACATACAACACCTCAGATCAAAAGCAATATAATGCTCCAGAGGAAGTTGATTAGAAATCGCACAATCTTTTCTGGCTACGACCTAAATTCACCAAAGTTAGAACTTACCCATTTGAATAGAGGCGCCCAAAAAAACACAGTTTTCGGACCTAGAATCGGTTAAAATCAAATAGAAGATCATATCCTTCGACTTTGATTGGTAGGAAATCACTTACCAGCCGGATGTTCCCACAAAGGACGGAGTTTGGCTGGAACGAATTTGTCAAAAGCCGATATTGTCTTTTGGTATATTTTCGACATGTCTCAAGGCATTCTTTAATATTTGCTCTCTTTCTCTGTCCTCCGAATAGGTCCTATATACCTTGCGCACAATTTTTTTTTAATTTTTTATTTTTATTAAACACGAATTTTGCTACATGCCAGGACTGTAAGATTTAATTAACTGATTTGATAGAACTCGATTGAGGATTGTCAAACACGGTTAAGTGCTTTGAAATTTATATTTTTTTTTCAATAAACAGGTGACTTACGTCGTCAATGAATGAGAGGTGAGGATTGTCAAGACCATAACCATGATGATGGCTATGAAATCAGGCACAATTCCTATAACGTAATACTCGTAAGAAGAGACCGTCCCAATGGAACTCAAGGCATCCGCCAAACTCAAAGTGTCGCCATCTTTATTACAAAAATGTATTAAATATAAGGCCCTCCAATAAGGTCTTCCACGTTTTGACAGATGATAGCGGCCACATTGTTGAAGCTATTTCTGTCGAATTGACCCTCATTTATTCAGTCTGTTTTGCCAAATCACTGTGGGGGGACATAGGGGTCAACAAGATGTGCAAATGATAAAATCGTTTTATCAAAATGGTTGTCCTGTTCGCGTAATGTTCCATTTTACGGTCGATATAATCGTCCTACCGACAGAGTAGTAGTAGTAGTAGTGGACTAAGAGTGGAGGGCATGGGCTCGGACATACAGGGTAAAGTTGTTAATTGCTCTCAACCTGGCGAGATGCCAGCAACGATCCCTGTTTAAATGCCCGGGTCAAGTTGACATACGGCCTCCTCGCGGCGCCCTCTGGATAGCCTCTTCAACAACCGTTGGGAGGTGAACAAACGTATGCAGCGAAAAAAACCCCGACCAGAATGGCGGTTGTGCTGCGGGCTAACAATCCGCCCACGTAAAAAGCCTAAAAGTTATGAATGAGCAAGATGCCTCGGATACACGGACGGATACTCGACGACGACAACGCACGAAAAAGGAACACGATTTGGGAGTATGCTCCTGGAATGTCAGAACCCTGTACACTCCCGGAGCTGCTCATAAACTAGAAGGAATCGTCACGCAGTACAAGGCTGATATAACTGCGGTCCAGGAAATACGCTGGATAGGAAACGGTATGATTAGGAAGAAGAATTGCGACATTTATTACAGCTGTCACAAAAGGTTGCACTTACTGGGATGCGGATTTGTCGTGGGAAAGCGGTTAAGGTCGAAGGTCATCGACTTTAAACCTATAAGTGATCGCCTGGCTGGGATCCGCATCAGAGGCAGATTTTATAACATCAGCCTTATATGTGCACACGCCCCTACCGACGAGGCTGAAGACCCTATCAAGGAGGACTTCTATGACCTCCTGGACAACGCCTACGGAGCTTGTCCGGAGTACGATGTAAAAATCGTGCTCGGGGACGTCAACGCCAAAATCGGAAAGGAAAACACCCTTGGCGGAGTAATCGGAAAGCACAGCCTCCACGATACAACAACAGATAACGGCTTCCGACTCGCTGACTTTGCGACAGCTCGTAATGCGGTGATAAGTAGCACAAGATTCCATCGCCAGCGAATCCACACAGTAACCTGGCGATCTCCGGATGGTCGAACCGCCAACCAAATCGACCATGTGCTCATTGACGCAAGGCACTCGTCAAACATCCTGGATGTGCGAACATTCAGAGCGGCAAATGTCGACTATGACCACTTCCTCGTAGCAGCAAGATTCAGAGCTCGGCTGTCCATTGTCAGAAAGCTGCACCAGCCCATCAGGAGGAGGTTCGACATTGGGCGCCTGAGCACACAGGGAGCAGGGAGCAGCTGAGCGAAAGACTCTACGGTATGCCTACGTCGAACACAAATGCCAATAATATGTGGCTGCATTGCCGCTCAGCCATTCAGGAAGTAGCCGAAACCACCTTAGGATACCTACCACCCCCGACAAGAAACCCGTGGTATGATAGCGAGTGTGAGCAGGAAAAGGCAGCAACCGACGAGGCGTACCAAAAGGCGCTGCAGAGGAAAACCAGGACAGCGCAAGAAGAGTACCGAGCCAGAAGAAGGGGTAGAAAAAACTGCGAAAAAAGAAAAGAATCTTCGCAGCCTCCCAGCTCAAGGATATCAAGGAGTCTAGGGATAAACATAAAACACGAGCCTTTTACAAGAAAGCCAAAGGACTTGCAGGAGGCTTCAAAAAGGGCACCCAGGCTCTTCGAAACTGCGAGGGTAATTTTGTCACCGACCCGCAGGGAATAGTGGATGTACTTAAGCAGCATTTAAAGCAGCTGCTTAAAGAGCATGACCAAGAGAGAGTGGTAGGCACCGAGGAAATCCCAACTCCAGCCGCTGAAGTAGTCCTCCCACCCAGCATCGAAGAAGTCGGCACAGCTATTCAGAAGCTAAGAACAACAAGGCCGCAGGCTCAGACGGCTTGCCATCAGAGCTCTTCAAGGCTGGCGGCGATGTTCTCGTAGGGAGCATGCACGAGATCATCTGCAGAATTTGGGAAGATGAAAGCATGCCCGACGACTGAAATACCAGCTCTATATGTCCCATCCACAAAAAAGGCGATCCTACCTCTTGCAAGAACTATAGAGGTATATCCCTGCTCAATGTCGCATACAAGATCCTGTCCAGCGTATTGTGTGAACGTCTAAAACCATTTTGCATTGCACTAATCGGCAGCTACCAGTGCGGCTTCCGGCCCGGCAAATCAACTATAGACCAAATTTTCACACTTCGACAAATCCTGGAAAAGACCAACGAGTTTCGAACCGATACACACCATCTTTTCATCGATTTCAAAGCCGCATACGACAGCATTCATCGTGAAGCACTGTTTGGGGCGATGGCCGAATTCGGGATCCCGGTAAAACTGATCCAGTTGTGTCGCGCCACGCTAAAAAACACGCGATGCACCGTGCAACTCGGTTCTAGGACCTCGGAACCATTCGAAACATGCACCGGATTTCGGCAAGGAGATGCGCTGTCATGTGACTTCTTCAACCTGGTGCTGGAGCATATAGTGCGACGGGCAGGCGTCAACAGGGAAGGCACTATCTTTTACAAGTCCATCCAGCTGCTAGGATACGCGGATGATATCGACATCATCGCGTGTTCTCGCCGTGGCATTGTGGAAGCATTCACAGCGATTGAAGAACAGACGAAACCACAGTGGAGATCCGGCATAGAATCGCCCTTGGCAACCGCTGCTACTTCGGCTTGTCCAAACAACTGGGGTCAAAACTACTGTGAGGAAGGTGAATGGAGAAGAAGACACAACCGCGAACTCTACGAGCTGTACCAAGATGTGGATGTAGTCCGGAAGGCAAGGATCCGTCGACTACACTGGCTCGGCCACATCGGGCATCAACGCTACAGCTAAGAGGGTCTTCGACTCCGAGCCTCCTGGTTCGAGAAGAAGAGGAAGACCGAACCTCCGGTATAAAGACCAATTAATGGGGAATGTAAGACATCTTGGTCTTGACAACTGGAAGCAGCGTGCCCGGGACCGTCAAGGATGGAAGGCAGCTATAGCTTAGGCTCAGATCCTCCATGGATCGGTGGCCTGATAAGTAAGTAAGTAAGTAAGTTGATTAAGAGTCCACTGGTTTAGTAAATTATAAATCAATACCCGTATATCAGTGAAACGCAACTTGCTGAATTTTGCATTCTGACTTGAGCCCGCATCCATGCAAAATCCAACTTACCCAGGAGCTGAAGGTTAACGACCATAGACAACTATGTGTGTTCACTGAATGTGCTTTGGAGCAGTTGGAACCTGGCTCTAATTTTCAGGAGAGCCGCGATGAGAGCCATACGTCAACAAACAAAATTGTCAAATTTGGGATGACACCAATCCACATGAGGGAGCGAGCAAACAGAGCAGAGAAGTTGATCGCGTTTAACTTCGATCGAGCTTCGATCCCTGTCCGTGCTCAATCCAAGTTGGCACACAGCCTCGGCGTGGCCTGTCCAACCCCTTGTTCCTGGAGAAAGAGGAACCTGGCCCTCGAGGGTGCGGATTGTGCTTAGGAGTAACATCCCTATCACGTAAGAACCCACTTGTTCTGGTTGCGTTTTTTTTTTTTAAGTATAGATACGAGTTGTTACAAAATGGCGAGAATGAAAGGCATACCTGTTGTAAGGGGCGAGGCGCTGCTGGAGTGCTGCCTTGCTCCAAAGTTGGGAGTTTTTCTAGGTTAGTGCCAGACCTCGAGCTTTGCGGGGCTCATCTGGAAGTGACCTTACGGTCACGAAGCTCCACCGGTAGCTATAACCTGGCTATAACAGGAGCCCCCGCGACTGGCGGTCGGTACCTCGTTGCCTGACATCGGTCCCGGCCTGTCTATGAGGTAGGCCCCCTAGTGGGAGTATCGTGGTGGCGGGTAGTGGAAAATGTTTTTGGAATTATATCCACAAGATTTAGAGTTTTGCTGACCACTATCAATTAAAGCCCTGAAAAGATGACGGACATTGTACTAGCAGTATGTTACGTTTACAATTTTTGACGTGATAACGTCTTATAAATCGATGAACACCGGCCGCACGTACGAAAAAGTATGACTCATTGTCACGTTCCGCCTGAGTTGAGCGTGCAAGCGAGAGCGGGAAGTAAGCGATAGAGAGGCATCTATTTTGCCTATGGGATAGAATCTTGCCTGCATACTTGGGGGCATAAAAAATTGTGCGATGACGTAGGCATACTTTTAGGAGTAATCAGTAATCCAGATGATACATACATACTTTCTTTCTGTTTTTTTTTTTAGAGACTCGCGCATGTTCAAGAGTTTTTGTTTTTTTTTTTTATATTCTCTTATGATGTGTTGACACGCACAACTTGCAATGGTTTGGGGTCGTTGATGTTCGTTCACTACTCTCAGGGGTGGTTGTCCTAGATAGGACGAGAGCCGACCAAATTCCGCGTTGGTTATAGTCCGAAGTAATTCGTTCGAGCACTTTGGTATTACATACGCAGAGGATGAATTTCAGTTGACTGTGAGTGTTATGCCTGCAGCAGTACGTCTGGTCACTTTCCATTCACAACTGCGTTGCATACTTTTTGTCCGTATAGGAATTATGTACTTTTTCTTGGCTATGAAGCGAATTTGAATTATAGACCTTCCGCTCGGCGGTCGATGATGTTAACCACTGAACCACGGCATAGGGAGATAGCCAAACGATTCAAAATTCACGAATCAAGTGTCTCGCGTGTATTGGCAAAGTTTCGACGCAATCAATCCCTTGTAACCATTCATTCGGGTGGTCGACCTCGAAAGATGGATAAACAAACTTATAGGAAGAAGTGAAAGAGCCTACGGTTAGAGTCATCCTCCACGATTAGTTTATGGGCGAAGACCATTGCTTCTTTCTTCAGTTGGAGATGAATAGGTGGCAGGTCTGTGATGACTTCTAGTGCTGCTGTGGGGGTTGTTCTCATGGCCCCGGTGATACAGATGCAAGCTAGTCTTTGCAGTTTGTTGAGCTTGGCTTGCACTGATACTTTTTTTGTTTTGTGCCACCAGACGGGCGCAGCATATGTGAGAATTGGTCTGGTGATTGCTGTATATAGCCAGCGGGACATTTTGGGGCTTGTGCCCCAATTTTTGCCAATGAGACTTTTGCTAGTCCATAATGAGATCCTGGCTTTCTCTATGGTCTTTGTAATATGAGAGTTCCAATTGAGCTTTTCGTCTAGAGTTATCCCTAGATGTTTGACTTCTTTTGAGAACTCTATCGCTTCACCAAAGAGGGTAGGGTTGGTAAGTTTGTGCCTATTCCTCATTTTGGTGAAGGCGACTATAGTAGTGCTTTTGCCAGGGTTGACCTTTAGTCAACCCCCCCCCCCCCCCCCCCCCCTTCCTTGAGGGCATCCTTTCGCGGTATTTACGCTGATTTTATCATTGCCTAGTGAGGTGTTTATGTTCCTATTGCTAAGCATGTGTTGGATCCAATTGCATGTGATGTTATCCACCCCTGTGCTGAGGATGCAACGTTTTATTTGGGTGTAGTCGGTGTTGTCGAAAGCACCCTCTATATCGAGAAAGCAACCTATCGCAATTTCTTTGTCGCTCAGAGATTTGTTGATCCGAGCTGTTAGCTCCTGAAGAGCATGCGTGGTCGATTTCCCAGGCTGGTAGGCATATTGGTTTTTGTGAAGTGGTGATCTTTTCAGGGCACCGTCGCTGATATGCGTATCCAGAATTTTTCCATTGTTTTTAGCAAGAAAGAGGTAAGGCTTATCGGTCTGTAGGACTTAGGCAGGTCTGTGAATTTTACCCTTACCTCTGTCCAGCTTGTCGGTATGTATCCCCATGCATAGCTGGTTCTAAAGATGTTAATAAGCATGGGGCTAATTTGCGCACTTCCTTTCTGAAGGAGGGCTGGGAAAATGCCATCCTCCCCCGGGGATTTGTACGGGTCAAAAGAATTAATGGCCCATTTTATGCTTCCCTCGTAGAAAATGTTTCGTGCTCTCTTCCAGACCTCCCTGTTGGGTCTAGTTGCCCTGATCTGCGGAGGTATGTAAGAGAGATTAGAGGGAATGATGTTGGAGTCTGGGAAATGCGTACTGGTTAAAATTGTTGGTACTTCTGTACCATTCTCCGCGTGGCCGTGGTGCTCTGGTTAACATCATCGACCGTCGAGCGGAAGGTCTATAGTTCAAATTCGTTTCATAGCCAAGAAAAAGAAATTCCTATACGGAAAAAAGTATGCAACACAGTTGTGAATGGCAAGCGACCAAACGTACTGCCAAAGGCATCTTCATCCGCTTTTGTTAAGGTCCAACCTCTGCGCCGTAAAGAAGGACTGGGATGATCAAGGTCTTATATAGTGTCACCCTGGTTTTCCGAGAGAGGGCTCTACTTCTCAATTGCCTCTTGAGCCCAACAAGCTCAACAGCGGTTGGCAAGAGTGATTCTGCGTTTTATCGCAGCGCTGCTGTTGTTGTCGTCGGTCATCAGTGAGCCAACGTAGACGAATTCCTTGACCACTTCAAAGTTATATCCGCCCATGGTGACGTTCTGGCCAATACGTCGGTGTTGACCATCTCTTTTAGATGAAGGCAGATATTTTGTTTTACCCTCATTAACCTTGAGACCCATCCTAGCCGCTTCTACCTCAATGCTTACAAAGGCCTCCTTGAGGTCTCAGTGTGTCCGTCCAATCACGTCAATGTCGTCGGCGTACGCAAGCAATTGCGTAGACTTGAAATAAATCGTACCTCTTGTGTTGGCCAATGACTCTTGCACGATCTTTTCAAGTACGATGTTGAAAAAGTTGCATGATAGCACGCCACCTTGCCTAAATCCTTTTTTAACAGCAAATGTCTCGGTTTGCTCATAACCGACTTTAATGAAGCAGCGAGAATTCTCCATTGTCATCCTGCATAGTCGGACGAGTTTAGCAGGGATGTTTAAACTAGACATGGCTTTATATAGCTCTTCTCTATACACGCTGTCATATGCAGCCTTGAAATCGATGAAGAGGTGGTGAGTGTCGATTTGGTATTCCTGAGTCTATTGTGGATTTACCTGGCCTGAAGCCACACTGATAAGAGCCAATCAGGTTATCCACAAACGGTTTCAGGCGTTCACACAATACGGCAGAGAAGATCTTATATGCGATGTTGAGAAGACTCATTCCCCTATAGTTAGCGCAGTTATAGGGGTCTTCTTTCTTATGGACCGGGCAAACGATGCTGAGATACCATTCGTCGGGCATGCTTTCCTCCGACCATACCTTGCAAATGAGATGGTGCATGCACCTTATCAGCTCATCTCCAGCCGTCTTAAGAAGCTCAGCAGACAGGCCGTCTGCACCTGATTGATTTCGTCTGGGTCGGGTGGATGGAATTCTCCTACAAGCAAGCTTTCGATGCACCCCCCTAATTCCATTCTCTTCAAAATATTATAATTCTTTTTTGAGTTTATGTTCTATTTCTAATCTTTTGTGTTGTTTCCTGGGTTTGAAACCTTCGTCATTGCTTTGTTAATCACATTCTCTAATTTGTTTTTTAATGAAACAGTTGCAGTATTAATAGCGGAGAGAGATGTAACTGGTGTGTCTTGATCTTCAAGATCAAAACTTCACTGTCTGGTTCATTATCATTACTTTTAACCTCTAGGCGTTTTATAAGAGGAATCAATATTTTTGTAATATAACCTTTTTTTAAGTTTAGGACATAAGTCTGTATCCGTTTCGATTTCGTTTTGTGAAGCGTTGTGTAAATATTTCAAAACTTGAGATATGTTTGTTCGTCTTTGCCTTATTCTATAGTTCAGAGAATTTATCAATTCAATACTTATTTTACTTTTTTGTGCAACAAGCGTGTCAATCATAAATGTAAACGTCGTGTCTGCAGCAAGAAGATTAGAATCTCTTCTGCATAGGGCTTCGACTGCTAATTTAATTTGTGCCAATGCATCAATGATTTCAGCAACATATTTTTTTTTTTTTTTTTTTTTTTGTTGAAGGCTTCTTCTATCCGCTGGAGCACTCAGACGCAAACACTGGTCATTGTACTCCAGACAGACACCTTACATTACTGTATTTTCTCCGTTTTCCGGAGAAAAATTTGAAGAAGCTTCAGTGATGTAGAGCTAAGGGACACACCACGTCGGCTCCAAGGGTGCGCCACCGTATGCGAGCAAAGGCGGGACAATAACAGAGGAAATGCTCTGCGGTATCATCCTCCTCTTCGCCACATGCAGCACAGGTAGGCGTCTCACTGATGCCGAGCACGTAGAGATGCTTGGCAAAAGTCTAATGGCCCGTGATAACTCCCACAAGCCTTCTGCAGTCGATTCTCCTTAAAGACAGGAGGAATGCTGCAGATTTTTTGCAGACATCAGGGCATACGCGCCTAGTCACCTGCAACCCGGGCAATCCCTCCATCTACGGTTGTGTGTGTTAAATACACAATCGTTAATGTAGGAATTTACCGTGGACGCAGGTAGACCTAGAGCGGTTTCAGGTCCTGAGAAGCTCTCCTCTGAACCCATTCTAGCGAGTTCATCAGAGGTCTCATTTCCTGGAATCCCAGAGTGGCCTGGAACCCATACAAGCCTTAGTGAATTTAGTCTTCCGACTCTGATCAAGAAGGACTTGAGTTCAAGCACTAATTTGGAGCTAGTTAAGGAGTTACACACAGCTTTTAGTGCAGCTTGGCTGTCACTACATACGCATATGCTTTCCCCCTTCCACCTGTGCTTCACAACATAGTGCATGGCCATTAGGATTGCGTATATCTCTGATTGGAAGATAGACGCATATTTTCCTAAGGAGAAGTGAAGTCGGATGTTTTCGCGTTCAAAGATGACTCCAGCACCGAACCAACGCCCAGACCTGGAGCCATCCGTGAAAATGCGAAGACTATCCTTTCCAGGTTCAGTATCCAGCCATAGCCAATCCTGACGCCATGGAAACTCGACTGTGAAATTACGACGCAATAGGATGACTGGCGTCAATGCGTCAGAAGGCATGTCCATGAGACAGGGGTCGCAGGACAATTCTTGCGCAAGGACACCGCTATTCCTATGCGAGTTGTACCAAAAGCCGTTTCTCTTCAGACGAGAAATGGCTTTCAGAGCACACCCTCTGATAAATATATCAAGAGGTGGAAGGTTCATCATAGCATCTAGAGCAGCGCCCGGCGTGCTGGGGAAAGCCCCCGTGCAGCTGAGACAAACCGTTCTTTGGAGTTTGGTGAAAGAGGCTACGACGTGTTTGGGTTTTAGTCTGTTCCACCAGACAACCGATGCATATGAGATTATAGGTCTTATCATTGCCGTGTAGATCCAGAGGACCTTTGCCGGCGATAAACCCCATGTTTTGCCAAAAGCTCCTTTGCATTGCCAGAAAGCTGACAGCGCTTTGGTGGTCTTTGACTCAACATGCTTAGACCAGAGAAGCTTACTATCTAAGATGACTCCTAGATACTTAGCCTCCTTGGATATCGAGATGGAAGTGCCTTTTAGTACCAGCTGAGTCATGTCAGTATTTTTCCTTCTTCTCGTAAAGAGAACGACATCGGTCTTGAGAGGATTGACTGACAGCCCATTTCTGGTACACCAATCATCGATCACGTTTAGCGCCGCCTGTGCTTTGAGACGGACAGTCGCTAAACATGAGCCGACAGAAAGAATGGCGACGTCATCCGCATATGCCTGGGCATAGATTCCAGAGGCATTGAGAGCATCAAGCAGAGAATCGACCACCATGCACCATAACAGCGGAGACAGGACGCCACCTTGAGGGCAGCCCCTGTTTACGCCGGATTTGACACACTGGTCGAGGCCTGCATCAGCTGTCAATGTCCTGTGCATGAGCATAGCTTTGATCCAAAGGACCAGTGCTTCATCTACGCCATGATGTCTGGCAGCATTGCACATGCTGTAAAAAGTTGCGTTATCAAAAGCTCCCTCAATGTCGATGAAAATGCCCATGCGCGTACTCTTTCCTTTCGAGCGCGCATTCAATTCGCCCAACTAGGTTCTGAAGCGCAGTCTCGCAAGATTTTCCGCGCTGGTAAGCATGTTGCATCTCCGAAAGAGGGTGCATTCGAAGGGCAACCTTGCGCACGTGCAACTCTACCAGTCTCTCCATGCTTTTCTGCAGGAAGGATGTTAGACTAATTGGTCTGAAGCTCTTGGCAAGTGAGTAGTCATCTTTTCCTATTTTAGGAATGAAGACCACTTTCACTTAGCGCCAAGGAATGGGTATGTGAGCAAGTACTAGACTAGCAGTGAAAATTCTTTTCAAAGTGGGAAACACCTGCCTTATATCTTTTTGCAGCATAACATATACATATATATTCGGTCGGTACCCGGCGATTTGAAACCATTGAAGGATGCAACAGCAAATTCAATGGCTTCAGTCGTAACCACACGCGACGCAATATACCAGCTACGCCGAGTTGTTTTCATCGTTTCAGTTGCAGTTTCCCTTGAAGGAAACGGCAACGAGCCGATGTCGATCTGATTTCCCGGGAAGTGAGTCTCAAACAGTAAACTAAGAGTTTCCGCTTTAGACTCAGTAAAGGTACCATCAGATTTTCTGAGTGCATCTAGCTTTGTCGGTTTTCCCCGTTTGAGGACTTTAACTAACTTGCTAGTCGCACTCAGAGACTTGATCTCTTCGTAGAAGGTCCTATAAGAATCGTTCTTCGATTTACGAATAAGTTTCTTATATTCTTTCTGCTTCGACCGATACTTATTCCAGTCATCTTCCGAATTCGATTTGAGTGATCTATTCAGAAGAATTCTGGCTTCCCTGCGAAGACTTTGGAGCTCGACATTCCACCAGGGGACCAATTTCCTGCAGGGAGGTTTGCTGACAGGACATGCGAGTTCAAAACAACTGGTGATGACGCTATTCAGGTTCTGAACAGCGTTCTCTACCAATTGTTTCGTTCTGAGTTCAGATAGGACTCGAGTGGATTTCTCAAGCTCCTCTCTAAACCGTACCCAGTCGGTCCTTCTCGGATTCCGTCTAGGCTGCAAGGAAGAGATCCCACAACTTAATCGGAATTCGATATATTTATGGTCCGACAGCGTAGCATCAGGCAAGACTCGCCAGTTAGTGATGTCCTTCAGATATCTGTTGGATAAAGTCAGGTCAATCACCTCCTGTCGTCTTGTCGTGACAAAAGTTGGTTGAGAGCCAACATTGTTGATGGTAAGGTCAGACGAGAGAATAAAGTCTAAAAGACGTCCCCCCTTGTATTACACTTGCTGCTGCCCCAAGCAGTGTTTTGGGCATTAGCATCGCAGCACAAGATGAGACCAATCTTTTTGGCTTCACAGTACTCTACGAGTTCAGAAACTACCTTCGGTGGTGGAGGCAGTATCGAGTCGTAGGGAAAGTAGGCAGACGCAACGACGAAGTGTTCTATAACTCCGTGCGTTTTGTAGCTTACTCTAGCAGCCACCAGATCTTGTCCACAAAAGTGCCCAAGTTTGGTTGCCGATAGTGTGTTCGATATGATGAGGCCGACCCTGGGCCTCTCGGATCGCTCATCATAAAGAATCGTAACATCACGTAAACCACCAAGGCCACATAGGCGTTTATTCCACACCCATGGTTCTTGAAGGGATACGATGAGAGGGTTTGTACTACTGCATGCAATTCTGCTACTTAACAGAGCGGTAGCAGCCTTGCAATGCTGTAGATTGATCTGAGTAAAAATCATGGATTCATACTGCAGAGCACGTCCCATCCTTCGACTACTTGACATTGAAATGGAAAGAGATCCTACCAAGGCCAAAGTAGGGGCGTGAATCGTACGCAGATTTCAGAGTTCCGACAGAGGCTTCATCCATCCCCACAACCAGAGTAGAGCCCTCTTTTTTCAGAGAGCCCTTACTCTCCTTGTAGGAGTAGATAACCCAAGCTCTCGTGTCAAGCCCTGGATTCTGTGTGCGTAAGCGCGTCAGCACATCCATCTTATTCCCAGGTTTCCCCGGAATCCGGCAGAAGGCGCGCGTTAATTTCGGGAAACTAACTACCTGGTAAGTAGCAGTTCCCAGAGGGGGAATTTTCGGCACCGTGTTCCTGATCCAGGCCGATGTCTGCTGTGATGAACAGCTAACCACAAATGTGCCATTCATTAAAGCTGACTTTTCTGCCTGTAAACAGAAACCCGTTGCCGAGGCAAGCTCCAGTAGACGATCCTCACGGTGCTTGCAGTCTGCGTTGGTCATTCTACTATCATCGCCAGATTTCCCTATCCTGACCTTTTCAGAGGAGATGGCCGCCTCTCTATAAGAGGGCTGCTTCTCTCGACTCCTTACGGTCACTTGGATCTCCTTCTCGGAGGAAGGGGTTTTGTTACGTGATGTCCCCGCTTCCGAGGAGCAGTTTTGGGCTATCTTCGTCTTCTGGCTAATGCTTTGATCCATCTGGGTCGCCACATCTGCTATTAGACTCTGATTTCACACCGCCCCACCGGAGAGGGAGGCATCATAAACTCTCTCCCTAACGAGGCTATCTTTGGCGGCCGTCTTCCGTTTGCGGAGGCTTTTACCTTTTTCGGTTTGGGCTCCCGCTCCCTTCGGACACCGCTTTTGGACCGCCTTGCCAGTTCGAGGAATTCTAGAACCCGTAGCGACTTGGCCTTCGGCGTTCAGAGTCCGTATGTCAGCCCCGCCACCTTTTTCGGCGGCGGTGCCAGCTATGGCAGAAACCTGAGCGCTTCCGGCACCGTCATTACGGGAACTGATCACGCTCTTACTGGGTGGTTGAACCGTCCCAGTAAGAGGAAGGGGGTTGGAGGCGCATGCCGAAAGTGCGAGCATGCTTACGCCTCCTTCAGCAGCCTTTCCCAATCGCCGACGTTTACCGCAATGCGCACCTTCGAGAGAGGGGAGGACCTCAGGAAATAGGATCGGATCAATTTCGGTAGGAGATACCTCCGTCGACCTAACCCTCTTAACTGGTTCCCCCAGAGGTACAGCCTCGGCCATTGCACCTTCAGCTTTGTGAGCTTCTTTGCGCAATTTTCGGGCATGCCCCTTTTCCTTTCTTTTTTGGTACTTAGCAGTGCATTCAGCAGTACGTTCCAATTCTGGGGCGCGTTCCACCTTTGCGGTTTCCCGCGCCACGCCATCGTTGGTGTTGCCTCCGCTGGATGCACCGCTCATGCTCAGTCCGACCAGGTGGTCAGTCAATGAGCCGCAGGAGTCGGTGTCGTTCCGGGCTGCCGTAGTGTTAAAAATGAATGTCGGGGCCTCCAGAATCCGTGCCCCAGCCGCAATCAAGGAGATCGCGGGTGGATTTCCGCTGCTGCGGGTACCACCTGGAGTACTCAATTCCTTTTGTTTGTCCATTCATTTTTGGGGTCTTCGAGTCTTAGTTCGAGATCTATGACCTCTTAAGCCTCCCGCCACGACAAGGCGCCCGAAGAAGGGAGGACAGCAACATATTAGTAGCTCAATTTACAAAATCTTATCTAGGATACACATATTTCATGGTTCTTAAGCTCTAGGACTACCAAATTTACTTACATACATATGTATGTATTTAGCGATTTATCGTTCTCGAATACTACCGAACGGGAAATCAAGAAATTGTACTATAAATTATAACTTTAATGGACACGCTTTATTGAAGTCAAATAATATGAATGAAAAAATGAGTTGACAAAGATGGCCGAAGTGCGTATCTGCATGGGTGGCTCTTGGTCCGCGATCTGGTCTGGTTGAATGTCGTATGGCGTGTGTGGCAGGCGGCTTCTATCCCCACCACGGGAATTCTCGTTGGTGACAGCTTGGTGACGCGTTGGAGTATTCGGGGGATGTTCGCATCGTCGATCGGCTGAGGCTCCGGTCACACCGCCACATGAGTATTCGGGGGATGTTCGCAATGACGATCGGCTGAAGCTCCGGTCACACCGCCACATGTATATAAATGATTGCACAAGCACAAAACTAACAACTTTCACTCTCAATTTATGTCTACGTACTGAAAAAACACACCGCACTGCACTAACAGCCTTTAGCTACAGACAGTGGACGGGATCTCATTTGATTCTAAGTAAATGGAATCAAGCTTCCGTGTAACATGCATTAACTAGCGCTAATGTTCCTATGCCGAAAATACGGTATTTTTGAGGTGAATACCGGTATTAATACCGGCAAAAATTTGGACGGTATCCCGGTTTTCGGTATACCGGTATGCCGGTATTGCATTCCCTAGTCCTCACTACTAGTATATTATCGGTAAAGGTTAAAGAAGTGCCACACACCTGTTCTTTTGCTCCCACGATGAACCGTAGCCTTGATATCACCAACTTGCTTCCTCGTTGCTGCAGCTTCCTTTGTCACTACGACCGACTCAAGACGTATATGCGCACTTTACACTATATAAGTTCTGTCTTTACACTTTAATGTCTGTCTAATATCCGGCTCGAAGGACCATAAATGTATCGCCAAGGATACTAGCAAAATCAAAAAAACAAAGTCGATGGACGTACCGACAGCGAAAAAAAAAACAAAGAAAATAAAAACCAATTTGTAAATATTGTTACGAAATTTTCAATCCCACACCTAATAGGGTGTCCTTTTTATCCGAATGAAAGCACACACACTTTTCTTGTTCCACCACAGATCAATTATCTGTGCAGCTTCACCACTTTCCTTTATTATCCAATACTATCCACCTTAAACTTTATTACACAAACAAACCTTTGTTGAGAGCTTATATAGCTCTCGGTGCATCTTCTCGAATGTTCGCCGTCGGAAGTTCCCCTTCGGAAATCTCTAGAATGCTCTGACACTCGGCATTACGCCGTTGGAAGTTTCGATCATTCCAATTTCCCCTTTACCAGAGCTTTCGAACTTCGACAACGAAATTCGAACTTAACCGTCGGTTTGTGTCTCCGCAACACTGCCCTCCTCCGAAACTTGTTCACCCTCGAACAAGCGATTGGATCCTTCTCCGTAATATGGCGCAAACCTCTTTACGTGGACAACCTTATACTTCGCCCGTCTGTTTCCCGTCTGCTGTATTCGGTACACCACGTCGTTAAGTTTCTTGATGACCTCATATGGTCCGTCCCAGGCTGATTGCAATTTGGGGCACAAGCCTTTTTTTCGTTGTGGGTTGTACAGCAACACCAATTGTCCTGTCTCGAATCCAGAAGAGTTCGCCCTTAAGTCGTACCTTGCCTTCATCTTATCGCTGACCAAATTCAGTCGCTCCCGGATGAACTGATGGATGGAGTTCAGCTGTTCTTTCTTTTCGGTTACGAAGTCCTCCCTGCCGCTAGTTGTCGGTAGTACCACGACGAACTTCAAGTCCGATGGAAGTCGAAGATCAGTTCCAAAAATGGCTTGAGCTGGTGTTGTTGCCGTTGAATTGTGCTGTGCCGAACGGTACGCCATTAAGAAGAGGGGAAAATGTTCATCCCATTCCTTCTGATCTTCAACGATGACTTTTCTCAAGTATTCCTCCATCGTCCGGTTGAACCTTTCGACCATGCCATCAGATTGTGGGTGTAATGGCGTTGTCCGCGTCTTTCTGATATCTAGCATTTCGCAGAGTTCTTTGAACACCGACGACTCGAAGTTCCTTCCTTGGTCTGAGTGCAGTTCCATTGGTACTCCATAACGCGTAACCCAGTTATTTACGAATGCATCCGAAACGGTTTTGGCTTCTTGGTTCGGGATGCAAAACACCTCATGCCACTTGCTGAAGTAATCGATCACCACCAGCGCGTATTTGTTTCCAGCGTTGTTCGTTGAGAATGGGCCTGCGATATCCATGGCGATACGTTCGAACGGTGCTCCAACATTGTACTGCTGCATATTTCCTCGAGTTTTCCTAACTGGACCCTTTGCCTTCGCACACTTTTCACACCTGCGAATGAAACGCGTAACCGACTCATGGCATCCTATCCAGTAGAAACGTCTCTTGATCTTTTCTACAGTCTTGTTAACACCAAGATGACCCCCGCTGGGTCCCTCGTGGTATTCTCGGATGATCTCGTCGATTTGTCCCTTTGGAATTACCAGCAGATCGTTTACAATGTTCCCGTCCTCACTTTCCCAACTGCGGTACAGGCAACCGTTCTTCAGCTTCAAACTCTGCCATTGAGCCCAGTAAGCTTTCACGATTGGGCTTTCACTGGATATTTGCTGCCAACTTGGTCGAAAACCTCGTTCCTGGTAGTTGATGATGACTGCCAGATCGGCATCTTCTCGCTGCTTCCTTCCGACCTTCTCGATAGTCCAGGAATCTTCTGGCAGCACATGGAAACGACGGATATCGGTGACCTGTTCCTTGGTTTCGGCACGTGAACAATGTTTGCATTCAACATCACGAGGTCGCCTCGTTAACGCATCCGCATTTCTATGGCTGCTTCCCTTCCGGTGTTCGATACTGAAGTCATTACTCTGGATTCTCTCTATCCATCTAGCAAGCTGGCCTTCCGAGTTTTTGAACTGCAGCAACCACCTCAACGCTGCGTGGTCCATCCTAAGATGAAAAGCTTGGCCATAGAGATATTTGTGGAAATGCTTGACACAGTCAACCACGGCTAAAAGCTCCCTCCTAGTTACACAATAGTTCCTCTCCGGCTTCGATAGGATTCTACTGTAGTAAGCGATGACCCGTTCTCGCCCGTCAATCATTTGAGAGAGTACTCCTCCGATTCCATGTCCGCTCGCATCGGTATCCAAAATAAACTTTTCTCCTTCTGCAGTCACCACATGTCCCAAGTACTTCACCTCGTTTTGGAAGAGCGAACATTTCTTCAGGCTCGATTTCAGTCCGGCTGCTTGAATACGTTCTAGTACCTCTTCAAGCTTCTTAAGGTGATCGTCGAAATCCTTGCCCATGACAATTATGTCATCCAGATAGAAAAGGCAAGTCCTCCAGTGAAGTCCTCTTAGCACCCGGTTCATAAGTCTTTCGAATGTGGCTGGCGCATTGCAAAAACCAAAGGGCATCACAGAGAATTGCCACAACTCTCCCCCGGCGGTGAGACCACGTTCACCTTGCTGTCTTGCTGGTCAAGCTCTATTTGCCAGTATCCACTTTGCAAGTCCAGCGTCGAGAACCACTTTGCACCAGATAGTGTGTCCAAGGTGTCGTCGATTCTCGGTAAAGGATAGCTGTCCTTCAGAAAAGTGGTGAAGCTGCACAGATAATTGATCTGTGGTGGAACAAGAAAAGTGTGTGTGTTTTCATTCGGATAAAAAGGACAATTGTAGTTTATCGCAATCCAGTGGCGCGAACCCTATTCAGTGTGGGATCGAATATTTCGTAACAATATGTATGTATGTATTGTACGAAGTACTTTATTTTACTCCCGATCTCTTCTACTGATGGTTCTTAAGTGGATTTATCCCTCACTTCCTTCCTGAGGAAACTTCCTAACAGCTGTTCTTATTACAGCTGTTTTGGCCAACAGCAGGTTTGGCCGTTGCTTAGCTTTTGCCCGGACGTTGACCCCATGGTGTCGTTGTCGTCGTGTCGCTGTGATGTCACATGCACAGACAGTCATTTCGTGCTGGTGGGAGAAGCCAAACAAACATCGCATTTGCTACGTATGTTCTGTTTTTACTTTCTGGCCTCCGAAAATTTCATCAACTGGTATGTTTTGCCGTCGGCATTTGCGTACTGGGTGCTTTGCCGACGGGAAATGCATCTGATTTTTTATGTTGAATTTTGCTGTCAATGTTGCGGTGCAACAGATATCAAAACTAGTCTTGGTCCTGTCCAAGATCTTCTCCAATCACGTTTACGTCCCACCAATTTTCTTACATCAAAACGCAATTTTTGAAATTACATTATTTATTTCTGTTTTGTATAATAATTATAACGTAAGGCACGGAGGGCTTGAATGCCCTGAGTTATAGCCAAAAATATACTGACTGAGAATAAACTATAATTTTTCGGTATAATAACCAATGAGTAACGTGCCCAGATGACGCCAGTTAGTGCAACTGATGTTGATTGGGTAGGAGATATTTGTTCCACCGGAAGATTTACGAAGTCACTAATACCGGCCGCTACAAGACCCTAAAAATGGAAAATCAAACAACAGTCAATAACAGGCAAATTCGACTATATCATTGCAAACAAGGGTTTAGCCCCTTTACTAGCTATCAACAGTCCACAACATCTAGATATTTGATCTTCCATACATACAACACCTTAGATCAAAAGCAATATAATGCTCCAGAGGAAGTTGATTAGAAATCGCACAACCTTTTCTGGCTACGACCTAAATTCACCAAAGTTAGAACTTACCCATTTGAATAGAGGCGCCCAAAAAAACACAGTTTTCGGACCTAGAATCGGTTAAAATCAAATAGAAGATCATATCCTTCGACTTTGATTGGTAGGATATCACTTACCAGCCGGATGTTCCCACAAAGGACGGAGTTTGGCTGGAACGAATTTGTCAACAGTCGATATTGTCGCTTGGTATATTTTCGACATGTCTTAAGGCATTCTTTATTTTTTTTATTAAACATGAATTTTGCCACATGCCAGGACTGTAAGATTTAATTAACTGATTTGATAGAACTCGATTGAGGATTGTCAAATACGGTTAAGTGCTTTGACAAAAAATTATTTCAATAAACAGGTGACTTACGTCCTCAATGAATGAGAGGTGAGGATTGTCAAGACCATAACCATGATGATGGCTATTAAATGAGGCGCAATTCCTATTACGTTATACTCGTAAGAAGAGACCGTCCCAATGGAACTCAAGGCATGCGCCAAACTCAAAGTGTCGCCATCTTTATTACAAAAATGAATTGAATATAAGGTCCTCCAATAAGGTCTTCCGCGTTTTGACAGATGATACCGGCCACATTGTTGAAGCTATTTCTGTCGAATTGACAGTCATTTATTCAGTCTGTTTTGCAAAATCACTGTGGGGGGACATAGGGGT
Source organism: Eumerus sabulonum (assembly GCA_951905685.1). Classification (NCBI taxonomy): domain Eukaryota; kingdom Metazoa; phylum Arthropoda; class Insecta; order Diptera; family Syrphidae; genus Eumerus; species Eumerus sabulonum. Next base: position 14,992,734 of record OX645060.1, read on the forward strand.
CAACAAGATGTGCAAATGATAAAATCGTTTTATCAAAATGGGTGTCCTGTTCGCGTAATGTTCCATTTTACGGTCTCGGTCCTACCGAGAGGTGGTTATTCGCAGTGTAGTGGATTAAGAGTCCACTGGTTTAGTAAATTATAAATCAATACCCGTATGTCAGTGAAACGCAACTTGCTGAATTTTGCATTGTGACTTGAGCCCGCATCCATGCAAAATCCAACTTACCCAGGAGCTGAAGGTTAACGACCATAGACAACTATGTGTGTTCACTGAATGGGCTTTGGAGCAGTTGGAACTTGGCCCTAATTTTCAGGAGAGCCGCGATGAGAGCGATTTCTGGATGAATGGATACGCCAACAAACAAAATTGTCAAATTTGGGATGACACCAATCCACATGAGGGAGCGAGCAAACAGAGCAAAGAAGTTGATCGCGTTTAACATGGCAAACGCCAGCTTCGATCTCTATCCCTGCACAATCCAAGTTGACACACAGCCTCAGCGTGGCCTGTCCAACCCGTTGTTCCTGGAGAAAGAGGAACCTGGCCCTCAAGGTAGCGGATTGTGCTTAGGAGTAACATCCCTATCTCGTAAAAACCCACTTGTTCCGAAACAACCACAAGCCTCGGATACGGACGGATACAAAGCTGGCGACCCCTGCAAACGACTAACGGACTTGAGAGTCTGCACCTGGAATGTGGAGACCCTTAACAGACCGGGTGCAGGCGATCAATTGGAGCAAACTCCCAACTGCTATAAAGCAGATATAACCGCATTCCAAGATATGCGAGGGGATGGACCAGGCAAAAGACGGATGAAAAACTGCAACGTCTACTACGGGAACTGCTACAAGGACAACAAACAGCACTTATTCTGGTGCAGATTCGTTATTCGAGGAACATTCCGACAAAAAGTCTTAAGCTTCCGGGATGTAAGCAAGCGCCTCAAAACAATCCATATCAGAGCTAAATTTGGAAACGTTAGTTTAATATGCGCTCACGCCCCAACAGAAGAACGGGACGATCGACTCAAAGAAGAATTCTACGATCTCCTAGATAGAACCTATGCCCAATGCCTCAGCTACGACACAAAAATAGTCCCAGGAGATTTTAATACAAAATTGGGCAAGAAGGAGAGAGAGAATATAGCCTACACGACACCACGTCCGAAAACGGACATCGGCTGTTCGACTTCTTGGCGGGGCGCAATCTCCTTCCGACTAGCACACGATTCCCGCATCTCAATATTCACAAAGGAACCTGGCAATCACCTGATCGGTCTACCACCTATCAGATTGATCACGTTGCGGTCGACGCCAGACACTCCTCCAGCATCCTACATGTACGAACCTTCCGAAGAACCAACATCGGCCTTGTTGTAGCCAAGGTAGGAATAAAGATATCAAGGATACCACGGAGTCGAGCTGGACAACGAAAGCTTGACATCGGAAAGCTCAATCGCAGGAGATCGCTAGGACCTTTGCCCATCGAACTTCCCTCAACCTCTCGCAAACTCCAATAACACCGGACAACCCACAGAACAACAGTGGGAGCATTGCCAGCGTGCCATCAGAGAGGATGGCTGCCTCTGATGTGTTGGGTTTGAAGGCACCGTCAGCTAGAAGCCCCTGGTTTGATCAGCAATGCGGGCAAGTCCATGTAGCAAAGCAAAACGCTTACAAAGCCATGCCACATAGGCGGACGAGAGCTACTCGTGAGCATTACGAGCGGAAACGGAGAAAGGAACACGTGCCTTTAAGGAAGATAAAAAGACAGTATGAAGAGATGCATGGAGAGATGCTATCACAGGAATAACGCTCACAAATTTTACGAAAAGTTAAAACGAACATGCCAGGGCTATAAAGCCAGACGGACAGCTAGTAGAAGAGTCACAGTCGATGCTGAGAATATGGAAGGAACACTTCTGTAGACTGTATGACAGCAATGACAGACAAGATACCGCCGTCAGGCAGAACGATCCATTCGCAATGCACGAGGATACAAGAGAATTCCGTCCACCCGACCAAGAAACAATTAAGCTAGTAATTTCAAAGCTCAAGAACGGTAAAGCCGCGGGCGCAGACGGGCTGTCTGCCGAGCTATTTAAAGCGGCTGGAGATGGTCTAGTAGGGCGTATGCACAAGCTCATTTGTAAAATATGGTCGGAGGAAAGCATGCCCGACGAATGGAATCTCAGTATTGTTTGCCCAGTTCACAAGAAAGGAGACCTCTATAACTGCGCCAAGTACAGGGGAATAAGTCTCCTTAACATCGCATACAAGATCTTCTCTGCCGTATTGTGTGAATGCCTGAAGCCCTTCGTGGATAATCTGATAGGTTCTTATCAGAGTGGTTTCAGGCTAGGTAAGTCCGCAATAGACCAGATATTCACACTGCGGCAGATCTTGGTGAAGACCCAAGAATACCAAATCGACACCCATCACCTTTTCGTCGATTTCAAGGTCGCGTATAACAGTGTGCATAGAGACGAGCTATACGGCGCCATGTATAGTTTTGACATCCCTGCAAAACTCGTCAGATTGTGCAGGATGACAATGGAGAACTCTCGCTGTTCCATTAAGGTCGGTAGCGAATTAACCGAGACCTTTGATGTTAAAAAAAGGATTTAAACAAGGTGACGCACTGTCATGCAATTTCTTCAATATCGTGGTTGGAAAGATCATACGAGGCTCACTGGCCAACAGAAGAGGAACGATCCATTTCAAGTCTGCACAACTGTTTGCGTACGTGGATGACATTGACGTAATTGGACGAGCACAGCGGGACGTCAATAAAGCGTTCGAAAGCATAGAATCAGAAGCGGCAAAAAGACGCGAAATACCGACGTCTCGGCCAGAACGTCACAATTGGCAGCTACCGATTCGAAGTGGTCAAGGACTTCGTCTACCTTGGCTCACTGGTGAATTACTCTTGCCAACCGCTACTTCTTTGGGTTCAAGAGGCAATCGAGAAGCAGAGCCCTTTCTCGGAAAACCACTATACAACACTATACAAGACCCCTATCATCCCGGTCCTGCTTTATGGCGCAGAGACATGGACCTTATCGAAAGCGGATGAGGAGGCCCTTGGTCGTTTTGAGAGAAAAATTCTGCGTACGATTTTCGGCCCGACCTGCATAAATGGGGAGTGGAGGAGAATACTTAATAGTGAACTGTACGGGCTGTACAGCAACATGAACATAGCACGGCGTCTTCGGATCCAACGCCTAAGATGGCTAAGTCATATTGAGCGTATGGAAAACACAGCTCCGTCCCGGAAGATCTTTGAATTCAATGAGGGGCGACGCGATCGAGGACGGCCAAATTTAAGGTAGCGCAACCAAGTGGCAGTGAGGGCGCCGTAGCACAGTGGTTAGTATGTTGGACTCTGACGCATGATGAACGAGTTCGGATCCCGATAACACCAACGCCATCGAATGCTTATTTCGCGGCGTCCCTCCTCGGCGGGGTACTGGCAAAACCCCCCGTAGCATACTTGCCTGGAGAAAGCTTCTCGACTCACGCCATTTGGATTCGGCTATAAGCTATAGGTCGCTTTCACCTGTGTGAAAAAATAAATCACACACAACATGGGTGATTGAGAGAAGCTTGGCTCTGGTCCTTCATGGGCTGTAACGCCAACATACATATATATAACCAAATGGAAGAGGACCTTAACCAACTAGGCGTGCGGCACTGGAGACTGCTGGCGAAAGACCGCCGTGCCAATTGGAGAGGTTCTTTAAAGGAGGCCCAGGCTCGCCATGAACTGTAGCGCCAAAAAAGAAGAAGAAGAAGATCATTTCTTTATCTACCTCGGCTCCGCAGATATCTAGCAATGACACCTGTGCCGAAATCCAACGCAGAATAACTCTTGCTAACCGCTGTTCCTTTGGGCTCGGGAGGCAGTTGAAAAGCAGAGCCCTCTCTTGGAAAACCAAGGTAACGATATAAAAGTGCCTTATCCTCCCGGTCCTGTTTTATGGCGCAAAGAAATGGACCCTATCGAAAGTGGATAAGGAGAATCTGGATCGTTTTGAGAGAAAAATCCTCCATAGGAGGAGACTTAACAGTGACTTGTACGGGCTGTCCAACGATATGAGCGTGGCGCGGCGTCTACAGATCCAACGCCTAAGATGGCTAGGTCATGTAGAGCGTTTGGACACCACAGCTCCTGCCCGAAAGGTAATTGAATCCAACCCTGAGGGGTGACGCGATTGAGGTCGGCAAAAGTTCAGATGGTGCGCCCAAGAGGAAGGGGACCTCAAACAACTAAGTGTATGGCACTGAAGACTACTGGCAAAAGATCGTGTCAATTGGAGAAGCTTTTTGAATGAGTTCTATGCTCACTGTGAGTTGCGGCGCCGAAACAGAAGAAGTTTGAGATACGTTTCGTTTTGTGAACTGCGCTGCGACGTAGGGGTAGTATGGTGGTCTCTTACAGCGATGACACGAGATCGAATCGCTACAATAATCGTGCTATCAAGCGTTTTTTTCACGGTGCTTCTCCTCAGCAAGGTACTGACAACACCCCCTGTGGTATAATTATCGTGAAAGCTTCTTAAAAATTTGCCATTTGGAATCGGCAATAAACTGTACATAGGTCCCCTTTATCCATCTTCTTCTTAGTGGGCGCTACAGTTCGGGGTGAACCTGGGCCTCAACCAACATGCCCCTCCATCTAGCACGATCTTTCTCTAGCCTTTTCCATTGCCGCACACTCAGTTGGCTGAGGTCCCCTTCCACCTGTGTGTGCCATCTTAAGGGCGGCCGTCCTCTGCTTCTTCGTCCCTCGGGGTTGGATTCAAAGACTCATTCGCTCTACATGGCCCAGCCATCTTAGGCGTTGAATCCGTAGACGCCTGACTAGGCTCATGTCGCTGTACAGCCCGTAAAGTTCGTGGTTGAATCTTCTCCTCCATCCCCCGTCTGCGTTTATAGGCCCAAAAATCACGCGCAAAATCTTTCTCTCGAACCGACCAAGGGCCTCCTCATCCGCTTTTGACAGTGTCCCCCTTTATCTATGGGAATACTAAATCGCACACAATATGGGTTATTGAGAGAAGCTAGTCTTGGGTTCCCCATGATCACATTAACCAAGAAGAAAGGTATATGTGATGATATCAGCAGTGGTGTCCACATCGTTGGGAAGGAAGCATAGCGGCTATCCTTCCAGTTCGTTTTCGAGAATAAGTTGTGCTGTCAACTAGTCAACTAGCATTCCAAAAGATGCGTTCGAATGTATAGGTACTTCCCTACCATACCATTGATATCCCACGGTAATCGGTCTTGCATGGCGTACTAGAGCTGAACAGGAATGTAGTACTGAGAAGACGGAAATTTTTTTTTTTTTTTGGAAAAAGGTTCCAGACAATCCACGAAAAATTAATTTTATTAACGAATTTGACATGGACCACAACTCTCTTTGAGACGTTATGGATTATGGATTGGGAATGATACCCACGCCCATACAACTTCTGCTTGTATTCATTGGTGGCGCATACGTCCATTCGTTAGTATCCGGATCATAAACCTCAACAGAGGAGAGATCTGTTCCGCAATCATATCCTAAAAGCAAAATAGCAGCGTTAGACCGGAAACTGTAAGACTGTAATATCTTGAAATCACTTACCACCAATAGCCCATAGTTTCCCCAAGTTGGCAACTAAACCAAAAAGGCTTCGTTTACAATTCATTGATGCGACTAAACTCCACGAGTCTGTTATGGGGTCATAAACCTCGACTGATCGTAGGAATGAATTACCGTCGTGACCACCGCAAGCGTATAGTTTTCCATTCAACGTTGCCGAACTGAATCTGTGACGTTTGTTTAGCATTGACTTTACCTTAACCCAAATGTTTCCCACGGAATCATAGCACTCGACAGAGTTGGAGATCGAGTTTCCCGTACAACCGCCAAGGACATAAATGTATCCGACAAGGGAGGCTGCACTTGCGTCTGAGCGTCCTTCTATCATCGGAGCAGCCTGGTAGTAGAGTTTCAATATGAGAAATGCGATTTAAAAGACTGTCTGTAGGGTAATTACTGTGGTCCATTCGCCCGTTCTGGGGTTAAAGCAGTTAACAGTGTGGACGGGTGCTCCTTCATCATACCCACCACATAGGTAGATAAGGTCTTCCAAAACTGCAACCGTCATCCATCTAGAATGACAGGGATCTGAGAATGTCTAACACCAGAAAATTCAGTTGTCATAAGGGATAATAAGAGGAGAGTCCAAAAATGGCCAATAAACCATTTAAACAGCGTCTGGATCTACACTACCAAATAGATCAAGGAAGAAGAAAGACGAATTTGTGAGGTGCAAGAAGAACACTTTTAAGATCTTCTTTGAGAAAATAACATTCTGAATGCAGTTAACGCAGCCATATATAGGTTCTAACCTATCTACCCTTAACATCGGCAACGACAATTCAACCAACGGTTTCCTCTTATGGCTTATTGGGAAACCATCGCCGCCAACGCCGCCGTCACAACGCCACAACCACGCATATGACGTTATATCTGCTAGCTTATAAGGCATGTTGACATGTTCATAGTAAAGACCGGATAACATTCTCTTATGTCGAAATCGCAATCTGCGCCTTCCTCGATATAGAAGGAGCTTTCGATAGTACTGGCTATGATTCGATCACCACTGCACTATCCTGCAGGGGTGTAGACCATCCCACTAATCACTGGATCAGGGCGATGCTAAATAGCCGTATTATATCAGCCACATGCGGAGAGGTCTCAGTCACAGTATCGGCGGTTAGAGGATGCCCACAAGGGGAGTCCTCTCACCACTGCTTTGGTCGATAGTCATCGACGATCTACTACGCAAGCTAACCACTCGGGGCTATGAGGTCATCGGATATGCTGATGACCTAGTAGTCATTGTTACGGGCAAGTGCGAGATCACTGCCTGTGAGCGCATGCAGCTTGCGCTCCAATTTATCTCTGACTGGTGTGGCAGAGAGGGTTTATCTACTAACCCAAATAAGACGATCTTAGTCCCATTTACAAAGAGGAGAAAGGTACAACCCTGCTCAATCTTACTAAATGGCACATGCATAGGATTTTCAGAGGAAGTAAAGTATCTAGGTATTGACCTAGACCGTAGACTCAACTGGAACTCCAATATGAGAAATAAACTCATGGAAGCGACTAAGGCCATGTGGGCCTGTCGACGCACCTACGGTAAAACCTGGGGACTTAAACCTAAGGTAGTCCACTGGCTATATACCGCGATAGTTAGACCTATCGTCACCTACGGGTCCACCGTATGGTGGTCAAAAGTTGAGCAAAAAACTACAATTGTTAAGCTTCAACGCCTTCAGAGACTAGCGTGTCTCGGCATCACAGGCGCTATGCCAACCTGCCCCACGGCAGCCCAAGAAGCACTCATTGGACTCACTCCACTGCACCTTCTTATCAAAAAGGTGGCATTACGCAGTGCAATCAGAATCCTCTGCTCGGGAACAAATATGCCATGTAGACCCGCAGGCCACATGTCCATATTACAACACCTTCCCGAGCTGGATATGATTACTACAGTCTCGGACGCACTGCCACACACCTTCACCTTTGACAAGAGATTTGAGATATTGATCCCAAACCGCTCAGCATGGGAAAACAGTGATCCCCTGCTAAATGTCAAAGGCCTTAGGAGGTACACGGATGGCTCCAAGATAGCTTCCGGCGTTGGCACCGGCATCTTTGGACCATAACGCAAAATCTCGAAGGCACTGGGAATAAGTCCCAGCATCTTCCAAGCAGAGCTGCATGCCTTCCTAACATGCGTAAATCTAAATCTTGAGACTGGCATCAGAGGAGTAACCATCAACATACTCTCTGATAGCCAAGCAGCGCTTAAAGCGCTGGGTTCGTACAGCACGAACTCAAAAACCGTCAAGGAATGCCATGACGCCCTACAAGACCTCGCCAAAAGAAACAATGTTAAGCGTTGGTGGGTGCCAGGCCATAGAGGTATCAAGGGCAATGAAATTGCCGACCAACTTGCCAGGAAGGGCTCCAGTGACAAGTATATAGGTCCGGAACCATTCTGCGGCATTCCCGCGTCTAAGATACATTACTTCTTAGACAAGTGGGAAAAATTACAACACCTGTCCTTTTGGAACAGCGTTCGGGGACTCCGTCAATCTAAACGACTTATACGACCACTGAACAAACACCCTATTGACATACTCAAACTCAATAGGATGGATATCAGAAGACTAGTCAGCTATCTAACGGGACACTGCGGTCTGAGATATCATTTAAACAAAATTAGCCTCTCGTCTGAAACTGAGTGTCGGCTCTGTCTTGAGGACGATGAGACGGCAGAACACATACTGTGTGAGTGTGCTGCTCTCTGCCATCTTAGGAAGCGTATCCTTCTCAGTGAAGTTATGACTCCTGAGGGGATCACCCTGGCTCCTACGAGAAGCATTCTCAACTTCATTGTGGAGGTGGAGAGGCTACTCGGCTAAATCGGCTAGAAGGCACAATAGATCTGCAAAGGTCGCAGTGCCGCATTGCTATTGATAGCACTAGCCCTATATATAAAAAAAACCTGGATTGGTTTCAGGAATGAGCGCATTGCCAGATCGCCGTCAGAGACGCTGCCTCTGAGGTGCTGGGTATCAAACCGCCACCACCTAGAAACCCCTGGTTCGACGAACAATGCGAACAAGCCCATTCAACAAAACAAGAGGCATATAAAGCCAAGCTGCAACGACGGACGAGAGCTGCTCGCGAAATCGATGAGCAGAAGAGAAGAGAGGAACACACGCTGGCGTGAGATCGAGGAGATGGAGAGATGCTTTCGCAGGAATGACGCCCGGAAGTTTTACAACCAGATAAAGTGAACATGCCATGGCTACAAAGCCAAAGCGGAGGCATTCTTTCTTCTTTCTTTTGGTGGCGTTACAGCGAGTCAAGCTTCTCTCAATCACCCATGTTGTGTGTGATTTATTTTTTACACAGGTGAAAGGGACCTACAGTTTAATGCCGGTTCCGAACGGCGTGAGTCGAAGAGCTTTTTCAAGGCAAGTTTTGCCAGTACCCCGCCGAGGGACGCCGCGAAATAAACTTTCGATGGTGTTGGTCAGGATCCGAACTCACTCATCGTTCGTTAGAGTCCAGCACACTAACCACTGCGCCACAACGCCCTCAGAGCGGAGCCATGTAACCTGGACTCGGCCGAGAACTATTACGTTTTGGCCGGGGATTTGAACACCTAACATGGTGATTGGGGAAATAATGTAGAGTAAGTGCAGGTAATATGGACCCGTCGGGTATTATGGACCACCTGGATATATCCTATTAGATACAATGGGCAAGATACTGGAGGAAATGATAGCCAACAGACTCGAGGTGGCAATAAATGAAGCCGGGGGGCTTTCAGACGAACAGTACGGATTCAGGCAAGCCCGTTCTACAATCGATGCTATACGGAGGGTAACCACAGTTCTGGAAGAAGCTATTCAGGGTAAGAGATGGGCAGGAGGCGCAAAGAAATACGGTGCCGTAATAACACTGGACGTCAAAAATGCCTCAAATTGGGACAAATTGTACGCTCACTTAAAGAAAAGACCGACGACGGGGTAGTGCAGTACCACATATCTGGCGGAGTACCAGAAGGATCGGTGCTAGGTCCTATTCTGTGGAACCTTATGTATGACGGAGTTCTGAGGCTAGAAATTCCCAATGAGGCAAAAATCATAGGCTTCGCTGATGATATTCGTAGTAGCAGCGAAACACCTGGAAGAAATAGAGGACATAGGGAACGAATGTATCAGGAAAGTGAGACGCTGGATGTCAACAGTCGGGTTGGAGCTCGCCGATCATAAAACAGAAGCAGTACTAGTAAGCAGCCGCAAGAAAAGGGAAACAATCACCATCAGGGTAGGCGATCAAAATATAACGTCGAAACCATTTATAAGATACTTAGGTGTGATGATTGACGCTAGGACAAGGAACACCTTGAAATATAGTGCAATAAAGCAGCTCACATATGTGCTGCCTTAGCCAGAATAATGACAAATATCGGAGGACCCAGGCAGCAAATAAGACTAGTTTTGTCAAGAGTGGCGCAGTCAGTAATTATGTACGCAGCACCAATATGGGCAAAGGCGATGAAAATTAAGTCCCACGCAAGAAGAGTAAATTCCACCAACCGACTATCCGCACTAAGAGTGTGCAGCGCTTTTCGGACGGTATCGGATGATGCTATGTGTGTAATTGTTGGAATGCTACCAGCCGATATCTTGGCCATCGAGTTGCAAAGGTCCTACTTACTTACTTACTTACTTAACGGGCGCTACAGTTCGGGGTGAACCTGGGCCTCAACCAACATGCCTCTCCACCTAGCACGATCTTTCGCTAGTCTTTTCCAATGCCGCACGCCCAGTTGGTTGAAGTCCCCTTCCACCTGTGCGCGCCACCTTAGGTGCGGCCGTCCTCTATTTCTTCGTCCCTCGGGGTTGGATTCAAAGACTCTACGGGCTGGAGCTGTGGTGTCCATTCGCTCTACATGGCCTAGCCATCTTAGGCGTTGGATCCGTAGACGCCTGACCAGACTCATGTCGCTGTACAACCCGTACAGTTCGTGATTGAATCTTCTCCTCCAACCCTCCTCTGTGTTTATGGGACCGAAAATCGAACGCAGAATCTTTCTCTCGAAACGACCAAGGATTTCCTCATCCGCTTTAGATAAAGTCCATGTTTCTGCGCCGTATAACAGGACCGGGATAATTAAGGTCTTATATAAGGTCAACTTGGTCGTACGAGAGAGGGCTCTACTTCTCAGTTGCTTCTTGAGCCCAAAGAAGCAGCGGTTGGCAAGAGTAATTCTGCGCTTGATTTCGAAACTGGTGTCGTTGTTCCAAGTCACCGCGGAGCCGAGGTATATGAAGTCCTTAACTACCTCGAGCTTATATCTGCCAATATGCACGTTCTGTCCAAGACGTCGGTGGTAAATGTCCTTTTTCGATGACAGCAGATATTTAGTCTTGCCCTCATTAACTGCCAAACCAATTTTTGCCGCCTCCATCTCAATACTCGCAAACGCCTCACTGACATCTCGCTGCGATCTACCTATTATGTCAATGTCGTCGGCGTATGCAAGGAGTTGCGAGGATTTGAGGTAGATTGTGCCTCTTGTATTGGCCTGTGATTTTTGCACAATCATTTCCAATACGATGTTGAAGAAATCACACGACAGCGCATCGCCCTGCCTAAATCCTTTTTTGACATCAAAACTATCGGTAAGGTGCTCACCGATTCGGATGGAGCAGCGAGCATTTTCCAAGGTCATCCTGCATAGTCTGACGAGCTTCGCAGGGATGTCAAAAGTAAACATGGCGTTATATAGCTCGTCTCTAATTACGCTGTCGTATGCGGCCTTGAAGTCGACGAATAGGTGGTGCGTATCGACTTGAAACTCATTGGTTTTCTCCAGGATCTGCCGTAGTGTGAAGATTTGATCGATGGTGGATTTCCCTGGCCTGAAGCCACACTGATAAGGACCTATCAGCTTGTTTACGAATGGCTTCAGGCGTTCACACAAAACGGCAGCGAAGATCTTGTATGCGACATTAAGGAGACTTATTCCTCTATAGTTGGCGCAGTCCAAGGGATCTCCTTTTTTGTGGATCGGGCAAACAATGCTGAGACTCCATTCCTCGGGCATGCTTTCCTCTGACCATATCTTACAGATGAGCCGGTGCATGCTCCTAACCAGCTCACCCCCAGCCGCTTTGAAGAGCTCAGCAGACAGTCCATCTGCGCCAGCAGCTTTATTCGACTTGAGTTTCGACATGGCAATCTCAACTTCGTCGAGGTCAGGGAGACGGAATTCTCTGCGATCTTCGTCGTTAAAAAATGGATCATTCTGCCTGACGGCGGTATGTTGGTTGTCATCGCCGTTATACAGTCTGCAGAAGTGGTTTTTCCAAATTCTCAGCATCGACTGCGATTCTACTACTAGGTGTCCGTTCTCATCCTTACAGGCCTCCGTTCGGGCTTTATAGCCTTGAGACATTCGTTTTATCCGCTGATAAAATCTTCGAACGTCGTGCCTGCAATAGCACCTCTCCAAGTTTTCAATCACCCGCTTCTCGTGCTCTTTCTTTTTTCTCTTGAGAAGCTTATGTTCCTCCATTCTCTTAAGCTCGTAGAGCTCACGAGCCGCTCTTGTTTTTTTGTGTAGTGAGGCTTTGTATGCCTCCTGCTTTTCCGCATGAATCCTTCTACACTCGTCATCGAACCAGGTGTTTCGTCGTGGTGGAGCTTTAAGGCCCAGCACTTCCGTTGCTGTGCTCTTCAGGGCTTGTTTGCACAGGCTCCATTGTTGCTCTACTGACTGAGTGGAGGCTTGCGGTGTATCGGAGAGCTTAAGGGAGACGCGGTTGGCAAACCGCGGTTGCAAAGGTCCTACGACGCCAATATTCAGGAACCCCTTGCCTCAGGCAGAGATATTAAACTGGAAGAAAGACGGCGTAGCATTGAAATATCGCAAGAGAGATGGAATCAGTCAACAAAGGGAAGATGGACCCATCGACTTATACCGGATATACAAGGTTGGATAAACCGGCATCACGGAGAAGTAGATTTTTATCTCACCCAGTTCCTAACCGGACATGGCTGCTTCCGAGCCCATCTTTACAGGTTTGGCCTTGATGAATCTCCTATCTGTGCAAACTGTGGAGAGGCTAGAGAAGATGCAGAACACGTATTTTTTCAATGCTCACATTTCGAGGCAGAAAATAAATATCTTGAAGATAAAATTGGAAAAACGCCGACTCCCGAGAACATCAAAAAGCATATGCTGTCATCGAGAGAAATATGGGACGCTGTGAAAGAAACCGCAGCGAGAATCATGAAGGAACTCCGGCGTCTGGAGAGAAACAGGGAGAGCAACCAAAACCAAACGGCAGCTCCCTTGGGACAGGAAACTCCAAGTAGAGAAAGAAGGGCATAAAGTGCAAACCAGCCTCGCGAAGTAATACCTAACGGCAGTCCCGCGGGGAGAGTGGTTGAAGGGTGCAGGGTGTGGTTTAGTACGTAGGCGTATTCCTGGCATCGATTATTCAGGCTTGCGAATCGTACATGCCAGTAGCCCGGGCTACTTGGCAGCTTGCATGTAAATACATAACTGTTCATTTCGCGCAAAAACACTGCGGCATAAGTAAGCTCATTTGCTTACTCATCAGACTATGCAGGATGACTTTGGAGAATGTCCGCTCCGAATCGGTGAACACCTTACCGATAGTTTTGATGTCAAAAAAGGATTTAAGCAGGGTGATGCGCTGTCGTGTGATTTCTTCAACATCATATTGGAAATGATTGTGCAAAAATCACTGGCCAATACAAGAGGCACAATCTATTTCAAAACCTCGCAACTCCTTGCATACGCCGACGATATTGAGATAATAGGTAGATCACAGCGAGATGTCAATGAGGCGTTTGCGAGTATTGAGACAGAGGCGGCGAAAGTTGGTCTGGCGGTAAACGAGGGCAAAACTAAATATATGCTGTCATCAAAAAAGGACGCTCACCACCAATGTCTTGGCCAGAACGTTCGTATAAGCAGATATAAGTTCGAGGTAGTTAAGGACTTTGTCTACCTTGACTCCGCAGTGACCTGTAACAACGACATCACTTCCGAAATCAAACGCAGAATCACTCTTGCCAATCGCTGTTTCTTTGGGCTCAGGAGACAACTGAGTAATAGAGCCCTCTCCCGAACGACAAAGTTGACTTCATAGAAGACCCTTATCATCCCGGTTCTGTTGTACGTCGCAGAAGCATGGACACTATCAAAAGCGGATGAGGGGGCCCTTGGTCGGTTCGAGAGAAAGATTTTGCGCGTGATTTTCGGGCCTATAAACGCAGGAGGAAAAGATTCAACCACGAACCTTACGGGCTGCACAGCGACATGAGCCTAGTCAGGCGTCTACGGACTCAACGCCTAAGATGGCTGGGCTATGTAGAGCGAATGGACACCACAGCTCCAGCCCGGAGGGTCTTTGAATCCAACCCCGAGGGACGAAGAAGCAGAGGACGGCCGCTTTTCAGATTGCGCACACAGGCGGAAGGGGACCTCAGCGAACTGGGTGTGCGGCAATGGAAAAGGCTAGCAAAAGATCGTGCTAGTTGGAGGGGCATGTTGGTTGAGGCCCAGGTTCACCCCGAACTGTAGCACCTGTTAAGAAGAAGAAGAATATAACGACGGCCCTAGAACTCTTACCGTTCGATAGAGAGACTCGGCGTAGAGTTATCAGCAAAGCACTGCACTACCGAAGATTCAATTACCTTTGTTGTGAACGCATTCTATCCCCCTCTGACCATATGTCCTCTTGAAAGTCATACTTTTGCAGAAATGTTGAACCAACTGTCACATTATGCCCAAACACATATAATTGTCCATCGAACGCTACCACGCCATCTACAAATCTGAAAAGAAAAGAAAAGAAGTTACGACAAGCTTCGAATTTGGCCTCCATCTACGTGCTGAGGACTTGAGACAATTCGCTTCCCGAGCCATATGCACTAAGACTTTTCTGCCTGCTTGCCTGTACCATACACTGTACACTTACCCCATTATCGCCATTTGCGCGCCCGATGTCCACTTCTTTGTCTGCGGATTATATATCTCGACAGTTCTCGCGATACTCCCACTGGTGCGACCCCCGACAAGGCAGATCTGCCCAATCACGAAATACAAGCAACGAGGATGTGTCCTAAAATCAAAAAAAAAAAAAAAAAACGTTAACGCCATCAAAGGATCCTTTTCTCATCTCTCACCTAACATCCTTTAGCAGTCCTCTTCGCTCCGGCAACAAGTGGTAGTTCTTTGCCTCGTCAACCAAATGCATACATCCCGGGGACCTTTTCACTACTTCTTCGTTACAGACACGATCGACCAGAAAGTACGGCGACAGCCGTGGCAAACGAATATTTGAAAATACCTCGGAAAACTTTTCTCTTCGTTCATCCTCATTGTACTTTACCCAACGTATGCAAGCTTCAAATATGATCTCCTCCGTCGAAACATTCAATTCATCTCGTTCAATAAGTTCAATTACTTGCTCAGGGTTAAGGAGACAGAATTGGTCTGACTCTGAAACTACGGCAAAGTGGCTATTGATATACTTGTCACAGGCTTTGACCAGACGTTTGCAATCCAACGATTCAGCCCACCGACGAATGCCCAGCACATTATTGGCATCGAAACTGGAAAATGAAAAATTCACATTTAGAGTTGGATGTACAAGCTTGACGAATATACATACTAACTTGGACATGAGGAATTCAATGCACGCTTCTTTCACTTTGTTCAATTGGAGAAGTAACGCACCCACCATTAGGCTTTGCGCATTTTGGAGGTCGATTCGGATACTGCCGCTGTACGCGTAATTGATCAAACTCTCAAGGGCCCTAAGGACAAGCAATGAAATAAGAAATTCCCTCTCAAGTCAGACTGGCTACATACAATGCTTCAATATCGTTCAACGCAACGTCCTTGATCCCACCATCCTCTGCCATATTTTCAGTAAACATTGCACGGAAATACAAACTCGCACCGCCGAGCACGACTTTGTGGACAGAGAACGACTGATTCTCCACCTAAACACAATATGAAGTTAAACGAAATTCAAGACCCACGCGTTCGACATAAGCTCTTGACTCACTTGAAGCCTAACATCACAGAGGTTTCCTTCTTGTCGCATCTCATTCATCCATGTTATGCTCTCGCTAAGCAAGCAGTCGTTGTAGAAAATCGTAAACTTTCCATCGATCACTCTGCTTTCAGTCAGGTTCATGCTGCTAACTTCCGCTTTGAATTTTGTATCTTTTTCTTTTTTTGTATTTTTATCTAAAGTTACAATGATCCGTTAACTACCAATCAATTTTTCATTTGTTCATTTCACTGACTGATTTGTGACTTGGCGCCAAATATGTTTGCTTAGTTTTCATGAAGGAAAAGTAAATATCTAGCGTGTGGACGGCAAGAAGTACCGTGCCACGTACATGACTTAGGATTCCTAAACGGATCACCTGGGAAAAATGGCAAGCTAACCTTAAAGGCGCCCTTAACCCCGCTCAACTAGGTAACACTAAGTCGCATGTGGTCAGACATAAGGAGATCGCAATTGGGGCCTTCGATAATACTGGCTATGATTCGCAGCCTCCTTCAATCTCCCTTCTTCTGGCGCCTTGTAGTGGGGGGAGGCTTAAGAGGTCATAGACCTCGAACTAAGACTCGAAGGCCCCAAAAATGAATGGACAAACATATGGAATTAAGTACTCTGCTGGTACCCGCAGCAGCGGAAATCCACACGCGATCTCCTTAATTGCGGCAGGGGCACGGATTCTGGAGGCCCCGACTTTCATTTTTAACCCTACCGCATTCCGGAACGACACCGGCTCCTGCGGCTCACTGTCTAATCACCTGGTCCGATTGAGCATGAGCGATGCATCCAGCGGAGGCGACACCAACGCTGGCGTGGCACGGGAAATCGCAAATGTGGAACGCGCCCCAGAATTGGGACGAACCGCTGAATGCACTACTAAGTGCCAAAAAAGAAAGGGAAAGAGACATGGCCGAAAATTGCGCAAAGAAGCTAACAAAGCTGAAGGCGCAATGGTCGAGGCTACACCTCTGGGGGAACCAGTTAAGAAGGTCAGGTCAACGGAGGTATCTCCTACCAAAATCGATCCGGCCCTCTTTCCTTCCTGAGGTCCTCCCCTCTCTCGAATGTGCGCAGCGCGGTAAACGCCGGTGATTGGGAAAGGCTGCTGAAGGAGGTCTAAGCATGCTCGCACTTTCAGCATGCGCCTCCAACCCCCTTCTTCTTACTCGGAAAGTTCAACCACCCAGTAAAAGCGTGAACAGTTCCCATAACGACACGGGGCCGGAAGCATTCAGGTTTCTGCCATGGCTGGCGCTGGCGTTGAAAAAGCTGGCGGGGCTGACTTACGGACTTTTAACGCCGAAGGCAAAGTCGCTACGGGTCCTAGCAGTCCTCAAACTGGCGAGGCGGTCCCAAAGCGGTGTCCGAAGGGAGCGGGAGATCTAATTGAAAATGGTGAAAGCCTCCGCAATCGGAAGACGGCCGCCAAAGATAGCCTCGTTAGGGAGAGAGTATGTAATAACCCCCTTTCCGGTGGGGCGGAAAAGGTGTGACGACCCAGATGGATCAAAGCATTGGCCAGAGGACGAAGATAGCCCAAAACTACTCCTCGGAGGCGGGCACATCACGTAACGCGAAGGAAATCCAAGTGACCGTAAGGAGTCGAGAGAGGCTCTCCTCTGAAAAGGTTAGAATAGGGAAAGTTGACGATGATAGTAAAATTACCAACGCAGACTGCAAACAGTGCGAGGATCGTCTACTGGAGCTAGCCTCGGCAACGGGTTTCTGTTTAAAGGCAGAAAAGTCTGCTTTGATGGATGGCACATTTGTGGTGAGCTGTTCATCACAGGAGGAATGCTGCGGATTTCTTGCAGACATCTGGGCATACGCGCCTAGTCAACCTGCAACCTGGACAATCCCAAGCCTCTCCAGCCGGCACGGTCCTTGGCCAGCTGTTTCCAGCGCTGCACGCCCAGTTGGTTGAGGTCCCTTTCCACGTGTGCGCGCCACCTTAAATGCGGTCGTCCTCTGCTGCGTCTTCTCTCAGGGTTGGAGTCGAAGACTCTTCGGGCCGAAGCGGTGATGTCCATTCGCTCGACATGGCCCAGCCATCTTAGACGTTGGGTTCGAAGACGTCTAAGTAGGCCGAAGTCGCTGTACAGCCCGTACAGTTCTTGGTTGAATCTGCTCCTCCACTCTGCGTTTACCCAAACGGGACCAAAAATTGCACGCAACGTCCAAGAGCCTCTTCATCCGCTTTTGATAACGTCCAAGCCTCAGCGCCGTTGTTTGCCGTGAAATCGTCACTGAACCTGGTGAAACCTAGGCTCTCAAATCGCCAATGATCAATATAGTTTCGTAGGTAGAAGTGGTTTAACAGGGCTCTGTTCTCCAAGTCGTGGTTCGGGCGAATGCTTTCATTCACCTTGTACACTTCCTGGAAGACAGCTCCCACTTTCTCTTGAGGATCCTCGATCACAAAGAAATCGTCGTCCAGAACAGCGCTCTCTGGAGCGCTGGACGTTCTCGGAAGCTTGAGATCCCGAATGTCGCGTTTATTCTCCTAAATATTTTATTTATCTGTGGGAACATATTCCCGTTGCTGGATCTTACAGCGCGAATTTTGTTGTTCCAGTGCAGTTGGACATTTTTAATCAGCGACTTCAGTGTCCTGACCTCTGAGTTTTGTCGGTCGGTAAACTGCCTATACAAGCGTTTGAGTCTTGACAAGAGTCTACTTTTCTGTCTGTGAAGTGCGTCTATGGTCGCGATTCGGTATACGTCAGTGGTATCGTGATGCCGTTGGCGTGGTATCGTTCTGTCTATCGTCTGTTTAATTATTTCGTCCATTTGTATAAGGCGGTGAGAGCACCGTGGCGCAGTGGGTAGTGTGTTGGCCTCTGACGCCGATGACACGGGTTCGAATCCCGACACACCCATGTCATCGAACGTGTTTTCACGGTGTTTCTCCACAGTGGGGTTCTGACAAAACCCCCTCTAGTAAAATTGTCATTGTCAGCTTCTCGAAATTAGCCTTTCGGAACCGGCAATAAACTGTAAGTCCCTTTCTTACTTACTTAGGTGGCACTACAGTCCGTGGTGAACCTGGGCCTCAACCAACAAGCGTCTCCAGCTGGCACGGTCTTTGGCCAGCTGTTTCCAGCGCCGCACGCCCAGTTGGTTAAGGTCCCCTTCCACCTGCGTGCGCCACCGATGATGCGGCCGTCCTCTGCCACGCCTTCCTTCCGGAGTGGATTCGAAGACTCTTCGGGTCGGAGCTGCATTTTCCATGCGTTCTACATGGCCTAGCCACCTTAGACGCTGTATCCGTAGACGTCGTACCAGGCCGATGTCGCTGTACAACCCGTACAGTTCTTCGTTATATCTTCTCCTCCATACACCGTTTGAACAAACGGGACCGTAGATAGTGCGCACAAATTTTCCTCTCGAAACGACCAAGGGCATCTTCATCCGCTTTTGTTAAGATCCAAGCCTCTGCGCCCTAAAGGAGGACGGGGATGATGATGGGATTATATAGTGTCACCTTGGTTTTCCGAGAGAGGGCTCTACTCCTCAATTGTCTCTTGAGCCCAAAGAAACAGCGGTTGGCAAGAGTGATTCTGCGTCTTATCACAGCGCTGGTGTTGTTGTTGCTGGTCATCAGTGAGCCAAGGTAGACGAATTCCTTTGACCACTTCAAAGTTATATCCGCCCATGGTGACGTTCTGGCCAATACGTCGGTGTTGTCCGTCTCTTTTAGATGAAAGCAGATATTTGGTTTTACCCTCATTAACCTTGAGACCCATTTTAGCCGCTTCTACCTCAAGGCTTACAAAGGCCTCATTGACGTCTCGCTGTGTCCGTCCAATCACGTCAATGTCGTCGGCATACGCAAGCAATTGCGTAGACTTGAAATAAATCATACCTCTTGTGTTGGCCAGTGACTCTTACACGATCTTTTCAAGCACGATGTTGAAAAAGTTGCATGACAGCGCGTCACCTTGCCTAAATCCTGCACAGTCGGAAGAGTTTGGCAGGGATGTTAAAACTAGACATGACTTTGTATAGCTCATCTCTATACACGCTGTCATAAGCAGCCTTGAAATCAACGAAGAGGTGGTGGTGTCGATTTGGTATTCCTGGGTCTTCTCCAAGATCTGCCGTAGCGTAAATATTTGGTCTATTGTGGATTTACCTGGCCTGAAACCACACTGATAAGAGCGCCGATCAGGTTATCCACAAACGGTTTCAGGCGTTCACACAATACGGCAGAGAAGATCTTATATGCGATGTTAAGGAGACTTATTCCCCTATAGTTGGCGCAGTTATAGGGGTCTCCTTTCTTATGGACCGGGCAAACGATGCTGAGATTCCATTCGTCGAGCATGTTTTCCTCCGACCATACCTTGCAAATGAGATGGTGCATGCACCTTACCAGCTCATCTCCAGCCGCCTTGAGAAGCCCAGCAGACAGGCCGTCTGCGCCCGCGGCTTTATTAGACTTAAGTCTTGATATTGCTATTCTGACTTCGTCTAGGTCGGGTGGACTGAATTCTGTTTCATTGTCGTCCATTACGAATGGCTCGTTCTGCCTGACAGCGGTATGTTGTCTATTATCGCCGTTATACAGTCTGCAGAAGTGGTCTTTCCACATCCTCAGCATCGACTTCGACTCAAGTAGCAGTTCTCCATTTTCATCCCTGCAGGCCGCCGCTCTGGCCTTGTAGCCATGTCCTGTTCGTTTTACCTTATTGTAAAACTTACGGGCGTCATTCCTGCGAAAGCATCTCTCCATCTCCTCGATCTCACGCTTTCCGTGCTCTCTCTTCTTTCTTCTGAAAAGCGTGTGTTCCTCTCTTCTCTTCTGCTCATAGATTTCGCGAGCAGCTTGGCTTTATATGCCTCTTGTTTTGCTGCATGGGCTTGTTTGCATTGTTAATCGAACAAAGGGTTTCTATGTGGTGGCGGTTTGAAATCCAGCACCTCTGAGGCAGCGGCGCTCTGGAAATGCGCCCATTCCTGTTATATTGTTTGTGCTGCTGTGGGCGGATTTTGAGAGAGCTTGGAGGAGACACGATCGGCAAAGATTCTGGCAGTCTCTTCCGATTGTAGCTTTCCGACGTCATACTTCCGTTGTGCTACTCGACTCCTAAGCATTCTTGATATCCTCATTCGTACCTTGGCTACAACAAGGTAGTGGTCCGAGTCGGTGTTGGCCCCTCGGAAGGTTCGTACATCGAGAATACAGGAGGAGTGTCTGGCGTCGATCGCAATGTGATCTGGTTGGTTGCTGGTCGATTGATCAAAAGACCGCCAGGTACCCTTGTGGATGTTGAGATGGGGGAATCGCGTGCTTGCTACAAGGAGGTTACGCCCCGCTAGGAAATCGATTAGCCTTAATCCGTTGTCGGATGTGGTGTTATGGAGGCTATGCTTTCCTATGATCGACTCAAATATGTCCTCTTTGCCCAGTTTTGCATTAAAATCTCCTAGGACTGTTTTTGTGTCGTAGCTGGGGCATTGGGCATGTGTTCTGTCTAGGAGATCGTAGAATTCTTCTCGGAAGCTTTTGTCGGAGTCGAATAACGAATCCGCACCCGAGTAGGCGCTGTTTGTTCTCCTTGTAGCAGTTCCCGTAGTAGATGTCGCAGTTTTTCATCCGTTTTTAGCCTGGTCCATCCCATCGCACTTCTTGGAGTGCGGTTATATCTGCGTTATAGCAGTTGAGGGTTTGCTCCAATTTATCGCCTGCACCCGGTCTGTTAAGGGACCTAACATTCCATGTGCAGACTCTCAAGTCGGTTAGTCATTTGCAGGGGTCGTCAGCATTGTATCCGTCCGTATCCGAGGCTTGTTGTTGTTTCGCAACAAGTAGGTTTTTACGTGATAGGGATGTTACCCCTAAGCACAACCCTCAACCTGGAGGGCCAGGTTCCTCTTTCCCCTGGAACAAGGGGTTGGGTCGCTGCACACATTGGTTCACTACCTGGCGGGTGCCAGGGTAGCTATCCATGGGGGGGCGACGCGGAGGTTGTGTGTCAACTTGGATTGAGCAGTAGAGATGCGCAAAATAGTTCCAACCGCGGAACGAACATGGAACCGTTCTTTTCCTGACTCGGAACTACAATACGTATGTATGTACATATGTATTTAGCTTTTTTGTTACTGAATTCAATGGCAATATTACTCGCACCGATATGGAACTATCAAAAACATGTCCATGTCCGGAACTAAATGTATTATCGCACCGATATGGAACTAGCAAACCATGTCCATGTCCGAACCTGTATGCGTACTCGCACCGATATTGAACTAGCAAACCATGTCCATGTCCGGACCTGAATGCATACTCATTACTCGCACCGATATGGAACTAGCAAAAACATGTCCATGTCCGGAACTAAATGTATTATCGCACCGATATGGAACTAGCAAACCATGTCCATGTCCGAACCTGTATGCGTACTCGCACCGATATTGAACTAGCAAACCATGTCCATGTCCGGACCTGAATGCATACTCATTACTCGCACCGATATGGAACTAGCAAAAACATGTCCATGTCCGGAACTAAATGTATTATCGCACCGATATGGAACTAGCAAACCATGTCCATGTCCGGACCTGAATGCATACCTACATGTATGACATTCGTTCACGAAATGCGGTGCGGGCATTATATTCTTTCATTTCTTTTCTTCATTTCAGTTCCAGTGTGCCGTACAGTGTACACCAACTGTTCGAGCTTTATCGCCACATCTCCATACTTTTGGGTTTCTTGAAAACTACGGGGTATAACTCATACCGTATGAGAAGCATGTTCGTTGCATTTATGTTTTTTTTTTTTCGTCTTGTACATATGTGATTGATGAATAAGGGTTGAATGGAACTATGGAACTATTTTCGTTCAATTTGCGGAACGAGAGGACATGTGTCCGAGAGAGGACATAGTTCCGTGAACTATACATGTCCGGAACTACCCAACTCTACAAGGATATTGAGGGGCCTAGGCATAAACATAAAATACGAGCCTTTTACAAGAAAGCCAAAGGCCTTGCAGGAGGCTTCAAAAAGGGCACCCTGGCTCTTCGAAACTGCGAGGGTAATCTTGTCACCGACCCGCAGGGAATAGTGGATGTATTTAAGCAGCACTTCCAGCAGCTGCTTAACGAGCATGACCAAGAGAGAGTGGTAGGGACCGAGGAAATCCCAACTCCAGCCGCTGAAGTAGTCCTCCCACCCAGCATCGAAGAAGTCGGCACAGCTATTCAGAAGCTGAAGAACAACAAGGCCGCAGGCTCAGATGGCTTGCCATCAGAGCTCTTCAAGGCTGGCGGCGATGTTCTGGTAGGGAGCATGCACCAGATCATCTGCAGAATTTGGGAAGATGAGAGCATGCCCGACGACTGGAATACCAGCTCTATATGCCCCATCCACAAAAGGGCAATCCTTCTTGCAAGAACTATAGAGGTATATCCCTGCTCAATGTCGCATACAAGATCCTGTCCAGCGTATTGTGTGAACGTCTAAAACCATTTTGCACCGCACTAATCGGCAGCTACCAGTGCGGCTTCCGGCCCGGCAAATCAACTATAGACCAAATTTTCACACTTCGACAAATCCTGGAAAAGACCAACGAGTTTCGAATCGATACACACCATCTTTTCATCGATTTCAAAGCCGCATATGACAGCATTCATCGTGAAGAACTGTTTGGGGCGATGGCCGAATTCGGGATCCCGGTAAAACTGATCCAGTTGTGTCGCGCCACGCTAAAAAACACGCGATGCACCGTGCAACTCGGTTCTAGGACCTCGGAACCATTCGAAACATGCACCGGATTTCGGCAAGGAGATGCGCTGTCATGTGACTTCCTCAACCTGGTGCTGGAGCAGATAGTGCGACGGGCAGGCGTCAACAGGGAAGGCACTATCTTTTACAAGTCCATCCAGCTGCTAGGATACGCGGATGATATCGACATCAGCGCGTGTTCTCGCCGTGGCATTGTGGAAGCATTGAAGAACAGGCGAAACGAGTTGGCCTTAAGGTCAATGAGGACAAAACGAAGTACATGCTGTCAAGCAAAAACCAATCCGTCGCTCACCACCTGGGACAAAACATAACAATTGACACCTACAATTTCGAGGTAGTTAAGGAGTTTGTCTACCTCGGGGCAAACGTAAATTCCACAAATGACACCACAGTGGAGATCCGGCATAGAATCGCCCTTGGCAACCGCTGCTACTTCGGCTTGTCCAAACAACTGGGGTCAAAACTCCTCGCTCGAAAGACTATAGTCATGCTTTACAAAACGCTCATTCTGCCAGTCTTGCTGTACGGAGTCGAAAGCTGGACGATAAGCAGGACAGCGGAGCTGATTTTGGGTTCATTCGAAAGAAAAATTCTGAGCCGGATATTTGGTTCTGTCTGTGAGGAAGGTGAATGGAGAAGAAGACACAACCGCGAACTCTACGAGCTGTACCAAGATGTGGATGTAGTCCGGAAGGCAAGGATCCGTCGACTACACTGGCTCGGCCATATCGAGCGCATGGACATCAACGCTCCAGCTAAGAGGATCTTCGACTCCGAGCCTCCTGGTTCGAGAAGAAGAGGAAGACCGAACCTCCGGTATAAAGACTGTTGTGTCAGATTGACACAACAGCTGGGGTGCGCGCGTTCAGTGCGCACACGGCTAGCTCCTGAGGGATGGGTTCGGGGATTCGGTGGTCGGGAGATATAGGGCGCCACGTAGTTTTGTGAAAACTACGAAAACTAAAAAGGAAACGACCAGATTCGTTTAGAAATGAGGGGGGACAATTTATTTTGGGTTTTATCTCTTTCCGCTTAATGAATGCGGGGTGCTCGGCATCCGTAATGGGAGACGCGATTCCCAAAACAGGTCGGTTCGTTAGGGGTTGGGGATTAGTGGGTAATTCGAGGGTGGTGAAAAAAACAAATTAAAATGTGAAAGGAATACCTCCCGGGGACTGGTGAATACTTCGGCTTCCTGCCTCCGCTTCACGCCTTTTATGTTTCACTGGTTTTTTCTTCCCTTCCTTTCTTGTGTTGCTCTGCCTTTTTCTTGTTTTCTATTGTTCTCTGTTTTTTTCTCAGGTGGTGGCCACTGTCCACTCACCAACCGTCTTGTCACTTGCACAGTTCTTCTCCAATTGCCTTTGTTTTCACGGGTTACCTTCCCGTCTACCCCTCCAACCGGTTCGCACACACGCCACACACACACATTTGGGGCGAATTCGGCCATCTTTATTTTAGATTAAACTCCCGGGTCTGGCGAGTTCAATCCAATCGGGTGATTTCTCTTCACACTTATTTGCTGTATAATTTTTAGGATTCTCTATTTCCTTTAATTGAGATAAATTACTGGCTTTCTCGCCCCGCCCTGTCGTTTTGGCGGTTGAAGCCTAAGGTGGTGTGTGAGAATTCGCCCCAGTCCATTTGGCTATCGGAACAAAGGGAATCACCTCCAGAGTTCCAATAGCCTCCACACTCACTCCATTCAGCTCCGGTTGGAAGAGGTTGTTGTCTTGGGTAACGGAAGCATTCACCACCCCGGTTGTACTAAAAGTTATAAAATTAAACGTCTCCCTCGAATAACCCGGTGATTAGGTGCACTCAAGCACTCTTTTGTCTTCGAGGGACTTGTCAGTATCGAAGCCCTTTCCGAATGTCGAGCTACCCGCTCACAATTTAAGTATTTACAATGTTTGTTTCCTCTTTGAGCATATAGGGGCGAGACAACAATTTACTCATTGGGTTTACAATTCTTTTGGGGTTTCAACATTCATTTGCTTTTAGACGACACTTTACTGATTGGGGGTGTAGGGGATGGCAAATTAAAAGAACAAATCGACAAATCGGGAATAAAACAAATATAACAAATCGACATGAAACCACGAAAAAAGACGACGCGATGTTAATCGTTTGAAGGCTTTATTCAGAGTGTTCTTACATAAACGACATGTATGCCAAAATACATTTTCTTGCGGGACTATGGCTCGATTTGAGAGCGGGTCATATCATAACAGGTCATAAATCATACGATCGAATGTATACAAAGAGAACATACATACATAAGTACTTGTTAAAAAAGGGTAACCATGTCGACACGATTACCAATTTCTTACAACTCGATCATCCTGACTATAAATCGTCCTCGATTTGATATCGTAAACATTTAAATGTCTCAAGTAATTTAATTTACAAAATATCTTACAACGACAAAGTAACTTATATAAAAGTAACTTATATAAACGAAATATTTATTCTGATAACATGATACTCTGACTCTATGAATTGAAACTATTGAACAGTAAAACTAATTTGATTGAAATGAGTTGAATATGGATACATGCAATGAGTCCTTATGCGATCACATAAGGTTTCATATTATCTGGAGAGGCTACACCCTCATACCGAACGCGAGATATTTGAAGGTTTCCAATATCTTTTATAACGTACCTATCATTCGATAGTACCTTAGCTATCTGAAATGGTCCTTTATATTTTGCCAACAGCTTTTTGTTTATTCCAGGAGTAGTAACTACATTTTTAACCATAACAAAATCGCCAACTTTATATGCACGGGGCTTTTGTGACGTTGATCATAATAAGCTTTATTGACACATTGACTACGAACAATGTTTTCGCTTGCCTTTAGTCGCCGTGCCTTCAAGTCTCTTGGTTCCTCATCCTTTAGTTCTAAGTAGTCTCGAATTTTGTCGCTAGTTTCTCCCCTTTGTGCAATACCGAATACCAACATACTAGGACTAAATCCTGTGCTTTTATTGGCCACATTATTAAGGCTGAACTCGACCTTGCTCAAATATTTGGTCCAATCACCCGGCTCCAGTTCACTCTCTTTGCTCAACATCGGTGTAAGACTTCTGTTGATCCTCTCCACTTGTCCGTTGGATTGAGGTGAGCTTGTAGCTACCTTAATGTGCTGGATACCATATTTATTACAGAAATCGGAAAATTCTACTGAGGTGAAACAGCTACCCCTATCGGAAATTATGCGAGCTGGTCTACTATAAGTGGAAAAGTAGGATTCTAGGGACTTTATGACATCCTTGCTACTGGTGGTGTTCACTGCATAAAGTTTTGTAAACTTTGAAAAACCGTCAACGACTAAAAGGATAAATTTCCTCTTGTTTCTTACAGAAGAGGGCAGTGGGCCATAGTGGTCAACGTGAAGAGTTTCAAATGGTTTGTCTCCCTTCGGAATGTTATGTAATACTCCTTCTTTTTTACCAGTGGGTGGTGAGAAATGTATACACTTTAAACAAGTAGCTATATGGTCCTTGATTTTAGTCTTCATGTTAGGAAACCAATAGGTTTGCCTCAAAAAGTCGTAGCATTTCTCTACACCAACATGGCATAAGGCGTCATGATGTGTTTGTATGACATTCCTTTCCATCTGTGATGGAACATAAAAGAGAACTTTATGATTTATCTTACGATATACTAATCCGTTGATGAGCTCATAATCAGAATTTTCTCTTTCTTCTAAAGATTTAATCAACTGCCCTATGATTGGATCTTTCTGTTGAGATGCCGCAAGTGCGTGCTCAAAGGAATCTGGCTCCACAATAAGGATGTTATGACATCGGCTGAGGGCATCAACATGCACCATTCTCTTGCTATCCCTATGTTCAAGGATATAGTCATAGTCCTGAAGCTCTAGGGCCCAGCGCGAGATTCGTGGATTTAATAATTTTTTATTAAGTGTTAAAGTGAGTGACTTACAGTCAGTCACGATCTTAAACTTAATACCTGTCAAGTAGATTCTGAATCTTCTCAACGCATATACAATGGCCAGAGTCTCCAGTTCGTATGAATGGTATCTAGATTCCTGAGCACTTGCACGTTTGGAAAAGAAGAATATCGGATGTAGCATTTTGTCTTCTTGGCGTTGCAGTAAAACGGCACCAAATCCTAAGCTACTGGCATCACAATGCAATTCTGTGTCTGCATGTGGATTGTAAATTCTTAATAAAGGAGCTTTTAGCAACTTTTCTTTCAGCGTTTGAAAAACTAATAATTCCGTTTCACCAAACAAGAACTGCGTATCTTTCTTTAATAGATCATAGAGAGGTTTTGATAGAAGTGAAAAATCTTTGATGAATTTGCGGAAATATGAGCACAGGCCCAAGAATGAATGCACATTTTTCACATTTGTTGGAATGGGAAAATCAGCGACTGCTTTTACACCATCAGTACTTGGACCTATTCCATGAGCTGAAACCTCATAACCTAAGTATGAAATCGTTTCGAAGAGAAATGAACACTTATCAAATCGTAACTGCAAATTGTTTGCTGATACTACGGCCGTAACTTCTTTCAAAATTCTGAAATGTTCATCCTTTGTTTCAGAAGCCACTAGCAGATCGTCGATATATACTAGCAATTCTCCTGACTGAATGAGGTTCTTAAAAAGTGAATTGATGTATCTTTGAAAGACTGAAGGTGCATTTTTAAGCCCGAACGGCATACGGAGATACTCAAATTGACCTAAAGGTGTTATGAATGACGTATATTTTATAGATTCTTCTGCCATTTTTACATGGTGGAAACCACTTTTAAGGTCTAAAAGCGAAAAATACCTTTTACCGCGCAATCTATCTAAATGATCTTCTATTAAGGGTATTGGAAAGTTATCTTTGACTGTGAGTTTATTCAATTCACGAAAATCAATACAAAGGCGCAACTCGCCTGATTTTTTTTTCGCTAACACGATCGGCGATGCGTAAGGTGAGGTACTCTCGCGGATAATCTTCCTTCTCAGCAGATCATCTAAGATGGATTGCAATTCTAACCTATGTGCATAAGGTAAGCGTCGTGGTGTGCAATTGAAAACATTGTTCGCGTCAGATAAAACTATTCTCATTTCAAAGTCACTACTCGTATTTTCACTAAAACACTCGTTGTTCGTACTACTCCCGGTAATTAAACTTTTCACTTTCATTTTCTCTTCTTCCGTTAAGTTCTCATTAATCTTTAAATCAATCATTTCATCGCGATCATTGCAAATATCAATATTCAAAAGCTCAGTTTCTTCATAACTATTATCTTTCACATTCGTTTCTTTAACATAATTCGCTCTCTTTTCATCTAATTGTAAACTGAGTTTAATATTTGTTTTTTGCAAAAAGTCCCTTCCTAACACAATAACATTCTTCATAGTTTCATCCTTAACTACATACATACATAAATTTACATAATCATTATTTACTTTAATCGTGCAATATACTTTACCAAAAACAACAAGTTTGCTACCGTTTATACCCACGAAGTCTTGAACTGAAGAATCCACTGGTGTCGTCAAGTAAGGTGGTACATATCGCTGTTGAATAAAGCTGATTGGGCTTCCAGTATCAATCATCGTCATCGCATGCATCGTCATCTTAATATCACCAGATTCATCTTTCAGGAACACATACTCCAGAACACCATGAAAATCTTGCAGGAACGAACAGCTTTGATGCTGCGGGGATGATTCAGCTTCGCACTTATTTAACACCATAACAGAGGTTGATTTCGGACAATCCTTAACAATGTGACCCTTTTGTCCGCAACGGAAGCAAGAACCTCTTTCTCTGCGCGGCTTCGGACAATTGGTAGCCACATGTCCCACGTCATTGCAATTGTAGCACTTTGTTTTTGCTTGGAGTTCACTTTGTCGTTGTGGTGTTGTTTTGATGTAGCGAGATGTTGACGGCTGGTATTCGGACTTCATCTTTTCATATTTTCTTAGTACACTTTTTAGCTCAGAAATAGTATTGGCTGTGAGCAGAATTTGTTTATTAAAAGCGGAGTCCGGAATACCTTTTATTATATAATTTATAAGGTCGTGTTCATCGATATCGGCTGATGATGCTATTTCCAGCATAATAAGCACGTATTGTTGACAATTTTCATCCTTGTGCTTTTTGCGGCTTCGTAGCATGTTGTGGACGTCTGTTGGCGTTGTGTGTTGGTGGAACTCGTTCAGCAGAGCAGATTTTAACTCAAACCAACTTTGGCATGATGAGGATCGTATAAATAATTTTGCTGTACCCTTTAGCATTCTTTTTGCGTAGGTGAAACATTCCAAGTCACTCAAACTGTATATGATCTTCGCTTCTTCAAAGCTTTTGATCCATCTCGTAACGGGATAATTGTCGTCTCCGGAAAACTGCTGTAGGGATTCTTCGACGTCACGAAAACTATGAACACGTTGATTTGCTTCAGCATTACTATCCAACTCCACTAACCTTTTCTGCAATGAACGAATTTCCTCCTTTTTCCGCACTATTTCCCGCAACTTCTCCAGTTGTTGCTCTAGGGAATTTTCATCCGACTCCAAATCAACAATGCTCTCCTCCTCTTCGATATCACCAAGAAGACTTGCAGGAAAATATTCCTCCAATTGATTGCAATTCAGTGATGCGATACTGTCCTGTAGGCGGGTTTTAAGTGTTGCTTTAATCCCATTTGTGGCCAAACCTATTTCGGCCAACTTTTCTTTGAGCAATGGTACAGTAGCAATTTGAAGAAATTTAGTTGCACGCGTCTGTGCATCCATTGTACCGTTTAACGATTAGTTTAACACACGCAGTAAAATGAAAAAAAATTACACGAGCACTTGCATACAACTTGGATACAATAATCCCACTTCTGAAACTTTGTAGGGGATGGCAAATTAAAAGAACAAATCGACAAATCGGGAATAAAACAAATATAACAAATCGACATGAAACCACGAAAAAAGACGACGCGATGTTAATCGTTTGAAGGCTTTATTCAGAGTGTTCTTACATAAACGACATGTATGCCAAAATACATTTTCTTGCGGGACTATGGCTCGATTTGAGAGCGGGTCATATCATAACAGGTCATAAATCATACGATCGAATGTATACAAAGAGAACATACATACATAAGTACTTGTTAAAAAAGGGTAACCATGTCGACACGATTACCAATTTCTTACAGGGGTGACATTCTTCTGTTGCTCAAACAATTATTTAGTTAGGGTGGGGCCTTCGCCCTTGTCGTGGTCTCGATGGGGACCGTCCGTCCCTGTTGTCGGCGTTTGGGACCGTCCGTCCCTGTTGTCAGGGTTGGGGACCGTCCGTCACTGCTGTCGGCGTTGGGGACCGTCCGTCCCTGCTGTCGGTGTTGGGGACCGTCCGTCCCTGCTGTCGGACCGTCCGTCCGGTCTTACCTGCTTTGTTGCCCCTCAAGCGAGTCGGACCACGATACCGCAAGATCCTCCTGATCCGCGTATGCACCGAGGCCACCCTCAAAAGAGAGCAACGGACCAAAATGATGGGTTGAAATACGGGAGAGGGAGGGATGGAGCGGAAAAGGTTTTTGGTGGGTATTTGTACGCAACAAGACCAAGACCAATCCAATCGCGGATGTAAGACATCTTGGTCTTGACAACTGGAAGCAGCGTGCCCGGGACCGTCAAGGATGGAAGGCAGCTATAGCTCAGGCTCAGATCCTCCATGGATCGCTGGCTTGATAGGTAAGTATACGAGTTGCAGAATAGGGGTGACTTTGTCCAAAGTTAAGAAAGAAAAAAAACACCACACGTCCATATAATTCTTTTTATATTTCTTTTAAAATAAATACGAATCTGTTGATGTTCTCTAGTAAAAAAAAAAAAATTGTTCAAGCTTCCAATACATATAGTATATTCTACACATACAGACAATTATATATATGTATATGCGCTGCAGC
This sequence comes from Eumerus sabulonum, assembly GCA_951905685.1. Lineage (NCBI taxonomy): Eukaryota > Metazoa > Arthropoda > Insecta > Diptera > Syrphidae > Eumerus > Eumerus sabulonum. The sequence continues at coordinate 15,024,119 of OX645060.1, forward strand.
GTCGAGTATCTCACAACAAAAAACAATAAACAAGCTTGACAGAGGCAGTTAAAGACCGCTACTGCGCATGCGTAGACGTTACAAACAAAATCGTGTGTAGTTTCCCCTTTTTTTTTTTTACACCAACTTGGAAATAATTAATTCGTTTACTAAATTCTTGTTTATTTACAATTGACTTACTGCATCATTCTAGAGTGTAATTAGAAGGGAATAAGGGAGCTATGATGGTCACAGGAGACACGATATAGAAATTAAAAGGTGAGTGTTTAGAAAATGGACATGCAGGACAGGATGATAAGACAATGAATGAATGGGACAAAACAGACAGACTGAGAGCGATGGAGAAGACATAAAGAGAGAGAGAGATAAAGAGAGCCATCTCGTCGAATGAGTAGTAAAGAACCGAGGAATCGAATCGAGAGAGAGAGAGACTTGTTCGCAGTAATCCTTTATTTCTTTTTGCATTTGTTGTTAGTAATTATACCTAAATTCAATAAATAGGTATCAATTCATTGGAAAAACAAAAATTCAAATATTTCTTGTTGTTTTTGTTGTTGTTGTTTTTAATATATATATATATATGCATATATACTATATACGATTTCTTCAATAATAATTTTGTTTTTGCTTGTGTTGCGCGGCGGCCACTGCTGCTGTTCTTGCCGTTTCGGATGTTGGAAACTCATGTTGAAAATATATGTATGGAGTCTGTAGTGGTATGGTGTTGTTGTTTGTGGTTGTCCGAGCTGTTGTTATTTGTTTTTAAGTTGGTGTTGTTGTAATAAGAGATGTTGTTTTTCGATAAATATCGTTAAAAGTCGTATGTACCGCCATCGGGTATTTGCGCAGCATTCGGATTAAATTGAAACGCTCCACCGTCAGCGATGGGAGCCAAATTACTTTGCTCAGACTGGAAAATAATCAAAGAAAAACAAATCGTTTCCGATATTGGACATTCAAGGGATTTTAGGCGATTTACCTCTTCGGAGAAGTATTGCTCGATAATTTCGTATGCAAGTTTATAGATGTCGACATTCTCATGATTTTGTAGTTTTTCAATCTTCTCTAGACCGTCACACTCTTCGATGATATTGGCAATTTGATGTACATGATCATCGGCCATTTTGAGCATATTATTAAGTCCATCAAGAACAACCTAAACGATTAGAGAAAACAAGAAGACCCTCAATCCTACCATCTCAATCGTCTCATCATAAAACAACAAACTTATTACTTACGTTAATCACTTGAGCGTCCTTGCACGCTAACAAGTCACAGAATGGCGGAATAACACCCTCACGGATTAATTCAAACACTTGTTCCCTGTTGCCGCTAATTGTTAAATTGCTTATAGCCCAGGCGGCTTCTTTCTGTGTTTGAAATTCACCTCTGCTCAAATTCTCAATGATTTTCGGCAGTAGACCAACATTAATAACAGCTTGCACTTGCTGTTGATTACCAGCTGTTATATTCGATAAGAACCATACAGCTTCCTTGCGTATCTTCTCCTTAGCATGTGATAATAACGCCGGGAAATAAGCCAATGCATCATAATTGAGAACAACTTGAGTTTGTTCATCCGATCCGGTTACAATATTACCAACGGCACGTAACGCTGCCGTTTGCACTTTAACATCTGTATGCCCGAGTAATGGTATAAGTCGGGGCACAACACCACTATCGATCACCATTTGAATTTGATCGTTACCGCCATCAGTTAAATAACTAATGGCCCATACTGTATCGACCAGAATGTTCGTATCTGTATGATAGATGAGCATATTGAGTGCGGGCAATATTTCTTTAATTGTTTGCACTGGTGGCGGTGGATCTTTATTGCGGCACAAATTGACAATAACCCAAGTGACATTGCGTAGAAATGAGATTGGTATGTCGGGATTGATGAAGTTGAGAAGCGGTTTAACGACACCTTGTTTGATAACTAAATCACGTAGAACGGGTCCATCGCCGATGATGTTGCCCAATGCCCACACAGCCTGTTCGCAAACTGTTGTTGCTGGCGATGATAGTAATTCCAAGAATAATGGTACTGCGCCCGCTTTAACAACCTGCAAATGGAAATTTGTATTTAATCGAAATGATCGTTTGGGTGAGGACAATTTCGAATTAAAAGTCTTTGATTGACCGACGAAGTCAGACGCCATCGTTCATCATGGTTTGCGCCGTAAGAGTGAACGCGAATATTTGCTGTCAAAAGCATTGGACCGACAAATATTTCGGATATAAGTAAACCAGAGTAATAAGAGGAGGGTTGAGGAGGATGGTGCGTGCGCCCTTGTACGACGGGAAAAAAATGTTGATTAGGGTGACGTGACGTAACATGGACGTGACGTGAGATGGACGTGACATGAGATGGACGTAACGTGTTATTGACGTGACGTGCCATGGACGTTACATGGCATGAGATGGACGTTAGATGACATGAGATGGACCTTACATGACATAAGATGAACGTTACGTGACATGAGATGGACGTAACGTGACATGGATGTTACGTGACAAGGACGTGACGTGACATGGACTTGATGAGATATGCACGTGACGTGAGATGGACGTGACATGAGATGGACGTGACATGAGATGGACGTGACAGAGATGGACGTAACGTGTTATTGACGTGACGTGCCATGGACGTTACATGACATGAGATGGACGTTACATGACATAAGATGGACCTTACATGACATAAGATGGACGTTACGTGAGATGGATGTGACATGAGATGGAAGTAACGTGACATGGATGTTACGTGACGTGACATGGACTTGATAAGATATGCACGTGACGTGAGATGGACGTGACATGAGATGGACGTAACGTGTTATTGACGTGACGTGCCATGAACGTTACATGACATGAGATGGACGTTACATGACATGAGATGGACCTTACATGACATAAGATGGACGTTACGTGACATGAGATGGACGTAACGTGACATGGATGTTACGTGACACGGACGTGACGTGACATGGACTTGATGAGATATGCACGTTACGTGACATGGACGTGACGTGAGATAGACGTAACGTGACATGGATGTTACGGGACACGAACGTTACGTGACATGGACGTGACGTGACATGAAATGGATATGATAATGAGACATGGACATGACATAGACCTGCAGGAACATTAACGTGGCGTGACATGAACGTGACAGCCGTGACGTGACATCGGCGAGACATGGAACATTATAAAGGTTATTTCAATCACCTTCAGACTAATGTATTGTAGGACTTTCAAATCGTAATGCCGAACACTCTTCAGTGTTCATTTGTAATTAATTTGTCCGTCAAACGCAAGTAACCACTTGAGATGTAAGCAACGCAAATCGACGCTATGGGCTGGTAAATTCAACACGATTCAGCGATAGCTGAAGATGACTTCAGCATCTAAACGTGAATCGTATCGATATCGGAATACCAGCACCGTAGACAAAAAATACGGTGGTAGACGTCGATCGATTGTAAATCGGCTTAGAACGTGTAAAGTGAGAAGCAAATTGGAGCGAAAACGTGACCGGCGCAAGCATGCATCCTATTTCAAGGATAACTCAAGGATTGTTAAGCCTTCCGGAATACAAAAACTCAAGGCAACAATTCAAATTGCTCGTTTATTGGGGAAGTATTCACTGTGCCGAAAATTGTAAGCAAACAAGACGATCAAGTTCGGTTGTTTGAACGCTCTGCTATGAATTTGGATCAGTTGCGGGCATTTCTTCGTCCAAAATCAGCATCCGCGTTGGTTTGGATTGGAGTAATCGAGGCTGGATGCACTCCGCTCGTTTTTATACCAGTGGAAGGAAAAATGAACGCCGGAGCTCATCAAGTAGTTATTTCAAAAGATTGTTCCAAACTGTGGGCAGCCAAACATTAAAAAAAAAGCCGGAAAGTCAAAACAGCTCAAGATTGGCTATCAGAAGGCTAATCAGCTATCTGACAGGACACTGCGGTCTGAGATATCATCTTAACAAAATTAGCCTCTCGTCTCTGAAACTGAGTGTCGACTCTGTCTCGAGGACAAAGAGACGGCGGAACACATACTGTGTGAGTGTGCTGCTCTCTGCCATCTTAGGAAGCTGCACTAAAGGCAGTTCCCTTAGACGAGGTACCAGAGAGGCCTAAAGCCAATATGAGCATATCAGATATGGAACTAGAGAAAAGCGAGATCCTCGGCTTTCTAAAGGCACAAAACTCAGCGGTCCCTATGGATGACTGGGAAGTAGTCGCACTCGAAAGTAACGAAGACGGCACAAAAGTATAATCTTCGTTATCGAGGATCCGCCGGAAACACTGAAAAAAAGAGAGGCATCTGCGCTTATTCCTGGGGCTGCTGAGTTGAAGAAGGCGCAGCCTGGCAGTCGGCAGCTATGGTGAAGGAGCGTACTACTGTAAATGAAGGTAGTGCAAATAAACCTCCATCACAGTAAGGCCGCGTCAGTCAACCTTATGCTGCTTCTGAATTGTGGAAATCCTAAATTGGAGAGTATCTGGCAAAGCATCACTTTGTGATCACTGTTGGATCCTCTTCGACTTGAATTTCCGCAGGTCGGACAGGAAAGTCTTTCGAAATTCGTGGAAGGTGACTTGGCAGAGGTTTAACGCGGAGCTGGGTGGGACCCTTAACCGACCTCCGGAAGGGAACCCCAACTCCACGGAAGACATCGATGAGATGGTACTAAACCTCAGCAGCAAGCTAAATCGGTCCTTCGAGAAGACATGTCCTACCAGACGACCCAGTACGAGAAACTAGCCCCAGCGGAGGGGCTTCGTACCTTTAGACTTAGTTGGAATCTGGCAAAAGAGGGGGCCATCGAATGGTCAACCTGTAGAGAGAGTGTTAAGCGGCTCCAAAAAGAAATTAGATTCGCCAAGCAGGACTCTTAGAGACGCTTCTGTGACTCTATTGAATCATGTACGGGTGCGGCTCGTCTGAGAAAGGTCCTTGCAAAAGCTCCCATACAGATGTCCTCTACAAAGAGATCTGATGGTAGCTGGACAGACTCAACCGAGAGCGTGCTTGATTCTCTACTAAAGTGTAATTTCCCTGGCTGCGAGGATGCAGGAACCTTCAATCTTTACAATCTCTGTATCGAGATACACCTACCCCCGTATGAATGGTATCGATCTGATCCCTGGAAAATCTGCCAAATATCTTGGAGTCCAAGATAGTTAGTTGGAGAGTAAATATTGAGGATAGAATCTAAAAGGGCTACGTGGCACTATATTCGTGCAAGGTAGCCCTTGGAAAGAGATAGGGCCTCAGACCGATGTAAGTACATTGGTTGTACACTGCGGGGGTAATACCTATTCCAGTCTAGGGCTCGGTTGTCTGGTGAAAAGAGCTTGAGAAGAAATATCATCTTCAGAGTGTGTCAAAGGTTCAAGGGGCGGGCTGTCTGGCGATGACGGTATCTATGAAGTCCACACCAACGACGGCTCTTGAAGTCATGCTGAACCTCCCACCCCTGGACATATACTGCGAGAGCGTCGCAACCAGAACTGCGCTAAGACTACAGGAACCCGGTCTTTGGAAAAAGAAAAGCAGGCGGCGGACCTGATCAGCAGAGAGAATATCTCAGGAAAAGACTTTGCAGGCAGCATGGATAAGATCCAAACTCGTCAAACTCTGCAAAGAGAAGTTAGAAGAGATATCGAATGTAAACGAGGGGACCCTTCGCTGGGTACCTGGTCATGTGAATATCTCTAGAATCGAGAGGGCGGCCGAGCTGGGATCAAGTGCAAACTTCGCGCAGATCTCAACCGAGGCCAAAGCACCACTCAGTGCGCTCTACAGGGAGATAGAGACGGAGCTATTAGTGAAAGCCAATAAGCGATGGTGTCACTTAGATACATGCGCAACGGCGAGATCGACTTGGCCCGTCTATAATAAGAAAAGGGCGGAAAATCTGCGGAAGTTCAATCGTGGGAATATTCGACTGGGATTCGGTGCCCTCACCGCGCACAGCATGCTATCCTACCATGCAGCTCGACTAGGCCAGCCCTACAATGACTTCTGCAGAAGCGGACATTGAATCCATTCGGCACCTGCTGAGCGAATGCCCGGCGTTAGCCCAAAAAAGGAATGTATTCCTAGAAAGATACTTCCTTTCGGGACTAGAAGTAGAAGAGGTAGGTAACATTGGTCTGAACAGAATACTACGATTCTTATACTCGTCTGCGTGGTTCTGCTCAACGGTAAATGTCTAGGTATTAAGGGGTTAAATAAATCAATTGGGCATAATGGACTCTACGTAGCCTACGTGAGCCTTGACTTTTCGTCAGTAGGGCACCCATTTACCTAACCAAACCGCGGAAGAGTATCCTTCTCAGCGAAATTATAACTCCTAAGGGGATCAACTTGGCTCCTATGAGAAGCATTCTCAACTTCATTATGGAAGTGGAGAAGCTCCTCGACTAATCGGCTAGCAGGCACAATAGATCTGCAAAGGTCGCAGTGCCAAATGCTAATGGTGTAAATGTATGGCGCGTTTATTCCTTGATGTTGAAATCGAATAAGTTCGTACATAACGTGCAAATGAGAAGCAATGTCAGCTGGCTCTACTCTGGCATTGAGCTCGAGCTTGCGATATTAGCCGAAACAACGTCTGAGGTCGCATTCCGTGTTACTCTATATGAATTCATTGTTCCTGCCCATGCTGTCAAAAGCGCGAGAGCTCGAACGGTCTGGCTTGAGGAAGAAAGCCAGGACAATGAACCCTTACACAAGGGCGCGTTAGAGATGGGAAAGCTGTGGAGTATGTAGGTAGGTGTCACTAATTAAAACAAGTGCTATCGTCGCCTCCCCGTGGTGCCATCTGGAGATTTCCTATGGAAATTGCAGACGTGGAAAAGCAAAGGCGAGCCTCCTGCGCCGAAAAATAGGATTAGTCGGTTGGGCTACGGCCTAGTAAGCCCTAACCGTAAAAAAACTACAAACTCCGAAACAACCACAAGCCTCGGATATAACGGACCGGATTAATGTTGGCGACCCTTGCAAAAAACGAAAAATGGACAACGATCTTCGGCTCTGTACGAGGAATTTTAGGTCCCCAGGCCACGGCCACGTGCAGCCGAACAACTTGCGGACGCCCTAGACCGCTATAAACCGGACATAACCGCCATCCAGGAAATGCGATGGAATGGACCGGGTAAAAAGCGGATGAAAAACTGCGACAATTACTACGGTGACTGCTATAGGGAGAGAGGAAAGAGACTATTTGGATGCGGATTTGTTGTTAGAGGTGGACTAAGACATAAAGTCCTAAGTTTCCAGTATGTGAAGGCAAATTTCTGTAACATCAGCTTGATCTGCGTCCACGCCCCCACGGAAGACAAGGATGACTCCTCCAAAGATGAGTTCTACAATCTCCTAGACAGAACGTATGCCCAATGTCCCAGCGATGACATCAAGGTTGTACTAGGAGACTTCAATGCTAAGCTGGGTAAGAAAAGCATCTTTGAACGAGTTATAGGCAAACATAGCCTACACGACTCCACCTCCGATAACGGACACAGGCTGATTGATCTTGCTACGGGGCGAAATCTCCTTCTAGCCAGTACGCGGCTTCCCTCACCTCGATATACACAAAGGCACCTGGCGGTCTTTTGATCAATCGACTACCAACCAGATTGATCACATCGCGATCGACGTCAGACACTCCTCCACTATTCTTGATGTTCTAACTTTCCGAAGGGCTAACATCGACTCGGACCACTATCTTGTAGTAGCCAAGATGCGCCTACGGATATCACAAACGCAGCGGAGTAGAGTAAGAATACAAAGTTATGACGTTGGGAAGCTACTATCGCCAGAAACCGCTCGTGCTTTTACCGATCGCGTCTCCCTTAAGCTCTCCAATACGGCTCAACCTTCTACGCTATCAATAGAACAGCAATGGAACCTTTGCAAACAAGCCCTGAAAATCGCTGCATTCGAAGTTTTGGGTTTTAAGGCTCCACCACGAAGAAACAACTGGTTCGATGACGAGTGCAGGAGGATTCACACAGCGAAGCAGGATGCATATAAAGCCTCGCTGCATAAAAGAACAAGAGCAGATCGTGAGCGTTACGAGTTACAAAGAAGGGAGGAGCATAAGCTTCTCAGAATAAAGAAAGAGCACGAGAAGCGCGCGATTGAGGATTTGGAGAGGTGTTACTGCAGGCGTGACGTTCGAAAGTTTTATCAACAGATAAAGCGAACATGTCAAGGTTATAAAAAGCCAGAACGGAAGCCTGCAGGGATGAGAACGGACACCTAGTAGTAGAACCGCAGTCGATGCTGAGAATATGGAAAAACCACTTCTGCAGACTGTATAACGGCGATGTTAGTCAATATACCTCGACGAAGTTAAGATTGCTATATCGAAGCTCAAGTCGAATTAAGCTGCTGGCGCAGACGGACTGTCTGCTGAGCTCTTCAAGGCAACTGGGGATGACCTAGTTAGGAGCATACACCAGCTCATCTGTAAGATATGGTCAGAGGAAAGCATGCCTGAGGAATGGAGTCTCAGCATCGTATGCCCGATCCACAAGAAAGAAGACCCCTCGGACTGCGGCAACTACAGAGGAATAAGTCTCCTTAATGTCGCATACAAAATCTTCTCTGCCGTTTTGTGTGAACGCCTGAAGCCTTTTGTAAATAAGCTGATAGGTCCTTATTAGTGCGGATTAAGGCCAGGGAAGTCCACCATCGACCAAATCTTCACACTACGGCAGATCCCGGAAAAAACCAATGAATTTCAAGTCGACACTCACCACCTATTTGTCGACTTTAAAGCCACATACGACAGCGTAATTAGAGACGAGTTATACAACGCTGTCTACGCCATGTCTACCTGCTAAACTCGTCAGACTATGCAGAAGGAATTTGGAGAATGCTCGCTGCTCCATCCGAATCGGTGAAGACTTAATCAATAATTTTGATGTCAAAAAAGGATTTAGGCAGGGCGATGCGCTGTCGTGTGATTTCTTCAACATCATATTGGAAATGATTGTGCAAAAATCACTGGCCAATACAAGAGGCACAATCTATTTCAAATCCTCGCATCTCCTGGCATAGGCCTACGATATTGATATAATAGGTAGATCACAGAGAGATGTCAATGAGGCGTTTGCGAGTATTGAGTTCGAGGCAGCGAAAGTTGGGTTGGCGGTAAACGAGGGCAAAACTAAATATATGCTGTCATCAAAAAAGGACGACCACCACCGACGTTTTGGCCAGAACGTTTGTATAGGCAGATATAAGTTCGATGTAGTTAAGGACTTCATCTACCTTGGCTCCGCAGTGACCTGGAACAACGACATCAGTTCCGAAATCAAACGCAGAATCACTCTTGCTAATCACTGTTTCTTTGGGCTCAGGCGGCAATTGAGTAATAGAGCCCTCTCCTGAACGACAAAGTTGACTCTATATCAGACCCCTATCATCCCGGTCCTCCTGAACGGCGCAGAAACATGGACACTATCAAAACCGGATGAGGAGGCCCTTGGTCGTTTCGAGAGAAAGATTTCCTTTTATAGTTACAGTGGTGTTCTCATAAGTAGCACACCTTTATTCAAATATGTATTTGCTTGCAATACACTCTGTACTTACAAACTGCATAGGAGTAAAGCCATAATATCCCAAGATAGTACCGTTATGAATATGAAAACATACGGCAAAGAAGATCCCGTTAGGTTTTCCTGGTTTTGCAATCGTTAGAGTTGGTGATCATTGCAAATTGGATGTTCATGTAAATAGCACATTCATGGTGTGTCAGAAAAAAAATGTGTTTCAGTGATATAAGTGAGGTTAGTGTGAATCTTTTTAAGGATAGCCATAATTACACTAATTTCTTACACAAATAGGAATATTTAAAATGGGCAGGGGAAAGCATTGCACAGAAGAAAGGAGGCAAATAGTCGGTACCATAATACAGGATGGAAAGACTATTTCAGAGGTGGCAAGGACATTAAGGTGCTCTAGGAAGCTTGTTCAAAATGCGATGAAGGTCGTACGGTACAGCAAATCTACCGCTAATCCCGTAAGGAAAAACAAAAAAAGGAAAAGGTCAGAAGCGACTGACAGAATTATCCACAAAATCAGTGGCAGCGACCTTTTCATAACTTCCCTTGAGATAAAGCAACAACTACCTGACCAACTTACTTACTTACTTATCAGGCTAGCGATCCATGGAGGATCTGAGCCTGAGCTATAGCTGTCTTCCAACCTTGACGGTCCCGGGTACGCTGCTTCCAGTTGTCAAGACCAAGATGTCTTACATCCGCGATTACTTGGTCTTTATACCAGAGGTTTGGTCTTCCTCTTCTTCTCGAATTAGGAGGCTCGGAGTCAAAGACCCTCTTAGCTGGAGCGTTGATATCCATGCGCTCGATGTGGCCGAGCCAGTGTAGTCGACGGATCCTTGCCTTCCGGACTACATCCACATCTTGGTACAGCTCGAAGATTCGCGGTTGTGTCTTCTTCTCCATTCACCTTCCTCACACACAGGACCAAATATCCGGCGCAGAATTTTTCTTTCGAAAGAACCCAAATTCAGCTCCGCTGTCCTGCTTATCGTCCAGCTTTCGGCTCCGTACAGCAAGACTGGCAGAATGAGCGTTTTGTGAAGCATGACTTTGGTCTTTCGAGTGAGGAGTTTTGATCCCAGTTGTTTGGACAAGCCGAAGTAGCAGCGGTTGTCAAGGGCGATTCTTTGCCGGATCTCTACTGTGGTGTCATTTGTGGAATCTACGTTTGCCCCAAGGTAGACAAACTCCTTAACTACCTCGAAATTGTAGCTGTCAATTGTTATACTTTGTCACAGGTGGTGAGCGACGGATTGGTTTTTGCTTGACAGCATGTATTTCGTTTTGTCCTCATTGATCTTAAGACCAACTCGTTTCGCCTGTTCTTCAATCGCCGTGAATGCTTCCACAATGCCACGGCGAGAACACGCGATGATGTCGATATCATCCGCGTATCCTAGCAGCTGGATGGACTTGTAAAAGATAGTGCCTTCCCTGTTGACGCCTGCCCGTCGCACTATCTGCTCCAGCACCAGGTTGAAGAAGTCACATGACAGGGCATCTCCTTGCCGAAATCCGGTGCATGTTTCGAATGGTTCAGACGTCCTAGAACCGAGTTGCACGGTGCATCGCGTGTTTTTTAGCGTGGCGCGACACAACTGGATCAGTTTTACCGGAATCCCGAATTCGGCCATCGCACCAAACAGTTCTTCACGATGAATGCTGTCGTATGTGGCTTTAAAATCGATGAAAAGATGGTGTGTATCGATTCGAAGCTCGTTGGTCTTTTCCAGGATTTGTCGAAGTGTGAAAATTTGGTCTATAGTTGATTTGCCGGGCCGGAAGCCGCACTGGTAGCTGCCGATTAGTGCGGTGCAAAATGGTTTTAGACATTCACACAATACGCTGGACAGGATCTCGTATGCGACATTGAGCAGAGATATACAGGGTGCGCCGCGAGCAGTGTGCCAAAAAGCTAGAGCGTGTAGGTCTGGTCAAGACAAGAAAAAAATCGTATGGGAGGGGGGATACTATTTCCACTTCGTAAACATAGTTCTTCATGAATCCCCACACGTAAAAATCTAGAGGAGTTAAATCTAGTGATCTAGGTGGCCATTCCGTGGGGCCCCTTCTTCCGATCCAACGGCCACTAAAACGATCATCCAGCCAGTTTCTAACCTGTAAGCTGTAGTGTGCTGGTGCTCCATCTTGCTGGTAGATTAAATTATCTGCTATGGCCAAGGGAACATTGTCCATCAAATCGGGCAAAAGGTCTCGTAGGAACTGCAGGTATGATTCTCCATTGATAAAGGCATTAAAAACCGGGGCCCGATTACAGTTTGTCCAACAATACCAAGCCAAGCATTACAGCTAAAGCGGTGTTGTGATTTATTTTGTTTTTTTGTTATGTGGATTGGTGCTACTCCAGTGATGCAAATTGTGGAAGTTAGTAACCCCATCTCTGGTAAACTGTGCTTCATCCGTCCAGAATATCCTTGCAAAATAGATTCGTTCAGTTTCATCTCGAAGCAGTAATGATCGACAAAATTCTGCTCTCAAAAACTTGTCGTTTGAAGTGAGTTCCTGAACTGGCGTAAAATGGTACGGGTGTAAGTCTTCGGTATGAAGCACTCTCCATACTATAGTTCTGGGCACTTCACGCATAATAGCTATCCTCCTTGTACTAAGGGAGGGATTACGTCGGACCAAATCCAAAATTCTTTCATCTAAGATTGCTGATCCATCTGTAATTGATCTTTCGCTTCTTCGATGCTCTAGCACTCCATGCTCTCGCGGACGTCGGTGGATTCTTGAGAACATGCTACGACTGTGACACCTCCGATTGGGAAATCTTTCAGCGTAGAGTCTTTCGGCTCCACGATCTCGACCATCAGCTAAACCGTAGCAGAAGTGCATGTCCGTTAATTCTTCTCGAGATTATAAGTTTGACATCGTAATGTGTTGATGAGTTAACATCCAATTTGGAAATGTTTTCTTATTAAAAATGCGATGCCTTTTATTTACATTTGGGTTGCAAATATTTTGTTTTTCAATGAAGAGAAATAGCGGTTTTATTGTCTTAAGGTCCTAGCGGGTAAAACCCATCGGCGGCGGGCGGACCCAGACGAAATTGCCAGGTCAGTTTTCAGGCGTTATCAATGAAAAAAAAAAAAAAAAAAAAAAGGATTAATCCAGGGCTAATCCAATACTGTGTCACTTTATTGTATCCTCATAAAACTCCGAATTATTTAAAAATAATAAAAAGAGGTCAATGTTCCATATATTAATTTGCCTACAAGTCCATCCGCGTTAAAACCAAAAAAAAAACGTTTTTTCTTAGAAAAAAGTGGTTTGGGTTTTTCTTTAATTTCTCAAAAACTACAAGACATTTTTGCATCCGGTTTTCTGTTTTTAACTAAAAACTAATAAGAGAATTGAATTATTGAAAAAAAAGAGTACTTAACCCTTATGTGAGTGACGAGGTACCCGGGACCTATTGCATTTTCAATTTAAAAAATTGTTATATCTTACGCATTATAGATAGCTGTGGCTTTGTGAGAGCTCTTAACTTTTTGTGAACTACGTTTTTTAAAGCTTTGGTCTCGTCAACCCATTTACACTATTTATAGCAAACTAAAACATTTTTTACATCGATAATAGAGTAACAAGGTACCTGGGTACCTCTTTGTGTTTTGTATGAAATTGCAAGAAAATGTTTCTAATTTTGTATTCGAAATACTAAAATCGAATGAAATAATATATGTTTATCAAAATGTTTTATTTTATATTATATTAGAACAATTCTGAAAGCACCTGTTACATGTTGGACGAGTTACTGCATGTTGATCACAAACTGGTCTTCCGAAGTTAGTGCAAGCTTTTCGCGTTTTTCTTTACATGTGTTTGAGTTCTCTGTATATGAAGCAACTTCCAACAATTACAATGCGACCTGTAGGATGTCGTCTAGTTTGATTTGTAGAAGTTGTAAGTCCGGAAGGAATTGAACGTAATTCTTGGCCGAGCACATCCTGAATTGCAGATCTATATTTTCACTACACAGTTGTAGACTTAACGATTTCAAAAACTTTCTACGTCTATCACTTGAAATTAATTGTGGATTATGTATGTATGTTGGCGTTACAGTCCATGAAGAACCTGAGCCGAGCTTCTCTCAATCACCCATGTTGTGTGTGATTTCATTTTCCCAAAGGTAAAAGGGACCTACAGTTTATTGCCGTTTCCGAACGGCGAATTTCGAGAAGCTTTTCATGACAATTTTACTACAGGGGGTTTTGTCAGAACCCCGCTGAGGAGAAACACCGTGAAAAACACGTTCGATGACATGGCTGCGTCGGGATTCGATCCCGTGTCATCGGCGTCAGAGGCCAACACACTACCCACTGCGCCACGGTGCTCACTTGTGGATTATGCTCCATAAAGATGATATACATATGCTGCCAAAGCTGCAATGTCAATGCTATTGTAGAAAAGTGCTAAAGGCCACCGATTGGTTCTGCGTTTTACGGTATATTCTCCTAAGAGCTTATCCATGTTATCCACGCCAGCTTTGATTTCATTATAATATGAAATAATTTCTGGCTTAGCAGTATCCGTATTACTCTCAATAACAATAACTACTCAATAACTTTTTGGGTAAGAGCACACAGTTGCTACTTTACTATAGGCAAAGTTTGAAGAATATATCGCCCTATCCTTGTGTGCTTGCATATTTGTAGGAAGAAACCGTTTATTTTTTCTCACCGTTCCAACAAGTGTCATGTTCCACGAATTCAAGGAATGAGCCAGTTGAAGAGACGTAAAAAATTATCTGTTGTTACATTCCATCCAGAATTTTTATATTTAGATAGGAGATTTAATACAACACATTCGCCGACATTCGTTTAACGATTGCCATCACTTGGTTTTCCAGTATATACTTATTTGTCCATTTAGGGGGTAGGAATTATTTGCATCACACGCCCAGAATATTTTAATGCGGGTTTCGATGGCATGTACTGAGTAAAGCAAGTCCTCCCACGGTACCCATATAGCTGTTCGTCAACCGTAATACATTCACGTGCCTTATAATTTCTATTCAAATTTGAAATGAGCAAACCCTCAGGACGTGTAACATCATTATCAAACCTTACAAAGCGTACCAACAAATTGAACCGATCATGCGACATGATCTAACTAACTAACCAAAGTACGTGTAATGTAAAAGCAGGACTTGATTGTTCACATCTCGTATAAACCGTATGGAGGTACCCGGGTACCTCGTCACTCTGATGAAGTTGTTTTTCCTGTCACTCACATAAGGGTTAATTCCATAAAATTTTGAAAAAAAATAGTTCGAAATTTTTTTTTCAAGTTTTTTTCTTCAAAATTTTGAGTTTGAAAATTAATTTCTCAAAAACTATTCCTTAAAACAGCTTGGTTTAAAAACATGATGAAAGAAGAGGTTTCTAGCTTTACAAAAAAGTATATCACGGCATTGTGGATCTAACCGTTGATTTTGAGTATTTTTTTTTTTTCAATTTAAGCCAACTTTTTAGAAAATTGCTCCTCCCGGCTAAATGGGGGGAATAGACCCCCCCCTCCCATACGATTTTTTTCCTGTCTTGACGAGACCTACACGCTCTAGCTTTTTGGCACACTGCTCGCGGCGCACCCTGTATAAACCGTCCCAGGGTGTGCAATCCGTGAGTTGTTGTCTATCCGTTGTCCCGTCGTGTTCAGTGTTTTTTAGTTTTTCCGCAGTCTTAATTTTGAAGTGAACAATGGCGAGGCGAGTTTGTAATTATGCAAATGAGTATCGGGGGCTCGAGGAAGCCCTAGAAAGCATTTTAAAGGAAGAGGATGATCTCGACGTCAGCTACGATTTAGTGGCGATTCCCCCATACCCCAGTATCCTAACGGATGAAGAAGAAGGCGATGACGATGATGTGCAGCAAAACATACTTCCGCGTGATATCCCAGGGAGAGTTGAAGTGTTTGAGTCCAGGAATGACGAGGAATGGGATAGTAGTGATGATGAACCGTTACAAAAGTGCAGAAGAGTTGACATCCAGGAACCACGTTGGCGTAACCTCAACGGAGAACAATGTTCAGAATCGAAAGGCAAATGTTGAAAACGAGCTCAAAGACCAAACACCACTCAATATTTTTGAAAAGTTTTTTGATAAGGAGCTTTTTGACATGATCGTCCTGAACACGAAGTTATATGCTGCACAACATAACAACCATGAGTTTCGAGTAACTGTTGATGACCTCAAGACTTTTTTGGAATTCTGTTCTTGAATGGATATCACTCACTTCCTCGAGAACGATTGTACTGGCCTCTTGATGAAGACTGCAGTGTTAACATTATTTCAAAAGCAATGTCTAGAAATCGATTCATGGAAATAAAGAAATTCCCGCATTTCTGCGACAATGAAGTTGCTGCCGGATCCGCCGATAAGATGTTCAAAGTACGACCACTTTCTGACTTGCTGATCAAGAAATTTCTTCGATGGGGTGTATTTCACGAGAATCTATCGATAGATGAGTCTGTATGATAAAGTATTTTGGACGTCATCCAGCTAAGCAGTTCATAAGAGGTAATCCAGTGAGATTTGAATACAAAAACTGAATGATTGCAAGTGCAGATGGTTATAGTTACGCCTTCGATGTATACTGTGGTAAATCAACAGGAGGAACCAGTAATGATTCTTTGGGATCAAAAGTAGTGAAAAACTTATTGGAAAAAGTAAATGCCGTTCCCAATGAGCATAAGGTGTATTTTGACAACTTTTTCACGAGACCTACGTAAAGCTGGTTATCGTGCGACTGGCACTGTAAGGGAAAATAGGACAAAGAATGTCCATTACTATCTGTCAAGGAAATGAAGAAGAAAAACAGAGCAGCATTTGACCATCGATTCGATACAAACAATAAAATTTTGTTTGTGCGATGGCTTGACAACAGCGTTTGCACCATGGGTACAAACTATGACTTTGTTCACCCTCTGGGCAAAGTTAAAAGATGGAGCTCTGCAGAACAAAAAAAAAAAAGGTAGATGTAGACATCCCTTTGGTTTTTCAAAACAAAGGCATAGGTGGAGTCGATCAAGCTGATTAGTCAATCGCAGTATACAGATCAGCTATACGAGGAAAAAAATGGTGGTGGGTACTTTTTACCTACATGTTAGATTTGGCTGTATCTAATGCTTGGCGTCTTCATGTTCTGGCCGCGAAGGATAAATTAGATCAGCTCCAGTTTCGCCGAAGTATCGCCCGATTTTACTTGAGCCTTGTACATCCTGAAAGACCCGATGGAAGGCGTCGTAAACCATCCTCGTCAGTGTCAAATATGAATCTTAGATAGACACTTCCCTCAGAAACTGCAAAACCAGCTGCGATGCGTCGAATGCCACATGAAAGCACGCTGGCAATGTAAAAGATGCATCAAGACATTATGCATCGAAAAAGGCTGTTTTGAAAAATATCACACATAAACCCATTGGCCCCAATTGAGGACGGCGGACCCAAATGCTTTCCGCTCGACGGTCGATTATGTTAATTACTGCACGACGGGGGATGGAGGAGACGATTCAACCACGAACTTTACGGGCTGTTCAGCGACATGAGTCTTGTCAGGCGTCTACGGATTCAACGCCTAAGATGGCTGGGCCATGTAGAGCGAATAGACACCACAGCTCCAGCCCGGAGAGTCTTTGAATCCAACCCCGAGAGACGAAGAAGCAGAGGATGGCCCACACAGGTGGAAGGGGACCTCGGTCAACTGGGTGTGCGGCAATGGAAAAGGCTAGCAAAAGATCGTGCTAGTTAAAGTGGCATGTTGGTCGAGGCCCAGGTTCACCCCGAACTGTAGCGCCCGTTAACAAGAAGTGATCGTCGCCTATGACAATCTGGAATTTCAGTAATGTAGTACGAGCCCACACAACGAGATTGAAATCTGTTTACGCAACTAAAGTGAAGAAGATTTTGAAGTGAAGTCATACCAATTGGTGGTAGTATGGTGGGGATTAAAAGCACATTTGCAGCTCATGAGGTTGAAGTCTCTTTCTGTCTCCGGATGACATCTATGTACAAACATACATGGGAGGGAGGAATTAGCAATATAGGTGGCCTCTTAGGTCGTACATGGGGCTTATCAGTAATGAAATATTGTCTTTGGTGAGATAAATGCATTTTCGATTATACAGCGTGTTATAAGCGTGTGTACACTACTATACTATAGATATATCATAAAACAACAACTTACATGGTTTGTCTGCTCCGATGTGCCCGATGCGATATTAGTTAATGCCCAGGCCGCTTCGAATTGTAACATTGTGTGATCGTGCCTCTTCAGGCAACTAACCAATATCGGAAGAATATCACTATTAATCAAATCATTAATTGGCGGATTTTTATCAGATGACAATAGTTTTCGGGCCGCTTGTACGGCAGCCAATTGCTTATCGGGATTCGATGCATCAGCTGCTGCTTTAGCTAATTTCTTCAAATTTATCGCACTACACAATTGATCCTCTTCATCTGTCACTGAATCAACATTGGGCACATTTCGACGCTTGAAGATTGTCTCTTCTCTCTTGTTTTTTCGTAATTCCACCGTCACTTCATTGCGTCGTCTTCGCATTTCCTAGAAAGTAGAAGAAAAAAAAAAAAAGAAAACGAAGAAAAAAGACACAAGACATGTCCAAGACGATAACGACGACAAAATCATTCCATTAGACTATGTGCTCGTATATGTAATCTGTTTTTTCTTTTTTTTTTTTTGGTAATTTTCTTTACTTTTTTGCCCAGCCGACGGGGGCCATACACAGGCAGAAGATACGATACGCAAATGAGTAATTTGTCAATTCATCTAACCCAACGAATAGGTTTTTCCACACACCCGAAAATTGAAGGCAAAAAAGTAAAGAATTGGAAAATTGATGAGGAAAAGTGGAAACATGTTCGAATTTGCCTGTGCGTGCGAACATTTGATGCGAAAAAGTCTCACTCGCAAAACGTGCGCTCCCACATACCACTCTCCCCCTTTCCGTCATCGATAATTCTTATTTTTAGTATAAATATCCAATAAATTTAATTACATCTTGATCTTTTCCTTTGTTTTTGAAGTTCTGAAGGCGATTTACATGTGGCTCGAGGGACGTCATTTTGATTTGTAGAATTTTCTATACGGGAAACAAGAAAGCAACGATGAGAAAGATGGAAATAAAAGGGAAAACGAAAATGAGAAGAAAGGAAAAAAAAATGTTGGAAAATATTGCGTGTGAATCACTCTTTCGATTCGATGGAATTATCTGTATTTGATGGCAAATCGATAATTACTTGTTTACTAGTCGAATTTGCTGTTTCAATATAAAGTCAAAGTCACTGCGAAATCGAGTTATTTTTAAGAGAATTTCACGATTGATGCGGAATTGCAATTTTTCCTTCTTTTCCACTTATTTCAAGTTACACACAAACACAGGTTCGTGATGAGCTATATAGCAGTATATCAGCGAGCACCGATTTATCGTCTATTTCCCTTTCGCCGAGAAGTTGGCTGTCGTTCGGTATTTTCGATCTGACACGAAATCCAGAGATGTATCACTCACTTGTCTATTTTGGATTTATTTTTTTTTTTTGTTTTTTTTTTTCGTTTTTGGGTTCGTTGTTTCCAGTTCTACGTTTGCTCATTTTGCTCGAATGATTCTATGTTTGACGAATTCCGTACAAAAAAAAAGGGATACAGTCGCGGGCAAAATTATTAACACACTCTGCAATGCCCTATACCTGCGAGCAAGCACAGCAAAAATATTACTTATTTAGGTGGCGCTACAGTCCGTGGTGAACCTGGACCTCAACCAACAAGCGTCTCCAGCTGGTACGGTCTTTGGTCACCTGTTTCCAGCGTCGCAGGCCCAGTTAGTTAAGGTCCCCTTCCACCCGCGTGCGCCACCGTAGATGCGGCCGTCTTCTGCCGCGCGTTCATTCCAGGATAAACTTCAAGACTCTTCGGTACCAGGCCGATGTCGCTGTACAACCCCTACAGTTCTTCGTTAAATCTTCTCCTCCATACCCCGTCTGAACAAACGGGACCGTAGATAGTGCGCAGAATTTTCCTCTGGAAACGACCAAGGGCATCTTTACCCGCTTTTGTTAAGGTCCAAGCCTCCGCGCCGTAAAGGCGGACTGTGATGATTAAGGTCTTATATAGTGTCACCTTGGTTTTCCGAAAGAGGGCTTTAATTCTCAATTGCCTCTTGAGCCCAAAGAAACAGCGGTTGGCAGGAGTGATTCTGCGTTTTATCTCAGCGCTGGTGTTGTTGTCGCTGGTCATCAGTGAGCCAAGGTAGACGAATTCCTTGACCACTTCAAAGTTATATCCACCCGTTTTGACGTTTTGGCCAATACGTCGGTGTTGTCCGTCTCTTTTAGATCAAAGCAGATATTTGGTTTTACCATCATTAACCTTGAGACCCATCTTAGCCGCTTCTACCACAATGCTTACAAATACCTCATTGACGTCTCGCTATGTCCGTCCAATTACGTCAATGTCGTCGGCGTACGCAAGCAATTGCGTAGACTTGAAATAAATAGTACCTCTTATGTTGGCCGTGATAAGTAGGACAAGAAGCACAAGATTTCCTCGCAAGCGAATCCACACAGCAACCTGGCGATCTCCGGACGGTCGAACCGCCAACCAAATCGACCATGTGCTCATTGACGCAAGGCACATCCTGGATGTGCGAACATTCAGAAGGGCAAATGTCGACTCTGACCACTTCCTCGTAGCAACAAGATTCAGAGCTCGACTGCCCAATGTCAGAAAGCTGCACCAGCCCATCAGGAGGAGGTTCGACATTGGGCGCCTGAGCACACCGGAGGTTGCCAGAGTCTACAGGGAGCAGCGAAAGACTCTACGGTATGCCTACGTCGAACACAAATGCCAGTAATATGTGGCTGCATTGCCGCTCAGCCATTCAGGAAGTAGCCGAAACCACCTTAGGATACCTACCACCCCCAACAAGAAACCCGTGGTATGATGGCGAGTGTGGGCAGAAAAAGGCAGCAGCCGACGAGGCGTACCAAAAGCGCTGCAGAGGAAAACCAGGGCAGCGCAAGAAGAGTACCGAGCCAGAGCAAGGGAGGAGAAAAAACTACTGCGACAATAGAAAAGAATCTTCGCAGCCTCCAAGCTCAAGGATATCGAGGAGTCTAGGGATAAACATAAAATACGAGCCTTTTACAAGAAAGCCAAAGGCCTTGCAGGAGGCCTCAAAAAGGGCACCCTGGCTCTTCGAAACTGCGAGGGTAATCTTGTTACCGACCCGCAGGGAATAGTGGATGTATTTAAGCAGCTGCTTAACGAGCATGACCAAGAGAGAGTGGTAGGGACCGAGGAAATCCCAACTCCAGCCGCTGATGTAGTCCTCGCCACAGCAATTCAGAAGCTGAAGAACAACAAGGCCGCAGGCTCAGATGGCTTGTTCAAACAACTGGGGTCAAAACTCCTCACTCGAAAGACCAAAGTCATGCTTTACAAAACGCTCATTCTGCCAGTCTTTCTGTACGGAGCCGAAAGCTGAACGATAAGCAGGACAGCGGAGCTGATTTTGGTTTCTTTCGAAAGAAAAATTCTGCGCCGGATATTTGGTCCTGTCTGTGAGGAAGGTGAATGGAGAAGAAGACACAACCGCGAACTCTCCGAGCTGTACCAAGATGTGGATGTAGTCCGGAAGGCGAGGATCCGTCGACTACACTGGCTCGGCCACATCGAGCGCATGGACATCAACGCTCCAGCTAAGAGGGTCTTCGACTTCGAGAAGAAGAGGAAGACCGAACCTCCGGTATAAAGACCAAGTAATCGCGGATGTAGGACATCTTGATCTTGACAACTGGAAGCAGCGTGCCCGGGACCGTCAAGGATGGAAGGCAGCTATAGCTCAGGCTCAGATCCTTCATGGATCGCAGGCCTGATAAGTAAGTAAGTAAGTCTTATGTTGGCCAGTGACTCTTGCACGATCTTTTCAAGCACGATGTAGAAAAAGTTGTTTTACAGCGCGTCACCTTGCCTAAATTCTTTTTTAACATCAAAGGTCTGGGTTTGCTCATTGCCGACCGTAACTGCTGGAACACAATGAGGACGCAATCGCTGTCACCGTCGCATGTCAAAAGTTGAATGTACGTAAATCCCATAACGTAAACACAATGATGTTTCGGTCGCGGTCGCGGTTGTGAAAGCTGTGTTTGTTGTAAGCATTAAAATAGCTGTTAAAATTTGACATAACAAAGCGACATCATTGTGGGCGAAATTTTGGCAATCCTAACCATCCTAACGACTGCAACGACGACCGCGACCAAAAATGCGACCTCAATGTGTTCCAGCAGTAATGGAGCGGTGAGATTATGTTGGATGACACTGGAAAATTCTCGCTGCTCCATTAAAGTCGGTAGCAAATTAACCGAAATTTAGGATTTAGATCTAGACAAGGTGACGAGATGTCATATAATTTTCCAACATCTGTGCTTGAAAAGACCATACGAGACTCACTGGCCAACACAAGAGGTGCGATCTACTTCAAGTCTCCGCAACTGCTTGCGTACGCGGAAGGCATTGACGTAATTGGACGAACACAGCCGGATGTCAATGAACGAGGATAAAACGAAATCAACCAAAAAAGACGCAAATCACCGACGTCTCGGCCAAAACGTCACCATTGACAGCTACAAATTCGAAGTGGTCAAGGACGTAGTCTACCTTGGCTCACTAGAGACCAGCGACAAAAACATCAGCGCTGAGAGCAATCGCTGAATTACTCTTGCCAACCGCTGCCTCTTTGGACTCAAGAAGCAATTGACATGTAAAGCCCTCTCTTGAAAGATCAAGGTTGCGCTATACAAAATCTTAATTATCCCGGTCCTCCTCTATGGCGCAGAGAGCTGGACTTTAACGAAAGCGGACGAGGAGACCATTGGTCGTTTCGAAAGGAAAACTCTGCGTTCAATTTATGGTGGCGTTTGTATAGACAGAGAGTGGAGAAGACCCAACGACGAACTGTACGAGCTGTACAGCGACATACGACGTCTAAGATGGCTAGGCCATGTAGAGCTAATGGATAACACAAAATGGTCGCAACACGGCAGAATGACATAGTCAAGACGACGTCAAACCGCAACGCGCTTGTAGGGGCTATCTGTCAAAGTGCCTGTCAAAGCCAATAGATTGGTATCTCATTCTTTATCCCTGGTTCATACTCTACGATTTGGCCTATCGAGCACGGTCATCAAGCTTACTTACTTACTTTGATGGCGCTACAGTTCGGAGTGAACCAGGCCCTCAACCAACAAGCCTCTCCAGCCGGCCCGATCTTCGGCCAGCCGCTTCCAGTGCCGCACGCCCAGTTGGTTGAAGTCCCCTTCCACCTGTGTGCGCCACCTTAAATGCGATCGTCCTCTGCTGCGTCGTCCCTCAGGGTTGGAGTCGAATACTCTTCGGGCCGGAGCGTTGATGTCAATTCACTCTACATGGCCTAGCCATCTTAGACGTTGGATTCGAAGACGTCTAACCAGGCCGATGTCGCTGTACAGCCCGTACAGTTCTTGGTTGAATCTCCTCCTCCATTCTCCGTTTACACAAACGGGACCAAGGATTGCACGCAGAATTTTCCTCTCGAAACGTCCAAGAGCCTCTTCATCCCCTTTTGACAACGTCCAAGCCTCAGCGCCGTAGAGGAGGACCGGGATGATTAAGGTTTTTGTAGAGGAATACCTTGGTTTTTCGAGAGAGGGCTCTACTACTCAATTGCGTATTGAGTCCGAAGAAGCAGCGGTTGGCAAGAGTTATTCTCCGTTTTATCTCAGCGCTGGTGTCGTTGCTGCTTGTCACTATCGAGCCAAGGTAGACGAAGTCCTTGACTACTTCAAAAACATAGCTGCCGAAGGTGACGTTCTGACCAAGACGTCGGTGTTGTGCGTCTTATTTGGATGACAGCATATATTTGGTCTTGGCCCCCTTTACCCTTAGACTCACTTTCGCCGCTTCTGCTTCAATGCTTGTGAACGCCTCATTGAGGTCTCGCCTTGTTCGTCCAATAACGTCAATGTCATCTGCGTAGGCAAGCAGTTGTGTGGACTTGAAGTAGATCGTACCTCTTGTATTGGCCGCAGAGTTCCGCACGATCTTTTCAAGAATAATGTTGAAGAAATCACATGACAGTGCGTCACCCTGTCTAAAACCTTTTTTTAACATCTAAGGGGTCGGTTAGTTCACCTCCGACCTTAATGGAGCAGCGAGAGTTCTCCATAGTCATCCTGCATAGTCTGACGAGCTTGGCAGGAATGTTAAGACATGACATGGCTCTGTATAGCTCGTCTCTATAAACACTGTCATACGCGGCTTTAAAGTCGACGAAAGATGGTCGACATGGAATTCATGGGTCTTTTCCAAGATCTGCCGTAGTGTAAATATTTGGTCTATCGTGGATTTTCCTGGCCTGAAACCACACTGGTAGGAACCTATCAGATTGTCCACGAACGACTTCAGGTACTTACACAGTACGGCAGAGAGGATCTTGTACGCGATGTTCAGGAGGCTTATCCCTCTGTAATTGGCGCAGTCATAGGGGTCTCCTTTCTTATGGATCGGGCAAACGATACTGAAATTCCATTCATCGGGCATGTGTTCTTCCGACCATATCTTGCAGATGAGTTGGTGCATGTTCCTAACCAGCTCATCGCCAGCTGCTTTAAACAGCTCCGCGGGGAGTCCGTCTGCCCCAGCAGCTTTATAAGATTTAAGTTTCGATATCGCTATCTTAACATCGTCTAGGTCGGGTGGACGGGATTCTCCTTCTCCGGTTATCAAGCTAATCGTATAAAAAAGTCGTTGAGTGCGAACGTCGCTGCACAGAAGGACGATAGCTGCTCGTGAGCATTATGAGCAGAAGAGGAGGGAGGAGCATTAGCTTCTCAAAACAAAAAAAAAAAAAAGAGCATGAGAAGCTCGCGATCGTAGAGATGGGGAGATGTTATCGCAGGAATAAAACAAACGTGCCAGGGATATACGACCAGAGCGAAAGCCTGCAGGAACGAAAATGGAAACTTAGCAGTGGATTTACAGAATCTGGAAAGACTACTTCTGCAGACCGTATAAACACATCCTGCTGTCCGGCAAAATAACTCATACACAACGGACGATGACAGCAGAGAATACCGTCCCCCTGACCTGGACGAAGCTAGGAATGCTTTTTCTAAGCTTAAGTCCATCAAAGCTGCTGAACAGGCTGCTTACCGAGCTCTTTAGGGCATGTCGACATTTCTAGTTTTGTGCAGGATGACATTGGAGAACTCGCGCTGCTCTACTAGGGTCAGAAGCGACCTAACCGACAACTTTTATTTCATAAAAGGTTTTATACAGGGCGACACGCTCTCGTGTGGCTCGTCCTTTAAGGATCGTCCAAAACTCACTGGTCATTATGAGGAGCACCGTCTTTTTCAAGACCGTACAACTGCATATGCCGATGACATTAACATAATTTGACAAAGTCAGCGAGATGTCATTCAGGCTTTTACGATTTTTACGAGCATTGAGGCGGAAGCGGATAATATGGGACTGGCGGTAAATGAGGGCAAGAAAAGGGACACGAACCACCAGCGTCTTGGCCAGGGCGCAGATATGTATTGGCAGGTATAATTTCGAGGTAGTCAAGGACTTCATCTAACGCAGAATAACTCTTACCAACCGCTGTTTCTTTGGGCTCGGGAGGCAATGGAGAAACAGAGTCCTCTCTCGAAAAACCAAGGTGACCATATACAATACCCCTATCATCCCGTTCGCGCTTTGTGGCGCAGAGACATGGACCTTATCGAAAGCGGATGAGGAGGCCCTTTGTCGTTTTGAGAGAAAAATTCGTGGGAACTGATGAGATGAGAGCGGATATCCTGACCAAAGCTACTTTAAAATCAAGGCAGGAATAGTTTACGAGTAAAATGGGTTTGCATTTAAGGGAGGATGATAATATTAAATACAAAACCCATCTCAGCTTCCCAGCACTATTGGCAGCCTTTGCGATCCATTAAGCGAGGATTCGTTATGAATGATCGAGTCAAAGGCATCATTAAATGATCGCCATTCTTTTGGGTCACCAGAGAAATGCGATTGGGGTATTATTGGCATATCCGGTATTACACGGCGCGTCTTTTTGACGTGCAAGTCTCGGTGAATTCCTCTCGGACTGACATTCCATGTTGCGTATGTTATTACATGTAGCTTTACTTCATTCCGCAGTACTACGCATTTTTTGACATTTCGTTTTATGTTTCATTGTCGTTAGCTTGTGGTGACGTTTGAAAATTAAGAACGGATTCCAAACGTAAACTCTCTCTTTTACACGGGCCTTTTACTTTGATTGTGTTAGTCTTGCGTTGTATCAACCAGAAAGCGAGAGAAAGATATAAGCACTTCACTTCAACTCCTCGACCCAGGTGTATATGAATTTTCTTTCGACTAGATCCAGCTCAGCTAGCTAGATCGAGTCGAGTCAACTCTATCCATTGCCCTTATATGCATTTCGATCCTAGTTCAATCTGGATTCAACTACGCATGTTAACGGGGTAACTGTGCCAGTATTTCTGTTTCATTGACCCTCTCATTCGCACTTATTCCAATATTTACTAAACACGCGTCGTGTAAACCGGACTAATATTACATCGGCGCGCGGTTGATTGACAGGTGTTGATAAAGATTGAGGTGTGTGGTGGTTAGCGAACTTCAATTTGATGGTGCGTTTGCAGTTCGCTAGTGCTTGGCCGTATCCCTCCTCACCTTGTTCTCGTTCCGCTAGTTTTTGCTCCTCCAAAGTGTCACTTCCACAAGCACGTTCCACTTCGTCCCGAGTTTGACAGAACTGAGTCCACACGTCTGCTTAAAGCTGAAGATGCTCTTCAATTTCGGCGTCGTCCAATGAATCAGTAACTTTGGTCGCATTGTCCCGTTTCACCAAGTCGGGTATTATACGATTCAACTCCCTCTCTCCAGCAACACGAACATGTCGGTGAGAGAAATGAGAAGCGTCCCGGGCAGGTCGCGTTGCCCGTACCGCAGATTTGATTCAATACTTTTACTCATTTCTCTTTTTCCTTTTCTCATTTTTTGCTAGGGTTTGTACACTGTCTGTCAGTAAAATGTAAAATCCACACACAAAGACAAAACGCGCGCTAAGTGTCACTTTGTGGTGAGCTCTGCACTGAATCGTGTAATATTTCGTTCAACGCGAACAGACAACACAAAAGAGAATAACAAAAATTGATCGAAAGAATTGAATCGTATAGTGGTGTATACACGATCGATCAAAAGTTACTATCAAAAGTGGCGTCAGTTTTGAGTGAAGTGTCTCATGTACGCACTAAAGATCTTGTTTGACACTCAAAACATCATTCAAGTACATAATGTTGCGCAGTCACCATGGAAAGCGAAATTGTATTTTTTCCTGAAATTCACTAATTCCTGGTAACCTTTGTCTGTTTTGTCACGACGTATATATTCTGGACACATTACGTCCCAGAGACAACGTTGAAACTCGTAAATATTTATAAATTCCTCGAGAAATGGTCTGCTCCCATCCATGTCCAACGCTTGAATGACACAATTCATGTACACACTATCGATCAAAATCAACATGGCCGCTGATCGTCACTCAAGGGCCAGTCACATAGAATCCGTCCGTCCGTTAATTTTAATTGACAGCTAATGTATTGCAGGCAAGCATCGGCACATTAAATCCTTCCGTCCGCCAGTCACTCAGAAATGAATGAATGAATAGTACTTTGAAATGTGAACCGAATATGAACTTTCTCTCATTGCGAGAGAGTTCCTAAACATTCTCTCAATGCATCCACCAATGAACGTGCTTAATTTCAATTTGTCTGTATGTGAACTTCAGATTGTAAATGTGTAAGCTCCAATTTATGAATGTATGAACTGTCAGCGGATCTAAAAGTAAAAAGTAGCTCTACTCTGTCCGTCGAAGTGCGTGCGTCCGTCGGCTATGTGCCACTTCCCATAAGAACGTGTGTATTGTACTTGGTTGTCAACGGACGGACGGATTCTAGGTGACGAGCCCTTCAGTAGCAGAAATGTTTGCAACTTATCAGTTTTGATCGACAAACCATCATTCACATGTACACATACACACCATCAGTTTTGACTGACAACCAACAAAAGTGTCACTTTTGATCGATGGTGTGTATCATGTATCATTTTGTTCTCCAATGTTCACGATATCCGCTTGTACATCTTGATTGCAAAGAGGTAATGATCCTAGTCAACCCTATTTTTGGCTGGTGTCACACTATTTTACATCTCTGTGCTAGGGTATCTGACTATTGAAACGTCATAAATGGACCAGGTTTTGTATGTAAACAATAAAAAGAAGTAAAAACAACAAATGTCGTTTAATAAGAATATACCTCGCTGCAAATGGCATTTTAATATTGGCGATTATTTTTGCTCTGGCAATACCTACCTCTTCCCTGAACACTATCATTCGCCCCTGACAACCGACGACAACTGTCAAAATGCCCAACAATCACTCAAATTTGACAGACGAAGAAAGAAAATTCCCAGATTCCCAGAAAGAAACTTCAAAACATCAAGTTGCAACTCTTGAATTCGCAAATTGCCAAAAAGAAGAAAAACAGAAAAATCAAAAAAAAAAAAAGAAAAAATGTCTACCACCGATGAGGTGCCTCCGACCAATGTGAGAATTAAAAAAGAGAAAATCGACCCCGAAATCGAGCACAAATTAAATCCAAAAATACTGCCCGATTCGACGAAATTACTAGACGATGATGCACAGATTGAGGAAAAGAAGAACATCGAGCCCATCAAGTCGTCCAACGAGATTCTGGCCGAACTTTTCAAAGTATTCAATGCCACACCGCCCGCAGAGCTTCTCAGCCTCGATAAACCATCGAAGAAACCGAAGAAAGGACACAAGAAATCAAAGCATAAGAAGAGTAAAAAACGAAAACACAAATCGTTGGAAAATAGTGATGCATCTGACAATGAATCCGTGGCATCGGGCAGCAGTAAGCACAAGCATAAGAAGAAACACAAGCGCAAGCATAAAAAGTCCAAGGACAACTCGTTGGAGCGGGAATGTGACGAAGAGAAAAATTCAATTGAACGAACTGTGATCATGGCTGCCGACTCGTCGTCCTCAACTAAGTCGAAACAACACACCGTTGTCAAGGAGGAACCTATCGACAATGTTGAAATCAAAGTCGAGAGACCGCGTAGCAAGGACGAGAGCCGTAGGAGGGTTGAGAATCGTCTGCGAAACTGTACACAGGTGGAAGAGTGCTCGGACACTACGCTCTCGGACGAGGAAACATATTTGCGTGAGAAGAATCGCTACGGCGAGTTGAGTGAGTCGCCCAAGAGACCAACCAAATACGACCGATATCGGACTAACAATAGCAATAGCTTCTATCGAAACAGCGGAAGTTATTATTCGAATGACCGTCAGGATAGGAGCTACTATCATCGTAGTCGATATCGATCACGCTCACGTACGCGTACAAAGTCTCGAACGCGATCAAAGAGCCGCTCGAGGTCGCCGGCTAGAGATCTGGGCATCGATAAGAAACGACTGTTGGAAATCGCCCGGAAAAACGCCATTACAATGTTCAAGAACGGCTCACTGCCAGGCTGTGCCGAAATGACTGAAGAGGTGAAGGACAAGGTCCTTCTGAAGATGCGATACGGCGGTAAAACCGTTCAGGACTTGACCAATTTCTGCCGCAAGTTGAGCAAAGGCGAGAACTACGATGATCTTTCAGAATTCTCCTCCGATGAAGACTCGGACATCGATAAACAAGGTAACACTAAAGCTTTTCATCATCCATTCGTTCTGAAAGAGCGCGAACCAATCGTGATGCATATCCGCAACGCTAAGCCGATAGCACCGAAAACTGCCGATCAGAAAAAGGCCATCACAATGCAATTTCCTGTGTCTTCCGGTCAACAGCATCGCATGAGCGAGGGATGGGTACCAGTGCCAACGAAAGAAGCCGAACCAATTGTAGCTGTGCCGCCGTCATCGAAATCAACTGTCGGCAAGCCGCCAGGCGTTCCAAAGAACGTTTTCCAGAAACAATTGCCAGTCGAAGAACAGCAGCCAGCATTCAAGCCGCTCGGAACGAATGGCAATGGCGTAACTTCTGATACCATTGCTCCGCCGGTGCTTGAAGCAGCCATACAGCCACCAATGCCCACCGAATTTCAACCAGCACCTGTAGTTGCTCCGACGATTCCCGTCTCAATACCTTCAATGCCGATTCCAGCAGTTCCTGTGCCTACAATCGATCCTCAACCACCACAGGCGACTATATTTACACCCGCTCCTGTGAACCTGGACGTTTCAGCAATAATCAGTCAACGATTAAGTGCCATGCGACGTTTGCAAGAAAATCCCATGGATTGTGAAGCGATCAAAATGATGTATAATTCGCAGAAAGAGATGACAACTTGGGCGTCGTCTCAACACATGCCCGGCCAGTTTACCGGCAGCACGGGTGCCAATATTCTCAGTGCCAGAGAGCTGACAAGCGGCAGCCAAGCCTGGGCACGTAAGGATCAATTAAAGACGACAGTACCAGTCAGCGGTGGCATGGGAATGCATCTACTGAAGAAAATGGGCTGGAAACCTGGCGAAGGACTTGGCCGCGAGAAAACCGGTTCCCTGCAACCGCTATTGCTCGACGTGAAACTTGACAAACGTGGCCTGGTAACAGACGAAGAGACCAATGGAAATCGACCCCCAAAACCGCAACCCATGGCAAAACGAAGGAAAAGTGGACCCGGACTTGGTATGCAAAAGCAATCACTGGACAGCAAACATCCAGTGTGTCTGCTAAACGAAATGGCAACGAAACGTAAATGGACGCCGCCGATGTACGAATTGGTCACCGATGAAGGACCATCGCACAATAAGTTCTTCGTCTTCAGTGTGAATGTCAACGGGCAGGTATTCAATCCGGGAATCGGTGGTAATACTAAGAAGGAAGCAAAACTGGTCACGGCTCGCTTCTGCCTCCAACAAATGGGGATTCTTTCCTAATCCAACCGTAACCGAGTAGACTATTCAAATGTGTAGATAAGTATACTTATCTGTAAAGCTGTGAGTCAACAATGAAAAATGAGAATTTGGCGCTTGAGGTTCCACTGCAGAGATGATACTCGGGCGACTCGGTTGTCGTTGTGATCAATCGAATAACCCATTCGTGGTAAGTAGGTGCGTTCAAGAACGAACAATTTTTATTGTTGTAGGAATGCAAATAGAAAATAAACGTGAATTGAGGGAATTGAAGGTGTCTTTCGGTTATGGGCAATGTTTACAGCAATCAGATCAGCCTGGAGACACTTCCAAGGGCGCTTTAAAGTCTGTACTTTCGCCTGGAGCATGAATCTTGTTCAGGTATCCCAGAAGAGTTAGAGGATGAGCTCCGGAAGTCCAGATGATCATTGACCAACGGGAAAAGTCAAAGTTCTTTACAATAACACTAAACGTCGCCGCTTATGGTTTGGGCCAGAAGACCACTCAAGGTGCTACTGATTGTGGGGCGGGATGTCCAAGGCTACGCTGACGAACGACATAGTGATCCTGATTAGAGGCAAATTCGAAGACACAGTCTCGGAACTCCTCCAACGGGCACTAAACCTTGTTGCAAACTGGTGCATAAAGGTTGCACTAAATGTCAATCCTAGGAATAGCACCATTGCCGCCTTCACCAAAAGAAGGAATAGGCACAAACTTACAAAACCTACCCTCTTTGGTGAAGCGATAGAGTTCTCAAAAGAAGTCAAATATCTAGGGATAACTCTAGACGAAAAGCTCACTTGGAACTCTCACATTACAAAGACCATTGAGAAAGCCAGGATCTCTTAATGGACCAGCAAAAGTCTCACTGGCAAAAACTGGGGCACAAACCCCAAAATGTCCCACTGGCTATATAGAGCAATCACCAGACCAATTCTTACATATGCTACGCCCGTCTGGTGGCACAAAACAAAACAAGTATCAGTGCAAGCCAAGCTCAACAAACTGCAAAGACTAGCTTGCATCTGTATCACCGGCGCCATGAGATCAACCCCCACAGCAGCACTAGAAGTCATCACAGACCTGCCACCTCTTCATCTCCAATTGAAGAAAGAAGCAATGGTCTTCGCCCATAGACTGATCGTGAGGATGACTCTAACCGTAGGCTCTTTCACCCTGATATCCTTACCGAAACAAACAGGCATGAAATCCTAATGATATCTCTCACAGAAAACTTTCTCCCCAGATACAACTTCAGCCAAAACTACAAGGTCACATTCCCCAACCGACAAAACTGGGAACATGATAGACCCTCCTTCAATCGTGGATCCTACGTGTGCTACACAGATGGCTCCAAAACGAACGAAGGCGTTGGGGCTGGAGTATTCGGAGCAAATACAACCACATGCCAGCAAGGCTGCACTCCTAGCCCTAAAGAGCTACGAAATCACCTCCAAACTAGTATGGGACTGCCTACAGCTGCTTCACCAGCTGGCCAGCACAAACAGAGTTCACCTCCTCATTTGGATACCTGGACACAGCGGCCATACAGGCAACGAAAAGGCGGACCTACTAGTAAGGAAAGGCTCTGCATCACCATTTATGATGCCACGGCCCTTTTACGGCATACCCATCAGCACCACCAAATGCTGCATAAACAATTGGTTAAGGAACACGACGGATCACTACTGGTTACAAACGAAAGGTAGCAGACAAGCCAAGTTGTTCCTTCCAACTACATCTCTCAGTAGAACGAAACAACTCCTCATGCTTTCGAGGAGTCAGATTCGCTTAATCACAGGTTTCCTTACACTGACACTGCCCAGTCAACAAACACCTCAAGACGATTGGCATTATGCAAGATGACACTTGCAGAATGTGTAATGAAGACGAAGAAACAGCAGAGCACATACTATGCCACTATAACTGCCCGGTCAGTACACGTCATCGTCACCTAGGCAACTATTATCTTGAAGCAGAAGATATAGCATACTAAGTCTTATCAAGAACTCAGGTTTTCTGAGTGAACTGTAAGTGGGGGACATCACAATAGGCCCACTCGTGGCCGCAGTAATTAGGCGACTCTATCCCACCCCCTTATCCTATCTATCTATCTATCTACGGTGCCACAGGCAGACACACAGACACGCAGACACTTCAAATCTATAACACCCCTCTTTGCGTCGGGGGCTTAAGAATGAAAAAGTTAGTCGTAGAGTCCTTGCGGGTCGCAGCTAGACCAAATTTTTTTCTTTAAGGACGCACAGTACACAAACAAAACGTGCTGCCGACTTCAAACTTGGATGAAAACTGAAAGAAAGGGTCCTCTTTCTAGACACTTCGAACGATATAGTTCGCAAGTTATTACTAAATTCTTGGAACTTAATTGCCACAGTCTGGGCAATATGCGGCTGTATATGGCGCCGGGGAATCTAAGCCTAGCTTCCCACGTCGAAAATCCAGAAGCTTTTCATTACAATTATGCTATAGGGGGTTTTGTCAGAACCCCGCTCAGGAGAAGCACCATGAAAAACGCATTCGATAACATGGCTGTTGTTGAGATTTGATCTCGTGTCGTCGGCGTCAGAGGCCACAATGTTATCCACTACGCCACAGAGCTCTCGCCAGTCTTGCTGTACGGGGCTGAAAGCTGGATGATAAGCAAAACGACGGAACTGATTTAGGGTCCCTTTGAAATAAAAATTCAAGTTCGGATATTTGGTTCTGTCTCTGAGGAATGGAGGAGAAAACATAACCGCGAACTCTGCGAGCTGTACAAAGATGTGGGTATAGTCCGGAAGGCAAACATCTGTTGACTACACTGAGTCGGCCACATCGAGCGCATGAATATCAATGCTCCGACTAAGAGAGTCTTCGAATACGAGCCTCCTGGTTCGAGAAAGAGAAGAATACCGAACCTCTGGTATAAAGATCAAGCAATGGCGGCTGTAAGACAACTTCGTTTTGACAACTGGAATCAGTGTGCCTGGACCGTCAAGGATAGAAGGCCAGCTATAGTCCAGGTTCAGATCCCCCAGGGATCGCTGGCCCGATAAGTGAGTAAGTAGTGACCTTGTAGAGAAGAGACGTTGGAAGGAGAAGATTCTTCTTTTTTGGAGATGAGCTGGATAAATGCTACCTACTCGGAGAGAACAGTTTTGCGAAGAGGTGGCCGTGGTGCAGTGGTTAACATCGTCGACCGCCGAGCGGAAGATCTATAGTTCAAATTCGCTTCATAGCCAAGAAAAAGTAATCTCTATACGGACAAAAAGTATGCAACGCAGTTGTGAATGGAAAGTGACCAGACGTACTGCTGCAGGCATAACACTCACAGTATATGGTCAACTGAAATTCATCCTCTGCGTATGCAATATTAAAGTGCTTGAACGAATTACTACGGACTATAACCAACTTGGAATTTGGTCGGCTCTCGTCCTATCTAGGACAACCACCAACCTGAGAGTTAACGAACATCCTCTAACCTCTTCAGAAGTGTAGTGGGAATACCCAACAAATGAATGCTTAGGTCTTGAAGTCCTCTTTTCACTGTACGAGTGCAGAGGTGGACCTGTCGCTTGGAGAATTCGATGCTCTCAAGTACAGCGGGAGATAAGGTGGAATTTGGAGTAGAGTTGACTGTGAAATGTGCAGCTCGCAGATTCGCCTTATCTAAAGAGCTGTCCGCTAAGGGGGCGTTCAAGTATTACGTAACGCAATTTTTGAAGATTTTGTACCCTCCCTCCCCCCCATGTAACGCACCGTAACGTTTCTCTGTACCCCCCTCCCCCCTCCCTGAAACGTTACGTAACACCCAAGTGACCATTTCTACCTAAAAGTCACAACAGTCTTGGGCAGTCTTGCCATGCACGTAACGACTGTGCATTTGCACACTGTTCCGGGATATGAAATAGATTCCACAGGTTGCACATATTCTGGTCTTAAGGTCGGATTGTACTGATGGGCAAAAGAAACGGACAATATCACAAGAAGTGGTGAAAACTTGGATGATCCTTTGTCTAGCTGACTAGATAGCACGAACTTGCTTGGGGTTTTTAAGGATTGGGCAGGGTGGCGGCACGAAAGTACCCAGAAAGACGGATTGCAATACACTCCTCGAGCGGGAACAGCAGGATTCGTCCGCACATTTAATCACTTGCAAGAAATATTGCGATTCATGGACGTGAGCACTATACCAAGCCAGATTAGGTTCTGCTGGATCCTGCAAGTTATTTTCAGGCTTTCTGTATTCCGACGAAACATCGTAGTCGTCAATTTTCATTTCACTCCTGACCTTAGCAAGTGTCTCCCCAGCGTGCTGAAAATTGCGTTTTTCCAAATTGCCATCAATCGTGATTCCTTTGTCGAGATGAGAACCAAAATGGTCATGCGGCAGGATGACGTCTGACGGTCGTTTGCTGAGGGGAGCCATGCGTCGCTCAACTCGGTTGTATGCGCTCCGTCCAGGAGTATCCGTCGCTATGAACAGAGCGTCCAGGTTGTATTTTTTAAAATATTGGATGGCAAAGTTCTTGACTTTCTGATAACGCGGGTTTTCGTCTGGCCCACCATCTACGAAAATGATGATCACTGGTTTCACAGTGTTCGCTTCTGTCATCATTAATGGTTTGAATGCAGGCACAGACAAAAGTGATTCGAAATCATACGCATGGGTGTTCGCTGTGGAGGATGCGTGTTTCGCACTCCTAATGGATATACATATGTGTCGGACAGCTGTAACCAACAGCTTCTTCCTTACCGAAACCGTCAGAATTCACATTGACACCGGCGTATACAGAAGGAATAAGTTTGTGCTGCTCTGCTACGATCCAGTCATGGTCAGTCATGGTCAATATGCATTAAAAGAGGGCTATTTCTTTTCACTGCCAGTAAAATTATTGGTACACGGGCCTTATCGTCTTGAGAGAGAACAAATACTTACTGCGGTCCCAGAAGCGACGCGAGAGATTCCAAGGACCTAATTGTAGCAGTGCAGAATTCTCCATCATCGTGCTTTTTGTGCATCTCGGTCTGTGGTCTTGCTAACTTCACGGGTACGGTATGAACGTGCCTCCTTCCCTCTTGTGTGTTAGAAACGCGTGGGAATAGATGAAGACATGTACCGCTTCGAGAAATTTGGAATCCCATCAACAACAGCCTCTCATGAAGGTCGGAGAGAGTGAGACAACTCCTAATCATCTCTGTACGTCGGCATTCATCAACAGCACTGCCATGAACAACACAACAACAACAACGAAATCAACATAGATATGATGCATAAAACAGTCGGGGGATTCCCCGTAGCACATACATGAAACTTACTTACTTACTTATCAGGCCTGCGATCCATGGAGGATCTGAGCCTGAGCTATAGCTGCCTTCCATCCTTGACGGTCCCGGGCACGCTGCTTCCAGTTGTCAAGACCAAGATGTCCTACATCCGCGATTACTTGGTCTTTATACCGGAGGTTCGGTCTTCCTCTTCTTCTCGAACCAGGAGGCTCGGAGTCGAAGACCCTCTTAGCTGGAGCGTTGGTGTCCATGCGCTCGATGTGGTCGAGCCAGTGTAGTCGACGGATCCTTGCCTTCCGGACTATATCCACATCTTGGTACAGCTCGTAGAGCTCGCGGTTGTGTCTTCTTCTCCATTCACCTTCCTCACAGACAGGACCAAATATCCGGCGCAGAATTTTTCTTTCGAAAGAACCCAAAATCAGCTCCGCTGTCCTGCTTATCGTCCAGCTTTCGGCTCCGTACAGCAAGACTGGCAGAATGAGCGTTTTGTAAAGCATGACTTTGGTCTTTCGAGTGAGGAGTTTTGACCTCAGTTGTTTGGACAAGCCGAAGTAGCAGCGGTTGCCAAGGGCGATTCTACGCCGGATCTCCACTGTGGTGTCATTTGTGGAATTTACGTTTGCCCCGAGGTAGACAAACTCCTTAACTACCTCGAAATTGTAGCGGTCAATTGTTATGTTTTGTCCCAGGTGGTGAGCGACGGATTGGTTTTTGCTTGACAGCATGTATTTCGTTTTGTCCTCATTGATCTTAAGACCAACTCGTTTCGCCTGTTCTTCAATCGCCGTGAATGCTTCCACAATGCCACGGTGAGAACACGCGATGATGTCGATATCATCCGCGTATCCTAGCAGCTGGATGGACTTGTAAAAGATAGTGCCTTCCCTGTTGACGCCTGCCCGTCGCACTATCTGCTCCAGCACCAGGTTGAAGAAGTCACATGACAGCGCATCTCCTTGCCGAAATCCGGTGCATGTTTCGAATGGTTCCGAGGTCCTAGAACCGAGTTGCACGGTGCATCGCGTGTTTTTTATTGTGGCGGGACACAACTGGATCAGTTTTACCAGGATCCCGAATTCGGCCATCGCAAGCCATCTGAGCCTGCGGCCTTGTTGTTCTTCAGCTTCTGAATAGCTGTGCCGACTTCTTCTATGCTGGGTGGGAGGACTACTTCAGCGGCTGGAGTTGGGATTTTCTCGGTCCCTACCACTCTCTCCTGGTCATGCTCGTTAAGCAGCTGCTGGAAGTGCTGCTTAAATACATCCACTATTCCCTGCGGGTCGGTGACAGGATTACCCTCGCAGTTTCGAAGAGCCAGGGTGCCCTTTTTGAAGCCTCCTGCAAGGCCTTACATGAAAAGTATTGCCAATTTACATAATTCGCTACTTTTTTATTTAAATAAAGAAAACGATCTTACATAACGCGTTGCTTGAACCCCCCTCCCGCCCTTGTAACGCATCGTAACGTTTCACAAGACCCCCCCTCTCCACAAATTGCGTTACGTAATACTTGAACGCCCCCTAAAGTGCCATTGTAAACGATTGTTTGGATCGATAACAAAGATAAGCTCTTCAGCTTTCAAAATTAAAAAAAAAAAAATTGTCTGCCACTCACGTGCCAGTGAGTTTTTGGGCCTTGTAGGTCTGGAAACTAAACATTTTCGCCCTAATTGCCTCTATATAGCGCAAAGGTACAACTCAATCTCCTTTACTCTGTGAGTAATACTTTTTGATGCCAACATAGTGGCCAGCTAAAGCTCCTAAAGAAAGTGTTCATCCATCCATCCAACAGATTTCCGAATAATGGCACAAGGATGGAACAATTTCCGAACGTGCAAACCCAAGTGGAAGCAGACTTCCAACATTCGGGTTTGACCAAAAACCTTTCTATGCTTGCTGATAACCTTCCTTAAGTTCTATTGAAGAATCAAAAGAAGAAACACGTCTTCTCCATGATTCGCAGCAAATAGCGAATTCAACCAACGAGCTCACCTAATTTCTCGGGTGGATAAAAGCACTTTGGCTGGAGGACATTACTGGTTGAGTCCAATTTTAGGATGGACTGTAGCTAAACTCCAGGGGATAAAGGCATCAATCCTTTGGAGAGAAAAATCCTTCGCGAAAGAAAAACCGACATTGGTCCGTCTTAAAACCTAAAC
This sequence comes from Eumerus sabulonum, assembly GCA_951905685.1. Classification (NCBI taxonomy): domain Eukaryota; kingdom Metazoa; phylum Arthropoda; class Insecta; order Diptera; family Syrphidae; genus Eumerus; species Eumerus sabulonum. The sequence continues at coordinate 15,062,199 of OX645060.1, forward strand.
TCGCGATCAACTTACTTGAGAACACAACACAACGAGTCTGGAGGCGTTAAAACAAAGGTTCTTGCCTTAAAGACCTGCTTATATGTCACAGTTAAGGCAAGTCACAGACATTGATCACCGTGTCATCTCTATGTAGTTATAAGGCTCTTATAAACAGATTTCATATAAAGAACAATTTAACAAACTAAAACAACACTACTTACACGTGGTGACTGGTTTCACGATAAAATCTCTTCACACCCAACAATCTATCAACTATGGGACTATAGCCAATGGAAATTTGAAATTTTGAATTCCCACGACTAAAGATATAAAAAAAAAAAAAAAAAAACAAAAAAAAAAACGAATGAATAAGCAACTTCAAAAGAGGCAGACGTTGCTCGTTTCGATCCGTCGCTAGTATTTCACAGCCTACTTACGACCTTGTAGAATAGAGGGACTGACTGAATATTTCGAGTAATTGACGAAGAACAGACTTTCAGTGGAACTCGACGTTTTCAGATAGCTTGACAGGGAGCCGGGACAAAGGCAAATGCACAATATAAAAAAACGGAATCTAAGTACAGCGTGGCCACAGACTTTAGTTTGACTCTTGACTCATATGGCAGCAACTCAAGTCCACGGATTACTTTGCTAATCGAGTACAACACGCAACTTTATTGCAACACTAGCTTTGGCCCGCCGCTTCACTCGCCTTAAATTCGGGGTAACACGGTTCCCCTTTCCTGATTTAGAACACAGAAGAGAACTCGCTACCAAGAGCATAAACTCATCGCTGGATGATCTAAGATTGATACTAAAGTCGGTATCCGTTGATCGAATCATCGAGGAATTTCATTCCTCTGCCTGCAAATTGGACCCAACTCCTCAAACCACATCTCCTAACAACGATTTATCCCTTATGGATGAGTTTCAGTGCCTAAGTTCCGCTGTCGACAAAGTTCTCAACCTTCATTCATCCTGCCTTCCCTTGGATCGACCCCTTCTTCGACTACAACATCGGTTCAAATCCAGACATCACCTTGTCATACCACAGAAGACAAACCACGATTTGCCTCCGGTGCCCCTTCTATCAATCGCTTCGGTACAACCTGGACCAAAATAGAATGGGATCAGGGTATTAAAAACTCCAGGAACTCAATACAACGAAGCCCTCATCAGTCTTCATCCTCCATAATGCTCCGCGGAAAGCTGATACTCCTTGGGTCAATAAACTATTTTCCCAACGGTACTCTACTAACCTGCTGGATTGCCGAAAAACCGGTCCCGGTGGGCATCCTCTTCCTGCCCACCACGTTAACCTTCCTCTCACCTCTTATTACCAGAACGTCAGAGGTCTCCGTTCAAAAACCTAAGCAGTCTTCCAACAGTCTCACGTTTTACCATTCGAAATCTTCGCTCTGACTGAAACCAACCTGATCCCCGCTATTAACAACGAAGAACTATTCCCATCGAATTTTAACGTCTACCGCGACGACCTTCTCAACCAACCTACCGATAGCCGCCCGTTTCGTGGCGTTTTAATAGCCGCCCTAAACATGATCGACTCGTCCCTTATTGCAATATCCTCTTCCCCCTATCTCGACTTTGTTTCAATCAAGATCGTACTGCCCCGTAAGTCGCTCTACATCATCTGTTTTTATATCTTACCATCTCAACCTATTAAATCCTATGAACTCGCTATTAATGCGATTGATCACATAAATGACTTACGGGATCCCCGCGATGAAATCCTTCTCTTCGGCGATTTTAATCTTCCTTTTCTCCAATGGGAACCATCAGAAGATCAATCATATTACACTGCCACTAATACATCTTCTGCCAAAGAATGTCTCTTCTTAGATAGCCTAGCCGATTCAAACCTTAGCCAAGTGAGGGGCATCTCAAATTACATGGGTAGACAGCTAGATCTGATTTTCACAACCGACCCTATTAATTCCTCTGTTTCACTTTGTCCCCATTCCTTATCAACCATCGACAATTACCATCCTCCCCTTCTTCTCTCGTTTTTTCTCGACTCTCCACCACTGACCTCTTCCCCTCCAGCGCTCAAGTCTTACGACTTCCACAAAGCAAATTTCAACCTAATCAATGAATATCTCAATAGCGCCCCCTTCAATTTTGACGGCCTTACAATAAATGACGCCATATCCTTATTCTCAGCGGGGTTCTGACAAAACCCCCTGTAGTAAAATTGTCATGAAAAGCTTCTCGAAATTCGCCGTTCGGAACCGGCAATAAACTGTAGGTCCCTTTCACCTATGTGAAAATGAAATCACACACAACATGGGTGGTTGAGAGAAGCTCGGCTCAGGTTCTTCATGGACTGTAACGCCAACATACATACATATCCTTATTCTATAGAGAAATATTTAATTCTATTTCTCTCTACGTTCCCATTTCTCGATCCAATCACTTATCTTCTCCTCCTTGGTATAATCGCAGGCTCCGTTCTCTAAGAAACAAAAGAAACAGACTGTGGGCTATCTTCCTTCGTACTCAGTCCCCCTATGACTTTTCCAACTATATTGGTACGTATCTACAATTTACCGAGCTTCATAACTCTCTCTACGAACAGCACTTGATCAAAACACAAGCCAATCTTATCAACAATCCTTCCTTCTTTCAGTTTGTCAACTACAAAAGGAAATCTGATGGCTACCCAACCTCACTCTCTTTCAATGGCGAAACCTCGAATGATCCCAACACTATCGCCAACTTTTTTGCCAACCTTTTCAAACAATCTTTTGCCGATGACTCCTTTGTGCCGGACACTTCCTATTTCGACTATCTACCAAATTTCTCCCTCAGTCCATTTCTTCCACGTTCTGTTGAACCCCACATCATTGAAATTAAACTGAATCAACTTAATGATGAGTTTACTCCTGGACCCGATGGTGTCCCCGCCATATTATTAAAAAAATGTTCCTTCATTCTCTCCGTCCCGCTCGCAAAATTATTCAACTTATTCCTGTCCCTTGGAGAATTTCCCCAGGTATGGAAAACCGCCTTCATAACTCCTATACACAAAAAAGATCCAAAGAGTGATGTTAACAACTACCGCCCCATCGCAAAACTCTCACATATACCCAAACTTTTCGAAAGCATCTTGTATGACACTCTAAGCTTCCATTGCAAGTCTCTAATCTCCTCAAATCAACATAGATTCCTCAAATCCAGGTCCTTCACCCTCTCAGCATTAGAGAATGGAAACGAAGTCGACGTCATTACAACCGACTTCAGTAAAGCGTTTGACAAAATATCTCACAATCTAATACTCTTCAAACTGTCTGCCCTAGGCTTTGAACCCACTGCGCTGAAGTGGATATCTTCATATTTAAAAAACCGTTTCTACAGTGTTCGCTTTAGATCTGCCTTTTCTAACCCTTTCTTAGCCTCTTCCGGCGTTCCCCAAGGTAGCCACCTAGGTCCACCTCTTTTCATTCTTACCATAAACAACATTGAGATAATCATCAAACATTCCCATCTCTCACTGTACGCCGACGACACCAAGCTCTTTAAGACCATTTCCTCGCTCTTCCCTTATTCAATCCGATCTCAATAGCTTTTCTTCCTGGTGTTCTATAAATTGCGTGGAGCTTAACATTTCCAAGTGCCAATCTATCACCTTCTCACGCAAACGTGTCCAATCCTCTCCTCGTCTCTACTTTCTCCACAACCAACCCATCTCTACCGTTCAGGTTATCCGCGATCTTGGCATACTATGTGACCAAGAGCTCAATTTCCGCGCACATATCGACGATATAATTCTTAAAGCAAACTCTGCACTCGGTTTCGTGAAGCGCTGGTCTAAAGAATTCTCCAATCCCTACGTGACTCGATCCCTCTATATTACCTTCGTTCGCCCCCTTCTTGAATACGCATCGCAAGCGTGGTCCCCTTAACAACAAACCCACATATCTAGAATCGAGAGCATCCAGCGTCGATTCCTACGCTTCGCTCTTCGAGGTCTGCACTGGCAAAATCCTTTGCTCTTACCACCCTATCAAGACCGACTCAAACTATTAAATCTGAGTACGTTGGAGGATAGAAGAAGGGTAGCTGACATCCTCTTCATTCATAAACTCCTAACAGGTACCATTGACTGTGCCAACCTCTACAACTCTATATCCCTTAACACTAACCCTCGTAATACTCGCAATCCTCGTCTCTTCTACCTATCCACCCCCCAATGGCTCCAATGAACCCATCTCCCGTATGCTGGGAAGTGTTAATTCGAACACTAACTTCGATTTCAACCTCAGCACTCCATGCCTAAAACTCCGTCTTCTCGGCATCCCCCCTTCTCACTTCCATAGTTCCCTAATCGCGACCCCCTTTCCCGTTCTTGTTAGTCAGTTAAGGTAGACTAATTAAGAATGTTAGTTAGTTAAGTTAGAATTAAGAACGTTAGCTTGAATTAAGCTTAATAAATGGGGGTATTGACCCCCACGAAAATTAAATTAAATTAAAAATTAAAGTAAAACTTCCATCCAAATATGATTGGCTGTTCACCAACCCCTTCGGTAGAGATTGTACTATAGGTAACCTAATTTTAAGAAAACCTAATTATAAGTCTAACTCTGTATCAAAATCTAAGACCAATCCTATGTATCCCAGTCAAAAACATTCCTCAAATCCTCCTAATCCCGATCCGAACTGGAGCTTCAAAACGGAAATCTTTCCCATATCCTCTCCCAAGCTGCACTATACCCCCTCTTCTATCCCGGGAACTGCTTCCCTCCATAATATCTCTCCCAATCCCTGTTTAAACAACAGCAAGGCTAACCCTCACAATCGAGTTTCCTTCAACCTCCCCACCCAGTCTAATATTCCCTCGACCGCCAAATACCCTAATTTCATTCACTCCCACACCTTTAACCCTCCCAAATCCGCGAATATCCTTCCTCCTCCCTCACCTTCCGCTTCCTCCTCACAAAATGACCGCCCCCTTTTTTGCATCCACTCCTCCCTCCTTCCGTTAAACTCACCTCTAAACTAGTTGAGAAGTGCTCACCGCCTAATGATCTGGATGGCCGTTATATAATATCCAAACTGCGTGATCATCGTCTTTACGAAAATATTCGCCTGTACCTTGCTTACCTTCACGATAAGCCGGATTCGTGTATTGACGGCAAAACCAAGACCAATGTTATGGTTTCAATCCAACTAGAAGGCCTGCCTACCGACCCGACAGCACTGAGAAAAATTCACGACCGTTTCCATGAGTGCATTAACGTCTCGGCTAATACGGTTAAAGGCGACCCCTCTAGTCTCGCCACTCATACTAGCTCTAAGCGTCTTGCATACCTCCAAAAAGCTCGCAGGAATGCCAAAAACTATTATCGTCCTTAACTCTTTCGTCACAACGAGTATGCTCCTGGAATGTCAGAACTCTGTACACTCCCGGAGCTGCTCATAAACTAGAAGGAATCCTCATGCAGTACAAGGCGGATATTACTGCGGTCCAGGAAATACGCTGGATAGGAAACGGTATGACTAGGAAGAAAAATTGCAACATTTACTACAGCTGTCACAAAAGGTTGCACTTACTGGGATGCGGATTTGTCATGGAAAAGCGGTTAAGGTCGAAGGTCATCGACTTTAAACCTATAAGTGATCGCCTGGCTGTGATCCGCATCAGAGGCAGATTTTATGACATCAGCCTTATATGTGCACACGCCCCTACCGACGAGGCTGAAGACCCTATCAAGGAGGACTTCTATGACCTCCTGGACAACGCCTACGGAGCTTGTCCGGAGTACGATGTAAAAATCGTGCTCGGGGACTTCAACGCCAAAATCGGTAAGGAAAACATCCGTGGCGGAGTGATCGGAAAGCACAGCCTCCACGATACAACAACAGGTAACGGCTTCCGACTCGCCGACCTTGCGACAGCTCGTAATGCGGTGATAAGTAGCACAAGATTCCCTCGCAAGCGAATCCACACAGCAACCTGGCGATCTCCGGACGGTCGAACCGCCAACCAAATCGACCATGTGCTCATTGACGCAAGGCACGCGTCTAACATCCTGGATGTGCGAACATTCAGAGGGGCAAATGTCGACTCTGACCACTTCCTCGTAGCAGCAAGATTCAGAGCTCGACTGTCCAATGTCAGAGAGCTGCACCAGCCCATCAGGAGGAGGTTCGACATTGGGCGCCTGAGCACACCGGAGGTTGCCAGAGTCTACAGGGAGCAGCGGAAGACTCTACGGTATGCCTACGTCGAACACAAATGCCAATAATATGTGGCTGCATTGCCGCTCAGCCATTCAGGAAGTAGCCGAAACCACCTTAGGATACCTACCACCTCCGACAAGAAACCCGTGGTATGATGGCGAGTGTGAGCAGAAAAAGGCAGCAACCGACGAGGCGTACCAAAAGGCGCTGCAGAGGAAAACCAGGGCAGCGCAAGAAGAGTACCGAGCCAGAAGAAGGGAGGAGAGAAAACTACTGCGGCAAAAGAAAAGAATCTTCGCAGCCTCCCAGCTCAAGGATATCGAGGAGTCTAGGGATAAACATAAAATACGAGCCTTTTACAAGAAAGCCAAAGGCATTGCAGGTGGCTTCAAAAAGGGCACCCTGGCTCTTCGAAACTGCGAGGGTAATCTTGTCACCGACCCGCAGGGAATAGTGGATGTATTTAGGCAGCACTTCCAGCAGCTGCTTAACGAGCATGACCAAGAGAGAGTGGTAGGGACCGAGGAAATCCCAACTCCAGCCACTGAAGTAGTCCTTCCACCCAGCATCGAAGAAGTCGGCACAGCTATTCAGAAGCTGAAGAACAACAAGGCCGCAGGCTCAGATGGCTTGCCATCAGAGCTTTTCAAGGCTGGCGGCGATGTTCTGGTAGGGAGCATGCACCAGATCATCTGCAGAATTTGGGGAGATGAAAGTATGCCCGACGACTGGAATACCAGCTCTATATGCCCCATCCACAAAAAAGGCGATCCTACCTCTTGCAAGAACTATAGAGGTATATCCCTGCTCAATGTCGCATACAAGATCCTGTCCAGCGTATTGTCTAAAACCATTTTGCACCGCACTAATCGGCAGCTACCAGTGCGGCTTCCGGCCCGGCAAATCGACTATAGACCAAATTTTCACACTTCGACAGATCCTGGAAAAGACCAACGAGATTCGAATCGATACACACCATCTTTTCATCGATTTCAAAGCCGCATATGACAGCATTCATCGTGAAGAACTGTTTGGGGCGATGGCCGAATTCGGGATCCCGGTAAAACTGATCCAGTTGTGTCGCGCCACGCTAAAAAACACGCGATGCACCGTGCAACTCGGTTCTAGGACCTCGGAATCATTCGAAACATGCACCGGATTTCGGCAAGTAGATGCGCTGTCATGTGACTTCTTCAACCTGGTGCTAGAGCAGAGGGCAGGCGTTAACAGGGAAGGCACTATCTTCTACAAGTCCATCCAGCTTGACATGCTGTCAAGCAAAAACCAATCCGTCGCTCACCACCTGGGACAAAACATAACCATTGACAGCTACAATTTCGAGGTAGTTAAGGAGTTTGTCTACCTCGGGACAAACGTAAATTCCACAAATGACACCACAGTGGAGATCCGGCTTGTCCAAACAACTGGGGTCAAAACTCCTCACTCGAAAGACCAAAGTCATGCTTTACAAAACGCTCATTCTGCCAGTCCTGCTGTACGGAGCCGAAAGCTGGACGATAAGCAGGACAGCGGAGCTGATTTTGGGTTCTTTCGAAAGAAAAATTCTGCGCCGGTCCTCTTGGTCCTGTCTGTGAGGAAGGTGAATGGAGAAGAAGACACAACCGCGAACTCTACGAGCTGTACCAAGATATGGATGTAGTCCGGAAGGCAAGGATCCGTCGACTACATTGGCTCGGCCTAATCGAGCGCATGGACATCAACGCTCCAGCTAAGAGGGTCTTTGACTCCGAGCCTCCTGGTTCGAGAAGAAGAGGAAGACCGAACCTCCGGTATAAAGACCAAGTAATCGCGGATGTAAGACATCTTGGTCTTGACAACTGGAAGCAGCGTGCCCGGGACCGTCAAGGATGGAAGGCAGCTATAGCACAGGCTCAGATCCTCCATGGATCGCTGGCCTGATAAGTAAGTAAGTGAGTAAGTAAGCAGGTTCAAGAGTTTTTTATATTCTCTTATGATGTGATACAGACACAACCTGAACGGAGTGCAATGCTTTGGGTCGTTGATGTTCATTCACTACTCTCAGGGGTGGTTGTCCTAGATAGGACGAGAGCGGACCAAATTCCGCGTTGGTTATACTTACTTACTTACTTAGGTGGCGCTACAGTCCGTGGTGAACCCGGGCCTCAACCAACAAGCGTCTCCAGCCGGCACGGTCTTTGGCCAGCTGTTTCCAGTGCCGCACGCCCAGTTGGTTGAGGTCCCCTTCCACCTGCGTGCGCCACCGATGAGGCGGCCGTCCTCTGCCGCGCCTTCCTTCCGGAGTGGATTCGAAGACTTCTCGGGTCGGAGCTGTATCTTCCATGCGCTCTACATGGCCTAGCCACCTTAGACGCTGTATCCGTAGACGTCGTACCAGGCCACTTCTTCATACACTTCTTCGTTATATCTTCTCCTCCATACACCGTTTGAACGAACGGGACCCTAGATAGTGCGCAGAATTTTCCTTTCGAAACGACCAAGGGCATCATCATCCGCTTTTGTTAAGGTCCTAGCCTCTGCGCCGTAAAGGTGGACTGGGATGATTAAGGTCTTATATAGTGTCACCTTGGTTTTCCGAGAGAGGGCTCTACTTCTCAATTGCCTCTTGAGCCCAAAGAAACAGCGGTTGGCAAGAGTGATTCTGCGTTTTATCTCAGCGCTGGTGTTGTTGTCGCTGGTAATCAGTGAGCCAAGGTAGACGAATTCCTTGACCACTTCAAAGTTATATCCGCCCATGGTGACGTTCTGGCCAATACGTCGGTGTTGTCCGTCTCTTTTAGATGAAAGCAGATATTTGGTTTTACCCTCATTAACCTTGAGACCCATCTTAGCCGTTTCTACCTCAATGCTCACGAAAGCCTCATTGACGTCTTGCTGTTTTCGTCCAATCACGTCAATGTCGTCGGCGTACGCAAGCAATCGCACCTCTTGTGTTGGCCAGTGACTCTTGCACGATCTTTTCAAGCACGATGTTGAAAAAGTTGCACGACAGCGCGTCGCCCTGCCTAAATCCTTTTTTAACATCAAAGGTCTCGGTTTGCTCATTACCGACCTTAATGGAGCAGCGAGAATTCTCCATTGTCATCCTGCACAGTCGGACGAGTTCGGCAGGGATGTTAAAACTAGACAGACAGGCCGTATGCGCCCGCGGCTTTATTAGACTTAAGTCTTGATATCGCTATTTTGACTTCGTCTAAGTCGGGTGGTCTGAATTCTGTTACTTCGTGGTCCATTGCGAATGGCTCGTTCTGCCTGACAGCGGTATCTTGTCTATCATCGCCGTTATACAGTCTGCAGAAGTGGTCTTTCCAAATCCTCAGCATCGACTGCGACTCTACTACCAGTTCTCCATTTTCATCCCTGCAGGCCGCCACTCTGGCTTTGTAGCCATGGCATGTTCGTTTTACCTTGTTGTAAAACTTACGGGCGTCATTCCTGCGGAAGCATCTCTCCATCTCCTCGATCTCACGCTTTCCGTGCTCTCTCTTCTTTCTTCTGAAAAGCGTGTGTTCCTCTCTTCTCTTCTGCTCATAGATTTCGCGAGTAGCTCTCGTCCGTCATTGCAGCATGGCTTTATATGCCTCTTGCTTTGCTGCATGGGTTTGTTCGCGTTGTTCATCGAGCCAGGGGTTTCTAGGTGGTGGCTGTTTGAAACCCAGCACCTCTGAGGCAGCATCTCTGACGGCGCTTTGGCAATGAGCCCATTCCTGCTCTATTGTTTGTGCTGCTGTGGGCGGATTTTGAGAGAGCTTTGAGGAGACACGATCGGCAAAGATTCTGGCGGTCTCTTGCAATTGTAGCTTTCCGACGTCAAACTTACGTTGTGTTACTCGACTCCTAAGCATTCTTGATATCCTCATTCGTACCTTGGCTACAACAAGGTAGTGGTCCGAGTCGGTGTTGGCCCCTCGGAAGGTTCGTACGTCGAGAATACAGGAGGAGTGTCTGGCGTCGATCGCAATATGATCAATCTGGTTGGTGGTCGATTGATCACAAGACCGCCAGGTACCCTTGTGGATGTTGAGATGGGGGAATCGCGTGCTTGCTACAAGGAGGTTACGCCCCGCTAGGAAATCGATTAGCCTTAATCCGTTGTCGGATGTGGTGTTATGGAGGCTATGCTTTCCTATGATCGACTCAAATATGTCCTCCTTGCCCAGTTTTGCATTAAAATCTCCTAGGACTATTTTTGTGTCGTAGCTGGGACATTGGGCATATGTTCTGTCTAGGAGATCGTAGAATTCTTCTTTGAGTCGATCGTCCTTTTCTTCCGTTGGGGCGTGAGCGCATATTAAGCTAATGTTTCCAAATTTAGCTTTGATGCGGATTGTTATGAGGCGTTCGCTTACATCTTGGAAGCTTAAGACTTTTTGTCGGAGTCTTCCTCTAATAACGAATCCGCACCCGAATAGGCGCTGTTTGTTCTCCTTGTAGCAGTTCCCGTAGTAGATGTCGCAGTTTTTCATCCGTTTTTTGCCTGGTCCATCCCATCGCACTTCTTGGAGTGCGGTTATATCTGCTTTATAGCAGTTGAGGGTTTGCTCCAATTTATCGCCTGCACCCGGTCTGTTAAGGGACCTCACATTCCAGGTGCAGACTCTCAAGTCCGTTAGTCGTTTGCAGGGGTCGGCAGCTTTGTATCCGTCCGTATCCGAGGCTTGTTGTCGTTTCGGAACAAGTTGGTTTTTACGTGATAGGGATGTTACCCCTAAGCACAACCCCCAACCTGGAGGGCCAGGTTCCTCTTTCCCCAGGAACAAGGGTTGGGTCGCTGCACACATTGGTTCACTACCTGGCGGGTGCCAGGGTAGCTATCCAGGGGGGGCCACGCGGAGGCTGTGTGTCAACTTGGATTGAGCAGGGACAGAGATCGAAGCTGGCGTTTGCCATGTTAAACGCGATCAACTTCTTTGCGCGTTGGTTATAGTTCGTAGTAATTCGTTCGAGCACTTTAGTATTGCATACGCAGAGGATGATTTTTCAGTTGACCATATGCTGTGATTGTTATGCCTGCTGCAGTACGTCTGGTCACTTTCCATTCACCTAAGTTTTGCAAACTTTTTGTCCATATAGGAATTACTTGTTGACTGAAAGAATTGAATCGTATAATACCTGACTTACCCTTCTCACCCACATGTTCGTGTTGCTGGAGAGAGAATTGAATCGTGTATCACCCGATTTAAGCATTACAGTCACTTCTGGCTTCTCGTTTTGTTTTCCAAGCCCAAAAAATTGACTTTCCTGACACAAGCCAAAAAAATGGAATTTTCAGTCATCTGAATATTTTCAAAGTTTTACTACAAAAAACAAAAATTTTCGTTACGCTCTCTTTCCTGAAATTTTAATCCCATCCCCCGACCGGTAGTCCAATGCGCCGCTGAACGTATCTATTCTTCTGCGAATTTCTCAACCCCGCACAGGTTGCATGCTAGTCCTCTGAGGGAGAATCCATTTGATATGTATGTACGTAGCTAAATGCCTATTTAAACATCAATCAAGAAAAGGAGTTCCATAATGGACGATAGCAGCATGAGCAAGAGCCTGTCCGACGATAGTCTGGAAAGGTTTAAAATTTTCTACAACGATGGTCTATTCGGCGAGAGCATACCGTTGATGAATGAGCTACGATGTCAGGGAAAGCTCTGTGACATCAAACTTAGGGTGAGTCAAATTGGATGCACCAATTTTATTTCTGTGTAACTATATATGAACTCGTAGTCGGGAGGTCAATCCTTCCCTGCCCATAAGATCATCTTGGCCGCTGCGATTCCGTATTTCCATTCAGTGTTCACCAGAAATCGATTGGACGAAATAGCAATGGAAACGATTGAGCCCTGGTGAGTGTCTATTATGACGATTTGGAAGGATTTGTTGGATAATCGTTTTGTTCCTGTAGTGCTCTCGAGAATCTGATTAATTACGCATACAGCGCCACCATTCGAATTGACTACACAAATGCCCAGAGCTTGTTGGTGGGTGCCATGTTTCTTCAGTTGAACAATGTGAGCGATGCGTGCGCTGAATTCCTCATCTCAGGGTTTGTATACTCTTAGACCTACATATGTATGTATAGATGTTCCCAACTTTTCATTTTAGCTTCAACGCTCAAAATGTGTTGGGCATTCGTCAGTGGGCCGCCTCGTCGAATTGCAAATCTTTGGTTAAAGCGGCTGACGAGTACATCAATTACTACTTTATCGAGGTTTGCAACTCGAAGGAATTCCTTACCATAGACCACGCGTATTTGATTGAACTTATTCGACGTGATGAATTGAATGTCCAAAATGAGGAGGTCATATTTGTAGCTTGCATGCGATGGGCAAAGTACAACGAGCAGGGACGTTCGCCACAATTTGCGGAGGTTTTCTCTAGAGTTCGCTTGCCTCTGTTGCCGCCACTGTATCTGATCGACCATGTATGCCAGGAAGACTTGGTGAACAATTCCCTAGAATGTATGCATTTAGTCGACGAGGCAAAGAATTACCACTTGTTGCCGGAACGAAGGCACCTATTACAAACTGACAGGTAAAGAAATAAAAAAACCTTAATTGCAACAGACTTAAAATGGTTTTCATTTTAGAACGTGTCCTCGTTTCGTGTATGGGAAGATTTTTGTTTTGGGTCAAAACCAAGACGAAGATGAACTTGTGACAACTGTCGACGTCTATAATCCTATGACGGGGAAGCAGATCAAGGGCAAGCAGATGTTGAATAGTGGGTAAGTCTTAAAAGAGAGATATAGAAATAGGGTCCGTTGAACAGACTGAGCTGCTCCCAGGTGGATTGAGACCATCGTGAATTCTCTTAAGCCTGATACTCTCTACTCAAAGAGAGGTGGGTAGGTAGGTTTGGGGGCCGACCGTACGTCCTACTTAGACCGTAAGATTCCACGATGATTCTACAAGGTCGGATTCCCAAAGAAGATCGCAGCGAGATGCATCTTGTACTGTATTCATATTGTCAACTCCTTTTCTGTTGGCCAATTCGGATTTTGAGCCAAGTCAATTCGTTGGAAAAGTTTTCAGTATTTTCTCTTTTTTTTCTTTATATATATAGGGCTAGTGCTATCAATAGCAATGCGGCACTGCGACCTTTGCAGATCTATTGTGCTAGCCGATTTAGCCGAGTAGCCTCTCCACCTCCACAATGAAGTTGAGAATGCTTCTCGTAGGATCCCCTCAGGAGTCATAACTTCACTGAAAAGGATACGCTTCCTAAGATGGCAGAGAGCAGCACACTCACACAGTATGTGTTCTGCCGTCTCTTCGTCCTCAAGACAGAGCCGACACTCAGTTTCAGACGAGAGGCTAATTTTGTTTAAATGATGTCTCAGACCGCAGTGTCCCGTTAGATAGCTGACTAGTCTTCTGATATCCATCCTATTGAGTTTGAGTATGTCAATAGGGTGCTTGTTCAGGGGTCGTATAAGTCGTTTAGATTGACGGAGTCCCCGAACGCTGTTCCAAAAGGACAGGTGTTGTAATTTTTCCCACTTGTCTAAGAAGTCATTTATCTTAGACGCGAGAATGCCGCAGAATGGTTCCGGACCTATATACTTGTCACTAGAGCCCTTCCTGGCAAGTTGGTCGGCAATTTCATTGCCCTTGATACCTTTATGGCCTGGCACCCACCAGAGTTTGACATTGTTTCTTTTGGCGAGGTCTTGTAGGGCGTCATGGCATTCCTTGACGGTTTTTGAGTTCGTGCTGTACGAACCCAGCGCATTTAGCGCTGCTTGGCTGTCAGAGAGTATGTTGATGGTTACTCCTCTGATGCCAGTCTCAAGATTTAGATTTACGCATGTTAGGATGGCATGCAGCTCTGCTTGGAAGATGCTGGGACTTATTCCCAGTGCCTTCGAGATCTTGCGTCTTGGTCCAAAAATGCCGGCGCCAACACCGGAAGCCATCTTGGAGCCATCCGTGTACCACCTAAGGCCTTTGACATTTAGCAGGGGATCACAGTTTTCCCATGCTGAGCGGTTTGGGATCAGTATCTCAAATCTCTTGTCAAAGGTGAAGGTGTGTGGCAGTGCGTCCGAGACTGTAGTAATCATATCCAGCTCGGGAAGGTGTTGTAATTTGGACATATGGCCTGCGGGTCTACATGGCATATTTGTTCCCGAGCAGAGGATTCTGATTGCACTGCGTTATGCCACCTTTTTGATAAAAAGGTGCAGTGGAGTGAGTCCAATGAGTGCTTCTTGGGCTGCCGTGGGGTAGGTTGGCATAGCGCCTGTGATGCCGAGACACGCTAGTCTCTGAAGGCGTTGAAGCTTAACAATTGTAGTTGTTTGCTCAACTTTTGACCACCATACGGTGGACCCGCTTCCCGTGACCGGTACACTTTAGCGCGAAGAACTTACAAATTGGCTGTGCGAGCAGCTAAAGAGCAGTCCTGAAAGGTGTTCGGCGCGAAGTTGGAAGGCGACCATAGATCTGCGAAAAAGGTATTCTGGCAAACCATTCGCCGGCTCAGAGGAAGGAAATTCTACATAATCGAAGGAATTAAATCCAAAGATGATGTACTGCTTTCCAATGAGATGGACATCTTACGCAGATGGAGCGAGCACTTTTCGAAGCTGCTCAATCACGAACAGGGCGCTGAGGGGGACAGACCAACGGTGGAGGAAGTCATGATTCGCTAAGTGTCCCCGGTATAGTCTACGCTAAGGTGTTGGAGGCGCGTGCTAGAGCTATGGTCTAATCCAGGCTAGGGGATGAACAGTGCGGGTTTCGTCACGCCAGAAGTACAACCGACCAGCTTTTCACTCTAGGAATGGTACTCGAGAAGGCTTGGGAGTACGCCAAACCGATCTATAGCTACTTTGTCGATTTGGAAAAGGCGTATGACCGAATTCCTCGAGATAAACTCTGGAGTGTTCTGCCGGAATATGGGATTGATGGTACTCTGTTGAGGTCCATTCAGTCTCTATATACAAACTGTAGCAGCTGCGTTCGGGCTAACGGTAGTAAATCAACACCTTTCACCGTGGCCGTTGGACTTCGCCAAGGGTGCGTCTTGTCACCTCTCCTTTTCATTATATACATTGACATTGACTGTATGTTGACTTAGTTGTCCCCGCATCCTCCCAAACGGAACTCCAGCGCGCGCTAGATAGGTTTGTGGCCGTATGTGCTGATGCTGGAATGAGGGTTAACGTGGACAAATCCGAGATTAGGGTTATTTCCAGAACATATGTCCAATGCACTCTACATGTTAGTGGAGTTCCATTGAAGCAGGTGGAGAAATTTAAGTATCTCAGGGTCTTCTTCACGAGTGATGGGAGGAATAATACTGAGCTTTCCTGCAGGATTGGCCCAAGCAGGGGCAATTTTGAAACAGCTTGGAAGATGTGTAATCAGGAAGATCGAGATTGGTGTTAAGTTAGCGGTTCTTAACTCAGTATTCGTTCCAGCTCTCACCTTTGGCCATGAAATTTGGGTATTGACCGAAAGAATAAGATCGCGAATGCAAGCTGCCGATATGAGATTTCTTTGTGCTGTTGTGGGAGTTACTCGCCGGGATAGCGTGAGAAACACGGCAGTGCGCGGGGAGCTCAATGTTGAGCAGCTGCTTCTCCGAACGGAAAGGGCAATGCTTCGATGGTTTGGTCACGTGAGACGAATTTCGCGTGCCATCCAAAGCGTGCCTCGGATGCAATACAATCAGGCAGGCGACCACTTGGCAGGCCTAGGACGAGGTGGTTGGACCAAAAACTTGCCTGGGTGCGCTTGGGCATTGCTCCTGATGAGTTAGAGTCGATGACGGAGGATCGGGTAGCCTGGAGATCTCACGTGCGCGCATTACCCCCGCCAGCCTTTTAGTGGGACATGCGGGCCCCTGAAAAAAAAACGAAAGTACTGGAATTCAGCTAGTATGACCCCACTTGAGCCTTGTGTCTTAAAATGTTCACAACTATGCACTGCGGAACTCAATCACTATGAGTTCAGGAACATCTCCAATCATTCTTTATTGGGAGAGGCACACAAGCCTTCTTTCGCGTGACGTGACTGGGATACGGAAATGTGGTGGCAAGGACCTTTTTAATCCTCGCAGTCTCTGAAACTTTCTCGAAAGAGTTTCTAAAACTGCCTTTTAGCCTCCTTAATGTTTGTCCTAAAGATCTTAAGCGCCCCTTTGTAGGAGGCGCATAGAAATTACCTTTCTCTGCTTATCAGGATTCTTATTCTTCTTTTCAGGGTTGTAGATGGTGTGGCAGTTTTTGGTGCTAACTTATACGTGTTTGGCTATAATTCTACGACGGAGACAACATTTTTGCAGATTTATGACTCTGATGCGAACAAATGGTCAGAGGGCAATAGGACACGCTTAAAATTAAGGTAATTGAATTTCGAAGTTTAGCTTTCTTCCTCGTTCCCACAAGATCCTGAAACTGAATACCTCGCTAAGTGAAAAGGATTTTTAACAGATTAATGGCGCATGTGTGGCATTCATTTTTGTTTTTTTATAGTTCGCACAGGATGTTTGTCACAGAACTTGGACGGAGTGCAAATGGTTTGGGTCGTAGATGTTCGGCCACTCTCCAGGGTGGTTGTCCTAGATAGGAGGAGAGGAACTTGACCCAATTTTGACGTTGGTTGTAGTTTCCAGGAAATGTTCCATACAGTTATGGTTTTATATTAGAACTGCACACATAGAGTATGAATTTGAAGTGATCATATACTGTGAGTGTTATGCCTTCTTCAGTATTTTTGATCACTTCCCATTCACAATAGCTGTGTTGCACAATTTTTCCGTACAGGAGTTGAATTTCTTGGCTATGGACATACTTTGAACTACAGACCTTCCGCTCGACAGTCGGTGATGTTTACCATTGCGTTATAGAGCCTTCATTGACAACTCTACTTACTACTTACTCTACTTACTTTGGGCAACGCACGGGTCCACAGCTGCGCAACCCACAAATCAAGAAAGAACTCTTACCCTTCTTGGTGGAACGCAGAGCTAAGTAAGATCCGCAGGGACTGTCGAAAACTCTTCAATAAAGCAAAGAGTACAAGTAACGACAGAGACTGGAGCTTGTATAAAGTTTCACTCAGAGTGTACAAACAAACCCTAAGGAAAGAACAAAGGCTGTCTTGGAAACTCTTCTGCAATAGCATGGAGAACATTTCAGACGCCTACAGATTGAGAAAAATACTCTCGAAAGATCCACAATCTCCGAGCTGCCTCACAGCGAACGGAGCTTGGACAACATCTGAGGAGGAAACCCTAAATCTTCTCCTCAATACGCACTTCCCGGGCTGCTATGAACAGCAAGACCCAGTACACTCGCGAGGAAATCACCTCTCCTCCGCGATAGAGGAAAAGTACGACCACATTATCTCTAGCGAGAAAATCATGTGGGCGTTAAGAAGCTTCAAGCCCTACAAATCGCCAGGTCGGGATGAAATTTACCCTATCGAACTCACATAAACTATGGGATGGACTATACCATGGCTAGAGATTATCTTTAAAGGATGCCTAGCTTGGAGTCACATTCCAGAAAAGCGGAGGTGCGCAAAGGTACGTTTCATCCCCAAAGCCGGCAAAAATTCCCACACTTCTCCCAAGGATCTAAGGCCTATCTGTCTATCATCCTTTGTACTAAAAACTTTGGAAAGGCTGATAGACTTGCACATACGCCACAATTTGGATCCGTCCCTAATTTCCAAGGCACAGCATGCCTACTGTAAGGGTAGATCTATCGAAACAGCCTTGCACACACTGGTGAGGAAAATCGAAAGATCAATCCATCTAAAAGAATATACTCTAACAGCCTTCCTAGACATAGAGGGCGCTTTCAACAACGTCACTCCCAAAGCAATAATAGAAGGGCTAAAAAAGCTAAAGGTAGAGAGGACTCTGACAGAACTGATCAGCGAGTTACTATTAACGCGCAGGATTCAGTCCAAATGGGGAAGCCAGGTAACCACCAGAGTGGTTACCGTGGGAACCCCGCAAGGTGGGGTCCTCTCACCTCTTCTCTGGAATGTAGTCGTTAACGAACTACTAATTAAACTGGAGAAAGAAGGCCTGGACGTTATTGCCTACGCTGATGACGTTGCCATTTCAATCTCAGGTAAATACCTTTCCACACTGAATGACCGCATGCGAACGGCATTCTCAATTCTTTGCAATTGTGCGCATAGCAACGGGCTCAGGGTGAAACCCCAGAAAACGGAGCTCGTGCTATTCACCAAGAAGCACATAATCCCGGAACATTGCCCTATTACTTTGCTTGGTACCAGATTAAACTATTCCTCCAATGCCAATGCAACACAATCGAAAGAGCTAAAAAAGCAACTATAGCTCTTTACACATGCAAGAAAGCCATAGGGAAAAAATGGGGATTCAACCCCAAGATTACCCTATGGCTCTACATCACGGTCGTCAGACACATACTAATGTATGGAGTAACAATCTGGTGGACAGCACTGGACAAGACAACATACCTCAAGCAATTCGAGAAGGTACAAAGGTAAGCATGATACTTGACCTTACACCTCTCCATATTTTCGGCAAGCAAATTGCTACACAAGCGGCTATTAGACTTAAAGCAAACTCAAACTGGTCGAGCTATATCACTGGTCACTCCTCCATCCTAAATAACTGATCAATTATGGCAGAATACCTAGACCTCACAGAACCCACCACAGTCTTGGAAAAAAACTTTACAACGACCTACCCGGATAGACAAAACTGGACTCGCCAGACTCAACCTCGCAGAAACTGCGAAGACTTCTACACTGACGGGTCTAAAACCAAAGACGGGGTGGGTAGTGGGGTATTCTGCAAACAACTTAAGCTGAACAAAGCTCTAAAACTACCAAATCACTGCAGCGTTTTCCAGGCGGAACTGTTGGCTATAAAAGAGGCTTTGTCTTGGCTGAAGTGGAACGTGATATCCACCACGGATATCCGCATTCTCACGGATAGCCAAGCAGCCTTAAAGTCGTTGGAGTCCTACGTGTACACATCAAAAACTAGCCTCGACTGTCGCCTATCTCTTAACGAGATGGCTGAACAGTTCAACATACAACTTATCTGGGTACCGGGACACAGCGACATTCCAGGGAACGAAAGAGCCGACAAACTCGCCAAACAAGGAACGACGCTAAAATCAATCGTGGCTTGTGAGGGTATACCCTTTGCAACCATTAAACACACTTTTATAAATCTCGCCAGGACCGAGTCGAACCGGAGATGGACTCAGGGATATGCCTGCCTCATCACCAGGCAAATCTGGCCCTGGCTCAACAGTCAACGGACTAGGAGTATTATCTCCCTAAAAAGAACTGACATCCACATAGTCATTGGTGTCATCACTGGACACTGCCTTATTGGCAGTCATGCGCAAAAACTAGGTATAACTCGGAATGATTTTTGCAGGAGCTGTCAGGACGAGGAGGAGGTGGAGTCCATTCATCACCTCTGTGCTTGCCCGGCATTCTGTACAATCAGGAAACGATACCTAGGATCTTACTTCCTTAACGATCTGACCGAAGTTCAACAAGTTGGGATATCTGATCTTCTTAATTTCCTAAGAAGCACGAAATGGTTCCACGAATAGGGGGTAAAACCCCCTCGTAGCTGCACAACGGGCCTTCTTGGCCTATGTGTGTTCTTCTCAATTTTCTTTTGGGAAGGCTACGGTCCTACCTACCTACCTACCATTGCACCACGGCTATTAATAGTATTAGATGTGATGCTACTTGATTGTTTCGATATAACATTGCGCACTGTCTCAAACACATAACGCAGAAGGACGAGGATTCCAGTTCTTCGCGTGCTCTAATTTCAACGCCTTCAAAGTAATCCCCCCTGATACAATGCACTTATGCCAACGAATTTTTCAAAACTTCGAAACAGTTGTTAAAGGGATGGCCTTCAGCTCTCTCTTCGATGCGGCTTGTACCTCCCTTGTACTCTCGTCTTAAAACGGTGTTCCCGGAGCGGTCTTTTGAGTTTATTAAATAGCCAGAGCTCGCACGGTGTCAACAAATCAGGTGAATACATGGTTGTGGACCGAAATGGTCACACGACTCAATGCAGTATGACACTGTGCATTATCGCTCGAATAATATTCTCTATTGAGGGTGATTGAGAGAAGCTCGGCTCAGGTCCTTCATGGACTGTAACGCCAACATAGATACATACATTGAGGGTTTTACCCGGCGGAAGGAACCAAAAATGCACAACATAACGCTAATCGAAGAAAACAGTCAACAGGAATTTGATTTTTGAGCGACTTTGGCGCAATTTTTTCGCATTGCCTCACCTTGACTGCGATATTCACTTGATTGATCGGTTGTTTCCGAGTCGCAGGCATACACCCAAGTCTCATCTCCAGTAATAATGCGTTTCATTTTGTACTGATCCGAGAAAGCATAGTTTTCCACACTTCAACGCGACGACACTTTTTTTCAAAAAATTCAGTGTTTTCGGTAGAAATCGACATGTCTGAGGTCCTAAACATCCTTTAGGTTAGGTTGTAGTGGTTGGCATACGCCACACGTAGACCGGAATCGCCCCATTCTGAAAACACATGGATCATACCAGTTAGTTCCGCCACCTGGAAACCAATCAGTGCTTCTGATGAAGCGATGGAGTTGAGTTATTTTGATATCTGATATCTGATTTCCTGGGATATCGATATACCCGGAAACCCACAGTAGTTTTATATTGAACTGTTCCATCAGTCTCGTCTAGAGATAGGCGGCAGTTGAGAGCTGTCTCTGATTTGTGGGTTGCGACTGCCAGGTATTTTATCGCAGAACGGCTAACCGTGCAAATGATGTTGTCCTTTACGGTATCAGTATCAGTGTAACTGAGCAATGCAAGGGCCTCCGTAATCGAGTTCTGCTTGGTACACACTGCAGTGGGTTGGGAGTCCAAAAGATAGGTTGAGGTTGAGTTCCTCCATCTTAGAGCCCTCGGTATTGAATGATATTGAGTCCATTCCTCCCGGGATGGAAAGATAACTTCGAAGTTCTTTGTGAACACGTTTTGCGGGATGGTACCGTACCGTACCCGAATCCTTGGGTACTTCGAAATTGTTGGAAATGTTGGTACGGCCTTTGTGTAGTGTAGGTCACGATCCTATGCTCCTGATCCGTAGAGCCGCGCATGCAGCAATCTGTTTGCTGATGAGGTCCAATTGTGGGAGATATAGTAGAATGTTAGGGCCTCCGTGGGGGTCAATCTAATCGCACTACTAATGCAAATGCAGGCCGATCTTTGCACTTTCCCCAGAAGGTTGCGATAGACTGCCTGGTCAAGATCAGTCCACCAAACTACGAAGCCGTATAGAAGGATAGGTCGTATGACTGCTGTATAGAGCCAGTGTCTAATGCAGTAGAGGGCAGTGGTTGCTTTCTTAATTCGATCAAGAATGTTGGGTTTTCAATATAGTTTCCTGTCAAGGATTAGGCCGAGGTACTTGGCCCGATCTTTGATTGTTAATTGGGTTCCACGCAGCCTCGGTGGGTTGAAGGGCGGAATTTTATATTTATTAGCAAACAGTACCGGATCTGTCTTTTTGGGGTTCACCCCAAGTCCGTAGCTCTTCGTCGAGTTTATTATTGTTCCTAAGGCTCCCTGCATGAGGGCGCAGTGGCGCAGTGGTTAGTGTGTTGAACTCTGGCGCACGATGAGCGAGTTCGGATCCCGATAACACCAACGCCATCGAATGTTTATTTCACGACGTTTCTCCTCGGTGGGGTACTGGCAATGAAAAAGCTTCTCGAATCACGCCGTTCGGAATCGGCATTAAAAACTGTAGGTCCCTTTCACCTGTGTGAAAAATAAATCACGCACAATATGGGTGATTGAGAGAAGCTTGGCTCTGGTCCTTCATGGGCTATAATGCCACCAAAGAAGAAGAAGGCTCCCTGCATGAGGTCACTTAGTGTGCTGGCAAACCTTTCCGAAAAGGCTTTAGCAATATTGTGCGTATAGGCGGTCACAGCGGACCCGTTTTAGCAAAAGTAGTAGTTCATTGACTACCACATTCCGGAGATGAGGAGACTGTACGCCACCCTGCGGTGTACCTCTGCTGACCATTCTAGTTGAAACAGCGCCAGCGAAGTTGGCTCTGACTGCTCTTTGTATTAGCAGTTGTCGTACCGGTTCTATCACTGATCCTGTTACACCTAGATCAGTCAGCGCTTTAGTGACGGCCCATTGGCGCCCTCAATATCGAGAAAGGCCATTAGGGTTTATTCCTTGTGTTCCAATGGCCTTTCTGTGATACTAACTAGTGAGTGGAGTGCTGTTTCCACCAATCTGCCTTTATTGTAGGCATGTTCGTTCTTCAAAAGATTTCAAAAGCTGTAGCTGTGTCTAATGTGTGCATCTATAATTGTCTCCAGAGTTTTAAGACGAAAAGATATGTGTGGGAGCTTTTGTCGTCCTAAGGTATGAAAATGATCTTGGTTTCCTTCCACTCCGGGCTTGGAGACTTGTATGGTTCAACGCTTTTTAGAGCCCAAAGGACAATATTACTTGTGACTAGATTGCGAGTTAGCTTGTAGGAGGACACTCTCGGTTGGATATCTTGAGGAGGTGTCGTAGTCGATACACTGCCTGGAAAGTGTGTGTTAAGGAGAAGCTCCAGGGCTCCTGCACAAGAGGTTGTCCAGGAACCGTCATTCCGCATAAGGGGCCGTAGCCATCAGTTTCGTTATTCTTGAGGCCTCAGAAGAGACTTTGTTATTCTCGCAGTAATTCCTCCAAGATTAACTTTTAGCCTCTCTGATCACTGCTTTGAAGGATTTGAGCGTTTTATAAGGAAACTGCAACAGTCGATACTGAGGATTTGGCAATACCACTTTCGCAGACTCTATAACGGCGATAACAGACAAAATATGGCTGTCAGGCAGATTGATCCATTCGTAATGGACGACGACGTAAGAGAGTTCCGTCCACCCAACCTGGGCGAAGTCAAAATAGCGATATCAAGACTGAGCTGAGCTTTTTAAGGCGACAAGAGATGAGCTGGTAAAGTGCATGCACCATCTCATTTGTAAGATATGGTCGGAGGAAAGCAAGCCCGACGAATGGAATCTCAGCATCGTTTGTCCGGTCCATAAGAAAGGACCGACTACAGGGGAATAACTTTCCTTAACATCGCATACAAGATCTTCTCTGCCATGTTGTGTGAACGCCTGGAACAGTTTGTGGTTTCAGGCCAGGTAAATCCACAATAGACCAAATATTTACGCTACGGCAGATCTGGGAGAAGACCCAAGAATACCAAATCGACACGCACCACCTTTCGTCGATTTCAAAGCCGCGTATGACAGCGTGTACAGAGACGAGCCATGTCTAGTTTTAACATCCCTGCCAAACTCATCCGATTGTGTAGGATGACAATAGAGAATTCTCCATTAAGGTCGGTAATGAACAAACCGAAACCTTTGATGTTAAAAAAGGACTTAGACAAGGTGACGCGCTGTCATGCAACTTTTTCAACATCGTGCTTGAAAAGATGGCTGGCCAACACAGGAGGTACGATCTATTTCAAGTCTACGCAATTGCTTAATGAAGGTTAATGAGGGTAAAACCAAATATCTGCTTTCATCAAAAAGAGACGGGCTACACCGACGTGTTGGCCAGAACGTAAGCATGGGCAGATATAACTTTGAGGCGGTTAAGAAATTCGTCTACCTTGGCTCACTGATGACCAGCGCTGAGATAAAACGCAGAACCACTTTTACCAACTGCTGTTTCTTTGGGCTCAAGAGGCCCTGTCTCGGAAAGGTGACACAATATAAGACCTTGATCAACCCAGTCCTCCTTTACGCCGCAGAGGGTTCAACCTTAACAAAAGCGGATGTAGATGCCCTTGGTGGTTTCGAGAGGAAAATTCTGCGCTCTAACTACAGTCCCGTTTGTTCAAACGGAGTATGGAGGAGAAGATTTAATGAAGAACTTTACGGGTTGTACAGCGACATCAGCCTGGGACGACGTCTACGGATACAGCGTCTAAGGTGACTAGGCCACGTAGAGCGCATGGAAAATACAGCTCCGACCCGAAGAGTCTTCGAATCCAGCCCTTAAGGAAGGCACGGCAGAGAACAGTCGCATGTACGGTGGCGTATACAGGTGGAAGGGGATCTTAAGCAAATGGGTGTGCGGTGCTGGAAACAGTTGGCCAAAGACCATGCCAGCTGGAGAAGCTTGTTGGTTGAGGTCCAGGTTCACCACGGACTGTAGCGCCACCTAAGGAAGTAAGTAAGTTATCAGTAGCAGAAGAATATAGAGCTCTACCAAACCACCAATATGGATTCAGAAAATCAGGCTCTACTGTCGATGCCATCAGGACAGTAGTCGAAATAGAGCGACTGAAGCCATTAAAGGATATTCTAGACGCTGGATGTCAAAAACGCGTTTAACTCCCCCGACTGGTCTAAGGTCGCTTGCAAGAATGGAAACGCCTTACTACCTATTAAGGTTATGTTCCAACTATGTACTTTAAGAATAGAAAGCTAAGGTATGTCAGCGATGAGGGAGTAAAATTGTACAGTATCTCGGCCGGAGTACCTATGGGATCGGTGCTGGGTCCCCTTTTTTAGAACCTGTTGTACGATGGAGTTCTGCATCTAAAGTTACCACCTGGAGTAAATACTCGTATCATCGGCTTTGCTGACGATATTGCAACAGCCGTCGTTGCGAAACATATACAACAAATCGAGTCTGTCGAAATTAAGCAGTAGCTTCAATCTGTAGGTAGCTGGCAGTCCACAAAACGGAGACAGTCCTCATTGCTTTCTTTGGTGGCGGTACAGCCCATGAAGGGCCAGAGCCAAGCTCCTCTCAATCACCCATTTTGTGTGTGATTTATTTTTCAGACAGGTGAAAGGGACCTACAATTAAATGCCGAATCCGAACGGCGTGAGTCGAGAAGCTTTTTCAAGGCAAGTATACTACGAGGGGTTTTGCCAGTACCCCGCCGAGGATGGACACCGCGAAATAAACATTCAATGGCGTTATCGGGTGCTATCGGGATCCGAACTCGCTCATCGTGCGTCAGAGTTCAGCTCACTAACCATTGCGCCACGGCGCCCACAGTCCTAATTACTAGTAGAAAAAGCGTTGAATTCATAAATATTCATGTTGATAACCAGATCATCGGACCAAAAGAAGTGGTTTAATACCTAGGGAGTGCTTGACTACAGAATACGCTTTAAAAAGAATGTGGGCTACGCGTGTGAAAAAAGGGTCGTCAGTACACGCAGCACTTTTTAGGAAGATGTGGGAGGACGTGCACATGCGAAGAGGATCCTGCTCTCTAAAGTGGTCAGTTCTATTGTCTTATATGCTGTGCCAGTCTGGGCGGAGGCGCTAAAAATAAAAAACACCCGCCGGGAAATGGTATCAGTCTACCGACTACGCTTACTAGGGACAATAAAGGGATTTCGGACGATATCAGACGAAGCCACATTTGTCCTCGCTGGAATCGACATCCTAGTGGAGGAGATAAAAAAAATTCACTTAAGGAGATTCTCAGCATCATACGAAGCCGAGGCAAGTAGAAGAATCCACGAGAAAGAGGGGAAACACTCATTGACGCTGTGACAAATCCGATGGAACAACACCACCAAGGGTAGATGGACCTATATCTTGATCCATCCTTACAAAATCTCCCTCCGGCTACTGAAGTTATCGTAATTACCATCGCCGTTCGGACACGATAACTCTCCCTTTTGCCCAGAGTTCCCAAATCAGGAGGAGGGCGTGAATCACAAATCTTTGCATCCACCAACTGCATAGAAGGAAGTCCAGGAAGTTTAATAAAACAAATGGTGGATTCAAAAGCTAAATATCTAGAAATCTGTGCTCTAGGGAGAAATGTGCAGTCAGAGCTGCGAAAAATCGAAGCCGCACGGGGCGCAACTGGCGTTGAAGGAACCAGGAAGGCAGGAGTAGCATGCTTGCCAGCTAATACCTAACGGCAGTCCCGCGGGTAGAGTGGCTGAAGTGTTCTGGATGTGGTTTTAGTACGTAGGCGCAGATCAGAAAGTAAGGCCTGCGAATTGTACTGTGAGACGGATCGCTGTTATCTAGGAAGATTTCCACATCCTTTTGGCGTAAACCAGGAAAAAGGAAGGAAAAACCCACGCCAGTGGAATAACAGGTCCCCTTGGCAAACATGGGGCAGGACAGTCGAGAAGGAATCGACAATATTACTCCCAACGTTTTTGACCAGCTAGATTCGTGTGATAAGCCATAGCTTGAAGAAGAACAACTCATCTTTCACGAAGACTTTACCATGATGGGCTGGCGATTGGAAAACTGCGGGATTTGGGGCACGGTTTGCCGGCTGATCATTGTTATACTTTTCTGTCGACCAATTCTGGTCGCCCTTTTTCGATTACATACTTTGTTCAAACGGCGCTGGAAGGAAAACATTGATTAAAGGATCAAAAAAGCCTACGTGGCACTACATACATATATTCGTGCAGAGTAGCTTTTGGAAAGACATGGAGCCTCAGACGGAAAGTGGCATATTGGCTATATACTGCGGTGGTAAGACCTATTCTAGTCTATGAGTCGGTTGTTTGGTAAAGGGGACTTGAGAAGAAATGCCATCTTCAAAGTGTAAAGGTTCAGAGGGCAGGTCGCCTGGCGGTGACGGGATCTATGAACTTCACACCAATGGGGGCTCTTGAAGCAATGCTGAACCTTCCACCTTTGGACATATATTACGAGAGCATCGCAGCCAGGACTGCGCTAAGACTACAGGAATCTGGTCTCTGGACAAGAAGTCCTATGGCCACGCATCAGTCTTGGATCGATGGGCCATCTCGAGATTCAGAACCGAAACGGACTATATCACCTGACTTCCTTCCTGCGAGAGGAGATTCTCTATCAGAATTCCCTCCAGGGAAGAATGGATCAGTGGTATGGTACGCATGGAAAATTAACTGGCAATCTACACTGACGGATCCAAAATGGATGCCGGCACAGGGGCCGGGAATGAGAAGGCGGACGAGCTAGCTAGATAAGGGCCAGGTGCAAACTTCGCGCCGATCGCAACTGAAGCTAAAACGTCACTCTACAGAGAAATAGACAGTTTAGGCCAAGCGATAATATCCGTTAGATACATGCGCAACGGCAAGATCAACTTGGCCCGTCTATGATAAGAAAAGGACGGAATGTCTGCTAAGGTTCAGTCATGGGAATATTCGATTGGCAGTCGGTGCCCTCACTGGGCACTGCATGTTATCCTACCATGCACCCAGACTAGGCCAGCCCCACAATGACTTCTGCAGAAGCTCCAGAGACGAAGAGGATATTGAGTCCATTCGTCACCTGCGGTGTGATTGCCCAGCGCTAGCCCAAAAAAGGAAAATATTCCCTGAAAGTCACTTCCCTTAGGGACTAGTGAAGGTATGTAACAATGGGCTGCACAGACTACTAGGATTTCTATCTTCGTCTTAGTGGTTTAGCTCAACGAAAAATGTTTAGATTTCTACGGGTTAAACATTAACTGGGCACAATGGACTCCTCGTAGTCTAAGTGAACCTTTACCTTTAGTCAATAGGCGCCAACTTACCTAACCTAAGGGCACGGGAAGGACTGTAGCCGCTAAGGCAGGTTCTACTAAGGTGGCCCCTAACGCGGTCGATAAGACTGGTAAGGGCAAACCAGAAAACGTGCCAGCTCCCAAGAAAAGAGAGGATTTCAAGGCGAAGAGGGTAAGATCCCAAGAGGAAGCCGGAAATCCATCAAAAAGAGTGAAGGTCAACACGGCAGTGCAGTTCGGAGGGGCTGCTCGGAATGCTTTACAGCTAGCTGTGATAGATTCCGGCAGGCCGAGTGGCCAGTATACCTTCGAACAGGGGAAGATGATCGAGAAGGCTTTGGCTAGAGCGATCTTCGACCACATTCGAGGGAGTGCTGGGAAAACTGCGCCAACGTTTGGTCTCACTAACTGGAGGCGAGGTGTGAGTAGGCTGGACTGCAAGGACCAGCTATCACATGACTTTGCGAAGAAGGTTGTACCCACCTTCAAACTGTGGGAGGGGGCTGCACTAAAGGCAGTCCCCTTGGACGAGGTACCAGAGAGGCCTAAAGCCAAGATGAGCGTACCGGAAATGGAATTCGAGAAAAGCGAGATCCTCGGCTTTCTAAAGGCACAAAACCCAGCGGTCCCTATGGATGACTGGGAAGTAGTAGCAATTGAGAGCAACGAAGACGGCACAAAAAGCATAATCTTTGTTATCGAGGATCCGCCGGAAGCGATGAAAAAAGAGAGGCATATGCGCCTATTCTTCGGGGCTGGTGAGTTTCCTGTGAGACTCATGAAGAAGGCGCAGCCTGGCGGTACGGCAGCTGTGGTGAAGGAAAGTGCTACTAAAAATGAAAGTAGTGCAAATAAACCTGCATCACAGTAAGGCCGCATCAGCCAATCTTATGCTGCTCATGAACAAGGAGCAGCTTGATGTGGCCCTGATCCAAGAACCATGGATCCTCCATAATCGGGTTAAGGGATTAGGGTCATCGAAATACAGCCTCTTTTATAACAGCAGCGAAGGCTAGGTTAGAACTTGTATCGTTGCTAGCAAAGATCTCCACGTACTAATGTTAACTAATTTCAGCTCGGGTGACCAGACGGTGGTGGAGGTTACGGGAAAGGAGGGTGAACTAACGATGGCTTCGGTTTACCTACCGTACGACGAAGGCACGGACGTCCCCTCTAGAGAAACAAGGTCATTGATCGCAATGGCCGAACAAGGTAAGAAGAACTTAGTCGTAGGGTGTGATGCTAACGCCCATCACACTACTTGGGGTAGCTCTAATACCAATAGTAGGGGTGAGGCTTTGTTCAGTTTTGTGCTTAGTACTAACCTAGTTATATGTAATAGGGGTGATTCACCAACATTTATTACTAGTAACAGAAGGGAAGTCTTAGACATAACGCTTATAAATGATAATGGTACTGCGGAGATCTCGAACTGGAGAGTATCTGACAAAGCATCACTTTCTGATCACTGTTGGATCCTCTTCGACTTGAATGTCCGTAGGCCGGATAGGAAAGTGTTTCGGAATCCCCGGAAGGCGAACTGGCAGAGGTTTAACGCGGAGCTGGGTGGGACCCTCAACCGGCTTCCGGATGGGAACCCCGACTCCACGGAAGACATCGATGAGATGGTACTGAACCTTACCAGCAAGCTAAATCGGTCATTTGAGAAGGCATGTCCTACCAGACGACCCAGTAAAAGAAACCACCCACCATGGTGGAATGCTAAAATAGCAGAGCGGCTTCGTATCTCTAGGCTCAGTTAGAACCTGGCAAAGGAGGGGGCCATTGAATGGTCAACCTATAGAGATAATGTTAAGCGACTCAAAAAAGAAATTAGATTCGCCAAGAAGGACTCTTGGAGAAGCTTCTGCGGCTCTATTGAATCATGTACGGGTGCAGCTCGTCTGAGGAAGGTCCTTGCAAAAGCTCCCACACAGATGTCCTCTATAAAGAGATCTGATGGTAGCTGGACAGACTCAAACGAGAGCGTGCTTGATTCACTATTGAAAGGTCATTTCCCTGGCTGCGAGGATGCAGGAATCTTCAATTCAGCGGACACGTTGCCAAGGGAATGTATTGAGCATGAGACAGTCGATAAGATTGTTACGGGGAATAAGATCCTGTGGGCAATCAAATCTTTTGACCCCTACAAGGCACCGGGAATGGATGGGATCTTTCCGATCATGTTGCAGGAGTCATGCGAAGTCATTCTTCCATGGCTGGAGCGCATCTACTCCTGGTGCCTCAGGATGGGTTATGTTCCTCAAGCGTGGAGGGAAGTTAGGGTGGTTTTCATACCCAAATCGGGTAAAGTCAGCCACACTACTGCAAAGGACTTCAGGCCTATTAGTCTGTCGTCCTTCCTGATGAAAACGCTGGAGCGAATAATAGATTTGTACGTAAGAGAAGAGATTGGGGACGGTTATCTGTCACAATCACATAATGCGTACATAAGGGGAAAGTCGGTGGATACTGCTCTGCATAGGGTAGTCTCTGCGATAGAAAAATCGCTCAGTATCAAGGAATTCACTCTAGGTGCTTTCCTGGACATTGAGGGTGCCTTTAACAACGTGAGTACCGAGGCAATAGTGTCCAGCCTTCATATGGCCCAAATAAACCCGGGTGTATGCAGGTGGATTGGGCAAATGCTGGGTACTCGTATAGTAAATTCGACGATAGTGGGAGCATGCGGAAGGGTGAGGGTGAATAAAGGCACACCACAAGGTGGCGTTCTGTCACCCCTCCTATGGCTCCTTGTGGTCGACGGAATGGTCAAGATTCTGGAGACGGAGGGTTTTAATGTTACGGCCTACGCCGATGACATTGCCATTTTAGTCTCTGGAAAATTTACGCAGGTCCTCAGCGATAGACTAAGCTATGCACTGATGTTAGTGGATAGCTGGGTCAAGGGGCGAGGCCTGGGAGTAAATCCGGCGAAAACAGAGGTAGTACTCTTTACAAGGAGAAGATCTGTACCAAGATACACCTACCCCCGTATGAATGGTATAGATCTGATCCCTGGACAATCTGCGAAATATCTGGGCACAATCCTGGACTCCAAACTTAGTTGGAGAGAAAATATTGAGGAAAGAATCAAAAAGGCCTATGTGGCACTATATTCGTGCAAGGTAGCCTTTGGAAAGACATGGGGCCTCAAACCGAGGTTAGTACATTGGTTATACACTGCGGTAGTAAGACCTATCCTAGTCTATGGGTCGGTTGTCTGGTGGAAAGCGCTTGAGAAAAAGTGTCATCTTCAGAGTGTGTCAAAGGTTCAAAGGGCGGGCTGTCTGGCGGTGACGGGATCTATGAAGTCCACACCAACGGCGGCCCTTGAAGTCATGCTGAGCCTCCCACCCCTGGACTTGTACTGCGAGAGCGTCGCAACCAGAACTGCGCTAAGATTACAGGAATTAGGTCTCTGGAAAAAGAGTCCTCATGGACATGCATCAGTCTTGGATCGATGGGCCGTCTCGAGATTCAGAACCGTAACGGACTATGTCACCCGACTTCCTTCCTGGGAGAGGAGATTCTCTATTAGAATTCCCTCCAGGGAGGAATGGACCGGTGACATGGTACGCACGGAAAGTGAACTGGCACTCTACACCGACGGATCCAAAATGGATGTTGGCACAGGTGCCGGAGTCTACTTTGAGTCTCGGGATATGCATCGCTCCTACAGGCTCGATGATGGATGCAGTGTCTTCCAAGCTGAGGTCTTCGCTATCAAGCAAGCGGCGGACCTGATCAGCAAAGAGAATATCACAGGAAAAAGGATCAGCATCTATGTTGACAGCCAGGCAGCCATTAAGGCTCTGCAGGCAGCATGGATAAGATTCAAACTCGTCAAAATCTGTAAGGAGAAGTTAGAAGAGATATCCAATGTAAATGAGGTGACCCTTTGCTGGGTACCTGGTCATATGAATATCTCCGGAAACGAGAGGGCGGACGAGTTGGCTAGGGTGGGATCAGGTGCTAATATTGCGCAGATCTCAGCTGATGCCAAAACACCACTCAGTGCGCTCTACAGGGAGATACAGACGGAGCTATTGGCGAAAGCCAATAAGCGATGGTGTCGCTTAGATATGATAAGAAAAGAACGGAAAATCTGCTGAAGTTCAATCGTGGGAACATTCGACTGGCAGTCGGTGCCCTCACCGGGCATTGCATGCTATCTTATCATGCAGCTCGACTAGGCCAGCCCTACAATGACTTCTGTAGAAGCTGCAGGGACGAAGAGGAAATTGAGTCCGTTCGTCACCTGCTGTGCGAATGCCC
Source organism: Eumerus sabulonum (assembly GCA_951905685.1). Classification (NCBI taxonomy): domain Eukaryota; kingdom Metazoa; phylum Arthropoda; class Insecta; order Diptera; family Syrphidae; genus Eumerus; species Eumerus sabulonum. The sequence continues at coordinate 15,094,195 of OX645060.1, forward strand.
GGCGCTAGCCCAAAAAAGGAATATTTTCCTGGGAAGATACTTCCTTTCGGGACTAGAAGAGGTAGGTAATATCGGGCTGAACAGAATACTAGGATTTTTATCCTCGTCTGGCTGGTTCAGCTCGACAGTAAATGTATAGGTATCAACGGGTTAAACAAAACAGGTGGGCACAATGGACTCAACGTAGTCTACGTGAGCCTTGACTTTACGTCAATAGGGCACCCATATACCTAACCTAACCTACCTAACCTAACGTAACCTTGTTCAAACGGCCGTGTTGTGTACAGTAGACGACCGAATTAATTTTTTCGTCAGGTTTTAGCAGCTCATGACTATTCTCACCAAAAACTTGTTGAATACTTTCGTCGTAATAATTCGCTTTAAAGATGATTCGATTTGTGTGATTGTGTGCCACTCCTGCTTCCCCAGCTGCAAAATGTCGTTGACTGTTTCAGTGATTGGCCGACCAGAGCGAGGTTCACTTTTGACACTGAATTTTTCGAAACGAAATAGACTAAACTACTCCTGGGCCCGGCCCTCACCCACAGCATTCTCATTGTACACTATACATATTTTTTGGCATGTCCTTGATTCCATCTTTATCATTCCAGGGAGGTAGGGGTTACAACTTTGCAAGACTTTATATACTTATGTGGGGGCTACAAAGATACCCAATACATGAACACTGTTCAGCGCTTTAACCCCAAGACTCACGAATGGACTCAAGTAACTAGGCTTCGAACAACCACTCAAGTCTCACTTCTCATCATGAATTTCTACTTCTAGGTATCTCCAACTAGAACAAGGCGCTCAGGTGCTTGCGCGGCCTCCCTTAATGGGACCCTTTATGTCCTCGGCGGGTTTGATGGAATCTCGATTATGGAATCCGTCGAACGATATGATCTCGTCAGATACACTTGGTCTAAGGTAAAGTCAATGATATACAAACGTCGTTACTTCTGTACGGCAACATTAAACGGGAAATTGTACGCGTGCGGTGGCCATGATGGAAATTCATTCTTAGAATCAGCAGAGGTATACGACCCGAACATAAATACGTGGCAGTTAATCACACCAATGCATTGCAAGCGATGTAATTTTGGTCTAGTAGTCTTCATGAAAAAACTATGGGCTATCGGAGGTAAGTACTTCCCTCCATGACATTACAATAAACTCCAATCTAACACTGTGGTCTAGGAAGAGATGGCGAAACAGATCACTCCACCATTGAAGTATATGATCCGGATACTGATGAATGGACATTTGCGACGCCAATGAAGTCAGACAGACATTTCGTAGGCGCGGGTGTCATTCCGACTCAGTAAATTGTTCAGCGGAACCACTTTAGTTATTAGTTTCTTAATAAAATTAATTTTGAATTATTTATTGATATTTATCGAGTATTTTTTGTCGTGATTACTGGGTGGTCTCTTGACATGGTTCTTTGTGATTTCTTGCCATCCTGTCATTCCTAGTTTCTTGGATGAGGTAAGAAACGGGTACTTGTGTACTTCGACTCTAAACGAAACGAGATAACCCTTAGAAGACCTAATGTAGCAACAATCAATTTATTTCTTCACAAAAAAGGTTGTTGGTTGGTTCAGCCAGGTAGCGTAACAGGAACTCTCTTGAGTGTTCTGAACAAGATTGGTGAGTCCAAAGCAAGAAGCGCATCAGACAAAATCAACTAACAATTTAATATTAAGCCTTGACTTCTTCGGCTATGAGATCCCTCTAATGCAGGAATCACCGTTTTCCGGAGAAAAATTTGAAGGAGCTTCAGGGATGTAGAGCTAAGGGATACGGCACACACCACGTCGGCTCCAAGGGTGCGCTACCGTGCGCGAGCAAAGGCGGGACAATCACAGAGGAAATGCTCTGCAGTGTCGTCCTCCTCCTCGCAACATGCAGCACAGGTAGGCGTTTCACTGATGCCAAGCACGTAGAGATGCTTGGCAAAAGTGTAATGGCCCGTGATAGCTCCCACAAGCCTTCTGCAGTCGATTCTCCTTAAAGAGAGGAGGAATGCTGCAGATCCTTTTCAGACATCAGGGCATACGCGCTTAGTCATCCTGCAAGCTAGACAATCCCTCCATCTACGGTTGTGTGTATTAAATCTTCATCTTCTAAGTGGGCGCTACAGTTCGGGGTGAATCTGGGCCTCAACCAACATGCCCCTCCACCTAGCACGATCTTTCGCTAGCCTTTTCGATTGCCGCACACCCAGTTGGCTGAGGTCCCCTTCCACCTGTGTGCGCCATTTTAAGTGCGGCCGTCCTCTGCTCTTCGTCCCTCGGGGTTGGATTCAAAGACTCTCCGGGCTGGAGCTGTGGTGTCCATTCGCTCTACATGGCCCAGCCATCTTAGGCGTTGAATCCGTAGACGCCTGACTAGGCTCATGTCGCTGTACAGCCCGTAAAGTTCGTGGTTGAATCTTCTCCTCCATCCCCCGTCTGCGTTTATAGGCCCAAAAATCACGCGCAAAATCTTTCCCTCGAACCAACCAAGGGCCTCCTCATCCGCTTTTGATAGTGTCCATGCTTCTGCGCCGTACAAAAGGACCGGGATGATAAGGGTCTTAGAGTCAACTTTGTCGTTCGGGAGAGGGCCTCCTGATCCCAAAGAAACAGCGATTGGCAAGAGTGATTCTGCGTTTGATTTCGTTGTTCCAAGTCACTGCGGAGCCAAGATAGACGAAGTCCTTAACTACCTCGAACTTATATCTGCCAATGCAAACGTTCTGGCCAAGACGTCGGTGGTGAGCGTCCTTTTTGATGACAGGATATATTTAGTTTTGCCCTCGTTTACCGCCAAACCAATTTTCGCCGCCTCCCTCAATACTCGCAAGCGCCTCATTGACATCTCGCTGCGATCTACCTATTATGTCAATATCGTCGGCGTATGCAAGGAGTTGCGAGGATTTGAAATAGATTGTGCCTCTTGTATTGGCCAGTGATTTTTGCACAATCATTTCCAATATGATGTTGAAGAAATCACACGACAGCGCATCGCCCTGCCTGCCACCGATTCGGATGGAGCAGCGAGCATTCTCCAAAGTCATCCTGCATAGTCTGACGAGTTTAGCAGGTATGTCAAAGGTAGACATAGCGTTGTATAGCTCGTCTCTAATAACGCTGTCGTATGCGGCTTTGAAGTCGACAAATAGCTGGTGAGCGTCGACTTGAAATTCATTGGTTTTTTCCGGGATCTGCCGCAGTGTGAAGATTTGGTCGATGGCGGACTTCCCTGGCTTGAATCCGCACTGATAAGGACCTATCAGCTTATTTACAAAAGGCTTCAGGCGTTCACACAAAACGGCAGAGAAATTTGGTAGGCGATGTTAAGGAGACTTATTCCTCTATAGTTGGCGCAATCAGAGGGGTCTCCTTTCTGGTGGATCGGGCATACGATGCTGAGACTCCATTCCTCGGGCATGCTTTCCTCTAACCATATCTTACGGATAAGCTGGTGCATGCTCCCAGCCAGGTCATCCCCAGCTGCCTTGAAGAGCTCAGCAGACAGTCCGTCTGCGCCAGCAGCTTTATTCGGCTTGAGCTTCGATATGGCAATCTTAACTTCGTCGAGGTCAGGGGGACAGAATTCTCTGCGGTCTTGGTTGATTAGAAATGGATCATTCTGCATGACAGCGGTATATTGACTAACATCGCCGTTATACAGTCTGCAGAAGTGGTTTTTCCATATTCTCAGCATCGACTGCGGTTCTAATACTAGGTGTCCGTTCTCATCCCTGCAGGCTTCCGTTCTGGCTTTATAACCTTGGCATGTTCGCTTTATCTATTGATAAAGCTTTCGAACGTCACTCCTGCAGTAACACCTCTCCAAATCCTCAACCGCGCGCTTCTCGTGCTCTTTCCTCTTTCTTCTAAGAAGCTTATGCTCCTCCCTTCTTTTTAACTCGTAGAGCTCACGAGCTGCTCTTGTTCTTTTATGCAGCGAGGCCTTATATGCATCCTGCTTCGCTGTATGAATCCTCCTGCACTCGTCATCGAATTAGTTGTTTCTTCGTGGTGGAGCCTTGAAACCCAAAACTTCGGATGCAGAGCTTTTCAGGGCTTGTTTGCAAAGGCTCCACTGCTGTTCTATTGATAGCGTGGAGGATTCAGGTGTATTGTAGAGCTTAAGGGAGACGCGATCGGTAAAAGCACGAGCGGTTTCTGGCGATTGTAGCTTTCCGACGTCATAGCTTTGTATTCTTACTCTACTCCGTTGCGTTCGTGATATCCGTAAGCGCATCTTGGCTACTACAACATAGTGGTCCGAGTCGATGTTGGCCCCTCGGAAAGTTCGAACATCATGAATAGTGGAGGTGTGTCTGACGTCGTTCGCGATGTGATCAATCTGGTTGGTAGTCGATTGATCAAAAGACCGCCAGGTGCCTTTGTGTATAGCGAGGTGCGGAAAGCGCGTACTGGCTAGAAGGAGATTTCGCCCCGTAGCAAGATCAATCAGCCTGTGTCCGTTATCGGAGGTGGTGTCGTGTAGACTATGTTTGCCGATGACTCGTTCAAAGATGCTTTCCTTACCCAGCTTAGCGTTGAAGGCTCCTAGTACAATTTTGATGTCATAGCTGGGACATTGGGCATACGTTCTGTCTAGACGATCTCCTAGACTAGAACTAATCTTTTTATTATTTTTGATAACCTTACTATGTATAAATGATGCAATATCCATATTCCACAGGGGAATATTTAATTTTATCTCTCTTTACGTCCCATTTTCCCAGCGCAAAATTTTGTCCACCACTCCACCATGGTATAACTGCATTCAAACTCGATATGAGCAGGTAGTGCTTAAATGTATGTCTTTCAAGTCTTTTAGTAAAAACCTAATCAAGATCGACCATTGAATGTAAAATTTTATCGAAAAGAAAGCTTTTTTTCACTCTGCACGACGACAGTATTTTTCGCTTTCAGTAGGTCGAAAGTATGAAGAAAACTACAAAATCGCCTCCATTCGAAGAAATTCTAAATGTTGTACTGTCGTCGTTTTTAAAATTCCCCACATCCATTTAGCACTCGCTAACATCCCTGCCGTTTATTTATATCAAAACATAAAGTGACAGGTAGAGAACGAAAAAATCACTTTGACAGCTGGGGGAGGAGTGTTTTTATTTTTGTCGCAGGAAAAACGAAGAAAAAATCATAATAATTGAGAAATTCTGCAGTAAAGGATAGCAGCAATGGATCTCACCGAGAATGGAGTGGACGATGAAAAATTTGCTATTTTCAAATACGATGGACTGTTTGGCGAGAGCCTGCCACTGATGAAGGAGATCCGACGTCAGGGTAAACTCTGTGATGTTACGCTTAAGGTGAGTCGAAGCGAATGAGGCGGATGTGGAATCCTTATTTTGATGGAATATTTAGGTGGAGGATCAATCGTTCTCGGCGCATAGAATCGTCCTGGCCGGAGCAATTCCCTATTTCTATGCAATGTTTACCAATAACATGGCCGAGAGTCGCATTAAAGAGATTACAATGAAGGAGATCGAGCCGTGGTATGTGACCAGAGATTCTGATGTGGGAATTTCTTATGCAATCACTATGTCTGTCTGTTTGTAGTGCTCTCGAGAGCCTGATCAATTTCGCATACAGTGGTACGGTGCGAATTGACAACCAAAACGTGCAGAGTCTGATGATGGGTGCGTCATTCCTTCAATTGAATAAAGTGAGAGATGCTTGCGCTGATTTTCTCATCTCAAGGTTTGTTGTGTGTGTTGTATAGTGAGCACTCTGACAGTGATTTATCCACATGTTAAGGTTTAATCCTCATAATGTGTTGGGTATTCGTCAATTTGCCGACTCGTTGGCGTGTAACCACTTGGTTCAGGCTGCCGACAAGTACATCAATAATTACTTCTCTAAAGTCTCGGAATCGGAGGAGTTTCTTACACTAAATTACGACGACCTGATTGATCTGATTCGACGGGATGAATTGAATGTTCCGACTGAGGAGAACATTTTCGAAGCATGTATGCGATGGGTGAAGTATAGCGAGGACAAGCGATCGGTAGTGTTTCCGCAGGTCCTTTCGAGAGTTCGTTTGCCGCTATTGTCGCCGCAATTTCTTGCCGATCGTGTGGCTCGCGAGGAACTGATTAGAACATCGCATCAATGTAGGGACTTATTGGACGAGGCAAAAGATTTCCATTTGATGCCGGAGCGTAGGGGGCTGTTACAAAGTTTCAGGCACGAAGAGTAGACAAGAAGGAAGCGAATGTTGTTGTTTTCAATGACAATTTTTTTGTAGGACGCGCCATCGATGTTCGGATTATTTAATTGGACAGATTTACGCTGTAGGAGGTCTAACCAACAACGGGGAATCGGTGAGCACAGTAGAGATATACGATCCGGTGACAAAGAAATGGAAAATGGGCGAGCAAATGTCGATGATGAGGTAAGTAAGTGGGGAAATTTAAGGAGCCAACCCTCTAAGGTACGAAGTATTCCATTTTCTATGCTAGATCTCGGGTGGGTGTGGCAGTTATCTGCGGAAAATTGTACGCATTCGGGGGTTTCAATGGAACTGAACGACTATCAACAGTCGAAGTGTATGATCCTAAACAAAACAAATGGTCACAGGGACGTGCGATGCTTTGTAAACGAAGGTACATTGATTTACTGTTTTGTCTTCAATTAGTTCTTAAGGGAATGTCCAAGATATTCAGACAGATAGCTCAGTAGGATCAGGCGCGCGTCTGTAGTCAAATCTAAGTGTAGTCAATGCAACGAATTTGATTCCAGAGTGAAAGCTATTCGCTACGCGACTAATCATTTTCATGATTGTCTATTGTTGTCCCGTTTGGTTTAATGTGATTCGAGATCATGTTGCAAAGGCAATGATCCCGGCCATGATGACCTCTGGACCTTACTGCTGCAACAACGTGTACCACTATTGAATGAAGTGTTCATCCGACGCTAGTAACACGATAGTAAAATGTACGGTCGGGGCGTATAGATCGGAAGTTCGATCGTAGGTTTGTGATCGAACTGTTGCTGCCAAGGTTAATTCGAAGTAACAGCAGAAAAGACTTCAGATGATAGGAGACAGCAGGCAAAATCATTCGATTTCGACACATCAGTCATTGTTATAAAGATTAGTTTAAGCACCACTCCCTCTGAACTTTGGCAGAGAAGTTGCTAGAAAAGAGGCGTTAGTAACATCAGTAGTAGTCCTTTGGACTAGACTTTGCGGGCGACAACGTTGGCTGCCCTTTCAACCTCGGAGACAGACAGCCTGTAACAACAATAACCCCGTTAACAACAACAGTCGCTGCAAAAACAAAAGCCGCAATAACAACCACGGCGGCCGCTACAACGTCAACAGCCGTAGCAACGACAACGGCTCTAATAACAACCACGGCGGTAGCATTAATAGCCGAAGCAGCAACGACAGCCGTAGTAACAACAACAGCTGCAATAACAACCACGGCGGCCCCTACAATAACAACAGTCGCGGCAACAACAACAGCCGCACCAATAACAATTGCAGCGACTCCTTGACATCAAAGGTCGCGAGGTTGCGGATAATGCTTCTCAAATGTGACAGACAAAAAGCGACGGGGGAACCTGGGTTTATCCAATAACTAATAATCCCCGACGACTGTCTAAGTAGCGACGATTTTTTCGTGGTCGAGGATCCTCAGGAGAAAATAGTGACCATGAGAGCCGTCTCCCAGGAAGTGTATCGGATGAATGATATTTAGCATTCGCCTGAACCACGACCTGGAGAACAGAGCCCTGCTATGCCATTTGTGCCATGATAGTGAATATTGGCTATGCGGGAGCCTTATTTTCATAAAGATGCGGATATGTTGTAGGAAAACGGCTTAGATCGAAGGTCATCGATTTCAAACCGATGAATGATCGCCTGGTAGTAATACGCATCCAGGTTCTAAAATCTAAGCCTAATATGTGCACACGCCCCCACCGATGGCGCTGAGGAGTCTATCAAAGAGGATTTCTGGACATCGGGAGTACAACATCAAAGTCGTACTCGGAGACTTCAATGCCAGGATAGGAAAGGAAAACGTCTTTGGCGGCGCGATCGGAAAGCACAGTCTCCACGACACGAGAACAGATAACGATTTCGGATTAGCAGACTTTGCGACAACTAATAATACGGTGATAAAAGCCCAAGACTCCCATACAAAGTGATCCACTCAACAACTTGGCTATCTCCAGATGGTCTACCGCCGACCAAATCGACCATATGTTGATTGACGTAAGGCGCGCGTCAGACATCCTGGATGTGTTTGCCGGTAGGGGCCCAAACAGCGACTCTAACCATTACCTAGTAGCAGCACGGCTTAGGATTCGACTGTTCAAACCTCACGCACAGGAAATAGCCAGAGACTACAAAGAGCGGCTGAGCGAAAGACTCTCCCATATGCCCTTACAAGCGCTAACAACATGTGGTTGTTCTGCCGCACCTCCATCCATGAAGTAGCTAAAACCATCCTGGGCTACCGACCATCCCCGACCAGAAACCCTAGGTACAATGGCGAATGTGCGGAAAGGAAGCGAGCAACGGATGAAGCATATGAGAAGGTGCTGCAGTGGAAAATAAGAGCAGCGTGGGAAGAGTACAGAGCCAGAAGAATAGAGGAAGGGAAGCTTTAAAGCTCAAGGATATCGAAGAGATCCGGAATAGACAGAAGGCTAAAACCCTCTATAAAAAAGCCAAAGCCCTTGCATTTGGCTTTAGAATGGGTGCCCAGGCTTTTCGAAATAGTGAAGGCAATCTTGTCACCGACTCGCAGAACCTCCAGCAGCCGCTTAGCGTGCATGACCAAGAGAGCGTGATAGAGTCATAAGAAAACCCAACACCAGTCGAAGAACTAATCCCCCGCCTCGGGCAGAACGTAACCATCGACAGATATAATTTTGAGGTGGCAGATGTTAACTCCACAAATGGCAACTTAGTGAAGATCCGACGAAGAATCACCCTGGGTAACCGTTGCTACTTCGGTTTGTCAAAACAGCTAGGGCCAATGCACCTAACAAGGAAGTCCAAATATGTATTTTCTCTACAGAACACTGATCTTGCCAACCCTGTTTTAAGGAGCCGAATGCTGGGCGATAAGCAAGAAAGCTGAGACGATTCTGGACTCTTTTGAAAGAAAAATTCTCCGTCCGATATGTGGTTCTGTCTGCTAGGAAAACACAACCGCGAACCTTACCGTCCTTGCCGTCAACTACATTGCTTCGGCCACATCGAGCGAATGGGCGACCGCGCTCCAGCAATGAGGGTATTCGAATCTCTGGTTCAGAGATCGAGTCATCGCAGACATAAGGAAACTTGGACTCTTCAATGACCGATATGAGTGGAATCAGACTCTTGTTCAGGCTCAGACCCTCCAAGAGCTGCTAGCCTAATAAGTAAGTAAGTATTGACGGAATATCCAACGATGTGGTCAGGCATGTTCCACCAGAGGCTATAGAGAGACATACTATTCTGTTTAACAACGCACTGAATAACGCATATTATCCGGTGCATTGGAAAACAGCGATGGGAGAACCAAGTCCCTCGATGAGTTTAACATACGCTGCCGCTCCCTATTTACAACCGAAGAGCAGGTTCGTTAGATATTGAACGAATATGTGAAGCTGAGGATACTCTCGTCAACGAAGGAGTGGATTGGACTTGGAGATTAGGCAGACAAGAGGTCATTTGTAAAAATGAGAGAGTGTTGGAGACAAAATGGAGCCCTTAGGAATGCAAGTATTTAAAAAGTGGATGTCAAGGCCATGGAAGAAGAGACTCATTGATGCCAAAGGCACGCTTCTTCGACAAGAGAGCTTCGTGTCAAGCTCTGTCACATGCTTTTGCCTCCATCCGCTAGGTGAAGCGATAAGATACATATGTAGATCTGTTGCTGTGGGAGCATACTGTTGGTCGTTGAGGAGTTTCCACCATTCAAGACATTCCAGTTACTGACGGTTAATCAGCGTTCTCATGACCTTGGAGAGAAGGGGTGTTAGTCAGTGGGGATGGGCTAAGCAAATGCTGTTTTGCACCTACTCGGAAAGAATCCAGAAGAGTAGTAAAGGTGGAAAAGCGTACTCAGTGGATTTGCCAGCATAGTAGAACACCTCTTTAGAACTATTGGGGAAATGCCATCTGGATCAGTGGATATGTGTATGTCGAAACTGCACGAGTGAATTTGTCCGATGGTGAAATTGACGCATTCTAGTACAGGCATAGAAACAAGGTGTAATCTGGGAGCTGTGAGCTGGCTGTTAAGTGGGCAGTAAGAATGTTAGCTTTGTCTAAGGGAGTGACTGCTGGAATGCCGTTGTGGATAATTGTGGGTATAGACGATGTCGTTGATAAACGACTGGAAACTTTTGCTAACTTGGGACGTTGAAGAATTGTATGCCTCAGTTTTTGCACCAGTCGGCTTTCTCGAAAAGCCGTATTGTCCTATTCGGAGTATAAGAATTTGGTAGATATTACGCAGCGGTCGGACGAGTCAAAAGGCTAGGACTTCCAAAATTTGACAGTTGAAAACGGCCATATTGTTGAAGCTACATACATCTGTCAAATTGGCTGTCATTTATTAATTTATTCAGTCATAGACGGACATAGTCAGTACGCGCTTCCCGCACCTCGATATACACAAAGGCACATGGCGGAATTTTGATCAATCTATCACCAACCAGATTGATCACAACGCGATCGACGTCAGACACTCCTCCACTATTCTTGATGTTCGAACTTTCCGAGGGGCTAACATCGACTCAGGCCACTTTCTTGTAGTAGCCAAGATGCGCTTACGGATATCACGAAAGCAACGGAGTAGAGTAAGAATACAAAGTTATGATGTCGGAAAGCTACTATCGCCAGAAACCGATCGCGTCTCCCTTAAGCTCTCCAATACACCTCAACCCTCCAGGCTATCAATAGAACAGCAGTGGAGCCTTTGCAAACAAGCCCTGAAAAATTCTTCATCCGAAGTTTTGGGCTTCAAGGCTCCTCCACGAATAAACACCTGGTTCGATGACGAGTGCAGAAGGATTCACACAGCGAAGCAGGATGCATATAAAACCTCGCTGCATAAAAGAACGAGAGCAGCTCGTGAGCTGTACGAGTTAAAAAGAAGGGAGGAGCATAAGCTTCTCAGAAGAAAGAAGAAAGAGCACGAGAAGCGCGCGATAGAGGATTTGAAGAGGTGTTACTGCAAGCGTGACATTCGAAAGTTTTATCAACAGATAAAGCGAACATGCCAATGTTATAAAGCCAGAACGGAATCCTACAGGGATGAGAACGGATACCCAGTAGTAGAATCGCAGTCGATGCTGAGAATATGGAAAACCACTTCTGCAGACTGTATAACGGCGATGTTAGTCAATATACCGCTGTCGGGCAGAATTATCCATTTCTTAATGACGAAGACCGCAGAGAATTCCGTCCCCCTGACCTCGACGAAGTTAAGATTGCCATATCGAAGCTCAAGTCGAATAAAGCTGCTGGCGCAGACGGACTGTCTGCTGAGCTCTTCAAGGCAGCTGGGGATGACCTGGCTGGGAGCATGCACCAGCTCATCCGTAAGATATGGTTAGAGAAAAGCATGCCCGAGGAATGGAGTCTCAGCATCGTATGCCCGATCCACAAGAAAGGAGACCCCTCTGATTGCGCCAACTATAGAGGAATAAGTCACCTTAACATCGCCTACAAAATCTTCTCTGCCGTTTTGTGTGAACGCCTGAAGCCTTTTGTAAATAAGCTGATAGGTCCTGATCAGTGCGGATTCAGGCCAGGCAAGTCCACCATCGACCAGATCTTCACACTACGGCAGATCCTGGAAAAAACCAATGAATTTCAAGTCGACACTCACCACCTATTTGTCGACTTCAAAGCCGCATACGACAGCGTAATTAGAGACGAGCTATACAACGCTATGTCTACCTTTGACATACATGCTAAACTCGTCAGACTATGCAGGATGACTTTGAAAAATGCTCGCTGCTCCATCCGAATCGGTGGCAGGCAGGGCGATGCGCTGTCGTGTGATTTCTGGAACATCATATTGGAAATGATTGTGCAAAAATCACTGGCCAATACAAGACGCACAATCTATTTCAAATCCTCGCAACTCCTTGCATACGCCGACGAGATGGAGGCGGCGAAAATTGGTTTGGCGGAAAACGAGGGCAAAACTAAATATATCCTGTCATCAAAAAGGACGCTCACCACCGACGTCTTGGCCAGAACGTTTGCATTGGCAGATATAAGTTCGAGGTAGTTAAGGACTTCGTCTACCTTAGCTCCGCAGTGACCTGGAACAACGACATCAGTTCCGAAATCAAACGCAGAATCACTCTTGCCAATCGCTGTTTCTTTGGGCTCAGGAGGCAATTGAGTGATTGAGCCCTCTCGCGAACGAAAAAGTTGACTCTATATAAGACCCTTATCATCACGCTCCTGCTGTACGGCGCAGAATTATGGACACTATCAACAGCGGATGAGGAGGCCCTTGATCAGTTCGAGAGAAAGATTTTGCGCGTGATTTTCAGGCCTATAAACGCAGACGGGGGATGGAGGAAAAGATTCAACCGCGAACTTTACGGGCTGTACAGCGACATGAGCCTAGTCAGGCGTCTACGGATTCAACGCCTAAGATGGCTGGGGATGTATAGCGAATGGACACCACAGCTCCAATCTGGAGAATACTTGAATCCAACCCCGAGGGACGAAGAAACAGGACGGCCGCAACTAAAATGGCGCACGCGTGGAAGGGGACCTCAGCCAACTAGATGCGCGGCAATGGAAAAGGCTAGCAAAAGATCGTGCTAGTTGGAGAAGCATGTTGGTTGAGGCCCAGGTTCACCCCGGGCTCTAGCGCCCGTTAAGAAGAAGAAGAAGACGGACATTGCGTTCATAGATAACGCTGTGATCCCCGCAGGGGTTGGTTGTTGCTTTTATAATACACGCCGATACTATACGTATTATTCTCCGTTTAAAAATAAGTTTTTGACTAACACAATGATAGTCTCAAGACGTCGATGTGTAGAGTCAAGACGCCATCCAACCGCAACTCGTTTGTAGGGGCTATCTGTCATAGTGCCTGTCAAAGCCATCGGATTGCTATCTCTATGTATGTATCTATGATAGCATTCAACGATACGTGAAAATAATAAGATCGTTTTATGAAAATCGGTGTTTTGTTCGTGCAATGCTTCGCGCGCTTCGCCCATTTTACGATCGCCATAATCGTCCTACCGAGACGACTATTCGCAGTGTGGTGGATAAATTTGAGTCCACTGCTTCAGTAAACGATAAACCAACACCCGTACGTTGACGGAACGAAAGATCTGCCCGGACTACGGACTCGCTCACAGGAACTCGCAGGTCACAACTTGGCGAATTTCGCCTCGTGACTTAGGCTAGGACCACTTCCTCGTAGCAGCAAGATTCAGAGCTCGACTGTCCAATGTCAGAAAGCTGCACCAGCCCATCAGGAGGAGGTTCGACATTGGGCGCCTGAGCACACCGGAGGTTGCCAGAGTCTACAGGGAGCACCTGAGCGAAAGACTCTACGGTATGCCTACGTCGAACACAAATGCCAATAATATGTGGCTGCATTGCCGCTCAGCCATTCAGGAAGTAGCCGAAACCACCTTAGGATACCTACCACCCCCGACAAGAAACCCGTGGTATGATGGCGAGTGTGAGCAGAAAAAGGCAGCAACCGACGAGGCGTACCAAAAGGCGCTGCAGAGGAAAACCAGGGCAGCGCGAGAAGAGTACCGAGCCAGAAGAAGGGAGGAGAAGAAACTACTGCGACAAAAGAAAAGAATCTTCGCAGCCTCCCAGCTCAAGGATATCGAGGAGTCTAGGGATAGACATAAAATACGAGCCTTTTACAAGAAAGCCAAAGGCCTTGCAGGAGGCTTCAAAAAGGGCACCCTGGCTCTTCGAAACTGCGAGGGTAATCTTGTCACCGACCCGCAGGGAATAGTGGATGTATTTAAACAGCACTTCCAGCAGCTGCTTAACGAGAATGACCAAGAGAGAGTGGTAGGGACCGAGGAAATCCCAACTCCAGCCGCTGAAGTAGTCCTCCCACCCAGCATCGAAGAAGTCTGCACAGCTATTCAGAAGCTGAAGAACAACAAGGCCGCAGGCTCAGATGGCTTGCCATCAGAGCTCTTCAAGGCTGGCGGCGATGTTCTGGTAGGGAGCATGCACCAGATCATCTGCAGAATTTGGGAAGATGAGAGCATGCCCGACGACTGGAATACCAGCTCTATATGCCCCATCCACAAAAAAGGCGATCCTACCTCTTGTAAGAACTATCGAGGTATATCTCTGCTCAATGTCGCATACAAGATCCTGTCCAGCGTATTGTGTGAACGTCTAAAACCATTTTGCACCGCACTAATCGGCAGCTACCAGTGCGGCTTCCGGCCCGGCAAATCAACTATAGACCAAATTTTCACACTTCGACAAATCCTGGAAAAGACCAACGAGTTTCGAATCGATACACACCATCTTTTCATCGATTTCAAAGCCGCATACGACAGCATTCATCGTGAAGAACTGTTTGGGGCGATGGCCGAATTCGGGATCCCGGTAAAACTGATCCAGTTGTGTCGCGCCACGCTAAAAAACACGCGATGCACCGTGCAACTCGGTTCTAGGACCTCAGAACCATTCGAAACATGCATCGGATTTCGGCAAGGAGATGCGCTGTCATGTGACTTCTTCAACCTGGTGCTGGAGCAGATAGTGCGACGGGCAGGCGTCAACAGGGAAGGCACTATCTTTTACAAGTCCATTCAGCTGCTAGGATACGCGGATGATATCGACATCATCGCGTGTTCTCGCCGTGGCATTGTGGAAGCATTCACGGCGATTGAAGAACAGGCGAAACGAATTGGCCTTAAGATCAATGAGGACAAAACGAAATACATGCTGTATAGCAAAAACCAATCCGTCGCTCACCACCTGGGACAAAATTTAACAATTGACAGCTACACTTTCGAGGTAGTTAAGGAGTTTGTCTACAGTGGAGATCCGGCATAGAATCGCCCTTGGCAACCGCTGCTACTTCGGCTTGTCCAAACAACTGGGGTCAAAACTCCTCACTCGAAAGACCAAAGTCATGCTTTACAAAACGCTCATTCTGCCAGTCTTGCTGTACGGAGTCGAAAGCTGGACGATAAGCAGGACAGCGGAGCTGATTTTGGGTTCTTTCGAAAGAAAAATTCTGCGCCGGATATTTGGTCCTGTCTGTGAGGAAGGTGAATGGAGAAGAAGACACAACCGCGAACTCTACGAGCTGTACCAAGATGTGGATGTAGTCCGGAAGGCAAGGACCCGTCGACTACACTGGCTCGGCCACATCGAGCGCATGGACATCAACGCTCCAGCTAAGAGGGTCTTCGACTTCGAGCCTCCTGGTTCGAGAAGAAGAGGAAGACCCAACCTCCGGTATAAAGACCAAGTTATCGCGAATTTAAGACATCTTGGTCTTGACAACTGGAAGCAGCGTGCCCGGGACCGTCAAGGATGGAAGGCAGCTATAGCTCAGGCTCAGATCCTCCATGGATCGCAGGCCTGATAAGTAAGTAAGTAAGTAAGACTTGGGCTAGGAGCGGAAGGCAAACAACCATAGACAACGACGTGTGTTCGCTGAGTGGGCTTTGGAGATTTTGGAAACTGACCCTAATTTTTGTCGAAAAATCATCTTCAGTGATGAGGCCCACTTCTGGATGAATGGGTACGTCAACAAAAAAAATTGTCGAATTTGGGGCGGTACCAATGCATCCCGAAAAAGTCACTGTTTGTTTGGATTTTGAGCTGCCGGTGTCATCGGTCCATATTTCTTTGAGAACGACGTCGGCCAGGCCATCGCCATCAACGGCGGGCGCTATGGGCCGATTATTACGAACCTTTTTTTTGGGCTGAATTGAATGGTATGGACACCAACGACATATGGTTTCAACAGAACGACGCTATGTGCCACATAGCTCACGCCACATTGCAATTCTGCACGAGCGATTTGAGGTTATGGTCATCTCACGTCGAGGTGATGTCAACTGGTCAGAGATATCATGCGATTTGACCCCTTTAGACTTCGTTTTTTGGGGTTTTTTGAAGTCGCAGGTCTATCCGGCCTATTCGCACACACCACAGCGACCCTCAAAGCCAACATAACCCATGCCATCGGTCAAATTCAGCCTGACTGATGCGTCAGAGTCATGGAAAAACTGACATTTCGGATGTGCACCACCCATTAAAGCCGCGGCGAACATTTTCTCGGATAATGTCTGCTAAAACGATTTCAGCGTGCCCACCTACGATTGGCTATGTATATTGAAGATTGTTCCAGGATGTGGCCTTTGAGAAGGTTCAGCAACAGGTCCACAGCTTCAATAAGGGAGTTTGAGGTGGCCCCGAGCTAGCTAGCTCATGTTCCTGTGTCTTGGAACCTAAATGAGCGTGGTAACAGTACAGCCGCCAGCTCGTTTGATTTCTTTCTTGCATTGTTCCGCCAGTTTAGAGGAGATAGTAGCAGACGAAAGTACTTTAATAGCAGCTGGGCCGTCGCTACAAATAGCGGTGGACGTGTTATTGGACGGGCTGTACTGAGTATTTCCCACGCTTCTCGGATCGCTGGCACTTCAGCAAGAAAGATGCCCAAGTGATCGGGGAGTCGGAATGAGCTTGTGCTATTCAGCTGTGTCGAGAATATTCCCGATCCTACATCGTGCTCCAGCTTGGAGCCATCTGTGGAAATCAGAAGTTGTAATTTCGCGACTGGGTTGCACGCTACCCATTCTTCTCTGGAAAGAAAATAAGACTGCACTACACTATTGAAGCCGAGGGAAGCGAGGTCGAATTCGTTGGCAAAAGTCACGGAGCTCTGTCGTGGCCATACGATCTAGGTGACTGTAGCTAGCTTCCTTAAGGATGATGGCGTCGTACTTGATGTGAAGGTCCCAGGGGAGAAGATGCAGTAAGGTATGAAGTGCATGTTCTCATGGCTCCCGTGGTTCCGACTCCTGCTGATCTTTGGATCTTGTTAAGTTTGTCGATGTTATAAGTTAGGTAAGGGTCAGCTTAGGTCTAAGTCTCCACCTTTCACCGCAGCCACACTAGTTTTCCTTACCCGGTTTTCTATATTGGACTTCCAGTTAAGCTTTGGGTCTAGGATAATGCCTAGATACTTAGTACTGTAGGGAAGAGAGAGGGTCGGGTGGTTTAGCTCTGAAAGTTTAAATGGCGGTATTTTGGTCTTGGTAGTAAACAGCAGCAGCTCAGTCTTCATTGGCCTTATGCTTAGGTCACACCTTGTAGCCCAAGCGTAAACCCTAGCCAAAGTCCTCTCTGTGATTGCACTAATCACAGAAGGGAACAATCTCGATACTAAATTCACCAGTGGTAGGGATGACCACTTTTATTCCATTGCTGTCCGGCCTCAAATAGGACACCGGTGATAATTAACAACCATAAAAGCGGTGAGATTGAGGGCGCAGTGGTTAGTGTGTTGGACTCTGGCGCACGATGAGCGAGTTCGGATCCCGATAACACCAACGCCATCGAATGTTTATTTCGCGACGTTTCTCCTCGGCGGGGTACTGGCAGAACCCCACGTAGTAAACTTGCCATGAAAAAGCTTCTCGACTCACACCGTTCGGAATCGGCATTAAACTGTATGTCCCTTTCACCTGTGTGAAAAATAAATCACACACAACATGGGTGATTGAGAGAAGCTTGGCTCTGGTCCTTCATGGGCTGTAACGCCACCAAAGGAGAAAAGCGGTGAGATTACATCACTTTACTTACTTACTTACTTATCAGGCCAGCGATCCATGGAGGATCTGAGCCTGAGCTATAGCTGCCTTCCATCCTTGACGGTCCCGGGCACGCTGCTTCCAGTTGTCAAGACCAAGATGTCTTACATCCGCGATTACTTGGCCTTTATACCGGAGGTTCGGTCTTCCTCTTCTTCTCGAACCAGGAGGCTCGGAGTCGAAGACCCTCTTAGCTGGAGCGTTGATGTCCATGCGCACGATGTGGCCGAGCCAGTGTAGTCGACGGATCCTTGCCTTCCGGACTACATCCACATCTTGATACAGCTCGTAGAGTTCGCGGTTGTGTCTTCTTCTCCATTCACCTTCCTCACAGACAGGACCAAATATCCGGCGCAGAATTTTTCTTTCGAAAGAACCCAAAATCAGCTCCGCTGTCCATCTTATCGTCCAGCTTTCGGCTCCGTACAGCAAGACTGGCAGAATGAGCGTTTTGTAAAGCATGACTTTGGTCTTTCGAGTGAGGAGTTTTGACCTCAGTTGTTTGGACAAGCCGAAGTAGCAGCGGTTGCCAAGGGCGATTCTACGCCGGATCTCCACTGTGGTGTCATTTGTGGAATTTACGTTTGCCCCGAGGTAGACAAACTCCTTAACTACCTCGAAATCGTAGGTGTCAATTGTTATGTTTTGTCCCAGGTGGTGAGCGACGGATTGGTTTTTGCTTGACAGCATGTATTTCGTTTTGTCCTCATTGATCTTAAGACCAACTCGTTTCGCCTGTTCTTCAATCGCCGTGAATGCTTCCACAATGCCACGGCGAGAACACGCGATGATGTCGATATCATCCGCGTATCCTAGCAGCTGGATGGACTTGTAAAAGATAGTGCCTTCCCTGTTGACGCCTGCCCGTCGCACTATCTGCTCCAGCACCAGGTTGAAGAAGTCACATGACAGGGGATCTCCTTGCCGAAATCCGGTGCATGTTTCGAATGGTTCCGAGGTCCTAGAACCGAGTTGCACGGTGCATCGCGTGTTTTTTAGCGTGGCGCGACACAACTGGATCAGTTTTACCGGGATCCCGAATTCGGCCATCGCGCCAAACAGTTCTTCACGATGAATGCTGTCGTATGCGGCTTTGAAATCGATGAAAAGATGGTGTGTATCGATTCGAAACTCATTGGTCTTTTCCAGGATTTGTCGAAGTGTGAAAATTTGGTCTATAGTTGATTTGCCGGGCCGGAAGCCGCACTGGTAGCTGCCGATTAGTGCGGTGAAAATGGTTTTAGACGTTCACACAAAACGCTGGACAGGATCTTGTATGCGACATTGAGCAGGAATATACCTCTATAGTTCTTGCAAGAGGTGGGATCGCCTTTTTTGTGCATGGGGCATATAGAGCTGGTATTCCAGTCGTCGGGCATGCTTTCATCTTCCCAAATTCTGCAGATGATCTGGTGCATGCTCCCTACCAGAACATCGCCGCCAACCTTGAAGAACTCTGATGGCAAGCCATCTGAGCCTGCGGCCTTGTTGTTCTTCAGCTTCTGAATAGCTGTGCCGACTTCTTCGATGCTGGGTGGGAGGACTACTTCAGCGGCTGGAGTTGGGATTTCCTCGGTCCCTACCACTCTCTCTTGGTCATGCTCGTTAAGCAGCTGCTGGAAGTGCTGCTTAAATACATCCACTATTTCCTGCGGGTCGGTGACAAGATTACCCTCGCAGTTTCAAAGAGCCAGGGTGCCCTTTTTGAAGCCTCCTGCAAGGCCTTTGGCTTTCTTGTAAAAGGCTCGTATTTTATGTCTATCCCTAGACTCCTCGATATCCTTGAGCTGGGAGGCTGCGAAGATTCTTTTCTTTTGTCGCAGTAGTTTCTTCTCCTCCCTTCTTCTGGCTCGGTACTCTTCTCGCGCTGCCCTGGTTTTCCTCTGCAGCGCCTTTTGGTACGCCTCGTCGGTTGCTGCCTTTTTCTGCTCACACTCGCCATCATACCACGGGTTTCTTGTCGGGGGTGGTAGGTATCCTAAGGTGGTTTCGGCTACTTCCTGAATGGCTGAGCGGCAATGCAGCCACATATTATTGGCATTTGTGTTCGACGCAGGCATACCGTAGAGTCTTTCGCTCAGCTGCTCCCTGTAGACTATGGCAACCTCCGGTGTGCTCAGGCGCCCAATGTCGAACCTCCTCCTGATGGGCTGGTGCAGCTTTCTGACATTGGACAGTCGAGCTCTGAATCTTGCTGCTACGAGAAAGTGGTCAGAGTCGACATTTGCCCCTCTGAATGTTCGCACATCCAGGATGTTTGACGAGTGCCTTGCATCAATGAGCACATGGTCGATTTGGTTGGCGGTTCGACCTCCGGAGATCGCCAGGTTGCTGTGTGGATTCGCTTGCGAGGGAATCTTGTGCTACTTATCACCGCATTACGAGCTGTCGCAAAGTCAGCGAGTCGGAAGCCGTTAGCTGTTGTTGTATCGTGGAGGCTGTGCTTTCCGATCACTCCGCCAAGGGTGTTCTCCTTACCGATTTTGGCGTTGAAGTCCCCGAGCACGATTTTTACATCGTACTCCGGAAAAGCTCCGTAGGCGTTGTCCAGGAGGTCATAGAAGTCCTCCTTGATAGGGTCGTCGGTAGGGGCGTGTGCACATATAAGGCTGATGTTATAAAATCTGCCTCTGATGCGGATCACAGCCAGGCGATCACTTATAGGTTTAAAGTCGATGACCTCCGACCTTAACCGCTTTCCCATGACAAATCCGCATCCCAGTAAGTGCAACCTTTTGTGACAGCTGTAATAAATGTCGCAATTTTTCTTCCTAATCATACCGTTTCCTATCCAGCGTATTTCCTGGACCGCTGTAATATCCGCCTTGTACTGCGTGAGGATTCCTTCTAGTTTATGAGCAGCTCCGGGAGTGTACAGGGTTCTGACATTCCACGAGCCTACTCGCAAATCGTGTTCCTTTTTCGTGCGTTGTCGTCGTCGAGTATCCGTCCGTGTATCCGAGGCATCTTGCTCATTCATAACTTTAGGTATTTTTACGTGGGCGGATGCTTAGCCCGCCGCATTACTTCACCTTGGGGAGTTCTTTTTCGGTTGAGATAGGAGAGTGATTTCAAAGATGGTGTCTAAGCAACTAGAGGAGTAAAGGCGGGAAGATGAATTTTGGGACGTTTTCTGCGCCTTATTTGGTCAACAATATATTTAAACGTGTCTCTCTCACAATATCGTTATTTGAAAACACTGACTTAGCCTAGATAATACCAAATTCCGAGTACACTACTCCAAAATAATCTCCTTTTGGTATCTTCATAGTGCTGTGGGTGTTGCTGCCTTGGATGATTTCGTGTACGTTTGCGGCGGCTATGACGGTGTAACGTCCCTAAACACCGTCGAGTGTTATAGTCCTAAAACAGACGCTTGGAAGACGGTAATCATATCCATTTACATTTCATTCAAATCAACATTCCCATCGTGGCATATCCCGCTCTTAGGTTGCGCCAATGATGAAATATCGCTCAGCCGGGGGTGTTGCACCACTTGGTGGATTTATATACGCTCTTGGCGGTCACGATGGACTATCAATATTCGACTCTGTCGAACGTTATGACCCCGTCAAAGACACGTGGTTTAAGATGAAATCAATGCTGAATAGACGTTGTCGTTTGGGTGTGGCCACATTGAATGGAAAATTGTATGCCTGCGGCGGTTATGACGGAAATTCATTCCTACGCTCAGTCGAGGTATACGATCCGAATACGGACACCTGGAATCTAGTCACCTCAATGCATTGCAAACGAAGTCGTGTTGCCTTAGTTGCCAACATGGGAAAACTCTGGGCTATTGGCGGTAAGTACTTTGGTGACACTATCATTTCCATTCTAACGCTCTTGTTTAGGATACGATGGCGAAACAAATCTCTCAACTGTTGAAGTATATGATCCGGAAACTGATGAATGGATGTTCGTGTCGCCAATGCGAGCACACAGTGGTGGCGTCGGCGTGGGTGTCATACGGAGTCAGTAATGCTCTACGTGGAACTGCTTTAGTCACAGTTTAGTCGTTAATCATTCCGAGATCAAATTTCTAATGAATAAGGAACCCATCTCCTTAAAGTTGGCGAATATTTAGATGAAATTATTGTGTTATTGTTAAGATAATGTGAATTTCAAATTACTATTTACGTTTACAATATACGTACGGATATGAGTATGTATACATCATGCTGTAGCTTGACTCGATTGCCGGTCGGAACGGGGAACGCCAAGTGCGACAACATACGAGTTTAGTGTCCAGCCTTAAGGTAGGTAGTTTCCTTATGAACCAACGTAGGTCGACGGAAAGTTCAGTTAATCTGTTTAGATCGGATCAATGATGAGAACAATGTTGATGTTGGTCAGCCTGCATCAACTGGATCAGCGCTTTTAAAGTGGTTGGTAGGGGAATTACTACTACTATCGCCAGAAACCGCTCGTGCTTTTACCGATCGCGTCTCCCTTAAGCTCTCCAATACACCTCAATCCTCCACGCTATCAATAGAACAGCAGTGGAGCCTTTGCAAACAAGCCCTGAAAAGCTCTGCATCCGAAGTTTTGGGTTTCAAGGCTCCACCACGAAGAAACACCTGGTTCGATGACGAGTGCAGGAGGATTCATACAGCGAAGCAGGATGCATATAAGGCCTTGCTGCATAAAAGAACAAGAGCAGCTCGTGAGCTCTACGAGTTAAAAAGAAGGGAGGAGCATAAGCTTCTTAGAAGAAAGAAGAAAGAGCACGAGAAGCGCGCGATTGAGGATTTGGAGAGGTGTTACTGCAGGCGTGACGTTCGAAAGTTTTATCAACAGATAAAGCGAACATGCCAAGGTTATAAAGCCAGAACGGAAGCCTGCAGGGATGAGAGCGGACACCTAGTAGTAGAACCGCAGTCGATGCTGAGAATATGGAAAAACCACTTCTGCAGACTGTATAACGGCGATGTTAGTCAATATACCGCTGTCAGGCAGAATGATTCATTTCGACGAAGACCGCAGAGAATTTTGTCCCCCTAACCTCGACAAAGTTAAGATTGCCATATACAAGCTCAAGTCGAAAAAAGCTGCTGGCGCAGGGACAGTCTGCTGAGCTCTTCAAGGCAGCTGGGGATGACCTGGTTGGGAGCATGCACCAGCTCATCCGTAAGATATGGTTAGAGGAAAACATGCCCGAGGAATGGAGTTTGAGCATCGTATGCCCGATCCACAAGAAAGGAGAACCTTCTGATTGCGCCAACTATAGAGGAATAAGCATCCTTAACATCGCCTACAAAATCTTCTCTGCCGTTCTGTGTGAACGCCTGAAGCCTTTTGTAAATAAGCTGATAGGTACTGAAAAGTGCGGATTCAGGCCAGGGAAGTCCACCATCGACCAGATCTTCACACTACGGCAGATCCTGGAAAAAACCAATGAATTTCAAGTCGACACTCACCACCTATTTGTCGACTTCAAAGCCGCATACGACAGCGTAATTAGAGACGAGCTATACAACGCTATGTCTACCTTTGACATACCTGCTAAACTCGTCAGACTATGCAGGATGACTTTGAAAAATGCTCGCTGCTCCATCCGAATCCGTGAACACCTTACCGATAGTTTTGGTGTCAAAAAAGGATTTAGGCAGGGCGATGCGCTGTCGTGTGATTTCTTCAACATCATATTGGAAATGATTGTGCAAAAATCACTGGCCAATACAAGACGCACAATCTATTTCAAATCCTCGCAACTCCTTGCATACGTCGACGATATTGACATAATAGGTAGATCGCAGCGAGATGTCAATGAGGCGTTGGCGAGTATTGAGGGAGGCGGCGAAAATTGGTTTGGCGGTAAACGAGGGCAAAACTAAATATATGCTGTCATCAAAAAAGGACGCTCACCACCGACGTCTCGGTCAGAACTTTTGTATTGGCAGATATAAGTTCGAGGTAGTCTACCTTGACTCCGCAGTGACCTGGAACAACGACATCAGTTCCGAAATCAAACGCAAAATCACTCTTGCCAGTCGCTGTTTCTTTGGGCTCAGGAGGCAACTGAGTAATAGAGCCCTCTCCCGAACGACAAAGTTGACTCTATATAAGACCCTTATCATCCCGGTCCTGTTGTACGGCGCAGAAGTATGGACACTATCAAAAGCGGATGAGGAGGCCCTTGGTCGGTTCGAGAGAAAGATTTTGCGCTTGATTTTTGGGCCTATAAACGCATACGGGGAATGGAGGAGAAGATTCAACCACGAACTTTACGGGCTGTACAGTGAAATGAGCCTAGTCAGGCGTCTACGGATTCAACGCCTAAGATGGCTGGGCCATGTAGAGCGAA
Organism: Eumerus sabulonum; assembly: GCA_951905685.1. Lineage (NCBI taxonomy): Eukaryota > Metazoa > Arthropoda > Insecta > Diptera > Syrphidae > Eumerus > Eumerus sabulonum. The sequence goes on from OX645060.1 coordinate 15,118,327, forward strand.
TGGACACCACAGCTCCAGCCCGGAGAGTCTTTGAATCCAACCCCGAGGGACGAAGAAGCAGAGGATGGCCGCCCTTAAGATGGCGTACACAGGTGGAAGGGAACCTCAGCCAACTGGCTGTGCGGCAATGGAAAAGGCTAGCGAAAGATCGTGCTAGATGGAGGGGCATGTTGGTTGAGGCCCAGTTTCACCCCGAACTGTAGCGCCCACTAAGAAGAAGAAGAAGGGGAATTACTTGTCACCTCCAGGAAAGCGCGTGATCGGGCTAAGGAAATTCCCATATCCGTCCTCTGTCAGCGTAAAGATTGGTACCAAGATTGGATCAAACTGGTCTTAACTGAACGTTAATCGAGTTCTTCAGGTCTAGAAATGGGGTTGTACCCTGAAACCATTTTCCCCATGGATAATGGATCAGGAATCCCGGATCTCATGGATCATGGCATTTATGAGGCTAAAGGAGGTTTTTGTGGACGACATTGGTTCGGACATAGAGGGTAAAGTTGTTGATGGCTCTTAACCTGACGATATGCCAGCAACGTTCTCTGTTTAACTACACGGGCCAAGTTGACATACAGCCTTCTCGCGGTGCCCTCTGGACAGCCTCGACAACAACCGTTGAGAGGTGAACAAATGTGTGCAGATATCGCCCTAGGCAAGAGGCCCATGTAAAAAAAACAAGTTATGAATGAGGAAAATGCCTCGGATACACGGACGGATATTCGAAGACGACTAGCACGTAAAAGGAACACGATTTGCGAGTATGGTCCTGGAACATCAAAACTCTGTACACTCATGGAGCTGCTCATAAACTGGAAAGAATCCTCTCGCAGTAAAAAGGCGGACATTACTGCGATCCAGGATATACGCTGGGTAGGAAACGGTATGATGAAGAAAAAAGATTGCGACATCTAGTACAGCTGTCACAAAAGATTGCACATGTTGGGTTGCGGATTTGTCGTGGGAAAGCGGTTAAGGTGGAAGGTCATCGACTTTAAACCTATAACTCATCGCCTGTTTGTGATCCGCATCAAAGGCAGATTTTACAACATCAGCCTCATATGTGCCCACGCCCCTACTGAAGAGGCTGAAGACCCCATCAAAAAGGACTTCTGTGATCTCTTGGACAACGCCTACGGAGCTTGTCTGGAGTACGATATTAAAATCGTACTCGGGAACTTCAATGCCAAAAAATCGGTAAGAAGAACACCTTTGGTGAAGTGATCGGAAAGCACAGCCTCCAGGACAACAACATATAACGGCTTCCGGCTCACTTACTTTGCGACAGCTCGTAATGCGGTGACAAGTAACACAAGAGTTCCCCGCAAGTGAAACGCTAACCAAAACGACCATGTGCCCATTGCCGCAAGGCACTCGTCAAACATCCTGGATGTGCGAACATTCAGGGGGGCAAACGTCAACTCCGACCATTTCCTCGTAGCAGCAAGATTCAGAGCTCGACTGTCCAATGTCAGAAAGCTGCACCGGCCCACCAGGAGGAGGTTCGACATTGGGCGCCTGAGCACACCGGAGGTTACCAGAGTCTACAGGGAGCAGCTGAGCGAAAGAGACTACGGTATGCCTACGTCAAACACAAATGCCAATAATATGCATTGCCGCTCAACCATTCAGGAAGTAGCCGAGACCACCTTAGGCTACCTACCACCCCCGTCAAGAAACCCGTGGTATGAGGACGAGTGTGAGCAGAAAAAGGCAGCAACCGACCAGGCGTACCAAAAGGCGCTGCAGCGAAAAACCGAGTGGAGTACCGATCCAGAAGAAGAGAGGAGAAAAAAGTGCTGCGACTAAAGAAAAAAATCTTCGCGGCCTCCCAGCTCAAAGACATCGAGGAGTCTAGGGGCAAGCATAAAATGTTGGCCTTTTATAAGAAAGCTTAAAGTCTTAAGCTTCCAATATGTACATAAGCGAACGCCCCATAACTATCTGCATCAAGGCCAATATCGGCAATATAAGCTTAATATGTGTCCACGCCCCCACAGAGGAGAAAGATGACCGACATAAAGACGACTGCTATGGTCTCCTAGCCAGAACATATGCCCAATGTATCAGCTATGACACCAAAATCATTCTAGGAGATTTCAATGCGAAGTAAGTAGGGTAAGGAAGCTATCTTTGAACGAGTCATAGGAAAGCACAGCCTACGCAACACCACGTCAGAAAACGGACTAGGCTAGTGGACTTTATGGCGGGGCAGGATCTCGTAGTAGCAAGTACAAGATTCCCACACCTCAACATCCATAAGGTGACCTGGGGGTCTTTCGATCAATGGACAACCAATCTAATTGATCATATTGTGATCGACGGCAGACATTCCTCCAGTATCCTAGATGTCCGAACCTTTCGAGGAGTCAACATCGACTAGGATCATTACCTTGTTGCAGCCAAGGTTCGGAGTCGAGTAAGAACACCAAAAATTAACGTCGGAAAGCTGCAACCGCCAGGACCTTCGCCGACCAAGTCTCCCTCAAGCTCTCTCAAGTCCCGATGCAATCTAGAACAGCAATGGTGTCATTGTCAGAACGCCATCAGAGAGGCCGCTTCAGATGTACTCGGTTTCAAGCCACCACCTTCGAGAAATCCCTGGTTTGATGGCGAATGCAGACAGGCCCATGTAGAGAAACAGAATGCATACATGACTACAATGCATTGACGGACGAGAGCTGCCCGCGACCTCTATGAACAGAAAAGGAGAGAGCAAAAAAGAAAGAACACGAGAAGTGCGAGATCGAGGATATGGATATATGTTATTGCAGGAACGACGTTCGGAAGTTTTACCAAAAAGTAAAACGGACATGCCAAGGCCATAAGACCAGAGCAGAGGCCTGCAGGGGATAGCACGGACAACTAATAGTGGAGTCACAGTCGATGTTAAGATTGTGAAAGGACCACTTCTGCAGACTGTATAACGGCGATGATAGTCAAAATGCCGCCGCCAGGCAAAACGAGCACAACGGACGAAGACGAAACAGAATCCCGTCCACCCCCCCTAGACGATGTTAAGATAGCGATATCGAAACTTAAGTCTTATGAAGCTGCTGGAGCAGACGGACTCCCCGCGGAGCTGTTTAAAGCAGCTGGCGATGAGTTGGTCAGGAATATGCATCAACTCATCTGCAAGACATGGTCGGAAGAATGCATGGCCGACGAATGGAATCTCAGCATCGTTTGCCCGGTCCATAAGAAAGGAGACCCCTATGACTGCGCCAATCATAGAGGGATAAGTCTCCTGAGCATCGCGTACAAGATCCTCTCTGTCGTACTGTGTAAGCGCCTGAAACCGTTCGTGGACAATCTGGTAGGCCAGGAAAATCCACGATAGAAGACCCATGAATTCCAGGTCGACACGCACCATCTTTTTGTCGACTTTAAAGCCGCATATGACAGTGTTTATAGAGTCGAGCTATACAGAGCCATGCATGTTTTCACAGTCCTACTGAATTCGTCAGACTGTGCAGAATGACTTTGGAGAATTCCCGCTGCTCCATTAAGGTCGGAGAACTAACCGAGACCTTCGATGTAAAAAATGTTTTAGACAGGGTGACGCACTGTAATGTGATTTTTTTAACATCATACTTGAAAATATCGTGCGGGGCTCTGCGGCCAATACAAGAGATACGATCGACTTCAAGTCTACACAATTGCTTGCCTACGCAGATGACATTGACGTTATCGGACGTCAATGAGGCTTTCGCACGCATTGAAGCAGAAGCGGCTAAAGTGGGTCTAAAGGTAAATGGAGACAAGACCAATTATATGCTGACATCAAAGAAAGACGCGCAACAAGGACGTCTTGGTCAGAACGTCACCTTCGGCAGTTATATTTGTGGGGTAGTCAAGGACTTCGTCTACCTTGGCTCGATAGTGACAAGCAGCAATGACACCAGCGCTGAGATAAAACGCAGAATAACTCTTGCCAGTAGAGACCTCTCTCGAAATACTAAGGTATCCCTCTACAAAACCTTAATCATCCTGGTTCTCCTCTACGGCGCTGAGGCTTGGACGTTGTCAAAAGCGGATGAAGAGGCTCTTGGGCGTTTCGAGAGAAAAATTCTGCGTGCAATCTTACGTCCTGTTTGTGTAAACGGAGAGTGGAGGAGGAGATTCATCCAAGAACTGTTCGGGCTGTACAGCGACATCGGCCTGGTTAGACGTCTTCGGATCCAACGTCTAAAATGGCTGCGCCTTGTAGAGCTGGTCCGAAGAGTCTTCGACACCAACCCCGAGGGACGACTCAGTAGAGGACGACCTCATCTAAGAAGGCACGCACTGGTGGAAAGGGATCTCAACCAACTGGGCGTGCGGCACTGGAAGCGGCTGGCCAATGATCGGGCCGGCTGGGGAGGATTGTTGGTTAAGGCCCTGGTTCACCCCGAATTGTAGCGCCATCTAAGTTAGTTAAAGCATTGCAGGAGGCTTCAAGAAAGGCATCCAAGCTCTTCAAAATTGCAAAGGTAATCTTGTCGCTGACCTGCAGGGAATAGTGGATGTATTTAAGCAGTATTTCCAGCTGCTGCATAACGAGCATGACCAAGAGATGGGTATGGAAGCCGCCCTCCCTCGGCACAGCTATTCAAAAATTGATGAATAACAAGGCCGCAGGCTCAGAACGCTTGCCACCAGAGCTCTTAAAGGCTGGCGGCGATGTTCTGGTAGGGACCATGCACCAGATCATCTGCAGAATTTGGGAAGATGAAAGCATGCCCGACGACTGGAATACCAGCTCTATTTGCCCCATCCACAAAAAAGGCGATCCTACCTCCTGCAAGAACTATAGAGGTATATCCCTGTTCAATGTCACATACAAGATCCTGTCCAGCGTACTGTGTGAACGTCTAAAGCTCTTTTGCCCCGCACTAATCGGCAGCTGCCAGTGCGGCTTTCGGTACGGCAAATCGACTATAGGCCAACTATTCACACCGGCAAATCCTGGAAAAGACGAGCGAGCTTCAAATCGATACACACCATCTCTTTATCGATTTTAAATCCGCATATGACCGCAGTCATCACAAAGAATTGTTAGATGCGATGGCCGAATTCGAGATCCCAGGAAATCTGATCCGGCTCTGTCGCGCGTATGCACCGAAGGAGATGCGCTGTCGTGTGGGTTCTACAGACATCCTTCAAAGTCGTATTGACTGATCTTTACGAATAGGTACCAACATCGTCAGCAAGATCTAAATTGTTAATGGATGTCTGCAAGCATCAAGCTTCGTCGGTTGAGTTTGGTTTTGTCCGGGACCCTTTTCGTCTTTGACACGTCCTCGGCCTTTTTAGAAATCCTTATATCACTTGTAAACACTAAACTAAAGTCTGTAGGAATGAACAAGGACACCTCGTAGTTGAATCACAGTCGATGCTCAGCAAATGGAAAGACGATTTCTGCGGACAGTATAACGGTGAAGATGGTCAAGATACCGCTGTCAGGCAGAACGTACCTTCACACTGGACGGAGATGAGAGAGAATTACATACATCCATCCGACTTCTACTTCTTTGGTGGAGTGACAGCCCACCAGCTTTCTCTCAATCACCCATGTTGTGTGTGATTTATTTCTCCCATAGATTAAAGGGACCTACAGTTTAAGGCCGATTCCGAACGGCGTTAGATTAGGTTAGGTTGACGTGGTAGGCGTAAGCCACACTTAGGCCGAAACCGGCCCATTGTGATACCACCTGGATCAGGTTACCCTGATCCGCTACCCGGGAACCAACCGGTGCTTCTAATAAAGCGGTGGAGTTGAGCTATTCTTTGGTTTGCTAGCTCACTTAGATTGTCGAAGAAGGGCGCGCCGAGGTAAATCCTCCTGCGATTCGCAAAAGAGGGACATGAGCAGAGGAGATGGTGTATTGATTCCTCCTCGTCCATGCAGCCGCGACAGAAGTCATTGTAGGGTAGCCCCAGTCTGGCGGCGTGTTTTCCAATGGTGCAGTGACCTGTAATGACTCCCACTAGGGTGCTTAAGGTTGCCCTTTTGGTTGCCACCAGGTCCCTGGTTCGTCCTAAGTTTAACTTAGGCCACAATTGTTTGGTGATAAAGCCGATATTGCTCTCATTCCATTGGAGATTGGTCTCCTCTATGGTTTGAAGCTTTATCATGTGCTTTACCGTACTTATTGGTGTTTCTAGGTACCCGAGGGTAGGTAGGCTGAGTGTGCTTGACCCTAACCTTGCGAGTTCGTCGGCCGCGCAGTTTCCTGGAATATCCCTATGCCCGGGAACCCACAATACTTTAATGTTGAACTGCTCAGCCATCTCATCTAGAGATAGGCGACAGTTAAGAGATGTCTTTGATTTGTGGGTTACCGCTGCCAGGGATTTTATCGCAGATTGGCTATCCGTGCAAATGATAATATCCTTGGCGGATATTACATTGATCCTGAGCCATGCCAGGGCCTCCGTTATCGCAGTTATTTCTGCCTGAAACACACTACAGTAATTTGGGAGTCTAAATGATAGGTTGAGGTTAAGTTCCTTGGAGTAGACCCCACTGCCTACACCCGACTCCATCTTAGAGCCATCGGTATAGAGGGAGATCGAGTCCTTTGGTATGACTTTCCCTTCAGCCCATTCCTCCCTGGATGGAAAGACAACTTCGAAGTTCCTGGTGAACACATTCTGCGGGTTGATGTAGTCAGTGTCCATGGGAACTTTGAAGTGTTTTAGAATAGAGGTGTGGCCTTTTTGAGATGTGGGCCATTTTCTTATGCTCCTCATCCTTAGGGCCGCGCATGTAGCAACTTGCTTGCTGAAAAGGTTTAATGGTGGAAGATGTAGTAGAACATTTAAGGCCTCCGTGGGGGTTGATCTGATCGCTCCGCTTATATATAAGCTGGCCGATCTTTGTACCTTCCCCAGAAGGTTTCGATTGACTGCTTTTTCCAGAGCAGTCCACCAGACTACGACGCCATACAGGAGGATAGGCCTTATGACTGCTGTGTAAAGCCAGTACATAACACTACGGGGGGTTTCGCCAGCCCCGAGGGACGACGTTGCAGAGGACGGCCGCATTTGAGGTGGCGCACACAGGGGGAAAGGGACCTCAACCAGCTGGGTGTGCGATACTGGAAAGAGCTAGCAAAATATCGCATTAGCTGGAAAGGCTCGCTGGTTGGGGCCCGAGTTGTAGCGCCACGCAAGTAAGTATGTAAGTAAGTAAACATGATCTTGGCGTCAATCCCCAATTTTAATGTTAATTTATTATTTAATGAATAATTGTTGTTATTAAGTAGCACTCCATTCGCGCAAAATTCATTTGAGTAACAAAATATTTATTGAATAGGAAGAACGTCCGCCCATATGATGTTTCTGCCAACTGGCTGCTCAAATGTCCAGTCATTTATCTCAGGCGAAGGAAGACTTGATGCATAATGGGGAACATACCCTAAACAACCACCGATAACTATACTCCATTTGTCCGTGTCCGGGTCATATACTTCAATCGAAGAGAGATCTGAGTCGCCATCATGTCCTAAGCCACAGAGTTAAATTGGAAGTTGTTATGTCGTTAAGACACTTACCACCAATGGCCCACAGTTTTCCCATGTTGACAACTAGACCACCACTACTTCGCTTACTTTTCATTGGTGCTACTAAATTCCACGAGTCCGTAGCGGGATCGTATACTTCTACTGACTTTAAGTATGAATATCTGTCGTAGCCTCCGCAGACGTATAATTTTCCGTTTAATGTTGCCGTCCTGAAACCACAACGGTTGTCCAGCATTGGCTTCATCATAACCCATGTGTTCTTGCCGGGATCATAGCGTTCGACAGAGTTCAAAATCGAGTGTCCTATATCCCCGCCGAGGACATAAATGAATCCGTCGAGGGAGACCGCACTTGCGTCTGACCGTCTTACCAGCATGGGAGCAACCTACAATTTTAATATGCGTAATGGACCTACATAGGAATTTAGTGGCCAATTACTGAACTCCATTCTCCTGTTTTGGTATTAAAGCGGTTGACATCATTCGTTGGTTGCAAATAGGAAACGTAACCGCCACAAAGGTAGATGACATCATTTATAGTTGCAACCGCTGCCTCCCTAGAATAACAAAGAAGCAGATATTCGGACAAGTTAGTCAAGCGGAAAAAACTGGTTCAAGGCCCCGAAATAAGAAACGACCACACGAAATGTCCCAGTAAGGCATATCAACTGCCTATGCGAGGATCTGAAAACCTTTTCGTCAATGGAAAGAGCGATAAGCAGGCAATCGAAAAGGGTTTCTATAATCTTCAAAGTAGATTAAGAGCCGAGATTTGTCATCAGACATTCCCAGGACAAAAGATCGATTAGGACGGCTTAATGGATTTCACTGTCTAGTTGAACTTAGTCTACATTGTATGCATGATTCGGCGTAGAATGCATGAAAACGAAGGTGAGGGTCCTGGAATAGACCTCTCCTTTAGTACCAAATTGATTTGCGAGAGTGATTCATAGTGACAGTCACACTTTGAATCTTTGTTCAACGCAAGGTTAGTGACGGTGCCTAACCACGGCGAGTTGGAGGGGACCCCACAACAGCAATTGGACATGGCACTGTTGCGGAGACACTTTCGAAGATACGGCGGTCATCATGCCGGTGTAGAGAAGATCAAAGAGATTGTAACCATGGTTCTAAACGAGCTAACTTCGGAGGATTATCAAGGTTGCTTCAAATCGTCGGGGGTACTGTTGGAACCGTAGGGGTAGAGGGGACTTATGTGAAGGCTTACGAATTTCCGGAACTTAACTGCCACACACATCTGCCGTTAAAATGAAGTCCGAAACGTTTTTCTCGAAGCCTAACATGAGTTGTCCTAGCTTTGTGACCGAATGCAGGATCACGTTGGAAAATTCAGCGGCTTTTTTAAAAAATGCTTAGCTGCCCACGATTTCACACAACATGCGGCGCTAGTTTTCACTCTCACCGACACAAAAACGTGCGGAGTGTATCCAGTCTCGTTTACTGGAGCCCAAACCATTACGGGCGCAGGTTCTTGATGACGACACGCCAACAGAGCCCGACTAACCAAACTCGATCGTTTTGTGGACACCTTCTCCTCACTATACTGTGTTGTGAAGACGTTTTCTTTACCGACGAAATAAAAGTTAACTCGGGCGCAGTGGTTAGTGTAAACTTACTGACATGACTTACTAAAAGGCCCTTCCATCCTGATATCCAGGAGGCTAAGTATCTAGGAGTCATCTTAGAAAGCAAGCTTCTTTCGTCAAAGCATGTTGAGTCAATAACCACCAATGCGTTGTCAGCTTTCTGGCAATGCAAAGGAGCTTTTGGCAAAACATGGGGTTTATCACCGACAAAGGTCCTCTGGATCTACACGGCAATGATAAGACCTATAACTTTATATGCATCGGTTGTTTGGCGGATCAGACTAAAACGCAAACACGTCGTAGCCTCTTTCACCACACTCCAAAGATCGGTTTGTCTCAGCTGCACGGGGGCTTTCCCCAGTACGCCGGGCGCTGCTCTAGATGTCATGATGAACCTTCCACCTCTTGATATATTTATCAGAGGGTGTGCTCTGAAAGACATGTCTCCTCTGAAGAGAAATGGCTTTTGGTATAACTCGCATAGGAATAACAGTGTGCTTGCGCAAGAATTGTCCTGCGACCCGTGTCTCATGGACATGCCTTCTGACGCACTAACGCCTGTTATCCTACTGCGCCGTTATTTCACAGTCGAGTTTCCATGGCGTCAGGATTGGCTATGGCTGGATACTGAACCTGGAAAGGATAGTCTTCGCATTTTCACGGATGGCTCCAGGTCTAGGCGGGGGTTCGGTGCTGGAGTCTTCTTTGAGCGCGAAAACATCTGACTGCACTTCTCGTTAGGAAAGTATGCGTCTGTCTTCCAATCAGAGATATGCGCGATCCTAATGGCCATGCACTATGTTGTGAAACACAGGTGGAAGGGGGAAAGCATATGCGTATGTAGTGACAGCCAAGTTGCACTAAAAGCTGTGTGTAACCCCTTAACTAGTTCCAAAGTAGTGCTTGCACTCAAGTCCTTCCTGAACAAAGTCGGCAGACTAAATTCATTAAGGCTTGTATGGGTTCCAGGCCACTCTGGGATCCCAGGAAATGAGATCTCTGATGAACTTGCCAGAATGGGTTCAGAGGAGAGCTTCTCAGGACCTGAACCCGCTCTAGGTCTACCTGCGTCCACGGTAAATTCCTACATTAACGATTGTGTATTTAATACACACAACCTTAGATGGAGGGATTGTCCAGCTTGCAGGATGATTAAGCGCGTATGCTCTGATGCCTGCAAAAGATCTGCGGCATTCCTCCTCTCTTTAAGGAGAATCGACTGCAGAAGGCTTGTGGGAGTTATCAGGGGCCATTACACTTTTGCCAAGCATCTCTACGTGCTTGGCATCAGTGAGACGCCTACCTGGGCTGCATGTTACTAGGAGGATGACACTGCAGAGCATTTCCTCTGAGATTGTCCCGCCTTTGCTCGCGCACGGTGGAACACCCTTGGAGCCGACGTGGTGTGTGCCGAATCCTTTAGCTCTAAATCACTGAAGCTCCTTCAAATTTTTCTCCGGAAAACGGGGGAAATGTAGTAATGTAAGGTGTCTGTCTGCAGTACAATGGACCAGTGTTTACGTCGGAGTGCTCCAGCGGATAGCAGAGGCCTCAAAAAAAAAAAAGAGAAAAAAAAAGTGGGTAGTGTGTTGAACTCTGCCGCACGTTGAGCGAGTTCGGATCTCGATAACATCAACGCCATCAGAATCGGCATTAAACCGTATGTCCCTCTAGGACCCTCATACACAGCACGGGTCATTGAGAGAAGCTTGGCTCTGATCTTTCATGGGCTGTAACGCCACCAGAGATCCCAGAAGGCTCCGATGGCAGCTAATATCCTGAAGAAAACCAAACATGGAGCTTTTGGCTCTGCGACCTTTAAAGATCTATTGTGCCTGCTAGTCGATTAGCCGAGGAGCTTCTCCACTTCCCTAATGAAGTTGAGAATGCTTCGCGTAGGAGCCGAGATTATACCCTCGGGAGTCATGACTTCACTGAGAAGGATACGGTTCCTAAAATAGCAAAGAGCAGCACACTCACACAGTATGTGCTCTGCCGTCTCTTCGTCCTCAATACAGGGTCGACACTCAGTTTCTGACGAGAGGCTGATTTTGTTAAGATGATATCTCAGACGGCAGTGTCCCGTCAGGTAGTTGACTAGTCTTCTGATATCCACCCTATTAAGTTTGAGTATGTTAATGGAGTTATTTTAGATTACTGTGAAAGTAAATGAAGACTGACTACAGAAATGATCCTGTGAAGTATAGTCTTCTTGAGAGCACCGTGGCGCAGTGAGTAGTGTGTTGGCCTCTGACGCCGATGACACGGGATCGAATCCCGACACAGTCATGTCATCGAACCTGTTTTTACGGTACTTCTCCTCAGCGGGGTTCTGACAAAATTGTCATGAAAAGCTTCTTGAAATTCGCCGTTCGGAACCGGCAGTAAACTGTAGGCCCCTATCACCTATGGGAACATGAAATCACACACAACATGGGTGATTGAGAAAAGCTCGGCTTTGGTCCTTCATGGACTGTAACGCCTACATGCATACATAGAGTGTTTGTTCAACGGCCGTATAAATAGTTTCGATTGGCGAAGTCCCTGAACGCTGTTCCAAAAGGACAGGTGTTACGATTTTCCCCACTTGTCTGAAAAGAAGTTGAATGGTTCTGGACCTATGGCGAGTTGATCGGAAATTTCCTTGCCCTTAATACCTTTGTGCCCTAGCACCCACCAGAGTTTGACATTGTTTCTTTTGGCGAGGTCTTGTAGGGCATCGTGGCATTCCTGACGGTTTTTGAGTTCGTGCTGTGCGAACTCAGCGCTTTAAGCGCTGGTTACTCCTCTTATGCTAGTCTTAAGATTTAGATTGACGTATGTTAGGATGACTTGTAATTCTGCTTGAAATATGCTAGGACTCATTCCCAGGGCCTTCGAGATCTTACGATTTGGTCCAAATATGCCGGCACCAACGACAGAAGCCATCTTGGAGCCATCAGTATACCACCTAATGTCTTTGATATTAAGCAAGGGATCACTGGTTTCCCATGCTGAGCGATTTGGAATCAATATCTCAAATCTCTTGTCAACAGTGAAGGTGTGTGGTAATGCATCCGAGACCGAAGTTATCATATCCAGCTCGGGAAAATGTTGTAAGGTGGACATTTGACTCTCGGGTCTGCATGGCGGGCTTGTTTCCGAGCAAAGAATTCTGATTGCACTCCGTAATGCCACTTTTTTAATAAGTAGGTGCAATGGAGTGAGTCCAATGAGTGCTTCTTGGGCTGCTGTGGGGCAGGTTGGCATAGCGCCTGTAATGCCGAGACACGCTAGTCTCTGAAGGCGTTGAAGCTTAACAATTGCCGTCTATTGCTCAAGTTTTGTCCACCATACAGTGGACGCTTAGGTGACGATAGGTCTGTGGACTATCTTAGGTTAAAGGTAACATGAAGCTTTAAGCCCTACAGTAAAATATGGAGAAAATTGGATTGCGGCTCCAGATCTTCTATTGGTACCGGCAGTTGTGAGCTTACCGAGACCGTAATAGACATAATGATATAAACTCTGTCCCACAAGAACGTTGGAATGATATCCCGAGAAGTAATAACAGTAATAGTCGCGATTTTTATATGACATGGGAGGGAATTCGTCGCTTCACAGTATCAGTTCATGTTATTGCGTTGTCGGTGTCGGACGTAATTAAAAATTAGTTCCGCATACGTGCATAAGATTGTAAGCTTTGTTTCTGACAGAGATAAGCTAACAAATACCTACTGATAGAGGACAAAACGATTTTAAAGATGTTTGGATCAAATCCTAATCCTATTACACTACGCCAGGCTCAGAAAAAAATAAGAAAGAGATTATGGAAAAAAGTCAAGTCTCATATCGAAGAGTTTTACGAAGACTAATGTCGACAGGATAACACATGTCCGATGTGAACTTGGGCCTCAACCAACAAGCTTCTTCAGCTGGCATGGTCTTTTGCCTGCTGTTTCCAGCGATGCACTCCATTTGTGTGCGCCACCTTAGATTCGGCGTCCTCTGCTGCGTCGTCCCTCGGGGTTGGACTAGAAGACTCTTCGGGTTGGAGCTGTGTTATTCATTCGCTCTACATGGCCGAGACATCTTAGAGGCTGGATCCGTATACGTCGTACTAGGCCGATGTCCCTGTACAGCGCCTATAGTTCGTCGTACCATCCGCTTTCGTTAAAGTCCAGGCCTCTGCGCCATAGAGGAGAACCGGGATGATAAAGGTTTTGCATGGATTAACCTTGGTCTTTCGATAAAGGGTTCTACTTCTCAATTGCACCTTGAGCCCAAAGAAACAGCGATTAGCAAGGGTAATTCTGCGTTTGATCTGCGTTTGAGCCAAGGTAGACGAAGTCCTTGACCACTTCAAATTTGTAGCTGCCAATTGTGAGGACGCCGTGGCGCAGTGGTTAGAGTGTTGGTCTCTGACGCACGATGAGCGAGTTTGGATCCCGATAACACAGACGCCATCGAATGTTTATTTCGCGGCGTTCCTCCTCGGCGGGGTACTGGCAAAACCCCCCGTAGTATACAACTTGCCGTGAAAAAGCGTACGCAAGCAGTTGCGCAGACTTGAAATAGATCGTATCTCTTTTGTTGGCCAGTGAGTCGCTACCGACTTTAATGGAGTAGCGAGAATTCTTCATTGTCGTCCTGCAAAATCTGACGAGTCTGACAGGAATGTTAAAACCAGACATATGGCTCGTCCCCGTGCACGCGAATTCGAAATCGACGAAAAGGTGTTGGGTGTCGATTTGGTATTATTGGGTCTTCGCCAAGATCTGCTGCAGTGTGAAGATTTGGTCTATTGTGGACTTCCCTGGCCTGAAATCACACTGATGGGGTTACAGGAGTTTACACAAAACAGCAGAGAGGATTTTGTGTGCGATGTTAAGGAGACTAATCCCTCTGTAATTGGCGCAGTCAAAGGGATCTCCTTTCTACTGGATCGGGCAAACGACATTTTTTTGACCATATTTTACAGATGAGCTGGTAGTTGCACCCAGCAAGATCATCCCCAGCTGCTTTACAGAGTTCCGTGGACAGTAAATTCGCTCGAGCAGCTTTGCTTGACTTCAGTCTTGATATTGCTATCTTGACCTCGTCAAGGTCGGGGGGACGGAATTCTTGTCTATCGTCGTCCAATTTGAGTGGAACAGCTGTATTTGTGGTTTCATCGCCGCTTACAAGTTTGAAGAAATGATCACTCCAAATTCTCAGCACCGACTGCGAGTGTACTAACAGTTGTTCATTTTCGTCCCGGCAGGCTGGATATCTGTTGTACTTTTTGGTAAAAATTCCGGACTTCATTCCCACTGTAACACCTCTCCATCTTCTCGACCGCGCTCTTCTAATGCTCCTTTTTTTTCTTTATTCGTATTCTTACCTTGGCCACAGCAAGGAAATGAGCCAAGTCGATGTTGACTTCTCCAAAGTTTCGGGTCTCGAGAATAATGAAGGAGTGTCTGACGTCGACCGCAATCTGATTAATCTGGTTGATGGTTGATTGCATGTTGATTTGTTAGAACCGCGTACTCACTATAGAGAGCCTTGTCCTTTGTCGGATCGTAGCTAATATTGCCGAATTTAGACTTGATGCAGATTGCTATGAGGCGCTCGCTCATATACTTGAAGCTTAGGACCTTTTCCCTAAGTCTACCTCGAACAGCAAATCCACATCAAAACGCCGCCCTCCCCCTCTATAGCAATCGTCGTAGTAGAGGTCGCTGTTTTTCATTCCCTTTTTGGACGGCCCATCCCACCGCGCTTACAGGATTGCGGAAATGTCTGCTTTATAGCAGTCAAGGTGAGTTCATCGGCGGAGTTCATCGGCTGCACGTGGCCTGTTGAGGGACCTCACATTCCATGTGCAGAGCTCATGTTCATTGTCCTTTTTCGGTTTGCTGAGGTCGTCAAGAGTAAATCGGCCCTTGTCCGAGGCTTGAGGTTTTTTTTGAACTACTTTTTTCTTCCGCGGTGAGGGAGCTTATCTCACGCACGACTTCCAACTGGGGCAGGTTCTTTTGTTTTGGCTGTGGGCGCCGCCGTTGGCTCTACTATGTAAGGCACATCAGGCGTCGTCTCTTTTTCAGGGTCCTTATCCGACCTTAGAAGTCTCCTTTTGGAATCGGGAAATATGTTCGAGCAGTTCTAAAAGGGGTGGTGTCCAGGTAGCTTCCACTAGCTGGAGCTGTGGATGTCGCCGTTTATCAATCAATTGATTAGCTCGTTCACCGCTGTCCTGAAGAAGAGTTAAGCCCTGAAACCGACTTACACTCTCGTTAGCAGCCCCAATGACTTCCAACGGGAATCGGCCCCATTTTAGGTCTATCGAACGAGACTCCCTCCCGAGTTTCATGACATGGATGTAAGAGTAGGAGTTCGTTGACAGGGGCTCGGTGCAAAGGCTTTTGTCTGCGCTATCCAGTCACTGTCTGGTCGGTAGCAACATATTCACAATGAACCATGCCGCGGTACGAGAGGTGACGGGAGCTCCTTCACGTGGATCGTCTTGTACTGATTCACAGACTTTTTTGAACCGCTTTGCCCATTCAAACACACGTTATTTCGACAACGTTTGTCTCCATACACTACCTGCAATTTTCGGAGGGTCATGTGGGTCAAACATTTTTGCTGCTTTTTTCGGAAAATACATACAACACACAAACAAAACGTCCTGTCGACTTCAGCCTTGGGTGGAAACTGAAAGAGAGCCCCACTTTCTTGACATAAATGTTGACGAACGACTCCCCAGTTACATATGACTAAAAACAGGGAACTTAATTCCCATTGAGTCAAGGAGATTTTACTGACAATTGTGCTCCACTGCCGTTATTCGTCGTTATTTTAGCTGCCGTGGCTACGTTACAGCATCCGTATCTTTCGAGTTGGTCCTGAGGCTGTCGTTGAAAGCCGTAGTTTTTTCATGTAAAGTTCGCACTAGCACGTGCTGGCTGTGTCTGATTGCAATGTCGCTCTTCTTCGATTTGACTACCATCCAACCTCATCAGTGATATAGTTCTGCACGATCATTGGCTTTGTTTTCTGATCGCAGGGTGCCAGGCTCCAGAGCAAATTGTTGAGATCGTTTGTGCCATCTCACTGTTCCTCTATACGAGTATATTCTGGTTTTTTCAACCTATTACCATCGTTTTGTTTATCAAGACTGCATTTGTCTGTACCACGTTGCATCTCAGGGCACTGGAAGATTGAAATGAGACATTCGAAAATGTAAATATTTCACACAACTGATTTTAATAACCAAACAACAATGATCCTAACTGAAGCGGCGCCCTTTAAGAAGCTACTCGTTTGGAATGACACCCACGAGCGTACCTGTACAGTCTTTTTCTAAGCTCATCGGCGTTGAACTTGTCCATTCGTTAGTCTCCGGATCATAGACTTCAACAGAAGTGATATCTGTCTCATCATCGCACCCTAAACAACATCGTTAGATCCAAAACAGTAAAATCGCGTAATCGCTTATCACCAATAGCCCACAGTTTTCCCATGCTGGCAATCAGACCCAATAAGCCTCGCTTGAAATGTATCAATGCAACTAAATTCCATTTGTCCGTATTTGGATCGTATACTTCAACCGATTGTAGATCTGAAGTTTCATAGCAGCCACCGCAAATGTACAATTTCCCATTCAACGCTGCCGTACTAAAATCACGACGTTTGTTTAGCATTGGCATCACCTTAGCCCAAGTGTTTCTCAAAGGATCATAACGTTCGACAGTATTGGAGACTACATATCCCGTATAACCGCCAAGAACATAAACGAATTCGTCAAGGGAGATTGCGCATGCACTCTGGCGTCTTTCCAGCATCGAAATAACCTTGAAAATATCAACATAAGTAATGGAACTGGGATAGTAGTTTAGAGGTTAATTACAGTATTCCATTCGCCTGTTTTGGTGTTAAAGTAGTTAACAGCGTTCGTGGGTTCCGAATACTCATTGTGACCGCCACAATAGTAGATCAAATCCTTTAAAACCGTAACTCCTACTTTCCTGGTTCGAGAAAGAGAGAAATGAAATGGTTTCTTTAGACCTTGTTTGGGTGTATATTAAGCAATGCGAGAATGGGGCGTAAACATAATGGGAAAGATGGTCAGACAACTCAGTTCAGTAGAAGCTATAATGAGGTCCCAATGAGGTAGTGTCCATAGCCAAAGAAATGCAACTCCCACACGGTAAAATTGTGCAATGCGGGTATTGTGAATGGAAAGTGATCACAAATACTGATGAAGGCATAACACTCACAGTATATGGTAACTTCAAATTCATACTCTGTGGGTGCAAATGGAATATTTGCTGAGAACTATAACCAACGTGAAAATTCAGATGAGTTCCTATCGAACCCTATCTAAGACAACCACCCCCGGAGACTAGTGAATGAGCATCTACGACCCAAACCATCTGCACTCCGCCCAGGCTGCGTGATAAACATAATAAGAGTATGACTCTTGAACCTCTGCGAACTATAAAAAAAATAAAAAATTGGTTATTAGAATTGGTGGCAAAAGGTCAGCCCGACGTACTTGAGAAAGTAGCCATTAGACCGAGATTTGTCATCAGGCCTTGAAGGCTAAGTCGATTGGGTGCAAGGTAACCTACTTACTAACTTAGGTGGCGCTACAGTCCGTGGTGAACCTAGGCCTCAACCAACAAGCGTCACCAGCTGGCACGGTCTTTGGCCAGCTGTATCCAGCGCCCCCACGCCCAGTTGGTTAAGGTCCCTATTCACCCGCGTGCGCCACCGTAGATGCGGCCGTCCCCTAATGCGCCTTCCTTCTGGGGTGGATTCAAAGACTCTTTGGGTCGGAGCTGTATTTTCCATGCGCTCTACATGGCCTAGCCACCTTAGAGGCTGTATCCGTAGACGTCGTCCCAGGCCGATGTCGCTGTACAACCCCTAAAGTTCTTCGTTCAATCTTTTCCTCCATACTCCGTTTGAACGAACGGGACCTTAGATAGTGCGTGGAATTTTCCTTTCGAAACGACCAAGGGCATCTTCATCCGCTTTTGTTAAAGTCCAAGCCTCTGCACCGTTAAGGGCGACTGGGATGATCAAGATCATACATAATGTCACCTTGGTTTTCTGAGAGAGGGCTCTACTCCTCAATTGCCTCTTGAGCCCAAAGGAACAGCGGTGTGCAAGAGTGAATCTGCGTTTTATCTCAGCGCTGGTGTTGTTGTCATTGGTCATCAGCGAGCCAAGGTAGACGAATTCCTTGACCACTTCAAAGTTATATCCGCCCATGTTGACGTTCTGGCCAATACGTTGGTGTTGACCGTCTCTTTTTGATGAAAGCAGATATTTGCTTTTACCCTCATTAACCTTGAGACCCATTAGTCGCTTTAACTTCAATGCTTACAAAAGCCTCATTGACGTCTTAAAGGGTTCATCCAATTACGTCAATGTCGTCGCCGTACGCAAGCAATTGCGTAGGCTTGAAATAAATCGTACCCCATGTGTTGGCCAGTTACTTTTGCACGATCTTTTCAAGCACGATGTTGAAAAAGTTGCATGACAGCGTGTCACCATGCCTAAATCCTTTCTTAACATCAAAGGGCTCGGTTTGCTCATTACCGACCTTAATGGAGCAGCGGGAATTCTCCATTGTCATCCTGCACAGTCGGACGAGCTTGGCAGGGATGTTAAAACTAGACATGGCTTTGTATAGCTCATCTCTATACACGCTGTCATACGCGGCCTTGAAATCGACGAAGAGGTGGTGAGTGTCGATTTGGTATTCCTGGGTCTTCTCCAAGATCTGCAGTAGCATAAATATTTGGACTATTGTGGATATGCCTGGCCTGAAACCACACTGATAAGAGCCGATCAAATTATACACAAACGGTTTCAGGCGTTCACACGATACGCCAAAAAAGATCTTATGTGCGATGTTAGGGAGACTTATTCCCCTATAGTTGGCGCAGTTATCGGGGTCCTCTTTTCTCATGGACTGGGCAAACGATGCTGAGATTCAATTCGTCAGGCATGCATTCCTCCGACCATATCTTGCAAATGAGATGGTGCATGCACCTTACCAGCTCATCTCCAACCGCCTTAAAAAGCTGAGCAGACAGGCCGTCTGCGCCCGCTGCTTTATTAGACTTACTTCTTGATATCTCCATTTTGACTTCGTCTAGGTCCGGTGGACGGAATTCTCTTACATCGTCGTCCATTACGAATGGATCGTTCTGCCTGACAGCGGTATCTTTCCTGTTATCGCCGTTATACAGTCTGCAGGAGTGGTCTTTCCAAATCCTCAGCATTGACTGTAACTCTACTACCAGTTCTCCATTTTCATCCATGGCCATGGCATGTTCGTTTTACCTTGTTGTAAAACTTACGGGCGTCATTCCTGCAAAAGCATCTCTCCATCTCCTCGATTTCACGCTTTCCGTGCTCTCTCTTCTTTCTTCTAAAAAGCGTGTGTTTCTCTCTTCTCTTCTGCTCATAGATTTCGCGCGCAGCTCTCGTCCATCGTTGCAGCGTTGCTTTATATGCTTCTTGTTTTGCTTCATGGGCTTGTTCGCATTGTTCATCGAACCAGGGGTTTCTAGGTGGTGGCGGTTTGAAACCCAGCACCTCTGAGGCAGCGTCTCTGACGGCGCTTTGGCAATGCGCCCATTCCTGTTCTATAGCTTGTGCTGCTGTGGGTGGATTTTAAGAGAGCTTGAAGGAGACAAGATCGGCTAAGATTCTGGCTGTCTCTTGCAATTGTAGCTTTCCGACGTCAAACTGACATTGTCCTACTCGACTCCTAAGCATTCTTAATATCCTCATTCGGAGCTTGGGTACAACGAGCTTGTGGTCCGAGTCGATGTTGGCTCCTCGGAAGGTTCGTACGTCGAGAATACTGGGAGCGTCTGGCGTCGATCGCAATGTGATCAATCTGGTTGGTGGTCGAGTGATCAAAAGACCGCCAGGTACCCTTGTGGATGTTGAGATGGAGGAATCGTGTGTTTGCTGCAAGGAGGTTACGCCCCGTTAGGAAATCGATTAGCCTAAGTCCGTTGTCGGATGTGGTGTTATGGAGGCTATGCTTTTCCATGATCGACTCAAACATAAGGCACAATTTATTTCAAATCCTCACAAGTCCTCGCATTCGCGGATGACGTTGACATAATCGGAGGAACACAGCGAGATATCAATGAGGCGTTTACGTGTACTGCTACAAAAAAAAAAAAAAAATAACTTCATATGCTGAAGCTGCAAAAACTGCCAGAACAAAACCAGAATAATGAGCAACACAGAAACAACGCACAGTTGCTTCAGTCATTATTCCAACAACCATTCCCGATCCTCAGATAATCTCAACGGCTACTCAAGAACACTATCAAACACAATACCCAAATGGCCTCATGGAACTAAAATCCATGATACAACAACTTGTGACACAAATTGCAAATATGATGAATGTGCTCACAATACTCATAACAAAAATTAGCAAGTAAATATGAACATGAACGTATGGAATGCAAGACACTTCATCGAGACTTAAGGGCTAATTTAAGGGTTGATCACAATAGATCTAAGCGAGCGTACGCCAGCTTACGGAAATGTCTTATTACATGCAAAGCCTATGACATACCCATAATGGGAATATGCGCGGTTTCGTTAAATGTTCGTTAACTTAAGCGAGCTTACGAAACATCTTAATAAAAGAAGATATTCCGCGCGGAATGTTGACAGCTGACGGTGAAAGAAACCAAAAGTACAATAAAAAAAAATAGTAACAAATTTAATTTATTTTTTCTTACTTTAAACAAAACGATTGTAGCCATACCGAAAATAATCAAACCGAATGAAAACTATTTGACAGATCATTCGCTTAAGTTCATTATGGGTAACTTGACTTTTCGTTGAAACTTAAGTGAGATTTTCGTTCGATTCTGACATAAGCTTAAGTTCGCGTAAGTCCATTATGGTCAACCCTTAAACGAGCTTAAGCTTATGTCAAAACCGAGCGAAAGTCTCACTTAAGTTTCAACGAAAAGTCAAGTTACCCATAATGAAACTAAGCAATTGACAGTTCGTTATGTCAAATAGTGTTCATTCGGTTTGATTATTTTCTGTGTGGCTACAATCGTTTTGTTTAAAGTGAGAAAAATAAATTAATAAAATCGTGTTCCGACATATTTAAATTTGTTATTATTTTTCTTTATTGTACTTTTGGCTTCTCTCACTGTCAGCTGTCAAAATTCCGCGCGGGAATATCTTCTTTCATTGAGACCTTCCGAAAGCTCGCTTAAGTTAACAAAGACTTAACGAAATCGCGCATAAGTTTTGCATGTAATATTATTAGCCCATAACTCAATAGACATTCTACCGATTTCAGAAACACACTTTCTTCTTCTTTGGTGGCGTTACAGCCCATGAAGGACCAGAGCCAAGCTTCTCTCAATCACCCATGTTGTGTGTGATTTATTTTTCACACAGGGGGAAAGGGACTTACAGTTTAATACCGATTCCGAACGGCTTGAGTCGAGAAGCTTTTTCCAGGCAAGTGATACTACGGGGGGTTTTGCCAGTATCCCGCCGAGGAGGTACGTCGCGAAATAAACATTCGATGGCGTCGGTGTTATCGGGATCCGAACTCGCTCATCGTGCGCCAGAGTCCAACACACTAACCACTGCGCCACGGCGCCCTCAGAAACACACTTTACTGACAAAAATTACTTCACGGTATCTGAATATAATGTGTATTAGACAAACCATCCCGATAACAAGGCCCACGGGGGATCGGCAATCTCAATAAGACAAAGAATCAAATCTATCGAGCTCGAAAACTACAAGACTCGGAACACATTCAAGCAGCGACCATACAAATTGAAGACGAATGTGGACCACTCACAATATTAGCACTTTACTGTCCTCAAAAATACAACGTATCGACAGAACAATACAAACAGTACCCTTAGTGCCGGTGCACACGTGCAAGGAGACCACTTTAACGCAAACAATACAGACTGGGGTCCTGTATTTACTTAAGACTTTTAATGTGAATTTTCTAAGCACTGGTGAACCAAAATAGTGCCCACAGATATGAACAAAAGACCCAACCTAATAGACTTTTGCATTTTTAAAAATATAACTAAAACTTAAAAGCCAAAACATGCCTTGACCTTTCCTCTAACCATTCCCCCATTATTACTACTTACGAAAGCGAGGTAACTCTTGTTGCCAAGAATACAAGACTCTGCAATAAAAAAAACTGATTGGATCACCCTCAAAGGGATTGTCACCTTAGATATCCAACTCAACACCCCCCTAAACGACACTATCCTGAATGCAGCGTATAGATTCACACCCCAATTAAACTCCAAGAACAATTATATCGAAACTTCTAGAAAAAGTTAGAGTTAAGTCCTATTAGGTCTTATAAAGCTGCTGGAGCAGACGTACTCCCCGCGGAACTGTTAAAAGCAGCTGGCGATGAGCTGGTCAGGTACATGCACCAACTCATCTGCAAGATATGGTCGGAAGAACGCATGCCCGATGAATGGAATCTCAGTATCGTTTGCCCGGTCCATAAGAAGGGAGACCCATATGGCTGCGCCAACTACAGAGGAAAAGCCTCCTGAATATCGCGTACAAGATCCTCTCTGCCGTACTGTGTAAGTGCCTGAAACCGTTCGTAGACAGTCTGATAGGTTCCTCCCAGTGTGGTTTCAGGCCAGGAAAATCCACGTTAGACCAAATATTTACACTATGGCAGATCTTGGAGAAGACCCATGAATTCCAGGTCGACACGTACCATTTTTTTAATCGACTTTAAAGCCGCATATGACTTCTTCAACCTGGTGCTGGAGCAGATAGTGCGACGGGCAGGCATCAACAGGGAAGGCACTATCTTTTACAAGTCCATCCAGCAGCTAGGATACGCGGATGGTATCGACATCATCGCGTGTTCTCGCCGTGGCATTGTGGAAGCATTCACAGCGATTGAAGAACAGGCGAAACGAGTTGGTCTTAAGATCAATGAGGGCAAAACGAAATACATGCTGTCAAGCAAAAACCAATCCGTCGCTCACCACCTGGGACAAAATTTAACAATTGACAGCTACACTTTCGAGGTAGTTAAGGAGTTTGTCTACAGTGGAGATCCGGCATAGAATCGCCCTTGGCAACCGTTGCTACTTCGGCTTGTCCAAACAACTGGGGTCAAAACTCCTCACTCGAAAGACCAAGGTCATGCTTTACAAAACGCTCATTCTGCCAGTCTTGCTGTACGGAGCCGAAAGCTGGACGATAAGCAGGACAGCGGAGCTGATTTTGGGTTCCTTCGAATGAAAAATTCTGCGCCGGATATTTGGTCCTGTCTGTGAGGAAGGTGAATGGAGAAGAAGACACAACCCCGAACTCTACGAGCTGTACCAAGATGTGGATGTAGTCCGGAAGGCAAGGATCCGTCGACTACACTGGCTCGGCCACATCGAACGCATGGACATCAACGCTCCAGCTAAGAGGGTCTTCGACTCCGAGCCTCCTGGTTCGAGAAGAAGAGGTGCGGAGGTGCGTAACTCTGCGGCCAATACAAGAGGTACGATCTATTTCAAGTCTACACAATTGCTTGCCTACGCAGATGACATTGACGTTATCGGACTAACAAAGCGAGACGTCAATGAGGCTTTCGCAAGCATTGAAACGGAAGCGGCTAAAGTGGGTCTAAGGGTAAATGGAGACCAGACCAAATATATGCTGTCATCAAAGAAGGGCGCGCAACACCGAGGTCTTGGTCAGAACTTCACCTTCGGCAGCTGTATTTTTGAAGAAGTTCGTCTACCTTGGTTCGATAGTGACAAGCAGCAACGACACCAGCGCTGAGATAAAACGCAGAATATCTCTTGCCAACCGCTACTTATTTGGGCTCAAGAGGCAACTGTGTAATAAAGCCCTCTCTCGAAAAACTAAGGTATTCCTCTACAAAATCTTAATCATCCCGGTCTTCCTCGACAGCGCTGAGGCTTGGACGTTATCAAAAGCGGATGAAGATGCTCTTGGGCGTTTCGAGAGGAAAACTCTGCGTGCAATCTTTGGTATCGTTTGTGTAAACGGAGAGTGGAGGAGGAGATTCAACCAAGAACTGTACGTTAGACGTCTTCAGATCCGAAGTCTAAGATGACTGGACCATGTAGAGCGAATGGACATCACCGCCCCGGCCCGAAGAGTCTCCGACACCAACCCCGAGGGATGACGCAGCAGAGGACGACCGCATCTAAGGTGGCGCGCACAGGTGGAAAGAGACCTCAACCAACTGGGCGTGCTGCACTGGAAGCGGCTGGCCAAAGATTGTGCCGGCTGGAGAGGCTTATTGGTTGACGCCCATGTTCACCCCAAACTGTGGCGCCACCTAAGTAAGTAACGTGAAAAAGTTATTCATGCCAGACTAAAACCAACACTTGTCCAAAATGGAGTTATACCCGACCGTCAATTCGGGCTTAGACAAGAATACTCAACAATACAGCAGACACACAGGATTATAAATAAAATTTCGAATGATTTAGAAAAAACTAGATACTAGGAGGTCTCAAAAGGAATATGGAAAGAACTGTACGGACTAGGCAAACAATGTCCTAGGCGAGAACAGCGAGCGATAAGGGGCGCTCGGAGTCAATATAACTCCCAACGCTTCGGGTGGATTAAAAAAAACGCTTTTGCCAGAACACAAAAAATTTAAATAAAAAGTTAAACACCAAGCAATTGTAAAGGACGTCTTGGTCAGAACGTTTGTATTGGCAGATATAAGTTTGTGGTAGTTCGTGCACCCTAGCCGTGGTGCAATGGTAAATATCATCGACTGTCGAGCGGAAGGTCTGTCGAGCGGTCTGTAGTTCAAAGTCCATAGTCAAAGGAATGCAACTCCTATAGGGAAAAATTTTCCAACATGATTGCTTGGGAAGTGGCCAAAAATACTGATGAACAACTCAAATTCACACTCTGTGTGGGCAGTTCTAGTATAACACCATAATGGCATGGAACATTTGCTGGGAACTACAACCAACGTAAAAATTCAGTCGAGTTCCTCTCCTCCAATCTAGGACAACCACCCCTGCAGAATAGTGAACGAACATCTACGACCTAAACCATCTGCACTCGGTCCAGGTTGTATGAAAAACATCATAAGAGTACAACTCTTGAACCTGTGCTACTATAATAGTGCCCTCTTCCGAACGACAAAGTTGACGCTATACAAGGCCATTATCATCCTGGTCCTTCTGTAAGGTGCAGAAGCATGCACACATATCAAAAGCGGATGAGGAAGTCCTTGGCCGTTCCGAGAGAAAGATTCTGCGTGCGATTTTCGGACCTATAAATGGACGAAAACATTTAACTACAAGCTTTACGGCTGTACAGCGATATGAGCCTAATCAGACGCGTACAGATTCAACGCCTAAGATGGCTCGGCCATGCAGAGAGAATGGACACGTATGTTCCAGCCCGGAGTTTTTGAATTCAACCCCGAGGGAAGAAGCAACAGAGAACGACCGCACCTAAGATGGCGCACATAGGTGGAAGGACCTCAGCCAACTGGCAATGGAAAAGGCTAGCAAAAGATCGTGTTAGTTGGAAGGGCATGTTCGTTGAGGCCCAGGTTCACCCCGAACTGTAACGCCCGATAAGAATAAGAAACTTTGAAATTTAATTACCATCGTCGCAAAGGCACTCTACGACGCTCTGACCACGTGTTCTCTTTGGAATCATACGCTTGCAAGAAATTTGATTCAACTGCACTATGACCAAACACATATAACTTTGCACCAACAACTGCTACAGCATCTACCTCCCTGAAAAGAAAAAAAAAAAAAAAGGAAAGAAACACGATAACACCATAACACCAGGTCTGACAAAATGGACGATGCTCTCCATCAGTCTGTTAAAAGCTTTTATCAACCAAGGAAGAACAATACCTGCAACTTGGTGAAAACCACCTAAACACTTACCCCGCACTGGACATCGGTGCGCCCTTCGTCTGTTTTCCCGTCATCGGGTCGTATATATCGACGGTTGTCACACGTTCGCTGCGAATTAGGCTTCGTCCTACAATAAAAAATTGCCGATACGTGCAACGAGGACGCGTTCTAGAATAATAGCCATCGTACTACTCGTTCTATTGTCATATTCCAATTTACAATTTCATTACCTGTAACTTTGTAACAGTGCCCTTCGGTCCGGCAACAAGTGGTAATGCTTCGCCTCGTCGACTAGCTTCCTACACTCGGAGGATGAATCAATAATCTCTTCGCTGCACACATGATCGATCAGATACTGTGGGGATAACCGTGCCAAACGAACATAAGAAAAGACATCAGGAAACAAGGCCGATCGCTCCTCCTTGTTGTAATTTAACCATCGCATGCAAGCTTCAAATATTTTCTCTTCAGTGTTAACCTCTAATTCATCTCGCCGAATAAGTTCGATCAATTGGTCAGAGGTAATGCGGACGAATTCATCTGACTCCGTGATCTCAGAGAAGTGGCGATTGATGTATTTGTCAGCGGCTTGAACCAAATCATTGCAATCCAACGAGTCGGCCCACTGACGAATTTCCAGAGCATTATGAGCATCCAAACTGCACATAGAAGCCATGTAAAACATATACGACCTTTACCAGCATACATACGTACCATAAGCTAAGGAACTTGGCGCACGCATCTCTCACTTTGTTCAATTGAAGAAAGGACGCGCCAACCAACAGGCTCTGTGCGTTCTGGTTGTCAATTCGAACAGTAGCACTGTACGCGTAATTGATTAAATTCTCAAGGGCACTACGAGCAGAGATAAAGCAATCATATAAGAAATTCTGACAAGTCAAACCGGCCGACTAACTAGGGTTCGATTTCCTTCATTGTAATCTCCTCCATTCGACTCTCGGCCATGTTGTTGGTGAACATTGCATGGAAATACGGAATCGCTCCGGCCAAAATGATTTTATGGGCAGAGAACAATTGATCCTCCACCTAAGTATTTACTCAAATGAAAAGACCCATCTCCGAGTTAGCTTTAACTCACCTGAAGCTTAACATCACATAAATTTCCTTGAAGCCGCATCTGATTCATCAGCGCTAGGCTCTCGCCCAGCAGGCCGTCGTTGTAGAACATTTCAAACTTTTCCATTCTGTTTTCGGTTAGACTCATTTTGGTTTTTTTTTTGTTACTATTGATTTCTATTTTCTATTTTCTGTTTCTTAAAAAAAATACAAAAAGCTGTCAGCTGTCAAATTTTGTTTTGCTCTAGTGATTAATTTATTAGACGCTATAAGTCACTAAGTTTTTACGGACTTATGTAAGTTAATTAATTCTACATTAATTTATTTAAAAAAATATTTTTATTACTACATATGTAGCTCTGAAGGCCAGAGCTTTCCCTTACACTTGCTAATGAAGACTCTATTACAATTTCCCTATCACTATCTTATAGGGGGTGGCCGTGGTGCAGTGGTTAACATCATCGACCGCCGAGCGGAAGGTCTATAGTTCAAATTCGCTTCATAGCCAAGAAAAAGTAATTCTTATACGGACAAAAAGTATGCAACGTAGTTGTGAAGGGAAAGTGACCAGACGTACTGCTGCAGGCATAACACTCACAGCATATGGTCAACTGAAATTCATCCTCTGCGTATGCAATACTAAAGTGCTTGAACGAATTACTATGGACTATTACCAACGCGGAATTTGGTCGGCTCTCATCCTATCTAGGACAACTTCCTCTGGGCGCCTGAGCTGCATTGCCAAAGGCCTTGCAGGAGGCTTCAAAAAGGGCACCCTGGCTCTTCGGAACTGCGAGGGTAATCTTGTCACCGACCCGCAGGGAATAGTGGATGTATTTAAGCAGCACTTCCAGCAGCTGCTTAATGAGCATGACCAAGAGAGAGTGGTAGGGACCGAGGAAATCCCAACTCGAGCCGCTGAAGTAGTCCTCCCACCCAGCATCGAAGAAGTCGGCACAGCTATTCAGAAGCTAAAGAACAACAAGGCCGCAGGCTCAGATGGCTTGCCATCAGAGCTCTTCAAGGTTGGCGGCGATGTTCTGGCAGGGAGCATGCACCAGATCATCTGCAGAATTTGGAAAGATGAAAGCATGCCCGACGACTGGAATACCAGCTCTATTTGCCCCATCCACAAAAAAGGCGATCCTACCTCTTGCAAGAACTATAGAGGTATATCCCTGCTCAATGTCGCATACGAGATCCTGTCCAGCGTCTAAAACCATTTTGCACCGCACTAATCGGCAGCTACCAGTGCGGCTTCCGGCCCGGCAAATCAACTATAGACCAAAAGACCAACGAGTTTCGAATCGATACACACCATCTTTTCATCGATTTCAAAGCCGCATACGACAGCATTCATCGTGAAGAACTGTTTGGCGCGATGACCGAATTCGGGATCCCGGTAAAACTGATCCAGTTGTGTCGCGCCACGCTAAAAAACACGCGATGCACCGTACAACTCGGTTCTAGGACCTCTGAACCATTCGAAACATGCACCGGATTTCGGCAAGGAGATGCGTTGTCATGTGACTTCTTCAACCTGGTGCTGGAGCAGATAGTGCGACGGGCAGGCGTCAACAGGGAAGGCACTATCTTTCACAAGTCCATCCAGCTGCTAGGATACGCGGATGATATCGACATCATCGCGAGTTCTCGCCGTGGCATTGTGGAAGCATTCACGGCGATTGAAGAACAGGCGAAACGAGTTGGGCTTAAGATCAATGAGGACAAAATGAAATTCATGCTGTCAAGCAAAGACCAATCCGTCGCTCACCACCTGGGACAAAATATAACAATTGAGATCTACAATTTCGAGGTACCTAGTTAAGGAGTTTGTCTACCTCGGGGCAAACGTAAATTCCACAAATGACACCACAGTGGAGATCCGGCATAGAATCGCCCTTGGCAACCGCTGCTACTTCGGCTTGTCCAAACAACTGGGGTCAAAACTCCTCACTCGAAAGGCCAAAGTCATGCTTTACAAAACGCTCATTCTGCCAGTCTTGCTGTACGGAGCCGAAAGCTGGACGATAAGCAGGACAGCGGAGCTGATTTTGGGTTCTTTCGAAAGAAAAATTCTGCGCCGGATATTTGGTCCTGTCTGTGAGGAAGGTGAATGGAGAAGAAGACACAACCGCGAACTCTACGAGCTGTACCAAGATGTGGATGTAGTCCGGAAGGCAAGGATCCGTCGACTACACTGGCTCGGCCACATCAAGCGCATGGACATCAACGCTCAACGCAACGAAGCAGCGTGCCCGGGACCGTCAAGGATGGAAAGCAGCTATAGCTTAGGCTTAGATTCTTCATGGATCGCTGGCCTGATAAGTAAGTAAGTAAGTAAAGTAATATGCCGATAACCTGCCTGCAACCAAGATCTGTCATCATACAAAAAATGTGATTTAATGTGATGACTGATGAGGTAACATACATAGTCTCTTTCATATTTATATATACAGATGGTACGGAACCCTTCGTGCGCGAGTCCGACTCGCACTTGGCCGGTTTTTTTTTTCAATGATTATTTCGTGATCATGTCGATCTGGACTTCCCGCAATCCATTTTCATGCGGAGCCCAGAAAGTCTAGTGACCTTTTACCTTTCTTATTCTTACTTTTATACAATTTTAACCGGGCCAAATGGGTTTTAATTTGGGTAATTTCATGGGAAAGGATGGGGTGAAGAGGGTGAGTATGGCTGGGGTTTGTGTTCAATGTTTCCTCGAGATTTTTGATTAGTTGG
This sequence comes from Eumerus sabulonum, assembly GCA_951905685.1. Lineage (NCBI taxonomy): Eukaryota > Metazoa > Arthropoda > Insecta > Diptera > Syrphidae > Eumerus > Eumerus sabulonum. Next base: position 15,148,164 of record OX645060.1, read on the forward strand.
TGATGAGCTTCCAGGTCAATGATGTGGATGAATTCTCGCGGTTCCGATATCTATTTTGACCAATAGTGAATTTGAGTAGTCCAAATACTGGACTTCTGCGTGGCTGGCAGATATCAGGAACGCTAATAATGTTAGTAGTCGCATTACCACGCCGGCGAAGGGGATTTCTCCCGTTCCGCCACAATACTATGTGGCTACTGAGGATCCCGCGTTGCGCACGTTTGTTGGGCGTGGTTCACTAGGGACGTTCTTAGGGTCCTCTAATGATATTAAATGCACCCACTGTTTCTAGTTCCATTTCGGTTCTTCACTTGTGCCACGGGTTCTGCACTTCATTTATATATTTTTTTCACTTTAATTATTTCACTGGTACCGCAAGGGGTTTCACTTTCTGTATTTGTTTAATACCACCCTATTTGTTGTTTACTTTATTAGTGTTCTCGGGTTTGTCACGTTACTTATTTACTAGGGTTCTCGGGACCAATAGAACGTACGGAGTTACGGCGGCGGCTACTTGAGGCGACTTACTGTAATTTTGGTTCTTCCTTTTTTCCCTAACGCGATTGGCGTTGGAGACGCGGCGGCTACTTGAGGCGACTGGTTTCCTGTGGACGGCGCGGCGGCTACTTGAGGCGACTTACTGGCACTTTCACTAGGAGGAAAATCACTTATTCACTCGCGAACGAACACTATTAGTCCCTGCTCGGGCGCCAGTTAATTTATTCTACATTAATTTATTTAAAAAAAATATTTTTTATTACTAGCTCTGAAGGGCAGAGCTTTCCCTTACACTTGCTTATGAAGACTCAATTACAATTTTCCTATCACTATCTTAAATACTAGAAAAAATGCGTACTCAGCTGCAGCATCCGATGTTGGAGTCGGTGGGTGTTTGTTTATGCGCGCTATCCGATTGGTGCCGGGCAGCGCGATGTTTACTGTGGATTTCACGGGAACCGCCTGGATGTTGATTTTGCTATTTCGTGGGAACAGCTTCTTTGATTTTGCTGTGTCATTTGAATATGGTTTTCTTCGGAATCGCTTCCGCAATGTCTAGTGTGCCAACTTGAACAAACGTTAGAAAAATGTATAAAGTTCTAATTGTCCATTTTTAAATTGACTATGCCTAGGTAGATGTCTGGAAGATACTAATAGAGGTCTGCATGAATACACTTTCCAGCTTTAAATGAGTCCAGTACTTCAGTGTCCTTTACTTACTTACTTACTTAGGTGGCGCTACAGTCCGTGGTGAACCTGGGCCTCAACCAACAAGCGTCTCCAGCTGGCACGGTCTTTGGTCAGCTGTTTCCAGCGCCGCACGCCCAGTTGGTTAAGGTCTCCTTCCACCTGCGTGCGCCACCGATGATGCGGCCGTCCTTTGCAGCGCCTTCCTTCCGGAGTGGATTCGAAGACTCTTCGGGTCGGAGCTGTATTTTCCATGCGCTCTACATGGCCTAGCCACCTCAGACGCTGTATCCGCAGACGTCGTACCAGGCCGATGTCGCTGTACAACCCGTACAGTTCTTAGTTATATCTTCTCCTCCATACACCGTTTGAACAAACTTGACCGTAGATAGTACGCAGAATTTTCCTCTCGAATCGACCAAGGGCATCTTCATCCGCTTTTGTTAAGGTCCAAGCCTCTGCGCCGTAAAGGAGGACTGGGATGATCAAGGTCTTATATGGTGTCACCTTGGTTTTCCGAAAGAGGGCTCTACTTCTCGATTGCCTCTTGAGCCCAAAGAAACAGCGGTTAGCAGGAGTGATTCTGCGTTTTATCTCAGCGCTGATGTTGTTGTCGCTGGTCATCAGTAGGCCAAGGTAGACGAATTCTATGACCACTTCAAAGTTATATCCGCCCATTATGACGTTCTGGCCAATACATCGGTGTTGACCGCGTCTTTTAGATGAAAGCAGATATTTGGTTTTACCCTCATTAACCATGAGACCCATCTTAGGCGCTTCTACCTCAAGCTTACAAAGGCTTCATTGACGTCTCGCTGTGTCCGTCCAATCGCGTCAATGTGGTCGGCATACGCAAGTAATTGCGTATACTTGAAATAAGTCGTACCTCTTATGTCGTCCAGTGACTCTTGCACGATCTTTTCAAGCACGTCACCTTGCCTAAATCCTTTTTCAACATCAAAGGCTTCGGTTTGCTTATTAACGTCCTTAATGGAGCAGCGAGAATACTCCATTGTCATCCTGCACAGTCGGACGAGTTTGGCAGGGATGTTAAAACTAGACATGGCTTTGTATAGCTCATCTCTATACACGCTGTCATATGCAGCCTTGAAATCGACGAAAAGGTGGTGAGTTTCTGGGTCTTCTCCGAGATCTGCCCTAGCGTAAATATTTGGTCTATTGTGGATTTACCTGGCCTGAAACCACACTGAAAAAGCCGATCAGGTTATCCACAAACGGTTTCAGGCGTTCACACAATACGGCAGAGAAGGTCTGATGTATGTATGTATGTTGGCGTTACAGTCCAGGAAGGACCTGAGCCGAGCTTCTCTCAATCACCCATGTTGTGTGTGGTTTAATTTTCCGATAGGTGAAAGGGACCTATAGTTCATTGCCGGTTCCGAGTGGCGAATTTCGAGAAGCTTTTCATGACAATTTTACTACAAGGGGTTTTGTCAGAACCCCGCTGAGGAGAAACACCGTGAAAACATGTTCGATGACATGGCTGTGTCGGGATTCAATCCCGTGTCATCGGCGTCAGAGGCCAACCCACTACCCACTGCGCCACGGTGCTCTCAGAGAAGATCTGATATGCGATGTTAAGGAGACGTATTCCCCTATAGTTGGCGCAGTTATAGGGGTCTCCTTTCTTATGGACCGGGCATTGCTTCGTCATGCTTTCCTCCGACCATACCTTGCATACACCTTACCAGCTCATCTCCTTACCACCTTAAGAAGCTCAGCAGACAGGCCGTCTGCGCCCGTGGCTTTATTAGACTTAAGTCTGGATATCGCTATTTTGACTTCATCTAGGTCGGGTGGACGGAATTCTCTTACATCGTCGTCCATTACGTACGGATCGTTCTGCCTGACAACGGTATCTTGCCTGTTATCGCCGTTATACAGTCTGCAGAAAAGGTATTTCCAAATCCTCAGCATCGACTGTGTCTCTACCACCAGTTCTCCATTTTCGTCCCTGCAGGCCGCCGCTCTGGCTTTGTAGCCATGGTATGTTCGTTTTACCTTAATGTTGTCGCTCACATGCTATACGAGTGTTTTCTTATGCAATCCGATGGTCAATGCAAGTAGATCTTCTTCTACGTGTTGCTCCGGAACACGTTCCCACAATCTGCCGGTGAAATCCACGGTCAAGGCTACTGGATCCTATCACTGCGGGTTAATGCCGCTGGCGCTGTGCTAACTGAAATCAACGTTAGATTTCTTTCAAATATTTTCAAATTTTTACTAAACTCATTCAAAATTTTCGATCAAATCTCAGTACGACATCGGAGCGCGCTGTTGATAACTCTTCCGTCAATATTTTTCGATTCCTGCTAATTTTATTGTTCAGGTCCTATCAAATTCCATTATTTTCTCACCCTCAGATCTGGCTCAGGGTTACATGATAATCAATAGAACAGAAGAAATGTTTTTCTTATCTTCATACAGAAAGGATTCTAAGAAAGAAGAATCCAAAAAGAAAGTGGACGATGGCAGGTTTAAGATGTTCTACAACGATCTTATGTTTAGCGAGAGTCTGTCGTTGATGAACGAGATGCGACGTCAGGGAAATTTGTGTGATGTAACGCTTAAGGTGAGTTAAACAACTAGACAGTCCATAGTTCCCTATCTAGGTGTCTTCCTTCCCCTTCTTCTAAATCCATATCCATTTTATATTGTGCCCGAATTTTTTCCCGGCGTTTTTCCTTTGGGGCTTTGCTGTTCGGAAAATTCCTGTGACTAAGGAGAGTTCCTCGAGTTCCCATGGCTCCATTTTCCAGTTTCCTCGTCCTTATTTTGTTGAGGGATGTTAAAGGTGCTGGGGTCCAGTTTCCAAGGACATCAGGACATAGGAAGCTGGGAATGAGAGCAAACTTATCGCACCCTCCCCATTTTCTAAATCGATTTCTACGTCCATTCCGGCAATCAATTGCTGGTAAGTCTACTTACCTATTTACTGACTTGCACTACAGTCCAGTGTGTGCCTGGGCCTCAACCAACAGGCTTTTAGCTGGCACGGTCTTTTGGCAGTTATTTCCAGTGACGCACTGCCAGTTGGTTAAGGTCCCCTTCAACTTGTGTGGGCCATCCTTAGATTCGATTGTCCTCTGTTGCGTTGTCCCCCGGGGTTGGACTCGAAGACTCTTCGACTCTTTGAGCCGAAGTAGTGTTATCCATTCGCTGCATATGGCCTAGCCACCTTAGACGTTGGATCCGTAGATGCCCTACTAAGCCGATGTCGCTAAACAGCCCGCATAGTTCATCGTCGTATCTTCTCCTCCACTCGCCGTTTATACAAACGGGACCATAGATTGAACGCAGAATTTCCCGACTAATGGCCTCATCCGTTCTGGTTAAGATTCAGGCCTCTGCGTCATAGAGAAGAACCGGGATGATTAAGGTCTTGTATAGCGCAACCTTGGTCTTTCGAGCGAAAAATCTACTACATTGCCTTTTGAGCCCAAAGAAGCAACGGTTGGCAAGAGTAATTCTGCATTTTATCTCAGCGCTGGTGTTGTTGTCGCCGGTCATCAGTGAGCCAAGGTAGACGAATTCCTTGACCACTTCAAAGTTACATCAATATTATAGCCGCCAATAGTGACGTTCTGGCTAAGACCTCGGTGTTGTGCATCTTACTTTGATGAGAGCATACATATATTTGATCTTGCCCTCGTTTACCTTCACACCCACTTTAGCCGCTTCTGCATCAATGCTCACAAAAGCTTCATTGACGTTGATCCTGAAAAGATCACATTACAGTATCGCCCTGCCGGAACCTATCACTTTGTCCACGAATGCTTTCAGGCGTTCACACAGAAAAGATCTTATACGCGATGTTAAGGAGGCTTATTCCCCGAGTCTTATTCCTCTCTTCTGACCATATCCTACAGATGAGCATGTGCATGTTTCCAACCAACTCATCTCCAATTGCTTTAAATAGCACAGCAGGCAGGCCGTCTGCGGGAGCAGCTTTATTAGACTTTAGTTTTGATATCGTTATCTTAACCTCATCTCAGTCGGATGGATAGAGGGTATGAATGGTGCGTTCTGCCTGTCAGGGGTATCTTGACCATCTTCACCGTTATGCAGTGCGCAGAAATAGTCTTTCCATATTCACAGCATCGACTGTGATGTGGCTCTATGGCTTTCGCATGTTCATCTCCTCGATCACGCGGTTCTCGTGCTCTTGCTTTTTCCCTCTAAAAAGCGCATGCTCCTCCTTTCTTCTTCGCTCCTGGAACTCATGCACAGCTCTTGCTCGCCGATACAACGTGATCATATATGCTTTCTCTATGTGCCTGCCTGCTCTCGTCATCAAACAAGGGCCTCTCCTAGGTGGTGGCTAAAAACCTAACGTCTCTATTGCTATTCTATGGCTTGTTAAATTCGCTTTGATTCTTGAGAGAGCTTGAGGGAAACAAGATCGACGAAAGTCTTGGCGGTTTCTTGCGAATGCAGTTCTTCTTCATCTTTGGTGGCGTTACAGCCCATGAAGGACCAGAGCCAAGCTTCTCTCAGTCACCCATGTTGTGTGTGATTTATTTTCCACACAGGTGAAAGGGACCTACAGTTTAATGCCGATTCCCAACGGCTTGAGTCGAGAAGCTTTTTCATGGCCGAGGAGGAACGTCGAGAAATAAACGTCCCGTTGGTGTTATCGGGATCCGAACTCGCTCATCGTGCGCCAGAGTCCAACACACTAACCACTGCGCCACGGCGCCTTCAATACCCCGAATGCAGCTTCCCGACGTCAAATTTTGCTGGCCCTACTCGACTCCACAGTGTTCGCGATATCCGCATACGTACTTTGGCTGCAGCAAGGTAATGATCCGAGTCAACATTGGCTCTTCGGAAGACTTAGATATCCAACATGGTGAAGAAGTGTCTGGTGACTCCAATTGATCAGGAGACCGCCAGGTCACCTTATGGATATTGAGATGTGGAAATCGTGTGCTAGCTACAAGGAGATTACGTTCCGTCACAAGGTCCATTAGCTTGAATCCGTTTTTGGACGTGATGTCGTGTAGGCTGTGCTTTCCCACGACTCGTTCAAGGATGTCCTCATTACCCAGCTTCTGAGTTACCCCATCAGTATTTTCCAAAGCTTGAAGGGCCAGGATATTAGGGGTCTCCACATTTTCTTGGCTCTCTTCGTCGAACCAGAACTTGCCTTTGATGCTTCCCTTACTATACTTTTTATTGTTGATCAAACTTCTCGTGTTTGTCCTATTTCGTCGTTAGTCTCCGTACCATCTAACAGAGCAAACTGGTTGTTAATTTGTTCCTGGTATTGGCGCTGGAAATGATAGTTCTTTAAGGTTGTCGAATACGTTCTCCTAAAAAGTGCTTGTTACATCTTCTCATTGAGTACGGTCTGGAAGACACCAATTGTTTCTCCAGCTCATCCTTAGTGGATCAACAATTACTGACGCTATCTTAAATGTAGTGCGAGTAACTATTGACTATTGAGTATCTATTTAGGTGGAAAATTATACGTTCCGTGCCCATAGAATCATTCTGGTCGGTGCGATTCCGTATTTTCGTGCAATGTTCACCAACAACATGGCCGAGAGCCGTATGGGAGAGATTATAATTAAAGAGATTGACCCCAGGTGAGTGGCCAATCTGACTTGTGGGAATTCCTTACACATATAATGGGTTGTTTCCAGTGCTCTCGAGAGTCTGATCAATTACGCGTACAGTGCAACTGTTCGAATCGACTACCAAAATGCCCTGAGCCTGTTGGCGGGCGCCTCGTTTCTTCAATTGATCAAAGTTAAAGAAGCGTGCGGTGACTTCCTCATCTCACGGTTTGTAGGCTCCCAATTGTTGCACAAGCATATCATGCACTGAATGTTCCTTTTTCATTTTAGATTTAACGCCCATAATGTTCTGGGAATTCGTCAGGTGGTGGACACGTTAGATTACAAGCGCTTGATCCAAGCCGCTGACAACTACATCAATACCAACTTTTGCGAAGTCTCGGAATCGCAGGAATTTCTTCTCCTTACCTCGGTCCAATTAATTGAAATTATTGAGCGCGATGACCTGGAGGTCCACACTGAGGAAGTTGTGTTTGTAGCAAGTCTGCGATGGGTAAAATACGATAAGGACGAACGCACGCAAGAGTTTCCGGCAGTTTTTTCGAGAGTTCGCTTACCAATGTTGACGCCGCAATATCTGGTCGATCATGTCGACACCGAAGAGCTTGTTAAATCATCGCCCGAATGTAGGAAGCTGGTTGACGAGGCAAAGAATTATTACTTGTTGCCGGAGCGAAGGAATCAATTTAAAAGTGTTAGGTAGGGTGTTGGCCAAAGGGATTATAACAGTGGTAAATTGGGTATTATTCTAGAACGCGTCCTCGTTGCGCCTACCGGCAGATTTTCATTCTGGGACATTGCATCATTCGCAATGATCGTGTGACAACTGGCGATCTACAAATATATGATCCAATATCCGAGACACAGACGACGAAAACAAAGATGTCGAAGGAAGGGTAAGTGTTCGCTTTCATCTAATTGCAGTGGCAATACGAGGCGAGGTATGCCAATACTATTCCATCTGAGGTCGAGGAGTTTCCTCGTCGATTTTTCGAGCACTGATTTTGGTCTTTCTTTCCAGGGATGTAGATGATGTGGCGGTTGTTGGTGCAAAGCTATACGTTTTTGGACATAATTCTACTGCGGACTCAGCATTTCTTCAAATTTATGATTCAAAAGACAACAAGTGGTCGGAGGGCAGTAGAATGCACTTGAACCGAAGGTAAATTAATTATGGAATTGATTATCGAATAAGATGGGACTCAATCGCAAGACTGCAGTCATTTTACGTGACTCAATGGCCGCATTAAGCGGTCTAAGATCTAACTAACAAGGGGCCCCAGCCAACACGTTCTTTCGCTAGCTGTTTCCAGTTCCGCACTTCCAATTGATTATGGTCACACCTGTCTGCGCCACCGTAGATGCGGTAATCTTCTGCTTCGTCGTCCGGGTTAGATTCGAAGACTTCTCGGGCCGGAACTACGTTGTCCATGCGTTCTACATGGCCCTTACATGCTGAATCCGAAGGTGACGTATTAGACTGATGTCGTTGTATAGCCCGTACAGTTTTTCGTTGAACCTTCGACTCCAAACCTCCGTTTATACAAACGGGAGCTTAGATTAAAGGCAGAATTTTCTTCTCGAAACGATTAAGGGCTTTCTCATTCGCTTTTGTTAAAGAGCAGGCCTCCACGCTGTAGAGGTCTCTCGAAAGAGGTCCAAAAAAAACAGTGGTTGGCAAAAGTAGTTCTGCGTTTTACTTCAGCGTTAGGTTAGGTAAGTGGGTGCCCCACTGACGAAAAGCCAAGGCTCACGTAGACTACGTAGAGTCCATTGTGCCCAATTAATTATTAACCCGTTGAGACCTAGACATTTACCGTTGAGCTGAACCATCCAGACGAGGATAAGAATCTTGGTATTCTGTTCAGCCCAATGTTACTTACCTCTTCTAGTTCCAAAAGGAAGTATCTTCCTAGGAATACATTCCTTTTTTGGGCTAGCTCCGGACATTCGCACTTCTGCAGAAGTCATTGTAGGGCTGACCTAGTCGAGCTGCATGGTAAGATAGCATGCACTGCCAGTCGAATATTGCCACGATTGAACTTCAGCAGATTTTTCGTCCTTTTCTTGTTATAGACGGACCAAGTTGATCTCGCCGTTGCGCATGTATCTAGGTGACACCATCGCTTATTGGCTTTCGATAATAGCTCCGTCTCTCCCTGTAGAGCGCACTGAGTGGCGTTTTGGCCTCGGTTGCTATCTGCGCGAAATTTGCAGTTGATCCAGGCCTAGCTAGCTCGTCCGCCCTCTCGTTTCTAGAGATATTCACATGACCAGGTACCCAGCAGGGGGTCACCTCGTTTCCATCCGATATCCCTTCTAACCTCTCTTTGTAGAGTTTGACGAGTTTGGATCTTATCCATGCTTCCTGCAGAGCCCTTATTTATGCCTGGCTGTCAACATAGATGTTGATCCTTTCTCCTGAGAGATTCTCTCTGCTAATCAGGTCTGCCGCCTGCTTGATTGCGAAGTCATCCGCTTGGAAAACAATGCATCCATCATCGTGCCTATAGGAGCGATGTATATCTCGAGACTCAAAATAGACTCCGGCACCTGTGCCAACATCCATTTTGAATCCGTCGATGTAGATTGCAAGTTCATTTTCCGTGCGTACCATATCACCGGTCCATTCTTCCATGGAGGGAATTCTAATAGAGAATCTCCTCTCCCAGGAAGGAAGTTGGGTGACATAGTCCGTTACGGTTCTGAATCTTGAGGTGGCCCATCGATCCAAGACTGATACGTGTCCGTGAAGACTCTTTTTCCAGAGACCGGATTCTTGTAGTCTTAGTGCAATTCCGGTTGCGACACTCTCGCAGTATATGTCCAAGGGTGGAAGGGAAGAAGGCATGGGCTCGGATATACAGGGTAAAGTTGTTGATTGCTCTCAACCTGGCGAGATGCCAGCAACGATCCCTGTTTAAATGCCCGGATCAAGTTGACATACGGCCTCCTCGCGGCGCCCTCTGGATAGCCTCTTCAACAACGGTTGGGAGGTGAACAAACGTATGCAGCGAAATAAACCCCGACCAGAATGGCGGTTGTGCGGCGGGCTAAAATCCGCCCACGTAAAAAAACTTAAAGTTATGAATAAGCAAGATGCCTCGGATACACGGACGGATACTCGACGACGACAACGCACGAAAAAGGAACACGATTTGCGAGTTTGCTCCTGGAATGTCAGAACCCTATACAATTCCGGAGCTGCTCATAAACTAGAAGGAATCCTCACGCAGTACAAGGCGGATATTACTGCGATCCAGGAAATACGCTGGATAGGAAACGGTATGATTAGGAAGAAAAATTGCTGTCACAAAAGGCTGCACCTACTGGGATGCGGATTTGTCGTGGGAAAGCGGTTAAGGTCGAAGGTCATCGACTTTAAACCTATAAGTGATCGCCTGGCTGTGATCCGCATCAGAGGCAAATTTTATAACATCAGCCTTATATGTGCACACGCCCCTACCGACGAGGCTGAAGATCCTATCAAGGAGGACTTCTATGACCTCCTGGACAACGCCTACGGAGCTTGTCCGGAGTACGATGTAAAAATCGTTCTCGGGGACTTCAACGCCAAAATCGGTAAGGAGAACACCCTTGGCGGAGTGATCGGAAAGCACAGCCTCCACGATACAACAACAGATAACGGCTTCCGACTCGCTGACTTTGCGGCAGCTCGTAATGCGGTGATAAGTAGCACAAGATTCCCTCGCAAGCGAATCCACACAGCAACCTGGCGATCTCCGGACGGTCGAACCGCCAACCAAATCGACCATGTGCTCACTGCCGCAAGACGCTCGTCAAACATCCTGGATGTGCGAACATTCAGAGGAGCAAGCGTCGACTCTGACCACTTCCTCGTAGCAGCAAGATTCAGAGCCCGACTGTCCAATGTCAGAAAGCTGCAACCGTGGTATGATGGCGAGTGTGAGCAGAAAAAGGCAGCAACCGACGAGGCGTACCAAAAGGCGCTGCAGAGGAAAACCAGGGCAGCGCAAGGAGAGTACCGAGCCAGAAGAAGGGAGGAGAAAAAACTACTGCGACGAAAGAACAGAATCTTCGCAGCCTCCCAGCTCAAGGGTATCGAGGAGTCTAGGGATAAGCATAAAACACGAGCCTTCTACAATTGGGAAGATGAAAGCATATCCGACGACTGGAATATCAGCTCTATTTGCCCCATCCATAAAAAAGGCGATCCTACCTCTCCTGCAAGAACTATCGAAGTATATCCCAGCTCAATGTCGCATACAAGATCCTGTCCAACGTATTGTGTAAACGTCTAATGCCATTCTGCACCGCACTAATCGGCAGCTACCAGTGCGGCTTTCGGCCCGGCATCGACTATAGACCAAATTTTCAAATTTCGACAGATCCTGAAAAAGACCAACGAGTTTCGAATCGATACAAACCATCTTTTCATCGATTTCAAAGCCGTATACGACAGCATTCATCGTGAAGAACTGTTTGGCGCGATGGCCGAATTCGGGATCCCGGTAAAACTGATCCAGTTGTGTCGCGCCACGCTAAAAAACACGCGATGCACCGTGCATCTCCGTTCTAGGACCTCGGAACCATTTGAAACATGCACCGGATTTCGGCAAGGAGATGCGCTGTCATGTGACTTCTTCAACCTGGTGCTGGAGCAGATAGTGCGACGGGCAGGCGTTAACAGGGAAGGCACTATCTTCTACAAGTCCATCCAGCTGCTAGGATACGCGGATGATATCGACATCATCGCGTGTTCTCGCCGTGGCATTGTGGAAGCATTCACGGCGATTGAAAAACAGGCGAAACGAGTTGGTCTTAAGATCAATGAGGACAAAACGAAATACATTCTGTCAAGCAAAAACCAATCCGTCGCTCACCACCTGGGACAGAATATAACCATTGACAGCTACAATTTCGAGGTAGATAAGGAGTTTGTCTACCTCGGGGCAAACGTAAATTCCACAAATGACACCACAATGGAGATCCGGCATAGAATCGCCCTTGGCAACCGTTGCTACTTCGGCTTGTCCAAACAACTGGGGTCAAAGTTCCTCACTCGAAAGACCAAAGTCATGCTTTACAAAACGCTCATTCTGCCAGTCCTGCTGTACGGAGCCGAAAGCTGGACGATAAGCAGGACAGCGGAGCTGATTTTGGGTTCTTTCGAAAGAAAAATTCTGCGCCGGATATTTGGTCCTGTCTGTGAGGAAGGTGAATGGAGAAGAAGACACAACCACGAACTCTACGAGCTGTACCAAGATGTGGATGTAGTCCGGAAGGCAAGGATCCGTCGACTACACTGGCTCGGCCACATCGAGCGCATGGACATCAACGATCCAGCTAAGTGGGTCTTCGACTCCGAGCCTCCTGGTTCGAGATGAAGAGGAAGACCGAACCTCCGGTATAAAGACCAAGTAATCGCGGATGTAAGACATCTTGGTCTTGACAACTGGAAGCAGCGTGCCCGGGACCGTCAAGGATGGAAGGCAGCTATAGCTCAGCCTCAGATCCTCCATGGATCGCCGGCCTGATAAGTAAGTAAGTAAGTTCCCCTCAGCGGGGCTCTGACAAAACCCCCTGTAGTAAAATTGTCATGAAAAGCTTCTCGAAATTCGCCGTTCGGAACCGGCAATAAACTGTAGGTCCCTTTCACCTATGGGAAAATGAAATCACACACAACATGGGTGATTGAGAGAGAAGCTCGGCTCAGGTCCATCATGGACTGTAACGCCAACATACATACATAATCCTCGATTGGCAGAGTGTCGAAAATTCATATTCCACTAGGAGACAGATTTCGCACAGGATGGTCTTGCAATAGGACAGGACAGTGTGAAACACCTGGCGTTGGTCGTCTTCAAATTCTGAAAAGCGTCTTCTAACCCACGATTTGTCCTAAGTTTATATTGGGCTAAGTGTGTAACAGATTTCTCCAGCTTCAACCAGCTCTTCGTTTCTTGAGCTCTCAGCGCTCACGTCACTAGTAACTCTGTCAGAGCAGATACATAAAACTTGATTTCATTTCCTTTCGTTGCTCCAGGGTGACATGCATCAACGACGTTGCTAGTGTAGAAATCAAACGCAGCATTACTCTTGCCATACTATGGTATGGAAATATGGATTTCATCAAACTTTTGACTTCCGTCTTTGTTATTCTAGGGCCATGGGAGTTGCAGTTTTAAACGATGCAATCTACTTGTGCGGCGGTGAAATAATGACGGATCCTTGCAACACCGTTGAATGCTTCAAACTTAAAACTGGCGAATGGACTTCAGTAATTTCACTCTAGAATATCATTCGACTCCTATTTTCCATTTTGAAATTTATTTCTAGATAGCCCTGATGCTGGAAAAGCGCAATGGTCCGTGTGCTGCCTCCCTTGATGGCTATATTTATGTCCTCGGTGGCGATACGGGAAGTTCGATCTCGAACTCTGTCGAACGCTATGATCCCTTGAAGGACATGTGGATTAACGTCAAGCCAATGTTAAATAAACGTAGTAAATTCGATACGGCAATAATGAATGGGAAATTGTACGCCTGCGGTGGCTACGACGGACATTCATCCTTACAATCGGTTGAAGTATACCACCCGAATACGGACACGTGGAATTTGATGGCGCCGATGAATTGCAAGCGACGTAATTTTGGTTTGGTTGTCTATACTAAGAAACTGTGGGCAATCGGTGGTAAGTCCTTCCAAAGGTTTATAGTTTCCGATCTAACACAGCTGCCGTTTAGGGTACGATGGCGAAAAAGATCTCACTTCGGTTGAAGTCTATGATCCGGAGACTAATAAATGGACGTTTGCGCCAGCATTGAATGAATCCAGAAGTTGTGTATGCGCGGGCGTCATGCCTATTTATTGATTTTCTAAAAGAAGCCTTTTTAGATATGACCGTTACTATTATGTTATTAAAATGACTTTTACGCGAGTTGTGTGGTATTTTTTCGAATATGTTTTTTACTTACTTACTTAGGTGGCGCTACAGTCCGTGGTGGACCTGAGCCTCAACCAACAAGCGTCTCCAGCCGGCACGGTCTTTGGCCAGCTGTTTCCAGTGCCGCACGCCCAGTTGGTTGAGGTCCCCTTTCACCTGCGTGCGCCACCGCTGAGGCGGCCGTCCTCTGCCGCGCCTTCCTTCCGGAGTGGATTCGAAGACTTTACGTGTCGGAGCTGTATCTCCCATGCGCTCTACATGGCCTAGCCACCTTAGACGCTGTATCCGTAGACGTCGTACCAGGCCGAAGTCGCTGTACAACCCGTACAGTCCTTCGTTATATCTTCTCCTCCATACACCTTTGAACAAACTGGACCGTAGATAGTGCGCAGAATTTTCCTCTCGAAACGACCAAGGGCATCTTCATCCGCTTTTGTTAAGGTCCAAGCCTCTGCGCCGTAAAGGAGGACTGGGATGATCAAGGTCTTATATAGTGTCACCTTGGTTTTCCGAGAGAAGGCTCTACTTCTCAATTGCCTCTTGAGTCCAAAGAAACAGCGGTTGGCAAGAGTGATTCTGCGTTTTATCTCAGCGCTGGTGTTGTTGTCGCTGGTCATCAGTGAGCCAAGGTAGACGAATTCCTTGACCACTTCAAAGTTATATCCGCCCATGGTGACGTTCTGGCCAATACGTCGGTGTTGTCCGTCTCTTTTAGATAAAAGCAGATATTTGGTTTTACCCTCATTAACCTTGAGACCCATCTTAGCCGCTTCTACCTCAATGCTCACGAAAGCCTCATTGACGTCTTGCTGTTTTCGTCCAATTACGTCAATATCGTCGGCGTACGCAAGCAATTGCGTAGACTTGAAATAAATCGTACCTCTTGTGTTGGCCAGTGACTCTTGCACGATCTTTTCAAGCACGATGTTGAAAAAGTTGCACGACAGCGCGTCGCCCTGCCTAAATCCTTTTTTAACATCAAAGGTCTCGGTTTGCTCATTACCGACCTTAATGGAGCAGCGAGAATTCTCCATTATCATCCTGCACAGTCGGACGAGTTTGGCAGGGATGTTAAAACTAGACATGGCTTTGTACAGCTCGTCTCTATATACGCTGTCATACGCGGCCTTGAAATCGACGAAGAGGTGGTGAGTGTCGATTTGGTATTCCTGGGTCTTCTCCAAGATCTGCCGTAGCGTAAATATTTGGTCTATTGTGGATTTACCTGGCCTGAAACCACACTGATAAGAGCCGATCAGGTTATCCACAAACGGTTTCAGGCGTTCACACAATACGGCAGAGAAGATCTTATATGCGGTTAAGGAGACTTATTCCCCTATAGTTGGCGCAGTTATAGGGGTCTCCTTTCTTATGGACCGGGCAAACGATGCTGAGATTCCATTCGTCGGGCATGCTTTCCTCCGACCATACCTTGCAAATGAGATGGTGCATGCACCTTACCAGCTCATCTCCAGCCGCGCCATTCCTGCGGAAGCATCTCTCCATCTCCTCGATCTCACGCTTTCCGTGCTCTCTCTTCTTTCTTCTGAAAAGCGTGTGTTCCTCTCTTCTCTTCTGCTCATAGATTTCGCGAGCAGCTCTCGTCCGTCGTTGCAGCACGGCCTTATACGCCTCTTGTTTTGCTGCATGGGCTTGTTCGCATTGTTCATCGAACCAGGGGTTTCTAGGTGGTGGCTGTTTGAAACCCAGCAACTCTGAGGCAGCATCTCTGACGGCGCTCTGGCAATGAGCCCATTCCTGCTCTATTGTTTGTGCTGCTCTGGGCGGATTTTGAGAGAGCTTTGAGGAGACACGATCGGCAAAGATTCTGGCAGTCTCTTGCGATTGTAGCTTTCCAACGTCAAATTTACGTAGTCCTACTTGACTCCTAAGCATTCTTGATATCCTCATTCGTACCTTGGCTACAACAAGGTAGTGGTCCGAGTCGATGTTGGCCCCTCGGAAGGTTCGTACGTCGAGAATACAGGAGGAGTGTCTGGCGTCGATCGCAATGTGATCAATCTGGTTGGTGGTCGATTGATCACAAGACCGCCAGGTACCCTTGTGGATGTTGAGATGGGGGAATCGCGTGCTTGCTACAAGGAGGTTACGCCCCGCTAGGAAATCGATTAGCCCTAATCCGTTGTCGGATGTGGTGTTATGGAAGCTATGCTTTCCTATGATCGACTCAAATATGTCCTCTTTGCCCAGTTTTGCATTAAAATCCCCTAGGACTATTTTTGGGCGCAGTGGTTAGTGTGTTGGACTCTGGCGCATGAAGAGCGAGTTCGGATCCCGATAACACCAACGCCATCGAATGTTTATTTCGCGACGTTCCTCCTCGGCGGGGTACTGGCAAAACCCCCCGTAGTAAACTTGCCATGAAAAAGCTTCTCGACTCACGCCGCTCGGAATCGGCATAAAACTGTAGGTCCCTTTCACCTGTGTGAAAAATAAAAACACACACAACATGGGTGATTGAGAGAAGCTTGGCTCTGGTCCTTCATGGGCTGTAACGCCACCAAGGAAGAAGAAGGACTATTTTTGTGTCGTAGCTGGGACATTGGGCATATGTTCTGTCTAGGAGATCGTAGAATTCTTCTTTGAGTCGATCGTCCTTTTCTTCCGTTGGGGCGTGAGCGCATATTAAGGTAATGTTTCCAAATTTGGCTTTGATGCGGATTGTTATGAGGCGTTCGCTTACATCTCGGAAGCTTAAGACTTTTTGTCGGAGTCTTCCTCTAATAACGAATCCGCACCCGAATAGGCGCTGTTTGTTCTCCTTGTAGCAGTTCCCGTAGTAGATGTCGCAGTTTTTCATCCGTTTTTTGCCTGGTCCATCCCATCGCACTTCTTGGAGTGCGGTTATATCTGCTTTATAGCAGTTGAGGGTTTGCTCCAATTGATCGCCTGCACCCGGTCTGTTAAGGGACCTCACATTCCAGATGCAGACTCTCAAGTCCGTTAGTCGTTTGCAGGGGTCGTCAGCTTTCTATCCGTCCGTATCCGAGGCTTGTTGTCGTTTCGGAAAAAGTAGGTTTTTACGTGATAGGGATGTTACCCCTAAGCACAACCCCCAACCTGGAGGGCCCAGGTGTTGTTTTTTGGTTCCTCAATTTCAGCAAAGAGAATTGGGCCCTTTCGCATCCCTTAGGAACACGTAACATAAATCAATCTTCTATCTTCTGACAGCTTGCATGTCGCTCCAGCTCCACCAGTTGCAAAGTTTTATTTCGTCGGTGATTGGCTAACTAGAGTGGGGAGCATCATTGACACCGAAATTTCCACAACGGCGTTCACTTACGGCATTCTCACCGTACACTTTACGAAATTTTCGGTATGTTTCTGCAACCTGTAAAAAGGTAATATCGCAAAAACACCGTCACACCGCGTATTTCTGTAGATATTTCCCGCATTTCTAAGTCAAGATAACCAGAAGACTTTTCTCGGGGACAGGTCCCATGTCTATACATTGCCCCAAAGCTGACAGCTGATGATGCAAGTACCGGTTATGTCAAGACTGTTCAAATCCTCCTTCTTGTAAAGAGAATCAATCGGTTTAGCATAGTAACATCTTCCGCGTAAGTTTGCAAGTATACCTTAGAGGTATTAAGAGCCTTGAGCAGAGGTTAAAACACCACACATCACAGCAGCGGAGACAGAACCTCTCCTTGTGGGCAGAACTGACGCATTGGTAAAACTGTTGTTAATGTAATGTCCAGAATGACAGCTTGAAGCTTGGTACCTTCCAGTGAAGGTGATTCCCGTGATTCAATAATTCAGCTGAAGCTTATGTTTTGATGAAGAGCAGTCGGTGGTTGGGGCTGACAATAGGCTTCCTACTTTACCTGTCACCTATAGAGCGCTGTGGCAATGGACACATTGTGAAAAGTCTCCACGCCCTCTTCATGTTTCACATCTTATTCGCAGGCAATCTGTGGAGATAATAGTCCCGAATCCGGCTGGCTGTTAGAAACAATCTGCACATCTTGGCCCTCATCGTAATGAACGACTTGACACCAACAGAGCTAAGATTATCGCTCTTGAATTTCTTGAGATCTGGGATCGATTTCTCAGGATCGTATATTTCACGCCTTTGAGTAGCATTGTCTGCAACCTCTTGGCCTTCGGCTTAAAGTAGTAGAACTCCCTTGGTGTGGTTGAAAATAGGCTGAAGCTTTTCCTTGCAAGGGCGTTGTGGTTTCTGGTGCTGCTGTTGTTGTCGCTGCTTCTGCTTTTGTGTCTGTATCAGTTGCGGCTTCTGAGGCATTTTCTCTTTCAGCTGAGCCAAGCACTCTACTGTCCTTTCTTTTTCGGTTTGCCGCCTTCTCATGAGCCTGTCAATTACGGCAACGAGTTTGGCTTGAAGAATCCTTTCCCCGTTTTCGGGCTTCTCGGTCTCCAAGATTGAGAAGACCTTCAGATTTTCTGCCGATGCGACGAGCAAGAGGTACTAACCAAGTTAAGTTTTGGGTTCACACGCTCCCTTCGCTTATTTTACTTCGTAATCTCTCTTGGGACTACACTTATTCAACGTCAAATACTGCCGATCTTGCTCGACGCCGCAGTTCCCGCGATTTTGATCGACAGCGCAAAGCCAGTACGATTTCGACAGTGATCTTGGTCGGCAGCACGGTGGCAGAGCCCGCATTCTTGATCGATGGCGCATTACCCGTGATCTTGGTTGATACCGCGTGCCTGCGATCTTGATTGCAGACGCGCAGAGCCCGAGATCTTAATCGACGGCGCAAAGCCTACAATTTTGATCGACGGTGCAGTGGCCGCGATCTTATTTGACGGCGTAGTGCCCGAGATTCTAATCGACGGCGCAGAGCCCATAATCTTGATCGACGGTACAGTGGCCGCGATCTTGATCGACGATGCAGTGGCGGTGATCTTGATTGACGGTGCAGTCGCCGCGATCTTGATGGAAGGTATAGTGGCCGTGATCTTGATTGATAGTGCGGTGCCCGCGATTTTGATGAGAGGCGCACAGTGCCCGCGATCTTGATCGACGCCACAGTGTACACGATCTCGATCGACGGCGCAGTGCCCACGAACTTAATTAACGACGCAGTGACTGAGGTCCTAATCGACGGCGCAGTGCCCGAAATCTTAGTGACGGTACAGTGGCGGTGATCTTGATTGACGGTGCAGTGGCCGCGATCTTGATCGATGCCGCAGAGCCCGCGATCGTGGTCAACGCTGCAGTTCCCGTGATCTTGATCGACGGCGCAGATGTTGCGATCTTGATCGATGGCGCAGAGCCTACGGTTTTAATTGACGCCGCAGACACCACGGTCCTGATCGACGGCGCTGAGCCCGTGGTCTTGATCGACGCCGCAGGGACCAAAATCTTGATCAATGGCATAAGGCCCGCGATCTTGATCGACGGCATAAAGCCCGCGATCTTGATCGACGGCATAAAGCCCGCGATCTTGATCGACGGCAAAAAGCCCGCGATCTTGATCGACGGCATAAAGCCCGCAATCTTGATCGACGGCATAAAGCCCGCGATCTCGATCGACGGCATAAAGCCCGCGATCTTGATCGACGGCATAAAGCCCGCGATCTTGATCGACGGCATAAAGCTCGCGATCTTGATCGACGGCATAAAGCCCGCGATCTTGATCGACGGCATAAAGCCCACGATCTTGATCGACGGCATAAAGCCCACGATCTTGATCGACGGCATAAAGCCCGCGATCTTGATCGACGGCATAAAGCCCGCGATCTTGATCGATGGCATAAAGCCGGCCATCTTGATCGACGGCATAAAGCCCGCGATCTTGATCGACGGCATAAAGCTCGCGATCTTGATCGACGGCATAAAGCCCGCGTTCTTGATCGACGGCAAAAAGCCCACGATCTTGATCGACGGCATAAAGCCCACGATCTTGATCGACGGCATAAAGCCCGCGATCTTGATTGATGGCATAAAGCCCGCGATCTTGATCGACGACATAAAGCCCGCGATCTTGATCGACGGCATAAAGCCCGCGATCTTGATCGATGGCATAAAGCCGGCCATCTTGATCGACGGCATAAAGCCCGCGATCTTGATCGACGGCATAAAGCTCGCGATCTTGATCGACGGCATAAAGCCCGCGTTCTTGATCGACGGCAAAAAGCCCACGATCTTGATCGACGGCATAAAGCCCACGATCTTGATCGACGGCATAAAGCCCGCGATCTTGATCGACGGCATAAAGCTCGCGATCTTGATCGACGGCATAAAGCCCGCGATCTTGATCGACGGCATAAAGCCCACGATCTTGATCGACGGCATAAAGCCCACGATCTTGATCGACGGCATAAAGCCCGCGATCTTGATCGACGGCATAAAGCCCGCGATCTTGATCGATGGCATAAAGCCGGCCATCTTGATCGACGGCATAAAGCCCGCGATCTTGATCGACGGCATAAAGCTCGCGATCTTGATCGACGGCATAAAGCCCGCGATCTTGATCGACGGCAAAAAGCCCACGATCTTGATCGACGGCATAAAGCCCACGATCTTGATCGACGGCATAAAGCCCGCGATCTTGATTGATGGCATAAAGCCCGCGATCTTGATCGACGACATAAAGCCCGCGATCTTGATCGACGGCATAAAGCCCGCGATCTTGATCGACGGCATAAAGCCCGCGATCTTGATCGACGGCATAAAGCCCACGATCTTGATCGACGGCATAAAGCCCACGATCTTGATCGACGGCATAAAGCCCGCGATCTTGATCGACGGCATAAAGCCCGCGATCTTGATCGATGGCATAAAGCCGGCCATCTTGATCGACGGCATAAAGCCCGCGATCTTGATCGACGGCATAAAGCTCGCGATCTTGATCGACGGCATAAAGCCCGCGTTCTTGATCGACGGCATAAAGCCCGCGATCTTGATCGACGGCATAAAGCCCGCGATCTTGATCGACGGCATGAAGCCCGCGATCTTGATCGACGGCATAAAGCCCGCAATCTTGATCGACGGCATAAAGCCCGCGATCTCGATCGACGGCATAAAGCCCGCGATCTTGATCGACGGCATAAAGCCCGCGATCTTGATCGACGGCATAAAGCTCGCGATCTTGATCGACGGCATAAAAGCCCGCGATCTTGATCGACAGCATAAAGCCCACGATCTTGATCGACGGCATAAAGCCCGCGATCTTGATCGACGGCATAAAGCTCGCGATCTTGATCGACGGCATAAAGCCCGCGATCTTGATCGACGGCATAAAGCCCACGATCTTGATCGACGGCATAAAGCCCACGATCTTGATCGACGGCATAAAGCCCGCGATCTTGATCGACGGCATAAAGCCCGCGATCTTGATCGATGGCATAAAGCCGGCCATCTTGATCGACGGCATAAAGCCCGCGATCTTGATCGACGGCATAAAGCTCGCGATCTTGATCGACGGCATAAAGCCCGCGATCTTGATCGACGGCATAAAGCCCGCGATCTTGATTGATGGCATAAGGCCCGCGATCTTGATCGACGACATAAAGCCCGCGATCTTGATCGACGGCATAAAGCCCGCGATCTTGATCGACGGCATAAAGCCCGCGATCTTGATCGACGGCATAAAGCCCACGATCTTGATCGACGGCATAAAGCCCACGATCTTGATCGACGGCATAAAGCCCGCGATCTTGATCGACGGCATAAAGCCCGCGATCTTGATCGATGGCATAAAGCCGGCCATCTTGATCGACGGCATAAAGCCCGCGATCTTGATCGACGGCATAAAGCTCGCGATCTTGATCGACGGCATAAAGCCCGCGATCTCGATCGACGGCATAAAGCCCGCGATCTTGATCGACGGCATAAAGCCCGCGATCTTGATCGACGGCATAAAGCCCGCGTTCTTGATCGACGGCAAAAAGCCCACGATCTTGATCGACGGCATAAAGCCCACGATCTTGATCGACGGCATAAAGCCCGCGATCTTGATCGACGGCATAAAGCTCGCGATCTTGATCGACGGCATAAAGCCCGCGATCTTGATCGACGGCATAAAGCCCACGATCTTGATCGACGGCATAAAGCCCACGATCTTGATCGACGGCATAAAGCCCGCGATCTTGATCGACGGCATAAAGCCCGCGATCTTGATCGATGGCATAAAGCCGGCCATCTTGATCGACGGCATAAAGCCCGCGATCTTGATCGACGGCATAAAGCTCGCGATCTTGATCGACGGCATAAAGCCCGCGATCTTGATCGACGGCAAAAAGCCCACGATCTTGATCGACGGCATAAAGCCCACGATCTTGATCGACGGCATAAAGCCCGCGATCTTGATTGATGGCATAAAGCCCGCGATCTTGATCGACGACATAAAGCCCGCGATCTTGATCGACGGCATAAAGCCCGCGATCTTGATCGACGGCATAAAGCCCGCGATCTTGATCGACGGCATAAAGCCCACGATCTTGATCGACGGCATAAAGCCCACGATCTTGATCGACGGCATAAAGCCCGCGATCTTGATCGACGGCATAAAGCCCGCGATCTTGATCGATGGCATAAAGCCGGCCATCTTGATCGACGGCATAAAGCCCGCGATCTTGATCGACGGCATAAAGCTCGCGATCTTGATCGACGGCATAAAGCCCGCGTTCTTGATCGACGGCATAAAGCCCGCGATCTTGATCGACGGCATAAAGCCCGCGATCTTGATCGACGGCATGAAGCCCGCGATCTTGATCGACGGCATAAAGCCCGCAATCTTGATCGACGGCATAAAGCCCGCGATCTCGATCGACGGCATAAAGCCCGCGATCTTGATCGACGGCATAAAGCCCGCGATCTTGATCGACGGCATAAAGCTCGCGATCTTGATCGACGGCATAAAAGCCCGCGATCTTGATCGACAGCATAAAGCCCGCGATTTTGATCGACGGCATAAAGCTCGCGATCTTGATCGACGGCATAAAGCCCGCGATCTTGATCGACGGCATAAAGCCCGCGATCTTGATCGACGGCATAAAGCCCGCGATCTTGATCGACGGCATAAAGCCCGCGATCTTGATCGACGGCATAAATCCCGCGATCTTGATCGACGGCATAAAGCCCGCGATCTTGATCGACGGCATAAAGCCCGCGATCTTGATCGACGGCATAAAGCCCGCGATCTTGATCGACGGCATAAAGCCCGCGATCTTGATCGACGGCATAAAGCCCGCGATCTTGATCGACGGCATAAAGCTCGCGATCTTGATCGACGGCATAAAGCCCGCGTTCTTGATCGACGGCATAAAGCCCGCAATCTTGATCGACGGCATAAAGCCCGCGATCTCGATCGACGGCATAAAGCCCGCGATCTTGATCGACGGCATAAAGCCCGCGATCTTGATCGACGGCATAAAGCTCGCGATCTTGATCGACGGCATAAAAGCCCGCGATCTTGATCGACAGCATAAAGCCTGCGATTTTGATCGACGGCATAAAGCCCGCGATCTTGATCGACGGCATAAAGCCCGCGATCTTGATCGACGGCATAAAGCCCGCGATCTTGATCGACGGCATAAAGCCCGCGATCTTGATCGACGGCATAAAGCCCGCGATCTTGATCGACGGCATAAAGCCCGCGATCTTGATCGACGGCATAAAGCCCGCGATCTTGATCGACGGCATAAAGCCCGCGATCTTGATCGGCGGCATAAAGCCTGCGATCTTGATCGACGGCATAAAGCCCGCGATCTCGATCGACGGAATAAAGCCCGCGATCTTGATCGACGGCATAAAGCCCGCGATCTCGATCGACGGAATAAAGCCCGCGATCTTGATCGACGGCATAAAGCCCGCGATCTCGATCGACGGCATAAGGCCCGCGATCTTGATCGACGGCATAAAGCCCGCGATCTTGATCGACGGCATAAAGCCCGCGATCTCGATCGACGGAATAAAGCCCGCGATCTTGATCGACGGCATAAAGCCCGCGATCTCGATCGACGGAATAAAGCCCGCGATCTCGATCGACGGCATAAGGCCCGCGATCTTGATCGACGGCATAAAGCCCGCGATCTTGATCGACGGCATAAAGCTCGCGATCTTGATCGACGGCATAAAAGCCCGCGATCTTGATCGACAGCATAAAGCCCGCTGAAGGCGACTTCGCAACATGTATGATGTGCAACCGCAAGTTACATTTCGAATGTACTACGGTTACAGAAAGATCATGGAGAACCATGGGGGCAAGGAGAGATGCGTGGAAATGCCAAATGTGCCGCAACCTCCCGGATGACCAAGGTAATGTTACTACCATATCCCAAGCTCCTGAAGGACAAGCGGCAAAAAGAATTCGGCAGGCTAAAAGCCCCGACATCGCAACAAATACAGCTAACACCACCTTAGCTAATAGCAATACAGCTGTCCTGACAGAAATACGTCTATTGAGAGCCCAAATGAAGGAAATTACGGCAAGCTACGATTTCATCGGGTCAAAGTATGACGAACTGAATATCATAATGACCAAGAATAACAATCTCTTGGAAACAATTACGAAAGAAATTAATGAAATAAAACAGAGCAATAAAGAAAGAGATTCTGTCATAGAAAAAATGCAAACACAAATAAATACGATGGAGCAACAACTGATCAAAAACAATATTGACATAAAGAACATTCCTCCCACTCCAAATGAAAATCTATGTCACATAGTAAAGAGTATAGGCGCAATTATTGATCAGGAAATTAAAGACACTGATATCACCGACATTTATAGAACTAAAACCAAAAACCCAGACAAATCATCCATTATCGTATCCTTTTCGTCAAACATCGGCAAAACTACTTTTGTAAAAAAAGCACGCGCAGCCCGTCCCGTCAAATCGAATGCGGTGTTGCAAAAAGCCGGCGTAGCTAGTGCAAAGGTGACTGATTCTGTTGTTTACATCAACAATCAGCTGACAAAACAAAATAAACGCTTGCTCTGGATGGCTAAGGAGAAAGCAAAACTAGAAAACTGGAGATTCGTTTGGGAAAATATGGGAAAAATTCTGGCACGAAGAAATGAGAACACGCTACCGATTATGATAACAACAGAAAATGACATTACCAAAATAACACGCATATCATAATAACACTTAAAACATATACATATAAGTAAACACAAAGCGTCTTTACAAAAATGGATGAACCAAACAGCAGCAATGAATTATTAGTTGACATAGATTGTAAGGTAATACAAGGTTTTAACGGCATTAATTTAAATGAATTAAAAAATAGTAAATGCTGTTGCCTTTGTTTTAATATAAGGTCACTAAGAAAAAACTGGGATGATTTCTGTATGAATGTCAATCATTTTATTAATCAATTAAAAATAATAGTCCTCGTAGAAACGAACATAGAAGACGAGGAGAAAGATTTTTACAAAATTGATGGGTTCGAGGCAGAATTCTTAAATCGTAACAAGCGTAGAGGAGGAGGCATTGTGATGTTTATTCGCAACACTCTAAATTATAAAAGATTGACTTCAGAAACGGCATCTTATGAACAATTGAAAATTTGCTTTACGGAGGGAAATATTACTACGTTTGTGGTTGGAGTATACAGACCACCAGGGTTTTGTAAAAAAGCATTTATTGAAGAAATGGAAAAGAATTTATGCCATTTGGGGAAAAATGAAGAAATGATCGTTATGGGTGATATGAATATTAATGTCTCTGATCACAATTCAAACTATGTAAAATATTATTTGGAAATGTTAGCATCATTAGGATTAATAAATGCGATCACAGAGTACACAAGAGTAGATCCAAGCAATGGAACAAAATCTGTAATTGATCACTTCCTGATTAGCAGAACAGATGTGAAAATCAATTCCATTGTAATTGAAAGTGGTATCAGTGATCACTATCCTACTCTTTTCTTTAAGGGTGCCCAACTAACATCTGAGGAACAAATTAACAATAATCGATGTACCCTTACAAGTATATCTAACTTAAAAGTATCTAGACTAATTTGCAATACCGACTGGGAAGAAATCATAAATGTTAACGACGCTGAACTACTTTTCCAAAGACTTAAATATCAGCTGGAAAATATTTATAAAAATGCAACTATAACTAAAGTACAGACAAATAAGAGAAAAACAAAACCATGGATGACTATGAATCTTATCGCTGAATGTAAACGGAGGGATTTACTTTATCGACGGTGGAAGAACAATCCACTAAATAGAAGTTTCGAAGTCGAATATAAAGCCTTCAGAAACAAACTCAACAAAGCAATAGCAGATGAGAAAGCACGTTTCTATAAAAACGAATTTGCCCAATATAAGTCTGATCCTCGCAAGACATGGGGGTTAATAAACGACATCCTTGGCAGGAAAAGGCATAATATCGATGAAATGCTGACCAAACATTTTTCAATCGAAACGACCGTACTATCGAACAGATTTGCACAAAACTTCGTTACGCAAATCCTAAACGTTATTCATACATGTAGTTCCAAGACCTCCGCTCATACAAACACAATATTAGAAAGTTCCATGTATGCCAAAGCAACAAATATTTATGAGATAGAGAGAATAATAAAAGCGATGGGAGAAAACAAATCACCAGGAATTGACGGTATTCGGGCAATAGACATCAAACGACACTCCAACATCTTCAGTCCAATACTATGTAAGTTTATAAACCTCAGCCTGACACAAGCAAAGATACCGTCAATTCTAAAAACTGCTATAGTAAGACCACTTCATAAAGGTGGTGATAAAAGTGAGTTAGCTAACTATAGACCAATATCAATTCTACCAATGATTGAAAAGTGCTTGGAAGAAGTTGTTTCGAAACGTTTACGCAGCTTTATTCAAAAACACGCTCTAATACATAGAAGTCAGTATGGTTTCCAAAAAAACAAAAGCACTGGTAAACTTCTAGGTGAATTTGCCAATTGTATCAATGAAAGCCTAAATAAAAGCCACCATGTATTGGTATTATTCATGGATTTCAGTAAGGCTTTCGACACTCTAATCCATTCAAAACTACTAGAAGCATTGCACCGAATAGGGATACGAGGGGTAATGGAAGATTGGCTAAGAAATTACCTACAAAATCGACGGTTCTGTGTAAAGATAAACGGCGTGATAAGTGCGGAAACTGATGTACAATTTGGAGTCCCACAGGGATCAAAACTTGGCCCAATCCTCTTTATCCTCTACACAAATGAACTGCTGCGCACCTTCAAACAATGCATTCCTTTTGCCTTTGCTGATGATATTGCAATTGTAGTTAGACACAGATCCTTGGAAACAGCATTAACAACTATGCAGGAAGAGGTCAATGTAGCAGTCAAGTGGTGCCATGATAACGGTTTGGTGATCAATGCGTCAAAAACTAAAATGATGCACATTAGAAACCCTAAGTTCAAACCGACACAAAGATCAATCTACTTAAGCAACGATGCATGCCCCAATACACCTAAGCAAACAATCGAGATAGTCGATAGCTATAAGTATTTGGGTGTCATCATTGACTGCAATTTCCTTTGGGATAAGCACATCAATAAATTGCGCAAGGACCTGAAGAAAGCTCTATATGCACTAGTTCAATTGCGATTTCATGCAACATTGCCTATTCTGAAACAAGTATACTATTCACTTGTGGAGTCTAAGCTACGATACGGTATACTTGCTTGGGGATGTGCAGCCACAACTCATATCCGTAAATTGCAACGGCTGCAAACCACAGTGCTAAAGCAAATTAACCGCACTACTCCACGAATACATGAAGCCAGCTTTAAAGTTCTGAATGTCGAACATATTTACAAGATGTCGCTAATTTTGGAGTTCTATAATGACAACCGATTTATTCGTCCAGTTAACCATGATGCAAACACCCGACGACGTGCCCAGGGGATGCTCCAATTACCCAGAAATTACAACACCTATGGTAGACGGCAGCTGAAATATAGTGTTCCCTCAACATTAAATGAGTTACCCCGGATCTTATTAAATATTGAAAATGTTAAAATCAGAAAGCAAATGATAAAAAGTTTTTTCTTAAATGATTTAAATGAAAATTAATTTAATGTAAATCAATCAATGTGAATTAATTGATTAACTAAATGTTATATAAAAATACTCACTGTAAATATATTATTCAAAATTGTTAGATAAATAATCTTCTGCAGACAAGCAAATGCTTCGCAGAAATCTGTATAAGTTGTTAAGATGTCGTGAATAATAAAACTTAATTCAAACTTATTTTGATCGACGGCATAAAGCTCGCGATCTTGATCGACGGCATAAAGCCCGCGATCTTGATCGACGGCATAAAGCCCGCGATCTTGATCGACGGCATAAAGCCCGCGATCTTGATCGACGGCATAAAGCCCGCGATCTTGATCGACGGCATAAATCCCGCGATCTTGATCGACGGCATAAAGCCCGCGATCTTGATCGACGGCATAAAGCCCGCGATCTTGATCGACGGCATAAAGCCCGCGATCTTGATCGACGGCATAAAGCTCGCGATCTTGATCGACGGCATAAAGCCCGCGTTCTTGATCGACGGCATAAAGCCCGCAATCTTGATCGACGGCATAAAGCCCGCGATCTCGATCGACGGCATAAAGCCCGCGATCTTGATCGACGGCATAAAGCCCGCGATCTTGATCGACGGCATAAAGCTCGCGATCTTGATCGACGGCATAAAAGCCCGCGATCTTGATCGACAGCATAAAGCCCGCGATTTTGATCGACGGCATAAAGCTCGCGATCTTGATCGACGGCATAAAGCCCGCGATCTTGATCGACGGCATAAAGCCCGCGATCTTGATCGACGGCATAAAGCCCGCGATCTTGATCGACGGCATAAAGCCCGCGATCTTGATCGACGGCATAAATCCCGCGATCTTGATCGACGGCATAAAGCCCGCGATCTTGATCGACGGCATAAAGCCCGCGATCTTGATCGACGGCATAAAGCCCGCGATCTTGATCGACGGCATAAAGCTCGCGATCTTGATCGACGGCATAAAGCCCGCGTTCTTGATCGACGGCATAAAGCCCGCAATCTTGATCGACGGCATAAAGCCCGCGATCTCGATCGACGGCATAAAGCCCGCGATCTTGATCGACGGCATAAAGCCCGCGATCTTGATCGACGGCATAAAGCTCGCGATCTTGATCGACGGCATAAAAGCCCGCGATCTTGATCGACAGCATAAAGCCCGCGATTTTGATCGACGGCATAAAGCTCGCGATCTTGATCGACGGCATAAAGTTCGCGGTCTTGATCAACAGCGCAGTGCCCGCGATCTTGATCGACGGCTCAGCACCTGCGATTTCAATCGACGGCGCAGTGCCCGTGTTGGCGCAGCCGCAAAATAAAATAAACGTTTATGTAAAAAAGGGAGAAAAATGTGGTTTTATTGCCGTCAGTCTGCTTGACGGTATATGAGTTCGTCAACCGCCAAATCACTTTGCGAAGGTTTAGCCAAGTAAGCACCGCCCTAGCTAGAAGCGAAGCTGATTAAGTTAGCTTCTTACCCACAAGTCGTCTGCTAACGCGGACTTGCACATGCGTGGCTGGTCTCCATTACCTGAAATACCAAGCGAAAAAAGAAAACACCCAACGTGTACCCCTTTAAAGGCAGAAAGTTCATATATTTTGATATATTAGTTATCAGTAAATGAATCGAACAGTAGTATCAGATGGTTAGCAGAAGATTAGCATAGGTCAGTTCTACATTATTCAAAAAAAAAAAAAAAACGAGAAGAAAAAACAAGAAAAGAAAGAGAATAGGAAGTGGCGAATCCATCTCAACAAAGTGCAGTGCAACAAAGGACAAACTAAAATAAAATATACGTGTGTGTGGGCTTCTTCTTTTACTCTTCCCTTTGCCATCGTCATCGCCGCTGTTCTCCTCTTTCTTTCGTGTCGTCTGCATTCACTGCCACTGTGTGTTCTAATCATCGTTTGTGGATATTAAGAGATTTGCAGCTAAATTCTCGTTTTTCTCGCAAGCGAAATATGCCTGCAATACCATATGCTCGGGAAAGCCCATCGCTTTTAGTCTTGAAATCGCCTCACGATCTTGCGGAGTCATTTGGATAACCGCTGCCACTGGTTCACCATCTCCCGATGCACCGGCACGATTTCGTCCGGCCGGTTCGGCTGCACCAGCCGATTCTGTTACAGTCGAACGAACTGTCTCGCCTGCAGATGATTGGCTATTAACCGAACTGGCGCTATCCGATTCATGTGGCTCGTTCAACATATTCAAGAATGCCTCCTGATTCTCGGAGATCAGTTGCAATAATGCCGGATTCGATTGTCCAATTTGCTGAAGGACAGCATTCAATAGTTCGGGATTTTGTTGAACGAGTTCGCGCATTTGCAGAAATTGCGGTTGATTTCGTAGAAAATCCAACGAGTCCTCGGCAACACTACTCTCGTTGGCCGATGACCGTTGTGCTGCGGCGGCAGCAGCAGCAGCCGCAGCCCTTGCATCAGTACCGGCTGTTGCGCTCAATTCGCTATCGACCAATGCATCATCTGGTATACCGCTTAGCAGATATTCAACTGCCCGATCGGGATTATTAAAGCTGGCGGCCAATGCGGCTTCTGTCATTTCACGGGTATAACCCATTTGCATGATGGAGTCGACCATGCGATTGTATTCATCGCCCATCAAAAGTGTCGATTCGGCGGCCGCCTGAACCGATGCCGGTGGTCGCGGATTATTGGTACTCTCTACCGTAGTAGTAGCAGCGGAAGCAGCTGCTGTTGCTGTTTTTTGTGGACTTGTTGCGGTCTCTTTTGCCGCTTCCGCTTGTGATGGCTTACTCGATGCGGCCGTTTCATCTTTCTTCTGTGGCGATTGCTGTTGTTCCTTCTTTGTATCGACCTTAGAACTGGACGCCGCCGTCTCATCCGGTTTCTTCGCACCAAAGTCACGTTTCAAAATCACAACAATGAATTTCTTCTCATCCACATTATACTCCCTGATGGTCTTCTCGTCATCCAAAATGACGCCAGCATAGATGAGCTTTTGCTTCTCCACAATATATTCACTGCCGCGATCTTGGAATATTTGCTCCTTCAATTCCTTGACGGTTTTCTCCGCATCGAAATCAATAGTAAATGTTTGTTGCTGTAAATTTTTCACGGTGATAATCATTTTTCTTGTTTCTTTCTTTCTTTCTCTCTATTTCCAGTTTTGGCTTAAAGCAGCATATACGAAACAAAAAAAGGATAAAGATGCGAACGACGAAATATGTGTGATTTACCGCGTGGGTCACGTTTAATGCGTTGCTTTTGAATTGAAATTAGTGTTCGCTTTATTCTAATGGCACTTGTTTTTGCGTGAATTTCTCAATAATGTCCAGAAAGTCCCGAAACGAATAAATCCGATTAATACGACGTTTGACATTTGTGCGGAGTTGGCTAGTGGGTGCGTTTGGAAAATGATTGTCTCGCGTTCAGGCGACCCACGATGCACGACGATGGTTTCATGCACGCGGTACTGAATGCCTTTTATATCTGATTTTTATTTTACATTTCAATGCTCGTTTGCTATAATAAATTTCGAGATAAGCAAATTAAAAGTGATTCTGATAAATCTATTCTTTCATTGATCATCGGTTGGGATATTTCGTAATTTATTTCCTCTCGGCCTATTCCTATTCAGCTGAACGCATTACAGGACCATATGCCGAGTCATGGTGCACTCCATTTTCATATGTATACATGTCTAACTGAAGCCAACCATTGCAATGACCAGCAATGGCTGACAGTCATTTTCGCCATTTCACAGTCAACCAATTAGTGTAGATGAGTCAGTCGGCGGTAGTGTTCAGTGAGTAGAATCATTGATTTTTGTTTATTTCACTTAATGATGTCACATTTCACACTTAATGACACGAAATTACAGGAAAAAAACAGAAATCCAGTTTACTTCCTTCAAATACGTCCGGAATAATTTGAAGCTTCTTAGGCGACCCGACGCGTCCCCAGGTGGCGGCCAGGAGAAGACCACGTAGTGTGGTAAAGGTCATCGCACCCCCACGGACCAAGAGCAGCCTCATTCCCAACAGAGATAAATAAAGAGATGGGAAACCCTCGTACGTCTGCCCTGTGATCGCCGCTGGGGTTGGTTGTTGCTTTTGTAATACACCGATACTATACGTGTTATTCTCGTTTAAAAACGATGCTTTTGACTTATCATTGAGTTAGTCTCATAGTCTCAAGACGTCGATGTGTAGGAAACAACCACAAGCCCCGGATATAACGGACCGGATTTATGTAGACGACCCTCGCAAAAAACGGAAAAAGGGCAATGATCTTCGGCTTTGTACGTAGAATGTTAGGTCCCTAAACAGGCCACGTGCAGCCGAACAACTTACGGTCACTCTAGACCGCTATAAAGCGGACATCACCGCCATGCAGGAAATCCGATGGAACGGACCGGGTATAAAGCGGATGAAAAACTGCGATATTTACTACGGCGACTGCTACAGGGAGAGAGGGCAACGATTGTTTGGATGCGGATTTGTTGTTCGAGGTGGACTAAGGCAAAAAGTCCTAGGATTTCGGCATGTGAGCGAACGCCTCATAACAATCCGTATCAAGGCGAAATTGTTTAACATCAGCCTGATCTGCGCCCACACCCCCACGGAAGACAAGGATGACTCCGCCAAAGATGAGTTCTACGATCTCCTAGACAGAACGTATGCCCAATGTCTCAGCTATGACATCAAAATTGTACCAGGAGACTTCAATGCTAAGCTGGGTAAGGAAAGCATCTTTGAACGAGTCATCGGCAAAC
This sequence comes from Eumerus sabulonum, assembly GCA_951905685.1. NCBI lineage: Eukaryota > Metazoa > Arthropoda > Insecta > Diptera > Syrphidae > Eumerus > Eumerus sabulonum. Next base: position 15,180,661 of record OX645060.1, read on the forward strand.
ATAGCCTACACGACATCACCTCCGATAACGGACACAGGCTGACTGATCTTGCTACGGGGCGAAATCTCCTTCTAGCCAGTACGCGCTTCCCGCACCTCGATATACACAAGGGCACCTGGCGGTCTTTTGATCAATCGACTACCAACCAGACGCTGCACATCGCAATCGACGTCAGACACTCCTCCACTATTCTTGATGTTCGAACTTTCCGAGGGGCTAACATCGACTCGGACCACTATCTTGTAGTAGCTAAGATGCGCTTACGGATATCACGAACGCATCGGAGTAGAGTAAGAATACAAAGTTATGACGTCGGAAAGCTACTATCGCCAGAAACCGCTCGTGCTTTTACCGATCGCGTCTCCCTTAAGCTCTCCAATACACCTGAATTCTCCACGCTATCAATAGAATAGCAGCGGAGCCTTTGCAAAGTCTGAAAAGCTCTGCATCCGGAATTTTGGCTTTCAAGGCTCCACCACGAAGAAACACCTGTTTCGATGACGAGTGCAGGAGGATTCATACAGCGAAGCAGGATGCATATAAGGCCTCGCTGCATAAAAGAACAAGAGCAGCTCGTGAGCTCTATGAGTTAAAAAGAAGGGAGGAGCATAAGCTTCTTAGAAGAAAGAAGAAAGAGCACAAGAAGCGCGCGATTGAGGATTTGGAGAGGTGTTACTGCAGGCGTGACGTTCGAAAGTGTTATCAACAGATAAAGCGAACATGCCAAGATTATAAAGCCAGAACGGCAGCCTGCAGGGATGAGAACGGACACCTAGTAGTAGAACCGCAGTCGATGCTGAGAATATGGAAAAACCACTTCTGCAGACTGTATAACGGCGATGTTAGTCAATATACCGCTGTCAGGCAGAATGATCCATTTCTAATCGACGGAGACCGCAGAGAATTCTGCCCTCCTGACCTCGACGAAGTTAAGATTGCCATATCGAAGCTCAAGTCGAATAAAGCTGCTGGCGCAGACGGACTGTCTGCTGAGCTCTTCAAGGCAGCTGGGGATGACCTTGCTGGGAACATGCACCAGCTCATCCGTAAGATATGGTTAGAGGAAAGCATGCCCGTGGAGTGGAGTCTCAGCATCGTATGCCCGATCCACAAGAAAGGAGACCCCTCTGATTGCGCCAGCTATAGAGGAATAAGTCTCCTTAACATCGCCTACAAAATCTTCTCTGCCGTTTTGTGTGAACGCCTGAAGCCTTTTGTAATTAAGCTGATATGTCCTTATCAGTGCGGATTCAGGCCAGGGAAGTCCACCATCGACCAAATCTTCGCACTACGGCAGATGCTGGAAAAAAACAATGAATTTCAAGTCGACACTCACCACCTATTTGTCGACTTCAAAGCCGCATACGACAGCGTTATTAGAGACGAGCTATACAACGCTATGTCTACCTTTGACATACCTGCTAAACTCGTCAGACTATGCAGGATGACTTTGGAGAATGCTCGCTTCTCCATCCGCATCGGTGAACACCTTACCGATAGTTTTGATGTCAAAAAAAGATTTAGGGAGGGCGATGCGCTGTCGTGTGATTTCTTGAACATCTTATTTGATACGATTGTGCAAAAATCACTGGCCAATACAAGAGGCACAATCTATTTCAAATCCTCGCAACCCCTTGCATACGCCGACGATGTTGACATAATAGGTAGATGACAGCGAGACGCCAATGAGGCGTTTGCGAGTATTGAGATGGAGGCGGCAAAAATTGGTTTGGCGGTAAACGAGGGCAAAACTAAATATATGCTGTCATCAACAAAGGACGCTCACCACCGACGTCTTGGCCAGAACGTTCGTATTGGCAGTTATAAGTTCGAGGTAGTTATGGACTTCGTCTACCTTGGCTCCGCGGTGACCTGGAACAACGACATCAGTTCCGAAATCAAACGCAGAATCACTCTTGCCAATCGCTGTTTCTTTGGGTTCAGGAGGCAATTGAGTAATAGAGCCCTCTCCCGAACGACAAAGTTGAATCTATATAAGACCCTTATCATCCCGGTCCTGTTGTACTACGCAGAAGCATGGACACTATCAAAAGCGGATGAGGAGGCCCTTGGTCGGTTCGAGAGAAAGATTTTGCGCGTGAATTTTGGGCCTATAAGCGCAGACGGGGAGGAGAAGACCACGAACTTTACGGGCTGTACAGCAACATGAGCCTAGTCTGGCGTCTACGGACTCAACGCCTAAGATGGCTGGGCCATGTAGAGCGAATGGACACCACAGCTCCAGCCCGGAGAGTCTTTGAATCCAACCCCGATGGATGAAGAAGCAGAGGACGGCCGCACTTAAGATGGCGCACACAGGTGGAAGGGGACCTCAGCCAACTGGGTGTGCGGCAATGGAAAAGGCTAGCGAAATATCGTGCTAGATGGAGGGGCATGTTGGTTGAGGCCCAGGTTCACCCCGAACTGTAGCGCCCACTAAGAAGAAGAAGAATCCTTGTCGCCACTGTTATACTTGGAGGTTAGGATGTAAATGTGAACGCAGCAACTGTACTCAACCAACTAACTCTTTATTCAAGTTACAATATGTAATAAACGTACTCCATATATGGTTCAGTTAACAGTAATATAAGATAGAGTAAGATAGACATATAAGCATTTAATAAGATTATGACAGGGTTGCCAACAGGCAGAACAACTCTTGCCAACTGCTGTTTCTTCGGGCTCAAGAGGCAATTGAGTCGTAGAGCCCTCTCTCGAAAAACTAAGGTATCCCTCTACAAAACCTTAATCATCCCGGTCCTCCTCTACGGCGCTGAAGCCTAGACGTTATTAAAAGCAGATAAAGAGGCTCTTGGGCGTTTCGAGAGGAAAATTCTGCGTGAGTAGGGTGTTATAGCCGGTTCAAGCGCTTTTGAGTCGAGTACCTCGGTACCCCGCCGAGATCAACGTACGCCACTGGATGTGATTCATTCGTTCTCGACAGTATATGTTACATATCTATGTGCCTGTAAATATTTCTTAGCGTTTCAAATACATATTTATACATACACACACACCCATATCTATAAATATTACTGGAATAGTATAAACAAATGACCCATTACATTAAAATGGTTTGTAAGCAACAATTAATCAGTGCGAACAGCGCTATTTAATTTGTTTATTTAGGTTGTGAATTTGCGTGGGGGTTAGGAAATGTATGGGGATTTAGTCGCTATCTGTGTTGTGTGTGTGAATCAATCACATCCAGTGGCGTAGATGTGAATTTGCGTGGGGGTTAGGAAATGTATGGGGATTTAGTCGCTATCTGTGTTGTGTGTGTGAATCAATCACATCCAGTGGCGTAGATGTGAATTTGCGTGGGGGTTAGGAAATGTATGGGGATTCAGTCGCTATCTGTGTTGTGTGTGTGAATCAATCACATCCAGTGGCGTAGATGTGAATTTGCGTGGGGGTTAGGAAATGTATGGGGATTTAGTCGCTATCTGTGTTGTGTGTGTGAATCAATCACATCCAGTGGCGTAGATGTGAATTTGCGTGGGGGTTAGGAAATGTATGGCGATTCAGTCGATATCTGTGTTGGGGTTAGGAAATGTATGGGGCTATCTGTGTTGTGTGTGTGAATCAATCACATCCAGTGGCGTAGATGTGAATTTGCGTAGGGGTTAGGAAATGTATGGGGATTTAGTCGCTATCTGTGTTGTGGTTTTGTGTGCGTGCAAGGTGGTTATCATGTAGTATGTTATGGCCGGAGCAATAGATATGTACATATTCTTACGCCTTAAAGAGATAGGTATAGAAGTATTTACTACAAGACAATATAAATATGTATATTTTTGCGGAAATATATGGGGGGTTCTGGCCCTATGTAATTTCTTTATTTAAGTTGTGAATTTGCGTTGCGGTTAGGAAATGTATGGCGGTTCTCGCGCTATTTTAAGGTGGTTTTTTTGTCAAGTGCTGGTTGTGTGCGTGCAAGGTCGTTATCATGTGACGTATTAAGAATAGGAATAGCAATAGATATGTATATATTGTTACGCAAGGCTACGAAGATCTACTAACACATAGCATTCAATTTTAAGGGGAGCAGATAAACTATATACATATCTATGTATTAGCAATAGATATGTGATGGTATGAAGGGTTTTGATATGAAGTGATTCAGGTGCTTTTTGGTATGAAGGTGTTCTGGCGCTATGTAATTTGATTATTCAAGGTGTGAATTTGCGTAGAGGTTAGGAAATGTATGGGGATTTAGTCGCTATCTGTGTTGTGTGTGTGAATCAATCACATCCAGTGGCGTAGTTGTGAATTTGCGTTGGGGTTAGGAAATGTATGGCGGTTCTGGAGCTATTTTAAGTTGGTTGGCGCTATCTGTGTTGTGGTTTTGTGTGCGTGCAAGGTCGTTATCATGTGACGTATTCAGAATAGTTGGTATGAAGCGGTTCAGGTGCTTTTTGATATGAAGCGATGGTATGAAGGGGTTCTGGCGCTATTTAATTTGTTTATTTAAGTTGTGAATTTGCGTTGGGGTTAGGAAATGTATGGCGGTTCTGGAGCTATTTTAAGTTGTTTTTTTTTTTTTGTCGCGTGCAAGGTCGTTATCATGTGACGTATTTAGGATACCTAGCAATAGATATATACATATTGTTACGCGCAAAGCGTGCCGAGTAGCGTGTGCCGAGTTTCACTATGCCGAGTAGCGTGTGCCGAGTTTGGATTCACTCTTCTCTCTCTCTCTCTCTCTCTCTCTCTATGCTTCGCTGATTTCATGGGGGGACAAGTTTAATCATGTTCTGCGTTTTTTTTTTTTTTTAGTTCCTCCCCCGTACAATTTAAGATAGGTATGTATGTTCATTTGGTAAGTTTGTTTATACCCGGTGTAAACATATTTTCGGGACAAAACGGAAGATCATTATGTATATCGTTATGCGTTAGATCTTGGTAAGAGAAGGAAAACACACACATCGATTCCGAGTAAATCGATCTGTTGGATAAACCATCGCTTTAGCAGCATCCCCATATATATAAATAGGGGAAGTTCCTGTTCAATGTGACATTGCGATAGTATAAACGAACCCGATTTAAGATACGGCATACAATTTATTAGTGCATGTAGTTCCAATTGTGTGTGGAATAGTATAAACAAATGACCCATTACATTAAATTGTTCTGTAAGCAACAATTAATCAGTGCGAAGAGACGTCGAAGACAATGGATCCCCAAAAAGAATTAAATCAACTTGAAAACTTTGCTTATAAGCAAACCGTAAGATTTCCAGCTTTGACTATCGGCCTACCATATAATATCGAAGGATTAAAGGTTTGCAGTACTATGTATGGAAATGCAGTTCTATGCTATCTGGAAAATTTTAAAGTAAGTTTTTTTTTTTAAAGTAAGTAAATTACAAACATATTTATTTATTTGTCTTTTCTTATGTGTACAGGTTTTCCTTCCATCTCGATATTCTAAAATGTCTGAGACAACAATTCAAGCAATCAACAAAAAGGGATATACATTGACATACCATGGACCTGTAAATAAAACTTCTCACATAGAGATTTCCAAGAAAAATGTTCCACACACCCAGATAATCAATAAATAGAAAAAAAATGTTATTCTGAAGAAAAATCAAGTGTTTTTATTTGTATTATATTTTGATTTGTTTACAACATGTCTTCCGCATTCAACATTGAATGATGCGTTAGTTCGATTACATTTTTTAAATATAATTTTATACTAAACAACTCTTCTAATCTCGCCCGTAAGTGGAATATATTCTACGAGTCGGTCGTGTATCAGAACGCAATATGCTGAGGTGTTTGGAGGCAAATTTTTGTTGGTAGTAAGTTCTATTTTTATATCGATGGGTCCGGTTTTTACAGATTCATTCTGATGCATCACATCGACCACAATAATTGGAGCTACTTTTGAAAATTCCTCGCGTGATAGTAGAGGCTGAGGTTCTCGCATATAATAGCTCTGTTGAAATTTAGCATACATATCATAGAGAAGGGCATAACGATTTCGAGTAAAGTTTATCTTCAGATCATCATATGGATATGTATCGGAATTAAGATGTACTTTTACATCTGACAAATCACAGTGCTGCAATCCGGTTGGTGTTTGAAAAATGATTAAGATAAACCGGGGTCTTTCGCTCTGCGGTGAAAGTTTCACCATCCATAAGTTTTGAACGCCTTGCGATAGAACCGGATTAAAATGACAATCCCAGCTTCGAAATGGCATTTTTAAACTCTGTCCCGAGCTTATTGTTTTGAGAATTTCCAATTTCGCAAAATCTGCCAATTGTATGTGAGGAACTTTCCAGGTGATATTCAAAATGTTTAGCTGAACCTTTTCTTTCTCCACAGTTGAGTAGACAGCATTTGCATCCGACTTCGAACGTAATAATATAAGCTCATGCTTGGAGTTCAAAACCACTTTATTAAAGTCTTCAGCAAAACCAAGAAGCATTTTAAGTGGTACGCAAAAATTAAAATAACCATTTTCAATGAATTGATCCTCCGTTGCAAACCATCCAGCATTTTTTAACATTGTACTCTCGTTATGGTTAAGCGATACAAAATTCTTAATCATCGATGTTATTCCTGCGTATCGTGTGCGGTCTACTTCGGTTGCATTGATTTCATAGCGGATTTCATCAAACAAGAACGCTACGCAGTTGTTTTTCAGTTTAATATTAGTTGATGTTGTTCCATTTTCGAGTGTTACAAATCCCTCTATATAAATGTAACTCTCACAAGGCAGCAGATAGAGGTCTTGATTCTGTATTGATATTCTAATTTCATCGTCATTTTTGTATGATTGTAAGTATGGTATATAGCTGTGATATTCTTTCTTTATAATGCTTTCATCGTAGATAGGTTCTTGTAGAACATTTAGAACGTCATTCATGATTATTTTTTATTTTTTTCCTTTCACTTGATCCGAAATCCTAGTGATTTAAGAAAATTTTTATTGGCTATTGTCAATTTTTTAGCAGTAGTTGCTGTTGTTGTTACTGTTGACGACGACGGTTTCCTTCTTGGTACTGTCTCTTTGTTGAATGACAACGAGGAAGTGATAGGAGGTCCGAAATTCGTATAGCTTTTATTGTAAATAATCATTTATCCTTTGGTCTTAAATGTAATCTGACGGTAATTGTTTCTCCACGAAAATTTATAAGATTATTGTCCTGATCGACAACTTTAACTGTAATTGAACCTATCTGTCTGACGGTCACAGGTAAATAGATTACATTTCTAGGAATTTCATCTAATTTATGCCCGGGACTAACGTGAAGGGAAAATTCATGAAGTGTGTGTGCGCTTGAACTATTTATATATGATCCGCCCACAATGTTACATTCCACACGTATTACATTAACATTTGTAATGTGAATAGGTCTGTCTGATTCATAATCAGTTTCTGCTTTTAATATTTTCTTGCTAAAGCCAAGTATTGAACCAATAGTTCGATTTTGAGTAAAATCAATAGCGTCACTAGAATAAATTTCCGTTTTGAATGTATTGTAATTGGCATCAATGAAAAGAGTCCCCGATTCGTTTATACTCTCATATTTTTTTTGTATATACCCAACGATATCTTCGAATTCATATGAGCCTACAGGAACTTCAATGATTTGATTGCGTATGTGAAATAAATTATTATTCAAGTCAATGTTGGGCACTGAATTATATGTATGGAAGTCTATTAGTCCACACTCATAATCGCGGTCTAAATCGATTGGCGGAAAGTAATCCGTAGTGAGACTCGATGAATTTCCCGTTAAAGTTAATGTTATTGACATTCTCACGATCAACTATATAATGAAATGGAAAATTAAAATACAACGCTTTTTTAAACAATATATATATTTTTTTCTATTTTTTATTGAATACAAAGATATGTATATATGTACATATGTATGTGTGTATGTAGATATTTAATACAGGATATTATTTTTACTAATCCAAGAGTTGTGGTCGTTTGAAAAACCCAACCATTTCACGAAAACTCGATCACCCTTTGTGAATAGGATTTTTTCAACAAGATAATTATTTAAATATTGTGTTTTCATCAGTTCATATTCATAGAATCCTCCTCGGATCGCATTCCCCTGATAATCCTCTAATATATATGTAGCCGGATACGTATGTTTAATTGTTTTAATTTTAAAAATTTCCGTTGTCCAATTTGGTGTGTAGCCCTTCTCAAACGTATGTTTATATTTACTGATACGCACGTGATCGCCAACAAGAAATTTTGGTTTGCAATAGGTTTTCACATTGTTGTAGGCAGAGTTTAATATCAGCTTTTCATTCGAAGAATTTACATTACTTGGTCGCATTCCAATAGTCCGATGCTTTGTATTATTGTATTTCATAATTAATTCTTTGTATTCATCAAGCCACTTGTATGAACCATTATAGCTAAACTGCTTCCACATTAGACTCTTTAGGGTTCTATTAAATCGTTCGATAATTGATGCCTTTACAATGCTATACGTTGAATAGTGATTAACGCCATACTTTGTCATTAGATTTTGAAAATGTTTATTGAAGAACTCCTTTCCGTCATCGGTGTGTAAATTTGTTGGCGATCGTTTCTCCCCCACAAATATACTTCTCATAGCTATGGTGACGTCAGAAGCATTTTTCGTTTTAAGTGGAACAGCCCAAGCATATTTGGAGAAGGTATCTATGACTGTTAAAAGAAAGCGATAGTCTCTGTTAAATTTTGAAAATGCACCCATCTCAACTAAATCTGCTTGCCAGAGATCGTCTATTCCTTTCATAATTACTCGTCGTCTTTTGAAATTTCTACGAGCCTGTCTATGAAGTTCATCTACAATACGTCTCATTTCATCGTTTTTCATATTCTATCAACGTTTTTTTTCTATAAATTTGTTTTCTTATTATGTTTATCCTCCAACAACTTTGTAAATTTTGGACTGCTTAATTGTTGGAAAATATAATTGTCTATTCCACTAAATCTTGTTTCAGTATATTTTATATGTGATTCTAAAGCTTTTTCGGTATCCTCCTTCAACGTGTTAATCGATTTCGTATGTGCTTCTCTCTCACTTTGAAGTGTCGCAGCTAATTTTTCAATTTCTTCAGTAAATTTATTCTTCAATAGTGTGTTATCTTTTTGAGCTCTCAAGGTCATGTGATTCACTCTATCGTTAACAAATACCTTAGAGGCTGCATCATTGTCGGCAAGGGGTAAACCTACGTTTTTTAATCGTTTAGAAAAAAAATTAATGTTCCTATCGCGATCCAAATGAAAGCCTAAGGCACTTCTCAGACGTCTATCTTGATAATGTGTTGAACTACCAAACTTGTCAACAACCATCTTTGAAATGAATGGGTTTATATACAGATCTATGCAATTATATTGCTTTCTCTCAATTCCTCAATGATGGATACAATTTCATTGTTATGATTCGTATGACCAGCTGATTGTGATGAGATCAAAAGTCGTAATCTGTCAACTAATTCATTAGGATTATCCCAGTATATGTAATTCGGCTTCTGTGTATTTACTGTCATTAGACCAGCGCCCCTTTTTTTCCCACTGTGGAATAATGATTTTATAATCTTTGTGTATTTGATTGCTTTAGTGCCCTTGATTCGTTCGTTTTTATCATGCTTACGCTTATGAGCATTTGTTTCAACTAAAATTTCCCTATACTCTTGCAAGTCATGATCTGTATAGTGCTTTGGCGTTTTGTGAAAGAGCAATTCAAAGAGACCCGGTGTAATCGACCAGGTTTTATCATTGATGACAATCCCATTTGTGTCTAAGTCAAATTCAGCATTACCCAATTTCCATTTATCATTTCGATCTTTATATGGTCCATATACTTTATCTAATTTGTTGACCCGATCCAACGCAGTCAGATTCATTGACAATGTGTTATTTTCGTCGTTTCTATTGCTTAAAGTGCTGTTGCTATTACCACCGTCATCGTCATCGTCGTCGTCGTCGTCGTCGTCGTCGTCGTCATCATCGTTGCCGCTTTCATTCCGTTGTGTAGGGAAAGTGGATTCTTTACTCCTATCAAACATCTTTTGTTGTTTTTGTTTTGCTTTGGGAGTACTTGTATTAGTTTTTAATGGAATTTTTTTTAAAAATTCTGTGTCGAAATCTATATTAGTTTCAGCGTTTTTTTGCTTAACACCTTCGACTAATTCCCTGAGGGGTTTAGTGATTGGCTTAAAAGTATCCTCCAATAGGTCTGCTGTTACTAAACCATGATTTTTGATACTTTTAAATTTCTTTTTCAACACTCTCCTAGTATTTATAACGTCCTTCAGTATTTGTTCTTTTTTCTTATTCATTATCAATGCACGGGGATGTGATTAGCTGCGTTCTTATCAATGTATTATCACTACTTGAAACCAACTTATATACTAACTACAAAAGCCTAAGGGCGTAATCGTTTATAGTTGAATAAAAACATCAAATCCTTTTCTATAACGTCCGCCATCTTTAGGATCATCTTTGCATATGACAAGGAAACCATAATTATCCGTCCAACATTCACGGCAAATATTTGAAAATTCTTTGAAATTCATATCCGTACCCACATGATCATTGTACGCATGTCTCATATTCATTTCATCTTGTTTGAACATTATAATCAAATTTGCATTGTCGCGTATCAGATGCTTTGGAATTCGTGTGTAAGACTGACACAAGTAAAAAGTATCAATGTTTTTGTGACGTCCCATACAAAAATATAGTCTTATATTATTTTGCTTCTCACATGCCACATCATCGAAAATCATAATAGAATCAGGTTTAGCTGCATCTGGTGCCAGAACTTGATCATTCTCAGAGAATGTATAATATCCCATACCCTTAATGGGTTGTATTAATTCTTGTAGATACTTATATTTCGGTTGGTACAACGATTTCGAATAAATGTATACATTTTTAAACTTTAACCCGTTTGGACTCTCTATTAAACTCATCATTACATTTGTTTTACCACAGTTTGATGGACCAACTAATAGGGCTCTAATTGTATTTGGTAAAAGAGAACTATGCCTCCTTTTTTCCGATAAGCTATTTGTGGTGAAATCAATATTTCGCACCATCAATCCTTTATGTTGTCTCACGAAACGCATACTAACGACTAATTCAAACATTCGACATACATCTATGTATAAAAGCATGTGCTGTTGATAATTTTATTTCAGTGTTAATCGTACTTTTATTTAATAAAAATGGTGCTGATTTATCGAAGATCAATCAGTCATAATAGAAACGCAATCGGAAGAGGTTTGGTGGATAAAATAATCAATAGTCTGCCAATAGAACTTCATCTTCCCGGCTATCAATTTTGTGGACCAGGTACTAAACTCAAAAAACGTCTAGCCAGAGGTGATACAGGAATTAACCCATTGGATGAGGCATGTAAACAACACGATATTGCTTATTCTCAATCAAAAGATATTAATAAGCGACACGAAGCCGATCAAATATTAGCTAACAGCGCGTGGAAAAGAGTTAAGTCTAAAGACAGTAATATTGGAGAACGTGCAAACGCATGGTTTGTGACCAATGCTATGAAAACTAGAGTCAAATTCGGTATGGGTAATAATAATAATATGAGTGAAATGAGGAAGAGCAAATGCGGTGGCGCCGGGAAGAATCTCTTCAATGAAGCTATAAGAAAAACTAAAAAAATTTTACGTGAGAAGAAACCGAAAGATATGGAAAATGCAATACAAATTGCACGAAAAACTGTAAATAATGTCTTTAGGAGAAAGAAATCTTCAATTCAAATTCCACGTGTAATACCAATTCCCAAAATTGGCGGTTTTCTCCCTCTCCTACCAATCCTATCCGCTCTCGGAGCACTTGGAGCCTTGGCAACGAGTGGAAGCTCCATTTATAAGGCAATCAATGAAACCAAATCTGCTAAGAAACAACTTGAAGAAGCAAATCGTCATAATAAAACTATGGAATCCATTGCTATGGGTAAGGGGTTATACCTTAAGCCATACAAAAAGGGTTATGGCTTATTTTATAGTCCGACAGCGATGTCAAAAAACTATTAAGGAACCTACCCAAGCGGGCACTTACCGATAGAGATTTGATGAAGTACTCCAAGTTGTTGCCACATTTCAGAGGTGTATTCATGCTTGATACTCTACCGAAACGCGTACATCAAAGGGAATGCGGCATCGTTAATTTGGATTATTCTCACGGTCCCGGAACCCATTGGGTAGCATATGATAGGAATAAGAATCGCACAGAATATTTCGATAGTTTTGGAAATCTGCAACCACCAAGAGAGATTATTAAATACCTGGGCGGCGGCGGCGACGGAAAAAATATTCAATACAACTATAGTCAATATCAAAACTATGAATCATTCAATTGCGGACATCTTTGTTTGAAATTTCTGTACAACTTAAATAATACAAATAAAAACACTTGATTTTTCTTCAGAATAACATTTTTTTTCTATTTATTGATTATCTGGGTGTGTGGAACATTTTTCTTGGAAATCTCTATGTGAGAAGTTTTATTTACAGGTCCATGGTATGTCAATGTATATCCCTTTTTGTTGATTGCTTGAATTGTTGTCTCAGACATTTTAGAATATCGAGATGGAAGGAAAACCTGTACACATAAGAAAAGACAAATAAATAAATATGTTTGTAATTTACTTACTTTAAAAAAAAAAACTTACTTTAAAATTTTCCAGATAGCATAGAACTGCATTTCCATACATAGTACTGCAAACCTTTAATCCTTCGATATTATATGGTAGGCCGATAGTCAAAGCTGGAAATCTTACGGTTTGCTTATAAGCAAAGTTTTCAAGTTGATTTAATTCTTTTTGGGGATCCATTGTCTTCGACGTCTCTTCGCACTGATTAATTGTTGCTTACAGAACAATTTAATGTAATGGGTCATTTGTTTATACTATTCCACACACAATTGGAACTACATGCACTAATAAATTATATGCCGTATCTTAAATCGGGTTCGTTTATACTATCGCAATGTCACATTGAACAGGAACTTCCCCTATTTATATATATGGGGATGCTGCTAAAGCGATGGTTTATCCAACAGATCGATTTACTCGGAATCGATGTGTGTGTTTTCCTTCTCTTACCAAGATCTAACGCATAACGATATACATAATGATCTTCCGTTTTGTCCCGAAAATATGTTTACACCGGGTATAAACAAACTTACCAAATGAACATACATACCTATCTTAAATTGTACGGGGGAGGAACTAAAAAAAAAAAAAAACGCAGAACATGATTAAACTTGTCCCCCCATGAAATCAGCGAAGCATAGAGAGAGAGAGAGAGAGAGAGAGAGAAGAGTGAATCCAAACTCGGCACACGCTACTCGGCATAGTGAAACTCGGCACACGCTACTCGGCACGCTTTGCGCGTAACAATATGTATATATCTATTGCTAGGTATCCTAAATACGTCACATGATAACGACCTTGCACGCGACAAAAAAAAAAAAACAACTTAAAATAGCTCCAGAACCGCCATACATTTCCTAACCCCAACGCAAATTCACAACTTAAATAAACAAATTAAATAGCGCCAGAACCCCTTCATACCATCGCTTCATATCAAAAAGCACCTGAACCGCTTCATACCAACTATTCTGAATACGTCACATGATAACGACCTTGCACGCACACAAAACCACAACACAGATAGCGCCAACCAACTTAAAATAGCTCCAGAACCGCCATACATTTCCTAACCCCAACGCAAATTCACAACTACGCCACTGGATGTGATTGATTCACACACACAACACAGATAGCGACTAAATCCCCATACATTTCCTAACCTCTACGCAAATTCACACCTTGAATAATCAAATTACATAGCGCCAGAACACCTTCATACCAAAAAGCACCTGAATCACTTCATATCAAAACCCTTCATACCATCACATATCTATTGCTAATACATAGATATGTATATAGTTTATCTGCTCCCCTTAAAATTGAATGCTATGTGTTAGTAGATCTTCGTAGCCTTGCGTAACAATATATACATATCTATTGCTATTCCTATTCTAAATACGTCACATGATAACGACCTTGCACGCACACAACCAGCACTTGACAAAAAAACCACCTTAAAATAGCGCGAGAACCGCCATACATTTCCTAACCGCAACGCAAATTCACAACTTAAATAAAGAAATTACATAGGGCCAGAACCCCCCATATATTTCCGCAAAAATATACATATTTATATTGTCTTGTAGTAAATACTTCTATACCTATCTCTTTAAGGCGTAAGAATATGTACATATCTATTGCTCCGGCCATAACATACTACATGATAACGACCTTGCACGCACACAAAACCACAACACAGATAGCGCCAGAATCCCCATATATTTCCGCAAAAACAACTTAAGTAAACAAATTAATAGCGCCAGAACACCTTCATACCAAAAAGCGCCTGAATCACTTCATACCAAAACCCTTCATACCATCACATATCTATTGCTAATACATAGATATGTATATAGTTTATCTGTTCCCCTTTAAAATTGAATGCTATGTGTTACGCAAAACAACTTAAATAAACAAATTAAATAGCGCCAGAACACCTTCATACCATCGCTTCATACCAAAAAGCGCTTGAACCGCTTCATACCTACTATTCTAAATACGTCACATGATAACGACCTTGCATGCACACAAAACCACAACACAGATAGCGCCAGAATCCCCATATATTCCCGCAAAAAACAACTTAAATAAACAAATTAAATAGCGCTGTTCGCACTGATTAATTGTTGCTTCCGGAACCATTTTAATGTAATGGGTCATTTGTTTATACTATTCCAGTAATATTTATATATATATATGTGCGTGTGTATGTATGTATGCATATGTATTTGAAACGCTAAGAAATATTTATAGATACATAGATATGTAACATATACTGTCAAGAATGAAACAATCACATCCACTTTTTAATATGCGAAAGTATTTCCACGTTGATTCACACACAGGATTCACCTCGGCGCGCCCTTCTCTGACAATCTAAGTGAGCTAGCAAAACAAAAGATAGCTCAACTCCATCGCATCATTAAAAGCACCGGTTGGTTCTCAGGTAGCGGATCAGGGTAACTTGATCCAGGTGGTATCACAATGGGCCGACTTCGACCTACGTGTGGCTTATGTCTACCACGTTAACCTAACCTAACCTAACACTCACACTATATGGTCACCTTAAATTCATACTCTGTGTGTGCAGTTCTAATATATATATATATATATAATACAATAACGGCTTGGAACATTTTACTGAGAAGTACAATCAACGTGAAAAGTTAGTCGAATTCCTCTCGAATCCTATTTATGCTAATGCCTGGAGAGTACTGAACGAACATTTACGACCCAAACCACCTGCACTCCGTCCAGGTTATGTGACAAAACATAATATCTAAGAGTATGACCTTTGGACCTAAAGTAATCATTTTAAATTATTTCTTACGACATTGAAATTAGTGTATTCAAAACCACAAGCCAAAAAGCGCTTGAACCATCCAAAACATAATATCTAAGAGTATGACCCTTGGACCTCAAGTAATCATTTTAAATTATTTCTTACGACCATATCTGAAGTCACCCATTGAAATGAGTGTGTTCAAAACCACAACCCAAAAAGCGACGAGCATATCTGAAGTCACCCATTGAAATGAGTGTGTTCAAAACCGCAACGCAAAAAGCGCTTGAACCATCCAAAACATAATATCTAAGAGTATGACCCTTGGACCTCAAGTAATCATTTTAAATTATTTCTTACGACCATATCTGAAGTCACCCATTGAAATGAGTGTGTTCAAAACCACAACCCAAAAAGCGACGAGCATATCTGAAGTCACCCATTGAAATGAGTGTGTTCAAAACCAAAACCCAAAAGCGCTTGAACCGGCTATAACATAATATCTAAGAGTATGACCCTTGGACCTCAAGTAATCATTTTAAATTATTTCTTACGACCATATCTGAAGTCACCCATTGAAATGAGTGTGTTCAAAACCACAACCCAAAAAGCGACGAGCATATCTGAAGTCACCCATTGAAATGAGTGTGTTCAAAACCAAAACCCAAAAGCGCTTGAACCGGCTATAACACCCTACTTGCGTGCAATCTTTGGTCCCGTTTGTGTAAACGGAGAGTGGAGGAGGAGATTCAACCAAAAACTGTACGGGCTGTACAGCGACATCGGCCTAGTTGGACGTCTTCGGATCCAACGTCTAATATGGCTAGGCCATGTAGAGCGAATGGACATCAACGCTCCGGCCCGAATAGTCTTTGACTCCAACCCCGAGGAACGACGCAGCAGAGGACGACCGCATTTAATATGGCGCGCACAAGTGAAAAGGGACCTCAACCAACTGGGCGTGCGGCACTGGAAGCGGCTGGCAAAAGATCGGGCCAACTGGAGAGGCTTGTTGGTTGAGGCCCTGGTTCACCGCGAACTGTAGCGCCATCAAAGTAAGTGAGTAAGTAAATGTCAAAGTACTCGCAAAGTAGTTGCTTGTGTGTCACTGTAACCCTAAATACCATCCACTCAAAGTAAGCCACCCTGAGTACAGACTCTGTCTGGAAAACGACAAAACGTCAGAGCGTGTAGAATGTGTTTCATTCTGTCACCTAAGCAAGCGCACTCTTCAAAAAGAAATTGAGGAAGTCATTGATATTCGACGTGTTCAGCCATCAATTTTAGTTCTTAGGTCACGCAGTCGCAATGCTTATGCCTTCTCTGTTGGCCGTTACGTTTTCTAAGGGTTGTAGTTGAGACTAGTCGTAGACTTAGTAAGGTTGAGGACGAAATTCGTGTTTGGTAAAAAAATACCACACAATCTGCGTAAAATTAATTTTTATATTAAAATAAAAACGGTCGTAACTAAAAAGGTATTTTTTAGAAAATCAAAGTACAGGAAGAACCCCCGCAGCCGTACAACTCCTCGGTGCATTCATTGACTGCGCAAACGTCCATTTATTAGTCTCCGGATCATAGACTTCAACCGAAGTGAGATCTTTTTCACCATCATACCCTAAACAGCAACAGCGTTAGATCGGAAACTGTTTTGTTGTGGAAGCACTTACCGCCTATTGCCCACAGTTTTTTGACGAAAACAACTAGGCCAAAGTTACGTCGCTTGCAATTCATGGGTGCTACTAAATTCCACGTATCTGTATTCGGATGGTAGATCTCTACTGATTGTAAGATTGCGGTTCCGTCGTAACCACCGCAAGCGTACAATTTGCCATTCAATGTTGCCGTACCGAAGTTATTACGTTTGTTCAGCATTGACTTCACCTTTTCCCAAATGTCCCGTGCGGGATCATAGCGTTCGGCTGAATTCGAGATTGATTCACCCAAATCACCGCCAAGGACATAAACGAATCCGTCAAGCGAGGCCGCGCATGGACCACTGCGGTTTTCCAGCATCGGAGCAATCTAGAAGTAAATGTTAAGATAAGAAATGGGATTGAATGTCAGTTTAGAGTGAACTTACTGTATTCCATTCACCAGATTTAGATTCAAAACGTTCCACAGTATTACAAGGATCCGTGTTGATTTCACCGCCACACAAATAAATTGCCTCGCTTAAAACCGCAACCCCCATGCACCTAGAATAACAAAGAAGGAAGTCAGGCGTTTCCATTAATAGACCTTGTCTCGTAGACCGAAGTAGCAATATGTGAATTAACTTAAAACTAGTCGAAAAGCAAGGGAGGAGGGCATGGGCTCGGACATACAGGGTAAAGTTGTTGATTGCTCTCAACCTGGCGAGATGCCGGCAACGATCCCTGTTTAAATGCCCGGGTCAAGTTGACATACGGCCTCCTCGCGGCGCCCTCTGGATAGCCTCTTCAACAACCGTTGGGAGGTGAACAAACGTATGCAGCGAAAAAAAACCCCGACCAGAATGGCGGTTGTGCGGCGGGCTAACAATCCGCCCACGTAAAAAAAACCTAAGGTTATGAATGAGCAAGATGCCTCGGATACACGGACGGATACTCGACGACGACAACGCACGAAAAAGGAACACGATTTGCGAGTATGCTCTTGGAATGTCAGAACCCTGTACACTCCCGGAGCTGCTCATAAACTAGAAGGAATCCTCACGCAGTACAGGGCGGATATTACTGCGGTCCAGGAAATACGCTGGATGGGAAACGGTATGATGAGGAAGAAAAATTGCGACATCTATTGCAGCTGTCACAAAAGGTTGCACTTACCGGGATGCGGATTTGTCGTGGGAAAGCGGTTAAGGCCGAAGGTTATCGACTTTAAGCCTATAAGTGATCGCCTGGCTGTGATCCGCATCAGAGGCAGATTTTGTAACATCAGCCTTATATGTGCACACGCCCCTACCGACGAGGCTGAAGACCCTATCAAGGAGGACTTCTATGACCTCCTGGACAACGCCCACGGAGCTTGTCCGGAGTACGATGTAAAAATCGTGTTCGGGGATTTAAACGCCAAAATCGGAAAGGAGAACACCCTTGGCGTAGTGATCGGAAAGCACAGTCTCCACAATACAACAACAGATAACGGCTTCCGACTCGCTGACTTTGCGACAGCTCGTAATGCGGTGATAAGTAGCACAAGATTCCCTCGCAAGCGAATCCACACAGCAACCTGGCGATCTCCGGACGTTCGAACCGCCAACCATATCGACCATGTGCTCATTGACGCAAGGCGCTCATCAAACATCCTGGATGTGCGAACATTCAGAGGGGCAAATGTCGACTCTGACCACTTCCTCGTAGGAGCAAGATTCAGAGCTCGACTGTCCAATGTCAGAAAGCTGCACCAGCCCATCAGGAGGAGGTTCGACATTGGGCGCCTGAGCACACCGGAGGTTGCGAGAGTCTACAGGGAGCAGCTGAGCGAAAGACTCTACGGTATGCCTACGTCGAACACAAATGCCAATAAAATGTGGCTGCATTGCCGCTCAGCCATTCAGGAAGTAGCCGAAACCACCTTAGGATACCTACCACCCCTGACAAGAAACCCGTGGTATGATGGCGAGTGTGAGCAGAAAAAGGCAGCAACCGACGAGGCGTACCAAAAGGCGCTGCAGAGGAAAACCAGGGCAGCGCGAGAAGAGTACCGAGCCAGAAGAAGGGAGGAGAAGAAACTACTGCGACAAAAGAAAAGAATCTTCGCAGCCTCCCAGCTCAAGGATATCGAGGAGTCTAAGGATAAACATAAAATACGAGCCTTTTACAAGAAAGCCAAAGGCCTTGCAGGAGGCTTCAAAAATGGCACCCTGGCTCTTCGAAACTGCGAGGGTAATCTTGTCACCGACCCGCAGGGAATAGCGGATGTATTTAAGCAGCACTTCCAGCAGCTGCTTAACGAGCATGACCAAGAGAGAGTGGTAGGGACCGAGGAAATCCCAACTCCAGCCGCTGAAGTAGTCCTCCCACCCAGCATAGAAGAAGTCGGCACAGCTAATCAGAAGCTGAAGAACAACAAGGCCGCAGGCTCAGATGGCTTGCCATCAGAGCTCTTCAAGGCTGGCGGCGATGTTCTGGTAGGGAGCATGCACCAGATCATCTGCAGAATTTGGGAAGATGAGAGCATGCCCGACGACTGGAATACCAGCTCTATATGCCCCATCCACAAAAAAGGCGATCCTACCCCTTGCAAGAACTATAGAGGTATATCCCTGCTCAATGTCGCATACAAGATCCTGTCAAGCGTATTGTGTGAACGTCTAAAACCATTTTGCACCGCACTAATCGGCAGCTACCAGTGCGGCTTCCGGCCCGGCAAATCAACTATAGACCAAATTTTCACACTTCGACAAATCCTGGAAAAGACCAACGGGTTTCGAATCGATACACACCATCTTTTCATCGATTTCAAACCGCATACGACAGCATTCATCGTGAAGAACTGTTTGGGGCGATGGCCGAATTCGGGATCCCGGTAAAACTGATCCAGTTGTGTCGCGCCACGCTAAAAAAACCATCTAGGACCTCGGAACCATTCGAAACATGCACCGGATTTCGGCAAGGAGATGCGCGGTCATGTGACTTCTTCAACCTGGTGCTGGAGCAGATAGTGCGACGGGCAGGCGTCAACAGGGAAGGCACTATCTTTTACAAGTCCATCCAGCTGCTAGAATACGCGGATGATATCGACATCATCGCGTGTTCTCGCCGTGGCATTGTGGAAGCATTCAAACGAAATACATGCTGTCAAGCAAAAACCAATCCGTCGCTCACCACCTGGGACAAAATATAACAATTGACAGCTACAATTTCGAGGTAGTTAAGGAGTTTGTCTACCTCGGGGCAAACGTAAATTCCACAAATGACACCACAGTGGAGATCCGGCATAGAATCGCCCTTGGCAACCGCTGCTACTTCGGCTTGTCCAAACAACTGGAGTCAAAACTCCTCACTCGAAAGACCAAAGTCATGCTTTACAAAACGCTCATTCTGCCAGTCTTGCTGTACGGAGCCGAAAGCTGGACGATAAGCAGGACAGCGGAGCTGATTTTGGGTTCTTTTGAAAGAAAAATTCTGCGCCGGATATTTGGTCCTGTCTGTGAGGAAGGTGAATGGAGAAGAAGATACAACCGCGAACTCTACGAGCTGTACCAAGATGTGGATGTAGTCCGGAAGGCAAGGATCCGTCGACTACACTGGCTCGGCCACATCGAGCGCATGGACATCAACGCTCCAGCTAAGAGGGTCTTCGACTCCGAGCCTCTTGGTTCGAGAAGAAGAGGAAGACCGAATCTCCGGTATAAAGAACAAGTAATCGCGGATGTAAGACATCCTGGTCTTGACAACTGGAAGCAGCGTGTCCGGGACCGTCAAGGATGGAAGGCAGCTATAGCTCAGGCTCAGATCCTCCATGGATCGCAGGCCTGATAAGTAAGTAAGAAAAGCAAGGGACGATGAATACTATTATATCTGCACCAGATGCAATGGTTAGAACGTCGGACTCTGACGCACGATGAGCGAGTTCGGATCCCGATAACAACGGCTCCATCGAACGTTTATTTCGCGGTGTCCCTTCTCGGCAAGG
The DNA here is from genome assembly GCA_951905685.1 of Eumerus sabulonum. NCBI lineage: Eukaryota > Metazoa > Arthropoda > Insecta > Diptera > Syrphidae > Eumerus > Eumerus sabulonum. The sequence continues at coordinate 15,201,723 of OX645060.1, forward strand.
TAATGGCAGAACCCCCCATAGTATACTTGCCATGAAAAAGCTTCTCGATTCGCTCCCTTTCACCTGTGTAAAAAATAAATCACACACAACATGGGTGATTGAGAGAAGCTTGGCTCTGGCCCTCCATGGGCTGTAACGCCACCAAAGAAAAAATTGTTGAGGTTCAGCTTCTGTTATCTGTTGGAGCACTCAAGCGCAAATACTGATCCATTGTACCGCCAGATAGACACCTACTTTTACTGTATTTTCCGGAGAAAAAAACGAGACGTAGAGCTAAGAGATTCGGCACACACCTATTCGGTCCCAAGGGCACAAGCAACGGCAGGACAGTCACAGACAAAGTTTTCTGCTGTTTCGTCCTCTTCGCGACATGATGATGCGACTGATGCCGAGTATGCAGAAATGCTTAGTAAAATTGTAATGGTCCGTACATCTTCTGCAGTCAGTTGTCCTTAAGGACAGAAAAAAGGCTGCGGATTTCTTACAGACATCAGGGCGTACGCACCATGCTGCATCTTGGATATTCCCTCCATCTACGATTGTGTGCATTAAAGACCCAATCGGTTCTGAGAAACTTTCCTTTGAACCCATTTTGGCGAGTTAATCAGAGATCTCGGAATGCCCCGGGACCGAACCAGAATTAGTGAGTCTGGCGACTTTGTTCAGGAAGGCGTTAAGCTCATACACCAACTTGGAGCTGGTTAAAGGGTTGAACACAGATTTGAGTGCAGCTTGGTTGTCATTGCAAACGCATATGTTTTTACCCTTTCACCTATGTATGCTTCACAACATAGTGCATGGCCATCAGGATTACGTATATCTCTGACTGAAAGACAGGCACATATTTCCCTAACGAAAAGTGCAGTCGGACGTTTTCGCATTCGAAAAAAACGCCAGTGCCGGGCCCCAGTCCAGACTTGGAACCATTTGTGAAATATGTACATAGATAATCCTTTCTAGGTTCAGAGTGTGTGTTACGAGTATAGTGCAATACGATGATGGGTGTCATTGCGTCAGAGGGCATATCCACGAGACACGGGTTGTAGGATATTTTCCGCGCAGGCGCACTGTCATTTCAATGCGAGTTGTACCAAAAACCAATTCTCTTAAGACGAGACATGGCCTTCAGTGCATACTCTCTGTTTAATATGCCAATGGGTTGAAGGTTCATCAGAAAGCCATCATACAGCTGAGACAAACCGTTCTTTGGAGTTTGGTGAACAGAAAACTGATGCATATGAGATTATCAGTCCCATCATTGCCGTGTAGATCCAGAGGACCTTTGCCGGCGATAAACCCCATGCCCCAAAGGCACCTTTGCATTGCCAGAACGCTAAAAGCACGCATTGATGACAAACTCTGTCAAATGCCTTCGAAATATTAAGTGTAACAACCTTTCTTTCAAAAGATTGATTCCATTTTTCGGTGAGACATGCCATCAAATCACCAGTGGACCTGTTGGTACGAAATTGTTTGTTTATATACTTTTTTCCTCAGTAGAAATAGCCAGATAAGTCCAACAACTCACCTCTCTGATCCCTATTATTTCGTTACGGCTTAAGGTGAACCATCCATTTATTTTCTATAGCTTAAGCTGCCTTCCAACCTTGACTGTCCCGGGCACGCTGCTTCTAGTTATCAAGACCATGTTGTCTTGCATCAGCGTATATTTGGTCTTTATAGCGGAGGTTCGGTCTTCCTCTTCTTCTCGAACCAAGAGGCTCGGAGTTGATGACCCTTTTAGCCGGAGCGTTGATGTTCATGTGCTCGATGTGGCCAAGCGAATGTAGTCGACAGATCTTTGCTTTCCGGACTATATCCACATCTCTGTACAGCTCGTAGAGTTCGCGGTTCTGTCTTCTCCTCCATTCACCTTCCTCACAGACAGAACCAAATATCCGGCGCAGAACTTTTCTTTCGAAATAATCCAAAATCAATTCCGCCGTCCTGCTTATCTTCCAGCTGTCGGCTCCGTATACCAAGATTGGCAGTATAAGCGTTTTGTAAAGCATGACTTTGGTCTTTCGAGTGAGGAGTGTTGACCCCAGTTGGTTGGACAAGCCTAAGTAGCAGCGGTTGCCAAGGGCGATTCTATGCCGGATCTCCACTGTGGTGTCATTTGTGGAATTTACGTTTGCCCCGAGGTAGACAAACTCCTTAACTAGGTACCTCGAAAGTGTAGCTGTCAATTGTTATATTTTGTCCCAGTTGGTGAGCGACAGATTGGTTTTTGCTTGACAGCATGTACTTCGCCTTGTCCTCATTGACCTTAAGACCCACTCGTTTCGCCTGTTCTTCAATCGCTGTGAATGCTTCCACAATGGCACGGCGAGAACACGCGATGATGTCGATATCATACGCGTATCCTAGCCGCTGGACGGACTTGTAGAAGATAGTGCCTTCCCTGTTGATGCCTGCCCGTCGCACTATCTGCTCCAGCACCAGGTTGAAGAAGTCACATAACAGCGCATCTCCTTGCCGAAATCCGGTGCATGTTTCGAATGTTCCGAGGTCCTAGAACCGAGTTGCACGGTGCATCGCGTGTTTTTTTAGCGTGGCGCGACACAACTGGATCAGTTTTACCGGGATCCCGAACTCGGCCATCGCACCAAACAGTTCTTCACGATGAATGCTGTCGTATGCGGCTTTGAAATCGATGAAAAGATGGTGTGTATCGATTCGAAACTCGCTGGTCTTTTCCAGGATTTGTCGAAGTGTGAAAATTTGGTCTATAGCTGATTTGCCGGGCCGGAAGCCGCACTGGTAGCTGCCGATTAGTGCGGTGCAAAATGTTTTTAGACGTTCACACAATACGCTGGACAGGACCTTGTATGTGACATTGAGCAGGGATATACCTCTATAGTTTTGCAAGAGGTAGGATCGCTTTTTCTGTAATGGGGCAAATAGAGCTGATATTCCAGTCGTCGGATATGCTTTCATCTTCCCAAATTCTGCAGATGATCTGGTGCATGCTTCCTACCAGAACATTGCCGCCAGCCTTGAAGAGCTCTGATGGCAGGCCACCTGAGCCTGCGGCCTTGTTGTTCTTCAGTTTTTGAATAGCTATGCGGCGTCCAATGTCTAACCTCCTCATTGTGAGCTGGTGCAGCTTTCTGACAGTGGACAGTCGAGCTCTTAATCTTGCTGCCACGAGGAAAAGGTCAGAGTCGGCGTTTCCTCCTCTGAATGTTCGCACATCCAGGATGTTTGACGAGTGTCTTGCGGCAATGAGCACATGGTCGATTTGATTGGCGGTTCGACCATCTGGAGATCGCCAGGTTGCTGTGTGGATTCGCTTACGGGGGAATCTTGTGCTACTTATCACCGCATTATGAGCTGTCGCAAAGTTCGTGATTCGGAAGCCGTTACCTGCTGTTGTATCGTGGAGGCTGTGCTTTCCGACCACTTCGCTAAAGGTGTTCTCCTTACCGAAGTTGACATTGAAGGCCCCGAGTACGATTTTGACATCGTACTCCGGACCAGCTTCGTAGGCGTTGTCCAAGAGATCATAGAAGTCCTCTTTGATGGGGTCTTAAGCCTCTTCGGTAGGGGCGTGTGCACATATGAGGCCGATGTTGTAAAATCTTCCTTTGATGCGAATCACAGCTAAGCGATCACTTTTAGGTTAAAAGTCGATGACACGACAAATTCGCACCCCAACATGTGCAATCTTTTATGATTTCCTCATCACACCCTTTCCTATCCAGCGTATTTCCTGGATCGCAGTAATATCCGCCTTTTTACTGCGTGAGGGTTCTTTCCAGTTTATAAGCAGCTCCAAGAGTGTACAGGGTTCTGACGTTCCAGGAGCATACTCGCAAATCGTGTTCCTTTTTCGTTCCATGTCGTCTTTGAGAATCCGTCCGTTTATCCGAGGCATTTTGCTCTTCCATAATTTGTTGTGTTTTACATGGGCGGGTTGTTGGCCCGCCTCACATTTTCGGTTTGATATTCTTTATTCTGTGAGAAATATAATTCCTCATGCTAAGAAGTTTGGTATTTTTGATCATATCAGTAGTGGCATCCATGAGAAAAGATGACGAGCAAGGAATCGGACAGTGCATCAAAATCGTTACAAGTGGCACTGTTGCCCAAGGACAGTAGTGAATGACTTGCTTACGCACAGTGAACTTAAGCCATTGAAAGGTTAATTCCAAATTGGTGCATTAGCGACCTTGTCGTGAAATCTGGTAAACTAAATCACTACGAAGGGATATGGCGAGACCGTGGTGTGAGAAGGATATTGGCACTAAATGGTACCCGGATACATAGCTTGGATTCAGAAGAATCATTATTTACCGACGTAGATAGCAAGGAGTTTCGACGCTTTAGGCAAAGCCTCAGGTCTGTCGTCGAGAAGGACCCTCTGAATTTACATGAAATGAAAAGACTGGCTATCTCTTAAATACGTGAGATCCGCTATTAACAAACTCCAAATCACGATCTGTCATGGAGCTCTGTTCTGCTATATGTCCCGTCTCTTAACGACTAGACAGACAAGTGTCGCCAGCGCTCAGAACCTCTCTTAACGAATTCGGCAAATAAGATTCGCAGAGTGGTGCAATTCTAACTCTTATCTACGGAATTTCAAAATTCACTTACCTTCGAGTCAAGTTCGTTCTACTGCTCTCCGACCATTTGCCATGCTTAGAATCGTAAATTTGCAGAAATGTTGATGCCGCCTTAGCATTGTGCCCAAACACATATAATTTAGCATTAACAACTGCCACGCCATCTACTTGGCTGAAAAGGAAGACAAAAGTCATGGTAAGCTGAGAACTATTTTGGAGAAACGACGATTGTCTCCAATTCATCTGCCAGGATCAGCTCAGTTGGTTTCGTATAAGATAAAAACGGATACTTACCCATCTTTTGATGTGTGTGCATTCGTCGTCTGTTTCCCTGTGGTCGGATCGTATATATCGACAGTTGTCACGTGGTCGTTACGAATCAGGCTATGTCCTAGCATGAAAATCTGCCGAAACTCGCAACGAGGACGCGTTCTAGAATAGCAGACATTTTACTACACCCACAGCACCTTTCCAAACATCTTACCTAAAACCCTGTAATTGATGCTTTCGCTCCGGCAGCAAATGATAATTCTTTGCCTCATCAACTAGCTTCCTGCATTCGGGCGATGACTCAACAAGCTCTTCATTGCACACATGATCGACCAGAAACAGCGGCGATAACATTGGCAAACGAATCCTGGAAAAGACCACCGGAAACACTTCCGATCGTTCCATTTGCTTGTGCTTTACCCATCGCATGCAACCTACAAATACTATCTCTTCAGTCTGGATCTCCAATTCGTCTCGCTGAATAAATTCAATTAATTGGTCCGAGGTAAGGAGAAGGAATTCCTGTGACTCTGTAACCTCGGCAAAATGACTATTGATGTACTGGTCGGCGGCTTGAACCAATAGTACGCAATGCAATTCTTCGGCCGTTCGACGAATACCCAGCACATTGTGAGGAGTAAAACTATTACAAAACGAAAGATCAACATTCAGAGATTGATATACAACATTTACGAGCATAGAAACCATGAGATGAGGAATACAGCGCACGCATCCCTCACTTTGATCAATTGAAAAATCGTGGCGCCCAACAGCAGGTTCAGGGCGTTTTGATAGTCGATTCGAATGGTAGCAGTGTACGCGTAATTGATCAGACTTTCGAGAGCGCTAGAAGAAGGTTTTTGTGATTATCTAAGAAAGCTCTCAAGTCAGATGGGTCACTCACTTGGGTTCAATCTCTTTTATTGTAATCTGCTCCATTTGGCTCTCGGGCATGTTGCTGGTGAACAATGTACGGAAATATGGGACCCCTCCAACCAGAATGATTCTATGGGCAGAGAATGATTGATTCTTATTCTCCACCTAAATATTTACTCAAAATAAAAGTCATATGCCCAAATTAGCTTTAACTCACCTTAAGCGTAACATCACACAGTTTTCCCTGACGTCGCATCTCGTTCATTAGCGGTAAGCTCTCCGCAAACAGGCCATCGTTGTAGAACGTTGTAAACCTGTCATCGTCCACTTTCTTTTTGGCTAAGCCCGTGGTACTGGCCGGGGAGTCGATCTTCTGCGGGGGCTTCTTTTGCTTCATTGTTTATCGTGTAACTTTGAGCCAGATGTGGGACTTAAAAAGTATATAAATAAAGACAACCGGAAAATAATGACGGACGGACTCCAGCGGAGCACTTGGATATAATTGAAATTTTGAAATGCGATGTAGACAGACGTACTGTCTTTGTTTTTGTTTTGTATTTGAAAGGAGAAAACGTTGGCTTCCTGCCTCAGTTTATTTGAGGAATCGCTCTGTTTGTGTCACAGCTTGGCACTTGTTCGTGGAATGTACAAACAAGTATTATGAGGTAAACGCTTTCCGTACGCTTTCGGTGGGTCCTCTGCACTAATGACGACCTTTCTTCAACTTGAAAATTCAGACTGAGGGTGACCTGGCTAATATGCTGAGAGCCGCCTCATTTACATCAACCAACAACCCAGTAAAGAGGGCATGGGCACGGACATACAGGATAAAGTAGTTGATCGCTCTCAACCTGGCGAGATGCCAGCAACGATCCGTGTTTAAATGCCCGGGTCAAGTTTACATACGGTCTTCTCGCGGCGCCCTCTGGATAGCCTCTTCAACAACTGTCGGGAGGTGAACAAACGGCGGTTGTGCGGCGGGCTAATAATCCGCACGCGTAAGAAACATAAAAGTTATGAATGAGCAAGATGCCTCGGATACACGGACGAATACTCGACGACGTCAACGCACGAAAAAGGAACGCGATTTGCGAGTATGCTCCTGGAATGTCAGAACCCTGTACACTCCCGGAGCTGCTCATAAACTAGAAGGAATCCTTACGCATTACAAGGCGGATATTACTGCGGTCCAGGAAATACGGGATAGGAAACGGTATGATTAGGAAGAAAAATTGCGACATTTATTACAGCTGTCACAAAAGGTTGCACTTACTGGGATGCGGATTTGTCGTGGGAAAGGCGTTAAGTTCGAAGGTCATCGAGTTTAAACCTACAAGTGATCGCCTGGCTGTGATGCGCATCAGAGGCAGATTTTATAACATCACCCTTATAAGTGCACACGCCCCTACTGACGAGGCTGAAGACCCTATCAAGGAGGACTTCTATGACCTCCTGGACAACGCCTACGGGGCTTGTCCGGAGTACGATGTCAAAATCGTACCCGGGGATTTCAATGTCAAGATCGGTACACACAACACCTATGGCGGAGTGATCGGAAAGCACAGCCTCCGCGATACAACAACAGATAACGGCTTCCGACTCGCTGACTTTGCGACAGCTCGTAATGCGGTGATAAGTAGCACAAGATTCCCTCGCAAGCGAATCCACACAGCAACCTGGCGATCTCCGGACGGTCGAACCGCCAACCAAATCGACCATGTGCTCATTGACGCAATGCACTCGTCAGACATTCTGGATGTGCGAACATTCAGAGAGGCAAATGTCGACTCTGACCATTTCCTCGTAGCAGCAAGATTCAGAGCTCGACTGTCCAATGTCAGAAAGCTGCATCAACCCACCAGGAGGAGGTTCGACATTGGGCGCCTGAGCACACCGGAGGTTACCAAAGTCTACAGGGAGCAGCTGAGCGAAAGACTCTACGGTATGCCTACGTCGAACACAAATGCCAATAATATGTGGCTGCATTGCCGCTCAGCCATTCAGGAAGTAGCCGAAACCACCTTAGGATACCTACCACCCCCGACACGAAACCATGGTATGATGGCGAGTGTGAGCAGAAAAAGGCAGCAACCGACGACGCGTACCAAAAGGCGCTGCAGAGGAAAACCAAGGCAGGAGTCTAGGGATAAACATAAAATACGAGCCTTTTACAACAAAGCCAAAGGCCTTGCAGGAGGCTTCAAAAAGGGCACCCTGGCTCTTCGAAACTGCGAGGGTAATCTTGTCACCGACCCGCAGGGAAAAGTGGGTGTATTTAAGCAGCATTTCCAGCAGCTGCTTAACGAGCATGACCAAGAGAGAGTGGTAGGGACCGAGAAAATCCTATCTCCAGCCGCTGAAGTAGTCCTCCCACCCAGCATCGAAGAAATCGGCACAGCTATTCAGAAGAATAACAAGACCGCAGGCTCTGGGAGCATGCACCAGATCATCTGCTGAATTTGGGAAGATGAAAGCATGTCCGACGACGGGAATATCCGCTCTATTTGCCCCATCCATAAAAAACGTGATCCTACTTCTCCTGCAAGAACTATAGAGATATATCCCTGCTCAATGTCGATACAAGATCCTGTCCAGCGTCCAGTGCGGCTTCCGGCCCGGCAAATCAACTATAGACCAAATTTTCACACTTCGACAAATCCTGGAAAAGACCAACGAGATTTGAATCGATACACACCATCTTTTCATCGATTTCAAAGCCGCATACGATAGCATTCATCGTGAGGAACTGTTTGGGGCGATGGCCGAATTCGGAATCCCGGTAAAACTGATCCAGTTGTATCGCGCCACGCTAAAAAACACGCGATGCACCGTGCGACTCGGTTCTAGGACCTCGGAAGCATTCGAAACTTGCACCGGATTTCGGCAAGGAGATGCGCTGCCATGTGACTTCTTCAACCTGGTACTGGAGCAGATAGTGCGACGGGCAGGCGTTAACAGGGAAGGCACTATCTTCTACAAGTCCATCCAGTTGCTAGGATCCGCGGATGATATCGACATCATCGCGTGTTCTCGCCGTGGCATTGTGGAAGCATTCACGGCGATTGAAGAACAGGCGAAACGAGTTGGTCTTAAGATCAATGAGGACAAAACGAAATACATGCTGTCAAGCAAAAACCAATCCGTCGCTCACCACCTGGGACAAAATATAACAATTGACAGCTACAATTTCGAGGTCGATAAGGAGTTTGTCTACCTCGGGGCAAACATAAATTCCACAAATGACACCACCGTGGAGATCTGGCATAGAATCGCCCTTGGCAACCGTTGCTACTTCGGCTTGTCCAAGCAACTGGGGTCAAAACTCCTCACTCGAAAGACCAAGGTCATGCTTTACAAAACGCTCATTCTGCCAGTCTTGCTGTACGGAGCCGAAAGCTGGACGATAAGCAGGACAGCGGAGCTGATTTTGGGTACTTTCGAAAGAAAAATTCTGCGCCGGATATTTGGTCCTGTCTGTGAGGAAGGTGAATGGAGAAGAAGACACAACCGCGAACTCTACGAGCTGTACCAAGATGTGGATGTAGTCCGGAAGGCAAGGATCCGTCGACTACACTGGCTCGGCCACATCGAGCGCATGGACATCAACGCTCCAGCTAAGAGGGTCTTCGACTCCGAGCCTCCTGTTTGGAGGAGAAGAGGAAGACCGAACCTCCGGTATAAAGACCAAGTAATCGGGGAAGTAAGACATCTTGGTCTTGATAACTGGAAGCAGCGTGCCCGGGACCGTCGGTGGAAACAGCACTCCACTCACTGGTTAACAGATTAGAAAGGTCACTGGAACGTAAGGAATACACTCTAGTCGCCTTTCTCGATATCGAGGGCGCATTTAACAATGTTGAACCATGGGCCCTCACCAAAGCGCTGAATGATCTAGGTGTTACGGAATCAGTGATAGAACTGGTACGACAACTGCTTACGCAAAGAGTAGTCAAAGCCAACTTCGCTGGTGCGAAGAACGGTCAGCAAAGGTACACCACAGGGTGGAGTACTCTACCCTCTCCTCTGGAACGTGGTGGTCAACGAACTACTACTGTTGCTAGAACAGCAAGGGTACGCTGTGACCGCTTATGCCGATGACATTGCTATTGCCGCCACAGGAAAATTTCCCAGCACTCTAAGCGACATAATGTAGGGTGCATAACGTACAGTACAACCTGGATGCAGTACTGTAGACTTGGCGTCAATCCTAAGAAGACCGACCTAGTACTGTTTACTAATAAATATAAAATTCCGCCCTTCAACCCACCGAGGTTGGGTGGAACCCAACTAATAACCAAAGATCAGGCCAAATACCTAGGCCTAGTCCTTGACAGGAGGCTGAATTGGAAACCTAACATTCTTGATCGTGTCAAGAAAGCAACCACTGCCCTCTACAGCTGTAAGAAAGTGGTGGGCAGAAGGTGGGATTTCCAACCAAGCATTATGCACTTGCTCTACACAGCAGTCATAAGGCCCATCCTCATACATGGCATCGTAGTCTGGTGAACTGCTCTGGACAAGGCAGTCTACCGAAACCTTCTGTGCAAGGTACAAAGATCGGCCTGTTTATATATAAGCGGAGCGATCCGATCAATAGAGATGAGACGAATATATTAGTATTCATCAAGATATTACTAATATTTCCCCATATTAGGTATTACTAATACGAATATCTTGAATATCATGATATTTTGATATTCGTCAACACACCGAATACCATGTGAATCCAAGTCCTACTAATACGAATATCTTGGATATCATGATATTTCGATATTCGTCAACACACCGAATACCATGTGAATCCAAGTCCTACTAATACGAATATCTTGGATATCATGATATTTCGATATTCGTCAACACACCGAATACCATGTGAATCCAAGTCCTACTAATACGAATATCTTGGATATCATGATATTTCGATATTCGTCAACACACCGAATACCATGTGAATCCAAGTCCTACTAATACGAATATCTTGAATATCATGATATTTTGATATTCGTCAACACACCGAATACCATGTGAATCCAAGTCCTACTAATACGAATATCTTGGATATCATGATATTTCGATATTCGTCAACACACCGAATACCATGTGAATCCAAGTCCTACTAATACGAATATCTTGGATATCATGATATTTCGATATTCGTCAACCCACCGAATACCATGTGAATCCAAGTCCTACTAATACGAATATCTTGGATATCATGATATTTTGATATTCGTCAACACACCGAATACCATGTGAATCCAAGTCCTACTAATACGAATATCTTGGATATCATGATATTTCGATATTCGTCAACACACCGAATACCATGTGAATCCAACTAATACGAATATCTTGGATATCATGATATTTTGATATTCGTCAACACACCGAATACCATGTGAATCCAACTAATACGAATATCTTGGATATCATGATATTTCGATATTCGTCAACACACCGAATACCATGTGAATCCAACTAATACGAATATCTTGGATATCATGATATTTTGATATTAGTGATATTTCGTATCGCTTTAGATATTATAATACTCAATAACGAATATATTCATATCAGGTAATATCTCAATATATTAGTATTGACCCACCTCTACCGATCAACCCCCACGGAGGCCCTAACTATCCTATTACATCTTCCACCGTTTGACCTCCTCAGCAAGCAACTTGCTGTCTGCGCGGCACTACGAATACCTTGAAACACCAATAAGTATGGTAAAGCACATGATAAAACTTCGAACCATAGAGGCGACCAACCCCCAATGGAATAAAAGTAGTATCGGCTTTATCACTTAACAAATCTGGCCTTAGTTAAACCTAGGACGAACAAAGGACCTAGTAGCAACTAAAAGGGCTACTTTGAGCACTCTAGTGGGTATCATTACAGATCACTGTATCATTGGAAAACACGCCGCCAGACTAGGGCTGCCCTCCAATGACGTTTGCCGCGGCTGCATGGACGAGGAGGAAGAGGAATCAAAACACCACCTTCTCTGCTCATGCCCCTCTTTTACGAACCGCAGGTGGATCTACCTCGGCGCGCCCTTCTATGAAAATCTAAGTGAGCTACCAAACCTTAAACTAGCTCAACTCCATCGCTTCATCAGAAGCACCGGTTGGTTCTCAGGTAGCGGATCAGGGTAATGATCCATGTGGTATCACAATGGGCCGACCTCGGCCGACGTGTGGCTTATGCCAACCACTTGTACCTAGCCCAACCTAACCAAATTTTTGCTGGCTTCCCTTTCCGCAAGTACGAGAGCATATCTAGCTCTTTCTCTTCCCCTCGCTTCTTCGCGCTCTGTTCCGTCCCGGATTAGAGCGGCGATTTATCGCTTTTGAGCCCCAGTAAAATATTCATATTTCTGCCGAGGCTTTTTAGCGTCGCTGACCACTGCAATTAAGGAGACTTATTGCTCTGTAGTTGACGCAGTAATAGGTGTCTCCTTTCTTGTGGGCTGGGCAAACTATGCTGAGATTCCATTCGTCGGACATGCTTTCCTCCGACCATATTTTACAGATGAGCTGGTGAATGCGCCCTACCAGATCATCTCCAGCCGCTTTAAATAGCTCGGCAAAAAGGACGTCTGCGCCCGCGGCTTTATAGTTCTTGAGCTTTGAAATTACCAGCTTAATTTCATCTAGGTCGGGCGGACGAAATTCTCTTGCCTCTTCGTCCATTGCGAATGGATCAATCTGCCTGACTTCTTCATCTTAACGGGCGCTGCAGTTCGGGGTGAGCCTGGGCCTCAACCAACATGCCCCTCCAACTAGCACGAGGGCTGAGGTCCCCTAACACCCGTGTGCGCCCTCTTAACCTCGGCCGTCCTCTGCTTCTTCGTCCATCGGGGTTGAATTCATAGACATCTTGGGCGTTGAATCCGTAGACGCCTGACTAGACTCATGTCGCTGTACAGCCAGTAAAGTTCGTGGTTTAATCTTTTCCTCCATCCCCCGTCTGCGTTTATAACCCCGAAAATCACGCGCAATATCTTTCTCTCGAACCGACCAAGGGCCTCCTCATCCGCGTTTGATAGTGTTCACGCTTCTGCGCCTTACAACAGGACCGGGATGATAAGGGTCTTATATAGAGTCAACTTTGTCGTTCGGGAGAGGGCTCTATTACTCACTTGCCTCCTGAGCCAAAAGAAAGAGCGATTGGCAAGAGTGATTTTGCGTTTTATTTCGGAACTGATGTCGTTGTTCCAGGTCACTGCGGAGCCAAGGTAAATGAAGTCCCTAACTACCTCGAACTTATATCTGCCTATACAAACGTTCTGGCCAAGACGTCGGTGGTGAGCGTCCTTTTTTGATGACAGCATATATTTAGTTTTGCCCTCGTTTACCGTCAAACCAATTTTCGCCGCCTCCATCTCAATACTCGCAAACGCCTCATTGACATCTCGCTGCGATCTACCTATTATGTCAATATCGTCGGCGTATGCATGGAGTTGCGAGGATTTGAAATAGATTGTGCCTCTTGTATTGGCCAGTGATTTTTGCACAGTCATTTCCAAAATGATGTTGAAGAAATCACCCGACAGCACATCGCACATCGCCTAAATTCTTTTTTGACATCAAAACTATCGGTAAGGTGTTCACCGATTCGGAAGGAGCAGCGAGTATTCTCCAAAGTCATCCTGCATAGTCTGATGAGTATAGCAGGTATGGCAAAGGTAGAAATAGCGTTGTATAGCTCGTCTCTAATAACGCTGTTGATGCGGCTTTGAAGTCGACAAATAGGTGGTGAGTGTCGACTTGAAATTCATTGGTTTTTTCCAGGATCTGCCGTAGTGTGAAGATTTGGTCGATGGTGGACTTCCCTGGCCTGAATCCGCACCGTAATGACCTATCAGTTTATTTACAGAATGCTTCAGGCGTTCACACAAAACGGCAGAGAAGATTTTGTAGGCGATATTAGGGAGACTTATTCCTCTATAGTTGGCGCAATCAGAGGGGTCTCCTTTCTTGTGGATCGGGCATACGATGCTGAGACTCCGTTCCTCGGGCATGCTTTCCTCTGACCATATCTTACGGGTGAGCTGGTGCATGCTCCTAACCAGGTCATCCCCAGCTGCCTTGAAAAGCTCAGCAGACAGTCCGTCTGTGCCAGCAGCTTTATTCGACTTGAGCTTCGATATGGCAATCTTAACTTCGTCGAGGTCTGCGGTCTCCGCCGATTAAAAATGGATCATTCTGCCTGACAGCTGTATATTGACTAACATCGCCGTTATACAGTCTGCAGAAGTGGTTTTTCCATATTCTCAGCATCCACTGCGAATCTACTACTAGGTGTCCGTTCTCATCCCTGCAGGCTTCCGTTCTGGCTTTATAACCTTGGCATGTTCGCTTTATCTGTTGATAAAACTTTCGAACGTCACGCCTGCAGTAACACCTCTCCAATTCCTCAATCGCGCGCTTCTCGTGCTCTTTCTTCTTTCTTCTAAGAAGCTTATGCTCCTCCCTTCTTTTTAACTCGTAGAGCTCACGAGCTGCTCTTGTTTTTTTATGCAGCGAGGCCTTATGTTCCGAGTCGATGTTAGCCCCTCGGTAAGTTCGGACATAGTGGAGGAGTGTCTGATAGATGTGATCAATCTGGTTAGTAGTCGATTGATCAAAAGACCGCCAGGTGCCGTTGTGTATATCGAGGTGCGGGAAGCGCGTACTGGCTAGAAGGAGATTTCGCCCCGTAGCAAGATCAATCAGCTCGTGTCCGTTTACGGAGGTGGTGTCGTGTAGGCTATGCTTGCCGATGACTCGTTCAAATATGCTTTCCTTACCCAGCTGAGCATTGAAGTTTCCTAGTACAATTTTGATGTCATAGCTGGGACATTGGGCATACGTTCTGTCCAGGAGATTGTAGAACTCATCTTTGGCGGAGTCATCCTTGCCTTCCGTGGGGGCTTGGCCGCAGATCAGGCTGATGTTAAGAAATGTAGCCTTGATACGGATTGTTATGAGGCGTTCGGTCACATGCCGAAAGCTTAGGACTTTTTGCCTTAGTCCATCTCGAACAACAAATCCGCATCCAAACAATCGTTGCCCTCTCTCCCTATAGCAGTCGCCGTAGTAAATATAGCAGTTTTTCATCCGCTTCATACCCGGTCCATTCCATCGCATTTCCTGGATGGCGGTTATGTCCGCTTTATAGCGGCTTAGGGCGTCGGCTGCACGTGGCCTATTTAGGGACCTAACATTCCATGAACAGAGCCGAAGATCATTGTCCTTTTTTCGTTTTTTGCAAGGTTCGTCAACATTAATCCGGTCCAATATATCCGAGGCTTGTGGTTGTTTCGGAGTTTGTGGTTTTTTTACGGTTACGGCTTACTAGGCCGTAGCCCAACCGACTAATCCGGTTTTTTGGCGCAGGAATCTCGCCATTCGCCCTCCGCGTTTGCAATTTCCATAGGAAATCTCCAGATGGCACCGCGAGGGGTTGGGAATGGGACTTACTAACAGTGCCGTAAGATGTTCGACTGCGGCGGCTCTTCTCGCTTTTTAGCAGGCCAGGATCCGTCGGATAGATGCTACCCCTACGAGGTCTTTGTTAGTCCTTTGCCATCCTGCAGAGGTATTAAATCTTTCATCGCCGTTAGTGGTTAATTCATCCAAAATGAGGAATTCTATGACTGTATGATATTCAAGCTGTAGACACCGTGGCGCAATGAGTAGTGTGTTGACCTCTGAAGCCGATGGCACGGGATCGAATCCCGACAACAGTCATGTCATCGAATGGGTTGAGAGGCCAGTGTGATAACCATTACGCCATGGATCCGACTCAGAAATTACTTTCTGGCAAGTTTGCATATAGATGAGAAACTTCCCTTTTGTTTGACTGATTGGTCCAAAGTGTGTTAAATATTAATAAGTGCGACGCTGCAACACACTTAAGGTGTCATTGGAGTTTTTAATCATCACACGCAATAGAACATGTTATAGTCTTAACCCGAATGACTGTCTTAATTTCAAAGATCAAACGTGTTAAGTGACACACTTAATCTTAAAGTGTGTCGAATGACACATTTGCTGCGTGTTATTTAACACACCAGCATTTGCAGTGGTGGGAAAATAGAATTACACATAAGGTGGGTGATTGAGGGAAGTTAGGCTTAGGCTCTCCGAAGCTCTAACGCCATGTACATATACATACACGATATTCAAGCTGAAACAGTTGAAACTTGTCATACGAACTAATTACACGTGAACCCAGGCAGGAAACACACATCTCTGTATAAAGCCGAACACTTTCCACTGAACCCTCGTACAATGGGTATGGGTATGAATGGTAAGGTCCTTTGTCCGCTCTAAGTTCATTTCAGTTCAGGTTTGTGATGTGATAGGTTGTGAAGCAAGTGGGATACTGGAGGAACCCCAGCGATAGGACGAAACCTAAACTTCCATTCGGTTGAATAGATTTTAAATTTAACCATACAAAGTTGAACATCCCTAAGGGTACTGAGAACTGATTTATCTCCATATCTTTGGTAAGCCAAAACAAAGTAGGCAAACAAATTAGAATAATTATTAGTTAAGTGCAGCACTCTACGTCCAAGGACGATCATATGGACGAGTATCTCCATCTGATAACCAATTGTGTTTTCCGATGCGCGAAACACCGATTATACAAAGCGATTTATTGGGCTTTGTCACGTCCCGGCACCAGTGCTGGGTGTTTATTCAATTGCCGAATGCAATCAATCAGTTGTGCAAATAACAAAAAAAAAAAAAAAAAAAAATCTGGCACCTGTTGCATGCAATGTGCTATGCCAGCGAGCATGTTGGCTTTTAAGGGTACGCCGAAATGGATTTTATGGAACGGCTTTGGCGGTAGGGTTGTCGGATATAGTATGGAGTGAACGTATTGTCTATTTGCAGAGCAGTTACCAGTCGATTTAATTAAAAATATACGAGTATCCTGTTCAGTGAGGGAGGTGGACGGGAAGTTATCAGTTAAGCCTGCAAAATTGCGTGTAATGCTTTGTGTCGAGTGGGCCGGGCTAATTAGATAAAAATTGGAAATTAATTAAGTCATCAAATTATTGGTGGTTATACACATATGCTCACGTCAATGAAGTCCAACTATTACCAAAGCAGGACGAGGAGGGGCTTATAAAGATAAGATTTAGAGAAAGTTCATGGTAGATACGATCAACAGAGGTTCGGGTAGACCCTTGACACTATAATCGAACTCGTAGGGTGATGTGAAGCCAAAAAGTATGGTCTCATCTTGTGTTGCGTTGCTAACGCCCAAAACACTGCTTGGGAAGCAGCCAGTGTAACGCAAGGAGGGACCGTCTTTTAGACTTCATTCTCTTGTCTGACCTTACCATCAGCAATGTTGGCTCTCGAACAAAATTGTTACGATGACAGGAGGTGTTTAACCTGACCCTATCCAACAGACATGTGAAGGACATCACTGACTGGCGAGTCTTGCATGATGCTACGCTGTCGGACCATAACTACCCCCATAAAATGTGGGAAATCTTCCTTGTAACGAAACATTTGGTAGAGAACGCTGTTTATAACCTGAATAGCGTAATCACCAGTTGTTTTGAACTCGCACGTCCTGTCAGCAAACCTCCCTGCAGGAAATTGGCCCCCTAGTGGAATGCCGAGCTCCGAAGTCTTCGCAGGGAAGCCAGAAGTCTTCTGAATAGATCGCTCAAATCGAATTCGGAAGATGACTGGAACAAGTATCGGTCGAAGCAGAAAGAATATAAGAAACGTGTGCGTAAATCGAAAAATGATTCTTATAGGTCCTTCTGCGAAGAGATCAAGTCTCTGAGTGCGACTGGCAAGTTGGTTAAGGTTGGGGAAAACCGACAAAGCTGGATGCACTCAGAAAATCTGATGGTACCTTTACTGAGTCTAAAGCTGGAACTCTTAGTTTACTGTTTGAGACTCATTTCCCGGGAAATCAGATCGACATCGGCTCGTTGCACACTCCTTCAAGGGAAACTACAACTGAAACGATGAAAACAACTCGGCGTAGCTGGTATATTGCGTCGCGCGTGGTTACGACTGAAGCCATTGAATTGGCTGTGGCATCCTTCGATGGTTTCAAATCGCCGGGCACCGACGGAATATATCCTGTTATGCTGCGAAAAGGTATAAGGCAGCTCCTTCCTACTTTGAAAAGAATGTTCACTGCTAGTCTAGCACTTGCTCACATACCCAATCCTTGGCGCACAGTGAAATTGGTCTTCATTCCCAAAATAAGAAAAGAGGACTACTCACTTGCCAAGAGCCTCAAATCAATTAATCTAACATTCTTCCTGCTAAAAAGAATGGAGCGACTGGTAGAGTTGCACGTGCGCAAAGTTGCCCTTCGAATGCACTCTCTTTCGGAGATGCAACATGCTTACCAGCGCGGAAAATCTTGCGAGACTGCGCTTCAGAACCTAGTTGGGCGAATTGTATGCGCGCTCGAAAGGAAAGAGTACGCGCTGGGCATTTTCATCGACATTGATGAAAATGCTTTTGATAACGCAACTTTTGACAGCATGTGCAACGCTGCCAGACATCATGGCGTAGATGAAGCACTGGTCCTTTGGATCAAAGCAACGCTCATGCACAGGACATTGACCGCTGATGCAGGCCTCGACCAGTGTGTCAAATCCGGCGTAAACAGGGGCTGCCCTCAAGATGGCGTCCTGTCTCCGCTGTTATGGTGCATGGTGGTCGATTCTCTGCTTGATGCTCCCAATGCCTCAATGAATCTATGCCCAGGCCTATGCGGATGACGTCGCCATTCTTTCTGTCGGCTCATGTTTAGCGACTGTCCATCTCAAAGCACAGGCTGCGCTAAATGTGATCGATGATTGGTGTTATAGAAATGGGCTGTCAGTCAATCCTCTTAAGACCGATGTCGTTCTTTTTACGAGAAGGAGGAAAAATACTGACATGACTCAGCTGGTACTAAAAGGCACTTCCATCCCGATATCCAAGGAGGCTAAGTATCTAGGAGTCATCTTAGTTAGTAAGATTCTCTGGTCAAACCATGTTGAGTCAAAACCACCAAAGCGCTGTCAGCTTTCTGGCAATGCAAATCAGCTTTTGGCTTATCGCCGGCAAGAGTCCTCTGGATCTAGAAGGCAATGATAAGACCTATAATCTGATATGCATCGGTTGTCTGGTGGAACAGACTAAAACGCAAACACGTCGTAGCCTCTTTCACCAAACTCCAAAGAACTCTTGATATATTTATCAGAGGGTGTGTGTGGTGTACAACTTGCATAGGAATAACGGTATGATTGCGCAAGAATTGCCCTGCGACCCCTGTCTCATGGACATGCCTTCTGACGCCCGTTATCCAATTGCGTCGTAATTTCACAGTCGAGTTTCCATGCATTGGCAATGGCTGGATACTAAACCTGGAAAGGATAGTCTTCGCAGTCTTGGCTCCAGATCTGGGCGGGGTTCCGGTGCTGGAGTCTTCTTTCAGCGAGAAAACATCCGACTGCACTTCTCGTTAGGAAAATATGCGTCTGTCTTCCAATCAGAGATACATATACTACTACTTACTTACTTAGGTGGCGCTACAGTCCGTGGTGAACTTGGGCCTCAACCAACAAGCGTCTCCAGCTGGCACGGTCTTTGGCCAGCTGTTTCCAGCGCCACACGCCCAGTTGGCTAAGGTCCCCTTCCACCTGTGTGCGCCACCGATGATGCGGCCGTCCTCTGCCGCGCCTTCTTTCCGGAGTGAATTCGAAGACTCTTCGGGTCGGAGCTGTATTTTCCATGCGCTCTACATGGCCTAGCCACCTTAGACGCTGTATCCGTAGACGTCGTACCAGGCCGATGTCGCTGTACAACCCGTACAGTTCTTCGTTATATCTTCTCTTCCATACACCGTTTGAACAAACGGGACCATAGGTAGTTCGCAGAATTTTCCTCTCAAAACGACCAAGGGCATCTTCATCCGCTTTTGTTAAGGTCCACGCCTCTGCGCTGTAAAGGAGGACTGGGATGGTTAAGGTCTTATATAGTGTCACCTTGGTTTTCCGAGAGGGTTCTACTTCTCAATAGTCTCTTGAGCCCAAAGAAACAGCGGTTGACAAGAGTGATTCTGCGTTTTATCTCAGCGCTGGTGTTGTTGTCGCTGGTCATTAGTGAGCCAGGGTAGACGAATTCCTTTACCACTTCAAAGTTAATTCGTCGGTGTTATCCGTCTCTTTTAGATGAAAGCAGATATTTGGTTTTACCCTCATTAACCTTGAGACCCATCTTGGCTGCTTCTACCTCAATGCTTACAAAGGCCTCATTGACGTCTCGCTGTGTCCGTCCAATCACGTCAATGTCGTCGGCGTACGCAAGCAATTGTGTAGACTTGAAATAAATCGTACCTCTTGTGTTGGCCAATGACTCTTGCACGATGTTGAAAAAGTTGCTTGACAGCGCCTCACCTTGCCTGAATCCTAAACCTTTTAACATCAAAGGTCTCGGTTTGCTCATTACCGACCTTAATGGAGCAGCGAGAATTCTCCATTGTCATCCTGCACAGTCGGACATGGTTTTGTACAGCTCGTCTCTATATACGCTGTCATACGCGGCCTTGAAATCGACGAAGAGGTGATGAGTGTCGATTTGGTATTGGTCTTCTCCAAGATCTGCCGTAGCGTAAATATATGGTCTATTGTGGATTTACCTGGCCTGAAGCCACACTGATAAGAGCCGATCAGCTTATCCACAAACGGTTTCACGCGTTCACACAATAAGGCAGAGAAGATCTTATATGCGATGTTAAGCAGACTTATTCCCCTATAGTTGGCGCAGTTATAGGGGTCTCCTTTCTTATGGACCGGGAAAACGATGCTGAGATACCATTCGTCGGGCATGCTTTCCTCCGACCATATCTTGCAAAAGAGATGGTGCATGCACCTCACCATCTCATCTCCAGCCGCCTTAAGAAGCTCAGCAGACAGGCCGTCTGCGGCCGCGGCTTTATTGGACTTAAGTCTTGATATCGCTCCTTTGACTTCGTCTAGGTCGGGTGGACTAAATTCTGTTACTTCGTCTTCGATTACGAATGGCTCGTTCTGCCTGACAGCGGTATCTTGTCTATCATCGCCGTTATACAGTCTGCAGCAGTGGTCTTTCCAAATCCTCAGCATCGACTGCGACTCTACTACCAGTTCTCCATTTTCATCCATGCAGGCCGCCGCTCTGGCTTTGTAGCCATGGCATGCTCGTTTTACCTTATTGTAAAACTTACGGGCGTCATTCCTGCGGAAGCATCTCTCCATCTCCTCGATCTCACGCTTTCCGTGCTCTCTCTTCTTTCTTCTGAAAAGCGTGTGTTCCTCTCTTCTCTTCTGCTCATAGATTTCGCGAGCAGCTCTCGTCCGTCGTTGCAGCATGGCTTTATATGCCTCTTGTTTTGCTACATGGGCTTGTTCGCATTGTTCATCGAACCAGGGGTTTCAGGTGATGGCGGTTTGAAACCCAGCACCTCTGAGGCAGCGTCCCTGACGGCGCTCTGGCAATGCGCCCATTCCTGCTCTATTGTTTGTACTACTGTGGGCGGATTTTGAGAGAGCTTGGAGGAGACACGATCGGCAAAGATTCTGGCAGCCTCTTGCGGTTGTAGCTTTCCGACGTCAAACTTACGTGGTTCTCCTCGACTCCTAAGCATTCTTGATATCCTCATTCGTACGTTGGCTACAACAAGGTAGTGGTCCGAGTCGATGTTGGCCCCTCGGAAGGTTCGTACGTCGAGAATACAGGAGGAGTGTCTGGCGTCGATCGCAATGTGGTCAATCTGGTTGGTGGTCGATTGATCAAAAGACCGCCAGGTACCCTTGAGGATGTTAAGATGGGGGAATCGCGTGCTTGCTACAAGGAGGTTACGCTCCGCTAGGAAATCGATTAGCCTAAGTCCGTTGTCGGATGTGGTATTATGGAGGCTATCTTTCCTATGATCGACTCAAATATGTCCTCTTTGCCCAGTTTTGCATTAAAATCCCCTGGGACTATTTTTGTGTCGTAGATGGGGCATTGGGCATATGTTCTGTCTAGGAGATTATAGAATTCTTCTTTGAGTCGATCGTCCTTTTCTTCCGTTGGGGCTTGAGCACATATTAAGCTAATGTTTCCAAATCTAGCTTTGATGCGAATTGTTATGAGGCGTTCGCTTATATCCCGGAAGCTGAAGACTTTTTGTCGGAGTCTTCCTCGAATAACGAATCCGCACCCGAATATGCGCTCTTTGTTCTCCTTGTAGCAGTTCCCGTAGTAGATGTCGCAGTTTTTCATCCGTCTTTTTGCCTGGTCCATCCCATCGCACTTCTTGGAGTGCGGTTATATCTGCTTCATAGCAGTTGAGGGTTTGCTCCAATTGATCGCCTGCACCCGGTCTGTTAAGGGACCTCACATTCCAGGTGCAGATTCTCAAGTCCGTTAGTCGTTTGCAGGGTTCGTCAGCTTTGTATCCATCCGTATCCGAGGCTTGTTGTCGTTTCGGAACAAGTAGGTTCTTGCGTGATAGGGATGTTACTCCTAAGCACAACCCCCAACCTGGAGGACCAGGTTCCTCTTTCCCCAGGAACAAGGGGTTGGGTCGCTGCACACATTGGTTCACTACCTGGCGGGTGCCAGGGTCACACGGAGGCTGTGTGTCAACTTGGATTGAGCAGGGACAGAGATTGAAGCTGGCGTTTGCCATGGCGTTGTATAGCTTGTCTCTAATTACGCTGTCGTATGCGGCTTTGAAATCGACCAATAGATGGTAAGTGTCGACTCAAAATTCATTGGTTTTCTCCAGGATCTGCCGTAGTGTGAAGATTTGATCGATTGCGGACTTTCCTGGCCTGGAGCCACACTGATGAGGACCTATCAGCTTATTTCCAAAAGGCTTCAGGCGGCAGAGAAGAGAAGATTTTGTAGGCGATGTTAAGAAGACTTATTCCTCTTTAGTTGGCGCAGTCAGAGAGCACCGTGGCGCAGTGGGTAGTATGTTGGCCTCTGACGCCGATGACACGGGACCGAATCCCGACACAGCCATTGTCATCGAACGTGTTTTTCACGGCGTTTCTCCTCAGCGAGGTTCTGACAAAACCCCCTGTAGTAAAATTGTCATGAAAAGCTTCTCGAAATACGCCAACATACATACATACAATTGGCGCAGTCAGAGGGGTCTCCTTTCCTGTGGATTGTGGTAAGTCTACAATCGGCCAAATATTCATAGTCTGCCGCAGATCTTGGAGAAGACACACCCTTTCGTCGATTTCAAGGCCGCATATGACAGTGAGCATACAGCGCAATGTCCAGTTTTTACATCCCTACCAAACTCGTCAGTCAGATCATGCAGGATGAAAATGAAGAACTCTCACTGCACCATTAGGGTCGGTAGCAAATTAACTGAGATCTTTGATGTTTAAAAAGGATTTAGACAACATGAGGCCCTGTCATATAACGTTTTCAACATCGTACTTGAAAAGATCATACGAAATCCATTGGTTATCAGAAGTGGTGCGATCTATTTCAAGTCAGCGCAAGCGTACGCGGATGACATTGACGTAATTGGACGAACACAGCGAGACGTCAATGAATCGTTAGAAAGGATTGAAGCAGGAGCAGCTAAAATGGGGCTTTCGGTAAAACCAAACATATGCTGTCACCCAAAAAAGATGCACAACACCGTCGTCTTGGCCAAAACTTCAAAATTGCGAGCTACACATTCGAAGTAGTCAAGGACCTGGTCTACTTAGGCTCACTAGTGACCAGCAACAACAACACCAGCGTTGAGATTAAGCGCGGAATTACTCTTACCAAACGCTGCTTTTTTGGGCTCAAAAGGCAATTGAGAAGTAGAGCTCTCCCTCGAAAGACAAAGGTTGCCCTATATAGTCAGTAGCCCGGACTTTGGCGAAGGCGAATGAGGAAGCCCTTGGTCGTGTTTCGAGAGGAAAATTCCGCGTTCAATTTAAGGTCCCGTTTGTTTGAACGCTGAGTGGAGGGGAAGATAAAACGTGCCGTTGGCGCTCCCAGCTACTTACTATGCACCTAAAAAGCATAAATCAAGTCAAAAGCAAACTCCCGCTTAAAAGCCTCTGACATTTAGTTACTCACAGCCGCAATCTATAACAAAAAAAAAAAAAATGTCCTTAAGGAAAAGGAACAAAGCTCTCTTAACTAATCAAATCCCATATCGAATAGCATCCATTTGCTTCCTCCCTCACTTGACCTTTAAACATATGCTCCCGGAGCCAACCGAATCCAGCCTATGTCCATGCTGGAACAAAACAACAAAAGGACAAAGGCAAGAGTTCAAAGAAATGATTCGTATTTTGTTAATAACAATAATCTATATGCAAATTCAAGACGTTGGCGCTGCTATGGATTTCCATAATTTTTTATTGACTCTGCGTCCTATGCACGAGTACATGATGCGGCAGCATCCTCGACAAGCTGGTTATGTAAATGCATAGACGAAGAGTAGGGAGCCATTAAAACGGATATGACTTTATCGCAGTTGCGTTCGACTAGTTTGTGGGTCGTCTATTGTTGTGTTTTACTATACCATATATCGAAAGCTTGTAAGATGCAGGAACGCTTAAGTGCCTTCGTAATTGCTTCGCCTTAAGGATCTAATTTTAAACTGTTATAAAATGCGGGCATTCTCATGCTGGTGGATGGATACGGTGTGATGTGCTTTGGTGCATAGGTTGGCAGGGAGCATGGGAGCAAAGAGCTTTTTATCGCCCACGTGATTAGGACTGTTATCACGCCTATCACGCTAATGGGAAGGATGAGGATATGCTGTGATTGGTACTTGTCGAAAGCAGCTATTTCATTCATTGGTTGCCTGAAAGGACTCCTGTGCCTATTGTTGGCTTGTTTTCAGTTTTATATTTCGTAGATGCAGTTGATGATTGTTTCATAACAGAGAGATAATGAAATCGCAAACAGTGTGGCTAAGAGGGTAGAAATCTTGTTGGGATGGAGGTAATTGTTAATTAAATTTTGCATACGATAGCGGTAGGTTTTTGGTTTATTATTAGATTTCCATTGGGTCGCGTGTTATCTAAGCTAGTTGTTGAGGTTTATTATAGATCGGATTCCAGCTAATGAGTGGGCTGATAACCGAATAATGAATTGTAGTCAAACAGAATTATGTTTATTTGAAATGTTCCCTTCCCACCTTGGTTTTCCATGACGGTCGTTATAAACTCTGAATCAGTCTTCTAACTACTCACTCGATTCATTTGATATAAGTCATTTGTAATGCCGTGTGAAACCGTCATATACGTATGTATGTCTTCTTCCGGCCACATAGTTGGTAATTAGATTAGATAAGCCCTTTGAGTCACAGAAAGTCACTGTCATCTTCCTTCCAGGTTATTGTCTACATGATCTAGAACGCTGATTCATCGATGTATACACACTTCATACACGTGCATTGGATGTACGTATATATGTATCTTTTCTGGCTATCAGATTGTCAATCAGTTTTGTAGTTCTTTGAGTAGGTGATTTAGCATTTTTCCTTTTTCATTGGCACCTATGATGGATCAGAGAAGATTGCAGCAGTAATTTGCGTTCAAATATAATTCACAGTAATCAAATTAGGTAGAAAGGTATTACTATTGGCACCCTAACCTTTCCAAGAAGCCTAGTAGCGCTTTCGTGCAGTTGTGTCTGTATCTACTTATAATTTACAGAATTCCTCAAGCTTCAAATGGATACATAAAGGTAGGTTATGGACAAGAGCCTAATACCTTATTAATTAGGTTAGCAGGTATACTCCTGCTTCGGTTTTAGGCTTAGGAAGTCCACCAAGAAGTCAAGGAATTCCAAATCGACTGAAATCAAGAGCACGTTTTGTTTGTGTGTTATTGTTGTATCTTTCAAAGAACAAAACTTGTTTAGTGACATCGTAAAAGACAGACAAGACACCCCACCTATCCGCTAAACTCAGCGGAGTTTGACAGCTTAGTAAATGAGCTGACAGAAACCCTCAATAGAGCAATCTTGTGCAGTTAGCACCCCAGAGGCAAGCCCAAGCCCCCCTGGTGGAACAAATAGATAGTCTCCCTAAGGAAGGAGAGCAGAAACCTCTTCAACAAAGCTAAATATACCCGCTTGCAAGTGGATTGGGACCTCTACAAGGAGGCACTAAAGTCTTTGAAAGCAGCGACCAAGAAGGCAAAGAGACAATCCTGGAGGGACTACTGCGATTATATAAGGACGGTTTCCGAGGCCCCATGAATAAGGAAGATTCTGGCCTCGGTTCCATATAATCCAAGCCACCTGATACGTAATGACGGCTCCTGGACAACCTCCAGAGAGGAAGCCCTGGAACTTCTCCTAAGCGCACACTTCCCGGGCAGTAGTGACTCGGATATGACACCTCCTCGGGTCAATCAGCCAACGACACCCTCCCTCGAGCGTGCTCCTGACCTGGTCAACTACAACAACGTCCTTTGGGCCATAAGGAGCTTTGAACCCTACAAGTCTCCGGGACCGGATGGGATCATACCAGCTGAGCTCCAGGAGGTAGCAGATATCATCCTCCCCTGGCTTGTGGTTATATACAATAGTTGCCTCTCCCTTTCCTACATCCCCAGCAAGTGGAAGGTAGCCAAAGTCATTTTCATACCCAAGGCAGGCAAAAGCTCCCACACGTATGCAAATGACCTAAGGCCTATTAGTCTCACTTCTTTTCTATTAAAAACTCTAGAGAAGATTTTGGACGTACACATCCGGTACAGCTGCATTTCAGGAAGGCTGTCGAAAAACCAACATGCCTACAAAAAAGGCTAATCGGTGGAAACAGCACTCCACTCATTGGTCAGTAAAATAGAAAGGTCTCTGGAAAATAAACAATACACTCTAGTGGCCTGACTTCGAAGTTGTCTTTCTTTCCAGGGAGGAATGGGCTGAAGGGAAAGTCATACCAAAGGACTCGATCTCCCTCTATACCTAAGATGGAGTCGGGTGTAGGCAGTGGGGTCTACTCCAAGGAACTTAACCCCAACCTATCATTTAGACTCCCAAATTACTGTAGTGTGTTTCAGGCAAAAATAACTGCGATAACGGAGGCCCTGGCATGGCTCAGGATCAATGTAATATCCACAAAGGATATTATTATTTGCACGGATAGCCAATCTGCGATTAAATCTCTGGCAGCGGTAACCCACAAATCAAAAACATCAATTAACTGTCGCCTATCTCTAGATGAGATGGCTGAACAGTTCAACATTAAAATACTGTGGGTTCCCGGGCATAGGGATATTCCAGGAAACTGCGCGGCCGACGAACTCGCAAAGTTAGGGTCAAGCACACTCAACCTACCTACCCTCGGGTACCTAGAAACACCAATAAGTACGATAAAGCACATGATAAAGCTTCAAACCATAGAGGAGACCAATCTCCAATGGAATGAGAGCAATATCGGCTTTATCACCAAACAATTGTGGCCTAAGTTAAACTTAGGACGACCCAAGGATCTGGTGGCAACCAAAAGGGTAACCTTAAGCACTCTAGTGGGTGTCATTACAGGTCACTGCGCCATTGGAAAACACGCCGCGAGACTGGGGCTACCCTACAATGACTTCTGTCGCGCCTGCATGGACGAGGAGGAGGAGGAATCAATACACCACCTCCTCTGCTCATGTCCCTCTTTTGCGAATCGCAGGAAGATTTACCTCGGCGCGCCCTTCTTCGACAATCTGAGTGAGCTAGCAAACCAAAAAATAGCTCAACTCCACCGCTTTAATAGAAGCACCGGTTGGTAGGAGGTATCACAATGGGCCGGTTTCGGCCTAAGTGTAGCTTACGCCTACCACGTCAACCTAACCTAACCTAACCGACATCGTAAAAATGAGTGACTCACATCACAAGCAACGCATTGTGATTACATTTTTAGTAAAATCTGGTGAAAACCCCTCCGAAATCCTCCGAAAATCGCAGATGGTGTATGGAGACAAACACTTGTGTTTGAATGGGCAAAGCAGCCAACGAAAGCGAGGATGTCAAAGTCGCGATTGTTGGTCGTATTTTCGTCGTCATCTGGAATATGTTCTTACCGGCCAGATAGTGACTCGTTGGTTCTATATTCGTGTCCTAAAGATATTGCTCCTACGACATTTTTAATCTCCAAGTTGAATTCACATGTCCAGGAAACTCATCTTGGCACCTAAGGTTAGCCAGGCTGTAACCATGATTCTGAACAAGTTAACTTTTGAGGATTTTCAATTTTGCTTCGATCCGCGGGAGCAACGTATGAATCATATTCACGGAACTTACTTGCCATACATCGTATTCTATTGTAATCGTGCTCCGCCGTCAGGCAGAGCGAACCATTCACAATGGAGCAAGACGTAGGAGAATCCCGTCCACCCGACCTAGACGATGTTAAGATAGCGATATCGAAACTTTAGTCTTATAAAGCTGCTGGAGCTGACGGACTCCCCGCGGAACTGTTTAAAGCAGCTGGCCATGAGCTGGTCAGGAACATGCACCAACTCATCTGCAAGATATGGTTGGAAGAACGCCCGGTCCATAAGAAAGGAGACCCCTATGACTGCGCCAATTACAGAGGGATATGCCTCCTGAACAACGCGTACAAAATCCTTTCTGCCGTACTGTGTAAGTGCCTGAAACCGTTCATGGACAATCTGATAGGTTCTTACCAGTGTGGTTTCAGGCCAGGAAAATCCACGATAGACCAAATATTCACACAACGGCAGATCTTGGAGAAGACCCATGAATTCCAGGTGTTTATAGAGACGAGCTATACAGAGCCATGTCATGTCTTAACATTCCTGCCAAACTCGTCAGACTGTGCAGGATGACTATGGAGAACTCTCGCTGCTCCATTAAGGTCGGAGGTGAACTAACCGATATCTTTGATGTTAAAAAAGGTTTTAGAGAGGGTGGCGCACTGTCATGTAATTTCTTTAACATTATTCTTGAAAATATCGTGCGGGACTCTGCGGCCAATACAAGAGGTACGATCTACTACAAATCTACAAAATTGCTTGCTTACGCAGATGACATTGACGTTATTGGACGGACAAAGCGAGACGTCAATGAGGCGTTCGCATGCATTGAAGCAGAAGCGGCTATAGTGGGTCTAAGGGTGAATGGGCACCAGACCAAATATATGCCGTCGACCAAGAAAGACGCGCAACACCGACGTCTTGGTCAGAACGTCACCTTCGGCAGCTATATTTTTGAAGTAGTTAAGGACTTCGTCTACCTTGGCTCGATAGTGACAAGCAGCAACGACACCAGCGCTAAGATAAAACGCAGAATAACTCTTGCCTACCGCTGCTTCTTCGGGCTCAAGAGGCAATTGAGTATGAGAGCCCTCTCTCGAAAAAACTAAGGTATCCCTCTACAAAACCTTAATCATCCCGGTTCTCCTCTACGGCGCTGAGGTTTGGACGTTGTCGAAAGCGGATGAAGAGGCTCATCGTTTCGAGAGGAACATTCTGCGTGCAATCTTTGGTCCCGTTTGTGTAAACGGAGAGTGGAAGAGGAGATTCAACCAAGAACTGTACGGGCTGTACAGCGACATCGGCCTAGTTAGACGTCTTCGGATCCAACGTCTAAGATGTCTAGGTCATGTGGAGCGAATGGACATCAACGCTCTGGTCCAGAGTCGAAGACTCTAACCCAGAGGGACGAGGCAGTAGAGGACGACCGCTTTTAAGGTGGCGCGCACAGGTGGATGGGGACCTCAACCAACTGAGCGTGCGGCACTGGAAGCGGCTGACCAAAGAACGGGCCGGCTGGAGAGGCTTGTTGGGTGAGGCCCTGGTTCACCCCGAACTGTAACGCCATCAAAGTAAGTAAGTATTTGATGCTAGATGTTAAAAGACTAATAAAGGCCTCCTAGGAGTAGCATCTGCCGACGGGTGCTGGTCGACTAAAAAACGCAAGTAAGGGCCTTTGCGGCCGAACACTTAACAGCTCTGTTAGCCAGGTCCTACTTCCACCTCTTCGTGGTACCTTCTGTAAATTACTTACGAGTACCCTACTCCACAAAAGATAAAGTGGACCGAATTAATGTTGGCGACCCTTGCAAGAAACGAAAAAAGGACAAAGATCTTCAGCTCTGTACGTGGAATGTTAGTTCCCTAAGCAAACCACGTGCAGCTAAACAGCTTGTGAACGTCTTAGACCCCTGTAAAGCGGACTTAACCGCCATCCAGGAAATGCGATGAAATGGATCGGCTAAAAAGGCGGTTGAATAACTGCGACATCTACTACGGCGACTGTTATGGGGAGAGAGGACAACAATTGTTCGGATGCTCATTTGCTGTTCGAGGTTGATTAAGGCAGAAAATCCTTAGCTTTCGGCATGTGAGCAATCCGTATCAAGATTAAATTTTCTAACATCAGCCTGATCTGCGTCCACGCCCTTATGGAGGACAAGGATGACTCCACCAAAGATGAGTTCTACGATCTCCTAGACGTACTTCAATGCTAAGTTGGGTACGGAGAGCATCTTTGAACGAGTCATCGGTAAACACAGCAAACACGGACACACGCTGATTGATCTTGTTACGGGGGGAAATCTCCTTCTAGCCAGCACATGCTTTCCATACACCGAAATACACACATAAAGGCAACTGGCGGTCGCCAGAGCATAATGATCATATAGCGGTCGACGTCAGACACTCTTCCACTATTCTTGATGCTCGGACTTTCCGAGGAGCTAACATCGACTTGGATGAGGGCGCCGTGGCGCAGTGATTAGTGTGTTGGACTCTGACGCACGATGAGCGAGTTCGGATCCCGATAACACCTACGCCATCGAATGTTTCTTTCGTGGCGTCCCTTCTCGGCGGGGTACTGGCAAAATCCCCCGTAGTATACTTGCCATGAAAAAGCTTCTCAACTCACGCCGTTCGGAATCGGCATTAAACTGTAGGTCCCTTTCACCTGTGCGAAAAGTGAATCACACACAACATGGGTGATTGAGAGAAGCTTGGCTCTGGTCCTTCATGGGCTGTAACGCCACCAAAGAAGAACATCGACCTGGACCACTATCTTGTTGTAGCCAAGACGCGCCTACGAATACCACGAACGCAGCGGAGTTGAGTAAGAACACAAGGTTATGACGTCGGAAAGCTACTATCGCCAGAAACCACTCATGTTTCTGCCGATCGCGTCTCCCGTAAACCCTCTCATACACCTCAACCCTCCACGCAGTCAACAGAACAACAGTGGAACCTTTTCAAACCAGCCCTGAAAAGCACTGTATCTGAAGTTTTGGGCTTCAAGGCTTCACCGCGAAGAAACACCCGGTTCGATGACGAGTACAGAAGGATTCACACAGCGAAGCAGGAGACATATAAAGCCTCGGTGCATAAAAGATCAAGAGCAGCTCGTGAGCTCTACAAGTTAAAAAGAACAGAGGAGCATTAGCTTCTCAGGAGAAAGAAAAAAACCCGAGAAGCGCGCGATTAAGGACCTGATGAGGTGTTACTGCAGGCTTGACACTTGAAGGTTTTGTCAACAAATAAAGCGAATATGGCAAGGTTGTAAAGCCAGAACGGAAGCCTGAAATGCAATGGCAATTGCAATAGTAATAAATCAAAATGTGGAAATGTAAATATAAACAAAACGTAGACATAGGCAATAAGTCCGATTATGCAATATGTATATTTGCAATGTAGACAATAAGTAGAGCTAAGTAAAAGTATGTATATAAAGATAGACAATTGTCAATGAACAACATTGGAACACAAGAAGCCAATCCACTATTTACTTTCCACTTTATATAGCGCTGAACTATCCCAAGGATTTTTCAGCACCTTACCAACTGCAAAACCCTAACTATCCCAAGGATTCTCACATTAAGTGACTCCATAGCTAGGAGACACACAACACACTGGTCCTTCGAGCCGGATCCTGCCCCTAGAGGATCTACAACGGGTGTACCACTACAAGCTCTACATGGTATCTAAGCACCAAAGGCTGTACAAGCTCTACAAGCTATCCAAGAACTAAAAGTCATACGAGCTCTACAAGCTATACAAGCTCTTGAGCAACTACTATGCAATCAGGATGGTTGAACCTTCAGCGGAAACACTCCAAGGGGTGAATTTTGGCAGCATTTAACGTCTTCTGGTGGCGAACCACGACGTCTAATAGAAAATCTTGGAGTGACCGGTGTCAATTATGGTAAGGCATGGAAATTATTGTTTGACAGATACAACAACAAGAGGATACTTCTGTCGTCATACCTGCAAGTATTCCTC
Source organism: Eumerus sabulonum (assembly GCA_951905685.1). Taxonomy (NCBI): domain Eukaryota; kingdom Metazoa; phylum Arthropoda; class Insecta; order Diptera; family Syrphidae; genus Eumerus; species Eumerus sabulonum. The sequence continues at coordinate 15,233,673 of OX645060.1, forward strand.
AATCTATCACTTTCCAAATACGAATCAGCCAGTAACTACAAGAAACTGCTAGATACAACGAACGAAACACACATTGGAATCTCCGCCCTTAATGTGGACACAAAGTCTTGGGACCCTATAATTGTACAGCATCGCATAAACTGGATCCGAAAACTAGAAATGAATGGGAACTTTCCTGGGCAATAAAAACAAAATTGCCCTCATGGAAGGATAACTCTGAGCTTCGGTCAAAAAGATTTAGGTCTTTGGAAGCCATAGCCAACGAGGTTCCACGGAAGCTCCATAGCACAGGCATAGTCACCCAACCATACATGAAATGTAAGCTTTGTAAAGGCAACCACTTCACTGTAAAGTGAACACAATGACAAGGAGCTAACCATCAAGCTCGCCGAGAAATGGTGGAAACCAGCAATTTATGCTTCAATAGCCTTGGCGACCACAGTATCTACGAATGTAAAAGTAAGGCAACGTGCAAATTGTGCTCAAGGGAACACCATTCCCTACTTCACGAAACCATGAACGGAAACCAGACAGACATGAGAGAAGCACACAAGAATACAAATAGCGTTTATACTCAAGCCATCAATGCAAGGGGGGAAATTCTTCTAGCCACAGCCATTGTCAACGTCAAAAATGGCTATGGACAATATATCCCATTACGAGCATTGATAGACCAAGGATCACAAGATTCCTTCATAACTGAGAAAGGCGCCCAGTTGCTGGGACTCAAGCGTGAGTCAACCAATGTCACAATCAAGCGCATCGGAAATGCCACCAAACGAAGTGGAGGACAGACCCAGTTGGCCAAGGAAATCCACACCACAACTCTAATTCTCGGCCGAATTACGCACTGTCTACCATCAACCAACGTTTACACCCGAGTAAACGTAACCGTCAAGACATCCGAACTGGCAGATCCAGAATTTCGCACTCAAGCAAAAATCGACGTGATATTAGGAGCAGACGTTTATGGCGAAATCTTATTGGACGGGATAAAGCAAGGCACTCCAACGGCTCAAAAAACCATTTTGTCAGGTCCGATTGCAAAGGGAACACACAACACATCAACACTAATGGACAGTAGAAGCACGTGGTGCCACGTAGCACATCTCTCACCCTTTAACAGAACCAAACGAAAAAATAGTTGGACTGATTGCATATAGATCTGCTCTAACAAAATGTAACCTCGAACTAAGTAAATCCAAGAGAATGTCTTGGAGAAAACATTGCGAGGACATAGACTCCCTATCAACTGCAGCGCGACTCGTAAATCAGATGGTACCTTTACCGTCAATTGCAGGGAAACCCTGGAGACCTTGCTTGAGGTGCACTTCCCTGGTTCTACTCCCCAGTTGATGTCTTTTGACGATCAAACGAATATCATAAATATCATCAATTGGCTCATTTAAACCCTATAAGGCCCCAGGCAAAGACGGTGTCTTTCATGCTATCTTACAGAGAGGCCTAATAGTTCTTTTTAGGTCTTGTTTCAAACCTGGTCCACATCCCTCAAATCTGAAAAGAGGTCGACTTTGTCTTCATGCCCAAAATTGGAAAGCCAAATGAACAACCTAAATCCTATCGCCCTATCAGCCTAACATCGTTCCTACTAAAACAATGGAAAAACTGATAAAGCTCCATATTAGAGGTACTCTGGTACGCTGATGGCTCCAAGATGATTTCTGGCGCCCGCGCCGACATCCCTGGACGAAATCGCAAGATCTCGAAGGCCCTGGGAATAAATCCTAGTATCTTCCTAGTAGAATTAATGCCATCCTAACACGCGTCAATTTAAACTAAGAGACTGGCGTAAGAGGACATCGAAGGATTAGCGAGTTCGGATCGCGATAACTCCAATGTTTATTTCGTGGCGTCCCTCCTCGGCGGGGTACTGGCAATGAAAAAGCGTCTCACGCCATTCGGAATCGGCATTAAACTGTAGGTTCCTTTCACCTGTGTAAAAAAAAAAAATCGCTGACAACATGGGTTAATGAGAGAAGGCTGGCTCTGGCCCTCCATGGGCTGTAACGCCACCAAACCAAAGATTGGCATAAGAGGAGTAACGATCAATATACTCTCTGATAGCCATGCGGTGCTTAAGTCACTGGGTTCGTACAGCACGAACTCAGAAACCGTCAAGGAATGCCATGGTGCCCTACAAGAAACAAAATCAAACTCTGGTGGGTGCCAGGGCACAAAGGTACTAAGGACAACGAAATCGCCGATCGACTCGCCAGGAAAGGTTCCAGCGAAAGGTACATACATACATAGGTCCTAAACCTTTCTGTGGCACTCCTAAGTCTTAGATCAACTTCTTCTTAGACAAGTGGGAAAATCGCTACACCTGTCCTTTTGGAACAGCATTCAGGGACTTCGCCAATTGAAACGATTTATACGGCCCCTGAACAAACACTCAATTCAGTAACATTCCCAAGCTTAGTAGAGCAGTTATCAAAAGACTAGTTAGCTACCTGACGGGACACTGTGGTCTGGGATATCATTTTAATAAAATGAACGGCTCGTCTGAAACTGAGTGTCGACTCTGTCGTGAGGACGGAGAGACTGCAGAGTACATGCCTTGTGAGTGTGCTGCTCTCTGCCATCTCAGGAAGCGTAACCTTCTCAATAAAATTGCGACTCCTGAGGGGAGCATATCAGCTCCTACAAGCAGCATTTTCAACTTCATTAAGGAAGTGGCGAAGTTCCTCGGCTAATCGGCTAGCAGGCACAATAGATCTTTAAATGCCGCAGTGCCTCGTGCCCCTTAATTAAAAAAAAAAAAAAAAAACCCTGCAGTAGACTGCAACGGTCGTGCTGGTTTACGACCGAGATGGAAGCAACCCAACTCCAGCCGCTGAAGTAGTCCTCCCACCCAGCATCGAAGAAGTCGGCACAGCTATTCAGAAGCTGAAGAACAACAAGGCCGCAGGCTCAGATGGCTTGCCATCAGAGCTCTTCAAGGCTGGCGGCGATGTTCTGTTAGGGAGCATGCACCAGATCATCTGCAGAATTTGGGAGGATAAAAGCATGCCCGACGACTGGAATACCAGCTCTATATGCCCCATCCACAAAAAAGGCGATCCTACCTCTTGCAAGAACTATAGAGGTATATCCCTGCTCAATGTCGCATACAAGATCCTGTCCAGCGTATTGTATGAACGTCTAAAACCATTTTGCACCGCACTAATCGGCAGCTACCAGTGCGGCTTCCGGCCCGGCAAATCAACTATAGACCAAAATTTCACACTTTAACGAATCCTGGAAAAGTCCAACGAGTTTCGAATCGATACACACCATATTTTCATCGATTTCAAAGCCGCATACGACAGCATTCATCGTGAAGCACTGTTTGGGGCGATGGCCGAATTCGGGATCCCGGTAAAACTGATCCAGTTGTGTCGCGCCACGCTAAAAAACACGCGATGCATCGTGCAACTCGGTTCTAGGACCTCGGAACCATTCGAAACATGCACCGGATTTCGGCAAGGATATGCGCTGTCATGTGACTTCTTCAACCTGGTGCTGGAGCAGATAGTGCGACGGGCAGGCGTCAACAGGGAAGGCACTATCTTTTACAAGTCCATCCAGCTGCTAGGATACGCGGATGATATCGACGTCATCGCGTGTTCTCGCCGTGGCATTGTGGAAGCATTCACGGCGATTGAAAAACAGGCGAAACGAGTTGGTCTTAAGATCACTGAGGACAAAACGAAATACATGCTGTCAAGCAAAAACCAATCCGCCGCTCACCACCTGGGACAAAATATAACAATTGACAGCTACAATTTCGAGGTCGATAAGGAGTTTGTCTACCTCGGGGCAAACGTAAATTCCACAAATGACACCACCGTGGAGATCTGGCATTGAATCGCCCTTGGCAACCGTTGCTACTTCGGCTTGTCCAAACAACTGGGGTCAAAACTCCTCACTCGAAAGACCAAGGTCATGCTTTACAAAACGCTCATTCTGCCAGTCTTGCTCTACGGAGCCGAAAGCTGGACGATAAGCAGGACAGCGGAGCTGATTTTGGGTACTTTCGAAAGAAAAATTCTGCGCCGGATATTTGGTCCTGTCTGTGGGGAAGGTGAATGGAGAAGAAGACACAACCGCGAACTCTACGAGCTGTACCAAGATGTGGATGTAGTCCGGAAGGCAAGGATCCTTCGACTACACTGGCTCGGCCACATCGAGCGCATGGACATCAACGCTCCAGCTAAGAGGGTCTTCGACACCGAGCCTCCTGGTTCGAGAAGAAGAGGAAGACCGAACCTCCGGTATAAAGACCAAGTAATCGCGGATGTAAGACATCTTGGTCTTGACAACTGGAAACAGCGTGCCCGGGACCGTCAAGGATGGAAGGCAGCTATAGCTCAGGCTCAGATCCTCCATGGATCGCTGGCCTGATAAGTAAGTAAGTAAGGAAGCAACCGTTAGGGTACCAAAACATGTTCGGTTATAATTCATAGTTAAAGAAATGTAGGATACTGCAACAACCTTTTGCTAAGGAGCTAAAGTTAAATGTTCAAATTGAAAGCAGTTCTAACTAAGGCCAACAATAGTGGGTTTTTTTCATAATTCGTAGGAGGAAAGGATTTCGCTTGGACTCCTATAATACATCTTTTTCGTAGCACTACATGAGTTTATTACCGTAAATAATATTCGTAAACTCTTACTAAACCTACAACTACATACAATCCGATTCGACAACGACGTTAACCATTATCCATTCCCTCAACAGGTGTTCTCAGTAATTAATGGAAAGGAAACAAAAGCTAATCCCTAAACCCATCCTCACTTCCGAAAAATATAATAAACAAGTATTCGTCCGATAAACGAAAAGTATGTTGAATGAAAAGCCCAATGATAAGTAGACTCATAACTGCGCAAGACACGACTCATTCAAGTCGTCTTACATACGTACGTGTATAGCCTTACTACCATGCTACGTCATGTTAAGCGTGTTTACGACCTCGGGTATGTAAAGCACTAAAACAAAAGCCAACACTCATTCCGACCGAGCGTTACTGAGAAGAACTGCAATCTATGGGCAGATATTTAATTCTTCGCTACTTGCCATCAACAGTCAGTTGTTGCATTGTAACCGGCAATTAAACATCTCTACTCGATACGAAGCGGATTGAAGTAGATATTTGATTCGTCGTAACCGTTGTATCTAGTGAAATTCAAATATTTTCATTTTATTTTATTTTTCCGGTAAATTGTGTGCAGAAATAAATTTATAATTAATTAAAATAAAAAATAACCAAAACAGTCAAAAGTTAATAATTTGATTTCGAAAGTGGATAGTCATTAAAGGGCTTTGAGTTTTCGAAAATATTTGTTGTTTTCCTAAAGTGATACATTTAAAAAGGTGAGTTTATATAAAAGGAAGTGAGTTTTCAAATATGCAATTTTTTTATTAATTAAAATAACGTTTCTGTGGACAATTAATGAATTACCAAAAAAGGGAAATAAGTGAATTAAAAATAAAAAATTTAACGCAAGATGCACTTAGAAAATGTAACGCCATAAATCAGCCTTTGAATTAAATCTTCCACAATTATAAGTTTATTTTTATAAATAAAATTAATATAATAATATCTTATAAATAATATTATATAATAATATAATATAATAATATCTGCCAAAATTGTCCCAATCTTGAAACCTGGTAAAAATGCAACCGTGCCGGGAAGCTACAGACCGATAAGCTTACTTAACTCCCTAAGCAAGTGTTTCGAAAAAATAATTAAAAATAAATTGCTTGCGTATATAAATTCGCACCGCCTGAGCAATTCGGATTTAGGGCAAATCATAGCACAATTCAACAGGTTCACCGTATCTCGAATCACATAAAAAGTAACTTTATTCAAGGTAAAAGTACAGGTATGGTATTACTTGACTTCGAGAAAGCGTTTGATACAGTATGGCACCACGGTTTGTTACACAAGCTTATGTCTTTTAATTTTCCAAATTATTTGGTCAAAATCATAAAATCATTTTTATCTCAGCGTACTTTTAATGTGTCCGTAAATAGCCAGCTCTCAAGTAACTACTCAATAGTCGCAGGTGTTCCTCAAGGATCTGTGCTTGGCCCTATCTTATTTACTATCTATATGTCTGACTTTACAGTACTTAACAATTGTCAATCTGCTATGTTTGCTGATGATACTTGCATTTTTTCTTCAGATGCTTTCGGTTCCAACATTGTAACCAATTTGCAATCTGCTTTGGATGATGGGCTAACGTATAAATGTATAAATGCTTCAAAGACTCAGGCTGTCTTTTTTACTAGAAAAAGAAAAGCCTGTTTCTTACCTAGCAACAGACTTCAGATAAACGGTATTCAGGCTGAATGGAAAGACAGTGCAAAGTATCTTGGGGTTCACCTGGACAAAACCTTAACATTCGGCTTACACATACAACAAACGATACGTAAAATAAATGCTTATATTAAAATCCTTTATCCATTTATTAATCGCAAATCAAAGCTGAGTACTGAAAATAAATTGGTAATTTTCAAGGTCATTTTCCAGGCAATAATGTTCTACGGTTCCCCCGTTTGGGGAAAATGTGCAATTAGTCATATTCGTAAACTACAAATAACACAAAATAAACTTTTAAAAATGATATTAAATCTCCCGTGGCATTTCTCCACTGAAGAATTACATACTTTGGCAAATATTGAAAAAGTTCAAAGCAGAGTCTTAATACTATCGAATCAATACGTCTTGTAGTTCGTCCGACAATTATTTGATTTCCAATCTAGTCACATAAATGTTTTTAACATTTATGTACATATACATTTTTTTTTTTTTTTGTATTATAGAATAATTATTATTTATTAATTTTTTTTTTATTTATATATTATTTATTATTTATTTATTTATTATTTATTAACTATAACTTACTATTTATTATTTATTATTTTGCATTTATTGTTTATTATTTATCATCTGTTATTTATTATCTATTATTTGTTATTTATTATTTGTTATTTATTATTAACTGTTTATTATTTAATACTGAATTCGTTTTTCCGTTTCTATTTATTTATTTATTATTTAAATTTTATTTTTAATGATTATTATATTTTGTTATCTATTTGTGTCAAAAATTGTTCAATTATTTTTAATTGTGATGCAAATCAAGTAGCAGTTCTAACACTCAGTCATTGCCTCCCCTTTTCTCAACGCTAAAATTGTAGACTCATATAGGTAATCTTGCATATTTTTTTTTTTTTTTTTTTTTTTTAGGATGGAAGGTGAAAATCTCGAAAGACACTCCCGTGGCTGGCGTTGCGGAGTAGTGTGGGACTCTAACACCACTAAAAACACCTCCATCGCATGTATTGCGATCTAGTCTCCTGGACCAATTAGCAATTTTATTCTAACCTAACCTACTACTTTCTCTTTTGTGAAAGTTCTGCCTATCGGCATCCCTAAATAAAAGATAATGTCGGTAACTGTAACTAAGGGGCGCATGGAACATAAGTGGGATTTAATCCACTCAGGACCGTTGGGGGATAAATTCGCTCCGAGCGCCCCGACGCTCGTTGTTGGCGTTCCATTACACCCCTACATACATTCTCTAGCGTGTGGTAATCTACCTATTATATCTAGTCTATAATCTAATATATAATCTATAATCTGTCGAGTAGTAATTTAACTCCTTATATCTTTACCAGTTCGTGTGGTTTTGTTCTTTTAAGTCTTCGTACAGTATTCATATTGTCTAAAAGTTTTCTTGCCTCAGCATTTATGTGCTGTTGAAGCCTTAACTCATGCCTGAGTGCATTTTTCTTTATTTCTTGGGCTACGATTCCCACCCCTAAATCTTTGTGGAGATCTGAATTTCTGACGTACCACGGTGCGTTGACGATGTTTCTTAGCACCTTGTTCTGGAATCTTTGAAGAATGTCAGCATTACTTTTTTTGGTACAGCCCCATAACTGAATACCGTATGTCCATATTGGCTTTAACGATTGCTTATACAGCAGAATCTTGTTATAAATTGATAGTTGGGAGTTTCTTCCTATCAGCCAATACATTTGTCTGTATTTCAATTCCATTTCTGCTTTTTTCTTCTTCACGTGCTCTTTCCATTTTAATTTGGCATCCAGGGTCATTCCTAGATATTTGGCTGTATTTGCGTAAGGTATTGCATTCTGATTTATTATGACTGGAATATGATTATATTTTTTGTTGGTGAAGTTTACGTGTGCTGATTTGGTTTCATTTAATCTTATTCGCCATTTAGCTGTCCAATTAAGAATTTTGTTAACGTCTGTTTGAAGCTTATGCGTTGAAATCTCATTGTTTTCCCCTACCGCTAATATTGCAGTATCATCTGCAAATGTTGCCAACATACTATTTTCTAGTTTAGGGAGATCACTCGTGAATAGGAGATAGAGAATAGGACCTAAGACGCTGCCTTGTGGAACACCGGCTTTGACTTCCGTAAGCTCTGAGTAAGAGTCTTCTTGTTTTATTCTAAAGAATATTTCCTCTAAATATGATGCTAGAATAGCAGCAAATTGTTTTGGTAGAAGAAGTCTTAATTTATAATTCAGTCCTTCATGCCAAACTTTGTCAAAGGCCTGTGCAATATCAAGAAATATCGCAGAGCAAACCCTTTTCTCCTCTAATGCCTTTTCGATAATATCAGTTATTCTGTGAACTTGATCTATAGTTGAATGAAGCCTCCTGAACCCAAATTGGTGGTTTGGAATGAGGTTTTTTCGATTAATAATATCATTTAGTCTTTTAGCGAGTAGTATTTCGAATAGTTTAGATATTATTGGCAGCAGTGAAATTGGCCTGTAAGATGAAGCTTCATTTGGTGGCTTTCCGGGTTTTGGAATCATTATTACTTCAGCCACTTTCCACAAACTCGGAACGTATTTCATTTTGAAACAAGCGTTGAAGAGGTTCGTAAGTTTAACAATAGCTTTTTTTGGTAGTTGCTTCAGAATTTCTCCGGTTAATATCTTGCATATTAATGAAGGTTTTTTCTGTAGCTTTTCCTTCAAATATATATTCAAAAATAAGTAGTGATATATTTTCCCACAGTTTATAATAGTTTTCAGTAGCAAGGTAGTCCATACCACATCTCTGTAAATTGTGCAATGTAGTTTTTAAGGAAAATCTGACATTTTAGCTACAATAAAAGAAATCAAATCATTTAATATAATAATAATAAATATAAGCGTCGGGTGGAACTTGATACCGCCGCATATCGAGAGAAAGGAATACCTCGTTCTTTAGGCAGATTAGTTTATGTTCTTTTGAAATTCATTAATTATTATCGTTAGAGAAGAAATATACTTACTTAGGTGGCGCTACAGTCCGTGGTGAACCTGAGCCTCAACCAACAAGCGTCTCCAGCCGGCACGGTCTTTGGCCAGCTGTTTCCAGTGCCGCACGCCCAGTTGGTTGAGGTCCCCTTCCACCTGGGTGCGCCACCGCTGAGGCGGCCGTCCTCTGCCGCGCCTTCCTTCCGGAGTGGATTCGAAGACTTTACGGGTCGGAGCTATATCTTCCATGCGCTCTACATGGCCTAGCCACCTTAGACGCTGTATCCGTAGACGTCGTACCAGGCCGATGTCGCTGTACAACCCGTACAGTTCTTCGTTATATCTTCTCCTCCATACACCGTTTGAACAAACGGGACCGTAGATAGTGCGCAGAATTTTCCTCTCGAAACGACCAAGGGCATCTTCATCCGCTTTTGTTAAGGTCCAAGCCTCTGCGCCGTAAAGGAGGACTGGGATGATCAAGGTCTTATATAGTGTCACCTTGGTTTTCCGAGAGAGGGCTCTACTTCTCAATTGCCTCTTGAGCCCAAAGAAACAGCGGTTGGCAAGAGTGATTCTGCGTTTTATCTCAGCGCTGGTGTTGTTGTCGCTGGTGATCAGTGAGCCAAGGTAGACGAATTCCTTGACCACTTCAAAGTTATATCCGCCCATGGTGACGTTCTAGCCAATATGTCGGTGTTGTCCGTCTCTTTTAGATGAAAGCAGATATTTGGTTTTACCCTCATTAACCTTAAGACCCATCTTAGCCGCTTCTACCTCAATGCTCACGAAAGCCTTATTGACGTCTTGCTGTTTTCGTCCAATTACGTCAATATCGTCGGCGTACGCAAGCAATTGCGTAGACTTGAAATAAATCGTACCTCTTGTGTTGGCCAGTGACTCTTGCACGATCTTTTCAAGCACGATGTTGAAAAAGTTGCACGACAGCGCGTCGCCCTGCCTAAATCCTTTTTTAACATCAAAGGTCTCGGTTTGTTCATTACCGACCTTAATGGAGCAGCGAGAATTCTCCATTGTCATCCTGCACAGTCGGACGAGTTTGGCAGGGATATTAAAACTAGACATGGCTATGTATAGCTCATCTCTATACACGCTGTCATATGGTATTCCTGGGTCTTCTCCAAGATCGCAGCGTAAATATTTGGTCTATTGTGGATTTACCTGGCCTGAAACCACACTGATAAGAGCCGATCAGGTTATCCACAAACGGTTTCAGGCGTTCACACAATACGGCAGAGAAGATCTTATATGCGATGTTAAGGAGACTTAAGCCCCTATAGTTGGCGCAGTTATAGGGGTCTCCTTTCTTATGGACCGGGCAAACGATGCTGAGATTCCATTCGTCGGGCATGCTTTCCTCCGACCTTACCTTGCAGATGAGATGGTGCCTGCACCTTACCAGCTCATCTCCAGCCGCCTTAAAAAGCTCAGCAGACAGGACGTCTGCGCCAGCGGCTTTATTAGGCTTAAGTCTTGATATCGCTATTTTGACTTCGTCTAGGTCGGGTGGACTGAATTCTGTTACTTCGTGGTCCATTGCGAATGGCTCGTTCTGCCTGACAGCGGTATCTTGTCTATCATCGCCGTTATACAGTCTGCAGCAGTGTTCTTTCCAAATCCTCAGCATCGACTGCGACTCTACTACCAGTTCTCCATTTTCATCCCTGCAGGCCGCCACTCTGGCTTTGTAGCCATGGCATGTTCGTTTTACCTTGTTGTAAAACTTACGGGCGTCATTCCTGCGGAAGCATCTCTCCATCTCCTCGATCTCACGCTTTCCGTGCTCTCTCTTCTTTCTTCTGAAAAGCGTGTGTTCCTCTCTTCTCTTCTGCTCATAGATTTCGTCCGTCGTTGCAGCATGGCTTTATATGCCTTGTTATATGGGCTTGTTCGCATTGTTCATCGAACCAGGGGTTTCTAGGTGGTGGCTGTTTGAAACCCAGCACCTCTGAGGCAGCATCTCTGACGGCGCTCTGGCAGTGAGCCCATTCCTGCTCTATTGTTTGTGCTGCTGTGGGAGGATTTTGAGAGAGCTTTGAGGAGACACGATCGGCAAAGATTCTGGCAGTCTCTTGCGATTGTAGCTTTCCAACGTCAAATTTACGTAGTCCTACTTGACTCCTAAGCATTCTTGATATCCTCATTCGTACCTTGGCTACAACAAGGTAGTGGTCCGAGTCGATGTTGGCCCCTCGGAAGGTTCGTACGTCGAGAATACAGGAGGAGTGTCTGGCGTCGATCGCAATGTGATCAATCTGGTTGGTGGTCGATTGATCACAAGACCGCCAGGTACCCTTGTGGATGTTGAGATGGGGGAATCGCGTGCTTGCTACAAGGAGGTTACGCCCCGCTAGGAAATCGATTAGCCCTAATCCGTTGTCGGATGTGGGGTTATGGAAGCTATGCTTTCCTATGATCGACTCAAATATGTCCTCTTTGCCCAGTTTTGCACTAAAATCTCCTAGGACTATTTTTGTGTCGTAGCTGGGACATTGGGCATATGTTCTGTTCCAAATTCACATCTCGGAAGCTTAAGACTTTTTGTCGGAGTCTTCCTCTAATAACGAATCCGCACCCGAATATGCGCTGTTTGTTCTCCTTGTAGCAGTTCCCGTAGTAGATGTCGCAGTTTTTCACCGGTTTTTTGCCTGGTCCATCCCATCGCACTTCTTGGAGTGCGGTTATATCTGCTTTATAGCAGTTGAGGGCTTGCTCCAATTGATCGCCTGTACCCGGTCTGTTAAGGGACCTCACATTCCAGGTGCAGACTCTCAAGTCCGTTAGTCGTTTGCAGGGGTCGTCAGCTTTGTATCCGTCCGTATCCGAGGCTTGTTGTCGTTTCGGAACAAGTAGGTTTTTACGTGATAGGGATGTTACCCCTAAGCACAACCCCCAACCTGGAGGGCCAGGTTCCTCTTTCCCCAGGAACAAGGGTTGGGTCGCTGCACACATTGGTTCACTACCTGGTGGGTGCCAGGGTAGCTATCCAGGGGGGGGCACGCGGAGGCTGTGTGTCAACTTGGATTGAGCAGGGACAGAGATCGAAGCTAGCGTTTGCCATGTTAAACGCGATCAACTTCTTTGCTCTGTTTGCTCGCTCCCTCCCTCCCCAGAGAAGAAATATAATCAAATAAAAAAACCGGCCAAGTGCGAGTCGGATTCGCGCACGAAGGGTTCCGTACCATCTGTATATATAAATATGAAAGAGACTATGTATGTTACCTCATCAAATGACAGATCTTGGTTGCAGGCAGGATTTTTTGGATGAAAATCATGTCTGTTGTATGGAAGCCCCCCTTAAATATTCATTTGTCGTGGTAGCGGCAACAGAAATACATCATCTGTGAAAATTTCAACTGTCTAACTATCACGGTTCATGAGATACAGCCTGGTGACAGACGGACGGACAGACGGACGGACGGACAGCGAAGTCTTAGTAATAGGGTTCCGTTTTACCTTTGGGTACGGAACCCTAAAAATGAATCTAATTATTTTCGGAGTATAAAAATATATTACTCACTTATCAGGCCGGCAATCCATGGAGGATCTAGGCCTGTACTATAGCTATCTTCCGTCCTTGATGGTCCCGGGCACGCTGCTTTCAGTTATCAAGACCAAGTTGTCTTACTTCCGCGATTATTTGGTCTTTATACCGGGGGTTCAGTCTTCCTCTTCTTCTCGAACCAGGAGGCTCGAAGTCAAAAACCCACTTAACTGGAGCATTAATGTCCATGCGCTCGATGTGGCCGAGCCAGTGTAGTCGACGGATCCTTGCCTTCCGGACTGCATCCACATCTTGGTACAGCTCGTAGAGTTCGCGGCTGTGTCTTCTTCTCCATTCACCTTTCTCACAGACAGGACCAAATATCCGGCGCAGAATTTTTCTTTCGAAAGAACCCAAAATCAGCTCCGCTGTCCTGCTTATCGTCCAGCTTTTGGCTCCGTACAGCAAGACTGGCAGAATGAGCGTTTTGTAAAGCATGACTTTGGTTCTTCGAGTGAGGAGTTTTGACCCTAGTTTCTTGGACAAACCGAAGTAACAACGGTTGCCAAGGGTGATTCTATGCCGACTCTCGACTGTGGTGTCGTTGCGGAGTTGGGGTGGGACAGAGCCGCCGGATCACTGCGGCCACGATTGGGCCTATTGTGATGTCCCCCACTTACAGTTCACTCAACAATCCTGAGTTCGTGATAAAACTTTGTATGCTTTTGGGTGAGCTAGCAGCGATTTCTTCTGCTTCAAGATAATACTTGCCTAGGTAACGAAGACGTGTACTGACCAGGCAGTTACAGTGGCATAGTATGTGCTCTGCTGTTTCTTCGACTTCATAACACATTCGGCAAGTGCCATCTTGTATGATGCCCATTGTTTTGAGGTATTCATTAACTGGGCAGTGTCCAGTAAGGAAACCTGTGATTAAACGAATTTGACTCCTCGAAAGCATGAGAAGTTGTTTCGTTCTTTTGAGGGATGTAGTTGGGAGGAACAGCTTGGCTTGTCTGCTACCTTTCGTTTGTAACCAGTAGTGATCCGTCGTGTTCCTTAATCAATTGTTTATGCAGCATTTGGTGGTGCTAATGGGTATGCCGCAGAAAGGCCGTGGCATCATAAATGGTGATGCAGAGCCTTTCCCTGCTAGTAGATCCGCCTTTTCGTTGCCTGTATGGCCGCTGTATCCAGGTATCCAAATGAGATGAACTCTGTTTGTACTGGCCAGCTGGTGAAGTAGTTGTAGGCAGTCCCATACCAGTTTGGAGGTGATTTCAAAGCTCTTTAGGGCTAGAAGTGCAGCCTTGCTGTCAGAGAGAATGTAAATGTTGCTGTTGAGTATATTTCTGTTTATATCTTCTCTGAGGCAGAGTTCTATAGCAAATATCTCTGCTATAGAACAGCATATAACGGAGTTATATCTGTCCATGCTGACGTAGATGCATGTGCCTGTATTTGCTCCGTATACTCCAGGCCCAACGCCTTCATCCGTTTTGGAGCCATCTGTGTACCACACGTAGGGTCCACGATTGAAGGAGGGTCTATCCTGTTCCCAGTTTTGTCGGTTGGGGAATGTGACCTTGTAGTTTTGGTTGAAGTTGTATCTGGGGAGACAGTTGTCTGTGAGAGATATCTTTAGGATTTCATGCCTGTTTATTTCGGTAAGGATATCAGGGTGAAAGAGCTCACGGTTAGAGTCATCCTCCACGATCAGTCTATGGGCGAAGACCATTGCTTCTTTCTTCAGTTGGAGATGAAGAGGTGGCAGGTCTGTGATGACTTCTAGTGGGGGTTGTTCTCATGGCCCCAGTGAAACAGATGCAAGCTAGTCTTTGCAATTTGTTGAGCTTGGCTTGCACTGTTACTTGTTTTGTTTTGAGCCACCAGACGGGCGCAGCATATGTAAGAATTGGTCTGGTGATTGCTGTATATAGCCAGCGGGACATTTTGGAGTTTGTGCCCCAGTTTTTGCCAGTGAGACTTTTTCTGGTCCATAAAGAGATCCTGATCTCAATGCTCTTTGTAATGTGAGAGTTCCAAGTGAGCTTTTCGTCTAGAGTTATCCCTAGATATTTGACTTCTTTTGAGAACTCTATCGCTTCACCAAAGAGGGTAGGCTTAGTAAGTTTGTGCCTATTCCTTATTTTGGTGAAGGCGACTATGGTGCTTTTCCTAGGACTAACATTTAGTGCAACCTTTATGCACCAGTTTGCAGCAAGGCTTAGTGCCCGTTGGAGGAGTTCCGACACTGTGTCTTCGAATTTGCCTCTAACTGAATCCCTATGTCGTCTTGGACATAGAAGCCATTGTTGCTTAGTATGCTTATCAGTTCATTAACTACGATGGACCACAGGAGTGGTGAAAGAACCCCACCTTGGGGGCATCCTTTCGCGGCGTTTACGCTGATTTTGTCATTGCCTAGTGAGGTGTTTATTTTCCTGTTGCTAAGCATGTGTTGGAAGAGCACCGTGGCGCAGTGGGTAGTGTGTTGGCCTCTGACGCCGATGACTCGGGATCGAATCCCGACACAGCCATGTCATCGAAGGTGTTTTTCACGGTGTTTCTCCTCAGCGGGGTTCTGACAAGTGCATGTGGAACGTTTTATTTAGGTGTATTCAGTGTTATCGAAGGCACCCTCAATATCGAGAAAGCAACTTATCGCAATTTCTTTGCCGCTTAGGGATTTGTTGATCCTGGCCGTTAGTTCCTGAAGAGCATGCGTGGTCGATTTCCCAGGCTGGTAGGCATATTGGTTTTTGTGAAGTGGTGATCTTTTCAGTGCACCGTCCCTGATATGCCTATACAGGATTTTTTCCATTGTTTATAGGAAGAAAGAGGTAAGGCTTATCGGTCTGTAGGACTTAGGCAGGTCTGTGGGTTTTTTCCATAAGTCTCTTTTGGCTCTTCTAATCTCTTGGTTGTAGTTGGTGAGTGAGGTACGATACTGCGTCCAGTCACCAGTCCGTTTAGCTCTGTTGAACAGTTTTCTGGTCAGTGCTCTTAGCGTGGCCAGATTGCTGTTCCACCACGGAGTGGTACGGTTGCCTGACTTAACTTTCTCTGAGCAAGTGTTGTGAAAAGCAGATAGGATGGTAGCATTGAGGCTGGCGCAGCAGAGTTCAAGGCTGCCTATGTCTCTGATGCTGTTTGGACAGTTTCCGATCGTTTGTGCGATTTCTAGGCTATAAGTGTCCCAGTCTGTCGCTCTCGGTTGTCTATATGTTCTAGTAATTCTATCTCCTGCTTTTATGCCAAAACAGATCTGTCGATGGTCTGACATCGATGTTTCTGTTGAGACATGCCAATTTGGAAATAGAGTTGCCTATGAACGGGGTAGTTAGGGTGAGTTCTAACACCTCTTCTCTAATTCTATTCATAAAGGTGGGGTTATTTCCCAGGTTTATGATATTGAGGTTGTTCCTGAATATGAATTCTAATAGGTACTCACCTCTTTTGTTGATGTCCGAGCTTCCCCATGCTGTGTGGTGGGCGTTTGCGTCACAGCATACGATGATATGTGAGCCTCTTCTTCCAAAGTGGTCGAGAAGATCCTGCAGTGGTGTGAAGCTGAGATCCGTGGTGGATAGCTGGATGATGGTAGCTGCCAGGACCTTATTCGTGAATTCTGGAATGGGAATGGCTTTAATATTGTTATTAAACATTATGTAGGCTCTAGGTCGTCCTTCATTTGTGGAGTTGTAGAGCAGCTCACCTGATAGTCCTTTGATCTGGTCTTTAATGGTGTACGATTCCTGGATAAAGGCTATATCGAGGTGCTCCTTGTTAAATCTATGGCTCAGTACCGCGGACGCGGCCTTTGCATGCTGTAGATTTACTTGAATGCACCTTAATCCCGGCATGATGGATTCAGTGAGGTACTGGCAGGGCTGCCAGTGTTAGTAATTGTCCCAACCATAGGGCTGACGCCTGAAGTCTTGGTTGCTCGAGTTGTTTCTTCAGGCAGCCCTGACGTTTGGGGTGCTTTCGTTGTCTCTATGGATAGTGCACTATAGCCAGATGCAATGGTTGTTGCTCTCTGGTTTGGCTTATTCGCGCCGAGTTCCTCACTCCCTTTCTTAGGCATGGCCGGTATACTTTGGGCACCGCACTTCGGATGGGCTTGTACCCTGTCCTTGGTTTTGTGTTGTCCGCAGTTACCTTTGCCTGTTTGGGAACTCCAAGTGGGAGTTATCACGGGCCATTACACTTTTGCCAAGCATCTCTATGTGCTTGGCATCAGTGAGACGCCTACCTGTGCTGCATGTTGTGAGGAGGAGGATGACACTGCAGAGCATTTCCTTTGTGACTGTCCCGTCCTTGCTCGCGTGTGCCGAATCCCTTAGCTCTACTTCACTGAAGCTCCTTCAAATTTTTCTCCGCAAAACGGGGAAAATACAGTAATGTAAGGTGTCTGTCGGGATTACAATGGACCAGTGTTTGCGTCTTAGTGCTCCAACGGATGGCAGAAGCCTTCAACAAACAAAAAACAAAAAAAAAAAAAAATTAACTCGAAGGGTGGTGTTTTTAATGAGTCCAATCTCACACTACTATGACACTACTAGACTACGCGTTGTCGGTCCTCATAGTGTCTTTTGAAGATTTTCACCGAGCCTCGCAGAAAAAACAAAAATCTATTTGTCAGCGCAATGGACCAGCAGTTGCGTCTGAGTGTTCAAATAGATGGTAGCCGCCTCTAACAAGCAACAAAACAGAAACAAGAGAATCGGACTTGATTTGCGGCCCCCAAGCAGTAAAGACATTATTGACACTTTTTAGATATGACATATGAAAGCTATAAAAAGGTCTATAAAGCAACAACAATTAAGGACAATTGTTTGTAGTCCTTATTTATTTCGCCAACAATTGCGAAGTCAATAAATGAATTGCCTCGTCCCACTCCCGAAGCTATGTATCTTTTGGACGGAACTTTTAATACCGTGCGACAGTGTGCTTATAAAGAGCCGTTTATTGTTCCTTTTGCATATAACGAGCATGTATGTTAAGTATCTGACATTCATTTTTATTCATCATTATTTGCCTAGGGAATGGAAGCAGAGTATGTTCATTTGTGTCAAATAATTGAATCAATTTTCTTCACATTCGACCATGATGAATTAACAGCCGAATTTGAGAATGGAAGGCGAAACGGATTAAGAAATGGTTTTCCCCTGGAACGTCTCATCGCTCACAGGAAAGTGTCTTGAGCTGGTTGAGGAAGCTGCCAGGTATCGGTTAGATATCGTAGGTATCTCTTCGACAAAGCAAAGAGCATAATGAACTGTGGACCTTTCGGAAGGACGCAAACTCTTCCTATCCACCTCACCTTATAAGTCCCAGACTGGCTGACAGGGTATTGGAGTGGATACCATTAGGAAGGATAGTCTTGATCTTAAAACTCAAGCCTGAAAGATCAACTTTGACTCTGGTGTAGGTGTATGCACCAAATCTGGAGTCAAGAGTATTCGACTTTCTTGGATGAAGTTGATGCTGTCTTTTTTAGAGACTTTCGCAGGTTCAAGAATTTTTATATTTTCTTATGATGTCTTGACCCACACAACCTGAACGGAGTGCAGTGGTTGGGGTCATTGGTGTTCGTTCACTTCTCTCAGGGGTGGTGTTCCTAGACCTAGATAGGACGAGAGCCGCCCAAATTCCGCGCTGGTTATAGTCCGTAGTAATTCGTTCAAGCACATTAGTATTGCATACGCAGAGGATGAATTTCGGTTGACCATATACTGTGAGTGTTATGCCTGCAGCAGTACGTCTGATCACTTTCCATTCACAACTGCGTTGCATACTTTTTGTCCGTATAAGAATTACTTTTTCTTGGCTATGAAGCGAATTTGAACCATAAACCTTCCGCTCGGCGGTCGATGATGTTAACCACTGCACCACGGCCACCCCTGATCAACTGATCATCAACTGGTGTTGTGCAAGCTTTATCTTACTTATAGAGCACCTTGTCTGCCAAGGCGGAAACCAAGAGTGGCTATACGCATACGGTGGGAGAAACTAGAGAGCAGTAGGTGCGGCAACACTTCGCACGACACATGTCCGAAAGGATTGAGCAAATTCCAACTGTTCCATCGCATATAGAGGAAGAATGGCGACTATTTTCAATAGCTGTCAGCTGTCATTGCCTCTGCACGTGATGTTTGTGGAGAGAAGCGGCTTGGTGTTGCGGCTGGTGGTGAGAAGAAAACTGCTTGGTTTAAATCACCCGGAGTTTAAGAACCCACCAGAGAGAAAAAGAAGGCTTAGAGGGACTGGATCATCTTTGAACGAGTCATCAGCAAACTCGATAACGGACACAGACTGATTGATCTTGCTACGGGGCGAAATCTCCTTTTAGCCAGTACGCGCTTCCCGCACCTCGATATACATAAAGGCACCTGGCGGTCTTTTGATCAATCGACTACCAACCAGATTGATCACATCGCGATCGACGACAGACACTCCTCCACTATTCTTGATGTTCGAACTTTCCGAGGCGCAAACATCGACCCGGACCACTATCTTGTAGTAGCCACGATGCGATTACGGATATCACGAACGCAACGGAGTAGAGTAAGAATACAAAGCTATGACGTCGGAAGGCTACTATCGCCAGAGACCGCTCGTGCTTTTACCGATCGCGTCTCCCTTAAGCTCTCCAACACACCTGAATCCCCCACACTATCAATAGAACAGCAGGGGAGCCTTTGCAAACAAGCCCTGAAAAGCCCTGCATCCGAAGTTTTGGGTTTCAAGGCTACACCACGAAGAAACACCTGGTTTGATGACGAGTGCAGGAGGATTCATACAGCGAGGCAGGATGCATATAAGGCCTCGCTGCATAAAAGAACAAGAGCAGCTCGTGAGCTCTATGAGTTAAAAAGAAGGGAGGAGCATAAGCTTCTTAGAAGAAAGAAAAAAAGAGCACAAGAAGGGCGCGATTGAGGATTTGGAGAGGTGTTACTGCAGGCGTGACGTTCGAAAGTTTTATCAACAGATAAAGCGAACATGTCAAAGTTATAAAGCCAGAATGGAAGCCTGCAGGGATGAGAACGGACACCTAGTAGTAGAACCGCAGTCGATGCTGAGAATATGGAAAAACCTCTCTGCAGACTGTATAACGGCGATGTTAGTCAATATACCGCTGTCAGGCAGAATGATCCATTTCTAATCGACGGAGACCGCAGACCCCCCTAACCTCGACGAAGTTAAGATTGCCATATCGAAGCTCAAGTCGAATAAAGCTGCTGGCGCAGACGGACTGTCTGCTGAGCTCTTCAAGGCAGCTGGGGATGACCTGGTTGGGAGCATGCACCAGCTCATCCGTAAGATATGGTTAGAGGAAAGCATGCCCGAGGAATGGAGTCTCAGCATCGTATGCCCGATCCACAAGAAAGGAGACCCCTCTGATTGCGCCAACTATAGAGGAATAAGTCTCCTTAACATCGCCTACAAAATCTTCTCTGCCGTTTTGTGTGAACGCCTGAGGCCTTTTGTAAATAAGCTGATAGGTCCTTATCAGTGCGGATTCAGGCCAGGGAAGTCCACCATCGATCAAATCTTCACACTACGGCAGATCCTGGAAAAAACCAATGAATTTCAAGTCGACACTCACCACCTATTTGTCGACTTCAAAGCCGCATACGACAGCATAATCAGAGACGAGCTATACAGCGCTATGTCTACCTTTGACATACCTGCTAAGCTCGTCAGACTATGCAGAATGACTTTGGAGAATGCTCGCTGGTACATCCGGATCGGTGAACCGATAGTTTTGATGTCAAAAAAGGATTTAGGCAGGGCGATGCGCTGTCGTGTTGCATATTGGAAATGATTGTGCAAAAATCACTGGCCAATACAAGAGGCACAATCTATTTCAAATCCTCGCAACTCCTTGCATACGCCGACGATATTGACATAATAGGTAGATCACAGCGAGATGTCAATGAGGCGTTTGCGAGTATTGAGATGGAGGCGGCGAAAATTGGTTTGGCGGTAAACGAGGGCACAACTAAATATATGCTGTCATCAACAAAGGACGCTCACCACCGACGTCTTGGCCAGAACGTTCGTATTGGCAGTTATAAGTTCGAGGTAGTTATGGACTTCGTCTACCTTGGGTCCGCGGTGACCTGGAACAACGACATCAGTTCCGAAATCAAACGCAGAATCACTCTTGCCAATCAATGTTGCTTTGGGCTCAGGAGGCAACTGAGTAATAGAGCCCTCTCCCGAACGACAAAGTTGAGCCTATATAAGACCCTTATCATCCCGGTCCTGTTGTACGGCGCAGAAGCATGGACACTATCAAAAGCGGATGAGGAGGCCCTTGGTCGGTTCGAGAGAAAGATTTTGTGCGTGATTTTTGGGCCTATAAACGCAGACGGGGGATGGAGGAGAAGATTCAACCACGAACTTTACGGGCTGTACAGCGACATGAGCCTAGTCAGGCGTCTACGGATTCAACACCTAAGATGGCTGGGCCATGTAGAGCGAACGGACACCACAGCTCCAGCCCGGAGAGTCTTTGAATCCAACCCCGAGGGACGAAGAAGCAGATGACGGCCGCACTTAAGATGGCGCACACAGGTGGAAGGGGACCTCAGCCAACTGGGTGTGCGGCAATGGAGAAGGCTAGCGAAAGATCGTGCTAGTTGGAGGGGCATGTCGGTTGAGGCGCAGGTTCACCCCAAACTGTAGCGCCCACTAAGAAGAAGAAGAGAGACTGGATTCTCTTCGGAGACTCTACTTCCCGTGACCGGTACCCTGTGGCGCGAAGAACTTGCAAATTGGCTGTGCAAGCAGCTAAAGAGAGTTAAATCAAAAGATGGTGTTGCTTTCCACATTAAAGGAGCTGTAGAAGTGTAAAATTTAGAAAAGTGGGTCTTGCGCACGTTTGGGACATTGACAAGACTATATAACAGATTACTTCTACTAGGAATATTCACACTCCTTCTCAGATCATCGTTACGTGGTTTTCAACCTAGACTACACGGTCCCAACCCCAATTGTTATAGAGCCTTCATAGGCAACTCTATAATAAGTAGGACCCCTGACACCCCGCGGACCACGTTAGATATAGACAATATGGTCGATACTCTAAATATCACATTGGGCAACGCAAGGGCCAACAGCTGCGCAATCCACAAATCAGGAAAAAAATCTTACCCTTCTTGGTGGAGCGCAGATCTAAGCAAGCTCCGCAAAGCCTGTCGTAAGCTCTTTAATAAAGCAAAGAACACAAGTAACGACAGAGACTGGAGCCTATACAAAAATTCACTCAGGGCTTACAATCAAAACCTGAGGAAAGAACAAAGGCTGTCTTGGAAAATCTTCTGCAATAACATGGAGAAAATATCAGACGCCTATAGACTGAGGAAAATACTCTCGAAAGATCCACAATCTCCCAACTGCCTCATAGCAAATGGAGCTTGGACAACATTTGAGGAAGAAACTCTAAATCTTCTCCTCAACACGCACTTCCCTGGCTGCTCTGAATCGCAAGACCCAGTGCACTCACGAGGGACTCATACCTCCTCTGCAATAGAAGGGCAGTGCGAACACATTATCTTCAGAGAGAAATATAAGCATTAAAAAGCTTCAAGCCTTACAAATCGCCGGGTCCAGATGAAATTTACCCCATCGAACTAACACAAACTATGGAATGGACTATACCGTGGGTAGAGATAATCTTTAAAGGATGCCTAGCTTGGAGTCACATTCCAGAAAAGTGGAAGTGCGCAAAGGTAATTTTCATCCCTAAAGCCGGCAGGAATTCTCACACTTCCCCCAAGGATCTAAGGCCTATCTGTCTATCATCATTCGCTCTAAAAACTTTAGAAAGGCTGATAGACCTACACATACGGCACAGCTTAGATCCCTCCCTAATTTCTAAGGCACAGCACGCATACTGTAAAGGTAGATCGGTCGAAACAGCTCTTCACACATTAGTGAGAAAAATCGAAAGATCAATCCATCTCAAAGAATATACTCTAACAGCCTTCCTAGACATAGAGGGCGCTTTTAACAACGTCACTCCGAAAGCAATAATAGAAGGGCTAAAAAAGCTAAAGGTGGAGAGTACTCTGTTAGAGCTGATCAACGAGTTTTTATTAACACGCAAGATTCACTCTAAGTGGGGAAGCCTAGTAACTACCAGAGTAGTTACCAAGGGAACCCCGCAAGGTGGGGTCCTCTCACCTCTTCTCTGGAATGTAGTTGTAAACGAACTACTAATCAAACTGGAGAAAGAAGGCCTGGACGTTGTTGCCTACGCCGATGACGTTGCTGATCTGCCGTAGTGTGAAGATTTGGTCGATGGTGGACTTCCCTGGCCTGAAGCCAAACTGATAAGGAGCTATCAGCTTATTTACAATAAGCTGACGGATGAGCTGCTCCTAACCAGGTCTGTCTGCGCTAACAGTTTTATTCGACTTGAGTTTCGATATGGCGATTTTAACTTCGTCAAGGTCAGGGGGACCGAATTCTCTGCGGTCTTCGTCGTTAAGAAATGGACAGCGGTATATTGACTAACATTGCCGTTATACAGTCTGCATGTATTTTTTTCATATTCTCAGCATCGACTCGATTCCACTACCAGCTTTTCGTTCTCATCTCTACAGGCTTCCGTTCTAAGTTTTTAACCTTGGTATGTTCTGTCTCTATCTGTCGAAAAAACCTTCGAACGTTATGCCTGCAGTAACACCGCTCCAAATCCTCAATTGCGCATTGGTGCATTGGAGCCCAAAACTTCAGATGCAGTGCTTTTCGGGGCTTGTTTGCAAAGGTTCCACTGTTATTCTATTGATTGCGTGGAAGGTTGAGGTGTATGAGGGAGCTAAAGGGAGACGCGATCAGTAAAAGCACTAGCGGTTTCTGGCGATAGTAGCTTTCCGACGTCATAACTTTGTACTCTTACTCTACTGTGTCAGAAATAGAATTCTGAAAAATTAATTGATTTTTTTGTCTCCGTGGGACTCGACCAAGCATTGAATTGTCATACGGGCCTCCTAAGCCTCTCCAACAGTAATTCTCCGACTATTTTCGACAAGGGCATAAATCTCTACAGCTTTTGAAAGACGTTCCAGTAACGCGGGTTATGCTTCACGTATAGACAAAAGCTTCTAAACACTGTCAAATCAATCACGGTCGTCAACTGTGAAATTTTAACAATCAACCTCAATAAAGTTACAACCTTTTTGGGATCTCTTTGAGTTAAGTTGTACTTTTAACCTTCAACAGCATAGCCAGAGAGATTAATTACAGAAAATTCCTAGCTTTCAAGACGTTTTAGTTGTCCTATGTACCTTTTACTAGATTAAAACACATGCGTAAGTTATTCGACTAATATTCCGTCCTCTTAAAAATTAGGCCTTTGGCCTATGAATTATTTAACTTGATTGGTTGGATGGAGCGCTTAAAGCTTTTAGTTATTTCCCACAAGTACTTCTCGTAACTGCTAAAACAGGAAGCCGCGAATCTATTCACGGCTAGGAAATCCTTTGTTTTAATTATACGACAACTTTGAATTTAAAACGCCGAATTTCGGTTACGTTGAGTCTCGATTAGATGCTTCCCCGTCTACTAGTTCACATTTAAAATTCATAAGCTATCAAGGTACTCCCATTCCGTTTAAAATCTACTTTGTATTTTTACACTCCACCAAATGCGTAAACATATACGCGTCCGTCCTAATGCCGGTGCAAATGTCAGGATAAAATGTGATAAACTCCATAACTCAGGGGATTACCCTTTTCCGCTATTTCGTTTTCTTTTTGTTTTTGTTTTATCCCACTCTATGCTATCAGAGCTAGCAGATACTGGTATTGAATCCTTTAGAATAAGTACATAAGATGAACCGCTTAAGTTGTTTAAAGGATAACCACAGCCAAATTGACAGTTATTAAGCGATAAAGTGGAGGTTTTAATGGAAGGACGCACCTAAGGTTTTGTATTCCTTGCTGCCATTAGTTAAAGTTTTTTATTATCAATCGAGAGTGAGTGGAAACCATCTGTTTCCCATTCCTGGTGGCTCTAAAAAAGGAAATGGATAAGGGGACTTTGAAATTTCGGAGCGACTTTAACGAAGTGTGAATAGAAGCGTCGTCTGTCAATTGTTAACAATGCAATTCCCCGGCCAATTATTCGAATACCGCCCGCGGATATAGATATGTACGTAATCAATTTAAATGAGATGAACTTCCTCAATTGTTGGATATAAGTACGTATGTGTTGTATACATAATGAACACACCCCATTACTCTATTAGTATTTATTTGTAATATTGAGTTCAGTTGTGAAGCGGCTGTCAACTAATAAACACGACAAATTGTGGCGACGAGGATTTTTTTTTTTTCGAGCCTGCAAAATGGACGCAACACAATTCGCGGAATTCCTAAAAAGCCAACAGGATATTTTACTACAGCAACAACAAATTATTAAATCCTTAACTGAAAATACGCTCAACACAAGTCTTGCACCGGCATCTACAACAATCAAATCTTCTTCTGAAAGGGTCATGGAAACTTTGGCAAATTCCATGCAAAATTTTGTCTACGATCCAAGCATTGGATTGACATTCTGTGAATGGTACTGTCGATACGAAGATGTTTTCAAAGAGGAAGGTAAGGAATTGGATGATTCATGCAAAGTGAGACTTCTCTTAAGAAAGTTAGATGAGCCCACTTATAATCGATTTGCAAATCTAATCCTGCCAAAAAGAACACGTGATCTGACGTTCGAAGAAACGGTAAAAAAACTAACGGAGGTTTTCTCACGCAAAACTTCTCTGTTTGCGACCCGTTATAAGTGTCTTCAGTTAGAAAAGAAAAGTACCGATGATTTTCAAACATTCGCAGGAATTGTGAATAAGCAATGTGAACTTTTCAAATTAACCTCAATATCTGCTGACGTGTTCAAATGCTTAATTTTTGTTTGTGGACTAACTAGCACATACGATTCTGATATCAGAACAAGGTTACTGGCAAAATTGGAAGCAGATGAAAACAGTAATAAGTTGACTCTAACAGACTTAGCAAACGAGTGTGAAAGAATTGTGATGTTGAAGCACGATGTTGCATTAGTGGAGAAGCGCGGGGAAGGCGAAGGTGAGGTTAAGCTCTTACGTCAACAAAGAAAAATCAAAACACCAAAAAGTCCATGCTGGTTTTGTGGTGGATTACATTACGCAGAAAAATGCTGGTACAAAAACCATAAATGTGCTGAATGCGGACGAAGTGGCCATAAGGAAGGATACTGTGGAAATTCGAAGACTGGGCAGCAGAATAAAAAGAACAAGAAGTACAACAAAAACAAAGGCGTGTTGAAAGGAAAATACAAAAGGGAATCAAGTATAGAATCAAAAGGCATTTTTTTGGTTTCTAGAGTTGTTCATACCGAAAAGCGTAAGTACATTCTCGTACAAATTAATAGATGTCCTACTCGATTGCAGATCGACACAGCATCGGACATAACCATTCTGTCCCAGGAAGCTTGGTTGCAATTAGGTGAACCAGCTCTAACAGCGACACAGCAGTCGGCGAGGAGCGCCAGCGGAGAGTCCGTTCCACTTTGCGGAGAATTCAAATGCCAAATGTCATTTAGGGGTGTTCAATCTAACGGAATCTGTTATGTCACTAAACTGAACGATCTTAATATTCTGGGACTAGATTGGATGGACACTCTACAATTGTTTGATTTGCCAATCAACACGATCTGCTCAGTAGTGAGGACGACAGAATCGGTACCAGCTCCACCCTCAAGTATTTCACAGGAGATTGCCAGGATAAAGTTGAAGTTTGCCGATCTCTTTGATGGATCAATGGGGTTATGCACAAAAGCAGAAGCAGTTCTGCACCTCAAACCTGGCGCCACCCCATGCTTCAAGCCAAAGCGCCCCGTACCATACGCAACTATGTCAATAATCAACGACGAAATTAATCGCCTCGAAGAGCTTAAGGTCATCAAACCCGTAGACTTCTCACAATGGGCAGCACCAATCGTAGCAGTACGAAAGGCGAATGGAAGCGTGAGAATCTGCGGAGATTTTTCAACTGGCTTAAACTACGCGCTGGAAGCCAATCAGTTCCCGTTGCCGTTACCAGACGATATCTTCGTTTCACTCGCTAAAGGTAAATTTTTCTCAACCATTGACCTGTCTGACGCATACTTACAGATTAAAGTAAGTGAGAAATCTCAACCACTTTTAACCATTAACACCCATCGAGGATTATATCAATACCAACGGTTGCCGTTCGGTATCAAATCGGCACCGGGACTGTTCCAAAAAATTATGTCTACGATGCTGGCTAATCTCTCTGGTGTGGTGTCTTATCTCGACGACATCATAGTAGTTGGCGAGTCAATGGAAAGTCACAACAATAATTTGGAGTCTGCGCTTCAACGAATCAAGGAATGGGGATTCAAATTGAAATTTGAAAAATGTGCCTTCTACCAAAGGTCAGTCTCTTACTTGGGATTTATTATCGATGAACAAGGCCGCAGGCCAGATCCCAAAAGAACAGCCGCGATCGCCAGTATGCCAGTGCCTAAGGACACCACAGAAGTACGAGCTTTTCTGGGTATGTTAAATTTTTATTCACAATTTATTAAGAATATGCGGGAAATACGGGCCCCTTTGGACAAATTGTTAATGAAAGACGTACACTTTGTCTGGTCGAAAGATTGTCAGATAGCTTTCGATAAAGCGAAATTGGCATTGCAGTCGGAACTCCTTCTGATACATTTCGATCCAAGCAGGGAAATAATTGTAGCAGGAGACGCGTCAAAGAATGGCATTGGCGGAGTGCTCATGCATAGGTTACCTGATGGGTCCATTAGACCTGTTGCGCATGTCTCACGTGCTTTATCAAAGCCAGAAGAAAGTTATAGCCAATCAGAAAAAGAAGCACTTGCACTGGTATTTTGTGTGAAGAAGTTCCACCGGTTTGTATATGGCAGACATTTTATTCTTCGAACAGACCATCAACCTCTATTGACAATTTTTGGAGCAAAAAAAGGGATTCCAGTTTACACCGCACATCGCCTTCAACGTTGGGCACTAACGTTGCTCATGTATGATTTTAACGTAGAATACATTAACACTTCCAAGTTTGCATATGCCGACGCGCTATCGCGGTTGATAAATCGTGATATGTCCCCCACGGAAGAAGATGTAGTCATTGCCACTATTCACGTTGACGCTGAAGTTAATGCAGTTATGGCCGAGGCATTTTCGCATTTGCCAGTCACCTTTAAAATGGTACAGAAAGAAACCGCTGGAGACGTTCTGTTAAGGAAGGTCCAAAAATATATTCGCACATCGTGGCCAGAAACTATTAAGGATGATCTGTTAAGAAATTTGTATCGCCGTCGAGAGGGCTTAAGCGAATCTAATGGTTGTATCTTGTTGCAAAATAAAATAGTAATCCCTTTGTCGTTGCAGAAACCAGTACTCAAGCAGTTACACGCGGGTCATCCGGGGATAGTCCGAATGAAGGCCTTGGCGCGTAGTTACGTCTACTGGCCCAATATTGACGATGACATCACTAGAACAGTCCGTGAATGTACGGCCTGTGCAACAGCTGCTCCAACACCAGTCAAAATTCCATTATCATCATGGAACCAACCAAATAAACCGTGGTCACGTATCCATCTCGATTTCGCGGGACCATATAAAGGCAAGATGTACCTAATCATAGTCGACGCTTATTCGAAATGGCCAGAAATTTTCCCTATGAGCTCAACTACAACCAGAGCCACTATCGAAGTCCTTGCAGAAGTTTTTGCCAGATTTGGGTATCCGGACTTAGTGGTATCAGACAACGGCACTCAGTTCACGTCTGGTGAATTCGCCGAATTTTGCGCCGAAAATGGTATTCAGCACATCCGGACACCACCATTTCACCCCCAATCCAATGGCCAAGCTGAAAAGTTCGTGGATATCTTCAAAAGGGGCATGAAGAAATTAGCAGCAGAAGCAAGGGGCCAACATAACGTGCTGCCAATATTACTTTTCTCCTACCGTACCACACCAAATGCTCAACTACCAAACGGTATGACGCCAGCTGAAATGATGATAGGGCGGAAACTAAAAACAAAATTAGACTTGCTTCACCCACCTACTCATGAAATCCTAACTACAAACAAGGCCATGGAGGAGAAATTTAATATTAAACACGGTGTTCAAACTAAAAATTTCCGGCCAAATGAAGCTATTTACGCCCGCAATTACAACCGTGGAAAAGCAACGTGGGTACCAGGAATCGTACTTAAGAAAATTGGCTCTGCCCTCTACGGAGTTCAAGCAGGAAATAAAACTTGGCGACGACATGCCAATCAATTGAGGCATAGGTATAACGCAAACATGAATTATAATGTAGTCGATTTTTTTCAGCTCGAAAGATTCCAAGAAGAAGGAGGAAAAGATTTCAAGGACTATGAACGAACAAGCAAAACAGCCGAATTAACCAGCTCAGACAAAAATGAAATTAAGGAATTTCATTCCATAGACAAAGACCAAGCCGAAGAACAACAGTTCGATACACACCAGCGTGGCAAACAACCAGTCCGGCCGCAAGAACAGACATCCGGATGTGATCAACCCCCACGACCAGTTCGAACCAGAAAACCACCTAAAAGACTCCACCTCACACACACTGATAAAGGAAAATACGCATATGATTGAATTAAAAAAAAAAAAAAAAAAAAAATTATGTGAATTAAATACTTTGTTATAATTGCAATAAGATAGATATTAAATTATGTATTCTAATGGTAATGAACTAGAAGGGGAGGTGTTGTATACATAATGAACACACCCCATTACTCTATTAGTATTTATTTGTAATATTGAGTTCAGTTGTGAAGCGGCTGTCAACTAATAAACACGACAGTATGTATCTTTGAATCTAAGGTTTGGTTATAACTTACATCAGGGTTAGTAGATATCAATATTTGTTATGTTTCTGGTAGCCGCATCTAGAGTTTAATAACACAACACTTACATATATGGTGGTTCCGTTTGAGGGCTCGAGGAACCATGTTGAAAGACGGTTGGAATTTTACAAGTTCCTGGACATGGACTAAGTAAGTAACATACTTACTTATCAGGCCAGCAATCCATGGAGGATCTGAGCCTGAGCTATAGCTGCCTTCCATTCTTGACGGTCCCGGGCACGCTGCTTCCAGTTGTCAAGACCAAGATGTCTTAGATCCGCGATTACTTGGTCTTTATACCGGAGGTTCGGTCTTCCTCTTCTTCTCGAACCAGGAGGCTCGGAGTCGAAGACCCTCTTAGCTGGAGCTTTGATGTCCATGCGCTCGATGTGGCCGAGCCAGTGTACTCGACGGATCCTTGCTTTCCGGTCTACATCCACATCTTGGTACAGCTCGTAGAGTTCGCGGTTGTGTCTTCTTCTCCATTCACCTTCCTTACAGACAGGACCAAATATCCGGCGCAGAATTTTTCTTTCGAAAGTACCCAAAATCAGCTCCGCTGTCCTGCTTATCGTCCAGCTTTCGGCTCCGTACAGCAAGACTGGCAGAATGAGCGTTTTGGAAAGGATGACTTTTGTCTTTCGAGTGAGGAGTTTTGACCCCAGTTGTTTGGATAAGCCGAAGTAGCAGCGGTTGCCAAGGGCGATTCTATGCCGGATCTCCACTGTGGTGTCATTTGTGGAATTTACGTTTGCCCCGAGGTAGACAAACTCCTTAACTACCTCGAAATTGTAGCTGTCAATTGTTATACTTTGTCCCAGGTGGTGAGCGACGGATTGGTTTTTGCTTGACAGCATGAATTTCGTTTTGTCCTCATTGATCTTAAGACCAACTCGTTTCGTCTGTTCTTCAATCGCCGTGAATGCCTCCACAATGCCACGGCGAGAACACGCGATGATGTCGATATCATCCGCATATCCTAGCAGCTGGATTGACTTGTAGAAGATGGTGCCTTCCCTGTTGATGCCTGCCCGTCGCACTGTCTGCTCCAGCACCAGGTTGAAGAAGTCACATGACAGCGCATCTCCTTGCCGAAATCCGGTGCATGTTTCGAATGGTTCCGAGGTCCTAGAACCGAGTTGCACGGTGCATCGCGTGTTTTTTAGCGTGGCGCGATACAACTGGATCAGTTTTACCGGGATCCCGGATTCGGCCATCGCACCAAACAGTTCTTCACTATGAATGCTGTCGTATGCGGCTTTGAAATCGATGAAAAGATGGTGTGTATCGATTCGAATCCCGTTGGTCTTTTCCAGGATTTGTCGAAGTGTGAAAATTCGGTCTATGGTTGATTTGCCGGGCCGGAAGCCGCACTGGTAGCTGCCGATTAGTGCGGTGCAAAATGGTTTTAGACGTTCACACAATACGCTGGACAGGATCTTGTATACGACATTGAGCAGGGATATACCTCTATGGTTCTTGCAAGAGGATGGGGCCTTTTGCCTTTTTTGTGGATGGGGCATATAGAGCTGGTATTCCAGTCGTCGGGCATGCTTTCATCTTCCCAAATTCTGCAGATGATCTGGTGCATGCTCCCTACCAGAACATCGCCGCCAGCCTTGAAGAGCTCTGATGGCAAGCCACCTAGCCTGCGGCCTTGTTGTTCTTCAGCTTCTGAATAGCTGTGCCGACTTCTTCGATGCTGGGTGGGAGGACTACTTCAGCGGCTGGAGTTGGGATTTCCTCGGTCATGGACTAAGTAAGTAAACAAGTTTGAAATTCAATTCGCACGACCTTGCATCCTTATAACTTCCAGCTAATGTGACTTTGTTCCCTTGGTTTAAGTGGACTAAAAAGGCTAGCTTTCCTCAATGCAACATAACATCGGCAATTTACGCTATGTGACGTCAGCCGGCGCAGACGGCCTCTCTGCCGAGCTGTTTGAAGTGGCTGAAGATGTCAGTAAAATATGTTCGGAGAAAAGCATGCCAGACGAACCGAATCTCAGCATCGTCTACCCAGTTCACAAGAAAGGAGACCCTATAACTGCACCAACTACAGGGGCATAAGTCTCCTTAACATCGCATACAAGATCTTCTCTGCCGTACTGTGTGAACGCCTAAATCCCTTTGTGGATAATCTGATTCGTATCAGTGTGGTTTCAGGCCAGGTAAGTCCACAATCGACCAAATTTTCACCCTGCGGTAGATCTTGGAGAAGACCCAAGAATACCAAATCGAGACTCATCACCCGTTCGTCTATTTCAAGGCCGCATATGACCATTGCTATACAGCGCAATGCCTACTTTGTACATCCCTACCATACTCGTCAAATGATGTAGGATGAAAATAAAGAATTCTCGCTGCTCCATTAAGGTCGGTCGCGATTTAACCGAGACCTTTGATGTTAAAAAAGGATTAAGAAAAGTTCACGCGCTGTCATGAAGTTTTTTCAACATCCATGTCAACCTAAAAATAAGCACAACACCGACATCTCGGCCAGAACGTCACAATTGGCAGCTATAATTTCGAAATGGTCAAAGATTTTGTCCACCTTGGCTCACTAATGACCAGCAACAACAACACCAGCGGTGAGATCAAACGCAGAATTACTCTTGTCAACCGCTGCTTCTTTGGCCTCAAGAGGCAATTGAGAAACAAAGCCCTCTGTCGAAATACCAAGTTTGCGCTAAACAAAGCCTTAATCTTCCGGGTCCTCCTCTATGGCGCAGAGGCCTTGACTTTAACGAAAGCGAATGAGGAAGCCCTTGGTCGTTTCGAGAGGAAAGAGGAGAAGAAGACAGAACGACTAACTTTACGGGCTGTAGAGCGACATCGGCCTTGTACGACGTCTTCGGATCCAACGTTTAAGATAGCTGGGACATGAAGATAACCGAATTCCGGCTCGAAGAGTCTTCGAGTCCAAGCCTGAGGGACGACGCAGCAGAGGACGACCGAATCTAAGGTGGCGTACACAAGTGAAATTCATCCTCTGCGTATGCAATATTAAAGTGCTCGAACGAATTATTCACGGACTATAACCAACGCGGATTTTGGTCGACTCTCGTCCTATCTAGGACAACCACTCCTGAGAGTAGTAACCGAACATCAACGACCCAACCCACTGCACTGCGTTTAGGTTGTGTGTGTAACAACACATCATAAGACCAACTGGGAGTGCGTCGCTGGAAACAGCTGGCAAAAGACCGTGCCAAGAGCCACTTCATATAATCAGAGAAGATGGAGCGGAAATACGTCAACATGATGGTATTCTGGTTCATTACCAACATTATTCTAAGGTATTTTGGAAACACGTTCTTCGTATTTAACGCCGCTGAAGAGAAGAAGCAGTATCAAACTGACATAGGTTCCACAAGGGTCAGTATTAAGACCTACATATACCTTGAAACATCATGTATGACGTGATGATCGACGCTCAGCTTAAGGAGTATCTTAAATCAACGTGCGACAAAGCTTCTTGTAGAGAATAATGGCAAGCATTGACAGACAGCAAAGGAGATTACTTCTATCAAGAGTGGGAGACTTAATCACAATTACGAGCACGTAGCACCAATTTTTTCTTTTATATGATAAACACGTTCTCGAGAAATTCTAGGTTCCTATGATTCGGTGGAAGAAATATTCTTTATATTTGACGGTACGTCAGAAAGTGGGCTTCAGGGTCTAATGATGAACATTTCTCAAGAGATATGTATTCCGGAGAAATTGTTGAAGAGTCGGAATACGACTGGCTTTTCCTTCAGAGCATTTTTTTGTAGTTGTATTTATAAAACAGAGCAACAAGAGACATTCCTGCGACGTTCCAGCGAGCGTAATGATCTGGTAATGCTGGGGTCTCCTATCAGCATCGCACGGCTTCATATTCTGTCTAGCAGGTGCATAGAGGCCTTAGAGGCACCAGACCAAACATGAGTGTTAAACTCTAATTTCCTGCATCTAAATAAGAAGCCTCGGCATTTCGCAGCATTCTTCGCGATTAACTGACGATTAATTGGCGTTTCCATTACCTTGGCGAGAAGGGACGGTAGTGTAATGGATCAGATCGGGGATAGGCTGGACAAATGCTGGTGTCCACCTAACACACGCTTTTAAGGAGTAAAAGAAAAGGCAGCATGAGAATCATGAGATCAAAGAGATCAGGGCTTAAAAGCCAAAAAGCCAGAGCCGAATCCTGTAGGGATCAAGACGGACGGACAACTAGTAACAGAGTCACAGTCGATGCTAAGAATATAAAAAGAACACTTCTGTAGACTGTTTAACGGCCATGATAGATCTAATACCGCTGTCAGGCTGAATGATGCATTCGCAACTGACGAAGATGCCAAAGAATTGCGCCCCCACGACCTAGACGAAATTAAGCTAGTAATTTCGAAGCTTAAAACTAATTAAGCCGCGGGCGCAGATGGCCTGCCTGTTGAGCTATTTAAGGCGGCTGAAGACAATCTGGTAGGTCGCATGCATCAGCTCAACTGTAAAATATGGTCGGAGGAAAGCATGCGCGACGAACGGAATCTCAGTATCGTTTGCTTAATCCACAGGAAAAGAGACCCCTATAACTGCGGCAACTACAAGGGAATAAGTCTCCTTAACATCGCATATAAGGTAAATCCACAATAGACCAAATACACACACTACGGCAGAACTTTGTGACGACCAAGGATACCAAATCGACGACCATCACCTTTTCGTCAATTTCAAGGTCGCAAATTCGGCAGATTATGCACGATGAAAATGAAGAATTCTCGCTGCTCCATTAAGGTCGGTGGCGAACTAACCGAGGCCTTTCGTGCTAAAAAGGATTTAGACAAAGCGACGCACTGTCATGCTACTTTTTCAATATACTTGAAAAGGCCATACGATACTCATTGGCCAACATAAGAGGTACGATCTATTCCAAGTCTGTGCAATTGATTGTGTACATGGATGACATTGACGTAATTGGACGAACACAGCGGGACGGCAATGAAGCGTTCAATAGCATTGAAGCAGAAATGGGTCTTTCGGTTAAATATATTCTGTCAACCGAAAAAGGCGCACAACACCGACAACATCGACGTCTTGGCCAGAACGTGACAATTGACAGCTACAATTTCGAAGTGGTCAAAGACTTTGTCTACCTTGGCACATTAGTAACCAGCGAGAGCAAAACCAGCGCTGATATTAAACGCAGAATTACTACCGCCAATCGCTGCTTCTTTCGGCTCAGGAGGAGATTGGGAAGTAGAGCCCTCCCTCGAAAGATGAAGGTTGCGGTATTTAAAACCTCAGAATCCGGGACCTTAACGAAGGCGGATGAGGAAGCCCTTGGTCGTTACGAGAGGAAAATCCTGCGTTCAATCTATGTTCCCGTTTATTTGACCGGTGAGTGGAGGGGAAGATACAACAACGAACTATACGGGCTTTCCAGAGACTTCGGCCTAGTACGACATCTTCGGATCCAAAGTCTAACATGACTAGGCCATGTAGAGCGAATGAATAACATAACTCCGGCCCGAAGAGTCTTTGAGTCCAATCCCGAGGGACGACGCAGTAGAGGACGATCGAATCTAAGGTGGCGCACACAGGTGGAAGGGGACCTTAACCAACTGGGAGTGCGTCGCTGGAAACAGCTGACAAAAGATCGTGCCAGCTGGAGAAGCTTAAAGGGCGAGAACACGTCGAAGAGGAAAAGCGTCCCGGACGACCGTCAACTTCAACCCACGAAGCTCACCTCCAAAAAATCAAAGATTTGACGCTTGGAAACCATCGATTACCAATTAACGGTCTTATCGATGTTGTTGGGTCAAATTTCGATTGGTATCGAAAACGCTGAATTTTTTGGAAAAACTTCGTTGCGTTGAAGGACAAGATGAAACACATTATTACAAAATATGAGACTTGGATTCATGCTTACGACCTGGACACAACCAAAATGTCTTCCTTAAGATGAAGCAGGACGAAAAGTCGTTAAAAAACCAAAATCATGTTGATTGTGTTGTGCACTTTGAGTCTCTTCTGCCGGCTTAAACTCTCAACAAAGAATATTGTTTGAGCGTTATGTGTCATTCGCGTGAAGCTACTTGCCTAAATAGGCCGGAATTGTGACGAGACAACTCTTAGTTTTTGCACCACGATAATGCACCATCCTACACTGCATTGATTCTTCGTGTCCATTTCGCCGAAAACCTATTTAGCATCGTGCGGCTTCTGGCTATTTCAGAGCAGGAATGGGCTCATTGCCAGAGCGCCGTCAGAGATGCTGCCTCAGAGGTGCTGGGTTTCAAACAGCCACCACCTAGAAACCCCTGGTTGATGAACAATGCGAACAAGCCCATGCAGCAAACCAAGAGGCATATAAAGCCACGCTGCAACGACGGACGAGAGCTGCTCGCGAAATCTATGAGCAGAAGAGAAGAGAGGAACACACGCTTTTCAGAAGAAAGAAGAGAGAGCACGGAAAGCGTGAGATCGAGGAGATGGAGAGATGCTTCCGCAGGAATGACGCCCGTAAGTTTTACAATAAGGTAAAACGAGCATGCCATGGCTACAAAGCCAGAGCGGCGACCTGCAGGGATGAAAATGGAGAACGGGTAGTAGAGTCGCAGTCGGTGCTGAAGATTTGGAAAGACCACTGCTGCAGACTCTATAACGGCGATGATAGACAAGATACCGCTGTCAGGCAGAACGAGCCATTCGTAATGGAAGACGAAGTAACAGAACTTAGTCCACCCGACCTAGACGAAGTCAAAAGAGCGATATCAAGACTTAAGTCTAATAAAGCCGCGGGCGCAGACGGCCTGTCTGCTGAGCTTTTTAAGGCGGCTGGAGATGAGCTGGTAAGACGCATGCACCATCTCATTTGCAAGGAATGGTCGGAGGAAAGCATGCCCGACGAATGGAATCTCAGCATCGTTTGCCCGGTCCATAAGAAAGGAGACCCCTATAACTGCGCCAACTATAGGGGAATAAGTCTCCTTAACATCGCATATAAGATCTTCTCAGCCGTATTGTGTGAACGCCTGAAACCGTTTGTGGATAACCTGATCGGCTCTTATCGGTGTGGTTTCAGGCCAGGTAAATCCACAATAGACCAAATATTTACGCTACGGCAGATCTTGGAGAAGACCCAGTAATACCAAATCGACACTCACCACCTCTTCGTAGATTTCAAGGCCGCGTATGACAGCGTATATAGAGACGAGCTGTACAAAGCCATGTCTAGTTTTAACATCCCTGTCAAACTCGTCCGACTGTGCAGGATGACAATGGAGAATTCCCGCTGCTCCATTAAGGTCGGTAATGAGCAAACCGAGACCTTTGATGTTAAAAAAGGATTTAGGCAGGGCGACGCGCTGTCGTGCAACTTTTTCAACATCGTGCTTAAAAAGATCGTGCAAGAGTCACTGGCCAACACAAGAGGTACGATCTATTTCAAGTCCACGCAATTGCTTGCGTACGCCGACGATATTGACATAATTGGACGAAAACAGCAAGACGTCAATGAGGCTTTCGTGAGCATTGAGGTAGAAGCGGCTAAGATGGGTCTCAAGGTTAATGAGGGTAAAACCAGATATCTGCTTTCATCTAAAAGAGACGGACAACACCGACGTATTGGCCAGAACGTCACCATGGGCGGATATAACTTTGAAGTGGTCAAGGAATTCGTCTACCTTGGCTCACTGATGACCAGCGACAACAACACCAGCGCTGAGATAAAACGCAGAATCAATCTTGCCAACCGCTGTTTCTTTGGGCTCAAGAGGCAATTGAGAAGTAGAGCCCTCTCTCGGAAAACCAAGGTGACACTATATAAGACCTTGATCATCCCAGTCCTCCTTTACGGCGCAGAGGCCTGGACCTTAACAAAAGCGGATGAAGATGCCCTTGGTCGTCTCGAGAGGAAAATTCTGCGCACTATCTGCGGTCCCGTTTGTTCAAACGGTGTATGAAGGAGAAGATATAACGAAGAACTGTACGGGTTGTACAGCGACATCGGCCTGGTACGACGTCTACGGATACAGCGTCTAAGGTGGCTAGGCCATGTAGAGCGCATGGAAGATACAGCTCCGACCTGAAAAGTCTTCGAATCCACTCCGGAAGGAAGGCGCGGCAGAGGACGGCCGCCTCAGCGGTGGCGCACGCAGGTGGAAGGGGACCTCAACCAACTGGGCGTAGGACACTGGAAACAGTTGGCCAAAGACCGTGCCGGCTGGAGGCGCTTGTTGGTTGAGGCCCAGGTTCACCACGGACTGTAGCGCCACCTAAGCGAGGCGAAGGCTTCTGGCTATTCAGCAAGCTTGAAAGACCGCTCCGAGGACACCGTCTCAAACCGATAGAGGAGATACAAGCCGCGTCGAAGAGAGAGCTGAGGACCAAGCTGAAAATCTATTTGAAAGATTAGAAAACCCGTCGGCACAAGTGCGTTGTTTCAATAATACTTGTTTTGTACCAGTTGCAGGACCGAACGGGAACGGCTGGAAAGGCGAGAGCATCCACGACAGTGAAGATTGATGCAACCAGGTCCGTGCAGGAATGCGTATAATTGGCAGTTTGGCCAAAGCGAGCATAAACATATGAACTTTGGCGCCGAAAAGCTGTGGTGGTATGGAATCGCCATGACCTTTTAACTACTCTCTCAGCCTGTTATGGGATAAAGAAACATTTCACATCGATGAGACGGTTATAATCGCGTTGTTACAGTCACTGCTCCACCCAACTATGAAGCTAGTGTGGATTTTGAATATCCTGATTAGCCCTAGTTACATATGTGCGTTTCCGTAGATGGATGACCTTGAATACATGCTAAAAGAGCAATCTAACGCTCACGTTCTGGAGTACAATGACCAGTATCTGCGTCTGAGTGCTCCAACAGATAGCAGAAGCCTTCAACGCTCACGTTAATTGTGGAATGCAGCGCTCTAATTGATCAATCTCTACTCATAGTACAATCTATGTACCTATACTTTAGTAAACTATCATTGGAGTACAATGGACCAGTGATTGCGTCTGAGTGCTCCAGCGGATAGCAGAAGCCTTCAACAAACAAAAAAAAAAAAAAAAAAAAAACTATCATCGCCGACTGGCATTGCTGAACAATTTATTTCCATACCACGTGGACATAATTGACATAATTGATTCCAATTCGATGTAAGCTCTTCCGATTTTATTTAAAGAAAGACAGAAAAAACGGGTGCTGAACGCACCCTCCAGATTCCCATAATACCGTCAGATACCACCTTTTGCCCACCTTACTACGACAACCTGTTGATTGAATCAATTGACTGCAAAAGCCAATAAGACCACTCGTTACATCTTCAACACGCAGGATACTACTACTATCACGCGTTCTTGCATCCCAGAATTTTCCAACCAAAGCAAGGAGTCCATGCAACAGATATGATCAGATGTTGTTTAAGTTAGCTTGAGGGTAAATAATCGGATTTAGCAATTACAGAAATGTAGAAAATGGAGAAAAACTGATTATTGCCTGTTCAAGGACTAGATGTTCCACTATAACCAGAAAGCATGCAGCATTAAGGCATTAAACTGCCGCACGGCTGTCCCGTGCACGTAATTCATAGAAATCCTTCGAATGTCCTTCGGATTTCTTTTTCACATAGAAAAACAAACAACAAATGGAAAACTCTATGAAAGTGATGTTTCCTACTTTCCTTTATGCTGACCATTGAGGATTCCATTGTATCATGCCATCATTACACTTTAAAGTACGTGTACGTAACGTATGTAGCAGCAAAATATAATTATACGAGTCAGGAAGAGCACATGTTAGTGAGTAGGTTAAAGAGTTTTTCATGTTTCATAAGACTGAAGCACCCACTTGGGAGTGGTAAGAAAACTGCTGGTGAATCCTTTTGCATTCTAATAGAGATTTGAATGATGATGAAACATTCATTCAAACTTAATATATGGATGTGTGTAGGTAAGTATACGTATACATAAAAGTCCTGTCGACACTCAGGCCGGTTAGTCGAACAGGTACAGGCGTTTGGGTCACGGAAATTGAAGATGATTTCGTCGACGTACAAGTGTGAACAATTCAAACATGCTAGATGGGTTAAAGGGGCTTCACGGCTATATGATGTCCCTCTATGTATTTATGAGATTCAAGATTGACGAAAAAGAAAAGGAGTATCGAAGATTGGGTCACAGAGTTAATGATGGGATAAAATCAAACTTTTGATTATATTGTTCACGTTCATAAGTTAGGTAATAGAGATGAAGCTCTCGTGGTCTAAAAAGGCTAAAATCCGCTTTGGGTTATGCCTTTTATATTGGCTTTGGTTTTATTGTTCCTTGGAGTCTCGTATTATTGGTAATTGGGATCAACAGGTCCTATCTGAATAGTGGGCTGCTGAAAGTAGATTATTTGTGCCCATAAAACCCGGAAAGTCAGCTGAGTTGTGGCAGATATGTTAGTAAACAATTTGTAAAGTAGGCTCCATAGTCCAACGAATCGGGCAGGTATTTGTAGACCAGCCATTACCCATGTTTTGGCGAATACCATGTCTGAAAAATGCCCTGTCTGAGGAATGCCTCTTCTGAGGAATATCTTGCCTGAGGAATGCCTTGTCTGGGTCATGCCATGTCTGGGGAATGCCTTGTTTGAGGAATACCTTGGCTGAGAACTGACTTACCTTTAAATGAAATCCATGAACCGACGCATTTTTTCTGCGATCTTGACGAGCCATAGATCGAACAAAAAATGAACAGAAGGAGTAATGTCCAAACGGGTGGTCCGTGGCATATCTTCTTCTTCTTCTTAACGGGCGCTACAGTTCGGGGTGAACCTGGGCCTTAACCAACATGCCCCTCCAACCAGCACGATCTTTTGCTAGCCTTTTCCGTTGCCGCACACCCAGTTGGCTGAGGTCCCCATCCACCTGTGTGCGCCATCTTAAGTGCGACCGTCCTCTGCTTTTTCGTCCGTCGGAGTTGGATTCAAAGACTCTCCGGGCTAGAGCTGTGGTGTCCATTCGCTCTCCATGGCCCAGCCATCTTAGGCGTTGAATCCGTATACGCTAAACTAGACTCATATCGCTGTATAGCCCATAAAGTTCGTGGTTGAATATTTTTCTCCATCCCGCGTCTGCGTTTATGGGCCCGAAAATGCTGCGCTGTACGGCGGGACCGGGATGATAAGGGTCTTATATACATACATCACAATAGGCCCAATCGTGGCCGCAGTGATCAGGCGACTCTGTCCCACCCCCCAAGCCCTATCTATCTAAGGGTCTTATATAGAGTCAACTTTGTCGTTCGGGAGAGGGCTCTATTACTCAGTTGCCTCCTGAGCCCAAAGTAACAGCGATTGGCAAGAGTGATTCTGCGTTTGATTTCGGAACTGATGTTGTTCCAGGTCACTGCGGAGCCAAGGTAGAGGAAGTCCTTAACTACCTCGAACTTATATCTGCCTATACAAATGTTCTGGCCGAGATGTCGGTGGTGAGCGTCCGTTTTTGATGACGGCATATATTTAGTTTTGCCCTCGTTTACTGCCAAACCAATTTTCGCCGCCTCCATCTCAATATTGACATCTCGCTGGGATATACCTATTATGTCAATGTCGTCGGCGTATGCGAGGAGTTGCGAGGATTTGTAATAAATTGTGCCTCTTGTATTGGCCAGTGATTTTTGCACAATCATTTCTAAATCACACGACAGTGCATCGCCCTGCCTAAATGCTTTTTTGACTTCAAAGCTATCGGTAACGTGTTCACCGATTCGGATGGAGCAGCGAGCATTCTCCAAAGTCATTCTGCATAGTCTGACGAGTTTAGCAGGGATGTCAAAGGTAGACATGGCGTTGTATAGCTCGTCTCTAATTACGCTGTCGTATGCGGATTTGAAGTCGACAAATAGGTGGTGAGTGTCGACTTGAAATTCATTGGTTTTTTTCAGGATCTGCCGTAGTGTGAAGATTTGGTCCATGGTGGACTTCCCTGGCCTGAATCCGCACTGAGAAGGACCTATCAGCTTATTTACAAAACGCTTCAGGCGTTTCCACAAAATGGCAGAGAAGATTTTGTAGGCGATGTTAAGGAGACTTAT
The DNA here is from genome assembly GCA_951905685.1 of Eumerus sabulonum. Taxonomy (NCBI): domain Eukaryota; kingdom Metazoa; phylum Arthropoda; class Insecta; order Diptera; family Syrphidae; genus Eumerus; species Eumerus sabulonum. The sequence goes on from OX645060.1 coordinate 15,275,476, forward strand.
TCCCCTGTAGTTGGCGCAGTCAGAAGGGTCTCCTTTCTTGTGGACCGGGCATACGATGCTGAGACTCCATTCCTCGGGCGTGCTTTCCTCTGATCATATCTTACAGATGAGCTGCTGCATATCCCTAACCAGGTCATCCCCAGCTGCCTTGAAGAGCCCAGCAAACAGTCCCTCTGCGTCAGCAGCTTTATTCGAGTTGAGTTTCGATATGGCGATCTTAACTTAGTCGAGGCCAGGCGGACAAAATTCTCTGCGATCTTCGTCGTTAAGAAATGAGTCGTTCTGCCTTACAGCAGCATATTGACTAACATCGCCGTTGTACCGTCTGCGGAAGTGTTTTTCCATATTCTCAGCATCGACTGCGATTCTACTAATAGGTGTCCGTTCTCATCCCTGCAGGCTTCAATTCTGGCTTTATAACCTTGGCATGTTCGCTTTATCTGTTTATAAAACTTTCGAACGTCACGCCTGCAGTAACACCTCTCCAAATCCTCAATCGCGCGCTTCTCGTGCTCTTTCTTCTTTCTTCTAAGAAGCTTATGCTCCTCTCTTCTTTTTAACTCGTAGAACTCACGAGCTGCTTTTGTTCTTCTATGCAGCGAGGCTTTGCATGCATCCTGCTTCAATGTGTTCATCCTCCTGCATTCGTCATCGAACCAGGTGCTTCTTCGTGGTGGAGCCTTGAAGCCAAAAACTTCAGATGCAGTGCTTTTCATGGCTTGTTTGAAAAGGTTCCACTGCTGTTCTATTGACAGCGTGAAGGATTGAGGTGTATTGGAGAGCTTAAGGGAGACGCGATCGGTAAGAGCACGAGCGGTTTCCTGCGATAGTAGCTTTTCGACGTCATAACTTTGTATTCTTACTCTACTCCGCTGCGTTCGTGATATCCGTAGGCGCATCTTGGCTACTGCAAGATAGTAGGCCGAGTCGATGTTAGCCCCTCGGAGAGTTCAAACATCAAGAATAGTGGAGGAGTGTCCGACGTCGATCGCGATGTAATCAATCTGGTTGCTAGTCGATTGATCAAAAGACCGCCAGGTGCCTTTGTGTATATCGAGGTGCGGGAAGGGCTTACTGGCTAGAAGGAGATTTCGCCCCGTAGCAAGATCAATCAGCCTGTGTCCGTTTACGGAGGTGGTGTCGTGTAGGCTATGTTTGCCGATGACACTTTCAAAGATGCTTTCCTTACCCAGCTTAGCATTGAAGTCTCCTAGTACAATTTTGATGTCATAGCTGGGACATTGGGCATACGTTCTGTCTAGGAGATCGTAGAACTCATCTTTGGCGGAGTCATCCCTGTCTTCCGTGGGGGCGTGGGCGCAGATCAGGCTGATGTTGAAAAATTTCGCCTTGATACGGATTGTTATGAGGCGTTCGCTCACATGCCGAAAGCTTAGGACTTTTTGCCTTAGTCCACCTCGAACAACAAATCCGCATCCAAACAATCGTTGCCCTATCTCCCTATAGCAGTCGCCGTAGTAAATATCGCAGTTTTTCATCCGCTTTATACCCGGTCCATTCCATCGCATATCCTGGATGGCGGTTGTGTCCGCACCCAAATGTGTGATTGACAGAAGCTCGGCTTCAGTCCTCTGCATAAACAATTGGTTAAGGAACACGACGGATCACTACTGGTCACAAAAGAAAGGTAGCAGACAAGCCAAGCTGTTCCTCCCAACTACATCCCTCAAAAGAACGAAACAACTTCTCATGTTTTCGAGGAGTCAGATTCGTTTAGTCACAGGTTTCCTTACTGGACACTGCCCAGTTAATAAACACCTCAAAACAATGGGCATCATACAAGATGACACTTGCCGAATGTGTAATGAAGACGAAGGAACAGCAGAGCACATACTATGCCACTGTAACTGCCTTGTCAGTACACGTCTTCGTCACCTAGGCAAGTATTATCATGAAGCAGAAGAAATCCCTGCTAGCTCACTCAAAAGCATACTAAGTTCTATCACGAACTCAGGTTTTCTGAGTGAACTGTAAGTGGGGGACATCACTATAGGCCCAATCGTGGCCGCAGTGATCAGGCGACTCTGTCCCACCCCCTTAGCCCTATCTATCTATCTATCTAGTCCTTCCTGGACTGTAACGCCAAAATACATACAAAACAATTGTATTGTTCTATCCAGAAGATCGAAGAAGCCTCCCTCTTTGGTTTCATCCTTATTCAGTTTGTATCTTTAAATTGATAATACAACAGACCGTGAATCGACTGTGTAGATGGACAAATATTATTGGAAAAGAACACGATTTTGTGTGTCATCCTTTCGCATGGGGCGTGCTAATCTCCTCTATGTTGTTCCAATTTCACAGGTCGTATAAGTACTGCCGAAGTATTTGGTACTTTTTAAAAATGATGGCATTTATAAGATATGAACATCCTCTCCCAGTCTGACGTTCTTCTTGATTCCCAGCTCATTCTTATGCATCACCACTTTGCATTTATAGCAAGACAGTCTGCGATAAGAGTTAAATTATTTAAATGATACCGAAAACTCAACAGCTCCGTTTGAGATCCAATAAGCCTTCGCACAACCTAAAATCTATCAAAAGCACTTTTAGATTCAGATTCAAATGACAATAATTACAGGCACACAGCCTCGGGCTGTTTATCTAATTGACACTCCATTCACGCAACCCTGCCTACGCTACCATTACCATAATCTATTTCACGTTCACGCATACATATGTGTACGTGTGCACCTCAACAAGTGTCCTTGAACGTTTCAGATACAAAGTTAATAAGACCACAATAGAGCACCAAGCCTCGGGTCACATTTTCGATTGTGGTGACGGTTACAACTCTTTAAAATTCGTCTTCGTTATCCATCAGGCTACCAAGTATCCCGCTCCATTCACCAATGCTTCTGGCCTTTTTATTTATTTGCATATTAGTCCAACAACAACAATCTCTGTTTTTCTTCATTGTGTACTTAGGACACGACTGTAGGAGGAGGAGGAGGAGGAGGTCTTTCCCTCTATGACATTTTCTTTCATCGTCATGCGTATGAGGATGCGGGTTGGTGTGACCGATACCCATATGATTAGGAATTCATATGGTTCCTTGACGTTCATTTTCCCTTCATCTTCCTGCTGATTCGTGGCCATGGTCGTGGTGAGGAAGCGGCGATTTCGAAGAAAGGTCGTACGATACACGATACACAGCTCTAAGGAGAGAAAGGGATCACTTTGAGCATACCAATTTCATAAGGAATCCATTCGAGCATACAAGTACGTTTTGGGATCATTTCTTTTAGGGATTTCGATTTCTCTTTAAAAAAAGCTTTGCGCTTGTAAGGTTTTCGTAGAAGCCTACAATGCCGGAAGCTATCAATGGATGCCTACCATGCCGGGAGCTATCATAGCTGCAAGTAAAGTTCACAAAAAATCATAATTCACTTCGAAAGTTCGTTGAATAAGTTCATGTGGTTAGATGGGTTTTTAATTATTTTTTTTAAATGCAAGTAGAAGCTCTAGGCTTCAAGATAGCTTAAAGTATAGAGCCTGGACTGTCGTTCCATCTTCGAGGACAGGTTAGGTTAGTTGGGTGCCCTATTGACATGAGGTCAAGGCTCACTTAGACTACGAGGAGTCCATTATGCCCATTTTGAAATCTAGCCCCAGGGGAACCTATTAGTTGTCCGCTGAGCTGAACAACCCAGATGCAGTTAAAAATCTTAGGAGCTTGTTCAGCTTAATGTCTCTTGCCTCTTCTAAGCCCGAAAGGAAGTAGTTCCCGAGGAACATAAACCTTTTTCGGGCCAGTGCAGCGCAGTCACACAGTAGGTGTCGAATGGATTCTGTTTCCTCTTCGTCCCCACAGCTTCTGCAAAAATCGTTGTAGGGCTGGGCTAGTCTAGCTGCATTATATGATATCATGCAGTTCCCAGTGAGGGCACCGACTACCAGTCGTATATTCCCTCTACTAAGACTTAGTAGACTTTCCGTTCTTTTTTTGTCATAGACAGGCCATGTTAGCCTTGCCGTTGCGCATACGTCTAATTGACCCCATCGCGTGTTGGCCTATCCTAGTATTTCCACCCCTATTTCTCTGAATAATGTGCTGAGTGGCGTTCTAGCCTCAGTTGTGATTTGCGAAGTATCAGCGCCTGATCCCAGTCTAGCTAGTTCGTCCGCCTTCTCATTTCCAGGAATATTCACATGCCCTGATACCCAGCAGATGGTTACCTCATTGACATCCGATATTTCTTCTAGTTTCTCTTTACAGAGTTTTACGAGTTTGAATCTTATCCATGTTGCTTGCAGAGCCTTAATGGCTGCCTGACTGTCAACATAGATTTTGATTCTCTTACCTGAGAAATTCTCCCTAAGAATCAGATCTGCGCCTTTTTTGATTGCGAAGATCTCAGCCTGGAAGACACTACAGCCATCATCAAGTCTGTAGGAGTGATACACTTCCTGAGGTTCGAAGTAGACTCCGGCTCCGTATCCGTTTTGGATCCCTCAGTATAGATTGCCAGTTCCTCTTCCGTGTTTACTATACCACTGGCCCAAGAGAGTGGGGTGTTATAGTCCGTTTCGGTTGCGGGCCTCAGGGTAGCCCATCGATGCAGGATTGATGAGTGGCCATGAGGACATCTTTTCCAAAGACTGGATTCCTGCAACCTTAGCGCAGCCCTGGCTGCATTGCTTTCACAATACATCTTCGAGGACAGACTTCAAAAATCCAGTCATTGGCTGAGAAGTTTTCTGGGATCCTAGCTTAACCCGGAATCGCACTTAGGCAAAGGTATTCTTAGGAAATCCGTTAATAGAGATACTCCCCAAGGTGGAGTCATCTCAACTCTTTTATGGCTATAAGCCTTCAACGGTATCCTAGTCAAGCAGGACAGCAGGGGAATAGAAGTATGCGCACAGCGTATGCGGTCGATGTGGTAATTTTGTGTATCAGAGATGTTCCCTTCTGTAATTAGTGAAATTACATAGCGAGCTTTGGCCAGAGTTACATTTGGGCTTAAAGCTGCGGCCTAAACATTAACTCAAAGAAGTTGAGCTGCTGATATTTACCATCAAGATCGAAATATCGCCATTTAAAATTCCACGGATAAACAACTCGACCCTATCTCTTTCCTCCAGCGCTAAGTATCTAGGTATTATCCTAGATCAAAAGCTTATCTGGAAGTATCCGGTAAGGCCTTCTAAGCCTGCAGCAAAAGTTTCGGTAAAAGGTGGAGACAGCCGTTGTCCGTCCTGTCTTCACCTATGATTCCCTAGTTTGGTGGCCAACATCGACACTCTTAACAAGATCCAAAAATCAACAGGAATGGGAATCACAAAGCGCTTAATACCCTGCTGAATCTTCTCCATTTCGATTTCACATCAAATACACGGTAGCGTGCGGCACCATTAGACCCAAGAAAGTGGGCTACTGGTCACCCAAACCGTATGGCTAGGGCCGAGTTCTGTCACTTCTGCCAACGAATTTGACCTTGCTTCCTATGGACTAAATCACACCTTCCAGCGACTTCAAGAGAGAAAAATCGGAAGCGTGCAATCGCGAAATTCAAACTTCTGATTTTCACTGATGACTCCAAACTGGAGCACAGTATAGGATTGGACATTTTCGCGACAGAGCTGAATATCTCAAACTCATTCCGTCTCCCCAATCACTCGGGCGTCTTTCACGGGGAAGTGCTAGCGATCCGGGAAGCATGCAGAAAACCCGTTCCAATTACACATCCACCGCTATTTTCAGCGACAACCAAGCCAGCTGGCGACTGGACTGATATCACGCTCCCTTAGGCCACAGCAACGTAAAGGGAAATGAAAGGCCAATGAGCGCCAGGCCCCCCCAGCGCCCCCATGGAAACAGTGGACCCATCACTGAACATTCTCAAAAGCCAATCGCCGGTGGGCAAATTCAACGACCTCCTTAGCACACACCGTTCCAATGCTAGAATCGTCGCAGTCAGTACGGGCTATTGGCCTGTAGGAACTCCTGCAGCTAGAATAGGCATTCGGTCTAACACCCACTGCCGTAGTTGTCACAAATAGGAATACCCAGCACTGGCAAGTCACAGATTCTGCGCCTTTGGCAAATACTTCCTCGACGACCTCTCAGAGGTAGCCAACCTTAGCCAACGTAATCAGTTTTCTTAACTCCTCATGTTGGATTGAAATGAACGTCGCCCTTCACATCCCTTAGGTTTCACAAGTTTTATGGCTGAGGCTCACCGAGATACATAGGCCGATCTGATAGTGGATATTACGTGTTTGCGTGACAGTCTGTTCCTTCAAACAACCGATGCATACGAGATTATGGATCTTATCGTGTAGCTTCAAAAGACTTTTCTCGATGACGTATCCCATGTTTTACCAAAAGCGTCCCTAGGTTACCACATTATTGTTGACTTAACAATTGTATGACGCCCTTAAGCATCGACGTCCGAACAACCTCTGTCTAAGGAGCATTAACCGTGAGTCAATTTCTCGTGCACTAATCATCGATCAAGTCTAGCGCTGCCCGAATTTCGCGATCAGCCGACGGTAACATTATTCGTCTTGCGCATATATGGCCATGAAATTGAGAGCATTGAGCAGAGAATTAACCGCCATGGACCGATAGATAGTTGCCTTGGAAGCGGACCCTGTTTACGCCAGACCTGATGCATTAGTCAAGATGCGTCTGTCGTCAGTGTATGAAGCTCTTCGCCAGCAAGTTTTTTTCTTACTATATGTGCTCCACGTAGAGATATGTACGTCAGAAAGCGCTAAGCTAGGAATGGAAATTGTTTTCAGTGTAGAAAGCGTCATGTGGCATCAAGCGGTGCCACAGTATATTAGATCGCCTCATGCTTTTCTACGCGTGACCAAGTATTCTCTAGACTCTAGAATGTCACAAAGTCGATATCGATACCCGGTGCGCCTACGTACTAAACCACACCTTGCACTCATCAACCACTCTCCCCGCGAGACTGCCGTTAGGTATTACTTCGCGTGGCTGGTTAGCAAGTTATGCTATGTGCTCCGAGTCGACTGTTTCAGCTCCTCTTATTCTTTCCAGCCTTCTTAGCTCGTTATAAATGAGCAGATCTCCAGCCAGTACTCCTCTCAGTTTGTCATACGGCTTATTAGAAGTTCTGGGATGGGCAGGTCCAGAACCAGTGGTCTTCTTCTTCCTCTGGACAAATCTGGGCAGAAGGGCGAGCTAACGTGACCCGACAGGAACTGCGAAAGGTGGTAGTTACAATCCCCGTGTGCTCTTTTTCCCCAAGCCTCGAGGGATCAGCTTATAGGTCCATTGCCGTTTAGCCTGTTGTCCCACATGGCTTGCCATAGTGCCATGGATATTACCCTTTCTTCGGCTTTTATCCTCCGGATAAAACTGATCTCTTGATGGTCTGTGGTTCGTCTAAGGTAAGCCCTGTGCATCTCATTGACGAGGATGTCGATGGGGACCATATCCGCTATCACACAGGCTGCTTCATCTAGGATTGTCCGGAAACCGCATACTGTCCTTATTGCGCAGAGCCTGTATGCAGACGAGGGCCTTCTTCTCGTCACCCACTCTGGAAAGCAGAATCCTCCTCGCATATCCTGGTCCACGGATGTTCGGCAGCATTCTGGCAAGTGATTCCTGCATGTGTCACGACTTTTTGCTGCAGTATTCGATATGGGCTTTAAAATTAAGTCGATTGTCGAGCATTACCCCCACGTATTCCAAGGCCGCTTTAGACTTGATTGGCTGGATCCCAACCTGGAAGTTTGCGTATTCTACGGTCTTTTGGCTGGTTATTAAGACAGCTTCCGTCTTGTGGTCGGCCAAGGTTGGCAGGCTCCAGCAAATTTTTTTATCTTAACGACCGCCTTATTTGTGGCAGACGCATTCTCGTGAAAGTGTTTTGCTACCGTAACTACGTCGTGAGCTCTGAGGGACTCCCGCAGAGACATTGTCGTACTTAAGTCCATCGACCCTCTGATGCTTCAGCTTCCTGTTAGTGATTTCGCTAAGGATTATCTTCTTAGGTTAATGTGGTCGGAATAAGCCACACGTAGGCCGGGGTCGGCCCATTGTGATACCACATGGATCGTGTTACCCAGATCCGCTACCAGAGAACCAACCGGTGCTTCTGATGAAGCGATGGAGTTGAGGTATTTTTTGGTCTGCTAGCTCACTTAGATTATCATAGAAGGGCGCGCCGAGGTAGATCCTGCTGCGATTCGCAAAAGAGGGACATGAGCAGAGGAGGTGATGTATTGATTCACCTTCCTCCTCTTCCATGCAGTCGCGAAAGAAGTCGTTGGAGGGTAGTCCAAGTCTGGCGGCGTGTTTCCCAATGATGCAGTGACCTGTAATGACACCCACAAGAGTACTTTTGGTTGCCACTAGGTCCCTGGTTTGTCCTATGTTTAATTTAGTCCAGAGTTGTTTAGTGATAAAGCCCATATTACTCTCATTCCATTGGTGGTTGGTCGCCTGCCCGAGGGTAGGTAGGCTGAGTGTGCTAGACCCTAACTTTGCGAGTCCGTCGGCCGCGCAGTTTCCTGGACTATCCCAATGCCCGGGAACCCACAATACTTTAATGTTGAACAGCTCAGCGCGTCTTGTTTGAGGCTGTTTGGAAAATTAAAGGGAAAAATTCTTAACAGATAGGGAACTGTCAAGCTCTAGCCGTTCCTAATGAAAAAAAAAAAAACCCTCTCTGCTCGTAAGTCTCTTTACGCCATCAGCTACCTCTTAATCTTTTAACTAATGGCCAATTTAACGTACGCTCGCCCTTTCTCTTTTCAGATACGCTTTTAAATGGCAAAGAACTTCCTCGTACTTGCAATCCTATGTTCCTCGTCCTTTTTTCTACGTTCCTACGTTAATGGCGAAGAGGAAACCACAGATGAAGCGGTAAGAGTGCTCTCAATCATGATTATTGTCTTTAAGCTTTAAACATCTTTTCTCTTTGGTACCTTCAGAGGAAAAAATCCAAGCGAGCCGTTGATGTCTATAACAACAATTTCTCAAATCCAAACGACCTGATCCCACATAGCGCATTGGACACTAGTGATTCTGTTGAACTATTCGCGAAAGATGACTGGTCGCCGTACGTATTGTATGCTTCTAAACGCAAACCATTCAAAAGCAAAATGTATTCTTTTCGCCAACAGCTTTCCCATTGCGAAGAGAGCTCCTTCTGGCTTCACGGGAATGAGAGGTAAAAAACAAATGGAATATACCGACCTAAGCCCAAACGATCTGGACTGGATTTTCAATGACGACGACTACGGATACGGCTACGGTAGTGATTTACGTAATAAGAAAGCACCGTCCGGCTTTAATGGAGTTCGGGGCAAAAAACCGAACCAATACGACCATGAGACCAGTCTCCTTGACCAGCTCATTCAACGATTGTACCGCGAAGGCAGTGACCAATCCAACAATCAACCATTCAACTCTGTCGACTATCCCTTAAACGAAGAGTGGGACAATACGTTCGAGAAACGAGCACCAGTTGGATTCACCGGGATGCGCGGGAAACGACCATTCCTTGCGCCTATGATCAATGGCAAACGAAATCCGAATGCGTTTTTCGGCGTCCGTGGCAAGAGGGACTTTAAACGTTCGGCTGTGGAACAGTTCGTAAGTAAATGGCCATGACCCCATTCTGACGTTATGCTTGTTAGCCAGATATTTAAACTTAGAATTCTCGTTATTTTGGGATGCGCGGGAAAAAACAGCCCGGTTTCTTGGGCTTCCGGAATAAATTCGTTGGCGTGCGAGGCAAGAAGGACGGACTCAATGCACAACTTCTAGAGATCCCGGTGGCGAATAATTACAGGACATCGTCTAGATATTTTGTGGAACCGGTCGACTTTTTACCACTGAAAAGGACACCGAACGGATTCCTGGGAATGCGTGGCAAACGACAAGTGAACTCAGGTAAGTCGAGTATCTATAATAGTATGTTACAAGCAATTCCTATGCAAACATGGTAAGTAGTTGTTGTATGGAACGACTGTATGCCAACAAATATGCCTGCAGTCTGTTGGATGAATGCAAAATACGTAAGCAGTTCAACCACTCCACTCATCCCAAACAGTGAAAAAAAGGTTAACAAGCACTTCTCAGTCAAGTGGTAAACTGCAAGTCCTCAAAAACCTTCTGGTGTATTTGCATGGAACTCATTTGGGATTGCTATTCGGCAACTGCTACACGCAGATCTATGGTATAGCAAAACAGAAAAGAGCAGAGGAATGGCTTGTTTCTGGAAGGAAATAAAAGTGTTAAACTGTCTAGTAAAGGAGAATGTAACAAGAATCCTTTTGCATACGTAATGAGGACTAAGAGATCAATTTGTGAGCAACACTTGTTTTGTTGTTCTTTTTCCATAACATCTTGCCGAACACCCTCCTTCAAGGTCACCTGTTATGAAACAGCACGAGTACACGAGTTCAGAAGTTTTCCGTCAACAATTGCCGTCTGTCTCCCGTGATTACAAATTGAACATTAGACCTTGTTGCCTTCACCCTATGACATGGTTTTCCTTGAGATGGACCATCAATTAAATGGGCAATCATGTAAGGAAGGGTTTTATTTCTGTGCGTGTTTTTTGAAAATTACGGTATTTTAAAGCGAGGTAAACGGCCTTAAATCAGTCAGTCAGTTAGGTTGCATTCATGGTCCCTTTCACACAACATGGGTGATTGAGAGAAGCTCGGCTCTGGTCCTTCATGGACTGTAACGCCATCATACATACACAGATGCGAAATCTCTGCTAGTGAATGCATGCATGAGGGCACCGTGGCGCAGTAGTTAGTGTATTGGACTCTAACGCACGATGAGTAAGTTTCTGGTCGCCGAAAAGTTGAATCGCTCGCTTCACCAAGCAGGAGAAAACAATATGGTTTCACTGGATGTTTCGAAAGCATTTGACAGGATTTGGCATGAAGCCCTTTTGTCGAAAATGCGTGCTTTCGAGAACGATAAGTCTCTTCTGCAATGGATTAGAAGCTACCATTCGAATGGTTTAATTCAAGTTGTTTTGGACGGATTCAAGTCTAATACTCACTTTGAAATTTCTGGTGTTCCCCAGGGCTCCGTTTTGTCTCCGATGCTCTTTCCAATTTTTATAAATGATCTCTTGTCTGTTACTTCTAATCCCATTCACTTCTTCGCTGATGACAGTACCCACAGCTTCTCACATTCGCTCACTAGTTTACGACCCTTCAATTCGGCTGTAGAAAAAACAATAAAGTGGAATTGAATACATCCAAAACACAATGCTGTCTCTTGTCGTTAAAGCGTATAACTAACCCGCAGTCATTATCCATGAATGGCACTTGCATCTCAGAAACCGAAAAGTTTTCCGTCCTAGTTGGAGCGACCACATATTCAGTGTCGCAAAGAATGCCGCGAAATGCCTACAGATGCAAGAAATATTTCTCACCCTTAGATCTGGCTACAGTCTATAAGGCTTTCATTCGCCCCCAATTAGAGTTAAACGCTCAGGTCTGGTCCGGTGCCTCCAAGACCTCATTGCACCTACTATACAGAATTCAAAAACGCGCGATAAAACTGATAGGTAACTCCAGCATTACCATAACATTAAACTCGCAGGAATGTTTCCTGCCTCTCCCTGTTTAATCGTTACTTCTCAATAGATTGTCGCACTATACGAAGAACTGTCTGTTATAGAGACTTCAAAAATCTAGACATACCATCTTTAGAGCATGATGTACGAAGCATATCATGGTATTCCATACATTCCATGGCTTCTCCCGAAGACCAAGTCAATTTCCTACACAGCAACATAAATTCGCTTTTTGAGTCACACGTCCCATTAAAAACTAGAGTAGATAGTTCCGCGCACAACGCATGGTTTTCAAGGGAAATTAGGGACTTGATAGTTGAGCGCGATCTAGTATACCGCTGATGGAAACGTTTCCGGATTGACGAGCTTTACCAACTCTATAAAGGCCTACGAAATAAAGTTGTTCGGGCAATAAGGTCAGCCAAGATACGGTTCTTTTTTAATCGCCTCAACCAAAACCTTCTTCTTCTTCTTAGTGGGCGCTACAGTTCGGGGTGAAGCTCAACCAACATGCCCCTCCATCTAGCACGATCTTTCGCTAGCCTTTCCCATTGCCACACACCCAGTTGGCTGAGGTTCCCTTCCACCTGTGTGCGCCATCTTAAGGGCGGCCGTCCTCTGCTTCTTCGTCCCTCGGGGTTGGATTCAAAGACTCTCCGGGCTGGAGCTGTGGTGTCCATTCGCTCTACATGGCCCAGCCATCTTAGGCGTTGAATCCGTAGACGCCTGACTAGGCTCATGTCGCTGTACAGCCCGTAAAGTTCGTGGTTGAATCTTCCCCTCCATCCCCCGTCTGCGTTTATAGGCCCAAAAATCACGTGCAAAATCTTTCTCTCGAACCGACCAAGGGCCTCCTCATCCGCTTTTGATAGTGTCCATGCTTCTGCGCCGTACAACAGGACCGGGATGATAAGGGTCTTATATAGAGTCAACTTTGTCGTTCGGGAGAGGGCTCTATTACTCAGTTGCCTCCTGAGCCCATAGAAAAAGCGATTGGCAAGAGTGATTCTGCGTTTGATTTCGTTGTTCCAAGGCACTGCGGAGCCAAGGTAAACGAAGTCCTTAACTACCTCGAACTTATACCTGCCTATACAAACGTTCTGGCCAAGACGTCGGTGTTGAGCGTCCTTTTTTGATGACAGCATATATTTGGTTTTGCCCTCATTTACCGCCAAACCAATTTTCGTCGCCTCCATCTCAATACTCGCAAACGCCTCATTGACGCGAGGATTTGAAATAGATTGTGCCTCTTGTATTGGCCAGTGATTTTTGCACAATCATTTCCCATATGATGTTGAAGAAATCACACGACAGTGCATCGCCCTGCCTAAAACCTTTTTTGACATCAAAACTATCGGTAAGGTGTTCACCGATTCGGATGGAGCAGCGAGCATTCTCCAAAGTCATCCTGCATAGTTTGACGAGTTTAGCAGGTATGTCAAAGGTAGACATAGCGTTGTATAGCTCGTCTCTAATTACGCTGTCGTATGCGGCCTTGAAGTCGACAAATAGGTGGTGAGTGTCGACTTAAAATTCATTGGTTTTCTCCAGTATCTGCCGTAGTGTGAAGATTTGGTCGATGGTGGACTTCCCTGGCCTGAATCCGCACTGATAAGGACCTATCAGCTTATTTACAAAAGGCTTCAGGCGTTCACAAGTTTTTGTAGGCGATGTTAAGGAGACTTATTCCTCTATAGTTGGCGCAATCAGAGGGGTCTCCTTTCTTGTGGATCGGGCATACGATGCTGAGACTCCATTCCTCGGGCATGCTTTCCTCTAACCATACCTTACGGATGAGCTGGTGCATGCTCCCAACCAGGTCATCCCCTGCTGCTTTGAGGAGCTCAGCAGACAGTCCGTCTGCGCCAGCAGCTTTATTCGACTTGAGCTCCGATATGGCAATCTTAATTTCGTCGGGGTCAGGGAGACAGAATTCTCTGCGGTCTCCGTCGACTAGAAATGGATCATTCTGCCTGACAGCGGTATATTGACTAACATCGCCGTTATACAGTCTGCAGAAGTGGTTTTTTCATATTCTCAGCATCGACTGAGGTTCTATTACTAGGTGTCCGTTCTCATCCCTGCAGGCTTCCATTCTGGCTTTATAACCTTGGCATGTTCGCTTTATCTGTTGATAAAACTTTCGAACATCACGCCTGCAGTAACACCTCTCCAATTCCTCAATCGCGCACTTCTCGTGCTCTTTCTTCTTTCTCCTGAGAAGCTTATGCTTCTCCTTTCTTTTTTACTGGTAGAGCTCACGAGCTGCTCTTGTTCTTTTATGCAGCGAGGCCTTATATGCATCCTGCTTCGCTGTATGAATCCTCCTGCACTCGTCATCGAACCAGGTGTTTCTTCGTGGTGGAGCCTTGATACCCAAAACTTCGGATGCAGAGCTTTTCAGGGCTTGTTTGCAAAGGCTCCACTACTGTTCTATTGATGGCGTGGAGGATTGAGGTGTATTGGAGAGCTTAAGGGAGACGCGATCGGTAAAAGCACGAACGATTTCTGGCGATAGTAGCTTTCCGACGCCATAACTTTGTATTCTTACTCCACTCCGCTGCGTTCGTGATATCCGTAGGCGCATCTTGGCTACTACAAGATAGTAGTCCGAGTCGATGTTAGCCCCTCGGAAAGTTCTAACATCAAGAATAGTGGGGGAGAGTCTGACGTCGATCGCGATGTGATCAATCTGGTTGGTAGTCGATTGATCAAAAGACCGCCAGGTGCCTTTGTGTATATCAAAGACCGCCAGATCCCCTTATGGATGTTGAGGTGTGGGAATCGTGTACTTGCTACTACCAGATTATGTCCCGCCATAAAGTCCACTGTCCTTAGTCCGTTTTCTGACGTGGTGTTGTGTAGGCTGTGCTTTCTAATGCCCGTTCAAAGATAGCTTCCTTACCCAGCTTCGCATTGAAATCTCCTAGAACGATTTTGGTGTCATTGCGCACACGTTCTGCCTAGGAGATCATAGAAGTCGTCTTAATGTCGGTCATCTTTCTCTTCTGTGGGGGCGTGGACACATATTTCTCGACTATCTCTATTTAAAAACAGTTCGCATCGTTGGTAATACTTTCATTATATAGGACATCACTAGTGTAATCAGCACACATACATTTACATAGTTTGTGTCTACAACAAGTGGAAGAGTGAAAAGTAGTTTCAATGCCCGGGGATGCTTTCGCAGTAAACTTTAACTTAGTCTTATTACTTACCATTAGCTTGTGACCGGCAAACCAGAGTCGAAGCAAATTAATATCGTGGTTAATATCCGCAACTAAATCAAAACGTGTGCTTGTGCTATAAGCAAAGGCAAGGTCGTCCGCGAAAGTTTTAGGGTAACCACAAAACGGAAGCGTAAAAACAGAGTTAATATAAATTAAAAACAGAAGGGGCCCAAGAACGGATCCTTGTGGAACACCGATATTGATTGTCTTTGAACTACTTAAACTGTCTCCGATTTTTACCTTTTGTGATCTGTTTTCTAAGTAGGATTTAAACCAATCTAAGATAAACCCGCGGAAAACCGCACAATGCAATTTATCTACAAGAATACTGTGGTCAACCATGTCGAAAGCTTTAGTAATGTCCACAAAAAGCCCGGCACAACATTTTTTTGAATCAATTGCTTTATATAGGAATGCACAAAAATCAAGGAGGGCATCTTCTGTGGAAAGACCAGGCCTGAATCCAAACTGTTTTTCGCTAAAGAAGCTAATTTTGTTAAGATATTTTAAAACTCTACTTTGAATCGCTTTTTCGAATATCTTAGATATAGAGGAAAGCAAAGAAATAGGTCTATAGTTGCTCATTTCTTTACGACTGCCCTTTTTGAAAAGAGGTATTACATTGGCGCATTTTAATAGGTCAGGAAAACTACCCGAATAGACACTACAATTAAAAATATGGGCTAATATTTCAACTATATGGAGAGCTATTTTTTTCAGGACGATGTTAGATATACCATCACAGCCACAAGGATTTGAATTCTTAAGAGAATCTATTAGTTTCAATAACTCAAAACCAGTGATCGGTTCAAAAAAGTAGCTATTTCTGGCCGGCACGTGGAACACAAGTTCGGATGTATAGCAATTGCTGCAATGTTTTTGGGTTTTTCGGCTAGAAATTTGTCCCAATGAGGTAAAATACTCATTAAACTCGTTAGCAACAATAATCGGATCCGTGATACACACGTCTCCCTTCTTGATTGTTATAGGTTTATTATCTTTAGATTTACGACTTATAATTTTATTAATATCTTTCAACTTTTTCTTTTCTTTTATTTTCAGATGCATTCGGAACGGATTTGTAAATTGTTCACAAAACAAAATAAGTATTTAATTTATTACTATTATTAAAACCAAATATTATTTTTTAAGTTTGGAAAAAATACTAAAATTCACATAACCTATGGCTGGAAGGTTATTTGCATTTTAGTATGAACATTTTTCGTTAATAATTAACTTTTTATAATTTAAAAAACAATTACTATAATTTTTATTTGTGAGAACAAATATTTAATCGAATATTAAAAACCAATACCGATCTGTAATATGATTATTTAAATATAAAAATATATGTAAATGCGATCTTATTTCCTATCTATCACTAATTCGCTGTTGTACGTTACAAATTCTATAAAATAGTTAAATAGATGAACAATTCATAAGATCACAGAGGTATGTTATAGACATATCAGGAACAAGTATTAAGTAAAAGACAAAACAAAAAAGCAAAAAAGGTAAATAAAATAAAACGAAAGAAATGGCTAAAATTGTTTGACTCAAATTATTCAATTTTGACCGATGACACTTTGAAGAAGAAGGAAGAAAACAGATTTCTGGATTTCGGGTGACAAAATTGCTGCTATGGCCAAAAACAGGAAACGCCGAAAAAAGAGGCACATGGCGAAAACCATACAATTATAGTCACGATCACGGTGTCCGAAAGTGATAGATAAACTAATCAGGCTTATTATGAATTTCGCCCGAACAAAATTCCACCCGAAATATTGTTGTTCGCCCGAAATACAATCGCCCGAACAAGATTCCATCCGAAATATTTTTGTTCGCCCGAAATACAAAAAGGTTATTGTGAATCTAACCCGAACAAAATTCCACTTCGAATCAGCTGTGACATTTCGAACAACGTTTGATTTTGACAAGTAGTGTGAAATACAAGTTGGAAAAGTAACTGCAAACATAAGCAGTTTTTATAAACTTGAATTTAATTTAAAATGCACAGCATAGCCATTAGGATTTTATCTGTCGACCTCCAGAACGGACCTCTAAGCGCACACTTTCCGGGCAGTAGTAGTGACTCGGCTGTGACACCTCCTCAGGTCATCCAGCCAACGACATCCTCTCTCGAACGTGCTCCAAACCTGGTCACCAATAACAATGTCCTATGGGCCATAAAAAGCTTTGAACCCTACAAGTCCCCAGGACCGGATGGTATCATACCAGCTGAGCTCCAGCAGGTAGCAGATATCATCCTCCCCTGGCTTGTAGTCATATACAAGAGTTGCCTCTCCCTATCATACATCCCTAGCAAGTGGACGATAGCCAAAGTCATTTTCATACCCAAGGCAGGCAAAAGCTCCCACACGTATGCAAATGACTTGAGGCCTATTAGTCTTACTTCTTTTCCATTAAAATCTCTAGAGAAGATTCTAGACGCACACATTCGTTACAGCTGCTTCTCAGGAAGGCTGTCGGATAATCAACATGCCTACGACAAAGGCAAATCGGTGAAAACAGCGTAAGGAATATACTCTAGTCGCCTTTCTCGACATTGAGGGTGCCTTTAACAATGTTGAACCATGGGCCGTCACCAAAGCGCTGACTGATCTGGGTGTTACGAGATCAGTGATAGAACTGGTACGACAACTGCTAACACAAAGAATGATTAGCAGAGGTACACCACAGGGTGGAGTACTCTCCCCTCTCCTGTGGAACGTGGTGGTCAACGAACTACTACTCTTGCTGATGGCTGAGCAGTTCAACATTAAGGTATTGTGGGTTCCCGGGCATAGGGCTGTTCCAGGAAACTGCGCGGCCGACGAACTCGCAAAGTTAGGGTCTAGCACACTCAGCCTACCTACCCTCGGGTACCTAGAAACACCAATAAATACGGTAAAGCACATGATAAAGCTCCAAACCATTGAGGTGACCAACCTCCAATGGAATGAGAGTAATATCAGCTTTATCACCAAACAACTCTGGCCTAACTTTCATTTTAATACATGTATCCTCATCCTGTTCGCCTCCAAAAAACAAGTGAGCATTTTAACTGAGTTTGACATTTAAATTCGCCCGGAATTAGGGAATTTTTTCGAACATGACATTCTTTTTCATTCGAAATTCATAATAGGCGAACAAAAAAAAGGAAAATATTTCGGGTGGAATGTTGTTCGGGCGAAATTCATAATAAGCCTGAATGTTTACTTCTTTCGTGTAAACAGGAGTGCAAATGGAGCACTGTGACTCCTTGCCGATCGGAAGAGGAATTTTCCCACTTTCTTAATAAAGTTAAGAATATCTCGAATTCCGATTAAGTTGTGGGATCTCTTCCTTGCAACCTTGACGGAATCCGAGAAAGGCGGACTGGGTGCGGTTTAGAGAGGAGCTTGAGAAATCCACTCAGGCCCTACCTAAGCTTAGAATGAAACTATTGGTTCATAACCTGAATAGCGCCATCACCAGTTGTTTTGAACTCGCATGTCCTGTCAGCAAACCTCCCTGCAGGAAATTAGTCCCCTGATGGAATGCCGTGCTCCAAAGTCTTCGCAGGGAAGCCAGAAGTCTTTTGAATAGATCGCACAAATCGAATTCGGGAGATGACTGGAACAAGTACCGGTCGAAGCAGAAAGAATATAAGAAACTCATTTGTAAATCAAATGTAAATAATATATGACACCAAAATCGTTCTAGGAGATTTCAATGCGATGCTGGGTAAGGAAGCTATCTTCGAACGGGTCATTGGAAGGCACAGCCTACACAACACAACGTCAGAAAACGGACTAAGGCTAGTGGACTTTATGGCGGGACATAACCTGGTAGTAGCAAGTACACGATTCCCACACTTCAACATCCATAAGGGGACCTGGCGGTCTTTCGATCAATCGACAACCAACCAAATTGATCATATTGCGATCGACGGCAGACACTTCTCCAGCATCCTAGATGTCCGAATCTTTCGAGGAGCCAACATCGACGCGGATCATTACCTTGTTGCAGCCAAGGTACGGATGCGAATTTCTCGGAACCAACGGAGTCGAGTAAGAACACCAACATCTAACGTCGGAAAGCTGCAATCGCAGGAGACCGCCAGGACCTTCGCCAATCAAGTCTCCCTCAAGCTCTCTCAGGTCCCGATGCAATCTGCAGAAACCATAGAAGGAGTCGTTGTCAGAAAGCCATTAGAGAGGCCGCTTAGATATACTCGGTTTCGAGCCACCACCGTCGAGAAACCCCTGGTTTAATGATGAGTGCAGACAGGCCCATGTAGATTAACGGAATGCATACATGGCCACATTGCATCGACGGACGAGAGCTACCCGCGAGCTCTATGAAAAAAAAGAAGAGAGGAGCATGCGCTTTTGAGAAGGAAAAAAAAAGGAGCACGAGAAGCGCGAGATCGAGGAGATGGGGAGATGTTACTGCAGGAACGACGTACGAAAATTTTACCAGAAGGTAAAACGAACATGCCAAGGCTATAAGGCCAGAGCAGAAGTCTGCAGGGATGAGCACGGACAACTAGTAGTGGAGTCACATTCGATGCTGAGATTGTGGAAGGACCACTTCTACAGACTGTATAACGGCGATGATAGTCAAAATGCCGCCGTCAGGCAGAGCGAACCATTCACAATGGACGAAGACGAAGGAGAATCCCGTCCACCCGACCTAGACGATGTTAAGATAGCGATATCGAAACTAAAGTCTTATAAAGCTGCTGGAGCAGACGGACTCCCCGCGGAGCTGCTTAAAGTAGCTGGCGATGAGCTGGTTAGGAATATGCACCAACTCATCTGCAAGATATGGTCGGAAGAACGCATGCCCGATGAATGGAATCTCAGTATCGTGACTGCGCCAATTACAGAGGGATAAGCCTCCTAAGCATCGCGTACAAGATCCTCTCTGCCGTACTGTGTAAGTACCTGAAACCTTTCGTGGACAATTTGATAGGTTCCTACCAGTGTGGTTTCAGGCCAGGAAAATCCACGATAGACCAAGTATTTACAATACGGCAGATCTTGGAGATGACCCATGAATTGCAGGTCGACACGCACCATCTTTTCGTCGACTTTAAAGCCGCGTATGACAGTGTTTATAGAGACGAGCTATACAGAGCCATGTCATGTTTTAACATTCCTGCCAAACTCGTCAGACTGTGCAGGATGACTATGGAGAACTCTCGCTGCTCGATTAAGGTCGGAGGTGAACTAACCGACCCCTTTGATGTTAAAAAAGTTTTAGACAGGGTGACACACTGTCATGTGGTTTCTTCAACATTATTCTTGAAAATATCGTATGGGACTCTGCGGCCAATACAAGAGGTACGATCTACTTCAAGTCCACACAATTGCTTACCTACGCAGATGACATTGACGTTATTGGACGAACAAAGCGAGACGTTAATGAGGCGTTCGCAAGCATTGAAGCAGAAGTGGCGAAAGTGGGTCTAAGGGTAAATGGGGACAAGACCAAATATATGCTGTCATCCAAGAAAGACGCACAACACCGACGTCTTGATCAGAACGTCACCTTCGGCAGCTATATTTTTAAAGTAGTCAAGGACTTCGTCCACCTTGGCTCGATAGTGACAAGCAGCAACGACACCAGCGCTGGGATAAAACGCAGAATAACTCTTGCCAATCGCTGCTTCTTTGGGCTCAAGAGGCAATTGAGTAGTAGAGCCCTCTCTCGAAAAACTATGGTTTCCCTCTACAAAACCTTAATCATCCCGGTCCTCCTCTACGGCGCTGAGGCTTGGACTTTATCAAAAGCGGATGAAGGGGCTCTTGGACGTTTCGAGAAGGAAATTCTGCGTGCAATCTTTGGTCCCGTTTGTGTAAACGGAGGATGGAGGAGGAGATTCAACCAGGAACTGTACGGGCTGTACAGCGACATCGGCCTGGTTAGACGTCTTCGGATCCATCGTCTGAGATGGCTAGGCCATGTAGAGCGAATGGACATCAACGCTCCGGCCCAAAGAGTCTTCGACTCCAACCCCGAGGGACGACGCAGCAGAGGACGACCGCATTTGAGGTGACGCGCACAGGTGAAAGGGGACCTCAACCCACTGGGCGTGCGGCACTGGGAGCGGCTGGCCAAAGATCGGGCCGGCTGGAGAGGCTTGTTGGTTGAGGCCCTGGTTCACCCCGAACTGTAGCGCCATCAAAGAAGAAGAAGAAGATTTGTAAATCAAAAAACGATTCTTATAAGACCTTCTGCGAAGAGATCAAGTCTCTGAGTGCGACTAGTAAGTTGGTTAAAGTCCTCAAACGGAGAAAACCGACTAAGCCGGATGCACTCAGAAAATCTGATGCTACCTTTACTGAGTCTAAAGCGGAAACTCTCAGTTTACTGCTTCAGACTAATTTCCTGGGAAATCAGATCGCCATCGGCTCGAGAGCACCGTGGCGCAGTGGGTAGTGTGTTGGCCTCTGACGCCGATGACTCGGGATCGAATCCCGACACAGCCATGTCATCGAACGTGTTTTTCACGGTGTTTCTCCTCAGCGGGGTTCTGACAAAACCCCCTGTAGTAAAATTGTCATGAAAAGCTTCTCGAAATTCGCCGTTCGGAACCGGCAATTAACTGTAAGTCCCTTTCACCTATGTGAAAATGAAATCACACCCAACATGGGTGATTGAGAGAAGCTCGGCTCAAGTTCTTCATGGACTGTAACGCCAACATACATACATCGGCTCGTTGCGCACTTCTTCAAGGGAAACTGCAACTGAAACGATGAAAACAACTCGGCGTAGCTGGTATATTGCGTCGCACGTGGTTACGACTGAAGCCATTGAATTTGCTGTGGTATCCTTCGATGGCTTCAAATCGCCAGGTACCGACGGAATTTATCCTGTTATGCTGCAAGAAGGTATAAGGCATCTGCTTCCTACTTTGAAAAGAATTTTCACTGCTAGTCTAGCACTTGCTCACATACCCATTCTTTGGCGCACAGTGAAATTGGTCTTCATTTCCAAAACAGGAAAAGAGGACTGCTCACTTGCCAAGAATTTTAGACCAATTAGTCTAACATCCTTCCTGCTGAAATGCATGGGGGGATTTGTAGAGTTGCACGTGCGCAGAGTTGCCCTTCGAATGCATCCTCTTTCGGAGATGCAACATGCTTATCAGCGCGGAAAATCCTACGAAACTGCCCTTCAAAACCTTGTCGGGAGAATTTAATGCTCGGTCGAAAGGAAAAACTACACGCTGGGCATCTTCATCAACATTGAGGGAGCTTTTGATAACGCAACATTCGACAACATGTGCAACGCTGCCAGGCATCATGGCGTAGATAAAGCACTGGTCTTGTGGATCAAAGCAATGATTGTGCACAGGACATTGACCGCTGATGCAGGCCTCGACCAATGTGTCAAATCCGGCGAAAACAGGGGCTGCCCGCAAGGTGGCGTCCTGTCTTCGCTGCTATGGTGCATGGTGATCGACTCTCTGCGTGATGCGCTCAATGCGTCTGGAATCTATGCCCAGGCCTATGCGGATGATGTCGCCGTTCTTTCTGCCGGCTCATGCTTAGCGACTGTCCGTCTCAAAGCACAGGCGGCGCTAAATGTGATCGAAGATTGGTGTACCAGAAATGGGCTGTCGGTTAATCCTCTTAAGACCGATGGCGTTCTCTTCACGAGAAGGTGGAAAAATATTGATATGACTCAACTGGTACTAATAGGCACTTCCATCCCGATATCCAAGGAGGTAAGTATCTAGGATTCATCTTAGATAGCAAGCTTCTCTAGTCAAAGCATGTTGTGTCAAAAACCACCAAAGCACTGTCAGCTTGCAATGCAATGGAGCTTTTGGCAAAACATGGGGCTTATCGCCGGCAAAGGTCCCCTGGATCTACACGGCATTGACAAGATCTATAATCTCATATGCATCGGTTGTCTGGTGGAACAGACTAAAACGCAAACACGTCGTGGCCTCTTTCACCAAACTCCAAAGAACGGTTTGTCTCAGCTGCACGCAGCTTTCCCCAGCACGCCGGGCGCTGCTCTAGATGCTATGATGAACCTTCCACCTCTTGACATATTTATCAGAGGGCGTGCTCTGAAAGCCATGTCTCGTCTGAAGAGAAATGGCTTTTGGTACAACTCGCATAGGAATAACGGTGTGCTTGCGCAAGAATTGTCCTGCGACCCCTGTCTCATGGACATGCCTTCTGAAGTACTGACGATCGTTATCCTACTGCGCCGCAATTTCACAGTCGAGTTTCCATGACGTCAGGATTGGCTCCAGCTGGACTCTGAACCTGGAAAGGATAGTCTCCGCATTTTCACGGATGGCTCCAGGTCTGGACGGGGGTCCGGTGCTGGGGTCTTCTTTGAGCGCGAAAAAATCCGACTGCACTTCTCATTAGGAAAATATGCGTCCGTCTTCCAATCAGAGATATACGCAATCCTTATGGCCATGCACTATGGCGTGAAGCACAGGGGAAAAAAGCATATGCGTCTGCAGTGATAACCAAGCTGCACTCAAAGCTGTGTGCAACCCCTTAACTAGCTCCAAATTAGGCCATTCTGGGAGCCCAGGAAATGGAATCTCTGATGAACTCGCCAGAATGGGTTCAGAAGAGAGCTTCTCAGGACCTGAACCCGCTCTAGGTCTACCTGCGTCCACGGTTAATTCCCACATTAACGACTGGGTGTTTAATACACACAATCGTAGATTAAGAAATTGTCCAGCATGCAGGATGACAAAGCGCGTATGCCCTGGTGTCTGCAAGAAATCCGCAGCATTCCTCCTGTCTTTAAGGAGAATCGACGGCATAAGACTTGTGGGAGTCATTACGGGCCATTACACTTTTGCTAAGCATCTCTGCGTGCTTGGCATAAGTGAGACGCCTATCTGTGCTGCATGTTGCGAGGAGGATGACACTGCAGAGCATTTTCTCTGTGACTGTCCCGCCTTTGCTCGCGCATGGTGGCACACCCTTGGGGCCGACGTGGTGTGTGCTGAATCTCTTAGCTTTACATCACTGAAGCTTCTTCTCATTTTTCTTCGAAAAACGGAGAAAATACAGTAATGTAAGGTGACTGTCTGGATGACAAGGGACTAACAAAGGCCTCGTAGGGGTAGCATCTAAACGAAGGATGCTGGCCTGCTAAAAAGCGAGAAGAGCCACCGCAGTCGAACATCTTGCGGCACTGTTAGTAAGTCCCATCCCCACCTCTTCGTGGTGCTATCTGGAGATTTCCTATGGAAATTGCAGACGGGGAAGGGCGAATGGCGAGCCTCCTGCGCCAAAAAACAGGATTAGTCGGTTGGGTTACGGCCTAGTAAGCCGTAACCGTAAAAAAGCCTCAAACTCCGAAACAACCACAAGCCTCGGATTTATGTTGACGACCCTTGCAAAAAACGAAAAAAGGACAATGATCCTCGGCTTTGTACGTGGAATGATAGGTCCCTAAACAGGCCACGTGCCGCCGAACAACTTGCGGACGCCCTAAACCGCTGTAAAGCGGACATAACTGCCATCCAGGAAATGCGATGGAACGGACCGGGTATAAAGCGGATGAAAAACTGCGATAATTACTACGGCGACTGCTGTAGGGAGAGAGGACAACGATGGTTTGAATGCGGAATTGTTGTTCGAGGTGGACTAAGGCAAAAACTCCTAAGCTTTCGGCATGTGAGCGAACGCCTCATAACAATCCGTATCAAGGCTACATTTCTTAACATCAGCCTGATCTGCGTCCACGCCCCCGCGGAAGATAAGGACGAGTCCACCAAAGATGAGTTCTACGATCCCCTAGACAAAACGTATGCCCAATGTCCCAGCTATGACATCAAAATTGTACTAGGAGACTTCAATGCTAAGCTGGGTAAGGAAAGCATCTTTGAACGAGTCACTGGCAAACATAACCTACACGACACCACCTCCGATAACGGATACAGGCTGACTGATCTTGCTACGGGGAGAAATCTCCTTCTAGCACAAAGGCACTTGGCGGTCTTTTGATCAATCGACCACCAACCAGATTGATCACATCGCGATCGACGTCAGACACTCCCCCACTATTCTTGATGTTCGAACTTTCCGAGGGGCTGACATTGACTCGGACCACTATCTTGAAGTAGCCAAGATGCGCTTACGGATATCACGAACGCAACGGAGTAGAGTAGGAATACAAAGTTATGACGTCGGAAAGCTGCTATCGCCAGAAAACGCTCGTGCTTTTACCGACCGCGTTTCCCTTAAGCTCCCCAATACACCTGAATCCTCCACACTATCAATAGAACAGCAGTGGAGCCTTTGCAAACAAACCCTGAAAAGCTCTGCATCCGAAGTTTTGGGTTTCAAGGCTCCACCACGAAGAAACACCTGGTTCGATGACGAATGCAGGAGGATTCATACAGCGAAGCAGGATGCATATAAGGCCTCGCTGCATAAAAGAACAAGAGCAGCTCGTGAGCTCTACGAGTTAAAAAGAAGGGAGGAGCATAAGCTTCTCAGGAGAAAGAAGAAGCGCGCGATTGAGGATCTCGAGAGGTGTTACTGCAGGCGTGACGTTCGAAAGTTTTATCAACAGATAAAGCGAACATGCCAAGGTTATAAAGCCAGAACGGAAGCCTGCAGGGATGAGAATGGACACCTAGTAGTAGAACCGCAGTCGATGGAAAACCACTTCTGCAGACTGTATAACGGCGATGTTAGTCAATATACTGCTGTCAAGCATAATGATCCATTTCTAATCGACGAAGACCACAGACAACTCCGTCCCCCTGACCTCGACGAAGTTAAGATTGCCATATCGAAACTCAAGTCGAATAAAACTGCTGGCGCAGACGGACTGTATGCTGAGCTCTTCAAGGCAGCTGGGGATGATCTAGTTAGGAGCATATACCAGCTCATCTGTAAGATATGGTCAGAGGAAAGCATTCCCGAGAAATGGAGGAGACCCCTCTGATTGCGCCACCTACAGAGGAATAAGTCTCCTTAACATCGCCTACAAAATCTTTTCTGCCGTTTTGTGTGAACACCTGAAGCTTTTTGTAAATAAGTTGATAGGTCCTTATCAGTGCGGATTCAGGTCAGGGAAGTCCACCACACACTACGGCAGATCCTGGAAAAACCAATGAATTTCAAGTCGACACTCACCACCTATTTGTCGACTTCAAAGCCGCATACGACAGCGTAATTAGAGATGAGCTATACAACGCTATGTCTACCTTTGACATACCTGCTAAACTCGTCAGACTATGCAGGATGACTTTGGAGAATGCTCGCTGCTCCATCCGAATCGATGAATACCTTACCGATAGTTTTGATGTCAAAAAAGGATTTAGGCAGGGCGATGCTGTCGTGTGATTTCCTCAACACGATTTCTTTCTAATACGACAGAAATTCTTCTTCTTAATGGGCGCTACAGTTCAAGGTGAACCTGGGCCTCAACCAACATGCCCCTCCAACTAGCACGATCTTTTGCTAGCCTTTTCCATTGACGCACACCCAGTTGGCTGAGGTCCCCTTCCACCTGCGTGCGGTATCTTAAGTGCGGCCGTCCTCTGTTTCTTCGTCCCTCGGGGTTGGATTCAGCGACCCTCCGGGCTGGAGCAGTGGTGTCCATTCGCTCTACATGGCCCAGTCGTCCTAGGCGTTGAATCCGTAGACGCCTGACTAGGCTCATGTCGCTGTACAGCCCGTAAAGTTCGTGGTTGAATCTTCTCCCCCATCCGCCGTCTGCGTTCATAGGCCCAAAAATCACGCGCTAAATCCTTCTCTCGAACCGACCAAGGGCCTCCTCATCCGCTTTTGATAGTGTCCATGCTTCTGCGCCGTACAACAGGACCGGGATGATAAGGGTTTTATATAGAGTCAACTTTGTCGTTCGGAAGAGGGCTCTATTACTCAGTTGCCTCCTGAGCCCAAAGAAACAGCGATGGGCAATAGTGATTCTGCGTTTGATTTTGGAACTGATGTCGTTGTTCCAGGTCACTGCGGAGCCAAGGTAGACGAAGTCCTTAACTAACTCGAACTTATATCTGCCAATACAAACGTTCTGGCCAAGACGTCGGTGGTGAGCGTCCTTTTTTGATGACAGCATATATTTAGTTTTACCCTAGTTTACCGTCAAACCAGTTTTTGCCGCCTCCATCTCAATACTGGCAAACGCCTCATTGACATCTCGCTCTGATCTACCTATTACGTCAATATCGTCGGCGTATGCAAGGAGTTGCGAAGATTTGAAATAGATTGTGCCTCTTGTGTTGGCCAGTGATTTTTGTACAATCATTTCCAATATGATGTTGAAGAAATCACACGACAGCGCATCGCCCTGCCTAAATCCTTTTTCATACGACAGAAATGGTTGTGTAAAAATCACTGGCCAACACAAGAGGCACAATTTATTTCAAATCCTCGCAACTCCTCGCATACACGGATGGCATTGAGATAATCGAAAGAACAGAGCGAGATGTCAATGAGGCGTCCACGAGAATTGAGGCGGAGGCGACGAAAATTGCTTTGGCAGTAAACGAGGGCAAAGTTAAATATATGCTGTCATCCAAAAAGGGCGCTCAGCACCGACGTCTGGGCTTGGACTCCGTCTACCTTGGCTCCGCAGTGGCCTGGAACAACGACGTCAGTTCCGAAATCAAACGCAGAATCACTCTTTCCAATCGCTGTTTCTTTGTGCTTAGGAGGCAATTGTATAAAACAGCGCTCTCCTGAACGACAAAGTTAACTCTGTACAAGACCCTTATCATCCCGGTCCTGCTGTACGGCGCAAAAGCATGGACCGTATCGAAAGCGGATGTGAAAGTCCTTATCCGTTTCCAGAGAAAGATTTAGAATCTGATTTTCGGTCATATAAACGCAGACGGCAGATGGAGGAAAAGATTCAACCATGAGCTTTTCGGGCTGTATAGCGACATGAGTCTAGTCAGTCATCTACGGATTCAACGCCTGAGATGGTTAGGCCAGCCATCCCGAAGAGTCTTTGAATCCATCCCCGAGGGACGAAGAAATAGAGGATGGCCGCACCTAAGATGGCACACACAGGTGGAAGGGGACCTCAGCCAACTGGTAGCCAATTGCCAACGTGACTTTTGATATTAAAAATGGTCTGCAACAGGGCACGGTGAACTCGCCGATCCTTTTCAACATTTACGTCAACGGTCTGGTAGCTTCTCTCCGTCACTAGTCGTCAACGACCTAGTCGCGTCCAGAGCAGGCCCAATGATTGATGTCATAGTAACTCTCTTGCAACGAAAAAATTCAACTCTGTATTTTGTTTAGAACGCCTTTGCCTGGGGCCTCTAGAGATGCCAGGAGAAACCGGCGGAAATAGTTCATTACTGGACCACATAGGCGTCCACTGGCTAACCAAAATGTAGCCAGATACCTTGAAATCTGGATTCTGCTTTGGCCAGCATCAGAGCATTCACTTGATAAGAAAGTGAAAGTTATCTGTTACATGCCTTTAATCAGGCCCATGATCGCCTATGGATGCCCCGTTTGGTTCAATCTGAGTGCAAGCCTGATGGAAAAAATGCGGGTGTTCGAGAAACAGTGCCTGAGAACCTGCCCGAATCCGAATCCGAGTACACAAAATTCTATCCCAACCAGGTCCTATATAATAGAGCCAAAATTATAAAAATTTACAGTTTTCGGATCAAACTTATTCGAGGTCGTGTCGCTGGTTTATCACCCAAATGAGTTATATCACAAGAAAGCGCGCGGCTTTGTTCCCCCAGAAGCATTTCTATATTACGACACCTGCGAACTGATACTGGACAAATGGGCAATTCCGTTAAGCTGCCAAGTGGCTCGAAAGTCTGTGGAAAAGAGCTCGTCTTACGAACGCGATGATGCACTCCGTGAGCCGGGGCGTCTCCGTTTCAATATGGCAACATCAGACCAATATCGAGCAGGCATTGCTCGACAAGCCCAGCGTTTTTGGTGGCTCGAAGATACTCAAAGAAAAATCAAAAGTAGGTATTCCGTATACTTTAAAGTGCCCGTTTAGGTCCGGTAGGCTACTATCACAAATAGATAATATGTTTAAGAAAGGTTTGAGCGTTTTTACCTAGTACAAGTTGTTCAATAAAACCAAAAATGAAATGTAATTCAAAGAGGTGAATAAGTAACTAACGTCGATTGTATAGGGCTTTCCAATAGGGAATTGACAACTTTAAATTCAATTTGTGAACGTACCCTTTCACTATTCATTGAACTGTCATTGTCAATTTATTCAGTAAACTCAACATTTTCATCGTGGTAAAGTACACGAACGAGCAACGTCTGCAAATTATAAAAATTTTACTTATAAAAAAAGTTGTCAAGTCCTTATTGGAAAACCCGATAATTGTTGTTAAATTCAAATTCAAAAACAACATGTGAACACATCTCCCCTCAACCGTGAATAGTAATCATTTTTTAGGAAACAATGTGCCATCACCCTCAGGTGTCGAAGCAATGTTTACTGCCTGAACACAATGATGTCGCGGTCGCTGTCTCGGTCGCCTGTCAAAAGTTAAATGCACGTAAATCCCATAACGTAAACACAATGATGTCGCGGTCGCTGTCTCGGTCGTAGGGTGTGTCGCGCGAGTTGGCAAACTTTTGACTCGGTCGTACGACATTGTGACAGCTGTGTTGAAAAAAAAAAACAAAACACAAGGAAAACTTCAAATCGGCGGTTGACGGTTCGTAGTAAGTACAAGGTGTCTCAAAAGAAAGTAGACATTCTATCGAAAACAATTTTATTTATCATTAAAGTTCACAACTTGGGAATTCGGTTCTTAAAAATGATGTCATCTAAATGTAAGTCCTCGCGTTCGCGACAACCATTTAATCGCACAGCTCTGCGCGCTTCTGAATCCATAGGTCGGGATCACTGCGAACAGAGTGATTAACATTCTCTGCGTTTTCTTACGTTATCGATGACCTTGACGGTCCAGATTTCGGGTTTTCTAGTGTTGACCCAGTCTCTTCAAACTTATTTACCCATTTTCGAATGAGAGTAATGCTTTGCGCATCCTCTAAATGGCGTAAAATTCGAATATTGCAGAATCAATCACCGTTTTTGTAAAATTCTCGCACGCATGACGCGCAGTCTGCACCCGAGAAACGCTCCATAGCGATTGAATTCCCAAAAGCCAGGCTACCGATTGACGTACCCCCCGCGCCCCACGGATTCGTTGCGATTGCGCAATAAGCTAAACAAATGATAACTTTCATTTGAGACACTTTGTACAAAGGTGAAAACAACAGCTGTTCAGATTTGACATAACAAAGCGACCACATTGTGGGCGAGATTTTGCCAATCCTAGCGACAGCAATGCCGACCGCGACCGAGATTGCGACTACGACCTCATTGTGTTCAGGCAGTTAATGACATAGTCATGACGCCGCCGTCAAGCCGCATAGAGTTTGTTGGATTGCCATTTCATTCATAATCTCCATTCATAACGAAACACACCACCGTGAACTGACAAAAGTCACCTCGTCGTTTTCAAACGAGAACTGCAGGTAAAGTAATGGCAGGTGGACAAGAACAAGAAGCACCCACTGCGTTGGTCACGGCACACCTGAAGGAGGAGAGAGGTTAAGTGAAACCTCTCTTTTGCACTGATTTCACCCCTCGTCAAACACGCACCATTCGGAACCGGACTTACGGATTCATTAAAGTGGTTACTGCACACATACGCGTATTCATTACTGGATTGCCGAAACACACCCTTACCTTTGCCTCGACGTATATTGGTGTGCGTCAGTTCAGAAGCCATCTGTAGTTTTGTGGCACAATCTGTCAGAAGTGCTTTTCCCAATTAACATATTGCCATCTTGTATGACAGCCCCCAAAATCAGCGTTCTCTAAGCAAACCGTGTCTTCGTTAATAAAGAAACAAATTTACGAAGTAAATTCCCAAGGACAAGTCTGACCGAAAGCAAAATGCAAAAGTTCCACAACGATGGTCTGTTTAGTGAGAGCCTGCCGCTGATGAATGAGCTGCGACAAGAAGGAACATTCTGTGATGTTACGCTGAAGGTGAACCGAAGCCATTTTTCGCCTACGACCCTTAATTTGAGTAAATGTTTAGGTGGAAGATCAGTCCTTCTCTGCTCATAGAATTATTCTGGCCGGAACGATTCCATATTTCCGTGCAATGTTCACCAACAACATGGCCGAGAGTCGAATGGAGGAGATCACAAGGAAAGAGATTGACCCCTGGTAACTGGCCAGTCTGACTAACGAGAGTTTCTTCTGAAATCACTTTTTCTCCTTGTATCTAGTGCTCTCGAGAGTCTAATCAGTTACGCGTACACTGCTACTATTGAAATCGACAGGGAAAATGCTCAGAATCTGTTGGTGGGCGCCTCGTTTCTTCAAATGGACAAAGTGAGAGACGCGTGCGCCGACTTCCTCGCCTCACAGTTCGTATATCCGTAAACGTTGTTTATTCAATATTGAATTGGAATTTTCTATTTTAGTTTAGACGCTCATGATGTCCTGGGCCTTCGTCAGTGGGGCGACTCCTTGGATTGTAACAACTTGGTTCAAGCTGCTGACAAATACATCAATAGGCATTTCTCCGAGATCACGGAGTCGCAGGAATTCCTTCTCCTTACCTCGGACCAAATAATCGAAATCATCCAGCGAGACGAATTGGAGGTTGACACTGACGAAATAGTATTTGAAGCTTGTATGCGATGGGTTAGGTACAATGGGAAGAAACGTTCGGAACAGTTTCCGGCTGTTTTCTCGAAAGTTCGTTTGCCATTGTTAACGCCGCACTTTCTAGTCGATCATGTATGCAACGAAGAGTTTGTTGAAAAGTCGCCCGAGTGCAAGAAACTGGTTGAAGAGGCTATGATTTATCACATGTTGCCGGAGCGAAGGCCACAATTACAGAGTTTCCGGTAGGGTGATAGGGAAGGTATTATAAAGTAAAAGTGAAATGTTTGTTATTCTAGAACGAAACCCCGTTATGCGTATCCACAGATTTTTGTTATCGGACCAAAACGAAGCCGGTTTGTAACAGTCGATATATTTGACCCGTTGACTGGGTCATTGACGAAGGGACCATCCATAGAGGTGAACGATGGATGGTAAGTTATATTGTAAATTACCTAGTAGCCAGGTGTGGGGGCAAAGTAGGCCCCCTCCCCAGTTCTCAGCTTATGATTTTGCTTTTTGTTTTCCAGTGTTTCAAGGGGTGTGGCAGTTGGCGCAAAGGTTTACGTGTTTAGCAATAAAGTACTCATATACGATTACAGAGAGAAGATATGGTCGAAGGGATGTAGTATGTCCTCGCCGCTAAGGTAATTGAACTTTTGGGTTTAGTATCAAATAAATAATTCCAGTCTCAAGCGCAGTGGCTTCTTTCATCGTTTCGTGGTCGAATGAATGTTTATGAAGAGTAGAATCATTGGGCAACTTGCGGACGCCCTAGACCGCTATAAAGCGGACATCACCGCCATCCAGGAAATGCGATGGAATGGACCGGGCATAAAGCGGATGAAAAACTGCGATATTTACTACGGCGACTGCTATAGGGAGAGAGGGCAACGATTGTTTGGATGCGGATTTATTATTCGAGGTGGACTAAGGCAAAAAGTCCTAAGCTTTCGGCATGTGAGCGAACGCCTCATAACAATCCGTATCAAGGCAACATTTTTTAACATCAGCCTGATCTGCGTCCACGCCCCCACGGAAGACAAGGATGACTCAGCCAAAGATGAGTTCTACGACCTCCTAGACAGAACGTATGCCCAATGTCCCAGCTATGACATCAAAATTGTACTAGGAGACTTCAATGCTAAGCTGGGTAAGGAAAGCATATTTGAACGAGTCATCGGCAAACGTAGCCTACACGACACCACCTCCGATAACGGACACAGGCTGATTGATCTTGCTACGGGGCGAAATCTCCTTCTAGCCAGTACGCGCTTCCCGCACCTCGATATACACAAAGGCACCTGGCGGTCTTTTGATCAATCGACTACCAACCAGATTGATCACATCGCGATCGACGTCAGACACTCCTCCACTATTCTTGATGTTCGAACTTTCCGAGGGGCTAACATCGACTCGGACCACTATCTTGTTGTAGCCAAGATGCGCTTACGGATATCACGAACGCATCGGAGTAGAGTAAGAATACAAAGTTATGACGTCGGAAAGCTACTATCGCCAGAAACCGCTCGTGCTTTTACCGATCGCGTCTCCCTTAAGCTCTCTAATACACCTCAATCCTCCACGCTATCAATAGAACAGCAGTGGAGCCTTTGTAAACAAGCCCTGAAAAGCTCTGCATCCGAAGTTTTGGGTTTCAAGGCTCCACCACGAAGAAACACCTGGTTCGATGACGAATGCAGGAGGATTCGTACAGCGAAGCAGGATGCATATAAGGCCTCGCTGCATAAAAGAACAAGAGCAGCTCGTGAGCTCTACGAGTTAAAAAGAAGGGAGGAGCATAAGCTTCTTAGAAGAAAGAGGAAAGAGCACGAGAAGCGCGCGATTGAGGATCTGGAGAGGTGTTACTGCAGGCGTGACGTTCGAAAGTTTTATCAACAGATAAAGCAAACATGCCAAGGTTATAAAGCCAGAACGGAAGCCTGCAGGGATGAGAACGGACACCTAGTAGTAGAACCGCAGTCGATGCTGAGAATATGGAAAAACCACTTCTGCAGACTGTATAACGGCGATGTTAGTCAATATACCGCTGTCAGGCAGAATGATCCATTTCTAATCGGCGGAGACCGCAGAGAATTCTGTCTCCCTGACCTCGACGAAGTTAAGATTTATTCAAGTCGAATAAAGCTGCTGGCGCAGACGGACTGTCTGCTGAGCTCTTCAAGGAAGCTGGGGATGACCTGGTTGGGAGCATGCACCAGCTCATCCGTAAGATATGGTTAGAGGAAAGCATGCCCGAGGAATGGGGTCTCAGCATCGTATGCCCGATCCACAAGAAAGGAGACCCCTCTGATTGCGCCAACTATAGAGGAATAAGTCTCCTTAACATCGCCTACAAAATCTTCTCTGCCGTTTTGTGTGAACGCCTGAAGCCTTTTGTAAATAAGCTGATAGGTCCTTATCAGTGCGGATTCAGGCCAGGGAAGTCCACCATCGACCAAATCTTCACACTACGGCAGATACTGGAAAAAACCAATGAATTTCAAGTCGGCACTCACCACCTATTTGTCGACTTCAAAGCCGCATACGACAGCGTAATTAGGGACGAGCTATACAACGCTATGTCCAACGCTGGCCAATACAAGACGCACAATCTATTTCAAATCCTCCATGGACACTATCAAAAGCGGATGAGGAGGCCCTTGGTCGGTTCGAGAGAAAGATTTTGCGCGTGATTTTTAGGCCTATAAACGCAGACGGGGGATGGAGGAGAAGACTCAACCACGAACTTTACGGGCTGTACAGCGACATGAGCCTAGTCAGGCGTCTACGGATTCAACGCCTAAGATGGCTGGGCCATGTAGAGCGAATGGACACCACAGCTCCGGCCCGGAGAGTCTTTGAATCCAACCCCGAGGGACGAAGAAGCAGAGGACGGCCGCCCTTAAGATGGCGCACACAGGTGGAAGGGGACCTCAGCCAAATGGGTGTGCGGCAATGGAAAAGGCTAGCGAAAGATCGTGCTAGATGGAGGGGCATGTCATTGGGCATAAGAATCCCATTAATTTGTTGAAACCAATCGCCGAAGCGGGTATCGGTATTGAGGATCAAATGAATTTCTCGTCAAAGAAATGGCACACAATGGATGTCGATTTAGCTTTTGAAGTCCGCCAAAACGTCATCGATCGATTCTAGTGTCCTGGGAATGTTTGGTGACAAATCTCGGTATTTCATTATGTTTTCAGTCCCGCGCATGGTCTGAAGCCATTTTTTTGTTTTTTTTGAGAAATCTTTATGAATGTCGTCCCGGTTTGAGCGTCCCTCTACTTGTTGACTAATTCCAATATGGGCATTTGTGTTATTCTAGTGAGGTAGCAGTTGCAGCATTAAAATATGACATTTACCTATGTGGAGGGAGCTACCAGCAGCCCTCGAAGACTGTCAGATGTTTTTGCACAAAAACGGGCGTTTTAAAGACGGTGACTGCCTTTAACTGTGCTTCAGATCCCATTATTCATCTTGAAATTCTATTTCTAGGTTGCCGAAATGCTACAAGGACGCGAAAGGGCAAGCGCAATCTGTCTAAACAAATTCATTTATGTCCTTGGTGGCTCTACGGAACGCGGAGTCTCCAATACCGTCGAACGCTACGATTCCGTAACAAATACATGGATTCATGTAAGTTCAATGCTGAATGCACGAACAAACTTCAGTACGGCAGTGTTGTTTGGGAAATTATATGCTTGCGGTGGCCACGACGGATGTTCAAACGTTCAGTCAGTTGAGGTATACGACCCGGCCATGAACACGTGGAAATTAATCACACCAATGAACTGCAAGCGATCTAGCCTTGGTCTAGTGACCTATGCCAACAAATTGTGGGCAATCGGTGGTAAGTGCTCCCACAACATTACACATTCCGATCTAACACTGTTGTTGTTTAGGGTATGATGGTAAGAATTACCTTAATTCGTTTGAAGTCTACGATCCGGAGACTAACAAATGGGCGTTTGAGCTACCAATGAACATACCGAAATCTTGTATAGGTGCGGGCGTCGTTCCTGCTTAACTCCGTTATTGTCTGGTTATTAAAAATGAACTTCATGCGCATTTGTGTGGTACTTTTTCCAAACACATTTTCAGATTTCTCGCCTTGGTCTTCTCAATGGAGCTGTAGCTATCCGGGACCGATTTTTCTGCCGCTCTCTTTAAGGTGAATAAAATACCGAATAGAAAGCATACATCCATGATTGCACTCAACATGCCGAGACGCCAACAACGATACTCGATAAGAGCACTTAGACGCAAACACTGGTCCATTGTACTCCAGACAGACACCTTACATTACTGTATTTTTCCCGTTTTCCGGAGAAAAACTTGAAGAAGCTTCAGTGATGTATAGCTAAGGGATTCGGCACACACCACGTCGGCTCCAAGGGTGCGCCACCGTGCGCGAGCAAAGGCGGGACAATCACAGAGGAAATGCTCTGCAGTATCATCCTCCTCTTCGCCACATGCAGCACAGGTAGGCGTCTCACTGATGCCGAGCACGTAGAGATGCTTGGCAAAAGTGTAATGGCCCGTGATAACTCCCACAAACCTTCTGCAGTCGATTCTCCTCAAAGACAGGAGGAATGCTGCAGATTTTTTGCAGACATCAGGGCATACGCGCTTAGTCATCCTGCAACCCGGACAATCCCTCCATCTACGGTTGTGTGTGTTATATACACAATCGTTAATGTAGGAATTTACCGTAGACGCAGTTAGACCTAGAGCGGGTTCAGGTCCTGAGAAGCTCTCCTCTGAACCCATTCTAGTGAGTTCATCAGAGGTCTCATTTCCTAGGATCCCAGAGTGGCCTGGAACCCATACAAGCTGTAATGAATTCAGTCTGCCGACTCTGTTCAAGAAGGACTTGAGTTCAAGCACTAATTTGGAGGTAGTTAAGGGGTTACACACGGCTTTTAATGCAGCTTGGCTGTCACTACATACGCATATGCTTTCTACCTTCCACCTGTGCTTCACAACATAGTGCATGGCCATTAGGATTGCGTATATCTCTGATTGGCAGCAACCGACGAGGCGTACCAAAAGGCGCTGCAGAGGAAAACCAGGGCAGCGCGAGAAGAGTACCGAGCCAGAAGAAGGGAGGAGAAGAAACTACTGCGACAAAAGAAAAGAATCTTCGCAGCCTCCCAGTTCAAGGATATCGAGGAGTCTAGGGATAAACATAAAATACGAGCCTTTTACAAGAAAGCCAAAGGCCTTGCAGGAGGCTTCAAAAAGGGCACCCTGGCTCTTCGAAATTGCGAGGGTAATCTTGTCACCGACCCGCAGGGAATAGTGGATGTATTTAAGCAGCACTTCCAGCAGCTGCTTAACGAGCATGACCAAGAGAGAGTGGTAGGGACCGAGGAAATCCCAACTCCAGCCGCTGAAGTAGTCTTCCCACCCAGCATAGAAGAAGTCGGCACAGCCATTCAGAAGCTGAA
The DNA here is from genome assembly GCA_951905685.1 of Eumerus sabulonum. Lineage (NCBI taxonomy): Eukaryota > Metazoa > Arthropoda > Insecta > Diptera > Syrphidae > Eumerus > Eumerus sabulonum. Next base: position 15,312,358 of record OX645060.1, read on the forward strand.
GAACAACAAGGCCGCAGGCTCAGATGGCTTGCCATCAGAGCTCTTCAAGGCTGGCGGCGATGTTCTGGTAGGGAGCATGCACCAGATATACCAGCTCTATATGCCCCATCCACAAAAAAAGCGATCCTACCTCTTGCCAGAACTATAGAGGTATATCCCTGCTCAATGTCGCATACAAGATCCTGTCCAGCGTATTGTGTGAACGTCTAAAACCATTTTGCACCGCACAAATCGGCAGCTAACAGTGCGGCTTCGGGCCCGGCAAATCAACTATAGACCAAATTTTCACACTTCGACAGGTCCTGGAAAAGAACAACGAGTTTCGAATTGATACACACCATCTTTTCATCGATTTCAAAGCCGCATACGACAGCATTCATCGTGAAGCACTGTTTAGGGCGATGGCCGAATTCGGGATCCCGGTAAAACTGATCCAGTTGTGTCGCGCCACGCTAAAAAACACGCGATGCACCGTGCAACTCGGTTCTAGGACCTCGGAACCATTCGAAACATGCACCGGATTTCGGCAAGGAGATGCGCTGTCATGTGACTTTTTCAACCTGGTGCTGGAGCAGATAGTGCGACGGGAAGGCGTCAACAGGGGAGGCACTATCTTTTACAAGTCCATCCAGCTGCTAGGATACGCGGATGATATCGACATCATCGCGTGTTCTCGCCGTGGCATTGTGGAAGCATTCACGACGATTGAAGAAAGGGCGAAACGAGTTGGTCTTAAGATCAATGAGGACAAAACGAAATACATGCTGTCAAGCAAAAACCAATCCGTCGCTCACCACCTGGGACAAAACATAACAATTGACAGCTACAATTTCGAGGTAGTTAAGGAGTTTATCTACCTCGGGGCAAACGTAAATTCCACAAATGACACCACAGTGGAGATCCGGCATAGAATCGCCCTTGGCAACCGCTGCTACTTCGGCTTGTCCAAACAACTGGGGTCAAAACTCCTCACTCGAAAGACCAAAGTCATGCTTTACAAAGCGCTCATTCTGCCAGTCTTGCTGTACGGAGCCGAAAGCTGGACGATAAGCAGGACAGCGGAGCTGATTTTGGGTTCTTTCGAAAGAAAAATTCGGCGCCGGATATTTGGTCCTGTCTGTGAGGAAGGTGAATGGAGAAGAAGACACAACCGCGAACTCTACGAGCTGTACCAAGATGTGGATGTAGTCCGGAAGGCAAGGATACGTCGACTACACTGGCTCGGCCACATCGAGCGCATGGACATCAACGCTCCAGCTATGAGGGTCTTCGACTCCGAGCCTCCTGGTTCGAGTTCGAGAAGAAGAGGAAGACCGAACCACCGGTATAAAGACCAAGTAATCGCGGATGTAAGACATCTTGGTCTTGACAACTGGAAGCAGCGTGCCCGGGACCGTCAAGGATGGAAGGCAGCTATAGCTCAGGCTCAGATCCTCCATGAATCGCAGGCCTGATAAGTAAATAAGTAAGTAAGAACTCTATCCATCAGTTCATCCGCAAGCGACTGAACTTGGTCAGCGATAAAATGAAGGCGCGATACGACTTGAGGGCGAATTCTTCTGGATTCGAGACCGGACGATTGGTATTGCTGTACAACCCACAACGAAAAAAAGGCTTGTGCCCCAAATTGCAATCAGCCTGGGACGGACCATATGAGGTCATCAAGAAACTCAATGACGTGGTATACCGGATACAGCAGATGGGAAACCGACGGGCGAATGTCCACGTAGAGAGGTTAGCACCGTATTACGGAGAAGGATCCAATCGCTTGTTCGAGGACGAACAAGTTTAGGAGGAGGGCAGTGTTGCGGAGATGCAAACGGACGGTTAAGTTCGAATTTCGCTGTCGAAGTTCGAAAGCTCTGTGGAAGCGGGGATTGGAATGATGTTAACTTCCAATGGAATTGTCAGAGCGTTCTAGAGATTTCCGAAGTGGAACTTCCAACGGCGAACGTTCGAGAAGGTGGACCTAGAGCTATATAAGCGCAAACACTCGCCCTCGACATTCATTCAGTTTGTGGTATCGAAATTGTGTGACAAGTCGGTGTGATCAAACAGTGTGAAAATAAGAGCTCTCAATAAAGGTTTGTTTGTGTAATAAAGTTTAAAGTGGATAGTATTGGATAATAAAGAAAAGTGGTGAAGCTGCACAGATAATTGATCTGTGGTGAAACAAAGAAATAAATGTGTGTGTGTGTTTCAATTTAAATAAAAAGGACAATTGTAGTTTATCGCAATCCAGTGGTGCGAACCCTATTCGGTGTGGGATCGAATAATTTCGTAACAATATATAACGTACGTTGAAACCGTCCTTAAATTCAAAATAACAAGTGAACATGTCTCTCCCCACTATAATTGGTGTTACTGTGATGGGTGTTAAATGGTTCCACGATCGATCTTCGATCGAATTTCCAGTTTTTCCAGACAGAGAGATTGTAGGCAAATATGTCAAAAATTAGTGCAAGCCATCAGAGTCTTGGCGTCTCTATCACTATCTCTGCTGCACAGCCATATGCACAAAAACAAAATGTATTGGCTGCAGCGACACGTCTCTTAAGCGGGGTTCACACTATGCGATTTGTCCATAGATAAAAGAACAAGATGGAAAACCTTCGTACGTCTGGCCTGTGATCCCCGCAGGGGTTGGTGTTGCTTTTGTACTACACACCGATACTATACGTGTTATTTTCCGTTTAAAAACGACGTTTTTGACTAACGCAATGATAGTCTCAAGACGGCGATGTCTATGCCCATATCACAATACTGCGTTGGTGCGTGCTTCGAGTGACGTTTAACATCCAACACAAGCAATTCAATGGGGCAGCCTTAATTACTGCGTTGGGGCGAGGCTCCTTACGATTGTCACAAAATAAGAGAAAAATGAGAGCGAGAGAGCACGTAACACACGTAACCAAAGCAGACACAAGTCAAACACGTTGGAAATTTCTGTGCGTTTGAACAGCTGTTGATATGTTTGCTGTGCATTGATGTGTATGAGCTGTATCTGTGCATTTTGTGGTTTATGTTTGTGGTGTTAAATTGAATTGCCATTTTCGCGCATGCGTCGAAGCATTTCTCGTAACACAGAAGGAAGCTTGCACCAACGCAGTATTGTGATAAGGTCATTAGAGTCAAGACGTCGGAACAAGCCAGAATGACATTGCCAAGACGCCGTCGAACCGCAATGCGTTTGTAGGGGCTATCTGTCAAAGTGCCTGTCAAAGCATTTAGATTGCCATCTTTATGTATTTATCTATGGATTTGTATATACGATTTGCTTGATGACCTTGCTTGATGGGCCAAATCGTAGAGTGTGAACGGTCGTCCGACATGTCGTCAAATTTGTCGTATGGAAGTTCAAATGTTTCAACTTTTTGACTTACTTGATCGACTTGTCGTAAGGTGTGAACAGTTGCCGTACAACTTCAGAGCATTTTTTCACTTTTGCTTGTGCGTTCAGAGAATCAACACCAACTTTGAGCGGAATGAACGATATGACTTCAAACAAAGAAAAATAATTTCGGTTTGATTTTTTCATATGAGGAATTATTTTTCTCAGTAACTCATCATACGTTCCTAACAATTCGCAAATAATTACGAAAATCCTCTGGCAAATTTTGGTGAAATTCTCTTAACAGTTACCGATGAGAAATTATTACGTTTTCCGACCCATGGTTTAATCCACATTCGCTTTTTTTCTTCATTTTCGAGTATTTCATCAATAATCATCCCTGTAACCAGAGCAGGCGCCGCCATGTTAATACTTCGAAATTTCTATCGCAAGTGAAGTCGGTCAACAAGTTGTATGATGTGAACGCTACGCATTATTTGGTCGTCAAGCAAATCGCTTGATAAATCGTTCAATGTGAACCGCGTTTTAGAGTCAGGACGTCGCACAGTGGGGCAGAATGCCCTGAAAGTTGGCATTAAATCTACCGACAAAGCTAAAAATTTGAAACTTGGCATAATTACTCTTTGTGATATTACAAAAATATTGTGGAAGTTACTTATGGCCACGCCCACTAAAACGCCCACTTGAAGGAAAAAACTTTTCGTACGCATATAACATAATGAATGTGTCTTACAAACCTAATTAAACGAAATTTAGTAAACTAAAAAGCCACAGAATCTTAATAAAGAATACATAGGACGTGGATTCTGCCAAATTATTTTTGGGCCGGAAGCTAAACGAAGAGGAACAAGGCATGTGATAAACACTGCTGAATCATCTGCATCCAATTTCTGATAAGCTTGCTTATACGAACTGTGACCGGAGCTGCCATCAAAGCCCCATTTAGAATACAAGTATACATTTTTTAATTCCTCGTAGCTTAGGAAATTGATCACGTCTTTTTGAACAGCTATTAAACGTTTAACTGTCAAGTTAAGCAAACTCCGAAATACAAGATTTTCCGGGTTCCGGATAGCAATGTTTTTTTACACTCCTGAATAATTTTGTAGGAAGGGAAAATTTTGGGAGCCTTTGATCGTATGATTTCATACTGAAACCGGGACAAATTGGCTTCAATAATCATTGCCAAAGCTTCTTCACCATTCATTGAAGTTGATTCAAAAGACTCACTTAAAATTCTTTTATATTTTTCAGCATGGCTTGGATTGGTGGTAACTTTGCGAATGATTTTTGCAGCCCCCGATTGCCCAGAAGCTCTCAAACCCATTTCAGTCGCATATGCCAACTCGGAAAGGGGCGTAGATTTCCCCAGCTCTTCAGTTTTTTGTCGTTTTGTTCTATCTGAACCGTGCTTAAACAATATTTTCGGACGACCACGCCTAAAATTTGCAGAGCATATACCAAGTACTATTGTTTTTTTAAGAACCGTGCCTCTATTCGACAGGCCTTATCCCAGCGGGATGTGGTGTTACTAGATCAAAACAGCAAGGTTGCCATATGCGTCAGGGCTTCTAGGCTGTGGAATTTGCAAAAGAGTGACAAAGAATTGTGCTTCCCAATAGTGGAGGGGTCGACCTAGCGGGGTGTCCGGCGTGGAACGCCACTGGACAGTCAGGGTGCCTGTTTCCTGGCACTCCTCGAGAATTAAAATAGCATATGCCGAGTGATTGGCTTCTAAAATAATTCTGATTAATTCAGGAAATTTTTGTTCCTTATATACTAATTCCCGATAGCATTTCCAATGCATTATGCATTCTAATATTAGGTCACGAGTCATAATTCGATTTTTGTGCACTTGACTCCACAAGAGGGTCGCTTCACCAGATGACACATTGCGGGTCATTCATTATCGTTTTGAATATCACAGTGCAATGGACGTAGTAATGTTTACGTTCCCTTTTGCCTGTCTTCATACAGTGTCGGTATTTGGCGAGTGCCGTCCCGTGAGTAACTCTTGGTGTCATATGACGCTATTGTGTGGTGTGCATTATGTTAAGTGTTTTATTCGGGTATGTAGGAAGTGATTAGTGTTTTGTTTTGGTACGTGGGAAATGTTTTGTTTGTGGGTACACTACAGGGATTTAAATGTTCAAAATCTCCACTGCCTCTAACCCGTCTTTCAATTTCTTGTCATAAAAACTCTATTTGACTATCGTTTCCTGGCAAATTTCAACTCTCCATTATATCGCACACGTTTTGCCTTGTAATAGACAACGTTTTGGAAGGTGTTCGGACTGAAAGGAGATACGAAAAATGTATACTGCTCGAAAGGGAGCGAATTGGAGCAAACAAAAATTCTATATTCTAAAAGAAGACAAAACGCTGAATACAACGGTGTATATCACTTTGCAGCAACTCCCGGCTAACACAACTTAAGGCTTAAGGATTTCAGATAAATGCAAAAATAATACATCTTCCTACACTTTTTTCTATTTTCAACCGCAAACTAAGACAACAAATAAATATTCTTTTTGTTAAGTGAAAACTTAAAAATCACACCTGAGCTTGCTGATTCCATGACACAAAAATGTATTTCGATCCAGCTAACGGTAAAAAAATCACACACAATTAACTAAAACGCTTCAAACACAAAAAACCCGTCCGTATTCGATGTAAAAACTGAACGCATTGCTCATTTGAGACGATCTGCGGAAGATCACGTGACTCAAATGAAAGCTCTCTTTCTCATTTCTAATTCTCTGTCATATTAGAAAGAGAAATAAACAGTTAAGGGCTAACCATAATAGGCAGAAGCGAGCATATGCAAGCAGAGGGGAATGTCTTTTTACATGCAAAGCATATACTTACTTACTTAGGTGGCGCTACAGTCCGTGGTGAACCTGGGCCTCAACCAACAAGCGTCTCCAGCCGGCACGGTCTTTGGCCAGCTGTTTCCAGTGCCGCACGCCCAGTTGGTTGAGGTCCCTTTCCACCTGCGTGCACCACCGCTGAGGCGGCCGTCCTCTGCCGCGCCTTCCTTCCGGAGTGGATTCGAAGACTTTTCGGGTCGGAGCTGTATCTTCCATGCGCTCTACATGGCCTAGCCACCTTAGACGCTGTATCCGTAGACGTCGTACCAGGCCGATGTCGCTGTACAACCCGTACAGTTCTTCGTTATATCTTCTCCTCCATACACCGTTTGAACAAACGGGACCGTAGATAGTGCGCAGAATTTTCCTCTCGAAACGACCAAGGGCATCTTCATCCGCTTTTGTTAAGGGTCCAAGCCTCTGCGCCGTAAAGGAGGACTGGGATTATCAAGGTCTTATATAGTGTCACCTTGGTTTTCCGAGAGAGGGCTCTACTTCTCAATTGCCTCTTGAGCCCAAAGAAACAGTGGTTGGCAAGAGTGATTCTGCGTTTTATCTCAGCGCTGGTGTTGTTGTCGCTGGTAATCAGTGAGCCAAGGTAGACGAATTCCTTGACCACTTCAAAGTTATATCCGCCCATGGTGACGTTCTGGCCAATACGTCGGTGTTGTCCGTCTCTTTTAGATGAGAGCAGATATTTGGTTTTACCCTCATTAACCTTGAGACCCATCTTAGCCGCTTCTACCTCAATGCTCACAAAAGCCTCATTGACGTCTTGCTGTTTTCATCCAATTACGTCAATATCGTCGGCGTACGCAAGCAATTGCGTGGACTTGAAATAGATCGTACCTCTTGTGTTGGCCAGTGACTCTTGCACAATCTTTTCAAGCACGATGTTGAAAAAGTTGCACGACAGCGCGTCGCCCTGCCTAAATCCTTTTTTAACATCAAAGGTCTCGGTATGCTCATTACCGACCTTAATGGAGCAACGAGAATTCTCCATTGTCATCCTGCACAGTCGGACGAGTTTGACAGGGATGTTAAAACTAGACATGGCTTTGTACAGCTCGTCTCTATATACGCTGTCATACGCGGCCTTGAAATCGACGAAGAGGTGGTGAGTGTCGATTTGGTATTCCTGGGTCTTCTCCAAGATCTGCCGTAGCGTAAATATTTGGTCTATTGTGGATTTACCTGGCCTGAAACCACACTGATAAGAGCCGATCAGGTTATCCACAAACGGTTTCAGGCGTTCACACAATACGGCAGAGAAGATCTTATATGCGATGTTAAGGAGACTTATTCCCCTATAGTTGGCGCAGTTATAGGGGTCTCCTTTCTTATGGACCGGGCAAACGATGCTGAGATTCCATTCGTCGGGCATGCTTTCCTCCGACCATACCTTGCAGATGAGATGGTGCATGCACCTTACCAGCTCATCTCCAGCCGCCTTAAAAAGCTCAGCAGACAGGCCGTCTGCGCCAGCGGCTTTATTAGACTTAAGTCTTGATATCGCTATTTTGACTTCGTCTAGGTCGGGTGGACCGAATTCTGTTACTTCGTGGTCCATTGCGAATGGTTCGTTCTGCCTGACAGCGGTGTCTTGTCTATCATCGCCGTTATACAGTCTGCAGAAGTGGTCTTTCCAAATCCTCAGCATCGACTGCGACTCTACTACCAGTTCTCCATTTTCATCCCTGCAGGCCGCCACTCTGGCTTTGTAGCCATGGCATGTTCGTTTTACCTTGTTGTAAAATTTACGGGCGTCATTCCTGCGGAAACATCTCTCCATCTCCTCGATCTCACGCTTTCCGTGCTCTCTCTTCTTTCTTCTGAAAAGCGTGTGTTCCTCTCTTCTCTTCTGCTCATAGATTTCGCGAGCAGCTCTCGTCCGTCGTTGCAGCACGGCCTTATATGCCTCTTGTTTTGCTGCATGGGCTTGTTCGCATTGTTCATCGAACCAGGGGTTTCTAGGTGGTGGCTGTTTGAAACCCAGCACCTCTGAGGCAGCATCTCTGACGGCGCTCTGGCAATGAGCCCATTCCTGCTCTATTGTTTGTGCAGCTGTGGGCGGATTTTGAGAGAGCTTTGAGGAGACACGATCGGCAAAGATTCTGGCAGTCTCTTGCGATTCTAGCTTTCCAACGTCAAACTTACGTAGTCCTACTCGACTCCTAAGCATTCCTGATATCCTCATTCGTACCTTGGCTACAACAAGGTAGTGGTCCGAGTCGATGTTGGCTCTATTGTTTGTGCTGCTCTGGGCGGATTTTGAGAGAGCTTTGAGGAGACACGATCGGCAAAGATTCTGGCAGTCTCTTGCGATTGTAGCTTTCCAACGTCAAACTTACGTTGTACTACTCGACTCCTAAGCATTCTTGATATCCTCATTCGTACCTTGGCTACAACAAGGTAGTGGTCCGAGTCGATGTTGGCCCCTCGGAAGGTTCGAACGTCGAGAATACAGGAGGAGTGTCTGGCGTCGATCGCAATATGATCAATCTGGTTGGTGGTCGATTGATCACAAGACCGCCAGGTATCCTTGTGGATGTTGAGATGGGGGAATCGCGTGCTTGCCACAAGGAGGTTACGCCCCGCTAGGAAATCGATTAGCCTTAATCCGTTGTCGGATGTGGTGTTATGGAGGCTATGCTTTCCTATGATCGACTCAAATATGTCCTCCTTGCCCAGTTTTGCATTAAAATCTCCTAGGACTATTTTTGTGTCGTAGCTGGGACATTGGGCATAAGTTCTGTTCCAAATTTAGCTTTGATGCGGATTGTTATGAGGCGTTCGCTTATATCCCGGAAGCTTAAGACTTTTTGTCGGAGTCTTCCTCTAATAACGAATCCGCACCCGAATAGGCGCTGTTTGTTCTCCTTGTAGCAGTTCCCGTAGTAGATGTCGCAGTTTTTCATCCGTTTTTTGCCTGGTCCATCCCATCGCACTTCTTGGAGTGCGGTTATATCTGCTTTATAGCATTCGAGGGTTTGCTCCAATTGATCGCCTGTACCCGGTCTGTTAAGGGACCTCACATTCCAGGTGCAGACTCTCAAGTCCGTTAGTCGTTTGCAGGGGTCGTCAGCTTTGTATCCGTCCGTATCCGAGGCTTGTTGTCGTTTCGGAACAAGTAGGTTTTTACGTGATAGGGATGTTACCCCTAAGCACAACCCCCAACCTGGAGGGCCAGGTTCCTCTTTCCCCAGGAACAAGGGTTGGGTCGCTGCACACATTGGTTCACTACCTGGCGGGTGCCAGGGTAGCTATCCAGGGGGGCCACGCGGAGGCTGTGTGTCAACTTGGATTGAACAGGGACAGAGATCGAAGCTGGCGTTTGCCATGTTAAACGCGATCAACTTCTTTGCTCTGTTTGCTCGCTCCCTCCCTCCCAACCTCATTGCACCTACTATACAGAATTCAAAAACGCGCTATAAAACTGATAGGTAACTCCAGCACTACCAAAACATTAAAGTCGCAGGAATGTTTCCTGCCTTTCCCTGTTTAATCGTTACTTCTCAATAGATTGTCGCACTATACGAAGAACTGTCTGTTATAGAGACTTCAAAAATCTAGACATACCATCTTTAGAGCATGATGTACGAAGCATATCATGGTATTCCATACATTCCATGGCTTCTCCCGAAGACCAAGTCAATTTCCTACACAGCAACATAAATTCGCTTTTTGAGTCACACGTCCCATTAAAAACTAGAGTAGATAGTTCCGCGCACAACGCATGGTTTTCAAGGGAAATTAGGGACTTGATAGTTGAGCGCGATCTAATATACCGCTGATGGAAACGTTTCCGTATTGACGAGCTTTACCAACTCTATAAAGGCCTACGAAATAAAGTTGTTCGGGCAATAAGGTCAGCCAAGATACGGTTCTTTTTTAATCGCCTCAACCAAAACCTTCTTCTTCTTCTTAGTGGGCGCTACAGTTCGGGGTGAACCTCAACCAACATGCCCCTCCATCTAGCACGATCTTTCGCTAGCCTTTCCCATTGCCACACACCCAGTTGGCTGAGGTTCCCTTCCACCTGTGTGCGCCATCTTAAGGGCGGCCGTCCTCTGCTTCTTCGTCCCTCGGGGTTGGATTCAAAGACTCTCCGGGCTGGAGCTGTGGTGTCCATTCGCTCTACATGGCCCAGCCATCTTAGGCGTTGAATCCGTAGACGCCTGACTAGGCTCATGTCGCTGTACAGCCCGTAAAGTTCGTGGTTGAATCATCCCCTCCATCCCCCGTCTGCGTTTATAGGCCCAAAAATCACGCACAAAATCTTTCTCTCGAACCGACCAAGGGCCTCCTCATCCGCTTTTGATAGTGTCCATGCTTCTGCGCCGTACAACAGGACCGGGATGATAAGGAGAAGGCTCTAATACTCAGTTGCCTCCTGAGCCCAAAGAAACAGCGATTGGCAAGAGTGAATCTGCGTTTGATTTCGGAACTGATGTCATTGTTCCAGGTCACTGCGGAGCCAAGGTAGACGAAGTCCTTAACTACCTCGAACTTATATCTGCCTATACAAACGTTCTGGCCAAGACGTCGGTGTTGAGCGTCCTTTTTTGATGACAGCATATATTTGGTTTTGCCCTCGTTTACCGCCAAACCAATTTTCGTCGCCTCCATCTCAATACTCGCAAACGCCTCATTGACGCGAGGATTTGAAATAGATTGTGCCTCTTGTATTGGCCAGTGATTTTTGTACAATCATTTCCAATATGATGTTGAAGAAATCACACGACAGTGCATCGCCCTGCCTAAAACCTTTTTTGACATCAAAACTATCGGTAAGGTGTTCACCGATTCGGATGGAGCAGCGAGCATTCTCCAAAGTCATCCTGCATAGTTTGACGAGTTTAGCAGGTATGTCAAAGGTAGACATAGCGTTGTATAGCTCGTCTCTAATTACGCTGTCGTATGCGGCTTTGAAGTCGACAAATAGGTGGTGAGTGTCGACTTGAAATTCATTGGTTTTCTCCAGTATCTGCCGTAGTGTGAAGATTTGGTCGATGGTGGACTTCCCTGGCCTGAATCCGCACTGATAAGGACCTATCAGCTTATTTACAAAAGGCTTCAGGCGTTCACAAGTTTTTGTAGGCGATGTTAAGGAGACTTATTCCTCTATAGTTGGCGCAATCAGAGGGGTCTCCTTTCTTGTGGATCGGGCATACGATGCTGAGACTCCATTCCTCGGGCATGCTTTCCTCTAACCATACCTTACGGATGAGCTGGTGCATGCTCCCAACCAGGTCATCCCCAGCTGCTTTGAAGAGCTCAGCAGACAGTCCGTCTGCGCCAGCAGCTCTATTCGACTTGAGCTCCGATATGGCAATCTTAATTTCGTCGGGGTCAGGGAGACAGAATTCTCTGCGGTCTCCGTCGATTAGAAATGGATCATTCTGCCTGACAGCGGTATATTGACTAAGATCGCCGTTATACAGTCTGCAGAAGTGGTTTTTTCATATTCTCAGCATCGACTGAGGTTCTACTACTAGGTGTCCGTTCTCATCCCTGCAGGCTTCCATTCTGGCTTTATAACCTTGGCATGTTCGCTTTATCTGTTGATAAAACTTTCGAACGTCACGCCTGCAGTAACACCTCTCCAATTCCTCAATCGCGCACTTCTCGTGCTTTTTCTTCTTTCTCCTGAGAAGCATATGCTTCTCCTTTCTTTTTTACTGGTAGAGCTCACGAGCTGCTCTTGTTCTTTTATGCAGCGAGGCCTTATATGCATCCAGCTTCGCTGTATGAATCCTCCTGCACTCGTCATCGAACCAGGTGTTTCTTCGTGGTGGAGCCTTGATACCCAAAACTTCGGATGCAGAGCTTTTCAGGGCTTGTTTGCAAAGGCTCCACTACTGTTCTATTGATGGCGTGGAGGATTGAGGTGTATTGGAGAGCTTAAGGGAGACGCGATCGGTAAAAGCACGAACGATTTCTGGCGATAGTAGCTTTCCGACGTCATAACTTTGTATTCTTACTCCACTCCGCTGCGTTCGTGATATCCGTAGGCGCATCTTGGCTACTACAAGATAGTAGTCCGAGTCGATGTTAGCCCCTCGGAAAGTTCTAACATCAAGAATAGTGGGGGAGTGTCTGACGTCGATCGCGATGTGATCAATCTGGTTGGTAGTCGATTGATCAAAAGACCGCCAGGTGCCTTTGTGTATATCGAGGTGCGGGAAGCGCGTACTGGCTAGAAGGAGATTTCGCCCCGTAGCAAGATCAATCAGCCTGTGTCCGATATCGGAGGTGGTGTCGTGTAGGCTATGTTTGCCGATGACTCGTTCAAATATGCTTTCCTTACCCAGCTTAGCATTGAAGTCTCCTAGTACAATTTTGATGTCATAGCTGGGACATTGGGCATACGTTCTGTCTAGGAGATCGTAGAACTCATCTTTGGCTGAGTCATTCTTGTCTTCCGTGGGGGCGTGGACGCAGATCAGGCTGATGTTCAAAAATTTAGCCTTGATACGAATTGTTATGAGGCGTTCGCTCACATACCGAAAGCTTAGGACTTTTAGCCTTAGTCCACCTCGAACAACAAATCCGCATTCAAACAATCGTTGCCCTCTCTCCCTATAGCAGTCGCCGTAGTAAATATCGCAGTTTTTCATCCGCTTTATGCCGGGTCAATTCCATCGCATTTCCTGGATGGCGGTGATGTCCGCTTTATAGCGGTCTAGGCGGACGCAAGTTGTTCGGCTGCACGTGCCTGTTTAGGGACCTAACATTCCACGTACAAAGCCGATGATCATTGTCCTTTTTTCGTTTCTTGCGAGGGTCGTCAACATAAATCCGGTCCGTTATATCCGAGGCTTGTGGTTGTTTCGGAGTTTGTGTTTTTTTTACGGTTACGGCTTACTAGGCCGTAGCCCAACCGACTAATCCTGTTTTTTTTTTGGCGCAGGAGGCTCGCCATTCGCCCTTTCCCGCCTGCGATTTCCATAGGAAATCTCCAGATGGCACCACGAGGAGGTGGGGATAGGACTTACTAGCAGTGCCGCAAGATGTTCGACTGCGGTGGCTCTTCTCGCTTTTAAGCAGGCCAGCATCCGTCGGATAGATGCTACCCTTACGAGGCCTTTGTTAGTCCTTTGCCATCCTCAACCAAAACCTAAGCGGCAAAAAACTGTGGAACAATCTGCGAAACTTAGGAATTGGTTAACAAAACTCTTTCTCTCTGAGTAATGTTGACAGCAACGAGCTCAATCGCAAATTCGTATCATACAGTGGTTCTGTAACAATAAGTGCTGGAATTGAGATTGATGATCGACCGATAAGTGAATCACTCTTTGAATTCCGAAATGCGAATGAGCTAGAAGTAGTGGAAAGCTTTCTCTCTATAAAGTCTCATGCAATCGGAGTCGACGGTATACATCCGATTTTTGTTAAAGCCGTACTTCCTCTCTTATTGCCATACCTTAGGCATGTACTAAAGACAGTCCTAACTACTGGAATTTTCCCCCAACAGTGGAAAATGGCAAAAATTATTCCGATACCAAAGAACTCAATCGGTGATGAATTCAGACCCATTTCTATTCTGCCTTTTCTATCGAAAGTATGTGAACGTATCATGCAAAAACAACTAAATGCTTACATTAATCCGAACAATCTAATAACAGAATTTCAATCAGGTTTTCGACAAAATCACAGTTTTTTAACAGGCTTCATGAAAGTAATCGATAATGTGAGGACTCATCTTGATGGTGATGAGGTCACTATCTTAGTACTTCTTGACTTTTCTAAAGCCTTTGATATGGTCAATCATGCCGTGATGATTAATAAATTACGCTACAAATTTAACCTATCCTCGTCTGCATTAAATCTTATATCTTCCTATCTCTCTGGTCGTAAGCAAGCGTGTGCATAACACATTGTCGAAGTTCCTATCCTTACCAACAGGCGTACCCCAAGGCTCCATCTTAGGACCTCTGTTATTTTCTTTCCACATTAATGAAATCCCAAACATAATTAATTATTCATCAACTCACATATACGCTGACGATGTGCAAATATACCAAAGCTGCCCACTTGGGCTTATTGATAACTGTGTGAAAAACATCAATCAGGACCTGGAGCAAATTCATCACTGGTTTTTCAGAAATTGCCTGCTACTAAACCCAGGTAAATGTAACTCTAAAAACTTGGGCGTAATCTTTGAGAGAACCCTATCGTGGAATGACCATATAAACTCCGTGGTGGGAAAATCATATGGAGTTCTTCGGACTCTATGGGCGGCACAACAATTTACTCCCATCAGCACTCGATTATTACTTGCCAGAACGATTGCAGTCCCTGTGCTGCTATATAATTGCGAAATATTTTTAAAGGCCGATGTCCATAGTATCGGAAAACTTAAGGTTGCGTTTAACAGCATTGCGCGATACGTATATGTGCTTAAAAGGTATGATCACATATCAAAGCTGTCAAAAAAACCTTCTCGGAATGTTCCTCCAAAATTATTTAAAATTCAGGGCACTGCTCTTCTTGTTTAAAATACTGCGATCCCGTACACCTCAGTATCTTTACAAAAAACTGCAAATACCTGTATCAACCAGATCTAATTGTTTAATTTTACCTAGATTCACCTGTTTGACATCTGAAAGGCAATTTTTCGTCGCCGCCATACGATGGGGGCAAAGGACTAACAAAGGCCTCGTAGGGGTAGCATCTATCCGACGGATGCTGGCCTGCTAAAAAACGAGAAGAGCCACCGCAGTCGAACATCTTGCGGCACTGTTAGTAAGTCCTATCCCCACCTCCTCGTGGTGTTATCTGGAGATTTCCTATGGAAATTGCAGACGGGGTAGGGCGAATGGCGAGCCTCCTGCGCCAAAAAAAAAAACAGGATTAGTCGGTTGGGCTACGGCCCAGTAAGCCGTAACCGTACAAAAAACACAAACTCCGAAACAACCACAAGCCTCGGATTTAACGGACCGGATTTATGTTGACGACCCTCGCAAGAAACGAAAAAAGGACAATGATCATCGGCTTTGTACGTGGAATGTTAGGTCCCTAAACAGGCACGTGCAGCCGAACAACTTGCGTCCGCCTAGACCGCTATAAAGCGGACATCACCGCCATCCAGGAAATGCGATGGAATTGACCCGGCATAAAGCGGATGAAAAACTGCGATATTTACTACGGCGACTGCTATAGGGAGAGAGGGCAACGATTGTTTGAATGCGGATTTGTTGTTCGAGGTGGACTAAGGCTAAAAGTCCTAAGCTTTCGGCATGTGAGCAAACGCCTCATAACAATCCGTATCAAGGATAAATTTTTTAACATCAGCCTGTTCTGCGTCCACGCCCCCACGGAAGACAAGGATGACTCAGCCAAAGATGAGTTCTACGATCTCCTAGACAGAACGTGTGCCCAATGTCCCAGCTATGACATCAAAATTGTACTAGGAGACTTCAATGCTAAGCTGGGTAAGGAAAGCATATTTGAACGAGTCATCGGCAAGCATAGCCTACACGACACCACCTCCGTAAACGGACACAGGCTGATTGATCTTGCTACGGGGCGAAATCTCCTTCTAGCCAGTACGCCCATCCCGCACCTCGGTATACACAAAGGCACCTGGCGGTCTTTTGATCAATCGACTAGCAACCAGATTGATCACATCGCGATCGACGTCGGACACTCCCCCACTATTCTTGATGTTCGAACTCTCCGAGGGGCTAACATCGACTTGGACCACTTTCTTGTAGTAGCCAAGATGCGCTTACGGATATCACGAACGCAACGGAGTAGAGTAAGAATACAAAGTTATGACGACGGAAAGCTACTATCGCCAGAAACCGCTCGTGCTTTTACCGATCGCGTCTTCCTTAAGCTCTCCAATACACCTCAATCCTCCACGCTATCAATAGAACAGCAGCGGAGCCTTTGCAAACAAGCCCTGAAAAGCTCTGCATCCGAAGTTTTGGGTTTCAAAGCTCCACCACGAAGAAACACCTGGTTCAATGACGAGTGCAGGAAGATTCATACAGGGAAGCAGGATGCATATAAGGCCTCGCTGCATAGAACAACAAGAGCAGCTCGTGAGCTCTACGAGTCAAAAAGAAGGGAGGAGCATAAGCTTCTTAGAAGAAAGAAGAAAGAGCACGAGAAGCGCGCGATTGAGGATTTGGAGAGGTGTTACTGCAGGCGTGACGTTCGGAAGTTTTATCAACAGATAAAGCGAACATGCCAAGGTTATAAAACCAGAACGGAAGCCTGCAGGGATGAGAACGGACACCTAGTAGTAGAACCACAGTCGATGCTGAGAATATGGAAAAACCACTTCTGCAGACTGTATAACGGCGATGTTAGTCAATATACCTCTGTCAGGCAGACTGATCCATTTCTAATCGACGGAGACCGCAGAGAATTCTGTCCCCCTAACCTCGACTAAGTTAAGATTGCCATATCGGAGCTCAAGTCGAATAAAGCTGCTGGCGCAGACGGACTGTCCGCTGAGCTCTTCAAGGCAGCTGGGGATGACCTGGGTGTGAGCATGCACCAGCTCATCCGTAAGATATGGTTAGCGAAAAGCATGCCCGAGGAATGGAGTCTCAGCATCGTATGCCCGATCCACTAAAAAGGAGACCCCTCTGATTGCGCCAACTATAGAGGAATAAGTCTCCTTAACATCGCCTACAAAACCTTCCCTGCCGTTTTGTGTGAACGTCTGAAGCCTTTTGTGAATAAGCTGATAGGTCCTTATCAGTGCGGACTCAGGCCAGGGTAGTCCACCATCGACCAAATCTTCACACTACGGCAGATCCTGGAAAAAATCAATGAATTTCAAGTCGACACTCACCACCTATTTGTCGACTTCAAAGCCGCATACGACAGCGTAATTAGAGACGAGCTATACAACGCTATGTCTACCTTTGACATACCTGCTAAACTCGTCAAACTATGCAGGATGACTTTGGAGAATGCTCGCTGCTCCATCCGAATCGGTGAACACCTTACCGATAGTTTTGATGTCAAAAAAGGATTTAGGCAGGGCGATGCGCTGTCGTGTGATTTCCTCAACATCGTATTGGAAATGACTGTGCAAAAATCACTGGCCAATACAAGAGGCACAATCTATTTCAAATCCTCGCAACTCCTTGCATACGCCGACGATATTGACATAATAGGTAGATCACAGCGAGATGTCAATGAGGCGTTTGCGACTTTTGAACTGGAGGCGGTGAAAATTGGTTTGGCGGTAAACGAGGGCAAAACTAAATATATGCTGTCATCAAAAAAGGACGCTCAACACCGACGTCTCGGCCAGAACGTTTGTATAGGCAGACATAAGTTCGAGGTAATTAAGGACTTCGTCTACCTTGGCTCCGCAATGACCTGGAACAACGACATCAGTTCCGAAATCAAACGAAGAATCACTCTTGCCAATCGCTGTTTCTTTGGGCTCAGCAGGCAACTGAGTAATAGAGCCCTCTCCCGAACGACAAAGTTGACTCTATATAAGACCCTTATCATCCCGGTCCTGTTGTAGGGCGCAGAAGCATGGACACTATCAAAAGCGGATGAGGAGGCCTTTGGTCGGTTCGAGAGAAAGGTTTTGTGCGTGATTTTTTGGCCTATGAACGCAGACGGGGGATGGAGGAGAAGATTCAACCACGAACTTTACGGGCTGTACAGCGACATGAGCCTAGTCAGGCGTCTACGGATTCAACGCCTAAGATGGCTGGGCCATGTAGAGCGAATGGACACCACAGCTCCAGCCCGCAGGGTCTTTGAATCCAACCCCGAGGGACGAAGAAGCAGAGAACGGCCGCACACAGGTGGAAGGGGACCTCAGCCTACTGGGTGTGCGGCAATGGAAAAGGCTAGCGAAAGATCGTGCTAGATGGAGGGGCATGTTGGTTGAGGCCCAGGTTCACCCCGAACTGTAGCGCCCACTAAGAAGAAGAAGAAGCCATACGATTGTGGAACTCACTCCCACAATATTCAAGAGACAAGAGCAACATTATTACATTCAAAAAGGAATTGAAATCCTTCCTATCTAGTCAACGTAACTGAGTTCTCCGCTTTCGCACTACTTCTGTTAAAGCACATTTCTTCTACAATGTATTTTCTTTCTTTTGCAACTTTTGTTACCCTGTTTATATTGTCGATACTATCATTTGATATGTTAATTATTATAACGACTTTATTGTAAATCTATCACAGCCTTAAAAGATGCTGTCTTAATGTGGTAGTATATATTAAAATTAATTAAATAAATAAATTATAAATATATTTACTAAATAAAATACCTTTCAACTTTTCCTATTCTTTTATTTTCAGATGCACTCGGAACTGGTTTGTAAATTGTTAACAAAACAAAATAAATATTTAATTTATTACTATTATTAAAACCAAATATTATTTTTTAAGTTTGGAAAAAATACTAAAATTCACATAACCTATGGCTGGAAGGTTATTTGCATTTTAGTATGAACATTTTTCGTTAATAATTAACTTTTTATAATTTAAAAAACAATTACCATAATTTTTAATTGTGAGAACAAATATTTAATCGAATATTAAATACCAATACCGATCTGTAATATAATTATTTAAATATAAAAATATATGTAAATGCGATCTTATTTCCTATCTATCATTAATTCGCTGTTGTACGTTACAAATTCTATAAAATAGTTAAATAGATGAACAATTCATAAGATCATAGAGGTATGTTACAGACATATCAGAAACAAGTATTAAGTAAAAGACAAAACAAAAAACAAAAAAAGGCAAATAAAATAAAACGAAAGAAATGGCTAAAATTGTTTGACTCAAATTATTAAATTTTGACCGATGACACTTTGAAGAAGAAGGAAGAAAACAGATTTCTGGATTTCGGGTGACAAAATTGCTGCTATGACCAAAAAAAACAGGAAACGCCGAAAAAAGAGGCACATGGCGAAAACCATACAATTATAGTCACGATCACGGTGTCCGAAAGTGATAGATAAACTAAACAGCTATCCGGGACCGATTTTTCTGCCGCTCTCTTTAAGGTGAATAAAATACCGAATAGAAAGCATACATCCATGATTGCACTCAACATGCCGAGACGCCAACAACGATACTCGATAAGAGCACTTAGACGCAAACACTGGTCCATTGTACTCCAGACAGACACCTTACATTACTGTATTTTTCCCGTTTTCCGGAGAAAAACTTGAAGAAGCTTCAGTGATGTATAGCTAAGGGATTCGGCACACACCACGTCGGCTCCAAGGGTGCGCCACCGTGCGCGAGCAAAGGCGGGACAATCACAGAGGAAATGCTCTGCAGTATCATCCTCCTCTTCGCCACATGCAGCACAGGTAGGCGTCTCACTGATGCCGAGCACGTAGAGATGCTTGGCAAAAGTGTAATGGCCCGTGATAACTCCCACAAACCTTCTGCAGTCGATTCTCCTCAAAGACAGGAGGAATGCTGCAGATTTTTTGCAGACATCAGGGCATACGCGCTTAGTCATCCTGCAACCCGGACAATCCCTCCATCTACGGTTGTGTGTGTTATATACACAATCGTTAATGTAGGAATTTACCGTAGACGCAGTTAGACCTAGAGCGGGTTCAGGTCCTGAGAAGCTCTCCTCTGAACCCATTCTAGTGAGTTCATCAGAGGTCTCATTTCCTAGGATCCCAGAGTGGCCTGGAACCCATACAAGCTGTAATGAATTCAGTCTGCCGACTCTGTTCAAGAAGGACTTGAGTTCAAGCACTAATTTGGAGGTAGTTAAGGGGTTACACACGGCTTTTAATGCAGCTTGGCTGTCACTACATACGCATATGCTTTCTACCTTCCACCTGTGCTTCACAACATAGTGCATGGCCATTAGGATTGCGTATATCTCTGATTGGCAGCAACCGACGAGGCGTACCAAAAGGCGCTGCAGAGGAAAACCAGGGCAGCGCGAGAAGAGTACCGAGCCAGAAGAAGGGAGGAGAAGAAACTACTGCGACAAAAGAAAAGAATCTTCGCAGCCTCCCAGTTCAAGGATATCGAGGAGTCTAGGGATAAACATAAAATACGAGCCTTTTACAAGAAAGCCAAAGGCCTTGCAGGAGGCTTCAAAAAGGGCACCCTGGCTCTTCGAAATTGCGAGGGTAATCTTGTCACCGACCCGCAGGGAATAGTGGATGTATTTAAGCAGCACTTCCAGCAGCTGCTTAACGAGCATGACCAAGAGAGAGTGGTAGGGACCGAGGAAATCCCAACTCCAGCCGCTGAAGTAGTCTTCCCACCCAGCATAGAAGAAGTCGGCACAGCCATTCAGAAGCTGAAGAACAACAAGGCCGCAGGCTCAGATGGCTTGCCATCAGAGCTCTTCAAGGCTGGCGGCGATGTTCTGGTAGGGAGCATGCACCAGATATACCAGCTCTATATGCCCCATCCACAAAAAAAGCGATCCTACCTCTTGCCAGAACTATAGAGGTATATCCCTGCTCAATGTCGCATACAAGATCCTGTCCAGCGTATTGTGTGAACGTCTAAAACCATTTTGCACCGCACAAATCGGCAGCTAACAGTGCGGCTTCGGGCCCGGCAAATCAACTATAGACCAAATTTTCACACTTCGACAGGTCCTGGAAAAGAACAACGAGTTTCGAATTGATACACACCATCTTTTCATCGATTTCAAAGCCGCATACGACAGCATTCATCGTGAAGCACTGTTTAGGGCGATGGCCGAATTCGGGATCCCGGTAAAACTGATCCAGTTGTGTCGCGCCACGCTAAAAAACACGCGATGCACCGTGCAACTCGGTTCTAGGACCTCGGAACCATTCGAAACATGCACCGGATTTCGGCAAGGAGATGCGCTGTCATGTGACTTTTTCAACCTGGTGCTGGAGCAGATAGTGCGACGGGAAGGCGTCAACAGGGGAGGCACTATCTTTTACAAGTCCATCCAGCTGCTAGGATACGCGGATGATATCGACATCATCGCGTGTTCTCGCCGTGGCATTGTGGAAGCATTCACGACGATTGAAGAAAGGGCGAAACGAGTTGGTCTTAAGATCAATGAGGACAAAACGAAATACATGCTGTCAAGCAAAAACCAATCCGTCGCTCACCACCTGGGACAAAACATAACAATTGACAGCTACAATTTCGAGGTAGTTAAGGAGTTTATCTACCTCGGGGCAAACGTAAATTCCACAAATGACACCACAGTGGAGATCCGGCATAGAATCGCCCTTGGCAACCGCTGCTACTTCGGCTTGTCCAAACAACTGGGGTCAAAACTCCTCACTCGAAAGACCAAAGTCATGCTTTACAAAGCGCTCATTCTGCCAGTCTTGCTGTACGGAGCCGAAAGCTGGACGATAAGCAGGACAGCGGAGCTGATTTTGGGTTCTTTCGAAAGAAAAATTCGGCGCCGGATATTTGGTCCTGTCTGTGAGGAAGGTGAATGGAGAAGAAGACACAACCGCGAACTCTACGAGCTGTACCAAGATGTGGATGTAGTCCGGAAGGCAAGGATACGTCGACTACACTGGCTCGGCCACATCGAGCGCATGGACATCAACGCTCCAGCTATGAGGGTCTTCGACTCCGAGCCTCCTGGTTCGAGTTCGAGAAGAAGAGGAAGACCGAACCACCGGTATAAAGACCAAGTAATCGCGGATGTAAGACATCTTGGTCTTGACAACTGGAAGCAGCGTGCCCGGGACCGTCAAGGATGGAAGGCAGCTATAGCTCAGGCTCAGATCCTCCATGAATCGCAGGCCTGATAAGTAAATAAGTAAGTAAGAACTCTATCCATCAGTTCATCCGCAAGCGACTGAACTTGGTCAGCGATAAAATGAAGGCGCGATACGACTTGAGGGCGAATTCTTCTGGATTCGAGACCGGACGATTGGTATTGCTGTACAACCCACAACGAAAAAAAGGCTTGTGCCCCAAATTGCAATCAGCCTGGGACGGACCATATGAGGTCATCAAGAAACTCAATGACGTGGTATACCGGATACAGCAGATGGGAAACCGACGGGCGAATGTCCACGTAGAGAGGTTAGCACCGTATTACGGAGAAGGATCCAATCGCTTGTTCGAGGACGAACAAGTTTAGGAGGAGGGCAGTGTTGCGGAGATGCAAACGGACGGTTAAGTTCGAATTTCGCTGTCGAAGTTCGAAAGCTCTGTGGAAGCGGGGATTGGAATGATGTTAACTTCCAATGGAATTGTCAGAGCGTTCTAGAGATTTCCGAAGTGGAACTTCCAACGGCGAACGTTCGAGAAGGTGGACCTAGAGCTATATAAGCGCAAACACTCGCCCTCGACATTCATTCAGTTTGTGGTATCGAAATTGTGTGACAAGTCGGTGTGATCAAACAGTGTGAAAATAAGAGCTCTCAATAAAGGTTTGTTTGTGTAATAAAGTTTAAAGTGGATAGTATTGGATAATAAAGAAAAGTGGTGAAGCTGCACAGATAATTGATCTGTGGTGAAACAAAGAAATAAATGTGTGTGTGTGTTTCAATTTAAATAAAAAGGACAATTGTAGTTTATCGCAATCCAGT
Source organism: Eumerus sabulonum (assembly GCA_951905685.1). Classification (NCBI taxonomy): domain Eukaryota; kingdom Metazoa; phylum Arthropoda; class Insecta; order Diptera; family Syrphidae; genus Eumerus; species Eumerus sabulonum. The sequence goes on from OX645060.1 coordinate 15,335,118, forward strand.
GGTGCGAACCCTATTCGGTGTGGGATCGAATAATTTCGTAACAATATATAACGTACGTTGAAACCGTCCTTAAATTCAAAATAACAAGTGAACATGTCTCTCCCCACTATAATTGGTGTTACTGTGATGGGTGTTAAATGGTTCCACGATCGATCTTCGATCGAATTTCCAGTTTTTCCAGACAGAGAGATTGTAGGCAAATATGTCAAAAATTAGTGCAAGCCATCAGAGTCTTGGCGTCTCTATCACTATCTCTGCTGCACAGCCATATGCACAAAAACAAAATGTATTGGCTGCAGCGACACGTCTCTTAAGCGGGGTTCACACTATGCGATTTGTCCATAGATAAAAGAACAAGATGGAAAACCTTCGTACGTCTGGCCTGTGATCCCCGCAGGGGTTGGTGTTGCTTTTGTACTACACACCGATACTATACGTGTTATTTTCCGTTTAAAAACGACGTTTTTGACTAACGCAATGATAGTCTCAAGACGGCGATGTCTATGCCCATATCACAATACTGCGTTGGTGCGTGCTTCGAGTGACGTTTAACATCCAACACAAGCAATTCAATGGGGCAGCCTTAATTACTGCGTTGGGGCGAGGCTCCTTACGATTGTCACAAAATAAGAGAAAAATGAGAGCGAGAGAGCACGTAACACACGTAACCAAAGCAGACACAAGTCAAACACGTTGGAAATTTCTGTGCGTTTGAACAGCTGTTGATATGTTTGCTGTGCATTGATGTGTATGAGCTGTATCTGTGCATTTTGTGGTTTATGTTTGTGGTGTTAAATTGAATTGCCATTTTCGCGCATGCGTCGAAGCATTTCTCGTAACACAGAAGGAAGCTTGCACCAACGCAGTATTGTGATAAGGTCATTAGAGTCAAGACGTCGGAACAAGCCAGAATGACATTGCCAAGACGCCGTCGAACCGCAATGCGTTTGTAGGGGCTATCTGTCAAAGTGCCTGTCAAAGCATTTAGATTGCCATCTTTATGTATTTATCTATGGATTTGTATATACGATTTGCTTGATGACCTTGCTTGATGGGCCAAATCGTAGAGTGTGAACGGTCGTCCGACATGTCGTCAAATTTGTCGTATGGAAGTTCAAATGTTTCAACTTTTTGACTTACTTGATCGACTTGTCGTAAGGTGTGAACAGTTGCCGTACAACTTCAGAGCATTTTTTCACTTTTGCTTGTGCGTTCAGAGAATCAACACCAACTTTGAGCGGAATGAACGATATGACTTCAAACAAAGAAAAATAATTTCGGTTTGATTTTTTCATATGAGGAATTATTTTTCTCAGTAACTCATCATACGTTCCTAACAATTCGCAAATAATTACGAAAATCCTCTGGCAAATTTTGGTGAAATTCTCTTAACAGTTACCGATGAGAAATTATTACGTTTTCCGACCCATGGTTTAATCCACATTCGCTTTTTTTCTTCATTTTCGAGTATTTCATCAATAATCATCCCTGTAACCAGAGCAGGCGCCGCCATGTTAATACTTCGAAATTTCTATCGCAAGTGAAGTCGGTCAACAAGTTGTATGATGTGAACGCTACGCATTATTTGGTCGTCAAGCAAATCGCTTGATAAATCGTTCAATGTGAACCGCGTTTTAGAGTCAGGACGTCGCACAGTGGGGCAGAATGCCCTGAAAGTTGGCATTAAATCTACCGACAAAGCTAAAAATTTGAAACTTGGCATAATTACTCTTTGTGATATTACAAAAATATTGTGGAAGTTACTTATGGCCACGCCCACTAAAACGCCCACTTGAAGGAAAAAACTTTTCGTACGCATATAACATAATGAATGTGTCTTACAAACCTAATTAAACGAAATTTAGTAAACTAAAAAGCCACAGAATCTTAATAAAGAATACATAGGACGTGGATTCTGCCAAATTATTTTTGGGCCGGAAGCTAAACGAAGAGGAACAAGGCATGTGATAAACACTGCTGAATCATCTGCATCCAATTTCTGATAAGCTTGCTTATACGAACTGTGACCGGAGCTGCCATCAAAGCCCCATTTAGAATACAAGTATACATTTTTTAATTCCTCGTAGCTTAGGAAATTGATCACGTCTTTTTGAACAGCTATTAAACGTTTAACTGTCAAGTTAAGCAAACTCCGAAATACAAGATTTTCCGGGTTCCGGATAGCAATGTTTTTTTACACTCCTGAATAATTTTGTAGGAAGGGAAAATTTTGGGAGCCTTTGATCGTATGATTTCATACTGAAACCGGGACAAATTGGCTTCAATAATCATTGCCAAAGCTTCTTCACCATTCATTGAAGTTGATTCAAAAGACTCACTTAAAATTCTTTTATATTTTTCAGCATGGCTTGGATTGGTGGTAACTTTGCGAATGATTTTTGCAGCCCCCGATTGCCCAGAAGCTCTCAAACCCATTTCAGTCGCATATGCCAACTCGGAAAGGGGCGTAGATTTCCCCAGCTCTTCAGTTTTTTGTCGTTTTGTTCTATCTGAACCGTGCTTAAACAATATTTTCGGACGACCACGCCTAAAATTTGCAGAGCATATACCAAGTACTATTGTTTTTTTAAGAACCGTGCCTCTATTCGACAGGCCTTATCCCAGCGGGATGTGGTGTTACTAGATCAAAACAGCAAGGTTGCCATATGCGTCAGGGCTTCTAGGCTGTGGAATTTGCAAAAGAGTGACAAAGAATTGTGCTTCCCAATAGTGGAGGGGTCGACCTAGCGGGGTGTCCGGCGTGGAACGCCACTGGACAGTCAGGGTGCCTGTTTCCTGGCACTCCTCGAGAATTAAAATAGCATATGCCGAGTGATTGGCTTCTAAAATAATTCTGATTAATTCAGGAAATTTTTGTTCCTTATATACTAATTCCCGATAGCATTTCCAATGCATTATGCATTCTAATATTAGGTCACGAGTCATAATTCGATTTTTGTGCACTTGACTCCACAAGAGGGTCGCTTCACCAGATGACACATTGCGGGTCATTCATTATCGTTTTGAATATCACAGTGCAATGGACGTAGTAATGTTTACGTTCCCTTTTGCCTGTCTTCATACAGTGTCGGTATTTGGCGAGTGCCGTCCCGTGAGTAACTCTTGGTGTCATATGACGCTATTGTGTGGTGTGCATTATGTTAAGTGTTTTATTCGGGTATGTAGGAAGTGATTAGTGTTTTGTTTTGGTACGTGGGAAATGTTTTGTTTGTGGGTACACTACAGGGATTTAAATGTTCAAAATCTCCACTGCCTCTAACCCGTCTTTCAATTTCTTGTCATAAAAACTCTATTTGACTATCGTTTCCTGGCAAATTTCAACTCTCCATTATATCGCACACGTTTTGCCTTGTAATAGACAACGTTTTGGAAGGTGTTCGGACTGAAAGGAGATACGAAAAATGTATACTGCTCGAAAGGGAGCGAATTGGAGCAAACAAAAATTCTATATTCTAAAAGAAGACAAAACGCTGAATACAACGGTGTATATCACTTTGCAGCAACTCCCGGCTAACACAACTTAAGGCTTAAGGATTTCAGATAAATGCAAAAATAATACATCTTCCTACACTTTTTTCTATTTTCAACCGCAAACTAAGACAACAAATAAATATTCTTTTTGTTAAGTGAAAACTTAAAAATCACACCTGAGCTTGCTGATTCCATGACACAAAAATGTATTTCGATCCAGCTAACGGTAAAAAAATCACACACAATTAACTAAAACGCTTCAAACACAAAAAACCCGTCCGTATTCGATGTAAAAACTGAACGCATTGCTCATTTGAGACGATCTGCGGAAGATCACGTGACTCAAATGAAAGCTCTCTTTCTCATTTCTAATTCTCTGTCATATTAGAAAGAGAAATAAACAGTTAAGGGCTAACCATAATAGGCAGAAGCGAGCATATGCAAGCAGAGGGGAATGTCTTTTTACATGCAAAGCATATACTTACTTACTTAGGTGGCGCTACAGTCCGTGGTGAACCTGGGCCTCAACCAACAAGCGTCTCCAGCCGGCACGGTCTTTGGCCAGCTGTTTCCAGTGCCGCACGCCCAGTTGGTTGAGGTCCCTTTCCACCTGCGTGCACCACCGCTGAGGCGGCCGTCCTCTGCCGCGCCTTCCTTCCGGAGTGGATTCGAAGACTTTTCGGGTCGGAGCTGTATCTTCCATGCGCTCTACATGGCCTAGCCACCTTAGACGCTGTATCCGTAGACGTCGTACCAGGCCGATGTCGCTGTACAACCCGTACAGTTCTTCGTTATATCTTCTCCTCCATACACCGTTTGAACAAACGGGACCGTAGATAGTGCGCAGAATTTTCCTCTCGAAACGACCAAGGGCATCTTCATCCGCTTTTGTTAAGGGTCCAAGCCTCTGCGCCGTAAAGGAGGACTGGGATTATCAAGGTCTTATATAGTGTCACCTTGGTTTTCCGAGAGAGGGCTCTACTTCTCAATTGCCTCTTGAGCCCAAAGAAACAGTGGTTGGCAAGAGTGATTCTGCGTTTTATCTCAGCGCTGGTGTTGTTGTCGCTGGTAATCAGTGAGCCAAGGTAGACGAATTCCTTGACCACTTCAAAGTTATATCCGCCCATGGTGACGTTCTGGCCAATACGTCGGTGTTGTCCGTCTCTTTTAGATGAGAGCAGATATTTGGTTTTACCCTCATTAACCTTGAGACCCATCTTAGCCGCTTCTACCTCAATGCTCACAAAAGCCTCATTGACGTCTTGCTGTTTTCATCCAATTACGTCAATATCGTCGGCGTACGCAAGCAATTGCGTGGACTTGAAATAGATCGTACCTCTTGTGTTGGCCAGTGACTCTTGCACAATCTTTTCAAGCACGATGTTGAAAAAGTTGCACGACAGCGCGTCGCCCTGCCTAAATCCTTTTTTAACATCAAAGGTCTCGGTATGCTCATTACCGACCTTAATGGAGCAACGAGAATTCTCCATTGTCATCCTGCACAGTCGGACGAGTTTGACAGGGATGTTAAAACTAGACATGGCTTTGTACAGCTCGTCTCTATATACGCTGTCATACGCGGCCTTGAAATCGACGAAGAGGTGGTGAGTGTCGATTTGGTATTCCTGGGTCTTCTCCAAGATCTGCCGTAGCGTAAATATTTGGTCTATTGTGGATTTACCTGGCCTGAAACCACACTGATAAGAGCCGATCAGGTTATCCACAAACGGTTTCAGGCGTTCACACAATACGGCAGAGAAGATCTTATATGCGATGTTAAGGAGACTTATTCCCCTATAGTTGGCGCAGTTATAGGGGTCTCCTTTCTTATGGACCGGGCAAACGATGCTGAGATTCCATTCGTCGGGCATGCTTTCCTCCGACCATACCTTGCAGATGAGATGGTGCATGCACCTTACCAGCTCATCTCCAGCCGCCTTAAAAAGCTCAGCAGACAGGCCGTCTGCGCCAGCGGCTTTATTAGACTTAAGTCTTGATATCGCTATTTTGACTTCGTCTAGGTCGGGTGGACCGAATTCTGTTACTTCGTGGTCCATTGCGAATGGTTCGTTCTGCCTGACAGCGGTGTCTTGTCTATCATCGCCGTTATACAGTCTGCAGAAGTGGTCTTTCCAAATCCTCAGCATCGACTGCGACTCTACTACCAGTTCTCCATTTTCATCCCTGCAGGCCGCCACTCTGGCTTTGTAGCCATGGCATGTTCGTTTTACCTTGTTGTAAAATTTACGGGCGTCATTCCTGCGGAAACATCTCTCCATCTCCTCGATCTCACGCTTTCCGTGCTCTCTCTTCTTTCTTCTGAAAAGCGTGTGTTCCTCTCTTCTCTTCTGCTCATAGATTTCGCGAGCAGCTCTCGTCCGTCGTTGCAGCACGGCCTTATATGCCTCTTGTTTTGCTGCATGGGCTTGTTCGCATTGTTCATCGAACCAGGGGTTTCTAGGTGGTGGCTGTTTGAAACCCAGCACCTCTGAGGCAGCATCTCTGACGGCGCTCTGGCAATGAGCCCATTCCTGCTCTATTGTTTGTGCAGCTGTGGGCGGATTTTGAGAGAGCTTTGAGGAGACACGATCGGCAAAGATTCTGGCAGTCTCTTGCGATTCTAGCTTTCCAACGTCAAACTTACGTAGTCCTACTCGACTCCTAAGCATTCCTGATATCCTCATTCGTACCTTGGCTACAACAAGGTAGTGGTCCGAGTCGATGTTGGCTCTATTGTTTGTGCTGCTCTGGGCGGATTTTGAGAGAGCTTTGAGGAGACACGATCGGCAAAGATTCTGGCAGTCTCTTGCGATTGTAGCTTTCCAACGTCAAACTTACGTTGTACTACTCGACTCCTAAGCATTCTTGATATCCTCATTCGTACCTTGGCTACAACAAGGTAGTGGTCCGAGTCGATGTTGGCCCCTCGGAAGGTTCGAACGTCGAGAATACAGGAGGAGTGTCTGGCGTCGATCGCAATATGATCAATCTGGTTGGTGGTCGATTGATCACAAGACCGCCAGGTATCCTTGTGGATGTTGAGATGGGGGAATCGCGTGCTTGCCACAAGGAGGTTACGCCCCGCTAGGAAATCGATTAGCCTTAATCCGTTGTCGGATGTGGTGTTATGGAGGCTATGCTTTCCTATGATCGACTCAAATATGTCCTCCTTGCCCAGTTTTGCATTAAAATCTCCTAGGACTATTTTTGTGTCGTAGCTGGGACATTGGGCATAAGTTCTGTTCCAAATTTAGCTTTGATGCGGATTGTTATGAGGCGTTCGCTTATATCCCGGAAGCTTAAGACTTTTTGTCGGAGTCTTCCTCTAATAACGAATCCGCACCCGAATAGGCGCTGTTTGTTCTCCTTGTAGCAGTTCCCGTAGTAGATGTCGCAGTTTTTCATCCGTTTTTTGCCTGGTCCATCCCATCGCACTTCTTGGAGTGCGGTTATATCTGCTTTATAGCATTCGAGGGTTTGCTCCAATTGATCGCCTGTACCCGGTCTGTTAAGGGACCTCACATTCCAGGTGCAGACTCTCAAGTCCGTTAGTCGTTTGCAGGGGTCGTCAGCTTTGTATCCGTCCGTATCCGAGGCTTGTTGTCGTTTCGGAACAAGTAGGTTTTTACGTGATAGGGATGTTACCCCTAAGCACAACCCCCAACCTGGAGGGCCAGGTTCCTCTTTCCCCAGGAACAAGGGTTGGGTCGCTGCACACATTGGTTCACTACCTGGCGGGTGCCAGGGTAGCTATCCAGGGGGGCCACGCGGAGGCTGTGTGTCAACTTGGATTGAACAGGGACAGAGATCGAAGCTGGCGTTTGCCATGTTAAACGCGATCAACTTCTTTGCTCTGTTTGCTCGCTCCCTCCCTCCCAACCTCATTGCACCTACTATACAGAATTCAAAAACGCGCTATAAAACTGATAGGTAACTCCAGCACTACCAAAACATTAAAGTCGCAGGAATGTTTCCTGCCTTTCCCTGTTTAATCGTTACTTCTCAATAGATTGTCGCACTATACGAAGAACTGTCTGTTATAGAGACTTCAAAAATCTAGACATACCATCTTTAGAGCATGATGTACGAAGCATATCATGGTATTCCATACATTCCATGGCTTCTCCCGAAGACCAAGTCAATTTCCTACACAGCAACATAAATTCGCTTTTTGAGTCACACGTCCCATTAAAAACTAGAGTAGATAGTTCCGCGCACAACGCATGGTTTTCAAGGGAAATTAGGGACTTGATAGTTGAGCGCGATCTAATATACCGCTGATGGAAACGTTTCCGTATTGACGAGCTTTACCAACTCTATAAAGGCCTACGAAATAAAGTTGTTCGGGCAATAAGGTCAGCCAAGATACGGTTCTTTTTTAATCGCCTCAACCAAAACCTTCTTCTTCTTCTTAGTGGGCGCTACAGTTCGGGGTGAACCTCAACCAACATGCCCCTCCATCTAGCACGATCTTTCGCTAGCCTTTCCCATTGCCACACACCCAGTTGGCTGAGGTTCCCTTCCACCTGTGTGCGCCATCTTAAGGGCGGCCGTCCTCTGCTTCTTCGTCCCTCGGGGTTGGATTCAAAGACTCTCCGGGCTGGAGCTGTGGTGTCCATTCGCTCTACATGGCCCAGCCATCTTAGGCGTTGAATCCGTAGACGCCTGACTAGGCTCATGTCGCTGTACAGCCCGTAAAGTTCGTGGTTGAATCATCCCCTCCATCCCCCGTCTGCGTTTATAGGCCCAAAAATCACGCACAAAATCTTTCTCTCGAACCGACCAAGGGCCTCCTCATCCGCTTTTGATAGTGTCCATGCTTCTGCGCCGTACAACAGGACCGGGATGATAAGGAGAAGGCTCTAATACTCAGTTGCCTCCTGAGCCCAAAGAAACAGCGATTGGCAAGAGTGAATCTGCGTTTGATTTCGGAACTGATGTCATTGTTCCAGGTCACTGCGGAGCCAAGGTAGACGAAGTCCTTAACTACCTCGAACTTATATCTGCCTATACAAACGTTCTGGCCAAGACGTCGGTGTTGAGCGTCCTTTTTTGATGACAGCATATATTTGGTTTTGCCCTCGTTTACCGCCAAACCAATTTTCGTCGCCTCCATCTCAATACTCGCAAACGCCTCATTGACGCGAGGATTTGAAATAGATTGTGCCTCTTGTATTGGCCAGTGATTTTTGTACAATCATTTCCAATATGATGTTGAAGAAATCACACGACAGTGCATCGCCCTGCCTAAAACCTTTTTTGACATCAAAACTATCGGTAAGGTGTTCACCGATTCGGATGGAGCAGCGAGCATTCTCCAAAGTCATCCTGCATAGTTTGACGAGTTTAGCAGGTATGTCAAAGGTAGACATAGCGTTGTATAGCTCGTCTCTAATTACGCTGTCGTATGCGGCTTTGAAGTCGACAAATAGGTGGTGAGTGTCGACTTGAAATTCATTGGTTTTCTCCAGTATCTGCCGTAGTGTGAAGATTTGGTCGATGGTGGACTTCCCTGGCCTGAATCCGCACTGATAAGGACCTATCAGCTTATTTACAAAAGGCTTCAGGCGTTCACAAGTTTTTGTAGGCGATGTTAAGGAGACTTATTCCTCTATAGTTGGCGCAATCAGAGGGGTCTCCTTTCTTGTGGATCGGGCATACGATGCTGAGACTCCATTCCTCGGGCATGCTTTCCTCTAACCATACCTTACGGATGAGCTGGTGCATGCTCCCAACCAGGTCATCCCCAGCTGCTTTGAAGAGCTCAGCAGACAGTCCGTCTGCGCCAGCAGCTCTATTCGACTTGAGCTCCGATATGGCAATCTTAATTTCGTCGGGGTCAGGGAGACAGAATTCTCTGCGGTCTCCGTCGATTAGAAATGGATCATTCTGCCTGACAGCGGTATATTGACTAAGATCGCCGTTATACAGTCTGCAGAAGTGGTTTTTTCATATTCTCAGCATCGACTGAGGTTCTACTACTAGGTGTCCGTTCTCATCCCTGCAGGCTTCCATTCTGGCTTTATAACCTTGGCATGTTCGCTTTATCTGTTGATAAAACTTTCGAACGTCACGCCTGCAGTAACACCTCTCCAATTCCTCAATCGCGCACTTCTCGTGCTTTTTCTTCTTTCTCCTGAGAAGCATATGCTTCTCCTTTCTTTTTTACTGGTAGAGCTCACGAGCTGCTCTTGTTCTTTTATGCAGCGAGGCCTTATATGCATCCAGCTTCGCTGTATGAATCCTCCTGCACTCGTCATCGAACCAGGTGTTTCTTCGTGGTGGAGCCTTGATACCCAAAACTTCGGATGCAGAGCTTTTCAGGGCTTGTTTGCAAAGGCTCCACTACTGTTCTATTGATGGCGTGGAGGATTGAGGTGTATTGGAGAGCTTAAGGGAGACGCGATCGGTAAAAGCACGAACGATTTCTGGCGATAGTAGCTTTCCGACGTCATAACTTTGTATTCTTACTCCACTCCGCTGCGTTCGTGATATCCGTAGGCGCATCTTGGCTACTACAAGATAGTAGTCCGAGTCGATGTTAGCCCCTCGGAAAGTTCTAACATCAAGAATAGTGGGGGAGTGTCTGACGTCGATCGCGATGTGATCAATCTGGTTGGTAGTCGATTGATCAAAAGACCGCCAGGTGCCTTTGTGTATATCGAGGTGCGGGAAGCGCGTACTGGCTAGAAGGAGATTTCGCCCCGTAGCAAGATCAATCAGCCTGTGTCCGATATCGGAGGTGGTGTCGTGTAGGCTATGTTTGCCGATGACTCGTTCAAATATGCTTTCCTTACCCAGCTTAGCATTGAAGTCTCCTAGTACAATTTTGATGTCATAGCTGGGACATTGGGCATACGTTCTGTCTAGGAGATCGTAGAACTCATCTTTGGCTGAGTCATTCTTGTCTTCCGTGGGGGCGTGGACGCAGATCAGGCTGATGTTCAAAAATTTAGCCTTGATACGAATTGTTATGAGGCGTTCGCTCACATACCGAAAGCTTAGGACTTTTAGCCTTAGTCCACCTCGAACAACAAATCCGCATTCAAACAATCGTTGCCCTCTCTCCCTATAGCAGTCGCCGTAGTAAATATCGCAGTTTTTCATCCGCTTTATGCCGGGTCAATTCCATCGCATTTCCTGGATGGCGGTGATGTCCGCTTTATAGCGGTCTAGGCGGACGCAAGTTGTTCGGCTGCACGTGCCTGTTTAGGGACCTAACATTCCACGTACAAAGCCGATGATCATTGTCCTTTTTTCGTTTCTTGCGAGGGTCGTCAACATAAATCCGGTCCGTTATATCCGAGGCTTGTGGTTGTTTCGGAGTTTGTGTTTTTTTTACGGTTACGGCTTACTAGGCCGTAGCCCAACCGACTAATCCTGTTTTTTTTTTGGCGCAGGAGGCTCGCCATTCGCCCTTTCCCGCCTGCGATTTCCATAGGAAATCTCCAGATGGCACCACGAGGAGGTGGGGATAGGACTTACTAGCAGTGCCGCAAGATGTTCGACTGCGGTGGCTCTTCTCGCTTTTAAGCAGGCCAGCATCCGTCGGATAGATGCTACCCTTACGAGGCCTTTGTTAGTCCTTTGCCATCCTCAACCAAAACCTAAGCGGCAAAAAACTGTGGAACAATCTGCGAAACTTAGGAATTGGTTAACAAAACTCTTTCTCTCTGAGTAATGTTGACAGCAACGAGCTCAATCGCAAATTCGTATCATACAGTGGTTCTGTAACAATAAGTGCTGGAATTGAGATTGATGATCGACCGATAAGTGAATCACTCTTTGAATTCCGAAATGCGAATGAGCTAGAAGTAGTGGAAAGCTTTCTCTCTATAAAGTCTCATGCAATCGGAGTCGACGGTATACATCCGATTTTTGTTAAAGCCGTACTTCCTCTCTTATTGCCATACCTTAGGCATGTACTAAAGACAGTCCTAACTACTGGAATTTTCCCCCAACAGTGGAAAATGGCAAAAATTATTCCGATACCAAAGAACTCAATCGGTGATGAATTCAGACCCATTTCTATTCTGCCTTTTCTATCGAAAGTATGTGAACGTATCATGCAAAAACAACTAAATGCTTACATTAATCCGAACAATCTAATAACAGAATTTCAATCAGGTTTTCGACAAAATCACAGTTTTTTAACAGGCTTCATGAAAGTAATCGATAATGTGAGGACTCATCTTGATGGTGATGAGGTCACTATCTTAGTACTTCTTGACTTTTCTAAAGCCTTTGATATGGTCAATCATGCCGTGATGATTAATAAATTACGCTACAAATTTAACCTATCCTCGTCTGCATTAAATCTTATATCTTCCTATCTCTCTGGTCGTAAGCAAGCGTGTGCATAACACATTGTCGAAGTTCCTATCCTTACCAACAGGCGTACCCCAAGGCTCCATCTTAGGACCTCTGTTATTTTCTTTCCACATTAATGAAATCCCAAACATAATTAATTATTCATCAACTCACATATACGCTGACGATGTGCAAATATACCAAAGCTGCCCACTTGGGCTTATTGATAACTGTGTGAAAAACATCAATCAGGACCTGGAGCAAATTCATCACTGGTTTTTCAGAAATTGCCTGCTACTAAACCCAGGTAAATGTAACTCTAAAAACTTGGGCGTAATCTTTGAGAGAACCCTATCGTGGAATGACCATATAAACTCCGTGGTGGGAAAATCATATGGAGTTCTTCGGACTCTATGGGCGGCACAACAATTTACTCCCATCAGCACTCGATTATTACTTGCCAGAACGATTGCAGTCCCTGTGCTGCTATATAATTGCGAAATATTTTTAAAGGCCGATGTCCATAGTATCGGAAAACTTAAGGTTGCGTTTAACAGCATTGCGCGATACGTATATGTGCTTAAAAGGTATGATCACATATCAAAGCTGTCAAAAAAACCTTCTCGGAATGTTCCTCCAAAATTATTTAAAATTCAGGGCACTGCTCTTCTTGTTTAAAATACTGCGATCCCGTACACCTCAGTATCTTTACAAAAAACTGCAAATACCTGTATCAACCAGATCTAATTGTTTAATTTTACCTAGATTCACCTGTTTGACATCTGAAAGGCAATTTTTCGTCGCCGCCATACGATGGGGGCAAAGGACTAACAAAGGCCTCGTAGGGGTAGCATCTATCCGACGGATGCTGGCCTGCTAAAAAACGAGAAGAGCCACCGCAGTCGAACATCTTGCGGCACTGTTAGTAAGTCCTATCCCCACCTCCTCGTGGTGTTATCTGGAGATTTCCTATGGAAATTGCAGACGGGGTAGGGCGAATGGCGAGCCTCCTGCGCCAAAAAAAAAAACAGGATTAGTCGGTTGGGCTACGGCCCAGTAAGCCGTAACCGTACAAAAAACACAAACTCCGAAACAACCACAAGCCTCGGATTTAACGGACCGGATTTATGTTGACGACCCTCGCAAGAAACGAAAAAAGGACAATGATCATCGGCTTTGTACGTGGAATGTTAGGTCCCTAAACAGGCACGTGCAGCCGAACAACTTGCGTCCGCCTAGACCGCTATAAAGCGGACATCACCGCCATCCAGGAAATGCGATGGAATTGACCCGGCATAAAGCGGATGAAAAACTGCGATATTTACTACGGCGACTGCTATAGGGAGAGAGGGCAACGATTGTTTGAATGCGGATTTGTTGTTCGAGGTGGACTAAGGCTAAAAGTCCTAAGCTTTCGGCATGTGAGCAAACGCCTCATAACAATCCGTATCAAGGATAAATTTTTTAACATCAGCCTGTTCTGCGTCCACGCCCCCACGGAAGACAAGGATGACTCAGCCAAAGATGAGTTCTACGATCTCCTAGACAGAACGTGTGCCCAATGTCCCAGCTATGACATCAAAATTGTACTAGGAGACTTCAATGCTAAGCTGGGTAAGGAAAGCATATTTGAACGAGTCATCGGCAAGCATAGCCTACACGACACCACCTCCGTAAACGGACACAGGCTGATTGATCTTGCTACGGGGCGAAATCTCCTTCTAGCCAGTACGCCCATCCCGCACCTCGGTATACACAAAGGCACCTGGCGGTCTTTTGATCAATCGACTAGCAACCAGATTGATCACATCGCGATCGACGTCGGACACTCCCCCACTATTCTTGATGTTCGAACTCTCCGAGGGGCTAACATCGACTTGGACCACTTTCTTGTAGTAGCCAAGATGCGCTTACGGATATCACGAACGCAACGGAGTAGAGTAAGAATACAAAGTTATGACGACGGAAAGCTACTATCGCCAGAAACCGCTCGTGCTTTTACCGATCGCGTCTTCCTTAAGCTCTCCAATACACCTCAATCCTCCACGCTATCAATAGAACAGCAGCGGAGCCTTTGCAAACAAGCCCTGAAAAGCTCTGCATCCGAAGTTTTGGGTTTCAAAGCTCCACCACGAAGAAACACCTGGTTCAATGACGAGTGCAGGAAGATTCATACAGGGAAGCAGGATGCATATAAGGCCTCGCTGCATAGAACAACAAGAGCAGCTCGTGAGCTCTACGAGTCAAAAAGAAGGGAGGAGCATAAGCTTCTTAGAAGAAAGAAGAAAGAGCACGAGAAGCGCGCGATTGAGGATTTGGAGAGGTGTTACTGCAGGCGTGACGTTCGGAAGTTTTATCAACAGATAAAGCGAACATGCCAAGGTTATAAAACCAGAACGGAAGCCTGCAGGGATGAGAACGGACACCTAGTAGTAGAACCACAGTCGATGCTGAGAATATGGAAAAACCACTTCTGCAGACTGTATAACGGCGATGTTAGTCAATATACCTCTGTCAGGCAGACTGATCCATTTCTAATCGACGGAGACCGCAGAGAATTCTGTCCCCCTAACCTCGACTAAGTTAAGATTGCCATATCGGAGCTCAAGTCGAATAAAGCTGCTGGCGCAGACGGACTGTCCGCTGAGCTCTTCAAGGCAGCTGGGGATGACCTGGGTGTGAGCATGCACCAGCTCATCCGTAAGATATGGTTAGCGAAAAGCATGCCCGAGGAATGGAGTCTCAGCATCGTATGCCCGATCCACTAAAAAGGAGACCCCTCTGATTGCGCCAACTATAGAGGAATAAGTCTCCTTAACATCGCCTACAAAACCTTCCCTGCCGTTTTGTGTGAACGTCTGAAGCCTTTTGTGAATAAGCTGATAGGTCCTTATCAGTGCGGACTCAGGCCAGGGTAGTCCACCATCGACCAAATCTTCACACTACGGCAGATCCTGGAAAAAATCAATGAATTTCAAGTCGACACTCACCACCTATTTGTCGACTTCAAAGCCGCATACGACAGCGTAATTAGAGACGAGCTATACAACGCTATGTCTACCTTTGACATACCTGCTAAACTCGTCAAACTATGCAGGATGACTTTGGAGAATGCTCGCTGCTCCATCCGAATCGGTGAACACCTTACCGATAGTTTTGATGTCAAAAAAGGATTTAGGCAGGGCGATGCGCTGTCGTGTGATTTCCTC
Organism: Eumerus sabulonum; assembly: GCA_951905685.1. Lineage (NCBI taxonomy): Eukaryota > Metazoa > Arthropoda > Insecta > Diptera > Syrphidae > Eumerus > Eumerus sabulonum. Next base: position 15,350,129 of record OX645060.1, read on the forward strand.
AACATCGTATTGGAAATGACTGTGCAAAAATCACTGGCCAATACAAGAGGCACAATCTATTTCAAATCCTCGCAACTCCTTGCATACGCCGACGATATTGACATAATAGGTAGATCACAGCGAGATGTCAATGAGGCGTTTGCGACTTTTGAACTGGAGGCGGTGAAAATTGGTTTGGCGGTAAACGAGGGCAAAACTAAATATATGCTGTCATCAAAAAAGGACGCTCAACACCGACGTCTCGGCCAGAACGTTTGTATAGGCAGACATAAGTTCGAGGTAATTAAGGACTTCGTCTACCTTGGCTCCGCAATGACCTGGAACAACGACATCAGTTCCGAAATCAAACGAAGAATCACTCTTGCCAATCGCTGTTTCTTTGGGCTCAGCAGGCAACTGAGTAATAGAGCCCTCTCCCGAACGACAAAGTTGACTCTATATAAGACCCTTATCATCCCGGTCCTGTTGTAGGGCGCAGAAGCATGGACACTATCAAAAGCGGATGAGGAGGCCTTTGGTCGGTTCGAGAGAAAGGTTTTGTGCGTGATTTTTTGGCCTATGAACGCAGACGGGGGATGGAGGAGAAGATTCAACCACGAACTTTACGGGCTGTACAGCGACATGAGCCTAGTCAGGCGTCTACGGATTCAACGCCTAAGATGGCTGGGCCATGTAGAGCGAATGGACACCACAGCTCCAGCCCGCAGGGTCTTTGAATCCAACCCCGAGGGACGAAGAAGCAGAGAACGGCCGCACACAGGTGGAAGGGGACCTCAGCCTACTGGGTGTGCGGCAATGGAAAAGGCTAGCGAAAGATCGTGCTAGATGGAGGGGCATGTTGGTTGAGGCCCAGGTTCACCCCGAACTGTAGCGCCCACTAAGAAGAAGAAGAAGCCATACGATTGTGGAACTCACTCCCACAATATTCAAGAGACAAGAGCAACATTATTACATTCAAAAAGGAATTGAAATCCTTCCTATCTAGTCAACGTAACTGAGTTCTCCGCTTTCGCACTACTTCTGTTAAAGCACATTTCTTCTACAATGTATTTTCTTTCTTTTGCAACTTTTGTTACCCTGTTTATATTGTCGATACTATCATTTGATATGTTAATTATTATAACGACTTTATTGTAAATCTATCACAGCCTTAAAAGATGCTGTCTTAATGTGGTAGTATATATTAAAATTAATTAAATAAATAAATTATAAATATATTTACTAAATAAAATACCTTTCAACTTTTCCTATTCTTTTATTTTCAGATGCACTCGGAACTGGTTTGTAAATTGTTAACAAAACAAAATAAATATTTAATTTATTACTATTATTAAAACCAAATATTATTTTTTAAGTTTGGAAAAAATACTAAAATTCACATAACCTATGGCTGGAAGGTTATTTGCATTTTAGTATGAACATTTTTCGTTAATAATTAACTTTTTATAATTTAAAAAACAATTACCATAATTTTTAATTGTGAGAACAAATATTTAATCGAATATTAAATACCAATACCGATCTGTAATATAATTATTTAAATATAAAAATATATGTAAATGCGATCTTATTTCCTATCTATCATTAATTCGCTGTTGTACGTTACAAATTCTATAAAATAGTTAAATAGATGAACAATTCATAAGATCATAGAGGTATGTTACAGACATATCAGAAACAAGTATTAAGTAAAAGACAAAACAAAAAACAAAAAAAGGCAAATAAAATAAAACGAAAGAAATGGCTAAAATTGTTTGACTCAAATTATTAAATTTTGACCGATGACACTTTGAAGAAGAAGGAAGAAAACAGATTTCTGGATTTCGGGTGACAAAATTGCTGCTATGACCAAAAAAAACAGGAAACGCCGAAAAAAGAGGCACATGGCGAAAACCATACAATTATAGTCACGATCACGGTGTCCGAAAGTGATAGATAAACTAAACAGGATCAAGCATGCTCGCACTTTCGGCATGCGCCTCCAACCCCCTTCCTCTTACTGGGACGGTTCAACCACCCAGTAAGAGCGTGATCAGTTCCCGTAATGACGGGGCCGGAAGCGCTCAGGTTTCTGCCATAGCTGGCACTGCCGCCGAAAAAGGTGGCGGGGCTGACATACGGACTCTGAACGCCGAAGGCCAAGTCGCTACGGGTTCTAGAATTCCTCGAACTGGCAAGGCGGTCCAAAAGCGGTGTCCGAAGGGAGCGGGAGCCCAAACCGAAAAAGGTAAAAGCCTCCGCAAACGGAAGACGGCCGCCAAAGATAGCCTCTTTAGGGAGAGAGTTTATGATGCCTCCCTCTCCGGTGGGGCAGTGGGAAATCGGAGCCTAATAGCAGATGTGGCGACCCAGATGGACCAAAGCATTGGCCAGAAGGCGAAGATAGCCCAAAACTGCTCCTCGGAGGCGGGAACATCACTCAAAAAAACCCCTTCCTCCGGGAAGGAGATCCAAGTGACCGTAAGGAGTCGAGAGAAGCAGCCCTCTTATAGAGAGGCGGCCATCTCCTCTGAAAAGGTCAGGATAGGGAAAGCTGGCGATGATAGTAGAATGACCAACGCAGACTGCAAGCACTGTGAGGATCGTCTACTGGAGCTTGCCTCGGCAACGGGTTTCTGTTTACAGGCAGAAAAGTCAGCATTGATGAATGGCACATTTGTGGTGAGCTGTTCATCACAGCAGACATCGGCCTGGATCAGGAACACGGTGCCGAAAATTCCCCCTCTGGGAACTGCTACTTACCAGGTAGTTAGTCTCCCGAAATTAACGCGTGCCATCTGCCGGATTCCGGGGAAACCTGGGAATAAGATGGATGTGCTGACGCGCTTACGCACACAGAATCCAGGGCTTGACACGAGAGCTTGGGTTATCTACTCCTACAAGGAGAGTAAGGGCTCTCTGAAAAAAGAGGGCTCTACTCTGGTTGTGGGGATGGATGAAGCCTCTGTCGGAACTCTGAAATCTGCGTACGATTCACGCCCCTACTTTGGCCTTGGTAGGATCTCTTTCCATTTCAATGTCAAGTAGTCGAAGGATGGGACGTGCTCTGCAGTATGAATCCATGATTTTTACTCAGATCAATCTACAGCATTGCAAGGCTGCTACCGCTCTGTTAAGTAGCAGAATTGCATGCAGTAGTACAAACCCTCTCATCGTATCCCTTCAAGAACCATGGGTGTGGAATAAACGCCTATGTGGCCTTGGTGGTTTACGTGATGTTACGATTCTTTATGATGAGCGATCCGAAAGGCCCAGGGTCGGCCTCATCATATCGAACACACTATCGGCAACCAAACTTGTGCACTTTTGTGGACAAGATTTGGTGGCTGCTAGAGTAAGCTACAAAACGAACGGAGTTATAGAACACTTCGTCGTTGCGTCTGCCTACTTTCCCTACGACTCGATACTGCCTCCACCACCGAAGGTAGTTTCTGAACTCGTAGAGTACTGTGAAGCCAAAAAGATTGGTCTCATCTTGTGCTGCGATGCTAATGCCCAAAACACTGCTTGGGGCAGCAGCAAGTGTAATACGAGGGGGGACCGTCTTTTAGACTTCATTCTCTCGTCTGACCTTACCATCAACAATGTTGGCTCTCAACCAACTTTTGTCACGACAAGACGACAGGAGGTGATTGACCTGACTCTATCCAACAGATATCTGAAGGACATCACTAACTGGCGAGTCTTGCCTGATGCTACGTTGTCGGACCATAAATATATCGAATTCCGATTAAGTTGTGGGATCTCTTCCTTGCAGCCTAGACGGAATCCGAGAAGGACGGACTGGGTACGGTTTAGAGAGGAGCTTGAGAAATCCACTCGAGTCCTACCTAAACTCAGAACGAAACAATTGGTAGAGAACGCTGTTCAGAACCTGAATAGCGTCATCACCAGTTGTTTTGAACTCGCATGTCCCGTCAGCAAACCTCCCTGCAGGAAATTGGTCCCCTGGTGGAATGCCGAGCTCCAAAGTCTTCGCAGGGAAGCCAGAATTCTTCTGAATAGATCACTCAAATCGAATTCGGAAGATGACTGGAATAAGTATCGGTCGAAGCAGAAAGAATATAAGAAACTTATTCGTAAATCGAAGAACGATTCTTATAGGACCTTCTGCGAAGAGATCAAGTCTCTGAGTGCGACTAGCAAGTTGGTTAAAGTCCTCAAACGGGGAAAACCGACAAAGCTAGATGCACTCAGAAAATCTGATGGTACCTTTACTGAGTCTAAAGCGGAAACTCTAAGTTTACTGTTTGAGACTCACTTCCCGGGAAATCAGATCGACATCGGCTCGTTGCCGTTTCCTTCAAGGGAAACTGCAACTGAAACGATGAAAACAACTCGGCGTAGCTGGTATTTTGCGTCGCGCGTGGTTACGACTGAAGCCATTGAATTTGCTGTGGCATCCTTCGATGGTTTCAAATCGCCGGGTACCGACGGAATATATCCTGTTATGCTGCAAAAAGGTATAAGGCAGCTGCTTCCTACTTTGAAAAGAATATTCACTGCTAGTCTAGCACTTGCTCACATACCCATTCCTTGGCGCACAGTGAAAGTGGTCTTCATTCAAAAAATAGGAAAAGAGGACTACTCACTTGCCAAGAGCTTCAGACCAATCAGTCTAACATCCTTCCTGCTGAAAAGCATGGAGAGACTGGTAGAGTTGCACGTGCGCAAGGTTGCCCTTCGAATGCACCCTCTTTCGGAGATGCAACATGCTTACCGGCGCGGAAAATCTTGCGAGACTGCGCTTCAGAACCTAGTTGGGCGAATTGAATGCGCGCTCGAAAGGAAAGAGTACGCGCTGGGCATTTTCATCGAGATTGAGGGAGCTTTTGATAACGCAACTTTTGACAGCATGTGCAACGCTGCCAGACATCATGGCGTAGATGAAGCACTGGTCCTTTGGATCAAAGCTATGCTCATGCACAGGACATTGACAGCTGATGCAGGCCTCGACCAGTGTGTCAAATCCGGCGTAAACAGGGGCTGCCCTCAAGGTGGCGTCCTGTCTCCGCTGTTATGGTGCATGGTGGTCGATTCTCTGCTTGATGCTCTCAATGCCTCTGGAATCTATGCCCAGGCATATGCGGATGACGTCGCCATTCTTTCTGTCGGCTCATGTTTAGCGACTGTCCGTCTCAAAGCACAGGCGGCGCTAAGCGTGATCGATGATTGGTGTACCAGAAATGGGCTGTCAGTCAATCCTCTCAAGACCGATGTCGTTCTCTTTACGAGAAGAAGGAAAAATACTGACATGACTCAGCTGGTACTAAAAGGCACTTCCATCCCGATATCCAAGGAGGCTAAGTATCTAGGAGTCATCTTAGATAGTAAGCTTCTCTGGTCTAAGCATGTTGAGTCAAAGACCACCAAAGCGCTGTCAGCTTTCTGGCAATGCAAAGGAGCTTTTGGCAAAACATGGGGTTTATCGCCGGCAAAGGTCCTCTGGATCTACACGGCAATGATAAGACCTATAATCTCATATGCATTGGTTGTCTGGTGGAACAGACTAAAACGCAAACACGTCGTAGCCTCTTTCACCAAACTCCAAAGAACGGTTTGTCTCAGCTGCACGGGGGCTTTCCCCAGCACGCCGGGCGCTGCTCTAGATGCTATGATGAACCTTCCACCTCTTGATATATTTATCAGAGGGTGTGCTCTGAAAGCCATGTCTCGTCTGAAGAGAAATGGCTTTTGGTACATCTCGCATAGGAATAACGGTATGATTGCGCAAGAATTGTCCTGCGACCCCTGTCTCATGGACATGCCTTCTGACGCATTGACGCCAGTCATCCTATTGCGTCGTAATTTCACAGTCGAGTTTCCATGGCGTCAGGATTGGCTATGGCTGGATACTGAACCTGGAAAGGATAGTCTTCGCATTTTCACGGATAGCTCCAGGTCTGGGCGGGGGTCCGGTGCTGGAGTCTTCTTTGAACGCAAAAACATCCGACTGCACTTCTCGTTAGGAAAGTATGCGTCTGTCTTCCAATCAGAGATATACGCAATCCTAATGGCCATGCACTATGTTGTGAAGCACAGGTGGAAGGGGGAAAGCATATGCGTCTGTAGTGACAGCCAAGCTGCACTAAAAGCTGTGTGTAACCCCTTAACTAGCTCCAAATTAGTGCTTGAACTCAAGTCCTTCTTGAACAGAGTCGGCAGACTAAATTCATTGAGGCTTGTATGGGTTCCGGGTCACTCCGGGATTCCAGGAAATGAGATCTCTGATGAACTCGCTAGAATGGGTTCAGAGGAGAGCTTCTCAGGACCTGAACCCGCTCTAGGTCTACCTGCGTCCACGGTAAATTCCTACATTAACGATTGTGTATTTAATACACACAACCGTAGATGGAGGGATTGTCCAGGTTGCAGGATGACTAAGCGCGTACGCCCTGATGTCTGCAAAAAATCTGCAGCATTCCTCCTGTCTTTAAGGAGAATCGACTGCAGAAGGCTTGTGGGGGTTATCACGGGCCATTACACTTTTGCCAAGCATCTCTACGTGCTCGGCATCAGTGAGACGCCTACCTGTGCTGCATGTGGCGAAGAGGATGATGACACTGCAGAGCATTTCCTCTGTGATTGTCCCGCCTTTGCTCGCATACGGTGGCGCACCCTTGGAGCCGACGTGGTGTGTGCCGAATCCCTTAGCTCTACATCACTGAAGCTTCTTCAAATTTTTCTCCGGAAAACGGAGAAAATACAGTAATGTAAGGTGTCTGTCTGGAGTACAATGGACCAGTGTTTGCGTCTGAGTGCTCCAGCGGATAGCAGAAGCCTTCAACAAAAAAAAAAAAAAAAAAAAAAAAAAAAAAATCAGGCTTATTATGAATTTCGCCCGAACAAAATTACACCCGAAATATTGTTGTTCGCCCGAAATACAATCGCCCGAACAAGATTCCATCCGAAATATTTTTGTTCGCCCGAAATACAAAATGGTTATTGTGAATTTAACCCGAACAAAATTCCACTTCGAATCAGCTGTGACATTTCGAACAACGTTTGAGTTTGACAAGTAGTGTGAAATACAAGTTAAAAAAATAACTGCAAACATAAGCAGTTTTTATAAACTTGAATTTAATTTAAAATGCACAGCATAGCCATTAGGATTTTATTTGTTGACCTCCAGAACGGACCTCTAAACGCACACTTTCCGGGCAGTAGTGACTCGGCTGTGACACCTTCTCAGGTCATCCAGCCGACGATATCCTCCCTCGAACGTGCTCCCAACCTGGTCACCAACAACAATGTCCTATGGGCCATTAAAAACTTTGAACCCTACAAGTCCCCAGGACCGGATGGTATCATACCAGCTGAGCTCCAGCAGGTAGCAGATATCATCCTCCCCTGGCTTGTAGTCATATACAAGAGTTGCGTCTCCCTATCATACATCCCTAGCAAGTGGAAGGTAGCCAAAGTCATTTTCATACCCAAGGCAGGCAAAAGCTCCCACACGTATGCAAATGAGTTGAGGCCTATTAGTCTTACTTCTTTTCTATTAAAAACTCTAGAGAAGATTCTAGACGCACACATTCGTTACAGCTGCTTCTCAGGAAGGCTGTCAACATGCCTACAACAAAGGCAAATCGGTGAAAACAGCGTAAGGAATATACTCTAGTCGCCTTTCTCGACATTGAGGGTGCCTTTAACAATGTTGAACCAAGGGCCGTCACCAAAGCGCTGACTGATCTGGGTGTTACGGGATCAGTGATAGAACTGGTACGACAACTGCTAACACAAAGAATGATTAGCAGAGGTACACCACAGGGTGGAGTACTCTCCCCTCTCCTGTGGAACGTGGTGGTCAACGAACTACTACTCTTGCTGATGGCTGAGCAGTTCAACATTAAGGTATTGTGTGTTCCCGGGCATAGGGATGTTCCAGGAAACTGCGCGGCCGACGAACTCGCAAAGTTAGGGTCTAGCACACTCAACCTACCTACCCTCGGGTACCTAGAAACACCAATAAATACGGTAAAGCACATGATAAAGCTCCAAACCATTGAGGTGACCAACCTCCAATGGAATGAGAGTAATATCAGCTTTATCACCAAACAACTCTGGCCTAACTTTCATTTTAATACATGTATCCTCATCCTGTTCGCCTCCAAAAAACAAGTGAGCATTTAAGCTGAGTTTGGCATTTAAATTCGCCCGGAATATGGAACTTTTTTCGAACATGACATTCTTTTTCATGCGAAATTCATAATAGGCGAACAAAAAAAAGGAAAATATTTCGGGTGGAATGTTGCTTGGGCGAAATTCATAATAAGCCTGAATGTTTACTTCTTTCGTGTAAACAGGAGTGCAAATGGAGCACTGTGACTCCTTGCCGATCGGAAGAGGAATTTTTCCATTTTCTTAATAAAGTTGAGAATATCTCGAATTCCGATTAAGTTGTGGATCTCTTCCTTGCAACCTTGACGGAATCCGAGAAAGGCGGACTGGGTGCGGCTTAGAGAGGAGCTTGAGAAATCCACTCAGGCCCTACCTAAACTTAGAATGAAACTATTGGTTCATAACCTGAATAGCGCCATCACCAGTTGTTTTGAACTCGCATGTCCTGTCAGCAAACCTCCCTGCAGGAAATTAGTTCCCTGATGGAATGCCGAGCTCCAAAGTCTTCGCAGGAAAGCCAGAAGTCTTTTGAATAGATCGCTCAAATCGAATTCGGGAGATGACTGGAACAAGTACCGGTCGAAGCAGAAAGAATATAAGAAACTTATTTGTAAATCAAATGTAAATAATATATGACACCGAAATCGTTCTAGGAGATTTCAATGCGAAGCTGGGTAAGGAAGCTATCTTTGAACGGGTCATTGGAAAGCACAGCCTACACAACACCACGTCAGAAAACGGACTAAGGCTAGTGGACTTTATGGCGGGACATAACCTGGTAGTAGCAAGTACACGATTCCCACACTTCAACATCCATAAGGGGACCTGGCGGTCTTTCGATCAATCGACAACCAACCAAATTGATCATATTGCGATCGACGGCAGACACTCCTCCAGCATCCTAGATGTCCGAACCTTTCGAGGAGCCAACATCGACTCGGATCATTACCTTGTTGCAGCCAAGGTACGGATGCGAATTTCTCGGAACCAACGGAGTCGAGTAAGAACACAAAAATTTAACGTCGGAAAGCTGCAATCGCAGAAGACCGCCAGGACCTTCGCCGATCAAGTCTCCCTCAAGCTCTCTCAGGTCCCGATGCAATTTGCAAAAACCATAGAACAGCAATGGAGTCGTGTTCAGAAGGCCATTAGAGAGGCCGCGTCAGATATACTCGCTTTCGAGCCACCACCGTCGAGAAACCCCTGGTTTGATGATGAGTGCAGACAGGCCCATGTAGATAAACGGAATGCATACATGGACACATTGCATCGACGGACGAGAGCTACCCGCGAGCTCTATGAAAAAAAAAAGAAGAGAGGAGCATGCGCTTCTGAGAAGGAAAAAAAAAGGAGCACGAGAAGCGCGAGATCGAGGAGATGGAGAGATGTTACTGCAGGAACGACGTTCGAAAATTTTACCAGAAAGTAAAACGAACATGCCAAGGCTATAAAGCCAGAGCAGAAGCCTGCAGGGATGAGCATGGACAACTAGTAGTGGAGTCACATTCGATGCGGAGATTGTGGAAGGACCACTTCTGCAAACTGTATAACGGCGATGATAGTCAAAATGCCGCCGTCAGGCAGAGCGAACTATTCACAATGGACGAAGACGAAGGAGAATCCCGTCCACCCGACCTAGACGATGTTAAGATAGCGATATCGAAACCGAAGTCTTATAAAGCTGCTGAAGCAGACGGACTCCTCGCGGAGCTGCTTAAAGCAGCTGGCGATGAGCTGGTTAGGAATATGCACCAACTCATCTGCAAGATATGGTCGGAAGAACGTATGCCCGATGAATGGAATCTCAGTATCGTGACTGCGCCAATTACAGAGGGATAAGCCTCCTGAACATCGCGTACAAGATTTCGTGGACAATCTGATAGGTTCCTACCAGTGTGGTTTCAGGCCAGGAAAATCCAACATAGACCAAATATTTACACTACGGCAGATCTTGGAGAAGACTCATGAATTCCAGGTCGACACGCACCATCTTTTCGTCGACTTTAAAGCCGCGTATGACAGTGTTTATAGAGACGAGCTATACAGAGCCATGTCATGTTTTAACATTCCTGCCAAACTCGTCACACTGTACAGGATGACTATGGAGAACTCTCGCTGCTCGATTAAGGTCGGAGGTGAACTAACCGACCCCTTTGATGTTAAAAAAGGTCTTAGACAGGGTGACGCACTATCATGTGGTTTCTTTAACATTATTCTAAAAAAGATCGTGCGGGACTCTGCGGCCAATACAAGAGGTACGATCTACTTCAAGTCCACACAATTGCTTGCCTACGCAGATGACATTGACGTTATTGGACGAACAAAGCGAGACGTTAATGAGGCGTTCGCAGGCATTGAAGCAGAAGCGGCGAAAGTGGGTCTAAGGGTTAATGGGGACAAGACCAAATATATGCTGTCATCCAAGAAAGACGCACAACACCGACGTCTTGGTCAGAACTTCACCTTCGGCAGCTATATTTTTGAAGTAGTCAAGGACTGCGTCTACCTTCGCTCGATAGTGACAAGCAGCAACGACACCAGCGCTGAGATAAAACGCAGAATAACTCTTGCCAATCGCTGCCTCTTTGGGCTCAAAAGGCAATTGAGTAGTAGAGCCCTCTCTCGAAAAACTAAGGTTTCCCTCTACAAAACCTTAATCATCTCGGTCCTCCTCTACGGCGCTGAGGCTTGGACGTTATCAAAAGCGGATGAAGAGGCACTTGGACGTTTCGAGAGGAAAATTCTGCGTACAATCTTTGGTCCCGTTTGTGTAAACGGAGGATGGAGGAGGAGATTCAACCAAGAACTGTACGGGCTGTACAGCGACATCGGCCTGGTTAGACGTCTTCGGATCCAACGTCTAAGATGGCTAGGCCTTGTAGAGCGAATGGACATCAACGCTCCGGCCCGAAGAGTCTTCGACTCCAACCCCGAGGGACGACGCAGCAGAGGACGACCGGATTTAAGGTGACGCCCACAGGTGGAAGGGGACCTCAACCTACTAAGCGTGCGGTACTGGAAGCGGCTGGCCAAAGATCGGGCCGGCTGGAGAGGCTTGTTGGTTGAGGCCCTGGTTCACCCCGAACTGTAGCGCCATCAAAGAAGAAGAAGAAGATTTGTAAATCAAAAAACGATTCTTATAAGACATTCTGCGAAGAGATCAAGTCTCTGAGTGCGGCTAGTAAGTTGGTTAAAGTCCTCAAACGGGGAAAACTGACTAAGCTGGTTGCACTCAGAAAATCTGATGCTACCTTTACTGAGTCTAAAGCGGAAACTCTCAGTTTACTGCTTCAGACTAATTTCCTGGGAAATCAGATCGCCATCGGCTCGTTGCGCACTTCTTCAAGGGAAACTGCAACTAAAACGATGAAAACAACCCAGCGTAGCTGGTATATTGAGTCGCACGTGGTTACGACTGAAGCCATTGAATTTGCTGTGGTATCCTTCGATGGCTTCAAATCGCCAGGTACCAACGGAATATATCCTGTTATACTGCAAGAAGGTATAAGGCATCTGCTTCCTACTTTGAAAAGAATTTTCACTGCTAGTCTAGCACTTGCTCACATACCCATTTCTTGGCGCACAGTGAAATTGGTCTTCATTCCCAAAATAGGAAAAGAGGACTGCTCACTTGCCAAGAGTCTTAGACCAATTAGTCTAACATCCTTCCTGCTGAAAAGCATGGAGAGATTGGTAGAGTTGCACGTGCGCAGAGTTGCCCTTCGAATGCATCCTCTTTCGGAGATGCAACATGCTTCAAAACGTTGTCGGGAGAATTGAATGCTCGCTCGAAAGGAAAAACTACACCCTGGACATCTTCATCAACATTGAGGGAGCTTTTGATAACGCAACATTCGACAACATGTGCAACGCTGCCAGGCATTATGGCGTAGATAAAGCACTGGTCTTGTGGATCAAAGCAATGAATGTGCACAGGACATTGACCGCTGATGCAGGCCTCGACCAATGTGTCAAATCCGGCGAAAACAGGGGCTGCCCGCAAGGTGGCGTCCTGTCTTCGCTGTTTTGGTGCATGGTGATCGACTCTCTGCGTGATGCTCTCAATGCGTCTGGAATTTATGCCCAGGCCTATGCGGATGATGTCGCCGTTCTTTCTGTCGGCTCATGCTTAGCGACTGTCCGTCTCAAAGCACAGGCGGCGCTAAATGTGATCGAATATTGGTGTACCAGAAATGGGCTGTCGGTCAATCCTCTTAAGACCGATGGCGTTCTCTTCACGAAAAGGAGGACAAATACTGATATGACTCAACTGGTACTAAAAGGCACTTCCATCCCGATATCCAAGGAGGTAAGTATCTAGGAGTCATCTTAGATAGCAAACTTCTCTGGTCAAAGCATGTTGTGTCAAAAACCACCAAAGCGTTGTCAGCTTTCTGGCAATGCAAAGGAGCTTTTGGCAAAACATGTGGTTTATCGCCGGCAAAGGCCCTCTGGATCTACACGGCAATGATAAGACCTATAATCTCATATGCATCGGTTGTCTGGTGGAACAGACTTGACCGCAAACACGTCGTAGCCTCTTTCGCCAAACTCCAAAGAACGGTTTGTCTCAGATGCACGGGGGCTTTCCCCAGCACGCCGGGCGCTGCTCTAGATGCTATGATGAACCTTCCACCTCTTGATATATTTATCAGAGGGTGTGCTCTGAAAGCCATGTCTCGTGTCTGAAGAGAAATGGCTTTTGGTACAACTCGCATAGGAATAACGGTGTGCTTGCGCAAGAATTGTCCTGCGACCCCTGTCTCATGGACATGCCTTCTGAGGTACTGACGCCCGTTATCCTACTGCGCCGCAATTTTACAGTCGAGTTTCCATGACGTCAGGATTGGCTCCGGCTGGACACTGAACCTGGAAAGGATAGTCTCCGTATTTTCACGGATGGCTCCAGGTCTGAACGGGGGTCCGGTGCTGGGGTCTTCTTTGAGCGCGAAAAAATCGCGACTGCACTTCTCATTGGGAAAATGTGCGTCTGTCTTCCAGTCAGAGATATACGCAATCCTTATGGCCACGCACTATGGCGTGAGGCACAGGGGTAAAAGCATATGCGTCTGCAGTGATAACCAAGCTGCACTCAAAGCTGTGTGCAACCCCTTAACTAGCTCCAAATTAGGCCATTCTGGGATCCCAGGAAATGAGATCTCTGATGAACTCGCCAGAATGGGTTCAGAAGAGAGCTTCTAAGGACCTGAACCCGCTCTAGGTCTACCTGCGTCCACGGTTAATTCCCACATTAACGACTGGGTGTTTAATACACACAATCGTAGATGGGGGAATTGTCCAGCATGCAGGATGACAAAGCGCGTATGCCTTGGTGTCTACAAGAAATCCGCAGCATTCCTCCTGTCTTTAAGGAGAATCGACTGCACATGACTTGTGGGAGCCATTACGGGCCATTACACTTTTGCTAAGCATCTCTGCATGCTTGGCATAAGTGAGACGCCTATCTGTGCTGCATGTTGCGAGGAGGATGACACTGCAGAGCATTTTCTCTGTGACTGTCCCGCCTTTGCTCCGCCTGCATGATGGCACACCCTTGGGGCCGACGTGGTGTGTCCTGAATCTCTTAGCTCTACATCACTGAAGCTTTTTCTCATTTTTCTTCGAAAAACGGAGAAAATACAGTAATGTAAGGCGTCTGTCTGGATGACAAAGGACTAACAAAGGCCTCGTAGGGGTAGCATCTATCCGACGGATGCTAGCCTGCTAAAAGGCGAGAAGAGGCACCGCAGTCGAACTTCTTGCGGCACTGTTAATAAGTCCCATCCCCACCTCCTCGTGGTGCCATCTGGAGATTTCCTATGGAAATTGCAGACGGGGAAGGGCGAATGGCGAGCCTCCTGCGCCGAAAAACCGGATTAGTCGTTTGGGCTACGGCTTAGTAAGCCGTAACCGTAAAAAAACTCAAACTCCGAAACAACCACAAGCCTCGGATTTATGTTGACGATCCTTGCAAAAAACGAAAAAAGGACAATAATCCTCGGCTTTGTACGTGGAATGTTAGGTCCCTAAACAGGCCAAGTGTAGCCGAACAACTTGCGGAGGCCCTAGAACGCTGTAAGGCGGACATAACCGCCATGCAGGAAATGCGATAGAATGGACCGGGTATAAAGCGGATGAAAAACTGCGATATTTACTACGGCGACTGCGAGGGAGAGAGGACAACGATTGATTGGATGCGGGTTTGTTGTTCGAGGTGGACTAAGGCAAAAACTCCTAAGCTTACGGTATGTGAGCGAACGCCTCACAACAATCCGTATCAAGGCTACATTTGTTAACATCAGCCTGATCTGCGTCCACGCCCCCGCGGAAGATAAGGATGAGTCCACCAAAGATGAGTTCTACGATCTCCTAGACAGAACGTATGCCCAATGTCCCAGCTATGACATCAAAATTGTACTAGGAGACTTCAATGCTAAGCTGGGTAAGGAAAGCATCTTTGAACGAGTCATCGGCAAACATAACCTACACGACACCACCTCCTATAACGGATACAGGCTGACTGAAATTGCTACGGGGAGAAATCTCCTTCTAGCACAAAGGCACCTGGCGGTCTTTTGATCAATCGACCACCAACCAGATTGATCACATCGCGATCGACGTCAGACACTCCCCCACTATTGTTGATGTTCAAACTTTCCGAGGGGCTAACATTGACTCGGACCACTATCTTGTAGTAGCCAAGATGCGCTTACGGAAATCACGAACGCAACGGAGTAGAGTAAGAATACAAAGTTATGACGTCGGAAAGCTACTATCGCCAGAAACCGCTCGTGCTTTTACCGATCGCGTCTCCCTTAAGCTCTCTAATACACCTCAATCCTCCACGCTATCAATAGAACAGCAGTGGAGACTTTGCAAACAAGCCCTGAAAAGCTCTGCATCCGAAGTTTTGAGTTTCAAGGCTCCACCACGAAGAAACACCTGGTTCGATGACGAATGCAGGAGGACTCATACAGCGAAGCAGGATGCATATAAGGCCTCGCTGCATAAGAGAACAAGAGCAGCTCGTGAGCTCTACGAGTTAAGAAGAAGGGAAGAGCATAAGCTTCTCAGGAGAAAGAGGAAGCGCGCGATTGAAGATTTGGAGAGGTGTTACTGCAGGCGTGACGTTCGAAAGTTTTATCAACAGATAAAGCGAACATGCCAAGGTTATAAAGCCAGAATGGAAGCCTGCAGGGATGAGAACGGACACCTAGTAGTAGGACCGCAGTCGATGCTGAGAATATGGAAAAACCACTTCTGCAGACTGTATGATGGCGATGTTAGTCAACATACCGCTACCGTCAGGCAGAATGATCCATTTCTAATCGACGGAGACCGCAGAGAATTCTGTCCCCCTGACCTCGACGAAGTTAAGATTGCCGTATCGAAGCTCAAGTCGAATAAAGCTGCTGGCGCAGACGGACTGTCTGCTGAGCTCTTCAAGGCAGCTGGGGATGACCTGGTTGGGAGCATGCACCAGCTCATCCGTAAGATATGGTTAGAGGAAAGCATGGCCGAGAAATGGAGGAGACCCCTCTGATTGCGCCAACTACAGAGGAATAAGTCTCCCTAACATCGCCAACAAAATCTTCTCTGCCGTTTTGTGGGAACACCTGAAGCCTACTGTAAATAAGTTGATAGGTCCTTATCAGTGCGGATTCAGGCCAGGGAAGTCCACCATCGACCAAATCTTCACACTACGGCAGATCCTGGAAAAAACCAATGAATTTCATGTCGACACTCACCACCTATTTGTCGACTTCAAAGCCGCATACGACAGCGTAATTAGAGACGAGCTATACAACGCTATGTCTACCTTTGACATACCTGCTAAGCTCGTCAGACTATGTAGGATGACCTTGGAGAATGCTCGCTGCTCCATTCGAATCGGTGAACACCTTACCGATAGTTTTGATGTCAAAAAAGGATTTAGGCAGGGCGACGCGCTGTTCGTGTGATTTCTTCAACATCATATTGGAAATGATTGTGCAAAAATCACTGGCCAATACAAGAGGCACAATCTATTTCAAATCCTCGCAACTCCTTGCATACGCCGACGATATTGACATAATAGGTAGATCAGAGCGAGATGTCAATGAAGCGTTTACGAGCATTGAGTTCGAGGCGGCGAAAGTTGGTCTGGCGGTAAACGAGGGCAAAACTAAATATATGCTGTCATCAAAAAAGGACGCGCAACACCGACGTCTCGGCCAGAACGTTTGTATAGGCAGATATAAGTTCGAGGTAAATAAGGACTTCGTCTACCTTGGCTCCGCAGTGACCTGGAACAACGACATCAGTTCCGAAATCAAACGCAGAATCACTCTTGCCAATCGCTGTTTCTTTGGGCTCAGGAGGCAATTGTATAATACAGCGCTCTCCTGAACGACAAAGTTAATTCTGTACAAGACCCTTATCATCCCGGTCTTGCTGTACGGCGCAAAACCATGGACCGTATCGAAAGCGGATGTGAAAGTCCTTATCCGTTTCCAGAGTAAGATTTAGAGTCTGATTTTCGGTCATATAAACGCAGACGGCAGATGGAGGAAAAGATTCAACCATGAGCTTTTCGGGCTGTATAGCGACATGAGTCTAGTCAGTCATCTACGGATTCAACGCCTGAGATGGTTACACCAGCCGGCCCGAAGGGTCTTTGAATCCATGTCCAAGGGACGAAGAAATAGAGGACGGCCGCACCTAAGATGGCACATACAGGTGGAAGGGGGCCTCAGCCAACTGGTAGCCAATTGCCAAAGTGACTTTTGATATTAAAAATGGTCTGCAACAGGGCACGGTGAACTCGCCGATCCTTTTCAACATTTACGTCACTAGTCGTCAACGACCTAGTCGCGTCCAGAGCAGGCCCAATGATTGATGTCATAGTAACTCTCTTGCAACGAAAAAATTCAACTCTGTATTTTGTTTAGAACGCCTTTGCCTGGGGCCTCTAGAGATGCCAGGAGAAACCGGCGGAAATAGTTCATTACTGGACCACATAGGCGTCCACTGGCTAACCAAAATGTAGCCAGATACCTTGAAATCTGGATTCTGCTTTGGCCAGCATCAGAGCATTCACTTGATAAGAAAGTGAAAGTTATCTGTTACATGCCTTTAATCAGGCCCATGATCGCCTATGGATGCCCCGTTTGGTTCAATCTGAGTGCAAGCCTGATGGAAAAAATGCGGGTGTTCGAGAAACAGTGCCTGAGAACCTGCCCGAATCCGAATCCGAGTACACAAAATTCTATCCCAACCAGGTCCTATATAATAGAGCCAAAATTATAAAAATTTACAGTTTTCGGATCAAACTTATTCGAGGTCGTGTCGCTGGTTTATCACCCAAATGAGTTATATCACAAGAAAGCGCGCGGCTTTGTTCCCCCAGAAGCATTTCTATATTACGACACCTGCGAACTGATACTGGACAAATGGGCAATTCCGTTAAGCTGCCAAGTGGCTCGAAAGTCTGTGGAAAAGAGCTCGTCTTACGAACGCGATGATGCACTCCGTGAGCCGGGGCGTCTCCGTTTCAATATGGCAACATCAGACCAATATCGAGCAGACATTGCTCTACAAGCCCAGCGTTTTTGGTGGCTCGAAGATACTCAAAGAAAAGTCAAAAGAAGGTATTCCGTATACTTTAAAGTGCCCGTTTAGGTTCGGTAGGCTACTATCACAAATAGATAATATGTTTAAGAAAGGTTTGAGCGTTTTTACCTAGTACAAGTTGTTCAATAAAACCAGAAATGAAATGTAATTCAACGAGGTGAATATGTAACTAAGGTCGATTGTATAGGGCTTTCCAATAGGGAATTGACAACTTTAAATTCAATTTGTGAACGTACCCTTTCACTAATCATCGAACTGTCATTGTCAATTTATTCAGTAAACTCAACATTTTCATCGTGGTAAAGTACACGAACGAGCAATGTCTGCAAATTATAAAAATTTTACTTAAAAAAAAAGTTGTCAAGTCCTTATTGGAAAACCCGATAATTGTTGTTAAATTCAAATTCAAAAACAACATGTGAACACATCTCCCCTCAACCGTGAATAGTAACCATTTTTTAGGAAACCATGTGCCATCACCATCAGGTGTCGAAGCAATGTTTACTGCCTGAACACAATGATGTCGCGGTCGCTGTCTCGGTCGCCTGTCAAAAGTTAAATGCACGTAAGTCCCATAACGTAAACACAATGATGTCGCGGTCGCTGTCTCGGTCGTAGGGTGTGTCGCGCGAGTTGGCAAACTTTTAACTCGGTCGTACGACATTGTGACAGCTGTGTTGAAAAAAAAACAAAACACAAGGAAAACTTCAAACCGGCGGTTGACGGTTCGTAGTAAGTACAAGGTGTCTCAAAAGAAAGTAGACATTCTATCGAAAACAATTTTATTTATCATTAAAGTTCACAACTTGGGAATTCAGTTCTTAAAAATGATGTCATCTAAATGTAAGTCCTCGCGTTCGCGACAACCATTTAATCGCACAGCTCTGCGCGCTTCCGAATCCATAGGTCGGGATCACTGCGAACAGAGTGATTAACATTCTCTGCGTTTTCTTACGTTATCGATGACCTTGACGGTCCAGATTTCGGGTTTTCTAGTGTTGACCCAGTCTCTTCAAACTTATTTACCCATTTTCGAATGAGAGTAATGCTTGGCGCATCCTCTAAATGGCGTAAAATTCGAATATTGCAGAATCAATCACCGTTTTTGTAAAATTCTCGCACGCATGACGCGCAGTCTGCACCCGAGAAACGCTCCATAGCGATTGAATTCCCAAAAGCCAGGCTACCGATTGACGTATCCCCCGCGCCCCGCGGATTCGTTGCGATTGCGCAATAAGCTAAACAAATGATAACTTTCATTTGAGACACCTTGTACAAAGGTGAAAACAACAGCTGTTCAGATTTGACATAACAAAGCGACCACATTGTGGGCGAGATTTTGCCAATCCCAGCGACAGCAATGCCGACCGCGACCGAGATTGCGACTGCGACCTCATTGTGTTCAGGCAGTTAATGACATAGTCATGACGCCGCCGTCAAGCCGCATAGAGTTTGTTGGATTGCCATTTCATTCATAATCTCCATTCATAACGAAACACACCACCTGCACACCACCGTGAACTGACAAAAGTCACCTCGTCGTTTTCAAATGAGAACTGCAGGTAAAGTAATGGCAGGTGGACAAGAACAAGAAGCACCCACTGCATTGGTCACGGCACACCTGGAGGTTAAGTGAAACCTCTCTTTTGCACTCATTTCACCCCTCGTCAAACACGCGCCATGCGGAACCGGACTTATGGATTCATTAAAGTGGTTACTGCACACATTGGCGTATTCATTACTGGATTGCCGAAACGCACCCTTACCTTTGTTTCGACGTATATTGGTGTGCGTCAGTTCAGAAGCCATCATGCCATCTGTAGTTTTGTGGCACAATCTGTCAGAAGTGCTTTTCCCAATTAACATTTTGCCATCTTGTATGACAGCCCCCAAAATCAGCGTTCTCTAAGCAAACCGTGTCTTCGTTAATAAAGAAACAAATTTACGAAGTAAATTCCCAAGGACAAGTCTGACCGAAAGCAGAATGCAAAAGTTCCACAACGATGGTCTGTTTAGTGAGAGCCTGCCGCTGATGAATGAGCTGCGACAAGAAGGAACATTCTGTGATGTTACGCTGAAGGTGAACCGAAGCCATTTTTCGCCTACGACCCTTAATTTGAGTAAATGTTTAGGTGGAAGATCAGTCCTTCTCTGCTCATAGAATTATTCTGGCCGGAACGATTCCATATTTCCGTGCAATGTTCACCAACAACATGGCCGAGAGTCGAATGGAGGAGATCACAATGAAAGAGATTGACCCCTGGTAACTGGCCAGTCTGACTAACGAGAGTTTCTTCTGAAATCACTTTTTCTCCTTGTATCTAGTGCTCTCGAGAGTCTAATCAGTTACGCGTACACTGCTACTATTGAAATCGACAGGGAAAATGCTCAGAATCTGTTGGTGGGCGCCTCGTTTCTTCAAATGGACAAAGTGAGAGACGCGTGCGCCGACTTCCTCGCCTCACAGTTCGTATATCCGTAAACGTTGTTTATTCAATATTGAATTGGAATTTTCTATTTTAGTTTAGACGCTCATGATGTCCTGGGCCTTCGTCAGTGGGGCGACTCCTTGGATTGTAACAACTTGGTTCAAGCTGCTGACAAATACATCAATAGGCATTTCTCCGAGATCACGGAGTCGCAGGAATTCCTTCTCCTTACCTCGGACCAAATAATCGAAATCATCCAGCGAGACGAATTGGAGGTTGACACTGACGAAATAGTATTTGAAGCTTGTATGCGATGGGTTAGGTACAATGGGAAGAAACGTTCGGAACAGTTTCCGGCTGTTTTCTCGAAAGTTCGTTTGCCATTGTTAACGCCGCACTTTCTAGTCGATCATGTATGCAACGAAGAGTTTGTTGAAAAGTCGCCCGAGTGCAAGAAACTGGTTGAAGAGGCTATGATTTATCACATGTTGCCGGAGCGAAGGCCACAATTACAGAGTTTCCGGTAGGGTGATAGGGAAGGTATTATAAAGTAAAAGTGAAATGTTTGTTATTCTAGAACGAAACCCCGTTATGCGTATCCACAGATTTTTGTCATCGGACCAAAACGAAGCCGGTTTGTAACAGTCGATATATTTGACCCGTTGACTGGGTCATTGACGAAGGGACCATCCATAGAGGTGAACGATGGATGGTAAGTTATATTGTAAATTACCTAGTAGCCAGGTGTGGAGGCAAAGTAGGTCCCCTCCCCAGTTCTCAGCTTATGATTTTGCTTTTTGTTTTCCAGTGTTTCAAGGGGTGTGGCAGTTGGCGCAAAGGTTTACGTGTTTAGTAATAAAGTACTCATATACGATTACAGAGAGAAGATATGGTCGAAGGGATGTAGTATGTCCTCGCCGCTAAGGTAATTTAACTTTTGGGTTTAGTATCAAATAAATAATTCCAGTCTCAAGCGCAGTGGCTTTTTTCATCGTTTCGTGGTCGAATGAATGTTTATGAACAGTAGAATCATTGGGCAACTTGCGGACGCCCTAGACCGCTATAAAGCGGAGATCACCGCCATCCAGGAAATGCGATGCAATGGACCGGGTATAAAGCGGATGAAAAACTGCGATATTTACTACGGCGACTGCTATAGGGAGAGAGGGCAACGATTGTTTGGATGCGGATTTGTTGTTCGAGGTGGACTAAGGCAAAAACTCCTAAGCTTACGGTATGTGAGTGAGCGCCTCATAACAATCCGTATCAAGGCTAAATTTTTTAACATCAGCCTGATCTGCGTCCACGCCCCCACGGAAGACAAGGATGACTCAGCCAAAGATGAGTTCTACGACCTCTTAGACAGAACGTATGCCCAATGTCCCAGCTATGACATCAAAATTGTACTAGGAGACTTCAATGCTAAGCTGGGTAAGGAAAGCATATTTGAACGAGTCATCGGCAAACGTAGCCTACACGACACCACCTCCGATAACGGACACAGGCTGATTGATCTTGCTACGGGGCGAAATCTCCTTCTAGCCAGTACGCGCTTCCCGCACCTCGATATACACAAAGGCACCTGGCGGTCTTTTGATCAATCGACTACCAACCAGATTGATCACATCGCGATCGACGTCAGACACTCCTCCACTATTCTTGATGTTCGAACTTTCCGAGGGGCTAACATCGACTCGGACCACTATCTTGTTGTAGCCAAGATGCGCTTACGGATATCACGAACGCATCGGAGTAGAGTAAGAATACAAAGTTATGACGTCGGAAAGCTACTATCGCCAGAAACCGCTCGTGCTTTTACCGATCGCGTCTCCCTTAAGCTCTCCAATACACCTCAATCCTCCACGCTATCAATAGAACAGCAGTGGAGCCTTTGTAAACAAGCCCTGAAAAGCTCTGCATCCGAAGCTTCTTAGAAGAAAGAGGAAAGAGCACGAGAAGCGCGCGATTGAGGATTTGGAGAGGTGTTACTGCAGGCGTGACGTTCGAAGGTTTTATCAACAGATAAAGCGAACATGCCAAGGTTATAAAGCCAGAACGGAAGCCTGCAGGGATGAGAACGGACACCTAGTAGTAGAACCGCAGTCGATACTGAGAATATGGAAAAACCACTTCTGCAGACTGTATAACGGCGATGTTAGTCAATATACCGCTGTCAGGCAGAATGATCCATTTCTAATCGGCGGAGACCGCAGAGAATTCTGTCCCCCTGACCTCGACGAAGTTAAGATTGCCATATCGAAGCTCAAGTCGTATAAAGCTGCTGGCGCAGACGGATTGTCTGCTGAGCTCTTCAAGGCAGCTGGGGATGACCTGGTTGGGAGCATGCACCAGCTCATCCGTAAGATATGGTTAGAGGAAAGCATGCCCGAGGAATGGAGTCTCAGCATCGTATGCCCGATCCACAAGAAAGGAGACCCCTCTGATTGCGCCAACTATAGAGGAATAAGTCTCCTTAACATCACCTACAAAATCTTCTCTGCCGTTTTGTGTGAACGCCTGAAGCCTTTTGTAAATAAGCTGATTGGTCCTTATCAGTGCGGATTCAGGCCAGGGAAGTCCACCGCCGACCAAATCTTCACACTACGGCAGATCCTGGAAAAAACCAATTAATTTCAAGTCGACACTCACCACCTATTTGTCGACTTCAAAGCCGCATACGACAGCGTAATTAGAGACGAGCTATACAACGCTATGTCTACCTTTGACATACCTGCTAAACTCGTAAGACTATGCAGGATGACTTTGGAGACCGCTCGCTGCTCCATCCGAATCGGTGAACACCTTACCGATAGTTTTGATGTCAAAAAAGGATTTAGGCAGGGCGATGCGCTGTCGTGTGATTTTTTCAACATCATATTAGAAATGATTGTGCAAAAATCACTGGCCAATACAAGAGGCACAATCTATTTCAAATCCTCGCAACTCCTTGCATACGCCGACGATATTGACATAATAGGTAGATCAGAGCGAGATGTCAATGAAGCGTTTACGAGCATTGAGTTCGAGGCGGCGAAAGTTGGTCTGGCGGTAAACGAGGGCAAAACTAAATATATGCCGTCATCAAAAAAGGACGCGCAACACCGACGTCTCGGCCAGAACGTTTGTATAGGCAGATATAAGTTCGAGGTAAATAAGGACTTCGTCTACCTTGGCTCCGCAGTGACCTGGAACAACGACATCAGTTCCAAAATCAAACGCGGAATCACTCTTGCCAATCGCTGTTTCTTTGGGCTCAGGAGGCAACTGAGTAATAGAGCCCTCTCCCGAACGACAAAGTTGACTCTAAATAAGACCCTTATCATCCCGGTCCTGTTGTACGGCGCAGAAGCATGGACACTATCAAAAGCGGATGAGGAGGCCCTTGGTCGGTTCGAGAGAAAGATTTTGCGCGTGATTTTTAGGCCTATAAACGCAGACGGGGGATGGATGAGAAGACTCAACCACGAACTTTACGGGCTGTACAGCGACATGAGCCTAGTCAGGCGTCTACGGATTCAACGCCTAAGATGGCTGGGCCATGTAGAGCGAATGGACACCACAGCTCCGGCCCGGAGAGTCTTTGAATCCAACCCCGAGGGACGAAGAAGCAGAGGACGGCCGCCCTTAAGATGGCGCGCACAGGTGGAAGGGGACCTCAGCCAAATGGGTGTGCGGCAATGGAAAAGGCTAGCGAAAGATCGTGCTAGATGGAGGGGCATAAGAATCCCATTAATTTGTTGAAACCAATCGCCGAAGCGGGTATCGGTATTGAGGATCAAATGAATTTCTCGTCAAAGAAATGGCACACAATGGATGTCGATTTAGCTTTTGAAGTCCGCCAAAACGTCATCGATCGATTCTAGTGTCCTGGGAATGTTTGGTGACAAATCTCGGTATTTCATTATGTTTTCAGTCCCGCGCATGGTCTGAAGCCATTTTTTTGTTTTTTTTGAGAAATCTTTATGAATGTCGTCCCGGTTTGAGCGTCCCTCTACTTGTTGACTAATTCCAATATGGGCATTTGTGTTATTCTAGTGAGGTAGCAGTTGCAGCATTAAAATATGACATTTACCTATGTGGAGGGAGCTACCAGCAGCCCTCGAAGACTGTCAGATGTTTTTGCACAAAAACGGGCGTTTTAAAGACGGTGACTGCCTTTAACTGTGCTTCAGATCCCATTATTCATCTTGAAATTCTATTTCTAGGTTGCCGAAATGCTACAAGGACGCGAAAGGGCAAGCGCAATCTGTCTAAACAAATTCATTTATGTCCTTGGTGGCTCTACGGAACGCGGAGTCTCCAATACCGTCGAACGCTACGATTCCGTAACAAATACATGGATTCATGTAAGTTCAATGCTGAATGCACGAACAAACTTCAGTACGGCAGTATTGTTTGGGAAATTATATGCTTGCGGTGGCCACGACGGATGTTCAAACGTTCAGTCAGTTGAGGTATACGACCCGGCCATGAACACGTGGAAATTAATCACACCAATGAACTGCAAGCGATCTAGCCTTGGTCTAGTGACCTATGCCAACAAATTGTGGGCAATCGGTGGTAAGTGCTCCCACAACATTACACATTCCGATCTAACACTGTTGTTGTTTAGGGTACGATGGTAAGAATTACCTTAATTCGTTTGAAGT
Source organism: Eumerus sabulonum (assembly GCA_951905685.1). NCBI lineage: Eukaryota > Metazoa > Arthropoda > Insecta > Diptera > Syrphidae > Eumerus > Eumerus sabulonum. The sequence goes on from OX645060.1 coordinate 15,374,940, forward strand.
CTACGATCCGGAGACTAACAAATGGGCGTTTGAGCTACCAATGAACATACCGAAATCTTGTATAGGTGCGGGCGTCGTTCCTGCTTAACTCCGTTATTGTCTGGTTATTAAAAATGATTTTCATGCGCATTTGTGTGGTATTTTTTCCAAACACATTTTCAGATTTCTCGCCTTGGTCTTCTCAATGGAGCTGTAGCTATCCGGGACCGATTTTTCTGCCGCTCTCCTTTAGGTGAATAAAATACCGAATAGAAAGCATACATCCATGATTGCACTCAACATGCCGAGACGCCAACAACGATACTCGATACGAGCACCCAGACGCAAACACTGGTCCATTGTACTCCAGACAGACACCTTACATTACTGTATTTTCCCCGTTTTCCGGAGAAAAACTTGAAGAAGCTTCAGTGATGTAGAGCTAAGGGATTCGGCACACACCACGTCGGCTCCAAGGGTGCGCCACCGTGCGCGAGCAAAGGCGGGACAATCACAGAGGAAATGCTCTGCAGTATCATCCTCCTCTTCGCCACATGCAGCACAGGTAGGCGTCTCACTGATGCCGAGCACGTAGAGATGCTTGGCAAAAGTGTAATGGCCCGTGATAACTCCCACAAACCTTCTGCAGTCGATTCTCCTCAAAGACAGGAGGAATGCTGCAGATTTTTTGCAGACATCAGGGCATACGCGCTTAGTCATCCTGCAACCCGGACAATCCCTCCATCTACGGTTGTGTGTGTTATATACACAATCGTTAATGTAGGAATTTACCGTGGACGCAGTTAGACCTAGAGCGGGTTCAGGTCCTGAGAAGCTCTCCTCTGAACCCATTCTAGTGAGTTCATCAGAGGTCTCATTTCCTAGGATCCCAGAGTGGCCTGGAACCCATACAAGCTGTAATGAATTCAGTCTGCCGACACTGTTCAAGAAGGACTTGAGTTCAAGCACTAATTTGGAGGTAGTTAACCCATTTAGACCCAAATTATTTTTTTTCTTCCAATTTTGATAATTTTTTATATGTATGCTGGTATTCCGCTGTAAAACAAAAAACCGAGTCGACATATTTTTCCTGTTAGTGGAAGTGGAGTTATGGGGCGTTGCGAAAACGCAACGCTGGGTCCAAGTACACACATACAATTTTTTTTTATTTAATTTATTTCACTTTTAAAAAAACCAATAAAATAGAAATAGAAAATAACATAAAATAAAAACAAGTTGGACTACTTAATAAGATCGGCATGAAAAGCCGCAAAACACTTGTCATGAAGTGCAACATCGCAATTTCCACACCTTTTCACGGTTTGACTTCCACAAAATCGACATCGTAACCTCCTGTTAGAATGCTCCATTGCATGATTTCCATTTCGAATAAACGTGTTTACCTTTGAGTGACGTCCACCACCCAATGGCGCCCAACCGTACTTTGCATCGATTGCCGAAACTATTTGACGTCGAAACTCCAACGAATCCAATTTTACACCATAACTTCTTGAAAGTGTCCAGGCATTTACCACCGCTACGTCTAACATCCACATAAAAATAGGACAGTACCACTTCTTTCCGCGAGTTGAAATTCTATAATTAGACACGTTGTTGTCCAATTGGTCAACTCCGCCCATATATTTATTGTATTGCTTGTTGACAAAGGGTTGCGGAACTTCACATCTTGCTTTGGTTTGACTGTTGAATCTCTTGGCACCACCAATAGGATAAACTCCGTGCACATTAGAAAGCATTGAGACGGTCTGATTGTCTTTCCAACGAGTAAGAAGAAGTTGATTGTTCTTGTCAACGAAAGATTGGTGGACTCCCCTTTCCTCCCTGTTAAACTTCTTCTTATCAACCATTTTTATGTTTTTCAACCTGTTTTCTCTTAGAGTTCCCGTGCCACCGCATCCAATTTTAGTGAGCTTGTTGGTTAGGTCAGGGCTCGTAAAAAAGTTGTCATAAAAATAGGAAAAAGGAACATCAGGGTATTCCTGCCTTATAATCGTGGCTAAGCTTAGCACGACGTATTCGCCAAGAAAAATAGAGGCGTGCCTATTTGGATTGCGTCCTTGATATAACTCAAATTGTATGCAGTATCCAAGACGAGTTGCTGCCACCCATGCTTTGTATCCAAATCGTACTGGCTTTAAACGCATGAATTGCTTGCACGGATTCCTACCAAAATACGGGATCATAGCTTCATCAACGGATACCTGCATTTCAATCGGAGCATACTTCACAAACATTCTATTCAAATGATCGGCTAGCGGTCTTATCTTAGCCATTTTATCCGAAGTATCAATACTATTGTTGTTACAAAAATGTATGTTTGTAAATATGTCACAGAATCGATTTCTGCGCATGGCCTCTGAAACCAATTCATTATGACAATCTGTACGATTTTCCCAAAACATTCTTCTTCGCGGCATTGGAACGTAGCCCGAGAGAATAACGATTCCAATAAAAACGTACATTTCTGCTTCTGATACGTCTAAGTTTTTACATTTCTCTGCTGCATACATATTGGTAAAGCTTGCAATTTCTCGGATAATATCTTCATTGAAAAATAGCTGGAAGAATTCAAATGGGTGGCTCTCAGCACTCAACGTTAAAGGAGACAGTAATGCTCCTTCCCATGGTTTGAATTTGTAGTAAAGCGAATTTAGGTGCAAGTTATCCTCATTACCTTCGCGCCAGCTTTGCTCCACTTTACTCATGTTTATCCAATCTTCCTCTACATCAACAACTTTATTTCTTGAACTTACTTCCACCTCTGATAAGAGCTGGTTGGAGTTCATCCTATTGGGATCAGCACAATCCTCTTCTCCAGAATCTTCGTCTGTTACTGGGCCATCTGTAGGGGGCAGCAAGAATATAGTTTCGGGAGTTTCATTATTGAATTCGAGCTCGTCCAAAATCTCGGATAGTGTCAACGGTTTCTTCCTAAAATAGAATAAAACATTGTGTGTTTTATATGTACATTGACCCAGCGTTGCGTTTTCGCAACACCAGTATTTATGAGGTCAGTAAATGTAGACCAAATCCATATATTCGCATTTATTTACTTTATTCTTATGCTTGATATGTAAAGCAACCAAATAAGTAAATGGTATTTGTATTCTTGCACACAATTTTACTTACCAGGTATTTGTATCCATTGAAATTTTTTTTTTTTCAAAATAAAATTATCTCTCGCAAAAATATACTCCTAAAGAACAACTCCACTGGATTACAACAGGAAAGATACTGTGACTATACACGAAAACTCACGCACAATGAAATAGAAGAAAAAAACATTCCATGAAAATAACGGTACAGACAAAACAAATCATGAACTGACATGCTGTTTAGTGTTGCGAAAACGCAACGCTGGGTCTAAATGGGTTAAGGGGTTACACACGGCTTTTAATGCAGCTTGGCTGTCACTACATACGCATATGCTTTCCCCCTTCCACCTGTGCTTCACAACATAGTGCATGGCCATTAGGATTGCGTATATCTCTGATTGGCAGCAACCGACGAGGCGTACCAAAAGGCGCTGCAGAAGCGAGCCAGAAGAAGGGAGGAGAAAAAACTACTGCGACAAAAGAAAAGAATCTTCGCAGCCTCCCAGTTCAAGGATATCGAGGAGTCTAGGGATAAACATAAAATACGAGCCTTTTACAAGAAAGCCAATGGCCTTGCAGGAGGCTTCAAAAAGGGCACCCTGGCTCTTCGAAACTGCGAGGGTAATCTTGTCACTGACCCGCAGGGAATAGTGGATGTATTTAAGCAGCACTTCCAGCAGCTGCTTAACGAGCATGACCAAGAGAGAGTGGGAGGGACCGAGGAAATCCCAACTCCAGCCGCTGAAGTAGTCTTCCCACCCAGCATAGAAGAAGTCGGCACAGCCATTCAGAAGCTGAAGAACAACAAGGCCGCAGGCTCAGATGGCTTGCCATCAGAGCTCTTCAAGGCTGGCGGCGATGTTCTGGTAGGGAGCATGCACCAGATATACCAGCTCTATATGCCCCATCCACAAAAAAAGCGATCCTACCTCTTGCCAGAACTATAGAGGTATATCCCTGCTCAATGTCGCATACAAGATCCTGTCCAGCGTATTGTGTGAACGTCTAAAACCATTTTGCACCGCACAAATCGGCAGCTAACAGTGCGGCTTCGGGCCCGGCAAATCAACTATAGACCAAATTTTCACACTTCGACAGATCCTGGAAAAGACCAACGAGTTTCGAATTGATACACACCATCTTTTCATCGATTTCAAAGCCGCATACGACAGCATTCATCGTGAAGCACTGTTTAGGGCGATGGCCGAATTCGGGATCCCGGTAAAACTGATCCAGTTGTGTCGCGCCACGCTAAAAAACACGCGATGCACCGTGCAACTCAGTTCTAGGACATCGGAACCATTCGAAACATGCACCGGATTTCGGCAAGGAGATGCGCTGTCATGTGACTACCTCAACCTGGTGCTGGAGCAGATAGTGCGACGGGCAGGCGTCAACAGGGAAGGCACTATCTTTTACAAGTCCATCCAGCTGCTAGGATACGCGGATGATATCGACATCATCGCGTGTTCTCGCCGTGGCATTGTGGAAGCATTCAGGGCGATTGAAGAACAGGCGAAACGAGTTGGTCTTAAGATCAATGAGGACAAAACGAAATATGTACATGCTGTGAAGCAAAAACCAATCCGTCGCTCACCACCTGGGACAAAACATAACAATTGACAGCTACAATTTCGAGGTAGTTAAGGAGTTTATCTACCTCGGGGCAAACGTAAATTCCACAAATGACACCACAGTGGAGATCCGGCATAGAATCGCCCTTGGCAACCGCTGCTACTTCGGCTTGTCCAAACAACTGGGGTCAAAACTCCTCACTCGAAAGACCAAGGTCATGCTTTACAAAACGCTCATTCTGCCAGTCTTGCTGTACGGAGCCGAAAGCTGGACGATAAGCAGGACAGCGGAGCTGATTTTGGGTACTTTCGAAAGAAAAATTCTGCGCCGGATATTTGGTCCTGTCTGTGAGGAAGGTGAATGGAGAAGAAGACACAACCGCGAACTCTACGAGCTGTACAACGATGTGGATGTAGTCCGGAAGGCAAAGACCCGTCGACTACACTGGCTCGGCCACATCGAGCGCATGGACATCAACGCTCCAGCTAAGAGGGTCTTCGACTCCGAGCCTCCTGGTTCGAGTTCGAGAAGAAGAGGAAGACCGAACCTCCGGTATGAAGACCAAGTAATCGCGGATGTAAGACATCTTGGTCTTGACAACTGGAAGCAGCGTGCCCGGGACCGTCAAGGATGGAAGGCAGCTATAGCTCAGGCTCAGATCCTCCATGGATCGCAGGCCTGATAAGTAAATAAGTAAGTAAGAACTTGGTCAGCGATAAAATGAAGGCGCGATACGACTTGAGGGCGAATTCTTCTGGATTCGAGACCGGACGATTGGTATTGCTGTACAACTCACAACGAAAAAAAGGCTTGTGCCCCAAATTGCAATCAGCCTGGGACGGACCATATGAGGTCATCAAGAAACTCAATGACGTGGTATACCGGATACAGCAGATGGGAAACCGACGGGCGAATGTCCACGTAGAGAGGTTAGCACCGTATTACGGAGAAGGATCCAATCGCTTGTTCGAGGACGAACAAGTTTAGGAGGAGGGCAGTGTTGCGGAGATGCAAACGGACGGTTAAGTTCGAATTTCGCTGTCGAAGTTCGAAAGCTCTGTGGAAGCGGGGATTGGAATGATGTTAACTTCCAATGGAATTGTCAGAGCGTTCTAGAGATTTCCGAAGTGGAACTTCCAACGGCGAACGTTCGAGAAGGTGGACCTAGAGCTATATAAGCGCAAACACTCGCCCTCGACATTCATTCAGTTTGTGGTATCGAAATTGTGTGACAAGTCGGTGTGATCAAACAGTGTGAAAATAAGAGCTCTCAATAAAGGTTTGTTTGTGTAATAAAGTTTAAAGTGGATAGTATTGGATAATAAAGAAAAGTGGTGAAGCTGCACAGATAATTGATCTGTGGTGAAACAAAGAAATAAAAGTGTGAGTGTTTCAATTTAAATAAAAAGGACAATTGTAGTTTATCGCAATCCAGTGGTGCGAACCCTATTCGGTGTGGGATCGAATAATTTCGTAACAATATATAACGTACGTTGAAACCGTCCTTAAATTCAAATTCAAAACAACAAGTGAACATGTCTCTCCCCAGTATAATTGGTGTTAATGTGATGGGTGTTAAATGGTTCCACGATCGATCTTCGATCGAATTACCAGTTTTTCCAGACAGAGAGATTGTAGGCAAATATGTCAAAAATTAGTGCAAGCCATCAGAGTCTTGGCGTCTCTATCACTATCTCTGCTGCACAGCCATATGCACAAAAACAAAATGTATTGGCTGCAGCGACACGTCTCTTAAGCGGGGTTCACACTATGCGATTTGTCCATAGATAAAAGAACAAGATGGAAAACCTTCGTACGTCTGGCCTGTGATCCCCGAAGGGGTTGGTGTTGCTTTTGTACTACACACCGATACTATACGTGTTATTTTCCGTTTAAAAACGACGTTTTTGACTAACGCAATGATAGTCTCAAGACGTCGATGTCTATGCCCATATCACAATACTGCGTTGGTGCGTGCTTCGAGTGACGTTTAACATCCAACACAAGTAATTCAATGGGGCAGCCTTAAATACTGCGTTGGGGCGAGGCTCCTTACGATTGTCACAAAATAAGAGAAAAATGAGAGCGAGAGAGCACGTAACACACGTAACCAAAGCAGACACAAGTCAAACACGTTGGAAATTTCTGTGCGTTTGAACAGCTGTTGATATGTTTGCTGTGCATTGATGTGTATGAGCTGTATCTGTGCATTTTGTGGTTTATGTTTGTGGTGTTAAATTGAATTGCCATTTTCGCGCATGCGTCGAAGCATTTCTCGTAACACAGAAGGAAGCTTGCACCAACGCAGTATTGTGATAAGGTCATTAGAGTCAAGACGTCGGAACAAGCCAGAATGACATTGCCAAGACGCCGTCGAACCGCAATGCGTTTGTAGGGGCTATCTGTCAAAGTGCCTGTCAAAGCATTTAGATTGCCATCTTTATGTATTTATCTATGGATTTGTATATACGATTTGCTTGATGACCTTGCTTGATGGGCCAAATCGTAGAGTGTGAACGGTCGTCCGACATGTCGTCAAATTTGTCGTATGGAAGTTCAAATGTTTCAACTTTTTGACTTACTTGATCGACTTGTCGTAAGGTGTGAACAGTTGCCGTACAACTTCAGAGCATTTTTTCACTTTTGCTTGTGCGTTCAGAGAATCAACACCAACTTTGAGCGGAATGAACGATATGACTTCAAACAAAGAAAAATAATTTCGGTTTGATTTTTTCATATGAGGAATTATTTTTCTCAGTAACTCATCATACGTTCCTAACAATTCGCAAATAATTACGAAAATCCTCTGGCAAATTTTGGTGAAATTCTCTTAACAGTTACCGATGAGAAATTATTACGTTTTCCGACCCATGGTTTAATCCACATTCGCTTTTTTTCTTCATTTTCGAGTATTTCATCAATAATCATCCCTGTAACCAGAGCAGGCGCCGCCATGTTAATACTTCGAAATTTCTATCGCAAGTGAAGTCTGTCAACAAGTTGTATGGTGTGAGCGCTAAGCATTATTTGGTCGTCAAGCAAATCGCTTGATAAATCGTTCAATGTGAACCGCGTTTTAGAGTCAGGACGTCGCACAGTGGGGCAGAATGCCCTGAAAGTTGGCATTAAATCTACCGACAAAGCTAAAAATTTGAAACTTGGCATAATTGCTCTTTGTGATATTACAAAAATATTGTGGAAGTTACTTATGGCCACGCCCACTAAAACGCCCACTTGAAGGAAAAAACTTTTCGTACGCATATAACATAATGAATGTGTCTTACAAACCTAATTAAACGAAATTTAGTAAACTAAAAAGCCACAGAATCTTAATAAAGAATACATAGGACGTGGATTCTGCCAAATTATTTTTGGGCCGGAAGCTAAACGAAGAGGAACAAGGCATGTGATAAACACTGCTGAATCATCTGCATCCAATTTCTGATAAGCTTGCTTATACGAACTGTGACCGGTGCTGCCATCAAAGCCCCATTTAGAATACAAGTATACATTTTTTAATTCTTCGTAGCTTAGGAAATTGATTACGTCTTTTTGAACAGCTATTAAACGTTTAACTGTCAAGTTAAGCAAACTCCGAAATACAAGATTTTCCGGGTTCCGGATAGCAATGTTTTTTACACTCCTGAATAATTTTGTACGAAGGGAAAATTTTGGGAGCTTTTGATCGTATGATTTCATACTGAAACCGGGACAAATTGGCTTCAATAATCATTGCCAAAGCTTCTTCACCATTCATTGAAGTTGATTCAAAAGACTCACTTAAAATTCTTTTATATTTTTCAGCATGGCTTGGATTGGTGGTAACATTGCGAATGATTTTTACAGCCCCCGATTGCCCAGAAGCTCTCAAACCCGTTTCAGTCGCGTATGCCAACTCGCAAAGGGGCGTAGATTTCCCCAGCTCTTCAGTTTTTTGTCGTTTTGTTCTATCTGAAACGTGCTCAAACAAAATTTTCGGACGACTACGCCTAAAATTTGCAGAGCATGTAAAAAGAATAGGCGTTTTAAGCCAAGTACTATTGTTTTTTTAAGAACCGTGCCTCTATTCGACAAGCTTTATCCCAGCGGGATTTAAATGTTCAAAACCTCCACTGCCTCTAACCCGTCTTTCAATTTCTTGTCTTAAAAACTCTATTTGACTACCGTTTCCTGGCAAATTTGAGCTCTCCATTATATCGCACATGTTTTGCCTTGTAATAGAGAACGTTTTGGAAGGTGTCCGGCCTGAAAGGAGATACGAAAAATGTATTCTGCTCGAAAGGGAGCAAATTGGAGCAAACAAAAATTCTATATTCTAAAAGTAGACAAAACGCTGAATACAACGGTGTATAACACTTTGCAGCAACTCCCGGCTAACACAACTTAAAGCTTCAGGATTTCAGATAAATGCAAAAATAATACATCTTCCTACACTCTTTTCTATTTTCAACCGCAAACTAAGACAACAAAAAAATATTCTTTTTGTTAAGTGAAAACTTAAAAATCACACCTGAGCTTGCTGATTCCGTGACACAAAAATGTATTTCGATCCAACTAACGGTAAAAAAATCACACACAATTAACTAAAACGCTTCAAACACAAAAAACCCGTCCGTATTCGATGTAAAAACTGAACGCATTGCTCATTTGAGACGATCTGCGGAAGATCACATGACTCAAATGAAAGCTCTCTTTCTCATTTCTAATTCACTGTCATATTAGAAAGAGAAATAAACAGTTAAGGGCTAACCATAATAGGCAGAAGCGAGCATATGCAAGCAGAGGGGAATGTCTTTTTACATGCAAAGCATATACTTACTTACTTAGGTGGCGCTACAGTCCGTGGTGAACCTGGGCCTCAACCAACAAGCGTCTCCAGCCGGCACGGTCTTTGGCCAGCTGTTTCCAGTGCCGCACGCCCAGTTGGTTGAGGTCCCTTTCCACCTGCGTGCACCACCGCTGAGGCGGCCGTCCTCTGCCGCGCCTTCCTTCCGGAGTGGATTCGAAGACTTTTCGGGTCGGAGCTGTATCTTCCATGCGCTCTACATGGCCTAGCCACCTTAGACGCTGTATCCGTAGACGTCGTACCAGGCCGATGTCGCTGTACAACCCGTACAGTTCTTCGTTATATCTTCTCCTCCATACACCGTTTGAACAAACGGGACCGTAGATAGTGCGCAGAATTTTCCTCTCGAGACGACCAAGGGCATCTTCATCCGCTTTTGTTAAGGTCCAGAGCCTCTGCGCCGTAAAGGAGGACTGTGATGATCAGGGTCTTATATAGTGTCACCTTGGTTTTCCGAGAGAGGGCTCTACTTCTCAATTGCCTCTTGAGCCCAAAGAAACAGCGGTTGGCAAGAGTGATTCTGCTTTTTATCTCAGCGCTGGTGTTGTTGTCGCTGGTAATCAGTGAGCCAAGGTAGACGAATTCCTTGACCACTTCAAAGTTATATCCGCCCATGGTGACGTTCTGGCCAATACGTCGGTGTTGTCCGTCTCTTTTAGATGAGAGCAGATATTTAGTTTTACCCTCATTAACCTTGAGACCCATCTTAGCCGCTTCTACCTCAATGCTCACAAAAGCCTCATTGACGTCTTGCTGTTTTCGTCCAATTACGTCAATATCGTCGGCGTACGCAAGCAATTGCGTAGACTTGAAATAGATCGTACCTCTTGTGTTGGCCAGTGACTCTTGCACAATCTTTTCAAGCACGATGTTGAAAAAGTTGCACGACAGCGCGTCGCCCTGCCTAAATCCTTTTTTAACATCAAAGGTCTCGGTATGCTCATTACCGACCTTAATGGAGCAACGAGAATTCTCCATTGTCATCCTGCACAGTCGGACGAGTTTGACAGGGATGTTAAAACTAGACATGGCTTTGTACAGCTCGTCTCTATATACGCTGTCATACGCGGCCTTGAAATCGACGAAGAGGTGGTGAGTGTCGATTTGGCATTCCTGGGTCTTCTCCAAGATCTGCCGTAGCGTAAATATTTGGTCTATTGTGGATTTACCTGGCCTGAAACCACACTGATAAGAGCCGATCAGGTTATCCACAAACGGTTTCAGGCGTTCACACAATACGGCAGAGAAGATCTTATATGCGATGTTAAGGAGACTTATTCCCCTATAGTTGGCGCAGTTATAGGGGTCTCCTTTCTTATGGACCGGGCAAACGATGCTGAGATTCCATTCGTCGGGCATGCTTTCCTCCGACCATACCTTGCAGATGAGATGGTGCATGCACCTTACCAGCTCATCTCCAGCCGCCTTAAAAAGCTCAGCAGACAGGCCGTCTGCGCCAGCGGCTTTATTAGACTTAAGTCTTGATATCGCTATTTTGACTTCGTCTAGGTCGGGTGGACCGAATTCTGTTACTTCGTGGTCCATTGCGAATGGCTCGTTCTGCCTGACAGCGGTATCTTGTCTATCATCGCCGTTATACAGTCTGCAGAAGTGGTCTTTCCAAATCCTCAGCATCGACTGCGACTCTACTACCAATTCTCCATTTTCATCCCTGCAGGCCGCCACTCTGGCTTTGTAGCCATGGCATGTTCGTTTTACCTTGTTGTAAAATTTACGGGCGTCATTCCTGCGGAAGCATCTCTCCATCTCCTCGATCTCACGCTTTCCGTGCTCTCTCTTCTTTCTTCTGAAAAGCGTGTGTTCCTCTCTTCTCTTCTGCTCATAGATTTCGCGAGCAGCTCTCGTCCGTCGTTGCAACACGACCTTATATGCCTCTTGTTTTGCTGCATGGGCTTGTTCGCATTGTTCATCGAACCAGGGGTTTCTAGGTGGTGGCTGTTTGAAACCCAGCACCTCTGAGGCAGCATCTCTGACGGCGCTCTGGCAATGAGCCCATTCCTGCTCTATTGTTTGCGCTGCTCTGGGCGGATTTTGAGAGAGCTTTGAGGAGACACGATCGGCAAAGATTCTGGCAGTCTCTTGCGACTGTAGCTTTCCATCGTCAAACTTACGTTGTCCTACTCGACTCCTAAGCATTCTTGATATCCTCATTCGTACCTTGGCTACAACAAGGTAGTGGTCCGAGTCGATGTTGGCCCCTCGGAAGGTTCGTACGTCGAGAATACAGGAGGAGTGTCTGGCGTCGATCGCAATATGATCAATCTGGTTGGTGGTCGATTGATCACAAGACCGCCAGGTACCCTTGTGGATGTTTAGATGGGGGAATCGCGTGCTTGCTACAAGGAGGTTACGCCCCGCTAGGAAATCGATTAGCCTTAATCCGTTGTCGGATTTGGTGTTATGGAGGCTATGCTTTCCTATGATCGACTCAAATATGTCCTCCTTGCCCAGTTTTGCATTAAAATCTCCTAGGACTATTTTTGTGTCGTAGCTGGGACATTGGGCATATGTTCTGTCTAGGAGATCGTAGAATTCTTCTTTGAGTCGATCGTCCTTTTCTTCCGTTGGGGCGTGAGCGCATATTAAGCTAATGTTTCCAAATTTAGCTTTGATGCGGATTGTTATGAGGCGTTCGCTTACATCTCGGAAGCTTAAGACTTTTTGTCGGAGTCTTCCTCTAAAAACGAATCCGCACCCGAATAGGCGCTGTTTGTTCTCCTTGTAGCAGTTCCCGTAGTAGATGTCGCAGTTTTTCATCCGTTTTTTGCCTGGTCCATCCCATCGCACTTCTTGGAGTGCGGTTATATCTGCTATATAGCAGTTGAGGGTTTGCTCCAATTGATCGCCTGCACCCGGTCTGTTAAGGGACCTCACATTCCTGGTGCAGACTCTCAAGTCCGTTAGTCGTTTGCAGGGGTCGTCAGCTTTGTATCCGTCCGTTTTTTTTTTACGTTTTAAAAGCAGGGAACAGGGACAGAGATCGAAGCTGGCGCTTGCCATGTTAAACGCGATCAACTTCTTTGCTCTGTTTGCTCGCTCCCTCCCTCCCATGCAAAGCATATGACATACCCATAATGGGAATTTACGAAGTTTCGTTAAATGTTCGTTAACTGATGCGAGCAGACGGAAGGTCTTCATGAAAGAAGACATTCCGTACGGAATTTTGACAGCTGATAGTGAAAGGAACCAAAAGTACAATAAAGAAACACTTTTTAGTTTTTAATGGTTTTAATCTATTTCCCATTGTTTTATTTTCCATTTTTCTCACTTTTAATAACACGATTGTACCCACACCGAAAGTAAACAAACCGAATAAAATCCATTTGACAGTTCCTTTCCTTCTGCTCGCTTATGTTCGTTATGGGTAACTTGACTTTTCGTTGAAACAGAGGGGAGAATATCGTTCGGTTCTGACGTAAGCTTCTGCTTGCTTCTGCCTATTATGGTTAGCCCTTTAGTTTAATACCAAATTCACCTTCGAAATTTCATTTTCTGCCAGTTAAATGGCTTTTCTGCCCCACTGTGCGTCGGAACAAGGCAGAATGACATAGTCAAGACGCCGTCAAACCGCAACGCGATTGTAGGGGCTAGTTGTCAAAATGCCTGTCAAAAGCCATCAGATGCCATCTTGTTCATTTATCTATGCTTTCGACGTACGTTATGCATCATGGTGTGCGAGCCCGAAGGCACCAGGGAAGATAATATCCAGGGATAAACGGGCAGACGTACGAAAGTTTGGTATCTCATTCTTTATCCCTGATGATATCCCTGGAAGGCACCGTCGCACTCGCATGCAACAGGTCGCGTTAGATAGTCCCAGACAGTGATTTGATTACCATTTAGCATTTAACATTCATAATCAGGGATATCATCTGGATATCATTATCCCTGATCACAGATTATAGACGCATTCGCTTGATAATTTCTGTTGCAAAATCCTAAGCCTGTGCAGTGTGCTCTTCTGAATAAAAACGAAATGCAAAAGTTCCATAACGACTGTCTGTTTAGCGGGAGCCTGCCGCTGATGAATGAGCTGCGGCGTCAGGGAAAATTCTGTGATGTTACGCTAAAGGTGAGCCGAAGCCATTTTGAGTATCTACGATCTTTATTTTAAGTACCTAAACGTTTAGGTGAAGGACCAGTCCTTCTCCGCTCATAGAATCGTTCTGGCTGGAGCGATTCCATATTTCCGTGCAAAGTTCACCAATAACATGGCCGAGGGACAAATGGAAGAGATTACACTGAAAGAGATTCAGCCCTGGTAAGTGACCAGTCTGACTTATAAGAATTCCTTCACTTCCTCTACTTGGGTCTAGTGTCCTCGAGAGTTTGATCAGTTACGCGTACACTGCTACTATTCAAATCGACAGGGAAAATGTTCGGAATCTGTTGGTGGGCGCGTCGTTCCTTCAATTGTATAAAGTGAGAGATGCCTGCGCGGACCTCCTCACCTCATAGTTCGTATACCCGTAAATGTTGTTTTACAAAATCCGATGTAAATTTTCCATTTTAGTTTTAATGCTCATGATGTCCTAAGCCTTCGTCAGTGGGGCCACTCCTTGCATTGCAACAACTTGGTTCATGCAGCCGACTTATACGTAAACAGGCATTTCTCCGAAATCGCGGAATCGCAGGAATTCCTTCTCCTTACCTCGGACCAAATAATCGAAATTATTCAGCGAGATGAATTGGAGGTTGTCAGTGAGGAAATAGTATTTGAAGCTTGCATGCGATGGGTAAAGTACAACAGGGAAGAACGATCGGATCAGTTTCCGGCAGTTCTCTTGAAAGTTCGTTTGTCAATGTTAACGCCGCTGTTTCTGGTCGATCATGTGTGCACCGAGGAACTTGTTGAAACATCGCCCGAGTGCAGGAAGCTTGTTGATGAGGCAAAGCATTACCACTTGTTGCCGGAGCGAAGGCCACAATTAATGAGTTTCGGGTAAGGTTATAGGGGAGGTATTATAAAGTATGAATCAAATGAGTGTAATTCCAGGATGAGACGTCGCTGTACCTATGAACAGATTTTTATTATAGGATTAAGCGCTGATAAGTTTGCAACAGTTGATATATTTGACACCTTTACTGGGAAAGTGACGGAGGGACTATCAATTGGGGTGAAGAACGCACGGTAGGTTCTATTGTAAATTACCTAATAGCCAGGTGTAGAAGCAAAGTAGGCCCACTTCCTAGTGTTATATCTACTATTCTCGGTTTATGTTTGCAGGTTTCTAAGGGGAGCGGCAGTTGGTACAAAGGTATACCTGTTCGATGACGATGTGCTAATTTATGATTACAAAGAGAAGAAATGGTCGAGGGGCTGTAGTATTCCCTCGTCGCGAAGGTAATTTAACTTTTCAGTTTACTATCAAGTAATTCGACCTTCGTTATAAACATCCATTTTGAGACCCCTTGTAAGCCTCTGCTTGATAAAGCTGTCTGAATACCGTCGCGGTTTGACCGCCCCTTACTTAACGACTAGCTACAAAATAGGTAAGGCTTAACGAAATTATTTAATTTCCATTTGTGTTATTGCAGATGGACAGCAGTTGCAGCATTAGATGGTGATATCTACCTGTGTGGAGGGTTGTATGATTACCAGCAGTCGTCGAACACTGTCAGCTGTTTTTGTGCAAAAACGGGCGTTTTGCGGACGGTGATTTAGCTCTAAACTGCCATTTAGGTCTCATTACTCACCTTGAAACTCTACTTCTAGGTTGCCACAATGCTGCAAGGACGCGAAAGGGCAAGCGCGATCTCCCTAGACAAATTCGTTTATGTCCTTGGCGGTTATTTTGAAAATTCGACTTTGGACTCAGTCGAACGCTACGATCCCGCAAGAAACATTTGGGAAAGCGTGAAGTCAATGTTCAACGAACGTAGAAACTTCGGTACAGCAACTCTAAATGGGAAATTGTTCGTTTGCGGTGGCTACGACGGAGAATCATGCTTACAATCAGTTGAGGTATACGACCCGAATACGGACACGTGGAATTCAGTCGCACCAATGAATCAAAAGCGAGGTAATTTTGGTCTGGTTTCCTACGCCAATAAATTGTGGGCAATCGGTGGTAAGTGCTCCCTCGTCAAAGCAAATTTCGATCTTATACACTGTGGTTGTTTAGGGAGCGATGATGAAGGAGAGCTCACTTCGGTTGAAGTCTATGATGCGGAGGCTAACAAATGGACGTTTGCGACGCCAATGAATGTACCGAAATGTTGTATTGGGGCGGGCGTCTTTCCGGCTTATTAAAATTAGTTATACGCGAGTTGTGTGGTATTTTTTTCAAACACGTTTTCAGATTTCGATTCTTATCAAAATAGTGCTATGGATGTACACAGCCTTATCCTCTCCTACGGATCACTTGTATGGTTGCCTGCCAGAGGTTGACCGGCATTGGTGTAACAGGTGCCATTCGGTCCAGTCCTCCCTCTGAACTTCCACATAAAATATACCGCAACTTGCAGCTCAATTAGGCTCAGAGAATCCGGTTTCTGGTAAGGTGTTGTACCTGCTAGCTGAAGACCTGGCTTGGGTACTACATATATCAATCGACTTCATAACACCCAAGTCCATTTCACATCCAGAATGTTATGGAAAAAATGGATTGCACCTCACGAACCATCAGGTAGCGTTTTTTTGTCGACGGCTCACAGATAGAGTGCGAAGTCGGCTAAATATCTCCAAATCATTTCGACTTCCGGATTCTGCTAGTGTGTTCCATGCGGAAGTACTAGCGATTAAGGAAGTTTGCAAGATACACATCCGTTATCCCATTACTAAGAGAGAAGTTGCTGTTTGAATAGGCAAACAGTCAGCCATCAAGGCTCCTAATTCACACATCATACATCCAAACAGCGTAAAGACGAAATCACCTGTGTAGGCGATTATTTCAACATCACTCTTCTGGGTTCCACCATAGCGACATAGAGCGAAACGAAAACGCTGATGCGCTGGCAAGGCACGCCTTTACTCGCGATAGTTCCCTGGCGGAGGCAGTATCCCATCCCATAGAACTGGCCAAAGAACACATTTTTCTACATTTCCTTTTAAAAGCGAACTCTAGAGTGAGCACTCTGAGAAACTGTGTCATAAGAAGAAGGATATGGCCTTCCTATAATACAAAAATAATTCACGACCTAACTAACAGAAATCTACTGAAGATTGCTACTGAGTTGTAGCTATCAGTACTGGCCATTGGCCTGTCGGCATTCACACTGCCAAGTTACAAGAACCCGTCGGAAAACGAAACCCTTAACCATTTCCTTTGCGAATGCCCGGCTCTAGCTAAACCGTCTTTGTCGACCTGTCAGAGTTCAGTAACATAGAATTCTCCAACATCATTTGATTTCTCAACTCCACCGGATGGATTTGAAACAGAAGTCGACACACTATGTCACTTGAGCGGTGGCATCAAAACGGCGCACACGCGCTAATTGGGCCTAGATCTCTCTGATACCGGCGGCCTACCTACCTACCTTAAGGTCATGTATACTGAATACTCTGAATGGTGTATACTGTATGTGTACTGAATACTTGAATTTCCGATTACTTTGCCGCTCTGTCCAAGGCAGGTGTGAATAAGAGACCGAGGTCCAATGGAAAGCGCGTATTAATAAGGAAGTGTTTGCTCTCTAAGCTGTAAGAAAGTGGTGGGCAGAAGGTGGGGTTTCCAACCAAGCATTATGCACTGGCTCTACACAGGCCCATCCTCCTATATGGCATCGTAGTCTGGTGGAGTGCTCTGGACAAAGCAGCCTACCGAAACCTTCTGGGGAAGGTTCAAAGATCGGCCAGTTTATATAAGCGGAGCGATCAGATCAACCCCCACGAAGGTCCTAAGTATCTTATTACATTTTGCACCGTCGGACCTCTTCAGCAAGCAAGTTGCTGCCTACGCGGCCCTACGGATTAGGGGCATAGAAAAATGGCCCACATTACAAAAAGGCCATACTACCATCCTTAAGCACTTCGAAGTAACCATGGGCACAGACTACATCATCCCGCAGAATGTATTCATTAGGAACTTCGAAGTTGTCCTTCCATCCAGGAAGGAATGGGATGAAGGAAACCTTATACCAAAGGACTCGATCTCCCTCTATACCGATGGCTCCAAAATGGAGTCGGGTGTAGGTAGTGGAGTCTTCTCCAAGGAACTTAACCTCAACCTATCTTTCAGACCCCCAAATCACTGTAGAATGTATCAGGCAGAATTAACAGCGATAACGGAGGCCCTTGCATGGCTCAGGATCAATGTAATATCCGCTAAGGATATCATCATTTGCACAGTTAGCCAATCTGCGATAAAATCCCTGGCCGCGGTAACCCAAAGACATCCCTAGATAGTCGCCTATCTCTAGACGAGATGGCTGAACAGTTCAACATTAAAGTACTGTGGGTTGCCGGGCATAGGGTATTCCAGGAAACTGCGCGGCCGACGAACTCGCAAAGTTAGGGTCAAGCCCATTCAGTCTTCCTACCCTCGGGTAGCTAGAAACACCAATAAGTACGGTAAAGCACATGATAAAACTTCGAACCATAGAGGCGATCAATCTCTATTGGAATGAAAGTAATATCGGCTTTATCACTAAACAAATGTGGCCTAAGTTAAACCTAGGACGAACAAGGGACCTAGTAGCAACCAAAAGGGCAACTTTAAGCACTCTAGTGGGTGTCATTACAGGTCATTGCATCATTGGAAAACACACCACTAGACTAGGGCTGTCCTCCAATGACTTCTGCCGCTTCTGCATGGACGAGGAGGAAGATGAATCAGTACATCACCTTCTCTGCTCATGCCCCTCTTTTGTAAATCACAGGAGGATCTACCTCGGCACACCCTTCAACGAAAATCTAAGTGAGCTAGCAGAACTAAAAATAGCTCAACTCCATCGCTTCATCAGAACCGCCGGTTGGTTCTCAGGTAGCGGATCAGGGTAATATGATCCATGTGGTATCACAATGGGCCGACCTCGGCCTACGTGTGGCTTATGCCGACCACTTTGTACCTAACCTAACCTGAGAAAGTGTTTTGGAAATTGTTATTATCTGCTCAGACCCAATGATTGATCCATTGTACTGCCAAATGAAAAATGAAGGTGGACTTCAGTGGCATAGAGTTAAGAGTTGACAAAACGGGAAGCAGCCTGTGTTATTTGTCCATTTGCGAAGGTGGTCATCGGAAACCTAGTCGTTTTTAAAGGACCTGGCCGTGTTCAGATAAAACTGAAAATCATTTCTGTGACGCCAATTCAGCGAGCTCATCACAGGTCTTACCTCTTGCGACCTCTTCCTCATCCGGATCCCAGACAAACGGCAGTGAATTCAGTATTTCAGCTGTGTTGTAGGTGGTTGGAAGATTAAACACAGCTTTAGACGCAGCTTGCCCTTGAAACAGTTAAGATCGGTTCGCTTTATCTGTTGATAAAACTTTCGAACGGATGGTAAAGGACTAGCAAAGGCCTCGTAGGGGTAGCATCTGCCGACGGATGCTGGCCCGACAAAAAGCGAGTAAGAGCCTCTGCAGCCGAACATCTTGCAGCTCTGCTAGTCAGGTCCTACTTCCACCTCCTCGTGGTGCCATCTGGAAATTTCCTTAAAAGGGAAATTACTGACGGAAGAGGCCGAATGGCGAGTATCCTGCGCCACCAAACAGGATTAGTGTCGGTTGGGCTGTGGTCTAGCGAACCATAACCGTAAAACCACTAATTGCTCAGAAACAAAAAACAGCCTCGGATAATAAAACGGAACGGATCTATGTTGACGGCCCTATAAGAAAACATAACCGCGGACCGCCATCCAGGAAATGCGATGGTATGGACCGGGTAAAAAGCGGATGAAAAACTGCGACATTTACTACGGTGATTGTTATAGGGAGAGAGGACAGAGACTATTTGGATGCGGATTTGTTGTTAGAGGTGGACTAAGACATAAAGTCCTAAGTTTCCAGTATGTGAGTGAACGCCTCATAACGATCCGCATCAAGGCAAATTTCTGTAACATCAGCCTCATATGCGTCCATGCCCCCACGGAAGACAAGGATGACTCAATCAAAGATGATTTCTTTGATCTCCTAGACCGAACATATACCAAATGCCCCAGCTATGATACCAAAATCATACTAGGAGATTTTAACGCTAAGCTGGGTAAAGAAAGCATCTTTGAGCGGGTCATCGGCAAACACAGCCTTTTTTTTTTTTTTTTTGTTATACACAAAGGCACCTGGCGGTCGCCAGATCAATCAGTCACCAACCAGATTGACCACATCGCGATTGACGTCAGACACTCCTCCACTATTCTTGATGTTCGCACTTTCCGAGGAGCGAACATCGATTCAGACCACTATCTTGTAGTAGCCAAGATACGTCAGCGCATAACACGAACACCGCGGAGTAGAGTTAGAACACCAAGCTATGACGTCGGAAAGCTAATATCGCCGGAGATCGCCAGTGCCAACCGCGTCTCCCTTAAGCTCTCCGATACACCTCAATTCTCCACTCAGTCAGTAGAGCAACAATGGAGCCTGTGCAAACAAGCCCTGAAGAGCACAGCAACGGAAGTGCTGGGCCTTAAAGCTCCACCACGACGAAACACCTGGTTCGATGACGAGTGTAGAAGGATTCATGCGGAAAAGCAGGAGGCAAACAAAGCCTCACTACACAAAAAAAACAAGAGCGGCTCGTGAGCTCTACGAGCTAAAGAGAAGGGAGGAACATAAGCTTCTCAAGAGAAAAAAGAAAGAGCACGAGAAGCGGGCGATTGAAAACTTGGAGAGGTGCTATTGCAGGCACGACGTTGGAAGATTTTATCAGCGGATAAAACGAATGTCTCAAGGCTATAAAGCCCGAACGGAGGCCTGTAAGGATGAGAACGGACACCTAGTAGTAGAATCGCAGTCGATGCTGAGAATTTGGAAAAACCACTTCTGCAGACTGTATAACGGCGATGACAACCAACATACCGCCGTCAGGCAGAATGATCCATTTTTTAACGACGAAGATCGCAGAGAATTCCGTCTCCCTGACCTTGACGAAGTTAAGATTGCCATATCGAAGCTCAAGTCGAATAAAGCTGCTGGCGCAGACGGACTGTCTGCTGAGCTCTTCAAGGCAGCTGGGGATGATCTGGCTGGGAGCATGCACCAGCTTATCCGTAAGATATAGTTAGAGGAAAGCATGCCCGAGGAATGGAGTCTCAGCATTGTTTGCCCGATCCACAAAAAAGGAGATCCCTTGGACTGCGTCAACTATAGAGGAATAAGTCTCCTTAATGTCGCATACAAAATCTTCGCTGCCGTTTTGTGTGAACGCCTGAAGTCATTCGTAAACAAGCTGATAGGTCCTTATCAGTGTGGCTTCAGACCAGGGAAGTCCACCATCGATCAAATCTTCACACTACGGCAGATCCTGGAGAAAACCAATTAATTTCAAGTCGATACACACGACAGCTTGATTAGAGTCGAACTATATAATGCCATGTTTACTTTTGACATCCCTGCTAAGCTCATCAGACTATGCAGGATGACCCTGGAAAATGCTCGCTGCTCCATCCGAATCGGTGCAGAACTGACCGATAGTTTCGAAGTCAAGAAAGGCGATGCGTTGTCGTGTGATTTTTTTAACATCACATTAGAAACGATTGTGCAAAAATCACAGGCCAATACAAGAGGCACAATCTATTTCAAATCCTCGCAACTCCTTGCATACGCCGACGACAGTGACATAATGGTAGATCGCAGCGAGATGTCAATGAGGCGTTTGCGAGTATTGAGATGGAGGCGGCAAAAATTGGTTTGGCAGTTAATGAGGGCAAGACTAAATATCTGCTGTCATCGAAAAAGGACATTTACCACCGACGTCTTGGACAGAACGTGCATATTGGCAGATATAAGTTCGAGGTAGTTAAGGACTTCATACCCCTCGGCTCCGCGGTGACTTGGAACAACGACACCAGTTTCGAAATCAAGCGCAGAATTACTCTTGCCAACCGCTGCTTCTTTGGGCTCAAGAGGCAACTGAGAAGTAGAGCCCTCTCTCGTACGACCAAGTTGACATTATATAAGACCTTAATTATCCCAGTCCTGTTATACGGCGCAGAAACATGGACTTTATCTAAAGCGGATGAGGAAATCCTTGGTCGTTTCGAGAGAAAGATTCTGCGTTCGATTTTCGGTCCCATAAACACAGAGGAGGGTTGGAGGAAAAGATTCAATCACGAACTGTACGGGTTGTACAGCGACATGAGTCTGGTCAGGCGTCTACGGATCCAACGCCTTAGATGGCTAGGCCATGTAGAGCGAATGGACACCACAGCTTCAGCCCGTAGAGTCTTTGAATCCAACCCCGAGGGACGAAGAAATAGAGGACGGCCGCACCTAAGGTGGCGCGCACAGATGGAAGGGGACCTCAACCAACTGGGCGTGCGACATTGGAAAAGACTAGCGAAAGATCGTGCTAGGTGGAGAGGCATGTTGGTTGAGGCCCAGGTTCACCCCGAACTGTGGCGCCCGTTAAGTAAGTAAGTAAGCCATAATAGAAGAACTTAAAAACAGAAAATTGGTTTTTTTTTTTTTTTTTTGTAAAATTGAGTCGGGACACTAAAAAAACATACAAACCTAGAATTGAGAGTAGCTCTACTCCGGCGCTTTGCTCGACTTTACGATATTTACGATATGAGGTCGAGCAAAAGTTGAGGTAACATTATGTGTTGCTTCATAAGATATCGTTGTTCCTACTCATGCTGTCAAAAGCACGCGCGCGCGCACGCCACATTGTGTTTCTACTTTAAGAGTCAAGACGTCGGAACAAGGCAGAATGACATAGTCAAGACGCCGTCAAACACAACGCGTTTGTAGGGGCTAGTTGTCAAAATGCCTGTCAAAGCCAAAAGATTGGTATCTCATTCTTTATCCCTGCTCAAGGCGTTCGTTTGACCGATGTATTTCATTGTGTTGTTCGATTGTAGCAGAATAGTGTAACGTGTTCTGTCAAGTAGTGTTCCGAGTTATTCGCTTTCAACATGCATACATTTTCGTAGCTTATTATTGGATTTTTTGGATGCAAACTAATCATGATGGGTGTTACAGAACTAAATGCATATTTTTTTATAAACGTATACCTTTATTTGAGCTGAAATTTTCTTATATTTATGTTTCAATTAAATCATATAAATAGAACAGAACACAAATCTACTCTTCTTTTTGCGCTAAATTCATATGTGTACATTTTGAGGAAACAGAACATAGTATTGTCATATTCCTAAGCTCTCTACCACTCTCTACGCGCAGCTGACTTGAAGCCAGATTGTGTGTTGCGAATTTTGGTTGCGTGCGTCTGACACATTATCCCGTAAAACGGTACAAAGCCCATCAAAAGCACGCGCGCGCACGCCACATTGTCTTTCTACTTTACAGCAAACGGCAGCGTTTGTAGTTGCATCGCCGTGTAGTAGCAGTGTGAAACAGGCATCAAACGATCTGGCCCGATTAACAGATTCGTCAGCAAAGCAAGAAAAAGTCCGAGTGGTAGCTGAATATAATTCTATTCTTCGAAAAAAGAATTTACGAAGTGAAATCGGAAGCACAAATCTGACGGGAAACAAAATGCAAACCTTCCACAACGATGGTCTGTTTAATGAGAGCCTGCCTCTGATGAATGAGCTGCGACTCGAAGGAAAATTGTGTGATGTTACGCTGAAGGTGAGCTAATTCGCATATACGATCTTTTAACATTGATCTTTGAGTAAACGTTTAGGTGGAGGATCAGTCCTTCTCTGCTCATAGAATCATTCTGGCCGGAGCGATTCCATATTTCCGTGCAATGTTCACCAACAACATGGCCGAGAGTCGAATGGAGGAGATAACATTGAAGGGGATTGAGCCTTGGTGAGTGGCCACTCTGACTTACGAGAGTTTCTTATATCATCACTTTCTCTCCTTGTATCCAGTGCTCTCGAGAGTCTAATCAGTTACACGTACACTGCTACTGTTCGAGTCGACAAGCAAAATGCCCGGAACCTGTTGATGGCCGCGTCGTTCCTTCAATTGGACAAAGTGAGAGATGCGTGCGTCGACTTCCTCACCTCACAGTTCGTATACCAGCAAACGTTGTTTATCAAATTTTTAATGTGAATTTTCCATTTTAGCTTAGGCGCTCATAATGTCCTTAGCCTTTGTCATTTGGGCGACTCCTTGGGTTGTAACAACTTGGTTCAAGCTGCGAACACATACATCAATATACATTTCTCCGAGATCGCAGAGTCGCAGGAATTCCTTCTCCTTACCTCGGACCAATTAATCGAAATTATTCAGCGAGACGAATTGAAGGTTCGCACTGAGGAAATAGTATTTGAAGCTTGCTTGCGATGGTCAAAGTACAACAGGGAAGAACGATCGGAGCAGTTTCCGGCAGTTCTCTCGAAAGTTCGTTTGTCAATGTTAACGCCGCTGTTTCTGGTCGACCATGTGTGCAACGAAGAGCTTGTTGAAACATCGCCCGAGTGCAGGAAGCTTGTTGACGAGGCAAAGAATTACCACTTGTACCCGGAGCGAAGGCCACAATTACAAAGTTTTAGGTAAGGTTTTAGGGAAGGTATTATAAGTATAAGTAAAATGAGTGTTATTTCAGCACGCAACCTCGTTGTCCATATGAAGAGATTTTCATTATAGCGTTGAAAGAAGATCGTAGGCTTGCAGTAGTCCAAATATTTGACCCGTTAATTGGGTCATTGACGGAGGGTACATCAATTGAGACGGGACCTCAATGGTAAGTTCTTTTTTAAATTACATAGCAGTCAAGTTTAGGGGAAAAGTAGGCCCATTCCCCAGTGGGCTTGCTATGAGTCCTTTTTCCCCAGGTACATAGAAAGTGTGGCAGTTGGTACAAAGGTGTACCTGTTTGATGATTTTATGCATATTTACGATTCCATAGAGAACAAATGGTCGAAGGGGTGTCATATTCCCTCGCTGGAAGAGTAAGTTTATTATCAAGTAATTCTTTCACCTTTGTGAAAAATAAATCACATAACATGGGTGATTGAGAGTAGCTTGTCTCTCGTTCTTCATGGAAAAGAAAAAAGAATTTAACTCTCAAGCACAGTGGACTTCTTTCTTTGTTTTGCCGTCGAATGGAATGTTTATAATCAGTGGAACCATTGGTCATAAGCATCTCGTTCGTTTGCTGAAACCAATTGCCGAAGTGGATAACAATTTTGGTGACCAGATGGATTTCTCGTAAAAGAGGTAGCACGTTCATTTCATTTTCACCGCGTGCGAGTGGACCCGACTTGTAAAGCGGTATTGAAACTTTGAACTTTCTTCTTTTGGTGGCGTTACAGCCAACGAAGGACTAGAGACAAGCTTCGCTCAATCACGCGTTTAGTGTGTGATTTATTTTTCACACAAGTGAAAAGGGACTACAGTTTATTGCCAACTCCGAACGGCTGATTTCGGGAAACTTTTCATGACAATTATATTATAGGGGATTTTGTCAGAACCCCGCGGTGGAGAAGAATCGTGAAAAACACATTCGATAACATCGGCCGTAGAGGCCAACACACTGACATGAGGAACATCGAAGCACTTTGGCTCATTTTTGGATTATCTGCTTGTCCTTCCTTCAAATGAGCTTTCAATTTAGCAACCGTGCATGGTCTGGCACCATTTTAAGACCCTTAGCTTTTGCTTTATAAAGTTGTTCGAAAATCATCACGGTTTGAGCGTCTCTTTGCTTGTTTACCAACTTCAATTTAGCCAAAACCTAAAGAAATTTAATTTCCATTTGTGTTATTCCAGATGTCCAGCGGTTGCAACATTAAATGGTTATATTTACCTGTGCGGAGGGGCACGCTTGAAAACGGTCAGCTGTTTTTGCACAAAAACGGGCGTTTTGGGACAAGTAATTTGCCATTCAGGTATCATTACTCATTTTGAAATTCTATTTCTAGGTTGCCGATATGCGGCAAGAACGCGTAGGTGCAGTCGCCATCTCCCTTGACAAATTCGTTTATGTCCTTGGTGGTTATACGGAACATGACGGCATCTCCAGTACCGTCGAACGCTATGATCCCTTAACAAATACATGGATTAATGTAAGGTCAATGGTCAATGCACGTGAAAATTTCCATGCGGCAGCTTTGAATGGAAAGTTGTACGTTTGCAGTGGCTACGACGGAAAATCATGCTTACCAGTTGAGGTATATGACCCGAATACGGACACGTGGAATTCAGTCGCACAAATGACTCAAAAGCAAGGTAATTTTGGCCTGGTTTCCTACGCCAATAAATTGTGGGCGATCGGTGGTAAGTGCTCCCACGTCAAAGCAAATTTCGATCTTATACTGTGGCTGTTTAGGAAACGACGATGAAGGTGAGTTCAGTTTGGTTGAAGTCTATGATCCGGAGACTAACAAGTGGACGTTTTGGGCATCAATGAATGTACCGAATGAATGCATAGCTGCGGGCATCATTCGTGCTTAACTTCGATATTATCTTGTTATTAAAATGAATTTTATGCGAAATGTGTGGTATTTTTTCCAAACTCATTTTCAGATTTCTCAATTCAGTCTTCTTAGGCTTATTAATACTAAAGATTTACTTCTAATCGGAGGAGATTTTAACTGCAGACATAGGCTCTGGGGTTGTCTTAGGGCTAATTTGTGGAGAAACATCCTTGCAAACTTAAACTCAAGACATCCATTTGAAATACTCTATCCGCCAACTTCTTCTTACATCCCATCGAGTAGGAATAGGAATCCCTCAACCTTAGATTTATTTTTAACTAACATACCATATCTCTTTACGGAGCCTATAACCCTTAATGAACTTAGTTCCGACCATCTGCCAGTAAAATGCAGTGTAATTCTTACTCCAGTGCCTTGCACTAACCAATTTTTTGAACTCAAAAATGCTAACTGGAAGTTATACAGAAGGCTAATGCGAGCAAAACTGCAAAACTCATTAGACCAAAATACTAGTCAGTCTCAGGTGGAACAAAATATAGACACTTTCACGACCGCCATTAATGAAAGCGTTGAACAGTCAATTCCAAAAAAAACGGTCTCAAGACATAAATCATATATCCTTCCGCAATTCATTCTGGACATAATAAAGCCAAGAAACACTTGTAGATCCAGATGGAAACGTACGAGGAATGATTTCTAACCCACCGAATACAAAAAAATGAAGGCTTTACTGAAATATGCAATCTCACAATTCAGAAACCAAGCATGGAACAATATGCTGCAAGGGATAGAGCAGCCATACTCAACCTTTTTTTTCCCTCGGGCCACATTCATATGTTTGCTAATTCACGCGGGCCGCAACATTATACATTTTGGGTGATGACCTTTTCGAGGAGTCTAGGGATAGGCATAAAACACGAGCCTTTTACAAGAAAGCCAAGGCCTTGCAGGAGGCTTCAAAAAGGGCACCCAGGCTCTTCGAAACTGCGAGGGTAATATTGTCACCGACCCGCAGGGAATGGTGGATGTATTTAAGCAGCACTTCCAGCAGCTGCTTAACGAGCATGACCAAGAGAGAGAGTGGTAGGGACCGAGGAAATTCCAGCTCCAGCCGCTGAAGTATTCCTCCCACCCAGCATCGAAGAAGTCGGCACAGCTATTCAGAAGCTGAAGAACAACAAGGCCACGGGCTCAGATGGCTTGCCATCAGAGCTCTTCAAGGCTGGCGGCGATGTTCTGGTAGGGAGCATGGGCCAGATCATCTGCAGAATTCGGGAAGATGAAAGCATGACCGACGACTGGGATACCAGCTCTATTTGCCCCATCCACAAAAAAGGCGATCCTACCTCTTGCAAGAACTATAGAGGTATATCCCTGCTCAATGTCGCATACAAGATCCTGTCCAGCGTATTGTGTGAACGTCTAAGACCATTTTGCACCGCACTAATCGGCAGCTACCAGTGCGGCTTCCGGCCCGGCAAATCAACTATAGACCAAATTTTCACACTTCGACAAATCCTGGAAAAGACCAACGAGTTTCGAATCGATTTCAAAGCCGCATACGACAGCATTCATCGTGAAGAACTGTTTGGGGCGATGGCCGAATTCGGGATCCCGGTGAAACTGATCCAGTTGTGTCGCGGCACGCTAAAAAACACGCGATGCACCGTGCAACTCGGTTATAGGACCTCGGAACCATTCGAAACATGCACCGGATTTCGGCAAGGAGATGCGCTGTCATGTGACTTCTTCAACCTGGTGCTGGAGCAGATAGTGCGACGGGCAGGCATCAACAGGGAAGGCACTATCTTTTATAAGTCCATCCAGCTGCTAGGATACGCGGGTGATATCGACATCATCGCCTGTTCTCGCCTTGGCATTGTGGAAGCATTCACGGCGATTACAAAACAGGCGAAACGAGTTGGTCATAAGGTCAATGACGACAAAACGAAATACATGCTGTCAAGCAAAAACCAATCCGTCGCTCACCACCTGGGACAAAATATAACAATTGACAGCTACAATTTCGAGGTAGTTAAGGAGTTTGTCTACCTCGGGGCAAACGTAAATTCCACAAATGACACCACAGTGGAGATCCGGCATAGAATCGCCTTTGGAAACCGTTGCTACTTCAACTTGTCCAAACAACTGGGGTCAAAACTCGTCACTCGAAAGACCAAAGTCATGCTTTACAAAACGCTCATTCTGCCAGTCTTGCTGTACGGAGCCGAAAGCTGGACGATGAGCAGGACAGCGGAGCTGATTTTGGGTTCTTTTGAGAGAAAAACTCTGGGCCGGATATTTGGTCCTGTCTGTGAGGAAGGTGAATGGAGAAGAAGACACAACCGCGAACTCTACGAGCTGTACAACGATGTGGATGTAGTCCGGAAGGCAAAGACCCGTCGACTACACTGGCTCGGCCACATCGAGCGCATGGACATCAACGCTCCAGCTAAGAGGGTCTTCGACTTCGAGAAGAAGAGGAAGACCGAACCTCCAGTATAAAGACCAAGTAATCGCGGATGTAAGACATCTTGGTCTTGATAACTGGAAGCAGCGTGCCCGGGACCGTCAAGAGTGGAAGGCAGCTATAGCTCAGGCTCAGATCCTCCATGGATCGCTGGCCTGATAAGTAAGTAAACAAAGAAAAACATTACGACGCTAGTGCGAGACACATATAAAGCTGGACATATAATGCAAGGCATCGCGTTATAAGGCGTCGCGTTAGTTGGTCACAAAAAACAAGGCATCGCGTTAATTGTCATTTTGCGAAATCAAATGTTACATGCTGAGAGTAAACGCGTCATGAGGCATCGCATCGATAGCGATCGCGTCATACCCGCTGGCATTTTAACCAGGAATAAAGAATGAGATACCAATCTATTGGCTTTAGACAGGCGCTTTTACAGTTTGCACCTTGTTGCGACCATTTTGCCACGTCTTGACTCTACACATCGACGTCTTGAGACTATCATTGTGTTAGTCAAAAGCGTTGTTTTTAAACGGAGAATAAAAGGTATAGTATCGGTGGTATTACAAATATTATACACAACCTTAAAAACAGAAAGTCTTCCGGTTTCGATGGGATCAAAAATGTGTTTCTTAAGAATCTTTCAGATTCTTCTCTAATATATTTGTTAAATATTTTCAATGGCTGTCTTAAACTGGGTTACTTCCCAAAAAATAATTCCAATTTTGAAACCCGGCAAAACTGCAAATTTGCCCGGTAGTTACTTACTTAATTAGGTGGCGCTACAGTCCGTGGTGAACCTGGGCCTCAACCAACATGCGTCTCCAGCCGGCACGGTCTTTGGCCAGCTGTTTCCAGTGCCGCACGCCCAGTTGGTTGAGGTCCCTTTCCACCTGCGTGCGCCACCGCTGAGGCGGCCGTCCTCTGCCAAGCCTTCCTTCCGGGGTGGATTCGAAGACTCCTCGGGTCGGAGCTGTATTTTCCATGGTAACGTTCTGGCCAATACGTCGGTGTTGTCCGTCTCTTTTAGATGAAAGCAGATATTTGGTTTTACCCCCGTTAACCGTGAGACCCATCTTAGCCGCTTCTAATTCAATGCTTACGCTTGCGCCTCATTGACGTCTCGCTGTTTCCATCCAATCACGTCAATGTCGTCGGCGTAGGCAAGCAATTGCGTAGACTTCAAATAAATCGTAAATCTTGTGTTGGCCAGTGACTCTTGCACGATCTTGAAAAAGTTGCATGACAGCGCGTCACCTTGCCTAATTCCTTATTTAACAACAAAGGTCTCGGTTTGCTCATTACCGACCTTTAAGGGCCAGTCACATAGAACGCGTCCGTGCGTGCGTGCTTTGACAGTCAAGTAGAATACACACGTTCTTTACTGCCTGAACACAATGAGGTCTCGGTCGCCTGTCAAAAGTTAAATGTACGTAAATCCCATAATGTAAGCACAATGATGTCGCGGTCGCTGTCTCGGTCGTAGGTGTGTCGCGCAAGTTGGGTAACTTTTAACTCGGTAGTACGACATTGTGACAGTTGTGTAGCAAAAAAAAAAAACAAAACGCAAGGAAACCTTCAAATCGGTGGTTGACGGTTCGTTGTAAGTACAAGGTGTCTCAAAAGAAAGTAGAAATTTTATCGAAAACAATTTTATCTATCATTAAAGTTCACAACTTGGGAATTTAGTTCTTAAAAATAATGTCATATAAATGTAAGTATTCGCGTTCACGACAACCATTTAATCGCACAGCTCTGCGCGCTTCCGAATCAATAGGTCGGGA
Source organism: Eumerus sabulonum (assembly GCA_951905685.1). Taxonomy (NCBI): domain Eukaryota; kingdom Metazoa; phylum Arthropoda; class Insecta; order Diptera; family Syrphidae; genus Eumerus; species Eumerus sabulonum. The sequence continues at coordinate 15,405,190 of OX645060.1, forward strand.
TCACTGCGAACAGACTGATTAACATTCTTTACGTTTTCTTACGTTATCGATGACCTTGACGGTCCAGAGTTTGGTTTTTCTAGTGTTGAACCAGTCTCTTCAAACTTTTTTACCCATTTTCGAATGAGAGGAATGCTTGGCGCATCCTTTAAACGACGTAAAATTCGAATATACAGTCGCCGTATCACCGTATCTCGCACGCATAACGCGCAATCTGCACCCGAAAAACGCTCCATGGCGATTGAATTCCCAAGAGCCAGGCTACCGATTGACCTACCTCCCGCGCCCCTCGGCATCCTTGCGAGCGTGCAATAAGCTAAACAAATGTAAACTTTCTTTTGAGACACCTTGTATATGGACAAAGGTGAAAACAGCTATTAAAATTTGACATAACAGAGCGACCTCATTGTGGGCGAGATTTTGCCAATCCTAGCGACAGCAGTGCCCACCGCGACCGAGACAGCGACGGAGATAGCGACTACGACCTTATTGTGTTCAGGCAGTTATGGGAAATGGCACATAGCCAACGCATGCACGCGCTTCGACGCGCCGAGTAGAGCTACTCGCCTTCTTTTTGACGCGCTGACAGTTCACCTATTGGAGCTTCACATTTACAATTTGAAGTTCACATCTAGACAAATTGAGAGTAAGCATGTTCATTGGCGGATGCATTTAGAGAATGTTTAGGAACTCTCTCGCAATGAGAGACACTTCAAATTCGGTTGACATTTCAAAGCATAGATAAATTAACAAGATGGAAAACTTTCGTACGTCTGCCCTGTGATCCCCGCAAGGGTTGGTTGTTGTATTTGTAATTAAAGCGGCCCCTAGACGCCTAATAATATGGTGCAATATTTGATATTACACAATATTATTGTTCGTCTGTAGATAATATTGCAAGATTGTGCGATATATTGCGGAAAATCGGAACGCTTTTGACTTTTAATACAAGTATGACCGGTCCACTAAATTATTGGGAAAAAAATTGAACCGTCTGGGGCAGCAAGCCAATAAAATTGTGCAAAATTTTGCACAATAATATTGAGCGTCTTGGGGCCGCTTTAAAAACGACGCTGTTGACTCAGAGTCAAGACGTCGGAACAAGGCAGAATGACATAGTCAAGACGCCGTCAAATCGAAAAGAGTTTGTAGGGGCTATTTGTCAAAATGCCTGTCAAAGCCATCGAGATTGCCATCTTGTTATTTTATCTATGTTTCAAAGTACTGTTACGAATTTATTCAATCCCCACACCAAATAGGGTTCGCACCACTGGATTGCGATAAACTACAATTTTCTACGTTTTCCCAATTAAAAACACACACACACTTTTATTTCTTTCACCACAGATCAATTATCTGTGTAGCTTCACCACTTTTATTTATTATCCAATACAATCCACTTTAAACTTTATTACACAATACACAAACCTTTATTGAAAGCTTTTCTTTTCACCTTGGTTGATCACACCGACTTGTCACACGCTGTTTTATACCACAAACTGAGTGAATGTCGAGGGCGAGTGTTCGCGCTTATATAACTCTCGGTCCACCATCTCGAACGTTCGCCGTTGGAAGTTCCCCATAGGAAATCTCTAGAACGCTCTGACAATTCCATTGGAAGTTGACATCATTCCCATCCCCGCTTCCAGAGAGTTTTCGAACTTAACGGTCCGCTTGCATCTCCGCAACACTGCCCTCCTCCTAAACTTGTTCGTCCTCGAACAAGCGATTGGATCCTTCTCCGTAATATGGTGCTAACCTCTCTACGTGGACAATTTTATACTTCGCCCGTCTGTTTCCCATCTGCTGTATCCGGTATACCACGTCATTGAGTTTCTTGATGACCTCATATGTTCCGTCCCAGGCTGATTGCAATTTGGGGCACAAGCCTTTTTTCCGTTGTGGGTTGTACAGCAATACCAATTGTCCGGTCTCGAATCCAGAAGTATTCGCCCTCAAGTCGTATCGCGCCTTCATTTTATCGCTGACCAAGTTCAGTCGCTCCCGGATGAACTGATGGATGGAGTTCAGCTGTTCCTTCTTTTCGGTTACGAAGTCTTCCCTGCCGCTAGTTGTCGGTAGTACCACGCCGAACTTCAAGTCCGATGGAAGTCGGAGATCAGTTCCAAAAATGGCTTCGGCGGGTGTTGTTGCCGTTGAATTGTGCTGTGCCGAACGGTATGCCATTAAGAAAAGGGGAAGATGTTCATCCCAGTCCTTCTGATCTCGGACGACGACTTTTCTCAGGTATTCCTCCATCGTCCGGTTGAACCTTTCGACCATGCCATCAGATTGTGGGTGTAATGGTGTTGTCCGCGTCTTTCTGATACCTAGCATGTCACAGAGTTCTTTGAACACCGACGACTCGAAGTTTCTCCCTTGGTCTGAGTGCAGTTCCATTGGTACTCCATAACGCGAAACCCAGTTATTCACGAATGCATCCGAAATGGTTTTGGCTTCCTGGTTCGGGATGCAAAACACCTCAGGCCACTTGCTGAAGTAATCGATCACCACTAGCGCGTACTTGTTTCCAGCGTTGCTCGTTAGGAATGGGCCTGCAATGTCCATTGCGGTACGTTCGAACGGTGCTCCAACATTGTACTGCTGCATATTTCCTCGAGTTTTCCTTACTGGACCCTTTGCCTTCGCACACTGTTCACACCTGCGAATGAAACGCGTAACCGACTCATGGCATCCTACCCAGTAGAAACGTCTCTTGATCTTTTCTACAGTCTTGTTAACACCAAGATGACCCCCGCTTGGTCCCTCGTGGTATTCTCGGATGACCTCGTCGATTCGCCCTTTTGGTATTACCAGCAGATCGTTTACAATGTTCCCGTCCTCACTTTCCCAACTGCGGTAGAGGCAACCGTTCTTCAGCTTCAAACTCTGCCATTGAGCCCAGTAAGCTTTCACGATTGGGCTTTCACTGGATATTTGCTGCCAACTTGGTCGAAAACCTCGTTCTTGGTAGTCGATGGTGACTGCCAGATCGGCATCTTCTCGCTGCTTCCTTCCGACCTTCTCGACAGTCCAGGAATCTTCTGGCAGCACCTGGAAACAACGGATGTCGGTGACCTGTTCCTTGGTCTCGGCGCGTGAACAATGTTTGCATTCAACATCGCAAGGTCGCCTCGGTAATGCATCCGCATTACTATGACTGCTTCCCTTCTGGTATTCGCGTGCTCTCACTTGTTCTCCTTTTCGCGAATCAAACCTCGAACGCCTTCTTCTAAAATGACAATTTCTCGCCATGTGCCCCTGCTCGTTGCAGATGTAGCATCTACCTGGGAACGGGCAGCTCCTACTCACCGTTGTTTCTCTGGAACTACGCCACAATTTGCTGGAAGAACGCTTTCTCCGCGGACGACAGTCGTTTGCAATGTGCCCCTGCTGGTCGCAGATATAGCAGCTACCTGGAAACGAGCGACTCCTAGTCACTGTCGTTGCTCTGGAACTACGCCGTAATTTGCTGGATGAACGCTTTCTCCGCAGACGACAGTCTTTTGCAATGTGCCTTGCTGGTCGCAGATGTAGCATCTACCCGGGAATGAACCACTCCTACTCGCCGTTGTTGTTCTCGAACTATCCTGGTCTTGAGATATGCGTCGTAGTTTAGTGGAAGGTCGGCATATCAGGAGCGATGTTTCACATGCGAGAGCGCTGGCAACTGTCTCCTTGAAAGATGTCTTCGGCAGGAGAATCAGACTTCGTTGCGTATCGGGGTCCCTTAGCCCTTGGATGAAAGAATCCGTTTTCAGTTTTTCCACCACATCAACTGGAACATCCGCGTAGGCTAGATGAGACAGCCTCTCGATGTCGGCAGCGTACTGCTGGATGGTCTCGTTTCCACGCTGCTTGCGTCCTTTAAGTTCCAGCTTGTGCATCTCCTGCATGTGCTCACTGCCGTATCTTCGATGAAGAGCATCCCATATGGCTGTGTAGTTCCTTCTCTGGGTCTCCGGGATGGTCTGTAGAACGTCAGCTGCTTCACCTTTAAGGGAAATTACTAGGGCAGCCACACGATCTTCCTCTCCCCATTGATTCCGTTCCGCTGTTGTCTCGAACTGGAGCTTAAAGATGTTAAAAGCGCTCTTGCCGTCGAAGTTGGGAGCTGTGAATTTTGATGCTGCAGTCGGTACGACGATTCCTTGATGCTGTACGTTCTGGATAGTTTTCTCGAGTTCCAGAACCTTCTTGTCCAGTGTCTCGATTCTCTTTTCGACGCCCTGGAACCGATCGTTGACGGCTTGCTGGATGTCTCTCAAGCTTTCTCGATTGTTCTGTAGCATCTCTTCCAACGTCTATAGCTTCTCCAGTTTCTGGCTCAGAGAAGTGGAATTTTCCTCCAGCTTTTGATCTAGTTTCTGGCTTAGGGAGATGGAATTTTCCTCCAGCTTTTGATCTAGTTTCTGGCTCAGGGAAGTTGAGTTTTCCTCCATCTTTTGACTCATAGCATTAGGAGCCGCGAGAATTTGCTGCATATCGAACGCTGGCTCAGTGGATGTCGACGGCTTCTCCACCCGGAATTCATAACTCTCCCAGTCGACACCTTCTTCCTGCAAAGCCGATTGCAGTCTCTCCCCCAGGTTGGCTTTACTTCCCACTGTGGATAATTCCCGAGCATCCAGCTCTTTTTTCAGTTGTTCAATTGTCAACTTCTCCAATTTTACCATTTTCTCACTTTTGCAATGATTCACTTCACAACTCAAATAAAGTTTCACTCGTTTACTCGCAATCTCACTTCTGACACCAAATGTTACGAATTTATTCAATCCCCACACCAAATAGGGTTCGCATCACTGGATTGCGATAAACTACAATTTTCTACGTTTTCCCAATTAAAAACACACACACACTTTTATTTCTTTCACCACAGATCAATTATCTGTGTAGCTTCACCACTTTTATTTATTATCCAATACAATCCACTTTAAACTTTATTACACAATACACAAACCTTTATTGAAAGCTTTTCTTTTCACCTTGGTTGATCACACCGACTTGTCACACGCTGTTTTATACCACAAACTGATTGGATGTCGAGGGCGAGTGTTCGCGCTTATATAGCTCTCGGTCCACCATCTCGAACGTTCGCCGTTGGAAGTTCCCCTTTTGGAAATCTCTAGAACGCTCTGACAATTCCATTGGAAGTTGACATCATTCCCATCCCCGCTTCCAGAGAGTTTTCGAACTTAACGGTCCGCTTGCATCTCCGCAACAGTACTATTCGATTTGATGTCACAAGAACGGGTGTTTAGTTGGTGTTTAGTCACTGGCAATGAGTCTTATTCGGTACTGATAAATATATATGACCGAGGTTATTCCAGAGAATACCGCAGGTTTCTCCCACAATATACTTGCGACAAAATACAATACAAATACTAAATGCTTGCGACAAAATACATATAAATATGATTATCGAAATAAGCTCATCCATATTTTTATGTTTTATTTAACAATTAGGATTTTTTTCCAGTTGAACGCACAACATCTATTTGACATTCATTTCTGACAGGGGCACGCGTGGACGGATTCTATGTGAGCGATGCTTGCCTCGACCGCGTTGGCTGTCACGCACGCACGGACGCGTCCTATGTGACTGGCCCTTTACTGCCTGAACACAATGAGGTCGCTGTCTCGGTCGCGTTCGGCATTGCTGTCGCTAGGATTGGCCAAATCTCGCCCACAATGATGTCGCTTTGTTATCTCATATTTAAACAGCTGTTTTCAGCTTTGTCAATAAACAATGTGTCTCAAAAGAAAGTTTACATTTGTTAACTTATTGGGTATCACAACCAGGGATATCCCTGCGCGTGGGTATGTCAATCGGTAGCCTGGCTCTTAAGCGCGGTTCACATTGAACGATTTGTAGTTGCAATTTGCTTGACGACCAAATAATGCGTAGCGTTCAGACTATATACAAGTTGACAGATTTCATTTGTGACAGAAACTCGGAGTTATAAGTATGGCGGCGGGAGATCTTCTTTCTGTTTTGATTATCGATGAGATATTCATGCCGATCATTGAATCCGGCGGATTGACTGCGGCGGGAGAATCGCTCACTTTTTCTGTTTTGCCATCATTGAATCCGCAAGTGAGTAATTGTCGATAAAGAAGTCTAAAATCCAGCCATCGTTGAATACGCATTCGATCCGCACTCTATACAAATTGTGACGTTTCTCAACCGCAACACAATTGATGCGGATTCCAGTCAGCAATATGAAAAAATTTGAAAATTTTGAAAAAAAAAATAATTTTATTTTAAATAAAGCATTGCACAATTTCTTTTTTGCCTCCATTAAGTACATTTCTGTTTGTGTATTGTGAGGATGGCTGCCTTCAACTTCGTTAACTAATTCTATTGATCCGTGTTCCTCATCAAACAGACTCACACTCACACACACAAAAATTCTTATCCACTTAGCATTGGGTAACAAAAAATATTCTTTGTCATACTTCTTATTTTATGACGAATATGTCGGCAATCACATAGATCTGCCTCCAAGTCTAAAAGAATTGCAATCGTGTCCATAATTTCAATTTATTCCGAATTTGAAATAAATTTCTTGTACAAACAATTTAAAATGACAGAACACAACTGATGTAAAAGAAGATCGGTAATGAGGTTCTTCCGACCGATAATGTAGTGCATCCGCCGTATTCAATGATAGGGTCAAACTGCGGAAGTGAAGTGATGCGGATTGGATGAACTCCCGCCGCAGTCAATCCGCCGGATTCAATGATCGGCATGATTGAAAATCGAAGAAAAAAGAAGACAAAAGAGGAAAAAACGAATGTGGGTTAAACCGTGGATCATGAACAGAAATAAGTTTTTATCCGTTATTTGTTATTGAAGCTAATTTATTAATTTTCTTTTATTAATATGTAAATGTTACAAAAAAAAAAAAAAAAAAGCATTGCTAGAAAAAGGCCAATAAAATCCAGAATTTTTCCAAAAACAATTTTTTCCCTTTGTACTACCAATAATGGACTTTCTACTAGGTGCCAAAGAAGGATAAAACTAATCTTACTAGCAGGCCACATAAAAAACATTCATTTAGAAATATACTGATTGTGACCACCGGCGGGTCACATGGCAGTCAACGTGTTAAAAAATCAAAAGGAAAGCGTCTATCTATGTACCATCAAATGTACAATATAGGACAATTAAAATTCATCCGAAAACATTATCAGAGAATTATTCCCAATGGTTCAGTGGGCGTTGGTTACCTAGGTGTGCTCGATGTTGGTATTCTTCGAATGTTTTAAACAGAGTGAAGCTGGTCGACAACCGTTCACACTTAGCGATAAATCGTTCAACCACGGCTGTCATGCAAAAAGTTGGAAATTTTCAACTTCCTGACTACAAATCGTACCGACTTGTAGCTAGAGCGTTCACATTGGTCGTGCATACACAATTTGTCGCCCAACCACGATTGTCAAGCAAATCGCAACTACAAATCGTTCAATGTGAACCGCGCTTGAGGAATTCGGTCACTATAAGGATGTGTCAAGCATTCCTCTCATTCGAAAATGGGTAAAAAAGTTTGAAGAGACTGGTTCAACACTAGAGAAAAACCAAAATCTGGACGGTCAAGGTCATCGTTAACGTAAGAAAACGTAAAGAATGTTAATCAGTATGTTCGCAGTAATCCCGACCTTTCGATTTGGAAGCGCGCAGAGCTGTGCGATTAAATGGTTGTCGCGAAAGCGAGGACTTACATTTAGATGACATTATATTTTTAAGAAATAAATTCCCAAGTTGTAAACTTTAATGATAAATAAAATTGTTTTCGATAGTGTTTACTTCGTTTTTAATCGATCCACTAAATATAAACATTCTTTTGAGACACCTTGTACTTACAAGGAACCGTCAACTGCCGATTTGAAGATTTCCTTGTGTTTTGTTTTTTTTTCTACACAGCTGTCACAATGTCGTACGACCGAGTTAAAAGCTACTGCCTGAACACAATGAGGTCGCAGTCGCTGTCTCCGTCGCAGTCTCGGTCGCGGTCGGCATTGCTGTCGCTAGGATTGGCAAAATCTCACCCACAATGATGACGCATTGTTATGTCAAATTTTAACAGCAGTTTTCACCTTTGTCCGAAAACAAGGTGTCTCAAAAGAAAGTTTACATTTGTTTGGCTTATTGCGTGATCGCAATAAATCCGTGGGGCGCGGGAGGTATGTCAATCAGTAGCCTGGCTCTTGGAAATTCACTCGCTATGGAGCGTTTCTCGGGTGCAGACTGCGCGTGCGAGAGTTTTACAAAAACGGTGATTCGGCGACTGTGACGCGTAGAAAATTCTGCAATATTCGAATTTGCAACGATCCCTGTTTAAACGCCCGGGTCAAGTTGACATACGGCCTCCTCGCGGCGCCCTCTGGATAGCCTCTTCAACAACCGTTGGGAGGTGAACAAACGTATGCAGCGACAAAACCCCGACCAGAATGGCGGTTGTGCGGCGGGCTAACAATCCGCCCACGTAAAATACCTAAAAGTTATGCCTCGGATACACGGACGGATACTCGACGACGACAACGCACGAAAAAGGAACACGATTTGCGAGTATGCTCCTGGAATGTCAGAACCCTGTACACTCCCGGAGCAGCTCATAAACTAGAAGGAATCCTCACGCAGTACAAGGCGGATATTACTGCGGTCCAGGAAATACGCTGGATAGGAAACGGTATGATTAGGAAGAAAAATTGCGACATTTATTACAGCTGGCACAAAAGGTTGCACTTACTGGGATGCGGACTTGTCGTGGGAAAGCGGTTAAGGTCGAAGGTCATTGACCTTAAGCCTACAAGTGATCGCCTGGCTGCATCAGAGGCAGATTTTATAATATCAGCCTTATATGTGCACACGCCCCTACCGACGAGGCTGAAGACCCTATCAAGGAGGACTTCTACGACCTCCTGGACAACGCCTACGGAGCTTGTCCGGAGTACGATGTAAAAATCGTGCTCGGGGACTTCAACGCCAAAATCGGTAAGGAGAACACCCTTGGCGGAGTAATCGGAAAGCACAGCCTCCACGATATAACAACAGATAACGGCTTCCGATTCAAGAACTTTGCGACAGCTCGTAATGCGGGGATAAGTAGCACAAGATTCCCTCGTAAGCGAATCCACACAGCAAACTGGCGATCTCCGGATGGTCGAACCGCCAACCAAATCGACCATGTGCTCATTGACGCAAGGCACTCGTCAAACATCCTGGATGTGCGAACATTCAGAGGGGCAAATGTCGACTCTGACCACTTCCTCGTAGCAGCAAGATTCAGAGCTCGACTGTCCAATGTCAGAAAACTGCACCAGCCCATCAGGAGGAGGTTCGACATTGGGCGCCTGAGCACACCGGAGGTTGCCAGAGTCTACGGGGAGCAGCTGAGCGAAAGACTCTACGGTATGCCTACGTCAAACACAAATGCCAATAATATATGGCTGCATTGCCGCTCAGCCATTCAGGAAGTAGCCGAAACCACCTTAGGATACCTACCACCCCCGACAAGAAACCCGTGGTATGATGGCGAGTGTGAGCAGAAAAAGGCAGCAACCGACGAGGCGTACCAAAAGGCGCTGCAGAGGAAAACCAGGGCAGCGCAAGAAGAGTACCGAGCCAGAAGAAGGGAGGAGAAAAAACTACTGCGACAAAAGAAAAGAATCTTCGCAGCCTCCCAGCTCAAGGATATCGAGGAGTCTAGTGATAAACATAAAATACGAGCCTTTTACAAGAAAGCCAAAGGCCTTGCAGGAGGCTTCAAAAAGGGCACCCTGGCTCTTCGAAACTGCGAGGGTAATCTTGTCACCGACCCGCAGGGAATAGTGATTGTATTTAAGCAGCACTTCCAGCAGCTGCTTAACGAGCATGACCAAGAAAGAGTGGTAGGGACCAAGGAAATCCCAACTCCAGCCGCTGAAGTAGTCCTCCCACCCAGCATCGAAGAAGTCGGCACAGCTATTCAGAAGCTGAAGAACAACAAGGCCGCAGGCTCAGATGGCTTGCCATCAGAGCTCTTCAAGGCTGGCGGCGATGTTCTGGTAGGGAGCATGCACCAGATCATCTGCAGAATTTGGGAAGATGAAAGCATGCCCGACGACTGGAATACCAGCTCTATATGCCCCATCCACAAAAAAGGCGATCCTACCTCTTGCAAGAACTATAGAGGTATATTCCTGCTCAATGTCGCATACAAGATCCTGTCCAGCGTATTGTGTGAACGTCTAAAACCATTTTGCACCGCACTAGTCGGCAGCTACCAGTGCGGCTTCCGGCCCGGCAAATCAACTATAGACCAAATTTTCACACTTCGACAAATCCTGGAAAAGACCAACGAGTTTCGAATCGATACACACCATCTTTTCATCGATTTCAAGGCCGCATACGACAGCATTCATCGTGAAGAACTGTTTGGGGCGATGGCCGAATTCGGGATCCCGGTAAAACTGATCCAGTTGTGTCGCGCCACGCTAAAAAACACGCGATGCACCGTGCAACTCGGTTCTAGGACCTCGGAACCATTCGAAACATGCACCGGATTTCGGCAAGGAGATGCGCTGTCATGTGACTTCTTCAACATGGTGCTGGAGCAGATAGTGCGACGGGCAGGCGTCAACAGGGGAGGCACTATCTTTTACAAGTCCATCCAGCTGCTAGGATACGCGGATGATATCGACATCATCGCGTGTTCTCGCCGTGGCATTGTGGAAGGATTCACGGCGATTGAAGAACAGGCGAAACGTGTTGGACTTAAGATCAATGAGGACAAAACGAAATACATGCTGTCAAGCAAAAACCAATCCGTCGCTCACCACCTGGGACAAAACAACAATTGACAGCTACAATTTCGAGGTAGTTAAGGAGTTTGTCTACCTCGGGGCAAACGTACATTCCACAAATGACACCACAGTGGAGATCCGGCATAGAATCGCCCTTGGCAACCGCTGCTACTTCGGCTTGTCCAAACAACTGGGGTCAAGACTCCTCACTCGAAAGACCAAAGTCATGCTTTACAAAACGCTCATTCTGCCAGTCTTGCTGTACGGAGCCGAAAGCTGGACGATAAGCAGGACAGCGGAGCTGATTTTGGGTTCTTTCGAAAGAAAAATTCTGCGCCGGATATTTGGTCCTGTCTGTGAGGAAGGTGAATGGAGAAGAAGACACAACCGCGAACTCTACGAGCTGTACCAAGATGTGGATGTAGTCCGGAAGGCAAGGATCCGTCGACTGCACTGGCTCGGCCACATCGAGCGCATGGACATCAACGCTCCAACTAAGAGGGTCTTCGACTCCGAGCCTCCTGGTTCGAGAAGAAGAGGAAGACCGAACCTCCGGTATAAAGACCAAGTAATCGCGGATGTAACACATCTTGGTCTTGATAACTGGAAGCAGCATGCCCGGGACCGTCAAGGATGAAAAGCAGCTATAGCTCAGGCTCAGACGCTCCATGGATTGCCAGCCTGATAAGTAGTAAGTAAGCAAAGCTGAGAAAAGGGAATCCTGTAACTCGCGGCACAGCTCCACACACTCACATACTCTGCAGCTCCACTAAAAAGACTGAATTGAAAAATCTGAAAATGAGTTTGGAAAAAATACAGTTCGCGTAAAATTCAGTTAATAACAAGATAATATCGAAATTAAGCAGAAATGACGCCCGCAGTTATCCATACATCAGGTGCTTTAACTGGCAACCCAAACGCCCACTTGTTAGTCTCCGGATCATAGACTTCAACCCAACTGAGCGATCCTGTACTAACCGATCCTAAACAACAACAGTGTTAGATCGAAGTTTGCTTTGACGTGGGAGTACTTACCACCGATTGCCCACAATTTGTTGGCGTAGGAAACGAGACCAAATTCATGTCGCTTTTGATTCATTGGTGCAACTAAATTCCACGTGTCTATCTTCGGGTCGTATACCTCAACTGACTGAAGGTTTGAATATCCGTCGTGGCCACCGCAAGCGTACAATTTCCCATTCAAAGTTGCTGCACCGAATTGTTTACGTGCGTTAAGCATTGACTTTACGTTAGTCCATGTATTTCTTAAGGGATCATAGCGTTCGACGGAACTGGAGATTCCCCTTCCCGTATTACCACCAAGGACATAAACGAATTTGTCAAGGGAGATGGCGGTTGCACTTGAGCGTCCTTGTCGCATCTCGCCAACCTAGAAGTAGAATTTCAAGATAAGTAATGAGACCTGAATGGCAGTTTAATGGTAAATTACTGCGCTCCAAACGCCCGATTTCGTGCAGAACCGTCTGACAGTCGTCGAGGGCTGATAGAACGAATTCCCTCCACACAGGTATATATAACCATTTAATGCTGCCACCGCTGGATAACTGGAATAACACAATTGGAAAATAAATATCTTTAGGTATCGGCTATTTTGAAGCTGTAAAGGTAGCCCTAAACGACGAACATGTTCGCCAGACTTGCTCGCTTGCGTTACCCCCTACACGGCGAACACATTTTTGGCGAACATTCATTTCGTGTTGATTCTTCACAGGGTAAACATGTGTGATAAAGAAGCGCAAGTGGTTGCGCTTATGGTTATTTCACAGCAACAATGAGGATTACTCGCGAACAAGGCCCTACACGGCGAGCATCGAAGCCAACGAACACGAAAAAAATCGAAATGTTTCGCCAACATCGTGTGACGCCACCAAAGCAAGCAAACAAACAAACCGGGGGACGCTCAAACCTTGATGATATTCAAACAACTTTATAAAGCAGAAGCTAAGGGTCTTAAAATGGTGCCAGACCATGCACGGACTGAGAACATTTAATATGCACCGGTTGCTAAATTGAAAGATCATTTGAAAGAAGGACAAGCAGACAATCCAAAAATGAGCCAAAATGCTCTCTAAGTTCATCAAGTTAGTATGTTGACCTCTGATCGAATCCCGTGTTTTTCACGGCGCTTCTCCACAGCGAGGTTCTGCAAGATCCCCTGTAGTATGATTATCATGAAAAGCTTCTCGCTGAGAATCGGCAATAAACTGTAGGTCCCTTTCATCAATGGGAAAATAAAATCACACACAAGATGGGTGATTGAGAGAAGCTTGGCCCTAGCCCTTCATGGCTGGTTAAGCCACCAAAGAAGAAACTTAAAGTTCAGTTACCTTGGCGACGGGTTGATACTGCCTCCCTTGGACCATATCTTCGCTTTAAAATCATAAATTAGCACATCATTATCAAACAGATACACCTTTGCACCAACTGGCACGCCATTCATGTAACTGGAAAAAATGTAATCATAAGCTGAGAATAGTAGACATATCATGGGCAATAAAACCTACCCTTTCGTGATCACCTCAATCGGTGGACCCTCCGTCAGTTGCCCAGTCAACGGATTAAATGTATCGACTGTTATCTGACCTTGTTTTGGTCCCATAATGAAAAGCTGTTCATAGCGACCTTGCGTTCTAGAAGAACCCTAATTTCACTTATACTTTAAAAGACCTATCCAATCAACTTACCTAAAACTTTGTAATTGTGGCCTTCGCTTCGGCAACAAGTGATAGACCACAGCCTCTTGAACCAGTTTTCTACACTCAGGCGACGTTTCAACAAGCTCTTCTTTGAATACATGATCGACCAGAAACTCCGGTGATAACATTGGCAAACGAACTTTCGAGAAAACTGCCGGAAACTGCTCCGATCGTTCCTCCCGGTTGTACTTTACCCATCGCAAGCAAGCTTCAAACACTATTTCCTCCGTAGGAACCTCCAATTCTTCTCGCTCAATAATTTCGGTTAATTGGTCCGAGGTAAGGACAAGAAATTCCGGCGACTCCGCAATCTCGGAGAAATGCCTGTTGATGTATGTGTCAGCAGCTTGAACCAAGTTGTTGCAATCTAACGAGTCACCCCACTGACGAAGGCCCAGGACATCATGAGGGTCTAAACTAAAACGGAAAATTCACATTCAAAACTGGATAAACAACATTTACGAGTATACAAACTGTGAGGTGAGGAAATCGGAGCATGCATCCCTCACTTTGTCCAATTGAAGGAACGACGCACCCGCTAACAAGTTCTGCGCATTTTGCTTGTCGATTTGAACAGTAGCAGTGTATGCGTAACTAATTAGACTCTCGAGAGCACTAGATACAAGGAGAAAACGTGATTTCATAAGAAACTCTAGTAAGTCAGACTGGCCACTTACCTGGGCTCAATCTCTTTAATTGTGATCTCCTCCATTCGACTCTCGGCCATGTTGCTGGTGAACATGGCACGGAAATATGGAATCGCTCCGGCCAGGATGATTCTATGAGCAGAGAATGACTGATCCTCCACCTGAAAATGTACTCAAAGATCAATGTGTTAAAAGATCATATACGCGAATTAGCTCACCTTCAGCGTAACATCACAGAATGTTCCCTCACGTCGAAGCTCATCCATCAGTGGCAGGCTCTCGTTAAACAGACCGTCGTTGTGAAACATTTCAAATTTCTGCATTTTGGTTGAATGTTTAATTTCTTGTTTTAAGGAATAGTAACAGTATTCAGCTATCACCCCGACTTTTTCTTGTTTTGTGTTACAAAGATACTTGACCGGCTTCGTGTAAGAGGACCCTGGAATTAGGGACTGTCAAGCAAGAAGGCAATCTATTGGTTGGGACAGGCTTATTTCACAGTTTGACTAATAAACTCTGGGTTGTTTAACGGCGCCTTGAGTGACGCACACCATCCTACGTCGTAAATATACGTACTTCGGCGATCGGGTGTTGAATATAAGCGTACCTGAGAGTGTGTGCACAAACCGCTGAACTGGAACCTAACGAAACAAAATTTAAACTAACTGTCGGTTCAAAGCAGCGATCATTAGCAGACTGAATACTCTAGTACGTCTGCCCGGTAATCTCCGGAGTGAGTGCTTGTTGTTTTTGTACACCAATTTACTTGCAGTTTTCGTTTGAAAGCGCAAAGGTGACTTTTGTCAGTTGACGACGAGGTGTTTGGTTGCGTGCATTTGCGTGGTAATAGTTAAAGAGGTGAATAAATTGAACTCAAAAAGAGAATATAAAGCGGACGCATAATTTCGAGAACACGGCTGCTCAACTGTGTGCTGTTTTTTTATACCTAGTCACACACGCACTCAAGACTAAAGTGGGGTATACAGCGTCGATCAAAAGTGACGTCAGTTCTGAGTGAAGTGTCTCATGTACCCACCATAGGCATAGATAAATACATAAAGATGGCAATCTGATGGCTTTGACAGGCACTTTGACAGCTAGCCCCAACAAACGCGTTTCGGTTTGACGGCGTCTTGACTACGTCATTCTGCCTTAAGGGTTGACCATAATGCCTAATTCTCAACACTGCGTTAGTGCTAGCTGAGACATCCAACACAAGCAATTCAATGTACATAAATACTGCGTTTGCGTTGGCGAGCTTACGTGCATTAAAAAATGAGAGCGAGAGAAAACGTAAGCTCACGTAACCAAAGGAGACAAGGCATTATGCCTGATTCACAACACTGCGTTGGTGCGATGCACTTTATGTGTTACGAGAAATGCTTCGACGCATGCTTACTTCAATTTTATCAGCTGTTCCATGTCAAAACACTGACGTAAACCTACACAACACAAACCATAAAATACACAGATACAGCATACACATCAATACACAGCAACAGTCGTTCAAACGCGCAGAAATTTCCGACGTGTTTGACTTTTGTCTCCTTTGGTTACGTGAGCTTACGCTGACGCTCTCATTTTTTAATGAACGTAAGCTCGCCAACGCAGACGCAGTATTTTGGACTACCCCATTGAATTGCTTGTGTTGGATGTCTCAGCTAGCACTAACGCAGTATTGTGGATCAGGCATAATAGACTTAAGCGAGCGTACGCCAGCTTACGGAAATGTCTTATTAATGCAAAGTCTATGACATACCCATAATGGGAATATGCGCGGTTTCGTTAAATGTTCGTTAACTTAAAGCGGCCTACACACACGCTACGGATCGAATGGATCGGTTGCGATACAAACAGATCGTCGTGTGTGTGGGGTAGTTTGCTACAGATCGCAAATTTTCAAATGAGTTTGATATTCTTGCATTCGGTAGTGTGTGTGTGGCGCGGTTGAAAATGTTGCGATTCAAACAGATCGTCGTGTGTGTGGCACAGTCTGCTACAGATCGCAAGTTATCAAATGAGTTTGATATTCTTGCGATCGGTAGCGTGTTTGTGGCGCGGTTGACGATGCCTAGGAAACGTCCGTCCGAAGTTGTTAGAGTGCATCTATGCAGTCTGTTTATATGTTTATGATTGTATTTATGATTCGTATGTGCACAAATGTATGTTATAAAACTGTGAACATCGAATCATAAAATGAAACAAGCCATAAAATGAAACAAGCAATAAACACTCGAAGGCAATAGGCAATAGAATTATGAGACCCTCATTCACATATTTGTGAATGCATGTATCTATATATGAATAAGTTATTAGGATCAGAAACCACTCCTGCATCCACAGTGAACGTTTCTTTTTCATTCTCCCTTCTTTTCTTTTTCCAGACAAATAAACACCACGCAACAAAACAATTTTTTCTCCGCGATCCATCCTTACTCGACGGCGAACAGCGTGAAATGAAGAACGTATACCGATCCACAAGTGTGTGGCGAAATGAGTTCAAACAGATCCATTCGATCCGTAGCGTGTGTGTAGGCCGCTTAAGCGAGCTTACGGAACGTCTCAATGAAAGAAGATGTTCCGCGCGGAATTATGACAGCTGACAGTGAAAGAAATCAAAAGTACAATCAAGAAAAATAATAACAAATTTAAATATGGCGGAATAGGATTTTATTAATTTATTTTTATTCTTCACACTTTAAACAAACCGAAAATAATCAAACCGAGTGAAAACAATTTGACAGTTCCTTCGCATAAGTTCGCTTAAGTTCATTATGGGTAACTTCACTTTTCGTTGAAACTTAAGTGAGATTTTCGTTCGATTCTGACATAAGCTTAAGTTCGCGTAAATCTATTATGGTCAACCCTTCACTGCCTGAACACAATGAGGTCGCAGTCGCTGTCGCGGTCGGCATTGCTGTCGCTAGGATTGCCAAAATCTCACCCACAATGAGGACGCTTTGTTATGTCAAATTTTAACAGCTGTTTTCACCTTTGTCCATATACAAAGTGTCTCAAAAGAAAGTTTACATTTGTTTAGCTAATTGCGTGATCGCAATAAATCCGTGGGGCGCGGGAGGTATGTCAATCAGTAGCCTGGCTCTTGGGAATTCACTCGCTATGGAACGTTTTTCGGGTGCAGACTGCGTGTTGTGCGTGCGAGAGTTTTACTAAAACGGCGACTGTGGCACGTAGAAAATTCTGCAATATTCGAATTTTACGCCATCTAAAGGATGCGCCAAGCATTCTTCTCATTCGAAAATGGGTAAAAAAGTTTGAAGAGACTGGTTCAACACTAGAATAATCAACCAAAATCTGGACGGTCAAGGTCATCGATAACGTAAGAAAACGTAAAAAATGCTAATGTCAGTTCGCAGTGATCCCGACCTTTCCATTCGGAAGCGCGCAGATCTGTAGTGAGTAATTTTGATGTTCGATTAAATGGTTGTCGCGAACGCGAGGACTTACATTTAGATGACATTATTTTTAAGAACTAAATTCCCAAGTTGTGAACTTTAATGATAAATAAAATTGTTTTCGATAGAATGTTTAATTCGTTTTTAATCGATCCACTAAATATAATCTTTTGACACACCTTGTACTTACAACGAACCGTCAACCGCCGATTTGAAGATTTCCTTGCGTTTTGTTTTTTTTTTCTACACAGCTGTCACAATGTCGTACTACCGAGTTAAAAGTTACTGCCTGAACACAATAAGGTCGCGGTCGCTTTCTCGGTCGTTGGGTGTGTCGCGCGAGTTGGCTAACTTTTAACTCGGTAGTACGACATTGTGACAGCTGTGTAGAAAAAAAAAAAAACAAAACGCAAGGAAATCTTCAAATCGGCTGTTGACGGTTCGTTGTAAGTACAAGGTGTCTCAAAAGACAGTTTATATTTAGTGGATCGATTAAAAACGAAGTAAACATTCTATCGAAAACGATTTTATTTATCATTAAAGTTCACAGCTTGGAAATTTATTTCTTAAAAATAAAGTAATCTAAATGTAAGCCCTCGCTTTCGCGACAGCCATTTAATCTAACAGCAAAATTTCTCATTACAGCTCCGCGCGTTTCCGAATCGAAAGGTCGGGATCACTGCGGACAGACTGATTAACATTCTTTACGTTTTCTTACGTTATCGATGACCTTGACCGCCCAGATTTTGGTTGATTATTCTAGTGTTGAACCAGTCTCTTCAAACTTTTTTACCCATTTTCGAATGAGAAGAATGCTTGGCGCATCCTTTAGATGGCGTAAAATTCGAATATTGCAGAATTTTCTACGTGCCACAGTCGCCGTTTTAGTAAAACTCTCGCACGCACAACACGCAGTCTGCACCCGAAAAACGTTCCATAGCGAGTGAATTCCCAAGAGCCAGGCTACTGATTGACATACCTCCCGCGCCCCACGGATTTATTGCGATCACGCAATTAGCTAAACAAATGTAAACTTTCTTTTGAGACACTTTGTATATGGACAAAGGTGAAAACAGCTGTTAAAATTTGACATAACAAAGCGTCCTCATTGTGGGTGAGATTTTGGCAATCCTAGCGACAGCAATGCCGACCGCGACCGAGGCTGCGACGGAGACAGCGACTGCGACCTCATTGTGTTTAAGCAGTTAGCCAACTCGTGCGACACACCCAACGACCGAGAAAGCGTTGACCGCGACCTCATTGTGTACAGGCAGTTATTCCGACCTGGTACCGACGTCTTGACTCTACACATCGACGGCTTGAGACTATCATTGTGTTAGTCAAAAGCGTCGTTCTTAAACGGAGAATAACACGCATAGTATCGGTGTAATAAAAACAAAAAAAAAAAAACGACGAACGAGGAAGCGCGTTCCACATTCGTGTGGTGGGGTTGAAGAAAGAACGTGTATCCAGGGAGAAATTCTGAAGGAGTGGAAAGCAACTGACTATTTCATCAGAACATTTATGATGAAAGTAACGATAAAACGATGAAAGGCTGGTTAAATTCCTGCGATGATCCAGTATATCGCGCGATTTTGGATTCTGTCCAGTAAGTGCAGTGAGGTCTTAGATGCGCCAGACCAAGCATGAGCGTGGAACTCCAACTTAGAACGAATGAACACCTTATAAATTGTAGCCAGATCGGTGGTTGCGAAGAATTTCTAGCTTTTCTATAGGAAACCTAGGCATTTCGCGGCATTCTTGACGACACTAAATATGCGGTCGCTCCAACAAAGGTTATCACTGTTGCACATACCCAGAACAGAAAGCTTGTCAGTTTCAGAGATACAAGTGCCATTCATAATGATAATGACATTGGGTCAGTATTTCGCTTTAACGACAGAAGACAGCATTGTGCTTTGGATATATTAAATTCCACTTTATTATTTCTATCCCATTGGATTATGCTGTTGATGTATGAATTTAATGAGCTTAACATACGCTACGCTGCCGCTGACTAACTACAGTCGAAGTGCAGGGTCTCGCCAAGAAGTGAAAGAATATGAGAAACTAAGGGTACTGTCATCAGCGAAGGAGTGAATTGGATTAGAAGTAACAGACAAGAGATCGTTTATAAGAATGAGAAAGAATGTTGGAGAAATTGCGGAGCCCTGGAGAACACCAGCATTTACAAAGTGAATGCGCCCAAGACAACTTGAATTGAACAATTCGAAAGGTAGCCTATAATCTACCTATAATAGATTCTATAATGGAAGATGGGAGTCATCGATCCCGAATGCAGATATTTTCGGTAAAAGAGCTTCATGCCAAACTTTGTCAAACGCTTTCGAAATATCAAGTTTTTTTTTTTTTTTTTTTTTTTTTTTTTTTTTTTTTTTTTTTTTAATAATTTGCGCGCACTCAAGGTCTAATAACCTTATTATGTCGGCGACACAGTGTGGGCAGAAGGTAGAGAGGAATAGAGGAGATGCCGATGGACATTGATCTTAAATGCTTGCATGTTGCATTGAGGGGGGAAAACCGAATCCGGCAGGGAGTTCCAGATTCGTGTGGTTCGGTTAATGAAAGATTCTCTATATTTGACAGTACGTCCGAAAGCGGGCTTCGGAGTATATGGTGAGCATTCGAAGTGCAGGGTCGTAAACTGATGAACGAATATGAGAAGCTGAGGGTACTGTCGTGGGCGAAGGAGTAAATTGGATTAGAAGTAACAGACAAGAGATCATTTATAAAAATAAGAAAGAGTGTCGGAGACAAAACGGAGCCCTGGGGAACACCGGCATTTACAAAGTGAGCATCAGACTTGAATCCGTCCAAAACAACTTGAATTTAACGATTCGAAAGGTAGCTTCTAATCCATTGAAAGAGAGACTCATCGATCCCAAAAGCACACATTTTCGACAAAAAGGCTTCATGCCAAGCCCTGTCAAATGCTTTCGAAATATCCAGTGCAACAATTTTGCTTTCACCTGCTTGGTGAAGCGAGTGATTCCACTTTTCAGCGAGATATACCATCATATCACCAGTGGATCTGTTGCTGCGGAAACCGTATTGGCGGTCATTGAGGAGTTTCCGTGATTCAAGATATTTCATAAGCTGACGGTTAATCAGCGTTTCCATGACCTTGGAAAGAAGGGACGTTAGTGCAATGGGTCGGTAGTTGGAGGGAGAAGATGATTCGCCTTTTTTGGGTATAGGCTGGACAAATGCTGTTTTCCACCTACTCGGAAGGAGCCCAGAGGGGTAGGAAAGGTGAAAAAGCTTACGCAATGGTTTTGCCAGCGTAGAAGAACACCTCTTCAGAACTATTGGGGCAATACCATCTGGACCAGCGGATTTGTGTATGTCGAGGTCTTTAAGAACCCTTGCGACTGTACGAGTGCGGAAGTGGATTAGTCCCATGGTGGAATCGACGCACTCTAGTACAGGCGGAGACAAAGTACAGGCTGGCAGCTGAGAACTGGTTGCGAAATGGGCAGCAAGTAGGTTAGCTTTGTCTAAGGGGGTGACAGCTGGAATGTCATTGTGGATGAGCGTCGGTATAGACGACTTGGTTGAGTTTTTTACGTTTTTTACAAACGACCAGAAACTTTTGCTACCTTTGGGACATTGAAGGATTTTACGCCTTAATTTTTGGTCGGATTGGAATTTAATCCGTCGAATGTGGGTGTTGCAGTCATTTCTGGCTCGTATGTACTTTTTTCGGCTTTCCTCAGAACTGTTTGCCTTGTAGGCCCGAAAACTTAGCTCCCTGAGCCTAATGGCCTCTTTGCAGCTCGAGTCAAACCACGTATTATCCTTAGGCCTGATGCTTTTAATCTTACTGGGAATAAAATTTGCCATGCCGATTCGGAGAGCACCGTGGCGCAGTGGGTAGTGTGTTGGCCTCTGATGCCGATGACACGGGATCGAATCCCGAAACAGCCATGTCATCGAACGTGTTTTCACGGTGTTTCTCCTCAGCGGTGTTCTGACAAAACCCCCTGTAGTAAAATTGTCATGAAAAGCTTCTCGAAATTCGCCGTTCGGAACCGGCAATAAACTGTAGGTCCCTTCCACCTATGGGAAAATTAAATCACACACAACATGGGTGATTGAGAGAAGCTCGGCTCTGGTCCTTCATGGGCTGTAACGCCAACATACATACATACATGCCGATTCGGATAATGCTTACGATAATATCAGTTGCGGCGTCCATGTCGTTGTCGAGGAAGCACAACGACCAGTTAAAGATCCGAAAGAAGTTGTTAAGGCCGCACCAGTTGGCTTTCTCGTATAGCTATAGTGTTCTCTTAGGAGCATTTTCTTTAACTGGATGGTGGGAGTTCGAGAACTTTGCTGACATCATGCAGTGGTCAGACAAGCCTAGGGGTTCCAATACATCGATCGTGTATTTGTCAGGCTGAGAGGTAAGAAACAAGTCCAGTGTGTTGGCGGAATGACCAGCGATATCGGGGATACGTGATGGCTCATTCACAAGTTGAGTTAAGTGATTTAACTCAGCAAAAATTTCAACATACCTTCCTTCGGGTGTTGTCTGTCCAGAATGTCGAAGCCACTGAGAATTGTGTACATTGAAATCGCCCGCTAAAACGATTTCAGTGCGAGGGAAAAGGGAAACAATTCTTTGGATGGAATCAGACAGTGCGTCGAATGCATCAAATGTTGCATTCCTGTCTAGATTGGGGCTTCTATAAAGAAAACAGTAGTTGATGGAGTGCTTACGGAATATGAATTTAAGCCATATGAAATTAAATTCCGGGGTGGATGTTTGGCTATACTGTGAAAGTAACTGGGTTGGTTATAGTCCGTAGTAATTCGTTCGAGCACTTTAGCATTGCATACGCAGAGGATGAATTTCAGTTGATCATATACTGTGAGTGCTATGCCTGCAGCAGTACGTCTGGTCACTTTCCATTCACAACTGCGTTGCATACTTTTTGTCCGTATAGGAATTACTTTTTCTTGGCTACGAAGCGAATTTGAACTATAGACCTTCCGCTCGGCGGTCGATGATGTTAACCACTGCAACACAGCCACCCCCATATGCTCTAACTTACTGAATAAAATTTGAAAAATAACCTTAAACCGTCGGTAACTAAGCTGAGAAAAGTGAATCTGATAACCCTCGGCACGTCTACACCCCCGTACAGGCTCTATATCTTTCGGCAGCATCAACGCTTTTGGTGGCTGGAGTGCACTCCGCGGGCGTCTTGAAAGTTCTTAAGCAAGCCTCTTCAGGCAGTAGATGCCAGCACCAATGGCTTACATAGGTTAGGGGTAGGCTAAGTTTCGTTAGTTGAATAAGGTAGAATAAGATACAAATTTGATAGTATACTAAGTTTTTAAAAATTACTTTTCTTAGGTCTTAACAAATACTTTGAATTAAATTTAAAGTTAAAAAAGAAGAAAAAATTAATTTAAAAGTCGAAAGACATACACATTTAGAAAACAAATATAGGTTATCCTAGAGTGCCCACATGAGGCCAGTAAGGTATTTATAACATAACATAATGTAAGTTAGTTAAGCTAGTTTAAGTCATTTTGTCTAGCGTAAGATAGTTATGCTTAATATTAATAAAAATGATTTTTGAATGAAATGAATGAAACAGGCTCTATAGCTCCACTATGAAGACTGAATTGAGAAATCTGAAAATGAATTTGGAAAAAGTACCACGATTCGCGCTAAATTCAGTTGAATAACGAATAACACGATAATATCGAAATTAAGCCGAAATGACGTACGCAGTTGTCCATCCTCTATGTGCTTTAAATGGCATCTCAAACGCCCATTTGTTAGTCTCCGGATCATAGACTTCAATCCAACTGAGCAATTCTGTCTTAACCGATCCTAAACAACAACAGTGTTAGATCGAAGTTTGCTTTGACGTGGGAGTACTTACCACCGATTGCCCACAATTTGTTAGCGTAGGAAATGAGAGCAAAATTATGTCGCCTTTGATTCATTGGTGCAAGTGAATTCCACGTGTCCATCTTCGGGTCGTATACTTCAACTGAGTGAAGGTTTGAATATCCGTCGTGGCCACCGCAAGCGTACAATTTCCCATTCAAAGTTGCTGCACCGAATTGTTTACGTGCGTTAAGCATTGACTTTACGTTAGTCCATGTATTTCTTAAGGGATCATAGCGTTCGACGGAACTGGAGACTCCGCTTCCCGTATTACCACCAAGGACATAAACGAATTTGCCAAGGGAGATGGCGGTTGCACTTGAGCGTCCTTGCAGCATCCGGCCAACCTAGAAGTAGAATTTCAAGATGAGCAAATGAAACCTAAACGGCAGTTTAATGGTAAATTACTCTGGTGCAAATGCCAGATTTCGCGCAAAACCGTCTGACAGTCTTCGAGGGCTGATAGTACGAATTTCCTCCACACAGGTATATATAACCATTTAATGCTGTCACCGCTGGATAACTGGAATAACACAATTGGAAAATAAATATCTTTAGGTATTGGCTATTTTGAAGCTGGTAAACAAGCAAGCAGACGCTCAAACCGGGATGATATTCAAACAACTTTAAAAAGCAGAAGTTAAGGGTCTTAAAATGGTGCCAGACCATACACGGACTGAGAACATTTAATATTCACCGGATCATTTCAAAGAAGGACAAGCAGACAATCCAAAAATGAGCCAAGGTGCTTCTATGTTCAAGTAAGTATGTTGGCCTCTGATCGAATCCCAACAACAAATGTTGTCGAACGTGTTTTTCTCGGCGCTTCTCCACAGCGAGGTTCTGACAAGATCCCCTGTAGTATGATTGTCATGAAAAGCTTCTCGAAACCAGCCGTTCGGAATCGGCAATGAGCTGTAAGTCCCTTTCACTTATGGGAAAATAAAATCACACATAACATGGGTAATTGAGAGAAGCTTGGCCCCAGACCTTCATAAGTGGTTACGCCATCAAAGAAGAATAAACTCAAAAATTCAGTTACCTTGGCGACAGGGAGAAATTGCCTCTGTTGGACCATTTCTTCGCTTTAAAATCATAAATTAGCACATCATTACCAAACAGATACACCTTTGCACCAACTTTCGCGCCATTCATGTAACTGGAAAAAGATGTAGTCATAAGCTGAGAATAGCAGACATATCATGGGCAATAAAACCTACCGTATCGTGCTCACCCCAATCGATGGACCCCTCGTCAATTGCCCAGTCAACGGATCAAGTGTATCGACTGTTACCTGACCTTGTTCTTGTCCTATAATAAAAAGCTGTTCATCGCGAGCTTGCGTTCTAGAAGAACACTAATTTTACTTATACTCTAAAATACCTCTCCAATCAACTTGCCTAAAACTTCGTAATTGTGGCCTTCGCCCCGGCAACAAGTGATAGACCACAGCCTCTTGAACCAGTTTTCTACACTCGGGCGACGTTTCAACAAGCTCTTCTTTGAATACATTATCGACCAGAAACTCCGGCGATAACATTGGCAAACGAACTCCCGAGAACACTGCTGGAAAATGCTCAGATCGTTCCTTCCTTTTGTACTTTACCCATCGCAAGCAAGCTTCAAACACTATTTCCTCCGTAGGAACCTCCAATTCTTCTCGCTTAATAATTTCGGTTAACTGGTCCGAGGTAAGGAGAAGAAATTCCGGCGACTCCGCAATCTCGGAGAAATGCCTGTTGATGTATGTGTCAGCAGCTTGAACCAAGTTGTTGCAACCTAACGAGTCACCCCACTGACGAAGGCCCAGGACATCATGAGGGTCTAAACTAAAACGGAAAATTCACATTCAAAACTGGATAAACAACATTTACGAGTATACAAACTGTGAGGTGAGGAAATCGGAGCATGCATCCCTCACTTTGTCCAATTGAAGGAACGACGCACCCGCTAACAAGTTCTGCGCATTTTGCTTGTCGATTTGAACAGTAGCAGTGTATGCGTAACTAATTAGACTCTCGAGAGCACTAGATACAAGGAGAAAACGTGATTTCATAAGAAACTCTAGTAAGTCAGACTGGCCTCTTACCTGGGCTCAATCTCTTTAATTGTGATCTCCTCCATTCGACTCTCGGCCATGTTGCTGGTGAACATGGCACGGAAATATGGAATCGCTCCGGCCAGGATGATTCTATGAGCAGAGAATGACTGATCCTCCACCTAAAAATGTACTCAAAGATCAATGTGTTAAGAGATCATATACGCGAATTAGCTCACCTTCAGCGTAACATCACAGAATGTTCCCTCACATCGAAGCTCATCCATCAGTGGCAGGCTCTCGTTAAACAGACCGTCGTTGTGGAACATTTCAAATTTCTGCATTTTGGTTGAATGTTTAATTTCTTGTTTCAAGGAATAGTAACAGTATTCAGCTATCAGATCGACTTTTTGTTGTTTTGCTGACAAAGACACTTGACCGGCTTTAGCTTGGAGAACAAGACGGCAATCTGTTGATTGGGACAGGCTTATTTCACAGTTTGACTTATACACTCCGGATTATTTAACGGCGTCTTGGGTGACGGACACCATCCTACGTCGTAGTATAGACGTACTTCGGCGATGAATATAACGCGTACCTGAGAGTGTGTGCACAAAAGCGCTGAACTGCAACATAACGAAACACAATTTAAACTAAAGGGCTAACCATAATAGACTTAAGCGAGCTTAGGCTTGTGTCAAAATCGAACGAAAATCTCACTTAAGTTTCAACGAAAGGTCAAGTTACCCATAATGAACTTTCGCTAGACCTCATATCGTAAATATCGTAAAGTCGAGCAAAGCGCCGGAGTAGAGCTACTCTCAACTCCAGACTGAACTTGGTCAGCGATAAAACGAAGGCGAGATACGACTTAAGGGCTAACTCTTCTGGATTCGAGACAGGACATTGGTATTGCTGTACAACCTGCAACGAAAAAAAAGCTTGTGCCCCAAATTGCAATCAGCCTGGGACGGACCATATGAGGTCATCAAGAAACTTAACGACGTGGTGTACCGAATACAGCAGACGGGAAACAGACGGGCGAAGTATAAGATTGTCCACGTGGAGAGGTTAGCGCCATATTACGGAGAAGGATCCAATCGCTTGTTCGTGAACGAACAAGTTTAGGAGGAGGGCAGTGTTGCGGAGACACAAACCGACGGTTAACTTCGAATTTCGCTGTCGAAGTTCGAAGCTCTCTTGAAGCGGAGATTGCAATGATGTCAACTGTCAACGGCGTAATGCTAATTGTCAGAGCATTCTAGAGATTTCCGTAGAGGAACTTCCGACGGCGAACATTCGAGAAGGTGGACCGAGAGCTATATAAGCGCGAACACTCGCTCTCGGGATTCATTAATTTTGTGAAATTGAACAGAGTGTGACAAGTCGGTGTGATCAATCGATAAAACAGTGGGAAAATAAAAACCTTCAATAAAGGTTTGTGTGTGTAATAAAGGTTAAAGTGTTTGAGTCCATTGTGCCCACTTGTTTTGTTAAACCCGTTGATACCTATACATTTACAGTTGAGCTGAACCAACAAGACGAGGATGAAAATCCCAGTATTCTGTTCAGCCTAATATTACTTACCTCTTCTAGTCCCGAAAGGAAGTATCTTCCTAGGAATATATTCCTTTTTTGGGCTAGCGCCGGACATTCGCGACATTGACGAACGGATTCAATTTCCTCTTCGTCCCTGCAGCTTCTGCAGAAGTCATTGTAGGGCTGGCCTAGTCGAGCTGCATGGTAGGATAGCATGCAGTGCCCGGTAAGGGCACCGACTGCCAGTCGAATATTCCCACGATTGAGCTTCAGCAGATTTTCCGTTCTTTTCTTATCATAGACGGGACAAGTCGATCTCGCCTTTGCGCATGTACCTAAGCGACACCATCGCTTATTGGCTTTCACTAATAGCTCCGTCTGTATCTCCCTGTAGAGCGCACTGAGTGGTGCTTTGGCATCAGCTGAGATCTGCGCAAGGTTAGCACTTGATCCCACCCTAGCCAGCTTGTCCGCCCTCTCGTTTCCGGAGATATTCATATGACCAGGTACCCAGCAAAGGGTCACCTCATTTACATTCTATATCTCTTCTACCTTTCCTTGCAGAGTTTGACGAGTTTGGATCTTATCCATGCTGCTGATGGATAATATTGATGCTGATCCTTTTTCCTGAGATATTCTTTTTGCTGATCAATTCCGGTGACAGCGAAGACCTCAGCTTGGAAGACACTGCATCAATCATCGAGCCTGTAGGAGCGATGCATATCCCGAGACTCAAAGTAGACTCCGGCAACTGTGCCAACATCCATCTTGGATCCGTCGGTGTAGAATGCCAGTTCACTTTCCGTGCGTACCAAATCATAGCTCCATTCCTCCCTAGAGGGAATTCTAATGGAGAATCTCCTCTCCCAGGAAAGAAGTCGGGTGACATAGTCCGTTACGGTTATGAATCTCGAGACTGCCCATGGATCCAAGACTGATGCATGTCCGTGAGGACTCCTTTTCCAGTGACCGGATTCCTTTAGTCTTAGCGCAGTTCTGGCTCTGGGAGGTTCAGCATGACTTCAAGAGCCGCCGTTGGTATGGACTTCATAGATCCCGTCACCGCCAGACAGCCTGCCCTTTGAATCTTTGACACACTCTGAAGATTACACTTTTTCTCAAGCGCCTTCCACCAGACAACCGAGCCATAGACTAGGTTAGGTCTTACCACCGCAGTGTACAATCAATGTACTAACCTTGGTTTGAGGCCCCATATCGTTCCAAAGGCTACCTTGTTCGAATATAGTGCCACGTAGGCCTTTTTGATTCTTACCTCAATATTTTCTCTCCAATTAAGTTTAGAGTCCAGGATTATGCCAAGAAATTTGGCTGATTTTCCAGGGATCAGATCTATACCATTCATACGGCGGTAGGTGTATCTTGCTACAGATCTTTTCCTTGTAAAGATTACTACTTCTGTTTTCGCCGCTTTTACTCCCAGGCCTCGCCCCTTGACCCAGTTATCCACTAACATCAGTGCATAGCTTAGTCTATTGCTGAGGACCTGCGGAAATTTTCCAGAGACTAAAATGGCAATATCATCGGCGTAGGCCGTGACATTAAAACCCTCTGTCTCCATTCCGTCGACCACAAGGAGCCATAGGAGGATTGACAGAGCACCACCTTGTGGTGTACCTTTATTTACTCTCAGACACACAACATTATTAATTGAGGACAGCTTGTTAGATTGACTCCGCTGAGACTGAAGCCGCTAAAAGGTCCATGTGATAACATACGCAACATGGAACGTCAGTTCAAAAGGAAATCACCGAGCCTTGCACATCAAAAAGATGCGCCGTGTAATACCAGGTTTACCGCTGATCTTATGCGATTGAAACGGAGTCGCGGAACTTATTGTTTCCTCGCAACCAAACACACGATCAACTGACAAAAGTCACCATATCGTTTTCAAACGAGAACTTCAAGTACCCATTCCAGAGATCACCGGGCAGACGTACTAAAGTATTCGGTCTTCTTGTGCTCTCTGATATGAACCGACTCGATTTTTTATTTTAATTTTGTTTTGTTTTGTTGTGGGTGCGCCATTCAAGACGCCGTCAAGCGATTTGGAGTTTGTGCTCAATTTGTGAAATGTGCCTGTCCCAATCAGGGATTATGAATGAGATGGCCATCCGATGGCTTTGACAGGTATATTGACAGATTCCACCTACAAACGTATTGCGGTTTGACGGCGTCATGACTATGTCATTCAGCCTTGTTACGACGTCTTATCTGTGCACATCGACATCTTGAGACTAACCAAATGATCGCCTGTATTCTGGCATACCTCAGTGATGCCTCATAAGTCACAACAACCTCACAAGGGTGTGGGGAGTCACACCTTGTGAGGTTTTCGTCTTCTAACCAAAACCTCACAAGTTGTGAGCATCACAGTAACTGTCAAAATTGTCATGTCCGATTGAGCAGCTCACAAGTCGATCATAAGAGATAAGATGGAGGAAGAATTTTTTCTTTTGCTTCTTGTAAATGAAATAAGTAAAAATGAGGAAATGATATGTATTTTTGTCCTTTACTGACTGCTCGATTGATTGGAAGTGATAGCTGTCACAAATGTCAATAAATTCACCACAGACTGGTGACTATTATTCTGTGTTTTCTTGTGATGTTTGTGCCAGAAAACCAAACAGCTGATTGCTCACAAGAAACCTCACAAGAGAGACATCACAATTTTAGCATCACTGAGGCTTGTGAGTTGTGACCACATCACAGCCAGAATAGTGCTGTAACATTCTAGCAGGAAGAAAACGTTAAGTTGTGACTTACAAAAATGAAATGCTAATAAATCAGCAAAACAGAAATAGAAAATTAAATTGTCACCCGAAATAGTCAGCAAATATATGAGTAAACCATAACCCGGCTCTCATTACCTTTATTGTGCATGGTTCACTCATAAATTACTCGTAATAATTTAAATATTTGCCTTTTTCCTGAGTTGACATACGGTAGACAGTACGTCTTAGCCGTCGTTAAATTCAAATTCAAAAAGACAAGTGAACATATATCCCACCGTAATTATTTGTGAATAGTAATGCGTGTTAAATCGTTCCACAATCGTCCTTCCACCAGGGATAAATATAGAGATACCAAACCTTCGTACGTCTGCCCTGTGATCACCGGAAGGGGTCTGTCTTGTTTTTGTAGTACCAAAACAAAAAAAACGACACACAGCTGTTCACGGAGTAAGCAGCCAATTCTTATAATTCCTGAGTTGATTATATTACTTATCTACGTACGTTATAACGGTCTTTATATTCAAATTCAAAAAAAAACAAGCGAACATGTCCCTTCCCATAATAATTGGTGTTATTGTAATGTGTATTAAATTGTTCCACGATCGGACTTCCACACACGAATTTCCAGTTTTTCCAGAAATAAGGTTCGTGGGCAAATACATCAAAAATGAGCGCAAACCATCAGATCCTTGGTATGTCGGAGTCTACACGATGGCTATTTGTCGAGGGCTGTAATAAGTGCATAAGAGAGGGTAAGTGAAACAGAAATACATTGGCACAGTCACGCGCGGGTAGCTACTTCGTGGGTTTTTTTGACATTTCCTTATCTCCTTTTCCTTGTTTTGCGATATCGCTTGACTCCTGTTTCTGACTTGGAAGTGTACGTTTGGATACCATTCTTACTTTTTAAACATCACCACTTACTTACTTACTTATCAGGCCTGCGATCCATGGAGGATCTGAGCCTGAGCTATAGCTGCCTTCCATCCTTGACGGTCCCGGGCACGCTGCTTCCAGTTGTCAAGACCAAGATGTCTTACATCCGCGATTACTTGATCTTTATACCGGAGGTTCGGTCTTCCTCTTCTTCTCGAACCAGGAGGCTCGGAGTCGAAGACCCTCTTAGCTGGAGCGTTGATGTCCATGCGCTCGATGTGGCCGAGCCAGTGTAGTCGACGGAACCTTGCCTTCCGGACTACATCCACATCTTGGTACAGCTCGTAGAGTTCGCAGTTGTGTCTTCTTCTCCATTCACCTTCCTCACAGACAGGCCCAAATATCCGGCGCAGAAGTTTTCTTTCGAAATAACCCAAAATCAGCTCCGCTGTCCTGCTTATCGTCCAGCTTTCGGCTCCGTACAGCAAGACTGGCAGAATGAGCGTTTTGTAAAGCACGACTTTGGCCTTTCAAGTGAGGAGTTTTGACCCCAGTTGTTTGGACAAGCTGAAGTAGCAACGGTTGCCAAGGGCGATTCTATGCCGGATCTCCACTGTCGTGTCATTTGTGGAATTTACGTTTGCCCCGAGGTAGACAAGCTCCTTAACTACCTCGAAATTGTAGCTGTCAATTGTTATATTTTGTCCCAGGTGGTGAGCGACGGATTGGTTTTTGCTTGACAGCATGTATTTCGTTTTGTCCTCACTGATCTTAAGACCAACTCGTTTCGCCTGTTCTTCAATCGCCGTGAATGCTTCCACAATGCCACGGCGAGAACACGCGATGATGTCGATATCATCCGCGTATCCTAGCAGCTAGCGACACAACTGGATCAGTTTTACCGGGATCCCGAATTCGGCCATCGCCCCAAACAGTTCTTCACGATGAACATCACCACAGGCTAACGAAAATGAAATGTGAAGCGAAATGTCAAAAAACAGGCACGCGCAGAAAAGCTCCGTGTGGACGCGTCTTCAAATTGGAACGTAGGTTCAAAAAAAAACAGGCGCAAAAAAAAGCCCTCGTGTAGACTCCGACCACGATTGAGAGATACAAGATTACGCCTTCGAGTGTTCATTTTTGTTTCGTTCTGCGCATGTACGTCATTTGTGACCCGAAATTTGACAGCTGGTTGAAATTGCTGTTTGTTTACATACAAATTGGGGTAGGAAAAATTGGAATTTATATAATTGTTGTTAAATAAATCGTGTTTTTAAAGCATGTGGCATGTTAAAAGATGTTTGGTAGAAGTGCCAACCCTAACTGCTGGCAGCACTGAAGCTTAGGACGGGTACAGCAGCTAACTTCGCAGGATGACATCGAGAGGGACTCACTTCGTTTTAGTTGTTGGTGTGTGAATGACTTGTATTAGTTGTATTTTGAAATAAAGTGTGAAAAACGACCACGAGGGTCATATATAGTTAAATCCTTTTCCATCAGCGCCATCGGGGCTCTTTTGGCTTTTACATTTGGCATCCCTTGCGGGGAACCTTCGTCCTCGCAATATTTCTTATTAAAACCTGCTGTGTTGGATTAAAAATCCCCAAGAAACCTGATTTCTTGGACCCGACTTCAGCGGAACCTTTCGGAAGAGAAACCGGATTTCTCACGTTCAATCCACCAGAGTTCTACCATGGCCAACAATGAAGGGAAGGAAGACCCAATGGCCAAACTCATCTTGAACTTCATGCCCAACACTCACAAAAATGCCAAGGCCAAGAAGACGAAGGGATTTCTGCTAGCACGGAAAAGTCTTTTAAGTGAGTACTGGGCGAAGTACATGGCAGCGTGGGATAAGTCAACTGTCGAATGCAGCGAGGAGCAATTCTCTAACGTCGAAACAGCGTACTGTCAAGCGCTTGGAGAGCTAATCGATTTGATTGATGCGGCAACGGAGATCAACCAGGTGCATTCGGACACGCTTGTTGATCAATCCACTACATGCAGCACCCACCATCCGCCCAAATTACCAGCGATCGAACTCCCCAAATTTTCGGGTTCATTTCTCGAATGGCTTCCGTTCAAGGATATGTTCAACACGTGCATAATAAAAGACGAATCTCTGTCCAACGTCCAGCGGCTATACTACCTCAAAAGTTGCTTGCGAGGTGAAGCAGACATTTTGGTAAGGAACATATCTATAACTGAAAATAACTTTCAGATCGCATGGGATACATTGCGCCAGCGATATGACAATAAACGCAAGTTGATCAAGTCGTACTTGCGAGAAATCGTTAGGCTTCCACCCGTAGTAGCAGAGTCCATCACTGCATTGCGCAAGGCACTAGACGGAACCACGGAAGCTGTACGATCGCTAACGCAGCTGGGGTGCCCAACAGCAGAATGGGACCACTGGCTTGTGTTCTTAGTCACGGAGAAATTAGATTCTAATCTCGTTAAGGAGTGGGAAATGTCCCTTGAATCGCCGAATTATCTTCCTACCTATGAAGAACTGCGCAAATTCTTGGAGAATCGCATCCAAGGTCTCGAGGGCATGGAATCTTCATCGAAATATAAGGTGAAGTTCACCACATCCAGCTCACAAGCAATAAAAACTCACCACATGAACATCAACCGCTGTACACTTTGTGGTGGAAAACACATCCTCATGTTTTGCTCAGAATTTCGACAGCTGTCAGCAGCTAAGCGGATGGAAATAATAAATAAAGAAAATCTGTGCAAAAATTGTATGAAGGGTGGACACCGTATGAGTGCGTGTACATCTAAATTTACTTGCAGTGAATGTGGGCAAAGACATCACACAATGCTACACGGAAATAACCGTATCATCTCCCAACACTTGCGCACCGAATCAACAAGAGTGGTTTACCAGCAGCCGGGGGAAGCACAATTACTCGAAGAAAACCAGCCGTCGATTCTACTAGCAACTGCTCAGGTCATAATCCGGTCTGCCGCCGGCAACTCTCTACAAGTGCGAGCACTCCTGGATACCGGATCACAGGCGACACTAGTCAGTGAATATGCAGCTCAACAACTGAGACTTCCTCGGCAGCGAATAGCAGTTCCAGTGATTGGTGTTGGTGGAGCCAAACTCGGAAAATCCACAAGTTTAGTGAAACTGTGTGTGGGCTCTATTAAAGACCCATTCTTCAACATTGAATGCAGAGGTTTAGTCTTGCCACGGCTTGGGGTTCTAGCGACAACAACGCCAATACCCTTTCACACAATAGGGAAGATAACGTCTCTCGATCTGGCTGATCCCAATTTTCACGAACCAGGGCCAATCGAAATAATTTTGGGAGCTGACGTGTACGGAGCACTACTGTGCAACGATGTTCAACATTTCAACGATAAAACTTTAACAGCTCAGAACACTCGATTGGGCTGGGTACTAAGTGGGCGATTACCTAGACTGGAACCCAATGAGAAAAGGACGATTTCATGTTCCTTTACCACCGCGGAGCTAGATGAATTGGTGCAGAACCTCTGGAAATTTAATGAACAAGAAAGCGTGGATGACAAGTCCACAATGACGCTAGATGAGATCTATTGCGAAGAGTTTTTCCGAAAAACCGTTCGTCGTACAGAATCTGGGCGATTTATTGTTAAGTATCCCTTTAAGAAATCAGCTAATCTCTCTGCTCTCTCAGGTACCAAGGATGACGCCATGAATCTGTTTTATCACCAAATGCGTCGCTTGAATAGAGATCCGAAACTCAAATCTCTTTATGAAACTTTCATGCGTGAGTACAAGGAACTCGGACATATGGAGGCAGTGCACGAAACCGAACAGCAACAGAACGTGTGTTACATCCCCCATCACGGCGTGTACAAGGAGTCCAGTGCAACCACCAAATTAAGGACTGTCTTTAATGCATCCAGGAAAGGAAAGCACGGCATCTCATTAAATGATTGCCTATTGACCGGACCGAAACTTCAAGCGGACCTGTCTGCCATAATTCTAAGGTGGCGCAATCACAAAATCGGATTTATGGCGGATATAACAAAATGTTTTCGGCAGATAAAAGTGGATGAAGAAGATGCCGATCTGCAACGAATTATTTGGAAAAACGAAAAAGGGGATCCCATTTGTTTTCGATTGTTGACTGTAACTTATGGTCTTAATTGTGCACCGTACTTAACTATCAAAGTCTTAAAAACTCTCGCCAACGAGGAGGAAGCCAATTTTTCTATAGCTGCTAAAGTGGTAAGAGAGTCATTTTATATGGACGACTGTTTGCATGGAGCTGATACTGTGGATGTCGCTTTGGAAATCCAAGATCAACTTCAAAGGCTTTTACTCCGTGGCGGATTTGTCCTACGCAAATGGACTTCTAATTCATTGGAGTTCTTGGAAAACCTCAAGATGAATGTGGAGCGAGGAGAACATATACGAGACCTCAGCCGTTCGGATACAGCCGCACTGGGGGTCTATTGGCGGTGCAAAACTGATTCATTGGGATATCGAATTACCAGGCCACTTAGAGGAGGTCCGATCACCAAACGTCAACAACTTTCTGATTTGGCGAGGATATACGATCCCCTAGGACTGCTTGCTCCAATTATGATCGTCGGCAAATTGATAACGCAACAGTTATGGGTACTGGGCTGTGCATGGGACGATCCCCTGCCTGATCCACACCAGCGAAATTGGCAACGGTTCAGAGAAGAGCTCCCTTTGATCGAGAGGATTGACGTACCTAGGTGGATTTTCTCGTCATCAGATGTACGCTGCTACCAATTGCACATCTTTGCCGATGCTTCATCGACCGCCTATGCTGCTGTAGCCTATTTAAGGGTCGAGACGAGTCACGGGGAAATAAAAGTGTCTTTACTTCAGGCGAAAACTAAAGTTGGGCCATTAAGGAAGACTACGATACCTCGCCTCGAACTCAATGGGATCTTGCTTGCTGCAAAAGTCAGTGCCAGAGTTGCATCAGCTCTGCAGTTGCCAGGGCTAGAACTTTACTGTTGGTCTGACTCCAAGACCGCCTTGAGTTGGATTCGGTCACATCCCGGCGGACATAAGCAGTATGTTGCTAACCGAATCACGAAAATTCAAGAACTTACACCCGTCACTTGCTGGAGATACGTACCAACTACAAGCAATCCGGCTGATGTCGCCACGCGCGGAATGTATCCTTCCCAACTTAAGACATTGGATGTGTGGTGGGCTGGGCCAATCTGGCTGTTGGGACCAAAAACAGAATGGCCAGACCAGGCAGGCGCACGAGTCGAAAGCGTAGCTGTACAGTTTCATCTGGAGTTGCCGAAGAAAAAAGATGGTCGAGAAATGCAGCTCTTACACAAATATTCGAACATTCACACCCTGATAGCAGTCACAGCTTGGTGCCTCCGTTTTTCTTATGTTCTCCGTGGCAATAATCATGAAACCACGTCCTGGGTCACTGCTAGCGAGCGCAGACTAGCATTACGAGCTCTTATCAGGTACGTTCAACATCTTTACTTTTCTAATGAGATTTCTTGTCTCTCCCGAGGTGAACCACTACCCTCAAAAAGCAAGATACGGAAGTTGAATCCTATTATTGACAAGGACGGTGTATTGCGTCTCGACGGAAGACTGAAAAATGCCCAAATTCCAGAATCGGAGAGACTTCCCATCATCCTCCCCAAAGAGAGCGTTATCTGCAATTTGCTTATTGCCGATGCTCATATAGTTACACTTCATGGTGGTACTCAGGTTATGCTGCACTTTCTTCGCAGACGATATTGGATTCTGGATGCGCGAGTTGCCATCAAGAGGTTTGTACAAAGGTGCATAAAATGTTTTCGGCAGAAAGGTGCGATAAACAATCAGCTAATGGGAAATTTGCCAACACATCGTTGTGTTCCGTCACCACCATTTTTGCGATGTGGACTGGACTATGGAGGTCCATATAATATTCGTATGTCAAAGGCACGAGGCATCCGCAGCCACAAGGGCTATGTGGCTTTATTCGTCTGCCTCAGTACACGAGCGGTTCACCTAGAGTTGGTGAGCGATATGACGACACAAGCCTTCCTCGCGGCTCTAAAACGATTCTTTGCAACACGAGGCTACAGCTCAGACATATATAGCGATTGTGCACAAACATTTGTCGGGGCCAATTCAGTCTTGAGACAGGAGCTCAAGGATCTACGAGGACAGCTTGATACTGCGGCACAAGCTTGTGCCCAATATGGAGTATCATGGCATTTCATTCCCCCA
This sequence comes from Eumerus sabulonum, assembly GCA_951905685.1. Taxonomy (NCBI): domain Eukaryota; kingdom Metazoa; phylum Arthropoda; class Insecta; order Diptera; family Syrphidae; genus Eumerus; species Eumerus sabulonum. Next base: position 15,442,125 of record OX645060.1, read on the forward strand.
GGATCTCCTAATTTCGGCGGCATTTGGGAGGCCGGAATAAAAAGCATGAAGCACCACCTAAAGCGGACTATTGGAGAGACTTGCTTAACTTTCGAAGAATTTATTACGGTGCTCAAGCAAATTGAAGCGATACTTAATTCCAGACCACTGTCCGCAATGTCAGACGATCCGACTGATCTAGTTGCTCTCACCCCTGGACACTTTTGGGCTGGTCGCTCATTGATCGCAGTCCCTGAGCCAAATCTCCTGGATACTTGTCAAGGCCGGTTGAGCAGGTGGAAACAGTTGCAGCAAATGCAGCAAGATTTTTGGAGACGTTGGCGGTGTGAGTATCTGCACGGGTTGCAGGTCAGATACAAATGGCAGCAAGCCAAGCGAAATCTAGAAGTGGGCGACTTGGTTTTGGTTCGAGACGAGCGGACACCACCGGCCCAATGGCCACTTGGACGAGTTTTGGAGGTGTGTGCCGGAAATGATGGCATCGTCAGAGTTGCTATCGTACGAACTAAATCATCGACGCTGAAGCGGGCAATCTCAAAGCTGATTGTCCTCCCACTCGCCAATGACGACGCAAACGGTGGGCGGCTGGAAGACCCTATAATACATTCGTCGCAGTGCCTGGACGAGGTGGGCGGTGAATGTTAAAAGATGTTTGGTAGAAGTGCCAACCCTAACTGCTGGCAGCACTGAAGCTTAGGACGGGTACAGCAGCTAACTTCGCAGGATGACATCGAGAGGGACTCACTTGGTTTTAGTTGTTGGTGTGTGAATGACTTGTATTAGTTGTATTTTGAAATAAAGTGTGAAAAACGACCACGAGGGTCATATATAGTTAAATCCTTTTCCATCAGCGCCATCGGGGCTCTTTTGGCTTTTACATGGCATGTGGCATATTATTTACAATATTCACAAGTATTTTGTCAAGCTTCGAGTGATAAATTAAAACCAACAAAACGAATGTATAGAAGCAAAAGCAAACCCATTCTGAATAGTTCCATTGGAGTTTAATGTGAATGCAAAGATGTGGAATGAAAGATACATTTTTCTGTTAGTGTAATATTTTATTTAATTTTCTTTTCCGTTTATACTGATTTTCTATTATTTCCTTATTTAATTTTCTAATCCTAAAATACATCCTAGCCCTAAAAAACAGTCTTTTCACTCTCTCCTCGCATTCTACATGCTCTGTCAGCTCCAGAAGCGTATTGATGAAGTTATTGGAAATGAGCAAGTCATCTCCATTAACTTGGTTGAAGACGTCCTCCAATTTCTTCATGTGAAGCATGAGTTCACTTGTTGGTTTGGATAAACCACCCTCATTTAGGTGATCTACCCAAGTGAACGACTCATCGTTGGATTTATCTGTGCGGATCTGCGGAATTTGGTCCCCCAGCTTATGACAGATATAACCTGCGAGGTTTTCTAATCCGTCATTAGCTATAGAGTCCACTTCTATTTCTACTTTTTCTTGCCCCGGTATGCTACTTGGATGTATCAGTATGCTTTTTTGAATTGTACCTAATACAAGAAGGAAAATGAATTAGTAGAATGTTTATCAAAAGCAAGAATTACTTGTGAGAGTAGAGCCCAACTCGAGATCGGGTGTGTTATCCTCAGCAACATTTGCGTGGTCGGAAAGTAGTCCTTCATTATATCCCAATAAGTACGACCTCAACCTGTACATGAATTCTTGGCGATCAGGATGGTCATGAAGGCCTCCTTTGCTGCGAATCACGCCGAAGAAATTTTCTAACACATCTTGGTTGAGGCGATATGTTAACACATAGTTCAATCCGAAACGATGTTTTATTTCCACTAAGAGCATTTTTAATGCATTATTTGTTTGAATAATGCCTGAAAACAAAGGTAATGATTATCATATTTAGTTATAAATGAAAATGGTTTGTACCTTTCTGGAAAGGTAGTAAGCTTTCCTTTCCAATAACCCTCATTTCTTGCATGAGCTTACTCATTTCGTTTAGAATTGGATCTCGGATATCCAAAGCCAAACCGTACCCATGAGTTCGCTTTCTGGAATCTTGAAATGGGGCTTTGATGTTCAAAACATCGAACCAGTCATTGATCTGAAAAATAATAATAAGGTTAGTGTTTCAGGCTCTGTCAGCAAACATTCTTGGTAAATATTACAGTTTTGAATAATTTAGAGCATTCTTCCCAATTGTGATCGCTCAAATGGCCCAAGCTTGCAGCCCTTGTTATTGCCTGAGCTATCGTGTGAGAGAACAGTTTTGTTGCCATTTTAACTTTCTGTCTCTCTGCTCCAACAACGTTAAGATAGCCCGTTGTTATTTTATGAGTAATTGAGAGTGAAACCACTGAAGGCGTTTTATGCCATTCTTCAACTTATTGACTTGACCTAAAGTTAAAATAGGTTAGATTCATACTATTCAAAACTATACTCTAGGTTTTGTCAGACCCCGCAGAGGAGAAGCACCGTGAAAACGCGTTAGATGGCGTGCTGTGTCGGGATTCGATCCCGTATCATCGGCGTAAGAGGCCAACACACTACCTACTGCGCCACGGCGCTCTCAATCAAATAAAAAATCAAATATTTTACCTGCTGTAAATATTTCCCGTAATTTTTTTTCCATATTGAGACGTTCGAACTCGGACTTCTGCAACTTCTCTTCGAGAGAATGTATCTGTTTTTGATAGAAGCATTCTTTCTCCTGAATAATACACTTGTCCCTCTTTAAGTCATCACTAAAAGTTTATCATTTGATTTATTGTTGTGTTATTGGAATAAGCTATAGGACAAACTCACATCTCCTGTTGTAAAATTGTTATTTTTTGATTTAATTCTTTCGGACTGTTATCTTCCTGATTATTTTTTACCACAATGTCGTTTTGAATATCAATTGTGGTAGCCTCAGGATCTTCGGTAGAAACTGGTTTATTAATCAATAGGCTTGCAATCATCTGTTTCTTTTCTTTTAATTGCATCCTGATATGACGAGATGAAGTGGTAACTGTTGATTCCGGTTGAATTGTTGGAACAGTTCCCATCTTCAACTTGTATCCGTCCTTTTTGCAAAATCCTGCAATCAATTGCGGTTAACCGTTATGTGTAAAAGAAGTAACGAAAATATTAACTTACCCATTTCAAATTGCACATTTCTTTCCAAGTCATCTGCAGTAAAATGCACGGAGCAAATTCGAGCTGTGCTCGGATTGAAATCATCCTTTCTTTTACAAAAGTGGATCCACTGCTTTCGCAAGGTATTATCCTTTGGAAAGCTATAATATCTAATACCTGTCTTTCCCTTTTTATTGTTTTCATTACAATTGAAAACTGCACACCTCATTTTGAAAAAAAAATGCTCCAATAACTTTTTAAATTTAACGCGCGCAAAAAACCTCTTTCGTGTTCGTATATGTATACAGAAGTGAGTAACGAATCGGAGGATCACAGACTACGTCATCAAACATTGACAGATAGTTAGCAAACATGGCGGACATGCGCAAGGCGTAATCTGTAATATTTCATTCGTGACTCCGACTATCTCTATATTGTTACGAATTTATTCAATACCCACACCAAATAGGGTTCGCACCACTGGATGGCGATAAACTACAATTGTCCCTTTTATCCGAATGAAAGAATTAAAAACACACACACATTTCTTGTTTTACCACAGATCAATTATCTGTGTAGCTTCACCACTTTTCTTTATTATCCAATACTATCCACTTTAAACTTTATTACACAATACACAAACCTTTATTGAAAGCTTTTCTTTTCACTCTGGTTGATCACACCGACTTGTCACACGCTGTTTTATACCACAAACTGAATGAATGCCGAGGGCGAGTGTTCGCGCTTATATAGCTCTCGGTCCACCATCTCGAACGTTCGCCGTTGGAAGTTCCCCTTCGGAAATCTCTAGAACGCTCTGACAATTCCATTGGAAGTTGACATCATTCCAATCCCCGCTTCCAGAGAGCTTTCGAACTTCGACAGCGAAGTTCGAACTTAAAGGTCCGTTTGCATCTCCGCAACACTGCCCTCCTCCTAAACTTGTTCGTCCTCGAACAAGCGATTGGATCCTTCTCCGTAATATGGTGCTAACCTCTCTACGTGGACAATTTTATACTTCGCCCGTCTGTTTCCCATCTGCTGTATCCGGTATACCACGTCATTGAGTTTCTTGATGACCTCATATGGTCCGTCCCAGGCTGATTGCAATTTGGGGCACAAGCCTTTTTTTCGTTGTGGGTTGTACAGCAATACCAATTGTCCGGTCTCGAATCCAGAAGTATTCGCCCTCAAGTCGTGTCGCGCCTTCATTTTATCGCTGACCAAGTTCAGTCGCTCCCGGATGAACTGATGGATAGAGTTCAGCTGTTCTTTCTTTTCGGTTACGAAGTCTTCCCTGCCGCTAGTTGTCGGTAGTACCGCGCCGAACTTCAAGTCCGATGGAAGTCGGAGATCAGTTCCAAAGATGACTTCGGCGGGTGTTGTTGCCGTTGAATTGTGCTGTGCCGAACGGTATGCCATTAGGAAAAGGGGGAGATGTTCATCACAGTCCTTCTGATCTCCGACGACGACTTTTCTCAAGTATTCCTCCATCGTCCGGTGGAACCTTTCGACCATGCCATCAGATTGTGGGTGTAATGGTGTTGTCCGCGTCTTTCTGATACCTAGCATGTCGCAGAGTTCTTTGAACACCGTTGACTCGAAGTTTCTCCCTTGGTCTGAGTGCAGTTCCATTGGTACTCCATAACGCGAAACCCAGTTATTCACGAATGCATCCGAAATGGTTTTGGCTTCCTGGTTCGGGATGCAAAACACCTCAGGCCACTTGCTGAAGTAATCGATCACCACTAGCGCGTACTTGTTTCCAGCGTTGCTCGTTGGGAATGGGCCTGCAATGTCCATTGCGATACGTTCGAACGGTGCTCCAACATTGTACTGCTGCATATTTCCTCCAGTTTTTCTAACTGGCCCCTTTGCCTTCGCACACTGTTCACACCTGCGAATGAAACGCGTAACCGACTCATGGCATCCTACCCAGTAGAAACGTCTCTTGATCTTTTCTACAGTCTTGTTAACACCAAGATGACCCCCGCTTGGTCCCTCGTGGTATTCTCGGATGACCTCTTCGATTTGTCCTTTCGGAATTACCAGCAGATCGTTTACAATGTTCCCGTCCTCACTTTCCCAACTGCGGTAGAGGCAACCGTTCTTCAGCTTCAAACTCTGCCATTGAGCCCAGTAAGCTTTCACGATTGGGCTTTCACTGGATATTTGCTGCCAACTTGGTCGAAAACCTCGTTCTTGGTAGTCAATGATGACTGCCAGATCGGCATCCTCTCTCTGCTTTCTTCCAACCTTCTCGGCACTCCAAGCATCTTCTGGCGGCAAATGGAAACGGCGGATATCGGTGACCTCTTCTTTGGTTTCCGCACGTGAACAATGCTTGCATTCAAAGCCGCGAGTTCGGCTCGTTAATGCATCCGCATTTCTATGGCTGTTTCCCTTCCGGTATTCGCATGCTCTCGCTTGTTCTCCTTTTCGCGAATCAAACCTCGAATGCCTTCTTCTCAGATGAAAATTTCTCACCATGTGCCCCTGCTCGTTGCAGATGTGGCATCTACCTGGGAACGGGTAGCTCCTACTCACCGTTGTTTCTCTGGAACTACGCCACAATTTGGAAGAACGCTTTCTCCGCAGACGACAGTCTTTTGCAATGTGCCCCTGCTGGTAGCAGATATAGCAGCTACCTGGGAACGAGCGACTCCTACTCACTGTCGTTGCTCTGGAATTACGTCGCAATTTGCTGAAGGAACGCTTTCTGCGCAGACGGCAGTTCCTCGCAATGTGCCCCTGCTGGTCGCAGATGTAGCATCTTCCCGGCAATGAACCACTCCTACTTGCCGTTGTTGTTCTGGTACTATCCTGGTCTTGAGATATGCGCCGTAGTTTGATCGAAGGTCGGCATATCAAGAGCGATGTTTCACATGCGAGAGCGCTGGCAACTGTCTCCTTGAAATATGTCTTCGGCAGGAGAATCAAACTTCGTTGCGTATCGGGGTCCCTTAGCCCTTGGATGAAAGAATCCGTTTTCAGTTTTTCCACCACATCAACTGGAACATCCGCGTAGGCAAGATGGGATAGCCTCTCGATGTCAGCAGCATACTGTTGGATGGTCTCGTTTAAACGCTGCTTGCGCCCTTTAAGTTCCAGCTTGTGCATTTCCTGCATGTGCTCACTGCCGTATCTTCGATGAAGAGCATCCCATATGGCTGTGTAGTTCCTTCTTTGGGTCTCCGGGATGGTCTGTAGAACGTCAGCTGCTTCACCTTTAAGGGAAATTACTAGGGCAGCCACACGATCTTCCTCTCCCCATTGATTCCGTTCCGCTGTTGTCTCGAACTGGAGTTTAAAGATGTTAAATGCGCTCGTGCCGTCAAAGTTGGGGGCTGTGAATTTCGATGCTGCAGCCGGTACGACGTTTCCTTGATGGTGAACGTTCTGGATAGTTTTCTCGAGTTCCAGAACCTTCTTATCCAGTGTCTCGATTCTCTTTTCCTGGTTATTTTCGAGATGTAGAACCTTCTTGTCGAACCTCGATTCTAGTGTCTCGATTCTCTCTTCGACGTTTTGGAATCGATCGTCGACGGCCTGCTGGATGTTTCTTAGGCTTTCTCGATTGTTCTCTAGCATCTCTTCCAGCTTCTGATTCAGGGAAGTGGAATTTTCCTCCAACTTCCTACTTACGGCAGCGGAATTTTCCTCAAGTTTCTCCAGTTTCTGGCTCAGAGAAGTGGAATTTTCCTCCAGCTTTTGATCTAGTTTCTGGCTCAGGGAGATGGAATTTTCCTCCAGCTTTTGATCTAGTTTCTGGCTCAGGGAAGTTGAGTTTTCCTCCATCTTTTGACTCATAGCATTAAGAGCCGCGAGAATTTGCTGCATATCGAACGCTGGCTCAGTGGATGTCGACGGCTTCTCCACCCCGAATTCATAACTCTCCCAGTCGACACCTTCTTCCTGCAACGCCGATCGCAGTCTCTCCACCAGGTTGGCTTTACTTCCCACTGTGGATAATTCCCGAGCATCCAGCTCTTTTTTCAGTTGTTCAATCGTCAACTTTTCCAATTTTACCATTTTCTCACTTTTGCAATGATTCACTTCACAACTCAAATAAAGTTTCACTCGTTTACTCGCAATCCCACTTCTGACACCAAATGTTACGAATTTATTCAATACCCACACCAAATAGGGTTCGCACCACTGGATGGCGATAAACTACAATTGTCCCTTTTATCCGAATGAAAGAAATAAAAACACACACACTTTTCTTGTTTTACCACAGATCAATTATCTGTGTAGCTTCACCACTTTTCTCTATTATCCAATACTATCCACTTTAAACTTTATTATCCAATACTATCCACTTTAAACTTTATTACACAATACACAAACCTTTATTGAAAGCTTTTCTTTTCACTCTGGTTGATCACACCGACTTGTCACACGCTGTTTTATACCACAAACTGAATGAATGTCGAGGGCGAGTGTTCGCGCTTATATAGCTCTCGGTCCACCATCTCGAACGTTCGCCGTTGGAGGTTCCCCATAGGAAATCTCGAGAACGCTCTGACAATTCCATTGGAAGTTGACATCATTCCAATTCCCGCTTCCAGAGAACTTTCGAACTTCGACAGCGAAGTTCGAACTTAAAGGTCCGTTTGCATCTCCGCAACAATATTTATCCCTGCTTTCCACAGACGTATTCCTCACCTCCTCAGATGAATTTCCAGTTTTCCATTCAGACCTCTTGTAGACAAATATAGCCAAAATGCATGCAAACCTTCAAAGGTTTTCCATCTCCTTGATCCCTGGACCACATCTCTTTGTTTAACTTTGATCGGTGTATTACTAAAGCAACAACCAACCCCTGTGGAGATCTCACGGCAGACATACGAAGGCCATAGATAAATACATTTATTTAAAGATACGTTTTTACATACATAGATAATCATTTATCTATGACGAAGGCATTGCATCTCTTTATTTATCTCTGGTCCCAATCAACCAACAAGTTGCACTTTGTTTGACAGGTCCTGATTCCAGCGTTCTCTAAGACGAATCCGGCCAAATATATTTGTCAGCAAAGCAAGATAAAAGTCCGGTAGCTGAATATTACTCTATTCTTTGAAAAAGGAATTTACGAAGTAAAATTAGAAGAGGAAATCTGACCGAAAACAAAATGAAAACGTTCCAGAACGACGGTCTGTTTAACGAGAGCTTACCTCTAATGAATGAGCTGCGATATCAGGGAAAATTCTGTGATGTTACGCTTAAGGTGAGCTAGTCCCCATATACGATCTTTTAGCTCATTGATTTTTGGGTAAATGTTTAGGTGGAGGATCAGTCCTTATCTGCCCACAGAATCATTCTAGCCGGAGCGATACCATATTTTCGTAAAATGTTCACCAACAACATGGCCGAGAGCCGAATGGAGGAGATAACAGTGAAAGAGATTGAGCCCTGGTGAGTCGCCAGTTTGACTTACGAGAGTTTCTTATGAAATCACGTTTTCTCCTTGTATCTAGTGCTCTCGAGAGTCTAATTAGTTACGCGTACACTGCTACTGTTCAAATCGACCAGCAAAATGTGCGAAACCTGTTGGTGGCCGCGTCGTATCTTCAATTGGACAAAGTGAGGGATGCGTGCGCCGACTTCGTCATCCCACAGTTAGTATACTCGTAAATGTTGTTTATCAATTTTTGAATTTAAATTTTCCATTTTAGTTTGGACGCTTGCAATGTTTTGGGCTTTCGTCAGTTAGGCGACTCGTGTGGTTGTAACAATTTGATTCAAGCTGCTGACACATACATCAATAGACATTTCTCCAAGATCATGAAGACGCGGGAATTCCTCCTCCTTACTGCGAAGCTATTAATTGAAATTATTCAGCGAGATGAATTGATGGTTCAGGAGGAAATAGTGTTTGAAGCTTGCTTGCGATGGGTAAAGTACAACAGAGAAGAACGATCGGAGCAGTTTCCGGCAGTTTTCTCGAAAGTTCGGTTGTTAATGTTACCGCCGCTGTTTCTGGTCGAACGTGTGTGCAGCGAAGAGCTTATTGAAACATCGCTCGAATGCAGGAAGCTTGTTGATGAGGCAAAGAATTACCACTTGTTGCCAGACCGAATGCTACAATTAAAGAGTTCCCGGTAAGGTGGTGGGAAAGGTATTATAAAGTATAAGTAAAATGAGTGTTATTTCAGGGCGCAACCTCGTGCACATGAACAGATTTTTATTATCGGAATAGACAGTAAGTGTCTAAAAGTCGAAATATTTGACCCGTTGACTGGGACATTGACGAAGGGTCCATTAATTGAGGGGCGAAATCCATGGTAGGTTTTATTTTAATTCACATATTAGTCAAGTTAGGAGTCCACTCCCCCTATCATTCTCAGCTTATGACTTTACTTTTTTTCCAGGTTCTTAAATGGCGTGGCAGTTGGTGCAAAGTTGTACATATTTGATGATGATGTACATATTTACGATTTCATAGAGAAGAAATGGTCGAAGGGATGTAGTATTTCCTCGCCGCGAGAGTAAGTTTATTATCAAGTAATTCAACTCTCAAGTGCCGTGGACTTCTTTCTTTGTTTTGTCGTCGAATGGAATGTTTATAATCAGTGGAACCATTGGTCAGAAGCATCTCGTTCGTTTGTTGAAACCAATGGCAGAAGTGGGTAACAATTATGGTGACCAGATGTAATTCTCGTAAAAGAGGAAGCAGATTCATTTAATTTTCATCACGCGCGAGTGGATCGAATGGTTTTAGCTTTAAGGTCCATCAAAACGTCATGAATTGATACATGTGTCTTGTGCAAGGCTTGGTATTTCATCCACATTATTATTATTATTATTGGGTGGTGTTACAGCCCACGAAGGACTAGAGCCAAGCTTCTCTCAATCGCCCATCTTGTGTGTGATTTTCACACAAGTGAAAGGGAACTACAGTCTATTCCGAAGGGCTAGTTTCGAGAAGCTTCATACAAATTATATTACAGGGGATTTTGTCAGAACCCCGCTGTGGAGAGGCACCGTGAAAACACTCGATAACATGGCTATTGTCGAGATTCGATCCTGTGTCATCGGCGTCAGAGGCCAACACACTATCTTGAGGAATATCGAAGTCCATTTTGAATTGTCTGCTTGCTCTTCCTTCAAATGATCTTTCAATTCACCATTCGGCAAATATTAAATGTTCTCCGTGTTCCGTGCATGGTCTGGCACCATTTTAAGACCCTTATTTTCTGCTTTATAAAGTTGTTTGAATATCATCACGGTTGGAGCGTCCCTTTGCTTGTTTACCAGCTTCAAGATAGCTAAAGCATAAAAAAATTGAATTTCCTATTGTGTTATTCCAGTTCTCCAGCGATTGCAGAATTGAATGGTTCCATTTACATGTGCGGGGGGAGCTATTTACGCGTCTCGAAGACTGTTACCTGTTTTTGCATAAAAACTGGCGTTTTGGGAACAGTAATTTACCTATAACCTGCCATTCAGCTCTCATTATTCATCTTGAAATTCTACTTCTAGGTTGCCGATATGCTGCAAGGACGCTCAAGTGCAACCGCCATCTCCCTTGACAAATTCGTTTATGTCCTTGGTGGTGCTATAGAACGCGGAGTCTCCAGTTCCGTCGAACGCTATGATCCTTTAACAAATACATGGATTAATGTAAGGTCAATGCTGAATGCACGGAAAAACTTCAGTACCGCAATATTGTTTGGAAAATTGTACGCTTGCGGTGGACACGACGGAGAATCATACTTACAATCAGTTGAGGTATACGACCCGAATACGGACACGTGGAAATTAGTTGCACCAATGAACTGCAAGCGATCTCGTCTTGGTCTGGTTTCCTACGACAATAAGTTGTGGGCAATCGGTGGTAAGTGCTTCCACATCAAAGCAAATTCCGATCTAACACCTATTGTTGTTTAGGGAGCGGGGATGAAGGAAAGCTCAGTTCGGTTGAATCCTATGATCCGGAGACTAACGAGTGGACGTTCCAGACGCCCTTGAAAGTACCTAAACAATGCGTAATTGCGGGAGTCATTCCTGCGTAACTGCGTTATTATCTTGTTATTAAAATTAATTTTAAGCGAATTGTGTGGTATTTCTCAATTCAGTCTTCTTAGTGAAGCTGTAGAGCCTGTATGGGGTTTTTTTTTTGGTTGCGCCAAACGGATGTGGAATCTTCAAAAGATACCAGTAGCCCGGACTACTGGCATGTACGATTCGCAAGCCTGAATATTCGATGCCAGGAATACGTCTACGTACTAAACCACACCCTGCACCCCTCCACCACTCTCCCCGCGGGACTGCCGTTAGGTATTACTTCGCGGGGCTGGTTTGCACTTTATGCCCTTCTTTCTCTAATTGGAGTTTCCTGTTCCAAGGGAGCTGCCGTTTGGTTTTGGTTGCTCCCCCTGTTCCTCTCCGGACGCCGGAGTTCCTTCATGATTCTCGCTGCGGTTTCTTTCACAGCGTCCCATATTTCTCTCGGTGACAGCATATGCTTTATGATGTTCTCGGGAGTCGGCGTTTCTCCAATTTTATCTTCAAGATATTTATTTTTTGCCTCGAAATGTGAGCATTGAAAAAATACGTGTTCTGCATCTTCTCTAGCCTCTCCACAGTTTGCACAGATAGGAGATTCATCAAGGCCAAACCTGTAAAGATAGGCTCGGAAGCAGCCATGTCCGGTTAGGAACTGGGTGAGATAAAAATCTACATCTCCCTGATGCCGGTTTATCCAACTTTGTATATCCGGTATAAGTCGATGGGTCCATCTTCCCTTTGTTGACTGATTCCATCTCTCCTGCCATATTTCAATGCTACGCCGTCTTTCTTCCAATTTAATATCTCTGCCTGAGGCAAGGGGTTCCTGAATTTTGGCGTCGTAGGACCTATGCAACTCGATGGCCAAGATATCGGCTGGTAGCATTCCAGCAATTGCAGATATAGCATCATCCGATACCGTCCGAAAAGCGCTGCACACTCTTAGTGCGGGTAGTCGGTTGGTGGAATTTACTCTTCTTGCGTGGGACTTAATTTTCATCGCCTTTGCCCATATTGGTGCTGCGTACATAATTATTGACTGCGCCACTCTTGACAATACTAGTCTTATTTGCTGCCTGGGTCCTCCGATATTTGTCATTATTCTGGCTAAGGCAGCACATACCTGAGCTGCTTTATTGTACTTTATTTCAAGGTGTTCCTTGTAGCTGAGCCTAGCGTCAATCATCACACCTAAGTATCTTATAAACGGTTTCGACGTTATATTTTGATCGCCTACCCTGATGGTGATTGTTTCCCTTTTCTTGCGGCTGCTTACTAGTACTGCTTCTGTTTTGTGATCGGCGAGCTCTAACCCGACTGTTGACATCCAGCGTCTCACTTTCCTGATACATTCGTTCCCTATGTCCTCTATTTCTTCCAGGTGTTGCGCTGCTACTACGATTGCAATATCATCAGCGAAGCCTATGATTTTTGCCTCATTGGGAATTTCTAGCCTCAGAACTCCGTCATACATAAGGTTCCACAGAATAGGACCTAGCGCCGATCCTTGTGGTACTCCGCCAGATATGTGGTACTGCACTACCCCGTCGTCGGTATCGTAGAAAAGATACCGTTTCTCGTAATAGCTTCCAATTATTTTACTGAGAAATTTGTCCCCAATTTGCAGAGTTGAACGCATTTTTGACGTGGTTACCCTCCGTATAGCATCGATTGTAGAACGGGCTTGCCTGAATCCGTACTGTTCGTCTGAAAGCCCCCCGGCTTCATTTATTGCCACCTCGAGTCTGTTGGCCTGTATGGGGGTGTATGTAGAGCTGTGCCGAGGGTTATCAGATTAACTTTTCTACCGACGTTTATTGCTGTTTTTTCAATTTTATTCCGTAAGTTAGAGCACTTGAGTGTACCATAGGAGGAGGGAAAACATATATATCTAATATTCCGTAACTGAAGGGGTTATTGCAGAACGCCGCCTCGATACTGGGATAGTTGCCACTTTTTCTGAGAGACTCTCAGTACTTCAAATATGTACATAAAGGTGTCTCAATGGAAGAATATACATATAAGTATTTCAAAAGAGGTCAGCCCAGGGTCGAAGGATTTTTGATGGGGATGATATGAATCAGGTCTTTTTGGACTATCAAGCAAGCGTCGAAGAAGGGCCCCAGCTTGTAAAGCGGTATTGAAGCTTAGAACTGGCAAGGCCAAACTGAATTTATTGTCTTAAGGATATAGCATGTCTCTTGTCACCTGGGGGCCAATCAACGAATGCATAATAAGACCGAGGTGTTATTCCTAAGTCAGGTCCTACTTCCACCTCCTCGCGGTGCCATCTGGGAATTTCCTTACTGACGGAAGAGAACGAATGGCGAGTATCCTGCGCCACCAAACAGGATTAGTGTCGGTTGGGCTACGGTCTAGCAAACCATAACCGTAAAACCACTGATTGCTCAGAAAAAAAAAAAAACCTCGGATAATAAAACGGATACAGGACCTTCGGTTCTGTACGTGGAATGTTAGGTCCCTAAACCTAACATTCCGCTATAAAGCGCACATAACCGCCATCCAGGAAATGCGATGGAATGGACCGGGTAAAAAGCGGATGAAAAACTGCGGCATTTACTACGGTGATTGCCATAGGGAGAGAGGACGGACTGTTTGGATGCGGATTTGTTGTTAGAGGTGGACTAAGGCATGAAGCCCTAAGTTTCCAGTATGTGAGTGAACGCCTCATAAGGATCCGCATCAAGGCAAACTTTTGTAACGTCAGCCTCATACGTGTCCATGCACCCACGGAAGACAAGGATGACTCCATAAAAGATGATTTCTTTGATATCCTAGACAGAACGTATGCCCAAGGTCCCAGCTATGATACCAAAACCATACTAGGAGGTTTTAACGCTAAGCTGGATAAAAAACGCATCTTTGCCGAAATTTTCTTTTAGCCAGCACACGATTTCCCCACCTCGATATACACAAGGCACCTGGCGGTCGTCAGATCAATCAGTCACCAACCAGATTGATCGCATTGCGATTAACGTCCACTATTCTTGATACCGAGGAGCGACATCGACTCAGACAACTATCTTGTAGTAGCCAAGATACGTCAAGGGATAACACGAACACCGCTGAGTAGAGTTAGAACACCAAGCAATGACGTTGGGAAGCTACTATCGCCGGAGATCGCCAGTGCCTTTGCCAACCGCGTCTCCCTTAAGCTCTCCGATACACCTCATCCTCCACTCAGTCAAAAGAGAAACAATAGAGCCTGTGCCAACAAGCCCTGAAGAGCACAGTAACGGAAGTGCTGGGCTTTAAAACTCCACCACGACGAAACACCTTGTTCGATGACGAGTGTAGAAGGATTCATGCAGAAAAGCAGGAGGCATACAAAGCCTCACTACACAAAAAAACAAGAGCGGCTCGTTAGCTTTACGAGCTTAAAAGAAGGGAGGAACATAAGCTTCTAAAGAGAAAAAAGAAAGAGCACGAGAAGCGGGCGATTGAAAACTTGAAGAGGTGATATTGCAGGCACGACGTTCAAAGATTTTATCATCGGATAAAACGAATGTCTCAAGGCTCTAAAGCCCGAACGGAGGCCTGTAAGGATGAGAACGGACACCTAGTAGTAGAATCGCAGTCGATGCTGGGAATTTGAAAAAACCACTCCTACAGACTGTATAGAAGAAGAGGATGGATTGTCTGGTCAGAGGAAAGCATACCCGAGGAATGGAGTCTCAGCGTTGTTTGCCCGATCCTTTGACTGCGCCAACCACGGATACACCAGTCGCATACAAGATCTTCGCAGCCGTTTTGTGTGAACGCCGGAAGCCGTTCGTAAATAGGCTGATAGGTCCTTATAAGTGTCGCTTCAGGCCAGGGAAGCCCACCATCGATCAAATCTTCACACTACGACAGATCCTGGAGAAAACCAATGAATTTCAAGTCGACACTCAACATCTATTCGTCGACTTCAAAGCCGCTTACGACAGCGTAATTACAGATGAGCTATACAACGTTATGTCTACCTTTGACATCCCTGCTCTATGCAGGACGACTTTGGAGAATGAGAATGCTTGCTGCTCCATCCGAATCGTTGAACACCTCCCCCCTAGTTTTGATGTCAAAAATAGGATTTAGGCAGGGTGATGCGCTGTCGTGTGTTTCTTCAACATCATATTGGAAATGACTGTGCAAAAATCACTGGCCAATACAAGAGGCCCAATCCATCAAATCCTCGCAACTCCTTGCATACGCCGACGACATTGACATAATAGGTAGATCGCAGCGAGATGTCAATGAGGCGTTTGCGAGTATTGAGATGGAGGCGGCAAAAATTGGTTTGGCAGTTAATGAGGGCAAGACTAAACATCTGCTGTCATCGAAAAAGGACATTTACCACCGACGTCTTGGACAGAACGTGAGTATTGGCGGATATAAGTTTGAGGTAGTTAACCCTCTGATGCATGATTTTTTTTTTTTTTTTCAAAATAAAAAATATTTCTGGAAAGGAAATCGCTCAAAAAACAAAGTTTGATTTGGAAAAATTCACACAACTGAGATTTAGTATTAAAAAAACCGAAAAAACGTAGTGATTCATATATGCATCACCATGCATTAAGACCATCTTTTCTCAAATAAACACTTTGGATCAGGAATTCTTTTTGTTTTCATAAATAAGTAGAAGTAAGACAAAATTAAGTATTAAGTAACTTAAAAATTAAATACTTACTTACTTACTTATCAGGCCAGCGATCCATGGAGGATCTGAGCCTGAGCTATAGCTGCCTTCCATCCTTGATGGTCCCGGGCACGCTGCTTCCAGTTGTCAAGACCAAGATGTCTTACATCCGCGATTACTTGGTCTTTATACCGGAGGTTCGGTCTTCTTCTCGAACCAGGAGGCTCGGAGTCGAAGATCCTCTTAGCTGGAGCGTTGATGTCCATGCGCTCGATGTGGCCGAGCCAGTGTAGTCGACGGATCCTTGCCTTCCGGACTACATCCACATCTTGGTACAGCTCGTAGAGTTCGCGGTTGTGTCTTCTTCTCCATTCACCTTCCTCACAGACAGGACCAAATATCCGGCGCAGAATTTTTCTTTCGAAAGAACCCAAAATCAGCTCCGCTGTCCTGCTTATCGTCCAGCTTTCGACTCCGTACAGTAAGACTGGCAGAATGAGCGTTTTGTAAAGCATGACTTTGGTCTTTCGAGTGAGGAGTTTTGACCCCAGTTGTTTGGACAAGCCGAAGTAGCAACGGTTGCCAAGGGCGATTCTATGCCGGATCTCCACTGTGGTGTCATCTGTGGAATTTACGTTTGCCCCGAGGTAGACAAACTCCTTAACTACCCCGAAATTGAAGCTGTCAATTGTTATATTCTGTCCCAGGTGGTGAGCGACGGATTGGTTTTTACTTGACAGCAAGTATTTCGTTTTGTCCTCATTGATCTTAAGACCAACTCGTTTCGCCTGTTCTTCAATCGCCGTGAATGCTTCCACAATGCCACGGCGAGAACACGCGATGATGTCGATATCATCCGCGTATCCTAGCAGCTGGATGGACTTGTAAAAGATAGTGCCTTCCCTGTTGTCGCCTGCCCGTCGCATTATCTGCTCCAGCACCAGGTTGAAGAAGTCACATGACAGCGCATCTCCTTGCCGAAATCCGGTGCATGTTTCGAATGGTTCCGAGGTCCTAGAACCGAGTTGCACGGTGCATCGCGTGTTTTTTAGCGTGGCGCGACACAACTGGATCAGTTTTACCGGGATCCCGAATTCGGCCATCGCCCCAAACAGTGCTTCACGATGAATGCTGTCGTATGCGGCTTGGAAATCGATGAAAAGATGGTGTGTATAGATTCGAAACTCATTGGTCTTTTCCAGGATTTGTCGAATTGTGAAAATTTGGTCTATAGTTGATTTGCCGGGCCGGAAGCCGCACTGGTAGCTGCCGATTAGTGCGGTGCAAAATGGTTTTAGACGTTCACACAATACGCTGGACAGGATCTTGTATGCGACATTGAGCAGGGATATACCTCTATAGTTCTTGCAAGAGGTAGGATCGCCTTTTTTGTGGATGGGGCATATAAATTAAATAGATTCAGAAAATAAGGAAGTAATTCATTATCAAAGAAAGAACAAACTCCATGCAAAATAAATAGAAGAAAAAGATAAGTACAAGTTGAAATAAATAAAATAAATGTTACACTAAAAGCTCAGATCTCAAAGTATTTCAAATTGAAAATTTAAATTAATATCTTTAAGAGAAAATTACTATAACCAGGTTGAACATTCATATATACGCATAAATAAGGCGTGTAAGAATGCATGTAATAGACTACAAGTATAACAACACAAATGCACAACAACAAAATAGTACAGAAAACCAACACCTCCTAATGCATGGTGATTCATATATGAATCACAACTAAAAATCAGTATTGCACAGATACATCATTCTCAATCTGTAAACAATAAAAGTAAATCAACAGCCAAGAACCCAAAGAATATGAAAATATTTTTTTAACTCACTTTTTAAATAAATTATTACTTTTTTTGCTCCCAAAAGAATATGTTTTTCACTTATTCACACCACATGCGCCACGCACTAAACTTATCACAAAATTAAAAGGAATGTGTGTTTTCGAAATCTGTAAATAACCATACTTGGAAGAGGAAAGTTCAATGAATCAAAGACAGAATGCCGTTTTTCATTCTGGCTAATAGTTTAAAAGAAATCGTTAAAAAAATGTAACGATTCATATATGAATCAACATGCATCAGAGGGTTAAGGACTTTATTTACCTCGGCTCCGCAGTGACCTGGAACAACGACACCAGCTTGATGATTGATATTTGAACTTCTATAACAAGCTGTCAGCCCATATGTATTGGTGACGTCAATGCAAAAGTGAGCTATCATAACACCAACTTCGAACACATGGACTAGGCACATTTAACACCATCGACGAAATATTAACAGAACTATGCAGCTCATATGGCTTAGCAATCGGAGACACATTCTCCATACATAAGAAATGTCAGAAACGACTCGAATTTTTCCGGACAGTAGAACTGAGAATCAAATCGAACGCATGTGTATAAGCATGAAGTGGCGAAAAAGCTTGTTTGACGTTCGCGAAAGAGAAGTGTGCACATCGGCTCTCGCCAGCATCTAACATCAGGTCTGATGCTAAAAATAGCTGCAATAAGTCTCACAACCAATAAAGCAAAATCTAGTGCCGCCCTTCAAGAAATGGATCAATCCAAAGCGAAATCTCATATTGGAGTAAAGCAACAATGGAAGTATTTAATCACGCGACTTCAGCAAGCTAGGCTACCGACCGAAAGGAATGGATCAGATACGAAACGGCAAAACGAATTAAAGATCAACAATCAACAACAATTGCCGTGCGGTATAGCACTATAACCAGATCAACAAAGAAGTCAGAAAGCCTAGCTATAGAAGCAAAACAAGCAGCACAACGAGGCGACCTCCAAACGTTATACGACGTCTCACACAAAGTTACCAGTAAATGTGATGCAGCATCATGACCAATAAGATCAAATACCGTTAGAAGGTAATCTTTCTTGATTTACAAACTATCGCGGACTTATACTCTTGTCCATCACGTCCAAAGTACTGTCACTTTTAGTACACTTTTAAGCCGCGTTAAATTGAAGCTTGGCAAATCACTGAGAAAGCAGCAAGCTGGGTTTCATCCAAACTGTTCGTGAATTTATCAGATGAATACCCTACGCACCATAGTTGAGCTAATGCATGAAAGGTAGTCGACTCTTCAACTTGTTTTCGTTGATTACAGCATGGGGTTCGATCGACAGCATACTCCGCGGAAGTATTTGGAGGCGCTTAGATCTAGAGAAGTTCCTGAGAAGCTAACAGAGCACGATATGCGAATTCCAAGCGCAGAGTACTCCACAATGGCGAGCTGTCAGGCAGCAGGCACCTCGCTGATCCTCTTTCTTATCGTTATTGACGACATCTATACTAATATTATAAATGTGAAAGTGTGTGTGTCTGTTTGTCCGTCTTTCACGGCAAAACGAAGCGACGAATTGACGTGATTTTTTAAGTGGAGATAGCTGAAGGGATGGAGAGTAACATAGGCTACTTTAGGCTCTTTATAACCCCCCACTTCCCTAAAATCTACCAGCATCTACCCAGGTAGATGCAGTATTTTTCATACATTTTGTATTGAGATTTTCGTAGTGTGGCACTGAAATATGAAACGGCGAATTAGATAAAGGAAGTGTTTCTTCATATTCATATACATATGTACATATGTACACATGCATATGTACATTCATGACAACAGTGCCAACATTTCTCCACACTGCGAGATTTAAGGTACCCTTACACGATCAATCGAATGACATCAATTCCTTACGTGAGTTTGTGAAAATGCGTCTGTGCGCGTCACACACATTCGTTGGTGACCGAATGACAAAAATCAAAACATTTTTGATATTGCATGACCATTATCATGCTGATTGACGTGTGTAACGCCAGATATACTTACTTACTTATCAGGACAGCGATCCATGGAGGATCTGAGCCTGAGCTATAGCTGCCTTCCATCCTTGACGGTCCCGGGCACGCTGCTTCCAGTTGTCAAGACCAAGATGTCTTACATCCGCGATTACTTGGTCTTTATACCGGAGGTTCGGTCTTCCTCTTCTTCTCGAACCAGGAGGCTCGGAGTCGAAGACCCTCTTAGCTGGAGCGTTGATGTCCATGCACTCGATGTGGCCGAGCCAGTGAAGTCGACGGATCCTTGCCTTCCGGACTACATCCACATCTTGGTACAGCTCGTAGAGTTCGCGGTTGTGTCTTCTTCTCCATTCACCTTCCTCACAGACAGGACCAAATATCCGGCGCAGAATTTTTCTTTCGAAAGAACCCAAAATCAGCTCCGCTGTCCTGCTTATCGTCCAGCTTTCGGCTCCGTACAGCAAGGCTGGCAGAATGAGCGTTTTGTAAAGCATGGCTTTGGTCTTTCGAGTGAAGAGTTTTGACCCCAGTTGCTTGGACAAGCCAAAGTAGCAGCGGTTGCCAAGGGCGATTCTATGCCGGATCTCCACTGTGGTGTCATTTGTGGAATTTACGTTTGCCCCGAGGTAGACAAACTCCATAACTACCTCGAAATTGTAGCTGTCAATTGTTATGTTTTGTCCCAGGTGGTGAGCGACGGATTGGTTTTTGCTTGACAGCATGTATTTCGTTTTATCCTCATTGATCTTAAGACCAACTCGTTTCGCCTGTTCTTCAATCGCTGTGAATGCTTCCACAATGCCACGGCGAGAACACGCGATTATGTCGATATCATCCGCGTATCCTAGCAGCTGGATGGACTTGTAAAAGATAGTGCCTTCCCTGTTGACGCCTGCCCGTCGCACTATCTGCTCCAGCACCAGGTTGAAGAAGTCACATAACAGCGCATCTCCTTGCCGAAATCCGGTGCATTTTTCGAATGGTTCCGAGGTCCTAGAACCGAGTTGCACGGTGCATCGCGTGTTTTTTAGCGTGGCGCGACACAACTGGATCAGTTTTACCGGGATCCCGAATTCGGTCATCGCCCCAAACAGTTCTTCACGATGAATGCTGTCGTATGCGGCTTTGAAATCGATGAAAAGATGGTGTGTATCGATTCGAAACTCGTTGGTCTTTTCCAGGATTTGCCGAAGTGTGAAAATTTGGTCTATAGTTGATTTGCCGGGCCGGAAGCCGCACTGGTAGCTGCCGATTGATGCGCTGGACAGGATCTTGTATGCGACATTGAGCAGGGATATACCTCTATAGTTGTTGCAAGGGATAGGATCGCCTTTTTGTGGATGGGGCATATAGAGCTGGTATTCCAGTCGTCGGACATGCTTCCATCTTCCCAAATTCTGCAGATGATCTGGTGCATGCTCCCTACCAAAACCTCGCCGCCAGCCTTGAAGAGCTCTGATGGCAAGCCATCTGAGCCTGCGGCCTTGTTGTTCTTCAGCTTCTGAATAGCTGTGCCGACTTTTTCGATGCTGGTTGGGAGACTACTTCAGCGGCTGGAGTTGGGATTTCCTCGTTCCCTACCACTCTCTCTTGGTCATGCTCGTTAAGCAGCTGCTGGAAATGCTGCTTAAATACATCCACTATTCCCTGCTGGTCGGTGACAATATTACCCTCGCAGTTTCGAAGAGCCCGGGTGCCTTTTTTGAAGCCTCCTGCAAGGCCTTTGGCTTTCTTGTAAGAGGCTCATGTTTTATGTTTATCCCTAGACTCCTCGATATCCTTGAGCTGGGAGGCTGCGAAGATTCTTTTCTTTTGTCGCAGTAGTAGCGACCACATATTCAGTTTCACCAAGAAGCTGCGAAATGCCTAGGCTTCTTATACAGATGCAAGAAATATTTCTCACCCTTAGATCTGGCTACAATCTATAAGGCGTTCATTCGCCCAAAATTAGTGTTTAACGCTCATGCCTGGTCCGGTGCTTCCAAGACCTCATTGCACCTACTAGACAGAATACAAAAACGAGCCATAAAACTGATAGGTGACAGCATTACCAAAACATTAGACTCGCTGGAACACCGCAGGAATGTTACCTGCCTCTCCCTGTTTTATCGGTACTACCACCGAAAATGCTCTGATGAAATAGCCAGTTGCATTCCGCCCCTTCAACATCTCTCCCGCAATACACGTCTCTCTAGGAATGCTCACCAATATACCCTGAAGCCCGCTTTCGGACGTACTGTCAAATATAGAGAATCTTTCATTAACCGAACCACACGAATCTGGAACTCCCTGCCGGATTCGGTTTTCCCCCCTCAATGCAACATGCAAGCATTTAAGATCAATGTCCATCGGCATCTCCTCTATTCCTCTTCCTTTCTACCTTCTGCCCGCACTGTGTCGCCGACATAATAAGGTTATTAGACCTTGAGTGCGCGCAAATTATTAAAAAAAAAAAAAAAAAAAAAACGAAAGTGGACACGTAACTGGATAGTAATATCTTTGCAAGATATGAAGAACGTCCTTTACAACCTGACTACGATTTTGTGGAAATGAGCCTTCCAGAGTTTGCAATGCTGTTTGAACCTTTCTATCCGAAAAAGGCAAGTGAATCCGAGGAAAGTATTGATCATGATGCCTATGAAGAACAGCCAAACATACGTCGTCCAGTCATCATGCTGTCAGATTGGAGCAAAATGGTTGTGAGAACCATGTGGTTCCGTACTTTATAGCAACATCGGATCCAGAAAACTTTTTCTACAGCCTACTTGTTCAATATATGCCTTATCGTTGGGAAAATCGTTTGAAGAAAACGAGTAGATATCTGCGCCAACATCGAGAGCGGGACCAACAGCTTGAAAATGCATTCACCCAGGTACATGCCTTTGAGGTTATAAGTCCTGAAGCTGAAGAAGAAGAATTTCCAGGCAGAGAAATGAGCAATGATTAATTTCAAAGAGCACAACAGGCTAGAATATTGATCAAAGGCAATGGTTCGTCCAGGTGATAGCATTAGATGAAATGGTTCGATTACAAAACAATCCATAAAACTTTTTCGCAAAGACGGTTACACCGCTATGTCTCGTTGTTTATATTGGCAACATACATAGGAATCTTTGAATATGTTTTCTAGATCGAGTTGTTTTATAGCAATGAAACTAGTGAACAACTATAACGAGCGATATCTAGTCCCAAAATGCCAATGTTGGGTTAATGAACTCCAATTGCGCGACATCTGCTTGTGTCGTTGCCACTAACTATGTGTTGCTGCTGTGACCTCATCAGTCGTTATAATTTTTTACTAGTTTCATTCCGAAATGAACGTGTCGATGGAGCACCTTCTTATCGCGTTAACTTCCGTGGTGCGACACTTTGCCCGATACCAGACTTAAACTACGATTAAGCGCTTACCGCACACCGCTTACGCACAGTTTACATGCACTCAAGGGCCGAAGCTTTCGCAGCCTTTGATTGGCTTTTGATATCAAGCGCTTACGCCATATCATGGTGTGCGATCATCTAGGCACCGGCGCAGCCAAGAGATTGCCATTTTGTTAGACAGTTCCCGACTCTAGCCGTATCCGCTTGCATACTTATCTACTTTCTTTCTTTCTCTTAGTTGTATCTTTATCAGCAAAACAAGGAAAAAGTCCATGATCTGTGCTGATGTGGTTCTTGAAAGGAGAATGTAGAAATGTACGAAGTAAAATTATAAGCACAAGATTGACCGAAAGCAAAATGCAAAAGTTCCACAACGACGGTCTGTTTAGCGAGAGCCTGCCGCTGATGGATGAGCTGCGACATCAGGGAAAATTGTGTGATGTTACGCTTAAGGTGAGCCAAAGCCATTTCGCACCTCTGTTCCTTAATTTGAGTAAATGTTTAGGTGAAGGATCAGTCCTTTTCTGCTCATAGAATCATTCTGTCCGGAGCGATTCCGTATTTCTGTGCAATGTTCACCAGCAACATGGCCGAGAGTCGAATGGAGGAGATAACAATGCAAGAGATTGAGCCCTGGTAAATGGCCAGTCTGACTTACTTACGAGAGTTTCTTATGAAATCACTTTTTCGCCTTGTACCTAGTGCTCTCGAGAGTCTAATTAACTACGCATACACTGCTACAGTTCAAATCGACAAGGAAAATGCTCATAGCCTGTTGGTGGATGCGTCGTTCCTTCAATTGGACAAAGTGAGAGATGCTTGCGCCGACTTCCTCACCTCACAGTTTGTATACTCGTAAATGTTGCTTATTCAGTTTCGAATGTGAATATTCCATTTTAGTTTGGACGCTCATAATGTCCTGTGTCTTCGTCAGTGGGGTGAGTCGTTGGGTTGTAACATACTGGTTCAAGCTGCTGACGAGTACATCAATAGGCATTTTTCTGAGATCACGAAGTCGCAGGAATTCTTCCTTCTTACCTCGGACCAATTAATCGAAATTATTCAGCGAGATGGATTGTCGGTTCAGGAAGAAAGAATATTCGAAGCTTGCATGCGATGGGTAAAGTACAATAGGGAGGAACGATCGGAACAGTTTCCGGCAGTTTTCTCGAGAGTTCGTTTGCCACTGTTAACGCCGCAATTTCTGGTCGATCATGTGTGCAACGAAGAGCTTGTTGAAACGTCGCTCGAGTGCAAGAAGCTGGTTGACGAGGTAATGGAATATCACTTTTTGCCGGAGCGAAGGCAACAACTACAGAGGAGCTTCAGGTAAAGTGATAGGAATGGTATTATAGAGCACAAGTAAAATATACGTTATTTCAGGACTCAACCTCGTTGTGCATATGAACAGATTTTTATTTTGGCAGTAGAAGGTATGTGGGCTACAGTCGGAATATTTGACCCGTTGACTGGGACATGGAAGGAGGGTCCGTCGATTCAGGTGCGCACGTCAGGGTAGGTTTTATTACTCACTGCCTAATGATATGTCTATTATTCTCAGCTTATTATGGCATTGCTTCTCTCAGGTACATAAAGGGTGTGGCAGTTGGTGCAAAGGTCTACTTATTTGGTGACGATGTGCTAATTTATGATTTCAAAGGGAAGGTATGGTCGAGGGCCTGTAGTATTCCCTTGCCACGAAGGTAATTGAAGTTATGAGCTTATTATCGCTTGTATTTCTTTGTTTTGTCGTCGGTTATGGTGTTTATGATGTTGAGAGCGATCATCGAAGCGAGTACCAGTAATGATGACCACATGTATTCTCCTCAGAGATCTGCCGCAAACAAGACTTACTTACTTATCAGGCCAGCGATCCATGGAGGATCTGAGCCTGAGCTATAGCTGCCTTCCATCCTTGATGGTCCCGGGCACGCTGCTTCCAGTTGTCAAGACCAAGATGTCTTACATCCGCGATTTCTTGGTCTTCCTCTTCTTCTCGAACCAGGAGGCTCGGAGTCGAAGACCCTCTTAGCTGGAGCGTTAATGTCCATGCGCTCGATGTGGCCGAGCCAGTGTAGTCGACGGGTCCTTGCCTTCCGGACTACATCCACATCTTGGTACAGCTCGTAGAGTTCGCGGTTGTGTCTTCTTCTCCATTCACCTTCCTCACAGACAGGACCAAATATCCGGCGCAGAATTTTTCTTTCGAAAGAACCCAAAATCAGCTCCGCTGTCCTGCTTATCGTCCAGCTTTCGGCTCCGTACAGCAAGACTGGCAGAATGAGCGTTTTGTAAAGCATGACTTTGGTCTTTCGAGTGAGGAGTTTTGACCCCAGTTGTTTGGACAAGCCGAAGTAACAGCGGTTGCCAAGGGCGATTCTATGCCGGATCTCCACTGTGGTGTCATTTGTGGAATTTACGTTTGCCCCGAGGTAGACAAACTCCTTAACTCCTCCTCCTCGAAATTGTAGCTGTCGATTTGTCCCAGGTGGTGAGCGACGGACTGTTTTTTGCTTGACAGCATGTATTTCGTTTTATCCTCATTGATCTTAAGACCAACTCGTTTCGCATGTTCTTCAATCGCCGTGAATGCTTCCACAATGCCACGGCGAGAACACGCGATGATGTCGATATCATCCGCGTATCCTAGCAGCTAGATGGACTTGTAGAAGATAGTGCCTTCCCTATTGACGCCTGCCCGTCGCACTATCTGCTCCAGCACCAGGTTGAAGAAGTCACATGACAGCGCATCTCCTTGCCGAAATCCGGTGCATGTTTCGAATGGTTACCGGGATCCCGAATTCGGCCATCGCCCCAAACAGTTCTTCACGATGAATGCTGTCGTATGCGGCTTTGAAATCGATGAAAAGATGGTGTGTATCGATTCGAAACTCGTTGGTCTTTTCCAGGATTTGTCGAAGTGTGAAAATTTGGTCTATAGTTGATTTGCCGGGCCGGAAGCCGCACTGGTAGCTGCCGATTAATGCGGTGCAAAATGGTTTTAGATGTTCACACAATACGCTGGACATGATCTTGTATGCGACATTGAGCAGGGATATACCTCTATAGTTCTAGCAAGAGGTAGGATCGCCTTTTTTGTGGATGGGGCATATAGAACGGGTATTCCAGTCGTCGGGCATGCTTTCATCTTCCCAAATACTGAAGATGATCTGGTGCATGCTCCCTACCAGAACATCGCCGCCAGCCTTGAAGAGCTCTGACGGCAAGCCATCTGAGCCTGCGGCCTTGTTGTTCTTCAGCTTCTGAATAGCTGTGCCGACTTCTTCGATGCTCGGTGGGAGGACTACTTCAGCGGCTGGAGTTGGGATTTCCTCGGTCCCTACCACTCTCTCTTGGTCATGCTCGTTAAGCAGCTGCTGGAAGTGCTGCTTAAATACATCCACTATTCCCTACGGGTCGGTGACAATATTACCCTCGCAGTTTCGAAGAGCCTGAGTGCCTTTTTTGAAGCCTCCTGCAAAGCCTTTGGCTTTCTTGTAAGAGGCTCATGTTTTATGTTTATCCCTAGACTCCTCGAGATCCTTGAGCTGGGAGGCTGCGAAGATTCTTTTCTTTTGTCGCAGTAGTTTTTTCTCCTCCCTTCTTCTGGCTCGGTACTCTTCTTGCGCTGCCCTGGTTTTCCTCTGCAGCGCCTTTTGGTACGCCTCGTCGGTTGCTGTCTTTTTCTGCTCACACTCGCCATCATACCACGGGTTTCTTGTCGGGGGTGGTAGGTATCCTAAGGTGGTTTCGGCTACTTCCTGAATGGCTGAGCGGTAATGCAGCCACATATTATTGGCATTTGTGTTCGACGTAGGCATACCGTAGTCCTTCGCTCAGCTGCTCCCTGTAGACTCTGGCAACCTCCGGTGTGCTCAGGCGCCCAATGTCGAACCTCCCCCTGATGGGCTGGTGCAGCTTTCTGACATTGGACAGTCGACCTCTGAATCTTGCTGCTACGAGGAAGTGGTCAGAGTCGACATTTGCCCCTCTGAATGTTCGCACATCCAAGATGTTTGACGAGTACCTTGAGTCAATGAGCACATGGTCGATTTGGTTGGCGGTGCAACCGTCCGGAGATCACCAGGTTGCTGTGTGGATTCGCTTGCGAGGAAATCTTGTGCTACTTATCACCGCATTACGAGCTGTCGCAAAGTGAGCGAGTCGGAAGCCGTTATCTGTTGTTGTATCGTGGAGGCTGTGCTTTCCGATCACTCCGCCAAGGGTGTTCTCCTTACCGATTTCGGCGTTGAAGTCCCCGAGCACGATTTTTACATCGTACACCGGACAAGCTCCGTAGGCGTTATCCAGGAGGTCATAGAAGTCCTCCTTGATAGGGTCTTCAGCCTCGTCGGTAGGGGCGTGTGCACATATAAGGCTGATGTTATAAAATCCGCCTCTGATGCGGATCACAGCCAGGCGATCACTTATAGGTTTAAGGTCGATGACCTTCGACCTGAACCGCTTTCCCACGACAAATCCGCATCCCAGTAAGTGCAACATTTTGTGACAGCTGTAATAAATGTCGCAATTTTTCTTCCTAATCATACCGTTTCCTATCCAGCGTATTTCCTGGACCGCAGTAATATCCGCCTTGTACTGCGTGAGGATTCCTTCTAGTTTATGAGCAGCTCCGGGAGTGTACAGGGTTCTGACATTCCAGGAGCATACTCGCAAATCGTGTTCCTTTTTCGTGCGTTGTCGTCGTCGAGTATCCGTCCGTGTATCCGAGGCATCTTGCTCATTCATAACTTTAAGTTTTTTTACGTGGGCGGATTGGTAGCCCGCCGCACAACCGCCATTCTGGTCGGGGTTTTTTTTCGCTGCATACGTTTGTTCACCTCCCAAAGGTTATTGAAGAGGCTATCCAGAGGGCGCCGCGAGGAGGCCGTATGTCAACTTGACCCGGGCATTTAAACAGGGATCGTTGCTGGCATCTCGCCAGGTTGAGAGCGATCAACAACTTTACCCTGTATGTCCGAGCCCATGCCCTCAAGAGTATCCATCTTTATTTTCATCACATGCGAATGGACAGAGTCGTTTTGTTGGCAAACCTCGTGTCCTGGGAATGTCTGATGGCAAATCTCGGTATTTCGTCTACCGATTGCTAAGTATTAAATATTCTCATGTTGATTAAACTGTCTGAATACCTTCCTTTTTAAAGCAGAGCTTTAAAAAATTGAATTTCCATTTGTTTTATTCTAGTTGTCCAGCGATTGCAGCAATGAATGAAGATATCTACCTGTGTGGAGGAAGCCAGTACCAGTACCAGTGGCTCACGAATTTTGTCAACTGTTTCTGCACAAAAACAGGGGTTTTGAGAACAGTCATTTACCAATAAACTAGTATTCAGGTTTCATTACTCATCTTGAAATTCTACTTCTAGGTTGCCGCGATGCGGCAAGGACGCACAAGTGCAACCGCGATCTCCCTTGACAAATTCGTTTATGTCCTTGGCGGTGAATCAGAGAATTCGATCTTGAACTCAGTCGAACGCTATGATCCTACAAGGGTCATTTGGGAAAACGTGAAGTCAATGTTGACCAAGCGTAAATACTTGGAGACGGCAACATTGAATGGGAAATTGTACGCCTGCGGTGGCTTCGACGGGAAATCATGGTTAAAAACAGTTGAGGTATACCACCCGTATACGAACAAGTGGTATTCGGTTGCACCAATGAATTGCAGGCGGCAGGGGTTTGGTCTGGTTTCTCACGCCAACAAATTGTGGGCTATCGGTGGTAAGTGCTTACACATCAAGGCAACTTCCGATCTAACACTGTTGCTATTTAGGATTCGACGGTGGTGAACTCACTTCGGTTGAAGTCTATAATCCAGAGACTAACAAATGGACGTTTAGGGCATCCATGAATGTACCGAAAGAGTGCAAAGCTTCGGGCGTCCTTCCTGCTTAACTTCGTTATCATCTTGTTATTAAAATGAATTTTACGCGAATTGATTGTTCTTTTTCCCAAGTTCATTTTTAGGGTTCCGTACCCAAAGGTAAAACGGGACCCTATTACTAAGACTTCCGTCCGTCCGTCTGTCACCAGGCTGTATCTCATGAGCCGTGATAGCTAGACAGTTGAAATTTTCACAGATGATGTATTTCTGTTGCCGCTACCACGACTAAAACAGAAAAAAAATAATATTTAAGGCGGGCTCCCATACAACAGACATGATTTTCATTCAAAAAATCCTGCCCGCAACCAAGATCTGTCATTTGATGAGGTAACATACATAGTCTCTTTCATATTTATATATACAGATGGTATGGAACCCTTCGTGCGCGAGTCCGACTCGCACTTGGCCGGTTTTTAGATTTCTCATTTCGGTCTTGTCAGTGGGTCTGTATCTAGCCGGGACTGATTTATCTGCCTCTTTGTTTGAGGCACTTGTGAATAAAAGAGAGACGGCAAATGGAAAGCTTTACCGTACTTATTGGTGTTTCTAGGTACCCGAGGGTAGGTAGGCCGAGGAGTTCGTCGGCCGCGCAGTTTCCTGGAATATCCCTATGCCCGGGAACCCACAGTATTTTAATGTTGAACTGTTCAGCCATCTCATCTAGAGATAGGCGACAGTTTTTTTATTTTTTTTTTTTATAGTTACACCCGCACTCAAGGCTAATGCCTTATAACGTTTTGAACGTTGTGCGAGCGAAGGTAACAGGGAGAGGGAGAGTTTCGCGCAGGTTGATATTTTTGACACACAACCTGAACGGAGTGCAGTGGCAGGCTCCGAGCATTTTGTTTGTCGATTTGAAAAGTAGCAGTGTACGCGTAACTGATTAGACTCTCGAGAGCACTAGATACAAGGAGAGAAAGTGATGATATAAGAAACTCTCGTAAGTCAGACTGGCCACTTACCAGGGCTCAATCTCTTTCATTGTGATCTCCTCCATTCGACTCTCGGCCATGTTGTTGGTGAACATTGCACGGAAATATGGAATAGCTCCGGCCAGAATGATTCTATGAGCAGAGAAGGACTGATCCTCCACCTAAACATATACTCAAAGATCAATGGGCCAAAAGATCGTAGATGGGAATTAGCTCACCATAAGTGTAACGTCACATAATTTCCCCTGACATCGCAGCTCATTCATCAGCGGCAGGCTCTCGCTAAAAAGATCGTCGTTGTGAAAGGTTTTAAATTTCTGCATTCTGCTTGAATGTGCAATTTCTTCTTTCAAGGAACAGTATTCAGCTATTACACGGACTTTTTTTCTTATTTTGTTTACAAAGATACTCGACCGGTTTCGTCTTAGAGAACCCTGTAATCAAGGATAATGATCAGGGAGGGATAAAGAATGAGATACCAATCTATTGGCTTTGACAGGCACTTTGACAGTTTGCACCTACAAACGAGTTGAAGTTTTACGGCGTCTTGACCATAGATAAATGAACAAGATGGAAAACCTTCGACCGTCTGCC
Organism: Eumerus sabulonum; assembly: GCA_951905685.1. Taxonomy (NCBI): domain Eukaryota; kingdom Metazoa; phylum Arthropoda; class Insecta; order Diptera; family Syrphidae; genus Eumerus; species Eumerus sabulonum. Next base: position 15,472,515 of record OX645060.1, read on the forward strand.
CAGTGATCCCCGCAGGGGTTGGTTGTTGCTTTTGTAATATAAGGCGGTCCCTAGACGCTTAATAATATTGTGCGATATTTGATATTGCACAATATTATTGTTCGTCTGTAGATAATATTGCAAGATTGTGCGACATACATATTGCGGAAAATCAAAACGCGTTTGACTTTTATTACAAATATGAGCGGTCAACTAAATTATTGGGAAATATATTGAACCGTGTGGGGCAGCGAGCCAATAAAATTGTACAATATTTTGCACAATAATATTGAGCGTCTAGGGACCGCTTTAAAAACGACGCGTTTGACTTAAGCGCGGTTCACATTGAACGATTTATCCACCGATTTGCTTGACAATCGTGGTTGGACGACAAATTGTGTATGCAAAACCAATGTGAACGCTCTAGCTACAAGTCGGTACGATTTGTAGTCAGGAAGTTGAAAATTTCCAACTTTTTGTTTGACAGCCGTGGTTGAACGATTCATCGTTAAGTTTGAACAGTTGTCGTCCAACTTCAGAGCATTTTTTCACTTTTGCTTGTGCGTTCAGAGAAACAACACCAGCTTTGAGCGGAATGAACGATATGACTTCCAACAAAGAAAAATAATTTTGGTGTGATTTTTTCATATGAGGAATTATTTTTCTTAGTAACTCATCATACGTTCCTAACAATTCGCAAATAATTACGAAAATCCCCTGGCGAATTTTGGTGAAATTCATTTAACAGTTACCGATGAGAAATTATTACGTTTTCCGACCCATGGTTTAATCCACATTCGCTTTTTTTTCTTCATTTTCGAGTATTTCATCAATAATCATCCCTGTAACCAGAGCATGCGCCGCCATGTTAATACTTCGAAATTTCTATCGCAAGTGAAGTCTGACCACAAGTCGTTTGGTGTGAACGCTACGCATTATTTGGTCGTCAAGAAAATCGGTGGATAGATCGTTCAATGTGAACCGCGCCTTAGAGTCAAGATGTCGGAACAAGGCAGAATGACATAGTCAAGACGCCGTCAAACAGCGACGCGTTTGTAAGAGCTAGTTGTCAAAATCTATGGTCTTGACTATGTCATTCTCCATTCCATCGCATTTCCTCGATGGCGGTGATGTCCGCCCTATAGCGGTCCAGGGCGTCCGCAAGTTGTTCGGCCGTACGTGGCCTGTTTAGGGACCTAACATTCCACGTACTAAGCCGAAGATCATTGTCCTTTTTTCGTTTTTCGCAAGGGTCGTCAACATAAATCCGGTCCGTTATATCCGAGGCTTGTGGTTGTTTCGGAGATTGTGTTTTTTTTACGGTTACGGCTTACTAGGCCGTAGCCCAACCGACCAATCCTGTTTTTTTGTGCAGGAGGCTCGCCATTAGCCCTTTCCCGTCAGCAATTTCCATAGGAAATCTTCAGATGGCACCACGAGGAGGTGGGGATAGGACTTACTTACAGTGCCGCAAGATGTTCGACTGCGGTGGCTCTTCTCGCTTTTTAGCAGGCCAGCATCCGTCGGATAGATGCTACCCCTACGAGCCCTTTGTTAGCCCTTTGCCAATAATTTCTCACCCTTAGATCTGGCTACAATCTATAAGGCGTTCATACGCCCCAAATTAGAGTTTAACGCTCATGCCTGGTCCGGTGCATCCAAGACCTCATTGCACCTACTAGACAGAATACAAAAACGAGCCATAAAACTGATAGGTGACTCCAGCATTACCAAAACATTAGACTCGCTGGAACACCGCAGGAATGTTACCTGCCTCTCCCTGTTTTATCGTTACTACCACCAAAAATGCTCTGATGAAATAGCCAGTTGCATTCCGCCCCTTCAACAATTCTCCCGCAATACACGTCTTTCTAGGAATGCTCACCAATATACCCTGAAGCCCGCTTTCGGACGTACTGTCAAATATAGAGAATCTTTCAATAACCGAACCACACGAATCTGGAACTCCCTGCCGGATTCGGTTTTCCCCCCTCAATGCAACATGCAAGCATTTAAGATCAATGTCCATCGGCATCTCCTCTATTCCTCTTCCTCTCTACCTTCTGCCCGCACTGTGTCGCCGACATAATAAGGTTATTAGACCTTGAGTGCACGCAAATAAAAAAAAAAAATAAGTTGACCGCTCATATTTGTATAAAAGTCAAACGCGTTTTGATTTTCCGCAATATGTCGCACTATCTTGCAATATTATTTACAGACGAACAATAATATTGTGTAGTATCAAATATTGCACAATACTATTAAGCGTCTAGGGGCCGCTTTATATTACAATATTACAAAAGCGACATCCAACCCCTGCGGTTATCAACGGGCAGACGTACGAAAGATTGGTATCGCATTCTTTATCCCTGATAATGATCATTATCCCTGGCTGTAATTAGGGACTGTCAAACAAGAAGGCAATCTGTTGATTGGACAGACACATTTCACAGTTTGACCAACAAACTCCAACTCGTTTGATGGTGTCTTGAGTGCCGCACACCATCACACGACGAAGTGGAGATCCTGGTAGAGATGAATATACTACACATACGTGAAAGTGTGTGCAGAGACCGCGAAGTGCAACATAAAACAAAATAAAAACAAACCGTCAGTTCAAAGCAGTGAATAAGGAGATGGAAAGCTTTATCCCTGCGTAATACGTACCGCATCGTTCACTTAGACGCGTTCGGCTTAGACATAAAAGTCATTGACAGCAAGAGGAAAGAAACCGTGGAATTGAACATTTCGTTCTTTAAATCACAAAGCCTGTGCTGGTCTGATGGAAAGCAAAATGCAAAAGTACCACAACGACGGTCTGTTTAGCGAGAGCCTGCAGCTGATGGATGAGCTGCGACATCAGGGAAAATTCTGTGATGTTACACTTAAGGTGAGCCAAAGCCAATTCGCATCTACGATCCTTACTTTGAGAAAACGTTTAGGTGGAGGATCAGTCCTACTCTGCTCATAGAATCATTCTGGCCGGAACGATTCCATATTTCCGGGCAATGTTCACCAGCAACATGGCCGAGAGTCGAATGGAGGAAATAACAATGAAAGAGATTGACCCCTGGTAAGTGGCCAGTTTGACTTCTGGGAATTCCTTCTGTAATCACTTCCTCTGCTTGTGTCTAGTGCTCTCGAGTGCCTAATTAATTACGCGTACACTGCCACTGTTGAAATCGACAAGCAAAATGCTCAAAACCTGTTGATGGCCGCGTCGTTTCTTCAATTGGACAAAGTAAGAGATGCGTGCGTCGACTTCCTCATCTCACAGTTTGTATACTCGTAAATGTTGTTTACTAAATTTTGAATGTGAATTTTCCGTTTAAGTTTGGAGGTTCATGATGTCCTGGGCCTTCGACAGAGGGGCGACTTATTGAATTGCAACAACTTGGTTCAAGCAGCCGACGTATACATCAACGGGCATTTCTCCGAGATTGCGGAATTGCAGGAATTCCGCCTCCTTACCTCGGACCAAGTAATCGAAATTATTCAGCGAGATGGATTGTCGGTTCAGGAAGAAAGAATATTCGAAGCTTGCATGCGATGGGTAAAGTACAATAGGGAGGAACGATCGGAACAGTTTCCGGCAGTTTTCTCGAGAGTTCGTTTGCCACTGTTAACGCCGCAATTTCTGGTCGATCATGTGTGCAACGAAGAGCTTGTTGAAACGTCGCCCGAGTGTAGGAAACTGGTTGAGGAGGCAAAGAATTATCACTTATTGCCGGAGCGAGCGCAACAATTACAGAGTTTCAGGTAAAGTGATGGGAAGGTATCACACAATAGAAGTAAAGTGTGAGTTATTCCAGGACACGACCTCGTTGTACATATGAACAATTTTTTATCGTGGGACTAATCGATTCAAAGTTTGCAACAGTCGACATAGTTGACTCGTTTACTGGAAAATTGACCGAGGGACCATCAATCGGCCTGTCCAATACATGGTAGGTTCTATTGTAAATTACCTAGTAGCCACGTGTAGAAGTAAAGTAGGCCCACTTCCTAGTGTTATACATATATCTACTCGTATTATTCTCAGTTTATGACTTGAGTGTTTTTTTTTTTTTTGCAGTTTCACAAGGGGAGCGGCAGTTGGTGCAAAGGTATACCTGTTCGATGAAGATGTGCTAATTTATGATTGCAGCGAGAAGAAATGGTCGAGCGAATATAGTGCTCACCCGTCAAAGTAAGTTGATAATAATCAAGTAATTCGTCTGTCAAGTGCCGAATAAGATGTCTATGATCAGTAGAACTATTCATTGGTCGAGGGCGCACGGCGAGTACGGATCCCGATAACACCAATGCCATCGAATGTTTATTTCGCGGCGTCCCTCCTCGGCAGGGTACTGGCAAAACCCCGTGGTATACTTGCCATGAAAAAGCTTCTCCACTCACGCCGGTCGAAATCGGCACTACACTGTCGGTCCCTTTCACCTGTGTGAAAAATAAATCGGACACAACATACATAGGTGATTGAGAGAAGCTTGGCCCTGGTCTTTCATGGGCTGTAACGCCACTAAAGAATAACAGTAATGATGACCAGATGTATTTCTCGTCAAAGAAATATCACAAAATGGATGGAACACACGAGTATTCATCTCCATTTTCATCACAGAGTCGATTTAGCTTTTGAGTTCCGTCGAAACCCCATCAATCGATTCTTGTGTCTTGGGATTATCTTGTGGCAAATCTTGGTATTCGTCCACATACATTGAGCAATATTGAAACACTTGGGTCCATTTTTGGATTGTCTGCTCGTGCTTCCTTCAAATAATCTTTTAATTTAGCAACCAGTTTCAATAAAGGCAAAACTTGAAGAAATTATTGAATTTCTCTTTGGGTTATTCCAGAGAGGAAGCTGTTGCAGTATTGAATCAAGATATCTACCTCTGTGGAGGGAACGATGGGTATCAGTCGTTCTTGACGACTGTTAGCGTATATGATGTAGAAACACGTGATTGGAGAATAGTAATTCAACACTAAATTGACATTTAGATCTCATTACTCATCTTGAAATTCTACTTCTAGGTTGCCCCGATGCTGCAAGGACGCGAAAGGGCAAGCGCAATCTCTCTTGACAAATTCGTCTATGTCCTGGGCGGTTATTCAGGTAATTCGACTTTGGACTCTGTCGAACGCTATGATCCCGCAAACGACATTTGGAAAATCGTGAAGTCAATGTTGAACAAACGTAGTCACTTCGGTACGGCAGCATTGAAAGGGAAATTATACGCTTGCGGTGGCCACGACGGGAAATCATGGTTACAAACCGTTGAGGTATATCACCCGGTTACGGACACGTGGAATTTAGTCGCACCAATGAATCACAAGCGAGGTAAATTTGGCCTAATTCCGTACGCTAACAAATTGTGGGCTATCGGTGGTAAGTACTTCCACGGCATTACCAACTCCGATCTAACGCTTGTTGTTCTTTAGGATGCGATGATGAAGGAGAGCTCACTTCGGTTGAAGTCTATGATCCGGAGACTAACAAATGGACGGTTTCGACGCCAATGAATATACCGAAATCTTGTATAGGTGCGGGTATCATCCTTGCTTAACTTCGTTATCTTATTAAAATGAATTTTACGCAAATTGTCTGGTATTTTTTTCAAACTCATTTTCAGACGTTTTAGTGGAGCCCTAGCTGCGCATTTTCTGTTCTGCTCGCTGTACGTTTGAATAATAGTCCGACGGCGCGCATTCATGTTTTGGTTTTATTTTGGAAACTATTATTGGAGTACTGACACCCAATTACTGGTTCATTGTATTGCTAATAGACATCTTACCCGGAAAGGTGGAGATGGACTTCGGTGGCATAGAGCTAAGGGAGTCGGTAAAGGGCGATGCAGCTAGTCAATCGCTTCTTCAAGGACATTTTAGCGAGCTCATCAGAGGTCCTATTTCCTGGGACCTCACGCTCACCCGGAACCCAGACGGAGAAAGAGGCAGGAGAGGTTCCTACTCTGTTCAAGCGATACTAATTATTTTAATGCTAACTTACTTAGCGGGCGCTATAGTTCGGGGTGAACCTGGACCTCAGCCAACATGCCTCTCCACCTAGCACGATCTTTCGCTAGTTTTTTCCAGTGCCGCACGCCCAGTTGGTTGAGGTCCCTTTCCACCTGTGCGCGCCACCTTAGATGCGCCGTCTTCTATTTCTTCGTCCCTCGGGGTTGGATTCAAAGACTCTACAGGCTGGAGCTGTGGTGTCTATTCGCTCTGCATGGCCTAGCCATCTTAGCCATTGGATCCGTAGACGCCTGACTAGACTCATATCGCTGTACAACCCGTACAGTTCGTGATTGAATCGTTTCCCCCAACCCTCCTCTGTGTTTATAGGACCGAAAATTCCACGCACAATCTTTCTCTCGAAACGACCAAGGATTTCCTCATCCGCTTTAGATAAAGTCCATGTTTCTGCGCCGTACAGACCGGGATAAGTAAGGTCTTATATAAGGTCAACTTGGTCGTACGAGAGAGGGCTCTACATCTCAATTGCCTCTTGAGCCCAAAGAAACAGCTGTTGGCAAGAGTAATTCTGCGTTTGATTTCGAAACTGGTGTCGTTGTTCCAGGTCACTGCAGAGCCCTGGTAAATAAAGTCCTTAACTACATCAAACTTATATCTACCAATATGCACGTTCTGTCCAAGACGTCGGTGGTACATATTTAGTCTTGCCCTCGCAAACGCCTCATTGACATCTCCCTGTGATCTACGAGTTGCGAGGATTTGAAATAGATTGTGCCTCTTGTATTGGCCCGTGATTTTTGCACAATCATTTCCAATATGATGTTGAAATCACACGACAGTGCATCGCCCTGCCTAAATCCTTTTTTGACATCAAAACTATCGGTAAGGTGTTCACCGATTCGGATGGAGCAGCGAGCATTCTCCAACGAGAATTAACCAACGCCATCGAATGTTTATTTCGCGGCGTTCCTCCTCGTCGCGGTCCTGGCAAAACCCCCCGTAGTATACTTGCCTTAAAAAAGCTTCTCGACTCACGCCGTTCGGAATCGGCATTAAACTGTAGGTCCCTTTCACCTGTATGAAAAATAAATCACACACAACATGGGTGATTGAGAGAAGCTTGGCTCTGGTCCTTCATGGGCTGTAACGCCACGAAAAGAAAGAAGAAGTATGCTTCCGCATGCATTGTGCAGTTGGGTTATTAAATACTTCCCTTGTTGCTCTGCTCCAACCTGCGATTCCGCTTCGGATGGATGGATTTCGTGGAAGGGCGGCACTAAATTTTGCAAGCGTGGTGCTACTTTCTAGTTTTTTTTTTGTTGTTTTTTTTTTTTTTTTTTAATAATTTGCGCGCACTCAAGGTCTAATAACCTTATTATGTCGGCGACACAGTGCGGGCAGAAGGTAGAGAGGAATAGAGGAGATGCCAATGGACATTGATCTTAAATGCTTGCATGTTGCATTGAGGGGGGAAAACCGAATCCGGCAGGGAGTTCCAGATTCGTGTGGTTCGGTTAATGAAAGATTCTCTATATTTGACAGTACGTCCGAAAGCGGGCTTCAGAGTATATTGGTGAGCATTCCTAGAGAGGCGTGTATTGCGGGAGAAATGTTGAAGGGGCAGAATGCAACTGGCTATTTCATCAGAGCATTTTTGGTGGTAATAACGATAAAACAGGGAGAGGCAGGTAACATTCCTGTGGTGTTCCAGCGAGTCTAATGTTTTGGTAATGCTGGAGTCATCTATCAGTTTTATGGCTCGTTTTTGTATTCTGTCTAGTAGGTGCAATGAGGTCTTGGAAGCACCGGAACAGGCATGAGCGTTAAACTCTAATTTGGGGCGAATAAGGGTGAGAAATATTTCTTGCATATGTATGGGAAGCCTAGGCATTTCGCAGCGTTCTTGGTGAAACTGAATATATGGTCGCTCCAATTAAGATTGTGAGCAACACTCATACCCAGGATGGAAAGCTTTTCAATTTCTGAGATGCAAGTGCAATTCATGGATAATGGCTGCGGGTTAGTTATACGCTTTAACGACAAGAGACAGCATTGCATTTTGGATGCATTAAATTCCACTCTATTGTTTTTACCCCATTGGATAATGCTGTCGATATCGGAATTTAATGAGCTTAACATACGCTGCCGCTTATTATCTACAACCGAAGTGCAGGGTCGTAAACTGGTGAACGAATATAAGAAGCTGAGGGTACTGTCATCAGCGAAGGAGTGAATTGGATTAGAAGTAACAGACAAGAGATCATTTATAAAAATAAGAAAGAGTGTCGGAGACAAAACGGAGCCCTGGGGAACACCGGCATTTACAAAGTGAGTATCAGACTTGAATCCGTCCAAAACAACTTGGATTGAACGATTCGAAAGGTAGCTTCTAATCCATTGAAAAAGAGACTCATCGATCCCAAAAGCACGCATTTTCGATAAAAGGGCTTCATGCCAAACCCTGTCAAATGCTTTCGAAATATCCAGTGCAACAATTTTGCTTTCACCTGCTTGGTGAAGGGAGTGATTCCACTTTTCAGCGAGATATGCCATCATATCACCAGTGGATCTGTTGCTGCGGAAACCGTATTGGCGGTCATTGAGGAGTTTCCGTGATTCAAGATATTTCATAAGCTGACGGTTAATCAGCGTTTCCATGACCTTGGAAAGAAGGGACGTTAGTGCAATGGGTCGGTAGTTGGAGGGAGAAGATGATTCGCCTTTTTTGGGTATAGGCTGGACAAATGCTGTTTTCCACCTACTCGGAAAGAGCCCAGAGGTGTAGGAAAGGTGAAAAAGCTTACGCAGTGGTTTTGCCAGCGTAGAAGAACACCTCTTCAGAACTATTGAGGCAATACCATCTGGACCAGCGGATTTGTGTATGTCGAGGTCTTTAAGAACCCTTGCGACTGTACGAGTGCGGAAGTGGATTAGCCACTGACGCACTCTAGTACAGGCGGAGACAAAGTACAGGCTGGCAGCTGAGAACTGGTTGCGAAATGGGCAGCAAGTAGGTTAGCTTTGTCTAAGGGGGTGACAGCTGGGATGTCATTGTGGATGAGCGTCGGTATAGACGACTTAGTTGAGTTTTTTACGTTTTTTACAAACGACCAGAAACTTTTGCTACCTTTGGGACATTGAAGGATTTTACGCCTTAATTTTTGGTCGGATTGGAATTTAATCCGTCGAATGTGGGTGTTGCAGTCATTTCTGGCTCGTATGTACTTTTTTCGGCTTTCCTCAGAACTGTTTGCCTTGTAGGCCCGAAAACTTAGCTCCCTGAGCCTAATAGCCTCCTTACAGCTCGAGTCAAACCACGTATTATCCTTAGGCCTGGTGCTTTTAATCTTGCTGGGAATAAAATTTGCCATGCCGATTCGGATAATGTTTACGATAATATCAGTTGCGGCGTCCACGTCGTTGTCGAGGAAGCACAACGACCAGTTAAAGATCCGAAAGAAGTTGTTAAGGCCGCACCAGTTGGCTTTCTCGTATAGCCATAGTGTTCTCTTAGGAGCTTTTTCTTTAACTGGATGGTGGGAGTTCGAGAACTTTGCTGATATCATGCAGTGGTCAGACAAGCCTAGGGGTTCCAATACATCGATCGTGTATTTGTCAGGCTGAGAGGTAAGAAACAAGTCCAGTGTGTTGGCGGTATGACCAGCAACATCGGGGATACGTGATGGCTCATTCACAAGTTGAGTTAAGTGATTTAACTTAAAGAAATCAAATTGTTTCGCTGCTTTATTGGTAGTAGGATTGATTGCAAGTGTTTTTAGCTGTATCAGACCGGCTACTAGGTTGTGATCAGAGCCGATGATCAACCTCCTTTTTCGCGAACGTCAAGCAAGCTTTTTCGTCACTTGCTGCTTATACATACATACATACATCTTATTATGTTTGTCGCACAACCTGGACGGAGTGCACATGGTTTTGGTCGTAGATGTTCGTTCCCTACTCTCCAGGGGTGGTTGTCCTAGATAAGATTCGAGGGAAACTCGACTGAATTTTCACGTTGGTTGTAGTTCTCAGCAAATGTTCCATGTCATTATGATGTTATATTAGAATTGCACACACAGAGTATGGAATGGAAGTGACCATATACTGTGAGTGATATGCCTCCATTAGTATTTTGATCACTTCCCATTTATACGGCTGTATATGAATCGTATTTCTTTGGCTATGGACAGACTTTGAACTAAAATCGTCATTTTGGAATCGCTAAATCCGGATATTTATTCTTCACGTTGGTGTTTCCCGTCGGCCGGCCTGCTGTCATAACGTCATTTTATTTTACTTGGTATTACGACATCATGGCGTAGATAAAGCACTGGTCCTTTGGATCAAAGCAATGCTCATGCACAGGACATTAACCGCTGATGCAGGCCTCGACCAGTGTGTCAAATCTGGCGTAAACAGGGGCTGCCCTCAAGGTGGCGTCCCGTCTCCGCTGTTATGGTGCATGGTGGTCGATTCCCTGCTTGATGCTCTCAATGCCTCTGGAATCTACGCCCAGGCCTATGCGGATGACGTCGCCATTCTTTCTGTCGGCTCAGTTTGGCGACTGTCCGTCGCAAAGTACAGGCGGCGCTAAATGTGATCGATGTTTGGTGTACCAGAAATGGGCTGTCAGTCAATCCTCTTAAGACCGATATCGTTCTCTTTACGAGAACAAGGAAAAATACTGACATGACTAAGCTGGTACTAAAAGGCACTTCCATCCCGATATCCAAGGAGGCTAAGTATCTAGGAGTCATCTTAGATAGTAAGCTTCTCTGGTCAAAACATGTTGAGTCAAAAACCACCAAAGCGCTGTCGGCTTTCTGGCAATGCAAAGGAGCTTTTGGCAAAACATGGGGCTTATCGCCGGCAAAGGTCCTTCGGATCTACACGGCAATGATAAGACCTATAATCTCATATGCATCGGTTGTCTGGTAGAACAGACTAAAACGCAAACACGTCGTAGCCTCTTTCACCAAACTCCAAAGAACGGTTTGTCTCAGCTGCACGGGGGCTTTCCCCAGCACGCCGGGCGCTGCTCTAGATGTTATGATGAACCTTCCACCTCTTGATATATTTATCAGAGGGTGTGCTCTGAAAGCCATGTCTCGTCTGAAGAGAAATGGCTTTTGGTACAACTCGCATAGGAAGAACGGTGTGCTTGCGCAAGAATTGTCCTGCGACCCCTGAACCTGGAAAGGATAGTCTTCGCATTTTCACGGATGGCTACAGGTCTGGGCGGGGGTCCGGTGCTGGAGTCTTCTTTGAACGCGAAAATATCCGACTGCACTTCTCGTTAGGAAAGTATGCGTCTGTCTTCCAATCACAGATATATGCAATCCTAAAGGCCATGCACTATGTTGTGAAGCACAGGTGGAAGGGGGAAAGCATATGCGTCTGTAGTGACAGCCAAGCTGCATTAAAAGCTGTGTGTAACCCCTTAACTAGCTCCAAATTAGTGCTTGAACTCAAGTCCTTCTTGAACAGAGTCGGCAGACTAAATTCATTAAGGCTTGTATGGGTTCCAGGCCACTCTGGGATCCCAGGAAATGAGACCTCTGATGAACTCGCTAGAATGGGTTCAGAGGAGAGCTTCTCAGGACCTGAACCCGCTCTAGGTCTACCTGCGTCGACGGTAAATTCCTACATTAACGATTGTGTATTTAACACACACAACCGTAGATGGAGGGATTGTCCGGGTTGCAGGATGACTAAGCGCGTATGCCCTGATGTTTGCAAAAAATCTGCAGCATTCCTCCTGTCTTTAAGGAGAATCGACTGCAGAAGGCTTGTGGGAGTTATCACGGGCCATTACACTTTTGCCAAGCATCTCTACGTGCTCGGCATCAATGAGACGCCTACCTGTGCTGCATGTGACGAAGAGGAGGATGATACTGCAGAGCATTTCCTCTGTGATTGTCCCGCCTTTGCTCTCGCACGGTGGCGCACCCTTGGAGCCGACGTGGTGTGTGACGAATCCATTACCTCTACATCACTGAAGCTCCTTCAAATACAGTAATCTAAGGTGTCTGTCTGGAGTACAATGGACCAGTGATTGCGTCTGAGTGCTCCAGCGGCTAGCAGAAGCCTTCAACAAAAAAAAAAAACCGGCCAAGTGCGAGACGGACTCGCGCACGAAGGGTTCCGTACTATTATGTATAAAAACGGCAAAAAAAGCATGTCTGTTGTATGGGAGCCCCATTTATACATATATTTATTATATTCTGTCAAAGTATTTGTTGTTAAAGCAGCAACAGAAATACATTATCAGTGACATTTTATTCTCACACCCTTAAATATGGGTGTTCCCCAAGGAGCAGTATTGGGCCCAATCCTTTTTCTAATTTATGTTAATTCGTTTTTCTTACAACCTTTTAAAGGCAAAATAGCTGCCTTTGCTGATGAAACATCTCTTTTCCACTCAAACACTAACTTAATTGATAGTTTTGTTAATAATGACCTAGATATGTTAAGGAGATTAATTATCATAAACTAATAATTAGCAACAAAACGAAGTACATGATATTTAATATCAATGGTACAGTTTTCAGAGACCTTCCCTTATATTATCATGCACCATTGTGTAATCGATTTGTTCTTGAAGATATAGTATTCAACAATCAAGAATGTTTGAAAATTGCTTCTTGATTAAACACGTGGACAGTTTTAAATATTTAGGTGTTATATTGGACCAACAACTTTGTTGGAAAGACCATTCAATATATTTGAAACAGGGGGTGGCCGTGGTGCAGTGGTTAACATCATCGACCGCCGATCGGAAGGTCTATAGTTCAAATTCGCTTCATAGCCAAGTAAAAGTAATTCCTAAACGGATGATAAAAAGTATGCAACGCAGTTGTGAATGGAAAGTGACCAGACGTACTGCCTGCAAGCATAACACTCACAGTATATGGTCAGCCGAAATTCATCCTCTGCGTATGCAATACTAAAGTGCTTGAAGGAATTACTACGGACTATAACCAACGCGGACTTTGGTCGGCTCTCGTCCTATCTAGGCCTAGGACAACCACCCCTGAGAGTAGTGAACGAACATCACCGACCCCAATCACTGCACTCCGTTCAGGTTGTGTGTGTCAACACATCATAAGAGAATATAAAAACTCTTGAACCTGCGCGAGTCTCTAAAAAAAAAAAAAACAAAAAAAAAAGGTATCTAAATGGGGTTATAAGATAATTATTCCATCTCAGTATGCACTGCAATCTCTACTCGTTTTAAAATACTAAATGTATACTCGCACCGATATGGAACTAGCAAAAACATGTCCATGTCCGGAACTAAATGTATTATCGCACCGATATGGAACTAGCAAACCATGTCCATGCCCGGACCTGAATGCATACATACACATGTATGACATTCGTTCACGAAATGCGGTGCGGGCATTATATTCTTTCATTTCTTTTCTTCATTTCAGTTCACGTGTGCTGTACAGTGTACAGTACACCAACTGTTCGAGCTTTATCGCCACATCTCCATACTTTTGGGTTTCTTGAAAACTACGGGGTATAACTCATACCGTATGAAAAGCATGTTCGTTGCATTTATGTTTTTTTTTTTTTTCGTTTTGTACATATGTGATTGATGAATAAGGGTTGAATGGAACTATGGAACTCATTTCGTTCAATTTGCGGAACGAGAGGACATGTGTCCGAGAGAGGACTACCCGGAACTACCCAACTCTACTTCGTAATGTACATATGTATGTATGTATGTATACTTATACATAGCGTACAGATGTGTGAGTGTATGCACGTATGTGATGCGTATGGACGTATGTACGTATCGGTTCGTATGTGTGCAAGATCGCTTGCTCCTCTTGCTCACTTGCTCCTCTCCACCTGCCGCGACGTCGTGCGAAAGGGATGCTAGGCCAGCTGCGAGGACTGGTCGTGAGCAATGGCGCCACGCGATTGCCCTCACGCCGACTTACCCGCAGCATGAATCGCGAATTTGCTACGAGACTCGCGAAATATCCCACGGAAAAGAAAAAAAAAATCACCGTAATCGTTTCCAATTCAATATGTCACAAATTTAATTTCCTTAACCTAACTTAATCTAGGTTTACAATTAATCCTTAAAACTACCCTACACCGTATGTCAATAAAAAAAGTCGAAATAAATAAAAAAAACATATGTAAAAAAAAACAAAAAAAAAAGGAATTCACTGTCCAAAAAAGTAAACAAACCGCAGCTTGAGTATTCGAACAGCCGAGTCGTACCGAAACTCCTCTGACCAACGACTTAGCCCGCATCACCAATCGCGACCAACAAATTTTTGATTTCAATACCTTATACAATGAACGTGATATCCGCGACCAACGTAGGCAATAGGACACACGGTACGGCCGCGTACCTCAGTTCGCATTCGATTCTCATCGAAGTAGGCCGTGCATTTTCTGACAATCGAAAAATAAATAAAAATTTTGAAAAATTTGAAAAATTCCAAAAGCGAAGAAAACATAAACTAAAAAATAAAAAGTGAACTCTCGCGAATTGAGGGAATACTAGATTTAAGCCCAGCAGCCCGCACTCCGCATTATGGAAGTGTCGGGCTACGTTTCCGAAAGTGCGTCAATAGGCGCACCAATTACTAAACCACCAGCTACCAGAAGGAGGCTTAAGCCTACACCGAACCTCCTCAAGCGACCGTCTCATACCACCCCTACGGTGGAGATAATGGATGAATCTCCAACAACGTCAGCATTGGCAGCAGCAAAACGCCAATGTAATGACCGCCCCTCTCAAGACCAGATGCCGTATGTGCCAGGAAAGAACTCCTTTGGCGCTCTGGCGAGTTCTGAGTCAGACGACGAAGACGAAGAAGTGGAAGGCTTGAATGGACGCATTCGACTCATTGAAGAGACAGTGCGTGCTATTAGGGAAAAGCAAAGGGCCAGAAGGCTAAGGGAGAAAGAAGCTGTTGTCGAACGCAATATAATGAAGAAGCAACAGCAACAACAACCAAAGCCAGATCAACCACAACTGCAGCAGAATCAACAGCAGCAGCCACAACAGCAGCAGCATCAACAGCAGCAGCATCAACAGAAGCAGCAACGTCAGCAGCAGCAACAACAGCAGCAGAAACAACAGCAGCAGAAACATCAGCAGCAGCAACAGCCCCAATCTAAAAAACAGAGAAAAAAGAGGCAACAGGATCCGTCGCGGAAACATCAGCAGTCAGACAAAAGGCAGCAACAAACCAAAGAAAAAGTGCCACCAATCAACACATTCAAAATTGACCTAGACGAGACTATTATAATGTGTGAGTCAGCTATTGGTTTAAATTTTAATATAACTAGGATTAATGATGATAAACATGCAATCTACTGCAACACAGTAGATCAGCATAAAAAAATTAAGGCATTGCTAAGGGATTCCGAGACGGAGTACTTTTCGTACACGCCGAAATCGGAGAGGCTCCAAGAGGCATCCATACCGATCCGGATAGGCTCCTGCAGTGCCTCAAGAAGCTCGATTGTGAGAGCTTCTCGTTCGTTAAGGTTAGGCAATATTCCACTATTAGGTCCAGACAGAAGAAGCGGTTATTGCCATTTTTCCTGGTCCATTTGACTCCCGAAAGCAGGGTGGACAGCCTAAAGACGATTAAGGTCATAGGCTGCCAGACTGTGCGTTGGGAGAGAGTAATAAGGAGCGGAGACATCTTACAATGTAGCCGCTGCCAGAGATATGGACACGCCGCGTCGAACTGCGAGATGCAGTATCGATGCGTAAGGTGCGCAAAAGACCACAAGCTCGGCGAGTGCGCACTGGGTCAAGAAGTTGTGGAGAGGGAGTTGCTTGAGTGTGCGCTCTGCAACAGTAATGGACACCCGGCAAGCTATCGGGGTTGCCCTAGATACCGACAGTTGAGGCAAAATAAACTGACCCGACAGGGGGGAGTCGATGAGAGACGGCCTCCAATTCACTGGCAAACACCAGCTGTAACACCCCAAATGTCCTACGCTCAAATGGCGTCAGGTTGGGGTAAGACAGCACAGCAACCAAAAACTGCTACCAAAGCTCCAGTGCCTGTCCCTAAGGCACCGGAAGCAGAGTTGGATTTGCGCTCGATATTGTCCTCTATTCAGAGGCAAATCGGCCAACTTCAACAGCAGCTACAAGAACAGGCGTACCGGGTAAACCGACTCTACTCGCTCCTGCCGGGCCCAGCCCGCTTCCAATCGTAATGGGCATGCTCTCTGAGAGACCCCTGAAGATCCTGGCAGTGAATGTCAACTCACTGATTAGGATCGAACGAAGAGCCGTGCTCTTCAACTTATTGAAGGACGAAAGCCCTGATGTGCTTCTGGCTAGCGAAACTAAGCTAAACCAGAGGCACAAAATTCGGCACAACTCATATAACATAATAAGAAGAGACCGACCCAACGCCACTCAGGGCGGAGGAGTTGCGATCTTCATACATAAAGATATTCATCATAAGGTCATTTACAGTCGTGAAGTGCGGAGGTTCGAGGTGCTAGAGGCTTGTATTGTGTGTATCCCCTTTCGGAACGGAAGGAGGATGTATATAGTATCGGCCTATGCACCTGAAACACCTCAACCTGCACTATTTATCACAGAGCTCGAATCGCTGTTTCGATCTCTGCGCTTAAACTCGGATGATAACTTTTATCTCCTAGCAGGAGATTTAAATGCCAAACACGCTGATTGGGGTAATATCACTTCCAACAAAAGAGGCAACCTCTTAAGTCATTGGTGCAACCAACACAATATCGAGTATAAGCTCAAATTACTGGCAACAGATGGTCCGTCATTCCCAAGGAGTGGCTCCTATCTGGATCTCATGCTGCTCGACTCACGACTGAGTCTGACAGATACAAACGAACGGTCTACAAACTGTCTACGGACATTGGCA
This sequence comes from Eumerus sabulonum, assembly GCA_951905685.1. Lineage (NCBI taxonomy): Eukaryota > Metazoa > Arthropoda > Insecta > Diptera > Syrphidae > Eumerus > Eumerus sabulonum. The sequence goes on from OX645060.1 coordinate 15,489,368, forward strand.
TACGACAGTGACCATTGCGGCTTTGGAGCCGTAATCAAAATACCAGACGAATTCGCGGAGTTGGGGGAGTATGCGCAGTTGCACCTTTACGATTACCGCAAAGTGCGATGGCCACGCTTTACCAGATCCCTGACGAGCGCACTCACTTCGAGTGCCTCCTTTCCACCATCCAACAGAAACCTGTCAAATTCGGAAATTGATGGGTATCTCAATAATATGGACGTGATAATCAAACAGACAATGAATAGAACAATACGACGCCACCCACATAATGATACCACTGACGTGTACCGAAACGCGACCATAGACGCTTTACATAGACAAAAAAGTAGACTTCTGTCGAGACTCAAACTCCTGTACAGACGTTTTACCGATAGACAAGATCCGGAGATCAGGACACTGAAATCCTTGATCAAAAACCTCCAACAATTAATAAAAGAGAACTACAGTATATCTATAAGTTCATACTGGAACAACAAAATTCGGAATGTGAAGTCCAACAACCCGAACATGTTCCCCCAAATCAATAAAATTTTTCGAAGAAACAATCCGAATGACAATCAGAACTTGAAACTTCGGAGGACACCAGACAATGAACGAATCTTACGAGGCGTGAGCATAGATCCGGAAGATGCTGTTCTGGATGACGACTTCTTTGTGATTGAAGATCCACAAGAGAAAGTGGCGACAGTGGGGGCTGTCTTTCAGGAAGTGTATAAGGTGAATGATAGCATTCGTCCGAACCACGACCTGGAAAACAGGGCCCTGCTCCACCACTTCTACCTTCGAAATGATATCGAACATTGGCGATCAGAGAACACTGGTTTCACCAGGTTCAGTGACGATTTCACGGCAAACAATGTCGTCGCCAATGATGGTCTTAATACCCCTTTTGTATCGGCGGTAGAGCTCCAAACGATCTTCGAATCACTAAGGAAGAAGAAATCCGTGGGCATTGACGGAATATCTAATATTGTACTTCGACACCTTCCACCGATGGCTATAGAAGCATTCACTATCCTGTTTAACAACGCACTGAATAATGCATATTATCCGGTGCGTTGGAAAACAGCGGTGGTGCAGCCGATCCCCAAGAAAGGAAAAGATTCGTCTAACCCGGCAAATCTTCGATCGATAAGTCTCCTTCCGAGCATCAGCAAGGTATTCGAGAAGATGATTCACAGAGCCCTTTCAAAATGGGTTGAGGACAAAGACATCATTCCGGATAACCAATTCGGTTTCAAGGCGGGACATGGTACGATTCATGCAGCGTCGAAACTCGTCTCGGATATCCAATGGAACAGATGCAAGAACCAATGCACGGGTGCCTGTCTGGTTGACCTGGAAAAGGCCTTCGACACCGTATGGTTAGAGGGACTTTACTACAGGCTTAACCAGCTAGGCATAAGTAAACCACTGCTGTATATGATCTATGATATGTTAACGGGAAGAAAGTTCGTTGTGAAAATTGCCAACGTGACTTCTTCTCAAACATTTGATATTAAAAATGGTCTGCAACAGGGCACGGTGAATTCGCCGATCCTTTTCAACATTTACGTCAGTGATCTGATAGCTTCCCTTCGACATTCGATAGCATACGCAGACGACCTAGTCGCGTACAGGACGGGTCCAACGATTGATGTCATAGCTACGCTCTTGCAACGTGATTTCGAAAAAATTCAGACTTTTTGTAACGACTGGAAGTTAAGAATCAACTTCCAAAAATCTGAAACCATTTTGTTCAGAACGCCATTGTCTGGGGCTTCTAGGGATACCAGGCGAAACTGGCGAACATTTTCCATTGTTGGACCGGACGGGCGTCCACTGGCGAACCAAAATGTAGTCAGATACCTTGGAATCTGGTTGGACCAGTATCTGTATTTTAATAAACATAGAGATGTTGCTTTGGCCAGGGCCCGGGGAGCTTGCGCTCTGTTAAGGTGGCTGTTTCATAGCAGCCAACTTGATAAGAGAGTGAAAATAATCTGCTACATGGCTTTAGTCAGGCCCATGATCGCCTATGGATGTCCCGTTTGGTTCAATGTGAGTGCCAGCTTAATGGAAAGGATTCGTGTGTTTGAGAGACAATGTCTAAGGACTTGTCTCTCATTGCACAGAACACCAGAATCCGAGTACACAAAATACTATCCCAACGAAGTCCTATACAATAGAGCCAAAATTATTAGGATTGACAACTTTTTGATCAAACTGATTCGAGGTCACGTTGCAAGGGCACTGACTTCGACCAATAACTTGATATCTGGGGCTTATTACCCAAATGAGTTATATCACGAGAAAGCGCGCCTTAGTGGCTTTGTTCCCCCAGAAGCATTCTTGCATTACGACAACCGCGAACTGATACAGGACAAATCGGCATTTCCGTTAATCTTTCACGTGTCCCGAAGGTCTGTGGAAAAGAGTCTGTCCTACGAACGCGATGTTGCACACCGTGAGCCGGGGCGTCTCCGTTTCAGTGTGGCAACGTCCAATCAAGATCGAGTAGATGTAGCTCGACAAGCGCAGCGTTTCTGGTGGCTCGGGGAGACTCCGTCGCTGAATCCCTTGGGCCTAGTGCCATAACAAAACATTTTATATAATATAATAGCTGACTTTAAATTTAGGTAGTAGTAAGTTAGGTTAGTTGTAAGTTATATACCTTATATACATATGTATATATGTTTACACATATGTATATATGTGCATGTGTATGTGTATATGTATGTACATATATATTATATAAAATAGGCTAGGCTAGATTAAGATTACTAGGTGGTGTAGTTTTAGATAGTTGTAAGAATATACATATCTATAACATGCTAAGTTTTTTCTAATACTAATTTTTCTTAGCCTCAGTTTTTAACAAATAAATAAAAAATCACAAACAGATAAGTCGTCGAAAGACAAAAACAAAATATGTTTACAATAGCTTAGAGTGCCCGTCTAGGTCCAGTAGGCTACTTTAAATATATAAGACATATAAGATATTTAAGATGGGTTTAAGTATTTTTACCTAGAATAAGTTGTTTCCAAAATTAATAAAAAAAAATGCTTTTTAAATGTAAAAAACGGCCGCGTACCGGGAACTGCTTAAAACCGTACCGGAGTTCTTCCCCGAAGATCACTCTCCGAGTACTTCGCCGAAGATTTCTCTCCGAGTTCTTTGCCCACTCTCCCTCATATGCTACTAGGAACACAAAAAAAAAAAAAAAATCCTGACCTTCTGCGGGTTGAACTCCACTCGTTCGCGTGTCAACCGCTGATTGTACCCTCGGGCTATCCGCTTTCTCTGAATTTGCTTTCCCAAAATGGATGACTACAAGCCGTTCACAAATGGGAACTGACCGAAAGATGACAACGAAAACCTTTCGAAACAATTTATTATTGGTTGTTTGTCATTATGTATATGTATAATTAATTTTGTTCTGTTTTTAGTATTTGTCGTGGTAGCGGCAACAGAAATACATCATCTGTGAAAATTTCAACTGTCTAACTATCACGGTTCATGAGATACAGCCTGGTGACAGACGGACGGACGGACGGATGGACAGCGAAGTCTTAGTAATAGGGTTCCGTTTTACCTTTGGGTACGGAACCCTAAAAAAAAAGCACTTTTCTCGAGGATGATGAGGATTTGGTTTCAGAAGTGAACGAGATTGCAATCTTTCCACCGAAAAATGCGTGTGCAGAACTAGTGGCGAGGAATTTGTCTCTGTGAGCAACTTACCAGGCTCTCACTTACAAGCTCCAGCTGAAATAATATGCAACAGTGGTATTCCTCGTCAGTATTTGACCGAAGATGACATTCCCTTGTCCCACTTTTCAAATACAGCTCTATGCACTTCACCACAATCCAAGAAGCCACAGAAAAACAAGATTTATTATCTCCCACCTGCGTCAACTACGAAAAGCCTCAAAGCTCAAGACAGTTTATGATCACCTTTGGAGTTATCTTAGAATTTTTTTGACGGCAAACTGTTCGATATAATTTTAGATGAAACAAATAGGGGAGATGGGTGGTCACAATGATCTAGTTGCAGAAGCAATAGGGAAAAATTTGGGCCAAGCCGATACATTTGCCAAAGTGAGGGTTTTGTTCAAGCAGCTCAATCAAAGGTTTTTTGATAACGCCCAATTTGAAGAAAATCATTCCGTGGATGAAGCGTTTTTTTTTTTCATATATGTATATGGGGCTAGTGCTACTATTAGCAATACGGCACTGCGACCTTTGCAGATCTATTGTGCCTGCTAGCCGATTAGCCGAGTAGCCTCTCCACTTCTATAATGAAGTTGAGAATGCTTCTCGCAGGAGCCAGGGTGATCCCCTCAAGAGTCATAACTTCACTGGGAAGGATACGCTTTCTAAGATGGCAGAGAGCAGCACACTCACACAGTATGTGTTCTGCCGTCTCATCGTCCTCAAGACAGAGCCGACACTCAGTTTCAGACGAGAGACTAATTTTGTTTAGATGATATCTCAGACCGCAGTGTCCCGTTAGATAGCTGACTAGTCTTCTGATATCCATCCTATTGAGTTTGATTATGTCAATAGGGTGCTTGTTCAGGGGTCGTATAAGTCGTTTAGATTGACGGAGTCCCCGAACACTGTTCCAAAAGGACAGGTGTTGCAATTTTTCCCACTTGTCTAAGAAGTAATTTATCTTAGACCCGGGAATGCCGCAGAATGGTTCCGGACCTATATATTTGTCGCTGGAACCTTTTCTGGTGAGTTGGTCGGCAATTTCATTGCCCTTGATACCTTTATGTCTTGGCACCCACCAAAGTTTAACATTGTTTCTTTTGGCGAGGTCTTGTAGGGCGTCATGGCATTCCTTGACGGTTTTTGAGTTCGTGCTGTACGAACCCAGTGCTTTAAGCGCTGCTTGGCTATCAGAGAGTATGTTGATGGTAACTCCTCTGATGCCAGTCTCGAGATTTAGATTGACACATGTTAGGATGGCATGCAGCTCTGCTTGGAAGATGCTGGGGCTTATTCCCAGGGGCTTCGAGATCTTGCGTTTTGGTCCAAAGATGCCGGCGCCAACGCCGGAAGCCATCTTGGAGCCATCCGTGTACTACTTGAGGCCTTTGACATTTAGTATGGGATCACTGTTTTCGGTTTGCACTGTTTGCGGTTTGGGGTCAGTATCTCAAATCTCTTGTCAAAGGTGAAGGTGTGTGGCAATGCGTCCTAGACTGTAGTAATCATATCCAACTCGGGAAGGTGTTGTAATATGGACATGTGGCCTGCAGGTCTACATGGCATATTTGTTCCCGAGCGGAGAATTCTGATTGCACTGCGTAATGCCACCTTTTTGATAAAAATGTGCAGTGGAGTGTGTCCAATGAGTGCTTCTTGCGCTGCCGTGGGACAGGCTGGCATAGCGCCTGTGATGCCGAGACAGCGATGGTGCCTTATTTCGGTCGCCATGGATGTAAACAACTTATCCACGGTAAGCCCATTAGGTAGGGCTGCAAATTGTGGGTAGGTACAACAAGGTTGGGATATGTCAACTGGTTCGAACCTAAGGCTGCGCGCACAGTGATGCGAGATGCGATGCGATGCGAGATGCGATTCGGGAAGCGATACGAGAAGCGATACGTGATGCGATGCGAGATGCGATATGGTGCGCACAGTGAAAGCTGTTCTGTACTCTTCTGTTGCGATGTATTCATCATTAGGCGAAGAATTTTTAAATGAAAGTTTATATTTATCGGGTTTTCCAATAAGGACTTGACAACTTTTTTTTAAATAAAACGCAAACTGTTTGAGACATTTCAAGAACTTTACTATCGGCTTGAAGTTCAATCAAAACGTTTATGAATGGAACTCGACTCCGTTCATATGGCCACCGCGGGCACGTTTGCGGCGGTCGATTTGTTGGTCCCAATTTTCGATGACTGGGCCACACATTGGCCTTGGGCTCTTCCATCGTCGTCGGCTTGTTGGCATAAACCAATGACATAACGCAGTCCCAAAGAAAATAGTCTAGAGGCGTTAAATCGCACGAACGAAGCGGTTATTCGACTGGCCTATTTCTTGAGATAACATGCTCATCAAACTAACTCTTCAATAAATCGATTGTAACGTGTGCTGTGTGCCTGTTGAAACCACATGTCGTCCAAGTCCATATCTTCCAATTCTGGCCAAAAATAATCGACAATCATGGCGCGAAAACGCTGGCTATTCACAGTAAGTGACGATCCTTATCATCGACGAAAAAATATGGCCCAATAACGCCGTTGGCAGGCAAACCGCACCAAACTTTTTTTTTTTTGTGGATGAAGTGGTGATTCATGAAGCACATGTGGATTTTCACCCGATCAATAACGCATATTTTGCTTTTTGATGAACCCAACGAGCCAAAAATTAGCTTCGTCACTGAAGATGATTTTGCTATGAAATTCATCATCTTGGCGCATCTTCTCCAGAGCCAAATCGGAGAACGTACGTCGCTTCAAATGGTATATCGGCTTCAATTCTTAAGTAAGCTTGATCCTATATGGGTGTAAGCCAAGATCCTTACGCAAAATACGCGTTAATGTGGTCTGAGCGATGCCCACTTCTTGAGAACGTCGTGCAATTGATTGATTTGGATCGTTTGCTACGGACGCCCGGACGGCAGCGATATTTTCTACACTTCGACCAACCCGTTGTCTCGCTGACACGGCAATATCAAACGACGAATATGTAGACTCTAATTTTTTGCACTAGACTTGTTATTGCCAGTCCACTAGGGCGAGAATTACGACCGAAAATTGGAGTTAACGTTCTTAAAGCTGCGGTCACCGACTCCGAATTCCGGTAGAAAATTTTTATAATTTGTAGACATTGCTCGTTCGTGTACTTTACCACGATAAAAATTTTGACATTACTGAATAAACTAATAATGACAGTTCGATGATTAGTGAAATGGTGCGTTCACAAATTGAATTCAAAGTTGTCAATTCCCTATTGGAAAACCCTTTATATATCCACAGTTAAGGAACAATGACGGAAAATTCTTGGAATGCACAAGAATATCGTTCAAAACATTTGACCATATTTTGAAAACCATCAAATTGAAAAATTGAACCTTTGGTATTAGGAAACTTGATCAATTTTTCTTTTAAACAAATGAAATTGCACCAGAACAACAACAACAATGGATACTACTCGCACAGAATCGCTTGAAAAAGTGATCAGAAGAGTTTGTGTGCGAGAAGCTTGCGAGAGGTTTGCGATAAGCTTGCGAGAATCGCATCGAAAATCGCTTCACTGTGCGCACGTACATAAGAACACATGTGAACAGTTTTATCGCAAGCAACTGCTTCTCGCATCGCATCGCATTCTCGCATCACTGTGCGCGTAGCCTTACCAAGACGCACTCACCAATATAAGCACCAGTTATGCGGAATACAGGGTTGGTGCTGGGGTGGTACTGGACTGTGCAGATGCTTTGAGAAATAAATGGCCAAGAAAAAAATTTCATCTGTTTTTCGACAATTTTTTTTACTTGCCACTGGTAGATATTTCATCTATCGATTGTATGTATATCTGTCGTTAGAGCTCCTAAGAACCTAAGCCTGGCTTTCCTTAATTTCCCATGTGTGCGATTTAATGTTGCCATAGGGGAAGGGACGTACAGTTTATTGCCAACTTCGAACGGCGAGAAGCTTTTCAATAAAATTGTGCCACAGAGGCGTCAGACATCAACATACTACCCACTGCAGCATGGTGCTTTCCTACCGATTGCTGAATATTGAATGTTTTCGTGTTGATTAAACTGACTGAATGCCGTCACGCCGTCCCTCACTTGTGGACTAACTTCAAAATAGGTAAAACCAAAAGAATTTATTTAATTTCCTTTTGTGTTATTCCAGTGAGGTAGCGGTTGCAGCAATAAATGATGATGTCTACCTGTGTGGAGGGGCAAATATACACGACATGCCCTTGAAGACTGTTAGCTGCTTCAGCACAAAAACGGGCGTTTTTAGAACAGTAGTTTAACTCTAAACTGCCATTCAGGTCTCATTATCCATCTTGGAATGTTACTTCTAGGTTGCCGAGATGCTGAAAGGACGCAGAACTGCAAGCGCGGTTTCCCTTAACGAATTCATTTATGTCGTCGGCGGTCATTTAGGAAATTCGATCTCTAACTCAGTCGAACGCTATGATCCCGCAAGGGACATTTGGGAAAACGTGAAGTCAATGTTATGCGAACGTAATGACCCCAGTACGGCTACATTAAATGGGAAATTGTACGCTTGCGGTGGCTACGATGAGAAATCATGCTTACAATCAGTTGAGGTTTATGACCCAAGAACGGACACGTGGAATTTTGTTGCACCAATGAATTGCAATCGATGGCCTTTTGGTCTGGTTTCCTACGCCAACAAATTGTGGGTAATCGGTGGTAAGTGCTCCCTCGTCAAAACAAATTCCGATCTAATACTGTTGTTGTTTAGGAAGCGACGATAAAGATCTCACTTCGGTTGAAGTCTATGATCCGGAGACTAACAAATGGACGTTTGCGACGCCATTGAATGTGCATAAAGAATGCACAGCTGCGGGCGTCTTTCCTGCTTAACTTCGTTATTAAAATGAATGTTACGCTAATTGTGTGGTATTTTTTCGAAACAAAGGTAATATATGGATTACCTTCGTATGCGACAGTGGTCCTCGAAACCCAGTCGTTTTCACTGGCTTCGCAGGGATAGCATCTTCTGATAGGTGCTGGTCCGATAAAAAGCGAGCAAGAGCCTCTGCAGCCGAACATCTTGCAGCTCTGCTAGTCAGGTCCTACTTCCACCTCCTCATGGTACCATCAGACCATCTGGAAATTTCCTTACAAGGGAAATTGCTGACAGAAGGGGCCGAATGGCGAGTATCCTGCGCCACCAAACCGGATTTGCGGATGTCCTAGACCACTATAAAGCAGACATGACCGCCATCCAGAAACTGCAATGAAATGGACCGGGTAAAAAGCGGATGAAAAACTGTGACATCTACTACGGTGGCTGCTATAGGGAGAGAGGACAGAGGCTGTTTGGATGCGGATTTGTTGTTAGAAGTGGACTAAGGCACAAACTCCTAAGCTCTCATTAAGCGATCCGCATCATGGCAAAATTCTATAATATCAGCCTCATATGCGTCCATGTCCCCACGGAAGACAAGAATGACTCCATCAAAGATGATTTCTATGATCTCCTAGACAGAACATATACCAAATGCCCCAGCTATGATACCAAAATCATACTAGGAAATTTTAACGCTAAGCTGGGTAAAGAAAGCATTTTTGAACGAGTCATAGGCAAACACAGCCTACATGACACCACATCCGATAACGGACACAAGCTGATCGACCTTGGCACAGGGCAAAATCGCCTTTTAGCTAGCACACGCTTTCTTAACCTCGATATACACAAAGGCACCTGGTGGTCGCCAGATCAATCAATCACCAACCAGATTGATCACATCACGATTGACGTCAGACACTCCTCCACTATTCTTGATGTTCGTTCTTTCAGAGGAGCGAACATTGAATCAGACCACTATCTTGTAGCAGCCAAGATACGTCAACGGATAACACGAACCCCGCGGAGTAGAATCAGAACACCAAGTTATGACATCGAAAAGCTACGATCGCCGCAAATCGCAAGTGCCCTTGCCAACCGCGTCTCCCTTAAGCTCTCCGATACACCACGACTCTCCACTCAGTCAGTTAAGCAACAATTGAAGCCTGTGCAAACAAGCCCTAAAGCAACAGAAGTCCTGGGCCTTAAAGCGCCACCACGATGAAACACTTGGTTCGATGACGAATGTAGAAGGATTCATGCAGAAAAGCAGGAAGCATACAAAGCCTCACTACACAAAAAAACAAGAGCGGCTCGTGAGCTGTACGAGTTAAAGAGAAGGGAGGAACATAAGCTTCTCAAGAGAAAAAAGAAAGAGCACGAGAAGCTGGCGATTGAAAACTTGGAGAGGTGCTATTGCACGATGTTCAAAGGTTTTATGAGCAGATAAAACGAATGTCTCAAGGCTATAAAGGCCGAACGGAAACCTGTAAGGATGAGAACGGACACCTAGTAGTAGAATCGCAGTCGATGCTGAGAATTGGGAAAAACCACTTCTGCAGACTGTATAACGGCGATGACAGCCAACAGAATGATCCATTTCTTAATGATAAAGACCGTAGACAATTCTGTTGCCCTGACCTTGACGAAGTTGAGATTGCCATGTCGAAACTCAAGTCGAATAAAGCTGCTGACGCAGAAGGACTGTCTGCTGAGCTCTCCAAAGCAGCTGGGGGGTGGGCTGGTTAGGAGCATGCACCTGCTCATCTGTAAGATATGGTCAGAGGAAAGCATGCCCGAGGAATGGAGTCTCAGCATTGTTTGCCCGATCCACAAAAAAGGAGACCCCTTTGACTGCGCCAACTACAGAGGAAGAAGTCTCCTTAATGTCGCCGTTTTGTGTGACCGCCTGAAGCCGTTCGTAAATAAGCTGATAAGTCCTTATCAGTGTGGCTTCAGGCCAGGGAAGCCCACCATCGATCAAATCCATCTATTCGTCGACTTCAAGGCCGCATACGACAGCGTAATTAGAGACGAGCTATATAACGCCATGTTTACTTTTGACATTCCTGCTAAGCTCGTCAGACTTTGCAGAATGGCTCTGGAGAACGCTCCCTGTTCCATCCGAATCGGTGCAGAACGGACCGATAGTTTCGAAGTCAAGAGATGCGCTGTCGTGTGATTTTTTTAACATCATATGTATTAGAAATGATTGTGCAAAAATCACTGGCCAATACAAGAGGCACAATCTATTTCCAATCCTCGCAACTCCTTGCATACATTGACATAATAGGTAGATCACAGCGAGATGTCAATGAGGCGTTTGCGAGGGCAAGACTAAATATGTGCTGTCATCGAAAAAGGACATTTACCACCGACGTCTTGGACAGAACGTGCATATTGGCAGATATAAGTTTGAGGTAGTTAAGGACTTTATTTACCACGGCTCTGCAGTGACCTGGAACAACGACACCAGTTTCGAAATCAAGCACAGAATTACTCTTGCCAACCGCTGCTTCTTTGGGCTCAAGAGGCAACTGAGAAGTAGAGCCCTCTCTCGTATGACCAAGTTGACCTTATATAAGACCTTAATTATCCCGGTCCTGTTATACGGCGCAGAAACATGGACTTTATCTAAAGCGGATGAGGAAATCCTTGGTCGTTTCGAGAGAAAGATTGTGCGTGCAATTTTCGGTCCTATAAACACAGAGGAGGGTTGGGGGAAACGATTCAATCACGAACTGTACGGGTTGTACAGCGATATGAGTAGTCAGGCGTCTACGGATCCAATGGCTAAGATGGCTAGGCCATGCAGAGCGAATGGACACCACAGCTCCAGCCTGTATAGTCTTTGAATCCAATCCCGAGGGACGAAGAAATAGAAGACGGCCGCATTTAAGGTGGCGCGCACAGGTGGAAAGGGACCTCAACTAACTGGGCGTGCGGCACTGGAAAAAACTAGCGAATCGTGCTAGGTGGAGAGGCATATTGGCTGAGGTCCAAGTTCACCCCGAACTATAGCGCCCGCTAAGTTAGCATTAAAATAATTAGTATCGCTTGAACAGAGTAGGAACGTCTCCTCCCTCTTTCTCCGTCTGGGTTCCGGGTGAGGGCGAGGTCCCAGGAAATAGGTCCTCTAATGAGCTCGCTAAAATGTCCTTGAAGAAGCGATTGACTGGCTGCATTGCCCTTTACCGACTCCCTTAGCTCTATGCCACCGAAGTCCATCTCCACCTTTCCGGGTAAGATGTCTATTAGCAATACAATGAACCAATAATTGGGTCTCAGTACTCCAATAATAGTTTCCAAAATAAAACCAAAACAACTTTCTCATGAATGCGCGCCGTCGGACTGTTATTCAAACGTACCTTAGAGAAGCAAAACAGAAAATGCGCAGCTAGGGATCCACTAAAACGTCTGAAAATCAGTTTAAAAAAAAAATACCAGACAATTTGCGTAAAATTCATTTTAATAAGATAACGAAGTTAAGCAAGGATGATACCCGCACCTATACAAGATTTCGGTATATTCATTGGCGTCGAAACCGTCCATTTGTTAGTCTCCGGATCATAGACTTCAACCGAAGTGAGCTCTCCTTCATCATCGCATCCTAAAGAACAACAAGCGTTAGATCGGAGTTGGTAATGCCGTGGAAGTACTTACCACCGATAGCCCACAATTTGTTAGCGTACGGAATTAGGCCAAATTTACCTCGCTTGTGATTCATTGGTGCGACTAAATTCCACGTGTCCGTAACCGGGTGATATACCTCAACGGTTTGTAACCATGATTTCCCGTCGTGGCCACCGCAAGCGTATAATTTCCCTTTCAATGCTGCCGTACCGAAGTGACTACGTTTGTTCAACATTGACTTCACGATTTTCCAAATGTCGTTTGCGGGATCATAGCGTTCGACAGAGTCCAAAGTCGAATTACCTGAATAACCGCCCAGGACATAGACGAATTTGTCAAGAGAGATTGCGCTTGCCCTTTCGCGTCCTTGCAGCATCGGGGCAACCTAGAAGTAGAATTTCAAGATGAGTAATGAGATCTAAATGTCAATTTAGTGTTGAATTACTATTCTCCAATCACGTGTTTCTACATCATATACGCTAACAGTCGTCAAGAACGACTGATACCCATCGTTCCCTCCACAGAGGTAGATATCTTGATTCAATACTGCAACAGCTTCCTCTCTGGAATAACCCAAAGAGAAATTCAATAATTTCTTCAAGTTTTGCCTTTATTGAAACTGGTTGCTAAATTAAAAGATTATTTGAAGGAAGCACGAGCAGACAATCCAAAAATGGACCCAAGTGTTTCAATATTGCTCAATGTATGTGGACGAATACCAAGATTTGCCACCAGATAATCCCAAGACACAAGAATCGATTGATGGGGTTTCGACGGAACTCAAAAGCTAAATCGACTCTGTGATGAAAATGAAGATGAATACTCGTGTGTTCCATCCATTTCGTGATATTTCTTTGACGAGAAATACATCTGGTCATCATTACTGTTATTCTTTAGTGGCGTTATAGCCCATGAAAGACCAGGGCCAAGCTTCTCTCAATCACCTATGTATGTTGTGTCCGATTTATTTTTCACACAGGTGAAAGGGACCTACAGTGTAGTGCCGATTTCGATCGGCGTGAGTGGAGGAGCTTTTTCATGGCAAGTATACCACTGGAGTACAATGGACCAGTGATTGCGTCTGAGTGCTCCAGCGGATAGCAGAAGCCTTCAACAAACAAAAAATACCACGGGGTTTTGCCAGTACCCTGCCGAGGAGGGACGCAGCGAAATAAACATTCGATGGCATTGGTGTTATCGGGATCCGACTCGCCCATCGTGCGTCAGTGCCAAACATACTAACCACTGCGCCTTCGACCAATGAATAGTTCTACTGATCATAGAGATCTTATTCGGCGCTTGACAGACGAATTACTTGATTATTATCAACTTACTCATGCGGCGGGTGAGCAGTATATTCAATCGACCATGTCTTCTCTCTGCAATCATAAATTAGCACATCTTCATCGAACAGGTATACCTTTGCACCAACTGCCGCTCCCCTTGCGAAACTGCAAAAAAAAAAAAAAAAAAACACTAGGAAGTGGGCCTACTTTACTTCTACACCTGGCTACTAGGTAATTTACAATAGAACCTACCATGTATTGGACAGGCCGATTGATGGTCCCTCGGTCAATTTCCCAGTAAACGAGTCAAATATTTCGACTGTTGCAAACTTTGAATCGCTTAGTCCCACGATAAAAAATTGTTCATATGTACAACGAGGTCGTGTCCTGGAATAACTCACACTTTACTTCTATTGTGTGATACCTTCCCATCACTTTACCTGAAACTCTGTAATTGCTGCGCTCGCTCCAGCAATAAGTGATAATTCTTTGCCTCCTCAACCAGTTTCCTACACTCGGGCGACGTTTCAACAAGCTCTTCGTTGCACACATGATCAACCAGATATTGCGGCGTTAACAGTGGCAAACGAACTCTCGAGAAAACTGCCGGAAACTGTTCCGATCGTTCCTCCCTATTGTACTTTACCCATCGCATGCAAGCTTCGAATATTCTTTCTTCCTGAACCGACAATCCATCTCGCTGAATAATTTCGATTACTTGGTCCGAGGTAAGGAGGCGGAATTCCTGCAATTCCGCAATCTCGGAGAAATGCCCGTTGATGTATACGTCGGCTGCTTGAACCAAGTTGTTGCAATTCAATAAGTCGCCCCTCTGTCGAAGGCCCAGGACATCATGAACCTCCAAACTTAAACGGAAAATTCACATTCAAAATTTAGTAAACAACATTTACGAGTATACAAACTGTGAGATGAGGAAGTCGACGCACGCATCTCTTACTTTGTCCAATTGAAGAAACGACGCGGCCATCAACAGGTTTTGAGCATTTTGCTTGTCGATTTCAACAGTGGCAGTGTACGCGTAATTAATTAGACACTCGAGAGCACTAGACACAAGCAGAGGAAGTGATTACAGAAGGAATTCCCAGAAGTCAAACTGGCCACTTACCAGGGGTCAATCTCTTTCATTGTTATTTCCTCCATTCGACTCTCGGCCATGTTGTTGGTGAACATTGCCCGGAAATATGGAATCGTTCCGGCCAGAATGATTCTATGAGCAGAGTAGGACTGATCCTCCACCTAAACGTTTAGTCAAAGTAAGGATCGTAGATGCGAATTGGCTTTGGCTCACCTTAAGTGTAACATCACAGAATTTTCGCTGATGTCGCAGCTCATCCATCAGCTGCAGGCTCTCGGTAAACAGACCGTCGTTGTGGTACTTTTGCATTTTGTTTTCCATCAGACCAGCACAGGCTTGTGATTTAAACGACGAGCTTTTCAGTTCCTTTTTCCAAGTTTTTAGGATAGCACAAGTGGCAGATCTTTTTTTCTTTTCCTTTGCTGACAAAGATAAACCCTTTAAGCCGAACGCGTCCGATCAATTTCTAAGTGAACGATGCAGAGTAGTACCAGTACGTATGCTAGCGAATGCGTTAAGAATGGTAGATGAGATGGTAATCCCTGTCTGGGACTATCTAGCGCGACCTATTGGTTGCGTCGGCGACCGTAGGCTCGAACACCATGATATGTACGTCGTAGGCATATAACCATCATATAACATCAGAAGCCAATCATAGGCCGCGAAAGCGTAAATACAACACAACAATATTCGTATGTGTGCGCTTTAGGACGACTTCTCCGCGCCACGGAAGTTAGCACGCAAACGAAAGGGTTGACCATAATAGACTTAAGCGAACTTAAGCTTATGTCAGAACCGATCGAAAATTTCACTTAAGTTTCAACGAAAAGTCAAGTTACCCATAATGAACTTAAGCGAATGATCTGTCAAATAGTTTTCATTCGGTTTGATAGTTTTCGGTGTGGCTACAATCGTTTTGTTTAAAGTGAGAAAAATGAAAATAAATTAATAAAATCGTGTTCCGACATATTTAAATTTGTTATTATTTTTCTTTGTTGTACTTTTGGTTTCTCTCACTGTCAGCTGTCAAAATTCCGCGTGGAATATCTTCTTTCATTAAGACGTTCCGTAAGCTTGCTTAAGTTAACGAACACTTAACGAAACCGCGCATATTCCCATTATGGGTATGTCATAGGCTTTGCATGTAATAAGACATTTCCGTAAGCTGGCGTATGCTCGCTTAAGTCTATTATGGTCAACCCTGAAGTGCTCGGTCGTCCGTTTCGATATTTGTTTGTGTATTTTTGTTCTGTTTGTGTTTTTCCTGAGAACGTTCTCAAGGCGGAGAAGTGAAACTGTACAGAAAAGAGTTTTAGCTTCGCAATCAATAATTATTCATTTGAATCGTGGCATTTCCTCCTCAGAATCACAAATACACCCATACATATGTATATGTACATTATATGTACAAATGTTGTCGATAAGGATTCATGCGGGGGCACGTACAGTTGGTCAAAAAACAAATCCGACACTTATGTATCTTTCGACTTCTCAAACCGCAAAATAGCATAAAAACGAAACTCAATCGATTGTTGTTAATGATTTTTGAATACAGGTCCTACTTCCACCTCCTCGTGGTACCATCTGGAAATTCCCTTACAAGGGAAACCACAGATTGCTCAGAAACAAACAACAGCCTCAGATAAACAAACGGAACGGACCTAAGTTGAAGACCCTTTGATAAAACAAAAAACAAACAAGGACCTTCGGTTCTGTACGTGGAATGTTAGGTCCCTAAACAGACCGCGTGCGGCCGAATAATTTGCGGATGCCCAGGAAATGCGATGGAATGGACTGGGTAAAAAGCGGATGAAAAACTGTGGCATCTACTACGGTGGCTGCTATAGGGAGAGACGACAGAGGCTATTTGGATGCGGATTTGTTGTTAGGGGTGGACTAAGGCATAAACTCCTACTCTTCCAGTATGTGAATGAGCGCCTCATAACGATCCGCATCAAGGCAAAATCATCAGCCTCATTGGAGCGAAGCGAGCGAAGCTCCTTAACACCCCAAAATGTATTTCGTTGACAGACTACTCCTCCTAAGCGCTTTGACGGATTTTGACCAAATTAGACATGTCAATAGAAGGCATCGAGAGGACGGTTTCAAAGAAATAAAATCGGACATACTATCGAGGAATAATCACCGAAAACGAGTTCCATCGACTTAACATTAGAAATCACGCGCAACCGCATTTGGATAATAAAACAACGCAGAAGGCTTTAAGCGATTTTAACCAAATTTGACATGGTGATAGTAAATACTCAGAGAAAAGTTTGTGGAAATAAAAATATATATTTTTTCCTTTAGGCTTCAATAATCATACCTCGTAAAGCACGTTCTAACCTTGGTCGTCAAACAGCTTTGTCAACGAAATACGACGACTTTTTTGCCCGTTTAGGGGTCAAAGTGGTAGAAGTCTGTTTTTGCAGGCGTCGTTTTTTAAACACTATCAACTCTACTATCCATTTGATTGGAATAGCCGCGGACCGTAAGGATATAGACTAAAGTATAAAGTCTATATCCTGCTCAACAAGTTGCAAAGACTAGCTTGCATCTTTATCACTGGGGCCATGAGAACAACCCCCACAGCAACACTAGAAGTCACCACAGACCTGCCACCTCTTCATCTCCAACTGAAGATAGAAGCAATGGTCTTCGCCCACAGGATGATCGTGGAGGATGACTCTTACCGTAGGCTCTTTCACCCTGATATCCTTACAGAAATAAATAGGCATGAAATCCTAAAGATATCTCTCATAGACAACTGTCTCCCCAGATACAACTTCAGCCAAAACTACAAGGCCACATTCCCTAACCGACAAAACTGGGAACAGGATAGACCCTCCTTTAACCGTGGATCCTACGTGTGGTACACAGATGGCTCCAAAACGGACGAAGGCGTTGGGGCTGGAGTATACGGAGAAAATACAGGCACATGCATTTACGTCAGCATGGACAGATACATATAACTCCGTCTTTCAAACAGAGATATTTGCTATAGAACTCTGCCTCAGAGAAAATATAAACAGAAATATATTTAACAAAAACATTTACATTCTCTCTGACAGCAAGGCTGCACTTCAAGCCCTAAAGAGCTTTGAAATAACCTCCAAGCTGGTATGGGACTGCCTACAGCTACTTCACCAGCTGGCCAGTACAAACAGAGCTCATCTTTTTTTTTTTCATTTACGAAAAGGCGGACCTACTAGCAAGGAAAGGCTCTGCATCACCATTTATGATGCCACAGCCTTTCTGCGGCATACCCACTAGCACCACCAAATGCTGCATAAACAATTGGTTAAGGAACACGACGGATCACTACTGGTCACAAACGAAAGGTAGCAGACAAGCCAAGCTGTTCCTCCCAACTACATCCCTCAAAAGAACGAAACAACTTCTCATGCTTTCGAGGAGTCAGATTCGTTTAATCAGAGGTTTCCTTACTGGACACTGCCCAGTTAATAAACACCTCAAAACAATGGGCATCATACAAGATGACACTTGCCGTATGTGTAATGAAGACGAAGAAACAGCAGAGCACATACTATGCCATTGTAACTGCCTAGTCAGTACACGTCTTCGTCACCTAGGCAAGTATTATCTTGAAGCAGAAGAAATTGCTGCCAGCTCACTCAAAAGCATAGGCCCAATCGTGGCCGCAGTGATCAGGCGACTCTGTCCCACCCCCTAAGCCCTATCTATCTATCTATATCCTAAGATAAAGAAACTCAGTTACCATCTTTTAAGGGTCCGCTAAACATCCAAGTTTTTTCAATGCATTACTGTGACCGTATTCGTATCAGAAGATACTGCTTCGCTTAGATTATGATTGCTCACGCGCACTGATAAAATAATAAATGGAGTCTTAAAATGGATCGTTTCGCTCCAACTTGGATGCCCTGCGACCCACCTAGTATGTAAGTGTCCATACCCCCATGGAAGACAAGGATGACTCCATCAAAGATGATTTCTATGATCTCCCAGACAGAACATACGCCAAATGCCCAAGCTATGATACCAAAATCATATCAGGAGATTTTAACGCTAAGCTGGGTAAAGAAAGCATCTTTGAACGAGTCATCGGCAAACACAGCCTACACGACACCACATCCGATAACGGACACAGGCGGATCGACTTCGCCACGGGGAGAAATCTTTTTTTAGCTAGCACACGCTTTTCGCACCTCGATATACACAAAGGCACCTGGCGGTCGCTATATCAATCAGTCATCGACCAGATTGATCACATCGCGATTGACGTCAGACACTCCTTTACTATTTTTGATGTTCGTACTTTTCGAGGAGTGAACATCAACTCAGACCACTATCTTGTAGTAGCCAAGATACGTCAACGGATAACACGAACACCGCGGAGTAGAGTTAGAACACCAAGCTATGACGTCGGAAAGCTACTATCGTCGGAGATCGCCAGTGCCTTTGCCAACCGCGTCTCCCTCAAGCTCTCCGATACACCTCAATCTTCCACTCAATCAGTAGAGCCAGTAATGGAGCCAGTGCAAACAAGCCCTGAAGAGCACAGCAATGGAAATGTTGGGCCTTAAAGCTCCACCACGACGAAACACCTGGTTCGATGACGAGTGCAGAAGGATACATGCAAAAAAGCAGGAAGCATACAAAGCCTCACTACACAAAAAAACAAGAGCGGCTCGTGAGCTCTACGAGCTTAAAAGAAGAGAGCAAAAAGAAGAAGCACGAGAAGCGTGCGATTGAAAACTTGGATAAAACGAGTGTCTCAAGGCTATAAAGCCCGAACGGAGGCCTGTAAGGATGAGAACCGACACCTAGTAGTAGAATCGCAGTCGATGCTGAGAATTTGGGAAAACCACTTCTGCAGACTGTATAACGGCGATGACAGCCAACATACCGCCGTCAGGCAGAATGACCCATTTCTCAATGACGAAGATCGCAGAGAATTCCGGCCCCCTGACCTTAACGAAGTTGAGATTGTTATATCGAAACTCAAGTCGAATAAAGCCGCTGGCGCAGATGGATTGCCTGCTGAGCTCTTCAAAGCAGCTGGGGGTGAGCTGGTTAGGAGTATGCACCGGCTCATCTGTAAGATATGTATGGTCAGAGGAAAGCATGCCCAACTACAGAGGAATAAGTCTCCTTAATGTCGCATACAAGATCTTCGCTGCCGTTTTGCGTGAACGCCTGAAACCGTTCGTAAATAAGCTGATAGGTCCTTATCAGTGTGGCTTCAGGCCAGGGAAGTCCACCATCGACCAAATCTTCACATCTCCAATGAATTTCAAGTCGACACTCACCACCTATATATTTGTCGACTTCAAGGCAGCATACGACAGCGTAATTAGAGACGAGCTATACCTATAACGCCATGTTTACTATGCAGGATAACCCTGGAAAATGTTCGCTGCTCCATCCGAATATATAAACACAGAGCGGGGTTGGAGGAGAAGATTCAATCACGAACTGTACGGGTTGTTTAGCGGCATGAATCTAGTCATGCGTCTACGGATCCAACGCCTAAGATGGCTAGGCCATATAGAGCGAATGAACACCACAGCTCCAGCCCGTAGAGTCTTTGAATCCAACCCCGAGGGACGAAGAAATAGAGGACGGCCGCATATAAGGTGGCGCGTACATCGCATTTCCTGGATGGCGGTTATCTCCGTTTTATAGCGGTTCAGGGCGTCCGCAAGTTGTTGTTCGAAATCGAAATGATCGTAACCTTCAGAGCATTCTAGAGATTTCCGAAGGGGAACTTCCGACGGCGAACATTCGAGAAGGTGGAACGAGAGCTATATGTATAAGCGCGAACGCTCACGCTGTATAGCGTATGACAAGTCGGTATACAGTGTGATCAATCGATAAAACAGTGGGAAAATAAAATCTTTTCAGTGAAGCTTTGTGTGTGTAATAAAGTGTAAAGTGTTCAATAGGTTGTTACAATAAATAAAGTGGTGAAGTACTCAGATAATTGATCTGAAGTATGGATTACTTATTTCCAAAGTAAGTGTTGTGTAGCCCAAATAGTGGACTCCGTCATCGTACTGTGCGCACAGATGAGAATGTGGCTGATGTGGCCGAGAGTGTGACACTCAATTCACGAACGTCAACTCGCCATCGATCTCAACCAATAACTCATCATTTCACGCACTAGCCTGAGGAGAATTCTGCACAAAGGTCTCGGATTATTCGCCTACAAGGTCCAATTGACTCAGCAATTGAAATCGCGCGACCATCCGCTTCGTTATCGCTTCGTAGTTTGGGCCTTAGAGCAGCTTAATTTGGACAATGATTTTGGGCGAAAAATCATCGTTTTTGACGAGGCGCATTTCCATCTCGGCGGCTACGCTAAACAACAAAATTGCCGCATGTGAGGCTCGGAAAATCCGCAGGTTATTGTTGGGAAGCCAATGAATCCACAGAGAGTGACAATTTGGTGCGGATTGTGGATTGGTGGCATCATTCGACCATTTTTCTTCGAAAATGAGGCTGGGAACATCGTTTCGGTTAACGGTGGGCGTTACAGAGCCAGTCATGTTAACCGATTTTTTTTTTTTTTACTAAAATTTAAGACATGGCTTTGGACGACCTCTGGTTCATGCCGGATGGCGCGATGCCACAATCGATCTTTTGCGCATCAAATTCCCAAATCGTGGTATCAGCCGTCTTGGCCATGTCAATTGGCTGCCTCGGAGTTACGATTTGACCCCTTTGGACTTTTTGTTGTGGGGAACTATGAAGGACCGAAGTTATGTCAACAATCCAAAAACGATTCAAGCACTTAAGGCCAATATCAACCAAGCAATCCGTAAGCTACAGCCCGAAACCATCAACAAGGTCTTGGAAAATTGAGATGACAGAATGCGCTACTGCGAAGCCAGCCGAGGCAGCCACTTGAACAACGTTGAATTTCATAATTAATGGGAATGTTTGTTCTTACAAATAACTCCATAATTCATGGAAAGAAATTAGTTTTGTTCGTTTTATTGCATTTTTTAAAAGAAACTTGTATTTGGCCCACCCTGTATAGGACCTCGTTGCGATAGAAATCTGGACTCTGTGCTGTGTAATCCGAGACAAGTCTTTAGACATTTGACAACATTTGCGAGGGGAATGCCCTTCGATCCAAAGATTGCGAACTCTTGTCTATAATTTCTGATATCCCAAGAGTCCTTAGACAAAGGCACTCAGTTCGCGATGAGCATTGTCGTATTCGACAGTTTATAGACCATTCATTCTTGTCAGCCAATCTCAGTCAAGAGTCAAGCATACGATGTAGATAGGAGCCGTTTCTAGGAAACGACGGACTATCCATTCATACGTTTTGAGCAGCTCGATGCTTGACTAGATTTTATATTTCATGCTTCGAGGGCGCCGTGGCGCAGTGATTAGTATGTTTTGGACTCTGACGCACGATGAGCGAGTTCGGATCCCGATAACACCAACGCCACCGAATGTTTATTTCGTGGCGTCCCTCCTCGGTGGGTACTGGCAAACCCCCCCTAGTATACTTGCCATGAAAAAGCTCCTCGGTTAACGCCGTTCGGAATCGGCATTAAACTGTAGGTCCCTTTCATATGTATATGGGAAAAATAAATCACACACAACATGGGTGATTGAGAGAAGCTTGGCTCTGGTCCTTCATGGGCTCTAACGCAACCAAAAGAAGAAAGTTCCGTAGGTCCATCAGTGGGTTAGTATGTTTCCCCCCTTCCTCGTTCCGTCCGATGAGGGGTATTGTATGACTTTTACTAGTTAGTTTCGACAGCCGCAAGCACATCGGGGCGTTCATCCTGCAACAGGTTGTTAAAAACTATAGCTCGTCCCTCGATCTTAATTAGTGAATTCACATACACAAGCAGAATCTTTAAGGAACTTTCTACTGGCGTATGACTATAGAGGAGCTAGGTCCGGCAGGAGCGAGAAGATCTACCTGCTCTTGGAACTGCGCCTAGAGCTGGTCGATCTGCTTTTGAATAGCGATTAGAATCAAGCGCAGGTTCGCACGCAGGTTCTTTTGCGACTGCTATTTTTGTAGCTGCTGCATCTGCTTTTGTGGTTGTTGTTGTGATACTCTCTGCTCTTGTTGTTGTGATCATTGCAACTGGACTCACTCAGTCGAATCGCATCTCTGGCAATCTATGTACATACACACATACTTATGCACATACATACAACCTCTTTACTTTTTCTTTACTTAGGTGGCGCTACAGTCCGTGCTGAACCTGGGCCTCAACCAACAAACGTTTCCAGCTGGCATGA
Source organism: Eumerus sabulonum (assembly GCA_951905685.1). Classification (NCBI taxonomy): domain Eukaryota; kingdom Metazoa; phylum Arthropoda; class Insecta; order Diptera; family Syrphidae; genus Eumerus; species Eumerus sabulonum. The sequence continues at coordinate 15,512,192 of OX645060.1, forward strand.
TCTTTGGCCAGCTGTTTCCAGCGCCGCACGCCCAGTTGGTTAAGGTCCCCTTCCACCTGCGTGCGCCACCGTAGATGCGGCCGTCCTCTGCTGCGCCTTCCATCCGGGGTGGATTCGAAGACTCTTTCTGTCGGAGCTGTATTATCCATGCGCTCTACATGGCCTAGCCACCTTAGACGCTGTATCCTTAGACGTCGTACCAGGCCGATGTCGCTGTACAACCCGTACAGTTATTCGTTAGATCTTCTCCTCCATATTCTGTTTGAACAAACGGGACGACCAAGAGCATGTTCCGGCCAGACAAAACTGGACTCGCCAGACTCAACCTCGCAAAGGCTGCATAGATTTCTATACTGACGGGTCTAAAACCAAAGACGGGGTGGGCAGTGGGGTATTCTGCAAACAACTTAAGCTAAACAAAGCGCTAAAACTACCTAATCACTGCAGCGTTTTCCAGGCGGAACTGTTGGCAATAAAAGAGGCTCTGTCCTGGCTGAAGTGGAACGTGATATCCACCACGGATATCCGCATTCTCACGGATGGCCAAGCGGCCTTAAAGTCGCTGGAGTCCTATGTGTACACATCAAAAACTAGCCTCGACTGTCGCCTATCTCTTAATGAGATGGCTGAACAGTTCAACATACAACTTATATGGGTACCGGGACACAGCGACATCACCGGAAATGAAAGAGCCGACAGACTCGCCAAAAAAGGAACGGCGCTACAAACAACTGTGGTCTGCGAGGGTATACCCTTCGCAACCATCAGACACAATCTCACTACCCTCGCCAGGGCCGAGACGAACCGGAGATGGACTCAAGGACACACCTGCCTCATCACCAGGCAAATCTGGCCCCGGCTCGATAGTCAACGGACTAGGAGTATTATCTCCCTAAATAGAACTGACATCTATAAAGTCATAGGTGTCATCACAGGACACTGCCTTATTGGCAGTCACGCGCAAAAACTAGGTATCACTCCGAATGATTTTTGTAGGAGCTGTCTAGACGAGGAGGAGGTCGAATCCATTCATCACCTTCTCTGCGCCTGCCCGGAATTCTGCACAGTCAGGAAACGATACCTAGGATCATACCTCCTCAACGATCTGACCGAAGTTCAGCAAGTGGGGATATCTGATCTTCTTAAATTTTTAAGAAGCATAAAATGGTTCCACGAATAGGGGGCTAAACCCCCTCGTAGCTGCACAACGGGCCTCCTTGGCCTATGTGTGTTCTTCCCATCTCTGGGAAGGCTACGGTCTTACCTACCTACCTAAGAGCATGTTCATCCACTTTTGTTGAGGTCCAAGCCTCTGCGCCGTAAGGGAGGACTGGGATAATCAAGGTCTTATATAGTGTCACCTTGATTTTTCGAGAGAGGGCTCTACTTCTCAATTGCCTCTTGATCCCAAAGAAACAGCTGTTGGCAAGAGTGATTCCGCGTTTTATCTCAGCGCTAGTCGAGCCAAGGAAGACGAATTCCTTGACCACTTCAAAGTTATATCCGCCCATGGTGACTTTCTGGCCAATACGTCGGTGTTGACCGTCTCTTTTTGATGAAAGCAGATATTTGGTTTTACCCTTATTAAGCTTGAGACCCATCTTAGCCGCTTCTACCTCAATGCTTAGAAAGGTCTCATTAACGTCTCGCTGTGTCCGTCTGATCACGTCAGTGTTGTCGGCGTACGCAAGCAATTGCATAGACTTGAAATAAATCGTACCTCTTGTGTTGGCTAGTGACTCTTGCAAAATTTTTTTCAAGCACGACGTTGAAAAAGTTGCATGACAGCGCGTCACCTTGCCTAAAACCTTTTTTAACATCAAAGGTCTCGGTTTGCTCATTACCGACCTTAATGGAGCAGCAAGAATTCTCCATTGTCATCCTGCACAGTCGGATAATATGGTAGAGAAGATCTTATATGCGATGTTAAGGAGACTTACTCCCCTATAGTTGGCGCAAACGTAGCTGAGATTCGTCGGGCATGCTTTCCTCCGACCATACCTTGCAAATGAGATGGTGCATGCACCTTACCAGCTCATCTCCAGCCGCCTTAAAAAGCTCAGCAGACAGGCCGTCTGCGCCCGCGGCTTTATTAGACTTAAGTCTTGATATCGCTATTTTGACTTCGTCTAGGTCTGGTGGCCGAAATGGTACGAATGGTGGTACGAATGGATCGTTCTGCCTGACAGCGGTGTCTTGTCTGTCATCGCCGTTATACAATCTGCAGAAGTGGTCTTTCGTTTTACCTTATTGTAAAACTTCCGGGCGTCATTCCTGCGGAAGCGTCTCTCCATCTCCTCGATCTCACGCTTTCCGTGCTCTCTTTCCTTAGAAGTGTGTGTTCCTCTCTACTCTTCTGCTCATAGATTTCGCCAGCAGCTCTCATCCGTCGTTGCAGCGTGGCTTTATAAGCTTCTTGTTTTGCTGCATGGGCTTATTCGCGTTGTTCATCGAACCAGGGGTTTCTAGGTGGTGGCGGCTTGAAACCCAGCACCTCTGAGGCAGCGTCTCTGACGGCGCTCTGGCAATGTGCTGCTGTGGGCGGATTTTGAGAGAGCTTGAAGGAGGCACGATCGGCAAAGATTCTGGCAGTCTCTTGCGATTGTAGCTTTCCGACGTCAAACTTACGCTGTCCTACTCGGCTCCGAAACATTCTTCATATCCTTATTCGTACCTTGGCTACAACAACAACGTAGTGGTCCGAGTCGATGTTGGCACCTCGGAAGGTTCGTACGTCGAGAATACTGGAGGAGTGTCTGGCGTCGATCGCAATGTGATCAATCTGGTTGGTGGTCGATGGATCAAAAGACCGTCAGGTACCCTTGTGGATGTTGAGATAGGGGAATCGAGATGGGGGAATATCCTCTTTGCCTAGTGTTGCATTGAAATCTCCTAGAACTATTTTTGTGTCGTAGCTGGAGCATTGGGCATAGGTTCTATCTAGGAGATCGTAGAATTGTTCTTTGAGTCGATCGTTCTTTTCTTCCGTTGGGGCGTGAGCGCATATCAAGCTAATGTTTCCAAATTAAGCTTTAATGCGGATTGTTATGAGACGTTCGCTTACATCCCGGAAGCTTAAGACTTCTTATTGGAGTCTTCCTCGAAGAACAAACTTACTTACTTACTTAGGTGGCGCTACAGTCCGTGGTGAACCTGGGCCTCAACCAACAAGCGTCTCCAGCCGGCACGGTCTTTGGCCAGCTGTTTCCAGTGCCGCATGCCCAGTTGGTTGAGGTTCCTTTCCACCTGCGTGCGCCACCGCTGAGGCGGCCGTCCTCTGCCGCGCCTTCCTTCCGGAGTGGGTTCGAAAACTTTTCGGGTCGGAGCTGTATCTTCCATGCGCTCTACATGGCCTAGCCACCTTGGACGCTGTGTCCGTAGACGTCGTACCAGGCCGATGTCGCTGTACAACCCGTACAGTTCTTCGTTATATCTTCTCCTCCATACACCGTTTGAACAAACGGGACCGTAGATAGTGCGCAGAATTTTCCTCTCGAAACGACCAAGGGCATCTTCATCCGCTTTTGTTAAGGTCCAAGCCTCTGCGCCGTAAAGGAGGACTGGGATGATCAAGGTCTTATATAGTCACCTTGGTTTTCCGAGAGAGGGCCCTACTTCTCAATTGCCTCTTGAGCCCAAAGAAACAGCGGTTGGCAAGAGTGAGTAATCAGTGAGCCAAGGTAGACGAATTCCTTGACAACTTCAAAGTTATATCCGCCCATGGTGACGTTCTGGCCAATACGTCGGTGTTGTCTGTCTCTTTTAGATGAAAGCAGATATTTGGTTTTACCCTTATTAACCTTGAGACCCATCTTAGCCGCTTCTACCTCAATGCTTACAAAGGCCTCATTGACGTCTCGCTGTGTCCGTCCAATCACGTCAATGTCGTCGGCGTACGCAAGCAATTGCGTAGACTTGAAATAAATCGTACCTCTTGTGTTGGCCAGTGACTCTTGCACGATCTTTTCAAGCACGATGTTGAAAAAGTTGCACGACAGCGCGTCGCCCTGCCTAAATCCTTTTTTAACATCAAAGGTCTCGGTTTGCTCATTACCGACCTTAATGGAGCAACGAGAATTCTCCATTGTCATCCTGCACAGTCGGACGAGTTTGACAGGGATGTTAAAACTAGACATGGCTTTGTACAGCTCGTCTCTATATACGCTGTCATACGCGGCCTTGAAATCGACGAAAAGGTGGTGAGTGTCGATTTGGTATTCCTGGGTCTTCTCCAAGATCTGCCGTAGCGTAAATATTTGGTCTATTGTGGATTTACCTGGCCTGAAACCACACTGATAAGAGCCGATCAGGTTATCCACAAACGGTTTCAGGCGTTCACACAATACGGCAGAGAAGATCTTATATGCGATGTTAAGGAGACTTATTCCCCTATAGTTAGCGCAGTTATAGGGGTCTTCTTTTTTATGAACCGGGCAAACGATGCTGAGATTCCATTCGTCGGACATCCTTTCCTCCGACCATACCTTGCAGATAAGATGGTGCATGCACCTTACCAGCTCATCTCCAGCCGCCTTAAAAAGCTCAGCAGACAGGCCGTCTGCGCCCGCGGCTTTATTAGACTTAAGTCTTGATATCGCTATTTTGACTTCGTCTAGGTCTGGTGGCCGAAATGGTACGAATGGTGGTACGAATGGATCGTTCTGCCTGACAGCGGTGTCTTGTCTGTCATCGCCGTTATACAATCTGCAGAAGTGGTCTTTCGTTTTACCTTATTGTAAAACTTCCGGGCGTCATTCCTGCGGAAGCGTCTCTCCATCTCCTCGATCTCACGCTTTCCGTGCTCTCTTTCCTTAGAAGTGTGTGTTCCTCTCTACTCTTCTGCTCATAGATTTCGCGAGCAGCCCTCGTCCGTCGTTGCAGCATGGCCCTATATGCCTCTTGTTTTGCTGCATGGGCTTGTTCGCATTGTTCATCGAACCAGGGGATTCTAGGTGGTGGCTGTTTGAAACCCAGCACCTCTGAGGCAGCATCTCTGACGGCGCTCTGGCAATGAGCCCATTCCTGCTCTATTATTTGTGCTGCTGTGGGCGGATTTTAAGAGAGCTTTGAGGAGACACGATCGGCAAAGATTCTGGCCGTCTCTTGCGATTGCAGCTTTCCGACGTCAAACTTACGTTGTGCTACTCGACTCCTAGGCATTCTTGATATCCTCATTCGTACCTTGGCTACAACAAGGTAGTGGTCCGAGTCGATGGTGGCCCCTCGGAAGGTTCCTACGTCGAGAATACAGGAGGAGTGTCTGGCATCGATCGCAATATGATCAATCTGGTTGGTGGTCGATTGATCACAAGACCGTCAGGTACCCTTGTGGATGTTGAGATGGGGGAATCGCGTGCTTGCTACAAGGAGGTTACGCCCCGCTAGGAAATCGATTAGCCTTAATCCGTTGTCGGATGTGGTGTTATGGAGGCTATGCTTTCCTATGATCGACTCAAATATGTCCTCCTTGCCCAGTTTTGCATTAAAATCTCCTAGGACTATTTTTGTGTCGTAGCTGGGACATTGGGCATATGTTCTGTCTAGGAGATCGTAGAATTCTTCTTTGAGTCGATCGTCCTTTTCGTCCGTTGGGGCGTGAGCGCATATTAAGCTAATGTTTCCAAATTTAGCTTTGATGCGGATTGTTATGAGGCGTTCGCTTACATCTCGGAAGCTTAAGACTTTTTGTCGGAGTCTTCTTCTAATAACGAATCCGCACCCGAATAGGCGCTGTTTGTTCTCCTTGTAGCAGTTCCCGTAGTAGATGTCGCAGTTTTCCATCCGTTTTTTGCCTGGTCCATCCCATCGCACTTCTTGGAGTGCGGTTATGTCTGCTTTATAGCAGTTGAGGGTTTGCTCCAATTGGTCGCCTGCACCCGGTCTGTTAAGGGACCTCACATTCCAGGTGCAGACTCTCAAGTCCGTTAGTCGTTTGCAGGGGTCGTCAGCTTTGTATCCGTCCGTATCCGAGGCTTGTTGTCGTTTCGGAACAAGTAGGTTTTTACGTGATAGGGATGTTACCCCTAAGCACAACCCCCAACCTGGAGGGCCAGGTTCCTCTTTCCCCAGGAACAAGGGTTGGGTCGCTGCACACATTGGTTCACTACCTGGCGGGTGCCAGGGTAGCTATCCAGGGGGGCCACACAGAGACTGTGTGTCAACTTGGATTGAACAGGGACAGAGATCGAAGCTGGCGTTTGCCATGTTAAACGCGATCAACTTCTTTGCTCTGTTTGCTCGCTCCCTCCCTCCCACTCGAAGAACAAACCCGCACCCGAATAAGCGCTGTTTGTTCTTGTAGCGGTTCCCGTCGTAGATCTCGCGTTTTTTATTCGTCTTTTGCCTCGTCCATCCCCTCGCACTTCTTGAAGTGCGGTTATATCTGCTTTATAGCAGTTAAGGATTTGCTCCAATCGATCGCCTGCACCCAATCTGTTAAGGGGCCTCACATTCCAGGTGCAGACTCTCAAGTCCTTTAGTCGTTTGCAGGGGTCGTCAGCTTTGTATCCGAGGCTTGTGGTTTTTTTGGAACAAGTGGTTTTTCCGTGACAGGGCCAGGTTTTTGTTTCCCCAGGAACAAGGGGTTGGGTCGCTGCACACATTGGTTCACTACCTGGCCGATGCCAGGGCAGCTATCCAGGGGAGGCCACGCGGAGGCTGTGTGTCAGCTTGGATTGAGCAGGGACAGAGATCGAAGCTCGCGTACATACATATGTATATCCTGTAGCCTTACTAATTCCTAATAACTTAGTAATCGCTATGCATTCGGCCGTTGTTGTAGAAAGAGTCACTTATCGTTGGTGCTCCAAACCCCAACTGATAGCAGACTCTCCAAGCAAAAGGCAATAGCCTAGCATAAGAAACAGTTTTGTGTGCTCACAATCCTTAGGTAGGTACAAAACCTGCCGAGGAGTGGTCATCCTCGAACGCTCAAAACCAAGGAAGAAAGATCTGTTATGAAAATTATCAAGAAAATTCCGAAAGGACTTCCTTCTAGCTAGCGACAGAGTTAAACGAGAACACACTGTCCTGGTTACAATGCGCGGGTTCCCAGGCAAAAGCGATTTAATAATGAAAAGAATAAAGAGAAGCGGTCATAAATTGCCACAAGCACAATCACTATGTTTGACTCTGATACACGATGAGCGAGTTCGGATCCCGATAACACCAACGCCATCGAATGTTTATTTCGCAGCGTCCCTCCTCGGCGAGGTACTGGCAAAACCCCCCGTAGTATACTTGCCATGAAAAAGCTTCTCGACTCACGCCGTTCGGAATCGGCATTAAACTGTAGGTCCCTTTCACCTGTGTGAAAAATAAATCACACACGATATGGGTGATTGAGAGAAGCTTGGCTCTGGCCCTTCATGGGCTGAAACGCAACCAAAGAAAAGACTATCCCACCAGCCCATAGTGGATGAGGGTGCAGGCAACCGAAGCACTAACTTCAAAATCAAATCATCACTTTTTTGTTCCAGCACAATGCTTGATCCGGTGGCCATGTTGGTCAGGGTCATGGTCAACTCTCTTCGTTTCATCTTGCGAAATCGGATGATTTCGCAGAATCATCTGATTCCAAGAACGTACGAGACGCGGTATTTCTCGGGCCATCTGACTACATGTCTCATGTTATTTCCAATTAACTCTGGAAGCAACAGAGAGAAAAGAACAGAGTTTTCGGTCTAACTTCTGGCCTTCTGGGGCACGAAGAATTCTTACGAAAGACACCTATGTACATATACATATGTAAATCGTTGCTGGTGAAGGGTTACTGCACACACTCATACTTACGCGTGGTACATAAGAACTCGATAGGCGAAGCTTGTTTGTAAGCTTTCGGGACGTGTATTGTTACAGCTTCTAAAGTTACATGCTCAAGGCACCATCTCAACCAACAGATTGCCTTCGCGTTGTACATACATATGTATAGTCCCAGATTCCAGACGTATTCGCTTGCGTTCGTTTATCTACTTTGCTTTGATCGGACGCGTACGGCTTAAGGTTGTACATATCTTTATTAGCAACAAAAAGGAAAAAGTGCGTATGATCGGTGCTATTCTGGTCAATTCTGGTACTTTGGAAGAAGGAATTGAAAGTGTGGGTCATAAAATCACAACCATTTGTTCGTCTGACTGGAAACAAATTGCAAAAGTTTGAAATGTTCTACGATGAAAGTCTGTTTAGCGAGAGCCTTCCGCTGATGGATGAGCTGCGACATCAGGGAAAATTCTGTGATGTTACACTTAAGGTGAGCCAAAGCCAATTCGCATCTACGATCCTTACTTTAACTAAACGTTTAGGTGGAGGATCAGTCCTACTCTGCTCATAGAATCATTCTGGCCGGAACGATTCCATATTTCCGGGCAATGTTCACCAACAACATGGCCGAGAGTCGAATGGAGGAAATAACAATGAAAGAGATTGACCCCTGGTAAGTGGCCAGTTTGACTTCTGGGAATTCCTTCTGTAATCACTTCCTCTGCTTGTGTCTAGTGCTCTCGAGTGTCTAATTAATTACGCGTACACTGCCACTGTTGAAATCGACAAGCAAAATGCTCAAAACCTGTTGATGGCCGCGTCGTTTCTTCAATTGGACAAAGTAAGAGATGCGTGCGTCGACTTCCTCATCTCACAGTTTGTATACTCGTAAATGTTGTTTACTAAATTTTGAATGTGAATTTTCCGTTTAAGTGTGGAGGTTCATGATGTCCTGGGCCTTCGACAGAGGGGCGACTTATTGAATTGCAACAACTTGGTTCAAGCAGCCGACGTATACATCAACGGGCATTTCTCCGAGATTGCGGAATTGCAGGAATTCCGCCTCCTTACCTCGGACCAAGTAATCGAAATTATTCAGCGAGATGGATTGTCGGTTCAGGAAGAAAGAATATTCGAAGCTTGCATGCGATGGGTAAAGTACAATAGGGAGGAACGATCGGAACAGTTTCCGGCAGTTCTCTCGAAAGTTCGCTTGTCCATGTTAAAGCCGCTGTTTCTGGTCGATCATGTATGTAACGAAGAGCTTGTTGAAACTTCGCCCGAATGTAGGAAACTGGTTGAGGAGGCAAAGAATTATCACTTATTGCCGGAGCGAGGGCAACAATTACAGAGTTTCAGGTAAGGTGATGGGGAAGGTACATGTTATAAAGCATAAGTGAAATGCATGTTATTTCAGGATGCAACCTCGTTGTGCATATCATTATCAACCAAATCAACAGATTTTTATTATAGGATATAGAACAGGTCGGCTTGTAGCAGTCGACATATATGATCCAATGATGGGAAAGCTAACGAAAGGCCCATCGATCAAGGTGCGCCGGAAATGGTAGGTTCTATTGAAGTTGTAGAAGGAAAGCAGATCCACTCCCCAGTGATACGTACGTCTGTTTATTATTCTCAGCTTATGACTTTGTTTTTCTTCCAGTTACATAAAGGGTGTGGGAGTTGGTGCAAAGGTGTACCTATTTGATAATAAAGTGCTAATTTACGATTCTAACGAGAAGAAATGGTCGCAAAAATGTAGAATTCCCCCGCCGCGAAGGTAATTGAACTTCTGAGTTTATTGTCAAGTAATCCAGTCTCAAGCGCGCCTGTCTTCGTCTTGTCGTCGATTAAGGTGTTTATGGTGTTCGGTACCAGTAATGATGGCAACTCAAGTGGTCGAGTTGATTTTGATTTGGAAGCCAGCCAGATCGACATCAATCGATCCTTGTGTCCTGGGAATGTTTGCTGGAAAATATCGGTATTTCATCCACCGATTGCTAAGTCTTAAATGCTCTCAAGTTTAATCCGTCTGTATACTGTCCCTTACTTATTGAACAGCTTTAAGGAAGCTAAAGCCCAAAGAAATTACTTAATTTTCGTTTGTATCATTCCAGATGGACAGCAGTTGCAGCATTGAATAATCATGTCTACCTGTGTGGAGGAATGGATATATCCAATATTCCCTCCAAGACTTCTAGCTGCTTTGTTACGAAAACAGGCGTTATTAGAACAGTAACTGACCACTAAACTGCCATTCAGGTCTTCCTACTCATCTTCAAATTCCACTTCTAGGTTCGCAAGATGCTTCAAAGATGCACAATGGCAACCGCGGTCGCCCATGACAAATTCGTTTACGTTCTTGGTGGTGCTAGGTCAAGCAAAGTCGTCCGTTCCGTCGAACGCTACGATCCCATGAGAAATACGTGGCTTGCTGTAAGGTCAATGCTGAATGCACGGAAACAGTTCAGTGCGGCAACTTTGAATGGGAAATTGTATGCTTGCGGTGGCTACAACGGAAAGTCATGCCTACAATCAGTTGAGGTATACGACCCGACTATGGACACATGGAATTTAGTTGCACCAATGAATTTCAAGCGACGTAATTTTGGTCTGGTTTCCTACGCCAGCAAATTGTGGGCTATCGGTGGTAAGTGCTTCCACAACATTACAAATTCCGATCTAACACTATTGTTGTTTAGGGTGCGATGATGAAGAAGACTTTACTTCGGTTGAAGTCTACGATCCGGTGACAAACAAATGGACTTTTTCGGCGTCAATAAATGAACGGATAAGATACATAACTGCGGGCGTCATTTCTGCTTAACTTTGTTATTATCTTGTTATTAAAACGAATCTTCACGCGATTTGTGTTCAGATTTTTCAGTCCAGTCTTTTTAGTAGAGCTTTAGCTGGTCGGTATCGATTTCTCTGCCCGTCGGAATAAGGTATGTGTGTCAATGGTTATCGGCTTCACTTTCCCTTCCTATCGACAGTCTACCAGACACAGTTTTATGTTTGCCTTATTCAGTAGAGTAGCGCTTTGGTCCAACACGTTGGTGAAGAAGGGGAGTCCTGTCCACACGACTTAGACGAGATATTCAGATATTCTATCTGACAAATACCGATCAGTATGTGCAAGTGGTCATAACACAAAAGGCTCGGGGTAAACCCCTAGAAAACGGAGCTTGTGCTGTTCACCAGAAAGCATAAGACCCCAGAAACATGTCCAATCACTCCACTTGGCACTAGGCTAACCTACTCTTCTAGTACCAAACACCTTGGCACCTTGGCATTGTATTAGACATGAAACTAGCCTGGAAGGACAATACAATCGAGCGAGCAACTCTACACTTGTAAGAAAGCCTAAGGGAAAAAATGGGGATCCAGCCCTAGGCTTACCCTATGGCTATACATTACAGTCGTGGTCTGGTGGACTGCACTGGACAAAACAACATATCATAAGCAAATCGAGAAGGTACAAAGGTTGGCATGCATTTGCATCCCTGGGGGCTCTAAGGCCCACCCCAAAGGCTAGATTAAATACCACCTCAAAATGGATGAGCTACATTACTGGCCACTCCTCCATCCTGAACAATAGCATAACCTTATCGAAAAACTCCGACCACATTGAGTCCACCACAGACGGGTGAGGCGGGCTCGAAAACTACCCGATCATTGCAGCGTTTTTCAGGCGGAGCTGTTGGCAATAAAGGAGGCCCCGTCTTGGCTAAATTAGAACGTATCTATTACGGATATTCGGATCCTCACAGACAGTTAAGAAGCTTTGAAATCGCTGGAGCCCTATGTCCACACAATAAAAGTAAGCATTGACTGTCGCCTATCTTTTGACGAGATGGCCGAACAGTTTAACATACATCTCCTATGGGTGCCAGGACACAGCGATATCTTAGGAAATGCTCTTAGGAAGTGCTCACCAGTCAAGAAACGACGCAACAATCAAGCATGGCATGCGCAGGTATACCTCTAGCAGCCATCAAACTTGAACTTACAAGCCTCGCCATGGCTGAGACGAACCTGAGATGAATCCAGGAGCACACCTGCCTCACCGTTAATCAAATCTACATCTAAATATATTGGTGTCAACACCGGTCACTGTCTTATTCCCTGAAAAACTAGGGCAGTTTCGAACGACTTCTGCATAAGCTGTTTAGACGAAGAGGACATCGAATCCATTCATCAGCCTGTCCGGCTCTCTGTTCAATCAGGTAGCGCTACCTAGGTTCAAAGGACAGGCTGTCTGGCGGTGAAGGGGCCTATGAAGTCCACACCAACGGCGGCTCTTGAAGTTATGCTGAACCTCCCACCCTTGGACATATATTGCGAGAGCGTCGCAACCAGAACTGCGCTAAGACTACAGGAATCCGGTCTCTGGAAAAAGAATCCTTACGGACGCGCATCAGTCTTGGATCGATGGGCCGTCTTGAGATTCAGAACCGTAACGGACTATGTCACGTGACTTCCTGGGAGAGGAGATTCTCTATTAAAATTCCCTCCATGGGGGAATGGACCGGTGATATGGTACGCACGGAAAGTGAACTGGCAATCTACACCGATGGACCCATCGAGTCTCGGGATATATGTACATCGTTCCTATAGGCTCGATGATGGATGCAGTGTCTTCCGAGCTGAGGTCTTCGCTATCAAGAAGGCGGCGGACCTGATCAGCAGAGAGAATATCTCAGGAAAAAGGATCAACATCTACGTTGATAGCCAGGCGGCCGTTAAGGCTTGCAGGCAGCATGGATAAGATCCAAACTCGGCAAACTCTGCAAAAGAAGTTAGAAGAGATATCGAATGTAAATGGGGTGACCCTTTACTGGGTACCTGGTCATGTGAAAATCTCTGGAAACGAGAGGACGGACGAGCTGGCTAGGCTGGGATCAAGTGCAAACTTCGCGAGGCCAAAGCACTACTCAGTGCGCTCCACAGAGAGATAGAGACGGAGGTATTAATGAAAGCCAATAAGCGATGGTGTCACTTAGATACATGCGTAATGGCGAGATCGACTTGGCCCGTCTATAATAAGAAAAGGACGGAAAATCTGCTGATGTTCAATCGTGGGAATATTCGACTGGCAGTCGGTGCCCTCACCGGGCACTGCATGCTATCCTACCATGCAGCCCGACTAGGTAAGCCCTACAATGACTTCTGCAGAAGCTGCAGGGACGAAGAGGAAATTGAATCCGTTCGTCACCTGCTGTGTGAATGTCCGGCGCTAGCCCAAAAAAGGAATATATTCCTGGGAAGATACTTCCTTTCGGGACTAGAAGAGGTAGGCAACATTGGGCTGAGCAGAATACTAGGATTCTTATCCTCGTCTGGATGGTTCAGCTCAACAGTAAATGTCTAGGTATCAGCGGGTTAAATAAATCAATTGGACTCTACGTAGTCTACGTGAGCCTTGACTTTTCGTCAGTATGGCATCCATTTACCTAACCTAACCTACCTAGGATCCTACTTCCTTAACGACTTGACTGATTTTCAGCGGGTAATGATAACTGACCTTAATTACTTAAGAAGCACAAGTGCTCCCCTCATAGCAACACAACGGGTCTCTCTAGCCTAAGTGCATACTACGAGCAGCCTAACCTAACCTAACCTTATACCGATTATTATTATGAAAGGCAACTTGACACTCCTTCTAATGGTATAGACATGCCATATGCTTCCGAGCACAACGGTTATCTTCTTCTTCTTCTATGGTGGCGTTACAGCCCATGAAGGACCAGAGCCAAGCTTCTCTCAATCACCCATGTTGTGTCCGATTTATTTTTCACACAGGTGAAAGGGACCTACAGTTTAATGCCGATTCCGAATGGCATGAGTCGAGAAGCTATCTATCGACCTGAAATTCTAACCCTCAGTTTTGAAGTGCGATATTTCAATCTCGACATCTGGAAATTCTATTTCCTGCTAGGAACAATACAAAGAGCTGAGAGAGTCGGCAAAGGGTGACGCAGAGTGGGTTACCTCCCCATTTGCGACGGTGGACCTCGGAAACCCAGTAGTTTATAGAGGGAACTCCACGTGGAGGTTTCGCTTACTCGTATCATCCGAGTTCTCGAAAAAATACGAAGAAAAAGTCGTGCCTTTTCATTATGTATGTCGTTTTAGTAACCAAAGCTTAAAAAATCTAGGGGAAGTGCCCTTCCTAATGTCAAATGCATTACTCATTATAAGGGAGACAATACGGGGTGTGGTTATTATGTTCCGGGGATTTAGACATAATCCGGAAGCTGGCAACACTGCGTCATTCGTCAACATCTCTCTACAATGGGGGGGGTAATTTCTTCCAGTTCTCATCTAAGTCTGAAGTCGACAGCAAGTATTGAGCTTTTTACATTTTAAAAATCAATAATGCCACCAAAAGCATTGATGCTGCCGGACAACGTCCGCCCTGCTGAACCTGTGGCGCTCGGGCTCGTAGAGCACGATGTCAAGCTCGTAGATCGGCGTAACCGCCGCTTTATTCAATTGCGGGTCACATGGAAGATAGCGGCAACGCTAATCTATACTGGATCAGGCCACAGTGATCCAAATAGAGGTATGCTTCTGGGGGGACAAAACTATTAAGTCGCACTCGTCTATGATATATATGTATTGATGGTGTAATAAGCCCCAGAGATCAAGTTATTGGCCGAAGTCATTGTGCTTGCAACTTGACCTCGAATCAGCCTCATCAGAAAGTTACTTTACTTACTTAGATGGCGCTACAGTTCGGGGTGAGCCAAGGCCTCAACCAACAAGCCTCTCCAGCCGGGACGATCTTTGGCCAGTTGCTTCCACTGCCGCACGCCCAGTTGGTTGAGGTCCCTTTCCACCTGTGCGCGCCACCTTAGATGCGGTCGTCCTCTGCTGCGTCGTCCCTCGGGGTTAGAGTCAAAGAATCTTCGGGCCGGAGCGGTGATGTCCATTCGCACTACATGGCCCAGCCATCTTAGACAACGGATCCGCAGACGTCTAACTAGGCCGAAAGTTGCCTATCCGTAAAATACTTGCCCTATTGTAAAGGACTATCAGGTGAGCTGCTCTACGACTCCACAAATGAAGGACGACCTAGAGCCTGCTTAATGTTCAATAACAATATTAAAGCCATTCCCATTCCAGAATTCACGAATAAGGACCTGGCAGCTGTCATCATCCAGCTATCCACTGCGGAAGGTAGGTCAGAAGCTGTAATCTGCTCAGCCTACCTTGCGGGCGACTCCACGGATCTCGGCTTCACACCACTGCAGGATCTTCTCGGCCACTTTGGAAGAAGAGGCTCACACATCATCATATGCTGTGACGCAAACGCACACCACACAGCATGGGGAAGCTCGGACATCAACAAAAGAGGTGAGTACCTATTTGAATTCATATTTAGGAACAACCTCAATATCATAAACCGTGGAAATAATCCCACCTTTATGAATAGAATTAGAGAAGAGGTATTAGACCTCACCCTAACTACCCCGTTCATAGGTAATTCGATTCAAAACTGGCATGTCTCAACAGAAACATCGATGTCAGACCATCGACAGATCTGTTTTGACATAAAAGCGGGAGATAGAATTACTAGAACATATAGACAACCGAGAGCGACAGACTGGGACACTTATAGCCTAGAAATCGCACAAACGATCGGAAACTGTCCAAACAGCATCAGAGACATAGACAGCCTCGAACTCTGCTGCGACAGTCTCAATGCTACCATCTTATCTGCTTTTCACAACGCTTGCCCGGAGAAAGTTAAGCCAGGCAACCGTACCACTCCGTGGTGGAACAACAATCTGGCCAAGCTAAGAGCACTGACCAGAAAACTGTTCAACAGAGCTAAACGGACTGGTGACTGGACGCAGTATAGTGCCTCACTCACCAACTACAACCAAGAGATTAGAAGAGCCAAAAGAGACTCATGGAAAAAGTTCTGCAGCAGTCTTTCAGACATTCAGAGCAGCGCTCGCATCCACAGAGTTCTCGCTAAAGAGCACACTAACCAAATTGGTTTGTTGAGGAGAGCAGATGGCACCTACGCGGAAAATGGTACGGAAGTACTCAAAATTCTGACCAGTACGCACTTCCCGGACTCTAGACTTCCCGCAGCTAGACCAAACAGGGAGGATTGGAAGAGAGCACGAACGATATTTCACGAGGGAAGCATAAAATGGGCCATCAATCCTTTTGACCCATACAAATCCCCGGGGGAGGATGGCATCTTCCCAGCCCTTCTTCAGAAGGGGAGTGCGCAAATTAGCCCCATGCTCATTAACATCTTTAGAACCAGCTATGCATGGGGACACATACCAACAAGCTGGACAGAGGTAAAGGTAAAATTCATTCCCAAAGTAGGCCGTAGACCCACAGACCTGCCTAAGTCCTACAGACCGATAAGGGGGCGTTCAAGTATTACGTAACGCAATTTTTGAAGATTTTGTACCCTCCCTCCCCCCATGTAACATACCGTAACGTTTCTCTGTACCCCCCCTCCCCCCTCCCTAAACGTTACGTAACACCCAAGTGACCATTTCTACCTAAAAGTCACAACAGTCTTGGGCAGTCTTGCCATGCACGTAACGACTGTGCATTTGCACACTGTCCCGGGATATGAAATAGATTCCACAGGTTGCACATATTCTGGTCCTAAGGTCGCATTGTACTGATGGGCAAAAGAAACGGACAATATCACAAGAAGTGGTGAAAACTTGAATGATCCTTTGTCTAGCTGACTAGGTAGCACGAACTTGCTTGGGGTTTTTAAGGATTGGGCAGGGTGGCGGCAGGAAAGTATCCAGGAGAGACGGATTAGAATACACTCCTCGAGTGGGAACAGCAGGATTCGTCCGCACATTTAATCACTTGCAAGAAATATTGCGAATCATGGACGTGAGCACTATACCAAGCCAGATTAGGTTCTGCTGGATCCTGCAAGCTATTTTCAGGCTTTCTGTATTCCGACGAAGCATCGTAGTCGTCAATTTTCATTTCACTCCTGACCTTAGCAAGTGTCTCCCCAGTGTGCTGAAAATTGCGTTTTTCCAAATTGTCATCAATAGTGATTCCTTTGTCGAGATGAGAACCACAATGGTCATGCGGTAGGATGACGTCTGACGGTCGTTTCCTGAGGGGAGCCATGCGTCGCTCAACTCGGTTGTATGCGCTCCGTCCAGGAGTATTCGTCGCTATGAACAGAGCGTCCAGGTTGTATTTTTTAAAATATTGGATGGCAGAGTTCTTGACTTTTTGATAACGCGGGTTTTCGTCTGGCCCACCATCTACGAAAATGATGATCACTGGTTTCACGGTGTTCGATTCTGTCATCATTAATGGTTTGAATGCAGGCACAGGCAAAAGTGATTCGAAATCATACGCATGGGTGTTCGCTGTGGAGGATGCGTGTTTCCCACTCCTAATAGATATACATATGTGTCGGACAGCTGTAACCAACAGCTTCTTCCTTACCGAAACCGTCAGGATTCACATTGACATCGGCGTATACAGAAGGAATAAGTTTGTGCTGCTCTGCTACGATCCAGTCATGGTCAGTCATGGTCAATATGCATTAAAAGAGGGCTACGTCTTTTCACTGCCGGTAAAATTATTGGTACACGGGCCTTATCGTCTTGAGAGAGAACAAATACTTACTGCGGTCCCAGAAGCGACGCGAGAGATTCCAAGGACCTAATTGTAGCAGTGCAGAATTCTCCATCCTCGTGCTTTTTGTGCATCTCGGTCTGTGGTCTTGCTAACTTCACGGGTACGGTATGTACGTGCCTCCTTCCCTCTTGCGTGTTAGAAACGCGTAGGAGTAGATGAAGATATGTACCGCTTCGAGAAATTTGGAATCCCATCAACAACAGCCTCTCATGAAGGTCGGAGAGAGTGAGACAACTCCTAATCATCTCTGTATGTCGGCATTCATCAACAGCGCTGCCATGAACAACACAACAACAACAACGAAAACAACATAGAAATGATGCAGAAAACAATCGGGGGATTCCCCGTAACACATACATGGAAAGTATTGCCAATTTACATAATTCGCTACTTTTTTATTTAAATAAAGAAAACGATGTTACATAACGCGTTGCTTGAACCCCCCTCCCGCCCTTGTAACGCATCGTAACGTTTCACAAGACCCCCCCCCCCCCCCCAAATTGCGGTACGTAATACTTGAACGCCCCCTAAGCCTTACCTCTTTCTTCCTAAAAACAATGGAAAAAATCCTGGATAGGCATATCAGGGACGGTGCACTGAGAAGATGACCACTTCACAAAAACCAATATGCCTACCAGCCTGGGAAATCGACCACGCATGCTCTTCAGGAACTAACGGCCCGGATTAATAAATCCCTGAGCGACAAAGAAATTGCGATAGGTTGCTTTCTCGATATTGAGGGTGCTTTCGATAACACCGAATACACCCAAATAAAACGTTGCATCCTCAGCACAGGGGTGGACAACACCACATGCAACTGGATCCAACATATGCTTAGCAACAGGAAAATAAACACCTCGCTAGGCAATGACAAAATCAGCGTTAACGCCGCGAAAGGATGCCCTCAAGGCGGGGTTCTCTCACCACTCCTGTGGTCCATCGTGGTCAACGAACTGATAAGCATACTCAGCAACAATGGCTTCTATGTCCAAGGCTACGCTGACGACATAGTGATCCTGATCAGTGGCAAATTCGAAGACACAGTCTCGGAACTCCTCCAACGGGCACTAAACCTTGTTGCTAACTGGTGCATAAAGGTTGCACTAAATGTAAATCCTAGAAAAAGCACCATAGTCGCCTTCACCTAAAGAAGGAACAGGCACAAACTTACTAAGCCTACCCTCTTTGGTGAAGAGATAGAGTTCTCAAAAGAAGTCAAATATCTAGGGATAACTCTAGACGAAAAGCTCACTTGGAACTCTCACATTACAAAGACCATTGAGAAAGCCAGGATCTCCTTATGGACCAGCAAAAGTCTCACTGGCAAATACTGGGGCACAAACCCCAAAATGTCCCGCTGGCTATATACAGCAATCACCAGACCAATCCTTACATATGCTGCGCCCGTCTGGTGGCACAAAACAAAACAAGTATCAGTGCAAGCCAAGCTCAACAAATTGCAAAGACTAGCTTGCATCTGTATTACTGGGGCCATGAGAACAACCCCCACAGCAGCACTAGAAGTCATCAAGGACCTGCCACCTCTTCATCTTCAACTGAAGAAAGAAGCAATGGTCTTCGCCCACAGGATGATCATGGAGGATGACTCTAACCGTAGGCTCTTTCACCCTGACATCCTTACAGAAATAAACAGGCATGAAATCCCAAAGATATCTCTTACAGACAACTGTCTCCCCAGATATAACTTCAGCCAAAACTACAAGGTCACATTCCCTAGCCGACAAAACTGGGAACAGGATAGACCCTCCTTCAACCGTGGATCCTACGTGTGGTACACAGATGGCTCCAAAACGGACGAAGGCGTTGGGGCTGGAGTATACGGAGCAAATACAGGCACATGCATTTACGTCAGCATGGACAGTTATAACTCCGTTTTTCAAGCAGAGATATTTGCTATAGAACTCTGCCTCAGAGAAAATATAAACAGAAACATACTTAACAAAAACATTTATATTCTCTCTGACAGCAAAGCTGCACTTCAAGCCCTAAAGAGCTTTGAAATAACCTCCAAGCTGGTATGGGACTGCCTACAGCTACTTCATCAGCTGGCCAGTACAAACAGAGTTCATCTCATTTGGATACCTGGACACAGCGGCCATACAGGCAACGAAAAGGCGGACCTACTAGCAAGGAAAGGCTCTGCATCACCATTTATGATGCCACGGCCTTTCTGCGGCATACCTACTAGCACCACCAAATGCTGCATAAAAAATTGGTTGAGGAACACGACGGATCACTACTGGTCACAAACGAAAGGTAGCAGACAAGCCAAGCTGTTCCTCCCAACTACATCCCTCAAAAGAACGAAACAACTTCTCATGCTTTCGAGAAGTCAGATTCGGTTAATCACAGGTTTCCTTACTGGACACTGCCCAGTTAATAAACACCTCAAAACAATGGGCATCATACAAGATGACACTTGCCGTATGTGTAATGAAGACGAAGAAACAGCAGAGCACATACTATGCCACTGTAACTGCCTGGTCAGTACACGTCTTCGTCACCTAGGCAAGCATTATCTTGAAGCAGAAGAAATTGCTGCCAGCTCACTCAAAAGCATACTAAGCTTTATTACGAACTCAGGTTTTCTGAGTGAACTGTAAGTGGGGGACATCACAATAGGCCCAATCGTGGCCGCAGTGATCAGGCGACTCTGTCCCACCCCCCCAAGCCCTATCTATCTATCTAAAGGATCTCATTGGGGTAGAATTTCGTGTGCTCGGACTCTGGTGTTCTGTGTAGTCCAGAGCAAGTCCTTGAACATTGTATTTTAAACTCTTGAATTCTATCCATCATTAAACCCGCGGGGACATTCGCTGCCAGTCATGAACATGCATTGAGGTCATGTAGCAGATTACCTTCACCCTGGAATTAAGTTGTCTGTTATAAAACAGCCATTTTGTCAGGACGCGAGCACACCGGTCCCTTGCTAGAACAGCATATACATTTTTATCAAAACATGGATACCAACGCCATCGAATGTTTAATTCGCGGCGTCCCTCCTCGGCATGGTACTGGCAAAACTTGGCACGAAAAGGTTTCTCGACTCACGCTGTTCGGAATCGGCATTAATCTTCAGGTCCCTTTCACTTGTGTGAAAAATAAATCAAACACAACATGGGTGACTGAGAGAAGCTTGACTCTGGCCCTCCATGGGCTCTAACGCCACCAAAGGAAAAAGATGATACTAATCCAGCCAGATCTCAAGGTATCTGACTACACTTGTATTTGCTAATAGACGCCCGTCCGATCCAAAGATTGAAAACCTTTATCAGTGTTCTAGTGTCCCTAGAGGGCCTTAATAAAGCGTGAGAACGAGGAGATAGAGAGATGAGACGAACATGCCAGAGGTACTAAGCCAGAACAGAAGCCTGCAGGAATGAAAATAGAAAACTACTTAGTAGTAGAGTCGATGCTCAGAATATGCCAAGATCACTTCTGCAGACTGTGCAACGGCGATGATAGACAATATACCGCTGTCAGGCAGCATGACCCATTCGCAACGGACGACGATGATAGCGAATTCTGTCAACTCAACATACATGAAGTCAAGATGGCAATATCGAAACGGCCTGTCTGTAGGCTACTTAAGGCGGCTGGGAGATTAGAAGTTAAGAAAGGATTTAGACAAGGCAACGCACTGTCAAGTAACTTTTTCAATGTCGTCCTTGAAAAGTTTATGCAACAGTCGATCTCAAGTCTGCGTTATTGCCTGCGTACGCGGAATATATTGACGTGATTGAAAGAATACTGCAAGACGTCAGTGAAGCGGCTAAGATGGGTCAGTGAGGGTAAGTCCAAATGCTGTCATCGGAAAAAGACGCACAACACCAACGTCTTGTCCAAAATGTCGTTCTTGGCAGCTATATGTAATTCTGAAGTGGTTAAGGACTTTGTCTACCCTGGTTTACTTATGACCTGCGACAATATCAGCGCTGGGTTAAAACACAAAACCACTTTTGACAAACGCTGCTTCTTTGGGCTCAAGAGGCAATTGAGGAGTAGAGCCGTCTCTCGAAAAACCAAGGTTGCGTTATATAAAACCTTAATCATTCCGGTCCTCCTCTATGGCGTAGAGGCTTGGACTTTAACGACAGCGAATGAGGAGGCGCTTGGTCGTTTCGAGAGGAAAATCATGCGTTTAATATACGGTACGGAGTTTGAAGGAAAAAACCCAATGGCGAACTGTACGGTCTGTACAGCCTTCCAGCGTCTAAAATAGATGTAAAGCGCATGACAACGTAGCTCTGGTCCCAAGAGTCTTCGAATCCAATCTGGAGCGATGACGCAACACAGGACGACCGAATCTAGGGTGGTGCACGAAGGTGAAAAGAAACCTCAACCAACTAGGCGTGTGGCCCTGGAAGTAGCTGGCTGTTAGTTGAGGCCTAGGTTGACCCCGGACTGTAGTCGATTGTTGGGCCCGATCTGTACGCAATTAAGTCGTCCGCGTACGCTATTGAATGGTGAAGAGAAACTATCAAATCACTGATGTAAATGCTGAAAAGGATCGGTGAGCTGTTTGTGCCTTGTTGCAGTCCATTTTTAATATCAAACTTTTGAGTTGAAATTCCGTTGGCAACTTACACAACGAACTTTATACCCGCCAACATGTCACAGATCATACGCAGCAATGGTTTACTTAACCATACAGTGTCGAAGGCTTTTTCGAAACCAATCAGGCAGACTGCTGTACCTTGGTCCTAGAATGTGTTTCATTGGATATTCGGTTATCCGGAATGTTGTTCTTGTCCTTAGTCTATTTAGATAGGGCTCAGTGGATCACCTCGTCGGAAGGAGAATTATTGACCGGAGATTTGCCAGATTTGGGGTTTCTTAGCCCCTCTTAAGGATTGGTTGCAACACCGCACGGGATGGTATAGCTCTCTATGGATGGAAGGTGCCTAAGCAGAGCAATGGATTCCATCAGTACCCGCGGATTTTTTCTTTTTAAGTGACTCGAAGACCCACTGGAGATCTTCCGACGAAATGAATAGTGGGTTAGCCCTTTTATTGATGACGACATTCTTCTTCTTTGGTGGCGTTACAGCCCATGAAGGGCCAGAACCAAGCTTCTCTCAATCACCCATGTTCCTACCAACCAGACAGTTACTGGAAAGTTATATGTTGGCATCCTGAAGAGGATGAAGTCCCACCTCAAGGGAACTCATCATGGCGATGTAGTGGTCAAAGAGGCTGTAACCTGGTTCTGAACAAGTTGACTTCGGAGTATTATCAAAGATGCTTCGAATCGTGGGAATAACACTGGAATCGTTATGAATAGTTAGAGTTAGTTACAAATTCGTGGTGTTTAATTGCACCAGCTCATATAAGACAATTAAACGGCCCACGGCAGAATACAACTTCTATGTCTGGTCTGGTGCTCCCAAGATCTCCCCTTCAAGACTCGTTCTCTTATGATGTTTGTCACACAACCTGGTCGGAGTGCAGATGGTTTGGGTCGTAGATGTTCGTTCACTACTCTCCAGGGGTGTTGTCCTAGATAGGATTTGAGAAAAACTCGACTGAATCTCACGTTGGTTGTAGTTCCCAGCGAAATGTCCCATGCGATTATGGTGTTATATTAGAATTGCACACGCTGAGCCCACAAGAAGTGACAGAACGAAATAGTCAGTTGCACTTAATCCTTTCAAGTCAACCTTACACCTCTCTTCGGACGTACTGTTAAGTACAGAGAGTGCTTCTTTAGCCGCACAACATCAAGCTTATCGGTTCATCGGTTTATCGGTTTAAGGGTAGCCACAACTCCTCGACATTGCACAGCAGACATTGACCGTTCCGCCTAACTTATCTGTCCTTTTGGTAAACACATTTTGGAATCACTGAATTAGCATGACATTGAGGACAAGTATTGTATCGCCTTTCAATAAACGTTAACTGTGCTGTCAGTACACTCATCTTGAACTGCAATTGTCAATAAGCAATTGGACAGAATCATCGTCTCGTTACCATTCAACAATCACAATTATTTACAACAGCCCCAACTGGTGTGTATCGTGAAATGGCTGGGTATTAATGCAAACTCCAAACAATGTTTGGGTGTCATCAATAGACACCCATTTAGGTTAAGGGCAGCCCCTATTCATGGTCCATCTTCGTTTAGGATGCAGATTGTACACGTACATATGTGGAATCAACCCCTCGGAAAGAACAAAGCTAGCAAAGGAAAAGGGAACAAATGGAATGGGTGAAGTAGTATTGCTTGGTTGCAAATCGAATGAGAATCACAGATACTTTGTGTATTAACAAAGGTATATTGACCTTGAACACTTATATGTATTCGTTAGAAGGGTCATACGTGGTACGAAATTTGAAGTAGACTGAAACAACGGTGAGCAGTTCGTTATACTTTGTTTCATTGCTATAAGCAGATTTAAAAATTAATTTGAGGCTACACTCCAAATGGTAAGTGTGTTACTGCAACACACCAAAAGGTGTGTTTTCGTAATAGTCACTTTTAACGCAATCTAAAGTGTGTTATTATGAAAGCACAAAAAAGGAAAACTTCCCAACGATATGCAACCTTGCTAGAAAGCAAATTGCGACTCGGACCCATGATGTAATGGTTAACACATTGAACTCCCAACCCAGTGATCCTGTGTTTAAATCTCAAGGTTCCTATAGACACTTTTTATAGCGAGCAAAAAAAAAAAAAACGTCTTGTCCTCGCTCTCCGAGCATTTGTCGCTCGAGGCTCATCAAGCCCGAAACATTGTTCTTTGTTTTTTGTTTGATTGATATTGGGATATAAGGCCAGAACGGAAGCCTGCAGGGATGAATATCGAAACCTAGTGTTGGATTCACAGTCGGTACTAAGCATCTGGAAAGTCTACTTCGACAGACTGTATAACGGCGATGACGAAACAGATCCCACTGTCGGGCAAAATGACGTTTTCACAGCGGACGATGATAGCAGAGAATTCCGTCCCCCTGGCCTGGACGAAGTTAGGAGTGCCTTTTCTAAGCTTAAGTCCAACAATGCTGCTGGAGTAGACGGACTACCTGCCAATCTTTTTAAGGCAGCTGGAGATGACCTGGTTTTGGAAAATGCACCAGCTCATCTCTAAGAAATGGTCAAAGGAATGCATGCCCAATGAATGGAATCTTAGTATCGTTTGCTCGATCCACAGGAAAGGAGACCCATTTGTCTATGCCAATTACACAGGTATACATAAGTCTCCTGAACTACAGTTATAAGATCTTCACTGCTGCACTGTGTGAACGACGGAAACCGTTCGTTAATAAACTGATTGGTTCATATCAGTGTGGTTTCAGGCCCGGGAAGTCCACTATAGATCAATTATTCACACTGTGGCAGATCCTGGAAAAAACAAACGAGTTCCAGATCGACACTCACCATCTGTTTGTCGACTTAAAGGCTGCTATAAAACGTCATGGCTAGTTTTGACATCCCTGCTAAATTCAGATTGTGCAGGATGACATTGGAGAAGTCTCATTGCTCCATCAGGGTCGGAAGCGACCTGACCGATACCTTTTATGTCAAAAAAGATTTTAGACAGGGCGACACGCTATCGTGTGACTTTTTTATCATCGTCCTTGAAAGGATCATGCAAAACTCACTGTTCAATACGAGGGGCACCATTTTTTTCATGTCCGTACAACTGCCCGCGTATGCCTATGACATTGACCTAATTGGACCAAGTCAGCGAGATGTCATTGAGGTCTTTACGAGCATTGAAACGGAAGCGGCTAAAGATGACAACCGCTTGTTCTTTGGGCTCGGGAGGCAATTGAGAAGCAGAGCCCTCTCTCGAAAAACTAAAGTGACCATATACAAGACCCTTATCATCCCGGCCTAAGATGGCTAAGTCATGTTGAGCGCATGGAAAACACAGCTCCGGCCCAGAAGGTCTTTGAATCCCTCCACGCGGTCGAGGACGCCCAAATTTAAGGGGGCGCAACTAAGTGGAAGAGGCCCTTAACCAACTAGGCGTCCGGTACTGGAGACTGCTGGCGAAAGACCGTGCCAGTTGGAGAGGTTTTGTAAAGGAGGCCCAGGTTCGCCATGAACTGTAGCGCCAAATAAGAAGAAGAAGAGTTGTTTCTCTTTGTTGTGAAGCAACATCATGATGAAGGACCAATGTAGAATGGAAAAAGGGAGGTCGATTGTCTTTGGTTTTTGGTGGCTACATATATTAAGATTTGAACTCGGATCACTGGGTTGACAGGCCAGTGTGTTAACCATTACGCCGTGGATCCGACTCGCAAATTACTTTCTGACAAGGTTGCATATAGTTGGAAAATTTCTCTTTCGAATGGCTGATTTATCCAAAGTGTGTTAATTTTTAATAAGTGTGTCGCTGCAACACACTTAAGGTGTCATTAGTGTTTTTATTCATGACACGTAATAGAACGTGCTATAGTTTTAACACGAATAAATGTCTCAATTTCACAGATCAAACCTGTTAAGTGACACACTTAATCTAAAAGTGTGTCGTATGACACACATGCTGCGTGTACAAAATTTGCATTTTGTTTTGCATAATCTATGCAATGAAGATAAGCTTCCATTTGAACTTAGCTCTCGTGAGCATGGAAACAGAAGCGGTTTAAGTGGTTCTGAAGGTAAACGGAGCAAAACCGAATATATGATGCCATCAAAGAAAGAAGCTCAACGCCGATGTCCTGTCCGTCACATCGGTGGACAGCTTCAAATTTGAAGTTGTTAACGGTTTCGTCTACTTTGACCCACTAATGATAAGCGGCAAAAATACCAGCGCTGAGATTAGATGCAGAATAACTCTTGCCAGCCGCTGTTTCTTTGGGCTCAAGAAGCAATTGAGAAGTAGAGTCCTCTCTCGAAAGACTAAGTTGATTCTCAGCAAAACTTTAATCACACATATGGCGCCGATGACGTTTTGAGAGGAAAATTCTGCGTGTGACCTTCGGTCCCGTTTGGAGAGTAGAGGAGAACATTTAACCACGAACTCTATGGGCTGCAATATCGGTCCGGTTACAGAATTGTTTTGTTTTTTTTGTTGTTGTAGGCTGCTGTCTGTTGGAGCATTCAGACGGTTTTCCGAAGAAAAATGAGAAGGAGCTTTAGTAATGTAGAGCTAAGAGATTCGGCACATTTCACGTTGGCCCCAAGGCTGTGCCATCGTGCGCGAGCAATGGCGGGACAGTCACAGAGAAAGTATTCTGCTGTGTCGTCCTCTTCGTAACATGCAGCACAAGTAGGCGTCTCACTGTCTTCTGTAGTCAATTCTCCTTAAGGATAAGAAGAACGCTACTAATCCTTAAGGATAAGAATAATGTTGCGGAATTTTTGCAGATATCAGATATCATCTACGATTGTGTGCATTAAAGACCCAATCGTTGATGTGGGTATTACCGTAGCAGTAGGTAGACCCAAGGCGGGTTCAAGTCCTGAGAAACTATCCTCCGAGCCCATTCTGGAGGGCTCGTATACGTAACCCTGATGGCCATGCACTATGTTGTGAAGCATAGATGGAAGGGTAAAAACATATGCGTTTGCCGTGACCGCCAAGCTGCATTCAGAGCTGTGTCCAACCCTTTAACCAGTTCCAAGTTAGTGTATGAACTTAAGCCCCTTCTGAACAAAGTCAGTAGAATAAACTCAGTTTGGATCCCAGGTAATTCTGGGAAATGAGATCTCTGATGAACTCGCCAAAATGGGCTCAGATGAGAGTTTCTCAGGACTTGAACCCCCCTTGGGTCTACCCGCTTCCACGGTCAACACTTTCTTTATGACTGTCCCGCCCTTGCTCACGTACGGTGGCGCACGTCTGAGTGCTCCAACAGATAGCAAAAGCCTACAATAATGTCAAGCACTACCTGTAATTCATTTTTATAATAATTTTAGCTGGTTTAAGGCGCTTTGTTACTAGGTAGAACCTTATCTCTGAATTATCATCCATCGTTCACTACAAATCTAAACCTAAAGCAATAAAAATGACAGCGACCCTGCATAATTCACATATACAGCTTCAGCTGGATTATACAACATATCTGTTTACCCTTATCGTCCTAATTAGAAGCATTCGAATTCCCAGGTATCTTTTCAATACCCCAGCACTTGGTAAATATAAAACATTTGGACAGTGCCAACATAAACTCAATTCAGATAGGTACGTACATATAAGCTACTTGAAAATATCAAAGTCACCGGAAACACTTGCAGGCGAATTGTAAATATTCAAGACGCCACACATCCTTAGGGATCGGCATTATGTCCTTTAGTCAATTTGTCTATAAAATGGAAATTACATTTCAAAGAAAAATCGCAAAAATAGCTGGGTACAGGTGATACAACCTAACTCCCTCGATTATGGGCAGAATGTTCTTTCCCCTCATTGGATTGCTTTTAGTGGATATGAGTCCGGGGGATTTTAAGTTTAATTCATTTTTTTTGACGCAAATAAGATAATATTACATCGGTGGTAGTGAGAGAGCAGTTATGGCGTTGGTCAGGACGAGCGTGTAATTAAATCAAAGAGGACACCACTGCAAATACTACGTACCAAATTGGAAAGCAATTACTATGAATTGAATGAAACAAGTCCGAAATAAATCTCGCCGGGTATCTGTCCGTCTGTATCTCTGTGACATAAAGTCAAAGGTTTAGTAAAATAGGCGCATGTGGCCTGCACGGTGATGAAATGATGCGAAAGTGAATGCGAACAAAATAAAATGAAAATGAGGTTGGGAAGCTTACTTACTTACTTATCAGGCCAGCGATCCATGGAGGATCTGAGCCTGAGCTATAGCTGCCTTCCATCCTTGACGGTCCCGGGCACGCTGCTTCCAGTTGTCAAGACCAAGATGTCTTACATCCGCGATTACTTGGTCTTTATACCGGAGGTTCGGTCTTCCTCTTCTTCTCGAACCAGGAGGCTCGGAGTCGAAGACCCTCTAAGCTGGAGCGTTGATGTCCACGCGCTCGATGTGGCCGAGCCAGTGTAGTCGACGGATCCTTGCCTTCCGGACTACATCCACATCTTGGTACAGCTCGTAGAGTTCGCGGTTGTGTCTTCTTCTTCAAATATCCGGCGCAGATTTTTTCTTTCGAAAGAACCCAAAATCAGCTCCGCTGTCCTGCTTATCGTCCAGCTTTCGGCTCCGTACAGCAAGACTGGCAGAATGAGCGTTTTGTAAAGCATGACTTTGGTCTTTCGAGTGAGGAGTTTTGACCCCAGTTGTTTGGACAAGCCGAAGTAGCAACGGTTGCCAAGGGCGATTCTATGCCGGATCTCCACTGTGGTGTCATTTGTGGAATTTACGTTTGCCCCGAGGTAGACAAACTCCTTAACTACCTCGAAATTGTAGCTGTCAATTGTTATATTTTGTCCCAGGTGGTGAGCGACGGATTGGTTTTTGCTTGACAGCATGTATTTCGTTTTGTCCTCATTGATCTTAAGACCAACTCGTTTCACCTGTTCTTCAATCGTCGTGAATGCTTCCACAATGCCACGGCGAGAACACGCGATGATGTCGATATCATCCGCGTATCCTAGCAGCTGGATGGACTTGTAAAAGATAGTGCCTTCCCTGTTGACGCCTGCCCGTCGCACTATCTACTCCAGCATCAGGTTGTAGAAGTCACATGACAGCGCATCTCCTTGCCGAAATCCGGTGCATGTTTCGAATGGTTCCGAGGTCCTAGAACCGAGTTGCACGGTGCATCGCGTGTTTTTTTAGCGTGGCGCGACACAACTGGATCAGTTTTACCGGGATCCCGAATTCGGCCATCGCCCCAAACAGTGCTTCACGATGAATGCTGTCGTATGCGGCTTTGAAATCGATGAAGAGATGGTGTGTATCGATTCGAAACTCGTTGGTCTTTTCCAGGATTTGTCGAAGTGTGAAAATTTGGTCTATAGTTGATTTGGGAAGCTTAAATTGTTGAAAATCTCAGTAGGTTCTACCCCATACACCGTACCATTACTTGTTTTGTTTTTTATTGTTTTTTGTTTTCATTCTTAAAGCTTACACAAAATTCATTAACATATACATATTATGCTTGGAACACTAGGTCGATGGGTCGTCTTCTTTGCTTCATGCAAAAACAGCGCTGGGGCTTCACTTGATTGCTCGGCTTAGTCGGCGTTGTGTATTATATTGTTACGAAAATGAATCCCACTTCGAAAAGGGTTCGTCTACTTTTAATTCGAATTCAATACACACACACTATTATTATTTCGCCTCCAATCAATTATCTGAGCACTTCACCACTTTTATTCATATCACAACCTTTTGAACACTTTACACTTTATTACACACGCAAACCTTTATAAAAAGCTTTCACTTACTTTGGTTCATCGACTGATCACACTGTATACCGACTAATCCACTTACTTACTTACTTAGGTGGCGCTACAGTCCGTGGTGAACCTGGGCCTCAACCAACAAGCGTCTCCAGCTGGCACGCTCTTTGGCCAGCTGTTTCCAGCGCCGCACGCCCAGTTGGTTAAGGTCCCCTTCCACCTGCGTGCGCCACCGATGATGCGGCCGTCCTCTGCCGCGCCTTCCTTCCGGAGTGGATTCGAAGACTCTTCGGGTCGGAGCTGTATTTTCCATGCGCTCTAGATGGCCTAGCCACCTTAGACGCTGTATCCGTAGACGTCGTACCAGGCCAATGTCGTGGTACAACCCGTACAGTTCTTCGTTATATCTTCTCCTCCATACACCGTTTGAACAAACGGGACAGTAGATAGTACGCAGAATTTTCCTCTCGAAACGACCAAGGGCATCTTCATCCGCTTTTGTTAAGGCCCGAGCCTCTGCGCCGTAAAGGAGGACTGGGATGATTAAGGTCTTATATAGTGTCACCTTGGTTTTCCGAGAGAGGGCTCTACTTCTCAATTGGCTCGTGAGCCCGAAGAAACAGCGGTTGGCAAGAGTGATTCTGCGTTTTATCTCAGCGCTGATGTTGTTGTCGCTGGTCATCAGTGAGCCAAGGTAGACGCCCATGGTGACGTTCTGGCCAATACGTCGGTGTTGTCCGTCTCTTTTAGATGAAAGCAGATATTTGGTTTTACCCTCATTAACCTTGAGACCCATCTTAGCCGCTTCTACCTCAATGCTTACAAAGGCCTCATTGACGTCTCGCTGTGTCCGTCCAATCAGGTCAATGTCGTCGGCGTACGCAAGCAATTGCGTAGACTTGAAATAAATCGTACCTCTTGTGTTGGCCAGTGACTCTTGCACGATCTTTTCAAGCACGATGTTGAAAGTTACATGACAGCGCGTCACCTTGCCTAAATCCTTTTTCAACATCAAAGGTCTCGGTTTGCTCATTACCGACCTTAATGGAGCAGCGAGAATTCTCCATTGTCATCCTGCACAGTCGAAAGAGTTTGGCAGGGATGTTAAAACTAGACATGGCTTTGTATAGCTCATCTCTATACACGCTGTCATATGCAGCCTTGAGATCGACGAAGAGGTGGTGAGTGTCGATTTGGTATTCCTGGGTCTTCTCCAAGATCTGCCGTAGCGTAAATATTTGGTCTATTGTGGATTTACCTGGCCTGAAACCACACTGATAAGAGCCGATCAGGTTATCCACAAACGGTTTAAGGCGTTCACACAATACGGTAGAGAAGATCTTATACGCGATGTTAAGGAGACTTATTCCCCTATAGTTGGCGCAGTTATAGGGGTCTCCTTTCTTATGGACCGGGCAAACGATGCTGAGGTTCCATTCGTGGGGCATGCTTTCCTCCGATCATACCTTGCAAATGAGATGGTGCATGCACCTTACCAGCTCATCTCCAGCCGCCTTAAAAAGCTCAGCAGACAGGCCGTCTGCGCCCGCGGCTTTATTAGACTTAAGTCTTGATAACGCTGTTTTGACTTTGTCTAGGTCGGGTGGACTGAATTCTGTTTCATTGTCGTCCATTACGAACGGCTCGTTCTGCCGGACAGCGGTATCTTGTCTATCATCGCCGTTATACAGTCTGCAGAAGTGGTCTTTCCAAATCCTCAGCATCGACTGCGACTCTACTACCAGTTCTCCAGTTTCATCCCTGCAGGCCGCCGCTCTGGCTTTATAACCATGGCATGTTCGTTGTACCATGTTGTAAAACTTACGGGCGTCATTTCTGTGGAAGCATCTCTCCATATCCTCGATCTCACGCTTTCCGTGCTCTCTCTTCTTTCTTCTGAAAAGCGTGTGTTCCTCTCTTCTTTTCTGCTCATAGATTTCGCGAGCAGCTCTCGTCCGTCGTTGCAGCATGGCTTTATATGCCTCTTGTTTTGCTGCATGGGCCTGTTCGCATTGTTCATCGAACCAGGGGTTTCTAGGTGGTGGCCAATACACCATCTCCTCTGCTCATGTCCCTCTTTTGCGAATCGCAGGAGGATTTACCTCGGCGCGCCCTTCTTCGACAATCTGAGTGAGCTAGCAAACCAAAATATAGCTCAACTCCACCGCTTTATTAGAAGTACCGGTTGGTTCCCGGGTAGCGGATCAGAGTAACCTGATCCAGGTGGTATCACAATGGGCCGGTTTCGGCCTAAGTGTGGCTTACGCCTACCACGTCAACCTAACCTAACCTAACCTAGGTGGTGGCGGTTTGAAACCCAGCACCTCTGAGGCAGCGTCTCTGACGGCGCTCTGGTAATGCGCCCATTCCTGCTCTATTGTTTGTGCTGCTGTGGGCAGTTTTTGAGAGAGCTTGGAGGAGACACGATCGGCAAAGATTCTGGCAGTCTCCTGCGATTGTAGCTTTCCGACGTCAAACTTACGTTGTGCTCCTCGACTCGTAAGCATTCTTGATATCCTCATTCGTACCCTGGCTACAACAAGGTAGTGGTTCGAGTCGATGTTGGCCCCTCGGAAGGTTCGTACGTCGAGAATACAGGAGGAGTGTCTGGCGTCGAACGCAATGTTATCAATTTGGTTGCTGGTCAATTGATCAGGAGACCGCTAGGTACCCTAGTGGATCTTGAGATGGAGGAATCGTGTGCTTGCTACAAGGAGGTTACGCCCCGCTAGGAAATCGATTAGCCATAATCCGTTGTCGGATGTGGTGTTATGGAGGCTATGCTTTCCTATGATCGACTCAAATATGTCCTCCTTGCCCAGTTTTGCATTAAAATCTACTAGGACTATTTTTGTGTCGTAGCTGGGACATTGGGCATATGTTCTGTCTAGCAGATCGTAGAATTCTTCTTTGAGTCGATCGTCCTTTTCTTCCGTTGGGGCGTGAGCGCATATTAAGCTAATGTTTCCAAATTTAGCTTTGATGCGGATTGTTATGAGGCGTTCGCTTTCATCTCGGAAGCTTAAGACTTTTTGTCGGAGTCTTCCCCTAATAACGAATCCGCACCCGAATAGGCGCTGTTTGTTCTCCTTGTAGCAGTTCCCGTAGTAGATGTCGCAGTTTTCCATCCGTTTTTTGCCTGGTCCATCCAATCGCACTTCTTGGAGTGCGGTTATGTCTGCTTTATAGCAGTTGAGGGTTTGCTCCAATTGATCGCCTGCACCCGGTCTGTTAAGGGACCTCACATTCCAGGTGTAGGATCTCAAGTCCGTTAGTCGTTTGCAGGGGTCGTCAGCTCTGTATCCGTCCGTATCCGAGGCTTGTTGTCGTTTCGGAACAAGTAGGTTTTTACGTGATAGGGATGTTACCCCTAAGCACAACCCCCAACCTGGAGGGCCAGGTTCCTCTTTCCCCAGGAACAAGGGTTGGGTCGCTGCACACATTGGTTCACTACCTGGCGGGTGCCAGGGTAGCTATCCAGGGGGGGCCACGCGGAGGCTGTGTGCCAACTTGGATTGAGCAGGGACAGAGATCGAAGCTGGCGTTTGCCATGTTAAACGCGATCAACTTCTTTGCTCTGTTTGTTTGCTCCCTCATTACCGTAATAGATATCACAATTTTTCATCCGTTTTTTGCCTGATCCATCTGATCCATGTCTGCTTTGTAGCAGTCCAGAGTGTTTTCCAATTTATTTGCCCGCACCTGGCCTGTTGAGGGACCTCACATTCCAGGTGCAGACTCCTTATTCCGTTTACAGGGGTCGTCAACATTGAAATCGTCCTTATCCGAGGCGTGTTGTCGGTTCGTAACAAAACGGGTTTTCCGTAATAGGGATGTTAACCTTAAGCACAACCCCCAACCTGGATGACCAGGTTCCTTTTACCCCTGGAACAACGGGCACACGTTGCACACATTAGTTCACTGTTCGGCGGATGCCTGGGCAGCTATCCAGGAGGTTGTGTTTCAACTTGGATTGAACAGGGACAGAAATCGAAACTGGTGTTTGCCATGTTAAATACGATCAGCTTATTTGCTCGCTCCATCCCTGCCATTCATTCCAACCAAAAAATGAAAAAAAAAAGTTCGCAATTACCAACCTTCGTAGATGCTAATCACATTTGGTTAGTGGTTCCGTTCGTGTCTTCATCCATATGGTGCATTTCTTAACCTGGAGTCGTGAAGGTAGCGTGGCCGAGCGGTCTAAGGCGCTGGTTTAAGGCACCAGTCTCTTCGGGGGCGTGGGTTCGAATCCCACCGCTGCCAAGTCGTCTCTTTTTTTTTTCTCTCTCTCTCTCTTTTCTACAACAAACAGTCGTGCTCTTTGGTTGATTTAATAATAACACACCCACACCCACACCGCGTAATGCATCTCTGTTCCATTATCCCATTATTTCATGTTTCACTTCTCCCGAGCCAACCATCACCCATCGTGATTGTGCCGCTAGACAAAAGGATAAAAGCAATTAAATCATCTCCATCCAACGATGACACATCATTTTTAATCAAATCCCATTTAATTCCATTTGTAACTGGCAACACTTTATTCACACTTAACATTAAACACAACGAAAAGGGAAGAAAACGTAGATGCAGCAACTATTCCTGCACCGGCAGCTTTGCAGAAGGGCCATTCAATTGACCAAGACATTGCAGTGACGATATAAACGATGCCTTTAAATGGTCGACGGTTCTCTTGAGGACGTTTTTCATTACATTATGATTCTGTTGGAATGGATCGTGGACGTTCATGAAACTTTTCTTGAATTTGAACTTCAAACCGGCGTTATCCTTTTTGATATATTCAGTGTATCTGGAAATGTGCAACCAAACAAATGATATGCTATGTAGAGATACTCAATTAAGAATAGACCATGTTTTACGTACCGTGGAAGCTGTGGATGCTCGTCTATTGTTTTAATATCAACATTCTCGCCCAAGTAGGTACACACAACATTCTGTTCAAAGTCAAATGTGCTAAAAAACGAGAAGAAATGAATGAGTTCCTTTTTGAAACTGTCCAGTGTGCAGGGTAGGACGGTGATGTTTAACTCGCTGGCTGTTTTCTGAGAGAAGGTGCCGATCCAAGCTGCGAACGTGAGGGAGAAAATAATAGAAAAAATTAGTAAAAGGACGATATTGAGATGTTTGGAGTGAGAGTAAGACAGTTTTGTAAAGGATGTAACCTGCTACTTAAAGCGTCTGTGTCTTAGGCGGAGGTGTCGCAATCTTCACTTAAAAAATATTTAATACCGAAGTGCCAAGGTTTCAGGTGGTTGATGCATATGTTCTGTGCATCCCCCGTCGAAACGAAGGACGTACATAGTATCAACCTATGCACTTGAAGCACTCTGCGCTTATACTTACTTACTTATCATGCCAGCGATCCATGGAGGATCTGAGCCTGAGCTATAGCTGCCTGAGCTATAACTGCTCCTTGACGGCCCCGGGCACGTTGCTTCCAGTTATCAAGACCAAGGTGTCTTACATCCGCGATTACTTCATCTTTATACCGGAGGTTCGGTCTTCCTCTTTTTCTCGAACCAGGAGGCTCGGACTCGAAGACCCTCTTAGCTGGAGCGTTAATGTCCATCCGCACGATGTGGCCGACCCAGTGTAGTCGACGGATGTTTGCCTTCCGGACTACATCCACATCTTTGTACAGCTCGTAGAGTTCGCGGTTGTGTCTTCTTCTCCATTCACCTTCCCCACAGACAGGACCAAATATCCGGCGCAGAATTTTTCTTTCGAAAGAACTCAAAATCAGCTCCACTGTCCTGCTTATCGTCCAGCTTTCGGTTCCGTACAGCAAGACTGGCAGTATGAGCGTTTTGTAAAGCATGACTTTGATCCTTCGAGTGAGGAGTTTTGACCCCAGTTGTTTGGACAAGCCGAAGTAGCAGCGGTTGCCAAGGGCGATTCTATACCAGATCTCCACTGTGGTGTCATTTGTGGAATTTACGTTTGCCCCAAGGTAGACCAACTCCTTAACTACCTCGAAATTGTAGCTGTCAATTGTTATATTTTGTCCCAGGTGGTGAGCGACGGATTGGTTTTTTCTTGACAGCATGCACTTCGTCTTGTCGTCATTGACCATAAGACCAACTTGTTTCGCCTGTTCTTCAATCGCCGTGAATGCTTCCACAATGCCACGGCGAGAACACGCGATGATATCGATATCATCCGTGTATCCTAACAGCTGGACGGACTTGTAGAAGATAGTGCCTGCCCTGTTGACGCCTGTCCGTCGCACTATCTGCTCCAGCACCAGGTTGAAGAATTCACATGACATCGCATCGCCTTGCCGAAATCCGGTGCATGTTTCAAACGGTTCCGAAGTCCTATAACCGAGTTGCACGGTGCATCAGGTATTTTTTAGCGTGGCGCGACACAACTGGATCAGTTTTCCCGGGATCCCGAATTCGGCCATCGCACCAAACAGTCCTTCACGATGAATGCTGTCATATGCGGCTTTGAAATCGATGAAAAGATGGTGTGTTTGGATTTGAAACTCGATTTTCTTTCCCAGGATTTGTGGAAGTGTGAATATTTGTTCTATAGTCGATTTGCCTGGGCGGAAGCCGCACTGGTAGCTGCCGATTAGTGCGGTGCAAAATGGTTTTAGACGTTCACACAGTATGCTGGACAGGATCTTGTATGCGACATTGAGCGGGGATATACCTCTATAGTTCTTGTAAGAGGTAGGATTGCCTTTTTTGTGGATGGAGCAAATAGAGCTGGTATTCCAGTCGTCGGGCATGATTTCATCATCCCAAATTCTGCAGATTATCTGGTGCATACTCCCTACCAGAACATCGCCGCCTACCTTGAAGAGCTCTGATGGCAAGCCATTTGAGCCTGCGGCCTTGTTATTCTTCAGCTTCTGAATAGCTGTGCCGACTTCTTCGATGCTGGAAGGGAGGACTACTTCAGCGGCTGGAGTTGGGATTTCCTCGGTCCCTACCACTCTCTCTTGGTCATGCTCGTTAAGCAGCTGTTGGAAATGCTGCTTAAATACATCCACTATTCCCTGCGGGTCGGTGACAAGATTACCCTCGCAGTTTCGAAGAGCCTGGGTGCCCTTTTTGAAGCCTCCTGCAAAGCCTTTGGCTTTCTTGTAAAAGGCTCGTGTTGTATGCTTATCCCTAGACTCCTCGATATCCTTGAGCTGGGAGGCTGCGAAGATTGTTTTCTTTTGTCGCAGTAGTTTTTTCTCCTCCCTTCTTCTGGCTCGGTACTCTTCTTGCGCTGCCCTGGTTTTCCTCTGCAGCGCCTTTTGGTACGCCTCGTCGGTTGCTGCCTTTTTCTGCTCACGCTCGCCATCATACCACGGGTTTCTTGTCGGGGGTGGTAGGTATCCTAAGGTGGTTTCGGCTACTTCCTGAATGGCTGAGCGGCAATGCAGCCACATATTATTGGCATTTGTGTTCGACATAGGCATACCGTAGAGTATTTCGCTCAGCTGTTCCCTGTAGACTCCGGTAATCTCCGGTGTGCTCAGGCGCTCAATGTCGAACCTCCTCCTGATGGGCTGGTGCAGCTCTCTGACATTGGACAGTCGAGCTCTGAATCCTGCTGCCACGAGGAAGTGGTCACAGTCGACATTTGCCCCTCTGAATGTTCGCACATCCAGGATGTTTGACGAGTTCCTTGCGTCAATGAGCACATGGTCGATTTGGTTGGCGGTTCGACCGACCGGAGATCGCCAAGTTGCTGTGTGGATTCGCTTACGAGGGAAACTTGTGCTACTTATCACCGTATTACGAGCTGTCGCCAAGTGCGTGAGTCGGAAGCCGCTATCTGTTGTTGTATAGTGGAGGCTGTGCTTTCCGATCACTCCGCCAAGGGTGTTCTCCTTACCGATTTTGGCGTTGAAGTCTCCGAGCACGATTTTAACATCGTACTCCGAACAAGCTCCGTAGGCGTTGTCCGGGAGGTCATAGAAGTTCTCCTTGATAGGGTTTTCAGCCTCGTCGGTAGAGGCGTGTGCACATATAAGGCTGATGTTATAAAATCTGCCTCTGATGCGGATCACAGCCAGGCGATCACTTATAGGTTTAAGGTCGATGACCTTCGACCTTAACCGCTTTCCCACGACAAAACCGCATTCCAGTAAGTGCAATTAATGTCGCAATTTTTCTTCCTCATCATACCGTTTCCTATCCAGCGTATTTCCAGGACCGCAGTAATATCCGCCTTGTACTGCGTGAGGATTCTTTCTAGTTTATGAGCAGCTCCGGGAGTGTACAGGGTTCTGACATTCCAGGAGCATACTCGCAAATCATGTTCCTTTTTCGGCCGTTGTCGTCGTCGGGTATCCGTCCGTGTATCCGAAGCATATCTTGCTCATTCACAAATTTTCTTTTTTTGTTACGTGGGCGGATTGTTAGCCCGCCGCACAACCGCCATTCTGGTCGGGGTTTTGTCGCTGCATACGTTTGTTCACCTCCCAACAGTTCTTGAAGAGGCTATCCAGAGGGTGCCGCGAGGAGGCCGTATGTCAACTTGACCCGGGCATTTAAACGGGGATCGTTGCTGGCATCTCGCCAGGTTATACTCGGCAGAAATATTTTACATGGTGATTGGGGCAATAATGTACGCAACACTAGATGGAGCCCACTAAGCCATTGGTAACCCCTTCGCAAGTTGCTCGCAACTAATAGTCCGCCGTTTCCTACAGGCGGCTCCTATCTCAATCTTATGCTGCTTGACTTACGACTGAGACTGGTTGACACGAACGAATGGTC
This sequence comes from Eumerus sabulonum, assembly GCA_951905685.1. Taxonomy (NCBI): domain Eukaryota; kingdom Metazoa; phylum Arthropoda; class Insecta; order Diptera; family Syrphidae; genus Eumerus; species Eumerus sabulonum. The sequence continues at coordinate 15,550,647 of OX645060.1, forward strand.
AACGAATTGTTTACAGACTGTCGAATACGACATTGTGATCATTGCAGGCTTGCTGCCGTATACTAAGTACCGGACGAGCTTTCAGAAACGACAGAGTACGTTCAAACGCACCTCTAGGATTATAGTAGGGTACGCTGGCTACGCTTTGTCAACCTCCTTAGAGAGCGCTCATTTCGAGCGTCTCCTTTCCACCGAGCAACAGGAATCTATCAAATGACGAGATTGATATCTCAAATAGGGCCAGAACGCGACTATAGACGCACTTTACAGACAGAGTTAGTTAGAGTTAGAGTGGTTTAGGGGTGGGACAAGGTCGCCTGATCACTGCGGCCATTAGTGGGCCTATTGTGATATCCCCCACTTACAGTTCACTCAAAAATCCTGAGTTCATAATAAAGCTTAGTATGCTTATAAGGAAACCTGTGATTATGCGAATCTGACTCCTCAAAAGCATGAGGAGGAACAACTTGGCTTGCCTGCTACCTTCTGTTTGTGACCAGTAGTAATCAGCCGTCTTCCTTAACCAACTGGTTATGCAGCATTTGGTGGTGATGATGGGTATGTCGCAAGAAGGCCGTGGCATCATGAATGGTGATGCGGAACTTTCCTTGCTAGTAGGTCCGCCTTTTCGTTGCCTGTAAGGCCGCTGTGTCCAGGTATCCAAATGAGGTGAACTCTGTTTTTGCTGGCCAGCTGGTGCAGTAGTTGTAGGCAGTCCCATACCAGTTTGGATGTGATTTCATAGCTCTTTAGGGCCAGAAGTGCAGCCTTGCTGTTAGAGAGAATATAAATGTTTTGTGTACCGCACGTAGGATCCACGATTGAAGGAGGGTCTATCCTGCTCCCAGGTGTGTCGATTAGGAAATGGGACCTTGTAGTTTTGGCTTTAGTTGTATCTGGGGTGACAATTGTCTGTGTGAGATATCCTGACGGTTTCATGCCGGTTTAGTTCAGCAAGGATGTCAGGATGAAATAGCCTACAATTAGAGTCATCCTCCGCGACAGTCTGTGGGCGAAGACTATGGCTTCTTTCTTCAGTTGGAGGTGAAGAGGTGGTAGGTCCGTGATGACTTCTAGTGCTGCTGTGGTGGTTGTTCTCATGGCCCCTGTAATACAAATCCAAGCTAGTCTTTGCAGTTTGTTGAGCTTGGCTTGTACTGATACTTGTTTTTTTTCGTGCCACCAGACGGGCGCAGCGTATGCAAGAATTGGTCTGGTGATAGCTGTATATAGCCAGCGGGATATTTGTGCCCCAGTTTTTGCCAGTGCGACTTTTGCTGGTCCATAGAGAGATCCTGGTTTTCTCAATGGTCTTTGTAATGTGAGAGTTCCAAATGATCTATTCGTCTAGAGTTACCCCTAGGTATTTGACTTCTTTTGAGAACTCTATCGCTTCACCAAAGAGCAACCTTTATGCACCAGTTTCCAACAAGGTTTAGTGCCCTTTGGAGGAGTTCCGAGACTGTGTCTTTTAATTTGCCTCTGATTAGGATCACTATGTCATCGGCGTAGCTTTGACATAGAAACCGGGGTGAGAGAACCCCGCCTTGAGGGCATCCTTTCGCGGCACTTACACTGATTTCATTTTCCTAATATTAAGCATGTGTTGGATCCAATTGCATGTGGTGTTGTCTACCCCTGTGCTGAGGATGCAACGTTTTATTTGGGTGTAGTCGGTATTGTCCAAAGCACCCTCGATACCAAAAACGCAATATATCGCAATTTCTTTGTCGCTAAGGGATTTGTTGATCCGGGCTGTTGGCTCCTGCGTGGTTGATTTCCCAGGCTGGTAGGCATATTGGTTACTATGAAGTGGTGATCTTATCTTTTCAGAGCACCGTCCCTAATATGCCTATCCAGACTTTACAGACAGAAAAGTAGACTCCTGACAAAACTTAAACTCTTGTACAGGCAGTTTACCGACAGATAAAACTCGGAGGTCAGGACTCTGAAGTCATTGATTAAATCTCCCACAATTAATCAAAGAAAATTATAAAATATCCATAAGTCTCCACTGGAGCAATATGTCCCCGCAGATTAATAAAATATTTCGGAGAAAAATCAGAATGACATTCAGGATCTAAAGCTTCCGAGACTGTCAGACAGCGAACGTCTATAACGCCAACATTCATCTAGGGAGAGCCGTCTTGGACGACGACTTTTCTGTGATCGAGGCAACCTATGTCTAAGAGGGACAAAGACATCTCTAATCCGGCAGATCTCCGGTCGATAAGGTCTTCGAAGTGATCCATAGGTTACCCGAGGTGAGTACAAGGACATCATTCCGAACAACCAATTTTGTTTCAGGGCAGGACATCGGATATCTAATGGAACAAATGTAAGAACCAATGTACGGATGCCTGCGTAATTGACTTGGAAAAAAAGCCTTTCACACAGAACGGTTAAAAGGACATTGCTACAAGTCTGGCTTGTTGACCTGGAAATAGACATCGTGATTTCTACTTAAACGTTTGATATTAACAATGGCCTTCAATAGGGTACAGTCAACTCGCCGGTCCGATAGCGTACGCAGGTCCAACGATCCACGTCATTGCTACCTTACTCTTAGGGCCTCTAGGGACACTATAAAAAACTGGCGAAAGTTTGTATTCATTGGACCGGCCGTGCGTCAACAAGCAAATTCGTCAATTGTGTGAAAAGTTATATTGATTTGAAAACGAGTGAAATACCTGAAGGAATACGCTATGTGATGCTATTTTACCATAAAAAAGGTAAGAACACTGCAAAAACATGCCGAAAAATGTGTGAAGTGTCCGGTGAGAATGCTCTAAATTAACCCCGGATTTAGAGGAAGTTACTTGATTCCGTTTCGGAAGTTTCGTAGTCAGAGATGCACCCCCGTCTGGTCGGCCAAGCACTGAAAAATCGGCAAAATTTTGTAGCTGGTGGAGCATGAGAGGCACGTAAGGTAAGTGGGTTGAGGTGGCTACCCGACTTGCGCGTCAGGGTACAATTAGAGCGTAGGTGCCATTTTGATGCCACCTAAGGGTGGATGTTCATTTAAATCCAGCTGGCGGGAGTCAAGAAAACTGGTTATGTTGAGGTTAGCCAAACTGAGATTGGCTACCTCTGAGAGGTCGCCGAGGAAGTATTTGCCAAAGGCGCAGAATTTGCGACTTGCCGGTGCTGGGCATTCGCAGAGAAAATGGTGCAGTATTTCCCCTGCGTGGGTAATTTGACAACTGTGGCAGTGGGTGTTAGATTGCAACGTGAGTTCCAATAGGCCAATGGCCGGTGTCTATTGAGGAGGTCATTTGTTTTGTTTTTTAAATATGAGGGACGGGTTTTTCTTGATTTCTTTTATCTAGTAGATTTTGCCCATCTACGAGTGGCTATATTGAAAAAGTGTTGCAGGATGTTGCCTTTGAGAAGATTGAGACGGCGGAACACACACTGTGTGAGTGTGCTGCTCTCTGCCGTCTTAGGAAGCATATCCTTCTCAGCGAAGTTATGACTCCTGAGGGGATCACGTTGGCTCCTACGGGAAGCATTCTCAACTTCATTATGGAAGTAGAGAAGCTCCTCAGCTAATCGGCTAGCAGGCACAATAGATCTGCAAAGGTCGCAGTGCCAAATGCTAATGGTAGCACTAGCCCCAAATAAAAAATTGTGTTATATTGGAACTGCACACACTGAATATGAAAATTGTATTTCTTGGCTATGGGATTGGGGAGAATTGACCATTACGAGCTACTACAACAGTCAATTCGGACATCTATCGTACACAACTCGACCGTTTGAACGGAGCAATCAAGGAAAAGCGACCAGAAGTGGCCAACAGAAGAGGATTTGTGTTCCATTGTGACAATGCCACGCTACACACATTTCTGATGGTCCGGAACAAATTGACGGAATTTGGTTGGGAAATTTTGATGCATCCACCGTATAGCCCGGACCTTGCGCCGTTTGAACAGCACTTGTTTCGGTATATGCTAATCTGTCGTAAAAAACATACGGCATGCGAACATACGACGAAAATTACTTGGCCATGCACCGCGGAAACCTGTTATATCCCTCAATATGTACGTTTCGAGGAAGAGGGTACTTTGAAATCGTGAACGAATGCGCTAGAACTAGTAAGTGGCAACAACATCGCGGAATTAAACATTTTCATGCGTATAGCAAGTAAAAATGGGTAGGTAGCAGGTAGTCCTTTGGTAGGATGGCAAAGGACTAACAAAGGCCTCGTAGGGGTAGCATCTATCCTAACAAAAAAACGAAAAAAACACAATGATATTCGGCTTTGTACGTGGAATGTTAGGTCCCTAAACAGGCCACGTGCAGCCGAACAACTTGCGGACGCCCTAGACCGCTATAAAGCGGACATCACCGCCATCCAGGAAATGCGATGGAATGGACCGGGCATAAAGCGGATGAAAAACTGCGATATTTACTACGGCGACTGCTATAGGGAGAGAGACTAAGGCAAAAAGTCCTAAGCTTTCGGCATGTGAGCGAACGCCTCATAACAATCCGTATCAAGGCAACATTTTTTAACATTAGCCCGATCTGCGTCCACGCCCCCACGGAAGACAAGGATGACTCCGCCAAAGATGAGTTCTACGATCTCCTAGACAGAACGTATGCCCAATGTCCCAGCTATGACATCAAAATTGTACTAGGAGACTTCAATGCTAAGCTGGGTAAGGAGAGCATATTTTAACAAGTCATCGGCAAACATAGCCTACACGACACCACCTCCGATAACGGACACTGGCTGATTGATCTTGCTACGGGGCGAAATCTCCTTCTAGCCAGTACGCGCTTCCCGCACCTCGATATACACAAAGGCACTTGGCGGTCTTTTGATCAATCGACTACCAACCAGATTGATCACATCGCGATCGACGTCAGACACTCCTCCATTATTCTTGATGTTCGAACTTTCCGAGGGGCTAACATCGACTCGGACCACTATCTTGTTGTAGCCAAGATGCGCTTACGGATATCACGAATGCAACGGAGTAGAGTAAGAATACAAAGTTACGACGTCGGAAAGCTACTATCGCCAGAAACCGCTCGTGCTTTTACCGATCGCGTCTCCCTTAAGCTCTCCAATACACCTCAATCCTCCACGCTATCAATAGAAGAGCAGTGGAGCCTTTGCAAACAAGCCCTGAAAAGCTCTGCATCCGAAGTGTTGGGTTTCAAGGCTCCACCACGAAGAAACACCTGGTTCGATGACGAGTGCAGGAGGATTCATACAGCGAAGCAGGATGCATATAAGGCCTCGCTGCATAAAAGAACAAGAGCAGCTCGTGAGCTCTACGAGTTAAAAAGAAGGGAGGAGCATAAGCTTCTTAGAAGAAAGAAGAAAGAGCACGAGAAGCGCGCGATTGAGGATTTGGAGAGGTGTTACTGCAGGCGCGACGTTCGAAAGTTTTATCAACAGATAAAGCGAACAGGCCAAGGTTATAAAGCCAGAACGGAAGCCCGCAGGGATGAGAACGGACACCTAGTAGTAGAACCGCAGTCGATGCTTAGAATATGGAAAAACCACTTCTGCAGACTGTATAACGGCGATGTTAGTCAATATACCGCTGTCAGGCAGAATGATCCATTTGTAATCGACGAAGACCGCAGAGAATTCTGTCCCCCTGACCTCGACGAAGTTAAGATTGCCATATCGAAGCTCAAGTCGAATAAAGCTGCTGGCGCAGACGGACTGTCTGCTGAGCTCTTCAAGGCAGCTCGGAATGACCTGGTTGGGAGCATGCACCAGCTCATCCGTAAGATATGGTTAGAGGAAAGCATGCCCGAGGAATGGAGTCTCAGCATCCTATGCCCGATCCACAAGAAAGGAGACCCTTCTGATTGCGCCAACTATAGAGGAATAAGTCTCCTTAACATCGCCTACAAAATCTTCTCTGCCGTTTTGTGGGAATGCCTGAAGCCTTTTGTAAATAAGCTGATAGGTCCTTATCAGTGCGGATTCGGGCCAGGGAAGTTCACCATCGACCAAATCTTCACACTACGGCAGATACTGGAAAAAACCAATGAATTTCAAGTCGACACTCAATACCTATTTGTCGACTTCAAAGCCGCATACGACAGCGTAATTAGAGACGAGCTATACAACGCTATGTCTACCTTTGACATACCTGCTAAACTCGTCAGACTATGCAGGATGACTTTGGAGAACGCTCGCTGCTCCATCCGAATCGGTGAACACCTTACCGATAGTTTTGATGTCAAAAAAGGATTTAGGCAGGGCGATGCGCTGTCGTGTGATTTCTTCAACATCATATTGGAAATGATTGTGCAAAAATCACTGGCCAATAGAAGAGGCACAATCTATTTCAAATCCTCGCAACTCCTTGCATACGCCGACGATATTGACATAATAGGTAGATCACAGCGAGAAGTCAATGAGGCGTTTGCGAGTATTGAGATGGAGGCGGCGAAAATTGGTTTGGCGGTAAACGAGGGCAAAACTAAATATATGCTGTCATCAAAAAAGGACGCTCAACACCGACGTCTCGGCCAGAACGTTTGTATAGGCAGATATAAGTTCGAGGTAGTTAAGGACTTCGTCTACCTTGGCTCCGCAGTGACCTGGAACAACGACATCAGTTCCGAAATCAAACGCAGAATAACTCTTGCCAATCGCTGTTTCTTTGGGCTCAGGAGGCAACTGAGTAATAGAGCCCTCTCCCGAACGACAAAGTTGACTCTATATAAGACCCTTATCATCCCGGCGCAGAAGCATGGACACTATCAAAAGCGGATGAGGAGGCCCTTGGTCGGTTCGAGAGAAAGATTTTGCGCGTGATTTTTGGGCCTATAAACGCAGACGGGGGATGGTGGAGAAGATTCAAACACGAACTTTACGGGCTGTACAGCGACATGAGCCTAGTCAGGCGTCTACGAATTCAACGCCTAAGATGGCTGGGCCATGTAGAGCGAATGGACACCACAGCTCCAGCCCGGAGAGGCTTTGAATCCAACCCCGAGGGACGAAGAAGCAGAGGACGGCCGCCCTTAAGATGGCGCACACAGGTGGAAGGGGACCTCAGCCAACTGGGTGTGCGGCAATGGAAAAGGCTAGCGAAAGATCGTGCTAGATGGAGGGGCATGTTGGTTGAGGCCCAGGTTCACCCCGAACTGTAGCGCCCACTAAGAAGAAGAAGAGGTAGCAAAAGAAATGAACGATCAAGGCGAAAATGGCAACAATCTAAGAAGAAAATGGCAACAATAACTTACATTGATGCATTGGCTGTATACACACGTTTGACACGTGGAACTTTTCATCTTAAGAAAGGAAAAAATAAACGACAAACACATGGTATGAATCTAGTAATGCAACGTCATAGGATTACTATCGTATGACCTCATCTGCAGGTAGAACATTCGTGAACTTTGTGGAGAAAAGGAAATTCGAAATAGCAACAGAACGACAAGAACATCAAGTCAGAGGTTAGCTCTTGACCCTTTTTTTTGAGTGCAGCTACCGAAGAAGGACGTGATTACTCGTATGATCAATGATTGGAAGGAATGAAAATAATCATGAAGTGTAAGGTCTACATATCTAACGCTGTATGATGTATTTCTAGTGTGGTGCAGTGAACCAAGAGGGTCTCGGGCGTTAGATTCTTCGTAAACCTCTAAACAAACGTTAAGCTCACAAGGCAAATTGATTGAATTACTGGTTTAGCAAATGGTTCAGCCCCAAAGGCCTAGTTTTTATTTTGTAATAATTACATATACTTACGGCCGATACTATTGGAGTCATCCACACCCTCCTGTAGCTGCTTAATCGAAGGAAGTAAATTATTCCGTTGGAAGTGGTACACAACCAACAGGACAATACCATACGAAGCCACATTTTCGTTCAGTTGAATGCGTTCAACCAACTTTTTCAGCAACAATGTCACACTTCGAGCTGTGAATGAAATCAACAATTATTTCATACTCTCCAAAACACTAAGATTCCAATCTCAATACTCACCAAGCGGCTGTAAATTAAACAAATACTGCAACAACATCGTATTACAGTAGCCCAAGCTGTTTGTGAATCCAATATCACAATACAATCCCGTGGGCACGTGCATGACTTTAATAATTGGCACGCGAGCACCCTCAACAGCTATGATATTCTGCCATTTTTCACTTTTCGTCAATAATTTTTCAACAGACTTCACTGTCGATCTTGTCCCATCTGTCGACCTATTCTCGAAGATATTAAACGTTCCTCCGATGTCAACGAACATATCCAGATCCGACTGTGCACTAGCAGTGCCACAAATACGAGATCCGAACTGGTAAACTCGTACCTTCATATCCGAATATTCCGGTTTAATCAATTCCACAAGATCATTCTCGATGGTGTGGTACTCGGGAATATTGATAAGCTTCATTGCCGTCGCAAGGTTTTTCGTGAGAAATAGTTCCAACTCATTTGTTAGCAGATTTTTGGCCTCTGCACGAACGAAAGAATGTTGAATTGTGAGCTTGCACGTGTGATTGAATAACTACTTACTTTTGGGCAATATGGGATCTGTACTTAGGTTGGATGAGATCTGCATTTGTGTGTTTTTTCTACGCCCGCCAATGCATTTATCTTTTACATGAGCTTGTATACAATCTACTGAATTGCCTATCTGAACCTAGTGTCGGGGAAGAGAGGACAATTAGTTCACATTTTAGCCAGTAACGGGCGATAGATGGGTTTACTTTGCAATGCTGACAGAAGAATGTCCTCTTTACACCGAGATCACTAACATCATTTGGCGTTAACTGCTTAAGTTTGCGCAGTGTAACGTGCTTGGGTCGGCTGTTTAGAAAATCCTCGATGCCCAACACCACTCGCATAAGATTCGCACAAAGCGTCGCATCAATGGTTTTGTTCTTGCCTCGAAAACGATTTAACTCGAGCAGAAAATGTTGAGCTTCGTAATTAAGCGCCTCGATCTGGAAACGTAAACAATAAACATAGTGGAAAGAACAATAAAACAAAGACAAAAACGAAGAGAACAATATTCACTTACTTGTGCAGCGGTTTTATCCATGGTAGCGCTTTCTCACAGCAACTAAAAACTGTTTATAATTCTCCTTCTAACAACCACCACACAATATCACTGATAAATCACTTCTGATCGCTTGTATGATTGTGTAATACCTGGTTATCTGGAGATCCTGATCTGATCCTGTTGTTATCAAACTATTGTACGGGGAAACACAGATAAGTTGACGGCGTAGTGACAGCAATTGACAGATCTCTTGTGGCAGTTGCCGGTGCTGGTTTTAGGGTGGCAATGGAGGAAAGTGATTGTTCGCTTAACCCCCGAACGCATTTCATTTCAAAATTTTATTATAAAAAAATAAATCATTAGCAAAAAAAAATAAATACAATATTAAATGTTAAACGCCAAAGTTCGGCATCCCTGTATGCCATTGGCGGGACAAATGTGTCATTTTATGCAAGATGTTGTAACAAAAGTATTCGACCAAAAACCGAGAGTTGTCACGCTACAATTCCGACTTTTTTACGCGAACAGCTTCTTGCAAACGACTTGCAACGCTCACATTATATTCTTTATTGACAATTTGACCCGGAAGAAACTCAAATCGCACATCACAATAATCGAAGAAAACAGTTAACATGGCCTTGATTTTTTATCTTTCCTCACCTTTAGCACAACACTGACTTGATTTATCGCTTGTTTCCGGGTCATAAGCATGTGTTCAAGTCTAATTTCCTGTAATAATGCGTTTCATGTTGTCCTAATACTCAGAAAGCATTGTTTCACACACTTCAACGCGACAATGTTTTTTCGGCGTCTGAGTTCCAAAATATTCTTTAAAATGGTATTGACTGATCTGTGTGAAATTCCAGCCTTATTATCGAGCACGAAGCTTACATTCAAAAACTTTCCGGTCTCCCAGGTCAAGGATATCGAGGAGTACGGGCCTTTTATAAGAAAGCTAAAAGCCTTGCAAGGGGCTTCGAGAAAGGCAACCAGACTTTTCGAAAATGTATTTAAGCAGCATTTCCAGCAGCGGCTTAATGAACATGACCAAGAGAGAGTGGTAGGAATTGACGAAACCCCAACTCTAGCCGCGGAAGTAGTCCTCCGACCCAGCATGTTCTGGTAGGGAGCATGCACCAGATCATCTGTAGAATTTTAATAGATGAAAGCCTGCCCGACGGCTGGAACATCAGCTCTATTCGCCCAATCTACAAAAAAGGCATACAAGATCCTGTCCAGCGTACTGTGTGAACGTCTAAAGCCCTTTTGCACCGCACTAATCGGCAGCTACCAGTGCGGCTTCCGGCCTGACAAATCGACCATAGACCGAATATTCACACTTCGACAAATCCTAGACCAGCGACCAGCGAGTTTCAAATCTCTTTATCGATTTTAAAGCCACATACGACAGCATTCATCACAAAGAATCGTTTGATGCGATGGCCGAATTCGGGATCCCAGGAAAACTGATCCGGTTGTGTCGCGCCACGCTAACAAATACGTGATGCACCGTGCAGTTCGGTTTTAGGACCTCTGAACCGTTTGAAGCTTGCACCGGATTTCGGCAAGGAGATGCAGAGGACAAAGTACATGCTTTTAAGCAAAAACCGATCCGTCGCTCACCACCTGGGACAAAATATAACGGTTGACACCTCCAATTTCGAGGTGGTTAATGAGTTTGTCTACCTTGGGGCAAATGTAAACTCCACAAACGACACCATAGTGGAGATCCGGCATAGAATCGCCCTTAGCAACCGCTGCTACTTCGGTTTGTCCAAACAACTTGGGTCAAAACTCCACACTCGAAGAACCAAAGTCATGCTTTACAAAACGCTTATATTGCCAGTCTTGCTCTACGGAGCCGAAAGCTGGACGGCAAGCAGGACAGCGGAGCTGCTCCTTGGCTTCTTCTAAAGAAGAATTCTGCGACGGTCCTCTCTGCGAGGAAGGTGAATGGAGGAGAAGACGTAGATATAGTCCGGAAGGCAAAGATTCATCGACTAAATTGGCTCGGCCGCATCGAGCGCATGAATACCATTGCTCCAGCTAAGAGGGTCTTCAACTCCGAGCTTCCTGGTTCGAGAAGAAGAGGAAGACCGAACCTCCGATAATTGCGGATGTAAGACAACTTGGTCTTGATAACACGAAGCAGCGTGCCCGGAATCGTTAAGGATGGAAGGCAGCTATAGCTCAGGCTCAGATCCTCCATGGACTGCTGCCGCTGCCTCTCACTATTTACACCCAAACTAGGCTTAGAAGGTAATGAACGAATTTTAGTAGCAGAGGGTACGGTCCTCCGCGAAGGATATACTTACTTATATGGCGCTACAGTCCGGTGGGAACCTGGGCCTCAACCAATAAACTTCTTCAGGTGGCACGGTCTTTTTCACCGGACCTGTGTGCGCTACCTTAAATTCGGTAATATTCTGCTGCGTGGTCCCTCGGGTTTGGACTCGAAGACTCTTCGGACCGGAGCTTTGTTATCCATTCGCTCTACATGGCCTAGCCATCTTAGACGTTGGATCTGTAGACATCGTACTAGGCCGATTTCGCTGTACAGCCCGTATAGTTCGTCATTGTATCTTCTCCTCCACCCCCTGCTTATGCAAACGGGAGCATAGATTCTTATTTCTTCTTTTGTGGCGTTACAGCCCATGAAGGGCCAGAGCCAAGCTTATCTCAATGTGATTTGTTTTGTACACAGGTGAAAGGGACCTACAGTTTAATGCCGATTCCGAACGGCGTTGATTGATAAGCTTTTTCATGGCAAGTATACTACGGGGGGTTTTGCCAGTACCCCGCCGAGGAGGGACACCGCGAACAAACATTCGATGGCGATGGTGTTATCGGGATCCGAACTCGCTCATCGTGCGGCAGAGTCCAACACACTAACCACTGCGCCACGGCGCCCTCGCATAGGGATTGAACGCAGAATTTTCCTCTCGAAACGACCAAGGGTCTCTTCATCCGCTTTTGTTAAAGTCCAGGCCTCTGCGCCATAAAGGAGGATCAGGCTGATTAAGGTTTTGTCCATCGCAATTTTGGTCTTTCTCAATTGTCTCTTGAGCCCAAAGAAGTAGCGGTTGGCAAGAGTAATTCTGCGTTTGATTTCAGCGCTGGTGTTATTGTAGCTGGTCACTAGTGAGCCAAGGTAGACGAAGTCCTTGACCACTTCGAATCTGTAGCTGCGAAATGTGACGTTCTGGCCCAAGTGTCCATATTGTGCGTCTTTTTTGGATGAAAGCATATATTTTGATTTACCCTCATTTACCGAAAGATCAATTTTGGCCGCTTCGGCTTCAATGCTTTCGAGCGCTTTATTGCCATCTCGCTGGGTTCGTCCAATTACGTCAATGTCATCCGCGTACCCAAGTCCTTGCGCAGACTTGAAATAGATCGCACCTCTTGTGTTGGCGAATAAGTCTCGTATGATATTTTCAAGTACGATGTTTAAGAAGTTACATGACAGTGCGTCACCTTGTCTAAATCCTTTTTTAACATCAAAGATCTCGGTTAATTTGCTACCTACCTTAATGGAGCAGCGAGAGCTCTCCATTGTCATTCTGCATAATCTGACGAGTCTTGCAAGGATGTTAAAACTAGACATGGCTCCGTATAGCTCGTCTCTATGCACACTGTCATACGCGGCCTTGAAATCTTCTCCAAGATCTGCCGCGGTGTGAATATTTGGTCTATTGTGGATTTACCTGGCCTTAAACCACACTGTTACGAACTTATAAGATTATCCACAAAGGGTTTCAGGCGTTCACACAGTATAGCAAGAAGATCCTTCCATATTCTCAGCATCGACTGTGACTCTACTACTATTTGCCGTCTTCATCCCTACAGGTTTCTGCTATGGCTTTATAGCCCTCGTAAAACCTGCGAGCATTATTCCTGTGATAACATCTCTTCATCTCCTCCTTAAAAGCGTGTGTACTTCTCTCCGTTTCTGCTCGTAATGTTCACGAGTGGCTCTCGTCCATCTATGTAGCATGGCTTTGCAGGCGGTTTGCTTTGCTACATGGACTTGCCCTCATTGCTCATCAAACCAGGGGCTTCTAGTTGGCGGTGGCTTGAAACCCAACACATCAGAGGCAGCGTCTCTGATGACACGCTGGCAATGCTGCCACTATTGTTCTGTGGGTTGTTCCGGTTTTATTGGAGTTTGAGAGAGCTTGAAGGAGACACGATCGGCAAAGATTCTGGCAGTCTCTTGCGATTGTAGCTTTCCGACGTCAGACTTACGGTGTCCTACTCGATTCCTAAGCATTCTTGATATCCTCATACGTACCTTGGCTACAACAATGTAGTGATCCGAGACGATGTTGGCTCCTCAGAAGGTTGGTATTGGAAGAGTCTAACGTCATCGCAACGTGATCAATCTGATTGGTGGTAGACTGATCAGGTGATCGTCAGGTTCCTTAGCGAACATTGAGATGCGGGAATCGTGTGACTGCCAGAAGGACATTGCGCTCCGCCAGAAAGTCGAGTCCGTTTTCGGACGTGGTGTCTTGTATGCTATATTTCCCCGTGATCGCCTCAAATATGATCTCTTTGCCTAATTTCGTAATAAAATCTCTTAGAACTATTCTGTCGTAGCTGGGACAATGGGCATAGGTTCGGTCTAGGAGATCGTAGAATTCTTCCTTGAGTATATCGTTCTTTTCTTCGGTTGGGGCGTGAGCGAATATCAAGCTAATGTTTCCAAATTTAGCTTTAATGCGGATTGTTATGAGGCGTTCGTTCACATCTCGGAAGCTTCTTGGATTGCGGTTATATCTGCTTTATAGCAGTTGAGGGTTTGCTCCAATTGGTCGCCTGCACCCGGTCTGTTTAGCGACCTCACATTCCAGGTGCAGACTCTCAAGTCCGTTAGTCGTTTTCAGGGGTCGTCAGCTTTGTATCCGTCCGTATCCGAGGCTTGTAGTTTTTTCGGAACAAGTGTTTTTTTCCGTGCTAGGGATGTTACCCCCCAACCTCCAACCTGGAGGGCCAGGTCCCTCTTTCCCCAGGAAAAACGGGTTGGATCGCTGCATACATTGGTTCACTTCCTGGCGGGTGCAAAGACAGCTATCCAGGGGAGGCCCAGCGGATGATGTGTGTCAACTTGGATTGAGCAGGAATAGAGATCGAAGCTGGCGTTTGCTATGTTATACGCGATCACTTTCTTTGCTCTGTTTGCTCGCTCCCTTCTCCCCTAGAAGTGACATACAAGAGGTACTTTATAAAAATAAGAAAGAATATGGGAGACAAAACGGAGCCCTGTGGAACACCATCATTTATAAACTGTATGTCGGATTTGAATCCGTCCAAAATAACTTGAATTGAATGATTTGAAAGCTAGAGGGCATGGGCTCGGACATACAGGGTAAAGTTGTTGATCGCTCTCAACCTGGCGAGATGCCAGCAACGATCCCTGTTCAAATGCCCGGGTCAAGTTGACATACGGCCTCCTCGCGGCGCCCTCTGGATAGCCTCTTCAACAACCGTTGCAAGGTGAACAAACATATGCAGCGACGAAACCCTGACCAGAATGGCCGTTGTGCGGCGGACTAACAATACGCCCACGTAAAAAAAAAAACAAAGTTATGAATGAGCAAGATATGCCTCGGATAGACGGACGGATACCCGACGACGACAACGGCCGAAAAAGGGACACGATTTGCGAGTATGCTCCTATGCTCCTGGAATGTCAGAACCCTGTACACTCCCGGAGCTGCTCATAAACTAAAAGGAATCCTCACGCAGTACAAGGCGGATATTACTGCGGTCCAGGAAATACGCTGGATAGGAAACGGTATGATTAGGAAGAAAAATTGCGACATTTATTACAGCTGTCACAAAAGGTTGCACTTACTGGGATGCGGATTTGTCGTGGGAAAGCGGTTAAGGTCGAAGGTCATCGACTTTAAGCCTATAAGTGATCGCCTGGCTGTGATCCGCATCAGAGGCAGATTTTATAACATCAGCCTTATATGTGCACACGCCCCTACCGACGAGGCTGAAGACCCTATCAAGGAGGACTTCTATGACCTCCTGGACAACGCCTACGGAGCTTGTCCGGAGTACGATGTAAAATCGTGCTCGGGGACTTCAACGCCAAAATCGGAAAGGAAAACACCCTTGGCGGAGTGATCGGAAAGCACAGCCTCCAGGATACAACAGCAGATAACGGCTTTCGACTCATGGACTGTGCGACAGCTCGTAATGCGGTGATAAGTAGCACAAGATTCCCTCGCAAGCGAATCCACACAGCAACCTGGCGATCTCCGGACGGTCGAACCGCCAACCAAATCGACCATGTGCTCATTGACGCAAGGCACTCGTCAAACATCCTGGATGTGCGAACATTCAGAGGGGCAGATGTCGACTCTGACCACTTCCTCGTAGCAGCAAGATTCAGAGCTCGAGGAGGTTCGACATTGGGCGCCTGAGCACACCGGAGGCTACTAGAGTCTACAGGGAGCAGCTGAGCGAAAGACTCTACAGTATGCCTACGTCGAACACAAATGCCAATAATATGTGGCTGCATTGCCGATCAGCCATTCAGGAAGTAGACGAAACCACCTTAGGGTACTTACCACCCCCGACAAGAAACCCGTGGTATGATGGCGAGTGTGAGCAGAAAAAGGCAGCAACCGACGAGGCGTACCAAAAGGCGCTGCAGAGGAAAACCAGGGCAGCGCAAGAAGACTACCGAGCTAGAAGAAGGGAGAAAAAAAACTACTGCGACAAAAGAAAATAATCTTCGCAGCCTCCCAGCTCAAGGATATCGAGGAGTCTAGGGATAAGCATAAAACACGAGCCTTTTACAAGAAAGCCAAAGGCCTTGCAGGAGGTTTCAGAAAGGGCACCCAGGCTCTTCAAAACTGCGAGGGTAATCTTGTCACCGACCCGCAGGGAATAGTGGATGTATTTAAGCAGCATTTCCAGCAGCTGCTTAACGAGCATGACCAAGAGAGTGTCGTAGGGACCGGGGAAATCCCAACTCCAGCCGCTGAAGAAGTCCTCCCACCCAGCATCGAAGAAGTCGGCACAGCTATTCAGAAGCTGAAGAATAACCAGGCCGCAGGCTCAGATGGCTTGCCATTAGAGCTCTTCAAGGCTGGTGGCGATGTTCTGGTAGGGAGCATGCACCTGATCATCTGCAGAATTTGGGAAGACGAAAGCATGCCGGACGACTGGAATACCAGCTCTATTTGCTCCATCCACAAAAAAGGCGATCCTACCTCTTGCAAGAACCCTGCTCAATGTCGCATACAAGATCCTGTCCAGCGCACTGTGTGAACGTCTAAAGCCATTTTGCACCGCACTAATCGGCAGCTACCAGTGCGGCTTCCGGCCCGGCAAATCGACTATAGACCAAATTTTCACACTTCGACAAATCCTGGAAAAGACCAACGAGTTTTGAATCGATACACACCATCTTTTCATCGATTTCAAAGCCGCATGCGACAGCATTAATCGTGAAGGACTGTTTGGTGCGATGGCCGAATTCGGGATCCCGGGAAAACTCATCCAGTTGTGTCGCGCCACGCTAAAAAATACGCGATGCACCGTGCAACTCGGTTCTAGGAAATCGGAACCGTTTGTAACATGCACCAGATTTCGGCAAGGAGATGCGATGTCATGTGACTTCTTCAACCTGGTGCTGGAGCAGATAGTGCGACAGGCAGG
This sequence comes from Eumerus sabulonum, assembly GCA_951905685.1. Lineage (NCBI taxonomy): Eukaryota > Metazoa > Arthropoda > Insecta > Diptera > Syrphidae > Eumerus > Eumerus sabulonum. The sequence continues at coordinate 15,567,317 of OX645060.1, forward strand.
CGTCAACAGGGAAGGCACTATCTTCTACAAGTCCGTCCAGCTGCTAGGATACGCGGATGATATCGACATCATCGCCTGTTCTCGCCGTGCCATTGTGGAAGCTTCACGGCGATTGAAGAACAGGCGAAACGAATTGGTCTTAAGATCAATGAGGACAAAACGAAATACATGCTGTCAAGCAAATACCAATCCGTCGCTCACCACCTGGGACAAAATATAATAATTGACAGCTACAATTTCGAGGTAGTTGAGGAGTTTGTCTACCTCGGGGCAAACGTAAGTTCCACAAATGACACCACAGTGGAGATCCGGCATAGAATCGCCCTTGGCAACCGCTGCTACTTCGGCTTGTCCAAACAACTGGGGTCAAAACTCCTCACTCGAAGGACTAAAGTCATGCTTTACAAAACGCTCATTCTGCCAGTCTTGCTGTATGGAGCCGAAAGCTGGACGATTAGCAGGACAGCGGATCTTGGGTTCTTTCGAAAGAAAAATTCTGCGCCGGATATTTGGTCCTGTCGGTGAGGAAAGTGAATGGAGAAGAAGACACAACCGCGAACTCTATGAGCTGTACAAGGATGTGGATGTAGTCCGGAATGCAAAGATCCGTTGACTACACTGGCTCGGCCACATCGAGCGCATGGACACCAACGGTCCAGCTAAGAGGGTCTTTGACTCCGAGCCTCCTGGTTCGAGAAGAAGAGGAAGACCGAACCTCCGGTATTAAGACCAAGTAATCGCGGATGTAAGACATCTTGGTCTTGATAACTGGAAGCAGCGTGCCCGGGACCGTCAAGGATGGAAGCCAACTATAGCTCAGGCTCAGATCCTCCATGGATCGCTGGCCTGATAAGTAAGTAAGTAAGAAAGCTAGTGTCTATTTCATTGAAGAAGAGACTCATCGATCCTAAAAGCTTGCGTTCTCAACAAAAGGGCCTTGTACCAAACCCTGTGAAATGCTTTCGAAATATCCAGTGCAATAAATGGCAATACTAAGTGAGTACGCTTGACTCTTGCACATGTCACAATTCACGCGTGAGCTGTCAGAAACAGAACCTTGCAAAAACAAACAGCAAAAAAATCACTAAACAATTCTTTTAAACTAATTTCCCATTATTAAAAGAAACACTGAATGCATCCATCAATCGCGCCCATCTACACCCCTCATTCAAATAAACTGTCACCGCAAAGCGGCCATTGTGTCTTTTTCACTAGCTGACAGCTAATTTTTTATCTAGGTGAAGTGAATATTTCTTTGACCGAAAAGAAATAAGAAAATAAGAAAAAATCAATTCTTAAAGGATAAATAAAACTAGTGTTTCCACCATGGAAGTGGACCAGCCCAATGGGAGTGATTTAGAGCCAGTGGGGCACGAGCAAAATGACGCAAATCAATCGGCTGCCGTCGATGAAAAATGTGCCGTGAATGGGGATGAAATCGATGAAAAACCTCCAGATTCGACACAAAGTGTTGATGCGTCGCCAAGTGAAAATCATGACGAAAGGTGAGTTCTAATTGCTGTAGAATTTAGGTGGCACAGTTGCTTGGTAGCACATTGTATGATGTTTGTTTATTGCAGTCGGCCAGTGGCACACCAATCGCCGGTTGGTAAGTTTTGGAATAAATCATTCAATGGCGGACCACCGCCCAGTCGAGGACGAGGCGGAGGAAATTCATTCTATCGGGGTCGTGGCGGTCGACATGGAGGACCGAATCACGACACGAACTGGCAAGGAGGTAACGATGGAAACAATTTCAATTCGTTTAATGGGCCACCCCCTATTGAGCTGTGGGTCGAGACAAAGTCAGAAGACTCTAAGCCATATTATTACCATGCGATCACCAGGGAAACCACATGGACCCGTCCCGATGGACCGAACATTAAGGTTATGACGCAAGCTGAAATCGAGGAAATGAACAGTAAAAATCAACAGATGCAGCAACAACAGCAAAGTATGGATGCATCCAATCAGGAGAAGAACAATCGCGATGACGTAAACAAGCCCATGGACGGTGCTCCAGTCGAACAGCAAAGGCCAGACATGCAACATCCGCCTCCAATACAGCATCAGCCACCACCACAACACACTATGCCACAACAGCATCAGCATCCGCCCCAACAGCCGCACCACCATCAACCGCCGCCACAAATGATGCCTCCACAGCAGCATGCGCAACCGCCACCGCAGCATCAACAGCCACCACCGTACTTTCAGAGCATGCATCCGCCCAATTTCAATCAGCCCCCGTTTGGCATGCCGCCGCCGGGCTATGGTGGTTACCAACCGCCATGGGCTATGCCATGGAATATGCAACATCACATTCCGCCGCAAGAGAAGCCCGCCAAGAATCTCATCATTAAACCCGGCGTTATCGATCCAGCTGTCATTGCGCGAGCCGCCGAATGGTCCGAGCATCGTGCTCCTGACGGCCGACCATATTACTATCATGCTGGCCGCGGAGAGAGTGTTTGGGAGAAGCCACAAGCTATTCGCGACATGGAAGCCGCCAGGATGGCAGCCCATTCAGGGGCTAGTCCACAAACAGCGGCACCACCGCCCATAAGTCAACCACACCACATTCTTCCCAATCCGCATATGCATATGGCCGTTCAAGCACCCGTCCCATTCGATCCCTCGGTGGCATACAACAATGCTGCGAAGGCTGTAGCTGCTGACCAAACCATCAAAATGGCTGAGCTGAAAGAGTCGAAGGAAAAGGCGGCCGCAATAGCCGCCGACATTGAACGCAAGAAGAAGGAAGAAGAGAAGAAAAACGCAGCGGCCAGCAAGCCAGTTGACAAGAGTCGACCCATTTCGAGTACACCAATTGCTGGCACACCATGGTGTGTTGTGTGGACCGGCGACGGACGAGTGTTCTTCTACAATCCTTCCACACGAACGTCAGTGTGGGAGCGACCCGAAGAATTACTACAACGCGAGGACGTAGATAAAGCAGTTTCCAATCCACCGGAACAATTAAAGGGAATTGTGAAGAAGGAAAACTCACCGCCCGTTATCAAGATGCCAACGATATTGGACATTAGCAACAAGAATGGTGAATCAATAAAAATTCGTACCGAATCCGAATCCAGCGTGGAAGAGGTACCGATCAAGAAGGCCAAACTAGCTGGCGGTAAGTACAATGGAATGGAAGTGGTATTTTGTTATTATTCATTTTATGCTAATTTTCTAGACGTCAAGGCTGTGAAAAAGTCACCGAATGAGGCAGCGAATGACGCGGCTGTTGAGGCAGAAGTTCGGGCAGCCAAGGAACGAGCACTAGTGCCTTTGGAGACGCGGGTCAAACAGTTCAAGGAGATGTTGCGCGAGAAAGACGTAAGTTTTGAATAGAATTTTTCAAATGCCAGTTTGCATTTGCATGTATGATCAGTGGATGGGAGTAGAACAAATATCAGTAGCTTGGCTCGTAGGACTAGAGGGTCAATGGGATTATTGAAATTCCTTCTCGCTGTGACAGGACTTCTCGTGAGTAACCAATTTATTGAGATATACCACGTTGATTTGAAGCTGACATGCTGGTCAGCCTGCAAAAAACTAACAAATTAGTACTGATTGGTTAGTCCCTTCACCGTTTGCGTTTCTGATTTCTACAGGGATCTGAATAGAATGCAAAAACCTTGAAATGAAACAAATCTGAGGTCTGCTTTTACGAGCAGTTTATATGGGGGGGTGGACTAAAAGGCATTCCCATCCCGATATCCAAAGAAGCTAAATAATAGGGAGTTAACTTAACCTAGACAGCAAGCTTCTTTGGTCAAAGCATGTTGAGTCGAAAATCACCAAAGCGCTGTCAGCGTTCCGGCAATGCAAAGGTGTCTTTGGCAAAACATGGGGTTATACACGGGAATGATAAGACCGATCATCTAATATGCATCGGTTGTGTGATGGACTAGACTAACACGCAAACACGTCGTAGCGTCTTTCATCGAACTCCAAAGAACGGTTGGTCTCAGCTGTACGGGGGCTTTCCCCCGTTCTAGATGCTATGATGAAAAATTTGAAGGAGCTTCAGTGAGCTAAGGGATTCGGCACACACCACGTCGGCTCCAAGGGTGCGCCACCGTATGCGAGCAAAGGCGGGATAATAACAGAGGAAATGCTCTGCTCAGCATCATCCTCCTCTTCGCCACATGCAGCACAGGTAGGCGTCTCACTGATGCCGAGCACGTAGAGATGCTTGGCAAAAGTGTAATGGCCCGTGATAACTCCCACAAGAGTTCTGCAGTCGATTCTCCTTAGAGACAGGAGGAATGCTGCAGATTTTTTGCAGACATCAGGGCATACGCGCTTAGTCATCCTGCAACCCGGGCAATCCCTCCATCTACGGTTGTGTGTGTTAAATACACAATCGTTAATGTAGGAATTTACCGTGGACGCAGGTAGACCTAGAGCGGGTTCAGGTCCTGAGAAGCTCTCCTCTGAACCCATTCTAGCGAGTTCATCAGAAGACTCATTTCCTGGGATCCCAGAGTGGCCTGGAACCCATACAAGCCTTAATGAATTTAGTCTGCCGACTCTGTTCAAGAAGGACTTGAGTTCAAGCACTAATTTGGAGCTAGTTAAGGGGTTACACACAGCTTTTAGTGCAGCTTGGCTGTCACTACATACGCATATGCTTTCCTCCTTCCACCTGTGCTTCACAACATAGTGCATGGCCATTAGGATTGCGTATATCTCTGATTGGAAGACAGACGCATATTTTCCTAAGGAGAAGTGAAGTCGGATGTTTTCGCGCTCAAAGAAGACCCCAGCACCGGACCCCCGCCCAGATCTGGAGCCATCCGTGAAAATGCGAAGACTATCCTTTCCAGGTTCAGTATCCAGCCATAGCCAATCCTGACGCCATGGAAACTCGACTGTGAAATTACGACGCAATAGGATAACGGGCGTCAGTGCGTCAGAAGGCATGTCCATGAGACAGGGGTCGCAGGACAATTCTTGCGCAAGCACACCGTTATTCCTATGCGAGTTGTACCAAAAGCCATTTCTCTTCAGACGAGACATGGCTTTCAGAGCACACCCTCTGATAAATATATCAAGAGGTGGAAGGTTCATCATAACATCTAGAGCAGCGCCCGGCGTGCTGGGAAAAGCCCCCGTGCAGCTGAGACAAACCGTTCTTTGAAGTTTGGTGAAAGAGGCTACGACGTGTTTGCGTTTTAGTCTGTTCCACCAGACAACCGATGCATATGAGATTATGGGTCTTATCATTGCCGTGTAGATCCAAAGGACCTTTGCCGGCGATAAGCCCCATGTTTTGCCAAAAGCTCCTTTGCATTGCCAGAAAGCTGACAGCGCTTTGGTGGTTTTTGACTCAACATGTTTTGACCAGAGAAGCTTACTATCTAAGATGACTCCTAAATACTTAGCCTCCTTGGATATCGGGATGGAAGTGCCTTTTAGTACCAGCTGAGTCATGTCAGTATTTTTCCTCCTTCTCGTAAAGAGAACGACATCGGCCTTAAGAGGATTGACTGACAGCCCATTTCTGGTACACCAATCATCGATCACATTTAGCGCCGCCTGTGCTTTGCGACGGACAGTCGCCAAACATGAGCCGACAGAAAGAATGGCGACGTCATCCGCATAGACCTGGGCGTAGATTCCAGAGGCATTGAGAGCATCAAGCAGGGAATCGACCACCATGCACCATAACAGCGGAGAAAGGACGCCACCTTGAGGGCAGCCCCTGTTTACGCCAGATTTGACACACTGGTCGGGGCCTGCATCAGCGGTCAATGTCCTGTGCATGAGTATTGCTTTGATCCAAAGGACCAGTGCTTTATCTACGCCATGATGTCTGGCAGCGTTACATATGCTGTCAAAAGTTGCGTTATCAAAAGCTCCCTCAATATCGATGAAAATGCCCAGCGCATACTCTTTCCTTTCGAGCGCACATTCAATACGCCCAACTAGGTTCTGAAGCGCAGTCTCGCAAGATTTTCCGCGCTGGTTAGCATGTTGCATATCCGAAAGATGGTGCATTCGAAGGGCAACTTTTCACACGTGCAACTCTACCAGTCTCTCCATGCTTTTCAGCAGGAAGGATGTTAGACTAATTGGTCTGAAGCTCTTGGCAAGTGAGTAGTCCTCTTTTCCTATTTTGGGAATGAAGACCACTTCACTGTGCGCCAAGGAATGGGTATGTGAGCAAGTGCTAGACTAGCAGTGAAAATTCTTTTCAGAGTAGGAAGCAGCTGCCTTATACCTTTTTGCAGCATAACAGGATATATCCCGTCGGTGCCCGGCGATTTGAAGCCATCGAAGGATGCCACAGCAAATTCAATAGCTTCAGTCGTAACCACGCGCGACGCAATATACCAGCTACGCCGAGTTATTTTCATCGTTTCAGTTGCAGTTTCCCTTGAAGGAGTGTGCAACGAGCGGATGTCGATCTGATTTCCCGGGAAATGAGTCGCAAACAGTAAACTAAGAGTTTCCGCTTTAGACTCAGTAAAGGTACCATCAGATTTTCTGAGTGCGTCTAGCCTAGTCGGTTTTCCCCGTTTGAGGACTTTAACCAACTTGCTAGTCGCACTCAGAGACTTGATCTCTTCGCAGAAGGTCCTATAAGAATCGTTCTTCGATTTACGAATAAGTTTCTTATATTCTTTCTGCTTCGACCGATACTTGTTCCAGTAATCTTCCGAATTTGATTTGAGCGATCTATTCAGAAGAATTCTGGCTTCCCTGCGAAGACTTTGGAGCTCGGCATTCCACCAGGGAACCGATTTCCTGCTGGTAGGTTTGCTGTCAGGACATGCGAGTTCAAAACAACTGGTGATGACGCTATTTAGGTTATGAACAGCGTTCTCTACCAATTGTTTCGTTCTAAGCTTAGGTAGGGCCTGAGTGGATTTCTCAAGCTCCTCTCTAAACCGTACCCAGTCTAGGTTGCAAGGAAGAAATCTCACAACCCAATCGGAATTCGATATATTTATGGTCCGACAGCGTAGCATCAGGCAAGACTCGCCAGTTAGTGATGTCCTTCACATATCTGTTGGATAGGGTCAGGTCAATCACCTTCTGTCGTCTTGTCGTAACAAACGTTGGTTGAGAGCCAACATTGTTGATGGTAAGGTCAGACGAGAGAATGAAGTCCAACAGAGGGTCCCCCCTTGTGTTACACTTGCTGCTGCCCCAAGCAGTGTTTCAGTGTTTGTTTCAGAGACTTCCTTCGGTGGTGGAGGTAGTAACGAATCGTAGGGAAAGTAGGCAGACGCAACGACGAAGTGTTCTATTGCTCCGTGCGTTTTGTAGATTACTCGAGCAGCCACCAGATCTTGTCCACAAAAGTGCCCAAGTTTGGTTGCCGATAGTGAATTCGATATGATCAGGCCGACCCTAGGCCTTTCGTGATCCTACAATCACTGTCTCATGAATATGCCTTCCGAAGCAATGACACCTGCCATTCTTTTGCGCTATAATTTCACAGTCAAATTTCCATGACGTCAGGACTGGCTCTGGCCAGATACTGTACTTGGAAAGGATTGCCTTCGCATTTTCACAGATGGCTTTAAGTCTGGGCTGGGGTCCGCCGTTGGGGTTTTCTTTGAATGCAAAAACGTCCGACTGGACTTTTCGTTAGGAAAATATGCGTTTGTCTTTCAGTCAGAGATATGTATGTATGTATGGTGGCGTTACAGTCCATGAAGGACCTGAGTCGAGCTTCTCTCAATCACCCATGTTGTGATTTCATTTTCCCATAGGTGAAAGGGACCTACAGTTAATTGCCGGTTCCGAAGGGCGAATTTCGGGAAGCTTTTCATGACAATTATACTACAGGGGGTTTCGTCAGAACCCCGCTGAGGAGAAACACCGTGAAAAACACGTTCGATGACATGGCTGTGCCGGGATTCGATCCCGTGTCAGAGGCCAACACACTACCCACTGCGCCACGGTGCTCTCAGTCAGAGATATACGCGATCCTAATGACCATGCATTTTGTTGTGAAGCATAGGTGGAAGGGTAAAAGCATATGCGTCTGCAGTGACAGCCAAGCTGCACTCAAAGCTGTGCCCAACGCTTTAACCAGCTCCAAGTTAGTGCATGACCTAAATACCTTCCGGAACAAAGTCGGTAGTCTAAATTCACTAAGGCCTGCATGGATCCCAGGTCACTCTGCGTCTGAGTTCGCGCTGAGCCAGGATTGACGGACAGGAAGGCTGTGCTATGGAAGGCAGGGAATCGTCTATTATAAACTACTCCCCTACGGCGACCTATACTGTCAGCAATTGGACTGCCTGAGGGAAGCCATCATCTAGAAGCGGACAGTTTTGGGTAATAATAGAAGAATTGTGTTCCATCTGGACAGCACCAAGTCACACATATGGATAGTGACTCGCCGGAAGCTCCCTACATTCGACATCCTTTTTTTTTTTTTAATATGCTGTATTCCCAAGTATTCTGTTTTGTCTCCGACACTTTCTTCATTTTTCAAATTACTTCCTGTCGGTCGCTTCTATTCTAATCTACTTCTTCGCTGATGACAGTACCCTCAGCTTCTCGTATTAGTTCCATACCTTGTTGTTCGGCTGTTCTTAGTGAGCGGCAGCGTACAGCTTAGCGTACGCTGAATTCTAATATCGACTGATTCATTGTATGGAAGAAAAAGAATAAAGTGGAATTGAGTGCTTCCCAAACACAGCGTCATTGTCTGTCGTCCAAGCGTACCAGCAGTCATTACCCGTGAACAGATAGCGAAGAACTTTTTATCTTGGGTACGTGCGTAACTGATAATCTTAGTCGAAAGGACCACGTATTCGGTGTCGCCAAGAATCCTGGGAATTGCTTATGCTTCTTACACCACTTACCTGTTACATCGATATTGCTACAGAAAATGCTCTGAAGAAATAGCTAGCCGTCCCTTCAACAATTCCTCTAGGAATGCTTACTAATATACCCTGAAGTCCACTTTCGGACGAACCGTCATATGTATATAAGAAAACTAACAACTCTGCATTCTCCATCATCATCTGTCTAGAACGAGGGCCCTTGCTTTCAGTTTTCATCCAAGGCTGAAGTTGACAGCAAAGAAAACCTTTGAGTTGGCGTCGTAAAAATGAGTGGCACACATTACAAGCAACGTGTTGTGATTCTATTCTTAGTGAAATTTGGTGAAAAACTCTCGAAAATCCTCCGAAAATTGCAGGTGATGTATGGAGACGAGTGTATAAAGGTTGATTTGAATGGGCAAAGCGGTGTAAGAAGGGCCTCGAATCTTTAGATAACGATTGACGTGAAAGAGCCGCCATCACCCCTAGTACTGCGGCATCGTTTGTGGCGAATATGCTTCTACCGACCAGACAGTGAGTGGACAGTTCTATGTTGGCGTCTTGAAGAGGCTGCGAGCACCGGTTTTCCGTGTGCCACCCAAACTCGCCAAGAAGAGCTACATCTTGTACTATGACAATACACCAGCCCATTCTTTGTTGACTGTACAAGAGTGTTTGGCGAAAAAAAAAAAAAACATTTCAACGTTGCCACATCCACCTTATAGCCCCGATATAGCGACTTTTCTTATTTCCCAAGATGAAGTCATACATACCTTTAGAGAACTCATCAAGCCGCTAAAGCTTGCTTTACCTTCTTCCATTTATCCATCGTCAATTCGCCATCTGGATGGCTAGCATCAATGATAGCGGCCATCAGGTACTCCCTCGTAACCTTCTGAAAGGACTGGGATAGCTTGGTCGGTGCTCCTAGCCTAGCCTTCTTGGCCTCTCTTTCCGGTTCCTCGGGTGACGATCTAGGTTTCTTGACCAGTTGATCTTTTTCCTGAGCCGTGATTTTAGTGGCCCAGGCGACCGACTCTTTTGCCTTTTCAGACAGGTCGCTCTTGTGTCCCCATCTATTCAATATTCTCAAGGCCGCCTCGCGGTCTCTTTAGACCTTGGTTGATGCATTTAACTTTTTGGTTTTGGTATCAGAGTTTCTTCCTCAGACGTTGTCCAAACTCTATGTCTGCGACCGTCAGGCTCTCCCTCGCAACCTCACCGAAAGGCTTAAATAGCTTGGCTGGTGCTCTCAGCCAAGCCTTCTTAGCCTCCCGCCTTGGTTCCTCGGGGGACGATCTGGGCCTCTTCGCTTTTTCTTTATCCTGGGCCAGAATTCCTGTCGCCCAGGCGACTGACTCTTTGGCTTTTTCTGATAAGTCGGTCTTATAGCCCCATCGATTCAATACTCTCAAGGCCGCATTGCGGTCTCTGTAGGCCTTGGGTTGATGGATTGTTTTCCTTGTTGTCATTTTTGTCTTCTGATAACTTTTTAGAGCGGTTTGTCTATTCTCCTGCCGGAGTATTTTCCGCATTAGAAGTAGAGGGGATTTCATCCCCTTCCGTTTTTTTATGAGATCCAGACTCATTATCAGTTTTGTTTTTGTTGTACATGAGGTTCCCACGAGAAGTGGAGAAATATATGTATGCCCACGTGGGCAGAGATCCCCAATACCCAGGTAAGGCTAGGTGATCCGGAGGGCGCCAGGTATCCGGATACACCGCTTGCGACTGAGCTATTTTTGGTCTGGGCTCTTAGCCTGTGCGGTTGACACCTTATGTCCAGCCCTGGGGATGGGGAGTGGATAGGTGGATGGGAGTGTGTTTGGAGAAATGGAATAGGATGGGATTTGGCTTGGTGAGTGGGAATGACGGGGTCGATTATCCTTTGGTGGGAAGCCCCCACACCACGTCAAGGTAGATAATCAGGTGGTGATGTGTTAGCTTGCCACTCCTTGTTTGGTAACGTCCTTTTTGCTTTAAGAAAAAAAAAGTCTCAGCATTGCACTAACGTCCCTTCTTTCCAAGGTCATGGAAACGCTGATTAACCGTCAGCTTATGAAATATCTTGAGAGCACCGTGGCGCAGTGGGTAGTGTGTTGGCCTCTGACGCCGATGACTCGGGATCGAATCCCGACACAGCCATGTCATCGAACGTGTTTTTCACGGTGTTTCTCCTCAGCGGGGTTCTGACAAAACCCCCTGTAGTAAAAATTGTCATGAAAAGCTTCTCGAAATTCGCCGTTCGGAACCGGCAATAAACTGTAGGTCCCTTTCACCTATGTGAAAATGAAATCACACACAACATGGGTGATTGAGAGAAGCTCGGCTCAGGTTCTTCATGGACTGTAACGCCAACATACATACATTATGAAATATCTTGAATCACGGAAACTCCTCAATGACCGCCAATACGGTTTCCGCAGCAACAGATCCACTGGTGATATGATGGCATATCTCGCTGAAAAGTGGAATCACTCGCTTCACCAAGCAGGTGAAAGCAAAATTGTAGCACTGGATATTTCGAAAGCATTTGACAGGGTTTGGCATGAAGCCCTTTTGTCGAAAATGGGTGCTTTTGGGATCGATGAGTCTCTCTTTCAATGGATTAGAAGCTAGGTTAGGTTAGGTTAGGTATATGGTGCTCTATTGACGTAAAGTCAAGGCTCACGCAGACTACGTTGAGTCCATTGTGCCCACCTGTTTTGTTTAACCCGTTGATACCTATTCATTTACCGTCGAGCTGAACCAGCCAGACGAGGATAAAAATCCCAGTATTCTGTTCAGCCCGATATTACCTACCTCTTCTAGTCCCGAAAGGAAGTATCTTCCCAGGAAAATATTCCTTTTTTGGGCTAGCGCCGGGCATTCGCACAGCAGGTGACCAACGGACTCAATTTCCTCTTCGTCCCTGCAGCTTCTGCAGAAGTCATTGTAGGGCTGGCATAGTCGAGCTGCATGATAGGATAGCATGCAGTGCCCGGTGAGGCAACCGACTGCCAGTCGAATGTTCCCACGATTGAACTTCAGCAGATTTTTCGTTCTTTTCGTTCTGTATCTAAGCGACACCAGCGCTTATTGGCTTTCACCAATAGCTCCGTCTGTATCTCCCTGTAGAGCGCACTGAGTGGTGCTTTGGCCTCAGCTAAGATCTGCCCACACTAGGCAACTCGTCCGCCCTCTCGTTTCCGGAGATATTCATGTGACCAGGTACCCAGCAAAGGGTCACCTCATTTACATTGGATATCTCTTCTAACTTCTCCTTGCAGAGTTTGACGAGTTTGGATCTTATCCATGCTGCCTGCAGAGCCTTAATGGCTGCCTGGCTGTCAACATAGATGCTGATCCTTTTTCCTGTAATATTCTCTTTGCTGATCAGGTCCGCCGTCTGTTGGATAGCGAAGACCTCAGCTTGGAAAACACTGCATCCATCATCGAGCCTGTAGGAGCGATGCATATCCCGAGACTCAAAGTAGACTCCGGCACCTGTGCCAACATCCATTTTGGATCCGTCGGTGTAGAGTGCCAGTTCACTTAGATTAGATTAGAAGCTACCTTTCGAATCGTTCAATTCAAGTTGTTTTGGACGGATTCAAGTCTGATACTCACTTTGTAAATGCCGGTGTTCCCCAGGGCTCCGTTTTGTCTCCGACACTCTTTCTTATTTTTATAAATGATCTCTTGTCTGTTACTTCTAATCCAATTCACTCCTTCGCTGACGACAGTGCCCTCAGCTTCTCATATTCGTTAACCAGTTTACGACCCTGCACGTAGCAGCGTATGTTAAGCTCATTAAATTCCGTTATCGACAGCATCATCCAATGGGGTAAAAACAATAGAGTGGAATTTAATGCTTCCAAAACACAATGCTGTCTCTTGTCGTTAAAGCGTATAAATAACCCGCAGCCATTATCCATGAATGGCACTTGCATCTCAGAAACTGAAAAGCTTTCTATCCTGGGTATGAGTGTTGCTCACAATCGTAATTGGAGCGACCACATATTCAGTGTCGCCAAGAATGCTGCGAAATGCCTAGGCTTCTTATACAGATGCAAGAAATATTTCTCACCCTTAGATCTGGCTACAATCTATAAGGCGTTCATTCGCCCCAAATTAGAGTTTAACGCTCATGTCTGGTCCGGTGCTTCCAAGACCTCACTGCACCTACTAGACAGAATACAAAAACGAGCCATAAAACTGATAGGTGACTCCAGCATTACCAAAACATTAGACTCGCTGGAACACCGCAGGAATGTTACCTGCCTCTCCCTGTTTTATCGTCACTACCACCAAAAATGCTCTGATGAAATAGCCAGTTGCATTCCGCCCCTTCAACATTTCTCCCGCAATACACGTCTCTCTAGGAATGCTCACCAATATACTCTGAAGCCCGCTTTCGGACGTACCGTCAAATATAGAGAATCTTTCATTAACCGAACCACACGAATCTGGAACTCCCTGCCGGATTCGGTTTTTCCCCCTCAATGCAACATGCAAGCATTTAGGATCAATGTCCATCGGCATCTCCTCTATTCCTCTTCCTCTCTACCTTCTGCCCGCACTGTGTCGCCGACATAATAAGGTTATTAGGTTATTGCAGTGATTGCAATCCAATCACCCGGGCTCAAACTATGGATAGCGTCCACATACATGGCGCAAGAAGAGTCCATCCCATCGGACGAAATAAATAGACTGGTCAAGGACTCGTCGAATCACCAAGCTGGGCTCCTTATCGGTGCGGATGCGAATGCGTATCACACGATTTGGGGCAGCAGCGACACAAACGAAAGAGGTGAGTGGCTTATTGAATTCATCCTAACCGCTAACCTCTTTATTTGCAACAAGGGTCATACACCCACATTTATTACGAAAAATCGTAGGGAGGTACTAGACCTAACTCTAGCATCCCCCTCCATCATTGATAATATAAGAGAATGGAAGGTTTCTGAAGAGCACTCCTTCTCAGATCATCGTTACCTGGTTTTCAACCTAGCCTACATGGTCCCAACCCCAATTGACTCATCCTTTAACCCAAGAAGAATCGATTGGGAGCGTTATAGAGCCTTCATTGGCAATTCTATGATAAGTAGGACCCCTGACACCCCGCGGACCACGTTAGATATAGACCTTATGGTCGATACTCTAACAACCATATTGGGCAACGCAAGGGCCAACAGCTGCGCAACCCACAAATCAGGAAAAAAATCTTACCCTCCCTGGTGGAACGCAGATCTAAGCAAGCTCCGCAAAGCCTGTCGTAAGCTCTTTAATAAAGCAAAGAACACAAGTAACGACAGTGACTGGAGCCTATACAAAAATTCACTCAAGGTGTACAAATAAAACCTGAGGAAAGCACAAAGGCTGCCTTGGAAGATTTTCTGCAACAACATGGAGAAAATCTCAGACGCCTATAGACTGAGGAAAATACTCTCGAAAGTTCCACAATCTCCTAACTGCCTCATAGCAAATGGAGTTTGGACAACATCCGAGGAAGAAACTTTAAATCTTCTCCTCAACACGCACTTCCCTGGCTGCTCTGAATCGCAAGACTCAGTGCACTCGCGAGGAACTCAGAACTCCTCTGCCGTAGTAGGGCAGTACGAACATATTATCTCCAGAGAGAAAATTATATGGGCATTAAAAAGTTTCAAGCCCTACAAATCGCCAGGTCCAGATGAAATTTACCCAATCGAACTAACACAAACTATGGAATGGACTATACCATGGCTAGAGATAATCTTTAAAGGATGCCTAGCTTGGAGTCATATTCCAGAAAAGTGGAAGTGCGCAAAGGTAATTTTCATCCCCAAGGCCGGCAGGAATTCTCACACTTCCCCTAAGGATCTAAGGCCGATCTGTCTATCATTCTTCGCTCTAAAAACCTTAGAAAGGCTGATAGACCTACACATACGGCACAGCTTGGATCCCTCCCTAATTTCTAAGGCACAACACGCCTACTGTAAAGGTAGATCGGTCGAAACAGCTCTTCACTCATTAGTGAGGAAAATCGAAAGATCAATCCATCTCAAAGAATATACGCTAAAAGCCTTCCTAGACATAGAGGGCGCCTTTAACAACGTCACTCCGAAAGCAATAATAGAAGGGCTAGAAAAGCTAAAGGTGGAGAGGACTCTGATAGGGCTGATTAGCGAGTTGTTATTAACACGCAAGATTCACTCTAAGTGGGGAAGCCTAGAGACTACCAGAGTAGCTACCAATGGTACCCCGCAAGGTGGAGTCCTCTCACCTCTTCTCTGGAATGTAGTTGTTAACGAACTACCGATCAAACTGGAGAAAGAAGGCCTGGACGTTGTTGCCTACGCCGATGACGTTGCCATCTCAATCTCAGGTAAATACCTATCCACACTGAATGACCGCATGCAAACGGCAACTCATTCTTGTGCAAATGGGCGCATAGTAGCGGGCTCAGGATTAATCCTCAGAAAACTGAGCTCGTGCTATTCACCAAAAAGCACATAATCCCGGAATACTGCCCTATCACTCTGCTCGATACCAGGTTAACCTATTCCCCTAGTGCCAAATTCCTAGGCATTATACTCGATAGGAAACTAACTTGGAAGAGTAATACAACCGAAAGAGCAAAAAAAGCAACAATTGCTCTCTACACATGTAAAAAAGCTCTAGGAAAAAATGGGGATTTAACCCCAAAATCACCCTATGGCTCTACATTACGGTCGTCAGACCCATATTACTGTATGGAGTGTTAGTCTGGTGGACTGCACTAGACAAGACAACATACCATAAACAACTCGAGAAGGTACAAAGGATGGCATGTATGTGCATTACCGGGGCCCTCAGGTCCACACCAACGGCTGCGCTTAACATGATACTAGACCTCACACCACTCGATATTTTCGGTAAGCAAATTGCCACACACACGGCCATAAGACTAAAAGCCAACTCGAAATGGGCGAGCTATGTCACCGGCCACTCATCCATCCTGCAAAACAGGACAACTCTGGCAGAAAACCTGGACCACACAGAACCCACCATAATCTTGGACAAAAAATTCACGACGATTTATCCGGACAGGAAGAACTGGACTCGCCAAACACAACCCCGCAGAAACTGTGTGGATTTTTACACCGACGGGTCTAAAACCAAAGACGGGGTGGGCTGTGGAGTTTTCTGCAAACAACTCAAGCTATATAAAGCTCTAAAATTACCAAACCACTGCAGCGTTTTCCAGGCGGAACTGTCGGCAATAAAAGAGGCTTTATCTTGACTGAAGTGGAACGTAATATCCACCACAGATATTCGCATCCTTACAGATAGTCAAGCTGCCTTAAAGTCGCTGGAGTCCTATGTGTACTCATCAAAATCTAGTTTCGACTGTCGCAGATCTCTCAACGAGATGGCCGAACACTTCAATATACAGCTTATCTGGGTACCGGGACACAGCGGCATTACAGGTAATGAGAAAGCCGACATACTCGCCAAACAAGGAACGACGCTACAATCAATCGTGGCTTGTGAGGGAGTACCCCTTACAACCATTAAACATAATCTGACCAATTTCGCCAGGGCCGAGACGAACCTGAGATGGACCCAGGGACATACCTGCGTCATCACCAGGCAAATCTGGCCTCGGCTTGACAGTCAGCGCACAAGGAGTAGAATCTCCCTAAAAAGAACTGACATCTACAAAGTCATCGGTGTCATCACAGGTCACTGCCTCATTGGCAGTCACGCACAAAGACTAGGTATAGTTCCAAATGACTTCTGCAGAAGCTGTCAGGACGAGGAGGAGGTCGAATCCATTCACCACCTTCTATGCGCCTGTCCAGCTTTTTGCAATATAAGGAAGCGTTACCTAGGCTCTTACTTCCTTAACGATCTGACAGATGTTCAGAAAGTGGGGATACTTAATCTTCTTAACTTCTTAAGAAGCACTAGATGGTTCCACGAATAGGGGGATAAAACCCCATCGTAGCTGCACAACGGGCCTCCTTGGCCTAAGTGCGTTCTTCTCTATTCTGGGAAGGCTACGACCCTACCTACCTACCTACCTACCTATTAGACCTTGAGTGCGCGCAAATTAAAAAAAAAAAAAAAAGAAAAAAAAAAGCAAACGCTCATTTTCAATACACATATCTATTTGTTAGGTTTCCGCTTTTAGCACATGGGAAAAGGAGCTCCACAAAATCGTCTTCGACCCCAGATACCTTCTATTAACATCGAAAGAACGTAAACAGGTCTTTGAGAAATACGTGAAAGATCGCGCAGAGGAAGAACGTAAGGAGAAACGCAACAAGATGCGTCAGAAGCGTGATGAATTCCGTAAGCTAATGGAAGAGGCACATCTCAATGGAAAGTAAGATCAAAGAAGCAAAAAATGTGATCAATTTCCACTAATAATATGCATTTCCTCTATTCTCAGATCGTCATTTAGTGATTTCAGTCAACGTTATGGACGCGATGACCGTTACAAAGCCATCGAGAAGGTACGTGAACGCGAAAGCCTATTCAATGAGTACATTGTCGATGTGCGTCGCCAGGAAAAAGAGGATAAAATACAAAGAAAAGAACAGGTACGTGCCGAGTCTCAATATCCACAGACAATTGTCTGTGATCGTCGGAGACACAATACAATAAATATGAAAAAAAGCAACCATTTTTCTAAACTTAAATATTTTCTTATCAAAAAAAAAAAAAAAAAAAAAAACCAAAAAACAATCTTACAATCTACTCCTTAAAGAATTTTGACTTAAAAATTAACAAAAAAAAAAATTAAAAATTTTTCAAAATCAACATTTGCTTGCATAGATTGTAATTTGTTTATAAATTTTCATGGATTTTTATTTTAATGATGTCGCATCATTATGCTGATGTCTTCTCATACTTCTACTACTTCCACATACAACATCAACTACTACTGCTCCTACTACCGCTAGGCTCTACTTGATTTGGTAATCATCAGTTCAATACCATGCCAGGCCAATTGGCGGATGCTATCTTCTTCCATTGAGCTGTGCGCTTAGAAAATGCACTTGAAAGATGAGCTTGGCCAAGAATGAGCATCGAATATGCATATGATGGTGAGATAGTTGTGTATTTGATTGACAAAAAAAAAAAAAGAAAAACAAAAACACACAATAAAAGAGAAGAGAAAGCGAAAATCGATGGTGATCGTGGAAGAAGCTGAGGGTACACGTACACATACGTAGCTGGTTGCGTGGTGAATACAGCGAATTGATGAATTGGTGAATATGGGTGGCCGGCCTGCCTCTGCATTAACTTGATGGTGTCGTTTTTATAAGTCTCTGTGGATCCATCTACCTACTACTACTGTATGAAATTCTGGTTCTACTTATACTTGATACCAACTGAAACAATATCGTAAAAATGGTACATTACGTTTTCGAGCAAAACAAACTCACACAAATTAAAAAAAAAAAACAATAAACCATATTACTGTTGGGTTTCTTCAACGTGTTTCCTCGTAATGTGTTGCTTTCTATGCCCCTGCAGATCAAGTCGGGTCCAGGTATGAAACGAGAATAGTTTGATTAGAGGAAATCCTTGAATTTCTAAGCGGCGCTGGAGAACGGACGCGAAACAAGGAACACAAGCGCGTATACACCTACTTATAGAGTTGCTCGGTATTGTTGAAAGAATGCTGGCTGGAAGGTAGATTTGCAAGACGCTGATAGGGTCAATGGATAAGTAGTATTTTTGTTTTGTTTTTGCTCTTTTATGATCCTTCTTATGTACATGCATGTCGCGTGTGTGTTTTTATTTATTTTTCTTTATAATTTTTGTTTTATTTTTTTTAATAGTGTAACTACATATTTCGATCAGGTGCCCTTTCAGAAACAGTACATTGGTTACAAGTCTTATCAAAACCGATCGAAGGGCGTACAAGTTACATCAAACTTCATGTTTTTTCCCTCATCCAGTCGAAGAATCGTGATTTTAACGATTAGACTTGAGAGACCTTCTTTGTCTCATTGTCTCGTTGCTTTAGTAAAAAGAAATCCATTATGTTTTCAACAGGTGGCTTTAGTAAACTCTATCTCGCGTTGTATGCTTTTTAGGGTTCCGTACCCAAAGGGTAAAACGGGATCCTATTACTAAGACTTCGCTGTCAAGTCTGTCTGTCTGTCAGTCTGTCACCAGGCTGTATCTCATGAACCGTGATAGACAGTTGATTCACAGCTGATTCATTTCTGTTGCCGCTATAACTTCTTCTTCTTAACCAACATGCCCCCCCAACTAGCACGATCTTTTGCTATCCTTTTCCATTGCCGCACATCCGGTTGGCTGAGGTCCCCTTCGACCTATGTGCGCCGTCTTAAGTGCGGCCGTCCTCTGCTTCTTCGTCCCTCGGGGTTGGATTCAAAAACTCTCCGAAGCTGTAGTGTCCATTCGCTCTACATAGCCCAGCCATTTTAGGCGTTGATTCCGTAGACGCCTGACTAGACTCATGAGCCGAGCTTCTCTCAATCACCCATGTTGTGTGTGATTTCATTTTCCCATAGGTGAAAGGGGCCTACAGTTAATTGCCGGTTCCGAACGACGAATTTCGAGAAGCTTTTCATGACAATTATACTACAGGGGGTTTCGTCAGAACCCCGCTGAGGAGAAAAACACGTTCGATGACATGGCTGTGCCGGGATTCGATCCCGTGTCATCAGCGTCAGAAGCCAACACACTTCCCACTGCGCCACGGTGCTCTGCGGCCGTTTGCGTTTATGGGCCCGAAAATCAAGCGCAAAATCTTTCTCTCGAACCGACCAAAGGCCTCCTCACCCGCTTTTGATAGTGTCCATGCTTCTGTGCCGTACAACAGGACCGGGATGATAAGGGTCTTATATAGAGTCAACTTTGTCGTTCGGAAGAGGGCTCTATTAGGCTGCGCGCACAGTGATGCGATGCGATGCGAGATGCGATTCGGGAAGCGATACGAGAAGCGATGCGAGATGCGATATGGTGCGCACAGTGAAAGCTGCTCTGTACTGTTCTGTTGCGATGTATTCATCATCATGCGAGGAATTTTTAAATGAAAGTTTATGTGTATTTATCGGGTTTTTCAATAAGGACTTGACAATTTTTTTTTTTTAAATAAAACTCAAACCAATTGAGATATTTCAAAAACTTTACTATCGGCTTGAAGTTCAATCAAAACGTTTATGAATGGAACTCGACTTCGCTCATATGGCCACCGCGGGCACGTTTGCAGCGGTCGATTCGTTGGACCCAATTTTCTATGACCGGGTCACACATTGGCTCTGAGCTCTTCCAACGTCGTCGGCTTGTTGGTATACACTAATGACTTAACGTAGCCCCAAAGAAAATAGTCTAGAGGCGTTAAATCGCACGAACGAGGCGGCCATTCGACTGGTCCATTTCTTGAGATAACCCACTCATCAAACATACTCTTCAATAAATCGATTGTAACGTGTGCTGTGTGGCTTGTTGCACCATACTTTTGAAACCTTATGTCGTCCAAATCCATATCTTCCAATCCGGGCCAAAAATAATCGGCAATCATGGCGCGATAACGCTGGCCATTCACAATAAGTGACAATCGTTATCGTCGACGAAAAAATATGGCCCCATAACGCCGCCGGCATGCAAACCGCACCAAACAGTTATTTTTTGTAAATGAAGTGGTGATTCATGAAGCTTATTGACGAACCCATCGAGCCAAAAATTAGCTTCGTCACTGAAGATGATTTTGCGATGAAATTCATCATCTTTGCGCATCTTCTCCAGAGCCCAATCGGAGAACGTACGTCGCTTCAAATGGCTCATCGGCTTCAATTCTTGAGTAAGCTTGATCCTGTATGGGTGTAAACAAAGATCCTTACGCAAAATACGCATTAATGTGGTCTGAGCGACGCCCAATTCTTGAGAACGCCGTGGAATTGACTGATTTGGATCGTTTGATACGGACGCCCGAACGGCACCGATATTTTCGACACTTCGATCAACTCGTTGTCTCACTGACACGGCAACATCACAGAACGAATACGTAGACTCTAATTTTTGCACTAGACTTGTTATTCACTGTCTACTTGGGCGATTACAACTGAAAATTGGAGTTAACGCTCTTAAAGTTGCGGTCACCGACTCCAAATTTCGGTAGAACATTTTTATAGTTTCCAGACGTTGCTTGTTCATGTACTTAACCATGATGAAAATGTTGACTTTTTTGAATAAACTAACAATGACAATTCGATGATTAGTGAAAGGGTGCGTTCACAAATTGAATTCAAAGTTGTCAATTCCCTATTGGAAAACCCTTTATATATCCACAGTTAAGGAACAATGTAAGAAAATTCTTGAAATGCAGAAGAATGTCGTTCAAAATATTGGACCACATTTTGGAAAAATTTAACCTTTTACATTATATTAGGAAACTGGACCAATTTTTCTTTTAATCAAATGAAATTGCATCAGAACAACAACAACAATGGATACTACTCGCACAGAATCGCTTGAAAAAGTGATCAGAATAGTTTGTGTGCGAGAAGCTTGCGAGAATCGTGCGCACGTACATAAGAACACATGTGAACAGTTTTATCGCAAGCAACTGCTTCTCGCATCGCATTCTCGCATCACTGTGCGCGTAGCCACTGCCTCCTGAGCCCAAAAGAAACAGCGATTAGCAAGAGTGATTCTGCGTTTGTCGTTGTTCTAGGTCACTGCGGAGTCAAGGTAGACGAAGTCCTTAACTACCTCAAACTTATAATTGCCAATACAAACGTTCTGGCCAAGACGTTGGTGGTGAGTGTCCTTTTTTGATGATAGCATACATTTAGTTTTGCCCTCGTTTACTGCCAAACCAATTTTCGCCGCCTCCATCTCAATACTCGCAAATGCCTTATGGACATCTCGCTGTGATCTACCTATTATGTCAATATCGTCGGCGTATGCAAGGAGTTGCGAGGATTTGAAATAGATTGTGCCTCTTCTATTGGCCAGTGATTTTTGCACAATCATTTCCAATATGATGTTGAAGAAATCACACGACAGCGCATCGCCCTGTCGGTGGTGACGCCGATGGCACGGGATCGAATCCCGACAACAGCCATGTCATCGAACGTGTTTTTCGGGGTGCTTTTCCTCAGTGGGGTTCTGACAAAACCCCCTGTAGTAAAATTGTCAAGAAAAGCTTCTCGAATCTCGCCGTTCGGAACCGGCAGTAAACTGTAGGTCCATTTCACCTACGGGAAAATAAAATCTCACACAACATGGGTGATTGAGAGAAGCTCGGCTTTGGTCCTTCATGGACTGTAACGCCAACCTACATGCCTACATTGAGTTGGCGCAGTCAGAGGGGTGTCTTTTCTTGTGGATCGGGCATACGATGCTGAGATTCCATTCCTCGGGCATGCTCTCCTCTGTCCATATCTTACAGATGAGCTGGTGCAAGCTCCTAAACAGGTCATCCCCAGCTACCTTGAAGAACTCAGCGAACAGTCCGTCTGCGCCAGCAGCTTTATTCGACTTGAGCTTCGATATAGCAATCTTAACTTCGTCGAGGTCAGGAGGACCTCAGCATCGACTGCAGTTCTACTACTAGGTGTCCGTTCTTATCCCTGCAGGCTTCCGTTCTGGCTTTATAACCTTGGCATGTTCGCTTTATCTCTCCAAATCCTCAATCACGCGCTTCTCGTGCTCTTTCTTCTTTCTTCTAAGAAGCTTATGCTCCTCCCTTCTTTTTAACTCGTAGAGCTCACGAGCTGCTCTTGTTCTTTTATGCAGCGAGGCTTTATATGCATACTGCTTCGCTGTGTGAATCCTCCTACACTCTTCATCGAAACAGGTGTTTCCTCGTGGTGGAGCCTTGAAGCCCCCAACTTCGGATGCAGAGCTTTTCAGGGCTTGTTTGCAAAGCTTCCACTGCTGTTCTATTGATAGCGTGGAGGGTTGAGGTGTATTGCAGAGCTTAAGAGAGATACGATCGGTAAAACCACGAGCGGTTTCTGGCGATAGTAGCTTTCCGACGTCATACCTTTGTATTCTTACTCTACTCCGTTGCGTTTGTGATATCCGTAAGCGTATCTTGGCTACTACAAGATAGTGGTCCGAGTCGATGTTAGCCTCTCGGAAAGTTCGGACATCAAGGATAGTGGAGGAGTGTCTGACGTCGATCACGATGTGATCAATCTGGTTGGTGGTCGATTGATCAAAAGACCGCCAGGTGCCTTTGTGTATATCAAGGTGCGGGAAGCGGCCCCGTAGCAAGATCAGTCAGCCTGTGTCCGTTATCGGATGTGGTATCCTGTAGGCTATGTTTGCCGATGACTCGTTCAAAGATGCTTTTTCCTTATCCAGCTTAGCATTGAAGTCTCCTAGTACAACTTTGAAGTCATAGCTGGGATATTGGGCATACGTTCTGTCTAGGTGATCGTAGAACTCATCTTTAGCGGACCCATCCTTGTCTTCCGGGGGGCGTGGATGCAGATCACGCATGCTCTGTTGCATGCTCCCTACCAGAACATCGCCGCCAGCCTTGAAGAGCTCTGATGGCAAGCCATCTGAGCCTGCGGCCTTGTTGTTCTTCAGCTTCTGAATAGCTGTGCCGACTTCTTCCATGCTGGGTGGGAGGACTACTTCAGCGGCTGGACTTGGGATTTCCTCGGTCCCTACCACTCTCTCTGCTGGAAATGCTGCTTAAATACATCCACTATTCCCTGCGGGTCGGTGACAATATTACCCTCGCAGTTTGAAATCATCGGCAACAGTGAAATCGGACGATACGATTTCTAGTCCGTTAGTGCTTTACCCAGCTTTGGAGCCATTATAACTTCTGCGAATTTCCACTCACACGGCACATATTCTAATCTAACTGCGGCATTAACAAGAAACAGGAGTTTTAGTAAAGCCTTTTTTGGTAAAGCCTTGAGAACTTCCCTTGTAATTAGATCATAGCCAGGAGCCTTGTTTGCTTTAAGCGATTCAACAATAGCCTTTAGTTCAGACGACGTGGACCGTGTTACTGTATATTAAGGTCTGATAAACAAATTTTGTAAGTGGTTTACCTGTGGATGGCTTAAAAGGTTCTTCAAGATATTCAGCGAAAATGCCCGCCTTTTCTCTGTCTCCCTCTGCCCGTTCATTAAGACTTTTTCTTATTAGTGGTGCTTGAATTTGGGGCTTTGTGAGACCTTTGACAGTTCTTCATAGAGTGTAATTTGATTCTCTTTCCGCCGTCAAATTTTCTGAACATGAACCTATAAATCTCTGATCGATTTTTGTGGCACATTGCATGATCAATTTAGATGAGTTTTATGATGCGGCGCTCGACTTCGTTGCCAACGTTTATGCGATTTCCGCTTCTCCTTAACTAGGTCTCTAATTTCAGGTGGACCATTTACTGCGGAATTAGCCGGCAGTTGGTTGGAAGTGTTATTCCACGCTGCGTACTGTATGACTTCGACCAATCGATCGACTTCGACATTTAGTTGATAAGGTGTTCTTAGTGGTACTCTTAGTTGAATACCTTCCTCGATCTCATTATTAAAACCTTCCCAGTTTGCTGTTTTATTAGTAAGCCTAGGTGGGTCAGGCTTTTTTATAAGAGCATCACTCATCGGAGAGTGCCGTGGCGCAGTGGGTAATATGTTGGCCTCTGACGCTTATGACACGGGATCGAATCTCGACAACGGTAGGCCCCTTTCATCTATGGGAAAACAAAATCACACACAACATGGGTAACTGAGAGAAGCTCGGCTTTGGTCCTTCATGGACTATAACGCCAACATACATAAATCAATCATCGTTATTATAATGGGTCGGAAATTTCCTTAGCAATAAAGAAATCGATAGAAATCGGTAGTGTGTTGGCCTCTGACGACGATGACACGGGATCGAATCCCGACACAGCCATGTCATCGAATGTGTTTTCACGGTGTTTCTCCTCAGCGGGGTTCTGACAAAACCCCCTGTAGTATAATTGTCATGAAAAGCTTCTCGAAATTCGCCGTTCGGAACCGGCAATAAACTGTAGGTCCCTTTCACCTATGGGAAAATTAAATCACACACAACGTGGGTGATTGAGAGAAGCTCGGCTCAGGTCCTTCATGGACTGTAATGCCAACAATAATACAATAAAGAATCCGTCGGCCTTCCAGTGGAGTAAAAGTTGCAGCGGCATTCCATACAAGCTTCGTAAAGTGTTTTGTCTTTCTTTAAAACTAATTTTGAACCCCAAAACGTGTGCTTAGCGTTAAAGTCGCTACCAAGGAATTAGGTACCAAAGGAAACAAATTGGCTGAGAAGGTCATCTTTTCGCATGTGCAGCGAGATGTGCAGTATATTGGTGAGATACTGAAATAATTTTTGTTTTTTTAACGCGAACTGTACTTACTTGCATTGTCTCGAGCTTTACCTTAATTTCCGGAGCGTGTTCGATACAATCTCTAATAAATAGCGCTGGTCCTCCCCGTGCCATCCCGAATGGTGGCAATCGTGGTAGCCGTAATAGTCCTGGAGTTTAATAGGCGACTGCAATGTCAAATGGGTTTCGGAGACCAAGCATACATATGTCAATACTTTGCTGATCTAGAAACCTATTTCTAGTTGGCAAAGTCTTTGCGGAAGCCTATAGGCGTTCCAAGTTAGTATTTTCAGCAACTTCATCATTCTTATGCCGAAAGGGGCCTATTTTCGAAAGAAGTAATTCTCTCGAGAATAAGTTGGTTTGTCTTGCTTTGGTCATCCAGCTTCTCAAGGATAGCAGACAAGGTCTTCACTATAGAATCAGGTTGTTGTATACTCCTACGAGTATGGTTTTTTTTTTTTTTTTATAGTTACACCCGCACTCAAGGTTAAGGCCTTATCACGTTGAAGAGGAAGTATGTTGTCAGACTTGATTCCGATCGGCTAGCTCGTTACCTTTTATACCTGCATGTCCTGGTAGCCGGATCATTTTTAATTCAGCTTGCATTTTTATGATGTTGTCTCGTATTTTATTGATGATGTTGGAGCGATAGTTTAAATTCAGTCCCGCGTTAACTGCAAATTAAAATATTTCTGTGGACAGAGCTATCTTCTAGAAGGGCCAAAGCTTCTGTGGAAAAAATCGAAATATAACACGGGAGCTTTGCGCGTAAAACTTGTCCGGTGTCGTCTACGATTACACAACTGGTGCAGTTACCAGTTTTGGAACCGTCGGCATATGAGATGGACCAGAAGGTTTCAATGTATGACCTTACGAGAATGTTGCGAGCTTGGTATTTTTTTTTTTTTTTTTTTGTAAATTAAGGGGCTAGTGCTAACAAATAGCACGAGGCACTGTGACCTATAAAGATCTATTGTGCCTACTAGACGAGAAGCTTCTCCACTTCCTTAATGAAGTTGAGAATGCCTCTTGTAGGAGCTGAGATGATCCCCTCAGTCGGGTATCATTCCATTCAACTCTCTCTCGAGCAATACGACGTTGACGGTGAGAGAAGTGAGAAGCGTCGTGTTGCCTCTACCGGAATTTCGATTGAATACTTTAACATTTCTCTTTTTCCTTTTCTCATTTTTTGCGAGTGCGTTGTGCGCTGTCTGTCAGCAAAACGTAAAATCCACACGCACAAAGACAAAATTAGCGCTAAGTGTCACTTTGTGGTGAGCTTGAATCGTGTAATATTTCGTTGAACACGAACAGACAACACAAAAGAGAATAAATCAAAGTTGCTCGAAAGTATTGAATCCTATATTACCCGACTCAAGAATCATAATTTCACCGAGAAGGATACGCTTCCTGAGATGGCAGAAAGCAATATGTGGCCTGCAGTCTCTTCGTCCTCAAGACAGAGTCGACACTCAGTTTCAGATGAGAGGTTTCATTGATGTTAATAGCATCACTTAGGGGTAGAGGGTATTTTATGGTGAAATTCGATTTTCGGTGGATGGGAAGTTCCGAAGGCATTGCAAGCGCTTGAGGGGTATTTGGGGATGCATGTACGTTTTAATAGATTTTTAGAAATAGTGGAAATCGGTGAGTTGCCGGAGCGTATGATAATCGGGGTGTGTTCGATGCGGGAGGCCGGCTTTTATGAGCTTGTTTTTTATGGGTGTTGTGGAGAAAGCATTTAAGCTGCGTCTTACTGCTGCATGGTAGGGAGGTTTTAGAATTTGGAACGTTGATTTCGGGTATTTCCTGTATATAGTCAAACCGTATTCGTTTTTTGATAGTTGAATGGTTTTAGTGACATGGATAGGTGTGTTAGTTGGGATTAGGGAGGATTTACTAGACAAAACTTAATTGTGTTTAGCTTAGAGTCTAATTTTTTCCTTAGTGTTATACAATGGTTCTTAAAACTACACTTATTGTCAAAGATTATGCCTAGGATACTTAATTCCTTAGCTCTAGGTATTGGAGAGTTACAGCATCAAAATTGTTGCAATTACGATTTTTTTTTTTTTTTTTGTTGTAAATGCCCATGTGCTAACTTTTGATAGGGCAAATCAGGGCTCCAGATTGGGAGTACCATTTTAGCAATTTAGAGAGAATGTTTCGAAAAATTTGTTGAGTACGTGAAAGGTCGTTACATTTAGACATGGTAATAAGGGCGCCGTGTCGCAGTGGTTAGTGTGTTGGACTCTGACGCACGATGAGCGAGTTCGGATCCCGATAACACCATCGCCGTCGAATGTTTATTTCGCGGCGTCCCTCCTCGGCCACCTGTGTGAAAAATAAACCACACACAACATAGGTGGTTCTGGTCCTTCATGGGCTGTAACGTCACGAAAGAAAGAAGAAAGAGGATAGAAGAGGGGTAGGTCTATAACTTTGGCTACCTTCCACTTGCTGGGGATGTAGGAAAGGGAGAGGCAACTATTGTATATAACCACAAGCCAGGGGAGGATGATATCTGCTACCTGCTGGAGCTCAGCTGGTATGATCCCATCCGGTCCCGGAGACTTGTAGGGTTCAAAGCTCTTTATGGCCCAAAGGACGTTGTTATAGTTGACCAGGTCAGGAGCACTCTCGAGGGAGGGTGTCATTGGCTGATTGACCCGAGGAGGTGTCATATCCGAGTCACTACTGCCTGGGAAGTGTTCGTTTAGGAGAAGCTCCAGGGCTTCCTCTCTGGAGGTTGTCCAGGAGCCGTCATTACGCATCAGGTGGCTTGGATTATACGGAACCGAGGCCTCTTCCTTATTCTTGAGGCCTCGGAAACCGTCCTTATATTATCGCAGTAGTCCCTCCAGGATTGTCTCTTTGCCTTCCTGGTCGCTGCTTTGAAAGACTTTAGTGCCTCCTTGTAGAGTATAAACCTTAAGCGACGAGTAAATCTTTTCTAAAAAGGCGGGAGGGCTGATTGTTCCAGGTAAAAGTTGGGACTACTTCTCGGCGTACTTTCAGAATTTGTAAGCCGATTAACTGGAGTCGATCTTCGTTAGATGATCTGTCAGACCATCGGAGAGCCCTTAAGGGAAAACGCTGCAATTTGTAGAAAAAGGCCTAACGTACTCTGACGCGCAATGAGCGAGTTCGGATCCCGATAACACCAACGCCATCGAATGTTTATTTCGCGGCTTCCCTCCTCGGCGGGGTACTGGCAGTATACTTGCTATGAAAAAGCTTGACTCACGCGGTTCGGAATCGGCAATAATCTGTAGGTCCCTTTCACCTGTGTAAAAAAATAGAATCACGCACAACATGGGTGATTCAGAGAAGCTTGGCTCTGGTCCTTCATAGGCTATAACGACACCAAAGCAAGAAAAGCCTAATGTACTATGTATGGTGACCAGCCTTGATTAGCATGTTCGAGGAGAAGTCTGAGGTAAGTGATTTAGAAGGATTTGATAAGGTAGAGGTTCGAGAATTCTTTAGACCATCGTTTTGTGGATGAGAAATTGAGCTCTTTGTCTTAAAAGTATGGTGACATTCGAATGTAAATTGCGCGGGCAAATGGATGTGGGGAAATGTGTTTATTTTCCAATTCTAGATTATTAGCTGCACTTGTTTCGGTAAGTAGTTTGCCATTTTCATTCGTTCTCAGCGCGGTCTCATCATGTTTTCTAGAAACATATCACAGGCTCAAACGCCTAGACCTAATACGATTTTGCCTCATCGCACTTTACTTAGCACGGAGTTTAAGCTGTTATAAAAGTCAAAAAGGGCGTAAAGTGTAGACAGGTCAAGTTGCGTGCTCTGAGTGTGTTTTCCATCGAAGTAGGGCTTTTTTGGCAAGTTTTGAAAGCAAAAACCTGACACCGCATATCCTCGGTTCGTGATTTGGTTTCCCTGAAAAGGAAAAGTGAAGTTGTGCGATCAATTTTGAACTAGAACACTAGAGTCAACCCACTTAGTCTCGAAGAGCCCGATGTTATAGTTTGTGCCTGGGCTAACCTAGCGTCCTTATATTCCATGTTCCGATTTGTGTCCTTGATTTCATGTCAACGGTTGTTGTCAAAATATCCGTCCGATCAGGGTGAGTGACTGGTTAGATCACCGCACCCTAGTCCGCTGCCGACGACGATGCCAGCTATAGCCTACATACAGGCATTCCCTAATACTAGGGGTAAAGGTCAATTCAATTTCAATTTATTATTATTACATATTTTTAGTGTACATTAAGATATAAATCTTTTATAGTACTAGGAATGACAGTTTAGTAATATTAGTATTTGATAATAAATGACTTAAAACTAAAAAGTAATATAAAAGAAAAGGAGCAAAAAAATAGAGAAAGGTAATGGGAAATAAAGGAAGCAGGATTACAGGATATTAGAAACAGTACAAGGAATAGATGTGGGAAAGTAGTTTTTAATAGAGAGACGAGAAATGGAGAAGGACCATCGATTTAAAGCGCGTGGTGTTAGTAATGCATCTGATATTAATAGGCAAAGAGTTCCATAATTTTATAGCATGGATAAAGAATAGACGGGATGAGTTAAGATAACGATGACGTGGTGGAATTAAAGTGTGTGTTCTAAGTGAACGAGCAAAGGTAATTTTGTTATACAGATACACTGGGGTTTTATTCATAATAATATTATGTAGGAAAATGCAATTTCTAGCGTCAATGAAGTGGTTAAGACGGGTTCCTAGCAAGCCTCTGGCGAACTCAGATACATGGTCATATCTTCGCAAGTTATAGATATACCTTATTGCATCGTTGAACGCTACTTGCAGCTTATGTTGAGATAAGGAGTCAAGATTACTATAGACAACCTCAGCATAGGTAATTAGGGGCAAAATTAAAGTAATAACAAGTTTTCGCCTGGTGTTAGTAGGAGTGAAGCTTTTGGTTAACCAGAGCTTACGAAGACATCCATAAATACGCCTTATGACATAGTTTGTGTGGTTGTATGCTGACAGTTTACGATTTATGACAAAACCAAGGCTAGTTACATTTTCGACGAATTCAAGTGTGTGAACAGAGAGTACGATATTAGGTAAAGAGTTGAAATGTATTATTCCATTAGAAATTGGAATTACCTGCGACTTCCTCGGAATCAAGAGCAATCCATTCGTCACGGACCAATTGTAAATACTAGCAAGGTCAACATTTAATTCGTGAACTAACCCAGTTGTATCGTTCATAGGCTTGGATAAATACAATTGGACATCGTCCGCATATAGGTGAACAGTAGAATATTTACAAACAGACGGTAGGTCATTAACAAACATGCAAAAAAGGAGTGGACCTAAGATTGAGCCTTGTGGAACACCCTGCGTAACAGGTAGGAGTTCTGAGGAAGAGTCGCAGCTAACAACTTTCTGGAATCTACCAGACAAAAAACTACTTATAAGGCTCACTGCACTTTCACCAAAAGAGAAAAAATGTTTCAACTTCCAGCAAAGGACTTTGTGGTTTGCCTTGTCAAAAGCCTTAGAGAAATCAAGTAGGAAGAGAAGAGTTAAGTTTCCTCTATCTATCAAACGCCTGTCTAATGTCTTCTAAGATGTTTATCATCGCCGTGGAACAGCTGTGGTGTGTTCTAAAACCAGATTGTCCCACGAAAAGAAGGTTATTGATTGACAAGTGTTATTGAAGCTGTTTAGCTATTAATTTCTCGAAGACTTTCGACAGACAAGGTAAGATGCTTATTGGTCTAAAATCAGCGGCAGTGGCTGGATTTGATGTTTTGCGAACAGGAACCACTCGAGCTATTTTCCAGGATTTGGGAAAGGTGGAAGTAGTGATACAGTGGTTCAGAATATGGGTTAAGTGAGATATTATATAAGGCAGGATCAGCTTTACAAATCGTATGGGTAGCCCGTCTTCACCAACAGAGTTTGATTTTATAGTCCTTATACAATTTATAACTTCAATTCTACCGACGGTGTCTAATTCGAAGTTCCTTATTCTGGATTGAATAGGGTCTTCAGTAAAATTGAAATTATTTCCCCCAGAAATACTTTCAAGAAAGAAGCTGTTTAGTAGATCTGGATTAATTTCACATTTAGAATTAGCTTCATTACCAGAGATCCCAATTTGTCGAAGATTAGTCCAGAGCTTCTTAGAGGGAAGTGAAGTATCTAACTTAGAAGCATAGAAATTTCTTTTTGCATTACGTGAAATGACAATCGAGCGGTTACGCATAGTTTTGTAAGCAAGCCAATTGGAATTTGAGGGATTACGTTTCCATTTACTATAAAGTCTATTGCGCCCTTTGATGGTATTCATGACTTCAGCAGTAAACCAAGGACAGTGGTTATTTTGGATATTGACTGTTTTGATAGGTACAAAATCATGACTGACGTCCAGTCTCGGTCGTCAGTAAAAACTATAGCGAGTAAGTAGTCCTTACTTACTAACTTATCAGGCCTGCGATCCATGGAGGATCTGAGCCTGAGCTATAGCTGCCTTCCATCCTTGACGGTCCCGGGCACGCTGCTTCCAGTTGTCAAGACCAAGATGTCCTACATCCGCGATTACTTGGTCTTTATACCGGAGGTTCGGTCTTCCTCTTCTTCTCGAACCAGGAGGCTCGGAGTCGAAGACCCTCTTAGCTGGAGCGTTGATGTCCATGCGCTCGATGTGGCCGAGCCAGTGTAGTCGACGGATCCTTGCCTTCTGGACTACATCCACATCTTGGTACAGCTCGTAGAGTTCGCGGTTGTGTCTTCTTCTCCATTCACCTTCCTCACAGACAGGACCAAATATCCGGCGCAGAATTTTTCTTTCGAAAGAACCTAAAATCAGCTCCGCTGTCCTGCTTATCGTCCAGCTTTCGGCTCCGTACAGCAAGACTGGCAGAATGAGCGTTTTGTAAAGCATGACTTTGGTCCTTCGAGTGAGGAGTTTTGACCCCAGTTGTTTGGACAAGCCGAAGTAGCAGCGGTTGCCAAGGGCGATTCTACGCCGGATCTCCACTGTGGTGTCATTTGTGGAATTTACGTTTGCCCCGAGGTAGACAAACTCCTTAACTACCTCGAAATTGTAGCTGTCAATTGTTATGTTTTGTCCCAGGTCGTGAGCGACGGATTGGTTTTTGCTTGACAGCATTAATTTCGTTTTGTCCTCATTGATCTTAAGACCAATTCGTTTCGCCTGTTCTTCAATCGCCGTGAATGCTTCCACAATGCCACGGCGAGAACACGCGATGATGTCGATATCATCCGCGTATCCTAGCAGCTGGATGGACTTGTAAAAGATAGTGCCTTCCCTGTTGACGCCTGCCCGTCGCACTTTCTGCTCCAGCACCAGGTTGAAGAAGTCACATGACAGCGCATCTCTTTGCCGAAATCCGGTGCATGTTTCGAATGGTTCCGAGGTCCTAGAACCGAGCTGCATGGTGCATCGCGTGTTTTTTAGCGTGGCGCGACACAACTGGATCAGTTTTACCGGGATCCCGAATTCGGCCATCGCCCCAAACAGTGCTTCACGATGAATGCTGTCGTATGCGGCTTTGAAATCGATGAAAAGATGGTGTGTATCGATTCGAAACTCGTTGGTCTTTTCCAGGATTTGTCGAAGTGTGAAAATTTGGTCTATAGTTGATTTGCCGGGCCGGAAGCCGCACTGGTAGCTGCCGATTAGTGCGGTGCAAAATGGTTTTAGACGTTCACACAATACGCTGGACAGGACCTTGTATGCGACATTGAGCAGGGATATACCTCTATAGTTCTTGCAAGAGGTAGGATCGCCTTTTTTGTGGATGGGGCATATGGGGAGTAAGTAGTCCAAAGGTTCTTAAAAATAGGTTTCCATTGATCGTTTCTGCTTTCGATCCCTTTAAAAAAGCACGCATTACAGCTAACGTTGCAAGCAACTCAACAGAACAAATATTGAAACAAAAAAGTACGTATCTTTAACGAAAAATAAAAATACAAAATGACAATTAATTAAATTATTAGTACGTCCGTCTGTCTGTCCGTCTGCGCATCAATGTAAATGAGCCCAGTCGCCAATGAACCATTTAGTACAAGACAAAATGGATTGTTATATATGCAATAGTATATTTAAGCGTCGTCGCCATCAACAAAATTAAAATTAATCATTCTTCTTTCAGCTCTAATGAATGTCTTCTTTTTCAGCTTGAATAGTACGTATACATGTGTGCGCGACTGTGCATTGAAAGAGCACAACGCACACATAGATCTTGATAGAATTAAGTGTAGAGTTAAGACTAGAAACAATAACCAATTCCTACGCTAATACTGGGATTTATTTTCTCTAAATAACTTGTAGATTAGGAAAGAATTCATTGAAATGCTTCGTGATCGTTCAGAAATAGATCGTCACTCACGATGGCAGGAGGTGAAGAAGAAGCTCGAATCGGATTCGCGTTTTCGTGCCGTGGAGAGTTCGATGTTGCGCGAGGATTATTTCTTGGATTATATGCGAATGCTGAAGGATGAGAAGAAGCGAAAGGAAAAGGATCGCGAGAGGGAACGCGATCGGGAACGAAAGGAGAAGAAATCGGAGAAAAGGGAAAAGGAACGAGCGAGAGACCGAAGCAGAGAGAAGAGTACACACGAGAAGAATGGCGACAAAAAGAAGGATGATAGCGTAAAGGTAATGCAATAAGAATGAATAGTAAGGGCACGTAGGCCATATAAGGGAAAAATTTTCTATTTCTAGGACGAGGAGGACAAGACGTCGGACGACGAGGCGGAAAGACTACAAAAAGAGCGTGACCGTCAATTGAGAGCGGAGCAAAGCATTCGCGAACGCGAAAAGGAAGTACAGAGAACCTTAGCCGGTCATTTGAGGGACAGGGATAAGGAACGTGAACATCACATGCGTGACGAGGCAATTCGTCATTTCAGCGCGCTGCTCATCGATTTGGTACGCAATCCCGACTTGACATGGAAAGAGGTAAAGAAACAATTGCGTAAGGACCACCGATGGGATGCTGTCGAAAGCCTTGAGCGCGAGGAGCGCGAAAAGTAAGTTAAACGAGTGTCACTTGAATTCGAATTCTCACATTGTTTGCTTGTAGAATATTTAACGAGCACATTGATTCGTTAATGAAAAAGAAACGCGAGAAATTCCGCGAAATGTTAGACGAGATCACAACGCTGAGTCTGACCAGCTCGTGGAAGGAAATCAAGAAACAGATCAAAGAAGATCCACGATATCTAAAGTACAATAATTCAGAAAAATGCGAACGTGAATTCCGTGACTACCTTAAGGACAAGACAGTTAACGCGAAGAGTAATCTACGTGAACTCTTGCAAGAATGCAAACTGATCTCTCACAAATCTTTCGAGATGGTTAACGAGAATCCAAATCACCTGAAGGAAATCGAAGATATTCTGAAGAACGACAAACGGTATGTATAAATCAATGAGGCGCAATGCAATCTATTCATATGCTCCGTTGCTTTCAGATATCTGGTGTTGGATCATCTGCCGCAGGAGCGAACACAAATCATTATGACATATCTCGATGATTTACACAAACGCGGTCCACCACCGCCGCCCACGGCCTGCGAATCGACTAGGCGGAATAAATAGTAGAGAATAAGTAATTTCATTTTCGACTTAACCGTTTAGAGTCAAACATCTCCACAAAATCATATGCTTGCATGTGGGTTTTGAGTGATTTAAGTCGTTAAGCAAAATTCAATAAAGAGAATCGAATGAATTTTTAAATCCACAACTAGATTTATCTGGGCGGGTGGTAATGGTGTGTTAGAAAGTCGAAGATCAGAGGTAGGCACCATTCTGCAAATGAGCTGAAAGTGGTCGTTGTTGGTGCGGTGAAGGAGGAGTCGAAAAAGCAGTATAAACCCTAGGTTAGGTTAGGTTGACGTGGTAGGCGTAAGCCACACTTAGGCCGAAACCGGCCCATTGTGATACCACCTGGATCAGGTTACCCTGATCCGCGACCCGGGAACCAACCGGTGCTTTTAATAAAGCGGTGGAGTTGAGCTATTTTTTGGTTTGCTAGCTCACTCAGATTGTCGAAGAAGGGCGCGCCGAGGTAAATCCTCCTGCGATTCGCAAAAGAGGGACATGAGCAGAGGAGATGGTGTATTGATTCCTCCTCCTCCTCGTCCATGCAGCCGCGACAGAAGTCATTGTAGGGTAGCCCCAGTCTGGCGGCGTGTTTTCCAATGGTGCAGTGACCTGTAATGACACCCACTAGGGTGCTTAAGGTTGCCCTTTTGGTTGCCACCAGGTCCCTGGTTCGTCCTAAGTTTAACTTAGGCCACAATTGTTTGGTGATAAAGCCGATATTGCTCTCATTCCATTGGAGATTGGTCTCCTCTATGGTTTGAAGCTTTATCATGTGCTTTACCGTACTTATTGGTGTTTCTAGGTACCCGAGGGTAGGTAGGCTGAGTGTGCTTGACCCTTACCTTGCGAGTTCGTCGGCCGCGCAGTTTCCTGGAATATCTCTATGCCCGGGAACCCACAATATTTTAATGTTGAACTGTTCAGCCATCTCATCTAGAGATAGGCGACAGTTAATGGATGTTTTTGATTTGTAGGTTATCGCTGCCAGGGATTTTATCGCAGATTGGCTATCCGTGCAAATGATAATATCCTTTGTGGATATTACATTTATCCTGAGCCATGCCAGGGCCTCCGTTATCGCAGTTATTTCTGCCTGAAACACACTACAGTAATTTGGGAGTCTAGATGATAGGTTGAGGTTAAGTTCCTTGGAGTAGACCCCACTGCCTACACCCGACTCCATCTTAGAGCTATCGGTATAGAGGGAGATCGAGTCCTTTGGTATGACTTTCCCTTCAGCCCATTCCTCGGATGGAAAGACAACTTCGAAGTTCCTGGTGAACACATTCTGCGGGTTGATGTAGTCAGTGTCCATGGGTACTTTGAAGTGTTTTAGAATAGAGGTGTGGCCTTTTTGAGATGTGGGCCATTTTCTTATGCTCCTCATCCTTAGGGCCGCGCATGCAGCAACTTGCTTGCTGAAAAGGTTTAATGGTGGAAGATGAAGTAGAACATTTAAGGCCTCCGTGGGGGTTGATCTGATCGCTCCGCTTATATATAAGCTGGCCGATCTTTGTACTTTCCCCAGAAGGTTTCGATTGACTGCTTTTTCCAGAGCAGTCCACCAGACTACGACGCCATACAGGAGGATAGGCCTTATGACTGCTGTGTAAAGCCAGTACATAATGCTTGGTTGGAGACCCCACCTCCTGCCCACTACTTTCTTACAGCTGTAGAGGGCAGCAGTTGCTTTCTTGACCCGATCAAGAATGTTGGGTTTCCAATTAGGCCTCCTGTCAAGGACTAGACCTAGATATTTAGCCTGTTCTTTGATTGTTAGTTGAGTTCCACCCAGCCTCGGCGGAATTTTATATTTGTTAGTGAACAGTACTAGATCGGTCTTCTTTGGGTTCACCCCAAGTCCACAGTACCGTGTCCAGGTTTCTACTGTATGTAGTGCACTCTGCATAAGGTCGCATAGAGTGCTGGGAAATTTTCCTGTGACGGCAATAGCAATGTCATCCGCATAGGCGATCACAGCGTACCCTTCCTGCTCCAGCAACAGCAGTAGTTCGTTGACCACCACGTTCCAGAGGAGAGGGGAGAGTACTCCACCCTGTGGTGTGCCTTTGCTGACCATTCTGGTTGAGACGGCACCAGCGAAGTTGGCTTTGACAACTCTTTGTATTAGCAGCTGTCGTACCAGTTCTATCACTGATCCCGTAACACCCAGATCAGACAGCGCCTTGATGACGGCCCATGGTTCAACATTGTTAAAGGCGCCCTCAATGTCGAGAAAGGCGACTAGAGTGTATTGTTTATTTTCCAGAGACCTTTCTATTTTATTGACCAATGAGTGGAGTGCTGTTTCCACCGATTTGCCTTTGTTGTAGGCATGTTGGTTATCCGACAGCCTTCCTGAGATGCAGCTGTACCGGATGTGTACGTCCGTTTTTAGTAGAAAAGAAGTGAGACTAATAGGCCTTAGGTCATTTACATACGTGTGGGAGCTTTTGCCTGCCTTGGGTATGAAAATGACTCTGGCTACCTTCCACTTGCTGGGGATGTAGGAAAGGGAGAGGCAACTATTGTATATAACCACAAGCCAGGGGAGGATGATATCTGCTACCTGCTGGAGCTCAGCTGGTATGATCCCATCCGGTCCCGGAGACTTGTAGTGTTCAAAGCTCTTTATGGCCCAAAGGACGTTGTTATAGTTGACCAGGTCAGGAGCACGCTCGAGGGAGGGTGTCATTGGCTGATCGACCCGAGGAGGTGTCATATCCGAGTCACTACTGCCTGGGAAGTGTGCGCTTAGGAGAAGTTCCAGGGCTTCCTCTCTGGAGGTTGTCCAGGAGCCGTCATTACGCATCAGGTGGCTTGGATTATACGGAACCGAGGCCAGAATCTTCCTTATTCTTGAGGCCTCGGAAACCGTCCTTATATTATCGCAGTAGTCCCTCCAGGATTGTCTCTTTGCCTTCCTGGTCGCTGCTTTGAAAGACTTTAGTGCCTCCTTGTAGAGTATAAACCTTAAGACGAGGAAATCTTCTCTAAAAAGGCGGGAGGGCTGATTGTTCCAGGTAAAAGTTGGAACTAGTTCTCGGCGTACTTTCAGAATTTGTAAGCCGATTAACTGGAGTCGATCTTCGTAAGATGATCTGTCAGACCATCGGAGAGCCCTTAAGGGAAAACGCTGCAATTTGTAGAAAAAGCCCTAACGTACTCTGACGCGCAATGAGCGAGTTCGGATCCCGATAACACCAACGCCATCGAATGTTTATTTCGCGGCTTCCCTCCTCGGCGGGGTACTGGCAAAACCCCCCGTAGTATACTTGCTATGAAAAAGCTCGACTCACGCTGTTCGGAATCGGCATTAATCTGTAGGTCCCTTTCACCTGTGTAAAAAGATAAATCACACACAACATGGGTGATTCAGAGAAGCTTGGCTCTGGTCCTTCATAGGCTATAACGACACCAAAGCAAGAAAAGCCTAATGTACTATGTATGGTGACCAGCCTTGATTAGCATGTTCGAGGAGAAGTCTGAGGTAAGTGATTTAGAAGGATTTGGTAACGTAGAGGTTCGAGAATTCTTTAGACCATCGTTTTGTGGATGAGAAATTGAGCTCTGTCACATACTACTTTGTCTTAAAAGTATGGTGACATTCGAATGTAGTAAATTGCGTGGGCAAATGGATGTGGGGAAATGTGTTTATTTTTGGGTTGGTAGGACTGTCTTAGGGATGGTAAAAGACTAACAAAGGTCGAGTAGCATCAACCAACGGATGCTGGTTCGCTAAAAAAAGCGAGTAAGAGCCTGTGCAGCTGAACATATTGCAGCTCTGTAAGTCAGGTCTTACTTTCACCTCCTCGTGGTACCATCTGGAAATTTCCTAATCACGGAAATTACTAACGGAGAGGACGAATGGCGAGCATCCTGCGCAAAACAACAGGATTAATGGGCTATGGTCTAGTAAACCGTAACCGGAAAACCCCACAATCACTGAAGCAACCACAAGTCTCATAAAATGGACCAGATTAATGTTGACCTATCAAAAAACGAGAAAAGGATAATGATCTTCGGCTCTGTATGTTGAATGTTAGGTCCCTAAAAAGACCACGTGCAGCCGAACAACTTGTGGACGCCCTAGACCGCTAAAAAGTGGACTTAATCACCATCCAGGAAACCCGATAAAATGGACCGAGTATAATGCGAATGAAAAACTGCGACATCTACTACGGCGAGTGCTCTGGGGAGAGAGAACAACGATTGTGCGGATGCGGATTTGTCCTTTGAGGTGGACTAAGGCAAAAAATCCTAAGCTTTCGGCATGTGAGCGACCATCTCATTACGATTCGTATCATGGATTCACGCCCCCAGGGAGGACAAGGATGACTCCACTAAAGATGAGTTCCACGATTTCCTAGACAGAAAGTATGCCCAATGTCCCAGCTATGATATCAAAATTGTACTAAGAGACTTCAATGGTAAGCTAGGTAAGGAAAGCATCTATAAACGAATCATCGGCAAACACAGCCTACGACACGATCAGTATGCCCTTCGCGCACCTCGATATACACAAAGGCACCTGGCGGTCGCCAGATCAATTAATCACTAACCATATTGATCACATCGCCTTCGACGTCAGACACTCTTCCACTATTCTTAATGTTCGAACTTTCCGAGGAGCTAACATCGACTCGGACCACTATCTTGTAGTTGCACAGATGCGTCTACGGATATCACGAACGCAGCGGAGTAGAGTAAGAATACAAAGTTATGACGTCGGAAAGCTACTATCGCCAGAAACCGCTCGTGCTTTTACCGATAGCGTCTTCCTTAAGCTCTCTCATACACCTCAACCCTCCATGAAGTCAATAGAACAACAATGGAACATTCGCAAACAAGCCCTGAGAAGCACTGCATCTGAAGTCTTGTGCTTCAAGGTTCGATGACGAGTGCAGGAGGCTTCATACATTCGAAGCAGGAGGCATATAAGGCCTCGCTGCATAGGAGAATAAGAGAAGCACGTGGGCTCTACGAGTTAAAAAGAATGGAAGAGCATAAGCTTCTCAAGAGAAAGAGCACGAGAAGCGTGCAATTGAGGATTTGGAAAGGTGTTATGGCAGGCAAGACGTGTCAACAGATAAAACGAACATGTCAAGGTTTTAAAACCAGAACGGAAGCCTGTAGGGATGAGAACGGATTTTTGGTAGTAGAATCGCAGTCGATGCTGAGAATATGGAAAAACCACTCCTGCAGACTGTATGACAGCGATCTTAGTCAATATACCGCTTTCAGACAGAATTTTCTTAATTTTTCTTTCTTAGTGACGAAGATCTTAGAGGAATTCCGCCCCCCTGACCCCGACGAAGTTAAAATCGCAATATGGAAACTCAAGTCAAACAAAGCTGCTGGCGCAGACGGACTATCTGATGAGCTCTTCAAAACAGCTGGAGATTATCTAGTTAGGAGCATGCATCAGCTCATCTGTATGGTCACAGGAAAGCATGCCCGAGGAACGGAGTCTCAGCATCGTTTGCCCGATCCACAAGAAAGGAGACGCCTTTGACAGCGCCAACTACAGAGGAATAAGTCTCCTTAACATCGCCCACAATTTTATCTCCGCTGTTTTGTGTGAACGCCTGGAGCCTTTTGTAAATAAGCTGGTAGGTCCTTATCAGTGTGGCTTCAGGTCAGGGAAATCCACCATCGGCCAAATCTTCACACTACGCAGATTCTGGAAAAAACGAATGAATTTTGAGTCGACTCTCACCACCTATTTGTCGACTACAAAGCCGCATACGACAGCGTAATTATGGGTGAGTTACAACGCTATGTCTACCTTTGAAATCCCAGCTAAACTCGTCAGGCTATGCAGAATGACTATGGAGAATGCTCGCTGGTCCATCTGAATGTCACAAAAGGATTGAGGCAGGGCGATACGCTGTCCTGTGATTTCTTCAACATCGTTTTAGAAATGATTGTGCAATAATCACTGGCTAATACAAGAGGCACAATATATTTCAAATCTTCAAAACTCCCCGCATATGCAGATGACACTGACATAATCGGAAGAACACAGCGAGGTGTCAATTAGGCATTTACGAGTATTGAGGCGGAAGCGCCGAAAATTGGTTTGGCAGTAAACGAGGGCAAAACGAATTGTATGCTCTCATCAAAAAAGGACACTCACCACCGACGTCTTTGCCAGAACGTTTGTATTGGCAAATTCAATGGCAAGTCAATAGCTCTTTCCGTTCCTCTTTGCCGTTTTGCAGTTAAGATTCAAATAACCACGAAGAGGCACTGCTTGAGTGCCCACACCTTCATTCCCTGTCTTGTTAAAACCCTAAGAAATACTAATAATTGTTTCGAAGTCGTATTCTTGAACGCATGTCGCAACTCATTAAATCGCACGTGAAATCGAACATATCTCCCGATGACATTTGTTGTTATTTTGACATTTACTTCTCATTTGACATTGATTTTCCGATATTCCGCTCGTAGTCGTCGTGTGTATTTTTCTCGAATTACATAAATAAAAACCATGTCCTGGCTGATCAGTTCCATACAAAAAGC
This sequence comes from Eumerus sabulonum, assembly GCA_951905685.1. Classification (NCBI taxonomy): domain Eukaryota; kingdom Metazoa; phylum Arthropoda; class Insecta; order Diptera; family Syrphidae; genus Eumerus; species Eumerus sabulonum. The sequence goes on from OX645060.1 coordinate 15,608,531, forward strand.
TACAGCCATCCAGCGACTATGGGCACCAACAGTCACCATCAGCCGACACATAAGCTATGACGAAAAACTAGCACGGGGTCCTCTAATCCGGCGCCATGGCTACAAAGAAAAGATCCTCCAAGGTGGACTGCTTCCGCATTGGGATAACAATCAGAAACTACCAATGCCAGACTATCGACCCAAGAACGCGTGGTCCGAGAAACGAGCACTTTTCGGCCAAAACGACTACATCGACATTCTGGGCAATGACAATCTCCATCCCACCCGTGTTCTGTATTCAGTACCCTCCTGGCTTCGTGGTGTTTCCGGCAACGAGTACCAGGTTCTGTTGCGAAAACGTAAGATTATGATGAAAACAAAATACCCAATCGCCCGTCCCACCAAATGGAAGCATCTGCAAAAGAGAATTCTCTACCTGTACAAGTTCCTGAACCGCAAGACAAAGACCGGCTATTCGAAGCAGTAAAAACACTGGATCTGCTTACAATACAATATATTTGTTGTCATCTTTTCAGTTGCGTTATAATACTAAATACAAACTTCCTTACAAAACACCACGAGTATGGTATCTTCGATTCTCTTCTTTTGTTTTTATTTATTTGTTGTTTCGGCACACAATCGAATGCGTATTTTCGACAGGTTGGGCATTACCCCTTCCTGCATACGACCATTTGGGTAGTGTTTAGGGTTCATTCTTCGCGGTTCTATGTCATTTATGTATATAAAGTCTATGAGTCGAGTTTAGCATTCGTTTAACAAATTCTAGAAAATAATCTTTGTCCTTGGGCTTTGGTTTTGCTTAGAAGATACTTTCTGTTTAAGAGACGATTAAATGAGTAGAGTACATTGGTATATAGATAGAACTATCTTTAATCTGTGTGTTTATGTGTATAGATAGCATGAACTAGAATAATCATACAATCATCTTTGTGTTTAGTTAAATTAGATACATTTCATTACTTCTTTGGTTTCTATTCTTCTTTCGGGAACTATCAGTTTGTTGATGTCGCTCGGAGATGGAGAACGAATGTATATCTATGTTGGAATAACTGGGGGTAGCGTGTGTGTGAATGCTTCATTTCCTGAGGGCACTTTTTCCATCTCTATTGCTATAATACCTTTATCCTCGCTCTTTTTACTGTCTTCCTTGCTTTCATACTGTTTTAAACTACATATACCTAAAGGGCTCTTGGATGAAAGGGCGATTTAAATTCTTATTACTATTAGACGCACCCATAAGTAAACATCAGTTGGAAAGAAATAAAATTTTAAAATTTATTAAAGCATTGGAACTGAGTGGTAAACGAATAACAAAGGCCTCGTAGGGGTAGTGTATCAGACGTGCGCTGGCTCGCAAAATAGCCACTGCAGACGAACATCTAGCAGCTCTGAAAGTAAGTCATATTTCGACCTCCTCGTCGCGCCACCTGGGCATTTCTATATGAAATTGCGAAAGGAAAAGGACGAACGGCGAGTTTCCTGCGCCAAAAAAAAAAATCGGACGGATTAACCGATGAAGACCAGGGAAACAACAAAAGGAAAAGAAAGAATGATATTCGGCTAACCGCTCAGCATGGGAAAACAGTGCTAAATATCAAAGGCCTTAGGTGGCACACGGATGGCTCCAAGATGGCTTCCGGCGTTGGCGCCGGCATATTTGGACCAAAACGCAAAATCTCGAAGGCACTGGGAATAAGTCCCAGCATCTTCCAAGCAGAGCTGCATGCCATCCTAACATGTGTCAATCTAAATCTCGAGACTGGCATCAGAGGAGTTACCATCAACATACTCTCTGATAGCCAAGCAGCGCTTAAAGCACTGGGTTCGTACAGCACGAACTCAAAAACCGTCAAGGAATGCCATGACGCCCTACAACACCTCGCCAAAAGAAACAATGTTAAACTTTGGTGGGTGCCAAGACATAAAGGTATCAAGGGCAATGAAATTGCCGACCAACTCACCCAAAAAAGGTTCCAGCGACAAATATATAGGTCCGGAACCTTTCTGCGGCATTCCCGGGTCTAAGATAAATTTCTTCTTAGACAAGTGGGAAAAATTACAACACCTGCCCTTTTGGAATAGCGTTCGGGGACTCTGTCAATCTAAACGACTTACACGACCCCTGAACAAGCACCTTATTGACATACTCAAACGCAATAGGATGGATATCAGAAGACTAGTCAGCTATCTAACGGGACACTGCGGTCTGAGATACAGTAGAGCGTCGATTATCCGAACTAATTGGGACCAAGGATGGTTCGGATAATCGAATTTGATAAAAAAATTCGAATAATCGAACACATAAGCGAATCGAATAAAAATCAGATGTTTATCGCTTTTCAAATATATATAAACATATATAAACTAAAAGGATTTGATGCCCGCACTTTATATTATATTTGGAATACATATAAATATACAAAAAGAAGTGGTATACATTTACGGCAAAATTATAGGTAAAAATAGTCATCAATTTTTTTTTGAATAGGTTTTTGTTGCCTTTTTTTCGCAGCTAAGTCACGAATTCTCTCCAACAGCAGAAGTTGAGTGGGGCAGCTTTCTTCTTGTTGTTCGTACCAGGACATTGCAGTTTCCAACGCTAAGAAAGCTTCTGCATGACTCGGTCTTTTTCCATTTTCCTCGTTTTCTTCATCCCCAATGTCTTCGCCATCGATTACTGCCTGTTGTTCTTCCTCCACCGTGGACAAAATTTCATTGTCGCTCAAAATTTGAAACCCCGGATCATAATCTTTTAGCCACGACATTGCATCATCTTTGCCACAATCGCCAAATCCTGGAATTTTCTGGAACATATCAACGATTTCATTAAAATTTTGGTTACTGTGTGTGTCAAGTTCTGCATTTTGTTCTCCCCTTTGCAGTTTCAATTTGTTCCAAGCCTTTGTCAGGTTCTCCTGCGATAGTGTCATCCAAGCATCAGCTATCATATAACAGCAGTCCTTAAGATTAGGTTTCTTTGTAAAGGTCACCACACTTTCCTCGTCTCCTGCCGAAAGCAAACGACGTAGCACTTGCTTCCTGTATAGTTTCTTAAGTTTTTCAATAACTCCCTGATCCATTGGTTGTAGGATTGCTGTTACGTTCGGTGGTAAAAAAATCACTTTAAAATGTTCGTTGACCGCATTCAGTAGTTCCGCTACTTGATGAGATGGTGCATTGTCCAGTATAAGAATAACTTTTCCGGTCTTCTTTTCTTTATCCCTGAACTTTTTCACGTTTGGAATGAATTCATTTGTGTACCAAAAACATCGGGGCTTTTTAGCTTTACCGATCATTAACAAAGGTAAAGCATGACTTCCCGAAGCATTTGCGGCTACCATAATTGTTACTCGCTCATAGCTGACTTTAAAACCAGGTGCTGCTGCCTCCCTTTTTGAGGCTAGGGATTTTCGTTTCAGTGATTTCCACCTTAAACCAGTTTCGTCAGCATTGTATATGTCATCGAGTGAATAACCTTCATTTTTTACCAGTGCTGAGGAGGTTTCTTTAAAATTTTCAGCGGCAAATCCATCACCAGATAATGATTCTCCTTGAATTTCTAGCTGACTTATACTATGACGAGATTTAAAGTTCTTAAGCTAACCTGTAAATCTAAAAAATTAATATTATGCCATACGGAGGCAATACAACCAACCTGTGCTTGCCTTGAAATCAGGAGGGCCACCTAGTCTTTCGTTTAATTCTATGGCTTTTTCACATAAAAGTGGCCCAGTGGCTCCCCCCTGGTATTTTTTTGTACAAACCACAAATACATAGCCTTTTCAAATTGTTGGTTCTCTGGTTTTTTCATTGTCTTTCTTGATTTTGACCCATCTTCACAATCTAGCTCCGACGCAAATTTCAAAATGAAGTCCTTCTTGCTTTTAATTTCAGAGCCTGTAGCTTTCCCAATATCGAACAGCTTCGCAAGCCATGATCCACTTTCACCTTTTTCCAGTCTCTTTATAATTTCTACCTTTTTTTCCGATTGATAGAACGTTTCGGCTCCTTTTTCTTGCTGACGACTTTCTGAAAACCGACGTTCTTCACTGAACCAAAAGACACGAATGAAATCAGAAATATCCACGTGCATACACTACATATATATGTACATATGTATGTACATACATGCTATGAGTAGATACGTACGTGTCCGTGTTTTTCATGAGATGCAAATGCAATCGCTTCAAAGTGTACCGTTAAATCAGGAACAATCGTGCTCGTTTTTGGTTTCTCTTTTTAAAGGTTAGTTCCGATAATTCACTTTGCGGCTGACTAGCGTTCGGATAACTGACGTCTATTTGCTTCCGATGTTGCGTTCGGATAACTGACGTTTCGGTTAATTGACGTTCGGATAATCGACGCTCTACTGTATAATTTAAACAAAATTAGTCTCTCGTCTGAAGCTGAGTGTCGGCTCTGTCTTGAGGACGATGAGACGGCGGAACACATACTGTGTGAGTGTGCTGCTCTCTGCCATCTTAGGAAGCGTATCCTTCTCAGTGAGTTATGACTCCTGAGGGGATCACCCTGGCTCCTACGAGAAGCATTCTCAACTTCATTGTGGAGGTGGAGAGGCTACTCGGCTAAACCGGCTAGCAGGCACAATAGATCTGCAAAGGTCGCAGTGCCGCATTGCTATTGATAGCACTAGCCCTATATATATATATAAAAAAAAAAAAAAAAAAAAAGACATTCGGCTGTATACGTGGAGTGTTAGGTCCCTCAACAGACCACGTGCAACCGAACAACTTGCGGAGGCCCTAGGTTGCTATAAGGCAGATATTACCGCAATCCAGGAAGTGCGATGAGATGGACCGGGCAAAAAGTGGATGAGAAACTGTGAAATCTACTACGGTGGCTGCTACAAGGAGAGAAGGCAACGCTTATCCGGATGCGAATTTGTTATTAGAGGTAGCCTTAGGCATGTAAGCGAACGGTTCATAACAATTCGCATCAAGGCTAAATTCGCCAACATCAGCCTAATTTGCGCTAACGCCCCCACCGAGAACAAAGATGACGTCACAAAAGACGATTTCTACGATCTCCTAGATTGAACATATGCCCAATGTCCCAATTACGATGTTAAAATCATACTAGGAGACTTTACCGCGAAACTGGGCAGGGAAGTCGCTTTAGATCTGGCAATTGGCACACAGCCTACCCAATACCACATCCGAAAATGGATTTAGGGTGATAGACTTCGCAATCGGGCGAAATCTTCTAGTTACTAGCACGCGTTTCCCATCCACAAGGGGACTTGGCGGTCACCGGATCAATCAACCGTCAATCAGATCGACCACATTGCGATTGATGACAGGTAGGCATCCGATATTCTGGATAAACGAACTTTCAGAGGAGCCAACATCGACACGAACCACTATCTTGTGGCAGCCAGGTTACGACATACAACGTCGAAATGCTACAATCGCAAGAGATCGCCAGAGCCTATTCCAATCGCGTCTCCCTCAAGCTCTCGGAAAATCCTCCAACACCTACTCAGACCGTGCGACACCAATGGACCCGTTGTTAACAGCTTGCTGCTTCTGAGGTACTGGGTTTCTAAACGCCACCAACAAGAAAACTATAGTTTGACGACGAGTGTAGGGGGCACACGCAGCCAAGCAGCAAGCTCGTGATCATTATGAGCAGAGGAGGAGGGAGGAGCATAAGCTTCTCAAGACAAGGAAAAGAGAGCATGCGAGCATCGCAGGAATGATGTTGGGAGGTTTTATTAACGAATAAAACAAACATGCCAGGTAGATATATCCTATAAAGCCAGAACGGAAACCTGCATGGACGAAAATTGAAACCTAGTAGTAGACTCGCTGTTGGTACTAGGAATCTGGAGAGACTGCTGCAGACTGTATAAGGGCGTTGACGAAGTAGATTCCAGTGTCAAACAAATTGACACATTCACAACGGACGATGATAGCAGAGAATTCCGCCCCCCTGACCTGGACGAAGTTAGGAATGCTTTTTCTAGTTAAAGTCCAACAAATCTGCTGGAGCAGACGGACTACCTGCCGAGCTCTTTAAGGCAGGAGGAGATGCCCTGGTTGTGAGCACCAGCTCATGTGTAAGATATGGTCAGAGGAATGCATGTCCAATGAGTGGAATCTTAGTATCTTTTGCCCGATCCACAAGAGAGGACACCCCTTTGTCTGTGCCAATTACAGAGGTATGCATAAGTCTCCTGAACTACAGTTATAAGATCTTCACTGCTCCACTGTGTGAACGACGGAAACCGTTCGTTAATAAACTGATCGGTTCATATCAGTGTGGAATCCACTATCAATCAAGTACTCATACTGCGACAGATCCTGGAAAAAACCAACGAATTCCACATCGACACCCACCATCTGTTCGTCGACTTTAAGGCAGCATACGATAGCGTACATAGAGACGAGGTATACAGCGCCATGTTTAGTTTTGAGATCCCTGGCAAGATTATGCAGGATGACATTGGAGAATGTGATTTGACCGAGACCTTTAATGCCAAAAAAGGTTTTAGAGAGGGCGACACGCTATCGTGTGACTTTTTCAACATCGTCTTTGAAAGGATCGTGCAAAACTCACTGGTCAATCTTTTTCAAGTCTGTACAACTGCTCGCATATGCCGATGACAATGACTTAATTGGACGCGCTCAGCGAGATGTCATTGAGGTCTTTACGAGCATTGAGGCGGAAGCGGCTAAAATGGGACTGGCGGCAAATGAGGGCAAGACGAAATATATGCTGTCGTTGAAAACACGAACCATCGGCGTCTTGGCCAGGGCGCACTTATTGGTAGTTATAATTACGAGATAGTCAAGGACTTCATCTTTTCTCTTTCGGAAACCAAGGTGACCATATACAAGACCATTATCATCCCGATCCTGCTTTATGGCGCAGAGACGTGGACCTTATCGAAAGGGGACGAGGAGGCCCTTGACCGTTTTGAGAGAAAAATTCTGCGTACGATTTTCGGCCCGAACTGTTTAAATGGGGAGTGGAGGAGAAGACTTAATAGTAAATTGTACGTGCTGTACAGTGGCATGAACGTATCATGGCGTTTGCGGATCCAACGCCTTAGATGGAAATCAATGAAGGAGGCTTCAAGAAAGGTACCCAGGCTCTTCGAAATTGCGAAGGTAATCTTGTCACCGACCGGCAGCGAATAGTAGATGTATTTAAGTGGTAGGGAATGAGGAAATCCCAACTTCAGCCGCTGAAGTAGTCCTCCCACCCAGCATCGAAGAAGTCGGCATAGAAAAAGGCAATTCTAACTCTTGCAAGAACTATAGAGATATATCCCTGCTCAACGTCTGTACTGTGTGAACGTCTAAAGCCATTTTGCACCGTACTAATCGGCAGCTACCAGTGCGGCTTCCGGCTCGGCAAATCGACTATAGACCAAATATTCACACTTCGACATATCCTGGAAAGGACCAGCGAGTTTCAAATCGATACACACCATCTTTTCATCGATTTCAAGGCCGCATGCGACAGCATTCATCACAAACAATTGTTTGATGCGATGGCCGAATTCGGGATCACAGGAAAACTGATCCGGCTGTGTCGCGCCACGTTACAAAATACGCGATGCACCGTGCAGTTCGGTTCTAGGACCTCTGAGTCGTTTGAAACATGCAGCGGATTTCGACAACGAGATGCGCTGGCGTGGAATTTCTTTAATTTGAAGCTGGAGCAGATAGTGCGACCGGGAGGCGTCAACAGGAAAGGCACTATCTTCTACAAGTCTGTCCAGGATGCGCGGTTGATATTGACATCAGCGCGCGGTTTCAGCGTGACGTTGTAGAAGTTTTCCCGGCGAACGAGGAACAGGCGAAACGAGTTGGTCTTAAGGTTAACGAGAATAAGACAAGGTACATGCTGTCAAGCAAAAATCGATCCGTCGGCCACCACCCGGGACAAAATATGACGGTTGTACAGTGACAATTCCGAGGTGGTTACCTCGGGACCAATATGGACTCCACAAACGACACCACTGTGGAGATCCAGCATAGAATCGCCATTGGCAACCGCTGCTACTTCTGTTTGTCCCATAACTTTGGTCATAACTCCTCACTCGAAGTACCAAAGTCATGCTTTTCAAAATGCTTATACTGCCAGTCTTGATGTGCGTGCCCGGGACCGTTAAGGATGGAAGGCAGCTATAGTTTAGGCTCAGATCCTCCATGAATTGCTGGCCTGATAAGTAAGTAGGTAAGAAAGTATAGCGAAATGGATAGAAAACTACCTATCAGGCAGAACAATTAGGGTAAAATGGTATTGCAGTAGTGAAAAACAGAATCATTATGGTGTACCACAAGGGTCTAAGTTAGGTCCGATACTCTTCATTTTGTTCACCAATCAATTATTGCCTATATTTATAAAAAGTATGGCTTTTGAAACAAAAACGGAAAAAAGCGCACCCAAACAAGTCGTCAAATTCATTGGGAATCATTATAGACAATCACTTCACCTGGCAGGAGCATATACATACATCGATTGCGACTACAACTAAAGTGCGCCCTGTTTGGGATGGGATATCTGAAGAGATACACTACCATGGATGTTGAGAAACAGGTTTATTATAAGTTCCTTTCTTTTGATGTGAATCAGTTTGATGATTACTCTTGGACCTAGGTCCTGGTTGGAGTTTCCGAGACTCGAAATCTTGGACGCGTCGGGGACAAATGTGACCGCAAAAAGCTTGCAATGTCTGACGGGGTACCCACATTGACGGTAATGTAATTGATGATCCCAAACTCTACGACGTTCAAGCTTTCATGTGTCTTGTTGGAGGACATTTAAATCACCCGTTTTAGTTGTAAATAAATTGTAGACTGACTCGGATGATAACACCTGTGCTCTATCACCCCAGACAACTTGTTTAGGGAAAGCGATCGAAATTGGTCTTAAACTTCTTCGGATTGCAACGGTAGAGCACGGCCGCATCTAAGTTGGCGCACGCAGGTTGAAAGAAACCGCAACCAACTGGGTGCGCCGGCACTGGAAACAGCTGGCCAGAGATTTTGCCGGTTGGCGAGGCATGTAGGTTGAGGCCCAGGTTCACCCTGGAGTAAGTAAGTAGGATTGCAATTGCTGCAAAACACAGACCTTGTAACTAATGCAAGACTCGCTATACTTGACAATACGTCCCAAAACAGGCTTGAGGGTGAACTGATGTGCATTCCACAGTTTAGACATTGCCGGTCAGGAAGTCGAGAAAGTTGACAACTTTCTTTATCTAAGAAGTGTGGTCTCGGCTAAAGGTGCTGGCACCAAATAGGATATACGCAACAGAATCGGGAAGACTAAAGCTACGCTCGGTATGCTATCTACTACAATCTGGAAAAGCAATGCTATCAGCTTAAAGAACCAAGCTGCGTATATTTCGCTCGAACGAACTACCGGTACTGCTTTATGGGTACAGTACCTGGAAGGTGGACGATGTTAACACACGCAAGCTAAAAGTGTTTAACAACAATCTTAAGGATTTTTTTGCCGAATCGTATCTTCAACGAAAAACTTTATCAGAGAGCGGGCCAGGAACCTATAAACATTACTATACGATGGAGAAAGTGACAGTGGATTGAACACACCCTAAGAAGCGAAGACAACTCCATCGCTAAATACGCGGTGCTGTGGGACCCGCTCACCTAAGCAGGCAAAATAGTGGGGCGCAGAACAGTCGAGGAGGAATCGAAATCTTTAGGAGTGAGTTCGAGACAGCTCAAATGCGTTACAGAAGTCCGAACTAAATGGCGCGCGGCGCAGACGTGGTAGACGCCCAATGCCCTTCGAGGATTTTAAGAACCTAGGAGTAAGAGATTGTACATTCCGAGTTTGGCAGGTGAAAACTTGAGAAAATTGAATACAATAGACTAGGTCGCTAGAGCACTTACTGTGGAAAATATGATGAAACACTGGCAGGGGACATTCCTACGGTCCTCAAGTGCTATCACCAATTAGTCTTGTCTTGACTTGAAGCACCAGACCAGACGCGCCGATGACATGGGATCGAATCCCGACAACAGCCATGTCATCGAACATGTTTTTCACTGTGCTTTTCCTCAGTGGGGGACTGACAAAACCCCTTGTAGTATAATTGTCAAGAATGGCTTCTCGAATTCCGCCGTTCGGAACCGGCAATAAACAGTAGGTCCCTTTCACCAATGGAAATATAAAATCACACACAACATGGGTGATTGAGAGAAGCTTGGCTCTGGTCCTTCATGGGCTGTAACGCCAACATACATACATACAAGAGACATACCTGAGATGTTCCAGCGAGCCTAATGATTTAGTGATGTTGGGGTCTCCGATCAGTTTTATCGCGCGATTTTGTATTTTGCATTCTTCTTCTTTGATGGCGTTACAGCCCATGAAGTACCAGAGCCAAGCTTCTCTAGAAGCCTAGACGAAGCCAAAATAGTGATATCAAGACTTAAGTCTAATAAAGCCGCGGGCGCAGATGGCCTGTCTGCTGAGCTTCTCAAGGCGGCTGGAGATGAGCTAGTAAGGTGCATGCAAGGTATGGTCGGAGGAAAGCATGCCCGACGAATGGAATCTCAGCATCGTTTGCCCAGCCCATAAGAAAGGAGACCCCTATAACTGCGCCAACTATAGAGGTATAAGTCTCCTTAACATCGCATATAAGATCTTCTCTGCCGTATTGTGTGAACGCCGGAAGCCGTTTGTGAATAATCTGATTGGCTCTTATCATTGTGGCTTCAGGCCAGGTAAATCCACAATAGACCAAATATTTACGCTACGGCAGATTTTGGAGAAGACGCAGGAATACCAAATTGACACTCACCATCTCTTGGTCGATTTTTCAAGGCTGCATATGACAGCGTGTATAGAGATGAGCTATACAAAGCCATGTCTAGTTTTAACATCCCTGCCAATCTCGTCCGACTGTGCAGGATGACAATGGAGAATTCTCGCTGCTCCATTAAGGTCGGTAATGAGCAAACCGAGACCTTTGATGTTAAAAAAGGATTTAGGCAAGGTGACGAGCTGTCATGCAACTTTTCCAACATCGTGCAAGAGTCACTGGCCAACACAAGAGGTACGATTTATTTCAAGTCTACGCAATTGCTTGCGTACGCCGACGAGATTGACTTGATTGGACGGACAAAGCGAGACGTCAATGAGGCCTTTGTAAGCATTGAGGTAGAAGCGGCTAAGATGGGTCTCAAGGTTAATGAGGGTGAAACTAAATACATGCTTTCATCTAAAAGAGACGGTCAACACTGACGTATTGGCCAGAACGTCACCATGTGTGGATATAACTTTGAAGTGGTCAAGGAATTCGTCTACCTTGGCTCACTCATGACCGGCGACAACAACACCAGCGCTGAGATAGAACGCAGAATCTTTGGGCTCAAGAGGCAATTGAGAAGTGACAAGGTGACACTATATAAGACCTTGATCACCCGGTCCTCCTTTACGGCGCTGAGGCTTGGACCTTAGCAAAGGCGTATGAAGATGCCCTTGGTTGTTCAAACGGTGTATGGAGGAGAAGATTTAACGAAGAACTGTACGGGTTGTACAGCGACATCGGCCTGGTACGACGTCTACGGATAGAGCGTTTAAGGTGGCTAGGTCATGTAGAGCGCATGGAAGAAACAGCTCCAACCCGAAGAGGCTTCGTATCCACCCAGGAAGAAAGACGCGACAGAGGACGGCCGCATTTATGGCGGCGCACGCAGGTGGAAGGGGATCTTAACCAACTGTGCGTTGGTCAAAGACCGTGCCAGCTGGAGACTCTTGTTGGTTTAGGCCCAGGTTCACCACGGACCGTAGCGCCTCCTAAGTAAGTGTGTGTAAAAGGTTGTAACAATAAATAAAAGTGGTGAAGTGCTCAGATAATTGATCTGAGGCGAAATAACAAAAGTGTGTGGGTATTGAATTCAAATAGAAAGTAGGCAGTCGTAGTCTATCGCAAACCCCATTCTGAACACGTGGTAGGTTAGGTTAGGTACATGGTAATTTTCGTAACAATGTGATAGTGGTTAGCCGGTAACAACGAACTGCAAAGGGGTACTCAGAAAGGATACAATTCCCCATGTAATCAGCGAATCAAATAACAAAATAAAAACGGATACCTTTGGTTTTCATAGATTAATAATATTAAATACAGTTATTGCCTTTTATTGTTTATTGTACAAATAAAGGAAAGACTTAGTAGTTCATGATCTACTGTTTACTTAAAAGATAAATAAAAAACAAAAATCAAATTCCGTAGACACATTTCGCTCCAAAGACGCCTGGACTTTCATAGAGGGATTGAAAATGACCCGGGTGAAGTGCAAACTGTCCCTGATACTGACGGAGGTTATATAACAAATTTCGATTCAAAAATTCAAACCAATTGCTTACTACTGGGCAGGCCTAATACACTGTTTAAGGTTAGGTTCTCCTATAATGTAATTCAATTATTTGTCGTATTTTCTTACATATACAAGATGTATTGAAATATATAATGTTTTCTATATATATTGTATTGTTTTTAAAATTTTATATTTTGTTTCCTATTACATTTCATTTATTTCTGTTTTTTGTTTTATTTTCACTATAATTATGGTTAAATATTGGTTAGGCACAAAGTACGATTTCTTTTTATTTTTCTCATTTTTTCCATTTGGTTTTTTGTTTATTGGAGTTCTAATTCAATTTTCGTTTTCATTCGTTATTGTTTGGTTTTATTTTTCTTCACAATTTACTTTCGGTTTTTGGTTTGATTTCGTCATGGACAAGAGTCTACATCAGTAGTCATTAGATTCTTAAAAATTAATTTTGAACTACAACTAACGGGGAGAGATGTGACGATTGCGCCAACGTTCCTTGCCGGAAGTAAATAAATAAGAAAACATAAAGGAAAATGTATAAACCATTTTAAAAAAAAAAATTTACTAAGTACGGGTCAATAACTCCTTAAAAAATCTATGAGATGGCGCCCGTAGCATCGCAACCGTTCTGTTTTTAGTAAGCATCATTCCTCACTAGGTATATGACAAAGTTGCAGCCATATTCTTCGAGTGGTTTCGTTTTTACCGTCAGTTGAAGTAAAGAACTTGTGTTTGTTTGTTGCATTTAAAAGGGTTAACAGCAAAGGAAATAAAAGCTGAGTTGGACTTAGTTCATGGCACATCTAGCTCCTGTATTTGCAGCAATTTATAATTGGATAAATGAGTTTAAACGTGGCCGTACATCAACAGAAGACGACCATCGTTCAGGACATCCAGTATGCGCGAGTACTCCGGAAATGATCGAGAAAATCCACGACATAAGGTTAAGTGACCGAAGAATAAAATTGCGCGAAAGAGGTTTCCCACGGTACCGTCGTTTCAGACAGGAATAACAGCGATAACGGAGGCCCTTGCATGGATCAGGATCAATGTAATATCCGCCAAGGATATTATCATTTGCACGGACAGCCAATCTGCGACAAATTCCCTGGCAGCGGTAGCCCACAAATCAAAGACATCTCTTACCTGTCGTCTATCTCTATATGAGATACTTGCCTTCGGGTACCTAGAAACACCAATAAGTACGGTAAAGCACATGATAAAACTCCAAACCATAGAGGAGACCAACCCCCAATGGAATGAGAGTAATATCGGCTTTATCAACAAACAACTCTGGCCTAAATTAAACCTAGGACGAACCAGGGACCTAGTGGCAACCAAAAGGCAACCTTAAGTATTCTGGTGGGTGTCATAACAGCTCACTGCATCATTGGGAAACACGCCGCCAGACTAGGACTACCCTCCAACGAGAGGAATCAGTACATCACCTCCTCTGCTCATGCCCCTCTTTTGCGAATGGCAGGAGGATCTACCTCGGCGCGCCCTTCTATGATAATCTAAGTGAGCTAGCAGACCAAAAAATAGCTGGACTCCATCGCTTCATCAGAAGCACCGGTTGGCTCCCTGGTGGCGGATCTGGGTAACACGATCCATGTGGTATCACAATGGTCCAACTTCGGCCTACGTGTGGGTTATGCCAACCACATTAACCTAACCTAACCTACCGTCGTTTCAATTTTGCATGATAAATTGGGTATGAGAAAAATACCTGCGAGATGAGTGCCGCATTTGCTCTCAGCTGAGAATAAACGCAACCGCGTAGTCCCTTCTAAGGCTCTCTTCGAGCGCATGCGTCGCAATCCAGATGAGTTTCTGCGCAGATAAGTAACTGTAGGTGAAACATGGATACAACACTACACTCCCGGGATGAAAGAATAGTCAAAACAGTGGAACGTGGCGAACGGGCTCCAAAAAAGGCAATGACGGTGAAATTAGCTGGAAATTATCTTCATTGATTATTTGGAAAAGGGACAGACGATCACAGGCCAGCTAAATGAGAAATTAAAAGAGAATAGCCCTCATTTGAAGAAAGAAAAATGTGGTCGTGGGCCTTGCGACCCGCAAAGGCCCATACGACTAATTTAATTTTTTTTTTCATTTGTAGCCCCCGGCGTAAAAAGAGGGGTGTTATAAGTTTGAGGTGTCTGTGTGTCTGTCTGTGGCATCGTAGCTCCTTAACGAATGGACCGATAATGATTATGATGGTTCTTAGCTACAACTCATGAAGATCTGTTTAGGTTCTTCAATGTCATCAGCTATTTTTGTTAGCTCCGGTAGGGTTGTTAGACGAATAATGAGTAATGTATCGGTTCTCGTCTGATCGCCGCAACCAACCAGCGTCGGGTGCGGTCTGTACTTAGATGGAGGACCGCTTGGGAACATCGCGTGTAGTTGGCATCAAGCCGCATTATTGCTGTCGCTCCATGTAACCACAACACTGTCAGAGTAATCTCATATGTATCGGTTCTTGTCCGATCACCGCAATCAACCAGCGTCGAACCCGGTCAGTACTTAGATGAGGGACCGCTTGGGAGCACCGCGTGTTGTTAATTTTTTTGCCTATTTTTTAGTTATTAGAATTCTCACAAAAAAAACGGCTGGACCGATTTTGCTGAGTTCTAAGTTTCGTAATTATGCGTGGAATGAACCCGGTCCCAAATCCAAATCATTCTTGGTCCTCGAGATAAAATTCCGAACGCACATACGCACATACACACACATATCTTGGATTTGGATTCTGGTGACCTTGAAACATGGAGAGAGATATGTCAGGATTTAGAATTCACAAAATCGGCCTCATTACAACAACTTAAGACTGGGAAGTTAAAAAGTCCTCTTTCTACAGGATAATGCGCGAGTGCAGTTTCAATGGCTAAAATTGAGGAATTGAAGTTCGAATTGATAGACTATCCACCGTATTCACGAGATCTGGCCTCGAGTGACTTTATCTTATTTCCAAATTTGAAACCATGGCTCAGCGGACAATGGTTTACGTCTAATGACAAGGTCATCGCTCTCATAAATGCTTATTTTGAGGAATTACCAAATCATATTGTTGCGGACACGAACCGACGGTTATGTCTGTATTTCGCTGTCAAAATTTGGAATGCTCTGTGGCAGCTAAAAGGGAAATGATGGTAACTTTCAGCGGCATACTGCTGAATGTCAATGCTACAGCAAGGAGCATTCTAGAGACTTCTGAAGGGTAACGTCTGACGGCGAACATTCGAGAGATTGGATCGAGGGTTATATAAGCGGCAATACTCGCCCTCGGACGCATTTAGTATTCATTCAGTGTATTCAATATCAGTGACTCAGTGATCAGTCGGTAATCCAGTGTGAAAATGATCAAGCCATCTAGTGAGTTAGTGGACAATTACCCAACAGTTGCAGAGACAAAGTGTGCAGAAAAAGGTGTGTGTAAGCAATAAAGCGTTAAGTGTTATGAAAGGTTGTAATAAACCTGAAGCGTTCCGATAATTGATCTGAGGTGGAACAATAAGGCTGAAGCCTTAAAAAAGTTTGAGGGTCGTCTGTCGAAGTGTATTGAACACAAAGGAAAAATAAAAAAACGAAATGTACTCAAATGTACTTACTATCATTTTCTAAGGACTTATTGACCAGTTCTTACACCAAGTGTTAATTATAACCAGACCTGTGTGTTCTTAGCTTTAGTTTTAGTTGGCAAATGACTAAAGAAACCCTAGTAACCTAGGCAACCTCTCTCGATGGTAGTTAAATCGCTAATTAACGAGGAAAAGCCATTGCAGCTGAGGGCATTGTAATGAGTTAGTTAGTGAGCTTTACTTTAACCCCGTAATCTGGAAATTTCCTTGGAATATGCTAACGAAAGGCGACGACTAGTGGGCCTTTTGTGGCACAAACCGGAATATTAGCTAGTCCAGAAACTAATCCCATGGCGGGCTGATATCTAGACGACTGGGCTACTTTCTTCTTTGGTGGCGTTACAGCCCATGAAGGACCAGAGCCAAGCTTCTCTCAATCACCCATGTTGTATGTGATTTATTTTTCACACAGGTGAAAGGAACTTACAGTTTAATGCCGATTCCGAACGGCATGAGTCGAGAAGCTTTTTCATGGCAATTTTACTACGGGGGGTTTTGCCAGTACCCCGCCGAGGAGGAACGTCGCGGAATAAACATTCGATGGCGTTGGTGTTATCGGGATCCGAACTCGCTCATCGTGCGTCAGAGTCCAATACACTAACCACTGAGCCACGGCGCCCTCCAACTGGGCTACCAACCCACCTTATACCAGAAGCAGAAGTCCTTCACAACGCAATGCAGGAATGCGGAAATATTGTTTTTCCAAGCAAAGACTTTTTTGTTTTGGGATTGGTTGATTGTTTCGTTTAAGCGCGCGTCACAGATGGACCCCAGCAAAGAGATAAAGCTGACAAACCCAAGCCATCGGTTGAAAATGTGAATAGTGTTTATGGTCCTGATACTGTAACAGCCATGTACGCATAGTCGATTCCGCCCCGGTAATTTCGTTATTAGGGGCGAATCACGAAGGCCAAAAATGTTGGCAGAAATCGACGAGTTTGACCGTCATGGAAGCATTGCTACAGTTGCCCAGGAGCTGAACATTACACAAAAGACCGTTTGGTACTCGGTGTATGACTACCACTGGAGTCAACGCACAGAAATGGATCGAATTTCCTTCTGCGATGCGCTGCTGACTCGCAATAAAGTCGATCCATTTCTGAAGTGAATGATGACTGGCGATGAAAAGTAGATAATCTCAAGCAAATCGCGATTATCCAGGAAATTAACGGAAAAGCCGGAAAAGTGTTTGTGACTGGCAGGGAATTATCTGCTTTGAGCTGCCCTTTACCGGCGAAGTTCTTAATTTGGACCCTGTTAACAATTGGAGCGTTTTAAGAAAGTAATCGCACAGAAGCGGGCAATTTTTGGCCAATAAGAGAAGTGCGTTCCACCTGGATAGTGCCAGGCCACACACATTGATATTGACTCGAGATAAGTTCCAGGAGCGCAATTGGTTCATAGGTCCATCTTATAGTCCGGATCTGGTATCAAGTAATTACCGTATGTTCCTGTTCATGGTGAACGATCTTTCTTGTAAAAAAAAAAACGCCTCGCTAGAGACTTGTGAAAAACTTTTTTCTCAGTTGGTTGCGAATAGGGACGAGGATTTCAATGAGGGAGACTTAATGGAATCACCTTCAAAATGGTAAAAAGTCATCGAACTGTCTTTGATATCCGTGCCAAGTTTCATATCAAAATATTCATTAGTGTATTACTCGTACGCTAGGTTTTGCGAGGTGCTAAAAGTGAATTTTTTGCTTTTTTCGTCTTAATTTGTCGAGCAAAGGATTTGCATTAAATTTTGTTTGGGGAATGATTTTCTGCCTCTGACGCCGATGACACGGGATCGAATCCCGACACAGCCATGTCATCGAACGTGTTTCCACGGTGTTTCTCCTCAGCGGGGTTCTGACAAAACCCCCTGTAGTAAAATTGTCATGAAGGGCTTCTCGAAATTCGCCGTTCGGAACCGGCAATAACCTGTAGGTCCCTTTCATCTATGGGAAAATGAAATCACACACAACATGGGTGATTGAGAGAAGCTCGGCTCAGGTCCTTCGTGGACTGTAACGCCAACATACATACATACATATTTGTCGTTTGCGTGAAGCTATTCGCCTAAAGAGGCTAGAATTATAGCGAGCCAGCTCGGTAATGCTTCGTTTCACACTTCATTGATTCAAAAAATCGATCCCTATAGTTCCACAATCACAGTATTAACCTGATTTGGCACCTTCTAGCTATTTTACAAATTCAAAAGACCGCTTCGGGGACACCTTTTTGGGTCGGTAGAGGAGATACAAGTCACATCGAAAAAAAGAGCAGAAGACCATTTCTTTAACAAGTGTTTCTTAAATAGGAAAATCCGTCGGCTTAAGTGGATCGTACCAGGGAAGGATTCATTTGAAAATAATGAAACTGTAATAAATGAAGATTTTTCAGAATAGGATCATTCTTCTTCTTTGGTGGCGTTTCAGTCCATGAAGGATCAAAGCCAAGCATCTCTCAATCGCCCATGTTGTGTGTGATTTATTTTTCACACAAGTGAAAGGGACCTACAGTCTCTTACGGACGGCGTGAGTCGATAAGCTTTTAGGATCATTCTAACCTCATTCTAGCTCTCGACTGACTCCTGAGGACAAGACTATTGAGCGTAAGGCCATCAAAACCTGGAGTGCAATATCAGAGTGAAAGCTTATCCAGAGGCGCAATGAAATGCGAAGAAAGACGATGTGGGACGTGGCAAATGACAATAACGACATACTGGCTTCAAAGGTCGAAACGGAAAAAAAAAACAAAACACGGCTAAGATGGGTCTCAAGGTTAATGAGGGTAAAACCAAATATCTGCTTTCATCTAAAAGAGACGGTCAACACCGACGTATTGGCCAGAACGTCATCATGGGCGGATATAACCTTGAAGTGGTCAAGGAATTCGTCTACCTTGGCTCACTGATGACCGGCGACAACAACACTAGCGCTGAGATAAAACGCAGAATCACTCTTGCCAATCGCTGTTTCTTTGGGCTCAAGAGGCAATTGAGAAGTACTCTCTCGTCTCTCGTAAAACCAAGGTGACACTATATAAGATCTTGATGTTCACAGTCCTTTACGGCGCAGAGGCTTGGACCTTAACAAAAGCGGATGAAGATGAACTTGGTCGTTTCGAGAGGAAAATTCTGCGCACTATCTTCGGTCCTGTTTGTTCAAACGGTGTATGGAGGAGAAGATATAACGAAGAACTGTACGGGTTGTACAGCGACATCGGCCTGGTACGACGCCTACGGATACAGCGTCTAAGGTGGCTAGGCCATGTAGAGCGCATGGAAAATACAGCACCGACCCGAAGAGTCTTCGAATTTACCCCGGAAGGAAGGCGCGGCAGAGGACGGCCGCATCAACGGTGGCGCACGCAGGTGGAAGGGGACCTTAACCAACTAGGCGTGCGGCGCTGGAAACAGCTGGCAAAAGACCGTGCCAGCTGGAGACGCTTGTTGGTTGAGGCCCACGTTCACCACGGACTGTAGCGCCACCTAAGTAAGTAGTAAGAACGAATTGGTGGTCAAAACTGAAACAAGAGAACACTTTTCTTTAGCTCACAGCTCTTTTGATGGTATCGATTGCGCCAGTTGTTTATATATAATACTCCTAGAGCAATGCGTCGTGTATTGACTTAATTCAGGAAATATGTCCTCGAAAAAATTGGAGCTACATGAGAGGGCGTGTATACAGGGTGCCCCACGAGCAGTGTGCCAAAAAGCTAGAGCGTGTAGGTCTGGTCAAGACAAGAAAAAAATCGTATGGGGGGTGGGTCTATTCCCCCCGTTAGCTGGGAGGGGCAACTTTCAAAAAAATTGACTTAATTTGGAAAAAAATATATAAAAAATCAACAGTTACATCCACAATGCCGTGATATACTTTTTTGTAAAGCCAGAAACTTCTTCTTTCATCCTGTTTTCAAACGAAGCTGTTTTAAGGAGCAGTTTTTGAGAAATTAATTTTCAAACTCAAAATTTTGAAAAAAAAAATTTGAACTAATTTTTTTCAAAATTGTATGTAATTAAGAAAAATGTTTTTTTTCCAAAATTCAATTCTCTTAATAGTTTTTAGTTAAAAACAGAAAACCGGATGCAAAAATGTCTTGTAGTTTTTGAGAAATTAAAAAAAAAACCCCAAACGACTTTTTTCTAAGAAAAATCTTTTTTTTTTTTTTTGGTTTTTACGCGGCTGGACTTGTAGGCAAATTAATGTATGAAACATTGACTTATTTTTTTATTATTTTTAAAAAAATCGGAGTTTTATGAGGATACGATAAAGTGGCACAGTTACTCCAATACTGCCCTGAACTAATCCTTTTTTTTTTTTTTTTTCATTGATAACGCCTGGGAACTGACCTGCCAATTTCGTCTGGGTCCGTCCGCCGAGGATGGGTTATACCCGCAGGGACCTTAAGACAATAAAACAGCAATTTTTCTTTATTGAAAAGCAAAATATTTGCATCCCAAATGTAAATAAAATGGATCGCATTTTTAATAAGAAAACATTGTCCAATTGGATGTTAACTCATCAACACATTAGGATGTTAAACTCATACTCTCGAGAAGAATTAACAGACATGCACTTCTGCTACGGTTTAGGTAATGGTCGAGATCGTGAAGCCGAAAGACTCTACGCTGAAAGACATCCCAATCGGAAGTGTCCCAGTCGTAGTATGTTTTCAAGAATCCACCTACGTCTGCGAGAGCACGGAGTGCTAGAGCATCGAAGAAGCGAAAGATCAATTACAAATGGATCAGCAATCTTAGATGAAAGAATTTTGGTTTTGGTCCGACGTAATTCCTCCCTTAGCACAAGGAGGATAGCTGTTATGCTTGGAGTGCCCTAATCTAGAGTATGGAGAGTGCTTCATACCAAAAAGTTACACCCGTACTATTTTACACCGGTTCAATGTTTCATACATAAATTTGCCTACAAGTCCAGCCGCGTTAAAACCAAAAAAAAGGTTTTTCTTAGAAAAAAGTCGTTTGGGTTTTTTTTTTAATTTCTCAAAAACTAGAAGACATTTTTGCATCCGGTTTTCTGTTTTTAACTAAAAACTATTAAGAGAATTGAACTCTTGAAAAAAAAAAATTAGTACTTAATTACATACAATTTCGAAAAAAAATAGTTCGAATTTAATTTTTTTTTCAAAATTTTGAGTTTGAAAATTAATTTCTCAAAAACTATTCCTTAAAACAGCTTCGTTTGAAAACAGGATGAAAGAATTATTGTTATTCACCTTTGCACATCGTTGCTGTCAAGTAAGATAATTTATTTGAATTCAATGGACCCTTTGATGATCAACTATCTCATCATGGAGATTTTTGATCATCAAAGTAATATGCCTATAGCCTGCCTGCAACCAAGATCTGTCATCATACAAAAAATGTGATTTAATGTGATGACTGATGAGGTAACATACATAGTCTCTTTCATATTTATATATACAGACCCTTCGTGCGCGATTCCGACTCGCACTTGGCCGGTTTTTAATATTTTGTTTCCCAAATTAAGTATTTTTTTTAGAAAATTGCCCCTCCCGGCTAAACGGGGGGATTTTTTTTTTCTTATCTTGACCAGGCCTACATGCTATAGCTTTTTGGCACACTGCTCGTGGGGCACCCTGTATAATATTCCTAGAGCCATGCGTCATGTATTGACTTAATTCAGGAAAGCTGTCCTCGAAAAAAATCGGAGCTACATGAGAGGGCGTGTATATATACTGGTATGCATCAAAGGCTGGTATTACTGATTAATAGTACATTTGAATAAGGATCGTTGACGTGGTGGTTCAGTGCGTCATGTCCGGGGCGGCAACAGAGGCTACCCGCAGGAAAGCCTTCTGTTTTCGTTACTATCAAGCCAGACACACAACATCTGTACTTAATATTATAAATGTGAAAGTGTGTGTGTCTGTTTGTCCGTCTTTCACGGCAAAACGGAGCGACGAATTGACGTGATTTTTTAAGTGGAGATAGTTGAAGGGATAGAGAGTAACATAGGCTACTTTTTGTTTCTTTCTAGCCCTCGTTAAGTTTGTATGCAGCAAAAAAAAAAAAACTCAGTAGGGGAAGGAAATTTGTAAGACTCTCCGCAAAATTAGTATAGGTTCTATGATACAAACGAATAATAAAATAATTTAATTAAAACAACCATAAATCAATCAGCTTTTGAGAAAACAATCAACATTCGAACATATGTAAATGTTACTCTTGCATTACGATAGATGGCGCTGATATGTTTCTGAACGCGCTAACGTTGTGTGCTCTCTATCTGTACTTAAGTGCGGGCATCGGGTCGCGCTTCACACTATAGTGCATACGGTACCGATACTTTGTTATTTGACTACTAAGCGTCGCAGTCATGTTTATACGAAATTTAGATGCCCCGAGATTATGTAATGGGACAAAGACTTCGTGTCACACAACTTGGCCGCAATATCTTTAGCGCCACAATCTTAACCGGCGTAGGAAAGGGTGAAAATGTAATGATCCCACGAATCCCAATCATTCCCACAGATCTCCCGTTCCAGTTTAGAAGGCTACAATTTCCTCTAAAGCTTATTTTCGCTATGACAATTAACAAAGCGCAAGGTCAAACAGTAAAGGTGGCTGGGGTAAACTTAGAAAAGCCGTGCTTTTCCCATGGACAATTGTATGTAGCATGTTCGCGTGTGTCCAATGCCCATAATCTTTACATTCTATCCAAAAATGGAAAGACATACAGTTTGTCAAGGAAATGTTTGCAAAACGTACAAATGAAAAGAAAATAATGTTTAAAGCATATATTTACTAAGTAAAATAAGATTTTTTTTAAAACCTTCTTCATAATTCTATTTTCGTATTAACTGGTTACCGTAATATACAAAAAGAAAAAACACAATCAACCAAACACTTGAGAAATTTAACAAAAATTTATCAATATCAGTTTATTTACTGTCAAACAATTCTTTGCAAAATGCTATTTGCCGACCAAATTAATTAAAATTACAAGCAGAAGATCCAATTTTCTTATTTTTAATACTTGGTATGACCACCATTAGCTTTAATGACAGCCCGTAATCTAACCTGCATTGATTGAATGAGCTTCTGAAGGTCATATTCATCGGGATTCTTAAGCCATTCTTCGTTGATAAACTTAATTAAATCATTTTTCGATTTCGGACTTCTTTTTGCCACCTTCTTTTTTAAATGGGCTCACAAATTCTCAATAGGGTTCAGATTGGGGCTTTGCGCAGGGGTGTCAATTGCTTTTTGGCAGTTATAAAGCAACCACTCCCTGCACAAATATGATTTATGCTTTGGATCGTCGTCCTGGTACAATTTAAAAAGGAATTTGTTTTCGTTTTCTGGGTCCACAAAGCCGAATTTCTGAACACTTCTTTTCAAATTTTGTCTTAAAATATCCAAATAAACTTCCTTTGTCATTATATCATCAATCATTTTTAACTCACCAACACCTTTGCCTGAGAAGCAGCCCCATATCATCACTGACAATTTCCCGAATTTCACTGTTGGAATGATATTCTTGTTGTCGAGGGCTGTAAGCGGTTTTCGCAGCGGTCCTGCATGGTAGTACAGCTTTATACTAGACTCGTCACAAAACACAACATCGTTCCAATACTCTACCGGAAGGCAAATGTGCTTTGTTGCAAAATTGACGCTTCTGCAAATATCCAACGGTGAGAGTAATGGTTTTTTTCTAGCAACTCTTGATGTGTACTTGTGCTTGAGTATAGTTTTTCTAACTGTCTCATGAGACACTTGAACTCCGTAACCGTTTCTTAAGTCCGTGGCTAATATTCTGATGCTGGTATGAGGGTTTTTTTCAATACGTCTTATCATTTTTCTTTCGTCCCTGCTTGTTAGTTTTTTTGGCCTGCCTGTTGACTGGTTCAGATCTAGTCTGTCTTCTTTTTCAGCACGGCTTATAACGTTGTACACAGTTCTTAATTTTATACAAAACATTTCAGCCAATTCCCTAGCGGATTTTCCTTTGTGTTAGTTATAATACACCAATTGTATTACATCATCACTTAACCGTTTGCCTGGCATATTCAAGATTACTTTTTTAAAATTTTCTGGACACTATGAAATCGTTAATGACTAACAAACTGACACACAACTCCAATTTGCAGCTAATGTGTATTATTAAAAAAACTTCTCGAACTCTATGCACTTTTGCAAAGAATTATTTGACAGTGAAAAACAGCATTGGATATGTTTTGTTAAATTTCTGTTGGTTTTTGGGTTACATTTGCCTTTTTTTTCTACATTACGGCAATGAGTTTATATGAAAATGGATTAGTTATAAAAAAAAATAGCTCATTTGCTGTCTTCTTAGTAAATATATGCTTTTAAATCAGTTTTTTTCTATATTTACGTTTTGCAAACATTTTCTTGACAAACTGTATAATATCGTCTACAGTAGCGTATTAAAATGACATTCTGTTGAGAGTTCTCTTCTATTTTCTAAATCAGGAAAGGGGAACCGTGTTACCCCGAATTTAACGCTAGCGAAGCCGCGGCCAAAAGCTAGTAAAAATATAAAAACAAATAAACAGAAAACAAAAGAAGCAATGGATTAATCGTGAATATATTTTTGTTGTTGGTCTGTTTTGTTTTTAAAATAATATAAAAATATACCTTCCTTAGAGGTTACGTGTTTTACAAAAAAAAGTATGCGCGCTACACAAATGAAATAAATGCTCCTCCTCCTCCGACATGAATTATAATAGTAATGTTAATGGTTTAAAATTATTATAATGATAATCGTGTAATAATAATAATTAAGCTTTAACAAATGAAATGAAAATAATCGATGAACAGAAATTCTACTTTATTTCTTATACCAGATGAGAGTCTTCTCTCGAAATGAAATAAAAAAGCCGCGCAGAGTCTCGTCCCGACTTATCCTAAATTAGGATTGAGAGCACGTTTCAAAAATGTTGAAGTTCCGTAGAGTTCAACGCAAAGAAATTGAAATTGATCGATCACGAGAGTCTGCTAGCGTTTATATAAAATTTTCTCTTCGATCCGAGCTCGTATGTCGTGTTGGTCGATCACGAGAGTCTGCTAGCGTTTATATAAAATTTTCTCTTCGATCCGAGCTCGTATGTCGTGTTGGTCGATCACGAGAGTCTGCTAGCGTTTATATAAAATTTTCTCTTCGATCCGAGCTCGTATGTCGTGTTGGTCGATCACGAGAGTCTGCTAGCGTTTATATAAAATTTTCTCTTCGATCCGAGCTCGTATGTCGTGTTGGTCGATCACGAGAGTCTGCTAGCGTTTATATACAATTTTCTCTTCGATCCGAGCTCGTATGTCGTGTTGGTCGATCACGAGAGGCCACTAGCGTTTATACAAAATAAAATTTCTCTCTTCGATCCGAGCTCGTATGTCGTGTTGGTCGATTACGAGAGTCCACTTGATATATTTTTCTAACCAAAATTTTATTTTTGTATGCTGCATGTCGTGTTGCGAAAACATGTCGATCGCGAAATTTTTGAAACGTGCTCTCAATCCTAATTTAGGATAAAAGACAGAAAAATTCAATGATGCTCTCCCGTATAGCTTGCCCCGTTTCATCACTCTCTCTCTCTCGCTCTCTTAGTAGTTATTAGTACTCTCTTTTTTTGGAAGGGGCGTAAAACAAAGAGATAAATTAAAGAAACCTGCGCGCAATCGTTCACTTCGCTTCTTTGAATTTCGATACGTGCTTCATGTATGTCACTCAAAACCTAAATTAAATATCTTTCAAATGTATATATTCATTTATATATGTATACGTATTATATATATATATATATATATATATATATATATATATAGTCTCAAAATGTTCACAAACGGAAAATGGGATAATACAATAGAATGATAGGTTAAGGTAAACAAAACTAAAGAAAAGAATGAATGGAAAACGTAACAACATAGTCAATCTAAAAGCATTTCAAATGCATAAAAAAAAGATATGGAACTACAAGAATGAAAATATAAAGAGAGATAAATGGATATACATAGATATGACGCGTATGGATAGCAATAAATAATACGATAAGTCGATACGATAAATCTATCGTCAAAAAAGCCTTTTAGTTAAGTTGAACTTGTCACAAGGAACCACCTATTCGTCTGTGTGTTAAAGCAAACATTTTCGTTAAAAAACAAAATTGAATAAACGCGTATAGGACTAATCTACATGATGGGCAACGTTTTGTTTTCGGTTGTCCTCTTTATGGCCGCCAGGGGTGTTTTACTTTCTTTCCTAATACACTCGGTAAAGTCTCAAAGTCTCACAGGAGGGGAAAAGGAGAAGGTGAGAGAAAGAGGAATTAGATGAGAGAAACTAAAACAAGTTTAGTGAATGAATCACGTAATGCTATTGATGTTGATCTTGTTGTTTATTACTCGACGATGCGATTATTTTCTTCTGTCCAGTTGCTCTTGCGTTCAATTTTTACATTTTTTTTTAATTCCCTTTGGCTGCTTCTTTAGCTGCCATAATCAGAGGCGTTAAACTTGCCAGTGGATGTGCCAGCTTTAGGAAAGGATGCTAAAAGAAGAGAAATATTGCAAGTAAGCAAAGGAAAAAAAAAAGTTAAATTCAATTTACCTTTAATAGTTCTAATGCACTGGCTCGTCGATCGACTTCGACTTCAAGACATTGGTCGAGAAAATCCTGAAAGACTAACGAGAGTTTGTCTTTCTCTTTGATTTCCGGTTTACCATTGGTTGCTATAAGGTACAATGCTTTAAGTGGATTCTCATTTAGATAAGGCGGTTCACCCTCGACCATTTCGATTGCCATAATACCAAGGGACCATAAATCGACCTAGAAACACAAGCAAATAGAAATGCATTATTTTTCCAACTTATGGTGTTAGTAATCTTGTATTTCGCGTTTTGTACATTCTATCGGACGTCATTAAATACCTATAGTAGTATGAGACTAAGCTTTCGGCATGTGAGCGAACGTCTCATAACAATCCGTACCAAGGCAAAATTTTTTAGGATCAGCCTGATCTGCGTCCACGCCCCCACGGAAGACAGGGATGACTCCGCCAAAGATGAGTTCTACGATCTCCTAGACAGATGCCCAATGTCCCAGCTATGACATCAAAATTGTACTAGGAGACTTCAATGCTAAGCTGGGTAAGGAAAGCATATTTGAACGAGTCATCGGCAAACATAGCCTACACGACACCACCTCCGATAACGGACACAGGCTGATTGATCTTGCTACGGGGCGAAATCTCCTTCTAGCCAGTACGCGCTTCCCGCACCTCGATATACACAAAGGCACCTGGCGGTCTTTTGATCAATCGACTACCAACCAGATTGATCACATCGCGATCGACGTCAGACACTCCTCCACTATTCTTGATGTTCGAACTTTCCGAGGG
Organism: Eumerus sabulonum; assembly: GCA_951905685.1. NCBI lineage: Eukaryota > Metazoa > Arthropoda > Insecta > Diptera > Syrphidae > Eumerus > Eumerus sabulonum. Next base: position 15,635,904 of record OX645060.1, read on the forward strand.
GCTAACATCGACTCGGACCACTATCTTGTAGTAGCCAAGATGCGCTTACGGATATCACGAACGCAACGGAGTAGAGTAAGAATACAAAGTTATGACGTCAGAAAGCTACTATCGCCAGAAACCGCTCGTGCTTTTACCGATCGCGTCTCCCTTAAGCTCTCCAATACACCTCAATCCTCCACACTATCAATAGAACAGCAGTGGAGCCTTTGCAAACAGGCCCTGAAAAGCTCTGCATCCGAAGTTTTGGGTCTCGAGGCTCCACCACGAAGAAACACCTGGTTCGATGACGAGTGCAGGAAGATTCATACAGCGAAGCAGGATGCATATAAGGCCTCGCTGCATAAAAGAACAAGAGCAGCTCGTGAGCTTTACGAGTTAAAAAGAAGGGAGGAGCATAAGCTTCTCAGAAGAAAGAAGAAAGAGCACGAGAAGCGCGCGATTGAGGATTTGGAGAGGTGTTACTGCAGCGTGACGTTCGAAAGTTTTATCAACAGATAAAGCGAACATGACAAGGTTATAAAGCCATAACGGAAGCCTGCAGGGATGAGAACGGACACCTAGTAGTAGAACCGCAGTCGATGCTGAGAATATGGAAAAACCACTTCTGCAGTTTGTATAACGGCGATGTTAGTCAATATACCGCTCTCAGGCAGAATGATCCATTTCTAATCGACGGAGACCGCAGAGAATTCTGTCCCCCTGACCTCGACGAAGTTAAGATTGCCATATCGAAGCTCAAGTCGAATAAAGCTGCTGGCGCAGACGGACTGTCTGCTGAGCTCTTCAAGGCAGCTGGGGATGACCTGGTTGGGAGCATGCACCAGCTCATCCGTAAGATATGGTTAGAGGAAAGCATGCCCGAGGAATGGAGTCTCAGCATCGTATGTCCGATCCACAAGAAAGGAGACCCCTCTGACTGCGCCAACTATAGAGGAATAAGTCTCCTTAACACCGCCTACAAAATCTTTTCTGCCGTTTTGTGTGAACGCCTGAAGCCTTTTGTAAATAAGCTGATTGGTCCTTATCAGTGCGGATTCAGGCCAGGGAAGTCCACCATCGACCAAATCTTCACACTACGGCAGATACTGGAAAAAACCAATGAATTTCAAGTCGACACTCACCACCTATTTGTCGACTTCAAAGCCGCATACGACAGCGTAATTAGAGACGAGCTATACAACGCTATGTCTACCTTTGACATACCTGCTAAACTCGTTAGACTATGTAGGATGACTTTGGAGAATGCTCGCTGCTCCATCCGAATCGGTGAACACCTTACCGATAGTTTTGATGTCAAAAAAGGATTTAGGCAGGGTGATGCGCTGTCGTGTGATTTCTTCAACATCATATTGGAAATGATTGTGCAAAAATCACTGGCCAATAGAAGAGGCACAATCTATTTCAAATCCTCGCAACTCCTTGCATAGGCCGACGATATTGACATAATAGGCAGATCACAGCGAGATGTCAATGAGGCGTTTGCGAGTATTGAGTTCGAGGCGGCGAAAGTTGGTCTGGCGGTAAACGAGGGCAAAGCTAAATATATGCTGTCATCAAAAAAGGACGCTCACCACCGACGTCTCGGCCAGAACGTTTGTATAGGCAGATATAAGTTCGAGGTAGTTAAGGACTTCGTCTTCCCTGGCTCCGCAGTGACCTGGAACAACGACATCAGTTCCGAAATCAAACGCAGAATCACTCTTGCCAATCGCTGTTTCTTTGGGCTCAGGAGGCAACTGAGTAATAGAGCCCTCTCCCGAACGACAAAGTTGACTCTATATAAGACCCTTATCATCCCGGTCCTGTTGTATGGCGCAGAAGCATGGAGACTATCAGAAGCGGGTGAGGAGGCCCTTGGTCGGTTCGAGAGAAAGATTTTGCGCGTGATTTTTGGGCCTATAAACGCAGACGGAGGATGGAGGAGAAGATTCAACCATGAACTTTACGGGCTGTACAGCGACATGAGCCGAGAGCACCGTGGCGCAGCCATATCATCGAACGTGTTTTTCACGGTGTTTCTCCACAGCGGGGTTCTGACAAAACCCCCTGTAGTATGATTGTCATGAAAAACTTCTCGAAATTCGCCGTTCGGAACCGGCAATAAACTGTAGGTCCCTTTCACCTATGGGAAAATGAAATCACACACAACATGGGTGATTGAGAGAAGCTCGGCTTAGGTTCTTCATGGACTGTAACGCCAACATACATACATACATACAGCGACATGAGCCTAGTCAGGCGTCTACGGATTCAACGCCTAAGATGGATGGGCGATGCAGAGCGAATGGACACCACAGCTCCAGCCCGGAGAGTCTTTGAACCCAACCCCGAGGGACGAAGAAGCAGAGGACGGCCGCACTTAAGATGGCGCACACCGGTGGAAGGGGACCTCAGCCAACTGGGCGTGCGGCAATGGAAAAGGCTAGCGAAAGATCGTGCTAGTTGGAGGGGCATGTTGGTTGAGGCCCAGGTTCACACCGAACTGTAGCGCCCACTAAGAAGAAGAGAAGAAGTATGAGACTTTGTTCTAAAACAATTTCCCTGTTCACACCTCAAGGATGAACGCAAGTTCGGTGCTAAAAATGTGAAGAGGTGCTTGTCGTAAGAGGCGAGGCGCTGGAGTGCTGCCTTGCTCCAAAGTTGGACGTTTTTCTAGGGTGAGGTGCCAGACCGTGAGCTTTGCGGGGCTCATCTGGAAGTGACCTTACGGTCGCGAAGCTCCACCGGTAGCTATAATCTGGTACCCCGAGAAACAGGAACCCCCGCAATTGGCGTCGGTGCCTGACATCGGTCCCGTCCTGTCTATGAGGTAGGCCCCCTAGTGGGAGTATCGTGGTAGCGTGTAGTGGAAAATATTTTTGGAATTATATCCACAAGATTTAGAGTTTTGCTGACCATTACCTACTTAAGCCAAAGCTCGGAAGTAGACACCAATCCCTCCAACATTAGTCTATTGTTACATCTACAAGCTTGGAAATGCCATAACTTGTCACTAAATTCGTCGTCATATCGCCTTTGTCCGCTGATGTTCATCCAACGAAATCACAAAAAAGTGAAAAACGTATGGAAGTAAGATTTCTGACTTTTACACACACACGGCCGTCCACACAAGCAAGGCAAAAGGCCGAAAATTCTGAACTTTATACTAGAAATCGTATCGACCTGCAGTATGGAGCGTTCACATTGACGATTGGCAGTACAAACACGAGTCATCAAGCAAATCGTACAGTGTGAACGCCGCTAAATGCGTGCATTTTTGATTTCGTCGATTCAGGTTCCAATAATTCCGATGTCAAGGATGTACCACGTGCTCTGGAGGACTTTATCGAGAAGTCGATAAAATCACCTTCGTCGAGTTTAACCGACAAATTAGAACTATATCGAGTGCTTAGGAGCTGGTCATTACAATAAAAACTGTTTAGCAGCATTTGAATAACGCTGGCTACGAAAAGAAACTTGGTGTATGGACACCTCAAGAGTTAACACGAAAAAAACACATGAACCGAATTCCCCCTTTTAAATCGCGACGCCATCTAATCATTTCCGAAGCGGATGATGGCGGATGGTGAAAACTGGATCACTTTCGACAATTATTTACCATGAGCTGGTTCTCTTACCGCTGTCAGGCGCTGTCACAACGGATGAAGGTGCAAGAGAATTCCCTTCAGCCGATTAAATGAAATTAGGCTAGTAATTTCGAAGCTTATAACTAATAAAGCCGCGGGCGCAGACGACCTTTCTGCCGAGCTATTTAAGGAGGCTGGAGATGAGCTGGTAAGGCGCATGCAACATATCTGTGATATATAGTCGGAGGAAATCATGCCCGACGAATGGAATCTCAGCATCGTTTACCCAATTCATAAGAAAGAAGACTCATGTAACTGCGCCAAAAACAGGGGAGTAAGTCGCATATAAGATATTCGCCGCCGTACTTAGTGAATGCCTGAAACCCTATGTGGACAATCTGATAGGTTCTTATCGATGTAGTTTCAGATCCTGGAAAAACCAACGAGTTCCAGATCGACCATCACCATGTACTTATCGACTTTAACGTGGCATACGGTAGAGTGTATAGAGACGAACTATACAAAGCCATGTCTAGTTTTAGTATGCTCGCCCAGCTCGTCCGTCGGTGCAGGATGACAATGGAGAACTCTCGCTGCTCCATTAAGGTCGGTAATGAACTAACCTTTGATGTTACAAAAGGATAAGGATAAGGCAACGAATTGTCAAGTAACTTTCTCAACCGCCATAAAGGAAATGCGAACGAACGGGCCTCATATGTGTCCATGCCCCCACGAAAGACAAGGATGAATCCATCAAAGATGATTTCTATGATCTCCTAGACAGAACATACGCCAAATGCCCCAGCTATGATACCAAACTCATACTAGGAGATTTTAACGCTAAGCTGGGTAAAGGAAGCATCTTTGAACGAGTCATCGGCAAACAGCCTACATGACGACGTCTTGGCTAGAACGTCACAATCGGCAGCTACAAATTTGAAGTGGTCAAGGACTTTGTCTACCTTGGATCCCTAGTGACTAGCGACAACAACATCAGGGGTGGGGTAAAACGCAGTACTATTCTTGCCAACCGCTGCTTCTTTGGGCTCAAGAGGTAATTGAAAGGAAGACACCTCCCTCGAAAGACCAAGATTGCGCTATAGAAAACCTTACGGCGCAGAGACCTGGACCTTAACGAAAAAAGTTGAGAATGCCCTTGGCCGGTTCGAGAGAAAAATTCTGCCTACGATTTTCGGCACAATCTGCATAAATGGGGAATGGAGGAGAAGACTTAACAGTGAATTGTACGGGACAACACAGCTTCGGCCCGAAGGCTTTGATTTCAACATCGAGAGGACGACCGATCTAAGGGGGCGCACACAGTTGGAAGGGGACCTTAACCAACTGGGGTTGCGGCGCTGGAAACAGATGGCCAAAGACCGTGCCAGCTTAACCCAGTTGGTTAAGGTCCCCTTCCACATGGGTGCGCCACCGTTGATGCGGCCTGTCGCGCCTTCCTTCCGGGATGGATTCGAAGACTCTTCGGGTCGGAGCTGTATTTTCCATGACCTCTAAATGTCCTAGCCACCATAGACGCTGTACAGTACAGTTCTTCGTTAAATCTTTTCCTCCATACACCGAACAAATGGGACCGTAGATAGTGCGCAGAATTTTCCTCTCAAAACAACCAAGTTCATCTTCATCCGCTTTTGTTAAGGTCCAAGCCTCTGCGCCTTAAAAGAGGACTGGGATGATCAAGGTCTTATATAATGTCACCTTGGTTTTCTGAGAGAGGGCTCTACTTCTCAATTGCCTCTTGAGCCCAAAGCAACAGTGGTTGGCAAGAGTAGTTTTGCGTTTTATCTCAGCGCTGGTGTTGTTGTCGCCGGTCATCATTGAGCCAAGGTAGACGAATTCCTTGACCACTTCAAAGTTATATCCGCCCGTGGTGACGTTCTGGCCAATACGTCGGTGTTGACCGTCTCTTTTAAATGAAGCAGATATTTGGCTTTACCCTCATTAATCTTGAGACCCATCTTAGCCGCTTCTACCTCAATGCTTACAAAGGCCTCATTGACGTCTCGCTGTGTCCGTCCAATCACGTCTATGTCGTCAGCGTAGGCAAGCAAATGCGTAGACTTGAAATAAATCGTACCTCTTGTGTTGGCCAGTGACTCTTGCACGATCTTTTCAAGCACGACGTTGAAAAGATTGCGCTGTCATACGTTTCCTTGCCTAAATCCTTTTTTAACATCAAAGGTCTCGGTTTGCTCATTACCGACCTTAATGGAGCAGCGAGAATTCTCCATTGTCATCCTGCACAGTCGGACAAGTTTGGCAGGGATGTTAAAACTAGACATGGCTTTGTATAGCTCATCTCTATACACGCTGTCATATGCAGCCTTGAAATCGACGAAAAGGTGGTGAGCGTCGACTTGGTCTTCTCCAAGATCTGCTGTAGCGTAAATATTTCGTCTATTGTGGATTTACCTGACCTGAAACCACACTGATAAGAGCCACAAACGGTTTCAGGCGTTCACACAATACGACAGAGAAGATCTTATATGCGATGTTAAGGAGACTTATTGAGAGCACCGTGGCGCAGTGGGTAGTGTGTTGGCCTCTGACGCCGATGACACGGGATCGAATCCCGACACAACCATGTCATCGAATGTGTTTTTCACGGTGTTTCTCCTCAGCGGGGTTCTGACAAAACCCCCTGTAGTAAAATTGTCATGAAAAGCTTCTCGAAATTCGCCGTTCGGAACCGGCAATAAACTGTAGGTCCCTTTCACCTATGGGAAAATGAAATCACACACAACATGGGTAATTGAGAGAAGCTCGGCTCAGGTTCTTCATGGACTGTAACGCCAACATACATACATACAAGGAGACTTGTTCTCCTATAGTTGGCGCAGTTATAGGGGTCTCCTTTCTTATGGACCGGGCAAACGATGCTGAGATTCCATTCGTCGGGCATGCTTTCCTCCGACCATACCTTGCAAATGAGATGGTGCATGCACCTTACCAGCTCATCTCCAGCCGCCTTAAGAAGTTCAGCAGACAGGCCGTCTACGCCCGCGGCTTTATTAGACTTAAGTCTTGATATCGTTTTTTTGACTTCGTCTAGGTCGGGTGGACTGAATTCTGTTACATCGTCGTCCATTACGAATGACTCGTTCTGCCTGACAGCGGTATCTTGTCTATCATCGCCGTTATACAGTCTGCAGAAGTGGTCTTTCCAAATCCTCCGAATCGACTGCGACTCTACTACCAGTTCTCCATTTTCATCCCTGCAGGCCGCCGCTCTAGCTTTGTAGCCATTGCATGTTCGTTTTATCTTATTGTAAAACTTACGGGCGTCGTTAATGCGGAAGCATCTCTCCATCTTCTCGATCTCACGATTTCCGTGCTCTTTCTTCGTTCTTCTGAAAAGCGTGTGTTCCTCTCTTCTCTTCTGCTCATAGATTTCGCGAGCAGCTCTCGTCCGTCGTTGCAGCATGGCTTTATATGCCTCTTGTTTTGCTGCATGGGCTTGTTCGCATTGTTCATCATCATTGTTTCTAGGTGGTGGCGGTTTTGAAACCCAGCACCTCTGAGGCAGTGTTTCTGACAGCGCTCTGGCAATGCGCCAATTCCTGCTCTATTGTTTGTGCTGCTGTGGGCGGATTTTGAGAGAGCTTGGAGGAGACACGATCGGCAAAGATTCTGGCAGTCTCCTGCGATTGTAGCTTCCCGACGTCAAACTTACGTAGTCCTACTCGACTTCTAAGCATTCTTGATATCCTCATTCGTACTTTGGCTACAACAAGGTAGTGGTTCGAGTCGATGTTGGCCCCTCGGAAGAATACAGGAGGAGTGTCTGGCGTCGATCGCAATGTGATCAATCTGGTTGGTGGTCGATTGATCAAAAGACCGCCAGGTACCCTTGTGGATGTTGAGATGGGCGAATCACGTGCTGGCTACTCATAACATAGTGAAGAAATATAAGAAGCTGAACGTATTGTCATCAACGAGGGAGTGAATTGGATTAGAAGTGACAGACAGGAGGTCATTTATAAAAATTAGAAGGAGTGTGGGAGTCAAAACAGAGCCCTTGGGAACACCAATACATAAAAGGTGGGTGTCTGACTTGATCCCGTCCTTAACAACCTGAATTGAACCATGCGAAAGACTCTACGGTATGCCTACGTCGAACACAAATGCCAATAATATGTGGCTGCATTGCCGCTCAGCCATTCAGGAAGTAGCCGAAACCACCTTAGGATACCTACCACCCCCGACAAGAAACCCGTGGTATGATGGCGAGTGTGAGCAGAAAAAGGCAGCAACCGACGAGGCGTACCAAAAGGCGCTGAAGAGGAAAACCAGGGCAGCGCAAGAAGAGTACCGAGCCAGAAGAAGGGAGGAGGAAAAACTACTGCGACAAAAGAAAAGAATCTTCGCAGCCTCCCAGCTCAAGGATATCGAGGAGTCTAGGGATAAACATAAAATACGAGCCTTTTACAAGAAAGCCAAAGGCCTTGCAGGAGGCTTCAAAAAGGGCACCCAGGCTCTTCGAAACTGCGAGGGTAATCTTGTCACCGACCCGCAGGGAATAGTGGATGTATTTAAGCAGCATTTCCAGCAGCTGCATAACGAGCATGACCAAGAGAGAGTGGTAGGGACCGAGGAAATCTCGACTCCAGCCGCTGAAGTAGTCCTCCCATCCAGCATCGAAGAAGTCGGCACAGCTATTCAGAAGCTGAAGAACAACAAGGCCGCAGGCTCAGATGGTTTGCCACCAGAGCTCTTCAAGGCTGGCGGCGATGTTCTGGTAGGGAGCATGCACCAGATCATCTGCAGAATTTGGGAAGATGAAAGCATGCCCGACGACTGGAATACCAGCCCATCCACAAAAAAGGCGATCCTACCTCTTGCAAGAACTATAGAGGTATATCCCTGCTCAATGTCGCATACAAGATCCTGTCCAGCGTATTGTGTGAACGGCTAAAGTCATTTTGCACCGCACTAACTGGCAGCTACCAGTGCGGCTTCCGGCCCGGCAAATCGACTATAGACCAAATGTTCACTCTTCGACAAATCCTGGAAAAGACCAACGAGTTTCGAATCGATACACACCATCTTTTCATCGATTTCAAAGCCGCATACGACAGCATTTATCGTGAAGGACTGTTTGGTGCGATGGTCGAATTCGGGATCCCGGGAAAACTGATCCAGTTGTATCGCGCCACGCTACGCGATGCACCGTGCAACTAGGTTCTACGACTTCGGAACTGTTTGATGCATGCACCGGATTTCGGCAAGGAGATGCGCTGTCATGTGACTTCTTCAACCTGGTGCTGGAGCAGATAGTGCGACGGGCAGGCGTCAACAGGAAAGGCACTAACTTCTACAAGTCCACCCAGCTGCTAGGATACGCGGATGATATCGATATCATCGCGTGTTCTCGCCGTGGCATTGTGGAAGCATTCACGGCGATTGAAGAACAGGCGAAACGAATTGGTCTTAAGATCAATGAGGACAAAACGAAATACATGCTGTCAAGCAAAAACCAATCCGTCGCTCACCACCTGGGACAAAACATAACAATTGACAGCTACAATTTCGAGGTAGTTAAGGAGTTTGTCTACCTCGGGGCAAACGTAAATTCCACAAATGACACCACAGTGGAGATCCGGCATAGAATCGCCCTTGGCAACCGCGGCTACTTCGGCTTGTCCAAACAACTGGGGTCAAAACTCCTCACTAGAAGGACCAAAGTCATGCTTTACAAAACGCTCATACTGCCAGTCTTGCTGTACGGAGCCGAAAGCTGGACGATAAGCAGGACAGCGGAGCTGATTTTGGGTTCCTTCGAGAGAAAAAATCTGCGCCGGATATTTGGTCCTGTCTGTGAGGAAGGTGAATGGAGAAGAAGACACAACCGCGAACTCTACGAGCTGTACAAAGATGTGGATGTAGTCCGGAAGGCAAAGATCCGTCGACTACACTGGCTCAGCCACATCGGGCGCATGGACATCAACGCTCCAGCTAAGAGGGTCTTCGACTCCGAGCCTCCTGGTTCGAGAAGAAGAGGAAGATCGAACCTCCGGTATAAAGACCAAGTAATCGCGGATGTAAGACATCTGGGTCTTGGCCGTCAAGGATGGAAGGCAGCTATAGCTGCCTCCATGGATCGCTGGCCTGATAAGTAAGTAATTAAGTTGCTTAGAGTGAAGCGAGATATTCCATTTTTCGGTAAGATAAGCCATCAAACCACTAGTGGATCTGTTGCTACGGAAACCATATTGTCGGTCATTCAGGAGTTTTGGCGTTTCCATGACCTTGGAGAGAGGGAACGATAGTGCACCGGGTCGGTAGTTGGAAGGCGAAGAAAATTCGCCTTTTACGAGGTTTTCCTGTTTTCCTCCACCTACTCGAAAAGAGCCCAGAGGAGTAGGAAAGGCGAAAAAGTGTACGCAGTGGTTTGGCTTTCATTTACTTCTTTTTTAGGATTTGTGAAGTCTATACGATGGCTGAATACACCACTTAACCGGCGATCCTGAGTGCTAGTAGACGTCGGTGGTTTAAAGTAAAAATACATAAATCCTTGAGATAAATAGAGTTTCATACTCACTTTAGGTCCGTATTGTTTTCTCGTGACGACCTCGGGTGCCATCCAGTAGGGTGTGCCCACCATTGTTGTGCGTTTCGATTGTTCCGGCGATATTTGTGCACAGAAACCAAAGTCTGTCAATTTAACACTGCCATCCAATCCAAGCAGTATATTATCACTCTTAATATCCCTATGTATCACTTGGTTGCTGTGCAAGAACTCGAGTGCTTGCAATACCTCACGACAAACGGCCGCTATTTGGCCCTCGTCCATGCACGTTTCCGTAACGACATCGGTTAACGAGCCGCCCGGTAGGTACTCCATCACCACCCACAATTCCTCCGATACAAGATAACTATCGAGATAGTTAACAACATTCGGATGTTTGTTCTCTCGCATCACAAGAATCTCATTGATTATCAATTCTTTCTTTGGTTGTTGACTTAAATTCATTTGTTTGATGGCCACCTCCATGCCGGTCGATGATTCGATGGCCGTGTACACGGTGCCCGAGGCACCCTGTCCGATTTTCTCCATTTTCGTGTATTTACGATTGGGATCGCCGACACTGACGATTGTTCGGAGTTTCTGGAGAATCTCCTCGTCGGACATTTTCTTCTTCTTAACTGTCGTGGAACGTTGCTGATGCTGAGGTGTGGTTGCAGCATTATTCGCGTTATTGGTTGTGGCGGAGGTGACGGTAGCGGTAGCGGTGGTGTTGGTAGTAACTGCTTGGAGTGCGGGTTGTGTGCTGCTGATAGTGTTGGCCGCGTCGTTTGCTAGCGAGAACGCATCTGAAGTCGGTGTAGCCGGTGTCACAGTGGTAGTAGTGGTGGTGGTGGTTGTGGCAGAGGTGATAGTGGTGTGGATTGACGCCGACGATGTTGTTTGCGCCGGTAGGGTAGTTGTTGTCACCATAGGAATGGGAGAATCGATCACAGATAAAGATGCAAATTGCGCCGGAAGAATCGATTCGTTGATCGACGGGAATGAGGAAAATGAGGAAGTAGAAGAATCATGATTAGTCGTTGTTGAATTATCAATAAATTGCATTGTTATTGTTGATGCGCTACTATTGACAACATTATTAGTAGTAGATGGATCTGAAGAAGCATTGTTAGTAGTAGGAGAAGCTATTATGGTAGTGGTATTGGTAGTACTAGTAGAAGTGGTAGAATCATAAAGGTTATTACTTGCGTTATTCTTATTTTTATCAAGAGTACTTGATGGACTCTTGACTTGTGTCATCGATGCCGCTGGTCCAGTCACATTCGTCGACGCTGGATGATGGTGTATGGGTACTACCGGCATCGGCTGCTGCTGTTGTTGGACTGCGTTAGTTACATTGGCTATTGACTGTGGTTGGGCGCCCATATTATGATGTGTTGGCGTTTGCGGCAGCGACCCGTCATCGATTGGCCGTGTGTAAATGGATTTTGTTCGTTCGGGCCGGCTGGCAATTGGTGGCGGCGGCGGTGCTGACGACACAATATCATCCTCGTTTGTCGAACTGTGTGATGATGTTGCGAATGCATTGTACGAATGTGATTGATTTAGAGGAACTGGATGACTGCCTCCGCTTGCGCTGGCTACGTTTAGGTTCGCCACACCTATCAGGACACCACTGTTCGAGCCATGAATCTCGGAATCGGTTGGTGTACTGCTTGGACTGCTACTGCTTACACGACTCAACGAAGATCCTAAAAAGGTAACCGATTAGTAAAAAGGTAATCGAACGAAATTGTTTCAGAAAATAATGAAAATCGAATGCCTCCAGTCCTTATCGCTTAAATTATTCCTCGTGATGGATTTTGACATAAACGTGACGAGGTTAAGTGCCTCAAACAAATATAAAAGAACATCAGTCGGTCGTAATGCTAGACCACGTCTGAACACTGAGTTAACGAGTTGTGACGAATGTCTTAAGTTTTCGGCGTACAAGACGCCAGGAATTTAATGGAAGCCGGATCTTGTGGAGGGCTACAAGCTTTTGGACTAAAGGTTTTCTAATTTCTAATTTAGGTTTGAGGCCATAGATTTGATGGCGCGAATTTGAGGCCATAGGTTTGGTTGTGGCTGTGAGGCCATAGGTTTTTGGTGGTGCTGCTTTGAGGCCATGGATTTTTGGTGTTGCGGTTTTGAGGCCAAAGGTTTTTGGTGGTGGGGCTTTGAGACCTTTGGTTTGGTAATGAGGCTTTGAGGCCATATGTAAGTTCGGTGGTGCGGCTTTGAGGCCAAAGGTTTGGTGATGGGGCTTTGAGGCCATAGGTGTGGTGGTGCGGCTGTGAGGCCACGTGTTTTTGGTAGTGTTGCTTTGAGGCCATGGATTTTTGATGGTACGGCTTTTCGGCCATAGGTTTGGTGGAGCGGCTTTGAGACCATGGGTTTGGTGATGACGCTGTGAGGCCATATGTAGGCTTGGTGGTGCGGCTTTGAGGCCATAGACTTAGGGTTGTCTGGCTTTGAGGTCATAAACTTAAGGTGGCGCGGCTTTGAGGCCATAAGTTTGGTGGTCTGGCTTTGAGGCCATAGGTTTGGTGGTCCGGCTTTGAGGCCATAGACTAAGGGTTGTCTGGGTTTGAGGCAATAGACTTAAGGTGGTGCGGCTTTGAGGCCATAAGTTTGGTGGTCTGGCTTTGAGGCCATAGACTTAGGGTGGTGCGGCTTTAAGGACATAGGTTTGGTGGTCCGGCTTTGAGGCCATAGACTTAGGGTTGTCTGGCTTTGAGGCCATAGACTTAAGGTGGTGCGGCTTTGAGGCCATAAGTTTGGTGGTCTGGCTTTGAGGCCATAGACTTAGGGTGGTGCGGCTTTGAGGCCATAGTTTTTGGTGGTCACGCTTTGAGTCCACGGGTTTTGGTGGTGCTACTTTGAGTCCGCGGGATTTGGTGGTGCTACTTTAAGGCCATGGATTTTTGGTGCTTCGGCTTTGAGACCATAGGTTTTTGGTGGTGCTGCTTTGAGGCCATGGATTTTTGGTGCTCGGTTTTGAGGCCAAAGGTTTTTGGTGGTGGGGCTTTGAGACCATTGGTTTGGTAATGAGGCTTTGAGGCCATAGGTGTGGTGGAGCGGCTGTGAGGCCACGGGTTTTTGGTAGTGTTGCTTTGAGGCCATGGATTTTTGATGGTACGGCTTTTCGGCCATAGGTTTGGTGGAGCGGCTTTGAGAGCATGGGTTTGGTGGAGCGCCTTTTAGGCCAAAGGTTTTTGGCGTTGCGGCTTTGAGACCACAGGTTTCGTGGAGCGGCTTTGATGCCATAGGTTTGGTGATGAGGCTTTGAGGCCATAGCTTTGGTGGAGCGGCCTTGAGGCTATAGGTTTATTGATGGTGGTGCTACTTTGAGTCCGCGGGTTTTGGTGGTGCAACTTTGAGTCCGCGGGTTTTGGTGGTGCTACTTTAAGGCCATGGATTTTTGGTGCTTCATCTTTGAGGCCAGCGTTTGGTGATGACGCTGTGAGGCCATATGTAGGTTTGGTGGTGCGGCTTTGAGGTCATAAACTTAGGATTGTCTGGCTTTGAGGCCATAGACTTAAGGTGGTGCGGCTTTGAGGCCATAGGTTTTGGTGGTGGGGCTATGAGGTCATAGGCTTGGTGGTGCGGTTTTGAGGCCATACGTTTGAGGTGCGGCTTTGAGACCATAGGTTTGGTGATGATGCTATGAGGCCATAGGTTTGGTGATGCGGCTTCGGGGCCATAGTTTGGTGGTTGGGCTTTGAGACCATAGGTTTGGTGGAGCGGCTTTGAAGCCATGAATTTTTGGTGCTTCGGCTTTGAGGCCATAGGTTTTTGGAGGTGGGGCTTTGAGACCATGGGTTTGGTGATGACGCTGTGAGGCCATATGTAGGTTTGGTGGTGCGGCTTTGAGGCCATAGACTTAGGGTTGTCTGGCTTTGAGGCCATAGACTTAAGGTGGTGCGGCTTTGAGGCCATAAGTTTGGTGGTCTGGCTTTGAGGCCATAGGTTTGGCGGTCCGGCTTTGAGGCCATAGACTTAGGTTGTCTGGCTTTGAGGCCATAGACTTAGGGTGGTGCGGTTTTGAGGCCATAGGTTTGGTGGTTCGGCTTTGAAACCATAGGCTTGGAGGCCCTAGATTTGGCGGTGTGGCTTTGAGGCGATAGGTTTGGTGGTGCCGCTTTGAGACCATAGGTTTTTGGCGGTGCGACTTTGAGGCCATAGGTTTTGGTGGTGGGGCTATGAGGTCATAGGCTTGGTGGTGCGGTTTTGAGGCCATACGTTTGAGGTGCGGTTTTGAGGCCATAGGTTTGAGGTGCGGCTTTGAGACCATAGGTTTGGTGATGAGGCTTTGGGGCCATAGCTTGGTGGTTGGGCTTTGAGACCATAGGTTTGGTGGAGCGGCATTGAAGCCATGAATTTTTGGTGGTACGGCTTTGAGGCCACAGGTTTGAGGTGCGGCTTTGAGCCCAAAGGTTTAGTGGAGAGGCTTTGAGGTTTTTGGCGGAGCGGCTTTGAGAACATAGGCTTGGTGGTGCGGCTTTGAGGTCACAGGTTTGAGGTTATACGTTTTTAGAGATGTAGCTTCGAGGTTAGGTTTGAGGTGTGGCTTTGAGGCCCCATAGGCTTGGTGAGGCGACTTTGACGCCATATGTTTGGTGGTGTAGCTTTGAAGCCATAGGGTTATTGGTTAGGCTTTAAGGCCATAGGTTTGGTGGTGTGGCTTTGAGGCAATAGGTTTGATGGTGCGAGTTTAAGGCTATATGTTTGGTGCTGTTGCTTTGAGACCATACTTTTGATGGTGCGGTTTTGAGACCATAGATTTGGTGGCACGGCTTTGAGGCCATAGGCTCAGTGCAATTCTTAAAAGCTACGGGTTAGATGAAGCCTCTGTACCACATGTTAGTTGAACCCTTTAGGAGATGGTTTGTTTCAAATTCGTGCGGGATACAATAGCCAATACGATGGACCCAAAGTTGAGCAAAAAAATATTGGTTGAGCGATAAATCGGATGAAATCCCTCGCCCCGGGCTTTAGACACGTTTTAGGTCATAGAATGTCTAAACACTTTCGGAAATACGTGAAGAGGCTAAGAAATTTGCACCAATATCCGCGTCACGAGATACTTTGGTTATACATAAATGAAACAGAGGAGGTAGGCAATATGTGAGGTGCGAAATTTCACCAGTCGCTAATACTGAGAGTTTATCCATCACAAAAAAAATGTATAAGACCATAGACAGAAAGACAAATCCCCTTTCTTTCTAGGGGATTATAACCCTAGAAATGGCTAAAACGTCCTCTCGAAATGTTTTTATCTTTTTATGCAGTTCATTCCTCAATTAAAAGATAAAATGTTCGAGTAAAGCATTACCTGAGTGTGTTGTTGTCGCATTGGTCATATATTTGGAGCTCGGCCGTTGCTTACTAGTATTGTCGAACCACTTCAAAACGTCCAGGACAGCTTGTGGATTCTTCTTTTGCTCCTGTTTGCTGATATTCGAATTCATCAGCAAACGAGCCCATGCTTCCGGCATGCCCTAAACGTGATCAGAAAAAGCAAAACAAATTTCTCGATCAATTAGAAAATAATTGCAATTTGAACGAGCTGATATTAGCATGAAATGCATTGCACTTTTGCTTCTAAATCGATTAAAAAAAACGGCAAAATTGATCTTTAAGCGTTCGTATTTGATTGATTGATTTCTTTTTGGTTTTCGTTCAACTTGCGCCTTCAATTTCGGTGTAGTCTTCCAAAATATTGTTTCTCCGGTACAGAACAACGTCTACTCACTACTTGTTAACTGAGTTGATTAAAGCCAAAACAAAATGCGTGTATGTGCGTGTGGTACTACATTTAGTTGGCAAACTAAATTGCAAGTAAAACATAAACAAACCAACAAACAAACAAAAACTGCTGTCTTCAAACGCAAACAGAAAAGAAACGCATAAGCTATACTTACTTTCATTGGCAGCTTGAAACAAAAGAAAAGAAAAATATACATGACAACACCCCGCTCGGTTAAGGAAACAATAAAACCAAAAAACAACAAATTATTTGTTTTCTTTCCTTCTTTTGTTTAGTAAACAATAAATCTGTCTGCGAGTAGCCAGACTCAAGTAAGTAAGCAACGCATAGGAAAAGAACAACAGAGGGGTGAAGGTACAACAAAAAAAAAAAAGAATTGTTTCGTCTTGATCTTGTTGTAGACAACAAATGGGAACAAATAAATCGTTCCAAGTCTGTGTTTTGTTTTTATTTTAACTTTAAACAAATGGATAAAAAACAACATTCACCGCAAGCAGAGATACGTATTCTGTTCGTGTCTTATTGTTTTCTGGTTTCTGGAATGCTTTTTCCATTGTGTCTTGGATTTGTGTCGTTGTTTTTTTAATTGTTAATCAGAAATAAATCAAGTTGTAAAACAGAAAAGTTAAACGAGTGAATAGTAATAACAAGAAACAAAAAAAGCCAAGAATTTTAGAGCAAATAATTCTAGGTAAAACGTATTGATTTGTTGCAAAGAACAATTTAGGAAAGTGTTCGATTTACAAACAACAATTAGAGACGATTGAGAGGAAGATTAACAACGAAGGTGATAGATATTTAAGTAAACGTACACCGATGTGGGGGCATGCTGAATGATTTGTACTTACCGTGAATTCGCCGGTTACGGCGTCGAAACCCACGTGTACGGTGTGCTCAAAGTTCGTCGGATATGATATATTCGGCTTTGAGTCGGTGTGGGATGGTTTGGTTCCTTTGATTTTGTTCTTCAGCGTCTTTTTCTTGCGATCTGGATCGTCAGGTTCTGGAAAAGAAACAAAAGAAAAAACAATTATATATTGGAAAAAAAAAAACCGGCCAAGTGCAAGTCGGACTTGAAAGAGACTATGTATGCTACCTCATCAGTCATCACATTAAATCACTGGTTGCAGGCAGGTTATAGGCATATTACTTTGATAATCAAAAATCTCCATGATGAGATAGTTGATCATCAAAGTGTCCATTGAATCCAAATAAATTATCTTACTTGACAGCAACGATGTGCAAAGGTGAATAACAATAATGGGAAATATGGGAAAAAGGTTTGCAGCTAGGATTAATCCATCAAAGACACAAAAGAGATCAAAACTGGGAAGTTTGCTACTGGTTGTGGGATATTGTCGACTAACCATAGTTCAGATGCCAGCAACGATCCCTGTTTAAATACCCGGGGTAAGTTGACATACGGCCTCCTCGCGGCGCCCTCTGGATAGCCTCTTCAACAACCGTTGGGAGGTGAACAAACGTATGCAGCAAAAAAAAAAAAAAAAAAACCCCGACCAGAATGGCGGTTATGCGGCGGGCTAACAATCCGCCCACGTAAAAAAAGTTATGAATGAGCAAGATGCCTCGGATACACGGACGGATACTCGACGACAACGCACGAAAAAGGAACACGATTTGCGAGTATGCTCCTGGAATGTCAGAACCCTGTAAACTCCCCGAGCTGCTCATAAACTAGAAGGAATCCTCACGCAGTACAAGGCGGATATTACTGCGGTCCAGGAAATACGCTGGATAGCAAACGGTATGATTAGGAAGAAAAATTGCGACATTTACTACAGCTGTCACAAAAGGTTGCACTTACTGGGATGCGGATTTTTTCGTGGGAAAGCGGTAAAGATCGAAGGACTTTAAACCTATAAGTGATCGCCTGGCTGTGATCCGCATCAGAGGTAGATTTTATAACATCAGCCTTATATTTGCACATGCCCCTACCGACGAGGCTGAAGACCCTATCAAGGAGGACTTCTATGACGATGTAAAATCGTGCTCGGGGACTTCAACGCCAAAATCGGTAAGGAAAACACCCTTGGCGGAGTGATCGGAAAGCACAGCCTCCACGATACAACAACAGATAACGGCTTCCGACTCGCTGACTTTGCGACAGCTCGTAATGCGGTGATAAGTAGCACAAGATTTCCTCACAAGCCAAACCACACAGCAACCTGGCGATCTCTGGACGGTCGAACCGCCAACCAAATCGACCATGTGCTCATTGACGCAAGGCACCCGTGAAACATCCTGGATGTGCGAATATTCAGAGGGGCAAATGTCGACTCTGACCACTTCCTCGTAGCAACAAGATTTAGAGCTCGACTGTCCAATGTCAGAAAGCTGCACCAGCCCATCAGGAGGAGATTCGACATTGGGCGCCTGAGCACACCGGAGGTTGCCAGAGTCTACAGGGAGCAGCTGAGCGAAAGACTCTACAGTATGCCTACGTCGAACACAAATGCCAATAATATGTGGCTGCATTGCCGCTCAGCCATTCAGGAAGTAGCCGAAACCGCCTTAGGATACCTACCACCCCCGACAAGAAACCCGTGGTATGATGGCGAGTGTGAACAGAAAAAGGCAGCAACCGACGAGGCGTACCAAAAGGCGCTGCAGAGGAAAACCAGGGCAGCGCAAGAAGAGTACCGAGCCAGAAGAAGGGAGGAGAAAAAACTACTGCGACAAAAGAAAAGAATCTTCGCAGCCTCCCAGCTCAAGGATATCGAGGAGTCTAGGGATAAACATAAAATACGAGCCTCTTACAAGAAAACCAAAGGCCTTGCAGGAGGCTTCAAAAAGGGCACCCTGGCTCTTCGAAACTGCGAGGGTAATCTTGTCACCGACCCGCAGGGAATAGTGGATGTATTTAAGCAGCACTTCCAGCAGCTGCTTAACGAGCATGACCAAGAGAGAGTGGTAGGGACCGAGGAAATCCCAACTCCAGCCGCTGAAGTAGTCCTCCCACTCAGCATCGAAGAAGTCGGCACAGCTATTCAGAAGCTGAAGAATAACAAGGCCGCAGGCTCAGATGGCTTGCCATCAGAGCTCTTCAAGGCTGGCGGCGATGTTCTGGTAGGGAGCATGCATCAGATCATCTGCAGAATTTGGGAAGATGAGAGCATGCCCGACGACTGGAATTCCAGCTCTATTTGCCCCATCCACAAAAAAGGCGATCCTACCTCTTGCAAGAACTGTAGAGGTACATATATCCCTGCTCAATGTCGCATACAAGATCCTGACAAGCGTATTGTGTGAACGTCTAAAACCATTTTGCACCGCACTAGTCGGCAGCTACCAGTGCGGCTTCCGGCCCGGCAAATCAACTATAGACCAAATTTTCACACTTCGAGTTCGAATCGATATACACCATCTTTTCATCGATTTCAAAGCCGCATACGACAGCATTCATCGTGAAGAACTGTTTGGGGCGATGGCCGAATTCGGGATCCCGGTAAAACTGATCCAGTTGTGTCGCGCCACGCTAAAAAAACACGCGATGCACCGTGCAACTCGGTTCTAGGACCTCGGAACCATTCGAAACATGCACCGGATTTCGGCAAGGAGATGCGCTGTCATGTGACTTCTTCAACCTGGTGTTGGAGCAGATAGTGAGACGGGCAGGCGTCAACAGGGAAGGCACTATCTTTTACAAGTCCATCCAGACATTTCAAGTGTCTAACTATCATGGTTCACGAGATACAGCCTGGTGACAGACGGACGGACGGACAGCGAAGTCTTAGTAATAGGGTTCCGTTTTACCTTTGGGTACGGAACCCTAAAAAGTGAAATGAGAGTTCTAAAAAAAATGTCCTTTTCGCGGTTGTAGAAGTGCGACGAAGGGGGAGTCGAAAAAGTGGTACAGACCTTAACCAACGAGGGTTAGGTGTTGAGTGAAATCTTTTCCAAAAGAGCAGGAGAGTCGATTGTTCTAGCTAATAATTGGTACACAAAGAGGAGATCGACTACTTCCCGACGTATCTTCAGAATTTGTAAGCCGATCAACTGCAGTTGATCTTTGTTGTGTGATAATTCAATTCTCTCAGACCATGGGAGAGCCCTTAAGGCTAAACGTAATAGTCTTACGTTGTACAGCTTCAATTCGTACAAAATACCTAACGTCGTATGGTGGGGAGGAGGAGGAGGTGCCGTGGCGCAGTGGCTAGTGTGTGTGACCCTGACGCACGATGAGCGACTTCGGATCCGATAACATCAACGCCATCGAATGTTTATTTCGCTGTGTCCCTCCTCGGCGGGGTACTGGCAAAACCCCCCGTAGTAATCTTGCCATGAAAAAGCTCCTTGACTAACGCCGTTCGGAACCGGCATTAAACTGTAGGTCCCTTTCACCTGTGTGAAAAATAAAGCACACGCAACTTGGGTGATTGAGAGAAGCTTGGCTATGCCTCTTCATGGGCTGTAACGCCACTAAAGAAGAAGAAGTATGGTGACCAGGCTTGACTATGGATTCGAGGATTGAGATCTCTGTCACGTATGAGTTAAGTTCTTTCTTCTTTCTTGGGTGGCGCTACAGTCCGGGGTGAACCTGGACCTCATCTAACAAGCGTCTCCAGCCAGTGCGGTCTATTGCTAGCTGTTTCCAGTGCCGCACTCCTAGTTGATTAAGTTCCTCTTTCACATGTGTGCGGTCGTCTTCTGTTGCGTCGCCCCTCGGGGGTTGGATTCGAAGAGTTTTCGGGCCGGAGCTGCGTTGTTCATGCACTTTATATGGCCCAGCCATCTTAGACGCTGGATCCGAAAGCATGGTACTAGGCCAGTGTCGCTGTACATCCCGTACAGTTCTTAGGGCCTCCTCATTTGCTTTCGATGTCCAGGCGCGTAGAGGATGACCGGGATGATTAAGATTTTGTATAGCGCAACCTTGGTACTTCTCAATTGCCTCTTCAGCCCAATGAAGCAGCGGCTGGCAAGAGCTATTCTTCGCTTTACCTCAGTGCAGGTTCAACATCTGCATTCTTTCGTGATATGAGTTATAGGGACATTCATAAAGGATAGGGAAACGTAGGGTCGCTTCTTGGCACTTTACATAGTCGGAGGCAGAATTGTATATTAAATACTTTTTTCATAATTTATTTCGTATATCACGGAGACAACAATTTTTCCGAGGAACGTAAGGGACGGATTGGATTATATCCTGTTAATCGTGGCAAAGTTGGCCTTCTGAAAGTTGAAAGAATTGTCAGAATGTTGTGGATATTTGATCTGGTTTACGTGAAAACTTAAGAGCTAGACAGAGATGATATTGATCGAGTAGATCAATAGAAGCTTGTGTTCGCAGTAATAACATAGTTGTAGGGGTCTGATGAAAATATGAGCTTCTTAGTGGTACTGCTAATCTGAAGTTGGTTAGGCTCCATAAGCCGGTCAGTAAAAAGGGTTTAGGTTTAGGGAAGATTAGGTCTTTCTTGACATTGAAGGTGTCTTTAATGACATTAAATCAGAGCTATTAGCGAATAGATATCATGGCTTAAGCCCATAACAAAAGTGATCCATACATATGGCATACAGAAGAAGCACTATAATATCTTTACTGCTGAGAGGCGCATGTGGCTAGGTCCATTCTCTTTGCGACCGAGGTTCCTAAGATCAACGGTACGTTTCAATGGCTAGCCCTTAGGGATTGGGTTACCTGTGTAATCCGGAATCCGTTCTTTCCTAACAGTAAGGTGACATTCGATTTTAAACTGCGCGTGCAAAAGGGTTTGGGAAATGCTTTTATTTTAATTCTTTTCTGCTTAAAACTCTAGAGAAGATTTTAGACGCACACATTCGACACAGCTATAGCTTAGGAAGGTTTTCTGGTAACCAACATGTCTTGATCAAAGGCAAATCGGTGAAAACAACACTCCACTTGTTAGTTAGTACCATACAAAGGTCATTGGAACACAAGGAATACGCCCTAGTGGCCTTTAACAATGTTGAACCATGGGCCGTCACCAAAGCGCTGACTGATCTGGATGTAATGGGATCAGTGATAGAACTGATACGACAACTGCTTACACAGAGAGTCGTCAAAGCCAACTTCGCTGGTGCCGCTTCAACTACAACGGTCAGCAGAGGTACACCACAAGGTTGAATACTCTCCCCTCTCCTCTGGAACGTGGTAGTCAATGAACTTCTACTGTTGCTAGAGCAGAAAGGGTACGTCTTGACCGCCTATGCGGATGACATTGCTAGAGCCGTCTCAGGAAAATATCCCAGCTCTCTAAGTGATCTAATGCAAGATGCATTACATACAGTAGTAACCTGGACGCAGTACTGTGGACTTGGGGACAACCCCAGGAAGACTGATCTAGTACTGTTTACAAATAAATATGAAATTCCGCCCTTCAACCCACCCAGGCTGGGAGGAACCAAATCAATAATCAAAGATGAGGCTAAATACCTTGGCCTAGTCCTTGACAGGAGGCCGAATTTGAAACCCAACATACTTGATCGGGTCGTGATGGTACCCACTGCCCTTTCTATAGAAAGTGGTGGGCAAAAAGTGGGGTCTTCAACCAAGCACTATGCACTGACTCTAACAGCAGTCATAAGGCCCATCCTCCTGTACGGCATCGTAGTTTCGTGGACTGCTCTGGACAAGGCAGTCTATGGAAACCATTTGGGGAAAGTGCAAAGATCGGCCAGCATATATGTACATCGACCCCCACGGAGGCCCTAAATATATTACTACATTCCCCACGATTGGACCTCTTCAGCAAACAAGTTGCTGCCTGCGCAGCCCTACGGATTAGGGGCATAGGAAATAGGGTGTATATAGTGGAGTCTTCGCCAAGGAGTTTAACCTCAACTTATCATTTAGACTACCAAATCACTGCAGTGTGTACCAAGCAGAAATAACAGCGATAACGGAGGCCCTTGCATGGCTTAGGATTCAACATAAAAATACTGTGGGTTCCCGGCCATAGGGATATTCCAGAAATATGCGCGGCCGACGAACTCGCAAGGTTAGGGTCAAGCACACTACTCAGTCTTCCAGCCCTCGGGTGTCTAAAAACACCAATAAGTACGGTAAAGCACATGATAAAACTTCCAACCATAGGGGCAACCAACCTCCAATGGAACGAAAGTAACATCGGCTTCATCACCAAACAAATCTGGCCTAAGCTAAACTTAGGACGAACCAGGAACCTTGTGGCAATCAAAAGGGAAACCTTAAGCACTTTAGTGGGTGTCATTATAGGCCACTGTATCATTTGAAAACATGCGGCCAAATAAGGGCTACCTTCTAATGACTTCTACTGCGGCTGCATGGATGAGGAGGAAGAGGAAACGATTCATCACCTCCTCTGCCCATGCCCTTCTTTTGCGAATCGCAGGAGGATCTACTTCGGCGCGCTCTTCTATGATAACCCAAGTGAGCCAGCAGATATAAAAATAGCTCAACTCCATCGCTTCATCAGAAACAGTGATTGGTTTTCAGGTAGCGGATATATGCCGGAATTGAGGTGGGCAACTCTTGGTTTTGGAACCACGATAATGCACTGTCTCACAAGAGACCACTTTGTCAACAATTCGACCCATATCGTTCCATAACTACTATAATACTCGGATTTGGCACTGTAAGGCAAACTCAAAAGGCCGTTCTGGGGACACCGCTTTGGGTTGACAAAGGAAATACAAGCGGCATCAAAAAGAGCAGAAAGCTTTTTTGGACACAGTAGTACATCGATTGTGACTTGAGAGGTTACTATGTATCTACCTAGTAATCCACACTTGGCACCATGTGATTACGAACAATTTCGTGAAAAACACTGTCCCAACAGAGACGAAGGCTTCTATGAAAGAGGCATAATGGAATCACCGTCGAAATGGCAACGAGTCCTCAAAAAATACGGCGCATAGTTGACCTAAATCGGACCATTCCAACTGGACGAAATAAAGTCTCCAGTTTCATGCAAAAAGAATGGATTTGTTTTTACTATACCTGGTAGATGTCTATAAGCAACTTAGTGTCGTATTTAAAGATATTTTAGCAAAGAGCGCTCGTCATTACGCAATTCTGGCTAATATCCAAAGCGATTAATTCTCCCTAATCCTTGTCTAAATTTTTAATCATTTGTTCACCAATAAAATTACGTCAGCCAACAATATGTGAGGCGATTGATCGACAAAAAAAAAAACTTGCCATTCCCCAAGGCAATGTATCGATGGTGTGAGCTAATTCGTTCGCAAATCTTGATTCGATAGTGTTATCTCGACACGTGTCGAAACCCCAATGAGATCAAGACTAATTTGAGACGGCAACTGTAGTCGTATTTTGTACATTTCAGATTTAAACTCACCTTTTGGCAAGGGACGCATATCCACGGGCGGTCCATCTCCGCCACTTCGTTCGCCCCCTCGATTACTGGTCAATCGTACTGGCGGTGCAGGCGGTTTGTCTTCTTCGCTGGACATGTTTGCTGTTGTGATTTAAGCTCTATGGTCTATTCGTCGTGATGATTGGATCTCGTTCGTGGTGATTTGAGAGTTTAGTAGTTTTCAAGTAGTTACTCTCAGAGAGAAGGAAATTCTGAAAGAGAAAATGAGAGACAATTTGTTAGGTGTCGTTTTACAGCCCTGAAAGTGGGTAGGTTGGTCAGGAGTTGGGAATGTTATAGTTTGGAGGAAGAATATTTTATTTGAAGTCGAATTACCAAATGGGGTCAGTAGTTAAAGGGGAATAATGGACAAAATCAACTCTAGAAATCGATTGACAGCTTATGTTATTCGAACTCAGAAGGGAATTAATGACACCCAACGATACCATAGGCACAATGACCAATTTCACTTCTTATCTTTCTTTCTCAGAAATACTACAAGTCATGGGCCGTCCTAACGTCTACATTACTCGGTGCTGTAATTTACTTCCGATCCTTATCAACAATTGCAGCAGGCTTAAGGAACGCGTCATCAATTGTACGTTGCTTTGGAATACATTATGAATCACCAAATGCCCTTCACTCTATGTGCACTTACATATGTATGTACGTGAAACTAGACATCTTTACGACAACACCCGCCTCGTTATAGTTTCTGACACAACTGCCAACCAAGGCCTTACAGTAGCACAACGTGAAAGTCTTCACCCAAGTGTGAAAACTGCATACAGTTCTTAGCATCTTCTATCAGATAATCGAGGCAATATACATATGTACATATGTGGGGGGATTAGAATAGACCGCAAATAACGTTAAAATGCTAACCAACCAATGGACCATTGGATCAATTCAATGGTACACAACACTGCACTTCATTCTGTGTTTACAAATAGAAACAAAATTGAATCAAAAATTGCATCCAGCAGGCTTCCAACTGGTGATTGAACTTGTCTCAATGGAATCATTCTTATTTGCTCGTACCTCTTTGCACTTTTTGTTTTTTTTTTGCCTCTTTTCTCGCATTTCCTTTATCTAAACTATGAATCATATATCGGTGCCAAAGTGAGAGAGTTAAGTTCTGATAGAACAGAGAAACGAAAGAAGAAAAAAGTGTTATTTTCGTATTCCTATTCCTACGACCGGAAATGGAAATGGAAATATCACACACTCGACGGTAGCACTGCCTTGAAAGGTAAAAAAAAAACCGTCAGCCTAACAAACTGACCGTTTATTTCCCACACTCGACACACCAAAAGCAAAACCCACACACGACGACTTGGCATTTAGCAAACACAAAAAGTTTGGAAAAATCACTTTTTCACTAGCTGCTAGTGGAGCATACGCTTGTGGTAATCAACATCACATTGTTGTGAATATGGAAGCAGGAAAAATCAATTTATCTATTAGTAACACTTTTTAAACACATTTGTCCACGGATCTTGTGCAGTGCGTTGCACCACCACCACCTTTCGTTGACCAAGGATTTTAGAATTCGCCTTGATTCTTATTTTTTTTTGTCCAATTGGCGTCTGCGAGACTTTTCTTCTTCTTTTCATCTATTTTCCTCCCGTTTCTTCACCCCACCGCGGTGCTTTTTAGACTGATTATTTCTATTTCCTCTTCTTGTTTTCCTCTTATAAGCAAATCTAATAAATTAAGTTGGAACGGTGGTAAGATGACGGGCGACAAACACAAAAAATAGAAAAAAAAACTTTGAAAAGAACTAAAAATAAATTGTGGAGAAAAAGGAAAAACCAAATGGTTCAGGAAAGGAACGGGATGGATACGAATAGAAGAAAAAAAAAAAATGAACGGGAAAAGGAAAAGTGGAATTAGCAGGCAGCAGAAGAAAACCTTACAACAAAAAAAGAAAACCTCCACGAGTCTCCGAGTCTCTTATCCCAATTATCGCCACAGCATTTTACCCAAACTTCAAATTTTCTTTTTCTTGTTGGAATGACAACGCTAACGATGGATAGGGCACGACAACGACGTTGATGATGACCACGATCACGACTTTGGCTTCGACCACAACTCTAGGCACAGATGAGGAGCGCTACGCGAGCGAGAAAACACCGGCGTTAACGTGTATGGATATGCCCCGTCGTACGCTAGCACTTTGTGTAAATACACGAGAATTTTATTGGCAAAATTGTTTGTCATATAAACAACGGGTAACGTGTGCAGAAACCAATTTTACTAAAATGAAACACAAAAAAAAAAATTATCGAAGAAAAGTCACGGAAAATTTTGCCATTTGGTCTGGCTACCGATTTTGCTGCTTTTTGCTGTTTCAGTTTGATCTATTCGGAGAGTTGATGTGTTGCTGTCTTTTTTAGTGCTTTTACTGCTCTATGGTGGGGTAGAGTTGACTTGCTCGTGCAAACGTGATTGGTATTTGACACTTACTTGGTATGAGCGGGATAAATACTGATGGTTATTCGGAGGTAGAGATGGAATGTGGAGAGTCTTAGGTGGAAACTACATTGCACTGTCAAGTGTCATATTCGATGAGCGACATGTGTAAGGACGTGTGGTTCGATGGTGAAGAAAGAGATTTTTTTGCCATTCGAATTGGGACACATTTTCTTGTATTCCTATTGGAAATGCAAATTTTGGTTTTCTTACCTTTTCTTAGATTGTGTTTCAATAATTCTCCATTAAATTTGTCTAATAAATAGGCATTTTACTGTCCGTACGCCTATTCCAAATTCTGCTTTTAAGTGGAGCTACAGTCCAACATGTCTCTCCCGCCAATGTTGCACTCCCAATCGATTAAGGTCCCGCTCCATCTGTGTGCAAGCTTCTCCAGCTAGCACGGTCTTTTGCCAGCTGTTTCCAGCGCCGCACGCCCAGTTGCGCCACCGTTGATGCGGCCGTCCTCTGCTGCGTCGTCCCTCGGGATTAGAGCCGATGACCCTTCGGCCGGAACACCTGTTATCCATTCGCTCTACATGGCCTTGCCTCGTTAGACGATGGACCCGTAGACGACGTACCAGGCCGATGTCGCTATACAGCCTGTATAGTTCGTCGTTGTGTCTTCACCTCCACTCTCCGTTTATACAAACGGGACCATAGATTGAACGCAGAATTTTCCTTTCGAAACGATCAAGGGCCTCTCATCCGCTTTCGTGAAAATCCAGGTCACTGCGTCATAGAGGCCTGGGAGATCGGGATGGTTAAGGTTTTGTTTAGCGCAATCTCGGTTTTTCGAGAGAGGGCTCTATTTCTCAATTGACCCCTGAGCCCAAAGAAGCAGCTGGCAACAGCAATTCTGCGTTTGATCTCAGCGCTGGGGTTGTGGTCGCTGGTCACTAGTGAGCCAAGTTAGACGAAGTCCTTGACCACTGGCCGAGACGTCGGTGTTGTGCGTCTTTTTTGGCTGACAGTATATACATATTTCATTTTACCCTCGTTACCCGAAAGACCCATTTTAGCCGCTTGACGTCCCGCTGTGTTCGTCCAATTACGTCAATGTCATCCGCGAATGCAAGCAATTGCGCAGACTTGAAATAGATCGTTCCTCTTGTGTTGGCCAGTGAGTCTCGTATGATGTTTTTAAGCACATGACAGTGCGTCATCTTGTCTAAATCCTTTTTTAACATCAAAGGTCTCGGTTAAGTCGCTACCGTCCTTAATGGAGCAGCGGGAATTCTCCCTTGTCATCCTGCATAATCTGACGAGCTTGGCGGGGATGTTAAAACTAGACATGGCTCTGTATAGCTCGTCTCTATGTACGCTGTCATACGCGGCCTTGAAATCGATAAAGACGTGGTGAGTGTCGATTGAGTATTCTTGGGTCTTCTCCAATATCTGCCGCAGTGTGAATATTTGGTTTATTGTGGATTTACCTGGCCTGAAACCGCACTGATAAGCCCTTTCAGATTATCCACAAAACCTAACCTAACCTAGGGGTCTCTTATCTTATGGACTGGGCAAACAATGCTGAGCTTCCATTCGTCGCGCATGCTTTCCTCCGACCATATTTGACAGAAGAGCTCCAGCCCAGCCGCTTTAAATTGCTCGGCAGACAGGTCGTCTGCGCCCGCGGCTTTATTGGTCTTAAGCTTAGAAATGACCACCTTCATTTCATCTAGGTCGGACGGACGGAATTCTCTTGCATCTTCGTCATTTTTTTTCATCATTTTCTATCATTTTCAGTAGCCCGCATGTTCCACTAAAAGGATCGCGGGGGTGATACACACACGCGAGATCTCCAGGCCACTCGATCTTCCGCCATCGACTCTAACTCATCAGGCGCTATGCCCAAGCGCCCCCCAGGCGAGTTTTTGGACTTGGTCGAACCACCTCGTCCTGGGTCTGCCAAGCGGTCGCCTGCCTGATGGTATTGCATTCAAGGCACGCTTCGAAAGTCGTGATGATGGTGACATTCGTCTCACGTGACAAAACCATCGAAGCATAGCCCTTTCCGTTCGGGGAAGCAGCTGCTCAGCATTGAGCTCCCCGCGCACTGCTATGTTTCTCACCCTATCCCGGCGAGTAACTTCCACAACAGCACGAAGAAATCTCCTTTCGGCAGATTGTATTCGCGATCTTATTCTTTCGGTCAATACCCAAATTTGGCTTTGACACCAAGGTCGGTCTTCCTGATTACAGATCTTTCAAGCTGTTGGCCACTCCTGCAGGAAAGCTCAGTATTACTCCTCCCATCACTCGTGAAGAAGACCCCCGAGATACTTAACCTTCTCCACCTGCTTCAATGGGACTCCACTAACGTCTAGAGTGTATTGGACAGGTGTTTTGGAAACAACCATAATCTCGGATTTGTCCACGTTAACCCCCATTCCAGCATCAGCACATACGGCCACAAACCTATCTAGCGCTCGCTGGAGTTCCGTTGGGAGGATGTGAGGACAACTAAGTCATCTGCAGAAAGAAGATGGCTTATCCTTAACTCTCCTAATGTGAAACACACCTCGCCACGACTTCGCTGCAACATCCAGTCCATAAATATAATAAAAAGAAGATGTGACAAGACGCACCCTTGCCGAAGTCCACGGTGAAAGGTGTTGATTTACTACCGTTAACCCGAACGCCGCTGCTACAGTTTGTGTATAGAGAATGAATGGCCCTCAACAGAGGACCATCAATCCCAACCTCCTGCAGAGCACTCCAAAGTTTACCTTGAGCAACTCGATCATACACCTTTTTCAAATCTACAAAGCAGCTGTAGATCGGTTAAGCGTACTCCCAAGCCTTCTCTTCTTGAGTTCCATTCTTAGAGTGAAAAGCTGGTCGGTTGTACTTCTGCCGTGACGAAAATCGCACTGTTCATTCCGCATCCTGGATTTGACCATAGCTCTAGAACGCGCCTTCAACACATTAGCGTTGACTTTACCGGGGACACTTAAAAGAGATATGCCCCTATAGTTGGAGCACTCTTTTCTATCCCCCTTTTTGAAAAGACGGGCAACCACCCCAGTCTGCCAATCGCTTAGTGTCTCACCGCATTCCCAGGCCACCTTAATGACGTGAGAGAGCCATAATACCTACTCCCTCTTTAGCCATTGCCTTAAGCATTTCTGGCCGAACTTCATCCACACCTGCGGATTTGCTAATTTTTAGCGATTCAATCGCTAAAATGACTTCCTCAGCCGTTGGACTATTGTCCGCCCCACTCAAGACTATTGATTGAGCAGCTCCGAAAAGAGCTTGCTTTATCTGAGTAAGATGTCCAACTCATTGGAAAGCAACACAAAGCATCTTCGTCCGTTGCGAATGAATCATTCTGCCTGACAGCGGTATTAGATCTTTCATCGCCGTTAACCAGTCTACAGAAGTCTTCCTTCCATACTCTTAATATCGACTGTGACTCTACTACCGTGGTAGTATCTCTTCATTTCCTCGACTTTTTTTCTTCCTGACAGGCGTGTGATCCTCTCTCCTTTTCCGCTCGTAATGTTCACGAGCGGCTCTCGTCCGTCTACGTAACATGGCTTTGTAGGCGGTTTGCTTTGCTACATGGGCTTGCCCGCATTGCCCATAAAACCAGGGGTTTCTAGCTTGAAACCCAACACATCAGGGGCAGCGTCTCTGATGGACCGCTGGCAATGTTGCCACTGTTGGATTGCGCCGGTGTCATCGGAATTCGCGAGAGGTTGAGGGAAATTCGATCGGCAAAGATACTGGCGGTCTCCTACAATTGTAGCTCTCCGACGTCAAACTTTCGTGTCCAGCTTGACTTCGTGGCATCCTTAATGTCTTCGTTCGTTCCTTGGCTACAACAAGGTAGTGATCCGAGTCAATGTTGGCTCCTCAGAAGGTTCGTACGTCTACACGAGGACTGTTTGACGAAGGCTGAAATGAGTGCAAAAGAGAGGGTAAGTGAAATAGAAATACATTGGCACAGTCCGCCCGGGTAGCTACTTCGTGCCTGTTTTTGACATTTCCTTATCTCCTTTTCTTTGTTTTGCGATGTCGCTTCACTCCTGTTTCTGACTTGGAAGTGTACGTTTGGATACACAGGCTAACGAAAATGTGAAGCGAAATGTCAAAAAGCAGGCGCGTGAAGAAAAAGCTCCGTGTGGATACGTGCTCAAGTTGGAACGAAGATTCAAAAGAAACAGGCGCAAAAAAACACGCGCCGTGTGGAACCGGACAATGTGATCAATCGGGTTGGTGGTCGACTGATGCTGGTGGTTGAGATGTGGAATCGTGTGCTAGCTAGAAGGAGATTTCCGAGGATTTTCCACCAGATTTCACAAAAAAATGGTTGACAGCACGTTGCTTGTAGTGTGAGTCACTCATTTTTATGGCGTCACTATGCACTACACGCAAACCAAACGCCGACTTCAACTTTGACAGATGTTGGCGAACGACGCAGTGCTGCCAGCTACCGAGTTATGACTAAATTCCCCGAAGGTAATTGCAAAAACCTCGCATAGCGGCGATGTACAGCGGTTCTAAGTGCTAGACGCTCGTATCGTCCGGGTAATGTACATAGTATCAGTCCATGCAACTAAAATACAAAAGCCCAATATTTTAAATACGGAGCCTCGGAGCCTACTAAGTCATTGATGGGCCTTGCGCAACATTGAATTCAAAATCAAGTTGCTCGCAACGCATAGTCCGTCGTTTCCTAGAAGCGGCTCCTATCTGGAACTCAAGCTGCTTGACTCGCGACTTAAACTGGCTCACATGAAAGAAGGGTCTACGAACTGTTTACGGATCAGTGATCATTGTGGACTGAGTTTTGTGACCAAGATACCCAATAAATTTGCCGAGATGGCATAGTTTGTCCAAGCTAACCTACTTGCTGCCCATTTCGCAACCAGTTCTCAGCTGCCAGCTTGTGCTTTGTCTCCGCCTGTACTAGAGTGCGTCAATTCCACCATGGGACTAATCCACTTCCGCACTCGTACAGTCGCAAGGGTTCTTAAAGACCTCGACATACACAAATCCGCTGGTCCAGATGGTATTGCCCCAATAGTTCTGAAGAGGTGTTCTTCTTCGCTGGCAAAACCACTGCGTAAGCTTTTTCACCTTTCCTACACCTCTGGGCTCTTTCCGAGTAGGTGGAAAACAGCATTTGTCCAGCCTATACCCAAAAAAAGGCGAATCATCTTCTCCCTCCAACTACCGACCCATTGCACTAACGTCCCTTCTTTCCAAGGTCATGGAAACGCTGATTAACCGTCAGCTTATGAAATATCTTGAATCACGGAAACTCCTCAATGACCGCCAATACGGTTTCCGCAGCAACAGATCCACTGGTGATATGATGGCATATCTCGCTGAAAAGTGGAATCACTCCCTTCACCAAGCAGGTGAAAGCAAAATTGTTGCACTGGATATTTCGAAAGCATTTGACAGGGTTTGGCATGAAGCCCTTTTGTCGAAAATGCGTGCTTTTGGGATCGATGAGTCTCTCTTTCAATGGATTAGAAGCTACCTTTCGAATCATTCAATTCAAGTTGTTTTGGACGGATTCAAGTTACTCACTTTGTAAATGCCGGTGTTCCCCAGTCGTTCATTCGCCCCAAATTAGAGTTTAACGCTCACGTCTGGTCCGGTGCTTCCAAGACCTCACTGCACCTACTAGACAGAATACAAAAACGAGCCATAAAACTGATAGCTGACTCCAGCATTACCAAAACATGAGACTCGCTGGAACACCGCAGGAATGTTACCTGCCTCTCCCTGTTTAATCGTTACTACTACCAAAAATGCTCTGATGAAATAGCCAGTTGCATTCCGCCCCTTCAACATTTCTCCCGCAATACACGTCTCTCTAGGAATGCTTACCAATATACTTTGAAGCCCGCTTTCGGACGTACTGTCAAATATAGAGAATCTTTCATTAACCGAACCACACAAATCTGGAACTCCCTGCCGGATTCGGTTTTCATTTAAGATCAATGTCCATCGGCATCTCCTCTATTCCTCTTCCTCTCTACCTTCTGCCCGCACTGTGTCGCCGACATAATAAGGTTATTAGACCTTGAGTGCGCGCAAATTATTAAAAAAAAAAACGTAAACCACAAATCCATTGGTTATTTCCCCAATAGCTCTGAAGAGGTGTTCTCCTATGCTGGCTAAACCACCCCATAAGTTTATCACCTTTCCTACTCTTTAGGGTTCTTTCCTAGTAGGTGGAAAACAGCACCAAAAAAGGCAAATTTTCTCCTTCCTCCGACTACAGACCCATTGCACTAATGTTGAAAGTCCTCAACGATCGGCAGTATGGTTTCCGTAGCATTGGTAATTTGATGGCATATCTTGCCGAAAAGTAGAATCGCTCGCTTCACCAGGCAGACGAAAGCAAAACACTTGTACTGAATATTTTGTTTGGCACGAAGCCCTTTCGGCGTAAATGCATGCTTTTGGGATCGATTGGCCTCTTCTTCAATTGATTAGAAACTACCCTTCGAATGGTTCAATTCAAGTTATTTTAGATGGAATCAAGTCTTAAAATGCTGGCGTACCTCAGGGCTCCGTGTTGGCTCCCACACTCTTTCTCACTTTTTGTAAATCATCTCTTGTCTGTCACTTCTAATCCAGTTCATTCCTTTGCTGACGACAGTACCCCCAGCTTCTACTTTACAACCCTGCACTCCGGCTGTAGATAGTAAGCGGCAGCGTTTTAAATTTCGATACCGACAGCATCATCCAATGGCGTAACAACAATAGAGTGGAATTGAATGTCGTTAAAGCGTATCACTAACCCGCTGCCAATATCCATGAATGGCACTTGCACCTCAGAAATCGAAAAGCTCTCCATCCTGGGTATGTTTTTCACTAGCATTGTTAGTTGGAACGACCACATATTCGGGGCTATCAAGAAAGCTACGAAATGTCTAGGCTTCCTAACAGATGCAAGAAATATTTCTCAACCTTAGACCTGGCTACAATCCATAAGGCATTCAATCGCCCTAAATTAGAGTTTTGGTCCACTGCATTTAGGAATTAGGTCTTAAAACACCTGCAAGATACAATTTGAAACTGTGCGATAAGATTGTTAGGAGATAGTCATTAGACTCGCTGGAACATCATAGGGGGTCCCTACCTTTCCCTGTTTATGATACTTTCACCAACAATCATGATCACTTTAGGTGAATGATGGGATTTTGGATGCTTGCGTTCCGGATTCGTTGCACTCCAGTCGTCACAGCTTTTCTAATCTACGTATCTATTAAGATGAAACAATGCTATTGGTAAACGCTAAAAAGCTCTCAACTCCCTGGTCTACGGTGTCAATCTATTGGCTAGGATGCACTAGGTCTTTCTTTTTACCACCAATTGAATTTTGTAGTCTGCGCCCCTTTAGGTCTTTGGTGTAAGGCTAACGCTCCCATCTATCCTGTATTTCGCAGGATTATTCTGTTTTCTCATGCCAATATATCACTCCTGTATTTTCTATGTAAAGCCGGTACTCCAATGCAGGCATCTTGACAAATCACAAGTCCCTATTCAAGATTCACAGAGTTTAAAATTATCTTATGTTCATCTCCTTAACTTTACCATTACACTTTGAAACCCACCCCCAAAGACTTTTCGTACTAAGACTTAAAAGCTTTAATTGCTTTTAATTTCGTGTCCTTGAGCGATTTTGCTTTTCCACATATACATACATACGTCTACGTGTTTTTGCATATTTATCAGTCTGAACAGTTACATACGCCCAATGCTCCAGTTATGACACCAAAATCGTACTAAGAGATTTCAACGCAGAGCTGGGCAAAGAAGACATATTTGGATCGATCATAAGAAAGCATAGCCTCCATAACGAATAAAGCTGCTGGCGCAGACGGACTGTCTGCTGAGCTCTTCAAGGCAGCTGGGGATGACCTGGTTGGGAGCATGCACCAGCTCATCCGTAAGATATGGTTAGAGGAAAGCATGCCCGAGGAATGGAGTCTCAGCATCGTATGCCCGATCCACAAAAAGGGAAACCCATCTGATTGCGCCAACTATAGAGGAATAAGTCTCCTTAACATCGTCTACAAAATCCTCTCTGCCATTTTGTGTGAACGCCTGAAGCCTTTTGTAAATAAGCTGATTGGTCCTTATCAGTGCGGATTCAGGCCAGAGAAGTCCACCATCGACCAAATCTTCACACTATGGCAGATACTGGAAAAAACCAATGAATTTCAAGTCGACACTCACCACCTATTTGTCGACTTCAAAGCCGCATACGACAGCGTAATTAGAGACGAGCTATTCAACGCTATGTCTACCTTTGACATACCTGCTAAACTCGTCAGACTATGCAGGATGACTTTGGAGAATGCTCGCTGCTCCATCCGAATCGGTGAACACCTTACCGATAGTTTTGATGTCAAAAAAGGATTTAGGCAGGGCGATACGCTGTCGTGTGATTTCTTCAACATCATATTGGAAATGATTGTGCAAAAATCACTGGCCAATACAAGAGGCACAATCTATTTCAAATCCTCGTCACTCCTTGCATACGCCGACGATATTGACATAATAGGTAGATCACAGCGAGATGTCACTGAGGCGTTTGCGAGTATTGAGATGGAAGCGGCGAAAATTGGTTTGGCGGTAAACGAGGGCAAAACTAAATATATGCTGTCATCAAAAAAGGACGCTCACCACCGACGTCTCGGCCAGAACGTTTGTACAGGCAGATATAAGTTCGAGGTAGTTAAGGACTTCGTCTACCTTGGCCCCGCAGTGACCTGGAACAACGACATCAGTTCCGAAATCAAACGCAGAATCGCTCTTGCCAATCGCTGTTTCTTTGGGCTTAGGAGGCAGCTGAGTAATAGAGCCCTCTCCCGAACGACAAAGTTGACTCTATATAAGACCCTTATCATCCCGGTCCTATTGTACGGCGCAGAAGCATGGACACTATCAAAAGCGGATGAGGAGGCCCTTGGTCGGTTCGAGGGAAAGATTTTGCGCAGACGGGGGATGGAGGAGAAGATTCAACCACGAACTTTACGGGCTGTACAGCGACATGAGCCGAGAGCACCGTGGCGCAGTGGGTAGTGTGTTGGCCTCTGACGCCGATGACACGGGATCGAATCCCGAGACAGCAATGTCATCGAACGTGTTTTTCACGGTGTTACTTCTCAGCGGGGTTCTGACAAAGCCCCCTGTAGTAAAATTGCCATGAAAAACTTCTCGAAATTCGCCGTTCGGAACCGGCAATAAACTGTAGGTCCCTTTCACCTATGGGAAAATGAAATCACACACAGCATGGGTGATTGAGAGAAGCTCGGCTCAGGTTCCTCATGGACTGTAACGCCAACATACATACATACATACAGCGACATGAGCCTAGTCAGGCGTCAACGCCTAAGATGGCTGGGCCATGTAGAGTGAATAGACACCACAGCTCCAGCCCGGAGAGTCTTTGAATCCAACCCCGAGGGACGAAGAAGCAGAGGACGGCCGCCCTTAAGATGGCGCACACAGGTGGAAGGGGACCTCAGCCAACTGGGTGTGCGGCAAGCGAAAGATCGTGCTAGATGGAGGAGCATGTTGGTTGAGGCCCAGGTTCACCCCGATCTGTAGCGCCCACTAAGAAGAAGAAGAGCCTTCATAACACCACATCCGACAACTGATTTAGACTAATCGATTTCCTAACGGGGCGTAACCTCCTTGTAGCAAGCACGCGATTCCCCCATCTCGACATCCACAAGGGTACCTGGTCAATCGACCACCAACCAAATTGATGACATTGCGATCGACGCCGGTCACTCCTCCAGTATTCTCGACGTACGAACCTTCCGAGGGGCCAACATCGACTCGGACCACTACCTTGTTGTAGCCAAAGTACGAATGAGGATATCAAGAACGCTTAGGAGTCGATTAGGACTACGTAAGTTTGACGTCAGAAAGCTACAATCGCAAGAGACTGCCAGAATCTTTGCCGATCGTGTCTCCTCCAAGCTCTCTCAAAATCCGCCCACAGCAGCACAAGCAATAGAGCAGGAATGGGCGCATTGCCATTGCAATCGCTTGCCTACGCTGACGACATAGACGTGATTGGACGGACACAGCGAGACGCCAATGAGGCCTTTATAAGCATCGAGGTAGAAGCGGCTAAGATGGGTCTCAAGGTTAATGAGGCTGAAACCAAATACCTGCTTTCACCTAAAAGAGACGGTCAACACTGACGTATTGGCCAGAACGTCACCATGGGCGGATATAACTTTGAAGTGGTCAAGGAATTCGTCTACCTTGGCTCATTGATGACCGGCGACAACAACACCAGCGCTGAGGTAAAACCCAGGATTACTCTTGCTAACTGCTGTTTCTTGGGCTCCAGAGGCAATTGAGAAGTAGAGCCCCCCCTCGAAAAACCAAGGTGACACTATATAAGACCTTGATCATCCCAGTCCTCCTTTACGGCGCAGTGGATGAACATGCCCTTGGTCGTTTCGAGAGGAAAATTCAGCGTACTATCTACGGTCCCGTTTATTCAAACGGTGTATGGAGGAGAAGATATACGGGTTGTACAGCGACATCGGCCTGGTACGACGTCTACGGATACAGCGTCTAAGGTGGCTAGGCCATGTAGAGCGCATGGAAAATACAGCTCCGACCCTAAGAGTCTTCGAATCCACTCCGGAAGTAAGACGCGGCAGAGGACGGCCGCATCATCGGTGGCGCACGCAGGTGGAAGGGGACCTTAACCAACTGGGCGTGCGGCGCTGGAAACAGCTGGCCAAAGACCGTGCCAGATGGAGACGCTTGTTGGTTGAGGCCCAGGTTCACCACGGACTCTAGCGCCACCTAAGTAAGTAAGTATTACTCAATTTAATCAGAATTCTTCGCTCGGGAATAAACCTGCTATGTAGACCCGTGGGCCACACGTCTATCTTGCAAGATCTTCCTAAGCTGGATATGATAATCATTTCGTTTCGGACGCATTACCACACACCTTCACTTTTAACAAGAGATTCGAGATATTGATCCCAAACCGGAGAAACCAGTGATCCCTTGCTCAAGGTCAAAGGTCTTACGTGGTACACTGATCGCCCCAAGGTGGTTTCTGACGTTGGCGCCGACATCTTTGGACCAAATCGGAAGATTTCGAAGGCCCTAGGAATGAGTCCTAGTATCTTCCAAGCGGAATTATATGCCATCTTAACATGCGTCAATCTAAACTTAGAAACTGGCATAAGAGGAGTAACCATCAACATACTCTCTGATAGCCAAGCAGCGATTAAAGCGCTGAGGTCGTATAGCACTAACTCAAAAATCGTCAAGGAGTGCCATGATGCCCTAAAAGACCTCGCCAAAAGAAACAAGGTCAAACTCTGGTGGGTGCCAGGGCACAAAGGTATTAAGGGCAATGAAATTGCCGATGAACTCGCCAGGTAAGGTTCCAGTGTAAAATACATTTGTAGGTCCTTAACCCTTCGGCGGCACTTCCATGTCTAAGATCAATTTCTTCTTAGACAAGTGAGTGAAACTGAGTACCGACTCTTTCTTGATGGCAGAGCCATACTGTGTGAGTGTGCTGCTCTCTGCCATCTCAGAAAGCGTATTCTTCTCAGTGAAGTTATGACTCCTGAGGTGATCATCTCGGCTCCTATGAAAAGCATTCTCAACTTCATAAGGGAAATGGAAAAGCTCCTCGGCTAATCGGCTAGCAGGCACAATAGATCTGTAAATGTCGCAGTGCCTAGTGGCCGCAGTGACCAGGAGACCTTGCCCCTCATCTATTCTAATGGTAAGTGACACTTAATTGACTCCGGGGCAGTAACCATTTCTGTGAATGTAGGCCTTCATTGCTTCTGTGTCATTAAAATCTCCGTCCCCGTTAAGATGTATAGAGTTGAAACCCCATGCCAACTGATTCAGCTTCATTTGGATGACGATTCATTATTATGGACAGACGACAAATGACACTTGATCCCTTGACATTGACTGCTGTTTGCCTGACATCTCCGGTTTCTCACTTGTCAGCTCAACTTTGCAGATTAAACTTGAACCAATGCATAAGAAAGATTCATTCCAGCTCCAAATGCCACGTAATACCTCGATTCGATGTAATAAAGTTTTCACTCCGATTTTTGTTCTTTTCTTCGTCTAGCTCCCGATTACATCAACTCTTTCGTCGATCAATCCACTCTATTCCACTCCAGTTTTGGATTCCGCTAATGACATTTCCGGTCCCTTAGCGAAACAAATCAATCATCTCATCACCAAACAACTAAGAGATCTTCCATCTACAACTACATACATACATACGTTCATTCTCAAATGAATCCCATTAGAACTGACCTCGTTTTTTTCCCTTTCCAACTCAACCAGTCCATCAATAAAGTTTATTTGCATTCAATTTCGCCACTACAATATCTATAATTCGAAATGTAATGCATAACTTACGGTGGCACAATGGTCTCGAATTCGACTAGACACCACTTGTCACATATGTACATGCATACATACATACATAATCGAAATAAATGAACAAATAGTCAAACAAGTATTCGTACTCACCTACGGATCCAATCGCTACGCGATCGCGTAGATACTTATGTATCCCAACAACAAACATTAAGCCTAACACGAACAACAATGAGAACAACAACAAAGTCAGTAGTAAAATGAATCAAAAAAAAAATAACGAAAGAAAGCATGAGAGGAGGGAAGTGGGAATCTGAAAAAAGCCTCAACTGGAAAAGTGAGTTTCTCTGGTATAGGTGCGATGGAGCACCGCGATCGCCATTGTACACAACCTTGTTCGTTGACCTAGTTTCGCGCTAAAGCTGTGTGAGTGGTTTCTGGTTTTTTTTTTTTTTTTTTGTCTTTCTGTCAGTTTCACTTGCGCATGTATTAGTAGTTAGGTAGGTGCTTGACACCGCTCCGGGGAGCCCGACAAGTCCACATGCAGCTTTAGCACAGATACAATTACATATCCGTTTGTGTTCGAAACAGACATCGAATTCGAATAGCAAACTTACACAAACGAACGAACGGATGCGTCTGTATAGACGCCTCTCTCACATATTGCTAGTGTGCGTGTGTGAGTGTTAGCATCAGTGACTTCAAAGGGCCATGACAGTGACTTCTTGCCGATGAAGAGGTTCGAGTTCGAGTTCGAGTTCGAGTTCGTTTGGTACGTTGTTGAGCGACCGATCGTGCTGCAGGCAAGCGAGCAAGTGAGCTGGAGCTTATGACAGCGCGAAGCTCAAGAGTGAGACAGGTCACAGATCGTGTGACCGTTGGAAAACCTTGTTTCATGTTCATTAACAAGGTCAGATAGGCAGTCGGGTTGAATATATTACTCAAAAAAGTCCACAAAAAAACCAAAAAACATTTCATTACCCGCGATGACAGAGATCTTTCGCTTTCTTACTCGAGCATCAGTACGTATTTGAGTCATGCGATTGATATTTTCAGTGTTTTCACCCATTCAGCACAATGCTAATCAGCCATTCCGCAAATATTTGCTTTATATACTCGTATCGTACATAGATTGCATTAACGATGATCTATCGATCGCTGCCAATGGTGCTTGGGCATTATGCGCCGCAAAATGACTGGCAAAGAAAACTCGAGGAGCATGTTATGCAGTCTTGGAAAAGTACTTGTACACGACTGCGGCTGACGTTATGCTGCGCACAGAGTCCAGTAAAAGACACAATGACCTTGGGTGAAAGTAGCTCTCCATTTGTTGTTTTTGCTTTCTTTTGCCTCATATACTATATGGTTAACGATAGATGTTAGTTCGTTTCGTGTCTATTCGTCTTACATCGTGTACGAGGAACGAGCAACGAGGAACAAACGAACAACAGCCAGGGACGGGGGTCTGTACCCCTTGTCAGCGATGAGGAAAAAGCTGCTAACTACCTACTAACATTAGAATATGTTGCTGGTGGGGTAAGCCAATTATAGGCTTGACTCAGCAATAAATTTATTGTTAATTGTCAATTTGATTGAACATGCATACCTGTCTTGAGGTCTGGGCTGAGAAAATGATTGGCTATTACTTTAGGTTTAACGGTTCAGTTATTCAATTGCATGACCGACTTCTTACTTCTCTTGGAACTTGTGAATTAACAATGGATGTCATTCGTTTATTTTTTATTTTTTTTATTCGCCTTTGAAAGGGTTGTGGACTCGTTCTTTTGCTTTATTGTCTAGACGTAGCCAGTATACATATATGAGTAGTTTCTGGTAGCTATAAAGCACATTGTGTGATAATGGTGCAATTATCCATTTTATCGATTGTTGGCATCGACTTTTATTGAGCTGTTTACCGAAAATAGTGAAAGAGCCGTAGCTTGGAGTCAGCAATTAGTAGCAAATTAGAGAATAGAATCATAAAAACCTTATTGGCCAAAATGTATGGCCTGAAAAGAAATCTAGACTTATACTGACATGCATATACCCAAACTCACTGTCTCATGGCCGGGATTAGGAAAACTCAAAAATAATGTCCTGGAAGTTGCGATTAAAATAAGTTTTTACAATGGTTCCTAATAAGGTCGAACATAGGCAGGCCGTGTTGTCTTATAGTATTGTTACTGACACGAAACGAGCGACGGTTATGTTCGAATTTCGCTGTCAAAGTTTGGAATGCTCTGTTGCAGATATAAACGAGATGATGGTAACCTTCAGCGGCATACTTACTTACTTACTTAGGTGGCGCTTCAGTCCGTGGTGAACCTGGGCCTCAACCAACAAGCGTCTCCAGCCGGCACGGTCTTTGGCCAGCTGTTTCCAGTGCCGCAAGCCCAGTTGGTTGAGGTCCCCTTCCACCTGCGTGCGCCACCGCTGAGGCGGCCGTCCTCTGCCGCACCTTCCTTCCGGAGTGGATTCGAAGACTTTTCGGGTCGGAGCTGTATCTTCCATGCGCTCCACATGGCCTAGCCACCTTAGACGCTGTATCCGTAGACGTCGTACCAGGCCGATGTCGCTGTACAACCCGTACAGTTCTTCGTTATATCTTCTCCTCCATACACCGTTTGAACAAACGGGACCGTAGATAGTGCGCAGAATTTTCCTCTCGAAACGACCAAGGGCATCTTCATCCGCTTTTGTTAAGGTCCAAGCCTGGGATGATCAAGGTCTTATATAGTGTCACCTTGGTTTTCCGAGAGAGGGCTCTACTTCTCAATGGCCTCTTGAGCCCAAAGAAACAGCGGTTGGCAAGAGTGATTCTGCGTTTTATCTCTGCGCTGGTGTTGTTGTCGCTGGACATCAGTGAGCCAAGGTAGACGAATTCCTTGACCAATTCAAAGTTATATCCGCCCATGGTGACGTTCTGGCCAATACGTCGGTGTTGTCCGTCTCTTTTAGATGAAAGCGGATATTTGGTTTTACCCTCATTAACCTTGAGACCCATCTTAGCCGCTTCTACCTCAATGCTCACGAAAGCCTCATTGACGTCTTGCTGTTTTCGTCCAATTACGTCAATATCGTCGGCGTACGCAAGCAATTGCGTAGACTTGAAGTAAATCGTACCTCTTGTGTTGGCCAGTGACTCTGGCACGATCTTTTCAAGCACGATGTTGAAAAAGTTGCACGACAGCGCGTCGCCCTGCCTAAATCCTTTTTTAACATCAAAGGTCTCGGTTTGCTCATTACCGACCTTAATGGAGCAGCGAGAATTCTTCATTGTCATCCTGCACAGTCGGACGAGTTTGACAGGGATGTTAAAACTAGACATGGCTTTGTACAGCTCGTCTCTATATACGCTGTCATACACGGCCTTGAAATCGACGAAGAGGTGGTGAGTGTCGATTTGGTATTCCTGGGTCTTCTCCAAGATCTGCCGTAGCGTAAATATTTGGTCTATTGTGGATTTACCTGGCCTGAAACCACACTGATAAGAGCCGATCAGGTTATCCACAAACGGTTTCAGGCGTTCACACAATACGGCAGAGAAGATCTTATATGCGATGTTAAGGAGACTTATTCCCCTATAGTTGGCGCAGTTATAGGGGTCTCCTTTCTTATGGACCGGGCAAACGATGCTGAGATTCCATTCGTCGGGCATGTTTTCCTCCGACCATACCTTGCAAATGAGATGGTGCATGCACCTTACCAGCGCATCTCCAGCCGCCTTAAAAAGCTCAGCAGACAGGCCGTCTGCGCCAGCGGCTTATTCAGCGGCATACTGCTGTATGTAAATGCTAGAGCATTCTATGACATTCGATAGATTGGACCGAGGGCTATATAAGTGGGAGCACTCGCCCTCGGAAGCATTCAGTTTTCGGGATTCAGTAACCAGCAATCAGTCGGTAATCAAGCCATCTAGCGAGATGTAGAGACAAACGTCATAATAAAGGTGAAGAGCCCAGATAATTGATCTGAGGTTGTAATAATAAGTAAACTGCGTGTATTGAATGAAAATGTAAATAGTAAAATCGCAATCCAGTGATCGAACCCTATTCTGAACCATTTCATTTTCGTAACAGTTTTTGGGTGGCCGTGGTGCAGTGGTTAACATCATCGACCGTCGAGCGGAAGGACTAAAGTTCAAATTCGCTTCATAGCCAAGAAAAAGTAATTCCTATACGGACAAAAGTATGCAACGCAATTGGGAATGGCAAGTGACCAGACGTACTGCTGCAGGCATAACACTCACAGTATATGGTCAACTGAAATTCATCCTCTGCGTATGCAATATTAAAAAGTGCTCGAACGAAACGCGGAATTCGGTCGGCTCTCGTCCTATCTAGGACAACCACCCCTGAGAGTAGTGAACGAACATCAACGACCCAAACCACTGCACTCGATACGTCTGTCGAATTTATCTACATACTTATTTACTTGGTGCCAACAAGTTTTTCCAGTAGACATGTTGCGTCTCCAATACCGCATGCCGTCCGGGTGGTTATTTAGTTACTTACTTAGATGGCGCTACAGTTCGGGGTGACCTAGGGCCTCAACAAACAAGCCTCTCCAGCCGGCACGATCTTTGGCCAGCCGCTTCCAGTGCCGCACGCCCAGTTGGTTGAGGTCCCTTTCCACCTGTGCGGACGTAATCTGCTGCGTCGTCCCTCGGGGTTGCTATCGAAGACTCTTTTGGTTGAATCTCCTCCTTCATTCTCCGTTTACACAAACGGGACCAAGGTTAGGTTAGGTATATGGGTGCCCTATTGACGTAAAGTCAAGGCTCACGCAGACTACGTTGAGTCCATTGTGCCCACCTGTTTTGTTTAACCCGTTGATACCTATTCATTTACCGTCGAGCTGAACCAACCAGACGAGGATAAAAATCCCAGTATTCTGTTCAGCCCGATATTACCTACCTCTTCTAGTCCCGAAAGGAAGTATCTTCCCAGGAAAATATTCCTTTTTTGGGCTAGCGCCGGGCATTCGCACAGCAGGTGACGAACGGACTCAATTTCCTCTTCGTCCCTGCAGCTTCTGCAGAAGTCTTTGTAGGGCTGGCCTAGTCGAACTGCATGATAGGATAGCATGCAGTGCCCGGTGAGGGCACCGACTGCCAGTCGAATGTTCCCACGATTGAACTTCAGCAGATTTTTCGTTCTTTTCTTATCATAGACGGGCCAAGTCGATTTCGCCGTTGCGCATGTATCTAAGCGACACCAGCGCTTATTGGCTTTCACCAATAGTTCCGTCTGTATCTCCCTGTAGAGCGCACTGAGTGGTGCTTTGGCCTCAGCTGAGATCTGCGCAATGTTAGCACCTGATCCCACCCAACTCGTCCGCCCTCTCGTTTCCGGAGATATTCATGTGACCAGGTACCCAGCAAAGGGTCACCTCATTTACATTGGATATCTCTTCTAACTTCTCCTTGCAGAGTTTGACGAGTTTGGATCTTATCCATGCTGCCTGCAGAGCCTTAATGGCTGCCTGGCTGTCAACATAGATTCTGATCCTTTTTCCTGTAATATTCTCTTTGCTGATCAGGTCCGCCGCCTGCTTGATAGCGAAGACCTCAGCTTGGAAGACACTGCATCCATCATCGAGCCTGTAGGAGCGATGCATATCCCGAGACTCAAAGTAGACTCCGGCACCTGTGCAACATCCATTTTGGATCCGTCGGTGTAGAGTGCCAGTTCACTTTCCGTGCGTACCAAATCACCGGTCCATTCCTCCCTGGAGGGAATTCTAATAGAGAATCTCCTCTCCCAGGAAGGAAGTTGGGTGACATAGTCCCTTACGGTTCTGAATCTCGAGACGTCCCA
This sequence comes from Eumerus sabulonum, assembly GCA_951905685.1. NCBI lineage: Eukaryota > Metazoa > Arthropoda > Insecta > Diptera > Syrphidae > Eumerus > Eumerus sabulonum. The sequence continues at coordinate 15,680,780 of OX645060.1, forward strand.
TCGATCCAAGACTGATGCATGTCCGTGAGGACTCCTTTTCCAGAGATCGGATTCCTGTAGTCTTAGCGCAGTTCTGGTTGTGACGCTCTTGCAGTATATGTCCAGGGGTGGGAGGTTCAGCAGGACTTCAAGAGCCGCCGTTGGTGTGGACTTCATAGATCCCGTCACCGCCAGACAGCCTGCCCTTTGAACCTTTGACACACTCTGAAGATGACAATTTTTCTCAAGCGCTTTCCACCAGACAACCGAGCCATAGACTAGGATAGGTCTTACCACCGCAGTGTACAACCAATATACTAACCTCGGTTTGAGGCCCCATGTCTTTCCCAAGGGTACCTTGCACGAATATAGTGCCACGTAGGCCTTTTTGATTTTTTCCTCAATATTTTCTCTCCAACTAAGTTTGGAGTCCAGGATTATGCCAAGATATTTGGCAGATTTTCTACGGATCAGATCTATACCATTCATACGGGGGTAGGTGTATCTTGATACAGATCTTTTCCTTGTAAAGAGTACTACCTCTGTTGTCGCCGGATTTACTCCCAGGTCTCGCCCCTTGACCCAGTTATCCACTAACATCAGTGCATAGTTTAGTCTATCGCTGAGGACCTTCGGAAATTTTCCAGAGACTAAAATGGCAGTGTCATCGTCTCTGTCTCCAGAATCTTGACCATTCCGTCGACCACAAGGAGCCATAGGAGGGGTGACAGAACGCCACCTTGTGTTGTACCTTTATTTACTCTCACCCTTCCGCATGCTCTCCCCATCGCCGAATTTACTATACGAGTACCCAGCATTTGCCCAATCCAACTGCATACACCCGGGTTTATTTGGGCCATATGAAGGCTGGACACTATTGCCTCGGTACTAACGTTATTAAAAGCACCCTCAATGTCTAGGAAGGCACCTAGAGTGAGTGCTTGATACTGAGCGATTTTTCTATCGCATAGACGCCGTGGCGCAGTGGTTAGTGTGTTGGACTCTGACGCACGATGATCGAGTTGGGATCCCGATAACACCAACGCCATCGAATGTTTATTTCGCGGCGTCCCTCCTCGGCGGGGTACTGGCAAAACCCCCCGTAGTATAACTAGCCTGGAAAAAGCTTCTCGACTCACGCCGTTCGGAATCGGCATTAAACTGTAGGTCCTTTTCACCCGTGTGAAAAATAAATCACACACAGCGTGGGTGATTGAGAGAAGCTTGGCTCTGGTCCTTCATGGGCTGTAACGCCACCAAAGAAGAAGAAGAAGACTACCCAATGCAGAGCAGTATCTACCGATTTTCCCCTTATGTACGCGTTGTGTGATTGTGACAAATAACCGTCCCCGATCTCTTCCCTTACTTACAAGTCTATTATTCGTTCCAGCGTTTTCATCAGAAAGGACGATAGACTGATAGGCATAAAGTCCCTTGCAATAGCAGAGGGTACGGATAACCTAACATAATCTTACTTACTTATCAGGCCTGAGATCCATGGAGGATCTGAGCCTCAGCTATAGCTGCCTTCCATCCTTGACGGTCCCGGGCACGCTGCTTTCAGTTGTCAAGACCAAGATGTCTTACATCCGCGATTACTTGGTCTTTATACCGGAGGTTCGGTCTTCCTCTTCTTCTCGAACCAGGAGGCTCGGAGTCGAAGACCCTTTTAGCTGGAGCGTTGATGTCCATGCGCTCGATGTGGCCGAGCCATTGTAGTCGACGGATCCTTGCCTTCCGGACTACATCCACATCTTGGTACAGCTCGTAGAGTTCGCGGTTGTGACTTCTTCTCCATTCACCTTCCTCACAGACAGGACCAAATATCCGGCGCAGAATTTTTCTTTCGAAAGAACCCAAAATCAGCTCCGCTGTCCTGCTTATCGTCCAGCTTTCGGCTCCGTACAGCAAGACTGGCAGTATGAACGTTTTGTAAAGCATGACTTTGGTCTTTCGAGTGAGGAGTTTTGACCCCAATTGTTTGGACAAGCCGAAGTAGCAGCGGTTGCCAAGGGCGATTCTATGTCTTAACTACCTCGAAATTGTAGCTGTCAATTGTTATATTTTGTCCCAGGTGTTGAGCGACGGATTGGTTTCTGCTTGACAGCATGTACTTCGTCTTGTCCTCATTGACCTTAAGACCAACTCGTTTCGCCTGTTCTTCAATCGCCGTTAATGCGTCCACAATGCCACGGCGAGAACACGCGATGATATCGATATCATCCGTGGATCCTAGTAGCTGGATGGACTTGTTGAAGATAGTGCCTTTCCTGTTGACGCCTGCCCATCGCACTACATATCTGCTCCAGCACTAGGTTGAAGAAGTCACATGGCAGCGCATCTCCTTGCCGAAATCTGTTGCATGTTTCAAACGGTTCCGAAGTCCTAGAACCTAGTTGCACGGTGCATCGCGTATTTTTTAGCGTGGCGCGACACAATTGGATCAGTTTTACCGGGATCCCGAATTCGGCCATTGCCCCAAACAGTTCTTCACGATGAATGCGGTCGTATGCGGCTTTGAAATCGATGAAAAGATGGTGTGTATCGATTCGAAACTCGTTGGTCTTTTCCAGGATTTGTCGAAGTGTGAAAATTTGGTCTATAGTTGATTTGCCGGGCCGGAAGCCGCACTGGTAGCTGCCGATTAGTGCGGTGCAAAATGGTTTTAGACGTTCACACAATACGCTGGACAGGATCTTGTATGCGACATTGAGCAGGGATATACCTCTATAGTTCTTGCAAGAGGTAGGATCGCCTATTTTGTAGATGGGGCAAATAGAGCTGGAATTCCAGTCGTCGGGCTTGCTTTCATCTTCCCAAATTCTGCAGATGATCTGGTGCATGCTCCCTACCAGAACATCGCCGCCAGCCTTGAAGAGCTCTGATGGCAAGCCGTCTGAGCCTGCAGCCTTGTTGTTCTTCAGCTTCTGAATAGCTGCACCGACTTCTTCGATGCTGGTGGGAGGACTACTTCAGCGGCTGGAGTTGGGATTTCCTCTGTCCCTACCACTCTCTCTTGGTCATGCTCGTTAAGCAGCTGCTGGAAGTGCTGCTTAAATACATCCACTATTCCTTGCGGGTCGGTGACAAGATTACCCTCGCAGTTTCGAAGAGCCTAGGTGCCCTTTTTGAAGCCTCCTGCAAGGCCTTTGGCTTTCTTGTAAAAGTCTCGTATATGTTTATCCCTAGACTCCTCGATATCCTTGAGCTGGGAGGCTGCGAAGATTCTTTTCTTTTGTCGCAGTAGTTTCTTCTCCTCCCTTCTTCTGGCTCGGTACTCTTCTCGCGCTGCCCTGGTTTTCCTCTGCAGCGCCTTTTGGTACGCCTCGTCGGTTGCTGCCTTTTTCTGCTCACACTCGCCATCATACCACGGGTTTCTTGTCAGGGGTGGTAGGTATCCTAAGGTGGTTTCGGCTACTTCCTGAATGGCTGAGGTGCAATGCAGCCACATATTATTGGCATTTCTGTTCGACGTAGGCATACCGTAGAGTCTTTCGCTCAGCTGCTCCCTGTAGACTCTGGCAACCTCCGGTGTGCTCAGGCGCCCAATGTCGAACCTCCTCCTGATGGGCTGGTGCAGCTTTCTGACATTGGACAGTCGAGCTCTGAATCTTGCTGCTACGAGGAAGTGGTCAGAGTCGACATTTGCCCCTCTGAATGTTCGCACATCCAGGATGTTTGACGCGTGCCTTGCGTCAATGAGCACATGGTCGATTTGGTTGGCGGTTCGACCGTCCGGAGATCGCCAGGTTGCTGTGTGGATTCGCTTGCGAGGGAATCTTGTGCTACTTATCACCGCATTACGAGCTGTCGCAAAGTCAGCGAGTCGGAAGCCGTTATCTGTTGTTGTATCGTGGAGGCTGTGCTTTCCGATCACTCCGCCAAGGGTGTTTTCCTTACCGATTTTGGCGTTGAAGTCCCCGAGCACGATTTTTACATCGTACTCCGGACAAGCTCCGTAGGCGTTGTCCAGGAGGTCATAGAAGTCCTCCTTGATAGGGTCTTCAGCCTCGTCGGTAGGGGCGTGTGCACATATAAGGCTGATGTTATAAAATCTGCCTCTGATGCGGATCACAGCCAGGCGACCACTTATAGGTTTAAAGTCGATGACCTTCGACCTTAACCGCTTTCCCACGACAAATCCGCATCCCAGTAAGTGCAACCTTTTGTGACAGCCGTAATAAATGTCGCAATTTTTCTTCCTAATCATACCGTTTCCTATCCAGCGTATTTCCTGGACCGCAGTAATATCCGCCTTGTACTGCGTGAGGATTCCTTCTAGTTTATGAGCAGCTCCGGGAGTGTACAGGGCTCTGACATTCCAGGAGCATACTCGCAAATCGTGTTACTTTTTCGTGCGCTGTCATCGTCGAGTATCCGTCCGTGTATCCGAGGCATCTTGCTCATTCATTACTTTAAGTTTTTTTTACGTGGGCGGATTGTTAGCCCGCCGCACAACCGCCATTCTGGTCGGGGTTTTGTCGCTGCATACGTATATTCACCTCCCAACGGTTGTTGAAGAGACTATCCAGAGAGCGCCGCGAGGAGGCCGTATGTCAACTTGACCCGGGCATTTAAACAGGGATCGTTGATGGCATCTCGCCAGGTTGAGAGCAATCAACAACTTTACCCTGTATGTCCGAGCCCATAACCCTCCTTTTTTTTGCTGTCGGGATTTTCGCGGTAATAGTGAGTTTGCGCACACCAGAGGTTCTTAGCTCTACCATGGAACAAGCCATCTATGACGGAGTATTTTCGTGTCCTTTTCATTTTCTCATCGCAACAAGACCACGGAAAAGAAAGAATCCTAAACCCAGTTACTAGCAAGCGTATTTGTTTCCGCATCCAACGATTGTTTGGATGCGGATTTGTTGTTCGAGGTGGACTAAGGCAAAAAGTCCTAAGCTTTCGGCATGTGAGTGATCGCCTCATAACAATCCGTATCAAGGCTAAATTTTCTAACATCAGCCTGATCTGCGTCCACGCCCCCACGGAAGACAAGGATGACTCCGCCAAAGATGAGTTCTACGATCTCCTAGACAGAACGTATGCCCAATGTCCCAGCTATGACATCAAAATTGTACTAGGAGACTTCAATGCTAAGCTGGGTAAGGAAAGCATCTTTGAACGAGTCATCGGCAAACATAGCCTACACGACACCACCTCCGATAACGGACACAGGCTGATTGATCTTGCTACGGGGCGAAATCTCCTTCTAGCCAGTACGCGCTTCCCGCTCCTCGATATACACAAAGGCACCTGGCGGTCTTTTGATCAATCGACTATCAACCAGATTGATCACATCGCGATCGACGTCAGACACTCCTCCACTATTCTTGATGTTCGAACTTTCCAAGGGGCTAACATCGACTCGGACCACTATCTTGTAGTAGCCAAGATGCGCTTACGGATATCACGAACGCAACGGAGTAGTGTAAGAATACAAAGTTATGACGTCGGAAAGCTACTATCGCCAGAAACCGCTCGTGCTTTTACCGATCGCGTCTCCCTTAAGCTCTCCAATACACTTGAATCCTCCACACTATTAATAGAACAGCAGTGGAGCCTTTGCAAACAAGCCCTGAAAAGCTCTGCATCCGAAGTTTTGGGTTTCAAGGCTCCACCACGAAGAAACACCTGGTTCGATGACGAGTGCAGGAGGATTCATACAGCGAAGCAGGATGCATATAAGGCCTCGCTGCATAAAAGAACAAGAGCAGCTCGGGAGCTCTACGAGTTTAAAAGAAGGGAGGAGCACAAGCTTCTTAGATGAAAGACGAAAGAGCACGAGAAGCGCGCGATTGAGGATTTGGAGAGGTGTTACTGCAGCGTGACGTTCGAAAGTTTTATCAACAGATAAAGCGAACATGCCAAGGTTATAAAGCCATAACGGAAGCCTGCAGGGATGAGAACGGACACCTAGTAGTAGAACCGCAGTAGATGCTAACGGCGATGTTAGTCAATATACCGCTGTCAGGCAGAATGATCCATTTCTAATCGACGGAGACCGCAGAGAATTCTGTCCCCCTGACCTCGAGGAAGTTAAGATTGCCATATCGAAGCTCAAGTCGAATAAAGCTGCTGGCGCAGACGGACTGTCTGCTGAGCTCTTCAAGGCAGCTGGGGATGACCTGGTTGGGAGCATGCACCAGCTCATCCGTAAGATATGGTTAGAGGAAAGCATGCAAGAGGAATGGAGTCTCAGCATCATATGCCCGATCCACAAGAAAGGAGACCCCTCTGATTGCGCCAACTATAGAGGAATAGGTCTCCTTAACATAGCCTACAAAATCTTCTCTGCCGTTTAGTGTGAACGCCTGAAGCCTTTTGTAAATAAGCTGATAGGTCCTTATCAGTGCGGATTCAGGCCAGGGAAGTCCACCATCGACCAAATCTTCACACTACGGCAGATACTGGAGAAAACCAATGAATTCCAAGTCGACACTCACCACCTATTTGTCGACTTCAAAGCCGCATACGACAGCGTAATTAGAGACGAGCTATACAACGCTATGTCTACCTTTGACATACCTGCTAAACTCGTCAGACTATGCAAGCGATGCGCTGTCGTGTGATTTCTTCACCATCATATTGGAAATGATTGGCACAAATCACTGGCCAATACAAGAGGCACAATCTATTTCAAATCCTCGCAACTCCTTGCATACGCCGACGATATTGGCATAATAGGTAGATCGCAGCGAGATGTCAATGAGGCGTTTGCGAGTATTGAGATGGAGGCGGCGAAAATTGGTTTGGTGGTAAACTAGGGGAAAACTGTCATCAAAAAAGGACGCTCAACACCGACGTCTCGGCCAGAACGTTTTTATAGGCAGATATAAGTTCGAGGTAGTTAAGGACTTCGTCTACCTCGGCTCCGCAGTGACCTGGAACAACGAAATCAGTTCCGAAATCAAACGCAGAATCACTCTTGCCAATCGCTGTTTCTTTGGGCTCAGGAGGCAACTGAGTAATAGAACCCTCTCCCGAACGACAAAGTTGACTCTATATAAGACGCTTATCATCCCGGTCCCTTTGGACGGCGCAGAAGCATGGACACTATCAAAAGCGGATGAGGAGGCCCTTGGTTGGTTCGAGAGAAAGATTTTGCGCGCGATTTTCCGGCCTATAAACGCAGACGGGGGATGGAGGAGAAGATTCAATCACGAACTTTACGGGCTGTACAGCGACATGGGCCTAGTCAGGCGTCTACGGATTCAACGCCTAAGATGGCTGGGCCATGTAGAGCGAATGGACACCACAGCTCCAGCCCGGAGAGTCTTTGAATCCAACCCCGAGGGACGAAGAAGCAGAGGACGGCCGCCCTTAAGATGGCGCACACAGGTGGAAGGGGACCTCAGCCAACTGGGTGTGCGGCAATGGAAAAGGCTAGCGAAAGATCGTGCTAGATGGAGGGGCATGTTGGTTGAGGCCCAGGTTCACCCCGAACTGTAGCGCCCACTAAGAAGAGAAGATTTGTTTCCGCAACTTTCGATAGTTGGCTATAGCATGGTAGCCAAGCGTTTAGTGTCGGCTAGTCATGGAGGAGCTTAGATCGGACTTCCGTATTTTTGCAATAACAGCAATGGGCCTTATGCAACTATTCAGCGATGGTGTTCGAGAACAGTAGTCTCTAAGGACAGTCGATTGATGTTACCAAAGAAGGATGAACATTCCTCGCTACTTCTGTGGTCAGGTCTATATTAAAGTACATAGAACCAACGGTGTTAGATAAAGTATATAAAAGTAGGCATTTGAAGGTCATTCAATGCATGCTTTCGTCCTTTCTGTGAGCAGTCCCTCCGACATAAACCTTTTTTATTACACCTAATCAAAAGACAAATGCGTTTAGTGTGGCCATTTAGCAAACAACGTTGTGAGAAAACCCCTTTCCTCACGTCCCTTTTTTTACAAACAACTGTAATTACATAACTGCTCCTTTCCGCAGACAGGTAACACACACTCCGGCATATACAATTCCATCCATCCCAAGCCAAAAACAATTGGCAATAAACAGTCTGTTCCCGACCGGCATACCTACTCAGCCCACGATGAAAACAATGAGGAAAAATATAAATAAATTTAAGGAAGAGCATCATAAATCACGCATCCAGCGCGCACCAATCACTTAAAACCCACCAGGTTTCCTGGAAGCTGTTTTTATGCAGCGTATTCGCTGTGCTGGCTGTTCCTTTAAGACGGCGTTTTACTGATTTGACAAATAAGGCGCGATGGAGGCTTGAACGATGTAGGAACTAGGCAGACGAGAGACGTTATCGAATTGACACCGATGCCAATGTACTGCAGAGAATATAGCGATTGCAAACTGAAGGCGATTCGATGTGTCATGTGATATCCACGCGTCACACGTTGGGTTGACATTCTTATACACATATGCGTCCGGTCACAGATTCCTCTGTTATGAGTAAAGTCGACAGATTTGTGACATAATGGGACACAGAAGATTGGCTAATGGCACGAGACGTGTGTTCATCTTTTTTTGGTACAAGAATATCCCCTGATCATCAAGGACAAACAGGGAGTCCTGTCCTCACAATGTCTTGTAATTTTGCGAATTACGCATGAAGGTCGCGTGGACGTTGTCAGTTTGCAACAGTTACATATGGAAGACATTATCCGAACCTCATTGATATTATTACAATATTACTTCGTGAATAGAATCAACGACTGTCATATGTCAAACCATATGGACCACCTCGGTTCCACTGTGTGAGGCTATGTGCAACGAACGAGTAGAGAAGTTCATGAAGAGTAATGACCAAATTTCGGTCAATTATCTATGAGAGCGACATAAACTGTTGGACTCGCCGAGTTATGGTTGCTACTGGGTTATCAGTAATGTGACAGTTTAGTCTTTTTGAATCTAGTCTAAATGGATTGGATGTGCATTGGACATTATGGAGACATTATGGAGTCCATTCCTCATTAGTGTTCAACCTCCTTACGACCTACCATTGATGACTGCAGTCAAAAATCCCTCCGTGACAATTGCTCACCTTGTCGTGGTACGGAGGCTCAGTACAGGTAATGACTCTCGAGAGTCCATCTCAAGAGGAACCCGAAGCTAAGAAGCAATTAAGGACCCCTCCCACCTCTCCGCTTCCTTGTACCCATCACTCCCTCACTCCCCTAACCGCAACAGCATACGCCGACGGATGCATGGCTAAGAGGGTGCTTAGCTATTAGTATGCGAACTTCGGATACCGGGCGACCTCCGATTTGAATAAAGCCTTCCTGCCGTGCAGGGGAGAAGGGAGCGAGCAAGCAGAGCAAAGAAGTTGATCGCGTTTAACTTGGTAAACGCCAGCTTCGGTCTCTGTCCCTGTTCAATCCAAGTTGACACACAGCCTCCGCGTGGCCTCCCCTGGATAGCTATACTGGCACCCGCCAGGTAGTGAACCAATGTGTGCAGCGACCCGACCCCTTGTTCCTGGGGAAAGAGGAACCTGGCCCTCTAGGTTGGGGGTTGCGCTTAGGGCTAATATCCCTATCGTGTAAAACAAACATTTTGTTCAGAGACAACCAATAGCCTCGGATACGGACGGATTACATGTTGACGACCCCCGCAAACGTCAAATAGGAAACGAATTTCGGATCTGCACCTGGAACGATAGGTCCCTCAACAGACCAGGTGCAGCCGAACAAGTAGTCAACTCCTTGGACTGCTATAAGGCAGACATTACCGCGCTCCAAGAAGTGCGATGGGATGGACCAGGAAAACAGCGGATGAAAAACTGTGATATGTACTACGGAAACTGCTACAGAGAAAAGAAACAACGCTTATTCGGACGCGGATTTGTTGTTCGAGGCAGACTCAGGAAAAAAGTCTTAAGCTTCCAGTATGTAAGCGAACGCCTCATAACTATCCGCATCAAGGCCAATCTCGGCAATATAAGCTTACTATGTGTCCACGCCCCCACAGAGGAGAAACATGACCGACATAAAGACGACTTCTATGATCTCCTAGGCAGAACGTATGCGCAATGTCCCAGCTATGACACCAACCTCGTTCTAGGAGATTTTAATGCGAAGCTGAGTAAGGAAGCTATCTTTGAAGGGGTCATTGGAAAACACAGCCTACACAACACCACGTCAGAAAACGGACTAAGGCTAGTGGACTTTATGGCGGGACATAACCTGGTAGTAGCAAGTACACGATTCCCACACCTCAACATCCTAAAGGGGACCTGGCGGTCTTTTGATCAATCGACAACCAACCAGATTGATCATATTGCGATCGACGGCAGACACTCCTCCAGTATCCTAGATGTCCGAACCTTTCGAGGAGCCAACATCGACTCGGATCATTACCTTGTTGCAGCCAAGGTACGGATGGGAATTTCTCGGAATCAACGGAGTCGAGTAAGAACACCAACATTTAACGTCGGAAAGCTGCAATCACAGGAGACCGCCAGGACCTTCCCAGATCAAGTTTCCCTCAAGCTCTCTCAGGTCTCGATGCAATCTGCAGAAACCATAGAACAGCAATGGAGTCGTTGTCAGAAAGCCATTAGAGAGGCCGCCTCAGATATACTCGGTTTCGAGCCACCACAGTCGAGAAACCCCTGGTTTGATGATGAGAGCAGACAGGCCCATGTAGAGAAACAGAGTGCATACATGGCCACATTGCATCGACGGACGAGAGCAGCCCGCGAGCTCTATGAACAGAAAAGGAGGGAGGAGCATGCGCTTCTGGGAAGGAAAAAGAAGGAGCACGAGAAGCGCGAGATCGAGGAGATAGAGAGATGTTACTGCAGGAACGACGTTCGAAAATTTTACCAGAAAGTAAAAGGAACATGCCAAGGCTATAAAGCCAGAGCAGAAGCCTGCAGGGATGAGCTAGGACAACTAGTAGTGGAGTCACAGTCGATGCTGAGATTGTGGAAGGACCGCTTCTGCAGACTGTATAACGGCGCTGATAGTCAAAATGCCGCTGTTAGGCAGAGCGAACCATTCACAATGGACGAATATGAAGGAGAATCCCGTCCAACGATTTTCAAATGACTGAACTTTAGCTGACTTACTGTCCTTTTCTTATCATAGACGGGCCAAGTTGATCTTGCCGTTGCGCATGTTTCGAGTTGATACCATCGCTTATTGGCCTTAACTCTTAACTATTAGCTGCGCCTCTATTTCTCTGTAGAGTGTACTGAGTGGCGTTTTAGCTTGATCCTATTCTAGTTAGCTCGTTCGCTTTCTCATTTCCGGAAATATTCACATGACCTGGTACCTAGCAGAGGGTCACCTTATTGACATCTGATATCTCCCCTAGCCTCTTTTTGCAGAGTTTTACGAGCTTGGATCTTATCGATGCTGCAGAGCCCTGATGCCTGTCAACATAGACCTTGTTCCTTTTACCTGAGAGGTTTTCTCTAAGAATCAGGTCCGCAGGCTGTTTTATTGCGATGACCTCAGCTATCATTAAGTCTATAGGAGGGATTTGCTTCACGAGGTACGAAATAGACCTCGACTCCTGTACCGATATCTATTTGAGACCATCGATATATGGAGATTGCCAGTTGAGTTTCCGTACGTACCATACCACTGATCCATTCTTCCCTGAAAGGAATTCTGACAGGGAATCTCCTCTCGCAACATGGAAGTCAGGTGAAGTAGTCCGTTTCGGTTTAGAATCTCCATGAGGATTCCTTGCCCAGAGACCGAATTGCTGTAATCTTAGCGCAGTTCTAGCTGAGATGCTCTCGCAGTATATGTCCAAGGGTGGGAAGTTCGGCATTGTTTCAAGAGCCGCCGTTGTTGTGGATTTCATAGATCCAGTCACCGCCTGCCCTATGAACCTTTGAAAAACTTTGAAGATGGCATTTCTACGCAAGTGCCTTCCACCAGCCAGAGGGCGCCGTGGCGCAGTGGTTAGTGTGTTGAACTCTGACGCACGATGAGCGAGTTCGGATGCCGATAACACCAACGCCATTGAATGTTTATTTCGCTGCGTCCCTCCTCGCCGGGGTACTGGCGAAACCCCCCGTAGTATCACTTTCCATGAAAAAGCTTCTCGACTCACGCCGTTCGGAATCAGAATTAAACTTTAGGTCCCTTTCACCTGTGTAAAAAATAAATCACACACCACGTAGGTGATAAGGAGAAGCTTGGCTCTGGCCCTTCATGGGCGTCAACGCCACCAAAATAAGCCTTCCACCAGCCAATCCAACCATTGGTCTTACCACCGCAGTATACAACCAATATACCACTTTCGTTCTGAGGCCCTATGTCTTTCCAAAAGCTACACTGTTTTCCTTCCAGTTATACTTGGAGTCTAGAATTATGCCAAGATATTTGGCAGATTTTCCGGGGATCATATCGATACCATTCATATGGGGTATGAAAGCTATAGACCTATTAGCCTATTAAGCTCGGTCAGTAAGATATACGAGCGAATTCTTAAAGAAAAGCTATTAAATATAATAGAAGATAAGAAAATATTTCCTAATGAACAGTTCGGCTTTAGACGTAACCACGGTACTTCACATCAGGTCTTAAGAATATGTAATCTTATCAAGAGAAATCGTGCAATAGGCAAATCTACAGGTATGATCCTACTTGATATCGAAAAAGCATTTGATTCAGTATGGCATGACGGCCTCATATACAAAATGCTAAATTTCAATTTTCCCCCATTTTTGTGTAATATTATCAAAAGCTTTGTGTCAAACCGTAGTTTCAAAGTGTATATTAATAATCGTGTTTCTGGCTCTATCCACTTTTATGCTGGAGTACCACAAGGCTCAGTTCTAGGTCCAGTCTTATTTAATTTATATCTATCTGATTTTCCTATACTTCCTTCCTGTGATGTGGCAATGTATGCAGACGATACCGCAATATTATCGTCGCATGAGTTCGGTCTCAACATAGAGCCGAACTTAAGAAACGCTGCCTTATTATTAGAGCTTTATTACAAGAAATGGAAAATAAAGCTTAACGCCGAAAAGATTCAAGCTATCTTTTTTACTCGAAAAAGAAAGTCTTGTTTCCTTCCATCTAATCAACTAAACATCTTACGTAATTCAGTACCATGGCAAACATCCGTGAGGTATCTCGGTATATATCTGGATCAAAAATTAATATTTAATGAGCACCATGCTAAGACCCTTAAAAAAATAAATGTTGCAATTAGAATGTTATACCCATTTATTAACCGAAAATCTATGCTCTCAAATGCAAACAAAATTGTTTTACACAAAACCATTTTTCAAGCAATTCTTCTGTATGGATGCCAAGTTTGGGGTGACTGTGCCAAGTGTTACATAAAGAAGTTACAAATATCGCAAAATAAAATATTAAAAATGATGCTTAAGCTGCCTTGGTTTCATTCTACTTTGGATTTGCATCGCAGAACCAATGTTGAAATGATCTCTTGCAGGATACGTAAACTATCTGAAACATTTAGAATCAGATGCGATATCCCTGACAACCCTTTGTTAAACGAGTTAAGCCAATACCATGATACATGATTTCGATACCCTTGCGAAGTCATCTGTATTTATTTTTTTTTTTTATGTTTTCTACCTACAACTTTGTTAATTTTTTTTTTTTTATATTTAATTCCTTATTTATTTACTTACATATTTATTTATTTATTTATTTATTTATAATCTGTTAATTTCTTTATTTATTTATATGTATACTTCCATTTATTTATAGATTTATGTACTTATTTTGATTTGTATATTTGTGTATTTATTGTTAATTTATTTATTTATTTATATTTCCATTTATTTATACATTTATATATTTATTTTTATTTCTATTATTATTTATTTTTTGTTAATTTATTTATTTATAATCTCATTATTTATTTATTTACATAATTGTATTAATTTATTTATAAATTTATTTACCTACTTACATATTTATTTATTTATATGTTAGTCTATTTATCTACATTTTTAGTTTTTGTTTTTTTTTTTCTTTTTTTTTTTTTTCTTGTATTGGGTTTTTTCTTGTTGTTTTCCCAGAATGCTTGCTTCATATAAATTTTATATTAATGACTGTATAAAATATTTCTCAGTAGTAAGATTTCTCATGTAAATCATATCTCTGAACAAATTATGTAAATTGTGCGATAACCAATGTAACTTTTAAATGATTCGCAATAAAAATTCAAATTCAAATTCATTCATATGGGGTTGAACGTATCTTGGTATAGATCTTCTCCATGTGAAGAGAACTATCTCGGTTTTCGCTGGGTTTACTCCCAGGCCTCGCCTTCGTCTTTCACTTACTTACTTTTCAGGCCAGAAACCCATGGGACTGAGTTAACATACTGGCCAAGTTGTCTTACGTCCGCGATCACTTGGTCCTTATACCGCTGGTTCGCTTTCTCCTTTCTTCTCGAACCAGGAGACTCGGATTCGAAGACCCTCTTAACTGGAGCGTTGGTGTCCATGCGCTCGATGTGACCGAGCTATTGTAATCGACGGATTTTAGTCTTCTCCTTTATTCGCTTTCCTCGCAGACAGAACCGAATATCCGTCGTATGTAAACTCTTTCACCACCTAGCCGATCGTTATGTTTGTCCTAGGTGATGGGTGACGGTCCGATTTTTTATTGACAGCATATGTTTCCTCTTCTCCTCATTGATCTGAAGACCAGCTCGAATTGCCTGATCTCTAGTCACCGTGAAAGCTTCCACAATGGTAAACTGGGAATCTGGGAATCGTTCTGGCTTGACTACCGACTGATCACTCGTTATTGAATCCCGAAAACTGAATGTTCCCGAGGGCGAGCGTTCGCGCTCATATAGCCCACGGTCCACTTTCTCGAATGTTCGCCTTCCGACGTTCCCGTTCAGAAGTTTCTAGAATGCTCTGACATTCAGTAGTATGCCGCTGAAAGTTACCGTCATTTCCATTTCACCTTCCCCATAACATTCCAAACTTCGACAGCGAAATTCGAATATAACCATCGGTTCGTATCCGCAACAATATCAATATCGTCTGCGTAGCCCAGCAACTGGATCTGTGGAAGATAGTGACTTCCGATGCTGGCCCACCGTACTATTTGTTCCAACACAAGATTGAAGAACTCGCATGAAAGTGTATTTTCTTATCAAAATCCGGTGCACATTTCTAAAGGCTCGGAGGTTCTGGAGCCAAACTGCACGGTGCATCGAGTGTTTGTTAGCGTAGCTCTACACAACCGGATTAGTTTTCATGGGATCCCTAATTCGGCTATCGCGTTAAATAATACTTTGCGATGAATGCTGTCATATCCGGCTTTACAATCGGTAAAGAGATGGTGGGTATCGGTAGCTCTTTTTTTATGCTCACACTGGTCATCATACCACGGGTTTCTTGTCGGTAGTTGTGCGTACCTATAGTGATTTCAGCTTTTTCCTTGATAGCTGAGCGGAAATGGAGCCACATATTGTTGGCGCTTGTGTCCGACGCAGGCATATTTGCGAGTCGTCCACTTGGTTGCTCTATGTAGTCTCTGGCGATCTCTGAGGTACTCAGGCTTCCAATGTTGAACCACCTCTTGGTGGGCTGATGTAGGTTTCTAACATTGGAAAGTCGGGCTTTGAGACTTGCTGCCACTAGGAAATGGTCAGAGCCAACGTGTGCGCCGTTGAACGTTCTAATATCTAGGATGTCCTGCATCTATACGGTCAATTGGTTGACGGTCAATTTGGTTTGA
This sequence comes from Eumerus sabulonum, assembly GCA_951905685.1. Lineage (NCBI taxonomy): Eukaryota > Metazoa > Arthropoda > Insecta > Diptera > Syrphidae > Eumerus > Eumerus sabulonum. The sequence goes on from OX645060.1 coordinate 15,696,434, forward strand.
CAGTCGACCATCTGGAGAGCGCTAGGTTGCTGTGTGGATCTTCTTGCAAGGAAATCAAGTGCTACTAATTACCGCATTACGAGTTGATGCAAAGTTCGTATGTCGGAAGCCCTTGCCTGTTGTTGCCTTCCGACTACTTCGCCAAAGATGTTTTCCTAACCGATTTTACGATTTTGATGTCCTACTCTGGACAAGCTCTGTAGGCGTCGTCCAAGAGGTCGTAGAAATTCCCTTTGATGGGTTCTTCAGCCTCGTCGGTAGGGGCGTGTGCACAGATGCTGCTGATGTGTGAAATCTGCCTTGGATGCGGATCACAGCTAGGCGATCGCTTAATGGCTTAAAATCGCTGACTTTTGACCTTAGTCTTTTTCCCACGACAAATCCGAATCCCAATAAGTGCAGCCTTTTGTGGCAATTCTAATAAATGTCGCACTCCTTCTTCTTTACCATTCCTTGTTCTATCCAGCGTACTTCGTGGATCAGAGTAATATCTGCCTTATACTGCTTGAGGGTCTTTTTAAGATGATGAGTAACTTCAGGGGTGTAAAGAGCTCTCACATTTCAGGAGCATACTCCCAAACCGTGGTCCTTTTTCGTTCTGTGTCCATATTCTCGTTCATAGCAAGTTTTCTTTTCAAGGTCTTGACCTCAAGACCTTTGTATATTGGATCACTTGTATGGTGGCCTGCTTTAAGCAAGGCATACAATATCACCAAACCGAGTCCAGAGGTGGCCGGCATTAGTGTAACAGGCGCTCTTCGGTCTAGCCAAACCAAATCACTCAACGTACTCATAAACCTCTCCACTCTGGACCTCCACATTAGATTTACCACATCATGCAGCGCAATTAGGCTCAGAGAATCCGGGTACTGTTCATCAAAGTCTTGGTAAGGTGTTGGACCTGCTACCTGGAGGGCTGGCTACAACCGACTTCATGACTCCTAAACAAACCCACAAATGTCCATTTTCCATCCAGAGCGGTATGGAAAAATTAATGACATATCACGAACCATCAGGTAGCGTTTTTTACCGTCGGCTCGAAGATGGAGTGCGGGATCAGCTCGGATATCTTCAGCGGAACTGAGTATCTCCAAATCATATCGACTGCCGGACTTCGCTTTTGTGTTCCAAGCGTAAGTACTAGTGATTAAGGAAGTTTGGAATATACGTATCCGTTAGCCGATTGCTAAGAGAAACGTTGCCATTCGTATTGATAGCCAATCAGCCATTAAAACTCTCGGTTCAAACATCTTACCATCCAGACTAGCCGCACAGTGTAAAGGCTAAATCATTTGTGTAGGCGAATATTTCAACACCACTCTTTTCTAGGTTCCTGGCCATAGCAACACAGAGGGTAATGAAAAAGCTTATGCGCTCACAAGATACGGCTCTATCCTCGATAGTTCCCTGGCGGAGGTAGTATCCCCTCCGATAGAACTGTTCAAAAGACAAGTTTTTCAATATTCCTTTTCAAGGTCGAACTCCGGATGGAGCACCCTAAGTAACTGTGTCATGTCAAGATATGGCCTTTCTACAACACCGGAAGAACTCACCACCTTAGTAACAGACCTCGACAGGAGATTGCTAGAATTGTAGCAATCAGTACTGGCCATTGGTCTGTCGGCACTCACGCTGCCAAGCGCACACGTGCTAATTGTGCCTCGGTCTCTCTGATACCAGGCGGCCACTCCCACCTCTATCTATCTACCTGGTCCATTCTGTACGAATTGATACCGTATAACGTCTCATGGAATTGAATTACTACCTTCTTCTTCTTTGATTACAGCCCATAAAGAACCAGAGCGAAGCTTCTCTCAGCCATGTTGTGTGTGATTTACTTTTCAGACCGATAAAGGATGGAAGAGATTAAGGTGTTTGAGAGGCAATGCCTAGGAACTTGTCTCGGATCTGCACCTGAGCTATAGGTGCCTTCCATCCTTGCTTTATCCCTGCCATATCTTGAATTTTCCACATAATAGGTAGATCACAGCGAGATGTCAATGAGGCGTTTGCGAGTATTGAGAGGGAGGCGGCGAAAATTGGTTTGGCGGTAGACGAGGGCAAAACTAAATATATGCTGTCATCAAAAAAGGACGCTCAACACCGACGTCTCGGCCAGAACGTTTGTATAGGCAGATATAAGTTCGGGGTAGTTAAGCACTTCGTCTACCTTGGCTCCGCAGTGACCTGGAACAACGACATCAGTTCTTTGGGCTCAGGAGGCAACGGAGTAATAGAGCCCTCTCCCGAACGACATAGTTGACTCTATATAAGACCCTTATCATCCCGGTCCTGTTGTACGGCGCAGAAGCATGGACACTATCAAAAGCGGGTGAGGAGGCCCTTGGTTGGTTCAAGAGAAAGATTTTGCGCGTGATTTTTGGGCCTATAAGCGCAGACGGGGGATGGAGGAGAAGATTCAACCACGAACTTTACGGGCTGTACAGCGACATGAGCCTAGTCAGGCGTCTACGGATTCAACGCCTAAGAAGGCTGGGCCATGTAGAGCGAATGGACACCACAGCTCCAGCCCGGAGAGTCTTTGAATCCAACCCCGAGGGACGAAGAAGCAGATGACGGCCGCCCTTAAGATGGCGCACACAGGTGGAAGGGGACCTCAGCCAACTGGGTGTGCGGCAATGGAAAAGGCTAGCGAAAGATCGCGCTAGATGGAGAGGCATGTTGGTTGAGGCCCAGGTTCACCCCGAACAGTAGCGCCCACTAAGAAGAAGAAGATCTTGAATTTTCCCCTCGGCCGCGAGTCTGGGGCGTTCCTCCTGCATCTCCGAAGTTGAGAGGAGATAAAAGGAGTTATTCTCACCCGAGTAGCGACGCTTTTTACCTTCGGAAAGGTAGACAACGTCACTTCAGCGGGGACATCAGATTGCTGTTGTTGCTGCTGCTGAGGTGCTCTCGATGTTGACGGTGCCCCTTCCTTCGCTTCGACTCGTAGCTTCTCTGCCGAAGTGGAAAGGGTGGGGCGCTTCACCAAGTTATGTGTGGGGTTCAACCTCCTCCTGCGTTTGATCACCGCGCTGGATGTGGCGCAATCGGATGATTTGGTCAAATCATCCACATTCGAAGCCGTATGACGTGCGCATGTCCGCCCGCCGTCTGACGACATTTCCTCTGTTATTTCGAAATAAATTTGGGCAGTAGTGCAAGACCTATTTGTTAGCTTTTCGCTATTTTTACGGAGCCCTTGACCAACTTATTGGCACGTTTAATCGAATATTCAGCTTACAAAGTAAAACACAGACGATTGAAAGTACAATGGTAGCATTGCCGGTAGTAATCCTCGATTAGTTTGTTGCTGACACTGACGAAGCAAGGAACACTTCCTTTCTGTTGAATTCGGTTGATGTAAAAAATCAGGACATGAAATTGTACGTTCTTGCGCACACTCTTGCTCCAACATTTTTACTTGTCATACCCATCACAGTCGAGTAGCCAACTAGAGTTGTCCAAAAAATAAATTAGAAAAAGAAGAATTAGAGAGAAGAACTTACTTACTTACTTACTTTGATGGCGCTACAGTTCGGGGTGAACCAGGGCCTCAACCAACAAGCCTCTCCAGCCGTCCCGATCTTTGGCCAGCCGCTTCCAGTGCCGCACGCCCAGTTGGTTGTGGTCCCCTTCCACTTGTGCGCGCCACCTTAAATGCGGTCGTCCTCTGCTGCGTCGTCCCTCGGGGTTGGAGTCGAAGACTCTTCGGGCCGGAGCGTTGATGTTCATTCGCTCTACATGGCCTAGCCATCTTAGGAAAGGAGTCTTACCAGGCCGATGTCGCTGTACAGCCCGTACAGTTCTTGGTTGAACCTCCTTCTCCATTCTCCGTTTACACAAACGGGACCAAAGATTGCACGCATAATTTTCCTCTCGAAACGTCCAAGATGCTCTTCATCCGCTTTTGACAACGTCCAAGCCTCAGCGCCGTAAAGGAGGACCGGGATGATTAAGCTTCTGTAGAGGGAAACCTTAGTTTTTCGAGAGAGGGCCCGAAGAAGCAGCGATTGGCAAGAGTTTTTCTGCGTTTTATCTCAGCGCTGGTGTCGTTGCTGCTTGTCACTATCGAGCCAAGGTAGACGAAGTCTTTGACTACTTCAAAAATATAGCTGCCGAAGGTGACGTTCTGACCAAGACGTCGGTGTTGTGCGTCTTTCTTGGATGACAGCATATATTTGGTCTTGTCCCCATTTACCCTTAGACCCACTTTCGCCGTTTCTGCTTCAATGCTTGTGAACGCCTCATTGACGTCTCGCTTTGTTCGTCCAATAACGTCAATGTCATCTGCGTAGGCAAGCAATTGTGTGGACTTGAAGTAGATCGTACCTCTTGTATTGGCCGCAGAGTCAACATTATTCTTTTCAAGTATGATGTTGAAGAAATCACATGACAGTGCGTCACCCTGTCTAAAACCTTTTTTAACATCAAAGGGGTCGGTTAGTTCACCTCCGACCTTAATGGAGCAGCGAGAGTTCTCCATAGTCATCCTGCATAGTCTGACGAGTTTGGCAGGAGTGTTAAAACATGGCAAGGCTCTGTATAGCTCGTCTCTATAAGCACTTTCATACGCGGCTTTAAAGTCGACGAAAAGATGGTGCGTGTCGACCTGGAATTCATGGGTCTTCTCCAAGATCTGCCGTAGTGTAAATATTTGGTCTATCGTGGATTTTCCTGGCCTGAAACCACACTGGTAGGAACCTATCAGATTGTCCACAAACGGTTTCAGGTACTTACACAGTACGGCAGAGAGGATCTTGTACGCGATGTTCAGGAGGCTTATCCCTCTGTAATTGGCGCAGTCATAGGGGTCTCCTTTCTTATGGACCGGGCAAACGATACTGAGATTCCATTCATCGGGCATGCGTTCTCCCGACCATATCTTACAGATGAGTTGGTGCATGTTCCTAACCAGCTCATCGCCAGCTGCTTTAAACAGCTCCGCGGGGAGTCCGTCTGCTCCAGCAGCTTTATAAGACTTAAGTTTCGATATCGCTATCTTAACATCGTCTAGGTCGGGTGGACGGGATTCTCCTTCGTCTTCGTCCATTGCGAATGGATCGCTCTGCCTGACGGCGGCATTTTGACTATCATCGCCGTTATACAGTCTGCAGAAGTGGTCCTTCCACAATCTCAGCATCGACTGTGACTCCACTACTAGTTGTCCGTGCTCTTCCCTGCATGCTTCTGCTCTGGCTTTATTGCCGTGGCATGTTCGTTTTACTTTCTGGTAAAATTTTCGAACGTCGTTCCTGCCGTAACATCTCTCCATCTCCTCGATCTCGCGCTTCTCGTGCTCCTTCGTTTTCCTTCTCAGAAGCGCATGCTCCTCCCTCCTTTTCTGTTCATAGAGCTCGCGGGCAGCTCTCGTCCGTTGATGCAATGTGGCCATGTATGCATTCTGTTTCTCTACATGGACCTGTCTGCTCTCATCATCAAACCAGGGGTTTCTCGACGGTGGTGGCTCGAAACCGAGTATATCTGAGGCGGCCTCTCTAATGGCTTTCTGACAACGACTCCATTGCTGTTCTATGGTTTCTGCAGATTGCATCGGGACCTGAGAGAGCTTGAGGGGGACTTGATCGGCGAAGGTCCTGGTGGTCTCCTGCGATTGCAGCTTTCCGACGTTAAATGTTGGTGTTCTTACTCGACTCCGTTGATTCCGAGAAATTCGCATCCGTACCTTGGCTGCATCAAGGTAATGATCCGAGTCGATGTTGCTCCTCGAAAGGTGCGGACATCTAGGATGCTGGAGGAGTGTCTGCCGTCGATCGCAATATGGTCAATTTGGTTGGTTTTCGATTGATCGAAAGACCGCCAGGTCCCCTTATGGATGTTGAGGTGTGGGAATCGTGTACTTGCTACTACCAGGTTATGTCCCGCCATAAAGTCCACTAGCCTTAGTCCGTTTTCTGACGTGGTGTTGTGTAGGCTGTGCTTTCCAATGACCCGTTCAAAGATAGCTTCCTTACTCAGCTTCGCATTGAAATCTCCTAGAACGATTTTGGTGTCATAGCTGGGATATTGCGCATCCGTTCTGCCTAGGAGATCATAGAAGTCGTCTTTATGTCGGTCATCTTTCTCCTCTGTGGGAGCGTGGACACATAGTAAGCTTATATTGCCGAGATTGGCCTTGATGCGGATAGTTATGAGGCGTTCGCTTACATTCTGGAAGCTTAAGAGTTTTTTCCCGAGCCTGCCTCGAACAACAAATCCGCATCCGAATAAGCGTTGTTTATTTTCTCTGTAGCAGTTTCCGTAGTATATATCACAGTTTTTCATCCGCTTTTTGCCTGGCCCATCCCATCGCACTTCTTGGAGCGCGGTAATGTCTGCCTTATAGCAGTCCAAAGAGTTGACCAGTTGTTCGGCTGCACCTGGTCTGTTGAGGGATCTAACGTCCCAGGTGCAGAACCGAAATTCGTTTCCTTTTTGACGTTTGCGGGGGTCGTCAACATGTAATCCGCCCGTATCCGAGGCTATTGGTTGTCTCTGAACAAAATTTTTGGTTTAAGCGATAGGGATGTTAGCCCTAAGCGCAACCCCCAACCTGGAGGGCCAAGTTCCTCTTTCCACAGGAACAAGGGGTCGGGTTCGCTGCACACGTTGGTTCACTACCTGGCGGGTGCCAGTATAGCTATCCAGGGGAGGCCACGCGGAGGCTGTGTGTCAACTTGGATTGAGCAGGGACAGAGATCGAAGCTGGCGTTTGCCAGAAGCTCTTCAATAATCCACTACCATTTGATGTCTATATTGTAGGAATATGGTTGACCAATCAATATTGTCATGGTCTGGATGGAATATTGTACTTCAAGCGACCAGCTAAACATTAAATGCAATAACCATACCATTGCGAGAAAAATGTAAGATATTCGTCCAAACGTTAGGAACGCCATAAAGAAAAATTGTCATAAAACCACGTTAATGTCACACTTAATACCTTACTTTGTCCTAAGGTTACAACCCAATGGCCTGAAACCGTCAATACGGCAACCAAATGTAGGTCACGGCACACTCTTCAGTGGCGTCACAACCTCACTCTTCAGCTCTCCGTCTCCCATATGCGTCGATCAACAAGTCGAACGAATAAAAAAAAGTGAAATTAAAATTCTTCCGTGTTCGCCAGGTCGTGCTAAACCGTAAGGCCTTGCCTTTATTTGTTTTTTCTTTTTTTTCACCTAAATCATGTCGCCCTCATCGATTATCTACGAGTGTATTGTATATCGTGTCATCGAAAGACCGCTGCCAGTGGCCAAGCAGTGTCGTGTCTCTATTCCAAATGCACTTTCGGTCTTAAACTTCACACAATAGTATGTACGTACAAGCGGCAATTATTGCCCGTAAGTTAAGGCATGCGTGTTCTAAATAGTGTATAGTGGAGCCTAGGCAAAGCCTCACCGCTGAAGACGTGCTGGCAATATCAAAATGCATTCTAGAATGTGTTTGTGATTTACGTCAGTTCCGGAATAGACACGGGTAACATCTGATCGGCTGATAGATGTGTTTGATGTCAAGTGTTGCATGTGCAATCTGTCGTATGACAATTGTACGATGTTTTCACCGAAGTTTTGCTTTCCTCCTTATGTACAAAAATGCCGCGGAGAGGAGAAAAGAAGTGGCGACAGTTGATGATGATGATGATGATGGTAAGCAGCGAGTATCGGTTTGAGTGGACAAATAGCAATAATTGGTCAAGTAGATACCATTGAAGTGAGGGTGGACGTACGATCGACAACTGGTCATTAGGAAAAACTAAAAATAAGAAAAACGCTAATTTGCTTAAAAGTTATCATACTTACGGCTGTTGTGTGCAGTTTTGTTGAATATCTGCAGCGGTGTTGTCGATCATTCCATAAAATGAAAGTTTTCTCTTTTTTTCAGCTTTTTTCTTGCCTCCGTTCATCGAGTTCTTGTACGCGAGTCGGTGGTTTTTTTTCTTTCCTTTTCGTTTGTTGGTTCCTACGAATCTGATTTGGCTTGCATCTTACTTTTTTTTGTGAATCTTTTTCTCTTTCGTTTTCTTTGCAATTTTTCTCGACCAGCATAGTATGCGTGAGTGTATGTAGTGGTTTTTCCTTGTGCTGCATAAAATTTTCTTTTCAATTCAATCGTTAGGAGCTGGTCTGAAGTATGTACGTATCTCGTATATGGTACGAGTGACTAGCGATGCGGATTTTTTTTTATGGTAAGATAGCTCCCTTTCTTCTTCTGGCAGATGCGATGAATGCCTTCCTGGCTATATTGATTACACCGGCGGATAAGATGGGGTTGAGATGAAGATGAGCCATAAGACCACAACACCACAAGACCGCAAGATGGTAAGACAGCAAACAACAACAATAACAACAAAACAAACAACACCAAGAAACGCTGTCCGAGTGACGAAGGCACATTCGCTTACATTCGTTTTTCTTTCCTCTTTTCAACCTCCTCATATACGTATCTCACGACTGTGTTGGTGAGTTTTTTTTTTTTACAGTTTCACGATTCTTATTATGACCTACATCTTTGGGTCTGGAAGTGGGTCACATCGGAATTGGGTCTCCCATGATAATAATTACCATTAGTTGCGGAGTTTTACTAGATTGTTATTACTTCGCTTCTCATTCTCCGGCTCCTCTCGGTCCATTACGGTTTGTATGAGTTCTACTGTGATTATATTGTTAGTACAATTGTCAAAGGGGGCAGAATAGGTAGGAGGTGGAATGAAGACAAGAAAGAAAGAAAGAAATCTTGTTTAAAAGTAATAACTTCTTTTTTTCCTTCTTCAATTCAGGTATTTTCCTTTCTGTCTCTTGGATGGTTTTTTATTTTATTTATCTTTTGTTGTTTTGGTTAATACTTTTTGGCGTATAGAACTGGAATAATGAAGGCAATTATTTTAGGCTAATTATTTTTATATTTACTTGTGTTCGTTTTTTTTCCTGCTACTTCTTCTTATCGCTCCGTCATTTGTGACTCTTAGTTCGTTAGTTCTTGATCTTGATGCATGTATGCGACACAGACGACAAGAACAACAAACGAACGTGTAATCTATGCTTCAAAAGCCGACTCTGTTCCGCTTAGGAATTGAATTGTAACTTAGCTTGTTACCAACTAATTGAAGCGGACCAAAGTAGATTTGTGATCATTATGGTTTATGAATGAGGGGAATTCTTCTTATCATGGGCTTTTGGTTTTTTTATCTCTTAGCCTTTGTCGATATGATGATGATTCTTTTTTTTTTTGAGGTTGAGCTTAGTATAGTGGGTAATTATGTGACTTTATTTAATTTTTTTCTTTTTGAGAAAAAGAAAGTAGAAATGATTATTTTGGGGTTGATGAATGAATGAAAAACAAAAGAGTTGAGTAGCGAACTACAAATCAGTTTTTCAGTTTTCTTCTCGTTTATTAAGATAGAAAAAAGAAACATTTGTTTAATTAGTCGCTTGTGCCATTTTAGGTTACAAGGTCAATGAGTTAGTCTCATGCACTGTTTGGAATCGGAATTGGTAATTGCTTTTGTTAATGGTATCATTTGTCAATGTTTAAGCGCATGCAAACGACAATTAGCAGAGTGATGGTGACTTAAAATGGGGGTTTGGGGCCAGGAATTCAATTTTTAATTTTTGTTCTAGATTGAATTATTATCACAAAGTCATTTGTAATTTGTAATTTACTATTACTTAGAATCTTCAAACAATTAAGAATAACGTCTTATAAATTTGCCGAGCTTAAGAGACTCTAACGATTAGGATTAACATTAACATTGATATTCATATTCTTCTTCTTCTTAGTGGGCGCTACAGTTCGGGGTGAACCTGGGCCTCAACCAACATGCCCCTCCATCTAGCACGATCTTTCGCTAGCCTTTTCCATTGCCGCAGTTGGCTGAGGTCCCCTTCCACCTGTGTGCGCCATCTTAAGGGCGGCCGTCCTCTGCTTCTTCGTCCCTCGGGTTTGGATCCAAGGAATCTCCGGGCTGGAGCTGTGGTGTCCATTCGCTCTACATGGCCCAGCCATCTCAGGCGTTGAATCCGTAGACGCCTGACTAGGCTCATGTCGCTGTACAGCTCGTAAAGTTCGTGGTTGAATCTTCTCCTCCATCCCCCGTCTGCGTTTATAGGCCCAAAAATCACGCGCAAGATCTTTCTCTCGAACCGACCAAGGGCCTCCTCATCCGCTTTTGATAGTGTCCATGCTTCTGCGCCGTACAACAGGACCGGGATGATAAGGACAAGAGTGATTCTGCGTTTGATTTCGGAACTGATGTCGTTGTTCCAGGTCACTGCGGAGCCAAGGTAGACGAAGTCCTTAACTACCTCGAACTTATATCTGCCTATACAAACGTTCTGGCCGAGATGTCGGTGTTGTGCGTCCTTTTTTGATGACAGCGTATATTTAGTTTTGCCCTCGTTTACCGCCAAACCAATTTTCGCCGCCTCCATCTCAATACTCGCAAACGCCTCATTGACATCTCGCTGCGATCTACCGATTATGTCAATATCGTCGGCGTATGCAAGGAGTTGCGAGGATTTGAAATAGATTGTGCCTCTTGTATTGGCCAGTGATTTTTGCACAATCATTTCCAATATGATGTTGAAGAAATCACACGACAGCGCATCGCCCCGCCTAAATCCTTTTTTGACATCAAAACTATCGGTAAGGTGTTCACCGATTAGGATGGAGCAGCGAGCATTCTCCAAAGTCATCCTGCATAGTGTGACGAGCTTAGCAGGTATGTCAAAGGTAGACATAGCGTTGTATAGCTCGTCTCTAATTACGCTATCGTATGCGGCTTTGAAGTCGACAAATAGGTGGTGAGTGTCGACTTGAAATTCATTGGTTTTCTCCAGTATCTGCCGTAGTGTGAAGATTTGATCGATGGTGGACTTCCCTGGCCTGAATCCGCACTGATAAGGACCTATCAGCTTATTTACAAAAGGCTTCAAGCGTCCACACAAAACGGCAGAGAAGATTTTGTAGGCGATGTTAAGGAGACTTATTCCTCTATAGTTGGCGCAATCAGAGGGGTCTCCTTTCTTGTGGATCGCGCATACGATGCTGAGACTCCATTCCTCGGGCATGCATTCCTCTAACCATATCTTACGGATGAGCTGGTGCATGCTCCCAACCAGGTCATCCCCAGCTGCCTTGAAGAGCTCAGCAGACATTCCGTCTGCGCCAGCAGCTTTATTCGACTTGAGCTTCGATATGGCAATCTTAACTTCGTCGAGGTCAGGGGGCAGAATTCTCTGCGGTCTCCGTCGATTAGAAATGGATCATTCTGCCTGACAGCGGTATATTGACCAACATCGCCGTTATGCAGTCTGCAGAAGTGGTTTTTCCATATTCTCAGCATCGACTGCGGTTCTACTACTAGGTGTCCGTTCTCATCCCTGCAGGCTTCCGTTCTGGTTTTATAACCTTGGCATGTTCGCTTTATCTGTTGATAAAACTATCGAACGTCACGCCTGCAGTAACACCTCTCCAAATCCTCAATCGCGCGCTTCTCGTGCTCTTTCTTCTTTCTTCTAAGAAGCTTATGCTCCTCCCTTCTTTTTAACTCGTAGAGCTCACGAGCTGCTCTTGTTCTTCTATGCAGCGAGGCCTTATATGCATCCTGCTTCGCTGTATGAATCCTCCTGCACTCGTCATCGAACCAGGTGTTTCGTGGTGGAGCCTTGAAACCCAAAACTTCGGATGCAGAGCTTTTCAGGGCTTGTTTGCAAAGGCTCCATTGCTGTTCTATTGATAGCGTGGAGAATTGAGGTGTACTGGAGAGCTTAAGGGAGACGCGATCGGTAAAAGCACGAGCGGTTTCTGGCGATAGTAGCTTTCCGACGTCACAACTTTGTATTCCTACTCTACTCCGTTGTGTTCGTGATATCCGTAAGCGCATCTTGGCTACAACAAAATAGTGGTCCGACTCGATGTTAGCCCCTCGGAAAGTTCGAACATCAAGAATAGTGGAGGAGTGTCTGACGCCGATCGCGATGTGATCAATCTGGTTGGTAGTCGATTGATCAAAAGACCGCCAGGTGTCTTTGTGTATATCGAGGTGCGGGAAACGCGTACTGGCTAGAAGGAGATTTCGCCCCGTAGCAAGATCAATCAGCCTGTGTCCGTTATCGGAGGTGGTGTCGTATAGGCTATGTTTGCCGATGACTCGTTCAAATATGCTTTCCTTACCCAGCTTAGCATTGAAGTTTCCTAGTACAATTTTGATGTCATAGCTGGGACATTGGGCATACGTTCTGTCTAGGAGGTCGTAGAACTCATCTTTGGCTGAGTCATCCTTGTCTTCCGTGGGGGCGTGGACGCATATCAGGCTGATGTTAAAAAATTTAGCCTTGATACGGATTGTTATGAGGCGTTCGCTCACATGCCGAAAGCTTAGGACTTTTTGCCTTAGTCCACCTCGAACAACAAATCCGCATCCAAACAATCGTTGCCCTCTCTCCCTATAGCAGTCGCCGTAGTAAATATCGCAGTTTTTCATCCGCTTATGCCCGGTCCATTCCATCGCATTTCCTGGATGGCGGTGATGTCCGCTTTATAGCGGTCTAGGGCGTCCGCAAGTTGTTCGGCTGCACGTGGCCTGTTAAGGGACCTAACATTCCACGTACAAAGCCGAAGATCATTGTCCTTTTTTCGTTTTTCGCAAGGGTCGTCAACATAAATCCGGTCCGTTATATCCGAGGCTTGTGGTTGTTTCGGAGTTTGTGTTTTTTTACGGTTACGGCTTACTAGGCCGTAGCCCAACCGACTAGTCCTGTTTTGTTTTGGCGCAGGAGGCTCGCCATTCTCCCTTCCCCGTCTGCGATTTCCACAGGAAATCTCCAGATGGCACCACGAGGAGGTGGGGATAGGACTTACTAACAGTGCCGCAAGATGTTCGACTGCGGTGGCTCTTCTCGCTTTTTAGCAGGCCAGAATCCGTCGGATAGATGCTACCCCTACGATGCCTTTGTTAGTCCTTTGCCATCCTCTGCCACTCCATTGATATTCTTATACATATGTAAATACTAGAATAAAACTTAAAATTAAAACTAATTGAAAGTGAAGAAGAAGGAGAGAAGAAACTAAAGAAAAGAAGAAGAAAGACGAGAGCATTTCACTAGTCGTTCTCAGCAAGATATTTAAAGCATCTCAACTTGAAGACTTTTGTGCTTGTCGCTTGCTTGATGTGGAGGGGTAGCTTATTCCAAAGTTGAACAAAAGTTCATTCACAAAAGTTGTCGAGACGTTGCAAAATATTTGTGTCTAGGGACAATTAATAATGAGGCACGCTGAGCCCTAGCAAAACGAATGCTCTTGTAGAGATATTCGGGTTCTTTGGTGTTAATTATTTTCTGTAATAGTAGCAAGGTACGGAACTTAAACAGCGATTTGAGAGAACTTACTTACTTACTTATCAGGCCTGCAGACCTTCCTCACAGACAGGACCAAATATCCGGCGCAGAATTTTTCTTTCGAAAGAACCCAAAATCAGCTCCGCTGTCCTGCTTATCGTCCAGCTTTCGGCTCCGTACAGCAAGACTGGCAGAATGAGCGTTTTGTAAAGCATGACTTTGGTCTTTCGAGTGAGGAGTTTTGACCCCAGTTGTTTGGACAAACCGAAGTAGCAGCGGTTGCCAAGGGCGATTCTACGCCGGATCTCCACTGTGGTGTCATTTGTGGAATTTACGTTTGCCCCGAGGTAGACAAACTCCTTAACTACCTCGAAATTGTAGCTGTCAATTGTTATGTTTTGTCCCAGGTGGTGAGCGACGGATTGGTTTTTGCTTGACAGAATGTATTTCGTTTTGTCCTCATTGATCTTAAGGCCAATTCGTTTCGCCTGTTCTTCAATCGCCGTGAATGCTTCCACAATGCCACGGCGAGAACACGCGATGATGTCGATATCATCCGCGTATCCTAGCAGCTGGATGGACTTGTAAAAGATAGTGCCTTCCCTGTTGACGCCTGCCCGTCGCACTATCTGCTCCAGCACCAGGTTGAATAAGTCACATGACAGCGCATCTCCTTGCCGAAATCCGGTGCATGTTTCGAATGGTTCCGAGGTCCTAGAACCGAGTTGCACGGTGCATCGCGTGTTTTTTAGCGTGGCGCGACACATTTGATTTGAGAGAACAGCCTACTATTTTTTTTTGGCGAATTCGGAAATGTGTTCATGTCTTTTAATGCCGTATATATATCGGGCGCAGCTATTGAACGCCACATTTAATTTATTGAAGGACTCATAGTCCAATTTAGAAAAAAAAATTCACACCCATAGAGTAATATAGGCAAGATGAAGGATGTCACAAGCTTTTGCTTAACGTCCGTGGGTAAGTAGTTTGTAGTAGGACTAAGGCCTCTAAGAGCACCGTATACTTTTGAAGCTACACTATTTATGTGTGTGTTCCAGCACAGGCTCCGATCGAAGTGGATACCCAAGTTCTTTATTTTAGGCACAAATTCAATGGGTAAGTTGATTATTTTTAATGGGAGTAGTTCCAATGTTTTTCTGCATCTATCTAGTAATATAGCCTTTGTTTTCGATGCATTGAGTCTAAGCTTATTGGTTGTCGACCAGAGATAGACCCGATTTAAGTCGTGCGAGAGCAACTCCATATGTGAAACACAGCTTGACTTAGGGAACATGGAATATACTTGTATATCATCAGCATAAATATGATATTTGGAGGTAGAAAAACATCTATAAACATCATTTATAAAACAAGAAAATAGAAGCGGACCTAATATTGAGCCTTGCGGAACTCCAGAGTAGACCCGGAGATTAGAGGAACGTTTATTATTACAGAACACGTGTTGGGATCGATTTGACAGATAAGAGGACATAAGATGACATGCAGAACCCTCACAAAAAAATTGTTCTTTTAATTTTTCTAGTAACAAGTAATGTTCTACGCTATCGAAGGCTTTGGAAAAGTCTAGGCAAACTAATACACCAACCATACCCTTATCCCTATTCCTACACGGATATCTTCGCAGACTTTGAGCAGAGCCGTAGTACAATTGCGCTTAGC
Organism: Eumerus sabulonum; assembly: GCA_951905685.1. Lineage (NCBI taxonomy): Eukaryota > Metazoa > Arthropoda > Insecta > Diptera > Syrphidae > Eumerus > Eumerus sabulonum. The sequence goes on from OX645060.1 coordinate 15,711,451, forward strand.
ACGAAAGCCAGAGTCATCAAGAGTGTGATATGCATTTTTATGGTGGTTGGAGAAAACAGCATTTGATAATTGTGCATAAGTTGCTGCTTTCACAGGGCATTCAAATCGTCCAAGTCTCCATTTTCATTGTTACCTCGCTTGTTTGATCACTTCTTACCTTCTCTTCATCTAACCTGCGGCTTTTCATCCTCCGTGCAATAAAATCAATTTCGATCAATTCTAAGAACACATTCATTGAGAACTCTAACCCAGAACACTCCATGACAGAATTCAGTCATAAGAATCGATCTTCTTGCGACAATATTTGACCATCATCCATTCCATCGTGCACAGTTCTATGTAAATATTCGGTTAAATGCAAATAACACTTTGTGACTTTAATTTGCCTTTGACACTTGGTTTGATGGACGAATACCTAATGGTTGTTTACGGTTTTCATTCATTTATCTTTTCAAATAAACTTTCTGTTCATTGTACTTGATATGTTAATTGAGTAGACAATACGTCCAAATGAATTTAGGTATACAGTGTTTACATCCGTGTTTTGTGCTGTAGTAAGATGACAAAAGGCTGAAGCATATTCCGGCGATTAACCTTTATCTGACAACTCTTACTCTCACTCCCACATAAATACTCTTGAATAGTTAATCTAGTAACAATGGGACATGCTTTTTTGAAAAACAAGTTATGATGAAGAGGTGAGGTTCTTTTATTGTAAACTGAGCAAGTTGACATGGTCGTAACTCCCTTAATTTGACAAATATGGCTAACAGATACGTCGATAATTCACCTTATTGTTGACTAGTACAAATTCGACATGATCAGCCCAAAAAATTAAATTGTGGGCCTTACATCGTCTGATTTTTTAAGCGTTTGGTTTTTAATTGTTACAAAAAATCAGGGAAATTACCAGAGTGTGTACGATTTTTATTTGAGTTTTAGAAACAATTCGTACCATTAAAACGTTATTTTTTAGGAATATTGACCACGGCTAAGTTTTAAGGGATCCAGGGATACAGAGTGTTCAATTTTGGGGTACTTTTTACATCATTTCGGCTGGTATGAGATAGAGATAGTGCCGTCCGTGTTGATACCTACTCGCTGCACTATAGCACATTTCCTTGCCGAAATCTGGTGATGGCGAATGTCCTAGCACTGAATGCACGTTGCATGGCGCGACAAAACCGGTCTTAAGGTTTCCCGGGGCCCCAAATTCGGACATCGTATCAAACTATTCTTTGCGATGAATGGTATGTATCGATTTAAAACTCATTGGTCTTTCCCACTAGTTGTAGAAGTGTCAACATTTAGGTCTATAGTCAAGTTGCCCGACCTAAAGCCGCACTGACGTGCGGTTGGGTGGAGCAAATAGAGCTGACATTCCAGTCGTCGGGCATGCTTTCGTCTTCTTAGATTCTATATCCTGGGCGAAGTGCAGTGGTTTGGGTCGTAGATGTTAGTTCACAACTCTCCAGGGGTAGTTTTCCAAGATACCATTCGAGAGGAACTCGACTGAATTTCCACGTTGGCTGTAGTTCTCAGCAAATGTTCCATGCCATTATGGTGTTATATTAGAACTGCACACACAGAGAATGAATTCGAAGTGACCATATACCGTGAGTGTTATGCCTTCCTCAGTATTTTGATCACTTTCCATTCATAACAGCTGTGTTGCACAATTTTTCCGTATAGGAATTGTATTTATTTAACTATAGACAGACTACTACAACTACAAACCTTCCGCTGGGAGGACGCGAAGATTATTTTCTTTAGTCGCTGCAGTTTTTTGTTTCCTCACTTTTTCTGGACTTGGACCTACCGAGATGCCAGCATAGCATAGTTGATATACAGCCTCATCATGGCGCCCTCTGGATAGCCTCTCCAACATCCGTTGAGAGGTGATTGACCAGATTGGCGGTGGCGCGGTGGGTCAACAACTCACCCATGTAAAAGAGATCACGTTATGTATGAGCAAAATGCCTCGGATAAAGAGACGGATTCTTTGGATACCAGATTGGGACTACATATGGCAAATTTGAGCTGATAGCCGGTATTAGGATTCCAAAATGTTAAATCTAGTTAAATCTAGAAATATGCCAGTCAGAGATGTAGTAGTAGATGTAGTTGTAGGTGTATGCCCCTGTAGAACTTAGCCTCCTTCATTCGTGAGGATGTAAGCACACGCGGTCCTCCTTCTTTTTTTTGTTATCGGGCGCTGAAGTTCAGGAAGAACCTGGGCCTTAAGCAATATGCCCCTCCAACTGCGGCCGTCCTCTGTTTCTTCGTCCCTCGGGGTTGGATTTAAGGACTCTCCTGGCTGGAACTGTGGTGTAGTCCATTCGCTCTACATGGTCTAACCATCTTAGGCATTAAATCCGTAGATGCTTAACTAGACTCATGTCGCTGTACAGCCCGTAAAGCTCGTGGTTGAATCTTTTCCTCCATCCCCCGTCTGCGTTTATAGGACCGAAAGTCATACGCAAAATCTTTCTCTCGAGCCGGCCAAGGAATTCCTTATCCGCTTTTGATAGAGTCTATGCTTCTGCGCCATACAGCAGGATCGGGATAGTAAGCGCCTTGTATAGAGTCCACTTTGTCGTTCGGGAGAACCGAACGACAAAGTGGACTCTATACAAGGCGCTTACTATCCCTACTATCAATTGCCTTCTGAGCCCAAAGAATCAGCGATTGGCACGAGTGATTCTGCGTTTGATTTCGGAACTAATATCGTTGTTACAGGTCACTGCGGAGCCAAGGTAGACGAAGTCCTTAACTACCTCAAACCTTTAACTGCCAATACAAACGTTCTGGCCAAGACGTCGGTGGAGAGTGTCCTTTTTTGATGACAGCATATATTCGGTTCAAATTAATTTTCGCCGCCTACGTCTCAATATTCGTGGACGCCTCATTAACATCTCATTATGTTCTTCCGATTACGTCAATGTCATCTGCGTATGCGGGGAATTGTAAGGATTGGAAATAAATTGTGCCGGTTGTGTTGGGCAGTGATTTTTGCACAATCATACGACAGCGCATTGCTCTGTCTAAATCCTTTTTTGACATCAAAACTATCGGTCAGGTCTTCACCGATTCGGATGGAGCAGCGTGAGTTCTCCAAAATCAACTCGCATAGTCTGACGAAAGGTAGGTCAAAAGGTAGACATGGCGTTGTGTAGCTGGTCTCTAATTACGCTCACGTATGCGGCTTTGAAGTGTCGACTTGAAGTTCATTGGCTTTTTCCACGATCTGCCGTAGTGTGAAGATTTAGTCGATGGTGCCTTGAAGCCACACTGATAAGGACCTATCGGGTTTTTCACAAAAGGCTTCAGGCGTTCACACGTAGAGGCAGGGAAGATTTTGTAGGCGATGTTAAGGAGACTTATTCCTCTGTAGTTAGCGCATTCAAAGGGATCTCCTCGGGCGCAAACGATGTTGAGACTCCATTCCTCGGGCATGCTTTCATCAGAACATATCTTACAGATGAGTTAGTGCATGCCCCTAGCCAGTTCATCCCCAGCTGTTTTGAAGGGCTTATCAGACAGTCCATCTGCTTTATTCGACTTGGGTTTCGATATGGTGATCTTAACTTCGTCGAGGTCAGGGGGATCATTATGCCTGCTTTATATGCCTCCTGCTTCGCTGTGTGTTCCCTATATGAGTAGTAATACCACAAATAATTTGTCAGGTGAAAATGTTGATTACTTCCGTGGAGAAGTACGAAATTGACAAGTTCAGTCGTAGGATGCTGTAGCTATTACTAAAAATTGGAATAAGGAGAATATAGACGTTACGAACGCCTCGGCGCAGTAGTTCTTGTGTTGGACACTGGTGCCGTACAGGGTGGGCCAAATACAAGTTTATTTTTAAAAATGCAATAAAGTAAACAAAATTAAATTGTTTCCACGTATTATGACTTCATTTGGAAGAACAAACATTCCCATTAATTATGAAATACAATGTCGATGAAGTGGCTGCCTTGGCTGGCTTCGCAGTAGCTTATTCTGTCACCCCAATTTTCCATGACTTGGTTGATGGTTTCGGACTGTAGCTCACGGATTGCTCAGATGATATTGGCCTTAAGTGATTGAATCGTTTCCGGATTGTTAACATAACATCGTTCTCTCACCGTTCCCTACAAAAAAAAGGTCCAAGGTGGTCTAATCTCAGTTCCGAGGCGGCCAATTGACAATTGACATCGCCAAGACGACTGATAACACAATTTGGGAATTTGGTGCGCAAAAGATCGATTGTGGCATGGGCTGTGTTTCTGCATGAACCAGAGGTGGTCCAAATCTATGTTTTCAATTGCAGCCAAGTCGGTTGACATGGCTGTGTAACGCCCACCGTTGGCCGAAACATTGTTCCCAGCTACATTTTCGAAGAAAAATGGTCCAACGGTGCCACCACTCCACAATCCACACAAGACTGTTACTCTCTCTGGATGCGTTGGCTTCTCGACAATAACGTGCAGGTTTTCCGAGCCCAAAATCGTTGTTCAATTTATGCTGCTCTAAGGCCCAAGGTGGATGGTCGCGCGCCTTCAATTGCTGAGGCAATTGGACTTTGTAAATGAATAATCCGAGATTTTTGTGCAGAATTCTCCACAGGCTAGTGCGTGAAATGTTGAGCTGTTGGTGGCGTTGATGGCGAGTTGACGTTAATTGAGTCTCATACTCTCGGCCGCAGCAGCCACATTGTCATCTGTGCGCACCGTACGACGACCGGGACCATGGGTTTTGTCCACTAGCATACCAGCATACCAGTCTCACTTTTTGCACAAACCTGCGTACAGCAGTCGCGATGGGTGCTTAATTTCGGCCAAAACTTCTTTTCAATAAATGCACTCTTTGGGCTACACAGCACTCACTTTGGAAATAAGTTTTCAATATTTTCCCAACGCTGTTCAAGCGTAAGGCGAACTATTTCGTTCAGCGGAGGTATAATGCTGATTCATTGTCAAGGTTTCGAGCGGAGAACAGCTATCGGTGTCAAAATAACCTACGATTAAAAAAAAAACCACTAGATGGCCCACCCTATAGAAAGCTTCTTAGCTTAGACTGTTCCACCGTACAACTGATTCGTGGGAGATCACGTTTCGTGCCCTTCCTCATGTGAACTCAAAGGCTTTTATCGTGAAAAGTCCCGTCTCTTGCCAGGAGCACGTTTTCCTTGCCAAATGGCAGGCAATGGCTTAACCGTGTTTGGTTCGATGTTTTTTTTTTTTTTTGTTCAAATCCTCTTCAAAGTCTCGACGCTTCTATCAATGGAGTATTCCCATCACAATTCGTCAATTTTGATTGAAACTTACTTACTTATCAGGCCAGCGATCCATGGAGGATTTGAGCCTGGGCTATAGCTGCCTTCCATCCTTGACGGTTCCGGGCACGCTGCTTCCAGTTGTCAAGACCAAATGTCTTACATCCGTGATTACTTGGTCTTTATACCGGAGGTTCGGTCTTCCTCTTCTTCTCGAACCAGGAGGCTCGGAGTCGAAGACCCTCTTAGCTGGAGCGTTGATGTCCATGCGCTCGATGTGGCCGAGCCAGTGTAGTCGACGGATCCTTGCCTTCCGGACTACATCCACGGTTGTGTCTTCTTCTCCATTCACCTTCCTCACAGACAGGACCAAATATCCGGCGCAGAATCTTCCTTTCGAAAGAACCCAAAATCAGCTCCGCTGATTAAACGCTGTTTAATGGTAAAGCGACTCCTTTCGTTCCGCGGAGGTATGATCCTGTCTTTCTGTCAAAATAGCCAATTATTTAAAAAAAAAAAAAAACACTAGATGGCCGACCCTATATGAGCGAGTTCGGATCCCGATAACACCAACGCCGTCGAATGTTTATTTGCGACGTCCCTCCTCGGCGGGGTTCTGGCAAAACCTCCCATAGTATACTTGCCATGGAAATGCTTCTCAACCTATGCCGTTCGGCATTCAATTATAGGTCCCTTTCACCTGTGGGAAAAATAAATCACACACAACATGGGTGATTGAGAGAAGCTTGGCTCTGGTCCTTCATGGGCTGTAACGCCACCAAAGCAAGACATTACGAGCATTCAAAAAAGTGAAGGGCAACTGAAATGTATGCCGAGATTTTTATGTTTTTGCATCGGATCTGTAAAAACATACCAAGTTCGTACCTCTTTAACGAGGTGGTAGGTTTTACTTTCTATTGAAGAGTTCTTCTACGAGTTTTCCATGAGACGTTACTGGAGAATATGTATTTTGTCAACCTCTCCATGAGAAATGAACCGGATGCTACAGAGATACACCGAAAACACTTTAAGCCATTCCCTTACCATTCAAGCCATGCATACATATCTAGCTCAGCAAAATTAGAGCTAAAGAGCAGTGAGTGAGCGACAGATATACATCATCTCCTGAAGACAAGTGTCATGTCAAATTACACCTTCATTCTAAACTAATTTAAATTCACTTACGCCGAACTACAAGCAACCAGCAACCCGGTCACAACCATTGGCCAATTTAAACGCAATGAATTCCCAATCGACCACTCATCACACGCCATTCCATACCTAAATACCATGCCCGGCTAATGCTCCATCATAAAATCAGCCGCAAAATTTTGCAAAAATTCGAAAAACTTCAACATGTACCAAAAACCAAGAGCATGTATGTATAACCAAAGACTGAAAAAAATCTAATTACGTCCAGCTGCATCGGAAGAACACCGTCGATCGTTTGTCTGTACATTTGCCTTCAAATTGCATATTCCGCTAAAGGCGCTTCGCTTAATTGCCCTTCCAAAACCAAAAACAACAACAAAAAAACCAGAACATTGAACGGTAGTAGCGACGAAGGAAGAACCGTGAAACCATCAATTGAGTAATTTACCAAAACCAGACCCACCGCCTGGAATTACCTCGGTCGCTGTCAGTGCCAGTGCCAATGCCAATGGCAATACCGGTGTCTGTGTCGATGACAGTAACCGGGTCTGTCGCTATTGTCAATGTCTCGTCTTTGCTGTTTTGTCCTTTGAACTGTTTGCAAATATTATTTCAATAACTGCAACCTACTTGTCGCACGGTCACCTGTACTTGTCGGGTCATAAATCTCCCCCAGAGATACCTGTAGTAATTCCGGTCACCGTATCACGGACCATCGTACACGACAACAACAAATTAACAGACAAGATAACAGACAATAAAGAAAAAAGATACAAATCCCTTTGCTTCACTTCACGGAAGCTGTACGATGTTCTGTGTCAATTCTTTCTGCCATGACCGCTAAGTTGTGTTCCGAGACGAGTGAGTTGGTGAATTGCCGCGCGATTTGTCTTCATTTCTCGTAACAATCCCTGTCGGGTCCCGCTGTTTGAGTTGTCGCTGCCACAGCACGACAGGTTGCCCAAAAACATTCAACATTCTTGAATAAATATGTCACGGAGAGCGAAGGAATTCACGTGCAACAGGTAAAGAAGTTGGTGACAGTTGCAAAAATTCAAAAGAATCGAATAGATACACAAGAAATGCACAGCCCTGGCCCTTTGTCATGGTCATAGGTAGTAAGTTGGACATGATTCCATTGGATTACCGCCACCGGATAGGTGTGCTCTATGGGAACCATGACAGATATGACTACGTAGCTCGATATCTGTGTGTGGGAACGCATGCAAAATGATGTCTATTGTGCTCTCCAACTCGTTCTCGGTGGTCTTGGTGGTCGTGGATTTTTATTATATTTTACGACAACACGACAACGTTGACGGTGTCTCTGGCTCTGTACTCGTATACTATTCATAATTTGTATAAATAAAAACCGGAAGTAGGTCAACCAGAACCGGATCTGCATGCATACCATCATGTACGCTAGATAGTACGTATGCAGGAGCTGTTTCTACCCACGGCAGTGGAAAACGTCATCATCATGGTACATATGTTCACCTCCTTAATCTCGGTAGCAAGATCCCGCTTACGGTGCACATATTAGCGTCCGGAACGTGAGGCACATACAACATACATAGATACTTCTATTCAGACGGAGTCTGAAACGATCTCGAACTAAACAAGATGAAAGCAGAGCACGAATACACAAATACAACCAACCTATACGGATGCGGTCATACGATCACAATCTCAACAATGTCCAACAGTCAACTAATGTACTTTTGCAATATGTATATCAATTGGATTGTAATTCATTCAACAGTAGTCGCAGATACAGACGCAAATATGCAGTAACACACATTAGATTTTGCTACACCGTAGTGAGTCAGCCATAGATGTAATTTGGTTGCAATCCCGTCTCGAATATCGCGACTTCGTCGATACTCACAGGAGATAATCCACTAATGAGTTGCCAGAGTACTCGTACATGCAACGACGTCGACTGCAAGGTATAGATGTATTTAATCGCGGGAGGTGACGATTTAAATTATATTTTAATGAGATTTATTGCCGTGTCGGTGTCATCTCGACGTCTGGCGAAATTTATTTATTGTTTTGTATCTATCGACTGAGTAGGGAATCTTTTTATTCATGCGCAGCTGCAGTGTGAATTATGAACGTGTTAGGCAAAGGAGTCGCCTTTTCCTTCCCATATTCATTCATGCAATCCCATCGTGATCATATGACCTAAAGATTTCTAATAAATATCTAGAAAGAGCTTCCTAGCTACTTGTTCCTCTCCTCTTCTTCTCTTTGCCTTGAAATACAATTCAAAGTAATTCACGGCTGAGAAATAGTACTTCGCTTTACTAAAATACCTGTACCTCCCTTCTTCGGGCGCCTTATCGTGGCGGGAGGCTTAAGAGGTCATAGACCTCGAACTAAGACTCGAAGACCCAAAAATGAATGGACAATCCAAGGGAGTTGGGTACTCCAGGTGGTACTCGTAGCAGCGGAAATCCACCCGCGACCTCTTTGATCGCGGCCGGGGCAAGGATTCTGGAGGCCCCAACATTCATTTTTAACCCTACGGCAGCCCGGAACGACACCGGCCCCAGCGGCTCACTGTCTGACCTCCTGGTCCGACTGAGCATGAGCGGTGCATCCAGCGGAGGCGACACCAATGACGGCGCGGCACGGGAAACCGCAAAGGTGGAACGCGCTCCTGAATTGGGACGTACTGCTGAATGCACTGCTAAGTGCCCAAAAAGTAGAGGTAAGAGGCGTGCCCGAAACTTGTGCAAAGAGGCTGACAAAGCCGAAGGCACAATGGTCGAGGCTAAACCGCTGGGGGAACCAGTTAAGAGGGTTAGGTCGACGGAGGTATCTCGTACCGAAATTGATCCGACCCTCCTTCCTGAGCTCCACCCCTCTCTCAAAGGTGCGCAGCGCGGAAAGCGTCGGCGATTGGGAAAGGCTGCTGAAGGAGGCATAAGCATGTCTGCACTTTCGGCATGCGCCTCCAACTCTCTTCCTCTTACTGGGAAGGTTCAACTACCCAGTAACAGCGTGATCAGTTCCCGTAATGACGGAGGCAGAAGCTATCAAGTTTCTGCTATGGCCAGCGTTGCCGCCGAAAAAGGTGGTGGGGCTGACAGGCAGACTCCGAACGCAGAAGGCGAAGTCGTTACGGGTCCTAGCAATCCTCGAACTGGTAAGTCTGTCCCGAACCGTCGTCCGAAGGGAGCAGGTGCTTTAACCGAAAAAGGTAAAAGCTCCCGCAAACGGAAGACCACCGCCAAGAATAACCTCGCTAGGAAGGGAGTGTGCGATGCCTCCCTCTCTGGTGGCGCGGTAGGAAATCAGAGTCCAATGGCAGATGTGGTGACCCAGAAGGATCAAAGCATAGGCCAGAAGGCGAAGATAGCCGAAAACCGCTCCTCGGAAATGGGCACATCACACAACAAAACCACTTCCTCCGAGAAGGAGATCCAAATGACCGTAAGGAGTCGAGAGAAGCACCCCTCTTATGAAGAGGCGGCCATATCCTCTGAAAAGGTCAGAATAGTTTTCATCCAGATCAATCTACAGCATTGCAAGGCTGCTACTGCTCTTTTAAGTAGTAGAATTGCATGCAGTAGTACAAATCATCACGTTCTATCCATCCCAGAACCGTGGGTGTAGAATCAACGCCTATGTGGTCTTGGTGGTATACGTGATGCAACGATTCTTTATGATGAGCGATCCGAAAGGGTTAGGGTCGACCTCATCATATCGAATCGAACTCACTATCGGCAACCAAACTTGGGCACTTTTGTGGACAAGATCTGGTGGCTTCGCCACTTCGTCGTGGCGACTGCCTACTTTCCCTACGACTCCTCCACCACCGAAGGAAGTTTCTGAACTCGTAGAGTACTGGGAAGCCAGAAAGATTGGTCTCATCTTGTGTTGCGATGTTAATGCCCAAAAAACTGCTTGGGGCAGCAACAAGTGCAATACAAGAGGGCACCGTCTTTTAGACTTCATTCTCTCGTCTGACCATACTATGAACAATGTTGGCTCTCAACCAACGTTTGTTACGACAAGACGACAGGAGGTGATTGAAAGATATGTGAAGGGCATCACTAACTGGCGAGTCTTTCCTGATGCTACGCTGTCGGACCATTAATATATCGAATTCCGATTAAGTTGTGGGATCTCTTCCTTGCAACCTAGACGGGCAAATTCTTCAGTACTCAATTCGACTCTTTTAATGGCAAGGTTTCTGGAGACCCCAACATGTACTCATCCACTATAACTGTAAAAAACCCCAATCGGATAACATAAAGACTTAAACTTTAAAAAGAACCATGTAAGGAAGGATGGAACAAAGTATCATGACCCTCTGAATATAGCCTCTATAGTGGACTGTCTATCTGACTTGAAGCGGAGTATACATATGGCAGTGCTTTGAAGAACGACGAAGCAACTGATGCCGGGAATATGACGAACTTGCTTCCTCAGTCTGTATAAGGACGATGACAGTCAAAACCCCGCTGTCAAGCAAAACGCCAGTAAAACCGCCACCCGACCTGGACTAGGTTAAGGTAGCAACGTGAAAACTGAGGCTAAACATAGCTGCTGATCCAGGTGGATCTTTCGCTAAGAGCAGCAGAGTTTGAACAAGCGCCAACTCATCCCTAGGATATGGTCGGAAGAAACATGCCCGATAAACAAACTCTCTCCTGAGTTCTTTGAATGCCGATTGTAAGATCTTCTCTGCCGTAGTGTGTGAACGCCTTTTGTGGAATTTTTTGTGGTTTCAGATCAAAGAAGTTCATCATCTGTCCGTTTTTTGCGCTACGACAGTTACATAAGGCTTGTTTCAGTATACCTCTCAAACTCATAAGACTTTAGGAAGTTCTTCATCAAAGGTAGATAATGGACCAACCAAGACCTTTGATATCAAGAAAAGTGTGATACAAGGCAATGAGCTGTCGTCACAACAATATGCCAGCACAAAAGGCACAATGTATTTCAACTATTTGCATACGCTGACGTCACTGACATTACTGGGCGAGGTCAAAGAAGGCCTCGTAGATATTGAAGCGGAAGCGGTTAGGATGGGACTGGCTTCACCTACCTTAGCTCTGAAGATACGTGAACAAAAAACGCAAGTGACTATTGCTAACCGCGTGCCTTTGGGCTCGAAGTAGAGCTTTTTCTCAGAAAGTTAAGGTGACTTTTTGCAAGACCCTTAAATCTATTAAAATTGGTCTCGTTTGTATTGACTTCTTAACGAATAAGGAAAAAAAACCATCTCCTCCCAGACTTCAAAAATTCGTTTCTGGGAAGCGCTTCGCATCAAATGAAGTAGTTGAGAGGGCCATAGAAGAATGTTTTCACAACCTTTCAGACTCTAACTTCAGGGAAGTAATACTGATGCTGGAGACACTTACTTACTTTGATGGCGCTACAGTTCGGGGTGAACCAGGGCCTCAACCAACAAGCCTCTCCAGCCGGCCCGATCTTCGGCCAGCCGCTTCCAGTGCCGCACGCCCAGTTGGTTGAGGTCCCCTTCCACCTGTGCACGCTACCTTAAATGCGGTCGTCCTCTGCTGCATCGTCCCTCGGGGTTGGAGTCGAAGACTCTTCGGGCCGGAGCGTTGATGTCCATTCGCTCTACATGGCCTAGCCATCTTCGACGTTGGATCCGAAGACGTCTAACCAGGCCGATGTCGCTGTACAGCCCGTACAGTTCTTGGTTGAATCTCCTCCTCCATTCTCCGTTTACACAAACGGAACCAAAGATTGCACACAGAATTTTTCTCTCGAAACGTCCAAGAGCCTCCTAATCCGCTTTTGACAACGTCCAAGCCTCAGCGTCGTAAAGGAGGACCGGGATGGTTAAGGTTTTGTAGAGGGAAACCTTAGTTTTTCGAGAGAGGGCTCTACTACTCAATTGCCTCATGAGCCCGAAGAAGCAGCGATTGGCAAGAGTTATTCTGCGTTTTATCTCAGCGCTGGTGTCGTTGCTGCTTGTCACTACCGAGCCAAGGTAGACGAAGTCCTTGACTACTTCAAAAATATAGCTGCCGAAGGTGACGTTCTGACCAGGACGTCGGTGTTGTGCGTCTTTCTTGGATGACAGCATATATTTGGTCTTGTCCCCATTTACCCTTAGACCCACTTTCGCCGCTTCTGCTTCAATGCTTGTGAACGCCTCATTGACGTCTCGCTTTGTTCGTCCAATAACGTCAATGTCATCTGCGTAGGCAAGCAATTGTGTGGACTTGAAGTAGATCGTACCTCTTGTATTGGCCGCAGAGTCCCGCACGATCCTTTCAAGAATAATGTTGAAGAAATCACATGACAGTGCGTCACCCTGTCTAAAACCTTTTTTAACATCAAAGGGGTCGGTTAGTTCACCTCCGACCTTAATGGAGCAGCGAGAGTTCTCCATAGTCATCATGCATAGTCTGACGAGTTTGGCAGGAATGTTAAAACATGACATGGCTCTGTATAGCTCGTCTCTATAAACACTGTCATACGCGGCTTTAAAGTCGACGAAAAGATGGTGCGTGTCGACCTGGAATTCATGGGTCTTCTCCAAGATCTGCCGTAGTGTAAATATTTGGTTTATCGTGGATTTTCCTGGCCTGAAACCACACTGGTAGGAACCTATCAGATTGTCCACGAACGGTTTCAGGTACTTACACAGTACGGCAGAGAGGATCTTGTATGCGATGTTCAGGAGGCTTATCCCTCTGTAATTGGCGCAGTCATAGGGGTCTCCTTTCTTATGGACCGGGCCAACGATACTGAGATTCCATTCATCGGGCATGCGTTCTTCCGACCATATCTTGCAGATGAGTTGGTGCATGTTCCTAACCACCTCATTGCCAGCTGCTTTAAACAGCTCCGCGGGGAGACCGTCTGCTCCAGCAGCTTTATAAGACTTAAGTTTCGACTTAAGTTGCTGGAGACACGCTGATAGAAAAACATAAACTTCTCACCTTAGCCTCGTTTGTCGGACGGACTTCGGTAAAAATCTCATGCCATTGATGGAAACTGTAACTACGACGATGTATTAGGTTGTGATTTGGCAAGACATGTCAGTGGTGCTATTCCTCGTTTTTCTCTGCCAGATATGAAAATACAGCAAACTGGGCCAGCGATGATATCGAAGAAGCGGCTTATCAACTGTCGAAGCACTTATATCATCCTTTAGAATCAAGACAAGTACACAAGTACAAGCGGTGTGTACTGTGTACCCTGGTAGAATGCACAATTCGAATCTCTAAGGAAACAGGTAAGCTCTCTGTTTAACAGAGCCAAACGAAATAATAGTTGGACTGATTTATAGATCTTACTTACTACTTACTTAGGTGGCGCTACAGTCCGTGGTGAACCTGGGCCTCAACCAACAAGCGTCTCCAGCTAGCACGGTCTTTGGCCAGCTGTTTCCAGCGCCGCACGCCCAGTTGGTTAAGGTCCCCTTCCACCTGCGCGCGCCACCGATGATCCGGCCGTCCTCTGCCGCGCCTTCCATCCGGAGTGGATTCAAAGACTCTTCGGGTCGGAGCTGTATTTTCCATGCGTTCTACATGGCCTAGCCACCTTAGACGCTGTATCCGTAGACGTGGTACCAGGCCGATGTCGCTGTACAACCCGTACAGTTCTTCGTTAAATCTTCTCCTCCATACACCGTTCGAACAAACGGGGACCGTAGATAGTGCGCAGAATTTTCCTCCCGAAACGACCAGGGGCATCTTCATCCACTTTTGTTAAGGGCTGATCAAGGTCTTATATAGTGTCACCTTGGTTTTCCGAGAGTGGGCTCTACTTCTCAATTGCCTCTTGAGCCCAAAGCAACTGCGGTTAGCAAGAGTAATTTTGCGACTTACCTCAGCGCTGGTGTTGTTGCCGATCATCAGTGAGCCAAGGTAGACGAATTCCTTGACCACTTCAAAGTTATATCCGCCCATGGTGACGTTCTGGCCAATACGTCGGTGTTGTCCGTCTCTCTTAGATGAAAGCAGATATTTGGTTTTACCCTCATTAACCTTGTGACCCATCTTTGCCGCTTCTACCTCAATGCTTACAAAGGCCTCATTGACATCTCGCTGTGTCCGTCCAATCACGTCAATGTCGTCGGCGTAAGCAAGCAATTGCGTAGACTTGAAGTAAATCGTACCTCTTGTGTTGGCCAGTGACTCTTGCACGATCTTTTCAAGCATGATGTTGAAAAAGTTGCATGACAGCGCGCCACCTTGCCTAAATCTCATTACCGGTCTCGGTTTGCTCATTACCGACCTTAATGGAGCAGCGAGAATTCTCCATTGTCATCCTGCACATACGGACGAGCTTGGCAGGGATGTTAAAACTAGACATGGCTTTGTATAGCTCATCTCTATACACGCTGTTATATGCAGCCTTGAAATCGACGAAGAAGTGGTGAGTGTCGATTTGGTATTCCTGGGTCTTCTCCAAGATCTGCCGTAGCATAAATCTTTGGTCTATTGTGGATTAACCTGGCCTGAAACCACACTGATAAGAGCCGATCAGGTTATTCACAAACGGTTTCAGTTACGTTTATATGCGATGTTAAGGAGACTTATACCCCTATAGTTGGCGCACTTATAGTGGTCTCCTTTCTTATGGACTGGGCAAACGATGCTGAGATTCCATTCGTCGGGCATGCTTTCCTCCGACCATACCTTACAAATAAGCTCATCTCCAGCCGCCTTAGGAAGCTCAGCAGTCTGCGCCCGCGGCTTTATTAGACTTAAGTCTTGATATCGCTATTTTGACTTCGTCTAGGTCGGGTGGACTGAATTCTGTTTCATTGTCGTCCATTACGAATGGCTCGTTCTGCCTGACAGCGGTATCTTGTCTATCATTGCCGTTATACAGTCTGCAGAAGTGGTCTTTCCAAATCCTCTGCATCGACTGCGACTCTACTACCAGTTCTCCATTTTCATCCCTGCAGGCCGCCACTCTGGCTTTGTAGCCATGGCATGTTCGTTTTACCTTGTTGTAAAACTTACGGGCGTCATTCCTGCGGAAGCATCTCTCCATCTCCTCGATCTCACGCTTTCCGTGCTCTCTCTTCTTTCTTCTGAAAAGCGTGTGTTCCTCTCTTCTCTTCTGCTCATAGATTTCGCGAGAAGCTCTCGTCCGTCGATGCAGCATGGCTTTATATGCCTCTTGTTTCGCTGCATGGGCTTGTTCGCATTGTTCATCGAGCCAGGGGTTTCTAGGTGGTGGTGGTTTGAAACCCAGCACCTCTGAGGCAGCGTCTCTGACGGCGCTCTGGCAATGCGCCCATTCCTGCTCTATTGTTTGTGCTGCTGTGGGCGGATTTTCAGAGAGCTTGGAGGAGACACGATCGGCAAAGATTCTGGCAGTCTCTTGCGATTGTAGCTTTCCGACGTCAAACTTACGTTGTGCTACTCGACTCCTAAGCATTCTTGATATCCTCATTCGTACCTTGGCTACAACAAGGTAGTGGTCCGAGTCGATGTTGGCCCTTCGGAAGGTTCGTACGTCGAGAATGCAGGAGGAGTGTCTGGCGTTGACCGCAATGTGATCAATCTGGTTGGTGGTCGATTGATCAAAAGACCGCCAGGTACCCTTGTGGATGTTGAGATTGGGGAATCGCGTGCTTGCTACAAGGAGGTTACGCCCCGCTCGGAAATCAATTAGCCTTAGTCCGTTGTCGGATGTGGTGGTATGGAGGCTATGCTTTCCTATGATCGACTCAAATATGTCCTCTTTGCCCAGTTTTGCATTAAAATCTCCTGGGGCATTGGGCATATGTTCTGTCTAGGAGATCGTAGAATTCTTCTTTGAGTCGATCGTCCTTTTCTTCGGTTGGGGCGTGAGCGCATATTAAGCTAATGTTTCTCATTATAGATCTGCTCTAATGAATTACAACCTCGAACCGAGGAGATCCAAGAGAATTTATTGAAAAAAACATTGCGAGAACATAGACTCGCTACCAACTGCGGCCCAACTCTATAAAGTGCTATCCCATGAGCACACAAATGAACTCGAGCTGCTTCGTAAAACAGACTTACCTTTACCATCAATTGCAGGGAAACCGTGGAGACCTTGCTTGAGGTGCACTTCTCTGGTTCTGCTCCCCAGTCGATGCCTTCTGGCGATCAGACCAACGTCATAAGTAGCATCGGCAATATGACGAATAGCCTCTCTGGTAGAATTTTTAGATCCGAAAGAGTTAAATGGGCAATCGGGTTATTTGCAGAGAGAGGCCTAATCATAATTCTATCACCACTAATAGTTCTTTTTGGGTCCTGTTTCAACTTGGGCTACATCCCTCAAATCTGGAGAGAAGTCAACCTTGTCTTCATCCCCAAGATTGGAAAGCCAAGTGAACAACCTAGATCCTATCGACCTATCAGCCTGACATCGTTCCTATTAAAAACATTAGAGGTATCCTTGGGAATCAAGTACCACTGCTCCACTGCATCCTAATCAATATGCATATCGCAAAGAAAAATCTACTGAGAATGCGCTACATCACTTAGTGCGTGTTGAGAATAGTTTCACACGCAAGGAGATCGCGATTTACGCCTTCCTCGATATTGAGAGGGCCTTTGACAATATTGGCTATGACTCGATCACCACTGCACTATTCTGGAGAGGTGTAGTCCTCCCCAGGCACTGCAGGCACTATGTCAACCTGCCCTACAGCAGCTCAAGAAGCACTGATTGGACTTACTCCTACGTAGTGCAATCAGAATTGTTCGCTTGGAAACAGGCCATGTAGACCTATAAGTCCCATGTCCATCCTGCAACATCTTCCTGAGCTGGATATGATTACCAGTCTCGAACGCATTACCACACACCTTCACTTTTGACTAGAGATTTGAGGTATTGATCCCAAACCGTGCAGCTTTGGAAACCAGTAATCCCTTGCTCAAGGTCAAAGGCCCTAGGCGGTACGTTGATGGCTCCAAGATGGTTTCTGGCGTTGGCGCCGGCATCTTTGGACCAAATCGGAAGATGTCGAGGCCTTGGATGGAGTCCTAGTATCTTCCAAACGGAATTATATGCCTTCCTAACATGCATCAATCTAAGCTTAGAGACTGGCATAAGAGGAGTAACCATCAATATACTCCCTGATAGCCAAGCAACACTGAGTTCATATATAGCACAAACTCAAAATCCATTAAGGAATGCCATGATGGCCTAGTAGTGGATTCACAGTCGCAAAGACTACTTCTGCAGACTGTATAACGGCGATGACGAAACTGATCCCGCTGTCAGGCAGAATAACTCTTTCACAGCGGACGATGATAGCAGAGAATTCCGTCCCCCTGACCTGGACGAAATTATAAATGCTTCTTCTAAGCTTAAGTCCGACAAAGCTGCTGGAGTAGACGGACTACCTGCCGGACTACCTGCCGGACTACCTGCCGGACTACCTGCTGGACTACCAGCTGGAGATGACCTGGTCGGGAGTATGCACCAGCTCATCTGTAAGATATGGTCAGAAGAATGCATGCCCGATGAATGGAATCTTAGTATTGTTTGCCCGATCCACAAGAAAGGAGACCCCTTTGTCTGCGCCAACTACAGAAGAATAAGTCTTCTGAACATCGCTTATAAAATCATCTCTACTGTTCTGTGTGAACACTTGAAACCGTTCGTTAATAAACTGATTGGTCCATACCAGTGTAGTTTTATTGGTCCATACCAGTTTATTCATACTGCGGCAGATCCTGGAAAAGACAAACGAGTTCCAGATCGACACCCACTACCTGTTTGTCGACTTTAAGGCTGCATATATAAATAGAGACGAGCTATACAACGCCATGTCTAGTTTTGACATCCCTACCAAACTCGTCAGATTGTGCAAGATGACATTGGAGAACTCTCGCTGCTCCATCAGGGTCGGAAGCGACCTAACCGATACCTTTTATGTTAAAAATGGGTTTTAGACAGGGCGACACGCTATCATGTGACTTTTTCAACATCGTCCATGAAAGGATCATGCAAAACTCACTGGTCAATACGAGGGGCCCCATCTTTTTCAAGTCCGTGCAACTGCTCGCATATGCCGATGACATTGACATAAATGGATAAGATCAGCGAGATGTCATTGAGGCCTTTACGAGCATTGAGACGGAAGCGGCTAAAATGGGGCTGTCGGTAAATAAGAACAAAACGAAATATATGCTATCGTCGAAAAAGGACACGAAACACCGGCGTCTTGGCCAGGGTGCACATATTGGCAGGTATGATTTCGAGGTAGTCTACCTAGACTCCGCAGTGAAATGCAGAAATGACATCAGTGCCGAAATCAAACGCAGAATAACTCTTGCCAACCGCTGTTTCTTTGGGGTCAGGAGGCAATTGAGAAGCACAGCCCTCTCTCGAAACACCAAGGTGACCGTATACAAGACCCTTATCATCGCGGTCCTGCTTTATGGCGCAGAAACATGCGCCCTTGAGGAAGCCCTTGGTCGTTTTGAGAGAAAAATTCTGCTTACCATTTTCGGCCCGGCCTGCATAAATGGGGAGTGGATGAGAAGACTTGATAGTGAACATAGCACGGCGTCTACGGATCCAACGCCTAAGATGGCTAGGTCATGTTGAGCGCATGGAAACCACAGCTCCGGCCCGGAAGGTCTTTGAATCCACACCCGAGGGGCGACGCATTCGAGGACGGCCAAATTTAAGGTGGGGCAACCAAGTGGAAGAGGACCTTCACCAACTAGGCGTGGGGCAATGGAGACTGCTGGCATAAGACCGTGCCAGTTGGAGCGGTTTTTTAAAGGAGGCCCAGGTTCGTCATGAACTGTAGCGCCAAAAGAAGAAGAAGATTATGCCCTTCAAGGCTTTGCCAAAAAAAATCAAAGTCAAACTCTGGTGGGTGGCAGGGCACAAAGGTACTATGGGCATTCAACTCGGTAGGAAAGGTTCCAGCGAAAGGTACATAGGTGCCAAACCTTTCTGCGGCATTCCCAAGTCTAAGATTAACTTTATACAGTGCCTGAACAAACATTCTATTAATATACTCAAACTTAATAGAGTGGATATCAGAAGACTAGTCATCTCAACAACAACTGAGTGCCGACTCTGTCTTGAAGACGAAGAAACTGCACATGCTAAGTGAGTATGCTTTGCCATCTTAGGAAGCGTATCCTACTGAGTGAAATGATGACTCCTGAGAGCATCATCTCAGCTCCTACGAGAGACATTCTCAACTTTATAAATGAAGTGGAGTAGGCACAATAGATCTATAATGGTCGCAGTGCCTCATGCTATTTGTTAGCACTAGGCCCTTATTAAAAAAAAAAAAAAAAAAAAAACTGGGCCAGCTGTTGCCCCTAAAAGCAAAGCACCAACATATGTATCTGCACCATAATTGGAGACTTTTTCTCTTCTTGACTACTTTCTCCTCTTATTTCATGTGCAATCTGCAGTTCACCGAGGATAGCAATATCTTGAGTGACCGCAAAGGCAATTAGTTAAAGCCCTTAAAACCGTCTAATGTGGCCACCTTTTTCGAATTGTTTGCTTTAGCTTTACACACCACACATGCTACGCTTTTCCAATTGTACCCATTCCTACGAATACCAACCAGCACTTGGGGAAATGCACCGAAACTCAGCTTAACACTTCCCAGAATGGATTTAATTAACCACACCAACAGAAGCTCAACATTACATAGTTCCTCCCCATGAATGCTTAATGCCTCAAGTCAATCTTACCGTATCGATTAGATCCGTTTACCTTAATTCCACGGTCAGGTAATAGCCGTGTAGCTATCCAAAAATGTTGACACCCCCCCCCCCCCGAAAAAATCTACATCGATCTCTTCGCCAAAAACCTTATTTAGGCTTACATATGTACATATGTATGACTCCTTCTCAATCTCAGACAGATGAAAGACGGCTCCGATCTATGTACCTTCGGTCGTGACGCCTGCCTACCATTCTCAACGCGTTGCACGGTGCAATGGACGCAATTATATTCGTTGACTTATTGAAGAAATTCAATACCACGTCTTATCCATTAACTGTACTGCCAACAGTAGTTTGAACTGTCGGACCTGAACCTTTAACAGAATGCATTACACTAAGCCCACATGGATGTCAGAGATGCTTCATCATCATCACTATCGTCATCATCATCACCGGTGGTACGCTTCAAGCTTTAAGTACACCAAAAATAAATATTTTTTCTTTTTATTTATCTCATTCTTCTTGTTCCCTATCTCATAGGTAGGTAGATACTTCCAAAACAATCCAAAAAATAAAAAATCAACTTATTGGTGTCGCCCGAATGTACGGCGGAACGGGTCCAGAGCAGCCGCATCCCACTAACGCACCACGAGCAATTCAACGCACCGCTGCCACGCTAAATACGGTTTATCGAAGCCCTTTTATTCGGTCGCGTCTTTCGAGTACATTCGTACATGTTCCTCTTTGTACCACCATTTCGGTTCACATGAACGAAAAAGCCCAAAAAAATTAAATAAGAGGTGCGCGTACCCTCAAACAAAAGTGAAATAGCGCTCGAGAGACAGATGAAGCCGCGGTAATGGTGGAGGGAGAAGACTGGAAAAATGCTAAAGACCGTTATAATGCGATTCCATACCATTCCGTCCAGTGTGTCGGGGCGACCAGGCCGCCGAACAACCGAGCGACCGTTATTGGGAGAGTAGCTAACACAACAAACCAGCTATTGGGGGCCCCCACCCAAAAAACGAAAAAAACCAAAAAAAAAAAAAAACATTTTTGCGGCAGAGCGGCGAGGAATACTACCTCATCATCATCATGAGCCAGCAGCATGCCGTGTCTGCATGAGAGTGTAACATGGGCTTTAAGTCACCAACAACAACAACATCAGCGGAGATGACGACGAAGATGAGGACTAGCGTCATCATCACCGCCGACGTGCTCCATCCGCGAGCAGTAGTAGTTGGGAATCATGCTTTTTTCATTTTTTTTTTTTTTGGTTTTGGTGCAAGTAGTTAAAATATGTATCTCCGCTGCGATACAGATACATACCGGACTATAATGTATCTTTACCCGTGTGTATGCGTGCATGTGTAAGTTTTGAAGTGCAATGCGGCGTCGAACGCATTCGTTGCAGTCTTGATCTGGTTTTGTCATTGAACTTGCTCTTGATATTAGTCTCTACCCATGAAGCCGGATGAATGGATTGCATTGGCCGTGGTATTGAGACGGAATTCGAGGTTGGAAATATTCCGACAGTCCGACATCTAGTTGGGTTTTTGGTTTTTGTTTTTCTGGAATATTGACAGATATGTATGGATTCAAGTATGAAATTAGATCAAATCCAGGTTGGTTTCCCCTAGCTCCAGGAGAGCTCGATAAGGCACTAGTGCGTTCTGGAAATATGCAATTGAGTTTGAAAGCAAAGGGGACACTTTTCATGGTTACTGGCTTCAATTAAGGGAAACAAGTTTGAACAACGCGCTTAGAGGGTTCTGGGATCATTTTTCATTCATCCCAGTATACATGAATTTGGATCTAGATTATCCAAAGCTAGCTATGGAACAGGGTGAGAGCTAGTCTTTCTCGTTATAAGCCTTAATGTATTCCTGGAAACATATGTAATGGTTTTTTTTTTATGGTTGCGCCAAAGGATGTGTAATCTTCTAAAGATACCAGTAACCCGGGTTACCAGTATGCACGATTCGCAAACCCAACAGTTCGTTGTTTTAGGAATGCGCCTACGTACTAAACCACACCCTGCACACTTCAACCACTCTCCCCGTGGGACTACCGTCAGGTATTACTTGACGGGGCTGGTTAGATTTTATGCTCTTCTTCCTCTGCTCGCTGGTTCGACATTGGATCCTGCGTTTGCTGTCCTTTGTTGTAAGAGATGTATCATATGAGTTTGGTTTTCACTCTCTCTGACTCTCTCCAACCGTCGTAGTTCCTTCATAATTGTTGCTGTTACCTGATTCACCACATCCCATGCTGCGCTCGATGTTAACATGTGGTTTACTATGTTCTCGGGGGTTGGTGCTTCTCCAAATCTTTCCTCTATTTGTCTGCGCTCTGCACTAAAGTGTGGGCACTGAAAAAATACGTGCTCCGCATCTTCTCTTTCCTCCCCGCAGTTTAGACAGAGGGCACATTCCTTTAAACCAAACCTGTTCAGGTACCCTTGGAAACAGCCATGTCCTGATAGAAGCTGGCATAAATAGAAAACCACTTCCCCGTAGTCACGTTCCGTCCATTTGCGAATATCGGGTATAAGCCGATAGGCCCATCTTCCCTTTGTGGACTCGTTCCATCTTTCCTGCCATGTTCTCATGCCTTTCTGCTTTTCCTCTAATTTCATATATTTTGCTAAGGCTCTGGGATCCCGAATTTTGGCGTCGTAGGTTCTCTGTAGCTCGCTGGCCAATATATCTGCTGGTAGCATTCCTGAAATGACACATAAAGCGTCATCGGATATTGTCCGATATGCTCAGCAAACCCTCAGTGCACAAAGTCGGTTGACGCAGTTAATCTTTTTAGCATTTGACTTCACTTTCACAGCTTTGGCGCATATTGGTGCTGCATACATTAAGATTGATTGCACTACCCTTGACAGAACTAGTCTTGTTTGTTGTCTGGGCCCTCCAATATTGATCATTATCCTGGATAGGGCAGCACGCACCTTTGCAGCTTTGTCACACATTCCTTCAAGGCGTTCCCTGTAGGTGAGCCTTGTGTCGATCATCACACCTAGATATCTGATGACCGGCTTCGATAATATGTTATGCTCACCTACCCTGATTATGAATGTCTCTCTTTCTTTGCGACTACTTATTAGAACTGCTTCTGTTTTCTGTTCTGCGAACTCTAGTCCAGTTGCTGCCATCCACCGCCTCACTTTTTGGATACATTCATTACAGATGTCCTCGATTTCTTCCAGGTGCTTCGCTGCCACAACGATTGCTAGATCATCAGCAAAGCCTATGAATCTTGCCTCATATGGGATTCGAAGCCTTAGGACCCCATCGTACATGATGTTCCATAGGAGGGGTCCTAATACCGATCCTTGTGGGACTCTGCCAGTTATATGATACTGCTTTACTCCATCACCGGTGTCGTAGAGCAGCAACCGATTCTCGAAGTAGCTTATCGTAATTTTTATATGTATGGTTTGGAGGCTTGTTAAAGTGCCGGCTAACTATGCTCCCAATTTCGCGAATATTGAGTACTAGAGGATTAAATTGAATTGACGTTCCACATTGATGTGACTTAGGATTGAAATAAATTTAACAGAATTCAGGAACAATGCGTGATTTTTAGTTAAGTCCAGTCAACAAACATTTAAGTCACGATAGCGCCCTTACTTTGTCCGCAAACAATAGTGCAATCTGCGGAAGGAATAGATAGCATAGGCAAAGTGCTATCTGGGATGGTGGCTTTGATGTGGTAGGTTTGTAACTACTTCAGGTCAAGAGTATGATAAGTATGTTCCTCTTAACACGGGCAGATTTTGACTGCTCATGACGGACATTTTCATCCAGGAACAAATTGTCGTGACAAGTTACAATGTCGAGCAAGACGTGCAAATTATTTACTTACATAGGTGGCGCAACCAACTAGCCTTTCCAGATGACACGATCTTTTGCTACCTGTCTCCAGTATAGCATGCCCAGTTAGTTGAGGTCCCTTTTCACCTGTGTGCGCCACTTTACATGCGGCCGTCCTCGAGGTTGGAGTCGAATAATTTTCAGGCCGGAGCTGTAGTGTCCATTCGCTCTACATGGCCTAGCCATCTTAGACGTTCGTTCTGAAGACGTCATGCTAGGCCGATGACACTGTACAGCCCATACAGTTCGTGGTTGAAGCGTCCAAATGCGTCCTCAATATTTTTGATAAAGTCCTAGCCTCCGCGCCGTATAGGAGGACCGGGATGATTAAGGATTTATAGAGGGTCACCTTAGTTTTCCGAGAGAGGGCTCTACTTCTCAATTGCCTCTTGAGCCCGAAGAAACAGCGGTAAGCGGTTATTCTGCATCTAATCTCAGTGCTTGTGTCGTTGCCGCTTGTTATCAGTGAACCAAGGTAGATGAAATCCTTAAATACATCAAGGTAATAGCTGCCAATAGGGACGTTTTGGCCAAGACGTCGTTGTGGAGCGTTTTCCTTTGATAACAGCATATATTTGGTTTTGCCCTCGTTTACCTTCAGATCCACTTTAGCCGCTTCTGCTTCAATGCTCACAATAGCTTAATGGACGTGTGCGCTCTCCCAATCAATATCATCACCGTATGCGAGCAACTGTGCAGACTTGAAGTAGATCGTACCTCTTGTATTGGCCAGTGAATTCCGGCGCGATATTTTCGAGCATGATATTGGAAAAGTCACATGACAGTGCGTCGCCCTGTCTGAATTCTTTTTTGACGTCGAAGGTCTCGCTTAAGACTTTACCAACCTTAATGGAGAGCTCTCCATTGTCATCCTGCACAACCTAACGAGTTTGGCAGGGATGTCAAAGCATTACATGGCTCTATATAGCTCTACCATAAGAAAGAAGACCCCTATAACTGCGCCAACTATAGGGGAATAAGTCTCCTTAACATCGCATATAAGTTCTTCTCTGCCGTATTGTGGGAACGCCTGAAACCGATTGTGGATAGCCTTATCGGCTCTTATCAGTGTGGTTTCAGGCCAGGTAAATCCACAATAGACCAAGTATTTACCCAGGAATACCAAATCGACACTCACCACCTCTTCGTCAATTTCAAGGCTGCATATGACAGTGTGTATAGAGATGAGCTATACAAAGCCATGTCAAGTTTTAACATCCTTGCCAAACTCGTCCAACTGTGCAGGATGGTAATGGAGAATTCTCGGTGCTCCATTAAGGTCGGTAATGAGCAAACCGCGACCTTTTTTTTTAGAGACTCGGGCAGGTTCAAGAGTTTATATTCTCTTATGATGTGATAGACACACAACCTGAAAGGTTGTCCTAGATAGGACGAGAGCCGACCAAATTCCGCGTTGGTTATAGTCAGTAGTAATTCGTTCGAGCACTTTAGTATTGCATACGCAGAGGATGAATTTTCAGTTGACCATATATATACCTTTGATGTTGAAAAAGGATTTAGGCAAGGTGACGCGCTGTCATGCTACTTTTTCAACATCGTGCTTGAAAAGATCGTGCAAGAGTCACTGGCCAACACAAGAGGTACGATTTATTTCAAGTCTACGCAATTGCTTGCGTACGCCGACGATATTGACGTGATTGGACGGACACAGCGAGACGTCAATGAGGCCTTTGTATGCATTGAGGTAGAAACGGCTAAGATGGGTCTCAAGGTTAATGAGGGTAAAACCAAATATCTGCTTTCATCTAAAAGAGACGGTCAACACCGACGTATTGGCCAGAACGTCACCATGGGCGGATATAACTTTGAAGTGGTCAAGGAATTCGTCTACCTTGGCTCAATGATGACCGGCGACAACAACGCCAGCGCTGAGATAAAACGCAAAATTACTCTTGCCAACCGCTGTTGCTTTGGGCTCAAGAGGCAATTGAGAAGTAGAGCCCTCTATATAAGACCTTGATCAGCCCTTAACAAAAGTGGATGAAGATGTCCCTGGTCGTTTCGAGAGGAAAATTCTGCGCACTATCTACGGTCCCATTTGTTCGAACGGTGTATGGAAGAGAAGATTTAACGAAGAACTGTACGGGTTGTACAGCGATATCGGCCTGGTACGACGTCTACGGATACAGCGTCTAAGGTGGCTAGGCCATGTAGAGCGCATGGAAAATACAGCTCCGACCCGAAGAGTCTTCGAATCCACCCCGGAAGGAAGGCGCGGCAGAGGACAGCCGCATCTACGGTTCGCACGCAGGTGGAAGGGGACCTTAGTCAACTGGGCGAGCGGCGCTGGAAACAGCTGGCCAAAGACCGTGCCAGCTGGAGACGCTTGTTGGTTGAGGCCCAGGTTCACCACGGACCGTAGCGCCACCTAAGTAAGTAAGTATATAGCTCGACCTATGGACACTCTAGCGCCTTTGAAATAGACGAAAAGGTGGCATGTGTCGACTCGTATTTCATGGTTCTTCTCCAGGATCTGCCGCAGTCTGAATATTTTGTCTGTCGTGGATTTTCCTAGCCTGGAGCCACCCGGTTTCAGGTTCACAGTCCTTGTCAGCCTACTATTCAGCATTTGATGGTCAAATTCGTATCAGTCGGTTGAGCGAACATTCAACTAACACCCATACGCCACTGAACTACATCATCTGCCAAAACTATCGTCGCTATGCTTGATGATATGCAGCAGAACCCAAGATATCAAATTCCGAACAATTTAAGCTTTGACAGACATCAGCCTGTCGAACTTTACATCGGGAACTGGAACAACGAACCCAGGTAGACCCAAAGCAGGCTAAGGTCCTGGCGAGTTCATCAGAGATCTCATTAGCTGGAATCCCAGAATAACTTGGGACACAATCAAGCCTTAGTGAGATTAATCTACCTACTTTGTTCAGGAAGGCCTTAAGTTCATACATTAACTTGGAGCTGTTTCAAGGCTTAAACACAGCTTTGAGTGCAGCTTGGCTGTCTCTGCAACGCATATGTTTTTACCCTTCCATCTATGCTTCACAATAGAGTGCATGGCCATCAGGATTGCATATATCACTGATTGAAAGACAGATGCATATGTTCCTAATGGAAAGTGCAGCAACAATTTCCGGGTTCAGTATGTGGCCAAAGCCAATCCTGACGGCATGGATATTCGACAGTGAATCTATAGCGCAATAGGATGACAGAGGTCATTGCGTCAGAGGGAATATCCATGAGACACGGGTCCTAGGATATTTCCCTCGCAAGCACACTGTCATTCCAATGCGAGTTGTACCGAAAACTGTTTCTTTTAAGCCGAGACATGGCTTTCAGTGCACACCCCCTGATAAATATGTCAAGGGGTGGAAGGTTCATAAAAGCTTCTAGAGCAGCGCCCGACGTACTAGAGAAAGCCCACGTACAGTTGAGATAAACCGTTCTTTGGGCTATGACTTGTTTGCGTGTTAGCCTGTTCCACCACAGCCGATGCATACATATGAGAATATCAGTTTTATCATTGCCGTGTAAGTCCGGGGATAAGCCCCACGTTTTATCAAAGGCGGTTTTGATAAAACTTTTAGCACCAGCTGAGTCATGCAGGTATTTTTCCTCCTTCTCATGAAGAGAACATCAGTCATGATCACATTTAGCGACTGAGGCAGACAGTCACTAAACATATATGGACAGAAAGAGCAGCGACATCATCCGCATAAGCCTGGGCATAAATTCCAGAGACATTACGAGCATCAAGTAGAGCATAACAGCGGGGATAAGATACCACCTTGCGAGCCCTGCATCAGCGATCAATATTCTGTGCACCAGTATTGCTTTCATCCACAAAACCAGTGCTTCATCTACGCCATGTCGTCTAGGAACGTTATACATGCTCTCAAAAGTTGCATTACCAAATGCCCGACGAAAATGCCCAGCTTTCTCTCTCCTTTCGAGTGCCCATTCTATCCTCCCAACCAGGTTTTGAAGCGCAGTCTCGCAGGAATATCCGCGCTAATAAGCATGCTGCATCTCCGAAAGAGGATATATTCGAAGGAGAACTTACGCAGGCGCAGCTCTACTATTCTCTCCATGCTTTTCAACAAGAAGGATGTTAGACCGATTGGTCTAAAACCCTTGGCGAGTGAGCAATCCTCTTTCCCTATTTTGGGAATAAAGACTACTTTCACTTTGCGCTATAGAATAGGTATGTATATAGGCATGTAGGGTGGCCGTGGTGCGATAGTAAACATCACCAACTGTCGAGCGAAAGGTCTGTAGTTGAAAGTCTGTCCATATCCAAAAAGTACAGTTCCTATACGGAACGATTCTGCAACACAGCTGTTGTGAATGGGATGTGGTCAAAATACTGATATGGTCACTTCAAACGCAAACTCTGTGCGTGCATTTGCTGTGAACTACAACCAGCGTGAGAACTCAATCGAGTTCCTCTCGAATCCTAGCTAGGACAACCACTCCTGGAGAGTAGTGAACGAGCATCTACGACCCAAGCCGTATGCACTGCATTGAACTTGGGCGAATTATAAAAAAAAAAAAAAACCAAAAGTGTCAGGCTAGCAGTGAAAATTCTTTTTAAATTAGGAAGCAGCTGCCTTATACCTTTTTGCAGTAAAGGAATGAGTCTATTGCAAGAAGCTTAACCTAAAATAACTCCATAGACTTCCGGGAGAGAGATTCTTTGGAGTTTTAGATTACTACATTGTCATTTACACAGACGATAAGATCCCTTGCTGCTCCTTACCTACAAATCAAAATAGCCCTTAATTGTCGCTTACCTCTCGGAGATAGCAGAGCAATTTGATATTGAATTTGTGTGTGTTCCTGGGCAGAGAAATATTGCAGGGAACTCTGAAGCTAACAAGCCTGCCAGATTCAACACCATAAAAGGTATCCAGACTCCTCTTACTTCAATTGAATTTTCTATTTAAACTCGGATGGTGAAGGACTAGCAAGGGCCTCGTAGGGGTAGCATCTGCCGACGGATGCTAGCCCCACAAAAAGCGAGTAAGAGCCTCTGCAGCCGAACATCTTGCAGCTCTGCTAGTCAGGTCCTACTTCTACGTCCTCGTGGTGCCATCTGGAAATCTCCTTAAAAGGGAAATTACTGACGGAAGAGGCCGAATGGCGATTATTCTGCGCCACCAAACAGGATTAGTGTCGGTTGGGCTATGGTCTAGCAAACCATAACCGTAAAACCACTGATTGCTCAGAACCAAAAAACAGCCTCGGATAATAAAACGGAACGGATCTATGTTGACGACCCTATAAGAAAACAAAAACAAACAAGGACCTTCGGTTCTGTACGTGGAATGTTAGGTCCCTAAACAGACCACGTGCGGCCGAACGACTTGCGGACGCCCTAGACCGCTATAAAGCGGACATAACCGCCATCCAGGAAATGCGATGGAATTGACCGGGTATAAAGCAGATGAAAAACTGCGATATTTACTGCGGTGACTGCTATAGGGAGAGAGGACAGAGACTATTTGGATGCGGATTTGTTGTTAGAGGTGGACTAAGACATAAAGTCCTAAGTTTCCAGTATGTGAGTGAACGCCTCATAACGATCCGCATCAAGGCAAATTTCTGTAACATCAGCCTCATATGCGTCCATGCCCCCACGGAAGACAAGGATGACTCAATCAAAGATGATTTCTTTGATCTCCTAGACAGAACGTATGCCCAATGTCCCAGCTATGACATCAAAATTGTACTAGGAGACTTCAATGCTAAGCTGGGTAAGGAAAGCATATTTGAACGAGTCATCGGCAAACATAGCCTACACGACACCACCTCCGATAATGGACACAGACTGATTAATCTTGCTACGGGGCGAAATCTCCTTCTAGCCAGTACGCGCCTCCTGCACCACGATATACACAAAGGCACCTGGCGGTCTATTGATCAATCGACTACTAACCAGATTGATCACATCGCGATCGACGTCAGACACTCCTCCACTATTCTTGATGTTCGAACTTTCCGAGGAGCTAACATCGACTCGGACCACTATCTTGTAGTAGCCAAGATGCGATTACGGATATCACGAACGCAACGGAGTAGAGTACGTCGGAAAGCTACTATCGCCAGAAGCCGCTCGTGCTTTTACCGATCGTGTCTCCCTTAAGCTCTCCAATACACCTGAATCCTCCACACTATCAATAGAACAGCAGTGGAGCCTTTGCAAACAAGCCCTGAAAAGCTCTGCATCCGAAGCTTTGGGTTTCAAGGCTCCACCACGAAGAAATACCTGGTTCGATGACGAGTGCAGGAGGAATCACACAGCGAAGCAGGATGCATATAAGGCCTCGCTGCATAAAGGAACAAGAGTAGCTCGTGAGCTCTACGAGTTAAAAAGAAAGGAGGAGCATAAGCATCTTAGAAGAACGAAGAAAGAGCACGAGAAGCGTGCGATTGAGGAATTGGAGAGGTGTTACTGCAGGGGTGACGTTCGTAAGTTTTATCAAGAGATAAAGCGAACATGCCAAGGTTATAAAGCCTGAACGGAAGCCTGCAGGAGTGAGAACGGACACCTAGTAGTAGAATCGCAGTCGATGCTGAGAATATGGAAAAACCACTTCTGCAGACTGTATAACGGCGATGTTAGTCAATATACCGCTGTCAGGCAGAATGATCCATTTCTAATCGACGGAGACCGCCGAGAGTTCTGTCCCCGTGACCTAGACGAAGTTAAGATTGCCATATCGAAGCTCAAGTCGAATAAAGCTGCTGGCGCAGACGGACTGTCTGCTGAGCTCTTCAAGGCAGCTGGGGATGACCTGGTTAGGAGCATCCACCAGCTCACCCGGAAGATATGGTTAGAGGAAAGCATGGCCGAGGAATAGAGTCTCAGCATCGTATGCCCGATCCACAAGAAAGGAGACCCCTCTGATTGCGCCAACTATAGAGGAATAAATCTCCTTAACATCGCCTACAAAATTTTCTCTGCCGTTTTGTGTGAACGCCTGAAGCCTTTTGTAAATAAGCTGATAGCTCCTTATCAGTGCGGATTCAGGCCAGGGAAGTCCACCATCGACCAAATCTTCACACTACGGCAGATCCTGGAAAAAACCAATGAATTTCAAGTCGACGCTCACCACCTATTTGTCGACTTCAAAGCCGCATACGACAACGTAATTAGAGACGAGCTACACAACGCTATGTCTACCTTTGACATACCTGCTAAACTCGTCAGACTATGCAGGATGACTTTGGAGAATGCTCGCTGCTCCATCCGAATCGGTGAATACCTTACCGATAGTTTTGATGTCAAAAAAGGATTTGGGCAGGGCGATGCGCTGTCGTGTGATTTCTTCAACATCATATTGGAGATGATTGTGCGAAAAACACTGGCCAATACAAGAGGCACAATCTACTTCAAATCCTCGCAACTCCTTGCATACGCCGACGATATTGACATAATAGGTAGATCACAGCGAGATGTCAATGAGGCGTTTGCGAGTATTGAGATGGAGGCGGCGAAAATTGGTTTGGCGGTAAACGAGGGCAAAACTAAATATACGATGTCATCAAAAAAGGACGCTCACCCCCGACGTCTCGGCCAGGACGTTTGTATAGGCAGACATAAGTTCGAGGTAGTTAAGGACTTCGTCTGCCTTGGCTCAGCAGTGATCTGGAACAGCGACATCAGTTCCGAAATCAAACGCAGAATCACTCTTACCAATCGCTGTTTCTTTGGGCTCAGGAGGCAACTGAGTAATAGAGCCCTCTCCCGAACGACAAAGTTGACTCTATATAAGACCCTTATCATCCCGGTCCTGTTGTACGGCGCAGAAGCATGGACACTATCAAAAGCGGATGAAGAGGCCCTTGGTCGGTTCGAGAGAAAGATTTTGCGCGTGATTTTTGGGCCTATAAACGCAGACGGGGGACGGAGGAGAAGAATCAACCACGAACTTTACGAGCTGTACAGCGACATGAACCTAGTCAGGCGTCTACGGATTCAACGCCTAAGATGGCTGGGCCATGTAGAGCGAATGGACACCACAGCTCCAGCCCGGAGAGTGTTTGAATCCAATTCCGAGGGACGAAGATGCAGAGGATGGCCGCACTTAAGATAGCGCACACAGGTGGAAGGGGACCTCAGCCAACTGGGTGTGCGGCAATGGAAAAGTCTAGCGAAAGATCGTGCTAGATGGAGGGGCATGTTGGTTGAAGCACAGGTTCACCCCGAACTGTAGCGCCCGTTAAGTAAGTAATTCGCATTTACTTTCATGCGCCTTATTCGGTTAAACCTGCAGAACTTGAGACTCGCGATGATGCGGACGCTTTGACAAGTTTCTTGACTAGAAAAAAGGAAAATATAAAATGTATCGATCGATCGGCTGGGATTAAATCAACTGTTTGGTATTAGAGATTGTCGGTCGTGTTGACTAGGCGGCTTGAATACCCCTTCTATCGTAGATTGCCCGAATTCCTTTGACTGAATGTAGGCTGCAAGGTATAGAATGCAGTTATACCCAAAAAATGTTCCATACTACCAAGAATAGTAATAATAATAATAAACAATCGTTAGCATGCAGTTACGCCTTCCTTCGTTTAATTGACGAATTTATTTGCCCAAAATCATAAATATGTCACGTAGCCAAATACCTGAGCTGGTTATTGACAATACGCCACGATCGTTGCGTCCCAGCAACATGTGGCCAAGGAGACCAATCCGGCTGGAGCTCATGCATATGCAACATTCTCTGTTATAACAGGAATATCTTTTGTAGGTCAAGTTGCTCACGGTCTGTTTGTATTAGCAATTCAACTACATACGTATATGTGATATATTCTCGTCTATGACGTGTATCCGTGTGTATCTAAGTGTGTGCAAAAGAATATCACACGGCCGACGAAGAAGATGAAGAGAATCAGAATCAGAAGGAAAGGAGAACTGTTGGATGGTGTTTGCTACGCACCATCGATCACCGGCACGCAACAAGTCTTTTCACAGCTCGAACTTCTTGGCGTACGCTCAAGAGATACAAGAGATGTCCATGGGTTTAATACCACAAATACAAGCGTGCTTGGGCATGATAGTGTGAGTGTTATTTTGCTTTGCGGTTCACTGGTTTGGTATGATCGGATGATGGTAAATTGTTACGACTGCGACTGTTGTTGGTAACAATAAAGAGGATGATGATGAGGTATCATACCGCTGGTTCGCGATGGTCGCAACGACCACAAATACACTCACGCACGACAAATTGTGTGTTTCCTCTTCATTCACTGCGATCGTGTATGTATACGGGCTGTCGAGTCGGTGTTGCGCGACCTAGAGTTCCTAATTTCATTGGTGTTGTGTGTTATTATTTGTCGGATGTATCTTCCTCGGTACGGATGGACACGCGGCGACGATCGATCTTATACCTATCTACTACCTACAGACGGAGTACCTACCTAAGCAAAAATACAAGAAGTATCTCTGTGGCGGCATTAGAGCGCTCGTGGATGAGGAGTTTTTCATTTACACACAGTTAGCTTTCTACCGTTGACGTTGTCGGATTTAGGAGGTTTTTTCGTGCATGACGCGTCGGCTCATCAATTAACGCGTTTTACTTCAGCAACAGATACTTTTTGTCTTTTTTTTTTCTTACTCCAATTTGTTCATTTTTGTTTTTTTGTATTTTTTTTTTTTTTATTGTTTGTTCCTCTCTCGTTGGTTTCGTGTGTGAATTCCGTGAAACAAAATTTCCGCAAAACTCCGTAATATTATAAAAAAAGAAAAAGAATGAAAAATGTAAAATAAAAAATACAGACACGGATATCAAACAAGGAATTATCACTCGGCACCAGCAATCATCAACAATATTGGATTACTCTACTCCCCTCTACCCACAAGCACACAAAATTCCACCTAAAGGATACTCACTCTAACTCAACAATACAGTGAATTACAATTTTGTTTTTTTCTTTGCTTTTTTTTCTTAAAAATCTTTCAGAAAATTATATTAAAAAAAATATAGAAAAATAAAATATTCAAAGAAAATATAAATAAAATGTTGTTTAGTGGAAGATGCATCGAAAAATCGTCGATAGTGTTGTGCAACTGAAAAACAAGTGCAAGAAAAGCAAAACAAATTAAAAAGGAGGAAAAAGATCTTCGAAATACATATTTGAATGTTTTAACAATTTCCTTAACCGAAAAATCCCCAAAAAAAATTCTAAACGAAAAGGAAAACAATTTTTTTCCACAACAAAACAAAAAATCGAATCCTTTTACCACAACCAAAGAAGAACTTTTGTAAATATATATTTTTCATCAGCAAAATCAAAACAAAACAAAAGAAAATTAAAATCAAATTTTAGTGATTAAACAACTGAACTGAAAGATATTTTGGTTTTCTGGAATAACCCCACTTATTGTATATAAGATACTACTCTTTCCACCATCTTATTCCAATCTGGCTTATTGACCTACCTACCTATATATCCATGACACACAATATTCTAACCTTAAATTAACAGTTATTTGTGAGTATTTTTCTTTGTTTTCTGTTTTTTATTTATTTTGTAACATCCTATTCCCTATTTTCGACTAACACTTTTATTTATTTTATTGGTTTTTGTGGTTATTGGAGTCGATCGCAATGGGGGGGCTTGCATCCATCCTTTGGTTTTGGCATCCTATTCGAATTTCTCCACTTCTTTATCAGCGAGTTCTACTTTGGTTAGGTTGATTTAGAATAAAATAGAATAAAAATCAAGAACAAAAAAAACAAAACCATTCTTCTCTTATTTACTCATTTTTTACTGAACCAATTTCGAAATTAAATTTAAAACAAAAAAAAATTGGGGTTCGTAAAAAGACAACAGTGGCAAAGGATGCAATCTGCAAAATACACAAAAAGGATTATTTATTATTAAAAAAAAAAAAAGTGTAAACAGTTCTTTAAAAATTGACACAAATGTCCTTGCTAATCGGATTTGATTGTGCCCGTAAATACGGCTTTTGAGGAAAATGCATCGCTCAAAAAGCCTGGTGAGAAAATTGTTATTTTTTTTTGTAAATTTTGGGAATGGTTGTTTTAAGAAAGAAAAAATATACAGTGTGGTGTGGTGTAAGATTCCAGATTTTCTCATTTCCCCAATTTCTGATTAAGTGGGAAATAATGTAAATAAAATATTTGTGGACCGGATTTAACGGTTTTGAAAATTAGTTCGTTAAACCCTTTGTTTGGAAAATGCAAAATTTCGTTTGATACAGTGGTTCAGACTAGTTTGTAGAAAGTTTCGGTGATTTTTCCAGAATCAATTGTATATGTATACTATTTACCACTTAACGTGAACCAGTGAGCCTGGCCTGAAAGTTTTCTGCACAAAATCTTGCCAAATTTTACCTTACCATCCAGACTATGGCGAATTTATTTAGTGAGTCATTGATGTTTGGTGAAATTTGCATTTTATATGATCGTCACTATGTATTTTGATGACAAAACTAGCTTCTGCGTTCGCCTTCACCAGAACGAATTGCTCACGACTTAATCACTTCGTTACTAGAAAAAGGATTTTAATATGGACGCAAAACCTATTTTTTAGCCAAACTTATGATTTTCTGCTAAAATCTCTCTTTAAACAGTTTTTGACTGACATTTCGTAACTTATTAAACGAAGAGATATTTAAATTGCTTGGGCTTTCTTCAAGACTTTCAAACATACACAAGCAATTAGCACATATTTTAGAGCATTTAGAGGAATGATACGAGCAGCTATATCGTTTATTTGGCTTTTCGAGACACCTGTGGTATCAGTTAGTATTTGAACGTTTATTGTTTGTTGCGGTATGTGACAGTACTCTATCCTTTTAGGCATGCCATAAGTCTAACTTGAGTACTTGCTTTTGGTACCTAAATCTAACATTATTTGTTGTATGATGTATGGTTATTAAGGCCAACAATTTCTGTTAAACTATTTTGACCACAACCCGATTCTTGGATCATTAAAGTTGGCCAAAATCGCATTTTTGAATATTTAAGACTCGATTGATATTATCGTTATTTTATTTCTTTGAATCGGTGTTAAGACGTAGATACAACATCCTTAAATTGTGTAACAGTTATCATGGATTTACAATTATTAAATTAAATACAGTGAGAATAATTAAGAGAATTAAAATAAAATTTATAATTTATAGTTAAAATTAAAACTAATAACTATATCTACGTGTTAACATGTTTTGTTTTATTTTAAAAGAGATCAGGATAACAAATTGTAAGGTGCCTATTAAAGTCTTCATTCTTGCACGGCCGTAAAAAGTTTATTAAAAGGTATGAAGTGGGTGCATAGGCCTCACTATTTTTTCTTTAAACCGAAGACTGAAAGATTAGTAAAAAAAAAATACTAATGAAGCGTTTAGAAAATGGAATTCTTAGAAAACTGAAAACTAAGACATTCAAAGTGTAAAAATATTTTTTTATAATATTTCAGACTTGTTTACCTGTATACAGTTAATATGAGCTTAACACTAGCTTTCCTTATCCCTCCTTTTGTGCTTAACAATTATTTTTAATTTTGATGTCTCGTCGGCTTATTGATTTTTTATGTTCGTATGTATCTGCAATTTTTTCCTATTCAAAATATTTCTGATTCCACTACAGCTTATATGATTTAATTGTAGTATCAACTGTTGGAATGTATACATACGTAGTGCAAGGGATTCTACAAATTTACCAAGCACTGATTTATTTTTAATGGATAGTGTTTTTTAGGATAGTTTTTTGTATAAGAAAATTATTCGCAACGGAAACTGTTATTTAAAATTCTCTGTTGACGTAGAAATTACTCAGATTTTTTGTGTCGTCTCGTAGAGTTCCATACTCACTTTTTACCTTGGACAAACTCTTAGGGTTTTATAAATTATATTTTATTTCTTTGATTTTTTAATTAAACAAAATTAAAATAAATAAAATTCAATCTTTTTGAAAAATTTTCGAAGATTCGAAAATTCAATTTCGAGGCTACGATTAAAAAATTTGCACTTATTTGCCGAATGTTTCCCTTTGGTTTTCTGTTTTTTACTCCAATTCTAAAATATTTTAACAATTTCCAAAAAAAAGCCTTTATTCTGCCTATTTTCATTCTTTTTTAAAATTTGGGTTCGGACTTTGATATTGAGGGATATTTAAAGACATGTGTAGCATAAGTATTAAGCTCTAATCCTTTTGCGTAATATTCCTTTGAATAATATCCCACGCGCCTTTCGCACGATCGTTTACCGCTAGTACGACAAGCCCAACCAAACCAAACCCTCTCAACAGCAACAACAAGTAAGCGAACGCTTAGCAACTAGTTGTGTATTTGTATTTACCCCATAAAAACAGTTCACTGACCCAAAAACTTTTTTTTTGTTGATTTTTCTTTCCTACCATCACTTTGGGCTTGTGTTTGCTTTTTTCGTTTTGTATTTCATTCGGCTCACAAGCAGCCAAAATTGACTGACCGCTCATTTAAAAGCTTCCAACATCG
Organism: Eumerus sabulonum; assembly: GCA_951905685.1. Lineage (NCBI taxonomy): Eukaryota > Metazoa > Arthropoda > Insecta > Diptera > Syrphidae > Eumerus > Eumerus sabulonum. The sequence goes on from OX645060.1 coordinate 15,748,854, forward strand.
CAGTAAAGCAAAGCTTCCCACCGTAAGTGTCAAGTGTGCGTGGGGAATCTATACAGAGCAACTCTCATTCATAACCTCTAAAACAGCAATCGTGGTCAAAGAGAAATACCCTACGCCAGGTGTAAGTGAGTAACTCGTCTGTGCATAGGATGACCGTGTATGCACGTGTCCAGTGTGGAATAAGCCACCCTTTTACGTGCCGTGCATATTGTATGGAAGAGCGAATAAAAGCGTCTTGAACTGCCTATTGTCATATTAGACTTTTTATGTCAGTCAGGCCAAACGAGTCGTAATGACGATATGCGAATATCAAACTTACGATAGTCAAAGTTCTTCATTCGCCTTCGTCTCGATCCGTTCCTTATGCGGTCTAGGTAGGTAGGTAGGTTCTCGTATGTACCGTGTACGTTTTGTACATTCTTTCTTCGTTACGGATGGGCATGCGGAAAAATGAAAGAAAAAAGCTAAGAAGTATCTACATATTTACCCGTATCTATAGCCCCAGGCACGACTGCGACGACTACGACGGCCACAAAAATCCCACAAATCTGTGCCAACCATCAGGCTCCCCCGGACTCATCTGGCCCATCCAATCCACTTACCAACCAACCAACCAGCCAACCAATTGATCCCCTGCCTTCCGTTGCTCACATCTCCCTCTGGCTACAAGCTCATAACTGAGCCAAACGAAACCAGTATACTGGTATCTACCTGTATCTATATATCTACGCTTCTATTTAGTAGTGTACGTTCGTACACTGTTGATCGCGGAAGTATGTCAGCAGGTCTTTTGAATAACGGTACTCATTTTTATGTGTGATGGCTTTAATGATTATCGCTTTGATTCTTCTCCTCTCATTCTCGCACAGATACACTTGCACTCACACTAGCCCGCCAAGTCAACTGAACATTGGTATTGGTGAGGATCATTCATCAGTCTGCACAAGTATGACCTAACTTGTTTACACTACCAATGGTATGACGCCAACCACCAAACCTGTCGAAAGCGAAATTTATTTTGAATTTGTCTAAATTGCTTATTTTCTTTGTTGTTGTTGTTCTTTTTGTTGCTTTTTCATTTTCTTACAGTTGGTCATACTGACACAATCAGTCTGTTGTGTGCTGTTCGTATCGGACTGATCTTCTTTTACCTCTTTCGTATGGTTCATACTCCCTGTTCGGATGCTTTTAGGCCTACTCGTACTACTGTTTCTACTTCTGATGATCATGATCTTGGTGCTGTTGGTGACTTTATCGAATGCGTGTTATCCGACCCAACCCCTTTTCAGGTCGTACACAACATTGGATATTAGGATTATTCTCTATAAACTATATAGAAAGAGAGTGAGAGAGAGCGAGAGATAGAGTGAAGAATAAAATCATTTTTGACCTAAATTCCAAAATTCAAGTTAAGAACTTGTTTTTGTTGTCATTTCTGTATTTTCTTTTATTTTTTTTTTCATTTGATTTAATAACAAAATCCATTTGAATATTTTTCGACCAATTTGACATCGACTAGCCCTAATTAGTTAATGTGTCGTGCTAGTCGTTAGGCTTTTAGCTCAAGCCAATGATCCTAGATATTTGATTAGCATGTAGGCAATCAAATCAAATATCATTTTAGCTATTTAGGTCTGTTTAGATTGTTTTTTTATTTTATTTTTGGTTTGTCTGCCTGCAGGGCTTTTGTTGGCTATAATCGATTTGGTTTCCAGGTAAGCAGGTGCTCAGCAGCTGTGGTCCATTGTCATGGTCCTAAGGCAAGTCGGCTTTTGTCTTGTTTTTTTTTTTTTCCTACTCTTTCTACTTATAAGTTTGACATAGTTGATATTGATGAATGAGCGCTGTAGGTGGTAGATAAGTTTGATGACACACTGATTGAAGCTTTGGGCTATACTAGTCAGAAGTGTTAATTTTTTAAGCACCAATCTACACATAAGCTACGGATATTTGTGCTGTTGGGGTTTTATTAAAATAGATGACGTGGATGGATCCACGGATCACGGTCTTGCTTACCCGCTCTTTTCGGATTATTCCGAATGATTTGCTGACCGATGAATAAGAAATTTATTTTGGGCATGTCAGCTTCATGATCTGAAACATACATCGACCTTGCACCATCATTAGCTAAATGAATGATTAATTCCAAGTACAAATAGATAACTGCTAGAACAGAAAACAGCTCAGGTGAGGCCTATTTTAGGAAATCATTGTAATTTGTAGCAAGCCGACCATTATTAGGTTCCAACTGCGTTCCAAATTTCTTCTAACTACTATTTTAATGAGTTAGAAAGTGCACATTTGTACATGAATAGATAACCTACTAATGCCGTTGTTAACAACATTTAAAACTAAACGATTAATTCCAATCTAACCTAATGAGTCTTACTAGAAAATAAAAGTATGGACTTGTGCCTCGTGTAAATAGCCCGGAGGTAAACAAGATTCATTTTTTACGATTGAATTTTTTTTTTGACTTTTAACTGCAACGTAGAAAGCAATTAACGCGGGTTTTCCTCTTTTTTTCAGCACATAACATTGGTAGTAAGCGTTAAGCTCTTATTAACTGTTTAAGATATTTGTTAGATGGAAGTACCTAACAGCTGCTCTGGTCTTGCCCTCAATTTAAATGATTTCCTTTTCATATTCTTCTTCTTAGTGGGCGCTACAGTTCAGGGTGAACCTGGGCCTCAACCAACATGCCCCTCCATATAGCACGATCTTTCGCTAGCCTTTTCCATTGCCGCACACCCAGTTGGCTGAGGTCCCCTTCCACCTGTGTGCGCCATCTTAAGTGCGGCCGTTCTCTGCTTCTTCGTCCCTCGGGGTTGGATTCAAAGACTCTCCGGGCTGGAGCTGTGATGTCCATTCGCTCTACATGGCCCAGCCATTTTAGGCGTTGAATCCGCAGACGCCTGACTAGGCTCATGTCGCTGTACAGCCCGTAAGGCTCGTGGTTGAATCTTCTCTTCCATCCCCCGTCTGCGTTTATAGGCTCAAAAATCACGCGCAAAATCTTTCTCTCGAACCGACCAAGGGCCTCCTCATCCGCTTTTGATAGTGTCTATGCTTCTGCGCCGTACAACAGGACCGGGATGATAGGGGTCTTATATAGAGTCAACTTTGTCGCCCGGGAGAGGGCCCTATTACTCAGTTGCCTCCTGAGCCCAAAGAAACAGCGATTGGCAAGAGTGATTCTGCGTTTGATTTCGGAACTGATGTCGTTGTTCCAGGTCCCTGCGGAGCCAAGGTAGACGAAGTCCTTAACTACCTCGAACTTATATCGGCCTATACAAACGTTCTGGCCGAGACGTCGGTGTTGAGCGTCCTTTTTTGATGACAGCATATACATATACATTTGGAGAGCACCGTGGCGCAGTGGGTAGTGTGTTGGCCTCTGACGCAGATGACACGGGATCGAATCCTGACACAGCCATGTCATCGAACGTGTTTTTCACGGTGTTTCTCCTCAGCGGGGTTCTGACAAAACCCCCTGTAGTAAAATTGTCATGAAAAGCTTCTCGAAATTCGCCGTTTGGAACCGGCAATAAACTGTAGGTTCCTTTCACCTATGCGAAGATTAAATCCCACACAACATGGGTGATTGAGAGAAGCTCGGCTCAGGTCCATCATGGACTGTAACGCCAACATACATACACATACTCAATACTCGCAAACGCCTCATTGACATCTCGCTGTGATCTACCTATTATGTCAATATCGTCGGCGTATGCAAGGAGTTGCGAGGATTTGAAATAGATTGTGCCTCTTGTATTGGCCAATGAATTTTGCACAATCATTTCCAATATGATGTTGAAGAAATCACACGACAGCGCATCGCCCTGCCTAAATCCTTTTTTGACATCAAAACTATCGGTAAGGTGTTCACCGATTAGGATGGAGCAGCGAGCATTCTCCAAAGTCATCCTGCATAGTCTGACGAGTTTAGCAGGTATGTCAAAGGTAGACATAGCGTTGTATAGCTCATCTCTAATTACGCTGTCGACAAATAGGTGGTGAGTGTCGACCTGAAATTCATTGGTTTTTCCAGTATCTGCCGTAGTGTGAAGATTTGGTCGATGGTGGACTTCCCTGGTCTGAATCCGCACTGATAAGGACCTTTTCATATTGTCCTGGATAAATGTACATATTGATTAGTGGAGTTTTATTAGTGTGAACATATGAACATACAAAAATAGCTCCAATTTTAAGCCCACATGTTGATCTTTTGGTATCTTCAATTACTTACTTCACCAAGAGCCTTTAATTCGTTAATTTTTTAGTTAATATCCAGCAATTCTTTTTTCGTAAAACATATTAGGAAAAAAATTTAGGAAAAGCCTAAGCGATGTTAGTGACCTAAATTTACCTTTTCTAGAAAAACAAACGTTTTAACCTGACCATATACTATATTATCCCTTTTTGAGGATTCAGCATTAAAAAAATGGACTGGATACTGCTAACAGATTTATTCTTTCAAAAGTTGTCCAGATTCTTAGGATGCCAAATGGCTCTCTATAACTATACAGATGATGCGTATCAATCAGTGGAAACTTAATGAATTAGAAAGAAAGCCCTATAAGCACTTTGTTTAGATTTGCGAACTTTTCTTAAGCATGTAATGTTCTTTAGGTATTTGGTTAGATAGGTTAAGGACTAATATTTCCAATTTTTGATATGGAGATGAGGCTATTATGGGCTTAAAAAAAAAAAAAATTGTTTAAATCATGAACAGTAAGTTGGAAGGAGATTTTCTAAATCCTCGTCCTTCATTACTGTCATTATTGTGAATGCATATGTAAGGATTGGCGTTCTTAAATTGTCACTTTTACTTACTTACTTACGTTGATGGCGCTACAGATCGGGGTGAACCAGGGCCTCAACCAACAAGCCTCTCCAGCCGGCCCGATCTTCGGCCAGCCGCTTCCAGTGCCGCACGCCCAGTTGGTTGGGGTCCCCTTCCACCTGTGCGCGCCACCTTAAATGCGGTCGTCCTCTGCTGCGTCGTCCCTCGGGGTTGGGGTCGAAGACTCTTCGGGCCGGAGCATTGATGTCCATTCGCTCTACATGGCCTAGCCATCTTAGACGTTGAATCCGAAGACGTCTACCCAGGCCGATGTCGCTGTACAGCCCGTACAGTTCTTGGTTGAATCTCCTCCTCCATTCTCCGTTTACACAAACGGGACCGAAGATTGCACCCAGAATTTTCCTCTCGAAACGTCCAAAAGCCTCTTCACCCGCTTTTGATAACGTCCAAGTCTCAGCGCCGTAGAGGAGGACCGGGATGATTAAGGTTTTGTGGAGGGAAACCTTAGTTTTTCGAGAGAGGGCTCTACTACTCAATTGCCTCTTGAGCCCGAAGAAGCAGCGATTGGCAGGAGTTATTCTGCGTTTTGTCTCAGCGTTGGTGTCGTTTCTGCTTGTCACTACCGAGCCAAGGTAGACGAAGTCCTTGACTACTTCAAAAATATAGCTGCCGAAGGTGACGTTCTAACCAGGACGTCGGTGTTGTGCGTCTTTCTTGGATGACAGCATATATTTGGTCTTGTCCCCATTTACCCTTAGACCCACTTTCGCCGCTTTTGCTTCAATGCTTGTGAACGCCTCATTGACGTCTCGCTTTGTTCGTCCAATAACGTCAATGTCATCTGCGTAGGCAAGCAATTGTGTGGACTTGAAGTAGATCGTACCTCTTGTATTGGCCGCAGAGTCCCGCACGATCCTTTCAAGAATAATGTTGAAGAAATCACATGACAGTGCGTCACCCTGTCTAAAACCTTTAACATCAAAGGGGTCAGTTAGTTCACCTCCGACCTCAATGGAGCAGCGAGAGTTTTCCATAGTCATCCTGCGTAGTCTGGCGAGTTTGGCAGGAATGTTAAAACATGACATGGCTCTGTATAGCTCGTCTCTATGAACACTGTCATACGCGGCTTTAAAGTCGACGAAAAGATGGCGCGTGTCGACCTGGAATTCATGGGTCTTCTCCAAGATCTGCCGTAGTGTAAATATTTGGTCTATCGTGGATTTTCCTGGCCTGAAACCGTACTGGTAGGAACCTATCAGATTGTCCACGAACGGTTTCAGGTACTTACACAGTACGGCAGAAAGGATCTTGTACGCGATGTTCAGGAGGCTTATCCCTCTGTAATTGGCGCAGTCATAGGGGTCTCCTTTCTTATGGACCGGGCAAACGATACTGAGATTTCATTCATCGGGCATGCGTTCTTCCGACCATATCTTGCAGATGAGTTGGTGCATGTTCCTAACCAGCTCATCGCCAGCTGCTTTAAATAGCTCCGCGGGGAGTCCGTCTGCTCCAGCAGCTTTATAAGACTTAAGTTTCGATACCGCTATCTTAACATCGTCTAGGTCGGGTGGACAGGATTCTCTTTCGTCTTCGTCCATTGTGAATGGTTCGCTCTGCCTGACGGCGGCATTTTGACTATCATCGCCGTTATACAGTCTGCAGAAGTTCTCCTTCCGCAATCTCAGCATCGACTGTGCCTCCACTACTAGTTGTCCGTGCTCATCCCTGCAGGCATCTGCTCTGGCTTTATAGCCTTGGCATGTTCGTTTTACCTTCTGGTAAAATTTTCGAACGTCGTTCCTGCCATAACATTTCTCCATCTCCTCGATCTCGCGCTTCTCGTGCTTCTTTTTCTTTCTCAGAAGCGCATGCTCCTCCCTCCTTTTCTGTTCATAGAGTTCGCGGGCAGCTCTCGTCCGTCCGATGCAATGTGGCCATGTATGCATTCTGTTTCTCTACATGGGCCTGTCTGCGGTCATCATCAAACCAGGGGTCTCTAGACGGTGGTGGCTGGAAACCGAGTATATTTGAGGCGGCCTCTCTAATGGCTTTCTGGCAACGACTCCATTGCTGTCCTATGGTTTCCGCAGATTGCATCGGGACCTGAGAGAGCTTGAGGGAGACTTGATCGGCGAAGGTCCTGGCGGTCTCCTGCGATTGCAGCTTTCCGACGTTCAATTTTGGTGTTCTTACTCAACTCCGTTGGTTCCGGGAAATTCGCATACGTACCTTGGCTGCAACAAGGTAATGATCCGAGTCGATGTTGGCTCCTCGAAAGGTTCGGACATCTAGGATGCTGGAGGAGTGTCTGCCGTCGATCGCAATATGATCAATTTGGTTGATTGTCGATTGATCGAAAGACCGCCAGGTCCCCTTATGAATGTTGAGATGTGGGAATCGTGTACTTGTTACTATCAGGTTATGTCCCGCCATAGGGTCCACTAGCCTTAGTCTGTTTTCTGACGTGGTGTTCAAAGATAGCTTCCTTACCCAGCTTCGCATTGAAATCTCCTAGAACGATTTTGGTGTCATAGGTGGGACATTGCGCATACGTTCTGCCTAGGAGATCATAGAAGTCGTCTTTATGCCGGTCATCTTTCTCCTCTGTGGGGGCGTGGACACATAGTAAGCTTATATTGCCGAGGTTGGCCTTGATGCGGATAGTTATGAGGCGTTCGCTTACATACTGGAAGCTTAAGACTTTTTTCCCGAGCCTGCCTCGAACAACAAATCCGCATCCGAATAAGCGTTGTTTATTTTCTCTGTAGCAGTTTCCGTAGTATATATCACAGTTTTCCATCCGCTTTTTGCCTGGCCCATCCCATCGCACTTCTTGGAGCGCGGTAATGTCTGCCTTATAGCAGTCCAAAGAGTTGACCAGTTGATCGGCTGCACTAGGATTCGAGAGAAACTCTACTGAATTTTCACGTTGGTTGTGGTTTTTCAGCAAATGCTCCATGCCTTCATGGTGTTATATTAGAATTACACGCACAGAGTATGAATGCATACTATTAGAAAAACTTGAAAAAGCTGGATTTCTAGGGCTTATGCTCGATTGGCTTCAATCACACCTATCAAACCGATGTCAAAGAGTGAAGTTTGATGTTACGAGGAGTGAACTAGGTTTTTTTTTAAATTTTAGTGTTCCTCAAGGCTCTGTACTGGGACCTATTTTATTCCTTGTGTGTATCAACTCTTTGTTCTTTTGCGTACGGCTCTCCTAGTGCACTGGATCTTGTAGCCTATATTAGTTAGGATCTAAGCCTTATACGTAATTAGTTCGCTAGGCGTCATTTAAGCATAAGTTCGAAAACTAAAATTATGTATTTCAATTTATCTTCCTCGGCTCGAGCCTATGCGGATGTATATTTTCATGTGCCGAAATGTCCAAGGTTCAAACTATCAAGTTGTAAGTGTGATGCTGACCTAATTTTTCCACCTTTCCTTAGCAGTGTACACTGTTATGAAAAATGCTTCCTAATAGAGAAAGTAAACGAGTTTAGACACCTGGGTCTCCTGATTGATGCTAAGATGTCATTCTCTAGCCATACTGTAGCTTTAAGAAAATACTCTTGCAGTACTCTACGGATTTTCTTTTATCGATTCTTTTTTTAGGGTTCCGTACCCAAAGGTAAAACGGAACCCTATTACTAATACTTGGCTGTCCGTCCGTCCAAAAAATCCTGCCTGCAACCAAGATCTGTCATTTGATGAGGTAACATACATAGTCTCTTTCATATTTATATATACAGCTGGTACGGAACCCTTCGTGCGCGAGTCCGACTCGCACTTGGCCGGTTTTTTTCTTTTTTTTTATAGTTACACCCTCACTCAAGGCTAATGCCTTCTAACGTTTTGAACGTTGTGCGAGCGATGGTAATAGGGGGAGGGAGAGTTTCGTGCAGGTTGATGTTTTTGACATTTTGACACACAATCTGAACGGAGTGCAGTGGTTTTTTGGATCGTAGATGTTCGTTCATGACTCTCAGGGGTGGTTTGTCCTAGACAGGACGAGAGCCGACCAAAGTTCGCGTTGGTTATAATTCACAGTAATTTATTCATGCATTTTTGGTGTTAATATTGCTTACGCAGAGGATGAATTTCAATTGAACATATACTGTGAGTGTTATGCCTGCAGCAGTACGTTTGGTCGCTTTCCATTCACAACTGTGTTGCATACTTTTTTCCGTATAGTAATTGATTTTTCGTGGCTATGAAACGAATTTGAACTATAGACCTTCCGCTCGACGGTCGATGATGTTAACCATCTGAGAAATGTCTGTTCAAAAAAGTTATTAAAAACCATTTACTATGGCATTTTTCATTCCAAACTTTTTGGGGAGGGGCTTATAAGAAATGAAAATGATGCCTTTACTTACTCTACAGAAAAGTGTTATAAGGATAATGTCCTTCAAGAACCGTCGCTGGGCCAGTTTTTCACTCTTTCAAGATATGAAAATTCTTCCAGTTCGTCGCCTGTATTGCTTTAGAGTTCTTAAGACGTTCTTTAAAACATCAGGATATCTTAATTAGAATCATTTCATTTCATTTCATTTCATTATGTCGTCACCGTACCTCCTTTCCGTACATCTGCTTTTCGTAACTTTTATTTGGATTTGTCGTGCCGATTAAAATAGACAGATAATACGTGTGAGGGAGCCGTGGTGCAGCGTTTAGTGTGTTGGACTCTGACGCACGATGAGCGAGTTCGGATACCGATAACTCCAACGCCATCGAATGTTTATTTCGCGCCGTCCCTCCCCGGCGGGGTACTGGACTTGCCACGACTCCTCGACTCACGCCGTTCGGAATCGGCATTAAATTGTAGGTCCCTTCCACCTATGTGAAAAATGAAAATCACACACAGCATGGGTGATTAAGAGAAGCTTGGCTCTGGTCTTTCATGGGCTGTAACGCCACCAAAGAAGAAGAAGGCAATACTTGTAGAATACTGAGATTTTTACCCAAAAAAGCCTACAAACAAATTAAAGTTTTTTTATCCTGCCAACTTGACACCTGTTACGCATGGGGCCATATAATTTACTTGTTTTACTGGTCCTTAGTAGCACTTTCGTCAGTTTATTAATTTTTTGTTGTACCTACATTCAATAATTTGGGGATTTCTATTGTCTTTTTGATTTATTGTATTAGAATCATCTTCTTCTTCTTAATGGGCGCTACAGTTCGGGGTGAACCTGGGCCTCAACAAACATGCCCCTCCATCTAGCACGATCTTTCGCTAGCCTTTTCCATTGCCGCACACCAAGTTGGCTGAGGTCCCCTTCACCTGTGTGCGCCATCTTAAGTGCGGCCGTCCTCTGTTTCTTCGTCCCTCGGGGTTGGATGCAAAGGCTCTCCGGGCTGGAGCTGTGGTGGCCATTCGCTCTACATGGCCCAGCCATCCTAGGCGTCGAATCCGTAGACGCCTGACTAGGCTCATGTCGCTGTACAGCCCGTAAAGTTCGTGGTTGAATCTTCTCCTCCATCCCCCGTCTGCGTTTATAGGCCCAAAAATCACGTGCAAAATCTTTCTCTCGAACCGACCAAGGGCCTCCTCATCCGCTTTTGATAGTGTCCATGCTTCTGCGCCGTACAACAGGACCGGGATAGTAAGGGTCTTATGTAGAGTCAACTTTGTCGTTCGGGAGAGGGCTCTATTACTCAGTTGCCTCCTGAGCCCAAAGAAACAGCCATTGGCAAGAGTGATTCTGCGTTTGATTTTGGAACTGATGTCGTTGTTCCAGGTCACTGCGGAGCCAAGGTAGACGAAGTCCTTAACTACCTCGAACTCATATCTGCCTATACAAACGTTCTGGCCGAGACGTCGGTGCTGAGCGTCCTTTTTTGATGACAGCAGTTGATGAAAGCTTTGCCCTCGTTTACCGCCAGACCAACTTTCGCCGCCTCCATCTCAATACTCGCAAACGCCTCATTGACATCTCGCTGCGATCTACCTATTATGTCAATATCGTCGGCGTATCTAAGGAGTTGCGAGGATTTGAAATAGATTGTGCCCCTTGTATTGGCCAGTGGTTTTTGCACAATCGTTCCCAATATGATGTTGAAGAAATCACACGACAGCGCATCGCCCTGCCTAAATCCTTTTTTGACATCAAAACTATCGGTAAGGTGTTCACCGACTAGGATGGAGCAGCGAGCATTCTCCAAAGTCATCCTGCATAGTCTGACGAGTTTAGCAGGTATGTCAAAGGTAGACATAGCGTTGTATAGCTCGTCTCTAATTACGCTGTCGTATGCGGCTTTGAAGTCGACAAATAGGTGGTGAGTGTCGACTTGAAATTCATTGGTTTTCTCCAGTATCTGCCGTAGTGTGAAGATCTGGTCGATGGTGGACTTCCCTGGCCTGAATCCGCACTGATAAGGACCTACCAGCTTATTTACACAAGGCTTCAGGCGTTCACACAAAACAGTAGAGAAGATTTTGTAGGCGATGTTAAGGAGACTTATTCCTCTATAGTTGGCGCAATCAGAGGGGTCTCCTTTCTTGTATTAGATTATAGTTATAAAATATACATTTACTTACTTACTTACTTACTTAGGTGGCGCTACAGTCCGTGGTGAACCTGGGCCTCAACCAACAAGCGTCTCCAGCCGGCACGGTCTTTGGCCAGCTGTTTCCAGTGCCGCACGCCCAGTTGGTTGAGGCCCCCTTCCACCTGCGTGCGCCACCGCTGTGGCGGCCGTCCTCTGCCGCGCCTTCCTTCCGGAGTGGATTCGAAGACTTTTCGGGTCGGAGCTGTATCTTCCATGCGCTCTACATGGCCTAGCCACCTTAGACGCTGTATCCGTAGACGTCGTACCAGGTCGATGTCGCTGTACAACCCGTACAGTTCTTCGTTATATCTTCTCCTCCATACACTGCTTGAACAAACGGGACCGTAGATAGTGCGCAGAATTTTCCTCTCGAAACGACCAAGGGCATCTTCATCCGCTGGGATGATCATTAACCTTGAGGCCCATCTTAGCCGCTTCTACCTCAATGCTCACGAAAGCCTCATTGACGTCTTGCTGTTTTCGTCCAATTACGTCAATATCGTCGGCGTACGCAAGCAATTGCGTAGACTTGAAATAAATCGTACCTCTTGTGTTGGCCAGTGATTCTTGCACGATCTTTTCAAGCACGATGTTGAAAAAGTTGCATGACACCTTGCGCGGCACCTTGCCTAAATCCTTTTTTAACATCAAAGGTCTCGGTTTGCTCATTACCGACCTTAATGGAGCAGCGAGAATTCTCCATTGTCATCCCGCTCAGTCGGACGAGTTTGACAGGGATGTTAAAACTAGACATGGCTTTGTACAGCTCGTCTCTATATACGCTGTCATACGCGGCCTTGAAATCGACGAAGAGGTTGTGAGTGTCGATTTGGTATTCCTGGGTCTTCTCCAAGATCTGCCGTAGCTTAAATATTTGGTCCATTGTGGTTTTACCTGGCCTGAAACCACACTGATAAGAGCCGATCAGGTTATCCACAAACGGTTTCAGGCGTTCACACAATACGGCAGAGAAGATCTTATATGCGATGTTAAGGAGACTTATTCCCCTATAGTTGGCGCAGTTATAGGGGTCTCATTTCTTATGGACCGGGCAAACGATGCTGAGATTCCATTCGTCGGGCATGCTTTCCTCCGACCATACCTTGCAGATGAGATGGTGCATGCACCTTACCAGCTCATCTCCAGCCGCCTTGAAAAGCTCAGCAGACAGGCCGTCTGCGCCAGCGGCTTTATTAGACTTAAGTCTTGATATCGCTATTTTGACTTCGTCTAGGTCGGGTGGACCGAATTCTGTTACTTCGTGGTCCATTGCGAATGGCTCGTTCTGCCTGACAACGGTATCTTGTCTATCATCGCCGTTATACAGTCTGCAGAAGTGGTCTTTCCAAATCCTCAGCATCGACTGCGAATCTATTACCAGTTCTCCATTTTCATCCCTGTAGGCCGCCGCTCTGGCTATAAAGACCAAGTAATCGCGGATGTAAGACATATTGGTCTTGACAACTGGAAGCAGCGTGCCCGGGTACGTCAAGGATGGAAGGCAGCTATAGCTCAGGCTCAGATCCTCCATGGATCGCTGGCCTGATAAGTAAGTAAAGGAGCTTCGCACGCTACGCTCGCTTCGCTCCAATAAATTTGACATTTTCTGGTTTTTTGTTGCAGTTGCCATCAACTGTAGCGCGTCGGGATCGTTTGTTGTACTATTATTCTATATCCAAGGTCATTTGGCTTGATTTGTTGCATACAAAAGGTTGTCTATATCATTCTCTATATTATAATGCCCATTGCCCATATTTTGAGCTGGGGCACATCGCTCTATTATCATCCATAAAACCGTCCGTCTAATAACGTATGGATCGATTTAGTCCAAACCTCAGCATCTTAGCTCGTTCACAACAACCTAAAAAAAGTATCTAACAAAACCCTTACAAGATCGTCGCTCGCTATGGTATACGGACGTCCGATTAATGTATTCATAAACGATCCACTCCCACTTTCGCTGTCGCATCCCGTCGTGAGCTTACAGCCAAGCCAATTAATTTATTCAAGCAAACATATCGAACTAGACAACAAGAACTACAATAGCTTATGGGTCAAGCAGAGAATGCTTGATTTACGTGTAGGTATGTGCTTACTCTTCCATCTCTGGCAAGCTGGATTTTCAGCTTTCGATAGTGCGTTGCAACGTATGATTAGAGCTAATTAGGTCCGCATGAACTGGTTCCATAATGCATGCTTACGATTTTAATCTCGCTCTCTCTTCCCATGAGTATTCAAGATTCTAAAATGTTTTATGTTTTTCTTCTTTTTGTTTTTAGATAAAATCATGTGTCCCCCCCAAGGCGAGAAGAAAGAATATTTAGTATCTAATCGACACAGAAAAACATCGTGATTGTTCCAATTGAAATTGAAATTTGCCAAGCCACACTCACGCAAGAGTCAAGATAGAAAGGAAAAATCTCCAAAAAACAAAAACAATAAGAAATCAAAGAAAGAAACTTACAAATAGCTAAGATACCCTGCCGATAAGGTGTACAATGAAGTTTTGCAGAATGAACGGGCCAAGCGAATCCGAAGTTGAAAGCCTACTAATGAGTCCGTGTTGGGGACAAACGCAAAACGGAAGTCAAGACCAGTACCTGCTAGACGGACATAAACTACTCCTAGAGCATGATCTCGACTCACTGCCCAGTGATTCTGAACAGAAAGGCAGTTCACTGGACGTTCTCGATAACCTGCTCATGAATTCATCCTCCATCGGACTATCGGAACTGAAACCACTGCCACCATTTACCGGTTACACGGGCCATCTATCGATCAATGGCATCTCAGGACATCATTATCATGCAATTGCCCAACGATTGCCCGATGAAAGTAATAATAATTATGTTCAAAGCGCCTACCAAACGTCCACAAGTCAATCTGCCAATTCGAATAATAACAATGGCAATTCGACAGCCGATCAGAATATTGTTTCGTCATCGACATGTCTGCCCGAGACCGTTCTCAGTTCGGACGGTAACGAGGCCTGCCTCTCGGATGTGAAACTCTTTGCCGATAGTCAATTAGAAAGTAAGCTTTACTCAGTCGCCGATAGTTGTGTGATGTCCGATCAAGGACCTGATTCGGTGTCGGGCGTTTATGTTGACATGAATTCGATCGATGATATTGCAGCTATTATTGGATCAGCCATTGCCGATACGACAGTACCGAATCAATTGGAGAACGATGATGGTAATGATACCCGTGATTCGTGGATGGATATCGATGCGTGGATCGATGGCAGTTGTATACAACAGGATGGCAAATTGGTCGTCTCACAACAGGACAGCCTCAGTGACTTTATTCTGCCAAATTCACCCGCTAACACGAGTAATTCCACCCTGCAAAGTCTTCTCACGCACGGTTATATGCCGCTACTACAGAATCGCCTACAAAACGGACCGCCACTTGGTGCCATCAAAGGCGAGGCGCCTAGCTCTACCTCATACTGCAACGAATTGACATCCTCAACGTCGACCAGTCCGCCCGGCTCTGTCGTCTCAACAACCGACAATCTACTCATCAACGGCAATGGCGGCAGTGGCAGTCGATATCTCAACTCGAATCCTCCTCAATACTCGACGATTTCAATGTCCAGCAATTCCAGCACCATGAAACCGGATGGTATCTGTAGTCCCGATATTTTAGGCAATTACCCGCATACGACCACCGTAACACCCAGTACGCCGAAGACGAAACGTTCCCGTCCACAAAAGAAATCCTCATCCGGTGCGCATCAACAACAATCGAGCGGCAGTAGCAGTCAGCAACAAATGCAACAAAGCTCGCTCTCACCATCATCGGTCAATTTCAACTCAAACGATCTATCCGGCCTATTAGGTAAAGAGAAGCCTGTTCACCGTTGTAGCATATGCAATCGAGGGTTTTTAAACAAAAGTAATATCAAAGTGCATTTACGGACGCATACCGGCGAGAAACCGTTTCGATGCGACGTCTGCGCCAAGGCGTTTCGACAAAAGGCTCACTTGCTCAAACATCAACAGATACATAAGAGAATTGGGCGTGATTGACACGATGATCTGACACAATTGTGTTGTCGTTTGTGAAAAAAAAAAAAAAAACGAAAAAAAAAAAAAATCATAACGCAAAACAAGCCGAATGAGACCGCTTCACATGCACCCTATTATCACAGTACCTACATACGTACTACATAAGTAAAGAGATTTTTCTATCCCGTCACCCCCTAATCCGTGCTTTAGTACAATTAGAGGCAAACCCTATAGAATTCGATCTTTTCAATGCAATTTTTGAAGTTTTCCAAAACTTGATCACTCATCAATCGATTGACGTTTGACATTTGTTTCGAATATCAATTGATTCGAATATCAAGTTTTCGAAAACTCCAATTGGATGTAGGGCGTAGTGTGAATGTTGAATTTGATGGCATTGTATTTGTAAATTCGTTGTTGTTGGTTGCTTTTGGTCTCTAAGGATTAGTTTACTGTTATTGCTTATTGTTTGTTTGTTTTTTTCTTCTTTTTATTTCTTTGTAGACCGTTATTTCTAGTCGCTATCTTTTGAAGAACAAACTAAATACTCACAGGAAGCTCTTAAACGTTTGACAGACAATTTGGTGCTGTCAAGGTGATTGTTTCCTGCTGCAGTTTTAAGCTGTCAAAAAGGATTTCATACCGTTATACTCCTGTTTTCGTTCCGCATTTTAGCGGCGTTCAGACTCTAAATAATGCCTAGGCGTTTACACCATACAACTTGCTTGGCAGACTTCATTTGCGATAGGAATTTCGAAGTGTTCAAATGGCGGCACGTGCTCTTGTAAGACGGATGACTATAGACGAAATACTCGAAAATGAAGAACAAGAGCTAGAAAAAAAGATATAAAGCGACTGTGGGTTAAACGATGGGTCAGACAACCTAATAAATTCTCATCAGTTCGCATGAAGCCAAACATCCACCTTAGAATTTAATCTCTTATAGCTCGAGTTCACTCTTCGTAAGCACACAATTCCACAAATACCCAAACCTGGACAGAGACGTCACGTTCGACTCGTTTGATGCACTGTCCGACTCCATTCAAAGAATTGTTTCCCTGTTTCCTCGCACTGAAATCGTTACAGCGGGCGATTTCAATGTTCACAATTCTCAGTGGCTTCGACATTCTGGACAGACAATACCCGAAGGAAGGTATGTCGAAATTTACGCTGAGTTGAATCAATTAACCCAGCTATTCCGGATGTTGCCAGTCATACCGCCAACACCTTGGACCTGATAAATACACTTTGAATGTATTATCTCCTCTAGGCTCATCTGACCACTCTGTCATATCAGCTAAGTTCCCATACTCACTCCACTCAGTTAAGGAAGAGCTCCTAAAAGAATAATATGGGAATATAAGAAAGCTAATTGGTGCGGCCTTAACAACTTCTTTCGGAGCTTTAACTGGTCGTTGTGCTTCTTCGACAACGACGTGGACGCCGCGGCTGTTATGATTACTGGCATTATCAACACTGGCATAAGCAATCTTTTCCCATATAGGGTAAAAAGTCTAAAGCCGGTGGATAATGCGTGGTTTGACTGGAGCTGCAAAGAGGTTATCAGGTTGAGAGAGATAAGTTTTCGGAATTATAGGACAAACACCACTGAGGAAGACCGAAAAAGATACATATATACTAGCCAGAAATGACTGTAACTCCACATTCGACGAGCCAATTTTTTACATGACCAAGAACTGAGGCGTAAAATTCTACAATGTCCCAAGGGTAGCAGAAGTTGCTGGTCTTTCGTTAAAAACATCAAAAACTCCGTATCGTCGTCTATACCCACGCTCATTCACATCGACATTCCAGCTGTCAAACCCTTGCCACTACGCAGCGAACTCGCAGCTCCCCAAATCATCCTTGTCACCGCCTGTTCTGGAGTACGTTAATTCCACCATGGGACAAATTCACTTCCGTACTCGTGCAGTTGCAAGGGTTCTTATAGAACTTGACATACACAAGTCCGCTGGTCCAGATGGTATTTCCCCAATAATTCTGAAGAGGTGTACTTCTACGCTGGCAAAACCACTGCGTAAGATTTTTCACCTTTCCTACTCTTCTGGGCTCTACCCGAGTAGGTGGAAAACAGCATTTGTCCAGCCCATTCCCAAAAGAGGCGAATCTTCTTCTCTCTCCAATTACCGACCCATTGCACTAACGTCCCTTCTTTCCAAGGTCATGGAAACGCTGATAAATCGTCAGCTAATGAAATATCTCAAATATCTCGAGTTGCAGAAACTCCTCAATGACCGGCAGTATGGTTTCCGCAGCAACAAATCCACTGGTGATTTGATGGTATTTCTCACCGAGAAGTGGAATCATTCGCTCCACCAGGCGGGTGAGAGCAAAGCAGTTGCACTTGATATTTCGATAGCATTTGACAGAGTGTGGCTCGAAGCTCTTTTGTCGAAAATGCGTGCATTCGGGATCGACGACTCTCTTCTTCTATGGATTAGAAACTACATTTCGAATCGTTCAATTCAAGTTGTTTTGGACGGATTCAAGTCTGATACTCACTTTGTATATGCTGGTGTTCCCCAGGGCTCCGTTTGGTCTCCGACACTCTTTCTTACTTTTATAAATGATCTCTTGTCTGTTACTTCTAATCCAATCCACTCCTTCGTTGAAGACAGTACCCTCAGCTTTTCATATTCATCGGAAAGCGAAAAGCTTTCTATCCTGGGTATGTGCATCAGTGACCACCTTTGTTGGAATGATCACATATTTAGTGTCGCCAAGAATGCCGCACACAACATGGGTGATTGAGAGAAGCTCGGCTCAAGTTCTTCATGGACTGTAACGCCAACATACATACATACATACAAGAATGCCGCGAAATGCCTAGGTTCCCTATACAGATGCAAGAAATTCTTCACACCCACCGATCTGGCTACAATTTATAAGGCGTTCATTCGTCCTAAGTTGGAGTTCAGCGCTCATGTCTGGTCTGGCGCATCTAAGACCACATTGCACCTACTAGATAGACCCCAGCATTACCAAAACACTAAATTCGCTGGAACATCGTAGGAATGTATCCTGCCTTTCATTGGTTTATCGTTACTTTCATCGTAAATGCTTTGATGAAATTGCCAGTTGCATTCCGCCCCTTCAAAACTTCTCCCGCGATACACGTCTCTCCCGGAATGCTCATGAATTCACTCTGAAGCCCGTTTTCGGTCGTACTGTCAAATATAGAAATTCTTTCCTCAACCGAACCACTCGAATGTGGAACGCGCTACCTCGTTCGGTCTTCCCCCCTTCATTACAATATGCGGACATTTAAGACCAATGTCAATAGGCAGCTCCTCTCCCTCTCCCTGATCAACCTTCTGCTCGCACAACGTCTATCGTTATAAGGCCTTAGCCTTGAGTGTGCGTGTGACTCCAAAATCAGTAGGTTAGGTTAGGTTAGGTATATGGGTGCCCTATTGACGTAAAGTCAAGACTCACGTAGACTACATTGAGTCCATTGTGCCCACCTGTTTTGTTTAACCCGTTGATACCTATGCATTTACCGTCGAGCTGAACCAGCCAGACGAGGATAAAAATCCCAGTATTCTGTTCAGCCCGATATTACCTACCTCTTCTAGTCCCGAAAGGAAGTATCTTCCCAGGAAAATATTCCTTTTTTGAGCTAGCGCCGGGCATTCGCACACCAGGTGACGAACGAACTCAATTTCCTCTTCGTCCCTGCAGCGTTCTGCAGAAGTCATTGTTGGGCTGGCCTAGTCGAGCTGCATGATAGGATAGCATGCAGTGCCCGGTGAGGGCACCGACTGCCAGTTGAATGTTCCCACGATTGAACTTCAGCAGATTTTCCGTTCTTTTCTTATGTAGAGCGCACTGAGTGGTGCTTTGGCCTCAGCTGAGATCTGCGCAATGTTAGCACCTGATTCCACCCTAGTCAACTCGTCCGCCCTCTCGTTTCCGGAGATATTCATATGACCAGGTACCCAGCAAAGGGTCACCTCATTTACATTGGATATCTCTTCTAACTTCTCCTTGCAGAGTTTGACGAGTTTGGATCTTATCCATGCTGCCTGCAGAGTCTTAATGGCTGCCTGGCTCTCAACATTGATGCTGATCCTTTTTCCTGTGATATTCTCTTTGCTGATCAGGTCCGCCGCCTGCTTGATAGCGAAGATTTCAGCTTGAAAGACACTGCATCCATCATCGAGCCTGTAGGAGCGATGCATATCCCGAGACTCAAAGTAGACTCCGGCACCTGTGCCAACATCCATTTTGGATCCGTCGGTGTAGAGTGCCAGTTCACTTTCCGTGCGTACCAAATCACCGGTCCATTCTTCCCTGCAGGGAATTCTAATAGAGAATCTCCTCTCCCAGGAAGGAAGTCGGGTGACATAGTCCGTTACGGTTCTGAATCTCGAGACGGCCCATCGATCCAAGACTGATGCATGTCCGTGAGGACTCCTTTTCCAGAAACCTGATTCCTGTAATCTTAGCGCAGTTCTGGTTGCGGCGCTCTCGCAGTACAAGTCCAGGGGTGGGAGGTTCAGCATGATTTCCAGGGCCGCCGTTGGTGTGGACTTCATAGATCCCGTCACCGCCAGACAGCCTGCCCTTTGAACCTTTGACACAATCTGAAGATGACACTTTTTCTCAAGCGCCTTCCATCAGACAACCGAGCCATAGACTAGGATAGGTCTTACTACCGCAGTGTACAACCAATGTACTAACCTCGGTTTGAGGCCCCATGTCTTTCCAAAGGCTACCTTGCACGAATATAGTGCCACGTAGGCCTTTTTGATTCTTTCCTCAATGTTTTCTCTCCAACTATGTTTGGAGTCCAGGATTATGCCCAGATATTTCGCAGATTTTCCAGGGATCAGATCTAAACAATTCATACGGGGGTAGGTGCATCTTGGTACAGATCTTTTCTTTGTAAAGAGTACTACCTCTGTTTTCGCCGGATTTACTCCCAGACCTCGCCCCTTGACCCAGCTATCCACTAACATCAGTGCATAGCTTAGTCTATCGCTGAGGACCTTCGGAAATTTTCCAGAGACCAAAATCAGTAACATTGTTAAGAGAATTGAACGAAAATTCACAAGGGGATTTCCGTAACTATTTACAAATGGATGCAGTGACGTATGAAAAGTTCTAGAAAAAAATCTTATTCTTTGTCTGACGTCATATTGTTCATTCCGCTCAAATGTGATGTTCTCTGAAGTCCCAAGCAAAAGTGAAAAAATTCTCTGAAGTTGTACGATAAATCGATCAAGCAAGTCAAAAAGTAGAAAAAGTTTAACTTCCATGCGACAAATCTGACGACATGTTGTAAGAGCGTTTACACTCTACGATTTGGCCCACCAAGCAAGGTGATCAAGTAAATCGTATAGACAAATCGTTGAGTGTGAACGCCGTTTTTAGGGTTCCGTACCCAAAGGTAAAACGGAACCCTATTACTAAGACTTCGCTGTCCGTCCGTCCGTCTGTCACCAGGCTGTATCTCATGAACCGTGATAGTTAGACAGTTGAGATTTGCACAGATGATGTATTTCTGTTGCCGCTACCACGACAAATACTAAAAACAGAACAAAATTAATATCTAAGGGGGGCTCCCATACAACAGACATGATTTTCATCCAAAAAATCCTGCCTGCAATCAAGATCTGTCATTTGATGAGGTACAGATGGTACGGAACCCTTCGTGCGCGAGTCCGACTCGCACTTGGCCGGTTTTTTTTTTTTTTTGTTTAAACTTGTGTCAGTTTGACAGTCTTTTGTTATATTCGAAATTCCTTCATCTGACCATGTATTCCACTATATGTTCAGTAAAAAAATAATTACTTTCATCAGGCTACCCATGAACATTGTTAGAATATATGGCTAAAGGTTGACAGCTGACAGACACTTAAATGTCAAATTACACATTTTTCTGATTGCTACCGTCTTATGATACCTTTTTTTGGTATTTTACTTTAATTTGGTATAGTCCATTCCTGACATTAAGTTGTGTGTTGCTTTTCTATCGGAAAGTACACTGATTTCGTATCAGCATGGCAGTTAATTTGACAGGTATTTGACACCCTCAATAGTTACTATCGAAGTTTACTTTTTAGAGATCATTTTGGTCAACACTAGCTTTGGTGCCGAGAAGCTGCGGTTTTGTATTAACTTAGGACCTTATACTGAATACGTTAATAGCAAACATTTTTACATCCTACGTGTAGAGTTCTAGATTTTGTCATGGACTTCGCCAAGGGTGCGTGTTGTCACCTCTCCTTTTTATTATACATACATATACATATGTATATGGACTGCATGTTGCAGCGTAGTCCAGGCGAGGAATGTTTCATATTGGAAGAGTTGATGGTAAGCCATCTTCTTTTTACAGATGACTTAGTTGTCCTAACACCCTCCCAGACGGAACTCCAGCATGCGCTAGATATGTTTGTGGCCGTATGCGCTGAAGCTGGGATTTCCTGAACACCTGTCCAATGCACTCTACGTGTTAGTGGAGTCGCATTGAAGCAGGTGGAGAAGTTCAAGTATCTTGGGGTCTTCTTCACGAGTGATGGGAGGCGTAATACTGAACTTTCCTGTAGGATTGACCAAGCTGCGTCAATTTTGAAACAGCTTGGAAGATTTGTAATCAGGAAGACCTAGCTTGTCAAAGCCAAATTAGCGGTTTTTAACTCAGTATTTGTTCCAACTCTCACCTATGGTCATTAAATTTGGGTATTGACCGAAAGAATAAGATCGCGAATACAAGCTGTTGAAATGGGATTTCTTCGTGCTGTTGTGGGAGTTACTCACCGGGTTAGTGTGAGAAACACGGCAGTGCGCAGGGAGCTCAATGTTAAGCAGCTGCTTCTCCGAAAGGAAAGGGCTATGCTTCGATGGTTTGGTTACGTGAGACAAATGTCGCCATCATCACGAATGCAATACTATCAGGTAGGCAACCGCTTGGCAGACCCACGACAAGGTGGTTGGACCAAGTCCTAAAAGTCGCCTGGGTTCGCTTGGGCATAGCTTCTGATGAGTTAGAGTGGATGGCGAAGGATCGAGTGGCCTGGAGATCCCACGTGAAATATTTTGATGGTCTTCTTTAATTCTGTTGAATGAGCAATGCAAACTGAACCACTTTTGTTGCTATTGTGTGAAAGGATACACTTAAGGCTTCGAACAAAAAACAAAAATGGAAGCAAGCCTTCCTCTCTTGTACGATAGAACGTCGCTTTTGTACCTGACGCCAACAAGTTGTTTTCTTTTAATCTAGAAGCCAAAACCTCTGCAGATTCTTAAGTAGTTTAAGATACCTTCTTCTTCTTTTTCTTATCGGGCGCGATAAGTTCGGGGTCAACCTGGGCCTCAACAAACATGCCCCTCCAACTAGCACGATTTTTTGCTAGCCTTTTCCATTGCCGCACACCCAGTTGGCTGAGGTCCCCTTCTACCTATATTTGTGCGCCATCTTTAGAGCAGCCGTCCTCTGTTTCTTCAGCCCTCGGGGTTGGATTCAAGGACTCTTCGGGCTGGAGCTATGGTGTCCTTTCGCTCTACATGGCCCAGCCATCTTAGGCGTTGAATCCGTAGACGCCTGACTAGGCTCATGTCGCTGTACAGCCCATAAAGTTCGTGGTTGAATCTTCTCCTCCATCCCCTATCTGCGTTTATAGGCCCAAAAATCACGCGCAAAATCTTGCTCTCGAACCAACCAAGGGCCTCCTCATCCGCTTTTGATAGTGTCCATGCTTCTGCGCCGTACAACAGGACCGGGATGATAAGGGTCTTATATAGAGTCAACTTTGTCGTTCGGGAGAGGGCTCTATTACTCAGTTGCCTCCTGAGCCCAAGGAAACAGTGATTGGCAAGAGTGATTCTGCGTTTGATTTCGGAACTGATGTCGTTGTTCCAGGTCACTGCGGAGCCAAGGTAAACGAAGTTCTTAACTACCTCGAACTTATATCTGCCTATACACACGTTCTGGCCGAGACGTCGGTGTTGAGCGTCCTTTTTTGATGACAGCATATATTTAGCTCTGCCCTCGTTTACCGTCAGACCAACTTTCGCCGCCTCCACCTCAATACTCGCAAACGCCTCATTGACATCTCGCTGCGATCTACCTATTATGTCAATATCGTCGGCGTATGCAAGGAGTTGGGAGGATTTGAAATAGATTGTGCCTCTTGTATTGGCCAGTGATTTTTGCACAACCATTTCCAATATGATGTTGAAGAAATCACACGACAGCGCATCGCCCTGCCTAAATCCTTTTTTGACATCAAAACTATCGGTAAGGTGTTCACCGATTCGGATGGAGCAGCGAACATTCTCCAAAGTCATCCTGCATAGTCTGACTAGTTTAGCAGGTATGTCAAAGGTAGACATAGCGTTGTATAGCTCGTCTCTAATTACGCTGTCGTATGCGGCTTTGAAGTCGACAAATAGGTGATGAGTGGTCTTCCCTGGCCTGAATCCGCACTGATAAGGACCTATCAGTTTATTTACAAAAGGCTTCAGGCGTTCACACAAAACGGCAGAGAAGATTTTGTAGGCGGCGTTAAGGAGACTTATTCCTCTATAGTTGGCGCAATCAGAGGGGTCTCCTTTCTTGTGGATCGGACATACGATGCTGAGACTCCATTCCTCGGGCATGCTTTCCTCTAACCATATCTTGCGGATGAGCTGGTGCATGCTCCCAACCAGGTCATCCCCAGCTGCCTTGAAGATCTCAGCAGACAGTCCGTCTGCGCCAGCAGCTTTATTCGACTTGAGCTTCGATATGGCAATCTTAACTTCGTCGAGGTCAGGGGGACAGAATTCTCTGCGGTCTCCGTCGATTAGAAATGGATCATTCTGCCTGACAGCGGTATATTGACTAACATCGCCGTTATACAGTCTGCAGAAGTGGTTTTTCAATATTCTCAGCATCGACTACGGTTCTACCTACTACGTGTTCGTTCTCATCTCTGCAGGCTTCCGTTCTGGCTTTATAACCTTGGCATGTTCGCTTTATCTGTTGATAAAACTTTTGAACGTCACGCCTGCAGTAACACCTCTCCAAATCCTCAATCGCGCGCTTCTCGTGCTCTTTCTTCTGAGAAGCTTATGCTCCTCCCTTCTCACTCGTAGAGCTCACGAGCTGCTCTTGTTCCTTTATGCAGCGAGGCCTTATATGCATCCTGCTTCGCTGTGTGAATCCTCCTGCACTCGTCATCGAACCAGGTGTTTCTTCGTGGTGGAGCCTTGAAACCCAAAACTTCGGATGCAGAGCTTTTCAGGGCTTGTTTGCAAAGGCTCCACTGCTGTTCTATTGATAGCGTGGAGGATTGAGGTGTATTGAAGAGCTTAAGGGAGACGCGATCGGTAAAAGATTTTAAAGATTTTAATTTCAGCTTCAGTAAAATCCATATCAAGAAATTCATCAACATACATAGGGGCTGCGTAATGGAAAGGTGATGCTATTTGCTCTGCATTGAGAAGGGTTTCGAAGTGTTATTTTAGCTGTTCAGCTTGAAGACCTGGGACGATTGCATTTCTTTTCCCAATTATTACTTTAGCTGCTTTCCAGAAATCTGTTGATGTTCTTGCTCTGTTTAGTAGGGTTATGTTTTGATTGTCAAAAGCTAGCTTTTTAGCACGGCAGATGATTTTGTGAAATTTTTATTTGCCTCTGAGTAAAGAATTTTGAATGAATTGTTGTCGGTCTTCCTTAATAGCATGAGAAAGGCAAAAGACATGTCCATAGCCCGCATACATTCGTGATAGGCAGTATCGTAAGCATGTCCTGAACAACAACCTAGAAGTTTGACATTTCCTGACACAGTTTGATACTTTTTGATAACCATTTTCATAGTGTATGACCAAATGAACCAGTTCAACATGTCCCCCATTTTTTTTTTCTTATTTTTTTTTTTTATATATAGGGCTAGTGCTATCAATAGCAATGCGGCACTGCGACCTTTGCAGACCTATTGTGCCTGCTAGCCGATTTAGCCGAGTAGCCTCTCCACCTCCACAATGAAGTTGAGAATGCTTCTCGTAGGAGCCAGGGTGATCCCCTCAGGAGTCATAATTTCACTGAGAAGGATACGCTTCCTAAGATGGCAGAGAGCAGCACACTCACACAGTATGTGTTCGCCGTCTCATCGTCCTCAAGACAGAGCCGACACTCAGTTTCAGACGAGAGACTAATTTTGTTTAGATGATATCTCAGACCGCAGTGTCCCGTTAGATAGCTGACTAGTCTTCTGATATCCCCCCTATTGAGTTTGAGTATGCCAATAGGGTGCTTGTCCAGGGGTCGTGTAAGTCGCTTAGATTGACGGAGTCCCCGAACGCTGTTCCAAAAGGACAGGTGTTGTAATTTTTCCCACTTGTTTAAGAAGTAATTTATCTTAGACGCGGGAATGCCGCAGAATAGTTCCGGACCTATATACTTGTCACTGGAGCCCTTCCTGGCAAGTTGGTCGGCAATTTCATTGCCCTTGATACCTTTATGGCCTGGCACCCACCAAAGTTTAACATTGTTTCTTTTGGCGAGTACTTGTAGGGCGTCATGGCATTCCTTGACGGTTTTTGAGTTCGTGCTGTACGAACCCAGCGCTTTAAGCGCTGCTTGGCTATCAGAGAGTATGTTGATGGTTACTCCTCTGATGCCAGTCTCGAAATTTAGATTGACGCATGTTGAGAGCACCGTGGGGCAGTGGGTAGTGTGTTGGCCTCTGACGCCGATGACTCGGGATCGAATCCCGACACAGCCATGTCATCGAATGTGTTTTTCTCCTCAGCGGGGTTCTGACAAAACCCCCTGTAGTAAAATTGTCATGAAAAGCTTCTCGAAATTCGCCGTTCAGAACCGGCAATAAAACTGTAGGTCCCCTTTCACCTATGTGAAAATGAAATCACACACAACATGGGTGATTGAGAGAAGCTCGGCTCAGGTTCTTCATGGACTGTAACGCCAACATATGTACATACATACATGTTAGGATGGCATGCAGCTCTGCTTGGAAGATGCTGGGACTTATTCCCAGCGCCTTCGAGATTTTGCGTTTTGGTCCAAAGATGCCGGCGCTCACGCCGGAAGCCATCTTGGAGCCATCCGTGTACCACCTAAGACCTTTGACATTTAGCAGGGGATCACTGTTTTCCCATGCTGAGCGGTTTGGGATCAGTATCTCAAATCTCTTGTCAATGGTGAAGGTGTGTGGCAGTGCGTCCGAGACTGTAGTAATCATATCCAGCTCGGGAAGGTGTTGTAATATGGACATGTGGCCTGCGGGTCTACATGGCATATTTGTACATGTCCCCCATACCATAACAATGAGTGAAAATTCGAAATCCAATAAAGGGAGCAAAAGCAATGAAAGAACAGCGGAGCGTCCAATTGTCTTTTTGTAACTGTTGTTCCGCTTTGGTGCAACTGTGCCTCTACACATTACTAAAGCTTATGGCTCTAATTAAAAATGTACCTCAATCGCAAAAAAGATAAAAAAAGAAACATATAACAATAAATTCACGAGAAAGAAAATTATTTAATTTATATTTAACACTAGTGAAGAAATGAAAATTCAAAAAAAAAAAAAAAGAAATAAATTACTTAAACAATATCTTCTGTACAAAATATTTCAATTTAAGTATCTAGTATCTAAGAACATGATATTCGGGAAATATAATATTTTCCATATCTTTTCTTATACATATGCATATATTTATTTCGAGTATACATTAATGGTTGAAGAGGAAATCTATTTATACACACAACAAGAATTAAATTAAAATATTTATTTTTAAGTGAGGAAAAACGAATAAATAAATATTTAAATTATAAAAAAAAAACTCAGAGCATGTAATGTATGTAAAATAAATAATATTTAATTGTCGCTTGTAATTATTAGCTAGTATGTAGGGCAAATCAGTAGACATCACATTGAATGAAAAAAGAGTCCTTAAACCTAGATACAAAAGAAAATAATAAAAAAACAAAATACAGAATTAAATTACAACTAAATATTGTAATTAGTTAGTTGTTGAAATATTTTATCTTTTTATTTTTGTCTTCGATTTCTCAATCCCTAGTTTTGTAAGCTGTGTATTGTATCTTAATACGATTAATTCTCATCCTATTTAAAGCATCTATTTCTATTTTATTTAAATTCGGTTATTATTTAAAACAATTTTTCCCTTTTGTGTTTCATTTTTATTTTATTTTTTATTTGTGCAATTATTTATTTTACTATTTTTTCTGATTGTAAATATGGAAAAATGAGAATGAAATATAAATTGTTTCGAACATTAAACAAAAAAAAAAAAAACAAAAAGAAAGAGAAAGTGTTTGTTGTTTGTTTTTAAATAATTTGCGCGCACTCAAGGTCTAATAACCTTATTATGTCGGCGACACAGTGCGGGCAAAAGATAGAAAGGAAGAGGAATAGAGGAGATGCCGATGGACATTGATCTTAAATGCTTGAATGTTGCATTGAGGGGGGAAAACCGAGTTCCAGATTCGCGTGGTTCGGTTAATGAAGGTTTCTCTATATTTGACGGTACGTCCGAAAGCGGGCTTCAGGGTATATTGGTGAGCATTCCTAGAGAGACGTGTATTGCCGGAGAAATGTTGAAGGGGCGGAATGTAACTGGCTATTTCATCAGAGCATTTTTGGTGGAAGTAACGTTAAAACCTTACCGCTATAAAGCGGACATAACCGCCATCCAGGAAATGCGATGGAATGGACCTGGTATAACTTACTTACTTTGATGGCGCTACAGTTCGGGGTGAACCAGGGCCTCAACCAACAAGCCTCTCCAGCCGGCCCGATCTTCGGCCAGCCGCTTCCAGTGCCGCACGCCCAGTTGGTTGAGGTCCCTTTCCACCTGTGCGCGCCACCTTAAATGCGGTCGTCCTCTGCTGCGTCGTCCCTCGGGGTTGGAGTCGAAGACTCTTCGGGCCGGAGCGTTGATGTCCATTCGCTCTACATGGCCTAGCCATCTTAGACGTTGGATCCGAAGACGTCTAAACAGGCCGATGTCGCTGTACAGCCCGTACAGTTCTTGGTTGAATCTCCTCCTCCATTCTCCGTTTACACAAACGGGACCAAAGATTGCACGCAGAATTTTCCTCTCGAAACGTCCAAGAGCCTCTTCATCCGCTTTCGATAACGTCCAAGCCTCAGTGCCGTAGAGAAGGACCGGGATGATTAAGGTTTTGTAGAGGGAGACCTTAGTTTTTCGAGAGAGGGCTCTACTACTTAATTGCCTCTTGAGCCCGAAGAAGCAGCGATTGGCAAGAGTTATTCTGCGTTTTATCTCAGCGCTGGTGTCGTTGCTGCTTGTCACTATCGAGCCAAGGTAGACGAAGTCCTTGACTACTTCAAAAATATAGCTGCCGAAGGTGACGTTCTGACCAAGACGTCGGTGTTGTGCGTCTTTCTTGGATGACAGCATATATTTGGTCTTGTCCCCATTTACCCTTAGACCCACTTTCGCCGCTTCTGCTTCTATGCTTGTGAACGCCTCATTGACGTCTCGCTTTGTTCGTCCGAAAACATCAATGTCATCTGCGTAGGCAAGCAGTTGTGTGGACTTGAAGTAGATCGTACCTCTTGTATTGGCCGCAGAGTCAACATTATTCTTTTCACGTATGATGTTGAAGAAATCACATGACAGTGCGTCACCCTGTCAAAAACTTTTTTCAACATCAAAGGGGTCGGTTAGTTCACCTCCGACCTTAATGGAGCAGTGAGAGTTTTCCATAGTCATCCTGCATAGTCTGACGAGTTTGGCAGGAATGTTAAAACATGACATGGCTCTGTATAGCTCGTCTCTATAAACACTGTCATGCTGTCAAACACTGTCAAGTCGACGAAAAGATGGTGCGTGTCGACCTGGAATTCATGGGTCTTCTCCAAGATCTGCCGTAGTGTAAATATTTGGTCTATCGTGGATTTTCCTGGCCTGAAACCACACTGGTAGGAAACTATCAGATTGTCGACGAACGGTTTCAGGTACTTACATTGTACGGCAGAAAGGATCTTGAACGCGATGTTCAGGAGGCTTATCCCTCTGTAATTGGCGCAGTTATAGGGGTCTCCTTTCTTATGGACCGGACAAGCAATACTGGGATTCCATTCATCGGGCATGCGTTCTTCCAACCATATCTTGCAGATGAGTTGGTGCATGTTCCTAACCAGCTCATCGGCAGCTGCTTTAAACAGCTCCGCGGGGAGTCCGTCTGCTCCAGCAGCTTTATAAGACCTAAGTTTCGATATCGCTATCTTAACATCGTCTAGGTCGGGTGGACGGGATTCTCCTTCGTCTTCGTCCATTGTGAATGGTTCGCTCTGCCTGACGGCGGAATTTTGACTATCATCGCCATTATACAGTCTGCAGAAGTGGTGCTTCCACAATCCCAGCATCGACTGTGACTCCACTACTTGTTGTCCGTGCTCATCCGGGTATAAAGCGGATGAAAAACTGCGATATCTACTACGGCGACTGCTATAGGGAGAGAGGACAACGATTGTTGTGCAAAAGTTCCTAAGCTTTCGGCATATGAGCCTCACAACAATCCGTATCAAGGCTACATTTTTTAACATCAGCCTGATCTGCGTCCACGCCCCCACGGAAGACAAGGATGACTCCACCAAAGATGAGTCCTACGATCTTCTAGACAGAACGTATGCCCAATGTCCCAGCTATGACATCGAAATTGTACCAAGAGACTTCAATGCTAAATTGGGTAAGGAAAGCATCTTTGAACGAGTCATCGGCAAACATAGCCTACACGACACCAAATCCGATAACGGACACAGGCTGATTGATCTTGCTACGGGGCGAAATCTCCTTCTAGCCAGAACGCGCCTCCCGCACCTCGATATACACAGAGGCACCTGGCGGTCTTTTGTTCAATCGACTACCAACCAGATTGATCACATCGCGATCGACGTCAGACACTCCTCCACTATTCTTGATGTTCGAACTTTCCGAGGGGCTAACATCGGCTCGGACCACTATCTTGTAGTAGCCAAGATGCGTTTACGGATATCACGAACGCAGCGGAGTAGAGTAAGAATACAAAGTTATGACGTCGGAAAGCTACAATCGCCAGAAACCGCTCGTGCTTTTACCGATCGCGTCTCCCCTACGCTCTCCAATACACCTCAATCCTCCACGCTATCAATAGAACAGCAGTGGAGCCTTTGCAAACAAGCCCTGACAAGCTCTGCATCCGAAGTTTTGGGTTTCAAGGCTCCACCACGAAGAAACACCTGGTTCGATGACGAGTGCAGGAGGATTCATACAGCGAAGCAGGATGCATATAAGGCCTCGCTGCATAAAAGAACAAGAGCAGCTCGTGAGCTCTACGAGTTAAAAAGCAGGGAGGAGCATAAGCATCTTAGAAGAAAGAAGAAAGAGCACGAGAAGCGCGCGATCGAGGATTTTGAGAGGTGTTACTGCAGGCGTGACGTTCGAAAGTTTTATAAACAGATAAAGCGAACATGCCAAGGTTATAAAGCCAGATCGGAAGCCTGCAGGAGTGAGAACCGACACCTAGTAGTAGAACCGCAGTCGATGCTGAGAATATGGAAAAACCACTTCTGCAGACTGTATAACGGCGATGCTAGTCAATATACCGCTGTCAGGCAGAATGATCCATTTCTAATCGACGGAGACCGCAGAGAATTCTGTCCCCCTGACCTCGACGAAGTTAAGATTGCCATATCGAAGCTCAAGTCGAATAAAGCTGCTGGCACAGACGGACTGTCTGCTGAGCTCTTCAAGGCAGCTGGGGATGACCTGGTTGGGAGCATGCACCAGCTCATCCGTAAGATATGGTTAGAGGAAAGCATGCCCGAGGATTGGAGTCTCAGCATCGTTTGCCCGATCCACAAGAAAGGAGACCTCTCTGATTGCGCCAACTATAGAGGAATAAGTCTCCTTATCATCGCCTACAAAATCTTCTCTGCCATTTTGTGTGAACGCCTGAAGCCTTCTGTAAATAAACTGGTAGGTCCTTATCAGTGCGGATTCAGGTCAGGGAAGTCCACCATCGACCAGATCTTCACACTATGGCAGATCCTGGAAAAAATCAATGAATTTCAAGTCGACACTCACCACCTATTTGTCGACTTCAAGGCCGCATTCGACAGCGTAATTAGAGACGAGCTATACAATGCTATATCTACCTTTGACATACCTGCTAAACTGGTCAGACTATGCAGGATGACTTTGGAGAATGGTCGCTGCTCCATCCGAATCGGTGAACACCTTACCGATAGTTTTGATGTCAAAAAAGGATTTAGGCGATGCGCTGTCGTGTGATTTCGTCAACATCATATTGGAAATGATTGTGCATAAACCACTGGCCAATACAAGAGGCGCAATCTATTTCAAATCCTCGCAACTCCTTACATACGCCGACGATATTGACATAATAGGCAGATCACAGCGAGATGTCAGTTAAGCGTTTGCGAGCATTGAGATGGAGGCGGCGAAAATTGGTTTGGCGGTAAACGAGGGCAAAACTAAATATATGCTGTCATCAAAAAAGGACGCTCACCACCAACGTCTCGGCCAGAACGTTTGTATAGGCAGATATAAGTTCGAGGTAGTTAAGGAGTTCGTCTACCTTGGCTCCGCAGTGACCTGGAACAACGACATCAGTTCCGAAATCAAACGCAGAATCACTCTTGCCAATCGCTTTTTCTTTGGGCTTAGGAGGCAACTGAGTAATAGAGCCCTCTCCCGAACGACAAAGTTGACTCTATATAAGGCCCTTATCATCCCGGTCCTGTTGTACGGCGCAGAAGCATGGACACTATCAAAAGGAGGAGGCCCTTGGTCGGTTCGAGAGATAGATTTTGCGCGTGATTTTCGGGGCTATAAACGCTGACGGGGGATGGAGGAATAGATTCAACCACGAATTTTACGGGCTGTACAGCGACATGAGTCCAGTCAGGCGTCTACGGATTCAACGCCTGAGATGGCTGGGCCATGTAGAGCGAATGGACACCACAGCTCCAGCCCGGAGAGTCTTTGAATCCAACCCCGAGGGAAGAAGAAGCAGAGGACGGCCGCACTTAATATGGCGTACACAGGTGGAAGGGGACTTGAGCCAACTGGGTG
The DNA here is from genome assembly GCA_951905685.1 of Eumerus sabulonum. NCBI lineage: Eukaryota > Metazoa > Arthropoda > Insecta > Diptera > Syrphidae > Eumerus > Eumerus sabulonum. The sequence continues at coordinate 15,781,332 of OX645060.1, forward strand.
TGTGGCAATGGAAAAGACTAGCAAAAGATCGTGATAGTTGGAGGGCCATGTTGGTTGAGGCCCAGGTTCACCCCGAACTGTAGCGCCCATTATGAAGAAGAAGAAGAACGTTAATACAGGGCGAGGCAGGTAAAATTCTTGCGGTGTGCCAGCGAGTCTAATGTATTCTGTCTAGTAGGTGCAATGAGGTCTTGGAAGCACCGGACCAGACATGAGCGTTAAACTCTAATTTGGGGCGAATGAACGCCTTATAGATTGTAGCCAGATCTAAGGGCGAGAAAAATTTCTTGCATCTGTATAAGAAGCCTAGGCATTTCGCAGCATACTTGGCGACACTGAATATGTGTTCGCTCCAATTAAGATTGTGAGCAACTCACATACTCAGGATGGAAAGCTTTTCCGTTTCCGAGATACAGTGTTACGCTTAAGCGACAGAAGACAGCATTGTGTTTTGGATGCATTAAATTCCACTCTATTGTTTTTACCCCTTTGGATGATGCTGTCGATATCGGAATTTAATGAGCTCAACATACGCTGTCGCTCATTATCGAAGTGCACAACCGAAGTGCAGCGTCGTAAACTAGTGAACGAATATGAGAAGCTGAGGGTACTGTCGTCAGCGAAGGAGTGAATTGGATTAGAAGTAACAGACAAGAGATCATTTATAAAAATAAGAAAAAGTGTCGGAGGCAAAACGGAGCCCTGGGGAACACCAGCATATACAAAGTGAGTATCAGACTTGAATCCGTCCAAAACAACTTGAATTGAACGATTCAAAAGGTAGCTTCTAATCCATTGAAAAAGAGACCCATCGATCCCAAAAGCAGGCATTTCCGACAAAAGGGCTTCATGCCAAACCCTGTCAAATGCTTTGGAAATATCCAGTGCAACAATTTTGCTTTCACCTGCTTGGTGAAGCGAGTGATTCCACTTTTCGGCGAGATATGCCATCAAATCACCAGTGGATCTGTTGCTGCGGAAACCGTATTGACGGTCATTGAGGGTTTCCGTGATTCAAGGTATTTCATAAGCTGACGGTTAATCAGCGTTTCTATGACCTTGGAAAGAAGGGACGTTAGTGCAATGGGTCGGTAGTTGGAGGGAGAAGATGAATCGCCTTTTTTGGGTATAGGCTGGACAAATGCTGTTTTCCACCTACTCTGTTGTTCGTTATTTTGTTTTATTTTTAGGTCACACGTGTCCATAGGAGAAGAGGCGACATTTTAAAGATATAGACACGTATGGGCTTATGAGGTTACTTTTCTGGTTAATCTGTCGTAAAATTTCTTGATTTACCTACAGCTAGCCACTAACAGGTTTACTGGGCAACGAAGTAACTTTCACTGAGTGGTAGAATAAAGCTCATGCTGGTTGATTGCCGATGGATATGCGGGATAATTGAGATATGTGGACATGCGTTGGTGTCCGACGATAATCTTAATACCATTCACGAACAATAGTATTAGAAAGTACGTAAGATGTAAGATTGATTTTTGGGCACTTCCACTTGTTTTTGCTTGTTGCTCTGTTGATCATTTTTTGTTAGAGTCCGATACGAGAACAAGGCAATAGTAGATTTTTCAAGTGACAATCAATGGATACAATTGGAGTTTCCCCATTTCGATAAAGGACTTTTGACTGCACTTTTTCTTACATACATACGTTCATATGTGTATTCGTCCGCAGGGGTCGTCAGCTTTGTATCCGTCCGTATCCGAAGCTTGTGGCTGCTTCACAACAATTAATTTTTTTCTATGATAGGGATGTTACCACTAGGCACAACCCCCGACCTGGTGGGCCAGGATCCATTTTCCCCAGGAACAAGGGAGTCAGGTCGCTGCACACATTGGTTCACTACCTTGCGGATGTCAGGGCAGCTATCCACGGGAGGCCACGCGGAGGCTGTGTGTTAACTTGAATTGATCAGGGACAGAGATCGAAACTGACGTTTGACACGTTTAACGCGATCAACTTCTTTGCTCTCTTTGCTAGCTCCCTCTCCCCTACTACGGAGACACAGAAACACCACGGCCGAAAACGAACAGCTACTCGACTTCCTGGCGGGGCGTAATCTCCTTCTGGCTAGCATACGATTTCCGCATCTCAACGTTCTCAAAGGAACCTCAGAAACCTGGTTTAACAAATAACTTAAAGACACGTTATACCTTCTACAAGGATACAAACTCTTTAGGGCAGACAGATGGGCTCGAGGGGGCGGTGGTGTTGCAATTTATGTAAAAGATGACTTAACTAGTAAAATAAGATGCTCCTCACCACCCGACTCACCATTGGAATACTTGTTTCTCGACGTCATAGGTAGCGAAGGTAGTCTTATGTTAGGAACAGTGTATAGGCCAAATAATAATATCGGCCTGGATCCACTATACGATTTAATGGAAGAAATCACCGTCAGTTCACCTAATATAATACTATGTGGTGACTTCAACTGCAACATTTTGGTAGATAAGCGTCTCATAGAAGAAATGGACTCATTTGATTTATACGTGGTCAACTCAACTGTGCCTACCCATTTCACCCGGTCATCTAGCACTCTATTAGACCTTGTCTTCGTCAGTAAAAAAGAACAAATCCTATGCTCTGACCAACTCTCAGCACCTGTTTTCTCCTATCATGACCTTATTTTTCTAAACTTCGATTTCCAGACGGGGAACCGAGTAGAAAGAGAAACCCGGCAAATACGTTTCAGAGATTTCAAAAATATAGATCCTGTAAATCTTGAACAACATATTCGTACTATACCTTGGAAAATTATTTACCGTATGACTTCACCAACTGATCAAGTTCAGTTTATTAATGATAACTTAGTGAATATTTTCAATGCGCACATGCCATTTAGAATTAAGAAGTTTGACCAAGCATCAAAAACTTGGTTCACACAACCAATCAAACGTTTAATTAATCAACGAGATCAGGCTTACAAACGCTGGGTTCGAACAAGGATTGAAGACCTGCATGTGGCGTATAAAAGGTTACGTAATAAAGTTGTGCAAAAAATAAGAGAGGCTAAAACTACTTTTTACTCAAACCACCTCAAGGTACCCTCTGATAGTCACAAACTTTGGAAAAATCTCCAGACTCTTGGCATAGGAAAGCAAAAAACATGTCCACAAAACAATATCAACGCTGACGAACTAAATCGGAAGTTTTTATCTTCACCTAGTGCAGCTCGCACCGTTAATCAAGAACCTGCGGAAATACCACCGGTTTTTCCGTTCTCGCCTTTTAGTTTCTCCTGCGTTGACAGTCAAGAAGTGTTAGGAAGCATGCTGACCATAAAATCTAAGGCTACGCGCACAGTGATGCGAGAATGCGATGCGATGCGAGAAGCAGTTGCTTGCGATAAAACTGTTCACATGTGTTCTTATGTACGTGCGCACAGTGAAGCGATTTTCGATGTGATTCTCGCAAGCTTATCGCACACAAACTCTTCTGATCACTTTTTCAAGCGATTCTGTGCGAGTAGTCTCCATTGTTGTTGTTGTTCCGATGCAATTTCATTTGTTTCAAAGAAAAATTGGTCCAATTTCCTAATGTAAAAAAAAGTTCAATTTTTCCAAAATATGGTCAAATATTTTGAACGACATTCTTGTGCATTTCAAAAATTTTCTTTCTTCCGTTCCTTAACTGTGGATATATAAGGGGTTTTCCAATAGGGAATTGACAACTTTGAATTCAATTTGTGAACGCACCCTTTCATTAATCATCGAATTGTTATGTTAGTTTATTCAGTAAAGTCAACATTTTCATCATGGTAAAGTACACGAACAAGCAACGTCTGCAAACTATTAAAATTTTCTACTGAAATTTGGAGTCGGTGACCGCAACTTTAAGAGCGTTAACTCCAATTTTCAGTTGTAATTCTCGCCCTAGTAGACAGGCAATAACAAGTCTAGTGCAAAAATTGGAGTCTACGTATTCGTTCTGTGATGTTGCCGTGTCAGTGAGACAACGAGTTGGTCGAAGTGTCGAAAATATCGGTGCCGTTCGGGCGTCCGTATCAAACGATCCAAATCAGTGAATTCCACGGCGTCCTCAAGAATTGGGCGTTGCTCAGACCACATTAACGCGTATTTTGCGTAAGGATCGTGGTTTACACCCATACAGGATCAAGCTTACTCAAGAATTGAAGCCGATGAACCATTTGAAGCGACTTACGTTCTCCGATTGGGTTCTGGAGAAGATGCGCCAAGATGATGAACTTCATCGCAAAATCATCCTCAGTGACTAAGCTCATTTTTGGCTCGATGGGTTCGTCAATAAGCAAAATATGCGTTATTGGTCGGGTGAAAATCCCATGTGCTTCATGAATCACCAGCTCATTTACAAAAAATAACTGTTTCCTGCGGTTTGCATGCCGGCGGCGTTATTGGGCCATATTTTTTTGTCGACGATAACGATCGTCACTTACTGTGAATGGCCAGCGTTATCGCGCCATGATTGCCGATTATTTTTGGCCCGAATTGGAAGATATGGATTTGGACGACATGTGGTTTCAACAGGATGGTGCAACAAGCCACACAGCACACGTTACAATCGATTTATTGAAGAGTAAGTTTGATGAGCGTGTTATCTCAAGAAATGGGCCAGTCCAATGGCCGCCTCGTTCGTGCGATTTAACGCCTCTAGACTATTTTCTTTGGGGTTGCGTTAAGTCATTAGTTTATGCCAACATGCCGACGACGTTGGAAGAGCTCAGAGCCAATGTGTGGCTCAGTCATAGAAAATTGGGTCCAACGAATCGACCGCTGCAAACGTGCCCGCGGTGGCCATATGAGCGAAGTCGAGTTCCATTCATAAACGTTTTGATTGAACTTCAACCCGATAGTAAAGTTTTTGAAATATCTCAAATGGTTTGAGTTTTATTTAAAAAAAAAAATTGTCAAGTCCTTATTGGAAAACCCGATAGATACATATAAACTTTCATTTAAAAATTATTCGCATGATGATGAATACATCGCAACAGAACAGTACAGAACAGTTTTCACTATGCGCACCATATCGCATCTCGCATCGCTTCTCGTATCGCTTCCCGAATCGCATCTCACATCGCATCGCATCTCGCATCACTGTGCGCGCAGCCTAAGGCATCAAGTGTCGACGATATAAATCCCACATTTCTGAAGTGTATACTGCCGCTGTTGCTGCCTTTTTTAACACATGTTATCAACACCACCTTAACTACCGGAATTTTCCCGCAACAGTGGAGACACGCCAAAATAATACCAATTCCTAAAAACGCCCGCTGTGAGGAATTTCGACCAATTTCAGTTCTACCCTTTTTATCCAAAGTGTGTGAACGTATAATGCAAAAACAACTCTATGATTATATAGCGCGTCACAATTTTCTAGTAAACATCCAATCCGGTTTCCGTCCAAAGCTTAGCTGCACAACAGCTCTCCTCAAGGTCACTGAAGATATAAGGGCTAAACTAGATAACAACTGGGTTACCTTCTTAGTCCTTCTAGATTTCTCCAAAGCCCTTAACATGGTTGACCACTCACTCCTCTTGAACAAACTGCGCCATAAGCTCAACGTTTCCTCAGAGGCAATCAAACTTGTTTCCTCCTTTTTGCTAGATAGGAAGCAAGCTGTCTGTATCGAAAATCAACTTTCCGACTTCCTGCCGATCCAACGTGGTGTCCCCCAGGGCTCGATCCTCTCTCCTCTGTTGTTCTCGTTGTACATCAATGAAATAGGTTCCATCCTGAACAATGTCTCAAAACATTTTTATGCAGATGACATACAAGTCTATAAAAGCTGCCCCATAGGTCTTCAAGAAAACTGTGTCTGTTCAATTAACGAAGAACTTGATAGAATAAGGGCATGGGCAGAACGTAACACCTTGATGCTAAGTCCAGCGAAATGCAAATGTTTAATTATATCGAAAAAAGTTCTGGACCTATCTTATTTCTCAACTGTTGCAATAAATGGAATCCCCTTTGAGTTTTCAAATAAATCGAAAAACTTAGGCATGGTTTTCAACAGGACATTAACTTGGAACGACCACGTTAACGTAGTAGTAGATAAAACCTACGGAATTCTTAGATCTTTATGGACCGTTCAGCGTTTCACCCCGCTTAATACAAGAATGCTTCTTGCAAAGGCACTCGTCATTCCAGTTCTTACATACGGTTGCGAAATATACTACAACTGTGACTATGTCAGCAATAGTAAACTGAATGCAGCATTTAACAGCGCCATCAGATACATTTACGGTCTAAAAAAATATGACCATATCTCACATCTATCTACAAACCTTCTTAAAATGTCACTTAAAAACTTCATCAAGTTCCGTACTAGGAAACTACTTTTCGCCATTCTTCATACTAAACAACCTGCCTATCTCTACGAAATTCTTCGATTCTCGGCATCAAGCAGAACAAACAACTTGATTCTTCCTCGTTTCTCGTGCCTCACATCAGAAAGACAATTCTTTATTGCTGCAGTCCGTTTTTGGAATTTACTCCCAACACGCGTACGAGAGTCGGACAGCATAAAACAATTTCAAAATAAACTCAAACTTTTTCTCGGTAGTATTTAATCAAAGCAACGAACTTCTAACTCCTCTTTTATTAACCTTCCTACCTTTTCCTCTCATCATATCTTTACCCCTTAACTTTTGTATATAAAAACCATGTTAGAAATTAAGAATTTATTTCAGTAATCTCATCTTTTTTGTAATATGTATAATATATCTACAACTATTCACTTGCTATCACTAGCTTATAAGATTTATCTTAATGTGTTAGCGCTTATTCCAATTGCAATAAACAATAAATCTGGCGATCACCTGATTAGTCTACCACCAATCAGATTGATCACGTTGCGATCGACGCCAGACACTCCTCAAGTATCCTAGATGTACGAACCCTCCGAGGAGCCAACATCGACCCTTGTTATAGCCATGGGTACGAATGAAGATATCAAGGATGCCACGGAGTCGAGCTGGAAAACGAAGGTTTGATGTCGGAAAGCTACAATCGCAGGAGACCGCTAGGACCTTTGCCGATCGAGTTTTCGACAACCTCTCGCAGACTCTGATGACACCGGAACGATTCACAGATCAGCAGTGGGAGCATTGCCAGCGCAACAACCGGCAACTAGGAACCCCTGGTTTGATGAGCAATGTGGCAAAGCTCATGTAGCAAAACAAAACGCCTCCTGTTATAGTATGTAGAACAAATGCATTTAATTGAATTCATATAAAAGTGCTATGAAGCACTGAAGTATTGAATAAAACGAGTCAGTCACTTTCTAGTGCTCGAGTTGGCAAGTCGTTTTACTGACTTCACAACGCCTACAAAGCCATGCTACATAGACGAACGAGAGCCGCTTGTGAACATTACCAGCAGAAACGTTGAGAAGAACACACGCTTTTAAGGAGGAAAAAAAGAGATCATGGGAAGCGTAAGATCGAGGAGATAGAGAGATGCTACCACAGGAATAACGCCCGCAAATTATACGAAAAAGTAAAACGAGCATGTCAGGGCTATAAGTCAGAGCGAAAGTCTGTAGGGATGAAGGCGCACAACTAGTAGTAGAGTCACAGTCGATGCTGAGAATATGGAAGGATTACTTCTGACTGTTAGACTGTATAACGGCGGTGAAAGATCTAATACCGCCGTCAAGCAGAATAATCCATTCACAAAGGACGAAGATGTAAGAGAATTACGTCCACCCGGCCTAGATGAAATGAAGCTGATAATTTCGCTAATAAAGCCGCGGGCACAGGCGGCCTGTTTACCGATCTCCAGATGAACTGGTAGGGCCCATGCACCAACTCATCTATAAAATATGGTCGGAGGAAAGCATGCCCGATGAATAGAATCTCAGCATCGTTTGCCCAATCCACAAGAAAGGTACGGCATGTGGATAATCTCATAAGTTCGTATCAGTGTGGTTTCAGGCCAAGTAAATCCACAATAGACCAAATATTCACACTGCGGCAGATCTTGGAGAAGACCCAATCGACACCCATTACCTTTGTCGACTTCAAGGCCGCGTATGACAGTGTGCATAGAGATGAACTATACGGAGCCAAATCTAGTTTTGAGATCCTTGCAAAACTGGTCAGATTGGGCAGAATGACAATGGAGAACTCTCGCTGCTCCATTAAGGTCGGTAGCGAATTAACCGAGACCTTTGATATTAAAAAAGGATTTAGACTAGGTGACGCAGGCCATGTATTTTGTTGAGCATCGTGCTACGATCTATTTCAAGTCTGCAAAACTGCTTGCGTACGCGGATGACATTGACGTAATTGGACGAACACAGCGGGACGTCAATGATGCCATTGAAAGCCTTGAAGCAGAAGTAGCTAAAATGGGTATTTCGTTCAACGAGGGAACAATTTTCGAAAAAGACGCACAACACCGACGTCTGGGCCAGAACGTCACAACTGGCAGCTACAAATTCGATATGGTCAAGGACTTCGTCTACCTTGGCTCACTAGTGACCAGTGACATCAATATCAGCACTGAGATCAAACGCAGAATTACTCTTGCCAACTGGTGCTCCTTTGGGCTCAAGAGGCAATTGAGAAGTACAGCCCTCATTCGAAAGACCAATGAGGCGCAATGGCCTGGGCTTTAACGAATTCGGATGAGGAGATTCCGCATACAATCTATGGTCCCGTTTATATAAACGGAGTGTGGAGGAGAAAATACATCACGAATACAACGTCTAAGAGAGCTAGGCCATGTAGAGTGAAGAGCTTTCGAGTCCAACCCCGACGGACGACACAGCAGAGGAAGACCAAATCTAAGTTGGCGCACAGGTGGAAGGTGACCTAAACCAATTGAGATTGCGTCGCTGGAAACAGCTGGCAAAAGACCATGCTAGCTGGAGAAGTTTGTTGGTTGAGGCTCAGGTTCACAAAGGACTATAGCGCCACCTAAGTATGTAAGCAATCGCAGGAGGGCAAAATCAACTATCAACCATTGGCCTATTGGAACTTTTTATTTTTTGTTTTATTCTTTGCGCAGGTTCAAGAGGAGGACGGAGTGCAGGTGATTTGGATTGTAGATGGCTGTTCACTACTCTCCAGAGGTGGTTGTCCTAGACAGGATTCGACAGAAACTCGACTGAGTTTTTATATGGATCCAGTCTTATATCCACGCAGAAGAAACTCTGCACTATTTTCTCCGCGAATACCTAGCTTTGGGAAGTCGTAGATTCAACGCCTTTGGCAGATACATACTTCTTCGATTACCTCTCAGGGCCAGCCAACCTCAGTTTAGTCGACATAACCAGCTTTCTTAACTCCACAGGCCGGACTTAAATGAACAAGGGAGATGTACCTTCACGAGTTTTGTGACATCAAAACGTCGCCTATATGTTAACAGTATCCTGACGCTTATAGTCGGGTAGCCACCTCAACTTACCTAAAGGTGAGGCAAGACAAAAAAACTGCGCCGAATTCACTCGAAAATCAAGGTTATCAAGGTAAAGGTTGACTGTTTTCTTCGATTATCATGGTATTGTGCATTTTGAGTTTCTTCCGCTGGATTTAACTAAAAATATTATTTGAACTTTATGCGTCGTTTGCATGAAGCTATTCATCTAAAGAGGCTGGAATCGTGACGAGACAACTCTTCGGTTTTGCACCATGATAATGCACCGTCTCACACTGCATTGATACGTCGTGACCGTTTCGCCAAAACCCGACCCACATCGTTCCACGATCACCCTATTCACTTCATTTGGCAATGTGCGACTTCTGGCTATTCAACAAACTCAAAAGTCCGCTCTGAGGACAGCGAGAGAGCTGAAGTCCATACCGGATATCGACTTTAACAACTGTTTCGAAGGTTTGAAATTCCCTTGGCATAATTGCGCTGTATTAATGTGGAATTACTTTAAAGACGATAAGTTTGATTTGGAAGATTTTTCAAAATAAATGCTGTCACCATACTTCTGAAAGATATCTCAGACACCTCCAGACTAAGAAACATCCTCTCAAAAGATACTTCAAATCCCAGCTGCCTATTCTCTAATGGAGTATGGGAAACGTCGGAAAAAGAAACACTTCATCTTCTCCTCAATACACACTTCCCAGGTTGCTCTGAATCACACAACTCAGAGCAAACACAGGGAATTAAGACCTCTCCAGTAACAGAGGGACAGTACGATCACATAATCTCTAAAGACAAAATCACTTGGGCAATAAAAAGCTTTAAGCGCCGGACGGAATTTACCCCATCGAACTTGCACCAAAACTGAAAGTTAATTTCAAAGGATGTCTAAACTGGATACACATACCAGGAGGAGCGGAGGACCGTAAGTGTAATTTTCATCACCAAGGCTGGCAGAAGTTCCTCCACTACGCCCAGGTATCTAAGACCTATCTGTCTATCTTCCTTTGTACTAAAAACACTGGAAAGGCTGATAGACGTGCACATACGATACAACTTTGATCCGTGGTTCATTTCAAAGGCATAACGTGCCTACTGCGAAGATAAATCGGTTGAAACGGCCTAGTACACTTTGGTGGTGGCAAAATTGGAAGATCAATCCACCCCAAGGAATACACCTTAGTAACCTTCTTGGACATAGAGGTCGCCTTTAATAACGTCACCCCGAAAGCAATTACCGAAGGGCTAGACAAGTGGAGAGGACTCTAATAGAGCTGATTGGCGAGTTACTTTCAACAGGCAACATCTTCACTAAATGGTGAAGTCAAGTAACCTTTAGATCTGTTACCATGGTAAAAGGGTTATACTTGACAGGAAACTAACCTGGAAAGAAAATACTACCGAACGAGCAAGGAAGGCAACCATAGCTCTCTATACTTGCGAGAGAGCCCTGGGACAAAAATGGAGCTCCAGCCCCACAGTCGACTGTGTATATCACAGTCGTTAGACCTTTTCTATTGTACGGTGTTTTAGTCTGGTGGACTGCACTAAAGAAAACAACATACCACAAACAGATCGAGAAAGTACAGAGGTTAGCAGGCATATGCATCACCGGGGCACTAAAGTCCACTCCAACGGCGGCGATCAACATGCTACTCCACTTAACCCCACTCGATATCCACGGTAAGCAATTAGCCACATACACGGCCGTAAGATTAAAGGCCGGCTCAAAATGGACGAGCTATATCGCTGCCCACGCTTTTATCCGGAACGACAGGACAACTTTGGTAGAGAATTCCGACTATATTGAGCTCACCACAGTCTTTGAGAAAAAGTTTAAAATAACACGTCCAGAAAGACAAAAATGGTCCCCCGCAGGGGCTGCGTAGACATTTACACAGATTGGTGAAAAACCAAGGACGGGGTGGATAGCCGAGTCTTTTGCACAATAAGAACTAAGTCAGACCCTAAAACTCAGCCTATGGCAGTGTTGTTCAAGCGGAATTGCTAGCAATAAAAGAGGTCCTGTCTTGGCTAAGGTGGAACTTGATATCTGCCACAGATACTCGAATTTTCATTGACAATTCACTAAAGTCCTACGCCTACACATCCAAAGCAAGCCTCGACTACCGCCTATCGCTTAACGAGCCTCCGTGAAAATTGCTCACGTTGCTGTGGTACGGAGGCTCAGTATAGGTAATAACTCTCGAGAACCCAACTCTAGAGGAACCCGATGCTAAGAAACAATTATTGACCCCTCCGTTTCCTTTGTACCTATCACTCTCTCACTCCCCTAACTCCAATGTGGAACGCCATACGCCGACGGATGCATGGCTAAGAGGGCGCTTAGCTACTAGTATGCGACCTTCGGGCGACTTCCGATTTCAATAAGCCTTCCTGCAGTGTGTCGGTCTCCGCTGCAGATAACCGTACTTTCCCGTGTCCTCGTGGAAACCATAGAAAATAAAAATATTTTTGAAGAGAATGATGACTCTCAAATGTCATCGCCTGCTAGAGCTTGTGAGTCCTCAGCGGCACAAAATACAGGAGTGATGCTGGTATCCTTTGCCGACATTGCAGCCGGACGGAAAGCAGAAAATGTGTTTTCATTCTCCGATTCCGACACCACACTCGGTGGGGATTCTGTCGGTATGCTCTCAGACGAACTCCCAAGTGTGACAGGAAACGAACCCACCAAACATGCAGAGAACAAGTCTCTACCATCTGGTGGTTTGTTTAAATTAAAATCGTCTGAACAGCGACAGAGATGAGGCTATAGTTTATGCAAAATTGGCCCCTGCCATCAAAGGTCCGGAACTGAGACGGGATCGTTCCGCTGACAACACTCCGCTGAATCCGGCTGCTAAACGCAGCAAGATCGACAACCCTTAAACCGACAAAAAGGGCTACAGTAGTGCAGCTGGGGGGATCCGACTCGGCATCGTTCCCAAGGATTTGGGAGCAAACCCCTTCACCACAGCGCAGATGGCAGCGGTTCAGGAGGCTGTAATTGACTTCGTGTGTGCCGACACCACCACGGCCGATTGGATGAAGACCAATTTTATGGCCATCAAGGACAAGAGTGGACTTGATATCATGCTTGTGGAAGAAGACGCCATCCCGAAACCACACATCGTTCGAGGCTACTTCTCACAGAAAATCGGCTTACCCATTACAAAGGTATTGGCGACGCTGGATTCGCAAAACGATGGCCTATATGCACAGAACATAGCGAGCCAGATAAGGAGAATGACCTCCTGCATCTGGTTCTGGCAGTCAGTGACAAGTCTTTGGCTTATCGGTTTGATGTCGTCAAGGTCATCATCAAAAGCCACCATAAAACATCAGCTGGTGTACAACCAATCGCTGTGGGAAGACCTAAAACCCGCAGTATTGTGGTTGCACCTACTGCTGTAACAGAGACACCAAGATGTGACGAGCCAAAACCCACTGCCACATCTGGGTCGACGACCGCTAAGGGTCATCCATATAATACAACAAAACGTCCCCCCACTAAACAAGGGGAATCCTCGATAGGAAGTAGATCAGAGGATCACTTGCTGGTAACTTCCAGCGTGGCAACAATAAGCCATACCAAACGAAGGACCTGAACTGCTGTCGCAAAAAATGAATGGGCTGCGTGTGCTGCAGGGCAACCTGCACTATGCCAAAGGTGCCTCGGACACCTTTAGCCTGCGACTCTATCGCGACAGGATCTCCATTGGATTCAGTCAAGAACCGTGGGTCCATAAAGGTAGGATTATGGGCCTCCGAAACAGGTCGCGTAAGCTAAATTACGCTATTGGAGAATCCCCTGCTAGGGCCGCATGTGTGATCGATACTAACATAAGTTTTCTTCTATTTTCAGAGTTTATAACAAGGGATCTGGCAGCCGTCATCGTGGAAGTCTCCACCGATGGTGGAGTAAGGGAGATCGTGTGCGCCACCGCCTACTTCCTTGGAGACGGCCACCTACCGAGGTAGCGGACCTGGTATGGTACTGTCAGCAGTGCAATCACCATCTTGTCATCGGATGGGATACCAATGCGCACCACATGGAATGATCTTCTGAGAATGCGCTACACCACCTGGTGTCGCGCGTTGAAAATAGTTTCACATACAAGGAGATCGTAATTTGCGCCTTCCTCGACATTGAGGGGGCCTTTGACAATACTGGCTATGACTCGATCACCACTACACTATCCTGCAGGGATGTATAGACCATCCCACTAATCACTGGATTAGGGCGATGCTCAATAGCCGTATTATATCGGCCACATCCGGGGATGTCTCGGTGACAGTATTGGCGGCTAAGAGGTGTCAAACAAGGACGAGTCCTTTTACCCCTTCTCACGGCTACAAGGTCATCGGATATGCTGCAAGTGCGAAACTGCTGCCTGTGAGTGCATGCAGCTCGCGCTCCAGTTTATCTCTGGCTGGTGTGGCAGAGAGGGTTTATCGATTAGCCCAAATAAGACAATCTTGGTCCCGTTTACAAAGAGGAGAAGAGTATAGCCCTGTTCCGTGTTTCTAAATGGTACAAACTTAGGATTTTCAGAAGAAGTTAAGTATCTAGGTATTGGCCGCGATCGCAGACTCCACTGGAACTCCAATATTAACAATAAACTTACGAAAGCGATTAAGGCTTGGTGGGCCTGTCGACGCACTTACGGTAAAACCTGGGGACTTAAACCTAAGGTAATCCGCGATAGTAAGACCTATCATCACCAATGCGTCCACGGTATGGTGGACAAAAATTTAGCAAAAAACTGTAATCGTTAAGCTTCAACGCCTTCAGAGTGTGTCTCGGCATTACAGGCGCTATGCCAACCTCCCCAACGGCAGTCCAATAAGTACTGATTGGACTTGCTCCACTGCACCTTTTTATTAAAAAGGTTGCATTACGCAGTGCAATCACAATTCTTCAGTAATCCATTGCTTAATGTCAAAAGCTTTAGGTGGTACACTGATGGCTCCAAGATGGTTTCTGGCGTTGACGCCGGTATCTTTGGATCAAATCGTAAGATTTCGAAGAATGAGTCTTAGCATCTTCCAAGCAGAATTACATGCCATCCTAACATGCGTCAATCTAAACCTAGAGACTAGCATAAGAGGAGTAACCATAAAGCGCTGAGGTCGTATAGCACTAACTCAAAAATCGTCAAGGAGTGCTATGATGCCCTACAAGACCTCGCCAATTGAAAGAAGATCAAACTGTGGTGGGTACCAGGGCACAAAGATATTAAGGGCAATAAAATCGCCGATCAACTCACCAGGAAAGGTTCCAGCGAAAAGTACATAGGTTTGGACCTTTTTGTGGCACTCCCAAGTCTAAGATCAACTTCTTCTTAGACAAGTGGGAAAAATCGTAACTTACTTACTTACTTACTTATCAGGCCAGCGATCCATGGCGGATCTGAGCCTGAGCTATGGCTGCCTTCCATCCATGACGGTCCAAGGTGTCTTACATCCGCGATTACTTGGTCTTTATACCGGAGGTTCGGTATTCCTCTTCTTCTCGAACCAGGAGGCTCGGAGCCGAAGACCCTCTTAGCGGGAGCGTGGATGTCCATGCGCTCGATGTGGCCGAGTCAGTGTAGTTGACGGATCCTTGCTTTCCGGACTTTATCCACATCTTTGTACAGCTCGTAGAGTTCGCGGTTGTGTCTTCTTCTCCATTCACCTTCCTCACAGACAGGACCAAATATCCGGCGCAGAATTTTTCTTTCGAAAGAACGCAAAATCAGCTCCGCTGTCCTGCTTATCGTCCAGCTTTCGGCTCCGTACAGCAATACTGGCAGTATGAGCGTTTTGTAAAGCAGGACTTTGGTCTTTCGAGTGAGGAGTTTTGACCCCAGTTGTTTGGACAAGCCGAAGTAGCAGCGGTTGCCGAGGACGATTCTATGCCGGATCTCCACTGTGGTGTCATTGGTGCAATTTACGTTTGCCCCGAGGTAGACAAACTCCTTAACTACCTCGAAATTGTAGCTGTCAATCGTTATATTTTGTCCCAGGTGGTGAGCGACGGATTGGTTTTTGCTTGACAGCATGCTTTTCGTTTTGTCCTCATTGATCTTAAGACCAACTCGTTTCGCCTGTTCTTCAATCGCCGTGAATGCTTCCACAATGCCACGGCGAGAACACGCGATGATGTCGATATCATCCGCGTATCCTAGCAGCTGGATGGACTTGTAAAAGATAGTGCCTTCCCTGTTGACGCCTGCCCGTCGCACTATCTGCTCCAGCACCAGGTTGAAGAAGTCACATGACAGCGCATCTCCTTGCCGAAATACGGTGCATGTTTCGAATGGTTCCGAGGTCCTAGAACCGAGTTGCACGGTGCATCGCTTGTTTTTTAGCGTGGCGCGACACAACTGGATCAGTTTTAGCGGGATCCCGAATTCGGCCATCGCCCCAAACAGTTCTTCACGATGAATGCTGTCGTATGCGGCTTTGAAATCGATGAAAAGATGTGTATCGATTCGAAACTCGTTGGTCTTTTCCAGGATTTGTCGAAGTGTGAACATTTGGTCTATAGTTGATTTGCCGGGCCGGAAGCCGCACTGGTAGCTGCCGATTAGTGCGATGGTTTTAGACGTTCACACAATACGCTGGACAGTATTCTGTATGCGACATTGAGCAGGGATATGCCTCTATAGTTCTTGCAAGAGGTAGGATCGCCTTTTTTGTGGATGGGGCATATAGAGCTGGTATTCCAGTCTTCGGGCATGCTTTCATCTTCCTAAATTCTGCAGATGATCTGGTCCATGCTCCCTGCCAGAACATCGCCGCCAGCCTTGAAGAGCTCTGATGGCAAGCCATCTGAGCCTGCGGCCTTGTTGTTCTTCAGCTTCTGTATATGCCGACTTCTTCGAAGCTGGGTGGGAGGATTTCTTCAGCGGCTGCATATTTTTTTTTTGTTTTTTTTTTTTTAGAGACACGCGCAGGTTCAAGAGTTTTATATTCTGTTATGATGTGTTGTTACACACACCACCTGAACGGAATGCAGTGGTTTTAGTTGTTGATGTTCGTCCACTACTCTCAGGGGTGGTTGTCCTGGATAGGACGGGAGCCGACCAAATTCCGCGTTGGTTATAGTCCGTAATTATTCGTTCGAGCACTTTTAATATTGCATACGCAGAGGATGAATTTCAGTTGACCATATACTGTGAGTGTTATGCCTGCAGGCAGAACGTCTGGTCACTTTCCATTCACAACTGCGTTGCATACTTTTTGTCCGTATAAGAACTACTTTTTCTTGGCTATGAAGCGAATTTGAACTATAGACCTTCCGATCGGCGGTCGATGATGTTAATCACTGCACCACGGCCACCCCCATGGAGTTGGGATTTCCTCGGTTCCTACCACACTCTCTTGGTCATGCTCGATAAGCAGCTGCTGGGTCGGTGACAAGATTACCCTCGCAGTTTCGAAGAGCCTGGGTGCCCTTTTTGAAGCCATTGGCTTTCTTGTTAAAGGCTCGTGTTTTATGTTTATCCCTAGACTCCTCGATATCGTAACACCTGTCCTTATAGAACAGCGCTCAGGGACTTTCCCAATAGAAACGATTTATACGGCAACTCACTCTATTAACATACCCAAACTTAATAGAGTAGATATCAGGTGACTAGTCAGCTATCTAACGGGACACTGCGGTCTGGGATATCATCTCAACAAAATTAAACTCTTTTCTGAAATTGAGTGTCGACTCTGTCTTGAGGACCAAGAAACGGCAGATACTGTGCGAGTGTGCTGCTCTCTGCCATCTTAGGAAGCGTATTCTTCTCAGTGAAATTATGATTCCCGATGGGATCATCTCAGCTCGTACGAGAAGCATTCTCAACTTCATTAAGGAAGTGGAGAAGCTCCTCTGCTACCTTGATTGTAGAGAATACTGCAGTGGTAGTGGACTCCATCTGCAGTGGTAGTGGACTCCATCTAGAAATGCTACCCAAGAAAAGGACTCTTAGTTATTAGGGGAGAAGGGAGCGAACAAACAGAGCAAAGAAGTTGATCGCGTTTAACTTGGCAAACGCCAGCTTCGATCTCTGTCCCTGCTCAATCCAAGTTGACACACAGTCTCCGCGTGGACTCCCCTGGATAGCTATACTGGCACCCGCCAGGTAGTGAATCAATGTGTGCAGCGACCCGACCCCTTGTTCCTGGCGAAAGAGGAACCTGGCCCTCCAGGTTGGAGGTTGCGCTTAGGGGTAACATCCCCATCCCTTAAAAAAAAAAATTTGTTCAGAGACAACCAATAGCCTCGGATACGGACGGATTACATGTTGACGACCCCCGCAAACGTCAGAAAGGAAACGAATTTCGGTTCTGCACCTGGAACGTTAGGTCCCTCAACAGACCAGGTGCAGCCGAACAACTGGTCAACTCTTTGGACTGCTATAAGGCAGACATTACCGCGCTCCAAGAAGTGCGATGGGATGGGCCAGGCAAAAGCGGATGAAAAACTGTGATATATACTACGGAAACTGCTACAGAGAAAATAGACAACGCTTATTCGGATGCGGATTTGTTGTTCGAGGCAGACTCAGGAAAAAAGTCTTAAGCTTCCAATATGTAAGCGAACGCCTCATAACTATCCGCATCAAGGCCAATCTCGGCAATATAAGCTTACTATGTGTCCACGCCCCCACAGAGGAGAAAGATGACCGACATAAAGACGACTTCTATGATCTCCTAGGCAGAACGTATGCGCATTGTCCCAGCTATGACACCAAAATCGTTCTAGGAGATTTCAGTGCGAAGCTGGGTAAGGAAGCTATCTTTGAACCGGTCATTGGAAAGCACAGCCTACACAACACCACGTCAGAAAACGGACTAAGGCTAGTGGACTTTATGGCGGGACATAACCTTGTAGTAGCCAGTACACGATTCCCACACCTCAACATCCATAAGGGGACCTGGCGGTCTTTCGATCGATCGACAACCAACCAAATTGATCATATTGCGATCGACGGCAGACACTCCTCCAGCATCCTAGATGTCCGAACCTTTCGAGGAGCCAACATCGACTCGGATCATTACCTTGTTGCAGCCAAGGAACGGATGCGAATTTCTCGGAACCAACGGAGTCGAGTAAGAACACCAAAATTTAACGTCGGAAAGCTGCAGTCGCAGGAAACCGCCAGAACCTTCGCCGATCAAGTCTCCCTCAAGCTCTCTCAGGTCCCGATGCAATCTGCAGAAACCATAGAACAGCAATGGAGTCGTTGTCAGAAAGCCATTAGAGAGGCCGCCTCAGATATACTCGGTTTCGAGCCACCACCGTCGAGAAACCCCTGGTTAGATGATGAGTGCAGACAGGCCCGTGTAGAGAAACAGAATGCATACATGGCCACATTGCATCGAGGGACGAGAGCTGCCCGCGAGTTCTATGAACAGAAAAGGAGGGAGGAGCATGCGCTTCTGAGAAGGAAAAAGAAGGAGCACGCGAGGCGCGAGATCGAGGAGATGGAGAGATGTTACTGCAGGAACGACGTTCGAATATTTTACCAGAAAGTAAAACGAACATGCCAAGGCTGAAAAGCCAGAGCAGAAGCCTGCAGGGATGAGCACGGACAACTAGTAGTGGAGTCACGGACGATGCTGGGATTGTGGAAGGACCACTTCTGCAGATTGTATAACGGCGATGATAGGCAAAATGCCGCCGTCAGACAGAGCGAACCATTCACAATGGACGAAGACGAAGGAGACTCCCGTCCACCCGACCTAGACAATGTTAGGATAGCGATATCGAAACTTAAGTCTTATAAAGCTGCTGGAGCAGACGGACTCCCCGCGGAGCTGTTTAAAGCAGCTGGCGATGAGCTGGTGGTTAGGAACATGCACCAACTCATCTGCAAGATATGGTCGGAAGAACGCATGCCCGATGAATGGAATCTCAGTATCGTTTGCCCGGTCCATAAGAAAGGAGACCCCTATGACTGCGCCAATTACAGAGGGATAAGCCTCCTGAACATCGTGTACTGTGTACTGTGTAAGTACCTGAGACTGTTCGTGGACAATCTAATAGGTTCCTACCAGTGTGGTTTCAGGCCAGGAAAATCCACGATAGATCAAATATTTACACTACGGCAGATCTTGGAGAAGACCCATGAATTCCAGGTCGACACGCACCATCTTTTCGTCGACTTTAAAGCCGCGTATGACAGTGTTCATAGAGACGAGCTATACAGAGCCATGTCATGTTTTAACATTCCTCCCAAACTCGTCAGACTATGCAGGATGACTATGGGGAACTCTCGCTGCTCCATTAAGGTCGGAGGTGAACTAACCGACCCCTTTGATGTTAAAAAAGGTTTTAGACAGGGTGACGCACTGTCACGTGTTTTCTTCTACATTATTCTTGAAAATATCGTGCGGGACTCTGCGGCCAATACAAGAGGTACGACCTACTTCAAGTCCACACAATTGCTTGCCTACGCAGATGACATTGACGTTATTGGACGAACAAAGCGAGACTTCAATGAGGCGTTCACAAGCATTGAAGCAGAAGCGGCGAAAGTGGGTCTATGGGTAAATGGGGACAAGACCAAATATATGCTGTCATCCAAGAAAGACGCACAACACCGACGTCTTGGTCAGAACGTCACCTTCGGCAGCTATATTTTTGGAGGACTTCATCTACCTTGGCTCGATAGTGACAGAATAACTCTTGCCAATCGCTGCTTCTTCGGGCTCAAGAGGCAATTGAGTAGTGGAGCCTCTACAAAACCTTAATCATCCCGGTCCTCCTCTACGGCGCTGAGGCTTGGACGTTATCAAAAGCGGATGAAGAGGCTCTTGGACGTTTCGAGAGGAAAATTCTGCGTGCAATCATTGGTCCCGTTTGTGTAAACGGAGAATGGAGGAGGAGATTCAACCAAGAACTGTACGGGCTGTACAGCGACATCGGTCTGGTTAGACGTCTTCGGATCCAACGTCTAAGATGGCTAGGCCATGTAGAGCGAATGGACATCAACGCTCCGGCCCGAAGAGTCTTGGACTCCAACCCCGAGGGACGACGCAGCAGAGGACGACCGCATTTATGGTGGCGCGCACAGGTGGAAGGGGACCTCAACGAACTGGGCGTGCGGCACTGGATGCGGCTGGCCGGAGATCGGACCGGCTGGAGAGGCTTGTTGGTTGAGGCCCTGGTTCACCACGAACTGTAGCGCCATCAAAGTAAGTAAGTAAGTAATTAGACTCTTAGTTATTACTACTTTTCTCTCATATTGTAAAGAAAATGGGCCCATTTTCGTACTCAAATATATTCTTTTTCCCTAGAGATTCTAGATGTCATTTACATGCACTTGGTGCGAAGTTCGAAAGATCATAAAGGCAATTTTATAAATCTGGACCTCTTGACACAACACATTCCATCTCCCATGATACCTTGATAAGATCATTATTCCGGGCAAATAAGCAATATGCCCCGAAAGCTAATGTCAATCAAGTTTAAGCCTATCTGACACCTTCGACATGCCCAAAGGTCTGATCTATCAATAAACCAACTCGCGGATCAATAAGTTTTTTTATGATCATCACCTTTAGAAAAAGCTAAAGGGCAACAACTAACCGCATTTACTCTTCGATGCCTACCGTATCCAATAAAAAAGGAAAACTTTGTCTTTCTTAAAGAGAATTTTTAAGAAAAAAAAAATCACGATGATCGCCACGATCATCATCATGATCGTTATGATCGTCGTCGTCGCACAGTTGTCTATCACTGGCTTAGGTCAGAAAGAAAGCAATCTAACCACTTAAACGAACGTCGGTAGAATCATGAACGGATTCAACCTCTACCCAAGAAGAAAGGTAAGCCAAGAGTATGTACTCGTATGAATACACTCAAGCTTAGATACTCGTACACCGGACGAATACTGAAAGACGAAGAAGCACGAAAACTGGGTCAATGGCCCACTTTTTTTCGACTCTACAAAAGCAGAAATATTGTACAAAGAGAAATGGAAAAGAATAAGAAGAACCAAGCGAACGTTATACAGCATTTCTCCTCCCAGCCCGGTTCATTGGAGTGTATATGAATGTAGTATCTGTGTGCGCCTTGACTTGGCCATTTCTTCAGCATTGACTTCGAACTTACAAGTGCCGGAAAGGCAAGAAGAGGGTATTGTAAGACCAAAAAAAGCAGATCGCGGATGGAAGATAGACCCAAAAGACGAGTATCTAGCAATGTTAAAGGCTTGAGGAGCTGCGACTGCAAAGATGGTGAGTGAATAAGAGGTATCCAAGACAATAGATACAAGAGATGTGTGTTAATGGCTGAAATGGGTAAAGATGGTATGTTTGGTGTACCACGTCTCCTTATCA
Source organism: Eumerus sabulonum (assembly GCA_951905685.1). Taxonomy (NCBI): domain Eukaryota; kingdom Metazoa; phylum Arthropoda; class Insecta; order Diptera; family Syrphidae; genus Eumerus; species Eumerus sabulonum. Next base: position 15,803,034 of record OX645060.1, read on the forward strand.
TTTCTTCTTATTCTGGGTTGCCGGGTGTCATGCAAATGAATCAGCCAAGTTCCTACATGTACAAGTCGTAGCTTCGAATCGGCAAGTATCTATTTCAGTTCTTTTACCGGCTCTTAGGGAACTTTTATAGCGCATGAAACGTCTGTTATTGATTTACTAGATTCACTAGTTCCTGTTTGAATTAAAGTGCACATTGACTATGAGCCACATGCAGATAGTACGTGGGCTGTCGAGGGCTCAAACAAAGAAGTACATAAACTTCAATTACTTGTACAGCCGGCATACGCGTTCGTGTTCCATTCGTTCTTCGTTTCTTTGATTTTATTTTTATTTTATGCACTAAAAACGGAATATTTCATCATCAGATAGAGCATAAGCGCGATCGGATGGGGTCTAGTTGTTCTCGGCAGTTGATTGTTAATTGATGGTCTTGATGGCCGTAGTCGGGCACTTACATTCGGGCGCAATTAATGTGGATTATGCAAGTCTCTAGAGCTTTTTCGCTTGTTTTTTGCATTTTTACAGACGCAACATTCGATCTCCTTGGGTAGAATAGGAAGCCAAGTGTGAAGATTGGTGCAATAGATACACGACGATATTAACTTAGATGATTGGATTGGGAAACACCTACAGAAAATTGAATTGCGACGACACAATCATCGGTAGAATGCGGAAGAGCATAACGAAGAAAGGAAACAAGTAATAGCCAAGCAACCGAACCGAGCAGAGCAGAGTAAAGAAGACGGACATGACAAGAAATGTGAGTTCTGGTAAAGTCGGTCATGAAATCGCAAGTGACCCACTTGCAGAGGGCAGGCGGCAGCAACACCATCGTATGGCCAACAAACAAATACCATCGAATAAATGAGGACAACGCATAATTGGCAAAACCAACAACACGCAATGTTGGTTCTGTTGGTTCTGCGCCTGCGTCGCTTCCACGGCCGTAACTACATATGTTCGTGTTGTTGTATTCTGCTTTACTGCGCCTTACCAATCTGGGTTTCTGGCATCAGATTGGACACCATGCATAAACGAAATTAAAAACAATTTACAATCAAAGTCGGTATCATACTCTACCCGTAGCTACCTATGTACCTATGTATCTACTTCGTTTTCGAATCACTCACGCATGATAGTGTATAGTAGATACAATGTATGCATAAGATGCACAACTGCGTGTCAACCTGTTCGGCAGTTGAGGCCTATTCGAGTTCTCGGTTATTTTGATTTTTCGGATCTGCCCTGAACGTTAAGGTTTAGGCGTAAGTAAGTACCATACATATCTAGATGGGCCGTGCTTTATGTAGCGTGTGCTGGGTATAATAACGGATTGGAATGTCTTCAAATATTAATGAAGGCATAGTGAACCGGTGACGCGAACGTAACGAGGCAACTGTGGCGAATAGTAATGGTAATTAGATCCATTTCATGGTTAAATGAAATGTCTTAAACGGCGTTCAGCGTTTCAATTAACATACACAGTGTGGCCAGTTATGGTATCAGAATTAATGGTTCATATTTGTAGGATACGTATGGTCAGTTGAGTGGTAAACCTGGACCCGTTGAAGGGTTTTGAAGTTAAGAGATCATTTAGCGTAATAGTTGAGGTCCAATTGAAGCAGTGGTATCTTCTTCTTCTTAGTGGGCGCTACAGTTCGGGGTGAACCTGGGCCTCAACAAACATGCCCCACCATCTAGCACGATCTTTAGCTAGCCTTTTCCATTGCCGCACACCCAGTTGGCTGAGGTCCCCTTCCACCTGTGTGCGCCATCCTAAGAGCGGCCGTCCTCTGCTTCTTCGTCCCTCGGGGTTGGATTCAAAGACCCTCCGGGCTGAAGCTATGGTGTCCATTCGCTCTACATGGCCCAGCCATCTTAGGCGTTGAATACGTAGACGCCTGACTAGGCTCATGACGCTGTACAGCCCGTAAAGTTCGTGGTTGAATCTTCTCCTCCATTCCCCGTCTGCGTTTATAGGCCGGAAAATCACGCGCAAAATCTTTCTCTCGAACCGACCAAGGGCCTCCTCATCCGCTTTTGATAGTGTCCATGTTCTGCGCCGTACAACAGGACCGGGGTGATAAGGGTCTTATATAGAGTCAACTTTGTCGTTCGGGAGAGGGCTCTATTACTCAGTTGCCTCCTGAGCCCAAAGAAACAGCGATTGGTAAGAGTGATTCTGCGTTTGATTTCGGAACTGATGTCGCTGTTCCAGGTCACTGCGGAGCCAAGGTAGACGAAGTCCTTAACTACCTGAAACTTATATCTGCCTATACAAACGTTCTGGCCGAGACGTCGATGGTGAGCGTCCTTTTTTGATGACAGCATGTATTTAGTTTTGCCCTCGTTTACCGCCAAACCAATTTTCGCCGCCTCCATCTCAATACTCGCAAACGCCTCACTGACATCTCGCTGTGATCTACCTATTATGTCAATATCGTCGGCGTATGCAAGGAGTTGCGAGGATTTTAAATGGATTGTGCCTCTTGTATTGGCCAGTGATTTTTGCACAATCATTTCCAATATGACGTTGAAGAAATCACACGACAGCGCATCGCCCTGCCCAAATCCTTTTTTGACATCAAAACTATCGGTAGGGTGTTCACCGATTCGGATGGAGCAGCGAGCATTCTCCAAAATCATCCTGCATAGTCTGACGAGTTCAGCAGGTATGTCAAAGGTAGACATAGCGTTGTATAGCTCGTCTCTAATAACGCTGTCGTATGCGGCTTTGAAGTCGACAAATAGGTGGTGAGTGGCGACCTGAAATTAATTTTTTCCAGTATCTGCCGTAGTGTGGAGAAATGGCAGAGAAGAAGAAGAGAAGATTTTGTAGGCGGTGTTAAGGAGACTTATTCCTCTATAGTTGGCGCAATCAGAGGGGTCTCCTTTCCTGTGGATCGGGCATACGACATATTCCTGAGCATTACGCATTACCACACACGCTCACTTTTGACGAGAGATTTAAGATACTGATACCAAACCGCGGAGCTTAGGAAAATCGAAAAATCTCGAAGGCTCTGGAATTGAGTCCAAGAATCTTGCAGGCCGCCATCTTGCCGTGCGTGAATCTAAACTTAGAGACTAGCATAAGAGGTGTAACTCACAGACAGTTAAGCAGCCCTCAAAGCGTTGAGCTCGTATAGCGCGATCTCAAAGTCCATTAAGGAATGCCATGATGACCTACAGGAGACCTAGCCAAAGGTAATAATATCAAACACTGGTGGCTGCCAGGTCACAAGGGCATTAAGAGCAATGAAATACCCGATAAACTCGCAAAGAAAGGTTCCAGCGAAAGGTACATATGTAAGTGCCGAAACTTTCTGCGGCATTCCCAGGTCTAAGTTTAACTTTTTCCTAGACAAGTGGGAAAAATCGCAAGGACTGCGCCAACCGAGAAGATGTAAACGGCCTGCGAACAAACGCGATGCATGCCATCCTCTGTACTCTACTTAGCAGTTGCACAGTGCCGTCCACCGGACTAAGCAGCCATTCGTTAGTATATGTCTAAAACTGCGGTATTCAGCCAGTACTTGGGGTTTGATACCCCATATGGTGACCACGGCCTCCTTGCAGGTGTATAGCGCAGTTGGTGTTATTTGATACGTTCTTTTGCACTCAGTTTCCAGATGAGCTTCCTGTCGAGTATCAAGTCAAGGTATTTGGCCAAGGTATTCGATTTGTTAATTAGGGCGGGTATAGTGGGAGTCTTTGACAGTATTTTCCTCACTCTACTGGCCTCACTAGTTCCTTCTATTTCTGCGTAGAAACTTGCGTCTTTCTTCTTTTTTTTTTTTTTGTTTGGTCTGAGGCAGATCTTGTAACGGTTTCATTTTCATTCTGACTCTTTGCTTTATTAAAGCTTTCCTTTGTGAGGATACCCAGATCTGCAGGCCACCATGGGGGTTAGTTTCACTTTTCTGACCTCGTGTTCAGGCAAGATTTGACTTTAGAAAGGATTTGTTCAATGCTGCTGTAACCTTAGTCGCCAGACGTTCAATGTCCGCATACGACTTAGGATTACTTAGTTCAGCGGGGCTAAGGGCGCCTTTGAAATTGGCCTCATTATTTTTTTTTTTTTAAGTTTCAAAGTCATACTCTTATGATGTCTGTCACACAACCTGGACGGAGTGCAAATGGTTTGGGTCGTAGATGTTCGTTCACTACTCTCCAGGGGTGGTTGTCCTAGATAGCAGGAGAGGAACTCGACTGAATCTTCACGTTGGTTGTAGTTCCCAGCAAATGATCCATGCCATTATGGTGTTATATTAGAACTGAGTATGAATTTGAAGTGACCATATACTGTGAATATATGTGAAGGCCGCCTCAGATATATACTCGGTTTCGAGCCACCGCCGTCCAGAAACCCCTGGTTTGATGATGAGTGCACATTGCATCGACGGACGAGAGCTGCCCGCGAGCTCTATGAACAGAAAAGGAGGGAGGAGCATGCACTTCTGAGAAGGAAAAAGAAGGAGCACGAGAAGCGCGAGATCGAGGAGATGGAGAGATGTTACGGCAGGAACGACGTTCGAAAATTTTACCAGAAGGTAAAATGAACATGCCAAGGCTATAGAGATGAGCACGGACAACTAGTAGTGGAGTCACGGTCGATGCTGAGATTGTGGAAGGACCACTTCTGCAGACTGTATAACGGCGATGATAGTCAAAATGCCGCCATCAGGCAGAGCGAACCATTCGCAATGGACGAAGACGAAGGAGAATCCCGTCCACCCGACCTAGACGATGTTAAGATAGCGATATCGAAACTTTAGTCTTATAAAGCTGCTGGAGCAGACGGACTCCCCGCGGAGCTGTTTAAAGCAGCTGGCGATGAGCTGGTTAGGAACATGCACCAACTCATCTGCAAGATATGGTCGGAAGAACGCATGCCCGATGAATGGAATCTCAGTATCGTTTGCCGGGTCCATAAGAAAGGAGACCCCTATGACTGCGCCAATCACAGAGGGATAAGCCTCCTGAACATCGCGTACAGGATCCTCTCTGCCGTACTGTGTAAGTACCTGAAACCGTTCGTGGACAATCTGATAGGTTCCTACCAGTGTGGTTTCAGGCCAAGAAAATCCAGACCAAATGTTTACACTACGGCAGATCTTGGAGAAGACCCATGAATTCCAGGTCGACACGCACCATCTTTTCGTCGACTTTAAAGCCGCCTATGACTGTGTTTATAGAGACGAGCTATACAGAGCCATGTCATGTTTTAACATTCCTGCCAAACTCGTCAGACTATGCAGGATGACTATGGAGAACTCTCGCTGCTCCATTAAGGTCGGAGGTGAACTAACCGACCCCTTTGATGTTAAAAAAGGTTTTAGACAGGGTGACGCACTGTCATGTGATTTCTTCAACATTATTCTTGGAAAGATCGTGCGGGACTCTGCGGCCAATACAAGAGGTACGATCTACTTCAAGTCCACACAACTGCTTGCCTACGCAGATGACATTGATGTTTTCGGACGAACAAAGCGAGACGTCAATGAGGCGTTCACAAGCATTGAAGCAGAAGCGGGGAAAGTGGGTCTAAGGGTAAATGGGACAAGACCAAATATATGCTTTCATCCAAGAAAGACGCCCAACACCGACGTCTTGGTCAGAACGTCACCTTCGGCAGCTATATTTTTGAAGTAGCCAAGGACTTCGTCTACCTTGGCTCGATAGTGACAAGCAGCAACGACACCAGCGCTGAGATAAAACGCAGAATAACTCTTGCCAATCGCTGCTTCTTCGGGCTCAAGAGGCAATTGAGTAGTAGAGCCCTCTCTCGAAAAACTAAGGTTTCCCTCAATAAAACCTTAATCATCCGGGTCCTCCTCTACGGCGCTGAGGCTTGGACGTTGTCAAAAGCGGATGAAGAGGCTCTTGGACGTTTCGAGAGGAAAATTCTGCGTGCAATCTTTGGTCCCGTTTGTGTAAACGGAGAACGGAGGAGGAGATTCAACCAAGAACTGTACGGGCTGTACAACGACATCGCTGGTTAGACGTCTTCGGATGCAACGTTTAAGATGGCTAGGCCATGTGGAGCGAATGGACATCAACGCTCCGGCCCGAAGAGTCTTCGACTCCAACCCCGAGGGACGACGCAGCAGAGGACGACCGCATTTAAGGTGGCGCGCACAGGTGGAAGGGGACCTCAACCAACTGGGCGTGCGGCACTGGAAGCGGCTGGCCGAAGATCGGGCCGGCTGGAGAGGCTTGTTGATTGAGGCCCTGGTTCATCCCGAACTGTAGCGCCATCAAAGTAAGTAAGTATATACTGTGAGTGTTATGCCTTCATCAGTATTTTTGATCACTTTGCATTCACAACAGCTGTGTTGCACAATACTTCACATACTTCGTTATCGCCAGACCCATTTCATCCGCCTCCGCTTCAGTGACAGCAAACGCCTCATTGACGGCCCGCTGCATACCATACATACTGGCCATGCTGTGATCCGTCGAATAATCACAAAAACAAATTCAGAACTAACGTTTGCATAAATAAATACGCGATCGAATCCGATCAAAAATGAATATTAAATTAATGTTTTCATGTGAAGATTATCAACTTTCCCGTTCTATGAGTCACGAGTGAACCTCGGACGGATTTGGAACATTTAGCACAATTAAGATCTTTCGTGTCTTCAAAACGTTGCTCCAGATTAAGTCTGTAAATCTTGCGAGGCGTTTGGTTGCTATATGGTACTTTCGTTTTGCGGTTACGGCTTACAAGGATAACCTCTACGATCCCGTAGATGGAACTTACGCACAATACCCTAGCTACGCCACTGACGTCACATAAGAAAACCGATGATGCGGCCGTCCTCTGCCGCGCCTTCCCTCCGGAGTGGATTCGAAGACTCTCCGGGTCGGAGCTGTATTTTCCATGCGCTCTACATGGCTTAGCCACCTTAGACGCTGTATCCGTAGACGTCGTACCAAGCCAATGTCGCTGTACAACCCGTACAGTTCTTCCTTATATCTTCTCCTCCATAGTACGCAGAATTTTCCTCTCGACATGACCAAGGGGATCTTCATCCGCTTTTGTTAAGGTCCAAGCCACTGCGCCGTAAAGGAGGACTGGGATGATCAAGGTATTATAAAGTGTCACCTTGGTTTTCCGAGAGAGGGCTCTACTTCTCAATTGCCTCTTGAGCCCAAAGAAACAGCGGTCGGCAAGAGTGATTCTGCGTTTTATCTCAGCGCTGGTGTTGTTGTCGCTGGTCATCAGTGAGCCAAGGTAGACGAATTCCTTGACCATTTCAAAGTTATATCCGCCCATGGTGACGTTGTGGCCAATACGTCGGTGTTGTCCGTCTCTTTTAGATGAAAGCAGATATTTGGTTCTACCGTGATTAACCTTGAGACCCATCTTAGCCGCTTCTACCTCAATGCTTACAAAGGCCTCATTGACGTCTCGCTGTGTCCGTCCAATCACGTCAATGTCACCGGCGTACGCAAGCAATTGCGTAGACTTGAAATAAATCGTACCTCTTGTGTTGGCCAGTGACTCTTGCACGATCTTTTCAAGCACGATGTTGAAAAATTAGTTTGATAGCGCGTCACCTTGCCTAAATCCTTTTTTAACATCAAAGGCCTCGGTTTGGGGTCATTACCATCCTTAATGGAGCAGCGAGAACTCTCCATTGTCATCCTGCACAGTCGGACGAGTTTGGCAGGCAGGTTAAAACTAGACATGGCTTTGTATAGCTCATCTCTATACAAGCTGTCATATGCAGCCTTGAAATCGACGACGAGGTGGTGAGTGTCGATTTGGTATTCCTTCTCCATGATCTGCCGTAGCTTAAATATTTGGTCTATTGTGGATTTACCTGGCCTGAAACCATACTGATAAGAGCCGATCAGGTTATCCACAAGCGGTTTCAGGCGTTCACACAATACGGCAGAGAAGATCTTATATGCGATGTTAAGAAGACTTATTCCCCTATAGTTGGCGCAGTTATAGGGGCCTCCTTTCTTATGGACCGGGCAAACGATGCTGTGATTCCATTCGTCGGGCATGCTTTCCTCCGACCATACCTTGCAAATGAGATGGTGCATGCACCTTACCAGCTCATCTCTAGCCGCCTTAGGAAGCTCAGCAGTCTGCGCCCGCGGCTTTATTAGACTTAAGTCTTGATATAGCTATTTTGACTTCGTCTAGGTCGGGTGGACTGAATTCTGTTTCATTGTCGTCCATTACGAATGGTTCGTTCTGCCTGACAGCGGTATTTTGTCTATCATTTCCAAATCCTCAGCATCGACTGCGATCTCACGCTTTTCGTGCTCTCTCTTCTTTCTTTTGAAAAGCGTGTGTTCCTCTCTTCTCTTTTGCTCATAGATTTCGTGAGCAGCTCTCGTCCGTCGTTGCAGCATGGCTTTATATGCCTCTTGTTTTGCTGCATGGGCTGGTTCGCATTGTTCATTGAACCAGGGGTTTCTAGATGGTGGCGGTTTGAAACCCAGCACCTCTGAAGCAGCGTCTCTGACGGCGCTCTGGCAATGCGCCCATTCCTTCTATATTGATTGTGCTGCTTTGGGCGGGTTTCGAGAGAGCTTGGAGGAGACACGATCGGCAAAGATACTGGCAGTCTCTGGCGATTGTAGCTTTCCGACTTCAAACTTACGTTGTGCTACTCGACTCCTAAGCATTCTTGATATCCTCATTCGTACCTTGGCTACAACAAGGTGGTGGTCTGAGTCGATATTGGCCACTCGGAAGGTTCGTACGTCGAGAATACAGGAGGAGTGTCTGGCGTCGATCGCAATGTGATCAATCTGGTTGGTGGTCGATTGATCAAAAGACCGCCAGGTAACCTTGTGGATGTTGAGATGGGGGAATCGCGTGCTTGCTACAAGGAGGTTACGCCCCGCTAGGAAATCGATTAGCCTTAATCCGTTGTCGGATGTGGTGTTATGGAGGCTATGCTTTCCTATGATCGACTCAAATATGTCCTCCTTGCCCAGTTTTGTATTAAAATCTCCTTTTTGTGTCCTAGCTGGGGCATTGGGCATATGTTCTGTCTAGGAAATCGTAGAATTCTTCTTTGAGTCGATCATCCTTTTCTTCCGTTGGGGCGTGAGCGCATATTAAGCTAATGTTTCGAAATTTAACTTTGATGCGGATTGTTATGAGGTGTTCGCTTATGTCTTGAAGGCTTAAGACTTTTTGTCGGAGTCTTCCTCTAATAACGAATCCGCACCCGAATAGGCGCTGTTTGTTCTCCTTGTAGCAGTTCCCGTAGTAGATGTCGCAGTTTTTCATCCGTTTTTTGCCTGGTCCATTCCATCGCACTTCTTGGAGTGCGGTTATATCTGCTTTATAGCAGTTGAGGGTTTGCTCCAATTGATCGCCTGCACCCGGGACCTCACATTCCAGGTGCAGACTCTCAAGTCCGTTAGTCGTTTGCAGGGGTCGTCAGCTTTGTATCCGTCCGTATCCGAGGCTTGTTGTCGTTTCGGAACAAATAGGTTTTTTTCGTGATAGGGATGTTACCCCTAAGCACAACCCCCAACCTGGAGAGCCAGCTTCCTCTTTCCCCAGGAACAAGGGGTTGGGTCGCTGCACACATTGGTTCACTACCTGGCGGGTGCCAGGGGAGCTGTCCAGGGGGGCACGCGGAGGCGTTGTGGGTGTTGTGTTCGGGCAAAGGTTTCTCGCGCTTCGATAATTTTACAGTCGCCATAACCTTCCTACTGAGAGGACTATTTGCAGTGTGGAGGGTACATTTGAGTCCACTGGTTCAGCAAACGATAAATCAACATCGGTAGGTCGACGAAACGCAAGATCTGCCGAAAACATCGCCGCTGTCCGTGAGAGGGTACACGAGAATCCGAGGCAGTCGATTTCGCGTCACTCACAAGATCTTGTCCTTTATCCTTTCGCAGACCACAACTTGGCGAATTTTGCGTTGTGATTTGGGTTGTACCTGTAAAAAATTCAACTGACTCAGGAGCTGAAGGTAGACGACCATAGATAACGATGTGTGCTCGCTGAATGGGCTCTGGAGCAGTTGGTAACTGACCCTAATTTTCATGCAAATATCGTCTCCAACAATGAGGCCCATTTCCGGATGAGCAGGTACGTTCACAAACAAAATTGTCGAATTTGGGACGATACTAATCAACATGAGATCTAAGAGCGACCAATGCATTCCGAAAATTCAGTGTTGGGTGTGGGTTTTGAGCTGGCGGCGTCATCGGTCCATATATTTAAACGACGTGGGCCAGGCCATCAGCGTTAAGCGCTATAGGTCGATGATTACCAACTTTTTTGGCCTGAATTCTGCACGAGCAATTTGAGGGTCTGGTCATCTCAAGTGGAGGTGATCTGAACTGGTCACAGACATCGTGCGATTCAACACTGTAGACTTTTCCTGTGCGATCTTCTGAAGTCGCAGGACTATGCGAATAAGCCATAAGCCACTTACTTACCACCTTACTTATCAGGCCTAGAATCCATGGAATATCTGAGCCTCAACTATAGCTGCCTTCCATCCTGGACGCCTTCCAAATATCAAGACCAAGTTGTCTTACATCCGCGATTACTTGGTCTTTATACCGGAGGTTCGGTCTTCCTCTTCTTCACGAATCAGGAGGCTCAGGAGTCGAAGACCCTCATATCTGGAGCGTTGGTGTTTATGCGCTCGATGTGGCCGAGCCAATGTAGTCGACCGATCGTTGGCTTCCAGCTTTTGGCACCGTACAGCAAGACTGTACGGTATGAGTTTTGACACAAGTTGTTTGGACAAGCCGAAGTAGCAGCGGTTGCCAAGGGCGATTCTATGCCGGATCTCCAATGTGGTGTCGTTTGTGGAGTTTACGTTTACCCCGAAGTAGACAAATTCCTTAACTACCTCGAAATTATAGCTGTCAATCGTTATGTTTTGTCCAAGGTGGTGAGTGACGGATCGATTTTTGCTTGACAGCTGCTGTGCTGCTGTGCTTTGTCTTATCCTCGTTGACTTTAAGACCAACTCGTTTTGCCTGTTCTTCAATCGCCGTGAAGGCTTCTACAACGTTAAGCTGAGACCGGGCGACGATGTCAATATCATTCGAGTATCCTAGCAGCTGGACAGACTTGTAGAAGATAGTGTCTTCCCTGTTGACGCCAGCCTGTCGCACTATCTGCTCCAGCACCAAATTGAAGAAGTCACACGACAGCACAGCATGTTTCAAACGGTTCAGAGATTCTAGAACCGAACTGCACGGTCGCGTTTTTTTTTTTTTTTTTTAGCGTGGCGCGACATAGCTGGATCAGTTTTCCTGGGATCCCGATTTCGGCCATCGCAAGAAACATCTCTTTGCGATGAATGCTGCCGCGGCTTTAAAATCGATAAAGAGATGGTGTGTATCGGTTTGAAACTCGCTGGTCTTTTCCAGGATTTGAAGTGTGAATATTTGGTCTAGAGTCGATTTGCCAGGCCGGAAACCGTACTGGCAGCTGCCGATTAGTTCGGTGCAAAAGGGCTTTAGACGTTTACACAGTACGCCGGACAGGATCTTGTATACGAAATTGAGCAGGGATATACCTCTATAGTTTTTGCAAGAGGTAGAATCGCTTTTTTGTGGGGGGCGAGCCACAAACTACAGTGGCCTTCAAAGCCAACATAACCCATGCTATATTGGGTGATTTATGCGCCAGAGTCATGGATAGCGATATAGCCGTGATGATTCAAGCAGGGCGACGCATTAACATGTGTCTTCTTCAACTTCAGTCTTGAAAAGACTGTGTGAAGCTCACTTCCAATACAGGTCTGCACAGTTGTTTGCATATGCTGATAGCATTGACATAATCCGTAGTAGATATCACAGTTATTCATCAGCTTTTTGCCTGGCCCATCCCATCGCACTTCTTGGAGCGCGGTAATGTCTGCCTTATAGCAGTCCAAAGAGTTGACCAGTTGTTCGGCTGCACCTGGTCTGTTGAGGGACCTAACGTTCCAGGTGCAGAACCGAAATTCGTTTGCGGGGGTCGTCAACATGTAATCCGTCCGTATCCGAGGCTATTGGTTGTCTCTGAACAAAATGTTTGTTTTAAGCGATAGGGATGTTAGCCCTAAGCGCAACCCCCAACCTGGAGAGCCAGGTTCTTCTTTCCCCAGGAACAAGGGGTCGGGTCGCTGCACACATTGGTTCACTATCTGGCGGGTGCCAGTATAGCTATCCAGGGGAGGCCACGCGGAGGCTGTGTGTCAACTTGGATTGAGCAGGGACAGAGATCGAAGCTGACGTTTGCCAAGTTAAGCGCGATCAACTTCTTTGCTCTGTTTGTTCGCTCCCTTCTCCCCTTAGCTCTGGGTGATTTTATTTGAGGTTGAGTAAGTTTCTAGGTGGTCTAAAGCCATATCTTACAGTACACACTTGAATTAAAAGCAGTTACGGTCCCTTCGTCTCACTTTAGTCCACCAGTTTAACGATTTCAAACCGAATTCACATCCCATCACTAGTAACCTCTTAACATGCCCTTCCCCCTCCCAGTTCTCATTTAAATCTCAGTCACCATATTACACAGTCTAGCAACTTGTTTCATCATTTTCTTAAATTAAAGCCATCCCACTTCGGCCCAAGTATGTAAGGCGCACCAAAACCTTAATGAGTAAGATGACCTAAATAGTTTCCTGACCACTTAACATCTTTATTACACATTACCTGTCTGCACAACTACTTAGCATTCGGTTATAATTTCTTCTCTCTCTTCCTTTCCTGACTCTCTAGAACCAGAACACGAAATTAATGCCAAACCAAGACGGGATTGGATACATTCTTGTAAACGTATGTATGCCTGAGTGCTCCAAAAAAAAACAAAAAATGCATAATTCCAATTCCAAATGTTGGAAACCACAGCCTGGCATGCCTCATTGGAGGAAGTAAATGACTGGTTGCTCGGTCGAGTGGTGGGGTTCGCAAAAAGAACCGTTCTATGGCCATGTCTCCTGGTCACATCGTGTTGTTCTCGATCAAGTGACATAAGTCGAGAAGTTAGGTCTTTTGTGGAACATTTTTCCGGTTCTCCAGTGCTAGTGCTTGTGATTCACTTTCACATTTAATGTAAGCAATGCCCTACATTTCGCCAGCGTGTGAACGATGCCGACTGCTGACTGGCCAAGTAAGTGATGATCATCACAATCAACATTGCCATCGTTGTGGTTGGGACAACAACGGCGTCCCAAGCCCGCAGTGACATCATTCTAAAAAGTGAATTTTCGTCTTCATTTTCGATTCACCTTAAATTAAATAACAACGAACGAATGGAACTTTTCTACGTTTTTCTGCATTTAGCACCTCGGACAGATCGAGTTGATCGTTTGATGGTTATTCATGGCGAATGGTACAGTACATACGGGCGAGCAATCATTGCTTTGTACTGTTGGCCATTGAGTCAGTCAGTCAGTCAGTCAATCAGTTAGTCAGTTAAACACATCATTTCGGCCTTCTCCTCTTATAACGGTTAAGTGTTCTTTGAGATTTTAATACGTGACTACGCTTGATGGTACCCTCATCAATCAATGTTTAATGAATTACAAATGATCGTACATGGAGACGTGAGGTGTGCGCCCTCAAGAATCCGAAGCGTTTTCCTCGAAATCTCGATGTTGTCTAATTGTTTTATTGAACATGATTTGGCCGGCGTATGAGTCGGACATTGGGATTGATGTTGGCCCAAAGATGGAAGCTCATATTGAGGTCAGAGTTCAGTTAGGCTTTTGGTTGAAGTACATATACATGTACGTATGCATCTGGAGCAATGCCAGAAGGTGATCGCTTGGACTTTTGTTCATTAAATCGAATTAAGGACTTGAACGGAGCTACACCCATTTGTATATATTTTTTTATGGATACTCCATATATGAACCATTTCTTTATAAATCTGAACTAGGCTGGAACTATTAAATCTACTCACGTCCAGATGGTGTTTCCCTAATATTTCTGAAGAGGTGTTCTTCAACGTTGGCAAAACCACTACGTAAGCTATTTCACTTTCCCTATTCATCTGGGTTATATCCGCGTAGGTGGAAAACAGCAATTGCCCCGCCTACTTACTTACCTACTTACTTAGGTGGGGTTACAGTCCGTGGTGAAAATGGGCCTCAATCAACAAGCGTTTCCAGCTGGCGCGGTCTTTGGCCAGCTGTTTTCAGCACCGCACGTCCAGTTGGTTAAGGTCCCCTTCCACCTGCGTGCGGCACCGTAGATCCGGCCGTAATCTACCGCGCCTTACTTCCGGTTCGGAGCTGTATTTTCCATGCGCTCTACACGGCCTAGCCACCTTAGACGCTGTATCCGTAGACGTCGTACCAGGTCGATGTCGCTGTACAACCCGTACAGTTCTTCGTTAAATCTTCTCCTCCATACACCATTTGAACAAATGGAACCGTAGAAAGTGCGCAGAATTTTCCTCTCGAAACGACCAAGGGCGTCTTCAACCGCTTTTGTTAAGGTCCAAGCCTCTGCGCTGTAAAGGAGGACTGGGATGATCAAAGTCTTATAAAGTGTCACCTTGGTTTTCCGAGAAAAGTCTCTTCTTCTCAATTGCCTCTTGAGCCCAAAAGCAACAGTGGTTGGCAAGACTGATTCTGCGTTTTATCTCAGCGCTGGCGTTGTTGTCGCCGGTCACCAGTTAGCCAAGGTAGACGGATTCCATAACCACTTCGAAGTTATATCCGCCCATGGTGACGTTCTGGCCAATACGTCGGTATTGTCCGCCTCTTTTTGATGAAAGCAGATATTTGGTTTTACCCTCATTAACCTTGATGCCCATCTTAGCCGCTTTTACCTCAATACTTACATCATTGAGGTAGACAATGACATCCCCAATGTCGTCGGCGTACGCAAGCAATTGCGTAGACTCGTACCTCTTGTGTTGGCCAGTGACTCTTGCACGATCTTTTCAAGCACTATGTTGAAAAAGTTGCTTGACAGCGCGTCACCTTGCCTAAATCCTTTTTTAACATCAAAGGCCTCGGTTTGGTCATTACCATCCTTAATGGAGCAGCGAGAATTCTCCATTGTCATCCTGCACAGTCGGACGAGTTTGGCAGGGATGTTAAAACTAGACATGGCATTGTATAGCTCATCTCTATACACGCTGTCATGTGCAGCCTTAAAATCGACGAAAAGGTGCTGAGTGTCGATTTGGTATTCCTGGGTCTTCCCCAAGATCTGCTGTAGCGTAAATATTTGGTCTATTGTGGATTTACCTGGCCTGAAACCACACTGATAAGAGCCGACCTTTCCTCCGACCATACCTTGCAAATGAGGGCAAAAGGTGCATGCACCTTACCAGCTCATCTCCAGCCGCCTTAAGAGGCTCAGCAAACAGGCTGTCCGCGCCCGCGGCTTTATTAGACTTGATATCGCTATTTTGACTTCGTCTAGGTCGGGTGGACGGAATTCTCTTACATCGTCGTCCATTACGAATGGCTCGTTCTGCCTGACAGCGGTTTATTGTCTATCATCGCCGTTATACGGTCTGCAGAAGTGGTCTTTCCAAATCCTCAGCATCGACTGTAACTCTACTGCCAGTTCTCCATTTTCATCCCTGCAGGCCGCCGCTCCGGCTTTGTAGCCATGGCATGTTCGTTTTACCTTATTGTAAAACTTCCGAGTGTCATTCCTGCGGAAGCATCTCTCTATCTCCTCGATCTCTTCTTCCTACTCGACTCCTAAGCATTCTTGATATCCTCATTCCTACCTTGGCTACAACAAGGTAGTGGTCCGAGTCGATGTTGGCCCCTCGGAAGGTTCGTACGTCGAGAATACTTGAGGAGTGTCTGGCGTCGATTGCAGTGTGATCAATCTGGTTGGTGGTCGATTGATCAAAAGACCGCCAGGTACCCTTGTGGATGTTGAGATGGGGGAATCGTGTGCCCCGTAAGGAAATCGATTAGCCTAAGTCCGTTGTCGGATGTGGTGTTATGAAGGCTATGCTTTCCTATGATCAAGTTCGTTTGTCGTTTGCAGGGGTCGTCAGCTTTGTATCCGTCCGTATCCGAGGCTATTGTTTGCTTCTGAACAAGTGGGTTTTTACTTGATGGGGATGTTACCCCTAAGCACAACCCCCAACCTGGTGGGCCAGGTTCCTCTTTCCCCAGGAATAATGGGTTGGGTCGCTGCACACATTCGTTCACTACCTGGTGGGTGCCAGGGTAGCTATCCAGGGGGAGGCCACGCGTAGGCCGTGTGTTAACTTGGACTGAACTTGGAGCGATCAACTTCATTGCTCTGTTTGCTTGCTCCCTCCCCCCTATGGGACATTCTATCTTCTTCATTGGTGGCGTTACAGCCCATTAAGGGCCAATGCCAAGCTTCTTTCAATCACCTATGGGGCATTTGTTTGTGATTTATTTTTTACACAGGTGAAAGGGACCTACAGTTCAATGCCGATTCCGAACGGCGTTATTGTGGAAGCTTTTTCATGGCAAGTTTACCACGGAGGGTTTTGCCAGTACCCCGCCGAGGAGGGACACCGCGAAATAAACATTCGATGGCATTGGTGCTATCGGGATCCGAACTCGCTCATCGTGCGTCAGGGTTCAGCACACTAACCACTGCACCACGGCACCCTCAATGGGACATTATATAGCTGCGTTAAATAGCTTAGCAGATAGTCCATCTGCGCAAACCACTTTATTACGCTTTAATTTAGATATCGCTGTTCAAACTTCGTCTAGGTCAGGTGGACAGATTTCCCTTTACTATTCGTCTAGGGTTGAGCACCGTGGCGCAGTGGGTAGTGTGTTGGCCTCTGATGCCGATGACACGGGATCGAATCCCAACACAACCATGTCATCGAACGTGTTTTTCACGGTGCTGCTCCTCAGCGGGAGGAGAATTGTAGTATAATTGTCATGAAAAGCTTCTCGAAATTCGCCGTTCGGAACCGGCAATAAACTGTAGGTCCCTTTCACCTATGGGAAAATGAAATCACACACAACATGGGTGATTGAGAGAAGCTCGGCTCAGGTTCTTTATGGACTGTAACGCCAACATACATTATACACACAATATAACATTGCTTGAATGGGCTTGGCCGTGGTGCAGCACCGACTATCGAGTAGAAGGTCTGTAGTTCAAGGAATGTCCATAGCCAAGAAATGCTGCTCCTATACGGAAAAATTGTGCAACACAGCTGTTGTGAATGGGAATTGGTCAAAAATACTGATGATGGCATAACACTCACATTATATGGTCACTTCAAATTCATACTCTGGGTGTCCAGTTCTAATATAGCACCATGGGACAGCATGGGACATTTACTGGGAACTGCAACCAACTTGAAAATTCAGTCGAGTTCCCTCGAATCCTCGAATCTAGGAAAACTACCCGTGGAGAGTAGGGAACGAACATCTACGACCTAAACCATTTGCACTCCGTTCAGGTTGTGTGACAAACATCGCCAGAAGGTCTGGGAGCTTGATTTGGGATGTACTTATGCATTCAACTTTTCGTTCGGACATTGCGCCAAGTGATTACCCTCTGTTCATGGCGAACGTTTTCGCCTCAATGAAGGTTTGTGAATAATGACTGTCCCAGTTTCTTGTCAATAGGAACAAGTGCTTCTATTAGAGTGTCCTAATGGAATCACTCTCAAAACGACAAAAAGTTAACCCAAATCTGATAATTCTTCTTCTTCTTCATAGTGGCGCTACAGACCGGTGTGGTCTTGGGCCTCAACCAACAAGCGACTCCAGCCAGCACGACCTTTTGCCAGTCGCCAATCATGCACACCAAGTTTGTTGAGGTCCTTCTTCACGTCAGTTGAGGGCGTGATTGGTCGAACGCAGCGGCCTGCCAATGAGGCGTTTGCTGGCATTGAAGAGGAGGCGGCCAAAATGGGCTTGGCGGTAAATGAGGGCAAAACGAAGTATATGCTGTCATCAAGAAAGGACGTACAGCATCGACGCCTCGGACAGATCGTCACAATGGGCAGCAAGCACTTCGGGGTGGTCAAGGACTTCGTCTATCTCGGATCCGCAGAAACTAATACGAATAACATCAGTACCGAGATGAAGCTCAGAATAACTCTTACCAATCGCTGTTATTTTGGGAGGCTCAAAAGGCAATTGAATACCAGAGCCATATCCTGAAAAACCAAGCTGTCTTTATATAGTACCCCGATTATCCCAGTCCTGCTTCATGGTGCAGAGGCAGGGATGCTATTAAAAGCGGATGAGGAAGCTTTTAGTCTTTTTGAGAGAAAAGCTCTGCGTGCGATCTTTGGTCCTGTGTGCGTTGATGGTATATGGAAGTGAAAATTGAACAACCAACTGTATGGGCTGTACGGCGGCATGTTGCATCTGCGGATACAACGCTTAAGATGGCTAATGGATGGATAGCTCCGGCTCGAAGCATCTTTGAATTCGAGCCTTTGGGACAGCGCAACAGAGGACTCCGTTTCAGGGGAGGGAGCGAGCAAACAGAGCAAGAAAGTTGATCGCGTTTAACATGGCAAACGCCAGCTTCGAGCTCTGTCCCTGCTCAATCCAAGTTGATACACAGCCTCCGCGTGGCCCCCTCTGGATAGCTACCCTGGCACACGCCAGGTAGTAAACCAATGTGTGCAGTGACCCAACCCCTTGTTCCTGGGGAAAGAGGAGCCTGGCCCTCCAGGTTGGGGGTTGTGCTTAGGGCTAACATCCCTATAACGTAAAAACCACGTCAATATTATCGGCGTTAGCTAGCACTTGAACGGACTTTTAGAAGATCGTGCCCCCAGTGCTGATTTGTGAGTTTCGCACGATCTTCTCAAGTACATATAAAAGCCACATGATAGCGCGTCGCCTTGACTAAAACTTTTTTGGCATTAAAGTTCGTTTCCGACCTTAATGGAGCAGCGAGAAATCTCCATCGTCATCCTACACAATCTGACGAGTATAGTACGGATGCCAAAACCAGGCATGGCTCTGTATAGCTCGTCTCTATGCACGCAATCATATGCGGTCTTTAAATCGACAAATAGTTGGTAAGTGCCAATCTGTCTTTTCCAGGATCGGCCGCAGTGCAAAAATTTGATCTATTCTGGTCTTCCCTGGCCTAAAACCACACTGATAAGAACCTATGTATCAGGGTGCTGTTGACAAACGGTTTTAAGCGTTCACACAAAACAGAGAGGATTTTGTTTGCGATGTTAAGGCGACTGATTCCTCTGTAATCGAGGCAGTCAAAGGTGTCTCCTATCTTGTGGTTCGGGCAAACGAGACTGATGTTCCACTCGTCGGGCATGCATTCCTCCGACCACATCTTACAGATGAGCTGGTGCATGCGCCCTGCCAGATCGTCTCCAGCCTGATTTGCGCCCACGCCCCGACAGACGACAACGAAGACAAAAGCAAGGATAACTTCTATGATCTCTGATCTGTTAGAAAGGACATACGACAAATGCCCCAGCTACGACATCAAGATCTACCAAGATCATAAGCTCTACGAACAGAAGAGGAGAGATGAGAACCGGCTTCTCAAAAAGAAAACGAAGGAGCATCAGAAGTGCGCGGTAGAGGAGAAGAAGAGGTGTAACAGCAGGAATGACGCCTGGAAGTTTTATCAAAAGGCAAAACAGCTATCCAGTAGATACAAGCTCTGGACAGAAGCCTGTCTGAGAATTTAGAAGAATCATTTCTGCAGACTGTTAAACGTCGAGGAATACTCAAATATCGCTGTCCAGCAGAATGTCCCATTCAACTTGGACGACGATAGACAAGAATTCCGTCTCCCTGACATTGACGAGGTCAAGATAGCAATATCAAGGCTGAAGTCAAATCGGATAATTCCAATTTTGGTAAATGTTAACTGAAGCTGAAATGAACAAGCACTGTATACATAAGAGTCTAGTGTCATCTGATTTACTCTACAAAGCCTTATGACATATCGTCAGTATGCCAAGTTAGTCTTGAATTCAAGCTCAACTACAAACAACATAAGTAGATCTATCCATAAAGCTCTAAAGCAGAAAGCATCCAACAGATGGCACCGATTGGTTTTGACGTATTTTGATTAAAATTTGATAATCAAGGTCTACCTTCGCGTGTTTGGTATTTTCGCCTTATCGTTATCATATCCTTATCGCCGACCATGGTTTCCGCCCATCAGTCATAAACTATCTGCTCCAAATAAGATACAAAACAAAAACAGCATATCTACTAACTACAAAGCATTCGGTCGTAGTCGTTATAAGTGAGCATGAAAGCCCCACGTTGCCCTCTACGGAAAAATGTAATAAAGCACTCTCTTGGGGCTTACTTCCACTAAAGCTCCACCGGCATCCAGTGCTCGTTGCTATGTATGATGCACTTGTGGACAAAGTTGTTCCGAACTCCACGACATTGTTCCATAAAACTTTTTTTTTGTTTTGTTTTTTGAATGCAATATTTACATATGGACATCCGTGTACGACCGAAATTGCGAGACGCGCTCTCTGACTCTCGTGGCACTGGAAATGGGCTTTCATCTTCCACTACCTCAACTGAGACTTTGTTATTCACACATTCCTCCATTCGCAAGTTGGTCGTATAGGTTCTCGCACATCGCGCGGTATATTCGGTTTCGCGTTTTCTGCTCGAGTATTTTATTTATTAATAAAAGTGCCCCTTGCCCCCGCGACCAGTTCTCGGGGAATGTGTGTTTATAGGAAGTAAATTGCCAAATTGGATTATTGCTTTGGAACCGACATCACGCAGAGTGACTTATTAACACAATAACCACAACGACGACGATAGTGGCGCCGGATTTCAAGGCTAACAACACTTGGCCAACATGAACCGAATCTTACGAGGCATTCTACTGTATCGCAACACCGACCGCATTCAGATGGTGAAGGAATTTGAAAAAGTTCGCGATCAACCCGAGGTGAGTGTCGGTCTCGTTATCACCAATGGACAAGGTCGAAACATCATTTTGCGCGCCTATCATTTTTCATAGACAATCCGGAATTGTTCTTTCGACAGAGCTCATAACCTTTGAACTGTTTACATCGCGCGATAGTATAATAGCTTTTGGCCAACACACACTTATGGTTAATTGCTTCGTCATGTCGGATTAACGAGCAAGTCAGCAGTGTCACCCGAGAGTTGAACTCTATGTGGTTGTCCATATGGTCACCCTTAATTGTATCGCGCGTGTTTCGGTATTGTTCGTTTATTCATTAATGGATGTAACAAAAGCGCGTGCCCCCATTCATCCATCCATCCAAACATATCGATTGTATTTTGTTGCTGTTCCTAATCAATTTAAATATTTTAGCCAAAAGCAGTGTTCTTCACATGCATGGACAGTCGCATGATACCGACTAGATTCACGGAGACCCACGTGGGCGACATGTTTGTTGGTAAGAACTTGATAACAAATAAATTGCTTTAGCCTAATTGGGATGACCATAATGAAAGGCATCCATTGTTTATGATGCCATCTCACAATCAACGACATCCTTCAAGTGCCTGCACCGAATTGGGCGCTAATTTAATTAGACCAGCTCTTAAAAGAAGCTCAAGTCGTGCTAAAATAGATACGAAAGATAAGTAAATACGCGTTTCCCCCCAACAGTCCGTCGAAAGCGTGTTAATCAAGAATAGATGTATTTATTTGCCTTAAGGGATGTGCCGTAGACTAGTAGACCAGATATAGAACTAACCTACCGGTTGTATTCCCATCACGCAATAGTCAGCTGGCGTTTGAGATAAGGCTGTGAGGTTTAATGTTCTTTTAAAGGTCGCCCCATTCACACTATTCATTTAACATATTTGTTGTGTGACTAGTCTCTCTACAGTGGGACTAAAAAGTTTTCTTGAATTAAGAAAACTAACTGACTGTCGTTTGAGCTCTTGACCAGGCTTGAAAAGAGTATTTCTAAGCAAATTCAAATTTTTTCCTTTAATTTTGTGTAGAATCGGTCCAATAATTCCCATTCTATTTGTCATCTCCAAAAGGAACCCTCCACTTGTTATCCACTCTCGGGTCTACACTTACTTACCATTACGTACACGACCACGGCTTGCTGATAAGGTACTCCTTAACGACAGACTGGCAAAGTATCTATTACATGCCTTCTGTTGATCAACAGGTAGAATCTTTTACAGAAAAAATTAATACTTACTTACTTATCAGGCCTGTGGTCCATGGAGGATCTGAGCCTGAGCTATAGCTGCCTTCCATCCTTGACGGTTGTCAAGACCAAGATGTATTACATCCGCGATTACTTGGTCTTTATACCGGAGGTTCGTTCTTCCTCTTCTTCTCGAACCAGGAGGCTCGGAGTCGAAGACCCTCTTAGCTGGAGCGTTGAGTCGACGGATCCTTGCCTTCCGGACTACATCCACATCTTCGTACAGCTCGTAGAGTTCGTGGTTGTGTCTTCTTCTCCATTCACCTTCCTCACAGACAGGACCAAATATCCGGCGCAGAATTTTTCTTTCGAAAGAACCCAAAATCAGCTCCGCTGTCCTGCTTATCGTCCAGCTTTCGGTTCCGTACAGCAAGACTGGCAGTATGAGCGTTT
The DNA here is from genome assembly GCA_951905685.1 of Eumerus sabulonum. Classification (NCBI taxonomy): domain Eukaryota; kingdom Metazoa; phylum Arthropoda; class Insecta; order Diptera; family Syrphidae; genus Eumerus; species Eumerus sabulonum. The sequence continues at coordinate 15,825,526 of OX645060.1, forward strand.
TGTAAAGCAAGACTTTGGTCTTTCGAGTGAGGAGTTTTGACCCCAGTTGTTTGGACAAGCCGAAGTAGCAGCGGTTGCCAAGGGCGATTCTATCCGGGATCTCCACTGTGGTGTCATTTGTGGAATTTACGTTTGCCCCGAGGTAGACAAACTCCTTAACTACCTCGAAATTGTAGCTGTCAATCGTTATATTTTGTCCCAGGTGGTGAGCGACGGATTGGTTTTTGCTTGACAGCATGTACTTCGTCTTGTCCTCATTGACCTTAAGACCAACTCGTTTCGCCTGTTCTTCAATCGCCGTGAATGCTTCCACAATGCCACGGCGAGAACACGCGATGATGTCGATATCATCCGCGTATCCTAGCAGCTGAATGGACTTGTAGAAGATAGTGCCTTCCCTGTTGACGCCTGCCCGTCGCACTATCTGCTCCAGCACCAGGTTGAAGAAGTCACATGACAGCGCACCTGCTTGCCGAAATCCGGTGCATGTTTCGAATGGTTCCGAGGTCCTAGAACCGAGTTGCATGGTGCATCGCGTTTTTTTTAGCGTGGCGCGACACAACTCGATCAGTTTTACCGGGATCCCGAATTCGGCCATCGCCCCAAACAGTTCTTCACGATGAATGCTGTAGTATGCGGCTTTGAAATCGATGAAAAGATGGTGTGTATCGATTCGAAACTCGTTGGTCTTTTCCAGGATTTGTCGAAGTGTGAACATTTGGTCTATAGTTGATTTGCCGGGCCGGAAGCCGCACTGGTAGCTGCCGATTAGTGCGGTGCAAAATGGTTTTAGAGTTTTAGACGTTCACAAAATACGCTGGACAGGATCTTGTATGGGACATTGAGCAGGGATATACCTCTATAGTTCTTGCAACAGGTAGGATCGCCTTTTTTGTGGATGGGGCATACAGAGCTGGTATTCCAGTCGTCGGGCATGCTTTCATCTTCCCAAATTCTGCAGATGATCTGGTGCATGCTCCCTACCAGAACATCGCCGCCAGCATTGAAGAGCTCTGATGGCAAGCCATCTGAGCCTGCGGCCTTGTTGTTCTTCAGCTTCTGAATAGCTATGCCGACTTCTTCGATGCTGGGTGGGAGGACTACTTCAGCGGCTGGAGTTGGGATTTCCTCGGTCCCTACCACTCTCTCTTGGTCATGCTCGTTAAGCAGCTGCTGGAAGTGCTGCTTAAATACATCTACTATTCCCTGCGGGTCGGTGACAAGATTACCCACGCAGTTTCGAAGAGCCAGGGTGCCCTTTTTGAAGCCTCCTGCAAGGCCTCTGGCTTTCTTGTAAAAGGCTCGTGTTTTATGTTTATCCCTAGACTCCTCGATATCCTTGAGCTGGGAGGCTGCGAAGATTCTTTTCTTTTGTCGCAGTAGTTTTTTCTCCTCCCTTCCTCTGGCACGGTACTCTTCTTGCGCTGCCCTGGTTTCCCTCTGCAGCGCCTTTTGGTACGCCTCGTCGGTTGCTGCCTTTTTCTGCTCACACTCGCCATCATACCACGGGTTTCTTGTCGGGGGTGGTAGGTATCCTAAGGTGGTTTCGGCTACTTCCTGAATGGCTGAGCGGCAATGCAGCCACATATTATTGGCATTTGTGTTCGACGTAGGCATACCGTATAGTCTTTCGCTCAGCTGCTCCTTGTAGACTCTGGCAACCTCCGGTGTGCTCAGGCGCCCAATGTCGAACCTCCTCCTGATGGGCTGGTGCAGCTTTCTGACATTGGACAGTCGAGCTCTGAATCTTGCTGCTACGAGGAAGTGGTCAGAGTCGACATTTGCCCCTCTGAATGTTCGCACATCCAGGATGTTTGAGGAGTGCCTTGCGTCAATGAGCACATGGTCGATTTGGTTGGCGGTTCGACCGTCCGGAGATCGCCAGGTTGCTGTGTGGATTCGCTTGCGAGGGAATCTTGTGCTACTTATCACCGCATTACGAGCTGTCGCAAAGTCAGCGAGTCGGAAGCCGTGATCTGTTGTTGTATCGTGGAGGCTGTGCTTTCCGATCACTCCGCCAAGGGTGTTCTCCTTGCCGATTTTGGCGTTGAAGTCCCCGAGCACGATTTTTACATCGTACTCCGGACAAGCTCCGTAGGCGTTGTCCAGGAGATCATAGAAGTCCTCCTTGATAGGGTCTTCAGCCTCGTCGGTAGAGGCGTGTGCACATATAAGGCTGATGTTATAAAATCTGCCTCTGATGCGGATCACAGCCAGGCGATCACTTATAGGTTTAAAGGCGATGACCTTCGAGCTTAACCGCTTTCCCACGACAAATCCGCATCCCAGTAAGTGCAACCTTTTTCTTCCTAATCATACCGTTTCCTATCCAGCGTATTTCCTGGACCGCAGTAATATCCGCCTTGTATTGCGTGAGGATTCCTTCTAGTTTATGAGCAGCTCCGGGGTGTACAGGGTTCTGACATTCCAGGAGCATACTCGCAAATCGTGTTCCTTTTTCGTGCGTTGTCGTCGTCGAGTATCCGTCCGTGTATCCGAGGCATCTTGCTCATTCATGACTTTGGTTTTTTTTTACGTTGGCGGATTGTTAGCCCGCCGCACAACCGCCATTCTGGTCGGGGTTTTTTTCGCTGAATACGTTTGTTCACCTCCCAAAGGTTGTTGAAGAGGCTATCCAGAGGGCGCCGCGAGGAGGCCGTATGTCAACTTGACCCGGGCATTTAAATAGGGATCGTTGCTGGCATCTCGCCAGGTTGAGAGCAATCAACAACTTTACCCTGTATGTCCGAGCCCATGCCCTCTTGCAAAAATTAATAATCTTTTCAATAACTCGTATGATTAATAACAGAAGGTGCGAATGGTTCACTCACAAGATCGAATTGCTTATCGCAGATAGGGATAGGGCCTCCAAAAGGTGGAAGACGTGCAAAATACTCGAACTCCGAAATGAGTATAGACATATCAGAACCAACGTCAACAGAGAAGTTGGAATGGCCAAAAGGAGTTTTTACGGGTCAAAGTTCAAATTAGGTATCAGGAAGCAGAAACCCTCTGTCCCTATTGAAATAGACCCTAATGACTTAAATGTCAAATTTGCAGCTGCCTGGATTGACTCTGACGCATTGTGCAATGGAGTTGCCGAAAGGCGCTTATTTGAGGAGACAGGTGATGCAATCGCACCTGCCCTACCACAAAGGTTCTGCTTCCAAAGTATATCTGGACTTGAAGTTCTCAAAGCTTTCCGTTCTATAAAAATGGAATGCAATTGGCTTGGATGGTATACACCCGAGGTTTCTAAAACTGATTATTCCTGTGATACTGCCAGTAATAACATATATCTTTAATAACGTCCTTACCCACTCTATCTATCCGAATGCATGGAAACAATCTGAAACTATTCCAATCTTGAAAAGCGCAAGGTACCGGCCGATCTCTACACTCTCGTTCATAACAAAAGCTTTCGAAAAACTCATGAGCCAACAAATCCATAATTTTTGAAGGAATTTGGCCTATTATCCGCACATCAGTCTGGCTTTAGACCACAACATAGCTGTACCACGGCATTATTAAACCTAGCCGACGACTTTCGATGTGGAATGGATAAAGGTCACGTAACATCTCTGGTAAATCGTTTGATACTGTGCCACACCAAATATTGCTAGCCGAACTCCAAAATAATTTCAACTTTGACTTTACAGCGCCAAAACTACTTAAGAGTTACCTTAGTGGTCGCACTCAAGCAGTTTTTTCTAATTTTATAGAAACCATTGCCGGCGTTCCACAAAGATCTGTAATGGGACCACTACTGTTCACGCTATTTAACAACGACCTACCTGCAGTGCTAAAACACTGTAAAATACAAATGTACGCAGACGATGTACAACTGCATCTGAGCTATCCATTGGAACTGGTAAAGGTTGCAACTGAACGTTTCAACGCGGATCTGGCTTCCATTGCTGAATGGTCGAAAAATAACAAGCTTACCTTAAATGCTACTGCACGCCTACCCCGGTTCTTTGTAGACAGTTCAGCATTAGCCCACTTTCCTACGGTTAAAAATCTTGGAGTTGTCTTTAATCAAAGGCTAACTTGGGTGGATCACGTGACCATCACAGTTTCCAAAGTCTACCAACCAACCAAGCAGGAAACTGTCTTCCTTTAATGACCAAAGCAACGCTAGTAAAGACCCTGCTGTTTCCAATTCTTTCGTATGCTCACCCAGTTTTTTGTGTCCTTAACAGCTCCAGTAAGCACAAATTAGCACAAAGTAGCTGTCAACGGTCCATAGGAAAGGAGACCCCTATAACTGCGCCAACTATAGGGGAATAAGTCTCCTTAACATCGCAGATAATATTTTCTCTGCTGTATTGTGTGAACGCCTGAAACCGTTTGTGGATAACCTGATCGGCTCTTTTCAGTGTGGTTTCAGGCCAGGTAAATCCACAATAGACCAAGTATTGACGCTACGGCAGATCTTGGAGAAGACCCAGGTTAGCCAAATCGACACTCACCACCTCTTCGTCGATTTCAAGGCTTCATGTGTATAGAGATGAGCTATAGAAAGCCATGTCTAGTTTTAACATCCCTGCCAAACTCGTCCGACTGTGCAGGACGACAATGGAGAATTCTCGCTGCTCCATTAAGGTCGGTAATGAACAAACCGAGACCATTGATGTTAAAAAAGGATTTAGGCACGGTGACGCGCTGCGTGTCATGCTTTTTCAACATCGTGTTTGAAAAGATCGTGCAAGAGTCACTGGCCAACACAAGAGGTACGATTTATTTCAAGTCTACGCAATTGCTCGCGTACGCCGACGACATTGACGTGATTGGACGGACACAGCGAGACGTCAATGAAGCCTTTGTAAGCATTGAGGCAGAAGCGGCTAAGATGGGTCTTAAGGTTAATGAGGGTAAAACCAAATATCTCCTTTCATCAAAAAGAGACGGACAATACAGACGTATTGGCCAGAAAGTCACCATGGGCGGATATAACTTCGAAGTGGTTATGGAATTCGTCTACCTTGGCTCACTGATGACCGGCGACAACAACACCAGCGCTGTTGCTTTGGGCTCAAGAGGCAATTGAGAAGAAGAGCCTTCTCTCGGAAAACCAAGGTGACACTTTATAATACCTTGATCATCCCAGTCCTCCTTTACGGCGCAGAGGCTTGGACCTTAACAAAAGCGGTTGAAGACGCCCTTGGTCGTTTCGAGAGGAAAATTCTGCGCACTGTCTACGGTCCCATTTGTTGAAACGGTGTATGGAGGAGAAGATATAACGAATAACTTTACGGGTTGTACAGCGACATCGGCTTGGTACGACGTCCACGGATACAGCGTCTAAGGTGGCTAGGCCAGCTCCGACCCGAAGAATCTTCGAATCCACTCCGGAAGGAAGGCGCGGCAGAGGACGGCCGCATCAACGGTGGCGCACGCAGGTGGAAGGACACCTTAATCAACTGGGCGTGCGGCGCTGGAAACACCTGCTGAAAACAGCTGGCCAAAGACCGTGCCAGCTGGAGACGCCTGTTGGTTGAGGCTCAGGTTCACCACGGACTGTAGCGCCACCTAAGTAAGTAAGTAAGTAAGAAGCAATGTCCGTACTAAGTCTCACAAAATGTCTAGTCGTTAAAGCGATTTCTTTTAATTTCGTTTTTGTTGTTCTTATCGTTTGCGTTAAGCCTCATGTTTTCCTTATATTTTCAGTGCGAAATCCTGGCAATGTGGTACCGAATGTGAGACATTTTGCGGACGAATATTTCAGCTGCGAGCCGGCTGCTCTCGAACTTGGCTGTGTTATCAACAACGTTCGTGACATCATCATCTGTGGTCATAGCGATTGTAAAGCTATGAATCTCCTCTACCAACTGAAAGATCCCGACTTTAGCTCACTGGTACGTCTTACATATCTAGATAACATCGTAGAAACTACGTTTTCCTCTCCTTTTAGACCAATCGCCGTCTATCGCCTCTGCGCTCGTGGATGTGCACGCACGCGTCGTCGAGCTTGAAAAAATTCACCAAATGGAAAATGAACGGCATGAAAGACCCGCTCACTTTCTCATCCGAGCAACCCAATTGGAAATTCGTTGCATATATCGATCCGGAAGATCAATTCGCCGTCGAAGACAAACTCTCACAAATTCACACGTTGAAACAGGTGTCCAACGTCGCCTCGTACAATTTCCTCCAGAAACGACTCAGAAGCCATGACCTACATATCCATGCGCTTTGGTTCGACATCTATACCGGCAACATCTACTACTTTAGTCGACAGGCGAAACGATTCCTTAACATCGACGAGGCGAATTTCGACCAAATCGATGAAGAGATCCGCAAGTACTACTCCTAGCTAATTGGAGCCTCACGGTGTGAAGTGTGCTGCGTATCGGTGTGCTTAAATGAAAGGCGAATTGAATGTATCTTTTAAAATAGCGTGTATGTGTGTGTACAATAGGTTAGAATAGACTTGTAACAACGAAGGTTACCCAAAATATATAAATCTTTAGACTAAACAGAATAACATCCTTGGAACTAATGCGATTCGCAGGGGAGATTGAGGCGGCACAATAGAGACACGAGGCGAGTAGATGGCAACTGACTATCAATGGTATTGATGGTTTACAGCATTGCTAGTTGGGTTCTCGAGTTCCTCGAAGTATTTGCGCGCGTTACGAATGTTGACTAGTGTCGCCTCGGATGGCATGGTCGGGTCGGACATGACTACCATGATGTACGTGTTGCTGGTGAATGTGTCGATGAATGCGGCGAATACGCTGTTTCGTACTTCCATTGATTGGAACTTGGCGCCTAGTTTCGAGCAGCTAAGCTTGAATTGTTTGATGATATTGGAGACCTTTTCGAAACGATGTGTGTCGCGGTATTGTCGCCGTTGACAATGGGATATCACAAGGAAGGTGGCTTTTTCGAAGAGCAGGACTTCGTCGGCATCGATCACGTTGGCAAAGTGCGATAGAGAGTTTTCCAGAGCGGCTACGTTTGGTATGAGCATCGTCACGATGCTCGACCAGGCCCTAAAATGAATCAGAAAGTATTTGATCTAAGTTTGATGGTTTGAGGTTGTGCTTGTTGTGTTACCTGTAAAGCGTTTCATCCCAGATGCTGGTGCGGAAGCAGGTAATGTTGCCGGGTTTAGAGAGTCGGATCAGATCCTCTTGGCGTAATTTGAATAGACTGTCGCGCATGTCTTCGCCGACCAGATCCATTTTATGGATGAGACAAAAGATCTTTGCATTTGGGGAGTTCTAAAAAGGAATTTTGGTTTAGTAGTTTCGAGATGCCAGCAACAATCCCTGTTTAAATGCCCGGGTCAAGCTGACATGCGGCCTCCTCGCGGCGCCCTTTGGATAGCCTCTTCAACAACCGTTGGGAGGTGAACAAACGTATGCAGCGACAAAACCCCGACCAGAATGGCGGTTGTGTTATGAATGAGCAAGATGCCTCGGATACACGGACGGATACTCGACGACGACAACGCACGAAAAAGGAACACGATTTGCGAGTATGCTCCTGGAATGTCAGAACCCTGTACACTCCCGGAGCTGCTCATAAACTAGAAGGAATCCTCACGCAGTACAAGGCGGATATTACTGCGGTCCAGGAAATACGCTGGATAGGAAACGGTATGATTAGGAAGAAAAATTGCGACATTTCTTACAGCTGTCACAAAAGGTTGCACTTACTGGGATGCGGATTTGTCGTGGGAAAGCGGTTATGGTCGAAGGTCATCGACTTTAAACCTATAAGTGATCGCTTGGCTGTGATCCGCATCAGAGGCAAATTTTATAACATCAGCCTTATATGTGCACACGCCCCAACCGACGAGGCTTAAGACCCTATCAAGGAGGACTTCTATGACCTCCTGGACAACGCCTACGGAGCTTGTCCGGAGTACGATGTAAAAATAGTGCTCGGGGACTTCAACGCCAAAATCGGTAAGGAGAACACCCTTGGCGGAGTGATCGGAAAGCACAGCCTCCACGATACAACAACAGATAACGGCTTCCGACTCGCTGACTTTGCGACAGCTCGTAATGCGGTGATAAGTAGCACAAGATTCCCTCGCAAGCGAATCCACACAGCAACCTGGCGATCTCCGGACGGTCGAACCGCCAACCAAATCGACCATGTGCTCATTGACGCAAGGCACTCGTCAAACATCCTGGATGTGCGAACATTCAGAGGGACAAATGTCGACTCTGACCACTTCCTCGTAGCAGCAAGATTCAGAGCTCGACTGTCCAATGTCAGAAGGCTGCACCAGCCCATCAGGAGGAGGTTCGACATTGGGCGCCTGAGCACACCGGAGGTTGCCAGAGTCTACAGGGAGCAGCTGAGCGAAAGACTCTGCGGTATGCCTACGTCGAACACAAATGCCAATAATATGTGACTGCATTGCCGCTCATCCATTCAGAAAGTAGCCGAAACCACCTTAGGATACCTACCACCCCCGACACGAAACCCGTGGTATGATGGCGAGTGTGAGCAGAAAAAGGCAGCAACCGACGAGCCTTTTACAAGAAAGCCAAAGGCCTTGCAGGAGGCTTCAAAAAGGGCACCCTGGCTCTTCGAAACTGCGAGGGTAATCTTGTCACCGACCCGCAGGGAATAATGGATGTATTTAAGCAGCACTTCCAGCAGCTGCTTAACGAACATGACCAAGAGAGAGTGGTAGGGACCGAGGAAATCCCAACTCCAGCCGCTGAAGTAGTCCTCCCACCCAGCATCGAAGAAGTCGGCACAGCAATTCAGAAGCTGAAGAACAACAAAGGCCGCAGGCTCAGATGGCTTGCCATCAGAGCTCTTCAAGGCTGGCGGCGATGTTCTGGTAGGGAGCATGCACCAGATCATCTGCAGAATTTGGGAAGATGAAAGCATGCCCGACGACTGGAATACCAGCTCTATATGCCCCATCCACAAAAAAGGCGATCCTACCTCTTGCAAGAACTATAGAGGTATATCCCTGCTCAATGTCGCATACAAGATCCTGTCCAGCGTATTGTGTGAACGTCTAAAACTTTAAAACCATTTTGCACCGCACTAATCGGCAGCTACCAGTGCGGCTTCCGGCCCGGCAAATCAACTATAGACCAAATGTTCACACTTCGACAAATCCTGGAAAAGACCAACGAGTTTCGAATCGATACACACCATCTTTTCATCGATTTCAAAGCCGCATACGACAGCATTCATCGTGAAGAACTGTTTGGGGCGATGGCCGAATTCGGGATCCCGGTAAAACTGATCCAGTTGTGTCGCGCCACGCTAAAAAACACGCGATGCACCATGCAACTCGGTTCAAGGACCTCGGAACCATTCGAAACATGCATCGGATTTCGGCAAGGAAGTGCGCTGTCATGTGACTTCTTCAAACTGGTGCTGGAGCAGATAGTGCGACGAGCAGGCGTCAACAGGGAAGGCACTATCTCTTACAATTCCATCCAGCTGCTAGGATACGCTGATGATATCGACATCATCGCGTGTTCTCGCCGTGGCATTGTGGAAGCATTCACGGCGATTGAAGAACAGGCGAAACGAGTTGGTCTTAAGATCAATGAGGACAAAACGAAATACTTGCTGTCAAGCAAAAACCAATCCGTCGCTCACCACCTGGGACAAAATATAACAATCGACAGCTACAACTTCGAGGTAGTTAAGGAGTTTGTCTACCTCGGGGCAAACGTAAATTCCACAAATGACACCACAGTGGAGATCCGGCATAGAATCGCCCTTGGCAACCGCTGCTACTTCGGCTTGTCCAAACCACTGGGGTCAAAACTCCTCACTCGAAAGACCAAAGTCATACTTTACAAAACGCTCATTCTTACTATACGGAGCCGAAAGCTGGACGATAAGCAGGACAGCGGAGCTGATTTTGGGTTCTTTCGAAAGGAAGATTCTGCGCCGGATATTTGGTCCTGTCTGTGAGGAAAGTGAATGGAGAAGAAGACACAACCGCGAACTCTACGAGCTGTACCAGGATGTGGATGTGGTCCGGAAGGCAAGGATCCGTCGACTACACTGGCTCGGCCACATCGAGCGCATGGACACGCTCCAGCTAAGAGGGTCTTCGACTCCGAGCCTCCTGGTTCGAGAAGAAGAGGAAGACCGAACCTCCGGTATAAAGACCAAGTAATCGCGGATGTAACACATCTTGGTCTTGACAACTGGAAGCAGCGTGTCCGGGACCGTCAAGGATGGAAGGCAGCTATAACTAAAGCTCAAATCCTCCATGGATCGCTGGCCTGATAAGTAAGTAAGTTTCGATCAAAATTGACGAATTGTGATGGGAATGTGTATGTATGTACAAAAGACGTACTCCCTTGATAGAAGCGTCGAGACTTTGAAGAGGATTTAAAAAAAAAAAAAACGTCGAACCAAACACGGTTAAACCATTACCTGTCATTTGGCAATGAAAACGTGCTCCTGGCAAAAGATGGGGCTTCTCACGATGAAAATTCCTTTGAGTTCATACGGGGAAAGGCACGAAACGTGATCTCCCACGAATCAGTTGTACGGTGGAACAGTCTAAGCTAAGAAGCTTTCTATAGGGTGGGCCATCTAGTGGTTTTTTTTTTTAAATCGTAGGTTATTTTGACACTGACAGCGGTTTCCCGCTCGAAATCTTGACAGAAAGTGAGTATCATACCTCCGCGGAACGAAATAGGTCGCCTTACGCTTGAACAGCGTTGGGAAATATTGAAAACTTATTTCCAAAGTGAGTGCAGTGTAGCCCCAACAGGGCGTTTTTTGAAAAGAAGTTTTGGCCGAAATGAAGTGCCCACCGTGCTGTACGTAAGTTTGCGCAAAAAGTTCGTGAGACTGGTATGCTAGTGGACAACACTCATGGTCCCCGTCGTCGTACGGTGCGCATAGAAGAGAATGTGACTGCTGTGGCAGAGAGTGTGAGCCTGAGGAGAATTCTGCACAATGATCGCAGATTATTCACTTACAAGCTCCAATTGACTCAGCCATTGAAGGTGCGACCCGCCTTGTTATCGCTTCGCTGTTTGGGCCGTAGAGCAGCTTGAATTGGACAACTATTTTGGGCGAAAAATCAAGTTTTCAGACGAGGCGCATTTTTATCTCGGCGGCTACGTTAACAAACAAAATCGCCGCATCTGGGGCTCGGAAAACCCGTATGTTATTGTCTAGAAGCCAATACTTCCACAGAGAGTGACAGTTTGGTGCGCATTATGGAGTGGTGGCATCATTTGACCATTTTTCATCAAAAATGTGGCTGAGAACAACGTTTCGGTCAACGGTGGGCGCTACAGAGTCATGTTTGGCAAACCAGGAAGTGGACGCTCTACCGAGAATATTGCTGATCCTTCAACATCATCGACTTTTGGACGTATTTCAAGCAAAGACTTGATTACGATAAATACAAGAAATACAAGGACTTTCGCAAAACTCTTCTAAGCTTTGGATTGCCTCGGCCTATCTAGGCTACGACCACCACCCCCTGGGGAGTTTGATCAAGTATGACTTATTATAGGGTGTGACGCAAATGATGGTAAAAGACTAACAAAGGCCTCGTAGGAGTAGCAACTACCAACGAGTGGTGGTCCGCTAAAAAAAAGCGAATAAGAGCCTCTGCAGTCGATCACCTTGCAGCTCTGTTAGCCAGGTCCTACTTCCACCTCCTTCTGATACCATGTGGAAAGTTCCTGACCATGGAAATTACTAAGAGGACCAATGGCGAGCCTTTACAGTAGATGGCGCAATGAGCTCGTTTTTGAGCATTTTCCATCACTTTGCGAAGTGTTGCGGGCTCTGTAGCGGCTATTTCGCGTCGAATATTGGCTTTGAGCTCCTTCCACAGTCCGTGGCTTGTTGACATAGACTATGGACTTTAAAAAACCCCACAACAAAAAATTCGGCGATCTCGGTGGCCAGTCAAAATCACCGTTTTCGAAAATTAGGCGATCGACGAACTTACGGCGCAATAAAGCGATGGTGGCCCGGGCTGTGTGGTCTGTGGTGCCATCTTGTTGGAACCATAAGTTGTCCATGCTATGTTCTTGGACAACTTATCATCGCCCGATAACGCTCGCGATTAACGTTGGTGGCCATCCCATCGTCGTCTTCAAAAAAAAGACCGATCCAACGATCCGCACATATTCCGGCCCAAACAGTCACGCGTTGGTCGTGAAGAGGTTCTTCGTGGATTAATTGAGGACTTCCAGCAGCGTAAAACCGACAATTGTGTTTGTTGACAGTTCCATTTAACGACAAATGAGCCTCAAAGCTCATATGATGTTTTTGTCCCCAAAAATCAATGTCGGTTTGAGCCAAGTTCACGATGAATTTTGCATGATCCAAGCGACGTGACGAGTTTCTGTGGCGTGTACTGTTCCATAGTTAAAATTCGCAAAGACTAACGCTTTGAATGCGGGCTGTCACAATCCGTTCTGCCAACCGGTGTCAAAGTTATTGAGTTGCTTGATTGGGAAACCCCTTTAATTGGGCCACCCGTTACTAGGAGACTTTAATGCTAAGCTGGGTAAGGAAAGCATCTTTGAACGAGTCATCGGCAAACACAGCCTACACGACACCACATTCGATAACGAACATAGGCTGATTGATCTTGGTACGGGGCGAAATCTCCTTCTAGCCAGTAGGCGCCTCCCGCAGATCGGTATATACAAAGGCACTTGCCGGTCGATAGATCAATAAATCACTTATCAGATTGATCACATCACGATCGACGTCAGACACTCCTCCACCATTCTTGATGTTCGAACTTTCCGAAGGGCTAACATCGACTCGGACCACTATCTTGTAGTAGCCAAGATGCGCTTACGGATATCACGAACGCAGCGGAGTAGAGTAAGAACACAAAGTTATGACGTCGGAAAGCTACTATCGCCAGAAACCGCTCGTGCTTTTACCGATCGCGTCTCCCTTAAGCTCTCCAATACACCCGAATCCTCCACACTATCAATAGAACAGCAGTGGTGCCTTTGCAAACAAGCCCTGAAAAGGTCTGCATCTGAAGTTTTGGGTTTCAAGGCTCCACCACGAAGAAACACCTGGTTCGATGAAAAGTGCAGGAGGATTCATACAGCGAAGCAGGATGCATATAAGGCCTCGCTGCATAAAAGAACAAGAGCAGCTCGTGAGCTCTACGAGTTTAAAAGAAGGGAGGAGCATAAGCTTCTTAGAAGAAAGAAGAAAGACCACGAGAAGCGCGCGATTGAGCATTTGGAGAGCTGTTATTGCAGACGTGACGTTCGAAAGTTTTATCAACAGATAAAGCGAACATGCCAAGGTTACAAAACCAGTACGGAACCTGTAGGGATGCGAACGGACACCTAGTATGGTATATGGTATATGGAAAACCACTGCTGTAGACTGTATAATGGCGATGTTAGTCAATATACCGCTGTCAGGCAGAATGATCCATTTCTTAACGACGAAGATCGCAGATAATTTCGCCCCCTTGCCCTCGACGAAGTTAAGATCGCCATATCGAAACTCAAGTCGAATAAAGCAGCTGGCGTAGACGGACTGTCTGTTGAGCTCTTCAAAGCAGCTGGGGATGACCTGGTTAGGAGCATGCACCAGCTCATCTGTAAGATATGGTCAGAGGGAAGAATGCCCGAGGAATGGAGTCTCAGCATCGTATGCCCGATCCACAAAAAAGGAAAGGAAACAACTACTCCTTAGCATCTTCTACAAGATTTTCTCTGTCGTTTTGGGTGAACGCCTGAAGCCTTTTGTAAATAAGCTGATAGGTCCTTATCAGTGCGGATTCAGGCCAGGGAAGTCCACCATCGACCAAATCTACAGCAGATCCTGGAAAAAACCATAAATTTCAAGTCGACACACACCACCTGTTTGTCGACTTCAAAGCCGTATACGACAGCGTAATTAGAGACGAGCTATACAACGCTATGTCTACCTTTGACATCCCAGCTAAACTCGTCAGTTTAAGACAGTTAAGGACTTCGTCTACCTTGGCTCCGCAGTGACCTGTAACAACATCAGTTCCGAAATCAAACGCAGAATCGCTCTTGCCAATCGATGTTTCTTTGGGTTCATGAGGCAATTGAGTAATAGAGCCCTCTCCCGAACGGCAAGGTTGACTCTATACAAGACCCTTATCATCCCGGTCCTGCTGTACGGCGCGGAAGTATATACACTATCAAAAGCGAATGAGGAGGTCCTTGCTCGTTTCGAGAGAAAGATTTTGGGTATGAATTTCGGTTCTATAAACGCAGACGGGGGATGGAGGAAAAGATTCAACCACGAACTTTACGGGCTGTACAGCGACATGAGTCTAGTCAGGCGTCTACGGGTTCAATGCTTCAAATCGCTAGGCCATGTAGAGCGAGGCTTTGAATCTAACCCCGAGGGACCAAGAAAAAGAGGACGGCCGCACCTAAGGTGGCGCACATAGACGGAAGGAGACCTCAGTCAACTGGGTGTGCGGCAATGTAAAAGGTTGCGCCCGATAAGAAGAAGACACAAAAGCACACCACACGATATCGTGCAGGCAGCAACATCGAACGAGGTGAGTCGCTGTTTTGTGAGCAACATTCATCACCAAAAACAGGCAAGGACATTATGACTGGTACAAATACAGAACCTATGTTAAACGACAAGAAAGGAAATGCCTAAACAATCGCAGTATCGCAACCTGTCAACAACAATGGAACTATAATGTGGGACAAGTGGAACTTGGCCGTCGTTGCTTCTACACTAGCATTCTCACTCGCTCTGGTAAATCAAACTCCTTTCATTTATAGAATGCCTTGCCTTGTTGTAAATAACCACTTGTTACGCATAATACGTTTATATTCCCTCCCTGGAAGCGTTTCTCTTGGGATAAATCATTCCAATAGCATGACCGTGATCAACGTAAAAGACTGAAATGAGCTCGTTGCTCATGAACCAAACAAAGTCAAGGAACCTGACGAACAACAGCAGCACACACCAAGTAAATCAAGTCAAACAAAACCCAAAAACACTAATTGATCACTTGATGCCATACGAAACACACTTACATGGAGCAGCGCCTCCAGGCACGACTGATAGTAATGTACATCCCGATCCAGTTCCCTGCTCTCCACGTCAAACACATAAATCAGCACTTCGACATTACGAAATATATTATCTCGCTGCGATGCAAAATACTGTTGCATGAATGACTCTTGACCTCCACAATCCCATAGATTCAGCACAAGATTACCCAAAAACTTCACATGGGAATGTTCAACGTCAACTGAAACAACAAATATGAATTGCAACAATTTAATAAATCCAATAACGTCCCGTATGGAAACACAAAGAATATACTTGTTGCTCCTAGTCGGGTGGTGTCTCGGGCAATGTAATTGGCAAAGATTATGGATCTCATACTCGTCTTGCCGGAACCGCTTTTGCCCATTAAGAGGACCTGCCCGTGGAATGGTTATTGTTAATATAAATCCGATGGTATTCGAGCGAATATTACCTTTTTCTTCATGTCGGGAGTGTGTTTTTCGGATGCTGGAGTGGAAAAATTCAATTCAATCCAGTTTTCTGCGACTTGTCTTTTATCAAATGTCAAATGAACTGATAAAAATGTCAAAACATTGATTCGGACGCATTCAGGGACGGTGTGCAGGCCGACAGGGTAATGCAGTGCAATGGGTGTGTCTAGCGACTATAAAACGAACAAATTCGGAATTTTACTATTTCTATCTGTTTATCGCGGAAGAATAGAACTTTGATTGTCATTGTTTCAAGACTTTTTACAAGGCAACATCAAATCGACAGGAAGCATTTTCTACGATTTCCGAAATGGGGAAAAAGATTGACAAAAGAGAACACTTACGATATCGGTAGGAAGTCATTTGAGTGAATATTGCAAGCACATGTGGTTATTCCGCAGAGCCTCCCGTACAAAATGATATCGCACGTCGATGTGCTTCGTTCGAGAGTGATGCTAGCTTCTGCGCTATCATCGCTGTATATTCCCACCGTCTTGATCAGAGTCTCGAAATCCAATTCGCCGAGAAATTTCTATAGATAAATGCCTTTCTTGACGCATTCAAACAGACTGATATACTCCACTTCCATCGACGAAAGAGCGACAGTCCTTTGCTTACGTGACTCCCACGCAGTTGCTCGTCTAGCCAGGATGAAGACCTAGCCATTGTACGATCTTCGATCCTCTGTGCAGTTGCCCTAGTCCAAGTCAACCATTCCGGTTAATCCTGCTGATGATGAAGAGTAAAGAATTCCGATATCCTTGGAGCGTTGCAGATATGCAGAACGCTTTTCGTTGCTATCCAGTACACGTGCCCAGTTAAGTCATAGGATGCGCAATGTGTGGCTTAGTTCCCATAGCAATAAACACCAAGTAGGGCGCCGTGGCGCAGTGGTTAGTGTGTTGGACTCTGACGCACGATGAGCGAGTTCGGATCCCGATAACACCAACGCCATACAATGTTTATTTCGCGGCGTCCCTCCTCGGCGGGGTACTGTGAGCTTCTCGGCTCACGCCGTTCGGAGTCGGAATTAAGCTGCAGGTCCCTTCCACCTGTTTGAAAAATAAATCTCACACAACGTGATTGAAGAGAAGCTTGGCTCTGGTCCTTCATGGGCTCAAACGCCACCAAAGGAGAAGAAGAGGAAAGTATATTTCCCAAGAGGAAAAAGGACCTACCAGCTCTCGATACGGTACTTTTTCCTCATCCTCGTTCGCAGCTTTCTGAATTAGCATTGTCTTAACTATTGCCATCGGGGTCGCCACTGGTTTGTTGGTAGTCATACCAAAAGGACGCAGCACATCCTCGATGTATCCCCTTTGATGAATTGTGTATCCGTCATCTCCCTTGATGAACCCCATCTCAAGGCAGCATTGAACGTCATCCTTGATTCTTGATTTTGAACGATTTTGCCAGCCCCTTTTGAAACGACTGATCTTTCCCAACTTCTAAGACATTACCAGGATGTCGTCGACATAGACGAGAACCATCATTACATCTCCCCCTGAACCTTGGAAGTACACACAAGAATCCGATTGAGTAGGCCTCAATCCCAGACGCTTAAGCTCCAAATCCAGTTTTTCGCGTCAATACCGACCAGCTTGCCTTTTGAGTGAATACACCTACCTAGTTGCCTTTCTCAAGTTCTTGTAGCATTTCACTTGCCGTGTCCGTTCGAATTATGTACTGAAGTGTGTCCTGCACCATCTTGTGGACTTCCACGAACACCTCTTCGGATAGCGTACCGTACCGTCGAAGTGCGCGACGGTAGTGATTTCGAATTGTCTAATCGTCATATTATACCGAGGCACCAGAGCTTTAGCCAAGTTCTACGGATAGAACTCAGCCGGATCACTGGGGCAAAGATTTCATCAAAGTCTATACCCAGTCGTTGTGCGAAGCCCCTTGCAACTACTCTCGCCTTCCTCTGCTTCAGCTTTCCGTCGAGAACATATTTGTAACGGAAGACTATGCGGCTACCAATTATCCGTCCAGTTGGTGACCGTTCGACGAATTCCCATGTTCCAGCCTGAATAATACACTTCAGTTTGCATCCTCTTCGGCCAATAGTCCATGTTCCAAGAAAAGATACTTCACCTGTCCTGTATTCCGAGGGCATCGTGGCGCAGTGGTTAGTGTGTTGGACTCTGACCCGCGATAAGCGAGTTCGAATCCCAATACCACCAAAGCCATCGGATGTTTATCTCGCGGCGTCCTTCCTTGGCTAAACCCCAATTAGTGTACTTGCCACGAAAAAGCTTCTCGACTCAAGCCGTTCGGAATCGTCATTAAACTGTAGGTCCCTTTCACCTATGGGAAAATACAATCACACACAACATGGGTGATTGAGAGAAGCTCGGCTTTGGTCCTTAATGTACTGTAACGCCAACATTCATATATAACACGGAGTTTCACTGGGACGTCAACTGCATGAGGTTGAAACTTGCCTGGGCGACTGACTCAAGAAAAAGACCAACTGGTCAAGAGATCTTGATCGTCACCTGAAGATCTGAAAAGAGAAGCTAAGAAGGCAAGGCCAGGAACACCGACCAAGCTATCAAAACTCTTTCAGGAGGTTGCGAGCGATCTAGACGGCGAAATGATGATGGACAAATGGAAGAAGGTAGAGCAAGCATTAGCGGCCAACTTTCTAAAGACAGTAAGGAAGTACCTTGGACCACCACCCATTTGTGAGGACGACAAAGATCTTTCGATCTGCTAAATGCAACAGTGGAAGAAGCAGGCGAGGTATGGGGGGGAGCTAGGCTCAAGGTCGTATCCAAGGACCAGATTTCGAGTCGACCGCGAGCAAGATGCTGGCTCTCTCTTTGCTGCCTGATGACCGTCTGGAAAACATGGAGATGATTGCGTACTGCAATCCTAGTCTCCCAACAAAAGACTGAAAAGTCGTAAAGCTGGAAGAACCCAAGGATTCACCGAAACAGGCAATCATTGTCTTAAACCGCGGGAATCCTTAAATATCCCGGCCCCAAACGACTACTATGTAATGTTTGGCTTCACAAGGCTCAGACTCAATGCCTATAAAGAGGATGAGGGAAAGCCACCATCCGGCACCGATAGTCTGGAAAACCCCCTGGCCGTCATAGAAAGCACAACTAAACAGGAATCCCCAACTCCCTCGGGAGGCAAGGGTCCTTCGAAGGTTGATGCCGTAACACCAACAATAAATCCATTAAGTCAAGACCAGGATCTCTTGCTCGACTTCGGTAGCGAAGCTACAATGGACTCAATAAGCTCTCCCATCGGAAAGTGAACTGGCACTCTACACCGACGGATCCAAAATGGATGTTGGCACAGGTGCAGGAGTCTACTTTGAGTCTCGGGATATGCATCCTACAGGCACGATGATGGATGCAGTGTCTTCCAAGCTGATGTCTTCGCTATCAAGCAGGCGGCGGACCTGATCAGCAAAGAGAATATCACAGGAAAAAGGATCAGCATCTATGTTGACAGCCAGGCAGCCATTAAGGCTCTGCAGGCAGCATAAGATCCAAACTCGTCAAACTCTGCAAGGAGAACTTAGAAGAGATATCCAATGTAAATGAGGTGACCCTTTGCTGGGTACCTGGTCATATGAATATCTCCGGAAACGAGAGGACGGACGAGCTGGCTAGGGTGGGATCAGGTGCTAATATTGCGCAGATCTCAGCTGAGGCCAAGGCACCACTCAGTGCGCTCTACAGGGAGATACAGACGGAGCTATTGGTGAAAGCCAATAAGCGATGGTGTCGCTTAGATACATGCGCAACGGCGAGATCGACTTGGCCCGTCTATGATAAGAAAAGAACGGAAAATCTGCTGAAGTTCAATCGTGGGAACATTCGACTGGCAGTCGGTGCCCTCACCGGGCACTGCATGCTATCCTACCATGCAGCTCGACTAGGCCAGCCCTACAATGACTTTTGCAGAAGCTGCAGGGACGAAGAGGAAATTGAGTCCGTTCGTCACCTGCTGTGCGAATGTCCGGCGCTAGCCCAAAAAAGGAATATATTCCTGGGTATATACTTCTTTCGGGACTAGAAGAGATAGGTAATATTGGGCTGAACAGAATACTGGGATTTTTATCCTCGTCTGGCTGGTTCAGCTCGACGGAAAATGTATAGGTATCAACGGGTTAAACAAAACAAGTGGGCACAATGGACTCAACGTAGTCTACGTGAGCCTTGACTTTATGTCAAAAGGGCACCCATATACCTAACCTAACCTAAGCTCGCCCATGGAAGAGAACCTTCTGGATTCAGATTGGGAAGACTCCAACACCACCGTGATGGAGTGAATTCGAATTGACGACAGCCCCGATGTTGAAATTAATTCAGATTAACCTCCATCACCCAAAAGCGGCATCCGCAAATCTTTTTCTAAGGCTGGCAAGAGGAGAAGAAGATTTAGTCCTAATCCAAGAGTCGTGGTAACCCAACCCAGCCAACCCCTACCAACTAATCACACCACAAAAAGAATGTAAATCACGTACTTGCATTTTGGCAAAGAAAACTCTAAGCGCATACCTTCTCCCACATTACAGCTGTCCCGAAACCACGGTGATCGCCGTCGAATCACATGGAGCCAAACTCTGGATAGCTTTATCATACTTGGCCCAGGAGAAGGCCATCCTGCAGGATAACGTCAGACGATTAGTCGAGGACGCGTCGAGACAAAATGCAGAACTCCTGGGCCAGCAGCGACACAAACAGAAGGGATGAGTAGGTAGTAACCTCCAATTTATATATGTATATGCAACAGGAGCAGCACTCCTACCTTCATTACGAAAAACCGAATGGAGGTGCTAGGTGCACTAACAGGATCAGCGAGTGGGTGGTCTCAGAAGAACATTCTTCTTCGGATCACCGTTACCTTCTCTATAGTCTAAAAACACCATTCCAACGTCCATGCAGCTCTCCTCCAAATGCAGGGAAAATAATTTGGCAATGCTATAAGGCACTGGCAGGCAATTCTGTAGTGAAAGCAATCCCTGATATCGATATCCTAACACAAATGTTGGGCAACGCACGAATTACCAGCTGTGCAAAACACAAGCCCAAGAAGAAATCGTATCCACCTTGGTGGAACGCTAACCTAGGCAGGCTCCGATAAGCATGTCTTAGACTCTTTAACAAAGCTAATAGTACCGGAAAGGACATGGATTGGAGCCTATAAAAAGAATCACTAAGAGATAGTAAAAAATACGGAAGACAAGGATGACTCCGCCAAAGATGAGTTCTACGATCTCCTAGACAGAACGTATGCCCAATGTCCCAGCTATGACATCAAAAATGTACTAGAAAACTTCAATGCTAAGCTGGGTAAGGAAAGCATCTTTGAGCGAGTCATCGGCAAACATAGCCTACACGACACCACCTCCGATAACGGACACAGGCTGATTGATCTTGCTACGGGGCGAAATCTCCTTCTAGCCAGTACGCGCCTCCCGCACCTCGATATACACAAGGGCACCTGGCGGTCTTTTGATCAATCGACTACCAACCAGATTGATCACATCGCGATCGACGTCAGACACTCCTCCACTATTCTGGATGTTCGAACTTTCCAAGGGGCTAACATCGACTCGGACCACTATCTTGTAGTAGCCAAGATGCGCTTACGGGTATCACGAACGCAGCGGAGTAGAGTAAGAATGCAAAGTTATGACGGCGGAAAGGTACTATCGCCAGTAACCGCTCGTGCTTTTACCGATCGCGTCTCCCTTAAGCTCTCCAATACACCTCAATCCTCCACGCAGTCAATAGAACAGCAGTGGAGCCTTTGCAAACAAGCCCTGAAAAGCTCTGCATCAGAAGTTTTGGGTTTCAAGGCTCCGCCACGAAGAAACACCTGGTTCGATGACGAGTGCAGGAGGATTCATATAGCGAAGCAGGATGCATATAAGGCCTCGCTGCATAAAAGAATAAAAGCAGCTCATGAACTCTACGAGTTTAAAAGAAGGGAGGAGCATAAGCTTCTTAGAAGAAAGAAGAAAGAGCACGAGAGGCGCGCGATTGAGGATTTGGAGAGGTGTTACTGCAGGCGTGACGTTCGAAAGTTTTATCAACAGATAAAGGGAACATGCCATGGTTATAAAGCCAGAACGGAAGCCTGCAGGGATGAGAACGGGCGCCTAGTAGCAGAACCGCAGTCGATGCTGAGAATATGGAAAAACCACTTCTGCAGACTATATGACGGCGATGTTAGTCAATATACCGTTGTCAGGCAGAATCATCCATTTCTAATCGACGGAGACCGCAGAGAATTCTGTCCCCCTGACCTCGACGAAGTTAAGATTGCCATATCGAAGCTCAAGTCGAATAAAGCTGCTGGCGCAGACGAACTGTCTGCTGGGCTCTTCAAGGCAGCTGGGGATGACCTGATTGGGAGCATGCACCAGCTCATCCGTAAGATATGGTTAGAGGAAAGCATGCCCGAGGAATAGAGTCTCAGCATCGTATGCCCGATCCACAAGAAAGGAGACCCCTCTGATTGCGCCAACTATAGAGGAATAAGTCTCCTTAACATCGCCTACAAAATCTTCTCTGCCGTTTTGTGTGAACGCCTGAAGACTTTTGTAAATAAGCTGATAGGTCCTTATCAGTGCGGATTCAGGCCAGGGAAGTCCACCATCGACCAAATCTACGGCAGATCCTGGAAAAAACAATGAATTTCAAGTCGACACACACCACCTGTTTGTCGACTTCAAAGCCGTATACGACAGCGTAATTAGAGACGAGCTATACAACGCTATGTCTACCCTTGACATACCTGCTAAACTCGTCAGACTATGCAGGATGACTTTGGAGAATGCTTGCTGCTCCATCCGAATCGGTGAACACCCTACCGAGAGTTTTGATGTCAAAAAAGGATTTAGGCAGGGCGGCGCGCTGTCGTGTGATTTCTTCAACATCATATTGGAAATGATTGTGCAAAAATCACTGGCCAATACAAGAGGCACAATCTATTTCAAATCCTCCCAACTCCTTGCATACGCCGACGATATTGACATAATAGGTAGACCATAGCGAGATGTCAGTTAAGCGTTTGCGAGCATTGAGATGGAGGCGGCGAAAATTGGTTTGGCGGTATACGAGGGCAAAACTAAATATATGCTGTCAACCAAAAAGGACGCTCAGCACCAACGTCTTGGCCAGAACGTTTGTATAGGCAGATATAAGCTCGAGGTAGTTAAGGACTTCGTCTAGCTTGGCTCCGCAGTGACCTGGAACAACGACATCAGTTCCGAAATCAAACGCAGAATCACTCTTGCCAATCGCTGTTTCCTTGTGCTCAGGAGGCAACTGAGTAATAGAGCCCTCTCCCGAACGACAAAGTTGACTCTATATAAGACCCTTATCATCCCGGTCCTGTTGTACTGCGCAGAAGCATGGACACTATCAAAAGCGGATGAGGAGGCTCTTGGTCGGTTCGAGAGAAAAATTTTGCGCGTGATTTTTGGGCATATAAACGCAGACGAGGGATGGAGGAGAAGATTCAACCACGAACTTTATGGGCTGTACAGCGACATGAGCCTAGTCAGGCGTCTACGGGTTCAACGCCTAAGATGGCTGGGCCATGTATAGCGAATGGACACCACAGCTCCAGTCCGGAGAGTCTTTGAATCCAACCCCGAGGGATGAAGAAGCAGAGGATGGCCGCACTTAAGATGGCGCACACAGGTGGAAGGGGACCTCAACCAACTGGGTGTGCGGCAATGGAAAAGGCTAGCAAAAGATCGTGCTAGTTGAAGGGGCATGTTGGTTGAGGCCCAGGTTCACCCCGGAGTGTAGCAAAGGAAATCATGGAGGATTTTCTGCAGCAGTCTGGAAGATGTCTCAGACGCCTTCAGACTAAGAAAAAATCCTCTCAAGCGATCCTTCAAATCCTTGTTGCCTACTCTCTAATGGAGTATGGACAACGTCGAAGGAAGAAACATTAGTCTTCCTCTTAACTCAAATCAAACACTGAGAACTCAAACTTCTCCAGTTGCAGAGGGACAGTACGACACATAATATCCAAAGACAAAGTCTCTTGGACTAAAAAAAGTTTTGAGCCGTTCAAATCAACGGAGCCGGATGGAAATTGCCCCATCGAACTTGCACAGACTATGGATGGATAATACCATGGCTGGAAATCATCTTCACACAGGATGTCTTGGCTGGAGACACAAGCCAGAAAAGTGGAAGTCCGCAAGGATAATTTTCATCCTCAAGGCTCTCAGAAGTTCCCTCAATATGCCCAAGGATCTTAGGCCTATCTGTCTGTCTTCCTTTGTATTAAAAACCCTGAAAAGGCTGATAAACCTACACATACAACACAATCTTGACCCAGCGTCAATCTCCAAGGCACAGCATTGCAAAGGTAAATCGGTCGAAAGGGCCTTGCACACCTTGGTGAGGAAAATTGAAAGATCAGTCCACGTCAGTGAATACACCTTAGTAGGCTTTTTGGACATAGAGGGCGCCTTCAACAACGTCACACCAAAGCAATTACGGAAGGGCTAAAAAACTTAAAAACGGAGAGGGCTCTAATAGAGTTGATTGGCGAGTTGCTTTCAACACGCAAGATCTTCTCTAAATGGGGAAGCCAATTAACCACTAGATCGGTTACCAGCGGCACTCCGCCAGGGAGAACGTCTCTCATTTCCACTGGAAAGTAGTCGAAAACGAACCACTAACTAAACTGGAGAAAGGCCTCGCTGTTATTGCCTACGCCGATGACGTTGCTATTGCCGTCTTCTTCTTCTTTGGTGGCGTTACAGCCCATGAAGGACCAGAGCCAAGCTTCCCTCAATCACCCATGCTGTGTGTGATTTATTTTTCACACAGGTGAATTCCTAACGGCGTAAGTCGAGAAGCTTTTCATGGCAAGTATACTACGGGGGGTTTTGCCAGTACCCCGCTGAGGAGGGACGCCGCGAAATAAACATTTGATGGCGTTGGTGTTATCGGGACCCGAACTCGCTCATCGTGCATCAGAGTCCAACACACTAACTAACCACTGCGCCACGGCGCCCGCAATGATAACTGATCTTCTTAATTTGGTAAGAAGTGCAAGCTAGTTCCATGAATAGGAAGTCATCCACCTCGTAGCAACACAAAGGGCCTATCTGGCCCAGGTGTACACTCCATCTCGTGGAGGCTACGAATTACCTACCTACCTTCAGGTGCTTGCACAAATTGGCTGAGCAGTTTTTTTATGTGATCATCAGGACACTAATCTCTTTGGAGCTGACGCATTCAAAAGAATCTTTTTTCTGGTGGATCGGGCACACGATACTAAGATTCCATTCATGAGACGTATTTTCCTCTAACTATTCTACAAACGAATTAGTACATCCTTCTTATCAGGTCATGTCCGGCTGCGACATCTAGGTAAAAAGCTTTTTTGGACTCAGCTCAACTTAAGTTTCGACAGCCGTCATGTCTATGTGCAGACTAGGGGGCGGATTTTTCTATGATCATTCCGTGTCACGAATGGATACTTCTGTTTGAGAACCCGTCTGCGGGAATGATTTTTCCATGTACTTAGTAACGACTCCGACTCTACTAGCAGTTTTCCATGTTTATCCCCACATTCTACCCTGGTGGGCTTATATCCCTGACACGTTTGTTTTATTTTATGATAGGACTTTCGGAATTCATTCCATAGTCCCTCGATCGTGCGCTTTTCGTGCTCTTTCTTTTTCTTAAGGTTATGCTCATGCTCTCTTTTCTGCTCTTAAGTTTCGGGAATAGCTCTCATTTACCCGTGCAGCGCAGCCTTATACTTTTTTCGTTGCATTTATTTTAAAGCCCTCAAGGGAACTACCGGGGGCATGGGCTCGGACATACAGGGTAAAGTTGTTGATCGCTCTCAACCTGGCGAGATGGCAGCAACGATCCCTGTTTAAATGCCCGGGTCAAGTTGACATACGGCCTCCTCGCGGTGCCCTCTGGATAGCCTCTTCAACAACCGTTGGGAGGTGAACAAACGTATGCAGCGACAAAACCCCGACCAGAATGGCGGTTGTGCGGCGGGCTAACAATCCGCCCACGTAAAAAAAGAAAAGTTATGAATGGGCAAGATGTCGGAGATGACGGATACACGGACGGATACTCGACGACGACAACGCACGAAAAAGGAACACGATTTGCGAGTATGCTACTAGAATGTCAGAACCCTGTACACTCCCGGAGCTACTCATAAACTAGAAGGAATCCTCACGCAGTACAAGGCGGACATTACTGCGGTCCAGGAAATACGCTGGATAGGAAACGGTATGATTAGGAACAAAATTTACATTTATTACAGCTGTCACAAAAGGCTGCACTTACTGGGATGCGGATTTGTCGTGGGAAAGCGGTTAAGGTCGAAGGTCATCGACGTTAAACCTATAATTGATCGCCTGAATGTGATCCGCATCAGAGGCAAATTTTATAACATCAGCCTTATATGTGCACACGCCCCTACCGACGAGGCTGAAGACCCTATCAAGCAGGACTTCTATGACCTCCTGGACAACGCCTACGGATCTTGTCCGGAGTTCGATGTAAAAATCGTGCTCGGGGACTTCAACGCCGAAATCGGAAATCTTGGCGGAGTGATCGGAAAGCACAGCCTCCACGATACAACAACAGATAACGCCTTCCGATTGGCTGACTTTGCGACAGCTCGTCGTAGCACAAGATTCCCTCGTAAGCGAATCCACACAGCAACCTGGCGATCTCCGGACGGTCGAACCGCCAACCAAATCGACCATGTGCTCATTGACGCAAGGCACTCGTCAAACATCTTGGATGAGGGGCAAATGTCGACTCTGACCACTTCCTCGTAGCAGCAAGATTCAGAGCTCGACTGTCCAATGTCAGAAAGCTGCACCTGAGGGCGCCTGAGCACACCGGAGGTTGCCAGAGTCTACAGGGAGCAGCTGAGCGAAAGACTCTACGGTATGCCTACGTCGAACACAAATGCCAATAATATGTGGCTGCATTGCCGCTCAGCCATTCAGGAAGTAGCCGAAACCACCTTAGGATACCTAACACCCCCGACAAGAAACCCGTGGTATGATGGCGAGTGTGAGCAGAAAAAGGCAGCAACCGACGAGGCGTACCAAAAGGCGCTGCAGAGGAAAACCAGGGCAGCGCAAGAAGAGTACCGAGCCAGAAGAAGGGAGCAGAAAAAACTACTGCGACAAAAGAAAAGAATCTTCGCAGCCTCCCAGCTCAAGGATATCGAGGAGTCTAGGGATAAACATAAAATACGAGCCTTTTACAAGAAAGCCAAAGGCCTTGCAGGAGGCTTCAAAAAGGGCACCCAGGCTCTTCGAAACGAACATGAGCATGACCAAGAGCGAGGGGTAGGGACCGAGGAAATCCCAACTCCAGCCGCTGAAGTAGTCCTCCCACCCAGCATCGAAGAAGTCGGCATAGCAATTCAGAAGCTGAAGAACAACAAAGCCGCAGGCTCAGATGGCTTGCCATCAGAGCTCTTCAAGGCTGGCGGCGAAGTTCTGGTAGGGAGCATGCACCAGATCATCTGCAGAATTTGGGAAGATGAAAGCATGCCCGACGACTGGAATACCAGTTCTATATGCCCTATCCACAAAAAAGGCGATCCTACCACTTGCAAGATATACAGAGGCATATCCCTGCTCAATGTCGCATACAAGATCCTGTCCAGCGTATTGTGTGAACGTCTAAAACCATTTTGCACCGCACTAATCGGCAGCTACCAGTGCGGCTTCCGGCCCGGCAAATCAACTATAGACCAAATGTTCACACTTCGACAAATCCTGGAAAAGACCAACGAGTTGCGAATCGATACACATCTTTTCATCGATTTCAAAGCCGCATACGACAGCATTCATCGTGAAGCACTGTTTGGGGCGATGGCCGAATTTGGGATCCCGGTAAAACTGATCCAGTTCAAGGACCTCGGAACCATTCGAAACATGCACCGGATTTCGGCAAGGAGATGCGCTGTCATGTGACTTCTTCAACCTGGTGCTGGAGCAGATAGTGCGACGGGCAGGCGTCAACAGGGAAGGCACTATCTTTTACAAGTCGACATCATTGCGTGTTCTCGCCGTGACATTGTGGAAGCATTCGCGGCGATTGAAGAACAGGCGAAACGACTGGTCTTAAGGTCAATGAGGACAAGACGAAGTACATGCTGTCACCTGGGACAAAATACAACAATTGACAGCTACAATTTCGAGGTAGTTAAGGAGTTTGTCTACCTCGAGGCAAACGTAAATTCCACCAATGACACCACAGTGGAGATCCGGCATAGAATCGCCCTCGGCAACCGCTGCTACTTCGGCTTGTCCAAACAACTGGGGTCAAAACTCCTCACTCGAAAGACCAAAGTCATGTTTTACCAAACGCTCATACTGCCAGTCTTGCTGTACGGAGCCGAAAGCTGGACGATAAGCAGGACAGCGGAGCTGATTTTGGGTTCTTTCGAAAGAAACATTCTGCGCCGGATATTTTTCCTGTCTGTGAGGAAGGTGAATGGGGAAGAAGACACAACCGTGAACTCTACGAGCGGTACCAAGATGTGGATGTAGTCCGGAAGGCAAGGATCCGTCGACTACACTGGCTCGGTCACATCGAGCGAAGACCGAACCTCCGGTATAAAGACCAAGTATTCGCGGATGTAAGACATCTTGGTCTTACATCTTGGACCGTCAAGGATGGAAGGCAGCTATAGCTCAGGCTCAGATCCTCCATGGATCGCTGGCCTGATAAGTAAGTATGTAAGTAAGGGAACTACCATCTTGAGGAAGCATTTTCACAGCAAATACTAGTGTGTTAAACAACACGCAGAAGTGTGTTAGATAACACATTTAAGTGTATCATTTGACACACTTTAAGATTGTGTTTGATCTTTGAAATTGAGACACTTATTCGTGTAAATCTAGAACACGTTCTATTGGGTGTCATGAATAAAAACTGTAATGCCACATTACGTGTGTTGCAGCCACACACTTATTAATAGGTAACATCCCTTGGATCAATCAATCAATAACAAAAAAGAAGGAAAATGTCCCAACTGAATTCAACCTTCGAGTTCGAATCTCAAGGTCCGCAGCCGTCAAAAAACAAGGATGCTCAACCACTCTTTTTTCCCATTCTACATAGGTCCTTTGAACTGGATGGCTTGATCATCATGAAGTTGCCTCAAAACATCACTGCGCACCGTAGCGCAGTGGTTAGTGTATTGGACTCTGACGCGTGATAAGCGAGTTCGGATCCCGATAACACCAATGCCATTGAGTGTTTATTTCGCGGCGTTCCTCCTCGGCGGGGTACTGGCAAAACCCCCCGTAGTATACTTGCCATGAAAAAGCTTCTCGACTCACGCCGTTCGGAATCGTCATTAAACTGTAGGTCCCTTTCACCTGTGTGAAAAATAAATCACACACAACATGTGTGATTGAGAGAAGCTCGGCTCTGATCCTTCATGGTCTGTAACGCCACCAATGAAAAACAATTCAATCAGACAAAGAAGAATGTTTCAGGGTTGGTGAGCCTCGAACCGACAAATGCTCGGGGAGAGAGGACCAGATTTTTTTTTTATAGTTCGCGCAGGTTCAAGAGTCATACTCTTATGATGTTTGTCACATAACCTGTAAAGGAGTGCAGGTGGTTTGGGTCATAGATGTTCGTTCACTGCTCTCCAGGGGTGGTGGATGAAGTTTTTTTTTGTTCGCTGCGAAAATTGTGAACACGGGATCACCAGCTTGGAAGTTCAGTGTGTTAACCATTACACTATGGACCCGAGTCGCAATTTGCCTTCTGGCAGGGTTACATATATGTACATATAGGTAGTTTCCTTTTGTGTATATAGTTAATAACACATTTTGAATTGCATTAAAAATTACTACAATAAAAACACACCTCTTGGTGTGTTGCAGTAACACGTTTACCATCTTGAGTGTTGACACTCAGTACATTAATACATCAGTTATTGCAGTCATCGTTAAACTAGGGGTTCTCCTAAGGGACCACTTTGACAATCAGTACATCAGAGACGGCGCTGCTAACATCTTGCTGATAGCGATTTCGCTGATGTTCAATGGATAGTGGTGTAGGGGTTTCGGTAAATTTGTGAGAGCCACGATTGGCGAAAGCTCTGGGATCTCTTACGATTGCATCTTTTCAAGGTTAAACGTTAATGACGGCAACTTTTTTGTGTCCAAGATGTCCTTGGTCATATGGTGGCTGCATCAAGAGTCGATGTTGACTCCTCAGAAAGTTCGGATATCCAAAATAATGGAGCAGTGTCTGGCGTCGATCGCAATGTGACCAATCTGGTTGACGTCTGTGATGACTTGTACCATTTTCATGGTTTTTGAGAGGCGCCTGGTGCCATTTTTTGAGTCTTTCGGGACATGCACTGTTATTATTTTGTTCAAACATTAACTAGTCTATGACCTTAAAGATTTCTCCCTCAAGGAAGCGATTCCTTCATTTTCCAATTCATCCACAATTGGAATATGCCTCAAGCCCACATGCATTGCTCCCTTCGTCATCATACTTCCCATCAATGAGCAAAGCATTAGCACGTAACTTGTCTCGGAGTGATGTAACAACAAACTCGTACTACGAACGCTGACAATCCATGACCATACGTGCGTGCGTCTGACTCCATTTAGAAGAGAAGAAAAAAGGAAACTTGTATGCACGAGTGATTAAATAACCTGAATGTATCTAAAAGTTGATTGCAATCACAACAAACCAAGTCCCCAATCCAGTTCGATTGTCCCCATTTCAATTTCT
Organism: Eumerus sabulonum; assembly: GCA_951905685.1. Lineage (NCBI taxonomy): Eukaryota > Metazoa > Arthropoda > Insecta > Diptera > Syrphidae > Eumerus > Eumerus sabulonum. Next base: position 15,855,758 of record OX645060.1, read on the forward strand.
TGTTACCACTTACGGCAAGCTTCCTTCCTGTGGCATGCAACGGCAAGTAAGAGTCGTTTAGCAGATAAAACGAGTAAAAGATACAAACCCGTATTGGAACTCGTTTACGAGCAAAAAGGCACTCGTCATGACCAAATTATGCGCACAAATGGAGATCACGAGACGAATCTATGAATAAATCCAGAAACTTGCGATAAACACTCGAGTAGCTAGGAAAGGGTGGCGCTATATTGGATTGGCAAACAAATTGGTAATCGCGGCTCCAACGGTCCGAGCATATTGGTTAGCGGTGTCGGCCTAAAAAGTCGGCACGCTTTGAAAAGAACATTTTTTTGTACCAAATTTATGCAAAATTTTGCCAATAAATGACAAGAAAATTCGAGAAATTGCTAAATATGCACTCAGCGGCTTATTGGGTGGGACAACACAGGGATTGACGCAATTCGGTGGTATTTGACAAGATGATTGCGGAACTACATGGTAAACTAATCGTGCGGATACATGTTGTTGGCAATTTCATTGTTGACTTTGGTCAAATTGGAAGGACAGTTGTTTACTCATTTCTCGGAAAATATTGTCATCGGACTACTAGCACGTGACTCCGACACTATTTTCGTCTATTAGCCCGATCGCATTAAGCTAAATTAATTTGCACGATGGTAACTACCTATACAAATATATTTACAAGACATGGCTTGTTAAAGCTGCAAGATCTACGCAAATATTTTGCTGAAGCTTCGCTAAAGTGGACTCAATAAACTGCTACCAGTGAACTTGGGACTTACTTTGATGGCGCTACAGTTCGGGGTGAACCAGGGCCTCAACCAACAAGCCTCTCCAGCCGGCCCGATCTTCGGCCAGCCGCTTCCAGTGCCGCACGCCCAGTTGGTTGAGGTCCCCTTCCACCTGTGCGCGCCCCCTTAAATGCGGTCGTCCTCTGCTGCGTCGTCCCTCGGGGTCGGAGTCGAAGACTCTTCGGGCCGGAGCGTTGATGTCCATTCGCTCTACATGGCCTAGCCATCTTAGACGTTGGATCCGAAGACGTCTAACCAGGCCGATGTCGCTGTACAGCCCGTACAGTTCTTGATTGAATCTCCTCCTCCATTCTCCGTTTACACAAACGGGACCAAAGATTGCACGCAGAATTTTCCTCTCGAAACGTCCAAGAGCCTCTTCATCCGCTTTTGATAACGTCCAAGCCTCAGCGCCGTAGAGGAGAACCGGGATGATTAAGGTTTTGTAGAGGGATACCTTAGTTCTTCGAGAGAGGGCTCTACTACTCAATTGCCTTTGAGCCCGAAGAAGCAGCGATTGGCAAGAGCTATTCTGCGTTTTATCTCAGCGCTGGTGTCGTTGCTGCTTGTCACTATCGAACCAAGGTAGACGAAGTCCTTGACTACTTCAAAAATATAGCTGCCGAAGGTGACGTTCTGACCAAGACGTCGGTGTTGCGCGTCTTTCTTGGATGACAGCATATATTTGGTCTTGTCCCCATTTACCCTTAGACCCACTTTCGCCGCTTCTGCTTCAATGCTTGTGAACGCCTCATTGACGTCTCGCTTTGTTCGTCCAATAACGTCAATGTCATCTGCGTTGGCAAGCAATTGTGTGGATTTGAAGCAGATCGTACCTCTTGTATTGGCCGCAGAGTCCCGCATGATCTTTTCAAGAATAATGTTGAAGAAATCACATGACAGTGCGTCACCCTGTCTAAAACCTTTTTTAACATCAAAGGGGTCGGTTAGTTCACCTCCGACCTTAATGGAGCAGCGAGAGTTCTCCATAGTCATCCTGCATAGTCTGACGAGTTTGGCAGGAATGTTAAAACATGACATGGCTCTGTATAGCTCGTCTCTATAAACACTGTCATACGCGGCTTTAAAGTCGACGAAAATATGGTGCGTATCGACCTGGAAATTCATGGGTCTTCTCCAAGATCTGCCGTAGTGTAAATATTTGGTCTATCGTGGATTTTCCTGGCCTGAAACCACACTGGTAGGAACTTATCAGACTGTCCACGAACGGTTTCAGGTACTTTCACAGTACGGCAGAGAGGATCTTGTACGCGATGTTGAGGAGGCTTATCCCTCTGTAATTGGCGCAGTCATAGGAGTCTTCTTTCTTATGGACCGGGCAAACGATACTGAGATTCCATTCATCGGGCATGCGTTCTTCCGACCATATCTTGCGGATGAGTTGGTGCATGTTCCTAACCAGCTCATCGCCAGCTGCTTTAAACAGCTCCGCGGGGAGCCCGTCTGCTCCAGTGGCTTTATAAGACTTAGGTTTCGATATCGCTATCTTAACATCGTCTAGGTCGGGTGGACGGGATTCTCCTTCGTCTTCGTCCATTGTGAATGGTTCGCTCTGCCTGACGGCGGCATTTTGCCTATCATCGCCGTTATACAGTCTGCAGAAGTGGTCCTTCCACAATCTCAGCATCGACTGCGACTCCTCTACTAGTTGTCCGTGCTCATCGCTGCAGGCTTCTGCTCTGGCTTTATAGCCTTGGCATGTTCGTTTTACTTTCTGGTAAAATTTTCGAACGTCGTTCCTGCCGTAACATCTCTCCATCTCCTCGATCTCGCGCTTCTCGTGCTCCTTCTTTTTCCTTCTCAGAAGCGCATGCTCCTCCCTCCTTTTCTGTTCATAGAGCTCGCGGGCAGCTCTCGTCCGTCGATGCAATGTGGCCATGTATGCATTCTGTTTCTCTACATGGGCCTGTCTGCACTCACCATCAAACAAGGGGTTTCTCGACGGTGGTGGCTCGAAACTGAGTATATCTGAGGCGGCCTCTCTAATGGCTTTCTGACAACGACTCCATTGCTGTTCTATGGTTTCTGCAGATTGCATCGGGACCTGAGAGAGCTTGAGGGAGACTTGATCGGCGAAGGTTCTGGCGGTCTCCTGCGATTGCAGCTTTCCGACGTTAAATTTTGGTGTTCTTACTCGACTCCGTTGGTTCCGAGAAATTCGCATCCGTACCTTGGCTGCAACAAGGTAATGATCCGAGTCGATGTTGGCTCCTCGAAAGGTTCGAATATCTAGGATGCTGGAGGAGTGTCTGCCGTCGATCGCAATATGATCAATTTGGTTGGTTGTCGATTGATCGAAAGACCGCCAGGTCCCTTATGGATGTTGATGTGTGGGATTCGTGTACTTGCTACTACCAGGTTATGTCCCGCCATAAAGTCCACTAGCCTTAGTCCGTTTTCTGACGTGGTGTTGTGTAGGCTGTTCTTTCCAATGACCCGTTCAAAGATAGCTTCCTTACCCAGCTTCGCATTGAAATCTCTTAGAACGATTTCGGTGTCATAGCTGGTACATTGCGCATACGTTCTGCCTAGCAGATCATAGAAGTCGTCTTTATTCGGTCATCTTTCTCCTCTGTGAGAGCGTGGACACATAGTAAGCTTATATTGCCGAGATTGGCCTTGATGCGGATAGTTATGAGGCGTTCGCTTGCATACTGGAAGCTTAAGACTTTTTTCCTGAGTCTGCCTCGAACAACAAATCCGCATCCGAATAAGCGTTGTCTATTTTCTCTGTAGCAGTTTCCGTAGTAGACATCACAGTTTTTCATCCGCTTTTTGCTTGGCCCATCCCATCGCACTTCTTGGAGCGCGTTAATGTCTGCCTTATAGCAGTCCAAAGAGTTGACCAGTTGTTCGGCTGCACCTGGTCTGTTGAGGGACCTAACGTTCCAGGTGCAGAACCGAAATTCGTTTCCTTTTTGACGTTTGCGGGGGTCGTCAACATGTAATCCGTCCGTATCCGAGGCTTTTGGTTGTCTCTGAACAAAATTTTTGTTTTAAGCGATAGGGATGTTAGCCCTAAGCGCAACCCCCAGCCTGGAGGGCCAGGTTCCTCTTTCCCCAGGAACAAGCGGTCGGATCGCTGCACACATTGGTTCACTACCTGGCGGGTGCCAGTATGGCTATCCAGGGGAGGTCCCGCGGAGGCTGTGTGTCAACTTGGATTGAGCAGGGACAGAGATCGAAGCTGGCGTTTGCCAAGTTAAACGCAATCAACTTCTTTGCTCTGTTTGTTCGCTCCCTTCTCCTACCTACCTTGGGGTAGGTTCTTCAAAGTCCATCCCTAATAATGACTCAGTCGATTCAGACTTGCAGGCATTTGAGTGATCAAATATCTTATGCCAGCATTTCTTTAATTGTTCAGCTGTTACTTTATCCCAAGCTGATTTCAAAAAGAGGATCGCCTCTCTTATCGTCATTTTCCTTAAAATTTCTGAAACTCCTTCGTCTTCCTTAGCAACCACCTTTGTCTGTAATAAAGTTTAGTCAACCTTGGTCCATATGGGTTGTAAAATGGGTGTCACATTTGGTGGGAGAAGCATCACGATTATGTTTCCATCGTCGCTTTGCATTTCTTCATGGCTTGTCGCGTTGTCGAGCAGTAGTAGTGCTTTCATCGGAAGATGAAAAATGTAAAAGTTAAAATGCATGGATTTGAGTTCAAATTTCAAAACTGTCGCACGAATGAATCAAACCACTTCCGAAAAATTAATTTTGTCATCCAAGCGGATTTGTATAAGTCATACTCAAGTGGGTTCTCAAAATTTCTGAACCATCTCGGCTTCTTGGACTTACCAATAACAAGTGGGTTGTGTAACCCGGATGCATTACAGCACAACTTGAAAGTTATTCTTTCTTTTGGACGTTTAGGACAAGGAGCATTTTTTTTCACTGCTGGAGACAAAAGTTTTGTCTGGCAGTAATCTGTAAGATAGACCAGATTCATCCGCGTTATGGAATTGTATTGCAAGATAATTTTTCACCACACACTTTGAGATTGCGTAATCGAAAACGTCGTTTGCAGTCACCCATCACTTACTTACTTACTTACTTACTTATCAGGCCTGCGATCAATGGAGGATCTGAGCCTGAGCTATAGCTGCCTTCCATCCTTGACGGTCCAAGACCAAGATGTCTTTCATCCGCGATTACTTGGTGTTTATACCGGAGGTTCGGTCTTCCTCTTCTTCTCGAACCAGGAGGCTCGGAGTCGAAAACCCACTTAGCTGGAGCGTTGATGTCCATGCGCACGATGTGGCCGAGCCAGTGTAGTCGACGGATCCTTGCCTTCAGGACTACATCCACATCTTGGTACAGCTCGTAGAGTTCGCGGTTGTGTCTTCTTCTCCATTCACCTTCCTCACAGACAGGACCAAATATCCGGCGCAGAATTTTTCTTTCGAAAGAACCCAAAATCAGCTCCGCTGTCCTGCTTATCGTCCAGCTTTCGGCTCCGTACAGCAAGACTGGCAGAATGAGCGTTTTGTAAAACATGACTTTGGTCTTTCGAGTGAGGAGTTTTGACCCCAGTTGGTTGGACAAGCCGAAGTAGCAGCGGTTGCCGAGGGCGATTCTATGCCGGATCTCCACTGTGGTGTCATTGGTGGAATTTACGTTTGCCCCGAGGTAGACAAACTCCTTAAGAACCTCGAAACTGTAACTGTCAATTGTTATATTTTGTCCCAGGTGGTGAGCGACGGATTGGTTTTTGCTTGACAGCATGTATTTCGTTTTGTCCGCATTGATCTTAAGACCAACTCGTTTCGCCTGTTCTTCAGTCGCCGTGAATGCTTCCACAATGCCACGGCGAGAACACGCGATGATGTCGATATCATCCGCGTATCCTAGCAGCTGGATGGACTTGTAAAAGATAGTGCCTTACCTGTTGACGCCTGCCCGTCGTACTATCTGCTCCAGCACCAGGTTGAAGAAGTCACATGACAGCGCATCTCCTTGCCGAAATCCGGTGCATGTTTCGAATGGTTCCGGGCGCGACACAACTGGATCAGTTTTACCGGGATCCCGAATTCGGCCATCGCCCCAAACAGTCCTTCACGATGAATGCTGTCGTATGCGGCTTTGAAATCGTTGGTCTTTTCCAGGCTTTGTCGAAGTGTGAACATTTGGTTTATAGTTGATTTGCAGGGCCGGAAGCCGCACTGGTAGCTGCCGATTAGTGCGGTGCAAAATGGTTTTAGACGTTCACACAATACGCTGGACAGGATCTTGTATGCGACATTGAGCAGGGATATACCTCTATAGTTCTTGCAAGAGGTAGGATCGCCTTTTTTGTGGATGGGGCATATAGAACTGGTATTCCAGTCGTCGGGCATGCTTTCATCTTCCCAAATTCTGCAGATGATCTGGTGCATGCTCCCTACCAGAACTTCGCCGCCAGCCTTGAAGAGCTCTGATGGCAAGCCATCTGAGCCTGCGGCCTTGTTGTTCTTCAGCTTCTGAATTGCTGTGCCGACTTCTTCGATGCTGGGTGGGAGGACTACTTCAGCGGCTGGAGTTGGGATTTCCTCGGTCCCTACCACTCTCTCTTGGTCATGCTCATACTCGTTTCGAAGAGCCTGGGTGCCCTTTTTGAAGCCTCCTGCAAGGCCTTTGACTTTCTTGTAAAAGGCTTGTGTTTTATGTTTATCCCTAGACTCCTCGATATCCTTGAGCTGGAAGGCTGCGAGTATTCTTTTCTCTTGTCGCAGTAGTTTTTTCTCCTCCCTTCTTCTGGCTCGGTACTCTTCTTGCGCTGTCCTGGTTTTCCTCTGCAGTGCCTTTTGGTACGCCTCGTCGGCTGCTGCCTTTTTCTGCTCACACTCGCCATCATACCACGGGTTTCTTGTTGGGGGTGGTAGGTATCCTAAGGTGGTTTCGGCTACTTCCTGAATGGCTGAGCGGCAATGCAGCCACATATTATTGGCATTTGTGTTCGACGTAGGCATACCGTAGAGTCTTTCGCTCAGCTGCTCCCTGTAGACTCTGGCAACCTCCGGTGTGCTCAGGCGCCCAATGTTGAACTTCCTCCTGATGGGCTGGTGCAGCCTTCTGACATTGGACAGACGAGCTCTGAATCTTGCTGCTACGAGGAAGTGGTCAGAGTCGACATTTGCCCCTCTGAATGTTCGCACATCCAGGATGTTTGACGAGTGCCTTGCGTCAATGAGCAAATGGTCGATTTGGTTGGCGGTTCGACCGTCCGGAGATCGCCAGGTTGCTGTGTGGATTCGCTTGCGAGGGAATCTTGTGCTAGTTATCACCGCATTACGAGCTGTCGCAAAGTCAGCGAGTCGGAAGCCGTTATCTGTTGTTGTATCGTGGAGGCTGTGCCTTCCGATCACTCCACCAAGGGTGTTCTCCTTACCGATTCTGGCGTTGAAGTCCCCGAGCACGATTTTTACATCGTACTCCGGACAAGCTCCGTAGGCGTTGTCCAGGAGGTCATAGAAGTCCTCCTTGATAGGGTCTTCAGCCTCGTCGGTAGGGGCGTGTGCACATATAAGGCTGATGTTATAAAATCTGCCTCTGATGCGGATCACAGCCAGGCGGTCACTTATAGGTTCGCTTTCCCACGACAAATCCGCATCCCAGTAAGTGCAGCCTTTTGGGACAGCTGTAGTAAATGTCGCAATTTCTCTTCCTAATCATACCGTTTCCTATCCAGCGTATTTCCTGGACCGCAGTAATATCCGCCTTGTACTGCGTGAGGATTCCTTCTAGTTTATGAGCAGCTCCGGGAGTGTACAGGGTTCTGACATTCCAGGAGCATACTCGCAAATCGTGTTCCTTTTTCGTGTGTTGTCGTCGTCGAGTATCCGTCCGTGTATCCTAGGCATCCTGCTCATTCATAACTTTAAGTTTTTTTTACGTGGGCGGATTGTTCACCTCCCAACGGTTGTTGAAGAGGCTATCCAGAGGGCGCCGCGAGGAGGCCGTATGTCAACTTGACCCGGGCATTTAAACAGGGATCGTTGCTGGCATCTCGCCAGGTTGAGAGCAATCAACAACTTTACCTTGTATGTCCGAGCCCTCTACCATTAACCTCTAGTTTACTTAATGTGTTGGTGATAGCTAGTGGTTTAACGTTGTTGAAAGCTCCTTTAATGTCAAGGAAGGCAATCATTATGAAATCTTTGTTGGAAAGTGACTTCTCAATGATTCTAACTATAGTATGTAGAGCTGTATCTACTGGTTTTCCCTAACAATAGGCATGCTGCGATGTCGAGAGCATACTTTTGTAGGGTTTCGCGAATGTACAGGTCTACCAGTGTCTCCAGCGTCTTAAAAAGATATTACGGTCCACATTGTGGAATTAAGAAATCGGTACGTACGACACTAATTCCCATGATCGTTCGCGAAACAACTTAACCTAACCCAACCCCAGAAGGTCATTGTTCACGAAATCGAAATCTTTACATAAACATGTTTAGAAACAGCCCAAGTTCAGGTGTTATCACACAGCTAAGTCTATTAGCATCGATTTCTTTTAGCCCACATTCGTCGAACAACCAATTGCATCAAACGTGTGAACCAATTACCACCTCTATATAGGAAGACAGACAATAAAACGTCAACCACATCTCGTCACGCTCGTCATGCATAACACCTGTCTCGGCTCGACTTGACCACTTACAATGGTTACAGTTCGCATTCGCTATCACCCTATACTACGACAGGTAGTTTCAATAGACTTTCTAAAAGCCCCTGTTGTACTGAGTCGAGGTCCAAACAAAAATACCAAAAAAAAAGAAAAAAAAAAACAAACACCAACGCCACCTGCTCACTTGACGCACAGAGCACAACATTTGCTCTTGGTCACGGTGGTTGGGCAGGGAACGAGCTGTTAAGAGCAGTTACACCAAGTCAATTGTCGTTGCTGCTGCCAGCATTAGCAACAGTGGTGGTAGAGCGTTGAACATACATAGTTGGCTCTTGTGCTGCTTGGCGTCGACATTTCAGTTGGTAGTACCAATCAGCCCTAGTCACCGGTCGGAGGAACCTTCCCAACAATCTCCGTTCACCGTTTTTTTTAAAAAGTCAAATTCCAAATTCCAGTTTACCAAGTGTACCATTTGCGTGTGAATTTCGAGCACGATAGCACGATGTTATCTGCTAGAATCGTTCTGTGCCTCGTTCTAATTGCCGTTGTCGGAGTCGTGCCGTTCGCGTCTGGCCAGGGCAGCAAGGTAATTCTAGCTTTGAATGAACATAATCTACGTAATCGATAAACTAAAATGTGTTAATCGGATGTGTTAGCGTTGTCGATTCGCTGGAAGATCGATGAGAGAATGCATCGTTGGAAGGTCAGGTGGTGGTGGTCGTGTTGGCAAACGTGAGAATAAATGGCGAGCGCGAATCTCAGGTACTCGTAATTCGGCTTGTGGGACGAGTGTTGTGATGGACAAGCGTGTGTCGTGATTTATGTGATCGCCTGAGTGGTGGGAAGATGATGCGGGCGGTACACAAAATTGATTTTAGTCTTTCATGCTATTACGTTGACAGTATTTATGTGGGTTTATTGCATATTTCGATGGTCAAACAATTGAGGTTCCTGTTCCTTCTCTTTACAAGGACGCAATGTGATGTGAATGCAAAATTAAGCCAAGAGCTTAGAGAACACTTTCTTTTTTTGCATTATCCATTCTGTTCAGATCGCATTTGATAGTCTACCCAGTCTGATTGGGTATGGCCGATTGGGTGAATCTTATTCTAAGAATAAAAACGAACTTGTAGCAGGTTTTTGCTGTACAAAATTCAGTATTTCTTGGGATTCCCAGTATTCTGTACCAGGTAGATGGTTAAAGTTAAGTTATCAAGGTTGTAGTCTGGTATTTGGGAACTACCGTCCCTACCACATCGTATGAGAGACAATTGTTGTGGTCGGATGTATGCTAAGACCAATAAGTCTCACATGGTGTTAACATTGCCAAGCTGTCCGTCACTGAGAACACACTTATGTTTGGTATTAGCGCAAGGGCTCGCCAGGTCAGGTTATCAGGTTATCTGACATTCGCCATAGAGCAGGAGTGTCAACAATTCTGAATTCTTCTTCTTCTTAGTGGGCGCTACAGTTCGGGGTGAACCTGGGCCTCAACCAACATGCCCCTCCATCTAGCATGGTCTTTTCCTAGCCTTTTCCATTGCCGCACACCCAGTTGGCTGAGGTCCCCTTCCACCTGTGTGCGCCATCTTAAGTGCGGCCGTTCTCTGCTTCTTCGCCCTCGGAGCTGGATTCAAGGTCTCTCCGGGCTGGAGCTGTGGTGTCCATTTGCTCTACATGGCCCAGCCATCTTAGGCGTTGAATCCGTAGACGCCTGACTAGACTCATGTCGCTGTACAGCCCGTAAAGTTCGTGGTTGAATCTTCTCCTCCATCCCTCGTCTGCGTTAATAGGCCCAAAAATCACGCGCAAAATCTCTCTCTTGAACCGACCAAGGGCCTCCTCATCCGCTTTTGATAGTGTCCATGCTTCTGCGCCGTACAACAGGACCGGGATGATAAGGGTCTTATATAGAGTCAACTTTGTCGTTCGGGAGAGGGCTCTATTACTCAGTTGCCTCCTGAGCCCAAAGAAACAGCGATTGGCAAGAGTGATTCTGCGTTTGATTTCGGAACTGACGTCGTTGTTCCAAGTCACTACGGAGCCAAGGTAGACGAAGTGCTTAACTACCTCGAACTTATATCTGCCTATACAAACGTTCTGGCGACCTTTTTTGATGACGACATATATACAGTTTTGCCCTCGTTTACCGCCAAACCCATTTTCGCCGCCTCCATCTCAATACTCGCAAACGCCTCATTGACATCTCGCTGTGATCTACCTATTATGTCAATATCGTCGGCGTATGCAAGGAGTTGCGAGGATTTGAAATAGATTGTGCCTCTTGTATTGGCCAGTGACTTTTGCACAGTCATTTCCAATATGATGTTGAAGAAATCACACGACAGCGCGTTGCCCTGCCTAAATCCTTTTCTGACATCAAAACTATCGGTAAGGTGTTCACCGATTCGGATGGAGCAGCGAGCATTCTCCAAAGTCATCCTGCAAAGTCTGACGAGTTTAGCAGGTATGTCAAAGGTAGACATGGCGTTGTATAGCTCGTCTCTAATTACGCTGTCGTATGCGGCTTTGAAGTCGACAAATAGGTGGTGAGTCTCGACTTGAAATTCATTGCTTTTTTCCAGGATCTGCCGCAGTGTGAAAATTTGGTCGATGGTGGACTTCCCTGGCCTGAATCCGCACTGATAAGGACCTATCAGTTTATTCACAAAAGGCTTCAGGCGTTCACACAAAACGGCAGAGAAGATTTTGTAGGCGATGTTAAGGAGACTTATTCCTCTATAGTTGGCGCAATCAGAGGGGTCTCCTTTCTTGTGGATCGGGCATACGATGCTGAGACTCTATTCCTCGGGCATGCTTTCCTCTAACCATATCTTACGGATGAGCTGGTGCATGCTCCCAACCAGGTTATCCCCAGCTACCTTGAAGAGCTCAGCAGACAGTCCGTCTGCGCCAGCAGCTTTATTCGACTTGAGCTTCGATATGGCAATCTTAACTTCGTCGAGGTCAGGGGGACAGAATTCTCTGCGGTCTCCGTCGATTAGAAATGGATCATTCTGCCTGACAGCGGTATATTGACTAACATCGCCGTTATACAGTCTGCAGAAGTGGTTTTTCCATATACCATATACCATACTAGGTGTCCGTTCGCATCCCTACAGGTTGCTTACTGGCTTTGTAACCTTGGCATGTTCGCTTTATCTGTTGATAAAACTTTCGAACGCCACGCCTGCAGTAACATCTCTCCGAATCCTCAATGTCGCGCTTCTCGTGCTCTTTCTTCTTTCTTCTAAGAAGCTTATGCTCCTCCCTTCTTTTTAACTCGTAGAGCTCACGAGCTGCTCTTGTTCTTTTATGCAGCGAGGCCTTATATGCATCCTGCTTCGCTGTGTGAATCCTCCTGCACTCGTCATCGAACCAGGTGTTTCTACGTGGTGGAGCCTTGAAACCCAAAACTTCGGATGCAGAGCTTTTCAGGGCTTGTTTGCAAAGGCTCCACTGCTGTTCTATTGACAGCGCGGAGGATTGAGGTGTATTGGAGAGCTTAAGGGAGACGCGGTCGGTAAAAGCACGAGCGGTTTCTGGTGATAGTAGCTTTCCGACGTCATAACGTCGTCCGACGTCATAACAATTTTGATGTCATAGCTGGGACATTGGGCATACGTTCTGTCTAGGAGATCGTAGAACTCATCTTTGGCGGAGTCATCCTTGTCTTCCGTGGGAGCGTGGACGCAGATTAGGCTGATGTTAGAAAAATTTTCCTTGATACGGATTGTTATAAGGCGTTCGCTCATATGCCGAATTCTTAGGACTTTTTGCCTTAGCCCACCTCGAACAACAAATCCGCATCCAAACAATCGTTGCCCTCTCTCCCTATAGCAGTCGCCGTAGTAAATATCGCAGTTTTTCATCCGCTTTATACCCGGTCCATTCCATCGCATTTCCTGGATGGCGGTGATGTCCGATTTATAGTGGTCTAGGGCGTCCGCAAGTTGTTCGGCTGCACGTGGCCTGTTTAGGGACCTAGCATTCCACGTACAAAGCCGAAGATCATTGTCCTTTTTTCGTGTTTTGCAGGGGTCGTCAACATAAATCCGGTCCGTTATATACGAAGCTTGTGGTTGTTTCGGAGTTTGTGTTTTTTTTTTTACGGTTACGGCTTACTAGGCCGTAGCCCGACCGACTAATCCTGTTTTTTTGGCGCAGGAGGCTCGCCATTCGCCATTCCCCGTCTGCAATATCCATAGGAAATCTCCAGATGGCACCACGAGGAGGTGGGGATAGGACTTACTAACAGTGCCGCAAGATGTTCGACTGCGGTGGCTCTTCTCGCTTTTTAGCAGGCCAGCATCCGTCGGATAGATGCTACCCCTACGAGGCCTTTGTAAGTCCTTTGCCATCCATTTTGAATTAAAGAAGAGAAAAATAGGCAACTGGCAACTTCTCGAAGAGTACTCGGGACAACAGTGTGCCTCAGACCCCTTAAAAATAGGAACACCCAAACGATTCTCTCCAAAGCTCTCAGGTCGCATGAGTAATTATACGTCGAATAGACTCGGTTCCAAGGTATCAACTATCCTCGAAGCATTGTATAAGAAAATGGTTTTACACCAACATTCTGTAGGTTTTCTTACGATACCGCTAAGTTAGACTTAATGGTTAGATAATCAGTTCTTTGTAGTTTCGTGTTATGCAAATTAAGCGTCGAATAAAAGCAAAAGTTGGAAACTGGCATACAAGGCAAATACTTATCGTGGGAGTAAGGCTTCCATCTAGCCAATTGGGCTACCACACAATCGACTTCAGTTTATACAACTGCGTCCAACTGACCGTTGGTTTGATTGTTCGCAAGCCAAAAAATAATGTGCGCGCTATACGGGTATATGAGTAGAAAGTTGTATGCGGGTTTCGTGAGAGCCTCACAATACCTCGATGTCAACGAAAATATCAACATAACATGATACCACATGGATCGTGTTACCCAGATCCGCTACCAGAGAACCAACCGGTGCTTCTGATGAAGCGATGGAGCTGAGCTGTTTTATGGTCTGCTAGCTCACTTAGGTAGATCCTCCTACGATTCGCAAAAGAGAGGCATGAGCAGAGGAGGTGATGTATTGATTCCTCCTCCTCCTCGTCCATGCAGCCGCGACAGAAGTCGTTGGAGGGTATTCCCAGTCTGGCGGCGTGTTTCCCAATGATGCAGTGACCTGTAATGACACCCACCAGAGTACTTAAGGTTAGCCTTTTGGTTGCCATTAGGTCCCTGGTTCGTCTTAGGTTTAATTTAGGCCAGAGTTGTTTGGTGATAAAGCCGATATTACTCTCATTCCATTGGAGGTTGGTCGCCTTAGTGGTTTGGAGTTTTATCATATGCTTTACCGTACTTATTGGTGTTTCTAGGTACCCGAGGGTAGGTAGGCTGAGTGTGCTAGACCCTAACTTTGCGAGTTCGTCGGCCGCCCAGTTTCCTGGAATATCCCTATGCCCGGGAACCCACAATACTTTAATGTTGAACTGTTCAGCCATCTCATCTAGAGATAGGCGATAGTTAAGAGATGTCTTTGATTTGTGGGTTACCGCTGCCAGGGATCTTATCGCAGATTGGCTATCCGTGCAAATGATAATATCCTTGGCGGATATCACATTGATCCTGAGCCATGCAAGGGTCTCTGTTATCGCTGTTATTTCAGCCTGATACACACTGCAGTAATTTGGGAGTCTGAAGGATAGGCTGAGGTTAAGCTACTTGGAGAAGACTCCAAGGCCTACACCCGACTCCATCTTAGGGCCATCGGTATACAGGGAGATCGAGTCCTTTGGTATGACCTTCCCTTCAGCCCATTCCTCCCTGGATGGAAAAACAACTTCGAAGTTCCTAGTGAACACGTTTTGCGGGATGATATAGTCTGTGTCCATGGGTACCTCGAAATGTTTTAGAATGGTTGTGTGTCCTTTTTGTGATGTGGGCCATTTTATTATGCTCCTCATCCTCAGGGCCGCGCAGGCAGCAATTTATTTGCTGAAAAGGTTCAGTGGTGGAAGGTGTAGCAGAATGCTTAGGGCCTCCGTGGGGGTTGATCTGATCGCTCCGCTTATGTATAAGCTGGCCGATCTTTGTACTTTCCCCAGAAGGTTTCGATTGACTGCCTTGTCCAGAGCAGTCCACCAGACTACGACGCCATACAGGAGGATGGGCCTTATGACCGCCGTGCAGAGCCAGTGCATAATGCTTGGTTGGAGACCCCACTTCTTGCCCACCACTTTTTTGCAACTGTAGAAACTTGAGGATGAAACCAGTGAATAATAATTAAATCTTCTTCTTCTTCTTCGGTGCAAGAGTATATGGCGAACCTAGGCCTCCTTTAAAAAACCTCTCCAACTGGCACGGTCTTTCGCCAGCAGTCTCCAGTGCCGCACGCCTAGTTGATTGGGATCCTTTTCCACTTGCGTGTGCCACCTCAAATTTGGCCGTCCTCGACCACGTCGACCCTCCGGGTTGGATTCAAAACCTTCCTGGCCGGAGCTGTGGTTTCTATGCGCAGGCGCCGTGCTACGTTCATGTCGCTGGACAGCTCGTGCAATTCACCATTAAGTCTTCTCCTCCACTCCCCATTTATGCAGGTCGGTCTGAAAATCGTACTCAGAATCTTTCTCTCAAATCGACCAAGGACCTCCTCATCCGCTTTCGATAGGGTCCACGGGGTCCATAAAGGTCTTGTATATTGTCACCTTCGTTTTCCGAGAGAGGGCAAGAGTTATTCTGCGTTTGACATCGACACTGATGTCATTGCTGAAGTCACTGCGGAGCCTAGGTAGATAAAGTCCTTGACTACCTCGAAATTATGCCTGCCAATATGTGTGCCCTGGCCAATATGCCGGTGGTTCATGTCCTTTTTCGACGACAGCATATATTTCGTCTTGCCATCAATGCTCGTAGAGGCCTTAATGACATCACGCTGAGTTCATCCAATTATGTCAACGTCATTGGCATATGCTAGCAGTGGTACGGACTTGAAAAATATAGTGCCCCCCGCATCGACCAATCAGTTTTGCACGATCCTTTCAAGGGCAATATTGAAAAAGTCACACTATAGCGTGTGGCCATGTCAAAAACCTTTTTTGACATTAAAGGTCTCGGTCAAGTCGCCTCCGACCCTGATCGAGCAGCGAGAATTCTCTAATGTCATCCTGCAAAATCTGTTCGGTAGGGATGTCAAAACTAGACATGGCGCTGTATAGTTCATCTCTATGTACGCTAACGTAGGTGGTCTCAAAGTCGGCAGACAGATGGTGGGACTCGTTGGTCTTTTCCAGGATCTACCGCAGTGTGAACAGTTTCAGGCGTTCATAGTGCAGCAGAGAAGATCTTATCAGCGATTTTTCGGAGACTTATACCTCTGAAATTAGTGCAGACAAGGTGGTCTCCTTTCTTGTGGATCGGGCAAATGATACTAAGATTGCATTCATCGGGCATGCATTCCTCTAACAACATCTTACTGATGAGCTGGTGCATACTCCAAACCAGGTCATCTCTAGCTGCCCTAAAGAGCTCGGCAGGTAATCCGTCTGCTCCAGCAGCTTTTTTTGGACTTAAGCTGAGAAAGAGCATTCCTAACTTCGTCCAGGTCAGGAGGACGTCCGTTGTGAATGGGTCATCCTGCCTGACAGCGGGATTTGTTTCGTCATCACCGTTCTGGAGTCTGCAGAAGTAGTCTTTCTAGATTCTTAGTGTCGACTGTGAATCCACTACTAGGTTTTCCTGCAGGCTTCGTTCTGGCCTTATATCGCTGGCATGTTTGTTTTATTCGTTGATAAAGCCCACGAACGTCCTTCCTGCTTTAGCATCTCTCCATCTCTTCGATCGCGAGCTCCTCATGCTCTCTTTTTATTTTAATTGAGAAGCTTATGCACTTTCCTCCTCTTCTGCTCATAGTGCCCACGAGCAGCTCTCGTCCTTCTGTGCAGCGCCGCTTACTGCTTGGCTGTGTGTGCCTTCCTACATTCGTCGTCAAACCATGGGTTTCTTGTTGGTGGCATTTTGAAACCCAGTACCTCAGAAGCAGAACTCTTTAAGGCTTGGTGATAACGGTTCCAATACGTGCCACGGCTAGCTTAAATTGTGAAGTCAAATTTTCGACAACTTAATCAACAATAACACGGAGAATGTTGACTTCCAAATCATCCAACGTCTCTGGTTTAACAGCATAGCCTAGTGACCTCACATACCCCAAGAAAGTAATCTTGAGTTAGATCATAGGATCTGAGGCTAGTTCATAGGTTCATTACGCGAAATTTGTGCTCAGAAAATGTTTCCCGCAATAAATTGATGGTGTCGCGCGCCGTGTGGCATGTTGCGCCATCTTATTGAAACCAAAGCTCTGTCACATGCCAGTCAACTGAGAAACAAAGAAGTCAGAGATCCTGTTTCTATAGCTCTCTCCATTGACGGTTACATTCTGGCTGGCGTTTCCCTTAAAGAAATATGGGCCGATGATTCCACCAGCCCATAAAGCACACCAAAAAGCGAGTTTTAATGACTGCGAAGGCTTCTGGAGATCAAAATTTCGCGCTGAAAATGAAGATCAAGCTGAGTCATGTTTTCGGCCCATTCACGGAACCTACGACGCGTATAATGGTCACACGATTTCAGTTCTTGCACAATTCTTTTAAGCTTTTAGGCCACGATCTTTCTGTAAAATCTTCCACAAAGTGGATGGCCATAGCTCCAATTGCTGTGCACGATGGCGAATCGACTCATTCGAATTCTCCTCAGCTATGTGCTCCATAACGGCAATAATTTCTTCTGTTCCCCCAGTTTGTCGTCTTTGGAGATACGTATCATCCACTAGAGTATACGTGGTGCGCAAACGATTCATCGTGTTCCGAATAACTTGCACGATTATGTCGGCCGTAAAATGAACGTAGCGCACGATAAGTTACACGAACCGAACCATGGTTTTCAAAATTGATTTTCACAATTTCGCGAGTTGTTCCGCGAAATAAACATTCGATGGCGTTGGTGTTATCGGGATCCCAACGAATGTGAGGTCCCTTGACAGACCGGGTGCAGGCGATCAATTGGAGCAAACCCCCAACTGTTATAAAGCCAATATAACCGCACTCCAAGAAGTGTGATGGGATGGACCAGGCAAAAAACTGATGCAAAACTGCGACGTCTACTATGGGAACTGCTACAAGGAGAACAAACAGCGCCTATTCGGGTGCGGATTCATTATTAAAGGAAGACTCCGACAAAACGTCTTAAGCTTCCGAGATATAAGCGAACGCCTCATAACAATCCGCATCAAAGCTAAATTTGGAAACACGCCCGAACGGAAGAAAAGGACGATCGACTTAAAGAAGAATTCTACGATCTCCTAGACAGAACATATGCCCAATGCCCCAGGAGATTTGAATGCAAAACTTGGCACGGAGGACATATTTGAGTCGATCATAGGAAAGCATAGCCTCCATAACACCACATCCGACAACGGACTAAGGCTAATCGATTTCCTAGCGGGGCGTAACCCCCTTGTAGCAAGAACGCGATTCCCCCATCTCAACATCCACAAGGGTACCTGGCGGTCCTTTGATCAATCGACCACCAACCAGATTGATCACATTGCGATCGACGCCAGACACTCCTCCTGTATTCTCGACGTACGAACGTTCCGAGGGGCCAACATCGACTCGGACCACTACCTTGTTGTAGCCAAGGTACGAATGAGGATATCAAGAATGCTTAGGAGTCGAGTAGCACAACGTAAGTTTGATGTCGGAAAGCTACAATCGCAAGAGACTGCCAGAATCTTTGCCGATCGTGTCTCCTCCAAGCTCGCTCAAAATCCGCCCATAGCAGCACAAACAATAGAGCAGGAATGGGCGTATTGCCAGAGTGCCGTCAGAGACGCTGCCTCAGAGGTGCTGGGTTTCAAACCGCCACCACCTAGAAACCCCTGGTTCGATGAACAATGCGAACAAGCCCATGCAGCAAAAAAGGAGGCATATAAAGCTATGCTGCAACGACGGACGAGAGCTGCTCGCGAAATCTATGAGCAGAAGAGAAGACAGGAACACACGCTTTTCAGAAGAAAGAAGAGAGAGCACGGAAAGCGTGAGATCGAGGAGGTGGAGAGATGCTTCCGCAGGAATGACGCCCGTAAGTTTTACAATAAGGTAAAACGAACATGCCATGGCTACAAAGCCAGAGCGGCGGCCTGCAGGGATGAAAAAGGAGAACTGGTAGTAGAGTCGCAGTCGAGGCTAAGGATTTGGAAAGACCACTTCTGCAGACTGTATAACGGCGATGATAGACAGGATACCGCTGTCAGGCAGAACGAGCCATTCGTAATGGATGACAATGAAACAGAATTCAGTCCACCCGACCCAGACGAAGTCAAAATAGCGATATCAAGACTTAAGTCTAATAAAGCCGCGGGCGCAGACGGCCTGTCTGCTGAGCTTCTTAAGGTATGGTCGGAGGAAAGCATGCCCCCCGAATGGAATCTCAGCATCGTTTGCCCGGTCCATGAGAAAGGAGACCCCTATAACTGCGCCAACTAGAGGGGAATAAGTCTTCTTAACATCGCAAGATCTTCTCTGCCGTATTGTGTGAACGCCTGAAACCGTTGTTGGATAACCTATTATCAGTGTGGTTTCAGGACAGGTAAGTCCCCAATAGACCAAATATTTACGCTACGGCAGATCTTTTGGAAGACCCAGGAATACCAGATCGACACTCACCACCTCTTCTCCTTTGATGTTAGAAAAGGATTTAGGCAAGGTGACGCGCTGTCATGCATTTTTTTCAAAATCGTGCTTGAAAAGATCGTGCAAGAGTCACTGGCCAACACAAGAGGTACGATTTATTTCAAGTCTACGCAATTGCTTGCGTACGCCGACGATATTGGAGATGTCATTGTCTACCTCAATGATGTAAGTATTGAGGTAGAAGCGGCTAAGATGGGTCTCAAGGTTAATGAGGGTAAAACCAAATATCTGCTTTCATCTAAAAGAGACTGACAACACCGACGTATTGGCCAGAACGTCACCATGGGCGGATATAACTTTAAAGTGGTCAAGGAATTCGTCTAGCTTGGCTCACTAATGACCAGCGACAACCACACCAGCGCTGAGATAAAACGCAGAATCACTCTTGCCAACAGCTGTTTCTTCGGCCTCAAGGGGCAATTGAGAAATAGAGCCCTCTCTCGAAAGACCATGGTTGCGCTATACAAAACCTTAATCATCCCGGTCCTCCCCTATAGCGCAGAGGCCTGGACTTTACCGAAAACGGATGCGGAGGCCCTTGGTCGTTTCGAGATGTCAATCTAAGGTCTCGTTTGTATATACGGGGAGCGGAGGAGAAGACACAACGACGAACTGTACGGGCTGAACAGCGACATTTGCCTCGTACGACTTCTAAGAATCGAACGTCTAAGATGGCTAAGCCATGTAGAGCGGATCGACACCACAGCTCCGAGCCGAGGAGTCTTCGACTCCAACTCCGAGGGAAGATATTGCAGAGGACGGCTGCATCTAAGGTGGCGCACACAGGTGGAAAGGGACCTCAACCAACTGGGCGTGCGACACTGGAAACAGATAGCAAAAGATTGTTCAAGCTGGAACAGCTTGTTGATTGAGACCCAGGCTTACTCCGAACTATAGTGCCACCTAAGTAAGTAAGTAACAACACCGCAATGCATGACGATTTTATTCTATCTGCTCTTAGTGGACTTAATGGAACCGATTAACTCCTATCGATGGTCGTAACAACTCTGCGACCAAATTATCCCTTAAAACGGACACGTATTGAAACTATATAGACTACAACTGTTTCATCACCTCCTTCCATCACTTCCTTTGGTTTTAATTCAAAAGCCTTCCAAGTGTACTTCACTATACCGAAGAGACTCGATAAATCACCAGAATCATGCGACTTATCTGACCCATTTCTCTGCAACCTGTTCTTGTTTTTTTCTTTTTTTGTTTTTTGACTTAAATTTGGAAAAACTCGTTATCGGTCTTACTCCATGCCAATGCCCACTGGTAATAACCATAAGAACTTGTTTCTGTTTTTTAATCTCTTCTCAGCTGGATGTGCTGGTTCTGTACGAGTCATTGTGTCCGGACAGCATAGCATTCATGAAGAATCAATTGGGACCTAACTACGATGCCTTAAAGGATTATATCAACGTTACCCTGGTTCCGTTTGGAAAGTCACAGGTAAGATTTTTGTATTAAATAGCAGCAACAATATAAAAAAAGCCTTTGATAAAAAGACTCCTCCTAGTAACACAAAAGGACTTGGTATTGACAGTATGCTTACTTAGAGATCGATCGTTTTGTTAAGGTTTGAAGATAGGCAAACCTATCTGCATTCTGCACAAGATTTGCCCTTGTTAACCCAAGGTTTTGTAAATTATCAATTGTTTTCCGTTCAGTTTCAACGCTTTAATCGCCTTTTTGTGGTGAGATACAATATTGTACTCCACATGTAGTATGGAGGGCACTTATGGTAATCATTTTGAGAGGTTTCTTCGATATCAGTAGGATTATAAGCGCGTGCTCATGGTAGTGTGAGACTTCCAATCACTAAATACACCTCCCTTCGAAACGAATTTATACTGCAACCAAGCCATTCCACTTTCTTACTTACTAACTTACTTATCAGGCCAGCAATCCATGGAGGATCTGAGCCTGAGCTATAGCTGCCCTACATCGTTGACGGTCCCGGGCACGCTGCTTTCACTTATAAAGACCGCGAATCTTCTTCTTCTTAGTGGGCGCTACAGTTCGGGGTGAACCTGGACCTCAACCAACATGCCCCTCCGCCTAGCACGATCTTTCGCTAGCCTTTTCCATTGCCGCACCTCCAGTTGGCTGAGGTCTCCTTCCACCTGTGTGCGCCATCGTAAGTGCGGCCGTCCTCTGCTTCTTCGTACCTCGGGGTTGGATTCAAAGACTCTCCGAGCTGGAGCTGTGGTGTCCATTCGCCCTACATATCCCAGCCATCTTAGGCGATGAATCCGTAGACGCTTGACTAGGCTCGCGTCGCTGTACAGCCCGTAAAGTTCGTGGTTGAATCTTCTCCTCCATCCCTCGTCTGCGTTTAGAGGCCCAAAAATCACGCGCAAAATCTTTCTCTCGAACCGACCAAGGGCCTCCTCATCCGCTTTTGATAGTGTCCATGCTTCTGCGCCGTACAACAGGACCGGGATGATAAGGGTCTTATATAGAGTCAACTTTGTCGTTCGGGAGAGGGCTCTATGGCAAGAGTGATTCTGCGTTTGATTTCGGAACTGATGTCGTTGTTCCAGGTCACTGCGGAGCCAAGGTAGACGAAGTCCTAAACTACCTCGAACTTATATCTGCCTATACAAACGTTCTGGCCGAGACGTCGGTGCTGAGCGTCCTTTTTTGATGACAACATATATACAGTTTTGCCCTCGTTTACCGCCAAACCAATTTTCGCCGCCTCCATCCCAATACTCGCAAACGCCTCATTGACATCTCGCTGTGATCTACCAATTATGTCAATATCGTCGGCGTATGCAAGGAATTGCGAGGATTTGAAATAGATTGTGCCTCTTGTATTGGCCAGTGATTTTTGCCCAATCATTTCCAATATGATGTTGAAGAAATCACACGACAGCGCATCGCCTTGCCTAAATCCTTTTTTGACATCAAAACTATCGGTAAGGTGTTCACCGATTCGAATGGAGCAGCGAGCATTCTCCAAAGTCATCCTGCATAGTCTGATGAGTTTAGCAGGTATGTCAAAGGTAGACATAGCGTTGTGTAGCTCATCTCTAATTACGTTGTCGTATGCGGCTTTGAAGTCGACAAATAGGTGGTGAGCGTCGACTTGAAATTCATTGGTTTTTTCCAGGATCTGCCATAGTGTGAAGATTTGGTCGATGGTGGACTTCCCTGGCCTGAATCCGCACTGATAAGGACCTATCAGCTTATTTACAAAAGGCTTCAGGCGTTCACACAAAACGGCAGAGAAGATTTTGTAGGCGATGTTAAGGAGACTTATTCCTCTAGAGTTGGCGCAATCAGAGGGGTCTCCTTTCTTGTGGTTCGGGCATACGATGCTGAGACTCTGACCATATCTTACAGATGAGCTGGTGCATGCTCCTAACCAGGTCATCTCCAGCTGCCCCGAAGAGCTCAGCAGACAGTCCGTCTGCGCCAATAGCTTTATTCGACCTGAGCTTCGATAGGGCAATCTTAACTTCGTCGAGGTCAGGGGGACAAAATTCTCTGCGGTCTCCGTCGATTAGAAATGGATAATTCTGCCTGACAGCGGTATATTGACTATCATCGCCGTTATACAGTCTGCAGCAGTGGTTTTCCATATACCATACTAGGTGTCCGTTCGCATCCCTACAGGTTGCGTACTGGCTTTGTAACCTCGGCGTGTTCGCTTTATTTGTTGATAAAACTTTCGAACGTCACGCCTGCAGTAACACCTCTCCAAATCCTCAATCGCGCGCGTCTCGTGCTCTTTCGTCTTGTTTTTAATTCGTAGAGCTCACTAGCTGCTCTTGTTCTTTTATGCAGCGAGGCCTTATATGTATCCTGCTTCGCTGTATGAATCCTCCTGCACTCGTCATCGAACCAGGTGTTTCTTCGTGGTGGAGCCTTGAAACCGAAAAATTCGGATGCAGACCTTTTCAGGGCTTGTTTGCAAAGGCTCCACTGCTGTTCTATTGATAGTGTGGAGGATTCAGGTGTATTGGAGAGCTTAAGGGAGACGCGATCGGTTTCTGGCGATAGTAGCTTTCCGACGTCATAACTTTGTATTCTTACTCTACTCCGTTGCGTTCGTGATATCCGTAAGCGCATCTTGGCTACTACAAGATAGTGGTCCGAGTCGATGTTAGCCCCTCGGAAAGTTCGAACATCAAGAATAGAGGAGGAGTGTCTGACGTCAATCGCGATGTGATCAATCTGGTTGGTAGTCGATTGATCAAAAGACCGCCAGGTGCCTTTGTGTATATCGAGGTGCGGGAAGCGCGTACTGGTTAGAAGGAGATTTCGCCCCGTAGCAAGATCAATCAGCCTGTGTCCGTTATTGGATGTGGTGTCGCGTAGGCTATGTTTGCCGATGACTCGTTCAAAGATGCTTTCCTTACCCAACTTAGCTTTGAAGTCTCTTAGTACAATTTCGATGTCATAGCTGGGACATTGGGCATACGTTCTGTCTAGAAGATCGTAGAACTCATCTTTGGTGGAGTCGTCCTTGTCTTCCGTGGGGGCGTGGACGCAGATCAGGCTGATGTTAAAAAATGTAGCCTAGATACGGATTGTTATGAGGCGTTCGCTCACATGCCGAAGGCTTAGGACTTTTTGCCTTAGTCCACCTCGAACAACAAATCCGCATCCAAACAATCGTTGCCCTCTCTCCCTATAGCAGTCGCCGTAGTAAATATCGCAGTTTTTCATCCGCTTTATACCCGGTCCATTCCATCGCATTTCCTGGATGGCGGTGATGTCCGCTTTATTGCGGTCTAGGGCGTCCGCAAGTTGTTCGGCTGCACGTGGCCTGTTTAGGGACCTAACATTCCACGTACAAAGCCGAAGATCATTGTCCTTTTTTCGTTTTTTGCAAGGGTCGTCAACATAAATCCGGTCCGTTATATCCGAGGCTTGTGTTTGTTTCGGAGTTTGTGTTTTTTTTACGGTTACGGCTTACTAGGGCGTAGCCCAACCGACTAATCCTGCTTTTTTTTTGGCGCAGGAGGCTCGCCATACGCCCTTCTCCGTCTGCAATTTCCATAGGAAATCTCCAGATAGCACTACGAGGAGGTGGGGATAGGACCTACTAACAGTGCCGCAAGATATTCGACTGCGGTGGCTCTTCTCGCTTTTTAGTAGGCCAGCATCCGTCGGGTAGATGCTACCCCTACGAGGCCTTTGTTAGTCCTTTCGACCTTTGACGGCACTGGCGTTACCAATTGTAATTTCCGCAAGGTTGTAAAACTGACCGAGTGCCAGTCAGTGAATATTTAATTCAATTAGAATCCGTATAACGAAGCTTCGACTATCAGGTCTTGTACATAAGTAAAAGATCGGAGATCACACAGGCTTTAATTGAAGTTTATGTATTTTTATTGATTCAGGAAGTGTACAGTATAGGATTACGTATTGAATGGCTTATCGGTTAGGTGGTCTTCAAAGACTTACTAGAGTTGCCAAATCTGCAGTATGTCTCCGCGGTTTTTTTCTCGTAAATCTTTGAACAAAAGACTTTTCTTATCGAGAGCCGATTAAATCGACCCAGCATATTGGTCATGACCCCTTACCATTTTTCGTTTAGCTTCATAATTCCATTGGTGTAGGAGGTCTATAGTTTATTGGCGAAAAACTTGGCCATTTGTTTACCATCAAGGGAGTTCTGCAGAGACCAAAGCAAATGGTCGTTAGACAATGTGAGGTCCGGGTTATAAGGTAGACTTTTCAAAACTTCCCAATCGAGTTTCGTCAATTTGTATCGAGGCATCTAAGAAGTGTGTGCCCTAGCATTGTCATGGTGGAACACCTTTTCTGTTGGCCAATTCCAGTCGTTCTTTTTTGATTGCTTTGTTCAAACGGTCAAGTTGTGCACAGTAGAGGATCGAGGTGACCGTTTTTTAGGGTTCCGTACCCAAAGGGTAAAACGGGACCCTATTACTAAGACTTCTCTGTCCGTCCGTCCGTCTGTCACCTGGCTGTATCTCCTGAACCGTGATAGCTAGACAGTTGAAATTTTCACAGATGATGTATTTCTGTTGCCGCTAACACGACAAAACAGAACAAAATGAATATTTAAGGGGGGCTCCCATACAACAGACATGAGTTTCATCCAAAAAATCCTGCCTGCAACCAAGATCTGCCATTTGATGAGGTAACATACCTAGTCTCTTTCATATTTATATATACAGATGGTACGGGACCCTTCGTGCGCGAGTCCGACTCGCACTTGGCCGGCTTTTTGTTCTCAGCTTATTCTATGTATTTCAATAGGTCATTCATAAGCACTTGATAGCTTTGCGACAACAATGTCAATAAGTCTTTAGATTTGTGAATTATTGTCACGTTTTTTCTCCTTTAGAGTTACAGAAATGGCGAGCAATTCTTTTGTCAACACGGGCCGCAAGAATGCTATATGAATCTCGTGCAGTCCTGCGTCCTGATTCAGACGACCAGTCAAGAAGCACAAGTGAAATTTGCCGTTTGTCAAATGTCCGACTTCCATGCGCAGATCTTGCAGGAATGCACTGACTCAGTCGGCCTTAGCTCGGACATAGGTGATTGTCAGAACACATCATTCGGAAAGAGTCTCCAATTGGCGGCGGAACAAATAACTAGGGCATATGCCCCGTCATTCGTTCCAACTATTGTTTATGATGAGGTAAGTTAAGAAAACCATTCTAACTTCCTTAAGGACATCCCTTCATGCCTACTTTCAGAAATTCGATCAAATCCTCCAGGATCGCTCGTTGAGAGACTTTAGAGGTGTTGTTTGTGGGCTTTTGCAGCAGCGTGGTGTGATTGTTTCGAACCCTGTTTGTTAAAATGTATTACTTCTTTACTGGTCTTCCGAGGAACTAGAGCAATAAAGTGTACACAAAACAATTTGCGACTTTTCTTTCATTTATTTTTACAAGCCTAATAGCTGGGAGGGCGACATACTCACTTACTTACTTTGATGGCACTACAGTTCGGGGTGAACCAGGGCCTCAACCAACAAGCCTCTCCAGCCGGCCCGATCTTCGGCCAGCCGCTTCCAGTGCCGCACGCCCAGTTGGTTGAGGTCCCCTTCCACCTGTGCGCGTCACCTTAAATGCGGTCGTCCTCTGCTGCGTCGTCCCTCGGGGTTGGAGTCGAAGACTCTTCGGGCCGGAGCGTTGATGTCCATTCGCTCTACATGGCCTAGCCATCTTAGACGTTAGATCCGAAGACGTCTAACCAGGCCAATGTCGCTGTACAGCCCGTACAGTTCTTGGTTGAATCTCCTCCTCCATTCTCCGTTTACACAAACTGGACCAAAGATTGCACGCAGAATTTTCCTCTCGAAACGTCCAAGAGCCTCTTCATCCGCTTTTGATAACGTCCAAGCCTCAGCGCCGTAGAGGAGGACCGGGATGATTATGGTTTTATAGAGGGATACCTTAGTTCTCCGGGAGAGGGCTCTACTACTCAATTGCCTCTTGAGCCCAAACAAGCAGCGGTTGGCACGAGTTTTTCTGCGTTTTATCTCAGCGCTGGTGTTGTTGCTGCTTGTCACTATCGAGCCAAGGTAGACGAAGTCCTTGACTACTTCAAAAATGTAGCTGCCGAAGGTGACGTTCTGACCAAGACGTCGCGCGTCTTTCTTGGATGACAGCATACATTTGGTGTTGTCCGCATTTACCCTTAGCCCCACTTTAGCCGCTTCTGCTTCAATGCTTGTGAACGCCTCATTGACGTCTCGATTTGTTCGTCCAATAACGTCAATGTCAAGCAAGCAGGAATTGTGTGGACTTGAAGTAGATCATACCTCTTGTATTGGCGGCAGAGTCCCGCACGATCTTTTCAAGAATAATATTAAAGAAATCACATGACAGTGCGTCACCCTCTCTAAAACCTTTTTTAACATCGAAGGTCTCGATTAGGTCACCTCCGACCGTAATGGAGCAGCGAGAGCTCTCCATAGTCATCCTGCACAGCCTGACGAGTTTGGCAGGAATGTTAAAACATGACATGGCTCTGCATAGCTCGTCTGTATAAACACTGTCATACGCGGCTTTAAAGTCGACAAAAAGATGGTACGTGTCGACCTGGAATTCATGGGTCTTCTCCAAGATCTGCCGTAGGGTAAGTATTTGGCCTATCGTGGATTTTCCTGGCCTGAAACCACACTGGTAGTAACCTACCACATTGTCCACGAACGGTTTCAGGTACTTACACAGTACGGCAGAGAGGATCTTGTACGCGATGTTCAGGAGGCTTATCCCTCTGTAATTGGCGCAGTCATAGGGGTCTCCTCTCTTATGGACCGGGCAAACGATACTGAGATTCCATTCATCGGGCATGCGTTCGTCCGACCATATCTTGCAGATGAGTTGGTGCATGTTCCTGACCAGCTCATCGCCTGGTGCTTAAAATAGTTCAGCGGGAAGTCCGTCTGCCTCAGCAGCTTTATAAGGCTTAAGTTTCGATATGGCTATCTTAACATCGTCTAGGTCGGGTGGTCGGGATTGCCTTTCGTCTTCGTTCATTGTGAATGGTTCGTACTGCCTGACGGCGGCATTTTGACTATCATCGCCGTTATACAGTCTGCAGAAGTGGTCCTTCCACAATCTCAGCATCGACTGTGACTCCACTACTAGTTGTCCGCGCTCATTCCTGCAGGCTTCTGCTCTGGCTTTACTTTTTGGTAGAACATTCCAACGTCGTTGCTACAATAACATCTCTCCATCTCGCGCTTCTCGTGCTCCTTTTTTTCTCTACTCAAAAGCGCATGCTTCTCCCTCCTTTTCTGTTCATAGAGCTCGCCGGCAGCTCTCGTTCGTCGATGCAGTGTAGCCATGTAAGCATTCTGTTTCTCTACATGGGCCTGTCTGCACTCGTTTCTCGAAGGTGGTGGCCTGAAACCGACTACATCTAAGGCGGCCTCTCTGGCGTTCTGACAATGTCTCCATTGCTGTTCTATGGTTTCTGCAGATTGCACCGGGACTTGAGAGAGCTTGAGGGAGACTTGATCGACGAAGGTACTGGCGTTCTCTTGTGATTGCAGCTTTCCGACGTTACATTTTGGTGTTCTTACTTGACTTTATTGATTCGAGAAATAGGCATCCGTACCTTGGCTGCAACAAGGTAATGAACCGGGTCGATGTTGGCTGTTGGCTCCTCGAAAGGTTCGGACATCTAGGATTGCTGGAGGAGTGTCTGCCGTCGATCACAATTTAATCAATTTGATTGGTTGTCGATTAATTGGGGGACTGCCAGGTCCCCTTATGGATGTTGAGGTGTGGGAATCGTGTACTTGCTACTACGAGATTATGTCCCACTATAACGTCCACTACGACTCGTTCAAAGATAGCTTCCTACCCAGCTTCGCATTGTTATCTCCCAGAACGATTTTGGTGTCATAGCTGGGACATTGGTCATATGTTCTGTCTAGGAGTTCATATCGTCGTCTTTATGTCGGTCGTCTTTCTCCTCTTTGGGGGCGTGGACACATGTTAAGCTTATATTGTCGAGATTGGCCTTAATGCGGATAGTTATGAGGTGCTCGCTTTTCACTTAAGACTTAAGACTTTTTTCCTGAGTCTTAAGACTTTTTCAAATCCGCATCCGAACAAGCGTTGTCTATTTTCTCTGTAGCCGTTTCCGTAGTAGAAGATATCACAGAAGATATCATCCGCGTTTTGCCTGGCCCATCCCATCGCAATTCTTGGAGCGCGGTAACGTCTGCCTTATAGTAGTCTAAAGAATTGACAGATTGTTCGGCCGCACCTGGTCTGTTGACGGACCTCAATTTCCAGGTACAGATCCGGAATTCGCTTCCTTTTAGACGTTTGCGGGTGTCGTCAACATGTAATCCGTCCGTATCCGAGGCTATTGGCGATAGGGATGTTAGTCCTAAGCGCAACCCCCAACCTGGAGGGCCAGGTTCCTCTTTCCCCAGGAACAAGGGGTCGGGTCGCTGCACACATTGGTTCACTACCTGGCGGGTGCCAGTATAGCTATCCAGGGGAGGCCACGCGGAGGCTATGTGTCAACTTGGGTTGAGCAGGGACAGAGATCGAAGCTGGCGTTTGCCAAGTTAAACGCGATAAACTTCTTTGTTCTGTTTGTTCGCTCCGTTCTCCTTGACTTAACATTGGAGATGAAAAATATGTTCTCCCACACATTCCACCTGCAAATGTAAGTTGGTAGCACAATATTTAGTGATTTACCACGTTAATTGAATATCATGGACTCCTTATAGGTTTTCCTGCAATCCATAAGTAGACAACTAATTTCTGTATTTTTTTGCAAAATTTTAGGTTAAGTAGTTTCGGAGATAAGGGAGTGGAAGGTCAATTTTCGTCTATTTTCTTGAATAACTTGAAAACCATTTATTCTAAAATTACAAAAAAATACATTTAAGATGGTAACAATAAGACCTTCCATTTGATATATCACCGCTCGTGCTTTTACCGATCGCGTCTCCCTTAAGCTCTCCAATACACCCCAATCCTCCAAGCTATCAATAGAACAGCAGTGGAGCCGTTGCAAAAAAGCCCTGAAAAGGTCTGCATCCGAAGTTTTGGGTTTCAAGGCTCCGCCACGAAGAAACACCTGGTTCGATGACGAGTGCTGGAGGATTCATACAGCGAAGCAGGATGCATATAAGGCCTCGCTGCATAAAAGAACAAAAGCAGCTCGTGAGCTCTACGAGTTGAAAAGAAGGGAAGAGCATAAGCTTATTAGAAGAAAGAAGGAAGAGCGCGCGATTGAGGATTTGGAGAGGTGTTACTGCAGGCGTGACGTTCGAAAGTTTTATCAACAGATAAAGCGAACATGCCAAGGTTATAAAGCCAGAACGGAAGCCTGCAGGGATGAGAACGGACGCCTAGTAGTAGAACCGCAGTCGATGCTGAGAATATGGAAAAATCACATCTGCAGACTTTATAACGGCGATGTTAGTCAATATACCGCTGTCAGGCAGAATGATCCATTTCTAATCGACGGAGACCGCAGAGAATTCTGTCCCCCTGACCTCGACGAAGTTAAGATTGCCATATCGAAGCTCAAGTCGAATAAAGCTTCTGGCGCAGACGGACTGTCTGCTGAGCTCTTCGAGGCAGCTGTGCATGACCTGGTTAGGAACAGGCACCAACTCATCTGTAAGATATGGTCAGAGGTCTCAGCATCGTATGCCCGATTCACAAGAAAGGAGACCCCTCTGATTGCGCCAACTACAGAGGAATAAGTCTCCCTAACATCGCCTACAAAATCTTCACTGCCGTTTTGTGTGAACGCCTGAAGCCTTTTGTAAATAAGCTGATTTGTCCTTATCAGTGCGGATTCAAGCCAGGGAAGTCCACCATCGACCAAATCTTCACACTACGGCAGATACTAGAAAAAACCAATGAATTTCAAGTCGACACTCACCACCTATTTGTCGACTTCAAAGCCGCATACGACAGCGTAATTAGAGACGAGCTATACAACGCTATGTCTACCTTTGACATACCTGCTAAACCAATCAGACTGTGCAGGATGATTCGAGGTGGTTAAGGACTTCGTCTACCTTGGCTCCGCAGTGACCTGGAACAACGACATCAGTTCCGAAATCAAATGCAGAATCACTCTTGCCAATCGCTGTTTCTTTGGGCTCAGGAGGCAACTGAGTAATAGAGCCCTCTCCCGAACGACAAAGTTGACTCTATATAAGACCCTTATCATCCCGGTCCTGTTGTGCGGCGCAGAAGCATGGACACTACCAAAAGCGGACGAGGAGGCCCTTGGTCGGTTCGAGAGAAAGATTTTGCGCGTGATTTTTGGGCCTATAAACGCAGACGGGGGATGGAGGAGAAGATTCAACCACGAACTTTACGGGCTGTACAGCGACATGAGCCTAGTCAGGCGTCTACGGATTCAACGCCTAGGATGGCTGGGCCATGTAGATCGAATGGACACCACAGCTCGGAGAGTCTTTGAATCCAACCCCGAGGGACGACGCAGCAGAGGACGACCGCATTTATGGTGGCGCGCACAGGTGGAAGGGGACCTCAACCAACTGGGTGTGCGGCACTGGAAGCGGCTGGCCGAAGATCGGGCCGATGGAGACGCTTGTTGGTTGAGGCCCAGGTTCACCACGGACTGTAGCGCCACCTAAGTAAGTAAGTAAGCCTACTTCAACGAAAATGATGTTTTGTATGAATGGAAAGTGATCAAAAATACTGATGAAGGCATAACACTCACATTATATGGCCATAGGGTGTGGGCAGTTCCAGTATAAGACCATAATGGTCGTCTATACCGACGCTCATCCACAATGACATTCCAGCTGGCACCCCCTTAGACAAAGTTAACCTACTTGCTGCCCATTTCGCAACCAGTCCTCAGCTGCCAGCTTGTGCTTTGTCTCCGCCTGTACTAGAGTGCATCAATTCCACCATGGGACTAATCCACTTCCGCACTCGTACAGTCGCAAGGGTTCTTAAAGACCTCGACATACACAAATCCGCTGGTCCAAATGGTATTGCCCCAACAGTTCTGAAGAGGTGTTCTTCTACGCTTGCAAAACCACTGCGTAAGCTTTTTCACCTTTCCTACACCTCTGGGCTCTTTCCGAGTAGGTGGAAAACAGCATTTGTCCAGCCCATACTCAAAAAAGGCGAATCATCTTCTCCCTCCAACTACCGACCCATTGCACTAACGTCCCTTCTTTCCAAGGTCATGGAAACGCTGATTAACCGTCAGCTTATGAAATATCTTGAATCACGGAAACTCCTCAATGACCGCCAATACGGTTTCCGCAGCAACAGATCCACTGGTGATATGATGGCTTATCTCGCTGAAAAGTGGAATCACTCGCTTCACCAAGCAGGTGAAAGCAAAATTGTTGCACTGGATATTTCGAAAGCATTTGACAGGGTTTGGTACGAAGCCCTTTTGTCGAAAATGCGTGCTTTTGGGATCGATGAGTCTCTTTTTCAATGGATTAGAAGCTACCTTTCGAATCGTTCAATTCAAGTTGTTTTGGACGGATTCAAGTCTGATACTCACTTTGTAAATGCCGGTGTTCCCCAGGGCTCCGTTTTGTCTCCGACACTCTTTCTTATTTTTATAAATGATCTCTTGTCTGTTACTTCTAATCCAATTCATTCCTTCGCTGACGACAGTACCCTCAGCTTCTCATATTCGCTCACCAGTTTACGACCCTGCACTTCGGTTGTAGATAATGAGCGGCAGCGTATGTTAAGCTCATTAAATTCCGATATCGACAGCATCATCCAATGGGGTAAAAACAATAGAGTGTAAATGAATGCATCCAAAACACAATGCTGTCTATTGTCGTTAAAGCGTATAACTAACCCGCAGCCATTATCCATGAATGGCACTTGCATCTCAGAAACTGAAAAGCTTTCTTTCCTGGGTATGAGTGTTGCTCACAATCTTAATTGGAGCGACCATATATTCAGTGTCGCCAAGAATGCTGCGAAATGCATAGGATTCTTATACAGATGCAAGAAATATTTCTCATCCATAGATTTGGCTACAATCTATAAGGCGTTCATTCGCCCCAAATTAGAGTTTAACGCTCATGTCTGGTCCGGTGCTTCCAAGACCTCACTGCACCTACTAGACAGAATACAAAAACGAGCCATAAAACTGATAGGTGACTCCAGCATTACCAAAACATTAGACTCGCTGGAACACCGCAGGAATGCTACCTGCCTCTCCCTGTTTTATCGTTACTACCACCAGAAATGCTCTGACGAAATAGCCAGTTGCATTCCGCCCCTTCAACATTTCTCCCGCAATACACGTCTCTCTAGGAATGCTCACCAATATACCCTGAAGCCCGCTTTCGGACGTACTGTCAAATATAGAGAATCTTTCATTAACCGAACCACACGAATCTGGTACTCCCTGCCGGATTCGGTGTTCCCCCCTCAATGCAACATGCAAGTATTTAAGATCAATATCCATCGGCATCTCCTCTATTCCACTTCCTTTCTACCTTCTGCCCGCACTGTGTCGCCGACATAATAAGGCTATTAGACCTTGAGTGCGCGCAAATTATTAAAAAAAAATGGCACGGAAAATTTGCTGAGAACTACAACCACCGTCAGACCACTATCTTGTACTAGCCAAGATACGTCAGCGCATAACACGAACACCGCGGAGTAGAGTTAGAACACCAAGCTATGACGTCGGAAAGCTACTATCGCCGGAGATCGCAAGTGCTTTTGCCAACCGCGTCTCCCTTAAGCTCTCCGATACACCTCAATCCTCCACTCAGTCAGTAGAGCAACAATGGAGCCTGTGCAAACAAGCCCTGAAGAGCACAGCAACGGAAGTGCTGGGCCTTAAAGCTCCACCACGACGAAACACCTGGTTCGATGACGAGTGTAGAAGGATTCATGCAGAAAAGCAGAAGGCATACAAAGCCTCACTACACAAAAAAAAACAAGAGCGGCTCGTGAACTCTACGAGCTTAAAAGAAGGGAGGAACATAAGCTTCTCAAGAGAAAAAAAACCGGCCAAGTGCGAGTAGAACTTGCGCACGAAGGGTTCCGTACCATCTGTATATATAAATATGAAAGAGACCACATATGTATGTTACCTCATCAAATGACAGATCTTGGTTGCAGGCAGGATTTTTAGGATGAAAATCATGTCTGTTGTATGGGAGCCCCCCTTAAATATTCATTTTGTTCTGTACTTATCGTGGTAGCGGCAACAGAAATACATGATCTGTGAAAATTTCAACACCCTAACTATCACAATTCATGAGATACAGCCTGGTGACAGACGGGCGGACGGACAGCGAAGTCTTAGTAATAGGGTTCCGTTCTACCTTTGGGTACGGAACCCTAAAAAGAGCACGAGAAGCGGGCGATCGAAAACTTGGAGAGGTGCTATTGCAGGAACGATGTTCGAAGATTTTATCAACGGATAAAACGAATGTCTCAAGGCTATAAAGCCCGAACGGAGGCCTGTAAGGATGAGAACGGACGCCTGGTAGCAGAATCGCAGTCGATGCTGAGAATTTGGAAAAACCACTTCTGCAGACTGTATAACGGCGATGACAACCAACATACCGCCGTCAGGCAGAATGATCCATTTTTTAACGACGAAGATCGCAGAGAATTCCGTCTCCCTGACCTCGACGAAGTTGAGATTGCCATGTCGAAACTCAAGTCGAATAAAGCTGCTGGCGCAGATGGACTGTCTGCTGAGCTCTTCAAAGCGGCTGGGGGTGAGCTGGTTAGGAGCATGCACCGGCTCATCTGTAAGATATGGTCAGAGGAGCGCATGCCCGAGGAATGGAGTCTCAGCATTGTTTGCCCGATCCACAAAAAAGGAGATCCCTTTGACTGCGCCAACTATAGAGGAATAAGTCTCCTTAATGTCGCATACAAGATCTTCGCTGCCGTTTTGTGTGAACGCCTGAAGCCATTCGTAAACAAGCTGATAGGTCCTTATCAGTGTGGCTTCAGGCCAGGGAAGTCCACCATCGATCAAATCTTCACACTACGGCAGATCCTGGAGAAAACCAATGAGTTTCAAGTCGATACGCACCATCTATTCGTCGACTTCAAGGCCGCATACGACAGCGTAATTAGAGACGAGCTATATAACGCCATGTTTACTTTTGACATCCCTGCGAAGCTCGTCAGACTATGCAGGATGACTTTGGAAAATGCTTGCTGCTCCATCCGAATCGGTGAACACCCTACCGAGAGTTTTGATGTCAAAAAAGGATTTAGGCAGGGCGATGCGTTGTCGTGTGATTTCTTCAACATCGTATTGGAAATGATTGTGCAAAAATCACAGGCCAATACAAGAGGCACAGTCTACTTCAAATCCTCGCAACTCCTTGCATACGCCGACGACATTGACATAATTGGTAGATCGCAGCGAGATGTCAATGAGGCGTTTGCGAGTATTGAGATGGAGGCGGCAAAAATTGGTTTGGCGGTTAATGAGGGCAAGACTAAATATCTGCTGTCATTGAAAAAGGACATTTACCACCGACGTCTTGGACAGAACGTGCATATTGGCAGATATAAGTTCGAGGTAGTTAAGGACTTCATATACCTCGGCTCCGCGGTGACTTGGAACAACGACACCAGTTTCGAAATCAAGCGCAGAATTACTCTTGCCAACCGCTGCTTCTTTGGGCTCAAGAGGCAACTGAGAAGTAGAGCCCTCTCTCGTACGACCAAATTGACCTTATATAAGACCTTAATTATCCCGGTCCTGTTATACGGCGCAGAAACATGGACTTTATCTAAAGCGGATGAGGAAATCCTTGGTCGTTTCGAGAGAAAGATTCTGCGTTCGATTTTCGGTCCCATAAACACAGAGGAGGGTTGGAGGAGAAGATTCAATCACGAACTGTACGGGTTGCACAGCGACATGAGTCTGGTCAGGCGTCTACGGATCCAAAGCCTAAGATGGCTAGGCCATGTAGAGCGAATGGACACCACAGCTCCAGCCCGTAGAGTCTTTGAATCCAACCCCGAGGGACGAAGAAATAGAGGACTGCCGCACCTAAGGTGGCGCGCACAGGTGGAAGGGGACCTCAACCAACTGGGCGTGCGGCATTGGAAAAGACTAGCGAAAGATCGTGCTAGGTGGAGAGGCATGTTGGTTGAGGCCCAGGTTCACCCCGAACTGTAGCGCCCGTTAAGTAAGTAAGCAACCACCGTCAAAATTTAGTCGAATTCCTCTCGAATACTATCTAGGACAACAACCCCTGGAGAGTAGTGGACGAACATCTACGACCCAAACCACCTGCACTCCGTTCAGGTTGTATGACACGCATAATGAGAGTATGACTCTTGTGCCTGCGCGAATTATAAAAAAAAATTGGTCTATAAGGTCCTTGACATACCCGATGATCCATCGTTTCCAAGGCCCTTCTAACCTTAAATATTTCCTTAAAAAAACACCAATTTATCTTCAAATAGTTCCGATTTCATATTTCATTTTATTACTTCTACAAAATACAAAATAAAATTCACAAATAATATTAAATAAAAAAAGAATAAAATTAAAGTTTAAAAAAAAACAATACAACAAAAAAAAGAAAAAAACATTTCACGCTAGTTATAATCAAGTTTCCTAAGTTCTAATAAATCCTTCTTCGTCGGTCTTTGCCCCTTCGACGCTGTTCAGTTGGCTCCTTGTAAAAATAAGTTGGACATCCTCGGACGCATGTTCGCTCAGATGGCGCTGAGCCTACCTACAGCTGTACACACCAGTCGTTAAAAACAGACAAAATATGAAAAATCAATTGATCCTTTGTGCGCTGAAATTTGTATCTGCATGTCCATGTAAAGCTTTAGACCGCTGTGCTCGTGCTCGTGATCGTGGTTGGAATTCGTGGAGTTTTCAGGTCTTGAAATTCGACGTAGCCGGATTCATCACTGCACACGGAATCTGAACCATCGCCGACATCATCGCACTGTTGGTTATGGTGATCGCAGATCTTGAATGACGAGCTTGGTGACACGTGCCTGAGCCGTATGGAATTCGTACGGCAGAAGAGAGCTTCAGTTGGATTTCTTTGGCAATTGTCCTCTTCCTCGGGAGTGGATAGGCTTTTTTGTGTGGTCATTGGAAATTTTATTTGAACCTCGGCGGACGTAGGGGTTATTGATGGAGTTCGTTGTTGATGCAGATTTCGATATTTCAGTGACATATCGTCGACATTGGCTGTTACTGTACTAGCTGTCTCGCAGCCGCTTGATATTGATCCTTCATCGCTGTCTAGGGAAAGTTGTTTTGGATTTGTCGGTGGTGGAAGACTTCCGTTGGTTCCCTGACTCTCCAGTGAGTTCTCCTCGCTGCTCATCGAGAAATTGATAATTTTCCTCATAGAACTCCGGTGAAGCATGTTCAGGATGCTAGCTTGCCTAAAAAACAGATCGTCAGCCATAAGCTCCTCCTCATCGTCATCGTCGGAGCAGAGAGCACCGAGCGACATGTCGCAGGATCTGACCGGATTTGTTTGATCGGTTGTAAGTAGGAAGTTGGGACTCTCCTCTACCACGATTTCCTCCTCTTCGCCATTGGCTGGCTCGGTACAGTCCGGCAAACTGCTCGGATCGGCCTTTTTGTGCATTTGCATGTCAAAATATGGAAGTAGCTCTCCGGCTAGGGGGGAGTCAGTGTCATAGTTGTTGAAAATCAGTAGTTTTTCAAAATCATCTTCGTCGGAGCCGAGTTCTGTGGATTTCCTATTGTCATTTGTGTCAGTTTCCTGGATGCAATCTGTTTCGGCTTTACTACATTCTTTGGTACTACAACATCCGCTATTGGTTTTACTGTCAAAGGCATCACAAAATGCAGGTCGAGCGTTTCCTGTCCGACGTATGGAATGGCCACGTCTACACCTTCGTCGGCCCAGTGTCATGGCCGGATAGAGAGAGTCCTTTTGACAACAGGCACGCCACTCGGGCTCATTGGTTTCTTCAACATCTTCGTCACCTTCTTCACCTATCGCTTCCTCGATGGCCATAAGCTTTGGTGCTGATTTAGATCGCTCCAATGGTGGCCGGTAGTTATTGCCACCGACTGAGAGCAGAATTTTTCGTCGAGGTAAGCTGGGATTGTCATAGGCTGCATTGGCTAGACTTAATCTTGCGTTCTGTTTGAGAATTTTCTCGCGCTTAAATTCTCGAAGAGCACGGTCTAGGTTTTCCTATATAGAGAGAGAGGGAGAGAGAAAGAGAGAAAAAAAATTCATTTAAAAATCGGCCAAGGGCTTTAAGTATCATCGGGTATACCTTAAGGGTGTTGCAGATCTCCTGAACGACCTTCTCTTTGCTGCACAGGACTGCATGACACCGAAGCTCGTGCTTAAGTTTTCGACCTTCGTGGCGATAAATCCAACAGAAGACACGTGGGAAATTCTTTGGCGCACAACAATGTGTTATTCGGTTGGACCAGTATTCGGTTAGGCCGTGTTGTCGAGTCGTTGCCTTCAGTCCAGATGCACAGACTTTGATCCGCATTATCACGTCGGGCTTGTTGTTCTGCGTGTAATTGCGCCAGAGCGTGTTGAGCTGTTTTTCAATGCATCCCTCGCCTGCAAGTAGACAATAGAGAAATTGTATAAAAGACCAAGGAACCAAGGACCGTTTATAAAAGATGAGTACTGTATCATGAGGTCCTATCAAAGATGTAGCACCCAGGTATGGGAAGTGAACTAGACAAACTGGTAAGCTGTATAGTGGAATTCCTAAATTATCAACATATACGTTGCCTGAATAAAGGCCTTATTGTATCTATTTTTGAAAGCTCTAATCGAGTCATCTATGTCAGGCTGTAGGGTAGGCTGTTCAGGGAAGCGGGTAAAGAAGCGAATTCGTACGCAAGTTAGTATGAAAGGAAACACAGCTTTTGACGGTATCGATGTTTGCGTTCTCACTTTCGAAAAAGTAAGGTCCGGTGACGCCTTTTGACCACATAGCCCCAATCAGTCACATTTTAGCATTGCATTGTTGTATTTAATGTCAAATTCGCCTGATATCGCTGAAGATAATTTTGGATGGGAATAGGTCTACATTTGCATGGTGCTGTAAGAACCAATCGGTGAATACACGACGCGACCAATGGTCATTTGGCTAGACCCGGTCGATAAGTCCCCTTACGAGTACCTGTACCAGCAAGGTCTTCGAGATGGTGATCCATAGAGCTTTGTCTAAATGGGCTGGGGAAACCAGCATCATTCCGAATTCAGGGCAGGGCATAGTATTATACATGATGTGTCGAAACTCGTCTCGGATATCTAACGAAACAAATGCTAGAACCAATGTAGGGGTGCCTGCCTGAATGATTGTAAAAGATCCATAGCCAACTTAACTTCAGCCAACATTTGACATAGAAAATGGACTGCCTCTCACAGTGTTTCAGTAATGGAAAAAATGTAGGTGTTTGTGAGGCAACCTGCCTCGGACTACACAGAACACCAGAGTCGGAGTACATGAAATTCTATCCTAATGAAGTCCTATAAAATAGGTGATAAAGCTGATTCGAGGTCACTTTGCAAGGGCAATGACATCGGTCAATAACTTGATCTCTGGGGCTTCTTCTTCTTCTTTGGTGGCGTTACAGCCCATGAAGGACCAGAGCCAAGCTCCTCTCAATTACCCATGTTGTGTGTGATTTATTTTTCGCACAGGTGAAAGGGACCTACAGTTTAATGCCGATTCCGAACGGCGTGAGTCGAAAAGCTTTTTCATAGCAAGTATACTACGGGGGGTTTTGCCAGTACCCCGACGAGAAGGAACCTCGCGAAATAAACATTCGACGGCGTTGGTGTTATCGGGATCCGAACTCGCCCATCGTGCGCCAGAGTCCAACACACTAACCACTGCACCGCGGCGCCCTCGATCTCTGGGGCTTACTATCTCAATAATAGGTAGAAGCTGGGGGCCATTTTCCCTAACAAATTGATCAGCAAGTATGAAGACATACCCTGGCCACCTCGCTCTCCGGACCTCATACCATGCGACTTTTTCTTGTGGGGATACCTCAAGTCAGGGTTTTACAATAACAATCCTTGAACAATTCAGGCCCTGCGAAAGAATATTCGCCGCGAGACTGCTGCCAGTGAACTAACTCTTTGTTATTGCAAAAGTGAGGGTTCGGCTGCAAGAGTGCCTGGGAAAGAAACGGACCTCAACATAGACTCGCTTCCAACTGCGGCCCGACTCCACAAAGCACTATCTCGAGAGCACACAAATGGGCTCGGGTTGCTTCGCAAATCAGACGGCACCTTTACCGTCAATCGCAGGGAAACCCTGGAGACTTTGCTCGAGGTGCACTTCCCTGGTTCCCTAGTCGATGTCCTCTGACGATCAGATTAACGTCATAGAAAACATCGACAGTAGAACAAATAGCCTCTCTGGCCCTTACAGGGTTAAATGGGCAATTAGTTCATTCAAACCCTACAAGGCTCCAGGCAAAGACAGTGTCTTTCCTGCGATCTTACAGAAAGGCTTGAATACAATTCTACCATCACTGATAGTTCTTTTTAGGTCTTGCTTCAACCTGGGATACATACCCCAAATCTGGAGAGAGGTCAATCTTGTCTTAACCCCCAAGATTGGGAAGACAAGATAGCAACCTAAATCCTATCGCCCTAACCGTTTGACTTCGTTTTTTCTAAAAACAATGGAGAAACTGCTAGAGTTCCATATTAGAGGTATCCTGGAAAATCAGACACCTCTGCATCCCAACCAGTATGCATATCGCAAAGAGCGATCTACCGAAAATGCACTACACCACTTGGTGACGTGCATTGCAAATAGTTTCACACAAAAGGAGATCGCAATCTGCGCCTTCCTCGATATAGAGTGAGCCTTTGATAATACTGGCTATGATTCGATCACCATGGCGCTATCCTGCAGGGGTGTGGACCATCCCACTAATCACTTGATTGGGGCGATGCTAAATAGCCGTATCATATCAGCCACATGTTAGAGGATGCCCACAAGGGGGAGTCCTCTTACCACTGCTTTGGTCGATAGTCATCGACGATCTACTACGCAAGCTAACCACTCGGGGCTACGAGGTCATCGGATATGCTGATGACCTAGTAGTCATTGTTACGGGCAAGTGCGAGATCACTGCCTGTGAGCGCGTGCAGCTTGCGCTCCAACTTATCTCTGACTGGTGTGGCAGAGAGGGTTAATTTGGGCTGATAATAAGACAATCTTAGTCCCATTTACAAAGAGGAGAAAGGTACAACCCTGCTCAATCTTACTTAATGGCACACGCATAAGATTTTCAGAGGAAGTAAAGTATCTAGGTATTGACCTAGACCGTAGACTCAACTGGAACTCCAATATGAGAAATAAACTCATGAAAATGACTAAGGCCATGTGGGCCTGTCGACACACCTACGGTAAAACCTGGGGACTTAAACCTAAGGTAGTCCACTGGCTATATACCGCCATAGTAAGACCTATCGTCACCTACGGGTCCACCGTATGGTGGACAAAAGTTGAGCAAAAAACCTACAATTGTTAAGCTTTCAGAGACTAGCGTGTCTCGGCATCACAGGCGCTATGCCAACCTGCCCCATGGCAGCGCAAGAAGCACTCATTGGACTCACTCCACTGCACCTTTTTATCAAAAAGGTGGCATTACGCAGTGCAATCAGAATTCTCTGCTCGGGAACAAATATGCCATGTAGACCAGCAGGCCACATGTCCATATTACAACACTTTCCCGAGCTAGATATCATTACTACAGTCTCGGACGCATTGCCACACACCTTCACCTTTGACAAGAGATTTGAGATACTGATCCCAAACCGCTCAGCATGGGAAAACAGTGATCCCCTGCTAAATGTCAAAGGCCTCAGGTGGTACACCGATGACTCCAAGATGGCTTCCGGCGTTGGCGCCGGCATCTTTGGACCAAAACGCAAGATCTCGAAGGCCCTGGGAATAAGCCCCAGCATCTTCCAAGCAGAGCTGCATGCCATCCTAACATGCGTCAATCTAAATCTCGAGACTGGCATCAGAGGAGTAACCATCAACATACTCTCTGAGAGCCAAGCAGCGCTTAAAGCGCTGGGTTCGTACGAACTCAAAAACCGTCAAGGAATGCCATGACGCCCTACAAGACCTCGCCAAAAGAAACAATGTTAATCTTTGGTGGGTGCCAGGCCATAAAGGTATCAAGGGCAATGAAATTGCCGACCAACTTGCCAGGAAGGGTTCCAGTGACAAATGTATAGGTCCGGAACCATTCTGCGGCATTCCCGCGTCTAAGATAAATTACTTCTGAGAAAAGTGGGAAAAATTGCAACACCTGTCCTTTTGGAACAGTGTTCGGGGACTCCGTCAATCTAAACGACTTATACGACCCCTGAACAAGCACCCTATTGACATACTCAAACTCAATAGGATGGATATCAGAAGACTAGTCAGCTATCTAACGGGACACTGCAGTCTGAGATATCATCTAAACAAAATTAGCCTCTCGTCTGAAACTGAGTGTCGGCTCTGTCTTGAGGACGAGGAGACGGCAGAAGACATACTGAGTGAATGTGCTGCTCTCTGCCATCTTAGAAAGCGTATCCGTCTCAGTGAAGTTATGACTCCTGAGGGGATCACCCTGGCTCCTACGAGAAGCATTCTTCATTATAGATGTGGAGAGGCTAGTCGGCTAATCGGCTAGCAGGCACAATAGATCTGCAAAGGTCACAGTGCCGTATTGCTAATGGTAGCACTAGCCCCATATATAAAAAAAAAAAAGAAAAAAAAAAAACGACTAACCGATCTTCTTAACTACGTAAGAAGCACAAAGTGGTTCCATTAATAGGGGGTCGACCTCCTCGTAACAACACAAAGGGCCTAATGTCTAGCCTAATTGTATCTTCCCCTCGTGGAGGCTACGGATTACCTTCCTACCTATGTCCATCTTAATCCACCTGATGGCCGTTTGACAGACATGTTCAGCAAAGATCCTGGCGGGGTCTCGCAATTTCAACTCCCTGTGGCTAAGTTTTCGTGGTCCACTTCGATTCACAGTGTTTGCCGCTAATAGTTCAAATTCACTTCGTAGCCAAGAAAAAGTAATTTCTATACGGACAAAAAGTATGCAACGCAGTTGTGAATGGAAAGTGACCAGACGTACTGCTGCAGGCATAACACTCTCAGTATATGGTCAACTGAAATTCATCCTCATGCTTGAACGAATTACTACAGACTACAACCAACTCGAAATTTGGTCGGCTCTCGTCCTATCTAGGACAACCACCCCTGAGAGTAGTGAACGAACATCAACGACCCAAACCACTGCAGGTTGTGTGTCTAAAATATAAAAAGCTCTTGAACCTGTGCAAGTCTCTAAAAAAAAAAAAAAAGCAAGAAATCCACTTGGAAATGTAAGTGCTGTTTATTCATCTTTTACTAATTTCCGTCGCACTTCTTACGGTTATGTTCCCTTAAAGTTTAGGGCCTTTCTACAATTATGCGATCCCACGCGATTTATTGTGAATTGGAATCTTACCTCAACTAGCCTGAGCACTGAACATTTTGTACCAGCCCTTGGCTTGCACCTACAGTTGTGTAGTGACAAGCATCATGCCTGTTTCACAATGCTCCTACGCGGCGACGCGACAACGCAGCTACAAACGCCGTAGCTGTCAAATCCAGCTACGCTGTAATTTCGAAAATTTGATAAACTGTCGCAACTACACGGCGTTGTGCCATTTCGAATTCGACATTGGAGGAATACGTTTGATAACTTGGTCTAACCCACCACCTTCTTCTGACTTTTGTTTTCGCTTTTACCTTTTTATAGGCTAAAGCAGCCGCACATGCTAGCAATAATGTTTTTCTTCAAATTATTTTGATCCATTTATGGACTAAATTCAGTTTCAATCTTCGAATTTTTTACTGATGCCAACTTCACTCTATAGAATTCACCTCCAACTTCACTCACAGAAGTAACCGCGCTGTCAAAAAAAACGCCGATGAAAGTAGCTCCATTGTGTATTGACTGAACGTCTTTACAACCACAGCAAACGGCAGCGTTTGTAGATGCGCTGTCGCGTCGCCGTGTAGTAGCATTGTGAAACAGGCATCACAGGGGTTGTAGAGTAAGTAGAAAAATCTGTCGTGTGTTTAGTACAACTAACATGCCTTGGGCCAAA
This sequence comes from Eumerus sabulonum, assembly GCA_951905685.1. Classification (NCBI taxonomy): domain Eukaryota; kingdom Metazoa; phylum Arthropoda; class Insecta; order Diptera; family Syrphidae; genus Eumerus; species Eumerus sabulonum. Next base: position 15,899,517 of record OX645060.1, read on the forward strand.
ATCACAAATTATAATCTCAAAAAATGACGTCTTTTGTTTCGAAAACCTGTTTATACCCTCGCTCCACACGCATTTATTCGGGTATTCCTAGCTACAATCCAAGAACGACAACTTCCTGCCCCTGCTTCCAAAAGAACCAGAAAATCGGATAATAATCATCGTGACAAATACAAACTAAAAGCAAAACGAGCTTTAAGAATTTAGAATTAGAAACTAGTATTTATCTAAACCTGTTCTCGAGATACTTGTAGAATATATCTGATGAATTTTCGTAATTAATTATTGTTTATGACAGGGACATACCACCATTGGCTTCTTGTCTGACTACTACCACAGGGCATTATGTAAAAAGCATAGAGACCACATTTAAATCTGACGGTGTGGACATCTATCAGAATTCGTAAAAAAAAAATTGATTACGAAAATCCTACAAAACAGATTCAGACAGACTCTGGATAACCTCTTCAACAACCATTGGGAGGTGAACAAACGTATGCAGCGACAAAACCCCGACCAGAATGGTGGTTGTGCGGCGGGCTAACAATCCGCCCACGTAAAAAAAAAGTTATGAATGAGCAAGATGCCTCGGATACACGGACGGATACTCGATGACGACAACGCACGAAATAGGAACACGATTTGCGAGTATGCTCCTGGAATGTCAGGACCCAGTACACTCCCGGAGCTGCTCATAAACTAGAAGAAATCCTCACGCAGTACAAGGCGGAGATTACTGCGGTCCAGGAAATACGCTGGATAGGAAACGGTACGATTAGGAAGAAAAATTGCGACATTTATTACAGCTGTCACAAAAGGTTGCACTTACTGGGATTCGAATTTGTCGTGGGAAAGCGGTTAAGGTCGAAGGTTATCGACTGTAAGCCTATAAGTGATCGCCTGGCTGTGATCCGCATCAGAGGCAGATTTTTTAACATCAGCCTTATATGTGCACACGCCCCTACCGACGAGTCTGAAGACTCTATCAAGGAGGACTTCTATGACCTCCTGGACAACGCATACGGAGCCTGTCCGGAGTACGATGTAAAAATCGTGCTAGGGGACTTCAACGCCAAAATCGGTAAGGAGAACACCCTTGGCGGAGTGATCGGAAAGCACAGCCTCCACGATACAACAACAGATAACGGATAACAGCTCGTAATGCGGTTATAAGTAGCACAAGATTCCCTCGCAAGCGAATCCACACAGCAACCTGGCGATCTCCGGACGGTCGAACCGCCAACCAAATCGACCATGTGCTCATTGACGCAAGGCACCCGTTCAACATCCTGGATGTGCGAACATTCAGAGGGGCAAATGTCGACTCTGACCACTTCCTCGTAGCAGCAAGATTCAGAGCTCGACTGTCCAATGTCAGAAAGCTGCACTAGGCCATCAGGAGGAGGTTCGACATTGGGCGCCTGAGCACACCGGAGGTTGCCAGAGTCTACAGGGAGCAGCTGAGCGAAAGGCTCTACGGTATGCCTACGTCGAACACAAATGCCAATAATATGTGGCTGCATTGCCGCTCAGCCATTCAGGAAGTAGCCGAAACCACCTTAGGATACCTACCACCCCCGACAAGAAACCCGTGGTATGATGGCGAGTGTGAGCAGAAAAAGGCAGCAACCGACGAGGCGTACCAAAAGGCACTGCAGAGGAAAACCAGGGCAGCGCAAGAAGAGTACCGAGCCAGAAGAAGGGAGGAGAAAAAACTACTGCGACAAAAGAAAAGAATCTTCGCAGCCTCCCAGCTCAAGGATATCGAGGTGTCTAGGGATAAACATAAAACACGAGCCTTTTACAAGAAAGCCAAAGGCCTTGCAGGAGGCTTCAAAAAGGGCACCCTGGCTCTTCGAAACTGCGTGGGTAATCTTGTCACCGACCCACAGGGAATAGTGGATGTATTTAAGCAGCACTTCCAGCAGCTGCTTAACGAGCATGACCAAGAAAGAGTGGTAGGGACCGAGGAAATCCCAACTCCAGCCGCTGAAGTAGTCCACCCACCCAGCATCGAAGAAGTCGGCACAGCTATTCAGAAGCTGAAGAACAACAAGGCCGAAGGCTCAGATGGCTTGCATCAGAGCTCTTCAAGGCTGGCGGCGATGTTCTGGTAGGGAGCATGCACCAGATCATCTGCAGAATTTGGGAAGATGAAAGCATGCCCGGCGACTGGAATACCAGCTCTATATGCCCCATCCAAAAAAGGCGATCCTACCTCTTGCAAGAACTATAGAGGTATATCCCTGCACAATGTCGCATACAAGATCCTGTCCAGCGTATTGTGTGAACGTCTAAAACCATTTTACACCGCACTAATCGGCAGCTACCAGTGCGGCTTCCGGCCCGGCAAATCAACTATAGACCAAATGTTCACACTTCGACAAATCCTGGAAAAGACCAACGATTTCAAAGCCGCATACGGCAGCATTCATCGTGAAGGACTGTTTGGTGCGATGGCCGAATTCGGGATCCCGGTAAAACTGATCCAGTTGTGTCGCGCCACGCTAAAAAAACACGCGATGCACTATGCAACTCGGTTCTAGGACCTCGGAACCATTCGAAACATGCACCGAATTTGGGCAAGGAGGTGCGCTGTCATGTGACTTCTTCAACCTGGTGCTGGAGCAGATAGTGCGACGGGCAGGCGTCAACAGGGAAGGCACTATCTCTTACAAGTCCATCCAGCTTCTAGGATACGCGGATGATATCGACATCATCGCGTGTTCTCGCCGTGGCATTGTGGAAGCATTCACGGCGATTGAAGAACAGGCGAAACGAGTTGGTCTTAAGATCAATGAGGACAAGACGAAGTACATGCTGTCAAGCAAAAACCAATCCGTCGCTCACCACCTGGGACAAAATATAACAATTGACAGCTACAATTTCGAGGTAGTTAAGGAGTTTGTCTACCTCGGGGCAAACGTAAATTCCACAAATGACACCACAGTGGAGATCCGGCCTAGAATCGTCCTTGGCAACCGCTGCTACTTCGGCTTGACCAAACAACTGGGGTCAAGACTCCTCACTCGAAAGTCCAAAGTCGTGCTTTACAAAACGCTCATTCTGCCAGTCTTGCTGTACGGAGCCGAAAGCTGATCGATAAGCAGGACAGCGGAGCTGATTTTGGGTTCATTCGAAAGAAAAATTCTGCGCCGGATGTTTGGTCCTGTCTGTGAGGAAGGTGAATGGAGAAGAAGACACAACCGCAAACTCTACGAGCTGTACCAAGATGTGGATGTAGTCCGGAAGGCAAGGATCCGTCGACTACAACGACATCAACGCTCCAGCTAAGGGTCTTCGACTCCGAGCCTCCTTGTTCGAGAAGAAGAGTAAGACCGAACCTCCGGTATAAAGACCAAGTAATCGCGGATGTAAGACATCTTGGTCTTGACAACTGGAAGCAGTGTGCCCGGGACCGTCAAGGATGGAAGGCAGCTATAGCTCAGACTCAGATCCTCCATGGATCGCTGGCCTGATAAGTAAGTAAGTAAGTGGTACTATTAGCCATACGGCACTGCGACCTTTGCAGATCTATTGTGCCTGCTAGCCGATTAGCCGAGTAGCCTCTCCGCTTCTATAATGAAGTTGAAAATGCTTCTCGTAGGAGCCAGGGTGGTCCCCTCAGGAGTCATAACTTCACTGAAATGGATACGCTTCCTAAGATGACAGAGAGCAGCACACTCACACAGTATGTGTTCTGCCGTCTCTTCGTCCTCAAGACAGAGCCGACACTCAGGTTCAGACGAGAGGCTAATTTTGTTTAGATGATATCTCAGACTGCAGTGTACCGTTAGATAGCTGACTAGTCTTCTGATATCCCCCCTATTGAGTTTGAGTATGTCAATAGGGTGCTTGTTCAAGGGTCGTATAAGTCGTTTAGATTGACGGAGTCCCCGAACACTGTTCCAAAAGGACAGGTGTTGCAATTTTTCCCACTTGTCTAAGAAGTAATTTATCTAAGACCCGGGAATGCCGCAGAAGGGTTCCGGACCTATATATTTGTCGCTGGAACCTTTCCTGGCAAGTTGGTCGGTAATTTCATTGCCCTTGATACCTTTATCTGTTACCCTTATTAAAACCACGAATTTAGCCACCGGCAAAGGTAAGGAGATGATTTCTTTACAAATTCTTGTGAGTATGGTCGTGAGACCCATGGACGAGAGTTCGAACAGCGAAAAGTCCCTTATAATCGTGTCAAAGACTGCTTCAATGCCCAAAAAGAAGGACCTGGTACGAAAATTCGGCCAAATGCCAAAAATCGGGCGATAAAATCTGCATGGAACATACGAGTAATTGGCCGTTATCCGCTTTCACCCTCCGTTTGGTAATGTCTGGTATAAGGTTTCAAGGTAGAAAAATCCCTGAAAATATTAAGTGGCAACAGCTCGAGAAAAGGAGGAAAAATTGTTAAATAAACTCCGGTGAGATACCTTTTACACTAGACACCAGATGACATTAAGACAGCCAGGTCGAGAAGCTGAAGTCTAAGTGACAGAGCAGATGGACTGCCTGCTGTGCTGGAGATGAATTGGGCAAGTCTTCACAAAGTGGTGTACAAGGTGTTTTCTGCCGTTAAATCGCCATGTGGTTTCAGGCCAAGTAATTAGACAAAATATTTTGGAGTCTAGAGAAGTCTTGTGAATTTAAGTGGACAAAAACCGCCTTTTTATCGACTATAAAGCCGCATATAAGCTATGTCTGGCTGTCTGTTTAATCAGGAAACGCTACCTAGGATCCTATTGCCTTAACGACTTGACTGATGTTCAGCAGGTAACGATAACTTGCCTTCTTAACTATTCAAGATGCACTCAGTGGTTCCATGAATAGGGGGTCAACCCCGCAGTGGCAACACAACGGCCCTCTCTGGCCTAAGTACAATTTCCCACTCTGGGGAGGCTGCGGACTACCTATGCTAACCTAACCTACAACCAATAACGTAGTTAAGCCCCAGCAGGGCATCAATAATGCTTATGAATGTGTCTAGGGGTATCATGTCACCAAAACTGATGTATGACAGTGTCATCATGGGCAAAATATTGGCAGCAATATGACAGCTTCTAGGAATCTCATATTATCCTACAACAGGAATACGTACATATCCATAAAGGTACATTAACCCATATTTTTAAAAGAGTAATGAAGGACGTAACAACATTAAGCGTCCTCAATAGATACGTGTAAAAAGACACACACAGACGACAATCAAACTTTGCCGGATTTATAGCAAAACCTTAAAGGTCGTCAAACCTCTATTAAAAGAGTATAAACCAAAATTTGCAATTTCGGCCAGGACCTTCGTCGATCAAGTCTCCCTCAAGCTCTCTCAAGTCCCGATGTAACCTGCATCAACCATAGAACAGCAATAGAGTCGCTGTTAGAACGCCATCAGAGAGGCTGCCTCAGATGTACTCGGTTTCAAGCCACCACCTTCGAGAAGCCCCTGGTTTGATGACGTATGGAAACAGGTCCATGTAGAGAAACATGCCGACACTGCATCGACGGACGAGAGCTGCCCGCGAGCTCCATGAACGGACAAGGAGAAAGAAACATTGGCGCTTCTGAGAAGAAAAAAGAAGGAGCACGAAAAGCGCGAGATCGAGGAGAAGGAGAGATGTTATTGCAGGAACGACGTTCGAAAGTTTTACCACAAAGTAAAACAACATGCCAAGCCTATAAGGCCAGAGCAGAAGCCTGCAGGGATGAGCACGGACAACTAATAGTGGAGTCACAGTCGATGCTGAGATTGTGGAAGGACCACTGCTGTAGACTGTATAACGGCTATGATAGTCAAAATGCCGCCGTCAGGAAGAACGAACCATTCACAATGGACGAAGACGAAAGAGAATCCCGTCCGCCCGACCTAGACGATGTTAAGATATCGATATCGAAAATAAAGTCTTATAAAGCTGCTGGAGCAGACGGACTTAACGCAGAACTGTTTAAAGCAGCTGACGAAGAGCTGGTTAGGAACATGCACCGACTCATCTGCAAGTTACGATCGGAAGGCCTGGACGTTGTTGCCTACCTATCTACACTGAATGACCGCATGCAAACGGCATTCTCATTTCTGTGCAAATGGGCGCATAGTAACGGGCTCAGGATTAACCCCCAGAAAACGGAGCTCGTGCTATTTACCAAAAAGCACAAGATCCCGGAAAACTGCCCTATCACTCTGCTCGACACCAGGTTAGCCTACTCCCTTGGCATTATACTCGATAGGAAATTAACTTGGAAAAGCAATACAATTGAAAGAGCAAAAAAAGCAACAATAGCTCTCTACACATGTAAGAAAGCCCTAGGAAAAAAATGGGGATTCAACCCCAAGATCACCCTATGGCTCTACATCACGGTCGTTAGACCCATACTAATGTATGGAGTGATAGTCTGGTAGACTGCACTGGACAAGACAACATACCACAAACAACTCGAGGAGGTACAAAGGATGGCATGTATGTGCATTACCGGGGCCCTCAGTTCCACACCAACGGCTGCGCTTAACATGATACTAGACCTTACACCACTCGATATTTTCGGTAAGCAAATTGCCACACACAACGGCCATAAGACTAAAAGCCAACTCGAAATGGGCGAGCTATGTCACTGGCCACTCCTCCATCCTGCAGAACAGGATAACTTTGACAGAAAACATGGACCACACAGAAGCCACCATAGTCTTGGACAAAAACTTTTCGATGGTCTATCCGGACAGGAAGAACTGGACCCGCCAAACTCAACCGCGCAGAAACTGTGTGGATTTCTACACTGACGGGTCTAAAACCAAAGACGGGGTGGGCAGTGGAGTTTTCTGCAAACAACTCAAGCTACATAAAGCACTAAAATTACAAGATCACTGCAGCGTTTTCCAGGCGGAACTGTTGGCAATAAAAGAGGCTTCGTCTTGGCTGAAGTGGAACGTAATATCCACCACGGATATTCGCATCCTTACAGATAGTCAAGCTGCCTTAAAGTCGTTGGAGTCCTATGTGTACACATCAAATTCTAGTCTCGACTGTCGCAGATCTCTTAACGAGATGGCAGAACAGTTCAACATACAGCTTATCTGGGTACCAGCACACAGCGACATTACAGGTAATGAAAAAGCCGACACACTCGCCAAACAAGGAACGACGCTACAATCAATCGTGGCTTGTGAGGGAGTACCCCTTACAACCATTAAACATAATCTGACCAATCTCGCTAGGGCCGAGACGAACCTGAGATGGACACAGGGATATACCTGCGTCATCACCAGCCAAATCTGGCCTCGGCTGGACAGTCAACGCACAAGGAGTATAATCTCCCTAAAAAGAACTGACATCTACAAAGTCATCGGTGTCATCACAGGACACTGCCTCATTGGCAGTCACGCACAAAAACTACGAATAGTTCCGAATGATTTCTGCAGAAGCTGTCAGGACGAGGAGGAGGTCGAATCCATTCACCACCTCCTCTGTGCCTGTCCAGCTCTTTGCAATATCAGGAAACGTTACCTAGGCTCTTACTTTCTTAACGGTCTGACAGATGTTCAGAAAGTAGGGATACTTGATCTTCTTAACTTCTTAAGAAGCACAAAATGGTTCCACGAATAGGGGGGTAAAACCCCCTCGTAGCTGCATAACGGGCCCCCCTGGCCTATGTGTATTCTTCTCAATTCTGGGAAGGCTACGACCCTACCTACCTATGATCGGAAGAATGCATGCCCGATAAATGGAATTTCAGCATCGTTTGCCCGCTCCCTAAGAAAGGAGACCCCTATAACTGCGCCATTTACAGAGGGATAAGTCTCCTGAATATTGCGTACAAGATCCTCACTGCCGTACTGTGTAAGTACCTGAAACCGTTCGTGGACAATCTGATAGGCTCCTACCAGTGTGGTTTCAGGCCAGGAAACTCCATGATAGACCAAATATTTACATTACGGCAGATCTTGGAGAAGACCCATGAATTCCAGGTCGACACGCACCATCTTTTCGTCGACTTTCGTCGACCGCGTATGACAGTGTTTATAGAGACGAGCTATACAGAGCCATGTCATGTTTTAACATTCCTGCCAAACTCGTTAGACTGTGCAGGATGACTATGGAGAACTCTCGCTGCTCCATTAAGCTCGGAGGTGAACTATCCGACCCCATTGATGTTAAAAAAGGTTTTAGACAGGGTGACGCACTGTCATGTGATTTCTTCAACATTATTCTTGAAAATATCGTGCGGGACTCTGCGGCCAATACAAGAGGTACGATCTACTTCAAGTCCACACAATTGCTTGACTACGCATATGACATTGACGTTATTGGACGAACAAAACGAGACGTCAATGAGGCGCTCGCAAGCATTGAAGCAGAAGCGGCTAAAGTGGGTCTAAGGGTAAATGAGAACAAGACCAAATATATGCTGTCATCCAAGAAAGACGCACAACACCGACGTCTTAGTCAGAACGTCACGTTCGGCAGCCATATTTTTGAAGTAGTCAAGGACTTCGTCTACCTTGTCTCGATAGTGACAAGCAGCAACGACACCAGCGCTGAGTTAAAACGCAGAAAAACTCTTGCCAACCGCTGCTTGTTTGGCTCAAGAGGCAATTGAGTAGTAGAGCCCTCTCTCGAAAAACTAAGGTTTCCCTCTACAAAACCTTAATCATCCCGGTCCTCCTGTACGGCGCTAACGCTTGGACGTTATCAAAAGCGAATGAAGAGGATCTTAGGCGTTTCGAGAGGAAAATTCTGCTTGCAATCTTTGATCCCGTTTATGTAAATGGAGAGTGAGGAGGAGATTCGACCAAGACTGTACGGGCTGTAGACCGACATCGGCCTAGTTAGACGTCTTCGGATCCAACTTCTAAGAAGGCTGGGCCCGAAGAGTCTTCGACACCAACCCTGAGGGACGTCGCGACGCAGCAGAGGACGACCGCATTTAAGGTGGAGCGCACAGGTGGAAAGGGACCTCAACCAACCGGGCGTGCGGCACTGGATGCGGCTGGCCAAAGATCGTCCCGGCTGGAAGGACATGTTGGTTGAAGCCCTGTCTCACCCCGAGCTGTAACGCAATCTAAGTAAACCAAAATTTGCAAAGTAGATTCCTCGTTAGAGCTACAAAGTTACAGATTTCATCTGTAGTAAATAATGGGCTCGGAAGTGATTATGTTATATCCCCCAAGTATGTAGGAGAATCTAGGCTAGAAGTCAAGCCAATGCGTCTCTCTCTTTAGAGTCTCCTAGTCAGCATGGCATTCAAGCAGTCACGTAATCAGACGACGGAAAAATGTTGAACTCTGATAAAGACATTAGCTCGGGCTAGAAAGCGTAGATCAAGTATCAGCTCGTAAGGTTCAACGTTGTCTTACTTAACAATTTTTTAAACACTTTCCCAAGCAATTACATATCTGACTGGTTGATAGACTGATAGACTTTCCAGGACTAGAAAAACTAAATGCTTTCAGAGAGTTCTGCTTAATCTAGGGCGCCTTCAGTTCGAATTTCAAGTTCAAACCACACCAACTTGTGTACATCCAATTCACATTGTTTGTATTCCAGATTGACAAGTAGAGACGAACCTAGGGCAATCTGCTGACCTGTTGTCATCAGTTAAGCTCTTTATAACCTTCGACCGAACTAGAACTTGAATTCGAAAACAAACCCAATCTCAGGCTAATGGGTGTCACATCACACTAAACCTTTCAATTGCTACGCACATTAACCATGAAGCATCACATTGCTCTTCACCAGGAATTAAAACCGCTTACAACCGGGACATATCGTAATCAAAATCCAATTAACCCGACCATCAAGCAAGTAGCACACTTACGCCGTCGTCGACAACCGGTGGAACCTATCGCTGCTACGTGTCGTTCTACCTATAATCACAGTTTTCCTTCGATTTTCCTCCAATTTCCAGTTTAGTCCGATGCCAGTTCGAGTTGGACACATTCCGTGAATATAAAGCTGCGCATCAGGTTTGTTGTGCGTCGTCGAAAAACTAGTTAAAATCTCAATTGGTAATCAAACCAGCCCAAGAGCGGGGAATGAATTATGATTGAAAATACGTTAAACGGTATGCTAATGAAGGGAAGGGAAACAAAACTAGAAACTCACCTTTGGCCCATCCAGTGAGCACGTTGCCCAGATAGGATACTTTGAATTCCGGATCGGGCGTGCTTATGTCTACGCTGTGCGTTCTCTTCCACCACAATTTGCCCAGCCCGCGGGAAATTGTTCGAAAAGCCTTTGCACTCATGTCCTTATTACTATCCTGAAGGTTTTCCAAATTCAGTGCTGCAACGTCTTTACTGCTGTTTCCGTACTCCTGCAGAAGTTCATCTTCTTTATTACATTTTTTGAAGCGCTCCTGATACGGCCCATTTCCTCTTCGTCTACCGCCCGAGAATGTATTGAACTTTGTCTTCAGATCAGCATTTGCCGCAGTCGCAGCGGCCAATTCCTTTTCGAATTTCTTTGTATTGTATGTGTTGCCCAGAAGTCGAGCTATTGACGCGCCTTTGACAACTTTCAAACTTCCACCATCGAGTAGTGTCGATCCTGACAAGGCCGCTTTCACTTTTGTCTCATCGTTCGAGTTGACATCGCTTGTGATCATCACAGGATTCGATTTGTTATTGATCTTTTTACTAAATGCGAATAAGGATAGTTTGTCCAGCGTGGACAGGGACGCCTTCAAGTTGCCTTTGACGTCATTGTTATTGTTGTTGATAGTACAGGCGTTAACCACACTATGAGTTTGAACTTTATTTGGTTGCTGTGAAGTTGCCTTTCGTACGTTGTTTGGCATTTCGATCTTTTTATTGTACGTCGTCTGTTGGTCATCCGCGATCTTTTTGGGCGCGACATCGGTTGCGCGTGCTTCAGTGCGCCGAAGGACGAAATCGACTTCATCTTTGGATTGGATTCCGTGGTTTGTCATAGTATTGTTATTTGTACTGGGATTAAGGTTGCTCGAGCAATGATTGTTGATATTTAGCATCATTTTTCGGCTTCACATCGCATCTATGGTGCGTCAGTACGAGTATCTAACATGCAAAAGAAAAAGAAAAAAATTAATTAATTTACAAGTCGTCAAGAGATAGATGAACGTGGGCCTAGAATTGGTCGCTGATTTATTGGAAAAATAAATCCTGGACTCCAAACTTAGTTGGAGAGAAAATATTGAGGAAAGAATCAAAAAGGCCTATGTGGCACCCTATTCGTGCAAGGTAGCCTTTGGAAAGACATGGGGCCTCAAACCGAGGTTAGTACATTGGTTGTACACTGCGGTGGTAAGACCTATCCTAGTCTATGGCTCGGTTGTCTGGTGGAAGGCGCTTGAGAAAAAGTGTCATCTTCAGAGTGTGTCAAAGGTTCAAAGAGTAGGCTGTCTGGCGGTGACGGGATCTATGAAATCCACACCAACGGCGGCTCTTGAAGTCATGCTGAACCTCCCACCCCTGGACATGTACTGCGAGAGCGCCGCAACCAGAACTGGGCTAAAATTACAGAAATCAGGTCTCTGGAAAAGGGGTCCTCACGGACATGCATCAGTCTTGGATCGATGGGCCGTCTCGAGATTCAGAACCGTAACGGACTATGTCACCCGACTTCCTTCCTGGGAGAGGAGATTCTCTATTAGAATTCCCTCCAGGGAGGAATGGACCGGTGATTTGGTACGCACGGAAAGTGAACTGGCACTCTGCACCGACGGATTCAAAATGGATGTTGGTACAGGTGCCGGAGTCTACTTTAAGTCTCGGGATATGCATCGCTCCTACAGGCTCGATGATGGATGCAGTGTCTTCCAAGCAGAGGTCTTCGCTATCAAGCGGGCGACGGACCTGATCAGCAAAGAGAATATCACAGGAAAAAGGATCAGCATCTATGTTGACAGCCAGGCAGCCATTAAGGCTCTGCAGGCAGCATGGATAAGATCCAAACTCGACAAACTCTGCAAGGAGAAGTTAGAAGAGATATCCAATATAAATGAGGTGACCCTTAGCTGGGTACCTGGTCATATGAATATCTCCGGAAACGAGAAGGCGGACGAGCTGGCTAGGTGGGATCAGGTGCTAACATTGCGCAGATCTCAGCTGAGGCCAAAGCACCACTCAGTGCGCTCTACAGGGAGATACAGACGGAGCTATTGGTGAAAGCCAATAAGCGATGGTGTCGCTTAGATACATGCGCAACGGCGAGATCGACTTGGCCCGTCTATGATAAGAAAAGAACGGAAAATCTGCTGAAGTTCAATCGTGGGAACATTCGACTGGCAGTTGGTGCCCTCACCGGGCACTGCATGCTATCCTACCATGCAGCTCGACTAGGCCAGCCCTACAATGACTTCTGCAGATGCTGCAGGGACGATGAGGAAATTGAGTCCGTTCGTCACCTGCTGTGCGAATGTCCGGCGCTAGCCCAAAAAAGGAATATATTCCTGGGAAGATACTTCCTTTCGGGACTAGAAGAGGTAGGTAATATTGGGCTGAACGGAATACTGGGATTTTTATCCTTGTCTGGCTGGATAATAGGGTGTAGTGGTGTTTGGGAGGTATAGGGATTGGACCTTGGACCTTTTTTAATGGATCGAAGAGATAAATGAAAGTCAATGGATGTTTGAGAATGGTTGGCTAAACGTAACATTCTACAAATTGGTTCGTTGTAGCCATAGTTAGTGCGATGAGGAGGAAGTCTGAAAAGTGGACTTGATCTTAGGCGACGAGGGTTGGTATTGAGCGAAATCATTTCAAGGAGGGCAGGAGAGTCGATAATTCCAGCTATAAGCTGGTAAATGAAGAGAATGTCAGCTGCCTCACGGCGTGCTTTCAGGGTTTGTAAGCCGATCAATTGAAGACGGTCTTCGTAGGGTGGTAATACAGTCCTGTCAGACCACGGGAGACCTACAATCCTAGAAAATAATACGGAGACCAGGCTTGACTGGCGTATTCCAGGATAGGTCTGACGTATACAATGTAGAGGGATTTAGTGACGTAGGGATTCGAGAGTTCCTTGGACCAACGTTTCATAAAACCAAGGGCAGAATTAGCTTTGTGTATGATATGATTGATGTGGGAGACAAAGTTTAGCTCTCTGTCGCATATGATACCTAGGTCGCGTATGAAGGAGACGTGGGGTACAGGCTCGTTAAGTAGATAATATGTTCTAGGAGCAGAGGGAAAGCGTTTCCGAGAGAACGTAACGAACTGGCATTTACCGATGTTGAGTTCCAGGTTGTTGTTATCACACCAATTACCGAAGGATACAAGGTCGCTTTGGAGTGCTAGTGAGTCTGCAGGAGTTGATATTGTCTTGCTGATTTTCATGTCATCTGCATATATTGACAAATGGGAATCTTTTAATATAAGGTCGACATCGTTAACAGCGAGGACAAATATTAAAGGGCCGAGATGAGTACCTTGCGGAACACCAGAAGAGGCGATGATGGGGTCGGAGATGCAGTTTCTGAAAAGTACTCTATATTGGCGATTCTCAAGGTACGATTTAAGCCATGATATGATTTGGGGCGGGAAGCCTAAAGCCTCTAATTTAAAATAAATGAATGTATGGCTTAACTTATCGAATGCTTTACTAAAGTCAGTAGTGATAACATCAACCTCGTTGCCTTGCTCCAGAGTGAGAAGTATTTTGGAGGCAAATTCGGTAAGGTTGGTTGTGGTAGACCTACCTTTTAAGAAACCATGCTGCCGGGAGGAGAAGATGGATTTGCAATGGAAGAACATTGAATCATACACGACGGACTCGAAGAGCTTAGGGATAGCGGACAATTTAGCAATCGGTCTGTAGTTAGAAACATCCATCTTGGGACCTTTTTTGTGAGTGGGGAAGATGTAAGAATTTTTCCAAATGGTTGAAAAGGAAGCTTGACGAAGTGAAAGGCGAAAGAGAATGGAGAGAGGTTTGCAAAGGGAAGCGATACATTTCTTGAGAAGAATGGCTGGGAGACCATCGGGACCCGGAGAGAAGTCATCTTTAAGTTGGTTTACAACTTCGTGCTTACGCTATAGGGCTGATGCAATTGTGTAGATATGTCCTTGTTGCGTGTTATACTGTCAGCTTGAGCATTGAAATTAGATCTATGGACAATTTCTCGTCTTCGATTTTCTTCTAAATTCCCCAGAGATTCACCAAATCCTAATTCGTCCCCGAAACTAAAACCTAGGCCAAGATGGGTTTATAATCCTCCGAGATTTCTTACACGGAAGAGACCTGACTTCTTAAAATTGCAGTTTAAGCTGAAACCAAATTCCGACTCCAATACACAAGTTCCCTTCGCCACACTGAATGCAGGTGGTTTATATTGTTTATACGTTTACGAAGAGATGTGGGAAAAGAACGTAAGGGTAAGCCCAGAACGGAAGCAATGCACGTCCGAAAGGTTTGGCAGTCAGAACAGAACTCAAGCCAAGAACAAAATACCAAGAAAACCGAGCGAACAAAATCGTCCGATGTAAAGTGTGTTAAAGAGCGCTAATGCAATCTTTGGCAATTCACACTGCTATGTTCGACAAATAGATATGTTTAGGAGGAAAAGGTACACAAGCCATCCAAATGGGTAATTTTCCGCCGGAGGCGGTTAAATAATAAAATTAGACACAAGCCAGGAAGGTATGTTGCAGCAGAGCACTCATACTACCTATTACTAATGTGAATTCACTCGAGGGAACTAGGCAATCTCTTCGCTTTCATTTTATGAGCGACAGGTAAATAGCTCTGAGGTTTAACTACGTAAACAATTTGGTAAATTTTCAATAAAAAAAAAAAAAAAAAAAAAAAAAAAAAAAAAAAAAACTAAAACAAACATACAGTTGCGGACAATAAAATAGAATCACCAGCATAATTTCGAATAGTAATTTTGTTTCTATTTAAAAGTTCAAATACTACTTAGTTACTTACTTACCAGGCCAGCAATCCATAGAGGTTCTGGGCCTGAGCTATAGCTACCTTCCATCCTGGATGGGCACGCGGTTTTCAGTTATCAAGACCAAGTTGTCTTACATCCGCGATTACTTGGTCTTTATACCAGAGGTTCGGTCTTTCTCCTATTCTCTAACCAGGAGGCTCGAACTCAAAGACCCTCTTAGCGTTGGTGATCATGCGCTTGATATGGCCGAACCAATGTAGTCGACGGACGTTCGCCTTCCGGACTATATCCATATCTTTGTACGGCTCATAGAGTTATGTCTTCTCCTCTATTCAACTTCCTCACACACAGGACCAAATATCCGGCGCAGAATTTTTCTTTCGAAAGAACCCCAAAGACAGTTCCGCTGTTCTGTTTTTCATTCAGCTTTCGGCTCAGTACAGCAAGACTGGCAGAATAAGCGTTTTGTAAATCATCATCGCCAGCATTGAATCCGTCCGTATCCGAGGCTTGTTGTTGTTTCGGAACAAGTAGGTTTTTACGTGATAGGGATGTTACCCCTAAGCACAATCCCCAACCTGGAGGGCCAGGTTCCTCTTTCCCCAGGAACAAGGGGTTGGGTCGCTGCACACATTGGTTCACTACCTGGCGGGTGCCAGGGTAGCTATCCAGGGGGGGGGCACGCGGAGGCTGTGTGGCAACTAGGATTGAGCAGGGACAGAGATCGAAGATGGCGTTTGCCATGGTAAACGCAATCAACTTCTTTGCTCTGTTTGCTCGCTCCCTCCCCCTTAGCAGTGTGGTTTCAGGCCAGGTACATCCACAATAGACCAAATATTTACGCTACGGCAGATATTGGAGAAGACCCAGGGTTCCATGTCTAGTTTTAACATCCCTGCCAAACTCGTCCGACTGTGCAGGATGACAATGGAGAATTCTCGCTGCTCCATTAAGGTCGGTAATGAGCAAACCGAGACCTTTGATGTTAAAAAAGGATTTAGGCAAGGTGACGCGCTGTCATGTAACTTTTCCAGCATCGTGCTTGAAAAGATCGTGCAAGAGACACTGGCCAACACAAGAGGTACGATTTATTTCGAGTCTACGCAATTGCTCGCGTACGCCGACGACATTGACGGGATTGAACGGACACAGCGGGACGTCAATGAGGCCTTTGTAAGCACTGAGGTAGAAGCGGCTAAGATGTGTCTCAAGGTTAATGAGGGTAAAACCAAATATCTGCTTTCATCTAAAAGAGACGGACAACACCGACGTATTGGCCAGAACGTCACCATGGGCGGGTATATCCATAAAGTGGTCAAGGAATTCGCCTACCTCGGCGCACTGATGACCAGCGACAACAACACCAGCGCTGAGATAAAACGCAGAATCACTCTTGCCTACCGCGGTTTCTTTGAGCTCAAGAGGCAATTGAGAAGTAGAGCCCTCTCTCGGAAAACCAAGGTGGCACTATATAAGACCTTAATCATCCCAGTCCTCCTTTACGGCGCAGAGTCTTGGACCTTAACAAAAGCGGATGAAGATGCCCTTGGTCGTTTCGAGAGGAAAATTCTGTGCGCTATCTACGGTCCCGTTTGTTCAAACGGTGCATGGAGGGGAAGATTTAACGAAAAACTGTACGGGTTGTACAGCGACATCGGCCTGGTACGACGTCTACGGATACAGCGTCTAAGGTGGCTAGGCCATGTAGAGCGCATGAGTCTTCGAATCCACTCCGGAAGGAAGGCGCGGCAGAGGACGCCCGCATCATCGGTGGCGCACGCAGGTGGAAGGGGACCTTAACAAACTGGCCGTGCGGCGCTGGAAACAGCTGGCCAAAGACCGTGCCAGCTGGAGACGCTTGTTGGTTGAGGCCCAGGTTCACCACGGACTGTAGCGCCACCTAAGTAAGTAGTAAGTAAATCATCATCGCCAAGGGCGATTCTATGCCGGATCTCCACTGTGGTGTCGTTTGTGGAGTTTATGTTTGCCCCGAGGTAGACAAACTCCTTAACCACTTCGACATTATAGCTGTCAATCGTTATATTCTGTCCCAGGTGGTGAGCGACGGATGGCAAAGGACTAACAAAGGCCTCGTAGGGGTAGCATCTATCCGACGGATGCTGACCTGCTAAAAAGAGGCAGGCCGTAACCGTAAAAAAAAAAACAGGCTCCGAAGCACCCACAAGCCACGAATAAAACGGACCGGATTTTTGTTGACGACCCTTGCAAAAAACCAAAAAAGGACAATGACCTTCTGCTTTGTACGTGGAATGTTAGGTCCCTAAACAGGCCACGTGCTGCCGAACAACCTGCGGACGCCCTAGACCGCTATAAAGCGGACATCACCGCCATCCAGGAATGTGATGGAATAGACCGGGTATAAAGCGGATGAAAAACTGCGATATTTACTACGGCGACTGCTATAGGGAGAGAGGGCAACGATTGTTTGGATGCAGATTTGTTGTTCGAGGTGGACTAAGGCAAAAAGTCCTAAGCTTTCGGCATGTGAGCGAACGCCTCATAACAATCCGTATTCAGGCTACATTTTTTAACATCAGCCTGATCTGCGTCCACGCCCCCACGGAAGACAAGGATGACTCCGCCAAAGATGAGTTCTACGATCTCCTAGATAGAAAGTATGTACGTCCAATGTCCCTGCTATGACATTAAAATTCTACTAGCAGACCTCAATGCTAAGCTGGGTAAGGAAAGCATCTTTGAGCGAGTCATCGGCAAACATAGCCTACACGACACCACCCCCGATAACGGACACACACAGGCTGATTGATCTTGCTACGGGGCGAAATCTCCTTCTAGCCAGTACGCGCTTCCCGAACCTCGATATACACAAAGGCACCTGGCGGTCTTTTGATCAATCGACTACCAACCAGATTGATCACATCGCGATCGACGTCAGACACTCCTCCACTATTCTTGAGGTTCGAACTTTCCGAGGGGCTAACATCGACTCGGACCACTATCTTGTAGTAGCCAAGATGCGCTTACGGATATCACGAACGCAACGGAGTAGAGTAAGAATACAAGGTTATGACGTCGGAAAGCTACTATCGCCAGAAACCGCTCGTACTTTTACCGATCGCGTCTCCCTTAAGCTCTCCAATACACTTGAATCCCTCACACTATCAATAGAACAGCAGTGGAACCTTTGTAAACAAGCCCTGAAAAGCACTGCATCTGAAATTTTGGGCTTCAAGGCTTCGCCACGAAGAAACACCTGGTTCGATGACGAGTGCTGGAGAATTCACACGAAGCAGGATGCATATAAGGCCTCGCTGCATAAAAGAACAAGAGCAGCTCGTGAGCTCTACGAGTTAAAAAGAAGGGAGGAGCATAAGCTTCTCAGAAGAAAGAAGAAAGAGCACGAGAAGCGCGGGATTGAGGATTTGGAGAGGTGTTACTGCAGGCGTGACGTTCGAAAGTTTTATCAACAGATAAAGCGAACATGCCAAGGTTATAAAGCCAGAACGGAAGCCTGCAGGGATGAGAACGGACACCTAGTAGTACGACCGCAGTCGATGCTGAGAATATGGATAAATCACTTCTGCAGACTGTATAACGGCGATGTTAGTCAATATGCCACTGTCAGGCAGAATGATCCATTTCTAATCGACGGAGACCGCAGAGATTTCTGTCCCCCTAACCTCGACGAAGTTAAGATTGCCATATCGAAGCTCAAGTCGAATAAAGCTGCTGGCGCAGACGGACTGTCTGCTGAGCTCTTCGAGGCAGCTGGAGATGACCTGGTTAGAAGCATGCACCAGCTCATCTGTAAGATATGGTCAGAGGAAAGCATGCCCGAGAAATGGAGTCTCAGCATCGTATGCCCGATCCACAAGAAAGGAGACCCCTCTGATTGCACCAACTATAGAGGAATAAGTCTCCTTAACATAGCCTACAAAATCTTCTCTGCCGTCTTGTATGAACGCCTGAAGCCTTTTGGAAATAAGCTGATAGGTCCTTATCAGTGCGGATTCAAGCCAGGGAAGTCCACCATCGACCAAATCTTAACACTATGGCAGATCCTGGAAAAATCCAATGAATTTCAAGTCGACGCTCACCACCTATTTGTCGACTTTAAAGCCGCATACGACAGCGTAATTAGAGACGAGCTATACAACGCTATGTCTACCTTTGACATACCTGCTAAGCTCGTCAGACTATGCAGGATGACTTTGGAGAATGCTCGCTGCTCCATCCGAATCGGTGAACACCTTACCGATAGTTTTGATGTCAAAAAAGATTTAGGCAGGGCGATGCGCTGTCGTGTGATTTCTTCAACATCATATTGGAGATGATTGTGCAAAAATCACTGGCCAATACAGGAGGCAAAATCTATTTCAAATCCTCGCAACTCCTTGCATACGCCGACGACATTGACATAATAGGTAGATCACAGCGAGACGTCAATGAGGCATTTGCATGTGCATATTGGCAGATATAAGTTTGAGGTAGTTAAGGACTTCATTTACCTCGGCTCCGCAGTGACCTGGAACAACGAGGTTCGAAATCAAGCGCAGAATTACTCTTGCCAACCGCGAGGGACGAAGAATCAGAGGACGGCCGTATCTAAGGTGGCGCGCACAGGTGGAAAGGGACCTCAACCAACTGGGCGTATGGCACCGGAAAAGACTAGCGAAAGATCGTGCTAGATGGAGGGGCATGTCGGTTGAGGCCCAGGTTCACCCCGAACTGTAGCGCCCGCTAACTTAGTAAGTAAGTTTCCAAAATATTTTTAAATTGCCGTTACCGCTTATATTTATATCTGCCGACCAAAGCGGTTTATCTAATCATTTACAGTCGAAATGAATTGATAAATATATCATGCGACACGGATTCGCATTTAAAACAATTCGGAAATTATCTAAAACCGTTTTCTGCATAAAGTTGCTGTCATCGATTTAGATTTGAAATTTTAATTTGATTATATTGATTATACGATCAGTGATCAGTGTTCAGTGATTCAATGAATAGATTTTCGTTTAAATTGCTTTAATTAACTATTGTAGGAAACGAATTGCATTTTCACTGTAATTATACAGGAATTTATCATAAACGAAGATCGATCTGGACATGCAAATAGAGAATTAGTAATGTTCTCATCTTCGTATCTGATCACAAGACAAAAGGAAAGGAATATCTTACTTCGGGATGCACACATGTCAAAAATGATTTATTCCAAGTCATCTTCTGATCATGTGCTCACATGCAGCTATAGATAAATGTTCGACAAAATTTTGTACTTGTCACGCTTCCTACAGATCATTGTTTGCAATTTTTATTCACTATGACACGGGACTTAAATGTTGACTGCCAGTTCGATAGTCGGACAAGAAAAGGGCCGTCTAGCGAATGCTAATTTTACTGGACAGAATGTAGATTTTGGACTTAAATATCCGTATATCACGGTAAGCGACGGTTGATTTGATTCTAGAAAATTTCATTTTTATTTTCACTGCAACTTTTGAGTTAAGTAACTGATGTACAACAGATAAGACTTCTCGGTTGACAAAGGAGCGTGTTTGTGAAATAAAAGGGCGAGAAGTCCACGACAAGCTAGTTCCGTAGTTGTAATCGCAATTGCGTGTATCTTTTTAAAATTGCTCGGTTGCACGAATTATCTAATTGTGGTTGAATAAAGATGAAACACACTTTCAAGAGAAATTCGTATGAAATGCACGAGAGTTTGCATTCATGTTGATCTCTTTTAGACGCAAAAACTGGCCCATCGTACTCCAGACTGGCAACTTACATTAATGTACTTTCCCCATTTTCCGGAGAAAAATTAGAAGGAACTTCAGTGATGCAGGGATGTGTCAGGAAGGCTGTCGGATAACCAACATGCCTACTTACTTACTTACTGACTTACTTACTTATCAGGCCAGCGATCCATGGAGGATCTGAGCCTGAGCTATAGCTGCCTTCCATCCTTGACAGTCCCGGGCACGCTGCTTCCAGTTGTCAAGACCAAGATGTCTCACATCCGCGATTACTTGGTCTTATACCGGAAATTCGGTCTTCCTCTTCTTCTCGAACCAGGAAGCTCGGAGTCGAAGACCCTCTGAGCTGGAGCGTTGATGTCCATGCGCTCGATGTGGCCGAGCCAGTGTAGTCGACGGATCGTTGCCTTCCGGACTACATCCACATCTTGGTACAGCTCGTAGAGTTCGCGGTTGTGTCTTCTTCTCCATTCACCTTCCTCACAGACAGGACCAAATATCCGGCGCAGTATTTTTCTTTCGAAAGAACCCAAAACCAGCTCCGCTGTCCTGCTTATCGTCCAGCTTTCGGCTCCGTGCAGCAAGACTGGCAGAATGAGCGTTTTGTAAAGCATGACTTTGGTCTTTCGAGTGAGGAGTTTTGACCCCAGTTGTTTGGACAAGCCGAAGTAGCAGCGGTTGCCAAGGGCGGTTCTATGCCGGATCTCCACTGTGGTGTCATTTGTGGAATTTACGTTTGCCCCGAGGTAGACAAACTCCTTAACTACCTCGAAATTGTAGCTGTCAATTGTCATATTTGTCCCAGGTGGTGAGCGACGGATTGGTTTTTGCTTGACAGCATGTATTTCGTTTTGTCCTCATTGATCTTGAGACCAGCTCGATTCGCCTGTTCTTCAATCGCCGTGAATGCTTCCACAATGCCACGGCGAGAACACGCGATGAAGTCGATATCATCCGCGTATCCTAGCAGCTGGATGGACTTGTAAAAGATAGTGCCTTCCCTGTTGACGCCTGCCCGTCGCACTATCTGCTCCAGCACCAGGTTGAAGAAGTCACATGACAGCGCATCTCCTTGCCGAAATCCGGTGCATGTTTCGAATGGTTCCGAGGTCCTAGAACCGAGTTGCACGGTGCATCGCGTGTTTTTTAGCGTGGCGCGACACTACTGGATCAGTTTTACCGGGATCCCGAATTCGGCCATCGCCCCAAACAGTTCTTCACGATGAATGCTGCCGTATGCGGCTTTGAAATCGTTGGTCTTTTCCAGGATTTGTCGAAGTGTGAACATTTGGTCTATAGTTGATTTGCCGGGCCGGAAGTTGCACTGGTAGCTGCCGATTAGTGCGGTGCAAAATGGTTTTAGACGTTCACACAAACCAACATGCCTACAACAAAGGCAAATCGGTGGAAACAGCACTCCACTCATTGGTCAGTAAAATAGAAAGGTCTCTGGAAAATAAACAATACACTCTAGTCGCCTTTCTCGACATTGAGGGCGCCTTTAACAATGTTAAACCATGGGCCGTCATCAAGGCGCTGTCTGATCTGGGTGTTACGGGATCAGTGGTAGAACTGGTACGACAGCTGCTAATTCAAAGAGTTGTCAAAGCCAACTTCGCTGGTGCCGTCTCAACCAGAATGGTCAGCAAAGGTACACCACAGGGTGGAGTACTCTCCCCTCTCCTCTGGAACGTGGTGGTCAACGAACTACTGCTGTTGCTGGAGCAGGAAGGTTACGCTGTGATCGCCTATGCGGATGACATTGCTATTGCCGTCACAGGAAAATTTCCCACCACTCTATGCGACCTTATGCAGAGTGCACTACATACAGTAGAAGCCTGGACACGGTACTGTGGACTTGGGGTGAACCCGATCTAGTACTGTTCACTAACAAATATAAAATTCCGCCCCTCAACCCACCGAGGCTGGGTGGAACTCAACTAACAATCAAAGAACAGGCTAAATATCTAGGCCTAGTCCTTGACAGGAGGCTGAGTTGGAAACCCAACATTCTTGATCGGGTCAAGAAAGCAACTGTTGCCCTCTACAGCTGTAAGAAAGTAGTGGGCAGGAGGTGGGGTCTCCAACCAAGCATTATGTACTGGCTGTACACAGCAGTCATAAGGCCTATCCTCCTGTATGGCGTCGTAGTCTAGTGGACTGCTCTGGACAAAGCAGTCAATCGAAACCTTCTGGGGAAGGTACAAAGATCGGCCAGCTTATATATAAGCGGAGCGATCAGATCAACCCCCACGGAGGCCTTAAATGTTCTACTACATCTTCCACCATTAAACCTTTTCAGCAAGCAAGTTGCTGCATGCGCGGCCCTAAGGATGAGAGCATAAGAAAATGGCCCACATCTCAAAAAGGCCACACCTCTATTCTAAAACACTTCAAAGTACCCATTGACACTGACCACATCAACCCGCAGAATGTGTTCACCAGGAACTTCGAAGTTGTCCTTCCATCCAGGGAGGAATGGGCTGAAGGGAAAGTCATACCAAAGGACTCGATCTCCCTCTATACCGATGGCTCTAAGATGGAGCCGGGTGTAGGCAGTGGGGTCTACTCCAAGGAACTTAACCTCAACCTATCATTTAGACTCCCAAATTACTGTAGTGTGTTTCAGGCAGAAAAAACTGCGATAACGGAGGCCCTGGCACGGCTCAGGATCAATGTAATATCCACAAAGGATAATATCATTTGCACGGATAGCCAGTCTGCGATAAAATCCCTGGCAGCGGTAACCCACAAATCAAAAACATCCATTAACTGTCGCCTATCTCTAGATGAGATGGCTGAACAGTTCAACATTAAAATACTGTGGGTTCCCGGGCATAGGGATATTCCAGGAAACTGCGCGGCCGACGAACTCGCAAAGTTAGGGTCAAGCACACTCAGCCTACCTACCCTCGGGTACCTAGAAACACCAATAAGTACGGTAAAGCACATGATAAAGCTTCAAACCATAGAGGAGACCAATCTCCAATGGAATGAGAGCAATATCGGCTTTATCACCAAACAATTGTGGCCTAAGTTAAACTTAGGACGAACCAGGGACCTGGTGGCAACCAAAAGGGCAACCTTAAGCACTCTAATGGCTGTCATTACAGGTCACTGCACCATTGGAAAGCACGCCGCCAGATTGGGGCTACCCTACAATACCTTCTGTCGCGGCTGCATGGACGAGGAGGAGGAGGAATCAATACACCACCACCTCTGCTCATGTCCCTCTTTTGCGAATCGCAGGAGGATTTACCTCGGTGCGTCCTTCTTCGACAATCTGAGTGAGCTAGCAAACCAAAAAATAGCTCAACTCCACCGCTTTATTAGAAGCACCGGTTGGTTCCCGGGTAGCGGATCAGGGTAACCTGAGCCAGGTGGTATCACAATGCGCCGATTTCGGCCTAAGTGTGGCTTACGCCTACCACGTCAACCTGACCTAATCTCAGTGATGTAGAGCTAAGAGGTTCAGCACACACCGCGTCGGTCCCAAGGGTGCGCCACCATGCTGGAGCAAAGACGGGACAGTCGCAGAGAACATGTTCTGCTGTATCATCCTCCTAACAACAAGTAGTGCAAGAAGGCGTCTCACTGATGCCCGCACGCAGAGATGCTTAGCATAAATGTAATGGCCCGTAATGACTCCCATAAGTCTTCTGCAGTAAAATAGGCTTTGAACCCACTGCGCTGAAGTGGATATCTTCATATTTAAAAAACCGTTACTACAGTGTTCGCTTTAGATCTGCCTTTTCTAACCCCTTCTTAGCCTCTTCCGGTGTTCCCCAAGGTAGCCACCTAGGTCCACTTCTTTTCATTCTTGCCATAAACGACATTGGGATAATCATCAAACATTCCCATCTCTCACTGTACGCCGACGACACCAAGTTCTTTAAGACCATTTCCTCGCTACAAGACTCTTCCCTTATTCAATCCGATCTCAATAGCTTTTTTACCTGGTGTTCCAAAAATTGCTTGGAGCTTAACATTTCCAAATGCCAATCTATCACCTTCTCACGTAAACGTTTCTACTTTCTCCACAACAAACCCATTTCTACCGTTCAGGTTATCCGCGATCTTGGCATACTATGTGACCAAGAGCTCAATTTCCGCGCACATATCGACGATATACATAATTCTTAAAGCAAATTCTGCACTCGGTTTCGTGAAGCGCTGGTCTAAAGAATTCTCCAATCCCTACGTAACTCGATCCCTATATGTTACCTTCGCTCGCCCCCTTCTTGAATACGCATCTCAAGCGTGGTCCCCTTATCAACAAACCCACATTTCTAGAATCGAGAGCATCCAGCGTTGATTCCTACGCTTCGCACTTCGAGGTCTGCACTGGCCAAAATTCTCTGTTCTTACCGCCCTTTCAAGACCGACTCAAACCAATAAATCTGAGTACGTTGGAGGAAAGAAGAAGGATAGCTGACATCCTCTTCATTCATAAACTCCTAACAGGTACCATTGACTGCGCCAACCTCTACAACTCTATATCCCATAACCCTAACCCTCGTAATACTCGCAATCCTCGTCTCTTCTTTCTATCCACCCCCGCACCTCTTACGGCTCCAATGAACCCATTTCCCGTATGCTGGGAAGTGTTAATTCGAACACTAACTTCGATTTCAACCTCAGCACTCCATGCCTAAAACTTCGTCTTCTCGGTATCCAATTACAATTAGTTTCTTGTTTTCCTTACCAATTTGCTCGGAAACATTTCCATCTTCGTCATGTCGCTCGCAAAATCACTTCTTCTTCTTCTTCCTCGATGGCGCTACAGTTCGAGGTGAACCAGGGCCTCAACCAACAAGCCTCTCCAGCCGGCCCGATCTTCGGCCAGCCGCTTCCAGTGCCGCACGCCCAGTTGGTTGAGGTCCCCTTCCACCTGTGCGCGCCACCTTAAATGCGGTCGTCCTCTGCTGCGTCGTCCCTCGGGGTTGGAGTCGAAGACTCTTCGGGCCGGGGCGTTGATGTCCATTCGCTCTACATGGCCTAGCCATCTTAGACGTTGGATCCGAAGACGTCTAACCAGGCCGATGTCGCTGTAAAGCCCGTACAGTTCTTGGTTGAATCTCCTCCTCCATTCTCCGTTTACACAAACGGGACCAAAGATTGCACGCAGAATTTTCCTCTCGAAACGTCCAAAAGCCTCTTCATCCGCTTTTGATAACGTCCAAGTCTCAGCGCCGTAGAGGAGGACCGGGATGATGAAGGTTTTGTAGAGGGATACCTTAGTTTTTCGAGAGAGGGCTCTACTACTCAATTGCCTCTTGAGCCAGAAGAAGCAGCTATTGGCAGGAGTTATTCTGCGTTTTATCTCAGCGCTGGTGTCGTTGCTGCTTGTCACTATCGAGCCAAGGTAGACGAAGTCCTTGACTACTTCAAAAATATAGCTGCCGAAGGTGACGTTCTGACCAAGACGTCGGTGTTGTGCGTCTTTCTTGGATGACAGCATATATTTGGTCTTGTCCCCATTTAGCCTTATACCCACTTTCGCCGCTTCTGCTTCAATGCTTGTGAACGCCTCATTGACGCCTCGCTTTGTTCGTCCAATAACGTCAATGTCATCTGTGTAGGCAAGCAATTGTGTGGACTTGAAGTAGATCGTACCTCTTGTATTGGCCGCAGAGTCCCGCACGATCTTTTCAAGAATAATGTTGAAGAAATCACATGACAGTACGTCACCCTGTCTAAAACCTTTTTTAATATCGAAGGTCTCGGTTAGTTCCCCTCCGACCATAATGGAGCAGCGGGAATTCTCCATAGTCATCCTGCATAGTCTGACGGGCTTGGCAGGAATGTTAAAACATACTGTCATACGCGGCTTTAAAGTCGACGAAAAGATGGTGCGTGTCGACCTGGAATTCATGGGTCTTCTCCAAGATCTGCCGTAGTGTAGTGTATCGTGGATATTCCTGGCCTGAAACCACACTGGTAGGAACATATCAGATTGTCGACGAACGGTTTCAGGCACTTACACATTACGGCAGAGAGGATCTTGTACGCGATGTTCAGGAGGCTTATCCCTCTGTAATTGGCGCAGTCATAGGGGTCTCCTTTCTTATGGACCGGGCAAACGATGCTGAGATTCCATTCATCGGGCATGCATTCTTCGGATCATATCTTGCAGATGAGTTGGTGCATGTTCCTGGCCAGCTCATCGCCAGCTGCTTTAAACAGCTCCGCGGGGAGTCCGTCTGCTCCAGCAGCTTTATAAGACTTAAGTTTCGATATCGCTGTCTTAACATCGTCTAGGTCGGGTGGACGGGATTCTCCTTCGTCTTCGTCCATTGTGAATGGGTCGCTCTGCCTGACGGCGGCATTTTGACTATCATCGCCGTTATACAGTCTGCAGAAGTGGTCCTCCCACAATCTCAGCATCGACTGTGACTCCATCCGTGTCCGGAGTCACAGGCTTCTGCTCTGGCTTTATAGGCTTGGTATGTTGTTTTACTTTTTGGTAAAACTTTCGAACGTCGTTCCTGCCGTAACATCTCTCCTTCTCCTCGATCTCGCGCTTCTCGTGCTCCTTCTTTTTGCTTCTCAGAAGCGCATGCTCCTCCCTCCTTTTCTGTTCATAGAGCTCGCGGGCAGCTCTCGTCCGTCGATGCAATGTGGCCATGTATGCAAGATCACTACCACACACTATTCTCATTCCCTGTCTAGCAATTAATCTGTTTTTCCAACAAAAATCAAGATAAAGCAACGCCTGTTCCGAATACATGGCAACATTCAAGCGACCGCAAGCAAAAAGCATTTACTGTCCCACAAAACCCCACAAGAACCGGACCAACAATAGAGGCATAACCATAAAGCCTGTCGATTGTCGGCTACCGCGTATCGCACCTGTTCTCAATATGATTTTCGTTTTCTTTTTTGATTGACCTCGAAAGCCAAGCACAGTCGCTGCCGAAATTCGCGCGTTCCACATAAACGACTGTCATTCTGGTTAATGTGAAATATTTTCTTGTTCTTTTGCCGTCTCCTGTTTGCTTTAATTACTACGTGAACCGTGTCAGACGTTTGACAATTTAGACCATGCGACGGATGCAATGGGGACGATTCGAACCAATTTATTGACAGCAATCAGCGGAAATGATATCTCGTTGACGTTGATTGCGTGCGTCATATGTTTGTTTTTTCGTCTTGACAATGACAGTTGTTGAAGTGAAATGGAACAGTTTAATGATTGATTTCGGGAAGGGACACTGACTTTATGAAAAGACTTTAATGCCAGTAGACGAACTGATTCGATTGGCAATCAGCAAGTCACGCGCAAATCAAAATAAGTCAAATTGTGTCAATATGACATCCACTTGAAATGCCACTCGAGTGTTCGTAAAGGCGTAAAGGAATTTGCCAATCAATTAAGTCGCTGTCAGAATAAGCAATAGCTTTCTAGCGCTGCTGCTGCATTCCTATAGACTGCCAAGTCAAGCGAACGTCTTAAAAATAATTTACAATTAGAGTGAGTGATAAACTCGAAGTGATTGCTGTATCGGGATTGGGAATTGTGCACGTACTTGTTTGAGGAGAAAATGTCAAAAAAATTTGATTTCCAACATCACCCTAATTGGCGCTCACGCCCCTACCGACGACAAGGATGACGCTACAAAAGGCGACTTCTACGACCTCCTAGAAAGGGCACACATATGTCTAACATCGCAGTTACGATGTTAATATCGTACTGGGAGACTTTAAGGCGAAACTGGTCAAGAAAGTCGCTTTTGATAGGGTCATTGGCAAGCACAGCCCACACAACGCCACATTCGAAAATGGATTTAGGCTGATAGACTTCGCAACGGGGCGAAATCTTCTAGTTGTTTTTTTTTTCAGAGAGAAAATTATATGGGCATTAAAAAGCTTCAAGACCTATAAATCGCCGGGTTAAGATGAAATGTACCCCATCGAACTAACACAAACTATGGAATGGACTATACCATGGCTAGAGATAATCTTTAAAGGATGCCTAGCTTGGAGACACATTCCAGAAAAGTGGAAGTGCGCAAAGGTAATTTTCATCCCCAAAGCCGGCAGAAATTCTCACACTTCCCCCAAGGATCTAAGGCCTATCTGTCTATCATCCTTTGCTCTAAAAACTTTAGAAAGGCTGATAGACCTACACATACGGCACAACTTGGATCCCTCCCTAATTTCTAAGGCACAGCACGCCTACTGTAAGGGTAGATCGGTCGAAACAGCTCTTCACACATTGGTGAGGAAAATCGAAAGATCAATCCATCTCAAAGAATATACTCTAACAGCCTTCCTAGACATAGAGGGCGCTTTTAACAACGTCAATCCGAAAGCTATAATAGAAGGGCTAGAAAAGCTAAAGGTGGAGAGGACTCTGATAGAGCTGATCAACGAGTTGCTAATAACACGCAAGATTCACTCTAAGTGGGGAAGCCTAGTAACTACCAGAGTAGTTACCAAGGGAACCCCGCAAGGTGGGGTCCTCTCACCGCTTCTCTGGAATGTAGTTGTAAACGAACTACTAATCAAACTGGAGAAAGAAGGCCTGGACGTTGTTGCCTACCTATCTACACTGAATGACCGCATGCAAACGGCATTCTCACTTCTGTGCAAATGGGCGCATAGTAACGGGCTCAGGATCAACCCAAAGAAAACGGAGCTCGTGCTTTTTACCAAAAAGCACAAAATCCCGGAATACTGCCCTATCACTCTGCTCGATACCAGGTTAGCCTACTCCCCTAGTGCCAAATTCCTTGGCATTATACTCGATAGGAAATTAACTTGGAAGAGCAACACAACTGAAAGAGCAAAAAAAGCAACAATAGCTCTCTACACATGTAAGAAAGCCCTAGGAAAAATATGGGGATTTAACCCCAAGATTACCCTATGGCTCTGCATCACGGTCGTTAGACCCATACTAATGTATGGAGTGATAGTCTGGTGGACTGCACTAGACAAGACAACATACCACAAACAACTCGAGATGGTACAAAAGATGGCATGTATGTGCATTACCGGGGCCCTCAGTTCCACACCAACGGCTGCGCTTAACATGATACTAGACCTTACACCACTCGATATTTTCGGTAAGCAAATTGCCACACACAACGGCCATAAGACTAAAAGCCAACTCGAAATGGGCGAGCTATGTCACTGGCCACTCCTCCATCCTGCAGAACAGGATAACTTTGACAGAAAACATGGACCACACAGAAGCCACCATAGTCTTGGACAAAAACTTTTCGATGGTCTATCCGGACAGGAAGAACTGGACCCGCCAAACTCAACCGCGCAGAAACTGTGTGGATTTCTACACTGACGGGTCTAAAACCAAAGACGGGGTGGGCAGTGGAGTTTTCTGCAAACAACTCAAGCTACATAAAGCACTAAAATTACAAGATCACTGCAGCGTTTTCCAGGCGGAACTGTTGGCAATAAAAGAGGCTTCGTCTTGGCTGAAGTGGAACGTAATATCCACCACGGATATTCGCATCCTTACAGATAGTCAAGCTGCCTTAAAGTCGTTGGAGTCCTATGTGTACACATCAAAATCTATTCCCGACTGTCGCAGATCTCTTAACGAGATGGCAGAACAGTTCAACATACAGCATATCTGGGTACCGGGACACAGCGACATTACAGGTAATGAAAAAGCCGACACACTCGCCAAACTAGGAACGAGGCTACAATCAATCGTGGCTTGTGAGGGAGTACCCCTTACAACCCTTAAACATAATCTGACCAATCTCGCCAGGGCCGAGACGAACCCGAGACGGGCACAGGGATATACCTGCGTCATCACCAGGCAAATCTGGCCTCGGCTTGACAGTCAACGCACAAGGAGTATAATCCCCCTAAAAAGAACTGACATCTACAAAGTCATCGGTGTCATCACAGGACAATGCCTCATTGGCAGTCACACACAATAACTAGGAATAGTTCCAAATGATTTCTGCAGAAGCTGTCACGACGAGGAGGAGGTTGAATCCATTCACCACCTTCTCTGCGCCTGTCCAGCTCTCTGCAATTTCAGGAAACGTTACCTAGACTCTTACTTCCTTAACAATCTGACAGATGCTCAGAAAGAAGGGATACTTGATCTTCTTAACTTCTTAAGAAGCACGAAATGGTTCCACGAATAGGGGGGTAAAACCCCCTCGTAGCTGCACAACGGGCCTCCCTGGCCTATGTGCATTCTTCTCAACTCTGGGAAGGCTACGACCCTACCTACCTACCTACCAACCCAGTACGCGTTTCCTTCATCTCAACATCCACAAAGGGACTTGGCGATCTCCAGATCAATCAACCGTCAACCAGATTGACCACATTGCGATTGATTGCAGGCACACATCCGATATAGATCATAGATAAGCTTAACGTGCACACCTGCCTTTACGGCTTAATTGCACGGTGGGCCTACCCACAATCGGGACCAAGACAAGCATTGGTCATTGTCCCATAGTAGCAAACTACTGATGGTTCAATTAGTGAACATGTTGTGGCATGAACACCGTCCTTGATGGAGACCGAGGCCTACCCACACCTCTTGTATCTGACGCATTAGACAAGTCGAACGTCAGACACCGACACCTCTTGCATCTGGCGCTATACAAAGCCCACGCCAGATACCATTTGTTCCCGCATTTGGGATAACCACAACCCCCACGAATCCTTCCTCATCCGACAGGGCCGGAACATCCGGCGAATGACTTACTACTAAAAAGTAACCGTATGTTCCGGGGGCACCCCTGTCCCCGTGGTACCAATTTTATTCAGAGCACATTGGTATTTACTTCGCAACTGAGGTCACTTACAGATAAGCTTCCACAAAAACTCGAGCCTGTCCACTCACCTCCTTTCAATTCTGAGTGTGCTTGGGTTTCAGAACACTCCGACCGGAATCTTATCCACTTTTTATGACTTATCGGCGATCATAGGAGGATGGGGTACAGAGGAGAGCCGAGCTTCACCTTGGTTCAACTGCAAAAGCATTTGAAGAATACCCCTCCATCTGATTCATCCACCTTTCCCACCTTCGTTATTGTAGATCTCTTAGTATCCCGGCATGGCATTTTAGTCGCCTCTTACGACAGGCATGCCTTACCTTGGGTCTATTCTAACCCCGTACCCGGTATCCGATATTCTGGATGTACGAACTTTCCGAGGAGCCAACATCTACTTGGACTATTATCTTGTGGCAGCCAAGTTACAACTATGAATATGCCTCGCCTAGAAAAATCGATTAAGACCAGCGGAATACAACTTCGCAATGCTACAATCGCAAAAGACCGCCAGAGTCTATGCCAATCGCGTCACCCTCAAGCTCTCGGAAAACCCTTCAACGCCTACTCAGACCGTACAACACCCGTTTTCAACTTCCCTAGAAAGTGCTGCTTCTGAGGCACTGAGTTTCAAAACGTCACCAACGTAGGGGGGTACATGCTGCCAGCAGCAAACCTATCAATAGCCGCTGCATAAAAGGACGAGAGCTGCTCGTGCGCATTATGAGCAGAAGAGGAGGGAGGTGCATAAGGTTCTCAAAATATAAAAAAGAGAACATGAGGAGCTCGCGAAGAGATGGAGAGATGGTATCGTAGGAATGACGTTCGGAGATTTTATCAACAAATAAAACAAACATGCCAGGGATATAAGGCCAGAACGGAAGCCTGCAGGGACGATAATGGAAACCTAGTAGTAGATCCGGTATTAAAAATCTGGAAAGACCACTTCTGTAGACTGTATAATGACGATGACAAACGAGATACCGATGTCAGGCAGAATGGCCCATTCACAACTAACGACGATAGCAAAGAAGATCTGGCTGGGAGCATGCACCACCTCATCTGTAAGATATGGTCAGAAGAATGCATGCCCGATAAAGGGAATCTTAGTATCGTTTGTCCGATCCGCAAGAAATGAGACTCCCTTGTCTGCACTAATTGCAGAGGTATAAGTCTCCTGAACATCGCTTATAAGATCGTCTCTGCTGCACTGTGTGAACGGCTGAAACCGTTCGTTAATAAACTCATTGGTCCATATCAGTGTGGTTTCAAGCTCGGGAAGTCTACTATGGATCAAGCGAAATGACTAGGCTTCTAATACAGTTGCAAGAAGTATTTCTCACCCTTAGATCTGGCTACAATCCATAAGGCGTTCGTTCGCCCCAAATTAGAGTGTAACGCTCATGCCTGGTCCGGTGCTTCCAAGACCTGATTGCACTTACTAGACAGAATACAAAAACAAGCCATAAAACTGATAGGTGACTCCAGCATTACCAAAACATTAGACTCGCTGGAACACCGCAGGAATGTTACCTGCCTCTCCCTGTTTTATCGTTACTACCACCAAAAATGCTCTTACGAAATAGCCAGTTACATTCCGACCCTTCAACATTTCTCCCGCAATACACGTCTCTCTAGGAATGCTCACCAATATACCCTGAAGCCCGCTTTCGGACGTACTGTCAAATATAGAGAATCTTTCATTAACCGAACTCTCTCTGGAATCTGGAACTCCCTGCCGGAGTTGATGGAGACTTTTAAAAAAGGTTTTTTACAGGGCGACACGCTACCGTGTGACTTCTTCACCATCTTCCTTGAAAGAATCGTGCAAAACGCACTAGCCAATACGAGGGTCACCATCTCCTTCAAGTCCATACAACTGCTTGCAAATGCCGATGACATTGACATAGTTGGGCAAACTCAGCCGAACGTCATTAAGACCTTTACGAACATTGACGCGTCTATATGGATACTATATAATTTCAAGGCTGCAGTTGACGCTGATTCAACGCATCTCCATAAAAATTAGCCTGAAGACACCAATTCGACACGATCTAGCCCGCCAATTGAACGGTTCAAACGACAACTCACTGACTTACTTACTCACTTATCAGGCCAGCGATCCATGGAGGATCTGAGCCTGAGCTATAGCAGCCTTCCATCCTTGACGGTCCCGGGCACGCTGCTTTCAGTTGTCAAGACCAAGATGTCTTACATAAGCGATTACTTGGTCTCTATACCGGAGGTTCGGTCTTCCTCTTCTTCTCGAACAAGGAGGCTCGGAGTCGAAGACCCTCTTAGCTGGAGCGTTGATGTCCATGCGCTCGATGTGGCCGAGCCAGTGTAGTCGACGGATCCTTGCCTTCCGGACCACATCCACATTTTGGTACAGCTCGTAGAGTTCGCGGTTGTGTCTTCTTCTCCATTCACCTTCCTCACAGACAGGACCAAATATCCGGCGCAGAATTTTCCTCTCGAAAGAACCCAAAATCAGCTCCGCTGTCCTGCTTATCGTCCAGCTTTCGGCTCCGTACAGCAAGACTGGCAGTATGAGCGTTTTGTAAAGCATGACTTTGGTCTTTCGAGTGAGGAGTTTTGACCCCAGTTTTACATTTATTTACATTTACATTTATTTATGATTCATTTTCAAATTACAATATTATTTTAGACAGCTCAAATCTAGTACAATTTAACAATTTAAAATTAAAATCAACGTTACGGAAGATAAGAGCTACATACATATATACATATATATTTCTTTCTCTCTTTTATTTAAATTATCTGCGAAGCCTAAAAGGCTTGTCTGCAGAAGACTAGGTACAAATTTATGATTCACTCTAATTAAAGTTTACACGTATATAGGTAACATAAATAACATTTTAGAAATATTACATATAATAAATATACATATGTATCTACAATTAACAGTCATGTTGAATTTAAATACAATTTTTTTGGCGCTCTTTAGTAGTTGGTGTCTTGTCATGTTGATAAAGGACGTTGGCAATTCATTGAATATCTTTGGTACCATAGCCTCGTAGGTTCTATGTCCATATTTGTTCCAGGATCTTGGAATGTCGTAGCATCCTTGTTGTCTTCGTCGTGTATTAAAGGCTTGTTGAGATTGCTTCTTGTACCTACTATCATTAAAGAAAGCTGAAATTACCTCAAGTTTGTAGATATTTTCAATGTTCAGCATTCTTATGTCTTCATCCATTGGGGTCTGTTGATAGTTGTATGATCCTCGTATAATCTTTTGTATACTTCTCACTAAGGAGAGGAGGTTTGTCATTTGCGGGGCTTGTCCCCATGCAAGCACTCCATACCTCAGATGAGATTCGACAAGACCAAAATAGCATTGGTGTAATACGGATGGTGGACAAAAGTTGCTCAGATGGTAGAGAGCATATGCGGATTGGCGTAACTTCTTAATTAGATGTTCTATTTGATAGCTCCACTTAAAATTGTAGTCCACAATAACGCCAAGGTATTTGTAAACTGATACGCTTTCTATCTTGTCGCATTCGTCAGTGTCCAGTAATTTCAGGTAGTTACCTGACATATGGAGGCACATTCGATCATGTACTTTCAGTGATATATTTACTTTTGGAATATGTGGAGGACGTATATGCATAGTTTTCGTTTTCTTTGAGTTGATAACAAGACCATTATCATGACACCAAGCAATTATTGCGTTGAACTCTTGTTGCATTATTTCTACGGCTTGATCAGCATGTTTGTGACTTACAACTATAGCAGTATCATCAGCGTATGCATATCCAGTACTTTTTTGGAGCACTGAAAGCATATCATTTATATAAATGATGAAAATAAGGGGTCCCAGTTTTGACCCTTGCGGGACTCCGTATTTTATATCTTGGTCTTCACTGAATTCATCACTAATTCGCACTTTAAACTTTCTATTGCTCAGGTAGCTCTGAAACCAAAGCAAAATATTTCCTCGGACACCAATATTTTGTAATTTTTCTATAATCTTTCTATGGCACAATGTATCAAAAGCTTTTTTAAAATCGATGAACAGGACGATAGAACTATGGTTTTTATTTAGGCTGTTATTTATTTGGTTTGCAAAGTCACCAAGCAATCGACTTGTGCTTTTGTTTTTGCGAAATCCAAATTGTCTTGGATGTAGAATGCTAAATGTTTCTACATAGTTATATAGTCTTTTAGCCATCATCTCCTCCAGTACCTTATCCACCACTGAGAGTAGTGAAATCGGTCTGTAGTTCGTAATCTCATTTTTCTTTCCACTTTTGTAAATTGGCCGTACAATAGATGTCTTTAGTAGATTCGGGACCGTTGCTTGGTTAAAGCTCCGATTTATTAAATTTCTCAATATAGGTGCTAGAGTTAATGCATTTGCTTTGAGATCTCGAGGTCTTATTCCGTCAATGCCTGGTGCTTTACAATCGTTTAGTGATCCAAGGGCGTTTTCAATTTCTATTGCAGTCACTTCTTCAAGGTACATAGATCTTCCCACTTGGCTTGATCCTCGACAAAATATTTTTTTGTCGCAATCGTGAACTATCTCCTTGATTTCCGATGATAGTACATAAGCAAATTTGTTGACTAAAGAGCTTATGTTCTTTTCATTTGCAAAATTTGCTTTCAGGGTATCATCAAGATTACGCGACTCTCTCCCTAGAATTTTATTCACTAGTTTCCAAGTTTCTTTTGGGTTACTTTTGAACCTTTCAAATTGAAATTTAAAATATCGGAGCTTGGCTTGACGAATTTTTTTATTGAGGTTATTACGAAAGATCTTATATGCTCTCGCGTATTCTTCATTTTCTTTATTGTTTTTATACTGCCTGTATAGTCTATCCCGCTCCTTGCACGCATTCTTTAATTCATTTGTCATCCACCTGTGTTCGTTGTTTCTCGGCTTATATTGTCGTACCAGAGTGGAAGACTGTATGATCTCCGCGAATGCATTATTAAATCCTTCGTAAAATTCGTTTACGTTGCTAAATTTATTAAGCTCATCCCAATTATACATTGCTATGTTGTTCATAAGTTGTCTACTAGAAACATACTGTTGACTGATGTTATTTTCAATGCTTGCCTCACATTTTTTCTTTTTAATTCCACAATATATCGCATAGTGATCCGAGATGTTCATTTCTATTACTGCTGACATTACGTTCTCGTCTGTAACTCGTATTAAGCAATGATCGATTAGTGATTTTGTGTCTCGAGCAACATCGACTCTTGTGTAAGATGAAATTACATTTAAGAGCCCTTTAGATGCTATCATATTTAAGTATTTGTTTACATATTGTTCATTAAGCTCAACATTTATATTTACGTCTCCTATGACTATCATATTTTTGCGTTTATTGAAATGGTCAATGTGAGTGCTTAGTTCATTGATAAAGTTATGGACATTTTCTTGAGGTGGTCTGTAGATTGCAATAAGTGATATTTTGTTATTGTTTATATTAATATTTACTGACAGATTTTCGTATGTCTCTGTCCTTTCTCTGTGCATTTCATATACTATGTTTTCTTTGAGGAACATGGCCACGCCACCACCCTTTCTTTTATTTCTGTTAAAGAATTCGCTGTTATATCCTTTTATTTTATAAAAGTTATTTTCATATTCATAAATATTAATTTCGCAGAGTATAAGTACGTCAATTTTGTATATGTTGTTTTCAAAGTACAACATAAAATCGTCCCAATTTTTCCTTAAAGATCTTATATTTAAGGAAAGACAGGATATCTTATAACTGTCGTTTATATAATATTCCATTTCTTCTTTTGTTTTAATATTATCAAATTTTACTTGTAGTACTTCATTCATTGTTTCGTTTTTTTTTTTTTTTTTTTTTTGCGTTCGTTTTGTGGGCTGCTACTGTATTTTTATTTTTTATTGCATATTTTTAAGGTCATCTTCTGTCTTTATCTCGATGATACTTTCTCCATCTTTTTTCCTCGCTAACACCATGAAATTCTTCAGCCATACATATTTCCATCCAATTGTTTTAGCTTTTGTTTTTGTAAGCCAAAGTAATTTCTTAAAGTGCGGCGAAAGGTGGTCGTTTACGTAAACATTGCTGTTCACGTATGGGGAGTTTTCAGTTTTCTGCAGGCTTGTTAACTCGGAGAATTTGATATTCTTTTTTGATTTGGCTTTTTGAATGAACTCCTGCTTTGTGCATTTCCTTGCGAAGCGTATGACGACTGTCCTCATTTGCCTGTTTTTCTTATCAGGATATGAGTATACTTCGTCAATGTCTTCCTCACGTACATTCACGCCCAGTGCTCCACCCGTTGCAGCAACAACCTCATAAACATTATTAGTGGCTACCGCTGGGATGTTTTTGATTTCAACGTTTTTGTCGATCTGTTTTTGCTCCAATATGTTAATGTGTTGTTGCAAATTTGAAATCATCACATCCTTGTCTTCCATTTGCTTTTTATAATGGCTGATTTCCTTTAAAAGTGTTTCTATTAGAGCGTTGTTTTTGATAAGAGTAGTATTGATTTCATCATACTTTGTAGTGGTGAAATCAACAGCTTGTGCATATTCTTTTATCATTGTTTTGGACAAGCCGAAGTAGCAGCGGTTGCCAAGGGCGATTCTATGCCGGATCTCCACTGTGGTGTCATTTGTGGAATTTACGTTTGCCCCGAGGTAGACAAACTCCTTAACTACCTCGAAATTGTAGCTGTCAATTGTTATATTTGGTCCCAGGTGGTGAGCGACGGATTGGTTTTTGCTTGACAGCATGTACTTCGTCTTGTCCTCATTGATCTTAAGACCAACTCGTTTCGCCTGTTCTTCAATCGCCGCGAATGCTTCCACAATGCCACGGCGAGAACACGCGATGATGTCGATATCATCCGCGTATCCTAGCAGCTGAATGGACTTGTAAAGAATAGTGCCTTCCCTGTTGACGCCTGCCCGTCGCACTATCTGCTCCAGCACCAGGTTGAAGAAGTCACAT
The DNA here is from genome assembly GCA_951905685.1 of Eumerus sabulonum. Classification (NCBI taxonomy): domain Eukaryota; kingdom Metazoa; phylum Arthropoda; class Insecta; order Diptera; family Syrphidae; genus Eumerus; species Eumerus sabulonum. Next base: position 15,937,851 of record OX645060.1, read on the forward strand.
GACAGCGCATCTCCTTGCCGAAATCCGGTGCATGTTTCGAATGGTTCCGAGGTCCTAGAACCGAGTTGCACGGTGCATTGCGTGTTTTTTAGCGTGGCGCGACACAACTGGATCAGTTTTCCCAGGATCCCGAATTCGGCCATCGCCCCAAACAGTGCTTCACGATGAATGCTGTCGTATGCGGCTTTGAAATCGATGAAAAGATGGTGTGTATCGATTCGAAACTCGTTGGTCTTTTCCAGGATTTGTCGAAGTGTGAAAATTTGGTCTAAAGTTGATTTACCGGGCCGGAAGCCGCACTGGTAGCTGCCGATTAGTGTGGTGCAAAATGGTTTTAGACGTTCACACAATCCATCAAGCCATCTGAGCCTGCGGCCTTGTTGTTCTTCAGCTTCTGAATAGCTGTGCCGACTTCTTCGATGCTGGGTGGGAGGACTACTTCAGCGGCTGGAGTTGGGATTTCCTCGGTCCCTACCACTTTCTCTTGGTCATGCTCGTTAAGCAGCTGCTGGAAGTGCTGCTTAAATACATCCACTATTCCCTGCGGATCGGTGACAAGATTACCCTCGCAGTTTCGAAGAGCCTGGGTGCCCTTTTTGAAGCCTCCTGCAAGGCCTTTGGCTTTCTTGTAAAAGGCTCGTGTTTTATGTTTCTCCCTAGACTCCTCGATATCCTTGAGCTGGGAGGCTGCGAAGATTCTTTTCTTTTGTCGCAGTAGTTTTTTCTCCTCCCTTCTTCTGGCTCGGTACTCTTCTTGCGCTGCCCTGGTTTTCCTCTGCGGCGCCTTTTGGTACGCCTCGTCGGTTGCTGCCTTTTTTTTTGCTCACACTCGCCATCATACCACGGGTTTCTTGTCGGGGGTGGTAGGTATCTTAAGGTATCTGAATGGCTGAGCGGCAATGCAGCCACATATTATTGGCATTTGTGTTCGACGTAGGCATACCGTAGAGTCTTTCGCTCAGCTGCTCCCTGTAGACTCTGGCAACCTCCGGTGTGCTCAGGCACCCAATGTCGAACCTCCTCCTGATGGGCTGGTGCAGCTTTCTGACATTGGACAGTCGAGCTCTGAATCTTGCTGCTACGAGGAAGTGGTCAGAGTCGACATTTCCCCTCTGAATGTTCGCACATCCAGGATGTTTGACGAGTGCCTTGCGTCAATGAGCAAATGGTCGATTTGGTTGGCGGCTCGACCGTCCGGAGATCGCCAGGTTGCTGTGTAAATTCGCTTACGAGGGAATCTTGTGCTACTTATCACCGCATTACGAGCTGTCGCAAAGTCAGCGAGTCGAAAGCCCTTATCTGTTGTTGTATCGTGGAGGCTGTGCTTTCCGATCACTCCGCCAAGGGTGTTCTCCTTACCGATTTTGGCGTTGAAGTCCACGAGTACGATTTTTACATCGTACTCCGGACAAGCTCCGTAGGCGTTGTCCAGCAGGTCATAGAAGTCCTCCTTGACAGGGTGTTCAGCCTCGTCGGTAGGGGCGTGTGCACATATAAGGCTGATGTTATAAAATCTGCCTCTGATGCGGATCACTGCCAAGCGATCACTTATAGGTTTAAAGTCGATGACCTTCGACCTTAACGGCTTTCCCACGACAAATCCGCATCCCAGTAAGTGCAACCTTTTGTGACAGCTGTAATAAATGTCGCAATTTTTCTTCCTAATCATACCGTTTCCTATCCAGCGTATTTCCTGGACCGCAGTCATATGCGCCTTGTACTGCGTGAGGATTCCTTCTACTTTATGAGCAGCTCCGGGAGTGTACAGGGTTCTGACATTCCAGGAGCATACTCGCAAATCGTGTTCCTTTTTCGTGCGTTGTCGTCGTCGAGTATCCGTCCGTCATAACTTTAGGTTTTTTTACGTGGGCGGATTGTTAGCCCGCCGCACAACCGCCATTCTGGTCGGGGTTTTGTCGCTGCATACGTTTGTTCACCTCCAACGGTTGTTGAAGAGGCTATCCAGAGGGCGCCGCGTGAAGGCCGTATGCCAACTTGACCCGGGCATTTAAACAGGGATCGTTGCTGGCATCTCGCCAGGTTGAGAGCAATCAACAACTTTACCCTGTATGTCCGAGCCCATGCCCTCTCGACAACTCAATACATATCAATATCCAGGCATTACCTGCCAGAAATAGAGCCCTGAAAAATCAAACAGCAGAAAAAGATCACCTACACATGCCTTCATCGTTCGGTCAGAATGTCCGACTCTTAAGTCAAACTTTGTAGTTAGGTTAGGACAGAGGAGGCCCACATCTCAAAAAGGACACACAACCATTCTAAAACACTTCGAAGTACCCATGGACACAGAATATATCATCCCGCAAAACGTGTTCACTAGGAACTTCGAAGTTGTTTTTCCATCCAGGGAGGAATGGGCTGAAGGGAAAGTCATACCAAAGGACTCGATCTCCCTGTATACCGATGACTCTAAGATGGAGTCGGGTGTAGGCAGCGGAGTCTTCTCCAAGGAGCTTAACCTCAGCCTATCCTTCAGACTCCCAAATTACTGCAGTGTGTATCAGGCTGAAATAACAGCGATAACGGAGGCCTTTGCATGGCTCAGGATCAATGTAATATCCGCCAAGGATATTATCATTTGCACGGATAGCCAATCTGCGATAAAATCCCTGGCAGCGGTAACCCACAAATCAAAGACATCTCTTAACTGTCGCCTATCTCTAGATGAGATGGCTGAACAGTTCAACATTAAAGTGGGTTCCCGGGCATGGGGATATTCCAGGAAACTGCGCGGCCGTTTCCTGCGTTAGGGTCTAGCACACTCGGGTACCTAGAAACACCAATAAGTAAAGCATATGATAAAACTCCAAACCACTAAGGCGACCAACCTCCAATGGAATGAGAGTTATATCGGCTTTATCACCAAACAACTCTGGCCTAAATCAAACCTAGGACGAACCAGGGACCTAATGGCAACCAAAAGGGCAACCCTAAGTACTCTGGTGGGTGTCATTACAGGTCACTGAATCATCGGGAAACACGCCGCCAGATTGGGAATACCCTCCAACGACTTCTGTCGCAACTGCATGGACGAGGAGGAGGAGGAATCAATACATCACCTCCTCTGCTCATGCCCCTCTTTTGCGAATCGCAGGAGGATCTACCTCGGCGCGCCCTTCTATGATAATTTAAGTGAGCTAGCAGACCATAAAATAGCTCAACTCCATCGCTTCATCAGAAGCGGTTGGTTCTCTGGTAGCGGATCTGGGTAACACGACCCATGTGGTATCACAATGGGCCGACTTCGGCCTACGTGTGGCCTATGCCGATCACAATAACCAGACCTAACCTAGGACAGAGGAGAGCCGACTAATAATTCGATATATACTCTATATATAGATCCACGATAGAACCCCGAACGCACTTGCCAGCAGACAGCAAGTCCAACTCAGTGTCATAACAAGACTTGTTTATCTAAGAGGCATGGCGCGTAATTACATCATTCAAACTCCCTCGAGTAAACAAGAGCCCAAGAATGGACAATAACCCAAAAGTAAACAACTGCCAAAGACAACAAAGTAGCAAAACAGAAGACAACAGATCAAGAGGAAGGAGAAATTCCGTGCTAATGGATTAAGGCCAAAAACGTACACAAGATTGAACAGTCATCCCCATAAGTATTGGTACAGATTGACAATATGAAGGAGTATGCTTAATGCACATTTGTCCGCAACCAAAGTTCAATGAATGGCGATCTAAGAGAACGATAATACGATTAATTACAGACAATTAACAGTACTTTGGATGCGAAATGGAAAGTCATTCCTTTGCCCGGCTTAAGTGGGTTTTATTCATTTAGTAGCTGGCCAATAGGGCAGGGTGACAAAACCGATTCAGATCTAGATTCTACCGGATTGCGCGTACGTTGTAACGTATTCATCTTCAATGCGATGACTAATTGAGACGGAATTGGAACGAAGGGTAAGTCTATCGATAGCGGCCTTGACTCGGAATGGAGCTAATGGAACTGAACTGAAAGTTATACTGATTGCGACTGCATGTCGTAGATTGATAACGTGGAAATGACGACCAGCACGTGCTGATGACTGGCGCTATTCCGAATGGATTTAACACGATTCCGCGTTTGTTGGCGTATGGCTATCACAGTCATAGGGTGGAACACCGTGTGCGACAGGGTCCATCAAGTTAGCAAATGGTTACAAATGGTATTGTGAAGATATGCTTTGACGTAGTTTAGAATTGTTCTATGCGACGGAATCGAGTTTTAAGCTCCCACTGTGAAATTGTGGTGGAAGAGGGGGAATATTGTCGATACGGGTGCGAGTGTAACAGGTCGAGAAGATTGTAAGACAGATGTACAAGGCAGAATTTGAGTTCCGACGTACCATGGAGAACACTAATGCTATGTTCAGATAATAACAGATAGATGGGCTAGGTCCGTTCAATCACAAACTAACAGTAGCAGCACCAGTATGTCATTGCCGCGATGCATACACCTATAGGATCAGTCCATATACGCTAGGAAAGGCATGAGCAGAACTAACCCAAAAATGGGCAAGTAGACATAGAACTCATGTGGCAAAAACTAACCTTGACATGTACGATTATTCTTGCTCACTTATGGACCGGACACAAGATCTGAGTAGTTACCGCATCTTGTGGCGCTATTCGTCCATTCAAGCATTTTAGATGACCGGGTTATAACGTCGACAACTAAGCTTCTGTCTACCTATTCCTTATCCCATATTTAACGTCGCTTATAAGCACTGGAACCGTTGCCGACTAAGGCAAGAAGCCTTAACCTTATGTCGTATAGGCAAATTTCTTGTCCTTTTTTTAGGGTCGTAGGCTTAGGCCTATGTTTACTGCCCTTCAAAAAAAAAGACGACTGACTTCAAGATGAGTTCGATAGCCACCCAGGTACAAAATATGTTTATGTAATGCACCTAATATGCACTATCATCATTCTACGAGGCCTCGATGTTAGCCTAGGTAAAGATGGCATCCTTGAAGGAGTTGGATACTGCGACAGCACATATCAACTGATCATACCACGGTTAACACTAGACACTTCTTTATCAATTCGGGTGTGCTAGGAGCCAACGTTGACTTGGTTCAGTATTTTATTACTGATTACGGAGTTGTGTAGAGCCACAAAGACAATGACCAACAGACAGAAGACCGCGCTGGCATATTCTTAACTGAATGCTCTTAATGCCTCTGAAGTATACACGTAAGCTTATGTGTATGACGCTACCATTTTTTCTGTCGGCTCTTGTTTGACAAAGCTCAGATAGCACTAAACTTGGATAGCTGGTACATAAACAATTAGCCCTTGGTCTATCCACTTAACTAGTGTTTACCGTAAACAGCAAGGTTTTTGGTGAAAACATATTGAGCCAAAAACGGCAAAGGCGATATAGACCATTTTTGACAACACCTGGGGTCTGTCAGCTAAAAATGTCCATTCGATCCACACAGCAACGATAAGACCTATAATCTTAGACGTGTCGATCCTTTAGTGGGGCAGGCATTCACCTTAATTCGTGAGACTCTTATCAAGCCTCAAAGAATGGTTCGCTTCGGACGCTTAGCGACTTTTACCAGCGCACCGGTCTCTGGCCTGAATCTCCCGCTTCCTGTCGTATTTATCATGGGGTGCACACTAAAACTGCGCTCAAAACTGTGTTTATTTTCTATCACTTCCAAAATATTGCGAGAGCTCAAGACCTCCTGTTGAAGCTTGTTTGGGTCTCGGGTCACTAAGCCCACTAGAACAGGCTTAGAGAAATGCCTATTAAGCCCGCATTAACGGTCGAATCCTCTGTGAAGGACTGAGTCCTAGCGTCACAAATGGCCGACAAAGCGTTTATACACCGATATGTATGTGTACCGAGGAACTGCGACCTTTATAGGTCTATTGTGCCTACTAGCCCGTTAGACGAGGGTCTCCTCCACTTCCCTAATGAAGTTGAGAATGCCCCTCATAGGAGCTGCCTCTCATAGGAGCGTTACAGCCAATGAAGGACCAGAGTCAAGCTTCTCTCAATCACCCGTGTTGTGTGTGATTTACTTTTCACACAGGTGAAAGGGACTTACAGTTTAATGCCGATTCCGAACGGCGTGAGTCGAGAAGTTTTTTCATGGCAAGTATACTACGGGGTGTTTTGCCAGTACCCTGCCGAGGAGGAGGGAGGGAGGCAACGGGATGATCCTTCCTGAGATGGCAGAAAGCAGCATACTCACACAGTATGTGCCCTGCAGTCGCTTCGTCCTCTAGACAGAGTAGACACTCAGTTTCAGACGAGAGGTTCAATTTATTCGGATGATATCTCAGACCCGTAAGGTAGCTGACTAGTTTTTTGATATCTACTCTAACAAGTTTGGGTATATTAATAGGGTGTTTGTTAAGGGGCTGTATAAATCGTTTCAATTGGACAGGTGTTTCGATTTTTCCCACTTGTCTAAGAAGAAGTTAATCTTAGACTTGGGCGTGCCGCAGAAAGGTTTAGGACCTATGTACCTTTCGCTGGAACCATTGCTGACGAGTTGATCGGCAATTGCATTACCCTTAATACCTTTGTGCCCTGGCACCTACCAAAGGTCTGTTGGCAAGCTCTGGGAGGGTATCATGGCATTCCGTAACGATTTTTTAGGTTGTGCTATACCAACTCAGCGCTTTAAGCGCTGCTTGGCTTAGTATATTGATGGTTACTCCTCTTATGACAGTCTCTAAGTTAAGATTGACGCAGGTTAGGATGGCATAAAGCTTGGAAGATGCTAGGACTAATTTCTAGGGCCTTCGAAATCTTCCGATTTGGCCCAAAGATACCGGCGCCAACGCCAGAAACCATCTTGGAGGTACCACCAGTGTACCACGTAAGGCCTTTGACGTTGAGCAAGGGATCACTGGTTTCCCAAGCTGTGCGGTTTGGGATCAATATCTCAAATCTCTTATCAAAAGTGAAGGTGGGTGGTAATGCGTCCGAAGCCCTGGTAATCATAACCAGCTCAGGAAGATGTTGCAGGATGGACATGTGACCCATAGGTCTACACGATAGGCTCGTTTCCGAGCGAAGAATTCTGCCGTCCTCTGCTTCTTCGTCCCTCGGGGTTGGATTCAAAGACTCTCCGGGCTGGAGCTGTGGTGTCCATTCGCTCTACATGGCCCAGCCATCTTAGGCGTTGAATCCGTAGACGCCAGACTAGACCCATGTCGCTGTACAGCCCGTAACGTTCGTGGTTGAATCTTTTCCTCCATCCCCTGTCTGCGTTTATAGGCCCGAAAATCACGCGCAAAATCTTTCTGTCGAACCGACCAAGGGCCTCCTCATCCGCTTTTGATAGTGTCCATGCTTCTGCGCCATACAACAGGACCGGGATGATAAGGGTCTAATATAGAGCCAACTTTGTCGTTCGGGAGAGGGCTCTATTACTCAATTGCCTCCTGAGCCCAAAGAAACAGCGATTAGCAAGAGTAATCTGCGTTTGATTTCGGAACTGATGTCGTTGTTCCAGGTCACTGCGGAGCCAAGGTAGACGAAGTCCTTAACTACCTCGAACTTATATCTGCCCATACAAACGTTCTGGCCGAGACGTCGGTGTTGAGCGTCCTTTTTTGATGACAGCATTTATTTAGTTTTGCCCTCGTTTACCGCCAAACCAATTTTCGCCGCCTCCATCTCAATACTCGCAAACGCCTCATTGACATCTCGCTGTGATCTACCTATTATGTCAATATCGTCGGCGTATGCAAGGAGTTGCGAGGATTTGAAATAGATTGTGCCTCTTGTGTTGGCCAGTGATTTTTGCACAATCATTTCCAATATGATGTTGAAGAAATCACACGACGATTCGGATGGAGCAGCGGGCATTCTCCATAGTCATCCTGCATAGTCTGACGAGTTTAGCAGATATGTCAAAGGTAAACATAGCGTTGTATAGCTCGTCTCTAATTACGCTGTCGTATGCGGCTTTGAAGTCGACAAATAGGTGGTGAGTGTCGACTTGAAATTCATTGTTTTTTTCCAGGATCTGCCGTAATGTGAAGATTTGGTCGATGGTGGTCTTCCCTGGCCTGAATCCGCACAGATAAGGACCTATCAGCTTATTTACAAAAAGCTTCAGGCGTTCACACAAAACGGCAGAGAAGATTTTGTAGGCGATGTTAAGGAGGCTTATTCCTCTGTAGTTGGCGCAATCAGAGGGGTCTCCTTTCTTGTGGATCGGGCATACGATGCTGAGACTCCATTCCTCGGGCATGCATTCCTCTAACCATATCTTGCGGATGAGCTGGTGCATGCTCCCAACCAGGTCATCCCCAGCTGCCTTGAAGAGCTCAGCAGACAGTCCGTCTGCGCCGGCAGCTTTATTCGACTTGAGCTTCGATATGGCAATCTTAATTTCGTCGAGGTCAGGGGGACAGAATTCTCGGCGGTCTCCGTCGATTAGAAATGGATCATTCTGCCTGACAGCGGTATATTGACTAACATGCCAACTCTCAATAACCCCAAATACTCAACAGTCTTCTAGAACATGACTATCTTTATGCAGTCAAACTTATTCTTTCCCAATATCTGTGTCCTAAATCACAGAAGGTCAACATAAATCCGTCAATCAAAGTTGACACCTATTTTATGACATAAAATCTAAAATCTAATTTACAGCTTGATCCCCTTCAATCACGTTCAAGTTTTTGTGGCCGACAATAGTGCAAAAAGCTCAAAGATCACCAACAACCACAAAAACCAATTCTAGTCCACCTCACCCGGTGCTGTATTAATCATACTCGTAAAGCACTCAGTACGCGCATAAAGCACAAGTGCCCAACAATGTCGAGTTAAATAAATACAATAAAAGCAAAAAACAATCTTTACGACTCTGAGGTAGGCACAAAACAATTACGACATTTTTGTTATTTGTTTCTTTTTTTATATAATAACTCCGAGCACTTACAGATTTATCAGAGTCACTGTCGACAGCACCTATGACTCAAGACACTTAAATTGTTTTGAGAGATTTTTCTGTTTGTTTTTCAAAACGAATTCTCTCTTTCGTCCTTATCCGGTGGTCACTTAGCTCGACTTGTCAACGGAAACCTATTTATTAGCCGTCAAAACTCGCGACATTAGCTAATAAGCGTAACATAATACCATAACATCCACGGGCGGGGGCTTACGCAATATGTAGATGCAGATTCGCATAACATCACCTAATAGTAATTCGAATTCGAATTCGAATGACATAATAAACTTCACTTTCGCATCTGTCACGCGTCTATATGAGGCTACGATCATCATTTGTTTTATTTTTTCTATTCCGCATTCCCTGCATTGTAGTGAGTATAATTTTCATTAAGAATGAAATAATAGTCAATTGACAGGAGAGGCAATTGCATGTCAAACCACTCGATGTGATGGGCCTGCACATAATCCGACGCAGTAAACACTGAACAGGTTAATTGTTTAAACTACAAATAGTTGACGTGCCACCGTTCGTTCAAATGTGATTTTACAACGCAACCCATTATTAATCCTCAAGTAAACGTCAGGTATACTCGGAAGCTGTTGATGTTAATGACAAGTGAGGCATTTTTCGAATATCATGTCAAACACTCATTTCGTAAATTAAATCGAATATCATGTCGAATAGCCATTTGTCAAGTAGAAATTTCCGTGCGGTTGACTGACTATGCCCAAAGTCAGTGACCGACGTGACATTCCACGATGTCAAATTTATATTCATAGACATAATTACCAATTCATAGTCATGTCCCTGCCATACACCATAAAACTTACTCAGTGGAGCATCGAGAGCGAGAAAAAATAAAAGAAAACTAAAGAACGAACAGCAAGAAAAGAAAACTTCTGTCACTTTCCCCACGTAGCACGAGTGACACAGCAAACCAAACTACATAACTCGTATCAAGATCTGGGACAGAGTTCACGCCTTATCGTCTATTACTGTCGATGTGGAATTTCTTTTTCTTATTCTTCTTGTCCCGAAAAAATGTCCACGCTTAGTTGACAGTTTGGGATGATCATTCCACGTGTGGGTAGCCCGTTGGGAAAAGTCACGAAAATGAAATGGTAGGCTAATCGGCACGTACATATAACGGTCATGCTTACTTATTTGTTCTGTCAACAAATAGACGGCAATAGATAAAAATGAATTGGAACGCATCTCTTTTTCAACTGTCATCTCCTTTTTTTGACAGCTCGGCAACTATGTGGCGCTGTTTACCGTTACTATGAAAACATTCTTTTTTATGACAATTTGCTACTTTTGGTGACAATAAGTGCACTAAGGCGTCTCTCGTCTAAGCTTGTCAAGCAAACTTTGTTTACACTGCAAGACCGTGTTGGTGCGAACCGAATGTAAGAAGTTAAACAAACGCAGGTATTATCAGCACAGATAAGGTAAGTTAAAGGAACGCATCTCAAGTTTATTTAAATATTTGTGCAAATAAGTTGAATTGGTGATGGATTTGCGATCTTTCAAGGTCAAGGAAATAGAAGAGAAAACAGTGCGCCTTTAGGCATTCGCGCGACTATTCATTACTCTAATGCCGACGCACGCTAGGCTGAAAGGTTTATTCAGAGTCGAGTCGTATATAATGGAGGTTATGAAACCCCTTTTCAATGTCGCCTGATGTAGATGAAGGCATGAATCACGTAAAAAACGTAAACTCAACTAAGTCGTCTATACGGACGCTCATCCACAATGACAATCCAGCTGTCACCCCCTTACACAAAGCTAACCTACTTGCCGCCCATTTCGCAACCAGTTCTCAGCTGCCAGCTTGTACTTTGTCTCCGCCTGTACTAGAGTGCGTCAATCAACTATTGACCAAATTTTCACACTTCGACAAATCCTGGAAAAGACCAACGAGTTTCGAAGAACGAGTGAAGAACTGTTTGTGGCGATGGCCGAATTCGGGATCCCGGTGAAACTGATCCAGTTATGTCGCGCCACTCTAAAAAACACGCGATGCACCGTGCAACTCGGTTCTAGGACCTCGGTACCATTCGAAACATGCACCGGATTTCGACAAGGAGATGCGCTATCATGGGACTTCTTCAACCTGGTGCTGGTACAGATAGTGCGACGGGCAGGCGTCAACAGGGAAGGCACTATCTTCTACAAGTCCATCCAGCTGCTAGGATACGCGGATGATATCGACATCATCGCGTGTTCTCGCCGTGGCATTGTGGAAGCATTCACGGCGATTGAAGAACAGGCGAAACGAGTTGGTCTTAAGATCAATGAGGACAAAACGAAATACTTGCTGTCAAGCAAAAACCAATCCGTCGCTCACCACCTGGGACAAAATATAACAATTGACAGCTACAATTTCGAGGTAGTTAAGGAGCTTGTCTACCCCGGGGCAAACGTAAGTTCCACAAATGACACCACAGTGGAGATCCGGCATAGAATCGCCCTTGGCAACCGCTGCTACTTCGGCTTGTCCAAACAACTGGGGTCAAAACTCCTCACTCAAAAGACCAAAGTCATGCTTTACAAAACGCTCATTCTGCCAGTCTTGCTGGACGGAGCCGAAAGCTGGGCGATAAGCAGGACAGCGGAGCTGATTTTGGGTTCTTTCGAAAGGAAGATTCTGCGCCGGATATTTGGTCCTGTCTGTGAGGAAGGTGAATGGAGAAGAAGACGCAACCGCGAACTCTACGAGCTGTACCAAAATGTGGATGTAGTCCGGAAGGCAAGGATCCGTCGACTACACTGGCTCGGCCACATCGAGCGCATGGACATCAACGCTCCAGCTCAGAGGGTCTTCGACTCCGAGCCTCCTGGTTCGAGAAGAAGAGGAAGACCGAACCTCCGGTATAAAGACCAAGTAATCGGGGATGTAAGACATCTTGGTCTTGACAACTGGAAGCAGCGTGCCCGGGACCGTCAAGGATGGAAGGCAGCTATAGCTCAGGCTCAGATCCTCTATGGATCGCTGGCCTGATAAGTAAGTAAGTAATTACGATGTCGTATGCGGCCTTGAAGTCGACGAATAGATGGTGAGTGTCGACTTGAAATTCGTTGCTTTTCTCCAGGATCGTCGTAGTGTGAAGATTTGAACGATGGTGGACTTCCCTGGCCTAAAGCCACACTGATAAGGACCTATCAGCTTATTTACGAATGGCTTCAGGCGTTCACACAAAACGCCAGCTAAGATCTTGTATGTGACATTAAGGAAGCTTATTCCTCTGTAGTTGGCGGAGTCAAAGGGGTCTCCTTTTTTGTGGATCGGGCAAACAATGCTGATACTCCATTCCTCGGGCCTGCTTTCCTCTGACCATATCTTACAGATAAGCCGGTGCATGCACCTAACCAGCTAAACCCCAGCCATTTTGAAGAGCTCAGCAGACAATCCATCTGCGCCAGCAGCTTTGTTCGACTTGAGTTTCGACATGGCAATCTCAAATTCGTCGAGGTGAGGGGGACGGAATTCTCTGCGACTGTCATCGCCATTATACAGTTTGCTGAAGTGGTTTTTTCGAATTCTCAGCATCGACTGCGATTCTACTACTAGGCGTCCGTTCTCATCCTTACAGGCCTCCGTTCGGGCATTATAGCCTTGAGACATTCGTTTTATCCGTTGATAAAATCTTCGAACATCGTTTCTGCAATAGCACCTCTCCAAGTTTTCGATCGCCCGCTTCTCGTGCTCTTTTTAGGGTTCCGTACCTAAAGGTAAAACGGAACCCTATTACTAAGACTTCGCTGTCCGTCTGTCACCAGGCTGTATTTCATGAACCGTGATAGTTAGGGTGTTGAAATTTTCACAGATCATGTATTTCTGTTTCCGCTACCACGATAAATACTAAAAACAGAACAAAATGAATATTTAAGGGGGGCTCCCATACAACAGACATGATTTTCATCCAAAAAATCCTGCCTGCAACCAAGATCTGTTATTTGATAAGGTAACATAAATATGTAGTCTCCTTCATATTTATATATACAGATGGTACGGAACCCTTCGTGCGTGAGTTCTACTCCACTTGGCCGGTTTTTTTCTCTTGAGAAGCTTATGTTCCTCCCTTCGTTTAAGCTCGTAGAGTTCACGAGCCGCTCTTGTTTTTTTTTTTTGTGTAGTGAGGCTTTGTATGCCTTCTGCTTTTCTGCATGAATCCTTCTACACTCGTCATCGAACCAGGTGTTTCGTCGTGGTGGAGCTTTAAGGCCCAGCACTTCCGTTGCTGTGCTCATTAGGGCTTGTTTGCACAGGCTCCAGGCAGTTTAGTGGTCTTATTTTAATGAGACCTAAGTTGCTTTGGTCTATGTTGCTTAGTTCTAATCGAAACACCATTGAAACGGAGGCCAGTAAATAAATAAATATAAAATTGGAGGATTCGTTAAAGTATTACAATACAGGAATCTTCACAATTTAATAGACGATATCTTGGGCCGGAATGAAGTATTTTTATTTTCGCCAACGTGTTTGGAACGTTGCTCTTTGAAGAACTGGTCAGATTGGAAGATAGGCGAGGAACATCTATTTCGGCAGGGAAATGTTGCACCCCTTTTAAATGGTTTATTAGTATCTTTCCCTAAATATCTCACCAGTTAATCAAATTCACTGGTGTTAACAACCAAACGGCGATTTTGTATTTAGGATCATTTAGCCTCACAGCTACTTGTTAAATTGGTTATTCTCCTGTTGTTGTTATGCCCGTCGCAAACAAAAACCCTAGTCATCCCCCTGGCTTCATCCATAGGTATACCCGTAAGGCCAGAGTATCTTAGTATATTGTATATTGCTGCGGCTAAAAATATTCTTCGATAATTGAATTTACTAAATTTAAACTTGTGAATCCGTTCGCCTTTATTATTCGCTGCCAATTTGTTTTCTTTTCATCGACAGTCTATTATACCCGTGATGATAAAATCCAATTTTCTATTTTATCTATTTACGTATCTTTTTCGCGACAGCATACACAGATAGAGTAACTTCGGGTATTGTGATATGGTCAAAACTGGGTAAAGTGATATACTATATCACAATACCAAAGATTTTGTTAATTATTTCCAGATCATGCCAAAGAAAGGTGAGATACGCAAATGGGATGCGGAGTCAATGAAAAAGGCTATTCTGGCGGTCAGAGGAGGAGAAATGGGTATCCTTTTGGCGTCCAAGACTTTTGGAGTACCATCTGCAACATTGCAATGAGCAGCTCGCAGTGATAATCCAATCAGCGTTATTTTAGGCACGCCTTTGGGACGTAAACCTGTTTTTAGCTTGTAAATGGAATTGGAGCTGGAAGGTTACATTAAGGAAATGGAATCGCGCTTTTGGGGACTAACTCGCAGTGATATTCGCTCACTAGCATTCCAAGTGGCAAAAAGAAATGGTATTGCGAACCAATTTTCAGTAATGAAAGAATGCGCTGGAAAAGGCTGGTTATATGCATTTCTACAAAGGCACAAAACAGAAATTAGCATCAGGAGTCCAACCGGAACGTCGATTGATAGAGCCAAAGGCTTTAATGCTGAAAATGTGGGCAGATTTTGTACTTTGCTTGAACAGGAATACGAAAAATTTAATTTTCCCCCTACTCGTATTTGGAACGTGGATGAGACAGGAGTTTCTATTGTGCAAAGTAGGTAACCCAAAATCTTGGCAGCGGAAGGAAAAAGGCAAATAGGTTGCATGACTTCTGCAGAGAGGGGCTCCCTTATAATTGTTGTCAGCTGCATGAGCGCAGGTGGAGCTTTTGTTCCACCATACTTCATTTTTCCTAGAAAAAAACCTTCTCCGGTTTTGATGAAACATGCTCCTCCTGACTCCGATTCTGCTTGCCACATATCTGGGTGGATACAAATCCCCATATTCACAAAATGGTTTGACCATTTTTTTGCGATTTACAAGCTCTTCATAAGAAAACCGACTGGGCGGTCATTACAGTCATACCCGAAATATTCAGGTTCTCGAAAAGGCTCGACAAAATGGTGTTATAATTACATCTTTGCCACCGCACTGTACGTACACAATGCAGCCTCTGGATAGAGCATTTATGGGGCCTCTAAAGACGTACTATAATGACGAAATCAGAAGATTTATGCGAGAGCAGGGCCGAAAAATAACCCAATTTGATGTTATCGAGCTCTTTTCCAAGGCCTACCTCAAAGTCCAAACAGCGCAGATTGCAATTAATGGTTTTAAATGTACTGGTATTTATCCATTTGATAAGAATTTATTTCAGGAGCAAGATTTTATTGCTGAAATGTCTGAAAATCATCCGAACGAAACACTTGAACATTTCAGACGACGAAATGCCCCAGAAGTACCAGTTGCCAGCACTAGTAGTGGTGCTTTGAAAAATGTAATCACACCTGAAGAACCAGTTGCTAGTACTAGTAGTATGGTTATGAAAAATGTTATCACAGCGGAAGAACAGCCAGAGTTTACTAGTCCTAATATTGCAGCTATGAAAAAATTCATAACACCTTGGCAGATTTCACCACCACCCAAACTTCAACAACCTACCAGATGCAGACGTAAAAGATCAGTCGCAACGGTGCTAACAACATCACCGTATAAGATAGCCTTGGCAGAGAGCATCTTCATCTTCTTAGTGGACGCTACAGTTCGGGGTGAACCTGGGCCTCAACCAACATGCCCCTCCATTCAGCACGATCTTTCGCTAGCCTATCCCATTGCCGCACACCCAGTTGGCTGAGGTCCCCTTCCACCTGTGTGCGCCATCTTAAGGGCGGCCGTCCTCTGCTTCTTCGTCCCTCGGGGTTGGATTCAAAGACTCTCCGGGCTGGAGCTGTGGTGTCCATTCGCTCTACATGGCCCAGCCATCTTAGGCGTTGAATCCGTAGACGCCTGACTAGGCTCATGTCGCTGTACAGCCCGTAAAGTTCGTGGTTGAATCTTCTCCACCATCCCCCGTCTGCGTTTATAGGCCCAAAAATCACGGGCAAAATCTTTCTCTCGAACCGACCAAGGGCCTCCTCATCCGCTTTTGATAGTGTCAATGCTTCTGCGCCGTACAACAGGACCGGGATGATAAGGGTCTTATATAGAGTCAACTTTGTCGTTCGGGAGAGGGCTCTATTACTCAGTTGCCTCCTGAGCCCAAAGAAAAAGCGATTGGCAAGAGTGATTCTGCGTTTGATTTCGGAACTGATGTCGTTGTTCCAGGTCACTGCGGAGACAAGGTAGACGAAGTCCTTAACTACCTCGAACTTATATCTGCCAATACAAACGTTCTGGTCGAGACGTCGGTGTTGAGCGTCCTTTTTTGATGACAGCATTTATTTAGTTTTGCCCTCGTTTACCGTCAAACCAATTTCCGCCGCCTCCATCTCAATACTCGCAAACGCCTCATTGACATCTCGCTGTGATCTGCCTATTATGTCAATGTCGTCGGGGTATGCAAGGAGTTGCGAGGATTTGAAATAGATTGTGCCTCTTGTATTGGCCAGTGATTTTTGCACAATCATCTCCAATATGATGTTGAAGAAATCACACGACAGCGCATCGCCCTGCCTAAATCATTGTTGACATCAAAACTATCGGTAAGGTGTTCACCGATTCGGATGGAGCAGCGAGCATTCTCCAAAGTCATCCTGCATAGTCTGACGAGTTTAGCAGAAATGTCAAAGGTAGACATAGCGTTGTATAGCTCGTCTCTAATTACGCTGTCGTATGCGGCTTTGAAGTCGACAAATAGGTGGTGAGTGTCGACTTGAAATTCATTGGTTTTCTCCAGTATCTGCCGTAGTGTGAAGATTTGGTCGATGGTGGACTTCCCTGGCCTGAATCCGCACTGATAAGGACCTATCAGCTTATTTAGAAAAGGCTTCAGGCGTTCACACAAAACGGCAGAGAAGATTTTGTAAGCGATGTTAAGGAGGCTTATTCCTCTATAGTTGGCGCAATCAGAGGGGTCTCCTTTCTTGTGGATCGGGCATACGTTGCTGAGACTCCATTCCTCGGGCATGCTTTCCTCTAACCATATCTTACGGATGAGCTGGTGCATGCTCCCAACCAGGTCATCCCCAGCTGTCGTGAAGAGCTCAGCAGACGGTCCGTCTGCGCCAGCAGCTTTATTCGAGCTTCGATAAGGCAATCTTAACTTCGTCGAGGTCAGGGGGACAGAATTCTCTGCGGTCTCCGTCGATTAGAAATGGATCATTCTGCCTGACAGCGGTATATTGACTAACATCGCCGTTAAACAGACTGCAGAAGTGGTTTGTCCATATTCTCAGCATCGACTGCGGTTCTACTACTAGGCGTCCGTTCTCATCCCTGCAGGCTTCCGTTCGGGCTTTATAACCTTGGCATGTTCGCTTTATCTGTTGATAAAACTTTCGAACGTCACGCCTGCAGTAACACCTCTCCACCTTGATGAAAAAACTCTGAACTGGCTTATGCTATAGAATTCTAAATTCGTAATATACCACATAATACACCAAAAAGCAATAAGGCATATTGCAATACGAGATATGTTATAAAAATTACGAATAGTTGTCAGAAAACTAGTGCCTATATCACATTACCCGAAGTTACTCTACGTAGATATGTTAGTAGATGAAGTATGAAATGTGAATGAGCTCTTGAGTAGTCGCTTCGCGACCGAACCGAACCGCACGTCGCATACACCTTTCGATAGGCTATTGTTTAGCTGTACAATAAGCCTTTCGCGGGGCTTTCAATCCGGCCCATAGTCCGTGCCTTGAATCTCATATACAAACTTTATGCTTGCGCACAAAGGCCCGAAGACTTCATGACAAATCGACAGAAAAAAGTTATGGTGCCTGTCAGCAGTAAGTTCGTGGCATAATTTGAAATCGCCTTTATGCGGCTGCGTGCCTGTCGTCGTTGTATAAGTGCGTGGAACGATGGAACAACAAAAAGTTGTTAACTTTCATACTATCGCCTTCGAAACGTCGCAATTAGTATTTCTTAGGTTGCCAGCTAATGCAAATGTACATTAGATTTGTTAACTAGTCTGACGACGAGACGGCGCAATCACCCGTTTGCTCTACGAATCGAGCGCGAATGTGGTATCGACCGCTATATGCGAGCACATATGTAGGTACATGGGAACATGGTGATCTGAAGTTTTGCGCTTGGCGTCATCCATCGACGAGTACGACCACTTAAAGTCGTCGTGCTGTCGTGCATGGTTGGTCGTCGTAGGCATTGTTGTCCCCAAACACTTGAGTAGTTTTCTCACGTAAGCGCTTTGTTTTCCAAATTGAACTGAAATTCTAAATACCAATCGTCCATTGTTCCTCGTCGTCGATTATTCGACAGAGCCGATTGACAGTGAGCCATTTCGATACAAGTTGCAGTAATAGAAAAAGCTACGCTAACTCCTAACTGTTACAGACACCTGCATATATCGAACCGTACGAGCTCGGACAACTTGTGCTCATTTTACGTGCATTCCAGATACTTTTTTTGTTTTGTAGCTCGATAGTGGCCACACATGCTACATGCTACATGCTGGCATGCACTGGTGCTGTGAAAACCCTAAAATGAAATCGCGATTTTCCCTCAATCTTTTCTTCCCACTACGAGTACTATAGCGGTTACATATCTGCTCCATAGTGGGGATCGGAGGGTATGTATGTATGTGGGCTTTCGCGGACTTTAGAAACAAGTTTAGCTCGTCACCCATCGTTATGGGGCACACTCTGCAAGTGCATGTTTGCTTTTATGCAATTTGATTGTTCAATTAACCTGTAAATCATGATATTTAACGGATGGCAGAGCATAGGTACTCGTACTATGTAGTGAATGGCGGATTTAGTCGAGGACAACACGTGATTTGTTGACCAGAGTTGAGGAATGTTGGCATGAGGTTAGTGGCGTCTTACTTTTGGCAATGGTCGCTGCCACATACAGTTGTTAATGATGCACGTTGCGTGACATTATCGAAGGAACTCGAATGTTTGAGCTTTAGAGTGGTGACCATATGGCGTATGAAGTTGATTGTTGATGTTGTTACTTAACCAAAGAGGTGATGTCGCAAGCTTGATTGATCAATTCGTAGTAGTATGAAATTCCATTTGATTTCTTTCTAGATTTTAGAGCCTCTGCCTGTAGGGCACGGAGTTTATATTGAAAACCATATAATGGAAATTAATACAAATTATATCGTGCAAGTCCTTCATGAAAGGAAGGACGATAAAGGTGTATTTGAAGTGGAGAACCTTGCACAATAGCGCAAAAAATTATAAGAGCTGGGGGCGGGTACCTAGAGATTTAGGAGAGCGAGTTGAAATACCGAATATTTGCACTCAGTAGGTATAGATCGATGTCTACCACAGAACACCCTTACAACAATCCTACTTTAGGCATTTCTTGATATTGAGGGAGTTCTATTAACATGTGATCCGAGTTCCTATGCAATAGACTTGTATACTAATCGAATAATTACTCACCGAACGAACCTTAAGCCTTATTTTAAAGCTGTATGACTAGCACCTAGGGGAGAGGGGAGCGAGCAAACAGAGCAAAGAAGTTGATTGCGTTTAACTTGGCAAACGCCAGCTTCGATCTCTGTCCCTGCTCAATCCAAGTTGATACACAGCCTCAGCGTGACCTCCCCTGGAGAGCTATACTGGCACCCGCCAGGTAGTGAACCAATGAGTGCAACGACCCGACCCGTTGTTCCTGGGGAAAGGGAAATCTGGCCCTCCAGGTTGGGGGTTGCGCTTAGGGTTAACATCCCTATCGCATAAAACACAAACTTGTTCAGAAACAACCAATAGCCTCGGATACGGACGGATGACAGAAATTGAGAGTTGGCTTTACGTGGGTACCTACCTTTACGGTTTAATCCCACGGTGGGCCGACCCACAATCGGGACCAAGAATGCATTGGCCAATGCCCCAGAGTACGAATACTCTGGTTCATTGGTGAACATGCTTGGGGACATGTTCACCGCCCTGATGGAGGCCGAGGTCTACCTAACACCTCTTGCATCTGACTTATTAGACCGAAGTCTCGTCAGATACCATGCGTTCCCGCGATGTTGGGATAAGCACAGCCACCACGATGCTCCCACAAAGGGGCCTACCTCAACCGACAGGACCGGAGCGAACTTCGGCTAATGAGTGTGCATTGCTTGCTACTATCACCAACTTTGTATTGACTTGGCGTTAGTCAATTTTTCATCAATGGCACTATGTACCTCTTTTGCTGTATTTTGTTTTTAGTTCAAAGTCACACACTCACTCACCTAGTTCACTCCGGGGGCTTCCTGTCCCCGTGGTACCAATTATTTTTTAAGTACTTTGGTTTTCACTCCGCAACTAAACCAAGTCACTTTCAGTTAAGCTTCCCCAAAAGCTGAAGCCTGACAACTTACCTTCCGTCATTCCTGAGGTGCCAGGATTTTAGCACACTCGACTGGGTATTTTTGAATGGGCCTCCAGACAGGCCCATATCATCATGCACCACCAGGTTCTAGGAACCGCTTGGGTTCCTTGTTCCACCATGCACCACATAAGAAAACCCGAAGGAACCTCAAGGGTCCCTTAAATTAAGAAGACTCAAGGAGTTCTTTTAATTATCTAGGGACCCATGGGTCCCTTGTTTGAAAAAACCATAAGGAATTTTAGATATTTAGGGATTTAGAGTCCCTTAACTCCCCTTCCGTCATTCCTGAGTGTGCCAGGGATTCAGCACACTCTGCTGGGATATTTTTTAGTGTGGGCCTCCAGCCAGGCCCAGCCATCATTTTCTACGAATACATAGGGGTTAGGGCCGCACCGCCTATGCGTTATCGAAAGCCCCGGAGGGCACCTCATACCCCGAAGGGTTCATCTCTTATCTATCTCCCAAAGGGTTTGATTTATCGTTTGATATTATCTTGCCCAAAGGGATACTTCAACCCCGAAGGGTTCATCTTAACGTCTTCCCAGGAGGGATCATCGATACATCATTTGATGCGTCAGTTCGTCGGTACCATTGAAAGAAGCTTATGCTTCAATCGCTTCAATATCTAGGGAATATCCCCTTTACTCCCACTATGGACCAGGCAACAATGTTACTATTACCTGGTCCATCCTCCTGATTTTACTCGCCTCTTACGACAGGCAAGCCTTACCCCGGGCATACTCTAACCTCCCCTAACCCGGAGGGGGCACGGACGAACATGTTGACGACCACCGCAAACGTCAAAAAGGAAACGAATTTCGGATCTGCAACTGGAACGTTAGGTCCCTCAACAGACCAGGTGCAGCCGAACAACTGGTCAACTTTTTGGACGGCTATAAGGCAGACATTACCGCGCTCCAAGAAGCGCGATGGGATGGGCCGGGCAAAAAGCGGATGAAAAACTGTGATATATACTACGGAAACTGCTACAGAGTAAATAAACAACGCTTATTCGGATGCAGATTTGTTGTTCGAGGCAGATTTGTTGTTCAGAAAAAAAGTCTTAAGCTTCCACTATGTAAGCGAACGCCTCATAACTATCCGCAAGACAAATCTCGGCAACATAAGTTTATTACGTGTCCCCCACAGAGGAGAAAGATGACTGACATAAAGACGACTTCTATGATCTCCTAGGTAGAACGTATGCGCAATGTCCCAGCTATGACACCAAAATCGTTCTAGGAGATTTCAATGCGAAGCTGGGTAAGGAAGCTATCTTTGAACGGGTCATTGGAGAGCACAGCCTACACAACACCACATCAGAAAACGGACTAAAGCTAGTGGACTTTATCGCGGGACATAACCTGGTAGTAGCAAGTACACGATTCCCACACCTCAACGTCCATAAGGGGACCCGGTGGTCTTTCGATCATTCGACAACCAACCAAATTGATCACATTGCGATCGACGGCAGACACTCCTCCAGCATCCTAGATGTCCAAACCTTTCGAGGAGCCAACATCGACTCGGATCATTACCTTATTGCAGCCAAGGTACGGATGCGAATTTCTCGGAATCAACGGAGTCGAGTAAGAACACCAAAATTTAACGTCGGAAAGCTGCAATCGCAGGAGACCGCCAGGATCTTCGCCGATCAAGTCTCCCTCAAGCTCTCTCAAATCCCGATGCAATCTGCAGAAACCATAGAACAGCAATGGAGTCGTTGTCAGACCGCCATTAGAGAGGCCGCCTCAGATGTACTCGGTTTCGAGCCACAACCGTCGAGAAACCCCTGGTTTGATGATGAGTGCAGACAGGCCCATGTAGAGAAACAGAATGCATACATGGCCACATTGTATCGACGGACGAGAGCTGCCCGCGAGCTCTATGAACGGACAAGGAGAGAGGAGCGTAAGCTTCTGAGAAGAAAAAAGAAGGAGTACGAGAAGCGCGAGATCGAGGAGATGGAGAGATGTTATTGCAGGAACGACGTTCGAAAGTTTTACCAAAAAGTAGAACAAACATGCCAAGGCTATAAAGCCAGAGCAGAAGCCTGCAGGGATAAGCACGGACAAATAAGAGTGGAGTCACAGTCGATGCTGAGATTGTGGAAGGACCACTTCTGCAGACTGTATAACGGCGATGATAGTCAAAATTCCGCCGTCAAGCAGAGCGAACCATTCACAATGGACGAAGACGAAGGAGAATCCCGACCACCCGGCCTAGATGATGTTAAGACAGCGATATCGAAACTTAAGTCTTATAAAGCTGCTGGAGCAGATGGACTTCCCGTGGAACTGTTTAAAGCAGCTAGCAATGAGCTGGTCAGGAACATGCACCAACTCATCTGCAAGATATGGTCGGAAGAACGCATGCCCGATGAATGGAATCTCAGTATCGTTTGCCCGGTCCATAAGAAAGGAGACCCATATGACTGCGCCAAATACAGAGGGATAAGCCTCCTGAACATCGCGTACAAGATCCTCTCTGCCGTACTGTGTAAGTGCCTGAAACCGTTCGTCGACAATCTGATAGGTTCCTACCAGTGTGGTTTCAGCCCAGGAAAATCCACGATAGACCAAATATTTACACTACGGCAGATCTTGGAGAAGACCCATGAATTCCAGGTCGACACGCACCATCTTTGTGTCGACTTTAAAGCCGCATATGACAGTGTTTATAGAGACGAGCTATACAGTGCCATGTCATGTGTTAACATTCCTGCCAAACTCGTCAGACTATGCAGGATGACTATGGAGAACTCTCGCTGCTCCATTAAGGTCTACTTGTCTAAGTAGAATTTGATCTTAGACCTGGGAGTGTCGCAGAAAGGATCAGGACCTATGTATGTACCTTTCGCTGGAAGTTTTCCTTGTGAGTTGATCGGCAATATCTTCGTGTCCTGGCACCCACCAGAATTTGACTTTGTTTCTTTTGGCAAGGTCTAGTAGGGCATCATGGCATTCCTTAACGGATCTTAAGTTCGTCCTCTGCGAACTCAACGCTTTAAGCGCTGCTTGGCTATCAGAGAGTATATTGAAAGTTACTCCTCTTACGCCAGTCTCTAAGTTTAGATTAACGCATATTAGGATGGCATATAATTCCGCTTGGAACATACTAGGACTCATCGTTATGGCTTTCGAAATCTTCCGATTTGGTTCAAAGATGCTGGGGCCAACGCCAGGAACCATCTTGGAGCCATCAGGGTACCACTGGTTTCCCAAACCGTGCGGTTAGGGATCAATATCTCAAATCTCCTGTCAAAAGTGAAGGTATGTGATAATGCGTCAGAGACCGTCTAATAATAGTAGAGCATATCATAATAAGGCTTGAGTTAAGGCAAACATCATCCCCAGTTAAGCCTTTGCACTAATCATTTTGCAGATATGACGCGGATAAGAAAGTAGAAACGACTCCCTGTCTCGATATAAACAAAGACAGTACTTGTCTTTCCCTCTGTCCATCCACAGCCCATAAAATGCCTAGAGCAATTGGGACCTTCATGGCTTTTGAGTAATTAAAGTAACTTTCCCTTTCGGACCTTGAATTGCAAAAATTAATTTCAATTTCTCTATACAGCAGTTCGCAATGGCTTTGAAGGCAACCAATTGAAATAGTTATTAGCTCAATCGTCAGCTTAATGAACTCGATTACAATCTGACTATTTAGTGAAAGTCATCGGATTAAGCAGGTCGGGACTTATCCCAAATCATTCGATTAGCAAATGTGTAATAAACCAATATAGATCAGCATTCAGTCATGATGTAGGTAATCGCCCATCTCTGTCTTGACATTATTTAAACCGAGTAGAAAAGGTCTCTAAATACGTTCCGCCACACCTCGATCTACTTACGTGAAGTCCGCGCGACGCGCTCGTTAAATATTTCTTTGACAATCTTTCCTATCCATCGCAACACCAACTGAGGCGAATTCCAGCCCAATGTCATGCAGGGCACGATTCATTTTTTGTTTTGTACAGAAAAACTTTCTACGGTTCACCGTCGGTCAATTGGACTACAAACAAACGTGATGGGGCTACCTCCAGTCACTGGCTGTTTTCGTTTTCCCAGCACGCGGTTGTTTTCATTTCAATTGGTCTGGTTACTCAAAATTTCTTTTTTTAGGGTTCCGTACCCAAAGGTAAAACGAAACCCTATTACTAAGACTTCGCTGTCCGTCCGTCCGTCAGCTAGACAGTTGAAATTTTCACAGATGATGTATTTCTGTTGCCGCTTCTTCCTCTTCTTAGTGGGCGCTACAGTTCGGGGTGAACCTGGGCCTCAACCAACATGCCCCTCCATCTAGCACGATCTTTCGCTAGCCTTTTCCATTGCCGCACACCCAGGCTGAGGTCCCCTTCCACCTGTGTGCGCCATCTTAAGGGCGGCCGTCCTCTGCTTCTTCGTCCCTCGGGGTTGGATTCAAAGACTCTCCGGGCTGGAGCTGTGGTGTCCATTCGCTCTACATGGCCCAGCCATCTTAGGCGCCGAATCCGTAGACGCCTGACTAGGCTCATGTCGCTGTACAGCCCGTAAAGTTCGTGGTTGAATCTTCTCCTCCATCCCCCGTCTGCGTTTATAGGCCCAAAAATTACGCGCAAAATCTTTCTCTCCAACCGATCGCTTTTCCGCTCATCCGCTTTTGATAGTGTCCATGCTTCTGCGCCGTACAACAGGACCGGGATGATAAGGGTCTTATATAGAGTCACCTTTGTCGTTCGGGAGAGGGCTCTATTACTCAGTTGCCTCCTGAGCCCAAACAAACAGCGATTGGCAAGAGTGATTCTGCGTTTGATTCCGGAACTGATGTCGTTGTTCCAGGTCACTGCGGAGCCAAGGTAGACGAAGTCCTTAGCTATCTTGAACTTATATCTGCCTATACGAACGTTCTGGCCAAGACGTCGTCGGTGGCATATATTTAGTTTTGCCCCCGTTTACCGCCAAACCAATTTTCGCCGCCTCCATCTCAATACCCGCAAACGCCTCATGGACATCTCGCTGTGATCTACCTATTATGTCAATATCGTCGGCGTATGCAAGGAGTTGCGAGGATTTGAAATAGATTGTGCCTCTTGTATTGGCCAGTGATGTTTGCACAATCGTTTCCAATATGATGTTGAAGAAATCACACGACAGCGCATCGCCCTGCCTGAATCCTTTTTTGACATCAAAACTATCGGTAAGGTGTTCACCGATTCGGATGGAGCAGCGAGCATTCTCCAAAGTCATCCTGCATAGTCTGACGAGTTCAGCAGGTATGTCAAAGGTAGACATAGCGTTGTATAGCTCGTCTCTAATTACGCTGTCGTATGCGGCTTTAAAGTCGACAAATAGGTGGTGAGTGTCGACTTGAAATTCATTGGTTTTTTCCAGGATCTGCCGTAGTGTGAAGATTTGGTCGATGGTGGACTTCCCTGGCCTGAATCCGCACTGATAAGGACCTATCAGCTTATTTACAAAAGGCTTCAGGCGTTCACACAAAACGGCAGAGAAGATTTTGTAGGCGATGTTAAGGAGACTTATTCCTCTATAGTTGGCGCAATCAGAGGGGTCTCCTTTCTTGTGGATCGGGCATACGATGCAGAGACTCCATTCCTCGGGCATGCTTTCCTCTAACCATATCTTACGGATGAGCTGGTGCATGCTCCCAACCAGCTAAACCCCAGCCATTTTGAAGAGCTCAGCAGACAATCCATCTGCGCCAGCAGCTATATTCGACTTGAGCTTCGATATGGCAATCTTAACTTCGTCGAGGTTAAGGGGACAGTATTCTCTGCGGTCTCCGTCGATTAGAAATTGATCATTCTGCCTGACAGCGGTATATTGACTAACATCGCCGTTATACAGTCTGCAGAAGTGGTTTTTCCATATTCTCAGCATCGACTGCGGTTCTACTACTAGGTGTCCGTTCTCATCCCTGCAGGCTTCCCTTCTGGCTTTATAGCCTTGGCATGTTCGCTTTATCTGTTGATGAAACTTTCGAACGTCACACCTGCAGTAACACCTCTCCAAATCCTCAATCGCGCGCTCTTCCTTCTTTCTTCTAATAAGCTTATGCTCTTCCCTTCTTTTCAACTCGTAGAGCTCACGAGCTGCTTTTGTTCTTTTATGCAGCGAGGCCTTATATGCATCCTGCTTCGCTGTATGAATCCTCCTGCACTCGTCATCGAACCAGGTGTTTCTTCGTGGTGGAGCCTTGAAACCCAAAACTTCGGATGCAGACCTTTTCAGAGCTTGTTTGCAAAGCTTCCACTGCTGTTCTATTGATAACGTGGAGGATTCAGGTGTATTGGAGAGCTTAAGGGAGACGCGATCGGTAACAGCACGGGCGGTTTCTGGCGATAGTAGCTTTCCGAC
The DNA here is from genome assembly GCA_951905685.1 of Eumerus sabulonum. Classification (NCBI taxonomy): domain Eukaryota; kingdom Metazoa; phylum Arthropoda; class Insecta; order Diptera; family Syrphidae; genus Eumerus; species Eumerus sabulonum. The sequence goes on from OX645060.1 coordinate 15,964,545, forward strand.
GTCATAACTTTGTATTCTTACTCTACTCCGTTGCGTTCGTGATATCCGTAAGCGCATCTTGGCTACTACAAGATAGTGGTCCGAGTCGAAGTTAGCCCCTCGGAAAGTTCGAACATCAAGAATAGTGGAGGAGTGTCTGACGTCGATCGCGATGTGATCAATCTGGTTGGTAGTCGATTGATCAAAAGACCGCCAGGTGCCTTTGTGTATATCGAGGTGCGGGAAGCGCATACTGGCTAGAAGGAGATTTCGCCCCGTAGCAAGATCAATCAGCCTATGTCCGTTATCGGAGGTGGTGTTTAAAGATGCTTTCCTTACCCAGCTTAGCATTGAAGTCTCCTAGTACAATTTTGATGTCATAGCTGGGACATTGGGCATACGTTCTGTCTGGGAGATCGTAGAACTCATCTTTGGCGGAGTCGTCCTTGTCTTCCGTGGGGGCGTGGACGCAGATCAGGCTGATGTTAAAAATGTAGCCTTGATACGGATTGTTATGAGGCGTTCGCTCACTTGCCGAAAGCTTAAGACTTTTTGCTTTAGTCCACCTTGAACAACAAATCCGCATCCAAACAATCGTTGCCCTCTCTCCCTATAGCAAGCGCCGTAGTAAATATCGCAGTTTTTCATCCGCTTTATGCCCGGTCCATTCCATCGCATTTCCTGGATGGCGGTGATGTCCGCTTTATAGCGGTCTAGGGCGTCCGCAAGTTGTTCGGCTGCACGTGGCCTGTTTAGAGATCTAACATTCCACGTACAAAGCCGAAGATCATTGTCCTTTTTTCGTTTTTTGCATTGCCATTTGATGAGGTAACATACATATGTAGTCTCTTTCATATTTATATATACAGATGGTACGGAACCCTTCGTGCGCGAGTCCGACTCGCCCTTGGCCGGGTTTTTTACACCATTTTCCACGGATACACCTCTTACGTGTATCCGTGAAGTGGGCCGCAAACGCACAATGTCCTAATTGAACATCGCATCAATTCTAATCAAATTAATAAGTGTGTCGTTCTATTGTACTAATTCGTTTCGAGACAACTTACCTATGTGCATGTTTACACGGAATTCGATAATTGGATTACAAAAAACGGGGGGAGTTTGATGGAATCGATTATAGGCACGTGTACATGTCCATTATACTTACTCGTATGGGGTCACATTATATTACAGCGACGCTATGTTACGCATGTAACGCCACGTGTAATGACTGTCCTCGATTTCTTGCAATTAATTTCGTTGTCAGATTAACATTCAATCCAGATAAGCGGTTTAATGGTGATTTCTCAGAGTTTTCTGTGCATGCTTTACTGAATCTCGGTCGTTAGTCACGTACGACTATCAATTAGAGGAAACCACAAAATGACATTTCATCCCATGTGACAGTATGCCGCAGTATTTAGTCGCTGTCACACAATTAATCGCTTACTTTCGAATGTGGGGTAAAACCAACAACAGGCGCGTGCCGAAATAGGGTTTCCCCGACCAAAAACACTTGCTCAACTCCGAATACACAGCAGAAAAAACCAAAAAACTTGCCAGTTACGTCGCGAATGTCACAGTACACTTCGGTTTTCATTGATTTTCTAGCGACGCAGATCCTATTTTCGATAGTAAATACTAAACTGTAATGTAAACAAACATTTACGCGGGAGATCTGACATGATTTGACAGCGAGCGTCATCCATATTTGACTTTAATGGGCGCACTTAACGACCATATTGGATAGCATATGACACTTGTCATTCAGTGTGGGCGCACGAATTTCATTCCGCTTTTTCGATTCCTCTATTGTCAACAAACCTCTCGTCTATCTGACGTCTAGAGTACTCAAGAAATGATTCGGAGCGATTCGAGGAAAATTTTTTTTTTGTTGAACGTTTCTGCTATCTGTTGGAGCACTCAGACGCAAATATTGGTCCATCGTACTCCACGGAAGACATCGATGAGAAGATATTAAACCTTACCAGAAAGCTAAATCGGTCATTTGAGAAGGCATGTCCTACCAGACGACCCAGTAAAAGAAACCACCCACCATGGTGGAATGCTAAAATGGCGGAGCGGCTTCGTATCTCTAGGCTCAGTTGGAACCTGGCAAAAGAGGGGGCCAATGAATGGTCAACCTATAGAAATAGTGTTAAGCGGCTCAAAAAAGAAATAAGATTCGCAAGAAGGACTCTTGGAGAAGCTTCTGCGGCTCTATTGAATCATGTACGGGTGCAGCTCGTCTGAGGAAGGTCCTTGCAAAAGCTCCCACACAGATGTCCTCTATAAAGAGATCCGATGGTAGCTGGACAGACTCAAACGAGAGCGTGCTTGATTCACTACTGAAATGTAATTTCCCTGGCTGCGAGGATGCAGGAATCTTCAATTCGACGGACACGCTGCCAAGGGAGTGTATTGAACATGAGACAGTCGATAAGATTTTTACGGAAAATAAGATTCTATGGGCAATCAAGTCTTTTGACCCCTACAAGGCACCGGGAATGGATGGGATCTTTCCGATCATGTTGCAGGAGCCATGTGAAGTCATTCTTCCATGGCTGAAGCGCATCTACTCCTGGTGCCTCAGGATGGGTTGGCGTTTTCATACCTAAGTCGGGTAAAGTCAACCACACTACTGCAAAGGACTTTAGGCCTATCAGTCTGTCGTCCTTCCTGGTAAAAACGCTGGAACGAATAATAGACTTGTACGTAAGGGAAGAGATTGGGGACGGTTATCTGTCACAATCACATAATGCGTACATAAGGGGAAAATCGGTGGATACTGCTCTGCATAGGGTAGTCTCTACGATAGAAAAATCGCTCAGCATCAAGGAATTCACTCTAGGTGCCTTCCTTGACATTGAGGGTGCCATTAATACCGTTAGTACCGACGCAATAGTGTCCAGCCTTCATATGGCCCAAATAAACCCGGGTGTATGAAGTTGGATTGGGCGAATTCGACGATAGGGAGAGCATGCGGAAGGGTGAGAGTAAATAAAGGTACACCACAAGGTGGCGTTCTGTCACCCCTCCTATGGCTCCTTGTCGTCGACGGAATGGTCAAGATTCTGGAGACGGAGGGTTTTAATGTCACGGCCTACGCCGATGACATTGCCATCTTAGTCTCTGGAAAATTTCCGCAGGTCCCAGCGATAGACTAAGCTATGCACTGATGTTAGTGGATAGCTGGGTCAAGGGGCGAGGTCTGGGAGTAAATCCGGCGAAAACAGAGGTAGTACTCTTTACAAGGAAAAGATCTGTACCAAGATACACCTACCCCCGTATGAATGGTATAGATCTGATCCCTGGAAAATCTGCCAAATATCTTAGCATAATCCTGGACTCCAAACTTAGTTGGTCACATAGGTCAAAAAGGCCTATGTGGCACTATATTCGTGCAAGGTAGCCTTTGGAAAGACATGGGGCCTCAAACATTGGTTGTACACTGCGGTGGTAAGACCTATCCTAGTCTATGGCTCGGTTGTCTGGTGGAAGGCGCTTGAGATAAAGTTTCATCTTCAAAGTGTGTCAAAGGTTCAAAGAGCAGGCTATCTGGCGGAGACGGGATCTATGAAGTCCACATCAACGGCAGCTCTTGAAGTCATGCTGAATCTCCCACCCCTGGACATGTACTGCGAGAGTGCCGCAACCAGAACTGCGCTAAGATTACAGGAATCAGGTCTCCGGAAAAGGAGTCCTCACGGACATGCATCAGTCTTGGATCGATGGGCCGTCTCGAGATTCAGAACCGTAACGGACTATGTCACCCGACTTCCTTCATGGGAGAGGAGATTCTTGCTGCCTGCAGAGCCTTAATGGCTGCCTGGGTCAACATAGATGCTGACCCTTTTTCCTGTGATATTCTCTTTGCTGATCAGGTCCGCCGCCTGCTGGATAGCGAAGACCTCATCTTGGAAGACACTGCATCCATATAGGTGACACCATATAAGACCTTAATCATCCCAGTCCTCCTTTACGGCGCAGAGTCTTAAACCTTAATAAAAGCGGATGAAGATGCCCTTGGTCGTTTCGAGAGGAAAATTCTGCGTACTATCTACGGTCCCGTTTGTTCAAACGGTGTATGGAGGAGAAGATAGAACGAAGAACTGTACGAGTTGTACAGCGACATCGGCCTGGTACGACGTCTACGGATACAGCGTCTAAGGTGGCTAGGCCATGTAGAGCGCATGGAAAATATAGCTCCGACTCGGAGAGTCTTCGAATCCACTCCGGAAGGAAGGCGCGGCAGAGGACGGCCGCATCATCGGTGGCGCACGTAGGTAGTAGGGGACCTTAACCAACTGGCCAACCGTGCCAGCTGGAGACGCTTGTTGGTTGAGGCCCAGGTTCACCACGGACTGTAGCGCCACCTAAGTAAGTAGGTAAGTAACGTCCAGCACAAGTGACATTTGTATACCGCACCCGACATCGTTAATTACAGCATTTTCTCCGAAACCAAAAACCCCACCGACATTTTCGTACGAACGTAAAAACCCCCATGAGAATTAGTGCGAGGCCATTAGTGGTCTTCAAATGTCATACATAAGTGCATTCTTACCTTGAAAGCAATGACATTTTGACATTTTAACATTCCGTCATTTAGACAGCTTGTCATAAATCTACTTAGTGACATTTATGACTCTCTGCGAACTTATTGTCACTCAGCTCATTTACATTACATCTCCCTCTGTGTCGCACAATAGTGCGTTGTTTAATTGGACAATAGTAACGAGCGAGTAATGTTCATACAATTGACAGATACAAATGAATGCGACGATAAAGTGCAGCCGTAGTAAGGATAATGACTACGTTCCGTACTATTTTCTCTCTTGGGACTGTGAAATATGATGGAATTTAATTGGTGCCACCAGGCTAATGGAGTCAAATGTCAAGAGAGAAATATCAATTTTTACGGAATCGCCAATTATCAGCGGCATCTGAGCGGAATTTCCACTCACGGCAGGAGGGAAAACCGAACTGTCATTCCAGGAGATCAATTTTGAATTGCTCCTGCAATGCAATGGTGCCAACAGGTGGTTTCTATTTCCGTCCAAAATAATACGATTCTCCCTTTGATTCCCAAGTACTCATAAATGAGCAACCAAGTGTTATTCGATCTTGAATAAGAAATCTGAAGAAAACGAGTATATGTACAACGAACGTGGTGGTACATATCATATCGCTGTTATGATCACAGGTCCCCAAGTCTCCCCAGTCAATTAAAGCGACCAGAATGCGGAGAAACCCAAGACGGAACAGATGATGATGATATTGAGGAAGAAGAATGCAGCCATCCGAAGAAGCCACACAGATGATACAGAGGAAAGGCAATCGCAGCGAAAGGAAAGGCACTTGGGCGCGAAGCGATGAATCAGAACTGAAACCGAAAACGAACGACTCGAAATACCAACCGAATACCGTGTACGCATCAACTATACTCGAACACCCCAAGCGGTGCACATGCATGCAGGTGGCTTCTTCTTCGTAAGCTTGGACCCTCTTGATGCGTTGATAACCTAGAACTTGTTTGCTCGTAACACATGCGTACAACGTAGTTTAAATGATGAATGAGCCGCATTCCGACGACATTCCAACTGTCAACCGAGGGAAACGAGCCCGAGACGAAGGACGAGAATGCGGCTAACTAGTTTAAGGGAATTGGAAGATTCTTGTTTGCTTTTTCTTTCTTCTGCTTTTAACTCGTGTTTTGAATGAAACAAAATATTTGTTTACATTGGAAGCGAGCAAAACGCAAACGAGTGGAATTCGCTTCTTGTTTTCTTGGGAAGTCGCCGACTTGCATGTCGCATTCAGTTGAGCGTGGGATCGCTCTCTGAAGTCCACCTGCCTTAGGACCGATATACTTTGATGTTTGAAAACGCCTTTAACGGCTGACATTCCTATGATTTGCAGGTGACAACATTAATGCATTGAAGACCTCACATTTGGTCACGTGAATCAAGAAAGACGGATGACCAAATATGGGTCATTGTACAGTGTGTGGCTAAATTGTATATATCAAATGGCAATTCGAGAGACTTTTTACGTCAACGCTTCGAGTAAGAACTAGTCAGTGAGCACATTACTCATGGATTACTCATACAGTGGATTAAGAGCTCTGATCGGCAAAGTTTGTCACGCTGACCCTTCCTAGAGGACGCACGCAACATGATTCGTATCAAGCCAAGAATATTGACGAAGGAACCGTATTTCAAGTGATAAGAAAGCGATCATTTATGACAATTTATTCGTAAAGAGGTTCCCAATAGCTTTATCTAAATTTTGACAGCTTATTGCTCTGACGTTGGCATGGCAAAGGACTAACAAAGGCTTCGTACGGGTATCATCCATCTATCCGACGGATGCTGGCCTGCTAACAGTAAGTCCCTTCCGAACGTCCTTGTGGTGCCATCTGGAGATTTCCTTTGAAAATTACAGATGGGGAAGGGTGAATGACGAGTTTCCTGCACCAAAAAACAGGTTTAGTAGGTTGGGCTACGACCTAGTAAGCCGTAACTGTAAAAAAAAAAAGCATACTCAGAAGCAACCACAAGTGTCGGATATGACGGACGGACTACATGTTGACGATCCCCGTAAATTAATAAAAAGACAGGAGTATCGGTTCTCTAGAAGGAATGTTAGAGGGCATGGGCTCGGACATACAGGGTAAAGTTGTTGATTGCTCTCAACCTGGCGAGATGCCAGCAACGATCCCTGTTTAAATGCCCGGGTCAAGTTGACATACGGCCCTCTGGATAGCCTCTTCAACAACCGTTGGGAGGTGAACAAACATATGCAGCGACAAAACTCCGACCAGAATGGCGGTTGGGTTATGAATCGGAGGATACACGGACGGATACTCGACGACGACAACGTACGAAAAAGGAACACGATTTGCGAGTATGCTCCTGGAATGTCAGAACCCTGTACACTCCCGGAGCTGCTCATAAACTAGAAGGAATCCTCACGCAGTACAAGGCGGTACTGGAAATACGCTAGATAGGAAACGGCATGATTAGGAAGAAAAATTGCGACATTTCTTACAGCTGTCACAAAAGGTTGCACTTACTGGGATGCGGATTTGTCGTGGGAAAGCGGTTAAGGTCGAAGGTCATCGACTTTAAACCTATAAGTGATCGCCTGGCTGTGATCCGCATCAGAGGCAGATTTTATAACATCAGCCTTATATGTGCACACGCCCCTACCGACGAGGCTGAAGACCCTATCAAGGAGGACTTCTATGACCTCCTGGACAACGCCTACGGAGCTTGTCCGGAGTACGACGTAAAAATCGTGCTCGGTGACTTCAACGCCAAAATCGGTAAGGAAAACACCCTTGGCGGAGTGATCGGAAAGCACAGCCTCCACGATACAACAACAGATAACGGCTTCCGACTCGCTGACTTTGCGACAGCTCGTAATGCGGTGATAAGTAGCACAAGATTCCCTCGCAAGCGAATCCACACAGCAGCCTGGCGATCTCCGGACGGTCGAACCGCCAACCAAATCGACCATGTGCTCATTGACGCAAGGCACTCGTCAAACATCCTGGATGTGCGAACATTCAGAGGGGCAAATGTCGACTCTGACTACTTCCTCGTAGCAGCAAGATTCAGAGCTCGACTGTGCAATGTCAGAAAGCTGCACCAGCGCATCAGGAGGAGGTTCAACATTGGGCGCCTGAGCACACCGGAGGTTGCCAGAGTCTACAGGGAGCAGCTGAGCGAAAGACTCTACGGTATGCCTACGTCGAACACAAATGCCAATAATATGTGGCTGCATTGCCGCTCAGCCATTCAGGAAGTAGCCAAAACCACCTTAAGATACCTACCACCCCCGACAAGAAACCCGTGGTATGATGGCGAGTGTGAGCAGAAAAAGGTAGCAACCGACGAGGCGTACCAAAAGGCGCTGCAGAGGAATACCAGGGTAGCGCAAACTTTTGAAATGTACACATAGGACTCCAGCGATTTCAGGGCTGCTGACTGTCTGTGAGGATTCGAATTTCCGTAGTAGATATTGCATTTCACTTCAGCCAAGACAATGGCTCCTTTATTGCCAACAGCTCCGCCTGAAAAACGCTGCAATGCTTCGGCAATTTTAGAGCTTGGCTCAGGTTTGATTGTTTGCGGTATACTTCACTGCCCAAGCCGTTTTTGGTTTTTGACCCGTCGATGTAGAAGTCCACGCAGCTTTTGCGAGGTTGCGGAGCCAGTTCCGCCTGTCCGGGTATGTTATTTTCAATTTCTTCTCAAAAACTGTGGTGGGCTTAATGTGGTCAAAGCTTTCCGCCAAGGCTATCCTGTTTTTCAGGATGGAGGAGTGGCCAGTAATGTAGCTCGTCCATTGTGAGCTTGCTTTTAATCTGGTTGCCGTGTATGTGGCTATTTGCTTGCCAAATATATCGAGTGGTTTTAAGTGGAGTATCATGTTGAGCGCTACCGTTGGAGTGGACCTTAGGGCCCTTGCGATGCACATGCATGCCAGCCTCTGTACCTTCTCGAATCGCTTATGGTATTTTGCTTTGTCCAGTGCAGTCCACTTGACTACCACTCTACACATTAGAATAGGTCTAACTATTGTAATATATAGCCATAGGATAAGCTTAGAGTTGAATTACCCTAAAGCTTTCTTAAATGTCTAGAGAGCTATGGTTGCTTTTTTGCACGCTTGATTGTGTTGTCCTTCCAAGTTAGTTTCCTATCTAGTACTATGCCAAGGTATTTGGCACTAGAAGAGTAGGTTAACCTTGGTGTCAAGTAGAGTATTTGGGCATGTTTCCGGGATCTTATGATTTCTGGTGAACACCACAAGCGGGGGTTTATCCCGCGCTCATTGCGTTGTGCCCATTTGCACAGTATGGAGAATGCCTTACACGAACAATTATTCAGTGTGGATAGGTCGTGGTGTGGTCGTCTGCGTAGGCTATAACATCGACGCCTTCTATCTCCAGTTTGGTCAGCAGTTTATTTGCAACTATGTACATTCCAGAGAAGTAGGACCCTAGCTGAAGGGGTTCCTCTGACAACTGATTTGAATGTTACTTGGCTGCCCCATTTAGAGTAGATGTTGCGTGTTGAAAGTAACTCGCCAATCAACTTTATCAAAGTCCTCTCCACTTTTAAATGTTCTAGCCCTTCCATTATTGCTTTCGAAGTGACGTTGTTGAAGGCGTCCTCTATATCTAGAAAGGCTGCTAAGGTGTATTCTTTAAGATGGATTGATCTCTCAACCAGTGTATGTATGTAAGTCTGTTTCGACAGAATTACCATTGCAGTAGACGTGCTTTGCCTTGGAAATTAGGGATGGATCGAGGTTGTGGCGTATATGTCTATCAGACAGATAGGCCTAAGATCCCTGGGAGTGGTGTAGGAGCTTCTGCCGGCCTTGGGGATAGAGAGTACCCTTGCAGACTTCCACTTTTGTGGAATGTATCTCCAAGCTAAGCAGCCTTTAAATATAGTGCCATGGCAGTGAACAGGTTGGCCGAGAACTATGTAAGAAGATACCTTAAGCAAAAAAACTACGAATATTTTCAACGAGGGCCTTAGCATATTTTCAATAAGAACCCCCCGAAACAACCATGGTGTTTTCAAGGAATAAAGATTCAATAGAAGTGTGACTTACCGTTATCCAGTTCAATACAAAATTTCCCAAGATATGCCTCCTGCAAAAGAGACAAGAAACGAATTTTAATTAAGTTGCAACGAATAGAAAACGCAAATATTTTCTTTCTTAATTTGAATCAATCATTTCTGCCAATTTGACAAGTGGAAGCCAGCGGAGTTGCTGTCAATCAATACCTCCATGTCAATGTCAAAGGTTAGAGCCGCTCTGACCAAAAACAAAAAAAAATCGAATTGTCCCAACTGGATGGCAAAGGACTAACAAATGCCTCGTAGGGGCAGCATCTATCCGACGGATGCTGGCCTGCTAAAAAGCGAGAAGAGCCACCGCAGTCGAACATCTGTTAGTAAGTCCCATCCCCACCTCCTCGTGGTGCCATCTGGAGATTTCCAATGGAAATTGCAGACGGGGAAGGGCGAACCTCCTGCGCCAAAAACAAGATTAGTCGGTTGGGCTACGGCCCAGTAAGTCGTAACCGTAAAAAACCCACAAACTCCGAAACAACCACAAGCTTCGGATATAACGGACCGGATTTATGTTGACGACCCTTGCAAAAAACGAAAAAAGGACAATGATCTTCGGCTTTGTACGTGGAATGTTAGGTCCCTAAACAGGCCACGTACAGCCGAACAACTTGCGGATGCCCTAGACAGCTATAAGGCGATCATTACCGCCATCCAGGAAATGCTATGGAATGGACCGGGTATAAAGCGGATGAAAAACTGCGATATTTACTACGGCGACTGTTATAGGGAGAGAGGGCAACGTTTGTTTGGATGCGGATTTGTTGTGCATGTGAGCGAACGCCTCATAACAATCCGTATCAAGGCTACATTTTTTAACATCAGCCTGATCTGCGTCCACGCCCCCACGGAAGACAAGGATGACTCCGCCAAAGATGAGTTCTACGATCTCCTAGACAGAACGTATGCCCAATGTCCCAGCTATGACATCAAAATTGTACTAGGAGACTTCAATGCTCAGCTGGGTAAGGAAAGCATCTTTGAACGAGTCATCGGCAAACATAGCCTACACGACCCCACCTCCGATAACGGACACAGGCTGATTGATCTTGCTACGGGGCGAAATCTCTTTCTAGTCAGTACGCGCTTCCCGCACCTCGACATACACAAAGGCACCTGGCGGTCTTTTGATCAATCGACTACCAACCAGATTGATCACATCGCGATCGACGTCAGACACTCCTCCACTATTCTTGATGTTCGAACTTTCCAAGGGGCTAACATCGACTCGGACCACTATTTTGTAGTAGCCAAGATGCGCTTACGGATATCACGAACGCAACGGAGTAGAGTAAGAATACAAAGTTATGACGTCGGAAAGCTACTGTCGCCAGAAACCGCTCGTGCTTTTACCGATCGCGTCTCCCTTAAGCTCTCCAATACACCTCAACCCTCCACGCTATTAATAGAACAGCAGTGGAACCTTTGCAAACAAGCCCTGAAAAGCTCTGCATCCGAAGTTTTGGGTTTCAAGGCTCCACCACGAAGAGACACCTGGTTCGATGACGAGTGCAGGAGGATTCATACAGCGAAGCAGGATGCATATAAGGCCTCGCTGCATAAAAGAACAAGAGCAGCTCGTGAGCTCTACGAGTTAGAAAAAAGGGAGGAGCATAAGCTTCTCAGAACAAAGAAGAAAGAGCACGAGAAGCGCGCGATTGAGGATTTGGAGAGGTGTTACTGCAGGCGTGACGTTCGAAAGATTTATCAACAGATAAAGCGAACATGCCAAGGTTATAAGGCAGAATGATCCATTTCTAATCGACGGAGACCACAGAGAATTCTGTCTCCCTGACCTCGACGAAGTTAAGATTGCCATATCGAAGCTCAAGTCGAATAAAGCTGCTGGCACAGACGGACTGTCAGCTGAGCTCTTCGAGGCAGCTGGAGATGACCTGGTTAGGAGCATGCACCAGCTTATCTGCGCCAACTACAGAGGAATAAGCCTCCTTAGCATCGCCTACAAAATCTTCTCTGCCGTCTGAAGCCTTTTGTAAATAAGCTGATAGGTTCTTATCAGTGCGGATTCAGGCCAGGGAAGTCCACCATCGACCAAATCTTCACACTACGGCAGATCCTGGAAAAAAACAATGAATTTTAAGTCGACACTCACCACCTATTTGTCGACTTCAAAGCCGCATACGACAGCGTAATTAGAGACGAGCTATACAACGCTATGTCTACCTTTGACATAGATGCTAAAGTCGTCCGACTATGCAGGATGACTTTTGAGAATGCTCGCTGCTCCATCCGAATCGGTGAACACCTTACCGATAGTTTCAATGTCAAATAAGGATTTAGGCAGGGCGACGCGCTGTCGTGTGATTTGTTCAACATCGTATTGGAGATGATTGTGCAAAAATCACTGGCCAATACAAGTGGCACAACCTATTTCAAATCCTCGCAACTCCCTGCATACGCCGACGATATGGACATAATAGGTAGATCACAGCGAGATGTCAATGAGGCGTTTGCGGGTATTGAGATGGAGGCGGCGAAAATGGGTTTGGCGGTAAACGAGGGCAAAACTAAATATATGCCACCGACGTCTCGGCCAGAACGTTTGTATTGGCAGATATAAGTTCGAGGTAGTTAAGGACTTCGTCTACCTTGGCTCCGCAGTGACCTGGAACAACGACATCAGTTCCGAAATCAATCGCAGAATCACTTTTGCCAATCGCTGTTTCTTTGGGCTCAGGAGGCAACTGAGTAATAGAGCCCTCTCCCGAACGACAAAGTTGACTCTATATAAGACCCTTATCATCCCGGTCCTGTTGTACGGCGCAGAAGCATGGACACTATCAAAAGCGGATGAGGAGGCCCTTGGTCGGTTCGAGAGAAAGATTTTGCGCGTGATTTTTGGGCCTATAAACGCAGACGGGGGATGGAGGAGAAGATTCAACCACGAACAATACGGGCTGTACAGCAACATGAGCCTAGTCAGGCGTCTACGGATTCAACGCCTAAGATGGCTGAGCCATGTAGAGTGAATGGACACCACAGCTCCAGCCCGGAGAGTCTGAATCCAACCCCGAGGGACGAAGAAACAGAGGACGGCCGCACACAGGTGGAAGGGGACCTCAACCAACTGGGTGTGCGGCAATGGAAAAGGCTAGCGAAATATCGTGCTAGATGGAGCGGCATGTTGGTTGAGGCCCAGGTTCACCCCGAACTGTAGCGCCCACTAAGAAGAAGAAGAATTGTCCCAACTTCAGTATAAGAATACTTCTTGAGTAAGCATGCTCGTAAGCAAAGCATGTCCAGTTTAGAGAGTTAGAGGAGATGCCGATGGACTGACCTTAAATGCTTGCAGGGAATTCCAGATCCGTGTGGTCCGGTTAATAAAAGATTCTCTATATTTGACGGTACGTCCGAAAGCAGGCTTCAGGGTATATTGGTGAGCATTATAGTGAGAGCGCCGTGGCGCAGTGGGTAGTGTGTTGGCCTCTGACGCCGATGGCACTGGACCGAATCCCGACAACAGCTATGTCATCGAACGTGCTTTTCACAGTCCTTCTGCTTAGCAGGGTACTGACAAAACCCCCTGTAGCATATTTGTCAAGAAAAGCTTATCGAACCTCGCCGTTCGGAACGGGCAATAAACTGTAGGCCCCTTCCACCTATTGCAAAATAAAATCACACACAACATGGGTGATTGAGAGAAGCTCGGCTTTGGTCCCTCATAGGCTGTAACGCCAACATACGTACATACATTATAGAGAGACGAGTGTTGCGGGAGAAATGTTGAAGGGGCGGAATGCACCTGGCTATTTCATCAGAGCGTTTTTGGTGGAAGTAACTATAAAACAGGGAGAGGCAGGCAACATTCCTGCGGTGTTCCACCGAGTCTAATCTTTTGGTAATGCTGGAGTCACCAGTCAGTTTTATAGCGCGTTTTTGTATTCTATCTAGCAGGTGAAATGGGGTCTTGGAAGCACCGGACCAGACATGAGCTATAAACTCTAATTTGGGGAGAATGAACGCCTAATAGACTGTAGCCAGATCCAATGGTGAGAAATATTTCTTGCATCTGTATAAGAAGCCCAGGCATTTCGCAGCATTTTTGGCGACACTGAATATGTGGTCGCTCCAATTAAGATAGTGAGCAACACACATATCCAGGATGGAAAGCTTTTCGGTTCCTGAGCTGCAAGTGCCATTCGTGGATAATGGCTGCGGGTAAGTTATGCGCTTTAACGACAGGAGACAGCATTGTGTTTCGGATACATTCAATTCTATTCTATTGTTTTGATCCCATTGGATGATGCTGACGATATCGGAACCGCTCACTATGTACAACCAAAGTGCAGGGTCGTAAGCTAGTGAACGAATATGAGAAACTAAGGGTACTATCGTCAGCGATGGAGTGAATTGGATTAGAATTGGCAGACAAGAGGTAATTTATAAAAATGAAAAAGAGTATTGGAGACAAGACGGAGCCCTGGGGAACACCAGCATTTAACAAATGGATGTCAGACTTGAATTTGTCCAAAACAACTTGAATTGAACGATTCCAAAGATGGCTTCCAATCCATTGAAGAAGAGACTCGTCGATCCCGAGAGCAAGCATTCCCCTTTTCGGTGAGACATGCCATCAAATTATTCGAGGAATCTGTTGCTGCGGAAACCGTACTGACGGTAATGGAGGAGTTTCCTTGATTCAAGATATTTCAAGATCACAGGGTCGGTAGATGGAGGGAGAAGATGATTCGCATTTTTTTGGCATAGGCTGGACAAATACTTTTTTCCACCTCCTCGGAATGAGCCCAGAAGAGTAGGAAGGATGAAAAAGCTTACGCAGTGCTTTTGCCAGGGTAGAAGAACACCTCTTCAGAACTATTGGACCTGCTGATTCCTGTATGTCGAGGTCCTTAAGAACCCTTGCGAATGTGCGAGTGCCGAAGGGGATTGGCCCCATGGTGGAATCGACGCACTTTAGTACAGGCGGAGACAAAGTACAGGCTGAGACCTCAAAACTGGTTGCGAAGTGGGCAGCAAGTAGGTTAGCTTTGTCTAAGGGTGTGACAGCTGGAATGTCATTGCGGATGAGCGTCGGTATAGACGACGTAGTTAAGTTTTTTATGTTTTTTGCAAACGACCAGAAACTTTTGCCACTTTTGGAACATTAAGGGATTTTACGCCTTAGTTTTTGGTCGGATTGGAATTTAATTTATCAAGCTACTACCAGAAGAGCTGCAAATGGCCATAGTAGCAAAACTTCCAACTTCTGTCGTCTCCATTTATTTGATTTTAATGTAATCAACTATCTTTCACTACTAGCTTAGTAGAAAACTAAAACAATCGACAGGCGGCTTTCTGTTGCTTGAAGAGAAATTAGGAGAAGACAGCAACAGTGCAGATCGTCATCTAACCAGAGAAAGAAAACGCTTTGCCAGCGGTAGGTTCTGGTAGGGAGCATGCACCAGATCATCTGCAGAATTCGGGAAGATGAAAGCATGCCCGACGACTGGAATACCAGCTCTATATGCCCCATCCACAAAAAAGGCGATCCTACCTCTTGCAAGAACTATAGAGGTATATCCCTACTCAATGTCGCATACAAGATCCTGTCCAGCGTATTGTGTGAAAGTCTAAATCCATTTTGCACCGCACTAATCGGCAGCTACCAGTGCGGATTCCGGCCCGGCAAATCAACTATGGACCAAATGTTCACACTTCGACAAATCCTGGAAAAGACCAACGAGTTTCGAATCGATACTCACCATCTTTTCATCGATTTCAAAGCCGCATACGACAGCATTCATCGTGAAGGACTGTTTGGTGCGATGGCCGAATTGACTTCTTCAATCTGGTGCTGGAGCAGATAGTGCGACGGGCAGGCGTCAACAGGGAAGGCACTATCTTTTACAAGTCCATCCAGCTGCTAGGATACGAGGATGATATCGACATCATCGCGTGTTCTCGCCGTGGCATTGTGGAAGCATTCACGGCGATTGAAGAACAGGCGAAACGGGTTGGTCTTAAGGTCAATGAGGACAAGACGAAGTACATGCTGTCAAGCAAAAACCCATCCGTCGCTCACCACCTGGGACAAAATATAACAATTGACAGCTACAATTTCGAGGTAGTTAAGGAGTTTGTCTACCTCGGGGCAAACGTAAATTCCACAAATTACCACAGTGGAGATCCGGCATAGAATCGCCCTTGGCAACCGCTGCTACTTCGGCTTGTCCAAACAACTGGGGTCAAAACTCCTCACTCGAAAGACCAAAATCATGCTTTACAAAACGCTCATTCTGCCAGTCTTGCTGTACGGAGCCGAAAGCCGGACGATAAGCAGGACAGCGGAGCTGATTTTGGGTTCTTTCGAAAGAAAAATTCTGCGCCGGATATTTGGTCCTGTCTGTGAGGAAGGTGAATGGAGAAGAAGACACAACCGCGAACTCTATGAGCTGTACCAAGATGTGGATGTAGTCCGGAAGGCAAGGATCCGTCGACTACAATGGCTCGGCCACATCGAGCGCATGGATCTCAACGCTCCATCTAAGAGGGTCTTCGACTCCGAGCCTCCTGGTTCGAGAAGAAGAGGAAGACCGAACCTCCGGTATAAAGAACAAGTAATCGCTGATGTAAGACATCTTGGTCTTGACAACTGGAAGCAGCGTGCCCGGGACCGTCAAGGATGGAAGGCAGCTATAGCTCAGGCTCAGATCCTCCATGGATCGCTGGCCTGGCTTTCCGTTGCTTGAAGAGAAATTAGGAAAAGACTGCAACAGTGCAGATCGTCATCTAACCAGTAAAAGAAAACGCTTTGCCAACGGCAAGACGCAATAAATGTTGCATTCAAATCTGCTCATTTTACATGGACTGAAAACGTAATCATTTTATGAACACATCCACTGCTTAAATCCCATTCAATTAAATCGATTCAAAGACCTGAAATACATAATTCTTTGGTTTTCGTCGTAAGTCGACCGTTAATTTCGATATTTTCCAACTTAAAACAATGCTTAAGCGAAACCAATAAAAGCACCTTAATCGCACCATTAATCATCCAATTTAAACTTGACTACCATCGACGAACGACCGAAATAAACCCCTGAAATGTAAAAATAAATCCCAGCCAACCTCGTCGATTATTTAATGTTTCCTGCAACAAAAGATACGAAAAAACGAAGAGAAAAAGAAGAGATATAGTGAACCCATATGAAAGCATTGACGTCGTGGCAGTGCCATTCATCCCACAACCACTATGTGCAACCATGAGACGCGCCACCAACCCCACGATTCGAACTTTGGCGTTTTTTTTTTTTTTTTTCTTCCAACAAGTATAGCTCATAGCTAGGCAGAGAGGCAGCTAGAACCGATGATGTATTCCGTACTCGTCGGCATAGTAGTCATCACGGCAGTTAATTAAAACTCACACAAGAGAGTGCGATCCATACGTATGAATGTGACAGGATGACAGCGTGTGCGGGAGTTGTTCAATCAAAGGTCGTACGAGGTCTTAGCTAATAGAATATAGTATCGTATCTGACGGTACAGTCGTTGAACATGTGATCTTTCATGGGCATTAGACGGTATGAGGCTTGGCAGGAAAATGAATGAGTGTAGGATGATCTGGGACTAGGTCATAACCAATGACAGTTGACAGATTGCGAGCAGTTGTTATTTGCGACTTTTCTGACATACCATTGATTTTGACACAACTTTGAAGTATACATATGTCATCAACTTCGGTTGCCAGGGAGCCTCACGCGAGCGACGCGACAGCGCAACTACAAACGCTGCCGTTTGCTGTGATTGTAAAGTCGTTCAGTCAATACACAATGGAGCTACTTTCATCGGCGTTTTTTTTGACAGCGCGGTTACTTCTGTGAGTGAAGTTGGAGGTGAATTCTATAGAGTGAAGTTGGCATCAGTAAAAAATTCGAAGATTGAAACTGAATTTAGTTCACAAATGGATCAAAATAATTTGGAAAAAAACATTATTGCGAACATGTGCGGCTGCTTTAGCCTATAGAAAGTTTAAAGCGAAAACAAAAGTCAGAAGAAGGTGGTGGGTTAGACCAAGTTATCAAACGTATTCCTCCAATGTCGAATTCGAAATGGCACAACGCCGTGTAGTTGCGACAGTTTTTCGAATTTTCGAAATTACAGCGCTGCGCCACGACTACATACGTGCCTATGTGACTTACTCCAAATAATTCCATTGAATGAATATGGATTTGACAGCTACGGCGTTTGTAGTTGCGCTGTCGCGTCGCCGTGTAGTAGCATTGTGAAACAGGCATCACGTGAACACGATAGCGACGAGTAAAGAATGTAGTGACAGATGGGTGATAGATTGACAGAAAATCAATTCGCGTAGTGGTGATTAGACCATTATCTTTTGCGGGTAACACGAACGTGCTGCTATGTATGTATGTGCATATGTATATCGCTGGCTACTTAGTTAAAGATACGTAAATGGGAAAAAAGACGATTAGGGATACATCTGGCCTTGGCGATAAGTTTGGCAAGATTGAAATGTGTGCTCTCATAAGTAGATATGAATATGGAAAATAAGTAAAAGAAGACAATTGGAAAATCCCCCGGCTATGTCGCCTTGACAGATGACAAATGAAAAGAAATATATTTACGAACACACCCCTAGAAACGTCATATACTATGCTTTCAAACACAAATGTGTAGTGCGGTACATACCTCCGATCAAAAGTGACGATCAAAAGTGACGTCAGTTTTGAGTGAAGTGCCTCATGTACACACTGTGGATTTTGTTTGACACGCAAAACATCATTCAAATACATAATTTCGCGCAGTCATCATGGACAGCGAACTTATACTTTTTCATTAAATTCACTAATTCCTGGTAACCTTCGTCTTTTTTGTCCTCACTTATATATTCAGGACACATTACTCGTAAATATTTCTTCTTCTTCTTCTTAGTAGGCGCTACAGTTCGGGGTGAACCTGGGCCTCAACCAACATGCCCCTCCATCTACCACGATCTTTCGCTAGCCTTTTCCATTGCCGCACACCCAGTTGGCTGAGGTCCCCTTCCACCTGTGTGCGCCATCTTAAGTGCGGCCGTCCTCTGCTTCTTCGCACAGCTGGAGCTGTGGTGTCGATACGCTCTACATGGCCCAGCCATCTTAGGCGTTGAATCCGTAGACGCCTGACTAGGCTCATGTCGCTGTATAGCCCATAAAGTTCGTGGTTGAATCTTCTCCTCCATCCCCCGTCTGCGTTTATAGGCCCAAAAATCACGCCTAAAATCCTTTTCTCGAACCGACCAAGGGCCTCCTCATCCGCTTTTGATAGCGTCCATGCTTCTGCGCCGTAAACAGGACCGGGATGATAAGGGCTATATAAGACCCTTATCATCATTGTCGTTCGGGAGAGGAGAGGGCTCTATTACTCAGTTGCCTCCTGAGCCCAAAGAAACAGCGATTGGCAAGAGTGATTCTGCGTTTGACTTCGGAACTGATGTCGTTGTTCCAGGTCACTGCGGAGCCAAGGTAGACGAAGTCATTAACTACCTCGAACTTATATCTGCCTATACAAACGTTCTGGCCGAGACGTCGGTGTTGAGCGTCCTTTTTTGAAGACATCATATAATTAGTTTTGCCCTCGTTTACCGCCAAACCAATTTTCGCCGCCTCCATCTCAATACTCGCTAACGCCTCATTGACATCTCGCTGTGATCTACCTATTATGTCAATATCGTCGGCCTATGCAGGGAGTTGCGAGGATTTGAAATAGATTGTGCCTCTTGTATTGGCCAGTGATTTTTACACAATCATTTCCAATATGATGTTGATCAAATCACACGACAGCGTCGCCCTACCTAAATCCTCTTTTGACATCAAAACTATCGGTAAGTTGTTCACCGATTCGGATGGAGCAGCGAGCATTCTCCAAAGTCATCCTGCATAGTTTGACGAGTTTAGCAGGTATGTCAAAGGTAAACATAGCCTTGTATAGCTCGTCTCTAATTACGCTGTCGTATGCGGCTTTGAAGTCCACAAATAGGTGGTGAGTGTCGACTTGAAATTCATTGGTTTTTTCCAGTATCTGCCGTAGTGTGAAGATTTGGTCGATGGTGGACTTCCCTGGCCTGAATCCGCACTGATAAGGACCTATCAGCTTATTTACAAAAGGCTTCAGGCGTTCACACAAAACGGCAGAGAAGATTTTGTAGGCGATGTTATGGAGACTTATTCCTCTATAGTTGGCGCAATCAGAGGGGTCTCCTTTCTTGTGGATCGGGCATACGATGCTGAGACTCCATTCCTCGGGCATGCTTTCCTCTAACCATATCTTACGGATGAGCTGGTGCATGCTCCCAACCAGGTCATCCCCAGCTGCCTTGAAAAGCTTTGCAGACAGTCCGTCTGCGCCAGCAGCTTTATTCGACTTGAGCTTCGATATGGCAATCTTAACTTCATCGAGGTCAGAGGGACAGAATTCTCTGCGGTCTCAGTCGATTAGAAATGGATCATTCTGCCTGACAGCGGTATATTGACTAACATCGCCGTTATACAGTCTGCAGAAGTGGTTTTTCCATAGTCTCAGCATCGATTGCGGTTCTACTACTAGGTGTCCGTTCTCATCCCTGCAGGCTTCCGTTCTGGCTTTATAACCTTGGCATGTTCGCTTTATCTGTTGATAAAACTTTCGAACGTCACGCCTGCGGTAACACCTCTCCAAATCCTCAATCGCGCGCTTCTCGTGCTCCTTCTTCTTTCTTCTAAGAAGCTTATGCTCGTCCATTCTTTTTAACTCGTAGAGCTCACGAGCTGCTTTTGTTCTTTTATGCAGCGAGGCCTCATATGCATCCTGCTTCGCTGTATGAATTCTCCTGCACTCGTCATCGAACCAGGTGTTTCTTCGTGGTGGAGCTTTGAAACCCAAAACTTTGGATGCAGAGCTCTTCAGGGCTTGTTTGCAAAGGTTCCACTGCTGTTCTATTGATAGTGTGAAGGATTCAGGTGTATTGGTCAATCTGGTTGGTAGTCGATTGATCAAAAAACCGCCAGGTGCCTTTGTGTATATCGAGGTGCGGGAAGCGCGTACTCGTAAATATTTTTAATTTTCTAAATTCCTTGAGAAATTGTCTACTCTTATCCACGCTCATCCATTTCCAACGCTTGAATAACACAATTCATGTACACACTGTCGATCAATTGTCATGCAACCACGAACGTTTCTGCAACTCGTTACAAACTATCAGTTTTGAGTGACACTCAACTAAAAAGTCACCTTTGATCGAAGGTGTGTACCTCGCTTATGATTTATGCGAACGCGATCATTCTATTCATATAGCTCTTATGAATGATCGTTTTGTTTTGTATTAGTATCCTCATTTCCGGTACCACCATGCTCAGAAGACTACCTTGAAAGCCGATTTATCTTTCTGACATCTCGTTAAATTGATAACCCTTTCGCAGAAAAGATTCAGATCACTCAATAGCGCTTATCAGTCACCTCATTTGTTGTTTCAAATTTTATCGTCGCCGGATAAATAAATGTTCAAGAATCTTCTATGGACGATAAAGTGCCAGACGTATGAGTCACCTATTTAATTTCCTACGCCGCCACGCTAATCATGCGAGTAAAATATTAATTAATTTATTGTCAATCAGATCTGAATCAGATTCGACATTCCCTTTTCAAATACATAGCTAGAATCACATTTGTTCGAATATTATTATCGAATAAGCAATTGAAACCTCAATTGATGTCAGAAAAATCGCAGATTGAAGTGACAATCGAGTGCGAGTACGAGTTCTTGTGACAACCATCACACGAGTGTGGTAGATATGCGAGTGATAAAGAGCTGTAGACTGGCACTAGTACTGGGACACTACGTGGTCATCAAGTAAAAATAATGAAATGAAATTGAATCGAGATTGTTGAGATTATTTTCGAAATCGATAAGTGAAAATTGAATGTGCGGCCGATTGAGCGTTTGATTGAATCAAACGTCAAACGAACACGTTACGCAACCACAACTGACTGCATACCTACTACGTTGACTTACTGGCGGTCGATCAATCCCACAAATTGCGTTTTTGTTTGTTTTTGTAGGAAGTCATGCAGCAAGAACTTTTATTACCCGTCAGCTAGCTAACAACCGCACATCATTCACTTTTAATTTGCAGTCTAACTACGAACATACTCACTACACCGCTATATAAGTCTAGCTCGAACTCTTGCTCTTGCTCTTGCGTTTACTCAAAGCTACGAGTCCATGACTGCACAATTTCCCATTCGTTTTCTGTTGAATTAAAATGACACAAAATCACTTGCTTATTATTCAATCGCCTACAAGTATTGTCAGTAAGAAGGTAGATAAGTCACACAGGCACTACACAAGGCCGATGGGAAGACGACTAAATTATATGGTTGACTCGGGTCGGATCGGGTGCTGGTCACTCGGATGTGACTTGCTTAGGTAACTTATTTCTCTTCGCTTTATTATTTCATATATGTTTACTGAAACGCGAGCCATTAACTTCATATAAAAAGAAAACAAAGAAAAGTGAAGACCTTTTGGGCAACCAAAACGATTGTGTTCTTAACGATTTTTTTTTTATACATGGGGCTAGTGCTACTTGTCACCCTGTACACTCCCAGAGCTGCTCATAAACTAGAAGGAATCCTCATACGCTGGAAAGGAAACGGTATGATTAGGAAGAAAAATTGCAACATTTATTACAGCTGTCACAAAAGGCTGCACTTACTGGGATGCGGATTTGTCGTGGGAAAGCGGTTAAGGTCGAAGGTCATCGACTTTAAACCTATAAGTGATCGCCTGGCTGTGATCCGCATCAGAGGCAGATTTTATAACATCAGCCTTATATGTGCACACGCCCCTACCGACGAGGCTGAAGACCCTATCAAGGAGGACTTCTATGACCTCCTGGACAACGCCTACGGAGCTTGTCCGGAGTACGATGTAAAAATCGTGCTCGGGGACTCCAACGCCAAAATCGGAAAGGAAAACACCCATGGCGGAGTGATCGGAAAGCACAGCCTCCACGATACAACAACAGGTAACGGCTTCCGACTCGCTGACTCTGCGACAGCTCGTAATGCGGTGATAAGTAGCACAAGATTCCCTCGCAAGCGAATCCACACAGCAACCTGGCGATCTCCGGACGGTCGAACCGCCAACCAAATCGACCATGTGCTCATTGACGCAAGGCACTCGTCAAACATCCTGGATGTGCGAACATTCAGAGGGGCAAATGTCGACTCTGACCACTTCCTCGTAGCAGCAAGATTCAGAGCTCGACTGTCCAATGTCAGAAAGCTGCACCAGCCCATCAGGAGGAGGTTCGACATTGGGCGCCTGAGCACACCGGAGGTTGCCAGAGTCTACAGGGAGCAGCTGAGCGAAAGACTCTACGGTATGCCTACGTCGAACACAAATGCCAATAATATGTGGCTGCATTGCCGCTCAGCCATTCAGGAAGTAGCCGAAACCACCCTAGGATACCTACCACCCCGACAAGAAACCCATGTTATGATGGCGAGTGTGAGCAGAAAAAGACAGCAACCGACGAGGCGTACCAAAAGGCGCTGCAGAGGAAAACCAGGGCAGCGCAAGAAGAGTACCGAGCCAGAAGAAGGGAGCAGAAACAACCACTGCAACAAAAGAAAAGAATCTTCGCAGCCTCCCAGCTCAAGGACGTCGAGGAGTCTAGGGATAAACATAAAATACGAGCCTTTTACAAGAAAGCCAAAGGCCTTGCAGGAGGCTTCAAAAAGGGCACCCTGGCTCTTCGAAACTGCGAGGGTAATTTTGTCACCGACCCGCAGGGAATAGTGGATGTATTTAAGCAGCACTTCCAGCAGCTGTCTAACGAGCATGACCAAGAGAGAGTGGTAGGGACCGAGGAAATCCCAACTCCAGCCGCTGAAGTAGTTCTCCCACCCAGCATCGAAGTAGTCGGCACAGCAATTCAGAAGCTGAAGAACAACAAGGCCGCAGGCTCAGATGGCTTGCCATCAGAGCTCTTCAAGGCTGGCGGCGATGTTCTGGTAGGGAGCATGCACCAGATCATCTGCAGAATGCGGGAAGATGAAAGCATGCCCGACGACTGGAATACCAGCTCTATATGCCCCATCCACAAAAAAGGCGATCCTACCTCTTGCAAGAACTATAGAGGTATATCCCTGCTCAATGTCACATACAAGATCCCGTCCAGCGTATTGTGTGAACGTCTAAAACCATTTGGCACCGCACTAATCGGCAGCTACCAGTGCGGCTTCCGGCCCGGCAAATCAGCTATAGACCAAATTTTCACACTTCGACAAATTCTGGAAAAGACCAACGAGTTTCGAATCGATACACACCATCTTTTCATCGATTTCAAAGCCGAATTCGGGATCCCGGTAAAACTGATCCAGTTGTTCAACTCGGTTCTAGGACCTCGGAACCATTCGAAACATGCACCAGATTTCGGCAAGGAGATGCGCTGTCATGTGACTTCTTCAACCTGGTGTATTTAGTGCGACAGGCAGGCGTCAACAGGGAAGGTACTATCTTTTACAAGTCCATCCAGCTGCTAGGATACGAGGATGATATCGACATCATCGCGTGTTCTCGCCGTGGCATTGTGGAAGCATTCACGGCGATTGAAGAACAGGCGAAACGAGTTGGTCTTAAGGTCAATGAGGACAAGACGAAGTACATGCTGTGAAGCAAAAACCAATCCGTCGCTCACCACCTGGGACAAAATATAACAATTGACAGCTACAGTTTCGAGGTAGTTAAGGAGTTTGTCTACCTCGGGCAAACGTTAATTCCACAAATGACACCACAGTGGAGATCCGGCATAGAATCGCCCTTGGCAACCGCTGCTACTTCGGCTTGTCCAAACAACTGGGGTCGAAACTCCTCACTCGAAAGATCAAAGTCATGCTTTACAAAACGCTCATTCTGCCAGTCTTGCTGTACGGAGCCGAAAGCCGGACGATAAGCGGGACAGCGGAGCTGATTTTGGGTTCTTTCGAAAGAAAAATTCTGCGCCGGATATTTGGTCCTGTCTGTGAAGAAGGTGAATGGAGAAGAAGACACAACCGCGAACTCTACGAGCTGTACCAAGATGTGGATGTAGTCCGGAAGGCAAGGATCCGTCGACTACACTGGCTCGGCCACATCGAGCGCATGGACATCAACGCTCCAGCTAAGAGGGTCTTCGACTCCGAGCCTTCTGGTTCGAGAAGAAGAGGAAGACCGAACCTCCGGTTAAAGACCAAGTAATCGCGGATGTAAGACATCTTGGTCTTGACAACTGGAAGCAGCGTGCCCGGGACCGTCAAGGATGGAAGGCAGCTATAGCTCAGGCTCAGATCCTCCATGGATCGCTGGCCTGATAAGTAAGTAAGTAAGTTACTGAAACGAGAGCCATTAATTTGATTCATGACTGGGTTTATAAAAAAAATATAAAAAACCAAAATGATTGTGTTCTTAACGAGCAAGACAGGAAATAAAACGCTGACGAACGGCACGCAAGTGAATTCATTGCGAGTGGCGTTTTTTTTTAAAGGGTTGACCATTACTTTTGGTTTAAGTGATTACCGCCTATTGTCAAGCAGATAATGATCGCAACAGCGAAAGCAACGACCATAAAATGACATTCATGGGTTCATTTAGGAGTTCCTGGTCATTGGCGTAACTAATTGGCTTTTCATAACTTGCGAAAACGTATCCCAACTGGTTATTGTTGTCGGACTCAAGACGTGAGAGACCACTTTTTCAATGCCTTCAAGAACGAGTAGATTTTGACAGCTCATGACTGGCACGTGTATTTTGATTTTTCTGACAGTAAACACAAATCACCATGGCAAGCTTCAACGTCGAGCAACACGTCAAGATGATAAAACCTAACTATCAAAATAGATGATATGTTGCGGCAACGATACGTTCATTTAGCAAGGCCGTCTTAAACGTTGCGTAGAAAAAATCGGATTGACCGGTTCAGTGAACAGTCATATAACTCTCTAACATCAACGAAACGTTGTTGGAAAACATCGCTGCTACCCGGGAAAATGTGCAGGAGAACCCGAGTAAAGCAACTCCACGCCATGCACAAGAACTCGGCCTTTCGCAGACATCAACTTGACGGAATTTATGTGGAGACTTGGGCCTATATGTGTATACAACGCCATGTGTTCGCTAACTGGGTTCTAAAACGTCTTTTAAATCAACATTGCCAATTCACTTAAGGCGAACCAAGTAGCAATGCATTCGCAAAAAATCGCCGTTGGTGTGGCGCACTATTGCTTTGTGCTTCTACGTCACCGAAGATCGCTACCAATCGATGATAGCCAACTTCTTTTAACCCGGCACACAGGCGCCGGAGTCTACTTTGAGTCTCGGGATATGCATCGCTCCTACAGGCTCGATGATGGATGCAGTGTCTTCCAAGCTGAGGTCTTCGCTATCAAGCAGGCGGCGGACCTGATCAGCAAAGAGAATATCACAGGAAAAAGGATCAGCATCTATGTTGACAGCCAGGCAGCCATTAAGGCTCTGCAGGCAGCGTGGATAAGATCCAAACTCGTCAAACTCTGCAAGGAGAAGTTAGAAGAGATATCCAATGTAAATGAGGTGGCCCTTTGCTGGATACCTGGTCATATGAATATCTCCGGAAACGAGAGGGCGGACGAGCTAGCTAGGGTGGGATCAGGTGCTAACATTGCACAGATCTCAGCTGAGCCCAAAGCACCACTCAGTGCGCTCTTCAGGGAGATACAGACGGAGCTATTGGTGAAAGCCAATAAGCGATGGTGTCGCTTAGACACATGGTTCCTATATGCTACATAGCCGATGCCACCATGCCACCTCAAACAGAAGCGACGTAAACTGGCCACAGAGGTCGCACGATCCGAACTCGTTAGACCAGTCCCCAAAAAATGAGCATACTCATAACCCATGAAATTCAACTTGATCTATGATCCAGAACTCATAATTTAGTGAAAAGCAAGTGTGCCTGTTCAATGGAACCTCAAGGGCAAGCCTCTTGAATATCTCCCTCAAAATTTCGGCAAAATTGTAAGCTAATGAATCCATGTTAGCCTGGTTTAGAGCCAAGTATGTTTAAGATCGAGGATAATCTCTCTCTACATCACCCTCGGTAACGAATTAGCCTAGACTTTCGTTACAAAAATAGAGGGTTAGATAGAGCGACATGTTGTTATGTAAACTCTCTGTCCAACACAGCGTACCAAGGACTAAGTCCTGTCCAACTACTGTACATCATATGAACCAAATATTGGCAAATGCGGCAAGATATCAGTAAAGCTCGAATGAGTCCAAGTATTCGTCCCTAGTGGGGCAAAATACACTATCTAGCGATATCTAGCACATACCTGAACTCAGCAGTGGCAAACAGCAAATTACCTCGTTAGCTAATTTGACTTTAGTACGCAGTCACCATAGTATTGAGCCGTCCTGTTATCGCGTTACGTACGTCATGGCATGAAACTAAAATCAAAGGCTTTTCAGATGAATTGAAGAATTAGTCGCTGAAGAACCAGTAGTTGAAGAACCAGTCGCTGAAGAACCAGTCGCTGAAGAATCAGTCGCTGAAGAACCAGTCGCTGAAGAACCAGTCGCTGAAGAACCAGTAGTTGAAGAACCAGTCGCTGAAAAACCAGTCGCTGAAGAACCAATCGCTGAAGAACCAGTCGCTGAATAACCAGGCGCTGAAGAACCAGTAGTTGAAGAACCAGTCGCTGAAGAACCAGTCGCTGAAGAATCAGTCGCTGAAGAACCAGTCGCTGAAGAACCAGTCGCTGAAGAACCAGTAGTTGAAGAACCAGTCGCTGAAAAACCAGTCGCTGAAGAACCAATCGCTGAAGAACCAGTCGCTGAATAACCAGGCGCTGAAGAACCAGTAGTTGAAGAACCAGTCGCTGAAGAACCAGTAGCTGAAGAATCAGTCGCTGAAGAACCAGTCGCTGAAGAATCAGTCGCTGAAGAACCAGTCGCTGAAGAACCAGTAGTTGAAGAACCAGTCGCTGAAAAACCACTCGCTGAAGAATCAGTCGCTGAAGAACCAGTCGTTGTTAAACCGGTCGTAGAAGAACTAGCCGCTGAAGAACCAGTAGTTGAAGAACCAGTCGCTGAAGGACTAGTCGCTGAAGGACTAGTCGCTGAACAACCAGTCGTTGTTGAACCGGTCGCTGAATAACCATTCGCTGAAGAACCAATAGTTGAAGAATCAGTCGCTGAAGAATCAGTCGCTGAAGAATCAGTCGCTGAAGAACCAGTCGCTGAAGAACCAGTAGTTGAAGAACCAGTCGCTGAAAAACCAGTCGCTGAAGAATCAGTCGCTGAAGAACCAGTCGTTGTTAAACCGGTCGTAGAAGAACCAACCGCTGAAGAACCAGTAAGTAAAAAACCAGTCACTGAAGGACCAATCGCTGAAGAACCAGTCGCTGAAGAACCAGTAGTTGAAGAACCAGTCGCTGAAAAACCAGTCGCTGAAGAATCAGTCGCTGAAGAACCAGTCGTTGTTAAACCGGTCGTAGAAGAACCAGCCGCTGAAGAACCAGTAAGTAAAAAACCAGTCACTGAAGGACCAGTTGCTGAAGAACCAGTCGTTGTTGAACCGGTCGCTGAAGAACCAGCCGCTGAAGAACCAGTCGCAGAAGGACTAGTCGCTGAAGAACCTGAAGTTGGCGGTCGGAAGTTTTCGTTGGATCATGGTGCGACGCCGTCACTGAATGTGGGTTGGCGATTCTTTTATTCATCGGTTTCCTCGGCAGTTCGGCTGGGACCAGACATCGGCTGTGCCCTCTCTGCAGGAGTGTCGAAAAGTGCAAGAAGTCCGGAAGGCGCAGGAAGGCGCAGTTGTCAATCCATCGGTCTCATTTGGGAACGCGTCCACATACAACGCTCTAAATTGTACCACGGTCATGATTGGCGTGCTGTCAATTCCGACCGCCCTGAGCGTATCCGCCATGTGGTTTCTTCGTTGACACTCGGTTCATTGCTTTTCCTTTTTCCAATCCGGATATATCTCACTGATGCGGTGAGGTTCCGGTTTTTTAATATGATTATACCACACATCTGAGCTTTAATATAATTAGAGCTACATCAACGCTACTGCGTTAGTGAATTGCGTTTTTACGTTACGAGAGAAATGCTTCAAACATGCGTTGAAGTGACATTTCAAAACTGTCAGCTGTTTTCATGTCAAAATTCTTAAGAATAAACAAACGTCTTTTCATCATCACATTCAAATAACGAGAACTGTCATCAAAACGCACGAAATTTTCAGCATGTTGGACTTTTGTATGCGTTGTTACGTGCGGTTACGTACTCTCACCGCTCTCATTTTTTCTTATTTTCTCTCATTTTTCAACAAACGTAGGCTCGCCAACGCAAACGCAGTATTTAAGACTACCCTATTGAATGGCTTGTGTTGAATGTTTCAGCTAGCACCAACGCAGTATTGTGGATCAGGCATGAATTGCCCATGTTGGATGTCAAACGCATGCGCTAACGCAGTATTGTGATACGGGCATTATTCTTTTTATCAACTTTTTGTGACTTTTAACAATATGCTCTATAATTAACAAAAATTCAAAATAACTAACGTTCGAAGGAACGTGCTGCATTTCGGAAGGTTAACACAAGGAGAAAAAAGGAACCAGAGGTCAAAAGAAATTACGGCTCTCGGTGTGGTGTGTTACTTGAGGGAAATTCCGAGACTCGCAGCTCCGTTCACAGGGCCAATAGTGATCGCTTACATTGGGTGCGTTCACGCTTGCAATGAATGATTGTTTCTTTCGCGATACTTCACTTACGATTTTTTTTTTTAATTTCTCTTCGATAAGGTACAAGCCTCTTTTCCAGAGCGCAGTCCTCTTAGAGGATGGCAATCATCTATCAAGGGAGAACGCTACTACTCTTAATGAAAATGGCAAAGGGCAGGCGTTATCTCGATACTGATGTCGTAACCGTTTGTCAATAGCAAGTTAGACAAATTGCTCGACTAATTCTAAGCTATAGGTACCGGCTGGAGTGGCTTAGCTTTGAACAGATCTCTTGACTTAAGATTCAATTTTGTTGGTTTCGCTGTAAGGGTCCCGAAGAACGAGCTTTGAAATTTACAAAATACCACAGAAAGAAAAAACCGTGTGATTGCCAAGATTTTATACTCGTTGTCCCAAACTCATTTTGGTTGGACATCAATGTTTCAGCGTCGCGTCGTTTCGAAGAACATCGTCTCATTTCAGAAGCCTTTTAGTAATTTTCCAACGTTATTGTATGCGAGTCTGTACCACAAAGCGTTACTCATATCCCTTTGTATCAATTGTTACCTGCTCCTTAGCATTTTAGTGATAACTTGCTAATAACAAATTACGAAAAAGGTCGTCAGAAAACCAAAAAAAAAACTTAATTTCCCACTTCTGCAGTGCTAACAATCAATCGCGCATCACCGACACGACAGCGTTAGGTAAATATACCTCCTGACACCCAAGTGCCAAAACCACTCGCAAAGCAATACAATCCATCCGGCCATCAGTTCATCAATATCCGATCCAGGCACATACCCATTGCAGGTGTCGTATATCGCCGGTGGTCGGAAGTTTCCCATCGAAACTGGAGCATCAGCAACTCTTTTTATTAATTTCGCACACCCCACACGTGTGCTTGTGTTTCTCACTCCTATTCTATGGTATAATTGCTCAGCTAAATATGACGGTTATTTTTAGTGCGTTGAAGGTCGAGCTTTATATAGATCTTGCTTTCCGGACGACCGCGTTGAAGGCTCATGGCTCGATTGCTGATCTAAATATACGTAGATAACAAATATTTGCATTTGACGTACAGTGGTGTTCTCATAAATAGCACACCCTTATTCAAATGTGTATTTGCTTGCAATACACACTGTACTTACAAGCTGCGCAGGAGTAAGGCCATAATATCCCAAGGTAGAGGGCGCCGCGAACATTCAGAGAGGCAAATGTCGACCCTGACCACTTCCTCGTAGCAGCAAGATTCAGAGCTCAACTGGTCAATGTCAGAAAGCTGCACCAGCCCATCAGGAGGAGGTTCGATATTGGGCGCCTGAGCACACCGGAGGTTGCCAGAGTCTACAGGGAGCAGCTGAGCGAAAGACTCTACGGTATGCCTACGCCGAACACAAATGCCAATAATATATGGCTGCATTGCCGCTCAACCATTCAGGAAGTAGCCGAAACCACCTTAGGATACCTACCACCCCCGACAAGAAACCCGTGGTATGATGGCGAGTGTGAGCAGAAAAAGGCAGCAACCGACGAGGCGTACCAAAAGGCGCTGCAGTGGAAAACCAGGGCAGCGCAAGAAGAGTACCGAGCCAGAAGAAGGGAGGAGAAAAAACGATTGCGACAAAAGAAAAGAATCTTCGCAGCCACCCAGGTCAAGGATATCGAGGAGTCTAGGGATAAACATAAAATACGAGCCTTTTACAAGAAAGCCAAAGGCCTTGCAGTAGGCTTCAAAAAGGGCACCCAGGCTCTTCGAAACCGCGAGGGTAATCTTGTCACCGACCCGCAGGGAATAGTGGATGTATTTAAGCAGCACTTCCAGCAGCTGCTTAACGAGCATGACCAAGAGGGAGTGGTAGCGACCGAGGAAATCCCAACTCCAGCAGCTGAAGTAGTCCTCCCACCCAGCATCGAAGAAGTCGGCACAGCTATTCAGAAGCTGAAGAACAACAAGGCCGCAGGCTCAGATGGCTTGCCATCAGAGCTCTTCAAGGCTGGCGGCGATGTTCTGGTAGGGAGCATGCACCAGATCATCTGCAGAATCTGGGAAGATGAGAGCATGCCCGACGACTGGAATACCAGCTCTATATGCCCCATCCACAAAAAAGGCGATGCTACCTCTTGCAAGAACTATAGAGGTATATCCCTACTCAATGTCGCATACAAGATCCTGTCCAGCGTATTGTGTGACTTCTAAAACCATTTTGTACCGCACTAATCGGCAGCTACCAGTGCGGCTTCCGGGCCGGCAAATCGACTATAGACCGAATGTTCACACTTCGACAAATCCTGGAAAAGACCAACGAGTTTCGAATCGATACACACCATCTTTTCATCGATTTCAAAGCCGCATACGACAGCATTCATCCTGAAGAACTGTTTGGGGCGATGGCTGAATTCGGGATCCCGGTAAAACTGATCCAGTTGTGTCGCGCCACGCTAAAAAACACGCGATGCACCGTGCAACTCGGTTCTAGGACCTCGGAACCATTCGAAACATGCACCGGATTTCGGCAAGGAGATGCGCTGTCATGTGACTTCTTCAACCTGGTGCTGGAGCAGATAGTGCGACGGGCAGGCGTCAACAGGGAAGGCACTATCTTTTACAAGTCTTTTACAAGTCCAGCTGCTAGGATACGCAGATGATATCGACATCATCGCGTGTTCTCGCCGTGGCATTGTGGAAGCATTCACGGCGAAACGGAGTTGGTCTTAAGATCAATGAGGACAAAACGAAGTACATGCTGTCAAGCAAAAACCAATCCGTCGCTCACCACCTGGGACAAAATATAACAATTGTCAGCTACGATTTCGAGGTAGTTAAGGAGTGTGACTACCTCGGGACAAACGTAGATTCCACAAATGACACCACAGTGGAGATCCGGCCTAGAATCGCCCTTGGCAACCGCTGCTACTTCGGCTTGTCCAAACAACTGGGACCAAAAGTCCTCACTCGAAAGACCAAAGTCATGCTTTACAAAACGCTCATTCTGCCAGTCTTGCTGTACGGAGTCGCAAGCTGGACGATAAGCAGGACAGCGGAGCTGATTTTGGGTTCTTTCGAAAGAGAAATTCTGCGCCGGATATTAGGTCCTGTCTGTGAGGAAGGTGAATGGAGAAGAAGACACAACCGCGAACTCTACGAGCTGTACCAAGATGTGGATGTAGTCCGGAAGGCAAGGATCCGTCGACTACACTGGCTCGGTCACATCGAGCGCATGGGCATCAACGCTCCAGCTAAGAGGGTCTTCGACTCCGAGCTTCCTGGTTCGAGAAGAAGAGGAAGACCGAACCTCCGGTATAAAGACCAAGTAAACGCGGATGTAAGACATCTTGGTCTTGACAACTGGAAGCAGCGTGCCCGGGACCGTCAAGGAGGGAAGGCAGCTATAGCTCAGGCTCAGATCCTCCATGGATCGCAGGCCTGATAAGTAAGTAAGTAAGTAATACTTCGCGGATAGTGAAGAATTGGCTTTCGGACCGACAAATTTCCGTGCTTGATTGGCCGGCCCAAAGTCCCGATCTGAATCCTATCGAAAATCTTTGGAATGATGTTGACACCCTTGTTAAAGACTCCAGCTCAAAAAATCTAGAAGAATTTAGACAAACCATAAAGGCTGCTTGGGAAGCTATACCTGCCCAGAAATGTAAGCGCTTAGTAGAGAGTTCGCAAAACGTTGTCAAGAAAATATTTACTTATACATTCGTTTCTTCGGATTAATTATTATTTTTTTTAAGCATTGCGCTGACTGTGCTATTTAAGTCTGAATTATTATCTTTGAGTTGTTTTAAAGGAATTGTTTGTTTTTAAATAAGTACATATAAACGCACATCAGTTATAAAACAAACAAAAAACTGAACCTCTTTTTAGACATTTGACACAACATAATGTATGAGAACTTACGGGTGTGCTATTTATCTGGGCACCACTGTACTTGGTTACGTTGAGTGGCAAATGAATGACTTGGGAATCAAAAACAAAAGAAAAAAACGCAAGTATTGTGGGAAACAGGTAAACAAGGAATATCATGTATTTTCGTCTGTCGGTTTTATAAAAGAGCTTATCGCGGGGGGAGATATAATGGATGGCTAGGTCTTCATGTCAGTGGGCTATAAACTGACATACGTTTTGAAAAAAGGAAACACTTTTGATGATACGGTTTGGAAAACATTGATAACGAAATCAATGTAGACTAGGGCGTCACAGACAGTTTAAACGTCATTCCGTGAGTCTCTTTGACAAGCTAAAAGTAGACGATTACAGCCGTTGTACAAATGTTAAGACTTAAAGCTTATTTTCATAAATATAACAACTTGTCTGTATCTTGGACTATCGTTCAATACAATACTCGGAGATATCAGTTGTCAAGGTACAAGTGGTTGGCATAAGCCACACGTAGGCCGGAGTCGGCCCGTTGTGATACCACATGGATCATTACCTTGATCCGCTACCTGTGAACCAGCCGTTGCGTCTGATGAAGCGATGGGGTTGAGCTATTTTTACGTTTGCTAGCTCACTTAGATTTTCATAGAAGGGCGCGCCGAGGTAGATCCTCCTTCGGTTCGCAAAAGATGGGCATGAGCAGAGAAGGTGATATATTGATTCCTCTTCCTCCTCGTCCATGCAGCCGCGCCAAAAGTCATTGGAGGGCAGCCCTAGTCTGGCAGCGTGTATTCCAATGGTGCAATGACCTGTAATGACACCCACTAGAGTGCACAAAGTAGCCCTTTTGGTTGCTACTATGTAGGTCCCTTGTTCCTCCTAGGTTTAGGTTAGGTATATGGGTGCCCTATTGACATAAAGTCAATGCTCACGTAGACTACGTTGAGTCCATTCTGCCCACTTGTTTTGTTTAACCCGTTGATACCTATACATTTTCCGTTGAGCTGAACCAGCCAAACGAGGATAAAAATCCCAGTATTCTGTTCAGCCCAATATTACCTACCTCTTCTTGTCCCGAAAGGAAGTATCTTCCCAGGAATATATTCCTTTTTTGGGCTAGCGCCGGACATTCGCACAGCAGGTGACGAACGGACTCAATTTCCTCTTCGTCCCTGCAGCTTCTGCAGAAGTCATTGTAGGGCTGGCCTAGTCGAGCTGCATGATAGGATAGCATGCAGTGCCCGGTGAGGGCACCGAATGCCAGTCGAATGTTCCCACGATTGAACTTCAGCAGATTTTCCGTTCTTTTCTTATCATAGACGGGCCAAGCCGATCTCGCCGTTGCGCATGTATCTAAGCGACCCCATCGCTTATTGGCTTTCACCAATAGCTCCGTCTGTATCTCCCTGTAGAGCGCACTGAGTGGTGCTTTGGCCTCAGCTGAGATCTGCGCAATGTTAGCACCTGATCCTACCCTAGCCAGCTCGTCCGCCCTCTCGTTTCCGAAGATATTCATATGACCAGGTAGCCAGCAAAGGGTCACCTCATTTACATTGGATATCTCTTCTAACTTCTCGAGTTTTACGAGTTTGGATCTTATCCATGCTGCCTGCAGAGCCTTAATGGCTGCCTGGCTGTCAACATAGATGCTGATCCTTTTTCCTGTGATATTCTCTTTGCTGATCAGGTCCGCCGCCTGCTTGATAGCGAAGACCTCAGCTTGGAAGACACTGCAACCATCATCGAGCCTGTAGAAGCGATGCATATCCCGAGATTTAAGGTAGACTCCGGCACCTGTGCCAACATCCATTTTGGATCCGTCGGTGTAGAGTGCCAGTTCACTTTCCGTGCGTACCAAATCACCGGTCCATTCCTCCCTGGAGGGAATTCTAATAGAGAATCTCCTCTCCCAGGAAGGAAATCGGGTGACATAGTCCGTTACGGTTCTGAATCTCGAGACCGCCCATCGATCCAAGACTGTTGCATGTCCGTGAGGACTCCTTTTCCAGAGACCTGATTCCTGTAATCTTAGCGCAGTTCTGGTTGCGGCGCTCTCGCAGTACATGTCCAGGGATGGGAGGTTCAGCATGACTTCAAGAAACGCCGTTGGTGTGGACTTCATAGATCCCGTCACCGCCAGACAGCCTGCTCTTTGAACCTTTGACACACTCTGAAGATGACGCTTTTTCTCAAGCGCCTTCCACCAGACAACCGAGCCATAGACTAGGATAGGTCTTACCACCGCAGTGTACAAACAATGTACTAAACTCGGTTTGAGACCCCATGTCTTTCCAAAGGCTACCTTGCACGAATATAGTGCCACATAGGCCTTTTTGATTCTTTCCTCAATATTTTCTCTCCAACTAAGTTTGGGGTCCAAGATTATGCCCAGTTATTTGGCGCCGATGACACGGGATCGAATCCCGACACAGCCATGTCATCGAACGTGTTTTTCACGGTGTTTCACGGTGTAGTAAAATTGTCTTGAAAAGCTTCTCGAAATTCGCCGTTCGGAACCGGCAATAAATTGTAGGTCCCTTTCACCTATGGGAAAATGAAATCACACACAACATGGGTGATTGAGAGAAGCTCGGCTCAGGTTCTTCATGGACTGTAACGCCAACATACATACATACATACATACATATTTGGCAGATTTTCCAGGGATCAGATCTATACAATTCATACGGGGGTAGGTGTATCTTGGTACAGATCTTTTCCTTGTAAAGAGTACTACCTCTGTTTTCGCCGGATTTACTCCCAGACCTCGCCCCTTGACCCAGCTATCCACTAACATCAGTGCATAGCTTAGTCTATCGCTGAGGACCTGCGGAAATTTTCCAGACATTAAAACCCTCCGTCTCCAGAATCTTGGCCATTCCGTCAACCAGAAGGAACCATAAGTGACAGAACGCCACCTTGTGGTGTACCTTTATTTACTCTCACCCTTCGGCATGCTCTCCCTATCGTCGAATTTACTATACGAGTACCCAGCATTTGCCCAATCCAACTGCATACACCCGGGTTTATTTGGGCCATATGAGGGCTGGACACTATTGCCTCGGTACTAACGTTATTAAAGGCACCCTCAATGTCAAGGAGGGCACCTAGAGTGAATTCCTTGATGCTGAGCGACTTTTCTATCGTAGAGACTACCCTATGCAGAGCAGTATCCACCGATTTTCCCCTTATGTACGCATTATGTGATTGTAACAGATAAACGTCCCCAATCTCTTCCCTTACGTACAAGTCTATTATTCGTTCCAGCGTTTTCATCAGGGAGGACGACAGGTTTAACTTAGGCCAGATGTGTTTAGTGATAAAGTGGAGGTTGGTCGCCTCTATGGTTCGAAGTTTTATCATGTGCTTTACCGTACTTATTGGTGTTTCAAGGTACCCGAGGGTAGGAAGACTGAGTGTGCTTGACCCTAACTTTGCGAGTTCGTCGGCTGCGCAGTTTTCTGGAATATCTCTATGCCCGGGAACCCACAAACTTTAATGTTGAACTGTTCAGCCATCTCGTCTAGAGATAGGCGACAGTTTAGGGAGGTCTTTGATTTGTGGGTTACCGCGGCCAGGGATTTGATCGCAGCTTGGCTATCCGTGCAAATGATAATATCCTTGGCGGATATTACATTGATCCTGAGCCATGCAAGGGCCTCCATTATCGCTGTTAATTCTGCCTGACACACTGCGGAGTCTGAATGATAGGTTGATAGGAGTCTGAATGATAGCCATCGGTATAGAGGGAGATCGAGTCCTTTGGTATAACTTTTCCTTCAGCCCATTCGTTCCTGGATGGAAAGGCAAATTTGTAGTTCCTAGAGAACACATTCTGCGGGATGATGTAGCCTGTGTCCAAGGGTACTTTGAAGTCCTTAAGAATGGTAGTATGTCCTTTTTGTAATGTGGGCCATTTTCCTATGCCCCTAATTCGTAGGGCCGCGCAGGCAGCAACTTGCTTGCTGAAGAGGTCCAACGGTGGAAAATGTAATAAGATATTTAGGGCCTCCGTGGGGGTAGATCTGATCGCTCCGCTTATATACAAACAGGCCGATCTTTGTACCTTCCCCAGAAGGTTTCGGTAGACTGCCTTGTCCAGAGCAGTCCACCAGACTACGATTCCATATAGGAGGATGGGCCTTATGACTGCTGTGTAGAGCCAGTGCATAATGCTTGGTTGGAAACCCCACTTTCTGCCCACCACTTTTTACACCTGTTGAGGGCAGTGGTTGCTTTCTTGAAACGATCAAGAATGTTGGGTTTCCAATTCAGCCTCCTGTCTGACTAGGACTAGGCCTAGGTATCTAGCCTGATCTTTGATTAATTAGTTGGGTTCCATCTAAACTCGGTGGGTTGAAGGGCGGAATTTTATATTTTTTAGTGAACAGTACTAGGTCGGTTCTCTTAGGACTGACCCCAAGACCACAGTATCGCGTCCAGGTTTCTACTGTACGTAATGCACCCTGCATTAGGTCGCTTAGAGTGCTGGGAAAATTTCCTGCTGTGGCGGGAACATTCCCTGAAGAAATCCATTCGATTGAAGCATAAGCTTCTTTCAATGGTACCGATGAACTGACGCATCAAATGATGTATCGATGATCCCTCCTGGGAAGACGTTAAGATGAACCCTTCGGGGTTGAAGTATCCCTTTGGACAAGATAATATCAAACGATAAATCGAACCCTTTGGGAGATAGATAAGAGATGAACCCTTCGGGGTATGAGGTGCCCTCCGGGGCTTTCGATAATGCATGGGCGGTGCCCCCCTTAAGCCCTATGTATTCGTAAAATGATGGCCGGGCCTGGCTGGAGGCCCACACTAAAAAATATCCCAGCAGAGGGTGCCGAATCCCTGGCACACTCAGGAATGACGGAAGGGGAGTTAAGGGACTCTAAATCCCTAGATATCTAAAACTCCTTATGGTTTTTACAAACAAGGGACCCATGGGTCCCTAGATAATTAAAAGAACTCCTTGAGTCTTCTTAACTTAAGGGACCCTTGAGGTCCCAGATATCTAAAGAATTCCTTCGGGTTTTTCATATGTGGTGCATGGTGGAACAAGGAACCCAAGCGGTTCCTAGAACCTGGTGGTGCATGGTGATATGGGCCTGTCTGAAGGCCCATTCAAAAATACCCAGTCGAGCGTGCTAAAATCCTGACACCTCAGGAATGACGGAAGGGTAAGTTGTCAGGCTTGAGCTTTTGGGGAAGCTTAACTGAAAGTGACTTGGTTTAGTTGCGGAGTGAAAACCAAAGTACTTTAAAAATAATTGGTACCACGGGGACAGGAAGCCCCCGGGAGTGAACTAGGTGAGTGAGTGTGTGACCTTGAACTAAAAACAAAATACAGCAGAAGAGGTACATAGTGCCAATGATGAAAAATTGACTAGCGCCGAGTCAATACAAAGTTGGTGATAGTAGCAAGCAATGCACACTCATTAGCCGAAGTTCGCTCCGATCCTGTCGGTTGAGGTAGGCCCCCTTGTGGGAGCATCGTGGTGGCTGTGGTTATCCCAACATCGCGGGAACGTACGGCACTCAGGTAGCCTAGAGGAGTCTGGTGCAAGAGGTGTTAGATAGGTCTCGGCCTCCATCAGGGCGGTGAACATGTCCCCAAGCATGTTCACCAATGAACCAGAGTATTCGTACTCTGGGGCATTGACCAATGTATTCTTGGTCCCGATTGTGGGTAGGCCCACCGTGGGACTAAACCGTAAAGGTAGGTGCCCACGTAAAGCCAACTCATAGTTTCTGTAGTCAGATATTGGGTACAGCGTTGAAGAGCAATCAGTGAATCAATTGATTTCAAGCTTATCACTCGTCACGAATCAATCACATTTCGAATAGCATTCTATAGCTGCTTAGTCGCCCAACCATGTTACGATTGGGTCACAGCACATATACATCTTAACGACGTTATCCAAACTGTAAATGAGCCAAATAGGGTGTTCAACTTAATTAACTTAACTTGTTCCTTTCAGCTTTGCATAAATTCATTTTTTACCACTTTCCAATGGGGCATAGCGCCCAGCTTTATCTCATGCGAACGTTTCCATAATATTGTGTTGGAAGTGTCAAATGAAAAAATGGAATTTAGATATGTATCTTCCCAGTTAGTCCGCAAAGCTCTGTGATGGTATTCTCATTTAGAATAATTTATTAATGCGAATATGGTGATAAAAATAGGTATTGTGTCGCCGAAATTATCCGGAAATATTTGCATAAGAGATTGAAGTTTATTTTCGAATAAAACCTAATACAGAAGCCAGAAAGGAGCTAAAGTAAGGAAGATAAATGCTAATATTGATGTTTACGCATGTGGATGCCGAGCACTGTCTAGCGCAACTCTGCGATCACGACACTGCCTTCTGGGAGCGATCAAACATCAGCTGTGTTAAATACACATTGGAGCAAATGTTCTTAATGCAAACGTGCCTAAGATACTCTATTAATAACCTTTCAAAATAGGTACTGTGATCTCACTTAGACTATGCAATCATAGATCCATTGTGATGCAATTAGAGTTTACAGACCGTGACTTTGGTGGCGGCACAGCCCATGAAGGACCAGAGCTAAGCTTCTCTCAATCATCCATATTGTGTGACATTTATTTTCCACACATGTGTAAGGGACCTATAGCTTATACCACGGGGGGGTTTCGCCAGTACCGCGCCGAGGAGGGACCCCGCGGAATAAACATTCAATGGCATTGGTGTTATCGGGATTCGAACTCGCTCATCGTGCGTCAGAGTCCAACACACTTACCATTGCGCTACGGCGCCCTCTACAGCAGATGCAGTCTGGCGGCAGACCTTCGGAGCTTGAAGCGGCCTGTTCTGATGCCCATGAGAGAGCTAATGATCTCCCTCAACACACTCCATTCACCAATTATTGATGGAATTTATGATGTCAGCCCCCGCCCCCTCCTCTACGTGATGGGGGCGGGCACCAGATTTGGGGTGTGTGAATTGATTTTCGTCAACCGACGAGGCGTACCAAAAGGCGCTGCAGAGGAAAACCAGGGCAGCGCAAGAAGAGTACCGAGCCAGAAGAAGGGAGGAGAAAAAACTACTGCGACAAAAGAAAAGAATCTTCGCAGCCTCCCAGCTCAAGGATATCGAGCCTTTTACAAGAAAGCCAAAGACCTTGCAGGAGGCTTCAAAAAGGGCACCCTGGCTCTTCGAAACTGCGTTGGTAATCTTGTCACCGACCCGCA
Source organism: Eumerus sabulonum (assembly GCA_951905685.1). Taxonomy (NCBI): domain Eukaryota; kingdom Metazoa; phylum Arthropoda; class Insecta; order Diptera; family Syrphidae; genus Eumerus; species Eumerus sabulonum. The sequence continues at coordinate 16,005,025 of OX645060.1, forward strand.
GGGAATAGTGGATGTATTTAAGCAGCATTTCCAGCAGCTGCTTAACGAACATAACCAAGAGAGAGTGGTAGAGACCGAGGAAATACCAACTCCAGCCGCTGAAGTAGTCCTCCCACCCAGCATCGAAGAAGTCGACACAGCTATTCAGAAGCTGAAGAACAACAAGGCCGCAGGCTCAGATGGCTTGCCATCAGAGCTCTTCAAGGCTGGCGGCGATGTTCTGGTAGGGAACAGGCACCAGATCATCTGCAGAATTTGGGAAGATGAGAGTATACCCGACGACTGGAATACCAGCTCTATATGCCCCATCCACAAAAAAGGCGATCCTACCTCTTGCAAGAACTATAGAGGTATACCCCTGCTCAATGTCGCATACGAGATCCTGTCCAGCGTATTGTGTGAACGTCTAAAACCCTTTTGCACCGCACTAATCGGCAGCTACCAGTGCGGCTTCCGGCCAGGCAAATCAACTATAGACCAAATTTTCACACTTCGACAAATCCTGGAAAAGACCAACGAGTTTCGAATCGATACACGCCATCTTTCCATCTTTCAAAGCCGCATACGACAGCATTCATCGTGAAGAACTGTTTGGGGCGATGGCCGAATTCGGGATCCCGGTAAAACTGATAAAGTTGTGTCGCGCCACGCTAAAAAACACGCGATGCACCGTGCAACTCGGTTCTAGGACCTCGGAACCATTCGAAACATGCACCGGATTTCGGCAAGGAGATGCGCTGTCATGAGACTTCTTCAACCTGGTGCTGGAGCAGATAGTGCGACGGGCAGGCGTCAGCAGGGAAGGCACTATCTTTTACAAGTCCATCCAGCTGCTAGGATACGCGGACGATATCGAGATCATCGCGTGTTCTCGCCGTAGCATTGTGGAAGCATTCACGGCGATTGAAGAACAGGCGAAACGAGTTGGTCTTAAGGTCAATGAGGACAAGACGAAGTACACGCTGTCAAGCAAAAACCAATCCGTCGCTCACCACCTTGGACAAAACATAACAATTGACAGTTACAATTTCGAGGTAGTTAAGGAGTTTGTCTTCCTCGGGGCAAACGTAAATTCCACAAATGACACCACAGTGGAGATCCGGCGTAGAATCGCCCTTGGCAACCGCTGCTACTTCGGTTTGTCCAAACAACTGGGGTCAAAACTGGTCTGGTCTGGTCTGGTTGGTCTTTTCCAGGATTTGTCGAAGTGTGAAAATTTGGTCTATAGTTGATTTGCCGGGCCGGAAGCCGCACTGGTAGCTGCCGATTAGTGCAGTGCAAAATGGTTTTAGACGTTTACACAATACGCTGGACAGGATCTTGTATGCGACATTGAGCAGGGATATACCTCTATAGTTCTTGCAAGAGGTAGGATCGCCTTTATGGGGCATATAGAGCTGGTATTCCAGTCGTCGGGCATGCTCTCATCTTCCCAAATTTTGCAGATGATCTGGTGCATGCTCCCTACCAGAACATCGCCGCCAGCCTTGAAGAGCTCTGATGGCAAGCCATCTGAGCCTGCGGCCTTGTTGTTCTTCAGCTTCTGAATAGCTGTGCCGACTTCTTCGGTGCTGGGTGGGAGGACTACTTCAGCGGCTGGAGTTGGGATTTCCTCGGTCCCTACCACTCTCTCTTGGTCATGCTCGTTAAGCAGCTGCTGGAAGTGCTGCTTAAATACATCCACTATTCCCTGCGGGTCGGTGACAAGATTACCCTCGCAGTTTCGAAGAGCCAGGGTGCCCTTTTTGAAGCCTCCTGCAATGCCTTTGGCCTTCTTGTAAAGGGCTCGTATTTTATGTTTATCCCTAGACTCCTCGATATCCTTGAGCTGGGAGGCTGCGTAGATTCTTTTCTTTTGTCGCAGTAGTTTCTTCTCCTCCCTTCTTCTGGCTCGGTACTCTTCTTGCGCTGCCCTGGTTTTCCTCTGCAGCGCCTTTTGGTACGCCTCGTCGGTTGCTGCCTTTTTCTGCTCACACTCGCCATCATACCACGGGTTTCTTGTCTTCCTGAATGGCTGAGCGTATGTTCGTCGTAGGAATACCGTATAGTCTTTCGCTCAGCTGCTCCCTGTAGACTCTGGCAGCCTCCGGTGTGCTCAGGCGCCCAATGTCGAACCTCCTCCTGATGGGCTGGTGCAGCTTTCTGACATTGGACAGTCGAGCTCTGAATCTTGCTGCTACGAGGAAGTGGTCAGAGTTGACATATACCCTCTGAATGTTCGCACATCCAGGATGTTTGACGAGTGCCTTGCGTCAATGAGCACATGGTCGATTTGGTTGGCGGTTCGACCTTCCGGAGATCGCCAGGTTGCTGTGTGGATTCGCTTTCGAGGGAATCTTGTGCCACTTATCACCGCATTACGAGCTGTCGCAAAGTCAGCGAGTCGGAAGCCGTTATCTGTTGTTGTATCGTGGAGGCTGTGCTTTCCGATCACTCCGCCAAGGGTGTTTTCCTTTCCGATTTTGGCGTTGAAGTCCCCGAGCACGATTTTTACATCGTACTCCGGACAAGCTCCGTAGGCGTTGTCCAGGAGGTCATAGAAGTCCTCCTTGATAGGGTCTTCAGCCTCGTCGGTAGGGTGATGTTATAAAATTTGCCTCTGATGGGGATCACAGCCAGGCGATCCCACGACAAATCCGCATCCCAGTAAGTGCAGCCTTTTGGGACAGCTGTAGTAAATGTCGCAATTTTTCTTCCTAATCATACCGTTTCCTATCCAGCGTATTTCCTGGACCGCAGTAATATCCGCCTTGTACTGCGAGAGGATTCCTTCTAGTTTATGAGCAGCTCCGGGAGTGTACAGGGTTCTGACATTCCAGGAGCATACTCGCAAATCGTGTTCCTTTTTCGTGCGTTGTCGTCGTCGAGTATCCGTCCGTGTATCCGAGGCATCTTGCTCATTCATAACTTTGGGTTTTTTTTACGTGGGCGGATTGTTAGCCCGCCGCACAACCGCCATTCTGGTCGGGGTTTTTTTCGCTGCATACGTTTGTTCACCTCCCAACGGTTGTTGAAGAGGCTATCCAGAGGGCGCCGCGAGGAGGCCGTATGTCAACTTGACCCGGGCATTTAAACAGGGATCGTTGCTGGCATCTCGCCAGGTTGAGAGCAATCAACAACTTTACCCTGTATGTCCGAGCCCATGCAAACGTAAATCCCACAAATGACACCACAGTGGAGATCCGGCATAGAATCGTCCTTGGCAACCGCTGCTACTTCGGCTTGTCCAAACAACTGGGGTCAAAACTCCTCACTCGAAAGACCAAAGTCATGCTTTACAAAACGCTCATTCTGCCAGTCTTGCTGTACGGAGCCGAAAGCTGAACGATAACCAGGACAGCGGAGCTGATTTTGGGTTCTTTCGAAAGAAAAATTCTGCGCCGGATATTTGGTCCTGTCTGTGAGGAAGGTGAATGGAAAAGAAGACACAACCGCGAACTCTACGAGCTGTACCAAGATGTGGATGTAGTCCGGAAGGCAAGGACCCGTCGACTACACTGGCTCGGCCACATCGAGCGCATGGACATCAACGCTCCAGCTAAGAGGGTCTTCGACTCCGAGCCTCCTGGTTCGAGAAGAAGAGGAAGACCGAATCTCCGGTATAAAGACCAAGTAATCGCGGATGTAAGACATCTTGGTCTTGACAACTGGAAGCAGCGTGCCCGGGACCGTCAAGGATGGAAGGCAGCTATAGCTCAGGCTCAGATCCTCCATGGATCGCTGGCCTGATAAGTAAGTAAGTAAGTAAAGTGTTCCCGAAAACATTTCGCTCATATGTACGTATTCTCCGCTCCTTTTGTTCAGTGCCATTTGATTACCTCCGATCGCGTGCTATAACGACCTCGACTAATGCCTAAGTAGTCCTCAACAAAAAAAAAATCTCTTTACTCCTCGCACTAGTATATTAGATAATTTGACCTAAATGGCAGGCATTCACTGAAACGACCGCTACACATCGATACTCCTAGAATGCGATACAATCGAATTGTAAATTCAATAAAAATTAAAAATAAAAAGAATGTATCTTGCAACGATTAAAAGAATAATGTTATTGGCCGAACGGTTCCGCTAGGCTGGAGTCAGGGCTGGAGTCGTATTCGCATTAGGCTTTGACCTTCACCACCCGATTCCGATTCCTTTTTAATCAGATAGATAGTTCGTTAATTCTTATTTGTACCTACAACAGAGGGTACTTAGTATGGAATGCAACGGTATGCGGCCAACGTTAATGGTAGACGGAAATCAAAGCCATTTTTCCTCTGGCACCATACCCACGTATGTAGACATTCGGTAAAGTTAAGTGATTAGCTTGAGATATGAGTAGATAAGTGGATAGATACGCGATAAAACGAGAGGAGTAGAGATAGGTATCATTCTAAGTAGATACGGACGCTGTGGCGTAAATGATTGATGCCACCCGAGGCGGGGATGCGTTCACGGTCTATAAATTAAGGGAAAACGTCCAATTATACGAGAGTTCGAGAGGTTAATTAGCGTTGATACTGATAATTAAAGAAATTGATTTTCGTTTTTCTGTTGTTTGTTTTGAATGTTCTACGAAGAAAGTAGGTAAACATTCGAGTCCTGACAACGGACTGGTACTACCATGGGGCCTAATTGAATTTGAATCAGTCTAAATGCAGGCATCGATTATGCTTCATTAGTATCCGTCGGTTAATTATGTAGATTGTTACTCGTGAGAATTTGATCATAAACTACAGCAACGTGCATCAATGGTGATGGATTTAAATAACCCGGCCTTGAAGGCTTCTTGCAGTATTCCTACTGACGCTATTTGGAATCGTTCTGGTTCTGAGCATTTGAAATATGTCGGTTAGAAGGTCGTTCAGTTCTGTATACTAACCATTGGCATTTTGGGTTTGGCGTTAACTGTTTTAATTTGCATTCGTGTAGATATACGGATGTGAAGTATATGAGTAATACTTTTCCTTAAGTTGCCTTTCTGGTTAACAGAGGTTTTGGTCATATGTGTTATAATATGTCTCCAAAAGACGTAACTTTAGTTACTTTTTAGCGACTAAGAGAAAAGAAAGTGAAAGTGACGTACCTCTCGTTGGATTTTATTGAAATTTTTAATTAAGAAGCAAGTATGCCAGCGACACTGGTTTTGATTTTAAGCTAAGAAATGTGAACTAGGTGCGAACCGCAAGGCCCACACGACTAACTTTCCAGTGGAAAAAAATTAAAACACCTACAGCTACAGTTTGTGAAGATCTGTTCAGGTGTTTCAAGGTCATTAGCTCTTTTTGTTAGCTGCGGTAGGATTCTTAGACGAATAATGGGTACTGTATCGGTTCTCTTCCGATCACCACAATCAACCAGCATCGGGCGCGGTCAGTACTTAGATGGGGAATTGCTTGGAAACGCCGCGTGTTGTTGGCATCAACAACCTATTTGCTATCGCCCCATGTAACCCAAGGTAAGGAAACACACACTCATGTGCGCACATTAAACAATCATCTTCTTCTTCTTCTTAGTGGGCGCTACAGTTCGGGGTGAACCTGGGCCTCAAACAACATGCCCTTCCATCTAGCACGATCTTTCGCTAGCCTTTTCCATTGCCGCACACCCAGTTGGCTGAGGTCCCCTTCCACCTGTGTGCGCCATCTTAAGAGCGGCCGTCCTCTGCTTCTTCGTCCCTCGGGGTTGGATTCAAAGACTCTCCGGGCTGGAGCTGTGGTGTCCAATCGCTCTACATGGCCCAGCCATCTTAGGCGTTGAATCCGTAGACGCCTGACTAGGCTCATGTCGCTGTACAGCCCGTAAAGTTCGTGGTTGAATCTTCCCCTCCATCCCCCGTCTGCGTTTATACGCACAAAAATCACGCGCAAAATCTTTCTCTCGAACCGACCAAGGGCCTCCTCATCCGCTTTTGATAGTGTCCATGCTTCTGTGCCGTACAGCAGGACCGGGATGATGAGGGTCTTATTTAGAGTCAACTTTGTCGTTCGGCAGAAGACCCTATTACTCAATTGCCTCCTGAGCCCAAAGAAACAGCGATTGGCAAGAGTGATTCTGCGTTTGATTTCAGAGCTGACGTCGTTGTTCCAGGTCACTGCGGAGCCAAGGTAGACGAAGTCCTTAACTATTTGAACTTATATCTGCCTATACAAACGTTCTGGCCAAGACGTCGGTGGCATATATTTAGTTTTGCACTCGTTTACCGCCAAACCAATTTTCGCCGCCTCCATCTCAATACTCGTAAACGCCTCATTGACATCTCGCTGTGATCTACCTATTATGTCAATGTCGTCGGGGTATGCAAGGAGCTGCGGGGATTTGAAATAGACTGTGCCTCTTGTATTGGCCAGTGATTTTTGCACAATCATTTCCAATATGATGTCGAAAAAATCACACGAGAGCGCATCGCCCTGCCTAAATCCATTTTTGACATCAAAACTATCGGTAAGGTGTTCACCGATTCGGATGGAGCAGCGAGCGTTCTCCAGAGTCATCCTGCAAAGTCTGACGAGCTTAGCAGGAATGTCAGAAGTAAACATGGCGTTATATAGCTCGTCTCTAATTACGCTGTCGTATGCGGCTTTGAAGTCGACAAATAGGTGGTGAGTGTCGACTTGAAATTCATTGGTTTTCTCCAGGATCTGCCGTAGTGTGAAGATTTGGTCGATGGTGGACTTCCCCGGCCTGAATCTGCACTGATAAGGACCTTTCAGCTTATTTACAAAAGGCTTCAGGCGTTCGCACAAAACGGCGGAGAAGATTTTGTAAGCCCATGTTAAGAAGACTTATTCCTCTGTAGTTGTCTCCTTTCTTGTGGATCGGGCATACGATGCTGAGACTCCATTCCTCGGGCATGCTTTCCTCTAACCATATCTTACGGATGAGCCGGTGCATGCTCCCAACCAGGTCATCCTCAGCTGCCTTGAAGAGCTCAGCAGACAGTCCGTCTGCGCAAGCAGTTTTATTCGACTTGAGCTTCGATATGGCAATCTTAACTTCGTCGAGGTCAGGGGGACAGAATTCTCTGCGGTCTCCGTCGATTAGAAATGGATCATTCTGCCTGACAGCGATATATTGACTAACATCGTCGTTATAGAGTCAGCAGAAGTGGTTTTTCCATATTCTCAGCATCGACTGCGGCTCTACTACTAGGTGTCCGTTCTCATCCCTACAGGCTTCCGTTCTGGCTTTATAACCTTGGCATGTTCGCTTAATCTGTTGATAAAACTTTCGAACGTCACGCCTGCAGTAACACCTCTCAAAATCCTCAATCGCGCGCTTCTCGTGCTCTTTCTTCTTTCTTCTAAGCTTATGCTCCTCCCTTCTTTTTAACTCGTAGAGCTTACGAGCTGCTCTTGTTCTTTTATGCAGCGAGGCCTTTTATGCATCCTGCTTCGCTGTATGAATCCTCCTGCACTCGCCATCGAACCAGGTGTCTCTTCGTGGTGGAGCCTTGAAACCCAAAACTTCGGATGCAGAGCTTTTCAGGGCTTGTTTGCAAAGATTCCACTACTGTTCTATTGATAGTGTGAAGGATTCAGGTGTATTGGAGAGCTTAAGGGAGACGCGATCGGTAAAAGCACGAGCGGTTTCTGGCGATAGTAGCTTTCCGACGTCATAACTTTGTATTCTTACTCTACTCCGCTGCCTTCGTGATATCCGTAAGCGCATCTTGGCTACTACAAGATAGTGGTCCGAGTCGATGTTAGCCCCTCGGAAAGTTCGAACATCAAGAATAGTGGAGGAGTGTCTGGCGTCGATCGCGATGTGATCAATCTGGTTGGTAGTCGATTGATCAAAAGACCGCCAGGTGCCTTTGTGTATATCGAGGGGCGGGAAGCGCGTACTGGCTAGAAGGAGATTTCGCCCCGTAGCAAGATCAATCAGCCTGTGTCCGTTATCGGAGGTGGTGTCGTGTAGGCTATGTTTGCCGATGACTCGTTCAAAGATGCTTTCTTTACCCAGCTTAGCATTGAAGTCTCCTAGTACAATTTTGATGTCATAGCTGGGACATTGGGCATACGTTCTGTCTAGGAAATCGTAGAACCGATCTTTGGCGGAGTCATCCTTGTCTTCCGTGGGGGCGTGGACGCAGATCAGGCTGATGTTAAACAATGTTGCCTTGATACGGATTGTTATGAGGCGTTCGCTCACATGCCGAAAGCTTAGGACTTTTTGCCTTAGTCCACCTCGAACAACAACAACAACAAATCCGATCAAAAACTTATACAAAAGTTAATTGATGGCTGGTATAGCAGCATTAGCAAAAGCCCGGAGTTTCTTTCCACCTTGAAATTAGCTGGATTAGCATAGCCTACTAGTACAAAATTACAATTCAGAAGACTTGTTTACTATAGTTATGAATCTTGGGACAAAACATGCCACCTTGTCGCCTTGAATAGAGTCAAGACCTTAAACCTGAACCCACACAATAGGTAGTCGCACAACAAGATCTGTCCAACAACCACATTTTATTCGTTTTCCAAAACCGTCACGCAATATTATTCAAATATCAACGTTCAGTAAACAATCGCTATTTATTCACATCCCCTTGATACTTTATTCATGTACTCGAGCCCTTGAAGGTTGTAATATGCCCATTGGCTGGTGTTTACTGTTTATCCAAATACTGGCTGGAGCCGAATATTAATCAAATGAATCAGAAGGTAATTACTTCCTGTCACTGTATATTGATCACAGAATGATATACTATCTCTAGCTGGATGGCATGATTCAGAGCTGTCGGTTTAGTATAGTTGTTTTAAAAGAGACAAGAAGCTCGAGAAACGGATGACAAGCATATGTATATGGACAACACTCCACTCAACCTACAATTGTGTGTCCGAAGAAAAGCGACAATTCCGCCTACCTAAGCCTACCTACCAGCAGATATCCCTCATCATATTCCAATCAAGTAATCACGCGAAACCGTGTCTCAACCTCACCCGTAATCTAACACTTGTGTCCGGTAATGGATATGCATTTCCTATCCGTTTGCATGGGGATTGAGGAATAAGGAAAACATAGCATGCCTCGCTGCCACTACTGCCTCGGGCAACTAAGCTATCTTTCGTACTCAAATTGCCACTTTCCCCGATGGGTTAGGTATAGGAAGAAAACATTGTCCAACTGGCAACAAAGCGAAAACATGCAAAAACGCCAAAGGCACTTCCTCCCGTCATTAGGTAGTCCAGTCATCTTATCGTTATCGTACTCGATAACACCTGTGCTGAGCTCGGATGTACGGGTGCACGGATAGATTGTCGTTCGGCGTCAATCGTCATGCTGACTGAGTGTTATTGTATTATTACTCAACCAATCAGTTATTTATTAATTCGCGAGATGAATCGGAAGTTGGTTTTCTCTTTTGGATGGACTTTTGACGTGTCCGCATCTGTGTCCGCTTCCATGCAAATTCCGTAATCAAAGAGCAAAGAGCAAAAAGCAAGAAATTCGAAATACATATGTAAATAAACCAAGATAGATCCATTCGAATTGGAAAACATCGTTCGGTCACCATCGCGCACCTCTTGTGCGCGCACAAAACGAGCGTTTCACAGAAATACCAGAAACAAGGTGCGTCGAATGAAATCACAATTCCACCCAGCATCTGCTCATACCATCAGTGGATGTGCTAAGAAATCACGCGTCGAATTACTCTGGCTAATCGATGAGGGAGTTGGCTTCGGCCTAAGCTCCCATCGGATACAAAATAACTGCCAGAAAGGCAGAAAAAATGTATGGAAATACCTAATCGTATCTCGAATAGAAAGCGATTTCTTCTCTGTAATACGTACTCGTACGTGTATCTTCAAACACAATTGACCCATGATGGTTGAAATTGCAGAAAGACTGACAATGCCCTGCAATAAATTAATGATTAATTTGCATTTATGTAAACTGCAAAGACATACTATAGCGTCTGCACCATTGTTGTTCAACGAAACTTACATTATTCATTCGCCTATCTGCCATACGAGCCCCTATGTCCATAGATATGTATCTAGGCATGCGGGCAAGCTTGAGAAACAATGAAATTGCGCACAGTTTAGTTGCATATTAAGCATTCATTAAGATATAAAGAAACTTTTCTACTTCTCTCCTCAAATTACCTCCGATTACTGAGGAGGAAGTTGCCCAAATGAGGACAAACACCGGTCGGATTTACACAAAATGGAACAGTAGAGCACGCAAGCGCAATTATTATTTCTCAATTGAGTGGATGTGTAACTGGTAAGCGATCAGAGAGATTTGGTAACGCAGATTCGATATCTGATGCTAGTAGATACAAAAACACAATATTTCAGAACGAAAACTCAAAGTAAAGATATGAGTCACACTATGAACACACCCCACAACCGTGATATACGCCCAATTGCATTGACAGCTATCGTGAGTGTCAAAGTTTAGTTCTTCTTCTTCTTTCTTCTTTGATGGCGCTACAGTTCGGGGTGGACCAGGGCCTCAACCAACAAGCCTCTCCAGCTTCCAGTGCCGCACGCCCAGTTGGTTGAGGTCCCCTTCCACCTGTGCGCGCCACCTTAAATGCGGTCGTCCTCTGCTGCGTCGTCCCACGGGGTTGGAGTCGAAGACTCTTCGGGCCGGAGCGTTGATGTCCATTCGCTCTACATGGCCTAGCCATATTAGACGTTGGATCCGAAGACGTCTAACCAGGCCGATGTCGCTGTACAGCCCGTACAGTTCTTGGTTGAATCTCCTCCTCCATTCTCCGTTTACACAAACGGGACCAAAGATTGCACGCAGAATTTTCCTCTCGAAACGTCCAAGAGCCTCTTCATCTGCTTTTGATAACGTCCAAGCCTCAGCGCCGTAGAGGAGGACCGGGATGATTAAGGTTTTGTAGAGGGAAACCTTAGTTTTTCGAGAGAGGGCTCTACTACTCAATTGCCTCTTGAGCCATAAGAAACAGCTGTTGGCAAGAGTTATTCTGCGTTTTATCTCAGCGCTGGTGTCGTTGCTGCTTGTCACTACCGAGCCAAGGTAGACGAAGTCCTTGACTACTTTAAAAATATAGCTGCCGAAGGTGACGTTCTGACCAAGACGTCGGTGTTGCGCGTCTTTCTTGGATGACAGCATATATTTGGTCTTGTCCCCATTTGCCCTTAGACCCACTTTCGCCGCTTCTGCTTCAATGCTTGTGAACGCCTCATTGACGTCTCGCTTTGTTCGTCCAATAACGTCAATGTCATCTGCGTAAGCAAGCAATTGTGTGGACTTGAAGTAGATCGTACCTCTTGTATTGGCTGCAGAGTCCCGCACGATCTTTTAAAGAATAATGTTGAAGAAATCACATGACAGTGCGTCACCCTGTCTAAAACCTTTTTCAACATCAAAGGGGTCGGTTAGTTCACCTCCAACCTTAATGGAGCAGTGAGAGTTCTCCATAGTCATCCTACATAGTCTGACGGGTTTGGCAGGAATGTTAAAACATGACATGGCTCTGTATAGCTCGTCTGTATAAACACTGTCATACGCGGCTCTAAAGTCGACTAAAAGATGGTGCGTGTCGACCTGGAATTCATGGGTCTTCTCCAAGATCTGCCGTAGTGTAAGTATTTGGCCTATCGTGGATTTTCCTGACCTGAAACCACACTGGTAGTAACCTATCACATTGTCCATGAACGGTTTCAGGTACTTCCACAGTACGGCAGAGAGGATATTGTACGCGATGTTCAGGAGGCTTATCCCTCTGTAATTGGCGCAGTCATAGGGGTCTCCTTTCTTATGGTCCGGGCAAACGATACTGAGATTCCATTAATCAGGCATGCGTTCCTCCGACCATATCTTGCTCCGCGGGGAGTCCGTCTGCTCCAGCAGCTTTATAAGACTTAAGTTTCGATATCGCTATCTTAAACTCGTCTAGGTCGGGTGGACGGGATTCTCCTTCGTCTTCGGCCATTGTGAATGGTTCGCTCTGCCTGACGGCGGCATTTTGACTATCATCGCCATTATACAGTCTGCAGAAGTGGTCCCCCAGTGGTTCCCCAGGTTATAGTACATACTTCATAATAGACTGTTCTCCCCAAATGCCACCAAACACTCAGCAGCATCTGCTCTGAGCTGCTGCTCTTTAAATAATTCCAAACTGCGTGTCGCTCTTGATCTTCCAGCTGCACAATTTTATCAACTTTCACTTTATAGCTATCCTTAAAAAGATTCACACTCACCTCACTTAAATAACAGAAAATTATTTTTTTTCTGACACGCGATGACATGTGCTATTTATGAGAACACCACTGTACACATCGACGGCTTGAGACTGACACAATGATAAGTCAAAAGCGTCGTTTTTAGACGAGAATAACACGTATAGTATCGGTGTGTATTACAAAAGCAACAACCAACCCCTGCGGAGATCAGAGGGCAGACGTATGTACGTAGGTTTGGTATCTCATTAATTATCCCTGGATCCGATCAGAGATGTATGAATACTCAAAGCCCGTTCGAGTCAAGTACAGAGCTTACGAGTACTTGAGTGAATTAACCTTTGTGCGAAGATCATTCGAAATTACATTGTTGGCGAAATGTATTCGAAAATCATTTTAGATAGTCTATAACGGTCGAACGATTTTTTTTCGAAATTGAGTTGCAATTACTTACGGAGCTAGAGTGAATCGTGATGCAAGGCTACTAGGGATTTGGATTAGCTTTTTCATGTGAAAAAATGTGTGAATGGCAAATCTAGATCCCTTCGTTCGCCCTTATGACACCTTTCTTTCTCCGGCGTAATCACATCACCAAAATCGGTTATCAAATGATCACTAGCAAGGTATCTCTTACGAATGGAGCCACGAATTTAATTCGCTCATTCATTTGGCCGAGAAAACGAAAGCTAGGTAAATCCCCTAAGAGCTTATCTAATGCCAGGTGGCAATTAAATTTTTGCAATTTTTTCTCTCTTGACTTTCAAGCTCGTGTGCGGTTTTATTCAATATTATTGTTCAATGTGTGCCACTTTGCATTTGATACAGTTTTGTTTGGGAGTCACGTTGTGTAACGTGTTTGTAGGCTTGCTTTCGACACAGGCTAACATTTGGCAAGTGATAATCCGATAGTGAATTGATAGGATTGGACAACGTGATGATAGCTGCTTGTTGAAATGCTGTGCGTTATCAAATTCCAGTCACATGACAGTTTTAGCTTTTGTTGACATTTTCGTTACACCATTACCGTTGTGACTGGTCGCTGTCAGTAGTCATCATTGGGCATTACGGTGGTTATTGAGTATTGTAAACCCTGGAGCAAGCTCTGCGACATCTTGTTCCTTGAGTCGTTGGTTACTTACTTACTTTGATGGCGCTATTGTTCGGGGTAAACCAGGGCCTCATCCAACAAGCCTCTCCAGCCGGCCCGATCTTTGGCCAGCCGCTTCCAGTGCCGCACGCCCAGTTGGTTGAGGTCCCTTTCCACCTGTGCGCGCCACCTTAAATGCGCTCGTCCTCTGCTGCGTCGTCCCTTGGGGTTGGAGTCGAAGAGTCTTCGGGCCGCAGCGTTGATGTCCATTTGCTCTACATGGTCTAGCCATCTTAGACGTTGGATCCGAAGGCGTCTAACCAGGCCGATGTCGCTGTAGAGCCCGCACAGTTCTTGGTTGAATCTCCTCCTCCACTCTCCGTTTAAACAAACCGGATCAAAGATTGCACGCAGAATTTTCCTCTCGAAATGACCAAGAGCCTCTTCATCCGCTTTTGATAACGTCCAAGTCTCAGCGCCGTAGAGGAGGACCGGGATGACTAAGGTTTTGTAGAGGGATACCTTAGTTTTTCGAGAGAGCGCTCTACTACCCAATTGCCTCTTGAGCCATAAGAAACAGCTGTTGGCAAGAGCTATTCTGCGTTTTATCTCAGCGCTGGTGTCGTTGCTGCTTGTCACTACCGAGCCAAGGTAGACGAAGTCCTTGACTACTTCAAAAATATACCTGCCGAAGGTGACGTTCTGACCAGGACGTCGGTGTTGCGCATCTTTCTTGGATGACAGCATATATTTGGTCTTGTCCCCATTTACCCTTAGACCCACTTTCGCCGCTTCTGCTTCAATGCTTGTGAACGCCTCATTGACGTCTCGCTTTGTTCGTCCAATAACGTCAATGTCATCTGCGTGGGCTAGCAATTATGTGGAGTTGAAGTAGATCGTACCTCTTGTATTGGCCGCAGAGTCCCTCACGATCTTTTCAAGAATAATGTTGAAGAAATCACATGACAGTGCGTCACCCTGTCTAAAACCAATTTTAACATCAAAGGGGTCGTTTAGTTCACCTCCGACCTTAATGGAGCAGCGAGAGTTCTCCATAGTCATCCTGCACAGTCTGACGAGTTTGGCAGGAATGTTAAAACATGACATGGCTCTGTATAGCTCGTCTCAATAAACAGTGTCATATGCGGCTTTAAAGTCAACACAAAGCTGGTGCGTGTCGACCTGGAATTCATGGGTCTTCTCCAAGATCTGCCGCAGTGTAAATATTTGGTCTATCGTGGATTTTCCTGGCCTGAAACCACACTGGTAGGAACCTATCAGATTGTCCACGAACGGTTTCAGGTACTTACACAGTACGGCAGAGAGGATCTTGTACGCGATGTTCAGGAGGCTTATCCCTCTGTAATTGGCGCAGTCATAGGGGTCTCCTTTCTTATGGACCGGGCAAACGATACTGAGATTCCATTCATCGGGCATGCGTTCTTCCGACCATATCTTGCAGATGAGTTGGTGCATGTTCCTAACCAGCTCATCGCCAGCTGCTTTAAACAGTTCCGCGGGGAGTCCGTCTGCTCCAGCAGCTTTATAAGACTTAAGTAACGATATCGCTATCTTAACATCGTCTATGTCGGGTGGACAGGATTCTCCTTCGTCTTCGTCCATTGTGAGTGGTTCGCTCTGCCTGACGGCGGTATTTGGCTATCATCGCCGTTATACAGTCTGCAGAAGTGGTCCTTCCACAATCTCAGCATCGACTGTGACTCCACTACTAGTTGCCCGTGCTCATCCCTGCAGGCTTCTGCTCTGGCTTTATAGCCTTGGCATGTTCGTTTTACTTTCTGGTAAAATTTTCGAACGTCGTTCCTGCAGTAACATCTCTCCATCTCCTCGATCTCGCGCTTCTCGTGCTCCTTCTTTTTCCTTCTCAGAAGCGCATGCTCCTCCGTCCTATTCTGTTCATTGAGCTCGCGGGCAGCTCTGGTCCGTCGATGCAATGTGGCCATGTATGCATTCTGTTTCTCTACATGGGCTTGTCTGCACTCATCATCAAAATAAGGGTTTCTCGACGGTGGTGGCTCGAAACCGAGTATATCTGAGGTGGCCTCTCTAATGGCGTTCTGACAACGACTCCATTGCTGTTCTATGGTTTCTGCAGATTGCATCGGGACCTGAGAGAGCTTGAGGGAGACTTGATCGGCGAAGGTCCTGGCGGTCTCCTGCGATTGCAGCTTTCCGACGTTAAATTTTGGTGTTCTTACTCAACTCCGTTGGTTCCGAGAAATTCGCATCCGTACCCTGGCTGCAACAAGGTAATGATCCGAGTCGATGATGGCTCCTCGAAAGGTTCGGACATCTAGGATGCTGGAGGAGTGTTTGCCGTCGATCGCAATGTGATCAATTTGATTGGTTGTCGATTGATCGAAAGAATGCCAGGTCCCCTTATGGATGTTGTGGTGTGGGAATCGTGTACTGGCTACTAGAAGGTTATGTCCCGCCATAAAGTCCACTAGCCCAAAGTTTTCTTCAGAAAATCAAAATTACATGGTAAGTTCTACGCAATTAAACTGAAGTATTTCCTTTAGAATGTCGAATAAGCCATACGTTAGATAAATGTCAACATCAGGGTCGACTGGATGGATTAGAAAACTGGTCAAACCAAATATTCGAAACAAAAGCACGTACACACGTCTTATGTGCACGGTGATTGGCAAACGGCTAGCGCAACGGGCACGCCGGGAACTTGTTTGGAAGGTACCAACCAGTTAGACTAGATGGGGTATAAAAATTGCTGAGCATGACAGTTATTGGTCGCATGCCGTAGGTGGTTATCTTAAAATATATGTAAATAATAAGCGACTCACTATACTGGCACCCGCCAGGTAGTGAGCCATTGTGTGCAGCGACCCAACCCTTGTTCCTGGGGAAAGAGGAACCTGGCCCTCCATTTTAGGGGTTGCGCTTAGGGTTAACATCCCTATCGCATAAAATCAAAGCTGGTTCAGAGACAACTAACAGCCTCGGATGTTGTTGACGACCCCGCAAACGTCAAAAAGGAAACAAATTTCGGATCTGCACCTGGAACGTTAGGTCCCTCTACAGACCAGGTGCAGCCGAACAACTGGTCAACTCTTTGGACTGCCATAAGGCAGACATTACCGCGCTCCCAGAAGTGCGATGGGATGGGCCTGGCAAAAAGTGGATGAAAAACTGTGATATATACTACGCAAACTGCTACAGAGAAAGTAAACAACGCTTATTCGGATGCGGATTTGTTGTTCGAGGCAGATACAGGAAAAAAAGTCTTAAGGTTCCAGTATGTAAGCGAACGCCTCATAAACTATCCGCATCAAGACCAATCTCGGCAATATAAGCTTATTATGTGTCCACGCCCCCACAGAGGAGAAAGATGACCGACACAAAGGCGACTTCTATGATCTCCTAGGCAGAACGTATGGCAATGCCCCAGCTATGACACCAAAATCGTTCTAGGAGATTTCAATGCGAAGCTGGGTAAGGAAGCTATCTTTGAACGGGTCATTGGAAAGCACAGCCTACACAACACCACGTCAGAAAACGGACTAAGGCTAGTGGACTTTATGGCGGGACATAACCTGGTAGTAGCAAGTACACGATTCCCACACCTCAACATCCATAAGGGGACCTGGCGGTCTTTCAATCAATCGAAAACCAACCAAATTGATCATATTGCGATCGACGGCAGCCACTCCTCCTGCATCCTAGATGTCCGAACCTTTCGAGGAGCCAACATCGACTCGGGTCATTACCTTGTTGCAGCCAAGGTACGGATGCGAATTTCTCGGAACCAACGGAGTCGAGTAAGAACACCAAAATTTAACGTCGGAAAGCTGCAATCGCAGGAGACCGTCAGGATCTTCGCCGATCAAGTCTCCCTCAAGCTCTCTCAGGTCCCGATGCAATCTGCAGAAACCATAGAACAGCAATGGAGTCGTTGTCAGAAAGCCATTAGAGAGGCCGCCTCAGATATACTTGATTTCGAGCCACCACCGTCGAGAAACCCCTGGTTAGATGATGAGTGCAGACAGGCCCATGTAGAGAAACAGAATGCATACATGGCCACATTGCATCGACGGACGAGAGCTGCCCGCGAGCTCTATGAACAGAAAAGGACGGAGGAGCATGCGCTTCTGAGAAGGAAAAAGAAGGAGCACGAGAAGCGCGAGATCGAGGAGATGGAGAGATGTTACTGCAGGAACGACGTCCGAAAATTTTACCAGAAAGTAAAACGAACATGCCAAGGCTATAAAGCCAGAGCAGAAGCCTGCAGGGATGTGCATGGGCAACTAGTAGTGGAGTCACAGTCGATGCTGAGATTGTGGAAGGACCACTTCTGCAGACTGTATAACGGCGATGATAGCCAAATACCGCCGTCAGGCAGAGCGAACCACTCACAATGGACGAAGACGAAGGAGAATCCCGTCCACCCGACCTAGACGATGTTAAGATAGCGATATCGAAACTTAAGTCTTATAAAGCTGCTGGAGCAGACGGACTCCCCGCGGAGCTGTTTAAAGCAGCTGGCGATGAGCTGGTGGTTAGGAACATGCACCAACTCATCTGCAAGATATGGTCGGAAGAACGCATGCCCGATGAATGGAATCTCAGTATCGTTTGCCCGGTCCATAAGAAAGGAGACCCCTTTGACTGCGCCAATTACAGAGGGATAAGCCTCCTGAACATTGTGTACTGTGTACTGTGTAAGTACCTGAAACCGTTCGTGGACAATCTAATAGGTTCCTACCAGTGTGGTTTCAGGCCAGGAAAATCCACGATAGACCAAATATTTACACTACGGCAGATCTTGGAGAAGACCCATGAATTCAAGGTCGACACGCACCATCTTTTCGTCGACTTTAAAGCCGCGTATGACAGTGTTTATAGAGACGAGCTATGCAGAGCCATGTCATGTTTTAACATTCCTGCCAAGCCCGTCACACTATGCAGGATGACTACGGAGAACTCTCGCTGCTCCATTAGGATCGGAGGTGAACTAACCGACCACCCTGATGTTAAATAGGGTTTTAGACAGGGTGACGCACTGTCATGTGATTTCTTCAACATTATTCTTGAAAAGATCGTGCGGGACTCTGCGGCCAATACAAGAGGTAAGATCTACTTCAACTCCACATAATTGCTAGCCCACGCAGATGACATTGACGTTATTGGACGAACAAAGCGAGACGTCAATGAGGCGTTCGCAAGCATTGAAGCAGAAGCGGCGAAAGTGGGTCTAAGGGTAAATGGGGACAAGACCAAATATATGCTGTCATCCAAGAAAGATGCGGGACACCGACGTCCTGGTCAGAACGTCACCTTCGGCAGCTATATTTTTGAAGTAGTCAAGGACTTCGTCTACCTTGGCTCGGTAGTGACAAGCAACAACGACACCAGCGCTGAGATAAAACGCAGAATAACTCTTGCCAATCTCTGCTTCTTCGGGCTCAAGAGGCAATTGAGTAGTAGAGCCCTCTCTCGAAAAACTAAGGTTTCCCTCTACAAAACCTTAATCATCCCGGTCCTCCTTTACGACGCTGAGGCTTGGACGTTGCCAAAAGCGGATGAAGAGGCTCTTGGACGTTTCGAGAGGAAAATTCTGCGTTCAGTCTTTGGTCCCGTTTGTTTTAACGGAGAGTGGAGGAGGAGATTCAACCAAGAACTGTACGGGCTGTACAGCGACATCGGCCTGGTTAGACGTCTTCGGATCCAACGTCTAAGATGACTAGGCCATGTAGAGCGAATGGACATCAACGCTCCGGCCCGAAGAGTCTTCGACTCCAACCCCGAGGGACGACGCAGCAGAGGACGACCGCATTTGAGGTGGCGCGCACAGGTGGAAGGGGACCTCAACCAACTGGGCGTTCAGCACTGGAAGCGGCTGGCCGAAGATCGGGCCGGCTGGAGAGGCGTGTTGGTTGAGGCCCTGGTTCACCCCGAACTGTAGCGCCATCAAAGTAAGTAAGTAATAACCTGGGGAAACGTTCAGTTTGGTCCTGTACTCTGCACAACTCGGATTTTGAATGCTTCAATCAAGAAAGAGCGGCCAGAAACGGATTTGTGTTCGATCAAACAAATACCAGGCCACACACTTCTCTGATGTCTCGAAACAACCTAACGGAATTCGGTTGGAAGTTTTGACGCATCCACGGTATAGCTCAAGCCTTTGACCGCCTGACAATTCTTTGTTTCAGCCTCTGAAAGACTCTCTTGATAGCAAACAATTGGCTAGTCCATATGAAATTAAACTGCACGCGCAAAAGGATTCGGGTAAATGCATTTATTTTTAGGTTGGTAAGACTGGCCTTGACATCCGTGCCAAGTTACACATCCGTATTTATACGTCTCTGAGATACACTTCGTTTTGTGGGCTGCCAAAAGTGAACTTTTCGATTTTTATGTCTATATTTGTTAAGCAAAGAGTTTGCATTCAATTTTGACTGCGCAAAAAGCCTTTGGTGATCAGGCTTTGATGAAAAAAAATGCCTATAAGTGGTACAAGCAGTCCTAGGTTAGGTTAGATGAATGGGTGCCCTATTGACGCGAGGTCAAGGCTCACTTAGACTACGAGGAATCCATTCTGCTCAGTTAAAGGTTAACCCAAAGAAACCTAAAAGTTACCCGTTGAGCTGAACCACCTAGATGCAGGTAGAAATCCCGGCAGTCTGTTAAGCTTAATGTTTCTTACCTCCGAAAGGAAGTGACTTCCAAGGAAAATGTATCTTATTTGGGCTAGTGCCGGGCATTTGCACAGTAAGTGACGAATGGATTCAATTTCCTCTTCACATCTGCAGCTTCTGTATAAGTCATTGTGGGGGCTGGCCTAGTCGGGCTGCATATCCTACCATTCAGTTTCCAATCAGGGTTCCGACTGTCAGTCGAATATTCCCACGATCGAGCTTTAGCAGACTATCTGTCTTATCATAGACGGGCCATGTTGATCTTGCCGTTGCGCATTTATCTAATTGATACCATCGTTTATTGGCTTTCGCTATTACCTTAGCGGCATTTTAGCCTCAGTTGTGATCTGCGTGGAGCTTGTGTCTGTTCCACCTTTTCATTTCCGGAAATGATCATATGACCTGGCACCTAGCAGAGGGTCACCTTATTGACATTTGATATCTCCTACAAAGAGAGGCTTTGCAGAGTTTAACTAGCTTATCCATGTTGCTTGCAGCGCCTTGATGGCTGCCTGACTAACAACATAGATGTTGATCCTTTCACCTGAAAGGCTTTCTCTAAGAATCAGGTCCGCAGCCTTTCTAATTGCGAAGACCTCAGCTTGGAAAACGCTACAGCCATCATCAAGTTTAAAGGAGGGATTTGCTTCACGAGATTCGTATTAGACCCCGGCTCCTGTACTGGTATCCATCGGTGTAGATTCCGTGCACACCATACCACTGGTCCATGAGGACTCCTTGCCCAGAGACGGTATATACAGCATCGCAGCATATGTCTGTCCAAGGGTGGAGGGTCAGCACTGTTTCAAGAGCCGCCGTTGGTGTGGATGTCATAGATCCATTCACAACCAGACAACCTGCCCTCTGAATCCTTGAAACACTTGGAAGATGACATTTCTTCTTAACTGCTTTCCACCAGACAATCGAACCATAGACTAAAATTGGTCTTACCACCGCAGTGTACAACCAATATACCCCTTTTGGTTTGAAGCCCCATATCTTTCCAAAGGCTGCTCTGCACGAATACAGTGCCACGTAAGCTTTTGTGGTTCTTTCATTAAAGTTGTCCTTCCAGTTAAGCTTGGAGTTCTAAGAAGGTGGAAAACGTGTCGAAGACGATGAAGCTGCCGTAATACAATTAACCCCAATCGACGAGGCTCAGGGATCTTACTGATACCTGGTCGCGTTGAAGTGTGCGAAATAATGCTTTCTGAGCATCAGGCGAAGATGAAACGCATTATTATGGGAGATGAGACCTGGATTTATGCTTACGATAAGGAAACAACTGATCAATTAAGTGAATATCATGCTTAAGGTGAGGCAAGACCAAAAACACCGCGCCAATGTCACTCCAAAATCAAGATCATGTTGATTGTTTTCTTCGATTATCGTAGTTCAGTGGCGCATTTTGAGTTCAGTCCGCCAGGTCAAACGGTCAGGAAGGTATATTATTTGAGCGTTATGCGCTGCTGGCGTTGACTGGACTGGACTGGACTGGACGGACTGTCCGTGGAACTGTTTAAAGCAGCTGTGGATGATCTGGCAGGGCGCATGCACCAGCTCATCTGGTCGGAGGAATGCATTCCCGACGAGTGGAATCTCAGTGTCGTTTGCCCGATCCACAAGAAAAGAGATTTACAGAGGGACCAGTCTCATTAACATCGCACACAAAATTCTCTCTGCTGTTTTGTGTGAACGCCTGAAACCGTTCAACAACGACCTAATAGGTCCTCTCCAGTGTGGTTTCAGGCCAGGGAAGTCCACAATAGATAACATTTTCACACTACGGCAGATCCTGAAGAGACAAGACAGGACACAAGAAATGCAGATCGACTCTCACCACCTATTTGTCGTTTTCAAGGCCACATATGATAGCACGCATAGAGATGAGCTATACAGAGCCATGTCTAGTTTTGGCATCTCTACCAAACTCGTCAGATTGTGTAGGATGACGATGAAAAATTCTGGCTGCTCCATCAAGGTCGGTAATGAATTTACCGCGACCTTCAATGTCATGAAAGGTTTTAGACAAGGCGACGCGCTATCATGTGACTTTTTTAACATCATACTTGAGAAGATCGTGCGAAACTCACAAGTCAGCACAAGGGGTACGATCTTCCAAAAGTCCGTTTAACTGCTAACTTACGCCGATGGTATTGACGTGATTGGTTGGACGCAGCGGAGGCGATGTCAATGAGGCGTTTGCTAGCATTGAAGCGGAGACGGCGACAGTGGGTTTGGCGGTAAATGACAGCAAAACGAAGTATTTGCTACCATCAAGAAAGGGCGCACAACATCGATGCCTCGGACAGAGCGTCACAATGGGCAGCAAGAAAAGGGGATGAGGAAGCTCTTGGTCTTTTCGAGAGAAAAGTTCTGCGTGCGATCTTTGATCCTGTTTGCGTTGATGGCATCTGGAGGAGAAGATTCAACCACGAACTGTAGGGGCAGTATGGCGGCATGTGCCTGGTTAAGAGTCTACGAATACAACGCTTAGGATGGCTAGGCCATGTGGAGCGTATGCAAATCATAGCTCCGGCCCGAAGAATATTCGAATCCAAGCCATTGAGACAACGCAACAGAGGACGTCCTCAACTCAAATGGCGCACACAAGTGGAGAAGGACCTTAACCAACTGGAGGCGGCTGGCAAGAGATCGTGCTGGCTGGAGCCGCTTGTTAGTCGAGGCGCAAGACCACACGTCGTTTGCGCGGAATAAGTAACTCTTAGTTTTTGCACCATGATAATGCACCGTCCCGCTCATTGTGACCACTTTCCCAAAAACTCGACCCTTGTCACTTTGCAACCACTCTATTCACCGGATTTAGCCACTTTCTCGTGGCTTCCACTCTAAAAAATCCTCGAGTAACACATAGAAGGCATCTTCACGAATAAAAAGTGAATGTTTCGTGTGGCGCTACAGATGATGGGATTGAAGTTTCCATGCTCATCAATAGAAAGTACTATCGACTCAAGATATATGAAAACAGAATGCAAGACTATGAGTTCCAAGAGGATAGCATGAAATCGCGAATATGTTGCGGTGATTGTTCTCTAACCGTGTCATGCAAAACAAAATCAATTTCGCTTAGCTACCGCATTCATTGGACTACACTCTTCCGGACAGTTGGAGGGTATCTCTGAAATCTAAGTAAATCACAGCACCGTTAGACCTTAACACACAGTAGTGTTTTCAGTGAAAAACCTCGGTAATCATCAAGGTCAATTGAGCAAGCCTTAAAACAAACTTTAATCAAAACCAACCCAATTTAGAACTACAAGTACCAATGGATCGTTCGCCAAGCAACTGATGATGATTCGACAAGTGCACTCGGGCACTGATTGGAAAAGCACTTATAACCCCATCGCCACAACTGCCTCAATAACGTGGCACTTGGAAACCAATCAAGGTGCAAGCCAAGCCCACAGTAGATAAGATAGATTCATTTGGTGTCAAGATCAGAGGTAAGACTATGCAGTTAACTGCAGTCTTAACCTAGGCCTCAAACAAATATGCGACAAAAGTCGGGGATATGGTCGTATGTATGGACATATGTATGTAAGGGGTGGGCCAGACAGCTGTTTCCCGCTCAAAATCTTGACAAAAGGTCAGTATCATACCTCCGAGGAACGAAATGGGTCGCATTGCGCTTGAACAACGTTGGGAAATATTGAAAACTTATTTCCAAAGTGAGTGCTGTGTAGTCCAAACAGTGCGATTTTTGAAAAGAAATTTTGGCTGGAATGAGACACCCACTGCGACTTCTTCTTCTTAACGGGCGCTACAGTTCGGGGTGAACGTGGACCTCAACCAACATGCTCATCCAAATAGCACGATCTTTTGCTAGCCTTTTCCATTGCCCAGTTGGCTGAAGTCCCCTTCCACCTGTGTGCGCCATCTTAAGTGCGGCCGTCCTCTGCTTCTTCGTCCCTCGGGGTTGGATTCAAAGACTCTCCGGGCTGGAGCTGTGGTGTCCATTCGCTCTACATGGCCCAGCCATCTTAGGCGGTGAATAAGTAGACGCCTGGCTAGACTCATGTCGCTCTACTCCTTTCCTCCATCTCCCGCCAGCGTCTATAGGCCCGAAAATCAAGCGCAAAATCTTTCTCTCGAACAGACCAAGGGCCTCCTCTACGCTTTTGATAGTGTCCATGCTTCTGCGCCGTACAACAGGACCGGGATGATAAGGGTCTTATATAGAGTCAACTTTGTCGTTCGGGAGAGGGCTCTATTACTCGGTTGCCTCCTGAGCCCAAAGAAACAGCGATTGGCAAGAGTGATTCTGCGTTTGATTTCGGAGCTGATGTCGTTGTTCCAGGTCACTGCGGAGCCAATGTAGACGAAGTCCTTAACTACGTCGAACTTATATCTGCCTATACAAACGTTCTGGCCAAGACGTCGGTGGCATATATTTAGTTTTGCCCTCGTTTACCGCCAAACAAATTTTCGCCGCCTCCATCTCAATACTAGCAAACGCCTCATTGACATCTCGCTGTGATCTACCTATTATGTCAATATCGTCGGCGTATGCAAGGAGTTGCGAGGATTCGAAATAGATTGTGCCTCTTGTATTGGCCAGTGATTTTTGCACAACCATTTCCAATATGATGTTGAAGAAATCACACGACAGCGCATCGCCCTGCCTAAATCCTTTTTTGACATCAAAACTATCGGTAAGGTGTTCACCGATTCGGATCGAGCAGCGAGCATTCTCCAAAGTCATCCTGCATAGTCTGACGAGTTTAGCAGGTATGTCAAAGGTAGACATAGCGTTGTATAGCTCGTCTCCAATTACGCTGTCGTATGCGGCTTTGAAGTCGACAAATAGGTGGTGAGTGTCGACTTGAAATTCATTGGTTTTTTCCAGTATCTGCCGTAGTGTGAAGATTTGGTCGATGGTGGACTTCCCTGGCCTGAATCCGCACTGATAAGGACCTATCAGCTTATTTACAAAAGGCTTCAGGCGTTCCCACAAAACGGCAGAGAAGATTTTGTAGGCGATTTTAAGGAGACTTAACGCAATCAGAGGGGTCTCCTTTCTTGTGGATCGGGCATACGATGCTGAGACTCCATTCCTCGGGCATGCTTTCCTCTAACCATATCTTACGGATGAGCCGGTGCATGCTCCCAACCAGGTCATCCTCAGCTGCCTTGAAGAGCTCAGCAGACAGTCCGTCTGCGCAAGCAGCTTTATTCGACTTGAGCTTCGATATGGCAATCTTAACTTCGTCGAGGTCAGGGGGACAGAATTCTCTGCGGTCTCCGTCGATTAGAAATGGATCATTCTGCCTGACAGCGGTATATTGACTAACATCGCCGTTATACAGTCTGCAGAAGTGGTTTTTCCATATTCTCAGCATCGACTGCGGTTCTACTACTAGGTGTCCGTTCTCATCCCTGCCGGCTTCCGTTCTGGCTTTATAACCTTGGCATGTTCGCTTTATCTGTATATAAAACTTTCGAACGTCACGCCTGCAGTAGCACCTCTCCAAATCCTCAATCGCGCGCTTCTCGCGCTCTTTCTTCTTTCTTCTGAGAAGCTTATGCTCCTCCCTTCTTTTCAAGTCGTAGAGCTCACGAGCTGCTCTTGTTCTTTTATGCAGCGAGGCTTTATATGCATCCTGCTTCGCTGTGTGAATCCTCCTGCACTCGTCCTCGAACCAGGTGTTTCTTCGTGGTGGAGCCTTGAAACCCAAAACTTCGGATGCAGAGCTTTTCAGGGCTTGTTTGCAAAGGTTCCACTGCTGTTCTATTAATAGCGTGGAGGGTTGAGGTGTATTGGAGAGCTTAAGGGAGACGCGATCGGTAAAAGCACGAGCGGTTTCCGGCGATAGTAGCTTTCCGACGTCATAACTTCGTATTCTTACTCTTCTCCGTTGGGTTCGTGATATCCGTAGGCGCATCTTGGTTACTACAAGATAGTGGTCCGAGTCGATGTTAGCCTCTCGGAAAGTTCGAACATCAAGAATAGTGGAAGAGTGTCTGACGTCGATTGCGATGTGATCAATCTGGTGGGTGGTCGATTAATCGAAAGACCGCCAGGTGCCTTAGTGTATATCGAGGTGCGGAAAGCGCGTACTGGCTAGAAGGAGATTTCGCCCCGTAGCAAGATCAGGCTATGTTTGCCGATGACTCGTTAAAAGATGCTTTACTTACCCAGCTTAGCATTGAAGTCTCCTAGTACAATTTTGATGTCAAAGCTGGGACATTGGGCATACGTTCTGTCTCGGAGATCGTAGAACTCATCTTTGGCGGAGTCATCCTTGTCTTTCGTGGGTGCGTGGACGCAGATCAGGCTAATGTTAAAAAAATTAGCCTCGATAGGGATTGTAATGAGGCGTTCGCTCTCATGCCGAAAGCTTTGGACTTTTTGCCTTAGTCCACCTCGAAAAGCAAATCCGCATCCGAACAATCGTTGTCCTTTCTCCATATAGCAGTCGCCGTAGTAAATATCGCAGTTTTTCATCCGCTTTATACCCGGCCCATTCCATCGCATTTCCTGGATGGCGGTTATGGCCGCTTTATAGCGGTCTAGGACGTTCGCAAGTTGTTCGGCTGCACGTGGCCTGTTTAAGGACCTAACATTCCACATACAGAGCCGAATATCATTGCCCATTTTATCGTTTTTTGCAAGGGTCGTCAACATTAATCCGGTCCGTTATATCCGAGGCTTCTGGTTGTTTCGGAGTTTGTGGCTTTTTGCGCAGGAGGCTCGCCATTCGCCCTTAGTTCGCTTTTCGCCGTAGGCAATTTCCATAGGAAATCTCCAGATGGCACCACGAGAAGATGGGGATGGGACTTACTAACAGTACCGCAAGATGTTCCACTGCGGTGGCTCTTTTCGCTTTTTAGCAGGCCAGCATCCGTCGGATAGATGCTGCCCCCTACGAGGCCTTTGTTAGTTCTTTGCCATCCCACCGCGACAGCTGCATGCAAATTTGTGCAAAAAGTTCGTGAGACTAGTATGCTAGTGGACAACGTTCATGGTCCCCGTCGTTGTACGGTGCGCACAGATGATAATGTGGCTGCTGTGGCCGAGAGTGTAAGACACAATTCACGAACATCAACTCGTCGTCGATCTCAACAGTTCAACATTTCACGCACTAGGCTGAGGAGAATTCTGCACAAAGATTTTGAATTAATCGCTTACAAGGTCCAATTGACTCAGCAATTGAAGGCGCGCGTCCATGCGCTGCGCAGTTTGGGCCTTAGAGCAGCTTGAATTCGACAACGATTTTGGGCGAAAAATCATCTTTTCTGACGAGGCGCATTTACATCTTGGCGGCTACGTTAAAAAATTGCCGCATCTGGAGATCGGACGTTACTGTCGAGAAGCCAAAGTACCCACAGAGAGTGACAGTTTGGGGCGGACGGTGGAGTGGTGGCATCATTGGACCATTTTTCTTCGAAAATGAGGCTGGGAAGAACGTTTCGGTCAACGGTGGGCGCTACAAATTTAATTTTAATTTTTCGTGGGGGCCAATACCCCCATTTATTAAGCTTAATTCAAGCTAACATTCTCAATTAGTCTAACTTAACTGACTAACAAGAACGGGAGAGGGGGGCGCGATTAGGGAACTATGGTAAGGAGAAGGGGGGGATACCGAGACGACGAAGTTTTAGGCATGGAGTGCTGAGGTTGAAATCGAAGTTAGTGTTCGAGTTCACACTTCCCAGCATACGGGAAATGGGTTCATTGGAGCCGTAAGAGGTGCGGGGGGTGGATAGATAGAAGAGACGAGGATTGTGAGTATTACGAGGGTTAGTGTTAAGGGATATAGAGTTGTAGAGGTGGGCGCAGTCAATGGTACCTGATAGGAGTCTATGAATGAAGGGGATGTCAGCTACCCTTCTTCTATCCTCCAACGTATTCAGATTTATTAGTTTGAGTCGGTCTTGATAGGGCGGTAAGAACAAAGGATTTTGCCAGTGCAGACCTCGAAGGGCGAAGCGTAGGAATCGACGCTGGGTGCTCTCGATTCTAGAAATGTAGGTTTGTTGATAAGGGGACCACGCTTGAGATGGGTATTCAAGAAGGGGGCGAACGAAGGCAATATAGAGGGATCGAGTCACGTAGGGATTGGTGAATTCTTTAGACCAGCGCTTCACGAAACCGAGTGCAGAATTTGCTTTAAGAATTATATCGTCGATGTGTGCGCGGAAATTGAGCTCTTGGTCACATAGTATGCCAAGATCGCGGATAACCTGAACGGTAGATATGGGTTGGTTGTGGAGAAAGTAGAGACGAGGAGAGGATTGGACACGTTTACGTGAGAAGTTGATAGATTGGCATGTTGGAAATGTTAAGCTCCAAGCAATTTTTGGAACACCAGGTAAAAAAGCTATTGAGATCGGATTGAATAAGGGAAGAGTCTTGTAGCGAGGAAATGGTCTTAAAGAACTTGGTGTCGTCGGCGTACAGTGAGAGATGGGAATATTTGATGATTATCCCAATGTCGTTTATAGTAAGAATGAAAAGAAGTGGACCTAGGTGGCTACCTTGGGGAACACCGGAAGAGGCTAAGAAAGGGTTAGAAACGGCAGATCTAAAGCGAACACTGTAGTAACGGTTTTTTAAATATGAAGATATCCACTTCAGCGCAGTGTGTTCAAAGCCTAGGGAAGACAGTTTGGAGAGTATTAGTTTGTGAGATATTTTATCGAAGGCCTTACTGAAGTCAGTTGTAATGACGTCGACTTTGTTCCCATTCTCTAATGCTGAGAGGGTGAAGGACACGAATTCGACAAGGTTCGTGGTTGTAGACCTGGATTTGAGGAATCCATGTTGATTTGAGGAGATTAGAGATTTGCAATGGAAACTTAGAGTGTCATACAAGATGCTTTCGAAAGGTTTGGGTATATGTGAGCCATGTTAACCGACTTTTTTGTACTGAAATTGAAGACATGGATTTGGACGACTTCTGGTTCAAGCAGGATGGCGCGCCATGCCACACAGCCCATGCCAAAATCGATCTTTTGAGCACCAAATTCCCAAATCGTGTTATCAGTCGTCTTGGCGATGTCAATTGGCCACCTCAGAGCTGCGATTTAACCCCTTTGGACCTTTTTTTTTGTAAGGCACCGTGAAGGGCCATTTCCGATCCGGAAAGGATTCAAGTAGTTACTTAAGGCCAATATCACCCAAGCACTACGTGAACTACACCCCGAAACCATCAACGAGGTCTTGGAAAATTGGGCTGACAGAATGCGGTACTGCGTAGCCAGCCGAGGCAGCCACTTGAAGGAAGTTGTATTGCATAATTAATGGGAATGCTTGTTCTCACTAGTAAGCCCATAATACAAGGAAAAAATCAAATTTTGTTCATTTTATTGCATTTTTAAAAAGAAACTTATATTTGGCCCACCCTGTATGAATATTCAATTACAAATGGATTGGGCTGTTTACGATTCAGCGCTTCAAATACTACTCAAGTGGTCTTACGAGCTTAATACTTCTGGAACACAAGCTCCATATGTACCTACGTCATCTGTTTGATTTAATCTAAGACGGTCACGACGATTTGGAATAGCACATTCCCGGAAATCACTCGACTATTCGACGTTACTCTCAAAATCTCTCAAGCAGAGAATTACCAGCTTTACAGTCTAATTATGAAGAATCAACTCTTTCGTCAAATGTCCCAAAGACACTCTGAAGCGAAATCCCGGACAAGCTTTAGAGTGTTTAATCACTTCCATGTTGCAACACTTGACATTACGTCAATTGATGTCTGTCCATAGACGAGTTGCTAGTAGCGGTTAACATACATACTAGTTGTAAGCACATGTCGACCATTCTCATAGGACTATTCCCATCAAAACACAGCGCAGCTTGGCATGTTACTGTCTTGTAAATCGCAGGAGTTACGCAAGCCCATAACCGCAGGCGAGTGTTTATCAGAAACAAATCTAAATTCGCCTCTCTGTTGAAATTTATTCGAAATTCCTAATCGAGATTTAGGTAAAGCAGATCCCCAGATAGTATGCATGTAACACATGTCTATGGATATAGTAGGCATAGGTGCACTGAAGCTGGCCTGCGCTGAGACCGAGAGCGTATAAACTGTTATGATCCCAACAAAACACATCAATTATGGAGTGATTCTTGTCTATTGTACGGAGTGGATGTCAAGAGATTCCGTTCTTTTACCATTTGCCATGCACATAGTACATAATTGCTGCATGACGGGTGCGATAGCGATGGCGATGGCGATGGCGCTGTCACGGAACGACACACACGCTCTGGTATGTCGATCTACAAGCTGCTGCTGCCAGTGGTCGTGGTGTTGATGATGATGGAAAATGGTCAACTGGTCATTGAGAAATAAAATTGCTGCACACACCTGTTGCCGAGGCGGTTAAATAATCTTAGCGTACTTGACGGTAATTAACATAGTCATACTGTTAACTCGTACATCGACTTACCTGGACTGGATTCCGCTCGAATTGGTATCCAAAGTGACAGTGTGGCCTATAAAACGAATACAACTTGTTGCACTTGCTATAAAGGAGTAGTGTCCTGCGGGGGAATACCCGATTATTTCCTTTTTCCTCTAATTAATACACAATCACACTGTGACAAAAAAAAAATAAACACAACGATTGGGAAAGACTGTGTCTATGGGTACACGTTGGGTCGATTGTAAGATGTGTGGTATGCGCTAGGCACACACTGTTGCGCTGCTGTTTGTTGTTTGTCGCGTCACTGTTGGCTGCGGTTGCGGCTAATGGTATTTGATATGTGTGCGCTGTGTGCTCTGTGCTATGCTTAGCGAGCAACCGGTTTTCAATTTACTTTAAATACAAATGAGCTTGTTATAAAAAACACACAAAAAAAAAAAACTCTTTTCCTCCTCACTCGCGCGAATTAATTGAATTCCAATGGCATGGTGTTGTACCTATACAGTGGTATAGCCAAATGCAAAACACTCGAGATTCTACGTCGTCTTCAGGTGGTGTAGCTTGGATTTGAATTATTATTTCTATTCCCAACGAAACAATTCTTCGTTTTCCTTCTCTCAACCGACCATTTTGTCGTGGAAAGCAACAAAGAGTGGTAACACAGAAAAAGCAATTTGGTTTAACACTTCACTACGACATGGACACAACAACGAAGGATAGATAACACAGAAGAAAGGATTAATAGCACTCTGGTCTCAAGGTATGTAGATCTCGATTGGTAGACCTCGAATTACCAAAAATAGAAAGCGAACGGATAGAACGAGAACAGAACCACAAAACAACAATCAAATTCGTCAAACAATTCTCTACGGAAACCACCTACCGAAGCAAAGTCTGATGGACGACTGACTGGAGAGTGGAGCCACACACTAGCGCTGGAGCTGTTCTGTTCAAGTACTGATTCCCCACGTTCAATTCAATCTGGTTGCAGGGGGCGATGGAATCGGAACGTGCATTTAGTCGAATAGGTGCGGAGCGTGAGTGTGTGTGTGCGTGTGGGTATATATGCGATGGAATGCAAGGTGAATTCGAATGAGAGGGAGGCGCTGAACTGAGCTGTTGGAATATACCAGTTATTCGACTGGCATTGTGTGAGTGGAAAATGGTATCGTGTTGGATTGATGGTTACGTGCGTGTATGTGAGAGGTTCGCTCGTGGGAAAATCTGATTGTCCACCTGTTAGGTAACTTGGAAATCTGCAGGAATTCGAAACAGTGTTGACACTTGTTGACAAAAACAAAACGAAAAGACTGATCGATGCGATGACAGTTTTGATATAGTTTAGAGTCGAGTTTAGAGCGATCAGCAGGAGAAAGTGACATATGTAATTCTTTGATAAGATTTTGATTAAAAGCACCGTGCGAAGGGTCATTTTGTTGGAGCACTCAGACACATTACAGCTGTCACAAAAGGTTGCACTTACTGGGATGCGGATTTGTCGTGGGAAAGCGGTTAAGGTCGAAGGTCATCGACTTTAAACCTATAAGTGATCGCCTGGCTGTGATCCGCATCAGAGGCAGATTCTATAACATCAGCCTTATATGTGCACACGCCCCTACCGACGAGGGTGAAGACCCTATCAAGGAGGACTTCCATGACCTCCGGAGTAGGATGTTAAGATCGTGCTCGGGGACTTCAACGCCAAAATCGGTAAGGACAACATGCGGTGATAAGTAGCACAAGATTCCCTCGAAAGCGAATCCACACAGCAACCTGGCGATCTCCGGAAGGTCGAACCGCCAACCAAATCGACCATGTGCTCATTGACGCAAGGCACTCGTCAAACATCCTGGATGTGCGAACATTCAGAGGGTATATGTCAACTCTGACCACTTCCTCGTAGCAGCAAGATTCAGAGCTCGACTGTCCAATGTCAGAAAGCTGCACCAGCCCATCAGGAGGAGGTTCGACATTGGGCGCCTGAGCACACCGGAGGCTGCCAGAGTCTACAGGGAGCAGCTGAGCGAAAGACTATACGGTATTCCTACGACGAACATACGCTCAGCCATTCAGGAAGACAAGAAACCCGTGGTATGATGGCGAGTGTGAGCAGAAAAAGGCAGCAACCGACGAGGCGTACCAAAAGGCGCTGCAGAGGAAAACCAGGGCAGCGCAAGAAGAGTACCGAGCCAGAAGAAGGGAGGAGAAGAAACTACTGCGACAAAAGAAAAGAATCTACGCAGCCTCCCAGCTCAAGGATATCGAGGAGTCTAGGGATAAACATAAAATACGAGCCCTTTACAAGAAGGCCAAAGGCATTGCAGGAGGCTTCAAAAAGGGCACCCTGGCTCTTCGAAACTGCGAGGGTAATCTTGTCACCGACCCGCAGGGAATAGTGGATGTATTTAAGCAGCACTTCCAGCAGCTGCTTAACGAGCATGACCAAGAGAGAGTGGTAGGGACCGAGGAAATCCCAACTCCAGCCGCTGAAGTAGTCCTCCCACCCAGCATCGAAGAAGTCGGCACAGCTATTCAGAAGCTGAAGAACAACAAGGCCGTAGGCTCAGATGGCTTGCCATCAGAGCTCTTCAAGGCTGGCGGCGATGTCCTGGTAGGGAGCATGCACCAGATCATCTGCAGAATTTGGGAAGATGAAAGCATGCCCGACGACTGGAATACCAGCTCTATTTGCCCCATCCACAGAAAAGAACTATAGAGGTATATCCCTGCTCAATGTCGCATATAGGATCCTGTGCAGCATATTGTGTGAACGTCTAAGGCCATTTGGCACCGCACTTATCGGCAGCTACCAGTGCGGCTTCCGGCCAGGCAAATCGACTATAGACCAAATTTTCACACTTCGACAAATCCTGGCAAAGACCAACGAGTTTCGAATCGATACACACCATCTTTTCATCGCATACGACAGCATTCATCGCGAAGAACTGTTTGGTGCGATGGCCGAATTCGGGATCCCGGGAAACTGATCCAGTTGTGTCGCGCCACGCTAAAAAATACCGTGCAACTCGGTTCTAGGACTTCGGAACCATTTGAAACATGCACCGGATTTCGGTAAGGAGATGCGCTGTCATGTGACTTCTTCAACCTGGTGCTGGAGCAGATAGTGCGATGGGCAGGCGTCAACAGGGAAGGCACTATCTTCTACAAGGCTGTCCAGCTGCAAGGATACGCGGATGATATCGACATCATCGCGTGTTCTCGCCGTGGCATTGTGGAAGCATTCACGGCGATTGAAGAACGGGCGGAACGAGTTGGTCTTAAGGTCAATGAGGACAAAAGGAAGTACATGCTGTCAAGCAAAAACCAATCCGTCGCTCACCACCTGGGACAAAATATACAATTTCGAGGTAGTTAAGGAGTTTGTCTACCTCGGGGCCACGTAAATTCCACAAATGACACCACAGTGGAGATCCGACATAGAATCGCCATTGGCAACCGCTGTTACTTCGGCTTGTCCAACGCTCATACTGCCAGTCTTGCTGTACGGAGCCGAAAGCTGGACGATAAGCAGGACGGCGGAGGTGATTTTGGGTTCTTTCGAAAGAAAAATTCTGCGCCGGATATTTGGTCCCGTCTGTGAGGAAGGTGAATGGAGAAGAAGACACAACCGCGAACTCTACGAGCTGTACCAAGATGTGGATGTAGTCCGGAAGGCAAGGATCCGTCGACTACACTGGCTCGGCCACATCGAGCGCATGGACATCAACTCTCCAGCTAAGAGGGTCTTCGACTCCGAGCCTCCTGGTTCGAGAAGAAGAGGCAGACCGAACCTCCGGTATAAAGACCAAGTAATCGGGTATGTGAGACATCTTGGTCTTGATAACAGGAAGCAGCGTGCCCACCGTCAAGGATGGAAGGCAGCTATAGCTCAGGCTCAGATCCTCCATAGGTCGCTGGACTGATAAGTAGGTAAGTAAGGAGGTAGTGTTGTCTCATTTGAGAATGGAAGGGATAACATCAGATTTTTTTTGAGGTTGATGAGTAATCAGGGACGTCTGTATTCCTTGAAGATATGAGTTGTAGTGGGAGTCACAGAGGATAGACAAGCATTGGAAGGCTTGTTGAATTGATAAGTAAGGCGAACTCGGCCTTTCGGAAGTTAAAAGAGGAAGAGTGATCATAAGTGAGGGAAGTTTGGTTTAGTTTATAGAAAAGTTAAGGGATAAGGGAGGATGATGTTGGTCCAGAGTGGACAGCAGATGGTTGCATGCGGTAACAACAGAGTTGTAGGCATCAGAGGAAAATATAAGGTCTAGTTGTCTTTAATGACACTGCTGATTTGAAATAGGTTAGACTCTAGAGTTAGTGAAAAAGAGTTTCCTTGTCAAAGGAAGCATTAATGGGGACAAGAAAGCACTCGTCATCTGAAGGGGCTCATTGCAAGAATGGAAAATTGAAATCTCCAATGACGATGACATCATCACTTGGATCGACATCTGAGAAAAGAGAGTCTATTGTATCAACTGGTAGCTGGTAAACTTGGGCAGGTTGGGAGGGGCGGATGTAACAGCAAAGGATGTAGATAAAGTGTAGTGGTGACTGATATCTTGGCGCAGACAAGTTCAAAAGTTGCAAAGGAGTGGATCAAAATACGGGGGCCGACATTTTGTGAGGAAGCTGAAGGTGGCGCTACAGTCCGTGGTGAACCTGGGCCTCAACCAACAAGCGTTTCCAGCTGGCACGGTTTTTGGCCGGCTGTTTCCAGTGCCGCACGCCCAGTTGGTTAAGGTCCTCTGCCGCGCCTTCCTTCCGGAGTGGATTCGAAGACTCTTCGGGTCGGAGCTGTATTTTCCCATGCGCTCTACATGGCCTAGCCACCTTAGACGCTGTATCCGTAGACGTCGTACCAGGTCGGTATCGCTGTACAACCCGTACAGTTCTTCGTTAAATCTTCTCCTGCATACTCCGTTTGAACAAACGGGACCGTAGATAGTGCGCAGAATTTTCCTCTCGAAACGTGTCACCTTGGTTTTCCGAGAGAGGGCTCTACTTCGTCCAATCACGTCAATGTCGTCGGCATACGCAAGCAATTGCGTAGACTTGAAATAAATCGTACTTCTTGCGTTGGCCAGTGACTCTAGAACGATCTTTTCAAGCACGATGTTGAAAAAGTTGCATGACAGCGCGTCACCTTGCCTAAATCCATTTTTAACATCAAAGGTCTGGGTTTGCTCATTACCGACCTTAACGGAGCAGCGAGAATTCTCCATTGTCATCCTGCACAGTCGGACGAGTTTGGCAGGGATGTTAAAACCAGACATGGCTTTGTATAGCTCACCTCTATACACGCTGTCGTATGCAGCCTTGAAATCGACGAAGAGGTGGTGAATGTCGATTTGGTATGCCTGGGTCTTCTCCAGGATCTGCCGTAGCGTAAATATTTGGTCTATTGTGGATTTACCTGGCTTGAAACCACACTGATAAGAGCCGACCAGGTTATCTACAAACGGTTTCAGGCGTTCACACAATACGGCAGAGAAGATCTTATATGCGATGTTAAGGAGACTTATTCCGTGGCGCAGTGGTTAGTGTGTTGGACTCTGACGCATGATGAGCGAGTTCGGATCCCGATAACACTAACGCCATCGAAAGTTTATTTCGCGGCGTCCCTCCTCGGCGGGGTACTGGCAAAACCCCCCGTAGTATACTTGCCATGAAAAAGCTTCTCGACTCACGCTGTTCGGGATCGGCATTAAACTGTAGGTTCGTTTCACCTCATTGAGAGAAGCTTGGCTCTGGTCCTTCATGGGCTGCAACGCCACCAAAGAAAAGAAGAAGTTGGCGCAGTTATAGGGGTCTCCTTTCTTATGGACCGGGCAAACGATGGTGAGATTCCATTCGTCAGGCATGCTTTTGTACGACCATACCTTGCAAATGAGATAGTACATGCACCTTACCAGCTCATCTCCAGCCGCTTTAAAAATCTCATGTTTTGCTGCATGAGCTTATTCGCATTGTTCTTAGAACCAGGGGTTTCTTGGTGGTGATGGTTGGAAGACCAGCACCTCTGAGGCAGCGTCTCTGACGGCGCTCTGGTAATGCGCCCATTTCTGCTCTATTGTTTGCGCTGCTGTGGGCGGATTTTGAGAGAATTTGAAGGAGACACGATCGGCAAAGATTCTGACAGTCTCTTGCGATGGTAGGTTTCCGACGTCAAACTTACCTTGTCCTACTCGAATCCTAAGCCTCCTTGATATCCTCCTTCGGCCCTTGGCTACCTACATTAAGGCAGTGGTCCGAGTCAATATTGGCCCCTCGGAAGGTTCGTACGT
Organism: Eumerus sabulonum; assembly: GCA_951905685.1. Lineage (NCBI taxonomy): Eukaryota > Metazoa > Arthropoda > Insecta > Diptera > Syrphidae > Eumerus > Eumerus sabulonum. The sequence goes on from OX645060.1 coordinate 16,041,629, forward strand.
CGAGAATTCCGGATGAGTGTTTGACGTCGATCGCAATGTAATAAGTCTGGTTGGTGGTCGATTAATCAGGAGACCGCCAGGTACCCTTGTGGATGTTTTGATAGGGGAATCGTGTGCTTGCTACAAGGAGGTTGCGCCCCGTTACGAAATCGAATAGCCTAAATCCGTTGTCGGATGTAGTGTTCTGCTTTGTCGTCCTTTTGGCAACATGCAGCACAGGTAAGCGTCTCACCGGTGCCGAGCATGCAGAAATGCTTGGCACAAGTGTAGTAACGCCTGCAAGTCTTCTGCAGTCAGTTCTCCTTAAGGATAATAAGGAGCCCAGACTTGTAGCCATCTGTGAAAGTTCGAAGAGAAACCTTTTTAAGTTCAGTATGTGCCCAGAGCCAATCCTGATGCTATGAAAATTCGACTGTGAAGTTATAGCGCAATAGGATGACAGGTGTCCTTGCATCAGAGGGCATATCCATGAGACACGGCTCGTAGGATATTATCCACGCCAGGGCACTGTCATTCCAATGCGAGTAGTACCATTTCTCAAAACTTTCAGTGCACACCCTCTGATAAATGCATATGTCAAGGGGTCGAAGGTTCATCATAGTATCTAAAGCAGCGCCCGGAGTGCAGGGGAAAGCCCCCGTACAGCTGAGACAAACCTGTCTCTGGAGTTTTCTAAAAGAGACTACTACGTGTTTGCATGGTAGCCTCTTCCACCAGACAACCGATGCATATGAGATTATTGATTTTATCATTGCCGTGTAGATCCAGAGGACCTTTGCCGGCGATAAACCCCATGTTTTGTCAAAGGCACCTTTGCATTGATAGGACGCTGACAGCGCTTTGGTGGTTACTGATTCAACATGCTTTGACCGAAGAAGCTTGCTATCTAAGATGGGATGGGAATGCCTTTTAGCACCAGCTGAGTCGACATCAGTTTTGAGAGGATTAACTGACAGACCATTTCTCGTGCGCCACTCATCGATCAGGCACCAGGCACCATAACAGCGGAGACAGGACGCCACCTTGCGGGTAGCCCCTGTTTACGCCAGATTTGACACAATGTCCGAGACCTGCATCAGCGATCAATGTCTTGTGCACGAGCATTGCTTTGATCCACAAAACTGGTGCTTCATGTACTCCATGTTGTCTAGTAGCGTTGCACATACTGTCAAAAGTTGCATTATCAAAAGCTCTATCAATGTCGACGAAAATGCCCAGCGCGTACTCTTTCCTTTCGAGGGTGTATTCTATCCCCCCAACTAGGCTGATAAGCATTTGCATCTCCGAGAGAGGATGCATTTGAAAGGCAACTTTGCGCATGTGCAACTCTACTGTTCTCTCCATGCTTTTCAGCGAGAAGGATAGTAGACTAATTTGCCTAAAGCTCTTGGCGAGTGAGTAATCCTCTTTTCCTATTTCGGGAATAAAGACTACTTTTAACGTACGCCATGGGATAGGTATCTGGGCATGTGCCGGGCTACTTTTTTCAAGGTAGGAACCAGCCGATAACAGTTTGATTTCCTGGGAAATCGGTCTCTGCATTAGACACAGTAAAGGCACCATCAGATCTTCTGACTGCATCCAAGTTTGTCGATTTTCCCCGTTTGAAGACTTTAGCCAACTTGCTAGTCGCGCTCAGATATATGATGTCTTCGCAGAAGGTCTTATCTAGGCTTCTTATATTCCTTCTGCTTCGACGGATACTCAATCCAGTCATCTTCTGAATTCAATTTGAGCGATCTATTCAGGAGACTCTGGCTTCCCTGCGAAGACTTTGAAGCTCGGCATTCCACCAGAGAACCATTTTCCTACAGGGAGGTTTGCTGACGGACATGCGAGTTTGTGAAGGTAGGGTTTCAGTGGATTTCTCAAGTTCCTCTCTAAACCGTACCCAGTCCGTCATCCTCGGATTCCACTTGGGTCGCGTGGGGGAGATCCCACAGCTCAATAGGAATTCAATATATCTGTGATCTGACAGCGTAGCATCTGGTAAGACTCTCCAGTTAGTGAGTCCATATCTGTTAGAGTCAAGTCAATCACCTCCTATCGTTTCGCCGTGACAAATGTTGGTTGAGAGCCTAAACTGTTGATAGTAAGGTCAGACGAGAGAGTGAAATCTAAAAGTCATGACCAAGAGTCAAGGCTTGGCATATGCATCGGCATATTACTAAACTCGTCAAAGGAACTTTGGAGGCATTCAATTGGGACATTCTACCCCAGCCGCCATATACTGAAAAATGGTCAAAGGCGATGGGCAATACTTCGAGTAATATGCCTTGTACCAATTACTCTGAATAAAGCTTCAAAATTGCAGGAAACCTTCTGTTGTATATATGTACACCTAACATATGCGAACCATAGATAACTACAGTGAGCTCCAGTCCAATCTAGCCAAAAACTGAGGCGCAAAATCCTTCAATTCCTAAAGGTAGTACAAGTTGTTGTTGTCATTGTGGTCATTAAATCCTCGTTCACGTCGTCTTTACGAAAACCGACCCTGCAGGTGGTACACCCTGGGTGCCGAGCAATAGAACCCTTTGGAACTATGGGTCGGTAGCTAATCTGAGGGAGTTCATCAATCACGTGATGTTCAAGTGGATGCGCAAGCATATCTTTGACTTCTAGTCAACAGTCTACCTCAGCGTCTGTTCACCGAGTGGGTGTGGCTGACAGCAGGCGTTTGTCTTGGAGCAACGGCTCGCTATACAAACGCCTTATGAGGCTTATCTTAAGAAAAGCACCAGCATTTTCATAACACCCATACTGGGCTACCTAGCAGTATTACACAAGACGTTGAAAACTGTCATCAAACGCTCTTTCCATATCTCAATGCTCCAGTGCATCCAATCTTTTCCTTGTCGAGTACTACCCCGGTTCTATGCTCTGAAGTACTATCCCACATTGTTTTCTTATCTTGGTTTTCCTAGATAAAGTTACTGATAGGCTTTCCTGGTAGGCAAGTTAGACTGGTAGGCTTTCCTCTGGGTAGTTAGACTGACAGGCTTTCCTGCAACGAGTTAAACTTATAGACTTCCCTGTAGAGAGTTAAACTGATGGGTTTTCTTGTGGCAAGTTAGACTGACAATCTTTCCTTTAGCGAGTTAAACTGATACACTTTCCTGTGAGAGGCCAGACTGGTAGGCTGTCCTGTATCAAGTTAGACTGGTAGACATTGCTCTGGCAAGTTAGACCGAAAGGCCATCCAGGTTAAATTGACAGCCTTTCCTGCAGCGAGCTAAACTGACAGGCTTTCTTATGGCAAGTGAGAATGATAGGCTTTCCTGTGGCAGGTTAGACTTGTAAGGTTTCCTCTGGTAAGTAAGACTGACAGACATTCCTGTAGCAAGTTAGACTGAAAGGATATCCATGCAGCTAGTAGGCTTACCTGTAGCTAGTAAGCTCTCCAGTAGCTAGTAGACTTTCCTGTAGCTAGTAGGCTTTCCTGTAGCAAGTTGGACTGAAAGGATTTCCATGCAGCTAGTAGGCTTTCCTGTAGCTAGTAGGTTTTCCTGTAGCTAGTAGGCTTTCCTGTATCTAGTAGGCTTTCCTGTAGCTAGTAGGCTTTCCTCTATCTAGTAGGCTTTCCTGTAGCTAGTAGGCTTTCCTGTAGCTAGTAGGTTTTCCTGTAGCTAGTTGGCTTTCCTCTAGCTAGTAGGCTTTCCTCTAGCTAGTAGGCTTTCCTCTAGCTAGTAAGCTTTCCTGTAGCTAGTTGACTTTCCTGTAGCTAGTAGGCTTTCCTGTAGCAAGTTGGACTGAAAGGATTTCCATGCAGCTAGTAGGCTTTCCTGTAGCTAGTAGGTTTTCCTGTAGCTAGTAGGCTTTCCTGTAGCTAGTAGGTTTTCCTGTAGCTAGTTGGCTTTCCTGTATCTAGTAGGCTTTCCTGTAGCTAGTAGGCTTTCCTCTATCTAGTAGGCTTTCCTGTAGCTAGTAGGCTTTCCTGTAGCTAGTAGGTTTTCCTGTAGCTAGTTGGCTTTCCTCTAGCTAGTAGGCTTTCCTCTAGCTAGTAGGCCTTCCTCTAGCTAGTAAGCTTTCCTGTAGCTAGTTGACTTTCCTGTAGCTAGTAGGCTTTCCTGTAGCAAGTTGGACTGAAATGATTTCCATGCAGCTAGTAGGCTTTCCTGTAGCTAGTAGGTTTTCCTGTAGCTAGTAGGCTTTCCTGTAGCTAGTAGGTTTTCCTGTAGCTAGTTGGCTTTCCTCTAGCTAGTAGGCTTTCCTCTAGCTAGTAGACTTTCCTCTAGCTAGTAAGCTTTCCTGTAGCTAGTTGACTTTCCTGTAGCTAGTAGGCTTTCCTGTAGCAAGCTGGACTGAAATGATTTCCATGCAGCTAGTAGGCTTTCCTGTAGCTAGTAGGTTTTCCTGTAGCTAGTAGGCTTTCCTGTATCTAGTAGGCTTTCCTGTAGCAAGTTGGACTGAAGGGATTTCCATGCAGCTAGTAGGCTTTCTTGTAGCTAGTAGGTTTTCCTGTAGCTAGTTGGCTTTCCAGTAGCTAGTAGGCTTTCCTGCAGCTAGTAGGCTTTCCTGTAGCTAGTAGGTTTTCCTGCAGCCAGTAGGCTGTCCTGTAGCTAGTAGGCTATCCTGTAGCTAGTAGGTTTTCCTGTAGCTAGTAGGCTTTCCTGTATCTAGTAGGCTTTCCTGTAGCTAGTAGGCTTTCCTCTATCTAGTAGGCTTTCCTTAGCTAGTAGGCTTTCCTGTAGCTAGTAAGCTTGCTGTATCTAGTAAGCTTTCCTGTAGCTGGTAGGCTTTCCTGTAGCTAGTAAGCTTTCCTGTATCTAGTAGGCTTTCCTGTAGCTAGTAGGCTTTCCTGCAGCTAGTAGGCTTTCCTGTAGCTAGTAGGCTATCCTGTAGCTAGTAGGGTTTCCTGTAGCTAGTAGGCTTTCCTGTATCTAGTAGGCTTTCCTGTAGCTAGTAGGCTTTCCTGCAGCTAGTAGGCTTTCCTGCAGCTAGTAGGCTTTCCTGTAGCTAGTAGGCTTTCCTGTAGCTAGTTGGCTTTCCTGCAGCCAGTAGGCTTTCCTGTAGCTAGTAGGCTTTCCTGCAGCTAGTACGCTTTCCTGTAGCTAGTAGGCTTTCCTGTATCTAGTAGGTTTTCCTGAAGCTAGTTGGCTTTCCTCTAGCTAGTAGGCTTTCCTGTAGCTAGTAGGTTTTCCAGTAGCTAGTAGGCTTTCCTGTATCTAGTAGGCTTTCCTGTAGCTAGTAGGCTTTCCTCAATCTAGTAGGCTTTCCTGTAGCTAGTAGGTTTTCCTGTAGCTAGTTGGCTTTCCTCAATCTAGTAGGCTTTCCTCTAGCTAGTAGGTTTTCCTCTAGCTAGTAGGCTTTCCTCTAGCTAGTAAGCTTTCCTGTAGCTAGTAGGCATTCCTGTAACTAGTGTCTTTCCTGTAACTAGTAGGCTTTCCTGCAGCTAGTAGGCTTTCCTCTATCTAGTAGGCTTTCCTCTAGCTAGTAGGCTTTCCTCTAGCTAGTAGGCTTTCCTGTAGCTAGTAGGCATTCCTGTAGCTAGTGTCTTTCCTGTAACTAGTAGGCTTTCCTGTAGCTAGTTGGTTTTCCTCTAGCTAGTAGGCTTTCCTCTAGCTAGTAGGCTTTCCTCTAGCTAGTAGGCTTTCCTCTAGCTAGTAGGCTTTCCTGTAGCTAGTGTCTTTCCTGTAACTAGTAGGCTTTCCTGCAGCTAGTAGGCTTTCCTCTAGCTAGTAGGCTTTCCTGTAGCTAGTAGGCATTCCTGTAGCTAGTGTCTTTCCTGTAGCTAGTAGGCTTTCCTGTAGCTAGTACGCTTTCCTGTGGCTAGTAGGCGTTCCTGTAGCTGGTAGGCTTTCCTGTAGCTAGTACGCTTTCCTGTGGCTAGTAGGCTTTCCTGTAGCAAATTGGACTGAAAGTATTTCCATGCAGCTAGTTGGCTTTCCTCTAGCTAGTAGGCTTTCCTCTAGCTAGGAGGCTTTCCTGTAGCTAGCAGGCTTTCCTGTTTCTAGTAGGCTTTCCTGTAGCTAGTAGGCTCTCCTGTAGCAGGTTAGACTAAGAGGTTTAAACCTCCAAGCGAGAAACCAGTCCTCATTTGCTATTTTCAGAAAGAAGACACTTTCGCCGTACGCCAGCGTCAAGTTAGAAGTGAACATTTCCTTCTTTAGCGTAGAAGAATGAAGTCACCTATTCCCGACTTAAAACCAAGCAATTCAATGACTTAACGCACCACGGGAAGCGAGGAAAGTGAATCGGATAAGACAGTGTGTTAGAGACCCACTGTTCCTCTTGGATGTGAACAAACATCGTGGACGAGATAGACAACCTTTTCGTTCACACGTGCTTCCGTCTTTGTGTCAGAACCAATCGAACAATGTGAGATCACCTACCGGAGAATTTCCCCTAACCAGTACAGCAAGAGATGCAAGGATTTAGACGCACACCAAGCTGCCTGGATTACGTGCCAGAGAAATGGAGGGAGCAGACAGCTATACGAGTCACAGGAGTCCGCGTTCAATGTTCTTTTTGACGTCAGAGCAAGGCATCTCTAACCTTTAACTCTAAGGCGACGATCTAAGGAATGATTACCTTCTCAAGCCTAACAAACGCGTCCTGTGAAGCACTACAGACCAATCAGCTCCTTCTCGTTACCATGGCTCGTCTTTCACTAGCAATTTGTCTCGTATATCGTTTGTTAAAAGACGCATGAGACCCGCACCTACGAACTAGCTTCCACAAATGAATATTTTTATAAAGGTACCCCACTTCTTTGCGTATAGAGACCCCCTACCGCCCGCTATCAGGCTGATTCGAGAGCAAAATTTCCTTACCAACTTCTTCCAACTACAGCGGCATGAGCTCATCTCGCCAGCCACTTTCTTCAAAAGAATAAACGAACCAGTCGAGGTAGTTTTCAATTTTTCTTTTAGATTTATTTATAAAATGTGTTTGTAGGTCTAGATACATCGACTTATATCCTGGACGGGTACAGCATCTGCAAGCAAAACAAAGCAATCAGCACGCTGCAATCAATCTCCGAATTGAAACAAATATTTGAAAACTTACAATGCGAATGCGGTGTCCCATAGCATGACCGGGCAAATTCCTATTGAATCGTGCACGTACCGATCCAGTGTTACCGTGTAGGCGAGTCACTTTGCCCCAAACGGCGCGCAGCCTTGTCTTCCTCTCAGGATGCTGTGGAACACACTTTTTCGTCTGTGCTTTGTAGACGTACACACATCGTTTGCCAATGTAGAATTCACCGTGTTCCTTCCTGCGGCATCCTTCAATCTAGACGAATAACACAAAACCAATTAGCCCAAATGCACAAGAGATTGGGCGAGCATTCCCGATCTCACCTTGAGAATGGCCTGATTCTCGTGTTGATTTCTCAAACCACGTTTGTATCCAGTGAAGACGGCCTTGGCAAAAAGACGTCCGTGTCGCTTGAGTGGGCGCGATTGTTTTTCACTTTTAGCTGGTCTTGGAGGCTTGGCAGGCGCTGCTGCTGCTGCTGGTTTAGCGGCTGTGTCAACCATTGTTATCTGAAACGAACCACAAGACCGATTTGAATAAGAGTTCGCCGAGAGTTGTTTGTTTTCCGTTTATTCATGTCTAATCGGCCAAAAGGCGACACTTTTCACTCAAACACTGAGGCAAACTTTATCCGAAAACATCCACCGCATAGTTGGTGGAATACACAAATCAATCAAGTATTTGAATGAAAATAGTGAAAAAGCTTTCAACTCAGTTGAGATTTTTCATAGAAAACATGAATTTTGAAGGAAAAAAATAAAAATAACTTCATTCTACCTAAATCCGCGTACGTACCGGAAACTTGACAAATGGCGAAAGAGAGAAGGCATGATAGAAATGTCATATTCAGGGAATATGGCGACTGTGGCGGACTCTAGGTGGTGGAGGTGACTAGTTGAGCAACGATTTTCATCTTTAAGGTGGAAATTGATTGCTAGAATAATATCTAACATTTTGGCAATCATGTCATATGTGACTGCGACGATATGTAAGAATACTGTCTGCAAGGAAACCTGTTTGACTTTAATTAATTCAAAATAAATGGAAAATCAAATTACCATTAGGAATGTGATAATTTTGGAAAGCAAGTAACATATGGCTCGCCGAAAACTCTTGCAAAATCAGAGAAGAATTGTGTCTGGCGCAACATGCGTCTGGCGCAACATCCAGCCGTTCTTGGCGAGTTTTTCATCCGGACGCCAACATAGAACTGTCCAGCCACTGTCTGGGAGGAACATATTCACGATGAACCTCCCTACCCAGTCTAACATTCCCCCGACTCACTCTTCTCTTACCGCCAAATACCCTAATTTCATTCATTCTCACACAATTAACCCTTCCAAATCCGCGAGTAGGGGGGGAAGGGAGCGGGCAAACAGAGCAAAGAAATTGATCGCGTTTAAAATGGCAAACGCAAGCTTCGATCTCTGTCCCTGCTCAATCCAAGTTGACACACAGTCTCCGCGTGGCCCCCCCTGGATAGCTACCCTGGCACCCGCCAGGTAGTGAACCAATGTGTGGAGTGACCCAACCCCTTGTTCCTGGGGAAAGAGGAATCTGGCCCTCCAGGTTGGGGGTTGTGCTTAGGGGTAACATCCCTATCACGTAAAAACCTACTTGTTCCGAAACAACAACAATCCTCGGATACGGACGGATACAATGCTGACGACCCCTGCAAACGACTAACGGACTTGAGAGTCTGCACCTGGAATGTTAGGTCCCTTAACAGACCGGGTGCAGCCGACCAATTGGAGAAAATCCTCAACTGCTATAAAGCAGATATTACCGGACGTCAAGAAGTGCGATGGGATGGACCAGGCAAAAAACGGATGAAAAACTGCGACATCTACTACGGGAACTGCTACAAGGAGAACAAACAGCGCCTATTCGGGTGCGGATTCGTTATTAGAGGAAGACTCCGACAAAAAGTCTTAAGCTTCCGAGATGTAAGCGAACGCCTCATAACAATCTGCATCAAAGCTAAATTTGGAAACATTAGCTTAATATGCGCTCACGCCCCAACGGGAGAAAAGGACGATCGACTCAAAGAAGAATTCTACGATCTCCTAGACAGAACATATGCCCAATGCCCCAACTAGGACACAAAAATAGTCCTAGGAGATTTTAATGCAAAACGGGGCAAAGAGGACATATTTGAGTCGATCATAGGAAAGCATAGTCTCCATAACGCCACATCCGACAACGGACTAAGGCTAATCGATTTCCTAGCGGGGCGTAACCTCCTTGTAGCAAGCACGCGATTCCCCCATCTCAACATCCACAAGGGTACATGTCGGTCTTTTGATCAATCGACAAGCAACCAGATTGATCGCATTGCGATCGACACCAGACACTCCTCCTGTATTCTCGACGTACGAACCTTCCGAGGGGCCAACATCGACTCGGACCACCACCTTGTTGTAGCCCAGGTACGAATGAGGATATCAAGAATGCTTAGGAGTCGAGTAGTACAACGTAAGTTTGACGTCGGAAAGCTACAATCGCAAGAGACTGCCAGAATCTTTGCCGATCGTGTCTCCTCCAAGCTCTCTCAAAATCCGCCCACAGCAGCACAAACAATAGAGCAGGAATGGGCGCATTGCCAGAGCGCCGCGCCGTCAGGGACGCTGCCTCAGAGGTGCTGGGTTTCAAACCGCCACCTCCTAGAAACCCCTGGTTCGAAGAACAATACGAGGAAGCCCATGCAGCAAACCAAGAGGCATATAAAGCCATGCTGCAATGACGGACGAGAGCTGCTCGCGAAATCTGTGAGCAGAAGAGAAGAGAGGAACACACGCTTCTCAGAAGAAAGAAGAGAGAACACGGAAAGCGGGAGATCGAGAAGATGGAGAGATGCTTTCGCAGGAATAATGCCCGGAAGTTTTACAATAAGCCAGAGCGGCCAGAGGGATGAAAATGGAGAACTGGTAGTAGAATCACAGTCGGTGCTGAGGATCTGGAAAAACCACTTCTGCAGACTGTATAACGGCGATGACAGACAAGATACCGCTGTCAGGCAGAACGATCCGTTCGTAATGGACGACAATGTAAGAGAATTCCATCCACCCGACCTAGACGAAGTCAAAATAGCGATATCAAGACTTAAGTCTAATAAAGCCGCGGACGCAGACGGCCTTCTGCTGAGCTTCTTAAGGCGGCTGGAGATGAGCTGGTTAGGAACATGCACCAACTCATCTGCAAGATATGGTCGGAAGAACGCATGCCCGACGAATGGAATCTCAGCATCGTTTGCCCGGTCCATAAGAAAGGAGACCCCTTTAACTGCGCCAACTATAGGGGAATAAGTCTCCTTAACATCGCATACAAGATCCTCTCTGCCGTATTGTGTGAATGCCTGAAACCGTTTGTAGATAACCTGGTCGGCTCTTATCAGTGTGGTTTCAGGCCAGGTAAATCCACAATAGACCAAATATTTACGCTATGGCAGATCTTGGAGAAGAACCAGGAATACCAAATCGACACTCACCACCTCTTCGTCGATTTCAAGGCTGCATATGACAGCGTGTATAGAGATGAGCTATACAAGGCCATGTCTAGTTTTAACATCCCTGCCAAACTCGCCCGACTGTGCAGGATGGTAATGGAGAATTTTCGCTGCTCCATTAAGGTCGGTAATGAGCAAACCGAGACCCTTGATGTTAAAAAAGGATTTAGACAAGGTGACGCGCTGTGATGCAACTTTTTCAATATAGTGCTTGAAAAGATCGTGCAAGACTCACTGGCCAACGCAAGAGGTACGATTTATTTCAAGTCTACGCAATTGCTTGGACGGAGTAGAGCCCTCTCTCGGAAAACCAAGGTGACACGTTTCGAGAAGAAAATTCTGCGCACTATCTACGGTCCCAGCACCAGGTTGAAGAAGTCACATAACAGCGCATCTCCTTGCCGAAATCCGGTGCATGCTTCAAACGGTTCCGAAGTCCTAGAACCTAGTTGCACGGTGCATCGCGAATTTTTTAACGTGGCGCGACACAACTGGATCAGTTTTACCGGGATCCCGAATTCGGCCATCGCCCCAAACAGTTCTTCACGATGAATGCTGTCGTATGCGGCTTTGAAATCGATGAAAAGGTGGTGTGTATCGATTCGAAACTCGTTGGTCTTTTCCAGGATTTGTCGAAGTGTGAAAATTTGGTCTATAGTCGATTTGCCGGGCCGGAAGCCGCACTGGTAGCTGCCGATTAGTGCGGTGCAAAGTGGTTTTAGACGTTCACACAATACGCTGGACAGGATCTTGTACGGACATTGAGCAGGGATATACCTCTATAGATCTTGCAAGAGGTAGGATCGCCTTTTTTGTGGATGGGGCATATAGAGCTGGTATTCCAGTCGTCGGGCATGCTCTCATCTTCCCAAATTCTGGAGATGATCTGGTGCATGCTCCCTACCAGAACATCGCCGCCAGCCTTGAAGAGCTCTGATGGCAAGCCATCTAAGCCTGCGGCCTTGTTGTTCTTCAGTTTCTGTATAGCTGTGCCGACTTCTTCGATGCTGGGTGGGAGGACTACCTCAGCGGCTGGAGTTGGGATTTCCTCGGTCCCTACCACTCTCTCTTGGTCATGCTCGTTAAGCAGCTGCTGGAAATGCTGCTTAAATACATCCACTATTCCCTGCGGGTCGGGGACAAGATTACTCTCGCCGTTTCGAAGAGCCTGGGTGCCCTTTTTGAAGCCTCCTGGAAGGCCTTTGGCTTTCTTCTAAAAGGCTCGTATTTTATGTTTATCCCTAGACTCCTCGATATCCTTGAGCTGGGAGGCTGCGAAGATTCTTTTCTTTTGTCGCAATCGTTTTTTCTCCTCCCTTCTTCTGGCTCGGTACTCTTCTTGCGCTGCCCTGGTTTTCCTCTGCAGCGCCTTTTGGTACGCCTCGTCGGTTGCTGCCTTTTTCTGCTCACACTCGCCATCATACCACGGGTTTCTTGTCGGGGGTGGTAGGTATCCTAAGGTGGTTTCGGCTACTTCCTGAATGGCTGAGCGGCAATGCAGCCACATATTATTGGCATTTGTGTTCGACGTAGGCATACCGTAGAGTCTTTCGCTCAGCTGCTCCCTGTAGACTCTGGCAACCTCCGGTGTGCTCAGGCGCCCAATGTCGAACCTCCTCCTGATGGGCTGGTGCAGCATTCTGACATTGGACAGTCGAGCTCTGAATCTTGCTGCTACGGGGAAGTGGTCAGAGTCGACATTTGCCCCTCTGAATGTTCGCACATCCAGGATGTTTGACGAGTGCCTTGCGTCAATGAGCACATGGTCGATTTGGTTGGCGGTTCGACCGTCCGGAGATCGCCAGGTTGCTGTATAGATTCGCTTGCGAGGGAATCTTGTGCTACTTATCACCGCATTACGAGCTGCCGCAAAGTCAGCGAGTCGGAAGCCGTTATCTGTTGTTGTATCGTGGAGGCTGTGCTTTCCGATCACTCCGCTAAGGGTGTTTTCCCTACCGATTTTGGCGTTGAAGTCCCCGAGCACGATTTTTACATCGTACTCCGGACAAGCTCCGTGGGCGTTGTCCAGGAGGTCATAGAAGTCCTCCTTGATAGGGTCTTCAGCCTCGTCGGTAGGGGCGTGTGCACATACAAGGCTGATGTTATAAAATCTGCCTCTGATGCGGATCACAGCCAGGCGATCACTTATAGCTTTAAAGTCGATGACCTTCGACCTTAACCGCTTTCCCACGACAAATCCGCATCCCAGTAAGTGCAACCTTTTGTGACAGCTGTGATAAATGTCGCAATTTTTCTTCCTAATCATACCGTTTCCTATCCAGCGTATTTCCTGGACCGCAGTAATATCCGCCTTGTACTGCGTGAGGATTCCTTCTAGTTTATGAGCAGCTCCGGGAGTGTACAGGGTTCTGACATTCCAGGAGCATACTCGCAAATCGTTTTCCTTTTTCGTGCGTTGTCGTCGTCGAGTATCCGTCCGTGTATCCGAGGCATCTTGCTCATTCATAACTTTGGTTTTTTTTTACGTGGGCGGATTGTTAGCTCGCCGCACAACCGCCATTCTGGTCGGGGTTCTGTCGCTGCATACGTTTGTTCACCTCCCAACGGTTGTTGAAGAGGCTATCCAGAGGGCGCCACGAGGAGGCCGTATGTCAACTTTACCCGGGCATTTAAAAAGCGATCAAGAGTCGTGCTCTTATTTTATCTGTCACACAACCTGAGCGGAGTGCATATGGTTTGAATCGTAAATATTAGTTCACTACTCTCCAGGGGTGGTTGTCCTAAATAGGATTCGAGAGGAACTCGACTGAATTTTCACGTTGGCTGTAGTTCCCAGCAACAACTACATGCACAGAGTATGAATTTGAAGTGACCATATACTGTGAGAGCGCCGTGGCGCAGTGGGTAGTGTGTTGGCCTCTGACGCTTATGACACGAGATCGAACCCCGACAACAGCCATGTCATCAAACGTGTTTTTCACGGTGCTTCACGGTGCGGGGTACTGACAAAACTCCCTGGCAATAAACTGTAGGTCCCTTTCACCTATGGGAAAATGAAATCACACACAACATGGGTGATTGAGAGAAGCTCGGCTTTGGTCTTTCATGGACTGTAACGCCAACATACATACATATAATGTGCGTTATGCCTATTTCAGTATTTTTGATCACTTCTCATTCACCACATGATTTTTCTTTGCTATGGAACGACTTTGAACTACAAACCTTCCACTCGACGGTCGGTAATGTTTACCACTGCATCACGGCCACCCCATGGCGGGATCTGTTTCGTCATCGCAGTCCTACAGTCTGCAGAAGTAGTCTTTCGAAATTCTTAGTACCGACTGTGAATCCACTACTACTACTACTTACATACTTCTACTTAGGTGGCGCTACAGTCCGTGGTGAACCTGGGCCTCAACCAACAAGCGTCTCCAGCTGGCACGGTCTTTGGCCAGCGCCGCACGCCCAGTTGGTTAAGGTTCCCTTCCACCTGCGTGCGGCACCAACCTCTGCGGCCGTCCTCTGCCGCGCCTTCTTTCCGGGGTGGATTCGAAGACTCTTCGGGTCGGAGCTGTATTTTCCATGCGCTCTACATGGCCTAGCCACTTTAGACGCTGTATCCGTACACGTCATACCAGGCCGATGGCGCTGTACAACCCGTACAGTTCTTAAGTAAATCTTCTCCTCCATACACCGTTTGTACAAACGGCACCGTAGATAGTGCGCAGAATTTTCCTATCGAAACGACCAAAAACATCTTCATCCACTTTTGTTAAGGTCCAAGCCTCTGCGCGGTAAAGTAGGACTGGGATAATCAAGGTCTTATATAGTGTCACCTTGGTTTTCCGAGAGAGGGCTCTACTTCTCAACTGCCTCTTGAGCCCAAAGAAACAGCGGTTGGCAAGAGTGATTCTGCGGTTTATCTCAGCGCTGGTGTTGTTGTCGTCATCAGTGAGCCAAGGTAGACGAATTCCTTGACCGCTTCAAAGTTATATCCGCCCATGGTGACGTTCTGGCCAATACGTCGGTGTTGTTCGTCTCTTTTAGATGAAAGGAGATATTTGGTTTTACCCTCATTAACCTTGAGGCCCATCTTAGCCGCTTCTACCTCAATGCTTACAAAGGACTCATTGACGCCTCGCTGTGTCCGTCCAATCACGTCAATGTCGTCGGCGTACGCAAGCAATTGCGTAGACTTGAAATAAATCGTACCTCTTGTGTTGGCCAGTGACTCTTGCACGATCTTTTCAAGCACGATGTTGAAAAAGTTACATGACAGCGCGTCACCTTGCCTAAATCCTTTTTTAACATTAAAGGTCTGGGTTTGCTCATTACCGACCTTAACGGAGCAGCAAAAATTCTCCACTGTCATCCTGCACTGTCGGACGAGTTTGGCAGGGATGTTAAAACATGACATGGCTCTGTATAGCTCGTCTCTATAAACACTGTCATACGCGGCTTTAAAGTCGACGAAAAGATGGTGCGTGTCGACCTGGAATTCATGGGTCTTCTCCAAGATCTGCCGTAGTGTAAGTATTTGGTCTATTGTGGACTTACCTGGCCTGAAACCACACTGATAAGAGCCGACCAGGTTATCCACAAACGGTTTCAGGCATTCACACAATACGGCAGAGAAGATCTTATATGCGATGTTAAGGAGATTTATTCCCCTATAGTTGGCGCAGTTATAGGGGTCTCCTTTCTTATAGACCGGGCAAACGATACTGAGATTCCATTCGTCGGGCATGTTTTCCTTCGACCATACCTTGCAAATGAGATGGTGCATGCACCTTACCAGCTCATCTCCAGCCGCCTTAAGAAGCTCAGCAGACAGGTCGTCTGCGCCCGCGGCTTTACTAGACTTAAGTCTTGATATCGTTATTTTGACTTCGTCTAGGTCGGGTGGACTGAATTCTGTTACATCGTCGTCCATTACGAATGGCTCGTTCTGCCTGACAGCGGTATCTTGTCTATAATCGCCGTTATACAGTCTGCAGAAGTGGTCTTTCCAAATCCTCAGCATCGACTGCGACTCTACTACCAGTTCTCCATTTCCATCCCTGCAGGCCGCCGCTCTGGCTTTGTAGCCATGGCATGTTCGTTTTACCTTGTTGTAAAACTTACGGGCGTCATTCCAGCGGAGGCATCTCTCCATCACCTCGATCTCACGCTTTCCGTGCTCTCTCTTCTTTCTTCTGAAAAGCATGTGTTCCTCTCTTCTCTTCTGGTCATAGATTTCGCGAGCAGCTCTCGTCCGTCGTTGCAGTATGGCTTTATATGCCTCTTGTTTTACTGGATGGGCTTGCTCGCATAGTTCTTCGAACCAGGGGTTTCTAGGAGGTGGCGGTTTGAAACCCAGCACCTCTGAGGCAGCATCTCTGACGGCGCTCTGGCAATGAGCCCATTCCTGCTCTATTGTTTATGCTGCTCTGGGCGGATTTTGAGAGAGCTTGGAGGAGACACGATCGGCAAAGATTCTGGCAGTCTCTTGCTATTGCAGCTTTCCGACGTCAAATTTACGTAGTTCTACTCGACTCCTAAGCATTCTTGATATCCTCATGCGTACCTTGGCTACAACAAGGTGGTGGTCCGAGTCGATGTTGGCCCCTCGGAAGGTTCGTACGTCGAGATTACTGGAGGAGTGTCTGGCGTCGATCGCAATATGATCAATCTGGTTGGTGGTCGATTGATCACAAGACCGCCAGGTACCCTTATGGATGTTGAGATGGGGGAATCGCGTGCTTGCTACAAGGAGGTTACGCCCCGCTAGGAAATCGATTAGCCTTAATCCGTTGTCGGATGTGGTGTTATGGAGGCTGTGCTTTCCTATGATCGACTCAAATATGTCTTTGCCCAGTTTTGCATTAAAATCTCCTAGAAATATTTTTGTGAAGTAGCTGGGACATTGGGCATATGTTCTGTCTAGGAGATCGTAGAATTCTTCTTTGAGTCGATCGTCCTTTTCTTCCGTTGGGGCGTGAGCGCTTATTAAGCTAATGTTTTCAAACTTAGCTTTGATGCGGATTGTTATGAGGCGTTCGCTTACATCCCGGAAACTTATGACTTTTTGTCGGAGTCTTCCTCGAATAACGAATCCACACCCGAATAGGCGCTGTTTCTTCTCCTTGTAGCTTCCCGTAGTAGATGTCACAGGTTTTCGTCCGTCTTTTGCGTGGTCCATCCCATTGCACTTCTTAAAGCACGGTTATATCTGCTTTATTGCAGTTAAGGGTTTGCTCCAATTGATCGCCTGTACCCGCTCTGTTAAGGGACCTCACATTCCAGGTGCAGATTCTCAAGTCCGTTAGTCGTTTGCAGGGGTCGTCAGCTTTGTATCCATCCGTATCCGAGGCATGCGATTGCTTCGGAACAAGTCAACGTCTGCTTAAGCAATGATCTTGCAATCGTTTGCTGCCTGGGATAGGAGTATTTCGTTTACAACTAACATCTATAATTGCGGCGATAGTACTCCTCCCTGTGGTGTGTCACGTTTTACTGCCCTTTTTGTTTGGTAGCAACCAAAGAAATGATAATAACAAAGGCAGCAAACCAGCGAAATAGCCAGTATCCCCTATCTCAATCACGAGCCAGAGTTTCACTGGAGAATTCAATCTGAGTAAGCCTCAGCCGAGCGATTGTTTCCTCTCGGCGACTGAGAGTACATCGTTGATTACTACACGAACAGATAAGAAAGCACATATCTCAGTCGAAATTTATTTTCTCCGCTAACAACCGATGACGTGGTATGAAAACAAACGTCCCATTCACATGGAACATGTTTGGCGACACGTAATGCCCACGTCACTAGATCAGCCTCGACGCCCACATGCACTATTCATGGCCAAAATAGAAATAAATATAAAATACGCAGAAAATGAAATCAAATTTAGTAACAAAAAGTGTTTTTTCTATTTTATTACCGCTATATTTAAGGATGTAATTAACCTACTATTTACAAGAGACTCCCCCTCTCTCCCTCCTCAATTCCCATAGGAAAAAATGGTAAACAAATAAAAATCCTTTCAAGTGTGCACAGCACGTTTTCAAGTCAACTTCCATTTCGACGGAAATGGACAACGAAAGAAGATGAGTAATCGAGAGTCCCGAGACGAAGCGAAGTCACTGGATCGCGTTCTTATTTGAAATGCATTTGGGATCACGTGAAGATGTTTGGTGGTGTTGTGCAGAGTAATGCTGGCGTTTAGCGGGGGCAAAGTCTTGATGGTGAAAGGGAATAGAAAAGGAAATGGCGTGTGTCGTTGGCTGAGGACATGGATTAGTTGAAATGGAATTTGAATTGGAACGGTGAGCCGTGTTGGAAGTGCGCAAATGGATTGCCACCGCCACGGAAACCTTGCTGATTGCCTTCGGGGTCGAGGGGATCTTCGCCATTATCGAATTGTCGTCGTTTCTCGGGATCCGTGAGCACTTCCTTCGCCGCCGCTATATCAATGAATTTCTTTTCGGCGACTTTTTTCTCTTCGTCCTTGAAATTGTCCGGATGCCATTTTTGTGCGGCCTTACGGTAGGCTTTGACGATCTCCTGTTTGCTGGCGTTTCGTTTCACGCCCAAAATCTTATAGTAGTCCCGTCGTTCGGATTGTTTTTGCATGCGTTTAGCCTTTTCGACGCCCTCCTTGGCACGTTGTAGGTGTTCATCGATTCGGAGGGCCGCATTGAAATCACTTATAGCGTCATCGTACATTTCGGCACCGATGTACGCGTCGGCTCGATCACAGAGGATTTGTGCATCTTGCATGATGCTTAAGGCCTCCTTGCAGCGTTGTATCGCTTTGGCGTGTTGATCGTCGTTTTTCAGACAGTTGCAGAGCAGTTTTTTCGCTTCGAAAATTATCATTTCTTCTTGTTTCTCGAGATTGAGAACGCTCTCGGCTGATGTGATGCATTCTGCGTATGATTTTGATTCGCGTGATGCTTCGGCATTGCTAAGGGCCTTTTCGACACGTCGCAGTTTCTTGTAGAAGGGAAAACAGTCTTTGTGCTCGGGATCGAGCTTGAGACATTCTCGGATCTCTTTCAGTGAACTTGTGGCGTGCCCGATGCGGTATAACAGCTCGGCTAGGCGGAAATAACCTACAGTACTGTCTTGTGTGAGTTTATTTACAGATTTGAGATCCGAGATGGCAGCCAGGTAGTCATTCTGGGCAATGTATGCATCGGCTCGTGCCTGTCGGAACTTTGTGGACCACGGAGAGATCTCGAGTAGTTGTGTGAGAAGTGTAATGGACGAACTATAGTCGCCACGATCTAGTAGATCCCCGACCATGAGCCATTGCTCTTCGGCTGGTTCGATGCGCGCGTAGCTATCGTGTGCCACATCATTGTACGGCTCTTCGTTTAGCTACCAAAAGGCAAATGGTTACTATACACGCCTCCCTATGCGAGTTATAAGCAACTTACCACTTGTTCGAAATCATCAGCTGCCAGGTCATACTCGCCCGATTTCATGTATACCGTGCCTCGTTGCAGCCGTGCCGCCGTAAAATCTGGCTTCAGTTCGAGGACCCTGGTAAAGTCCTGTATAGCGAAACGGGTTTTTCCCAGTGCCAGGTACACTGTGCCTCTCTTGAACAAGGTTAAGTAGTTCCTTGGATCGCCCTCTGGAAAATGAAGTCGTGCTTAAAAACCACATCCAGCACACAATCAGTCAGTCATTTACTCACCAACGGCCGCATGATAGTGCGTCAAAGCATCTGCCAACTGTCCTCTGGCCAGGAATTCTCTTCCCAATTCCAGGTGGTTCTCAATATCATTGCTCTTTGCGGCCTTGGCACCTGCGCATAACAAAAAACCAATCAAGTGGCAGACTAACAATCACTTCACCCAAACACTGTCGTCGCTCTAGCTCACCATTTATAAATAATTCCAAAAGTAGAAGTATCGCACACGCAGCCAGTTTTCGTTCTCCCAATGGAGAAAAATCAGTCAAAAATGCGTTCATTTTTCAATAATTTCGATTCGAACAAGGGGGAAATTTTAGAACATTTTCCAGTCCAGGTCTGATGATGTTGCTTGCGGCTTTCGGACGAAAATATTCTTTCAAACTTGCGATTGATATCTGCTTTCGACTTTTTAGATTTTTTTCTTTCTTCTCGGCCGCTTTTCGTCAGAAGTATTTTGACACACGTCAGAAATATATAATAGCACGGTTGTATTGGGATCGCGTGTGAGTGAGCGAGATGGACCGGTTGTAACTGTGGCAGACGGAGATTTGTACAAATGTGGGTCATGCTGATTGGTGGACTGGTTATCTGGTTACTGGTTATCAGTCTGGCAGTTGACGTTTAGGGTGGAGGCACATGACAAACGCAGGTGCACCGAGTGTCTGCGCTTACATTGGCGATTTTTCCTTATTTATGTGAGAAAAGTCTCTACTTGGAAAAGATCATATACGATTTGTTGTTCTTATTATATTCTAATTGCTTGCTATTTTTGACAGCACACACACTGATTCGTGACATATGTCAAAGTCAAACAGGTTCAGTTAGTACTGCAATTTCAACAAAGATCATAAGGTTTCTTAAACGCTTACAAGTTCTTGAATTGTACTATCAAGATTCGTGCTCTTCGTGCTCAGTGATTTCGTGCTCAAGTGATTTACACCAAAATCACACTATTGGACAACAAGATACCTACCCGTATGCGTAGAGTGCGTAAAGAGGAAGATATTGCTGCCGTTAATGAAAACCCCGATGTGTCCATTCGTCGCCATTTGCAGCAATTGGGATAGAGTTATTCGTCTATGTGGAGAGGTTTTGCCCAATGATCTTGGTCTTCTTCTTATTGGGCGCTACAGTTCCGGGTGGACATGTACCTCAACCAACATGCCCCTCCAACTAGCACGATCTTTTGCTAGACTTTTCCATTGTCGCACACCCAGTCCGGCCGTCCTCTGTTTCTTCGTCCCTCGGGGTCAGATTCAGAGACTTTCCGGGGTGGAGCTGCGATTTCCCTTTGCTCTACATGGTCCAGATATCTTAGGCGTTAAATCTAGACTTATGTCGCTGAGCTTGTAAAACTCATGGTTGAAATTTTTCCTCCATCCCCCGTCAGTATTTATAGGACCGAAAATCACAGGAAAAATCTTTCTCTCTAAGCGGTCAAGGACCTCCTCATCTGCTTTTGATAGTAACCATGTTTCTGCGCCGTACAGCAGGACCGGGATGATAAGGTTATTTTATAAAGACAACTTGGCCGTTTGAGAGAGAGCTCTATTACTCAATTGGCTACTAAGTCCAAGGAACAGCGATCGGCAAGAGTGATTCTACGTTTGATTTCGGAACTGATGTTGTTGTTCCAGGTCACTGCGGAGACATGGTAGACGAAGTCCCTAACTACCTCGAACTTATATCTGGCAAATCGAAAATCGAAAGATCAATCCATCTCAGAGGGCGCCATTAACAACGTCACTCCGAAAGCAATAATAGAAGGGCTAGAAAAGCTAAAGGTGGAGAGGACTCTGATAGAGCTGATCAACGAGTTGTTATTAACACGCAAGATTCACTCTAAGTGGGGAAGCCTAGTAACTACCAGCGTAGTTACCAAGGGAACCCCGCAAGGTGGAGTCCTCTCACCTCTTCTCTGGAATGTAGTTGTAAACGAACTACTAATCAAACTGGAGAAAGAAGGCCTGGACGTTGTTGTCTACGCCGATGACGTTGCCATCTCAATCTCAGGCAAATACCTATCCACACTGAATGACCGCATGCAATCGGCACTCTCATTTTTGTGCAAACGGGCGAATAGTAACGGGCTCAGGATTAATCCCCAGAAAACGGAGCTCGTGCTATTTACCAAAAAGCATAAAATCCCGGAAAATCGAGCAGAGTGATAGGGCACACTCTGCTCGATACCAGGTTAGCCTACTCCCCTAGTGCCAAATTCCTTGGCATTATGGTAAACTTACGCCGTATTGAATCGGCATTAAACTGTAGGTCCCTTTCACCTGTGCTAAAATAAATCACACACAACATGGGTGATTGAGAGAAGCTTGGCTCTGGTCCTCCATGGGCTGTAACGCCACCAAAGAAGAAGAAGCTCTCTACACATGTAAGAAAGCCCTAGGAAAAAAATGGGGATTCAACCCCAAGATCACCCAATGGCTCTACATCACGGTCGTTAGACCCATACTAATGTTTGGAGTGATAGTCTGGTGGACTGCACTGGACAAGACAACATACCACAAACAACTCGAGAAGGTACAAAGGATGGCATGTATGTGCATTACCGGTCCACACCAACGGCTGCGCTTAACATGATACTCGACCTTACACCACTCGATATTTTCGATAAGCAAATTGCCACACACACGACCATAAGACTAAAAGCCAACTCGAAATGGGCGAGCTATGTCACTGGCCACTCCTCCATCCTGAAAAACAGGATAACTATGGCAGAAAACTTGGACCACACAGAACCCACCATAGTCTTGGACAAAAACTTTACGATGATCTATCCGGACAGGAAAAACTGGACCCGCCAAACTCAACCGCGCAGAAACTGTGTGGATTTCTACACTGACGGGTCTAAAACCAAAGACGCCGTGGGCAGTGGAGTATTCTGCAAACAACTTAAGCTACATAAAGCTCTAAAATGACCAGATCACTGCAGCGTTTTCCAGGCGGAACTGTTGGCAATAAAAGAGGCTTTGTCTTGGCTGAAGTGGAACGTAATATCCACCACGGATATTCGCATTCTCACAGACAGTCAAGCAGCCTTAAAGTCGTTGCAGTCCTGTGTTTACACATCAAAATCTAGTCCCGACTGTCGCAGATCTCTTAACGAGATGGCAGAACAGTTCAACATACAGCTTATCTGGGTACCGGGACACAGCGACATTACAGGTAATGAAAAAGCCGACACACTCGCCAAACTAGGAACGACGCTACAATCAATCGTGGCTTGTGAGGGAGTACCCCTTACAACCATTAAACATAATCTGACCAATCTCGCCAGGGCCGAGACGAACCTGAGATGGACCCAGGGACATACCTGCGTCATCATCAGGCAAATCTGGGCTCGGCTTGACAGTCAACGCACAAGGAGCATACTTATTTACTTAGGTGGCGCTACAGTCCGTGGTGAACCTGGGCCTCAACCAACAAGCGTCTCCAGCTGGCACGGTCTTTGGCCAGCTGTTTCCAGCGCCGCCTTAACCAGTTGGTTAAGGTGCCCTTCCACCTGCGTGCGCCACCGTTGATGCGGCCGTCCTCTGCCGCGCCTTCCTTCCGGGGTGGATTCGAAGACTCTTCGGGTCGGAGCTGTATTTTCCATGCGCTCTACATGGCCTAGCCACCTTAGAGGCTGTATCCTTAGACGTCGTACCAGGCCGATGTCGCTTTACAACCCGTGCAGTTCTTCGTTATATCTTCTCCTCCATACACCGTTTGAACAAACGGGACCGTAGATAGTGCGCAGAATTTTCCTCTCGAAACGACCAAGGGCGTCTTCATCCGCTTTTGTTAAGGTCCAAGCCTCTGCGCCGTAAAGGAGGACTGGGATGATTAAGGTCTTATATAGTGACACCTTGGTTTTCCGAGAGAGGGCTCTACTTCTCAATTGCCTCATGAGCCCAAAGAAACAGCGGTTGGCAAGAGTGATTCTGCGTTTTATCTCAGCGCTGGTGTTGTTGTCGCTGGTCATCAGTGAGCCAAGGTAGACGATTTCCATGACCACTTCAAAGTTATATCCAGCCATGGTGACGTTCTGGCCAATATGTCGGTGTTTACCATCTCTTTTAGATGAAGGCAGATATTTGGTTTTACCTTATTAACCTTGAGACCCATCTTAGCTGCTTCTATATCAATGCTTACAAAGGCCTTATTGACGTCTCGCTGTGTCCGTCCAATCACGTCAATGTCGTCGGCGTACGCAAGCAATTGCGTAGACTTGAAATAAATCGGACCTCTTGCGTTGGCCAGTGAGTCTTACACGATCTTTTCAAGCACGATGTTGAAAAAGTTGCATGACAGCGCGTCACCTTGCCTAAATCCTTTTTTAACATCAAAGGTCTGGGGTTGCTCATTACCGACCTTAACGGAGCAGCGAAAATTCTCCATTGTCATCCTGCACAGTCGGACGAGTTTGGCAGGGATGTTAAGACTAGACATGGCTTTGTATAGCTCATCTCTATACGCGCTGTCATATGCAGCCTTGAAATCGACGAAGAGGTGGTGAGTGTCGATTTGGTATTCCTGGGTCTTCTCCAAGATCTGCCGTAGCGTAAATATTTGGTCTACTGTGGATTTACCTGGCCTGAAGCCACACTGATAAGAGCCGATCAGGTTATCCACAAACGGTTTCAGGCGTTCACACAATACGGCAGAGAAGATCTTATATGCGATGTTAAGGAGACTTATTCCCCTATAGTTGGCGCAGCTATAGGGGTCTCCTTTCTTATGGACCGGGCAAACGATGCTGAGATTCCATTCGTCGGGCATGCTTTCCTCCGACCATACCTTGCAAATGAGATGGTGCATGCACCTTACGAGCTCATCTCCAGCCTCGTTAAGAAGCTCAGCAGACAGGCCGTCTGCGCCCGCGGCTTTATTAGACACACAAGGAGTATAATCTCCCTAAAAAGAACTGACATCTACAAAGTCATCGGTGTCATCACAGGACACTGCCTCATTGGCAGTCACGCACAAAAACTAGGAATAGTTCCGAATGATTTCTGCAGAAGCTGTCAGGACGAGGAGGAGGTCGAATCCATTCACCACCTTCTCTGTGCCTGTCCAGCTCTTTGCAACATCAGGAAACGTTACCTAGGCTCTTACTTCCTTAACGGTCTGACAGATGTTCAGAAAGTAGGGATACTTGATCTTCTTAACTTCTTAAGAAGCACAAAATGGTTCCACGAATAGGGGGGTTAAGCCCCCTCGTAGCTGCACAACGGGCCTCCCTGGCCTATGTGCATTCTTCTCAACTCTGGGAAGGCTACGACCCTACCTACCTACCCTACCTATGCACCAGCTCATCTGTAAGATATGGTCAGAGGAAAGCATGCCCGAGGAATGGAGTCTCAGCATCGTATGACCGAACCACAAGAAAGGAGACCCCTCTGATTGCGCCAACTACAGAGGAATAAGCCTCCTTAACATCGCCTACAAAATCTTCTCTGCCGTTTTGTGTGAGCACCTGAAACCTTTTGTAAATAAGCTGATAGGTCCATATCAGACCAAATCTTCACATTACGGCAGATGCTGGAAAAAACCAATGAATTTCATGTCGACACTCACCACCTATTTGTCGACTTCAAAGCCGCATACGGCAGCGTAATCAGAGACGAGCTATACAGCGCTATGTCTACCTTTGCCATACCTGCTAAACTCATCAGACCATGTAGGATGACTTTGGAGAATGCTCGCTGCTCCATCCGAATCGGTGAACACCTTACCGATAGTTTTGATGTCGAAACAGGATTTAGGCAGGGCGATGCGCTGTCGTGTGATTTCTTCAACATCATATCGGAAATGATTGTGCAAAAATCACTGGCCAATACAAGAGGCACAATCTATTTCAAATCCTCGCAACTCCTTGCATACACCGACGATATTGACATAATAGGTAGATCACAGCGAGATGTCATTGAGGCGTTTGCGAGTATTGAGTTCGAGGCGGCGAAAGTTGGTCAGGCGGTAAACGAAGACAAAACTAAATATATGCTGTCGTCAAAAAAGGACGCTCACCACCGACGTCTTGGCCAGAACTTTTGTATTGGCAGATATACGTTCGAGGTAGTTAAGGACTTCGTCTACCTTGGCTCCGCAGTGGCCAGGAACAACGACGTCAGTTCCGAAATCAAACGCAGAATCACTCTTGCCAATCGCTGTTTCTTTGGGCTCAGGAGGCAACTGAGTAATAAAGCCCTCTCCCGAACGACAAAGTTGACTCTATATAAGACCCTTATCATCCCGGTCCTGTTGTACGGCGCAGAAGCATGGACACTATCAAAAGCGGATGAGGGGGCCCTTGGTCGGTTCGAGAGAAAGATTTTGCGCGTGATTTTCGGGCCTATAAACGCAGACGGGGGATGGAGGAAAAGATTCAACCACGAACTTTACGGGCTGTACAGCGACATGAGTCTAGTCAGGCGCCTACGGATTCAACGCCTAAGGTGGCTGCTAATCAAAACAACCACATTGAACGCGGTGACTATACATATATTGGCGTTATAAGAATCCACCAATGTTTATTTCATTTTGGGGTAAATATTTTCCCATAGAGAAATGTAACATGGGCCTAATGAGTTCCACCTTGGGTAAACGTCAAACGCATGTCAGCTGAGGTCCGCTGTCGCATTTGATAGGAAAAGGAATTGCTGTTGGGGTTTTCACGATGGCCCTCCGGAGTTTAAATCTTTTGAATTTATTAAAAACAAATAGAACACAACTGCTGAATAGTATAACCAGCTCGGCAGTTAAAGCAAATGTGGTCAGTTCTTACTCGCAGTCTTTGTTAATTCAAACTTTTCCCACCATCCGCTGATGATATAACCTTCAAGCACTTCCCGTGCACAGATTGTTTATAGTTCAATGAATTTGAACATTTATTTCTTATATTTCAGGCGCTCTATGGTACCGAGGTCACTGTCCAAGCCGCCCCCTTGGCTGTCAAGACGAAAAAGGCCAGCAAAGCAATGAAAGCTTATCTGGAGCGTGCTCAGGAACACGATCAGTTTATGAAAACCCAACACATTGAGTATCAAATCGGCAAGAGACATTTGGCCAATATGATGGGTGAAGATCCGGAAACGTTCACGCAGGAGGATGTCGATGTATGTCTACATGCATACGTAGCTAATGGGAGAGAGTGAATCTAATTTCTTTGCATTTCTTCCTTCCACAGAAAGCAATTGAATATCTGTTTCCATCGGGAATCTATGACAAACTTGCACGACCGGCAATGAAAAGTCCCGATGTGGTGTTTCCGGCAAGGAAAGCTGCCGAATTCGATGAAACTGGACGACCATTCCACAGTATGTTCTACACGGGACGACCGAATTTCTTCAAATTGCTCTATGTAAGCTTGCCAACCGGAAAAAGTGAAAGTGGAAAAGTTGGAATTCATGTTATTTTTCTTCCAGACAATTGTCGAGGAAATGGACAAGTTGAACAGTTTCGAGGACAGGATGATACGTCGTGGTACGAAGCCAGATGAAAACCAGAAATTGTGAGTTCGGCACACGAGGTGGATTTTGTGCTATAACGTGGTATGTTTGTGATTTTCAGAGATCTCACTGGTTTCCAATGGATTCCGAAGGAAGAACTGGAGAAACGATTGGTCGAAATGATTGCCGACATCGAGTACAGTAACTTTGTCAACGCCATGGATCGTCTTGTGGCCCATTCGTACTCGTATAGGATAAAGGACCTTATATTCAACTACACCAAGCCGTTGATGGACAGAGCAAAACAGCCAGAGATTCCCAAGCCGCAGATCGACGAGAACGGAAGGCAATTTATCACAACATACGGTAAAGTCTAGTCTATTTCACTTCACGATTGAAGAAACTAGTAATTCTGCTTTTATTTTTCATTTGAAGAATGCTTGAGGAAGCGAGCACGTGGAGATGTTACCCTTCGTTATCCGGGAACAGGAAAGATTAAGATCAACGATAAGGACATTACATACTTCGAATGGGCGCAGTGCAGAGAACAGGTACGTTTAGTTTATAAATGAAATTGGTTTCCTTGTCCTTCGTAGTGTTTTGATTGTCCGCCGTTCTACTCGCTTCATAGCAAACAAGAGCTTTTATCTAGTGCCATCAGTTTGTTTACAATTTTTACTGATTTATCGCTCGAGGAATGCGTGAAACACGTGCCTGACGGAATAATCTTGATAAGACACCTGCAACTATTAGGTCGTTGCGCTATGACTGGAAACTTCGTTATCTTTTGTCGCCTTCTCTGATGTCAGTCATTCAAGGCATGTGTTGAATTACTAGTTAAAAATTACAATTTCTTGATGAGCAAGTAATGAACGAAGACTCGGCTGTTTGCTTATCGTGCGAGCCATGTTGATGACATTAACTGATCGGGTATCCTTCTGACACGGAATTTGTTGGTAGTGCTTTAGCTCTAAAAACGCTCTGCTGCTCAGGGAGTCAGTAAGTCACGGCATTGAAGGCTAAGCAAAGCATCGAAAATCATGTACATCATTGGTAGTCTGTGATGATTGAAGTCCCAATCTGTCCCTATAGGGGGGAGTGTCCAACGATCTATTAGTGGTGCGTCTTGGACAGGGTCTTCTTAGGGAAGGATATACTATAAAAAAACACGAGTGCAGTTTCTCCTTGTTGGGAGACGATAAGTCCATTTTCTTTTTATGGATTGATCCCACTTCTCCTGGCAAGTCATTATACTTCGTCAGCCCTCTTCCATCCTAATATCTTTTAATTGAAACTGCGGGATCCTGAATTTTGGCTCTGTTTGTCCTTTGTGCTACTTTCTGGCGGGGCGTCAAGTCTCCTAGCTAGCACACGATTCCCGCATCAGTCGACCACCAACCAGAGTGATCACATTGCGATCGGATTCTACGAGCAGAAAAGGAGAGAGGAACACACGCTTTTAAGGAAGAAAAAAGAAATCATGAAAAACGTGAGATCGAGGAGATGAAGAGATGCTATCACTGGAAATTCAAAACGCAAGTCTTACGAAGAAGTAAAACGAACATGCTAGGGCTATAAAGCCAGAGCAGAAGCCTGTAGGGATGAAGACAGACAACTAAGTCACAGTCGATGCTGAGAATATGGAAACAACACTTTTGTAGACTGTTTAACGGCGATGATAGATCGCCAGGCAGAAGATCCATTCGCAACAGACGAAGATGCCCAAGAAATTCCTTATACCCGACCTATGTAGATGAAATAAAGCTGGTAATTTCGAAGCTTAGAACTAATAAAGCCGCGGGCACGGATGGCTTGTCTGCTGAGTAATTTAAAGCGGCTGGAGATGAACTGGCAGGGCGCATGCACCAACTCATCTGTAAAAAATGGTCGGAGCAAAGCATGTCCGACGAATGGAATCTCAACATCGTTTGCCCGGTTCACAAGAAAGAAGATCCCTTTGACTGCGCCAACTACAGTTCCTTATTAGCGTGGTTTCAGCCGAGGGAAGTCCACAATAGACCAAATCTTCACACTGCGGCAGATCCTGGAAAAAGCCCAAGAAATGCCTATCGACACTCGTCACCTTTTTGTCGATTTCAAGGCATACGATGGCGGGCATAGAGACGAGCTATACAGAGCCATCTCTAGTTTTGGCATTCCTACAAAACTCGCCAGACTGTGTACAATGACGATGGAAAATTGTCACTGCTCCATCGAGGTCGGTAGCGAACATTACCGAGACCTTCAATATCAAAAAAGGTTTTAGTCAAGGCGACACGCCATCATATGACTTTTTTAATATCTAACTTGAGAAGATCGTGCGAAACTCACAAGTCTTCCAAAAGTCCGTTCAACTGCTAGCTTACTTACTTATCAGGCCAGCGATCCATGGAGGATCTGAGCCTGAGCTATAGCTGCCTTCCATCCTTGACGGTCCCGGGCACGCTGCTTCCAGTTATCAAGACCTGCCCTGGTTTTCCTCTGCAGTGCCTTTTGGTACGCCTCGTCGGTTGCTGCCTTTTCCTGCTCACACTCGCCGTCATACCACAGGTTTCTTGTCGGGGGTGGTAGTTATCCTAAGGTGGTTTCGGCTACTTCCCGAATGGTTGAGCGGCAATGCAGCCACATATTATTGGCATTTGTGTTCTACGTAGGCATATCGTAGAGTCTTTCGCTCAGCTGCTTCTTGTAGACTCTGGCAACCTCCGGTGTGCTCAGGCGCCCAATGTCGAACCTCCTCCTGATGGGCTGGTGCAGCTTTCTGACATTGGACAGTCGAGCTCTGAATCTTGCTGCTACGAGGAAGTAGTCAGAGTCGACATTTGCCCCTCTGAATGTTCGCACATCCAGGATGTTCGACGAGTGCCTTGCGTCAATAAGCAAATGGTCGATTTGGTTGGCGGTTCGACCGTCCGGAGATCGCCAGGTTGCTGTGTGGATTCGCTTGCGAGGGAATCTCGTGCTACTTATCACCGCATTACGAGCTGTCGCAAAGTCCGTGATTCGGAAGCCGTTATATGTTGTTGTATCGCCAGCCAGGCGATCACTTATAGGTTTAAAGTCGATGACCTTCGACCTTAACCGCTTTCCCACGACAAATCCGCATCCCAGTAAGTGCAACCTTTTCTGACAGCTGTAATAAATGTCGCCATTTTTCTTCCTAATCATACCGTTTCCTATCCAGCGTATTTCCTGGACCGCAGTAATATCCGCCTTGTACTGCGTGAGAATTCTTTCTAGATTATGAGCAGCTCCGGGAGTGTACAGGGTTCTGACATTCCAGGAGCATACTCGCAAATCGTGTTCCTTTTTCGTGCGTTGTCGTCGTCGAGTATCCGTCCGTGTATCCGAGGCATCTTGCTCATTCATAACTTTAAGTTTTTTTACGTGGGCGGATTGTTAGCCCGCCGTACAACCGCCATTCTGGTCGGTGTTTTGTCGCTGCATACGTTTGTTCACCTCCAGACGGTTGTAGAAGATGCTATCCAGAGGGTGCCGCGAGAAGGCCGTATGTCAACTTGACCCGGGCATTTAAACAGGGATCGTTGCTGGCATCTCGCCAGGTTTAGAGCAATCAACAACTTTACCCTGTATGTCCGAGCCCATGCCCTCTCGGAGGATATTAAGCGTAGGCTTATCCAGATTGGCTAGACTCAATTTTGTACACTGTCCTGAGTATAAACTGACTAAGAGCTAAGGTAGTCAATGCCTAGGTCGTTGATTTTAGGATCATCTTCAATGAGCTTTCTATAGTCAATTCGTAGGCTGAGTTTTGCGCTCATGAAATGCGTACCTACTACGTCCCTAACAATACGCTTTTCTGTTCACTGCCTGGTGTACGCCATGACCTTATCCTGACACCAGCGATTCAGTTTTGAATTAGTGTAGCAGTCCTCCTGCTACACTTCAGCGAACAAACAGAGCAAAGAAGTTGATCGCGCTTAACTTGGCGAACGCCAGCTTCGATCTCTGTCCCTGCTCAATCCAAGTTGACACACAGCCTCCGCGTGGCCTCCCCTGGATAGCTATACTGGCACCCGCCAGGCAGTGAACCAATGTGTGCAGCGACCCGACCCCTTGTTCCTGGGGAAAGAGGAACCTGGCCCTCCAGGTCGGGGGTTGCGCTTAGGGCTAACATCCCTATCGCTTAAAACAAACATTTTGTTCAGAGACAACCAATAGCCTCGGATACGGACGGATTACATGTTGACGACCCCCGCAAACGTCAAAAAGGAAACGAATTTCGGTTCTGCATCTGGAACGTTAGGTCCCTCAACAGACCAGGTGCAGCCGAACAACTGGTCAACTCTTTGGACTGCTATAAGGCAGACATTACCGCGCTCCAAGAAGTGTGATGGGATGGGCCAGGCAAAAAGCGGATGAATAACTGTGATATATACTACGGAAACTGCTACAGAGAAAATAAACAACGATTATACGGATGCGGATTTGTTGTTCGAGGCCGACTCAGGAAAAAAGTCTTAAGCTTCCAGTATGTAAGCGAACGCCTCATAAACTATCCGCATCAAGTCCAATCTCGGCAATATAAGCTTACTATGTGTACACGCCCCCACAGAGGAGAAAGATGACCGACATAAAGACGACTTCTATGATCTCCTAGGCAGAACGTGTGCGCAATGTCCCAGCTATGACACCAAAATCGTTCTACGAAATTTCAATGCGAAGTTGGAAGCTACCTTTGAACGGGTCATTGGAACGCACAGCCTACACAACACCACGTCAGAAAACGGACTAAGGCTAGTGGACTTTATGGCGGGACATAACCTGGTAGTAGCAAGTACACGATTTCCACACCTCAACATCCATAAGGGGACCTGGCGGTCTTTCGATCAATCGACAACCAACCAAATTGATCATATTGCGATCGACGGCAGACACTCCTCCAGCATCCTAGATGTCCGAACCTTTCGAGGAGCCAACATCGACTCGGATCATTACCTTGTTGCAGCCAAGGTACGGATGCGAATTTCTCGGAACCAACGGAGTCGAGTAAGAACACCAAAATTTAACGTCGGAAAGCTGCAATCGCAGGAGACCGCCAGAACCCTCGCCGATCAAGTCTCCCTCAAGCTCTCCCAGGTCCCGATGCAATCTGCAGAAACCATAGAACAGCAATGGAGTCGTTGTCAGAAAGCCATTAGAGAGGCCGCCTCAGATATACTCGGTTTCGAGCCACCACCGTCGAGAAACCCCTGGTTTGATGATGAGTGCAGACAGGCCCATGTAGAGAAACCGAATGCATACATGGCCACATTGCATCGACGAACGAGAGCTGCCCGCGAGCTCCATGAACAGAAAAGGAGGGAGGAGCATGCGCTTCTGAGAAGGAAAAAGAAGGAGCACGAGAAGCGCGAGATCGAGGAGATGGAGAGATGTTACTGCAGGAACGACGTTCGAAAGTTTTACCAGAAAGTAAAACGAACATGCGAAGGTTATAAAGCCAGAGCAGAAGCCTGCAGGGATGAGCACGGACAACTAGTAGTGGAGTCACAATCGATGCTGAGATTGTGGAAGGGCCACTTCTGCAGACTGTATAACGGCGATGATAGTCAAAATGCCGCCGTCAGGCAGAGCAAACCATTCACAATGGACGAAGAAGAAGGAGAATCCCGTCCACCCGACCTAGACGAGTTTAAGATAGCGATATCGAAACTTAAGCCTTATAAAGCTGCTGGAGCAGACGGACTCCCCGCGGAGCTGCTTAAAGCAGCTGGCGATGAGCTGTTGCAAGATATAGTCGGAAGAACTCATGCCCGATGAATGGAATCTCAGTATCATTTGCCCGGTCCATAAGAAAGGAGACCCCTATGACTGCGCCAATTACAGAGGGATAAGCCTCCTGAACATCGCGTACGAGATCCTCTCTGCCGTACTGTGTAAGTACCTGAAGCCGTTCGTGGACAATCTGATAGGTTCCTACCAGTGGGGTTTCAGGCCACGATAGACCAAATATTTACACTACGGCAGATCTTGGAGAAGACCCATGAATTCCAGGTCGACACGCACCATCTTTTCGTCGACTTTAGAGCCGCGTATGACTGTGTTTATAGAGACGAGCTATACAGAGCCATGTCATGTTCTACCATTCCTGCCAAACTCGTCAGACTGTGCAGGATGAATTTGGAGAACACTCGCTGCTCCATTAAGGTCGGAGGTGAACTAACCGAGACCTTCGATGTTAAAAAGGTTTTAGACAGGGTGACGCACTGTCATGTGATTTCTTAAACATCATACTTGAAAAGATCGTGCGGGACTCTGCGGCCAATACAAGAGGTACGATCTACTTCAAGTCCACACAATTGCTTGCATACGCAGATGAAATTGATATTATTGAACGGACAAAGCGAGACGTCAATGAGGCGTTCACAAGCATTGAAGCAGAAGCGGCGAAAGTGGGTCTAAGGGTAAATGGGGACAAGACCAAATATATGCTGTCATCCAAGAAAGACGCACAACACCGACGTCTTGGTCAGAACGTCACCTTCGGCAGCTATATTTTTGAAGTAGTCATGGACTTCGTCTACCTTGGCTCGATAGTGACAAGCAGCAACGACACCAGCGCTGAGATAAAACGCAGAATAACTCCTACCAATCGCTGCTTCTTCGGGCTCAAGAGGCAATTGAGTAGTAGAGCCCTCTCTCGAAGAACTAAGGATTCCCTCTACAAAACATTAATCATCCCGGTCCTCCTCTACGGCGCTGAGGCTTGGACGTTGTCAAAAGCGGATGAAGAGGCTCTTGGACGTTTCGAGGGGAAATTTCTGCGTGCAATCTTTGGTCCCGTTTGTGTAAACGGAGAATGGAGGAGGAGATTCAATCCAGAACTGTACGGGCTGTACAGCGACATCGGCCCGGTTAGACGTCTTCGGATCCAACGTCTAAGATGGCTAGGCCATGTAGAGCGAATGGACATCAACGCTCCGGCCCGAAGAGTTTTCGACTCCAACCCCGAGGGACGACGCAGCAGAGGACGACCGCATTTAAGGTGGCGCGCACAGGTGGAAAGGGGACCTCAACCAACTGGGCGTGCGGCACTGGAAGCGGCTGGCCGAAGATCGGGCCGGCTGGAGAGGTTTGTTGGTTGAGGCCCTGGCTCACCCCGAACTGTAGCGCCATCAAAGTAAAGTAAGTAAAACCGGACAGGCATATGCAGAACCCATTTGTTATTGTCTTAGCGGCTAGGATGAAGACAGCATTTGGCTGCACACAGACCTTCACCATACTTACGCGTATTGCCGAACCAGGTCCTGCCACGTCACCATCGATTGCCAAGCATCCAAGTTCTACAATAACACACAGCCATTATGCCAAATTTATTACTTAAAGGTATCCATAAACGTATAGTACGCATACATATACATTAGATATATAATAAGCTGATAACACTACTTAACGGTTTACTGCGCTACAATACTCGTAACTTGTATGATAAGAACAAGGATAGGATAGGGAGGATAAACAATAATGATATCCAACAAATGTCCACCTGGCTGGGTGTCCGGAGGCATGCGCTACGCATGCACTATTCAATCTCAATCTCAATCTAATGCCAATACAAACGTCACGTATTCTCTAGATGAATTTATATTAATACTGGTCGTCCTGGTGCTTCTCAATCCTCATTTCCTTAAATTATTCTTCTGTTGATTGGATATCACGAGTAGGAGCTTGTCGATTACCTTGCTGGCCTGTTGATGCTGCTGGATGAGTACCTGTCTGAGTTCTTGGATCTCTTGTGTGAGGAATTCAATGCGATCGGCATTGTCGTCGATTTTACCATTGATCGCAGTCAAGGTTGTGGAGCTTTCGATGTCGCCATACTCGGGCGAAGGACTACCGTTGTTGTTGTATTTATTCTTGTACGACAAATAGGTTGCGGTCGAATTTTTGCCCGTGATTGTGTGCGTAAAGTGTTTTCGAAGCTTGCCGACTTCGTAGGCTTTCATGAGAATCTCGCGTGGTAGACGTTTTTCGCTGGGATTCAAAGGTTTCACACAGAGCACAACGCGATAGGCTTGCGGCGATACTAGGGCTGTGTAGTGGAGCAGATTTCGTAACCAAGTCGGTAGGTAGCCGTTAAATAATGCCGATTCGATGTATGAGATGAGTTTGGTCTGACGTACTAGCTTGGAAAGTCCCGCGGTCTTTTTAAGGCCCTGGATGTCGTGAACAGCAATACCGACAAGGAGATTCATGAGAATGATGGTCACGAAAAGAAGGAACAGGACAAATGTGATTTGGGCGCTGATTTCGAGAAGAAAGGGCGGATCTTTTCCGTCCGGGTCGTTGATGAGTAGCGATAGGTCCTGCTCGCCGATCATCATTACCAGGACCGAGATAAAGCCCATGAACGGATTGGCGAACGACGATGAGGACGGGAAGATTACACAAAAACTGATGGTGAACCCGACCAGCATGCACGAGTAGGCCATAAAGAGTTTTGCGAATTCGCCCTGCACTCGCGTGTACATCGCCACATAGACATCGAAGACTGGTAGTTGGCCGATCATAAGCATGAGATTAGTCCATCCGAAGAGTACTGCAAATGCGCCTATATGATTCTGAAACGTGTACGTTTGCTTGGTGTAGATGTAGGAAACCACAAAGACACTCGTGATGACATACCACTCCATGATGTTCTCGACCTGCGTGACATAGTGCTTAAACGACGAGTAACCAGTGATTCCGTAGAGTTTTCGAAATATTTCCACTATGGTTATGGCCACTAGGACCCACCATTGCATTTCCATCACGAACGGATTGTTTCTGAGCATATCGCCGAGGATTGATTGTTTCTGGCAAAGTTCTTGTGCCTGAATAGTTGTGTTGTCGTCCTTACTGCCATTGTAACAGTTGTGCGCAAGGGCGGTCAGTACGTAGAGAGTCATGAAGAGAACAAAGGTGAAGCAGAAAATCAATCGGCCGATGTAGTACTTTCTGATCTTGCCCCACTTGATGTAGAGGAATGCCGAGCAGAGTGGATGCTCGAGGATTTCCTTTTGTCCCTCGTCGACGAATGTGTTCAAATAGCTTATCTCACGCGGATGACAATGCTGAAGGAGTTGTCGAAAATCGAGTTCTAGCTCGACCTCTCGGTTTACCGGATCTTGTGAGTGATGTAGCGTGATGGCAGCGTCCAGTTTCTGTCGGATCATTGCCATAGATGCTGGAGTTTTTCGAGTGATCACGTTCAAAGCTGAGGTCCCTTTCTTTGACTTGGTCGTCACATCGGCACCGTGAAAAATTAACATTTCCACACATTGGACCAATCCGTCAAGAGCTGCCAGGTGGAGAGCTGTGAATCCGTAGATGTCTTTGTGGTTAACGTTGGCGCCCCATGATATGAGGGTTTCAAGGATGTCAAAAGCGTTTTCGGATTTTCCAATTGCCGCATGTAATGGAGTACGATGATCGAAGTCTTCTGCATTCGGATCGGCATTGCCATTTCGTAAAAGTGATTCCACGCATTCTAAGCTTGATGTTCGCGCTGCTAGATGAAGAGCGGTGAAGCCACGATGATTCTTTAACTTTGCATCAGCACCTTTTGCCAATAGGAGGTCTACACACTCGACATTTCCCTCGTCGGCAGCCAAGTGGAGAGCCGTTGATTCCTTTTCTCGTATACAAATGCGGACGTTTGGATCGGCATTGGGTGCGTTTAGTAGTGCTTCCAAGCACTGTGCGTTACCCAGATCTGCGGCCAAGTGAATCGGATTCGTTCCATTCGGTTTCAGTGAATTCACATCGGCTCCTTCGTCGATAAACAAACGAACGCATTCTAGTGCATTCGCTCTGACCGCACAGTGTAGGAGAGATTCTTCGCAATTCGGTTTATTCGTATCAATGGTCATCAGAGCTCCATTGCTAATTAGCATTTTAGCCGCCTCACGAGAATTACCAAATGCCGCACAGTGCAGTGGTGTATAACACTTCTGTTGCTGATTCACATTCATTCCTTTATCGATCAGGAAACTAAGAGATGACAAGCAGCCACTGAATGCAGCTAGATGTAAAGCTGATATCCCATTGGCATCGCAAAAATTTAAATCCGCACCGGCTGTCAGGATACCATCGAGTAGATCCCAACGCTTAAGAAACGTAGCCCAAAGGAAGCTGAAATTCTTTTCGGCTTTTGAAGCGCCCTCAAAGTGCTTCGGGATGTTCTCTGCAATCACGTTGCCCTGTTCGATGTCTTCGAAGAAACGTATTCGACCGGATGCGGTTTTCATTTGATCGATTAGACTGATGCGAAGGGTATCATTGCAAATTTGAACGCTTAACTCGCTGGCCGGCTCTTCGAAACTGTCGTACATGCTGGGCGCACTTTCAGCCGGTGGCGATGGACCGCATTCCATGTATTCGAATTCGCCTGGCGTGGGATATTGTGCTTCAAGCATGGCGTCGGTGTTGGTGCGCCATCGTACCATTAGGTTGGGCGGAACCGTCTTGAATCTGAAAGAGAAGAGGATCAATGTAATGATAGTTCGTTATGTGGGTGAATTGTGGTATACGCTAGCACTAGGGATATATTTGAGAATTGCCCTCTATTACAGCGCCACAGATTAAAAAAAAAAAACAAGAAAACACTGGCAAAGCACGACCATTAGTCACAAGTCGAAGGAATGAAATGCCAATATACGGGCTTTTGAATCAAATGGTATTAGCGTGAAACTCTCCCACTTACCGCTCTGAAGAACACTCCTTCTCAGATCATCGTTACCTAGTTTTCAACCTAGACTACACGGTCCCAACCCCAATTGACTCATCCTTTAACCCAAGAAGAATCGATTGGGAGCGTTATAGAGCCTTCATTGGCAACTCTATAATAAGTATGACCCCTGACACCCGCGGACCACGTTAGATATAGACAATATGGTCGATACTCTAACAATCACACTGGGCAACGCAAGGGCCAACAGCTGCGCAATCCACAAACCAGGAAAAGAATCTTACCCTTCTTGGTGGAACGCAGATCTAAGCAAGCTCCGCAAAGCCTGTCGTAAGCTCTTTAACAAAGCAAAGAACACAAGTAACGACAGAGACTGGAGCCTATACAAAAATTCACTCAAGGTGTACAAACAAAACCTGAAGAAAGAACAAAGGCTGTCTTGGAAACTCTTCTGCAATAACACGGGGAAAATATCAGACGCCTATAGACTGAGGAAAATACTCTCGAAAGATCCACAATCTCCTAACTGCCTCATAGCAAATGGAGTTTGGACAACGTCTGAGGAAGAAACTCTAAATCTTCTCCTCAACACGCACTTTCCTGGCTGCTCTGAATCGCAAGACCCAGTGCACTCGCGAGGGACTCATACCTCCTCTGCGATAGAAGGGCAGTACGAACACATTATCTCCAATGAGAAAATTATATGGGACTATACCATGGCTAGAGATAATCTTTAAGGGATGCCTAGCTTGGAGTCACATTCCAGAAAAGTGGAAGTGCGCAAAGGTAATTTTCATTCCCAAAGCCGGCAGGAATTCTCACACTTCCCCCAAGGATCTAAGGCCTATCTGTCTATCATCCTTCGCTCTAAAAACTTTAGAAAGGCTTATAGACCTACGCATACGGCACAGCTTGGATCCCTCCCTAATTTTTAAGGCACAGCACGCCTACTGTAAGGGTAGATCGGTCGAAACAGCTCTTCACACATTAGTGAGGAAAATCGAAAGATCAATTCATCTTAAGGAATACACTATAACAGCCTTCCTTGATATAGAGGGCGCCTTTAACAACGTCACACCGAAAGCAATAATAGAAGGGCTAGAAAAGCTAAAGGTGGAGAGGACTCTGATAGAGCTGATCAGCGAGTTGTTATTAACGCGCAAGATTCACTCTAAGTGGGGAAGCCTAGTAACTACCAGAGTAGTTACCAAGGGAACCCCGCAAGGTGGAGTTCTCTCACCTCTTCTCTGGAATGTAGTTGTAAACGAACTACTAATCAAACTGGAGAAAGAAGGCCTGGACGTTGTTGCCTACGCCGATGACGTTGCCATCACAATCTCAGGTAAATACCTATCTACACTGAATGACCGCATGCAAACGGCATTCTCACTTCTGTGCAAATGGGCGCATAGTAACGGGCTCAGGATTAACCCACAGAAAACGGAGCTCGTGCTGTTCACCAAAAAGCACAAAATCCCGGAAAACTGCCCTATCACTCTGCTCGATACCAGGTTAGCCTACTCCCCTAGTGCCAAATTCCTTGGCATTATACTCGATAGGAAATTAACTTGGAAGAGCAATACAAATGAAAGAGCGAAAAAAAAAGCGACAATAGCTCTCTGAGGGCGCCGTGGCGCAGTGGTTAGTGTGCTGGACTCTGGCGCACGATGAGCGAGTTCGGATCCCGATAACACCAATGCCATCGAATGTTTATTTCGCGACGTTCCTCCTCGACGGGGTGCTGGCAAAACCCCCGTAGTAAACTTACCATGAAAAAGCTTCTCGACTCACGCCGTTTTGAATCGGCACTAAACAGTAGGTCCCTTTCACCTGTGCTAAAATAAATCACACACAACATGGGTGACTGAGAGAAGCTTGGCTCTGGTCCTCCATGGGCTGTAACGCCACCAAAGAAGAAGAAGCTCTGTACACATGTAAGAAAGCCCTAGGAAAAAAATGAGGATTCAAGCCCAAGATCACCCTATGGCTCTACATCACGGTCGTTAGACCCATACTAATGTATGGAGTGGTGGACTGCACAAGACAACATACCACAAACAACTGGAGAAGGTACAAAGGATGGCATGTGCATTACCGAGGCCCTCAGGTCTACACCAACGGCTGCTCTTAACATGATACTAGACCCTACACCACTCGATATTTTCGGTAAGCAAATTGCCACACACACGGCCATAAGACTAAAAGCTAACTCGAAATGGGCGAGCTATGTCACTGGCCACTCCTCCATTCTGCAAAACAGGATAACTATGGCAGAAAACTTGGACCACACAGAACCCACCATAGTCTTAGACAAAAACTTTGCTCGATATATCCGGACAGACAGAACTGGAATCGTCAAACTCAACCCCGCAGAAAATGCGTGGATTTCAACACTGACGGGTGTAAAACGAAAGACGGGGTGGGCAGTGGAGTTTTTTGCAAACAACTCAAGCTACATGAAGCTCTAAAACTACCAGATGACTGCAGCGTTTTCCAGGCGGAACTGTTGGCAATAAAAGAGGCTTTGTCTTGGCTGAAGTGGAACGTAATATCCACCACGGATATTCGCATTCTCACAGACAGTCAAGCAGCCTTAAAGTCGCTGGAGTCCTATGTGTACACATCAAAATCTAGTCTCGACAGTCGCAGATCTCTTAACGAGATGGCAGAACAGTTCAACATACAGCTTATCTGGGTACCGGGACACAGCGACATTACAGGTAATGAAAAAGCCGACACACTCGCCAAACTAGGAACGACGCTACAATCAATCGTGGTTTGTGAGGGAGTACCCCTTACAACCATTAAACATAATCTGACCAATCTCGCCAGGGCCGAGACGAACCTAAGATGGGCACAAGGACATACCTGCGTCATCACCAGGCAAATCTGGCCCCGGCTTGCCAGTCAACGCACAAGGAGTATAATCTCCCTAAAAAGAACTGACATCTACAAGGTCATTGGTGTCATCACAGGACACTGCCTCATTGGCAGTCACGCACAAAAACTAGGAACAGTACCGAATGATTTCTACAGAAGCTGTCAGGACGAGGAGGAGGTCAAATCCACTCACCACCTTCTCTGTTCCTGTCCAGCTTTTTGCAACATGAGGAAACGTTACCTAGGCTCTTACTTCCTTAACGGTCTGACAGATGTTCAGAAAGTAGGGATACCTGAACTTCTTAACTTC
Organism: Eumerus sabulonum; assembly: GCA_951905685.1. Taxonomy (NCBI): domain Eukaryota; kingdom Metazoa; phylum Arthropoda; class Insecta; order Diptera; family Syrphidae; genus Eumerus; species Eumerus sabulonum. The sequence continues at coordinate 16,082,091 of OX645060.1, forward strand.
TTAAGAAGCACAAAATGGTTCCACGAATAGGGGGTAAAACCCCCTCGTAGCTGCACAACGGGCCTCCCTGGCCTATGTGCATTCTTCTCAACTCTGGGAAGGCTACGACCCTACCTACCTACCTACCTACCTACCGCTCTTTCATATGTTCGCCACCAACTATACCTAGTTAACGCATAGAGAAACATCACACGAGTGAATCGCTACAATTGCAATCGGAAACTGCTGACATACGACGGAATCGACACCATGTTCAGGTTTCTATGAAAAACAACATTAGGAATGCGGTATAGTCAGTCGTATCATTCGATAAGTGGAAAACGTTGTCCGATCGATGGTCGTTTCACGCTTCCCGGTTTTCAAAAATCTATTATTTCGTAGACACGTCTTAGCGATAAGACAAAAAAACGAAGGGAAACACCTCAAACGCGTTGACCACTGCCGCATGACAGCTTGTCGATGACTGCCCTAAGCCTGCATATGGGACAAGTATCATTAAAATCAAATAATCGCCCGAAAAAGCACGTTTTCCGATCCAAGTTTACACAAGCATCTCTACGGGCTCATACATACGTATATACGAGTACTTAGTACTTCAAGCAATTGGCAGTTATTCATTGTTGTTTTGAAACTTACCTGTTATTTTCAGATAGCGGCTGCTCGGCTTCATTTTTCGACACGGCACTGACTGCTCGCGATATCCGTCGGGGCTTCGTAGAGCCCTCTTTATAGCCTAAATTCTCCATAGTGCTGAAGATAATCTCTCCGCTAGTGAACGTGCTAAGATGCACAGTTTTGCGTTGGGTTGCTGCACCTCGTTCGTCCTCGTCCGTCACTTTGCAACACAATGTTGCACTGTTCTGCTTCCGTTTTCTATTGATCTTATTGTCTTCAGATAGTCAGTAGTCGTTGTGCTTTTGTTGATTCATCTATCATCTTGGATCTAGGGGTGATTACACAAATGTGGTTGAGGGGAAAAACAAGAGAATCAATCTGTCTATGCCGGAAATGGTTTCATTGATCATGGATCGTTGATCATTTTGTGTCTTCACACATGATTGGATGTCGTTTAACGCGCGACTAGCTCTACTTCACTTCACTACTCTTGCCTAACTGAAGCACTTTGTATTTCATATTCTTCATTATCTGGTTTGGATAGAATCTACTCGACGTCGGATTGAGCGCGATAATTATGAGAGGAATGTGTCACATTTTGCATTCGGGGGGGAGAAGGATCTATTGACACTATGATGTTGTCAGATGTCACTCCAGTACACACGCACAGTAGCTTGAATTGGCGTAGTGTAGTCGAAAAAACAATGCAGATGTTTACATTGGGATAGAACTTGAGCCTGGATGACGCTTTACGTACCTTGGATTCACGAGAAATATACACACAAGATCCATTTGTGTACGGTATGACGAGAGCAAAGTCAGTTGCTTATCTTTGGAATTGGGATAATAAGGGGGAAAGGAATGAGATACATTTTCGGTTGTCTGTTATGTCATAGAGGGATTTATGGTTACATAAATCAGGCTTTTATCTCGTCTAAGAGTTACGGTTTAAGGTCATTGGAAATGTACCGAGTCGAGGAATATTGGTACACAAAGTAGAACGAGGTCTATGGATCGTTGACTATGGTGAGAAATGAACGATTTACTTACTTATTTTGATGGCGCTACAGTTCGGGGAGAGCACCGTGGCGCAGTGGGTAGTGTGTTGGCCTCTGACGCCGATGACCCGGGATCGAATCCCGACACAGCCATGTCATCGAACGTGTTTTTCACGGTGTTTCTCCTCAACGGGGCTCTGACAAAACCCCCTGTAGTAAAATTGTCATGAAAAGCTTCTCGAAATTCGCCGTTCGGAACCGGCAATAAAACTGTAGGTCCCTTTCACCTATGTGAAAATGAAATCACACACAACATGGGTGATTGAGAGAAGCTCGGCTCAGGTTCTTCATGGACTGTAACGCCAACATACATACATACATACAGTTCGGGGTGAACCAGAGCCTCAACCAAAAAGCCTCTCCAGCCGGTCCGATCTTTGGCCAGCCCCTTCCAGTGCCGCACGCCCAGTTGGTTGAGGTCCCTTTCCACCTGTGCGCGCCACCTTAAATGCTGCGTCGTCCCCCGGGTTTGGAGTCGAAGACTCTTCGGGCCGGAGCGTTGATGTCCATTCGCCCTACATGGCCTAGCCATCTTAGACGTTGGATCCGAAGACGTCTAACCAGGCCGATGTCGCTGTACAGCCCGTACAGCTCTTAGTTAAATCTCCTCCTCCACTCTCCATTTACACAAACGGGACCAAAGATTGCACGCAGAATTTTCCTCTCGAAACGCCCAAGAGCCTCTTGATTTTGGTAACGTCCAAGCCTCAGCGCCGTAGAGGAAGATCGGGATGATTAAGTTAGTTTTTCGAGAGAGGGCTCTACTACTCAAATGCCTCTTGAGCCGAAGAAGCAGCGGTTGGCAAGAGTTATTCTGCGTTTTATATCAGCACTGGTGTCGTTGCTGCTTGTCACTATCGAGCCTAGGTAGACGAAGTCCTTGACTACTTCAAAAATATAGCTGCCGAAGGTGACGTTCTGACCAAGACTTCGGTGTTGCGCGTGTTCTTGGATGACAGCATATATTTGGTCTTGTCCCCATTTACCCTTAGACCCACTTTCGCCGCTTCTGCTTCAATGCTTGTGAACGCCTCATTGACGTCTCGCTGTGTCCGTCCAATCACGTCAATGTCGTCGGCGTACGCAAGCAATTGCGTAGACTTGAAATAAATCGAACCTCTTATGTCAGCCAGTGACTCTTGCACGATCTTTTCAAGCACGATGTTAAGAAAGTTGCATGACAGCGCGTCACCTTGCCTAAATCAAAGATCTCGGTTTGCTCATTACCGACCTTAATGGAGCAGGGAGAATTCTCCATTGTCATCCTGCACAGTCGGACGAGTTTGGCAGGGATGTTAAAACTAGACATGGCTTTGTATAGCTCATCTCTATACACGCAGTCATATGCAGCTTTGAAATCGACTAGGAGGTCGTGAGTGTCGATTGGTATTCCTGGGTCTTCTCCAAGATCTGCCGTAGCGTTAATATTTGGTCTATTGTGGATTTACCTGGCCTGAAACCACACTGATAAGAGCCGATCAGGTTATCCACAAACGGTTTCAGGCGTTGACACAATACGGCAGAGAGGATCTTGTATGCGATGTTAATGAGACTTATTCCCCTATAGTGGGCGCAGTTATAGGGGTCTCCTTTCTTATGGACCGGGCAATCGATGCTGAGATTCCATTCGTCGGGCATGCTTTCCTCCGACCATACCTTGCGAATTAGATGGTGCATGCACCTTACTAGCTCATCTTCAGCCGCCTTAAGAAGCTCAGCAGACAGGCCGTCTGCGCCCGCGGCTTTATTAGACTTAAGTCTTGATATCGCTATTTTGACTTCGCCTAGGTCGGGTGGACTGAATTCTGTTACATTGTCGTCCATTACGAATGCCTCGTTCTGTCTGACAGCGGTATCCTGGTCTATCATCGCCGTTATACAGTCTGCAGAAGTGGTCTTTCCAAATCCTCAGCATCGACTGCGACTCTACTACCAGTTCTCCATTTTCATCCCTGCAGGCCGCCGCTCTGGCTTTGTAGCCATGGCATGTTCGTTTTACCTTATTGTAAAACGGACGGGCGTCATTCCTGCGGAAGTATCTCTCCATCTCCTCGATCTCACGCTTTCCGTGCTCTCTGACACACAGAAGGAGGACTAAAACAAAATTCACCTAAGGCGAACCTAATTCCACAGAGAAAATGTTTTCTGAGTACATATTGAAAAACAAATCCGAAATAAAGCGAAATTGAATCTAATCCGTACACATCTTGCTCGTGGGAATACCCATGTGCACCTGTTTTGGAGGCGTCTTGTTTGTTGTCTCAAAAGTCGGCACACAAAAAAGTTACTAAACTGCCCGAACACTCGTGGAATAATACCGGCATTCTTGAGAGAAAAATATGTATTTTTGTATCTAAACCCATTGTCTCAAACCAAACACATCGCCCCCACGGAATTACCACCTTCAGCAGACTTGGAGTGATGCTCACCCTTGACACATGGGGTATTTTGTCGATAGACAAATGCATCTCCATTTAGCATTGTTCACTGCGTACATTTCGACAAAAGAATGTCACTAATAATCACGACACGAACGATGAACCTCAAGTTTTCCATTCGCTAATTGCCGACATCAACAAGTGACGTGGACCAAGTGTCAACTTAACGTGAATGTTTTCACTTTCATGTGGAAGGAGCACATGACGTCTTCGTCTTAATTGTCGCGTACACAAGTTCAAAAGTTCCATGCCTTCCTATAATGCGGCCTATGGTCTCGAACGTCTTCATTCGCTTGTCTGATTTCATGCAAATTGTATGTCAATTGACACGTTGAGGAATCACATGCTCCCATTCTAGGGGGGTACTTGGTCTAAACATGGACTTTGTGTGACGTTTAACCACGAGATAATGGGATATGTAGACTAAGCAATGAAATAAGCAAGAGACGAAACGTAATTTCTTTTGTTTTATCGTTTTTGCAAATAAATCGTAAATGAATTCGTTTTATGAAGACTGCAATAATGGTTTTATGGTAATTTGTGTTTTTTGAGAATTAAACTGATATTAAGCGTGATTGTGTCTTAAGTGGCTGGCAAACAGTCGTTGCCACTGCGGTTCTCATTAAGAATGTGGTTATGTACATGAGCTCATAAGATTTGTTCATGGTTTGGTCGGTAGCTTTGCTATTTATTGGGTTGACAGCTTTTGTCTTTTACGTATTTAGGTCTAACCGGGAAGCAATGGTATTCAAACTCCTCCATAACTCTATGTGGTGAATGAGAAGTGATTAAACATACTGATGAAGGCATAACTTACTTACTTACTTACTTATCAGGCCAGCGATCCATGGAGGATCTGAGCCTGAGCTATAGCTGCATTCCATCCTTGACGGTCCCGGGCACACTGCTTCCAGTTGTCAACACCAAGATGTCTTACATCCCCGATTACTTGGTCTTTATACCGGAAGTTCGGTATTCCTTTTCTTCTCGAACCAGGAGGCTCGGAGTCGAAGACCCTCTTAGCTGGAGCGTTGATGTCCATGCGATCGATGTGGCCGAGCCAGTGTAGTCGACGGATCCTTGCCTTCCGGACTACATCCACATCTTGGTACAGCTCGTAGAGTTCGCGGTTGTGTCTTCTTCTCCATTCACCTTCCTCACAGACAGGACCAACAAATATCCGGCGCAGAATTTTTCTTTCGAAAGAACCCAAAATCAGCTCCGCCGTCCTGCTTATAGTCCAGCTTTCGGCTCCGTAAAGCTAGACTGGCAGTATGAGCGTTTTGTAAAGCATGACTTTGGTCTTTCGAGTGAGGAGACTTGACCCCAGTTGTTTGGACAAGCCGAAGTAGCAGCGGTTGCCAAGGGCGATTCTATGCCGGATCTCCACTGTGGTGTCATTTGTGGAATTTACGTTTGCCCCGAGGTAGACAAACTCCTTAACTACCTCGAAATTGTAGCTGTCAATAGTTATGTTTTGTCCCAGGTGGTGAGCGACGGATTGGTTTTTGCTTGACAGCATGTATTTCGTTTTGTCTTCATTGATCTTAAGACCAACTGGTTTCGCCTGTTCTTCAATCGCCGTGAATGCTTCCACAATGCCACGGCGAGAACACGCGACGATGTCGATATCATCCGCGTATCCTAGCAGCTGGATGGACTTGTAAAAGATAGTGCCTTCCCTGTTGACGCCTGCCCGTCTGCTCCAGCACCACGTTGAAGAAGTCACATGACAGCGCATCTCCTTACCGAAATCCGATGCATGTTTCAAACGGTTCCGAAGTCCTAGAACCGAGTTGCACAGTGCATCGCCTATTTTCTGGCGTGGCGCGACACAACTGGATCAGTTTTCCCGGGATCCCGAATTCGGCCATCGCACCAAACCGTCCTTCACGATGAATGCTGTCGTATGCGGCTTTGAAATCGATGAAAAGATGGTGTGTATCGATTCGAAACTCGTTGGTCTTTTCCAGGATTTGTCGAAGTGTGAACATTTGGTCTATAGTCGATTTGCCGGGCCGGAAGCCGCACTGGTAGCTGCCGATTAGTGCGGTGCAAATGGCTTTAGACGTTCACACAATACGTTGGACAGGATCTTGTATGTGACATTGAGCAAGGATATACCTCTATAGTTCTTGCAAGAGGTAGGATCGCCTTTTTTGTGGATGGGGCAAATAGAGCTGGTATTCCAGTCGTCGGGCATGTTTTCATCTTCCCAAATTCTGCAGATGATCTGGTGCATGCTCCCTACCAGAATATCGCCGCCAGCATTGAAGAGCTCTGATGGCAAGCCATCTGAGCCTGCGGCCTTGTTGTTCTTCAGCTTCTGAATAGCTGTGCCGACTTCTTCGATGCTGGGTGGGAGGACTACTTCAGCGGCTGGAGTTGGGATTTCCTCGGTCCCTACCACTCTCTCTTGGTCATGCTCGTTAAGCAGCTGCTGGAAGTGCTGCTTAAATACATCCTCTATTCCCTGCGGGTCGGTGACAAGATAACCCTCGCAGTTACGAAGAGCCAGGGTGCCCTTTTTGAAGCCTCCTGCAAGGCCTTTGGCTTTCTTGTAAAAGGCTCGTATTTTATGTTTATCTCTAGACTCCTCGATATCCTTGAGCTGGGAGGCTGCGAAGATTCTTTTCTTGATGAAGGCATAACACTGACAGTATATCATCTTCTTCTTAACGGGCGCTGGGTATCTTCCTAGCCCTTCTTCAGAAGGGTAGTGGGCAAATCAGCCCCATGCTCATTAACATCTTTAGAACCAGCTATGCATGCGGACACATACCAACAAGCTGGACAGAGGTAAAGGTAAAATTCATTCCCAAAGTAGGCCGTAGACCCACAGACCTGCCTAAGTCCTACAGACCGATAAGCCTTACCTCTTTTTTCCTAAAAACACTGATGCACAGGTGCATTGAAAAGATCACCACTTCACAAAAACTAATATGCCTACCAGCCTGGGCAATCGGCCACGCATGCTCTTCAGGAACCAACGGCCCGGATCAACAAATCCCTGAGCGACAAAGAAATTGCGATAGGTTGCTTTCTCGATATTGAGGGTGCTTTCGACAACACCGACTACACCCAAATAAAACGTTGCATCCTCAGCACAGGGGTGGACAATACCACATGCAATTGGATCCAACACATGCTTAGCAACAGGAAAATAAACACCTCACTAGGCAATGGTAAAATCAGTTTAAACGCCGCGAAAGGATGCCCTCAAGGCGGGGTCCTCTCACCACTCCTGTGGTCCATCGTGGTTAATGAACTGATAAGCATACTTAGCAGCAATGGCTTCTATGTCCAAGGCTACGCTGACGACATAGTGATCCTGATTAGAGGTAAATTCGAAGACACAGTCTCGGAACTCCTCCAACGGGCACTAAACCTTGTTGCAAACTGGTGCTTAAAGGTTGCATTAAATGTAAATCCTAGAAAAAGCACCATAGTCGCCTTCACCAAAAGAAGGAATAGGCACAAACTTACTAAACCTACCCTCTTTGGTGAAGCGATAGAGTTCTCAAAAGAAGTCAAATATCTAGGGATAACTCAAGACGAAAAGTTCACTTGGAACTCTCACATTACAAAGACCATTGAGAAAGCCAGGATCTCTTTATGGACCAGCAAAAGTCTCACTGGCAAAAACTGGGGCACAAACCCCAAAATGTCCCGCTGGCTATATACAGCAATCATCAGACCAATTCTTACATATGCTGTGACTCACAAAAACCAGGAATAGTTCCGAATGATTTCTGCAGAAGCTGTCAGGACGAGGAGGAGGTCGAATCCGTTCACCACCTTCTCTGTGCCTGTCCATCTTTTTGCAACATCAGGAAACGTTACCTAGGCTCTTACTTCGTTAACGGTCTGACAGATGTTCAGAAAGTAGGGATACCTAACCTTCTTAATAGGGGGGTAAAACCCCCTCGTAGCTGCACAACGGGCTCCCTGGCCTATGTGCAATCTTTTCAATTCTGGGAAGGCTACAAACCTACCTACCTACCTACCTAGTTGTCTCAGAACATGCGTTGGTTTTATGCGATAGCGATGTTAACCCTAAGCGCAACCCCCAACCTGGAGGGAGAGGTTCCTCTTTCCCCAGGAACAAGGGGTCGGATCGCTGCACACATTGGTTCACTACCTGGCGGGTGCCAGTATAGCTATCCAGGGAAGGCCACGCGGAGGCTGTTTGTCAACTTGGATTGAGCAGGGACAGAGATCGAAGCTGGCGTTTGCCAAGTTAAACACGATCAACTTCTTTGCTCTGTTTGGCTGAGAACTAAAACCAACGTCAAAATTCGGTCGATTCCTCTCCAATCCTATCTAGGACAACCACCCCTGGAGAGCAAGCGAATATTTACGACCCAAACCACTGCACTCCGTATAAGAGTATAAACTCTTGAACCTGAACTGAACTATTACCTTGTTTTACGCTTTTTGCAGTAACGACTTTTGTTAACAGCCCAAATGCCTTCCGTGTGCATGTAGCTACGAGTAGCAATTGCGGCTTTGCCTTAGAGACGCATAAGCTGGCATATAGCTTACTGTCAGTTAGAATTTATGAGCTATCTTCAGTTAAATAAATTAAAGTTGTCTAATTGGCCATCATATTTGAGTATCCAATAACTACTTGTTCGTAACAATTTCGTCTATATCTGTGAGGTAATCATAGGGAGCTTAGTCTAAACATCACTTTGTTGTGTAAACAATTTGTTAGACCAATCGATTTTGTTTATAGAGTGAATTGAGGTGTGCTATCGATGGGTTGGGTTTGGTGGCAATAAGTCTAACAGGTTTTACAGATTTTGAAGTCGTAGAATGTGTCTTGTTTGTCAATAGATTGATCTGTGCTTATTGGGTGTAGAACTTACGAAACTGAAGGCAGTACTAAGACTTTCTAAAGATGAGACTTTGTATTAAAAAAAACAAAAGCTTCTTCGGTGTGGTCTTGTGGTCTGTGTGGTCAACCAACAAAGCGACTCCAGCTACCACGATCTCTTACCAGCCGCCTCCAGTCACGTACACCAAGTTGGTTGAGGTCCTTCTCCACTTGTGTGTGCCATTTGAGTCGAGGGCGTCCTCTGTTGCGTTGTCCCAATGGCTCGGATTAGAAGATTCTTCGGGCCGGAGCTATGCTGTCCATACGCTCTACATGGTCTAGCTAAGCGTTGTATCCGTAGACGCTTAACCAGGCACATACCGCCATACAGTTCGTGGTTGAATCTTCCCCTCCAGATGTCATCAACGCAAACGGGACCAAAGATCGCACGCAGAACTTTTCTTTCGAAAAGACCAAGAGCTTCCGCATCCGCTTTCAACAACGTCCATGCCTCTGCACCATAAAGCAGGACTGGGATAGTGTATTACATAAAGCCAGCTTGGTTTTTCGAGAAACGGCTCTGTTACTCAATTGTCCTTTGAGCCCCAAAAAAAAAAACAGCGATTGGCTGATGTTGCTCGTATTTGTTACTGCAGATCCAAGATAGACGAAGTCCTTGAATACCTCGAAGTTTTTTCTGCCCATTGCGACGCTGTGTCCGAGGCGCCGATGCTGTGAGTCCTTTCTTGATGACAGCATATACTTTGTTTTGTCCTCATTTACCGCCAAACCCATTTTGGCCGCCTCCGCTTCAATACCAGCAAACGCCTAATTGACGGCCCGCTGCGTTCGACCAATCACGCCGATATCATGAGGGTAAGCTAGCAGTTGAACGGACTTTTGGAGGATCGTGCTCCTATTGCTGACTTGTGAGTTTCGCAGGATCTTCTTTAGTATGATGTTAAAAAAGTTACAGGATAGCACGTCACCTTGTCTGAACCTTTTTTTGACATTGAAGGTCTTGGTAAGTTGGTTACTACCTCGATGGAGCAGCGACAATTTTCCATTGCCAACCTACACAATCTGACGAATCCATGTCTTGAAAACACACCGATAGGGACCTATCAGGGTGTTGTGGAACGGTTTTAGGCCTTCACACAAAACAGTAGAGAGGATTTTGTTATGCGATGTTCTGTAATTGGCGCAGTCAGAGTGGTCTCCTTTCTTGTGGATCGGGCAAACGACACTGAAATTCTACTCATCGGCTATGCATTCCTCCGACCATATCTTACAGATGAGCTGATGCATGCGCCAATATCAGTCTTGATATTGCCCTCTTTAACCTCTCTGGTAGACTCTTTAGCCCTGACAGGGTCAAATGGGCAATTGGTTCATTCAAACCCTACAAGGCTCCAGGTAAAGACGGTGTCTTTCCTGTAATCTTACAGAAAGGCTTGGATACAATTCTGCCATCACTGATAGTTCTCTTTAGGTCTTGCTTCAACCTGGGATACATACCCCAAATTTGGAGAGAGGTCAATCACGTCTTCATCCCCAAGATTGGGAAACCAAGTGAGCAACCTAAGTCCTATCGCCCTATCAGTCTGACTTCGTTCTTTCTAAAAACAATGGAGAAACTGATAGAGCTCCATATTAGAGGTATCCTGGAAAACCAGATACCTCTGCATCCCAACCAGTATGCATATCGCAAAGAGCGATCTACCGATAATGCACTACACCACTTGGTGACGCACATTGAAAATAGTTTCATACAAAAGGAGATCGCAATCTGCGCCTTCCTCGATATAGAGGGAGCTTTCGATAATACTGGCTATGATTCGATCACCCCACTATCCTGCAGGGGTGTAGACCATCCCACTAATCACTGGATCAGGGCGATGCTAAATAGCCGTATTATATCAGCCACATGCGGAGAGGTCTCAGTGACAGTATCGGCGGTTAGAGGATGCCCACAAGGGGGAGTCCTCTCACCACTGCTTTGGTCGATAGTCATCGACGATCTACTACGCAAGCTAACCACTCGGGGCTATGAGGTCATCGGATATGCTGATGACCTAGTAGTCATTGTTACGGGCAAGTGCGAGATCACTGCCTGTGAGCGCATGCAGCTTGCGCTCCAATTTATCTCTGACTGGTGTGGCAGAGAGGGTTTATCTATTAACCCAAATAAGACGATCTTAGTCCCATTTACAAAGAGGAGAAAGGTACAACCCTGCTCAATCTTACTAAATGGCACACGCATAGGATTTTCAGAGGAAGTAAAGTATCTAGGTATTGACCTCGACCGTAGACTCAACTGGAACTCCAATATGAGAAATAAACTCATGAAAGCGACTAAGGCCATGTGGGCCTGTCGACGCACCTACGGTAAAACCTGGGGACTTAAACCTAAGGTAGTCCACTGGCTATATACCGCGATAGTTAGACCTATCAACGCTTCAACGCCTTCAGAGACTAGCGTGTCTCGGCATCACAGGCGCTATGCCAACCTGCCTCACGGCAGCCCAAGAAGCACTCATTGGACTCACTCCACTGCACCTTTTTATCAAAAAGGTGGCATTACGCAGTGCAATCAGAATCCTCTGCTCGGGAACAAATATGCCATGTAGACCCGCAGGCCACATGTCCATATTACAACACCTTCCCGAGCTGGATATGATTACTACAGTCTCGGACGCACTGCCTTCACCTTTGACAAGAGATTTGAGATACTGATCCCAAACCGCTCAGCATGGGAAAACAGTGATCCCCTGCTAAATGTCAAAGGCCTTAGGTGGTACACGGATGGCTCCAAGATGGCTTCCGGCGTTGGCGCCGGCATCTTTGGACCAAAACGCAAAATCTCGAAGGCACTGGGAATAAGTCCCAGCATCTTCCAAGCAGAGCTGCATGCCATCCTAACTTGCCTAAATTTAAATCTTGAGACTGGCATCAGAGGAGTAACCATCAACATACTCTCTGATAGCCAAGCAGCGCTTAAAGCGCTGGGTTCGTACAGCACGAACTCAAAAACCGTCAAGGAATACCATGACGCCCTGCAAGACCTCGCCAAAAGAAACAATGTTAAACTTTGGTGGGTGCCAGGCCATAAAGGTATCAAGGGCAATGAAATTGCCGACCAACTTGCCAGAAAAGGTTCCAGCGACAAATACATAGGTCTGGAACCTTTCTGCGGCATTCCCGGGTCAAAGATAAATTACTTCTTAGACAAGTGGGAAAAATTGCAACACCTGTCCTTTTGGAACAGCATTCGGGGACTCCGTCAATCTAAACGACTTATACGACCCCTGAACAAGCACCCTATTGACATACTCAAACTCAATAGGATGGATATCAGAAGACTAGTCAGCTATCTAACGGGACACTGCGGTCTGAAATATCATTTAAACAAAATTAGCCTCTCGTCTGAAACTGAGTGTCGGCTCTGGCTTGAGGACGATGAGACGGCAGAACACATACTGTGTGAGTGTGCTGCTCTCTGCCATCTTAGGAAGCGTATCCTTCTCAGTGAAGTTATGACTCCTGAGGGGATCACCCTGGCTCCTACGAGAAGCATTCTCAACTTCATTGTGGAGGTGGAGAGGCTACTCGGCTAAATCGGCTAGCAAGCACAATAGATCTGCAAAGGTCGCAGTGCCGCATTGCTATTGATAGCACTAGCCCTACATATATAAAAAAAAATAAAAATCTTGACCTCGTCATAGTCGGGGGGACGGATTTCTTGTCTATCGACGTCCGGTATTTGAGTCTTCCTCGCCGTTAAACAGTTTGCAGAAATGATTCTTCCACTATCGACTGCGCCGCTATTACATACGAGTACTCGTACTCGTCCCGGCAGGCTTCGGCCCGTAGTTTGTATACACTGGATAGCTGTTTTACCTTTTGGTAAAACTTCCGGACTTCATTGCTGCTGTAACACCTCTCCATCTCCTCGACCGCGCGCTTCTCATACTTCAATTTTGTGGTTGGTTGACTCAATTTTGTTTGAGCGTGCGTCAAAGATGAACACTTACAAAGAGGCGACTAAAACTGTGTGCGCCAGTCATGCGCAGTCTTGGTTTCGTCGATTCCGTTCCGGTAATACTGGTGACAAGTATGCCTCACGCTCAGGACTACCAATAATTGAAAATATCGATAAAATGGAAATCCATTGCCCAAGGGGTAAACATTGTACAAAAAAATCTTTTGAAACCATTTAAACAGGGCTGAATGCAAGAAGAGGCTCGGAGTATGGGTGCCACATGTGTTAAAGCAAACGACCCTCATTGCTGCTGAATTTCAACGAAGTCGTCCTATGGTGAAGCGGATGGGGACAAGCGATGAAAAGTGGATCACTTACAACAAGATAAATGAAAACGTTCGTGGCCGAATCGCCACGTCCGAAGGAAGCAATCGCCTGGAAAGGATTAGCCAGCTTTGACCAATAAGAGAGAAATTGTGTTTCATTTGACAACGCCAGGCTACACACATTGATAGGCTTGCCACAAGCCTCGGTAGCTTGGTTTAGAGGTTCTTATGCATCCATCTTATAATCTGGACCTGGTAACAAGTGAATGCCACCTGATCCTGTCTATGGCGAACGAGTGACCTTCAAAATAGCAACATCGCTTGATGCGATGGCCAAATTCGGGATCTCAGGAAAACCGATCCGCCTATGTCGCGCCACGGTAAAAAAATATGCGATGCACCGTGCAGTTTGGTTCTAAGACCTCTGAATCGTTTGAAACATGCACCGGACTTCGGCAAGAAGATGCGCTGTCGTTTGACTTCTTCAATTTGGTACTGGAGCAGACAGTGCGACGGGCAGGCGTCCACAGGGAAGGCACCATCTTCTACAAGTCTGTCCAGCTGCCAGGATACGCGGATGATGTTGACATCATCTCCACAAACGACACCACTGTGGAGATCCGGCATAGAATCGCCCTTGGCAACCGCTGCTACTTCGGTTTTTCAAACAACCTGGTTCAAAACTGCTCAATCGAAGAACCAAAGTCATGTTTTACAAAACGCTTATACTGCCAGTCTTGCTGTACGGAAAGCTGGACGGTAAACAGGACAACAGAGCTGATTTTGGGTTCTTTCGAAAGAAAATTTCTGCGCAGGATGTTCGGTCCTGTCCGTGAGGAAGGTGAATGGAGAAGAAGACACAACCGCGAACTCTTCTAGCTGTACAGAGATGTACACTTCATTGGCTCGGCCACATCGAGCGCATGAACGAACACCAACGTTTCAGCTAAGAGGGTCTTCGACTCGGAGCCTCCTGTGAAGTACGGTGAGAATGTTGTGAATGAATGCCACATCCCGGATTCCATTCCGAAAATTCCGGCGTCAAAGATTCACGCCGCTCTGATCGGTCAATCACTGAAAAAGTGAATGAAATTCTGAAGCAGCCGCGACACGCAGACAGGAACAGGCTTTTCAAAGAAGCTTGGGTTTCACTTGAACTGACACAAAGAAATTTGATTGACCGAATTACCATAAGTGAAACATTCCTGAAACGCAATGAAATCGAACCATTTTTGAAAAAGTAATCTATTTTCGAAAATAGCCAACGCAAGCGTTTATAGTCAAAGGTCTTTAAAGCCTGGATTGACGGTAAACAAAGTGATATTGAGTGTCGATTATGAGCTGCTACAACCTGCTGAAACGGTGCACAAGTCCAAAAACAGAAACCAACGTTTCGATTTGTTGACCATGGCCAAGTTTTAAGTGGTGCATCCGGAAAGTTTCAATTTATGTCACAAAATTTGAGGATTATTGGCTGATATTTCGGTTTTGACATAACAAGTGTTGTCTTCCAGGCTACAATTGACGCTGCCTTATCGGCATAGACGAATAATTTAACGTATCCCCATAAAAGGTCTTAAGGCACCAATTTGCACGATCTAGCCAGCCAATTCACAATGGCTTGAATTGCTCGCTTCCGCAAAATAATGCGTGAAAAACAGTGTTCACAAGCCTCGAATTTAAAAGCGTTTTTCTATGACGAAATGCCAATGCTTAGTTGTTTTAGTTGTTTGTGGTTAGTTTTGACACATGGCTGCTTAACGAGCATGACCAAGAGAGAGTTGTAGGGACTGAGGAAATCCCAACTCCAGCCGCTGAAGTAGTCCTCCCACCCAGCATCGAAGAAGTCGGCACAGCTATTCAGAAGCTGAAGAATAACAAGGCCGCAGGCTCAGATGGCTTGCCGTCAGAGCTCTACAAGGCTGGCGACGATGTTCTGGTAGGGAGCATGCACCAGATCATCTGCAGAATTTGGGAAGATGAAAGCATGCCCGACGACTGGAATACCAGCTCTATTTGCCCCATCCACAAAAAAGGCGATCCTACCTCTTGCAAGAACTATAGAGGTATATCCCTGCTCAATGTCGCATACAAGATCCTGTCCAGCGTATTGTATGAACGTCTAAAGCCATTTTGCTTTTCGAATCCACTCCGGAAGGAAGGCGCGGCAGAGGACGGCCGCATCATAGGTGGCGCACGCAGGTGGAAGGGGACCTTAACCAACTAGGCATGCGGCGCTGGAAACAGCTCGCCAAAGACCGTGCCAGCTGGAGACGCTTGTTGGTTGAGGCCCAGGCTCACTACGGACTGTAGCGCCACCTAGGTAAGTAAGTAAGATATCGGCAGCTACCAGTGAGGCTTCCGGCCCGGCAAATCGACTGTAGACCAAATTTTCCACTTCGACAAATCCTGGAAAAGACCAACGATTTTCGAATCGATACACGCCATCTTTTCATCGATTTCAAAGCCGCATACGACAAGATTCATTATGAAGGACGGTTTGGTGCGATGGCTGAATTCGGGATCCCGGGAAAACTGATCCAGTTGTGTGGCGCCACGCTAAAAAAATACGCGATGCACTGTGCAACTCGGTTCTAGGACCTCGGAACCAATCGAAACATGCACCGGATTTCGGCAAGGAGATGCGCTGTCATGTGACTTCTTCAACCTGGTGCTGGAGCAGATAGTGCGACAGGCAGGCGTCAACAGGGAAGGCACTATCTTCTACTAGTCCGTCCAGCTGCTAGGATACGCGGATGATATCGACATCATCGCGTGTTCTCGCCGTGGCATTGTGGAAGCATTCACGACGATTGAAGAACAGGCGAAACGAGTTGGTCTTAAGGTCAATGAGGACCAGACGAAGTATAAGCTGTCAAGCAAATACCAATCCGTCGCTCACCACCTGGGACAATATATAACAATTGACAGCTACAATATCGAGGTAGTTAAGGAGTTTGTCTACCTCGGGGCAAACGCAAATTCCACAAATGACACCACAGTGGAGATCCGGCATAGAATCGCCCTTGGCAACCGCTGCTACTTCGGCATGTCCAAACAACTGGGGTCAAAACTCCTCACTCGAAAGACCAAAGTCATGCTTTACAAAACGCTCATTCATCCAGTCTTGCTGTACGGAGCCGAAAGCTGGACGATAAGCAGGACGGCGGAGCTGATTTTGGGTTCTTTCGAAAGAAAAATTCTGCGCCGGATATTTGGTCCTGTCTGTGAGGAAGGTGAATGGAGAAGAAGGCACAACCGCGAACTCTACGAGCTGTACCAAGATGTGGATGTAGTCCGGAAGGCAAGGATCCATCGACTACACTGGCTCGGCCACATCGAGCGCTTGGACACAAATGCTCCAGCTAAGAGGGTCTTCGACTCCGAGCCTCCTGGTTCGAGAAGAAGAGGAAGACCGAATCTCCGGTATAAAGACCAAGTAATCGGGGATGTGAGACATATAGGTCTTGATAACTGGAAGCAGCGTGCCCGGGACCGTCAAGGATGGAAGGCAGCTATAGCTCAGGCTCAGATCCTCCATGGATCGCTGGCCTGATAAGTGAGTAAGTAAAGTAAGCTTAACACATGAAAAAGCAGACAGCAAAAAAATCGTACCTTCTAATCAAGAAGAACTAGAATCTTCTATGGAAATAGCTCAAAATGCTTTCAGAAAAAGCACCCTAAAAAGCTCACCCGTAATTCGCGACACGTGTTAATGGCAAACATGCTCAGATCGCATGGCTAATTTATCATCGGAAAAGTTACTCCCGAACAACGAATGGAAGTGATTGAGTTTTATTATCAAAGTTCGTGCTCCCAGGCATTTTCGGTAGTCATAATTGGTCTACTGAACAAGCAGTTCAACCCATATTGACGAAATTTGGAACCAGTTTCACGCTAATTTACATTAAGCCTAGGTGGCTTGTACGTGTCCGTAGAGCGCGTAGAGTTGCTGTTAACGAAAACTATGATTTTACCATTCGTCGCCGTTCGCAGCAATTGGGATTGTGTTACTCGTCTACGTGAAAGGTTGAAAGATTTTCCTCAAGGATTTTGATCTAAATCTTTACAAAATACGCCTTGTGCAAGTCATTGAATAGGACTTAGAAAAGCTGGGAGAAGATCCACTTCTTTTTATCGAAGAATTGTCTTCTGCGATAAAGCGACGGTTTGGTTAAAACTTCCGTATTTCGTCCAATGAACAAGCTCAGACCATACATGGGCTGTCAATGCACCTGGAGGAATGCACGGCTTATGCGGTTTAATGTCTGGCGATATCACTGGCCCGTATTTTCTTGAAGATCACCGTGAGAACAACGTTACAATCAGTGGCGCCCGCTATTGCCCAATGATTTCGAGTTTTTTTTTTTGCCTGTAAGGGAGCAAGCAAACAGTAATGAAGCTGATCGCGTTTAACATGCAAACGCCATCCTCGATCTCTGTCCCACACACAGTCTCAGCGTGGCCTCCCTTGGATAGCTAACTGGCATGCGACAGGTAGTGGATCAATGTGTGCAGCGACCGACCCCCTTGTAACTGGGGAAAAAGGAACCCGGGCCACTAGGTTGGGGGTTGTGCTTAGGGGTAACATTCCTATCACAGAAAAAATAAATTGTTGCGAAGCAATCACAAGCCTCGGATACAGACAGATACAAAACTGACGTCACCCGGCGAACGATTAAATTACTCGCAAGTCTTCACCTAGAATGTTAGGTCCCTCAATAGATCGGGTGCAGGCAATCAATTGGAGCAAACCCTCAACTGCTATAAAGCAGATATAACCGCACTCCAAGAAGTGCGATGGAGTGGACCAGACAAGAGGTGGATGAAAAACTGCGACATCTACTGCGGGAATGGCTACAAGGAGAGCAAACAACGCTGCGATCCTCATCCTAGATGTAAGAACCTTCCGAGGGGCCAACAACGACTCGGATCGTTACCTTGTTGTAGCCAAGGTGGGAATGAAGATATCAAGGATGCCACGGAGTCGAGCTGGAGAATGAAAGTTTGACGTCGGAAAGCTACAATCGCATGAGACCGCTGGGATCTTTACGATTTTCCCTCATCCTCTCACAAATTCCGATGACTCCGGCACAATCCACCGAACAACAGTGGGAGCATTGCTAGCGCGCCATCAGAGTCGCTGCCTCTGATATGTTGGGTTTCATTTCGAAGCTTAAGGCTAATAAAGCCGCGGGCGCAGACGGTCTGTCTGACGAGCTATTTAAAGCGGCTGGAAATGAGTTGGTAGGGCGCATGCACCCGTTTCAACTGGGAGTGCGTCGCTGGAAAGAGCTGCTGAAAGACCGTGTCACCTGGAGAAGTTTGTTGGTTGAGGCCCAGGTTCACACCGGCTGTGACGCCATCTAAGTAAGTAAGTAAACTAGCTAACCTGTTCGACATGTGGTTCCAGCAAGACGGCGTTACGTGTCACACAACACGTGACTCGATGGACCAATTGTGAAATGAGTTTGGTGGGCAACTCTCGTTTGGAGCCATTTTGGACCGATGAGTTACTTACTTACTTAGGTGTCGCTACAGTCCGTGGTGAACCTGGGCCTCAACCAACAAGCGTCTCCAGCTGGCACGGTCTTTGGCCATCTGTTTCCGCATCAACGGTGGCGCACAAAGGTGGTTATGTTCCCCTTCCACCTTTGTGCGCCACCGTTGGTGCGGCCGTCCTCTGCCGCGACTTTCTTCCGGGGTGGATTCGAAGACTCTTCGGGTTTGAGCTGTATTTTGAATGCGCTCTGCATGGCCTAGCCACTTTAGACGCTGTATCCGTAGACGTCGTACCAGGCCGATGTCGTTGTACAACCCGTACAGTTCTTCGTTATATGTATCTTCTCCTCCATACACCGTTTGAACAAACGGGACCGTAGATAGTGCGCAGAATTTTCCTCTCGAAACGACCAAGGGCATCTTCATCCGCTTTTGTTAAGGTCCAAGCCTCTGCGCCGTAAAGGAGGACTTGGATGATTAAGGTCTTATATAGTGTCACCTTGGTTTTCCGAGAGAGGGGCTCTACTTCTCAATTGCCTCTTGAGCCCAAAGAAACAGCGGTTGGCAAGAGTGATTCTGCATTTTATCTCAGCGCTGGTGTTGTTGTCGCTGCTCATCAGTGAGCCAAGGTAGACGAATTCCTTGAACACTTCAAAGTTACATATATCCGTCCATGGTGACGTTCTGGTCGGGTCGGTGTTGTCCGTCTCTCTTAGATGAAAGCAGATATTTGGTTTTACCCTCATTAACATTGAGACCCATCTTAGACGCTTCTACCTCAATGCTTACAAAGGCCTCATTGACGCCTCGCTGTGTCCGTCCAATCACGTCAATGTCGTCGGCGTACGCAAGCAATTGACCAGTGAGTCTTGCACGATCTTTTCAAGCACGATGTTGAAAAAGTTGCATGGCAGCGCGTCACCTTGCCTAAATCCCTTTTTAACATCAAAGGTCTCGATTGTTCATTACCGACCTTAATGGAGCAGCGAGAATTCTCCAATGTCATCCTGCACAGTCGGACGAGTTTGGCAGGGATGTTAAAACTAGACATGGCTATGTATAGCTCATCTCTATACGCGCTGTCATATGCAGTTTTGAAGTCGACGGTATTCCTGGGTCTTCTCCAACATCTGCCGTAGCGTAAATATTTGGTCTATTGTGGACTTACCTGGCCTGAAACCACACTGATAGGAGCCGATCAGGTTATCCACAAACGGTTTCAGGCGTTCACACAATGCGGCAGAGAGGATCTTGTGTGCGATGTTAAGGAGACTTATTCCCCTATAGTTGACGCAGCTATAGGGGTCTCCTTTCTTATGGACCGGGCAAACGATGCTGAGATTCCATTCGTCGGGCATGCTTTCCTCCGACCATACCTTGCAAATGAGATGCACCTTACCAGCTCATCTCCAGCCGCGTTAAGAAGCTAGGCAGAAGGCCATCTGCGCCCGCGGCTTTATTAGACTTAAGTCTTGATATCGCTATTTTGACTTCGTCTAGGTCGGGTGGACTGAATTCTGTTACATCGTGGTCCATTACGAATGGCTCGTTCTGACTGATAGCGGTATCTTGTCTATCGTTGCCGTTATACAGTCTGCAGAAGTGGTCTTTCCAAATCCTCAGCATCGACTGCGACTCTACTACCAGTTCTCCATTTTCATCCCTGCAGGCCGCCGCCCTGGCTTTGTAGCCATGGCATGTTCGCTTTACCTTATTGTAAAACTTACCGGCGTCATTCCTGCGGAAGCATCTCTGCATCTCCTCGATCTCACGCTTTCCGTGCTCTCTCTTCTTTCTTCTGAAAAGCGTGTGTTCCTCTCTTCTCTTCTGCTCATAGATTTCGCGAGCAGCTCTCGTCCGTCGTTGCAGCATGGCTTTATATGCCTCTTGTTTTGCTGCATGGGCTTGTTGGCATTGTTCATCGAACCAGGGGTTTCTAGGTGGTGGCGGTTTGAAACCCAGTACCTCTGAGGCAGCGTCTCTGACGGCGCTCTGGCAATGCGCCCATTCCTGCTCTATTGTTTGTGCTGCTGTGGGCGGATTTTAAGAGAGCTTGGAGGAGACACGATCGGCAAAGATTCTGGCAGTCTCTTGCGATTGTAGCATTCCGACGTCAAACTTACGTAGTCCTACTCGACTCCTAAGCATTCAAAGTTCTGCGCACTATCTACGGTCCCGTTTGTTCAAACGGTGTATGGAGGAGAAGATATAACGAAGAACTGCACGGGTTGGAAAGCGACATCGGCCTGGTACGACGTCTACGGATATAGCCTCTAAGGTGGCTAGACCATGTAGAGCGCATGGAAAATACAGCTCCGACCCGAAGAGTCTTCGAATCCACCCCGGAAGGAAGGCGCGGCAGAGGACGGCCGCATCAACGGTGGCGCATGCAGGTGGAAGGGCATCTTAACCAACTGGTTAAGTCGACGCTGGAAACAGCTGGCCAAAGACCGTGCCAGATGGAGACGCCTGTTGTCACAGATGCTGTATTTCTGTTTCCGCTACCACGACAAATACTAAAAACAGAACAAAATGAATATTTAAGGGGGGCGCCCATACAACAGACTTGATTTTCATCCAAAAAATCCCCTTGGTCTCCATACTAAGGTTAGTCGACAATATCCCACAACCAATACCAAACTTCCCAGTTTTGATCTCTTTTGTGTCTTTGATGACTTAATCCTAGCTGCAAACCTTTTTCCCATATTTCCCATTATTGTTATTCACCTTTGCACATCGTTGCTGTCAAGTAGGATAATGGATTTGAATTAAATGGACACTTTGATGATCAACTATCTCATCATGGAGATTTTTGATTATCAAAGTAATGTGCCTATAACCTGCCTGCAACCAAGATCTGTCTGCCTACAAAAAATGTGATTTAATGTGATGACTGATGAGGTAACACACAGATACACACATACAGATGGTACGGAACCCTTCGTGCGCGAGTCCGACTCGCACTTGGCCGGTTCTTTTTTTTTTCTCCTTTTTGTTTGAACAATAATCGGATTATTTATCCGATATCTTAAGATCAAAACGAATCTAGTCAATCTAGTGTAGTAATAAAAAAATGAAATATTTCAAGTATTGCTTCGCAACAGCTGAGTATTGTTTCGAATGGATAGCCAGCGAAATCTGGTGGATGAAGATTCTTTTCCCAAACTGGATTTAAAGGTAAGTACTGCTTGGTCGACTATAAATTGGACTTTTGTTTTTTTATAATTCGATCTTCAATGGAATCATAATCTTAATCAAATGCGGATATGAGACTAATCATAGCATGTGTGACTTTGATCAACCATAACGAGCATACTCCACTCTGGATTTTATTAGATCACAAGAGCGTTACTTCCGTATTCGGAAAAGTCATGCATTAGTCGAAATAATTTTCTTTATTGACTTTGATTTTAGAGTCGTCTTCATTTAACACCTTAAGCGTATTTAGACTGGGGAAAAATATCAGCTTGGAATAAAGTCTTGTTAGCAAGCTTGTATGCATGTTGAATACCGATGTGAGCTAGTCACATAGCCATTTCTCTGACATTTATTGATTTTGCATAATATTTTCTACTAATTCGCACGAGAAGCGCGCGATTGAGGATTTGGAGAGGTGTTACTGCAGGCGTAACGTTCGAAAGTTTTATCAACAGATAAAGCGAACATGCCAAGGTTATAAAGCTAGAACGGAAGCCTGCAGAGATGAGAACGGACACCTAGTAGTAGAACCGCAGTCGATGCTGAGAATATGGAAAAACCACTTCTGCGATGTTAGTCAATATACCGCTGTCAGGCAGAATGATCCATTTCTAATCGACGGAGACCGCAGAGAATCCTGTCACTCTGACCTCGACGAAGTTAAGAATGCCATATCGAAACTTAAGTCGAATAAAGCTGCTGGCGCAGACGGACTGTCTGCTGAGCTCTTCAAGGCAGCTGAGGATGACCTGGTTAGAAACATGTACCAACTCATCTGTAAGATATGGTCAGAGGAAACATGCCCGAGGAATGGAGTCTCAGCATCGTATGCCCGATCCACAAGAAAGGAGACCCCTCTGATTTCGCCAACTACAGAGGAATAAGGCTCCTTAACATCGCCTAAAAGATCTTCTCTGCCTTTTGTGTGAACACCTGAAGCCTTTTGTAAATAAGCTGATAGGTCCTTACCAGCGCGGATTCAGGCCAGGTAAGTCCACCATCGACCAAATCTTCACACTACGGCAGATCCTGGAAAAAATCAATGAATTTCAAGTCGACACTCACCACCTATTTGTCGACTTCAAAGCCGCATACGACAGCGTAATTAGAGACGAGCCATACAACGCTATGTCTACCTTTGACATACCTGCTAAACTCGTCAGACTATGCAGGATGACTTTGGAGAATGCTCGCTGCTCCATCCGAATCGGTGAACACCTTGCCGATAGTTTTGATGTCAAGAAAGGATTTAGGCAGGGCCTGAAATGAAATGATTGTGCAAAAATCACTGGCCAATACAAGAGGCACAATCTATTTCAAATCCTCGCAACTCCTTGCATACGCCGACGATATTGACATAATAGGTAGATCACAGCGAGATGTCAATGAGGCGTTTGCGAGTATTGAGATGGAGGCGGCGAATATTGGTTTGGCGGTAAACGGGGGCAAAACTAAATATATGCTGTAATCAAAAAAGGACGCTCAACACCGACGTCTCGGCCAGAACGTTTACATTGCCAGAAATGAGTTTGAGGTAGTTAAGGACTTCGTCTACCTTGGCTCCGCAGTGACCTGGAACAACGACATCAGTTCCGAAATCAAAAGCAGAATTACTCTTGCCAATCGCTGTTTCTTTGGGGGGCATGGGCTCGGACGTACAGGGTAAAGTTGTTGATTGCTCTCAACCTGGCGAGATGCCAGCAACGATCCCTGTTTAAACGCCCGGGTCAAGTTGACATACGGCCTCCTCGCGGCGCCCTCTGGATAGCCTCTTCAACAACCGTTGGGAGGTGAACAAACGTATGCAGCGAAAAAAACCCCGACCAGAATGGCGGTTGTGCGGCGGGTTAACAATCCGTCCACGTAAAAAAACCTAAAAGTTATGAATGAGCAAGATGCCTGTCAGAACCCTGTACACTCCCGGAGCTGCTCATAATCTAGAAAGAATCCTCACGCAGTACAAGGCGGATATTACTGCGATCCAGGAAATACGCTGGATAGGAAACGGTATGATTGGGAAGAACAATTGCGACATTTATTACAGCTGTCACAAAAGGTTGCACTTACTGGGATGCGGATTTGTCGTGGGAAAGCGGTTAAGGTGGAAGGTAATCGACTTTATCGGCATTGTGGAAGCATTCACGGCGATTGAAGAACAGGCGAAACGAATTGGTCTTAAGATCAATGAGGACAAAACGAAGTACATGCTGTCAAGCAAAAACTAATCCGTCGCTCGCCACCTGGGACAAAATATAACAATTGACAGCTACAATTTCGAGGTAGTTTAGGAGTTTGTCCACCTCGGGGCAAACGTAAATTCCACAAATGACACTACAGTGGAGATCCGGCGTAGAATCGCCCTTGGCAACCGCTGCTACTTCGGCTTGTCCAAACAACTGGGGTCAAAACTCCTCACTCGAAAAGCCAAAGTCATGCTTTACAAAACGCTCATTCTGCCAATCTTGCTGTACGGAGCCGAAAGCTGGACGATAAGCAGGACAGCGGAGCTGATTTTGGGTTCTTTCAAAAGAAAAATTCTGCGCCGGATATGTGGTCCTGTCTGTGAGGAAGGTGAATGGAGAAGAAGACACAACCGCGAACTCTACGAGCTGTACCAAGATGTGGATGTAGTCCGGAAGGCAAGGATCCGTCGACTACACTGGCTCGGCCACATCGAGCGCATGGACATCAACGCTCCAGCTAAGAGGGTCTTCGACTCCGAGCCTCCTGGTTCGAGAAGAAGAGGAAGACCGAACCTCCGGTATAAAGACCAAGTAATCGCGGATGTAGAACATCTTGGTCTTGACAACTGGAAGCAGCGTGCCCGGGACCGTCAAGGATGGAAGGCAGCTATAGCTCAGGCTCAGATCCTCCATGGATCGCAGGCCTGATAAGTAAGTAAGTAAGTAATAGCTGTTTCTTTGGGCTCAGGAGGCAATTGAGTAATAGAGCCCTCTCCCGAACGACAAAGTTGACTCTATATACGACCCTTATCATCCCGGTCTTGTTGTACGGCGCAGAAGCATGGACACTATCAAAAGCGGATGAGGAGGCCCTTGGTCGGTTCGGGAGAAAGATTTTGCGCGTGATTTTTGGGCCTATAATCGCAGACGGGGGATGGAGGAGAAGATTCAACCACGAACTTTACGGGCTGTACAGCGACATGAGCCTAGTCAGGCTTCTACGGATTCAACGCCTAAGATGGCTGGGCCATGTAGAGCGAATGGACACCACAGCTCCAGCCCGGAGAGTCTTTGAATCCAACCCCGAGGGACGAAGAAGCAGAGGACAGCCGCCCTTAAGATGGCGCACACAGGTGGAAGGGGACCTCAGCCAACTGGGTGTGCGGCAATGGAAAAGTTCGTAAAGTTCGTGTTTGAAGCTTTTCCTCCATCCCCCGTCTACGTTTATAGGCCCAAAAATCACGCGCAAAATCTTTCTCCCGAACCGACCAAGGGCCTCCTCATCCGCTTTTGATAGTGTCCATGCTTCTGCGCTGTACAACAGGACCGGGATGATAAGGGTCTTATATAGAGTCAACTTTGTCGTTCGGGAGAGGGCTCTATTACTCAGTTGCCTCCTGAGCCCAAAGAAACAGCGATTGGCAAGAGTGATTCTGCGTTTGATTTCGGAACTGATGTCGTTGTTCCAGGTCACTGCGGAGCCAAGGTAGACGAAGTCCTTAACTACCTCGAACTTATATCTGCCTACACCAACGTTCTGGCCGAGACGTCGGTGTTGAGCGTCCTTTTTTGATGACAGCATATATTTAGTTTTGCCCTCGTTTACCGCCAAACCAATATTCGCCGCCTCCATCTCAATACTCGCAAACGCCTCATTGACATCTCGCTGTGATCTACCTATTATGTCAATATCGTCGGCGTATGCAAGGAGTTGCGAGGATTTGAAATAGATTGTGCCTCTTGTATTGGCCAGTGATTTTTGCACAATCATTTCATTTCAGGCCCTGCCTAAATCCTTTCTTGACATCAAAACTATCGGCAAGGTGTTCACCGATTCGGATGGAGCAGCGAGCATTCTCCAAAGTCATCCTGCATAGTCTGACGAGTTTAGCAGGTATGTCAAAGGTAGACATAGCGTTGTATGGCTCGTCTCTAATTACGCTGTCGTATGCGGCTTTGAAGTCGACAAATAGGTGGTGAGTGTCGACTTGAAATTCATTGATTTTTTCCAGGATCTGCCGTAGTGTGAAGATTTGGTCGATGGTGGACTTACCTGGCCTGAATCCGCGCTGGTAAGGACCTATCAGCTTATTTACAAAAGGCTTCAGGTGTTCACACAAAAGTCAGAGAAGATCTTTTAGGCGATGTTAAGGAGGCTTATTCCTCTGTAGTTTGCGCAATCAGAGGGGTCTCCTTTCTTGTGGATCGGTCATACGATGCTGAGACTCCATTCCTCGGGCATGCTTTCCTCTGACCATATCTTACAGACGAGCTGGTGCATGTTCCTAACCAGGTCATCCCCAGCTGCCTTGAAGTGCTCAGCAGACAGTCCGTCTGCGCCAGCAGCTTTTTTCGATTTGAGCCTGACAGCGGTATACTAACTTACATCGCCGTTATACAGTCTGCAGAAGTGGTTGTTAGGGTTCCGTACCCAAAGGTAAAACGGAACCCTATTACTATGACTTCGCTGTCCGTCCGTCCGTCCGTCCGTCTGTCACCAGGCTGTATCTCATGAACCGTGATGGTTAGAGAGTGGAAATTTTCACAGATGATGTATTTCTGTTGCCGCTACCACAACAAATACTAAAAACAGAACAAAATGAATATTTTAGGGGGGCTCCCATACAACAGACATGATTTTCATCCAAAAAATCCTGCCTGCAACCAAGATCTCTCATTTGATGAGGTAACATACATAGTCTCTTTCATATTTATATATACAAATGGTACGGAACCCTTCGTGCGCGAGTCCGACTCGCACTTGGCCGGTTTTTCCATATTCTCAGCATCGACTGCGGTTCTACTTCTAGGTGTCCGTTCTCATCCCTGCAGGCTTCCGTTCTGGCTTTATAACTTTGGCATGTTCGCTGTATCTGTTGATAAAACTTTCGAACGTCACGCCTGCAGTAATACCTCTCCAAATCCTCAATCGCGCGCTTCTCTGAGAAGCTTATGCTCTTCCCTTCTTTTTAACTCGTAGAGCTCACGAGTTGCTCTTGTTCTTTTATGCATCGAGGCCTTATATGCATCCTGCTTCGCTGTATGAATCCTCCTGCACTCGTCATCAAACCAGGTGTTTCTTGGTGGTGGAGCCTTGAAACCCATAACTTCGAATGCAGAGCTTTTCAGGGCTTGTTTGCAAAGGCTCCACTGCTGTTCTATTGATAGCATGAAAGTATTGAGGTGTATTGGAGAGCTTAAGGGACACGCGATCGGTAAAAGCACTAGCGGTTTCTGGCGATAGTAGCTTTCCGACGTCATAACTTTGTATTCTTACTCTACTCCGCTGCGTTCGTGATATCCGTAAGCGCATCTTGGCTACTACAAGATAGTGGTGCGAGTCGATGTTACTAGCACACGAATAACGATTGCAAATTAATTCATTTTATTATCAACATTCGGGCTGAATGAAAAATATTTTCCGTGCCCTTTGACCATATCGTCTTACTAAGCAAGCAATTCAAGAAAAATCGTGCGATTAGATAGTCTTTATGGGATACGATACGCCGATAGGTTAGCATCACTTGCAGCTGCGGAAGACAATATTACACGTGTTGTTAGCGAGATATCAGCTAATATGCTCAAGAAGAGTGACTCGAAATGGGCCACTTAAAACATGGTCACAATTGACTTTTGCATGTAATTATTTATACAAACTAAATGGCAAGCATTGATTTATCAAATTAAATAAATTTTGGATACACAATTCCAATATTTGCGGGTTTTTCTTTACAGGCAAAAAACAAACGCTTAAAAAATCACCCGAGTATGGGTTGCCCAAATTAATATGTTTTCTAATTAGAAAGGATCGATATCTAGTAAATCCCCTTCGAACTTCTATTTCCCCGCTTCACAGTAAAAACATTCCAAGTCTAGTCTAATCCGCTTACCATACGATACAAACAGGAAATTCGATTACTCTAGGAAGCATCCCGGGGATTTTTTCAACATGTCCAGACTATAATCAATCAATTTTTCAAGTTCGGTATAAGTGGTAGGCGTTCCTCGAAATTGTGTTGTATTAAGTCACATGGTCCATCTTTTCACATGTATTATTGTGGACGCAGCTATCGAGGAGTCCGCTGATCTTTTAGAATTCACCTGACCATCACATTTGGATGTCAAATTTCAATTTCTCTACGGACTTTGAACCACCCAAACACGAAGCCATACGTAATCGCTAAGTTTGTCGTTCTGCCCAACTGCTTCCTAATTCCAATTTGAATCTCATTGTGAATGAAACGAATTAACTGATAGTAAACTAGAACTCAACAAATCTGACACAACACTCGACACCTGTAATCGTTCTTGACATCTTTAGGCAAACAGACCTCTTTCTGTCATATAAGGATTTAGAACATATCTTGCCATATGTCTCACCATATCGAGTGGACAGGGAAAAAATCAAAAAGAAAAAAATTCCATGAAGCAATCAATCATTGTCGCGAGAAGATTGATCAAGCATCATAACGATGAACCCTCGATTTCGTCCGCCTACATCTACCACATATCGTAGAGTCAGAATTGAAGAAGAGACAAAGTGTCCAAGTTTAGATACATTTGAGTATACGTGTATCTGTATAAATGCACAAATAAGCTAAACTAGAAAGATCGTCAAGCAGAGCGTACGAGTATGTACATTACCAGATCATGAATACGGGAGGCACTATAGATAAAGAGCAACTGAATCCAGTGGCCAATTTATGTGGAGAATGGAGAATCGCAAGCACAATAGCCAGCCAACTGATGTTGTTGTCGACGTCAGAGTCCGGTTTTGTTATGGCGTATTTGTCGAATTCGATTAATCTAACTATCGTTTGGATTGCTTGCAAATAGAGAACCATGAATAGGCATTAAAAGGAGCAGCAGTAATCCTCTTCAATATGAAATGAGAACGAGTATCCACACTGACACTGACATCTCTAGCAATAGTAAATGCGGCGTATATGTCCTCAAATTGAATAAGACCACCAACTACTGACCTCACAATGACTCGAAAGCAATACAAAGCAACGGTTGCTGCTATTTCAAATCAAATGCGAGAACGGTCAAGACGAGGTAGCTGGACGAGCGATGATCGTGCTCAAGCTCAAGTTGCATTCTAAAGACTACAAGTACTATTGATGTTTGTGTGTATGATCATATCGATACTAATGATGGTGATGATCATCGGTTGAAACTGTGCGGCGATTGGTAAAGAAAATTTCAAGCTACGGACCGGAAGACCTACTATATTGCCTTCGATGCAATACGAATGCTCATAGATACATACATAGAATCGCGCAGAAATTTCTCTTTATTCGCTTCTTTCTTATATGTTCCTCTTCACAATTGCAATTTAGATCAATTGTTACCAAGGTCGCCCTTGAACTTGTGATAATAGAGGAAGACACTCAGACAGATCAGATATATTAGTACACTTTGTTCCCACTACGATCAGGGCCAGTGTTGGCCTTGAAAAAGGGCTTTGTAGGGCATCGTCGTCGTCATTTGATATCCATCATCATATGTTGCTATTCCACAAATATATAATTTCACAATGAAGACACAAAAATCACAAGATCACTACTGATCTGCACTCAATCTAGTCCATATTTCTTTGAACAGATTTTTGCACAAATTTATTTATCGACATTTCTAGCTCAGATTTATATCTATTCGTACGTGTATCTTGTCAAAAGCGAAAAGCGTTCCGCGCGAATAACGATGATAACGAGTTCAAAAAAAAACGAAAAAAAAATATCGAAAATCTAGTATCTAAAGCTGATTCGGGATCCGTGTTTGGCGCGACGGTGATCGTTGTAACGCGCGTCGGTGATTTGAACTCGACGGCGAATGTATCTAAACTAAACTAACTATTCGGAGAGTTTTTTTTCGATGCAAATTATTTTCGTTGTTGCTAATGTTGTTGGGTTATTCGCTTGTGTTTTTTGTTTTTTTTTTCGTCTTTCATGCTACCAAGCAACTACTACGATGCGACGACGAATACTTGAGCGTAGAGAAGAAATCAACCGATACGGTTGTATCTTTTTTGATTATCACCCGAGAGCCAGCCGAGATCAGGTTACATTTTCTTCCCGAAAGCTTTGGCTTTCTATGAGCCTCCAAGAGTGTATATACACGACGATCATGATACAACGCCAAGCCCAAGTGATCGCGTTTAATTTAAATTTTTTTTTTCGGTTTTCGTTTTCTTTCCTTTTTGCGGGAATTAGACAAGAAGATAGTTGAGTGACAAGTTTAATTGAAGAAATAGTCGAAGACTCTCGTAATCGTACATACTTAGCTTTAGTGGCAACTACGACTAAGATACGTATGGCACAAGAGCCCGAAAGCATGCGTGTGGGGGCTTGGAGGGGATTCACAGCTTCACTACGAGGTGTACCTGGTAACGCTTGTTCGGCTTTCATCTACGGATGATGATGGATAGGGTTTGGATTATGCTATAGATTTTATGCTCTTGAACTTAGATGGTATGCTCTCGACTTGTATACTATACATACAGGGCTATGTTGACCTGTGTAGTTGTAAGGGAAAGATTAACTTTTAATGTCATTCTATGGTAGTAAAGTATGGTGGCGTTCCAGTCCATGAAGAACCTGAGCCGAGCTTCTCTCAATCACCCATTTCATTTTCCCATAGGCGAAAGGGACCTACAGTTTATTGCCGGTTCCGAACGGCGAATTTCGAGAAGCTTTTCATGACAATTTTACTACAGGGGGTTTTGTCAGAACCCCGCTAAGGAGAAACACCATGAAAACACGTTCGATGACATGGCTGTTGTCGGGATTCGATCCCGTGTCATCGGCGTCAGAGGCCAACACACTACCCACTGCGCCACGGTTTTGTTGATTACTTGCTAAATTACTTACTTACTTACTTAGGTGGCGCTATAGTCCGTGGTGAACCTGGGCCTCAACCAACAAGCGTCTCCAGCTGGCACGGTCTTTGGCCAGCTGTTTCCAGCGCCGCACACTGGAGTATTTGTATGATAAAACCGCTCAAAATTATATGACGTTTGTTTTGTGCACAATAATTGAGTAAAACACCATATTTAAGCAAAATTCATTGTTTATTCTTAAAAAATATATACATACATATTCAAAAAAAAAAAATGAATCTTCGTCTTCATCTACATCCTCTGAATTTCTTGTACTATGACTTTCCAGAGGTGAAGGTGCGCTTGCGGTCATAAGATCAAGGGCTTCTCGTGAAAAAGGCATGGCTTTTTTGTACTTCTGTGCTCTAAGGCTACTGAGATACGGGTCCGAACTCAGTAACAATCTGTGTAACACATCTCTGTTGCAGTCAACCCGTCAAAATTTTCGACTAAAGCATAATCTATATTGCCTGAAGTGCTTGTTACGCGCCTCAGCGGCCTCCTCCGACAACTGACCAATAGGAACAATTGCGTGCTTTATTACTTCGGGGCCATGTATCAAAACTTTTTATTAAATCCCGATTGACGCCAGTGATATGAGAAGAGCATTCCTGATTATCGAAAAATCTTCTGGATGTGTTGCCATCATTAGTACTTCCGAATCCCTGTTTGTGTATATCTACTAAGAGGCCCAGTTCTTCTTTAAAGGCTCTTTGAATTTTTTCCTTTGTTTCTCTTACAATTTTTTTTTCGTCAGCAGATCGTACTTCCCACTTTTTTAAAGGTATTTTATAAGCCAAATGAAGTATTGATTCGAAAAAGCGAATCCTCGCATGAAGAATCGAGAGCCCATACTTAAGTGTTTCTACATTGACTTGCTCGGTCTTAATCAATTTATTAAAATCTTTAGAAGTCTGTCTCCACAAATATAACACCTCATGGTAGAAGTAGTATCAGTGGCAGCATTGGGGGTGGCCGTGGTGCAGTGGTTAACATCATCGACCGCCGAGCGGAAGGTTCATGGTTCAAATTCGCTTCATAGCCAAGAAGAAGTAGTTCCTATATGGACAAAAAGTATTCAACGCTGTTGAGAATGGAAAGTGACCAGACGTACTGCTGCAGGCATAACACTCACAGTATATGGTCAACCGAAATTCATCCTCTGTGTATGCAATACTAAAGTGCTTGAACGAATTACTACGGATTATAACCAACGCGGAATTCGGTCAGCTCTCGTCCTATCTAGGTCTAGGACAACCACCCCTGAGAGTAGTGAACGAACATCAACGACCTCAACCACTGTACTCCGTTCAGGTTGTGTGTGTCAACACATCATAAGAGAATATAAAAACTCTTGAACCTGCGCGAGTCTCTAAAAAAAAAAAAAAAATTGCAGACCTTTCCATCAACCATTGTTAGCACCAAGTTATGCTTTATTTTTCCACTTCCATTGCACACCTATGTTTCTCTGAGCTGCGTAATTTGGTTTTCAACGTATGAAATTTCATCTTTGGTTACATCTTTAGATTCGCTAATAAAGCGTATGCGTATCGGCCTGCAGAATCTAGGAGAAGAAGTAACTGGGTTTTGCCATATAATTTTTTCCTGTCCGCCATGAATTACAACAACTAGTCTCAGAGGAACAAATGAGCTTTGAAAAATATTAGCACCACTGCCAACGCTGCTTTCAAATTTTTGCTTATACTGTTTCTATTGCGATCCATCACAGCTCCATTATGATAATAAAACCATATTTTGCTTCTCTTCTTTTGAACATGTCTCAACTACCTCTGCGACATATTTATATAGACGTAGTCCAGTATGATCAAGCAATGCTTGAAGTTCTATTTCGGCGCAGGTTTCAGTAACTTTTATGGATTTCTTATCAGGGTAACATACAACTTTGGCTTTTTATATCAATGAGTAGCAGGGATAAATATTTTTATTGGCACCTTGTATCACTTCCCATTGTCTTCTGGTAAAGTCGCCTTCTACAAATATTGCCAGTGCCTCTTCAGGTGTAAATTTCTTAACTGTTACTTGCTTCGCAGAAGAGCCAATTAGTTTGCACATTTTTTTTAGCTCTGGTTGGCGAGCAGGTCATTTCTTTAATTTATTTTGACGCTTCAGAATTTCCTGAAGTGCGCTGACTCATGCTGGCTGCATACGTCAACTCTTCAACTGGAATTTGTTCGCGTAGCTCTTTAGTTTTTCGTCGCTTACTGGATTCACTAAGCTCTTCAAAGCATTTGGATGGGCGTCCTGGTTTCCATCCAGGATCTGCAAACAGATAAGGCATCTTAATAGTTGATTCTAACCATTTTTCATTGTTTTTAAGGAATTGTTCATCTTTGTAGCTTGCAACTATCCATTTCTTCTTAAAATCGCTTTTAAATAACTTTAAGGCTATATTCATATTAGTTTTTTTTTTTGTGGTGGATATTTCGTAATTTTAATAAGTTTTTCCTGCAACAACGAAAACTTTTCATCTACTTTCTTCCCTTTAAAATGTTTTAGAATATCGTATAATTCTCTTCGAGTAAAGCTTTTGACGTTATCCGAAGAATCTGCAGGACAAAAGCAAATTATGTCTTAATTGACCTAATTCAATACTTTCTCATTATCTTTGAAGTGATATAAAACAAAATGGTGGACATGAGCGGATAATTTTATGGTGGCGTATGATTGCCAATAGAGTAAGGTTTAAGCCCGTGAACAAATTATAGCCCGACAATGCCATACATATATACATAAACACTATTATATAACAAATTGCAGTCGAAATTAATACCAAAATAGGCCCTCATAAGCATTGTTCGTTTACACATTAATATCAAAAAATAAATAAAAAATTTATAATTTAAAACACAGAAAATACCTTCCACTTCCATGGTAAATTTTTTTTTCCAATTTCCACCGAGAAAAAACACAATAGTCAGACAGCGAAATACATATAACACGAACGAAGGCCACGTTAGAAATAAATGCTATTCCGATAGTGACTGCGTTCTGACTAAAATGCAGCAAGGCACAAAATCGGGGGGAACTTTTTGAGATGCCGCTTGATGGAACGGATAATAAGCTATAAGAATAACGGTACTAACTGAAATCGTTGCCAACTTGAATTTTCTGACTTTTGAGCGATTTTATCATATAAATACTCCAGTGTGCGCCGCACGCCCAGTTGGTTAAGGTCCCCTGGATTCGAAGATTCTTCGGGTCGGAGCTGTATTTTCCATGCGCTCTACATGGCCTAGCCACCTTAGACGCTGCATCCGTAGACGTCGTACCAGGCCGATGTCGCTGTACAAACCCGTAGATAGAGCGCACAATTTTCCTCTCGAAACGACCAACGGGCATCGTCATCCGCTTTTGTTAAGGTCCAAGTTTCTGCGTCGTAAAGGAGGACTGGGATGATTAAGGTCGTATATAGTGTCACCTTGGTTTTCCGAGAGAGGGCTCTACTTCTCAATTGCCTCTTGAGCCCAAAGAAACAGCGGTTGGCAAGAGTGATTCTGCGTTTTATCTCAGCGCTGGTGTTGTCGTCGCTGGTAATCAGTGTGCCAAGGTAGACGAATTCCTTGACCACTTCAAAGTTATATCCGCCCATGGTGACGTTCTGGCCAATACGTCGGTGTTGTCCGTCTCTTTTAGATGAAAGCAGATATTTGGTTTTACCCTCATTAACCTTGAGACCCATCTTAGTCGCTTCTATCACGTCCGTCCAATCACGTCAGTGTCGTCGGCGTACGCAAGCAATTGAGTAGACTTGAAATAAATCGTACCTCTTGTGTTGGCCAGTGACTCTTGCTCGATCTTTTCAAGCACGATGTTGAAAAAGTTGCATGACAGCGCGTCACCTTGCCTAAATCCTTGTTTAACATCAAAGGTCTCGGTTTGCTCATTACCGACCTTAATGGAGCAGCGAAAACTCTCCATTGTCATCCTGCACAGTCGGACGAGCTTGGCAGGGATGTTAAAACTAGACATGGCTTTGTATCTCTATACACGCTGTCATATGCAGCCTTGAAATCGACGAAGAGGTGGTGAGTGTCGATTTGGTATTCCTGGGTCTTCTCCAAGATCTGCCGTAGTGTAAATATTTGGTCTATTGTGGATTTACCTGGCCTGAAACCACACTGATAAGAGCCGGTCAGATTATCCACAAACGGTTTCAGGCGTTCACACAATACGGCAGAGAAGATCTTATATGCGATGTTAAGGAGACTTATTCCCCTGTAGTTGACGCAGTTATAGGGGTCTCCTTTCTTATGGACCGGGCAAACGATGCTGAGATTCCATTCATCGGGCATGCTTTCCTCGACCATACTTTGCAAATGAGATGGTGCATGCACCTTACCAGCTCATCTCCACCCGCCTTAAGAAGCTCAGCGGACAGGCCGTCTGCGCCCGCCGATTTGTTAGACTTAAGTCTTAATATCGCTATAATTCTGTTGCATGGTGATCCATTACGAATGGCTCGTTCTGCCTGACAGCGGTATCTTGTCTATCATCGCCGTTATACAGTCTGCAGAAGTGGTCTTTCCAAATCCTCAGCATCGACTGCGACTCTACTACCAGTTCTCCATTTTCATCCCTGCAGGCCGCCGCTCTGGCTTTGTAGCCATGGCATATTCGTTTTACCTTATTGTAAAACTTACGGGCATCATTCCTGCGGAAGCATCTCTCCATCTCCTCGATCTCACGCTTCCGTGCTCATAGATTTCGCGAGCAGAAGGGTGCGTCACCGTGCACGGGCAAATGCAGAAAAAGTGTTCTGCTATGTCACCCTCCTCGCAACATGTAGCACAGATAGGTGTCTCACTGATGCCAAGTGTTCAGAGATACTTGGCAAAAGTCTAATGACTCGCAAGTCTTCTGCAGTCAATTCCCCTTAAAGGATTGTGCGCTCTGAAGATCCAATCGTTGATGTGGGTATTGACCCTGGAAGCAGGTAGACTCAAGGCGGGTTCAGGTCCTGAGAAACTCTCCTAGGAGCCCATTCTAACGAGTTCATCAGAGATCTCATTGCTTGCGATCCCAGAATAATCTGGGATTCAAGCAAGGCTTAATGTGTTTAGCTTTTTGACTTTGTTCAGAATGGCCTTAAGTTCATGCACTAACTTGGAGCAGGTTAAAGGGCTGAACACAGCTTTGTAGCTTGGCGTTTACTGCAGACACATATGCTTTTTCCCTTCCACCTATGATTCACAACATAGCGCATGACCATTAGTATATGTCTGACTAAAGGACAGACGCATATTTTCCTAACCAAAAGTGCAGTTGGACGTTTTCACGTCCGAAAAAATCCCCAGCACAGGACCCCAGCACAGACCTGGAGCCATATGTGAAAATGCGAAGACACTCCTTTCCAGGTTCAGTATGTGACCAGAGCCAATCCTGACGCCATGGAAATTCGATTATAAACTTATAGCGCAGTAGCCAGACAGGTGTCATTACGTCAGAGGGCATATCCATGAGACAAGGACCGTAGGATATTTCACGCACAAGCGCACTGTCATTCCAGTGCGAGTTGTTCCCAAAAATATTTCTCTTGGGACGGGACATGGCTTTCAGAGCACACCCTCTGATAGCATATCAAGGGGTGGAAGGTTTATCATAGCATCTAGAGCAGCGCCCGGCCTGCTGGGGAAAGTCCCCATACAGCTGAGACAAACCGTTCTTTGGAGTTTTGTGAAAGGGGTTACGACGTATTTGTGGGTTAGCCTATTCTACCAGACAATCGATGCATCATTGCTGTGTAGATCCAGAGGACCCTTACCCCCGTTAAGTCCCGTGTATTGCCAAAAGCACCTTTGCATTGCCAGAAAGCTGACAACGCTTTGGTGGTTTTTGACTCAACATATGCTTTGACTAAAGAAGCCTACTGTCTGACTATAATTCCCAGGTACGTAGCTTCCTTGGATACGGGATGGGAATGTCTTTTAGCATCAGCTGAGTCATGGCAGCATTTATCCTCCTTCTCGTGAAGAGAACGACATCAGTCTTGAGAGGATTAACTGACAGTCCATTTCTTGTGCACAACTCATCGATCGCTAAACATCAGTCGACAGAAAGAACGGCGACATCATCCGCATAGACCTGGGCATAGATTCCTGAGGCATAACAGCGGAGACAGGATGCCGCGCCGCCTTGCGGTCAGCCCCTGATCACGTCTGATTGACACAATGTCTGGGACCTGTATCCGCGATCAACGTCCTGTCCACGAGCATTGCTTTGATCCGCAAAACCATTGCTTTATCTACGCCATGTCGTTTAGCAGCCTTACACATGCTGTCAAAAGACCAGTCATTGTCGACGAAAATGCCCATCGCGTACTCTTTCCTTTCGAGTGCGCATTCTATCCTCCCAACTAGGTTAGAAGCGCAGTCTCGCAGGATTTTCCGCGCCGAAAGACTGTTGCATCTCCGAAAGAGGATGCATTCGAAGGGCAACTTTGCGCATGTGTAGCTTTACTATTCTCTTCATGCTTTTCAGCAAGAAGGATGTTAGATTCTTGACGAGTGCCTAATCCTCTTTTCTTATTTTGGGAATAAAGACTACTTTCACCATGCGCCATGGAATAGGTATGTAGGCAAGTGCCAGGCTAGCAGTGAAAAGGGACCAAATAGTCTGTCAAGGCTTAAACTCTTGTGCCGGTCAGGATACTTAAGGCGCTGATTGAAAATTTCCAACAGTTGGTCACAGAAAGTACAGAAAATCTATCTGGAAAATCCAACAATGCGAATATGTCCCAAAAATAAATAAAGTATTTTTGGAAAACAATTATTCAGGATCCGAAGAACGTCAGACAGCGAACAGTGTAGTCAGCACTAATACAGAGAGCATCGGCCTAGACGTTAACTTCTTTGTCACCGGGTATCCCCAGCAGAAAGTAGCGACAGTGGGAATGACCTTCCAAGAGATGTATTAGGTTCAAACAATTCAGGATCTGAAGAACGTCAAACAGCGAACAGTGTATTCAGCACTAATACAGAGCGCATCGGCCTAGACGTTAACTTCTTTGTGACCGGGTATCCCCAGCAGAAAGTAGCGACAGTGGGAATGACCTTCCAAGAGATGACTTAGGTTGTTCAAACAATTCAGGATCCGAAGAACGTCAAACAGTGAACAGTGTAGTCAGCACTTATACAGAGAGCATCGGCCTAGACGTTAACTTCTTTGTGACCGGGTATCCCCAGCAGAAAGTAGCGACAGTGGGAATGACCTTCCAAGAGATGTATTAGGTTGTTCAAACAATTCAGGATCTGAAGAACGTCAAACAGCGAACAGTGTAGTCAGCACTAATACAGAGAGCATCGGCCTAGACGTTAACTTCTTTGTGACCGGGTATCCCCAGCAGAAAGTAGCGACAGTGGGAATGACCTTCCAAGAGATGACTTAGGTTGTTCAAACAATTCAGGATCCGAAGAACGTCAAACAGTGAACAGTGTAGTCAGCACTTATACAGAGAGCATCGGCCTAGACGTTAACTTCTTTGTGACCGGGTATCCCCAGCAGAAAGTAGCGACGGTGGGAATGACCTTCCAAGAGATGTATTAGGTTGTTCAAACAATTCAGGATCTGAAGAACGTCAAACAGCGAACAGTGTATTCAGCACTAATGCAGAGAGCATCGGCCTAGACCTTAACTTCTTTGTGACCGGGTATCCCCAGCAGAAAGTAGCGACAGTGGGAATGACCTTCCAAGAGATTAAGTTGCCGGTTTTTAAACCTCAACTTTAAAAGCACAGATCTTAAGTGAAACAAAACTTTATTAATCAAAATAGCAACCGCTGTGATAGACGCACTTTTGCCAACGGGAAAGAAGTTTTTTTATTGCCCCAGCAAACACTCTGGAGGTTTGGGGTCTATGAATTCCTTGAAGGCAGTTTTAGCGTTGTCCTGGCTCTTAAAGCATTTCTCACGCAAGAAGTTGTCGATATGCTTGAAAGGTCCGGCATGTATGGTTGATGGGGCAAAGTTTCGTAGCCCAGCTCTTTCAACTTCTGTAAGGTCGGCTGTGCAACGTGTGGTCGGGCATAGTCAAGAGGGCATGGAGAAGAATTGGTCCATTTCTATTGAACAAAGCCGGGCGCAAGCATTCAAGTTTCTCGTGCATTTCACCGATTTATTGACAATATTTCTCAGCCGTGACGGTTTCGCCAGGATTCAGAAAGCTGTGATGCATCACCATTACTTTCTTTTGGTGCAATGCCGGCTTTGGGAAGTGTCATAGTGCTTCATCTTGATACTACCATTGAGTTGAGCGACGCCGGTTCTCGTACAGGATCCATTTTTTATCGCCTACCACAGTCTGAAAAAAGGGATAATTGTTCATGATCATTGCGCAGATGCAACTTCAAAACGACGAGTTTCTTACGGTCTCGTTCAATTCGTGCGAAACCCACTTATCGAGCTTCTTTGGTTTCCCAATTTCTCACAGGTGGATAGAAACCGTTCCGATTGCCACGCCTAGTCCCTACTACAAGTGCCTACGCCCTTTCTAATTTTCGAGCGACTCTTCTTCATTTCGAAATTTCTGGAACCAGCGTTCCAGCATACGTTCGGCAGTCGTTTCACCGCCGAAGGCGCTGTTAACGTCACGGCTGGCCTTCGCCGCTGAGTGGACCAAAAAAAAAAATAGCGCGTAATAGAAGGTAAATTATAGCACTCGTCCGAACCACGACCTGGAGAACAGAGCTCTGTGTCACTAATTCTTCATTCGTAATGATATCGAGCGTTGACGATCCGAGAACCTTGACTTCACCAGGTTCAGTGACGATTTTATGGCAGACAATGTCGTCACCAATGATTCATGTCGACGGCGTATCTCCAGTTGATCTTCTTTTCACTTAAAAAGAAAAAATCCTCAGATATTCACAGCAGTACCCAATGTGCTCAGGTGCCTTCCGAAAGCGGCTATAATAAGGTACCTCATCACAATGCACTAAATAATGCATATTATCCGGTGTACAGGGAAATGGCGGTGGGGAAATCAATCCTTAAAAGGTCAAAGACTCCTTTAACCCAGCAAATCTTCGGCCGATAAGTCTCCATTCAAATATCAGAGGTCTTTGAGAGGGTAATCTACAGAGCCCTGTCTAAATAGGTTGAGGACGAGAACATAATTCCGGATGACCAATTCGGTTTCAGGGCAGAGCATGACACTATACATACATGCCGCGTCCAAACTCCTCTCGAATATCAAATGGAATAAATAAAAGAACCAATGCACGGGTACAAGATTCAAGATTCAAGTAGTGAAAAATCAACTTCCAGAAATTCTTCTTATTCTTAGCGGGCGCTACAGTTCGGGGTGAACCTGGGCCTCAACCAACATGCCCCTCCATACAGCACGATCTTTCGCTAGCCTATTCCATTGCCGCACACCCAGTTGGCTGAGGTCCCCTTCCACCTGTGTGCGCCATCTTAAGTGCCGCCGTCCTCTGCTTCTTCGTCCCTCGGGGTTGGATTCAAAGACTCTCCGGGCTGGAGCTGTGGTGTCCATTCACTCTACATGGCCCAGCCATCTTAGGCGTTGAATCCGTAGACGCCTGACTAGACTCATGTCGCTGTACAGCCCGTAAAGTTCGTGGTTGAATCTTTTCCTCCATCCCCCGTCTACGTTTATAGGCCCGAAAATCACGCGCAAAATCTTTCTCTCGAACCGACCAAGGGCCTCCTCATCCGCTTTTGATAGTGTCCATGCTTCTGCGCCGTACAACAAGACCGGGATGATAAGGGTCGTATATAGAGTCAACTTTGTCGTTCGGGAGAGGGCTCTATTACTCAATTGCCTCCTGAGCCCAAAGAAACAGCTATTACTTACTTACTTACTTATCAGGCCTGCGATCCATGGAGGATCTGAGCCTGAGCTATAGCTGCCTTCCATCCTTGACGGTCCCGGGCACGCTGCTTCCAGTTGTCAAGACCAAGATGTTCTACATCCGCGATTACTTGGTCTTTATACCGGAGGTTCGGTCTTCCTCTTCTTCTCGAACCAGGAGGCTCGGAGTCGAAGACCCTCTTAGCTGGAGCGTTGATGTCCATGCGCTCGATGTGGCCGAGCCAGTGTAGTCGACGGATCCTTGCCTTCCGGACTACATCCACATCTTGGTACAGCTCGTAGAGTTCGCGGTTGTGTCTTCTTCTCCATTCACCTTCCTCACAGACAGGACCACATATCCGGCGCAGAATTTTTCTTTTGAAAGAACCCAAAATCAGCTCCGCTGTCCTGCTTATCGTCCAGCTTTCGGCTCCGTACAGCAAGATTGGCAGAATGAGCGTTTTGTAAAGCATGACTTTGGCTTTTCGAGTGAGGAGTTTTGACCCCAGTTGTTTGGACAAGCCGAAGTAGCAGCGGTTGCCAAGGGCGATTCTACGCCGGATCTCCACTGTAGTGTCATTTGTGGAATTTACGTTTGCCCCGAGGTGGACAAACTCCTAAACTACCTCGAAATTGTAGCTGTCAATTGTTATATTTTGTCCCAGGTGGCGAGCGACGGATTAGTTTTTGCTTGACAGCATGTACTTCGTTTTGTCCTCATTGATCTTAAGACCAATTCGTTTCGCCTGTTCTTCAATCGCCGTGAATGCTTCCACAATGCCGATAAAGTCGATTACCTTCCACCTTAACCGCTTTCCCACGACAAATCC
Source organism: Eumerus sabulonum (assembly GCA_951905685.1). Taxonomy (NCBI): domain Eukaryota; kingdom Metazoa; phylum Arthropoda; class Insecta; order Diptera; family Syrphidae; genus Eumerus; species Eumerus sabulonum. Next base: position 16,123,750 of record OX645060.1, read on the forward strand.
GCATCCCAGTAAGTGCAACCTTTTGTGACAGCTGTAATAAATGTCGCAATTGTTCTTCCCAATCATACCGTTTCCTATCCAGCGTATTTCCTGGATCGCAGTAATATCCGCCTTGTACTGCGTGAGGATTCTTTCTAGATTATGAGCAGCTCCGGGAGTGTACAGGGTTCTGACAGGCATCTTGCTCATTCATAACTTTTAGGTTTTTTTACGTGGACGGATTGTTAACCCGCCGCACAACCGCCATTCTGGTCGGGGTTTTTTTCGCTGCATACGTTTGTTCACCTCCCAACGGTTGTTGAAGAGGCTATCCAGAGGGCGCCGCGAGGAGGCCGTATGTCAACTTGACCCGGGCGTTTAAACAGGGATCGTTGCTGGCATCTCGCCAGGTTGAGAGCAATCAACAACTTTACCCTGTACGTCCGAGCCCATGCCCCCCAAAGAAACAGCGATTGGCAAGAGTAATTCTGCTTTTGATTTCGGAACTGATGTCGTTGTTCCAGGTCACTGCGGAGCCAAGGTAGACGAAGTCCTTAACTACCTCAAACTCATTTCTGGCAATGTAAACGTTCTGGCCGAGACGTCGGTGTTGAGCGTCCTTTTTTGATTACAGCATATATTTAGTTTTGCCCCCGTTTACCGCCTGACCAACTTTCGCCGCCTCGAACTCAATACTCGCAAACGCCTCATTGACATCTCGCTGTGATCTACCTATTATGTCAATATCGTCGGCGTATGCAAGGAGTTGCGAGGATTTGAAATAGATTGTGCCTCTTGTATTGGCCAGTGATTTTTGCACAATCATTTCCGATATGATGTTGAAGAAATCACACGACAGCGCATCGTGTTTCGACATCAAAACTATCGGTAAGGTGTTCACCGATTCGGATGGAGCAGCGAGCATTCTCCAAAGTCATCCTGCATAGTCTGACGAGTTTAGCAGGTATGTCAAAGGTAGGCATAGCGTCGTCTCTATTACGCTGTCGTATGCGGCTTTGAAGTCGACAAATAGGTGGTGAGTGTCGACTTGAAATTCATTGGTTTTCTCCAGTATCTGCCGTAATGTGAAGATTTGGTCGATGGTGGACTTCCCTGGCCTGAATCCGCACTGTTAAGGACCTATCAGCTTATTTACAAAAGGCTTCAGGCGTTCACACAAAACGGCAGAGAAGATTTTGTAGGCGATGTTAAGGAGACTTATTCCTCTATAGTTGGCGCAATCAGAGGGGTCTCCTTTCTTGTGGATCGGGCATACGTTGCTGAGACTCCATTCCTCGGGCATGCTTTCCTCTAACCATATCTTACGGATGAGCTGGTGCATGCTCCCAACCAGGTCATCCCCAGCTGCCTTGAAGAGCTCAGCAGACAGTCCGTCTGCGCCAGCAGCTTTATTCGACTTGAGCTTCGATATGGCAATCTTAGCTTCGTCGAGGTCAGAGTGACAGGATTCTCTGCGGTCTCCGTCGATTAGAAATGGATCATTCTGCTGACAGCGGTATATTGACTAACATCGCCGTTATACAGTCTGCAGAAGTGGTTTTTCCATATTCTCAGCATCGACTGCGATTCTACTACTAGGTGTCCGTTCTAACCTCTGCAGTCTTCCGTTCTGGCTTTATAGCCTTGACATGTTCGCTTTATCTGTTGATAAAACTTTCGAACGTCACGCCTGCAGTAATACCTCTCCAAATCCTCAATCGCGCGCTTCTCTGAGAAGCTTATGCTCTTCCCTTCTTTTTAACTCGTAGAGCTCACGAGCTGCTCTTGTTCTTTTATGCATCGAGGCCTTATATGCATCCTGCTTCGCTGTATGAATCCTCCTGCACTCGTCATCGAACCAGGTGTTTCTTGGTGGTGGAGCCTTGAAACCCAAAACTTCGGATGCAGAGCTTTTCAGGGCTTGTTTGCAAATGCTCCACTGCTGTTCTATTGATAGTGTGGAGGATTGAGGTGTATTGGAGAGCTTTAGGGAGATGCGATCGGTAAAAGCACGAGCGGTTTCTGGCGATAGTAGCTTTCCGACATCATAACTTTGTATTCTTACTCTACTCCGTTGCGTTCGTGATATCCGTAAGCGCATCTTGTCTACAACAAGATAGTTGGTCCGAGTCGATGTTAGCCCCTCGGAAAGTTCGAACATCAAGAATAGTGGAGGAGTGTCTGACGTCGATCGCGATGTGATCAATCTGGTTGGTAGTCGATTAATCAAAAGACTGCCAGGCGCCTTTGAGTATATCGAGGTGCGGGAAGCGCGTACTGACTAGAAGGAGATTTCGCCCCGTAGCAAGATCAATCAGCCTCTGTCCGTTATCGGAGGTGGTGTCGTGTAGGCTATGTTTGCCGATGACTCGTTCAAAGATGCTTTCCTTACCCAGCTTAGCATTGAGGTCTCCTAGTACAATTTTGATGTCATAGCTGGGACATTGGGCATACGTTCTGTCTAGGAGATCGTATAACTCATCTTTGGCAGAATCATCCTTGTCTTCCGTGGGGGCGTGGACGCAGATCAGGCTGATGTAAAAAGTGTTGCCTTGATACGGATTGTTATGAGGCTGTACGAACTTGTAAATACTTTCCTAATTTTTAAGTTTACATTGTACATATTTTATTTCAATCTTTGTAACGGGAGCTACTGTGTGACAGAGATTATTCGAATCCCCTTTATCGTGGGAATTGTTTTGTAAGCAACGACGAATGCTCGGATTACGTCTAGTGAACCGCAAACATCAATTGTTCTCACAGTAGCTCATCGAGTGATAATTATGCGTTGTACCTACGCAAGGTGGAAAATAAAGTCATTATTAATTTTGACACTGAAGGCAACGGTTGAACATCTCTTTTACTATACATTTTTTGGCGACCGTGACAGGACACTACTAAAAGAATTTAGTGTGCCTGAATATTAACAGAAAAGCAGTGTGTTTAAAATTATAATCAATCATACATTAACTTGAGTGTCTGGTCTTTAACAAACATTTATCTTCTCAAGCCAAAAAATGTATAGTAAAAGAGATGTTCAACCGTTGCCTTCAGTGTCAAAATTAATAATGACTTTATTTTCCACCTTGCGTAGGTACAACGCATAATTATCACTCGATGAGCTACTGTGAGAACAATTGATGTTTGCGGTTCACTAGACGTAATCCGAGCATTCGTCGTTGCTTACAAAACAATTCCCACGATAAAGGGGATTCGAATAATCTCTGTCACACAGTAGCTCCCGTTACAAAGATTGAAATAAAATATGTACAATGTAAACTTAAAAATTAGGAAAGTATTTACAAGTTCGTACATACACCCCTCCTTGGAGGTTCTTAACCTTCAATTCAAATATTGGCTTCAAAGCGAGGAACTGTTCTTCGTTGAGCTGGAATCGGCCCTTTCTGATGTCGGCGTCGGCAATAATATACTATTACTCCAATGGTAATCGACAGCAGCAGGTAGCTCAAACTGTAGTGATGGTAATCGTGTATGTTCAATTGCGGTTCTTCGGGTGCTCTCATGTCTTTCTTAAGGTCTTCTATTTCCTGTGTGATATTTTTAAATTGATCATGTTCAATGGTGCTTACCTTCAATGGGGGGACAAGGTCTTTTGTGAAGTTATGGTTTTCGATCCAGTTGTTGATTTTTGCACTCGGAACGAACGAGTTAGATATAACTGTTTTTAAGTTTGAGCGTCCGGTTATAATCGTGTTTCCAACTTTAAGAGTGCACATCTCTTTGAATTCTATCACTCCATTGCCTGCTAAGGCGATGCTGCTTGTAACTCCATTGCAAATGAGTAGACCTGTGGAATTAGTAATCAATGAAAATAGCCAGCTGTTAGTTTCTTTGAGTGCGATCCAACGATTTTGAGATGGTATTTCGTTTAAGATGCAATCGGCCAATGCATTATTTTCATGATTCATCAAGGCCATTTCACATACTTGCAAATTGTGTTGATGGATATTAGTTGGAACAATCTGAGTACAGAGATGGGTTCTCGCAGCTATAAGCTTGCAAGATGAGAATTCAAACTCTGTTAATCTAAAAAATTTGTCTCTTGCTAATGTAACTGCAAGGTATGGTTTAGGTATATCCACTAGGAGGCTGATGTTGTAGTGAATGATGGGTAATGGAATTAGATTGAACATCTGGAATTCTTGGTCGTCAGCTAATGGTATGAGCATTTCAAAAACGATTGAATCATGAAGTGTCCGTCCCCTGGCTGTTATTATTTTAAACATGTCCAAAACTGAAACATTAGGTAATCTCAAAGTTGATGGGAGGTTTCCTTGAATAAGCTGCAGCTGGTCATTGAGTTGCCTTGGTGTGATAAGCTGAGGGTTAATTTTTGCATGATTCAAGTCAAGTATAACATCAAGTAGAATATCTTGAGTGCGCTGAAAGTTGGATAAAATCATAATTAAATAAGACGTAAGCGATACAAAGTGTTGGTTTGTGCCAATGTTATCTTGCTGTTTTTCGATTACATTAAACGTCCTGGCCAAATATGTGTTCAGTGTCTGGAATTGCCTTTTGACTTCCAATGAATTTTGCCTCAAAATATTAACAGTGGAATCTGAAATGGAACTTTGTTTTTCAATGAGAGCAGCTAAGTGAGTTTCATGTTTATTCGCCAAGTTGATCTGATTTTGAATGTGTTGAGCCTCTTCTTGATCAAGGATGCCAAACAAACTATGTGCTACACTACCAACAAAATCGAATGGAGACCTGCGATGTCGAATCGCTGCCCGACTTGAAGTATTAAACCCGTGAATGAATTCGTTATTTTGATCAATGATAGCTACTCTTTGTCGAAAAATGTCAACCGTCGAATGACAGTAATAAATCTTGTCCGTTTTATCTGTCGTGCAAGCTTTTTCCAGTTCATTTATATACGTTTTAATTTCATTTAATTCTAACCAATAATTGGTAAGATTGTAAAAAACATAAAGGCTCCAAAAATTGTTGACGATTCGAAGAGTTCCAATGTCTTCAAAGTAGATTCCGATTGCATTATCGAGCTGATTTGTAAGGACGTGGTTGTCTGTGTATGTTGTGTTAACTGGTCCAACCAACATTGCAATCAAAAATGACACCAATAAAGTTCCCGTTCTAACCTTGCCGTTTCTGAGTTTCCGTGATGTTGGTTCTCGTTCATTTCTTAGATATGGCTCTTTCTCATGCTCATCTGCTGGAGACTCCGCCTCAGCTGTTTCTTCTAACGGCAGAGGACACAAGTTATGAATAGCTCGCTGGAGAACTCCTCCTTGGGTCTTAATGTTAGCAACACGAACCAATCCATCGTTTCCTTTGATAACTTCTAGTACACGTCCCAACTTCCATCTTGTTGGTGGCATATTAGATTCCTTTAATAAAACAAGAGTGTTTGGCTTCAAGTTTTGGGATTCAGTTTTCCACTTAGTTCGTTGTTGTAAGTTATGTAAGTACTCACTCGACCATCTCTTCCAAAAAGACTGTTGAACATGCTGGATTTGTCGATATTTATTTAGAGAACTTACCCTTTTATCAGTGACATCGGGCTCAGCTATTGAAAGGAGTGGCGCTCCTATCAGAAAATGTCCAGGGGTAAGAGCTTCTAAATCATTTGGATCCGATGAAATTGGCGTCAAGGGTCTTGAATTGAGTATAGCTTCTATTTGAATTGTGATCGTGGTGAGCTCTTCATATGTTAACGAAGCCTCACCCAGGTGTTTAACCAACAATCCCTTAGCAGATTTTACAGCTGACTCCCAGAGTCCCCCGAAGTGCGGAGAACGGGGAGGAATAAATTGCCAATTAATTCCCGCCTGAATACATGATGATTGAATGGCTGACTCCATTCTCTTTGACTGCATAACTTCTTTAAGCTCCTTAAGTTTATTGTTTGCACCAACAAAATTAGTTGCATTATCGCAGAAGATAGTGTGGCACAATCCTCGTCTGCCTACAAACCTCTTAAGGCAGTTTATGAACGATTCAGTGGAGAGATCTCCAACAACTTCTATATGGATTGCCTTCGTTGAAAAGCACACAAAAATTGCTAAATAAGATTTTGAAGGAGTCTTACCCCTGATTTTGTAGTGTGATTTTATAGGGCCAGCAAAGTCCACTCCTGTGTAGTAAAATGGGCGAGATGGTGTTACTCTTTGCATAGGTAAATCGCCCATCAACTGTGCTATGGATGTTGGTCTTGATTTCGCACATATGATACACTTTCTGATCACTGATCTTGCTTCTCTTCCAATGCTTAGTATCCAATACCGTTGTCGTGAAATTGCTACAAGAGCCCTGTGGGATACATGTAAGTTTGTTCTATGTATGTTTTCCAAAAGCAGCCTTGTAACGATGTTGTTCTTCGGCAGTAGTATTTGGGTTTTTGCATCCGGCAAAAGTGCAGAATTTGCTAATGGAGCACATGCTGAACCGTAAGTCAATGTGTTAAGCTTATATGCCTTCAGAGGTTGATTGCTGTGAAATCTCCAAAGAATTAGTTGAAAGGCTCTATCTTCTGGCCTTACTAATACCTGTCGGTACATTTTGCTTACGTCTGCTGTAAATGCATACCTTTCTAACCTGAAATTAATAATTATTGCAAACAAGTCATTCTGGACTGTTGGCCCTACGCCAAGAACATCATTGAGAGAAACTCCAGATGTCGTTTTTGCTGAACAATCAAAGACCACACGCAATGCTGTTGAGGAGCTTTCTGGCTTCAGCACACAATGATGCGGAATGAAATAATGATTTTGTGGAATCTCATCCTTCTCGATCGGACTCATGTGGCCTAATTCCTCGTATTCTAGCAGGAACTGAGAATAAAGTTCACGCAATTCATTATCTCCTTCAAATCGTCGTTCTAATGAAAGAAATCTTTTCCGTGCCTTTTCGAGAGATGCACCTAAACAAGTCGGATTCCTTTTGAAAGGAAGACTTACCATAAATCTTCCATTTGACAAAGTTTTTGTGTTCGATTTAAAATGTTCCTCACAGTTATGTTCTTCATTACTCATACGTTTCACTTCCGTCTCATGGGTTGCGTACTCCCAGAATCTACTCACCAGTTTCTCTAATGAAGATAGAGATGGCTTCGTGGCAATGGTGCAAACAACATTTGAGTTTGTAGCCTGTATGCCACCCGCGACAATCCATCCTAGTTTTGTGTTACGGAGTTTAGGAAGCTGAGGTCCAATAGTTATTTCCCCTGGGAGAAGAAGATCGAAAAACAACTCAGCACCAATAAGCATATCTATTTTTTGATTAGACATGAATCCTGGATCAGCCAATTGAATGTGGATAGGGATATTCCAATTTCCTGATTGAACCTCACGTAGCTGGTAATCTGTAATCCTAGCCATTATGTTTGCTTCAATACTTGCCTTGAAACTTGAATTGTGTGCTTGAAAAGTGAGTCCTATTGCAAATTGTGTTTTTGTGCCATGTCCTCCTATGCCGCTTATTGAATTTTCTGATTGATACTTTGGAAGACCCAGTGCTTGTGCAAAAGCTGCAGTCACAAAATGGATTTGCGATCCTGAGTCTAACAAAGCACGACAAGTAAGCCATGTTCCGCATGCGGACTTGACATTAATTAAGGCTGTTGCTAGATAAACTTGGCGTGATTTATTTCTCGAATAGCTAGCTGCATTGGCTGCTTGAGCTTCTCTTCTTTGAACTAGCTGATGCTGCTGATTACTTATGGAATTCGTATAATGGTTGGTTGATTGACCTTCCCCCCTTTGAGCTGATTGCACCAATGGTTGAGCTAGTTGCTGCTGTTGACCACCTATGGAATGATTATGGTTATTAATTGGTTTTGTTTTCAAAGATTGCCTTGAATCTTTTTGATAGTGTAGGAGAGTATTATGTTTGCCATTACAACTTTGGCATCCTCTCGAGTGACATGTGTTGGAGGCATGTCCCGACCTAAGACAGTTTCGGCAAATTCCAAGACGTTGAACAGCTCTCTCACGATCGCCACCTGAAAGAGATAAAAATGTCTTACAGTTAAATATTTTATGGTTACCTGAGCTGCACATTAGGCAGCCATCAACTTTAGCTGCTATAACTGTTGTGGGCTTCCTTCTATCGTCTGCACTATTAATTGTTTCAAGTGTCTGAAACCGGGATTCAATGAACTTCAGCAATTCTGTTAGCGAAGGACTGCATCTCGGATCAATCAACGATTGCTCAAACAGCGTCCTGCTTTCCTTATCCAGTTTCTTCAGTATTAGATGAACTACTATGGGGTCCCAGTCATGAGCTTGATATCCCAGATTAGTAAGTGCCTGGATACCTTCCTTTGTATTGTCGTGAAGTTTCCGTAAGCTTGATGCAGTTCCTGATGCTGATGGTTGCTGTAGTAGCTTATCCAACTGTGCTGACAATAGAAGCCGTTTATTGTCGTATCTATCAATCAGAGTCTTCCAAGCTGTTTCAAAGTTGTTGTCTGTAGCCGGAAATCCTTGTATTAAGCTTAGCGCTTCTCCTGTTAGATTAGCACGGAGAAAATAAAGTTTTTGAGCAAGTGGTATAGGTTGTTCAAGGATCATTGGTTTAAACAGATCGTGAAATTGGCGCCACTTAAGGTAATTTCCGTCGAACTTGGGCAACTCAATTTTCGGTAGCTTTAACGTAGTACTTGATGGTTGATCCTGTGTAACTCTTACTAGAACCTCACTTAATCGCAACTCCAACTGCTCTTGAAGATGGAAATATGTTTCGATATCTTCTTCTTTTAATTCACCATCCATTCGCCGATACATAATTTTTAATTCTTCAAAATTCTCCTTGATATTGTTTACCTTAACGTTGAACATCTGGGGGTTGGTGTCTTTCAAATTTGGTGCACACTTATCCAATGATGTTTGGAAATGTTTTGAAAGCACCTTAAATCTTTCTCTAGTGGAAAGTGTGTTTGTCTTTGAAGATTGAATGTCCTGATGCCTTTGTTTCGCTTCAGGTGGATTCATCTTTGTTGCTGTTGATGATGGTGTGACCGATGATCCTGATGGCGGTGTTGCTGGTGACTCCTCCTGGATCTGGTCTGCGTCCCGTCCTTGCAAATTCATTAATCGAGTGATAATGTCTGACTTCATGTTTTCGTACACCTTCTGAATCTCGTCGTAGTACCCCTTAGCGAAATATTCATGTTGTATCGAGTCCGCATACTTATCTCGAATTTCACTGTCGTTGGTGTCGAAACAGTCCCACAAGTTTTCTAATTTTTCCCTCCTTTCATGTAATTTTTTCATGGTTTTGCGACTGTCACTATCCTTCCCATAGTTTCGAGCGAGGATGCAGATCTCCTTTCCTACTTGCTCTTGCAGGTCAGTTAATTCCTCTAGTGTTCGAACCATGATGATTGATAATTTGTATGAAGCGTCTGTGTATATTTAAGTCTATTTTTGTTAGGGCTTAACACTGTGCACTAGAATTCAGTTAGTTAATGAGCACTGAAAATTGAATACACGACACAACAAATGATTTGGTATATCTTTGGTTGAGAAGATAAATGTTTGTTAAAGACCAGACACTCAAGTTAATGTATGATTGATTATAATTTTAAACACACTGCTTTTCTGATAATATTCAGGCACACTAAATTCTTTTAGTAGTGTCCTGTCACGGTCGCCAAAAAATGTATAGTAAAAGAGATGTTCAACCGTTGCCTTCAGTGTCAAAATTAATAATGACTTTATTTTCCACCTTGCGTAGGTACAACGCATAATTATCACTCGATGAGCTACTGTGAGAACAATTGATGTTTGCGGTTCACTAGACGTAATCCGAGCATTCGTCGTTGCTTACAAAACAATTCCCACGATAAAGGGGATTCGAATAATCTCTGTCACACAGTAGCTCCCGTTACAAAGATTGAAATAAAATATGTACAATGTAAACTTAAAAATTAGGAAAGTATTTACAAGTTCGTACAGAGGCGTTCGCTCACATGCCGTAAGCTTAGGACTTTTTGCCTTAGTCCACCTCGAACAACAAATCGACTATATCCACATCTTTGTACAGCTCGTAGACAAGACTGAATAACCGGCGCAGAATTTTTCTTTCGAAAGAACCCAAAAGCAGCTCCGCCGTGCGAGTTATCGTCCAGCTTTTGGCTCTCTACAACAAGACTGGCAGTATAAGCGTTTTAGAAAGGATGACTTTGGTTCTTCGAGGGAGGAGTTTCGACCAAGTTGTTTGGACAAACCGAAGTCGTAACGGTTGCCAAGGGCGATTCTAGCCGGATCTCCACTGTGGTGTCGTTTGTGGAATCTACGTTTGCCCCGAGGTAGACAAACTCCTTAACCACCTCGAAATCATAGCTGTCAATCGTTATATTTTGTCCCAGTTGGCGAGAACACGCGATGACGAACTTGTAGAAGATAGTGCCTTCCCTGTTGACGCTTGCCCGTCGCACTATCTGCTCCAGCACCAGGTTGAAGAAGTCACATGACAGCGCATCTCCTTGCCGAAATCCGGTGCATGTTTCGAATGGTTCCGAGGTCCTAGAACCGAGTTGCACGGTGCATCGCGTATTTTTTAGCGTGGCGCGACACAACTTGATCAGTTTTCCCGGAATCCCTAATTCGGTCATCGCACCAAACAGTCCTTCACGATGAATGCTGTCGTATGCGGCTTTGAAATCGATGAAAAGATGGTGAGTATCGATTCGAAACTCGTCGGTTTTTTCCAGGATTTGTCGAAGTGTGAATATTTGGTCTATAGTCGATTTGCCGGGCCGGAAGCCGCACTGGTAGCTGCCGATTAGTGCGGTGCAAAAGGGCTTTAGACGTTCACACAGTACGCTGGACAGGATCTTGTATGCGTCATTGAGCAAGGATATACCTCTTTGGCTCCTGCAAGAGATAGGATCGCAAAGAGAGCTGATATTCCAGTCCAAATTCTACAGACGGTCTGGCGAACGCTCCCTATCAGAACATCGCCGTCAGCCTTGAAGAGCTCTGATCGCATGCAATCTGAGACTGCGGCCTTGTTGTTCTTCAGCTTTTGAATAACTCTACCAAACTCTTCTATGCTGGGTGGGGTGCTTAAATACATCCATTATTCCCTGCGGGTCGGTGACATGATTACCCTCGAAATTTCGAAAAGCCTGGGTGTCTTTCTTGAAGCCTCCTGCAAGGCTTTTAGCTTTCTTATAAAGTGTATGTATGTATGTTGGCGTCACAGCCCATGAAGGACCAGAGCCAAGCTTCTCTCAATCACCCATGTTGTGTGTGATTCTATTTTTCACACAGGTGAAAGGGATCTACAGCTTAATGCCGATTCCGAACGGCGTGAGTCGAGAAGCTTTTCACGGCAAGTATACTACGGGGGGTTTTGCCAGTACCCCGCCGAGGACGAACGCCGCGAAATAAACACTCGATGGCGTTGGTGTTATCGGGATCCGAACTCGCTCATCTTTCTTCAGAGTCTAACACACTAACCACTGCGCAACGGCGCCCTTATATTCTTATAAAAGGCCCATCTTTTTTGCGTGTCCCTAGACTCTTCGATGCTGTCGTAAGCGGCTTTGAAATCGATGAAAAGATGGTGTGTATCGATTTGAAACTCGTTGGTCTTTTCCCGGATTTGTCGAAGTGTGAAAATTTGGTCTATAGTTGATTTGCCGGGCCGGAAGCCGCACTGTTAGCTGCCGATTAGTGCGGTGCAAAATGGTTTTAGACGTTCACACAATACGCTGGACAGGATCTTGTATGCGACATTGAGCAGGGATATACCTCTATAATTCTTACAAGAGGTAGGATCGCCTTTTTTGTGGATGGGGCAAATAGAGCTGGTATTCCAGTCGTCGGGCATGCTCTCATCTTCCCAAACTCTGCAGATGATCTGGTGCATGCTCCCTACCAGAACATCGCCGCCAGCCTTGAAGAGCTCTGATGGCAAGCCATCTGAGCCTGCGGCCTTGTTGTTCTTCAGCTTCTGAATAGCTGTGCCGACTTCTTCTATGCTGGGTGGGAGGACTACTTCAGCGGCTGGAGTTGGGATTTCCTCAGTCCCTACCACTCTCTCTTGGTCATGCTCGTTAAGCAGCTGCTGGAAGTGCTGCTTAAATACATCCACTATTCCCTGCGGGTCGGTGACAAGATTACCCTCGCAGTTTCGAAGAGCCAGGGTGCCCTTTTTGAAGCCTCCTGCAAGGCCTTTGGCTTTCTTGTAAAAGGCTCGTATTTTATGTCTATCCCTAGACTCCTCGATATCCTTGAGCTGGGAGGACGCCAAGATTCTTTTCTTTAGTCGGAGCAGTTTTTTCTCTGCCCTTCTTCTGGCTCGGTAATCCTCTCGCGCTGCCCTGGTTTTCCGCTGCAGCGCCTTTTGGTATACCTCGTCGGTTGCTGCCTTTTTGTGCTCCCGCTTGCCATCATACCACGGGTTTCTTGGCGGGTCTCGGCTACTTCCTGCATGGCTGAGCGGCAATGCAGCCACATATTGTTGACAATTGTGTTCGACGTAGGCATACCAGGTAGCCTTTCGCTCCGTTGCTCCCTGTAGACTCTGGTAAACTCCGGTGTACTCAGGCGTCCAATATCGACGCCTATTGGACAGGGCGCAGTAATGAGGATTCTTCCCAGTTTATGAGTGTACAGAGTTCTCTCGCAAATCGTGTTTCTTTTTCGCGCCATGTCCTGTTCGAAAATCCGTCCGTTTATCCGAGGCGTTTTGCTAATTCAATTATGTACCTACTGAAAAGCACCGGTAGACTACCGGTTCCAAGACTACAATACAAATCAAATGATCGAATGCAATTCAATTTCCATGTCTACGTCCAAGTTCAATAGAGGCTCTTACTCGGACCTGTCAGTTTAATTAAATTTTCACTTCACTAACCGACAATCCCATTAAAATCTTTCCAAAGCCACGCTATTAATCGAACCCTGCTACACAACAATGCATGTTTGGTTCGTTATGTTCCCATCGCTATTGTACTAACTCCGTCCTGTCCCTCTGCCAATTGAATTCATTCCGGACGCAAATATCTCAATGAATATCGACGCGGTGGTGCATCGATTAATTGAGTCTCAATCCGTTCATTACGTATCAGCCTGGGAAGCTCATCCATCGTGTCGTTCATCAGTTAATGGAAAACCTGTTGCAGTTCCTCACAAAGCTAGAAATTTGTATCGTAAAATCCGGTGAAATCAGACATGAGATTTCCCGTCAGTTTCAGTGGAATGTTATGTAGTATATCGGATGCATCGTATCTGTGTCGAGTAGCTAGCTATGAGCGGTACAGAGATTTCTGTTAATTGCTACGCCCGCATCAGTATATGCGAGTCTCAGTGTTCGTCGTCTTCGTCGAATGAACATGAGAATCCAAGTCAAGGTTTTCCATGGAATGCAAATCGACGAGTTTGTTGGCACCGACTCCAACACGCATGTGTGCGTGTACTATGCCATATCTACAGGTGCTTGACAGGAGATTTCCCTCTGTTCGCAAACTAGAAACCATTTAGTGCAGTGCAATCTCTTCGTAATAGATTTTCAAGGTGGCAAGTTCAATTACTCGTCTCGTACGCTCCCAGTACATTGTGCTCGGGCTTACGGACGGTTGGGGGTGATCAGAATCCGAGCATCTATGTACTCGTGTACTGCTTCAAGCTCGAAGTGATGGGAAATTATTTCGTGGAAATGTCTCAAAGTATCTCGTTCGCTCTCTTGGACGTCCCTCTCTTCGGTCTCTGATAAAAAGCAATCCGAGATAAGAAAAGAAACGTATTCGTTGCCGTCATTGCTCAGATCGGCAAATGACAATACCGCTAAATACGAACGTACGACGACGACGACGTTTTCTTATTCTGATAAGCGGAAGACTAAGGCGACACAGTGGCGCGTACTGTGTTGTTGTTGTTTCTTTTCAAATTCTTTGCATAACGCTCGAAGTACGACATCCTATCGTATCGCCGCAGCCGTAAAAGGTTCAACGAAATTGCCAATTAATGCACTTACAACAGCGCTTACGAACTTTGGCCGCTTTACTGGCATTTTCTTTCTTTTCCTTTGCTGCTTTCGAGCAAGACTTTATCTTATTTTATTAAAAATGCATGTATCTACTCATATACGAATGTATCTCAAGTGTGTGACATTTTGGACGTCGTTGAGGCATAGTTGATGTTGTTTACCGCTTTAGTGCCCGATGCAAATTAGTGAATGATTTGTGCATTGAATCATGCTGTCGCTGTTCTTCGTTCTTTCTTTCCTGTGATTTATGATGTGATTCACTTATGATTGATCTTTTGGCTCCTGTAGGCCGGCTGCCTCCTTCAGCTTCTGGAATTTAGTCTACAGTCAAAGGGCAATACACTTCTGGTTATGTGCATTTATATCACGATGCTACACTACCTGCTCGAAAAAGTACGACTATCAGTTTTGGTTTTAGGAGAACTTTGATTTTGGCCAGACTTTGGTTTCAGGAGGACTATGGTTTTAGGGGAAATTTGGCTTGACGACCCCTAAAGGCTTGATTAACATTTACGATTATAGACTGAAGCTCCAGAAAATGCTTCAGCCCACTATATCAATGTCTAGTCAATGAAGCTGAAGTAGGTATCGAGTCGCTATTATTCTGTGCGATAACGTCCAAGCCTCAGCGCCGTAGAGGAGGACCGGGATGATTAAGGTTTTGTAGAGGGAAACCTTAGTTTTTCGAGAGAGGGCTCTACTACTCAATTGTCTCTTGAGCCCGAAGAAGCAGCGATTGGCAAGAGTTATTCTGCGTTTTATCTCAGCGCTGGTGTCGTTGCTGCTTGTCACTATCGAGCCAAGGTAGACGAAGTCCTTGACAACTTCAAAAATATAGCTGCCGAAGGTGACGTTCTGACCAAGACGTCGGTGTTGTGCGTCTTTCTTGGATGACAGCATATATTTGGTCTTGTCCCCATTTACCTTTAGACCCGCTTCTGCTTCAATGCTTGTGAACGCCTCACTGACGTCTCGCTTTGTTCGTCCAATAACGTCAATGTCATCTGCGTAGGCAAGCAATTGTGTGGACTTGAAGTAGATCGTACCTCTTGTATTGGCCGCAGAGTCCCGCACGACCTTTTCAAGAATAATGTTGAAGAAATCACATGACAGTGCGTCACCCTGTCTAAAACCCTTTTTAACATCAAAGGGGTCGGTTAGTTCACCTCCGACCTTAATGGAGCAGCGAGAGTTCTCCATAGTCATCCTGCACAGTCTGACGAGTTTGGCAGGAATGTTAAAACATGACATGGCTCTGTATAGCTCGTTTCTATAAACACTGTCATACGCGGCTTTAAAGTCGACGAAAATATGGTGCGTGTCGACCCGGAAATCATGGGTCTTCTCCAAGATCTGCCGTAGTGTAAATATTTGGTCTATCGTGGATTTTCCTGGCCTGAAACCACACTGGTAGGAACCTATCAGATTGTCCACGAGCGGTTTCAGGTACTTACACAGTACGGCGGAGAGGATCTTGTACGCGATGTTCAGGAGGCTTATCCCTCTGTAATTGGCGCAGTCATAGGGGTCTCCTTTCTTATGGACCGGACAAACGATACTGAGATTCCATTCATCGGGCATGCGTTC
Organism: Eumerus sabulonum; assembly: GCA_951905685.1. Lineage (NCBI taxonomy): Eukaryota > Metazoa > Arthropoda > Insecta > Diptera > Syrphidae > Eumerus > Eumerus sabulonum. Next base: position 16,139,299 of record OX645060.1, read on the forward strand.
TTCCGACCATATCTTGCAGATGAGTTGGTGCATGTTCCTAACCAGCTCATCGCCAGCTGCTTTAAACAGCTCCGCGGGTAGTCCGTCTGCTCCAGCAGCTTTATAAGACTTAAGTTTCGATATCGCTGTGTTAACATCGTCTAGGTCGGGTGGACGGGATTCTCCTTCGTCTTCGTCCATTGTGAATGGTTCGCTCTGCCTGACGGCGGCATTTTGACTATCATCGCCGTTATACAGTCTGCAGAAGTGGTCCTTCCATAATCTCAGCATCGACTGTGACTCCACTACTAGGTGTCCGTGCTCATCCCTGCAGGCTTCTGCTCTGGCTTTATAGCCTTGGCATGTTCGTTTTACTTTCTGGTCAAATTTTCGAACGTCTCTCCATCTCCTCGATCTCGCGCTTCTCGTGCTCCTTCTTTTTCCTTCTCAGAAGCGCATGCTCCTCCCTCCTTTTCTGTTCATAGAGCTCGCGGGCAGCTCTCGTCCGTCGATGCAATGTGGCCATGTATGCATTCTGTTTCTCTACATGGGCCTGTCTGCACTCATCATCAAACCAGGGGTTTCTCGACGGTGGTGGCTCGAAACCGAGTACATCTGAGGCGGCCTCTCTAATGGCTTTCTGACAACGACTCCATTGCTGTTCTATGGTTTCTGCAGATTGCATCGGGACCTGAGAGAGCTTGAGGGAGACTTGATCGGCGAAGGTTCTGGCGGTCCAGGGCCTCTACGGAAACTAGAAAACATTGGCGAAAATTCGCAATCATCGGACCGGACGGGCGTCCACTGGCGAGTAAAAGTGTAGTCAGATACCTCGGGATCTGGCTGGATCAGTATCTATATTTTAACAAAAATGTAGATGCTGCTCTGGAAAGAGCCCGGGGCGCTTTCGCCCTGACAAGATGGCTGTTTCACTACAGCCAACTTGATTCTAGGGCCTTAATCAGGCCTATGATTGCCTATGGTTGTCCCGTGTGTTTTAATGTGAGCGCAAGCTTAATGGAAAGGATTCGGGTGTTTGAGAGACAATGTCTGAGGACTTGTCTTGGACTACACAGAACACCAGAGTCTGAGTACAGAAAGTTCTATCCCAACGGGGTCTTATCCGATAAGGCAAGGACTTTACGGATAGATAACTTTCTGATTAAACTGATTCGAGGTCACATTGCAAGGGCAATGACTTCGACCAATAACCTGATCTCTGGGGCTTACTACCCCAATTCTATGTATCAAAAAAAGTGCGTCTGAATGGCTTTGTGCCTCCGGAAGCATTTTTTTTTTATTTTGATAATTGTGGGCTGATCCAGGATAGATTGGCGGTACCGCTAATCTTCCATGTGGCCCGTAATTCTGTGGAGCGGCGGATCCTTTACGAACCTGACGTCGTGCTCTGTGAGCCCAAGCGCCTCAGGTTCAGTAGAGCGGTTTCTCGCCGAGATAGAGAAGACGTTGTCCGACAGCATCAACGCTTTTGGTGGCTAACGGACTCCGTCGTGGAATCTTTTAATATAGCCTCTACAAGGCAGGTTCGTCGAACGCCCTTGGCGGACTTCGATAGGGTAGGCTAAGGTAGCTTCTATGTAAGTGTTGGGCAAATAGACTTCCCTGGTATGAATCCACACTGATAAGGACCTATCAGCCTATTTACAAAAGGCTTCAGGCGTTCACACAAAACGCCAGAGAAGATTTTTTAGGCTATGTTAAGGAGACTTATTCCTCTGTAGTTGGCACAGCCAAACAGTCTCCATTCTTGTCGATTGGGCAAACGATGATAAGACAGATGAACGGGTACATACTCCTAGCCAGGTCATCTCCAGCTGCTTTGAAGAGCTCAGCAAACATCCGTCTGCGCAAGCAGCTTTATTCGACTTGAGCTTCGATATGGCAATCTTAACTTCGTCGAGGTCAGAGTGACAGGATTCTCTGCGGTCTCCGTCGATTAGAAATGGATCATTCTGCTGACAGCGGTAAATTGACTAACATCGCCGTTATACAGTCTGCAGAAGTGGTTTTTCCATATTCTCAGCATCGACTGCGATTTTACTATTAGGTGTCCGTTTTCATTCCTATAGGCTTCCTTGGCATGTTGGCTTTATTTGTTGATAAAACTTACGACCGTCATGCCTGCAGTAACACCTATCCAAGTCCTCAATCGCGCGCTTCTCGTGCTCTTTCTTCTTTCTTCTAAAAAGCTTTGCTCCGCTCTTCTTTTTGAATCGTAGAGCTCACGAGCTGCTCTAGTTCTTCTATGAAGTCAAGCTTTTAATGCCTTCTGCTTTGCTGTGTGATTCCTCCTGGACTCGTCATCGAACCAGGTGTTTCTTCGTGGTGTAGCCCAAAACTTCAGAAGCAAAGCTTGTTTGCAAAGGTTCCACTGTTGTTCTATTAACTGCGGGGAGGGTTGAGTTGTATGGGAGAGCTTTAGGGAGACGCGATCGGTAAAGTCACGAGCGGTTTTTGGCGTTAGTAGCTTTCCAACGTCATAACTTTTGCATTCTAACTCTACTCCGCTGCGTTCGTGATATCCGTAGGCGCATCCACTACAAGATAGTGGTCCGAGTCGATGTTAGCCCCTCGGAAAGTTCAAACATCAAGAATAGTGGCGGAGTGTCTGACGTCGATCGCGATGTGATGAATCTGGTTAGTGATTGATTGATCTGGTGACCACTAGGTGCCTTTGTGTATATTGAAGTGCGGGAAGCGCGTACTGGCTAGATGGAGATTCTGCCCCGTAGCAAGATCAATCAGTCTGTGTCCGTTATCGGATGTGGTGTCGTGTTCAAAGATGCTTTCCTTACCCAGCTTAGCATTGAAGTCTCCTAGTACAATTTTGATGTCATAGCTGGGACATTGGGCATACGTTCTGTCTAGGAGATCGTAGAACTCATCTTTCTTGGAGTCATCCTTGTCTTCCGTGGGGGCGTGGACGCAGATCAGGACGATGTTAGAAAATTTTGCCTTGATACGAATCGTTATGAGGCGCTCGCTCACATGCCGAAAGCTTAGGACATTTTGCCTTAGTTCACCTCGAACAACAAATCGGCATCCGAATAATCGTTGTTCCTCTCTCTATAGCAGTCGCCGTACTAGATGATGGAGTTTTTAATCCGCTTTTTATCCTGTCCATTCCATAGCATTTCCTGGATGGCCAGGGCGTCCGCAAGTTGTTCCGCTGCACGTGGTTTGTTTAGGGACCTAACATTGTCCCTTTTTCGTTTCTTGCAAGGGTCGTCAACAGTAATCCGGTCCGTTTTATCCGAGACTTGACTTCTGTTTTGTTTCCTCTTCCGTTAGTAACTCCCATGGTCAGGAAATTCCCAGAGTCGGAGGCTCTTATTCGCTTTTTTTTTTTTTTTTTTTTTGCGGACAAGGAGCCTTTGTTAGTCTTTTACCATCCTCGTCTTCCTTCCACTCGTATAGAAAGTTAAATGAGTTCGTCGTTTCTTCTCTTTCAGATCCTTTTCCCATTGATTTTCTCGAATATGCTTGGCAAAGTGGACATCGAAGCCAACGTGGCCGGTGGCGGGCCATCAGGTCAAGCTGGTGCAATACGTTGGGGTATCGCTATGTGCCTTCGAAGCTTCGTCGACCAGGATATGGTCGAGCAAATGCGATTGGGTGAGCTCTATTTCATTGTTCTTCCTTTTTCTCCGTCTAACGATTTACTATCTTTACAGCTGGGTTGCTAACTCGTGACTACCGTCGCCGCGAGAGGAAGAAGTTCGGCCAAGAAGGTGCACGTAGGAAGTATACATGGAAGAAACGATAAAGGACACGCATGTCCTCCCTCAGCACACGGCTATATAGTTATTAAAACCAATTGTAATAAAAACAAACAAATTCACTTTATTCCCTTCTTAAATCGCCTTCACATCTTGGTCAAGGGCTTTAGTCCGAGCAGTTTCATTCCGCAGCCAAGTACCTCACGCGCTACCGCGAACAACAGCAGTCGATTGATTTGAACCTCCTTCACTGGTTCCCCCTTGACTTTGAGACGCTTCAGAGCTTTACTGGTCGAATTACTGGAAGAAGGGTAGACCAATTGGTTAATAGCAAGTGATGGCAATTAGGGAATTGCCAGAATTACCACAGGGAAAACAAATACGTAACCAATACGCACGCTTCCAGACTCTCGGCAGCTTTGACAATGGACTGATGAAATCGTGCTATTTCGACAATTAATTCCAACGCTTCCGGTTCTTGTAGGAGACTTGGATTGGCATCCGCCGCGGGTAGCATGTGCGACATGTTCTCGAGTAGATTCGATAGACGGCAATGTGTGTATTGCAGTTTGATGCCTGTGTCGCCGTTCATTTGTAGCGCATTGTTCCAGTCGAAATCGTAATCCCGTTGACGTCGTTGCTTAAGATCGTTAATTATCACAGCTGACACGCCGAGAATATCGGCGACGCTCGCGTCCGCAGATGAGATGTTAATTTTCGTCGCTAAGGAATGAAAAACTGCAATTAGTTGGCGTATGAGACGGACGATATATGAGAGCGGAGGACGGACGAGGAGCAATTCATCAATCAAAATCATCTAGTGGGACAGTGGAAGGATTTTTTATTTTTAACATTAGTCTTGCTGGCGGTGATTAAAGTCGGGTTTGGCAGGTGATAGGTCGGGGAAAGACATGCATGCTTCTGGGGGTTATTGAGATTTATGGCCGTAAATACGGAGGAGTAGACAAGTGTCTGGATCTGGTGGAAATGACAGAAAACATGTGATTTCCACTTGTCGTACTGAGTTGTAAAACCCATTTGATCTACCCAACTATTCATGCATGACAGCCAGAGAAGATCAGATTTGAAGAGAGCGCAAAGTCCAAAGGGCCAAACAGGTTTCCTAATTTCTGTTCCATCACAATTGAGTTTAAATAACATTTCCATTTGATCGTCCTCATGATGAGTGCGATGAGATGCTTACGCATGAGTGGTAGATGCCTGTGTTTACCGCCAGCTTCTACGATGGGGTTTCCCATCATTTCGTCTTTAGTTTTGTTTTTTTTTTTTGTTTGCTTATCTAAAACCACACAGCCTCCGCGTGGCCTCCCCTGGATAGCTATACTGGCACCCGAACCAATGTGTGCAGCGGCCCGACCCTTGTTCCTGGGGAAAGAGGAACCTGGCCCTCCAGGTTCGGGGTTGCGCTTAGGGTTAACATCCCTATCGCGTTCAGAAACCACCAATAGCCTCGGATACCGACGGAATACATGTTGACGACCCCCGCAAACGTCAAAAAGGAAACGAATTTCGGATCTGCACCTGGAACGGTCGGTCCCTCTACAGACCAGGTGCAGCCGAACAGCTGGTCAACTCTTTGGACTGCTATAAGGCGGACATTACCACGCTCCAAGAAGTGCGATGGGATGGGCCAGGTAAAAGCGGATGAAAACTACGGAAACTGCTACAGAGAAAATAAACAACGCTTATTCGGACATAGTGTCCAGTATGTAAGCGAACGCCTCATAACTATCCGCATCAAGACCAGTCTCGGCAATATAAGTTTATTGTGTGTCCACACCTCCACAGAGGAGAAAGATGACCGACATAAAGACGACTTCTAGGCAAAACGTATGCGCAATGTCCCAGCTATGACACCAAAATCGTTCTACGAAATTTCAATGCGAAGTTGGGTAAGGAAGCTATCTTTGAACGGGTCATTGGAAAGCCTACACAACACCACGTCAGAAAACGGACTAAGGCTAGTGGACTTTAGTCCAAGTACACGATTCCCACACCTCAACATCCATAATGGGACCTGGCGGTCTTTTGATCAATCGACAACCAACCAAATTGATCATATTGCGATCGACGGCAGACACTCCTCCAGCATCCTAGATGTCCGAACCTTTCGAGGAGCCAACATCGACTCGGATCACTACCCTGTTGCAGCCAAGGTACGGATGCGAATTTCTCGAGTCGAGAAGAGAACACCAAAATTTAACGTCGGAAAGCTGCAATCGCAGGAGACCGCCAGGAACTTCGCCGATCAAGTCTCCCTATAGCGCTCTCAAGTCCCGATGCAATCTGCAGAATACACAGAACAGCAATGGAGTCGTTGTCAAAACGCCATTAGAGAGGCCGCCTCAGATGTACTCGGTTTCGAGCCACCACCGTCGAGAAACCCCTGGTTTGATGATGAGTGCAGACAGGCCCATGTAGAGAAACAGAATGCATACATGGCCACATTGCATCGACGGACGAGGGCTGCCCGCGAGCTCTATGAACAGAAAAGGAGGGAGGAGCATGCGCTTCTGAGAAGAAAAAAGAAGGAGCACGAGAAGCGCGAGATCGAGGAGATGGAGAGATGTTACTGCAGGAACGACGTTCGAAAATGTTACCAGAAAGTAAAGCGAACATGCCACGGCTATAAAGCCAGAGCAGAAGCATGCAGGGATGAGCACGGACAACTAGTAGTGGAGTCACAGTCGATGCTGAGATTGTGGAAGGACCACTTCTGCAGACTGTATAACGGCGATGATAGTCAAAATGCCGCCGTCAGGCAGAGCGAGCCATTCACAATGGACGAAGACGAAGGAGAATCCCGTCCACCCGACCTAGACGATGTTAAGATAGCGATATCGAAACTTAAGTCTTATAAAGCTGCTGGAGCAGACGGACTCCCCGCGGGGCTGTTTAAAGCAGCTGGCGATGAGCTGGTTAGGAACATGCACCAACTCATCTGCAAGATATGGTCGGAAGAACGCATGCCCGATGAATGGAATCTCAGTATCGTTTGCCCGGTCCATAAGAAAGGAGACCCCTATGACTGCGCCAATTACAGAGGGATAAGCCTCCTGAACATCGCGTACAAGATCCTCTCTGCCGTACTGTGTAAGTACCTGAAACCGTTCGTGGACAATCGGATGGGTTCCTACCAGTGTGGTTTCAGGCCAGGAAAATCCACGATAGACCAAATATTTACACTACGGCAGATCTTGGAGAAGACCCATGAATTCCAGGCCACGTATGACTGTGTTTATAGAGACGAGCTATACAGAGCCATGTCATGTTCTAACATTCCTGCCAAACTCGTCAGACTGTGCACGATGAATTTGGAGAACACTCGCTGCTCCATTAAGGTCGGAGGTGAACTAACCGACCCCTTTGATTTTGAAAAAGATTTTAGCAGGGGGACGCACTGTCATGTGATTTCTTTAACATTATTCTTGAAAAGATCGTGCGGGACTCTGCGGCCAATACAAGAGGTACGATCTACTTCAAGTCCACAGAATTGCTTGCCTACGCAGATGACATTGACGTTATCGGACGGACAAAGCGAGACGTCAATGAGGCGTTCACAAGCATTGAAGCAGAAGCGGCTAAAGTGGGTCTAAGGGTAAATGAGGACAAGACCAAATATATGCTGTCATCCAAGAAAGACGCGCAACACCGACGTCTTGGTCAGAACGTCACATTCGGCAGCTATGTTTTTGAAGTAGTCAAGGACTTCGTCTACCTTGGCTCGATAGTGACAAGCAGCAATGACACCAGCGCTGAGATAAAACGCAGAATAACTCTTGCCAATCGCTGCTTCTTCGGGCTCAAGAGGCAACTGAGTAATAGAGCTCTCTCTCGAAAAACTAAGGGACCGCAACCAACTGGGCGTGCGGCACTGGAAGCGGCTGGCCAAAGATCGTGTCAGCTGAAGAGGCTTGTTGGTTGAGGCCCTGGTTCACCCCGAACTGTAGCGCCATCTAAGTAACCGGACTAGAATTAGTCCGCCACGCAATTCGAGCCTATAAGTGCTCAGGTCTGATCCTTACTATATGTATGTATGTATAAGGGGCATGTGTTGGCCTCTGACAATTTACACTTATTTCACCTATTCACAGCCCTATTCTTCGTGCCTTACTGACGACGAAGATTTTAATTTAGATTTCTTCTTCAGAACGTATTAGTCGAATCTGGGCGGGACACACTGTACCTATGTACCTTGGAAGACATAACATGTGTGTAACAACGGAAGGAATACAATATCAAACGTAATCTCCAGGAAATAGGCTCCCTTCGCTGCAGTGCTGGGGCCAACCTTAGAAGTCTATCCCCCTGCATGCTCTCTGGGTGGCGTTCAAAACTGGATCAAAAATGTGGAACAGACAGGTTCGCGCTAGATCGATCACTCCTACCTCGAGTGGATTTATAACGTATTTGTTGGTCAACGAAGCGCACAATCCCAACAAAAAGGTGTACTCAATGGAGTTTATAACATTTTGCCGCAGGAAATGCCTCTGACAAATTCGGAGAACAAGTTTTTTCCTACAGATACTTCGTACCACCAGCTTTAGTCTAAGAAAAAAGTGACAACTAGGATGTCGGTGATTAGTAGGAAAAAGCTTCAACCCTTTCTACTACTTACTCGGACTTTGGGCTTGTTTTTCGAGCATCTTATCCCTCGCCTCGTCTAGTAGGTCATTCAAAAATACAGCGCTTCCTTTCCTCGTGCTCATGCCATGAATTCTCCCAAACTTCACGTGTCTCGCTCTCGATCCTGCTTCTGGATTCACAGCCCCCGTAATCGCAAAAAGTGCATTAAAGTGATCCGTCTGACCGTTCTCCACCACGTAGAAGATCTTTTCAAACTTAAACCTCTGGAACCGATCAATCAAGGCTGCAATGTCCCGCACGAGATACAACGTCGATCCGTCGCTCTTTATCAGCGGGACCTCTCGCTTTCCCACTGTCACCGTCTTTCGACCGTCTGCTTGGTCGTTGATCAGATTCTTCTTTTGCAGTTCGTCCAACACGTAGCCAATGAACTTTTGACTGTATTGCGACTCCCAGTGGTATTCATCGAATACGACACCAACTCGTTGGTATACACTCTCCAACTCGGCAATTGTATACTTTCTATAGTTCAGCCACTGTTTTTGGACATCGGGAGCGGAATTACTCTCCAGATCGTTGAATAATTTTCTCGCTTTCTCCGTGATACTGGGATCCTTCTCAGCTTCGGTGTTTGCTCGCACGTACGCCTTGTAAAGGCACTCAATTGGATTTCTCTGCATTTGTTCGTCGGTGAGTTGTTCGAGTTCTACGCCCACCTGTAGCATACCAAACTGTGTACCCCAATCACCGAGATAGTTGAGCTTCACTACATCATGACCTAAATGCTTGTAAATGTTCGCTAGAACGTTTCCAATGATGGTGGACCGGAGATGCCCGACATGGAAGGGTTTCGCTATATTCGGCGAACTATACTCGAAGACGGCAACACCACTAGACTTCTGCGATGGCTGTGGACCGACATTAAAACTCAACACATCCTCCACGAAGGTCGAATAGTTCAGTTTGAACCGAAGAGCCGGCTTCGAACGTGGCGTTAGCGGTGGAATTAAATATACATTTTCAATGACTGCCGTCTCAAACGACGAGTTCTTCAGCTTCTCCAGCAAGGTGGGTGCTCTGCCACCCAGGACCGACGTAACATCATCCTCGGATAATTGCAACTCTGCGTCTGTAGCTGATTTCACGGTTTTCGGCACAGTCAGACGTGCCACAATCCTATCTGTCAATCCGGTGTCCTTAATTATCTGCGAGATCTGTTCATGAAGTTTGAAAAAACGTAAGTTTCCATCCAAGACACTTGCAGTTTCATTTAAAAACTTTGGAAGGAAATATACCTTTTCGCCGATGATTCTCCGAATCCTCGCTGACATCGTTGTGAACCGTCATTGGTTCTTACCAAACTGTCAGTTCTGTCAGTCGTCGTCCGTTTGACGTTTCTTTGTTGTTCAACCACTTTCAACTTGTTTCCGATCAAATATGTTCACTGAGTATGCCATGACTCAAGTGTCACATGCAAGAGCTCAGAATAAACTCCGAAAATGAATTACTTGGACGCAACTCTCGATGGGATCCAGAATACCCGATTTCTCAACATCTACCATGGCATGATTAGACAGATGCTGAAGCAGACCTATTTCTCCGAAATGGAATTAAGCTGCATCCTTATGATCTACCATAAGTTCGTGTTGATGAATGGCAGCCGGGCCAAGGCTATGACGAAGAAGCAGTTCTTCCAATTGTTCGAAGTGCTCTTCAAGATCTTTGATTTGCAGATAATCGAACGGATTATGATGCTGATCGCAAAGGATCTGAAGAAGCACATTGATCCAATTGCCTGGGTGAATTTGTTTACGGTTTTCATGTCCGATTCATTGGAGGAGAAGATGAAATTCGTATTTAACGTAAGTCGCATTGGTTTTGGTTTTTGATCATGGAACAGATGAGTGCAAGTGTGGGTCTTTGACAGATTTACAATTTGTTCGAAACAAACTTCTTAAATCGCGAAATTCTGACGAAATTCGTTGAGAAATTCTTTAACGGCGACGATGAGGACGAGGTTGCTGAGCTGACAGCGGTAAGTCAACACATCCGGATTGGGAAATCCCTGAAAAGTCGTTTATTGAATCTCTTGCCTTTAGGATATGGTAGATCTGCTCTTTAAGAAGTTCGATCTCGATCGCGACGGACTGATCTCCTATGATGACTACTCAGCTGTCGTGCAGAAGCAACCGATGTTATTGGAATTTTTAGGACCGTGTCTGCCCACACGTGATGGATTGACTGTGATTGCTTATTGTGCAAATATACTAAACAAGATGGGAAGTGGAGGTTTAAGGGAAGAGGAATTGAACAAGTAGCGTGAAGCTGGCTTACAAATTCGAAATTGACTGAAACAAGGTTATTAACTGGGTTTTGGTCCATTACTCTATTGCTGTTTGTACACATTGTTGGCCAGTTCGCTGAAGATATCCAAAAATGACAATTTCTTAAAAGGCAAGTAAGCGCAATTGTGTTTTTGTAAGAGTAGACTGTTGCCTTGGAATGGCAAAGGGCTAATAAAGGCCTCTTAGGGGTAGCTTCTTTCCGACGGTTGCCGGCTTGATCGCAGACGAACTGTTAGTAGTCCCATCTCCAATACCTCGTGATGCCATATGTAGATTTCCTCTGGTAATTACAAACGGGGAAGGACGAATGGCGAGTTTCTTGCGCCAAAAAAAAAAGGTTCAGTCGGTAGAGCTATGGCCTAGTAAGCCGTAACCGTTAAAAAAAAAAGGAAAAACTCTGAGACGCCCACAAGCCTCGGATTTAACAGACGGACTACATGTTGACGGTAGTGCACCTGGAGTGTTAGGCGCCCGAACAGACTGGGAACTTCCAAACAGTTCGAATACGCCCTAAACTGCTAAAAAGTGGACATCGTACTCCAGGAAGTGCGACAGGATGGGCCTGTGACACATACTACGGAGCCTATTTGCCTATTTGGATGCGGATTTGTTGTTCTAGGTGGACTAAGGCAAAAATCCTAAGCTTCCGGCATGTGAGCGAACGCCTCATAATAATCCGCATCAAAGCTATCTTCGGGAACATCAGCTTGATATGCCTTCACGCCCCCACAGAAGAAAAAGACGACAGAGTCAAAGGTTACTTATATGACCTCCTACACAGAACATACGCTCAATGTCCCAGCTATGACACCAAGATTGTTCTAGAAGATTTCAACGCGAAGCTAGGTAAGGAGGATATCTTTGAAAGCACAGCCTACACAACACCACTTCTGGTATTCAGGCCAGCTAGCACACGCTAGTAGCCACATCTCAATATCCATAAGGGGACCTGGCAGTCTCCTGGTTAATTATCTGTTAATCAAATCGACCATACTGCGATCGACGCCAGACATTCCTACAGCATCTTGGTTGTCCGAACTTTCCGAGGAGCCAATGTGGACTCGGTTCATAACCTTTTTAGCCAAGTTACATATGCGGATATGGCGAACACTGCGGAGTCGAGTAGGATAATCAAATCGTGTCTCCCTCCAACTCTCTCAAGAGCCGATGCAAACTGCACACACCATAGAACAGCAACAGAGACGTCAAAGCGCGACCAGGGATGCTGCCTCTGATGTATAAGGTTTCCAGCCACTACCTAGGAGGAACCATTGGTTTGATGATGATGAGTGATGATGATTGGTTTGATGATGAGTGCAGACAGGTTACTAACTTACTCATCAGAACAGCGATCCATGGAGGATCTGAGCCTGAGCTATAGCTGCCTTCCATCCTTGACGGTCCCGGACTACATCCATATCTTTGTACATCTCGTAGAGTTCGCGGTTGTGTCTTCTTCTCCATTCACCTTCCTCACAGACAGGACCAAATATCCGGCGCAGAATTTTTCCCCGAAAAAACCCGAAATCAGCTCCGCTGTCCTGCTTATCGTCCAGCTTTCGGCTCCGTACAGCAAGACTGGCAGTATGAGCGTTTTGTAAAGCATGACTTTGGTCTTTCTAGTGAGGAGTTTTGACCCCAGTTGTTTGGACAAGCCGAAGTAGCAGCCGTTGCCAAGGGCGATTCTATGCCGGATCTCCACTGTGGTGTCATTTGTGGAGTTTACGTTTGCCCCGAGGTAGACAAACTCCTTAACCGCCTCGAAATCATAGCTGTCAATCGTTATATTTTGTCTCAGTTGGGGAGCGACGGATCGGTTTTTGCTTGACAGCATGTACCTCGTTTTACCTTCATTTGACCTTATGACCAACTCGTTTCGCCTTTTCTTCAATCGCCGTGAATGCTTCCACAATACCACGGCGGGAACACGCGATGATGTCGATATCATCCGCGTATCCTAGCAGCTGGATGGACTTGTAAAAGACAGTGCCTTCCCTGTTGACGCCTGCCCGTCGCACTTTCTGCTCCAGAACCAGGTTGAAGAAGTCACATGACAGCGCATCTCCTTGCCGAAATCCGGTGCATGTTTCGAATGGTTCCGAGGTCCTAGAACCGAGTTGCACGGTGCATCGCGTGTTTTTTTAGCGTGGCGCGACACAACTGGATCAGTTTTCCCGGGATCCCGAATTCGGCCATCGCACCAAACAGTTCTTCACGATGAATGCTGTCGTATGCGGCTTTGAAATCTATGAAAAGATGGTGTGAATCGATTCGAAACTCGTTGGTCTTTTCCAGGATTTGTCGAAGTGTGAACATTTGGTCTATAGTCGATTTGCCGGGCCGGAACCCACACTGGTAGCTGCCGATTAGAGCGGTGCAAAATGGTTTTAGGCGTTCACACAATACGCTGGACAGGATCTTGTATGCGACATTGAGCAGGGATATACCTCTATAGTTCTTGCAAGAGGTAGGATCGCCTTTTTTGTGGATGGGGCAAATAGAGCTGGTATTCCAGTCGCCGGGCATGCTTTCATCTTCCCAAATTCTGCAGATGAACTAGTGCATGCTCCCTACTAGAACATCGCCGCCAGCCTTGAAGAGCTCTGATGGCAAGCCATCTGAGCCTGCGGCCTTGTTGTTCTTCAGCTTCTGAATAGCTGTGCCGACTACTTCGATGCTGGGTGGGAGGACTACTTCAGCGGCTGGAGTTGGGATTTCCTCGGTCCCTACCACTCTCTCTTGGTCATGCTCGTTAAGCAGCTGCTGGACATGCTGCTTAAATACATCCGCTATTCCCTGCGGGTCGGTGACAAGATTACCCTCGCAGTTTCGAAGAGCCAGGGTGCCCTTTTTGAAGCCCCCTGCAAGGCCCTTGGCTTTCTTGTAAAAGGCTCGTATTTTATGCTTATGCCTAGGCTCCTCGATATCCTTGAGCTGGGAGGCTGCGAAGATTCTTTTCTTTTGTCGCAGTAGTTTCTTCTCCTCCCTTCTTCTGGCTCGGTACTCTTCTCGCGCTGCCCTGGTTTTCCTCTGCAGCGCCTTTTGGTACGCCTCGTCGGTTGCTGCCTTTTTCTGCTCACACTCGCCATCATACCACCGGTTTCTTGTCGGCGGTGGTAGGTATCCTAAGGTGGTTTCGGCTACTTCCTGAATGGCTGAGCGGCAATGCAGCCACATATTATTGGCATTTGTGTTCGACGTAGGCATACCGTAGAGTCTTTCGCTCAGCTGCTCCCTGTAGACTCTGGCAACCTCCGGTGTGCTCAGGCGCCCAATGTCCAACCTCCTCCTGATGGGCTAGTGCAGCTTTCTGATATTGGACAGTCGAGCTCTGAATCTTGCTGCTACGAGGAAGTAGTTAGAGTCGACATTTGCCCCTCTGAATGTTCGCACATCCAGGATGTTCGACGAGTGCCTTGCGTCAATAAGCACATGGTCGATTTGGTTGGCGCTTCGACGGTCCGGAGATCGCCAGGTTGCTGTGTGGATTCGCTTGCGAGGGAATCTTGTGCTACTTATCACCGCATTACGAGCTGTCGCAAAGTCCGTGAGTCGGAATCCGTTATCTGTTGTTGTATCGTGGAGGCTGTGCTTTCCGATCATTCCGCCAAGGGTGTTCTCCTTACCGGTTTTCCCGTTAAAGTCCCCGAGTGAAATTTTAACATTGTACTCCGGACAAGCTCCGTGGGCGTTGTCCAGGAAGTCGTAGAAGTCCTCCTTGATCTTCAGGCTTTTCGGTAGGAGCGTGTGTGGGTTTAAAGACGATGACCTTCGACCTTAACCGCTTTCCCACGACAAATCCTCATCCCCTTAAGTGTAACCTTTTGGGACAGCTGTAATAAATGTCGCAATTTTTCTTCCTGATCAAGAAGGTTAGGTTGAGGACAATGTACGGAAGGACATTTGATTTTTTTTTTTGTTTCCCTTCAATAAATACTTACTTACTTAGTGGATCCAGGAAATAGGGGAGAAGGGAGCGAGCAAACAGAGCAAAGAAGTTTTTTTTTTTTTTTTTTGTTCTTGTTGAAGGCTTCTGCTATCCGCTGGAGCACTCAGACGCAATCACTGGTCCATTGTACTCCAGACAGATACCTTACATTACCGTATTTTCTCCGTTTTCCGGAGAAAAATTTGAAGGAGCTTCAGTGATGTAGAGCTAAGGGATTCGGCACACACCACGTCGGCTCCAAGGGTGCGCCACCGTATGCGAGCAAAGGCGGGATAATCACAGAGGAAATGCTCTGCAGTGTCATCCTCCTCTTCGCCACATGCAGCACAGGTAGTCGTCTCACTGATGCCGAGCACGTAGAGATGCTTGGCAAAAGTGTAATAGCCCGTGATAACTCCCACAAGCCTTCTGCAGTCGACTCTCCTTAAAGACAAGAGGAATGCTGCAGATTTTTTTGCAGACATCAGGGCATACGCGCTTAGTCATCCTGCAACCTGGACAATCCCTCCATCTACGGCTATGTGTATTAAATACACAATCGTTAATGTAGAAATTGACCGTGGACGCAGGTAGACCTAGAGCGGGATCAGGTCCTGAGAAGCTCTCCTCTGAACCCATTCTAGCGAGTTCATCAGAGGTCTCGTTTCCTGAATAATGAATTTAGTCTGCCGACTCTGTTCAGGAAGGACTTGAGTTCAAGCATTAATTTGGAGCTAGTTAAGGGGTTACACACAGCTTTTAGTGCAGCTTGGCTGTCACTACATACGCATATGCTTTCCCCTTCCACCTGTGCTTCACAACATAGTGCATGGCCATTAGGATTGCGTATATCTCTGATTGGAAGACAGACGCATATTTTCCTAAGAAGAAGTGCAGTCGGGTGATTTCGCGCTCAAAGAAGACTCCAGCACCGGACCCCCGCCAAGATCTGGAGCCATCCATGGCAGGTTTAGTATCCAGCCATAGCCAATCCTGACGCCATGGAAACTCGACTGTGAAATTACGACGCAATAGGATAACGGGCGTCAGTGCGTCAGAAGGCATGTCCATGAGACAGGGATCGCAGGACAATTCTTGCGCAAGTACACCGTTATTCCTATGCGAGTTATACCAAAAGCCATTTCTCTTCAGATGAGACATGGCTTTCAGAGCACACCCTCTGATAAATATATCAATAGGTGGAAGGCTCATTATAGCATCTAGAGTAGCGCCCGGCGTGCTGGGGAAGGTCCCCGTACAGCTGAGACAAATCGTTCTTTGGAGTTTGGTGAAAGAGGCTACGACGTGTTTGCGTTTTAGTCTGTTCCGCCAGACAACCGATGCATATAAGATTATAGGTCTTATCATTGCCGTAAAACTGTCATGAAAAGCTTCTCGAAATTCGCCGTTCGGAATCGGCAATAAACTGTAGGTCCCTTCCACCTATGGGAAAATTAAATCACACACAACATGGGTGATTGAGAGAGAAGCTCGGCTCAGGTCCTTCATGGGCTGTAACGCCAACATACATACATACATTGCCGTGTAGATCCAGAGGACCTTTGCCGGTGATAAATCCCATGTTTTGCCAAAAGCTCCTTTGCATTGCCAGAATGCTGACAACGCTTTGGTGGTTTTTGACTCAACATGCTTTGACCAAAGAAGCTTGCTATCTAAGATTACTCCTTTATACTTAGCCTCCTTGGATATCGGAATGGAAGTTCCTTTTATTACCAGCTGATTCATCTCAGTATTTTCCGTCCTTCTCGTAAATAGAACGACATCGGTCTTAAGAGGATTGACTGACAGCCCATTTCTGGTACACCAATCATCGATCACATTTAGCGCCGCCTGTGCTTTGCAACGGACAGTCGCCAAACATGAGCCGACAGAAAGAATGGCGACGTCATCCGCATAGGCCTGGGCGTAGATTCCAGAGGCATTGAGAGCATCAAGCAGGGAATCGACCACCATGCACCATAACAGCGGAGACAGGACGCCACATTGAGGGCAGCCCCTGTTCACGCCAGATTTGACACACTGGTCGAGGCCTGCATCAGCGGTCAATGTCCTGTGCATCAGCATTGCTTTGATCCAAAGGACCGGTGCTTTATCTACGCCATGATGTCTGGCAGCGTTACACATGCTGTCAAAAGTTGCGTTATCAAAAGCTCCCTCAATGTCGATGAAAATGCCCAGCGCGTACTCTTTCCTTTCGAGCGCGCATTCAATACGCCCAACTAGGTTCTGAAGCGCAGCCTCGCAAGATTTTCCGCGCTGGTAAGCATGTTGCATCTCCGAAAGAGGGTGCATTCGAAGGGCAACTTTTCGCACGTGCAACTCTCACAGTCTCTCCATGCTTTTCAGCAGGAAGGATGTCAGACTAATTGGTCTGTAGCTCTTGGCAAGTGAGTAGTCCTCTTTTCCTATTTTGGGAATGAAGACCACTTTCACTGCTCGCCAAGGAATGGGTATGTGAGCAAGTGCTAGACTAGCAGTGAAAATTATTTTCAGAGTAGGAAGCAGCTGCCTTATACCTTTTTGCAGCATAACAGGATATATCCCGTCGGTGCCCGGCGATTTGAAGCCATCGAAGGATGCCACAGCAAATTCAATAGCTTCAGTCGTAACCACGCGCGACGCAATATACCAGCTACGCCGAGTTATTTTCATCGTTTCAGTTGCAGTTTCCCTTGAAGGAGTGTGCAACGAGCCGATGTCGATCTGATTTCCCGGGAAATGAGTCGCAAACAGGAAACTAAGAGTTTCCGCTTTAGACTCAGTAAAGGTACCATCAGATTTTCTGAGTGCATCTAGCCTAGTCGGTTTTCCCCGTTTGAAGACTTTAACCAACTTGCTAGTCGCACTCACAGACTTGATCTCTTCGCAGAAGGTCCTATAAGAATCGTTCTTCGATTTACGAATAAGTTTGTTATATTCTGCTTCGACCGATACTTCTTCCAGTCATTTTCCGAATTCGACTTAAGCGATCTATTCAGAAGAATTCTGAAGTTGATCGCGTTTAACTTCGCAAACGCCAGCTTCGGTCTCTGTCCCTGTTCAATCCAAGTTGTTGACACACAGCCTCCGCGTGGCCTCCCCTGAATAGCTAAGTGCACCAGTTTGTGCAGCGACCCGACCCCTTGTTCCTGAGGATAGTGGAACCTTATCCTCCAGACTGGGGGTTGCGCTTAGGGTTAACATCCCTGATGACCCCCGCAAACGTCAAAAAGAAAACGAATTTCGGACCTGCACCTGGAACGAGGGCATGGGCTCGGACATACAGGGTAAAGTTGTTGATCGCTCTCAACCTGGCGAGATACCAGCAACGATCCCTGTTTAAATGTCCGGGTCAAGTTGACATACGGCCTCCTCGCGGCGCCCTCTGGATAGCCTCTTCAACAACCATTGGGAGGTGAACAAACGTATGCAGCGACAAAACCCCGACCAGAATGGCGGTTGTGCGGCGGGCTAACAATCCGCCCACGTAAAAAAACTTAAAGTTATGAATGAGCAAGATGCCTCGGATACACAGACCGATACTCGACGACGACAACGCACGAAAAAGGAACACGATTTGCGAGTATGCTCCTGAAATGTCAGAACCCTGTACACTCCCGGAGCTGCTCATAAACTAGAAGGAATCCTCACGCAGTACAAGACGGATATTACTGCGGTCCAGGAAATACGCTGGATAGGAAACGGTATGATTAGGAAGAAAAGTTGCGACATTTATTACAGCTGTCACAAAAGGTTGCACTTACTGGGATGCGGACTTGTCGTGGGAAAGCGGTTAAGGTCGAAGGTCATCGACTTTAAACCTATAAGTGATCGCCTGGCTGTGATCCGCATCAGATGCAGATTTTATAACATCAGCCTCATATGTGCACACGCCCCTGCCGACGAGGCTGAAGACCCTATCAAGGAGGACTTCTATGACCTCCTGGACAACGCATACGGAGCCTGTCCGAAGTACGATGTAAAAATCGTGCTCGGGGATTTCAACGCCAAAATCGGTAAGGACAATACCGCTGATGGAGTGATCGGAAAGCACAGCCTCCACGATACAACAACAGATAACGGCTTCCGACTCACGGGCTTTGCGATAGCTTCCAACTCGGTGATAAGTAGCACAAGATTCCCTCGCAAGCGAATCCACACAGCAACCTGGCGATCTCCGGACGGTCGAACCGCCAACCAAATCGACCATGTGCTCATTGACGCAAGGCACTCGTCAAACCTCCTGGATGTGCGAACATTCAGAGGGGCAAATGTCGACTCTGACCACTTCCTCGTAGCAGCAAGATTCAGAGCTCGAATGTCCAATGTCAGAAAGCTGCACCAGCCCATCAGGAGGAGGTTCGACATTGGGCGCCTGAGCACACCGGAGGTTGCCAGAGTCTACAGGGAGCAGCTGAGCGAAAGACTCTACGGTATGCCTACGTCGAACACAAATGCCAATAATATGTGGCCGCATTGCCGCTCAGCCATTCAGGAAGTAGCCGACACCACCTTAGGATACCTACCACCCCCGACAAGAAACCCGTGGTATGATGGCGAGTGTGAGCAGAAAAAGGCAGCAACCGACGAGGCGTACCAAAAGGCGCTGCAGAGGAAAACCAGGGCAGCGCAAGAAGAGTACCGAGTCAGAAGAAGGGAGGGAAAAAAAAACTACTGCGACAAAAGAAAAGAATTTTCATAGCCTCCCAGCTCAAGGACATCGAGGAGTCTAGGGATAAACATAAAATACGAGCCATTTACAAGAAAGCCAAAGGCCTTGCAGGAGGCTTCAAAAAGGGGCACCCTGGCTCTTCGAAACTGCGAGGGTAATCTTGTCACCGACCCGCAGGGAATAGTGGATGTATTTAAGCAGCACTTCCAGCAGCTGCTTAACGAGCATGACCAAGAGAGAGTGGTAGGGACCGAGGAAATCCCAACTCCAGCCGCTGAAGTAGTCCTCCCACCCAGCATCGAAGAAGTCGGCACAGCAATTCAGAAGCTGAAGAACAACAAGGCCGCAGGCTCCGATGGCTTGTCATCAGAGCTCTTCAAGGCCGGCGGCGATGTTCTGGTAGGGAGCATGCACCAGATCATCTGCAGAATTTGGGATTATGAAAGCATGCCCGACGACTGGAATACCTATCCTACCGATCCTACCTCTAGGATAGGTAATCCTCTTGCAAGAACTTTAGAGGTATATCCCTGCTCAATGTCGCATACAAGATCCTGTCCAGCGTATTGTGTGAACGTCTAAAACCATTTTGCACCACACTAATCGGCAGCTACCAGAGCGGCTTCCGGCCCGGCAAATCAACTGGTAAAATTTTCACACTTCGACAAATCCTGGAAAAGACCAACGAGTTTCGAATCGATACACGCCATCTTTTCATCGATTTCAAAGCCGCATACGACAGCATTCATCGTGATGGACTGTTTGGTGCGATGGCCGAATTCGGGATCCCGGGAAAACTGATGTCGCACCACGCTAAAAAAATATGCGATGCACCGTGCAACTCGGTTCTAGGACTTCGGAACCGTTTGAAACATGCACCGGATTTCGGCAAGGAGATGCTGGAGCAGATAGTGCGACGGGCAAGCGTCAACAGGGAAGGCACTATCTTCTACAAGTCCGTCCAGCTGCTAGGATACGCGGATGATATCGACATCATCGCGTGTTCTCGCCGTGGCATGGTGGAAGGATTCACGGCGATTGAAGAACAGGCGAAACGAGTTGGTCTTAAGGTCAATGAGGACAAGACGAAGTGTACATGCTGTCAAGCAAAAACCAATTCGTCGCTCTCCACCTCGGACAAAATATGACAATTGAAAGCTACAATTTCGAGGTGGTTAAGGAGTTTGTCTACCTCGGGGCAAACGTAAATTCCACAAATGACACCACAGTGGAGATCCGGCGTAGAATCGCCCTTGGCAACCGCTGCTACTTCAGCTTGTCCAAACAACTGGGGTCAAAACTCCTCACTCGAAGGACCAAAGTCATGCTTTACAAAACGCTCATTCTGCCAGTCTTGCTGTACGGAGCCGAAAGCTGGACGATAAGCAGGACAGCGGAGCTGATTTTGGGTTCTTTCGAGAGAAAAATTCTGCGCCGGATATTTGGTCCTGTCTGTGAGGAAGGTGAATGGAGAAGAAGACACAACCGCGATCCTCTAAGAGCTGTACCAAGATGTGGATGTAGTCCGGAAGGCAAGGATCCGTCGACTACACTGGCTCGGCCACATCGAGCGCATGGACATCAACGCTCCAGCTAAGAAGGTCTTTGACTCCGCGCCTCCTGGTTCGAGATGAAGAGGAAGACCGAACCTCCGGTATAAAGACCAAGTAATCGCGGATGTAAGACATCTTGGTCTTGATATCTGGAAGCAGCGTGCCCGGGACCGTCAAGGATGGAAGGCAGCTATAGCTCAGGCTCAGATCCTCCATGGATCGCTGGCCTGATAAGAAGTAAGTAGTTACCTTCTTGACTCTATTTTAAAAGCCGTTCCCAGATACATTTTCCCTAAGTACTTTCGCCACCCTAAAAAAAATATCAGTATTCTTCCTGTCACTCCCTAAATTCCAGAACATAAGGAAAAAGCAAAATTTGTCAACAGCCTTTACAAAAGCCACCTGTTCACGTTCCCTAATTGGAATCGACAGTCTATTCAAGTGCAACCCAAGACTCGAACCATTCCATCGCATTCAACCACAGTCGAATTGGAATCCAATTAGCATAAACGTCAAATCACCACATTCGAGACTCGCCACATTCGCGCATTCCACACTTAACTTCACTGCTGCGGTCGTGCTATGTGTCTTTCGTGCAAGTTGGCTTTTTGTGATACTCTCAGCCAGGCGCAAACGTAGTGAAAAAGAAAGGAAGAATAGAAAAAAGGAAAAAAAAAAAAAGTAACGTACGGTCCACACTTCACTTTCCAATTAATTTCATTACAAAATCGACACCACAAAATTGTCATTTGCCCGAACAAATACGCTCGCGAAATTCGTCGTGTCGGAAGCCCTTTTTCCAAAACTACCGAAGGAGAGAAGGAAAAAGCAAAAAAAAAAAAAGAAAAACGAATCGTCGTGCTCTTGCATGCCATTCCAAAGTGGAGCCACACAAACTTGATGGTGGAGCACCATCATTGTCATCGATTGAGAGAGAAAAATTAGGGGGCGGCTGTCCGGAACAAATCAATTTACTGTTTATCTCCGACTACGACTATGACTGCGTGGAAAGTTGTGATCGACGAGTGAAGTTACGAGAAAGATAAGTTAAGAAAAAAAAAAGCTAAAAGACGAGCTTCAAGAGAACTAGAACGACCAACCAACCAACCAACACACGCCCTTTTCCAACTGGGAAATCACTTTTGTTCCGTTTTTTCCTTCCCATTGTTTCTTGTTCTGTTTTTCCCAAGTTTCCTTTTTTTTTTTTTTTGCTGTTTCTCCTCTTACAAGTTCGTGCGAAATTCCAGAGTTACATCTTCTCTGCACCAGTGGGTCTCCAACAAGGCCATCAACATTAAGGTTTAAGGGAAAACCAATATCCGAGCAAGTGGTGGAGTGGCCTGGTTGGCATTAGCACTTCATTCATCGAACTAATTCCTCGCGAAGTGGATACAGAACGTGAAGAAGAAAAATTGATTTTAATCAGTTACGAGTAATAGTAATTGTTGTTGTTTTCGGTCTCGATAGCTCGGTTTGACAGTGCCCAAGTTCGTTTTGTTTGATTACCAATTGGTACGTAAAGCATCGTACATCGACACATACAACATAGAAAAAGGGAAGAGGCACAGGACAGCAAGAAATAAATCATCACGCAAAGTATCGTTACAAGAAGAGGAGGACTACCTATCTGCAATCATCAGGAATCAATAAACAGCAGTAGAGTAGAATTGTCGTCTCATGAGCATGGCTGGTCAGACGATAAACGACAGATTTTTGGCCGCTAGACACAGTTTGGCCGGTCAAGGGCTAGCCAAATCTGTGTGCAAGGCAACCACAGAAGAATTGATTGGCCCCAAGAAGAAGCACTTGGACTGTGAGTAATACACACTTTTTTTCTTTTCTTTTCATTTTCACTCATTTATACGATAACTTTCCCATCACTGCGACTATCTGTCTATGTATCTATCGGCTACTAGCGGGTGAAGGGATACATTTCGCATACATTTAATTGATTCCACGGAATTGGTAATTGATTTTCGGCAACAGTTTGCCAGAAACTTAAGTGGCTCATCGTGATTAATCTCAAAACCAACACCCCCTTTTGCCAACAACAACCAGCACCTATCAAGTAGTAGCTCACCTCGACGATGGCATTTTCGTTTCATAATGCAAATTCGGATCACCAACGGGTGTGTTTCGTGCTTTTAAACCAAATGTTATTTAGTCGAATTATGAGTCCACTAGCAAGCAGGTGGTGGGGGTTCTCTTGACTCGAAACCCTTTCATTGATCGCTAGAGTACACATAGCATGTGGGAAACAAATGGTTAAGGTGACGACAAGCACCTGGCGTTATGCCGGCACCTGATTTGGCAGTACAAAAACGTATTATGTCTCGAATCTATGTATTGCTTCGGTTAGTTGAGAGGTTTTTGGTAATTTGGTAAGCGGAATACGTGCGAGTTTTGATGGTTTTTAGTATCTTGTTTGTCTGCTTTGTATGCTCAATGTTCAATGGATGAGTAAGCGCTTTGTTGGAGTTGTCATGCATTGCTGTTATGGTTTACTGCTTTCATTGAATGACGATTGAGACAGAAAAATCGCCAATCCACCGATTTCTTGGGGAATTGAACAACATTATTTGAATGGCCATTTAAGAATTGTATATTAGCTGCTTGGTACCAGTTTGTTCTCTATCCAAGTGTTCTTTATCGTCATCGTCGCTTGTAATAAAGTTCATTATCTCTAAGCAGAACATGATAATGGGAAACGCACGTTCTCTTATTTCAGTTGCGAACGAACAGCTGCTGTTCAGCAACGTGAACGTTGCTCTTCTTAGTTGCTTCATGATCTTCTAGTAAGCCATAAAGTGGTTTCGTTTATAAGACTCCACCAGACCCTCCAAAGTCTCACCAATGGTTTATGCGGTGTATGTCTTCTTCTTCTTTGATGGCGCTACAGTTCGGGGTGAACCAGGGCCTCAACCAACAAGCCTCTCCAGCCGGCCCGATCTTTGGCCAGCCGCTTCCAGTGCCGCACGCCCAGTTGGTTGAGGTCCCCTTCCACCTGTGCGCGCCACCTTAAATGCGGTCGTCCCTCGGGGTTGGAGCGATGATGTCCATTCGCTCTACATGGCCTAGCCATCTTAAACGTTGGATCCGAAGACGTCTAACCAGGCCGATGTCGCTGTACAGCCCGTACAGTTCTTGGTTGAATCTCCTCCTCCATTCTCCGTTTACACAAACGGGACCAAAGATTGCACACAGAATTTTCCTCTCGAAACGTCCAAGAGCCTCTTCATCCGCTTTTGATAACGTCCAAGCCTTAGCGCCGTAGAGGTGGACCGGGGTGATCAAGTTGGTTTTTTTTTTTTTTTTTTTTTAGAGACTCGCGCAGGTTCAAGAGTTTTTATATTCTCTTATGATGTGTTTACACACACAACCTGAACGGTGTGCAGTGGTTGGGGTCGTTGATGTTCGTTCACTACTCTCAGGGGTGGTTGTCCTAGACCTAGATAGGACGAGAGCCGACCAAATTCCGCGTTGGTTATAGTCCGTAGTAATTCGTTCGAGCACTTTAGTATCGCATACGCAGAGGATGAATTTGGGTTAACCATATACTGTGAGTGTTATGCCTGCAGCAGTACGTCTGGTCACTTTCCATTCACAACTGCGTTGCATACTTTTTGTCCGTATAGGAATTACTTTTTCTTGGCTATGAAGCGAATTTGAACCATAGACCTTTCGCTCGGCGGTCGATGATGTTAACCACTGCACCACGGCCACCCCCTTTTTCGAGAGAGGGCTCTACTACTCAATTGCCTCTTGAGCCCGAAGAAGCAGCGATTGGCAAGAGTTATTCTGCGTTTTATCACAGCGCTGGTGTCGTTGCTGCTTGTCACTATCGAGCCAAGGTAGACGAAGTCCTTGAATACTTCAAACATATATGTAGCTGCCGAAGGTGACGTTCTGACCAAGACGTCGGTGTTGCGCGTGTTCTTGGATGAGAGCATATATTTGGTCTTGTCCCCATTTACCCTTAGACCCACTTTAGTCGCTTCTGCTTCAATGCTTGCGAACGCCTCATTGACGTCTCGCTTTGTTCGTCCAATAACGTCAGTGTCATCTGCGTAGGCAAGCAGTTGTGTGGACTTGAAGTAGATCGTACCTCTTGTATTGGCCGCAGAGTCCCGCACGATCTTTTCAAGAATAATGTTGAAGAAATCACTTGACAGTGCGTCACCCTGTCTAAAACCTTTTTTAACTTCAAAGGGGTCGGTTAGTTCACCCCCGACCTTAATGGAGCAGCGAGAGTTCTCCATAGTCATCCTGCATAGTCTGACGAGTTTGGCAGGAATGTTAAGACATGACACGGCTCTGTATAGCTCGTCTCTATAAACACGGCTTTAAAGTCGACGAAAAGATGGTGCGTGTCGACCTGGAATTCATAAGTCTTCTCCAAGATCTGCCGTAGTGTAAATATTTGGTCTATCGTGGATTTTCCTGGCCTTAAACCACACTGGTAGGAACCTATCAGATTGTCCACGAACGGTTTCAGGTACTTACACAGTACGGCAGAGAGGATCTTGTACGCGATGTTCAGGAGGCTTATCCCTCTGTAATTGGCGCAGTCATAGGGGTCTCCTTTCTTATGGACCGGGCAAACGATACTGAGATTCCGTTCATCGGACATGCGTTCTTCCGACCATATCATCGCCAGCTGTTTTAAACAGTTCCGCGGGAAGTCCGTCTGCTCCAGCAGCTTTATAAGACTTAAGTTTCGATATCGCTATCTTAACATCGTCTAGGTTGGGTGGACGGTATTCTCCTTCGCCTTCGTCCATTGTGAGTGGTTCGCTCTGCCTGACGGCGGCATTTTGACTATCATCGCCGTTATACAGTCTGTAGAAGTGGTCCTTCCACAATCTCAGCATCGACTGTGACTCCACTACTAGGTGTCCGTGCTCATCCCTGCAGGCTTCTGCTCTGGCTTTATAGCCTGGGCATGTTCGTTTTACTTTTTGGTAACATTTTCGAACGTCGTTCCTGCAGTAACATCTCTCCATCTCCTCGATCTCGCGCTTCACGTGCTCCTTCTTTTTCCTTCTCATAAGCGCATGCTCCTCTCTCCTTTCCTGTTCATAGAGCTCGCGGGTAGCTCTCGTCCGCCGATACAGTGTAGCCATGTATGCATTCTGTTTCTATACACGGGCCTGTCTATATTCGTCATCAAACCAGGGGTTTCTCGAAGGTGGTGGCTTGAAACCGAGTACATATGAGGCGACCGAAGTTTTGGGTTTCAAGGCTCCACCACGAAGAAACACCTGGTTCGATGACGAGTGCAGGAAGATTCATACAGCGAAGCAGGGTGCATGTAAGGCCTCGCTGCATAAAAGAACAAGATCAGCTCGTGAGCTCTACGAGCTAAAAAGAAGGGAGGAGCATAAGCTTCTTAGAAGAAAGAAGAAAGAGCACGAGAAACGCGCGATTGAGGATTTGGAGACGTGTTACTGCAGGCGTGACGTTCGAAAGTTTTATCAACAGATAAAGCGAACATGCCAAGGTTATAAAACCAGAACGGAGGCCTGCAGGGATGAGAACGGACACCTAGTAGGGAGAACCGCAGTCGATGCTGAGAATATGGAAAAACCACTTCTGCAGACTGTATAACGGCGATGTTAGTTAATATACTGCTGTCAGGCAGAATGATCCATTTCTAATCGACGAAGACCGCAGAGAACTCCGTCCCCCTGACCTCGACGAAGTTAAGATTGCCATATCGAAACTCAAGTCGAATAAAGCTGCTGGCGCAGACGGACTGTCTACTGAGCTCTTCAAGGCAGCTGGGGATGACCTGGTTAGGAGCATGTACCAGCTCGTCTGTAAGATATGGTCAGAGGAAAGCATGCCCGAGGAATGGAGTCTCAGCATCGTATGCCCGATCCACAAGAAAGGGGACCCCTCTGATTGCGCCAACTACAGACGAATAAGCCTCCTTAACATCGCCTACAAAATCTTCTCTGCCGTTTTGTGTGAACACCTGAAGCCTTTTGTAAATAAGCTGATAGGTCCTTATAAGTGCGGATTCAGGTCAGGGTCTACAGGCCATTTGGTCCACCATCGACCAAATCTTCACACTACGGCAGATCCTGGAAAAAATCAATGAATTTCAAGTCGACACTCACCACCTATTTGTCGACTTCAAAGCCGCCATACCTGCTAAACTCTCGTCAGACTATGCAGGATGACTTTGGAGAATGGTCGCTGCTCCATCCGAATCGGTGAACACCTTACCGATAGTTTTGATGTCAAAAAGGATTTAGGCAGGGCGATGCGCTGTCGTCTGATTTCTTCAACATCATATTGGAAACGATTGTGCAAAAATCACTGGCCAATACACGAGGCACAATCTATTTCAAATCCTCGCAACTCCTTGCTTACGCCGACGATATTGACATAATAGGTAGATCACAGCGAGATGTCAATGAGGCGTTTGCGAGTATTGAGATGGAGGCGGCGAAAATTGGTTTGGCGGTAAACGAGGGCAAACCTAAATATAGGCTGTCATCAAAAAAGGACGCTCACCACCAACGTCTTGGCCAGAACGTTTGTATAGGCAGATATAAGTTCGAGGTAGTTAAGGACTTCGCCTACCTTGGCTTCGCAGCGACCTGGAACAATGACATCAGTTCCGAAATCAAACGCAGAATCACTCTTGCCAATCGCTGTTTCTTTGGACTCAGGAGGCAACTGAGTAATAGAGCCCTCTCCCGAACGACAAAGTTGACTCTATATAAGACCCTTATCATCCCGGTCCTGTTGTACGGCGCAGAAGCATGGACACTATCAAAAGCGGATGAGGAGGCCCTTGGTCGGTTCGAGAGAAAGATTTTGCGCGTCATTTTTGGGCCTATAAACGCAGATGGGGGATGGTGGATAAGATTCAACCACGAATTTTACGGGCTGTACAGCGACATGAGCCTAGTCTGGCGTCTACGGATTCAGCGCCTAAGATGGCTGGGCCATGTAGGGTGAATGGACACCACAGCTCCAGCCCGGAGAGTCTTTGAATCCAACCCCGAGGGACGAAGAAGCAGAGGACGACCGCACTTAAGATGGCGCACACAGGTGGAAGTGGACCTCAGCCAACTGGGTGTGCGGCACTGGAAAAGGCTAAAGGGAGATCGTGTTAGATGGAGGGGCATGTTGGTTGAGTGCCAGGTTCACCCCGAACTGTAGCGCCCACTAAGAAGAAGAAGAACCTACTCTGTAAAAGATACACTACTAATTAACTATAGGCAAACGAAATGCAAATACGTAACTGAGAAGAAATGTGATGGAGAACTTAGTTTGTTTCCGTTTTTGTATTTCTTCCTTATTTTTTAAAATTGTTTTTCAAAACCTGTACTGAAATAAGTGCGTGCTACTCTAACAATCACATTGGGCAACGCAAGGGCCAACATCTGCGCAATCCACAAACCAGGAAAAAAATCTTACACTTCTTGGTGGAACGCAGATCTAAGTAAACTCCGCAATGACTGTCGTAAACTCTTTAAAAGAGCACAAGAACACAAGTAACGACAGAGACTGGAGCCTATACAAAAGTTCACTCAGGGTGTACAAACAAAACCTGAGGAAAGAACAAAGACTGTCTTGGAAACTCTTCTGCAATAACATGGAGAAAATTTCAGACGCCTAAAGACTGAGGAAAATACTCTCGAAAGATCCACAATCTCCTAACTGCCTCATAGCAAATGGAGTTTGGACAACATCTGAGGAAGAAACTCTAAATCTTCTCCTCAACACGCACTTCCCTGGCTGCTCTGAATCGCAAGACCCAGTGCACTCGCGACGGACTCATACCTCCTCTGCGATAGAAGGGCAGTACGTCACATTCCAGAAAAGTGCAAGTGCGCAAAGGTAATTTTCATCCCCAAAGCCGGCAGGAATTCTCACACTTCCCCCAAGGATCTAAGGCCTATCTGTCTATCATCCTTCGCTCTAAAAACTTTAGAAAAGCTTATAGACCTACACATACGGCACAGCTTGGATCCCTCCCTAATTTCTAAGGCACAGCACGCCTACTGTAAAGGTAGATCGGTCGAAACAGCTCTTCACACATTAGTGAGGAAAATCGAAAGATCAATCCATCTCAAAGAATACACTCTAACAGCCTTCCTAGACACAGAGGGCGCTTTTAACAACGTCACTCCGAAAGCAATAATAGAAGGGCTAGAAAAGCTAAAGGTGGAGAGGACTCTGATAGAGCTGATCAGCGAGTTGTTATTAACGCGCAAGATTCACTCTAAGTGGGGAAGCCTAGTAACTACCAGAGTGGTGACCAAGGGAACCCCGCAAGGTGGGGTCCTTTCACCTCTTCTCTGGAATGTAGTTGTGAACGAACTACTAATCAAACTGGTAGTTGTTGCCTACGCCGATGACGTTGCCATCACAATCTCAGGTAAATACCTATCTACACTGAATGACCGCCTGCAAACGGCATTCTCACTTCTGTGCAAATGGGCGCATAGTAACGGGCTCAGGATTAACCCACAGAAAACGGAGCTCCTGCTCTTTACCAAAAAGCACAAATTCCCGGAAAACTGCCCTATCACTCTGCTCGAAACCAGGTTAGCCTACTCCCCTAGTGCCAAATTCCTTGGCATTATACTTGGAAGAGCAATACAATTGAAAGAGCAAAAAAAAAGCAGCAATTGCTCTCTGAGGGCGCCGTGGCGCAATGGTTAGTGTGTTGGACTCTGGCGCACGATGAGCGAGTTCGGATCCCGATGACACCAATGCCATCGAATGTTTATTTCGCGACGTTCCTCCTCGGCGGGGTACTGGCAAAACCCCCCGTAGTAAACTTGCCTTGAAAAAGCTTCTCGACTCACGCTGTTCGGAATCGGCATTAAACTGTAGGTCCCTTTCACCTGTGCTAAAATAAATCACGTACAACATGGGTGATTGAGAGAAGCTTGGCTCTGGTCCTCCATGGGCTGTAACGCCACCAAAGAAGAAGAAGCTCTCTACACATGTAAGAAAGCCCTAGAAAAAAAAAATGGGGATTCAACCCCAAGATTACCCCATGGCTCTACATCACGGTCGTTAGACCCATACTAATGTATGGAGTGATAGTTTGGTGAACTGCACTGGACAAGACAACATAACACAAAGGATGGCATGTATGTGCATTACCGGGGCCCTCAGGTCCACACCAACGGCTGCTCTTAACATGATACTAGACCTTACACCACTCGATATTTTCGGTAAGCAAATTGCAAATTGCCAGTTCACACACGGCCATAAGTCTAAAAGCCAACTCGAAATGGGCGAGCTATGTCACCGGCCACTCCTCCATCCTGCAAAACAGGATAACTATGGCAGAAAACTTGGACCACATAGAACCCACCATAGTCTTGGACAAAAACTTTACGATGATCTTATCCGGACAGGAAGAACTGGACCCGCCAAACTCAACCGCGCAGAAACTGTGTGGATTTCTACACTGACGGGTCTAAAACCAAAGACGGGGTGGGCAGTGGAGTTTTCTGCAAACAACTCAAGCTACATGAAGCTCTAAAACTACCAGATGACTGCAGCGTTTTCCAGGCGGAACTGTTGGCAATAAAAGAGGCTTTGTCTTGGCTGAAGTGGAACGTAATATCCACCACGGATATTCGCATTCTCACAGACAGTCAAGCAGCCTTAAAGTCGCTGGAGTCCTATTTGTACACATCAAAATCTAGTCTCGACTGTCGCAGATCTCTTAACGAGATGGCAGAACAGTTCAACATACAGCTTATCTGGGTACCGGGACACAGCGACATTACAGGTAATGAAAAAGCCGACACACTCGCCAAACTAGGAACGACACTTCAATCAATCGTGGCTTGTGAGGGAGTACCCCTTACAACCATTAAACATAATCTGACCAATCTCGCCAGGGCCGAGACGAACCTCGGATGGGCACAGGGACATACCTGCGTCATCACCAGGCAAATCTGGCCTCGCACAAGGAGTATAATCTCCCTAAAAAGAACTGACATCTACAAGGTCATTGGTGTCATCATAGGACACTACCTCATTGGCAGTCACGCACAAAAACTAGGAATAGTTCCGAATGATTTCTGCAGAAGCTGTCAGGACAAGGAGGAGGTCGAATCCATTCACCACCTTCTCTGTGCCTGTCTAGCTTTTTGACACATCAGGAAACGTTACCTAGGCTCTTATTTCCTTAACGGTCTGACAGATGCTCAGAAAGTAGGGATACCTGACCTTCTTAACTTCTTAAGAAGCACAAAATGGTTCCACGAATAGGGGGGTAAAACCCCCTCGTAGCTGCACAACGGGCCTCCCTGGCCCATGTGCTTACTTACTTACTTTGATGGCGCTACAGTTCGGGGTGAACCAGGGCCTCAACCAACAAGCCTCTCCAGCCGGTCCGATCTTCGGCCAGCCGCTTCCAGTGCCGCACGCCCAGTTGGTTGAAGTCCCCTTCCACCTAAGCGCGCCACCTCAAATGCGGTCGTCCTCTGCTGCGTCGTCCCTCGGGGTGGGAGTCGAAGACTCTTCGGGCCGGAGCGTTGATGTCCATTCGCTCCACATGGCCTAGCCATCTTAGACGTTGGATCCGAAGACGTCTGACCAGGCCGATGTCGCTGTACAGTCCGTACAGTTCTTAGTTGAATCTCCTCCTCCAATCTCCGTTTACACAAACGGGACCAAAGATTGCACGCAGAATTTTCCTCTCGAAACGCCCAAGAGCCTCTTCATCCGCTTTTGATAACGTCCAAGCCTCAGCGCCTAGAGGAGGACCGCGTTGATTAAGGTTTTGTAGAGGGAAACCTTAGTTTTTCGAGAGAGGGCTCTACTACTCAATTGCCTCTTGAGCCCGAAGAAGCAGCGATTGGCAAGAGTTGTTCTGCGTTTTATCTCAGCGCTGGTGTCGTTGCTGCTTGTCACTATCGAGCCAAGGTAGACGAAGTCCTTGACTACTTCAAAAATATAGCTGCCGAAGATGACGTTCTGACCAAGACGTCGGTGTTGCGCGTCTTTCTTGGATGACAGCATATATTTGGTCTTGTCCCCATGCTTCTATGCTTGCGAACGCCTCATTGATGTCTCGCTTTGTCCGTCCAATTGCGTCAATGTCATCTGCGTAGGCAAGCAATTGTGTGGACTTGAATTAGATCGTACCTCTTGTATTGGCCGCAGAGTCCCGCACGATCTTTTCAAGAATAATGTTGAAGAAATCACATGACAGTGCGTCACCCTGTCTAAAACCTTTTTTAACATCAAAGGGGTCGGTTAGTTCACCTCCGGCCTTAATGGAGCAGCGAGAGTTCTCCATAGTCATCCTGCATAGTCTGACGAGTTTGGCAGGAATGTTAAGACATGACACGGCTCTGTATAGCTCGTCTCTATAAACACTGTCATACGCGGCTTTAAAGTCGACGAAAAGATGGTGCGTGTCGACCTGGAATTCATGGGTCTTCTCCAAGATCTGCCGTAGTGTAAATATTTGGTCTATCGTGGATTTTCCTGGCCTCAAACCACACTGGTAGGAACCTATCAGATTGTCCACGAACGGTTTGAGGTACTTACACAGTACGGCAGAGAGGATCTTGTACGCGATATTCAGGAGGCTTATCCCTCTGTAATTGGCGCAGTCATAGGGGTCTCCTTTCTTATGGACCGGACAAACGATACTGAGATTCCATTCATCGGGCATGCGTTCTTCCGACCATATCTTGCAGATGTGTTGGTGCATGTTCCTAACCAGCTCATCGCCAGCTGCTTTAAACAGCTCCGCGAGAGTCCGTCTGCTCCAGCAGCTTTATAAGACTTAAGTTTCGATATCGCTATCTTAACATCGTCTAGGTCGGGTGGACGGGATTCTCCTTCGTCTTCGTCCATTGTGAATGGTTTACTCTGCCTGACGGCGGCATTTTGATTATCATCGCCGTTACACAGTCTGCAGAAGTGGTCCTTCCACAATCTCAGCATGGACTGTGACTCCCCTACTAGTTGTCCGTGCTCATCCCGGCAGGCTTCTGCTCTGGCTTTAAATTTTCGAACGTCGTTCCTGCAGTAACATCTCTCCATCTCCTCGATCTCGCGCTTCTCGTGCTCCTTCTTTTTCCTTCTGAGAAGCGAATGCTCCTCCCTCCTTTTCTGTTCATATGTGCATTCTTCTCAATTCTGGGAAGGCTACAAACCTACCCACCTACCTACACAGTAATTAATAAATATGAAATGTCCAGACGTGTCCCGGAATCGATATCAACATAAAGTCCAGATATGTTCCAATTACGAACTGGCCTCATCGCATTATTGCTTTTTTGGGAATCGAAAACAAACGTTTGCACATTCTTGTTTACTTTTCCTTTAAGTGAAGAAGCTTTTCGATTGCCGTATGCAAACCATAGCTGAACAAGAGCTATATTGACAGGAAGCCTTGACGACAAGGAGGAACGTCGCCTACTTAGGGAAATTACTTTTATTTTCTCTCGGTATCGAAATCGATACCAATATGCTAACCCATATCCCAAATAGATCCTATGTAGCTCCACGTACGAGCCAAAAGCAAACATTATGCAACCTCTGTAGCTTAGAAGAAATTGCTTTCCACCCAACGACAAAGCAATAAGTTTCCACAGAGTCCCCCTACACTAAAGGTCCGATTAATTTTAATCTTTTCGAGTTCAGGATACACCCCTCAATTCGTTGGCATTGACTGCCAGCGGATGTTTTTTCTCTTCGCTCTCGGTGCAGTGAATCCATATCACTTTGTTGCAAAGTTGACCGATAAGAGTAATCGCTCGAGTAAAAGTGCGACAATCTGGGCAGCCCACAAACGAATGGCTGAATACCATCGGCTAGTCAATGTTTGCTTGTGTATTACCGAAAAGAATAAATAAATTAATAAATACCAACTCTATCCACCCGTGGCAAGAGTGACGAGAGAGAGAAGAGAGAGAGAGAGAGAGAGAGTTTGGCACAAGAATTTTATCTGTGCCCGGTCGCGCAGAGTTGTAATCGATTCATTTCGAATTTCATTTTATTTTTTGGAGATACATACACTCCGCGACACATGATTACCCTCATCAGTTTGTTTTCAACATTTAAAGCGCAATTAAGTAAAACTTTGTTCTATTTTATTCCCACTTCTTCTTCTTCTTCTTCTTCTACAGTTCGGGGTGAACCTGGGCCTCAACCAACATGCCCCTCCATCTAGCACGATCCTTCGCTAGCCTTTTCCATTGCCGCACACCCAGTTGGCTGAGGTCCCCTTCCATCTGTGTGCGCCATCTTAAGTGCGGCCGTCCTCTGCTTCTTCGTCCCTCGGGGTTGGATTCAAAGACTCTCCGGGCTGGAGCTGTGGTGTCCATTCGCTCTACATGGTCCGGCCATCTTAGGCGTTGAATCTGTAGACGCCTGACTAGGCTCATGTCGCTGTACAGCCCGTAAAGTTCGTGGTTGAATCTTTTCCTCCATCCCCCGTCTGCGTTTATGGGCCCGAAAATCACGTGCGAAATCTTTCTCTCGAACCGACCAAGGGCCTCCTCATCTGTTTTTGATAGTGTCCGTGCTTCTGCGCCGTACAACAGGACCGGGATGGTAAGGGTCTTATATAGAGTCAACTTTGTCGTTCGGGAAAGGGCCCTTTTACTCAATTGTCTCCTGAGCCCAAAGAAACAGCGATTGGCAAGAGTGATTCTGCGTTTGATTTCGGAACTGATGTCGTTGTTCCAGGTTACTGCGGAGCCAAGGTAGACGAAGTCCTTAGCTACCTCGAAGTTATACCTGCCAATACAAACGTTCTGGCCAAGACGTCGGTGGTGAGCGTCCTTTTTTGATGACAGCATATACATATTTAGTGTTGCCCTCGTTTACCGCCAGACCAACTTTCGCCGCCTTCACCTCAATACATCAAAGCTATCGGTAAGGTGTTCACCGATTCGGATGGAGCAGCGAGCATTCTCCAAAGTCATCCTGCATAGTCTGACGAGTTTAGCAGGTATGTCAAAGGTAGACATAGCGTTGTATAGCTCGTCTCTAATTACGCTGTCGTATGCGGCTTTGAAGTCGACAAATAGGTGGTGAGTGTCGACTTGAAATTCGTTGGTTTTTTCCAGGATCTGCCGTAGTGTGAAGATTTGGTCGATGGTGGACTTCCCTGGCCTGAATCCGCACTGATAAGGACCTATCAGCTTATTTACAAAAGGCTTTAGGCGGTCACACAAAATGGCAGAGAAGATTTTGTAGGCGATGTTAACGAGACTTATTCCTCTATAGTTGGCGCAATCAGAGGGGTCTCCTTTCTTGTGGATCGGGCATACGATGCTGAGACTCCATTCCTCGGGCAAGCTTTCCTCTAACCATATCTTACGGATGAGCTGGTGCATGCTCCCAACCAGGTCATCCCCAGCTGCCTTGAAGAGCTCAGCAGACAGTCCGTCTGCGCCAGCAGCTTTATTCGACTTGAGCTTCGATATGGCAATCTTAACTTCGTCGAGGTCAGGGGGACAAAATTCTCTGCGGTCTCTGTCGACTAGAAATGGATCATTTTGCCTGACAACGGTATATTGACTAACATCGCCGTTATACAGTCTGCAGAAGTGGTTTTTCCATATTCTCAGCATCGACTGCGGTTCTACTACTAGGTGTCCGTTCTCATCCCTGCAGATTTCCGTTCTGGCTTTATAACCTTGGCATGTTCGCTTTATCTGTTGATAAAACTTTCGAACGTCACGCCTGCAGTAACACCTCTCCAAATCCTCAATCGCGCGCTTCTCGTGCTCTTTCTTCTTTCTTCTGAGAAGCCTATGCTCCTCCCTTCTTTTTAACTCGTAGAGCTCACGAGCTGCTCTTGTTCTTTTATGCAGCGAGGCCTTATATGCATCCTGCTTCGCTGTATGAATCCTCCTGCACTCGTCATTGGACCAGGTATTTCTTCGTGGTGGAGCCTTGAAACCCAAAATTTCGGATGCAGAGCTTTTCAGGGCTTGTTTGCAAAGGCTCCACTGCTGTTCTATTGATAGTGTGGATGATTGAGGTGTATTGGAGAGCTTAAGGGAGACGCGATCGGTAAAAGCACGGGCGGTTTCTGGCGATAGTAGCGATAGTAGCATCTTGGCTACTACGAGATAGTGGTCCGAGTCGATGTTAGCCCCTCGGAAAGTTCGAACATCAAGAATAGTGGAGGAGAGTCTGACGTCGATCGCGGTGTGATCAATCTGGTTGGTATTCGATTGATCAAAAGACCGCCGGGTGCCTTTGTGTATATCGAGGTGCGGGAAGCGCGTACTGGCTAGAAGGAGATTTCGCCCCGTAGCAAGATCAATCAGCCTGTGTCCGTTATCGGAGGTGGTGTCGTGTAGGCTTTGTTTGCCGATGACTCGTTCAAATATGCTTTCCTTACCCAGCTTAGCATTGAAGTCTCCTAGTACAATTTTGATGTCATAGCTGGCATTGGGCATACGTTCTGTCTAGGAGATCGTAGAACTCATCTTTGGCTGAGTCATCCTTGTCTTCCGTGGGGGCGTGGACGCAGATCAGGCTGAAGCTAAAAAAATTTAGCCTTGATACGGATCGTTATGAGGCGTTCGCTCACATGCCGAAAGCTTAGGACTTTTTGCCTTAGTCCACCTCGAACATCAAATCCGCATCCAAACAATCGTTGCCCTCTCTCCCTATAGCAGTCGTCGTAGTAAATATCGCAGCTTTTCATCCGCTTTATACCCGGTCCATTCCATCGCATTTCCTGGATGGCGGTGATGTCCGCTTTATAGCGGTCTAGGGCGTCCGCAAGTTGTTCGGCTGCACGTGGCCTGTTTAGGGACCTAACATTCCACATACAAAGCCGAAGTTCATTGTCCTTTTTTCGTTTTTTGCAAGGGTCTTCAACATAAATCCGGTCCGTTGTATCCGAGGCTTGTGGTTGTTTCGGAGTTTGTGTTTTTTTTTTACGGTTACGGCTTACTAGGCCGTAGCCCAACCGACTAGTCCTGTTTTTTTGGCGCAGGAGGCTCGCCATTCGCCCTTCCCCGTCTGCAATTTCCATAGGAAATCTCCAGATGGCACCACGAGGAGGTGGGGATAGGACTTACTAACAGTGCCGCAAGATGTTCGACTGCGGTGGCTCTTCTCGCTTTTTAGCAGGCTAGCATCCGTCGGATAGATGCTACCCCTACGAGGCCTTTGTTAGTCCTTTGCCATCCTTTGTTGTACGTTTCAACAGTTTTTGGATATTAGATGTCTCATATTTATGCAGAAGATCATTAACAACAGATCCCCCGAGTATCTGTATGATAAACTGCAATTTGCTCAGTCCTCCAGAACATTTAATATTATAATGCCATCTTTTAACTATCTGAACTCTTCGCGTCTCTTCTTCGTATATGTCACCAGGCTTTGGAACTCCCTTCCAATGACTATTAAACAAATAATTGGACCCACGAAGCTTAAAAACGCAATTCTAGAACACCTTAAATAGCATATATACATAAACAATAATTATTTATCAGCAACACATACTTTTTTCTTATTAGTTACTTTTAAGTATCTACGTCTAAGACTTCGCTGTCCGTCCGTCCGTCCGTCTGTCACCAGGCTGTATCTCATAAACCGTGATAGTTAGACAGTTGAAATACAATACAAATACTAAAAACAGAACAAAATGAATATTTAAGGGGGGCTCCCATACAACAGACATGATTTTCATCCAAAAAATCCTGCCTGCAACCAAGATCTGTCATTTGATGAGGTAACATACCTAGTCTCTTTCATATTTATGTATACCTACAGATGGTACGGAACCCTTCGTGCGCGAGTCCGACTCGCACTTGGCCGGTTTTTTATCCTTAATTTCTTACAGCTCAGTCATCAGGTAGCCGAGAGGAAGTGAAGATAAGAGTTGTAAAAATAGATTCGAAGTAATAGAAACTTTAAGTGAGGGTAATCAAGTGTCGCGGAGTGTATTAAGAAATCGTGGCTGAAGATTGATTTGTGGGTGTTGCAAGTACCTATTTGGATTGGTACTCTGCTTTATAGGATAGGTCTCAAGGGATTACGGTCTACTCGTGTTGGACGATTACTGGAACGAGGATGAAGTGAATTTTTTATACAAAAAGTTTTAAATTCAGCTAATGAAAGGTTGAATGAAATGAAACTCTACAGTACGAATAACAAGGTCAGGGTGGAGGACAAGGTTGCGCTATTAACTCAAGTGCGAATGGTGTAATGGTCGATTTGCAAGAGCTCTTCGAACTATTGTGTTACGAATTTACTACTGCCAAAATGGTTTCTGATAGCTAAATGTACTTAACAGAAAAATCGCTCACTACTTACTTACTTACTTATCAGGCCAGCGATCCATGGACGGTCTGAGCCTGAGCTATAGCTGCCTTCCATCCTTGACGGTCCCGGGCACACTGCTTCCAGCTCTCAAAACCAAGATGTCTTACATCCGCGATTACTTGGTCTTTATACCGGAGGTTCGGTCTTCCTCTTCTTCTCGAACCAGGAGGCTCGGAGTCGAAGACCCTCTTAGCTGGAGCGTTGATGTCCATGCACTCGATGTGGCCGAGCCAGTGTAGTCGACGGATCCTTGCCTTCCGGACTACATCCACATCTTGGTACAGCTCGTAGAGTCCGCGGTTGTGTCTTCTTCTCCATTCACCTTCCTTACAGACAGGACCAAATATCCGGCGTAGAATTTTTCTTTCGAAAGAACCCAAAATCAGCTCCGCCGTCCTACCTATCGTCCACCTTTCGGCTCCGTACAGCAAGACTGGCAGAATGAGCGTAAAGCATGACTTTGGTTTTTCGAGTGAGGAGTTTTGACCCCAGTTGTTTGGACAAGCCGAAGTAGCAGCGGTTGCCAAGGGCGATTCTACGCCGGATCTCCACTGTAGTGTCATTTGTGGAATTTACGTTTGCCCCGAGGTGAACAAACTCCTTAACTACCTCGAAATTGTAGCTGTCAATTGTTATGTTTTGTCCCAGGTGGTGAGCGACGGATTGGTTTTTGCTTGACAGCATGTAGTTCGTTTTGTCCTCATTGATCTTAAGACCAACTCGTTTCGCCTGTTCTTCAATCGCCGTGAATGCTTCCACAATGCCACGGCGAGAACACGCGATGTGTCCTAGCAGCTGGATGAACTTGTAAAAGATAGTGCCTTCCCTGTTGACGCCTGCCCGTCGCACTATCTGCTCCAGCACCAGGTTGAAGAAGTCACATGACAGCGCATCTCCTTGCCGAAATCCGGTGCATGTTTCGAATGGTTCCGAGGTCCTAGAACCGAGTTGCACGGTGCATCGCGTGTTTTTTAGCGTGGCGCGACACAACTGGATCAGTTTTACCGGGATCCCGAATTCGGCCATCGCCCCAAACAGTTCTTCACGATGAATGCTTTCGTATGCGGCTTTGAAATCGATGAATAGATGGTGTGTATCGATTCGAAACTCGTTGGTCTTTTCCAGGATTTGTCGAAGTGTGAAAATTTGGTCTATAGTTGATTTGCCGGGCCGGAAGCCGCACTGGTAGCTGCCGATTAGTGCGGTGCAAAATGGCTTTAGACGGTCACACAATACGCTGGACAGGATCTTGTATGCGACATTGAGCAGGGATATACCTCTGTAGTTCTTGCAAGAGGTAGGATCGCCTTTTTGTGGATGGGGCATATAGAGCTGGTATTCCAGTCGTCGGGCATGCTTTCATCTTCCCAAATTCTGCAGATGATCTGGTGCATGCTCCCTGCCAGAACATCGCCGCCAGCCTTGAAGAGCTCTGATGGCAAGCCATCTGAGCCTGCGGCCTTGTTGTTCTTCAGCTTCTGGATAGCTGTGCCGACTTCTTCGATGCTGGGTAGGAGGACTACTTCAGCGGCTGGAGTTGGGATTTCCTCGGTCCCTACAACTCTCTTGGTCATGCTCGTTAAGCAGCTGCTGGAAGTGCTGCTTAAATACATCCACTATATCCTGCGGGTCGGTGACAAGATTACCCTCTCAGTTTCGAAGAGCCTGGGTGCCCTTTTTGAAGCCTCCTGCAAGGCCCTTGGCTTTCTTGTAAAAGGCTCGTATTTTATGTTTATCCCTAGACTTCTCGATATCCTTGAGGTGGGAGGCTGTGAAGATTCTTTTCTTTTGTCGCAGTAGTTTTTTCTCCTCCCTTCTTCTGGCTCGGTACTCTTCTTGCGCTGCCCTGGTTTTCCTCTGCAGCGCCTTTTGATACGCCTCATCGGTTGCTGCCTTTTTCTGCTCACACTCGCCATCATACCACGGGTTTCTTGTCGGGGGTGGTAGGTATCCTAAGGTGGTTTCGGCTACTTCCTGAATGGCTGAGCGGCAATGCAGCCACATATTATTGGCATTTGTGTTCGACGTAGGCATACCGTAGAGTCTTTCGCTCAGCTGCTCGCTGTAGACTCTGGCAGCCTCCGGTGTGCTCAGGCGCCCAATGTCGAACCTCCTCCTGATGGGCTGATGCAGCTTTTTGACATTGGACAGTCGAGCTCTGAATCTTGCTGCTACGAGGAAGTGGTCAGAGTCGACATTTGCCTCTCTGAATGTTCACACATCCAGGATGTTTGACGAGTGCCTTGCGTCAATGAGCACATGGTCGATTTGGTCGGCGGTTCGACCGTCCGGAGATCGCCAGGTTGCTGTGTGGATTCGCTTGCGAGGGAATGTTGTACTACTTATCACCGCATTACGAGCTGTCGCAAAGTCGCTCACTTCTTAACGTAATGAGAACAAAAACGTCGTATCTGCGTCTAAAAAGTAGGCCACATGCTAATAACACCAACCATCTGCTGAATTGACAAGTTCCTTTTCCATAATCCTAACCCATCTTTAGACCAGATTAAAACTAGTTTTATATTCCATGAGCTCTGACATATAGGGTGAAGTTGTTGATTGCTCTCAACCTGGCGAGATGCCAACAACGATCCCTGTTTCGATGCCCGGATCAAGTTGCCATACAGCCTCCTCGCGGCGCCATCTGTAATCTGGATAGTCTCTATAACAACCGTTGAGAGGTGAACAAATGTATGCAGCTACCACCCTAGGCAACAACCCGCCCGTGTAAAAATGAAAAGTTGTGAAAGAGCAAAAGGCGCTGAGGGGAACAGACCCATAGTCTTGAGTGGGGCGAAGAATAGTCCAACGGTTGAGTAAGTCATTTTAGCCATTGAATCGCTAATAATTGGTAAATCCGCCGGTGTGGATGAAGTTCGGCCTGAAATGCTTAAGGCAATGGGTAAAGAGGGAGTATTATGGCTCTCTCGTGTCATTAAGGTGGCCTGGGAATGCGGTGAGACACCTAGCGATTGGCAAACTGGGGTGATTGTTCCTCTTTTCAAAAAGGGGGATAAAAAAGAGTGCTCCAACTATAGGGGCATATCTCTTTTAAGTGTCCCCGGTAAGGTCTACGCTAAGGTGTTGGAGGCGCGTTCTAGAGCTGTCGAATTCAGGATAGGGGATGAACAGTGCGGGTTTCGTCACGGCAGAAGTACAACCGACCAGCTTTTCACTCTAAGAATGGTACTTGAAAAGGCTTGGGAGTACGCTAAACCGATGCACAGCTGCTTTGTAGATTTGGAAAAGGCATATGTATGACTGAGTTCCTCGAGGTAAACTCTGGAATGTTTTGCAGGAATATGGGATTGATGGTCCTCTGTTGAGGGCTATTCAGTCTCTATACACAAACTGTAGCAGCTGCGTTCGGGTTAAGGGTAGTAAATCAACCCCTTTCACCGTGGGCGTTGGACTTCGCCAAGGGTGCTCCTTGTCACCTCTCCTTTTCATTATATATATATGTATATGAACTGGAAGTTGCAGCGCAGTCGAGGCGAGGAGTGTTTCACATTGGGAGAGTTGAGGGTAAGCCATCTTCTTTTTGCAAATGACTTAGTTGTCCTCACATCCTCACAGACGGAACTCCAACGCGGGCTAGATAGGTTTGTAGCCGTATGTGCTGATGCTGGTTAACGTGGACAAATCCGAGGTTATGGTTATTTCCAGAATACTTGTCCAATGCACTCTACATGTTAGTGGAGTCCCATTGAAGCAAGTGGAGAAGTTTAAGTATCTCGGGGTCTTCTTCACGAGTGATGGGAGGGGCAATACTAAGCTTTCCGGCAGGATTGGCCAAGCTGGGTCAATTTTGAAATAGCTTGGAAGATCTGTAATCAGGAAGACCGAGCTTTGTGTCAAAGCCAAGTTAGCGGTTTTTAACTCAGTATTTGTTCCAACTCTCACCTAGGGTCATGAAATTTGGGTATTGATCGAAAGAATAAGATCGCGAATACAAGCTGCCGAAATGAGATTTCTTCGTTCTGTTGTGGAAGTTACTCGCTGGGATAGGGTGAGAAACACGGCAGTGCGCGGGGAGCTCAATGTTGAGCAGCTGCTTCTCCGAACGGAATGGGCTATGCTTCAATGGTTTGGTCACGTGAGACGAATGTCGCCATCATCACGACTTCCGAAGCGTGCCTTGAATGCAATAGCATCAGGCAGGCCCAAGACGAGGTGGTTGGACCAAGTCCAAAAACTCGCCTGGGTGCGCTTGGACATAGCGCCTGATGAGTTAGAGTCAATGGCGGAGGATCAAGTGGCCTGGAAATCTCGCGTGCGCGCATTACCCCCGCGACTCTTTTAGTAGAACATGCAAAGTTCTCGGATAAACGGCTGGATTCTCGAAGACGACATAGCAAGAAAAGGAACACGATTTGCGAGTATGCTCCTGGAATGTCAGAACTCTGTACACTCTTGGAGCTGCTCATTAACTGGAAAGAATCCTTACGAATTACAAAGCATATATTACTGAGATCCAGGAAGTAACGGTATGACGAGGAAAAAAGATTGCGACATCTGTTACAACTGTCACAAAAGATTGCACATGTTGGGGTGCGGATTTATCGTGGGAATGCGGTTAAGATCGAAGGTAATCGACTTCAAGCCTATATGTAAGTGATCGCCCGACTGTGATGCGCATAAAAGGCAGATTTTACAACATCAGCCTCATACATATGTCCACATGCCCATACCGAAGAGGCTGGATACCCCATCAAAGAGGACTTCTATAATCTCTTGGGCAACGCTTAAGGAGCTTGTCCGGAGTACGATGTTAAAATCGTACTTGTGAACTTCAATTCCAAAATCGGTAGGGTAAATACCGTTGGCAGAGTGATCGGAAAGCACAGCCTCCGCGATTCCACAACGGATAACGGCTTCCGAGTCACGGACTTTGCGACAGATTCCAATGCGGTGATAAGTAGCCGATCAGGTTATCCACAAACGGTTTCAGGCGTTCACACAATACGGCAGAGAGGATCTTGTATGCGATGTTAAGGAGACTTATTCCCCTATAGTTGGCGCAGTTATAGGGTTCTCCTTTCTTATGGACCGGGCAAACGAT
Source organism: Eumerus sabulonum (assembly GCA_951905685.1). Classification (NCBI taxonomy): domain Eukaryota; kingdom Metazoa; phylum Arthropoda; class Insecta; order Diptera; family Syrphidae; genus Eumerus; species Eumerus sabulonum. The sequence continues at coordinate 16,182,487 of OX645060.1, forward strand.
GCTGAGATTCCATTCATCGGGCATGCTTTCCTCCGACCATACCTTGCAAATTAGATGGTGCATGCACCTCACTAGCTCATCTCCTTAAGAAGCTCAGCAGACAGACTTAAGTCTTGATATCGCTATTTTGACTTCGGCTAGGTCGGGTGGACGGAATTCTCTTACATCGTCGTCCATTATGAATGGATTGCTCTGAAGTGGTCTTTCCAAATCCTCAGCATCGACTGTGATTCTACTACCAGTTGTTCATTTTCATCCCTGCAAGCCGCCGCTCTGGCTTTGTAGACATTGCATGTTCGTTTTACCTAATTGTAAAACTTCCGGGCGTCATTCCTGCGGAAGCATCTCTCCATCTCCTCGATCTCACGCTTTCCGTGCTCTCTCTTCTTTCTTCTGAAAAGCGTGTGTTCCTCTCTTCTCTTCTGATCAAAAGTTTCGAGAGCAGCTCTCGTCCGTCGTTGCAGCGTTGCTTTATATGCCTCTTGTTTTGCTGCATGGGCTTGTTCGCATTGTTCATCGAACCAGGGGTTTCTAGGTGGTGGCGGTTTGAAACCCAGCACCTCTGAGGCAGCGTCTCTGACGGCGCTCTGGAAAGGCGGCCATTCCTGCTCTATTGATTGTGCTGCTGTGGGCGGATTTTGAGATAGCTCGGAGGAGACACGATCAGCAAAGATTCTGGCAGTCTCTTGCGATTGTAGCTTTCCGACGTCAAACTTACGTAGTCCTACTCGACTCCTAAGCATTCTTATTATTATTATTATTATAATTTATTAGCTACTAATTAAAATTAAAGCTAACAGAATGCGAGAGCACTAGCTGCTGGGGCTTTCGGCTCTATGGTATACATTTTTTTTTTTAAATTAAATATCTATATTGTGTTTCTTAATTAGATTAAATATTAAATTAATATTCTGCTGAGTTGGTGTTTTCAACAGGTGAAGTAGTGGTGGGGTTGTGCTCATAGTGTTGGCTGTACATTGTGAGGGTCCTATAATGTGGCTTAAGTCATAGCGTGAGTTGCAGGTATTACAAATTGGAGGGGGCGTTCTTTTTAGTATGTGTAGGTGGGTGATCGTGGTATGTCCCAATCGAAGTCTTGCAAACATTTTATTTTGCAATTTGGATGTTGTGGTGGGATACCTTACACGAGACCGGTCAGGGTTAACAAGTCTGTAGTGATGGTGGTAGTTATTCCAGTTCACTAACAATTTTCTTTTTATCTTGTTGTGAGCAGCGCGCAGAAGATCGAGTTTGGTGATAGAGTAGAATTGGTGAACTGGGGAATAATGAGTGTTGCGCGCTTCCTTGTCAGCTATTTCGTTTCCCTTAATACCAACGTGGCTTGGAACCCACATGACTTTGATTTTGTTTGATGCATTGGTCAAGCAGTTTCTAGTGTGGGTGATTATACCAGCCCTGTGGTTCGGACTGCGTAAAGCGTTGAACACGGACATACTGTCTGAGCAGATGATGTATTTCCCATTGTCTTTAGAGCAAATTGACACTGCTTTGTAGACCGCTAAGGCTTCCGCTGTAAAAATGGATGCATAAGGCGATAGTAAACCCTTGGAGATTACGGTGCCATTTTCTCTTGTAACTGCAAAAGCCGTACTATCGTTTATTTTTGATCCATCGCAAAAGATCAGAGACCATCCTTCCGCTGTGAGGTTTGAAGTAGTTTGAAGAAATATTGCCCGATAAACTGCACTTGGTGTATTAGCTTTTGCGTAATAGGTTAGATCGACGAAGGATGCTGGGTTTATGATCCAAGGTGGAAGAGTTATGGTGTTTGAATAGGGTATCTTTTGAGGTAGATCCAACTTTTCTGCAATTTGTATGGCTTTTACAATGGCTGATGGAATTCTTGGCAGCCTTTTTCTGCGTTTGGTTAGTTTAAAGTCGTTACTTATAGCTGAGTTATTTGAAAACAACAGCTTTATAAACAGTTTCGAAAGGCATACTTTAATGCGTTCTTCAATCGTGGGAAGGCCTGCTTCAACCAAAATGTTTTTGACGGGTGTTGTTCTGAAGGCACTAACACTCTTCCGGGCAGCTTGGTGGTAAGGAGCTTTGATGGAGTTGATTGTTGATGTTGGTGCGTTTCCGTATATACATAATGCATAGTCTATTTTGCTTAGAACTAGAGATTTTGTTATGTCACATAAGGTGTTTATATGGGTGTTACAATTTTTGCTAGCAAGGTAGTTAATAATATTGACCCTAGCAGCTAGATTTTTTCTTAAGCGTAAACAATGGGACTTCCAAGTATATTTATTATTTAATGTTAAACCTAGGATACTTAAACTATCGACATTTTTGATATTTACATTATTGATTTTAATTGACAGACTGCAACAAGACTTTTTTCGACAGATGTGAATAGTCTTACATTTTTCTAGGGAAAGTCTCGCGCCAGATGATTCGGACCATAGTAAAATGTCTTTGATAAGCAGTGATAGAGTGTTTTCTGTTTTCTGTAGATCATTGTGTTTACACATGATGAATATGTCATCTGCGTAGATACAATGATCTAGGGATTTATGTTTATTGATTACTGTTGAAAGATTATCAAAAGCTATAATGAACAACACCACTGATAGCGGTGAGCCTTGTGGAATACCGTTCTGGAGTGGAAAAGTGGAAGAGTAGGTATTGTTGACCCTAACACAAAGTTTTCTATTCGTTAAAAACGATTTAATATAATTAAATATTTTTGGCCCAATACCCCAGTCTTTTAGTTTATTAAGTATTAAGTGGATACCGATTCTGTCGAATGCCTTTTCAAAATCGAGTGAAAGGATGGTCGCGTGGCCACGAGCCGAGAGGGTGTTGGTTATGTAGAAGTCCATATGAACAAGGGCGTCGGAACACCCTTTGTTGGGTCTAAAAGCTACTTGGCTAGGGCTTAAGAGGTTTTTTGATTCAGTGAACCATAGCAGCCGACGTGCTACTATTTTTTCAAGGACTTTGGCCATGCATGGAATCAGTGAGATGGGGCGATAGCCTTCGATTGTATCGTTACTTTTTCTGGGTTTGTGAAGTGGAAGAATCGTTGCAAGTTTCCAGTGCTGTGGTATTATACCCGTATTTAAGATGTTGTTAAAAAGGCTTATGAGTCTATCTTTTGCAGAGGTTGGAAGATGTTTTAGCATGGGGTATGATATCCGGTCTCTACTTGGTGTTTTCCCTTTAAGTTTGGCTAGGTTGCAGTCTAATTCGAGTGGGGTTATAGGTTTTTCTATATGTTTAGCTAAGTGTGAGATGTTAGAGTGAGATAAAGGTGATGAAGTTAAGGCGATCATTTTCTGGGTCACAAAAGCTGAGTGGAAACATGTGTCTCGTGCAAGGTTCGACCAACTGAGCGCAAAGAACGAGGCTATGTCTTGAGCTGATGTAATTTGCCCTTCGGGTGTCGCTATCGCAATAATTGAGTGTGGTGTTGAATTACTAGTCAGGTTTCGAATTTTATGCCAAATTTTGGCAGGCGACGAATTCGGATTTAAGTTTGATGTAAAATCGCTTAGACATTTCGCTTTGCTTTTTTTCATCTCTCTGCGGAAATTGGCATTTACCTTTTTATATAATATGAGGTTAGATTGGTTGGGGTGCTTTTTGAAGCGATTCCAAGCATTCATTTTTTCTTTCCGGAGTTGGGCTAATAGAGGACACCACCATGGCACCCTCCTACTAGTCGATCTGTTGGTGTGAGTAGAACTCTGTGGAATAGCTTTGTTTGCCGCAAATCTGAGAGCTTTCTGAATAATTGCTGCCTCTTTATTTATATTAGCTGAAAAGGCTACTTTAGACAAAAAATCTGATATGTGCTTGTTGAAACAAGCCCAGTCAGCTAAGTCAGTCTTGAATTTTAGGTTTACAGGTGTTTTGGAGTAAACCGGGCCGAGGGCAATAGAGGAGATTATAGGGAAGTGATCACTGTTAAATAGATCATCCAAAATCTATTCTCATTCGTACCTTGGCTACAACAGGGTAGTGGTCTGAGTCGATGTTAGCCCCTCCGGAGGTTCGTACGTCGAGAATACTGGAGGTGTGTCTGGCGTTGGTGGTTGGTGGTCGATTGTTCAAAAGGACGCCAGGTACCCTTGTGGATGTTGAGACGGGGGAATCGCGTGCTTGCTACAAGGAGGTTACGCCCCGCTAGGAAATCGATTAGCCTAAGTCCGTTGTCGGATGTGGTGTTATGGAGGCTATGCTTTCCTATGGTCGACTCAAATATGTCCTCTTTGCCCAGTTTTGTTCTGTTTTTTTTTTTTTTTTTAATGTGGTGAGTTTCCTCTCGCAAAAATTGTCATGTTTCTTTGGACCTGCAATTTTCCCGAATCCAAGGGATGAGTAGCATATTACACGAGAGATTAATGAGCTTACGGGGTTCTTCACAATATGGCTTTTAAAGAGATTAAAATCTTAATCAATTTACAAGTAGTACAAGCAACTTCCAGTAATACCCCTAGAAGCTGGTTATCGTAACTTGTGACGTTTTTTTTTTTCCTGCACTTGACCACATTAAATTGATAAGGGTCGCCACAGAGGAGAGGGAATAGCGTAAAGAACGCCGAGAAACCAAGTACCAAGTACACTGGCGATGTAAGGAATGAAATTATCTCCTCCGATGTGTCGTTTTTCATTTAATATTTTTATTTTTCATTACCGCTACCACCCTTACCCTTGTCATTATACTGAAGCGCTACACCCAAGACTCTTGTTATATAGTAATGTCAAGACCACTTAAAGTAAATTAATTTTCTTTTCCTTTTTTGTTTGCTTCCTATTTCAGATCTGGTTCACTGTACCAACGAACCAAATGTATCAATTCCACATTTGGCCAATTTACTTATTGAAAGATCACAGAATGCCAACTGGGTGGTGGTCTATAAGGCTCTAATAACAGCCCATCATCTCTTGGCCTATGGAAATGAGGTGAGTTGTGTCTTGTTTTTCTTTTTTTTCAGATGTTATGGTTTCGGTTTTGTTCCAATTACAGAGATTCATGCAGTATTTGGCGTCGAGTAACTCAACTTTTAATTTGAGCAGCTTTCTGGATAAGGGCGGAGTACAAGGTTGGCAACAAATTGTCATTTAAGTTTTTAGTTTTTCTTTCATTCCTTGTTTAAGTGTTTTTTTTACAGAACATTTAGCCAATTGTAGATAATTTTGTAGCTTGCACTGGCATGTGTCGCGAAGAGTCTGCAGATTGACTGACCTAAGACCTTATCTGTTTGTGTCGATGTCTTTTCAAAATCTAAAATAGGAGTATTGCACCAGGCGTTTGGTGGTTTTCATTACTTTCTAAGAGATTGTCAGCGGATGTTAGGTTTGGATAGCGATTTTCTACTTGTTGTAACATTCTTCTTCTTAGTGGGCGCTACAGTTCGGGGTGAACCTGGGCCTCAACCAACATGCCCCTCCATCTAGCACGAACTTTCGCTAGCCTTTTCCATTGCCGCACACCCAGTTGGCTGAGGTCACCTTCCACCTGTGTGCGCCATCTTAAGTGCGGCCGTCCTCTGCTTCTTCGTCCCTCGGGGATCGATTCAAAGACTCTCCGGGCTGGAGCTGTGGTGTCCATTCGCTCTACATGGCCCAGCCATCTTAGGCGTTGAATCCGTAGACGCCTGACTAGGCTCATGTCGCTGTACAGCCCGTAACGTTCGTGGTTGAATCTTCTCCTCCATCCCCCGTCTGCGTTTATACGCCCAAAAATCACGCGCAAAATCTTTCTCTCGAACCGACCAAGGGCCTCCTCATCCGCTTTTGATAGTGTCCACGCTTCTGCGCCGTACAACAGGACCGGGATGATAAGGGTCTTATATAGAGTCAACTTTGTCGTTCGGGAGAGGGCTCTATTACTCAGTTGCCTCCTGAGCCCAAAGAAACAGCAATTGGCAAGAGTTATTCTGCGTTTGATTTCGGAACTGATGTCGTTGTTCCAGGTCACTGCGGAGCCAAGGTAGACGAAGTCCTCCACTACCTCGAACTTATATCTGCCTATACAAACGTTCTGGCCAAGACGTCGGTGTTGAGCGTCCTTTTTTGATGACAGCATATCTTTAGTTTTGCCCTCGTTTACCGCCAGACCAACTTTCGCCGCCTCGAACTCAATACCCGCAAACGCCTCATTGACATCTCGCTGTGATCTCCCTATTACGTCAATATCGTCGGCGTATGCAAGGAGTTGCGAGGATTTGAAATAGATTGTGCCTCTTGTATTGGCCAGTGATTTTTGCACAATCATTTCCAATACGATGTTGAAGAAATCACAGGACAGCGCATCGCCCTGCCTAAATCCTTTTTTGACATCAAAACTATCGGTAAGGTGTTCACCCATTCGGATGGAGCAGCGACCATTCTCCAAAGTCAGCCTGCATAGTCTGACGAGTTTAGCAGGTATGTCAAAGGAAGACATAGCGTTGTATAGCTCGTCTCCAATTACGCTGTCGTATGCGGCTTTGAAGTCGACAAATAGGTGGTGAGTGTCGACTTGAAATTCATTGGTTTTTTCCAGGATCTGCCGTAGTGTGAAGATTTGGTCGATGGTGGACTTTCGCGTGAATCCGCACTGATAAGGACCTATCAGCTTATTTAAAAAAGGCTTCAGGCGTTCACACAAAACGGCAGAGAAGATTTTGTAGGCGATGTTAAGGAGACTTATTCCTCTGTACTTGGCGCAATCAGAGGGGCCTCCTTTCTTGTGGATGGGGCATACGATGCTGAGACTCCATTCCTCGGGCATGCTTTCCTCTAACCATATCTTACGGATGAGCTGGTGCATGCTCCCAACCAGGTCATCCCCAGTTACCTTAAAGAGCTCAGCAGACAGTCCGTCTGCGCCAGCAGCTTTATTCGACTTGAGCTTCGTTATGGCAATCTTAACTTCGTCGAGGTCAGGGGGACAGAATTCTCTGCGGTCTTCGTCGATTAGAAATGGATCATTCTGCCTGACAGCGGTATATTGACTAACATCGCCGTTATACAGTCTGCAGAAGTGGGTTTTCCATATTCTCAGCATCGGCTGCGGTTCTACTACTAGGTGCCCGTTCTCATCCCTGCAGGCTTCCGTTCTGGTTTTATAACCTTGGCATGTTCGCTTTATCTGTTGATAAAACTTTCGAACGTCACGCCTGCAGTAACACCTCTCCAAATCCTCAATCGCGCGCTTCTCGTGCTCTTTCTTCTTTCTTCTAAGAAGCTTATGCTCCTCCCTTCTTTTTAACTCGTAGAGCTCACGAGCTGCTCTTGTTCTTTTATGCAGCGAGGCCTTATATGCATCCTGCTTCGCTGTGTGAATTCTCTTGCACTCGTCATCGAACCAGGTGTTTCTTCGTGGTGGAGCCTTGGAACCCAAAACTTCGGATGCAGAGCTTTTCAGGGTTTGTTTGCAATGGCTCCACTGCTGTTCTATTGATAGTGTGGAGGATTCAGGTGTATTGGAGAGCTTAAGGGAGACGCTATCGGTAAAAGCACGAGCGGTTTCTGGCGATAGTAGCTTTCCGACGTCATAACTTTGTATTATTACTCTACTCTACAGCTATCCCGAAAAAAAAATAGACATCTAAAGCTGCGCCACGCAGTGAGCGATTGAGCGACGAGTGGCCATTTACTGAGCGATTAAAAAAAGACAAACATATACATCAATAGGAATTAACGTGCGAGAGGATGAGATAGAAGACATTATACAGTGTTTCAGAAGAGATCACAAACTCTTCTTTGTACTGTACTTCGCACCCTCTCCACGTGCCATGTCAGGGTCTACATTGTGCGCCTGCGTATTACGAAGCTTTGGTGGAGGCGTCGTAACAACCGTGGTGTTTTTTCAACTATACCATTTTTTTTTTTTTTAAATAATTTTAAATAATTTGCGCGCACTCAAGGTCTAATAACCTTATTATGTCGGTGACACAGTGCGGGCAGAAGATAGAGAGGAAGAGGAATAGAGGAGATGCCGATGGACATTGATCTTAAATGCTTGCATGTTGCATTGAGGGGGGAAAACCGAATCCGGCAGGGAGTTCCAGATTCGTGTGGTTCGGTTAATGAAAGATTCTCTATATTTGACAGTACGTCCGAAAGCGGGCTTCAGAGTATATTGGTGAGCATTCCTAGAGAGACGTGTATTGCGGGAGAAATGTTGAAGGGGCGGAATGCAACTGGCTATTTCGTCAGAGCATTTTTGGTGGTAGTAACGATAAAACAGGGAGAGGAAGGTAACATTCCTGCGGTGTTCCAGCGAGTCTAATGTTTTGGTAATGCTGGAGTCACCTATCAGTTTTGTGGCTCGTTTTTGTATTCCGTCAAGTAGGTGCAGTGAGGTCTTGGAAGCACCGGACCAGACATGAGCGTTAAACTCTAATTTGGGGCGAATGAACGCCTTATAGATTGTAGCCAGATCTAAGGGTGAGAAATATTTCTTGCATCTGTATAAGAATCCTAGGCATTTCGCAGCATTCTTGGCGACACTGAATATGTGGTCGCTCCAATTAAGATTGTGAGCAACTCTCATACCCAGGATGGAAAGCTTTTCAGTTTCTGCGATGCAAGTGCCATTCATGGATAATGGCTGCGGGTTAGTTGTACGCTTTAACGACAAGAGACAGCATTGTGTTTTGGATGCATTAAATTGGACTCTATTGTTTTTACCCCATTGGATGATGCTGTCGATATCGGAATTTAATGAGCTCAACATTCGCTGTCGCTCACTATCTACAACCGAAGTGCAGGGTCGTAAACTAGTGAACGAATATGAGAAGCTGAGGGCACTGTTGTCAGCGAAGGAGTGAATTGGATTAGAAGTAACAGACAAGAGATCTTTTATAAAATATAAGAAAGAGTGTTGGAGACAAAACGGAGCCCTGGGGAACACCAGCATTTACAAAGTGAGTATCAGACTTGAATCCGTCCAAAACAACTTGAATTGAACGATTCGAAAGGTAGCTTCTAATCCATTGAAAGAGAGACTCATCGATCCCAAAAGCACGCATTTTCGACAAAAGGGCTTCATGCCAAACCCTGTCAAATGCTTTCGAAGTATCCAGTGCAACAATTTTGCTTTCGCCTGCTTGGTGAAGCGAGTGATTCCACTTTTCAGCGAGATATGCCATCAAATCACCAGTGGATGTGTTGTTCGACGATCATTGAGGAGTTTCCGTGAATAAAGATTTCATAAGCTGACGGTTAATCAGCGTTTTCATGACATTGGAAATGCCTTTTTGGGTATAGGCTGGACAAATGCTGTTTTCCACCTAGTCGGAAAGAGCCCAGAGGTGTAGGAAAGGTAAAAAAGCTTACGCAGTGGTTTTGCAAGCGTAGAAGAACATCTTTTCAGAACTGTTTGGGCAATACCATCTGGACCAGCGGATTTGTGTATGTCGAGGTCTTTAAGAACCCTTGCGACTGTACGAGTGCGGAAGTGGATTAGTCCCATGGTGGAATTGACGCACTCTAGTACAGGCGGAGACCAAGCACAAGCTGGCAGCTGAGAACTGGTTGCGAAATGGGCAGCAAGTAGGTTAGCTTTGTCTAAGGGGCTGACAGCTGGAATGCCATTGTGGATGAGCGTCGGTACAGGCGACATAGTTGAGTTTTTTACGCTTTTTACAAACGACCAGAAACTTTTGCTACCTTTGGGACATTTAATTATTTATTTATTTCTAGCTAATAAGGATCTTACGCCTTAATTTTTGTTCGGATTGGAATTTAACCCGTCGAATGTGGGTGCTGCAGTCATTTCTGGCTCATATGTACTTTTTTCGGTTTTCCTCAGAACTGTTTGCCTTGTAGGCCCGAAAACTTAGCTCCCTTAGCCTAATAGCCTCCTTGCAGCTCGAGTCAAACCACGTATTATCCTTAGGCCTGGTGCCTTTAATCTTGCTGGCAATAAAATTTGCCATGCCGATTCGGATAATGTTTGCGATAGTATCAGTTGCGGCGTCCACGTCGTTGTCGAGGAAGCACAACGACCAGTTAAAGATCCGAAAGAAGTTGTTAAGGCCGCACCAGTTGGCTTTCTCGTATAGCCATAGTGTTCTCTTAGGAGCTTTTTCTTTAACTGGATGGTGGGAGTTCGAGAATTTTGCTGATATCATGCAGTGGTCAGACAAGCCTAGGGGTTCCAATACATCGATCGTGTATTTGTCAGGCTGAGAGGTAAGAAACAAGTCCAGTGTGTTGGCGGTATGACCAACAACATCGGGGATACGTGCCATAAGACTGGACGACTTCGAACAGCAGAAATCAACATTTTCGTGTTGATTTTTTCCATTTTTGGAATTCGTCGCTCAGCGACAGTCGCAAATATAAAAACAATTTTAATTTCAGAGCGACGTCGCTCGGTCGCTCAGGAAAATCGCTCGTCGCTCAGGGCCTACGTGGCCACCCCCATTCAATTCGATATGTTTTAATTTTTTTTTTTTTTTTTTTGTCGCTCAGCCGCTCATCGCTCAATCGCTCAGTCGCTCACTGCGTGGCCGCAGCCTTAGGCAGCTGCTGGAAGTGTTGCTTAAATACATCCACTATTCCCTGCGGGTTGGTGACAAAATTACCCTCGCAGTTTCTAAGAGCCAGGGTGCCCTTTTTGAAGCCTCCTGCAAGGCCTTTGGCTTTCTTGTAAAAGGCTCGTATTTTATGTTTATCCCTAGACTCCTCGATATCCCTGAGCTGGGAGGCTGCGAAGATTCTCTTCTTTTGTCGCAGTAGTTTTTTCTCCTCCCTTCTTCTGGCTCGGTACTCGTCTTGCGCTGCCCTGGTTTTCCTCTGCAGCGCCTTTTGGTACGCCTCGTCGGTTGCTGCCTTTTTCTGCTCACACTCGTCATCATATGTACCACGTGTTTCTTGTCGGGGGTGGTAGGTAGCCTAAAATGGTCTCGGCTATTTCCTGAATGGCTGAGCATTTGTTGACATTTGTGCTCAAACTCGCCATCATACCACGGGTTTCTTGTCGGGGGTGGTAGGTATCCTAAGGTGGTTTCGGCTACTTCCTGAATGACTGAGCGGCAATGCAGCCACATATTATTGGCATTTGTGTTCGACGTAGGCATACCGTAGAGTCTTTCGCTCAGCTGCCCCCTGTAGACTCTGGCAACCTCCGGTGTGCTCCGGCGCCCAATGTCGAACCTCCTCCTGATGGGCTGGTGCAGCTCTCTGACATTGGACAGTCGACAGTCACGCGCAAAAACTAGGTATAATTTCGAATGATTTTTGCAGAAGCTTTCTAGACGAGGAGGAGGTCGAATCCATTCATCACCTTCTCTTCTGCGCCTCAACGCTCCGGCCCCGAGGGACGACGCAGCAGAGGACGGCCGAATTTAAGGTGGCGCGCACAGGTGGAAAGGGACCTCAACCAACTGGGCGTGCGGCACTGGAAGCGGCTGGCCAAAGAACGGGCCGGCTAGAGAGGCTTTTTGGTTGAGGCCCTGATTCACCCCGAACTGTAGCGCCATCAAAGTAAGTAAGTTAGCCGTGTCTTCGTTGCCGGATGGTGGCTGAGTTAGACTTTCTTAAAGCCAAACCTAATATAGTGGTCACATTGGGCCAGAGGTTCCAGGGCTTGACAGTTCAGTACAATAATGGGAACAGTAACTGTGTCTCTTCTATTTCTTCTGCTACAAGATGTGTATCACCAAGGACACTAGCAAAATAAATAAAAAAATGAATTCGGTGGACGTACTTCACTCCCGGTCTCTTCTACTGGTAATTCCTAAGTGAATTTATCCCTCATTTCCTTCCTGAGGAAACTTCCCAACAGCTGTTCTTATTACAGCTGTTTTGGCCAACAGCAGGCTTGGCCGTTGCTTAGCTTTTGCCCGGACGTTGACCCCATGGTGTCGTTGGCGTCGGGTCTCTGTGATGTCACATGCATAGACACTAATGTCGTGCTGGTGGGAGGAGCCAAATAAACATCGCATTTGCTATGTCTGTTCTGTTTTTACTTTCTGGCCTCCCGGAATTTCACCAACTGGTATGTTTTGCCGTCGGTATTTGCGTACTGGGTGCTTTGCCGACGGGAAATGCATCTGATTTATTATGTTGGATTTTGTTTTCAATGTTGCGGTGCAACAGGATGGTATCCTCCTCCTTCGGGTCAGTCGTTGCGTCTTGCGCGCATGCCAGCAAATAAGTATTCAAAGTAGTTATAACTGAAATATGTTAAAGCAGCGCTTTGCCATAATTATTGATTCCCCATTCAAATGATTCTCTGTCTATTCAATCGTTTCACTTCTTCATTTTTCCAATCGTCATGTTCCCCCTCATCGTCGTCCTCCTATCCTAACCACTAACCATCCATCCAACCCTCTTCCATTTACCTTAACGAAACTATAGTAATCAAAAAACCATAACAAGTGAATATTAATTGATATTAACACGTATTTATTGCTTTTTCTCTCTTTTCTTTTGGCTTTTGTCTTAACTCAATACAAAATACAATAAAAAATCTTACCATAAACCATTCCCATCATTAAAGAAGGCCTTGGAGCCGTAGGTGCCAGAATGGGTGAGTACGCTGCCGTCTTGTAAACCTGAAACTGTAACTGTAACTATTGCTACTACTGCTGTCATCATGTGACATGAGCGCTAAGAACTCAATTGATTGTTTGGAGGATCATGTGTGGCACTAATGCGTCGTCGTCTGTTTTGTGTTCGTTTCTTTAGGTTATGACATGTCGCCCTTTATTCGACGGTATGCTAAATACTTAAACGAGAAGGCTCTATCGTATCGGACTGTTGCGTTTGATTTTTGCAAGGTTAAGAGAGGGTAAGGTCTTGAGTTGATTGTCGATTGTTTATGCGATTTCGATTGTTTGTTGATTATAGAAAGGAGGAGGGCTCTTTGCGGACTATGAATGCGGATAAGTTACTCAAAACATTGCCGGTGTTGCAGGCTCAACTTGATGCGCTGCTCGAGTTCGATTGTCAGGCAAACGATCTTACGAACGGTTAGTAGGGCCTAATGCTTTCATATCTTGTTTTTGGTTTATAGTCATCTTTTGGTGTAAGTAGGTGTCATCAACATGAGTTTCATGCTATTGTTCCGCGATCTCATTCGTTTGTTTGCATGCTACAATGATGGTATAATCAATCTGCTGGAAAAGTACTTTGACATGAACAAGAAACAGTGTCGAGACGCTTTGGATTTGTATAAAAAGTTCTTAGTTCGTATGGATCGCGTTGGCGAGTTCTTAAAAGTTGCTGAGGTTCGGCTGCATTAACCCCATTGAAAGTACGACTATACAGCGAATTTGTGTATTTCTAGAACGTTGGTATTGACAAGGGTGATATACCGGATCTGACAAAAGCACCCAGTTCATTGTTGGATGCTCTGGAACAACACTTGGCCACATTGGAGGGCAGGAAGGGATCAACAGCTAATACACCTACTCAGTCGGCAAGGTAAGTTGAATGTTTGATGTGTTACTGATGCTAAGGCAATGTTCTTTTCAATGAAATAAGTCACTAAGAGCCGTGGTGTTCAGCTAAGTTTTGGTTTCTTTTTTTCTTTTTGATTTTTACGAATTTATTCGTTTATAAGGGGTCTGCGCTGCGAGTGAATTGGATTGGTATTGCACTGCTGCATTTGGATATGCAGTTCCACGAGTGGGGAAAACCTTAAAACGACTGAAATGCTAGTCTCTTTCTAAGAGCGCATAGGATAGTCTATTGGCCTCTGACGCTTAAGGCACGGGATCGAATCCCGACACAGCCATGTCATCGAAAGTGTTTTTCACGGTGTTTCTCCTCAGCGAGGTTCTGACAAAACCCCCTGTAGTAAAACTATCATGAAGAGCTTCTCGAAATTCGCCGTTCGGAACCGGCAATAAACTGTAGGTAAGATCACACACAACATGGGTGATTGAGAGAAACTCGGCTTTGGTCCTTCATGGACTGTAACGCCAACAATCGTCCGACTTTGAGTGAGGAGTTTCGACCTAGGTTGCCAAGGGCGATTTTAACCCGGATCTCCATTGTGGTGTCGTTTTCGGAGTTTAAGTTTGCCCCGAGGTAGACAAACTCCTAAACCACCTCGAAATCATGGCTGTCAAACGTTTTATTTTGTCCCAGTTGGTGAGCGACGGATTGGTTTTTGCTCTCAAGACCAACTCGTTTCGCCTGTTCTTCAATCGCCGTGAATGCTTCCACAATGTCACGGCGGGAAAACGCGATGATATCGATTTCATTCGCGTGTCCGCCTTCCCTGTTGCCGCCTGCCCGTCGCACTATCTGAGTTGCTCGGTGCATCGCGTATTTTTGAGCGTGGCGCGACACAACTGGATACATTTTCCCGGGATCCCGAATTCGGCCATCGCAACAAACAATTCTTCACGACGAATACTGTCGTATGCGACTTTAAAATCGATAAAGAGGTGGTGTGTATCGATTCGAAACTCGTTGGTCTTTTCCAGGATTTGTCGAAGTGTGAACATTTGGTCTATAGTCGATTTGTCGGGCCGGAAGCCGCACTGATAGCTGCCGATTAGTGCGGTGCAAAATGGTTTTAGACGTTCACACAATACGCTGGACAGGATCTTGTATGCGACATTGAGCAGGGATATACCTCTATAGTTCTTGCAAGAGGTAGGATCGCTTTTTTTGTGGATGGGGCATATAGACCTGGTATTCCAGTCGTCGGGCATGCTTTCATCTTCCCAAATTCTGCAGATGATCTGGTGCTCCCTACCAGAACATCGCCGCCAGCCTTAAAGAGCTCTGATGGCAAGCCATCTGAGCCTGCGGCCTTGTTGTTCTTCAGCTTCTGAATTGCTGTGCCGACTTCTCCGATGCTGGGTGGGAGGACTACTTCAGCGGCTGGAGTTGGGATTCCCTTTGTCCCTACCACTCTCTATTTTTGAGAGCACCGTGGCGCAGTGGGTAGTGTGTTGGCCTCTGACGCCGATGGCTCGGGATCGAATCCCGACACAGCCATGTCATCGAACGTGTTTTTCACGGTGTTTCTCCTCAGCGGGGTTCTGACAAAACCCCCTGTAGTAAAATTGTCATGAAAAGCTTCTCGAAATTCGCCGTTCGGAACCGGCAATAAAACTGTAGGTCCCTTTCACCTATGTGAAAATGAAATCACACACAACATGGGTGATTGAGAGAAGCTCGGCTCAGGTTCTTCATGGACTGTAACGCCAACATACATACATACCACTCTCTATTGGTCATGCTCGTTAAGCAGCTGCTGGAAGTGCTGCTTAAATACATCCACCCTTCCCTGCGGGTCGGTGACAAGATTACCCTCGCAGTTTCGAAGAGCCAGGGTGCCCTTTTTGAAGCCTCCTGCAAGGTCTTTGGCTTTCTTGTAAAAGGCTCGTATTTTATGTTTATCCCTGAACTCCTCGATATCCTTGAGCTGGGAGGCTGCGAAGATTCTTTTCTTTTGTCGCAGTAGTTTTTTCTCCTCCCTTCTTCTGGCTCGGTACTCTTCTTGCGCTGCCCTGGTTTCCCTCTGCAGCGCCTTTTGGTACGCCTCGTCGGTTGCTGCCTTTTTCTGCTCACACTCGCCATCATATGTACCTTGGGTTTCTTGTCGGGGGTAGTAGGTAGCCTAAAATAGTCTCGGCTATTTCCTGAATGGCTGAGCATATGTTGACATTTGTACTCGACGTAGGCATACCGGAGAGCCTATCGCTGAGTTAGTCCCTGTAGACTCTGGTAACCTCCGGTGTGTTTAGGCGTCCAATGTCGAACCTCCTCTTGGTGGCCTGGTGCAGCTTTCAGCACATCCAGGATGTTTGACGAGTGACTTGCGTCAATGAACACATGGTCGATTTGGTTGACGGTTCGACCGTCCGGAGATCGCCAGGTTGCTGTGTGGATTCGCTTACGAGGGAATCTTGTGCTACTTATCACCGCATCACGAGCTGTCGCAAAGTCCGTGAGTCGGAAGCCGTTATCTGTTGTTGTATCGTGGAGGCTGTGCTTTCCGATCACTCCGGTGTTCTCCTTACCGATTTTGGCTTTGAAGTCCCCGTGTACGATTTTTACATCGTACTCCGGACAAGCTCCGTAGGCGTTGTCCAGGAGGCCATAGAAGTCCTCCTTGATAGGGTCTTCAGCCTCGTCGGTAGGGGCGTGTGCACATATAAGGCTGATGTTATAAAATCTGCCTCTGATGCGGATCACAGCCAGGCGATCACTTGTGGGTTTAAAGACGATGACCTTCGACCTTAACCGCTTTCCGCATCCCAGTAAGTGCAACCTTTTGTGACAGCTGTAATAAACGCACTTTTTCTTCCTCATCATACCGTTTCCTATCCAGCGTATTTCCTGGACCGCAGTAATATCCGCCTTGTACTGCGTGGGGATTCTTTTTCAGTTTATGAGCAGCTCCGGGAGTGTACAGGGTTCTGACATTCCAGGAGCATACTCGCAAATCGTGTTCCTTTTTCGTGCGTTGTCGTCGTCGAGTATCCGTCCGTGTATCCGAGGCATCTTGCTCATTCATAACTTTGGGTTTTTTTACGTGGGCGGATTGTTAGCCCGCCGCACAACCGCCATTCTGGTCGGGGTTTTTTTCGCTGCATACGTTTGTTCACCTCCCAACGGTTGTCAAAGAGGCTATCCAGAGGGCGCCGCGAGGAGGCCGTATGTCAACTTGACCCGGGCATTTAAACAGGGATCGTTGCTGGCATCTCGCCAGGTTGAGAGCAATCAACAACTTTACCCTGTATGTCCGAGCCCATGCCCCCCGAGTCGATGTTAGCCCCTCGGAAAGTTCGAACATCAAGAATAGTGCAGGAGTGTCTGACGTCGATCGCGATGTGATTGATCGGGTTGTGGTGGGTTTCTGGTTTGCATTTTTTGGCGAATACTTCAATGATGAACGATGGAATGGTGCTCCAAGCAATCCACACCTCTATCGTTTGATTACTGTTCGTTTGGTAAAATTACGCACTTATACTTGTATGCGATACATCATTCGCAATATCATCCTTATTCACCACAGCAGCAGTTCAAATTCAATTGATGTTTTTGTCTAGACATAGAAATCGATGTGCTTCCATACAAGGACCGTAAGTTCCACCATTCAATAGCTTGTTTTCGTTTGTTGTTTTCCAGCTATTGTAAGTCTGTTTATATGTATGTTCCTATAGCATCCCAGCCAATGTTCTATTTCCACTCACCCTACCCAATCCCTTCAGTTACGATTGTACAAAGTCAAGAATCTAGAAATGGACTTTGGTTTGAACTAGCCCTAGTAGTACCTATATGTATGCGTATCTCTAGATGATTTATTTTCATATTTGTTTGTAGAACGATTTGGTAATCTAAAATATATTTTCTTTTGTCTTTTTTTTCTTCCTTCACATCACTTGTTTCCGTTTCCGTTTCTGTATCCTTTTTGCATTCATTTCATTTTCTTTCTTTCATTTCAACTAACTTTCGTATCCTGTTCTGCCCGATAAATCTTTCGTTATGTGATTTTGGTTGCGTTTTTTGGTTTATTTTAAACGAAATTTATTATTTCTTCGAATTTTGTCATACAAAATCGATCGATTCATAATCGCACAATCGTTACCCACGGACTTTTGCAATAAACTGATCAAATTGATTAAAAAACAAAACAGTAGCAACCAAAAGAACGTAAAGAGTGCTGTGTCTGCCCTATCTTCTACTAGCTCTTCGTTCGGTACTGCGGCCGCATCAAGTAAATTCGACAACACCAATGGCATCGATGACAATATTAAAGCTCAAGCTCTAGCCGAAGAGGAGGCCGCCATGAACCAGTACAAAGTAATATCAAATTAAAAACTTTACCTTTAAGCCTTAAGCATTGTTTTTGTAACCTTTCCCCATTTCGTTTCATGTGTGCTTAGTCGAAAGTATCGTCGCCCAGCGGGAGTGGAAATGCAGGTAATGCTTTGACGAATCCATTCTTATCGTCGCCACCAGCTGCTTCACAGGCAAACGCTCCGATCGTTGATTTGTTTGGCGTTTCCAGTGCACCGAGTGCATCAGCGGGCGGAACTACAAAGGCTTCCGATGATCTGTTGCAATTGGGCAATCCGTTCGCTGATATGTTTGATGCTTCGGCAGCTCCAGCTGCGCCGGCAACAGGTGGTCAAAGTGCTAATAATATATGGCTCAATAATGGTATTTATTTTTTTGTTTATTTTCATTTGTTTGTTTCATTTGACCATTTTCTAAATTCACGAATAGTGCTTACGTCTATCAGTACTCGGGGTAAGGATTAATATTAAACGGTTGAGTGGTCTGTTCTGCGAAAGTCCCCTGATTAGTAGTTAATCAAAATTCTATTTTAAATGCTTATGGGGACGTGAGGAAAGGTCATTTATAAATCTCAAGACAGCAATCATCGTCTGACCTTCGATCCGACAACTTCGTTTGGCAATTCGCTCTCTCCATTTGTTTTCTTATTAACAGTTATTCAACCGGTTCTCTTTAACCCTTATGTGAGGGACAGGAAAAACAACTTCATCAGAGTGGCGAGGTACCCGGGTACCTCCATAAGGTTTATACGAGATGTGAACAATCAAGTCCTGCTTTTACATTACACTTACTTTGGTTATTATTATTTTGCTCGGCGAAGAAATACGTTCAATTCCTTCCGGACTCACAACTTATACAAATCAAACTAGACGAGATTCTACAGGTCGTATTGCAATTGTTGGGAGTTGCTTCATATGCAGAGAATTCAAACACACGCAAAGAATAACGTGAAAAGCTTGCACTAACTGCGGAAGACCAGTTTGTGATCAACATGCAGTAACTCGGCCAACATGTAACAGGTGCTTCGAGAATTGTTCTAATTCTGTATAAGTAAACAAAATTATATTTTTTTATACTATCTAAATACAACCGCTAACACAAAGAGTCGTCAAAGCCAACTTCGCTGGTGCCGTCTCAACCAGAATGGTCAGCAGAGGTACACCACTGGGTGGAGTACTCACCCCTCTCCTCTGGAACGTGGTGGTCTACGAACTACTGCGGTTGTTTAAACAGGAAGGGTACGCTGTGACCGCATATGCAGACGACATTGCTATTGCCGTCACAGGTAAAATTCCCAACACTCTATGCGACCTTATGCAGAGTGCATTACATACAGTAAAAACCTGGACGCAGTACTGTGGACTTGGGGTGAACCCTAAGAAGACCGATATAGTACCCACCGAGGCTGGGTGGAACCCAACTAACAATCAAAGAACAGGCTAAATATCTAGGCCTAGTCCTTGACAGGAGGCTGAATTGGAAACCCAATATTCTTGATCGCGTCAAGAAAGCAATTATTGCCCTATACAGCTGTAAGAAAGTGGTGGGCAGGAAATGGGGTCTCCAACCAAGCATTATGCACTGGCTCTACACAGTAGTCATAAGGTCCATCTGGACCCCAGAAGGCTCGATGGACTGCTCTGGACAAGGCAGTCAATCGAGCCTTCTGGGGAAGGTACAAAGATTGGCTAGCTTATACATAAGCGGAGCGATCAGATCAACCCCCACGGAGGCCCTTAACATTCTATTACATCTTCCACCTTTGAACCTTTTCAGGAAGCAAGTTGCTGTTGACACGGGATCGGATCCCGACATAGCCATGTCATCGAACGTGTTTTCACGGTGTTTCTCCTCAGCGGGGTTCTGACAAAACCCCCTGTAGTAAAATTGTCATGAAAAGCTTCTCGAAATTCGCCGTTCGGAACCGGCAATAAACTGTAGGTCCCTTTCACCTATGCGAAAATAAAATCACACACAACATTGGTGATTGAGAGGAGCTCGGCTCAGGTCCTTCATGGACTGTAACGCCAACATACATACATACAAGTTGCTGCCTGCGCGGCCCTAAGGATGAAGAGGTTAAGAAAATGGCCCACATCTCAAAAAGGCCATACTACCATTCTAAACCACTTCAAAGTACTCATGGACACGGACTACATCATCCCGCAGAATGTGTTAACTACGAAATTCGAAGTTGTCTTTCCATCCACGGAGGAATGGGCTGAAGGGAACGCAATACCAAATGACTCGATCTCCCTCTAGTGGGGTAGTTGGGTCTTCCATAATCACTGCAGTGTGTATCAGGTAGAATTAACAGCGATAACAGAGGCCCTTGCATGGCTCAGGATCAATGTAATATCCGCTAAGGATATTATCATTTTCACGGACAGCCAAGCTGCGATAAAGTCCCTTTCAGCGGTAACCCACAAATCAAAGACATCTCTTAACTGTCGCCTATCTCTAGATGAGATAGCTGAACAGTTCAATATTAAAATACTGTGGGTTCCCGGCCATAGGGATATTCCATGAAATTGCGCGGCCAACGAACTCGCAAAGTTAGGGTCAAGCCAACTCAGCCTATCTACCCTACCCTCGGGTACATAGATACACCAATAAGTACGGTAAAGCACATGATAAAACTTTAAATCATAGAGGAGACCAACCTCCAATGGAATGAGAGCAATATTGGATTTATCACCAAACAATTGTGGCCTAAGTTAAGCCTAGGACAAACCAGGCAACCAAAAGGGCAACTTTAAGTACTGGTGTTGGTGTCATTACAGGTTACTGCATCATCGGAAAACACGCCGCCAGATTAGGGCTACCCTCCAATGACTTCTGTCGCGGTGCATGGATGAGGAGGGGGAGAAATCAATACACCACCTCCCCTGCTCATGTCCCTCTTTTGCGAATCGCAGGAGGACCTCGGCGCGCTAACAAACGTGAACTAACAAACCAAAAGATAGCTCAACTCCATCGCTTCATCAGAAGCACCGGTTGGCTCTCAGGTAGCGGATCAGGGTAACTTGATCCAGGTGGTATCACAATGTCCCGACTTCGGCCTACGTGTGGCTTATGCCTACCACATTAACCTAACCTACTTTCTAAATAAAACATTTTGATAAATAATTATTTTTTCATTTGATTTTAGTATTTTGAATACAAGATTAGAAACATTTTCTTGCAATTTCATACAAAACACAAAGTGGTACCCTGGTACCTTGTTACTCTATTAAGGATGTAAAAAATGTTTTAGTTTCCTATAAATAGTGTGAATGGGTTGACAAGGCCAAAGCATAAAAAAACGTAGTTTACAAGAAGGTAAGAGCTCTCACAAAGCCACAGCTTTCTATAATGCGTAAAATATAACTATTTTTTAAATTGGAAATGCAAAAGGTACCCGGGTAGCTCGTCACTCACATAAGGGTTAAGCAATTCCTTATCTTTATTTTATTTTTTCTTTCCCTGTAGTGCTATTACACTGACCTTCTGAAGTGCGTTAACCTATCGAATCATGGCCTCTGGGCCACCCGTACTTTCAGGGAATAGATTCAGTATGCTCGATATAGAGCTAGAATCTACACCCTCCCAAAAAAAAAAGGAAAAAAAAAAAATAGATACTCCCACATTGACAGTAATAAACCGTTCGAAGCAAATACAACCTCAGCTGATCCCAAGTACATAGTGATCTCTTCCACCGATGAGAAAAAATCTCTCTCCTCCATTAGCATCTTTGTGCTCAAAAAAGCCATCGATGGCATAAGCACCGCGTGCGAAAACATCAAGGAACTTCGCGACGGTAGTCTCCTCATACTGGTAAAATCTCTAAAAATTGCCAATTTATTCCTCGCGAAAAAGTCTCTCGCCAACCTATGCCCCATCTCAGTCAAATTGCACTCTAACCTCAATGCCTGTAAAGGTATAATTTACGCCCCATGTCTGATTAATGTTGAAAAAGATGAAATAATTAGTGAAATGAGTGCTCAAGGCGTAACTGATGCTTACAAGTTCACAAAAACAACACCCGAAAAAGAACCTCGTGCCACCGGTCTTCTCATCCTCCTAACCTTTGATCGTTTCCGCCCACCAACCAGCGTTAACGTTGGCTGGCACAACGTGAAAGTAAAGTAGAAGAACACTTCCCTACTCCAATGCGCTGCCGTAATTGTCAACTTCTCGGCCACACTACCAAACGATGCATAGAAATTCTTAAAATCAAAACA
This sequence comes from Eumerus sabulonum, assembly GCA_951905685.1. Lineage (NCBI taxonomy): Eukaryota > Metazoa > Arthropoda > Insecta > Diptera > Syrphidae > Eumerus > Eumerus sabulonum. The sequence continues at coordinate 16,204,449 of OX645060.1, forward strand.
ACCAACAAACGTTCCATGGCGATGGCAAAAAAAAATATTCAACGAACGGGACCCGATGCCCTCATCACTAACTACATATTCTACAGTCGCACAAGGATCCTCTTTGCCAAACGCAAACACAACTTCTACATCCACACTAACCCAGAAGAATTTCTTCGCCACGTATACCCATCTCTCTCGCCACAAACCGGCTGTTTTGGCACTTTGTGAAACACAGGTCGACGAAAAGTCTGATCCTTCGGATTTCAGTCTTCCTGGATATAGCTTAGTGCCATTATTCGTTTCTCGCCGTGGTCTCGCCATCTATGTCCGTAGTGATATTGCTTACCAGTTACTTCCACAGTATAGCCAAACATCCACCCCGGAATTTAATTACATATGGCTTAAATTCATATTCCGTAAGCACTCCATCCACTACTGTTTTCTTTATAGAAGCCCCAATCTAGACAGGAATGCAACATTTGATGCATTCGACGCACTGTCTGATTCCATCCAAAGAATTGTTTCCCTGTTCCCTCGCACTGAAATCGTTTTAGCGGGCGATTTCAATGTACACAATTCTCAGTGGCTTCGACATTCTGGACAGACAACACCCGAAGGAAGGTATGTTGAAATTTTTGCTGAGTTAAATCACTTAACTCAACTTGTGAATGAGCCATCACGTATCCCCGATGTTGCTGGTCATACCGCCAACACACTGGACTTGTTTTTTACCTCTCAGCCCGACAAATACACGATCGATGTATTGGAACCCCTAGGCTTGTCTGACCACTGCATGATAACAGCGAAATTCTCGAACTCCCACCATCCAGTTAAAGAAAAAGCTCCTAAGAGAACACTATGGCTATACGAGAAAGCCAACTGGTGCGGCCTTAACAACTTCTTTCGGATCTTTAACTGGTCGTTGTGCTTCCCCGACAACGACGTGGACGCCGCAACTGATATTATCGTAAACATTATCCGAATCGCCATGGCAAATTTTATTCCCAGCAAGATTAAAAGCACCAGGCCTAAGGATAATACGTGGTTCGACTCGAGCTGCAAAGAGGCTATTAGGCTCAGGGAGCTAAGTTTTCGGGCCTACAAGGCAAACAGTTCTGAAGAAAACCGAAAAAAGTACATATGAGCCAGAAATGACTGCAGCACCCACATTCGACGGATTAAATTCCAATCTGACCAAAAATTAAGGCGTAAAATCCTTCAATGTCCCAATGGTAGCAAAAGTTTCTGGTCGTTTGTAAAAAAACGTAAAAAACTCAACTAAGTCGTCTATACCGACGCTCATCCACAATGACATTCCAGCTGTCACCCCCTTAGACAAAGCTAACCTACTTGCTGCCCATTTCGCAACCAGTTCTCAGCTGCCAGCCTGTACTTTGTCTCCGCCTGTACTAGAGTGCATCAATTCCACCATGGGACTAATCCACTTCCGCACTCGTACAGTCGCAAGGGTTCTTAAAGACCTCGACATACACAAATCCGCTGGTCCTGATGGTATTGCCCCAATAGTTCTGAAGAGGTGTTCTTCTACGCTGGCAAGACCACTGCGTAAGCTTTTTCACCTTTTCTACACCTCTGGGCTCATTCCGAGTAGGTCGAAAATAGCATTTGTCCAGCCTTTACCCAAAAAAGGCGAATCAACTTCTCCCTCCAACTACCGACCCATTGCACTAACGTCCCTTCTTTCCAAGGTCATGGAAACGCTGATAATCACGGAAACTCCTCAATGACCGCCAATACGGTTTCCGCAGCAACAGATCCACTGGTGATATGTGGAATCACTCGCTTCACCAAGCAGGTGAAAGCAAAATTGTTGCACTGGATATTTCGAAAGCATTTGACAGGGTTTGGCATGAAGCCCTTTTGTCGAAAATGCGTGCTTTTGGGATCGATGAGTCTCTCTTTCAATGGATTAGAAGCTACCTTTCGAATCGTTCAATTCAAGTTGTTTTGGACGGATTCAAGTCTGACACTCACTTTGTAAATGCCGGTGTTCCCCAGGGCTCCGTTTTGTCTGCGACACTCTTTCTTATTTTTATAAATGATCTCTTGTCTGTTACTTCTAATCCAATTCACTCCTTCGCTGACTACAGTGCCCTCAGCTTCTCATATTCGTTCACTAGTTTACGACCCTGCACTTCGGTTGTAGATAATGAGCGGCAGCGTATGTTAAGCTCATTAAATTCCGATATCGACAGCATCATCCAATGGGGTAAAAACAATAAGTGGAATTTAATGCTTCCAAAACACAATGCTGTCTCTTGTCGTTAAAGCGTACAACTAACCCGCAGCCATTATCCATGAATGGCACTTGCATTTCAGAAAATGAGAAGCTTTCCATCCTGGGTATGAGTGTTGCTCACAATCTTAATTGGAGCGACCATATATTCAGTGTCGCCAAGAATGCTGCGAAATGCCTAGGATTCTTATACAGATGCAAGAAATATTTCTCAACCTTAGATCTGGCTACAATCTATAAGGCGTTCATTCGCCCCAAATTAGAGTTTAACGCTCATGTCTGGTCCGGTGCTTCCAAGACCTCACTGCACCTACTAGACAGAATACAAAAACGAGCCATAAAACTGATAGGTGACTCCAGCATTACCAAAACATTAGACTCGCTGGAACACCGCAGGAATGTTACCTGCCTCTCCCTCTTTTATCGTTACTACCACCAAAAATGCTCTGATGAAATAGCCAGTTGCATTCCGCCCCTTCAACATTGCTCCCGCAATACACGTCTCTCTAGGAATGCTCACCAATATACTCTGCAGCCCGCTTTCGGACGTACTGTCAAATATAGAGAATCTTTCATTAACCGAACCACACGAATCTGGAACTCCCTGCCGGATTCGGTTTTCCCCCCTCAATGCAACATGCAAGCATTTAAGATCAATGTCCATCGGCATCTCCTCTATTCCTCTTCCTCTCTATCTTCTGCCCGCACTGTGTCGCCGACATAATAAGGTTATTAGACCTTGAGTGCGCGCAAATTATTAAAAAAAGAAAAAATTAATGAACAGCGTTCAACCAAACAATCTTGCTCACAAACCCCCCCTGCAAACAAATTAAACCCTTCTATCCAAAACAATCCTAACTCCACTACACTTAACACCAGCGGCACCAACTCTTATTCCTCTATCTCTCCTCTCCCCACTATATCACAAAAACGAAGTACCTCAACCGTTTCGCATCCTCGCACACCCACGAAATCCCCTCTTTCAGAACAACAAACAAACCGTCCATCTCCACTCACAAGCATATCTAAAACTCTACTCGCAAACAACAACTACTACATAACGGACAACAACGACGATGAATCAACTTAAAAGCCCATTATTTAACCAAAAAAAATGACTCCGCGTTCCAGGAATCGAATCAGGCAGGCCCCTCGCAGAGCCTGCCTGCTTCAACATCTGCACCGCGGAGTCATCGAAATCTCCACCCCAACAATCACGTCAATTCTAACCTACTTACTTACTTACTTAGGTGGCGCTACAATCCGTGGTGAACCTGGGCCTCAACCAACACGCGTCTCCAGCCGGCACGGTATTTGGCCAGCTGTTTCCAGTGCCCCACGTACAGTTGGTTGAGGTCCCCTTACACCTGCGTGCGCCACCGTGAGGCCGTCCTCTGCCGCGCCTTACTTCCGGAGTGGATTCGAAGACTTTTCGGGTCGGAGCTGTATCTTCCATGCGCTCTACATGGCCTAGCCACCTTAGACGCTGTATCCGTAGACGTCGTACCAGGCCGATGTCGCTGTACAACCCGTACAGTTCTTCTTTATATCTTCTCCTCCATACACCGTTTGAACAAACGGGACCGTAGATAGTGCGCAGAATTTTCCTCTCGAAACGACCAAGGGCATCTTCATCCGCTTTTGTTAAGGTCCAAGCCTCTGCGCCGTAAAGGAGGACTGGGATGGTCAAGGTCTTATATAGTGTCACCTTGGTTTTCCGAGAGAGGGCTCTACTTCTCAATTGCGTCTTGTTGTTGTCGCTGGTCATCAGTGAGCCAAGGTAGACGAATTCCTTGACCATTTCAAAGTTATATCCGCCCATGGCGACGTTCTGGCCAATACGTCGGTGTTGTCCGTCTCTTTTAGATGAAAGCAGATATTTGGTTTTATCCTCATTAACCTTGAGACCCATCTTAGCCGCTTCTACCTCAATGCTCACGAAAGCCTCATTGACGTCTTGCTGTTTTCGTCCAATTACGTCAATATCGTCGGCGTACGCAAGCAATTGCGTAGACTTGAAAAAAATCGTACCTCTTGTGTTGGCCAGTGACCCTTGCACGATCTTTTCAAGCACGATGTTGAAAAAGTTGCACGACAGCTCGTCGCCCTGCCTAAATCCTTTTTTAACATCAGAGGTCTCGGTTTGTTCATTGCCGACCTTAATGGAGCAGCGAGAATTCTCCATTGTCATCCTGCTCAGTCGGACGAGTTTGACAGGGATGTTAAAACTAGACATGGCCTTGTACAGCTCGTCTCTGTATACGCTGTCATATGCGGCCTTGAAATCGACGAAGAGGTGGTGAGTGTCGATTTGGTATTCCTGGGTCTTCTCCAAGATCTGCCGTAGCGTAGATATTTGGTCTATTGTGGATTTACCTGGCCTGAAACCACGCTGATAAGAGCCGATCAGGTTATCCACAAACGGTTTCAGGCGTTCACACAATACGGCAGAGAGGATCTTGTATGCGATGTTAAGGAGACTTATTCCCCTATAGTTGGCGCAGTTATAGGGGTCTCCTTTCTTATGGACCGGGCAAACGATGCTGAGATTCCATTCGTCGGGCATGCTTTCCTCCGACCATACCTTGAAAATGAGATGGTATCAGCTCATCTCCAGCCGCCTTAAGATGCTCAGCAGACAGGCCGTCTGCGCCCGCGCCTTTATTAGACTTAAGTCTTGATATCGCTATTTTGACTTCGTCTAGGTCGGGTGGACTGAAATCTGTTTCATTGTCGTCCATTACGAATGGCTCGTTCTGCCTGACAGCGGTATCTTGTCTATCATCGCCGTTATACAGTCTGCAGAAGTGGTCTTTCCAAATCCTCAGCATCGACTGCGGCTCTACTACCAGTTTTCTTTTTCATCCCTGCAGGCCCCCGCTCTGGCCTTGTAGCCATGGCATGTTCGTTTTACCCTATTGTAAGACTTACGGTCGTCATTCCTGCGGAAGCATCTCTCCATCTCGTCTATCTCACGCTTTCCGTGCTCTCTCTTCTTTCTTCTGAAAAGCGTGTGTTCCTCTCTTCTCTTCTGCTCATAGATTTCGCGAGCAGCTCTCGTCCGTCGTTGCAGCATGGCTTTATATGCCTCTTGTTTTGCTGCATGGGCTTGTTCGCATTGTTCATCGAATTCTAACCTATCCATACCTAAAACACTTTCCTCCAATAAAAACCCCTTGCTCAATCCCATCTCTTTAAAACGGAACGCTCGTTTCACTTATACTCCTTCAATAAAATCCAAAAACACATCAAAAGAACCCTTCAATATCCTTCAATGGAATATGAAAGGCTTCATAAACAACTACAACGAATTAAGCCTACTAATAAAAGAATTCTCTCCCAGTGTAATCTCCCTTCAGGAAACACACTGCCCGTACTTCTCCAACCCATATGCCCCCAATTTTTACGCCGGGTATTTCCATAACTTTGATAACATCAACACTGCCAAACAAGGCATTGCAATACTTATAAGGAGTAACATACCGCACAAGCAAATACTTATAGACTCACCGTTGCTAATATAAGCAATCGAGATACAACTCCCAACCAAGTTCACTCTAATATCCTTGTACATACACCCCAGCCAATCTTTCTCCTCCAGCGATCTTGAAAATATATTAAACCAAGTTAGTACTCCAATCTTTCTAACAGGTGATACTAACTCCTGGAGTATTCCCCGGGGATCACCTAAAACGAACGCTAGAGGCGCAATTTGGGAAAATTTTCTTATCAGATCAAACCCAGGTATCGTTTCCTGATTGTGCAAAATGCCGGGCAGGCGCAGAGAAGGTGATGAATGGATTCGACTTCCTCCTCGTCTAGAAAGCTTCTGCAAAAATTATTCGGAATTATACCTAGTTTTTGCGCGTGACTGCCAATGAGGCAGTGTCCAGTGATGACACCGATGGCTTTGTAGATGTCAGTTCTTTTTAGGGAGATAATACTCCTAGTCCGTTGACTGTCGAGCCGGGGCCAGATTTGCCTGGTGATGAGGCAGGTTTGTCCCTGAGTCCATCTCTGGTTCGTCTCGGCCCTGGCGAGATTTGTAAGATTAAGTTTAATGGTTGCAAAGGGTATTTCCTCACAAGCCACGATTGATTGTAGCGTCGTTCCTTGTTCCGCATTGGAGGAATAGGACAGTGTTCTGGGATTTTATGCTTTTTGGTGAATAGCACGAGCTCCGTTTTCTGGGGATTCACCCTGAGCCCGTTGCTATGCGCCCACTTGCAAAGAATTGAGAATGCCGTTTGCATACGGTCATTCAATGTGGATAGGTATTAACCTGAGATTGAAATGGCAACGTCATCGGCGTAGGCAATAACGTCCAGGCCTTCTTTCTCCAGTTTAATAAGTAGTTCGTTTACAAACTACATTTCTGAGAAGAGATGAGCGGACCCCTCCTTGCGGGGTTCCCATGGTAACCACTCTGGTTGTAACTTGGCTTCCCCATTCGGAGTGAATCCTGCGCGTTAATAATAACTCGCTGATCAACTCTCTCAGAGTCGTCTCCCCCTTTAGCTTTTCAATCCCTTCTATTATTGCCTTCGGAGTGACGTTGTTGAAAGCGCCCTCTATGTCTAGGAAGGCTGTTAGAGTATATTCTTCTAAGATGAATTGATCTTTCGATTTTCCTCACTAGTGTATGCAAGGCTGTTTCGACAGATCTACCCTTACAGTAGGCACGCTGTGTCTTAGAAATTAGGGACGGATCCAAGTTGTGGCGTATGTGTAATTCTATCAGCCTTTCCAAAGTTTTTAGTACAAAGGCTGATAGACAGATAGGCCTTATATCCTTGGGAGAAGTGTGTGAGTTTTTGCCGGCCTTAGGGATGAAAAATACCTTCGCGCACTTCCACTTTTCTGGAATACGACTCCAAGCTCGGCATCTTTAAAAATAATCTCTAGCCATGGTATAGTCCATTCCATAGTTTGTGTGAGTTCGATAGGGTAAATTTCAAGCCAAGCCAAGACCTAAACGAACTGACGGGCAACAAACCGAAAACTGTACAAGACGAAGTATTGAAGACTCTTCGGGCCGGAGCGTTGATGTCCATTCGCTCTACATGACCTAGCCATTTTAGATGTTGGATCCGAAGACGTCTAACCAGGCCGATGTCGCTGTACAGCCCGTACAGTTCTTAGTTAAATCTCCTCCTCCACTCTCCGTTTACACAAACGGGACCAAAGATTGCACGCAGAATTTTCCTGTCGAAACGCCCAAGAGCCTCTTCATCCGATTTTGATAACGTTCAAGCCTCAGCGCCGTAGAGGAGGATCGGGATGATTAAGTTAGTTTTTCGAGAGAGGGCCCTACTACTCAATTGCCTCTTCAGCCCGAAGAAGCAGCGGTTGGCAAGAGTTATTCTGCGTTTTATCTCAGCGCTGGTGTCGTTGCTGCTTGTCACTATCGAGCCAAGGTAGACAAAGTCCTTGACTACTTCAAAAATATAGCTGCCGAAGGTGACGTTCTGACCAAGACGTCGGTGTTGCGCGTCTTTCTTGGAGGACAACATATATTTGGTCTTGTCCCCATTTACCCTTAGACCCACTTTAGCCGCTTCTGCTTCAATGCTTGCGAACGCCTCATTGACGTCTTGGTTTCTCCGTCCAATAACGCCAATGTCATCTGCGTAGGCAAGCAATTGTGTGGACTTCAAGTAGATCGTACCTCTTGTATTGGCCGCAGGGTCCCACACGATCTTTTCAAGTATGATGTTAAAGAAATCACATGACAGTGCGTCACCCTGTCTAAAACCTTTTTTAACATCAAAGGGGTGGGTTAGCTCACCTCCGACCTTAATGGAGCAGCGAGAGTTCTCCATAGTGGCTCTGTATAGCTCGTCTCTGTAAACACTGTCATACGCGGTTTTAAAGTGGACGAAAATATGGTGCGTGTCGACCCGGAAATCATGGGTCTTCTCCATGATCTGCCGTAGTGTAAATATTTGGTCGATCGTGGATTTTCCTGGACTGAAACCACACTGGTAGGAGCCTGTCAGATTGTCCACGAACGGTTTCAGGTACTTACACAGTACGGCAGAGAGGATCTTGTACGCGAAGCTCAGGAGGCTTATCTCTCTGTAATTGCCGCAGTCATAGGGGTCTCCATTCTTATGGACCGGGCAAACGATACTGAGATTCCATTCATCGGGCATGGGTTCTTCCAACCATATCTTGCAGATGAGTTGGTGCATGTTCCTGACCAGCTCATCGCTAGCTGCTTTAAACAGTTCCGCGGGGAGTTCGTCTGCTCCAGCAGCTTTATAAGACTTAAGTTTCGATATCGCTATCTTAACCTCATCTAGGTCGGATGGACGGGATTCTCCTTCGTCTTCGTCCATTGTGAATGGTTCACTCTGCCTGACGGCGGCATTTTGACTATCATCGCCGTTATACAGTCTGCAGAAGTGGTCCTTCCACAATCTCAGCATCGACTGTGACTCCACTACTAGTTGTCCGTGCTCATCCCGGCAGGCTGCTGCTCTGGCTTTATAGCCTTGGCATGCTCGTTTTACTTTCTGGTAAAATGTTCAAACGTCGTTCCTGCAGTCACATCTCTCCATCTCCTCGATCTCGCGCTTCTCGTGCTCCTTCTTTATCCTTCTCAGAAGCGCATGCTCCTCCCTCCTTTTCTGTTTCTGAGCTCGCGGGCAGCTCTCGTCCGTCGATGCAATGTGGCCATGTATGCATTCTGGTTCTCTACATGGGCCTGTCTGCACTCATCATCAAACCATGGGTTTCTGGTCGGTGGTGGCTCGAAACTGAGTTCATCTGAGGCGGCCTCTCTAATGACGTTTTGACAACGACTCCATTGCTGTTTTATGGTTTCTGCAGATTGCATCGGGACTCGAGAGAGCTTGAGGGAGACTTGATCGGCGAAGGGCCTGGCGGTCTCCTGCGATTGCAGCTTTCCGACGTTAAATGTTGGTGTTCTTACTCGACTCCGTTGATTCCGAGAAATTCGCATCCGTACCTTGGCTGCAACAAGGTAATGATCCGAGTCGATGTTGGCTCCTCGAAAGGTTTGGACATCTAGGATGCTGAAGGAGTGTCTGCCGTCGATCGCAATGTGACCAATTTGATTGATCCCCTTATGGATGTTGAGGTGTGGGAATCGTGTACTTGCTACTACCAGGTTATGTCCCGCCATAAAATCCACTAGCCTTAGTCCGTTTTCTGACGTGGTATTGTGTAGGCTGTGCTTTCCAATGACCCGTTCAAAGATAGCTTCCTTACCCAGCTTCTCATTGAAATCTCCTAAGAACGATTTTGCTGCCATAGCTGGGGCATTGGGCATATGTTCTGCTTAGGAGATCATAGAAGTCGTCTTTATGTCGGTCATCTTTCTCCTTTGTGGGGGCGTGGACACATAATAAACTTTTATCGAGAGTCTACTGTATATTTTTTTAAATATTCCATTTGATTGCATTTTATTTTTGATTTTTGTTTTCTTTCGTTGTTTTTTTTTTTTTTGTTTTATTAATCGACGTGTAGGATACTCAACGTCCAATCTTTTTACCAATCCATCAGGTTTCAATGGTGCAGCAACCGGTACAGCTGCGAACGCCTTCGTCTCGGACAGTAACTTCTCATCGGTATTCGGCAATACAGAACCAGCAGGTGAGTCGTCTACCCCTTTCTCCATTACTCACATTGCATATCTTAATTTACATAAATTAGTTGAATGTTCTAAATGTTAATTAAACGCTAAACCAATTAACAAACTTCATTTGAATAATACTAAACTAAAAAGAAATACAGATGGGATGCGCATAAGTTAATTGTACGACTAAAATACATATTTCTTGTTTCTATATTCATGTAGTATAATATCTATTGAGAGGCGCATGCGACGTAGTTGTTTTCGAGCCCAGTATTCAAACTCCGAAACCTAATCCCAATCCCATAATCCATAATCGAAAGATTGAAACTAACCATTTCGTTGTTGATTCATTTCTGGTTTGATTTCTTCTTTGGTTGTTCACTTTGAGTTGTTTTCTCTTTTGTTCTTTCTTTGTGTGTGTGTGCGTGTGTACAACAACAACAAGAACAACAACAATTAGAACAATGAACAACAATGTCATTCTAGTTTGATTTGCCAAGTAAGACGCCCTTGAGTCCATTGCCTTTGGCTTTGTAAACAAAATGAAACCAAAGTAAAACCCACGAACAAAAAATTGAAACACCCAGTCCACGTAAAAGACAATCAATCACACCTCTCTCTCTACCTCTCTGTGTTTTGCTATATCCACACCATTTTCGTATAGTGTATGTTGTTTATTGACAAAAACAAATAATAAATTTCCAAGCTACTGCCGGTACCACCACGGATCTTGTGGCTAAGCAATCGGCAGTGTTGTTGCCAAATCCATTTTTCGATGCAGCGGATGATTTACAATCCGTTTCACAGGACTATGCAAGTTTTCAACCTCAACTTCAGCTCCAACAACAGCATCAGCAACAACAACAACATCATCTTCAGCAGCAGCAACAACAACAACAGGTGGCGCAACAGCAATTCATCCAACATCAACAACAACAACCACAATTCTATGCACCACCATCAGGTGAAGAAGAAGCACAAACTTCAAACGTAAACAAACGCTATTCACGCATCACTGTGGAAGAGGTGCATCAACAATCTGCTTTTATGCCACATTCCACTTCTACATTGATCAATGTCGCCAACAACAACATGAATGGCAACAATGACGTGAGAACAACACCTCTTCCACAGTTGCAATCACAACCGTTAATAGCAATCGAGGATTTGCCTATCGTCGACGTGTCCATCGGTGTTGATGTTGTTCCGAATGCAAGCTATGCTGGTTGTGCACTCATGTTGCAAAATTTTGTTGGCACGGAACATGGAGGGTTTCAAGTCCAATGTTTGCCACGCTTTGTATCCTCTTTTTCAGATTGTTGTTTTCATTTTGTATTTATTTGAAATCATTTTTTGTTTTTGTTTTGTTGTTTTCGAAAAATCATTTTCAGCAGTCGAATACAGCTCTCGATTCTTGCTGTATATTGCTTATGTGGTGTTTTGTGTAGATGGTCCCTATCGCTTTTGTTGTTTTTCAAGCCAGCAAAGACTGTTTATAAGATAGACAAAGTTTTTGGCTAAAAGTAATGCTTTTAATCGTACGCGTCTCGTACTAACGCGTACGATCCAAAAGTAATGATAATGAGTATAGTTAAAAAAAGAAGTCTCTAACAAGTCCATACATCTCTTCTTCTTCTTAATGGGCGCTACAGTTCGGATCGAACCTGGGCCTTAACCAACATGCCCCTCCAACTAGCACGATCTTTGGCTAGCCTTTTCCATTGCCGCACACCCAGTTGGCTGAGGTCCCCTTCCACCTGTGTGCGCTATCTTAAGTGCGGCTTCTTCGTCCCTCGGGGTTGGATTCAAAGACTCTCCGGGCTGGAGCTGTGGTGTCCTTTCGCTCTACATGGCCCGGCCATCTTAGGCGTTGAATCCGTAGACGCCTGACTAGGCTCATGTCGCTGTACAGCCCGTAACGTTCGTGGTTGAATCTACTCATCCATCCCCCGTCTGCGTTTATACACCCGAAAATCACGCGCAAAATCTTTCTCTCGAACCGACCAAGGGCCTCCTCATCCGCTTTTGATAGTGTCCATGCTTCTGCGCCGTACAACAGGACAGGGATGATAAGGGTCTTATATAGAGTCAACTTTGTCGTTCGGGAGAGGGCTCTATTACTCAGTTGCCTCCTGAGCCCAAAGAAACAGCGATTGGCAAGAGTGATTCTGCGTTTGATTTCGGAACTGATGTCGTTGTTCCAGGTCACTGCGGAGCCAAGGTCCTTACCTACCTCGAACTTATATCTGCCAATAAAAACGTTTTGGCCAAGACGTCGGTGGTGGGCGTCCTTTTTTGATGACAGCAGTTGATGACAGTTTTGCCCTCGTTTACCGCCAGGACAACTTTCGCCGCCTCGAACTCAATACTCGCAAACGCCTCATTGACATCTCGCTGTGATCTACCTATTATGTCAATATCGTCGGCGTATGCAAGGAGTTGCGAGGATTTGAAATAGATTGTGCCTCTTGTATTGGCCAGTGATTTTTGCACAATCATTTCCAATATGATGTTGAAGAAATCACACGACAGCGCATCGCCCTGCCTAAATCCTTTTTTGACATCAAAACTATCGGTAAGGTGTTCACCGATTCGGATGGAGCAGCGAGCATTCTCCAAAGTCATCCTGCATAGTCTGATGAGTTTAGCAGGTATGTCAAAGGTAGACATAGCGTTGTATAGCTCGTCCCTAAGTACGCTGTCATATGTGGCCTTAAAGTCGACAAATAGGTGGTGAGTGTCGACTTGAAATTCATTGGGTTTTTCCAAAATCTGCCGTAGTGTTAAGATTTGGTCGATGGTGGACTTCCCTGGCCTGGATCCGCACTGATAAGGACCTATCAGCTTATTTACAAAAGGCTTCAGGCGTTCACACAAAACGGCAGAGAAGATTTTGTAGGCGATGTTAAAGAGACTTATTCCTCTATAGTTGGCGCAATCAGAGGGGTCTCCTTTCTTGTGGATCGGGCATACGATGCTGAGACTCCATTCCTCGGGCATGCTTTCCTCTAACCATATCTTACGGATGAGCTGGTGCATGCTCCCAACCAGGTCATCCCCAGCTGCCTTGAAGAGCTCAGCAGATAGTCCGTCTGCGCCAGCAGCTTTATTCGACTTGAGCTTCGATATGGCAATCTTAAATTCGTCGAGGTCAGGGGGACAGAATTCTCTGCGGACCCCGTCGATTAGGAATGGATCATTCTACCTGACAGCGGTATATTGACTAACATCTCCGTTATGCAGTCTGCAGAAGTGGTTTTTCCATATTCTCAGCATCGACTGCGGTTCTACTACTAGGTGTCCGTTCTCATCCCTGCAGGCTTCCGCTGCAGGCTTTATAACCTTGGCATGTTCGCTTTGTCTGTTGATAAAACTTTCGAACGTCACGCCTGCAGTAACACCTCTCCAAATCCTCAATCGCGCGCTTCTCTGAGAAGCTTATGCTCTTCCCTTCTTTTTAACTCGTAGAGCTCACGAGCTGCTCTTGTTCTCTTATGCAGCGAGGCCTTATACGCATCCTGCTTCGCTGTGTGAATCCTCCTGCACTCGTCATCGAACCAGGTGTTTCTTCGTGGTGGAGCCTTGAAACCCAAAACTTCGGATGCAGAGCTTTTCAGGGCTTGTTTGCAAAGGCTCCACTGCTGTTCTATTGATAGCGTGGAGGATTGAGGTGTATTGGAGAGCTTAAGGGAGACGCGATCGGTAAAAGCACGAGCGGTTTCTGGCGATAGTAGCTTTCCGACATAACTTTGTATTCTTACTCTACTCCGTTGCGTTCGTGATATCCGTAAGCGCATCTTGGCTACTACAAGATAGTGGTCCGAGTCGATGTTAGCCCGTCGGAAAGTTCGAACATCAAGAATAGTGGAGGAGTGTCTGACGTCGATCGCGATGTGAAGAATATTCCTCTCGAAACGACCAAGGGTATCTTCATCCGCTTTTGTTAAGGTCCAAGCCTCTGTGCCGTAAAAGAGGACTGGGATGATCAAGGTCTTATATAGTGTCACCTTGGTTTTCCGAGAGAGGGCTCTACTTCTCAATTGCCTCTTGAGCCCAAAGAAACAGCAGTTGGGAAGTGTGATTCTGCGTTTTATCTCAGCGCTGGTGTTGTTGTCGCCGGTCACAAGCGCACAACTTTAGATGCAGTGCTTTTCAGGGTTTGTTGGTAAGGCTTCCACTGTTCTATTGACAGTGTGGAGGATTGAGGTGTATTGGAGAGCTTAAGGGAGGCACGATCGGTAGAAGCACGAGCGGTTTCTGGCGATAGTAGCTTTCCGACGTCATAACTTTGTGTTCTTACTCTACTCCGCTGCGTTCGTGATATCCGCAGGCGCATCTTGGATACTACAAGAGAGTGATTCTAGTCGATGTTAGCTCCTCTGAAAGTTCGAACATCAAGAATAGTGGAGGAGTGTCTGACGTCGATCGCGATGTGATCAATCTGGTTAATGATTGATTGATCTGGTGACCGTCAGGTGCCTTTGTGTATGTCGGGGTGCGGGAAGCGCGTACTGGCCAGAAGGAGATTTCGCCCCGTAGCAAGATCAATCAGCCTGTGTCCGTTATCGGAGGTGGTGTCGTGTAGGCTGTGTTTGCCGACGACTCGCTCATAGATGCTTTCCTTACCCAGCTTAGCATCGAAGTCTCCTAGTACAATTTTGATGTCATAGCTGGAGTATTGGACGTACGTTCTGTCTGGAAGATCGTAAAAACTCATCTTTGGTGGAGTCATCCTTGTTTTCCGTGGGGGCGTGGACGCAGATCAGGCTGATGTTAAAAAATGTAGCCTTGATACGGATTGTTATGAGGCGTTTGCTCACATGCCGAAAAATTAGAACCTTTTGCCTAGGTCCACCTCGAACAACAAATCCGCATCCGAAGAATCGTTGTCCTCTCTCCCTATAGCAGTCGCCGGTCCATTCCATCGCATTTCCTGGATGGCGGTTAAGTCCGCTTTATAGCGGTCTTGGGCGCCCGCAAGTTGTGCGGCTGCACGTGGTCTGTTTAGGAACGGGGCGTCAACATTAATCCGTTCAGTTTTATACGAGGCAAGCCTGGTTGTTTCTGAGTTCGTAATTTTGTTACGGTTACGGCTTACTAGGCCGTAGCCCAAGCGACTAATCCTGTTTTTTGGCGCAGGAAGCCCGCGATTCGCCCTTCCCCGTCTGTCATATCCATAGGAAATCTCCAGATGGCACCACGAGGAGGTGCGGATGGGACTTACTAACAGTGCCGCAAGATGTTTGTCTGCGGTGGCTCTTCTCGCTTTTTAGCAGGCAGGCATTCGTCGGATAGATGTTACCCCTACGAGGCCTTTGATAGTCTTTTGCCATCCACTCTTCCAAATAACGACTTTTGTTTTTAAAAGTGCAATCGCATCCCATAAGCATTCTAGGGTTGACATTCATCTCATCTTCCCTTGTCATAATTTGCGATTATGTACTTGCTCTTATATTTGTATGTGCTAAGCTGTTGTATTGTTGCCTTGAGTCATATTGTAGCTTTTATATGAACCTCTACTTTAAGTCCTTATTTGGAGGATCATTTTAAGTAGTTTTCTTGAAGCGTACGTTGTTGTTTTCCAAATTTGTACGTATAACGCCAGCGTTCATACTCATTTTTCATTTCAAATCAGCCAGTCGCCGTCTGATTGTCTATACAAAACACCAACAGCAAACTGGTACCACACAGCTGCTATTCGATGGATACTTTCTATTTGTGTTGTTTACTTTTACTTTACTTTTGATTTGCAATATTCTATGACGTAGTTGAATGTGCATAGTACTCGTAATACCGTTAGCTAGGATCAAGCTTATTTGAATGTAGTCGCTATTGCTGTCCTAACAAGTCAACTGACTCGTTTGTGTATGGTTGCTATACAGTATCGGACAAAACCTTTGCAACTCGAACTGTAACTGGGAAATTTCATAAAATTCACTAAATTTTTATTCGAAAACATACAATGTCTTCACATATTTTTAAAGCTCAATATTTAAGGAAAATAAAAACATATAATTCACAAAAATCCAACATATATTTCCTAAGTCACGATAAACTATGATAAGGAGCTTTACATTTTCTAGCGTCAAAACAATTGCAACTTCTCATACAGTGTTCCCCGCTTAGTTGAACTTGCCACTTTGTCAGATTTTTTGAGCAATTATCCGGGTGGTTCAATTAACGAAATCCCGCTTAATTGACCCATCTGTTCAATACTTGAATTCCCACATGTACATACTATAGAGTCAATGTAAAGGAAATTTCAACAACAGTATTAAAACGTATTTTATTTACCATAAATTATAACTGTAAAACAACAGCGGCGAGTAGGAGTGCCTCATTACCGGGTAGATGCTACATCTGCGGCCAGCAGGGGCACATTGCGAGAAACTGCCGCCTGCGAAGAAAGCGTTCGAGGTCTAGTTCTCCAAAAAGAGAGACATCGAGTCAGTGCAGAGGGGCATACGCTGATCCCACATCGGAGTGCCCCAGCAACCTCGTGTCCCGAATCTCTAGGGGTTTAACCAGCCTAGTCGTCGAAAGAACAATGGACGGCGCAACTCATTTAGTCATTCGAAGCGGATTGGTTTCTGACATCGAACTATTTACCGGGGTAAGGCTTCGTACAGTAACTGGTGAGAAGGCGGAATTTAAGGGTAAGGTCCAGAAGAGAATTACGATGGGTACTGTCGAGTTCCAGCATGATTTCATCGTTGCGGACATTACTGATAACATTTTAATCGGCGTCGACTTCATGATTAGGCATGGCTTCACACTGGACCTCAGCCAAAAAGTAATGAAGTAGCTCCGATTAATAATAGATAATGGACAGGGTAACAAGATCAGGCCAATAGTCGTGCAAGCGCGCCAAACAGTTCCTCCGAATGCAGAACATGTGGTTTGGGCAAATATAGAAGAGGATGCGGGGACAAGCCGAATGTGGGTGGTCGAACCCGACAAACGACGTCGACCCGGCGATATTTTTGTTTGAAAGGCTCTCCTGGAACTCCGTCAAGGCCAATTGGTTCCAGTAAGAGTCCTGAATTCAGCCAGTACACCTGAGACTGTACAAAAGGGAACACCGATCGCTCAGTGCCAAGAAGCTGCCGCCATTATAAACTGCGAGGATCGGAAACACCAGGAAATCCAGACCAACAAAGCGTTCTTGAAAACAATGGCCAGAGAGTGGACGCAACATCTAGTGGAGAAGCAGAAAAGTTCTCCCTGCTTCGTACGTATTGGACAGTTTTTGCAGGACTTCACTGGAGGGCTTGTCTTGTTTATCTGGATGACATTATTTTCATGGGCAAGGATTTCGACGATCACCTTAAGAAGCTTGAAGAGGTACTGGAACGTATTCAAGCAGCCGGACTGACATTGAGCCCGGAGAAATGTTCACTCTTCCAAAACGAAGAAAAGGACTTGGGACATGTTGTGACTGCAGAAGGGGTCCATACAGATGAAGACAAAATCTCGGCGGTTAAGGAATGGCCACGGCCGAAGAATCTTCATGAGTTATGGTCATTCCTGGGACTTTGCACATATTACAGGCGATTTGTCCCTGGATTTGCAAACGTTGCCAACAGTCTGCACAAGCTCACCAAAAAGAACTGGCCATTCAAGTGGAAGAAGCCACAGGAGGAAGCGTCCATTCACCTGAAGGAATTGCTCTGCAGTGCGCAGATTCTTGCATGTCCTGCCCCGGAAGAAAAGTTTATTTTGGATACCGATGCAAGCGGACATAGAATCGAAGGAGTACTCTCTCAAACGATTGACGGGCAAGAACGGGTCATCGCTTACTACAGTAGGATCCTGTCGAAACCGGAGAGGAGCTACTGTGTAACTGAGAGGGAGCTTTTAACCGTGGTGGACTGTGTCAAGCATTTCCACAAATATCTCTATGACCAAGCTTTTCATCTTAGGATGGACCACGCAGCGTTAAGGTGGCTGCTGCAGTTCAAAAGCCCGGAAGGCCAACTTGCTAGATGGATGGAGAGGATCCAGAGTTATGACTTCAGTATCGATTTTCAATCTAATCTAAACAGTCATGGAAACGCGGTTGCCTTATCGATGCGACCTTGCGACGTTGAATGCAAGCATTGTTCACGTGCGGAAACCAAGGAACAAGTCACCGACATCCGTCGTTTCCATGTGCTGCCAGAAGATTCCTGGACTGCAGAAAAAGTCGGATCGAAGCAGCGAGAAGATGCCGATCTCGCAGTCATCATCGATAACCAAGAACGAGGTTTTCGGCCAACGTGGCAGCAGATATCCAGTAAAAGCCCAATCGTAAAAGCTTACGGGGCTCAATGGCAGAGTTTGGAACTGAACGGTTCGAACGGTTGCCTCTACCGCAATTGGGAAAGTGAAAACGTGGTCATTGCAAACGATCTGTTGGTAATTTCAAAGGAAAAAATCGACCAGGTCATCCGAGAATACTTCGAGGGACCAAGCGGGGGTCATCTTGGTGTTAACAAGACTGTAGGAAAGATTAAGAGACATTTCTACAGGATAGAGTAGACAATTTGGCCATGAATCGGTCACAAATTTCATTCGCAAGTGCGAACAGTCTGCGAGGGCAAAGGGACCACTTAGGACCACTTGTTCGTCCTCGAACAAGCGATTGGATCCTTCTCCGTAATATGGCGCTAACCTCTCTACGTGGACAATCTTATACTTCGCCCGTCTGTTTCCCATCTGCTGTATCCGGTATACCACGTCATTGAGTTTCTTGATGACCTCATATGGTCCGTCCCAGGCTGATTGCAATTTGGGGCACACGCCTTTTTTTCGTTGTGGGTTGTACAGCAATACCAATTGTCCTGTCTCAAATCCAGAAGTATTCGCCCTCAAGTCGTATCTCGCCTTCATTTTATCGCTGACCAAGTTCAGTCGCTCCCGGATGAACTGATGAATGGAGTTCAGCTGTTCCCTCTTTTCGGTTACGAAGTCCTCCCTGCCGCTAGTTGTCGATAGTACCACGCCGAACTTCAAGTCCGATTGAAGTCAGAGATCAGATCCAAAAATGGCTTCCGCTGGTGTTGTTGCCGTTGAATTGTGCTGTGCCGAACAGTACGCCATTAAGAAACGGGGAAGATGTTCATCCCAGTCCTTCTGATCTCCAACGATGACTTTCCTCAAGTATTCCTCCATCGTCCGGTTGAACCTTTCGACCATGCTATCAGATTTCAGATTGTGGGTGTAATGGTGTTGTCCGTGTCTTTCTGATACCTAGCATGTCGCAGAGTTCTTTGAACACCGACGACTCGAAGTTCCTTCCTTGGTCTGAGTGCAGTTCCATTGGTACTCCATAACGCGCAACCCAGTTGTTCACGAATGCATCCGAAATGGTTTTGGCTTCCTGGTTAGGGATGCAAAACACCTCAGGCCACTTGCTGAAGTAATCGATGACCCCCAGCGCGTATTTGTTTCCAGCGTTGCTCGTTGGGAATGGGCCTGCGATGTTCATGGCGATACGTTCGAACGGTGCTCCAACATTGTACTGCTGCATATTTCCTCGAGTTTTCCTAACTGGACCATTTGCCTTCGCACACTGTTCACACCTGCGAATGAAATTTGTGACCGACTCATGGCATCCTACCCAGTAGAAATGTCTCTTTATCTTTTCTACAGTCTTGTTAACACCAAGATGACCCCCACTTCCCTCGTGGTATTCTCGGATGACCTCGTCGATTTGTCCCTTTGGAATTACCAGCAAATCGTTTACAATGTTCCCGTCCTCACTTTCCCAACTGCGGTACAGGCAACCGTTCCTCAGCTTCAAACTCTGCCATTGAGCCCAGTAAGCTTTCACGATTGGGCTTTCACTGGATATTTGCTGCCAAGTTGGTCGAAAACCTCGTTCTTGGTAGTCGATGATGAATGCCAGATCGGCATCTTCTCTCTGCTTCCTTCCGACCTTCTCGACAATCCAGGAATCTTCGGCAGCTCATGGAAACGACATCGCAACATCGCAAGGTCGCCTCGACAAGGCACCCACGTTTCCATGACTGCTTCCCATGAGATATTCGCGTGCTCTCGCTTGTTCTCCTTTTGGCGAATTAGACCTCGGACGCCTTCTCCGCAGACGGCAGTCTCTCGCAATGTGCCCCTGCTGATCGCAGATATAGCATCCTACTCGTCGTTGTTGTTCTGGAACTATCCTGGTCTTGAGATATGCTCCGTAGTTTGATGGAAGGTCGGCATATCAAGAGCGATGTTTCACATGCGAGGGCGCTGGCAACTGTCTCCTTGAAAGATGTCTTCGGCAGGAGAATCAAGCTTCGTTGCGTGTCGGGGTCCCTTAGCCCTTGGATGAGAGAATCCGTTTTTAACTTCTCCACCACATCAACTGGAACGTCCGCGTAGGCAAGATGGGATAGCCTCTCGATGTCGGCAGCATACTGTTGGATGGTCTCGTTTCCACGCTGCTTGCGTCCTTTAAGTTCCAGCTTGTGCATCTCCTGCATGTGCTCACTGCCGTATCATCGATGAAGAGCTTCCCATATGGCTGTGTAGTTCCTTCTCAGGGTTTCCGGGATGGTCTGTAGTACATCAGCTGCTTCGCCTTTAAGCGAAATTACTAGAGCGGCTACACGATCTTCTTCTCCCCATTGATTCCGTTCCGCTGTTGTCTCGAACTGAAGCTTAAAGATGTTGAAAGCGCTCGTGCCGTCAAAGTTGGGACCTGTGAATTTCGATGCTGCAGTCGGTACAACGATTCCTTGATACTGAACGTTCTGGACAGTTTTCTCGAGTTCCAGAACCTTCTTGTCGAACCTCGATTCCAGTGTCTCGATTATCTTTACTTGATTATTTTCGAGATCTAGAACCTTCTTGTCTAGATCTTTTCGACATTCTGGAATCGATCGTTAACGGCTTGCTGGATGTCTCTCAAGCTTTCTCGATTGTTCCCTAGCATCTCTTCTACCGTCTCCAGCTTCTGGCTCAGGGAAGTGGAATTTTCCTCCAGTTTCTCTAGTTTCTGGCCTAGAGAAGTGGAATTTTCCTCCAACTTTCTACTTACGACAGCGGAATTTTCCTCCAACTTTAGATGTACGGTCGCCTCCAGTTTCTGGCCTATGGAAGTGGAATTTTCCTCCAACTTCCTACTTACAGCAGCGAAATTTTCCTCCAGTTTTTGATCTAATTTCTGGCTCAGGGAGATCGAATTTTCCTCCAGCTTTTGACTCATAGCATTAAGAGCAGCGAGAATGTGCTGCATATCGAACGCTGGCTCAGTAGATGTCGACGGCTTCTCCACCCCGAATTCGTAACTCTCCCAGTCGACACCTTCTTCCTGCAACGCTGATCGCAGTCTCTCCACCAGGTTGGCTTTACTTCCCACTGTGGATAATTGCCGAGCATCCAGCTCTCTTTTCAGTTGTTCGATGGTCAACTTTTCCAATTTCACCATTTTCTCACTTTTTTAATAATTCAATTTTAATAGTGCAATTCACAATTTAAATAAACGTTCCACTCGTCTGTAAACCGAGCTTTAAAATATGTGAAGACATTGTATGTTTTCGAATAAAAATTTAGTGAATTTTATGAAATTTCCCAGTTTCTGTTCGAGTTGCAAAATGTTTTGTCCGATACTGTACGTGTTGCTATCTAAAAATCAGAAAAACACAACTGAAATCGACCAACATTTGGCTGTAGATAACGAATGCACTTAATCGTAAGCTGCATAGCTTCTAACAACAACACCAACAACTAAATGTGCTACACAATTATAATCGCCTTAAATGTACTCTGCTACTTTGCAACTCTCTGTTTGCTATATAAACTGCTTGCCAACTAACCCGTGTGCTTGTTATTTATGGTTTAGGTCCACTAACCCATGTATTCTGCTCTCAAAAAAACAAAAACACCATCTTTCTGCCTTTCCTCACGGTAACTAATATTCAATTTTCTTTATCTCTTTCCATTCACCTTTAATAAATGTGTGTCTATCGAAAACAATCGAACCACAAATCTCTGATAAAAATAACGCATTTGTCCATGGTGGTCTAATGCGCACACATCATCCTTCCATCCTGATCCCTGTGATGGTTCTTTGGATATCGCAAACTCAAAAAAACAAATCTGTAAACCGAAATTGAAATCTAAAATCGCATTCAATTGTTGACTAACTGCTGGGGGCATCGACTTCTTCTTCGTGTAAATACGCGTAACAATCGGTAAATGAAAAATTTTTTTTTAAAAATTTTATGAAAAAAACAAAAAAAACCAAATTGCACACACACGCACTTTGTACTCGTATATGTATGTATGTAATGTAAGGTTTCGATGCATTGGGTGATGTATTGAAACCGGGCAATAATACTACCACGGGCAGTAGCACATTAGGTATGTCCGCTGCTGTCACAAATCAAACTGATGTTGTTGCCACAGGTGCAGGCGGTTTCCCTCAACAACAACAGCAACAGCAACCACAACAATCCGGACAAGGTGGAACACAACCAGCTGGTACTGGAAAAATTCTCACCGGTGATCTGGACAGTTCGCTTATGTCGCTCGTCGATAACCTCAATATAAATAAATCGGGAAGCGCAAAGTGAGTAGAAGAGTCTAAATTGTAAACTGAATACCCTACCTACAAGCACACCGTTAAAGCGATACTACTCTATCTCTCTCTCTCTCTCTCTCTCTATGTGCTATTCATAATCGTTGCCTATTGCAGACCTGTGCAGTGGAATTCGCCTAAGAATACAGCGAAGCCTGGTGCCAACTGGACACCACAACCTATGGCGGCAACAACTGGTGCAGGTTATCGCCCAATGGTGAGTTGTGTAGCCTAACAGATATGTAAGTCTCTACTGCAATCTTTTTGTTTTTTTTTTTTTTGTATTCTAATCTCGTCTTATCGACTTATCGAGTGATGAAAATATACAAAACGGTAATGGTAAAGTGAGATAGGGACTCTATTGCAAGGGAAATTTTGTTTTTTTTTTTTCTTTATTTATTTCATTTTCTCTTTTTTTTTTGGTTTTTGATTTTGATTTTCGTTTCAAGTAGGCTTTGGGAGTCGAAGTTAAGTGTTGCCTAGCTGTTCCATTTGCTGCTTGCTCTTGATTTCTGCTAGACCTGCTAATTACCTACATGTGTTTAATGGAAAGGACATTAGAGAACAGTAGTGGTCAACAATTATATTTTGTTTCTCTTGGTTTTTAGACAGATTTGTGCGCTTTTCGAAATTCTCGTCCTTACTTACTTACTTTGATGGCGCTACAGTTCGGGGTGAACCAGGGCCTCAACCAACAAGCCTCTCCAGCCGGCACAATCTTTGGCCAGCCGCTTCCAGTGCCGCACGCCCAGTTGGTTGAGATCCCTTTTCCCTTGCGCGCGCCACCTTAAATGCGGTCTTCCTCTGCTGCGTCGTCCCTCGGGGTTGGAGTCGAAGACTCTTCGGGCCGGCGCGTTGATGTCCATTCACTCTACATGGCCCAGCCATCTTAGACGTTGGATCCGAAGACGTCTAAGCCGATGTCGCTGTACAGCCCGTAGAGTTCCTGGTTGAATCTCCTCCTCCACTCTCCGTTTACACAAACGCCCAAGAGCCTCTTTATCCCCTTTTGATAACGTCCAAGCCTCAGCGCCGTAGATTAGGACCGGGATGATTAAGGTTTTGTAGAGGGAAACCTTAGTTTTTCGAGAGAGGGCTCTACTACTCAATTGCCTCTTGAGCCCGAAGAAGCAGCGATTGGTAAGAGTTATTCTGCGTTTTATCTCAGCGCTGGTGTCGTTGCTGCTTGTCACTATCGAGCCAAGGTAGGCGAAGTCCTTGACTACTTCAAAAATATAGCTGCCGAAGGTGACGCTCTGACCAAGACGTCAGTGTTGCGCGTCTTTCTTGGATGACAGCATATATTTGGTCTTGTCCCCATTTACCCTTAGACCCACTTTAGCCGCTTCTGCTTCAATGCTTGCGAACACCCCATTGACGTCTCGCTTTGTCCGTCCAATAACGTCAATGTCATCTGTGTAGGCAAGCAATTGTGTGGACTTGAAGTAGATCGTACCTCTTGTATTGGCCGCAGAGTCCCGCACGATCTTTTTAATAATAATGTTGAAGAAATCACATGACAGTTCGTCACTCTGTCTAAAACCTTTTTTAACATCAAAGAGGTCGGTTAGTTCACCTCTGACCGACCTTAATGTTGCAGCGAGAGATATCCACAGTCATCCTGCACAGTCTGACGAGTTTGGCAGGAATGTTAAAACATGATTTGCCTCTGTATAGCTCGTTTCTATAAACACTGTCATACGCGGCTTTACAGTCGACAAAAAGACGGTGCGTGTCGACCTGGAATTCATGAATCTTCTCCAAGATCTGCCGTACTGTAAATATTTGGTCTTTCGTGGATTTTCTTGGCCTGAAACCACACTGGTAGGAACCTGTCAGATTGTCCACGAACGGTTTCAGGTACTTACACAGTACGGCAGAGAGGATCTTGTACGCGATGTTCAGGAGGCCTATCCCTCTGTAATTGCCGCAGTCATAGGGTCTCCATTCTTATGGACCGGGCAAACGATACTGAGATTCCATTCATCGGGCATGCGTTCTTCCGACCATATCTTGCAGATGAGTTGGTGCATGTTCCTAACCAGCTCATCGCCAGCCGCTTTAAACAGTTCCGCGGGGAGTCCGTCTGCTCCATCAGCTTTATAAGACTTAAGTTTCGATATCGCTATCTTAATATTTTCTTCTTCTTCCCGGGCCATAGCCTAACCGACACTTATCTTGTTTTGTGGCGCAGGAAACACGCCATTCGCCCTTTTCGCGATTTCATATAGAAATTCCCAAGTGGCACCACAAACGAGGAGGTGAAAATAGGACTTTCTAACAGAGCTGCTTGATGATCGGCTGCAGTGGCTTCTACTCGCTGTTTTACAGGCCAGCGCATGTCGGATACGCTACCCTTACGGAGCCTCTGTTAGTCGTCTACCACCCAAAGTAATCGTTTCTTTTTCTTCTTTGATGGCGCTACAGTTCGGGGTGAGCCAGGGCCTCAACCAACAAGCCTTTCCAGCCGGCCCGATCTTTGGCCAGCCGCTTCCAGTGCCGCACGCCCAGTTGGTTGAGGTCCCTTTCCACCTGTGCGCGCCACCTTAAATGCGGTCGTCCTCTGCTGCGTCGTCCCTCGGGGTTGGAGTCGAAGACTCTTCGGGCCGGAGCGTTGATGTCCATTCGCTCTACATGGCCTAGCCATCTTAGACGTTGGATCCGAAGACGTCTAACTAGGCCGATGTCGCTGTACAGCCCGTACAGTTCTTGGTTGAATCTCCTCCTTCACTCTCCGTTTACACAAACGGGACCAAAGATTGCACGCAGAATTTTCCTCTCGAAACGCCCAAGAGCCTCTTCATCCGCTTTTGATAACGTCCAAGCCTCAGCGCCGTAGAGGAGGACCGGCATGGTTAAGGTTTTGTAGAGGGAAACCTTAGTTTTTCGAGAGAGGGTTCTACTACTCAATTGCCTTTTGAGCCCGAAGAAGCAGCGGTTGGCAAGAGTTATTCTGCGTTTTATCTCAGCGCTGGTGTCGTTGCTGCTTGTCACTATCCAGCCAAGGTAGACGAAGTCCTGGACTACTTCAAAAATATAGCTGCCGAAGGTGACGTTCTCATCAAGACGTCGGTGTTGCGCGTCTTTCTTGGATGAAAGCATATATTTGGTCTTTTCCCCATTTACCCTTAGACTCACTTTAGCCGCTTCTGCTTCAATGCTTGCGAACGCCCCATTGACGTCTCGCTTTGTCCGTCCAATAACGTCAATGTCATCTGCGTAGGCAAGCAATTGTTTGGACTTGAAGTAGATCGTACCTCTTATCTTGGCCGCAGAGTCCCGCACGATCTTTTCAAGAATGATGTTAAAGAAATCACATGACAGTGCGTCACTCTGTCTAAAACCTTTTTTAACATCAAAGAGGTCGGTTAGTTCACCTCTGACCGACCTTAATGTAGCAGCGAGAGATCTCCATAGTCATCCTGCACAGTCTGAGGAGTTTGGCAGGAATGTTAAAACATGACATAGCTCTGTATAGCTCGTCTCTATAAACACTGTCATATGCGGCTTTACAGTCGACAAAAAGACGGTGCGTGTCGACCTGAAATGCATGGGTCTTCTCCAAGATCTGCCGTAGTATAAATACTTGGTCTTTCGTGGATTTTCCTGGCCTGAAACCACACTGGTAGGAACCTATCAGATTGTAAACGAACGGTTTCAGGCGCTTACACAGTACGGCAGAGAGGATCTTGTACGCGATGTTCAGGTGGCTTATCCCTCTGTAATTGGCGCAGTCATAGGGGTCTCCTTTCTTATGGACCGAGCAAACGATACTGAGATTCCATTCATCGGGCATGCGTTCTTCCGACCTTATCTTGCAGATGAGTTGGTGCATGTTCCTGACCAGCTCATCGCCAGCCGCTTTAAACAGTTCCGCGGGGAGTCGGTCTGCTCCAGCAGCTTTATAAGACCTAAGTTTCGATATCGCTATCTTAACCTCGTCTAGGTCGGGTGGACGGGATTCTCCTTCATCTTCGTCCATTGTGTATAGTTTGCTCTGCCTGACGGCGGCATTTTGACTATCATCGCCGTTATACAGTCTGCAGAAGTGGTCCTTCCACAATCTCAGCATTGACTGTGACTCCACTACTAGTTGTCCGTGCTCATCCCTGCAGGCTTCTGCTCTGTCTTTATAGCCTTGGCATGTTCGTTTTACTCTCTGGTCAAATTTTCGAACGTCGTTCCTGCAGTAACATCTCTCCATCTCCTCGATCTCGCGCTTCTCGTGCTCCTTCTTTTTCCTTCTCAGAAGCGTATGCTCCTTCCTCCTTTTCTGTTCATAGAGCTCGCGGGCAGCTCTCGTCCGTCGATGCAATGTGGCCATGTATGCATTCTGTTTCTCTACATGGGCCTGTCTGCACTCATCATCAAACTAGGGGTTTCTCGACGGTGGTGGCTCGAAGCCGAGCACATCTGGGGCTGCCTCTCTAATGGCTTTCTGACAACGACTTCATTGCTGTTCTATGGTTACTGCAGATTGCATTTCGGCGAGAAATTCGCATCCGTACCTTGGCGGCAACAAGGTAATGATTAGAGTTGATGTTGGCTCCTCGAAAGGTTCGGACATCTAGGATGCTGGAGGAGTGTCTGCCCTCGATCGCAATATGATCAATTTGGTTGGTTGTCGATTGATCGAAAGACCGCCAGGTCCCCTTATGGATGTTGAGGTGTGGCAATCGTGTACTTGCTACTACCAGATTATGTCCCGCCATAAAGTCCACTAGCCTAAGTCCGTTTTCTGACGTCGTGTTATGTAGGCTGTGCTTTCCAATGACCCGTTCAAAGATAGCTTCGATTTTGGTGTCATAGCTGGGACATTGGGCATATGTTCTGCTTAGGGGATCATAAAAGTTGTCTTTATGTCGGTCATCTTTCTCCTCTGTGAGGGCGTGGACACATATTAAACTTATATTGCCGAGATTGTTCTTGATGCGGAGAGTTATGAGGCGTTCGCTTACATGTTGGAAGCTTAAGACGTTTTTCCTGAGTCTGCATCCGAATAAGCGTTGTTTATTTTCTCTGTAGCAGTTTCCGTAGTTTTTCATCCGCTTTTGTCTGTCCCATCGCACTTCTTGGAGCGCGGTAATGTCTGCCTTATAGCAGTCCAAAGTGTTGACCAGTTGTTCGGCTGCACCTGGTCTGTTGAGGGACCTAACGTTCCAGGTGCAGATCCGAAATTCGTTTCCTTTTTGACGTTTGCGGGGGTCGTCAACATGTAATCCGTCCGTATCCGAGGCTGTTAGTTGTCTCTGAACAAAATTTTTGTTTTACGCGGTAGGGATGTTAGCCCTAAGCGCAACCCCCAACCTGGAGGGCCAGGTGCCTCTTTCCCCAGGAACAAGGGTTTTTAAACGGATTAGCCGACTCGCACTTGGCCGGTTTTTTTTTTTTTAATCGGAGGCTTTTTCGGTTTTTTTTTTTTTTTTTTGGCGTGTTGGTTTTTTTCCATCCATGGCTTGCCGGGCCATAGTCTAACCGACAGTTATCCTGTCTTGTGGCGCAGGAAACACGCCCTTCGCCCTTTTCCATTCGCGATTTCATATACATACCTAGAAATCCCCAGGAGGTGAAAATAGGACTTACTAACCGAGCTGCTAGATGATCGGCTGCAGTGGCTTTTACTCGCTGTTTTACAGGCCAGCGCATGTCGGATACGCTACCCTTACGAAGCCTTTGTTAGTCGTTTACCACCCAAAGTAATCGTTTCTTCTTCTTTGGTGGCGTTACAGCCCATGAAGGACCAGAGCCAAGCTCTCTCCATCACCCATGTTGTGTGTGATTTATTTTTGACACAGGTGTTTTGCCTAGTACCCCGCCGAGGAGGGTGATCCGAACTCGCTCATCGTGCGTCAGGGTCCCACGCACTAACCACGGCGCCCTCAAAGTAATCGTTTCTTCTTCTTAGTGGGCGCTACAGTTCGGGGTGAACCTGGGCCTCAACCAACATGCCCCTCCATCTAGCATGATCTTTCGCTAGCCTTTTCCATTGCCGCACACCCAGTTGGCTGAGGTCCCCTTCCACCTGTGTGCGCCATCTTAAGGGCGGCCGTCCTCTGCTTCTTCGTCCCTCGGGGTTGGATTCAAAGACTCTCCGGGCTGGAGCTGTGGTGTCCATTAGCTCTACATGGTAGACGCCTGACTAGGCTCATGTCGTTGTACAGCCCTTACAGTTCGTGGTTGAATCTTCTCCTCCATTCCCCGTCTGCGTTTATAGGCCCAAAAATCACGCGCAAAATCTTTCTCTCGAACCGACCAAGTGCCTCCTCATCCGCTCTTGATAGTGTCCATGCTTCTGTGCCGTACAACAGGACCGGGATGATAAGGGTCTTATATACAGTCAAATTTGTCGTTCGGGAGAGGGCTCTATTACTCAGTTGCCTCCTGAGCAAGAGTGCTTCTGCGTTTGATTTCGGAACTGATGTCGTTGTTCCAGGTCACTGCGGAGCCAAGGTAGACGAAGTCCTTAACTACCTCGAACTTATATCTGCCAATACAAACGTTCTAGCCAAGACGTCGGTGGTGAGCGTCCTGAGCGGAGTTGCGAGGACTTGAAATAGATTGTGCCTCTTGTATTGGCCAGTGATTTTTGCACAATCATTTCCAATATGATGTTGAAGAAATCACACGACAGCGCATCGCCCTGCCTAAATCCTTTTCTGACATCAAAACTATCGGTAAGGTTTTCACCGATTCGGATGGAGCAGCGAGCATTCTCCAAAGTCATCCTGCATAGTCTGACGAGTTTAGCAGGTATGTCAAAGGTAGACATAGCGTTGTTTAGCTCGTCTCTAATTACGCTGTTGTATGCGGCTTTGAAATCGACAAATAGTAGGTGGTGAGTGTCGACTTGAAATTTATTGGTTTTTCCCGGATTCGCCGTAGTGTGAAGATTTGGTCGATGGTGGACTTCCCTGGCCTGAATCCGCACTGATAAGGACCAATCAGCTTATTTACAAAAGGCTTCAGGCGTTCACACAAAACGGCAGAGAAGATTTTGTAGGCGATGTTAAAGAGACTTATTCCTCTATAGTTGGCGCAATCAGAGGGGTCTCCTTTCTTGTGGATCGGGCATACGATGCTGAGACTCCATTCCTCGGGCATGCTTTCCTCTAACCATATCTTACGGATGAGCTGGTGCATGCTCCCAACCAGGTCATCCCCAGCTGCCTTGAAGAGCTCAGCAGACAGTCCGTCTGCGCCAGCAGCTTTATTCGACTTGAGCTTCGATATGGCAATCTTAACTTCGTCGAGGTCAGGGGGACAGGATTCTCTGCGGTCTTCGTCGATTAGAAATGGATCATTCTGCCTGACGGCGGTATATTGACTAACATCGCCGTTGTACAGTCTGCAGAAGTGGTTTTTCCTTATTCTCAGTATCGAGTGCGGTTCTACTACTAGGTGTCCGTTCTCATCCCTGCAGGCTTCCGTTCTGGCTTTATAACCTTGGCATGTTCGCTTTATCTGTTGATAAAACTTTCGAACGTCACGCCTGCAGTAACACCTCTCCAAATCCTCAATCGCGCGCTTTTCGTGCTCTTTCTTCTTTCTTCTGAGAAGCTTATGCTCCTCCCTTCTTTTTAACTCGTAGAGCTCACGAGCTGCTCTTGTTCTTTTATGCAGCGAGGCCTTATATGCATCCTGCTTCGCTGTATGAATCCTCCTGGAATCGCCATCGAACCAGGTGTTTCTTCGTGGTGGAGCCTTGAAACCCAAAACTTCGGATGCAGAGCTTTTTAGGGCTTGTTTGCAAAGGCTCCACTGCTGTTCTATTGATAGTGTGGAGGATCCAGGTGTATTGGAGAGCTTAAGGGAGACGCGATCGGTAATAGCACGAGCGGTTTCTGGCGATAGTAGCTTTCCGACGTCATAACTTCGTATTCTTACTCTACTCCGTTGCGTTCGTGATATCCGTAAGCGCATCTTGGCTACAACAAAATAGTGATCCGAGTCGATGTTAGCCCCTCGGAAAGTTCGAACGTCAAGAATAGTGGAGGAGTGTCTGAAGTCGATCGCGATGTGATCAATCTGGTTGGTAGTCGATTGATCAAAAGACCGCCAGGTGCCTTTGTGTATATCAAGGTGCGGGAAGCGCGTACTGGCTAGAAAGAGATTTCGCCCCGTAGCAAGATCAATCACTCTGCGTCCGTTATCGGATGTGGTGTCGTGTAGGCTATGTTTGCCGATGACTCGTTCAAAGATGCTTTCCTTACCCAGCTTAGCATTGAAGTCTCCTAGTACAATTTTGATGTCATAGCTGGGACATTGGGCATACGTTCTGTCTAGGAGATCGTAGAACTCATCTTTGGCTGAGTCAGCCTTGTCTTCCATGGGGGCGTGGACGCAGATCAGGCTGATGTTAAAAAATTTTGCCTTGATACGGATTGTTATGAGGCGTTCGCTCACATACCGAAAGCTTAGGACTTTTTGCCTCAGTCCACCTCGAACAACAAATCCGCATCCAAACAATCGTTGCCCTCTCTCCCTATAGCAGTCGCCGTAGTAAATATCGCAGTTTTTCATCCGCTTTATGCCCGGTCCATTCCATCGCATTTCCTGGATGGCGGTGATGTCCGCTTTATAGCGGTCTAGGGCGTCCGCAAGTTGTTCGGCTGCACGTGGCCTGTTTAGGGACCTAACATTCCACGTACAAAGCCGAAGATCATTGTCCTTTTTTCGTTTTTTGCAAGGGTCGTCAACATAAATCCGGTCCGTTATATCCGAGGCTTGTGGTTGTTTCGGAGTTTGTGTTTTTTTTTACGGTTACGGCTTACTAGGCCGTAGCCCAACCGACTATTCCTGTTTTTTTTTTTTTTTTTTGGCGCAGGAGGCTCGCCATTCGCCCTTCCCCGTCTGCAATTTCCATAGGAAATCTCCAGATGGCACCACGAGGAGGTGGGGATAGGACTTACTAGCAGTGCCGCAAGATGTTCGACTGCGGTGGCTCTTCTCGCTTTTTAGCAGGCCAGCATCCGTCGGATAGATGCTACCCCTACGAGGCCTTTGTTAGTCATTTGCCATCTAAAGTAAAGTAAAGTAATCGTTTACTGCACTAAAAAATAAAAAAATACCGACGGCAAAAGGACCAAGTCTTACAAGTCTTCCATCAACAACATAAAATCCCATCATTCGCCTCAAAGATCGTCCGCATCAGTCTTGTATGCATCTCATGACTTACGCGTAGTATTGATCAGTCACTTTAGCTGAATTATGAGTTGAATGTCATTACTTCTTCCATATTTTCGTTTAAATTAATTTTATTTTATAATTTGTATTAGAAATCGAAAAAAGAATGAAAAAAACAAAAATTGATTTTAATTTTTTCGCTTTATTTTGTTTTTTATTTTGAAATATTTTCTTTTTGTTTTTTATTTTTACACAAAATACATATAGGCCCATGGCATGACAGTAAGTCCTGCGCCAGTCACTATAAATCATCCGTTTATTCACCCCACTTATCCCGTGTTACCTAACTACATGCAGGTAAGCTATTCGCTAGTTTAAATCGAATCTTCATGTAATTGATGTGTTTGGTTTGTTTTTTCTTATTATTATTCATTTGTTTTGAAGTCCTTCGATATATATATATGTTTATAGTAGACACGTAGAATATGTAGAGCTTTAGTTGAGAAACAATTTTTTTTTTTTTTGAACCTATACTCTCTATGAAAAGATGTATCTTCCTTCGTCTTGTTTTGATAAATTGTTTTCTTGTTCAAGTGTTTTAAGAAAAATCAATTTTTGGTTTTGTGTTTTCTTGTCTTTTTGCCGGTCTTAATGCAGCAGGGAATGCCAGTTATGGGAGCGCCAATGATGGCACCCGGTACAATGCCACCTATGGCTGGAGCACAGCCAGTAATGCCGCCCATGATGGCGATGCAACCGACAGCGGCGCAACAACCACCACATCAACAACAGTCGCACAGCAGTCCCGCCCAACAGAATGGCAATAAAAACATCCAACTGGATCCATTCGGAGTGTTATAAATGATTAAACGCGATCCAAGCACCATAAACCCCCTTCGTTTACCACTGAACAACAATAAGGAACTATAACTAAACTATAATATAAATAATAAATAAATCGAATTATTATTATTATTATGATTATACATAACTGTTTACTTATTATTATCATTGCAATTGCTATTGTTATTCGAAAAGATATGAAGAACAACAAAACAATTTATTGATTGTGCTATATATACATATACTATACGTGAAAAGCTAAGGAAATGTTCCCCTCTAGTTGTGACACATTCTATATATATATATGTACTCACACCCACACACTCAAACATGCTATAAACAATGAATTATTAGGCATATATGTAACTATTTGTAACGAGGTCTTTCTCGTTTAGCCCCACGTTGGGCGCCAATTGTAACGAGGTCTTTTTCGTTTAGCCCCACGTTGGGCGCCAATTGTAACGAGGTCTTTTTCGTTTAGCCCCACGTTGGGCGCCAATTGTAACGAGGTCATTTTCGTTTAGCCCCACGTTGGGCGCCAATTATAACGGGGTCTTTCTCGTTTAGCCCCACGTTGGGCGCCAATTGTAACGAGGTCTTTCTCGTTTAGCCCCACGTTGGGCGCCAATTGTAACGAGGTATTTCCCCCCCTCGTTGGGCTAAACGAGTAAGACCTCGTTACAATTGGCGCCCAACGTGGGGCTAAACGAGAAAGATTTCTTTACTTATTTAAATATATAGAAATGATGTAAAGGGTCCGCCAAAAATTTTTTTTTTTTTTTTTTGAAAATGCTATAAAAAAGAAACTACTGAATACTTTTTCAAATTTCTCTTTTTATTTGAAAGTACAATCCTTCCGATTAATAATAAAAAATAATTTCATTCAAATGGCTGCCTCGGCTGGCCATGCAGTAGCCTACACGATCGGTCCAATTTTTAAGCACATTAACGATTGTTTGCAGCTGTATTTCACCAATGGCTTCACGAATATTGTCCTCTAAAGCGTCAATTGTCTTTGGCTTGTCGGCGTAACACTTATCTTTGACGGCATCCCACAAATAATAGTCCAACGGTGTCAAATCGCAGCTCCGCGGTGGCCAAACGACATCAGCTCAGCGGCTGATAATGCGATCTTCAAAAACAGGGCGCAAAACATCGAGTGTAGCTTCGGCTGTGTGGCACGTAGCGTCGTTCTGTTGATACCAAATGTTGCCAATATGCTCCTCTTCAATTTTTGTGAACAAAAATTCGTTCAACATGACCCGATAACGATCGCCATTGACTGTAACGGCCACTCCTTGCTCATTTTCGAAGAAAAATGGCCAAATTATACCTATGGACCAAAATCCGCACCAAACAGTGGCTCGTTTTGGGTGCACCGGCTTTTCAATGTATGCGTGCGGGTTTTCTGTGCCCCAAATGCGACAATTTTGCTTGTTTACGTACCCGCCAAGATCAAAATGAGCTTCATCTGAAAAGATGATTTTTTTTTCGGCAAAATCGGCATCTTCTGTAAGTCGATCGCAGGCCCACTTAGCGAAGCGAAAATGCATTGGATGGTCAGTTGGCTTCAACTCCTGAACAATTGGACTTTGTATGGCGTCATACCAAGGTCTTTATGCAAAATTCGTCTCAACGATGTCTCCGAAATGTTCAATTGTTGAGAACGACGGTGAATTGATGTTGATGGCGCTTCACGCACACTTTCTGCCGCAGCAGCAATATTCTCGGGTGTACGCACTGTTTTTGGCTTTTCACGCTTTGGTTTATCGATGGGGATGCCAGTTCATACGGAGCTGACGGTGCTTCTCTTCGCACACATTCTGCAATAGTACCATGATTTTCAAAGTAATGTCGCAATATTTCCCAGCGTTGTTCAAGCGTATACACAACCATATTCGCTCAGCGGAAGGATAAAACCAGGGATAAATGGTTTGCACTCATTTTTGATGTATTTGCCCACGAACTTTATTTCTGGAAAAACTGGAAATTCGTGTGTGGAATTGGTGTGTGGAAGCCCGATCGTGGAACAATTTAATACACATTACAATTACACCAATTATTGTGGGAAGGGAAACGTTCGCTTGTTTTTTTTGAATTTGAATTTAACGACCGTTATAACGTACGTTGTATAGATAATCAACTCAGGAAAAAGGCAAATATTTTAATATTTATGAGTAAACTATGCACAATTAAAGTAATTACTGCCGGATTATACTCTTTTTCATATATTTGCTCACTATTTCGGGCGAAAAATTTATTTTTTGTTTCTGATTTTCCGATTTTCTTAGCGTTTCATTTTTGGGAGTCAGAATTTAACGCTTTCCTCCTGCTAGTATGTTCATTTCCAAAGAAAACGTGAAAAAAAAACAAATTTTTTTGTCGAAATTAAGGATCTGTTTCATCTTTTTCTCGGATTTTAGTTTCTTTTCACCATTTAAGCTTGGGTTATCTTTGGAACATAGACCAAATGGATTTTGAATGCATTGCATTAGAGGAAAGAAGAAAGCAGTATGGGAATCATATGTATTGGCTGCTCACTCCGTGAACAGTTGTGCTTCGTTTTTTTTTTGGTATTACCAAAACAACACAGACCCCTTCCGGGAATCACAGGGCAGACGTACGAAAGTTTGGTATCTCTATATTTATCCCTGGATAAAACTAATTATCTGTTAAATCAGACATGAGCTAAGTGTTGCCATTTACGAAATAAGCACTACTTGAAAAAAAAAAAAAACGTTAGATGGCGGACCCTTTATATATATTGTTAGGAATGTCCTTCAACAATGACCCTACCTACTTCGATTCTCCTAGTTCGATTTTTTTCTTTTCAATTTTCTCTTGAAATTCAAATTTATTTTATTTTAACAAAAGAGCGATAAATAAATAAATTTTTGTGATTTTCTCTTAGGAAGGGAAATATATATTTTTTTTTTTCGAAAAATGTATGAAATTTTGTTGTTTTCCATTATTTGTAGCACTTGGAAAAAAAACTTATGATTTTTGTATTATCATTCCAATTGATTTAAGTATATTTTTTGTTTTTTCTTAAACTTGCTTTGTACGTATATATATTTTTAATTATATTTTTTCTTGTAAATAATTATTATTTTAATGGTAGGTCAATTGCTTGAACTTAGTAAAAAAAAAAAAGCGAAAAACTGAAGAAAACGATTAAACGTACATATAAGGAGTAAATTGTATTGTAAACCTACGAGACAGGATTATAAGTAAATAAAAAAGTGAAAATTGTAGTCTATATACATAAATACATATATATTTAGAATGAACATAGAAAAAAGGAAACATGTTGATTGTGACAATTATAAATGCGCTGTTAAACAAATTTAAAAATAAAATACAAAAAAAAAAACAAAAACACAGGGAAAGATGTTGTATATATGTACATCCAAATAAAAAAAATATATGTACACTCGTGCTCATACAATTAAACCACTTTAAACGCTGTAGATTAATTGATCGCGACCGAGGGCTAACATCGACTCGGACCACTATCTTGTTGTAGCCAAGATGCGCTTACGGATATCACGAACGCAACGGAGTAGAGTAAGAATACAAAGTTATGACGTCGGAAAGCTACTATCGCGAGAAACCGCTCGTGCTTTTACCGATCGCGTCTCCCTTAAGCTCTCCAATACACCTGAATCCTCCACACACTTTGCAAACAAGCCCTGAAAAGCTCTGCATCCGAAGTTTTGAGTTTCAAGGCTCCACCACGAAGAAACACCTGGTTCAATGACGAGTGCAGGAGGATTCATACAGCGAAACAGGATGCATATAAGGCCTCGCTGCAATAAAGAACCAGAGCAGCTCGTGAGCTGTACGAGTTAAAGAGAAGGGAGGAGCATAAGCTTCTCAGAAGAAAGAAGAAAGAGCACGAGAAGCGCGCGATTGAGGATTTGGAAAGGTGATACTGCAGGCGTGACGTTCGAAAGTTTTATCAACAGATAAAGCAAACATGCCAAGGTTATAATGCCAGAACGGAAGCCTGCAGGGATGAGAACGGACACCTAGTAGTAGAACCGCACTCGATACTGAGAATAAGGAAAAACCACTTCTGCAGACTGTACAACGGCGATGTTAGTCAATATACCGCCGTCAGGCAGAATGATCCATTTCTAATCGACGAAGACCGCAGAGAATCCTGTCCCCCTGACCTCGACGAAGTTAAGATTGCCATATCGAAGCTCAAGTCGAATAAAGCTGCTGGCGCAGACGGACTGTCTGCTAAGCTCTTCAAGGCAGCTGGGGATGACCTGGTTGGGAGCATGCACCAGCTCATCCGTAAGATATGGTTAGCGGAAAGCATGCCCCAGGAATGGAGTCTCAGCATCGTATGCCCGATCCACAAGAAAGCAGACCCCTCTGACTGCGCCAACTACAGAGGAATAGGTCTTCTTAACATCGCCTACAAAATCTTCTCTGCCGTTTTGTGTGAACGCCTGAAGCCTTTTGTAAATAAGCTGATAGGTCCTTATCAGTGCGGATTCAGGCCAGGGAAGTCCACCATCGATCAAATCTTCACACTATGGCAGATCCTGGAAAAAACCAATGAATTTCAAGTCAACACTCACCACCTATTTGTCGACTTCAAAGCCGCATACTACAGCGTAATTAGAGACGAGCTATACAACGTTACCTTTGACATACCTGCTAAACTCGTCAGACTATGCAGGATGACTTTGGAGAATGCTCGCTGCTCCATCCGAATCGGTGAACACCTTACCGATAGTTTCGATGTCGAAACAGGATTTAGGCAGGGCGATGCGCTGTCGTCTGATTTCTTGTGATTGTGCAAAAATCACTGGCCAATACAAGAGGCACAATCTATTTCAAATCCTCGCAACTCCACTCAGGACGCTCACCACCGACGTCTTGGCCAGAACGTTTGTATTGGCAGATATAAGTTCGAGATAGTTAAGGACTTCATATACCTCGGCTCCGCCGTGACTTGGAACAACGACACCAGTTTCGAAATCAAGCGCAGAATTACTCTTGCCAATCGCTGTTTCTTTGGGCTGAGGAGGCAACTGAGTAATAGAGCCCTCTCCCGAACGACAAAGTTGACTCTATATAAGACCCTTATCATCCCGGTCCTGTTGTACGGCGCAGAAGCATGAACGCTATCAAAAGCGTATGAGGAGGCCCTTGGTCGGTTCGAGAGAAAGATTTTGGGCGTGATTTTTGGGCCTATAAACGCAGACGGGGAATGGAGGAGAAGATTCAACCACGAACCTTACGGGCTGTACAGCGACATGAGCCTAGTCAGGCGGTGAATGGCCGGATTCGGGATCCCGGGAAAACTGATCCAGTTGTGTCGCGCCACGTTAAAAAAAAAAGCGATGCACCGTGCAACTAGGTTCTAGGACTTCGGAACCATTTGAAGCATGCACCGGGATTCGGCAAGGAGAGGGGCTGTCATCTGACTTCTTCAACCTGGAACTGGAGCAGATAGTGCTACGGGCAGGCGTCAACAGGGAAGGCACTATCTTCTACAAGTCCGTCCAGATGTTAGGATACGCGGATGATATCGACATCATAGCGATTGAAGAACAGGCGAAACGAGTTGGTCTTAACATCAATGAGGACAAGACGAAATGCATGCTGTCAAGCAAAAACCAGTCCGTCGCTCACCACCTGGGACAAAATATAACAATTGACAGCTACAATTTCGAGGTAGTTAAGGAGTTTGTCTACCTCGGGGCAAGCGTAAATTCCACAAATGACACCACGGTGGAGATCCGGCGTAGAATCGCCCTTGGCAACCGCTGCTACTTCGGCTTGTCCAAACAACTGGGGTCAAAACTCCTCACTCGAAGGACCAAAGTCATGCTTTACAAAACGCTCATACTGCCAGTCTTGCTGTACGGAGCCGAAAGCTGGACGATAGGACAGCGGAGCTGATTTTGGGTTCTTTCGAGAGAAAAATTCTGCGCCGGATATTTGTTGGTCCTGTCTGTGAGGAAGGTGAGTGGAGAAGAAGACACAATCGCGAACTCTACGAGCTGTGCAAAGATGTGGATGTAGTCCGGAAGGTAAAGACCCGTCGACTACACTGGCTCGGCCACATCGAGCGCATGGACACCAACGCTCCAGCTAAGAGTGTCTTCGACTCCGAGCCTCCTGGTTCGAGAAGAAGAGGAAGACCGAACCTCCGGTATAAAGGCAAAGTAATCGCGGATGTAAGACATCTTGGTCTTGATAATTCGAAGCAGCGTGCCCGGGACCGTCAAGGATGGAAGGCAGCTGTAGTTTAGGCTCAGATCCTCCATGGATCGTTGGCCTGATAGGTATACATATAAAATAGGCTAGGTTAGATTAGGATTACTGGGTAGTGTAGTTTTAGTTAGTTTTAAGGATATACACGCTAATAATATGTATGTATGTATGTTGGCGTTACAGTCCATGAAGGACCTGAGCCGAGCTTCTCTCAATCATTTTCCCATACGTGAAAAGGACCTACAGGTTATTGCCAGTTCCGAACCGCGAAATTCGAGAAGCTTTTCTTGACAATTATACTACAGGGGGTTTTGTCAGTACCCCGCTGAGGAGAAGCACCGTGAAAGGCACGTTCGATGACATGGCTGTTGTCCGGATTCGATCCCGTGTCATCGGCGTCAGAGGCTAACACACTACCCATTGTCCCTGCAGGCTTATATCCCTGGCGACTCATAACGTTCCGCAGAGATATGATATAGACTTTCTGTCCAGATTTCGAGCGGGATAAAGTTGTCAGTGTCAAAATAACCTATGATTTAAAAAAAAAAAGGCAATAAAAGAGGCTTTGTCTTGGCTGAAGTGGAACGTAATATCCACCACGGATATTCGCATTCTCACAGACAGTTAAGCAGCCTTAAAGTCGCTGGAGTCCTATGTGTACTCATCAAAATCTAGTCTCGACTGTCGCAGATCTCTCAACGAGATGGCAGAACAGTTCAATATACAGCTTATCTGGGTACCGGGACACAGCGGCATTACAGGTAATGAGAAAGCCGACATACTCGCCAAACAAGGAACGACGCTACAATCAATCGTGGCTTGTGAGGGAGTACCCCTTACAACCATTAAACATAATCTGACCAATCTCGCCAGGGCCGAGACGAACCTAAGATGGGCACAGGGACATACCTGCGTCATCACCAGGCAAATCTGGCCTCGGTTGACGGTCGACAGTCAACGCACAAGGAGTATAATCTCCCTAAAAAGAACTGACATCTACAAAGTCATCGGTGTCATCACAGGACACTGCCTCATTGGCAGTCACGCACAAAAACTAGGAATAGTTCCGAATGATTTCTGCAGAAGCTGTCAGGACGAGGAGGAGGTCGAATCCATTCACCACCTTCTGGAAACGTTACCTAGGCTCTTACTTCCTTAACGGTCTGACAGATGTTCAGAAAGTAGGGATACTTGATCTTCTTAACTTCTTAAGAAGCACAAAATGGTTCCACGAATAGAGGGGTAAGACCCCCTCGTAGCTGCACAACGGGCCTCCCTGGCCTATGTGCATTCTTCTCAACTCTGGGAAGGCTACGACCCTACCTACCTACCTAAAAAAAAAAAAAAAACACTGGATGGCCCACCCTGTACATATACATGTGTGTTTTTGTTAAATCGATGTTTACATTCCTATGGGAGAGCGCTGTGACAAGTCACACAGAAGCAGCTAATAACCATTTGATCATAAGCTTAGAGTGGAACTGAAGTCTTATTTCAGTATTTAAACTCCCAGCTTGGAAAGGGTTACTAACGTGGAATTTGCCGTTAAAGTTCCCATGCTTGTAAATCCAGTATCTAGATAGAAATCAAATAGTTTCCCCTGTTCATCATAACAACAGCAGTTAAGGTCGTCATTGCAATTCAATACTCAATCAAATCTTCACACTCTTTCCTTAATTCAGCATCGCCACAAGACGTTGTCATTTCAGACTTCTGTAACTTCCTTCCCACCGAAAATCGTGCCCAAAATTCCTAACAAACCGAATAAGAAAAAAGCGAAAGAAAAACATCGCAGGATCACTTACCGATGGAGCACGGAACAAGCCTGTCGCGATCCTCCACTTGATGATCGTTATCAAATTTGCATAGCCCATCCGCGGCAGGTACTCTAACCACGATCATCGGTGCGCGATCAGCAGCGAGCAGAATTCAATACATAATGATCGCTGATCGGTCGGTTGGTCGGCATCTTCCTCTTCTTGTAATGTAATATGAACGTTCCCCTTTTCGAATGGCAGCAATGATCGCGATCGCAATGCTCAGGGAGATGCGCAATCATCGTCCGAATCCAAATACAGCTGAAAGGAAACCGTTATGAAACTCATCTTTTCCCGCAATTTCCGAGATTCGACGGCGAAGAGCTTGAGTGTGGAGTTTAGGTTTAGGGCTTGTACGATCAAATTGGCAATGGCGGCATGCAGGGAATACAAGAAGGAAGAAGTTAATTACGGATATTGGTATGTTGTGTCTTCACAACTCCATTTCCATATTATTTTCTTAGCCAATTATCCAATTTCGAATGGAAACCGCTTGAGTACTAGAAGGGACGTTAACGGTATATGTACATGTTTTATTGCCTGACACCCACCCACCCTAAGGGAGACATGACCAAGATGGTGTTGTACTGTGCGAATCAGTTCATGGGTCAACGGCGGGTCAAGTCATGTGATAATAACTTGCCTACTTACTAG
Source organism: Eumerus sabulonum (assembly GCA_951905685.1). Classification (NCBI taxonomy): domain Eukaryota; kingdom Metazoa; phylum Arthropoda; class Insecta; order Diptera; family Syrphidae; genus Eumerus; species Eumerus sabulonum. The sequence continues at coordinate 16,245,536 of OX645060.1, forward strand.
GATGTATGGTGTTTCTCTTCTTCTTAGCCCACTCCCCACTGGATTCGTTTTATTTTCACATCCGATCGCTGTAAGCACTTATTTCAAAATCAAATTTTCAAATCTCAAGTCGAGATTGACTAGTTCTATTGGATTTTCTTACTTTTGTTTTCGTTTCGGTACATACGGTTCGAAGGGAACTACACCTTCACTCGCATTTGATAAGGGCATACAATACTATAGATTGAGATATGGCTTTGAGGACTAAAAATAAGCCAGTGCTACCGACTGCACCCAGTCATCACGGGTTCTTCGGTGTGCCGTATTTTAAGGCGCATGTGATGACCGATCCGAGATGGGAGCCAAGCTGCCTGACCAACCAGTTCAAGTGCATGGCACATGTTATGGGTGAGTTTACTGTCCCGACGTTATCAATATGCTCTTTCATGTTCGCTCCTCGACTCGTGCAGAGAAACATTTCCATTACAAGCGGCACGAGAATGCGGCATTCAAGAAACGTTATCTGAAGCAAAATCGGGAATTGAAACAAGAGTGCCGAGATGGTAGGCAGAAGCTGCAGATGGCTTTGCATGCTTCGAATTCGAAGAAAATCCGCAATTATCTAATGAACTACAAGGATATGCAGCGTCTGTATCATGCTATGCCGATACATTTGGTTGTGGACAATATCAATCAGAGGACATTTGTTCTAAGGAAGGAGAGGGATCGCCTGAGGTATAGGCTGGGTCAGCTATTGGCTGTGTACGAAAAGAAATTGGTAAGTGATCCGTTGAGTGCCCAACTTACAAAATACCTTCTCGTGGTCCTTAAACGTCTGGTACAATACAGCTCTTATACTCTTGTCCTGCACGTCTGTTTGAATGACAAACCTACTTACTTACTTAGATGGCGCTACAGTCTGGTGTGAACCTGGGCCTCAACCAACAAGCTTCTCCAGCTCGCACGGTCTTTTGCCAACTGTTTCCAGTGACGCACTCCCAGTTGGTTAAGATCCCCTTCCACCTGCGTGCGCCACTTTAAATTCGGTTGTTCTCTGCTGCGACATTCCTTGAGGTTGGACTGTGTTATGCATTCGTTCTACATGGCCTAGCCATCTAAACGCCGTACTAGGCCGATGTCAAGGTATAGCCTGTGTAGTTCATCGTTGCATCTTCTCCTCCACACTCGGTTTATACAAACGGGAACATAGATTGAACACAGGATTTTACTCTTGAAACGATCAAGTCCAGGCCTCTGGGCCATAGGAGGAGGACCGGGATGATAAAAGTTGTGTATAGCGCAACCTTGGTCTTTCGAGAGAGGGCTCTATTTCTCCAATTTCCTCTTGAGGCCAAGGAAGCAGCAGTTGGCAAGAGTCATTCTGCGTTTGATCTCAGCGCTTGTGTTGATGTCGCTAGTCATTAGTGAGCCAAGGTAGGCGAAGTCCTTGACCAGTTCGGATTTGTAGCGGGCAATTATGACGTTCTGGAAGAGACGTCGGTTTTGTGCGACGTTAATCGAAATACCCATTTTAGTCGCGTCTGGTTATTAAAGCTAGACATGGCTCCGTATAGCTCGTCCCTATGGACACTGTCCTGTCAAACACGGCTTCGAAATCAACGAAAACGTAATGAGTGTCGATTTGGTATTCCTGAGTCTTCTCCAAGATCTGCCGCAGTCTACTACATACTGGTCTATCAGATTATCCACACATGGCTTCAATCGGTCACATAGTACGGAAGAGAAGATCTTATATGCAATGTTAAGGAGGCTTATTCCCCTGTAGCTGGCGCTATTACTGGGGCGTCCAGTAAACTATGCTGAGATTCCATTCGTCGCGTATGCTTTGCTCCAACCATATCTTACAGATGAGCTGGTGCATGCCCCCTTCCAACTCATCTCTTAAGCCGCTTTAAATAGTTTGACAGACAGGCCGCCTGCGCCCGCGGCTTTATAAGCCTTTAGCTTCCAAACTATCAGCTTAATTTCATATAGGTCGGGTGGACGGTATTCTCTTACATTTTCGTCCGTTGTGAATGGATCATTCTGCTTGACAGCGGTATAAGATCCTTCATCGCTGGTAAACAGTCTACAAAAGGGTTCCTTCTATATTTTTAGCATAAACTGGGTTGTCCGTCTTTATCCCTACAGGCTTCCGCTCTGTCTTCATAGCCCTGGCATGTTCGTTTTACTTTTTCGTAAAACTTGCGAGCATTATTCCTGTGATAGCATCTCTCCATCTCCTCGATCGCACCTTTTCATCCTGTCTTTTTTTCTTCCTTAAAAGCGTGCGTTCCTCATTCTTTTTCTGATCGTATTGTTCACGAGCGGCTTGTTCGTCTATGTAGCATGGCTTTGTAGGTGGTTCGCTTTCCTACAGGGGCTTGCCCGCATTGCTCATCAAACCAGATGTTTCTAGTTGGAAACCCAACACATAAGTGGCAGCGTCTCTGATTTCGCGCTGGCAATGCTCCCACTGTCGTTCTGTGGATTGTGCCGGTGTCGTCGGAATTTGCGAGAGGTTGAGGGAAACTCCATCGGCAAAGACCCTAGCGGTCTCTTGCGATTGTAACTTTCCAACGTAAAACTTTCGTTGTCCAGCTCGACTCCATGGCATCCTTGATATTTTCAATTGTACCTTGGCTACAGCAAAGTGGTAATCCGAGTCGATGTTGGCTCCTCTGAAGGTTATCACATCTAGGATGCTGGAGTAGTGTCTGACATCAATCACAACGTGATCAATCTGATTGGTGATCGACTGATCAGGTAACCGCTAGATTCGTTTGTGGATGTTGAATCAAGTAGCCGATGTTCGTTTTCGGACGTGGTGTCGTGTAGGCTATATTTCCCAGTGATAGACTCAAACACTCGTGTGTCCTTTCTGTCCAGTTTTTTGTTCAGTTTCGAACGATGAGCGAGTTCGGATTCCGATAACACCAACGCCATCGAATGTTTATTTCGCAACGCACCTCCTCGGCGAGGTGCTGGCAAAACTCACCGGAGTATACTTGGCATGTAAACTGCCCAAACCATAGATCAGCTTTGTCAAAACGACATAAAGGATGCATCGAAGATGGTCAAGATGCCGTTGTCAGGCAGACCATTCACACTGGATAAAGAAGAGGGAGAATTCCGTCTACCCGTCTTAGACGAGGTTGAGATAGCGATATCAAAACTGAAGATATGGTCGGAAAAAAGCATGCCCGATGAATGGAATCTCAGCATCTTTTGTCCGGTCCATAAAAAGGCGACCCCTATAACTGCGCCAACTATAGGGGAATAAGTCTCCTTAACGTCGGGTATAAGATCTTTTCTGCCTTGCTGTGTTAACGCCTGAAACCATTTGTTGACAATTTGATAGCTTCCTATCAATGTGGTTTCAGGCCAGGAAAATCCACGATAGACCAAATATTCACACTACTGCGGAACTTGGAGAAGACCCATGCATTTCAGGTCGACGCACCTTTTCGTCGATCTTAATTAAGGTCACACAACATGGGTGATTGAGAGACGCTCGGCCCAGGTCCTTCATGGACTGTAACGCCAGCATACATACATACGAGGAGTTAACCGAGACCTTCGATGTCAAAAAAGGATTCAGACAGGGCGACGCACTGTTATGTCATTTTCAACATCAACCTTGAAAAGATCGTGCGGGATTCACTGGTCAATACAAGAGGCAGGTTCTACTGAAAGTCTGCACAATTGCTTGCATACGCTGGTGACATTGACGTGATTGGGAGATGCACAACACCGACGTTTTGGCCAGAACGTGACTATTGGCAGCTAAAACTTTGATGTAGTCAAGTATTTCGTCTACCTTGGCTCACTGGTAACAAGCGGCAACGACACCAGCGCAGAGATTAGACGGAGAATAACTTTTGCCGACAGCTTTTTCTTCGGGCTCAAAATGTAATTAAGTAGTAGAGCGCTCCATCCATAAAACCTTAATCATCTTGGTCCTCTTCTACGGCGCAGAGGCTTGGACCTTATCAAAACTGGATGAAGAGGCTCTGGGTCGTTTCGAGAGGAAAACTCTGTGTACAATCTTCGGTCCAGTTATTGTTCGAAAAGGGTTCATTAGAACCGTATGAAGTGCGGGGGGTGGATAGATAGAAGAGACGAGAATTACGAGTATTACGAGGGTTACCGTTAAGGGATATGGAGTTGTACCTGTTGGGAGTTTATGAATGAAGAGGATGTCAGCTATCCTTCTTCTTTCCTCCAACATACTCAGATTTATTAGTTTGAGTCGGTCTTGATAGGGCGGTAAGAACAGAGGATTTTTCCAACGTATACCTCGAAGAGCGTATGTGGGCTAAATGTGGGCTTGTTGTTAAGGGGACCACACTTGAGATGCGTATTCAAGAAGAGGGGAAACGAAGGTAATATAGTGGGATCGAGTCAGTAGGGATTGGAGAATTTTTTAGACCAGTACTTTACTAAGCCGAGTGCCGACTTGACTTTAAGAATTATATCGTCTATATGTGCTCGGTAATTGTGCTCTTGGTCACATAGTATGCTAAGGTCGCGGATAACCTGAACGGTGGAGATGGATTAATTGTGGAGGAAGTAGAGACGAAGAGAGGATGTGACGTTTACGTGAAAAGGTGATTGATTGGCATTTGGAAATGCAATTTTCGCAACACTATGTAGCTATTGACCAATGGATGAATCTTGTTGCGAGGAAATGGTCTTAAAGAACTTGGTAACGTCGGCGTACAGTGAGAATGTACATGGGAATGTTTGATGATTATCTTAATGTTTTTAGTGGTAAGAATGAAAAGAAGTGGACCTAGGTGGCAGCCTTGGAGAACGCCGGAAAAGGCTCAGAAAGGGTTAGAAAAGGCAGAGAGAACACTGTACTAACGGTTTTTTTAAATAAAAAGATAATGCACTTCAATGCAGTGGGTTTCAAAACCTAGGGAAGACAGTTTTAAGAGTAGTAGATTGTGGGATTTTTGTCGAAGATTTTACTGAAATCAGTTGTAATAGCGCCGACTATATTCTCATTCTCTAGTGCTGAGAGGCTGAAGGACACGAATTCGTAAAGGTTTATGGTTGTAGACTTGGAGGAATCCATGTTGATTGGAGGAGATATGAGATTTGCAGTGGAAACATAGAGTGTCATACAAGATGCTTTCGAAAAGTTTGGGTATATGTGACAGTTTTGCGATGGGGCCGTAGTTGTTAACGTCACTCTTTGGCCCTTTTTGGTAAATAGGAGTTACGAAAGCGGTTATCCATGTCTAGGAAAATTCTCCAAGGGACAGGGATAAGTTGAATAATTTTGAGAGCGGGACGGAAAGAATGAAGGAACATTTTCTTAATAATACGGCAGTTGATTAAATTGATTTAGTTCAATTGCGATGACATGGGGTTGAACAGTTCGTGGGAGAACTGGTCCAAGCGAAAAATTTGTTATGTAATCGAAATAAGACAACAACAGATAACGGCTTCCGACTCGTTGACTTGGCGACAGCTCGCAAGCGAATCCACACAGCAACCTGGCGATCTCCGGACGGTCGAACCGCCAACCATATCGACCATGTGCTCATTGACGCAAGGCACTCGTCAAACATCCTGGATGTGCGAACATTCAGAGGGGCAAATGTCGACTCTGACCACTTCCTCGTAGCAGCAAGATTCAGAGCTCGACTGTCCAATGTCAGAAAGCTGCACCAGCCCATCAGGAGGAGGTTCGACATTGGGCGCCTGAGCACACCGAAGGTTGCCAGAGTCTACAGGGAGCAGCTGAGCGAAAGACTCTGCGGTATGCCCACGTCATGCCAATAACATGTGGCTGCATTGCCGCTCAGCCATTCAGGAAGTAGCCGAAACCACCTTAGGATACCTACCACCCCCGACAAGAAACCCGTGGTATGATGGCGAGTGTGAGCAGAAAAAGGCAGCAACCGACGAGGCGTACCAAAAGGCGCTGCAGAGGAAAACCAGGGCAGCGCAAGAAGAGTACCGAGCCAGAAGATGGGAGGAGAAAAAAATACTGCGACAAAAGGAAAGAATCTTCGCAGCCTCCCAGCTGAAGGATATCGAAGAGTCTAGGCATAAACATAAAATACGAGCCTTTTACAAGAAAGCCAAAGGCCTTGCGGGAGGCTTCAAAAAGGGCACCCTGGCTCTCCGAAACTGCGAGGGTAATCTTGTCACCGACTCGCAGGGAATATAGATGTATTTAAGCAGCACTTCCAGCAGCTGCTTAACGAGCATGACCAAGAGAAGTAGAGCCGCTGAAGTAGTCCTCCCACCCAGCATCGAAGAAGTCGGCACAGCTATTCAGAAGCTAAAGAACAACAAGGCCGCAGGCTCAGATGGCTTGTCATCAGAGCTCTTCAAGGCTGGTGGCGATGTTCTGGTAGGGAGCATGCACCAGATCATCTGCAGAATTTGGAAAGATGAAAGCATGCCCGACGACTGGAATACCAGCTCTATATGCCCCATCCACAAAAAAGGCGATCCTACCTCTTGCAAGAACTATAGAGGTATATCCCTGCTCAATGTCGCATACAAGATCCTGTCCAGCGTATTGTGTGAACGTCTAAAACCATATTGCACCGCACTAATCGGCAGCTACCAGTGCGGCTTCTGGCCCGGCAAATCAACTCTAGACCAAATTTTCACACTTCGACAAATCCTGGATAAGACCAACGAGTTTCGAATCGATACAAACCATCTTTTCATAGATTTCAAGGCCGCATACGACAGCATTCATCGTGAAGAACTGTTTGGGGCGATGGCCGAATCCGGGATCCCGGTAAAACTGATCCAGTTGTGTCGCGCTACGCTAAAAAACACGCGATGCATAGTGCAACTCGGTTCTAGGACCTCGGAACCATTCGAAACATGCACCGGATTTCGGCAAGGAGATGCGCTGTCATGTTACTTCTTCAACCTGGTGCTGGAGCAGATAGTGCGACGGGCAGGCGTCAACAGGGAAGGCACTATCTTTTACAAGTCGTCGTCATCGCGTGTTCTCGCCGTGGCATTGTGGAAGCATTCACGGCGATTGAAGAACAGGCGAAACGAGTTGGTCTTAAGATCAATGAGGACAAAACGAAATACATGCTGTCAAGCAAAAACCAATCCGTCGCTCACCACCTGGGACAAAACATAACAATTGACAGCTACAATTCCGAGGTAGTTAAGGAGTTTGTCTACCTCGGGGCAAACGCAAATTCCACAAATGACACCACAGTGGAGATCCGGCATAGAATCGCCCTGGCAACCGCTGCTACTTCGACCTGTCCAAACAACTAGAGTCAAAACTCCTCACTCGAAAGACCAAAGTCATGCTTTACAAAACGCTCATTCTGCCAGTCTTGCTGTACGGAGCCGGAAGCTGGACGATAAGCAGGACAGCGGAGCTGATTTTGGGTTCTTTCGAAAGATAAATTCTGCGTCGGATAATTGGTCCTGTCTGTGAGGAAGGTGAATGGAGAAGAAGACACAACCGCGAACTGTACGAGCTGTACCAAGATGTGGATGTAGTCCGGAAGGCAAGGATCCGTCGACTACACTGGCTCGGCCACATCGAGCGCATGGGCATCAACGCTCCAGCTAAGAGGGTCTTCGACTCCGAGCCTCCTGGTTCGAGAAGCAGAGGAAGACCGAACCTCCGGTATAAAGACCAAGTAATCGCGGATGTAAGACATCTTGGTGTTGACAACTGGAAGCAGCGTGCCCGGGACCGTCAAGGATGGAAGGTAGTTATAGCTCAGGCTCAGATTCTCCATGGATAAGTAAGTAAGTCGAAATAAGAAGTGTCCGGCACAAAAGAGTCATCGCCGAAAGATTCTTTGAAAAAGTTGGTAAAAAAGTTAGCGATTGTATTGGGGTCGTTCGAGGCCATTGAAATAGAGTGAGGTTGGGTAGCTATCAGATTTCCTTTTGTGGTTGACAAATTGAAAGATGGACTAAGGATTGTTGACCATTGTTGTAGAGGTAGCGTCCGTACTACTATATACGGCAGTGGCGCCGAGTCACTATCCTGCCTGTGACCAACAATTACATTCAGCACGTATGCTGGTTGAGTACTAAAATATCTGGTACATCCAGCTTTCGTATGTAGTGCTCTTTATTGGCGGAGTAAGTTTTGCTATTGTAAAGGCTTAACGCCAACGCAATTGTGCTTCGTGCGGAACTGGGTATAGCTCAGTCGGTGTTGTGTTTCATGTTTTGCTTATTTTTTACGTATGTCCACACTGTCACCTGTAAACTGGCTCTTTTGCCATTTTGTGAAACACAGATTGATAAAAAGGAATTGTTTGTCCGGACCCTCGCACTGAAATCGTTTTAGCGGACGATTATATTGTACGCGATTCTCTGTGGCTTCAACAGAGTAGGAGAGAATTTAAAGAACATCAAGGACCCAAAGCATCTGTACTCCATCCAGGTTGTGTGACAAGTACCATAAAAGACTCTAGAACCTGTGCGAACTATAAAAAACAAAAAAAAACAAACAAAATTGTTGGCCGGTTGTCTCCTACATACATATATCAACACTAATTCACAACGACATTCTGGCTATCCACTCATATGTAGTAGTTCCCAGCTCCCAGTCTGCACTTTGTCCTCTCCAGAATATACTAGAGAGCGACATTGCCACCGCATAACAAATCTACTTTTGTACTCGTAGGGCTGCAGGGGTTCTCAAAGACCTACATACTATGTACTGTGTCCAAACAGTAAGGTAGCAAAACTTTCACTTAATCTTCCAAATCAATTTCATTGCTTTCAAAGTATCCCAAAGTGATACACTGCACTTATGCCAACGCATTTTTTAAACAATCTTCAAAAACAGTTGTAAAAGTCGATTTGCGGGCTGACCTTCAGCTCCCTCTTATATCTCCTCTATCCCGGAAGAGATCCGTTGGCCTCTTTAGATGAATGGTATCATGCAAACGACGCACAACACCACATTAATTTGAGCAAACGGTCAACATGGCCCTGATTTTTATATGATTTTGGTGCAATTTTTTGGTCTTGTCTCACCTTTAGCACGATATTAACTTGATCGATCGATTGCTTCCACTTGTAAATATTTTTTCGACAAGTCCTCATAACCAAATTTAATCAAGAGATCACTTTTAGCAGCTCACAAAACGAAGCGTAAGTCTAACTAATGGGTGTCAAAAACAGTCCTACCAACCTAAAAAGAAATGCAATTCCCCGAATCCATTTGCACGCGTAATAATTTAGATGTCACCTTACTTTTTGAACAAAAAGGTATACAAATCGCCGACCTAGATGGTATTTATCCAATAGCTCCGAAGACTTACTCTTCTATGCTGGAAAAACGACTGTCCTTTCTTATTCCTCTGAGCCCATTCCCATAAAAGATGGACTCATTCCCCATCAACTACAACTGCAAGGCGCAATGGTACTAGGAGACCCCAGCATCGTTCATTCATTGGATTTGCTGAAACCTCACTGGAATATCTTTTGCCTTTTCCTGTTTTATCACTAATTACCCCAAGAAGAGGTTCTAAAGAAATAGCCAGTTGCATTCCGACCCGCCAACATCAATGTCCTGTATCTCCTCTATTCTTCCGCCCTTTTGTCTTCTGACGGCACTGTGTCACGGACATATTGAGACTGTGTATGCACGCACAACTTTTCTAGAAGTTTAATCGAAGTATCAATCTATACTGAGGGCATTGGCGTTCAATTTAATTGATGGATACTATGACTAACTTAGGTCGCCAAAAACACACAATTTGCATTGGCACTGTCGAAACGCACTCGAGAATTGCTAACCCTCTGCATTGCGTCAAGATGGTGAAAGTGGGGCTTTTGAGTAGACTACATCTATTTCTGCGGGTCCCATAGCATCACATTAGAAAGCTGACATAATAAATAGGTATTTCAACGCGTATTTCGTAGTCCATTTCAGAGAAGACCACCATCGTTGCTGCGACATACCGACTTATGCCTTACGTTGTCCTTCATCTGCTCTCGTTGCATTATTTTCTTCTTCAGATCGAAAAGGCAAGTCTCGAGAATCGAATTAAATACCAAAACGAGTTCATTCTCGACGAAGAGATCGCAGCAAAGAAGATACGCAACAAAATCGAGTGCTCCAACGTCCGTCTGAATGCAATCAAAACCATCAACGATGCCTATAAGAAAATCATTCAACTCCTGTTGCACGATGAGATCTATTACGAACCAATCCTGCGGTCCCTTCAAAAGGATATCGACGATCAAGCTCACTTCATGGGTTACATCATCGAACTCGGTTTGCCTGCCATCAGTCGATTGCACGAAATCACTGAACAGCATCGCGTAAGTCTTAAAACAAAAAAACACGTTAATTGCTAGGTTAGGAAACGATTAAAATAACGGTCTACTCCTCTCTCTCTATTTCTTCCGCCGTCAATCGCTTTAGAAATTGGAAGACAAAGTCCGTCGAAATATTGCGGCCAAACAACGATGGATTCAGAATTACAAACGAGAAGCGCAAGAGCGACAGGCCGACCTGCGAAAGTTGCAAGCTAAAGGAGATGTATGATTTGATAGCTTCCCACTTAGTAATTATCGTTTCTTGACATAATCTCTTTGTTGATGAAGGAGAACGTGAATTATCTGAAGCGATATGTCCGCGAGACGAGGAGCATGCTCGAACTGAAGTGGGACCTGGAGTCCTTGGAGATAATGATCAAACAGGTGAAGTTTGCAACGTTGTGCTCCAAGGTCACCGAGGTGTATCCGAGGTGAGATTGAGACAGCTGAACGGTTTTGAGGGCGTTTCCATGACTCGTTTTTTTTTGTTTTGCTTTCAAAAAGAATCAAGAAACAGATCAGAGACAATGAACGATTGCGCAAGGTGCTCGAGGCTGACAAGATTACCCACGAGTACACGGAGAAGAAACTTCAACGAGCCGAGGTGATGAGGGGTATTCTGGAACACAATTTGAGTAAAGAAGAACTGACGTGAGTTGATTTACATATATGTACGAGTATCTCCGGTATTCGGCGAGATTTTTATTTTATTTCCAGTCGAGTAGCTCGTATCAAGGAACTGGAGGAAGCTATTACAGAAGAGAGAAATACGCATGGAAAATCAGTGAAGTACCTCAGGGAAAGAGCTAGAATATTCTTGATGATAAGGTAAATTGCTTTACAACCAAACGACCATGAGGAATGATGGAATCTTTCAGATATGCACTGTGGAACTTCAACGAGATTATGAGGTACATTATACGACAGGGTAAGATCAATAGAAGAGAATATCCAACGACAGAGTTGAAGCTGCCACTGCTAAAGTTCGAGAATTTAATGCTGAGGGCCTTCCCGCCAGAGGTCTACGAAGAGAACAGTAAGTGTGACATACCCTTGAGTTCCATACTCCTTAGTACATATAGATTTGGTTCAATGAGTTGGTGGTTTAATACTACTTATGAGTAGATTCTAGTTATGATGACTTCTGGATTTAACGACAATTCTGTGACAGTTCTCTGGAACCATTGCACAGTTGTCGCATGTCGCATACAAGATCCTGTCCAGCGTACTGTGTGAACGTCTAAAGCCGTCATTGCGTGGTCTCAGGCTGACGTTCTAGGAGTTTTCATGGCGATGGAAGCTGAAACGAGTTAGTCTTAAAATACATGCTGTCAAGCGAACACCGATCCGTCACTCATCACCTGGGACGAAGTATAACCATTGACAGCTATAATTTACAGGCGGTTAAGGAGTTTGTCTACCTCGGGGTAAACGTAAACTCCACAACCGACAGCACAGTGGAGATCCGTCACAGAGTCGCCCCTGGCAACCGCTGCTATTTCGGTTTGTCCAAACAACTTGGGGTCAAAACTTCTCACTCGAAGAACCAAAGTCATGCTTTACAAAACGCTTATACTGCCAGTCTTGCTGAACGGAGCCGAAAGCTCATTCTTTCGAAAGAAAAATCCTTAGTCGGATATTTGGTCCTGTTTGTGAGGAAGGTGAATGGAGGAGAAGACATAACCGCGAATTCTACGAGCTGTACAAAGGTGTGGATGTCGACTACATTGGCAAGGCCACATAGAGCGCATGAACACCAACGCTCCATCTACGAGGGTCTTCGAATCCAAGCTTCCTGGCTATACCTCCGGTATAAAGACCAAGTAATTGCGAATGTAAGACAACCTGGTCTTACAGCAGTGTACCCGGAACCGTTAATGGCGGAAGGCAGATATAGCCCAGGCCTAGATCCTCCATGGATGCCGGCCTGATAAGTAAGTTGATAAGCAAGAAGAAGCTGTCTTCTTCGGATCTGAACTGTCAACAATTAATCCATAAGGAAAACGCCAAGCTACACACATCGACAGTGACTCGTTAGAAGCTCTGGAAGCTTGTTTGCGGATGCTCTTTTGCATCTACCTCGTAATCCGGATTTGGCAGTAAGTGATCATTATCTGTTCCTATCTATAGCGGACGATTTTGTTGGTGAGGCTTGCGAAAAACGACTGTCCCACGACAGCTTCATCAGACTCATTCGGTAGATACGTCAACGAGAATATTGTCGCATTGTCGAGAAACCAAAAGCCACTATTTGGTATGGACTTCATTGCATCATTGGCTCATATTACTTCGAAAATGAGGACGGTGTACACACCTTGGCCAGATAGGTCCTTTGTGTTGCTTCAAGGGAGTTCGACCCCCTATTCATGGAACCATTTTGTACTTCTTACGCTGAACATCAGTCAGGCCGTTTAGGAAGTAGGATCCTAGGTATTGTTTTCTACTATGACAGAGGGCCGGACAGGCGCAGAGCAGGTGTTGAATGGATTCCTCCTCTTCGCCTTCACAGCTCCTGCAGAAGTCATACGAAACTTGCCCTAGTGTTTGTACATGACTGCCAATAGGATAGTGACTAGTGATGACACCGACGATTATGCTGATGTCGGTTCGTTTTAGGGAGGTTAGTCCCGTGTTTCGCTGTCGTTCAAGTCGTCGACAGATTTGCCTGGTGGTTAGCCAGGTATGCCGTTGGGTCCATCTCAGGTTCATCTCAGTCATGGCTTGATTCATGACCTCTAATTTAATGGCTGATAGTGGTGTATCAGCGTATGCCATGTTTGTTCGTTGCGTCGTTTCTTGTTTGGCGAGCATGTCAGCTCTCTCATTTCCTGAAATATTGCTGTGTCCTGTTACCCATAAGAGGTGAATGTTAAACTGTTTAGCCATCTCGTTAAGAGATCGGCGGCAGCCAAAGTTTGTCGTGGATATATCGGCATAAGACACTAGCGGTATCAGGGTAGCTTGACTGTCAGTGACAGATATCACATTCTACCTTAGCTAAGACAGGACTTCTTTTATTGTTAGCAGATCCGCATGTAAGACGCTGCAATAGTCTGGTAGTTTTAATGCCAGAGTCAATTTTAATTGTTTGCAAAAGAGTCCGCTACCCACCCTGTCTTCGGTTTTGACCCATCTGTGTAAAAGTCCACGCAGACGCTGCGGGGTCACGCTTGTCAGGGCCATTTTTTCCTTTCTGGGTAAATTATTTTAAACTTTTTGTCAAAGACCGTGGTGGGCTCAATGTAGTCGGAGTTCTCTGCCAAAGTTGTCCTGTCGTTCAGGATAGAAGCGTGGCTAGCACTATAGCTCGTCTATTTAAATCTGGTCTTTAATCTCGCAGCCGTATATGTGGCTAGCTGCTTATCGTGGATATCGAGTGGGTTTAGGTGGAGTAGCATGTTGGAGCCTTCTCGATTTGCTTGTTTTGTCTAATGCAGTCCGCTAGACTAAGACACCGTAGGTATATAAGAATAGGTCTAATGACTGTGATGTATAGCCATAGGGTTGTTTTTTCCCTAATGCAAGTGTAGAGCCCTATGATTGCCTTCCTTGCTCGCTCGGTAATATTTCCTTTGCAGGTTAATTTCCTGTCCAGTATGACGCCCAGATATTTGGCACTAGAGGAACAAGTTAGCCTGATATCGAGTAGAGTAATTGGACTCGTGTCCGGAATCCAGTGAGGAGTACAAGTTCCGTTTTCTAGGGGTTTATACCGAGTCCATTATTGCGAATGTAGTACGCTATTTGCCTGAGATGGCAATAGCAACATCATCAGCGTAGACAATAACACCGAGGCCTTCTTTCTCTGGTTTAGATAGTAGTTCGTTTACGAGGCATCAAAGAAGTAGAAAGATCAGTGGACAATACTGTGGTCGTAGCTAAAAAGCTTATTTTTAACCATGTCTACTCTTATTTTATAGACGGACCTGGTTAGCTCGAAACATTTACAGAAGTGGTAAGGAAGGATTATCTGTACAGAATACCGCGCACGCAAGGGAATATGTAAAATAAATTGAAAACAGGATACAACGTGTGGCAAATATTTGACTCAAAACGTCCATGTTCCAACAGCACCAACACCGATGGACCGGGCTACTATAGACGAATTCTCTATCGACATTGGAATGGGAGTCATTCATACGCCACTGTTGCCACTCATGACGACATTGATCACAGTGGAAGTGGAATATGCCATACAAGAATTGTCTAATACCTCTTCCAATGTGGGGAGTAAGATTGTTAAAATTTACTAAAAGGGATCGTGTTCTCTTCGTCAAACTTTTCGTGGCCTACGAGTACAAACAAGCAATTCAACAGATTCTTCTTGATGGAGTAGCGCCTGTATGACGCCGAAGCGTGCGGTCAAGCAATAATATTGTTCCTGTTGTTGTATATGCTCTCCTTGTTGCTCGTCGTACGTTCACTGAAAAACTTACTTCTACTGGTTGGTTGGGTCAGGCAGTGTTATTCTGTCATACATTTCCTGAGACGAGAATCGTCAGACGGAGGCTGTGAATGGTGTACAGTATCGGACTACGACAACTAATGACGTGGGCTTGGTCGACATGTGCCTTCAACAAATGCCACACACCGTGCGTAATAATAAAGCTGTTACAGAATCGGGTTCGATCACTGGATTGCGATAAGCTACAACTTTTTACTTTTTTACTCAATGCACCTTATTTATTATTACAACCTCAGACCAATTATCCGTGCGCTTCACCTTTATTACAAGCTTTTACACACTTAACAGTTCATTGCTTAAATACTTACTTACTTACTTACTTATCAGGCCTGCGATCCATGGAGGATCTGAGCCTGAGCTATAGCTGCCTTCCATCCTTGACGGTCCCGGGCACGCTGCTTCCAGTTGTCAAGACCAAGATGTCCTACATCCGCGATTACTTGGTCTTTATACCGGAGGTTCGGTCTTCCTCTTCTTCTCGAACCAGGAGGCTCGGAGTCGAAGACCCTCTTAGCTGGAGCGTTGATGTCCATGCGCTCGATGTGGCCGAGCCAGTGTAGTCGACGGATCCTTGCCTTCCGGACTACATCCACATCTTGGTACAGCTCGTAGAGTTCGCGGTTGTGTCTTCTTCTCCATTCACCTTCCTCACAGACAGGACCAAATATCCGGCGCAGAATTTTTCTTTCGAAAGAACCCAAAATCAGCTCCGCTGTCCTGCTTATCGTCCAGCTTTCGGCTCCGTACAGCAAGACTGGCAGAATGAGCGTTTTGTAGAGCATGACTTTGGTCTTTCGAGTGAGGAGTTTTGACCCCAGTTGTTTGGACAAGCCGAAGTAGCAGCGGTTGCCAAGGGCGATTCTACGCCGGATCTCCACTGTGGTGTCATTTGTGGAATTTACGTTTGCCCCGAGGTAGACAAACTCCTTAACTACCTCGAAATTGTAGCTGTCAATTGTTATGTTTTGTCCCAGGTGGTGAGCGACGGATTGGTTTTTGCTTGACAGCATGTATTTCGATTTGTCCTCATTGATCTTAAGACCAATTCGTTTCGCCTGTTCTTCAATCGCCGTGAATGCTTCCACGATGCCACGGCGAGAACACGCGATGATATCGATATCATCCGCGTATCCTAGCAGCTGGATGGACTTGTAAAAGATAGTGCCTTCCCTGTTGACGCCTGCCCGTCGCACTATCTGCTCCAGCACCAGGTTGAAGAAGTCACATGACAGCGCATCTCCTTGCCGAAATCCGGTGCATGTTTCGAATGGTTCCGAGGTCCTAGAACCGAGTTGCACGGTGCATCGCGTGTTTTTTAGCGTGGCGCGACACAACTGGATCAGTTTTACCGGTATCCCGAATTCGGCCATCGCCCCAAACAGTTCTTCACGATGAATGCTGTCGTATGCGGCTTTGAAATCGATGAAAAGATGGTGTGTATCGATTCGAAATTCGATGGTCTTTTCCAACGAAGTGTCGAAGTGTGAACATTCGGTCTATAGTTGATTTGCCGGGCCGGAAGCTGCACTGGTAGCTGCCGCTTAGTGCTGTGCAAAATGGATTTAGACGTTCACACAATACGCTGGACAAGATCTTGTATGCGACATTGAGCAGGGATATACCTCTATAGTTCTTGCAAGAGGTAGGATCGCCCCTTTTGTGGATGGGGCATATAGAGCTGGTATTCCAGTCGTCGGGCATGCTTTCATCTTCCCAAATTCTGCAGATGATCTGGTGCATGCTCCCGACCAGAACATCGCCGCCAGCCTTGGAGAGCTCTGATGGCAAGCCATCTGAGCCTGCGGCCTTGTTGTTCTTTAGCTTCTGAATAGCTGTGCCGACTTCTTCTATGCTGGGTGGGAGGACTACTTCAGCGGCTGGAGTTGGGATTTCCTCAGTCCCTACCACTCTCTCTTGGTCATGCTCGTTAAGCAGCTGCTGGAAGTGCTGCTTAAATACATCCACTATTCCCTGCGGGTCGGTGACAAGATTACCCTCGCAGTTTCGAAGAGCCAGGGTGCCCTTTTTGAAGCCTCCTGCAAGGCCTTTGGCTTTCTTGTAAAAGGCTCGTATTTTATGTTTATCCCTAGACTCCTCGATATCCTTGAGCTGGGAGGCTGCGAAGATTCTTTTCTTTTGTCGCAGTAGTTTCTTCTCCTCCCTTCTTCTGGCTCGGTACTCTTCTCGCGCTGCCCTGGTTTTCCTCTGCAGCGCCTTTTGGTACGCCTCGTCGGTTGCTACCTTTTTCTGCTCACACTCGCCATCATACCACGGGTTTCTTGTCGGGGGTGGTTTCGGCTACTTCCTGAATGGCTGAGCGGCAATGCAGCCACATATTATTGGCATTTGTGTTCGACGTAGGCATACCGTAGAGTCTTTCGCTCAGCTGCTCCCTGTAGACTCTGGCAACCTCCGGTGTGCTCAGGCGCCCAATGTCGAACCTCCTCCTGATGGGCTGGTGCAGCTTTCTGACATTGGACAGTCGAGCTCTGAATCTTGCTGCTACGAGGAAGTGGTCAGAGTCGACATTTGCCCCTCTGAATGTTCGCACATCCAGGATGTTTGACGAGTGCCTTGCGTCAATGAGCACATGGTCGATTTGGTTGGCGGTTCGACCGTCCGGAGATCGCCAGGTTGCTGTGTGGATCCGCTTGCGAGGGAATCTTGTGATACTTATCACCGCATTACGAGCTGTCGCAAAGTCAGCGAGTCGGAAGCCGTTATCTGTTGTTGTATCGTGGAGGCTGTGCTTTCCGATCACTCCGCCAAGGGTGTTTTCCTTACCGATTTTGGCGTTGAAGTCCCCGAGCACGATTTTTACATCGTACTCCGGACAAGCTCCGTAGGCGTTGTCCAGGAGGTCATAGAAGTCCTCCTTGATAGGGTCTTCAGCCTCGTCGGTAGGGGCGTGTGCACATATAAGGCTGATGTTATAAAATCTGCCTCTGATGCGGATCACAGCCAGGCGATCACTTATAGGTTTAAAGTCGATGACCTTCGACCTTAACCGTTTTCCCACGACAAATCCGCATCCCAGTAAGTGCAACCTTTTGTGACAGCTGTAATAAATGTCGCAATTTTTCTTTCTAATCATACCGTTTCCTATCCAGCGTATTTCCTGGACCGCAGTAATATCCGCCTTGTACTGCGTGAGGATTCCTTCTAGTTTATGAGCAGCTCCGGGAGTGTGCAGGGTTCTGACATTCCAGGAGCATACTCGCAAATCGTGTTCCTTTTTCGTGCGTTGTCGTCGTCGAGTATCCGTCCGTGTATCCGAGGCATCTTGCTCATTCATAACTTTAGGTTTTTTTACGTGGGCGGATTTCTAGCCCGCCGCACAACCGCCATTCTGGTCGGGGTTTTTTTCGCTGCATACGTTTGTTCACCTCCCAACGGTTGTTGAAGAGGCTATCCAGAGGGCGCCGCGAGGAGGCCGTATGTCAACTTGACCCGGGCATTTAAACAGGGATCGTTGCTGGCATCTCGCCAGGTTGAGAGCAATCAACAACTTTACCCTGTATGTCCGAGCCCATGCCCCCCTCATTGCTTAAATACACTCTACTATTCCACTACAGATCGCTTCACCTTTACTACAAGCTTTTACACACATTACAGTTTATTGCTTAAACACACTTTACTATTCCACCACAGATCAATTATCTGTGCGCTTCACCTTTATTACAAGCTTTTACACACTTTACAGTTTATTGCTTAAACACACTTTACTATTCCACTACAGATCAATTATCTGGGCGCCTCACCTTTATTACAAAGTTTGTCTCTACATCTCACTAGATGGTTTGATTATCGACTGATCACTCGTTATTGAATTCCGCAAACTGAATGCTCCCGAGGACGAGTGCTTATATAGCCCTCGGTCGATTTTCTTGAATGTTCGCCGTCATATGTTCCTCTTCAGAAGTCTCTAGAATCCTCTAACATTCAGCAGTATACTGCTGAAAGTTACCATCATTTCCATTTCAACTTCACCAGAACATTCCAAACTTCGACAGCGAAGTTCCAACATAATCATCGGTTCGTGTCCGCAAAAATATTTTAAAAAGAAGCAGTGCGACTCTCCAGGGCTTTCGTATTCTTCTTCTTCATCTTAGTGGGCGCTACAGTTCGGGGTGAACCTGGGCCTCAACCAACATGCCCCTCCATCTAGCACGATCTTTCGCTAGCCTTTTCCATTGCCGCACATCCAGTTAGCTGAGGTCCCCTTCCACCTGTGTGCACCATCTCAAGTGCGGCCGTCCTCTGCTTCTTCGTCCCTCGGGGTTGGATTCAAAGACTCTCCGGGCTGGAGCTGTGGTGTCCATTCGCTCTACATGGCCCAGCCATCTTAGGCGTTGAATCCGTAGACGCCTGACTAGACTCATCTCGCTGTACAGCCCGTAAAGTTCGGGGTTGAATCTTTTCCTCCATCCCCCGTCTGCGTTTATAGGCCCGAAAATCACGCGCAAAATCTTTCTCTCGAACCGACCAAGGGCCTCCTCATCCGCTTTTGATAGTGTCCATGCTTCGAACCGTACAACAGGACCGGAATGATGAGGGCTCTATTACTCAGTTGCCTCCTGAGCCCAAAGAAACAGCAATTGGCAAGAGTGATTCTGCATTTGATTTCGGAACTGATGTCGTTGTTTCAGGTCACTGCGGAGCCAAGTAGACGAAGTCCTTAACTACCTCGAACTTATAACTGCCAATACGAAGGTTCTGGCCAAGACGTCGGTGTTGAGCGTCCTTTTTTGATGACAGCATGTATTTAGTTTTGCTCTCGTTTACCGCTAAACCAATTTTCGCCGCCTCGAACTCAATACTCGCAAACGCCTCATTGACATCTCGCTGTGATCTACCTATTATGTCAATATCGTCGGCATATGCAAGGAGTTGCGAGGATTTGAAATAGATTGTGCCTCTTGTATTGGCCAGTGATTTTTGCACAATCATTTCCAATATGATGTTGAAGAAATCACACGACAGCGCATCGCCCTGCCTAAATCCTTTTTTGACATCAAAACTATCGGTAAGGTGTTCACCGATACGGATGGAGCAGCGAGCATTCTCCAAAGTCATCCTGCATAGTCTGACGAGTTTAGCAGGTATTTCAAAGGTAGGCATAGCGTTGTATAGCTCGTCTCTAATTACACTGTCGTATGCGGCTTTGATGTCGACAAATAGGTGGTGAGTGTCGACTTGAAATTCATTGGTTTTTTCCAGGATCTGCCATAGTGTGACGATTTGATCGACTTCCCTGGCCTGAATCCGCACTGATAAGGACCTATCAGCTTACTTACAAAAGGCTTCAGGCGTTCACACAAACCGGCAGAGAAGATTTTGTAGGCGATGTTAAGGAGACTTATTCCTCTATAGTTAGCGCAATCAGAGGGGTCTCTTTTCTTGTGGATCGGGCACACGATGCTGCGACTCCATTCCTCGGGCATGCTTTCCTCTAACCATATCTTACGGATGAGCTGGTGCATGCTCCCAACCAGGTCATCCCCAGCTGCCTTGAGGAGCTCAGCAGACAGTTCGTTTGCGCCAGCAGCTTTATTCGACTTGAGCTTCGATATGGCAATCTTAACTTCGTCGAGGTCAGGGGGACAGAATTCTCTGCGGTCTCCGTCGATTAGAAATGGATCATTCTGCCTGACAGCGGTATATTGACTAACATCGCCGTTATACAGTCTGAAGAAGTGGTTTTTCCATATTCTCAGCATCGACTGCGGTTCTACTACTAGGTGTCCGTTCTCATCCCTGCAGGCTTCCGTTCTGGCTTTATAACCTTGGAATGTTCGCTTTATCTGTTGATAAAACTTTCGAACGTCACGCCTGCAGTAAGATCTCTCCAAAGCCTCAATCGCGCGCTTCTCGTGCTCTTATGCTCCTCCCTTCTTTTTAACTCGTAGAGCTCACGAGCTGCTCTTGTTCTTTTATGCAGCGAGGCGTTATATGCATCCTGCTTCGCTGTATGAATCCTCCTGCACTCGTCATCGAACCAGGTATTTCTTCGTGGTGGAGCCTTGAAACCCAAAACTTCGGATGCAGAGCTTTTCAGGGCTTGTTTGCAAAGGCTCCACTGCTGTTCTATTGATAGTGTGGAGGATTCAGGTATATTGGAGAGCTTAAGGGAGACGAGATCGGTAAAAGCACGAGCGGTTTCTGGCGATAGTAGCTTTCCGACGTCATAACTTTGTATTCTTACTCTACTCCGTTGCGTTCGTGATTTCCGTAAGCGCTTCTTGGCTACAACAAGATAGTGATCCGAGTCGATGTTAGCCCCTCGGAAAGTTCGAACGTCAAGAATAGTGGAGGAGTGTCTGACGTCGATCGCGATGTGATCAATCTGGTTGGTAGTCGATTAATCAAAAGACTGCCAGGCGCCTTTGAGTATATCGAGGTGCGGGAAGCGCGTACTGACTAGAAGGAGATTTCGCCCCGTAGCAAGATCAATCAGCCTCTGTCCGTTATCGGAGGTGGTGTCGTGTAGGCTATGTTTGCCGATGACTCGTTCAAAGATGCTTTCCTTACCCAGCTTAGCATTAAAGTCTCCTAGTTCAATTTTGATGTCATAGCTGGGACATTGGGCATACGTTCTGTCTAGGAGATCGTAGAACTCATCTTTGGTTGAGTCATCCTTGTCTTCCGTGGGGGCGTGGACGCAGATCAGGCTGATGTTAAAAAATGTTGCCTTGATACGGATTGTTATGAGGCGTTCGCTCACATGCCGAAAGCTTAGGACTTTTTGCCTTAGTCCACCTCGAACAACAAATCCGCACCCAAACAATCGTTGCCCTCTCTCCCTGTAGCAGTCGCCGTAGTAAATATCGCAGTTTTTCATCCGCTTTATACCCGGTCCATTCCATCGCATTTCCTGGATGGCGGTGATGTCCGCTTTATAGCGGTCCGCAAGTTGTTTGGCTGCACGTGGCCTATTTAGGGTATATACATTCCACGTACAAAGCCGAAGATCATTGTCCTTTTTTGGTTTTTTGCAAGGGTCGTCAACATAAATCCGGTCCGTTATATCCTAGGCTTGTGGTTGTTTCGGAGTTTGTGTTTTTTTTACGATTACGGCTTACTAGGCCGTAGCCCAACCGACTAATTCTGTTTTTTTTTTTTTTTTTGACGCAGGAGGCTCGCCACTCGCCCTTCCCCGTCTGCAATTTCCATAGGAAATCTCCAGATGGCACCACGAGGAGGTGGGGATAGGACTTACTAGCAGTGCCGCAAGATGTTCGACTGCGGTGGCTCTTCTCGCTTTTTAGCAGGCCAGCATCCGTCGGATAGATGCTACCCCTACGAGGCCTTTGTTAGTCCTTTGCCAGTCCTTTGGGCTTTCGTATTATTTCCCAACAATTTTTTTTTTTTTTGGGCCTACGTTAATTTACCGTCTTCAAGCAATGAGCCGACAGCAATTGGTCATGTGTAAAACATCATTCAAGCCATTGCAAAGAACCGCCTCAAACATATGCGCAGAGTCTTACAACATCAAACTTCTAGGAATCAGTCCTACAAACGAATCCCCGGAAACCATTTGAATGTCATTTTCAAAATTTGACGGTATTGAGTGTACTTTGAGTCCCAACGTTGTGTCTTAACGTGTGTCTTAAATTGATGAAATACCCCTCAGCCCAATTGTCTAGAGAATTACTAGGTTGCGTGTAAGCTAGATTTTAATCAAAAGTGTGTCCAGTAAAATCCGATCAATAAAGACGAGACACAATCTGGTTTTTGATATACTTATCAGAATCCTGAAAACACACACAACTTGGCACACAACAGAGCATTGTCGTTACATTAATACCGCTACAGACGAGACACCTTTCATACTATGTTCTTATAATCAGCTTAAGATATTTGCTCCACATCTAGGTATTCAACTGTGAATCGTAATCAAAACAAATTTGTCATGTATTTAACGGTGTAGCTGAGAGCTCGAGCACGAGGTATATGAGTTGCTACGATAGATTGGCAAATACCTTTTTGTCATTACTGTTCCATTTGTCATTGGGATTATCAAGATTCGTTTAATTAGTCTTTTTTCCAGCGTTTAAATTACATAACTCGGGAAACACGTTATATACAATATGGTGTATTGGCTTTTATTGAATTGTTTGGTTTATGGTTTCAGTTGACAATCTACTGCAATACTTTAAGACGAAAGTCGCCACAGTTATGGCTATCTACAAGGAACATATTCCAACAGAGGAAGCTCAACAGTACGAGAAAGAATATCATGAACAATTCGTAGCAAGACTTGATCCGGATGAATATTGGTCAGAGAAGGAATCAGGTGAGAAGTTTGCAAAATTGTTGTTTTTTTTTTCTTTATATTTTATACAAAGCCAGTATAGGTGTAACCTCTTTCTTCTTTTGTTAATGGTTACGTTCTTGGTGGAAGCTAGTTCGACTATTTCCTATTCACGAATAAGACTTGTCTTGGATAGCTCTTTTAGCGAAATTATGGGAGAACTGATTCTTGCTGTCCAGTCCGTTGGATCTCTTAGAGACTTTCTTCCTTTTGTCTGTTTTTGTAGTCTGTATACTCTAAGAGGTTCGGTTGGGAATTTCCACCAAAAGATCAGCTGGTAATGTGAATCACGTTCCGTTACCCATATGCGGCGATAAAATCTCCGCCGCAGAATTAGTATGTCGGTGATGTTGTGTTGGAGCCTGGGGCCTACCATCAGCTCATCGCCTAAAGAAACTCCATTTGCTGTCCTAAAAGAAGCATCCAAGACCACCCTCATCTGGTTTGTGGAGTTGCCTTCTTTAATCACGACGTGGTGTGGCAGAAAATAATGTCCGGTTTTGGTTAGGGAGAATCCTTCGACTTGATCCATATGACCAAGTTGCCTATACTCCTCGATACATGCGATGTCCTCAGCGGCTTCCACCTTCTCGATCGACAACTCTTCCATCTCCCAGAATTCGCGAGATTGGGCGTCGAAATCTTCCGTTTGGAGGAAAGTTCTTATGGGTCGTGGCTCTACTGGTGCACTTCCGAACAGAATCCAACCTAACCCGGTTTTTCTGGAGGACTGGCATGTCCTTTGCCTGTGACCTGATCATATCAGGCAACAAAATCTCCGCAAGAATGCCACTACCTAGCAACAGATCTACCTTGGCTTTGTAGAAGAATGGTTCTGCTAACACTAGTCCATCGAGGTGCTTCCACCCTCCGACGGACGGAGTACGGCTGGGTGATGCCCAGCCAGCGACTTAAAGATGAGAGCCCGCGTCGTTATTGCAAAAGCCGAATGTTGCGACGATATTACCATCCCTAACCCGGATATATCAATGTTCGTGGGTGTCGGTTTCAGGCGAAGCAGTTGTACGGCTGACTCAGTGAAAAATGTTGCTTCAGAGCCCGAAGCGGAACCATCAGAAGCGTCCTAACGTCCACTAATGCTGTTGCTAATAACACTGCGTGTTGGCCCAGGATGTTGAGTGGAATGTATTGACAGCTGAATTGGTTGACGACTGTTCTTGTGGAGTTGGCTGGAAATTCCGAGCATTGGCATTCATTGTCGAAGCTAAAATGTGTATTGGGCTGTTGGTGGTATGATGTTGTGTGAGAGATTGTGGGTGAGGGGTAGAAAAAAGAGGTAGCACAGAATTTGGCGTATTGTGCAGGAGAGAGTGAAGTTTGCTGTTAGCAGTAGTAACACCTGCGAGGACTTGTGCAATGTACCGATGTACATATGACTATAGGTACTCTAGCCTAGGCCTAACCTTCTTACCCATTGATTCCGGTCTGGGATGCTCATTTTCAGAAATCGACCGCACTTTCGAATCGCATGCTGACTCTTGCTACCCACCTTGCAGACTAACTTGGCTGAGTGGGTTTGCATGTGAAATGCATTTCGTTGTAATGTGGTTCCTGAATCTGCGGATTGTCTGGATTGCAGATGGGTGACGGCTTCTAGCGTGCGAAACCCACTGTCCAAAAATTGTTTAAATTCTGCAAACGTGGGCAGTTTCCAGCTTCTCTTCCCAAAACTGCCGCGTTTTTGTTGGCAGTTTTTGTAACAATTTGAAGATGAGCACCACATCCCAATATTCCACAGGCAACTTCAAGTTGGTCAAGTTATGAATAACCTCTGTAGAAGTATCAAACAGCTCCTAGATAGACGCTGCTCGCTATTGCGACACTGATGGCTGGTTGAATAGGCACTTGAACTGCATGTTGACGAGGAAACGTGTGTGTTCGTACCTGTCACTTAGAATGTTCCAAGCTACGGCTCCCAAGTGAGCCAGAAGCCCTTCAGCTTCGCCAGATACCGTTGACTTTAATTGGTGGAGTTTTTCTATTTCCGAGAGTGTCGTGTTGTGGTAGATCAACGGGATGAACATATCGTGGAAGGCTCGCAATGTTTCATATGTTCCCGACTGGCAAGTTGATCTTCGTCTGCTTTATGTCCACCCTCCTTGATGGAGTCAGTGAAGTTTCTGGGGGTTACTGTCCTCTTTTGCTACTGGCTGGGGATTTTGGCAACGGCATCCAGTAAACTGGTGCGGTAGTCGAAATAAATCTCCCTTACCATCTCGAAGATTTCCTTAAGTTCAACGTTTTTTTAAATCGTCATCACTTAAGAGACCTTGAAACTGTGAAGTAGGTAGGTAGGTAGGTCGGGTCGTAGCCTTCCCAGAGTTGAGAAGAATGCACATAGGCCAGGAAGGCCCGTTGTGCAACTACGAGGGGGTCTTACCCCCCCATTCGTGGAACCATTTTGTGCTTCTTAAGAAGTTAAGAAGATCAAGTATCCCTACTTTCTGAACATCAGTCAGACCGTTAAGGAAGTAAGAGCCTAGGTAGCGTTTCCTGATATTGCAAAGAGCTGGACAGGCGCAGAGAAGGTGGTGAATGGATTCAACCTCCTTCTCGTCCTGACAGCTTCTGCAGAAATCATTCGGAACTATTCCTAGTTTTTGTGCGTGACTGCCAATGAGGCAGTGTCCTGTGATGACACCGATGACTTTGTAGATGTCAGTTCTCTTTAGGGAGATTATACTCCTTGTGCGCTGACTGTCAAGCCGAGGCCAGATTTGCCTGGTGATGACGCAAGTATGTCCCTGTGCCCATCTTAGGTTCGTCTCGGCTCTGGCGAGATTGGTCAGATTATGATTAATGGTTGTAAGGGGTACTCCCTCACAAGCCGCGATTGATTGTAGCGTCGTTCCTAGTTTGGCGAGTGAGTCGGCTTTTTCATTACCTGTAATGTCGCTGTGTCCCGGTATCCAGATAAGCTGTATGTTGAACTATTCTGCCATCTCGTTAAGAGATCTGCGACAGTCGAGACTAGATTTTGATGTGTACACATAGGACTCCAGCGACTTTAAGGCTGCTTAACTGTCTGTGAGAATGCGAATATCCGTGGTGGATATTACGTTCCACTTCAGCCAAGACAAAGCCTCTTTTATTGCCAACAATTCCGCCTGGAAAACGTTGCAGTGATCTGGTAATTTTAGAGCTTTATATAGCTTGAGTTGTTTGCAGAAAACTCCACTGCCCACCCAAACCCCGTCTTTGGTTTTAGACCCGTCAGTGTAGAAATCCACACATTTTCTGCGCGGTTGAGTTTGGCGGGTCCAGTTCTTCCTGTCCGGATAGATCATCGTAAAGTTTTTGTCCAAGACTATGGTGGGTTTTGTGTGGTCCAGATTTTCTGTCATAGTTATCCTGTTTTGCAGGATGGAGGAGTGGCCAGTGACATAGCTCGCCCATTTCGAGTTGGCTTTTAGTCTTATGACCGTGTGTGTGGCAATTCGCTTACCGAAAATATCGAGTGGTGTAAGGTCTAGTATCATGTTGAGCGCAGCCGTTGGTGTGGACCTGAGGGCCCCGGTAGTGCACATACATGCCATCGTTTGTACTTTCTCGAGTTGTTTGTGGTATGTTGTCTTGTGATGTAGAGCCATAGGGTGATCTTGGGGTTGAATCCCCATTTTTTCCTAGGGCTTTCTTACATGTATAGAGAGCTATTGTGGCTTTTTTTGCTATTTCAATTGTGTTGCTCTTCCAAGTTAATTTCCTATCGAGTATAGTGCCAAGGAATTTGGCACTAGGGGAGTAGGCTAACCTGGTATCGAGCAGAGAGATAGGGCAGTTTTCCGGGATTTTGTGCTTTTTGGTAAAAAGCACGAGCTCCGTTTTCTGTGGGTTAATCCTGAGCCCGTTACTATGCGCCCATTAGCACAGTGAAGTAGATAATTCCATGGTCCGTTCCAGTAGAGATAAATGCCCAGCTAAGTAATTTGAAGTACGCTTGCCTGGACCTGTCTGACTACAAAAAACACACTGTTTGGGCTACACAGCACTCAATTTGGAACTACGTTGTTCAAGCGTAAAGCTACTCATTTTGTTCTGTCAAGATTTCAAGCGGGAAATCTTCCCTTGCCTTGCCCTTCTTCTTCTTCTTAGTGGGCGCTAAAGTTCGGGGTGAACCTGGGCCTCAACCAACATGCCCCTCCATCTAGCACGATCTTTCGCTAGCCTTTTATATTGCCGCACACCCAGTTGGCTGAGGTCCCCTTCCACCTGTGTGCGCCATCTTAAGGGCGGCCGTCCTCTGCTTCTTCGTCCCTCGGGGTTGGATTCAAAGACTCTCCGGGCTGGAGCTGTGGTGTCCATTCGCTCTACATGGCTCGCTGTCAATATTATGTCAATATCGTCGGCGTATGCAAGGAGTTGCGAGGATCTGAAATAGATTGTGCCTCTTCTATTGGCCAGTGATTTTTGCACAATCATTTCCAATATGATGTTGAAGAAATCACACGACAGCGCATCGCCCTGCCTAAATCCTTTTTTGACATCAAAACTATCGGTAAGGTGTTCACCGATTCGGATGGAGCAGCGAGCGTTCTCCAATGTCATCCTGCATAGTCTGACGAGTTTAGCAGGTATGTCAATGGTAGACATAGCGTTGTATAACTCGTCTCTAATTACGCTGTCGTATGCGGCTTTGAAGTCGACATATAGGTGGTGAGTGTCGACTTGAAATTCATTGGTTTTCTCCAGTATCTGCCGTAGTGTGAAGATTTGGTCGAAGGTGGACTTCCCTGGCAGGAATCCGCACTGATAAGGACCTATCAGCTAATATAAAAAAGGCTTCAGGCGTTCACACAAAACGATAGGGAAGATTTTGTAGGCGATGTTAAGGAGACTTATTCCTCTATAGTTGGCGCAATCAGAGGGGTCTCCTTTCTTGTGGATCGGGCATACGATGCTGAGACTCCATTCCTCGGGCATGCTTTCCTCTAACCATATCTTACGGATGAGCTGGTGCATGCTCCCAACCAGGTCATCCCCAGCTGCCTTGAAGAGCTCAGCAGACAGTCCGTCTGCGCCAGCAGCTTTATTCGACTTGAGCTTCGATATGGCAATCCTAACTTCGTCGAGGTCAAGGGGACAGAGTTCTCTGCGATCTCCGTCGATTAGAAATGGATCATTCTGCCTGACAGCGATATATTGACTAACATCGCCGTTATACAGTCTGCAGAAGTGGTTTTTCCATATTCTCAGCATCGACTGCGGTTCTACTACCAGGTGTCCGTTCTCATCCCTGCAGGCTTCCGTTCTGGCTTTATAACCTTGGCATGTTCGCTTTATCTGTTGATAAAACTTTCGAACGTCAAGCCTGCAGTAACACCTCTCCAAATCCTCAATCGCGCGCTTCTCGTGCTCTTTCTTCTTTCTTCCTTTCTGCCTTGCCCTTGCCTTTATAAAATGATGGTGTAAAAAATTATCGAACCCCTGCGTTACCATATCCCTCCACATCATTTACCGCAGACTAGTCAAGTCTGGTCTCCATTCTACGTCAGCCATTCTGTACGAATTAAAGCTGTACAACGTAGATTCTTGCATTTAGCCGATTCTGAACGGCTTGAGTCGAGAAGCTTTTTCTTGGCAAGTATACTCCGGGGGGTTTTGCCAGTACCCCGTCGAGGAGGGACGCCGTGAAATAAACATTTGATGGCGTTGGCGTTATCGGGATCCGAACTCGCTCATCGTGCGCCAGAGTCCAACACACTAACCACTGCGCTACGACGCCCCTAGTGCTATACAGACTTACAAATATTTCGATCAATATCGTCGCTTAAGATCTATATCGGTTTTTCGACTTCAGTGCCCCAACTACCGCCACTTTGAACTCATTTGTAGAGTCACAATCACAATCACAAATATCCCTCGACTTGTACTCATCTATGCCATCTATTGTGAATCTCTTTTCCAGCTCTGGTCTTCTACTTTTTAATTCCCCATGACCTGCCTCCATAGGTCATCAGCTCGTCGTCCTACCTTATTCTTTCCTAGGTTAAGTTCCTTTAGTCTTTAGTTTAGCTAGTTCTTAAGCTTGGATGGATTGAGTGTAGATTTTAAATAGATTGTTAATTATGATGTGGAACTAATGACACGTGCCCACAGGCAGGAAACATAAATTTTTGCTGATAGGACCGCCATCTCCCTGTCAGACCGAGAACTTCACCATCATATACGACAAACATTACTGTAGTCCCCTCCTATTGTAAAAACCGCCTCCCTTATTGCTTTAATTCTTTTCCCACTTCCAAGAGCTTGCTTGTTCTAGAGACTGCCCTGCCAGGGCTTGACAAACTTCTACCTCTGTATTATTACCACCGAATTGTTGTTTTTGTGGATCCTTTGCGTCCTTTGGTTTCCTTGCAATAGCTGCATCTTTTGTAAGAACTCATGTGTGCGATGGTACCAACGTTTCTTTGTTGTTCTTACATTTAGTCCTTGTTCATATGAGCTGAGACATTTATCTGGGATTGACAGTATTCCTACCTAGGTTAGGTTAGGTTAAGGTGGTTGGCATAAGCCACACGTAGGCCGAAGTCGTCCCATTGTGATACCACATCGATCAAGTTACCCTGATCCGTTACCTGCGAACCAACCGGTGCTTCTGATGAAGCGATGGAGTTGAGCTATT
Organism: Eumerus sabulonum; assembly: GCA_951905685.1. Taxonomy (NCBI): domain Eukaryota; kingdom Metazoa; phylum Arthropoda; class Insecta; order Diptera; family Syrphidae; genus Eumerus; species Eumerus sabulonum. The sequence goes on from OX645060.1 coordinate 16,275,236, forward strand.
TTTAGGATTGTCATAGAAGGGCGCGCCGAGGTGGATCCTCCTGCGATTCGCAAAGGAGGGGAATGAGCAGAGGAGGTGATGTATTGATTCCTCTTCCTCGTCGTCCATGCAGCGGCGACAGAAGTCGTTGGTGGGTAGCCCTAGTTTGGCGGCTTGTTTTCCAATGATGCAGTGACCTGTAATGACACTCACTAGAGTACTTAAGGTTGCCCTTTTGGTTGCCACTAGGTCCCTGGTTCGTCCTAGGTTTAACTTAGGCCAAGGACGAAGTCATCTTCTTTTGTACTATTCCTCAGGGCTAGCCTCGAAGACTCTGTAGACTGGAGGAAGGCAACGAAGCTTCACTGTCCACTTGGTTCTATTTCATAGAGCTCAAAAAGGGAGCGGTTGATAAAAGTTTTTGGATTGGCGTTATCGGCGCATATTACAGCGGAACCAGCATTTGATATGTCTCCCTGCGTACTTCCAATACTTGGAATAATTTTTGCTTCTTTGGTTGATCAGCTCAGAAGAGCACAGCAACGGAAGTGCTGGGCCTTAAAGCTCCACCACGACGAAACACCTGGTTCGATGACGAGTGTAGAAGGATTCATGCGGAAAAGCAGGAGGCATACAAAGCCTCACTACACAAAAAAAACAAGAGCGGCTCGGGAGCTCTACGAGCTTAAGAGAAGGGAGGAACATAAGCTTCTCAAGAGAAAAAAGAAAGAGCACGAGAAGCGGGCGATTGAAAACTTGGAGAGGTGCTATTGCAGGCACGACGTTCGAAGATTTTATCAGCGGATAAAACGAATGTCTCAAGGCTATAAAGCCCGAACGGAGGCCTGAAAGGATGAGAACGAATACCTAGTAGTAGAATCGCAGTCGATGCTGAGAATTTGGAAAAACCACTTCTGCAGACTGTATAACGGCGATGACAACCAACATACCGCCGTCAGGCAGAATGATCCATTTTTTAACGACGAAGATCGCAGAGAATTCCGTCTCCCTGACCTCGACGAAGTTGAGATTGCCTTGTCGAAACTCAAGTCGAATAAGGCTGCTGGCGCAGATGGACTGTCTGCTGAGCTCTTCAAAGCGGCTGGCGGTGAGCTGGTTAGGGGCATGCACCGGCACATCTGTAAGATATGGTCAGAGGAAAGCATGCCCAAGGAATGGAGTCTCAGCATTGTTTGCCCGTTCCACAAAAAAAGGAGATCCCTTGGACTGCGCCAACTATAGAGGAATAAGTCTCCTTAATGTCGCATACAAGATCTTCGCTGCCGTTTTGTGTGAACGCCTGAAGCCATTCGTAAACAAGCTGATAGGTCCTTATCAGTGTGGCTTCAGGCCAGGGAAGTCCACCATCGATCAAATCTTCACACTACGGCAGATCCTGGAGAAAACCAATGAGTTTCAAGTCGATACGCACCATCTATTCGTCGACTTCAAGGCCGCATACGACAGCATAATTAGAGACGAGCTATATAACGCCATGTTTACTTTTGACATCCCTGCGAAGCTCGTCAGACTATGCAGGATGACCTTGGAAAATGCTCGCTGCTCCATCCGAATCGGTGAGCACCTTACCGATAGTTTTGATGTCAAAAAAGGATTTAGGCAGGGCGATGCGCTGTCGTGTGATTTCTTCAACATCATATTGGAAGTGATTGTGCAAAAATCACTAGCCAATACAAGGGGCACAATCTATTTCAAATCCTCGCAGCTCCTCGCATACGCCGACGATATTGACATAATAGGTAGATCGCAGCGAGATGTCAATGAGGCGTTTGCGAGTATTGAGATGGAGGCGGCAAAAATTGGTTTGGCAGTTAATGAGGGCAAGACTAAATATCTGCTGTCATCGAAAAAGGACATTTACCACCGACATCTTGGACAGAACGTGCATATTGGCAGATATAAGTTCGAGGTAGTTAAGGACTTCATATACCTCGGCTCCGCGGTGACTTGGAACAACGACACCAGTTTCGAAATCAAGCGCAGAATTACTCTTGCCAACCGCTGCTTCTTTGGGCTCAAGAGGCAACTGAGAAGTAGAGCCCTCTCTCGTACGACCAAGTTGACCTTATATAAGACCTTAATTATCCCGGTCCTGTTATACGGCGCAGAAACATGGACTTTATCTAAAGCGGATGAGGAAATCCTTGGTCGTTTCGAGAGAAAGATTCTGCGTTCGATTTTCGGTCCCATAAACACAGAGGAGGGTATGAGGAGAAGATTCAATCACGAACTGTACGGGTTGTACAGCGACATGAGTCTGGTCAGGCGTCTACGGATCCAACGCCTAAGATGGCTAGGCCATGTAGAGCGAATGGACACCACAGCTCCAGCCCGTAGAGTCTTTGAATCCAACCCCGAGGGACGAAGAAATAGAGGACGGCCGCACCTAAGGTGGCGCGCACAGGTGGAAGGGGACCTCAACCAACTGGGCGTGCGGCACTGGAAAAGACTAGCGAAAGATCGTGCTAGGTGGAGAGGCATGTTGGTTGAGGCCCAGGTTCACCCCGAACTGTAGCGCCCGTTAAGTAAGTAAGTAAGGTTGATCAGCGACATTTTAAAAAGCTCGCACGATATCGTCTCATCCTGCCTCTGACCCTTTTTAATATTGAAAAGATCTGCTAGACCACCTTTACGTCATTCCGTACAGCCTGACAAGTTTGCCAGGAATGTCAAATTCAGTCGTGGCGTTATATATATATCTCGTCCGATCGATTTTTTTTAACGATGTTGGAGCTCCCGGACCTGAAATTCCATAATTAAGGGCCTCATATCAAAAGGTTTCAGGAATTCATACAATGTAGCAGAGAAGCTCTTATAGGCGACGTTCTTACCTACTTACTTTGGTGGCGCTAGAGTCCGGTGTGGTCAGTCTGGGGCTCAATAAACAAGCTTGTCCAGCTGGTACAATCTATCGCCAATTACTTCCAGTGCCGTACTTCCACTTGGTTAAGGTCCCATTCCACCTCTCTGCGCCACCTTAGATCCGGTCGTGCTCTGCTGGGTAATCCCTCGGGGTTGGAGTGGATGACTCTTCGGGCCGGGGCTGTGTAGTCCATTCGCTCTATATGGGTTAGCACTCTTAGACGTTGGATGCGAAGAAGTCGTACTAGACCGATGTTGCCTCTGCACCGTAAAGCAGGACCGGAATGATCAACTATTTATATAGTGCTCCGTTAGTTTCTCTCGAAAGAAGGGTCTACTTCAATTGTCTCTTGAGCCCAAATAAAAAGCGGTTGGCAAGAATAATTCTTCGTTTGATCTCAGCACTGGTGTTGTTGTCCAGCGATTATGAATGAGATGGCAATCCGATGGGCTTGGCAGGCATTTTGACAGATTGCACCTACAAACGCTTTGAGGTTTGACGGCGTCTTGACTATGTCATTCAGCCTTGTTCCGACGTCTTGACTCTACACATCGATGTCCTGAGACTAATACCATGATAAGTCAAAAGGATCGTTTTTAAACGAGAGTAACACGTATAGTATCGGTGGATTACAAAAGCAAAAACCCATTCCTGCGGTAATCACAGGGCAGACGTACGAAGGTTTTCCATCTCTTTATTTATCTCTGTGGTTGACGCTGATCACTAGTGAGCCAAGATAGACGATCACGCGCTTTTCATGCTCTCGTTTTACTTCCTTAAAAGCGTGGGTCCCTCTCTCCTTTTCTGCTCATAGTGTTCACGAGCGGCTTTGCTACATGGGCTGGTTCGCATTCCTAGCTGGCGACGATTTGAAACCCAGCAAATCAGAGGCAGCGTCTCTGATGGCAAACTGGCAATGCTGCCACTGTTGTGCTGTGGATTGTGCCAGTGACATCGGATTTTGCGAGAGGTTGAGTGAAGCTCGATCGGCAAAGGTCCTTGCGGATACCTGCGATTGTAGGTTTTCCGCGTCATACTCTTGGTATCCAGCTCCACTCCGTGGTATCCTTGTTCCTAGTATCCTTATTCATACCTTGGCTACAATAAGGTAGTTATTCGAGTCGATGTTGACTCCTCGGAAGGTTCGTACATCTAGGAATCCTGGAGGAGTGTTTGGCATTAGTCGCAAAGTGATCCATCTGGTTGATGGTCAACTGATCAGGTGATCGCCAGGTTCTTTTGTAGATGCAGAAATGCGGAAATCATGTCAAGTAATCGGTGGCCGTTTACGGACGTGGTGTCATATAGGCTATACTTCCCTGTGATCGACTCAAATATGTCCTCTTTGCCCAGTTTCGCATTAAGATCTCCTAGAACTATTTTTATATCGTAGTCGGTCATTGGGCGTAGGTTCTGTCAAGGAGATCGTATGCGTGGACGCATAATAAGCTCATTTTGCTGAAATAAGCTTTGATGCAGCTTGTTATGAGGCGTTCGCTTACATGCCGAAAGCTTAAGACTTTCTGTCGAAGTCTATCTCTAATAAGGAATCTGCATCTGGACAAGTAGTAGAAACAGTAGTAAACGTCCATACTATCGCACTTCCTGGAATGCGGTAATATCTGCCGTATAGCAGTCTAGGGCCTCCGCAAGTTGATCGGCTACACGTGCTCTGTTGAGGGTTCTACAATTTCTTTTTTTTTTTTTTTTTGTAGTTCGCGCAGGTTCAGGAGTTATACTCTTATGATGTTTGTCATACAGTGGTTTGGGTCGTAGATGTTCGTTCACTTCTCTACAGGGGTGGTTGTCCTAGATAGGATTCGAGAGGAACCGGTCGTATTTTCACGTTGTTTGTATGTAGTTCTCAGTAACATTTCCATGCACTTATGGTGGTTTATTAAATTGCACACACAGAATATGGGTTTAAAGTGAGCATACGCTGTCAGTGTTATGTCCTCATCAGTATGTTTGATCACTTCTCATTCACAGCAGCTGTGTTGCATAATTTTTTTCCGTACAGGTATGGTTTTTTCGTGGCTATGGAACGGCTTTGAACTACAGACCTTCCACTTGACGGTCGGTGATGTTTACCACTGCACCAGATTCCACGTACAAAGCCGATTATCATTTTTCCTTTTGTTTTTGTTTCCTGGATCGTCATAGGTTAATCCGTCCGTTTTTTTTTTAATCCGAGGCTTTTTTCGTTTTTTTTTCGACTTGTTGGTTTTTTCCAGGTATAGCCTGCTGGGCCATAGCCTAACCAACAGTCATCCTGTATCAAACCATTCTTCTTCTTCTTAGTGGGCGCTACAGTACTGGGTGAACCTGAGCCTCAACCATCATGCCCCCCCAATTAGCACGATCTTTCGCTAGACTTTTCCATTGCCGCACACCCAGTTGGCTGAGGTCCCCTTCCACCTGTGTGCGCCATTTTAAGTGCGACCGTCCTTTGCTTCTTCGTCCCTCGGGGTTGGATTCAAAGACTCTCCGGGCTGGAGCTGTGGTGTCCATTCGCTCTACATGTCCCAGCCATCTTAGGCGTTGAATCCGTAGATGCCTGACTAGACTCATGTCGCTGTACAGCCCGTAAAGTTCGGGGTTGAATCTTTTCCTCCATCCCCCGTCTGCGTTTATAGGCCCGAAAATCACGCCCAAAATCTTTCTCTCGAACCGATCAAGGGCCTCCTCATCCGCATTTGATAGTGCCCATGCTTCTGCGCCGTACAACAGGACCGGGATGATGAGGGTCTTATATAGAGTCAACTTTGTCGATCGGGAGAGGGCTCTATTACGCAGTTGCCTCCTGTGCCCAAAGAAACATTGATTGGCAAGAGTGATTCTGCGTTTGATTTCGGAACTGATGTCGTTGTTCCAGGTCACTGCGGAGCCAAGGTAGACGAAGTCCTTAACCACCTCGAACTTATATCTGCCTATACAAACGTTCTGGCCAAGCATCGGTGGTGAGCGTCCTTTTTTGATGACAGCATACATTTAGTTTTGCCCTCGTTTACCGCCAGACCAACTTTCGCCGCCTCGAACTCAATACTCGCAAACGCCTCATTGACATCTCGCTGTGATCTGCCTATTATGTCAATATCGTCGGCATATGCAAGGAGTTGCGACGATTTGAAATAGATTGTGCCTCTTGTATTGGCCAAGGATTTTTGCACAATCATTTCCAATATGATGTTGAAGAAATCACACGACAGCGCATCGTGTGCCATGCCTAAATCCTTTTTTTACATCAAAACTATCCGTAAGGTGTTCACCGATTCGGATGGAGCAGCGAGCGTTCTCCAAAGTCATCCTGCATAGTCTGACGAGCTTAGCAGGTATGTCAAAGGTAGACATAGCGTGTTATAGCTCGTCTCTGATTACGCTGTAGTATGCGTCTTTGAAGTCGACAAGCAGGTAGTGAGTGTCGACTTGAAATTCATTGGTTTTTTCCAGTCCATCTGCGCCAGCAGCTTTATTCGACTTGAGCTTCGATATGGCAATCTTAACTTCGTCGAGGTCAGGGGAACAGAATTCTCTGCGGTCTCCGTCGATTAGAAATGGATCATTCTGCCCGACAGCGGTATATTGACTAACATCGCCGTTATACAGTCTGCAGAAGTGGTTTTTCCATATTCTCAGCATCAACTGCGGTTCTACTACTAGGTGTCCTTTCTCATCCCTGCAGGCTTCCGTTCTGGCTTTATAACCTTGGAATGTTCGCTTTATCTGTTGATATAACTTTCGAACGTCACGCCTGCAGTTACACCTCTCCAAGTCCTCAATCGCGCGCTTCACGCGCTCTTTCTTCTTTCTTCTAAGAAGCTTATGCTCCTCCCCTCTTTTTAACTCGTAGAGCTCACGAGCTGCTCTTGTTCTTTTATGCAGCGAGGCCTTATATACATCCTGCTTCGCTGTATGAATCCTCCTGCACTCGTCATCGAACCAGGTGTTTCTTCGTGGTGGAGCCTTGAAACCCAAAACTTCGGATGCAGAGCTTTTCAGGGCTTGTTTGCAAAGGCTCCACTGCTGTTCTATTGATAGCGTGGAGGATTGAGGTGTATTGGAGAGCTTAGGGGAGACGCGATCGGTAAAAGCACGAGCGGTTTCTGGCGATAGTAGCTTTCCGACGTCCTAACTTTGTATTTTTACTCTACTCCGTTGCGCTCGTGATATCTGTAAGCGCATCTTGGCTACTACAAGATAGTGGTCCGAGTCGATTTTAGCCTCTCGGAAAGTTCGAACATCAAGAATAGTGGAGGACTGTCTGACGTCGATCGCGATGTGATCAATCGGTTGGTAGTCGATTGATCAAAATACCGCCGGGTGCCTTCGTGTATAGCGGGAAGCGCGTACTGGCTATCAATCAGCCTGTGTCCGTTATCGGATGTGGTGTCGTGTAGGCTATGTTTGCCGATGACTCGTTCAAAGATGCTTTCTTTACCCAGCTTAGCATTGAAGTCTCCTAGTACAATTTTGATGTCATAGCTGGGACATTGGGCATACGTTCTGTCTAGGAGATCGTAGAACTCATCTTTGGCTGAGTCATCCTTGTCTTCCGTGGGGGCTGATCAGGCTGACGTTAGAAAACTTAGCCTTGATACGGATTGTTATGAGGCGTTCGCTCACATGCCGAAAGCTTAGGACTTTTTGCCTTAGTCCACCTCGAACAACAAATCCGCATCCAAACAATCGTTGTCCTCTCTTCCTATAGCAGTCGCCGTAGTAAATATCGCAGTTTTTCATCCGCTTTATGCCCGGTCCATTCCATCGCATTTCCTGAATGGCGGTGGTGTCCGCTTTATAGCGGTCTAGGGCGTCCGCAAGTTGTTCGGCTGCACGTGGCCTGTTTAGGAACCTAACATTCCACGTACAAGGCCGAAGAACATTGTCCTTTTTTCGTGTTTTGCAAGGGTCGTCAACTTAAATCCGGTCCTTTGTATCCGAGGCTTGTGGTTGTTTCGGAGTTTGTGTTTTTTTTTACGGTTACGGCTTACTAGGCCGTAGCCCAACCGACTAATCCTGTTTTTTGGCGCAGGAGGCTTGCCATTCGCCCTTCCCCGTCTGCGATTTCCATAGGAAATTTCCAGATGGCACCACGAGGAGGTGGGGATAGGACTTACTAACAGTGCCGCAAGATGTTTGACTGCGGTGGCTCAAACCATTATTTCCTTTAATTCAACTTTTTTTTTTTATTTCTACAGAGGGAGGTGAAGAAGATGATACGCAAGAACGGAAAATCCATCTAAACGTACCTACGCGAGCCCAACTCAAACAGGTCAGCGCCAAGATTGTGGAAGAGCTCTCGAAGAAGGACGACTAACCACAATCGTTGCCATCCCAGTATTGCATCACTCAATGAATCATCACCACCCAGTCATCATCATTCGCATTGTTTCCAAATTGACAGCTGCGCTTGCGTCGTCCTTTTGTCGGCGTCGACCAAACGAAATCCAACGTCCGGCTCGTCTATTTGTTGGTTAGGCTTATGTAATCATTTTTGTTATTGTTCTTGTTGTTGTATCTATATATTTGCTACTGTTGTAACTTTGCGCGGTTCCAATTAGATGGCAACAAATCACTTCCAGAATATCCAAATAAATAGTTTCAATTTGAATGTATCCACTCTACTATGTATGGTACGGTACGCGGATGACGATGATGGTCAAAGTGGGCGAGCAAATATCTCGATACTATCAATCAGAGAGGAAGCGCTATGAATGCGGTACACTGCCAAAGGGCTAGATGGACAGTGTCTATCTTTAGGAGTTGATGCCGAGACTGTGATGCCGTTGTTGCTATTGTTTGGGATTAATTTCGAGAAGAAGAGAGGTCTTCGGCTGGGTCAGCGCGACTGGAAACTACATTTAAATTCACATTTAAGTTCACTTTTGGAATGGTGTGCGGTGGTGGTTTACCGGGCTTACCGCGGCTATCCTAATTGCCACTGTGGCACACCGCGCGGATTACGGTAAGCTGGAAGCCAACGACAATGTACGGGTAGTCATTGTTGGTAGTAACGATCACGATTTATTAATTTTTCGTTTTTCGGTCCCCTTTCGCGTATTGTGTCGGTGATTTATGGCAAGTATGAGAAGTGGACGGTGAGATGATGAAGTAGATCGTTGTTGGATGTATCCAGGAACATTCTATTGTGTTGCAGGACCGAATAGAAGGTGGAGAGTGGTATGTACCTACCTAAGTTGGACTATTAATTCGCCATGAGGGGGCCAGTAGTTAATTGAGCTTCCTGGTCAAAGATCTGTTATGGTGGTTCGTGCATAATTGTCTTTCGGGGAAGATTTCGCAAACAAGTTTACAAGAAATTCGGTAATGAACAGGCGGCAACGGATTAAGAGTAAGGTATGGGCCGAAATTACGTGAGGTAACAGGTAATATGCGGTTGTAATGGTCTGTGACACGGAGCGGGTTGGTTGACTAAATGGAGTTGTGGAACTTGCTTGACTTGTGACTGACCTGCCACAGTAACAGTAGGTGGACAGTGTAGGAGTAGTTAAGCTAAGTTGGACAAAGACGTACAAGGCTATATCTAAAATTGCTTTGAAGCGAGGAGGCACAGGTTATTGCTTGAGTCGCACGTTAATAACTCTGTAACAGTGCAATTGGTGGTCTGGAAGGCGTGGTCATGTGAGCAGAGAAAGTGGCAAACTGATAGTTTCACCCGTCCGTGAAGATTTTGCAGAGATTATTGGCCGAATTCTGAGTGGAACTAATTAAGACTTGAGATAAGGCTTTCCAACGACAAGAGACAAGGGATAATTTGATATCACGTACGTACAAAGTTAAAGCTATTGTAGCAACATCATCACCAGCACTCTATGCGACCTTATGCAGAGTGCACTACATACAGTAGAAACCTGGACACGGTACTGTGAACTTGGGGTGAACCCAAAGAAGACCGATTTAGTACTGTTCACTAACAAATATAAAATTCCCACCGAGGCTGGGTGGAACTCAACTAACAATCAAAGAACAGGCTAAGTATCTAGGCCTAGTCCTTGACAGGAGGCTGAATTGGAAACCCAACATTCTTGATCGGGTCAAGAAAGCAACTGTTGCCCTCTACAGCTGTAAGAAAGTAGTGGTGGGAAAGCAGGCGGTGGGGTCTCCAACCAAGCATTATATACTGGCTTTACACAGCAGTTATAAGGCCTATCCTCCTGTATGGCGTCGTAGTCTGGTGGACTGCTCTGGACAAAGCAGTCAATCGAAACCTTCTGGGGAAGGTACAAAGATCGGCCAGCTTATATATAAGCGGAGCGATCAAATCAACCCCCACGGAGGCCTTAAATGTTCTCATACATCTTCCACCATTAAACCTTTTCAGCAAGCAAGTTGCTGCATGCCCGGCCCTAAGGATGAGGAGCATAAGAAAATGGCCCACATCACAAAAAGGCCAAACAACCATTCTAAAACACTTCAAAGTACCCATGGACACTGACTACATCAACCCGCAGAATGTGTTCACCAGGAACTTCGAAGTTGTCTTTCCATCCAGGCAGGAATGGGCTGAAGGGAAAGTCATACCAACGGACTCGATCTCCCTCTATACCGATGGCTCTAAGATGGAGTCGGGTGTAGGCAGTGGGGTCTACTCCAAGGAACTTAACCTCAACCTATCATTTAGACTCCCAAATTACTGTGGTGTGTTTCAGGCAGAAATAACTGCAATAACGGAGGCCCTGGCATGGCTCAGGATCAATGTAATATCCGCCAAGGATATTATCATTTGCACGGATAGCCAATCTGCGATAAAATCCCTGGCAGCGGTAACCCACAAATCAAAAACATCCATTAACTGTCGCCTATCTGTAGATGAGATGGCTGAACAGTTCAACATTAAAATACTGTGGGTTCCCGGGCATAGGGATATTCCAGGAAACTGCGCGGCCGACGAACTCGCAAAGTTAGGGTCAAGCACACTCAGCCTACCTACCCTCGGGTACCTAGAAACACCAATAAGTACGGTAAAGCACATGATAAAGCTTCAAACCATAGAGGAGACCAGTCTCCAATGGAATGAGAGCAATATCGGCTTTATCACCAAACAATTGTGGCCTAAGTTAAACTTAGGACGAACCAGGGACCTGGTGGCAACTAAAAGGGCAACCTTAAGCACTCTAGTGGGTGTCATTACAGGTCACTGCACCATTGGAAAACACGCCGCCAGACTGGGGCTACCCTACAATGACTTCTGTCGCGGCTGCATGGACGAGGAGGACGAGGAATCAATACACCACCTCCTCTGCTCATGTCCCTCTTTTGCGAATCGCAGGAGGACTTACCTCGGGGCGCCCTTCTTCGACAATCTGAGTGAGCTAGCAAACCAAAAAATAGCTCAACTCCACCGCTTTATTAGAAGCACCGGTTGGTTCCCAGGTAGCGGATCAGGGTAATCTGATCCAGGTGGTATCACAATGGGCCAATTTTCGCCTAAGTGTGGCTTACGCCTACCACGTCAACCTAACCTAACTTATCACCTGAGAAAAGAAGCAACTCCATGCTTTCTTGGCCTTTAACGTTAACAGAAAGGAATCATATGCCTTTGCAATCAAAGCAGGCTGATCTTCCACAATTATCCTTACGGCAGAGGCTTTACAAAAGTCACGGATCACAAACGGATCAGTTTGATTAGTTTCACTTTTAGCGCAGTCTACAATAAGAATGCCGACGTTAATGCCTTAAGTCGCCTTCCATTAGGTATAACTTACTTGTCAGGCCAAATATCGAACTGAGGATCTGAGCATAGCTGCCTTCCATCTTTGACGGTGGTACGCTGCTTCCAGTTGTCAGGACCAAGTTGTTGCGATGACTTGATCTTTATACCTGAGGTTCGGTCATCCTCTCTTTGAACTAAGAGGCTCGGATTTGAAGATTCTGAGTCGGAGCGTTGGTGTTCATGCGCCCGATGTGGCCGATTCAGTGTAGTCGACAGATCTTCGCCTTCCGGACTATATCCATATCTTTGCTCAGCTCGTAGAGTTTGTGGTTATGTCTCCTCCTCTATTCGCCTTCCTCACAGATATGACCAAATATTCGACGCAAGAGTTTTTTTTCGAAAGAAAGAGCTTTTGGCTACGTATAGCAAGACTGGCAGCATAAGCGTTTTGTAGAGCATGACTTTGTTACTCTGACTGAGAAGTTTTCACTCAAGTTGTTTGGACAAACCGAAGTAGCAGCGGTTGCCAAGGGCGATTCTATGTTGGGTCTCCACTGTGATGTCATTTGTGGAACTTACGTTTGCACCGAGGTAGACAAACTCCTTAACTACCTCGAAACTGTAGCTGTCAATTGTTATACATATTTTGTCCCAGGTGGTGAGCCACGGATTGGTTTTTGCCTGACAGCATGTACGTCGTTTTGTCCTCATCGACCTTAAGACCAACTCGTTTCGCCTGTTCTTCAAACGCCGTGAATGCTTCCACAATGTCACGGCGAGAACACGCGATCATGTTGATATCATCCGCGTATCCTAGCAGCTGGACGGACTTTTAGAAGATAGTGCTTTCCCTGTTGACGTCGAGGAACATGGGTGCCTTTTTTGAAGCCTCCTGCAAGGCTTTTCCCTTTTTTTTTTATGTTTGTCCCTAGACTTCCCGATATCCTTGAGCTGGGAGGCTGCAAAGTTACTTTTCTTTAGTCGCAGCAGTTTTTTTTTCCTTCCGAGCCTCCTATTCTGGTTCAGTACTCCTCTCGCTCTGCCCTGGTTATTCATTGGAGCGCTTTTTGGCAAACCTCTTCGATTGCTATCCTTTTCTGCTCACACCCACCATCATACCACCGCAGGTAGCCTAATGTGGTCTCAGCTAATTCCTGAACGGCTGAGCGACAATGCAATGACAATGGTTTGAGTCGTAGATGTTCGTTCACTACACGGCATGGGTGGTTGTCCTAGATAGGATTCTAGAGGAACCGACCGAATTTTTACGTTGGTTGTAGTTCTCAGCAACTTTTCCATGCACTTATGGTGTTTTATTAGAATTGCATACATAGGGTATGAGCTTAAGGTGTCCATATACTGTGAGTGTTATATGCGACCATCAGTAAGTGGTTTGTCGCTTGCGCGACTATTTGGCGATTGAGTGGGTCGATTGTGCGAGCTTCATCTGCTGCTTGGTCTTTCGTACGAATCGCTGCTCGATCTGTCATCGGAAATGTCTTCAAAGGTCGATCTTTCGACAGATGATTTCTCGTTTGAGTTGATTTTCCGGTCGGATCTTTTGTCAGGCTTGTCCGTTGGTATTGCGCTGATCTTCTTGTTGGCCGAATAGTTTCTGTGGATTGGTGTTGGCTTGATACGTTGTCGTCGTTCTTTACTTATAATTCGGCACAGTTTACTTTGAACTACCGATCACAAGTGAGCTCACTTTGTTAGAAAGTTGTTCCATTGGCACAAGGGAATGATATTTTTCGGCCTTGATCATAGAAGTGGAAAATCTTGAAGGTTTATCTCTGACTGGTGGGGAAGATTAACCCAAATAAGACAATCTTAGTCTTAGAGGAGAAGATAACAGCCCTGCTCCATCTCTCTAAATAGTACAAACGTAGGATTTTCAGAAGAAGTATCTAAGTATTGACCTTGATCGCAGACTTAAGTGGAACACCAACATTAAAAACAAGCTTACAAGGCGACTAAGGCCATGTGGTTCTGTCGACGCACTTACGGTAAGATCTGGGTATCAAAACCTAAGGTAATCCACTGGTTATATACCGCGATAGTAAGACCTATCATCACCCAGGCGTCCACGGCAGGATGGACAAAAGTTGAGCAAAAAACGATAATCGTTAAGCTTCAACGACTTCAGAGACTTGCGTGTCTCGGCATTATAGACGCTATGCCAACCTGCCCCACGGCATCCCAATAAGCACTCTTTAGACTTACTTCACTGCTTCACTTTTTAAAAAAGGTGACATTACGCAGTGCAATCAGAATTCAGCCTGCCTGCCATGTAGACCCGTGGGTCACATGTCCATCTTGCAACATCCTCCCGAGCTGGATATGATTATCACTGTCTCGAAGGCATTACAACACACCTACACTTTTGACAAGAGATTTGAGAGATTTATCCCAAACCGCACAGCTTGGAAAACCAATGATCCCTTGCTCAACGTCAATGGCCCTAGGTGGTACAATAATGGTTCCAAGATAGTTTCTGGCATTGGAGCAAACCTCCTTGGACCAGATCAGAAGATTTCGAAGGCTCTAGGAATGAGCCCTAGTAGATACTAGCTTGGAAGATCCAAGCTGAATTATATGCCATCCTGACATGCGTCAATCTAAACTAAGAGACTGGCATAAGATAAGTAACAATCAATGTACTCTCTGATAACCAAGCAGCGCTTAAAGTGTTGACTTCGTATAGCAAGAATTCAAAATCAATGAAAAAATCCCATGATGCCCTACAAGACCTTTGCAAAAGAAATAAGGTCAAACATTGGTGATTGCCAGGGCACAAAGGCATTGAGGGCAATTAAATCGCCGATCAACTCGCTAAGAAAGGTTCCAGCGAAAGGTACACAAGTGCCGAACTTCTCTGTGGCATTCTCAAGTCTAAGATCTACTTCTTCTTGAACAAGTGGGTAAAAACGAAACACCTTTTCTTTTGGGAAACAAAAGTAGGCACAATATGCGATCTATAAAGGTCGCAGTGCCTCATGCTAGCCCCTTATTACAAAAAACCGGCCAAGTGCGAGTCGGACTCGCGCACGAAGGGTTCCGTACCATCTGTATATATATATATATGAAAGAGACTATGTATGTTACCTCATCAAATGACAGATCTTGGTTGCAGGCAGGATTTTTTGGATGGAAATCATGTCTGTTGTATGGGAGCCCCCCTTAAATATTAATTTTGTTCTGTTTTTAGTATTAGTCGTGGTAGCGGCAACAGAAATACATCATCTGTGAACATTTCAACTGTCTAGCTATCACGGCTCATGAGATACAGCCTGGTGACAGACGGACGGACGGACGGACGGACAGCGAAGTCTTAGTAATAGGGTTCCGTTTTACCTTTGGGTATGGAACCTTAAAAAAGGGTAATTTCTTACAAGGATTTACATAATACATAAACCTTTCCAATTACCTCCTCGCTTATAACCAAATTTCCGAATGCTGTAAGTTTCTTTCTTCTTCTTCTTAGTGGGCGCTACAGTTCGGGGTGAACCTGGGCCTCAACCAACATGCCCCTCCATCTAGCACGATCTTTCGCTAGCCTTTTCCATTGCCGCACACCCAGTTGGCTGAGGTCCCCTTCCACCTGTGTGCGCCATCATAAGGGCGGCCGTCCTCTGCTTCTTCGTCCCTCGGGGTTGGATTCAAAGACTCTCCGGGCTGGAGCTGTGGTGTCCATTCGCTTTACATGGCCCAGCCATCTTAGGCGTTGAATCCGTAGACGCCTGACTAGGCTCATGTCGCTGCACATGCGTTTATAGGCCTAAAAATCACGCGCAAAATCTTTCTCTCGAACCGACCAAGGGCCTTATATCGAGTCAACTTTGTCGTTCGGGAGAGGGCTCTATTACTCAGTTGCCTCCTGAGCCCAAAGAAACAGCGATTGGCAAGAGTGATTCTGCGTTTGATTTCGGAACTGATGTCGCTGTTCCAGGTCACTGCGGAGCCAAGGTAGACGAAGTCCTTAACTACCTCTAACTTATATCTGCCAATACAGACGTTCTGGCCAAGACGTTGGTGGTGAGCGCCCTTTTTTGATGACAGCATATATTAAGTTTTGCCCTCGTTTACCGCCTAACCAATTTTCGCCGCCTCCATCTCAATACTCGCAAACGCCTCACTGACATCTCGCTGCGATCTACCTATTATGTCAATATCGTCGGCGTATGCGAGGAGCTGCGAGGATTTGAAATAGATTGTGCCCCTTGTATTGGCTAGTGAATTTTGCACAATCACTTCCAATATGATGTTGAAGAAATCACACGACAGCGCATCGCCCTGCCTAAATCCTTTTTTGACATCAAAACTATCGGTAAGGTGTTCACCGATTCGGATGGAGCAGCGAGCATTCTCCAAAGTCATCCTGCATAGTCTGACGAGTTTAGCAGGTATGTCAAAGGTAGACATAGCGTTGTACAGCTCGTCTCTAATTACGCTGTCGTATGCGGCTTTGAAGTCGACAAATAGGTGGTGAGTGTCGACTTGAAATTCACTGGTTTTCTCCAGTATCTGCCGTAGTGTGAAGATTTGGTCGATGGTGGACTTCCCTGGCCTGAATCCGCACTGATAAGGACCTATCAGCTTATTTACAAAAGGCCTCAGGCGTTCACACAAAACGGCAGAGAAGATTTTGTAGGCGATGTTAAGGAGACTTATTCCTCTGTAGTTGGCGCAGTCAGAGGGGTCTCCTTTCTTGTGGATCGGGCATACGATGCTAAGACTCCATTCCTCGGCCATGCCTTCTTCTAACCATATCTTACGAATGAGCTGGTACATGCTCTCTACCAGGTCATCCCCAGCTGCCTTGAAGAGCTCAGCAGACAGTCCGTCTGCGCCAGCAGCTTTATTCGACTTGAGCTTCGATATGGCAATCTTAACTTCGTCGAGGTCAGGGGGACGGAAATCTCTGCGGTCTCCGTCGATTAGAAATGGATCATTCTGCCTGACAGCGGGATATTGACTATCATCGCCGTTATACAGTCTGCAGAAGTGGTTTTTCCATATTCTCAGCATCGACTGCGATTCTACTACTAGGTGTCCGTTCTCATCCCTGCAGGCTTCCGTTCTGGCTTTATAATCCTGGCACGTTCACTTTATCTGTTGATAAGACTTTCGAACGTCACGCCTGCAGTAACACCTCTCCAAATCCTCAATCGCGCGCTTCTCGTGCTCTTTCTTCTAAGAAGCTTATGCTCCTCCCTTCTTTTTTACTCGTAGAGCTCATGAGCTGCTCTTGTTCTTTTATGCAGCGAGGCCTTATATGCATCCTGCTTCGCTGTATGAATCCTCCTGCACTCGTCATCGAACCAGGTGTTTCTTCGTGGTGGAGCCTTGAAACCCAAAACTTCGGATGCAGAGCTTTTCAGGGCTTGTTTGCAAAGGCTCCACTGCTGTTCTATTGATAGCGTGGAGGATTGAGGTGTATTGGAGAGCTTAAGGGAGACGCGATCGGTAAAAGCACGAGCGGTTTCTGGCGATAGTAGCTTTCCGACGTCATAACTTTGTATTCTTACTCTACTCCGTTGCGTTCGTGATATCCGTAAGCGCATCTTGGCTACAACAAGATAGTGGTCCGAGTCGATGTTAGCCCCTCGGAAAGTTCGAACATCAAGAATAGTGGAGGAGTGTCTGACGTCGATCGCGATGAGATCAATCTGGTAGGTAATCGATTGATCAAACGACCGCCAGGTGCCTTTGTGTATATCGAGGTGCGGGAAGCGCGTACTGGCTAGAAGGAGATTTCGCTCCGTAGCAAGATCAATCAGCCTTTGTCCGTTATCGGATGTGGTGTCGTGTAGGCTATGTTTGCCGATGACTCGCTAAAAGATGCTTTCCTTACCCAGCTTAGCATTGAAGTCTTCTAGTACAATTTTGATGTCATAGCTGGGACATTGGGTATACGTTCTGGCGGAGTCATCCTTGTCTTCCGTGGTGGCGTGGACGCAGATCAGGCTGATGTTAAAAAATGTAGCCTTGATACGGATTGTTATGAGGCGTTCGCTCACATGCCGAAAGCTTAGGACTTTTTGCCTTAGTCCACCTCGAACAACAAATCCGCATCCAAACAATCGTTGCCCTCTCTCCCTATAGCAGTCGCCATAGTAAATATCGCAGTTTTTCATCCGCTTTATGCCCGGTGAGTTTCTTTACCGCAGATATATTAACCGTATGCAATTGGATATCATCTCCGACCCCAAACGCTTCTTTCATTTTATTAATACTAAAAAAAAAAATCCGACACCTACCCATCAACTCTAACATTCTACGATACATCGTCGAGTGATCCTCGAAGTATAGCAAACTTATTCGCTCAATTCTTCAGCCAATCGTTCACCAATGTGACATCTGAGCCCGACCTTTCTTACTTCGCCTACCTGAATAACTGTGTCAAAACCTGTGCCTAACGAGTGTAGGTATAACAGCGGCACTGGTGTCGAAGAAGATCGAAGCACTTAAATGCGAATACTCTACTGGCCCCCGTACCAACATGGGTTCAGAAAGGGTAGGTCAACAACCACAAATCTGACTGCATTCATGGCCAGCACCATTTGTGCATTGGAGGATGGCAAGGAAGTCGACGTAGTTGCTACCGACTCCAGCAAAGCCTTCGATAAATTTTCACACGAAATTATATTTTTAAAACTTAAAACCCTAGGCTTTCCACCTGGGTTTATTGCATGGATCAAATCCTACCTTCAAGATCGTCAATACGAAGTCCAATTTAGATCTGTTATATCAGATCCTTTAAAGGCTCCCTCTGGAGTCCCCCAAGGTAGTCATCTCGGCCCCTTCATTTTCGTTTTATCAATTAACGACGTTGATGCTATTATTATAAATTCCCGTCTGTCAATCTATGCGGACGATATGAAAATCTTTAATCACATCTCCACACTCGATGACTGGATCTGGACAGTTTTCTACTTGGTGCAATAAAAATTTCCTTGAGTTGAATATCAACAAATGCCAAACTATAACTTATTCTCGCAAGCGTCCCCCATCAGCCCATAGAACTAATGAAATCTGCTCTGAGATCATTCCCGCTGCGATCTTTCTGTGTGACTTGGGTGTCTTATGTGACACTGAACTCAATTTCCGCAACCATATTGATAGCGTTATCAGCAGAGCAAACTCTGCGCTAGGTTTTGTGAAACGTTGGTCAAAGGAATTTTCAAACCCTTACGTCACTAAATCCCATTACCAAACATTTGTAAGACCCATATTAGAATATGCCAGCCAGGTCCGGTCAAGAGTGGAAAGACAGCAGGGCTCGGGCCGAGAATAATAATTTCCGAGGCGCATTCAAATGGAAGAAGATCTTATTGGATCAGGTCCACTTTCATCTCGAATTAATGAGAAAAAAATAATTCTTTTTCCCAGCTAACAACAAAACTTTCATTTTCCTTTCCTTTCCGATCGCGTAAGCACTTCCTGCTGTGTATTCTTAAATAGAAATAATGGCCAATCCGTTTCGGATAAGTGATTCCGTGTACCGCAAAAACGATCACACTAATCTACTTCGTTCATTGCCTAAGGATGGAATGTACCTCCAGCAAAATTACCAAACCCCTGTTCACCTATCACCCCCATACTGACAGGAAACGCACCTTATGTTACGTTAGACTCCTAAACGAAATCACATCAATTTGAGTACAGCACTTACCAGGTCAATCCAGTTCAGTTTTTGCAAAAATGTTTTAAAAAAAACCAGAAAAACTCAACAAAGAAAAGCCGCAAATTACCGGCTTCTTACGAAAAGACTGTACAATACTCGCACTCCTATGTGTAGGAGCCTCATTACGCCAGTTGCACTTAGCCCGACTTTTTATTTCTATTCTTTTGATTAATGATCTCAGATAGTTCAAAGGGCGATCGATTAACAACGTCAGTCGATTTAAAGCAAGTGAATCGGATCTTTACTGGATATTGTTGAGAAAGACAACTCGGACGATTTGAGTGCTATAACGTTGGCACGTGCTCAGTAAGTTGATGTCCTTATAACTACCCTTTCGTTGTCCTGAATGAGCACTCTTTATGGAAAGGAAAAGTTATCTCCAAGGCAATGTGCAAATTATTCAAGAGTAATATAAACCCTCCGGATGGCAAAGGACTAACAAAGGCCTCGTATGGGTAGCATCTATCCGACGGATGCTGGCCTGCTAAAAAGCGAGAAGAGCCACCGCAGTCGAACATCTTGCGGCACTGATAGTAAGTCCTATCCCCACCTCCTCATGGTGCCATCTGGAGATTTCCTATGGAAATCGCAGACGGGGAAGGGCGAATGCCAAGCCTCCTGCGCCAAAAAACAGGATTAGTCGGTTGGGCTACGGCCTAGTAAGCCGTGACCGTAAAAAAAACACAAACTCCGAAACAACCACAAGCCTCGGATATAACGAACCGGATTTATGTTGACGACCCTTGCAAAAAACGAAAAAAGGACAATGATCTTCGGCTTTGTACGTGGAATGTTAAGTCCCTAAACAGGCCACGTGCAACCGAACAACTTGCGGACGCCCTAGACCACTATAAAGCGGACATCACCGCCATCCAGGAAATGCGATGGAATGGACCGGGTAAAAAGCGGATGAAAAACTGCGATATTTACTACGGCGACTGCTATAGGGAGAGAGGGCAACGATTGTTTGGATGCGGATTTGTTGTTCGAGGTGGACTAAGGCAAAAAGTCCTAAGCTTTCGGCATGTGAGCGAACGCCTCATAACAATCCGTATCAAGACTACAATTTTTAACATAAGCCTGATCTGCGTCCACGCCTTCACGGAAGACAAGGATGACTCCGCCAAAGATGAGTTATACGATCTCCAGAACGTATGCCCAATGTCCCAGCTATGACATCAAAATTGTACTAGAAGACTTCAATGCTAAGCTGGGTAAGGAAAGCGACTTTGAACGAGTCATCGACAAACATAGCCTACACGACACCACCTCCGGTAACGGACACAGGCTGATTGATAGCCAGTACGCGCTTCACGGGATACACGAAGGCACCTGGCGGTCTTTTGATCAATCGACTACCAACCAGATTGATGACATCGCGATCGACGTCAGACACTCCTCCACTATTCTTGATGTTCGAACTTTCCGAGGGGCTAACATCGACTCGGACCACTATCTTGTTGAAGCCAAGATGCGCTTACGGATATCACGAACGCAACGGAGTAGAGTAAGAATACAAAGTTATGACGCCGGAAAGCTACTAGCGCCAGAAACCGCTCATGCTTTTACCGATCGCGTCTCCCTTAAGCTCTCCAATACACCTCAATCCTCCACACTATCAATAGAACAGCAGTGGAGCCTTTGCAAACACGCCCTGAAAAGCCCTGCATCCGAAGTTTGGGGTTTCAAGGCTCCACCACGAAGAAACACCTGGTTCGATGACGAGTGCAGGAGGATTCATACAGCGAAGCAGGATGCATATAAGGCCTCGCTGCATAACAGAACAAGAGCAACTCGTGAGCTCTACAAGCTCAAAAGAAGGGAGGAGCATAAGCTTCTTAGAAGAAAGAAGAAAGAGCACGAGAAGCGCGCGATTGAGGCTTTGGAGAGGTGTTACTGCAGGCGTGACGTTCGAAAGTTTTATCAACAGATAAAGCGAACATGCCAAGGTTATAAAGCCAGAACGGAAGCCTGCAGGGATGAGAACGGACACCTAGTAGTCGATGCTGAGAATATGGAAAAACCACTTCTGCAGACTATATAACGGCGATGTTAGTAAATATAATGCTGTCAGGCAGAATGATCCATTTCTAATCGACGGAGACCGCAGAGAATTCTGTTTCCCTGACCTCGACGAAGTTAAGATTGCCATATCGAAGCTCAAGTCGAATAAAGCTGCTGGCGGAGATGGACTGTCTGCTGAGCTCTTCAAGGCAGCTGGGGATGACCTGGTTGGGAGCATGCACCAGCTCATCCGTAAGATATGGTTAGAGGAAAGCATGCCCGAGGAATGGAGTCTCAGCATCGTATGCCCGATCCACAAGAAAGGAGACCCCTCTGATTGCGCCAACTATAGAGGAATAAGTCTCCTTAACATCGCCTACAAAATCTTCTCTGCCGTTTTGTGTGAACGCCTGAAGCCTTTTGTAAATAAGCTGATAGGTCCTTATCAGTGGGGATTCAGGCCAGGGAAGTCCACCGTCGATCAATTCTTCACACTATGGCAGATCCTGGAAAAAACCAATGAATTTCAAGTCGACACTCACCACCTATTTGTCGACTTCAAAGCCGCATACGACAGAGTAATCAGAGACGAGCTATACAACGCTATGTCTACCTTTGACATACCTGCTAAGCTCGTCAGACTATGCAGGATGACTTTGGAGAACGCTCGCTGCTCCATCCGAATCGGTAAACACCTTACCGATAGTTTTGATGTCAAAAAAGGATTTAGGCAGGGCGATGCGCAGTCGTGTGATTTCTTCAACATCATATTGGAAATGATTGTGCACAAATCACTGGCCAATACAAGAGGCACAGTCTATTTTAAATCCTCGCAACTCCTTGCATACGCCGACGATATTGACATAATAGCTAGATCGCAGCGAGATGTCAATAAGGCGTTTGCGAGTATTGAGATGGAGGCGGCGAAAATTGGTTTGGCGGTAAACGAGGGCAAAACTAAATATATGCTGTCATCAAAAAAGGACGCTCACCACTGACGTCTCGGCCAGAACGTTTGCATAGGCAGATATAAGTTCGAGGTAGTTAAGGACTTCGTCTGCCTTGGCTCCGCAGTGACCTGGAACAACGACATCAGTTCCGAAATCAAACGCAGAATCACTCTTGCCAATCGCTGTTTCTTTGGGCTCAGGAGGCAATTGAGTAATAGAGCCCTCTCCCGAACGACAAAGTTGACTCTAAATAAGACCCTTATCATCCCGGTCCTGTTGTACAGCGCAAAAGCATGGACACTATCAAAAGCGGATGAGGAGGCCCTTGGTCGGTTCGAGAGAAAGATTTTGCGCGTGATTTTCGGGCCTATAAACGCAGACGGGGGATGGAGGAAAAGATTCAACCCCGAACTTTACGGGCTGTACAGCGACATGAGTCTGGTCAGGCGTCTACGGATTCAATGCCTAAGATGGCTGGGCCATGTAGAGCGAATGGACACCACAGCTCCTGCCCGGAGAGTCTTTAAATCCAACCCCGAGAGACGAAGCAGCAGAGGACGGCCGCACTTAAGATGGCGCACACAGGTGGAAGGGGACCTCAGCCAACTGGATGTGTGGCAATAGAGAAGGCTAGCAAAAGATCGTGCTAGTTGGAAGGGCATATTGGTTGAGGGCCAGGTTCACCCCGAGCTGTAGCGCCGATTAAGAAGAAGATGATGCTTGCGCTGTGGCGCAGTAGGTAGTGTGTTGGCCTCTGACGCGGATGGTACGGGATCGAATCCCGACAACAGTTATGTCATCGAACGTGTTTTTCACGGTGCTTCTCCTCAGCGGGCTACTGACAAAACCCCCTGTAGCATAATTGTCAAGAAAAGCTTCTCTGTAGGTCCCTTTCGCCTATGGGAAAATAAAATCACACACAACATGGGTGATTGAGAGAAGCTCGGCTTTGGTCCTTCATGGACTGTAACGCCAACATACATACACATATGCTTGGTTTAGGAAAATAGTCTGCCAGATCGTGAGGGAAGCCAAGACGCATTAGCCGAAGCTGGGTTATAAAAGAACACAATTAAGGCTCGCCTCTAACAATTGCAGAATACGTGTCCAATTATGAGTTGAAAAGGGTACCTGATAGAATCTCCCAACTATTTTCATATAAATCGACATACCTCTCGGCCTCTCATCATCCTCTTATAAATAGAAATTGTCAACTAATCTCCAAATTAAGATCGCACCTTTACACCAGCTTAAAACCAGCTGCGTATGCTAAAAACCTTGCTAACAACTTGTTTTAATTCTCGCTTATTCAAAAAACAATAAAGCAATTAGCTACAATTCACGAAAGAACAATATCTGAAAGATTCAACCAAATAAACAACAAGCTGATCATCTAATTTCTAATTATATCTTCACCTTTCGCAGTCCTACCCGTCTAAGAACAAACTTGTTTTGTCGTTCCTTCAATAAACGATTTTGAGAAAGAAAATGTCGAAAAACAGAAAAACAAGGAAATGGATGACAACCTCAGCCTGTTAACCAGTCTATGTTAACGGATGAGAAATCTGGAGATGACGCCAAAATTCTTAGATCACCATTTCATTAGATTGAGCTCAGGATGAGCAGTATAATCATAAGGGAGAGGATGAAAACGAAACATTTGAAAGGTTCCTCTGGATAGATCAACATGAAGTCATTGAAGATGAGACAGTTTATGACGTGATCATCCAGTAATCCATCTCCGTTCGATTGGTCTTAAGCCGGATGATAACAATAAGAATAACAACAACAAACAGCGATTACTTCTGCAGACACCAAAAATCATGATGATGATCTTACCGATCACGACGATCATGACGATGATCATGTCTCCAACGAACCTGAGTACCTTGAAGATTCTCCGCTACCTCCGATGGAGTTTAAAGTCTCGGGTTAACTTTACAATTGGTCACCTTTTCGATAAGTTCCATTCAGAAACATGATGAGCGACGTTGCTCCGTGAGAGATGTTCACCTCCAATTCCTGGAGGCAGAAGTAGAAAAGAAGAAGCGACAACAACAACAAAAAAAAAATAAAAAAAAATCTCCAACTCGCGTCTGCTTGTCTGTCTGTCGGCTTTTTATCATCTCCTCCGCTTTGATGTGTACCTTCTTCACTGGAAGATGGTAAGCAACATCGGAAAAGCTGAAAAGCAACCAAAGCACTCTGAGGGGTGGGGGGAAATATGGTAAAAGAAGCTAAGCAGAGGGAATGGCAGTAAAGCAACAAAAGCATAAGAAAGATTTTTCGCTAAACACCAGCTCGTCCGTGTGGAGGGTTTCGTCGCAGTTGATTTTTTTTTACTAAAGATTGTTCGGTCGTATCTGAACGGAGACATTCGAATGTTGGTAACGATAGTGAATAGACGTGTGTCTCTTCTTATTCAAAATAACGCTGTCCTTTGGTTTTTGAGTGCGACTTCGAATCGGGATCCTTGTCATACCAATCAATGATCGTTTTACGGATTTAAAGTAAACGTTAAACCTTGCGATCCTTGAATTGCGAAAGGGAATCAAGTTCGGTGCGAATATGAAAAGACGGATGCAGGTAACAAACCGTTCCGTGAACTAAAAGATCGTTAGATACAATAACTCGTCATATCCGCGTGTTGAGTGGATGAAACGACTGGCGGTGCTTATAACTCGTATGTAGGCTTAAAGTGCAGTGAATATATGTAAATTTGCCACAGTTTTTCCAGTTGAAGATTTCAAGAAAATCCACTACGACCCAATAGCGTAGATACGCAGAAGGAAAGAGAGAGAGAGAGAGAGAGAGAACGTGTAGATACAGATACGGACTAAATAGTCTCAAGGAAGTCTTTCCATTTTTTTTTTTTTTGTAAATTTTTTAATTTCATTTTGAAGCTGATATGGTCCAGTTTGTGGGTAAGTGTTTAACCTTTTACAAATCCGTATCTTCGACCGGGATAGTGTGTATACATAAATGTCACTCGGCACGGATGCATCGTTAGCTATGCACGCTGTACATGCATCATCCTCTTCGGGTATATGGTGTGTGTTGCATCATAGGTGATTGAAAATACAAAAAAGCTCGCATCGCTAGAATGTTAGTTCGATTCTAGCTGCAATGCGATAACGAACGTACGCGTTAATAAATGGCATAATTTACAAGAATCTTGCAGCTCTCCATTTGTATCTATCGCCGAGGAGCCAGTGGTTTTTCCTTCTACACCGATGTTGTTAAGAACTATTCATCTATCTGTATTCGCTGTGGATTTGTTTTGTTTTTGAGTTTGTTTTTCGGTTGACTTCCACCTATTCGTGGGTATAACTATCTGTTTGGTTTCGCTTTCAATTTGTCTGTTTCGGATTTGTTTTTTACAAATTTTCGTTGGAGATGTTTGCCCATCGTGCATTGTTTTGGGCCATCTCTTGAAATCTATTTGCCTTTGGATTTGGTTTTTGTGAGAACTTCTTCTTCCATGCAGCTGTAATGTGCATGGTACAAGCTTCATATGGTGTTCAGTGTTGTGTGAAGCTCTAGGGCATTCTTTTTGGTCCGTTTAATTTTTGTGTCTCTATCAAAGTTGCTTTGACTGGGGGTTTGGGTTCCTTTCTTCGTTGCGATCGTTTTTGGCATTTCATTTTACACACATACATGCATGATTCTGGCATTCAGGGCTTTTAGAAGGCAGCGTAACCTACCGCGATCGTTTGCTGGGATCTAGTTCTTGAAAGTTATGGGTTTGCAGATTGCCTACTGATGACATCAGGGGATATTTCTACCTCTGGTATGGTTTGTCGTCTTTTCATGTCTTCTATTGTTAGGGATGCTGGCGATTGTATGAATATTTATCACTGGATTTATGGTTGCGATTCTTTTGATTTTTTATTTTTTTTTTGCCAACTGCTAACCG
The DNA here is from genome assembly GCA_951905685.1 of Eumerus sabulonum. Lineage (NCBI taxonomy): Eukaryota > Metazoa > Arthropoda > Insecta > Diptera > Syrphidae > Eumerus > Eumerus sabulonum. Next base: position 16,301,330 of record OX645060.1, read on the forward strand.
ATGTTCGATCAAAGTAAATAGATAGCTCCGCGGCTAGCTAACTAATCGGAATTAGTAATTTAAAATAATGAGAGTCCAATCGTATTATTTTTGACTTTTTCTGTTCATGTGTACAATGACCTACGATCGGATCCTCTTTCTATACCTTTTGCCGATCTTCTGCATAATTTAGTGTTTAGTGATGCTGATTTGGTGTCGGCTTTAAAGAGGTTTTGGTTAAAAAGGACATTTAATCAAATTTACATTTATTTGCTAATTTTTATTAAAACTTGGTTTTTAGTCGCGGTGTCTACGACCTGCAAATCCTGCATGGGCAAGTTTAGGTTAGGTTAGGTTGACGTGGTAGGCGTAAGCCACACTTAGACTGAAACCGGCCCATTGCGATACCACCTGGATCAGGTTACCCTGATCCGCTACCTGGGAACCAACCGGTGCTTCTAATAAAGCGGTGGAGTTGACCTATTTTTTGGTTTGCCAGCTCACTCAGATTGTCGAAGAAGGGCGCGCCGAGGTAAATCCTCCTGCGATTCGCAAAAGAGGGACATGGGCAGAGGAGGTGGTGTATTGATTCCTCCTCCTCGTCCATGCAGCCGCGACAGAAGCCATTGTAGGGTAGCCCCAGTCTGGCGGCGTGTTTTCCAATGGTGCAGTGACCTGTAACGACACCTGGTTCGTCCTAAGTTTAACTTAGGCCACTTGGTGATAATGCCGATATTGCTCTCATTCCATTGGAGATTGGTCTCCTCTATGGTTTGAAGCTTTATCATGTGCTTTATCCTACTTATTGGTGTTTCTAGGTACCCAAGGTAGGCTGAGTGTGCTTGACCCTAACTTTGCGAGTTCGTCGGCCGCGCAGTTTCCTGGAATATCCCTATGCCCGGGAACCCACAGTATTTTAATGTTGAACTGTTCAGCCATCTCATCTAGAGATAGGCGACAGTTAATGGATGTTTTTGATTTGTGGGTTACCTCTGCCAGGGATTTCATCGCATATGGTTGAAGAGTTACTCCAGGTACCATTCAAAGTGTCTTTTACTTGCTCTCCCGTTTCCCTATTAGAAAACTAAGATTCGAACTATCGAATGATACGAAGAAGGGGAGCATTTTATATCATTTAGTACATGAAGCATCGTTAAACCAGTGAAAGTATACGAAAGTGATGATAGCTTTCCTCGTTTAAAACTCGGACATTTATTGACCTGCCTTGTAATTGGGTTTTATATGTCAGTGTCGACTAAAGATAAGGCAAACGCTGAGTCATCGATTACCTGGAAAAAGTAGCACATGTCGAATGAAAGTACATATATCGATGGTCTTCTGTCTTACTTGGGTTATATTCGGGCTTTGTTGATTGGGGTCAACTGGCCTTACTTTTTAAAGGGATGTTCCAATTTAACGCAGTGAGGAATCTTGCGTGTGGCCCAGCATCTTCCAAGCAGAGCTGCATGCCATCCTAACATGCGTCAATCTAAATCTCGAGACTGGCATCAAAGGAGTAACTATCAGCATACTCTCTGATAGCCAAGCAGCGCTTAAAACATTGGGTTCGTACAGCACGAACTCAAAAACCGTCAAGGAATGCCATGACGCCCTACAAGACCTCGCCAAACACCCTATTGACATACTCAAACTCAATAGGGGGGATATCAGAAGACTAGTCAGCTATCTAACGGGGCACTGCGGCCTGAGATATCATTTAAACAAAATTAGTCTCTCGTCTGAAACTACTAGCTTAGTAGAGAACTAAAACAATCGACATGCGCCTTTCTGTTGCTTGAAGAGAAATTAGGAGAAGACAGCAACAGTGCAGATCGTCATCTAACCAGAAAAAAAAACGCTTTGCCAACGGTAGGTTCTGGTAGGGAGCATGCTCCAGATCATCTGCAGAATTTGGGAAGATGAAAGCATGCCCGACGACTGGAATACCTGCTCTATATGCCCCATCCACAAAAAAGGCGATCCTACCTCTTGCAAGAACTATAGAGGTATATCCCCGCTCAATGTCGCATACAAGATCCTGTCCAGCGTATTGTATGAACGTCTAAAACCATTTTGCACGGCACTAATCGGCAGCTACCAGTGCGGCTTCCGGCCCGGCAAATCGACTATAAACCAAATGTTCACACTTCGACAAATCCTGGAAAAGACCAACGAGTTTCGAATCGATACACACCATCTTTTCATCGATTTCAAAGCCGCATACGACAGCATTCATGGTGAAGAACTGTTTGGGGCGATGGCCGAATTCGGCATCCCAGTAGAACTGATCCAGTTGTGTCGCGCCACGCTAAAAAACACGCGATGCACCGTGCAACTCGGTTCTAGGACCTCGGAACCATTCGAAACTTGCGCCGGATTTCGGCAAGGAGATGCGCTGTCATGTGACTTCTTCAACCTGGTGCTGGAGCAGATAGTGCGACAGGCAGGCGTCAGCAGGGAAGGCACTATCTTTTACAAGTCCATCCAGCTGCTAGGATACGCGGATGATATCGACATCATCGCGTGTTCTCGCCGTGGCATTGTGGAAGCATTCACGGCGATTGAAGAACAGGCGAAAGGAGTTGGTCTTAAGATCAATGAGGACAAAACGAATTACGTGCTGTCACGCAAAAACCAATCCGTCGCTCACCACCTGGGACAAAATATAACAACTGACAGCTACAATTTCGAGGTAGTTAAGGAGTTTGTCTACCTCGGGGCAAACGTAAGTTCCACAAATGACACCACAGTGGAGATCCGGCATAGAATCGCCCTTGGCAACCGCTGCTACTTCGGCTTGTCCAAACAACTGGGGTCAAAATTCCTCACCCGAAAGACCAAAGTCCTGCTTTACAAAACGCTCATTCTGCCAGTCTTGCTGTACGGAGCCGAAAGCTGGACGATAAGCAGGACAGCGGAGATGATTTCGGGTTCTATCGAAAGAAAAATTCTGCGCCGGATATTCGGTCCTGTCTGGGAGGAAGGTGAATGGAGGAGAAGACACAACCGCGAACTCTATGAGCTGTACCAAGATGTGGATGTAGTCCGGAAGGCAAGGATCCGTCGACTACACTGGCTCGGCCACATCGAGCGCATGGACATCAACGCTCCAGCTAAGAGGGTCTTCGACTCCGAGCCTCCTGGTTCGAGAAGGAGAGGAAGACCGAACCTCCGGTATAAAGACCAAGTAATCGCGAATGTAAGACATCTTGGTCTTGACAACTGGAAGCAGCGTGCCGGGGAACGTCAAGGATGGAAGGCAGCTATAGCTCAGGCTCAAATCCTCCATGGATCGCAGGCCTGATAAGTAAGTAAGTAATTTTTAGACACATTCTTCGGGATTGCGGCGACTTTTCTGATAGATTCTGCGTTTCGTTGACATGGTTCATTGCTCACTGAACTGGTCGATTCGTATTTAGCCGCAAGAACTTCATTAAAAGGTGATATACTTTCGGTGGCAATCTTACATTCTAGTTTCTAGTTTATATTTACAAAAAAAAAGCTGCATGCTAGGTATTTTAGGAAAGGTATTCAGGAGTATATTATAGGTTAAGTAGGTTTCTCAAGTAGGCTCTAGAGTATTGATGGATAGCTTGTTCTCGTAAGCAGAGGTAGATTTATAAGACTCTTGTGCTCACATTTTTCGTTATCTTCTGGTTTTTTTTTTGGAACAGCCGCGCTGATCTACTCTCATGAGTATCACAAATGATGCGCACAATGATTATAAAACGATACTTTTGCATAACAAGCTTTACGGAGACATTAATAACTGACTTCAAGGTCTCCTGCGAACGATAAAGCACTATTCTAACCAGCAAAACTAAGAAGATTAACAAGGAAGATTGAATAGGAGATTAGAGGACAACAACTACAATATTTCCTGTCTTGGTTACATCATCATCGACGAGATCTATTTTTGCTAAAGTGTATAAAGCCTATAGCCTCAGCCATAACCATTCTATTGGCCATATTAATTGACTGTTCATCATAATTGCTCCTCGACATATCTTCGTCTGCAATTATCGCATTTGGGAATGGGAACAACATTTTCAGAGCTTGTCGATCGTAATAGTGATTAATGAGAATTGGATTTAATTGCCATGTACTCGAATTCGCTAAACTTGTGTTATACCCATGCTTAAAGTTAATTTAAGACTTGTGGTTGTAGTTCACTTTCTACTATCTTCAAAAATGACTTGCAGATGAGCTTGCATCTAAAAAGAAAGTCTTGACCATCGGTATAATTATATTAGTGGGCGTACTGCACTCAAATTTGATTTAGACCCCAAAGAGGATGGTTCGAGCCTGTATGCACCTATAATTGGTTTCATTCAATTTCTGAAGTGTTATGCAAGGCAGGGGACTTGATAGAATCTTGCTTCATTATAGGCTTGAGATAGTCCCAAATTAATAAATAGCTGACATGGAATTAATTTCCGGACAATTTCTCATTAAAGATTGGACGACGCGGGGGTCTGGTTTGAGCTCAATGTCATGCGTAGGCATTTTTCCAAAGGGAATTGGAACTTGTGGATGTGGATAGGTGCATTCATGTTATATTTTCATTAGTACCTGTATGGTTACATGAGGCCATGATTACATTATATTTGTTCAGCTGAGAAGAAGCTCAATTCTTTGGAATTTGACTGGCTTCTAGGAGCATGAGGAATAAGAATGCATAAAGTCAGAAGAGTTGGGTAACTTACTTACTTACTTAGGTGGCGCTAATGTCCGTGGTGAACCTAGGCCTCAACCAACAAGCATCTCCAGTTGGCAAGGTCTTCGACCGACGTCCACTTCGTTAAGGTCCCCTTCCACCTGCGTGCGCCACCGTCGATGCGGCCGTCCTCTGTCGCGCCTTCCTTCCGGGATGGATCCGAATACTCTTCGTATCCGTAGACGTCGTACCAGGCCGATATCGCTGTACAACCCGTATAGTTGTTCATTAAATCTTCTCCTCCATACTCCGTTTAAACAGCAGAATTTTCCTCTCGAAACGAACAAGGGCATCTTCATCCTCTTTTGTTAAGGTCCAAGCCTCTGCGCCGTAAAGGAGGTCTTGGATGATTAAGGTCTTAAATAGTGTCACCTATATAAGGTCTTCTCCAAGGTCTGTGGTAGTGTAAATATTTGGTCTATTCTTGATTTAACTGGCCTGAAACCACACTGATAAGAGCCGATCAGATTATCCACAAACAGTTTCAGGCGTTCACACAATACGGCAGATAAGATCTTGTATGCGATGTTAAGGTGACTTATTCCCCTGTAGTTGGCGCATTTATAGGGATCTCCTTTCTTATAGACCCGCCAAACGATGCTGAGATTCCATTCGTCGGGCATGCTATACTCCGACCATATCTAGCGAATGAAGTGGTGCATTCACCTTACCAGCTCATCTCCAGCCAGCTTATAAAGCTCAGCAGACAGGCCTGCGCCTTCGGCTTTATTAGACTTAAGTCTTGATATCGCTATTTTGACTTCGCCTAGGTCTGATGGAAGGGATTCTCTTTCGTCGTTGGCCATTACGAATGGATCATTATCATTGCCGAATCCTCAGCATCGACTCAGAGTTCACTACCAGTTCTGCATTTTCATCCCTGCAGGCCTCCGCTCTGATTTTGTAGCCATGGCATGTTCGTTTTACCTCATTGTAAAACTTCCGGGCGTCATTCCTGCGAGAGCATCTCTCCATCTCCTCGATCTCACGCTTTCCGTATTCCCTTTTCCTTCTTCTGAGAAGCGTGTGTTCCTCTCTTCTCTTCTGCTCATAGATGTCGCGAGCAGCTCTCGTCCGTCATTGCAGCGTGTATTTATATGTCTCTTGTCTTGCTGCATAGGTTGGCTCCACGGAAAGTTCGTACATCGGGAATATTGGAGAAGTGTCTGGCGTCGATCGCAATATGATCAATCTGGTTGGTGGTCCATTGATCAGGAGACCGCCGGGTACCTTTGTGGATGCTACAAAGTGGTTACGCCCCGTTAGAAAGTCAATTAGCCTAAGTCCATTGTCGGATGTGGTGTTATGGACGGCATTGGGAGTATGTTCAGTGTAGGAGATCATAAAAGTCATCGTTGAGTCGATCATCTTTTTTTCCGTGGGGGCGTGCACACAAATTAGTGTGATATTCCCCAGTGTACCCTTGATGTGGTCTGTTATGAAGCGTTCGTTTATATGCCGAAAGCTTAAGACTTCTTACCTAAGTCTACCTCGGATAACAGATCTGCACCCAAATACGCGCTGCTTGTATTCTTGTATCAATTAACGTAATAGATATCACAGTTTTTGCCTGGTCCAGGGTCCAGGGTCTTTTCCAATTGATTGCCCACACCTGGCCTGTTGAGGGACCACACATTCGACGTGCAGACTCGTAAATACTTATTGCGTTTGCAGGGGTCGTCAGCATTGAAATCGTCCGTATCCGAGGCTTGTTGTTGATAGGTTGGTCGCTGCACACATTAGTTCACTGTCCGGCAGATGCCTGGGAAGCTACCTAGAAGGGGCCACTCGGAGGCTGTTTGTCAACTTAGATTGAGCAGGGACAGAGATCGAAGCTGGTTTTTGCCATGTTAAGCATGATCAGCTTCTTTGCTCTGCTTGCTAGAGTTGCGTAACACACGTACACGTCCTTTTAGATTATTGGTTAGTGGCCAATACTTACTTTCTTAGGTGGCGCTACAGTCCGTGGTGAACCTGGGCCTCAACCAACAAGCGTCTCCAGCCGACACGGTCTTTGGCCAGCTGTTTCCAGTGCCGCACGCCCAGTTGGTTGAGGTCCCCTTCCACCTGCGTGCGCCACTGATGATGCGGCCGTCCTCTGCCGCGCCTTCCCTCCGGAGTGGATTCGAAGACTTTTCGGGTCGGAGCTGTATCTTCCATGCGCTCAACATGGCCTAGCCAACTTAGACGCTGTATCCGCAGACGTCGTACCAGGCCGATGTCGCTGTACAACCCGTACAGTTCTTCGTTATATCTTCTCCTAAATACACCGTTTGAACAAACGGGACCGTAGATAGTGCGCAGAATTTTCCTCTCGAAACGACCAAGGGCATCTTCATCCGCTTTTGTTAAGGTCCAAGCCTCTGCGCCGTAAAGGAGGACTGGGATGATCAAGGTCTTACATAGTGTCACCTTGGTTTTCCGAGAGAGGGCTCTACTTCTCAATTGCCTCTTGAGCCCAAAGAAACAGCGGTTGGCAAGAGTGATTCCGCGTTTTATCTCAGCGCTGGTGTTGTTGTCGCTGGTCATCAGTGAGCCAAGGTAGACGAATTCCTTGACCACTTCAAAGTTATATCCGCCCATGGCGACGTTCTGGCCAATACGTCGGTGTTGTCCGTCTCTTTTAGATGAAAGCAGATATTTGGTTTTACCCTCATTAACCTTGAGACCCATCTTAGCCGCTTCTACCTCAATGCTCACGAAAGCCTCATTGGCGTCTTGCTGTTTTCGTCCAATTACGTCAATATCGTCGGCGTACGCAAGCAATTGCGTAGACTTGAAATAAATCGTACTTCTTGCGTTGGCCAGTGAGTCTTGCACGATCTTTTCAAGCACGATGTTGAAAAAGTCGCACGACACCGCGTCGCCCTGTCTAAATTCTTTTTTAACATCAAAAGTCTCGGTTTGCTCATTACCGACCTTAAAGGAGCAGCGAGAATTCTCCATTGTCATCCTGCACAGTCGGACGAGTTTGGCAGGGATGTTAAAGCTAGACATGGCTTTGTACAGCTCGTCTCTATATACGCTGTCATACGGGGCCTTGAAATCGACGAAGAGGTGGTGAGTGTCGATTTGGTATTCCTGGGTCTTCTCCAAGATCTGCCGTAGCGTAGATATCTGGTCTATTGTGGATTTACCTGGCCTGAAACCACACTGATAAGAGCCGATCAGGTTATCCACAAACGGTTTCAGGCGTTCACACAATACGGCAGAGAAGATCTTATATGCGATGTTAAGGAGACTTATTCCCCTATAGTTGGCGCAGTTATGGGGGTCTCCTTTCTTATGGACCGGGCAAACGATGCTGAGATTCCATTCGTCGGGCATGCTTTCCTCCGACCATACCTTGCAAATGAGATGGTGCATGCACCTTACCAGCTCATCTCCAGCCACCTTAAAAAGCTCAGCAGACAGGCCGTCTGCGCCAGGGGCTTTATTAGACTTAAGTCTTGATATCGCTATTTTGACTTCGCCTAGGTCGGGTGGACTCAATTCTGTTACTTCGTGGTCCATTGCGAATGGCTCGTTCTGCCTGACAGCGGTATCTTGTCTATCATCGCCGTTATACAGTCTGCAGAAGTGGTCTATCCAAATCCTCAGCATCGACTGCGACGTGTCGCAGTTTTTCATCCGTTTTTTGCCTGGTCCATCCCATTGCACTTCTTGGAGTGCGGTTATATCTGCTTTATAGCAGTTGAGGGTTTGCCCCAATTGATCGCCTGCACCCGGTCTGTTAAGGGACCTCACATTCCAGGTGCAGACTCTCAAGTCCGTTAGTCGTTTGCAGGGGTCGTCAGCTTTGTATCCGTCCGTATCCGAGGCTTGTTGTCGTTTCGGAACAAGTAGGTTTTTACGTGATAGGGATGTTACCCCTAAGCACAACCCCCAACCTGGAGGGCCAGGTTCCTCTTTCCCCAGGAACAAGGGTTGGGTCGCTGCACACATTGGTTCTCTACCTGGCGGGTGCCAGGGTAGCCATCCAGGGGGGCCACGCGGAGGCTGTGTGTCAACTTGGATTGAGCAGGGACAGAGATCGAAGCTGGCGTTTGCCATGTTAAACGCGATCAACTTCTTTGCTCTGTTTGCTCGCTCCCTCCCTCCCTAGTGGCTAATACATAAAGTATTTTATAAGCTGTGAGTTGTGTTTTACACTTAGAACAGGTCCTAAGTGGTCTCCCACTTTCGATACAATTATTCTCCAAACATCAATGGTAAGTCATTGACAGGCAACACATACGAGTACCGACCGATTTACTTTTCATTTTGCGCCAACATACGTAAATCATTCCGTTTGCCTCTCTCCAGTCGCACTTGAGCTTATTCACCAGTCGTATATGCAATACATTAGTCGCAAAAACATCAACTTTCATCTACATCTTTCCAATCGTTCGCAATCAGATTTTCATTTCAAATCTAACACTACCATGCACCACCTACCGCGAATAATCAGTGGATGACTGTCATTAACTGCACGATCGTTGTTCACCCTTTGCGGTCGCTTTTATAACCACGTAACCGAATTATTGTATTTCCGTCGTCCATATATAGTAGATCACTGTGCCATGCTGGGGCTTCCATAACATCGTCTACGAAAGTGAAATTTAATAATTTCTTTTTTCGCCAATAAGACCATCGTCAGGTGCTTTGAGGTCAGATGAATCTTCATATCAACACTCGTAACAGTCTAAGAGGGTTATTATATCGCACTTTTTGTCCCGATTTCTGAAGCATGCAAGCTGGCATTGTTGTCCGTGAGAGTTTGGACAAAAAACAGCCGGATGTTGGAGCCATGATCACTCGCAACAATACCCTTAATAGCTTAATCCCATTCGTCTAATCGTCCATAACCAGCTACACAAAAGAAAGTCTTCCAATAGCTACTGCTTCAGAACACGAACACCATTGACTTCATTTCCATGATCGCGCACGACGCCACAAAAGGAAAGAAAGATGCATAAGGCGACAGGGCAGAGGCAAGAAGTGTCATTCGACAATGTGGCTTTAAATTATTTCAATTATTACGGTCTTCTTCATCTACCTACCTATGTACTATACTCATTGGTGATGAGCATCACTTCGATGGAGTGCCAAGCACATCATCATCGTCATCATCTGAACTCATTACACAACCGATACGATCGGCTTCACTACGACCATAGCGTGTGCGCGCATCACATAGTGGTCGCGAAATGCATTATGCAACAATCTCGGATTGTTCGTTGGTTAAACTAGTTTCTTGCATCCCATCTTCTTGTTAGATGTAAAGGAAAAGTAAAAGTTCTTGTCGATTTTATCTGGAGCTTGCTGGTCTGTGATTGGAATGGCATATGCAATCACTCATGGCATGGGCTTGGGAAGATGCGTAGATTCTTTATTTTTGAACTCTGAAATCAGCGGTTGGGATGTGTGCAAAATGTGGTAAAATGGTATGAGTTGTCTGTTTGTATCTAATCGGGTGCGGGCATTGAGTTACACAATTTGAGCAGTCAGAAAAGGAAAAGGTCTCAGCTGGAAGCATTGAGGCATGTCGTTCCATTCTTATTTACGTGATTTAGTGACCCCCACGAGATGTTTAATTTTTGTTTTTTGCTGATAAGATCTAAATGTGAAGATCCTTATGACTTTAAGAGCGGTTACTTACTTACTTATCAGGCTTGCGATCCATGGAGGATCTGAGCCTAAGCTATAGCTGCCTTCCATCCTTGACGGTCCCGGGCACGCTGCTTCCAGCTGTCAAGACCAAGATGTCAAGGTTCGGTCTTCCTCTTCTTCTCGAACCAAGAGGCTCGGAGTCGAAGACCCTCTTAGCTGGAGCGTTGATGTCCATGCGCTCGATGTGGCCGAGCCAGTACAGTCGACGGATCCTTGCCTTCCGGACTACATCCACATCTTGGTACAGCTCGTAGAGTTCGCGGTTGTGTCTTCTTCTCCATTCACCTTCCTCACAGACAGGACCAAATATCCAGCGCAGAATTTTTCTTTCGAAAGAACCCAAAATCAGCTCCGCTGTCCTGCTTTCGGCTCCGTACAGCAAGACTGGCAGAATGAGCGTTTTGTAAAGCATGACTTTAGTCTTTCGAGTGAGGAGTTTTGACCCCAGTTGTTTGGACAAGCCGAAGTAGCAGCGGTTGCCAAGGGCGATTCTATGCCGGATCTCCACTGTGGTGTCATTTGTGGAATTTACGTTTGTCCCGAGGTAGACAAGCTCCTTAACTACCTCGAAATTGTAGCTGTCAATTGTTATATTTTGTCCCAGGTGGTGAGCGACGGATTGGTTTTTGCTTGACAGCATGTATTTCGTCTTGTCCTCATTGATCTTAAGGCCAACTCGTTTCGCCAGTTCTTCAATCGCCGTGAATGCTTCCACAATGCCACGGCGAGAACACGCGATGATGTCGACATCATCCGACTTGTAAAAGATAGTGCCTTCCCTGTTGACGCCTGCCCGTCGCACTATCTGCTCCAGCACCAGGTTGAAGAAGTCACACGACAGCGCATCTCCTTGCCGAAATCCGGTGCATGTTTCGAATGGTTCCGATGTCCTAGAACCGAGTTGCACGGTGCATCGCGTGTTTTTAGCGTGGCGCGACACAACTGGATCAATTTTACCGGGATCCCGAATTCGGCCATCGCACCAAACAGTTCTTCACGATGAATGCTGTCGTATGCGGCTTGGAAATCGATGAAAAGATGGTGTGTATCGATTCGAAACTCGTTGGTCTTTTCCAGGATTTGTCGAAGTGTGAACATTTGGTCTATAGTTGATTTGCCGGGCCGGAAGCCGCACTGGTAGCTGCCGATTAGTGCGGTGCAAAATGGTTTTAGACGTTCACGCAATACGCTGGACAGGATCTTGTATGCGACATTGAGCAGGGATATACCTCTATAGTTCTTGCAAGAGATAGGATCGCCTTTTTTGTGGATGGGGCATATAGAGCTGGTATTCCACGTGCGGTTTCACGTTTAGAACTGTCTTATGACTAAGAGTGTCCAGGTAGAGTATGATAGTCTCTGAAGGCGATGAAGCGGATTAAAATTAAAACAAAAGGAAAGAGGTGTCGAAAGGGCTTTTCGTTTTTGTCAAGGATTCTATTCAGCTCATGACCAACGATCTAGCAGGTAGTAGTGAAAAAGTGAAAAGCTATTTCGTTTGGTAAGGCTGTCATTTACCTCTGAATGTATTTACTTATTCTTCTTCTTCTTAGTGGGCGCTACAGTTCGGGGTGAACCTGGGCCTCTACCAACATGCCCCTCCAACTAGCACGATCTTTCGCTAGCCATTTCCATTGCCGCACACCCAGTTGGCTGAGGTCCCCTTCCACCTGTGTGCGCCATCTTAAGTGCGGCCGTCCTCTGCTTCTTCGTCCCTCGGGGTTGGATTCAAAGACTCTCCGGGCTGGAGCTGTGGTGTTCATTCGCTCTACATGGCCCAGCCATCTTAGGCGTTGAATCCGTAGACGCCTGACTAGGCTTATGTCGCTGTACAGCCCGTAAAGTTCGTGGTTGAATCTTCTCCTCCATCCCCCGCCTGCGTTTATAGGCCCGAAAATAGGCAAAATCTTTCTCTCGAACCGACCAAGGGCCTCCTCATCCGCTTTTGATAGTGTCCATGCTTCTGCGCCGTACAACAGGACCGGGATGATAAGAGTCTTATTTAGAGTCAACTTTGTCGTTCGGGAGAGGGCTCTATTACTCAGTTGCCTCCTGAGCCTGAAGAAACAGCGATTGCGTTTTGATCTCGTTTTTATTTATTTTTTTTTTTTTTTTAAATTTGCGCGCACTCAAGGTCTAGTAACCTTATTATGTCGGCGACACAGTGTGGGCAGAAGGTAGAGAGGAAGAGGAATAGGGGAGATGCCGATGGACATTGATCTTTAATGCTTGCATGTTGCATTGAGGGGGGAAAACCGAATCCGGCAGGGAGTTCCAGATTCGTGTGGTTCGGTTAATGAAAGATTCTCTATATTTGACAGTACGTCCGGAAGCGGGCTTCAGAGTATATTGGTGAGCATTCCTAGAGAGACGTGTATTGCGGGAGAAATGTTGAAGGGGCGGAATGCAACTGGCTATTTCGTCAGAGCATTTTTGGTGGTAGTAACGATAAAACAGGGAGAGGTAGGTAACATTCCTACGGTGTTCCAGAGAGTCTAATGTTTTGGTAATGCTGGAGTCACCTATCAGTTTTATGGCTCGTTTTTGTATTCTGTCTAGTAGGTGCAGTGAGGTCTTGGAAGCACCGGACCAGACATGAGCGTTATACTCTAATTTGGGGCGAATGAACGCCTTATAGATTGTAGCCAGGTCTAAGGATGAGAAATATTTCTTGCATCTGTATAAGAAGCCTAGGCATTTCGCAGCATTCTTGGCGACACTGAATATATGGTCGCTCCAATTAAGATTGTGAGCAACGCTCATACCCAGGATGGAAAGCTTTTCAGTTTCTGAGATGCAAGTGCCATTCATGGATAATGGCTGCGGGTTAGTTATACGCTTTAACGACAAGAGACAGCATTGTGTTTTGGAAGCATTCAATTCCACCCTATTGTTTTTACCCCATTGGATGATGCTGTCGATATCGGAATTTAATGAGCTTAACATACGCTGTCGCTCACTATCTACAACCGAAGTGCAGGGTCGTAAACTGATGAACGAATAGGAGAAGCTGAGGGTACTGTCGTCAGCGAAGGAGTGAATTGGATTAGAAGTAACAGACAAGAGATCATTTATAAAAAATAAGAAAGAGTGTCGGAGACAAAACGGAGCCCTGGGGAACACCAGCATTTACAAAGTGAGTATCAGACTTGAATCCGTCCAAAACAACTTGAATTGAACGATTCGAAAGGTAGCTTCTAATCCATTGAAAGAGAAACTCATCGATCCCGCATTTTCGACAAAAGGGCTTCATGCCAAACCCTGTCAAATGCTTTCGAAATATTCTGTGCAACAATTTTGCTTTCACCTGCTTGATGAAGCGAATGATTCCACTTTTCAGCGAGATATGCCATCATATCACCAGTGGATCTGTTGCTGCGGAAACCGTATTGGCGGTCATTGAGGAGTTTCCGTGATTCAATATATTTCATAAGCTGACGGTAAATCAGCGTTTCCATGACCTTGGAAAGAAGGGACGTTAGGGCAATGGGTGGGTAGTTGGAGGGAGAAGATGATTCGCCTTTTTTGGGTATAGGCTGGACAAATGCTGTTTTCCACCTACTCGGAAAGAGCCCAGAGGTGTAGGAAAGGTGAAAAAGCTTACGCAGTGGTTTCGCCAGCGTAGAAGAACACCTCTTCAGAACTATTGGGGCAATACCATCTGGACTAGCGGATTTGTGTATGTCGAGGTCTTTAAGAACCCTTGCGACTGTACGAGTGCGGAAGTGGATTAGTCCCATGGTGGAATTGACGCACTCTAGTACAGGCGGAGGCAAAGTACAAGCTGGCTGCTGAGAACTGGTTGCGAAATGGGCAGCAAGTAGGTTAGCTTTGTCTAAGGGGGTGACAGCTGGAATGTCATTGAGGATGAGCGTCGGTATAGACGACTTAGTTGAGTTTTTTACGTTTTTTACAAACGACCAGAAACTTTTGCTACCTTTGGGACATTGAAGGATTTTACGCCTTAATTTTTGGTCGGATTGGAATTTAATCCGTCGAATGTGGGTGTTGCAGTCTTTGTACTTTTTTCGGTTTTCCTCAGAACTGTTTGCCTTGTAGGCCCGAAAACTTAGCTCCCTGAGCCTAATGGCCTCTTTGCAGCTCGAGTCAAACTACGTATTATCCTTAGGCCTGGTGCTTTTAATCTTGCTGGGAATAAAATTTGCCATGCCGATTCGGATAATGTTTACGATAGTATCAGTTGCGGCGTCGTTTGTGTCTTTGATGAATTAGTCCTAGCTGCAAACCTTTTTTCACATCGTTGCTGTCAAGTAAGATAATTGATTTGAATTCAATGGACACTTTGATGATCAACTATATCTCACCATGAAGATAGTACATACATAGTATCTTTCGTATTTATATATACAGATGGCACGGAACCCTTCGGTTTTTTAGCGCCTATTTTCCTGCATGCTTTGTGCAATTCCTCCGTCGTTATTTGCGGCATCCGGTCCATTCTAGTATCCCTACAATTCATAGTTATCTAAGCTAATATGTGTCTTACCATTATAGTAAAAAATAGCGGTCATCTCCATTACTTTATTGAGAAAAATGCAAGCATGAAACGTTATAGAAATATTAATATTAATTAGTACGTCGCCAGAAGTATCTTAGAATTACAATTTAAATATTTGATTAAAATGCTTTGAGCTGAATATACATAATTCGATTTTGGTTAACGAATAACTCCGAAATGGCAGCAAAGATGCTTGGATAAGATATGTGGAAATATTTTTCCTTTTTGTGGCCCGAATTGCGATGTCTCCAAAGCACTTAACGTCATTGGTAATCAGCTATTCAGTTGATCGCCTGGAAATAAAATGCTGTGGAAACACGAATAAAATTATTCCAATTGATTCCAGGTTTTGCACATTTAAGACCATGAAATGAATATTTGACGAAATTGGCAGAGCAACAATTATTCTAATGAGGAATGTGAGAAGAAAGACCAAGCCAACACAAAATAGTCATTATTATCGGTACGTCCCGAAGTCAACAAGAGGGAATGATGCCATGAATCGTTTATCAGTTCAAGCCCCATTAAGTCAGCCACAACAATCCAGTAAGAAGTAGGAGTGTCGATTCCGGTTGACACATTCTAAGCACGACGAATAAGCAAAATTCTCTTTAATGTTTGCATCAAAAAAGACACCATTGCTCAAAAAACAAAACAAAATCGTATATTTGAAGGAGACCTCAGCTAAATTAAGAGGTTGCTTTATGCCAAACGCCTGCCTAGACGATGTTAAGATAGCGATATCGAAACTTAAGTCTTATAAAGCTGCTGGGGCAGACGACCTCCCCGCTGAGCTGTTTAAAGCAGCTGGCGATGAGCTGGTTAGGAACATGCACCAACTCATCTGCAAGATATGGTCGGAAGAACGCATGCCCGATGAATGGAATCTCAGTATCGTTTGCCCGGTCCATAAGAAAGGAGACCCCTATGACTGCGCCAATTACAGAGGGATAAGCCTCCTGAACATCGCGTACAAGATCCTCTCTGCCGTACTGTGTAAGCGCCTGAAACCGTTCGTGGACAATCTTATAGGTTCCTACCAGTGTGGTTTCAGGCCAGGAAAATCCACGATAGACCAAATATTTACACTACGGCAGATCTTGGAGAAGGCCCATGAATTCCAGGTCGACACGTACCATCTTTTCGTCGACTTTAAGGCCGCGTATGACAGTGTTCATAGAGACGAGCTATACAGAGCCATGTCATGTTTTAACTTTCCTGCCAAACTCGTCAGACTATGCAGGATGACTACTGAGAACTCTCGCTGCTCCATTAAGGTCGGGGGTAAACTAACCGACCCCTTTGAAGTTGAAAAAGGTTTTAGACGGGGTGACGCACTGTCATGTGATTTCTGAAACATTATTCTTGAAAAGATCGTGCGGGACTCTGCGGCCAATAGAAGAGGTACGATCTACTTCAAGTCCACACAATTGCTTGCCTACGCAGATGACATTGACGTTATTGGACGTTAGAGGACGACCGCATTTAAGGTGGCACGCACAGGTGGAAGGGGACCTCAACCAACTCGGCGTGCGGCACTGGAAGCGGCTGGCCGAAGATCGGGCCGGCTGGAGAGGCTTGTTGGTTGAGGCCCTGGTTCACCCCGAACTGTAGCGCCATCAAAGTAAGTAAGTAAGTGTATGCCAAAAACTCGTACAGTCTAAAATTACTAGAGTTCGGATCCCGATAACACCAACGCCATCGAATGTTTATTTCGCGGCGTCCCTCCTCGGCGGGGTACTGGCAAAACCCCCCGCGCAGTGGGCGCTACAGTTCGGGGTGAACCTGGGCCTCAACAAACATGCCCCTCCATCTAGCACGATCTTTCGCTAGCCTTTTCCATTGCCGCACACCCAGTTGGCTGAGGTCCCCTTCCACCTGTGTGCGCCATCTTAAGTGCGGCCGACCTCTGCTTCTTCGTCCCTCGGGGTTGGATTCAAAGACTCTCCGGGCTGGAGCTGTGGTGTCCATTCGCTTTACATGGCCCAGCTTTCTTAGGCGTTGAATCCGTAGACGTCTGACTAAGCTCATGTCGCTGTACAGCCGTGTACAGTTCGTGTTTGAATCTTCTCCTCCATCCCCCGTTTGCGTTTATAGGCCCAAAAGTCACGCGCAAAATCTTTCTCTCGAACCGACCAAGAGCCTCCTCATCCGCTTTTGATAGTCTCCATGCTTCTGCGCCGTACAACAGGACCGGGATGATAAGGGTCTTATATAGAGTCAACTTTGTCGTTCGGGAGAGGGCTCTATTACTCAATTGCTTCCTGAGCCGTTTGGGATGATGCAGCGAGCATTCTCCAAAGTCATCCTGCATAGTCTGACGAGCTTAGCAGGTATGTCAAAGGTAGACATAGCATTGTATAGCTCGTCTCTGATTACTCTGTCGTATGCGGCTTTGAAGTCGACAAATAGGTGGTGAGTGTCGACTTGAAATTCATTGGTTTTTTTTCCAGTATCTGCCGTAGTGTGAAGATTTGGTCGATGGTGGACTTCCCTGGCCTGAATCCGCACTGATAAGGACCTATCAGCTTATTTACAAAAGGCTTCAGGCGTTCACACGAAACGTCAGAGAAGGTTTTGTAGGCGATGTTAAGAAGACTTATTCCTCTGTAGTTGGCGCAATCAGAGGGGTCTCCTTTCTTGTGGATCAGGCATAGGATGCTGAGACTCCATTCCCCGGGCATGCTTTCCTCTAACCTTATCTTACGGATGAGCTGGTGCATGCTCCCAACCAGGTCATCCCCAGCTACCATGAAGAGCTCAGCAGACAGTTCGTCTGCGCCAGCACTTTATTCGAATTGAGCTTCGATATGGCAATCTTAACTTTGTCGAGTTCAGGAGGACAGAATTCTCTGCGGTCGTCGTCGATTAGAAATGGGTCATTCTGCCTAACAGCGGTATATTGAGCAACATCGCCATTATACAGTCTGCAGAAGTGGTTTTTCCATATTCTCAGCATCGACTGCGGTTCTACTACTAGGTCTCCGTTCTCCTCCCTGCAGGCTTCCGTTCTGGCTTTATAACCTTGGCATGTTCGCTTTATCTGTTGATAAAACTTTCGAACGTCACGCCTGCCTTCTTCTATCATCTGAGAAGCTGTTCTTTTATGCAGCGAGGCCTTATACACATCCTGCTTCGCTGTATGAATCCTCCTGCACTCGTCATCGAACCAGGTGTTTCTTTGTGGTGGAGCCTTGAAACCCAAAACTTCGGATGCAGAGCTTTTCAGGGCTTGTTTGCAAAGGCTCCACTGCTGTTCTATTGATAGTGGGGAGGATCCAGGTGTATTGGAGAGCTTAAAGGAGACGCGATCGGCAAAAGGACGAGCGGTTTCTGGCGATAGTAGCTTTCCGAGGTCATAACTTTGTATTCTTACTCTACTCCGTTGCGTTCGTGATATCCGTATGCGCATCTTGGCTACTACAAGATAGTGGTCCGAGTCGATGTTAGCCCCTCGGAAAGTTTGAACCCGAAGAATAGTGGAGGAGTGTCTGACGTCGATCGCGATGTGATCAATCTGGTTGGTAGTCGATTGATCAAAAGACCGCCAGGTGCCTTGGTGTATATCGAGGTGCGGGAAGCGCGTACTGGCTAGAAGGAGATTTCGCCCCGTAGCAAGATCAATCAGCCTGTGGCCGTTATCGGAGGTGGTGTCGTGTAGGCTATGTTTGCCGATGACTCTTTCCAAGATGCTTTCCTTACCCAGCTTAGCATTAAAGTCTCCTAGTACAATTTTGATGTCATAGCTGGGACATTGGGCATACGTTCTGTCTAGGAGATCGTATAACTCACCTTTGGCGGAGACATCCTTGTCTTCCGTGGGGGCGGGGACGCAGATCAGGCTGATGTTAAAAATTTGCAATATTGGCCGTTCCGAAATGTTCCTACCTACCTTTCCTATTTATTTGATCTGCAATGGACGCTCCCTTTTCGGTGCGCAAAAAAGAGTTAAAAGTTAACATTTTTACAGGAAAGTGTGTCCAAGTAACTTTCTCTAAGAGCAAAATAAATACCTTCCTGTTGTCTTGATAAAACATCAATTAAGGACTTCTAACCTAGCTTCAAATAAGTTAGATATGTTGCACGTACTATAACAATATGTTGAATAGTGATTCCCATTTCATTGGATATCTTGTTGCCATCGGTCCACTTTCATGAAGGAAGATGTATAAAAACGACGTTTATTCACAACTCTTTTACCTCGTCGACATGGTATTTTACGACCATGTCAAGTCGCACATTGTGTCATCGATTCACGATCTCTAAAGTTTATTGCGGATCATGTATCTATTCCGCGTTTCCATGGTTTCGCCGACGGGTGTGTTCGATTTGGGCAAAGTAGGATCAATAACATTTAGATACACGTGTTATAAAATTAATATAATCAATTCGTTCATAAATGGTTCCAATGTTATGTAATTTTATTTCATCTCTCCTAGGTAAAGGTAATAAAAATTCAGTCATTTTAGGGGAAACGATCTCTTACATTCATTCATGCAGCGTTAGTGCAATTATTAATTCAACAAGCGTAAGACTTCAGAGGAACATAAGGTCAAACTATTTGGCTAATTCCATTGCATATACATTTGCCATGTTTACGTTCGTTGTTAATGTTATCGGACTACCCGACGTTATTCATAGGAATTGGTTACTTTTTACAAAGCAATTTCGTCTTTTAGTCAATTGGTCTCATTCCAAAACCATTTGACCCCGATATCACTCCAGTATGCATTGGTTTCGATCCGTATCAAGTATAATTTCTTAACATCAGCCTGATCTGCGTCCACGCCCCCACGGAAGACAAGGATGACTCCGCCAAAGCTGAGTTATACGATCTCCTAAACAGAACGTATGCCCAATGTCCCAGCTATGACATCAAAATTATACTAGGCAAACATAACCTACACGACACCCCATCCGATAACTGACACAGGCTGATTGGTCTCGCTACGGGGCGAAATCTCCTTCTAGCCAGTACGCACTTCCCGCACCTCGATATACACAAAGGCACCTGGCGGTCTTTTGATCAATCGACCACCAACCAGATTGACCACATCGCGATCAACGTCAGACACTCCTCCACTATTCTTCATGTTCGAACTTTCCGAGGGGCTAACATCGACTCGGACCACTATCTTGTTGTAGCCAAGATGCGCTTACGGATATCACGAACGCAATGGAGTAGAGTAAGAACACAAAGTTATGACGTCGGAAAGCTACTATCGCCAGATACCGCTCGTGCTTTTACCGATCGCGTCTCCCTTAAGCTCTCCAATACACATGAATGCTCCACACTATCAACAGAACAGCAGTGGAGCCTTTGCAAACAAGCTCTGAAAAGCTCTGCATCCGAAGTTTTGGGATTCAAGGCTCCACCACGAAGAAACACCTGGTTCAATGACGAGTGCGGGAGGATTCATACAGCGAAGCAGGATGTGTATAAAGCCTCGCTGCATAAAAGAACAGCTCGTGAGCTCTACGAGTTCAAAAGAAGGGAGGAGCATAAGCTTCTCAGAAGAAAGAAGAATGAGCACGAGAAGCGCGCGATTGAGGATTTGGAGGGGTGTTACTGCAGGCGTGACGTTCGAAAGTTCTATCAACAGATAAAGCGAACATGCCAAGCTTATAAAGCCAGAACGGAAGCCTGCAGGGATGAGAACGGGCACCTAGTATTAGAATTTCATTCGATGATGAGAATATGGAAAAACCACTTCTGCAGACTGTATAAAGGCGATGTTAGTCAATATACCGCTGTCAGGCAGAATGATCCATTTCTAATCGATGACGACCGCAGAGAATTCGGTCCCTCTGACCTCGACGAAGTTAAGATTGCCATATCGAATAAAGCTGTTGGCGCAGATGAACTGTCTGCTGAGCTCTTCAAGGCAGCTGGTGACGAACTGGTTAGGAGCATGCACCAGCTCATCTGTAAGATGTGGTCAGAGGAAAACATGCCCGAGGAATGGAGTGTCAGCATCGTTTGCCCGATCCACAAGAAAGGAGACCCCTCTGACTGCGCCAACTACAGAGGAATAAATCTTCTTAACATCGCCTACAAAATCTTCTTTGCCGTTTTGTGTGAACGCCTGAAGCCTTTTGTAAATAAGCTGATAGGTCCTTATCAGTGCGGATTCAGGCCAGGGAAGTCTACCATCGACCAAATCTTTACACTACGGCAGTTACTGGAGAAAACCAATGAATTTCAAGTCGACACTCACCACCTATTTGTCGACTTCAAAGCCGCATACGACAGCATAATTAGAGGCGAGCTATACAACGCTATGTCTACCTTTGACATACCTGCTAAACTCGTCAGACTATGCAGGATGACTTTGGAGACTGCTCGCTGCTCCATCCGAAACGGCTCAGGAGGCAACTGAGTAATAGAGCCCTCTCCAGAACGACAAAGTTGACTCTATAAATGACCCTTATCATCCCGGTCCTGCTGTACGGCGCAGAAGCTTGGACACTATCAAAAGCGGATGAGGCGGCCCTTGGTCGGTTCGAGAGAAAGATTTTGCGCGTGATTTTCGGGCCTATAAACGCAGACCAGGATGGAGGAAAAGATTCAACCACGAACTTTACGGGCTGTACAGCGAGTCTAGTCAGGCGTCTACGGATTCAATACCTAAGATGGCTGGGCCATGTAGAGCGAATGGACACCACAGCTCCAGCCCGGAGAGTCTTTGAATTCAACCCCGAGGGACGAAGAAGCAGAAGACGGCCGCACTTAAGATGGCGCACACAGGTGGAAGGGGACCTCAGCCAGCTGGGTGTGCGACAATGGAAGAGGCTAGCAAAAGATCGTGCCAGTTAGAGGGGCATGTTGGTTGAGGCCCAGGTTCACCCCGAACTGTAGCGCCCGTTAAGAAGAAGAAGATTGGTTTCGTACCTCTCTTTTTAGGGTTCCGTACCCAGAGGTAAAACGGAACCCTATTACTAAGACCTCGCTGTCCGTCTGTCCGTCTGTCTGTCACCAGGCTGTATCTCATAAACCGTGATAGTTAGACAGTTGAAATTTTCACAGATAATGTATTTCTGTTGCCGCTACCACGACAAATACTAAAAAGAGAAAATGAATGTTTAAGGGGGGCTCCCATACAACAGACATGATTTTCATCCAAAAAATCCTGCCTGCAACCAAGATCTGTCTCTTCCATATTTATATATACAGATGGTCCGGACCCCTTCCTGCGCGAGTCCGACTCGCACTTGGCCGGTTTTTTTCATACAAACTAGATTACTTTGTTCCATCGAAAAAAAAAATGCTCTAGTGGTCCTGCTGTTAATAATCTCCATCGTACTGAAAGTACGAGTACTGGGTTACGAGCTTAATAGTCACAACATCCATATATCTAATTGGATCTTCCTTAATCAATCTCACTTAAGCTATTGTCTAATGGGTTACCACTACTATACAGGAAAGGGGTTATCAATATTTAAACTCGTCTGCTTATCTAACAATGACCATCATCGAGACGAACAATTTTAAGCAGACCCTGCTTACTATTACCGGTAAGCTAACTTGTACAGTATATCTTACATAATTCGATTATTCTGTTTTCATTTTCAGGCATCTCTTTGCCCTAACAGAAAAAGAAAGAAGTATCTTTCATAGTAGCTTGCAAATATCTCTTTCGAAACAATCATTTATCTCCTCACACGCGTGTGCACTTGTTGCATTATTAGCCATCGATTTGGAAAGATGCTTATATATCTATAATGACTACACACTTAGTCGAAATTGCCTTCGGCACTTGAAGCGTAAACGGTCATTAAAAGTGTCAAAATCTGTGTGTTTTCCACCCTTGATTGATGTGCAGCTCACAGCATTCCAATTTTCAGATCATTTGTCATTCCGAATTGCGATTCAAACAAAAACTGAATTTGTGTTCGACTGTTTTTTGTTTTTGAAGAGATGAGGTGGCTAGCTAAGTTGCTTACGGCAGCAGATAGATGGATTGCGCTATGCTGTTATTAACTTCCCAGTGGGAAGTTATTGTAATGGGGCCGATTTTGCGAATTCCAAATTTCGACATATCTCCACGTTTCAAGGTCACCAAAATCCAAATCCAAGGTGTTTATAGAGATGACTATGAGTGTGTATGCACGTATGTGCGTAAGTGCGCATGTGCCTACCGAAATTTTGGATTCGATTGTCTCGAGAACCAAAGATGATATTGACATGAGATGCATTCCACTTAGAACTGAGGATGTTTTCAGCAAAATCGGTCCAGCCGTTCTCCATTAGAAATTAAATAACTGAAAAATAGGGAACAACACGCGGTACTCCCAAGCGGTCTTCCATTCAAGAACTAAGCGCACCCGACACTGGTTGATTGCGGTGACCGAACGAATACCGATACATAGGAGATTGCTTGGACCGCGTTGTGGTTGGGTAAGGAAATGCATACTCATGAGCTGTTCGTGAGTGTGCACTACTCAACGAGCAATTATTAAACACACGCGCTCATGAGTAATTGGCTGTGAGCAGTTTTATTTTCGCTTACGGATACGGGTGTGTGTGCATTTATGGAAACGCACCCCTGTGCGCACTTCATATGTCCGTAAAGAGAACGCCAACCTATTTGCACTCTGTAGGGTGGGTTCTGTTTAACACACGTGTGAGTGCGCACATGGAGTAAGTTTCCATAAATGCACAGAGAAATAGCGACTGGAACACTCTTCCAGGTTGTTTCAGGTCACTGCGGAGCCAAGGTAGACGAAGTCCTTAACTACCTCGAACTTATATCTGCCTATACAAACGTTCCGGCCGAGACGTCGGTGGTGAGCGTCCTTTTTTGATGAAAGCATATATTTAGTTTTGCCCTCGTTTACCGCCAGACCAACTTTCGCCGCCTCCATCTCAATACTCGCAAACGCCTCATTGACATCTCGCTGTGATCTACCTATTATGTCAATATCGGTCGGCGTATGCAAGGAGCTGCGAGGATTTGAAATAGACTGTGCCTCTTGTATTGGCCAGTGATTTTTGCACAATCATTTCCAATATGATGTTGAAGAAATCACACGACAGCGCATCGCCCTGCCTAAATCCTTTTTTGACATCAAAACTATCGGTAAGTCATCCTGCATAGTCTGACGAGTTTAGCAGGTATGTCAAAGGTAGACATAGCGTTGTATAGCTCGTCTCTAATTACGCTGTCGTATGCGACTTTGAAGTCGACAAATAGGTGGTGAGTGTCGACTTGAAATTCATTGGCTTTTTCCAGGATCTGCCGTAGTGTGAAGATTTGGTCGATGGTGGACTTCCCGGCCTGAATCCGTACTGATAAGGACCTATCAGCTTATTTACAAAAGGCTTCAGGCGTTCACACAAAACGGCAGAGAAGATTTTGTAGGCGATGTTAAGGAGACTTATTCCTCTATAGTTTGCGCAATCAGAGGGGTCTCCTTTCTTGTGGATCGGGCATACGATGCTGAGACTCCATTCCCTGGGCATGCTTTCCTCTAACCTTATCTTACGGATGAGCTGGTGCATGCTCCCAACCAGGTCATCCCCAGCTGCCTTGAAGAGGTCAGTAGACAGTCCGTATGCGCCAGCAGTTTTATTCGACTTGAGCTTCGATATGGCAATCTTCGTCGAGGTCAGGGGGACAGAATTCTCTGCGGTCTCCATCGATTAGAAATGGACCATTCTGCCTGACAGCGGTATATTGACTAACATCGCCGTTATACAGTATGCAGAAGTGGTTTTTCCATATTCTCAGCATCGACTGCGGTTCTACTACTAGGTGTCCGTTCTCCTCCCTGCAGGCTTCCGTTCTGACTTTATAACCTTAGCATGTTCGCTTTATCTGTTGATAAAACTTTCGAACGTCACGCCTGCAGTATCACCTCTCCAAATCCTCAATCACGCCCTTCTCGTGCTCTTTTCTCTTTCTTCCGAGAAGCTTTTGCTCCTCCCTTCTTTTTAACTCGTAGAGCTCACGAGTTGCTCTTGTTCTGTTATGCAGCGAGGCCTTATATGCATCCTGCTTCGCTGTGTGAATCCTCCTGCACTCGTCATCGAACCAGATGTTTCTTCGTCGTGGAGCCTTGAAACCCAAAACTACGGATGCAGAGCTTATCAGGGCTTGTTTGCAAAGGCTCCACTGCTGTTCTATTGATAGTGTGGAAGATTCAGGTGTATTGGAGAGCTTTGGGGAGACGCGATCGGTAAAAGCACGAGCGGTTTCTGGCGATAGTAGCTTTCCGACGTCATAATATCCGTAAGCGCATCTTGGCTACTACAAGATAGTGGTCCGAGTCGATGTTAGCCCCTCGGAAAGTTCGAACATCAAGAATAGTGGAGGAGTGTCTGACGTCGATCGCGATGTTATCAATCTGGTTGGTGGTCGATTGATCAATAGACCGCCAGGTGCCTTTGTGTATATCGAGGTGCGGGAAGCGCGTACTGGCTAGAAGGAGATTTCGCCCCGTAGCAAGATCAATCAGCCTGTGTCCGTTATCGGAGGTGGTGTCGTGTAGGCTATGTTTGCCGATGACTCGTTCAAAGATGCTTTCCCTACCCAGCTTAGCCTTGAAGTCTCCTAGTACAATTTTGACTAGGACTTACTAACAGTGCCTCAAGATGTTCGACTGCGGTGGCTCTTCCCGCTTTTGAGCAGGCCAGCATCCGTCGGATAGATGCTACCCCTACGAGGCCTTTGTTAGTCCTTTGCCATCCGATCTCCTAATATAATCATCTTTATTTGTAGCTGAATAGGCTAAGATTAGCCACTCGACGTGGCGTAGTGGTTAGTGTGTTGGACTCTGACGCACGATGAGCGAGTTCGGATCCCGATAACACCAACGCTATCGAATGTTTATTTCGCGGCGCCCCTCCTCGGCGGGGTTCTGGCAAAACCCCCCGTAGTATACTTGCCATGAAAAAGCTTCTCAACTCTCGCCGTTCGGAATCGGCATTAAACCGTAGGTCCCTTTCACCTGTGTGAAAAATAAATCACACACAACATGCGTGACTGAGAGAAGCTTGGCTCTGGTCCTTCATGGGCTGTAACGCCACCAAAGAAGAAGAAGAAGAAGAACTCGATATTCAGAAGCCACAGCGTAAATTGCCATTTCTTTAGGTCTATACATAGTCTCGTCGGTTGATGCAACCGACGAGGCGTACCAAAAGGCGCTGCAGAGGAAAACCAGGGCAGCGCAAGAAGAGTACCGAGCCACAAAAGAAAAGAGTCTTCGCAGCCTCCCAGCTCAAGGATATCGAGGAGTCTTGGGATAAACATAAAACACGAGCCTTTTACAAGAAAGCCAAAGGCCTTGCAGGAGGCTTCAAAAAGGGCACCCAGGCTCTTCGAAACTGCGAGGGTAATCTTGTCACCGACCCGCAGGGAATAGTGGATGTTTTCAAGCAGCACTTCCAGCAGTTGCTTAACGAGCATGACCAAGAGAGAGTGGTAGGGACCGAGGAAATCCCAACTCCAGCCACTGAAGTAGTACTCCCACCCAGCATTGAAGAAGTCGGCACAGCAATTCAGAAGCTGAAGAACATCAAGGCCGCAGGCTCAGATGGCTTGCCACCAGAGCTCTTCAAGGCTGGCGGCGATGTTCTGGTAGGGAGCATGCACCAGATCATCTGCAGAATTTGGGAAGATGAAAACATGCCCGACGACTGGAATACCAGCTCCATATGCCCCATCCACAAAAAAGGCGATCCTACCTCTTGCAAGAACTATAGAGGTATATCCCTGCTCAATGTCGCATACAAGATCCTGTCCAGCGTATTGTGTGAACGTCTAAAACCATTTTGCACCGCACTAATCGGCAACTACCAGTGCGGCTTCCGGCCCGGCAAATCGACTTTAGTCCAAATTTTCACACTTCGACAAATCCTGGAAAAGACCAACGAGTTTCAAATCGATACACACCATCTTTTCATCGATTTCAAAGCCGCATACGACAGCATTCATCGTGAAGGACTGTTTGGTGCGATGGCCGAGTTCGGGATCCCGGGAAAACTGATCCAGTTGTGTCGCGCCACGCTAAAAAACACGCGATGCACCGTGCAACTCGGTTCTAGGACCTCGGAACCATTCGAAACATGCACCGGATTTCGGCAAGGAGATGCGCTGTCATGTGACTTCTTCAACCTGGTGCTGGAGCAGATAGTGCGACGGGCAGGCGTCAACAGGGAAGGCACTATCTTTTACAAGTCCATCCAGCTGCTAGGATATGCGGATGATATCGATATCATCGTGTGTTCTCGACGTGGCATTGTGGAAGCATTCACGGCGATTGAAGAACAGGCGAAACGAGTTGGTCTTAAGATCAATGAGGACAAAACGAAATACATGCTCTCAAGCAAAAACCAATCCGTCGCTCACCACCTGGGACAAAATATAACAATTGACAGCTACAATTTCGAGGTAGTTAAGGAGTTTGTCTACCTCGGGGCAAACGTAAATTCCACAAATGACACCACAGTGGAGATCCGGCATAGAATCGCCCTTGGCAACCGCTGCTACTTCGGCTTGTCCAAACAACTGGGGTCAAAACTCCTCACCCGAAAGACCAAAGTCATGCTTTACAAAAAGCTCATTCTGCCAGTCCTGCTGTACGGAGCCGAAAGCTGGACGATAAGCAGGACAGCGGAGCTGATTTTGGGTTCTTTCGAAAGAAAAATTCTGCGCTGGATATTTGGTCTTTTCTGTGAGGAAGGTGAATGGAGAAGAAGACACAACTGCGAACTCTACGAGCTGTACCAAGATGTGGATGTAGTCCGGAAGGCAAGTATCCGTCGACTACACTGGCTCGGCCACATCGAGCGCATGGACATCAACGCTCCAGCTAAGAGGGTCTTCGAATCCGAGCCTCCTGGTTCGAGAAGAAGAGGAAGACCGAACCTCCGGTATAAAGACCAAGTAATCGCGGATGTAAGGCATCTTGGTCTTGACAACTGGAAGCAGCGTGCCCGGGACCGTCAAGGATGGAAGGCAGCTATAGCTCAGGCTCAGATCCTCCATGGATCGCTGGCCTGATAAGTAAGTAAGTATATATAGTCTACCTCTTAACATTCCACCATATTACTACCAAGTCTCAGTTCGAAAATATTCTAGCCATGACCGAACATTGCGACTGAACTCGGCAGACTGTCTATTATCTTTCTGCCACGATTACTACGTCATGAGAGTTTCACGCCACCTGTCTGTCTCCTGTCAGTCAAATCTCTTCCATAATTAAAAGGAATCCAATGTTGATTAATTTAATTGCAAGCAAATGAAATGCGCCACGCCCGCCTCCATTCGCCAGAACCTCTTGTAACCCGCCGAGTAATTATCCGCCTTTTGCGTCCCTTGCTATTTCCCAAGCCATCCTCCTTCGACAGGGTGACACCCCTGTCTTTCTATTCTTACATTTGCAATGTCGAACCTAATGAATGGGTACCACCAGGCTGTCATCATCATCACCTCATTCCGGCTACTGCCTGTGAGCAATATCTCCCATCCTCCCGTCACTCTTCCATCATTGAGCAATGAGTCGACTGAGTGATTCAAGTCATTATCTAGTTTGGGAACAAAAACAGAAAAAAACTGCAAAAGAAAAGAAGAGGACTTGCGTCATTTTAATTTATCTATGAGAAAGACGCTTCGAAATTGTTTATTCCAAAAACCGCCACTGTACACGATGGTGTACGTCTGCGCGGCACTCCGTCCCCTCAGCGATAATAACA
Source organism: Eumerus sabulonum (assembly GCA_951905685.1). NCBI lineage: Eukaryota > Metazoa > Arthropoda > Insecta > Diptera > Syrphidae > Eumerus > Eumerus sabulonum. The sequence goes on from OX645060.1 coordinate 16,329,893, forward strand.
CAGGAAGACCGCGACGGCCAAAAAGGGCCGTCAAAAAATGCCACAAGAAATTGGTGTGTGTGTTCTCTTAAGACAACACCGAAACGCGCATAACATAGTCGAAGAAGAAAAATTTGCATAGAGATCCACTTGACGGTGCCCGCCATTGCCCAAGAGTCGCGCAAGGCAAACAATTAAAATGTTTTGGAAGTGGTCTTACTTGCGGCTGCTAAGTTTCACGCCACAGAAGCAGTACTACTCCTCGAGGTGGTATGATGCGAGATAATCGCAATTTGCAACTGAGATACGTGCAGTGTCCGATTGACATGAAATGGACTGGCGGATGCGCGCTCTGTCCAGATGTCGATCCCGGGCGGGGGGGTTATGGCTTTGCGGCTTTTCACATAAGTAGAGAAAGTGTGGCAAACGCTAGCATCGAAACAACATCCACCCACGATCGTATCCAGAATCGTTGGTTTGAGTATACGAGTACGTATGTCACGTCACAACTGACAGATTGAAGATGTAATTCGGACAAACGAGGTTGCTAATCTTCCCTAAAGGTGTCCGGTACTGTAATTGTCCAAATGGATGGCTGTTTGATTGGTTCGCTTAGTTCGAGATGGCATTTCACGTGGAATCCATTTAGTGTCAGCGCGATGGCGTTGGAACTGACACGCGTTCGTCCCGCCAATCTGACGAGTAGCCTTCGCTCAATTGTGACCTAAACTGCTTTCGGTGTCGGTATCTCAACGAAATAGACATCAAAGTAAAAGCAAATGGTAATGAAGATATCTAAGGGAAGTACGAAGAAGAATCTAGAGATACGTACATGCTCCTCCCCCTTGCCTCGCGCCATCGCGTGCAGATGCTTGCGGATGGACCGCATTCGTATTCGTACTTGTCGAGTGGAATGATTAATGGAGCGAAGAAGATTTGCCTGTCGGTTCCTACACTCATTACATGTGATTTTGGTGCTTTTTTTGGAATTTAGCTTTTTGCTTCCTCTTATGCGAAATATGATCACCTCGTGAGGGTACGTAGGTATTGGAGCAGTGAGCACGACTTCACCTGTGCCAAAAACCTATGCTCTGGTATTCCTTACATCTTCACTCTTGTGTGCCTCAGATTCGGTAAAGTTTAGGTCAGAGTGTGTGACGCAATGGTTATAGGCTTGAGGCAGCTCACTTAACTGTTATTTGAGAAAGGCTTTGCGTAATTGCGGGTCTTCGTGTTTAGCCTAATTTTAAAAGGCGTTGTGTAAGCGTTGCAATCCTTTAATCAATTTGAGCTAATTGCGGCAGCTAACAGCAATATGATCGGAGTAGTGGCCATATGCAACGTCGGAGAAAGCACGTCAAGCAGCATGATGGCCATCTTCATTTGCGGAGATTGGCTCGAGGGTGATACATATGTGCGATATGCTATCTGAACAAATGCGCGTGCTCCTCTCGCTTATTGCTATAACAGTATGATAAGGTTTAAGGTAGATGGTCTGCTTATGCGTCGGTTTCACCTAGATCAGCAGGGGTCCATGTACATTTCTTTTTTTTTTTTTTTTTATATGAAGGGCTAGTGCTATCAATAGCAATGCGGTACTGCGACCTTTGCAGATCTATTGTGCCTGCTAGCGGATTTAGCCGAGTAGCCTCTCCACCTCCACAATGAAGTTGAGAATGCTTCTCGTAGGAGCCAGGGTGATCCCCTCAGGGGTCATAACTTCACTTAGAAGGATACGCTTCCTAAGATGGCAGAGAGCAGCACACTCACATAGTATGTGTTCTGCCGTCTCATCGTCCTCAAGACAGAGCCGACACCCAGTTTCAGACGAGGGACCAATTTTGTTTAAATGATATCTCAGACCGCAGTGTCCCGTTAGATAGCTGACAAGTCTTCTGATATCCATCCAATTGAGTTTGAGTATGTCAATAGGATGCTTGTTCAGGGGTCGTATAAGTCGTTTAGATTGACGGAGTCCCCGAACGCTGTTCCAAAAGGACAGGTGTTGTAATTTTTCCCACTTGTCTAAGAAGTAATTTATCTTAGACGCGGGAACGCCGCAGAATGGTTCCGGACCTATATACTTGTCACTTGCCAGGAAGGCAAGTTGGTCGGCAATTTCATTGCCCTTGATACCTTTATGGCCTGGCAGCCACCAAAGTTTAACATTGTTTCTTTTGGCGAGGTCTTGTAGGGCGTCATGGCATTCCTTGACCGTTTTTGAGTTCGTGCTGTACGAACCCAGCGCTTTAAGCGCTGCTTGGCTATCAGAGAGTATGTTGATGGTTACTCCTCTGATGCCAGTCTCAAGATTTAAATTTACGCATGTTAGGATGGCATGCAGCTCTGCTTGGAAGATGCTGGGACTTGTTCCCAGTGCCTTCGAGATTTTGCGTTTTGGTCCAAAGACGCCGGCCCCAACGCTGGAAGCCATCTTGAAGCCTACCGTGTACCACCTAAGGCCTTTGACATTTAGCAGGGGATCACTGTTTTCCCATGCTGAGCGGTTTGGGATTAGTATTTCAAATCTCTTGTCAAACGTGAAGTATGTGGCAATGCGTCCGAGACTGTAGTAATCATATCCAGCCACTTTTTTGATAAAAAGGTGCAGTGGAGCGAGTCCAATGAGTGCTTCTTGTGCTGCCGTAGGGCAGGATGGCATAGCGCCTGTGATGCCGAGACACGCTAGTCTCTGAAGGCGTTGAAGCTTAATAATAGTAGTTTTTTGCTCAACTTTTGTCCACCATACGGTGGACCCGTAAGTGACGATAGATCTTACTATCGCGGTGTATATCCAGTGTACTACCTTAGGTTTAAGTCCCCAGGTTTTACCGTAGGTGCGTCGGCAGGCCCACATGGCCTTAGTCGCTTTCATGAGTTCCAGTTGAGTCTGCGGTCTAGGTCAATACCTAGATACTTTACCTCCTCTGAAAATCCTATGCGTGTGCCATTTAGTAAGATTGAGCAGGGTTGTACCTTTCTCCTTTTTGTAAATGGGACTAAGATTGTCTTATTTGAGTTAATAGGTAACCCTTCTCTGCCGCACCAGTCAGAGATAAATTGGAGCGCAAGCTGCATGCGCTCACAGGCAGTGGCCTCGCACTTGCCCGTAACAATGACTACTAGGTCATCAGCATATCCGAATATCATATCCCAATATTCACTTTATAAATCGTAGGGTTCCCCAAGGCTCTGTTCTCACTCCCACACTTTTTCTACATGATCTCTTGTCTGTCATTTCTCATACAATTCACTTATACCTACGACCGGAGAAGGAATACTCCGTCGCTTGGCAGTAATATTGCTAAACCCAATTGTGACATCAATGATTTGTTGCCGGTTTAATTGAGAGTGACCGTGGAATCTGGGGGCACGGCAGTGCCCCTGCCAAGTCGAGCAAAAAAGCGGCACGGCCGTACCATCCTTTTCTCGTAACATAATAGGCCATTTTCGACCCCCTATAACTTCGTTGTGGATAGAACTAGAAGTCTGAATTTTCAGTAACCAAGCAAGCATTGCATAGACACGGTATATTTCAAATTTCATTCAATTTGAACCAGTAGTTTAAAAATTATAACTAGTCAAAGTTTCTTAATTTTGTCACTCACTGACTGACTCACTGACTGACTCACTGACTGACTCACTGACTGACTGACCGATCATCAAAAGTCTAAGGCACTTGGAAATCGCACTAAATAATCTAATTTAATATAATATGTATTACTTGTGAGACATATTGTGTTTTCATGCGATGGTCAGGCCAATCTATTTACTTAAAACATAAAAGATTTTGATATTGGTATGGTCACTATAAGATGTTGTTAGGTTAGCTAATTACGTAATCAATCAAGGCAGAAGGTCCCTTAAGTAGGGACTGAATAAATTAACTGACTTGGTAATACATTGATCTTACAACTTTTTACGGTAGAAGATCTGAGTTGCGAGACTTGGTTTTTTTACAAGTTATGTTTTTCATGGCATCCTATTTTCCCATTACGAATACTCAAAACTTACTTACTACTTAGGTGGCGCTACAGTCCGCTTGTTGGCCTCAACCAACAAGTGTCTCCAGCTGGCACGGTCTTTGGCCTGCTGTTTCCAGCGCCGCACGCCCATTTGGTTAAGGTCCCCTTCCACCTGCGTGCACCACCGATGATGCGGCCGTCCTCTGCCGCGCCTTCTTTCCGGAGTGGATTCGAAGACTCTTCGGGTCGGAGCTGTATTTTCCATGCGCTCTACATGGCCTGCCCACCTTAGACGCTGTATCCGTAGACGTCGTACCAGGCCGATGTCGCTGTACAACCCGTACAGTTCTTCGTTATATCTTCTCCTCCATACACCGTTTGAACAAACGGGACGGTAGATAGTACGCAGAATTTTCCTCTCGAAATGACCAAGGGCATCTTCATCTGCTTTTGTTAAGGTCCAAGCCTCTGAGCCGTAAAGGAGGACTGGGATGATTAAGGTCTTATATAGTGTCACCTTGGTTTTCCGAGAGAGGGCTCTACTTCTCAATTGCCTCTTGAGCCCAAAGAAACATTGGCTGGCAAGAGTGATTCTGCGTTTTATCTCAGCGCTGGTGTTGTTGTCGCTGGTCATCAGTGAGCCAAGGTAGACGAATTCCTTGACCACTTTAAAATTGCATGACAGCGCGTCACCTTGCCTAAATCCTTTTTTAACATCAAAGGTCTCGGTTTGCTCATTACCGACCTTAATGGAGCAGCGAGAATTCTCCATTGTCATCCTGCACAGTCGGACGAGTTTGACAAGGATGTTAAAACTAGACATGGCTTTGTATAGCTCATCTCTATCCACGCTATCTTATGCAGCCTTGAAATCGACGAAGAGGTGGTGAGTGTCGATTTGGTAATCGCAATTATAGGGGTCTCCTTTCTTATGGACCGGGCAAACGATGCTGAGATTCCATTCGTCGGCCATGCTTTCCTCCGACCATACCTTGCAAATGAGATGGTGCATGCACCTTACCAACTCATCTCCAGCCGCCTTAAAAAGCTCAGCAGACAGGCCGTCTGCGCCAGCGGCTTTATTAGACTTAAGTCTTGATATCGCTATTTTGACTTCGTCTAGGTCGGGTGGACTGAATTCTGTTACTTCATGGTCCATTGCGAATGGCTCGCAATGCCTGACAGCGGTATCTTGTCTATCATCGCCGTTATACAGTCTGCAGAAGTGGTCTTTCCAAATATTCAGCATCGACTGCGACTCTACTACCACTTCTCCATTTTCATCCCTGCTAGCCGCCGCTCTGGCTTTGTAGCCATGGCATGTTCGTTTTACCTTATTGTAAAACTTACGGGCGTCATTCCTGCGGTAGCATCTCTCCATCTCCTCGATCTCACGCTTTCCGTGCTCTCTCTTCTTTCTTCTGAAATGCGTGTGTTCCTCTCTTATCTTCTGCTGATAGATTTCGCGAGCAGCTCTCGTCCGTCGTTGCAGCATGGCTTCATATGCTTCTTGTTTTGCTGCATGAACTTATTCGCATTGTTCATCGAACCAGGGGTTTCTAGGTGGTGGCAGCTTGAAACCCAGGACCTCTGAGGCAGCGTCTCTGACGGCGCTCTGGCAATGCGCCCATTCCTATTCTATTGTTTGTGCTGCTGTGGGCTATCGGCAAAGATTCTGGCAGTCTCTTGCGATTGTAGCTTTCCGACGTCAAACTTACGTTGTGCTACTCGACTATTAAGCATTCTTGATATCCTCATTCGTACCTTGGCTACAATAAGGTAGTGGTCCGAGTCGATGTTGGCCCCTCGGAAGGTTCGTACATCGACAATACAGGAGGAGTGTCTGGCGTCGATCGCAATGTGATCAATCTGGTTGGTGGTCGATTGATCAAAAGACCGCCAGGTACCCTTGTGGGTGTTGAGATGGGGGGTTACGCCCCGCTAGGAAATCAATTAGCCTTAGTCCGTTGTCGGATGTGGTGTTATGGAGGCTATGCTTTCCTATAATCGACTCAAATATGTCCTCTTTGCCCAGTTTTGCATTAAAATCTCCCAGAACTATTTGTGTGTCGTAGCTGGGGCATTGGACATATGTTCTGTCTAGGAGATCGTAGAATTCTTCTTTGAGTCGATCGTCCTTTTCTTCCGTTGGGGCGTGAGCGCATATTAAGCTAATGTTTTCAAATTTAGCTTTGATGCGGATTGTTAGGAGGCGGTCGCTTATGTCTCGGAAGCTTAAGACTTTTTGTCGGAGTCTTCCTCGAATAACGAATCCGCACCCGAATAGGCGCTGTTTGTTCTCCTTTTAGCAGTTCCCGTAGTAGATGTCGCAGTTTTTCATCCGTTTTTTGCCTGGTCCATCCCATCGCACTTCTTGGAGTGCGGTTATATCTGCTTTATAGCAGTTGAGGGTTTGCTCCAATTGATCGCCTGTACCCGGTCTGTTAAGGGACCTAACATTCCAGGTGCAGACTCTCAAGTCAGTTAGTCGTTTGCAGGGGTCGTCAGCATTGTATCCGTCCGGTTTGTTGTTGTTTCGGAACAAGTGTGTTTTTACGTGATAGGGATGTTACCCCTTAGCTGATATAACTTTGGGCCGGATAAGTCGTGGTGATTCACAAATTTTGTGCCAAAAGAACTACAGAAAAATGGCGGGAGTGTTACAAATTCTTATTATTCGGTAAGCCAATGCTTGCCAATACTAAAACTTCATTTTCAATGGTCCATAGGGAGAGTGTATGTTTCCTTCTTCTTCTTTGTTGGCGTTACAGCCCATGAAGGACCAGAGCCAAGCTTCTCTCAATCACCCATGTTGTGTGTGATTTATTTTTCACACAGGTGAAAGGAACCTACAGTTTAATGCCAATTCCGAACGGCGGCGTGAGTCGAGAAGCTTTTTCATGGCAAGTTTACTAGGGGGGTTTTGCCAGTACCCCGCCGAGGAGTAACGTCGCGAAATAGACATTCGATGGTGTCGGTGTTATCGGGATCCGAACTCGCTCATCGTGCGTCAGAGTCCAACACACTAACCACTGCGCCACGGCGTATTTTAGCAATTTAAAATGGAACAATTCCAATGCATTGTTTGGGTAGAGGTTTATCTACAGTAAAATGGCAATTCCAAGTAAGTGTGTCCGACTATGACATATGTCACGAATCCTGTGCTGCTTCCTTTTGATTATAGCACACTTATCCGAAAAGATGCCTTCCATAAACGCTAATTTAATTTAAAACTTTCTGGTATCAATATGTTTCCGTGATTTGGCGGCCTTTTATTCACGGCAAAGCCATTGGCATCCACTCCTATTTCTTTCCACTTGTCTACTGTTGCGAAGTTACTAAGAGCCATTCGCGTTAAGGCAACCCATTCAAGTTTTAGTTGTCTCGTATTCCACATTTTTAACAAGCCCCCGCCTTACTAATGATAGTAAAAATACGCTTATGACCATTTTGTACTTATGTTTACCTCATCCATTGTAGAAGTTGTCTAAACACTTCACTTGACTGCCATGCATTCATGATGAAAATGATCGTGAGAGGTCCCATTTTGACGAGAAAGCAGTCACTATTTAAGTAAGAATACATTCACTGCTCTACAGATGATAAATGGGACCAGTACGTCATACAAAGAAGATGAAAGTCATGTAAGTGTTCTCGAAATATTCATTCAAATTCGAGAGCTAGAGGAACAGAATATGCTCTCACACATCGAGCACAAGTATGGTTCCTTATAACATCGCGGGAAGACAATACGTCAACCGAAACTCTATAACTATTACGTAAAAGATGAAAAGCATTATATCACGATACTAAAGGCGTGCATTTCCCATTCGTCCATAATACTCGAACTTCCAGGTTAGAGAGAATCTGTAATCCTGTATTTTACCCGCACACTAGTAATCCAAGCTCCAAAAACGAGTGCCTCACAGTCACCTATCAAATGTCCAACGGTCCCCTGACGATCAAAATCCAACTCTCCATCCTATCAAACAATGGAACGGTGCATAATGGATATTTCACAACAACTGCCATCAATGTGATCGTGGGTGGGGCCACCATCATCATCGACCTCCCTAGAAGCTCCACTAGCCCCAACGGCGTTGCCCGCAGTCATCACTGTTGACTTCTTTCGTTCCATCCATCTCTGTCTAAGTACTTCCGCATCTAAGCATTCCCCAACGACCGCCATCGGCCTATTGTACTGCCCAATTATAACACATCCCTACGGTTATGACGTGCTATGTTTAATTAAAATCAACTTAACACACCATGAGATACACTTATTCATAAATACGAGTATATGACATCACAGGGGTCCGTCAAGCAGTTGCAGTCTGTAAAATGATTAATGATCGAATGGCTTTTGATTGAATATCTCAAAAATGACGCGTTGACGATGGAAAAAGTCGGTTAAGCCTATTTGACTAAAAGATTTTTTCCGAAATATCTGTTCCGTTGATACACTTTCGATTTTCTGTAACAACCCAATCAAAAGAAACAAAAAACAAAATTGCATAACCGCCAGTGAAATTGATAGAATAGATAGATTTGAGGTACATATATCAATAATAAAAAGAAGTATCTATTCGCTGTTGTATTGTTCCGAAGAAGATGATAATACACCTAGTTACTTATGGTTGGATTGTTTACTCCGAGACAAAGAAGTGTGCCGGCGTAAGAGCACTCGTCGAGGTGTGATGCAGGTATTTATCAAATAAAAAAAAAAGGAAAATGAAGCACAAGTGTAGATATGTATCTTGTAGTGCGATTGTTATGAACCGAATAATTTCTATTTATCATTGAATTGAAGTGAAGAAGTACTTCGTTGAGGATGATAAGCAGCAATTAAGGTGAGGTGATGATGTGTAGCGTGAGGAACCGTCGCGTTTTATATGTGATTTCGAGCCTTGTGGAATCGATGAGGCATTTTTCAAATTCTGAAAAGGCTGAAGCTCATTTGATTTGATGGAGAGGAACATTGTTTGAATTATCCTTATGCGTTTTCGAATAGCGTTGAGTAGAAAGTTCAATTTCACACGGAAGTGTTTTTTTTTGCCAAGTCATTTAACATTGTTGTATGGTAAGACGAACTCTTTATTGGAATAGGTTTGGTAAGAGGTAGTATTGTAGGTACTGCCTGGGTTTTGAAGTGCCATGGGGGCTTTCTTGAAATGGGAATTATACCATATATGTGGGCTATGCACCAAGTAGGCAATATAGATTGGGTAGTATATTACGTGCAAAATGTGATAGAAGAGAAACACCATCGGTCAATATACACATTTCCCAAAAGCACCTATCTTACCCTTTGTTTGATGATTCTCATAATACAAATCAGTAAACTTCTTCAGTCGTTATGCATGAGCTTTAGTTCGTTGTATTTTGAACTAATTTACCAGAATTCCGCTTTGTTCAGGGTCTGAAATCAGCTTAAAAATAGGTGCTTTACTGTAAATCTTTTCGTTTTGAAAGTGAGTTTATACATATTCGGATAATTTTTGTCCCACAAATAATATTAATGAGCCCAACGAGGAATTAATGCAACGTAGTTAATGGCTTTAAGTCGGTGAACGTATTGACACGTTAAAATGTTCGTTTCCGATTAATTATCTCCTTCGTGCCACCAGCATAGTTATATATCATAGCTACTTAAGTGGATACCATTTAGTTGGCCATAGCTCAAAAGTAGCTCAAAATGGGGTTACCACATGTCCGGTATCAATTTTCGACTAAATTTGGAGACCAAAAGAGATGCATGTACCCGCTTATGATATAACAATACATTTTAAATAAGAAAGTAGTGATTTAAGAGTAATTTCGTAAAATCAAAGCAAGCAATCAAAAGAGTTGATGTGCGAACTGCCAAACACCAAAAAGCTTACTTCAAGTTACGCCGATCTTAATCTCTTTGAAAGATACTACTCGTCCAGTAGTATTATTTTGTCGCTACAAATTTGCCTTTATAATGACGGAAATGATGCTAGTTAATTTTGGTAGAAGCGTGAAATTAATGACCACTGACGAGGAGACAAGCGGACTGAGATATGCATCAAAATTTATTTTGCCTTTTTCGAAATGGGCTGAGACGGGTGCCATAAGTAGAGTATGAAAATCGTCTGGAGAACATAATGCCTACTGGGTGATATTGGTACCACTTTTATTCAAAACGACACTCCTGAGAATAGATTCGAAAGAGTTTTATAATAGCTCTCATTAAAGCTGTCTGTCAAAAAAGTGACGATTTTCGTGCACCAATTTTCTCACCATATTGTCATTATAGGCCGTCTCCACAAGTTTGATAGTTTTGTATACCTTTATTGATCTGATTAAAGGCTTACGTACATCCAAAAATAAAGCTCGTCGCTAAAATTGCGGTATGTTTCTAACACCACCATAACTCTGTCAGTGTACCCACAATGGTGTCTGTATTTCTTTGATTTTTTGCCACTAAGTGAGCCGGGCTTACTTACTTACTTATCAGGCCTGCGATCCATGGAGGATCTGAGCCTGAGCTATAGCTGCCGTCCATCCTTGACGGTCCCGGGCACGCTGCTTCCAGTTGTCAAGACCAAGATGTCGTACATCCGCGATTACTTGGTCTTTATACCGGAGGTTCGGTCTCCCTCTTCTTCTCGAACCAGGAGGCTCGGAGTCGAAGACCCTCTTAGCTGGAGCGTTGATGTCCATGCGCTCGATGTGGCCGAGCCAGTGTAGTCGACGGATCCTTGCCTTCTGGACTACATCCACATCTTGGTACAGCTCCTAGAGTTCGCGGTTGTGTCTTCTTCTCCATTCACCTTCCTTACAGACAGGACCAAATATCCGGCGCAGAATTTTTCTTTCGAAACAACCCAAAACCAGCTCCGCTGTCCTGCTTATCGTCCAGCTTTCGGCTCCGTACAGCAAGACTGGCAGAATGAGCGTTTTGTAAAGCATGACTTTGGTCTTTCGAGTGAGGAGTTTCGACCCCAGATGTTTGGACAAGCCGAAGTAGCAGCGGATGCCAAGGGCGATTCTATGCCGGATCTCCACTGTGGTGTCATTTGTGGAATTTACGTTTGCCCCGAGGTAGACAAACCCCTTAGCTACCCCGAAATTGTAGCTGTCAATTGTTATATTTTGTCCCAGGTGGTGAGCGACGGATTGGTTTTTGCTTGACAGCATGTATTTCGTTTTATCCTCATTGATCTTAAGACCAACTCGTTTCGCCTGTTCTTCAGTCGCCGTGAATGCTTCCACAATGCCACGGCGAGAACACGCGATGATGCCGATATCATCCGCGTATCCTAGCAGCTGGATGGACTTGTAAAAGATAGTGCCTTCCCTGTTGACGCCTGCCCGACGCACTATCTGCTCCAGCACCGGGTTGAAGAAGTCACATGACAGCGCATCTCCTTGCCGAAATCCGGTGCATGTTTCGAATGGTTCCGAGGTCCTTGAACCGAGTTGCACGGTGCATCGCGTGTTTTTTAGCGTGGCGCGACAGAACTGGATCAGTTTTCCCGGGATCCCGAATTCGTCCATCGCCCCAAACAGTTCTTCACGATGAATGCAGTCGTATGCGGCTTAAAAATCGATGAGAAGATGGTGTGTATCGATTCGAAACTCGTTGGTCTTTTCCAGGATTTGTCGAAGTGTGATAATTTGGTCCATAGTTGATTTGCCGGGCCGGAAGCCGCACTGGTAGCTGCCGATTGGTGCAGTGCAAAATGGTTTTAGACGTTCACACAATACGCTGGACAGGATCCTGTATGCGACATTGAGGCGGGATATACCTCTATAGTTCTTGCAAGAGGTAGGATCGCCTTTTTTGTGGATGGGGCATATAGAGCTGGTATTCCAGTCGTAGGGCATGCTTTCATCTTCCCAAACTCAGCAGATGATCTGGTACATGCTCCCTACCAGAACATCGCCGCCAGCCATGAAGAGCTCTGATGGCAAGCCATCTGAGTCTGCGGCCTTGTTGTTCTTCAGCTTCTGAATAGCTGTGCCGACTTCTTCGATGCTGGGTGGGAGGACTACTTCAGCGGCTGGAGTTGGGATTTCCTCGGTCCCTACCACTCTCACTTGGTCATGCTGGTTAGGCAGCTGCTGGAAGTGCTGCTTAAATACATCCACTATTCCCTGCTGGTCGGTGACAATATTACCCTCGCAGTTACGAAGAGCCAAGGTGCCCTTTTTGAAGCCTCCTGCAAGGCCTTTGGCTTTCTAGTAAAAGGCTCGTATTTTATGTTTATCCCTAGACTCCTCGATATCTTTGAGCTGGGAGGCTGCGAAGATTCTTTTCTTCTGTCGCAGTAGTTTTTTCTCCTCCCTTCTTCTGGCTCGTTACTCTTCTTGCGCTGACCTGGTTTTCCTCTGCAGCGCCTTTTGGTACGCCTCGTCGATTGCTGCCTTTTTCTGCTCACACTCGCCATCATACCACGGGTTTCTTGTCGGGGGTGGTAGGTATCCTAAGGTGGCTTCCTGAATGGCTGAGCGGCAATGCAGCCACATATTATTGGCATTTGTGTTCGACGTAGGCATACCGTAGAGTCTTTCGCTCAGCTGCTCCCTGTAGCCTCTGGCAACCTCCGGTGTGCTCAGGCGCCCAATGTCGAACATCCTCCTGATGGGCTGGTGCAGCTTTCTGACCTTGGACAGTCGAGCTCTGAATCTTGCTGCTACGAGGAAGTGGTCAGAGTCGACATTAGCCCCTCTGAATGTTCGCACATCCAGGATGTTTGACGAGTGTCTTGCGTCAATGAGCACATGGTCGATTTGGTTGGCGGTTCAACCGTCCGGAGATCGCCAGGTTGCTGTGTGGATTCGCTTGCGAGGGAATTTTGTGCTACTTATCACCGCATTACGAGCTGTCGCAAAGTCAGCGAGTCGGAAGCCGTTATCTGTTGTTGTTTCGTGAAGGCTGTGCTTTCCGATCACTTCGCCAAGGGTGTTCTCCTTACCGATTTTGGCGTTAAAGTCCCCGAGCGCGATTTTTACATCGTACTCCGGACAAGCTCCGTAGGCGTTGTCCAGGAGGTCATAGAAGTCCTCCTTGATAGGGTCTTCAGCCTCGTCGGTAGGGGCGTGTGCCCATATAAGGCTGATGTTATAAAATCTGCCTCTGATGCGGATCACAGCCAGGCGATCACTTATAGGCTTAAAGTCGATGACCTTCGACCTTAACCGCTTTCCCACGACAAATCCGCATCCCAGTAAGTGCAACCTCTTGTGACAGCTGTAATAAATGTAGCAATTTTTCTTCCTTAACATACCGTTTCCTATCCAGCGTATTTCCTGGACCGCAGTAATATCAGCCTTGTACTGCGTGAGGATTCCTTCTAGTTTATGAGCAGCTCCAGGAGTGTACAGGGTTCTGACATTCCAGGGCATACTCGCAAATCGTGTTCCTTTTTCGTGCGTTGTCGTCGTCGAGTATCCGTCCGTGTATCCGAGGCATCTTGCTCATTCATAACTTTTCTTTTTTTTACGTGGGCGGATTGTTAGCCCGCCGCACAACCGCCATTCTTGTCGGGGTTTTTCCGCTGCATACGTTTGTTCACCTCCCAACGGTTGTTGAAGAGGCTATCCAGAGGGCGCCGTGAGGAGGCCGTATGTCAACTTGACCCGGGCATCTAAACAGGGATCGTTGCTGGCATCTCGCCAGGTTGAGAGCAATCAACAACTTTACCCTGTATGTCCGAGCCCATGCTCCCTGAATATAGCATTTGATAAACGATGATACTGTCCTTGTATCCTTGTATCTCAGAAAAAAAAATCCAACACTCAAGGCTCAAGGCTTATAAAATACTCCTACTTCTCACAATTTCTCGTTTTCATCATTCTACAACCATAAGTTACAAAAAAAACAAAAATACTGGAAGTTTTCGTTTTTTTATCATTTGTAGAAGCCTTGAGATGCGTAGCTTCACCCAAAGGTTAAATTATGCTATCTACCAGACTGACAATTATGACTTTGCCTGACAATAGTACTGGTTTCACGAGTTTAACATGCACCGTCCGCCAGAAACGACTGCCCATGAGTCAGCATCTTGACCAAAAGTAGATTTCGGGCAACAACTTCCTAAGTCTTGTGGTAACGACATCAGGACATTTGCATTTCTTTTGATTTTTTGTTTTTTAATAACAACCATCGTCGTGCAGCACGCGCAGATGTTGTTTTCCTGCTCCAAGAACCAGTTTTCTAGTCCAGATCACTGTTGTTGATATTTTGAATGGTCAGTTAAATACAATCAGAGCTTAGCTCTAAATTGTTCTGCCTTCTTACCGTATAAAGTACTCTTGGTCCTTCCACTTGGAGTAGTCTTGACAACCGTGCGTAATCCACTTACGCGAGATTAACATTTCTCTAACTTTCCTTCACGACCCAGTATAGCCACTTGGCTCAGTCTGTGTTCACATAACTTTTTCGGTAACCGAGTTTCCTCCTATTGAATTGCATTTTAATTTCTTTCGGTTTCTCTTTCATAAGATTAGTTTCTCGAATGAATTACCAACCCAACAGCTTTCGATCTTCCGGGTGATGCGATTACCTCCCTCCCATTGGCGACTCTAACTATGGGACTTATGTTTAATCATTCCGTACCTAAAAAAAAATCGAGAAAAAAAAAAAGCGTGAACTCACGATAAATCACTTCACCCACACCTTGGAGTTATAAGCGAGAAAAAAAAAATCACCTGATCACTTCACCCCAAACGAAAGATGTACGCTTTTGACAGGTGGATTATCACGGCTAATCAAAAAATGTAAGACCAAGTATCGACGACCATTACCATTGTCTTTGATTGAAAATCTCTCCACTCGTACGCTTCCGATAACCTCTACGTAACCCGACGTTCAATAGAAATGCATGAGTGCTTCATACTTCCACTGCAATCAAGTCGCAGATCACGAAGAGAAAATCGAATCCATCTTGAGCGTCATGATCGTTATCGTCATCGTGCGATCATCAAACATCATCATTCAATTGCTTCGCAACACAATTGAACGAAATTATCGAAGCGAACTTGAAGGAAGGTGGTGACGATCAAGCAAAGATCCCACACTTCATGACTTGGTGGCAATGAAAATGACTGCGTCATGCGCCCATGTCGAATTGTGATTCTCAAAATGTTATGATCGCGATGCAATTGCTTGGTATAGTAGGCCTTTGGCCTACTAGTTGGGCGGGTTCAACTATTACTTAACTCTTACGACCATTGGCTGTCCAGTTCGAGGAGGCTAATAGTTATCTGTCATACGATCCGCTATCGATCACTATGAAATCTGTTAGTATGGCAGCAGTTGACGCGATCAATTGAATTTGAATCCACACAACCGGCAATCAGCAATTGGGAATCGGCAGTTGGCAACTGGGCAATGCATCGCCGCAATTGACCTCAAAAATCTGTTTCGCGATGTAGTGGCGTGAGGAAAAACCATGGAAACTGCGAAAACTGTGCGAAACATGCAATCGAATCACGAACCCGAAGAGCAGCTACTTCCTTTTCCAGTCAACGTTCGCTCGTTGGTCCGCGCACATAAACTTGCATTCATCCTCAATTTCAGAGCGCGACGGCCTTTGCTATGGAACTATGAATTGAAATTGGTTTCATTCCGACGATGCCGGAGGCATGCGGTACTATCGGAAGTTCGTCTCGTCGACTTCGATGCTTTGTAAGCAACGGTAAACATGAACATTGAACAATTGTGAAACCTCCATGGAGCGAGCCTGTGATCTAACGTACGAACAGACTGGAGTTGTGTACTTGTACACAGACGTGCAATTATGATTGATTTTCAAGCACAACTGTGTGAGGATCGACAATAGCGGTTTACCATTCAAATTCAAATTTTCCCTTTCCCATCTGTCAACATCGATTGTTTTGGGTGACAAACCTATCATGAGCATTTAAGCGTGGATGAGACGAATTTATAGACTATTGACAGACAGTGGGAAACAAGTGCGGTGGTAATGACACTCGAACCCATGGAGAACTGGTTTTTATCTCTCATCAGATTTAGCACATTCCAATAGGCAGTGGGAAGGCTCTTGAAATCAACACAGGTCAACGGATCAATAAGAGAGATTCCGAACTTTTCACTTGAAGGACAAGTGAACGAGAGGACAACATAAGAATGGAACGATTTACCTTGTACTCTTAACCGGTATGTGAAGAATTCCAGATTCCCTTTCGAGATGAAATGATGATGGTTGCCATTTAAGTTGTGGGACTCCAATAAGGAAGCGCTCAAATCCTTCAAAGCAGCGTCCAGAAAGGCCAATAGGCAATCTTGGAGGAAATACTGCGAGAGTATCAAAGCGGCCTCCCAAGCCTCAAGAATAAGGAAAATTCTGGTTACGGCTTCTTACAATCCAAGCCACTTAATGCTGAATGAAGGTTCCTGGACGACTTCCTGTACGAAAACCCTAGAACTCCTTCTGGACACACATTTTCCGGGCAGTAGTTCCTCGCTTACGAAACTTAATCAAGATATCCAACCGAGACTGTTCTCCAACGAGCGAACTGGTCAAAAATGATATTGTCTTTTGAGCTCTAAAAAGTCTCCAAACCCTCCGATCGTACATACCTATCGGAGCTCAACAGGTAGCAAATTTCATCCTTCGCTTGCTTGTAGTCATCTTTAAAAAATGCCTCTCCTTATCCTACAACCCAAGCACGGGGAATAAAACCAAATTCATTTTCATACCCAAGGCCTGAGACCTATAAGCCTTACTCCTTTTCTTCCAAAAACTCCGAAGAAGAGTATAGATGCATACATTAGACACAGCTATAACTTAGGAAGGCTGTCGAAGAACCAGCATGCCTACAATAAAGGCAGATCGGTGGAAACAGCACTCCACTCACTAGTTAGTATCACAGGCACAATAGTGGCCTCTCTCGATATTGAGGGCGCCTTTAACAATGTTGAACTATGGGCCGGCACCAAAGCGCTGGTGTAGGGGGATCAGTGATAGAACGAGTACGACAACTGCTAATACAAAGGATCTTCAAAGCCAACTTCGCTGGTGCCGTTTCATCTAGAATGGTCAGCAGAGGTACACCACAGGGTAGCGTCCCTTCCCTTCTCCTCTGGAATGTGGTTGTCAATGAAAAACTAATATTGCTAGAACAGGAAGGGTACGCTGTGACCGCCTATGCGGACGATATTTCCCAACACTCTGACCTAATGCAGGGAGCCTTACAAACGGCAGGAAACTGGACGAAGGACTGTGGACTTGGGATGAACCGCAAGTACTAGTACTGTTTACTAATAATTATAAAACTCTACTCTTCAACCCACCAAGGCGGGGAAGAACCCAATCAAAGATGAAACCGACTACCTTGGGCTAATCCTTGACAGGAAACTAAACTGCAAAACCCAATATTCTTGATCGGGTAAAGAAGCACCCACTGCCCTCTACAGTTGCAGGAAAGTGGTGGGTAAAAAATGGGGTCTCCAACCCATCTTTACGCACTGGCTCTATACAGCATTTATAAGACCTGTCCTTCGTTACGGCATCGTAGTTTTACGGACTGCTCTGGACAAGGCAGCATTTGCATTAGTTGTGCGATTAGATCGAGCCAAAACGTTGTACTACATCCGCCACCAATGGACCTCTTCAGCAAACGAATTGGTGCCTGCGCGGCCCTACGGATCAGGGGCATAGGAAAATAGCCCACACTACACAAAGGCCATATTAACATTTTCAACTACTTCGAAGTACTCATGGACATGGACTACACCGTCCCGCAAAAAGTGTTAACCAAGAACTTCGAAGGTATCTCTCCATCCCGGGAGGAATGGGTTGAAGGAAAAGTTATACCGAAGAACTCGATATCCTTCTATACCGATGGCTCCAAGATCGATACAGATGTATGTAGTGGAGTCTACTCCAAGGAAATAAACCTCAACCTATCAATTGGACTCCCAATCCACAGCAGTGTGTACCATGCAGAAATAACAGCGACAATGGAGGCCCCTGCATGGCCTAGTACCAATTTAAAGGATATTATCATTTGCACGGTGAGCCAATCTGCGATAAAATCCTTGACAGCTGCCAACTGCCGCCTATCTCTAGACCAGATGGCTGAACAGTTCAATATAAAACTACTGTGGGTTCCCCGGCATAGGGATATTCCAGGAAACTGCGCGGCCGATGAAGTCGCAAGGTTAGGGTGAAGCACACTCAGTCTTCCAAACCTCAGGAATCTAAAAGCACAAATAAGCTCGGTAAAGCACATGATAAAACTTCGAACCATAGAGCCTACCAACCTTGAATGGAACGAAAGTAACATAGGCTTCATCACTAAACAAATCTGGCCAAAGCTAAGCTTAGGACGGACCAGGGACCTTGTGGCAACCAAAAGGAGAACCTTAAGCAAATTAATAGGTGTCATTACAGGCCGTCAAACTAGGGCTACCTGCCAATGACTTCTGCCGCGGCTACATGGATGAGGAGGAAGAGAAATCAATTCATCACCTCCTCTGTTCATGTCCCTCTTTTGCGAAGGAGGGTCTTACTCGGTGCGCCCTTACGATAAAGTGAGCTAGCAGATATGAAAATAGCTCAAATCTATGGCGGTGGCGGCTCTTGGTAATATGATCCATGTGGTATCACAGTAGGCTGATTGCGGCCTGCGTGTGGCGTATGCCAAACACTATAACCTTACCCTTACCCAACCTAACCTAAGTTGTGGAAATCCATTTTGTACAGAACATGCCTCTTAGATACGGAATTAATTCAAGTGTGAAAATACCGTCATATCCCAACAGTGTGGACGAAATTCAAATTCCGGCGAGGCTTGGGCAGACAGTAGTATATGCTCCATTGTGTCTTTAGCCTTGCTATAGCTCCTTCGGATATCTGTGCTGTTGAGACCCAATTTGTAAAGGTGGTGATTGCATGCCCCATGTCTTATTAAGTTCTAGTGCTTCTTTGGCTCGTTTTGTATTGTAGTCTTGTTCCATGTTCCAAAACGGATTCCTTTGTTTTATGATCCACTTGTTAAGGTGTAGATTTGTGTCCCAGTTGTTGAAACTGTGAAGGGGGAAGGCCCTATAAAAGTCACTTGAGCATATTTCTTAGATTGTATGTCATGAAGATGAAGACAATCACTTCATGGTTTGAATGGCCTGGTACCAAATCAGCTTTGTTCTCTGTCAGTTTGTTTAGTGGCATCCCAGGCAGTCGTAGAGTTAAATGTGTAACTCCTTAGCGCCTTAAGAACCGCCTGGCTCACTGAGAATACAGATATCTTGATGTTGTTGGGTTTTCTGTCGGTTATCAGTTCAGTTCAGCTTGAAATATTATTGATTCACCGCAGAGAGGAATGTGTAGGCTGCATCTTAGTCCTATCACTTCAGCCCCTACTTTGCTTCCGGATTTCGACCCATCAGTGCGTCATTTTTTGGCTCCATTCTCCGCTTTTTTTTTTTTTTTTTTTTTTTTTTTTTTTGTTTTGGTTTGCGCCAAAGGATGTGGAGGCATGCACGATTCGCGGGTATTTATTTTCCTTATTGCTCGCGCCTACGTACTAAGCCACAACCCTGCACAGTACAACCACTCTCCTCGCGAGACTAACGTTAGGTATTACTTCGCGGGGCTGGTAAGCAATTTAAGTCATATTTCGGGTGGCGCCTCTTGAGCTCTTCTCTCTGCTTCGCTCTGCCGTAGCCTCGAGAAGACTAACGCAATGTACGAGAATAGCTCATTCCAGTTATCTATCCATCATGTAAGGGACCAGGTTTTTGGGGCTTGGTATGTGCACCATGTGTCTGCCTGTCAGAAGCGGTTTGATAGTAAACGAAGACAAAACCAAATATGCCTATGCTCTCGTCAACGAAAGACGCACAACACCGACGAAGTGGTCAGAACTCCCACTATTGGCAGTTATAACTTTGATGTAGTCAAGGATTTAGTCTACCCTGGCTCACTGGTAACAAGCGGTAAAGACACCAGCGCTAAGATTATACGCAGAATCAATTGAATAGTAGAGCCCTCTCTCTCCCTCTATAAATCCTTAATCATCCCGGTCCTAACAGGCCCTTGGTCGATTCGAGAGAATTTTTTTTTTTTTTAATATGGGGCTAGTGCTATCAAATTGCATTTGGCACTGAGTCCTTTACAGATCTATTGTGCCTGCTAGTCAATCAACCGAGGAGCTTCTCCTCTTCCCTACTGGCATTCCCTGACGGTTTTTGAGTTCGTGCTGTACGAACGAGTATGTTGATGGTTACTGCTCTTATGCCAGCCTCTAGGTTTAGATTGACGCATGTCCTTCTTCTTCTTAGCGGGCGCTACAGTTCGGGGTGAACCTGGGCCTCAAACAACATGCCCCTCCATCTAGCACGATCTTTCGCTAGCCTTTTCCATTGCCGCACACCCAGTTGGCTGAGGTCCCCTTCCACCTGTGTGCGCCATCTTAAGGGCGGCCGTCCTCTGCTTCTTTGTCCCTCGGGGTTGGATTCGAAGACTCTCCGGGCTGGAGCTGTGGTGTCCATTCGCTCTACATGGCCCAGCCATCTTAGACGTTAAATCCGTAGACGCCTGACTAGGCTCATGTCGCTATACAGCCCGTTAAGTTCGTGGTTGAATCTTCTCCTCCATCCCCCGTCTGCGTTTATAGGCCCGAAAATCACGCGCAAAATCTTTCTCTCGAACCGACCAAGGGGCTCCTCATCCGCTTTTGATAGTGTCCATGCTTCTACGACGCACAACAGGACCGGGATGATAAGGGTCTTATATAGAGTCAACTTTGTCGTTCGGGAGAGGGCTCTATTACTCAATTGTCTCCTGAGCCCACTGAAACAGCGATTGGCAAGAGTGATTCTGCGTTTGATTTCAGAACTGATGTCGTTGTTCCAGGTCACTGCGGAGGCAAGGTAGACGAAGTCCTTAACTGGCTCGAACTTATAACTGCCAATACGAGCGTTCTGGCCAAGACGTCGGTGGTGATCGTCCTTTTTCGATGACAGCATATATTTACCCTCGTTTACCGCCAAACCAATTTTCGCCGCCTCCATCTCAATACTCGCAAACGCCTCATTGACATCTCGCTTCGATCTACCTATTATGTCAATATCGTCGGGGTATGCAAGGAGTTGCGAGGATTTGAAATAGACTGTGCCTCTTGTATTGGCCAGTGATTTTTGCACAATCATTTCCAATATGATGTTGAAGAATTCACACGACAGCGCATCGCCCTGCCTAAATCCTTTTTTGACATCAAAACTATCGGTAAGGTGTTCACCGATTCGGATGGAGCAGCGAGCGTTCTCCAAAGTCATCCTGCATAGCCTGACGAGTTTAGCAGGTATGTCAAAGGTAGACATAGCGTTGTATAGCTCGTCTCTGATTACGCTGTCGTATGCGGCTTTGAAGTCGACAAATAGGTGGTGAATGTCGACTTGAAATTCATTGGTTTCTTCCAGGATCTGCCGTAATGTGAAGATTTGGTCGATTGTGGACTTCCCTGGCCTGAATCCGCACTGATAAGGACCTATCAGCTTATTTACAAAAGGCTTCAGGCGTTCACACAAAACGGCAGAGAGCATTTTGTCGGCGATGTTAAGGAGACTTATTCCTCTATAATTGGCGCAATCAGAGGGGTCTCCTTTCTTGTGGATCGGGCATACGATGCTGAGACTCTATTCCTCGGGCATGCTTTCCTCTAACCATACCTTACGGATGAGCTGGTGCATGCTCCCAACCAGGTCATCCCCAGCTGCCTTGAAGAGCTCAGCAGACAGTCCGTCTGCGCCAGCAGCTTTATTCGACTTGAGCTTCGATATGGCAATCTTAAATTCGTCAAGGTCAGGGGGACAGAATTCTCTGCGGTCTCCGTCGATTAGAAATGGATCATTCTGCCTGACGGCGGTGTATTGACTGACATCGCCGTTATACAGTCTGCAGAAGTGGTTTTTCCATATTCTCAGCATCGACTGCGGTTCTACTACTAGGTGTCCGTTCTCATCCCTGCAGGCTTCCGCTCTGGCTTTATAACCTTGGCATGTTCGCTTTATCTGTTAATAAAACATTCGAACGTCACGCCTGCAGTAACACCTCTCCAAATCCTCAATCGAGCGCTTCTCTGAGAAGCTTATGCTCCTCCCTTCTTTTGAACTCGTAGAGCTCACGAGCTGCTCTTGTTCTTTTATGCAGCGAGGTCTTATATGCATCCTGCTTCGTTGTATGAATCGTCCTGCACTCGTCATCGAACCAGGTGTTTCTTCGTGGTGGAGCCTTGAAACCCAAAACTTCGGATGCAGAGCTTTTCAGGGCTTGTTTGCAAAGGCTCCACTGCTGTTCTATTGATTGTGTGGAGGATTCAGGTGTATTGGAAAGCTTAAGGGAGACGCGATCGGTATAAGCACGAGCGGTTTCTGGCGATAGTAGCTTTCCGACGTCATAACTTTGTATTCTTACTCTACTCCGTTGCGTTCGTGATATCCGTAAGCGCATCTTGGCTACTACAAAATAGTGGTCCGAGTCGATGTTAGCCCCTCGGAAAGTTCGAACATCAAGAATAGTGGAGGAGTGTCTGACGTCGATCGCGATGTGATCAATCTCAACCTCAGCCGTAAGTAATAAAATGCAAATGCCTATAGCCGCAGACATTGGTATTAAAACCATCAGTCTCATCGTCCCATCCTATGCACAAGGCAAAAAGCATCTCTATGATAAGCTAAATAAGCCGTCTCGCAGACTCTTTTAATTTAGCCTCAAACACAACTCCAGTCTGTACTATCGATGTGTTGCAAACGACTCTTCGGGCGCTTCCAACCAGCGACTCTACGATCAGGCTCTGTGCTAATCACAACTCTTTGCTATTTATGCTGCCCGTCATCCGATGATAATGACATAATCGGTATTTTTAAAACAATAAGTAAACCAGCAATCACTCTAAACGTCGCTGCTTCTAATCCGTTTGTTTTTTCTTTTTTGTTTTAAATATCAAAGGCTAGAAACGTGAACGCTTACTTAGGTATTCATCACCGCTGCGCAATCGTACAGAAGACGTTTGTCCACTTTCGATTGCTCATCGTGTTCTATTCGTAGAATCTGACAGAATGCCAAGTATGTCACAGAATTAACGGTGTGAGAAAATAAATGCGCACATCGCTCGAACTGAATTCAGACAAGCGACATTCAGACATTCACAGTGTAAACGGGATGAGAACTGTCATTCAATGACATTTCAACTGTCACTAGTTGCTAATTCAATTACCTACGGTGTATAAGTAAATTGTTACCAAAAAAAGATTTCGCCAACCTCAAGGACTTTTGACAGATTGCACGCCATTGTACAGGGTGGGAATGAGACTCTTTCTCTATCAATCGAAAATCCGGTGCGGATTACATGTGGAAGATGACGTTAAGAAGCATTTAAACTGGTTTTCACATTCCCAACTTGGATCTCATAAATATTAATTTGTGTGAAAAGCGATTTTGTGATAATTGGATAACACCCGCTAAGCAGTGAGTAACTCAGGAGTCGTTAAAATGTGAATCGTGCGACCAATTATGTTCTCTGATTAATGGGCCCCACTGTGTACGAGTATGAAGATGTCGCGATTGTGACATAAGATCAGTTAGCGGTAAACAGACTGGTCATTTTGTTTTTCCGTTCTCAGTTGGAGTTTGTAAATTCGTTTGATTGATCTGCGAAGTGAGGTGAGTGATGTCGTTAACGGTGTAGAGCAATAATTCATGAGAAGATGGTGGTTTTGCACTACTTTCGTGGGAGTATTCAATGTGAAGAGGTACTCGTTCGTTAAGAGTTTTCATCTGATTTTAACGTAAATTTCAAGTGACAGAGGCTATCTTCATTCGTTTGTGGTTATTCATGAGATATCGGGTGATGGAAATGAGGCCAATATACATTCGAGTATTATGTTGGTAACCCGTGTTAGGTGGGTGATGGAGGTGGACTGGGAAATACATATAACAATGAGCCAAACCGAGATTCAATTAAATTTGAAAGTTGTCAAATCCCCTTGTGACAGTCTGATCTTCGTGGAGACTGAGAGAGAGAGAGTGGGATAAGTGCTCAACGTTGCAGGTTTTTGTCCCCGCTGAATTCGTGTGAATATGCGGTCGGGGCCTTCTCAGTCTTGCTGAAGCTTAGGTGACTTCCCTTTTTGCCGATAGGGATTGTACAGCCATACCAATTCGCTTTCCTGGAACCTTGGTGCTAATGCCTTGATATCGGATGAAGAACAGATTTAGCCGATCTATCTTGATCTTGGCCGGTCTGTCCCGCTCGGCAGCCGGCCGGGCTTAGCCCGAAGAAGTCACGAGCAACCCGGCAGTGGCCTCGTGAGCCATTACGGAGGTGGAGAAGATGCACGGCATGCACTAACCAGTAAAGTATACGCTAATGTGCTGAAGGTGCGTTCTAGAGCTATGATCGAATCCAGGATAGGGGATGAACAGTGCGGGTTTCGTCGCGGCAGAAGTACAACCGACCAGCTTTTCACTCTAAGAATGGTACTCGAGAAGGCTTGGAAGTACGCTAAACCGATCTACAGCTGCTTTGTCGATTTGGAAAAGGTGTATGACCGAGTTCCTCGAGGTAAACTCTGGAGTGTTCAGCAGGAGTATGGAATTGATGGTCCTCTGTTGAGGGCCAATCAGTCTCTATACACAAACTGTAGCAGATGCGTTCGGGTTAACGGTAATAAATCAACACCTTTCACCGTGGGCGTTGGACTTCGCCAAGGGTGGGTCTTGTCACCTCTCCTTTTCATTATATATATGGACTGGATGTTGCAGCGCAGACGAGGCGAGGAGTGTTTCACATTGGGAGAGTTGAGGATAAGCCATCTTCTTTTTGCAGATGACTTAGTTGTCCTCATACCAGCTGAGCTCCAGCAGGTAGCAGATATCATCCTCCCCTGGCTTGTGGTTATATACAATAGTTGCCTCTCCCTTTACTACATCCCCAGCAAGTAGAAGGTAGCCAAAGTCATTTTCATACCCAAGGCAGGCAAAAGCTCCCACACGTATATTGGTCGAGCCAGTGTAGTCGACGGATCCTTGCCTTCCGGACTACATCCACATCTTGGTACAGCTCGTAGTGTTCGCGGTTGTGTCTTCTTCTCCATTCACCTTCCTGACAGACAGGACCAAATATCCGGCGCAGAATTTTTCTTTCGAAAGAACCCAAAATCAGCTCCGCTGTCCTGCTTATCGTCCAGCTTTCGGCTCCGTACAGCAAGACTGGCAGAATGAGCGTTTTGTAAAGCATGACTTTGGTCTTTCGAGTGAGGAGTTTTGACCCCAGTTGTTTGGACAAGCCGAAGTAGTAGCGGTTGCCAAGGGCGATTCTATGCCGGATCTCCACTGTGGTGTCATTTGTGGAATCTACGTTTGCCCCGAGGTAGACAAACTCCTTAACTACCTCGAAATTGTAGCTGTCAATTGTATATATTTTGTCCCAGATGGTGAGCGACGGATTGGTTTTTGCTTGACAACATGTATTTCGTTTTGTCCTCATTGATCTTAAGACCAACTCGTTTCGCCTGTCCCTCAATCGTCGTGAATGCTTCCACAATGCCACGGCGAGAACACGCGATGATGTCGATATCATCCGCGTATCCTAGCAGCTGGATGGACTTGTAAAAGATAGTGCCTTCCCTGTTGACGCCTGCCCGTCGCACTATCTGCTCCAGCACCAGGTTGAAGAAGTCACATGACAGCGCATCTCCTTGCCGAAATCCGGTGCATGTTTCGAATGGTTCCGAGGTCCTTTAACCGAGTTGCACGGTGCATCGCGTGTTTTTTAGCGTGGCGCGACACCACTGGATCAGTTTTCCCGAGATCCCGAATTCGGCCATCGCACCAAACAGTTCTTCATGATGAATGCTGTCGTATGCGGCTTTGAAATCGATGAAAAGATGATGTGCATTGATTCGAAACTCGTTGGTCTTTTCCAGGATTTGTCGAAGTGTGAAAATTTGGTCTAAAGTCGATTTGCCGGGCTGGAAGCCGCAAGCTGCCGATTAGTGCGGTGCAAAATGGTTTTAGACGTTCACACAATACGCTGGACAGGATCTTGTATGCGACACACCATCTAGTGACATAAACTCGGAGAGTTTTTGGTTCTTGGAGCCAACCTGAGGAACTGTTTAATTAGAATAATCTAATTTACATATCAACATGAACACTCGTTTTCCTTATGCCAAAGTTGAAAATATCAAAGTTGTTCAGAGCTGGTTCAAATTCAACAATGCCACGAGGCAGATTATTGGCTCAATACAATCCCTCACTTTCTACCAAGTGTGAAACAAAACTTGACACTCATCAAACCATTCATAACATAACACTCTAGTCCGCGTTTCATCATCTTTCGATGGGCCCACTGCCCCCTTGAGTTTCAACATCAGTCATTTTCTGACTGCACCCTCATATATCACTCTTAATCCGAAGCCATTATGTCAAGGTCGCCGCGACCAGAGATTATCGTAAAAAGTATGTAACCGATCAACCGTTCCATTTGCGAATCATATTCACAAATCATTGGCAAAAAAAACCGTGATTTACCGGTCGCTTAATGCATCGTTATCTGTGCCTAAGCCACTTGACCGTGATCGTGCGCTTAGCACATCTATCGGCAATTAAGATCACACAACAAACTATGTATAAAGTGCGATCGATGCAACGTAGATCGCAACCAACAGATCAATCATATCTCTTTCACAATTGCATCGCACACCAAGATGCATTCACCCAATTGACAGATGCGATCGCTTCGTTGCACCTCGATACAATTGGGTAATAATTACTTTAGATACAAATTTGTCGAGAAGGAATCGCACACTATTTCACGGCGTGGCTATTAATCATCTTATGTAAATGACGACGTCGTGCGGTTGTCGTCATCGTCATCAAGCCGGAGCCATCTCTTTGCATTGCAACAGCTCGCTGGTTACAATGTTTTCATTTTTCCTTCTCCATTTCGGGCAAAAGGAGAGTTACGCTAGCACCTCTCATACTGACTAGCATACTCCTCATATTCGGGCGGGAAACAAATTTGGTCCAACATCCGAGACATAGATAAGACTGACAGCTTGGCAGTTGAGTACTTAGTTGTAATTACCAAACACTACCACCCATCGTTACCACATATTGTCCGTTTTTTTTTTTTTGGCAGAGAAAATGTAGATAGAAATGAAGATACATTTCCCTCCCGAAAAAAAGATCGTCCGATCGTCACAGAGATGACGATCATGAAGACGCCGCAGCAGGAGGAGCAGCCCCAGAAGTGCCAGCCCCCATATCAGTCGCGAAATAGAGAACGGACGCAGCACAATTGGATATGTGGACAAGTAAAAGTTATTATGCAAAGCAATTATCATTTGTTATGCAAAATTCATTAAATTTTTCCGCTTGTGGATATTAGTTTCCCGCCTTATCTCTTGTTTGCCATGGGAGGCAGTGTTTGGGGTTCTCCATCAGCTGGATTTATGAGTCTATTCATGGGGGCAGACTGTTATTGTAACAATGGGACAGTAGCACATGCAGAAGACATGAAAGATGACTGCCCGAAATTGTACGAGTCTTTTGCTGTACAAACCTGTCGAGTGAATCCATTCAGGGTTTGTATCCACTGCTAAATTGCTCCGGATTTACGATGACGGTAATAAAGCTCTTCGAGTTAGACGGTCGTTAGGGTTCGGTTTTCGACAGACCTCGAGGAGGAAGTACAGTGTTGTTTTATGGCATCGTTTCGACTGAGAGCGAAGTACGATATTGTGAAATTGATTTGGGTGCGAGGAAGATCTCACACATTAGGTGGATGTTGCGGTAAAATGGTTGTCTAACCACGTTAGTAGGTCAACGTTTAATTGATGAATAAGCCGTTTTAACGTAAGCAGGTGGTGTTTCTTTGGTTACATCGTTTCTGGTTTCCTCAAGGTCATGGACTGATGAATTAGGCCTATTAGGGCCATACGGCTATTAGGGATACAAATTGTTTAATGAGCTTCTTTCAGATGTAACCTTGGTAACCTTGCTGGAATGGAAAATGTTTAAGTTGTCCGAATATATGAGCTTGCGAGGAGAAGTTGAAGTTCATGGACGGAGGCTTAATGCTAGTGGTTACCATAGATTTCTTCAGTTAATACATACTTAGGTAATTGTTACCACCGTTGATGATGACGGGCTATTTGCCTTGACTCTCATTGTAGACGACCGTTTCCTCAATGATTGCCGTATTGCAGAAGAACGAGAAGAATTCAAGCGCGTTGTAATAAAAGCAGGGAGGCTGTAAAACGTCAAGAACGTGTGATTGAAAGAGTCATACAAATTAAGGCGGTCTATGAAGGGCTCCGTGGTGCAGTGGTTAGTGTGTTGGACTCTAACGCACGATGAGCGAGTTCGGATCCCAAAAACACCAACGCCTTCCAATGTTTATTTCACGGAGTCCCTCCTCAGCAGGATATTGGCAAAATCCCCCCCGTAGTAGTATACTTGCCATGAGAAAGCTTCTCGATTCAAGCCCTTCGGAATCGGCATTAAACTGTATGTCCCTTTCGTCTATGTAAAAAATAAATCACACACAGCATGGGTGATTGAGAGAAACTTGGCTCTGGCCCTAAACCGGCTGCAACGCCTCCAAAGCAAAGACCTGGACTAAGTTAGGTTTGCTTTTTGTAAGCTTAAGTCCAACATAGCTGCCGGAGCAGACGGACTACCTGCCGAGCTCTTAAAGGCTACTGGAGATGACCTAGTTGGGAGTATGCACCAGCTCATCTGGTCAGAGGAATGCATGCCCGATGAATGATATCTTAGTATCGTTTGCCCGATCCAGAAGAAAGGAGACCCCTTTGCCTGCGTCTCCTAGACATCGCCTATAATAAAATCTTCTCTGCTACACTGTATGAGCGACTAAAACCGTTTTAATAAACTAAATGATCCATATCAGGATGGTTTCAGGCCCACTAGTAGTCCACTATCGATCAAGTATTCACACTGCGGCAGATCCTGGAAAAAACCAACGAGTTCCAAATCGACACCCTCCATCTGTTTGCCGACCTTAATGCCGCTTACAATAGCGTACACCCCCTCTTCTAAAACTTTACATTTCCATAAAATCCTTCCTAAAATAAAACCCAAAAGCAAGCTTCCATACGTCCAAAACTTAACAATTTTCAGCGAGCATTCCAAAATTCCACCTAATCCACACCAAAACTGGAGTTTTAAAACCAACCTCTTTCCAAATTTTACACATCCATCGATTTCTCATCTATCTAGCAAAATTCAGCCAAAACCCCAACGTCTGCGCGTCTCATTTAAAGCGAATCCAGCAATTATTAACACCCCTCCTTCCCAATCACCTGTCCCGAATCCATTTCCAAATTTTGACCTCACGTCAGGAGCCAAGTATCCTAACTTCCGTAGCTCTCATATCCTTAACCTCTTCCAACCATCCCCCTCCAATATCTCCACACAAAATCCCACCCCTTCGCCCGACTCTTCATCTCTCCCCGCAGCAACAATTCCTGCCCCACTCACCCATTCTTCTGTCGCAACTCAATCTTTCGTTGATCCCCTTATGCCTCCTACAGTTAAACTTACTCAGCTTACTACTGACCCTACCCAAAATCGCTACGCTCTCTCTCGGCTAAGAGATAGGAAGATGTATGAGAACATTCCTCTCTTTTTGGGTTACCTTCATGATAAATCCGACTCGGTTTGCTATGAAGGTAATACAAACACAAGCGTCATGGTTTCTATTAAACAGTAACGTCTCCCTTCGAACTTCGCTAGCCTCAAGAACCTCTTCATCAAATACAACGAATTCCTTAATATTCTGCCCCAAAAAGTGTCAAATGATCTTGATACCTACCGCCAGTACATTCATTCTAAACGAATATCCCACCTTCAACGTAGTAGAGCTGATCACAATAAGTTTTTTCGTCCCTAAATCGCTCCCCCTTCCGGCAATACCATCTTCTTCTTCTTAGTGGGCGCTACAGTTCGGGGTGAACCTGAGCCTCAACCAACTTGCCCCTCTAACTGGCACGATCTTTTGCTAGCCTTTTCCATTGCCGCACACCCAGTTGGCTGAGGTCCCCTTCCACCTGTGTGCGCCATCTTAAGTGCGGCCGTCCTCTGCTTCTTCGTCCCTCGGGGTTGAATTCAAAAGCTCTCCGGGCTGGAGCTGTGGTGTCCATTTGCTCTACATGCCCCGACCATCTACGCCTAGTCAGGCGTTGAATCCGTAGACGCCTGACTAGGCTCATGTCGCTGTACAGCCCGTAAAGTTCGTGGTTGAATCTTCTCCTCCATCCCTCGTCTGCGTTTATAGGCCCAAAAATCACGCGCAAAATCTTTCTCTCGAACCGACCAAGGGCCTCCTCATCCGCTTTTGATAGTGTCCATGCTTCTGCGCCGTACAACAGGACCGGGATGATAAGGGTCTTATATAGAGTCAACTTTGTCGTTCGGGAGACGGCTCTATTACTCGGTTGCCTCCTGAGCCCAAAAAAACAGCGATTGGCAAGAGTGATTCTGCGTTTGATTTCGGAACTGATGTCGTTGTTCCAGGTCACTGCGGAGCCAAGGTAGACGAAGTCCTTAACTACCTCGAACTTATATCTGCCTATACAAACGTTCTGGCCCAGACGTCGGTGGTGAGCGTCCTTTTTTGATGACAGCCTATATTTAGTTTTGCCCTCGTTTACTGCCAAACCAATTTTCGCCGCCTCCATCTCAATACTCGCAAACGCCTCATTGACATCTCGCTGTGATCTACCTATTACGTCAATATCATCGGCGTATGCAAGGAGCTGCGAGGATTTGAAATAGACTGTGCCTCTTGTATTGGCCAGTGATTTTTGCACATTCATTTCCAATATGATGTTGAAGAAATCACACGACAGCGCATCGCCCTGCCTAAATCCTTTTTTGACATCTAAACTATCGGTAAGGTGTTCACCGATTCGGACGGAGCAGCGAGCATTCTCCAAAGTCATCCTGCATAGTCTGACGAGCTTAGCAGGTATGTCAATGGTAGACATAGCGTTGTATAACTCGTCTCTGAATTCGCTGTCGTATGCGGCTTTGAAGTCGACAAATAGGTGGTGAGTGTCGACTTGAAATTCATTGATTTTTTCCAGGATCTGCCGTAGTGTGAAGATTTGGTCGATGGTGGACTTCCCTGGCCTGAATCCGCACTGATAAGGACCAGTCAGCTTATTTACAAAAGGCTTCAGGCGTTCACACAAAACGGCAGAGAAGATTTTGTAGGCGATGTTAAGGAGACTCATTTCTCTATAGTTGGCGCAATCAGAGGGGTCTCCTTTCTTGTGGATCGGGCATACGATGCTGAGACTCCATTCCTCGAGCATGCTTTCCTCTAACCATATCTTACGGATGAGCTGGTGCATGCTCCCAACCAGGTCATCCCCAGCTGCCTTGAAGAGCTCAGCAGACAGTCCGTCTGCGCTAGCAGCTTTATTCGACTTGAGCTTCGATATGGCAATCTTAACTTCGTCGAGGTCAGGGCGACAGAATTCTCTGCGGTCTCCGTCGATTAGAAATAGATCATTCTGCCCGACAGCGGTATATTGACTAACATCGCCATTATACAGTCTGCAGAAGTGGTTTTTCCATATTCTCAGCATCGACTGCGATTCTACTACTAGGTGTCCGTTCTCATCCCTGCAGGCTTCCGTTCTGGCTTTATAACCTTGGCATGTTCGCTTTATCTGTTAATAAAACATTCGAACGTCACGCCTGCAGTAACACCTCTCCAAATCCTCAATCGCGCGCTTTCCGTGCTCTCTCTTCTTTCTTCTGAAAAGCGTGTGTTCCTCTCTTCTCTTCTGCTCATAGATTTCGCGAGCAGCTCTCGTCCGTCGTTGCAGCATGGCCTTATATGCCTCTTGTTTTGCTGCATGGGCTTGTTCGCATTGTTCATCGAACCAGGGGCTTTTAGGTGGTGGCTGTTTGAAACCCAGCACCTCTGAGGCAGCATCTCTGATGGCGCTCTAGCAATGAGCCCATTCCTGCTCTATTGTTTGTGCTGCTGTGGGCGGATTTTGAGAGAGCTTTGAGGAGACACGATCGGCAAAGATTCTGGCAGTCTCTTGCGATTGTAGCTTTCCAACGTCAAACTTACGTCGTCCTACTCGACTCCTAAGCATTCTTGATATCCTCATTCGTACCTTGTCTACAATAAGGTAGTGGTCCGAGTCGATGTTGGCCCCTCGGAAGGTTCGTACATCGAGAATACAGGGGGAGTGTCTGGCGTCGATCGCAATGTGATCAATCTGGTTGGTGGTCGATTGATCAAAAGACCGCCGGGTACCCTTGTGGATGTTGAGATGGGGGAATCACGTGCTTGCAAGAAGGAGGTTACGCCCCACCAGGAAATCGATTAGCCTTAGTCCGTTGTCGGATGTGGTGTTATGGAGGCTATGCTTTCCTATGATCGACTCAAATATGTCCTCTTTGCCCAGTTTTGCATTAAAATCTCCTAGGACTATTTGTGTGTCGTAGCTGAGGCATTGGACATATGTTCTGCCTAGGAGATCGTAGAATTCTTCTTTGAG
Source organism: Eumerus sabulonum (assembly GCA_951905685.1). Classification (NCBI taxonomy): domain Eukaryota; kingdom Metazoa; phylum Arthropoda; class Insecta; order Diptera; family Syrphidae; genus Eumerus; species Eumerus sabulonum. The sequence continues at coordinate 16,362,386 of OX645060.1, forward strand.
TCGATCGTCCTTTTCTTCCGTTGGGGCGTGAGCGCATATTAAGCTAATGTTTCCAAATTTGGCTTTGATGCGGATTGTTATGAGGCGTTCGCTTACATCTCGGAAGCTTAAGACTTTTTGTCGGAGTCTTCCTCTAATAACGAATTCGCACCCGAATAGGCGCTGTTTGTTCTCCTTGTAGCAGTTCCCGTAGTAGATGTCGCAGTTTTTCATCCGTTTTTTGCCTAGTCCATCCCATCGCACTTCTTGGAGTGCGGTTATATCTGCTTTATAGCAGTTGAGGGTTTGCTCCAATTGATCGCCTGCACCCGGTCTGTTAAGGGACCTCACATTCCAGGTGCAGACTCTCAGGTCCGTTAGTCGTTTGCAGGGGTCGTCAGCTTTGTATCCGTCCGTATCCGAGGCTTGTTGTCGTTTCGGAACAAGTGGGTTTTTACGTGATAGGGATGTTACCCCTAAGCACAACCCCCAACCTGGAGGGCCAGGTTCCTCTTTCCCCAGGAACAAGGGTGGGTCGCTGCACACATTGGTTCACTACCTGGCTATCCAGGGGGGCCACGCGGAGGCTGTGTGTCAACTTGGATTGAACAGGGACAGAGATCGAAGCTGGCTGACGCGATCAACTTCTTTGCTCTTTTTGCTCGCTCCCTCCCTCCCCGATTCTACTACTAGGCGTCCGTTTTTATCCCTGCAGGCTTCCGTTCTGGCTTTATAACCTTGGCATGTTCGCTTTATCTGTTGATAAAACTTTCGAACGTCACGCCTGCAGTAACACCTCTCCAAATCCTCAATCGCGCGCTTCTCGTGCTCTTCCTTCTTTCTTCTAAGAAGCTTATGCTCCAAGCTATATCCAGGAAGACCAAAATCCGAAGGATCAGAAGTGCCGTGTACTATTGCATTAAAAGTTCTTCACCTTATCCATTAGGTTAGAAGGTAAGGCCGTGATATCCTCTCATCATATTGTCATATCCTACTTCATGGTAACTGGCGCCATGATCAGCTTAAAATTCACACTTTAGTTCAAGCCTTCATGTGTATGTGGTCAGCTCGTTGTGATATATGAATTACCATTGATTGCATGTTTCGATCATTTCTCACCTCCAGACGGTGTGTAAATCTGTTGCCAAATCAACATTTAATTTCCCTATGAATCAAGGATGGCAATCTGCGTTTGCAAATAATCAAGAAAAACAGAAAAGAAAAGAAACAGACAATTCGCACCATAAATCACGACAATGACCCCTCCACTTTCCATCTAACCAACTACCTTCAATTGCATATCGAATCGATAGTTTGTATCCAAAAAACGAAAACGTTCTCACACTTCTCAATAAAATCATTCGATCCATTCATTCATCTCGCTGCCACCTACATGGATGCCAATTTGTACTCGTCGACTCCAGCCAACTGGTAATTACGTCCTTGAGTGCAGCAAAAGCCTAAAGTCCTCCTTAGCCCAAGTACACCACCACATCACTATTGTGCAGCATTTTGGCCAATTGCTACGCATGATATCCGCATTCGCAATTAAGTTATTCGGCATTCTACGACACGGGACGAGAGTGTGTGTAAAATTCGACATCGTCGTAGCTAGTACTCGTACTCGTATCTGCAATTGTTGTTTACCTAAACCGCCTCACTTGATAATGCAAGCTTCTGCTCATCGCATATAGCGGTAATGCTTTTGCCCAATCACAACCTCCGTCATTTCGGTGTTAAGTTATTAATTATCCTGAATGGATACGTCTGACGTGATGGATGTTCAGATTCGTGGAAAATTTCCAATTTGTTGCACATTAGCACCGATTTGCTTTAATTGTACGGGGAATTATCAAAATTAATTAACATTTAAAGGGAAAATCTGACTGTGGAGATGGGGCTTAAGTAAACATGATGCGCTAGTGGATCGAATCGTTGTCGAAATCATGGGAGCTGTTTGGTCTGACTTCTTAATTCTCTTTCGTTCCGATTAATCATGGTGGAAGATTGTAAACAGTGTCTAAAAGGTTAACCTAGTGGATGGCTTTATGTGCGTATGAATAATGACAAACTTGAGTAAGGGGCTAGTGAACAACCTGCGTTTGACCGATTGGTGGAAATGCTCTGTCAAACAATTATTTTTGCTTAGGCCAAACCGTTTTGGAGTAGGTAAAAGGAAGGCTTGAGCCAAACAGGCTATATATGACTGATGATATTGCGATTTTGTGGCTAGCCTCTTTCGGAAAATCATGATGAAAGCGATAATGTCCTCATTTGTTAAACGTCAGCAACAACGTACACGTATATTGCAACTAAAACTTTAATGGCTTGAGTTGGCAACCAACATTTATGCTTCCGTGAGATGTTTCCTCGGATTAATGAATGATGATGCTTAATAAAAAGAGGGAGTAGTAAGTACTCAATTATTTCAAAAGTCGTGTGTGTGTGTTCAGATTACTTCTGATTAGTCTAGCATAGGCTTTTGAAACAATAAGGTGAGACACAGCCCATGCGCTATATGAAGAAGCTCACTTTCGTAATCCTCCACAGTACAGTCACTATCAACCCGCCTATAACAATATGTTCTTGTGAAACTTACTTACTTACTTATCAGGCCAGCGATCCATGGAGGATCTGAGCCTGAGCTATAGCTGCCTTCCATCGTTGACGGTCCCGGGCACGCTGCTTCCAGTTGTCAAGACCAAGATGTCTTACATCCGCGATTACTTGGTCTTTATACCGGAGGTTCGGTCTTCCTCTTCTTCTCGAACCAGGAGGCTCGGAGTCGAAGACCCTCTTAGCTGGAGCGTTGATGTCCATGCGCTCGATGTGGCCGAGCCAGTGTAGTCGACGGATCCTTGCCTTCCGGACTACATCCACATCTTGGTACAGCTCGTAGAGTTCGCGGTTGTGTCTTCTTCTCCATCCACCTTCCTCACAGACAGGACCAAATATCCGGCGCAGAATTTTTCTTTCGAAAGAACCCAAAATCAGCTCCGCTGTCCTGCTTATCGTCCAGCTTTCGGCTCCGTACAGCAAGACTGGCAGAATGAGCGTTTTGTAAAGCATGACTTTGGTCTTTCGAGTGAGGAGTTTTGACCCCAGTTGTTTGGACAAGCCGAAGTAGCAGCGGTTGCCAAGGGCGATTCTATGCCGCATCTCCACTGTGGTGTCATTTGTGGAGTCTACGTTTGCCCCGAGGTAGACAAACTCCTTAACTACCTCGAAATTGTAGCCGTCAATTGTTATATTTTGTCCCAGGTGGTGAGCGACGGATTGGTTTTTGCTTGACAGCATGTATTTCGTTTTGTCCTCATTGATCTTAAGACCAACTCGTTTCGCCTGTTCTTCAATCGCCGTGAATGCTTCCACAATGCCACGGCGAGAACACGCGATGATGTCGATATCATCCGCGTATCTTAGCAGCTGGATGGACTTGTAAAAGATAGTGCCTTCCCTGTTGACGCCTGCCCGTCGCACTATCTGCTCCAGCACCAGGTTGAAGAAGTCACATGACAGCGCAGTTCTCTGCCGAAATCCGGTGCATGTTTCGAATGGTTCAGAGGTCCTAGAACCGAGTTGCACGGTGCATCGCGTGTTTTTCAGCGTGGCGCGACATAACTGGATCAGTTTACCCGGGATCCCGAATTCGGCCATCGCACCAAACAGTTCTTCACGATGAATGCTGTCGTGTGTGGCTTTAAAATCGATGAAAAGATGGTGTGTATCGATTCGGAACTCGTTGGTCTTTTCCAGGATTTGTCGAAGTGTGAAAATGTGGTCTATAGTCGATTTGCCGGGCCGGAAGCCGCACTGGTAGCTGCCGATTAGTGCGGTGCAAAATGGTTTTAGACGTTCACACAATACGCTGGACATACCTCTATAGTTCTTGCAAGAGGTAGGATCGCCTTTTTTGTGGATGGGGCATATAGAGCTGGTATTACAGTCGTCGGGCATGCTTTCATCTTCCCAAATTCTGCAGATGATCTGGTGCATGCTCCCTACCAGAACATCGCCGCCAGCCTTGAAGAGCTCTGATGGCAAGCCATCTGAGCCTGCGGCCTTGTTGTTCTTCAGCTTCTGAATAGCTGTGCCGACTTCTTCGATGCTGGGTGGGAGGACTACTTCAGCGGCTGGAGTTGGGATTTCCTCGGTTCCTACCACTCTCTCTTGGTCATGCTCGTTAAGCAGCTGCTGGAAGTGCTGCTTAAATACATCCACTATTCCCTGCGGGTCGGTGACAAGATTACCCTCGCAGTTTCGAAGGACCAGGGTGCCCTTTTTGAAGCCTCCTGCAAGGCCTTTGGCTTTCTTGTAAAAGGCTCGTATCTTATGTTTATCCCTAGACTCCTCGATATCCTTGAGCTGGGAGGCTGCGAAGATTCTTTTCTTTTGTCGCAGTAGTTTTTTCTCCTCCCTTCTTCTGGCTCGGTACTCTTCTTGCGCTGCCCTGGTTTTCCTCTGTAGCGCCTTTTGGTACGCCTCGTCGGTTGCTGCCTTTTTCTGCTCACACTCGCCATCATACCACGGGTTTCTTGTCGGGGGTGATGTTCTTGTGAAAAGAGTAGACAACTAGCACTCTTCTGACTCTGGATCGTAAGGCACATTTCTCTAAAAAGGCAGTGCTATCGAGCAAAGAGGTATACTCATACATTGAACATGTGTACTTGGACTATTCTTGATATAATTTCTATCGGATCCCCATCATCCACCTAGTAGTGGATTCACAGTCGGTACTAAGAATCCGGAAAGACTACTTCTGCAGACTGTATAACGGCGACGACGAAACAGATCCCGCTGAATAATCCTTTCACAACGGACGATGATAGCAGAGAATTCCGTCCCCCTGACCTGGACGAAGTTAGAAATGCTTTTTCTAAGCTTAAGTCCAACAAAGCTGTTGGAGTAGACGTACTACCTGCCGAGCTCTTTAAAGCAGTTGGAGATGACCTGGTTGGAAGTATGCACCAGCTCATCCGTAAGATTAGGTCAGAGGAATGCACGCCCGATGAATGGAATCTTAGTATCGTTTGCCCGATCCACAAGAAAGGAGACCCCTTTGTCTGCGCCAACTACAGAGGAATAAGTCTTCTGAACATCGCTTATAAAATCTTTTCAGCTGTTCTGTGTGAACGCTTGAGACCGTTCGTTAATAAACTGATTGGTCCATAACAGTGTAGTTTCAGGCCCGGGAAGTCCACTATAGATCAATTATTCACACTGCAGCAGATCCTGGAAAAAACAAACGAGTTCCAGATCGACACCCACCACCTGTTTTTTGACTTTAAGGCTGCATACGATAGTATCAATGGAGACGACCTATACAACGCCATGTCTAGTTTTGACATCCCTGCCAAAATCGTCAGATTGTGCAGGATTACTTTGGAGAACTCTCGCTGCTCCATCAGGGTCGGAAGCGACCTAACCGATACCTTTTATGTCAAAAAAGGTTTTAGACAGGGCGACACGCTATCGTGTGACTTTTTCAACATCGTCCTTGAAAGGATAGTGCAAAACTCAATGGTCAATACGAGGAGCACCATCTTTTTCAAGTCTATACAACTGCTCGCATATGCCGATGACATTGACATAATTGGACGAAGTCAGCGAGATGTCATTGAGGACTTTACGAGCATCGAAGCGAAAGCGGCTAAAATAGGACTGGCGGTAAATGAGGGCAAAACGAAATATATGCTGTCGTCGAAAAGGACACGAACCACCGGCGTCTTGGCCAGGGTGCACATATTGGCAGATATAATTTCGTGGTAGTCAAGGACTTCATCTACCTAGGTTCCGGCTAGGTGGCTAGGTCATGTTGAGCGCATGAAAAACACAAGTCCCGGAAGGTCTATGAATCCAACCCCGAGGGGCGACGCGGTCGAGGATGGCCAAATTTAAGGTGGCGCAGCCAAGTGGTAGAGGACCTTAACCAACTAGGCGTGCGGCACTGGAGACTGCTGGCGAAAGACCGTGCCAGTTGGAGAGTTTTTTTGAAGGAGGCCCAGGTTCGCCATGAACTGTAGCGCCAAAAGATGAACAAGAAGAAGAAAAAGGATCCCCGTCATAAATCACGAACTGGGTAAAGCAACCTAGGCAACCTCTGAAGGTAAATCATACTCGTACTTTTGTCTTCATAAAAACAAGGCGCCCAATACCGAAGTCCTAGCCAGAAGGTGCCAAGAACCTTGTATACCTCGTACACCTTAATAAATTAGACTAGACCCTTGCCAACTACTATTTCTTTGAGCTCAAGAGACAAATAAAAAGTAGAGTTCCCTCGTCAATTCTTTCCAAAATGCGTGCAAGTTTGGACTCTACCAAAAATGAATAAATCCAGTGGCTCAGATGGCTGGGTCATATAGAGCGAATGGTGAAACACAGCTGTTGTGAATCGGAAGTGATCAAAATACTGACGAAGGCATAACATTCTCAGTATATGGTCACTTCAAATTAATTCTGTGAGCAGTTCTAATATAACATCATAATGGCATGGAACATTTGCTGAGAACTACAACCAACGTGAAAATGCAGTCGAGTTCCTTTCGAATCATATCTAGGACAACCACCCCTGGAGAGTAGTGAACGAACATCTACGACACAAACCAACTACACTCATAATAAAAGTATGACTCTTGCACCTGCACGGATTATAAAAAGAATGGTGGCCTAGGTGCGAACCACAAGGCCCTCACGACTAACTTCCAAGTTAATTTCATATTTTTTAATTTTTAACCCCCGACGCGAAAAGAGGGATATTATAAGCTTGAGGTATCTGTGTGTCTGTCTGTGGGAACGTAGCTCCTTAACGAATGGACCGATTATATTGGTTTGTATTGCTTTTGAAAGCTAACGTGATCGAGATAGTTCTTAGCTACAATTTGTGAGGATTTGTAAAGGCTTTTCAAGGTCATCAGCTCTTTTTGTTATCTGCGGTATTTTGTTATTGGCTGGCATCAAGCTGCTTTTCTGCTGTCGCTGCTCCATGCAACCACAACACGGTCCGAGCAATCTCATATGTATCGGTCTGACCACCGCAATCAACCACCGTCGGGCGCGGTCAGTACTTAGATGGAGGACCGCTTGGGAACACCGCGTGTTGTTCATTTTGCTGCCTATTTCGCTAGACCGATTTTGCGTAGTTATGCGTGGAATGAACCCGGTCCCATGTCAATATCATCTTTGGCTCTCGGGATAATCGAGGCGAAAATTTCGAACGCACATACTGACTGACCTTAAACCATGGAGATATGTCAAAATTTGAAATTCGCAAAATCACCATTACAATAACTTCCCACTGAGAAGATTAAAATAAACAAAACAGCTCCGGATCGAAAAATATTCGGCTCCAACCTTGTAAAATGACTGCATATAAGGTAGCGCACAAAGGTGGAATGAATCCTCAACCAACTAAGGGTGTGGCGCTGGAAATAGCTAAAATTCTTAACGGCTGGAAAGGCTTGTTGCCTGAGATCGAGTGTATCCCAAACCGTAGTTATACGTAAATAAATCATTTCTTCGTTTTATCAGACTAGCATTCCATGAAGGATGTGAACCTGAGCTATGGCTGCTTTCAATCCGTGACGGTTTCGGGCACGCCGTACAGCTCGTAGAGTTTGCGGTTACGTCTTCTCCTAAATTCACCTTCCTCACAGAAGGACCAGTTTTTTCTTTCGAATTAACCGAAAATTAGTTCTGCCGTCCTGCTTATTGTCCAGCTTTTGGCTCCGTACAGAAAGACTGCAGTATAAGCGTTTTGTAAAGCACGACTTTGGTTTTTCGGGTGAGAAGTTGAGAGCAAAGTTGTTTAAACAAACCGAAGTAACAACGGCCGCGAGGGGCGATTCTATGCAGAGTTTCCAATGTGGTGTTGTCTGCTCCAGCACCAAACTGAAGAAGTCACACGACAGCGCATCACCTTGTCGAAATCCGGTACATGCTTCAAATTGAGGCTTCAAACCGAACTGCACTGCACGACACAACCGGATTCGGCCATCGCATTAAACAATTCTTTGCGATGAATGCTGTCGTATGTATGTATGTTGGCGTTACATCCCATGAAGGACCAGAGCCGAGCTTCTCTCAGTCACCCATGTTGTGTGTGATTTTTAATTTTCCCATGACAATTTTACTACAGGGGGTTTTGTCAGCACCCCGCTGAGGAGAAACACCGTGAAAACACGTTCGATGACATGGCTGTGTCGGGATTCGATCCCGTGTCATCGGCGTCAGAGGCCAACACACTACCCACTGCGCCACGGCGCTCTCAGTCTTCATTTACTTTCAAAGTAAACTAAAAGAGGCTGTGGTCTATCCACCATATATTGTATCAATATTGAATAAAGTGTGGCTTTGGAGTATAGCAGTCTTTTAATTTTTTTTTTCTTAAGTAATTTGCGCACACTCAAGGTCTAATAACCTTATTATGTCGGCGACACAGTGCGGGCAGAAGGTAGAAAGGAAGAGGAATAGAGGAGATGCCGATGGACATTGATCTTAAATGCTTACATGTTGCATTGAGGGGGGAACACCGAATCCGGCAGGGAGTTCCAGATTCGTGTGGTACGGTTAATGAAAGATTCTCTATATTTGACAGTACGTCCGAAAGCGGGCTTCAGAGTATATTGGTGAGCATTCCTGGAGAGACGTGTATTGCGGGAGAAATGTTCAAGGGGCGGAATGCAACTGGCTATTTCATCAGAGCATTTTTGGTGGTAGTAACGATAAAACAGGGAGAGGCAGGTAACATTCCTGCGGTGTTCCAGCGAGTCTAATGTTTTGGTAATGCTGGAGTCACCTATCAGTTTTATGGCTCGTTTTTGTATTCTGTCTAGTAGGTGCAGTGAGGTCTTGGAAGCACCGGACCAGTCATGAGCGTTAAACTCTAATTTGGGGCGAATGAATGCCTTATAGTTTGTAGCCAGACCTAAGGGTGAGAAAGGCATTTCGCAGCATTCTTGGCGACACTGCATATTGGGTTGCGCCAATTAAGATCGTGAGCAAAACACATACCCAGGATGGAAAGCTTTTCGGTTTCGAAGATGCAACTGCCATTCATGGATAATGGCTGCGGGTTAGTTATACGCTTTAACGACAAGAGACAGCATTGTGTTTTGGAAGCATTAAATTCCACTCTATTGTTTTTACCCCATTGGGTGATGCTGTCGATATCGGAATTTAATGAGCTTAACATACGCTGACGCTCACTATCTACAACCGAAGTGCAGGGTCGTAAACTAGTGAACGAATATGAGAAGCTGAGGGTACTGTTGTCAGCGAAGGAGTGAATTGGATTAGAAGTAACAGACAAGAGATCATTTATAAAAAATAAGAAAGAGTGTCGGAGACAAAACGGAGCCCTGGGGAACACCAGCATTTACAAAGTGAATATCAGACTTGAATCCGTCTAAAACAACTTGAATTGAACGATTGGAAAGGTAGCTTCTAATCCATTGAAGAAGAGACTCGTCGATCCCAAAAGCACGCTATTTCGACAAAAGGGCTTCATGCCAAACCTTGTAAAATGCTTTCGAAATATCCAGTGCAACAATTTTGCCTACACTTGCTTGGTGAAGCGAGTGATTCCACTTTTCGGCGAGATATGCAATCAAATCTCCAGTGGATCTGTTGCTGCGGAAACCGTATTGACGGTCATTGAGGAGTTTCCGCGATTCAAGATATTTCATAAGCTGACGGTTAATCAGCGTTTTCATGACCTTGGAAAGAAGGGACTTTAGTGCAATGGGTCGGTAGTTGGAGGGAGAAGATGATTCGCCTTTTTTGGATATAGGCTGGACAAATGCTGTTTTCCACCTACTCGGAAAGAGCCCAGAGGAGTAGGAAAGATGAAAAAGCTTACGCAGTGGTTTTGCCAGCGTAGAACAACACCTCTTCAGAACTATTCGGGCCAATACCATCAGGACCAGCGGATTTGTGCATGTCGAGGTCTTTAAGAACTCTTGCGACTGTACGAGTGCGGAAGTGGATTGGTCCCATAGTGGAATTGATGCACTCTAGTACAGGCGGAGACAAAGTACAAGCTGGCAGGTTAGCTTTGTCTAAGAGAGTGACAGCTGGAATGTCATTGTGGATGAGCGTCGGTATAGACGACTTAGTTGAGTTTTTTACGTTTTTTACAAACGACCAGAAACTTTTGCTACCTTTGGGACATTGAAGGATTTTACGCCTTAATTTTTGGTCGGATTGGAATTTAATCCGTCGAATGTGGGTGTTGCAGTAATTTCTGGCTCGTATGTACTTTTTTCGGTTTTCCTCAGAACTGTTTGCCTTGTAGGCCTGAAAACTCAGCTCCCTGAGCCTAATAGCCTCTTTGCAGCTCAAGTCAAACCACGAATTATCCTAAGGCCTGGTGCTTTTAATTTTGCCGGGAATAAAATTTGCCATGCCGATTCGGATAATGTATCAGTTGCGGCGTCCACGTCGTTGTCGAGGAAGCACAACGACCAGTCAAAGATCCGAAAGAAGTTGTTAAGGCCGCACCAGTTGGCTTTCTCATATAGCCATAGTGATCTCTTAGGAGCTATTTCTTTAACTGGATGGTGGGAGTTCGAGAATTTTGCTGATATCATGCGGTGGTCAGACGAGCCTAGGGGTTCCAATACATCGATCGTGTATTTGTCAGGCTGAGTGGTAAGAAACAAGTCCAGTGTGTTGGCAGTATGACCAGCAACATCGGGGATACGTGATGGCTCATTCACAAATTGAGTTAGTTGATTTAACTCAGCAAAAATTTCAACATACCTTCCTTCGGGTGCTGTCTGTCCAGAACGTCGAAGCCACTGAGAATTGTCTACATACATTGAAATCGCCCGCTAAAACGATTTCAGTGCCAGAGAACAGGGAAACAATTCTTTGGATGGAATCAGACAGTGCGTCGAATGCATCAAATGTTGCTTTCCTGTCTAGATTGGGGCTTCCATAAAGAAGCCATATGAAATTAAATTCCGGGGTGGATGTTTGGCTATACTGTGGAAGTAACTGGTAAGCAATGTCACTACGGACATAAATGGCGAGACCGCGGTGAGAAACGAATAATGGCAATAAGCTATATCCAGGAAGACTGAAATCCGAAGGATCAGACTTTTCATCGACCTGTGTTTCACAAAGTGCCAAAACAGCCGGTTTGCGGCGAGAGAGATGGAGATGGAGATGGCCAAGAAATTCTTCCGTAACCCACGAATATTGCAGAACTGCACACAGAAATCCTTCATCAATGCAAACTACAAAACATGTAGTTTTGTACTATAGTCTAGAAGTAGGTAGCATTTTCCATCGAAAATCCTTAAGCCCTACTCAACCATATGTGCTAATAGAGAGTCGTTTCGCAAATTAAAAGTTACAATTTTTAAGACATGATTTGGCAGGGAAGCCCTTATGAGTCAAAGGCTTTTTAAAATTCATCTAAGCAGGCACTAGATTCCAAGTAGTTCTGTAGAACTGTGGAGTCTAACATCAAACTAAATGAATTCCAAGTTCAAATTCAATTTCACACTATGAAGCTAAACATTTTGTTGACTTTAGTGCTTAGCAGATCCGCATGGATCCATGGAAATCATCATAAACCTTCGATGTCGAAATGCAAAGACTAAGCCTGATGCAGCGAAACATTCACAAGACTATATTCCCCCAAAGTGATTTCCAATGTTGATTGATTATATCTCTACTAATTAGCTACTCTTCCGTGTAGCTTTAGTTAAATCAATTGGTCCTCCATGCACTGACACCGTGAAACGTTACGAGTTACACTCAAGAGAATCGTCTGTCTCTTCTTCAATCCATCAGCCAAACAGCCAAGCTTTGGAGGTTTCTTCTGTAGCTCGATAAATCTGTCTTTAATTATATACATCAATCTGTCTGCCAATGTGTCTAATGCCTTCAATTAATAGTCAGCCAGTATAATCGCGTAAATATTGTCGACAACTAATAGATTAGCTGTTGGCGTCATCGGCTAGTAACCAACCCAGCGAGGCTAAGCTACACAAACACTCTGCCTCATCTTCATCTGCGACGAGCTTGGGAAAGTGACCAGCCATCAGAATCAGTCACAACCGTCACCGTTGTGACTAAGCGCGGTCTTCTCAAAAATAAATATAAATCTCACGGCATCGTTTGGAACCGCCCAGCAGGGCATCGGTATTCAATAACAGTCCCATCATGACGTAGTTGCCTATCTTTATCAACCATGCCATCGAGTGTAGTGTGAATCATGGTTGGGCTATCTCATGGCTCCCGTGGTCAAGTGTACATATGTGAATTTGTTGTTTTCTTTTCTTGTTTCTGGTGTTGATCGACCAGCATGCGTTTAATTAAGTTAGGAGCTTTGTGTGAGGAACGAGCTGATTCAAGGTCGTGAGCGGTCGAGTTAGTTGTAGTCGCTCGAGAGTAAGTAATTACCAATTCTAATTGGTTACGCTATGGTTATGGTTTTGGCTTGAGTTTTAGTTGTCCGATTTGAAGAAACGATTTGCATAGGGGTTGACTGGAATGGGAAGTCGCTGTATCGCCTTCGAATGAGTGTTAACTTATGGCATTTAGAAACCTTCGGTGAGTGCTGGAAATATTTGTATGGTCGGGGAGGAATGAGATAAGCTCTTTTCGGAAGAAAGTGGTTTTGGCTGTTGATCAACTTCAGCCGATATTGCGATATTGATACTTGATACCTTGACGACAGTCGCTCGTACAAAGGGGGGAGAAGAAAGGACGTAAGAAATGAACTTTACTTTGGTGGCGTAACAGCCCATGCGGAGCCAGAGCCAAGCTTCTCTGAATCACCCATGTGTTTTGTACACAGGTGAAAGGGACCTACAGTTTAATGTCGATTCCGAACGGCGTAAGTCGAGAAGTTTTTTCATTGCAAGTATAATATGGGGGGGTTTTGCCAGTAGCCCGCCGAGAAGGGGTGCCGCGAAATAAACATTCAGAACTGTATACACTCCCAGAGCTGCTCATAAAATTTAAGGAATCCTCATGCAGTACAAGGCGGATATTACTACGATCAAGGAAGTAAGCTGGATAGGAGACGGATTGATGAGGAAAAAAGACTGCGACATCTATTACAGCCGTCAAAAAACATTCCACATGTTGGGGTGCGGAGTTGTTGTGGGAAAGCGGTTAAGGTCGAAAGTCACCGACTTTATGCCTGTAAGTGATCTCCCGACTGTGATCTGTGAGATTTTGCAACATCAGCCCCATATGTATACACGCCCCTACCGTAGAGACTGAAGACCAAAGAGATCATCGAAGAAAACTTCTTTGATTTCTTAGACAATGCCCACGTAGCCTGTCCGGAGTATGTCGTTAAAATCGCACTCGGTGACTTCAATATCAAAATCGGTAAGGAGAACACCTTTGGCGGAGTGGTCGGAAACATGATATAACAATGGACAATGGCTTCCGACTCACCGACAAGCACAAGCTTTTCTCGCAAGCATATCCACACTACAACCTGGCGATCTCCGGATAGTCAAACCATCTCTCAAATCGACCATGTGCTAACTGACGAAAGACATTCTGGATGTGAAAACCTTCAGGGAGACCAACGTCGATTCTGACCAGGGGAATAGTGGATATATTCAAGCAGCATTTCCAGCAGCTACTTAACGAGCATAACCAAGAGGGAATGATAGGATAACCAGTGAAGTAGTCCTCCCACGCAGCATCGAAGAAGTTAGCACAGCTATTCAGAACTTGATAAAAAACAAGACCGCAGGCTAAGATGGCTAGCTCTTCAAGGCCGGCCATGTTCTGGTGGAGAGCATGCACCAGGTCATTTGTAGAATTTGAAAAAATGAAAGCATGCCCGACGACTGGAATATCAGCTCTATTTGCCCCATCAATAAAATGAACTCAATGTCGCACACAAGATCCTGTCCAACCCACTATATGAACACTATTCACTAAGGCCCTTTTGCACAACACTAATCGGCACGTACCAGTGCGGCTTCTAGCCGGGCAAATCCCCTATAGACCAAATCTTCACACTTCGACGAATCTTGGAAAAGATCAGCGAATTTCAAATCAATACGCACCATCTTCTCATCGATTTTAAAGCCGTATACGACAGTTGAGAGCACCGTGGCGCAGTGGATAGTGTGTTGGCCTCTGACGCCGATGACACGGGATCGAATCCCGACACAGCCATGTCATCGAACGTGTTTTCACGGTGTTTCTGACAAAATCCCCTGTAGTAAAATTGTCATGAAAAGCTTCTCGAAATTCGCCGTTCGGAACCGGCAATAAACTGTAGGTCCCTTTCACCTATGGGAAAATGAAATCACACACAACATGGGTGATTGAGAGAAGCTCGGCTCAGGTCCTTCATGGACTGTAACGCCAACATACAGACCACAGCCTCGGCTACAGACAGCTCACATATCGGCGATGAGAAAAACACGCAACTAGAGAAGAACTTCTGTCATACCCTAAACAGAGGACACGCCCAATGCCCTCGAAGTAGGGAAAACTTGTTTATATGAACGGTAGGAACATGCCTGCGCACTCAAGTCCCTCAGTGCGACTAGCAAGTTGGTTAAAGTCCTCAAACGGGGAAAACCGACAAAGCTGGATGCACTCTGATGGTACCTTTATTGAGTCTAAAGCGGAAACTCTTAGCTTACTGTTTGAGACTCATTTCCCGGGAAATCAGATCGACATCGGCTCGTTGCACACTCCTTCAAGGGAAACTGCAACTGAAACGATGAAAACAACTCGGCGTAGCTGGTATATTGCGTCGCGCGTGGTTACAACTGAAGCTATTGAATTTGCTGTGGCATCCTTCGATGATTTCAAATCGCCGGGCACCGACGGGAAAGAATTTTCACTGCTAGTCTAGCACTTGCTCACATACCCATTCCTTGGCGCACAGTGAAAGTGGTCTTAATCCCGAAATGGGAAAAGAGGACCACTCACTTGCCAAGAGCTTCAGACCAATTAGTCTAACATCCTTCTTGCTGAAAAGCATGGAGAGACTGGTAGAGTTGCACGTGCGCAAAGTTGCCCTTCGATTGCACCCTCTTTCGGAGATGCAACATGCTTACCAGCGCGGAAAATCCTGCGAGACTGCGCTTCAGAACCTAATTGGGAGAATTGAATGCGCGCTCGAAAGGAGGGAGGGAGCTTTTGATAACTTTCGATAACTCAACTTTTGACAGCATGTGCAATGCTGCCAGACATCATGGCGTAGATGAAGCAATGGTCCTATGGACCAAAGCAATGCTCATGCACAGGACATTGACCGCTGATGCAGGCCTCGACCAATGTGTCAAATCCAGCGTAAACAGGGGCTGCCCACAAGGTAGCGTCTTGTCTCCGCTGTTATGGGGCACGGTGCCCGATTCTCTGCTTAATGCTCTCAATGCCTCTGGAATCTATGCCCAGGCCTATGCGGATGATGTCGCCATTCTTTCTGTCGGCTCATGCTTAGCGACTGTCCGTCTCAAAGCACAGGCGGCGCTAAATGTGATCGATGATTGGTGTACTAGAAATGGGCTGTCAGTCATTCCTCTTAAGACCGATGTCGTTCTATTTACGAGAAGGAGGGAAAATACTGACATGACTCAGCTGGTAATAAAAGGAACTTCCATCCCATCTCTGGTCAAAGCATGTTGAGTCAAAAACCACCAAAGCGTTGTCAGCTTTCTGGCAATGCAAAGGAGCTTTTGGCAAAACATGGGGTTAATATCCGGCAAAGGTCCTCTGGATCTACACGGCATTGATAAGACCTGTAGTCTTATATGCATCGGTTGTCTGGTGGAACAGACTAAAACGTAAACACGTCGTAGCCTCTTTCACCAAACTCCAAAGAACGGTTCATCTCAGCTGCACGGGGACCTTCCCCAGCACGCCGAGCGCTACTCTAGATGCTATAATGAGCCTTCCACCTATTGATATATTTATCAGAGGGTGTGCCCTGAAAGCCATGTCTCATCTGAAGAGAAATGGCTTTTGGTATAACTCGCATAGGAATAACGGCGTGCTTGCGCAAGAATTGTTCTGCGACCCCTGTCTCATGGACATGCCTTCTGAAGCACTGACGCCCGTTATCCTACTGCGCCGTAGTCGAGTTTCCATGGCGTCAGTATTGGCTATGGCTGGATACTGAACCTGGAAAGGATACTCTTCGCATTTTAACGGATGGCTCCAGGTCTGGACGGGGGTCCGGTGCTGTGGTCTTCTTTGGGCGCGAAAACATCCGACTGCACTTCTCCTTAGGAAAATATGCGTCTGTCTTCCAATCAGAGATAGACGCAATCCTAATGGCCATGCACTATGTTGTGAAGCACAGGTGGAAGGGGGAAAGCATATGCGTCTGTAGTGACAGCCAAGCTGCACTAAAAGCTGTGTGTATCCCCTTAACTAGCTCCAAATTAGAGCTTCAACTCAAGTCCTTCCTGAACAAAGTCGGCAGACTAAATTCATTAAGGCTTGTATGGGTTTCAGGCTACTCTGGGATCCCAGGAAATAAGATCTCTGATGAACTCGCCAGAATGGGTTCAGAGGAGAGTTTCTCAGGACCAGAACCCGCTCTAGGTCTACCTGCGTCCACGGTCAATTTCTACATTAACGATGGTGTATTTAATACACATAACCGTAGATGGAGGGATTGTCCAGGTTGCAGGATGACTAAGCGCATATGCCCTGATGTCTGCAAAAAATCTGCAGCATTCCTCCTGTTTTTTAAGGAGGGTCTTGTGGGAGTTATCACGGGCCATTACACTTTTGCCAAGCATCTCTACGTGCTCGGCATCAGTGAGACGTTTACCTGTGCTGCATGTGGCGAAGAGGAGGATGACACTGCAGAGCATTTCCTCTGTGATTGTCCCGCCTTTGCTCGAGCACGGTGGCGCAGCCTTGGAGCCGACGTTGTGTGTGCCGAATCCCTTAGCTCTACATTACTGCAGTAATGTAAGGTGTCTGTCTGGAGTACAATGGACCAGTGTTTGCGTCTGAGTGCTCCAGCGGATAGTAGAAGCCTTCAACAAAAAAAAAAAAAAAAAAAAAAGAAGGAACATGCCTTGCAAAAGCAAATTCAGGCTTGTAACCCTCATGACGGAACAGCAACAGATGATAGGTATTTCTTTACCCTGGAATGCCTGAAACTTGGCGACTCGGCTCATTATCGCAAATACTATAATACATATGAGGTCAAGTAAGACGTACTCACTTAGGTGGCGCTACAGCCCGCTGTGAACCTGGGCCTTAACCAACAAGCTTTTCCAGCTGACACAATCTTTTGCTACCTGTTTCCAGCGCCACACCCCCAGTTGGTTAAGGTCTCCTTCTTTTCGGCCGTGCTCTGCTGCGTAGTCCTTCGGATTTCTTCGGGCCGGAGTTGTGTTTTCAATTTGCTCTAAATGGTCTAGCCATCTAAGAAGTTGGATCCAAAAACGTCGTACTAGGCCGATGTCGCTTCTCCTTCACTTTCCGTTTATACAAACGATCAAAGGTTTTCTTAACCGCTCTTGTCAAAATTCAGTCTTCTGCGCCGTAGAGGAGGGCCAGGATGATTAAGGTGATCTGCATTTGATCTCAGCGCTGGTGATTTTGTCGCTGGCCAAAATCAAGGCAGTCCTTTAACACTTCGAACTTATAGCTGCCAATTGTGACGTTCTGGCCAAGACGTCGGTGCTGTGCGTCTTTTTTGGTTGTCAGCATATATTTCGTTTTACCCTCGTTAACCGAAAGACCCATTTAAGCCGCTACTGCTTCAATGCTCACAAAAGCTTCTATGAAGTCTCGCTGTTGTGGCTTTTGGAAGTTACATGACAGTGCGTCGCCTTGTCTAAATCCTTTTACAACATCGAATGTCTCGGTTAATTCGATACCGATCTTAATGGAGCAGCGAAAATGCTTAATTGTCATCCTGTACAATCTAAGCTCCGCTGAGCTCGCCTCTATGTACGTGTACACTATCATACGCACTATCAAAGTTTTCTAACTGGCGGCGGCTTGAAACCCAGCTCATCAGAGACAACGTCTCTGATGGCGAACTAGCATTGCATGCTCCCTACCGGGACATGGCCTCCAGCTTTGAAGAGCTCTGATGGTAACCCATCAGAACTTGCGGCCTGGTTCTTCAGCTTTTTATCCATGCCTACTTCCTCAATGTTGGAAGGGGAGACAACTTCATGTACTGGTGGAGGGATCTCTTCGTCCACTACCACTCTCTCTTCTCCATGCCCATTAAGATGCCGCTGGAAATGTTGCTTGAAAACATCTACCATTCCCTGCGGGTTGGTAACAAAATAGCTCTCGCAATTTGAAAGAGCTTGGGTGCCGTTCGCTGCGTGGCTTTTGGCTTTTTTCTAAAAGGTTCTTATCGCGTTTTTGTTCCTGGACTCTTCGATATCCTCAAGCCGGGAGGTTCTGTAGATTCTCTTTTCTCTCGTTCGGGCTCGATATACCTCGCGCGTTGCTCCTATGCTCCTTTGCAGCATCTTTCGATACCCCTCGTCGGTCCCTCGGTTTTCATGCTCACACTCACCATCATACCACAGGTTTCCTGTTGGTGGTGGCGCCCAGCCTATAGTAATTTGTGCTAGCTTGATGGCTGAGCGGCAATGGAGCCACATATTGTTGGCATATGTGTCCGACGTAGGCATAATTGCGAGTCATCCGCTCAGTTGCTCTCTGTAGTCTCTGGCGATCTCTGAGGTGCTCAGGCTTCCAATGTTAAACCTCCTCTTGGAGAGCTGATGGAAAGTCGGGCTCTGAGCCTTGCTGCCACTAGGAAATGATTAGAGCCGATATTTGCCGCTTTGAACTTTTTAATATCCAGGATGTTTGATGCATGGCTTGCGTCTATGAGCAGAGCATATGTTCAATTTGGTTGGCAGTTGGACCACCTGGAGACCGCCAGGTTGCTGTGTGGATCTTCTTGTAAAGAAATCTTGCTCTACCTGTATTTTACCGTATAACGAGTTGCCGTAAAGTCCGTAAGTCGGAAGACGTCGTCTGTTGTCGGGCGTTCATACTACTCCGCCAAAGATATTCTCCTTACCGATTTTGGCGTTGAAGTCCCCGAGTACGATTTCGATGGATGAGCTCCATAGGCGTCGTCCAAGAGGTAGTAGAAATCCTCTTTGATTGGCTCTTCAGCCTCGTCGGTAGAGGCGTGTGCAAAGATGAGGCTGATGTTGTAAAATCTGCCTTTGATGCGGATCGCAGCTAGGCGATCGCTTATTGGCTTAAAATCGATGACTCTCGAGCTTAGCCTTTTTCACACGACCAATCCGCATCCCAATAAGTGCAGCCTTTTGTGGCAACTGCGATAAATGTCGCACTCCTTCTTCTTGTCCTATCCAGCGTACTTCCTGGATCGCAGCAATATCCACCTTATACTGCTTGAAGAGTGTAGAGAGTTCTCGCTCCAGAAGTGTAGAGAGTTCTCACATTCCAGGCGCATACTCGCAAATCATGGTCATTTGCCGTCGTTGGGTATCCGTCCTTGTATCCGAGGCCATGTTCTCATTCATAGCAAGTTTTCTTTTTACATTGGCAGGCTGTTAGCCCTCCGTATAACTGCTAATCTTGGCCAGGTTGGACCCCCTTGCCTAGGGCGGTAGCTGCATACATCAGTTCACCTCTCATCGGGTGTTGAGGTGGCTATTCAGAGGGCGTCGCAAGGAGGCTGTATGTCCATTTGACCTGAGCATTAGCAGTGATCGTTGCTGGCGTCTCGCCATGTTGAGTGCAATGAGCAACTTGGCCCTATATGCTCAGGCCATACCCTCCTCTGTCGAGTTATAGAAATGCATAAAACCTGGCATATAGACCTCTGGTCATACGTACCTAATGTCATCATCAGTCGTAATCAAAGTTACATTCGAAAACTTGGACAAGATATTCCTGTTTCGTCGTCTTCAATTACAGATAATCCCCGGCAAAGAGACTTATACTTTCTACACCGAACAGATGAACCATCTCCAACAGTATGGATCGAAGAGAAGAATCATCGCTGACAGTAGGTATGACGATGCCATAATACCCATTGATCGCACTTTTCTACTTAGTAAAAGGCGGAAATAGGCGAAAACTAGTTTCGAAAATCACCGTTCCAATCTCTAGTCCAACTGACCGACTGACTTCTGTGGCTGTCTCTGCAAGCAACTCTTGAAATCCTTTCAAATCTAACTCTAACCAACTTCCCTGAAGTGGTTTTGGAGGTGGTCATGGTGTTTTGCTAATAATTGCTCATAAGGCGCGAAACTAAATAGATTCCATGCTAATTAGCTAATTTCCGCGCATGTACCATCCTCGAGCTAGACTTGACCTAATCACTCTATCATCACATTAGTTCCATCATCAAGACTGATCGCCTCGGGTGTATATATGTACTCCTTCTCCGTCAAACATCTTATGGCAAATGAGTACTACAATCTGCTCGACATTAATCATTGACGGTCGACGCACAGACAAGTCGACTGTGTAACGATGGGATTCGGAAACAAAGCATCCGAGTAATGGAAAAACAAGAAAAAATAATTGACGGAAACCGGATAAGAAGGATGATGGTCAGGTGCGGTGATGAGACGACGTCAATGACTCCATCGTGGGTTCAACGAAAGTTGATCCATGATTTCACCGGTCGAGGTATCGCTTCGACTTTGGAATTGTCATCGTCTTCATGATGACGCATGCAAAGCCGTCCCCACATGACCATTTGGCAGAACTGCACCAGAAAATTGTTATTCAAAATGGTAGTACTGGTATGGTTAGGTGAAGATCAAGTCGCCTTACTCGGTTCGTGATGAGCACTACACACTTGCTCCACACAATCTGGATTCGTGGTGAATAGAAACGATTCCCATGGCCATGTTAGACTTTCTTCATCGCTGTGTCGTCAATGCTGTACTCGTGGTGTCGTGTCTTTGGTGTACCGATCCGAGGTCTTCCTTCATCGTTTTTTGTTTTGGTTGCCTTCGTGCTGTGGCAAGAATTACTGACGTTGGCAGTAGATAACTCCAACGAGGAAGTGCAAAATGAATGCTCGTCAACAGGTGTTTGGAAACGAGTTAAAGATGCTCCTGACACCGATGCCGTACGGGTAGACCACCAGCAACAGGAATAACAACATCAGTCAGCAGGCGCACAACGGAAAAAGTTTAACCTTTTTGTGACGATTGTAACCTTTGGAGTGATATCTACACCAAACCGCGCTGCAGCGATGAACCAACGAGGCAACGAGGTACGAGGTACGACCCTATGTGTGGGTTGCCGGCTTAGTCGCTTCAGATATTGTTTTGAGATGAGGCATATGCAGATACAAGTACACACAATAAGATGAATGATAAAAGCAACACCGTCCATCGAACAAGCCCCCTCGTTATAAAACACACAAAGATGACATAAATCGCATGGAGATGCACTCGTACATGTACTATCGCCAGGTAACATCTTCCATTCCGGAAGTCATGCTACGACTGTTTGGCATGGACTTGGAAACTAATGAGCACCGTCAACTGTAGTAGTAGTTTGGTGTGAGTTCGTGCTAATAGCGCAGCTATTACCTCGCTTATTAGGAACTGCCAAAAATAATGCGACGATGGCGAGGCTGAGCGTCCAGTTACGAGTACACTAGTACGCGGCAATGGCACGCGATACTAATGCATTAGTCGTGCTTCGTGCTTGCCACTCAGATGGGGACAACATCTCTTCATCATGCATGACGACGTACGAGTATGTGCTTCTTCACTTACTTGGGGGAAACCACCTAAGTTTACGTCTCGAGATGGGGTCAGAGCTGAAGTGTTAGATTGTTGATTGCGCAATGTGGGTTAGGACTCTCAATTAGGCGGATATCTGGCAAGTGAAAGAATCCGGATTCACATGGCAATTGGGGTGTGTCGCAAGAGGAATTTATTTTTTTTTTCTTTTGTTTTCTCGGAAAAATGGAATGGTACTTGGGTTGATGCTATTGCGTCTCTTCCTTTGGGGCTTGAATGTTTTTTTTGGGAATTTATTGCGTGAACCTAAATCGTTTCGAGGTTCGTGTTGCACGCAGAGTGTTTGCAGTTCATCACCGGGAGCATCGCGTCACCAGTGCCACTATTTGTGTGGGAAGTTTGTTGTTATGTCATTGATTGTTGGATCTACTCTATTGTGAGTCGACGTACTCGTATGTGCTGTAGATACTCCGCGCGCGTTGTCTACATTTTTTTTTGCTGTTGATTTTTACAGAAAAGATTGATTCTTTGATGATCTCTGGAAATAAGTCGACCTTGCGCTCGACCATAAAGATGTTAATAGAAATTTATTCATTCGAATAATAATGATGATTTCATGAAGATACCTTATCGTCTACTTCCCGTTGGTTGGGTTTTGTATCTTTTGTTCAAAACACACATATCTTTTGTGCGTATTATCCGATGGAAGATGATTTAGCGATAAGACAACTGCGGGATTCTTGGTTAACACTTGAAGGCCGATACAATTGATTCCGTATGAGTTTTTGCGCTTGGCAACCACTGAGGCCATTGAATTTGCTGGGGCACCTTTTGATGGCCTTAAGTCGCCGAACACTGATGGGATATACCCTGTTATGTTGCTTCCTCACTGCTAGCATGGCACTCGTGGAGTCTAGGGATAAACATAAAATACGGGCCATTTACAAGAAAGCCAAAGGCCTTGCAGGAGGCTTCAAAAAGGGCACCCTGGCTCTTCGAAACTGCGAGGGTAATCTTGTCACCGACCCGCAGGGCATAGTGGATGTATTCAGGCAGCACTTCCGGCAGTTGCTTAACGAGCATGACCAAGAGAGAGTGGTAGGGACCGAGGAAATCCCAACTCCAGCCGCTGAAGTAGTCCTCCCACCCAGCATCGAAGAAGTCGGCACAGCTATTCAGAAGCTGAAGAACAACAAGGCCGCTGGCTCAGATGGCTTGCCATCAGAGCTCTTCAAGGCTGGCGGCGATGTTCTGGTAGGGAGCATGCACCAGATCATCTGCAGAACTTGGGAAGATGAAAGCATGCCCGACGACTGGAATACCAGCTCTATATGCTCCATCCACAAAAAAGGCGATCCTACCTCTTGCAAGAACTATAGAGGTATATCCCTGCTCAATGTCGCACACAAGATCCTGTCCAGCGTATTGTGTGAACGTCTAAAACCATTTTGCAGTGCGGCTTCCGGCCCGGCAAATCAACTATAGACCACATTTCCACACTTCGACAAATCCTGGAAAAGACCAACAAGTTTCGAATCGATACACACCATCTTTTCATCGATCTTAAAGCCGCATACGACAGCATTCATCGTGAAGAACTGTTTGGTGTGATGGCCGAATTCGGGATCCCGAGAAAACTGATCCAGTTGTGTCGCGCCACGCTAAAAAACACGCGATGCACCGTGCAAGTCGGTTCTAGGACCTCGGAACCATTCCAAACATGCACCGGATTTCGGCAACGAGATGCGCTGTCATGTGACTTCTTCAACCTGGTGCTGGAGCAGATAGTGCGACGGGCAGGCGTCAACAGGGAAGGCACTATCTTTTACAAGTCCATCCAGCTGCTAGGATACGCGGATGATATCGACCTCATCGCGTGTTCTCGCCGTGGCATTGTGGAAGCATTCACGGCGATTGAAGAACAGGCGAAACGAGTTGGCCTTAAAATCAATGAGGACTAAACGAAATACATGCTGTCAAGCAAAAACCAATCCGTCGCTCACCACCTGGGACAAAACATAACAACTGACAGCTACAATTTCGAGGTAGTTAAGGAGTTTGTCTACCTTGGGACAAACGTAAATTCCACAAATGACACCACAGTGGAGATCCGGCATAGAATCGCCCTTGGCAACCGCTGCTACTTCGGCTTGTCCAAACAACTGGGGTCAAAACTCCTCACTCCAAAGACCAAAGTCATGCTTTACAAAACGCTCATTCTGCCAGTCTTGCTGTACGGAGCCGAAAGCTGGACGATAAGCAGGACAGCGGAGATGATTTTGGGTTGTTTCGAAAGAAAAATTCTGCGCCGGATATTTAGTCCTGTCTGTGAGGAAAGTGAATGGAGAAGAAGACACAACCGCGAACTCTACGAGCTGTACCAAGATTTGGAAGTAGTCCGGAAGGCAAGGATCCGTCGACTACACTGGCTCGGCCACATCGAGCGCATGGACATCAACGCTCCAGCTAAGAAGGTCTTTGACTCCGAGTCTCCTGGTTCGAAAAAAAAACGGAAGACCGAACCTCCGGTATAAAGACCAAGTAATCGCGGATGTAAGACATCTTGGTCTTGACAACTGGAAGCAGCGTGCCGGGGACCGTCAAGGATGGAAGGCAGCTATAGCTCAGGCTCAGATCCTCCATGGATCGCAGGCCTGATAAGTAAGTAAGTAACCGCTCTTAAAATCATAAGGATCTTCACACTTAAATCTTATCAGCATAAAACGAAAATTAAACATCTCATGGGGGTCACTAAATCACGTAAATAAGAATGGAATGACATGCCTCAATGCTTCCAGCTGAGACCTTTTCCTTTTCTGACTGCTCAAATTGTGTAGGTGGTGTTACATCACTCCGTCAAAACAAATGAAAACAAAACATTTCGGGACAAAAACAAGATTAAGTGCAACAAAAGCAAGGAAATCTCCATTGTCAGAAGACCATCAAGTACTTCGTTTGCTCCCCGCCGAATGCACATTCTGGCCACTGACAACTTGAAAAACATGTATTTCGAAGATGAAGGACAATGTATCTATTGTCAGTGGATATTTTTTTATGAGCACCTTGCCAAGTTATCGTTTACGTTTGTTATTGACATGGCTAGACATTGTTAGAATTGTTACGATTGATTGGAAGACATTTGTTGGTAGCTAATGAATGCCAGTCTCACAACTTGTAAGACTGGTTCCGATGTTCGACGTCTAGAGGAGTTGACCTATGATCTTTGCATTGAAAAGGTGACAGCAACAAAACCGATCGATCAGCCATTAGGGTGCGGTTCTAAGGTCAACCAATTAGCTGGAAAAGTAATTAATCCTTTTGGCAGCTCTCCCGTGACAATGACTCTCACCATATGTAGCACAACCCGAATGACATTTAGGCTTACACAGTACCCATAGCTATAAGCTTAAGGCATCACAAATGTCATTTAACTCACTATTTCCCTCTTCCCCTTACAGATTCAAGAGTCGGCAGCAAAATGAGCGCAACCTGTGGAAAATTGATGGTTCAAGGTAAGTAGTATCTCAGTTCAGGCACACTTTCGTAATTCAATCCCCGACCAAGGACTCGAAACCACTTTCAAGACAGCTGCATAGTAAACATCCACAAGTGCATCGAAAGGGAAAGTGAACAGGTTCTTCATCCATCCATACCTTGACCTTCGTTCTGATGCATTTGATCTGGTTTCCGGCTGCGAAATCAAGTGAAAGGGAGATCCTTCGGGTAGAACTCGTTTGCGGTATGCCATTGATCTCAGTTATCGTTGGCAATTCGTTACGATTTATTAGTCTGCTCGGCCAGTACCTTTGGGCTCGTGTAGAGTGTGAACCCGATTTTGGTGAAAACCAAGTAGGCGTGACATGATTTTCAAGGCTAACCATGATTCTGAATGATGGCCCGGCTCCCTTAACCTCTGCGATGAGTAATTGACCACAAATCAACATTCACACATGAGGGACTCTGCACATGCGAAGGTTCATTTCCCTTCAACTTGTTCTCGCTCGACCACCATCGTTGTCCGTCGTCCGTCGTCCGTTGTCTTTACCTTCATTCCTACTTTTCGGATGTGTGTCACGCGCAGTCACTTTGACTATCATAGGCCGTTTCGACGCACAATAGGCATGATTGCTGGCGCAATTGCATTTGACAAATTAGTCAGACTTTTCGGTTATTTGCTTTAATATTTTACCAAATTACCGTTAAAGTTGCCATCCGTTTAATTGTCATTCACACGTTATGTTGATTGCGTTGCGTTATGCGCAACATACCTATACATGCACATAGCCACGTATTCCATTCGTTCGCTTGAGGCTTGGAATTTGAATAGACTTAACGTGGAAAGCTTTGGTAAAATTTAACTTTTTAACGGATAATCCATTCGAGTCTTGAAGCCTTTGGTGGCCTAAAGGTCGTCGGTTAAGTGTGGGTTCACACACGTGTTTATGGGTTTTTGCGACATTCCGATTTTGCGACCTGATTTTGCAGAGACGATTAGACCTTGTTGACATTTTTCCATGATTTGTTAAGGGCGTCTTTTGCAATTTTAGGGATGAGCTTTTGTAGGCATGTTTCTTTTGAAAAATTTACTTTAAAAACTTCCTCTTCTTCTTCTTTTTCATATGTGGCGCTACAGGCCGGGGACGGACTTGGGCCTCAGCTAACAAACCTCTCTAGACAGCACGATCTTTTGCCACCTACCTTCAATTGCATATACCAAGTTGGTAAAGGTCCCTCTCCACTTGTGTGCGCCATCTCAGTCGAGGGCGTCCTCTGTTGCGTTGTCTCCATGGCTCCGGACTCTTCAGACCGGAGTTGTGTTGTCCACATTCTCTATCTTAAGCGTTGTATCCGTATACACTTGACTAGGCGCATGCCACCGTACGACTCGTACAGTTCGTTGTTGAATCTTCTCCTCCAGATGCCATCATCGCAAATAGAGCAAAAAATCGCACGCAGAACTCTTCTCCAAGAGCTTCGTCATCCGCTTTCAATAGCGTCCATGCCTCTGCGCCATAGAACAGGACTTACTTACTTACTTTGATGGCGCTACAGTTCGGGGTGAACCAGGGCCTCAACCATCAAGCCTCTCCAGCCGGCCCGATCTTTGGCCAGCCGCTTCCAGTGCCGCACGCCCAGTTGGTTGAGGTCCCTTTCCACCTGTGCGCGCCACCTTAAATACGCTCGTCTTCTGCTGCGTCGTACCTCGGGGTTGGAGTCGAAGACTCTTCGGGCCGGAGCGTTGATGTCAATTCTACATGGCCTAGCCATCTTAGACGTTGGAGATGAAGACGTCTAACTAGGCCGATGTCGCTGTACAGCCCCTACAGTTCCACTCTCCGTTTACACAAACGGGACCAAAGATTGCACGCAGAATTTTCCCCTCGAAACGCCCAAGAGCCCTTTCATCCGCTTTTGATAACGTCCAAGCCTCAGCGCCGTAAAGGAGGACCGGGATGATTAAGGTTTTGTAGAGGGATACCTTTGTTTTTCGAGAGAGGGCTCTACTACTCAATTGCCTCTAAAGCCCGAAGAAGCAGCGGTTGGCAAGAGTTATTCTGCGTCTTATCTCAGCGCTGGTGTCGTTGCTGCCTGTCACTATCGAGCCAAGGTAGACGAAGTCCTTGACTACTTCCAAAATATAGCTGCCGAAGGTGACGTTCTGACCAAGACATGGGTGTTGCGCGTCTTTCTTTGATGACAGCATATATTTGGTCTT
The DNA here is from genome assembly GCA_951905685.1 of Eumerus sabulonum. Classification (NCBI taxonomy): domain Eukaryota; kingdom Metazoa; phylum Arthropoda; class Insecta; order Diptera; family Syrphidae; genus Eumerus; species Eumerus sabulonum. The sequence goes on from OX645060.1 coordinate 16,389,761, forward strand.
GTCCCCATTTACCCTTAGACCCACTTTATCCGCTTCTGTTTCAATGCTTGCGAACGCCCCATTGACGTCTCACCTTGTCCGTCCAATAACGTAAATGTCATCTGCGTAGGCAAGCAATTGTGTGGACTTGAAGTAGGTCGTACCTCTTGTATTGGCCGCAGAATCCCGCACGATCTTTTCAAGAATAATGTTAAAGAAATCACATGACGTGCGTCACCCTGTCTAAAACCTTTTTTAACATCAACGGGTCGGTTAGTTCACCTCCGACCTTAATGGAGCAGCGAGAATTCCCCATAGTCATCCTGCATAGTCTGACGAGTTTGGCTGGAATGTTAAAACATGACATGGCTTTGTATAGCTCGTCTCTATAAACACTGTCATACGCAGCGTTAAAGTCAACAAAAAGATGGTGCGTGAGGTTCCATTCATCGGGCATGCGTTCTTCCGACCATATCTTGCAGATGAGTTGGTGCATGTTCCTGACCAGCTCAACGCCAGCTGCTTTAAATAGTTCCGCGGGGAGTCCTTCTACTCCAGCAGCTTTATAAGACTTAAGTTTCGATATCGCTATTTTAATATCTTCTTGGTCGGGTGGACGGGATTCCCCTTCATCTTCGTCCATTGTGAATGGTTCGCTCTGCCTGACGGCGGCATTTTGCCTATCATCGCCTTTACACAGTTTGCAGAAGTGGTCCTTCCACAATCTCAGCATCGACTGTGACTCCACTACTAGTTGTCCGTGCTCATCCCTACAGGCTTCTGCTCTGACTTTATAGCCTTGGCATGTTCGTTTTACTTTTTGGTAAAACTTTCGAACGTCGTTCCTGCAGTAACATCTCTCCATCTCCTCGATCGCGCGTTTCTCGTGCTCCTTCTTTTTCCTTCTCAGAAGCGCATGTTCCTTCCTCCTTTTCTGTTCATAGAGCTCGCGGGCAGCTCTCGGCCGTCGATGCAATGTAGCCATGAATGCATTCTGTTTCTCTACATGGGCCTGTCTGCACTCATCATCAAACCAGGGGTTTCTCGACGGTGGTAGCTCGAAACCGAGTACATCTGAGGCGGCCTCTCTAATGCCTGATTCACAACACAGCGTTAGTGCTAGCTGAGACATCCAACACAAGCAATTATATGGGGTAGTCATAAATACTGCGTTTGCGTTGGCGAGCTTACGTTCATTGAAAAATGAGAGGAAATAAGAAAAAATGAGAGCGAGAGAAAACGTAAGCTCACGTAACCAAAGCAGACAAAAGTCAAACACGTCGAAAATTTCTGTGCGTTTGAACGACTGTTGCTGTGTATTGATGTGTATGCTATATCTGTGTATTTTGTGGTTTGTGTTGTGTGCGTTTACTTTGACATGGAGCAGCCGAAAAAATTGAATTGTCATTTTCAAAGCATGCGTCGAGGCATTTCTCGTAACACGTAAAGTGCCTCGCACCAACGCAGTGTTGTGAATCAGGCATAATGGCGTTCTGACAACGACTCCACTGCTGTTCTATGGTTTCTGCAGATTGCATCGGGACTTGAGAGAGCTTGAGGGAGACTTGATCGGCGAAGGTTTCCGACGTTAAAATTTTAGTGTTCTTACTCGACTCCGTTGATTCCGAGAAATTCGCATCCGTACCTTGGCTGCAACAAGGTAATGATCCGCGTCGATGTTGGCTTCTCTAAAGGTTTGGACATCTAGGATGCTGGAGGAGTGTCTGCCGTCGATCGCAATATGATCAATTTGGTTGGTTGTCGATTGATCGAAAGATCGCCAGGTCCCCTTATGGATGTTGAGGTGTGGGAATCGTGTACTTGCTACTACCAGATTGTGTCCCGCCATAAAGTCCACTAGCCTTAGTCCGTTTTCTGAGGTGCTGTTGTGTTGGCTGTGCTTTCCCATTCGAAGATAGCTTCCTTACCCAGCTTCGCATTGAAATCTCCTAGGACGATTTTGGTGTCATAGCTGGGACATTGCGCATACGTTCTGCCTAGGAGATCATAGAAGTCGTCTTTATGTCGGTCATCTTTCTCCTCTGTGGGGGCGTGGACACATAGTATGCTTATATTGCCGAGATTGGCATTGATGCGGATAGTTATGAGGCGTTCGCTTACATACTGGAAGCTTAAGACTTTTTCCTGAGTCTGCCTCGAATAACAAATCCGCATCCGAATAAGCGTTGTTTATTTTCTCTGTAGCAGTTTCCGTAGTAGATATCACAGTTTTTCATCCGCTTTTTGCCTGGCCCATCCCATCGCAGTCCAAAGAGTTTCCGGCTGCACCTGGTCTGTTGAGGGACCTAACGTTCCAGGTGCAGATCCGGAATTCGTTTCCTTTTAGACGCTTGCGGGGGTCGTCAACATGTAATCCGGCCGTATCCGAGGCTGTTAGTTGTCTCTGAACAAGCTTTGGTTTTATGCGATAGGAATGCCAGGTTCCTCTTTCCCCAGGAACAAGGGGTCGGGTCGCTGCCCACATTGGTTCACTACCTGGCGGGTGCCAGTATAGCTATCCAGGGGAGGCCACGCGGAGGCTGTGTGTCAACTTGGATTGAGCAGGGACAGAGATCGAAGCTAGCGTTTGCCAAGTTAAACGCGATCAACTTCTTTACTCTGTTTGCTCGCTCCCTTCTCCCCTGGTACTGATGTATGGTCCCTTTTTCTTGCGCAGCCTATGTAGGTAGGTAGATAAGTTCGTAGCCTTCCCAGAATTGAGAAGAATACACATTGGCCAATGAGACCCGTTGTGCAACTACGAGGGGGGCTTATTCCCCTATTCGTGGAACCATTTTGTGCTTCATAAAGAGTTAAGAAAATCAGGTATCCCTACTTGCTGAACATCTGTCAGGTCGTTAAGGAAATAAGATCCTAGGTATCGTTTCCAGATTGCGCAGAATGCTGTGCAGGCGCAGAGAAGGTGGTGAATGGACTCAACCTCCTCTTCGTCTGGACAGCTTCTGCAGGAATAGTTCCTAGTTTTTGCGCGTGACTCCCAATGAGGCAGGTCCTGTGATGACACCGATGATTTTGTGGATGTCAGTTCTTTTTAGGGAGATTGTACTCCTAGTCTGTTAACTGTCGGCAGGTATGTCCCTGGGTCCATCTCAGGTTCGTCTCGGTACTGGCGAAATTTGCAAGATTATGTTTAGTGGTTGCAAGGGGAATTCATTCACAAGCCACGATTGAATGTAGCGTCGTTCCTTGTCTGGCGAGTGTGTCGGCTCTCTCATTCCCTGGAATGTCGCTGTGTCCCGGTACCCAGATAAGTTGTATGTTAAACTGTTCGGCCATCTCGTTAGGAGATAGGCGACAGTCGAGGCTGGTTTCTGATGTGTACACATCAAGCAGCCTTGAAGGCTGCTTGGCTATCCGTGAGAATACGGATATCCGTAGTGGATATCACGTTCCACTTCAGCCAAGACAAGGCCTTCTTTATTGCCAACAGTTCTGCTTGGAAGACGCTGAAGTGATCTAGCTTTAGTTGTTTGCAGAATATACCACCACGCACCCCGTCTTTGGTTTTAGACCTGTCAGTGTACAAATTCACGCAGTTTCTGCGGGGTTGGGTCTGGCGGGCCCAGTTTTGCCTGTCCGGGTAGATCAACGTAAAATTTTTCTCCAAAACCGTGGCTTTTCTTACTCTCTCGATTGTGTTGCTCTTCCAGGTAAGTGTCATATCTTGTATAATGCCAAGGTGTTTGGCACTGGAGAAATAGGTTAACCTGGTACCAAGCAAAGTGATCGGGCAGTGTTCTGGAGTTGTTGCTTTTGGTGAATAGCACGGGCCCCGTTTTCTGGAGATTTACCCTGAGCCCATTACTATACGCCCATTTGCAAAGAATTGAGAATGCCGTTTGCATACGGTCATTCAGTCCGAGCGGAGCCTAGGTAGACGAAGTCCTTCACTACCTCATAGTTTTTGCTGCCGATTGCTGCCCATTTTGCTGACCTTGTTGAATGTCCTGCCTTGATGACGGCATATACTTTGTTTTGTCCTCGTTTAACGCCAGGTTCATTTTGCCTGCCTCCGCTTCAATGACAACAAACGCTCCCTGTGTTCGACCAATCACTTCAAATGTGGACTTCCCTGTAATGAGACCACACTGATAAGGACCTATCAGCAGAGATGAAGGGAGGATCTTGTATGCGTTAAGGAAACTGATCCCTATGTCTCCTTTCTTGGACCAAACACACCATACTGAGATTCCACTCGTCAGGTATGCTTTCGTTCGATGCATGCGCCCAACCAGATCATCTCCAGCTGCTATAAACAGTTCTGCGGACAGTCCGTCGGATCCAGCAGCTTTGTTCGACTTCAGTCTCGGGCGGGCGGAATTCTTGGCCATCGTTGTCCAAAATGAGTGTACCCTTTTGCCTGACAGTGGTATTTGGGTCGTCATCGCCGTTTAACAGTATGCGGAAATGATTTTTCCAGATTCTTAGCATCGACTCTACTACAAGTTGTCCATTCCTGTCCCGGCAGGATTCGGTCCGGATAGACCTTTTACCCTTTGATAAAACTTTCGGACTTCATTCCTGCCATAACACCTCTCCATCACCTCGACTGCACGCTTCTCATGCACGCTTCTCTTTTTTTTTTTTTTCTAAGGTACCGGTTCTCTCCCTTCTTTTCTATTGGTACGGCTTACGAACAGCTCTCGTCGTTCGATGCAACATGCCTTGTAGGCATCCTCCTTGGCTGCATGAGCATGTCTACACTCGTCATCAAACGATGGGTTTTCCTTGGTTGTGTCGTAAAATCCAGCAATTCAGTGGCAGCTTCCTTAGTGACTTCTAGACAGCGCTTCCATTCTTCTTCCATTGTTAGTGCAGACGGCGTCGAACTTTCAGAGAGTTTCTGGGAGACTCGGTCGGCAAAGTTGCTAGCGATCTGTTGCAAATGAAGCCTTCCGACGGCAAACCTTCTCAGGCTTCTGCTATCTGTTGGAGACGCAATTACTGGTCCATTGTACTGTATTTTCCCTGTTTTCCGGAGAAAAATGAGGAAGAGGTTTAGTGATGTAGAGCTGAGATATTCGGCATACACCACATCGGCCCCAGGGTGCGCCACCGTCCGCGAGAAAAGGCGGGAGAGTCACAGAGAAAGTGTTGTGCTGTGATATCATCCTCGGGTCCCTTAAAGACCCAATCGTTGATGTAGGAATGGACCGTGGAAGCAGGTAGACTTAAAGCGGGTCCAGGTCCTGAGAAACTCTCCTCTAAGTTCCTTCTAGCGAGTTTATCAGAAATCTCATTTCCTTGGATCCAAGAGTCGCTTGCAACCCATGCAAGCCTTAACGAGTTTAATCTACCGACTTTGTTTAAAAAGTTATTGAGTTCATGCACTGACTTGAAGCTGATTAAAGGACCGGTCACAGCTTAAAGTGCAGCTTGGCTGTTACTGCAGACGCATATGCTTGTTTCCATCCACCTGTGTTCCGTAACATAGTGCATGGCCATTAGGTTTGCGTGTATCTCTGACTGAAAGACAGACGCATATTTTTTTAACGAGAAATGCAGTCGGATGTTTTCGCGCACAAAGAAGACCCCAGCGCCGGTCCCTCACCCAGCCCTGGAGCAATCTGTGAAAATGCGAAGATGATCTGTTCTAGGTTCATTATCTGGCCAAAGTCAGCCCGGACGCCATTGGAAATTCGACTGTGAAATTTTAGCGCAATAGGATGGCAGGTGTCAATGGTTCGGAAGACAACTCCATAAGACAGGGGCATGAGACATATCATTCGAATGCGAGTTGTACCAAAACCCATTTCTCTTGAGACGAGGCTTTCAGAGCGCACACTCTGATAAATGTACCAAGGGGTGGAGGGTTCATCATAGAATCTAGAGCAGTGCCCGGCGTGCTAGGAAATACCCAGTACAGCTGAGACAAGCCGTTCTTTAGAGTTTGGCGAAAGAGGCCACGACGTGATTGCGTGTTCCAGCAGACAACCGATATATGTATATGAGATTTTCAGTCCTATCATTGCTGTGTAGATCTAGAGGACCTTTATCGGCGAACAACCCCATGTCTTGCCAAAGCACCTTCGCAAAGCGAAAGCGCTTTTGTAGTTCTTGACTCAAGATGCTTTGACCAAAGAACCTTGCTATCTCAGATGACTCACAGGTACTTTACTTCCTTGGATATCGGGATGGGAATGCCTTTTAGCACCAGCTGAGTCATGCCAGTATTTTTCCTTCTTCCCGGTGGAACAGTGTCAGTCTTGAGACGATTAACTGACAGCTTTGGGATAGACAGAAGCTAAACATGAACGGACATTGGTTCCCGAGGTATTGAGGGCTTCGAGTAGAGAGTCGACGCCATAAAAGCGAGGACAGGACGCCGTCAGCGATCAATGTTCTGTGCACAAGCAGTATTACACAAGCTGTCAATGTCGACGAAAATAGGAGATCTAGGTCGACATCTAGATAGGAGATCAAGGGTCCACAACCACATGAGGGGAATGCGGGGAAAAATGGCAATCGCCCAGCCTGAATGTCTATTGTGAAAATAAATGTGTGGCATGAAGCGCTATTATACAAATGTCCCGTCATCCAATTTTGGGCTAAAGATGGTAATGAAAATGGTGATGCCATCGTCCAGAACGATGACGCCATCGGTACAGTGTCCACAACAAATAGTGAGTCTCTGCAGATGCATTAACACTTAATGGACCTCTCGTGGATTGATATCGTCCCATTGCAACTTGCTGTCGGACATATTCTTCCTAAGTCTGTCCTCGTCGTTACAAATGATTTCCGTGACGAAGTCGCGGTCCGCTTCCAATAGCTCCAAAACTCAGTATCCGAAGCCCTTAGCGCTAAAACCTTTTTTAAATTATTTTCTTCTACTGATTGATTGTTCTATTTCTTTGCAGTTCTTTGCCTCCTGTTGGCGACAGATTTCGCGCTCACCGAGGTAAGTTTAAACTTGTCTTCTTTATAAAATTCCTTAAGTTAACTATGCTATCACCTTCCGCTCCCTTTTCAGAATCGAACACCTGCCCACCTGCTTGCCAAGCAAACGGGTGCTACTCAGTTTGAAGAGCATTTCGAGCAGCCTTTACCCAGGGACTCTAACGAACGTCGTCATCGTCTACGAAAACGATCCTCTGACGAGGATCTCGACTATGAGGTTTATCAAGGCGTCGTAGGACGTCCTGGCATTGACTTTCCCATTTTTCCCAGAATTCCTCAAACTACATTCAGCTGTAGAACTTATGGAAATGGATATTTCGCCGATCTGGAAACCGGCTGTCAGGTAATACTAAGTCCTTTTCGTGCAATTCTTGTTTCTGTAACTTCTACTTTGCCTTTAAAGGTATTCCACATCTGTGAAGAAGGACGAAAAATATCATTCCTCTGTCCCAATGGAACGATTTTCCAACAAAGCGAGCTCACCTGTGATTGGTGGTTCAAAGTAAACTGTGCCGGATCCCCAAGTTACTACGTCGAGAGTTCCGAAATTCTAAGCAAAGCACGACGACAACGTGTCAAGCCAACACCAATCCACAAAAATTATTCGGCCAGCAAAAAAGTCAACGCCATTCCAACTGGCAAGCCTTACAAAGCATCCGACAGAAGAATTGACTCAAACGAGAATCCATCTGTAGAAAGTTTAGATTTTGAAGACATTTCCGATGACAGATCAAGCAGCAGATCTTACGAAAGACCAACCAGTAGAACAAGTTCACGCAATCGACCCACTCAATCGCCAAATATTCGGTCAAACGACAAACTTAAACTGGAAAAGGAGAAACTCCTCACGCAATCACCACCCGGTGATAACCCGAATCACTTACATAACGATCAAGAACTGCAGATCACAGCTGAGACGGGATCGTTCATCAATGATCCAAGAAACAGCTACAATGGAGCGGGCAAAACGCTTAACAAAAATGGCGATAGCTTTTCCGACAAGCCACAAGATAAGAACAAGGACGTTACGTTTTCCAATATACCCCGAGGCAACGAAGAGGACATCAATGAGCGCCAAAAGACAAAGGACGCTACGTTTTCCAATATCCCCCGAGGCAACGAAAAGTACATCAACGAGCGCCAAAACACAAAGGACGCTACGTCTTCCAATATCCCCCAAGGCAACGAAAAGGACATCAACGGGCGCCAAAACACAAAGGAAGCTACGTCTTCCAATATACCCCGAGGCAACGAAGAGGACATCAATGAGCGCCAGAAGACAAAGGACGCTACGTTTTCCAATATCCCCCAAGGCAACGAAAAGGACATTAACGAGCGCCAAAAGACAAAGGACGCTACATCTTCCAATATCCCCCGAGGCAACGAAAAGTACATCAACGAGCGCCAAAACACAAAAGACGCTACGTCTTCCAATATCCCCCGAGGCAACGAAAAGGACATCAACGAGCGCCAAAACACAAAGGACGCTACGTCTTCCAATATACCCCGAGGCAACGAAGAGGACATCAGTGAGCGCCAAAAGACAAAGGACGCTACGTTTTCCAATATCCACCGAGGCAACGAAAAGGACATCAACGAGCGCCAAAACACAAAGGACGCTACATCTTCCAATATCCCCCGAGGCAACGAAAAGTACATCAACGAGCGCCAAAACACAAAAGACGCTACGTCTTCCAATATCCCCCGAGGCAACGAAAAGGACATCAACGAGCGCCAAAACACAAAGGACGCTACGTCTTCCAATATACCCCGAGGCAACGAAGAGGACATCAGTGAGCGCCAAAAGACAAAGGACGCTACGTTTTCCAATATCCACCGAGGCAACGAAAAGGACATCAACGAGCGCCAAAACAGAAAGGACGCTACGTTTTCCAATATCCCCCGAGGCAACGAAAAGGACATCAACGAGCGCCAAAACACAAAGGACGCTACGTCTTCCAATATTCCCCGAGGCAACGAAAAGGACATCAATGAGCGCCAAAAGACTGGCAAGAAAATCGATGATAGCAAACCGAACGGATTCTACATTACTTCAAGACCCAACACCGGCATTGCGTCGACTCCGGGTAAAATAAGCTACCAAACAACAGCACAACCTGAACCATATACAAACAGAAACTCACTGGTCGATGCAGGTGCCAATGATAAACAATTTGTAACGCCAGAGACCATCGATCGCAACTTCAAGACCGCTAGTGCCAAGCCTGAATTTTTCGTCAATGGGCCAATTCTGAAATCATCCACGGCATCATACCCAGGAACCTACAGCACTGCTCGTAAGCTTGACACAACCCGGACTACTCCATACTACACCCCCACTGTTCCATCGGTCATCAAGGTCAGACCAACTGAATCCAAGACTTTCTTCATAAATGTCGCAAAATCAGACGAATCGACTACACCTCGCCAGTCCATCTCAACTGACTCAACCCCACGACCTCTAGTCATCGGCTGGCGTCACGACGACTCCGAAATTCATCGCGTGCCTATTTTCTTCAACGGCGAACTGAACGTCCTCGCACAATCAGCAGAACAGCCAAAAGCGGCTGAATTCGCATTCACCACATCAACGTCGGGGCCAACCTACTTGCCCAAAAGCACAGGAGCAGACAGCACTATTCATATCACACTACCGAGCAGCCAACCCTCGATATCGCCGAACATTGAAGGCATCATCCAAACCGTCAACGTCCTCCAGGAAACAATGAAGAAATCTCAAGACGGTAAGAACGGCAGCACCCGGGTCGGTCTCGAAATCCCACCATCATCTGGTCCAGGAACACTGATTTCTCTAACTAATTACTTCGCCAACGACAACGACGAAGAGCTCACTCCGACTGTAAGCGCAGACGAACCGTACACTTCAACTCCATCTGTAGATATCTCCGTAGGCCTGCTCAGCAACAAGACGTCCGGAAAGTACTTTAGTCTATTCGGCTTAGCCCAAAACGATACTGAAGACGACACTGATAGTTATCATGCGGATCAGGTGCCCGTCGCCACAACTGCCAGTCCCAAAGTGATAAACACTCCGACAGTGGTTGGTGACTTTACTCGCACCACGATCCGAGACCTTGTGAAAAACCCAGAAACGAGAAAAATCGCTCAGGTCTTCTCCAATGCCATAACCAAGTACATAGAAAATCCAGATACATTCCGAAAGGATTTACTTGACGCAAGACCCACACAGCCAACTGTACGATTTGATGTCTTGACCGATGAACCAAGCACCACTCCAAGCAGCACGACTGATGAAAAAGCAAGTACTGCACCGATTGACAAGAGCACTGCGTCGGTATACCTTCCAACAACAGGAACAGCAACAACAACAGCAACAGAAAAGGATGATACGACTACTAGTGCGCCAACAGAATCCAATGATATCGCCAGGGAAATCAACAGTCAGTTGGACCTTTCAACTCCAGCCTACGAGTTGGCCTTAACAGAATCTACAGAGGCCACAACATATCGGGGAAGTAGCTATGTGACCTCCAAACCAGACGTTAGCATCTCATCGGAGTTACTTCCCCCGAATCAAGATGAGGAGAGCGAACATGAGTCACTTGATAAGGACCAAAGCCAGTCTTTCGTTAAATCACTAAACGATCTTGCCAAGTCGTCAAAATCTATTTCCTTCGATAAGGGTCCAAATAACCTTAGTAACTCCGAGAAGACAACGACAACAACGACGACGACAAGAACGACAAGTGGAAGTACAGTGAGTCCTAAGTTCGACGTAACCACATATAAAGGTCTTACAACAACCCAAAAGTCGTCCGAAAAACCAGAAGGCTACCTACAAAGCAAGCCTGAGGGTCAAGTCACTGTTGGAAGTTCTACGGCCACAGCCACCACAACCCCGAAGCCAACAACCAGTCCCTGGTCCTATTCGACCATCACAATCAGCACAGTCGTTCATCATGTCACCGACGACAAACCGACCACACCCTCAAATCCCTGGTTGCAAAATAAGAAGATCGAAAACAAGCCCACAGAGAATCCCTGGACACACATCACAAGCTCCATCCACCTGGACCCGCTAACCATCAACGACGGACTGATGCGTGAATCAAAGACCACTACAAACGCTCCATTCGCATTCATCACCGCTGACCGAAGCCGATTCGAAGACACCTCTGACGCCGACGAAAGTATCGAGGATATCCTCAACAGTCCAGAGCTTTCGTCCGAAAATTTGCCAAAGAACACCGGCATACAGCGAATTGCTAACAAAATCTTTGGAGGCCTCAACGAAACCGAGGCAGTTCACCTCAAGAACGTCATGAAGAAGGCCGAACATAACCAGAATGTTCTCAAACTCCTCCTGCTCTTGATCCAGACATGTGACGACCAAAACGGCAGGGCCCTCGAACGATCCCGCAAACTCCTACTCAACACCCTCATTAGCATGGACGGCAAGTTCAAGACGCGCAAAACGGACCAAGCCACGCTCACGACAACCAACAAAATCCCCGTCACCACCTATCGAGGTAATTTCGGCGATAACGCGACAGTCAGCAAGAATCCCACTACCACCACCGACCCATCTTCATCCAGCGAAGAGACCACAAAATTCGAAATTCGCGTTCCCGATCCGGAAGACGAAGAAGACAACACCATCAGCACCACACCCGCCAAGTCAGAATCATCATCCGAGGAGAAGAGCAACGACAATCCAAACCGAACGTCTGATGCTCGAGCTTTGGAACTGCTCAAGTCACTCTACTCTCTCGCGTCTAAATTCAGCAGACGATGAGACAGTCACCATTCCTGTCAAACTAATTCTGGCCATCTGTATCCAAAATGGCCACCAACTAGACATGGTCACGGCTTTGATCCCTAATTTAAATCAAAATCAAACCATCTGACCATTGACATAACGCAAACTATGAACTGTTACTTTAGAGACTCAACCTTTAGCGAATATCAAAATTAATCGAATCCCGAGAAGGTCTTCCATCTGACAGTTGAGTTGTGAGGACATTTTGACAGTTGACAGCCCTCAACCCAAGCACACAAGGAGACATTAACGAAAGAATCGACGATAAATAAAAGAAAAAACTTGTAAATAAGACGAATCCATCTAACTATGTATCTATTGTGTGGAAATTCTTAAAATACTCGCATAATCGCTTGACATTTTTTTGTTTTTTTGTTTTGTTTACCATTTGTGCTTACTTCTGTCGTAAATCAACCCTAGCTGATCTAGTTCGTAAACCCTGTTCGACCTATTGTAAATAATTAAAGTCTAAATAAATTACATTTATTATTATTACACGTTTCTGCTTCTTCTTCTTATCAGGGCAGCGATCCATGGAGGATCTGAGCCTGAGCTATAGCTGCCTTCCGTCCCTGACGGTCCTGGGCACGCTGCTTCCAGTTGTCAAGACCAAGACGTCTTACATCCGCGATTACTTGGTCTTTATACCGGAGGTTCGGTCTTCCTCTTCTTCTCGAACCAGGAGGCTCGGAGTCGAAGACCCTCTTATCTGGAGCGTTGATGTCCATGCGCTCGATGTGGCCGAGCCAGTGTAGTCGACGGATCCTTGCCTTCCGGACTACATCCACATCTTGGTACAGCTCGTAGAGTTCGCGGTTGTGTCTTCTTCTCCATTCACCTTCCTCACAGACAGGACCAAATATCCGGCGCAGAATTTTTCTTTCGAATGAACCCAAAATCAGCTCCGCTGTCCTGCTTATCGTCCAGCTTTCGGCTTGGCTCGGACATAGAGGGTAAAGTTGTTGATAGCTCTCAACCTGGCGAGATGCCAGCAACGATCCCTGTTTAAATGCCCGGGTCGAGTTAAAATACGGCCTCCTCGCGGCGCCCTCTGGATAGCCTCTTCAACAACCGTTGGGAGGTGAACAAACGTATGCAGCGGAAAAACCCCAACCAGAATGGCGGTTGTGCGGCGGGCTAACAATCCGCCCACGTAAAAAAAAACTTAAAGTAATGAATGAGCAAGATGCCTCGGATACACGGACGGATACTCGACGACGACAACGCACGAAAAAGGAACACGATTTGCGAGTATGCCCTGGAATGTCAGAACCCTGTACACTCCTGGAGCTGCTCATAAACTAGAAGGAATCCTCACGCAGTACAAGGCTGATATTACTGCGGTCCAGGAAATACGCTGGATAGGAAACGGTATGATTAGGAAGAAAAAGGTTGCACTTACTGGGATGCGGATTTGTCGTGGGAAAGCGGTTCAGGTCGAAGGTCATCGACTTTAAGCCTATGAGTGATCGCCTGGCTGTGATCCGCATCAGAGGCAGATTTTATAACATCAGCCTTATATGTGTACACGCCCCTACCGACGAGGCTGAAGAACCTATCAAGGAGGACTTCTATGACCTCCTGGACAACGCCTACGGAACTTGTCCGGAGTACGATGCAAAAGTCGTGCTCGGGGACTTCAACGCCAAAATCGGTAAGGAAAACACCCTTGGCGGAGTGATCGGAAAGCACAGCCTCCACGATACGAAAACCGATAACGGCTTCCGACTCGCTGACTTTGCGACAGCTCGTAATGCGGTGATAAGTAGCACAAGATTCCCTCGCAAGCGAATCCACACAGTAACCTGGCGATCTCCGGACGGTCGAACCGCCAACCAAATCGACCATGTGCTCATTGACGCAAGGCACTCGTCAAACATCCTGGAGGTGCGAACATTCAGAGGGGCAAATGTCGACTCTGACCACTTCATCGTAGCAGCAAGATTCAGAGCTCGACTGTCCAATGTCAGAAAGCTGCACCAGCCCATCAGGAGGAGGTTCGACATTGGGCGCCTGAGCACACCGGAGTTTGCCAGAGTCTACAGGGAGCACCTGAGCGAAAGACTCTACGGTATGCCTACGTCGAACACAAATGCCAATAATATGTGGCAGCATTGCCGTTCAGCCATTCATGAAGTAGCCAAAACCACCTTAGGATACCTACCACCCCCACCAAGAAACCCATGGTATGATGGCGAGTGTGAGCAGAAAAAGGCAGCAACCGACGAGGCGTACCAAAAGGCGCTGCAGAGGAAAACTGGGGCAGCGCAGGAAGAGTACCGAGCCAGAAGAAGGGAGGAGAAAAAACTACTGCGACAAAAGAAAAGAATCTTCGCAGCCTCCCAGCTTAAGGATATCGCGGAGTCTAGGGATAAACATAAAACACGAGCCTTTTACAAGAAAGCCAAAGGCCTTGCAGGAGGCTTCAAAAAGGGCTCCCTGGCTCTTCGAAACTGCGAGGGTAATCTTGTCACCGACCCGCAGGGAATAGTGGATGTATTTAAGCAGCATTTTCAGCAGATGCTTAACGAGCAAGACCAAGGGAGAGTGGTAGGGACCGAGGCAATCCCAACTCCAGCCGCTGACGTAGTCCTCCCACCCAGCATCGAAGAAGTCGGCACAGCTATTCAGAAGCTGAAGAACAACAAGGCCGCAGGCTCAGATGGCTTGCCATCAGACTTCTTCAAGGCTGGCGGGGATGTTCTGGTAGGGAGCATGCACCAGATCATCTGCAGAATTTGGGAAGATGAAAGCATGCCCGACGACTGGAATACCAGCTCTGTATGCTCCATCCACAAAAAAGGCGATCCCACCTCTTGCAAGAACTATAGAGGTATATCCCTGCTCAATGTCGCATACAAGATCCTGTCCAGCGTATTGCGTGAACGTCTAAAACCATTTTGCACCGCACTAATCGGCAGCTACCAGTGCGGCTTCCGGCCAGGCAAATCAACGATAGACCAAATTTTCACATCGATGCACACCATCTTCAAAACCGCATACGACAGCATTCATTGTGAAGAATTGTTTGGTGCGATGGCCGAATTCGGGATCCCGGGAAAACTGATCCAGTTGTGTCGCGCCACGCTAAAAAACACGCCATGCACCGTGCAAGTTGGTTCTAGGACCTCGGAACCATTCCAAACATGCACCGGATTTCGGCAAGGAGATGCGCTGTCGTGTGACTTCTTCAACCTGGTGCTGGAGCAGATAGTGCGACGGGCAGGCGTCAACAGGGAAGGCACTATCTTTTACAAGTCCATCCAGCTGCTAGGATACGCGGATGATATCGACATCATCGCGTGTTCTCGCCGTGGCATTGTGGAAGCATTCACGGCGATTGAAGAACAGGCGAAACGAGTTGGTCTTAAGATCAATGAGGACAAAACGAAATACATGCTGTCAAGCAAAAACCAATCCGTCGCTCACCACCTGGGACAAAATATAACAATTGACAGCTACAATTTCGAGGTAGTTAAGGAGCTTGTCTACCTCGGGGCAAACGTAAATTCCACAAATGACACCACAGTGGAGATCCGGCATATGTAGAATCACCCTTGGTAACCGCTGCTACTTCGGCTTGTCCAAACAACTGGGGTCAAAACTCCTCACTCGAAAGACCAAAGTCATGCTTTACAAAACGCTCATTCTGCCAGTCTTGCTGTACCGCAGGTCGTTTGGTCGAATTAAATCCTGACTTCCGACCGACAACAGTGTGCCGGTCAACACTTGGTAATGAAGCACCATCTCGAGCCGTCGTGTTTCGCTAGTTTTCCGATTTCAATGTTGGTCGGATTTCGCTATAGGTTATCCAAAAATGCTTGTTGAGCCACAAAAAAAAAAAACGATGCTGAACCGCAAAAATGTATTGATCTTTATGGGGAATATTTTGAAAAACCATTTCCGATTATAAGATTTCACCTGTCTATCTCAAAACTTCCTTATTTACTTTTCAAGCCAGCAAACCATGAAGGATCTGGGCCTGAGTTAATACAGCCTTCAATCCTTGGCGGTCCCGGGCAGCTGCTTCCAGTCAGAAAGACCAAGTTGTCTTACGTCCGCGATCACTTGGTCTTTATACCGGTGGTCCGGTCCGCCCCTTCTTCACGTACCAGGAGACTAGGATTTGAAGACCCCTTTAGCTGGAATCTTGGTGTCCATGCGCTCGATGTGGCCAAGCCATTGTAATCGACGGATTTTTGCCTTCCGGACTATATCCACATCTTTACAGTAGAAACCTGGACGCAGTACTGTGGACATGGGGTGAACCCTAAGAAGACCGATCTAGTACTGTTCACTAACAAATATAAAATTCCGCTCCTCAACCCACCGAGGTTGGGTGGAACCCAACTAATAATCAAAGAGCAGGCCAAATATCCAGGCCTAGTCCTTGACAGAGGCTGATTTGGAAACCCAACATTCTTGACCGCGTCAAGAAAGCAACTGTTGCCCACTACAGTTGCAAAAAAGTGGTGGGCAAGAAGTGGGGTCTCCAACCAAGCATTATGCACTGGCTCTACACCGCGGTCATAAGGCCCATCCTTCTGTATGGCGTCGTAGTCTGGTGGACTGCTCTGGACAAGGCAGTCAATCGAAACCTTCTGGAGAAAGTACAAAGATCGGCCAGCTTATACATCAACCCCCACGGAGGCCCTAAGCATTCTGTTACACCTTCCACCACTGAACCTGATGAGTAGCATAATAAAATGGCCCACATCACAAAAAGGCCACACAACCATTCTAAAACACTTCGAAGTACCCATGGACACAGACTATATCATCCCGCAAAACGTGTTCACTAGGAACTTCGAAGTTGCTTTTCCATCCAGGGAGGAATGGGCTGAAGGGAAAGTCATACCAAAGGACTCGATCTCCCTCAATACCGATGGCTCTAAGATGGAGTCGGGTGTAGGTAGTGGAGTCTTCTCCAAGGAACTTAACCTCAACCTATCTTTCAGACTCCCAAATTACTGCAGTGTGTATCAGGCAGAAATAATAGTGATAACGAAGGCCCTTTCATGGCTCAGGATCAATGTAATATCCGCTAAGGATATTATCATTTGCACGCACAGCCAATCTGCGATAAGATCCATGGCCGCGGTAACCCACAAATCAAAGACATCTCATAACTGTCGCCTACCTCTAGATGAGATGGCTGAGAAGTTCAACATTGAAGTATTGTGGGTTCCCGGGCATAGGGATATTCCAGGAAACTGCGCGGCCGACGAACTCGCAAAGTTAGGATCTAGCACACTCAGCCTACCTACCCTCGGGTACCTAGAAACACCAATAAGTAAGGTAAAGCATATGATAAAACTCCAACCACTAAGGCGACCAACCTCCAATGGAATGAGAGTAATATCGGCTTTATCACCAAACAACTCTGGCCTAAATTAAACCTAGGACGAACCAGGGACCTAATGGCAACCAAAAGGGCAACCTTAAGTACTCTGGTGGGTGTCATTACAGGTCACTGCATCATTGGGAAACACGCCGCCAGACTGGGAACACCCTCCAACGACTTCTGCCGCGGCTGCATGGACGAGGAGGTGGAGGAATCAATACATCACCCCCTCTGCTCATGCCCCTCTTTTGCGAATCGCAGGAGGATCTACCTCGGCGCGCCCTTCTATGATAATTTAAGTGAGCTAGCAGACCATACAATAGCTCAACTCCATCGCTTCATCAGAAGCACCGGTTGGTTCTCTGGTAGCGGATCTGGGTAACACGATCCATGTGGTATCACAATGGGCAGACTTCGGCCTACGTGTGGCTTACGCCGACCACATCAACCTAACCTAACCTATATCCGCATCTTTGTACAGCTTATAGAATTCGCGGTTATGCCTTTTCCTCCGTTCGCCTTACTAGCAGACAGGACCAAATATTCGTCGCAGAATTTTTCGTTCGAAAGAGCCAAGCATCAGCTCTGTTCACCGGCCAGCTTCCGAATCCATATAGCAGGACTGGCAGGACTGGCTCTTGTAGAGCATAACCTTAGTTCTTCGGGGCAGGAGGCTGGACCTTAGCGGTTGCCGAGGGTGATTCTGCGCCGGATCTCCACTATGATGTTATTCGTGGAGTTTATGTTTGCCCCGAGGTATGTGAATCCCTTCACCACCTCGAAATCGTAGCTGCCGATCGCAATGTTTCGCCTTAGGTGATGGGCGAAGGACCGCTTTTTTGCTGACAGCATGTATTTTGTCTTCTCCTAATTGACGTGAAGACTAGCTCTTACCGTCTGATCTTCAATCGCCGTGAAACCTTCCACAATGGCGCGCTGGTAACTTGCGACAATATCAATATAGTCTGCATAGTCCAGCAAATGGACCGATTTGTGGAAGATAGTGCCTTCCGTGTTGACTATGGCACTACTTGTTCCAACACAAGATTTAAGAAGACGCACGGATGCGCATCTCCTTGTCGAAATTTGGCAAAGGTTTCAAAAGGTTCGGAGGTTCTGGAGCCGAACTGCACAGTGCATCGAGTGTTTGTTATCGTGGTTCGACACATCCGAATCAGTTTTCCGTGGATCCCGAATTCGGCTATTGCATCAAATAAGATTTTGCGGCTTTGAAATCGATAAGGGGGTGCTGGGTATCGATTTGAAACTCGATGGTCTTCTCCAAGATTGGCTCTGTATGTATAGTCGATTTGCCTGGCCGGAAGCCGCTGTGGTATGTGCCGATTAGTGCGTAGCAAAACGGCTTTAGACGTTCACACAATACACTGGATGGTTTCTTAGAAGCGACATTGAGCAAGGATATACCTTTGTAGTTTCTGCAATGGTAGAATCGTCTTTATTGTGAATTCGGCATATAGAGCTGGTATTCCAGTCGTCGGGCATGCATTCGTCCTCCAAATTTTATAGATGATCTGATGCATGCTCCATATTAGAATATCACCTTTAGCTTTAAAGAACTCTGATGGTAATCCATCCAAACCTCCGGCCTTGTTGTTCTTAAGCTTCTTAATAGCTATGCCTACTAAAGCTGGGAGAGGAGACAACTTCGTCGACTGGAGGCGGGAGCACTTCGTCCACTACCACTCTCTCTTTTTCACGCTCGTTAAGCGGCCGGTGGAAATGTTGCTTGAAAACATCCACTATTCTCTGCGGGTCGGTGACAAGATTGTTCTCGCAATTCCTTTGGCTTTTTTTTGTAAAAGGTTCTTATCGCGTTTTTGTCCCTGGTCTCTTCGATATCCTTGAGATGGGAGGCTGCGAAGATTCTCTTCTTTCGCCGCAGCATCTTGTCCTCCCTCCTTCTGGCTCGATATTCCTCGTGCGCTGCCCTTGTTCTCCTTTTGGTAGACCTCGTTGTTCGCTGGCTTTTTATGCTCACACTCGCCATCATACCACAGACTTCTTGGCGGTGGTGGCGCCTAGCCTATAGTAATTTCGGCTGCTTCCTTGATGGCTGAGCGGTAATGAAGCCACATATTGTTGCAGTTCAACCATCTTGTCGCAATCAGCAGCTACAAATTCGAAGTGGTCAAGGACCGCATCTACCTTGGATCACTAGATACCAGCGACAACGATACCAGCGCTGAGATCAAACGCAGAATTACTCTTGTCAACCGCTGCTTCTTTGGGCTAAAGTGGGAAATGAGAAGTAGAGCTCTCTTTCGAAAGACCAAGGTTGCGCTATACAAAACCTTAATCATCCCGGCACTCATCAATGGCGCAGAGGCCTGGATTTTAACGAAAGCGGATGAGGAGTCCCTTGGTCGTTTCGAAAGTAAAATTCTGCGTTCAGTCTATGGTCCCGTTTGTATAGGTATAAACGGCTTTACAGGCTGTACAGCAATATCGACCTAGTACGCTGCCTTCAAGTCCAACGTCTAAGATGGCTAGGTCATGTAGAGCGAATGTATAGCACAGCTCCGATCCAAATAGTCTTCAAGTCACCTCGAGCCGCTAGAAACAGCTGGCAAAAGACCGTGCAAGCTGGAGAAGGTTGTTGGCCCAGGAAATAAATCCCCCCCAACGACTTGATGATGGCTGTAGCGTTTTGCAAGCTAGAGTCTGCGCAATCAAACAGGCTGCGGATCTGATTCTTAGAGACAACCTCTCAGGTAAAGGGATCAACATCTATATTGACAGCCGGGTAGCCATCGAAACTCTGCAAGCAGCATGGATAAGATCCAAGCTCGTGAAACTGTGCAAAAAGAGGCTGGATGCGATATAAGATATCAATAAGGTGACCCTCTGTTAGGTACCAGGTCATAGGAATATTCCCGGAAATGAGAAGGTGGACGAGCTAGCCAGAATAGGATCAGGCGCAACCTCCTCGCAGACCACAACTTAAGCTAAAACGCCCCTCTGTACAATCTACAGAGAAATAGAGGGTAGTCGGTGCCCACACAGGAGACTGCCTACCATGCAGCCAGACTAGGCTACCCTCTCAATGACTGCAGGGACAAAGAGGATGCCCAGCAATAGCCCAAAAAAGGAGCATATTCTTTGGAAGTCATTTCCTTTCGGGACTAGAAGAGGTCAGTAACATTGGGTAGTAATCTCTTGCTTATTGTCAAAGGCCTTAGGTGGCACACTGATAGCTCCAACATGGTTTCTGGCACAGCACAAGCTCAAAAGCCGTCAAGGAATGCCAAACTATGGTGGGTGTCAGGGCACAAAGGTATTAAGGGCAATGAAATCGCCGATCAGATCGCCAGGAGAGGTGCCAGCGAAAACTACATACATAGGTCCTGAACGTTTTTGCGGCACTCCCAAGTCTAAGATCAACTTCTTCTTAGACAAGTGAGAAAAATCGCAACATCTATCATTTTGGAAGAGCGTTCATGGACTTGGCCAATCGAAGCAATTTATACGGCCCCTGAACAAACACTCTATTAACATACCCAAACTTAATTGAGTAGATATCAGAGACTAGTCAGCTACGTGACGGGACACTGCGGTCTGAGATATCATCTCAACAAAATTAACCTCTCGTCTGAAACTGAGTGCTGACTCTCTCTTGAGGACGAAGAGACGGCAGAGCACATACTGTGTGAGTGTGCTGCTCTCTGCCATCTCAGGAAGCGTATCCTTCTCAGTGAAATTATGACTCTAAGGGGACCATCTCGTATCCTACGAAAAGCAAACTCAACCTCATTAGAGGCTAATCGGCTAGCAGGCTCAACAGATCTGTAAAGGTCGCAATGCCTTGTGCTATTTGATAGCACTAGTTTCTTAATTTACAAAAAAAAAAGTTAACTGGGCACAATGGCCTCCTCGTAATCTAAGTGAGCCTTGACCTTTCGTCAATAGGGCACCCATTTACCTCACCTAATCCTAAGTCGGGTATTATGGATGTATGTATGTTGGCGTTATAGTCCATGAAGGACCTGAGCCGAGCTTCTCTCAATCACCCATGTTGTGTGTGATTTAATTTTCCCATAGGTGAAAGGGACCTGCAGTTTATTGCCGGTTCCGAACGGCGAATTTCGAGAAGCTTTTCATGACAATTTTACTACAGGGGGTTTTGTCAGAACCCCGCTGAGGAGAAACATCGTGAAAACACATTCGATGACATGGCGGTGTCGGGATTCGATCCCGTGTCATCGGCGTCAGAGGCCAACACACTACCCACGGGTATTATACGATTCAATTTAAGTGTACATGAGTAATCAATTCCATCAGAAAAGGTTTCTCTCGCCTAACCTGGCACTTAGGCACATACTAGTAGATCTGTTCAGCTCGTGCCCTCTTTCAGTGCTATAGGACTAAAGCAATATGCCAATTGTCAAACACTATTATCCTACTGTGTAAACCCACAGCGTGTTAGCATGGAATAATCGGGAAACAATAGGTTAAAACTCAGATTATTTTTTATATTAAAGGACACCAACTTACTTACTTACTTTGGTGAAGGACTAGCAAAGGCCTCGTAGGGGTAGCATCTGCCGACGGATGCTGGCCCGACAAAAAGCGAGTAAGAGCCTCTGCAGCCGAACATCTTGCAGCTCTGCTAGTCAGGTCCTACTTCCACCTCCTCGTGGTGCCATCTGGAAATTTCCTTAAAAGGGAAATTACTGACGGAAGAGGCCGAATGGCCAGTATCCTGCGCCACCAAACAGGATTAGTGTCGGTTGGGCTATGGTCTAGCGAACCATAACCGTAAAACCACTAATTGCTCAGAAACACAAAACAGCCTCGGATAATAAAACGGAACGGATCTATGTTGACGACCCTATAAGAAAACAAAAAACAAACAAGGACCTTCGGTTCTGTACGTGGAATGTTAGGTCCCTAAACAGACCACGTGCGGCCGAACAACTTGCGGACGCCCTAGACCGCTATAAAGCGGACATAACCGCCATCCAGGAAATGCGATGGAATGGACCGGGTAAAAAGCGGATGAAAAACTGCGACATTTACTACGGTGACTGCTATAGGGAGAGAGGACAGAGACTATTTGGATGCGGATTTGTTGTTAGAGGTGGACTAAGACATAAAGTCCTAAGTTTCCAGTAAGTGAGTGAACGTCTCATAACGATCCGCATCAAGGCAAATTTCTGTAACATCAGCCTCATATGCGTCCATGCCCCCACGGAAGACAAGGATGACTCAATCAAAGATGATTTCTTTGATCTCCTAGACCGAACATATACCAAATGCCCCAGCTATGATACCAAAATCATACTAGGGGATTTTAACGCTAAGCTGGGTAAAGAAAGCATCTTTGAGCGGGTCATCGGCAAACACAGCCTACATGACACCACATCCGATAACGGACATAGGCTGATCGACCTTGCCACGGGGCGAAATCTTCTTGTAGCCAGCACACGATTTTCCCACCTCGATATACACAAAGGCACCTGGCGGTCGCCAGATCAATCAGTCACCAACCAGATTGACCACATCGCGATTGACGTCAGGCACTCCTCCACTATTCTTGATGTTCGCACTTTCCGAGGAGCGAACATCGATTCAGACCACTATCTTGTAGTAGCCAAGATACGTCAGCGCATAACACGAACACCGCGGAGTAGAGTTAGAACACCAAGCTATGACGTCGGAAAGCTACTATCGCCGGAGATCGCCAGTGCTTTTGCCAACCGCGTCTCCCTTAAGCTCTCCGATACACCTCAATCCTCCACTCAGTCAGTAGAGCAACAATGGAGCCTGTGCAAACAAGCCCTGAAAAGCACAGCAACGGAAGTGCTGGGCCTTAAAGCTCCACCACGACGAAAAAGCGGAAAAGCAGGAGGCATACAAAACCTCACTACACAAAAAAAACAAGAGCGGCTCGTGAGCTCTACGAGCTTAAGAGAAGGGAGGAACATAAGCTTCTCAAGAGAAAAAAGAAAGAGCACGAGAAGCGGGCGATTGAAAACTTGGAGAGGTGCTATTGCAGGCACGACGTTCGAAGATTTTATCAGGGGATAAAACGAATGTCTCAAGGCTATAAAGCCCGAACGGAGGCCTGTAAGGATGAGAACGGACACCTAGTAGTAGAATCGCAGTCGATGCTGAGAATTTGGAAAAACCACTTCTGCAGACTGTATAACGGCGATGACAACCAACATACCGCCGTCAGGCAGAATGATCCATTTTTTAACGACGAAGATCGCAGAGAATTCCGTCTCCCTGACCTCGACGAAGTTGAGATTGCCATGTCGAAACTCAAGTCGAATAAAGCTGCTGGCGCAGATGGACTGTCTGCTGAGCTCTTCAAAGCGGCTGGGGGTGAGCTGGTTAGGAGCATGCACCGGCTCATCTGTAAGATATGGTCAGAGGAAAGCATGCCCGAGGAATGGAGTCTCAGCATTGTTTGCCCGATCCACAAAAAAGGAGACCCCTTTGACTGCGCCAACTATAGAGGAATAAGTCTCCTTAATGTCGCATACAAGATCTTCGCTGCCATTTTGTGTGAACGCCTGAAGCCATTCGTAAACAAGCTGATAGGTCCTTATCAGTGTGGCTTCAGGCCAGGGAAGTCCACCATCGATCAAATCTTCACACTACGGCAGATCCTGGAGAAAACCAATGAGTTTCAAGTCGATACGCACCATCTATTCGTCGACTTCAAGGCCGCATACGACAGCGTAATTAGAGACGAGCTATATAACGCCATGTTTACTTTTGACATCCCTGCGAAGCTCGTCAGACTATGCAGGATGACCTTGGAAAATGCTCGCTGCTCCATCCGAATCGGTGAGCACCTTACCGATAGTTTTGATGTCAAAAAAGGATTTAGGCAGGGCGATGCGCTGTCGTGTGATTTCTTCAACATCGTATTGGAAATGATTGTGCAAAAATCACAGGCCAATACAAGAGGCACAATCTTCTTCAAATCCTCGCAACTCCTTGCATACGCCGACGACATTGACATAATAGGTAGATCGCAGCGAGATGTCAATGAGGCGTTTGCGAGTATTGAGACGGAGGCGGCAAAAATTGGTTTGGCAGTTAATGAGGGCAAGACTAAATATCTGCTGTCATCGAAAAAGGACATTTACCACCGACATCTTGGACAGAACGTGCATATTGGCAGATATAAGTTCGAGGTAGTTAAGGACTTCATATACCTCGGCTCCGCGGTGACTTGGAACAACGACACCAGTTTCGAAATCAAGCGCAGAATTACTCTTGCCAACCGCTGCTTCTTTGGGCTCAAGAGGCAACTGAGAAGTAGAGCCCTCTCTCGTACGACCAAGTTGACCTTATATAAGACCTTAATTATCCCGGTCCTGTTATACGGCGCAGAAACATGGACTTTATCTAAAGCGGATGAGGAAATCCTTGGTCGTTTCGAGAGAAAGATTCTGCGTTCGATTTTCGGTCCCATAAACACAGAGGAGGGTTGGAGGAGAAGATTCAATCACGAACTGTACGGGTTGTACAGCGACATGAGTCTGGTCAGGCGTCTACGGATCCAACGCCTAAGATGGCTAGGCCATGTAGAGCGAATGGACACCACAGCTCCAGCCCGTAGAGTCTTTGAATCCAACCCCGAGGGACCAAGAAATAGAGGACGGCCGCACCCAAGGTGGCGCGCACAGGTGGAAGGGGACCTCAACCAACTGGGCGTGCGGCATTGGAAAAGACTAGCGAAAGATCGTGCTAGGTGGAGAGGCATGTTGGTTGAGGCCCAGGTTCACCCCGAACTGTAGCGCCCGTTAAGTAAGTAAGTAACTTACTCACTTACTTACTTATCAGGCCGAGGATCTGAGCCTGAGCTATAGCTGCCTAACAACCTAGACGGTCCCGGGCACGCTGCTTCCAGTTGTCAAGACCAAGATGTCTTACATCCGCGATTACTTGGTCTTTATACCGGAGGTTCGGTCTTCCTCTTCTTCTCGAAACAGGAGGCCCGGAGTTGAAGACCCTCTTAGCTGGAGCGTTGATGTCCATGCGCTCGATGTGGCCGAGCCAGTGTAGTCGACGGATCCTTGCCTTCCGGACTACATCCACATCTTGGTACAGCCCGTAGAGTTCGCGGCTGTGTCTTCTTCTCCATTCACCTTCCTCACAGACAGGACCAAATATCCGGCGCAGAATTTTTCTTTCGAAAGAACCCAAAATCAGCTCCGCTGTCCTGCTTATCGTCCAGCTTTCGGCTTGGCTCGGACATAGAGGGTAAAGTTGTTGATCGCTCTCAACCTGGCGAGATGCCAGCAACGATCCCTGTTTAAATGCCCGGGTCAGGTTAAAATACGGCCTCCTCGCGGCGCCCTCTGGATAGCCTCTTCAACAACCGTTGGGAGGTGAACAAACGTATGCAGCGGAAAAACCCCGACCAGAATGGCGGTTGTGCGGCGGGCTAACAATCCGCCCACGTAAAAAAACCCAAAGTTATGAATGAGCAAGATGCCTCGGATACACGGACGGATACTCGACGACGACAACGCACGAAAAGGGAACACGATTTGCGAGTATGCTCCTGGAATGTCAGAACCCTGTACACTCCCGGAGCTGCTCATAAACTAGAAGGAATCCTCACGCAGTACAAGGCGGATATTACTGCGGTCCAGGAAATACGCTGGATAGGAAACGGTATGATTAGGAAGAAAATTGCGACATTTACTACAGCTGTCATAAAAGGTTGCACTTACTGGGATGCGGATTTGTCGTGGGAAAGCGGTTAAGGTCGAAGGTCATCGACTTCAAGCCTATAAGTGATCGCCTGACTGTGATCCGCATCAGAGACAGATTTTATAACATCAGCCTTATATGGGCACACGCCCCTACCGACGAGGCTGACGACCCTATCAAGGAGGACTTCTATGACCTCCTGGACAACGCCTACGGAGCATGTCCGGAGTACGATGTGAAAATCGTGCTCGGGGACTTCAACGCCAAAATCGGTAAGGAGAACACCCTTGGCGGAGTGATCGGAAAGCACAGCCTCCACGATACAACAACCCATAACGGCTTCCGTTGACGCTGACTTTGCGACAGCTCGTAATGCGGTGATAAGTAGCATATAAGAGCCTTTTACAAGAAAGCCAAAGGCCTTGCAGGAGGCTTCAAAAAGGGCACCCTGGCTCTTCGAAACTGCGAGGGTAGTCTTGTCACCGACCCGCAGGGAATAGTGGATGTATTTAAGCAGCACTTCCAGCAGCTGCTTAACGAGCATGACCAAGAGAGAGTGGTAGGGACCGAGGAAATCCCAACTCCAGCCGCTGAAGTAGCCCTCCCACCCAGCATCGAAGAAGTCGGCACAGCTATTCAGAAGCTGAAGAACAACAAGGCCGCAGGCTCAGATGGCTTGCCATTAGAGCTCTTCAAGGCTGGCGGCGATGTTCTGGTAGGGAGCATGCACCAGATCATCTGCAGAATTTGGGAAGATGAAAGCATGCCCGACGACTGGAATACCAGCTCTATATGCCCCATCCGCAATAAAGGCGATTCTACCTCTTGCAAGAACTATAGAGGTATATCCTTGCTCAATGTCGCATACAAGATCCTGTCCAGCGTATTGTGTGAACGTCTAAAACCATTTTGACCAAATGTACACACTTCGACAAATCCTGGAAAAGACCAACGAGTTTCAAATCGATATACACCACCTTTTCATCGACTTCGAAGCCGCATACGACAGCATTCATCGTGAAGAACTGTTTGGTGCGATGGCCGAATTCGGGATCTCGGGAAAACTGATCCAGTGGTGTCGCGCCACGCTAAAAAACACGCGATGCACCGTGCAACTCGGTTCAAGGACCTCGGAACCATTCGAAACATGCACCGGATTTCGGCAAGGAGATGCGCTGTCATGTGACTTCTTCAACCTGGTGCTGGTGCAGATAGTGCGACGGGCAGGCGTCAACAGGGAAGGCACTATCTTTTACAAGTCCATCCAGCTGCTAGGATACGCGGATGATATCGACATCATCGCGTGTTCTCGCCGTGGCATTGTGGAAGCATTCACGGCGATTGAAGAACAGGCGAAACGAGTTGGTCTTAAGATCAATGAGGACAAAACGAAATACATGCTCTCAAGCAAAAACCAATCCGTCGCTCACCACCTGGGACAAAATATAACAATTGACAGCTACAATTTCGAGGTAGTTAAGGAGCTTGTCTACCTCGGGGCAAACGTAAATTCCACAAATGACACCACAGTGGAGATCCGGCATATGTAGAATCGCCCTTGGTAACCGCTGCTACTTCGGCTTGTCCAAACAACTGGGGTCAAAACTCCTCACTCGAAAGACCAAACTCATGCTTTACAAAACGCTCATTCTGCCAGTCTTGCTGTACGGAGCCGACACAACCGCGAACTTTACGAGCTGTACCAAGATGTGGATGTAGTCCGGACGGCAAGGATCCGTCGACTACACTGGCTCGGCCACATCGAGCGCATGGACATCAACGCTCCAGCTAAGAGGGTCTTCGACTCCGAGCCTCCTGGTTCGAGAAGAAGAGGAAGACCGAACCTCCGGTATAAAGACCAAGTAATCGCGGATGTCTGGTCTTGACAATTGGAAGCAGCGTGCCCGGGACCGTCAAGGATGGAAGGCAGCTATAGCTCAGGCTCAGATCCTCCATGGATCGCTGGCTTGATAAGTAAGTAAGTAAACGACCTGCGGTTGATCATTTGGGCGGAATGCGAAAACACATTTTTTAAGTGCTCGTCAATCTTGTGATGATCTTGGCTAACTTCATTAGAACCTTCAGTCGAACCCGACTCCATGGTGATAAATTGCAATTATTCAGCCAGCCAAGAGTGGCATACAACTACCATAGACCTTTCGAATTGACCTTTACTTTCCTGCTCCTAGCTTGGACAGCCTTATACCTATATATACCACATTAGTTCGCTCTTTAAACAGCGAATGGAGCTTAAACAGGAAATGACCCATCTTATAATCGGATCCCTTACTCTTAGACCTACCGAGCACTATCGATAATCTTAACAAAACCCTGCTTTCTCCTGCCGGGGAGTTTGCTGTCAGAAGTTTTCCCTTTTTCAAATAATTTTAAAATGACAGTTCCAAACAAGTATCCCAAAATCTCCGACAGACTTGCATTAATTATATCGATCGCCTCTATTGCGACTCTAGCCATCTGTGCCTTCTTGGTTGGCTTTCGTTATGAAACGAAGAAATTGAAGGCTTTACTCGCAACAATAGCTCTCATCCTGGCATATCACTTCTTCTTCGCTGACGTTATCCTGATGCTCGCAAGTGCCTTTAATGATGCATATTATCTACGTACACCATTGACTGGAGGGGTAAATCCGAGGTTTGTCGGTGGTCCAGACAGAAAGGAGTATCTCAGGCGACGCATCAATGCCCTTAAAGCGCAGCTCAACTTGGGTCCAACCTTCTATAAACGCAACGAAGCCATGACAATGAAGTACAAGAGGATCTTAAATGACATGATCCTATTTGGCAGTTATTTTGTTCTTCTGATCGTCCTGTCGATTGGAATGCGCGACACACTAATGTACTACAATACGCGTACCATCAAAGACATCCTGACGCATCCGAAGTTTAGTAGCCATGCCGCTAGTACAATAGTCACGGCTGACGACTTGTATAAATTTATTAATGGCACCATCATACAGGGTTTCATCGAAGGCCATTCCTATAACGATCAACCGTTTAACGAGGCTGGGTGGACATATCAGCAGATTGCAAAGGTTCTCGGCGTAGTTAGACTCCGACAGATTCGTCATAAAGAAAGGAGTGATTCGTCTAGCTTTGACAAGTCCAATTATGGTCCGGCTTGGATACCGTACAATCCTGAATTGCAATACAAGGACAAGTTCTGGCGCATTTTCCAACCATGGATGTATCAATCGGTCGAACAGACTGGAGCGGTGAAGAAATCTGGAAAGCTCTATAGCCTACCGGGTGGAGGTTACGTCGCACTTCTTGGAAGGAACAGTGAAAACAGTTACAGAGTCTTGGATTTCCTACACGAAAATGGTTGGATCGATGGCAAAACGGCCGTGGTTATGATTGAGTTCACACTGTATAGTGTCGATGCTGACGTCTTCACTTTGGTAGTGATTTCTGCTGAACAGACTGCTTTCGATACGTTTGTGGTCACGGTCTTGGTGAACACGCTTAAGCTGCTCTTCAATGTCGATAATCTTCCGTGGTATGTCCTGCTAACGTTTGTCTTTTATTTCCTAGTACTCATGCGAGTGGTGGCGTATGTTATCCTGAAAGCTTGGTACTCACCGTCCACAAGGGATTACCTATCAACATCCTGGAACTACGTCGACATGACTATAATTGCTCTAAACATTGCGATTGTCTTGTTCGTATGGATCCGCGAAGTGTACGTAAAGAGACTTCTCCAGAAGCTCGAGACGAGTAAGAAGAACGAGTTTGTATCATTTTATCGAGCGGCAGATATTGACGAAACGTGCACGGTCCTAGTAGCATTCCTAGTTGCTCTAACGACAATGAGATTGTGGAAGATTCTCCAGTTTGCCAGAGTGTTTCGGGTTCTGACCAACACGCTTCATACAGCAAAGAAACCACTGCTGTCTACGACGTATTTCGTGACAGTTTTCATCGTAGGCATTGGTCTCGGGTCATTCATCATCAATGGAAGTAATTCGGAGCATTTTTCTCAAATTTTCTCCAGCATTGCATCTTTGCTGTCAATGTCCTTCGGTTTCACTGTGTCCGTCAAGCCGTCGGATTTGAATTATGGAGGTGGACCAATAGGGTTTGCAATGTATCTAATCCTTGTCATCAGTGTGACGATATTCCTGCTGAACATGTTTATAACCGTTCTGTGCCTGCACTTTACCCAATCTAAGGAAGATGATCTGGAGAACTCGAAGGATGCCGACGACTATTCATTCTGGCATTTCCTTGTGATGGAAATCCAAGAAAGTTTGCAGAAAAGACCGCAAAATTATACAAAGGAGGAAAAAAAAGACGGCGAAGGGGACACGTTGCGGCTCCGAGGAGGTGGTAGTCTATTTGGAAAGCCCAAAGTCAACAGTGAACCCGACGTCGAACGGGAGCGAAGGATGAGTTTGATAGCTGAAATCCTTGATACGCAAATGGAATTTCTTCATGAGACGTTGAATGCTAGCAAACAAGATGATCTCGAAGGTAGTGATGAGGAGTCGCATATCCCTCAAGAGGAACTGAAAACAGTTAAGTCGTCCATAGACGAAACAGAGTGTCCAGGAGTAAGTGCAAAAAATCACAACAAGGAACAACGGCTGGAAAAAGGAAAGAAACCGACGGACGTTCAACCAAAGCCAAGTTCGTCTGCGATTAGAAGTTTCTAACTTGGTCCTTTACTATAATGGTGGAGAATCAATGGCTGAAATATTTCTTTTGAATAAAATCCTTCAAAATAAAAGCACTTAGCTGCCTCATTCGTTACTATACGTATCATCCTCAAGCTTCGGGTCGATGCGTTCATTGTAAAGCGTTACTCTAGCTGAGCTCCGATAGCATCTTTGTAATAAGTCTTGTGCACATCTACTCAAAGTACGTCAGCAAACGGACCATACAATTCATTCCGCGATAGACAAAGTGTGATATCCATCCACAAAGCGTCCCACATCAACAAGCTACGGAGCACAGTATCTGTGAGGTACGAACAATAATTTCGACGATGTCACCCACTTGTGCCTCTAAAGCTGTAGATCTCTATAACGACATCGTTCCCAATCCTTGGGATTTGAATGAAATTCAAATAAACACAAATCACCTCCTCTTTCACGTCAGTCAAGTTTGATTTCGATTTTGAGTTTGGTGCTCATGCCTTTTGCTGTTTGGCGGAATTGAAGTTCATTGTTTCGCGCCCAGTGCACTAACGAGCTCGGGGCACTGAATTGGATGCATACGCATATGCGAAACAGCCACAATTGTGGGTTGAATACACATGCTATGCATGTACCATTTGGATTCATATCATAGAACTGAACTAACCAAGAGCAGCTCCGTGGAGTAAATGAGTACTCGTAGGTCCAAAAGAGCATTGATAGATCATAGAAGACTTTTCCCTGGGTTTTGGTAGTTTTTCTTTTTTTATGTTATCAACAGCTGCTACCATTAACTGGACGTAATTGAATTACTTCACAATCGACGGTTTGACCTACATTAGTCGATGACACCATGTGTCATATTTAATGATCCCTTGATTATGCTCGTTCGGTTCCCGCTTGATTTTTCACAAGTAAGTCGAATAATCAGATGGTAAAGGATTAGCAAAGGTCTCGTTGGGGTAGCGTCTGCCGACGGATGTTGGCCCGACAAAAAGCGAGTAAGAGCCTCTGTAGCCGAACACCCTGCAGCTCTGCTAGTCAGATCCTACTTCCACCTCCTCGTGGTACTCTTCTTCTTCTTAGTGGGCGCTACAGTTCAGGGTGAACCTGGGCCTCAACCAGCATGCCCCTCCATCTAGCACGATCTTTCGCTAGTCTCTTCCATTGCCGCACACTCAGTTGTCTGAGGTCCCCTTCCACCTGTGTGCGTCCTCTAAAGTGCGGGCGTCCTCTGCTTCTTCGTCCCTCGGGGTTGAATTCAAAGACTCTCCGGGCTGGAGCTGTGGTGTCCATTCGCTCTACATGGCCCAGCCATCTGGCCCATAGACGAAGTCCTTAACTACCTCGAACTTATAACTGCCAATACGAACGTTCTGGCCAAGACGTCGGTGGTGAGCGTCCTTTTTCGATGACAGCCTATATTTAGTTTTGCCCACGTCTACCGCCAGACCAACTTTCGCCGCCTCCATCTCAATACTCGCAAATGCCTCATTGACATCTCGCTGTGATCTACCTATTATGTCAATGTCATCGGCGTATGCAAGGAGCTGCGAGGATTTGAAATAGATTGTGCCTCTTGTATTGGCTAGTGATTTTTGCACAATCATTTCCAATAAGAAGAAATCACAGGACAGCGCATCGCCATGCCTAAATCCTTTTTCGACATCAAAACTATCGGTAAGGTGTTCACCGATTCGGAGCATTCTCCAAAGTCATCCTGCATATTCTGACGAGCTTAGCAGGTATGTCAAAGGTAGACATAGCGTTGTATAGCTCGCCTCTAATTACGCTGTCGTATGCGGCTTGAAATTCATTGGTTTCTTCCAGGATCTGCCGTAGTGTGAAGATTTGATCGATGGTGGACTTCCCTGGCCTGAATCCGCACTGATAAGGACCTATCAGCTTATTTACAAAAGGCTTCAGGCGTTCACACAAAACGGCAGAGAAGATTTTGTAGGCGATGTTAAGGAGACTTATTCCTCTATAGTTGGCGCAATCAGAGGGGTCTCCTTTCTTGTGGATCGGGCATACGATGCTGAGACTCCATTCCTCGGGCATGCTTTCTTCTAACCATATCTTACGAATGAGCTGGTGCATGCTCCCAACCAGGTCATCCCCAGCTGCCTTGAAGAGCTCAGCAGACAGTCCGTCTGCGCCAGCAGCTTTATTCGACTTGAGCTTCGATATGGCAATCTTAACTTCGTCGAGGCCAGGGGGACAGAATTCTCTGCGGTCTCCGTCGATTAGAAATGGATCATTCTGCCTGACAGCGGTATATTGACTAACATCGCCGTTATGCAGTCTGCAGAAGTGGTTTTTCCATATTCTCAGCATCGACTGCGGTTCTACTACTAGGTGTCCGTTCTCATCCCTGCAGGCTTCCGTTCTGGCTTTATAAACTTGGCATGTTCGCTTTATCTGTTGATAAACCTTTCGTACGTTACGCCTGCGGTACCACCTCTCCAAATCCTCAATCGCGCGCTTCTCTTTCTTCTAAGAAGCTTATGCTCCTCCCTTCTTTTTAACTCGTAGAGCTCACGAGCTGCTCTTGTTCTTTTATGCAGTGAGGCCTTATATGCATCCTGCTTCGCTGTGTGAATCCTCCTGCACTCGTCATCGAACCAGGTGTTTCTTCGTGGTGGAGCCTTGAAACCCAAAACTTCGGATGCAGAGCTTTTCAGGGCTTGTTTGCAAGGGCTCCAGTGCTGTTCTATTGATAGTGTGGAGGATTCAGGTGTATTGGAGAGCTTAAGGGAGACGCGATCGGTAAAAGCACGAGCGGTTTCTGGCGATAGTAGCTTTCCTCGTGGTGCTATCTGGAAATTTACAAGGGAAATTACTGACGGAAGAGGCCGAATGGCACGTAACCTGCACCACCAGAAAGAATAAGTGTCGGTTGGGCTATGGTCTAGCAAACCATAACCGTAAAAGCGTAAATTGCTCAGAAACAAAAAACAGCTTCGGATAAACAAACGGAACGGCCCTATGTTGACGACTCTTTAATAAAACAAAAACAAACAAGAACCTTCGGTTCTGTACGTGGAACAAGGACCTTCGGCTCTGTACGACCAACCAACTTGCGGACGCCCTAGACCGCTATAAAGCGGACAGGAAATGCGATGGTATAGACCGTGTAAAAAGCGGATGAAAAACTGCGACATCTACTACGGTGACTGCTATAGGGAGAGGGAACACAGACTATTTGGATTCGTTGTTAGAGGTGGGTTAAGGCATAAAGTCCTAGGCTTCCAGTATGTGAGTGAACGCATCATAACGATCCGCATCAAGGCAAACTTTTGTAACATCAGCCTTCTATGTGTCCATGCCCTCACGGAAGACAAGAATGACTCCATCAAAGATGATTTCTTTGATCTTCTAGATAGAATGTATGCCGAATGCCCCAGCTTACTTACTTACTCAGGTGGCGCTACAGTCCGTGGTGAACCTGGCCCTCAACCAACAAGCGTCTCCAGCTGGCACGGTCCTTGGCCAGCTGTTTCCGGCGCCGCACGCCCAGTTGGTTAAGGTCCCCTTTCACCTGCGTGCGCCACCGTAGATGCGGCCGTTCTCTGCCGCGCCTTCCTTCTGGGGTGGATTCGAAGACTGTTCAATGCGCTCTATATGGCCTAGCAATGCACTCTATATGGCCTAGCCAACTTAGACGCTGTATCCGTAGACGTCGTACCAGTCCGATGTCGCTGTACAACCCGTACAGTTCTTCGTTATATCATCTCCTCCATACACCGTTTGAGAACAAACGGGACAGTAGATAGTGCGCAGAATTTTCCTCACGAAACGACCAAGGGCATCTTCATCCGCTTTTGTTAAGGTCCAAGCCTCTGCGCCGCAAAGGAGGACTGGGATGATCAAGGTCTTATATACTGTCACCTTGGTTTTCCGAGAGAGGGCTCTACTGCTCAATTGCCTCTTGAGCCCAAAGAAACAGCGGTTGGCAAGAGTGATTCTGCGCTTTATCTCAGCGCTGGTGTTGTTGTCGCTGGTCATCAGTGAGCCAAGGTAGACGAATTCCTTGACCACTTCAAAGTTATATCCGCCCATGGTGACGTTCTGGCCAATACGTCGGTGTTGCCCGCTTCTTTTAGATGAAAGCAGATATTTGGTTTTGCCCTAATTAACCTTGAGATCCATACTAGCCGCTCCTACCTCAATGCTTACAACGGCCTCATTGACGTCTCGCTGTGTCCGTTCAATCCCGTCAATGTCGTCGGCATACGTACCTCTTGTGTTGGCCAGTGACTCTTGCACGATCTTTTCAAGCACGATGGTAGATCCTTTTTTAACATCAAAGGTCTCGGCTTGCTCATTACCGACCTTAATCGAGCAACGAGAACTCTCCATTGTCATCCTGCACAGTCGGACGAGTTTGGGAGGGATGATAAAACTAGACATGGCTTTGTATAGCTCATCTCTATACACGCTGTCATATGCAGCCTTGAAATCGACGAAGAGGTGGTGAGTGTCGATTTGGTATTCCTGGGTCTTCTCCAAGATCTGCCGTAGCGTAAATATTTGGTCCATTGTGGATTTACCTGGCCTGAAACCACACTGATAAGAGCCGATCAGGTTATCCATCAGCGCCCGCGGCTTTATTAGACTTATGTCTTGATATCGCTATTTTGACTTCGTCTAGGTCGGGCGGACTGAATTCTGTTTCATTGTCGTCCATTACGAATGGCTCGTTCTGCCTGACAGCGGTATCTTGTCTATCATCGCCGTTATACAGTCTGCAGGAGTGGTCTTTCCAAATCCTCAGCATCGACTGCGACTCTACTACCAGTTCTCCATTTTCATCCCTGCAGGCCGCCGCTCTGGCTTTGTAGCCATGGCATGTTCGTTTTACCTTATTTTAAAACTTACGGGCGTCATTCCTGCGGAAGCATCTCTCCATCTCCTCGATCTCACGCTTTCCGTGCTCTCTCTTCTTTCTTCTGAAAAGCGTGTGTTCCTCTCTTCTCTTCTGCTCATAGATTTCGCGAGCAGCTCTCGTCCGTCGTTGCAGCATGGCCTTATATGCCTCTTGTTTTGCTGCATGGGCTTGTTCGCATTGTTCATCGAACCAGGGGTTTCTAGGTGGTGGCTGTTTGAAACCCAGCACCTCTGAGGCAGCGTCTCTGACGGCGCTCTGGCAATGCGCCCATTCCTGTTCTATTGTTTGTGCTGCTGTGGGCGGATTTTGGCAGCCTCTTGCGATTGTAGCTTTCCGACGTCAAACTTACGTTGTCCTACTCGACTCCTAAGCATTCTTGATATCCTCATTCGTACCTTGGCTACAACAAGGTAGTGGTCCGAGTCGATGTTGGCCCCTCGGAAGGTTCGTACGTCGAGAATACAGGAGGAGTGTCTGGCGTCGATCGCAATGTGATCAATCTGGTTGGTGGTCGATTGATCACAAGACCGCCAGGTACCCCTGTGGATGTTGAGATGGGGGAATCGCGTGCTTGCTACAAGGAGGTTACGCCCCGCTAGGAAATCGATTAGCTTTAGTCCGTTGTCGGATGTGGTGTTATGGAGGCGATGCTTTCCTATGATCGACTCAAATATGTCCTCTTTGCCCAGTTATGCATTTAAATCTCCTAGGACTATTTGTGTGTCGTAGCTGGAGCATTGGACATATGTTCTGTCTAGGAGATCGTAGAATTCGTCTTTGAGTCGATCGTCCTTTTCTTCCGTTGGGGCGTGAGCGCATATCAAACTTATGTTTCCAAATTTAGCTTCGATGCGGATTGTTATGAGGCGTTCGCTTACATCCCGGAAGCTTAAGACTTTTTGTCGTAGTCTTCCTCGAATAACGAATCCGCACCCGAATAAGCGCTGTTTGTTCTCCTTATAGTAGTTCCCGTAGTAGATGTCGCAGTTTTTCATCCGTTTTTTGCCTGGTCCAACCCATCGCACTCCCCCCCCCGCCCCCCCCCCCCCCCCACCACCACGTTAACCTTCCTCTCACGTTTTATTACCAGAACGTCAGAGGTCTCCGTTCAAAAACCCAAGCAGTCTTCCAACAGTCTCACGCTTTACCATTCGAAATCTTCGTTCTGACTGAAACCAACCTGATCCCCGCTATTAACAACGAAGAACTATTCCCATCAAACTTTAACGTCTACCGCGACGACCTTCTCAACCAACCTACCGATAGCCGCCCGTGTCGTGGCGTTTTAATAGCCGCCCTAAACACGATCGACTCGTCCCTTATTGCAATATCCTCTTCCCCCTATCTCGACTTTGCTTCAATCAAGATCGTACTGCCCCGTAAGTCGCTCTACATCATCTGTTTTTATATCTTACCATCTCAACCTATTAAGTCCTAGGAACTCGCTATTAATGCGATTGATCACATAAATGACTTACGGGATGCCCGCGATGAAATCCTTCTCTTCGGCGATTTTAATCTTCCTTTTCTCCAATGGGAACCATCAGAAGATCAATCATTTTACACTGCCACTAATCCATCTTCTGCCAAGGAATGTCTCTTCTTAGATAGCCTAGCCGATTCAAACCTTAGCCAAGTGAGTGGCATCTCAAATTACATGGGTAGACAGCTAGATCTGATTTTCACAACCGACCCTATTAATTCCTCTGTTTCACTTTGTCCCCATTCCTTATCAACCATCGACAATTACCATCCTCCCCTTCTTCTCTCGTTTTTTCTCGACTCTCCACCACTGACCTCTTCCCCTCCAGCGCTCAAGTCTTACGACTTCCATAAAGCAAATTTCAACCTAATCAATGAATACCTCAATAGCGCCCCCTTCAATTTTGACGGCCTTACAATAAATGACGCCATATCCTTATTCTATAGAGAAATATTTAATTCTATTTCTCTCTACGTTCCCATTTCACGATCCAATCACTTATCTTCTCCTCCTTGGTATAATCGCAGGCTCCGTTCTCTAAGAAACAAAAGAAACAAACTGTGGGCTATCTTTCTTCGTAGTCAGTCCCCCCCCTATGACTTTTCCAACTATATTGGTACGTATCTACAATTTACCGAGCTTCATAACTCTCTCTACGAACAGCACTTGATCAAAACACAAGCCAATCTTATCAACAATCCTAAGTCCTTCTTTCAGTTTGTCAACTACAAAAGGAAATCTGATGGCTACCCAACCTCACTCTCTTTCAATGGCGAAACCTCGAATGATCCCAACACTATCGCCAACTTTTTTGCCAACCTTTTCAAACAATCTTTTGCCGATGACTCCTTTGTGCCTCAGTCCATTTCTTCCACGTTCTGTTGAACCCCATATCATTGAACTTAAACTGAATCAACTTAATGATGAGTTTACTCCTGGGCCCGATGGTGTCCCCGCCATATTATTAAAAAAATGTTCCTTCATTCTCTCCGTCCCGCTCGCAAAATTATTCAACTTATCCCTGTCCCTTGGAGAATTTCCCCAGGTATGGAAAACCGCCTTCATAACTCCTATTCACAAAAAAGGTCCAAAGAGTGATGTTAACAACTACCGCCCCATCGCAAAACTCTCACATATACCCAAACTTTTCGAAAGCATCTTGTATGACACTCTAAGTTTCCATTGCAAGTCTCTAATCTCCTCAAATCAACATGGATTCCTCAAATCCAGGTCTACAACCACAAACCTTGTCGAATTCGTGTCCTTCACCCTCTCAGCATTAGAGAATGGAAACGAAGTCGACGTCATTACAACCGACTTCAGCAAAGCGTTTGACAAAATATCTCACAATCTAATACTCTTCAAACTGTCTGCCCTAGGCTTTGAACCCACTGCGCTGAAGTGGATATCTTCATATTTAAAAAACCGTTTCTACAGTGTTCGCTTCAGATCTGCCTTTTCTAACCCTTTCTTAGCCTCTTCCGGCGTTCCCCAAGGTAGCCACCTAGGTCCACTTCTTTTCATTCTTACCATAAACGACATTGAGATAATCATCAAACATTCCCATCTCTCACTGTACGCCGACGACACCAAGTTCTTTAAGACCATTTCCTCGCTACAAGACTCTTCCCTTGTTCAATCCGATCTCAATAGCTTTTCTACCTGGTGTTCCAAAAATTGCTTGGAGCTTAACATTTCCAAGTGCCAATCTATCACCTTCTCACGCAAACGTGTCCAATCCTCTCCTCGTCTCTACTTTCTCCACAACCAACCCATTTCTACCGTTCAGGTTATCCGCGATCTTGGCATACTATGTGACCAAGAGCTCAATTTCCGCGCACATATCGACGATATAATTCTTAAAGCAAACTCTGCACTCGGTTTCGTGAAGCGCTGGTCTAAAGTATTCTCCAATCCCTACGTGACTCAATCCCTCTATATTACCTTCGTTCGCCCCCTTCTTGAATACGCATCGCAAGCGTGGTCCCCTTATCAACAAACCCACATTTCTAGAATCGAGAGCATCCAGCGTCGATTCCTACGCTTCGCTCTTCGAGGTCTGCACTGGCAAAATCCTTTGCTCTTACCACCCTATCAAGACCGACTCAAACTAATAAATATGAGTACGTTGGAGGATAGAAGAAGGGTAGCTGACATCCTCTTCATTCATAAACTCCTAACAGGTACCATTGACTGTGCCAACCTCTACAACTCTATATCCCTTAACACTAACCCTCGTAATACTCGCAATCCTCGTCTCTTCTACCTATCCACCCCCCGCACCTCTTATGGCTCCAATGAACCCATCTCCCGTATGCTTGGAAGTGTTAATTCGAACACTAACTTCGATTTCAACCTCAGCACTCCATGCCTAAAACTCCGTCTTCTCGGTATCCCCCCCTTCTCACTTCCATAGTTCCCTAATCGCGCCCCCCTCTCCCGTTCTTGTTAGTCAGTTAAGGTAGACTAATTAAGAATGTTAGTTAGTTAAGTTAGAATTAAGAATGTTAGCTTGAATTAAGCTTAATAAAGGGGGGGTATTGGCCCCCACGAAAATTAAAAAATTAAATTAAATTAAATAAAATTCTCGGAGTGCGGTTATATATGCTTTATAGCAGTTGAGGGTTTGCTCCAAGTGATCGCCTGCACCCGGTCTGTTAAGGGACCTAACATTCCAGGTGCAGACTCTCAAGTCCGTTAGTCGTTTGCAAGGGTCGTCAGCTTTGTATCCGTCCGTATCCGAGGCTTGTTGTTGTTTCGGAACAAGTATGTTTTTACGTGATAGGGATGTTATCCCTAAGCACAACCTCCAACCTGGACGGCCAGGTTCCTCTTTCCCCAGGAACAAGGGGTTGGGTCGCTGCACACATTGGTTCACTACCTGGCGGGTGCCATGGTAGCTGTCCAGGGGGGGCCACGCAGAGACTGTATGTCAACTTGGATTGAGCAGGGACAGAGATCGAAACTGGCGTTTGCCATGTCAAGCGCGATCAACATCTTTGCTCAGTTTGCTCGCTCCCTCCCCCTGCAAGGAGTTATGCAGACTTGAAATAGATCGTATCTCTTGTGCCAGTGAATCTCGTATGATCTTTTCAAGCACGATGTTGAAGAAATTACATGACAGGGCGTCACCCTGTCCAAATCCTTTTTTAACATTAAAGCTCTCGGTTAATTCGCTACCGCCCTTAATGGAGCAGCGAGAGCTCTTCATTGTCATTCTGCGTAATCTGACGAGTTTGGCAGAGATGTTAAAGCTAGACATGGGGCTGTATAGCTCGTCTCTATGCAGCACACTGTCATAATGCGGCCTTGAAATCAACGAAAAGGTGATGGGTATCGATTTGGTAGTCTTGATACTTCTCCAAGTTCTGCCACAGTGTGAAAATGTGGTCCATTGTGGATTTACCTAGCCTAAAACCACACTGATATGAGCCTATCAGGTTATCCCCAAAGGGTTTCAGGCGTTCACACAGTACGGCAGAGAAGATCTTGTATGCGATGTTAAGCAGATTTACTCCGCTGTAGTTGGCGTAATTATAGGGGTCTCCTTTCTTATGGACTGGGCAAACGATGTTGAGATTCCATTCGCCGGGCATGCTTTCCTCCGACCACATTTTACAGATGACCTGGTGCATGCTTAAAATGGCTAGGCAGACAGACTAGCTTAATTTCATCTGGCTCGGGTGGACGAAATTTTCTTGCATCTTCGTCCGTTGTGAATGGATCCATCTGAGTGACCGCGGTATTAGGTCCTTCATCGCCGTTAATCAGTCTACAGAAGTGTTCCTTCCATATTTTCAGCATCGACCGTGACTCTACTACTAGTTGTCGGTCTTCATTCCTACAGGCTTCGGCTCTGACTATATAGCCCTGCCATGTTCGATTTACTTTTTCGTAAAACTTGGGAGCATTATTCCTGTGATAGCATCTTTCCATCTCCTAGATCTCACACTTTTCATGCTGTCTTTTCTTCCTTAAGAGCGTGTGTTCCTCTCTCCATTTCTGCTCGTAATGTTCACGAGCGGCTCTCGTCTATATAGCATGGCTTTGTAGGCGTTCTGCTTTGCTATATGGGCTTGCCCGTATTGCTCATTAAACCAGGGGCTTCTGGTTGTCAGTTGTTTGAAACCCAACACATCAGAGGCAGCATCTCTGATGGCACGCTGGCATTCCTCCCACTATTGTTCTGTGGATTGTTCCGGTGTCATTGGAGTTTGCGAGAGGTTGAGGGAAACTCGATCGGCAAAGGTCCTAGCAGCCTCCTGCAATTGTAGCTTTCTGACGTCAAACTTTCGTTGTCCAGCTCGACTCCGTGGCAACCTTGATATCTTCATTCGTACCTTGGCTACAACAAGGTAGTAATCCGCATCGATGTTGGCTCCTCGTCTGACGCCGATCGCAACGTGATCAACCTGATTGGTGGTAGACTGATTAGGTGATCTCCAGGTTCCATTGTGAATATTGAGACACTAAAACACAACTACGGCGACTGCTATAGGGAGAGAGGGCAACGATTGTTTGGATGCGGATTTGTTGTTCGAGGGGGACTAAGGCAAAAAGTCCTAAGCTTTCGGCATGTGAGCGAACGCCTCATAACAATCCGTATCAAGTCTAAATTTTTTAACATCAGCCTGTTCTGCGTCCACGCTCCCACGGAAGACAAGGATGACTCAGCCAAAGATGAGTTCTACGATCTCCTAGACAGAACGTATGCCCAATGTCCCAGCTATGACATCAAAACTGTACTAGGAGACTTCAATGCTAAGGTGGGTAAGGAAAGCATCTTTGAACGAGTCATCGGCAAACATAGCCTACACGACACCACCTCCGTTAACGGACGCAGGGTGATTGATCTTGCTACGGGGCGAAATCTCCTTCTAGCCAGTACGCGCTTCCCGCACCTCGATATACACAAAGGCACCTGGCGGTCTTTTGATCAATCGACTACCAACCAGATTGATCACATCGCGATCGACGTCAGACACTCCTCCACTATTCTTGATGTCCGAACTTTCCGAGGGGCTTACATCGACTCGGACCACTATCTCGTTGTAGCCAAGATGCGCTTACGGATATCACGAACGCAACGGAGTAGAGTAAGAATACAAGGTTATGACGTCGGAAAGCTACTATCGCCAGAAACCGCTCGTGCTTTTACCGATCGCGTCTCCCTTAAGCTCTCCAATACACCTCACTCCTCCACGCTATCAATAGAACAGCAGTGGAGCCTTTGCAAACAAGCCCTGAAAAGCTCTGCATCCGAAGTTTTGGGTGTCAGGGCTCCACCACGAAGAAACACCTGGTTCGATGACGAGTGCAGGAGGATTCATACAGCGAAGCAGGATGTATATAAGGCCTCGCTGTATAAAAGAACAAGAGCAACTCGTGAGCTCTACAAGTTCAAAAGAAGGGAGGAGCATAAGCTTCTTAGAAGAAAGAAGAAAGAGCACGAGAAGCGCGCGATTGAGGATTTGGAGAGGTGTTACTGCAGGCGTGACGTTCGAAAGTTTTATCAACAGATAAAGCGAACATGCCAAGGTTATAAAGCCAGAACGGAAGCCTGCAGGGATGAGAACGGACACCTAGTAGTAGAACCGCAGTCGATGCTGAGAATATGGAAAAACCACTTCTGCAGACTGCA
Source organism: Eumerus sabulonum (assembly GCA_951905685.1). Lineage (NCBI taxonomy): Eukaryota > Metazoa > Arthropoda > Insecta > Diptera > Syrphidae > Eumerus > Eumerus sabulonum. Next base: position 16,432,172 of record OX645060.1, read on the forward strand.
TAACGGAGATGTTAGTCAATATACCGCTGTCAGGTAGAATGATCCATTTCTAATCGACGGAGACCGCAGAGAATTCTGTCCCCCTGACCTCGACGAAGTTAAGATTGCCATATCGAAGCTCAAGTCGAATAAAGCTGCTGGCGCAGACGGACTGTCTGCTGAGCTCTTCAAGGCAGCTGGGGATGACCTGGTTGGGAACATGCACCAGCTCATCCGTGTAAGATATGGTTAGAGGAAAGCATGCCCGAGGAATGGAGTCTCAGCATCGTATGTCCGATCCACAAGAAAGGAGACCCCTCTGATTGCGCCAACTATAGAGGAATAAGTCTCCTTAACATCGCCTACAAAATCTTCTCTGCCGTTTTGTGTGAACGCCTGAAGCCTTTTGTAAATAAGCTGATAGGTCCTTAACAGTGCAGATTCAGGCCAGGGAAGTCCACCATCGACCAAATCTTCACACTATGGCAGATCCTGGAAGAAGCCAATGAATTTCAAGCCGCATACGACAGCGTAATTAGAGGCGAGCTATACAACGCTATGTCTACCTTTGACATACCTGCTATACTCGTCAGACTATGCTGGATGACTTTGGAGAATGCTCGCTGCTCCATCCGAATCGGTGAACACCTTACCGATAGTTTTGATGTCAAAAAAGGATTTAGGCAGGGCGATGCGCTGTCCTGTGATTTCTTCAACATCATATTGGAAATGATTGTGCAAAAATCACTGGCCAATACAAGAGGCACAATCTATTTCAAATCCTCGCAACTCCTTGCATACGCTGACGATATTGACGTAATAGGGAGATCACAGCGAGATGTCAAAGAGGCGTTTGCGAGTATTGAGTTCGAGGCAGCGAAAGTTGGTCTGGCAGTAAACGAGGGCAAAACTAAATATATGCCGTTATCAAAAAAGGCCGCTCAACACCGACGTCTCGGCCAGAACGTTTGTATAGGCAGATATAAGTTCGAGGTGGTTAAGGATTTCGTCTACCTTGGCTCCGCAGTGACCTGGAACAACGACATCAGTTCCGAAATCAAACGCAGAATCACTCTTGCCAATCGCTGTTTCTTTGGGCTCAGGAGGCAACTGAGTAATAGAGCTCTCTCCCGAACGACAAAGTTGACTCTATGTAAGACCCTTATCATCCCGGTCCTGTTGTACGGCGCAGAAGCATGGACACTATCAAAAGCGTATGAGGAGACCCTTGGTCGGTTCGAGAGAAAGATTTTGCGCGTGACTTTTGGGCCTCTGAACGCAGACGGGGGATGGAGGAGAAGATTCAACCACGAACTTTACGGGCTGTACAGCGACATGAGCCTAGTCAGGCGTCTACGGATTCAACGCCTAAGATGGCTGGGCCATGTAGAGCGAATGGACACCACAGCTCCAGCCCGGAGAGTCTTTGAATCCAACCCCGAGGGATAAAGAAGCAGAGGACGGCCGCCCTTAAGATGGCGCACTCAGGTGGAAGGGGACCTCAGCCAACTGGGTGTGCGGCAATGGAAAGGGCTAGCGAAAGATCGTGCTAGTTGGGGGGGGGCATGTTGGTTGGGGCCCAGGTTCACCCCGAACTGTAGCGCCCACTAAGAAGAAGAAGAAAACACAACTGCTCATATCGCCAACTATACAGAACATCCATCCGATGTGATGTTCAAAGTGAAGCAAATATTGGCGTCAAAAAGCTGACTGTGACTGTCAATGGCCTTGCTGGTAGAGTTTTCTTCTGGCGTACTTTCAGTCAAGCACTCAATACTCTTGATTTCGGATCGTTCTTTAGAATTCGAAAGTAGTGCTTAGACACGCTGACCATTTATAATTGCAGTCCTTTGAGCATTATAAAAGGTTCCACTACAAAAAGATCAAGGAATTTCACAAAAGACCAGTTGACCCACTTGTTGTAAACTTCATACCTAAACGGCACGACAATACCTTACTCATCGATGATCACCCAAAGCTTGCACCAATTACAGATTCGAAAGAAACTTTTTCAGATAACCACTCCAGCCCTAATCAAATTGCTCGCCACTATCCGATGCACTAAAGCTTCCATCGTGTCTCATCAGCTCACGAGCAGCTGAGCTCTATAGAGATCTACGAGTATTCTCATGAGAATAATGCAGCTTCGGATGCGAGAGATAAACAATCGCATCTCATAAATTTCGAACATAAATTTGCAACAGAATTAGACACCGATGCAACTCAAATACTGCAAAGCCTCTAGAATACCAGAGAATTGAGAGATTCTGTGTATAAATAGCCATTGGATGCGGTGAGTACTTGGTCAGTCTCTACATGTCCAGTTACGCGAGAATACCTTAGAACCATACCGAATCAAATCCGCGATTAAAGGGTACAGGAAGTGCAACAACAAGAGCAACAGTTTTCAAAATTTGAACGTGGAATTTGGGTGACAAGACAACGCTAGAGAATGGGACATACGAGGCAGGATAAGAAAAGGCTCGTAATTCTGCTGGGTAAGAAGACGCACATTACTTCTACGCTTCTAGGATTGTGACCTTCGCGAACGGTTGTGACTTAGTGTTTTCCGGTGTGGGATGTGATAAAGTTATAGATGACACGCTGGCTTGGTGGTACATCCGTGGAGTGCATAGTGACTGTGCTGTGTGAACGGGAAGTTGCATCTTCTTGGTGAAGACGAACCTTTAGTAGGTCTACGTCGAAGTTTCTTTTCTGTTTTGAGTGTATCTGTTCTTGTTTTGGTGGTGGGTGATGGGAAGACAGAAGGAACCGAAGACGAAGACGATGATAAATAACTTGTGCGATAAGAATCGCGATCTTGGCCCAATAACTACGAATACGTCTGCGTTTGGCTCTTGCATTTGCTTCGTTTTTCTTCGTCTTCCGTCCTTCCGTCTGCTTTTCGTTACAGGTTACGGGGTTAAGATCGTTTTTCGTCTTCAATTAATTCGTTTCTTTTTTTCTTCTTTTTTTTCATTTGATTTTGGATAGGATTACTGCTGGCGAGCCAACTGTGCATTGTAAGTAAAAGTGAACATTTTAAATCTCTTTTTCTGTTAGTAATAGATACATATCACATAGATTCAAATGCATGAAAGTTGAAGGTGTTACAACATGAAAGTATTTAGGCATTTAGGCAAACATTACGGATTAGTCTTGGGTGCTTAGAAGCATACCTTGCATGACTGACGTGCTTAATTCGAATTTCAACTACCGTCTGCCTCGAGCAGACTGGCCATAGTAGCTTACAGCCGTTCGTTTCAATTCCGGGAATAGATGCGCATCCTTCCATTGATTTCCTAGTCTTGTTACTCCCTATGCAAAAACGTGGGCATCATTACTGAGAGTCCTAGAAGGGTCGGTAGGCAACCGATATGTTGAATCCCCAAGTCCCCAAGGTTTTGCCATTTTTTAGCTTAAGACTTCCAACGTTTGTGGTTTACCGGCACAAGACTTGGGCAAGTGGTCGATGCATCTAAGCTTATCAACCAAATTCCGTCAACTTGTTTCGGGACATCAAGGATGTGTGTAACCACGTCAAGCAATGAGAATACCATGTCACGATGGAACCCTACTCTTTTTCTGTTGAGAAATTCTATTCACCCTCTCTTGATTGCTTCGTTAAAACAGTCGAGTTGTACACAGCAGAGGACCGCTTAGGCCCTTTCGCCGGGTTGTAGCAGCTCATAAGAAACCATTCCTCTCCCATCCATCTAAACACTCAGCATCATCTTATCTAGGCTTTGAAACAAATGGTAGATGGTGCAAGTTCCGGGCTATATGGCTATATTCGAGGCATCAAGGATGTGTGTAACCACGTCAAGCAATGAGAATACCATGTCACGATGGAACCCTACTCCCTTTCTGTTAAGGAATTCTAGTCACCCTTTCTTGATTGCTTCGTTAAAACAGTCGAGTTGTACACAGCAGAGGACCGATCACTTTAAACCTATAAGTGATCGCCTGGCTGTGATCTGCATCAGAGGCAGATTTTATAACATCAGCCTTATATGTGCACACGCCCCTACCGACGAGGCTGAAGACCCTATCAAGGAGGACTTCTATGACCTCCTGGACAACGCCTACGGAGCTTGTCCGGAGTACGATGTAAAAATCGTGCTCGGGGACTTCAACGCCAAAATCGGTAAGGAGAACACCCTTGGCGGAGTCGGTCGGAAAGCACAGCCTCCACGATACAACAACAGGTAACTCGCTGACTTTGCGACAGCTCGTAATGCGGTGATAAGTAGCACAAGATTCCCTCGCAAGCGAATCCACACAGCAACCTGTCGATCTCCGGACGGTCGAACCGCCAACCAAATCGACCATGTGCTCATTGACGCAAGGCACTCGTCAAACATCCTGGATGTGCGAACATTCAGAGGGGCAAATGTCGACTCTAACCACTTCCTCGTAGCAGCAAGATTCAGAGCTCGACTGTCCAATGTCAGAAAGCTGCACCAGCCCATCAGGAGGAGGTTCGACATTGGGCGTCTGAGCACACCGGAGGTTGCCAGAGTCTACAGGGAGCAGCTGAGCGAATGACTCTACGGTATGCCTACGTCGAACACAAATGCCAATAATATGTGGCTGCATTGCCGCTCAGGAAGTAGCCGAAACCACCTTAGGATACCTACCACCGCCGACAAGAAACCCATGGTATGATGGCGAGTGTGAGCAGAAAAAGGCAGCAACCGACGAGGCGTATCAAAAGGCGCTGCAGAGGAAAACCAGGGCAGCGCAAGAAGAGTACCGAGCCAGAAGAAGGGAGGAGATAAAACTACTGCGACAAAAGAAAAGAATCTTCGCAGCCTCCCAGCTCAAGGATATCGAGGAGTCTAGGGATAAACATAAAATACGAGCCTTTTACAAGAAAGCCAAGGGCCTTGCAGGAGGCTTCAAAAAGGGCACCCAGGCTCTTCGAAACTGCGAGGGTAATCTTGTCACCGACCCGCAGGGAATAGTGGATGTATTTAAGCAGCACTTCCAGCAGCTGCTTAACGAGCATGACCAAGAGAGAGTGGTAGGGACCGACGAAATCCCAACTCCAGCCGCTGAAGTAGTCCTCCCACTCAGCATCGAAGAAGTCGGCACAGCTATTCAGAAGCTGAAGAACAACAAGGCCGCAGGCTCAGATGGCTTGCCATCAGACCTCTTCAAGGCTGGCGGTGATGTTCTGGTAGGGAGCATGCACCAGATCATCTGCAGAATTTGAGAAGATGAAAGCATGCCCGACGACTGGAATACCAGCTCTATATGCCCCATCCATAAAAAAGGCGATCCTACCTCTTGCAAGAACTATAGAGGTATAGCCCTGCTCAATATCGCATACAAGATCCTGTCCAGCGTATTGTGTGAACGTCTAAAACCATTTTGCACCGCACTAATCGGCAGCTACCAGTGCGGCTTCCGGCCCGGCAAATCAACTATAGACCAAATGTTCACACTTCGACAAATCCTGGAAAAGACCAACGAGTTTCGAATCGATGCACACCATCTTCAAAGCCGCATACGACAGCATTCATCATGAAGAATTGTTTGGTGCGATAGCCGAATTCGGGATCCCGGTAAAACTGATCCAGTTGGGTCGCGCCACGCTGAAAAACACGCGATGCACCGTGCAACTCGGTTCTAGGTCCTCGGAACCATTCGAAACATGCACCGGATTTCGGCAAGGAGATGCACTGTCGTGTGACTTCTTCAACCTGGTGCTGGAGCAGATAGTGCGACGGGCAGGCGTCAACAGGGAAGGCACTATCTTTTACAAGTCCATCCAGCTGCTAGGATACGCGGATGATATCGACATCATCGCGTGTTCCCGCCGTGATATTGTGGAAGCATTCACGGCGATTGAAGAACAGGCGAAACGAGTTGGTCTTAAGATCAATGAGGACAAAACGAAATACCTGCTGTCAAGCAAACCAATCCGTCGCTCACCACCTGGGACAAAATATAACAATTGACAGCTACAATTCGAGGTAGTCAAGGAGCTTGTCTACCTCGGGGCAAACGTAAATTCCACAAATGACACCACAGTGGAGATCCGGCATAGAATCGCCCTTGGCAACCGCTGCTACTTCGACTTGTCCAAACAACTGGGGTCAAAACTCCTCACTCGCAAGACCAAAGTCATGCTTTACAAAACGCTCATTCTACCAGTCTTGCTGTACGGAGCCGAAAGCTGGACGATAAGCAGGACAGCGGAGCTGATTTTGGGTTCTTTCGAAAGAAAAATTCTGCGCCGGATATTTGGTCCTATCTGTGAGGAAGGTGAATGGAAAAGAAGACACAACCGCGAACTCTACGAGCTGTACCAAGATGTGGATGTAGTCCGGAAGGCAAGGATCCGTCGGCTACACTGGCTCGGCCACATCGAGCGCATGGACATCAGCGCTCCAGCTAAGAGGGTCTTCGACTCCGAGCCTCCCGGTTCGAGAAGAATAAGAAGACCGAACCTCCGGTATGAAGACCAAGTAATTCCGTCAAAGATGGAAGGCAGCAGAGGATCGCATTGGCACTTTCGCCGGATTGTAGCAGCTCATAAAGAACCATTCCTCTCCAATTTGATGGTAGCTTCATCAAAACTTCCCAACCAAATTCCGTCAACTTGTTTCGAGACATCAAAGATGTGTGTGGCTACGTAAGTCGATGAGAAAACCATGTCACGATGGAACCCTACTCCCTTTCTGTTTAGAAATTCTAATTGTCCTTTCTTGATGGCTTCGTCAAAACAGTCGAGTTGTACGTACACAGTAGAGGACCGCATTGGCCCTTTCGCCGGGTTGTAGCAGCATATTAAAAACACTTCCTCTCCAATCCGTCTCAGCATCACCTTATCCAGGCCTTGAAGTCGTTTTGGAATGGTCACGACGGTAATTTTTCATTGCCGGTAATAATTCCTTTCAGATTTAGTTCTATTTCGTGGCGTTTCAACAGCGTTTCAGTGTTAGTAACTCGGCTACTCGAGCTTCTTTCGGTAGCCTGCTCTTTTTAGATGATCCCAACCCATCATGTGGTTTATGTTTAGCGGCTGCTCCCCCAGCTGTAAAATTTTAGCGACTTTTTCAGTGATTGGCCGATTAGAGTGAGGGCGACGTTCTCGGTACAAAATCTCTTGCGCCCACAGTTCCCAAACAGCATTCTCACCGTACACTTTACAAATTTTTCGGAATTTCTTCAGATATTTCCATCAATTTGAAATCAATGTAACTTTTCACGCAGTTGGCAAATTACGAAACTGTGTTCTTGGAGGGATTAGAAACTACCTTTCTGACCATTCAGTCCCAGTTGTTTTTGGCGGCTTTAAGTCTGCTTTCCATGAAATGGATGCCGGTGTACCCAAGGCTCTGTTTTGTCTCGGGCTCCCTTCTTGATATTTATCAATGATCTCTTGTCTGTTACTTTCAATCCAATTCATTCCTTCACCGAAGACAACACTCCTAGCCTCTTATATTCGTTCTTAGATTCAAAAACCAAGGCAATTGCATTGGCGAGACTTAACAACTTTTCCTCCTTGCTCAGTGCGCCAATGGTAGCACTTATTGGTTATTGGAATAACCAAATGTTCAACGTCGTCAACAATCCTGCGATCGATGCGCCAGAGGGCATATCACGGGTCGTATGATATTTCCCTCACAAGCGCACTGTCATTCCAATGCGAGTTGTTTAAAGAACCATTTCTCTTGAGACGAAACATGGCTTTCAGAGCACACTCTCCGATAAATATGAGGTTCATCATAGCATCTAGAGTAGCGCCTGGCGTGCTGGGGAAAACATCCGTACAGCTGAGACAAACCGTTCTTTGGAGTTTGGCGAAAGAGGCTGCAACATGTTTGCGTGTTAGCCTGATCCCACCAGACAGCCGGTGCATATGAAATGAACGGTCTTATCATTGCCATTTAGATCCAGAGCTTTGCTGCCCCATAAGGCCGGCAGCTTTTTGGTGGTTTTTGACTCAACATGCTCTGACCAAGGAAGGTTGCTATCTAGAATAATTCCCAGGTACTTAGCTTCCTTGGATATCGAGATGGGAATCCCTCTTAGCACCAGCTACGTTATGCCGGTATTTTTCCTCCTCCTCGTAAAGAGAACTACATTAGTCTTGAGAGGATTAACCGACAGCCCATTTCTTGTACACCAATCATCGATCACATTCAGCGCCACCTGTGCTTTGAGACGGACAGTCGCTAAGAGTGAGCCGACAGAAGAAACGGCGATATTATCCGCATAGCGCTGGGCATAGATTCCAGAGTCATTGAGAGCATCAAGCAGAGAGTCGACTACCATTCACCATATCAGCGGAAACAGGACGCTGTCTTGCGGCCAGCTCCTGTTTACGCCGGATTTGACACATTGGTCGAGGTCTCCATCAGCCGCCAATGTCCTGTGCACAAGCATTGCTTTGATCCACAATACCAGTGCTTTATTTACACCATGACGTCTGACTGCGTTACACATGCTGTCGAAAGTTGCTATCACCTAGGTTTTGAGGCGCAGTCTCACAGGATTTTCCGCGCTGATAAGCATGTCGCATCTCCGAAAGAGGATGCATTCGAAGGGCAACTTTGCGCACGTGCAACTCTACCAGTCTCTCCATGCTTTCCAGCAGGAAGGATGTTAGACTAATTGGTCTAAAACTCTTGGCAAGTGAGTAGTCCTCTCTCTTATTTCGGGAATAAAGACTATTTTCACCGTGCTCCAAGGAATAGGTATGTAGGCAAGTTCCAGACTAGCAGTGAATGTTCCTTTCAAAGTAGGAAGCAGCCCCCTCATACCTTTTTGCAGCATAATAGGATATGTCCTGTCGAAGCCTGGCGATTTGAAGCCGTCAAAGGATGGCACAGCAGATTGAATGGCCTCAGTCGTTGCCACGAGCGACGCAATATACAAGCTACGCCGAGTTGTTTTCATCGTTTCAGTCAGGGGTAATCCCTGCTTTCAGTCGCAGTTACCGTTGATGGCATATGCCAGTCTGATCTCCCAGAAAATGATTCTGCTTTAGACTCAGTAAAGATGTGTATGTATGTATGTTGGCGTTACAGTCCATGAAGAACCTGAGCCGAGCTTCTCTCAATCACCCATGTTGTGTGTGATTTAATTTTTCCCATAGGTGAAAGGGACCTACAGTTTATTGCCGGTTCCGAACGGCGCATTTCGAGAAGCTTTTCATGACAATTTTACTACAGGGGGTTTTGTCAGAACCCCGCTGAGGAGAAACACCGTGAAAAACACGTACGATGACATGGCTGTGTCGGGATTCGATCCCGTGTCATCGGCGTCAGAGGCCAACACACTACCCACTGCGCCACGGTGCTCTCAGTAAAGATACCATCGGATTTTCTGAGTGCATCAGGCTTTGTCAATTTTCCCCGTTTGAGGACTTTAACAACTTGCTAGTCGCGCTCAGAGACTAGGCACTCTCAGAAGGCCTTCTTACAGGAATCATTCTTCAATTTACGCATAAGCTTCTTTTATTCCTTCTGCTTCGACCGATACTAGTTACAGTAATTTTCCGAATTCCATGTAAGCGATCTATTCAGGAGACTTCTGGCTTCCCTGCGAAGATATTGGGACTCGAAATTTCACCAGGGAACCAATTTCCTGAAGGGAAGTGATGACGCTACTTAGGTTGTGAACAGCATCCTCTACCAATAGTTTCGTTCTGAGGTTAGGTAGGGTTTGAGTGGATTTCTCAAGCCCCTAGTTCGTCTTTCTCGGATTCCGCTGATCTGACAGCGTAGCATCTAGTAAGACTCTCCAGTTAGCGGTGGCCTTTACATACCAGTTAGATAGGGTTACGTCAATCAACTTCTGTCGTCTCACCCTGACGAAGTTGATTGAGAGGCAACATTATTGAGTTTAAGATCAGATGAAAGAGTGAAGTCTAAAAGAAGGTCCTCTCTTGGGTTGCATTTGCTGCTGCTTCACGCAGTGTACATACATGTAAGGGTTACGTTCATATAGGTTGACGTGGTAGGCGTAAGCCACACTTAGGCCGAAACCGGCCCATTGTGATTACGTTCATATAAAAGTCCTTCGAATAGGTCCTGCATCGAAGTGTGGCCAAGATTGAATTCCGAAATTTAGCGAGACACATTGGCTCAATATGGTGTTTCGTTACCAAAAGTCCAAGCGAGTTGTTGGTCTAATCGCTTGCTGGGACCCAACTTGGTACCGCCTTCATTGTTTCCTCATTTGCTGTATGCGTTGTTCAATATTAGCCATTATTCTCGATAAGACTGCACTTGCTTATCACATGTTGCTTTAAGATGCTCCTTGAAAGAAAACTCGGAGCCTATTATTATACCCAGATGATTCTAACAATGGTGTCGGCATCAACTAGTGAGCCCTTCGGGATGAATATTTTTGGCTTGAGGGCCTCCCAGATGTTTTAATAGCTGTCTTCAGTAGGAAGGATACGTGTATTGGATCCAACATGCACGTGGGACAAAGGATATCCTAATGACTTACTCCCTTGCTTTTGGGTAGTGCTTTTTCCATGTAGTTCATTTTGTGCGACGGGAAGGATCTCATCCATGGTCTGGAGTGGCTCTTGGAGCTGACCATATCTTATGCTTCAAAAAGGGTGTATTTGAGTCTTGGCATGACTGTCTTATAAACTTCCTTAAAACAGCTGTTCCCTCTTCTCTGCGCTTATCCTGGCTGATAAAGTATTTGATGTTCTAACTCTCTTACTTACTTACTTAGGTGGCGCTACAGTCCGTGGTGAACCTGGGCCTCAACCAACAAGCGTCTCCAGCTGGCACGGTCTTTCGCCAGCTGTTTCCAGCGCCGCACGCCCAGTTGGTTAAGGTCCCCTTCCACCTGCGTGCACCACCGTTGATGCGGCCGTCCTCTGCCGCGCCTCCCTTCTGGGTTGGATTCGAAGACTCTTCGGATCGGAGCTGTATTTTAAATGCGCCACCCTAGACGCTGTATCCGTAGACGTCGTACCAGGCCGATATCGCTGTACATCCCATACAGTTCTTCGTTATATCTTCTCCTCCATACACCGTTTGAGAACAAACGGGACAGTAGATAGTGCGCAGAATTTTCCTCTCTAAACGGCCAAGGGCATCTTCATCCGCTTTTGTTAAGGTCCAAGCCTCTGCGCCATAAAGGAGGGCTGGGATGATTAAGGTCTTATATAGTGTCACCTTGGTTTTCCGAGAGAGGGCTCTACTTCTCAATTGCCCATTGAGCCCAAAGAAACAGCGGTTGGCAAGAGTGATTCTGCGTTTTATCTCAGCGCTGGTGTTGTTGTCGCTGGTAATCAGTGAGCCAAGGTAGACGAATTCCTTGACCACTTCAAAGTTATATCCGCCCATGGTGACGTTCTGGCCAATACGTCGGTGTTGTCCGTCTCTTTTAGATGAAAGCAGATATTTGGTTTCACCTTCATTAACCTTGAGACCCATCTTAGCCGCTCCTACCTCAATGCTTACAACGGCCTCATTGACGTCTCGCTGTGTCCGTTCAATCCCGTCAATGTCGTCGGCGTACGCAAACAATTGCGTAGACTTGAAATAAATCGTACCTCTTGGGTTGGCCAGTGACTCTTGCACGATCTTTTCAAGCACGATGTTGAAAAAGTTGCATGATAGCGCGTCACTTTGCCTAAATCCTTTTTTAACATCAAAGGTCTCAGTTTGCTCCATGGTCTTCCTGCACATTCGGACGAGTTTGGCAGGGATGTTAAAACCAGACATGGCTTTGTATAGCTCATCTCTATACACGCTGTCATATGCAGCCTTGAAATCGACGAAGAGGTGGTGTGTATTGATTTGGTATTCCTGGGTCTTCTCCAAGATCTGCCGTAACGTAAATATTTGGCCTAATGTGGATTTACCTGGCCTGAAACCACACTGATAAGAGCCGATCAATACGGCAGAGAAGATCTTATATGCGATGTTAAGGAGACTTATTCCCCTATAGTTGGCGCAGTTATAGGAGTCTCCTTTCGTATGGACCGGGCAAACGATGCTCAGATTCCATTCGTTGGGCATGCTTTCCTCCGGCCATACTTTGCAAATGAGATGGTGCAGGCACCTTACCAGCGCATCTCCAGCCGCCTTAAGAAAATCAGCAGACAGGCCCTCTGCGCCCGCGGCTTTATTAGTCTTAAGTCTGGATATCGCTATTTTGACTTCGTCTAGGTCGGGTGGACTAAATTCTGTTACATTGTCTTCCATTCCGAAGGGCTCGTTCTGCCTCACAGCGGTATCTTGTCTATCATCGCCGTTATACAGTCTGCAGAAGTGGTCTTTCCAAATCCTCAGCATCGACTGCGACTCTACTACCAGTTCTCCATTTTCATCCCTGCAGGTCGCCGCTCTGGCTTTGTAGCCATGGCATGTTCGTCTTACCTTATTGTAAAACTTACGGGCGTCATTCCTGCGGAAGCATCTCTCCATCTCCGTGCTCACGCTTTCCGTGCTCTCTCTCCTTCTTCTTCTAACTCTCTTAAGCCCTAAAAAATTATTGATCAAACCCGTCAATATAAGGGGCCATGTCTTCCTCATTTGATGTTCTATCGCTTCCCCTTTCTTCATGCTTGCAACCGAAAACTAAGTGGCGTTCAGTGATGGCACGCAAATACCATTATCCACTCGTTAGAGTTCGTAGTTACATATGTATACGATGTCTTCCATTTTCTGATAAGGACATTCGTCCACAGAATGCACGAAGAACTTCGAAACAGCTAAGTCCTTTCTGTCCACCTTCGGTAAGTTTGAATGCTCTGCTTCGTGGAATAGGAAAGGGATAATCAAGGTTTTGGTAAAGAGTTACCTTAAACCTACTCACTCACAGATCTGCTTTGCAAGCTTTTGCTTCACTAATATCCCTTCACCTTCAGTTGGGCCAATATCATCACGTTATTAAGCAATTGTAAAGACATGGAATATATCACAGGACATCACAGGATGAGGCGTCATCTTGCCTGAATTAACTTTTTAACATAGTGGTTCTCTAGTTCACTATTGCACCATTTTTCAAGCTTGTCAGGGATGTCAAAACAGGGCGTTGCCCTATATAGCCTCTTTGTACTTGTATATGCAGTTTTCAAGTCGGCAAATAAGTGGTCTATGCTGCTCCAAATCTACTATAGTCTATAGTCACGTTGTTCAGGAATATTTTCAGGCGATTAAATAGCATGACAAAGAAGACTCTGTAAACAATGTTAAAGGTCTACAAGTTGGAGCTGACAGATTGAGGCAGATTACATCTGGTCATTCGCCAGGGTCTGGAATCCTCAGAAGCCCCTGGATTGATGATGAGTGCAGACAGGCCCCTATAGATAAACAGAATGCATACATGGCTACATTGCATCGACGGACGAGAGCTGCCCGCGAGCTCTATGAACAGAAAAGGAGGAAGGAACATGCGCTTCTGAGAAGGAAAAAGAAGGAGCACGAGAAACGCGCGATCGAGGAGATGAAGAGATGTTACTGCAGGAACGACGTTCGAAAATTTTACCAAAAAGTAAAACGAACATGCCAAGGCTATAAAGCCAGAGCAGAAGCCTGCAGGGATGAGCACGGACGACTAGTAGTGGAGTCACAGTCGATGCTGAGATTTCGGAAGGACCACTTCTGCAGACTGTGTAACGGCGATGATAGTCAAAATGCCGCCGTCAGGCAGAGCGAACCATTCACAATGGACGAAGACGAAAGAGAATCCTGTCCACCCGACCCAGACAATGTTAAGATAGCAATATCGAAACTTAAGTTTTATAAGGCTGCTGGAGCAGACGGACTCCCCGCGGAACTGTTTAAAGCAGCTGGCGATGAGCTAGTCAGGAACATGCACCAACTCATTTGCAAGATATGGTCGAAAGAATGCATGCCCGATGAATGGAATCTCAGTATCGTTTGCCCGGTCCATAAGAAAGGAGACCCTATGACTGCGCCATTTACAGAAGGATAAAGCTCCTCTCTGCCGTACTATGTAAGCGCCTGAAACCGTTCGTGAACAATCTGATAGGTTCCTACCAGTGTGATTTCAGGACAGGAAAATCTACGATAGACCAAATATTTACACTACGGCAGATCTTGGAGAAGACCCATGAATTCCAGGTCGACACGCACCATCTTTTTGTCGACTTTAAAGCCGCGTATGACAGTGTTTATAGAGACGAGCTATACAGAGCCATATCATGTTTTAACATTCCGGCCAAACTCGTCAGACTGTGCAGAATGACTATGGAGAACTCTCGCTGCTCCAATAAGGTCAGAGGGGAACTAACCGACCCCTTTGATGTTAAAAAAGATTTTAGACAGGGTGACGCACTGTCATGTGATTTCCTTAACATTATTCTTGAAAAGATCGTGCGGGACTCTGCGGCCAATACAAGAGGTACGATCTACTTCAAGTCCACACAATTGCCTGCCCACACAGATGACATTAACGTTATTGGACGGACAAAGCGAGAAGTCAATGAGGCGTTCGCAAGCATTGAAGCAGAAGCGGCTAAAGTGTGTCTAAGGGTAAATGGGGACAAGACCAAATATATGCTGTCTTGGTCAGAACGTCACCTTCGGCAGCTATATTTTGGAAGTTGTCAAGGACTTCGTCTACCATGGCTCGATTGTGACAAGCAGCAACGACACCAGCGCTGAGATAAATTGCAGAATAACTCTTGCCAACCGCTGCTTCTTTGGGCTCAAAAGGCAATTGAGTAGTAGAGCCCTCTCTCGAAAAACTAAGGTAACCCTCTACAAAACCCTAATCATCCCGGTCCTCCTCTTCGGCGCTGAGGCTTGGACGTTATCAAAAGCGGATGAAAAGGCGCGTTTCGAGAGGAAATTTCTGCGTGAAATCTTTGGTCCCGTTTGTGTAAACGGAGAGTGGAGGAGGAGATTCAACCAAGAACTGTACGGGCTGTACAGCGACATCGGCCTAGTTAGACGTCTTCGGATCCAACGACTAAGATGGCTAGGCCATGTAGAGCGAATGGACATCACCGCTCCGGCCCGAAGAGTCTTCGACTCCAACCCCGAGGGACGACGCAGCAGAGGACGACCGCATCTAAGGTGGCGCGCACATGTGGAAAAGGACCTCAACCAACTGGGCGTGCGACACTGGAAGCGGCTGGCCAAAGATCGTGCCGGCTGTAGAGGCTTGTTGGTTGAGGCCCTGGTTCACCCCGAACTGTAGCGCCATCAAAGTAAGTATTATTTGTCAGACATCGCAGGAATTAAATCAAATCTTCAAGTACAGCTGTTTTTGACACTTTTCACAAATCTGTTCTACCTCGAGAGTAGGTACAGATATTTATATTCCAATCTACTCGGAACAGTCTCACTGGATACAAACCATTTCCGCACTGAATCCACAAAAGCGGGAATATTGAGCCGGTCTATAATGAAAGTGGGCGCCCAAAACTTTGAACTAATGGAGATACTCTTCTTATGGAGAAACTTATGATTAAAAATAGACAGCTAGAAGAGCTCTCTGAAATACTGGGTTAGTGGCCGCTTAAAACGAAGAACCCACTTTCAAAAAAGAAGATTTAAAGGTCGGACTTAAGTTCCGCAAAAAATTTAAGAATTGGATGGTGGATAACTGGAAATGAGTCACTTGGTCGGATGAAAGCAGGTAAGGCATATTCTTAGACCCCAACCAAACGAGACCTTTTAAAGACACACATCATGCAAACCGTAATGGTTTGGACAGGGAGACTACAAGCATATAGCCAAAATCGTCCAAAACTGGCTTGAAAATTACTTTCCCCAGACTATGATCCGGCTAGCACAAAAGCCGGCTAGCTAGGCCCTCCAATACCTGGTCGAAAATTGGTTAAACGAAGAAACAGCGTTATAAGGTGAGGTACATCCGTCGACCAAAAGTGACAGTTTTGTTGGATGTCACCCAAAACTGGTAGTGTAATGAGTTGCAAAAACGTCGACTACTGAGTGACGATCGGCAGCCATGTTGGTTTTGATCAGGGGTAAAGAATGAGATACCAATCCGTTGGCTTTCACAGGCACTTTGACAGTTTGCACCTACAAACGCGTTGCGGTTTGACGGCGTGTTGACTATGTCATTCTGCCTTGTTGCGACCATTTTGCCACGTCTTGACTCTACACATCGACGTTTTGAGACTATCATTGTGTTAGTCAAAAGCGTCATTTTTAAATGGAGAATAACACGTATGGTATCGGTGTGTATTACAAAAGCAACAACCAACCCCTGCGGGGATCAACGGGCCGACGTGCGAAAGATGTACAGTGTGTACAGTGTGACAGTGTGTACAAGAATTGTGTAATTCAAGCGTTGGACATGGATGAGAGTGGATGAAAGCGGACAATTTCTCGAAGATTTTATAAATATTTACGAGTCTCACCATTGTCTCTGCGACGTGATGTGTCCAGAATATATTCTTCTTCTTTTTAATGGGCGCTACAGTTCGGGGTGACCCTGGGCCTCAACCAACATGTCCCTCCATCTAGCACGATCTTTCCCTAGCCTTTTCCATTGCCGCACACCCAGTTGGCTGAGGTCCCTTCCACCTGTGTCCGCCATCTTAAGTGCGGCCGTCTTCTGCTTCTTCGTCCCTCGGGGTTGGATTCAAAGACTCTCCGAGCTGGAGCTGTGGTGTCCATTCGCTCTACATGGCCCAGCCATCTTAGGCGTTGAATCCGTAAACGCCTGACTAGGCTCATGTCACTGTACAGCCCGTAAAGTTCGTGGTTGAATCTTCTCCTCCATCCCCCGTCTGCGTTCAGAGGCCCAAAAATCACGCGCAAAATCTTTCTCTCGAACCGACCAAGGGTCTCCTCATACGCTTTTGATAGTGTCCATGCTTCTGCGCCGTACAACAGGACCGGGATGATAAGGGTCTTACATAGAGTCAACTTTGTCGTTCGGGAGAGAGCTCTATTACTCAGTTGCCTCCTGAGCCCAAAGAAACAGCGATTGGCAAGAGTGATTCTGCGTTTGATTTCGGAACTGATGTCGTTGTTCCAGGTCACTGCGGAGCCAAGGTAGACGAAGTCCTTAACCACCTCGAACTTACATCTGCCTATACAAACGTTCTGGCCAAGACGTCGGTGGTGAGCGTCCTTTTTTGATGGCAGCATATATTAAGTTTTGCCCTCGTTTACTGCCAAACCAACTTTCGCCACCTCCACCTCAATACTCGCAAACGCCTCATTGACATCTCGCTGTGATCTACCTATTATGTCAATATCGTCGGCGTATGCAAGGAGTTGCGAGGATTTGAAATAGATTGTGCCTCTTCTATTGGCCAGTGATTTTTGCACAATCATTTCCAATAAGAAGAAATCACAGGACAGCGCATCGCCCTGCCTTAATCCATTTTTGACATCAAAACTGTCGGTAAGGTGTTCACCGATTCGGAGCATTCTCCAAAGTCATCCTGCATAGTCTGACGAGTTTAGCAGGTATGTCAAAGGTAGACATAGCGTTGTATAGCTCGTCTCTAATTACGCAGTCGTATGCGGCTTTGAAGTCGACAAATAGGTGGTGAGTGTCGACCTGAAATTCATTGGCTTATTCCAGGATCTGCCGTAGTGTGAAGATTTGGTCGATGGTGGACTTCCCTGGCCTGAATCCGTACTGATAAAGACCAATCAGCTTATTTACAAAAGGCTTCAGGCGTTCACACAAAACGGCAGAGAAGATTTTGGAGGCGATGTTAAGGAGACTTATTCCTCTATAGTTGGCGCAATCAGAGGGGTCTCCTTTCTTGTGGATCGGGCATACGATGCTGAGACTCCATTCCTCGGGCATGCTTTCCTCTGACCATATCTTACAGATGAGCTGGTGCATGCTCCTAACCAAGAGCGAATTTCAAACGATGCTGCTCCTTTTCCATCTTGACAAAGTCGCAAAACACTTGTAACGTAAACCCAAGTCAACAGTGTCAAGTAACACCATACGACAATGATAACACGTATGTATGTATGTATATATGTATGAATATAAGGATACTTATGTCCTGACGATTTGTGATTTATTTGTGATCTAACCATTTTCTTTTGTCGTTTTTTTTAAGGCCCAAAATGGTTACAACTACCCTCGACCAGAGGTACCAGTGTCGGGTTCAACCGGCCCCGCAATCGCAGCCACTTCGACTGGCAATGCAGTGTCGCCTGTAGTCGGCTTCCCTACGGCTTCAACTTCAGGAACATTTCCCTCCCGATCGGGTTTTGGTGGGGCTGTTAATCCCACAGCTCCCGCATTCGGATTCTCCACGGCCTCACGAACTGGATCCACTTTCACTTCAACTGGTACAGGATTTGCAGGCGGGCGTCCAACCTCAGACATTCCAACGACCGGTTTTCCCACAACCCCGGGCATTGGAAAACGTCCCACGATTCCTTCACGTTCCAATACCATCTATAGCGGCGGATCAACTGGTTTAGGTCAATACTCCGCTAATGATCAGTCAGAAGGTGATTATTCAGCTATACCCGGTGATCCTGGAGTCAACTATCCCGTCTACGCTCAAGTACCACCGACATCATTCGATTGCACCCAACAACAGTTTCCCGGCTATTATTCGGACGTTGAAGCCCAATGTCAGGTTTTCCATATTTGCGCACTAAACCGAACCTATTCGTTCCTCTGTCCCAATGGAACGATTTTCAGCCAAGAGACTTTGGTCTGCGTCTGGTGGAATATGTTCGATTGTGCTTCTGCGCCCGGTCTCTACGCCAACAATGCCTTCATATATGACTACCTACAGCCGACTGAAAGTCGACCAGCTACTAGTGGCTCATTCACCGGTGGAACCCTATCCAGCTCCAGTCGAACTCAGAGTGCTTTCACCAATACCGGACGAACAACAGCCGGCGGAAGTAATAGTGTATTCTCCGGAAACGTTCGTCCCACCGTGCCAAGTTCATCATTTCCAGCAGTATCGGCCGGTGTCGCTCCAGTCGGGACCACGGCATTTCCGAACAGTCCAACCGGAACCGGACGATTCGCAGGCACAGCTAATACGGCCACCGGCGGAGGTTTTCCCACTGGACCGCCCGCTACAGCACCAGCCTTCGGAACAACAATTCGAGCTGGATTCTCATCGATTCAAGACGCGTCCTTCCCATCTGCACAAGTTTCTCCAGCAGCTACTAACCGAGAATACCTGCCACCTAGACGACCTTAAGACCCTTCAACGCATGATTGACCACCTTAGCTTGGACTAGCCTCAATAAGCACCGCATTACTTATCACTTAGACGTACCCCCTAAGACTCCACTCTATACTGTGCATGTAAATAAGTTTTTTGCAAAAAAAATTTTTATTAAAAAAAATAAAAAAAGATTTGTACGTACACTCGATGCCTATTGAACGCGTACAGGTACTACAGTTCATTGGCAGTAACTGTCAGTAACTGTCAGTTCATTGGTCAACTGTCATCCATCCGTACACCGTTAAGTGGCCGTTAAGTATAATTTTTATTTTGTAACCGCCAGTCGAGATATTCCTCCGAGAAATGTTTAATATTTCCGTCTTCCATCAATACTATCCGATCTTCCTACCGCAGTCCCAGTTCTCCCAGTTAATAGCGCTCTCGCTCAATGCCAATCAATCCGTCTCGCACTCGTTCAATAAAACTGGTAAGAAGAAAGCGAAACCGATCGGCAAAGCTGCCAGCAGCGTCAAGCAAACACCGGCGGAACGAGCGGCACTGAAGGACGGTCTGAAAAAGTCGCTGGATTCGACGAACAAAGGATTCGAGCTCCTCAAGAAAATGGGCTACGAAGAAGGTACACCGCTTGGCAGATGTCGTTCTGGTATGGTCGAACCGCTCGCTATTACATTGCGGAATAAATCTAACAGCCGAGCCGGTCTGGGTCAGGTTGGGTCCGTTCCCGACAAAGAGCTGGCCGCTAAGTCATTGCAGAAGTTGCCAGCTCCAGCAGCACCGAACGAAGTTGAGAAGGAAAATGAAATTCCCGTCGCCAGTACAAAGCGAGAGAAACGTATGCAGCAACTGCAGTTGCAACATCGCAAGGAGATAGAACTACTTCGATTGCGTCTAGAAGACCAAGTCCCGTCATCAGATTCCTTAATAATCGCTATCGTCGCCATCGATGGCCAACAGATTTGCAGCGAAGTCTTCGAGATCATCCATCAGTACCTGGTCAACTCGTTGCACGTATACACAGGCACTCCGTTCCCTCTGTTCCACGACATATCGAACGTAGACGATCACGTCAAAGTCATCTGTGGGGACGAATCCTCATTCGAATACCTCTCCGCCTGTATTGGTGCCCTCAGTTCGAGCATCTCCATGACCATAACAACGACTCGCGTCTCGCCCATGGACGGTGATTTGTATTGGTTCTCGGTCCAAATGCCCGGTCTAGTCGGCGGGCCGCAGTCATTCTTGTCGCAAATCAAGAAACATCGTTTTGGACTGAGACCCGACAATTGGATCATCGTGTCACAGAATCCCTGTTCCAAGACGAACAAAACCCATTTGCAGATAATCACCGATGAGCATTCGGCGCTGCTGCTGATCTACAAACATTCGATGAAACTGCTCGTTTGCATGCAAGAGATGGATTTCGTGCTGCGGGGAAAGTTTTCCCTTAGGGATTAGGAATATGTAGTCTCGAGTGCCGTGGTTGTTGTATGTACAAAGCTTCCTGGTTTTTCGTATTCTCTTTTTGTATCTGAGTTATTGTAGATTCAGTTTTCTCGTTTTTTTTTGTATGCACTTTACATTTGTTAAAATAAAAAAATTGATTTTTTGAGGAAAGGGATCTGTGGAAGGTGGCTAGGTAGTGGAAGAGGCCATGTTGTGGGTGCAAGTTACTCATCCGCAGGGGGCTCTGCTGAGAGCACTGAATTGATTGTGCCGTACCAAACGCGCTCATGAAGTAGAGACTCGCTACAACGAGCTGCTAAAGAGGCATCGCGTTTCTTGAGTAACTGACGGACAGGTTCACCTGTTCCCATTTGGCTCAACATCTACTTCATGGCTTTAAGCATATTTCAAAGAGAAGCGTTAAAGCATACTTTGAAACATTCTCACAACCCCAGGCAGCAAAAGGACTACTACCTACGTTCGGCTGAGCACTGGCGTAGTGTACAGAGGCAGAGCACTGCCGTAGTGTACAGAGGCAGAGCACTGCCGTAGTGTACAGAGGCAGAGCACTGCCGTAGTGTACAGAGGCAGAGAACTGCCGTAGTGTACAGAGGCAGAGCACTGCCGTAGTGTACAGAGGCAGAGCACTGCCGTAGTGTACAGAGGCAGAGCACTGCCGTAGTGTACAGAGGCAGAGCACTGCCGTAGTGTACAGAGGCAGAGCACTGCCGTAGTGTACAGAGGCAGAGCACTGCCGTAGTGTACAGAGGCAGAGCACTGCCGTAGTGTACAGAGGCAGAGCACTGCCGTAGTGTACAGAGGCAGAGCACTGCCGTAGTGTACAGAGGCAGAGCACTGCCGTAGTGTACAGAGGCAGAGCACTGCCGTAGTGTACAGAGGCAGAGCACTGCCGTAGTGTACAGAGGCAGAGCACTGCCGTAGTGTACAGAGGCAGAGCACTGCCATAGTGTACAGAGGCAGAGCACTGCCGTAGTGTACAGAGGCAGAGCACTGCCGTAGTGTACAGAGGCAGAGCACTGGCGTAGTGTACAGAGGCAGAGCACTGGCGTAGTGTACAGAGGCAGACCACTGGCGTAGTGTACAGAGGCAGACCACTGGCGTAGTGTACAGAGGCAGAGCACTGCCGTAGTGTACAGAGGCAGAGCACTGCCGTAGTGTACAGAGGCAGAGCACTGCCGTAGTGTACAGAGGCAGAGCACTGCCGTAGTGTTCAGAGGCAGAGCACTGCCGTAGTGTACAGAGGCAGAGCACTGCCGTAGTGTACAGAGGCAGAGCACTGCCGTAGTGTACAGAGGCAGAGCACTGCCGTAGTGTACAGAGGCAGAGCACTGCCGTAGTGTACAGAGGCAGAGCACTGCCGTAGTGTACAGAGGCAGAGCACTGCCGTAGTGTACAGAGGCAGAGCACTGCCGTAGTGTACAGAGGCAGAGCACTGCCGTAGTGTACAGAGGCAGAGCACTGCCGTAGTGTATAGAGGCAGAGCACTGCCGTAGTGTACAGAGGCAGAGCACTGCCGTAGTGTATAGAGGCAGAGCACTGCCGTAGTGTACAGAGGCAGAGCACTGCCGTAGTGTACAGAGGCAGAGCACTGCCGTAGTGTACAGAGGCAGAGCACTGCCGTAGTGTACAGAGGCAGAGCACTGCCGTAGTGTACAGAGGCAGAGCACTGCCGTAGTGTACAGAGGCAGAGCACTGCCGTAGTGTACAGAGGCAGAGCACTGCCGTAGTGTACAGAGGCAGAGCACTGCCGTAGTGTACAGAGGCAGAGCACTGCCGTAGTGTATAGAGGCAGAGCACTGCCGTAGTGTACAGAGGCAGAGCACTGCCGTAGTGTACAGAGGCAGAGCACTGCCGTAGTGTACAGAGGCAGAGCACTGCCGTAGTGTACAGAGGCAGAGCACTGCCGTAGTGTACAGAGGCAGAGCACTGCCGTAGTGTACAGAGGCAGAGCACTGCCGTAGTGTACAGAGGCAGAGCACTGCCGTAGTGTACAGAGGCAGAGCACTGCCGTAGTGTACAGAGGCAGAGCACTGCCGTAGTGTACAGGGGCAGAGCACTGCCGTAGTGTACAGAGGCAGAGCACTGCCGTAGTGTACAGAGGCAGAGCACTGCCGTAGTGTACAGAGGCAGAGCACTGCCGTAGTGTACAGAGGCAGAGCACTGCCGTAGTGTACAGAGGCAGAGCACTGCCGTAGTGTACAGAGGCAGAGCACTGCCGTAGTGTACAGAGGCAGAGCACTGCCGTAGTGTACAGAGGCAGAGCACTGCCGTAGTGTACAGAGACAGAGCACTGCCGTAGTGTACAGAGGCAGAGCACTGCCGTAGTGTACAGAGGCAGAGCACTGCCGTAGTGTACAGAGGCAGAGCACTGCCGTAGTGTACAGAGGCAGAGCACTGCCGTAGTGTACAGAGGCAGAGCACTGCCGTAGTGTACAGAGGCAGAGCACTGCCGTAGTGTACAGAGGCAGAGCACTGCCGTAGTGTACAGAGGCAGAGCACTGCCGTAGTGTACAGAGGCAGAGCACTGCCGTAGTGTACAGAGGCAGAGCACTGCCGTAGTGTACAGAGGCAGAGCACTGCCGTAGTGTACAGAGGCAGAGCACTGCCGTAGTGTACAGAGGCAGAGCACTGCCGTAGTGTACAGAGGCAGAGCACTGCCGTAGTGTACAGAGGCAGAGCACTGCCGTAGTGTACAGAGGCAGAGCACTGCCGTAGTGTACAGAGGCAGAGCACTTCCGTAGTGTACAGAGGCAGAGCACTGCCGTAGTGTACAGAGGCAGAGCACTGCCGTAGTGTACAGAGGCAGAGCACTGCCGTAGTGTACAGAGGCAGAGCACTGCCGTAGTGTACAGAGGCAGAGCACTGCCGTAGTGTACAGAGGCAGAGCACTGCCGTAGTGTACAGAGGCAGAGCACTGCCGTAGTGTACAGAGGCAGAGCACTGCCGTAGTGTACAGAGGCAGAGCACTGCCGTAGTGTACAGAGGCAGAGCACTGCCGTAGTGTACAGAGGCAGAGCACTGCCGTAGTGTACAGA
Source organism: Eumerus sabulonum (assembly GCA_951905685.1). Classification (NCBI taxonomy): domain Eukaryota; kingdom Metazoa; phylum Arthropoda; class Insecta; order Diptera; family Syrphidae; genus Eumerus; species Eumerus sabulonum. The sequence goes on from OX645060.1 coordinate 16,455,773, forward strand.
GGCAGAGCACTGCCGTAGTGTACAGAGGCAGAGCACTGCCGTAGTGTACAGAGGCAGAGCACTGCCGTAGTGTACAGAGGCAGAGCACTGCCGTAGTGTACAGAGGCAGAGCACTGCCGTAGTGTACAGAGGCAGAGCACTGCCGTAGTGTACAGAGGCAGAGCACTGCCGTAGTGTACAGAGGCAGAGCACTGCCGTAGTGTACAGAGGCAGAGCACTGCCGTAGTGTACAGAGGCAGAGCACTGCCGTAGTGTACAGAGGCAGAGCACTGCCGTAGTGTACAGAGGCAGAGCACTGCCGTAGTGTACAGAGGCAGAGCACTGCCGTAGTGTACAGAGGCAGAGCACTGCCGTAGTGTACAGAGGCAGAGCACTGCCGTAGTGTACAGAGGCAGAGCACTGCCGTAGTGTACAGAGGCAGAGCACTGCCGTAGTGTACAGAGGCAGAGCACTGCCGTAGTGTACAGAGGCAGAGCACTGCCGTAGTGTACAGAGGCAGAGCACTGCCGTAGTGTACAGAGGCAGAGCACTGCCGTAGTGTACAGAGGCAGAGCACTTCCGTAGTGTACAGAGGCAGAGCACTGCCGTAGTGTACAGAGGCAGAGCACTGCCGTAGTGTACAGAGGCAGAGCACTGCCGTAGTGTACAGAGGCAGAGCACTGCCGTAGTGTACAGAGGCAGAGCACTGCCGTAGTGTACAGAGGCAGAGCACTGGCGTAGTGTACAGAGGCAGAGCACTGGCGTAGTGTACAGAGGCAGAGCACTGGCGTAGTGTACAGAGGCAGAGCACCGGCGTAGTGTACAGAGGCAGAGCACTGGCGTAGTGTACAGAGGCAGACCACTGGCGTAGTGTACAGAGGCAGACCACTGCCGTAGTGTACAGAGGCAGAGCACTGCCGTAGTGTACAGAGGCAGAGCACTGCCGTAGTGTACAGAAGCAGACCACTGGCGTAGCGTACAGAGGCAGACCACTGGCGTAGCGTACAGAGGCAGACCACTGACGTAGTGTACAGAGGCAGAGCACTGCCGTAGTGTACAGAGGCAGACCACTGCCGTAGTGTACAGAGGCAGAGCACTGGCGTAGTGTACAGAGGCAGAGCACTGGCGTAGTGTACAGAGGCCTCGCTTCTTGGGACGCCTTGTCATGGCGGGAGGCTTAAGAGATCGTAGACCTCGAACTAAGACTCGAAGACCCAAAAATGAGTAGATAACCAGAAGGATTTTGGTACCTCAAGTAGCACCCGCAATAGCGGAAATCCACCCGCGATATTTTTTACCGCAGCCGGGTCAAGGCTTTTGGAAGCCCCACATGCATTTTTAACTCTCCGGCAGCCCAGAACGACACTGACTCCTGCGATTCACTGTTACTTGGTCGGACTGAGCATGAGTGGTGCATCCAGCGGAGGCGACGCCAACAATCTCGCGGCACGGGAAACCGCAAAGGTGGAACGCGCCCCATAATTGGGACGTACTGCTGAATGCACTGCTAGGTGCCAAAAAAGAAGGGAAAAGGCATTCCCGATGATAAAGTCGAAGCTAAAACTTTGGGGGAAGCAAAGTTTTCCTACCGAAATCGATCCCACTCTCTTATCTGAGGTCCCCTCCCCACTCGGAGCCGCGCAGCGGAGAAAGCGTTGGCGGTTAGGAAACGCTGCTGCAGGAAACACAAGCATGCCAGCACTTTCGGTATGCGCCTCTAACTCTCTTTCTCTTACCGGGAAGGTTCAACCACCCAATAAGAGCGTGATCAGTTCACGAAACGAAGGGACCGACAAAGGTGGCGATGCTGACAAGCAGACTCTGAACACAGAAGGCAAAGTTGTTACGGGTCCTAGCGACTCTGAAACCGGCAAGGCGGTCCCAGAGAGGCGTCCGAAGAAAGCAGATGCTCAAACCGAAAAAGGAATGAGCGCCCGCAAACGGAAGACCGCCGCCAAGAATAGTCTCGCTAGCAACAGAGAGTGTGATGCCTTCTTCTCCGGTCTGCTGGAGCTAGCTTCGGCAATGGGTTTCTGTATTCAGGCAGAGAAGTTTTCTCTGATGAATGGCACCTTCGTGATGAGCTGTTCCTCAAAGCAGACATCGGCGTGGACCAGGAACATGGTGCCGAAAACTCCTCTTCTGGGAACTTCGAACTACCAGGTACCAGATTCCGGGGAGATCTGGAAATAAGTTGGATGTGCTGACGCGTTTACGCTCGCAAGATCCAGGGCTTAACACGAGGGCTTGGATTATCTATTCTTACAAGGAGAGTAAGGGCTCTCTGAAAAAAGAGGGTTCTACTCTGGTTGTGGGGATGAATGACGCCTCTTTCACGCCCCTACTTCGGCCTTGTTAGGATCTTATTCCATTTTAATGTCACGTAGTTGAGGAATGGCACGTACCCTGCAGTATACACTCACTTTTGTGGACAAGATCTGGTGGCCGCCAGAGTAAGCTACAAAGCGCACAGAGTAATTGAACACTTCATCGTTGCGGGTGCTTACTTTCCCTACGACTCGGTGCTGCCTACACCACCGAACGCAGTTTCTGAACTCGTAGAGTACCTTGATGCCAGAAAGATTGGTCTCATCTTGTGTTGCGATGCTAATGTCCAAAACGCAAGTGCAATGCAAGAGGGGACCGTCTTTTAGACTTCACTCTAGCGTCTGACTTTACCGCCAACAATACTGGCTCTCGGGTGATTGACGTGACCCTATCCAACAGATATGTGAAGGACATCACTACGCTGTCGGACCATAGATATATCGAATTCCGATTAAGTTGTGAAGAGTGGTCTTCATTCCCAAAATAGGAAAAGAGGACTACTCACTTGCCAAGAGCGTCAGACCAATTAGTCTAACATCCTTCCTGCTGAAAAGCATGGAGAGACTGGTAGAGTTGCACGTGCGCAAAGTTGCCCTTCGATTGCATCCTCCTTCGGAGATGCAACATGCTTATCAGCGCGGAAAATCCTGCGAGCACGCGCTGGGCATTTTCATCGACATTGAGGGAGCTTTTGATAACGCATGTGCGTTATGTGACAGCATGTGCAACGCTGCCAGACATCATGGCGTAGATGAAGCAATGGTCCTTTAGATCAAAGCAATGCTCATGCACAGGACATTGACTGCTGATACAGGCCTCGACCAGTGTGTCAAATCCGGCGTAAACAGGAGCTGCCCACAAGGTGGCGTCCCGTCTCCGCTGTTATGGTGCATGGTGCCCGATTCTCTGCTTGATGCTCTCAATGCCTCTGGAATCTATGCCCAGGCCTTTCTGCCGGCTCAAGCTTAGTGACTGTCCGTCTCAAAGTACAGGCGGCGCTAAATATGTTCGATGATTGGTGTACTAGAAATGGGCTGTCAGTCAATCCTCTTAAGACCGATTTCGTTCGCTTCACGAGAAGGAGGGAAAATACTGACATGATCCAGTTTGTACTAAGAGGCACTTCCATCCCGGTATCTAGGAGTCATCTTAGATAGCAAGCTTCTTTGGTCAAATCATGTTGAGTCAAAAACCACCAAAGCGTTGTCAGCTTTCTGGCAATGCAAAGGAGCTTTTTGTAAAACATGGGGCTTATTGCCAGCAAAGGTCCTCTGGATCTACATGGAAATGATAAGACCTATAATCCCATATCCATGCATTGAACAGGCTAACGTAGCCTGTTTCACCAAACTCCAAAGAACAATTAGTCTCAGCTGTACGGGGGCTTTCCCCAGTATGCTGGGCGCTACTCTAGATGCTATGATGACCTTTCACCCCTTGACGTATTTATCAGAGAGTGTGCTCTGAAAGCCATGTCTCGCCTCTTGCCCAAGAAATGTCCTGCGACCCCTATCTCATGGACAGATCTTCTGACGCATTGATACCCGTTATTCCTGCTGCGCTGTAATTTCACAGTCGAGTTTCGATGGCGCCAGGACTGGCTCTGGCTGGATACTGAACCTGGAAAGGATAGCCTTCGCATTTTCACGGATGGCTCCAGGTCTGGGCGGGCGTCCGGAGATGGAGTCTTCTTTGAGCGCGAAAACATGCGATTGCACTTCTCGTTAGGAAAATGTGCATCTGTCTTCCAATCAGAGATATTCACAATCCTAATGGCTATGCACCATGTTGTGAAGCACAGGTGGAAAGGAAAAAGCATATACGTGGGCAGTGACACCTAGGCTGTACTCAAAGCTATATCCAACTCTTTACCTAGCTCCAAATTAGTGCATGAACTCAAGACCTTCTTGAACAGAGTCGGTAGACTAAATTAACTAAAGCTTGTATGGGTTCCAGGCCACTCTGGGATCCCAGGAAATAAGATCTCTGATGAACTCGTCAGAATGGGTTCAAAGAAGAGTTTCTCAGGACCTGAAACCACTCTAGGTTTACCTTTGGCCACGGTATTGGGCGCTTAATACACACAACCGTAGATGCATGGATTATCCAGGATGCAGGATGACAAAGCGCCTATGCCCTGATGACTGCAAGAAATCCGCAGCATTCCTTTTGTCCTTAAGGAGAATTGACTGCGGAAGACTTGTGGGAGCCATTACAGTTTTGCTAAGTATCTCTGTGTGCTTCGCATCAGTGAGACGCCTACTTGTGCTACATGTTGCGAGGAGGATGATACACCAGAGCATTTTCTCTGCAAATGTCCCGCCTTGTCTCGCGCATGGTGGCACACCCTTAGGGTCGACGTGATGTGTGCCGAATCTCTACATCACTGAAGGGGAAAAGACATTAATGTAAGGTGTCTGTCTGGAGTACAATGGACCAGTATTTGCGTCTGAGTACTCCAACAGATAACGGTCACACGTTTGTGACCACGCGCGACGGCTGTCAACGGCAAGCTCACCTGATATCGTCAGACATCCAATCAATCCCAACGCTTTGGGACCGATGTCACTGTAAACAGTTACACCTTTGAGGTAGTAAAAGACTTCGTCTATAGAGGCACCAGCATTAACGCCAAAAGCGGTGTCCAATCGGAGATCTTCCGGAGAATAAATCTTGCCAGGTGATAAACAATTGGAAAGCAGAACCCTCTCTCGACGAACAAGGAAGTCGCTTGTTATACGCCCGCCGTGGTATACGGTGCAGAAGCATGGACGATGACAAACACCGATGAACGTGCTTTGGGAACGTTCGCGAGAAAAGAAAGATCTTCGGTCCTCTCCACGTAGGCGAAGGTGAATACCTAATTCGATGGAATGATGAGCTGTATGAGTTCTTGGACTAAGACGCTCCAGCTCACAATTTTCTGGATTCGGCACTACCTGGGGGACGGGGAGGAAGAGGACAACCACCTCTCAAATGGGAGGATTACGTTGAAGAGGACCGGAAGACTCACGCCGGCACAAGTTAGTCGCCTCTATACTAGCGCAGTCTAATTGGCGCGGGCAAAATCGACATACAGTCGTGGTGCCAATTAAGTAAGTAGATTAGCTGCAGTCGGCTGTCTTATTGGACTACGGCTCTGACCAACTGATCCTTCCGTCTCCATAAAGTGACTGCGTTCTTTCCTGAACCGACTATCTAGCTTGAGTAACTTCCAAGCTAGAACCGATTGATCCGTCAACATTTTTATTAAATTGTACTTCCTACGCCACAGGCGTCTACACTGTTTCCCTATAACTCGAAAAGAAATCAAAATTCGTCGCTTTCCCATTCGCATCTCGTTCGGTCAGGATCGTCCGATAGTAGGTCTTGAACGAGGCATCGACAAACACACACCGGCCCTTTTTGATCTTCACTCCAGTTTGCTTGGGCACCGGAATGACTGGATTAAAGGCCATCTCTGAACTGTCGTACTTCGTGAACAGCTCCTGCGGGGTCCTATATCCAAGAATCCAAAGTCGATCATTGGTCAACGATAACTTCCAACGAAACTAAGTTGTACTTACAGTTTTCCAATCTCTGGAGGTAGACTTCCATCGCCAGTTGCCGGCATTCCATTGGCTATATGTTGGGCCATCCTTCTCACCGTCGGATGATAGTGTCGTGACAATGACGCAAGCTCATACAGCGCCGTACATGATGCATTGCAATACTCGGGATCCTCTAGTTCCGGATCGAAACGTCCCGATCCAACGCTGGTATCTGTATCCAGGATAATGTCCAACACCGAGGTCAATTGCATCACAGACTTTACAGTTCCCAACGCGGCTAGAGTGCCATTGTGCACCAATTGCATACTCATCGTCGACAAGCGTTTGATGAAAGCCAACAGCCTCTGTTGGGTAATATTCTTGCGACGCTTGATCAGCACATCGTCAAGTGTTCGCAGGATGATCTGGAAGTCTTCGTGATTCTTACCCGCTTGAACAGCAAGTAGATTTCTATAGAAATGACCATAGAATCGGATTGGATCGATGTTCAAGACCTCTCCCTGGCCGGAAAGGATTACAAAGATCGTCCGAATGCAGTGTAATTGCTCTCGGTATCCAAGTTCTGTGTTCTCAAGAATGTTGTTCAACACATCGATTAGATCGGAGAAGAACTCTATATTGATGACATGAGCAAACCTACAAGAAATCACGTTAAGCAAAACAGACTTCTTCGGTTGGCTTCGACTTACTCTGCGAGTCCTTCCAGGCACGCGCTCAACGCCTTCGAGTTGGGATCGTTCTTTAGAATCCGGAAATAGATCGTGAACACCATTTTGATAATCTCCGTCAGCTTGCGGTGCTTGGACTGTTTATTCTCCTCGGCACGCGTCTCCTCTAGCTCCTTATTGAGTTCGCTGAGTCGCTTTCGACGCTTTCGTTCTTTTTTGGACAGATTAAGCAAACGCTGTCGATGCGATTCGAGTTTCTTCTGCTTCAACTCATTCTCCTTCTCTGCATCGAGGTTGACGTTTTTGATTTTGAGCGCCAGCAGACAGGTGATCATGTCCAAATGGACCGCATTGGATCGACTCTTGATCAAGTGATTGATGCGACGAATGATGTAGAGGGTCATGTCAAGCTTCTTGTCCGTGGCGAAAACTGTGCGAAAACACTTGTTGACGGCCTCCCGCATGCGAGGAAAGTTACTGTTGAGCATGTAGACCAGGAGTTGTGCGATATTCTGGACGTAATTGAAGTAGGGATGGGCAACGAGCAGTTCGCAGAGACAGTCGACGGCCACTTCGGTTATCTTAACTTTTTGGGGTGTGATTCGACCTGATCCACGCTTCGTCACCGAAGCAGTGATCTTCTCCAGCTTCTGGAGGAACTTTTTGAACTGCTGCAAGAGCGCACTTTCGTACGTGACACGCTCCAAAGTTGCTTTCCGCACTATGGACAGACGAAGGAGAATAGTGGAATAGAAAACCAATTAACATTGAATGAACTACAGACCTGTCGTCATTTTGGTGTCCACTTGACCGACGCGGTATTCGGGCAAAATGTCCTTGAACACCTCGGTGATTGAGAGAATGGCGACTTTGCGAACGGTGAGCAAGTTTACGGTTCCATTCTCGTTTGTCTCCTCCATCAGTTCGAACAGCGCGTTGAAGTTCTTCATTTTGTCCTCGGGCTTTTCCAGAATTCCCGAACAGATGATCCCGATTCGATACTTTTGACGTTCGATTTCCTGCTCCCGATGGATCAGCAAATCCGTCGCAGAAAGTAGCTTTTTCTCCGGCTCCGGCTTGGCCTCCTCATCGTCCTGCAACACATCGTCGTCGCTGTCCTCATACTCCTCGGTTTCCTCTTCTGATGCACCTTTTTCTTCTTCGACCTTCGGGACTTTTGGCTTCGGCTTGTAGTCGACCTCAGTTGTACGTGTGATAATCTCGCCATCGCGACTCTTGATAGGCAGTAGGTTAATCTTAATCTTCATGTCGGCCTTCTCCTTGGAGTTCTGAGCAGCATAGCGCGATTCTATACCGATCGACTCGGCACCCGTCACCGGTTCGGTATGTTTTCGCTTTCGTTTCTTGTTTGCGCCCGACACCTGAAGGTAATGCAAGTCATCATCGTCCAGCATGTCCGCGACATTGCCAACGATCTGATCTTCATTATCATCCTCTTCGTCCAACATGCGCTGCTGTGCATTATGCTTTGCATTGCGCTTCGACATGAACTCCTTCTTTTTCGGGTTAAGGGCATTGAAGATGTCCTTCTTTTTTGCATTTCCTTTGGCGTCCGCTCGCTGTTGCTGCGACTTTGAAAGCGTTTTCTTCTTGCTCCGGAGATGGGCCGATCGCTTGACTGAACTGATTTTTACCTTTTTCTGTAACGATTGAAGCCGGAATTAGGTGGATTGAATTGGCGTATATTTACTAGCTACTTACTACTGCCATTTTGCGGTAAATTTCACAAATTTCTTCCTAAAATTAACTAAAAAAATTGCTAACGAAATCAAATGGACCACCGCGAGTTGTGTTTTTGACGTTTCTGCAAGAGCACATGTGTGGCACGGAGTTGCCATGCTCAAATTCTATTGTGGAGAATTTTCTTTTATGGAGCTCTTTACGTTACGTAAAAACATTTAAAAAAAAAAACCCCGACCAGAATGGCGGTTGTGCGGCGGGCTAACAATCCGCCCACGTAAAAAAAAGAAAAGTTATGAATGAGCAAGATGCCTCGGATACACGGACGGATACTCGACGACGACAACGCACGAAAAAGGAACACGATTTGCGAGTATGCTCCTGGAATGTCAGAACCCTGTACACTCCCGGAGCTGCTCATAAACTAGAAGGAATCCTCACGCAGTACAAGGCGGATATTACGGCGGTCCAGGAAATACGCTGGATAGGAAACGGTATGATTAGGAAGAAAAATTGCGACATTTATTACAGCTGTCACAAAAGGTTGCACTTACTGGGGTGCGGATTTGTCGTGGGAAAGCGCTTAAGGTCGAAGGTCATCGACTTTAAACCTATAAGTGATCGCCTGGCTGTGATCCGCATCAGAGGCAGATTTTATAACAACAGCCTTATATGTGCACACGCCCCTACCGACGAGGCTGAAGACCCTATCAAGGAGGACTACTATGACCTCCTGGACAACGCCTACGGAGCTTGTCCGGAGTACGCTGTAAAAATCGTGCTCGGGGACTTTAACGCCAAAATCGGTAAGGAGAACACCCTTGGCGGAGTGATCGGAAGGCACATTCTCCACGATGCAACAACAGATAACGGCTTCCGACTCGCTGACTTTGCGACAGCTCGTAATGCGGTGATAAGTAGCACAAGATTCCCTCGCAAGCGAATCCACACAGCAACCTGGCGATCTCCGGACGGTCGAACCGCCAACCAAATCGACCATGTGCTCATTGACGCAAGGCACTCGTCAAACATCCTGGATGTGCGAACATTCAGAGGGGCAAATGTCGACTCTGACCACTTCCTCGTAGCAGCAAGATTCCGAGCTCGAGTGTCCAATTATCAGAAAGCGCCTGAGCACACCAATAATATGTGGCTGCATTGCCGCTCAGCCATTCAGGAAGTAGCCGAAACCACCTTGGGATACCTACCACCCCCGACAAGAAACCCGTGGTATGGTGGCGAGTGTGAGCAGAAAAAGGCAACAACCGACGAGGCGTACCAAAAGGCGCTGCAGAGGAAAACCAGGGCAGCGCAAGAAGAGTACCGAGCCAGAAGAAGGGAGGAGAAAAAACTACTGCGACAAAAGAAAAAAATCTTCGCAGACTCCTAGCTCAAGGATATCGAGGAGTCTAGGGATAAACATAAGATACGAGCCTTTAACAAGAAAGCCAAAGGCCTTTCAGGAGGCTTCAAAAAGAGCACCAAGGCTCTTCGAAACTGCGAGAGTAATCTTGTCACCGACCTGCAGGGAATAATGGATGTATTTAAGCAGCATTTTCAGCAGATGCTTAACGAGCATGACCAAGAGAGAGTGGTAGGGACCGAGGAAATCCCAACTCCAGCCGCTGAAGTAGTCCTCCCACCCAGCATCGAAGAAGTCGGCACAGCTATTCAGAAGCTGAAGAATAACAAGGCCGCAGGCTCAGATGGCTTGCCATCAGAGCTCTTCAAGGCTGGCGGCGATGTTCTAGTAGGGAGCATGCACTAGATCATCTGCAGAATCTGGGAAGATGAAAGCATGCCCGACGACTGGAATACCAGCTCTATATGCCCCATCCACAAAAAAGGCGATCCCACCTCTTGCAAGAACTATAGAGGTATATCCCTGCTCAATGTCGCACACAAGATCCTGTCCAGCATATTGTGTGAACGTCTAAAGCCATTTTGCACCGCACTAATCGGCAGCTACCAGTGCGGCTTCCGGCCCGGCAACTCAACTATAGACCAAATTTTCACACTTCGACAAATCCTGGAAAAGACCAACGAGTTTCGAATCGATACACACCATCTTTTCATCGATTTCAAAGCCGCATACGACAGCATTCATCGTGAAGAACTGTTTGGTGCGATGGCCGAATCCGGGATCCCGAGAAAACTGATCCAGTTGTGTCGCGCCACGCTAAAAAACACGCGATGCACCGTGCAATTCGGATCTAGGACCTCGGAACCATTCGAAACATGCACCGGATTTCGGCAAGGAGATGCGCTGTCGTGTGACTTCTTCAACCTGGTGCTGGAGCAGGTAGTGCGACGGGCAGGCGTCAACAGGGAAGGTACTATCTTTTACAAGTCCATCCAGCTGCTAGGATACGCGGATGATATCGACATCATCGCGTGTTCTCGCCGTGGCATTGTAGAAGCATTCACGGCGATTGAAGAACAGGCGAAACGAGTTGGTCTTAAGATCAATGAGGACAAAACGAAAAACATGCTGTCAAGCAAAAACCAATCCGTCGCTCACCACCTGGGACAAAATATAACAATTGACAGCTACAATTTCGAGGTAGTTAAGGAGCTTGTCTACCTCGGGGCAAACGTAAATTCCACAAATGACACCACAGTGGAGATCCGGCGTAGAATCGCCCTTGGCAACCGCTGCTACTTCGGCTTGTCCAAGCAACTGGGGTCAAAACTCCTCACTCGAAAGACCGAAGTCATGCTTTACAAAACGCTCATTCTGCCAGTCTTGCTGTACGGAGCCGAAAGCTGAACGATAAGCAGGACAGCGGAGCTGATTTTGGGTTCTTTCGAAAGAAAAATTCTGCGCCGGATATTTGGTCCTGTCTGTGAGGAAGGTGAATGAAGAAGAGGACACAACCGCGAACTCTACGAGCTGTACCAAGATGTGGATGTAGTCCGGAAGGTAAGGATCCGTCGACTACACTGGCTCGGCCACATCGAGCGCATGGACATCAACGCTCCAGCTAAGTGGGTCTTCGACTCCGAGCCTCCTGGTTCGAGAAGAAGAGGAAGACCGAACCTCCGGTATAAAGACCAAGTAATCGCGGATGTGAGACATCTTGGTCTTGAAAACTGGAAGCAGCGTGCCCGGGACCGTCAAGGATGGAAGGCAGCTATAGCTCAGGCTCAGATCCTCCATGGATCGCAGGCCTGATAAGTAAGTAAGTAGTAAAAACATTTAAGGTTTACGTCAAGGGTGACAAAATAAGGCCCAGAAATGTAAGGACGAATTAAGACTTAATTCGACGAATTAAGACTGGTGCTACAGTTTGGAGTGGACCTGGTCATCAACCGACAAGCCCTTGCAACTAGCAAGATATTTTGCTAGCTGCTTCCCGTGTCGCACGCCCAGATGGTTGAGCTCCCTTTCCACCTGTGTGCGCCACCATAGATCTTACATGCGGACGTCCCCTTCAATGTCATCCTTCGGGGTTGAAGCCGATGTCTCTACGGGCCGGAGCTATGCGGTCCATTCGCTCTACATGGCCTTGCCAACTTATACGTTGGATCCGTAGACGTCGTACTAGGCCAATGTCGCTCTACAGCCCGTACAGTTCTTGGTTGAATCTTCTCCTCCACTCTTCGTCAAAACAAACGGGGCGGAAGCTTGCACGCAAAACTTCCCCCTCGAAACGATCAAGGACCTCTTCATTCATTTTTGATACGGTCCAAGCTTATGCGCCGTAGAGGAGGACTTTAGAGACTCGCGCAGGTTCAAGGGTTTTTATATTCTCTTATGATGTGTTGACACACACAACCTGGACGGAGTGCAGTGGTTGGGGTCGTTGATGTTCGTTCACTACTCTCAGGGGTGGTTGTCCTAGACCTAGATAGGACGAGAGCCGACCAAATTCCGCGTTGGTTATAGTCCGTAGTAATTCGTTCAAGCACTTTTAGTATTGCATACGCAGAGGATGAATTTCGGCCGACCATATACTGTGAGTGTTATGCCTGCAGCAGTACGTCTGGTCACTTTCTATTCACAACTGCGTTGCATACTTTTTGTCCTTATAGGAATTACTTTTTCTTGGCTTTGAAGCGAATTTGAACCATAAACCTTCCGCTCGGCGGTCGATAATGTTAACCACTGCACCACGGCCACCCCACGGTCACTTTAGTTTTTCGTGAGAAGGCTCTACTATTCAGTTGCCTCTTGAGCCCGAAGAAACAGCGGTTGGCATAAGTCATTCTGCTCTAATCTCATCGCTGAGGGTGCCGTGGCGCAATGGTTAGTGTTTGGGACTCGGACGCACGATGAGCGAGTTCGAATCTCGATAACACCAACGCCATCGAATGTTTATGTCGTGACTTCCCTCCTCGGCGGGGTACTGGCAAAACCCCCCGTAGTTTTCAGACTTGTCACACGCTAATCACTTCCGTAAACTGAATGAATCCCGAGGGAGAGTGTTCGCGCTTATATAGCTCTCGGTCCACCTTCTCGAATGTTCGGAAATCTCTGGAATGCTCTGGCATTCGGCATTATGCCGTTGAAAGTTTCGATCATTTCAATTTCTGCTTCACCAGAGCTTTCGAACTTCAACAGCTAAATTCGAACTTAACCGTCGGTTTGTGTCTCCGCAACACTGTCCTCCTCCTAAACTTGTCCGTCCTCGAACAAGCGATTGGATCCTTCTCCGTAATATGGCGCTAACCTCTCTACGTGGACAATCTTGTACTTCGCCCGTCTGTTTCCCGTCTGCTGTATTCGGCACACCACATCGTTAAGTTTCTTGATGACCTCATATGGCCCATCTCAAGCTGATTGCAATTTGGGGCACAAGCCTTTTTTTCGTTGTGGGTTGTACAGCAATACCAATTGTCCGGTCTCGAACCAGAAGAGTTCGCCCTTAAGTCGAACCTCGCTTTCATTTTATCGCTGACCAAGTTCAGTCGCTCCCGGATGAACTGATGGATGGAGTTCAGCTGTTCCTTTTTTTCAGTTACGAAGTCTTCCCTGCCGCTAGTTGTCGGTAGTACCACGCCGAACTTCAAGTCCGATGAGAGTCGAAGATCAGTTCCAAGAATGGCTTCAGCTGGTGTTATTGGCGTTGAATTGTGCTGTGCCGAACGGTACGCCATTAAGAAAAGGGGAAGATGTTCATCCCAGTCCTTCTGATCTCCGACGACGACTTTTCTCAAATATTCCTCCATCGTCCGGTTGAACCTTTCGACCATGCCATCAGATTGTGGGTGAAATGGTGTTGTCCGTGTCTTTCTGATACCTAGCATGTCGCAGAGTTCTTTGAACACCGACGACTCGAAGTTTCTTCCTTGGTCTGAGTGCAGTTCCATTGGTACTCCATAACGCGCAACCCAGTTATTTACGAACGCATCCGAAATGGTTTTGGCTTCCTGGTTCGGGATGCAAGACACCTCAGGCCACTTGCTGAAGTAATCGATCACCACCAGCGCGTATTTGTTTCCAGCATTGCTCGTTGGAAACGTTGGCGATACGTTCGAACGGTGCTCCAACATGGTACTGCTGCACATTTCCTCGAGTTTTCCTATCGACCCCTTTGCCTTCGCACACTGTTCACACCTGCGAATGAAACGCGTAACCGACTCATGGCACCCTACCCAGTAGAAACGTCTCTTGATCTTTTCTACAGTCTTGTTACACCAAGATGACCCCCACTTGGTCCCTCGTGGTATTCTCGGATGACCTCGTCGAATTGTCCTTTCAGAATTACCAGCAGATCGTTCACAATGTTCCAGTTTTCACTTTCCCAACTGCGGTAGAGGCAACCGTTCTTCAGCTTCAAACTCTGCCATTGAGCCCAGTAAGCTTTCACGATAGGGCTTTCACTGGATATTTGCTGCCAAGTTGATCGAAAACCTCGTTCTTGGTAGTCGATGATGACTTCCAGATCGGCATCTTCTCGCTGCTTTCTTCCGACCTTCTCGACAGTCCAGGAATCTTCTGTCAGCACTTGGAAACGACGGATGTCGGTGACCTGTTCCTTGGTCTCGGCACGTGAACAATGTTTCCATTCAACATCGCAAGGTCGCCTCGGCACGTGAACAATGTTTCCATTCAACATCGCAAGGTCGCCTCAATAATTCAACCGCATTTCCATGACTGCTTCCCTTCCGGTGTTCGATACTGAAGTCGTAACTCTGGATTCTCTCTATCAACAGCCACCTCAACGCTGCGTGGTCCGTCCTAAGATGAAAAGCTTGGCCATAGAGGTATTTGTGGAAATGCTTGACACAGTCAACCACGGCTAAAAGGTCCCTCCTAGTTATACAGTAGTTCCTCTCCGGCTTCGATAGGACCCTACTGCAGTAAGCGATGACCCGTTCTCGCCCGTCAATCCTCCGATTCCATGTCCACTCGCATCTGTGTCCAAAATAAACTTTTCTCCCGGGACAGGATATGCAAGAATCTGTGCACTGCAGAGCAATTCCTTCAGGTGAATGAACGCTTCCTCCTGCGGCTTCTCCCACTTGAATGGCCGATTCTTTTTGGTGAGCTCGTGCAAACTGCTGGCAACGTTTGCAAATCCTGGGATGAATCGCCTGTAATATGTGCAAAGTCCCAGGAATGACCTTAACTCATGAAGATTCTTCGGCCGCGGCCATTCCTTAACCGCCGAGATGTTGTCTTCGTCTGTATGGACTCCTTCTGCAGTCACCACATGTCCCAAGTACTTCACCTCGTTCTGGAAGAGCGAACATTTTTTCGGGCTCAATTTCACTCCGGCTGCTTGAATACGTTCCAGTACCTCTTCAAGCTTCTTAAGATGATCGTCGAAATCCTTGCCCATGACAATTATGTCATCTAGATAGACAAGGCAAGTCCTCCAGTGAAGTCCTCTTAGCACCCGGTTCACAAGTCTATCGCATGTTGCTGGCACATTGCAAAGACCGAAGGGCATCACAGAGAATTGCCACAACTCTCCCCCGGCGGTGAACGCGGTCTTTTCTTTATCCTGCGGATCAAGCTCTATTTGCCAATATCCACTTTGCAAGTCCAGCGTCGAGAACCACTTTGCACCAGATAGTGTGTCCAAGGTGTCGTCGATTCTCGGTAAAGGACAGCTGTCCTTCTTTCTGACGTCGTTCAGCTTCCTATAGTCCACACAGTATCGGGTGCTTCCATCCTTCTTCTTAACTAGCACTACTGGAGAACTCCATGGGCTTGCAGATGGTTCGATCACGCCCTCCTTTTCCATCTCGTCGATTAGTTTGATCACCTCTCCTTCTTTCGCCAAAGGTACTCTCCTCGGTGGTTGCCGGATCAGTCTAGAGTCCCCTGTGTCTATTCTGTGCTTCACAATTGATGTACTTCCACAGTTCTTACCATCTGCAAGAACTGTCCAATACTTACGAAGCTGGGAGAGTGCTTTACTTTTCTGCTTCTCCACTACATGTTGCGTCTACTCTCTGGCCATTGTTTTCAAGAACGCTTTGTTGTTCTGGATTTCCCGGTGTTTTTGTTCTTCGCAGTTCATAATAGCGGCAGCTTCTTGGCGTTGAGCGATCGTTGCTCCCTTGTGTACAGTCTTAGGTGTACTGGCTGGATTCAGGACTCGTACTGGATGATATCGCTGGGTCGATTTCGTTTGTCGGGTTCGACCACCCACATTCGGCTTGTCCCCGCATCCTCTTCTATCTTTGTCCTAGCCACAGCTTCTGCATTCGGGGGAACTGTTTGACGCGCTTGCGCGACTATTCGCCGGACCTTGTTACCCTGTCCATTATCTATTGTTAATGGGAGCTCCAAGTTTCCGTACTTCATCACATTTGGTTGAGGTCCAATGTGAAGCCATGCCTAATCATGAAGTCGACTCCGATTATGATGTCATCAGTGATGTCCGCAACGATGAAATCATGCTGGAACTCGACGGTACCCATCGTAATTCTTTTCTGGACCTTTGCCTTAACTTCCGCCTTCTCACCAGTTACTGTACGAAGCCTTACATCGGAAAATGGTTCGATGTCAGAAACCAATCCGCTTCGGATGACTGAATGAGTTGCGCCGGTGTCCAACGTCAGCAGATATCGTCGTCCGTCCATCGTTCCCTCGATGATTAGGCTGGTTGCACCCCTACAGATTCGGGATACGAAGATGCTGGGGCACTCCAATGTGGGAGTGCCCCACATTGCACTGACTCGTTTTAGTTTAACGGATTGTTAGGTGCACCTTTTGCACCTCCATGTTCGCGTTCACTCCCTTGGTCTCTTTTTGGCGAACTAGACCTCGAACGCTTTCTTCGCAGACGGCAGTTTCTCGCAATATGCCCCTGCTGGTCGCAGATGTAGCATCTACCCGGGAATGAACCACTCCTACTCGCCGTTGTTGTTCTGGAACTATCCTGGTCTTGAGAGATGCGCCGTAGTTTTAAGGAAAGGTCGGCATGTCAAGAGCGATGTTTCACATGCGAGAGCGCTGGCAACTGTCTCCTTGAAAGATGTGTTCGGCAGGAGAATCAAGCTTCGTTGCGTATGGGGGTCCCTTAGCCCTTGGATGAAAGAATCCGTTTTTAGTTTCTCCACCACATCAACTGGAACATCCGCGTAGGCAAGATGGGATAGCCTCTCGATGTCAGCAGCATACTATTGGATGATCTCGTTTTCACGCTGCGTGCGTCCTTTAAGTTCCAGCTTGTGCATCTCCTGCATTTCCTCACTGCCGTATCTTCGATTAAGAGCCTTCCATATGGCTGTGTAGTTCTTTCTCAGGGTCTCCGGGTTGTCTGTAGTACATCAGCTGCTTCGCCTTTAAGCGAGATGACTAGGGCGGCCACACGGTCTTCTTCTCCCCATTGATTCCGTTCCGCTGTTGTCTCAAATTGGAGATGTTAAACGCACTCGTGCCGTCGAAGTTGGGAGCTGTGAATTTCGATGCTGCAGTCGGTACGATTCCTTGATGCCGAACGTTCTGGATAGTTTCCCCCCTCTATTCCGGATACGGACACGATGGCTGTGGTGAATGATTCTTCATTTGATAATGCAATACGTTACGTTGTGGGGTAAATTCAATAATACTTACTTACTTTGATGGCGCTATAGTTCGGGGTGAACCAGGGCCTCAACCAACAAGCCTCTCCAGCCGGCCCGATCTTCGGCCAGCCGCTTCCAGTGCCGCACGCCCAGTTGGTTGAGGTCCCCTTCCACCTGTGCGCGCCACCTTAAATGCGGTCGTCCTCTGCTGCGTCGTCCCTCGGGGTTGGAGTCGAAGACTCTTCGGCCCGGAGTGTTGATGTCCATTCGCTCTACATGGCCTAGCCATCTTAGACATTGGATCCGAAGACGTCTAACCAGGCCGATGTCGCTGTACAGCCCGTACAGTTCTTGGTTGAATCTCCTCCTCCATTCTCCGTTTACACAAACGGGACCAAAGATTGCACGCAGAATTTTCCTCTCGAAACGTCCAAGAGCCTCTTCATCCGCTTTTGATAACGTCCAAGCCTCAGCGCCGTAGAGAAGGACCGGGATGATTAAGGTTTTGTAGAGGGAGACCTTAGTTTTTCGAGAGAGGGCTCTACTACTCAATTGCCTCTTGAGTCCGAAGAAGCAGCGATTGGCAAGAGTTATTCTGCGTTTTATCTCAGCGCTGGTGTCGTTGCTGCTTGTCACTATCGAGCCAAGGTAGACGAAGTCCTTGACTACTTCAAAAATATAGCTGCCGAAGGTGACGTTCTGACCAAGACGTCGGTGTTGTGCGTCTTTCTTGGATGATAGCATATATTTGGTCTTGTCCCCATTTATCCTTGGACCCACTTTCGCCGCCTCTGCTTCAATGCTTGTGAACGCCTCATTGACGTCTCGCTTTGTTCGTCCAATAACGTCAATGTCATCTACGTAGGCAAGCAATTGTGTGGACTTGAAGTAAATCGTACCTCTTGTATTGGCCGCAGAGTCCCGCACGATCTTTTCAAGAATAATGTTAAAGAAATCACATGACAGTGCGTCACCCTGTCTAAAACCTTTTTTAACATCAAAGGGGTCGGTTAGTTCCCCTCCGACCTTATTGGAGCAGCGAGAGTTCTCCATAGTCATTCTGCACAGTCTGACGAGTTTGGCAGGAATGTTGAAACATGACATGGCTCTGTATAGCTCGTCTCTATAAACACTGTCATACGCGGCTTTAAAGTCGACGAAAAGATGGTGCGTGTCGACCTGGAATTCATGGGTCTTCTCCAAGATCTGCCGTAGTGTAAATATTTGGTCTATCGTGGATTTTCCTGGCCTGAAACTACACTGGTAGGAACCTATCAGATTGTCCACGAACGGTTTCAGGTACTTACACAGTACGGCAGAGAGGATCTTATACGCGATGTTCTGTAATTGGCGCAGTCATAGGGGTCTCCTTTCTTATGGACCGGGCAAACGATACTGAGATTCCATTCATCGGGCATGCGTTCTTCCGACCATGTCTTGCAGATGAGTTGGTGCATGTTCCTAACCAGCTCATCGCCAGCTGCTTTAAACAGCTCCGTGGGGAGTCCGTCTGCTCCAGCAGCTTTATAAGACTTAAGTTTCGATATCGCTATCTTAACATCGTCTAGGTCGGGTGGACGGGATTCTCCTTCGTCTTCGTCCATTGTGAATGATTCGCTCTGCCTGACGGCGGCATTTTGACTATCATCGCCGTTATACAGTCTGCAGAAGTGGTCCTTCCACAATCTCAGCATCGACTGTGACTCCACTACTAGTTGTCCGTGCTCATCCCTGCAGGCTTCTGCTCTGGCTTTATAGCCTTGGCATGTTCGTTTTACTTTTTGGTAAAATTGTCGAACGTCGTTCCTGCAGTAACATCTCTCCATCTCCTCGATCGCGCGTTTCTCGTGCTCCTTCTTTTTCCTTCTCAGAAGCGCATGCTCCTCCCTCCTTTTCTGTTCATAGAGCTCGCGGGCAGCTCTCGTCCGTCGATGCAATGTGGCCATGTATGCATTCTGTTTCTCTACATGGGCCTGTCTGCACTCATCATCAAACCAGGGGTTTCTCGACGGTGGTGGCTCGAAACCGAGTATATCTGAGGCGGCCTCTCTAATGGCTTTCTGACAACGACTCCATTGCTGTTCTATGGTTTCTGCAGATTGCATCGGGACTTGAGAGAGCTTGAGGGAGACTTGATCGGCGAAGGTCCTGGCGGTCTCCTGCGATTGCAGCTTTCCGACGTTAAATGTTGGTGTTCTTACTCGACTCCGTTGGTTCCGAGAAATTCGCATCCGTTCCTTGGCTGCAACAAGGTAATGATCCGAGTCGATATTGGCTCCTCGAAAGGTTCGGACATCTAGGATGCTGGAGGAGTGTCTGCCGTCGATCGCAATATGATCAATTTGGTTGGTTGTCGATTTATCGAAAGACCGCCAGGTCCCCTTATGGATGTTGAGGTGTGGGAATCGTGCACTTGCTACTACCAGGTAATGTCCCGCCATAAAGTCCACTAGCCTTAGTCCGTTTTCTGACGTGGTGTTGTGTAGGCTGTGCTTTCCAATGACCCGTTCAAAGATAGCTTCCTTATCCAGCTTCGCATTGAAATCTCCTAGAACGATTTTGGTGTCATAGCTGGGACATTGCGCATACGTTCTGCCTAGGAGATCATAGAAGTCGTCTTTATGTCGGTCATCTTTCTCCTCTGTGGGGGCGTGGACACATAGTAAGCTTATATTGCCGAGATTGGCCTTGATGCGGATAGTTATGAGGCGTTCGCTTACATACTGGAAGCTTAAGACTCGAACAACAAATCCGCATCCGAATAAGCGTTGTTTATTTTCTCTGTAGCAGTTTCCGTAGTATATATCACAGTTTTTCATCCGCTTTTTGCCTGGCCCATGCCATCGCACTTCTTGGAGCGCGGTAATGTCTGCCTTATAGCAGTCCAAAGAGTTGACCAGTTATTCGGCTGCACCTGGTCTGTTGAGGGACCTAACGTTCCAGGTGCAGAACCGAAATTCGTTTCCTTTTTGACGTTTGCGGGGGTCGTCAACATGTAATCCGTCCGTATCCGATTTTTGTTTTAAGCGATAGGGATGTTAGCCCTAAGCGCAACCCTCAACCTGAAGGGCCAGGTTCCTCTTTCCCCAGGAACAAGGGGTTGGGTCGCTTTACACATTGGTTCACTACCTGGCGGGTGCCAGTATAGCTATCCAGGGGAGGCCACGCGGAGGCTGTGTGTCAACTTGGATTGAGCAGGGACAGAGATCGAGGCTGGCGTTTGCCAAGTTAAACGCGATCAACTTCTTTGCTCTGTTTGCTCGCTCCCTTCACCCCTCCGAGTCGATGTTAGTTCCTCGAAAAGTTCGAACATCAAGGATATTGGAGGAGTGTCTGAAGTCGATCGCGATGTGATCAATCTGGTTGGTAGTCGATTGCGGGAAGCGCGTACTGGCTAGAAGGAGATTTCGCCCCGTAGCAAGATCAATCAGCCTGTGTCCGTTATCGGAGGTGGTGTCGTGTAGGCTATGTTTGCCGATGACTCGTTCAAATATGCTTTCCTTACCCAGCTTAGCATTGAAGTCTCCTAGTACAATTTTGATGTTATAGCTGGGACATTGGGCATACGTTCTGTCTAGGAGATCGTATAACTCATCTTTGGCGGAGTCATCCTTGTCTTCCGTGGGTGCGTGGACGCAAATCAGGCTGATGTTAAAAAAATTAGCCTTGATACGGATTGTTATGAGGCGTCCGCTCACATGCCGAAAGCTTAGGACTTTTTGCCTTAGTCCACCTTGAACAACAAATCCGCATCCAAACAATCGTTGCCCTCTCTCCCTATAGCAGTCGCCGTAGTAAATATCGCAGTTCTTCATCCGCTTTATGCCCGGTCCATTCCATCGCATTTCCTGGATGGCGGTGATGTCCTGTCTAGGACGTCCACAAGTTGTTCGGCTGCACGTGGCCTGTTTAGGGACCTAACATTCCACGTACAAAGCCGAAGATCATTGACCTTTTTTCGTTTTGTGCAAGGGTCGTCAACATAAATCCGGTCCGTTATATCCGAGGCTTGTGGTTGTTTCGGAGTTTGTGTTTTTTTTACAGTTACGGCTTACTAGGCCGTAGCCCAACCGACTAATCCTGTTTTTTTTTTTTGGCGCAGGAGGCTCGCCATTCGCCCTTCCCCGTCTGCAATTTCCATAGGAAATATCCAGATGGCACCACGAGGAGGTGGGGATAGGACTTACTAACAGTGCCGCAAGATGTTCGACTGCTGTGGCTCTTCTCGCTTTTTAGCAGGCCAGCATCCGTCGGATAGATGCTACCCCTGCGAGGCCTTTGTTAGTCCTTTGCCATCCGACATATGTACATACATATACTACGGAAATTGCTAGAAGGAGAACAAACAATGCCTATTTAGATGCGGATTTGTAGTTCGAGGTGGACTTAGGCAAAATTTCCTTAACTTTCGGCATGGGAGCGAACACCTCATAACAATCCGCATCAAAGCTATCTTTGGAAACAGCAGCCTAATATGCATTCACACCCCCACAGAAGAAAAAGTCAGAGTCGAGGATGACTTCTATGACTTCCTAGATAGAACATTCGGTCAATGTCCGAATGTTAATCGATTCGATCATATTGCGATCGACGCGAAACACTCCTCCAGCTTCTTGGATGTCCGAGCCTTCCGAGGAGCTAATGTTGACTCGGATCACAACCTTATTGCAGCCAAGGTATGTATGCGGATATCGCGAACACTGCGAAGTCGAGTAGGACCATCAACATTTTACGTCTGGAAGCTGCAATCGCAAGAGACCGTCAGGACCTTCGCCGATCGTACGTCCCTCAAGCTCCCTCAAGAGCCGATGGGTACTACACATAGAACAGTAGAACAGCAATGGAGACGTTGTCAAAGCGCCGTCAGGAATGATGCCTCCACCTAGGAGACACCCTTGATTTGAGGACGAGTGTAGGCAGGTCATGCAGAAAAACAGAGTGCTTACATGGCCACGTTGCATCGACGAACGATAGCTGCTCGTGAGCTCTATGAGCGGAAAAGGAGGGAGGAGCATGCGCTTTTCAGAAGGAAAAACGCGCGATCGAGGAGATGGAGAGATGTTATTGCAGGAACAATGTTCAAACGTTTTACCAAAGAGTAAAACGAACATGCCAAGTTTATAAAGCCAGAGAGGAAGCCTGCAGGGATGAACACGGACACCTCGTAGTCGAATCCCAGTCGACGCAGAGAATGTGAAAGACTTTTTCGGAGGACTGTATAACGGCGAAGATGGTCAAGATGCCGCTGTCAGGCAGAACGTACCATTCACACTGGACGAAGATGAGAGAGAATTCCGTCTACCCGACTTAGACGAGGTTAAGATAGCGATATCAAAACTGAAGTCTAATAAAGCTGCTGGCGCAGACGGCATGCGCTGGGGATGAGTTGGTTGGGAACATGCACCAACTCATCTGTAAGATATGGTCGAAAGAAAGCATTGTTTGCTCGGTTCATAAGAAAGGAGACCCCTATAACTGCGCCAACTATAGGTCGATAAGTCTCCTTAACATCGCGTATAAGATCTTCTCTGCCACGCTGTGTGAACACCTGAAACCATTCGTGGGCAATTTGATCGGTCGATAGACCAAATATTCACACTGCGGCAGATCTTGGAGAAGACCCATGGATTTCAGGTCGACACACATCACATTTTCGTTGATTTCGAATTCGCATATGCCAGTGTCCATAGGGACGAGCTATATAGAGCCATGCTATGTTTGACATCCCTGCCAAGCTCGTCAAGTTGTGTAGGATGACAATGGGGAATTCTCGCTGCTCCATTAAGGTCGGTAAGGAGTTAACCGACCACTTCCTCGTAGCAGCAAGATTCAGAGCTCGACTGTCCAATGTCAGAAAGCTGCACCAGCCCATCAGGAGGAGGTTCGACATTGGGCGCCTGAGCACACCAGAGGTTGCCAGAGTCTACAGGGAGCAGCTGAGCGAAAGACTCTACGGTATGCCTACGTCGAACACAAATGCCAATAATATGTGGCTGCATTGCCGCTCAGCCATTCAGGAAGTAGCCGAAACCACCTTAGGATGCCTACCACCCCCGACAAGAAACCCGTGGTATGATGGCGAGTGTGAGCAGAAAAAGGCAGCAACCGACGAGGCGTATCAAAAGGCGCTGCAGAGGAAAACCAGGGCAGCGCAAGAAGAGTACCGAGCCAGAAGAAGGGAGGAGAAAAAACTACTGCGACAAAAGAAAAGAATCTTCGCAGCCTCCCAGCTCAAGGATATCGAGGAGTCTAGGGATAAACATAAAACACGAGCCTTTTACAAGAAAGCCAGAGGGCACCCAGGCTCTTCGAAACTGCGAGGGTAATCTTGTCACCGACCCGCAGGGAATAGTGGATGTATTTAAGCAGCTTTTCCAGTAGCTGCTTAACGAGCATGACCAAGAGAGACTGGTAAGGACCGAGGAAATCCCAACTCCAGCCGCTGAAGTAGTCCTCCCACCCAGCATCGAAGAAGTCGGCATAGCTATTCAGAAGGTGAAGATCAACAAGGCCGCAGGCTCAGATGGCTTGCCATCAGAGCTCTTCAAGGCTGTTCTGGTAGGGAGCATGCACCAGATCATCTGCAGAATTTGGGAAGATGAAAGCATGCCCGACGACGATGAAAGGCGATCCTACCTCTTGCAAGAACTATAGAGGTATATCCCTGCTCAATGTCGCATACAAGATCCTGTCCAGCGTATTGTGAGAACGCCTAAAACCATTTTGCACCGCACTAATCGGCAGCTACCAGTGAGGCTTCCGGCCCGGCAACTCAACTATAGACCAAATTTTCACACTTCGACAAATCCTGGAAAAGACCAACGAGTTTCGAATCGATACACACCACCTTTTCATCGATTTCAAAGCCGCATACGACAGCATTCATCGTGAAGCCTTGTTTGGGGCGATGGCCGAATTCGGGATCCCGGTAAAACTGATCCAGTTGTGTCGCGCCACGCTAAAAAACACGCGATGCACCGTGCAACTCGGTTCTAGGACCTCGGAACCATTCGAAATATGCACCGGATTTCGGCAAGGAGATGCGCTGTCATGTGACTTCTTCAACCTGGTGCTGGAGCAAATAGTGCAACGGGCAGGCGTCACTAGGCGTCAGGGAAGGCACTATCTTTTACAAGTCCATCCGGCTGCTAGGATATGCGGATGATATCGACATCATCGCGTGTTCTCGCCGTGGCATTGTGGAAGCATTCATAAAATGCCACCACCTGGGACGAAATATAACAATTGACAGCTACAATTTCGAGGTAGTTAAGGTGCTTGTCTACCTCGGGGCAAACGTAAATTCCACAAATGACACCACAGTGGAGATCCGACATAGAATCGCCCTTGGCAACCGCTGCTACTTCGGCTTGTCCAAACAACTGGGGTCAAAACTCCTCACTCGAAAGACCAAAGTCATACTTTACAAAACGCTCATACTGCCAGTTTTGCTGTACAGAGCCGAAAGCTGGACGATAAGCAGGACAGCGGAGCTGATTTTGGATTCTTTCGAAAGAAAAATTCTGCGCCGGATATATGGTCCTGTCTGTGAGGAAGGTGAATGGAGAAGAAGACGCGAACTCTACGAGCTGTACCAAGATGTGGATGTAGTCCGGAAGGCAAAGATCCGCTGACTACACTGGCTCGGCCACATCGAGCGCATGGACATCAACGCTCCAGCTAAGAGGGTCTTCGACTCCGAGCCTCCTGGTTCGAGAAGAAGAGGAAGACCGAACCTCCGGTATAAAGACCAAGTAATCGCGGATGTAATGGGTCTTGACAACTGGAAGCAGCGTGCCCGGGACCGTCAAGGATGGAAGGCAGCTATAGCTCAGGTTTAGATCCTCCATGGATCGCTGGCCAGATAAGTAAGTAAGTAAGTTAAAGGATGCGCCAAGCATTCCTCTCATTCGAAAATGGGTAGAAAAGTTTGAAGAGACTGGTTCAACACTAGAAAAATCAACCAAAATCTGGACGGTCAAGGTCATCGATAACGTAAGAAAACGTAAAGAATGTTAACC
This sequence comes from Eumerus sabulonum, assembly GCA_951905685.1. Classification (NCBI taxonomy): domain Eukaryota; kingdom Metazoa; phylum Arthropoda; class Insecta; order Diptera; family Syrphidae; genus Eumerus; species Eumerus sabulonum. The sequence goes on from OX645060.1 coordinate 16,480,988, forward strand.
ATTCTGTTCGCAGTGATCCCGACCTTTCGATTCGGAAGCGCGCGGAGCTGTAATGAGAAATGTTGCTGTTCGATTAAATGCCTGTCGCGAACGCGAGGGCTTACATTTAGATGACATTATTCTTAAGAAATAAACTCCCAAAGTTGTGAACTGTAATAATAAATAAAATTGTTTACTTCGTTTTTAATCGATCCACTAAATATAAGCTTTCTTTTGAGACACCTTGTACTTACAACGAACCGTCAACCGCCGATTTGAAGACTTCCTTGTGTTTTGTTTTTTTTCTACACAGCTGTCACAATGTCGTACGACCGAGGTAAACGTTTGCCAACTCGCGCAACACCCTACGACCGAGACAGCGGCCGCGACCTCATTGTGTTCAGGCAGTTACGGTCTCGGCAGCTGATCTTTGGTGGCCGGATCTCGCGAGACTTTTGGGAGTAGATTTTGAAGCTGATAGCAACATGACAGAAGCTCAGATCGCATAGCAGCGAATTCTTCTTTGAGCGTACAAGGAGATACTTGAATGATGTGATCATTCCACTGTACGACGTCGAAGACTATTGGTACCGCTACGAGTGCCAGCACCGCGGATCGCCTCACTTGTACGGTGTCATCTGGTTGAAAAATGCTCCTGACGTACGCCGACTAAATGATATGTCAGCAGTAGAGGTTGAAGCAGCGCGAGTGTTTTACGACAACCTGGCATCAGCGATTAATCCCAACATTAACCAAGAGTCTGTACTCACACCCGTCATCTCGCAGCTTCACTACGATAGTGATTAGGCTGGAGGAATACGTTGCTGTCCGGATGCAAGAAGCTGAGAAAAAAAAAAGAAGAAGTCGGATCATCAAACCTGTTAAACTACTACGCTGCACGGGATGATGAGCATACTGGCATGACGATGACTGACTACTTACGCAAGTTCTCAAAGAAGGACCGGAACCAAGTAGTTGTTTGTCACCGACAGCGTGTTCTTAAGGTTTATTCAAAAGTCGCACGTGGAGTATTCCTTGGCGGATATACGACGATCTTAAAACACCTGGAGAACTTTGGATGTCTGCTTTTACTCGCTACGAGCAAGCCGGTTTGCTGGGAACAGAGTGGAGTCTCGACATGGGCGCTGCAGAGCCTCAAGACGACGTCGCGCAACAAATTGACACCAACGACCTTGAATGGATGCGCTTAGCAGCAGTAGCGCCTGGCGTATAGCCATCTGAGACTCCGTTGGGCCTTCGATACATGGAATTAAATCACAACTGGGCGGCGTCGTTTGAAACGTATGCTGAGCAAGCTCTGTTTGCTAAGTTCGTCGAAGAAGCCAAAAGAAGCTATACACCCGACGTTGCAGCACCGCCCACAGGTCTTCTGCTTAACGCGGATCAACAGCGTGTGATGTCGTTCCTCCGTGGCCAAATTGATGATACTGAAGTAGCAAAACTTGCGTTTATCTTCGGAAAGCTGGCGATGGAAAATCATACTTAATCTCTGAGATCGTCAAACAAGTACACGCAGCATTCGGCATTGATGCGGGAGCCAGGAGTACTCCAACGGGTTGCGCTGCAAGCAACATTCATGGCTCAACGATTCATTCTGCGCTTAATACTCCAGCACGTATGCAACAATTGTCCTTAGAAGCCGAATGCAAGTTGCAGCAGAAACTCGCAAATGTCCGCTTCGTGATCATTGACGAGATCAGCATGTGTGGTTTGCGCTTATTTCACGCCACTGACTAGCGCTTGCGGCAAGCTAAGGGACTTGTACTTACGCAAGTCATGCGACAATGTGGACCTGAACGAAAAGATTTTCGCGAGGCACTACATCGTCTGTCTCGTGGTGAATCTACGTTAGAAGACTGTACCCTTTTTCGGTCACGGGTGACACGCAACAACTCTGAGCCTGGATTTGAAGGTGCTGTTCGTATTAAGGCCAAGGACGAAGATGTAGCACGATATAACTACGAACGTCTGCAAGAGTCAAAAAAACCAGCGGCACTAATTCGCGCTACACACAACAAACGCATTGCTGCAATAGCCGGCGACGATGCTGCATCGTATCCTGCAGAACTTCGACTGGCGCCAGGATCACTTGTCGTTTTGCGAAAAACCTCTGGACCGAGCAAGGACTTTGCAACGGAACAGTTGGAGTAGTTGCAGACATTGTGTACGCACCGTCACAAGCAGACACGTATTACTCGCATATGCCATTCTGCGTTTTAGTAACATTCCCGTCCTACACTGGTCCAACTTGTGCAGGCGGCTGCGTTCCGATTATGCCGCAAGTGGCGTCGTTCTTGCATAATGGTCAAGCGTGCACGAGAAATCAGTTCCCTCTTCTCTCGGCGCACGCAATCACAGTGCATCGCAGCCAAGGCATCACATTGAGCACAGCTGTGATCGACATTGGTACGAGCGAGTTTTCTCCAGGCCTCACGTACGTCGCAATGTCACGTGTCAAGACGCTGCAAGGCCTGCTTATTCGCCCATTCTCCAACGATCGCATCCTCAAATCAGTAAACAGCAATCAGAAAATTCACAAACGCAGCGAGGAAATGGATAGGCTTGCTTTGCTGTAAGCTAATTTCCCAATTATATTATAGATATACACCCCGGCGTGACCATCCACCTTGCCGTGGTGCTGGAGCATATACTGGCCCGGGAAGCCTTGCAACAGCATGGTCTCCAGGCCGGGAACCAAGAGATAGTCAACCCTATTCCAGTGGTGGTGTGAGCTTTTTAAAACTGTGCCAAAGGATGAAAGGTTGGAGGGTTTATTTCCAACCGCTAACGAGCTTCCTTAGGTGCACAGGCGAGGCCTAAGGTATTCAAATGACTTACTCCGATACTCGGCGGCTCTGTCGGAGTGGACCTATATTTCCGGCCGTACTCATGGGTACACAATTTCGAATACAATTGCCAATAACAAGAGCTCTCTCTCAAGTCGGTGGCAGACGCGCTACTTGCCGTGGCTATTGGCAGAGAGGAAGTAGCCAAAGTAAGGGGATCCGGCATGTTAGACGGGGACATCTCCAAAGAATTAGAGGAGGAATTACTCGCTGGATGCCAAGAAGGCCAAGAAGTTAACTCAAGGAAAGCTGAGGCTTAAGGAGTATAAAAAAGCTGTACACCTTAAGCGCTTACTTAAGGAAAAGGGCATTCTCCTGCTCCTGGGAGCGGAGGGCTGGGCCAGTTGGAACCGAAGCCGATAAGGCGGGTTTTAGCTGCACCCAGGCCCTAGGCGAAGGTAAGAACCTGAGAACCAAGGGCACGGGAAGGACCGTAGCCGCTAAGGCGGATGAGACCGGTAAGGGCAAGCCAGAAACCGTGCCAGAAAAGAGAGGATTTCAAGGCGAAAAGGGTAAGATCCCAGGAGGAAGTCGGCAATCCAGCAAAGAGAGTGAGGGTCAACACGGCGGTGCAGTTCGGAGGGGCTGCCCGGAATGCTTTACAGCTAGCTGTGATAGATTCCGGCCACTACACCTTCGAACAGGGTAAGATGATCGAGAAGGCTCTAGCTAGGGCGATCTTCGACCACATTCGAGGGAATAGTGGAAAAACTGCCCCAACGTTTGGTCTCACTAATTGGAGACGAGGTGTGAGTAGGCTGGACTGTAAGGCCAAGCTATCGCATGATTTTGCGAGGAAGGTCGTTCCCACCTTTAAGCTGTGGGAGGGAGCTGCACTAAAGGCAGTCCCCTTAGACGAGGTACCAGAGAGGCCTAAAGCCAAGATAAGCGTACCGGACATGGAATTGGAGAAAAGCGAGATCCTCGGCTTTCTAAGGGCGCAAAACCCAGCGGTCCCTATGGATGACTGGGAAGTAGTCGCGCTCGAAAGCAACGAAGATGGCACAAAAAGCATAATCTTCGTTATCGAGGATCCGCCGGAAATGCTAAAAAGAGAGAGGCATATGCGCTTATTCTTCAGGGCTGGTGAGTTTCCTCTGAGACCCATGAAGAAGGCGTAGCCTGGCGGTACGGCAGCTGTGGTGAAGGAGATTGCTACTGCGAATGAAGGTAGTGCAAATAAACCTCCATCACAGTAAGGCCGCATCAGCCAACCTTATGCTGCTTCTGAACAGGGAGGAGCTTGATGTGGCCCCGATCCAAGAACCATGGATCCTCCATAATCGGGTTAAGGGATTAGGGTCATCGAAATACAGCCTCTTCTATAACAGTAGCGAAGGCAAGGTTAGATCTTGTATCGTTGCTAGCAAAGATCTCCACATACTAATGTTAACTAATTTCAGCTCGGTAGACCAGACCGCGGTGGAGGTTACGGGAATAGAGGGTGCACTAACGATGGCTTCGGTCTATCTACCGCGCGACGAAGGCACGGACGTTCCCTCTTGGGAAACAAGGTTATTGATCGCAATGGCCGAACAGGGTAAGAAGAAGTTAGTCGTAGGGTGTGATGCTAACGCCCATCACACTACTTGGGGTAGCTCTAATACCAATAGTAGGGGTGAGGCTTTGTTCAGTTTTGTCCTTAGTACTAACCTAGTTATATGTAATCGGGGTAACTCACCAACATTTATTGCTAGTAACAAAAGGGAAGTCTTAGACATAACGCTTATAAATGGTAACGGTACTGCGGAAATCTCAAATTGGAGATCACTTCCTGATCACTGTGGGATCCTCTTCGACTTGAATTTCCGTAGGCCGGACAGGAAAGTCTTTCGGAATCCGCGGAAGGCGAATGGCAGAGGTTTAACGCGGAGCTGAGTGGGACCCTTAACCGACCTCCGGAAGGGAGCCCCGGCTCCACGGAAGACATCGATGAGATGGTATTAAACCTTACCAGCAAGCTAAATCGGTCATTTGAGAAGGCACGTCCTACCAGACGACCCAGTAAAAGAAACCACCCACCATGGTGGAATGCTAAAATAGCGGAGCGGCTTCGTATCTCTAGGCTCAGTTGGAACCTGGCAAAAGAGGGGGCCATTGAATGGTCAACCTATAGAGATAGTGTTAAGCGGCTCAAAAAAGAAATTAGATTCGCCAAGAAGGACTCTTGGAGAAGCTTCTGCGGCTCTATTGAATCATGTACGGGTGCAGCTCGTCTGAGGAAGGTCCTTGCAAAAGCTCCCACAGAGATGTCCTCTATAAAGAGATCTGATCGTAGCTGGACTGACTCAAACGAGAGCGTGCTTGATTCTTTACTGAAGTGTCATTTCCCTGGCTGCGAGGATGCAGGAATCTTCAATTCGGCGGGCACGCTGCCAAGGGAATGTATTGAACATGAGACAGTCGATAAGATTGTGACGGAGAAAACAGGTCTTTTGACCCCTACAAGGCGCCGAGAATTGATGGGATCTTTCCGATCTTGTTGCAGGAGCCATGTGAAGTCATTCTTCCATGGCTGAAGCGCATCTACTCCTGGTGCCTCAGGATGGGTTACGTTCCTCAAGCGTGGAGGGAAGTTAGTGTGGTTTTCATACCCAAGTCGGGTAAAGTTAACCATGCTACTGCAAAGGACTTTAGGCCTATCAGTCTATCGTCCTTCCTGATGAAAACGCTTTTAATAACGTCAGTACCGAGGCAATAGTGTCCAGCCTTCATATGGCCCAAATAAGCCCGGGTGTATGCAGTTGGATTGGGCAAATGCTGGGTACTCGTATAGTAAATTCGGCAATAGGGAGAGCATGCGGAAGGGTGAAAGTAAATAAAGGTACACCACAAGGTGGCGTTCTGTCACCCCTTCTATGGCTCCTTGTGGTCGACGGAATGGTCAAGATTCTAGAGACGGAGGGTTCAAAGGTTCAAAGGTTCAAAGGGCAGGCTGTCTGGCGGTGGCGGGATCTATGAAGTCCACACCAACGGCGGCTCTTGAAGTCATGCTGAACCTCCCACCCTTCGACATACACTGCGAGAGAGCCGCAACCAGGACTGCGCTAAGACTACAGGAATCCAGTCTCTGGAAAAGGAGTTCTCCCGGACATGCATCAGTCTTGGATCGATGGGCCGTCTCGAGATTCAGAACCGTAGTGGATTATGTCACCCGACTTTGTTCCTGGGAGAGGAGATTCTCTATTAGAATTCCCTCCAGGGAGGAATGGACCGGTGCTTTGGTACGCATGGAAAGTGAACTGGCATTCTACACCGACGGATCCAAAATGGATGTTGGCACAGGTGCCGGAGTCTACTTTGAGTCTCGGGATATGCATCGCTCCTACAGGCTCGATGATGGATGCAGTGTCTTCCAAGCTGAGGTCTTCGCTATCAAGCAGGCGGTTGACCTGATCAGCAAAGATAATATCTCAGGCAAGAGGATCAGCATCTATGTTGACAGCCAGGCAGCCATTAAGGCCTCCCAACTCGTCAAACTCTGCAAGGAAAAGTTAGAAGAGATATCCATTGCGGTTGGACCCAGGACCCTTTGCTGGGTACCTGGTCCTATGAATATGTCCGGAAACGAGATGGCGGACGAGTTGGCTAGGGTGGGATCAAGTGCTAACATTGCGCTGATCTCAGCTGAGGCCAAAGCACCACTCAGTGCGCTCTACAGGGAGATAGAGACGGAGCTATTAGAGAAAGCCAAAAAGCGATGGTGTCGCCGACGATATTGACATAATAGGTAGATCACAGCGAGATGTCAATGAGGCGTTTGCGAGTATTGAGATGGAGGCGGCGAAAATTGGTTTGGCGGTAAACGAGGGCAAAACTAAATATATGCTGTCATCAAAAAAGAACGCTCAACACCGACGTCTTGGCCAGAACGTTTGTATTGGCAGATATAAGTTCGAAGTAGTTAAGGACTTCGTCTACCTTGGCTCCGCAGTGACCTGGAACAACGACATCAGTTCCGAAATCAAACGCAGAATCACTCTTGCCAATCGCTGTTTCTTTGGGCTCAGGAGGCAACTGAGTAATAGAGCCCTCTCCCGGACGACAAAGTTGACTCTATATAAGACCCTTATCATCCCGGTCCTGTTGTACGGCGCAGAAGCATGGACACTATCAAAAACGGATGAGGAGGCCCTTGGTCGGTTCGAGAGAAAGATTTTGCGCGTGATTTTCGGGCCTATAAACGCAGACGGCGGAAGGAGTAAAAGATTCAACCAAGAACTGTACGGGCTGTACAGCGACATCGGCCTGGTTAGACGTCTTCGGATTCAACGTCTAAGATGGCTAGGCCATGTAGAGCGAATGGACATCAACACTCCGGCCCGAAGAGTCTTCGACTCCAACCCCGAGGGACGACGCAGCAGAGGACGACCGCATATAAGGTGGCGCGCACAGGTGGAAGGGGACCTCAGCCAACTGGGTGTGCGGCAATGGAAAAGGCTAGCGAAAGATCGTGCTAGATGGAGGGGCATGTTGGTTGAGGCTCAGGTTCACCCCGAACTCGGTAGCGCCCTTTAAGAAGTACTACTTATACTTATATCGTAGCTGAGGATATTGGGCATAGATCCCGTCAAGGAGATCGAGAAGTCTTCTTTGAGCCGATCACCCTCTTCTTCGGTTGGAGCGTGAACACATATTGAGCTGATATTCCGAGTTTAGCTTTAATGCAGATTGTTGGGGTAACATCTCTCCATCTCCTCGACGCAAGTCATTTAGTCGCTTGCAAGGGTCGTCAGGTATCCACCCGCATCTTAAGCTTGTGGTTGCTTCACAAGTTTTTTTTTTCATGATAGGGGTGTTACCCCTAAATACCGCCAATTTGGAGGGCCAGGTTCCTCTTTCCCCAGGAACAATGGGGTTGGGTTGCTCCACACAATTGATTGACTACCTGGTGGATGCCAGGGCAGCAACCCAGGGGATGCCACGCGGAGGCTGTGTCAACTTAAATTGAGCAGGGAGATCGAAACTGGCGTCTGCCACGTTAAACCCCTTTACTCTGCTCACTCCCTCTCCCCTATAGGTCTAAGTACTACAACAGTCTCCAAAAAAAACCTTCTCACGAATGTGTCCCTTTCATTTGTCGCTGTTATGTCCTTTCTCTTATATGCCCAACCGTATATTATGCCCTAACGATCGTTTACTTACACTTACACGCCCTACCTTAGACCGGGCGGCTGAGTAATCAGTCCCGTATAGATAGAGCTCCACTGAGAAGACCGAAAAAATACCACACAATTCGCGTAAAACTCATTTTAATAATAAGACAATAACGAAGTTAAACAGGAATGACGCCCGCAATTATACATTCTTTCGGTACATTCATTGGCGTCGGAAACGTCCATTTGTTAGTCTTCGGGTCATAGACTTCAACCGAATTGAGCGCTCTCTCTTCATCATCGCACCGTATACAACCCCATCTATTGCCAGATAAATACTTACCACCGATGAACCACAATTTGTTGGCGTAGGAAACCAGACCAGGACCAGATCGCTGGTAATTCATTGGTGCGACTAAATTCCACGTGTCCGTGTTCGGGTCGTATACCTCAACCGATTGTAAGTACGAATTTCCGTCATGGCCACCGCAAGCGTACAATTTCCCATTCAATATTGCCGTCCCAAAGTCTCTACGTTTGTTCAGCATTGGCTTTACGTTTTCCCAAATGTCCCTTGCGGGATCATAGCGTTCGACTGAGTCCAAAACCGAATTTGCTAAATCACCGCCAAGGACATAAACGAATTTGTCAAGGGAGACCGCATTTGCGCATTCGCGTTCTTGCAGCATGTCGGCAACCTAGAAGTAGTATTTCAAGATGAGTGATGAGACCTCAATGGCAGTTTGGAGTTAAATTACTTTTTTCAAACCGCACGGTTTTGTATGAAAACAGCTAACTGTCTTCGAGGGGTGCTGGCTATCAAAGGTCCCTCCACACAGGTAGATATCATCATCCAACACTGCAACTGCTGAGAAGCTGGAATGACACAAACGGAAATAAATTTCTTTAGGTTTTGCCAAGCCAGACCCATTCGCACACTGCCTCATCACTAGGCAAATCTGGTCTAGGTACCAAGGGACTAATCTCCCTAAAACGAACTGACATCCACAAAATTATTGGTGTCATCACCGGTTCTGCTGACCATAAACATCTGATTCGACCACGAAACGACGGAAGACCACTGCGCTTGAGACTCGAATTACTTGATAATAAACTCCAAAGTTCAATTACCTTGGCAGCGGGGTAACAAAAGAGTGCCTCGACCATTTCATCTTCTTGAAATCGTAAATTAGCATATTATCATCAAATAGGTACATCTTTCCACCAACTGCCGCTCCCCTTTTGGCCCTGGAAAGAATGTAGTCACAATAAACTGAGAATACAGATATGTACGTATGTCACTGGAAGTGGGCCTAATTTGCCTCTCCACCTGGCTGTTATGTAATTTACAATAGAACCTACCATAGTTCCTTCACTTTGAGCACTAAACCTTGCGTTAATTCCCCAGTCAACGGGTCAAATATATCGACTTTTGCAGTCTTCTCATCTTTAATTCCCACAACAAAAACCTGTTTACATGCACGAGGTTGCGTTCTGGAATATGTACATTTTGCTTATATACTTTATAGTACCTTTCCCGCCACCTTACCTAAAACTTTGCAACTGTTGCCTTCGTTCCGGGAACAAATGGCAATTTATAGCTTCCTGGACCAGTTTCCTACACTCGGGCGACGTTTCAACAAGCCTTTCGTTGGCTACATGGTCGACTAGAAACACCTGCGTTAACATTGGCAAACGAACTCTCGATAAGACCGCCGGGAGCTGTACCGATCGTTCCTCTCTATTGTGCTTTACCCATCGCAAGCAAGCTTCAAATACTACTTCCTCAGTGCGAACATTCAAATCATCTCGCTGAATGATTTCAATTAATTGATCCGAAGTAAGCAGGAGGAATTCCTGCGAGTCCGCGATCTCCGAGAAATGCCTATTTATGTATTTGTCCGCAGCTTCAAGCAACCTGTTGCAATCCAACGAGTCGGCCAATTGACGGAGGCACAGGACATCATGAGCGTCGAAACTAAAATGGAAAATTCAAATTTAAGATTTGGATATACAACTTTTAGAAGTATGCAAACTGTGAGATGAGGAAATCGGCGCACGCATCTCTCACTTTGTCCAATTGCAGAAACGACGCGCCCTCGAACAGGTTCTGAACATTTTCCTTGTCGATTTGAACAGTAGCAGTGTACGCGTAACTGATCAGGCACTTGAGAGTACTAGGAACGCAAGGACAGGAAGTGATTACAGAAGAAATTCTCATAAGTCGGACTTGCCACTCACCCGGGCACAATCCCTTTCATTGTAACTTCCTCCATTCGACTCTCGGCCATGTTATTTGTGAACATTGCATGGAAATATGGAATCGCTCCGGCCAGAATGATTCTATGAGCAGAGAAGGACTGATCCTCCACCTAGGCATTTACTCAAAGATCAATGTATGTATGTATGTACATATCTATCCCACCTTTAGCGTAACATCACATAATTGCCCCTGATGTCGCAGCTCATTCATCAGCGCCAGGCTCTCGCCAAACAGACCGTTGTCGTGGAACATTTCAAACTTTTGCACTTTATTCTCAGTCAGATCAACCACAATTGTCTTCTTTCAAAGATCACACGGATTTTGTTCCTTTCTTTTGCTGACAAATGCAGGGATTATCAATCTGGGACAAAGGTACAACCTTAAACCTTACGCGTCCGATCACTTTCTAAAAGATAGAAGGAAAGTAGATAACGCGATCGCAATATGTTGCTTGCGACGCGACGGTGCCTTGAGAATCGCACACCATGATACTCCGTAAGCCAATCACAGCCCGCGAAAGCGTACAAACAAACGCATGTAAACGGGGTAAAGGTACGCCTCGCCTGTCGAGTGTCGAGTTCGTCTGGTTCGTATCTACAGCGTGCGTGCAGTAACCCTATACAACCGAAACAATGTATGTATGTAGGTGTCCTTTCGGACGAATTCTCTTTTCTTCGTCCACGGAAGTTAGCACGAAAACAAAGCGCTCGCTCGAAAAGCGGGGTCCACACCATACGATTTGTCTGTACGATTTGCTTAACGACCAAATAATGCCTAGCGTTCACACCATACAACTTGCTTGACCGACTTCACTTGCGATCGAAACGACAATTATTCAATGGTTCGGGCTGTGCAAAATAATAAATACAGTACAAAAGAGCACCGTGGCGCACTGGGTAGTGTGTTGGCCTCTGACGCCGATGACACGGAATCGAGTCCCGACACAGCCATGTCATCGAACGTGTTTTTTACGGTGTTTCTCCTCAGCGGGGTTCTGACAAAACCCCCTGTAGTAAAATTGTCATGAAAACTTACTTACTTATCAGGCCAGCGATCCATGGAGGATCTGAGCCTGAGCTATAGCTGCCTTCCATCCCTGACGGTCCCGGGCACGCTGCTTCCAGTTGTCAAGACCGAGATGTCTTACATCCGCGATTACTTGGTCTTTATACCGGAGGTTCGGTCTTCCTCTTCTTCTCGAACCAGGAGGCTCGGAGTCGAAGACCCTCTTAGCTGGAGCGTTGATGTCCATGCGCTCGATGTGGCCGAGCCAGTGTAGTCGACGGATCTTTGCCTTCCGGACTACAACCACATCTTGGTACAGCTCGTAGAGTTCGCGGTTGTGTCCTCTTCTTCATTCACCTTCCTCACAGACAGGACCAAATATCCGGCGCAGAATTTTTCTTTCGAAAGAACCCAAAATCAGCTCCGCTGTCCTGCTTATCGTCCAGCTTTCGGCTCCGTACAGCAGGACTGGCAGAATGAGCGTTTTGTAAAGCATGACTTTGGACTTTCGAGTGAGGAGTTTTGACCCCAGTTGTTTGGACAAGCTGAAGTAGCAGCGGTTGCCAAGGGTGATTCTATGCCGGATCTCCACTGTGGTGTCATTTGTGGAATTTACGTTTGCCCCGAGGTAGACAAGCTCCTTAACTACCTCGAAAATGTAGCTGTCAATTGTTATATTTTGTCCCAGGTGGTGAGCGAAGGATTGGTTTTTGCTTGACAGCAGGTATTTCGTTTTGTTCTCATTGATCTTAAGACCAACTCGTTTCGCCTGTTCTTCAATCGCCGTGAATGCTTCCACAATGCCACGGCGAGAACACGCGATGATGTCGATATCATCCGCGTATCCTAGCAGCTGGATGGACTTGTAAAAGATAGTGCCTTCCCTGTTGACGCCTGCCTCTCGCATTATCTGCTCCAGCACCAGGTTGAAGAAGTCACATGACAGCGCATCTCCTTGCCGAAATCCGGTGCATGTTTCGAATGGTTCCGAGGTCCTAGAACCGAGTTGCACGGTGCATCGCCTGTTTTTTAGCGTGGCGCGACACAACTGGATCAGTTTTACCGGGATCCCGAATTCGGCCATCACCCCAAACAGTTCTTCACGATGAATGCTGTCGTATGCGGCTTTGAAATCGATGAAAAGATGGTGTGTATCGATTCGAAACTCGTTGGTCTTTTCCAGGATTTGTCGAAGTGTGAAAATTTGGTCTATAGTTGAGTTGCCGGGCCGGAAGCCTCACTGGTAGCTGCCGATTAGTGCGGTGCAAAATGGTTTTAGGCGTTCTCACAATACGCTGGACAGGATCTTGTATGCGACATTGAGCAGGGATATACCTCTATAGTTCTTGCAAGAGGTAGGATCGCCTTTTTTGTGGATGGGGCATATAGAGCTGGTATTCCAGTCGTCGGGCATGCTTTCATCTTCCCAAATTCTGCAGATGATCTGGTGCATGCTCCCTACCAGAAGATCGCCGCTAGCCTTGAAGAGCTCTGATGGCAAGCCATCTGAGCCTGCGGCCTTGTTGATCTTCAACTTCTGAATAGCTATGCCGACTTCTTCGATGCTGGGTGGGAGGACTACTTCAGCGGCTGGAGTTGGGATTTCCTCGGTCCCTACCACTCTCTCTTGGTCATGCTCGTTAAGCAGCTGCTGGAAATGCTGCTAAAATACGTCCACTATTCCCTGCGGGAGAGCATCGTGGCGCAGTGGGTAGTGTGTTGGCCTCTGACGCCGATTACACGGGCTCGAATCCCGACACAGCCATGTCATCGAACGTGTTTTTCACGGTGTTTCTCCTCAGCGGGGTTCTGACAAAACCCCCTGTAGTAAAATTGTCATGAAAAGCTTCTCGAAATTCGCCGTTCGGAACCGGCAATAAACTGTAGGTCCCTTTCACCTATGGGAAAATGAAATCACAAACATGGGTGATTGAGAGAAGCTCGGCTCAGGTTCTTCATGGACTGTAACGCCAACATACATACGTTCCCTGCGGGTCGGTGACAAGATTACCCTCGCAGTTTCGAAGAGCCTGGGTGCCCTTTTTGAAACCTCCTGCAAGGCCTTTGGCTTTCTTGTAAAAGGCTCGCGTTTTATGCTACTTATCACCGCATTACGAGCTGTCGCAAAGTCAGCGGGGAGCAGCTCCGGGAGTGTACAGGGATCTGACATTCCAGGAGCATACTCGCAAATCGTGTTCCTTTTTCGTGCGTTGTCGTCGTCGAGTATCCGTCCGTGTATCCGTGGCATCTTGCTCATTCATAACTTTTCTTTTTTATACGTGGGCGGATTGTTAGCCCGCCCATGCCCTCGGACATAGAATTCGAATATTGCAGAATTTTCTACGTGCCACAGTCGCCGAATCACTGTTTTTGTAAAACTCTCGCACGCACAACGCGCAGTCTGCACCCGAGAAACGCTCTATAGCGAGTGAATTCCCAAGAGCCAGGTTACTGATTTTTATTTTATTTTTAGAGTCACACGCGCACTCAAGGCCTGATAACGACGGACGTTGTGAGAGCAGAAGGTAGCAGGGAGAGGGAGAGGAGCTGCCTATTGACATTGGTCTTAAATGTCTGCATATTGTACTGAGGGGGAAAGACCGAACGAGGTAGCGCGTTCCACATTCGTGTGGTTCGGTTGAGGAAAGAATTTCTATATTTGACAGTACGACCGAAAATGGGCCTCAAACTGAATTCATGCGCATTCCGGGAGAGGCGTGTATCGCGGGAGAAGTTGTGAAGTGGCGGAATGCAACTGGCTATTTCGTCAGAGCATTTATGATGAAAGTAACGATAAAACAATGAAAGGCAGGATACGTTCCTACGATGTTCCAGCGAGTCTAGTGTTTTGGTAATGCTGGGGTCATCTATCAGTTTTATCGCGCGTTTTTGTATTCTACCTAGTAGGTGCAATGAGGTCTTAGATGCACCAGACCAGACATGTGCGTTGAACTCCAACTTAGAACGAATGAACGCCTTTTTAATTGTAGCCAGATCGGTGGGTGTGAAGAATTTCTTGCATTTCTAGGCATTTCGCGGCATTCTTAGCGACACTAAATATGTGATCATTCCAACAAAGGTTGTCACTGATGCACATACCCAGGATGGAAAGCTTTTCGGTTTCCGAGATACAAGTGCCATTCATGGATAATGGCATTGGGTCAGTGTTACGCTTTAACGACAGAAGACGGCATTGTGTTTTGGAAGCATTAAATTCCACTCTATTGTTTTTATCCCATTGGATGATGCTGTCGATGTCGGAATTTAATGAGCTTAACATACGCTGCCGCCCACTATTTACAGCCGAAGTGCCGGGTCGTAAAGAAGTGAACGAATATGAGAAGCTGAGGGTACTGTCAGCGAAGGAGTGAATTGGATTAGAAGTAACAGACAAGAGATCATTTAAAAAAATGAGAAAGAGTGTCGGAGACAAAATAGAGTGTCAGACTTGAATCCGTCCAAGACAACTTGAATTGAACGGTTCGAAAGGTAGAAGAAGAGAGTCATCGATCCCGAATGCACGCATTTTCGACAAAAGAGCTTCATGCCAAACTCTATCAAATGCTTTCGAAATATCAAGTGCAACTACTTTGCTCTCACCCGCCTGGTGGAGCGAATGATTCCACTTCTCGGTGAGATATACCATCAAATCACCAGTGGATCTGTTGCTGCGGAAACCGTACTACCGGTCATTGAGGAGTTTCTGCGACTCGAGATATTTCATTAACTGACGACTTATCAGTGTTTCCATGACCTTGGAAAGAAGGGACGTTAGTGCAATGGGTCGGTAATTGGAGAGAGAAGAAGATTCGTTTTTTTTTTTTGGGAATGGGCTGGACAAATGCTGTTTCCACCTACTCGGGTAGAGCCCAGAAGGGTAGGAAAGGTGAAAAAGCTTACGCAGTGGTTTTGCCAGCGTAGAAGAACACCTCTTCAGAATCATTGGGGAAACACCATCTGGACCAGCGGATTTGAGTATGTCAAGTTCTTTAAGAACCCTTGCAACTGCACGAGTACGGAAGTGAATTTGTCCCATGGTGGAATTAACGTACTCCAGAACAGGCGGCGACAAAGATGATTTGGGGAGTTGCGAGTGGGCAGCAAGCAGATTAGCTTTGTCTAAGGGGGACAGCTGGAATGTCATTCTGAATGAGCGTGGGTATAGACGACGATACGGAGTTTTTGATGTTTTTAACGAAAGACCAAAAACTTCTGCTACCCTTGGGACATTGTAGGATTTTACGCCTCAGTTTTTGGTCATGTAAAAATTTGGCTCGTCGAATGTGGGAGTTACAGTCATTTCTGGCTTGTATATATCTTTTTCGGTTTTCCTCAGTGGTGTTTGTCTTATAATTCCCAAAACTTCCGATAACCTCTTTGCAGCTTCAGTCGAACCACGCATTACCTACCGGCTTTAGACTTTTTACCCTATTAGGGATAAAATTGCTTATGCCAGTGTTAATAATGTTTGTAGTCATATCAGCCGCGGCATACACGTCGTTGTCGAGGAAGCACAACGACCAGTTAAAGAAGCTGTTAAGGCCGCACCAATTAGCTTTTTCTTTAACTGAGTGGAGTGAGTACGGGAATTTAGCTGATATGACATAGTGATCAGACCAGCCTAGAGGAGACAATACATCCAAGGTGTGTTTCTCAGGTTGAGAGGTAAGAAACAAGTCCAGGGTATTGGCGGTATGACTGACAATATCCGGGATACGGGATGGCTCATTCACGAGCTGAGTTAATTAGTTCAACTCAGCGAAAATTTCGACATACCTTCCTTCGGGTGTTGTCTGTCCAGAATGTCGAAGCCACTGAGAATTGTGAACATTGAAATCGCCCGCAATAACGATTTCAGTGCGAGGCGACAGGGAAACAATTCTTTGGATGGAGTCGGACAGTGCATCAAACGCGTCGAACGTGATACTGAACTGATGAACTGATTGACATACCTCCCGCGCCCCATGGATTCATTGCCATCACGCAATAAGCTCAACAAATGTAAACTTTCTTTTGAGACACTTTGTATATGGACAAAGGTGAAAACTTACTTACTTACTTACTTTACGGGCGCTTCAGTTCGGGGTGAACCTGGGCCTCAACCAACATGCCTCTCCACCTAGCACGATCTTTCGCTAGTCTTTTCCAATGCCGCACGCCCAGTTGGTTGAGGTCCCTTTCCACCTGTGCGCGCCACCTCAGTTGCGGCCGTCCTCTATTTCTTCATCCCTCGGGGTTGGATTCAAAGACTCTACGGGCTGGAGCTGTGGTGTCGATTCGCTCTACATGGCCCAGCTATCTTAGGCGTTGAATCCGTGGACGCCTGACTAGGCTCATGTCGCTGTACAGCCCGTAAAGTTCGTGGTTGAATCTTTTACTCCATCCCCCGTCTGCGTTTATAGGCCCGAAAATCACGCGCAAAATCTTTCTCTCGAACCGACCAAGGGCCTCCTCATCCGCTTTTGATAGTGTCCATGCTTCTGCGCCGTACAACAGGACCGGGATGATAAGGGTCTTATATAGAGTCAACTTTGTCGTTCGGGAGAGGGCTCTATTACTCAATTGCCTCCAGAGCCCAAAGAAACAGCGATTGGCAAGAGTGATTCTGCGTTTGATTTCGGAACTGATGTCGTTGTTCCAGGTCACTGCGGAGCCAAGGTAGACGAAGTCCTTTACTACTTCGAACTTATATCTGCCAATACAAACGTTCTGGCCAAGACGTCGGTGGTGAGCGTTCTTTTTTGATGACAGAATATATTTAGTTTTGCCCTCGTTTACCGCCAAACAAATTTTCGCCGCCTCCATCTCAATACTCGCAAACGCCTCATTGACATCTCGCTGTGATCTACCTATTATGTCAATATCGTCGGCGACACCATCGCTTATTGGCTTTCTCTAATAGCTCCGTCTCTATCTCCCTGTAGAGCGCACTGAGTGGTGCTTTGGCCTCAGCTGAGATCAGCGCAATGTTAGCACTTGATCCCACCCTAGCCAACTCGTCCGCCCTCTCGTTTCCGGACATATTCATAGGACCAGGTACCCAGCAAAGGGTCCTGGGTCCAACCACAATGGATATCTCTTCTAACTTTTCCTTGCAGAGTTTGACGAGTTGGGATCTCACCCATGCCTTAATGGCAGCCTGGCTGTCAACATAGATGCTGATCCTCTTGCCTGAGATATTATCTTTGCTGATCAGGTCAACCGCCTGCTTGATAGCGAAGACCTCAGCTTGGAAGACACTGCACCCATCATCGAGCCTGTAGGAGCGATGCATATCCCGAGACTCAAAGTAGACTCCGGCACCTGTGCCAACATCCATTTTGGATCCGTCGGTGTAGAATGCCAGTTCACTTTCCGTGCGTACCAAATCACCGGTCCATTCCTCCCTGGCGGGAATTCTAATAGAGAATCTCCTCTCCCAGGAAGGAAGTCGAATGACATAGTCCGTTACGGTTCTGAATCTCGAGACGGCCCATCGATCCAAGACTGATGCATGTCCGTGAGGACTCCTTTTCCAGAGACCGGATTCCTGTAGTGTTAGCGCAGTCCTGGTTGCGGCGCTCTCGCAGTATATGTCGAAGGGTGGGAGGTTCAGCATGACTTCAAGAGCCGCCGTTGGTGTGGACTTCATAGATCCCGCCACCGCCAGACAGCCTGCCCTTTGAACCTTTGACACACTCTGAAGATGACACTTTTTCTCAAGCGCCTTCCACCAGACAACGGAGCCATAGGCTCGGATAGGTCTTACCACCGCAGTGTACAACCAATGTACTAACCTCGGTTTGTCTTTCCAAAGGCTACCTTGCACGAATATAGTGCCACTTAGGCCTTTTTGATTCTTTCCTCAATATTTTCTCTCCAACTAAGTTTGGAGTCCAGGATTACGCCAAGATATTTGGCAGATTTTCCAGGGATCAGATCTATACCATTCATACGGGGGTAGGTGTATCTTGGTACAGATCTTTTCCTTGTAAAGAGTACTACCTCTGTTTTCGCCGGATTTACTCCCAGGCCTCGTCCCTTGACCCAGTTATCCACTAACATCAGTGCATAGCTTAGTCTATCGCTGAGGACCTGCGGAAATTTTCCAGAGACTAAAATGGCAATGTCATCGGCGTAGGCCGTGACATGAAAACCCTCCGTCTCTAGAATCTTGACCATTCCGTCGACCACAAGGAGCCATAGGAGGGGTGACAGAACGCCACCTTGTGGTGTACCTTTATTTACTTTCACCCTTCCGCATGCTCTCCCTATCGCCGAATTTACTATACGATTACCCAGCATTTGCCCAATCCAACTGCATACACCCGGATTTATTTGGGCCATATGAAGGCTGGACACTATTGCCTCGGTACTGACGTTATTAAAATCGTTTTCATCAGGAAGGACGATAGACTGATAGGTCTAAAGTCCTTTGCAGTAGTATGGTTGACTTTACCCGACTTGGGTATGAAAACCACCCTAACTTCCCTCCACGCTTGAGGAACATAACCTATCCTGAGGCGCCAGGAGTAGATGCGCTTCAGCCATGGAAGAATGACTTCGCATGACTCCTGCAACATGATCGGAAAGATCCCATCCATTCCCGGTGCCTTGTAGGGGTCAAAAGATTTGATTGCCCACAGGATCTTATTCTCCGTAACAATCTTATCGACTGTCTCATGTTCAATACATTCCCTTGGCAACGTGTCCGCCGAATTGAAGATTCCTGCATCCTCGCAGCCAGGGAAATGACACTTCAGTAAAGAATCAAGCACGCTCTCGTTTGAGTCTGTCCAGCTACCATCAGATCTCTTTATAGAGGACATCTGTGTGCGAGCTTTTGCAAGGACCTTCCTCAGACGAGCTGCACCCGTCCATGATTCAATAGAGCCGCAGAAGCTTCTCCAAGAGTCCTTCTTGGCGAATCTAATTTCTTTTTTGAGCCGCTTAACACTATCTCTATAGGTTGACCATTCAATGGCCCCCTCTTTTGCCAGGTTCCAACTGAGCCTAGAGATACGAAGCCGCTCCGCTATTTTAGCATTCCACCATGGTGGGTGGTTTCTTTTACTGGGTCGTCTGGTAGGACGTGCCTTCTCAAATGACCGATTTAGCTTGCTGGTAAGGTTTAATACCATCTCATCGATGTCTTCCGTGGAGCCGGGGCTCCCTTCCGGAGGTCGGTTAAGGGTCCCACTCAGCTCCGCGTTAAACCTCTGCCATTCGCCTTCCGCGGATTCCGAAGACTTTCCTGTCCGGCCTACGGAAATTCAAGTCGAAGAGGATCCCACAGTGATCAGGAAGTGATCTCCAATTTGAGATTTCCGCAGTACCGTTATCATTTATAAGCGTTATGTCTAAGACTTCCCGTCTGTTACTAGTAATAAATGTTGGTGAATCACCCCGCTTACATATAACTAGGTTCGTACTAAGGACAAAACTGAACAAAGCCTCACCCCTACTATTGGTAATAGAGCTACCCCAAGTAGTGTGATGGGCGTTAGCATCACACCCTACGACTAACTTCTTCTTACCTTGTTCGGCCATTGCGATCAATGACCTTGTTTCCCTAGAGGGGACGTCCGTGCCTTCGTCGTACGGTAGGCAAACCGAAGCCATCGTTAGTGCACCCTCCTTTCCCGTAACCTCCACCACCGTCTTGTCACCCGAGCTGAAATTAGTTAACATTAGTACGTGGAGATCTTTGCTAGCAACGATACAAGATCTGACCTTGCCTTCGCTACTGTTATAGAAGAGGCTGTATTTCGATGATTCTAATCCCTTAACCCGATTATGGAGGATCCATGGTTCTTGAATCAGGGCCACATCAAGCTCCTCCCTTTTCAGAAGCAACATAAGGTTGGCTGATGCGGCCTTACTGTGATGGAGGTTTATTTGCACTACCTTCATTCGCAGTAGCAATCTCCTTCACCACAGCTGCCGTACCACCAGGCTACGCCTTCTTCATGAGTCTCAGAGAAAACTCACCAGCCCTAAAGAATAAGCGCATATGCCATTCTTTTTTTTAGCATTTCCGGCGGATCCTCGATAACGAGGATTATGCTTTTTGTGCCATCTTCGTTGCTTTCGAGCGCGACTACTTCCCAGTCATCCATAGGGACCGCTGGGTCTTGTGCCCTTAGAAAGCCGAGGATCTCGCTTTTTTCCAATTCCATGTCCGGTACGCTCATCTTGGCTTTAGGCCTCTCTGGTACCTCGTCTAAGGGGACTGCCTTTAGTGCAGCTCCCTCCCGAAGCTTAAAGGTGGGAACGACCTTCCTCGCAAAATCATGCGATAGCTTGGCCTTACAGTCCAACCTACTCACACCTCGCCTCCAATTAGTGAGACCAAACGTTGGGGCAGTTTTTCCACTATTCCCTCGAATGTGGTCGAAGATCGCCCTAGCTAGAGCCTTCTCGATCATCTTCCCCTGTTCGAAGGTGTACTGGCCGGAATCTATCACAGCTAGCTGTAAAGCATTCCGGGCAGCCCCTCCGTACTTCACCGCCGTGTTGACTCTCACTCTCTTTGCTGGATTGCCGGCTTCCTCCTGGGATCTTACCCTCTTCGCCTTGAAATCCTCTCTTTTCTTGGGAGCTGGCACGGTTTCTGGCTTGCCCTTACCGGTCTTATCCGCCTTAGCGGCTACGGTCCTTCCCGTGTGCTTGGTTCTCAGGTTCTTACCTCCGCCTAGGGCCTGGGTGCAGCTAGAACTCGCCTTATCGGCGTCGGTTCCCACTGGCCCAGCCCTCCGCTCCCTTTTCTTGTGGGGTTTTCTGTTGTTTTTATCCCCTTGCCTTCTTTGGCTTTTTTATTGGATGTGCCCTTGTCAGCCCTTGGTCTTGTTAGGACATCCTTGGCAGTCACCACCTCGGCCCAAGCGAGCTTCTCCTTCTCCATATCGAAGAGCAGGAGAATGCCCTTTTCCTTAAGTAAGCGCTTAAGGTGTTCAGCTTTTTTATACTCCTTAAGCCTCAGCTTTCCTTGAGTTAACTTCTTGGCCTTCTTGTCATCCAGTGAGTAATTCCTCCTCTAATTCTTTGGAGACGTCCCGTCTAACCTGCCGGATCCCCTTACTTTGGCCTCTTCCTCTCTGCCAATGGCCACGGCAAGTAGCGCGTCTGCCACCGACTTGAGAGAGAGCTCTTCCTTTTTGTTTTCTTTTTCTTTATTGACAATTGTATTCGAAATTGTGTACCCATGAGTACGGCCGGAAATATAGGTCCACTCCGACAGAGCCGCCGAGGCTCGGAGTAAGGCATTTGAATACCTTAGGCCTCGCCTGTGCACCTAAGGAAGCTCGCTAGCGGTTGGAAATAAACCCTCCAACCTTTCATCCTTCGGCACAGTTTTAAAAAGCTCACACCACCACTGGAATAGGGTTGACTATCTCTTAGTTCCCGGCCTGGAGACCATGCTGTTGCAAGGCTTCCCGGGCCAGTATAAGCTCCAGCACCACGGCAAGGTGGGAAATTAGCTTACAGCAAAGCAAGCCTATCCATTTCCTCGTTGCGTTTGTGAATTTTCTGATTGCTGTTTACTGATTTGAGGATGCGATCGTTGGAGAATGGGCGAATAAGCAGGCCTTGCAGCGTCTTGACACGTGACATTGCGACTTACGTGAGGCCTGGAGAAAACTCGCTCGTACCAATGTCGATCACAGCTGTGCCCAATGTGATGCCTTGTCTGCGATGCACTGTGCCAAGAGAAGAGGGAACTGCTTTGTCGTGCACGCTTGACCATTATGCAAGAACGACGCCACTTGCGGCATAATCGGAAAGCAGCCGCTTGCACAAGTTGGGCCAGTGTAGGACGGGAATGTTACCAAAACGCAGAATGGCATATGCGAGTAATACGTGTCTGCTTGTGACGGTGCGTACACAATGTCTGCAACTACTCCAACTGTTCCGTTGCAAAGTCCTTGCTCGGTCCAGAGGTTTTTCGCAAAACGACAAGTGATCCTGGCGCCAGTCGAAGTTCTGCAGGATACGATGCAGCATCGTCGCCGGCTATTGCAGCAATGCGTTTGTTGTGTGTAGCGCGAATTAGTGCCGCTGGTTTGTTTGACTCTTGCAGACGTTCGTAGTTATATCGTTCTACATCTTCGTCCTTGGCCTTAATACGAACAGCACTTTCAAATCCAGGCTCAGAGTTGTTGCGTGTCACCTGTGATCGAAAAGGGACACAGTCTTCTAACGTAGATTCACCACGAGACAGACGATGTACTGCCTCGCGAAAATCTTTTCGTTCAGGTCCACATTGTCGCATGACTTGCGTAAGAACAAGTCCCTTAGCTTGCCGCAAGCGCTAATCAATGGCGTGAAATAAGCGCAAACCACACATGCTGATCTCGTCAATGATCACGAAGCGGACATGTGCGAGTTTCTGCTGCAACTTGCGTTCGGCTTCTGAGGACAATTGTTGCATACGTGCTGGAGTATTAAGCGCAGAGTGAATCGTTGAGCCATGAATGTTGTTTGCAGCGCAACCCGTTGGAGCCAGGATAACACTGCATCAATGCCGAATGCTGCGTGTACTTGTTTGACGATCTCAGAGATTAAGTGTGATTTTCCATCGCCAGCTTTTCCGAAGATAAACGCAAGTTTTGCTACTTCAGTATCATCAATTTGGCCACGGAGGAACGACATCGCACGCTGTTGATCCGCGTTAAGCAGAAGACCTGTGGCCGGTGCTGCAACGTCGGGTGTATAGCTTTTTTGGCTTCTTCGATGAACTTAGCAAACTGAGCTTGCTCAGCATACGTTTCAAACGACGCCGCCCGGTTGTGATTTAAGTCCATGTCTCGAAGGCCCAACGGAGTCTCAGATGGCTATACGCCAGGCGCTACTGCTGCTAAGCGCATCCATTCAAGGTCGTCGGAGTCAATTTATTGCGCGACGTCGTCTTGAAGCTCTGCAGCGCCCATGTCGAGATTCCACTCTGTTCCCAGCAAACTGGCTTGCTCGTAGCGAGTAAAAGCGGACATCCAAAGTTAGGCGTTTTAAGATCGTCGTATGTCCGCCAAGGAATACTCAGGAGAAGTTGCTGCTTCGCAAACAGCTCGTAGTTTTCCGTTCCACGTGCGACTTTTGAATAAACCTTAAGAACACGCTGTCGGCGACAAACAGCCACTTGGTTCCAGCCCTTCTTTGAGAACTTGCGTAAGTAGTCAGTCATCGTCATGCCAGTATGCTCATCAGCCCGTGCAGCGTAGTAGTCTAACAGGTTTGATGATCCGACTTCTTCTTTTTTTTTTTTTTTTTCTCAGCTTCTTGCATCCGGACAGCAACGTATTCCTCCAGCCTAATCACTATCGTAGTGAAGCTGCGAGATGACGAACACAAGTCGAAACCAAGAGCCAAATGAATCGTTTCGCATGCGCTTATGTCTCGTTCTGTCATCAATCGATTCCAAGTTTTCGTGAATTCTGAAGCAGCTCGAGCGCCATTGGTCGTCGAATCAACCGCACTACGAAACACGTCTTTGAGTGCCATGGACTGTGGCTCAGATTTTGAAGCATATTTACCAATGTAGTTAATAACTGCGTATTCTGATGTGATTATCTTGAAATCGGTGTTTGCTCTCCACGACCACATGAAGAACGGACAATGGTCGTTAATGGAAGCATCATTTCGAGCAGGAAGAAATTGCCACTGTCCTTTCTCCATCTTCAGCGTCGATGTTTCCAATAAGGGTTTTGGGCAGTCGAAGCGACACTTTCGGTCCGTGCGCAACCATGACGGTCCACACTGTGTATGTGTATGCCGCTGTAGTCTGATTGCAACGTGTGCATGTCCTGCATTACCTTTAGCACGCGGGTGTGAGTACAGACTCTTGGTTAATGTTGGGATTAATCGCTGATGCCAGGTTGTTGTAAAACACTCGCGTTGCTTCAACCTCTACTGCTGACATATCATTTAGTCGGCGTACGTCAGGAGCATTTTTCAACCAGATGACACCGTACAAGTGAGGCGTTCCGCGGTGCTGGTACTCGTAGCGGTACTAATAGTCTTCGACGTCGTACAGTGGAATTCGTCTGCAACCAGCGGGTTAAGATTTAGCATTTTTTGTAGCCGCTATGCGATCTGAGCTTCTGTCATGTTGCTCTCAGCTTCAAAATCTACTCCCAAAAGTCTCGCGAGATCCGGCCACCAAAGATCAGCTGCCGAGAGCGTAATGAATGCTGTCGGAACTCCCAATTGTGAAAGCATTGCTTCTAGGTTTGTACGTGCCAGTAGCATCTGGTTCCTCGAAGCTTAGATGCCCAGTGAATTAGTTTGCCAAGTATCGAGTTGTCAGTTGCCACAGCTTCACGAAACTGTCCCGCGTTGCCATTAAGGTCGTTCGTTCTCGCGAAAATCATGCAACGGTTGTTTGTCTCAGATCGCTGCATCGTGTTCCAGGAGAGCGTGGATCTTGCGCGAATCTGCGTGACTTATGTTGCAGTAAACAGACGAAATAATCGTGCAGTGTTGGCCGCGAATTTGCTGGGCGATTGTTATCGTTGATGTCTGCATTTCCGTATGGAAAAAGGCACGGAAAGGCCATTGTGACGTATCCTTCATGCGTCCATTCAAACACAGCGACAGGGCGTGCAGGCGGCCATTCTATAACCGATTGAATTCGCTGGCTCTGCAGCGCTGAGACGCTAGTCGTGATGCCAGTCTCAACGTCATTCATGTCGGCCAGCATTTTCTGGCTGCTGCTGGTCTGTTGTCATTGCCATGTCGCTTGCCTCGGCTTCAGTGCTAACGGTCTGAAGTTCCGTTGACACGTCACCATCGATTGGGATACAACTTAGCGCTTCTTCGGAGATCACAATGTGGCTGTAGTACTTGTGATTCGACTTGAGACAACGAAGAGCACGAATGACTTTTTGGCGACAAAGACGAAAGTCTCTGTGGCCAGTTGGTGTGTGACGACGCACCGTCATAACAGGCAACGATGGCACAGTGTGAGGAAGAGCCGTTGCCAACGATTGCACATCCTGCTCAATATTGATCATATGTCCACCGTACGCAAACTGGCCTGGTCCACTGCGACCTTTTATGCGGTACGCGCGCATTACCGGGTGGATTCTGGCAATGAGCATCATTTCCACAACCATAACATCTTGAAGCTCGCCTGGATCCATGAAATTTGCAGCAAGGAACATGTTTGCAGCGTTTGACCATCGGCTACACCTGTTGCAGGGTCCTGGTTCGGAACGAAGAGTTTCGCGGTCGCAGTTCGTGCACGGAAAATACTGCATTCCAGCCATTGCTGCTTTGCCAGAGGTTAGGTTAGGTTAATGTGGTAGGCATAAGCCACACGTAGGCCGAAATCGGCCCATTGTGATACCACCTGGGCCAAGTTACTCTGATCCGCTACCTGAGAACCAACCGGTGCTTCTAATGAAGCGATGGAGTTGAGTTATCTTTTGGCTTCCTAGCAAGGTTGACAGCCTTGCTAGAGCAGTCCCCCAGACTACAACGCCATACAAGAAGATGGGCCTTATGACTGCTGTGTAGAGCCAGTGCATAATGCTTGGTTGGAGACCCCATTTCCTGCCCACCACTTTTTTACAGCTGTATAGGGCAGTAGTTGCTTTCTTGACGCAATCAAGAATATTGGGTTTCCAATTCAGCCTCCTGTCAAGGACTAGGCCTGGGTTCCACCCAGCCTCGGTGGGTTGAGGGGCGGAATTTTGTATTTGTTAGTAAACAGTACTAGATCGGTCTTCTTAGGGTTCACCCCAAGTCCACAGTACTTCGTCCAGGTTTCTACTGTATGTAATGCACTCTGCATAAGGTCGCATAGAGTGTTGTCGTCTGCATAGGCGGCCCTTCCTGTTCAAGCAACCGCAGTAGTTCGTTGACCACCACGTTCCAGAGGAGAGGGGAGAGTACATTCACCCTGTGGTGTACCTCTGCTGACCATTCTGGTTGAGACGGCACCAGCGAAGTTGGATTTGACGACTCTTTGTGTTAGCAGTTGTCGTACCAGTTCGTACCCAGATCAGACAGCGCTTTGATGGCGGCCCATGGTTCAACATTGTTAAAGGCGCCCTCAATGTCGAGAAAGGCGACTAGAATATATTCCTTGCGTCCTAGTGACCTTTCTATCTTACTGACCAGTGAGTGGAGTGCTGTTTCCACCGATTTGCCTTTGTTGTAGGCATGTTGGTTATCCGACACCCTTCCTGAGATTAAGCTGTACCGAATATGTGAAGAAGTAAGACTCAAGTCATTTGCATACGTGTGGGAGCTTTTGCTTGCCTTGGGTATGAAAATGACTTTGGTTACCTTCCACTTGCTGGGGATGTAGGATAGGGCGAGACAGCTATTGTATATGACCACAAGCCAGGAGTGGATGATATCTGCTACCTGCTGGTGCTCAGCTGGTATGAAACCATCCGGTCCTGGGGACTTGTATGGTTTGACTAGGTCTCTTTCGATCTAATTAAAAACAAGGGAACCAGGAACCATAATTACGCATCAGATGGCTTGAATTATACGGGACCGAAGCCAGGATCTTCCTTATTCTTGAGGCTTCGGAGATAGCCTTGATATTGTGGCAGTAGTTCCTCCAGGATTGTCTTTTGGCCTTTCTGGTCGCTGCTTTAAAAGATTTAAGTGCCTCCCTGTAGAGGACCCAATCCTCTTGCAAGCGGTTACATTTAGCTTTGTTAAAGAGCTTTCTGCGCTCTTTGCTAAGGGAGACTATCTCTTTGTTCCACCAGGGGGGTTTGGGTTTGCCTCTGGGGGGCTTTCCGCACAAGATATACAAAGTGCTCTGTTAAGGGTTTGTGTCAGCTCATTTACTAAGCTGTCTAATTCCGCAGTATTGAGCGGATAGGTAGGGTGTCTTGTCCCTAGGTGGGGTTCAATATGGGTTCTATATATTTGCCAGTCAGTTTTCCTAAAGTTCCTGAAGGGAGCTGGGGCACTGACGTGGCTGATTATGCTGAATTGAATGTAGCGATGGTCAGAGAGGAAGTGCTCTTTTAGGACTTTCCATTCCCTGACTTTGTCGACAATGTTCTGCGATGCAAAAGTTACATCCAGAACCTCCTGTCTGTTTTTGGTGATGAAAGTTGGTTCACAGCCGTTATTACAAACGGTGAGGTTGTATGTATGTATGTTGGCGTTACAGTCCATGAAGGACCTGAGCCGAGCTTCTCTCTCAATCACCCATGTTGTGTGTGGTTTCATTTTCCCATAGGTGAAAGGGACCTACAGTTTATTGCCGGTTCCGAACGGCGAATTTCGAGAAGCTTTTCATGACAATTTTACTACAGAGGGTTTTGTCAGAGCCCCGCTGAGGAGAAACACCGTGAAAAACACGTTCGATGACATGGCTGTATCGGGATTCGATCCCGTGTCATCGGCGTCAGAGGCCAACACACTACCCACTGCGCCACGGTGCTTCAACGGTGAGGTTAGTATGTAATAAATAATCCAGGCAATCCAGATCTTGAGGGAGCTGCCCCCGACACTAATAGCCGTGATGTCCTGGTCATTGTAGGATGAGAGTAGAAGGGTTTTTATGTGTAGTTTAGTTAAGATACAAGCTCTTGGCTTGCCTGCATTGCGCACGTAGGTGAGCTTGTATTCGGGCGTTCCGAGTCCACGTACCATGTTGTTCACTATCCATGGTTCTTGGATCAGAACTACGTTCAACCTACACCGCTGTGACGTTGGCAGACTCTTCATCAGAATCTAGCTCGAAGTCTGACATAGTCTCGCCAAGGTCTACCTCGGGAAGGTCCAGGTCGAACAGTAGATTACTGTCTTTCCCGGTAATCTCGTTCACTACTTTGGGGAGAGTCCCAACCGAGAGAGTCTCCTCAGTGATCATCGGTTCCAGAGTAGGGAGTTGTTCTGGGTTCGTCGATACCATGGCCTTGCAGAGTCAAAGCCCAGAGAGATCATGTTGTTGGCCTCTGCTAGAGGTGCCAGGGAATCCCGATTGATTATTACATCCTCCAGCTTGGCTATTTTCCAGTACTTGGTGGGGATTTGGGGATTGCAATTCTGCATGGGTGCCAAAAACTCACTAGGATCCTCGGGGAAGGCCGGTATAATGGATCTAGCCCTAGGTCTATTCGGGATTTGGTTCAAGGGTACAGCTTCAAGCTGAGCTCCCTCCCAGACCTCGCCGACTCTGCTGATTGCGAGCTTGAAGAGGTCCACAGACCTTTGGTCTTCGAAGAGGATCAGCTAGATTCTGCCTTGAAAGTACCCTGCATGATGGGTAATAGGGAAGGGTCCGGGGTGTTCTTTAAGTATCGGGAAGTAGCTTTTGAGTAGCACATTGCTAATCAAAGTCCACTTCGCCGGGACGTTCCCATCCACATCACCTCTATCGACAACAGTCAAAGTGGTCGAGACCTTCAGCACGTCGCGATAGGAGAGTTGTGTTTGGGATCCAGTGGAGATGCTATGAGATCGCGCTTTCTTAGAGGTGGATAGAAGTTCCTCAGTCGACTTCTGGCGCTTGCCGTCGTGCTCTTTACCGGATGAGTTTCCAAGGCTCTTGATTGTGCTTTCCGCCCAGTCAAGAGCCTTCTTCCTCCTTTCCCGGAGCTGATCTCTAGGTACGTCTCGCAATTTTTCCACTAGCTTGCTAGCTGCGCGACTTTGCTTGTAGCTCGTTTTAGGGACACTCAGGGCTGGGTTTCGAGGAGTATTCCTCAACCTATTATCACCTGAGGGTGCTGAACCAGGCTTTTGCTTATCGGCCACTGTCTTATCACCTTGCCTTTCATCAGTACTATCACTGCTCCTTGAGGGTGCTGGACCAGGCTTTCGTACGTGGGCCGATGTCGTAGCACTGCCTCCTGAAGGTGTTGGACGGGGCTTTTTGTACGTATGCCAATGTCCTAGCACCTTGTAGAGTGTCAGTCTTGGTACCGCTGTCAGAGGATGCTGGACCAGGCTTTGTGGGGGCCAATGTCACAGTACCTCGCCGAGACTCGGCAGATGTTTCCTTTTTTGTTATTATTCATGAGATCCCACGAGTAGCGGAGAAAGGGAATACCACCCCTGCGCAGAGATCCACAGCACGCAGGGGGGCAGCTAAATAATTCTGAGTGCACCAGGTACCCAGGATACTCCGTTTCCGACTGGGCTATTTTTGGGATGGGCCCCCAGCCAGGCTGATCTTCGGCACGGATCGTATAACACCTTGATCCGGCCCATTTGACCATTAAAATTTTGCATTAAAATCTCCTAGAACTATTTTTGTGCCAAAGCTGGGACATTGGGTATAGGCTCTGCCTGGGAGATCGTAGAATTCTTCTTTGAGTTGATCGTGCTTTCCTTCGGTTAGGGCGTGAGCGCATATCAAGCTAATGTTTCCAAATGTAGCTTTGATGCGGACTGTTATGAGGCATTGGCTTACATCCCGAAAGCTTAATACTTTTTGTCGGAGCCTTCCTTGAATAACGAATCCGCACTCTTATAAGCGCTGTTTGTCCTCCTTGTAGCAGTTCCCGTAGTAGATGTCGCAGTTTTTCATCCGTCTTTTGCCTGGTCTATGCCATCGTACTTCTTGGAGTGCGGATATATTTATCTGCTTTACAGCAGCTGAGGGTTTGCTCAAATTTATCGCCTGCATCCGGTCTGTTAAGGGACCTCACATTCCAGGTGCAGACTCTTAAGGCCTTTAGTCATTTGCCAGAGGTCGCCTTTTCGGAATGTAATTTTTAAAGTGATAGACCTGCCTGTTTGACACTTACAGGGTTGTCATTACCGAATTTACATTCCTGCCATTTACACGGTGCATCAGTCGTCAGCTTTGTATCCATCCGTATCCGAGGCTTGTGGTTGTTTCGAAACATGTGTTTTTTTCCGTGATAGGGATGTTACCCCTAAGCACAACTCCCAACCTGGAGAGCAAGGTTCCTCTTTCCCCAGGAACTAGGGGTTGGGTCGCTGCACACATTGGTCCGCTACCTGTGGGTGCCAGGGCAGGAAGGCCACGTGGAGGCTGTGTGTCAACTTGATTCGAGCAGGGACAGAGATCGAAGCTGGTGTTTGCCATGTTAAACGCGTTCAACTTCTTTGCTCTGTTTGCTCGCTTCCTCACCCCCTTCCTTTGTACATACATACATATGTTGTTTTGCAGTTTAAAAAGGTGAAAGCGTCCGATTTCTTTTTTAACCAACTGTACGTGCTTATGGGTATTTTTGTGATTCGGAGGAGGAAATGCCACGATTGAAACGAATGTACATACATATGTATGGAAACGGACGGAACAGTAATTATTGATTGCGAAGCTAAAGTTTCACTTCTCCACTTTGAGAACGTCCTAAGTGGGTACCAAGCAAATAAATAAACAAATCTCGATACAGACGACCAAGCACTTTGTTTTCGCGCTAGCTTCCGAGGCGCGAAGAATTCGTTCGAAAGCACACCCCAACCGTTGCCGTTGAAGGGCATAGCATATACGAATATAAGTGAAGCTTGTGTACGCTTTCCTAGCCTGTGATTGGCTTCTGATGTTATATGCCTACGACGTATCATGGTGTGCGAGCCTGAGGTCATACCGTCGAACCAACAGATCGTGTTAGATAGTCCCAGGCAGGGATTATCATTCTTGGTTCCTGGTCACAGATTAAGGTTATAGACGCATTCGATTGAATAAGTTCATACAAACGTACGTACATACACTACTTTGCACCTAGAAATTGATCGGACGTGCTCGGCTCCTTCGGCTTAGGGTTGTATCTTTGTCAGCAGTGTCAGTGATCTGTGTGTGCTATTCTGCTACTTTGGAAGAACAAATTAGAAATTTCGGTTGTAAAACCACAAGCTTGTGCTGATCTGACAAACAAAATGCAAAAGTTCCACAACGACGTTCTGTTTAGCGAGAGCCTGCCGCTGATGGATGAGCTGCGACATCAGGGAAAATTCTGTGATGTTACGCTGAAGGTGAGATCATTTCCATATACTACATACGGTCTTTTGGCTCATTGATCCTTAGGTAAATGATTAGGTGGAGGATCAGTCTTTCTGTGCTCATAGAATCATTCTGGCCGGAGCGATTCCATATTTCCATGCAATGTTCACCAACAACATGGCCGAGAGTCGGATGGAGGAGATCACAATGAAAGAGATTGGGGCCGGGTGAGTGGCAAGCCCGACTTATGAGAATTTCTTGTGTAATCACTTCCTCTCCTTGCGTTCCTAGTACTCTCAAGTGCCTGATCAGTTACGCGTACACTGCTACTGTTCAAATCGACAAGGAAAATGTTCAGAACCTGTTCGAGGGCGCGTCGTTTCTTCAATTGGACAAAGTGAGAGATGCGTGCGCCGATTTCCTCATCTCACAGTTTGCATACTTCTAAAACTTGTATTTCAAATCTTAAATGTGAATATTGCATTTTAGTTTCGACGCTCATGATGTCCTGTGCCTTCGTCAATGGGGCGACTCGTTGGATTGCACCAGGTTGGTTCAAGCTGCGGACATATACATCAGTAGGCATTTCTCGGAGATCGCGGATTCGCAGGAATTCCTCCTCCTTACTTCGGATCAATTTATTGAAATCATTCAGCGAGATGATTTGAATGTTCGCACTGAGGAAGTAGTATTTGAAGCTTGCTTGCGATGGGTAAAGCACAATAGAGAGGAACGATCGGTACAGTTTCCGGCGGTTTTATCGACAGTTCGTTTGCCAATGTTAACGCCGCTGTTTCTGGTCGACCATGTAGGCAACGAAGAGCTTGTTGAAACGTCGCCCGAGTGTAGGAAACTGGTTCAGGAAGCTATAAATTGCCATTTGTTCCCGGAACGAAGGCAACAATTGCAAAGTTTTAGGTAAGGTGGTGGGAAAGGTACTATAAAGTATATAAGTAAAATGTACATATTCCAGAACGCAACCTCGTACATATAAACAGATTTTTGTTGTGGGAAGAGAAGATGAGACTGCAACAGTCGATATATTTGACCCGTTGACTGGGGAATCAATGGAGAGTTTAGAGTTCCAAATAGAACTATGGTAAGTTCTATTGTAAATTAGATAACTGGCAGGTGTAGAGGCAAAGTAGGCCCATTTCCAGTGATATATGTATTTATCTGTATTATTCTCAGTTTATTGTGACTACGTCTTTTACAGGTCCAAAACGGGTGCGGCAGTTGATGAAAAGGTGTACCTATTTGATGATAATATGCTTATTTACGATTTCAAGGAGAAGAAATGGTCGAGGCACCCTTTTGTTACCCCGCTGCCAAGGTAATTGAACTTTGGAGTTTATTATCAAGTAATTCGAGTCTCAAGCGCAGTGGTTTTCGAATAAGATGTTTATGGTCAGTAGAACCGAAGTGGGCTTGGACCGGTGATGACACCAATAATTTTGTGGATGTCAGTTCGTTTTAGGGAGATTAGTCCCTTGGTCCCTAGGCCAGATTTGCCTAGTGGCGAGGCAGGTGTGACACTGGGCCTATCTCGAGTTCATCTCGGGCATGCCGAGGTTTGTAAGCTTAATGGCTGCTGGAGGTATACCTGCGCATGCCATGTTTGATTGTTGAGAAATCGCTGTGTCCTGCTACCCATAGGAGGATGTGTGTTATACTGTTCGGCCATCTCGTTAGGAGATAGTCGGCAGTCAAGGCTTACTTTTAAAGTGTACACAGGAGGTAGCACGACCGTCTGAATACCGTCATGGTTTGAGCATGCCTTACTTGTTGGCTAGTTTGAAAATAGGTAAAACCTAAAGAAATGTATTTTCATTTATGTCATTCCAGACTCCCAGCAGTTGCAGTGTTAGGTGATGATATCTACCTGTGTGGAGGGACCTTTAATAGCCAGCACCCCTCGAAGACAGCTGTTTAGCTGTTTTCATACAAAACCGTGCGGTTTGAAAAAAGTAATTTAACTCCAAACTGCCATTGAGGTCTCATCGCTCATCTTGAAATACTACTTCTAGGTTGCCGACATGCTGCAAGAACGCGAATGCGCAAATGCGGTCTCCCTTGACAAATTCGTTTATGTCCTTGGCGGTGATTTAGCAAATTCGGTTTTGGACTCGGTCGAACGCTATGATCCCGCAAGGGACATTTGGGAAAACGTGAAGCCAATGCTGAACAAACGTAGAGACTTTGGGACGGCAATATTGAATGGGAAATTGTACGCTTGCGGTGGCCATGACGGAAATTCGTACTTACAATCGGTTGAGGTATACGACCCGAACACGGACACGTGGAATTTAGTCGCACCAATGAATTGCAAGCGATCTGGTCGTGGTCTGGTTTCCTACGCCAACAAATTGTGGTTCATCGGTGGTAAGTGCTTTCACGACATTACAAATTCCATTCTAACACTGTTGTTGTTTAGGGTTCGATGGTAAAGAAAACCTCACTTCGGTTGAAGTCTATGATCCGAAGACTAACAAATGGACGTTTGCGACGCCAATGAATGTACCGAAAGAATGTATAATTGCGGGCGTCATTCCTGTTTAACTTCGTTATTGTCTTATTATTAAAATGAATTTTACGCGAATTGTGTGGTATTTTTTCGGTCTTCTCAGTGGAGCTCTATCTATACGGGACTGATTACTCAGCCGCCCGGTCTAAGGTAGGGCGTGTAAGTGTAAGTAAACGATCGTTAGGGCATAATATACGGTTGGGCATATAAGAGAAAGGACATAACAGCGACAAATGAAAGGGACACATTCGTGAGAAGGTTTTTTTGGGGACTGTTGTAGTACTTAGACCTATAGGGGAGGGCAGACGCCAGTTTCTCCCTGCTCAATTTAAGTTGACACAGCCTCCGCGTGGCATCCCCTGGATTGCTGCTCTGGCATCCGCCAGGTACCTAGTTAACCAATAATGTGGAGCAACCCAACCCGATTGTTCCTGGGGAAAGAAGAACCTGGCCCTCCAAATTGGGGGTTGTATTTAGGGGTAACACCCCTATCATGAAAAAAAAAAACTTGTGAAGCAACCACAAGCTTAAGATACGGATGGATACCTGACGACCCTTGCAAGCGGCTAAATGACTTGCGTCGAGGAGATGGAGAGATGCTACCTCAACAATCTGCATTTAAGCTAAATTCGGAACATCAGCTCAATATGTGTTCACGCTCCAACTGAAGAAGAGGATGATCGGCTCAAAGAAGACTTCTCGATCTCCTTGACGGAACCTATGCCCAATATCCCCAGCTAGGATATAAGTATAAGTAGTACTTCTGCTTAATGGGTGCTACAGTTCGGGGTGAACCTGAGCCTCAACAAACATGCCCCTCCAACTAGCACGATCT
This sequence comes from Eumerus sabulonum, assembly GCA_951905685.1. NCBI lineage: Eukaryota > Metazoa > Arthropoda > Insecta > Diptera > Syrphidae > Eumerus > Eumerus sabulonum. The sequence continues at coordinate 16,515,424 of OX645060.1, forward strand.
TTTGCGAGCCTTTTCCATTGCCGCACACCTAGTTGGCTGAGGTCCCCTTCCACCTGTGTGCGCCATCTTAAGTGCGGCCGTCCTCTGCTTCTTCGTCCATCGGGGTTGGATTCAAAGACTCTCCGGGCTGGAGCTGTGGTGTCCATTCGCTCTACATGGCCCAGCTATCTTAGGCGTTGAATCCGTAGACCTCTGACTAGACTCATGTCGCTGTACAGCCCGTAAAGTTCGTGGTTGAATCTTCTCCTCCTTCCCCCGTCTGCGTTTATAGGCCCGAAAATCACGCGCAAAATCTTTCTCTCGAACCGACCAAGGGCCTCCTCATCCGCTTTTGATAGTGTCCATGCTTCTGCGCCGTACAACAGGACCGGGATGATAACGTTCTTATATAGAGTCAACTTTGTCGTTCGGGAGAGGGCTCTATTACTCGGTGCCACCTGAGTCCAAAGATACAGCGATTGGCAAGAGTGATTCTGCATTTGATTGCGGAACTAATGTCGTTGTTCCAGGTCACTGCGGAGCCAAGGTAGACGAAGTCCTTAACCTCGAACATATATCTGCCTATACAAACGTTCTGGCCGAGACGTCGGTGTTGAGCGTCTTTTTCTGATGACAGCCTATATTTAGTTTTGCCCTCGTTTACTGCCAGACCAACTTTCGCCGCCTCGAACTCAATACTCGCAAACGCCTCATTGACATCTCGCTGTGATCTACCTATTATGTCAATGTCGTCGGCGTACGCAAGGAGCTGCGAGGATTTGAAATAGATTGTGCCTCTTGTATTGGCCAGTGATTTTTGCACAATCATTTCCAATATGATGTTGAAGAAATCACAGGACAGCGCATCGCCCTGCCTAAATCCTTTTTTGACATCAAAACTATCGGTAAGGTGTTCACCGATTCGGATGGAGCAGCGAGCATTCTCCGAAGTCATCCTGTATAGTCTGACGAGTTTAGCAGGTATGTCAAAGGTAGACATAGCGTTGTATAGCTCGTCTCTAATTACGCTGTCGTATGCGGCTTTGAAGTCGACAAATAGGTGGTGAGTGTCGACTTGAAATTCATTGGTTTTTTCCAGGATCTGCCGTAGTGTGAAGATTTGGTCGATGGTGGACTTCCTTAGCCTGAATCCTATCAGCTTATTTACAAAAGGCTCCAGGTGTTCACACAAAACGGCAGAGAAGGCGATGTAGGCGATGTTAAGGAGACTTATTCCTCTGTAGTTGGTGCAATCCTTTCTTGTGGATCGGGCCTACGATGCTGAGACTCCATTCCTCGGGCATGCTTTCCTCTGACCATGTCTTACAGATGAGCTGGTACATGCTCCCAACCAGGTCATCCCCAGCTGCCTTGAAGAGCTCAGCAGACAGTCCGTCTGCGCCAGCAGCTTTATTCGACTTGAGCTTCGATATGGCAATCTTAACTTCGTCGAGGTCAGGGGGACAGAATTCTCTGCGGTCTCCGTCCATTAGAAATGGATCATTCTGCCTGACAGCGGTATATTGACTAACATCGCCGTTATACAGTCTGCAGATGTGGTTTTTCCATATTCTCAGCATCGACTGCGATTCTACTACTAGGTGTCCGTTCTCATCCCTGCAGGCTTCCGTTCTGGCTTTATAACCTTGGCATGTTCGCTTAATCTGTTGATAAAACTTTCGATCGTCACGCCTGCAGTAACACCTCTCCAAGTCCTCAATCGCGCGCTTCTCGTGCTCTTTCTTCTTTCTTCTGAGAAGCTTATGCTCCTCCCTTCTTTTTAACTCGAGCTGCTCTTGTTCTTTTATGCAGCGAGGCCTTATATGCATTCTGCTTCGCTGTATGAATCCTCCTGCACTCGTCATCGAACCAGGTATTTCTTCGTGGTGGAGCCTTGAAACCCAAACCTTCGGATGCAGAGCTTTTCAGGGCTTGTTTGCAAAGGCTCCACTGCTGTTCTATTGATAGCGTGGAGGATTGAGGTGTATTGGAGAGCTTAAGGGAGACGCGATCGGTAAAAGCACGAGCGGTTTCTGGCGATAGTAGCTTTCCGACGTCATAACTTTGTATTCTTACTCTACTCCGTTGCGTTCGTGATATCCGTAAGCGCATCATGGCTACTACAAGATAGTGGTCCGAGTCGATGTTAGCCCCTCGGAAAGTTCGAACATCAAGAATAGTGAAGGAGTGTCGGACGTGGATCGCGATGTGATCAATCTGGTTGGTAGTCGATTGATCAAAAGACCGCCAGGTGCCTTTGTGTATATCGAGGTGCGAGAAGCGCGTACTGCCTAGAAGGAGATTTCGCCCCGTAGCAAGATCAATCAGCCTGTGTCCGTTATCGGAGGTGGTGTCGTGTAGGCTATGTTTGCCGATGACTCGTTCAAATACAATTTTGATGTCATAGCTGGGACATTGGGCATACGTTCTGTCTAGGACATCGTAGAACTCATCTTTGGCTGAGTCATCCTAGTCTTCCGTGGGGGCGTGGACGCAGATCAGGCTGATGTTAAAAAGGTTAGCTTTGATATAGATTGTTATGAGGCGTTCGCTCACATGCCGAAAGCTTAGGACTTTTTGCCTTAGTCCACCTCGAACAACAAATCCGCATCCAAACAATCGTTGCCCTCTCCCCCTATAGCAGTCGCCGTAGTAAATATCGCAGTTTTTCATCCGCTTTATACCCGGTCCATTCCATTGCATTTCCTGGATGGCGGTGATGTCCACTTTATAGCGGTCTAGGGCGTCCGCAAGTTGTTCGGCTGCACGTGGCCTGTTTAGGGACCTAACATTCCACGTACAAAGCCGAAGATCATTGTCCTTTTTCCGATTTTTGCAAGGGTCGTCAACATAAATCCGGCCCGTTATCTGCGTGGCTTGTGTTTCGGAGTTTGTGTTTTTTTTTACGGTTACGGCTTACTAGGCCGTAGCTCAACCGACTAATCCTGTTTTTTTTTGGCGCAGGAGGCTCGCCATTCGCCCTTCCCCGTCTGCAATTTCCATAGGAAATCTCCAGATGGCACCACGAGGAGGTGGGGATAGGACTAACTAACAGTTCCGCAAGATGTTCGACTGCGGTGGCTCTTCTCGCTTTTTAGCAGGCCAGCATCCGTCGGATAGATGCTACCCCTACGAGGCCTTTGTTAGTCCTTTGCCGTATAGGAATTACTTTTTCTTGGCTTATGAAGCGAATTTGAACCATAAACCTTCCGCTCGGCGGTCGATGATGTTAACCACTGCACCGCGGCCACCCCACGGTCACTTTAGTTTTTCGTGAGAAGGCTCTACTATTCAGTTGCCTCTTGAGCCCGAAGAAACAGCGGTTGGCATAAGTCATTCTGCTCTAATCTCATCGCTGAGGGTGCCGTGGCGCAATGGTTAGTGTTTGGGACTCGGACGCACGATGAGCGAGTTCGAATCTCGATAACACCAACGCCATCGACTGTTTATGTCGTGACTTCCCTCCTCGGCGGCGTACTGGCAAAACCCCCCGTAGTTTACATTCCAAGAAAAAGCTTCTGTAGGTCCCTTGTATATATACATATTTATATGTTGGCGTTACAGTCCATGAAGAACCAAAGCCGAGCTTCTCTCAATCACCCGTGTTGTGTGTGATTTATTTTTCACATAGATGAAGCCGATTCCGAACGGCGTGAATTGGTCCCTTTCCCCTATGTGAAAAGGGAGATCGTGCCTCTTGGCCAATGAATCCCGGAATCACATGACAGTGCGTCGCTGTGTCTAAATCTTTTTTTTGACATAGAAGGTCTCGGTTAACTCTTTACCGACCTTAATGGAGCAGCGAGAATTCTCCATTGCCATCCTACACAACCTAACGAGCTTGGCAGGGATGTCAAACAAAGCATGGCTCTATATAGCTCGTCCCTATGGACACTGGCATATGCGACTTCAAAATCAACGAAAATGTGATGTGTGTCGACTTGAAATCCATGGGTCTTCTCCAAGATCTGCCGCAGTGTGAATATTTGGTCTATCGACCGATCAAATTGTCCACGAATGGTTTCAGGTGTTCACACAGCGTGGCAGAGAAGATCTTATACGCGATGTTAAGGAGACTTATCGACCTATAGTTGGCGCAGTTATAGGGGTCTCCTAGACTTCAGTTTTGATATCGCTATCTTAACCTCGTCTAAGTCGGGTAGACGGAATTCTCTCTCATCTTCGTCCAGTGTGAATGGTACGTTCTGCCTGACAGCGGCATCTTGACCATCTTCGCCGTTATACAGTCCTCCGAAATAGCCTTTCACATTCTCTGCATCGACTGGGATTCGACAACGAGGTGTCCGTGTTCATCCCTGTAGGCTTCCTCGCTGGCTTTATAAACTTGGCATGTTCGTTTTACTCTTTGGTAGAAAGTTTGAACATCGTTCCTGCAATAACATCTCTCCATCTCCTCGATCGCGCGTTTTTCCTTCTGAAAAGCGCATCTTCTCCCTTCTTTTCCGCTCATAGAGCTCACGAGCAGCTATCGTTCGTCGATGCAACGTGGCCATGTAAGCACTCTGTGTTTCTGCATGACCTGTCTATACTCGTCCTCAAATCAAGGGTGTCTCCTAGGTGGTGGCTGGAAACATCAGAGACATCATCCCTGACGGCGCTTTGACAACGTCTCCATTGCTGTTCTACTGTTCTATGTGCAGTATCCATCGGCTCCTGAGGGACCTTGAGGGACGTACGATCGGCGAAGGTCCTGACGGTCTCTTGCGATTGCAGCTTCCAGATGTAAAAATTTGATGGTCCTACTCGACTTCGCAGTGTTCGCGATATCCGCATACGTACCTTGACTGCAACAAGGTTGTGATCCGAGTCAACATTGGCTCCTCGGAAGGCTCGGACATCCAAGAAGCTGGAGGAGTGTTTCGCGTCGATCGCAATATGATCGAATCGATTAACATTCGGACATTGACCGAATGTTCTATCTAGGAAGTCATAGAAGTCATCCTCGACTCTGACTTTTTCTTCTGTGGGGGTGTGAATGCTTTGATAGCTTTGATGCGGATTGTTATGAGGTGTTCGCTCACCTGCCGAAAGTTAAGGAATTTTTGCCTAAGTCCACCTCGAACTACAAATCCGCATCCAAATAGGCGTTGTTTGTTCTCCTTGTAGCAATTTCCGTAGTATATGTACATATGTCACTGTTTTTCATCCTCCTTTTAGCAGTTTAGGGCGTTTTAGGGAACCTAACATTCTAGGAGCACGACCAATACTCCTGTCCTTTTATACGTTTGCGGGGGTCATTAATATGTAGTCTATCCGTTAAATCCGAGGCTTGTAGTTGTCTCTGAGTTTCAATTTTTTTGGTTACGGCTTACTAGCACGTAGCCCACACGTCTAAATCTGTTTGTTGCCGCATGAAACTAGCTACTTGCCCTTCCTCGTCTGTAATTTCCAAAGGAAATCTGCAGACGGCACCAAGGTGTGGCAAGGTGTTCGTCTGCGGGGGCTCTTCTCGTTTTTTAGCAGACCGTCGAATATATGCTACCCCTACGAGACCCTTGTCTTTTGTCATCCAAGTAATTCAAAAACAATCAAAAATTAAAACATAATTTCACATTTTTGAGGTGTTTGAGGTGTCTGTCCTTTTTTTTTTTTTTTAAATAATTTGCGCGCACTCAAGGTCTAATAACCTTATTATGTCGGCGACACAGTGCGAGCAGAAGGTAGAAAGGAAGAGGAATAGAGGAGATGCCGATGGACATTGATCTTAAATGCTTGCATGTTGCATTGAGGGGGGAACACCGAATCCGGCAGGGAGTTCCAGATTCGTGTGGTTCGGTTAATGAAAGATTCTCTATATTTGACAGTACGTCCGAAAGCGGGCTTCAGAGTATATTGGTGAGCATTCCTAGAGAGACGTGTATTGCGGGAGAAATGTTGAAGGGGCGGAATGCAACTGGCTATTTCATCAGGCATTTTTGGTGGTAGTAACGATAAAACAGGGAGAGGCAGGTAAAATTCCTGCGGTGTTCCAGCGAGTCTAATGTTTTGGTAATGCTGGAGTCACCTATCAGTTTTATGGCTCGTTTTTGTATTCTGTCTAGTAGGTGCAATGAGGTCTTGGAAGCACCGGACCAGACATGAGCGTTAAACTCTAATTTGGAGCGAATGAACGCCTTATAGATTGTAGCCAGGTCTAAGGGTGAGAAATATTTCTTGCATCTGTATAAGAATCCTAGGCATTTCGCAGCATTCCTGGCGACACTGAATATATGGTCGCTCCAATTAAGATTGTGAGCAACACTCATACCCAGGATGGAAAGCTTTTCAGTTTCTGAGATGTAAGTGCCATTTATGGATAATGGCTGCGGGTTAGTTATACGCTTTAAGGAAAAGAGACAGCATTGTGTCTTGGATGCATTCAATTCCACTCTATTGTTTTTACCCCTTTGGATGATGCTGTCGATATCGGAATTTAATGAGCTTAACATACGCTGCCGCTCATTATCTACAACCGAAGTGCAGGGTCGTAAACTGGTGAACGAATATGAGAAGCTGACTGTCGTCAGCGAAGGAGTGAATTGGATTAGAAGTAACAGACAAGAGATCATTTATAAAAATAAGAAAGAGTGTCGGAGACAAAACGGAGCCCTGGGGAACACCAGCATTTACAAAGTGAGTATCAGACTTGAATCCGTCCAAGACAACTTGAATTGAACGATTCGAAAGGTAGCTTCTAATCCATTGAAAAAGAGACTCATCGATCCCAAGAGCACGCATTTTCGACAAAAGGGCTTCGTGCCAAACCCTGTCAAATGCTTTCGAAATATCCAGTACAACAATTTTGCTTTCACCTGCTTGGTGAAGCGAGTGATTCCACTTTTCAGCGAGATATGCCATCAAATCACCAGTGGATCTGTTGCTGCGGAAACCGTATTGGCGGTCATTGAGGAGTTTCCGTGATTCAAGATATTTCATAAGCTGACGGTTAATCAGCGTTTCCATGACCTTGGAAAGAAGGGACGTTAGTGCAATGGGTCGGTAGTTGGAGGGAGAAGATGATTCGCCTTTTTTGGGTATAGGCTGGACAAATGCTGTTTTTCACCTACTCGGAAAGAGCCCAGTGGTGTAGGAAAGATGAAAAAGCTTACGCAGTGGTTTTGCAAGCGTAGAAGGACACCTCTTCAGAACTATTGGGGCAATACCATCTGGACCAGCGGATTTGTGTATGTCGAGGTCTTTAAGAACCCTTGTGACTGTACGAGTGCGGAAGTGGATTAGTCCCATGGTGGAATTGACGCGCTCTAGTACAGGCGGAGACAAAGTACAAGCTGGCAGCTGAGAACTGGTTGCGAAATGGGCAGCAAGTAGGTTAGCTTTGTCTAAGGGGGTGACAGCTGGAATCTCATTGTGGATGAGCGTCGGTATAGACGACTTAGTTGAGTTTTTTACGTTTCTTACAAACGACCAGAAACTTTTGCTACCTTTGGGACATTGAAGGATTTTACGCCTTAATTTTTGGTCGGATTGGAATTTAGTCCGTCGAATGTGGGTGTTGCAGTCATTTCTGGCGCGTATGTACTTTTTTCGGTTTTCCTCAGAACTGTTTGCCTTGGAGGCCCGAAAACTCAGCTCCCTGAGCCTAATAGCCTCTTTGCAGCTCGAGTCAAACCACGTATTATCCTTAGGTCTGGTGCTTTTGGTGCTGGTGCCTGGTGCTTGCTGGGAATAAAATTTGCCATGCCGATTCGGATAATGTTTACGATAATATCAGTTGCGGCGTCCACGTCGTTGTCGAGGAAGCACAACGACCAGTTAAAGATCCGAAAGAAGTTGTTAAGGCCGCACCAGTTGGCTTTCTCTTATAGCCATAGTGTTCTCTTAGGAGCTTTTTCTTTAACTGGATGGTGGGAGTTCGAGACTTTTGCTGATATCATGCAGTGGTCAGACGAGCCTAGGGCTTCCAATACATCGATCGTGTATTTGTCAGGCTGAGAGGTAAGAAACAAGTCCAGTGTGTTGGCGGTATGACCAGCAACATCGGGGATACGTGATGGCTCATTCACAAGTTGAGTTAGTTGATTTAACTCAGCAAAAATTTCAACATACCTTCCTTCGGATGTTGTCTGTCCAGAATGTCGAAGCCACTGAGAATCGTGTACATTGAAATCGCCCGCTAAAACGATTTCAGTGCGAGGGAACAGGGAAACAATTCATTGGATGGAATCAGACAGTGCGTCGAATGCATCAAATGTTGCATTCCTGTCTAGATTGGGGCTTCCATAAAGAAAACAGTAGTGAATGGAGTGCTTACGGAATATGAATTTAAGCCATATGAAATTAAATTCCGGGGTGGATGTTTGGCTATACTATGGAAGTAACTGGTAAGCAATATCACTACGGACATAGATGGCGAGACCACGGCGAGAAACGAATAATGGCACTAAGCTATATCCAGGAAGACTGAAATCCGAAGGATCAGACTTTTCATCGACCTGTGTTTCACAAAGTGCCAAAACAGCCGGTTTGCGGCGAGAGAGATGGAGATGGAGATGGCCAAGTAATTCTTCCGTAACCCACGAATATTGCAGAACTGCACACAGAAATCCCTCATCAATGCAAACTACAAAACATGTATAGATACAAAACCGTTAAGGCGGAGACCGCTTAAGTGGAGCTCTATAGCCGGATTTGCAAAAACAAACTATCATAGGTGTTATGCCCTTACGACAGTAAAATTTGCTCCACCAGCAAAGAACAACACACGCAACCCGCTACGCGTCGGTTGCGTTAGCACTCAATCAGTGAGTGTGTTGAGTGCAACCACTGTCACGAGAGGGGAAGGGGGACAGGTAGGAGTACGGCCCAGCGCTGTCTGTGGCATGGCATCGTAGCTCCTTTTTTGTTTTTTTTTTTTTCAAGCTAACATGATCCAAATGGTTCTTAGCTCAGGTGTTTCAAGGTTATTAGCTCTTTTTGTTAGCTGTGGTAGGATCCTTAGAATAATGGGTAATGTATCGGTTCTCGTCCGATCACAGCAATCATCCAGCATCGGGCGCGGTCAGTACTTAGATGAGGAACCGCTTGGGAACATCGCGTGTTGTTGGCATCAAGCCGCCTTTTTGCTGTCGCTCCATGTAACTCAGGGTAAGGAAACGCACACTCATGTGCAGCTCATAAACTGCTCACGTGCGTGAGCAATTTCGATTGCTGAAAGTTTCTAATTTAGACTTTATAGAAAATGAAGCCTTCTTAGACTAAAATAATATAAAAAAAATGTTCAAGTGAAATGTTACCATGTTTTATCATTCTGCAAACAACTCCCGGGCAGTAAAACAATTAATTTTGGCTCACGATCACGAGTGTGTGCATGTATAGAAACTCACCCCATGTGCGCACTACACATGTGCGTTAAACAGAACCCACCCTACCGAGTGCACATAAGTGTGCGTTCTCTTTAACGAACATATTGTTACGAAATTTAATCCCACACCGAATAGAGTTCGTATCACTGGATTGCGATAAACTACAATTGTCCACTCTTTATTAAAACACTCGCTTTTCTTATTTCTCCTCAGATCAACTATCTGAGTACTTCACCACTTTTATTTATTGTTACACTTAATTACACACGCAAACCTTAACCAAAAGCTTTTATTTTCACACTGGTTTATCGACCGAACACACTGTATACAGACTTGTCACACGCTAGTCACTTCCGTAAACTGAATGAATCCCGAGGGAGAGTTGTTGCGTACAAATACCCACCAAAAACCTTTTCCGCTCCATCCCTCCCTCTCCCGTATTTCTACCCATCATTTTGGTCCGTTGCTCTCTTTTGAGGGTGGCCTCGGTGCATACGCGGATCAGGAGGATCATGCGGTATCGTGGTCCGACTCTCTTGAGGGGGCAACAAAGCAGGTAATACCGGACGGACGATCCGACAGCAGGGACGGACGGTCCCCAACGCCGACAGCAGGGACGGACGGTCCCCAAAACTGACAGCAGGGACGGACGGCCCACAACAGGGACGGACGGTACCCATCGAGACCAGCAATCACGACAAGGGCGAAGGCCCCACCCTAACCAAATAATTGTTTGAGCAAAAGAAGAATGTCACCCCAATCAGTAAAGTGTCGTCTAAAAGCAAATGAATGTTGAAACCCCAAAAGAATTGTAAACCCAAAAAGTAAATTGTTGTCTCGCCCCTATATGTTCTAACAAAAACATTGTAAATTGCAAGGGCTTCGATAATTACAAGTCCCTCGAAGACAAAATAGTGCTTGAGTGCACCTAGACCACCGGGTTATTCGAGGGAGACGTTTGACTTTAACTTTAATAACTTTTAGTACAACCGGAGTGGTGAATGCTTCCGTTACCAAAGACAACAACCTCTCCCAACCGAAGTTGAATGAAGTGAGTGTGGAGGCTATTGGAACTCTGGAGATGATTCCCTTTGTCGGAGTCTACACGAGGGCTATCTGACGAGGGCTAAAATAAGTGTAAAAGAGAGGGTAAGTGAAACAGAAATACATTGGCACAGTCACGCGCGGGTTGCTACTTCGTGGGTTTTTTTTGACATTTCCTTATCTCCTTTTCTTTGTTTGGCGATGTCGCTTCACTCCTGTTTCTGACTTGAAAGTGTACGTTTGGATACCATTCTTACTTTTCAAACATCACCACCGGCAACGAAATTGAAATGTGAAGCGAAATGTCAAGAAACAGGCACGCGCAGAAAAGCTCCGTGTGGACGCGTCCTCAAATTGGAACGTAGGTTCAAAAGAAAAAGGCGCAAAATGAAAGCCCTCGTGTAGACTCCGACTTTGTTCCGATAGCCAAATGGACTGGGGCGAATTCTCACACACCACCTTAGGCTTCAACCGCCAAAAGGACAGGGGGCGGCGAGAAAGCCAGTAATTTATTTCAATTGAAGAAAAAAGGGAAGTAAAGAATCCCAAAAATTAAATAGAAAATAAGTGTGAAGAGAAATCACCATATTGGATTAAACTCGCCAGACCCGGGAGTTTAACCCAAAATAAAGATGGCCGAATTCGCCCCAAATGTGTGTGTGTGGCGTGTGTGCGAATCGGTTGGAGGGGTAGACGGGAAGGTAACCCGTACGAACATATTCAATTGGAGAAGAACTATCGAGGCAAAAAGACGGTCGGTGAGTGGATAGTGGCCACCACCTGAGAGACAAAGAACAAAGGCGAGAGAACAAAAGAAAACAAGGAAAAGGCAGAGGCAATAAAAAAAAAAGGAAGGGAAGAAACGAGGAACACAAAAGACGTGAAGCGGAGGCAATAGACAGGAAGCGTTTAAAAGGGAGGAGTAGCCGAAGCATTCACTAGTCCCCGGGAAGTATTTCTTTCATACATTACATTTGTTTTTTTTTCTATCCCTCGAATTACCTGCTAATCCCCAACCCCTAAAAATCTGATCCCGTTTTGGGAATCGCGTGCCGAGCACCCCGCAGTCAATAAGAGGAAAAAGATAAAACCCTCAATAAAGTGTCCCCCCTCATTCCCAAAAGAAGCTGGTCGTTTCCCGTTTAGTTTTCGTAGTTTTCACAAAACTACGTGGCGCCCTATACATCCCGACTACCGAATCCCCGAACCCATCCCCCAGGAGCTAGCCGTGTGCGCACTGAACGCTCGCACCCCAGCTATTGTGTCAATCTGACACGCGCTTATATAGCTCTCGGTCCACCTTCTCGAATGTTCGCCGTCGGAAGTTCCCCTTCGGAAATCTCTGGAATGCTCTGGCATTCGGCATTATGCCGTTTGAAAGCTTTCGAACTTCGACAGCGAAATTCGAACTTAACCGTCGGTTTGTGTCTCCGCAACACCGCCCTCCTACTAAACTTGTTCGTCTTCGAACAAGCGATTGGATTCTTCTCCGTAATATGGCGCTAACCTCTCTACGTGGACAATCTTGTACTTCGCCCGTCTGTTTCCCGTCTGCTGTATTCGGTATACCGCGTCATTGAGCTTCTTGATGACCTCATATGGCCCGTCCCAGGCTGATTGCAATTTGGGGCACAAGCCTTTTTTTCGTTGTAGGTTGTACAGCAATACCAATTGTCCTGTCTCGAAACTAGAAGAGTTCGCCCTTGAGTCGTACCTCGCCTTCATTTTATCGCTGACCAAGTTCAGTCGCTCCCGGATGAACTGATGGATGGAGTTCAGCTGTTCCTTCTTTTCAGTTACGAAGTCTTCCCTGCCGCTAGTTGTCGGTAGTACCACGCCGAACTTCAAGTCCGATGAGAGTCGAAGATCGGTTCCAAAAATGGCTTCAGCTGGTGTTATTGGCGTTGAATTGTGCTGTGCCGAACGGTCCAACGACGACTTTTCTCAAATATTCCTACAGCGTCCGGTTGAACCTTTCGACCATGCCATCAGATTGTGGGTGTAATTGTGTTGTCCGTGTCTTTCTGATACCTAGCATGTCGCAGAGTTCTTTGAACACCGAGGACTCGAAGTTCCTTCCTTGATCTGAGTGCAGTTCCATTGGTACTCCATAACGCGCAACCCAGTTGTTGACGAATGCATCCGAAATGGTTTTGGCTTCCTGGCTCGGGATGCAAAACACCTCAGGCCACTTGCTGAAGTAATCGATCACCACCAGCGCGTATTTGTTTCCAGCGTTGCTCGTTGGGAATGGGCCTGCGATGTCCATGGCGAAGCGTTCGAACGGTGCTCCAACATTGTACTGCTGCACATTTCCTCGAGTTTTTCTAAGCGGCCCCTTTGCTTTCGCACACTTTTCACACCTGCGAATGAAACGCGTGACCGATTCATGGCATCCTACCCAGTAGAAACGTCTCTTGATCTTTTCAACAGTCTTGTTAATACCAAGATGACCCCCACTTGGTCCCTCGTGGTATTCTCGGATGACCTCGTCGATTTGTTCTTTTGGAATTACCAGCAGATCGTTTACAATGTTCCCGTCCTCACTTTCCCAACTGCGGTAGAGGCAACCGTTCTTCAGCTTCAAACTCTGCCATTGAGCCCAGTAAGCTTTCACGATAGGGCTTTCACTGGATATTTGCTGCCAAGTTGGTCGAAAACCTCGTTCTTGGTAGTCGATGATGACTGCCAGATCGGCATCTTCTCGCTGCTTTCTTCCGACCTTCTCGACAGTCCAGGAATCTTCTGTCAGCACTTGGAAACGACGGTTGTCGGTGACCTGTTCCTTGGTCTCGGCACGTGAACAATGTTTCCATTCAACATCGCAAGGTCGCCTCGATAATGCATCCGCATTTCCATGACTGCTTCCCTTCCGGTGTTCGATACTGAAGTCGTAACTCTGGATTCTCTCTATCCATCTAGCAAGCTGGCCTTCTGGGTTTTTGAACTGCAGCAGCCACCTCAACGCTGCGTGGTCCGTCCTGAGATGAAAAGCTTGGCCATAGAGGTATTTGTGGAAATGCTTGACACAGTCAACCACGGCTAAAAGCTTCCTCCTAGTTACACAGTAGCTCCTCTCCGGCTTCGATAGGATCCCACTGTAGTAAGCGATGACCCGTTCTCGCCCGTCAATCATTTGAGAGAGTACTCAGCCGATTCCATGTCCGCTCGCATCGGTGTTCAAAATAAACTTTTCTAGCGGGACAGGATGTGCAAGAATCTGCGCACTGCAGAGCAATTCTTTCAGGTGAATGAACGCTTCCTCCTGCGGCTTCTCCCACTTGAATGGCCAATTCTTTTTGGTGAGCTCGTGCAAACTGCTGGCGACGTTTGCAAATCCTGAGACGAATCGCCTGTAATATGTGCAAAGTCCCAGGAATGACCTTAACTCATGAAGATTCTTCGGCCGCGACCTTTCCTTAACCGCCGAGATTTTGTCTTCGTCTGTATGGACTCCTTCTGCAGTAACCACATGTCCCAAGTACTTCACCTCGTTTTGGAAGAGCGAACATTTTGGGATACGAGGATGCTGGGGCACTCCAATGTGGGAGCCAGCGCATGCCCCTCTGCACTGACTCGTTTTAGTTTAACGGATTGTTAGGTGCACCTTTTGCACCTCCACGTTCGCGTTCACTCCCTTGGTCTCTTTTTGGGGCACTAGACCTCGAACGCTTTCTTCACAGACGGCAGTTTCTCGCAATATGCCCCTGCTGGTCGCAGATGTAGCATCTACCCGGGAATGAACCACTCCTACTCGCCGTTGTTGTTCTGGAACTATCCTGGTCTTGAGATATGCACCGTAGTTTTAAGGAAAGGCGCTGGCAACTGTCTCCTTGAAAGAAGTGTTCGGCAGGAGAATCAAGCTTCGTTGCGTATCGGGGTCCCTTAGCCCTTGGATGAAAGAATCCGTTTTTAGTTTCTCCACCACATCAATTGGAACATCCGCGTAGGCAAGATGGGATAGCCTCTCGATGTCGGCAGCATACTGTTGGATGATCTCGTTTTCACGCTGCGTGCGTCCTTTAAGTTCCAGCTTGTGCATCTCCTGCATGTCCTCACTGCCGTGTCTTCGATGAAGAGCTTTCCATATGGCTGTGTAGTTCTTTCTCAGGGTCTCCGGGTTGTCTGTAGTACATCAGCTGCTTCGCCTTTAAGCGAGATGACTAGGGCGGCCACACGGCCTTCTTCTCCCCATTGATTCCGTTCCGCTGTTGTCTCAAATTGGAGATGTTAAATGCACTCGTGACGTCGAAGTTGGGAGCTGTGAATTTCGATGCTGCAGTCGATACGATTCCTTGATGCCGAACGTTCTGGATAGTTTCCCCCCCTCTATTCCGGATACAGACACGAAATTGAGAATCATTTTATAGCACTCACATGGCTGTGGAGAATGATCCTTAATTTGATAATGCAATACGTTACGTTGTGGGGTAAATTCAATAATACTTACTTACTTTGATGGCGCTACAGTTCGGGGTGAACCAGGGCCTCAACCAACAAGCCTCTCCAGCCGGCCCGATCTTCGGCCAGCCGCTTCCAGTGCCGCACCCCCAGTTGGTTGAGGTCCCCTTCCACCTGTGCGCGCCACCTTAAATGCGGTCGTCCTCTGCTGCGTCGTCCCTCGGGGTTGGAGTCGAAGACTCTTCGGGCCGGAGTGTTGATGTCCATTCGCTCTACATGGCCAAGCCATCTTAGACGTTGGATCCGAAGACGTCTAACCAGGCCGATGTCGCTGTACAGCCCGTACAGTTCTTGGTTGAATCTCCTCCTCCATTCCCCGTTTACACAAACGGGACCAAAGAATGCACGCAGAATATTCCTCTCGAAACGTCCAAGAGCCTCTTCATCCGCTTTTGATAACATCCAAGCCTCAGCGCCGTAGAGGAGGACCGGGATGATTAAGGTTTTGTAGAGGGTTACCTTAGTTTTTCGAGAGAGGGCTCTACTACTCAATTGCCTCTTGAGCCCGAAGAAGCAGCGGTTGGCAAGAGTTATTCTGCGTCTTATCTCAGCGCTGTTGTCGATGCTGCTTGTCACTATCGAGCCAAGGTAGACGAAGTCCTTGACTACTTCAAAAATATAGCTGCCGAAGGTGACGTTCTGACCAAGACGTCGGTGTTGTGCGTCTTTCTTGGATGACAGCATATATTTGGTCTTGTCCCCATTTACCCTTAGACCCACTTTCGCCGCTTCTGCTTCAATGCTTGTGAACGCCTCATTGACGTCTCGCTTTGTTCGTCCAATAACGTCAATGTCATCTGCGTAGGCAAGCAATTGTGTGGACTTGAAGTAGATCGTACCTCTTGTATTGGCCGCAGAGTACCGCACGGTCTTTTCAAGAATAATGTTAAAGAAATCACATGACAGTGCGTCACCGTGTCTAAAACCTTTTTTAACATCAAAGGGGTCGGTTAGTTCACCTCCGACCTTAATGGAGCAGCGAGAGTTCTCCATAGTCATCCTGCATAGTCTAACGAGTTTGGCAGGAATGTTAAAACATGACATGGCTCTGTATAGCTCGTCTCTATAAACACTATCATACGCGGCTTTAAAGTCGACGAAAAGATGGTGCGCGTCGACCTGGAATTCATGGGTCTTCTCCAAAATCTGCCGTAGTGTAAATATTTGGTATATCGTGTATTTTCCTGGCCTGAAACCACACTGGTTGGAATCAGATTGTCCACGAACGGTTTCAGGTACTTACACAGTACGGCAGAGAGGATCTTGTACGCGATGTTCAGGAGGCTTATCCCTCTGTAATTCGCGCGTCATGGTCTCCTTTCTTATGGACCGGGCAAACGATACTGAGATTCCATTCATCGGGCATGCGTTCTTCCGACCATATCTTGCAGATGAGTTGGTGCATGTTCCTAACCAGCTCATCGCCAGCTGCTTTAAACAGCTCCGCGGGGAGTCCGTCTGCTCCAGCAGCTTTATAAGACTTAAGTTTCGATATCGCTATCTTAACATCGTCGCATTTCCAGCAACTGCTTAACGAGCATGACCAAGAGAGAGTGGTAGGGACCGAGGAAATCCCAACTCCAGCCGCTGAAGTAGTCCTCCCACCCAGCATCGAAGAAGTCGGCACAGCAATTCAGAAGCTGAAGAACAACAAGGCCGCAGGCTCAGATGGCTTGCCATCAGAGCTCTTCAAGGCTGGCGGCGATGTTCTGGTAGGAAGCATGCACCAGATCATCTGCAGAATTTGGGAAGATGAAAGCATGCCCGACGACTGGAATACCAGCCCTATATGCCCCATCCACAAAAAAGGCGATCCTACCTCTTGCAAGAACTATAGAGGTATATCCCTGCTCAATGTCGCATACAAGATCCTGTCCAGCGTATTGTGTGAACGTCTAAAACCATTTTGCATCGCACTAATCGGCAGCTACCAGTGCGGCTTCCGGCCCGGCAAATCACCTGTAGACCAAATGTTCACACTTCGACAAATCCTGGAAAAGACCAACGAGTTTCGAATCGATACACACCATCTTTTCATCGATTTCAAAGCCGCATACGACAGCATTCATCGTGAAGAACTGTTTGGGGCGATGGCCGAATTCGGGATCCCGGTAAAACTGATCCAGTTGTGTCGCGGCACGCTGAAAAATACGCGATGCACCGTGCAACTCGGTTCATGGACCTCGGAACCATTCGAAGCATACACCGGATTTCGGCAAGGAGATGCTCTGTCATGTGACTTCTTCAACCTGGTGCTGGAGCAGATAGTGCGACGGGCAGGCGTCAACAGGGAAGGCACTATCTTTTACAAGTCCATCCAGCTGCTAGGATACGCGGATGATATCGACATCATCGCGTGTTCTCGCCGTGGCATTTTGGAAGCATTCACGGCAATTGAAGAACAGGCGAAACGAGTTGGTCTTAAGATCAATGATGACAAAACGAAATACATGCTGTCAAGCAAAAGCCAATCCATCGCTCACCACCTGGGACAAAATATAACAATTGACAGCTACAATTTCGAGGTAGTTAAGGAGTTTGTCTAGCCCGGGGCAAACGTAAATTCCACAAATGACACCACAGTGGAGATCCGGCATAGAATCGCCCTTGGCAACCGCTGATACTTCGGCTTGTCCAAACAACTGGGTTCAAAACTCCTCACTCGAAAGACCAAAGTCAAGCTGGACGATAAGCAGGACAGCGGATCTGATTTTGGGTTCTTTCGAAAGAAAAATTCTGCGCCGGATATTTGGTCCTGTCTGTGAGGAAGGTGAATGGAGAAGAAGACACAACCGCGAACTCTACGAGCTGTACCAAGATGTGGATGTAGTCCGAAAGGCAAGGATCCGTCAACTACACTGGCTCGGTCACATCGAGCGCATGGACATCAACGCTCCAGCTAAGAGGGTCTTCGACTCCGATCCTCCTGGTTCGAGAAGAAGGGGAAGACCGAACCTCCGGTATAAGGACCAAGTAATCGCGGATGTAAGACATCTTGGTCTTGACAACTGGAAGCAGCGTGCCCGGGACCGTCAAGGATGGAAGGCAGCTATAGCTCAGGCTCAGATCCTCCATGGATCGCTGGCCTGATAAGGAAGTAAGTTTTCATGACAATTTTACTACAGGGGGTTTTGTCAGAACCCCGCTGAGGAGAAACACCGTAAAAAACACGTTCGATGACATGGCTGTGTCGGGATTCGATTCCGTGTCATCGGCGTCAGAGGCCAACACACTACCTACTGCGCCACGGTGCTCTCATCAGTGATGTCCGCAACGATGAAATCATGCTGAAACTCGACGGTACCCATCGTAATTCTTTTCTGGACCTTACCCTTAACTTCCGCCTTCTCACCAGTTACTGTACGAAGCCGTACCTCCGTAAATGGTTCGATGTCAGGAACCAATCCGCTTCGGATGACTGAATGAGTTGCGCCCGTGTCCAACGTCAGCAGATATCGTCGTCCGTCCATCGTTCCCTCGATGATTAGGCTGGTTGCACCCCTACAGATTCGGGATACGAAGATGCTGGGGCACTCCAATGTGGGAGCCAGCGCTTGCCCCTCTGCACTGACTCGTTTTAGTTTAACGGATTGTTAGGTGCACCTTTTGCACCTCCACGTTCGCGGTCCCTCCCTTGGTCCCTTTTTGGCGAACTAGACCTTGAACGCTTTCTTCGCAGGCGGCAGTTTCTCGGAATGTGCCCCTGCTGATCGCAGATGTAGCATCTACCCGGGAATGAACCACTCCTCCTCGCCGCTGTTGTTCTCGAACTATCCTGGTCTTGAGATATGCGCCGTAGTTTTAAGGAAAGGTCGGCATGTCAAGAGCGATGTTTCACATGCGAGAGCGCTGGCAACTGTCTCCTTGAAAGAAGTGTTCGGCAGGAGAATCAAGCTTCGTTGCGTATGGGGCTCCCTTAGCCCTTGGACGAAAGAATCCGTTTTTAGTTTCCATCCGCGTAGGCAAGATGGGATAGCCTCTCGATGTCGGCAGCATACTGTTGGATGGTCTTGTTTTCACGCTGCTTGCGTCCTTTAAGTTCCAGCTTGTGCATCTCCTGCTTGTGCTCACTGCCGTATCTTCGATGAAGAGCTCCCCATATGGCTGTGTAGTTCTTTCTCAGGGTCTCCGGGTTGTCTTTAGTACATCAGCTGCTTCGCCTTTAAGCGAGATGACTAGGGCGGCCACACGATCTTGTTCTCCCCATTGATTCCGTTCCGCTGTTGTCTCGAACTGAAGTTTAAAGATGTTAAACGCACTCGTGCCGTCGAAGTTGGGAGCTGTGAATTTCGATGCTGCAGTCGGTACAACGATTCCTTGATGCTGAACGTTCTGGACAGTTTTCTCGAGTTCCAGAACCTTCCTGTCGAATCTCGATTCCAGTGTCCAGTGTCCTGTCGAATCTCGATTCCAGTGTCTCGATTCTCGATTCGACGCCCTGGAACCGATCGGTGACGGCTTGCTGGGTGTCTCTCAAGCTTTCTCGATTGTTCTCTAGCATCTCTTCTAACGTCTCCAGCTTCTCTAGTTTCTGCCCTATGGAAGTGGAATTTTTCTCCAGCTTTCTACTTACGGCAGCGGAATTTTCCTCCAGTTTTTCGTGTATGGTCGCCTGTAGTTTCTGGAATATGGAAGCACTCATAGCATTCATAGCCGCGAGAATTTTCTGCATATCGTATGCTGGCTCACTGGATGTCGACGGCTTCTCCACCCCGAAGTCGTGACTCGTGATTCTCCCAGTCGACACCTTCTTCCTGCAACGCTGATCGCAGTCTCTTCACCAGGTTAGCTTTACTTCCCACTGTGGATAATTCCCGAGCATCCAGCTCTCTTTTCAGTTGTTCGATGGTCAACTTTTCCAATTTGACCATTTTCTCACTCTTTCAGTAATTCACTTTGTGCAATTCACAATTTGAATAAACGTTCCCTCGTTTACTCGCAATCCCACTTCTGACACCAAATGTTACGAAATATTCAATCCCTCACCGAATAGGGATCGCACCACTGGATTGTCGGAGTCTACACGAGGTCTATCTGACGAGGGCTAAAATAAGTGTAAAAGAGAGGGTAAGTGAAACAGAAATACATTGGCACAGTCACGCGCGGGTTGCTACTTCGTGGGTTTTTTTTGACATTTCCTTATCTCCTTTTCTTTGTTTGGCGATGTCGCTTCACTCCTGTTTCTGACTTGAAAGTGTACGTTTGGATACCATTCTTACTTTTCAAACATCACCACCGGCAACGAAATTGAAATGTGAAGCGAAATGTCAAGAAACAGGCACGCGCAGAAAAGCTCCGTGTGGACGCGTCCTCAAATTGGAACGTAGGTTCAAAAGAAAAAGGCGCAAAAAGAAAGTCCTCGTGTAAGCTCCGACATTGCGATAAACTACAATTGTCCTTTTTATCCGAATTAAAAACACACACACCTTTCTTGTTTCACCACCGATCAATTATCTGTGCAGTTTCACCACTTTTCTTTACTATCCAAATCCTATCGAACACTTTAAACTTTATTACACACACAAACCTTTATTGAAAGCTTTTATTTTCACACTGTTTGATCACACCGACTTGTCACGCGCTGTTCAATACCACAAACTGAATGTATGTCGAGGGCGAGTGTTCGCGCTTATATAGCTCTCGGTCCACCTTCTCGAATGTTCGCCGTCGGAAGTTCCCCTACGGAAGTCTCCAGAATGCTCTGACATCATTGACAGTTGACATCATCGCAATCTCCGCTTCAAGAGAGCTTTCGAACTTCCACAGCGAAATTCGAACTTAAACGTCGGTTTGTGTCTCCACAACAGTATTGCTGCAACAACAACAGTATTGTTGCGGAGACACAAACCGACGGTTAAGTTCGAATTTCGCTGTCGAAGTTCGAAAGCTCTCTTGAAGCGGAGACTGGAATGATGTCAACTGTCAACGGCGTAATACTGTTGCGGAGATACAAACCGACGGTTAAGTTCGAATTTCGCTGTCGAAGTTCGAAAGCTCTCTTGAAGCGGAGACTGGAATGATGTCAACTGTCAACGACGTAATACTGTTGCGGAGATACAAACCGACGGTTAAGTTCGGATTTCGCTGTGGAAGTTCGAAAGCTCTCTGGAAGCGGGGATTGGAATGGTGTCAACTTCCAATTGCGTAATGCTAATTGTCAGAGCATTCTAGAGATTTCCGAAGGGGAACTTCCGCCGGCGAACGTTCGAGAAGGTGGTGCCGATGGCGAGTGTCCCGCGGCTGTCCGCTATAGAGAAGTTTCACTGTATTTCATAGATAAGCATCACCGCAACAAGAACACGCTCCGCCATGTTAATACTTCGAAATTTCTATCGCAGGTGAAGTCGGTCAAGCAAGTTGTATGGTGTGAACGCTAGGCATTATTTGGTCGTCAAGCAAGTCGTACAAACAAATCTATAGTGTGAACCCCGCTTAAGATTCAAGCTCGTGAAACTCTGGGAAGAGAGGTTGGAGGAGATATCAGATGCTGGATACCAGGTCATATGAATATTTCCGAAAGTGAGAAAATACTGATAGAGATGAACGTGAGTAAAGTTGCCTTTCGAATGCATCCTCTTTTGGAGATGCAATATGCTTATCAGCACGGAAAATCCTGCGAGACTGCGCTTCAAAACCTAATTTGAAGAATTGAATGCACGCTCGAAAGGAAAGAGGCATTTTCCTCAACATTGAGGGAGCTTTTGATAATATAACTTTCGAGAGCATGTGTAACGCTGCCAAACGGCATGGCGTAGATGAAGCACTTGTGGATCAAAGCAATGCTTGTGCACAGGACATTAACCGCTAATACAGGCCTCGACCAATGTGTCAAAACTGTCGGTTAATCCTCTTAAGACCGATGTCGTTCTCCTCACGAGATGGAGGAAAAATACTGACATGACTCAACTGGTACTAAAAGGCATTCCCATCCCGGTATTTAAGGAAGTCATCTTAGATAGCAAGCTTCTTTGGTCAAAGCATGTTGAGTCAAAAATCACCAAAGCGCTGTCAGCTTTCGGGCAGTGCAAATGTGTCTTTTGTAAAACATGGAGTTTATCGACGGCAAATCTCTGGATCTACAAGGCAATGATAATACCTTTAATCTCATATGCATCGGCTGTCTGTTGGAACAGGCTAACACGTAAGCTTGTTGCAGCCTCTTTCACCAAACTCCAAATAACTGTTTGTCTCAGGTGTACGGGGGATTTCCCCAGTATGCCTGGCGCTACTCTAGATGCTATGATGAACCTTCCATCCCTTGACGTACATATTTATCAGAGAGTATGCTCTGAAAGCCATGTCTCGTCTCTTGCCCAAGAAATGTCCTGCGACCCCTGTATCATGGACAGGTCGTCTGACGCATTGACGCCCGTTGTCCTGCTGCGCTGTAATTTCACAGTCGAGTTTCCATGGCGCCAGGACTGGCTCTGGCTGGATACTGAACCTGGAAAGGATAGAATTCGCATTTTCACGCATGGCTCCAGATCTGTGCGGGGGTCCGGAGCTGAGGTCTTCTTTGGGCGTGAAAACATCCGACTGCACTTCTCATTAGGAAAACATGCGTCTGTCTTCCAATCAGAGATATACGCAATCCTAATGGCCAAGCACTATGTTGTGAAGCACAGGTGGAATGGAAAAAGCATATGCGTGTGCAGTGACGCTCAAGCTGCACTCAAAGGACCCTTTATCTATGTACTAGCTACAAATTAGCACATGAACTCAAGACCTACTTGAACGGAGTCAGTAGACTAAATTCACTAAGGCTTGTATGGATTCCAGGTCACTCTGGGATGAGATCTCTGATGAGCTTGCCACAATGGGTTCAGAGAAGAGTTTCTCAGGACCTGAACCCGCTCTAGGTTTGGCTGCGTCCACGGTATTGGGTATTTAATGCACACAACCGTAGATGCAGGTATTATCCAGGATGCAGGATGACAGGACGCGCCCTGATGTCTGCAAGAAATCCGCAGTATCCCTCCTGTCCTTAAGGAGAATTGACTGCAGAAGACTTGTGGGAGTCATTAGGCACGGGTCATTACACTTTTGCTAAGCATTTCTGCGTGCTTTGCATCAGTGATACGCCTACTTGTGCTGCATGTTGTGAGGAGGATGACACAGCAGAGCATTTTCTCTGCAACTGTCCAGCCTTTGCTCGCGCACGGTGGCGCACTCAAAGATGTTGCAGCCTCTTAAGGATCAACGTGGTGTGTGCCGAATCTCTTACCTCTACATCACTGAAGCTCCTCATTTTTCTCCGGAAAACGGGGAAAATACATTAATGTAAGGTACAATGGGCCAGTATTTGCGTCTGAGAGCTCCAACAGATAGCAGAAGCCTCCGACAAAAAGAAAAAGAATAATCCTACTACATATGTAGTACCATCGTGGGTGTGGGTGCTGAATCCGAAGCACAAAATCCAAAACCAAATCATGACAAGCGATGTACATACATATGTATATGACCATTCACGCTTAAACTTTTTGTTCCGGCACGATGCTCGCCAACTCTCTTCGCTTGATCTTGCGAAATATGATGATTTCACAGAATCATCCGATTCGGCCAACGTACAAAACGCAGGATTTCTCGCGCCATCACCACATCCCGACCAGGGACCGTTCTCTGTTTCGTGCGAGCGCTTTGTTTTCGTGCTAACTTCCGTGGCACGAAGAATTCGTCCGAAAGGACACCTACATACAACCATTGTTTCGGTTGTATAGGGTTACTGCACGCACGCTGTAGATACGAACCAGACGAACTCGTCACTCGACAGGCGAGGCGTACCTTGTTTGTTTGTACGCTTTCGCAGCCTGTGATTGGCTTACAACGTATCATGGTGTGCGATTCTCAAGGCACCGTCGCGTCGCAAGCAACAGATTGCGATCGCGTTATCTACTTTCCTCTTATCTTTTAGAAAGTGATCGGACGCGTACGGTTTAAGGTTGTACCTTTGTCCCAGATTGATAATCCCTGCATTTGTCAGCAAAAGAAAGGAACAAAATCCGTGTGATCTTTGAAAGAAGACAATTGTGGTTGATCTGACTGAGAATAAAGTGCAAAAGTTTGAAATGTTCCACGACAACGGTCTGTTTGGCGAGAGCCTGGCGCTGATGAATGACCTGCGACATCAGGGAAAATTCTGTGATGTTACGCTGAAGGTGAGATCATTTCCATATACTACATACGGTCTTTTGGCTCATTGATCCTTAGGTAAATGATTAGGTGGAGGATCAGTCTTTCTGTGCTCATAGAATCATTCTGGCCGGAGCGATTCCATATTTCCATGCAATGTTCACCAACAACATGGCCGAGAGTCGAATGGAGGAGATCACACTGAAAGAGATTGATCCCGGGTGAGTGGCAAGTCCGACTTATGAGAATTTCTTGTGTAATCACTTCCTCTCCTTGCGTTCCTAGTACTCTCAAGTGCCTGATCAGTTACGCGTACACTGCTACTGTTCAAATCGACAAGGAAAATGTTCAGAACCTGTTCGAGGGCGCGTCGTTTCTTCAATTGGACAAAGTGAGAGATGCGTGCGCCGATTTCCTCATCTCACAGTTTGCATACTTCTAAAACTTGTATTTCAAATCTTAAATGTGAATATTGCATTTTAGTTTCGACGCTCATGATGTCCTGTGCCTTCGTCAATGGGGCGACTCGTTGGATTGCACCAGGTTGGTTCAAGCTGCGGACATATACATCAGTAGGCATTTCTCAGAGATCGCGCGTTCGCAGGAATTCCTCCCCCTTACTTCGGATCAATTTATTGAAATCATTCAGCGAGATGATTTGAATGTTCGCACTGAGGAAGTAGTATTTGAAGCTTGCTTGCAATGGGTAAAGCACAATAGAGAGGAACGATCGGTACAGTTTCCGGCGGTTTTATCGACAGTTCGTTTGCCAATGTTAACGCCGCTGTTTCTGGTCGACCATGTAGGCAACGAAGAGCTTGTTGAAACGTCGCCCGAGTGTAGGAAACTGGTCCAGGAAGCTATAAATTGCCATTTGTTCCCGGAACGAAGGCAACAGTTGCAAAGTTTTAGGTAAGGTGGTGGGAAAGGTACTATAAAGTATATAAGTAAAATGTACATATTCCAGAACGCAACCTCGTACATATAAACAGATTTTTGTTGTGGGAAGAGAAGATGAGACTGCAACAGTCGATATATTTGACCCGTTGACTGGGGAATCAATGGAGAGTTTAGAGTTCCAAATAGAACTATGGTAAGTTCTATTGTAAATTAGATAACTGGCAGGTGTAGAGGCAAAGTAGGCCCATTTCCAGTGATATATGTATTTATCTGTATTATTCTCAGTTTATTGTGACTACGTCTTTTACAGGTCCAAAACGGGTGCGGCAGTTGATGAAAAGGTGTACCTATTTGATGATAATATGCTTATTTACGATTTCAAGGAGAAGAAATGGTCGAGGCACCCTTTTGTTACCCCGCTGCCAAGGTAATTGAACTTTGGAGTTTATTATCAAGTAATTCGAGTCTCAAGCGCAGTGGTTTTCGAATAAGATGTTTATGGTCAGTAGAACCGAAGTGGGCTTGGACCGGTGATGACACCAATAATTTTGTGGATGTCAGTTCGTTTTAGGGAGATTAGTCCCTTGGTCCCTAGGCCAGATTTGCCTAGTGGCGAGGCAGGTGTGACACTGGGCCTATCTCGAGTTCATCTCGGGCATGCCGAGGTTTGTAAGCTTAATGGCTGCTGGAGGTATACCTGCGCATGCCATGTTTGATTGTTGAGAAATCGCTGTGTCCTGCTACCCATAGGAGGATGTGTGTTATACTGTTCGGCCATCTCGTTAGGAGATAGTCGGCAGTCAAGGCTTACTTTTAAAGTGTACACAGGAGGTAGCACGACCGTCTGAATACCGTCATGGTTTGAGCATGCCTTACTTGTTGGCTAGTTTGAAAATAGGTAAAACCTAAAGAAATGTATTTTCATTTATGTCATTCCAGACTCCCAGCAGTTGCAGTGTTAGGTGATGATATCTACCTGTGTGGAGGGACCTTTAATAGCCAGCACCCCTCGAAGACAGCTGTTTAGCTGTTTTCATACAAAACCGTGCGGTTTGAAAAAAGTAATTTAACTCCAAACTGCCATTGAGGTCTCATCGCTCATCTTGAAATACTACTTCTAGGTTGCCGACATGCTGCAAGAACGCGAATGCGCAAATGCGGTCTCCCTTGACAAATTCGTTTATGTCCTTGGCGGTGATTTAGCAAATTCGGTTTTGGACTCGGTCGAACGCTATGATCCCGCAAGGGACATTTGGGAAAACGTGAAGCCAATGCTGAACAAACGTAGAGACTTTGGGACGGCAATATTGAATGGGAAATTGTACGCTTGCGGTGGCCATGACGGAAATTCGTACTTACAATCGGTTGAGGTATACGACCCGAACACGGACACGTGGAATTTAGTCGCACCAATGAATTGCAAGCGATCTGATCGTGGTCTGGTTTCCTACGCCAACAAATTGTGGTTCATCGGTGGTAAGTGCTTTCACGACATTACAAATTCCATTCTAACACTGTTGTTGTTTAGGGTTCGATGGTGAAGAACACCTCAATTCGGTTGAAGTCTATGATCCGAAGACTAACAAATGGACGTTTGCGACGCCAATGAATGTGCCGAAAGAATGCATAATTGCGGGCGTCATTCCTGTTTAACTTCGTTATTGTCTTATTATTAAAATGAATTTTACGCGAATTGTGTGGTATTTTTTCGGTCTTCTCAGTGGAGCTGTATCTATACGGGACTGATTACTCAGCCGCCCGGTCTAAGGTAGGGCGTGTAAGTGTAAGTAAACGATCGTTAGGGGATAATATACGGTTGGGCATATAAGAGAAAGGACATAACAGCGACAAATGAAAGGGACACATTCGTGAGAAGGTTTTTTTGGGGACTGTTGTAGTACTTAGACCTATAGGGGAGGGCAGACCCAACCCCATTGTTCCTGGGGAAAGAGGAACCTGGCCCTCCAAATTGGGGGTTGTGAAAAAAAAAACTTGTGAAGCAACCACAAGCTTAAAATACGGATGAATAGGTACCTGACGACCCTTGCAAGCGACTAAATGACTTGCGTCGAGGAGATGGAGAGATGCTACCTCAACAATCTGCATTAAAGCTAAATTCGGAAGATCAGCTCAATATGTGTTCACGCTCCAACCGAAGAAGAGGATGATCGGCTCAAAGAAGACTTCTCGATCTCCTTGACGGAACCTATGCCCAATATCCCCAGCTACGAAATAAGCATAAGTAGTACTTCTTAATGGGCGCTACTGAGTTCGGGGTGAACCTGAGCCTCAACCAACATGCCCCTTCATCTAGCACGATCTTTCGCTAGCCTTTTCCATTGCCGCACACCCAGTTGGCTGAGGTCTCCTTCCACCTTGGTGCGCCATCTTAAGTGCGGCCGGCCTCTGCTTCTTCGTCCCTCGGGGTTGGATTCAAAGACCCTCAGGGCTGGAGCTGTGATCTCCATTCGCTCTATATGGCCCAGCTGTCTTAGGCATTGAATCTGTAGACGCCTGACTAGGCTCATGTCGCTGTCCCGTCTGCGTTTATGGGCCCGAAAGTCCCGCGCAAAATCTGCGGAGCCAAGTTAGATGAAGTCCTTAACTACCTCAAGCTCATATTTCCCAATGCAAACGTTCTGGTGAGGGCGCCGTGGGGCAGTGGTTAGTGTGTTGGACTCTGGCGCACGATGAGCGAGTTCGGATCCCGATAACACCAACGCCATCGAATATTTATTTCGCGGCGTCCCTCCTCGGCGGGATACTGGCAAAACCCCCCGTAGTATAACTTGATTGGAAAAAGCTTCTCGACTCAAGCCGTTCGGAATCGGCATTCAACTGTAGGTCCCTTTCACCTGTGTGAAAAATAAATCACACACATCATGGGTGATTGAGAGAAGCTTGGCTCTGGTCCATCATGGCTGTAACGCCACCAAAGAAGAAGAAACGTTCTGGTCAAGACGTCGGTGGATGACAGCTTATATTTAGTTTTGCCTTCATTTACTGCCACCGCCTCCGCCTCTATACCCGTAAACGCCTCACTGACATACCGCTGTGTTCTTCCGATTATGTCGATGTCATCCGCGTATGCAAGGAGTCGTGAGGATTTGAAATATATTGTGCCTCTTGTTTTGGCCAGTGATTTTTACATAATCATTTCTAATACGTTGTTGAAGCAATCACAGCGCATAGCCCTGGCGAAATCCTTTTTTGACATCAAAACTATAGGTCAGGTGTTCATCGATACGGATGGAGCAGCGAGCATTCTCCAAAGTCATCCTGCATAGTCTGACGAGTTTAGCAAGTATGTCAAAGGTAGACATAGCATTGTATAGCTCGTCTCTAATTACGCTGTCGTATGCGGCGTTGAAGTCGACAAATAGGTGGTGAGTGTCGACTTGAAATTCATTGGTTTTTTCCAGGATCTTACGTAGTGTGAAGATTTGGTCGATGGTGGACTTCCTTAGCCTGAATCCTATCAGCTTATTTACAAAAGGCTCCAGGTGTTCACACAAAACGGCAGAGAAGATTTTGTAGGCGATGTTAAGGAGACTTATTTCTCTGTAGATGGTGCAATCCTTTCTTGTGGATCGGGCATACGATGCTGAGACTCCATTCCTCGGGCATACTTTCCTCTAACCATATCTTACGGATGAGCTGGTGCATGCTCCCAACCAGGTCATCCCCAGCTGCCTTGAAGAGCTCAGCAGACAGTCCGTCTGCGCCAGCAGCTTTATTCGACTTGAGCTTCGATATGGCAATCTTAACTTCGTCGAGGTCAGGGGGACAGAATTCTCTGCGGTCTCCGTCGATTAGAAATGGATCATTCTGCCTGACAGCGGTATATTGACTAACATCGCCGTTATACAGTCTGCAGAAGTGGTTTTTCCATATCCTCAGCATCGACTGCGGTTCTACTACTAGGTGTCCGTTCTCATCCCTGCAGGCTTTCGTTCTGGCTTTATAACCTTGGCATGTTCGCTTTATCTGTTGATAAAACTTTCGAACGTCACGCCTGCAGTAACACCTCTCCAAATCCTCAATCGCATGAGTTACGCAAATGCAAGTCAGCAAACTTGCTTACTTTGCTACTGCTCGAGGGCCGGCGGAAACTGAATGCGTTGACCTCTCATAATCTTAAGAAATGTACAAATCTAATAAATAAAGAATAAAGAGTTGGAATCGAGACCTAAAACGAAGCGGTCGTGTTTCGGTGTTTCCTTTTGTTTGGTTAGTGGTGCTTTGACTTGCTTCCCCCTTTTGTCGGCGATATTATTGTAACTCGCGCTTCTCGTGCTCTTTCTTCTTTCTTCTAAGAAGCTTATGCTCCTCCCTTCTTTTTAACTCGTAGAGCTCACGAGCTGCTCTTGTTCTTTTATGCAGCGAGGCCTTATATGCATCCTGCTTCGCTGTATGAATCCTCCTGCACTCGTCATCGAACCAGGTGTTTCTTCGTGGTGGAGCCTTGAAACCCAAAACTTCGGATGCAGAGCTTTTCATGGCTTGTTTGCAATGGCTCCACTGCAGTTCTATTGATAGTGTGGAGGATTCAGGTACATTGGAGAGCTTAAGGGAGCGCGATCGGTAAAAGCACGAGCGGTTTCTGGCGATAGTAGCTTTCCGACGTCATAACTTTGTATTCTTAATCTACTCCGTTGCGTTCGTGATATCCGTAAGCGCATCTTGGCTACAACAAGATAGTGGTCCGAGTCGATGTTAGCCCCTCGGAAAGTTCGAACATCAAGAATAGTGGAGGAGTGTCTGACGTCGATCGCGATGTGATCAATCTGCTATAGCTAGAGTTTGGCATGAAGCTCTTTTGTCGAAAATGCGTGCATTCGGGATCGATGACTCTCTTCTTCTACCTTTCGAATCGTTCAATTCAAGTTGTCTTGGACGGATTCAAGTCTGACACTCACTTTGTAAATGCTGGTGTTCCCCAGGGCTCCGTTTTGTCTCCGACACTCTTTCTCATTTTTTAAATAATCTCTTGTCTGTTACTTCTAATCCAATTCACTCCTTCGCTGACGACAGTACCCTCAGCTTCTCATATTCGTTCACTTCTTTACGTCCCTGCACTAAATAGTGCTGTAAATAGTGAGCGGGGATGGCAAAGGACTAACAAAGGCCTCGTAGGGGTAGCATCTGCTAAAAAGTGAGAAGAGCCACCGCAGTCGAACATCTTGCGGCACTGTTAGTAAGTCCTATCCCCACCTCCTCGTGGTGCCATCTGGAAATTTCCTATGGAAATTGCAGACGAGGAAGGGCGAATGGCGAGCCGCCTGCGCCAAAAAACAGGATTGGTCGGTTGGGCTACAGCCTAGTAAGCCGTAACCGTACAAAAAACACAAACTCCGAAACAACCACAAGCCTCGGATATAACGGACCGGATCTATGTTGACGACCCTTGTAAAAAACGAAAAAAGGACAATGATCTTCGGCTTTGTACGTGGAATGTTAGGTCCCTAAACAGGCCACGTGCAGCCGACGCCCTAGACCGCTATAAAGCGGACATCACTGTCATCCAGGAAATGCGATGGAATGGACCGGGCATAAAGCGGATGAAAAACTGCGATATTTACTACGGCGACTGCTATAGGGAGAGAGGGCAACGATTGTTTGGATGCGGATTTGTTGTTCGAGGTGGACTAAGGCAAAAAGTCCTAAGCTTTCGGCATGTGAGCGGACGCCTCATAACAATCCGTATCAAGGCTAAACTTTTTAACATCAGCCTGATCTGCGTCCACGCCCCCACGGAAGACAAGGATGACTCAGCCAAAGATGAGTTCTACGATCTCCTAGACAGAACGTATGCCCAATGTCCCAGCTATAACATAAAAATTGTACTAGAAGACTTCAATGCTAAGCTGGGTAAGGAAAGCATCATTGAACGAGTCATCGGCAAACATAGCCTACAGCTGCCTTCCATCCTTGACGGTCCCGGGCACGCTGCTTCCAGTTGTCAAGATCAAGATGTCTTGCATCCGCGATTACTTGGTCTTTATACCGGAGGTTCGGTCTTCCTCTTCTTCTCGAACCAGGAGGCTCGGAGTCGAAGACCCTCTTAGCTGGAGCGTTGATGTCCATGCGCTCGATGTGGCCGAGCCAGCGTAGTCGACGGATCCTTGCCTTCCGGACTACATCCACATCTTGGTACAGCTCGTAGAGTTCGCGGTTGTGTCTTCTTCTCCATATTCACCTTCCTCACAGACAGGACCAAATATCCGGCGCAGAATTTTTCTTTCGACAGAACCCAAAATCAGCTCCGCTGTCCTGCTTACCGTCCAGCTTTCGGCTCCGTACAGCAAGACTGGCAGTATGAGCGTTTTGTAAAGCATGACTTTGGTCTTTCGAGTGAGGAGTTCTGACCCCAGTTGTTTGGACAAGCCGAAGTAGCAGCGGTTGCCAAGGGCGATTCTATGCCGGATCTCCACTGTGGTGTCATTTGTGGAATTCACGTTTGCCCCGAGGTAGACAAACTCCTTAACTACCTCGAAATTGTAGCTGTCAATTGTTATATTTTGTCCCAGGTGGTGGCATTTGATGAATGCTTCCACAATGCCACGGCGAGAACACGCGATGATGTCGATATCATCCGCGTATCCTAGCAACTGGATGGGCTTGTAAAAGATAGTGCCTTCCCTGTTGACGCCTGCCCGTCGCACTATCTGCTCCAGCACCAGGTTGAAGAAGTCACATGACAGCGCATCTCCTTGCCGAAATCCGGTGCATGTTTCGAATGGTTCCGAGGTCCTAGAACCGAGTTGCACGGTGCATCGCGTGTTTCTTAGCGTGGCGCGACACAACTGGATCAGTTTTACCGGGATCCCGAATTCGGCCATCGCCTCAAACAGTGCTTCACGATGAATGCTGTCGTATGCGGCTTTGAAATCGATGAAGAGATGGTGTGTATCGATTCGAAACTCGTTTGTCTTATCCAGGATTTGTCGAAGTGTGAACATTTGGTCTATAGTTGATTTGCCGGGCCGGAAGCCGCACTGGTAGCTGCCGATTAGTGCGGTGCAAAATGGTTTTAGACGTTCACACAATACGCTGGACAGGATCTTGTATGCGACATTGAGCAGGGATATACCTCTATAGTTCTTGCAAGAGGTAGGATCGCCTTTTTTGTGGATGGGGCATATAGAGCTGGTATTCCAGTCGTCGGGCATGCTTTCATCTTCCCAAATTCTGCAGATGATCTGGTGCATGCTTCCTACCAGAACATCGCCGTCAGCCTTGAAGAGCTCTGATGGCAAGCCATCTGAGCCTGCGGCCTTGTTGTTCTTCAGCTTCTGAATAGCTGTGCCGACTTCTTCGATGCTGGGTGGGAGGACTACTTCAGCGGCTGGAGTTGGGATTTCCTCGGTCCCTACCACCCTCTCTTGGTCATGCTTGTTAAGCAGCTGCTGGAAGTGCTGCTTAAATACATCCATTATTCCCTGCGGGTCGGTGACAAGATTACCCTCGCAGTTTTGAAGAGCCTGGGTGCCCTTTTTGAAGCCTCCTGCAAGGCCTTTGGCTTTCTTGTAAAAGGCTTGTGTTTTATGTTTATCCCTAGACTCTTCGATATCCTTGAGCTGGGAGGCTGCGAAGATTCTTTTCTTTCGTCGCAGCAGTTTTTTCTCATCCCTTCTTCTGGCTCGGTACTCTTCTTGCGCTGCCCTGGTTTTCCTCCGCAGCGCCTTTTGGTACGCCTCGTCGGTTGCTGCCTTTTTCTGCTCACACTCGCAATCATACCACGGGTTTCTTGTCGGGGGTGGTAGGTATCCTAAGGTGGTTTCGGCTACTTCCTGAATGGCTGAGCGGTAATGCAGCCACATATTATTGGCATTTGTGTTCGACGTAGGCATACCGTAGAGTCTTTCGCTCAGCTGCTCCCTGTATACTCTGGCAACCTCCGGTGTGCTCAGGCGCCCACCTCCTCCTG
This sequence comes from Eumerus sabulonum, assembly GCA_951905685.1. Taxonomy (NCBI): domain Eukaryota; kingdom Metazoa; phylum Arthropoda; class Insecta; order Diptera; family Syrphidae; genus Eumerus; species Eumerus sabulonum. The sequence continues at coordinate 16,548,190 of OX645060.1, forward strand.
ATGGGCTGGTGCAGCTTTCTGACATTGGACAGTCGAGCTCTGAATATTGCTGCTACGAGGAAGTGGCCAGAGTCGACATTTGCTCCTCTGAATGTTCGCACATCCAGGATGTTTGACGAGTGCCTTGCGTCAATGAGCACATGGTCGATTTGGTGTACGGTTCGACCGTCCGGAGATCGCCAGGCTGCTGTGTGGATTCGCTTGCGAGGGAATCTTGAGCTACTTATCACCGCATTACGAGCTGTCGCAAAGTCAGCGGGTCGGAAGCCGTTATCTTTTGTTGTATCGTGGAGGCTGTGCTTTCCGATCACTCCGCCAAGGGTGTTCTCCTTACTGATTTTGGCGTTGAAGTCCCCGAGCACGATTTTTACATCGTACTCCGTAGGCGTTGTACAGGAGGTCATAGAAGTCCTCCTTGATAGGATCTCCAGCCTCGTCGGTAGGGGCGTGTGCACATATAAGGCTGTTGTTATAAAATCTGCCTCTGATGCGGATCACAGCCGGGCGATCACTTATAGGTTTAAAGTCGATGACCTTCGACCTTAACCGCTTTCCCACGACAAATCCGCATCCCAGTAAGTGCAACCTTTTGTGACAGCTGTAATAAATGTCGCAAGTTTTCTTCCTAATCATACCGTTTCCTATCCAGCGTATTTCCTAGACCGCATTAATATCCGCCTTGTACTACGTGAGGATTCCTTCTAGTTTATGAGCAGCTCCGGGAGTGTACAGGGTTCTGACATTCCAGGAGCATACTCGCAAATCGTGTTCCTTTTTCGTGCATTGTCGTCGTCGAGGCATCTTGCTCATTCATAACTTTTCTTTTTTTTTACCTGGGCGGATTGTTAGCCCGCCGCACAACCGCCATTCCGGTCGGGGTTTTGTTGCTGCATACGTTTGTTCACCTCCCAACGGTTGTTAAAGAGGCTATCCAGAGGGCGCCGCGAGGAGGCCGTATGTCAACTTGACCCGGGCATTTAAACAGGGATCGTTGCTGGCATCTCGCCAGGTTGAGAGCAATCAACAACTTTACCCTGTATGTCCGAGCCCATGCCCTCTTAACAACCATGCATAACCAACCTAGCCGGAGGGTAATGTGTGATCTGATTTGAGCTGCAAATAGGTTTTCAGGTTGAGAGAGATAAGTTTCCGGAAGCCAGAAATGGCTGCGACTCCCACATTCGACGAGCTAAATTTATACATGACCAAAATCTGAGTCGTAAGATCCTACAATGTCCCTAAGGTTGCAGAAGCTGTTGGTCATCAAGAACTCCGTCTCGTGCGTCGTCTAGATCTACACACGTTCATTGAGAATGACATTTCAGCTGCCAAACCCTTAGACAAAGACAATCTCCTTGCTGCACACTTCGCAGCTACCAAACTCATCATTGTCACCGCCTGTCAAAATGTGACAGTTACTTCCGTCCTCGTACAGTTGCAAGGGCTCTTAAAGAACGTGACATACAAAATCCGCTGGTCCAGATGGTATTTCCCCCATAAATCTGAAGAGGTGCTCTTCTACGCAGGCAAAACCACTGCGTATGCTTTTTCACCATTCCTACCATTCTGGGCTCTACCCGAGTAGAAGGAAAACAGCATTTGTCCAGCCCATTCCCAAAAAATGCGAATCTTCTTCTTCTTCATATCGTTCGCTACAGTTCGGAGTAAACCTGAGCCTCAACCAACATGCCGCTCCAACTAGCACGATCTTTTGCTAGCTTTTTCCATAGTTGCACACCCAGTTTGCTGAGGTCCCCTTCCACCTGTGTGCGTCATCTTAAGTGCGGCCGTCCTCTGTTTCCTCTGTTGAGGGCGCCGTGGCGCAGTCGTTAGTGTGTTGGACTCTGACGCACGATGAGCAAGTTCGGATCTCGATAACACCAACGCCATCGAATGTTTATTTCGTGATGTCCCTCCTCGGCGGGATACTGGCAAAACCCCTCGTAATAAACTTGCCATGAAAAAGCTTCTCGACTCACGCTGTTCGGAATCGGCATTAAACTGTAGGTCCCTTTCACCTGTGTAAAAAATAAATCACACACAACATGGGTGATTGAGAGAAGCTTGGCTCTGGTCCTTCATGGGCTGTAACGCCACCAAAGAAGAAGACGAAGAAGAAAGGCCTCTGTTTCTTCGTCCCTCGGGGTTAGATTCAAAGACTCTCCGGGCTGTTGCTATGGTGTCCATTCGCTCTACATGGTCTAGCCATCTTAGGCGTTGAATCCGTAGTAGCCTGACTAGCCTCATGTCGCTGTACAGCCCGTAAAGCTCGTGGTTGAATCTTTTCCTCTATCCCCCGTCTGCGTTTATAGGACCAAAAATCACACCCAAAATCTTTCTCTCGGACCGACCAAGGACCTCCTCATTTGCTTTTAATAGTGTCCATACTTCTGCGCCGTACAGCCGGACCTTGTATAGAGTGAACCCTGTCTTTCGGGAGAGGGCTCTATTACTCAATTACCTCCTGAGCCCAAAGAAACAGCGATGGGCAGGAATGATTCTGCGCCTTTGGTTTCGGAATCGATGTCGTTGTTCTAGGTCACTGCGGAGCCAAGGTGGACGAAGTCCTTAACTACCCCTGCACCGATTCGGATTGAGCAGCGAGCATTCTCCAAGGTCATCCTGCATAGTCTGACGAGTTTAGCAAGGATGTCAAAGGTAGACATATCGTTGTACAGCTCATCTCTTATTACGCTGTCGTATGCGGCTTTGAAGTCGACAAATGGTGAGTGTGGACTCGAAATTCATTGGGTTTTTCTAGGATCTGCCGTAGTGTGAAGATTTGGTCGATAGTGGACCTCCTTGGCCTGAAGCCACACTGATAAGGACCTATCACATTATTTACAAAAGGCTTCGGCCGTTCACACAAAACGGCAGAGGAGATTTTGTAGGCGATGTTAAGGAAACTTATTCCTCTATAGTTGGCGCAATCAGAGGGGTCTCCTTTCTTGTGGATCGGGCATACGATGCTGAGACTCCATTCCTCGGGCATGCTTTCCTCTGAACATATCTTACAGATGAGCTGGTGCATATACCTAACCAGGTCATCTCCACCTGCCATGAAGAGCTTAGCAGACGGTCCGTCTGCGCCAGCAGCTTTATTCGACTTGAGCTTCGATATGGCAATCTTAACTTCGTCGAGGTCAGGGGGACAGAATTCTCAGCGATCTTCATTGTTAAGAAATGGACCATTCCGCCTGACAGCGGCATATTGACTAACATCGCCGTTATACAGACTGCAGAAGTGGTTTTTCCATATTCTCAGCATCGACTGCCATTCTACTACTAGGTGTCCGTTCTCATACTTGCAGGCCTCCGTTCTGGCTTTATAACCTTGCCATCTATTGGCTTTATATGTTGTTGCAATACACCTCTCCAAATTCTCAATCGCGTGCTTCTCGTGCTCTTTCTTTTTTCTCCTGCGAAGCTTATGCTCCTCCCTTCTATTTAACTCGTAGAGCTCATGAGCTGCTATTGTTCTTCTATGGCTCCTGCTTCGCTGTGTGAACCCTTCTGCACTCGTCATCGAACCAGGAGTTTCTTCGTGGTGGAGTCTCGAAGCCCAAAACTTCAGATGCAGTGCTTTTCAGGGCTTGTTTGCAAAGGTTCCACTGTTCTTCTATTGACAGCGCGGAGGGTTAAGTTGTATTGGAGAGCTTAAGGGAGAGGCGATCGGTAAAAGCACGAGCGGTTTCTGGCGATAGTAGCTTTCCGACGTCATAACTTTGTATTCCTACTCTACTCCGCTGCGTTCGTGATATCCGTATGCGCTTCTTGGTCCGAGTCGATGTTAGCCCCTCGGAAAGTTCGAACATCAAGAACAGAGGAGGAGTGTCTGACGTCGATCGCGATGTGATCAATCTGGTTGGTGGTTGGATTGATCAAAAGACCGCCAGGTGCCTTTGTGTATATGTATCTAGGTGCGGAAGCGCGTAATAGGAGAGATTTCGCCCCGTAGCAAGATCAATCAGCTTGTGTCCATTATCGGAGTTGGAGCCGTGTAGGCAATGTTTGCCGATGACTCGTTCAAAGATGCTTTCCTTACCGAACTTAGCATTGAAGTCTCCTTGTACAATTTTGATGTCATGGCTGGGACCTTGGGCATAAATACGATCTGGGAGATCGTAGAACTCATCTTTGGTGGAGTCATCCTTGCCTTCCATGGGGGCGTAGAGGCAGATCAGGCTGTTTTTGCTTTGATGGCGATACAGTCCGTGTAGGGTCAGCGCCAAGCTTCTCTCAATCACCCAAGCTGTGTACGATTTTTGTTTTTTTTACTCAGGTGAAAGGAACCTAGTGTCGGTTGGGCTATGGTCTAGCGAACCATAACCGTAAAACCACTAATTGCTCAGAAACACAAAACAGCCTCGGATAATAAAACGGAACGGATCTATGTTGACGACCCTATAAGAAAACAAAAAACAAACAAGGACCTTCGGTTCTGTACGTGGAATGTTAGGTCCCTAAACAGACCACGTGCAGCCGAACAACTTGCGGACGCCCTAGACCGCTATAAAGCGGACATAACCGCCATCCAGGAAATGCGATGGAATGGACCGGGTAAAAAGCGGATGAAAAACTGCGACATTTACTACGGTGACTGCTATAGGGAGAGAGGACAGAGACTATTTGGATGCGGATTTGTTGTTAGAGGTGGACTAAGACATAAAGTCCTAAGTTTCCAGTATGTGAGTGAACGCCTCATTACGATCCGCATCAAGGCAAATTTCTGTAACATCAGCCTCATATGCGTCCATGCCCCCACGGAAGACAAGGATGACTCAATCAAAGATGATTTCTTTGATCTCCTAGACAGAACATATACCAAATGCCCCAGCTATGATACCAAAATCATACTAGGAGATTTTAACGCTAAGCTGGGTAAAGAAAGCATCTTTGAGCGGGTCATCGGCAAACACAGCCTACATGACACCACATCCGATAACGGACATAGGCTGATCGACCTTGCCACGGGGCGAAATCTTCTTGTAGCCAGCACACGATTTTCCCACCTCGATATACACAAAGGCACCTGGCGGTCGCCAGATCAATCAGTCACCAACCAGATTGACCACATCGCGATTGACGTCAGACACTCCTCCACTATTCTTGATGTTCGCACTTTCCGAGGAGCGAACATCGATTCAGACCACTATATTGTAGTAGCCAAGATACGTCAGCGCATAACACGAACACCGCGGAGTAGAGTTAGAACACCAAGCTATGACGTCGGAAAGCTACTATCGCCGGAGATCGCCAGTGCTTTTGCCAACCACGTCTCCCTTAAGCTCTCCGATACACCTCAATCCTCCACTCAGTCAGTAAAGCAACAATGGAGCCTGTGCAAACAAGCCTTGAAGAGCACAGCAACGGAAGTGTTGGGTCTTAAAGCTCCACTACGACGAAACACCTGGTTCAATGACGAGTGTTGAAGGATTCATGCGGAAAAGCAGGAGGCATACAAAGCCTCACTACACAAAAAAACAAGAGCGGCTCGGGAGCTCTACGAGCTTAAGAGAAGGGAGGAACATAAGCTTCTCAAGAGAAAAAAGAAAGAGCACGAGAAGCGGGCGATTGAAAACTTGGAGAGGTGCTATTGCAGGTACGACGTTCGAAGATTTTATCAGCGGATAAAACGAATGTCTCAAGGCTTTAAAGCCCGAACGGAGGCTTTAGGAGGATGAGAACGGACACCTAGTAGTAGAATCGCAGTCGATGCTGAGAATTTGGAAAAACTACTTCTGCAGACTGTATAACGGCGATGACAGCCAACATACCGCCGTCAGGTAGAATGATCCATTTTTTAACGACGAATATCGCAGAGAATTCCGTCTCCCTGACCTCGACGAAGTTGAGATTGCCATGTCGAAACTCAAGTCGAATAAAGCTGCTGGCGCAGATGGACTGTCTGCTGAGCTCTTCAAAGCGGCTGGGGGTGAGCTGGTTAGGAGCATGCACCGGCTCATCTGTAAGATATGGTCAGAGGAAAGCATGCCCGAGGAATGGAGTCTCAGCATTGTTTGCCCGATCCACAAAAAAGGAGATCCCTTTGACTGCGCCAACTATAGAGGAATAAGTCTCCTTAATGTCGCATACAAGATCTTCGCTGCCGTTTTGTGTGAACGCCTGAAGCCATTCGTAAACAAGCTGATAGGTCCTTATCAGTGTGGCTTCAGGCCAGGGAAGTCCACCATCGATCAAATCTTCACACTACGGCAGATCCTGGAGAAAACCAATGAGTTTCAAGTCGATACGCACCATCTATTCGTCGACTTCAAGGCCGCATACGACAGCGTAATTAGAGACGAGCTATATAACGCCATGTTTACTTTTGACATCCCTGCGAAGCTCGTCAGACTATGCAGGATGACCTTGGAAAATGCTCGCTGCTCCATCCGAATCGGTGAGCACCTTACCGATAGTTTTGTTGTCAAAAAAGGATTTAGGCAGGGCGATGCGCTGTCGTGTGATTTCTTCAACATCGTATTGGAAATGATTGTGCAAAAATCACAAGCCAATACAAGAGGCACAATCTACTTCAAATCCTCGCAACTCCTTGCATACGCTGACGACATTGACATAATAGGTAGATCGCAGCGAGATGTCAGTGAGGCGTTTGCGAGTATTGAGATGGAGGCGGCAAAAATTGGTTTGGCAGTTAATGAGGGCAAGACTAAATATCTGCTGTCATCGAAAAAGGACATTTACCACCGACGTCTTGGACAGAACGTGCATATTGGCAGATATAAGTTCGAGGTAGCTAAGGACTTCATATACCTCGGCTCCGCGGTGACTTGGAACAACGACACCAGTTTCGAAATCAAGCGCAGAATTACTCTTGCCAACCGCTGCTTCTTTGGGCTCAAGAGGCAACTGAGAAGTAGAGCCCTCTCTCGTACGACCAAGTTGACCTTATATAAGACCTTAATTATCCCGGCCCTGTTATACGGCGGAGAAACATGGACTTTATCTAAAGCGGATGAGGAAATCCTTGGTCGTTTCGAGAGAAAGATTCTGCGTTCGATTTTCGGTCCCATTAACACAGAGGAGGGTTGGAGGAGAAGATTCAATCACGAACTGTACGGGTTGTACAGCGACATGAGTCTGGTCAGGCGTCTACGGATCCAACGCCTAAGATGGCTAGGCCATGTAGAGCGAATGGACACCACAGCTCCAGCCCGTAGAGTCTTTGAATCCAACCCCGAGGGACGAAGAAATAGAGGACGGCCGCACCTAAGGTGGCGCGCACAGGTGGAAGGGGACCTCAACCAACTGGGCGTGCGGCATTGGAAAAGACTAGCGAAAGATCGTGCTAGGTGGAGAGGCATGTTGGTTGAGGCCCAGGTTCACCCCGAACTGTAGCGCCCGTTAAGTAAGTAAGTAGAAAGGAACCTACAGTTAAATGCCGATTCCGAACGGCTTGAGTTGAGAAGCTTTTTCGTGGCAAGTATATTACGGAGGAAATTGCCAATACCCCGCCGAGGAGGGACGCCGCGAAATAAACATTCGATGGCATTGGTGTTATCGTAATCCAAACTCGCAGATCAGACTTATGTTAAAAATGTTTGCCTTGATACCGATCGTTATGAGGCGTTCGCTTACATGCCGAAAGCCAAGGACTTTTTGCCTTTGTCCACCTCGAACAACACATCCGCATCCGAACAATCGTTGTCCTCTCTCCCTATAGCAGTCGCAGTTTTTAAACCGCTTTATCCCCGGTCCATTCCATCGCATTTCCTGGATGGCGATTAAGTCCGCTTTATAGCGGTCTAGGGCGTCCGCTAGTTGTTCTGCTGCACGTGGTCTGTTTAGGGACCTAACATTCCACGTACAGAGCCGAAGATCATTGTCCTTTTTAGGGTTCCGTACCCAACGGTAAAACGGAACCCTATTACTAAGACTTCGCTGTCCGTCCGTCCGTCTGTCACCAGGCTGTATCTCATGAACCGTGAAAGCTAGACAGTTGAAATTTTCACAGATGATGTATTTCTGTTGCCGCTACCACAACAAATACAGAACAAAATGAATATTTAAGGGGGGCTCCCATACAACAGACATGATTTTCATCCAAAAAATCCTGCCTGCAACCAAGATCTGTCATGTGATGAGGTAACATACATAGTCTCTTTCATATTTACATATACAGACGGTACGGAACCCTTCGTGCGCGAGTCCGACTCGCACTTGGCCGGTTTTTTCGTTTTTTGGAAGGGTCGTCAGCATTAATCCGGTCCGTTTTATCCGAGGCCTGTGGTTGTTTCTGAGTTTGTAGTTTCTTACGGTTACAGCAAAACTAATCGTGTTTTTTCACGCAGGAGGCTCGCCAGTCGCCCCTCCCCGTCTTTAATTTCAATAGGTAATCTCCACCACGAGGAGGTGAGGATGGGACTTACTAACAGTGCCGCAAGATGTTGGTCTGCGGTGGCTCTTCTCGCTTTTTAGCAGACCAGCATCCATCGGATAGATGCTCCCTACGAGGCCTTTGTTAGTATTTTGCCATCTCTCTTCAATTACCGATCCATTGCACTAAAGTCCTTTCTTTCCTAAGCTATGGAAACGCTGATAATTCCCAGCTAATGAAATATCTCGAGTCGCAGAAACTCCTCAATGATCGGCAGTATGGTTTCCGCAGCGACAGACCCACTGGTGATTTTATAGCATATCTCACCGAGAAGTGGAATCTAACTATAATTAACTCTTAAATATAAAAAAAGAAAAGAAAAAGCATATCTGCACTGCGCAGTACACCAGCTGTACTGTGTCAAAGCTGCCGATTTTCCGAGGGTCCTTATCCCATCCGTGCGATTACCACCGTGCGTCGTCGTGGGTGTCACTTGCTTATAACTTTTATCAAAAAACAAAAATACTTTTAACCGAAAAACAGTGTGGACGAGCGTTAATACCGTTACGAGACGACGCACTTGTGCAAAGTGCCTGTCAATGCGAACTGTCAGCTGTTAACTGTCAAACTCTCCCAAGAGTGGTTCCGACAATTTTCCTTTTTTGTTGTTAATCGCATTTCTTATTTATTGCACTTATGCTAACTAGTTTTAAGGACAAAGTTAGTTAGTAAATTATTCTTTTTTCTTTTTTTTGTTTTAAACAAAATGAACAGCATGGGATGGGCTATTATATTCCGCAAGGGCTGCTGGTGCTCGCGGGAATCGATCTACATCAACGGTAGCAAATACTTGGTGAAGGAACGTCTAGCGCAGGGGTAAGTCGAAGAAAACGGAAATTGGAAAAAAGAAAAAAACTTTCCAATTTGCCCCTATTTGCAATTGGATTAAGTGGCTGGAGTCATGGCCTTATCGCTGGTGTGCTTGCAGGGGTTTTAGCAATATCGACCTGGCTGAGAACACAATCACGAGACGGGTGTATGCAATCAAACGGATTACCTGTCACAGTATCGAGGATCAGAATGTGGCGATGATGGAGATCGAACACTGTCGTCAAATCGACTCGGAGAATGTGATCAAAGTGATTGACTATGAGCTGAAGGGATCGGCAGACATTGTCGTGAACACGATTAGTAGATTATTTATTGTTTTACCGTATTATAAGCATGGTTCGTTGGGTGATCATTTGAATATGCGAGCAAAGCGTGAGGATCACATGCCGGAGGCACAGATTCTACAGATTTTCCTGGGGATCTGCGATGGCGTGAAGGCGCTGCACGAGGCAAAACCAGTACCGTTGGCGCATAGGGATTTGAAGACGGCCAACATATGCCTGTCGGACTCGTTCGAACCGATCATCGTAGACTTGGGCTCGGTGACTGAGGCACGAGTGCAAGTTTGTGGACAGTCAGAGGCGCAGAGATTACAGGATGAAGCAGAAGAACGTAGTTCGATTGTTTATCGGGCGCCAGAGCTATTTTCGGTGAAAAGTTACTGCACCGTGGATGAGAGAACCGACATTTGGGTATGAGCGGTTGCAGGAGATGATTGCTATTTCAGCTTCTAACGACAATTGGTTGTTTGATTTCAGAGCCTTGGATGTGTACTGTACGCTATGTGCTTTTTCCACTCTCCATTCGATCCGATCTACGAGAAAGGTGACAGTGTGGCTCTTGCTGTACTCAGTGGAAACATCAACATTCCGGAAAACTCCATTTACTCACAGGTATCTACTCACTTGATCTTGTCTCTTCATCGTTTGCATTTGTTGACTATTTACAGGACATGCATGAGCTAATCTCATACATGCTTCGACTGGACCCCATGGAGCGTCCATTCGTCTACAGCGTCATCGAAAAAACGCATGACCTCATAGCAAAGCTTGAAGGCAAGCTATAGAGCAACTTAGGCAACTCCATCCGTACACTCCAACTAGCAATTTATTCCCTCGTTTTATATCTTAAATAAAAGAAAAATGTTTTAATCCTAGTGATCGTCTTTGGTAGGCCCCGGACAGTTGTCATTCAAATCGTCGACGCTGGTGTAATGCACGCCACACCAGTGGCAATAGTTATACGAAGTGCGCATGTAGCTTGTCAGCAATTCCAGCTTTTCTGCGGGACTAAACTCATCACTATCGTCTTCCTCGTCGTCTGTGTCTTCATTTTCTTCGTCCTCGTCGTGTTCGGAAGGTGGCGTGCGATCTGGCCAGAACCACTTGAGATGTGGTTGTTCTACGTTCGCCTTATGGTCCAGATCTTCACATGATTTTTGACATTTCCTTAAAAATTTAAACCAAATAGTGGAGGCACTGTGAAGTGGTGGGTTCAACTCACCTTAAAGCGCTTTCTATGAAACGTTCTTGTGCCTTTTCTGTCATGCGTTGACGATACTCCTCCGGTGTCACATTAACTCCTTGGGTTGCACGAAGCAACCGCTTTCTGTGGATTTCCTTTCTCTTGTCTTCGATTTCCTTCAAAGCGGCCTCCCGTCCAAAGCCCCCACGATCAGTTTTTATATTAATTGCAATCGGTTCTGTGATACCAGATGATGACTTTCCCAACGAGTCGCCCGGTTTGTAGCCCATTTTGGCAAGTAACTTGAAACCTTTATTCTCGCTCTCGATAGGGCATTGGAGACCTTCTTGAAGACGATCGTTGCTATGAGATTGTTTCTGTTTCTTACGATTTTCAAGATTTTTCTCTTCAATGTGCACAATACGCTTCTTACCACGGTCCTGGATGAGACTCGGCCGGACATCTGGTAAACTAGAAAGGGAATTGATCAAATTGGAATTAACTGGGTGTCATTCATACCCATTTAGGATGGCGTCCGACATGTAATCTTCTTCCGAAGAGGACATTTGGAAGATCGTAGGATATTCCACGTAAAATTCAGCCAGGAATTGCCAATAATTCTGCTTTCTGCTTCCAGACTGCGGTTTGAGATTGTTTACGTCTGTAAGCAAATGACAGCTGTCACGAGCGTGTTCGTTAATTGCAATCAACTGTCACAGTAGTGATCAGAAGTTGAACACCGTGGTTTCGTATCCATTTTTTACTACTTCCTGGCAGTAATTACTTGGATAGAGCACCAGGGGAGAAGGGAGCGAGAAAACAGAGCAAAGAAGTTGATCGCGTTTAACTTGGCAAACGCCAGCTTCGATTTCTGTCCCTGCTCCATCCAAGTTGACACACAGCCTCCGCGTGGCCTCCCCTGGTTAGCTATACTAGTACCCACCATGTAGTGAACCAATGTGTGCAGCGATCCGACCCTTGTTCCTGGGGAAAGAGAAACCTGGCCCTCCAGGTTGGGGGTTGCGCTTAGGGTTGACATCCCTATCGCGTAAAACAAAAACTCTTTCAGAAACAACCAAAAAAGGCAATGCCAGGCAAAAAGCGGATGAAAAACTGTGATATATACTACGGAACAACGCTTATTCGGATGCGGATTTTTTGCTCGAGGCAGACTCAGGAAAAAAGTCTTAAGCTTCCAGTATGTAAGTGAACGCCTCACAACTATCCGCATCAAGACCAATCTCGGCATTATAAATTTACTATGTGTCCACGCCCCCACAGAGGAGAAAGATGACCGACATAAAGACGACTCCTATGATCTCCTAGGCAGAACGTATGCGCTATGTCCCAGCTATGACACCAAAATCGTAAGGAAGCTATTTTTGAACGGGTCATTGGAAAGCATACCCTACACAACACCACGTCAGAAAACGGACTAAGGCTAGTGGACTTTATGGCGGGACCTAATCTGGTAGTAGCAAGTGCACGATTCCCACACCTCGACATACATAAGGGGACCTGGCGGTCTTTCGATCAATCGACAACCAACCAAATTGATTATATTGCGATCGACGGCAGACACTCTTCCAGCATCCTAGATGTCCGAACCTTTTGAGGAGCCAACATCGACTCGCATCATTACCTTGTTGCAGCCAAGGAACGGAATCAACGGAGTCGAGTAAGAACACCAAAATTTAACGTCAGAAAACCGCAATCGTAGGAGACCGCCAGGACCTTCGCCGATCAAGTCTCCCTCAAGCTCTCTCAAGTCCCGATGCAATCTGCAGAAACCATAGAACACAATGGAGTCGTTGTCAAAACGCCATTAGTGAGGCCGCCTCAGATGTACTCGGTTTCGAGCCACCACCGTCGAGAAACCCCTGGTTTGATGGTGAGTGCAGATGAGCACGGACAACTAGTAGTGGAGTCACAGTCGATGCTGAGATTATGGAAGGACCACTTCTGCAGACTGTATAACGGCGATGATAGTCAAAACCCCGCCGTCAGGCAGAGCGAACCATTCACAATGGACGAAGACCAAGGAGAATCCCGTCCACCCGACCTAGACGATGTTAAGATAGCGATATCGAAACTTAAGTCTTATAAAGCTGCTGGAGCAGACGGACTCCCCGCGGAGCTGTTTAAAGCAGCTGGCGATGAGCTGGTTAGGAACATGCACCAACTCATCTGCAAGATATGGTCGGAATAACGCATGCCCGATTAATGGAATCTCAGTATCGTTTGCCCGGTCCATAAGAAAGGAGACCCCTATGACTGCGCCAATTACAGAGGGATAAGCCTCCTGAACATCGCGTAAAAGATCCTCTCTGCCGTACTGTGTAGGTACCTGAAACCGTTCGTGGACAATTTGATAGGTTCCTGCCATTGTGGTTTCAGGGCAGGAAAATCCACGATAGACCAAATATTTACACTACGGCAGATCTTGGAGAAGACCCATGAATCCCAGGTCAAGACGCACCATATTATTGTCGACATTGAAGCCGCGTATGACTGTGTTTATAAAGACGAGCTATACAGAGCCATGTCAGGTTTTAACATCCCTGCCAAACTCGTCAGACTGTGCAGGATGACTATGGAGAACTCTCGCTGCTCCATTAAGGTCGGAGGTGAACTAACCGACCCCTTTGATGTTAAAAAAGGTTTTAGACAGGGTGACGCACTGTCATGTGATTTCTTCTCTTCTTAGACGTTGGATCCGAAGACGTTTAACTAGGCCGATATCGCTGTACAGCCCGTACAGTTTTTGGTTGAATCTCCTCCTCCACTCTCTGTTTACACAAACGGGACCAAAGATTGCACGCAGAATTTTCCTCTCGAAACGCCCAAGAGTCTCTTCGTCCGCTTTTGATAACGTCCAAGCCTCAGCGCCGTAGAGGAGAACCGGGATGATTAAGGTTTTGTAGAGGAATACCTTAGTTTTTCGAGGAAGGGCTCTACTACTCAGTTGCCTCTTGAGCCCAAAGAAGCAGCGGTTGGCAAGAGTTATTTTGCGTTTTATCTCAGCGCTGGTGTCGTTGCTGCTTGTCACTATCGAGCCAAGGCAGACGAAGTCCTTGACTACAGTTCAACTCCGACCTTAATGGAGCAGCGAGAGTTCTCCATAGTCATCCTGCACAGTCTGACGAGTTTGGCAGGGATGTTAAAACCTGACATGGCTCTGTATAGCTCGTCTCTATAAACACTGTCATACGCGGCTTTAAAGTCGACGAAAAGATGGTGTGTATCTGGTCTATTTGGTCTATCGTGGATTTTCCTGGCCTAAAACCACGCTGGTAGGAACCTATCAGATTGTCCACGAACGGCTTCAGGCACTTACAGAGTACGGCAGAGAGGATCTTGTACGCGATGTTCAGGAGGCTTATCCCTTTGTAATTCGCGATTCGTGTGGTTCGGTTAATGAAAGATTCTCTATATTTGACAGTACGTCCGAAAGCGGGCTTCAGAGTATATTGGTGAGCATTCCTAGAGAGACGTGTATTGCGGGAGAAATGTTGAAGGGGCGGAATGCAACTGGCTATTTCATTAGAGCATTTTGGTGGTAGTAACGATAAAACAGGGCGAGGCAGGTAACATTCCTGCGGTGTTCCAGCGAGTCTAATGTTTTGGTAATGCTGGAGTCACCTATCAGTTTTATGGCTCGTTTTTGTATTCTGTCTAGTAGGTGCAATGTGGTCTTGGAAGCACCGGACCAGACATGAGCGTTAAACTCTAATTTTGGGGCGAATGAACGCCTTATAGATTGTAGCCAGGTCTAAGGGTGAGAAATATTTCTTGCATCTGTATAAGAAGCCTAGGCATTTCGCAGCATTCTTGGCGACACTGAATATATGGTCGCTCCTTTTAAGATTGTGAGCAACACTCATACCCAGGATGGAAAGCTTTTCAGTTTCTGAGATGTAAGTGCCATTCATGGATAATGGCTGCGGGTTAGTTATACGCTTTAAGGAAAAGAGACAGCATTGTGTCTTGGATGCATTCAATTCCACTCTATTGTTTTTACCCCTTTGGATGATGCTGTCGATATCGGAATTTAATGAGCTTAACATACGCTGCCGCTCATTACCTACAACCGAAGTGCAGGGTCGTAAACTAGTGAACGAATATGAGAAGCTGAGAGCACTGTAGTCAGCGAAGGAGTGAATTGGATTAGAAGTAACAGACAAGAGATCATTTATAAAAATAAGAAAGAGTGTCGGAGACAAAACGGAGCCCTGGGGAACACCGGCATTTACAAAGTGAGTATTAGACTTGAATCCGTCCAAAACAACTTGAATTGAACGATTCGAAAGGTAGCTTCTAATCCATTGAAGGAGAGACTCATCGATCCCAAAAGCACGCATTTTCGACAAAAGGGCTTTATGCCAAACCCTGTCAAATGCTTCCGAAATATCCAGTGCAACAATTTTGCTTTCACCTGCTTGGTGAAGCGAGTGATTCCACTTTTCAGCGAGATATGCCATCATATCACCAGTGGATCTGTTGCTGCGGAAACCGTATTGGCGGTCATTGAGGAGTTTCCGTGATTCAAGATATCTCATAAACTGACGGTTAATCAGCGTTTCCATGACCTTGGAAAGAAGGGGTGTTAGTGCAATGGGTCGGTAGTTGGAGGGAGAAGATGATTCGCCTTTTTTGGGTATAGGCTGGACAAATGCTGTTTTCCACCTAAGTACTCGGAAAGAGCCCAGAGGTGTAGGAAAGGTGAAAAAGCTTACGCAGTGGTTTTGCCAGCGTAGAAGAACACCTCTTCAGAACTATTGGGGCAATACCATCTGGACCAGCGGATTTGTGTATGTCGAGGTCTTTAAGAACCCTTGCGACTGTACGAGTGCGGAAGTGGATTAGTCCCATGGTGGAATTGACGCACTCTAGTACAGGCGGAGACAAAGTACAAGCTGGCAGCTGAGAACTGGTTGCGAAATGGGCAGCAAGTATGTTAGCTTTGTCTAAGGGGGTGACAGCTGGAATGTCATTGTGGATGAGCGTCGGTATAGACGACTTAGTTGAGTTTTTTACGTTTCTTACAAACGACCAGAAACTTTTGCTACCTTTGGGACATTGAAGGATTTTACGCCCTAATTTTTGGTCGGATTGGAATTTAATCCGTCGAATGTGGGTGTTGCAGTCATTTCTGGCTCGTATGTACTTTTTTCGGTTTTCCTCAGAACTGTTTGCCTTGTAGGCCCGAAAACTTAGCTCCCTGAGCCTAATAGCCTCTTTGCAGCTCGAGTCAAACCACGTATTATCCTTAGGCCTGGTGCTTTTAATCTTGCTGGGAATAAAATTTGCCATGCCGATTCGGATAATGTTTACGATGATATCAGTTGCGGCGTCCACGTCGTTGTCGATGAAGCACAACGACCAGTTAAAGATCCGAAAGAAGTTGTTAAGGCCGCACCAGTTGGCTTTCTCGTATAGCCATAGTGTTCTTTTAGGAGCTTTTTCTTTAACTGGATGGTGGGAGTTCGAGAATTTTGCTGATATCATGCAGTGGTCAGACAAGCCTAGGGGTTCCAATACATCGATCGTGTATTTGTCAGGCTGAGAGGTAAGAAACAAGTCCAGTGTGTTGGCGGTATGACCAGCAACATCGGGGATACGTGATGGCTCATTCACAAGTTGAGTTAAGTGATTTAACTCAGCAAAAATTTCAACATACCTTCCTTCGGGTGTTGTCTGTCCAGAATGTCGAAGCCACTGAGAATTGTGTACATTGAAATCGCCCGCTAAAACGATTTCAGTGCGAGAGGACAGGGAAACAATTCTTTGGATGGAATCAGACAGTGCGTCGAATGCATCAAATATTGCATTCCTGTCTAGATTGGGGCTTCTATAAAGAAAACAGTGGTGGATGGGGTGCTTACGGAATATGAATTTAAGCCATATGAAATGAAATTCCGGGGTGGATGTTTGGCTATACTGTGGAAGTAACTGGTAAGCAATATCACTACGGACATAGATGGCGAGACCACGGCGAGAAACGAATAATGGCACTAAGCTATATCCAGGAAGACTGAAATCCGAAGGATCAGACTTTTCATCGACCTGTGTTTCACTAAGTGCCAAAACAGCCGGTTTGTGGCGAGAGAGATGGGTATACTTGGCAAAGAAATTCTTCCGTAACCCACGAATATTGCAGAACTGCACACAGAAATCCCTCATCAATGCAAACTACAAAACATGTATAGATACAAAACCGTTAAAGCAGAGACGCGTAAGTGAAGTTCTATCGCCGGATTTGCAAAAAGTAAGATTTGCTCCACCAACAAAGAACAACACACGCGACCCGCTACGCGTCGGTTGCGTTAGCACTCAATCAGTGTGTGTGCTGAGTGCGAAAATCTTGGCCAGCGGCTGTTTGGCTGGCCAAACCATCAAAAGAGTTTTTCAGAAATCTGGGCTATACGGTGTATGCACTAGAATTTCCTAACCAAGTTCTGCTCCAAGACATCAATAATACATATGTGTGGCCTGTCATTGTCATCCTAACTCCTTTTCTGTTGGCCAATTTTGGTAACTCTGTCTTGATTGCTTCGTTCAAACGGGCGAGTTGTGCACAGTAGCGGACCGAAGCGTTTCGGCTGGTTGTAGCAGTCCATATTAGACAATTCCCCTCCTATGCAACCAAATGCCCTCAATTCAGGTTTTAAAGTCGGCTGTGGTGGGTCACCAGCCTGTGACTATGATAGCTTGCGCTTTGTACATATTTTCGTATTTAATCCATTTATCCATTCGCTTCAAAAATGGTTCGATTTCGTTGCATTTAACAGCATTGTACTGATGGAAATTCGATCAATCAAATTTCTTTAATCATGCAGCACCAAAACATCGAGCTTTTGTGAGTCGCATGTCCTTTTTAGATGATTCCAAACTGTCCTATGGTTGATGTTTAGTGCCTCCTCCTCCTGCTCCGCCAGCAGTAAAACTTTTTAAACTTTTCCAGTGATTGGGAGACCAGATTGATCCGCACCTTTGATATCGAAATATTCGGAACGGAATCAAACAAGCTACTCTCGGGCCCGGCGTTCACTCATTCTTATCGTACACTTCACAAATCTTTCGGCATGTTTTTGTAGCGTTTTTCCCTTTTTTATAGTAGAAACCACCACATAACCTACATTGTCAAATACTTACTTACTTACTTATCAGACCAGCGATCCATGGAGGATGTGAGCCTGAGCTATAGCTGCCTTCCATCCTTGACGGTCCCGGGCACGCTGCTTCCAGTTGTCAAGACGTCTTACATCCGCGATTACTTGGTCTTTATACCGGAGGTTCGTTCTTCCTCTTCTTCTCGAACCAGGAGGCTCGGATTCGAATACCCTCTTAGTTGGAGCGTTGATGTCCATGCGCTCGATGTGGCCGAGCCAGTGTAGTCGACGGATCCTAGCCCTCCGGACTACATCCACATCTTGGTACAGCTCGTAGAGTTCGCGGTTGTGTCTTCTTCTTCATTCACCTTCCTCACAGACAGGACCAAATATCCGGCGCAGAATTTTTCTTTCGAAAGAATCCAAAATCAGCTCCGCTGTCCTGCCTATCGTCCAGCTTTCGGCTCCGTACAGCAAGACTGGCAGAATGAGCGTTTTGTAAAGCATGACTTTGGTCTTTCGAGTGAGGAGTTTTGACCCCAGTTGTTTGGACAAGCCGAAGTAGCAGCGGTTGCCAAGGGCGATTCTATGCCGGATCTCCACTGTGGTGTCATTTGTGGAATTTACGTTTGCCCCGAGGTAGACAAACTCCTTAACTACCTCGAAATTGTAGCTGTCAATTGTTATGTTTTGTCCCAGGTGGTGAGCGACGGATTGGTTTTTGCTCGACAGCATGTATTTCGTTTTGTCCTCATTGATCTTAAGACCAACTCGTTTCGCCTGTTCTTCAATCGCCGTGAATGCTTCCACAATGCCACGGCGAGAACACGCGATGATGTCGATATCATCCGCGTATCCTAGCAGCTGGATGGACTTGTAAAAGATAGTGCCTTCCCTGTTGACGCCTGCCCGTCGCACTATCTGCTCCAGCACCAGGTTGAAGAAGTCACATGACAGCGCATCTCCTTGCCGAAATCCGGTGCATGTTTCGAATGGTTCCGAGGTCCTAGAACCGAGTTGCACGGTGCATCGCGTGTTTTTTAGCGTGGCGCGACACAGCTGGATCAGTTTTACCGGGATCCCGAATTCGGTCATCACACAAAACAGTTCTTCACGATGAATGCTGTCGTATGCGGCTTTGAAATCGATGAAAAGATGGTGTGTATCGATTCGAAACTCGTTTGTCTTATCCAGGATTTGTCGAAGTGTGAACATTTGGTCTATAGTTGATTTGCCGGGCCGGAAGCCGCACTGGTAGCTGCCGATTAGTGCGGTGCAAAATGGCTTTAGACGTTCACACAATACGCTGGACAGGATCTTGTACGCGACATTAAGCAGGGATATACCTCTATAGTTCTTCCAAGAGGTAGGATCGCCTTTTTTGTGGATGGGGCATATAGAGCTGGTATTCCAGTCGTCGGGCATGCTCTCATCTTCCCAAATTCTGCAGATGATCTGGTGCATGCTCCCTACCAGAAGATCGCCGCTAGCCTTGAAGAGCTCTGATGGCAAGCCATCTGAGCCTGCGGCCTTGTTGTTCTTCAGCTTCTGAATAGCTGTGCCGACTTTTTCGATGCTGGGTGGGAGGACTACTTCAGCGGCTGGAGTTGGGATTTCCTCGGTCCCTACCACTCTCTCTTGGTCATGCTCGTTAAGCAGCTGCTGGAAGTGCTGCTTAAATACATCCACTATTGCCTGCGGGTCGGTGACAAGATTACCCTCGCAGTTTCGAAGAGCCTGGGTGCCCTTTTTGAAGCCTCCTGCAAGGCCTTTGGCTTTCTTGTAAAAGGCTCGTATTTTATGTTTATCCCTAGACTCCTCGATATCGTTGAGCTGGTAGGCTGCGAAGATTCTTTTCTTTTGTCGCAGTAGTTTTTTCTCCTCCCTTCTTCTGGCTCGGTACTCTTCTTGCGCTGCCCTGGTTTTCCTCTGCAGCGCCTTTTGGTACGCCTCGTCGGTTGCTGCCTTTTTCTGCTCACACTCGCCATCATACCACGGGTTTCTTGTCGGAGGTGGTAGGTATCCTAAGGTGGTTTCGGCTACTTCCTGAATGGCTGAGCGGCAATGCAGCCACATATTATTGGCATTTGTGTTTGACGTAGGCATACCGTAGAGTCTTTCGCTCAGCTGCTCCCTGTAGACTCTGGCAACCTCCGGTGTGCTCAGGCGCCCAATGTCGAACCTCCTCCTGATGGGCTGGTGCAGCTTTCTGACATTGGACAGTCGAGCTCTGAATCTTGCTGCTACGAGGAAGTGGTCAGAGTCGACATTTGCCCCTCTGAATGTTCCCACATCCAGGATGTTTGACGAGTGCCTTGCGTCAATGAGCACATGGTCGATTTGGTTGGCGGTTCGACCGTCCGGAGATCGCCAGGTTGCTGTGTGGATTCGCTTGCGAGGGAATCTTGTGCTACTTATCACCGCATTACGAGCTGTCGCAAAGTCAGCTAGTCGGAAGCCGTTATCTGTTGTTGTATCGTGGAGGCTGTGCTTTCCGATCACTCCGCCAAGGGTGTTCTCCTTACCGATTTTGGCGTTGAAGTCCCCCAGCACGATTTTTACATTATACTCCGGACAAGCTCCGTAGACGTTGTCCAGGAGGTCATAGAAGTCTTCCTTGATAGGGTCTTCAGCCTCGTCGGTAGGGGCGTGTGCACATATAAGGCTGATGTTGTAAAATCTGCCTCTGATGCGGATCACAGCCAGGCGATCACTTATAGGTTTTAAGTCGATGACCTTCGACCTTAACCGCTTTCCCACGACAAATCCTCATACCAGTAAGTGCAGCCTTTTGTGACAGCTGTAATAGTAGTAGTAGTATGTATGACTTTTATTTCAGTTTTAAATCCATTACAATCATTATATTATCTAAGTCTATTATGGTTTGGCCTATGGCCGTCTACCAGATTGACAATACGTCTTCTACATTTTCTACATATTTTTGCTTCACAAATAGAACAAAGTATATACATTAGGCACTAAAAATCTTCTTCAACAATACATTTTCTATAACGAAGTGCATTTGTACAGTAGTTGTAGAGTACATCCCACCCTCGGAGTCCATTTAAGATTTGAATTGCTTCATCTTTTTCCAAAATATACGAATTAAGGAATATCCCTCGAATTCCTTTTAAAACTGGGCATACTGCAAGGAAGTGAAATACATCCTCTCGCACCTTCATATTACAGAGATTGCATAAGATAGGGAGCTCAGGACGATGTGGTATGAAATTCAGGTTCAGTAGCTCACCTCTGATTTTAAAAATTATGTTAATTTTTTCTATTGAGTTGCAGTTTAAAAAGTAAGTTTTCTCTGATAGGTGGTATTTCAGCTTACTGTAGTATATTCTATACTGGGATGACTGTGCATCCGATACAAATTGATCATACATGTTTCGAGCGACTTTTTCTAATAGGGCGTTGAGACGCGCTCTTAGATGTTCAGAATAACCATCGGGTGTTATCCTTATGGTTTCTCCACAGTCTGATGCAAGGCGTTCCCATTCTAGGATGAAACTTGCTCTATTCCTTATTACACTCTTAAGTACTACTTTTGGCAGTCTATCGTCCCTCATTGCCAGAACTTTTACTACATAATCAAAATGTAGTCTCAGTGTTTCCAGGAACATAGGCGGTACACCAGTTTCTAGATGCAGCATGTAATTAGGCGTAGCACTTGGTAAACGGAATATCCGCTTTAGGAAATAACGAAGAAACTTCTCAACTTCAACAAAGGAACAATATCGCCACACTTGTGCTCCATATAAAAGAACTGAGGCAGCAGTTGAGCGAAAAAGTTTCTGCTTCGAGCTATGTGTTACATACTTGTTGTTGATGCAGCGACCCCAGACCGATGAGATTGCTCGTTTGGCTTCAGATAGCTTGGCTTTAAGGTGTTTCTTCATATTCAGGTTCGATGACACCAAAATTCCTAAGTATTTGTACTCGCGAACAACTTCTACCATTTCTTCTTGATAAGTCCACCTTTCGTTTCGCGAATATCTGCCACCACCGCCCCTCAGAGCTCTTCAAGGCTGGCGGCGATGTTCTGGTAGGGAGCATGCACCAGATCATCTGCAGAATTTGGGAAGATGAGAGCATGCCCGACGACTGGAATACCAGCTCTATATGCCCCATCCACAAAAAAGGCGATCCTACCTCTTGTAAGAACTATAGAGGTATATCCCTGCTCAATGCCGCATACAAGATCCTGTCCAGCGTATTGTGTGAACGTCTAAAACCATTTTGCACCGCACTAATCGGCAGCTACCAGTGCGGCTTCCGGCCCGGCAAATAAACTATAGACCAAATTTTCACACTTCGACAAATCCTGGAAAAGACCAACGAGTTTCAAATCGATACACACCATCTTTTCATCGATTTCAAAGCCGCATACGACAGCATTCATCGTGAAGAACTGTTTGGTGTGATGACCGAATTCGGGATCCCGGTAAAACTGATCCAGCTGTGTCGCGCCACGCTAAAAAACACGCGATGCACCGTGCAACTCGGTTCTAAGACCTCGGAACCATTCGAAACATGCACCGGATTTCGGCAAGGAGATGCGCTGTCATCTGACTTCTTCAACCTGGTGCTGGAGCAGATAGTGCGACGGGCTGGCGTCAACAGGGAAGGCACTATCTTTTACAAGTCCATCCAGCTGCTAGGATACGCGGATGATATCGACATCATCGCGTGTTCTCGCCGTGGCATTGTGGAAGCATTCACGGCGATTGAAGAACAGGCGAAACGAATTGGCCTTAAGATCAATGAGGACAAAACGAAATACATGCTGTCAAGCAAAAACCAATCCGTCGCTCACCACCTGGGACAAAACATAACAATTGACAGCTACAATTTCGAGGTAGTTAAGGAGTTTGTCTACCTCGGGGCAAACGTAAATTCCACAAATGACACCACAGTGGAGATCCGGCATAGAATCGCCCTTGGCAACCGCTGCTAGTTCGGCTTGTCCAAACAACTTGGGTCAAAACTCCTCACTCGAAAGACCAAAGTCATGCTTTACAAAACGCTCATTCTGCCAGTCTTGCTGTACGGAGCCGAAAGCTGGACGATAAGCAGGACAGCGGAGCTGATTTTGGGTTATTTCGAAAGAAAAATTCTGCGCCGGATATTTGGTCCTGTCTGTGAGGAAGGTGAATGGAGAAGAAGACACAACCGCGAACTCTACGAGCTGTACCAAGATGTGGATGTAGTCCGGAAGGCAAGGAGCCGTCGACTACACTGGCTCGGCCACATCGAGCGCATGGACATCAACGCTCCAGCTAAGAGAGTCTTCGACTCCGAGCCTCCTGGTTCGAGAAGAAGAGGAAGACCGAACCTCCGGTATAAAGACCAAGTAATCGCGGATGTAAGACATCTTGGTCTTGACAACTGGAAGCAGCGTGCCCGGGACCGTCAAGGATGGAAGGCAGCTATAGCTCAGGCTCAGATCCTCCATGGATCGCAGGCCTGATAAAGGCAAAGAAAAGACCGCCCCTGAGCACCATTACCTTTGATTCAGTCAAGTTTACGTTCAAGTTCCAGTATTTGCAGTAAACACTGAGCCTATTCATCATAAGTTGCAACCCATCCACAGTTTCGGAAAGGAATACGATGTCATCTGCATACTTAAGAGCCGGAATTTTTATGCTGCCGACCTCAATTCCACCCTTTATAGTATCTAATATGTCGTTAATGAATAAGATAAACAGTAAAGCACTCAAGATACACCCTTGTTTCACACCCATCGTTGTTGTAAACTCGTCAGATATGGACTCCCCATCCCACACATACGCCACATTATTTGCATACATTGCTCTTAGGTTAGGTTAGTTTGACGTGGTAGTCGTAAGCCACATTTAGGCCGAAACCGGCCCATTGTGATACCACCTGTATCAGGTTACCCTGATCCGCTACCCGGGAACCAACCGGTGCTTCTAATCAAGCGGTGGAGTTGAGCTATTTTTTGGTTTGCTAGCTCACTCAGATTGTCGAAGA
The DNA here is from genome assembly GCA_951905685.1 of Eumerus sabulonum. Lineage (NCBI taxonomy): Eukaryota > Metazoa > Arthropoda > Insecta > Diptera > Syrphidae > Eumerus > Eumerus sabulonum. The sequence goes on from OX645060.1 coordinate 16,571,998, forward strand.
AGGGCGCGCCGAGGTAAATCCTCCTGCGATTCGCAAAAGAGGGACATGAGCAGAGGAGATGGTGTATTGATTCCTCCTCCTCCTCGTCCATACAGCCGCGACAGAAGTCATTGTAGGGTAGCCCCAGTCTGTATGTGTATGTTGGCGTTACAGTCCATGAAGAACCTGAGCCGAGCTTCTCTCAATCACCCATGTTGTGTGTGATTTAATTTTCACATAGGTGAAAGGGACCTACAGTTTATTGCCGGTTCCGAACGGCTAATTTCGAGAAGCTTTTCATGACAATTTTACTACAGGGGGTTTTGTCAGAACCCCGCTGAGGAGAAACACCGTGAAAAACACGTTCGATGACATGGCTGTGTCGGGATTCGATCCGGAGTCATCGGCGTCAGAGGCCAGCACACTACCCACTGCGCCACGGTGCTCTCAGCCCCAGTCTGGCGGCGTGTTTTCCAATGGTGCAGTGACCTGTAATGACCCCCACTAGGGTGCTTAAGGTTGCCCTTTTGGTTGCCACCAGGTCCCTGGTTCGTCCTAAGTTTAACTTAGGCCACAATTGTTTGGTGATAAAGCCGATATTGCTCTCATTCCATTGGAGATTGGTCCTCTCTATGGTTTGAAGCTTTATCATGTGCTTTACCGTACTTATTGGTGTTTCTAGGTACCCGAGGGTAGGTAGGCTGAGTGTGCTTGACCCTAACCTTGCGAGTTCGTCGGCCACGCAGTTTCCTGGAATATCCCTATGCCCGGGGACCCACAGTATTTTAATATTGAACTGTTCAGCCATCTCATCTAGAGATAGGCGACAGTTTATGGATGTTTTTGATTTGTGGGTTATCGCTGCCAGGGATTTTATCGCAGATTGGCTATCCGTGCAAATGATAATATCCTTTGTGGATATTACATTGATCCTGAGCCATGCCAGGGCCTCCGTTATCGCAGTTATTTCTGCCTGAAACACACTACAGTAATTTGGGAGTCTAAATGATAGGTTGAGGTTAAGTTCCTTGGAGTAGACCCCACTACCTACACCCGACTCCATCTTAGAGCCATCGGTATAGAGGGAGATCGAGTCCTTTGGTATGACTTTCCCTTCAGCCCATTCCTCCCTGGATGGAAAGACAACTTCGAAGTTCCTGGTGAACACATTCTGCGGGTTGATGTAGTCAGTGTCCATGGGTCCTTTGAAGTGTTTTAGAATAGAGGTGTGGCCTTTTTGAGATGTGGGCCATTTTCTTATGCTCCTCATCCTTAGGGCCGCGCATGCAGCAACTTGCTTGCTGAAAAGGTTTATTGGTGGAAGATGTAGTAGAACATTTAAGGCCTCCGTGGGGGTTGATCTGATCGCTCCGCTTATATATAAGCTGGCCGATCTTTGTACCTTCCCCAGGAGGTTTCGATTGACTGCTTTGTCCAGAGCAGTCCACCAGACTACGACGCCATACAGGAGGATAGGCCTTATGACTGCTGTGTAAAGCCAGTACATAATGCTTGGTTGGAGACCCCACCTCCTGCCCACTACTTTCTTGCAGCTGTAGAGGGCAACAGTTGCTTTCTTGACCCGATCAAGAATGTTGGGTTTCCAATTCAGCCTCCTGTCAAGGACTAGGCCTAGATATTTAGCCTGTTCTTTGATTGTTAGTTGAGTTCCACCCAGCCTCGGTGGGTTGAGGGGCGGAATTTTATATTTGTTAGTGAACAGTACTAGATCGGTCTTCTTTGGGTTCACCCCAAGTCCACAGTACCGAGTCCAGGTTTCTACTGTATGTAGTGCACTCTGCATAAGGTCGCATAGAGTGCTGGGAAATTTTCCTGTGACGGCAATAGCAATGTCATCCGCATAGGCGATCACAGCGTACCCTTCCTGCTCCAGCAACAGCAGTAGCTCGTTTGACCACCACGTTCCAGAGGAGAGGGGAGAGTACTCCACCCTGTGGTGTACCTTTGCTGACCATTCTGGTAGAGACGGCACCAGCGAAGTTGGCTTTGACAACTCTTTGTATTAGCAGCTGTCGTACCAGTTCTATCACTGATCCCGTAACACCCAGATCAGACAGCGCCTTGATGACGGCCCATGGTTCAACATTGTTAAAGGCGCCCTCAATGTCGAGAAAGGCGACTAGAGTGTATTGTTTATTTTCCAGAGACCTTTCTATTTTACTGACCAATGAGTGGAGTGCTGTTTCCACCGATTTGCCTTTGTTGTAGGCGTGTTGGTTATCCGACAGTCTTCCTGAGATGCAGGTGTACCGGATGTGTACGTCCAAAATCTTCTCTAGAGTTTTTAATAGAAAAGAAGTGAGACTAATAGGCCTTAGGTCATTTACATACGTGTGGGAGCTTTTGCCTGCCTTGGGTATGAAAATGACTTTGGCTACCTTCCACTTGCTGGGGATGTAGGAAAGGGAGAGGCAACTATTGTATATAACCACAAGCCAGGGGAGAATGATATCTGCTACCTGCTGGAGCTCAGCTGGTATGATACCATCCGGTCCCGGAGACTTGTAGGGTTCAAAGCTCTTTATGGCCCAAAGGACGTTGTTGTAGTTGACCAGGTCAGGAGCACGCTCGAGGGAGGGTGTCATTGGCTGATTGACCCGAGGAGGTGTCATATCCGAGTCACTACTGCCTGGGAAGTGTGCGCTTAAGAGAAGTTCCAAGGCTTCCTCTCTGGAGGTTGTCCAGGAGCCGTCATTACGCATCAGATGGCTTGGATTATACGGAACCGAGGCCAGAATCTTCCTTATTCTTGAGGCCTCGGAAACCGTCCTTATACTATCGCAGTAGTCCCTCCAGGATTGTCTCTTTGCCTTCCTGGTCGCTGCTTTGAAAGACTTTAGTGCCTCCTTGTAGAGGTCCCTTCATTGCTCTTAAGATGTTGATTATTTTAGTTGAGAAGCCGATATTGTACAGTTTGTAAATCAGAGCCTCGCGCGGTATGGTGTCGAAGGCCGCTCGAAAGTCTACGAAAAAGGCATATAGTTTTTTATGTTTCTGTTTATACATCTCCGCAATATTGAGTAGTACAAATACTTGATCAACTGTCGAGTATTTCTTTCTAAATCCCGCCTGAAACTCCTGCAAAATTTTGTTATTATCAACCCAGCAGGTAAGCCTATTGTATATAAGGGCGGAAAACAACTTGGCAGAGGTGTTCAGGAAAGATATTCCTCTGTAGTTTGTAGGATCGTCGTAGTCACCCTTTTTGTGCAGTGGATATATAATTGCCTTTTTAAAACTATCTGGAATATTTGCTGATTCGTAGATTCTATTGAATTCCTCTACGAGCGCAGACATGAATTCATATGTGCAGTTTTTATAGAACTCGTAAGGAATTCGGTCATCTCCGGGGGCCTTTCCCGTTTTTTGCTTTGTTAATGACTTCCTTTATTTCTTGTAATGAAAACGGGCTATCTAGGAATTCATCGATAATCAGAGGAGCTGCATATTGAAATGGGGGAGAGATCTGTGGGGGATTAAGCAGATTGATAAAGTGGTTCATTAGCTGCGTTGCTTTAAGCGACGGGGCGATGTTATTCGTTCGTCCGTTTATATATCTTACAGCTTTCCAAAATTCCGCTGAGGATGCGGCGTTGTTTATAGTGGCGATACGTTGTTGCTCAAATTTGAATTTTTTTTTCATGGCAAATGCGCTTGAAGTTGTTGTTTGCTTCGCCATAGAGTGTTTTAAAGACATTGGTATTATATTCCCTCAAAAGTTTTAGTAATTTGAAGGAGTTATCTGTAGCCCTCAGACACTCATAATCAAACCACTTTTGTTTTCGGATCTTATTTTTCTCTGTAGGTAAGCTCGGGATTGCGTTTTTAATCAAATTTGTAAGGGCATCGACATCCGGTAAAATATCTACTGTGTGTAATCGCTCAAGTTCAGAATTTAGATTACTGCGATACATATTTCGTGTTCGGTCATTCCACACTAGTTTTGGTAACAGTCCCAGTTGCCTTATACTCCTCACGTGCGTGGATCTAGATACCAAACAATTAACTTCGAGTGGCATATGATCCGAGAAAGTCTCCATTCCTATCCGAAAGTCGCTTAGGAGGGAGTTCCAATTTCCAGAGATGCAACAGTAATCAATTACCGAGCATGCTTTTCCACGGATAAATGTGTACTCTCCACAATGATCACCATCGAGGACATACGAATCTTCCACTCTCTTAAAATCAACCTCAGCGTAATTAAGATCCTTCCGATAACCAAACATTTCTCCACCACTTCCCCTTCCAAATGTCGACTCTTTAATTGCAGGTATCCACTTCAGTTCGTAATTTGAAAATATGTTTTCAAATCTCTTTTCTTCATTTTCTAATACATGGGTTTCGAACAGTACAAATATGTCTGTTTGTTTGTAAATAATAATTTATTTTTCAATCCAGCTACATTATAACTTAGAATACTTAATTTAATACTATTTCTATTCTGGCAGACTTTTGTGTTTCAAGCTTCATGCGAAGACGTACTTATGTGTCCACCCAAACGGTTTCCAGCAATGACATCTTTGTTACTAGTGTTGGCATCATTGACCTTTTGTGACATACTTGACGTTTCGCGAGCACTAACGCGATTGTTTGTCCCTTATTCCACGGCGATTTTTTAGTACAGCTTGAAATAAGTGCGAAAGAGATGGTCAGTGAAACAGAAATACATTGGCACAGTCACGCGCGGGTAGCTAGTCCCTTATTCCACGGCGATTTTTTAGTACAGCTTGAAATAAGTGCGAAAGAGATGGTCAGTGAAACAGAAATACATTGGCACAGTCACGCGCGGGTAGCTAGTCCCTTATTCCACGGCGATTTTTTAGTACAGCTTGAAATAAGTGCGAAAGAGATGGTCAGTGAAACAGAAATACATTGGCACAGTCACGCGCGGGTAGCTACTTCGTGCGGCTCTTTGACATTTCCTTATCTCCTTTTCTTTGATTTGCGATGTCGCTTCACTCCTGTTTCAGATTTGAAAGTGTACGTATGGATACCATTCTTACTTTTCAAATTTCACCACAGGCTAACGATAATGATATGTGAAACGAAATGTCAAAAAGACGCACACTGCTGCGAAATGAAAAAAAGGTCCATGGAATAACTCTTGCTGCTCGGAATGTCAGTCCAAAAGGAAATCACACTTTTCAAGCTGTACTAAAAAAGCACCGTGGAATAAGGGACTTTACAATCTCGTTCATAAATTGCTTCGGGTGTATAATGTCCCCCGCAATGTTTCTTAGCACTTCAAACCCACATTTTTCGCCGCATTTCAACCCTTTTGTAAAATCCCATGTAAATACCTTATCTCCGACGTACAATCTATCGTCTCTTAAGACAGTTTTCACCTCGGGGTTCTTTTTTCGCAAGACTTGCATGATTGGTACAAGCTTCGCTTTTTTTTGCCGCACGTTGGGTGGCAGATCTTTGTGTATGTTTATTTTGGTCCCTTTTAGTTTGTTGGCTCCACGTAGTACATTCCAAGCGTAATCTCGCGATGACATCTTTACTATAATGGTAGAAGTGTGCGGGGCTCTAGCACGAACGCTGTATGCAGACTCTACAATGTTGGATGATTCGTTCTTGTCCCACCCATCCGGCGCAGATGGCTTTTGCTTTTTCCAGCATGTCGGTGTTAGGCTCGGAAGGTAAATGCACCACCACGTTGGATTCAGTGTTTTTCTGCATCAACTTATCCAGCTGATTTTCTAGAAATTCGACAGCTGTAATAAATGTCGTAATTTTTCTTCCTAATCATACCGTTTCCTATCCAGCGTATTTCCGCGATCGCAGTAATATCCGCCTTGCACTGCGTGAGGATTCCTTCTAGTTTATGACCAGCTCCGGGAGTGTACAGGGTTCTGACATTCCAGGAGCATACTCGCAAATCGTGTTCCTTTTTCCTGCGTTGTCGTCGTCGAGTATCCGTCCGTGTATCCGAAGCATCTTGCTCATTCATAACTTTAGGTTTTTTTTACGTGGGCGGATTGTTAGCCCGCCGCACTACCGCCATTCTGGTCAGGGTTTTGTCGCTGCATACTGTTACGAATTATTCGATCCCCACACCAAATAGGGTTCGCACCACTGGATTGCGATAAACTACAATTGTCCTTTTTATTTAAATTGAAACACACACACATTTAATTCTTTCACCACAGATCAATTATCTGTGTAGCTTCACCACTTTTCTTTATTATCCAATACACAAACCTTTATTGAAAGCTTTTCATTTCACCTTGGTTGATCACACCGACTTGTCACACGCTGTTTTATACCACAAACTGAATGCCTGTCGAGGGCGAGTGTTCGCGCTTATATAGCTCTCGGTCCACCGTCTCGAATGTTCGCCGTTGGAAGTTCCCCTTCGGAAATCTCTAGACTGACAATTCCATTGGAAGTTGACATCATTCCAATCCCCACTTCCAGAGAGTTTTCGAACTTCGACAGCGAAACTCGAACTTAACGGTCCGTTTACATCTCCGCAACACTGCCCTCCTCCTAAACTTGTTCGTCCTCGAACAAGCGATTGGATCCTTCTCCGTAATATGGTGCTAACCTCTCTACGTGGACAATTTTATACTTCGCCCGTCTGTTTCCCATCTGCTGTATCCGGTATACCACGTCATTGAGTTTCTTGATGACCTCATATGGTCCGTCCCAGGCTGATTGCAATTTGGGGCACAAGCCTTTTTTCCGTTGTGGGTTGTACAGCAATACCAATTGTCCGGTCTCGAATCCAGAAGTATTCGCCCTCAAGTCGTATCGCGCCTTCATTTTATCGCTGACCAAGTTCAGTCGCTCCCGGATGAACCGATGGATGGAGTTCAGCTGTTCTTTCTTTTCGGTTACGAAGTCCTCCCTGCCGCTAGTTGTCGGTAGTACCACGCCGAACTTCAAGTCCGATGGAAGTCGGAGATCAGTTCCAAAAATGGCTTCGGCGGGTGTTGTTGCCGTTGAATTGTGCTGTGCCGAACGGTATGCCATTAAGAAAAGGGGAAGATGTTCATCCCAGTCCTTCTGATCTCCGACGACGACTTTTCTCAGGTATTCCTCCATCGTCCGGTTGAACCTTTCGACCATGCCATCAGATTGTGGGTGTAATGGTGTTGTCCGCGTCTTTCTGATACCTAGCATGTCACAGAGTTCTTTGAACACCGACGACTCGAAGTTTCTCCCTTGGTCTGAGTGCAGTTCCATTGGTACTCCATAACGCGAAACCCAGTTATTCACGAATGCATCCGAAATGGTTTTGGCTTCCTGGTTCGGGATGCAAAACACCTCAGGCCACTTGCTGAAGTAATCGATCACCACCAGCGCGTATTTGTTTCCAGCGTTGCTCGTTGGGAATGGGCCTGCGATGTCCATTGCGATACGTTCGAACGGTGCTCCAACATTGTACTGCTGCATATTTCCTCGAGTTTTCCTAACTGGACCCTTTGCCTTCGCACACTGTTCACACCTGCGAATGGAACGCGTAACCGACTCATGGCATCCTACCCAGTAGAAACGTCTCTTGATCTTTTCTACAGTCTTGTTAACACAAAGATGACCCCCGCTTGGCCCCTCGTGGTATTCTCGGATCACCTCGTCGATTTGCCCTTTTGGTATTACCAGCAGATCGTTTACAATGTTCCCGTCCTCACTTTCCCAACTGCGGTAGAGGCAACCGTTCTTCAGCTTCAAACTCTGCCATTGAGCCCAGTAAGCTTTCACGATTGGGCTTTCACTGGATACTTGCTGCCAACTTGGTCGAAAACCTCGTTCTTGGTAGTCGATGATGACTGCCAGATCGGCATCTTCTCGCTGCTTCCCTCCGACCTTCTCGACAGTCCAGGAATCTTCTGGTAGCACCTGGAAACAACGGATATCGGTGACCTGTTCCTTGGTCTCGGCGCGTGAACAATGTTTGCATTCAACATCGCAAGGTCGCCTCGATAATGCATCCGCATTTCCATGACTGCTTCCCTTCCGGTGTTCGATACTGAAGTCATAACTCTGGATTCTCTCTATCCATCTGGCAAGCTGGCCTTCCGGGTTTTTGAACTGCAGCAGCCATCTCAACGCTGCGTGGTCCGTCCTAAGATGAAAAGCTTGGCCATAGAGATATTTGTGGAAATGCTTGACACAGTCAACCACGGCTAAAAGCTCCCTCCTAGTTACACAGTAGTTCCTCTCCGGCATCGATAGGATAGTACGCGATGACCCGTTCTCGCCCGTCAATTGTTTGAGAGAGTACTCCTACCGATTCCATGTCCGCTCGCATCGGTGTCCAAAATAAACTTTTCTCCCGGGACAGGATATGCAAGGATCTGCGCACTGCAGAGCAATTCCTTCAGGTGAATGAACGCTTCCTCCTGCGGCTTCTCCCACTTGAATGGCCGATTCTTTTTGGTGAGCTCGTGCAAACTGCTGGCAACGTTTGCAAATCCTGGGACGAATCGCCTGTAATATGTGCAAAGTCCCAGGAATAACATTAACTCATGAAGATTCTTCGGCCGCGGCCATTCCTTCACCGCTGAGATTTTCTCTTCATCTGTGTGGACTCCTTCTGCAGTCACCACATGTCCCAAGTACCTCACCTCGTTCTGGAAGAGCGAACATTTCTTCGGGCTCAATTTCAGTCCGGCTGCTTGAATACGTTCCAGTACCTCTTCAAGCTTCTTAAGGTGATCGTCGAAATCCTTGCCCATGACAATTATGTCATCCAGATAGACAAGGCAAGTCCTCCAGTGAAGTCCTCTTAGCACCCGGTTCATCAGTCTCTCGAATGTGGCTGGTGCATTGCAAAGACCGAAGGGCATCACAGAGAATTGCCACAACTCTCCCCCGGCGGTGAACGCGGTCTTTTCCTTGTCTTGCTGGTCAAGCTCTATTTGCCAGTATCCGCTTTGTAAGTCCAGCGTCGAGAACCACTTGGCACCAGATAGTGTGTCCAAGGTGTCGTCGATTCTCGGTAAAGGATAGCTGTCCTTCTTCGTGACGTCGTTCAGCTTCCTATAGTCCACGCAGAATCGGGTGCTTCCATCCTTCTTCTTAACTAGCACTACTGGCGAACTCCATGGGCTTGCAGATGGTTCGATCACGCCCTCCTTTTCCATCTCGTCGATTAGTTTGACCACCTCGCCTTCTTTCGCCAAAGGTACCCTCCTCGGTGGTTGCCGGATCGGTCTAGAGTCCCCTGTGTCTATTCTGTGCTTCACAATTGATGTTCTTCCACAGTTCTTACCATTTGCAAAAACTGTCCAATATTTACGGGGCAGGGAGAGTGCTTTACTTTTCTGCTTCTCCACTAGGTGTTGCGTCCACTCTCTGGCCATTGTTTTTAAGAAGGCTTTGTTGAACTGGATTTCCTGTTGTTTCTTATCTTCGCAGTTCATAACGGCGGCAGCTTCTTGGCATTGAGCGATCGTTGTTCCCTTGTGTATTGTCCTAGGTGTACTGGCAGGATTCAGGACTCGTACTGGAACCAATTGGTCTTGTCGGGGTTCCACCAGAGCCCTTCCAACAATGATATCGCTGGGTCGATTTCGGTTGTCGGGTTCGACCACCCACATTCGGCTTGTCCCCGCATACTCTTCTATCTTTGCCAAACCACAGCTTCTGCATTCGGGGGAACTGTTTGGCGCACTTGCACGACTATTCGCCTGACCTTGTTACCTTGTCCATTATCCATTGTTAATGGGAGCTCCAAGTTGCCATACTTCATCACTTTTTGGTTGAGGTCCAATGTGAAGCCATGCCTAATCATGAAGTCGACGCCGATTATGATGTCATCAGTGATGTCCGCAACGATGAAATCATGCTGAAACTCGATGGTCCCCATCGTAACTCTTTTCTGGACCTTTCCCTTAACTTCCGCCTTCTCACCAGTTACTGTACGAAGCCTTACCTCGGAAAAGGGTTCGATGACAGAAACCAATCCGCTTCGGATGACTGAATGAGTTGCGCCCGTGTCCAACGTCAGCAGATATCGTCGCCCGTCCATCGTTCCCTCGATGACTAGGCTGGTCGCACCTCTACAGATTCGGGATACGAGGATGCTGGGGCACTCCAATGTGGGAGCCAGCGCATGCCCCTCTGCACTGACTCGTTTTAGTTTAACGGATTGTTAGGTGCACCTTTTGCACCTCCACGTTCGCGTTCACTCCCTTGGTCTCTTTTTGGCGAACTAGACCTCGAACGCTTCCTTCGCAGACGGCAGTTCCTCGCAATGTGCCCCTGCTGGTTGCAGATGTAGCATCTACCCGGGAATGAACCACTCCTACTCGCCGTTGTTGTTCTGGAACTATCCTGATCTTGAGAAATGCGCCGTAATTTGATGGAAGGTCGGCATATCAAGAGCGATGTTTCACATGCGAGAGCGCTGGCAACTGTCTCCTTGAAAGATGTCTTCGGCAGGAGAATCAGGCTTCGTTGCGTATCGGGGTCCCTTAGCCCTTGGATGAAAGAATCCGTTTTCAGTTTTTCCACCACATCAACTGGAACATCCGTGTAGGCTAGGTGAGACAGCCTCTCGATGTCGGCAGCGTACTGCTGGATGGTCTCGTTTCCTCGCTGCTTGCGTCCTTTAAGTTCCAGCTTGTGCATCTCCTGCATGTGCTCACTGCCGTATCTTCGATGAAGAGCATCCCATATGGCTGTGTAGTTCCTTCTCTGGGTCTCCGGGATGGTCTGTAGAACGTCAGCTGCTTCACCTTTAAGGGAAATTACTAGGGCAGCCACACGATCTTCCTCTCCCCATTGATTCCGTTCCGCTGTTGTCTCGAACTGGAGCTTAAAGATGTTAAAAGCGCTCTTGCCGTCGAAGTTGGGAGCTGTGAATTTTGATGCTGCAGTCGGTACGACGATTCCTTGATGCTGGACGTTCTGGATAGTTTTCTCGAGTTCCAGAACCTTCATGTCGAACCGCGTTTCCAGTGTCTCGATTATCTTTTCTTGATTATTTTCGAGATCTAGAACCTTCTTGTCGAACCTTGACTCCAGTGACTCGATTCTCTTTTCTTGATTATTCTCGAGATCTAGAACCTTCTTGTCGAATCTCGATTCTAGTGTCTCGATTCTCTCTTCGACGTCCTGGAATCGATCGTTTACTGTCTGCTGGATGTTTCTTAGACTTTCTCGATTGTTCTCTAGCATCCCTTCTAACGTCTCCAGCTTCTGGCCCAAGGAGGTCGAATTTTCCTCCAACTTTTGATGTACGGTCGCCTCCAGTTTCTGGCTTATGGAAGTGGAATTTTCCTCCAACTTTCTACTTACGGCAACGGAATTTTCCGCCAGCTTTTGATCTAGTTTCTGGCTTAGGGAAGGTGAGTTTTCCTCCAACTTTCTACTTACAGCTGCGGAATTTTCCTCCAGTTTTTGACTCATGGCATTAAGAGCCGCGAGAATGTGCTGCATGTCGAACGCTGGCTCAGTAGATGTCGACGGCTTCTCCACCCCGAATTCGTAACTCTCCCAGTCGAAACCTTCTTCCTGCAACGCTGATCGCAGTCTCTCCACCAGGTTGGCTTTACTTCCCTCTGCGGATAATTCCCGAGCATCCAGCTCTCTTTTCAGTTGTTCAATTGTCAACTTTTCCAATTTTACCATTTTCTCACTTTTGCAATGATTCACTTCACAACTCAGATAAAGTTTCACTCGTTTACTCGCAATCCCACTTCTGACACCAAATGTTACGAATTTATTCGATCCCCACACCAAATAGGGTTCGCACCACTGGATTGCGATAAACTACAATTGTCCTTTTATCCAAAATAAAACACACACACTTTCCTGGTTTCACCACAGATCAACTATCTGTACAGCTTCACCACTTTTCTTTATTATCCAATACTATCCACTTTAAACTTTATTACACAATACACAAACCTTTATTGAAAGCTTTTCTTTTCACCTTGGTTGATCACACCGACTTGTCACACGCTGTTTTATACCACAAACTGAATGAAATGTCAAGGGCGAGTGTTCGCGCTTATATAGTTCTCGGTCCACCGTCTCGAACGTTCGCCGTTGGAAGTTCCCCTTTGGAAATCTCTAGAACGCTCTGACAATTCCATTGGAAGTTGACATCATTCCAATTCCCCGCTTCCAGAGAGTTTTCGAACTTCGACAGCGAAATTCGAACTTAACGGTCCGCTTGCATCTCCGCAACAATATGTACATATCTATTGCTATTCTAAATACGTCACATGATAACGACCTTGCACGCACACAATAAATATACTCACCACAACTTAAAAAGCGCCTGAATCCTCCTAAATATACTCACCACATCTTAAAAAGCGCCTGAATCCTCCTAAACATACTACGACTTCACGAACACACCCGACTTAAAAAGCGCCTGAACCCCCTAAAACATACTACTCTCCAGCCAGCCAACTTGGCCACCAGTGAGCCAACTTGACAACCGGGAATCCAATCTGGACACCAGCTGATTAACCTTCCCACCAGCTGTCTAGCCAGCTAACCTGGCCACGTTGGGCGTCGCATCTTTCACGTTTCACGTTGTACGTTGCACATCACACGTTGCTCGTTGTACGTTGCATGTTCCACGTTGCAGGTTGCATGTTGTACGTTGCACGTTGCACGTTTCACTTGGCATGTTGCATGTTGCACGTCGCACATTGCACGTTGCTCGTTGCATTTTGCGCGTTGCATGTTGCGCGTTGCACCTTGTATGTTGCACGTTTGCGTTGCAGGTTGCATGTTGTACGTTTCACTTTTCACTTGGTATGTTACGCGCTGCATGTTGCAAGTTGCACATTGCACGTTGCTCGTTGCATTTTGCTCGTTGCATGTTGCGCGTTGCACTTTGCATGTGGCACGTTGCATGTTGCACGTTGCTAGTTGCACATTGCACGTTTAACTTGTCACGCTGTATGTTCGGCGTTGCACCTCACACGTAGCACTCTGCACGTTGCGGGTTGCACGTTACATGTTGCATGTTGCACGTTGCACGTTGCGCTTTGCACGTTGCATGTTGCATGTTGCAGTTTGCACGCTGCACATTGCACGTTGCAGTTTGCACGTTGCACATTGCACGTTTCACGCTACATGTTGTACGTTGCCATCTAACATGGCCAACAGCCCAATAACCTGGCCACCAATCAGCCGACCTATCCATCAGAGAGCCCATCCTGCCACAAGCCAGCTAACCTGGCAACCAGCCAGCTAGTCTGGCAACCAGCCAGCTAACCAGGCCACCAGGTGGAGGCCAACCCAACCACCATGCAGCCAACCTGGCCACCAGCCAGCTAATCTGGCAACCAGCCACCTAACCAGGCCACCAGGAGGAGGCCAACCCAACCACCACCGAGCCAACCAGTCAGCCAACTTGGCCAATAGCCTTCCAACTTTGCCACAAGTCTACCAACCTTGCCGCCAACCACCCGACCTGGCCACCTGCTAGCCAACTTTGCCACCAGCCAGCAAATCTGGACCAGCCAGCCAACCTGACCACCAGCCAGCCAAACTTGCCACCAGCCACCCACCTTGCCACCGGCCAGCCAACCTTGCCCCCACACAGCCAATCTGGCCTACAGCCAGCTAACTTGGCCATCAGACAGACAACCCAGCTACTGGAGACTCAACCTGACCAGTTAGTTAGAACCAGTTAGTTAGTTCTCTGCTAATAAGCAAGGTCATTTCCAGTATCCAAGGTCAGTGCCCCTGTTGAAAAGGTCAGTGACGTTGTCGAAAAGTTCAGTGACCTTGTTGAAAAGTTCAGTGAACCCGTTGAAAAGTTCAGTGACCTTGTCGAAAAGGTTAGTGACCTTGTCGAAAGGGTCAGTGACCTTGGTTTAAAGTTCAGTGACTTTGTCGAAAAGGTCAGTGACCTTGTTGAAAAGTTCAGTGATCCCGTTGAAAAGTTCAGTGACCTTGTGGAAAAGGTCGGTGACCTTGTCGAAAAGGTCGGTGACCTTGTCGAAAAGGTCAGTGACCTTGTCGAAAAGGTCAGTGACCTTGTTTTAAAGTTCAGTGACCCTGTCGAAAAGGTCAGTGACCTTGTTGAAAAGTTCAGTGACCCCGTTGAAAAGTTCAGTGACCTTGTCGAAAAGGTCAGTGACCTTGTTGAAAAGTTCAGTGACCCCGTTGAAAAGTTCAGTGACCTTGTCGAAAAGGTCAGTGACCTTGTTGAAAAGTTCAGTGAACTTGCTGAAAAGGTCTTGAAAAGTTCAGTGACCCCGTTGAAAAGTTCAGTGACCTTGTCGAAAAGGTCAGTGACCCTGTCGAAAAGGTCAGTGACCTTGTCGAAAAGGTCAGTGACTTTCCTGAAAAGTTCAGTGACTCCGTTGAAAAGTTCAGTGAACTTGCCGAAAAGGTCAATGACCTTGTTTTAAAGTTCAGTGACCCTGTCGAAAAGGTCAGTGACCTTGTTGAAAAGTTCAGTGACCCCGTTGAAAAGTTCAGTGACCTTGTCGAAAAGGTCAGTGAACTTGTTGAAAAGTTCAGTGAGCCCGTTGAAAAGTTCAGTGACCTTGTCGAAAAGGTCAGTGACCTTCCTGAAAAGTTCAGTGACCCTGTTGAAAAGTTCAGTGAACTTGCCGAAAAGGTCAGTGACCCCGTTGAAAAGTTCAGTGACCTTGTCGAAAAGGTTAGTGACCTTGTCGAAAAGGTCAGTGACCTTACTGAAAAGTTCAGTGACCTTGTCGAAAAGGTCCCTTTCTACGTTAACCTCGTATGTACATTCTTCATGAAATTCGGCTTTTTATATAACATTGTTGGGAAACTCTAACAAAATATATAGAGAAAAGAATGAATGTCGAAATAAATATAACAACGCATTTTACAGTCCATTCTTTTTCCTCGTAACTAAATTCATGTTGTTGAATTTCGATGAAAACCTCGTAAATACTTCAAATACTTTTTAGGAGTTCAGCTTTAGCAGCTTCGTCTTCAGTGGTGTTACAGCCCATGAGTCGTGTACCAGATCTGAATCCTCATGATATTTCAATGTTTTCAGACATTGCACATACCACAACCAGGTTCGGATCATAGAAGACCGACATTGCGTTGTTTTATGCATATGTTTTTTATGACCATATATGGAGTTGTTTTAGGTATAAAATTATCTTTAAGAATTCCGTTGGGAAAAGCGCGTCGGTTTGGCCGACGCGACAAAAATAAAAAATAACAGTTCAGTTGAAAAGTGCAACCAATACGAGTAGTTCTGTTATCAGAGATATTGATAACCTTGAGCAGAGTGCTCATTCGAGTGTACTTGAGCTTTCGGGCTTAATTTATGTTTTGGGTTTAATATCACTTCAAGGAATTAAACTCTTTTTCAAATAATACCGAAAAAGGAAATGTGGATCGGTAAGCATAGTTAAATTTTTTTGTTATAAATACTCTTTAAAATGTGCATTAGACCAAAGGGAAATTCATTGGACAAGGAATCAACCATTTTGGCTCAACGTATTCTGGTTTTAGACGAAACCACTGGTGAATTTAAGTTTATTGATTATGAAGCCGAAGAAAATACCCCTACATCAGGTTACTCAGATCTTATCTTAGATGATCAAACAGGATTATTTATTGAGCAAAATGATAATTAGAATTCAATTAGTGATTTATCAAGCTGTTGCCAACCCTCAACAAGATCTAACTCTGACGAATCTAACCATTCTGTTAACCGAAACAATGAATAAGATGACGGCTCTGGTCTGATAACTAGAAGTAGGAGAAAGAAAGGACAGGGAAAGCAAGATAAGTGGAAGAAAAAAATTATAAAAAAAGCGAGACAAGAAAGAAAACAATATTACAGTGTTGATATAGAATAAAACTAAAACCGAATTTATATCTGTATATTTTATTACAGTGTTTATTCTAATCAAGACAACGATGCGTACCCGATGGTGGTTGCTGGGTGAAAGAGGAAGAACAAAAAAGTTTTTCTGCCACGAAGATTATTAATCTACATGCACCGCTTCGCTCTCCACTTGACCCGTTGCACCTGTCTTCCTTTGCTTTCCTTGGTCGGATATTATACGATTCAATAGAGAGCTCTCCACAAACTGACAATTAGCCCGCATTTTGTCTTTGTGTGTGTGGATTTTACGTTATGCTGAGAGCATAGATAAATTAACAAGATGGCAATCTCGATGGCTTTGACAGGCATTTTGACAACTAGCCCCTACAAACTCGTTTCGATTTGACGGCGTCTTGACTATGTCATTCTGCCTTGTTCCGACGTCTTGACTCTAAGTCAAAAGCGTCGTTTTTAAAGCGGCCTCTAGACGCTCAATATTATTGTGCGAAATATTGCACAATTTTATTGGCTTGCTGCCCCAGACGGTTCAATATTTTTCCCAATAATTTAGTTGACCGCTCATATTTGTAATAAAAGTCAAGAGCGTTTTGATTTTCCGCAATATATCGCACAATCTTGCAATATTACCTACAGACGAACAATAATATTGTGCAATATCAAATATTGCACAATATTATTAGGCGTCTAGGGGTCGCTTTAATTACAAAGGCAACAACCAACCCTTGCGGGGATCACAGGGCAGACGTACGAAAGTTTTCCATCTTGGTAATTTATCTATGGCTGAGAGACACTGCACAAACACCCGGACGCTTCTCACTTCTCTCACCCTCATGTTCGTGTTCGAAGAGAGAGAATTGAATCGTATAACATCCGACTTGGTCAAGCAGCAGCGGCGGTACGTGTGTACTATGTAAGGAGAAAAAATATTTGAAGAGAAGAATATTTGAAATGTTAATGTGCGAGAGCGTACAAGAAATTCAGCAAATCCCATAGGGTACATGTGCAAATTTACGTTACTTCAATTAATTCAATATTACAATGCGTTCTTTAACACGCTTAAATTATACAATTCAATTAAATTCAATAAAACAATGGTTTAACACGCTTCAATTATACAATTCAATAAAACAATGCGATGTTTAACAAGTGTTAAAAAAATTAAAGGCCAAATAGTGGGAAAACAAAAAAGAGAAAAGCGTGTTCTTAAGCCTGGTTGTATTTCAAGCAGATGTAAAAACAGCAAGTATTTTAAATGTGATGAAATTACCGAATCAGAAAGAAAAGAATTATTTCATTCTTTTTGGAAAAATATGACTTGGGAACAACGTAAAGTGATGATTGGAACTCTTGTAGAAAAGCGACACGTAGCTCGTCGTACAAATAAATGTGATAATTCAAGACGTAACACATCTATGAAATATCAGTTGAAAACTAAAAATGGTATTCTACCGGTTTGTAAGAAAATGTTTTTAAACACATTCAGTTTAGGAGAATGGTCAGTACGAAATTGGATTACAGAAAGCGATTAACGTAAAAAAACAAGAACATGTCAAAGATTTCTTAACAGGCCTGCCTAAGCTTCAATCTCATTATTGTAGGAAAAGAACAGATAGGCAGTATTTAGATTTTAATTACACATCGTTTAGAGATGTTTATAAAATGTATGAACAGTTTATGAAGGATGAAGAAATACCACAAAATGAAAAGTCGTCCTATTTGTCCTTTTTGAAAATAACACATTCGTTTAATATTGGTTTGTATAAACCTAAAAAAGATCAGTGTGATCTATGCTTTAGTTTCAAGGCCGGAAATATTGACCAAGACACATACAACGAACACATTTATAATAAAAATAAAACAAGACTGGAGAAAGATACTGACAAGAATAAAGCTTTAAAGAATGAAATAAATGCATTTTCTTTAGATGTCCAAGCTGTCCAATTGGTACCTTTTATAGATGCATCAGCAATTTATTTCAAGCAAAAGCTTGCTGTGCATCAGTTTACATTTTTTAATTTAAAAACATCTGAAATTTTCTGCTACGTATGGCATGAAGGAGAAGGTGGAATAGACTCAAATGTTTTTGCTTCGTGTGTTTCTCATGTCTTAGAAAATTATTGTGACCTGAATGTACCAACAGTTCTATTTAGCGATGGTTGTAGCGCACAAAACCGAAACGTCAACTTAGCTAACCTTTTACAATTCATTGTGACCAAATATAATACGACAATTTATCAAAAGTTTTTAACTGTTGGACATACCCAGATGGAATGTGATTCTGTCCACTCAACGATAGAAAGAAAAAAAAAGTCCAAGGAGATGTACGTTCCTGCTGATTTTATCCGAATCATTGCAGAATCTAGAACCAATCCAGAGCCATACAAAGTGATCTACGTAGATCACACATTCTTTAAGAACTTTTCAAATATTAATTTTTATAAATCCATAAGACCAGGTAACAAAACGGGTGACCCGCAAGTTATAGATCTCAAATGCATAAAATATGATTCCACGGGAATGTACTATAAACTTGATTTTGACAATGACTGGACGTTATCTCCCCAAAGAAAAGCGAAAATAAGTATTTCGAAAACAATTTTAAAACCATTGTATGAAAATTCAATCCCTTTACCGCTAAAAAAATATAACGACCTACACGGCTTAAAGAAGCTAATTCCAAAAGAATTATCACAGCTTTTATGATAACCTAAGGTTTAATTCTAACAAAGAATAGAAACATTTTAAATTGACTCCTTTAAAAAACTTAAAGCTTCTGTTCAGTTTTCGATTATAACTATAAGTACCTTAAGAATTAATGGATTAAGGGTACCATTTAAGTAATAAGATTATTGAGAGTTTAATTAGCCTAGATGTTACACTGTCAATCATTTAAAGGTGTTTCATAAAAATGCAAGAAACTCGTATCTGCTAAGTGCGCATCAAAACGTATAAGATGGAAACTCGTACATAACAAAAACATTTAAAACATATATATATATTTATATTCGAACGAGATTACAAACTGTTAATCATTAGCAAACGTGAAATATAAATGAAAAAAATTAAAGTTTTAGTATCGTATTCGATTGAAGGAAACCATTCGTTTTTTTAATTCCTGAAAAATGGATGTTTTGTAGATACGTGCTTAACGCAGAAAGGGGACGATATGCATTTGAATTTGATGGGAAACTACGACTAATTACGTCATCGATGTTATTGGAGATTTTTCCTAAGATATTATTGATAAGTCGCCATGTATTCTTTGGATCCTTTCTATAGTAGGCAAATTTATTTTTATAGTAGTTTGATTTAGTTTCCTTAATCCTTTTGTTGGAGTAGTTTCGAAAAGATTTATACTGTTGTTCATAACTCAAGCAGCGTCTATTATTTTTCCATTTGTTGGTTGGTCTTGACGGGACTGGACGGGACCTCACAGGACTGGTATGGACGATACTGAACTGAACGGGACTGGGCGGGACTGGGAGGGACTGGACGGGACTGGACGGGACTGGACAGGACTGGACGGGACTGGACGTGACTTAACGGGACTGGACGGGACTGGACGGGACTGGACGGGACTGGACGGGACTGGACGGGAATGGACTGGACGGACTTGACGGGGCTGGCTCGGACTGGCCTGGACGGGGCTGTACTAGACGGGACTGGACTGGACGGGGCCAGACTTGACGGAGCTAGGCTTTACGGGACTTAATTTGATGGGACTGGCACGGACTCGAAAGGGCTGGACTGGACGGAACTGGATTAGACGGGACTGGACTCGACAGGACTGTACTGGACGGGAACGGACTGGTCGGGACTGGACTGGACGGGACTGGACTTGACGGGGCTGGCACGGACTGGACTGGGCCGGACTGGACAGAACTGGAGTGGACGGGACTGGACTTGACGGGACTGGACTGGACGGGATTGGACTTGACCGGGCCAGCACGGATTAGACTGTGCTGGACTGGACGGGACTGGACTGGACGGGACTGTTCTTGACGGCGGTAGCCTGGACTGGAATGGACGGACCTGGGCCGGACTGGACTGGAGAGGACTGGCGTGAACGGCACTGGACTGGGTAGGACTGGACTGGACGGGATAGGGCTGGACGAAATTGTACTGGGCGGAACTGGACTGGACGGGACTGAACTGGAGGGGGCTGGTCTGGACGGGACTGGACTGGGTAGGACTGGACTGGACGAAATTGGACTCAACGGAACTGGACTGGACGAGACTGAACTGAACGGGGCTGGACTGGGTAGGACTGGACTGGACGGGACGGGGTTGGTCTTGACGGGACTGGACGGGACTTCACAGGACTGGTATGGACGATACTGAACTGAACGGGACTGGGCGGGACTGGACGGGACTGGACGGGACTGGACGGGACTGGACGGGACTTGACGGGACTGGACGGAACTGGACGGGACTGGACAGGACTGGATGGGACTGGACGGGACTGGACGTGGCTTTACGGGACTGGACGGGGCTGGACGGGACCGGACGGGACTGGACGGGACTGGACGGGACTGGACGGGTCTGGATGGGACTGGACGGGATTGGACGGGACTGGACGGGACCGAAATGGACGGGACTGGATGGGACTAGACGGGACTTAACGGGACTGGACGGGACTGGACGGGACTGGACGGGACTGGACGGGACTGTACGGGACTGAACGGGACTGGACGGGACTGAACGGGGCTGGACGGGACTGGACGGGACTGGACGGGACTGGACGTGACTTAACGGGACTGGACGGGACTGGACGGGACTGGACGGGACTGGACGGGACTGGACGGGACTGGACGGGACTGGACGGGATTGGACGGGACTGGACGGGACCGAAATGGACGGGACTGGATGGGACTAGACGGGACTTAACGGGACTGGACGGGACTGGACGGGACTGGACGGGACTGGACGGGACTGTACGGGACTGAACGGGACTGGACGGGACTGAACGGGGCTGGACGGGACTGGACGGGACTGGACGGGACTGGACGTGACTTAACGGGACTGGACGGGACTGGACGGGACTGGACGGGACTGGACGGGACTGGACGGGACTGGACGGGACTGGACGGGACTGGACGGGATTGGACGGGACTGGACGGGACCGAAATGGACGGGACTGGATGGGACTAGACGGGACTTAACGGGACTGGACGGGACTGGACGGGACTGGACGGGACTGGACGGGACTGTACGGGACTGAACGGGACTGGACGGGACTGAACGGGGCTGGACGGGACTGGACGGGACTGGACGGGACTGGACGGGGCTGGACGGGACTGGACAGGACTGGACTGGACTGGACTTGACGGGGCTGGCTCGGACTGGCCTGGACGGGACTGTACTAGACGGGACTGGACTGGACGGGGCTAGCCTTGACGGAGCTAGGCTTTACGGGACTTAATTTGATGGGACTGGCACGGACTCGAACGGGCTGGACTGGACGGGACTGGATTAGACGGGACTGGAACGGACGGGACTGGAACGGACGGGACTGGAACGGACGGGACTGGAATGGACGGGGCTGGAACGGACGGAACTGGAACGGACGGGACTGGAACGGACGGGACTGGAACGGGCGGGACTGGAACGGACGGGACTGGAATGGACGGGAATGGAACGGACGGGATTGGACGGAACCGGACTGGATAGATGTTCGGGACTGGTGTGGACCGGATTGGATTTGACTGGACTGGTCGGGGCTTGACCTGACGGGACTGGACGGGGCTAAACTTGACCGGACTTATGTTGACGGGCCTGGACTTGGCAGGACTGGAACGGACTCGACTGGGCTGGACTGGCCTGAACTGGCCTGGACTGGACTGGACGGACCTGTGCCGGACTGGACTGAGCGGGGCTGGTCTGGACCGGATTGTATGGGACTGGACTCGACTAGACTCGACGGGGCTGGCCTGTCCAGTCCCGTCCGTTCCAGTCCCGTTAGTTCCAGTCCCGTCCGTTCCATTCCCGTCCGTTCCAGTCCCGTCCGTTCCAGTCCCGCCCGTTCCAGTCCCGTTAGTTCCAGTCCCGTCCGTTCCATTCACGTCCGTTCCAGTCCCACCCGTTCCATTCCCGTCCGTTCCAGTCCCGTCCGTTCCAGTCCCGTCCGTTCCTGTCCTATCCGTTCCAGTCCCGTCCGATCCAGTCCCGTCCGTTCCAGTCCCGTCCGTTCCAGTCCCGTCCGTTCCAGCCCCGTCCGTTCCAGTCCCGTCCGTTCCAGTCCCGTCCGTTCCAGTCCCGTCCGTTCCAGTCCCGTCCGTTCCAGTCCCGTCCGTTCCAGTCCCGTCCGTTCCAGTCCCGTCCGTTCCAGTCCCGTCCGTTCCAGTAGCGTCCGTTCCAGTCCCGTCCGTTCCAGTCCCGTCCGTTCCAGTCCCGTCCGTTCCAGTCCCGTCCGTTCCAGTCCCGTCCGTTCCAGTCCCGTCCAGGCCAGCCCCGTCCAGTCCAGTCCCGTTCAGTCCATTTCCGTCCAGTCCAGTTCCGTCAAGTCCAGTCCCGTCCAGTCCAGCCCTACCCAGTCCAGTCCCGTCTAATCCAGTTTCGTCCAGTCCAGCCCTTTCGAGTCCTTGCCCATCAAATTAAGTCCCGTAAAGCCTAGCTCCGTCAAGTCTAGCCCCGTCCAGTCCAGTCCCGTCTAGTACAGTCCCGTCCAGGCCAGTCGGAGTCAGCCCCGTCAAGTCCGTCCAGTCCAGTCCTGTCCATTCCCGTCCAGTCCCATCCAGACCCGTCCAGTCCCGTCCAGTCCCGTCCAGTCCCGTCCGGTCCCGTCCAGCCCCGTCCAGTCCCGTAAAGCCACGTCCAGTCCCGTCCAGTCCCATCCAGTCCTGTCCAGTCCCGTCCAGTTCCGTCCAGTCCCGTCCAGTCCCGTCCAGTCCCGTCCAGTCCCGTCCAGTCCCGTCCAGTCCCGCCCAGTCCCGTTCAGTTCAGTATCGTCCATACCAGTCCTGTGAAGTCCCGTCCAGTCCCGTCAAGACCAACCCCGTCCCGTCCAGTCCAGTCCTACCCAGTCCAGCCCCGTTCAGTTCAGTCTCGTCCAGTCCAGTTCCGTTGAGTCCAATTTCGTCCAGTCCAGTCCTACCCAGTCCAGTCCTGTCCAGTCCAGTCCCGTCCAATCCAGTCCCGTCCAGGCCAATCCGGGCCAGCCCCGTCAAGTCCAGTCCAGTCCCGTCCATTCTAGTCCCGTCCAATCCCGTCCAGAGCAGCCCCGTCCAGTGCAATCCCGTCCATTCCAATCCCGTCCAGTCCCGTACAGTCCCGTCCAGACCAGTTTCGTCCAGTCCAGTCCCGTCCAGTCGAGTCCCACGCAGTCCAGTTCCGTCCAGTCCCGTCCAGTCCCGGCCAGAAAAGCCCCGTCCAGTCCAGTTCCGTTCAGTCCAGTTCCGTCCAGTCCAGTCCCGTCCTTTTAAGTCCAGTCCAGTCCCGTCCAGTCCCATCCAGTCCCGTCCAGCCCCGCCCAGTCCAGTTCCGTCCAGTCCACTTCCGTCCGGTCCAGTCCCGTCCAGTACAGTCCCGTCCAGTACAGTCCCGTCCAGTACAGTCCCGTCCAGTACAGTCCCGACATGTCCAGTCTCGTCCAGTCCAGTCCTCTCCAGTACAGTCCCCTCCTGTTCAGTCCAGCCCACGTCCGTCAAGTCCAGTCCCGTCCAGTCCAGCCCTACCCAGTCCAGTCCCGTCTAATCCAGTTTCATCCAGTCCATCCCTTTCGAGTCCGTGCCAGTCCCATCAAATTAAGTCCCGTAAAGCCTAGCTCCGTCAAGTCTAGCCCCGTCCAGTCCAGTCCCGTCTAATCCAGTTTCGTCCAGTCCAGCCCTTTCGAGTCCGTGCCAGTCCCATCAAATTAAGTCCCGTAAAGCCTAGCTCCGTCAAGTCTAGCCCCGTCCAGTCCAGTCCCGTCTAGTACAGTCCCGTCCAGGCCAGTCGGAGTCAGCCCCGTCAAGTCCGTCCAGTCCAGTCCTGTCCATTCCCGTCCAGTCCCGTCCTGTCCCGTCAAGTCCCGTCCAGTCCCGTCCAGTCCCATCCAGTCCCGTCCAGCCCCGCCCAGTCCAGTTCCGTCCAGTCCACTTCCGTCCGGTCCAGTCCCGTCCAGTACAGTCCAGTCCAGTACAGTGCCGACATGTCCAGTCTCGTCCAGTCCAGTCCTCTCCAGTACAGTCCCCTCCTGTTCAGTCCAGCCCAGGTCCGTCGAGTCCAGTCGGGACCAGCCCCGTCAAGTCCAATTCAGTCCCGTCCATTTCGTTCCCGTCCAGTCCTGTCCAATCCCGCCCAGTCCCGTCCAGACCAGCCCCGTCCAGTTCAGTCCCGTCCAGTCCAGTTCCGTCCAGTCCAATTTCGTCCAGTCCAATCCCGTCCAGTCCAGTCCTACCCAGTCCAGTGCCGTTCACGCCAGTCCTCTCCAGTCCAGTCCGGCCCAGGCCCGTCCAGTCCAGTCCAGGCTAGCGCCGTCAAGAACAGTCCCGTCCAGTCCAGTCCCGTCCAGTCCAGCCCAGTCTAATCCGTGCCGGCCCGGTAAAGTCCAATCCCGTCCCGTCCAGCCCCGCCCAGTCCAGTTCCGTCCAGTCCACTTCCGTCCGGTCCAGTCCCGTCCAGTACAGTCCCGTCCAGTACAGTCCCGACATGTCCAGTCTCGTCCAGTCCAGTCCTCTCCAGTACAGTCCCCTCCTGTTCAGTCCAGCCCAGGTCCGTCGAGTCCAGTCGGGACCAGCCCCGTCAAGTCCAATTCAGTCCCGTCCATTTCGTTCCCGTCCAGTCCCGTCCAATCCCGTCCAGTCCCGTCCAGACCAGCCCCCTCCAGTTCAGTCCCGTCCAGTCCAGTTCCGTCCAGTCCAATTTCGTCCAGTTCTATCCCGTCCAGTCCAGTCCTACCCAGTCCAGTGCCGTTCACGCCAGTCCTCTCCAGTCCAGTCCGGCCCAGGTCCGTCCAGTCCAGTCCAGGCTAGCGCCGTCAAGAACAGTCCCGTCCAGTCCAGTCCCGTCCAGTCCAGCCCAGTCCAATCCGTGCCGGCCCGGTGAAGTCCAATCCCGTTCAGTCCAGTCCCGTCAAGTCCAGTCCCGTCCACTCCAGTTCTGTCCAGTCCGGATCGGTCCAGTCCGTGCCAGCCCCGTCAAGTCCAGTCCCGTCCAGTCCAGCCCCGATCAGTCCGGTCCCGTCCAGTACAGTCCTGTCCAGTCCAGTCAGGGCCAAGACCGTCAAGTCCACCGATCTTTTAAACAAGGCCACTGACCTTTTAGACAAGGTCACTGAACTTTTAGCCAAGGTCACTGAACTTTTAGACAAGGTCACTGAACTTTCAACAAGGTCACTGACCTTTTGAACAAGGTCACTGACCTATTAGACAAGGTCACCGACCTTTTCAACAAGGCCACTGAACTTTTAAACAAGGTCACTGACCTATTAGACAAGGTCACTGACCTTTTCAACAAGGTCACTGAACTTTTAAACAAGGTCACTGACCTTTTAGACAAGGTCACTGAACTTTTCAACAAGGTCACTGACCTTTTCAACAAGGTCACTGACTTTTTCAACAATGTCACTGACCTTTTCAACAAGGTCACTGACCTTTCCAACAAAGTCACTGACCTTTTCAACAAGGTCACTGACATTTTCAACAAGGTTACTGACCTCTTCAACAAGGTCACTGACCTTTTCAACAAGGTCACTGACCTTTTCAACAAGGTCACTGAACTTTTAAACAAGGTCACTGACCTTTTAGACAAGGTCACTGAACTTTTAGAGAAGGTCACTGAGCTATTAAATAAGGTCACTGAACTTTTCAACAAGGTCACTGACCTTTTCAACAAGGTCACTGACCTTTTCAACAAGGTCACTGACCTTTTCAACAAGGTCACTGAACTTTTAAACAAGGTCACTGACCTTTTAGACAAGGTCACTGAACTTTTAGAGAAGGTCACTGAACTTTTAGATAAGGTCACTGAACTTTTCAACAAGGTCACTGACCTTTTCAACAAGGTCACTGACCTTTCGAACAAGGTCACTGACCTTTTGAACAAGGTCACTGACCTTCTAGACAAGGTCACAGGTTCATTGAACTTTCAAACAAGGTCACTTGGACGGGACTGGACGGGACTGGACGAGACTGGACGGGACTGGACGGGACTGGACGGGACTGGACGGGACTGGATGGGACTGGACGGGACATGACGGGACTGGACAGGACTGGACTGGGCAGGACTGGACCGGATGGGACGGGGCTGGTTTTGACGGGACTGGACGGGACTTCACAGGACTGGACGGGACTGGACGGACTGGACGGGACTGGACGGGACCGGACGGGACTGGACGGGACTGGGCGGGACTGGACGGGACTGGACGGGACTGGACGGGACTGGACGGGACTGGACGGGACTCGACGGGACTGGACGGGACTGGACGGGACTGGACGGGACTGGACGGGACTGGACGGGACGGGACGGGACTGGACGGGACTGGACGGGACTGGACGGGACATGACGGGGCTGGACAGGACTGGACTGGGCAGGACTGGACCGGACGGGACGGGGCTGGTTTTGACGGGACTGGACGGGATTTCACAGGACTGGCATGGACGATACCGAACTGGACGGGACTGGACGGACTGGACGGGACTGGACGGGACCGGACGGGACTGGACGGGACTGGGCGGGACTGGACGGGACTGGACGGGACTGGACGGGACTGGACGGGACTGGACGGGACTGGACGGGACTGGACGGGACTGGACGGGAATGGACAGGACTGGACTGGACGGACTTGACGGGGCTGGCTCGGACTGGCCTGGACGGGACTGTACCGTCCAGTCCAGTCCCGTCCAGTCCAGCCCAGTCTAATCCGTGCCGGCTCGGTCAAGTCCAATCCCGTCCAGTCCAGTCCTGTCAAGTCCAGTCCCGTCCACTCCAGTTCCGTCCAGTCCGGACCGGTCCAGTCCGTGCCAGCCCCGTCAAGTCCAGTCCCGTCCAGTCCAGTCCCGACCAGTCCGGTCCCGTCCAGTACAGTCCTGTCCAGTCCAGTCCGGGCCAGGACCGTCAAGCCAACCGACCTTTTAAACAATTTCACTGACCTTTTAGACAAGGTCACTGAACTTTTAGACAAGGTCACTGAACTTTTAGACAAGGTCACTGAACTTTCAACAAGGTCGCTGACCTTTTGAACAAGGTCACTGACCTATTAGACAAGGTCACTGACCTATTAGACAAGGTCACCGACCTTTTCAACAAGGTCACTGAACTTTTAAACAAGGCACAGACCTTTTAGACAAGGTCACTGAACTTTTCAACAAGGTCACTGACCTTTTCAACAAGGTCACTGACCTTTTTAACAAGGTCACTGACCTTTTCAACAAGGTCACTGACCTTTTCAAAAAGGTCACTGACCTTTCCAACAAGGTCACTGACCTTTTCAACAAGGTCACTGACCTTTTCAACAAGGTCACTGAACTTTTAAACAAGGTCACTGACTTTTAGACAAGGTCACTGAACTTTTAGAGAAGGTCACCGAACTTTTAGATAAGGTCACTGAACTTTTCAACAAGGTCACTGACCTTTTCAACAAGGTCACTGACCTTTTCAACAAGGTCACTGACCTTTCGAACAAGGTCACTGACCTTTTGAACAAGGTCACTGACCTTCTAGACAAGGTCACAGGTTCATTGAACTTTCAAACAAGGTCACTTGGACGGGACTGGACGGGACTGGACGAGACTGGACGGGACTGGACGGGACTGGACGGGACTGGATGGGACTGGACGGGACATGACGGGACTGGACAGGACTGGACTGGGCAGGACTGGACCGGATGGGACGGGGCTGGTTTTGACGGGACTGGACGGGACTTCACAGGACTGGACGGGACTGGACGGACTGGACGGGACTGGACGGGACCGGACGGGACTGGACGGGACTGGGCGGGACTGGACGGGACTGGACGGGACTGGACGGGACTGGACGGGACTGGACGGGACTGGACGGGACTGGACGGGACTGGACGGGACTGGACGGGGCTGGACGGGACTGGACGGGACTGGACGGGACTGGACGGGATTGGACGGGACTGGACGCGACTGGAAGGGACTGGACGGGACTGGACGGGAATGGACAGGACTGGACTGGGCGGACTTGACGGGGCTGGTTCGGACTGGCCTGGACGGGACTGTACTAGACGGGACGGGGCTAGACTTGACGGAGCTAGGCTTTACGGGACTTAATTTGATGGGACTGGCACGGACTCGAACGGGCTGGACTGGACGGGACTGGATTAGACGGGACTGGAACGTACGAGACTGGAACGGACGGGGCTGGAACGGACGGGACTGGAACGGACGGGACTGGAACGGGCGGGACTCGAACGGACGGGACTGGAACGGACGGGAATGGAACGGACGGGATTGGACGGAACCGGACTGGATAGATGTTCGGGACTGGTGTGGACCGGATTGGATTTGACTGGACTGGTCGGGGCTCGACCTGACGGGACTGGACGGGACTAAACTTGACCGGACTTATTTTGACGGGCCTGGACTTGGCAGGACTGGAACGGACTCGACTGGGCTGGACTGGCCTGGACTGGCCTGGACTGAACTGGACGGACCTGTGCCGGACTGGACTGAGCGGGGCTGGTCTGGACCGGATTGTATGGGACTATACTGGGTGGGACTGGACTCAACTAGGCTCGACGGGGCTGGCATGTCCAGTACCGTCCGTTCAAGTCCCATCCGTTCCAGTCCCGCCCGTTCCAGTCCCGCCCGTTCCAGTCCCGCCCGTTCCAGTCCCGCCCGTTCCAGTCCAGTCCGTTCCATCCCCGTCCGTTCCAGTCCCGTCCGTTCCAGTCCCGTCCGTTCCAGTCCCGTCCGTTCCAGTCCCACCCGTTCCAGCCCCGTCCGTTCCATTCCCGTCCGTTCCAGTCCCGTCCGTTCCAGTTCCGTCCGTTCCAGTCCCGTCCGTTCCAGTCCCGTCCGTTCCAGCAGCGTCCGTTCCAGTCCCGTCCGTTCCAGTTCTGTCCAGTCCGGACCGGTCCAGTCCGTGCCAGCCCCGTCAAGTCCAGTCCCGTCCAGTCCAGTCCCGATCAGTCCGGTCCCGTCCAGTACAGTCCTGTCCAGTCCAGTCCGGGCCAAGACAGTCAAGTCCACCGATCTTTTAAACAAGGTCACTGACCTTTTAGACAAGGTCACTGAACTTTTAGGCAAGGTCACTGAACTTTTAGACAAGGTCACTGAAGTTTCAACAAGGTCGCTGACCTTTTGAACAAGGTCACTGACCTATTAGACAAGGTCACCGACCTTTTCAACAAGGCCACTGAACTTTTAAACAAGGTCACTGACCTATTAGACAAGGTCACTGACCTTTCCAACAAGGTCACTGAACTTTTAAACAAGGCCACTGACCTTTTAGACAAGGTCACTGAACTTTTCAACAAGGTCACTGACCTTTTCAACAAGGTCACTGACCTTTTCAACAAGGTCACTGACCTTTTCAACAAGGTCACTGACCTTTTCAACAACGTCACTGACCTTTTCAACAAGGTCACTGACCTTTTCAACAAGTTCACTGACCTTTCCAACAAGGTCACTGACCTTTTCAACAAGGTCACTGAACTTTTAAACAAGGTCACTGACCTTTTAGACAAGGTCACTGAACTTTTAGAGAAGGTCACTGAACTTTTAGATAAGGTCACTGAACTTTTCAGCAAAGTCACTGACCTTTTCAACAAGGTCACTGACCTTTTCAACAAGGTCACTGACCTTTTCAACAAGGTCACTGACCTTTCGAACAAGGTCACTGACCTTTTCAACAAGGTCACTGACCTTTTCAACAAGGTCACTGACCTTTCGAACAAGGTCACAGACCTTTTCAACAAGGTCACTGACCTTTCCAACAAGGTCACTGACCTTTTCTACAAGGTCACTGAACTTTTAAACAAGGTCACTGACCTTTTAGACAAGGTCACTGAACTTTTAGAGAAGGTCACTGAACTTTTAGATAAGGTCACTGAACTTTTCAGCAAAGTCACTGACCTTTTCAACAAGGTCACTGACCTTTTCAACAAGGTCACTGACCCTCTAGACAAGGTCACAGGTTCATTGAACTTTCAAACAAGGTCACTTGGACGGGACTGGACGGGACTGGACGGGACTGGACGGGACTGGACGGGACTGGACGGGACTGGACGGGACTGGACGGGACTGGACGGGACTGGACGGGACTGGACGGGACTGGACGGGACTGGACGGGACTGGACGGGACATGACGGGACTGGACAGGACTGGACTGGGCAGGACTGGACCGGACGGGACGGGGCTGGTTTTGATGGGACTGGACGGGACTTCACAGGACTGGCATGGAAGATACCGAACTGGACGGGACTGGACGGACTGGACGGGACCGGACGGGACTGGACGGGACTGGGCGGGACTGGACGGGACTGGACGGGGCTGGACGGGACTGGACGGGACTGGACGGGACTGGACGGGACTGGACGGAACTGGACGGGACTGGACGGGACTGGACGGGACTGGACGGGAATGGACAGGACTGGACGGGAAGGTTTTGACGGGGCTGGCTCGGACTGGCCTGGACGGGACTGTACTAGACGGGACGGGGCTAGACTTGACGGAGCTAGGCTTTACGGGACTTAAATTGATGGGACTGGCACGGACTCGAACGGGCTGGCCTGTCCAGTCCCGTCCGTTCAAGTCCCGTCCGTTCCAGTCCCGCCCGTTCCAGTCCCGCCCGTTCCAGTCCAGTCCGTTCCATCCCCGTCCGTTCCAGTCCCGTCCGTTCCAGTCCCACCCGTTCCAGCCCCGTCCGTTCCATTCCCGTCCATTCCAGTCCCGTCCGTTCCAGTTCCGTCCGTTCCAGTCCCGTCCGTTCCAGTCCCGTCCGTTCCAGCAGCGTCCGTTCCAGTCCCGTCCGTTCCAGTTCTGTCCAGTCCGGACCGGTCCAGTCCGTGCCAGCCCCGTCAAGTCCAGTCCCGTCCAGTCCAGTCCCGATCAGTCCGGTCCCGTCCAGTACAGTCCTGTCCAGTCCAGTCCGGGCCAAGACAGTCAAGTCCACCGATCTTTTAAACAAGGTCACTGACCTTTTAGACAAGGTCACTGAACTTTTAGGCAAGGTCACTGAACTTTTAGACAAGGTCACTGAACTTTCAACAAGGTCGCTGACCTTTTGAACAAGGTCACTGACCTATTAGACAAGGTCACCGACCTTTTCAACAAGGCCACTGAACTTTTAAACAAGGTCACTGACCTATTAGACAAGGTCACTGACCTTTTCAACAAGGTCACTGAACTTTTAAACAAGGCCACTGACCTTTTAGACAAGGTCACTGAACTTTTCAACAAGGTCACTGACCTTTTCAACAAGGTCACTGACCTTTTCAACAAGGTCACTGACCTTTTCAACAAGGTCACTGAATTTTTCGACAAGGTCACTGACCTTTTCAACAAGGTCACTGACCTTTTCAACAAGGTCACTGACCTTTCCAACAAGGTCACTGACCTTTTCAACAAGGTCACTGAACTTTTAAACAAGGTCACTGACCTTTTAGACAAGGTCACTGAACTTTTAGAGAAGGTCACTGAACTTTTAGATAAGGTCACTGAACTTTTCAGCAAAGTCACTGACCTTTTCAACAAGGTCACTGACCTTTTCAACAAGGTCACTGACCTTTCGAACAAGGTCACAGACCTTTTGAACAAGGTCACTGACCCTCTAGACAAGGTCACAGGTTCATTGAACTTTCAAACAAGGTCACTTGGACGGGACTGGACGGAACTGGACGGGACTGGACGGGACTGGACGGGACTGGACGGGACTGGACGGGACTGGACGGGACTGGACGGGACTGGACGGGACTGGACGGGACATGACGGGACTGGACAGGACTGGACTGGGCAGGACTGGGCCGGACGGGACGGGGCTGGTTTTGACGGGACTGGACGGGACTTCACAGGACTGGCATGGACGATACCGGACTGGACGGACTGGACGGGACTGGACGGGACCGGACGGGACTGGACGGGAGTGGGCGGGACTGGACGGGACTGGACGGGGCTGGACGGGACTGGACGGGACTGGACGGGACTGGACGGGACTGGACGGGACTGGGCGGGACTGGACGGGAATGGACAGGACTGAACTGGACGGCCTTGACGGGGCTGGCTCGGACTGGCCTGGACGGGACTGTACTAGACGGGACTGGACTGGACGGGGCTAGACTTGACGGAGCTAGGCTTTACGGGACTTAATTTGATGGGACTGGCACGGGTTCGAAAGGGCTGGACTGGACGAAACTGGATTAGACGGGACTGGACTCGACAGGACTGTACTGGACGGGACCGGACTGGTCGGGACTGGACTGGACGGGACTGGACTTGACGGGGCTGGCACGGACTGGACTGGGCCGGACTGGACAGAACTGGAGTGGACGGGACTGGACTTGACGGGACTGGACTGGACGGGATTGGACTTGACCGGGCCAGCACAGATTAGACTGGGCTGGACTGGACGGGACTGTTCTTGACGGCGCTAGCCTGGACTGGACTGGGCCGGACTGGACTGGAGAGGACTGGCGTGAACGGCACTGGACTGGGTAGGACTGGACTGGACGGGATAGGACTGGACGTAATTGGACTGGACGGAACTGGACTGGACGGGACTGAACTGGAGGAGGCTGGTCTGGACGGGACCGAAATGGACGGGACTGGACGGGACTGGACGGGACTGGACGGGACTGGACGGGACTGGACGGGACTGGACGGGACTGAACGGGACTGGACGGGACTGGACGGGACTGGACGGGACTGGACGGGACTTGACGGGACTGGCCTGGACTGGACTGGACGGACCTGTGCCGGACTGGACTGAACGGGGCTGGTCTGGACCGGATTGTATGGGACTGGACTGGGTGGGACTGGACTCGACTAGACCCGACGGGGCTGGTCTGTCCAGTCGCGTCCGTTCCAGTCCCGCCCGTTAAAGTCCCGTCCGTTCCATTCCCGTCCGTTCCGGTCCCGTCCGTTCCCGTCCCACCCGTTCCAGTCCCTCCCGTTCCAGCCCCGTCCGTTCCATTCCCGTCCGTTCCAGTCCCGTCCGTTCCAGTCCCGTCCGTTCCAGTCCCGCCCGTTCCATTCCCGTCCGTTCCATTCCCGTCCGTTCCAGTCCCACCCGTTCCAGCCCCGTCCGTTCCATTCCCTTCCGTTCCAGACCAGTCCTGTCCAGTCCTGTCCAGTCCCGTCCAGTCCCGTCCAGGCCCGTCCAGTCCCGTCCAGTCCCATCCAGTCCCATCCAGTCCCGTCCAGTTCCGCCCAGTCCCGTCCAGTCCCGTCCAGTCCCGTTAAGTCACGTCCAGTCCCGCCCAGTCCCGCCCAGTCCCGTTCAGTTCAGTATCGTCCATACCAGTCCTGTGAGGTCCCGTCCAGTCCCGTCAAGACCAACCCCGTCCCGTCCAGTTAAGTCCTACCCAGTCCAGCCCCGCTCAATTCAGTCCCGTCCAGTCCAGTTCCGTCGAGTCCAATTTCGTCCAGTCCAGTCCTACCCAGTTCAGTACCGTCCAGTCCAGTCCCGTCCGATCCAGTCCCGTCCAGTTCTGTCCAGTCCCGTCCAGTCCCGTCCAGTCCCGTCAAGTCCCCTCCAGTCCCGTCCAGTCCCATCCAGTCCCGTCCAGCCCCGTCCAGTCCAGTCCCGTCTAGTACAGTCCCGTCCAGGCCAGTCCGAGCCAGCCCCGTCTGTTCCAGTGCCGCCCGTTCCAGGCCTGCCCGTTACAGTCCCGTCCGTTAAACTCCCGTCCGTTCCAGACCCGTCCGTTCCAGTCCCACCCGTTCCAGCCCCGTCCGTTCCATTCCCGTCCGTTCCAGTCCAGTCCTGTCCAGTCCCGTCCAGTCCCGTCCAGTCCCGTCCAGTCCCGTCCAGTCCCGTCCAGTCCCGTCCAGTCCCGTCCAGTCCCGTCCAGTCCCGTCCAGTCCCGTCCAGTCCCGTCCAGTCCCGTCCAGCCCGTCCAGTCCCGTCCAGTCCCGTCCAGTCCCGTTAAGTCACGTCCAGTCCCGTCCAGTCCCATCCAGTCCTGTCCAGAACCGTCCAGTCCCGTCCAGTCCCGCCCAGTCCCGTTCAGTTCAGTATCGTCCATACCAGTCCTGTGAGGTCCCGTCCAGTCCCGTCAAGACCAACCCCGTCCCGTCCAGTCCAGTCCTACCCAGTCCAGCCCCGTTCAATTCAGTCCCGTCCAGTCCAGTTCCGTTGAGTCCTATTTCGTCCAGTCCAGTCCTACCCAGTCCAGTACCGTCCATTCCAGTCCCGTCCAGGCCAATCCGGGCCAGCCCCGTCAAGTCCAGTCCAGTCCCGTCCATTCTAGTCCCGTCCAATCCCGTCCAGACCAGCCCCGTCCAGTGCAGTCCCGTCCATTCCAATCCCGTCCAGTCCCGTACAGTCCCGTCCAGACCAGTTTCGTCCAGTCCAGTCCCCTCCAGTCGAGTCCCACGCAGTCCAGTTCCGTCCAGTCCCGTTCAGTCCCGGCCAGAAAAGCCCCGTCCAGTCCAGTTCCGTTCAGTCCAGTTCCGTCCAGTCCAGTCCCGTCCTGTTAAGTCCAGTCCAGGCCCGTGCAGCCCAGTCCCGTCCAGTCCAGTCCCGTCCAGTCCAGTCCCGTCCAGTCCAGTCCCGCCCAGTCCAGTTCCGTCCAGTCCACTTCCGTCCGGTCCAGTCCCGTCCAGTACAGTCCCGTCCAGTACAGTCCCGTCCAGTACAGTCCCTTCCAGTACAGTCCCGTCCAGTACAGTCCCGACATGTCCAGTCTCGTGTAGTCCAGTCCTCTCCAGTACAGTCCCCTCCTGTTCAGTCCAGCCCAGGTCCGTCGAGTCCAGTCGGGACCAGCCCCGTCAAGTACAATTCAGTCCCGTCCTTTTCGGTCCCGTCCAGTCCCGTCCAATCCCGTCCAGTCCCGTCCAGACCAGCCCCGTCCAGTTCAGTCCCGTCCAGTCCAGTTCCGTCCAGTCCAATTTCGTCCAGTCCAATCCCGTCCAGTCCAGTCCTACCCAGTCCAGTGCCGTTCACGCCAGTCCTCTCCAGTCCAGTCCGGCCCAGGTCCGTCCAGTCCAGTCCCGTCCAGTCCAGTCCCGCCCAGTCCAGTTCCGTCCAGTCCACTTCCGTCCGGTCCAGTCCCGTCCAGTACAGTTCCGTCCAGTACAGTCCCGTCCAGTACAGTCCCAACATGTCCAGTCTTGTCCAGTCCAGTCCTCTCCAGTACAGTCCCCTCCTGTTCAGTCCAGCCCAGGTCCGTCGAGTCCAGTCGGGACCAGCCCCGTCAAGTCCAATTCAGTCCCGTCCATTTCGGTCCCGTCCAGTCCCGTCCAATCCCGTCCAGTCCCGTTCAGACCAGCCCCGTCCGTTCCAGTCCCACCCGTTCCAGCCCCGTCCGTTCCATTCCCGTCCGTTCCAGTCCAGTCCTGTCCAGTCCCGTCCAGTCCCGTTAAGTCCTGTCCAGTCCCGTCCAGTCCCATCCAGTCCCGTCCAGTCCCGTCCAGTCCCGTCCAGTCCCGTTAAGTCACGTCCAGTCCCGTCCAGTCCCATCCAGTCCTGTCCAGTCCCGTCCAGTCCCGTCCAGTCCCGCCCAGTCCCGTTCAGTTCAGTATCGTCCATACCAGTCCTGTGAGGTCCCGTCCAGTCCCGTCAAGACCAACCCCGTCCCGTCCCGTCAAGACCAACCCCGTCCCGTCCAGTTCAGTCCTACCCAGTCCAGCCCCGTCCGATCCAGTCCCGTCCAGTCCTGTCCAGTCCCGTCCAGTCCCGTCCAGTCCCGTCAAGTCCCGTCCAGTCCCGTCCAGTCCCATCCAGTCCCGTCCAGCCCCGTCCAGTCCTGTCCCGTCTAGTACAGTCCCGTCCAGGCCAGTCCGAGCCAGCCCCGTCCGTTCCAGTCCCGCCCGTTCCAGTTCTGCCCGTTCCAGTCCCGTCCGTTCCACTCCCGTCCGTTCCACTCCCGTCCGCTCCAGTCCCGTTCGTTCCAGTCCCACCCGTTCCAGCCCCGTCCGTTCCATTCCCGTCCGTTCCATTCCCGTCCGCTCCATTCCCGTCCGTTCCAGTCCAGTCCTGTCCAGTCCCGTCCAGTCCCGTCCAGTCCCGTCCAGTCCCGTCCAGTCCCGTCCAGTCCCGTTAAGTTACGTCCAGTCCCGTCCAGTCCCGTCCAGTCCCATCCAGTCCTGTCCAGTCCCGTCCAGTCCCGCCCAGTCCCGTTCAGTTCAGTATCGTCCATACCAGTCCTGTGAGGTCCCGTCCAGTCCCGTCAAGACCAACCCCGTCCCGTCCAGTCCAGTCCTACCCAGTCCAGCCCCGTTCAATTCAGTCCCGTCCAGTCCAGTTCCGTCGGGTCCAATTTCGTCCAGTCCAGTCCTACCCAGTCCAGTACCGTCCAGTCCAGTCCCGTCCGATCCAGTCCCGTCCAGTCCTGTCCAGGCCAATCCGGGCCAGCCCCGTCAAGTCCAGTCCGGTCCCGTCCATTCTAGTCCCGTCCATTCTAGTCCCGTCCAATCCCCAGACCAGCCCCGTCCAGTGCAGTCCCGTCCATTCCAATCCCGTCCAGTCCCGTACAGTCCCGTCCAGACCAGCCCCGTCCAGTTCAGTCCCGTCCTTCCAGTTCCGTCCAGACCAGTTTCGTCCAGTACAGTCCCGTCCAGTCGAGTCCTACGCAGTCCAGTTCCGTCCAGTCCCGTCCAGTCCCGGCCAGAAAAGCCCCGTCCAGTCCAGTTCCGTTCAGTCCAATTCCGTCCAGTCCAGTCCCGTCCTGTTAAGTCCAGTCCAGGCCCGTGCAGCTCAGTCCCGTCCAGTACAGTCCCGTCAAGTCCAGTCCCGCCCAGTCCAGTTCCGTCCAGTCCACTTCCGTCCAGTCCAGTCCCGTCCAGTACAGTCCCGTCCAGTACAGTCCCGTCCAGTACAGTCCCGTCCAGTACAGCTCCGTCCAGTACAGTCCCGTCCAGTACAGTCCCGACATGTCCAGTCTCGTCCAGTCCAGTCCTCTCCAGTACAGTCCCCTCCTGTTCAGTCCAGACCAGCCCCGTCAAGTCCAATTCAGTACCGTCCATTTCGGTCCCGTCCAGTCCCGTCCAATCCCGTCCAGTCCCGTCCAGACCAGCCCCGTCCAGTTCAGTCCCGTCCAGTCCAGTTCCGTCCAGTCCAATTTCGTCCAGTCCAATCCCGTCCAGTCCAGTCCTACCCAGTCCAGTGCCGTTCACGCCAGTCCTCTCCAGTCCAGTCCGGCCCAGGTCCGTCCAGTCCAGTCCAGTCCAGCCCAGTCTAATCCGTACCGGCCCGGTCAAGTCCAATCCCGTCCAGTCCAGTCCCGTCAAGTCCAGTCCCGTCCACTCCAGTTCTGTCCAGTCCGGACCGGTCCAGTCCGTGACAGCCCCGTCAAGTCCAGTCCCGTCCAGTCCAGTCCCGACCAGTCCGGTCCCGTCCAGTACAGTCCTGTCCAGTCCAGTCCGGGCCAGGACCGTCAAGCCCACCGACCTTTTAAACAAGGTCACTGACCTTTTAGACAAGGTCACTGAACTTTCAACAAAGGTCACTGACCTTTTAAACAAGGTCACTGACCTATTAGACAAGGTCACCGACCTTTTCAACAAGGCCACTGAACTTTTAAACAAGGTCACTGACCTATTAGACAAGGTCACTGACCTTTTCAACAAGGTCACTGAACTTTTAAACAAGGTCACTGACCTTTTAGACAAGGTCACTGAACTTTTCAACAAGGTCACTGACCTTTCCAATAAGGTCACTGACCTTTTCAACAAGGTCACTGACCTTTTCAACAAGGTCACTGACATTTTCAACAAGGTCACTGACCTTTTCAACAAGGTCACTGAACTTTTAAACAAGGTCACTGACCTTTTAGACAAGGTCACTGAACTTTTAGAGAAGGTCACTAAACTTTTAGATAAGGTCACTGAACTTTTCAACAAGGTCACTGACCTTTTCAACAAGGTCACTGACCTTTTCAACAAGGTCACTGACCTTTTCAACAAGGTCACTGACCTTTCGAACAAGGTCACTGACCTTTTGAACAAGGTCACTGACCTTCTAGACAAGGTCACAGGTTCATTGAACTTTCAAACAAGGTCTCTTGGACGGGACTGGACGGGACTGGACGGGACATGACGGGACTGGACAGGACTGGACTGGGCAGGACCGGACCGGACGGGACGGGGCTGGTTTTGACGGGACTGGACGGGACTTCACAGGACTGGTATGGACGATACCGAACTGGGCGGGACTGGACGGACTGGACGGGACTGGACGGGACCGGACGGGACTGGACGGGACTGGGTGGGACTGGACGGGGCTGGACGGGACTGGACGGGACTGGACGGGACGGGACTGGACGGGACTGGACGGGACTGGACGGGACTGAACGGGACTGGACGGGACTGGACGGGACTGGACGGGACTGGACGGGACTGGACGGGACTGGACGGGACTGGACGGGACTGGACGGGACTGGACGGGAATGGACAGGACTGGACTGGACGGACTTGACGGGGCTGGCTCGGACTGGCCTGGACGGGACTGTACTAGACGGGACCGGACTGGTCGGGACTGGACTGGACGGGACTGGAGAGGACTGGCGTGAACGGCACTGGACTGGGTAGGACTGGACTGGACGGGATAGGACTGGACGAAATTGGACTGGACGGGACTGAACTGGAGGGGGCTGGTCTGGACGGGACTGGACGGTATTGGACGGGACCGGACTTGACCGAAATGGACGGGACTGAATTGGACTTGACGGGGCTGGCTCGGACTGGCCTGGACGGGACTGTACTAGACGGGACCGGACTGGTCGGGACTGGACTGGACGGGACTGGAGAGGACTGGCGTGAACGGCACTGGACTGGGTAGGACTGGACTGGACGGGATAGGACTGGACGAAATTGGACTGGGCGGAACTGGACTGGACGGGACTGAACTGGAGGGGGCTGGTCTGGACGGGACTGGACGGGATTGGACGGGACTGGACGGGACCGAAATGGACAGGACTGGATGGGACTGGACGGGACCTAACGGGACTGGACGGGACTGGACGGGACTGGACGGGACTGGACGGGACTGGGCGGGACTGGACAGGACTGGACGGGACTGAACGGGACTGGACGGGACTGGACGGGGCTGGACGGGACTGGACGGGACTGGACGGGACTGGACAGGACTGGACTGGACGGACTTGACGGGGCTGGCTCGGACTGGCCTGGACGGGACTGTACTAGACGGGACTGGACTGGACGGACCTGGGCCGGACTGGACTGGAGAGGACTGGCGTGAACGGCACTGGACTGGGTAGGACTGGACTGGACGGGATAGGACTGGACGAAATTGGACTGGACGGAACTGGACTGGACGGGACTGAACTGGAGGGGGCTGGTCTGGACGGGACTGGACGGGGCTGGGCGGGAGTGGACGAGACTGGACGGGACTGGACAGGACTGGATTGGATTTGACTGGACTGGTCGGGGCTCGACCTGACGGGACTGGACGGGACTAAACTTGACCGGACTTATTTTGACGGCCTGGACTTGGCAGGACTGGTACGGACTCGACTGGGCTGGACTGGCCTGGACTGGCCTGGACTGGACGGACCTGTGCCGGACTGGACTGAACGGGGCTGGTCTGGACCGGATCGTATGGGACTGGACTGGGTGGGACTGGACTCGACTAGACTCGACGGGGCTGGCCTGTCCAGTCCCGTCCGTTCCAGTCCCGTCCGTTCCAGTCCCGTTCGTTCCAGTCCCGCCCGTTCCAGTCCCGCCCGTTCCAGTCTCGTAAATTCCGTTCCCGTCCATTCCAGTCCCGTCCGTTCCAGTCCCACCCGTTCCAGCCCCGTCCGTTCCATTCCCGTCCGTTCCAGTCCCGTCCGTTCCAGTTCTGTCCGTTCCAGTCCCGTCCGTTCCAGTCCCGTCCGCTCCAGTCCCGTCCGTTCCAGTCCCGTCCGTTCCAGTCCCGTCCGTTCCAGTCCCGTCCGTTTCAGTCCCGTCCGTTCCAGTCCCGTCCAGGCCAGCCCCGTCCAGTCCAGTCCCGTTCAGTCCAGTTCCGTCCAGTCCAGTTCCGTCAAGTCCAGTCCCGTCCAGTCCAGTTCCGTCAAGTCCAGTCCCGTCCAGTCCAGCCCTACCCAGTCCAGTCCCGTCTAATCCAGCTTCGACCAGTCCAGCCCTTTCGAGTCCGTGCCAGTCCCATCAAATTAAGTTCCGTAAAGCCTAGCTCCGTCAAGTCTAGCCCCGTCCAGTCCAGTCCCGTCTAGTACAGTCCCGTCCAGGCCAGTCGGAGCCAGCCCCGTCAAGTCCGTCCAGTCCAGTCCTGTCCATTCCCGTCCAGTCCCGTCCTGTCCCGTCAAGTCCCGTCCAGTCCCGTCCAGCCCCGTCCAGTCCAGTCCCGTCTAGTACAGTCCCGTCCAGGCCAGTCCGAGCCAGCCCCGTCAAGTCCGCCCAGTCCAGTCCTGTCCAGTCCCGTCCAGTCCCGTCCAGTCCCGTCCAGTCCCGTCCAGTCCCGTCCAGTCCCATCCAGACCCGTCCAGTCCCGTCCAGTCCCGTCCAGTCCCGTCCGGTCCCGTCCAGTCCTGTCCAGTCCCGTTAAGCCACGTCCAGTCCCGCCGAGTCCCACGCAGTCCAGTTCCGTCCAGTCCCGTCCAGTCCCGTCCAGTCC
This sequence comes from Eumerus sabulonum, assembly GCA_951905685.1. Classification (NCBI taxonomy): domain Eukaryota; kingdom Metazoa; phylum Arthropoda; class Insecta; order Diptera; family Syrphidae; genus Eumerus; species Eumerus sabulonum. The sequence continues at coordinate 16,612,439 of OX645060.1, forward strand.
CGGCCAGAAAAGCCCCGTCCAGTCCAGTTCCGTTCAGTCCAGTTCCGTCCAGTCCAGTCCCGTCCTGTTAAGTCCAGTCCAGGCCCGTGCAGCCCAGTCCCGTCCAGTCCAGTCCCGTCCAGTCCAGTCCCGCCCAGTCCAGTCCCGTCCAGTCCAGTCCTGTCCAGTCCAGCCCAGTCTAATCCGTGCCGGCCCGTTGAAGTCCAATCCCGTCCAGTCCAGTCCCGTCCACTCCAGTTCTTTCCAGTCCGGCCGGTCCAGTCCGTGCCAGCCCCGTCAAGTCCAGTCCTGTCCAGTCCAGTCCCGATCAGTCCGGTCCCGTCCAGTACAGTCCTGTCCAGTCCAGTCCGGGCCAACACCGTCAAGTCCACCGATCTTTTAAGCAAGGTCACTGACCTTTTAGACAAGGTCACTGAACTTTTAGGCAAGGTCACTGAACTTTTAGACAAGGTCACTGACCTATTAGACAAGGTCACCGACCTTTTCAACAAGGTCACTGACCTTTTCAAGAAGGTCACTGACCTTTTCAACAAGGTCACTGACATTTTCAACAAGGTCACTGACCTTTTCAACAAGGTCACTGAACTTTTAAACAAGGTCACTGACCTTTTAGACAAGGTCACTGAACTTTTAGAGAAGGTCACTGAACTTTTAGATAAGGTCACTGAGCTTTTCAACAAGGTCATTGACCTTTTCAACAAGGTCACTGACCTTTTCAACAAGGTCACTGACCTTTCGAACAAGGTCACTGACCTTTCGAACAAGGTCACTGACCTTTTGAACAAGGTCACTGACCTTCTAGACAAGGTCACAGGTTCATTGAACTTTCAAACAAGGTCACTTGGACGGGTCTGGACGGGACTGGACGGGACTGGACGGGACTGGACGGGACGGGGCTGGTTTTGACGGGACTGGACGGGACTTCACAGGACTGGTATGGACGATACCGAACTGGGCGGGACTGGACGGACTGGACGGGACTGGACGGGACCGGACGGGACTGGACGGGACTGGGTGGGACTGGACGGGGCTGGACGGGACTGGACGGGACTGGACGGGACGGGACTGGACGGGACTGGACGGGACTGGACGGGACTGGACGGGACTCGACGGGACTGGATGGGACTGGACGGGACTGGACGGGACTGGTCGGGCCTGGACGGGACTGGACGGGACTGGACGGGACATGACGGGACTGGACAGGACTGGACTGGGCAGGACTGGACCGGACGGGAGGGGCTGGTTTTGACGGGACTGGACGGGACTTCACAGGACTGGCATGGACGATACCGAACTGGACGGACTGGACGGGACTGGACGGGACCGGACGGGACTGGACGGGACTGGGTGGGACTGGACGGGACTGGACGGGACTGGACGGGACTGGACGGGACTGGACGGGACTGGACGGGACTGGACGGGACTGGACGGGACTGGACGGGACTGAATTGAACGGGGCTGGACTGGGTAGGATTGGACTGGACGGACTTGACGGGGCTGGCTCGGACTGGCCTGGACGGAACTGTACTAGACGGGACTGGACTGGACGGGGCTAGACTTGACGGAGCTAGGCTTTACGGGACTTAATTTGATGGGACTGGCACGGACTGGAAAGGGCTGGACTGGACGAAACTGGATTAGACGGGACTGGACTCGACAGGACTGTACTGGACGGGACCGGACTGGTCGGGACTGGACTGGACGCGACTGGACTTGACGGGGCTGGCACGGACTGGACTGGGCCGGACTGGACAGAACTGGAGTGGACGGGACTGGACTTGACGGGACTGGACTGGACGGGATTGGACTTGACCGGGCCAGCACGGATTAGACTGGGCTGGACTGGACGGGACTGGACTGGACGGGACTGTTCTTGACGGCGCTAGCCTGGACTGGACTGGACGGAACTGGGCCGGACTGGACTGGAGAGGACTGGCGTGAACGGCGCTGGACTGGGTAGGACTGGACGAAATTGGACTGGACGGAACTGCACTGGACGGGAGTGAACTGGAGGGGGCTGGTCTGGACGGGACTGGACGGGATTGGACGGGACTGGACGGGACCGAAATGGACGGGACTGGACGGGACTTAACGGGACTGGACGAGACTGGACGGGACTGGACGGGACTGGACGGGACTGGACAGGACTGGACGGGACTGAACGGGACTGGACGGGACTGGACGGGGCTGGACGGGACTGGACGGGACTGGACGGGACTGGACAGTACTGGACTGGACGGACTTGACGGGGCTGGCTCGGACTGGCCTGGACGGGACTGTACTAGACGGGACTGGACTGGACGGGGCTGGACGGGACTGGATGGGACTGGACGGGACTGGACGGGACTTGACAGGACATGGACGGGACTGGACGGGACTGCACGGGACTGGACGGGAATGGACAGGACTGGACTGGACGGATTTGACGGGGCTGGCTCGGACTGGCCTGGACGGGACTGTATTAGACGGGACTGGACTGGACGGGGCTAGACTTGATGGAGCTAGGCTTTACGGGACTTAATTTGATGGGACTGGCACGGACTCGGACGGGCTGGACTGGACGGGACTGGATTAGACGGGACTGGAACGGACGGGACTGGAACGGACGGGACTGGAACGGACGGGAATGGAACGAACGGGATTGGACGGAACCGGACTGGATAGATGTTCGGGACTGGTGTGGACCGGATTGGATTTGACTGGACTGGTCGGGGCTCGACCTGACGGGACTGGACGGGACTAAACTTGACCGGATTTTTTTTGACGGGCCTGGACTTGGCAGGACTGGTACGGACTCGACTGGGCTGGACTAGACTGGATTGGAATGGACGGACTGGTTCCAGTTCCGTCGAGTCCAATTTCGTCCAGTCCAGTCCTACCCAGTCCAGTACCGTCCAGTCCAGTCCCGTCCGATCCAGTCCCGTCCAGTCCTGGCCAGGCCAATCCGGGCCAGCCCCGTCAAGTCCAGTCCAGTCCTGTCCATTCTAGTCCCGTCCAATCCCGTCCAGACCAGCCCCGTCCAGTGCAGTCCCGTCCATTCCAATCCCGTCCAGTCCCGTACAGTCCCGTCCAGACCAGCCCCGTCCAGTTCAGTCCCGTCCTTCCAGTTCCGTCCAGGCCAGTTTCGTCCAGTCCAGTCCCGTCCAGTCGAGTCCTACGCAGTGCAGTTCCGTCCAGTCCCGTCCAGTCCCGGCCAGAAAAGCCCCGTCCAGTCCAGTTCCGTTCAGTCCAGTTCCGTCCAGTCCAGTCCCGTCCTGTTAAGTATTGTATTGTATTGTATTTGTATTTTATTTATTGCCTCTATTGTTTAGTTACAGAGATATTTTATAGGTGTATGTCGGCTTATTATATCCCCATGGAGTTATCTCTTCAATGCTGGATAAACCTTGAAGCGGTAGGAGAGAGTCCATGTGAGATATAGGTCCACCTTACATGATTTGCTGAATACAGAAGTAACAATATTATTTAATATAAAGAGAACAGAGTAGGCAATATTTGATATGAAGATCTGCGAAGCCCTAAGGGCTTTTCTGCAGAAGGTTATACATATTAAGTTGATCCTACTTCCCGTGCAGTGAATTTTTTTTTTTTTTTTTTTTTTTTTTTTTGAATGGGTGAGTCTAATGTACATGTATTGGATTACATAAGATGTACTGTTTTAATTTCCGTTTCCTAGCCTGAATTGATTGTATGTTCCATAAATGCCTTGGCAGTTGATTGAAGACTACGGGAACCACATAAGCAAGCTGCTGTCTTCCATACGAGTTGTGGGTCCATGGTATCTTGAGCACACCGTCCGTCCTTTGCCTCGTATTGATGTTGTGGTCAGTTGGATGTTTAAACCGACCATCGGTGTATGAGTCCATAGCCATGTTAAAGACAAAAAGTTTTTGTACAGTTAATAAGTTTAAGTCTGCACTTGGATCAATAGAATGTACATACCTGTTGCCATATTTTGCCCGTAGAAGAATTTTAAATATCCTATTCTGTACCCTTTGCAGTTCCTGTACCCTGTATCGTGCCGTATTACCCCATGCCAGTATGCCGTACTGCAGTATTGACTCCACCAAGGAGAAGTAAACTTGCTTAAGAACTGTGAAGGACGTGAAGTTGCTCAGATGATAAAGAGCATATGTAGACTGTCGCAGCCGCGTGCAGAGAGACTTTATGTGGTAGTCCCACTTGAAGTTCGAATCTACTTCCACACCAAGGTATCGATAGACGTTCACAGTATCTATACGGTTCACGCAATCATCTGTACAGTTTGAATAGTTTTGGTTAAAACTGTTTTTGTGCAGAGATTCGAAGCTGTGCAACCGAATGTTGATTGGTGTTCTTATTACGTGGCTCGGCCGAATATGCATTAACTTTGTTTTCTTTGCATTAATGATAAGTCCACTATCATGACACCAACGTGCAATGTTGTCGATTTCAGATTGCATTCTCTGAGTGGCTATGTTTAAGTTTTTGTCGTTCACAATTATAGCAGTATCATCAGCATACTGGAGTCCAGTACTATCTCGCAACGCTGACAGCATATCATTCACATATATAACATAGAGGAGAGGTCCTAAGATCGAGCCTTGTGGAACTCCCGTCTCAGCGCTTGTAAGGTTACTGAAGCTGTTGGATATTTTGACCTGGAAGCTTCTGTCGCATAGATAACTGGCAAACCAGTCCAATATGTGACCTCGAATACCAATCTTTTCAAGCATTAATATAATTCTTCTATGACAAAGTGTGTCAAACGCCTTTTTGAAATCAATAAAAATCACTAGCGAGTGATGGTTTTTGTTCAGGTTGACGTTTATAATGTTTGCAAATTCCCTGAGCAATTGGTTTACATTCCTGTTTCTCATGAACCCGTACTGACTTTTATTGATTAACTTATACTTGGAAAGGTAGTCTTGTAGTCTCTTCGCCATTACTTCTTCTATTACCTTATCTAACGCGGGTAGGATGGAAATGGGGCGATAGTTAGCAACATCATCTTTCTTCCCCGATTTGTATATAGGCCGAACGATTGCAATTTTGAGCTTTCTTGGGAATTGACTTTGTTCGAGTGACTTGTTCACCAGCTGGGTTATTGGTGATGTTAACATACTTAAGTATTCTTTCAGGTCTTTGACTCGGACGTTGTCTACTCCAGGTGATTTACTGGTATTCATCTTGCTTATTATACTGCTTATTTCGTCTTCCGCTACGCTTCCAAGGAACATTGATTGACTAGTGGTTGATTCTATGGCACCATAGGTTTTTATGTCGCATCTGTGTATAATAGACTTGATTTCTTTAGTAAACTGTGTGGCGAATTTGTTTGGTATACTGTCTATACTTAAGCCTGAGGGGAAATTTCTGGTTACTACTTCATCTATATTATAAGAGGTCCTTCCTAGAATGCTGTTTATGAGCCTCCAGGTATTCTTGGGATCCTTTCGGTAGTTTATAAATTTATACTTATAATAAGATGTTTTTATCTCTTTTATTCGTTTGTTGGCGTAATTTCTAAAAGTTTTGTACTCCTGTTCAAAATGTAAGCACCGTCTATTGTTTTTCCATTTGTTGTAAAGTTTGTCTCTTTCTTTACAAAGAGCTAAAGTCTCTGCATTTATCCATGGATTTTCCCTTTTTCTGGCTTTAATTTGAATATTTACGAAGGACTTTCTATAGACGTCATTGAAAATTTCTACTATCTTTCCATAAAGATCATCGACGCTTGTCGCATTATCCAAAATACCCCAGTCAATTGTCGACATATGTTCCCGAATTCTATTTTCACTTAGGATTGTTTTTTGAGTGATTTTATTTTGGGTTCTTGTGTCCTTTGGTATTCCATACATAATGGCATAATGGTCTGATATATTTGACTCCACTGTTGATGCATGGATATTATTGCGATCGGTTCTAACCAGACAATGATCAATTATGGTATTCGATCCTCTGTTTACATCGACTCTAGTATTCGATAATGCAACATTTTGCAAACCTTTCGAATTGATCATTTCGAGATACCTTATAGCGTATGCATTTTCATTATTCTGCACATCTATGTTCATGTCTCCCATAACTATAATACCATGTTTTTTGTAGACAGAATCAAAATGTGTTTCGATTTCTTCTATGAAAAGGTGTTCGTTGTGATTTGGTGGTCGATATATTGCTAAGAGAGAGAATTCTTTCCCGTACAACTTGGTTTTGATATGTACGTTTTCGTAATGTTCTGAGCAATAATCATTTCTTATATATTTTATTTCCTTTCTTACATATAATGCAATCCCACCACCACGTCGATTCTGCCTATTTAAAAATTCCGCGTTAAAGCCACTAAGTTGATAGAGACAGTTTTCTTCGTCAGATATGTTTGTTTCTACTAATACGATGACTTTAATATACTTAATTATTTTATCAATACTGCATACCAGCAAATCCCAATTCTTCCTCAAAGACCTAATGTTTAGATACACACATAAAAATTCTAGATGACTCACGTCGTTTATATTGATATCATTAAACGTTTTGTACACTCTGTAATCTATAGTTGACATTTGGACACACTCATTTTCATTTCCATCGTTCTTGAAATTCATATTGGTTGTTGTTTTTTATGCAATAAGTGTCAAAGAGATTAATGCTTAGACGATTTTGTTTACGTCTTCAGCATCAGCGATTCGTAGTACAGGTGTACCTTCACCCTTACGAGTTAATATTCGTCCGTCTCTCATCCAGACAAACTGCCATCCCGCAGCTCTGGCTTTTGTTTTGGTTTGCCACAGAAGTGCTCGGTTTGCTGGCGTTAGCTGGGGATTCACGTAGATTCTACTCGTAAGTATTTCCGTTTTTTGGCTTTCGCTGATGTTGTGCATATTCAGTTTGTTTTTAATACTTTCATTTTTCAGTGGTCCATTCACCTTGACGCAGTGCAAAAGATTTGCTTTACACCTCGAGTTCGTGAGTGATACCACTATTTTCGGTGCCTTTGTTCTTTGTTTTGTGTTGATGCGGTAAACGGTATCTATATCGGTGTTATTTATTTCGGTACCAACCGCTTTTCCCACTTCCTTTACCACTTCCAGCAAATTTTCGTCTTTTGTATGCGGTATATTTGTGATTTCAACATTGTGTTTTATTAACTCTTGTTCCATTCTGTTAATTTGGTTTCGCATTGCTTGTATGATTGTGTCTTTGTGTTCGCATTGTGTTTTTAATTCGTTGATCTGTCCCGTCAATACATTTAGAAGTTCGTTGTTTTTCTTTATTGTCTCCTTCATGTCGTCGTATCCTTTAGAAAGAAACTCTACTGACCTCAGGTACTCTTTCAGGGTCATCTTTATATCAGCGATGTCCTTCTTGACTTCCTCCCCGAGAAGATTAGTGGTGTTTCTGGGGTCTGCGGATATTTCCTCGACGGAGGCTTGGTCACTTGGGGCTGCGGCACGAGAACGGCAGTACTGACATCTCCAGGATTTTTTTTGATCATTGGACATCCCTCTAAAAGTTCTGGCGGAGATGGTTGTGCAGCCAAAATGCAGCTTCCTTGCGCAGGAAGTGCACTTTACACAATCACTGTCGCTGACGATGTCTTCTTCCCAGTTTCCGCACCGAACCATTGTATTAAAAAGTGCAATTATAACTCACCTCCAAAGTATGATAAATAAACACTTTAGGTTTTGTTGTTTTATTTATTTTTTTTTGAATATTAGCAGCAGAACGAATTTAAACACGGACACACTTTCAACACGTCTTCACTGCACGGTGGTCTAATGACAAGTGACAAGTCCAGTCCCGTCCAGTCCCGTCCAGTCCGTCCAGTCCCGTCCAGTCCCGTTAAGTCACGTCCAGTCCCGTCCAGTCCCATCCAGTCCTGTCCAGTCCCGTCCAGTCCCGTTCAGTCCCTCCCAGTCCCGCCCAGTCCCGTTCAGTTCAGTATCGTCCATACCAGTCCTGTGAGGTCCCGTCCAGTCCCGTCAAGACCAACCCCGTCCCGTCCAGTCCAGTCCTACACAGTCCAGTCCCGTTCAATTCAGTCCCGTCCAGTCCAGTTCCGTCGAGTCCAATTTCGTCCAGTCCAGTCCTACTCAGTCCAGTACCGTCCCGTCCGATCCAGTCCCGTCCAGTCCTGTCCAGTCCCGTCCTGTCCCGTCAAGTCCCGTCCAGCCCCGTCCAGTCCCGTCCAGTCCCATCCAGTCCAGTCTAGCCCCGTCCAGTCCAGTCCCGTCTAGTACAGTCCCGTCCAGGCCAGTCCGTGCCAGCCCCGTCAAGTCCGTCCAGTCCCGTCCAGTCCCGTCCAGTCCCGTCCAGTCCCGTCAAGTCCCGTCCAGTCCCGTCAAGTCCCGTCCAGTCCCGTCCAGTCCCGTCCAGTCCCATCCAGTCCCGTCAAGTCCCGTCCAGTCCCGTTCAGTCCCGTTAAGTCATGTCCAGTCCCGTCCAGTCCTGTCCGTTCTAGTCCCGTCCGTTCCAGTCCCGTCCGTTCTAGTCCCGCCCGTTCCGGTCCCGTCGGTTCCATTCCCATCCGTTCCAGTCCCGTCCGTTCCAGTCCCACCCGTTCCAGCCCCGTCCGTTACATTCCCGTCCGTTCCAGTCCAGTCCTGTCCAGTCCCGTCCAGTCCCGTCCAGTCCCGTCCGATCCCGTCCAGTCCCGTCCAGTCCCATCCAGTCCCGTCCAGTCCCGTCCAGTCCCTCCAGTCCCGTTCAGTCCCGTTAAGTCATGTCCAGTCCCGTCCAGTCCCTTCCAGTCCTGTCCAGTCCCGTCCAGTCCCGTCCAGTCCCGCCCAGTCCCGTTCAGTTCAGTATCGTCCATACCAGTCCTGTGAGGTCCCGTCCAGTCCCGTCAAGACCAACCCCGTCCCGTCCAGTCCAGTCCTACCCAGTCCAGCCCCGTTAAATTCAGTCCCGTCCAGTCCAGTTCCGTCGAGTCCAATTTCGTCCAGTCCAGTCCTACCCAGTCCAGTACCGTCCAGTCCGGTCCCGTCCGATCTAGTCCCGTCCAGTCCTGTCCAGTCCCGTCCAGTCCCGTCAAGTCCCGTCCAGCCCCGTCCAGTCCCATCCAGTCCAATCCAGCCCCGTCCAGTCCAGTCCCGTCTAGTACAGTCCCGTCCAGGCCAGTCCGTGCCAGCCCCGTCAAGTCCGTCCAGTCCCGTCCAGTCCCGTCCAGTCCCGTCCAGTCCCGTCCAGTCCCGTCAAGTCCCGTCCAGTCCCGTCCAGTCCCATCCAGTCCCGTCCAGCCCCGTCCAGTCCAGTCCCGTCTAGTACAGTCCCGTCCAGACCCATCCAGTCCTGTCCAGTCCCGTCCAGTCCTGTCGAGTCCAGTCCCGTCTAATCCAGTTTCGTCCAGTCCAGCCCTTTCGAGTCCGCGCCAGTCCCATCAAATTAAGCCCCGTAAAGCCTAGTTCCGCCAAGTCTAGCCCCGTCCAGTCCAGTCCCGTCTAGTACAGTCCCGTCCAGGCCAGTCCGAGTCAGCCCCGTCAAGTCCGTCCAGTCCAGTCCTGTCCATTCCCGTCCAGTCCCGTCCAGTTCCGTCCAGCCCCGTCCAGTCCCGTCCAGTCCCGTCCAGTCCCGTCCAGTCCCGTCCCGTCCAGTCCTGTCCAGTCCCGCCCAGTCCCGTCAAGTCCCGTCCAGCCCCGTCCAGTCCCATCCAGTCCAGTCCAGCCCCGTCCAGTCCAGTCCCGTCTAGTACAGTCCCGTCCAGGCCAGTCCGTGCCAGCCCCGTCAAGTCCGTCCAGTCCCGTCCAGTCCCGTCCAGTCCCGTCAAGTCCCGTCCAGTCCCGTCCAGTCCCATCCAGTCCCGTCCAGCCCCGTCCAGTCCAGTCCCGTCTAGTACAGTCCCGTCCAGTCCCATCCAGTCCCATCCAGTCCAGTCCAGTCCCGTCTGATCCAGTCCCGTCCAGTCCTGTCCAGGTCATTCCTGGCCAGCCCCGTCAAGTCCAGTCCAGTCCCGTCCATTCTAGTCCCGTCCAATCCCGTCCAGACCAGCCCCGTCCAGTGCAGTCCCGTCCAGTCCAGTTCCGTCCACTCCAATTTCGTCCAGTCCAATCCCGTCCAGTCCGGTCTTACCCAGTCCATTGCCGTTCACGCCAGTCCTATCCATTCCAGTCCGGCCCAGGTCCGTCCAGTCCAGTCCAGGCCAGCGCCGTCAAGAACAGTCCCGTCCAGTCCAGTCCCATCCAGTCCAGCCCAGTCTAATCCGTGCCGGCCCGGTCAAGTCCAATCCCGTCCAGTCCAGTCCCGTCAAGTCCAGTCCCGTCCACTCCAGCTCTGTCCAGTCCGGACCGGTCCAGTCTGTGCCAGCCCCGTCAAGTCCAGTCCCGTCCATTCCAGTCCCGACCAGTCCGGTCCCGTCCAGTACAGTCCTGTCCAGTCCAGTCCGGGCCAGGACCGTCAAGTCCACCGACCTATTAAACAAGGTCACTGACCTTTTAGACAAGGTCACTGAACTTTCAACAAGGTCACTGAACTTTTAAACAAGGTCACTGACCTATTAGACAAGGTCACTGACCTTTTGAACAAGGTCACTGACGGGACCGGACTGGTCGGGACTGGACTGGACGGGACTGGACCTGACGGGGCTGGCACGGACTGGACTGGGCCGGACTGGACAGAACTGGAGTGGACGGGACTGGACTTGACCGGGCCAGCACGGATTAGACTGGGCTGGACTGGACGGGACTGGACTGGACGGGACTGTTCTTGACGGCGCTAGCCTGGACTGGACTGGACGGACCTGGGCCGGACTGGACTGGAGAGGACTGGCGTGAACGGCGCTGGACTGGGTAGGACTTGACTGGACGGGATAGGACTGGACGAAATTGGACTGGGCGGAACTGGACTGGACGGGACTGAACTGGAGGGGTCTGGTCTGGACGGGACTGGACGGGATTGGACGGGCTTGGACGGGACTGGACGGGACCGAAATGGACGGGACTGGATGGGACTGGACGGGACTTAACGGGACTGGACGGGACTGGACGGGACTGGACGGGACTGGACGGGACTGGACGGGACTGGACGGGACTGGACGGGACTGGACGGGACTGGACGGGACTGGACGGGACTGGACGGGACTGGACGGGACTGGACGGGACTGGACGGGCCTGGACGGGACTGAACGGGACTGGACGGGACTGGACGGGGCTGGACGGGACTGGACGGGACTGGACGGGACTGGACAGGACTGGACTGGACGGACTTGACGGGGCTGGCTCGGACTGGCCTGGACGGGACTGTACTAGACGGGACTGGACTGGACGGGGCTGGACTGGACATGATGGGACTGGACGGGACTGGAGGGGACTTGACGGGACTGGACGGGACTGGACGGGACTGGACGGGACTGGACGGGACTGGACGTGACTGGACGGGAATGGACAGGACTGGACTGGACGGGTTTGACGGGGCTGGCTCGGACTGGCCTGGACGGGACTGGATTAGACGGGACTGGAACGGACGGGACTGGAACGGACGGGACTGGAACACACGGGACTGGAACACACGGGACTGGAACGGACGGGACTGGAACGGACGGGATTGGATCGGACGGGACTGGAACGGACGGGACTGGAACGGACGGGACTGGAACGGACGGGACTGGAACACACGGGACTGGAACACACGGGACTGGAACACACGGCACTGGAACACACGGGACTGGAACACACGGGACTGGAACACACGGGACTGTAAAGGACGGGACTGGAACGGACGGGTTTGGACGGAACCGGACTGGATAGATGTTAGGGACTGGTGTGGACCGGATTGGATTTGACTGGACTGGTCGGGGCTCGACCTGACGGGACTAGACGGGACTAAACTTGACCGGACTTTTTTTGACGGGCCTGGGCTTGGCAGGACTGGTACGGACTCGACTGGGCTGGACTGGGCTGGACTGGACTGGACGGACCTGTGCCGGACTGGACTGAACGGGGCTCGTCTGGACCGGATTGTATGGGACTGGACTCGACTAGACTCGACGGCGCTGGCCTGTCCAGTCCCGCCCGTTCCAGCACCGTCCGTTCCATTCCCGCCCGTTCCAGTCCGGACGTTCCAGTCCCACCCGTTCCAGCCCCGTCCATTCCATTCCCGTCCATTCCATTCCCGTCCGTTCCAGTCCCGTCCGTTCCAGTCCCATCCGTTCCAGTCCCGTCCGTTCCAGTCCCGTCCGTTCTAGTCCCGCCCGTTCCGGTCCCGTCGGTTCCATTCCCATCCGTTCCAGTCCCGTCCGTTCCAGTCCCACCCGTTCCAGCCCCGTCCGTTACATTCCCGTCCGTTCCAGTCCAGTCCCGTCCAGTCCCGTCCGATCCCGTCCAGTCCCGTCCAGTCCGGTCCAGTCCCATCCAGTCCCGTCCAGTCCCGTCCAGTCCGTCCAGTCCCGTTCAGTCCCGTTAAGTCATGTCCAGTCCCGTCCAGTCCCTTCCAGTCCTGTCCAGTCCCGTCCAGTCCCGTCCAGTCCCGCCCAGTCCCGTTCAGTTCAGTATCGTCCATACCAGTCCTGTGAGGTCCCGTCCAGTCCCGTCAAGACCAACCCCGTCCCGTCCAGTCCAGTCCTACCCAGTCCAGCCCCGTTAAATTCAGTCCCGTCCAGTCCAGTTCCGTCGAGTCCAATTTCGTCCAGTCCAGTCCTACTCAGTCCAGTACCGTCCAGTCCGGTCCCGTCCGATCTAGTCCCGTCCAGTCCTGTCCAGTCCCGTCCAGTCCCGTCAAGTCCCGTCCAGCCCCGTCCAGTCCCATCCAGTCCAGTCCAGCCCCGTCCAGTCCAGTCCCGTCTAGTACAGTCCCGTCCAGGCCAGTCCGTGCCAGCCCCGTCAAGTCCGTCCAGTCCCGTCCAGTCCCGTCCAGTCCGGTCCAGTCCCGTCCAGTCCCGTCAAGTCCCGTCCAGTCCCGTCCAGTCCCATCCAGTCCCGTCCAGCCCCGTCCAGTCCAGTCCCGTCTAGTACAGTCCCGTCCAGTCCCATCCAGTCCTGTCCAGTCCCGTCTAGTCCCGCCCAGTCCCGTTCAGTTGAGTATCGTCCATACCAGTCCTGTGAGGTCCCGTCCAGTCCCGTCAAGACCAACCCCGTCCCGACCAGTCCAGTCCTACCCAGTCCAGCCCCGTTAAATTCAGTCCCGTCCAGTCCAGTTCCGTCGAGTCCAATTTCGTCCAGTCCAGTCCTACCCAGTCCAGTACCGTCCAGTCCGGTCCCGTCCGATCCGGTCCCGTCCAGTCCTGTCCAGTCCCGCCCAGTCCCGTCAAGTCCCGTCCAGCCCCGTCCAGTCCCATCCAGTCCAGTCCAGCCCCGTCCAGTCCAGTCCCGTCTAGTACAGTCCCGTCCAGGCCAGTCCGTGCCAGCCCCGTCAAGTCCGTCCAGTCCCGTCCAGTCCCGTCCAGTCCCGTCCAGTCCCGTCAAGTCCCGTCCAGTCCCGTCCAGTCCCATCCAGTCCCGTCCAGCCCCGTCCAGTCCAGTCCCGTCTAGTACAGTCCCGTCCAGTCCCATCCAGTCCCATCCAGTCCAGTCCAGTCCCGTCTGATCCAGTCCCGTCCAGTCCTGTCCAGGTCATTCCGGGCCAGCCCCGTCAAGTCCAGTCCAGTCCCGTCCATTCTAGTCCCGTCCAATCCCGTCCAGACCAGCCCCGTCCAGTGCAGTCCCGTCCAGTCCAGTTCCGTCCACTCCAATTTCGTCCAGTCCAATCCCGTCCAGTCCGGTCTTACCCAGTCCAGTGCCGTTCACGCCAGTCCTCTCCATTCCAGTCCGGCCCAGGTCCGTCCAGTCCAGTCCAGGCCAGCGCCGTCAAGAACAGTCCCGTCCAGTCCAGTCCCATCCAGTCCAGCCCAGTCTAATCCGTGCCGGCCCGGTCAAGTCCAATCCCGTCCAGTCCAGTCCCGTCAAGTCCAGTCCCGTCCACTCCAGCTCTGTCCAGTCCGGACCGGTCCAGTCCGTGCCAGCCCCGTCAAGTCCAGTCCCGTCCAGTCCAGTCCCGACCAGTCCGGTCCCGTCCAGTACAGTCCTGTCCAGTCCAGTCCGGGCCAGGACCGTCAAGTCCACCGACCTATTAAACAAGGTCACTGACCTTTTAGACAAGGTCACTGAACTTTTAGACAAGGTCACTGAACTTTTAGACAAGGTCACTGAACTTTCAACAAGGTCACTGAACTTTTAAACAAGGTCACTGACCTATTAGACAAGGTCACTGACCTTTTGAACAAGGTCACTGAACTTTTAAACAAGGTCACTGACCTTTTAGACAAGGTCACTGAACTTTTAGAGAAGGTCACTGAACTTTTAGATAAGGTCACTGAACTTTTCAACAAGGTCACTGACCTTTTCAACAAGGTCACTGACCTTTTCAACAAGGTCACTGACCTTTTCAACAAGGTCACTGACCTTTTCAACAAGGTCACTGACCTTTTCAACAAGGTCACTGACCTTTTCAACAAGGTCACTGACCTTTTCAACAAGGTCACTGACCTTTTCAACAAGGTCACTGACCTTTTCAACAAGGTCACTGACCTTTTCAACAAGGTCACTGACCTTTTCATCAAGGTCACTGACCTTTCGAACAAGGTCACTGACCTTTTGAACAAGGTCACTGACCTTCTAGACAAGGTCACAGGTTCATTGAACTTTCAAACAAGGTCACTTGGACGGGACTGGACGGGACTGGACGGGACTGGACGGGACATGACGGGACTGGACAGGACTGGACTGGGCAGGACTGGACCGGACTGGACGGGACTGGACGGACCTGGGCCGGACTGGACTGGAGAGGACTGGCGTGAACGGCACTGGACTGGGTAGGACTTGACTGGACGGGATAGGACTGGACGAAATTGGACTGGGCGGAACTGGACTGGACGGGACTGAACTGGAGGGGTCTGGTCTGGACGGGACTGGACGGGATTGGACGGGACTGGACGGGACCGAAATGGACGGGACTGGATGGGACTGGACGGGACTTAACGGGACTGGACGGGACTGGACGGGACTGGACGGGACTGGACGGGACTGGACGGGACTGGACGGGACTGGACGGGACTGGACGGGACTGGACGGGACTGGACGGGACTGAACGGGACTGGACGGGACTGGACGGGGCTGGACGGGACTGGACGGGACTGGACGGGACTGGACAGGACTGGACTGGACGGACTTGACGGGGCTGGCTCGGACTGGCCTGGACGGGACTGTACTAGACGGGACTGGACTGGACGGGGCTGTACTGGACTTGATGGAACTGGACGGGACTGGACGGGACTTGACGGGACTGGACGGGACTGGACGGGACTGGACGTGACTGGACGGGAATGGACAGGACTGGACTGGACGGATTTGACGGGGCTGGCTCGGACTGGCCTGGACGGGACTGTGCTAGACGGGACTGGACTGGATGGGGCTAGACTTGATGGAGCTAGGCTTTACGGGACTTAATTTGATGGGATTGGCACGGACTCGAACGGGCTGGACTGGACGGGACTGGATTAGACGGGACTGGAACGGACGGGACTGGAACGGACGGGACTGGAACGGACGGGACTGGAACGGACGGGACTGGATCGGACGGGACTGGAACGGACGGGACTGGAACGGTCGGGACTGGAACGGACGGGACTGGAACACACGGGACTGGAACACACGGGAAACTAACACACGGGACTGTAACGGACGGGACTGGAACGGACGGGATTGGACGGAACCGGACTGGATAGATGTTCGGGACTGGTGTGGACCGGATTGGATTTGACTGGACTGGTCGGGGCTCGACCTGACGGGACTAGACGGGACTAAACTTGACCGGACTTTTTTTGACGGGCCTGGACTTGGCAGGACTGGTACGGACTCGACTGTTGTGGACTGGGCTGGACTGGACTGGTCGGACCTATGCCGGACTGGACTGAACGGGGCTCGTCTGGACCGGATTGTATGGGACTGGACTCGACTAGACTCGACGGGGCTGGCCTGTCCAGTCCCGTCCGTTCCAGTCCCGCCCGTTCCAGCACCGTCCGTTCCATTCCCGTCCGTTCCAGTCCGGACGTTCCAGTCCCACCCGTTCCAGCCCCGTCCGTTCCATTCCCGTCCGTTCCAGTCCCGTCGGTTCCAGTCTCGTCCGTTCCAGTCCCGTCCGTTCCAGTCCCGTCCGTTCCAGTCCCGTCCGTTCCGTGTCCCGTCCGTTCCAGTCCCGCCCGTTCCGGTCCCGTCGGTTCCATTCCCATCCGTTCCGGTCCCGTCCGTTCCAGTCCCACCCGTTCCAGCCCCGTCCGTTTCATTCCCGTCCGTTCCAGTCCAGTCCTGTCCAGTCCCGTCCAGTGCCGTACAGTCCCGTCCGATCCCGTGCAGTCCCGTCCAGTCCGGTCCAGTCCCATCCAGTCCCGTCCAGTCCCGTCCAGTCCGTCCAGTCCCGTCCAGTCCCGATAAGTCACGTCCAGTCCCGTCCAGTCCCATCCAGTCCTGTCCAGTCCCGTCCAGTCCCGTCCAGTCCCTCCCAGTCCCGCCCAGTCCCGTTCAGTTCAGTATCGTCCATACCAGTCCTGTGAGGTCCCGTCCAGTCCCGTCAAGACCAACCCCGTCCCGTCCAGTCCCGTCCAGTCCAGTCCTACCCAGTCCAGTCCCGTTCAATTCAGTCCCGTCCAGTCCAGTTCCGTCGAGTCCAATTTCGTCCAGTCCAGTCCTACTCAGTCCAGTACCGTCCAGTCCGGTCCCGTCCGATCCAGTCCCGTCCAGTCCTGTCCAGTCCCGTCCTGTCCCGTCAAGTCCCGTCCAGCCCCGTCCAGTCCCATCCAGTCCAGTCCAGCCCCGTCCAGTCCAGTCCCGTCTAGTACAGTCCCGTCCAGGCCAGTCCGTGCCAGCCCCGTCAAGTCCGTCCAGTCCCGTCCAGTCCCGCCCAGTCCCGTCCAGTCCCGTCAAGTCCCGTCCAGTCCCGTCCAGTCCCATCCAGTCCCGTCCAGCCCCGTCCAGTCCAGTCCCGTCTAGTACAGTCCCGTCCAGTCCCATCCAGTCCTGTCCAGTCCCGTCCAGTCCCGTCCAGTCCCGCCCAGTCCCGTTCAGTTCAGTATCGTCCATACCAGTCCTGTGAGGTCCCGTCCAGTCCCGTCAAGACCAACTCCGTCCCGTCCAGTCCAGTCCTACCCAGTTCAGCCCCGTTTAATTCAGTCCCGTCCAGTCCAGTTCCGTCGAGTCCAATTTCGTCCAGTCCAGTCCTACCCAGTCCAGTACCGTCCAGTCCAGTCCAGTCCCGTCTGATCCCCAGACCAGCCCCGTCCAATGCAGTCCCCTCCATTCCGATCCCGTCCAGTCCCGTACAGTCCCGTCCAGACCAGGCCCATCCAGTTCAGTCCCGTCCTTCCAGTTCCGTCCAGACCAGTTTCGTCCAGTCCAGTCCCGTCCAGTCGAGTCCTACGCAGTCCAGTTCCGTCCAGTCCCGTCCAGTCCCGGCCAGAAAAGCCCCGTCCAGTCCAGTTCCGTTCAGTCCAATTCCGTCCAGTCCAGTCCCGTCCTGTTAAGTCCAGTCCAGGCCCGTGCAGCTCAGTCCCGTCCAGTACAGTCCCGTCAAGTCCAGTCCCGCCCAGTCCAGTTCCGTCCAGTCCACTTCCGCCCAGTCCAGTTCCGTCCAGTATAGTCCCGTCCAGTACAGTCCCGACATGTCCAGTCTCGTCCAGTCCAGTCCTCTCCAGCACAGTCCCCTCCTGTTCAGTCCAGCCCAGGTCCGTCGAGTCCAGTCGGGACCAGCCCCGTCAAGTCCAATTCAGTCCCGTCCATTTCGGTCCCGTCCAGTCCCGTCCAATCCCGTCCAGTCCCGTCCAGACGAGCCCCGTCCAGTTCAGTCCCGTCCAGTCCAGTTCCGTCCAGTCCAATTTCGTCCAGTCCAATCCCGTCCAGTCCAGTCCTACCCAGTCCAGTGCCGTTCACGCCAGTCCTCTCCAGTCCAGTCCGGCCCAGGTCCGTCCAGTCCAGTCCAGGCCAGCGCCGTCAAGAACAGTCCCGTCCAGTCCAGCCCCGTCCAGTCCAGCCCAGTCTAATCCGTGCCGGCCCGGTCAAGTCCAATCCCGTCCAGTCCAGTCCCGTCAAGTCCAGTCCCGTCCACTCCAGTTCTGTCCAGTCCGGACCGCTCCAGTCCGTGCCAGCCCCGTCAAGTCCAGTCCCGTTCAGTCCAGTCCCGACCAGTCCGGTCCCGTCCAGTACAGTCCTGTCCAGTCCAGTCCGGGCCAGGACCGTCAAGCCCACCGACCTTTTAAACAAGGTCACTGACCTTTTAGACAAGGTCACTGAACTTTTGGACAAGGTCACTGAACTTTTAGACAAGGTCACTGAACTTTCAACAAGGTCACTGACCTTTTGAACAAGGTCACTGACCTATTAGACAAGGTCACCGACCTTTTCAACAAGGCCACTGAACTTTTAAACAAGGTCACTGACCTATTAGACAAGGTCACTGACCTTTTCAACAAGGTCACTGACCTTTTCAACAAGGTCACCGAACTTTTAAACAAGGTCACTGACCTTTTAGACAAGGTCACTGAACTTTTCAACAAGGTCACTGACCTTTTCAACAAGGTCACTGACCTTTTCAACAAGGTCACTGACCTTTTCAACAAGGTCACTTACCTTTTCAACAAGGTCACTGACCTTTTCAACAAGGTCACTTACCTTTTCAACAAGGTCACTGACCTTTTCAACAAGGTCACTGACCTTTTCAACAAGGTCACTGACCTTTTCAACAAGGTCACTGACCTTTCCAACAAGGTCACTGACCTTCTCAACAAGGTCACTGGCCTTTTCAACAAGGTCACTGACCTTTTCAACAAGGTCACTGACAATTTCAACAAGGTCACTGACCTTTTCAACAAGGTCACTGAACTTTTAAACAAGGTCACTGACCTTTTAGACAAGGTCACTGAACTTTTAGAGAAGGTCACTGAACTTTTAGATAAGGTCACTGAACTTTTCAACAAGGTCACTGACCTTTTCAACAAGGTCACTGACCTTTTCAACAAGGTCACTGACCTTTTCAACAAGGTCACTGACCTTTCGAACAAGGTCAAGGACTGGACTGGGCA
This sequence comes from Eumerus sabulonum, assembly GCA_951905685.1. Taxonomy (NCBI): domain Eukaryota; kingdom Metazoa; phylum Arthropoda; class Insecta; order Diptera; family Syrphidae; genus Eumerus; species Eumerus sabulonum. Next base: position 16,631,457 of record OX645060.1, read on the forward strand.
GGACTGGACCGGACGGGACGGGGCTGGTTTTGACGGGACTGGACGGGACTTCACAGGACTGGCATGGACGATACCGAACTGGACGGGACTGGACGGGACTGGACGGGACCGGACGGGACTGGACGGGACTGGGCGGGACTGGACGGGACTGGACGGGACTGGACGGGACTGGACGGGACTGGACGGGACGGGACTGGACGGGACTGGACGGGACTGGACGGGACTGGACGGGGCTGGACGGAACTGGACGGGACTGGACGGGAATGGACAGGACTGGACTGGACGGATTTGACGGGGCTGGCTTGGACTGGCCTGGACGGGACTGGATTAGACGGGACTGGAACGGACGGGACTGGAACGGACGGGACTGGAACGGACGGGACTGGAACACACGGGACTGGAACACACGGGACTGGAACACACGGGACTGGAACACACGGGACTGGAACACACGGGACTGGAACACACGGGACTGGAACACACGGGACTGGAACACACGGGACTGTAACGGACGGGACTGGAACGGACGGGATTGGATCGGACGGGACTGGAACGGACGGGACTGGAACGGACGGGACTGGAACGGACGGGACTGAAACGGACGGGACTGGAACGGACGGGACTCGAACACACGGGACTGGAACACACGGGACTGGAACACACGGGACTGGAACACACGGGACTGGAACACACGGGACTGGAACACACGGGACTGGAACACACGGGACTGGAACACACGGGACTGGAACACACGGGACTGTAACGGACGGGACTGGAACGGACGGGTTTGGACGGAACCGGACTGGATAGATGTTCGGGACTGGTGTGGACCGGATTGGATTTGACTGGACTGGTCGGGGCTCGACCTGACGGGACTAGACGGGACTAAACTTGACCGGACTTTTTTTGACGGGCCTGGACTTGGCAGGACTGGTACGGACTCGACTGTTGTGGACTGGGCTGGACTGGACTGGACGGACCTATGCCGGACTGGACTGAACGGGGCTCGTCTGGACCGGATTGTATGGGACTGGACTCGACTAGACTCGACGGGGCTGGCCTGTCCAGTCCCGTCCGTTCCAGTCCCGCCCGTTCCAGCACCGTCCGTTCCATTCCCGTCCGTTCCAGTCCGGACGTTCCAGTCCCGTCCGTTCCGTGTCCCGTCCGTTCCAGTCCCGCCCGTTCCGGTCCCGTCGGTTCCATTCCCATCCGTTCCGGTCCCGTCCGTTCCAGTCCCACCCGTTCCAGCCCCGTCCGTTTCATTCCCGTCCGTTCCAGTCCAGTCCTGTCCAGTCCCGTCCAGTCCCGTCCAGTCCCGTCCGTTCCAGTCCCGTCTAATCCAGTCCCGTCCAGTCCAGCCCGTTCGAGTCCGTGCCAGTCCCATCAAATTAAGTCCCGTAAAGCCTAGCTCCATCAAGTCTAGCCCCGTCCAGTCCAGTCCCGTCTAGCACAGTCCCGTCTAGGCCAGTCCGAGCCAGCCCCGTCAAATCCGTCCAGTCCAGTCCTGTCCATTCCCGTCCAGTCACGTCCAGTCCCGTCCAGTCCCGTCCAGTCCCGTCAAGTCCCGTCCAGTCCCGTCCAGTCCCATCAAGTCCAGTACAGCCCCGTCCAGTCCAGTCCCGTCTAGTACAGTCCCGTCCAGGCCAGTCCGAGCCAGCCCCGTCAAGTCCGTCCAGTCCAGTCCTGTCCAGTCCCGTCCAGTCCCGTCCAGTCCCGTCCAGTCCCGTCCAGCCCCGTCCAGTCCCGTCCAGTCCCGTTCAGTCCCGTCCAGTCCCGTCCAGTCCCGTCCAGTCCCGTCCAGTCCCGTCCAGTCCCGTCCAGTCCCGTCCAGTCCCGTCCAGTCCCGTCCAGTCCCGTTAAGTCCCGTCCAGTCCCATCCAGTCCCGTCCATTTCGGTCCCGTCCAGTCCCGTCCAATCCCGTCCAGTCCCGTCCAGACCAGACCCCTCCAGTTCAGTCCCGTCCAGTCCAGTTCCGCCCAGTCCAATTTCGTCCAGTCCTATCCCGTCCGGTCAAGTCCTACCCAGTCCAGTGCCGTTCACGCCAGTCCTCTCCAGTCCAGTCCGGCCCAGGTCCGTCCAGTCCCGTCCAGTCCAGCCCAGTCTAATCCGTGCTGGCCCGATCAAGTCCAATCCCGTCCAGTCCAGTCACCTCAAGTCCAGTCCCGTCCACTCCAGTTCTGTCCAGTCCGGCCCAGTCCAGTCCGTGCCAGCCCCGTCAAGTCCAGTCCCGTCCAGTCCAGTCCCGACCAATCCGGTCCCGTCCAGTACAGTCCTGTCGAGTCCAGTCCCGTCTAATCCAGTTTCGTCCAGTCCAGCCCTTTCGAGTCAGTGCCAGTCCCATCAAATTAAGTCCCGTAAAGCCTAGCTCCGCCAAGTCTAGCCCCGTCCAGTCCAGTCCCGTCTAGTACAGTCCCGTCCAGGCCAGTCCGAGTCAGCCCCGTCAAGTCCGTCCAGTCCAGTCCTGTCCATTCCCGTCCAGTCCCGTCCAGTCCCGTCCAGTCCCGTCCAGTCCCGTCCTGCCCCGTCCAGTCCCGTCCAGTCCCGTCCAGTCCCGTCCAGTCCCGTCCCGTCCAGTCCCGTCCAGTCCCGTCCAGTCCCGTCCAGTCCCGCCCAGTCCCGTCCAGTCCCGTCCGGTCCCGTCCAGTCCCGTCCAGTTCGGTATCGTCCATGCCAGTCCTGTGAAGCCCCGTCCTGTCCCGTCAAAACCAGCCCCGTCCCGTCCGGTCCAGTCCTGCCCAGTCCAGTCCTGTCCAGTCCCGTCATGTCCGGTCCAGTCCCGTCCAGTCCCGTCCAGTCCCGTCCAAGTGACCTTGTTTGAAAGTTCAATGAACCTGTGACCTTGTCTAGAAGGTCAGTGACCTTGTTCAAAAGGTCAGTGACCTTGTTCGAAAGGTCAGTGACCTTGTTGAAAAGGTCAGTGACCTTGTTGAAAAGGTCAGTGACCTTGTTGAAAAGGTCAGTGACCTTGTTGAAAAGGTCAGTGACCTTGTTGAAAAGGTCAGTGACCTTGTTGAAAAGGTCAGTGACCTTGTTGAAAAGGTCAGTGACCTTGTTGAAAAGGTCAGTGACCTTGTTGAAAAGGTCAGTGACCTTGTTGAAAAGGTCAGTGACCTTGTTGAAAAGTTCAGTGACCTTATCTAAAAGTTCAGTGACCTTCTCTAAAAGTTCAGTGACCTTGTCTAAAAGGTCAGTGACCTTGTTTAAAAGTTCAGTGACCTTGTTCAAAAGGTCAGTGACCTTGTCTAATAGGTCAGTGACCTTGTTTAAAAGTTCAGTGACCTTGTCTAAAAGGTCAGTGACCTTGTTTAATAGGTCGGTGGACTTGACGGTCCTGGCCCGGACTGGACTGGACAGGACTGTACTGGACGGGACCGGACTGGTCGGGACTGGACTGGACGGGACTGGACTTGACGGGGCTGGCACGGACTGGACCGGTCCGGACTGGACAGAGCTGGAGTGGACGGGACTGGACTTGACGGGACTGGACTGGACGGGATTGGACTTGACCGGGCCGGCACGGATTAGACTGGGCTGGACTGGATGGGACTGGACTGGACGGGACTGTTCTTGACGGCGCTGGCCTGGACTGGACTGGACGGACCTGGGCCGGACTGGAATGGAGAGGACTGGCGTGAACGGCACTGGACTGGGTAAGACCGGACTGGACGGGATTGGACTGGACGAAATTGGAGTGGACGGAACTGGACTGGACGGGACTGCACTGGACGGGGCTGGTCTGGACGGGATTGGACGGGACTAGAATGGACGGGACTGGACTGGACTTGACGGGGCTGGCCCGGAATGGCCTGGACAGGACTGGACGGGACTGGATCAGACGGGACTGGACTGGACTGGATGGGACTGGACGGGACTGGACGGGACTGTACTAGACGGGACTGGACTGAACGGGGCTGGACGGGACTGGATGGGACTGGACGGGACTGGACGGGACTTGACGGGACTGGACGGGACTGGACGGGACTGGACGGGACTGGACGGGACTGGACGGACTTGACGGGGCTGGCACGGACTGGCCTGGACGGGACTGTACTAGACGGGACTGGACTGGACGGGGCTGGACTGGACTGGATGGGACTGGACGGGGCTGGACGGGACTTGACGGGACTGGGCGGGACTGGACAGGACTGGACGGGACTGGATCGGACGGGACCGGACTGGACGGTACTGGACTGGGTAGGACTGGACTGGACGAAATTGGACTCGACGGAACTGGACTGGACGGGACTGAATTTAACGGGGCTGGACTGGGTAGGACTGGACTGGTCGGGACGGGGTTGGTCTTGACGGGACTGGACGGGACCTCACAGGACTGGTATGGACGATATTGAACTGAACGGGACTGGGCGGGACTGGACGGGACTGGACGGGACTGGACAGGTCTGGATGGGACTGGACGGGACTGTACTAGACGGGACTGGACTGGACGGGGCTGGACGGGACTGGATGGGACTGGACGGGACTGGACGGGACTTGACGGGACTGGACGGGACTGGATGGGACTGGACGGGACTGGACGGGACTGGACGGACTTGACGGAGCTGGCACGGACTGGCCTGGACGGGACTGTACTAGACGGGACTGGACTGGACGGGGCTGGACTGGACTGGATGGGACTGGACGGGGCTGGACGGGACTTGACGGGACTGGACGGGACTGGACAGGACTGGACGGGACTGGATCGGACGGGACCGGACTGGACGGTACTGGACTGGGTAGGACTGGACTGGACGAAATTGGACTCGACGGAACTGGACTGGACGGGACTGAATTTAACGGGGCTGGACTGGGTAGGACTGGACTGGACGGGACGGGGTTGGTCTTGACGGGACTGGACGGGACCTCACAGGACTGGTATGGACGATACTGAGCTGAACGGGACTGGGCGGGACTGGACGGGACTGGACGGGACTGGACAGGACTGGAAGGGACTGGACGGGACTGGACGTGACTTAACGGGACTGGACGGGACTGGACGGACTGGACGGGACTGGACGGGACTGGATGGGACTGGACCGGACTGGACGGGACTGGACGGGATCGGACGGGACTGGACGGGACTGGACGGGACTGGACAGGACTGGACTGGAACGTACGGGAATGAAACAAACGGGGCTGGAACGGATGGGACTGGAACGGACGGGACTGGAACGGATGGGAATGGAACCGACGGGACCGGAACGGGCGGGACTGGAACGGACGGGACTGGAACGGACGGGACTGGAACGGACGGGACTGGAACGGACGGGACTGGAACGGACGGGAATGGAATGGACGGGAATGGAATGGACGGGGCTGGAACGGGTGGGACTGGAACGTTCGGACTGGAACGGACGGGAATGGAACGGACGGTGCTGGAACGGGCGGGACTGGACAGGCCAGCGCCGTCGAGTCTAGTCGAGACCAGTCCCATACAATCCGGTCCCGTCCCGTCCGTTCCGTGTCCCGTCCGTTCCAGTCCCGCCCGTTCCGGTCCCGTCGGTTCCATTCTCATCCGTTCCGGTCCCGTCCGTTCCAGTCCCACCCGTTCCAGCCCCGTCCGTTTCATTCCCGTCCGTTCCTTTTCCAGTCCTGTCCAGTCCCGTCCAGTCCCGTCCAGTCCCGTCCGATCCCGTGCAGTCCCGTCCAGTCCGGTCCAGTCCCATCCAGTCCCGTCCAGTCCCGTCCAGTCCGTCCAGTCCCGTCCAGTCCCGATAACTCACGTCCAGTCCCGTCCAGTCCCATCCAGTCCTGTCCAGTCCCGTCCAGTCCCGTCCAGTCCCTCCCGGTCCCGCCCAGTCCCGTTCAGTTCAGTATCGTCCATACCAGTCTTGTGAGGTCCCGTCCAGTCCCGTCAAGACCAACCCCGTCCCGTCCAGTCCAGTCCTACCCAGTCCAGTCCCGTTCAATTCAGTCCCGTCCAGTCCAGTTCCGTCGAGTCCAATTTCGTCCAGTCCAGTCCTACTCAGTCCAGTACCGTCCAGTCCGGTCCCGTCCGATCCAGTCCCGTCCAGTCCTGTCCAGTCCCGTCCTGTCCCGTCAAGTCCCGTCCAGCCCCGTCCAGTCCCATCCAGTCCAGTCCAGCCCCGTCCAGTCCAGTCCCGTCTAGTACAGTCCCGTCCAGGCCAGTCCGTGCCAGCCCCATCAAGTCCGTCCAGTCCCGTCCAGTCCCGTCCAGTCCCGTCCAGTCCCGTCAAGTCCCGTCCAGTCCCGTCCAGTCCCATCCAGTCCCGTCCAGCCCCGTCCAGTCCAGTCCCGTCTAGTACAGTCCCGTCCAGTCCCATCCAGTCCTGTCCAGTCCCGTCCAGTCCCGTCCAGTCCCGCCCAGTCCCGTTCAGTTCAGTATCGTCCATACCAGTCCTGTGAGGTCCCGTCCAGTCCCGTCAAGACCAACTCCGTCCCGTCCAGTCCAGTCCTACCCAGTCCAGCCCCGTTTAATTCAGTCCCGTCCAGTCCAGTTCCGTCGAGTCCAATTTCGTCCAGTCCAGTCCTACCCAGTCCAGTACCGTCCAGTCCAGTCCAGTCCCGTCCAGTCCTGTCCAGGCGATTCCGGGCCAGCCCCGTCAAGTCCAGTCCAGTCCCGTCCATTCTAGTCCCGTCCAATCCCCAGACCAGCCCCGTCCAATGCAGTCCCGTCCATTCCGATCCCGTCCAGTCCCGTACAGTCCCGTCCAGACCAGGCCCATCCAGTTCAGTCCCGTCCTTCCAGTTCCGTCCAGACCAGTTTCGTCCAGTCCAGTCCCGTCCAGTCGAGTCCTACGCAGTCCAGTTCCGTCCAGTCCCGTCCAGTCCCGGCCAGAAAAGCCCCGTCCAGTCCAGTTCCGTTCAGTCCAATTCCGTCCAGTCCAGTCCCGTCCTGTTAAGTCCAGTCCAGGCCCGTGCAGCTCAGTCCCGTCCAGTACAGTCCCGTCAAGTCCAGTCCCGCCCAGTCCAGTTCCGTCCAGTCCACTTCCGCCCAGTCCAGTTCCGTCCAGTACAGTCCCGACATGTCCAGTCTCGTCCAGTCCAGTCCTCTCCAGCACAGTCCCCTCCTGTTCAGTCCAGCCCAGGTCCGTCGAGTCCAGTCGGGACCAGCCCCGTCAAGTCCAATTCAGTCCCGTCCATTTCGGTCCCGTCCAGTCCCGTCCAATCCCGTCCAGTCCCGTCCAGACGAGCCCCGTCCAGTTCAGTCCCGTCCAGTCCAGTTCCGTCCAGTCCAATTTCGTCCAGTCCAATCCCGTCCAGTCCAGTCCTACCCAGTCCAGTGCCGTTCACGCCAGTCCTCTCCAGTCCAGTCCGGCCCAGGTCCGTCCAGTCCAGTCCAGGCCAGCGCCGTCAAGAACAGTCCCGTCCAGTCCAGCCCCGTCCAGTCCAGCCCAGTCTAATCCGTGCCGGCCCGGTCAAGTCCAATCCCGTCCAGTCCAGTCCCGTCAAGTCCAGTCCCGTCCACTCCAGTTCTGTCCAGTCCGGACCGCTCCAGTCCGTGCCAGCCCCGTCAAGTCCAGTCCCGTCCAGTCCAGTCCCGACCAGTCCGGTCCCGTCCAGTACAGTCCTGTCCAGTCCAGTCCGGGCCAGGACCGTCAAGCCCACCGACCTTTTAAACAAGGTCACTGACCTTTTAGACAAGGTCACTGAACTTTTGGACAAGGTCACTGAACTTTTAGACAAGGTCACTGAACTTTCAACAAGGTCACTGACCTTTTGAACAAGGTCACTGACCTATTAGACAAGGTCACCGACCTTTTCAACAAGGCCACTGAACTCTTAAACAAGGTCACTGACCTATTAGACAAGGTCACTGACCTTTTCAACAAGGTCACTGACCTTTTCAACAAGGTCACTGACCTTTTCAACAAGGTCACTGAACTTTTAAACAAGGTCACTGACCTTTTAAACAGGTCACTGAACTTTTCAACAAGGTCACTGACCTTTTCAACAAGGTCACTGACCTTTTCAACAAGGTCACTGACCTTTTCAACAAGGTCACTTACCTTTTCAACAAGGTCACTGACCTTTTCAACAAGGTCACTTACCTTTTCAACAAGGTCACTGACCTTTTCAACAAGGTCACTGACCTTTTCAACAAGGTCACTGACCTTTTCAACAAGGTCACTGACCTTTCCAACAAGGTCACTCACCTTCTCAACAAGGTCACTGGCCTTTTCAACAAGGTCACTGACCTTTTCAACAAGGTCACTGACAATTTCAACAAGGTCACTGACCTTTTCAACAAGGTCACTGAACTTTTAAACAAGGTCACTGACCTTTTAGACAAGGTCACTGAACTTTTAGAGAAGGTCACTGAACTTTTAGATAAGGTCACTGAACTTTTCAACAAGGTCACTGACCTTTTCAACAAGGTCACTGACCTTTTCAACAAGGTCACTGACCTTTTCAACAAGGTCACTGACCTTTTCAACAAGGTCACTGACCTTTCGAACAAGGTCAAGGACTGGACTGGGCAGGACTGGACCGGACGGGACGGGGCTGGTTTTGACGGGACTGGACGGGACTTCACAGGACTGGCATGGACGATACCGAACTGGACGGGACTGGGCGGGACTGGACGCGACCGGACGGGACTGGACGGGACTGGGCGGGACTGGACGGGACTGGACGGGACTGGACGGGACGGGACTGGACGGGACTGGACGGGACTGGACGGGACTGGACGGGGCTGGACGGAACTGGACGGGACTGGACGGGAATGGACAGGACTGGACTGGACGGACTTGACGGGGCTGACTCGGACTGGCCTGGACGGGACTGTACTAGACGGGACTGGACTGGGCGGGGCTAGACTTGGCGGAGCTAGGCTTTACGGGACTTAATTTGATGGGACTCGAAAGGGCTGGACTGGACGAAACTGGATTAGACGGGACTGCACTCGACAGGACTGTACTGGACGGGACCGGACTGGTCGGGACTGGACTGGACGGGACTGGACCTGACGGGGCTGGCACGGACTGGACTGGGCCGGACTGGACAGAACTGGAGTGGACGGGACTGGACTTGACGTGACTGGACTGGACGGGATTGGACTTGACCGGGCCAGCACAGATTAGACTGGGGTGGACTGGACGGGACTGTTCTTGACGGCGCTAGCCTGGACTGGACTGGACGGACCTGGGCCGGACTGGACTGGAGAGGACTGGCGTGAACGGCGCTGGACTGGGTAGGACTTGACTGGACGGGATAGGACTGGACGAAATTGGACTGGGCGGAACTGGACTGGACGGGACTGAACTGGAGGGGTCTGGTCTGGACGGGACTGGACGGGATTGGACGGGACTGGACGGGACCGAAATGGACGGGACTGGATGGGACTGGACGGGACTTAACGGGACTGGACGGGACTGGACGGGACTGGACGGGACTGGACGGGACTGGACGGGACTGGACGGGGCTGGACGGGACTGGACGGGACTGGACGGGACTGGACGGGACTGGACGGGACTGGACGGGACTGGACGGGCCTGGACGGGACTGAACGGGACTGGACGGGACTGGACGGGGCTGGACGGGACTGGACGGGACTGGACGGGAATGGACAGGACTGGACTGGACGGATTTGACGGGGCTGGCTTGGACTGGCCTGGACGGGACTGGATTAGACGGAACTGGAACGGACGGGACTGGAACGGACGGGACTGGAACACACGGGACTGGACAGGACTGGACTGGACGGACTTGACGGGGCTGGCTCGGACTGGCCTGGACGGGACTGTACTAGACGGGACTGGACTGGACGGGGCTGGACTGGACTTGATGGGACTGGACGGGACTGGAGGGGACTTGACGGGACTGGACGGGACTGGACGGGACTGGACGGGACTGGACGGGATTGGACGGGACTGAACGTGACTGGACGGGAATGGACAGGACTGGACTGGACGGATTTGACGGGGCTGGCTTGGACTGGCCTGGACGGGACTGGATTGGACGGAACTGGAACGGACGGGACTGGAACGGACGGGACTGGAACACACGGGACTGGAACACACGGGACTGGAACGGACGGGACTGGAACGGACGGGATTGGATCGGACGGGACTGGAACGGACGGGACTGGAACGGACGGGACTGGAACGGACGGGACTGGAACACACGGGACTGGAACACACGGGACCGGAACACACGGGACTGGAACACACGGGACTGGAACACACGGGACTGGAACACACGGGACTGTAACGGACGGGACTGGAACGGACGGGTTTGGACGGAACCGGACTGGATAGATGTTCGGGACTGGTGTGGACCGGATTGGATTTGACTGGACTTGTCGGGGCTCGACCTGACGGGACTAGACGGGACTAAACTTGACCGGACTTTTTTTGACGGGCCTGGACTTGGCAGGACTGGTACGGACTCGACTGGGCTGGACTGGGCTGGACTGGACTGGACGGACCTGTGCCGGACTGGACTGAACGGGGCTCGTCTGGACCGGATTGTATGGGACTGGACTCGACTAGACTCGACGGCGCTGGCCTGTCCAGTCCCGCCCGTTCCAGCACCGTCCGTTTCATTCCCGTCCGTTCCAGTCCGGACGTTCCAGTCCCACCCGTTCCAGCCCCGTCCATTCCATTCCCGTCCATTTCATTCCCGTCCGTTCCAGTCCCGTCCGTTCCAGTCCCGTCCGTTCCAGTCCCGTCCGTTCCAGTCCCGTCCGTTCCAGTCCCGCCCGTTCCGGTCCCGTCGGTTCCATTCCCATCCGTTCCAGTCCCGTCCGTTCCAGTCCCACCCGTTCCAGCCCCGTCCGTTTCACTCCCGTCCGTTCCAGTCCAGTCCTGTCCAGTCCCGTCCAGTCCCGTTAAGTCACGTCCAGTCCCGCCCAGTCCCGTCCAGTCCCGTCCAGTCCCGTCCAGTCCCGTCCAGTCCCGCCCAATCCCGTTCAGTTCAGTATCGTCCATACCAGTCCTGTGAGGTCCCGTCCAGTCCCGTCAAGACCAACCCCGTCCCGTCCAGTCCAGTCCTACCCAGTCCAGCCCCGTTAAATTCAGTCCCGTCCAGTCCAGTTCCGTCGAGTCCAATTTCGTCCAGTCCAGTCCTACCCAGTCCAGTACCGTCCAGTCCGGTCCCGTCCGATCCAGTCCCGTCCAGTCCTGTCCAGTCCCGTCCAGTCCCGTCAAGTCCCGTCCAGCCCCGTCCAGTCCCATCCAGTCCAGTCCAGCCCCGTCCAGTCCAGTCCCGTCTAGTACAGTCCCGTCCAGGCCAGTCCGTGCCAGCCCCGTCAAGTCCGTCCAGTCCCGTCCAGTCCCGTCCAGTCCCGTCCAGTCCCGTCCAGTCCCGTCAAGTCCCGTCCAGTCCCGTCCAGTCCCATCCAGTCCCGTCCAGCCCCGTCCAGTCCAGTCCCGTCTAGTACAGTCCCGTCCAGTCCCATCCAGTCCTCTCCAGTCCCGTCCAGTCCCGTCCAGTCCCGCCCAGTCCCGTTCAGTTCAGTATCGTCCATACCAGTCCTGTGAGGTCCCGTCCAGTCCCGTCAAGACCAACCCCGTCCCGACCAGTCCAGTCCTACCCAGTCCAGCCCCGTTAAATTCAGTCCCGTCCAGTCCAGTTCCGTCGAGTCCAATTTCGTCCAGTCCAGTCCTACCCAGTCCAGTCCCGTCCAGTCCTGTCCAGTCCCGTCCAGTCCCGTCAAGTCCCGTCCAGCCCCGTCCAGTCCCATCCAGTCCAGTCCAGCCCCGTCCAGTCCAGTCCCGTCTAGTACAGTCCCGTCCAGGCCAGTCCGTGCCAGCCCCGTCAAGTCCGTCCAGTCCCGTCCAGTCCCGTCCAGTCCCGTCCAGTCCCGTCCAGTCCCGTCAAGTCCCGTCCAGTCCCGTCCAGTCCCATCCAGTCCCGTCCAGCCCCGTCCAGTCCAGTCCCGTCTAGTACAGTCCCGTCCAGTTCCATCCAGTCCCATCCAGTCCAGTCCAGTCCCGTCTGATCCAGTCCCGTCCAGTCCTGTCCAGGCCATTCCGGGCCAGCCCCGTCAAGTCCAGTCCAGTCCCGTCCATTCTAGTCCCGTCCAATCCCGTCCAGACCAGCCCCGTCCAGTGCAGTCCCGTCCAGTCCAGTTCCGTCCACTCCAATTTCGTCCAGTCCAATCCCGTCCAGTCCGGTCTTACCCAGTCCAGTGCCGTTCACGCCAGTCCTCTATATTCCAGTCCGGCCCAGGTCCGTCCAGTCCAGTCCAGGCCAGCGCCGTCAAGAACAGTCCCGTCCAGTCCAGTCCCATCCACTCCAGCCCAGTCTAATCCGTGCCGGCCCGGTCAAGTCCAATCCCGTCCAGCCCAGTCCCGTCAAGTCCAGTCCCGTCCACTCCAGCTCTGTCCAGTCCGGACCGGTCCAGTCCGTGCCAGCCCCGTCAAGTCCAGTCCCGTCCAGTCCAGTCCCGACCAGTCCGGTCCCGTCCAGTACAGTCCTGTCCAGTCCAGTCCGGGCCAGGACCGTCAAGTCCACCGACCTATTAAACAAGGTCACTGACCTTTTAGACAAGGTCACTGAACTTTTAGACAAGGTCACTGAACTTTTAGACAAGGTCACTGAACTTTCAACAAGGTCACTGAACTTTTAAACAAGGTCACTGACCTTTTAGACAAGGTCACTGAACTTTTCAACAAGGTCACTGACCTTTTGAACAAGGTCACTGAACTTTTAAACAAGGTCACTGACCTTTTAGACAAGGTCACTGAACTTTTCAACAAGGTCACTGACCTTTTCAACAAGGTCACTGACCTTTTCAACAAGGTCACTGACCTTTTCAACAAGGTCACTGACCTTTTCAACAAGGTCACTGACATTTTCAACAAGGTCACTGACCTTTTCAACAAGGTCACTGAACTTTTAAACAAGGTCACTGACCTTTTAGACAAGGTCACTGAACTTTAAGATAAGGTCACTGAACTTTTCAACAAAGGTCACTGACCTTTTCAACAAGGTCACTGACCTTCTAGACAAGGTCACATTTTCATTGAACTTTCAAACAGGGTCACTTGGACGGGACTGGACGGGACTGGATGGGACTGGACGGGACTGAACGTGACTTACCGGGACTGGACGGGACCGGACGGGACTGGACGGGACCGGACGGGACTGGATGGGACTGGACGGGAATGGACGGGACTGGACGGGACAGGACGGGACTGGACTGGAACGGACGGCAATGGAACGGACGGGGCTGGAACGGGTGGGACTGGAACGGACGGGACTGGAACGGATGGGAATGGAACCGACGGGACCGGAACGGGCGGGACTGGAACGGACGGGACTGGAACGGACGGGACTGGAACGGACGGGACTGGAACGGACGGGACTGGAACGGACGGGAATGGAACGGACGGGAACGGAACGGACGGGACTGGAACGGGCGGGAGTGGAACGGACTGGGCTGGCTCGGACTGGCCTGGACGGGACTGTACTAGACGGGACTGGACTGGACGGGGCTGGACGGGACTGGATGGGACTGGACGGGACTGGACGGGACTGGACGGGACTGGACGGGACTGGACGGGACTGGACAGGACTGGACGGGACTGGATCGGACGGGACTGGACTGGACGGTACTGGACTGGGTAGGACTGGACTGGACGAAATTGAACCCGACGGAACTGGACTGGACGGGACTGGATCGGACGCGACTAGACTCGACTGGGCTGGCCTGTCTAGTCCCGTCCGATCCAGATCCGTCCGTTCCAGTCCCGTCCGTTCCAGTCCCGCCCGTTCCATTCCCGTCCGTTCCAGTCCCGTTCGTTCCAGTCCCGTCCGTTCCAGTCCCGCCCGTTCCAGTCCCGTCCGTTCCATTCCCGTCCGTTCCAGTCCCGTCCGTTCCAGTCCCACCCGTTCCAGCACCGTCCGTTCCATTCCCGTCCGTTCCAGTCCAGTCCGGTCCAGTCCCGTCCAGTCCTGTCCAGTCCCGTCCAGTCCTGTCCAGTCCGGTCCAGTCCCGTTAAGTCATGTCCAGTCCCTTCCAGTCCCATCCAGTCCTGTCCAGTCCCGTCCAGTCCCGTCCAGTCCCTCCCAGTCCCGCCCAGTCCCGTTCAGTTCAGTATCGTCCATACTAGTCCGGTGAGGTCCCGTCCAGTCCCGTCAAGACCAACCCCGTCCCGTCCAGTCCAGTCCTACCCAGTCCAGCCCCGTTCAATTCAGTCCCGTCCAGTCCAGTTCCGTCGAGTTCAATTTCGTCCAGTCCAGTCCTACCCAGTCCAGTACCGTCCAGTCCAGTCCCGTCCGATCCAGTCCCGTCCAGTCCTGTCCAGTCCCGTCCAGTCCCGTCCAGTCCCGTCCAGTCCCGTCCAGTCCCGTCCAGTCCCGTCCAGTCCCATCAAGTCCCGTCCAGCCCCGTCCAGTCCAGTCCCATCTAGTACAGTCCCGTCCAGGCCAGTCCGAGCCAGCCCAGTCCGTTCCACTCCCGCCCGTTCCAGTCCCGTCTGTTCCGTTCCCGTCCGTTCCATTCCCGTCCGTTCCAGTCCCACCCGTTCCATCCCCGTCCGTTCCATTCCCGTCCGTTCCAGTCCAGTCCCGTCCAGTCCCGTCCATTCCCGTCCACTCCCATCCAGTCCCGTCCGGTCCCGTCCAGTCCCGTCCAGTCCCGGTAAGTCACGTTCAGTCCCGTCCAGTCCCATCCAGTCCTGTCCAGTCCCGTCCAGTCCCGTCCAGTCCCGTCCAGTCCCGCCCAGTCCCGTTCAGTTCAGTATCGTCCATACCAGTCCTGTGAGGTCCCGTCCAGTCCCGTCAAGACCAACCCCGTCCCGTCCAGTCCAGTCCTACCCAGTCCAGCCCCGTTCAATTCAGTCCCGTCCAGTCCAGTTCCGTCGAGTCCAATTTCGTCCAGTCCAGTCCTACCCAGTCCAGTACCGTCCAGTCCAGTCCCGTCCGATCCAGTCCCGTCCAGTCCTGGCCAGGCCAATCCGGGCCAGCCCCGTCAAGTCCAGTCCAGTCCCATCCATTCTAGTCCCGTCCAATCCCGTCCAGACCAGCCCCGTCCAGTGCAGTCCCGTCCATTCCAATCCCGCCCAGTTCAGTACAGCCCCGTCCAGACCAGCCCCGTCCAGTTCAGTCCCGTCCTTCCAGTTCCGTCCAGGCCAGTTTCGTCCAGTCCAGTCGAGTCCTAGGCAGTCCAGTTCCGTCCAGTTCCGTCCAGTCCCGTCTAGTCCCGGCCAGAAAAGCCCCGTCCAGTCCAGTTCCGTTCAGTCCAGTTCCGTACAGTCCAGTCCCGTCCTGTTAAGTCCAGTCCAGGCCCGTGCAGCTCAGTCCCGTCCAGTCCAGTCCCGTCCAGTCCAGTCCCGCCCAGTCCAGTTCCGTCCAGTCCACTTCCGTCCAGTCCAGTCCCGTCCAGTACAGTCCCGTCCAGTACAGTCCCGTCCAGTACAGTCCCGTCCAGTACATTCCCGTCCAGTATAGTCCCGTCCAGTACTGTTCCGTCCAGTCCCGTCCAGTCCCGTTAAGTCACGTCCAGTCCCGTCCAGTCCCATCCAGTCCTGTCCAGTCCCGTCCAGTCCCGTCCAGTCCCACCCAGTCCCGCCCAGTCCCGTTCAGTTCAGTATCGTCCATACCAGTCCTGTGAGGTCCCGTCCAGTCCCGTCAAGACCCACCCCGTCCCGTCCAGTTCAGTCCTACTCAGTCCAGCCCCGTTCAATTCAGTCCCGCCCAGTCCAGTTCCGTCGAGTCCAATTTCGTCCAGTCCAGTCCTACCCAGTCCAGTACCGTCCTGTCCAGTCCCGTCCGATCCAGTCCCGTCCAGTCCTGTCCAGTCCCGTCCAGTCCCGTCCAGTCCCGTCAAGTCCCGTCCAGTCCCGTCCAGTCCCGTCCAGTCCCATCCAGTCCCGTCAAGCCCCGTCCAGTCCAGTCCCGTCTAGTACAGTCCCGTCCAGGCCAGTCCGAGCCAGCCCCGTCCGTTCCAGTCCCGTCCGTTCCACTCCCGTCCGTTCCAGTCCCACCCGTTCCAGCCCCGTCCGTTCCATTCCCGGCCGTTCCATTCCCGTTCGTTCCAGTCCAGTCCCGTCCAGTCCCGTCCAATCCCGTCCAGTCCCGTCCAGTCCCGTCCGGTCCCGTCCAGTCCAGTCCCGTCTAGTACAGTCCCGTCCAGTCCCATCCAGTCCTGTCCAGTCCCGTCCAGTCCCGTCCAGTCCCGCCCAGTCCCGTTCAGTTCAGTATCGTCCATACCAGTCCTGTGAGGTCCCGTCCAGTCCCGTCAAGACCAACTCCGTCCCGTCCAGTCCAGTCCTACCCAGTCCAGCCCCGTTTAATTCAGTCCCGTCCAGTCCAGTTCCGTCGAGTCCAATTTCGTCCAGTCCAGTCCTACCCAGTCCAGTACCGTCCAGTCCAGTCCAGTCCCGTCCAGTCCTGTCCAGTCCCGTCCAGTCCCGTCCAGTCCCGTCCAGTCCCGTCCAGTCCCGTCCAGTCCCGTCCAGTCCCGTCCAGTCCCGTCCAGTCCCGTCCAGTCCCGTCCAGTCCCGTTAAGTCCCGTCCAGTCCCATCCAGTCCCGTCCATTTCGGTCCCGTCCAGTCCCGTCCAATCCCGTCCAGTCCCGTCCAGACCAGACCCCTCCAGTTCAGTCCCGTCCAGTCCAGTTCCGCCCAGTCCAATTTCGTCCAGTCCTATCCCGTCCGGTCAAGTCCTACCCAGTCCAGTGCCGTTCACGCCAGTCCTCTCCAGTCCAGTCCGGCCCAGGTCCGTCCAGTCCCGTCCAGTCCAGCCCAGTCTAATCCGTGCTGGCCCGATCAAGTCCAATCCCGTCCAGTCCAGTCACCTCAAGTCCAGTCCCGTCCACTCCAGTTCTGTCCAGTCCGGCCCAGTCCAGTCCGTGCCAGCCCCGTCAAGTCCAGTCCCGTCCAGTCCAGTCCCGACCAATCCGGTCCCGTCCAGTACAGTCCTGTCGAGTCCAGTCCCGTCTAATCCAGTTTCGTCCAGTCCAGCCCTTTCGAGTCAGTGCCAGTCCCATCAAATTAAGTCCCGTAAAGCCTAGCTCCGCCAAGTCTAGCCCCGTCCAGTCCAGTCCCGTCTAGTACAGTCCCGTCCAGGCCAGTCCGAGTCAGCCCCGTCAAGTCCGTCCAGTCCAGTCCTGTCCATTCCCGTCCAGTCCCGTCCAGTCCCGTCCAGTCCCGTCCAGTCCCGTCCTGCCCCGTCCAGTCCCGTCCAGTCCCGTCCAGTCCCGTCCAGTCCCGTCCCGTCCAGTCCCGTCCAGTCCCGTCCAGTCCCGTCCAGTCCCGCCCAGTCCCGTCCAGTCCCGTCCGGTCCCGTCCAGTCCCGTCCAGTTCGGTATCGTCCATGCCAGTCCTGTGAAGCCCCGTCCTGTCCCGTCAAAACCAGCCCCGTCCCGTCCGGTCCAGTCCTGCCCAGTCCAGTCCTGTCCAGTCCCGTCATGTCCGGTCCAGTCCCGTCCAGTCCCGTCCAGTCCCGTCCAAGTGACCTTGTTTGAAAGTTCAATGAACCTGTGACCTTGTCTAGAAGGTCAGTGACCTTGTTCAAAAGGTCAGTGACCTTGTTCGAAAGGTCAGTGACCTTGTTGAAAAGGTCAGTGACCTTGTTGAAAAGGTCAGTGACCTTGTTGAAAAGGTCAGTGACCTTGTTGAAAAGGTCAGTGACCTTGTTGAAAAGGTCAGTGACCTTGTTGAAAAGGTCAGTGACCTTGTTGAAAAGGTCAGTGACCTTGTTGAAAAGGTCAGTGACCTTGTTGAAAAGGTCAGTGACCTTGTTGAAAAGGTCAGTGACCTTGTTGAAAAGTTCAGTGACCTTATCTAAAAGTTCAGTGACCTTCTCTAAAAGTTCAGTGACCTTGTCTAAAAGGTCAGTGACCTTGTTTAAAAGTTCAGTGACCTTGTTCAAAAGGTCAGTGACCTTGTCTAATAGGTCAGTGACCTTGTTTAAAAGTTCAGTGACCTTGTCTAAAAGGTCAGTGACCTTGTTTAATAGGTCGGTGGACTTGACGGTCCTGGCCCGGACTGGACTGGACAGGACTGTACTGGACGGGACCGGACTGGTCGGGACTGGACTGGACGGGACTGGACTTGACGGGGCTGGCACGGACTGGACCGGTCCGGACTGGACAGAGCTGGAGTGGACGGGACTGGACTTGACGGGACTGGACTGGACGGGATTGGACTTGACCGGGCCGGCACGGATTAGACTGGGCTGGACTGGATGGGACTGGACTGGACGGGACTGTTCTTGACGGCGCTGGCCTGGACTGGACTGGACGGACCTGGGCCGGACTGGAATGGAGAGGACTGGCGTGAACGGCACTGGACTGGGTAAGACCGGACTGGACGGGATTGGACTGGACGAAATTGGAGTGGACGGAACTGGACTGGACGGGACTGCACTGGACGGGGCTGGTCTGGACGGGATTGGACGGGACTAGAATGGACGGGACTGGACTGGACTTGACGGGGCTGGCCCGGAATGGCCTGGACAGGACTGGACGGGACTGGATCAGACGGGACTGGACTGGACTGGATGGGACTGGACGGGACTGGACGGGACTGTACTAGACGGGACTGGACTGAACGGGGCTGGACGGGACTGGATGGGACTGGACGGGACTGGACGGGACTTGACGGGACTGGACGGGACTGGACGGGACTGGACGGGACTGGACGGGACTGGACGGACTTGACGGGGCTGGCACGGACTGGCCTGGACGGGACTGTACTAGACGGGACTGGACTGGACGGGGCTGGACTGGACTGGATGGGACTGGACGGGGCTGGACGGGACTTGACGGGACTGGGCGGGACTGGACAGGACTGGACGGGACTGGATCGGACGGGACCGGACTGGACGGTACTGGACTGGGTAGGACTGGACTGGACGAAATTGGACTCGACGGAACTGGACTGGACGGGACTGAATTTAACGGGGCTGGACTGGGTAGGACTGGACTGGTCGGGACGGGGTTGGTCTTGACGGGACTGGACGGGACCTCACAGGACTGGTATGGACGATATTGAACTGAACGGGACTGGGCGGGACTGGACGGGACTGGACGGGACTGGACAGGTCTGGATGGGACTGGACGGGACTGTACTAGACGGGACTGGACTGGACGGGGCTGGACGGGACTGGATGGGACTGGACGGGACTGGACGGGACTTGACGGGACTGGACGGGACTGGATGGGACTGGACGGGACTGGACGGGACTGGACGGACTTGACGGAGCTGGCACGGACTGGCCTGGACGGGACTGTACTAGACGGGACTGGACTGGACGGGGCTGGACTGGACTGGATGGGACTGGACGGGGCTGGACGGGACTTGACGGGACTGGACGGGACTGGACAGGACTGGACGGGACTGGATCGGACGGGACCGGACTGGACGGTACTGGACTGGGTAGGACTGGACTGGACGAAATTGGACTCGACGGAACTGGACTGGACGGGACTGAATTTAACGGGGCTGGACTGGGTAGGACTGGACTGGACGGGACGGGGTTGGTCTTGACGGGACTGGACGGGACCTCACAGGACTGGTATGGACGATACTGAACTGAACGGGACTGGGCGGGACTGGACGGGACTGGACGGGACTGGACAGGACTGGAAGGGACTGGACGGGACTGGACGTGACTTAACGGGACTGGACGGGACTGGACGGACTGGACGGGACTGGACGGGACTGGATGGGACTGGACCGGACTGGACGGGACTGGACGGGATCGGACGGGACTGGACGGGACTGGACGGGACTGGACAGGACTGGACTGGAACGTACGGGAATGAAACAAACGGGGCTGGAACGGATGGGACTGGAACGGACGGGACTGGAACGGATGGGAATGGAACCGACGGGACCGGAACGGGCGGGACTGGAACGGACGGGACTGGAACGGACGGGACTGGAACGGACGGGACTGGAACGGACGGGACTGGAACGGACGGGAATGGAATGGACGGGAATGGAATGGACGGGGCTGGAACGGGTGGGACTGGAACGTTCGGACTGGAACGGACGGGAATGGAACGGACGGTGCTGGAACGGGCGGGACTGGACAGGCCAGCGCCGTCGAGTCTAGTCGAGACCAGTCCCATACAATCCGGTCCCGTCCCGTCCGTTCCGTGTCCCGTCCGTTCCAGTCCCGCCCGTTCCGGTCCCGTCGGTTCCATTCTCATCCGTTCCGGTCCCGTCCGTTCCAGTCCCACCCGTTCCAGCCCCGTCCGTTTCATTCCCGTCCGTTCCTTTTCCAGTCCTGTCCAGTCCCGTCCAGTCCCGTCCAGTCCCGTCCGATCCCGTGCAGTCCCGTCCAGTCCGGTCCAGTCCCATCCAGTCCCGTCCAGTCCCGTCCAGTCCGTCCAGTCCCGTCCAGTCCCGATAACTCACGTCCAGTCCCGTCCAGTCCCATCCAGTCCTGTCCAGTCCCGTCCAGTCCCGTCCAGTCCCTCCCGGTCCCGCCCAGTCCCGTTCAGTTCAGTATCGTCCATACCAGTCTTGTGAGGTCCCGTCCAGTCCCGTCAAGACCAACCCCGTCCCGTCCAGTCCAGTCCTACCCAGTCCAGTCCCGTTCAATTCAGTCCCGTCCAGTCCAGTTCCGTCGAGTCCAATTTCGTCCAGTCCAGTCCTACTCAGTCCAGTACCGTCCAGTCCGGTCCCGTCCGATCCAGTCCCGTCCAGTCCTGTCCAGTCCCGTCCTGTCCCGTCAAGTCCCGTCCAGCCCCGTCCAGTCCCATCCAGTCCAGTCCAGCCCCGTCCAGTCCAGTCCCGTCTAGTACAGTCCCGTCCAGGCCAGTCCGTGCCAGCCCCATCAAGTCCGTCCAGTCCCGTCCAGTCCCGTCCAGTCCCGTCCAGTCCCGTCAAGTCCCGTCCAGTCCCGTCCAGTCCCATCCAGTCCCGTCCAGCCCCGTCCAGTCCAGTCCCGTCTAGTACAGTCCCGTCCAGTCCCATCCAGTCCTGTCCAGTCCCGTCCAGTCCCGTCCAGTCCCGCCCAGTCCCGTTCAGTTCAGTATCGTCCATACCAGTCCTGTGAGGTCCCGTCCAGTCCCGTCAAGACCAACTCCGTCCCGTCCAGTCCAGTCCTACCCAGTCCAGCCCCGTTTAATTCAGTCCCGTCCAGTCCAGTTCCGTCGAGTCCAATTTCGTCCAGTCCAGTCCTACCCAGTCCAGTACCGTCCAGTCCAGTCCAGTCCCGTCCAGTCCTGTCCAGGCGATTCCGGGCCAGCCCCGTCAAGTCCAGTCCAGTCCCGTCCATTCTAGTCCCGTCCAATCCCCAGACCAGCCCCGTCCAATGCAGTCCCGTCCATTCCGATCCCGTCCAGTCCCGTACAGTCCCGTCCAGACCAGGCCCATCCAGTTCAGTCCCGTCCTTCCAGTTCCGTCCAGACCAGTTTCGTCCAGTCCAGTCCCGTCCAGTCGAGTCCTACGCAGTCCAGTTCCGTCCAGTCCCGTCCAGTCCCGGCCAGAAAAGCCCCGTCCAGTCCAGTTCCGTTCAGTCCAATTCCGTCCAGTCCAGTCCCGTCCTGTTAAGTCCAGTCCAGGCCCGTGCAGCTCAGTCCCGTCCAGTACAGTCCCGTCAAGTCCAGTCCCGCCCAGTCCAGTTCCGTCCAGTCCACTTCCGCCCAGTCCAGTTCCGTCCAGTACAGTCCCGACATGTCCAGTCTCGTCCAGTCCAGTCCTCTCCAGCACAGTCCCCTCCTGTTCAGTCCAGCCCAGGTCCGTCGAGTCCAGTCGGGACCAGCCCCGTCAAGTCCAATTCAGTCCCGTCCATTTCGGTCCCGTCCAGTCCCGTCCAATCCCGTCCAGTCCCGTCCAGACGAGCCCCGTCCAGTTCAGTCCCGTCCAGTCCAGTTCCGTCCAGTCCAATTTCGTCCAGTCCAATCCCGTCCAGTCCAGTCCTACCCAGTCCAGTGCCGTTCACGCCAGTCCTCTCCAGTCCAGTCCGGCCCAGGTCCGTCCAGTCCAGTCCAGGCCAGCGCCGTCAAGAACAGTCCCGTCCAGTCCAGCCCCGTCCAGTCCAGCCCAGTCTAATCCGTGCCGGCCCGGTCAAGTCCAATCCCGTCCAGTCCAGTCCCGTCAAGTCCAGTCCCGTCCACTCCAGTTCTGTCCAGTCCGGACCGCTCCAGTCCGTGCCAGCCCCGTCAAGTCCAGTCCCGTCCAGTCCAGTCCCGACCAGTCCGGTCCCGTCCAGTACAGTCCTGTCCAGTCCAGTCCGGGCCAGGACCGTCAAGCCCACCGACCTTTTAAACAAGGTCACTGACCTTTTAGACAAGGTCACTGAACTTTTGGACAAGGTCACTGAACTTTTAGACAAGGTCACTGAACTTTCAACAAGGTCACTGACCTTTTGAACAAGGTCACTGACCTATTAGACAAGGTCACCGACCTTTTCAACAAGGCCACTGAACTCTTAAACAAGGTCACTGACCTATTAGACAAGGTCACTGACCTTTTCAACAAGGTCACTGACCTTTTCAACAAGGTCACTGACCTTTTCAACAAGGTCACTGAACTTTTAAACAAGGTCACTGACCTTTTAAACAGGTCACTGAACTTTTCAACAAGGTCACTGACCTTTTCAACAAGGTCACTGACCTTTTCAACAAGGTCACTGACCTTTTCAACAAGGTCACTTACCTTTTCAACAAGGTCACTGACCTTTTCAACAAGGTCACTTACCTTTTCAACAAGGTCACTGACCTTTTCAACAAGGTCACTGACCTTTTCAACAAGGTCACTGACCTTTTCAACAAGGTCACTGACCTTTCCAACAAGGTCACTCACCTTCTCAACAAGGTCACTGGCCTTTTCAACAAGGTCACTGACCTTTTCAACAAGGTCACTGACAATTTCAACAAGGTCACTGACCTTTTCAACAAGGTCACTGAACTTTTAAACAAGGTCACTGACCTTTTAGACAAGGTCACTGAACTTTTAGAGAAGGTCACTGAACTTTTAGATAAGGTCACTGAACTTTTCAACAAGGTCACTGACCTTTTCAACAAGGTCACTGACCTTTTCAACAAGGTCACTGACCTTTTCAACAAGGTCACTGACCTTTTCAACAAGGTCACTGACCTTTCGAACAAGGTCAAGGACTGGACTGGGCAGGACTGGACCGGACGGGACGGGGCTGGTTTTGACGGGACTGGACGGGACTTCACAGGACTGGCATGGACGATACCGAACTGGACGGGACTGGGCGGGACTGGACGCGACCGGACGGGACTGGACGGGACTGGGCGGGACTGGACGGGACTGGACGGGACTGGACGGGACGGGACTGGACGGGACTGGACGGGACTGGACGGGACTGGACGGGGCTGGACGGAACTGGACGGGACTGGACGGGAATGGACAGGACTGGACTGGACGGACTTGACGGGGCTGACTCGGACTGGCCTGGACGGGACTGTACTAGACGGGACTGGACTGGGCGGGGCTAGACTTGGCGGAGCTAGGCTTTACGGGACTTAATTTGATGGGACTCGAAAGGGCTGGACTGGACGAAACTGGATTAGACGGGACTGCACTCGACAGGACTGTACTGGACGGGACCGGACTGGTCGGGACTGGACTGGACGGGACTGGACCTGACGGGGCTGGCACGGACTGGACTGGGCCGGACTGGACAGAACTGGAGTGGACGGGACTGGACTTGACGTGACTGGACTGGACGGGATTGGACTTGACCGGGCCAGCACAGATTAGACTGGGGTGGACTGGACGGGACTGTTCTTGACGGCGCTAGCCTGGACTGGACTGGACGGACCTGGGCCGGACTGGACTGGAGAGGACTGGCGTGAACGGCGCTGGACTGGGTAGGACTTGACTGGACGGGATAGGACTGGACGAAATTGGACTGGGCGGAACTGGACTGGACGGGACTGAACTGGAGGGGTCTGGTCTGGACGGGACTGGACGGGATTGGACGGGACTGGACGGGACCGAAATGGACGGGACTGGATGGGACTGGACGGGACTTAACGGGACTGGACGGGACTGGACGGGACTGGACGGGACTGGACGGGACTGGACGGGACTGGACGGGGCTGGACGGGACTGGACGGGACTGGACGGGACTGGACGGGACTGGACGGGACTGGACGGGACTGGACGGGCCTGGACGGGACTGAACGGGACTGGACGGGACTGGACGGGGCTGGACGGGACTGGACGGGACTGGACGGGAATGGACAGGACTGGACTGGACGGATTTGACGGGGCTGGCTTGGACTGGCCTGGACGGGACTGGATTAGACGGAACTGGAACGGACGGGACTGGAACGGACGGGACTGGAACACACGGGACTGGACAGGACTGGACTGGACGGACTTGACGGGGCTGGCTCGGACTGGCCTGGACGGGACTGTACTAGACGGGACTGGACTGGACGGGGCTGGACTGGACTTGATGGGACTGGACGGGACTGGAGGGGACTTGACGGGACTGGACGGGACTGGACGGGACTGGACGGGACTGGACGGGATTGGACGGGACTGAACGTGACTGGACGGGAATGGACAGGACTGGACTGGACGGATTTGACGGGGCTGGCTTGGACTGGCCTGGACGGGACTGGATTGGACGGAACTGGAACGGACGGGACTGGAACGGACGGGACTGGAACACACGGGACTGGAACACACGGGACTGGAACGGACGGGACTGGAACGGACGGGATTGGATCGGACGGGACTGGAACGGACGGGACTGGAACGGACGGGACTGGAACGGACGGGACTGGAACACACGGGACTGGAACACACGGGACCGGAACACACGGGACTGGAACACACGGGACTGGAACACACGGGACTGGAACACACGGGACTGTAACGGACGGGACTGGAACGGACGGGTTTGGACGGAACCGGACTGGATAGATGTTCGGGACTGGTGTGGACCGGATTGGATTTGACTGGACTTGTCGGGGCTCGACCTGACGGGACTAGACGGGACTAAACTTGACCGGACTTTTTTTGACGGGCCTGGACTTGGCAGGACTGGTACGGACTCGACTGGGCTGGACTGGGCTGGACTGGACTGGACGGACCTGTGCCGGACTGGACTGAACGGGGCTCGTCTGGACCGGATTGTATGGGACTGGACTCGACTAGACTCGACGGCGCTGGCCTGTCCAGTCCCGCCCGTTCCAGCACCGTCCGTTTCATTCCCGTCCGTTCCAGTCCGGACGTTCCAGTCCCACCCGTTCCAGCCCCGTCCATTCCATTCCCGTCCATTTCATTCCCGTCCGTTCCAGTCCCGTCCGTTCCAGTCCCGTCCGTTCCAGTCCCGTCCGTTCCAGTCCCGTCCGTTCCAGTCCCGCCCGTTCCGGTCCCGTCGGTTCCATTCCCATCCGTTCCAGTCCCGTCCGTTCCAGTCCCACCCGTTCCAGCCCCGTCCGTTTCACTCCCGTCCGTTCCAGTCCAGTCCTGTCCAGTCCCGTCCAGTCCCGTTAAGTCACGTCCAGTCCCGCCCAGTCCCGTCCAGTCCCGTCCAGTCCCGTCCAGTCCCGTCCAGTCCCGCCCAATCCCGTTCAGTTCAGTATCGTCCATACCAGTCCTGTGAGGTCCCGTCCAGTCCCGTCAAGACCAACCCCGTCCCGTCCAGTCCAGTCCTACCCAGTCCAGCCCCGTTAAATTCAGTCCCGTCCAGTCCAGTTCCGTCGAGTCCAATTTCGTCCAGTCCAGTCCTACCCAGTCCAGTACCGTCCAGTCCGGTCCCGTCCGATCCAGTCCCGTCCAGTCCTGTCCAGTCCCGTCCAGTCCCGTCAAGTCCCGTCCAGCCCCGTCCAGTCCCATCCAGTCCAGTCCAGCCCCGTCCAGTCCAGTCCCGTCTAGTACAGTCCCGTCCAGGCCAGTCCGTGCCAGCCCCGTCAAGTCCGTCCAGTCCCGTCCAGTCCCGTCCAGTCCCGTCCAGTCCCGTCCAGTCCCGTCAAGTCCCGTCCAGTCCCGTCCAGTCCCATCCAGTCCCGTCCAGCCCCGTCCAGTCCAGTCCCGTCTAGTACAGTCTCGTCCAGTCCCATCCAGTCCTCTCCAGTCCCGTCCAGTCCCGTCCAGTCCCGCCCAGTCCCGTTCAGTTCAGTATCGTCCATACCAGTCCTGTGAGGTCCCGTCCAGTCCCGTCAAGACCAACCCCGTCCCGACCAGTCCAGTCCTACCCAGTCCAGCCCCGTTAAATTCAGTCCCGTCCAGTCCAGTTCCGTCGAGTCCAATTTCGTCCAGTCCAGTCCTACCCAGTCCAGTCCCGTCCAGTCCTGTCCAGTCCCGTCCAGTCCCGTCAAGTCCCGTCCAGCCCCGTCCAGTCCCATCCAGTCCAGTCCAGCCCCGTCCAGTCCAGTCCCGTCTAGTACAGTCCCGTCCAGGCCAGTCCGTGCCAGCCCCGTCAAGTCCGTCCAGTCCCGTCCAGTCCCGTCCAGTCCCGTCCAGTCCCGTCCAGTCCCGTCAAGTCCCGTCCAGTCCCGTCCAGTCCCATCCAGTCCCGTCCAGCCCCGTCCAGTCCAGTCCCGTCTAGTACAGTCCCGTCCAGTTCCATCCAGTCCCATCCAGTCCAGTCCAGTCCCGTCTGATCCAGTCCCGTCCAGTCCTGTCCAGGCCATTCCGGGCCAGCCCCGTCAAGTCCAGTCCAGTCCCGTCCATTCTAGTCCCGTCCAATCCCGTCCAGACCAGCCCCGTCCAGTGCAGTCCCGTCCAGTCCAGTTCCGTCCACTCCAATTTCGTCCAGTCCAATCCCGTCCAGTCCGGTCTTACCCAGTCCAGTGCCGTTCACGCCAGTCCTCTATATTCCAGTCCGGCCCAGGTCCGTCCAGTCCAGTCCAGGCCAGCGCCGTCAAGAACAGTCCCGTCCAGTCCAGTCCCATCCACTCCAGCCCAGTCTAATCCGTGCCGGCCCGGTCAAGTCCAATCCCGTCCAGCCCAGTCCCGTCAAGTCCAGTCCCGTCCACTCCAGCTCTGTCCAGTCCGGACCGGTCCAGTCCGTGCCAGCCCCGTCAAGTCCAGTCCCGTCCAGTCCAGTCCCGACCAGTCCGGTCCCGTCCAGTACAGTCCTGTCCAGTCCAGTCCGGGCCAGGACCGTCAAGTCCACCGACCTATTAAACAAGGTCACTGACCTTTTAGACAAGGTCACTGAACTTTTAGACAAGGTCACTGAACTTTTAGACAAGGTCACTGAACTTTCAACAAGGTCACTGAACTTTTAAACAAGGTCACTGACCTATTAGACAAGGTCACTGACCTTTTGAACAAGGTCACTGAACTTTTAAACAAGGTCACTGACCTTTTAGACAAGGTCACTGAACTTTTCAACAAGGTCACTGACCTTTTCAACAAGGTCACTGACCTTTTCAACAAGGTCACTGACCTTTTCAACAAGGTCACTGACCTTTTCAACAAGGTCACTGACATTTTCAACAAGGTCACTGACCTTTTCAACAAGGTCACTGAACTTTTAAACAAGGTCACTGACCTTTTAGACAAGGTCACTGAACTTTAAGATAAGGTCACTGAACTTTTCAACAAAGGTCACTGACCTTTTCAACAAGGTCACTGACCTTCTAGACAAGGTCACATTTTCATTGAACTTTCAAACAGGGTCACTTGGACGGGACTGGACGGGACTGGATGGGACTGGACGGGACTGAACGTGACTTACCGGGACTGGACGGGACCGGACGGGACTGGACGGGACCGGACGGGACTGGATGGGACTGGACGGGAATGGACGGGACTGGACGGGACAGGACGGGACTGGACTGGAACGGACGGCAATGGAACGGACGGGGCTGGAACGGGTGGGACTGGAACGGACGGGACTGGAACGGATGGGAATGGAACCGACGGGACCGGAACGGGCGGGACTGGAACGGACGGGACTGGAACGGACGGGACTGGAACGGACGGGACTGGAACGGACGGGACTGGAACGGACGGGAATGGAACGGACGGGAACGGAACGGACGGGACTGGAACGGGCGGGAGTGGAACGGACTGGGCTGGCTCGGACTGGCCTGGACGGGACTGTACTAGACGGGACTGGACTGGACGGGGCTGGACGGGACTGGATGGGACTGGACGGGACTGGACGGGACTGGACGGGACTGGACGGGACTGGACGGGACTGGACAGGACTGGACGGGACTGGATCGGACGGGACTGGACTGGACGGTACTGGACTGGGTAGGACTGGACTGGACGAAATTGAACCCGACGGAACTGGACTGGACGGGACTGGATCGGACGCGACTAGACTCGACTGGGCTGGCCTGTCTAGTCCCGTCCGATCCAGATCCGTCCGTTCCAGTCCCGTCCGTTCCAGTCCCGCCCGTTCCATTCCCGTCCGTTCCAGTCCCGTTCGTTCCAGTCCCGTCCGTTCCAGTCCCGCCCGTTCCAGTCCCGTCCGTTCCATTCCCGTCCGTTCCAGTCCCGTCCGTTCCAGTCCCACCCGTTCCAGCACCGTCCGTTCCATTCCCGTCCGTTCCAGTCCAGTCCGGTCCAGTCCCGTCCAGTCCTGTCCAGTCCCGTCCAGTCCTGTCCAGTCCGGTCCAGTCCCGTTAAGTCATGTCCAGTCCCTTCCAGTCCCATCCAGTCCTGTCCAGTCCCGTCCAGTCCCGTCCAGTCCCTCCCAGTCCCGCCCAGTCCCGTTCAGTTCAGTATCGTCCATACTAGTCCGGTGAGGTCCCGTCCAGTCCCGTCAAGACCAACCCCGTCCCGTCCAGTCCAGTCCTACCCAGTCCAGCCCCGTTCAATTCAGTCCCGTCCAGTCCAGTTCCGTCGAGTTCAATTTCGTCCAGTCCAGTCCTACCCAGTCCAGTACCGTCCAGTCCAGTCCCGTCCGATCCAGTCCCGTCCAGTCCTGTCCAGTCCCGTCCAGTCCCGTCCAGTCCCGTCCAGTCCCGTCCAGTCCCGTCCAGTCCCGTCCAGTCCCATCAAGTCCCGTCCAGCCCCGTCCAGTCCAGTCCCATCTAGTACAGTCCCGTCCAGGCCAGTCCGAGCCAGCCCAGTCCGTTCCACTCCCGCCCGTTCCAGTCCCGTCTGTTCCGTTCCCGTCCGTTCCATTCCCGTCCGTTCCAGTCCCACCCGTTCCATCCCCGTCCGTTCCATTCCCGTCCGTTCCAGTCCAGTCCCGTCCAGTCCCGTCCATTCCCGTCCACTCCCATCCAGTCCCGTCCGGTCCCGTCCAGTCCCGTCCAGTCCCGGTAAGTCACGTTCAGTCCCGTCCAGTCCCATCCAGTCCTGTCCAGTCCCGTCCAGTCCCGTCCAGTCCCGTCCAGTCCCGCCCAGTCCCGTTCAGTTCAGTATCGTCCATACCAGTCCTGTGAGGTCCCGTCCAGTCCCGTCAAGACCAACCCCGTCCCGTCCAGTCCAGTCCTACCCAGTCCAGCCCCGTTCAATTCAGTCCCGTCCAGTCCAGTTCCGTCGAGTCCAATTTCGTCCAGTCCAGTCCTACCCAGTCCAGTACCGTCCAGTCCAGTCCCGTCCGATCCAGTCCCGTCCAGTCCTGGCCAGGCCAATCCGGGCCAGCCCCGTCAAGTCCAGTCCAGTCCCATCCATTCTAGTCCCGTCCAATCCCGTCCAGACCAGCCCCGTCCAGTGCAGTCCCGTCCATTCCAATCCCGCCCAGTTCAGTACAGCCCCGTCCAGACCAGCCCCGTCCAGTTCAGTCCCGTCCTTCCAGTTCCGTCCAGGCCAGTTTCGTCCAGTCCAGTCGAGTCCTAGGCAGTCCAGTTCCGTCCAGTTCCGTCCAGTCCCGTCTAGTCCCGGCCAGAAAAGCCCCGTCCAGTCCAGTTCCGTTCAGTCCAGTTCCGTACAGTCCAGTCCCGTCCTGTTAAGTCCAGTCCAGGCCCGTGCAGCTCAGTCCCGTCCAGTCCAGTCCCGTCCAGTCCAGTCCCGCCCAGTCCAGTTCCGTCCAGTCCACTTCCGTCCAGTCCAGTCCCGTCCAGTACAGTCCCGTCCAGTACAGTCCCGTCCAGTACAGTCCCGTCCAGTACATTCCCGTCCAGTATAGTCCCGTCCAGTACTGTTCCGTCCAGTCCCGTCCAGTCCCGTTAAGTCACGTCCAGTCCCGTCCAGTCCCATCCAGTCCTGTCCAGTCCCGTCCAGTCCCGTCCAGTCCCACCCAGTCCCGCCCAGTCCCGTTCAGTTCAGTATCGTCCATACCAGTCCTGTGAGGTCCCGTCCAGTCCCGTCAAGACCCACCCCGTCCCGTCCAGTTCAGTCCTACTCAGTCCAGCCCCGTTCAATTCAGTCCCGCCCAGTCCAGTTCCGTCGAGTCCAATTTCGTCCAGTCCAGTCCTACCCAGTCCAGTACCGTCCTGTCCAGTCCCGTCCGATCCAGTCCCGTCCAGTCCTGTCCAGTCCCGTCCAGTCCCGTCCAGTCCCGTCAAGTCCCGTCCAGTCCCGTCCAGTCCCGTCCAGTCCCATCCAGTCCCGTCAAGCCCCGTCCAGTCCAGTCCCGTCTAGTACAGTCCCGTCCAGGCCAGTCCGAGCCAGCCCCGTCCGTTCCAGTCCCGTCCGTTCCACTCCCGTCCGTTCCAGTCCCACCCGTTCCAGCCCCGTCCGTTCCATTCCCGGCCGTTCCATTCCCGTTCGTTCCAGTCCAGTCCCGTCCAGTCCCGTCCAATCCCGTCCAGTCCCGTCCAGTCCCGTCCGGTCCCGTCCAGTCCCGTCCAGTCCCGTTAAGTCACGTCCAGTCCCGTCCAGTCCCATCCAGTCCTGTCCAGTCCCGTCCAGTCCCGCCCAGTCCCGTTCAGTTCAGTATCGTCCACCTCACCAGTCCTGTGAGGTCCCGTCCAGTCCCGTCAAGACCAACCCCGTCCCGTCCAGTCCAGTCCTACCCAGTCCAGCCCCGTTCAATTCAGTCCCGTCCAGTCCAGTTCCGTCGAGTATAATTTCGTCCAGTCCAGTCCTACCCAGTCCAGTACCGTCCAGTCCAGTCCCGTCCGATCCAGTCCTGTCCAGGCTAATCCGGGCCAGCCCCGTCAAGTCCAGTCCAGTCCCGTCCATTCTAGTCCCGTCCAATCTCCAGACCAGCCCCGTCCAGTGCAGTCCCGTCCATTCCAATCCCGTCCAGTCCCGTACAGTCCCGTCCAGACCAGCCCCGTCCAGTTCAGTCCCGTCCTTCCAGTTCCGTCCAGACCTTTTAGACAAGGTCACTGAACTTTTCAACAAGGTCACTGACCTTTTCAACAAGGTCACTGACCTTTTCAACAAGGTCACTGACCTTTTCAACAAGGTCACTGACCTTTTCAACAAGGTCACTGACCTTTTCAACAAGGTCACTGACCTTTTCAACAAGGTCACTGACCTTTTCAACAAGGTCACTGACCTTTTCAACAAGGTCACTGACCTTTTCAACAAGGTCACTGACCTTTTCAACAAGGTCACTGACCTTTTCAACAAGGTCACTGAACTTTTAGAGAAGGTCACTGAACTTTTAGGCAAGGTCACTGAACTTTTAGACAAGGTCACTGAACTTTCAACAAGGTCACTGACCTTTTGAACAAGGTCACTGACCTATTAGACAAGGTCACCGACCTTTTCGACAAGGCCACTGAACTTTTAAACAAGGTCACTGAACTTTTAAACAAGGTCACTGACCTATTAGACAAGGTCACTGACCTTTTCAACAAGGTCACTGAACTTTTAAACAAGGTCACTGACCTTTTAGACAAGGTCACTGAACTTTTCAACAAGGTCACTGACCTTTTCAACAAGGTCACTGACCTTTTCAACAAGGTCACTGACCTTTTCAACAAGGTCACTGACCTTTTCAACAAGGTCACTGACCTTTTCAACAAGGTCACTGACCTTTTCAACAAGGTCACTGACCTTTTCAACAAGGTCACTGACCTTTCCAACAAGGTCACTGACCTTTCCAACAAGGTCACTGACCTTTTAGACAAGGTCACTGAACTTTTAGATAAGGTCACTGAACTTTTCAACAAGGTCATTGACCTTTTCAACAAGGTCACTGACCTTTTCATCAAGGTCACTGACCTTTCAAACAAGGTCACTGACCTCTTGAACAAGGTCACTGACCTTCTAGACAAGGTCACAGGTTCATTGAACTTTCAAACAAGGTCACTTGGACGGGACTGGACGGGACTGGACGGGACTGGACGGGACTGGACGGGACTGGACGGGACATGACGGGACTGGACAGGACTGGACTGGGCAGGACTGGACCGGACGGGACGGGGCTGGTTTTGACGGGACTGGACGGGACTTCACAGGACTGGTATGGACGATACCGAACTGGACGGGACTGGACGGACTGGCCGGGACTGGACGGGACTGGACGGGACTGGACGGGACTGGACGGGACTGGACGGGAATGGACAGGGCTGGACTGGACGGACTTGACGGGGCTGGCTCGGACTGGCCTGGACGGGACTGTACTAGACGGGACTGGACTGGGCGGGGCTAGACTTGACGGAGCTAGGCTTTACTTACTTACTTACTTATCAGGCCTGCGATCCATGGAGGATCTGAGCCTGAGCTATAGCTGCCTTCCATCCTTGACGGTCCCGGGCACGCTGCTTCCAGTTCTCAAGCCCAAGATGTCTTACATCCGCGATTACTTGGTCTTTATACCGGAGGTTCGGTCTTCCTCTTCTTCTCGAACCAGGAGGCTCGGAGTCGAAGACCCTCTTAGCTGGAGCGTTGATGTCCATGCGCTCGATGTGGCCGAGCCAGTGTAGTCGACGGGTCCTTGCTTTCCGGACTACATCCACATCTTGGTACAGCTCGTAGAGTTCGCGGTTGTGTCTTCTTCTCCATTCACCTTCCTCACAGACAGGACCAAATATCCGGCGCAGAATTTTTCTTTCGAAAGAACCCAAAATCAGCTCCGCTGTCCTGCTTATCGTCCAGCTTTCGGCTCCGTACAGCAAGACTGGCAGAATGAGCGTTTTGTAAAGCATGACCTTGGTCCTTCGAGTGAGGAGTTTTGACCCCAGTTGTTTGGACAAGCCGAAGTAGCAGCGGTTGCCAAGGGCGATTCTACGCCGGATCTCCACTGTGGTGTCATTTGTGGAGTTTACGTTTGCCCCGAGGTAGACAAACTCCTTAACTACCTCGAAATTGTAGCTGTCAATTGTTATGTTTTGTCCCAGGTGGTGAGCGACGGATTGGTTTTTGCTTGACAGCATGTATTTCGTTTTGTCCTCATTGATCTTAAGACCAATTCGTTTCGCCTGTTCTTCAATCGCCGTGAATGCTTCCACAATGCCACGGCGAGAACACGCGATGATGCCGATATCATCCGCGTGTCCTAGCAGCTGGATGGACTTGTAAAAGATAGTGCCTTCCCTGTTGACGCCTGCCCGTCGCACTATCTGCTCCAGCACCAGGTTGAAGAAGTCACATGACAGCGCATCTCCTTGCCGAAACCCGGTGCATGTTTCGAATGGTTCCGAGGTCCTAGAACCGAGCTGCACGGTGCATCGCGCGTGCGACACAACTGGATCAGTTTTACCGGGATCCCGAATTCGGCCATCGCACCAAACAGTTCTTCACGATGAATGCTGTCGTATGCGGCCTTGAAATCGATGAAAAGATGGTGCGTATCGATTCGAAACTCGTTGGTCTTTTCCAGGATTTGTCGAAGTGTGAAAATTTGGTCTATAGTTGATTTGCCGGGCCGGAAGCCGCACTGGTAGCTGCCGATTAGTGCGGTGCAAAATGGTTTTAGACGTTCACACAATACGCTGGACAGGATCTTGTATGCGACATTGAGCAGGGATCTACCTCTATAGTTCTTGCAAGAGGTGGGATCGCCTTTTTTGTGAATGGGGCATATAGAGCTGGTATTCCAGTCGTCGGGCATGCTTTCATCTTCCCAAATTCTGCAGATGATCTGGTGCATGCTCCCTACCAGAACATGGCCGCCAGCCTTGAAGAGCTCTGATGGCAAGCCATCTGAGCCTGCGGCCTTGTTGTTCTTCAGCTTCTGAATAGCTGTGCCGACTTCTTCGATGCTGGGTGGGAGGACTACATCAGCGGCTGGAGTTGGGATTTCCTCGGTCCCTACCACTCTCTCTTGGTCATGCTCGTTAAGCAGCTGCTGGAAGTGCTGCTTAAATACATGCACTATTCCCTGCGGGTCGGTGACAAGATTACCCTCGCAGTTTCGAAGAGCCTGTGTGCCCTTTTTGAAGCCTCCTGCAAGGCCTTTGGCTTTCTTGTAAAAGGCTTGTGTTTTATGTTTATCCCTAGACTCCTCGATATCCTTGAGCTGGGAGGCTGCGAAGATTCTTTTCTTTTATCGCAGTAGTTTTTTCTCCTCCCTTCTTCTGGCTCGGTACTCTTCTTGCGCTGCCCTGGTTTTCCTCTGCAGCGCCTTTTGGTACGCCTCGTCGGTTGCTGCCTTTTTCTGCTCACACTCGCCATCATACCACGATTTCTTGTCGGGGGTGGTAGGTATCCTAAGGTGGTTTCGGCTACTTCCTGAATGGCTGAGCGGCAATGCAGCCACATATTATTGGCATTTGTGTTCGACGTAGGCATACCGTAGAGTCTTTCGCTCAGCTGCTCCCTGTAGACTCTGGCAACCTCCGGTGTGCTCAGGCGCCCAATGTCGAACCTCCTCCTGATGGGCTGGTGCAGCTTTCTGACATTGGACAGTCGAGCTCTGAATCTTGCTGCTACGAGGAAGTGGTCAGAGTCGACATTTGCCCCTCTGAATGTTCGCACATCCAGGATATTTGACGCGTGCCTTGCGTCAATGAGCACATGGTCGATTTGGTTGGCGGTTCGACCGTCCGGAGATCGCCAGGTTGCTGTGTGGATTCGCTTGCGAGGGAATCTTGTGCTACTTATCACCGCATTACGAGCTGTCGCAAAGTCAGCGAGTCGGAAGCCGTTATCTGTTGTTGTATCGTGGAGGCTGTGCTTTCCGATCACTCCGCCAAGGGTGTTTTCCTTTCCGATTTTGGCGTTGAAGTCCCCGATCACGATTTTTACATCGTACTCCGGACAAGCTCCGTAGGCGTTGTCCAGGAGGTCATAGAAGTCCTCCTTGATAGGGTCTTCAGCCTCGTCGGTAGGGGCGTGTGCACATATAAGGCTGATGTTATAAAATCTGCCTCTGATGCGGATCACAGCCAGGCGATCACTTATAGGTTTAAAGTCGATGACCTTCGACCTTAACCGCTTTCCCACGACAAATCCGCATCCCAGTAAGTGCAACCTTTTGTGACAGCTGTAATAAATGTCGCAATTTTTCTTCCTAATCATACCGTTTCCTATCCAGCGTATTTCCTGGACCGCAGTAATATCCGCCTTGTACTGCGTGAGGATTCCTTCTAGTTTATGAGCAGCTCCGGGAGTGTACAGGGTTCTGACATTCCAGGAGCATACTCGCAAATCGTGTTCCTTTTTCGTGCGTTGTCGTCGTCGAGTATCCGTCCGTGTATCCGAGGCATCTTGCTCATTCATAACTTTGGGTTTTTTTACGTGGGCGGATTGTTAGCCCGCCGCACAACCGCCATTCTGGTCGGGGTTTTTTTCGCTGCATACGTTTGTTCACCTCCCAACGGTTGTTGAAGAGGCTATCCAGAGGGCGCCGCGAGGAGGCCGTATGTCAACTTGACCCGGGCATTTAAACAGGGATCGTTGCTGGCATCTCGCCAGGTTGAGAGCAATCAACAACTTTACCCTGTATGTCAGAGCCCATGCCCTCCCTAGGCTTTACGGGACTAAATTTGATGGGACTGGCACGGACTCGAAAGGGCTGGACTGGACGAAACTGGATTAGACGGGACTGGACTCGACAGGACTGTACTGGACGGGACCGGACTGGTCGGGACTGGACTGGACGGGACTGGACTTGACGGGGCTGGCACGGACTGGACTGGGCCGGACTGGACCGAACTGGAGTGGACGGGACTGGACTTGACGGGACTGGACTGGACGGGATTGGACTTGACCGGGCCAGCACGGATTAGACTGGGCTGGACTGGACGGGACTGGACTGGACGGGACTGGACTGGACGGGACTGTACTAGACGGGACTGGACTGGACGGGGCTAGACTTGATGGAGCTAGGTCTTACGGGACTTAATTTGATGGGACTGGCACGGACTCGACCGGGCTGGACTGGACGGGACTGGATTCGACGGGACTGGACTCGACAGGACTGTACTGGACGGGACCGGACTGATCGGGACTGGACTGGACGGGACTGGACTTGACAGGGCTGGCACGGACTGGACTGGGCCGGACTGGACAGAACTGGAGTGGACGGGACTGGACTTGACGGGACTGGACTGGACGGGATTGGACTTGACCGGGCCAGCACGGATTAGACTGGGCTGGACTGGACGGGTCTGTTCTTGACGGCGCTAGCCTGGACTGGACTGGACCGACCTGGGCCGGACTGGACTGGAGAGGACTGGCGTGAACGGCACTGGACTGGGTCGGACTGGACTGGACGGGATAGGACTGGACGAAATTGGACTGAACTGGAGGGGGCTGGTCTGGACGGGACTGGACGGGATTGGACGGGACCGAAATGGACGGGACTGGATGGGACTGGACGGGACTGGACGGGACTTAACGGGACTGTACGAGACTGGACGGGACTGGACGGGACTGGACGGGACTGGACGGGACTGGACGGGACTGGACGGGACTGAACGGGACTGGACGGGACTGGACGCGGCTGGACGGGACTGGATGGGGCTGGACGGGACTGGACGGGACTGGACAGGACTGGACTGGACGGACTTGATGGAGCTGGCTCGGACTGGCCTGGACGGGACTGGACTGGACGGGGCTGGACGGGACTGAATGGGACTGGACGGGACTGGACGGGACTTGACAGGACTGGACGGGACTGGACGGGACTGGACGGGACTGGACGGGAATGGACAGGACTGGACTGGACGGATTTGACGGGGCTGGCTCGGACTGGCCTGGACGGGACTGTACTAGACGGGACTGGACTGGACGGGGCTAGACTTGATGGGGTTAGGCTTTACGGGACTTAATGTGATGGGACTGGCACGGACTCGAACGGGCTGGACTGGACGGGACTGGATTCGACGGGACTGGAACGGACGGGACTGGAACGGACGGGACTGGAACGGACGGGAATGGAACGAACGGGGTTGGACGGAACCGGACTGGATAGATGTTCGGGACTGGTGTGGACCGGATTGGATTTGACTGGACTGGTCGGGGGTCGACCTGACGGGACTGGACGGGACTAAACTTGACCGGACTTTTTTTGACGGGACTGGACGGGACTGGACGGGACTGGACGGGACTGGACGGGACTGAACGGGACTGGACTGGACTGGACGGGGCTGGACGGGACTGGACGGGACTGGACGGGACTGGACAGGACTGGACTGGACGGACTTGACGGAGCTGGCTCGGACTGGCCTGGACGGGACTGTACTAGACGGGACTGGACTGGACGGGGCTGGACGGGACTGGATGGGACTGGACGGGAATGGACAGGACTGGACTGGACGGATTTGACGGGGCTGGCTCGGACTGGCCTGGACGGGACTGTACTAGACGGGACTGGACTGGACGGGGCTAGACGGGACTTCACAGGACTGGTATGGACGATACCGAACTGGACAGACTGGACGGGACTGGACGGGACCGGACGGGACTGGACGGGACTGGGCGGGACTGGACGGGACTGGACGGGACTGGACGGTACTGGACGGGACTGGGCGGGACTGGACGGGACTGGACGGGACTGGACGGGACTGGACGGGACTGGAATGGACGGGACTGGAATGGACGAAACTGGTCTGGACGGAACTGCACTGGACGGGACTGAACTGGACGGGCCTGGTCTGGGCGGGACTGGACGGGACATGACGGGACTGGACAGGACTGGACTGAGTAGGACTGGACCGGACGGGACGGGGCTGGTTTTGACGGGACTGGACGGGACTTCACAGGACTGTTTATTCAATCTTTATTCAAAATAAAAATAATAAAAAAATAAACTTCACAGGACTGGTATGGACGATACCGAACTGGACGGGACTGGACGGACTGGACGGGACTGGACGGGACTGGACGGGACTGGACGGGACTGGAACGGACGGGACTGGAATGGACGGGACTGGAATGGACGGAACTGGTCTGGACGGATCTGCACTGGACGGGACTGAGCTGGACGGGGCTGGTCTGGGCGGGACTGGACGGGACTGGACTGTACGAAACTGGTCTGGACGGAACTGCACTGGACGGGACTGAACTGGACGGGGCTGGTCCGGGCGGGACTGGACGGAACTGGACGGGACATGACGGGACTGGACAGGACTGGACTGGGTAGGACTGGACCGGACGGGACGGTTCTGGTTTTGACGGGACTGGACGGGACTTCACAGGACTGGTATGGACGATACCGAACTGGACGGGACTGGACGGACTGGACGGGACTGGACGGGACTGGGCGGGACTGGATGGGACTGGAGGGGACTGGACGGGACTTAACGGAACTGGACGGGACTGGAACGGACGGGACTGGAATGGACGGGACTGAAATGGACGGGACTGGACTGTACGAAACTGGTCTGGACGGATCTGCACTGGACGGGACTGAGCTGGACGGGGCTGGTCTGGGAGGGACTGGACGGACTTAACGGGACTTGAATGAACGGAACTGGACTGGACGGGACTGGACTGGACAGGGCTTTCTGGACGGGACTGGAATGGGCGGAACGGGACTGGACGGAATTGGACTGGTCGGGACTGGACGGGATGGGGCTTTTCTGGACGGGACTGGACGGGACTGGAATGGACGAAGCTGGACTGGACTGAACTAGACTGCACGGCACTGGACTGGGCGGGACTGGACGGGACTGGAATGGACGGTACTGAACTGAACGGAACTGGACTCGACGGAGCTGGTCCGGAACGGATTGTATGATGCTGAACTGTTTGGGACTGGACTGGACGTGGCTGGTCTGGACGGGATTGGATGGGACTGGACTTGGTGTGACTGGATTGGACGGAACCGGACTGGATAGATGTTCGGGACTCGACCTGACGGGACTGGACGGGACTAAACTTGACCGGACTTATTTTGACGGGCCTGGACTTCGCAGGACTGGTACGGACTCGACTGGGCTGGACTGGCCTGGACTGGACTGGACGGACCTGGGCCGGACTGAAGAGGACTGAACTGGACGGAACTGGACTAGACGGGACTGAACTCGACGGGGCTGGCCTGTCCAGTCCCGTCCGTTCCAGTCTCGTCCATTCCAGTCCCGTCCGTTCCAGTTCCGTCCGTTCCAGTCCCGCCAGTTCCAGTCCCGCCCGTTCCATTCCCGTCCGTTCCAGTCCCATCCATTCCAGTCCCGTCCGTTCCAGTCCCGTCCGTTCCAGTCCCGTCCGTTCCAGTCCCGTCCAGGCCAGCCCCGTCCAGTCCCGTCCCGTTCAGTCCAGTTCCGTCAAGTCCAGTCCCGTCGATTCCAGCCCTACCCAGTCCAGTCCCGTCTAATCCAGTCCCGTCCAGTCCAGCCCGTTCGAGTCCGTGCCAGTCCCATCAAATTAAGTCCCGTAAAGCCTAGCTCCGTCATGTCTTGCCCCGTCCAGTCCAGTCCCGTCTAGCACAGTCCCGTCCAGGCCAGCACCGTCAAGAACAGTCCCGTCCAGTCCAGTCCCGTCAGGTCCAGCCCAGTCTAATCCGTGCCGGCCCGGTCAAGTCCAATCCCGTCCAGTCCAGTCCCGTCAAGTCCAGTCCCGTCCACTCCAGTTCTGTCCAATCCGGCCCAGTCCAGTCCGTGCCAGCCCCGTCAAGTCCAGTCCCGTCCAGTCCCGTCCAGTTCAGTCCCGACCAGTCCGGTCCCGTCCAGTACAGTCCTGTCCAGTCCAGCCCGTGCCAGGGCCGTCAAGTCGACCGACCTTTTAAACAAGGTCACTGACCTTTAGACAAGGTCACTGAACTTTTAGACAAGGTCACTGAACTTTCAACAAGGTCACTGACTTTTTGAGCAAGGTCGCTGACCTATTAGACAAGGTCACCGACCTTTTCAACAGGGTCACTGAACTTTTAAACAAGGTCACTGACCTATTAGACAAGGTCACTGACCTTTTCAACAAGGTCACTGAACTTATAAACAAGGTCACTGACCTTTTAGACAAGGTCACTGAACTTTTCAACAAGGTCACTGACCTTTTCAACAAGGTCACTGACCTTTTCAACAAGGTCACTGACCTTTTCAACAAGGTCACTGACCTTTCCAACAAGGTCATGACCTTTTCAACAAGGTCACTGACCTTTTCGACAAGGTCACTGACCTTTTCGACAAGGTCACTGACATTTTCAACAAGGTCACTGACCTTTTCAACTAGGTCACTGACCTTTTCAACAAGGTCACTGACCTTTTCAACAAGGTCACTGACCTTTTCAACAAGGTCACTGACCTTTTCAACAAGGTCACTGACCTTTTCAACAAGGTCACTGACCTTTTCAACAAGGTCACTGACCTTTTCAACAAGGTCACTGACCTTTTCAACAACGTCACTGACCTTTTCAACAAGGTCACTGACCCTTTCAACAAGGTCACTGACCTTTTCAACAAGGTCACTGACCTTTTCAACAAGATCACTGACCTTTTAGACAAGGTCCCTGAACTTTTAGAGAAGGTCACTGAACTTTTAAATAAGGTCAGTGAACTTTTCAACAAGGTCACTGACCTTTTCAACAAGGTCACTGAACTTTTAAACAAGGTCACTGACCTTTTGAACAAGGTCACTGACCTTTTGAAGAAGGTCACTGATCTTTTAGACAAGGTCACAGGTTCATTGAACTTTCAAACAAGGTCACTTGGACGGGACTGGACGGGACTGCACAGGACTGGTATGGACGATACCGAACTGGACGGGACTGGACGGGACTGGACGGGACCGGACGGGACTGGACGGGACTGGGCGGGACTTGACGGGACTGGGCGGGGCTGGTTTTGACGGGACTGGACGGGACTGCACAGGACTGGTATATACGATACCGAACTGGACGGGACTGGACGGGACTGGACGGGACTGAACGGGACCGGACGGGACTGGACGGGACTGGGCGGGACTGGACGGGACTGGACGGGACTGGACGGGACTGGACGGGACTGGACGGGACTGGACGGGACTGGACGGGACTGGACGGGACTGGACGGGACTGGACGGGACTGGAACGGACGGGACTGGAATGGACGGGACTGGACTGTACGAAACTGGTCTGGACGGATCTGACCTGGACGGGACTGAGCTGGACGGGGCTGGTCTGGGCGGGGCTGGTCTGGGCGGGACTGGACGGGACTGGACTACACGAAACTGGTCTGGACGGAACTGCACTGGACGGGACTGAACTGGACGGGGCTGGTCTGAGCGGGACTGGACGGGACTTAACGGGACTGGAATGAACGGAACTGGACTGAACGGAACTGGACTCGACGGAGCTGGTCCGGAACGGATTGTATGATGCTGAACTGGGTGGGACTGGACTGGACGTGGCTGGTCTGGACAGGATTGGATGGGACTGGACTTGGTGTGACTGGATTGGACGGAACCGGACTGGATAGATTTTCGGGACTGGTGTGGACCGGATTGGATTTGACTGGACTGGTCGGGGCTCGACCTGACGGGACTGGACTTGACTAAACTTGACCGGACTTATTTTGACGGGCCTGGACTTGGCAGGACTGGTACGGACTCGACTGCGCTGCACTGGCCTGGACTGGACCTGAGCCGGACTGGACTGGAGAGGACTGAACTGGACGGAATTGGACTGCTCGGGACTGGACGGGATGGGGCTTTTCTGGACGGGACTGGACGGGACTGGAATGGACGAAGCTGGACTGGACAGAACTGGACAGCACGGGACTGGACTGAACGGGACTGGACGAGACTGGAATGGACGGTACTGAACTGAACGGAACTGGACTCGACGGAGCTGGTCCGGAACGGACTGTATGATGCTGAACTGGGTGGGACTGGACTGGGCGTGGCTGGTCTGGACAGGATTGGATGGGACTGGACTTGGTGTGACTGGATTGGACGGAACCGGACTGAATAGATGTTCGGGACTGGTGTGGACCGGATTGGATTTGACTGGACTGGTCGGGGTCGACCTGACGGGACTGGACGGGACTAAACTTGACCGGACTTATTTTGACCGGCCTGGACTTGGCAGGACTGGTACGGACACGACTGGGCTGGACTGGCCTGGACTGGACTGGACGGACCTGGGCCGGACTGGACTGGAGAGGACTGAACTGGACAGAACTGGACTAGACGGGACTGGACTGAACGGGGCTGGTCTGGACCGGATTGTATGGGACTGGACTGGGTGGGACTGGAATCGACTTAACTCGACGGGGCTGGCCTGTCCAGTCCCGTCCGTTCCTGACCCATCCGTTCCAGTCCCGTCCGTCCCAGTCCCGTCCATTCCAGTCCCGTCCGTTCCAGTCCCGTCCGTTCCAGTTCCGCTCGTTCGAGTCCCGCACGTTCCATTCCCGTCCGTTCCAGACCCGTCCGTTCCAGTCCCGTCCGTTCCAGTCCCGTCCGTTCCAGTCCCGTCCGTTCCTCTCCCGTCCGTTCCAGTTCCATCCAGGCCAGCCCCGTCCAGTCCAGTCCCGTTCAGTCCAGTTCCGTCCAGGCCAGTTCCGTCAAGTCCAGTCCCGTCGGGTCCAGCCCTACCCAGTCCAGTCCCGTCTAATCCAGTCCGTCCAGTCCAGCCCGTTCGAGTCCGTGCCAGCCCCATCAAATTAAGTCCCGAAAAGCCTAACTCCGTCAAGTCTAGCCCCGTCAAGTCCAGTTCCGTCAAGTACAGTCCCGTCCAGGCCAGTCCGAGCCAGCCCCGTCAAGTCCGTCCAGTCCAGTCCTGTCCAGTCCCGTCCAGTCCCGTTAAGTCCCATCCAGTCCCGTCCAGTCCCATCCAGTCCTGTCCAGTCTCGTCCATTTCCGCCCAGTCCCGTTCAGTTCAGTATCGTCCATACCAGTCCTGTGAAGTCCCGTCCAGTCCCGTCAAGGCCAACCCCGTCCCGTCCAGTCCAGTCCTACCCAGTCCGGCTCCGTTCAGTTCAGTCCCGTCCAGTCCAGTTCCGTCGAGTCCCTTTTCGTCCAGTCCAGTCCTACCCAGTCCAGTCCCGTCCAGTCCAGTCCCGTCCAGTCCAGTCCCGTCCAATCCAGTCCCGTCCAGGCCAATCCGGGTCAGCCCCGTCAAGTCCAGTCCAGTCCCGTCCATTCTAGTCCCGTCCAATCCCGTCCAGACCACCGCCCAGTGCAGTCCCGTCCATTCCAATCCTGTCCAGTCCCGTACAGTCCCGTCCACACCAGCCCCGTCCAGTTCAGTCCCGCCCTTCTAGTTCCGTCCAGACCAGTTTCGTCCAGTCCAGTCCCGTCCAGTCGAGTCCTACGCAGTCCAGTTCCCTCCAGTCCCGGCCAGAAAAGCCCCGTCCAGTCCAGTTCCGTTCAGTCCAGGTCCGTCCAGTCCAGTCCCGTCCGGTTAAGTCCAGTCCAGGCCCGTGCAGCCCAGTCCCGTCCAGTCCAGTACTGCCCAGTCCAGTTCCGTCCAGTCCACTTCCGTCCAGTCCAGTCCCGTCCAGTACAGTCCCCTCCAGTGCAGTCCCGACATGTTCAGTCTCGTCCAGTCCAGTCCTCTCTAGTGCAGTCCCCTCCTGTTCAGTCCAGCCCAGGTCCGTCGAGTCCAGTCGGGACCAGCCCCGTCAAGTCCAATTCAGTCCCGTCCATTTCGGTCCCGTCCAGTCCCGTCCAGACCAGCCCCTTCCAGTTCAGTCCCGTCCAGTCCAGTTCCGTCCAGTCCAATTTCGTCCAGTCCAATCCCGTCCAGTCCAGTGCCGTTCACGAAAGTCCTACCCAGTCCAGTGCCGTTCATGCCAGTCCTCTCCAGTCCAGTCCGGCCCAGGTCCGTCCAGTCCAGTCCAGGCCAGCGCCGTCAAGAACAGTCCCGTCCAGTCCAGCCCTGTCTAATCCGTGCCGGCCCGGTCAAGTCCAATCCCGTCCAGTCCAGGCCCGTCAAGTCCAGTCCCGTCCACTCCAGTTCTGTCCAGTCCGGCCCAGTCCAGTCCGTGCCAGCCCCGTCAAGTCCAGTCCAGTCCGGGCCCGTCCAGTACAGTCCTGTCCAGTCCAGTCCGGGCCAGGGCCGTCAAGTCCACCGACCTTTTAAACAAGGTCACTGACCTTTTAGACAAGGTCACTGAACTTTTAGACAAGGTCACTGAACTTTTAGACAAGGTCACTGAACTTTCAACAAGGTCACTGACCTTTTGAACAAGGTCACTGACCTATTAGACAAGGTCACTGACCTTTTCAACAAGGTCACTGACCTTTTCAACAAGGTAACTGACCTTTTCAACAAGGTCACTGACATATTCATCAAGGTCACTGACCTTTTCAACAAGGTCACTGACCTTTTCAACAAGGTCACTGACCTTTTCAACAAGGTCACTGACCTTTTCAACAAGGTCACTGACCTTTTCAACAAGGTCACTGACCTTTTGAACAAGGTCACTGACCTTTTGAACAAGGTCACTGACCTTTTGGACAAGGTCACAGGTTCATTGAACTGTCAAACAAGGTCACTTGGACGGGACATGACGGGACTGGACTGGGTAGGACTGGACCGGACGGGACGGGGCTGGTTTTGACGGGACTGGACGGGACTTCACAGGACTGGTATGGACGATACCGAACTGGACGGGACTGGACGGATTGGACGGGACCGGACGGGACTGGGCGGGACTGGACGGGACTGGACGGGAACATGTGTCATCAGACCACCGTGCAGTGAAGACGTGATAAAAGTGTGTCCGTGTTTAAATTCGTTCTGCTGCTAATATTTAAAAAAATAAAACAACAAATCCTAAGTGTTTATTTTTCATACTTTGGAGGTGAGTTGTAATTGCAACTTTTAGTAGGATGGTTCGGTGCGGAAACTGCGAGGAAGACATTGTCAGCGACAGTGATTGTGTAAAGTGCACTTCCTGCGCAAGGAAGCTGCATTTTGGCTGCACAACCATCTCCGCCAGAACATTTAGAGGGATGTCCAATGATCAATAAAAGTCCTGGAG
Organism: Eumerus sabulonum; assembly: GCA_951905685.1. NCBI lineage: Eukaryota > Metazoa > Arthropoda > Insecta > Diptera > Syrphidae > Eumerus > Eumerus sabulonum. The sequence goes on from OX645060.1 coordinate 16,676,406, forward strand.
ATGTCAGTAATGCCGTTCTCGTGTCGCAGCCCCAAGTGACCAAGTCTCCGTCGAGGAAACATCCGCAGACCCCGGAAACACCACTAATCTTCTCGGGGAGGAAGTCAAGAGGGACATCGCTGATATAAAGATGACCCTGAAAGAGTACCTGAGGTCAGTAGAGTTTCTATCTAAAGGATACGACGACATGAAGGAGACAATAAAGAAAAACAACGAACTTCTAAATGTATTGACGGGACAGATCAACGAATTAAAAACACAATGCGAACACAAAGACACAATCATACAAACAATGCGAAACCAAATTAACAGAATGGAACAAGAGTTAATAAAACACAACGTTAAAATCACAAATATACCGCATACAAAAGACGAAAATTTGCTGGAAGTGGTAAAGGAAGTGGGAAAAGCGGTTGGTACCGAAATAAATAACCCCGATACAGATACTGTTACGAATTTATTCGATCCCCACACCAAATAGGGATCGCACCACTGGATTGCGAAAAACTACAATTGTCCTTTTATCCAAAATAAAACACACACACTTTCCTGGTTTCACCACAGATCAACTATTTGTACAGCTTCACCACTTTTCTTTATTATCCAATACAATCCACTTTAAGCTTTGTTACACAATACACAAACCTTTATTGAAAGCTTTTCTTTTCACCTTGGTTGATCACACCGACTTGTCACACGCTGTGTAATACCACAAACTGAATGAATGTCAAGGGCGAGTGTTCGCGCTTATATAGCTCTCGGTCCACCGTCTCTGACAATTCCATTGGAAGTTGACATCATTCCAATCCCCGCTTCCAGAGAGTTTTCGAACTTAGCGGTCCGCTTGCATCTCCGCAACACTGCCCTCCTCCTAAACTTGTTCGTCCTCGAACAAGCGATTGGACCCTTCTCCGTAATATGGTGCTAACCTCTCTACGTGGACAATTTTATACTTCGCCCGTCTGTTTCCCATCTGCTGTAACCGGTATACCACGTCATTGAGTTTCTTGATGACCTCATATGGTCCGTCCCAGGCTGATTGCAATTTGGGGCACAAGCCTTTTTTCCGTTGTGGGTTGTACAGCAATACCAATTGTCCGGTCTCGAATCCAGAAGTATTCGCCCTCAAGTCGTATCGCGCCTTCATTTTATCGCTGACCAAGTTCAGTCGCTCCCGGATGAACTGATGGATAGAGTTCAGCTGTTCTTTCTTTTCGGTTACGAAGTCTTCCCTGCCGCTAGTTGTCGGTAGTACCACGCCGAACTTCAAGTCCGATGGAAGTCGGAGATTAGTTCCAAAAATGGCTTTGGCGGGTGTTGTTGCCGTTGAATTGTGCTGTGCCGAACGGTATGTCATTAAGAAAAGGGGAAGATGTTCATCCCAGTCCTTCTGATCTCCGACGACGACTTTTCTCAGGTATTCCTCCATCGTCCGGTTGAACCTTTCGACGACTTTTCTCAGGTATTCCTCCATCGTCCGGTTGAACCTTTCGACCATGCCATCAGATTGTGGGTGTAATGGTGTTGTCCGCGTCTTTCTGATACCTAGCATGTCACAGAGTTCTTTGAACACCGACGACTCGAAGTTTCTCCCTCGGTCTGAGTGCAGTTCCATTGGTACTCCATAACGCGAAACCCAGTTATTCACGAATGCATCCGAAATGGTTTTGGCTTCCTGGTTCGGGATGCAAAACACCTCAGGCCACTTGCTGAAGTAATCGATCACCACCAGCGCGTACTTGCTTCCAGCGTTGCTCGTTGGGAATGGGCCTGCAATGTCCATTGCGATACGTTCGAACGGTGCTCCAACATTGTACTGCTGCATATTTCCTCGAGTTTTCCTAACTGGACCCTTTGCCTTTGCACACTGTTCACACCTGCGAATGAAACGTGTAACCGACTCATGGCATCCTACCCAGTAGAAACGTCTCTTGATCTTTTCTACAGTCGTGTTAACACCAAGATGACCCCCGCTTGGTCCCTCGTGGTATTCTCGGATGACCTCTTCGATTTGTCCTTTCGGAATTACCAGCAGATCGTTTACAATGTTCCCGTCCTCACTTTCCCAACTGCGGTAGAGGCAGCCGTTCTTCAGCTTCAAACTCTGCCATTGAGCCCAGTAAGCTTTCACGATTGGGCTTTCACTGGATACTTGCTGCCAACTTGGACGAAAACCTCGTTCTTGGTAGTCGATGATGACTGCCAGATCGGCATCTTCTCGCTGCTTCCTTCCGACCATCTCGACAGTCCAGGAATCTTCTGGCAGCACCTGGAAACAACGGATGTCGGTGACCTGTTCCTTGGTCTCGGCGCGTGAACAATGTTTGCATTCAACATCGCAAGGTCGCCTCGATAATGCATCCGCATTTCCATGACTGCTTCCCTTCCGGTGTTCGATACTGAAGTCATAACTCTGGATTCTCTCTATGCATCTAGCAAGCTGGCCTTCCGGGTTTTTGAACTGCAGCAGCCATCTCAACGCTGCGTGGTCCGTCCTAAGATGAAAAGCTTGGCCATAGAGATATTTGTGGAAATGCTTGACACAGTCAACCACGGCTAAAAGCTCCCTCCTAGTTACACAGTAGTTCCTCTCCGGCTTCGATAGGATCCTACTGTAGTAAGCGATGACCCGTTCTCGCCCGTCAATCATTTGAGAGAGTACTCCTCCGATTCCATGTCCGCTCGCATCTGTGTCCAAAAATGCGCAAGAATCTGCGCACTGCAGAGCAATTCCTTCAGGTGAATGAACGCTTACTCCTGCGGCTTCTCCCACTTGAATGGCCGATTCTTTTTGGTGAGCTCGTGCAAATTGCTGGCAACGTTTGCAAATCCTGGGATGAATCGCCTGTAATATGTGCAAAGTCCCAGGAATGACCTTAACTCATGAAGATTCTTCGGCCGCGGCCATTCCTTAACCGCTGAGAGTTTCTCTTCATCTGTATGGACTCCTTCTGCAGTTACCACGTGTCCCAAGTACTTCACCTTGTTCTGGAAGAGCGAACATTTCTTCGGGCTCAATTTCAATCCGGCTGCTTGAATACGTTCCAGTACCTCTTCAAGCTTCTTAAGGTGATCGTCGAAATCCTTGCCCATGACAATTATGTCATCCAGATAGACAAGGCAAGTCCTCCAGTGAAGTCCTCTTAGCACCCGGTTCATCAGTCTCTCGAATGTGGCTGGTGCATTGCAAAGACCGAAGGGCATCACAGAGAATTGCCACAACTCTCCCCCGGCGGTGAACGCGGTCTTTTCCTTGTCTTGCTGGTCAAGCTCTATTTGCCAGTATCCACTTTGCAAGTCCAGCGTCGAGAACCACTTTGCACCAGATAGTGTGTCCAAGGTGTCGTCGATTCTCGGTAAAGGATAGCGGTCCTTCTTCGTTACGTCGTTCAGCTTCCTATAGTCCACGCAGAATCGGGTGCTTCCATCCTTCTTCTTAACAAGCACTACTGGCGAACTCCATGGGCTTGCAGATGGTTCGATCACGCCCTCCTTTTCCATCTCGTCGATTAGTTTGACCACCTCGCCTTCTTTCGCCAAAGGTACCCTCCTCGGTGGTTGCCGGATCGGTCTAGAGTCCCCTGTGTCTATTCTGTGCTTCACAATTGATGTTCTTCCACAGTTCTTACCATCTGCAAAAACTGTCCAATATTTACGAAGCAGGGAGAGTGCTTTACTTTTTTGCTTCTCCACTAGATGTTGCGTCCACTCTCTGACCATTGTTTTTAAGAAGGCTTTGTTGAACTGGATTTCCTGTTGTTTCTTATCTTCGCAGTTCATAACGGCGGCAGCTTCTTGGCATTGAGCGATTATTGTTCCCTGTTGCACAGTCTTAGGTGTACTGGCTGGATTCAGGATTCGTACTGAAACCAATTGGTCTTGTCGGGGTTCCACCAGAGCCCTTCCAACAATGATATCGCTGGGTCGATTTCGGTTGTCGGGTTCGACCACCCACATTCGGCTTGTCCCCGCATCCTCTTCTATCTTTGCCCAAACCACAGCTTCTGCATTCGGGGGAACTGTTTGGCGCTCTTGCACGACTATTCGCCTGACCTTGTTACCTTGTCCATTATCCATTGTTAATGGGAGCTCCAAGTTGCCATACTTCATCACTTTTTGGTTGAGGTCCAATGTGAAGCCATGCCTAATCATGAAGTCGACGCCGATTATGATGTCATCAGTGATGTCCGCAACGATGAAATCATGCTGAAACTCGATGGTCCCCATCGTAACTCTTTTCTGGACCTTTCCCTTAACTTCCGCCTTCTCACCAGTTACTGTACGAAGCCTTACCTCGGAAAAGGGTTCGATGACAGAAACCAATCCGCTTCGGATGACTGAATGAGTTGCGCCCGTGTCCAACGTCAGCAGATATCGTCGCCCGTCCATCGTTCCCTCGATGACTAGGCTGGTCGCACCTCTACAGATTCGGGATACGAGGATGCTGGGGCACTCCAATGTGGGAGCCAGCGCATGCCCCTCTGCACTGACTCGTTTTAGTTTAACGGATTGTTAGGTGCACCTTTTGCACCTCCACGTTCGCGTTCACTCCCTTGGTCTCTTTTTGGCGAACCAGACCTCGAACGCTTCCTTCGCAGACGGCAGTTCCTCGCAATGTGCCCCTGCTGGTCGCAGATGTAGCATCTACCCGGGAATGAACCACTCCTACTCGCCGTTGTTGTTCTGAAACTATCCTGATCTTGAGAAATGCGCCGTAATTTGATGGAAGGTCGGCATATCAAGAGCGATGTTTCACATGCGAGAGCGCTGGCAACTGTCTCCTTGAAAGATGTCTTCGGCAGGAGAATCAGGCTTCGTTGCGTATCGGGGTCCCTTAGCCCTTGGATGAAAGAATCCGTCTTTAGTTTCTCTACCACATCAACTGGAACATCCGCGTAGGCAAGATGGGATATTCTCTCGATGTCGGCGGCATACTGTTGGATGGTCTCGTTTAAACGCTGCTTGCGCCCTTTAAGTTCCAGCTTGTGCATCTCCTGCATGTGCTCACTGCCGTATCTTCGATGTAGAGCATCCCATATGGCTGTGTAGTTCCTTCTCTGGGTCTCCGGGACGGTCTGTAGAACGTCAGCTGCTTCACCTTTAAGGGAAATCACTAGAGCGGCCACACGATCTTCTTCTCCCCATTGATTCCGTTCCGCTGTTGTCTCGAACTGAAGTTTAAAGATGTTAAATGCACTCGTGCCGTCGAAGTTAGGAGCTGTGAATTTCGACGCTGCAGTCGGTACAACGATGTTTCTTTGATGGTGAACGTTCTGGATAGTTTTCTCGAGTTCCAGAACCTTCTTATCCAGTGTCTCGATTCTCTTTTCCTGGTTATTTTCGAGATCTAGAACCTTCTTGTCGAACCTCGATTCTAGTGTCTCGATTCTCTCTTCGACGTCCTGGAATCGATCGTTTACTGTCTGCTGGATGTTTCTTAGACTTTCTCGATTGTTCTCTAGCATCCCTTCTAACGTCTCCAGCTTCTGGCCCAGGGAAGTGGAATTTTCTTCCAACTTTCTACTTACGGCCGCGGAATTTTCCTCCATCTTTTGACTCATAGCATTAAGAGCCGCGAGAATTTGCTGCATATCGAACGCTGGCTCAGTGGATGTCGACGGCTTCTCCACCCCGAATTCATAACTCTCCCAGTCGACACCTTCTTCCTGCAACGCCGATCGCAGTCTCTCCACCAGGTTGGCTTTACTTCCCACTGTGGATAATTCCCGAGCATCCAGCTCTTTTTTCAGTTGTTCAATTGTCAACTTTTCCAATTTCACCATTTTTTTCTATCTCTTAACAATTCACTTTGTGCAATTCACAATTTAAATAAACGTTCCACTCGTTTACTCGCAATCCCACTTCTGACACCAAATGTTACGAATTTATTCAATCCCCACACCAAATAGGGTTCGCACCACTGGATTGCGATAAACTACAATTGTCCTTTTTATTTAAATTGAGACACACCCACACACTTTTATTTCTTTCACCACAGATCAATTATCTGTGTAGCTTCACCACTTTTATTTATTATCCAATACAATCCACTTTCAACTTTGTTACACAATACACAAACCTTTATTGAAAGCTTTTCTTTTCACCTTGGTTGATCACACCGACTTGTCACACGCTGTTTTATACCACAAACTGAATGAATGTCAAGGGCGAGTGTTCGCGCTTATCTAGCTCTCGGTCCACGGTCTCGAACGTTCGCCGTTGGAAGTTCCCCTTTGGAAATCTCTAGAACGCTCTGACAATTCCATTGGAAGTTGACATCAATCCAATTCCCCGCTTCCAGAGAGTTTTCGAACTTCGACAGCGAAATTCGAACTTAACGGTCCGCTTGCATCTCCGCAACAATATGTACATATCTATTGCTATTCTAAATACGTCACATGATAACGACCTTGCACGCACACAATAAATATACTCACCACAACTTAAAAAGCGCCTGAATCCTCCTAAATATACTCACCACATCTTAAAAAGCGCCTGAATCCTCCTAAATATACTCACCACAACTTAAAAAGCGCCTGAATCCTCCTAAATATACTCACCACATCTTAAAAAGCGCCTGAATCCTCCTAAACATACTACGACTTCACGAACACACCCGACTTAAAAAGCGCCTGAACCCCCTAAAACATACTACTCTCCAGCCAGCCAACTTGGCCACCAGTGAGCCAACTTGACAACCGGGAATCCAATCTGGACACCAGCTGATTAACCTTCCCACCAGCTGTCTAGCCAGCTAACCTGGCCACGTTGGGCGTCGCATCTTTCGCGTTTCACGTTCCACGTTGTACGTTGCACATCACACGTTGCTCGTTGCATGTTCCACGTTGCAGGTTGCATGTTGTACGTTGCACGTTGCAAGTTCCACTTGGCATGTTGCATGTTGCACGTCGCACATTGCACGTTGCTCGTTGCATTTTGCGCGTTGCATGTTGCGCGTTGCACCTTGTATGTTGCACGCTTGCGTTGCAGGTTGCATGTTGTACGTTTCACTTTTCACTTGGTATGTTACGCGTTGCATGTTGCACGTTGCACATTGCACGTTGCTCGTTGCATTTTGCTCGTTGCATGTTGCGCGTTGCACTTTGCATGTGGCACGTTGCATGTTGCACGTTGCTAGTTGCACATTGCACGTTTAACTTGTCACGCTGTATGTTCGGCGTTGCACCTTACACGTAGCACTTTGCACGTTGCGGGTTGCACGTTACATGTTGCATGTTGCACGTTGCACGTTGCGCTTTGCACGTTGCATGTTGCACGTTGCAGTTTGCACGTTGCACATTGCACGTTGCAGTTTGCACGTTGCACATTGCACGTTTCACGCTACATGTTGTACGTTGCCATCTAACATGGCCAACAGCCCAATAACCTGGCCACCAATCAGCCGACCTATCCATCAGAGAGCCCATCCTGCCACAAGCCAGCTAACCTGGCAACCAGCCAGCTAGTCTGGCAACCAGCCAGCTAACCAGGCCACCAGGTGGAGGCCAACCCAACCACCATGCAGCCAACCTGGCCACCAGCCAGCTAATCTGGCAACCAGCCACCTAACCAGGCCAACCCAACCACCACCGAGCCAACCAGTCAGCCAACTTGGCCAATAGCCTTCCAACTTTGCCACAAGTCTACCAACCTTGCCGCCAACCACCCGACCTGGCCACCTGCTAGCCAACTTTGCCACCAGCCATCAAATCTGGTCCAGCCAGCCAACCTTGCCACCAGCCAGCAAATCTGGACCAGCCAGCCAACCTTGCCACCAGCCAGCCAACCTGGCCCCTGCCAGCCAGCTTTGCCACCAGCCAGCCAGCCTTGCCACCAGCCACCCACCTTGCCTCCGGCCAGCCAACCTTGCCACCAGCCAGCCAATCTGGCCTACAACCAGCCAACTTGGCAATCAGACAGCCACCCATGTCGCCAGCCAGCCAACCTGGCTATCTTGCCACCAGCCAGCTAACCTGACCACCTGCCTTCCAACTTATCCAGCAGCCAGCCAACTTGGCCAATAGCCTTCCAAGTTTGCCACCAGTCAACCAATCTTGCCGCCAAACACCCGACCTGGCCACCTAATAGCCAACCTTGCCACCAGCCAGCAAATCTGGACCAGCCAGCCAACCTGACCACCAGCCAGCCAAACTTGCCACCAGCCACCCACCTTGCCACCGGCCAGCCAACCTTGCCCCCACACAGCCAATCTGGCCTACAGCCAGCTAACTTGGCCATCAGACAGACAACCCAGCTACTGGAGACTCAACCTGACCAGTTAGTTAGAACCAGTTAGTTAGTTCTCTGCTAATAAGCAAGGTCATTTCCAGTATCCAAGGTCAGTGCCCCTGTTGAAAAGGTCAGTGACGTTGTCGAAAAGTTCAGTGACCTTGTTGAAAAATTCAGTGAACCCGTTGAAAAGTTCAGTGACCTTGTCGAAAAGGTCAGTGACCTTCCTGAAAAGTTCAGTGACCCCGTTGAAAAGTTCAGTGAACTTGCCGAAAAGGTCAGTGACCCCGTTGAAAAGTTCAGTGACCTTGTTGAAAAGTTCAGTGAACCCGTTGAAAAGTTCAGTGACCTTGTCGAAAAGGTTAGTGACCTTGTCGAAAAGGTCAGTGACCTTGCTGAAAAGTTCAGTGACCTTGTCGAAAAGGTCAGTGACCTTGTTGAAAAGTTCAGTGAACTTGCTGAAAAGGTCTTCAAAAGTTCAGTGACCCCGTTGAAAAGTTCAGTGACCTTGTCGAAAAGGTCAGTGACCCTGTCGAAAAGGTCAGTGACCTTGTCGAAAAGGTCAGTGACTTTCCTGAAAAGTTCAGTGACCCCGTTGAAAAGTTCAGTGACCTTGTTGAAAAGTTCAGTGAACCCGTTGAAAAGTTCAGTGACCTTGTCGAAAAGGTTAGTGACCTTGTCGAAAAGGTCAGTGACCTTGCTGAAAAGTTCAGTGACCTTGTCGAAAAGGTCAGTGACCTTGTTGAAAAGTTCAGTGAACTTGCTGAAAAGGTCTTCAAAAGTTCAGTGACCCCGTTGAAAAGTTCAGTGACCTTGTCGAAAAGGTCAGTGACCCTGTCGAAAAGGTCAGTGACCTTGTCGAAAAGGTCAGTGACTTTCCTGAAAAGTTCAGTGACCCCGTTGAAAAGTTCAGTGAACTTGCCGAAAAGGTCAATGACCCCGTTGAGAAGTTCAGTGACCTTGTTGAAAAGTTCAGTGACCCCGTTGAAAAGTTCAGTGACCTTGTCGAAAAGGTTAGTGACCTTGTCGAAAATGTCAGTGACCTTGTCGAAAAGGTCAGTGACCTTGCTGAAAAGTTCAGTGAGCTTGTCGAAAGGGTCAGTGACCTTGTTGAAAAGTTCAATGACCCCGTTGAAAAGTTCAGTGAACTTGTCGTAAAGGTCAGTGACCTTGTCGAAAAGTTCAGTGACCTTGTCGAAAAGGTTAGTGACCTTATCGAAAAGGTCAGTGACCTTGTCGAAAAGGTCAGTGACCTTGTCGAAAAGGTCAGTGACCTTGCTGAAAAGGTCAGTGACCTTGCTGAAAAGTTCTGTGATCTTGTCGAAAAGGTCAGCGACCTTGTTGAAAAGTTCAGTGACCCCGTTGAAAAGTTCAGTGACCTTGTCGAAAAGGTCAGTGACCTTGTCGAAAAGGTCAGTGACCTTGTCGAAAAGGTCAGTGACCTTCCTGAAAAGTTCAGTGACCCCGTTGAAGAGTTCAGTGAACTTGCCGAAAAGGTCAGTGACCCCGCTGAAAAGTTCAGTGACCTTGTTGAAAAATTCAGTGAACCCGTTGAAAAGTTCAGTGACCTTGTCGAAAAGGTTAGTGACCTTGTCGAAAAGGTCAGTGACCTTGCTGAAAAGTTCAGTGACCTTGTCGAAAAGGTCAGTGACCTTGTTGAAAAGTTCAGTGACCCCGTTGAAAAGTTCAGTGACCTTGTCGAAAAGGTCAGTGACCTTGTTGAAAAGTTCAGTGAACTTGCTGAAAAGGTCTTGAAAAGTTCAGTGACCCCGTTGAAAAGTTCAGTGACCTTGTCGAAGAGGTCAGTGACCTTCCTGAAAAGTTCAGTGACCCCGTTGAAAAGTTCAGTGAACTTGCCGAAAAGGTCAGTGACCCCGTTGAAAAGTTCAGTGACCCCGTTGAAAAGTTCAGTGACCTTGTCGAAAAGGTTAGTGACCTTGTCGAAACGGTCAGTGACCTTGTCGAAAAGGTTAGTGACCTTGTCGAAAAGGTCAGTGACCTTGTCGAAAAGGTCAGTGACCTTGTCGAAAAGGTCAGTGACCTTGCTGAAAAGTTCAGTGAGCTTGTCGAAAAGGTCAGTGACCTTGTTGAAAAGTTCAATGACCCCGTTGAAAAGTTCAGTGAACTTGTCGTAAAGGTCAGTGACCTTGTCGAAAAGTTCAGTGACCTTGTCGAAAAGGTTAGTTACCTTATCGAAAAGGTCAGTGACCTTGTCGAAAAGGTCAGTGACCTTGCTGAAAAGTTCTGTGATCTTGTCGAAAAGCTCAGTGACCTTGCTGAAAAGTTCGTGACCTTGTTGAAAAGGTCAGCGAACTTCATTGACATACCCTGGCTGGTGGCCAGGGTAGCTGGCCGGTGGCCAGGTTGGCTTGCTGTTGGCCAGGTTGTATGGTTGTTGGCCAGGTTGGCTGGCCGGTGGCCAGGATGGCCGGTGGCCAGGATGGCCGGCTGGTAGCTGGCTGGTGGCCCGGTTGGTTGGCTCGTGGCCAGGCTAGCTGGCTGGGTTGCCAGGTTAGCTGGCTGGTGGACAAGTTGGCTGGCTGGTGGTCAGGTTTGCTGGTGACCAAGTTGGCTGGTGGCTTGTTGGCCGACTGGTGGCCAGGTTAGCTGGTTGGTATCAAGGTTAGCTGGCTGGTCGCTAGTTTGATTGGCTGGTGGTTAGGCTGTCTGACTAGTGGATAGGCTAGACTGGCTGATGGCCCGGTTGCCTGGCTAGAGGCCAGGTTGGCTAGCTGTAGGTCAGGTTCGCAGGCTGGTGGCCAGGTTGACTTGCTAGTGGCAAGATAAGGTGTCCAGTTTGGCTGTCTGATGGCCAGGTTGGCTGGTGACCAAGTTGGCTGGTGGCCTTGTTGACTGGCTGCCGGCCATGTTTGCTGGCTGGCTGCCAGGTTAGCTGGCTCGTGGCCAGGTTGGCTGGCTAGTGGCAAGATTACCAAGCTGGTGGCCAGGTTGACTGAGAGGTTATGTTGGCCGACGGGTGGCCTGGTTACCTGGCTGGCGGTCAGTTTGGCTGGTTGGTGACTAGTCTAGCTTGTAGGCGATCAGGCCGGTTGCTGGTGGCCCGGTTAGCTGGCTGGTTATTGGCAGGGCTGACTGGCTTGTGTTCATGTTCGTTGGCTGGCTGGTGGCAAAGCAGGCTGATAGGTGACCGGGTTGGCCGGCTAGAGGCCAGATTGGGAGGCTGGGAGCCAAGTCGACCGGCTGGAGGTCAGGTTGGGCGGCAGGTGGTTAGCTGGCTGGTGGCCAGTGAAGCTGGCTGGTGGTCAGAGAAGTTGACTAGAGGCCCGGTTAGCTGGCTGGTTTTTGGCAGGGCTGGCAGGTTGCTGGTCAGGTGCGTTGGCCAGGTTGGCTGGCTGGTGGCCGGGATTGCTGGTGACTAAGTTGGCTGATAGCCAGGTTAGCTGGCTGGTGGCCAGTGAAGCTGGTTGGTGGCTTGGTTAGCTGGCTGGTGGCCAGGATGGCTGGCTGGTGGCCCGGTTGGTTGGCTGGGTTGCCAGGTTAGATGGCTGGTGGACAAGTTGGCTGGCTGGTGGCCAGGTTTGCTGGTGACCAAGTTGGCTGGTGGCCTGTTGGCCAGGTAGGCTGGCTGGTAGCCAGTGAAGCTGGTTGGTGGCCAGGTTGGTTAGCCCTCGGCATTTTTGGCTGGCAGATACCCAGATTGGCCAAATGGTGACAAGGTGGGCTGGCCGGTGGCAAGGTTGACTAACTTCTGGGAGGAGTGGCTGGCCGGTGGCGAGGATGGCTGGCTGTTTGCAAGGTTGGTTGGCTGGCTGGTCTAGTGTTGGGGGGCTGGTGGCCAAGCTGGCTGGCAGGTGATCGGGTTTGGTGGCTAGCGGCCTGGTTGGCAGAGTGGTCGCCAGGTTTTACGGCCGGTTGGGAGGTTGCCTGGCTGGTGGCCAGTTTAGCAGGCTGAAGGCCAGGTTCGCTGTCTGATTGGCTAGGGGGTTTGGCTGATGGCAAATTTAACTAGCTGGTAGCCAGATAGTCTGACTGTTGGCAGGGTTGCCTGGCGGCAAGGTTAGTTAGCTGGTGGCCAAGTTGGCTGGCAGGTGGCGGGCTTAGCTGGCTTGCAGGTGGCCGGGTTGGCAGGTTGGTAAACAAGTTGGTTGGCCGTCTGGTTGCCAGTTCGTTGCACGTTGCAGGTGGCACGTTGCACGCTGCATTCACACGTTGCACGTTTCACATGCCACGCTGCATGTTGGGCGTTGCACTTTGCACGTCGCACGTTGCGCGTTACACGCTGCACATTGCACGTCGCACGTCGCACGTTGCACATTGCATGTTGTACGTTGCACGTTGCGCGTTTCACGTTGCACGATGTACGTTCCACGTTGTGCGTTGCATGTTTCACGTTGCACTCTTCACTGGCCACGTTTCATGTTGCGCGTTGCAGGTTGCCACGTTTCACTTGGCATGTTGCATGTTGCGCGTAGCATGCGGCATGTTGCATGTTGCATGTTGCACGTTTCATGTTGCACGTTGCATGTTGAACGATTCAGGTTGCACGTTGCATGTTGCACGTTGCATGTTGCACGTTGCATGTTGCACGGTGCATGTTGCACGTTGCATGTTGCACGTTGCATGTTGCGCTTTGCACGTTATATGTTGCACGTTGCACGTTGCAGTTTGCACATTGCACGTTGCAGTTTGCACGTCGCACATTGCACGTTGCAGTTTGCACGTTGCACATTGCACGTTGCACGCTACATGTTGTGCGTTGCCATCTAACACGGCCACAAGCCCAAAAACCTGGCCACCAATCAGCCGACCTACCCATCAGAAAGCCCATCCGGCCACCAGCCAGCTAACCTGGCAACCAGCTAGCTAACCGGGACACCAGCCAGCTAATCTGGCAACCAGCCAGCTAACCAGCACACCAGGTGGAAGCCAACCCAACCACCACCCAGCCAACCTGGCCACCAGCCAGCTAACCTGGCAACCAGCCAGCTAACCTCGCAACCAGCCACCTAACCAGGCAACCGGGAGGAGGCCAACCCAATTGCCACCGAGTAAACCTGGCCACCTGCTAGCCAGCCGTGCCACCAGCCTGCAAATCTGTACCAGCCAGTCCACCTTGCTACCAGCCAGCCAACCTGGCCACCTGCCCGCCAACTTAGCCACCAGCCAGCCAACCAGGCCACCTGCCAGTCAGCTTTGGCACCAATAAGCCGACCTTGCCACCAGCCAACCAACCTGGCCACCCGCCAGCCAACTAAGCCACCAGCCAACCTGGCCACCAGGCATCCAACCCGGCCAAATGCCATCCAATTTAGCCACCAGCCGGCCAACCTGACCATGAGTCAGCCAAACTTGCCACCAGTCACCCACTTTGCCACCAGCCAGCCAACCTGCCCCTGCCAGCCAGTTTTGCCACCAGCCAGCCACCCTTGTCGCCAGGTAGCCAGACGACCTGGCCACCCAGCTATCTTGCCACCAGCCAGCCAATCTGGCCACCTGCCATCCAACTTACCCAGCAGCCAGCCAACTTGGCCAATAGCCTTCCAGCTTTGCCACCAGTCAGCCAACCTTGCCGCCAACCACCCGACCTGGCCACCTGCTAGCCAACCTTGCCACCAGCAAATCTGGACCAGCCAGTCAACCTGAAAACCAGCCAGCCAACCTACAACCAGCCAACTTGGCACCAGGAGCCAGCCTTGTCAACCTTGTCAACAAGGTCACTGATCTTTTCAACAAGGTCACTGACGTTTTCAACAAGGTCACTGACGTTTTCAACAAGGTCACTGATCTTTTCAACAAGGTCACTGACCTTTTCAACAAGGTCACTGACCTTTTCAACAAGGTCACTGACCTTTTCAACAAGGTCACTGACCTTTTCAACAAGGTAACTGACCTTTTCAACAAGGTCACTGACCTTTTCAACAAGGTCACCGACCTTTTCAACAAGGTCACCGACCTTTTCAACAATGTCACTGACCTTTTCAACAAGGTCACTGACCTTTACAACAAGGTAACTGACGTTTTCAACAAGGTCACTGACGTTTTCAACAAGATCACTGATCTTTTCAACAAGGTCACTGACCTTTTCAACAAGGTCACTGATCTTTTCAACAAGGTCACTGACCTTTTCAACAAGGTCACTGACCTTTTCAACAAGGTCACTGACCTTTTCAACAAGGTCACCGACCTTTTCAACAATGTCACTGATCTTTTCAACAAGGTCACTGACCTTCTCAACAAGGTCAATGACTTTCTCAACAAGGTCAATGACCTTTTCAACAAGGTCACCGACCTTTACAACAAGGTCACTGACCTTTTCAACAAGGTCACTGACCTTTTCAACAAGGACACTGACCTTTTCAACAAGGTCACTGATCTTTTCAACAAGGTCACTGACCTTTTCAACAAGGTCACTGACCTTTTCAACAAGGTCATTGACCTTTTCAACAAGATCATTCACCGCTTCAACAAAGTCGCTGACCTTTTCAACAAGGTCACTGACCTTTTCAGCAAGGTCACAGACCTTTTCAACAAGGTCACTGACCTTTTCAGCAAGGTCACTGACCTTTTCAGCAAGGTCACTGACGTTTTCAACAAGGTCACTGACGTTTTCAACAAGGTCACTGACCTTTCAACAAGGTCACTGACCTTTTCAACAAGGTCACTGACCTTTTCAGCAAGGTCACTGACGTTTTCAACAAGGTCACTGACCTTTCAACAAGGTCACTGACCTTTTCATCAAGGTCACTGACCTTTTCAACAAGGTCACTGACCTTTTCAGCAAGGTCACTGACGTTTTCAACAAGGTCACTGACCTTTCAACAAGGTCACTGACCTTTTCATCAAGGTCACTGACCTTTTCAACAAGCTCACTGACCTTTTCAACAACGTCACTGACCTTTTCAACAAGGTCACTGACCTTTTCAACAAGGTCACTGACCTTTTCAACAAGGTCACTGACCTTTTCAACAAAGGTCACTGACCTTTTCAACAGGGTCACTGACCTTTCAACAAGGTCACTGACCTTTTCAGCAAGGTCATTGACCTTTTCAACAAGATCATTCACCTTTTCAACAAGGTCACTGACCTTTTCAACAAGGTCAGTGACCTTTTCAACAAGATCATTCACCTTTTCAACAAGGTCACTGACCTTTTCAACAAGGTCACTGACCTTTTCA
This sequence comes from Eumerus sabulonum, assembly GCA_951905685.1. Classification (NCBI taxonomy): domain Eukaryota; kingdom Metazoa; phylum Arthropoda; class Insecta; order Diptera; family Syrphidae; genus Eumerus; species Eumerus sabulonum. The sequence continues at coordinate 16,691,771 of OX645060.1, forward strand.
ACAAGGTCACTGACCTTTTCAACAAGGTCACTGTCCTTTTCAACAAGGTCACTGACTTTTTCAACAAGGTCACTGACCTTTTGAACAAGGTCACTGACCTTTTCAACAAGGTCACTGACTTTTTCAACAAGGTCACTGACCTTTTCAACAAGGTCACTGACCTTTTCATCAAGGTCACTGACCTTTTCAACAAGGTCACTGACCTTTCAACAAGGTCACTGACCTTTTCATCAAGGTCACTGACCTTTTCAACAAGGTCACTGACCTTTTCAACAAGGTCCCTGAAGTTTCCAACAAGGTCATGAGCTAATCAACAAGGTCAGTGACATTGTTGAAAGGGTCAGCGACCTTGTTGAAAAGGTCAGTGACCTTGTTGAACAGGTCAGTGACCTTGTTGAAAGGTCAGTGACGTTGTTGAAAGGTCAGTGACCTTGTTGAAAAGGTCAGTGACCTTGTTGAAAACGTCAGTGACCTTGCTGAATAGGTCAGTGACCTTGTTGAAAAGGTCAGTGACCTTGTTGAAAAGGTCAGTGACCTTGTTGAAAAGGTCAGTGACCTTGTTGAAAAGGTCAGTGACCTTGTTGAAAAGATCAGTGACCTTGTTGAAAAGGTCAGTGACCTTGTTAAAAAGGTCAGTGACCTTGTTGAAAAGGTCAGTGACCTTGTTGAAAATGTCAGTGACCTTGCTGAATAGGTCAGTGACCTTGTTGGAAAGGTCAGTGACCTTGTTGAATAGGTCAGTGACCTTGTTGAAAGGGTCAGTAACCCTGTTGAAAGTGTCAGTGACCTTGTTGAAAAAGTCAGTGACCTTGTTGAAAAGGTCAGTGACCTTGTTGAAAAGGTCAGTGACCTTGCTGAAAAGGTCAGTGACCTTGTTGAAAAAGTCAGTGACCTTGTTGACAGGGTCAGTGACGTTGTTGAAAAGGTCAGTGACCTTGTTGAAAAGTTCAGTGACCTTGTTGAAAAGGTCAGTGACCTTGTTGAAAAGGTCAGTGACCTTGTTGAAAAGGTGAGTGACCTTGTTGAAAAGGTCAGTGACCTTGTTGAAAAGGTCAGTGACCTTGTTGAAAAGGTCAGTGACCTTGTTGAAAAGGTCAGTGACCTTGTTTAAAAGGTCAGTGACCTTGCTGAAAAGGTCAGTGACCTTGTTGAAAAGATCAGTGACCTTGTTGAAAAGGTCAGTGACCTTGTTGAAAAGGTCAGTGACCTTGTTGAACAGGTCAGTGACCTTGTTGAACAGGTCAGTGACCTTGTTGAACAGGTCAGTGACCTTGTTGAAAAAGTCAGTGACCTTGTTGAGAAAGTCAGTGACCTTGTTGACAGGGTCAGTGACCTTGTTGAAAAGGTCAGTGACCCTGTTGAAAAGGTCAGTGACCTTGTCGAAAGGGTCAGTGACCTTGTTGATAAGGTCAGTGACCTTGTTGAAAAGGTCAGTGACCTTGTTGAAAAGGTCAGTGACCTTGTTGAAAAGGTCAGTGACCTTGTTGAAAAGGTCAGTGACCTTGTTGAAAAGGTCAGTGACCTTGTTGAAAAGGTCAGTGACCTTGTTGAAAAGGTCAGTGACCTTGTTGAAAAGGTCAGTTTCCAGGTTAGCTGGCTAGACAGCTGGTGGGAAGGTTAATCAGCTGGTGTTCAGATTGGCTTCCCGGTAGTCAGGTTAGCTCACTGGTGGCCAAGTTGACTGGCTGGAGTCCATGTCGGCTGGCTGGTGGCCAGGATAGCTGGCTGGTAGCCAAGTTGACTTTCTGACAGCCAGGTTTCTTGGCTGGTGGCCAGGTTGGCTGGCTGGTGTCCAGGTTGGCTGGCTATTGGCTAGGTTGGCTTACTGGTGGCCAGATTGACTATCTGGTAGCAAAGTTGGTTGTCTGCTGGCAGGTTGAACTATCTGGTGGCAAGTTTGACTTGCTGGACCAGTTTGGGTGGCTGGTGTCCAGGCTGGCTGGCTGTTGGCAATGTTGGATGGCTGGTGGCAAGGTTGGCAGGCTGGTCCAGTTTGGGTGACTGATTTCCAGGCTGGCTGGCAGTTGGCTGGGTTGGCCAAATGGCGTCCAGATTGACTGGCTGGTGGCAATGTTGGATGGCTGGTGGCCAGGTTGGCTGGCTGTTGGCCAGGTTGGCTGGCTGGTGGCCAGGTTGTCTAGCTGGTGGCCAGGTTGGCTGGCTGGTGGCCGTGTTGTCTGGCTGGTGGCCAGGTTGTTTGGCTGGTGGCCAGGTTGGCTGGCTGGTGGCCAGGTTGTCTAGCTGATGGCCAGGTTGGCTGGCTGGTGGCCAGGTTGGCTGGCTGGTGGCCGTGTTGTCTGGCTGGTGGCCAGGTTGTTTGGCTGGTAGCCGGGCTGGCTGGCTGATGGCTAGGTTGGGTGGCTGGTGGCCCTGGCCAGGTTGGCTGGCTGTAGGCCAGGTTGTCTGGCTGGTGGCCAGGTTGTTTGGCTGGTGGCCAGGTTGGCTGGCTGGTGGCCAGGTCGGCTGGCTGGTGGCCAGGTTGGCTGGCTGGTGGCCAGGTTGGCTGGCTGGTGGCCAGGTCGGCTGGCTGGTGGCCAGGTTGGCTGGCTGGTGGCCAGGTTGGCTGGCTGGTGGCCAGGTTGGCTGGCTGGTGGCCGTGTTACCTGGCTGGTGGCCAGGTTGTTTGGCTGGTGGCCAGGTTGGCTAGCTGATGGCCAAATTGCGTGGCTGGTGGCCGTGTTGTCTGGCTGGTGGCCAGGTTGTTTGGCTGGTGGCCAGGTTGCCTGGCTGGTGGCCAGGTTGGCTAGCTGATGGCCAAATTGCGTGGCTGGTGGCCAGGTTGACTGGCTGGTAGCCAGGTAGGCTTGCTGGTGGCCAGGGTGGCTGGCTGATGGCCAGGTTGGCTAGCTGATAGCCAAATTGTCTGGCTGGTGGCCAGGTTGGCTGGCTGGTGGCCAGGTTGGCTGGCTGGTGGCCGTGTTGTCTGGCTGGTGGCCAGGTTGTTTGGCTGGTGGCCAGGTTGGCTGGCTGGTGGCCAGGTTGACTGGCTGGTGGCCAGGTTGTCTAGCTGGTGGCCAGGTTGGCTGGCTGGTGGCCAGGTTGGCTGGCTGGTGGCCGTGTTGTCTGGCTGGTGGCCAGGTTGTTTGGCTGGTAGCCGGGCTGGCTGGCTGATGGCTAGGTTGGGTGGCTGGTGGCCCTGGCCAGGTCGGCTGGCTGGGGGGCAGGTTAGACAGAGGGTGGCCAGGTTAGTCATCTGGTGTCCAGAATCGCTTCCTGGTGGCCAAGTTGACTGTTGACTGAATGCGCCTCGTCAGATGATTTTTCGCCTAAAATCGTTGTCCAATTCAAAGCGGCTGGCCAAAGATCGTGCCAGCTGGAGAGGCTTGTTGGTTGAGGCCCTGGTTCACCCCGAACTGTGGCGCAATCAAAGTAAGTAAGTGTCTTGATAACTTGAAGCGCGTGCCCGGGATCGTCAAGGAAGGAAAGCAGCTATAACTGAGGCTCAGATCCTCCATTGATTGCCGGCCTGATAAGAAGTAAGTACCTTGGCTGCAAGGAGGTAATCGTCGGAGTTAACGTTGGCTCCTCGGAAGGTTCGGACATGCAACGATGCTGGAGGAGTGTCTGGCATCGATCGCAATATGATCGATTTGATAACAGATAAATTGGTCAAGAGACCGCCAGATCTCATGAATATATGGATGTGGAAATCGTGTGCTTGCTATTAGATTACTCGTCGTCACAAAATTGATTGGCCTAAACCCGTTTTCGGACGTAGTGCCATGTAGGCTGTACTTTCCTACGACTCGTTCAAAGATGTTCTCTTTGCTCAGCTTCGCGTTGATTGTCGCCTAGAACAATCTTAGTGTCATAGCTGGGACATTGAGCGAATGTTCCAGAAGGTCATAGAAGTCTCTTTGACTCTGTCTTTTTCTTCTGTGGAGGCGTGAACGCATATTAGGCTGATGCTCCTCAAGGGAGCTTTAATGCGGATTGTTATGAGGTATTCGCTCCCATGCCGGAAGCTTAGGATTTGTTACCAAAGTTCACCTCGAACAACGAAACCGCATCCAAATAGGCATTGTTCGTTCTCTTTCTATCAGTTTCCGTAATGCATGTCACCGTTTTTAATCCTCTTTTTACCCGGTCCATTCGGGTAAGGGCCCTAACATTGCAGGTGCAGAATCGATACTCGTCCTTTCATATGTTTGCGGGGGTCGTCAACATGTAGTCCGCCTTCGTCTGCGGTGGCTCTTTTCGCTTTTTAGTAGGTCAGCAGGTCAAAGTTGTTGATCGCTCTCAACCTGGCGATATGCCAGCAACGATCCCTGTTTAAATGCCCGGGTCAAGTTGACATACGGCCTCCTCGCGGCGCCCTCTGGATAGCCTCTTCAACAACCGTTGGGAGGTGAACAAACGTATGCAGCGACAAAACCCCGACCAGAATGGCGGTTGTGCGGCGGGCTAACAATCCGCCCACGTAAAAAAACCCAAAGTTATGAATGAGCAAGATGCCTCGGATATACGGACGGATACTCGACGACGACAACGCACGAAAAAGGAACACGATTTGCGAGTATGCTCCTGGAATGTCAGAACCCTGTACACTCCCGGAGCTGCTCATAAACTAGAAGGAATCCTCACGCAGTACAAGGCGGATATTACTGCGGTCCAGGAAATACGCTGGATAGGAAACGGTATGATTAGGAAGAAAAATTGCGACATTTATTACAGCTGTCACAAAAGGTTGCACTTACTGGGATGCGGATTTGTCGTGGGAAAGCGGCTAAGGTCGAAGGTCATCGACTTTAAACCTATAAGTGATCGCCTGGCTGTGATCCGCATCAGAGGCAGATTTTATAACATCAGCCTTATATGTGCACACGCCCCTACCGACGAGGCTGAAGACCCCATCAAGGAGGACTTCTATGACCTCCTGTACAAAGCCTACGGAGTACGATGTAAAAATCGTGCTCGGGGACTTCAACGCCAAAATCGGTAAGGAAAACACCCTTGGCGGAGTGATCGGAAAGCACAGCCTCCACAATACAACAACAGATAACGGCTTCCGACTCGCTGACTTTGCGACAGCTCGTAATGCGGTGATAAGTAGCACAAGATTCCCTCGCAAGCGAATCCACACAGCAACCTGGCGATCTCCGGGCGGTCGAACCTTCAACCAAATCGACCATGTGCTCATTGACGCAAGGCACTCGTCAAACATCCTGGATGTGCGAACATTCGGAGGGGCGAATGTCGACTCTGACCACTTCCTCGTAGCAGCAAGATTCAGAGCTCGATTGTCCAATGTCAGAAAGCTGCACCAGCCCATCAGGAGGAGGTTCGATATTGGGCGCCTGAGCACACCGGAGGTTGCCAGAGTCTACAGGGAGCAGCTGAGCGAAAGACTCTACGGTATGCCTACGTCGATCACAAGTGCCAATAATATGTGGCTGCATTGCCGCTCAGCCAATCAGGAAGTAGCCGAAACCACCTTAGGATACCTACCACCCCCGACAAGAAGCCCGTGGTATGATGGCGAGTGTGAGCAGAAAAACGCAGCAACCGACGAGGCGTACCAAAAGGCGCTGCAGAGGAAAACCAGGGCAGCGCGAGAAGAGTACCGAGCCAGAAGAAGGGAGGAGAAGAAACTACTGCGACAAAAGAAAAGAATCTTCGCAGCCTCCCAGCTCAAGGATATCGAGGAGTCTAGGGATAAACATAAGACACAAGCCTTTTACAAGAAAGCCAAAGGCCTTGCAGGAGGCTTCAAAAAGGGCACACAGGCTCTTCGAAACTGCGAGGGTAATCTTGTCACCGACCCGCAGGGAATAGTGGATGTATTTAAGCAGCACTTCCAGCAGCTGCTTAACGAGCATGACCAAGAGAGAGTGGTAGGGACCGAGGAAATCCCAACTCCAGCCGCTGATGTAGTCCTCCCACCCAGCATCGAAGAAGTCGGCACAGCTATTCAGAAGCTGAAGAACAACAAGGCCGCAGGCTCAGATGGCTTGCCATCAGAGCTCTTCAAGGCTGGCGGCCATGTTCTGGTAGGGAGCATGCACCAGATCATCTGCAGAATTTGGGAAGATGAAAGCATGCCCGACGACTGGAATACCAGCTCTATATGCCCCATTCACAAAAAAGGCGATCCCACCTCTTGCAAGAACTATAGAGGTATATCCCTGCTCAATGTCGCATACAAGATCCTGTCCAGCGTATTGTGTGAACGTCTAAAACCATTTTGCACCGCACTAATCGGCAGCTACCAGTGCGGCTTCCGGCCCGGCAAATCAACTATAGACCAAATGTTCACACTTCGACAAATCCTGGAAAAGACCAACGAGTTTCGAATCGATACGCACCATCTTTTCATCGGTTTCAAGGCCGCATACGACAGCATTCATCGTGAAGAACTGTTTGGTGCGATGGCCGAATTCGGGATCCCGGTAAAACTGATCCAGCTGTGTCGCGCCACGCTAAAAAACACGCGGTGCACCATGCAGCTCGGTTCTAGGACCTCGGAACCATTCAAAACATGCACCGGAATTCGGCAAGGAGATGCGCTGTCATATGACTTCTTCAACCTGGTGCTGGAGCAGATAGTGCGACGGGCAGGCGTCAACAGGGAAGGCACTATCTTTTACAAGTCCGTCCAGCTGCTAGGATACGCGGATGATATCGACATCAACGCGTGTTCTCGCCGTGGCATTGTGGAAGCATTCACGGCGATTGAAGAACAGGCGAAACGAGTTGGTCCTAAGATCAATGAGGACAAAACGAAATACATGCTGTCAAGCAAAAACCAATCCGTCGCTCACCACCTGAGACAAAATATAACAATTGAGTAGGCAGGTAGGTAGGATCGTAGCCTCGCCAAAAAGAAAATGAGAAGAACACACATAGGCCAGGGAGGCCCGTTTGTGCAGCTACGAGGGGGCTTAGCCCCCTATTCGTGGAACCATTTTGTGCTTCTTAAGAAGTTAAGAAGGTCAGGTATCCCAACTTGCTGAACTTCGGTCAGATCGTTAAGGAAGTAAGATCCTAGGTATCGTTTCCTGATTGTGCAGAATGCCGGGCAGGCGCAGAGAAGGTGATGAATGGATTCGACCTCCTCCTCGTCCAGACAGCTCCTGCAAAAATCATTCGGAGTTATACCTAGTTTTTGCGCGTGACTGCCAATAAGGAAGTGTCCAGTGATGACACCGATGACTTTGTGGATGTCAGTTCTTTTTAGGGAGATAATACTCCTAGTCCGTTGACTGTCGAGCCAGGGCCAGATTTGCCTGGCAATGAGGCAGGTATGTCCCTGAGTCCATCTCCGGTTCGTCTCGGCCCTGGCGAGATTGTGTTTAATGGTTGCAAAGGGTATACCCTCACAAGCCACGATTGATTGTAGCGTCGTTCCTTGTTTGGCGAGTGTGTAGGCTCTTTCGTTTCCTGGAATGTCGCTGTGTCCCGGTCCTCAGATAAGTTGTATGTTAAACTGTTCGGCCATCTCGTTAAGAGATAGGCGACAGTCGAGACTAGTTTTTAATGTGTACACATGGGACTCCAACGATTTTAAGGCTGCTTGGCTATCCGTGGTGGATATCACGTTCCACTTCAGCCAAGACAAAGCCTCTTTTATTGCCAACAGTTCCGCCTGGAAAACGCTGCAGTGATTTGGTAGTTTTAGAGCTTTGTTCAGCTTAAGTTGCTTGCAGAATACTCCACTACCCACCCCGTCTTTGGTTTTAGAGCCGTCAGTGTAGAAGTCTACGCAGTTTCTGCGAGTCTGGCGAGTCCAGTTTTGTCTTTCCGGGTAGGTCGTTGTAAAGTTTCTTTTCAAGACTGTGGTGGGTTCTGTGAGGTCCAGGTTTTCTGCCATAGTTGACCTGTTATTCAGGATGGAGGAGTGGCCAGTGACTTAGCTCGACCAATTCGAGTTGGCTTTGAGTCTAATGGCCGTTTGTGTAGCAATTTGCTTGCCGAAAATATCGAGTGGTGTAAGATCGAGTATCATGTTAAGCGCAGCCGTTGGGGTGGACCTGAGGGCCCCGGTAATGCACATACACGCCAACCTTTGTACCTTCTCGAATTGCTTGAGGTATGTTCTCTTGTCCAGTGCTGTCCACCAGACTGTTACTCCATACATTAGTATGGGTCTGACGACCGGGATGTAGAGCCATAGGGTGATCTTGGGGTTGAATCCCCATTTTTTCCTAGGGCTTTCTTGCATGTGTAGAAAGCTATAGTTGCTTTTTTAGCTCTTTCGATCGTGTTGCTCTTCCAAGTTAATTTCCTATCTAGTGTAATGCCAAGGTATTTGGCATTGGAGGAATAGTTTAATCTGGTACCAAGCAAAGTAATAGGTCAGTGTTCCTAGTGAATAGCACGAGCTCCGTTTTCTGGGGATTCACCCTGAGCCCGTTGCTTTGCGCCCACTTGCAAAGAATTGAGAATGCCGTTTGGAGTGAATCCTGCGCGTTAATAATAACTCGCTGATCAACTCTATCAGAGTCGTCTCCACCTTTAGCTTTTCAAGCCCTTCTATTATTGCCTTCGGAGTGACGTTGTTGAAAGCGCCCTCTATGTCTAGGAAGGCTGTTAGAGTATATTCTTTAAGATGGATTGATGTTTCGATTTTCCTCACCAGTGTGTTTCGACAGATCTACCCTTAAAGTAGGCATTCTGTGCCTTAGAAATCAGGGACGGATCCAAATTGTGGCGTATGTGTAAGTCTATCAGCCTTTCCAAAGTTTTTAGTACAAAGGATGATAGACAGATAGGCCTTAGATCCTTGGGAGAAGTGTGGGAGTTTTTGCCGGCTTTGGGGATGAAACGTACCTTTGCGCACTTCCACTTTTCTGGAATGTGATAATCTCTAGCCATGGTAGCCATTCCATAGTTTGTGTGTGTTCGATAGGGTAAATTTCATCCGGACCTGGCGATTTGTAGGGCTTGAAGCTTTTTAACGCCCATATGACTTTCTCTCTAGAGATAATGTGGTCGTACTTTCCCTCTATCGCGGAGGAGAAGTGAGTTCCTCGCTAGTGTACTGGGTCTCGCTGTTCATAGCAGCCCGGGAAGTGCGTATTGAGGAGAATATTTAGAGTTTCTTCCTCAGACGTTGTCCAAACTGCGTTTACTGTGAGGCAGCTCCGAGATTGTGGATCTTTCGAGAGTATTTTTTTCAATCTGTAGGCGTCCGAAATTGTCTCCATGTTAATGCCGAAGGGTTTCCAAGACAGCCTTTGTTCTTTTCTCAGGGTTTGTTTGTACACTCTGAGTGAATCTTTATATAGGCTCCAGTCTCTGTCGTTAACAATTGACTACATCGGGGCAAACGTAAATTCCACAAATGACACCACAGTGAAGATCCGGCATAGAGTCGCCCTTGGCAACCGCTGCTACTTCGGCTTGTCCAAGCAACTGGGGTCAAAACTCCTCACTCGAAAGACCAAAGTCATGCCTTACAAAACGCTCATACTGCCAGTTTTTCTGTACGGAGCCGAAAGCTGGACGGCAGAGCTGATTTTGGGTTCTTTCGAAAGAAAAATTCTGCGCCGGATATTTGGTCCTGTCTGTGAGGAAGGGGAATGGAGAAGAAGACACAACCGCGAACTCTACGAGCTGTACAAAGATGTGGATGTAGTCCGGAAGGTAAGGACCCGTCGACTACACTGGCTCGGCCACATCGAGCGCATGGACATCAACGCTCCAGCTAAGAGGGTCTTCGACTCCGAGCCTCCTGGTTAGAGAAGAAGAGGATGACCGAACCTCTAGTATAAAGACCAAGTAATCGCGGATATAAGACATCTTGGTGTTGATAATTGGAAGCAGCGTGCCCGGGACCGTCAAGGATGAAAGGCAGCTATAGCTCAGGTCCAGATCCTCCACGGATCGCTGGCCTGATAAGTAAGTTGTGGTTGTTTCGGAGGTTGTAGTTTTTTTATAGTTGCGGCTTATTAGGCCGTATCACAACCTGCTTTTTCGCGCAGAGGCTCGCCATTCGCCCTTCTTACTTACTTACTTATCAGGCCTGCGATCCATGGAGGATCTGAGCCTGAGCTATAGCTGCCTTCCATCCTTGACGGTCCCGGGCACGCTGCTTCCAGTTGTCAAGACCAAGATGTTTTATATCCGCGATTACTTGGTCTTTATACCGGAGGTTCGGTCTTCCTCTTCTTCTCGAACCAGAAGGCTCGGAGACCCTCTTAGCTGGAGCGTTGATGTCCATGCGCTTGATGTGGCCGAGCCAGTGTAATCGACGGATCCTTGCCTTCCGGACTACATCCACATCTTGGTACAGCCCGTAGAGTTCGCGGTTGTGTCTTCTTCTCCATTCACCTTCCTCACAGACAGGACCAAATATCCGGTGCAGAATTTTTCTTTCGAAAGAAGCCAAAATCAGCTCCGCTGTCCTGCTTATCGTCCAGCTTTCGGCTCCGTACAGCAAGACTGGCAGAATGAGCGTTTTGTAAGGCATGACTTTGGTCTTTCGAGTGAGGAGTTTTGACCCTAGTTGTTTGGACAAGCCGAAGTAGCAGCGGTTGCCTAGGGCGATTCTATGCCGGATCTCCACTGTGGTGTCATTTGTGGAATATACGTTTGCCCCGAGGTAGACAAACTCCTTAACTACCTCGAATTTGTAGCTGTCAATTGTTATATTTTGTCCCAGGTGGTGAGCGACGGATTGGTTTTTGCTCGACAGCATGTATTTCGTTTTGTCCTCATTGATCTTAAGACCAACTCGTTTCGCCTGTTCTTCAATCGGCGTGAATGCTTCCACAATGCAACGGCGGGAACACGCGATGATGTCGATATCATCCGCGTATCCTAACAGCTGGATGGACTTGTAAAAGATAGTGCTTTCCCTGTTGACGCCTGCCCGTCGCACCATCTGTTCCAGCACCAGGTTGAAGAAGTCACATGACAGCGCATCTCCTTGCCGAAATCCGGTGCATTTTTCGAATGGTTCCGAGGTCCTAGAACCGAATTGCACGGTGCATCGCGTGCGACACAACTGGATCAGTTTTACCGGGATCCCGAATTCGGCCATCGCACCAAACAGTTACGGTGAATGCTGTCGTATGCGGCTTTGAAATCGATGAAATGATGGTGTGTATCGAAGGATTTATCGAAGTGTGAACATTTGGTCTATAGTTGATTTGCCGGGCCGGAAGCCTCACTGGTAGCTGCCGATTAGTGCGGCGCAAAATGGTTTTAGACGTTCACACAATACGCTGGACAGGATCTTGTATGCGACATTGAGCAGGGATATACCTCTATAGTTCTTGCAAAAGGTGGGATCGCCCTTTTTTGGATGGGGCATATAGAGCTGGTATTCCAGTCGTCGGGCATGCTTTCATCTTCCCAAATTCTGCAGATGATCTGGTGCATGCTTCCTACCAGAACATCGCCGTCAGCCTTGAAGAGCTCTGATGGCAAGCCATCTGAGCCTGCGGCCTTGTTGTTCTTCAGCTTCTGAATAGCTGTGCCGACTTCTTCGATGCTGAGTGGGAGGACTACTTCAGCGGCTGGAGTTGGGATTTCCTCGGTCCCTACCACTCTCACTTGGTCATGCTCGTTAAGCAGCTGCTGGAAGTGCTGCTTAAATACATCCACTATTCCCTGCGGGTCGGTGACAAGATTACCCTCGCAGTTTCGAAGAGCCTGTGTGCCCTTTTTGAAGCCTCCTGCAAGGCCTTTGGCTTTCTTGTAAAAGGCTTGTGTTTTATGTTTATCCCTAGACTCCTCGATATCCTTGAGCTGGGAGGCTGCGAAGATTCTTTTCTTTTGTCGCAGTAGTTTCTTCTCCTCCCTTCTTCTGGCTCGGTACTCTTCTTGCGCTGCCCTGGTTTTCCTCTGCAGCGCCTTTTGGTACCCCTCGTCGGTTGCTGCCTTTTTCTGCTCACACTCGCCATCATACCACGGGTTTCTTGTCGGGGGTGGTAGGTATCCTAAGGTGGTTTCGGCTGATTCCTGAATGGCTGAGCGGCAACGCAGCCACATATTATTGGCATTTGTGTTCGACGTAGACATACCGTAGAGTCTTTCGCTCAGCTGCTTCCTGTAGACTCTGGCAACCTCCGGTGTACTCAGGCGCCCAATGTCGAACCTCCTCCTGATGGGCTGGTGCAGCTTTCTGACATTGGACAGTCGAGCTCTGAATCTTGCTGCTACGAGGAAGTGGTCAGAGTCGACATTTGCCCCTCTGAATGTTCGCACATCCAGGATATCCAGGATGTTTGACGACCATTCGCCCTTCCCCGTCTGTAATTTCCATCAGACGGAATCTCCAGATGGCACCACAAGGTGGTGATGGGACTTACTAGCAGTGTCGCAAGATGTTCGTCTGCGGTGGTTCTTCTCGCTTTTTAGCAGGCCAGCATCTGTCGGGTAGATGCTACCCCTACGAGGCCTTTGGTAGAATAGTCTTGCAATAAAACTCAAATTCATCCGGTTACAGTGTATAGTGAAGTGTACATCTATATTTATTGAATACTATTATTGCCATCGTTCAATTCAAGCAAAAACCATAAACACATTCAAAGGACTAACGTGTGTGTAGAAACAATATAATACCGCTATTGTCTACTGACTCCCAACAATCACTCTTACTCCTAGCTAAAGGGCGCGTTACACAGTGTGGGCAATACCATACAATATCTAAATAAATATCTGCGTTACGTACTTATACAAATATATCCTTTTCCAGTGTGTATATAGGTGTTCCTTAACTCTGCGGACGAAAGGGGATGAATGATAAAACACGAGTTTCAAGGGATCCATTCCTGAGAGTGTAATTGGATTCATGTAAATGTTTATTTCAATTAATTGCTCCTCAGTGCGTGTACTAACTAATAATCGACATCGAGTATGCATACTAGAGTGTGTGGCAGAAATTTATTGTCAATTTTCATTCAATGTTACCGGATCTGGTTTTGGGCTACCTTTTTAGCTTACGTTCCTAATAGCTTGTAACTTATCTAACACACGTGTGTATACTTGCGTGTGTGGCGTCATATCGCACCCGGACGGGCCGGTGTACTCCTTCTCTAAATGCCAATATCAAATCCTTTTCTCTTAATCAACTAGTTAACATTTATAAACATAAACGGATGACGTAGATGCATATCTGCAGTCGTAAATGTATCATAAATGCCTTGCAAGTAAATGTATCTAATTAATAAAACACTAAACAGACGTTTCATTCGGTGTGTTGGCTGTGGTTACGGATGGCTTGAAGCGTCATTGTATGTATGTCCCGGCGGACGTCGATGTTGTTTGGCTAATGTGGAATGGGTGAAGTCTTAGTGCTGTTTGAGGCCAAGTAATGATTCGGCTACGCCGAGATAGTACACCATCTGAGCGATACCGAAGAGTGGTGCAATGACAATCATTCGACAGAGGCCACCTTTGAAGAAGGCCGTCGGTCCTTCATATCGTAGTGTTTTCCTGTAAATAAAAAAAAAAAACAAGCAAACGACATAGTTCAATAGCTAGTTCGTGTGTATTGCTACTACTTACGTAACGCAGTCGAAAATGCCACGGAATTCCTTCTCGCCCTCGGCCTTCTTGAGCGCTTGCAGACGCGTCTTGACCACATCGAATGGATTAACAGCCAAGGCGGCCATCGATCCGGCAGCACAGCCAGATAGGAATGAGCACCTTTAAACAACAAGAAACCAAATAAACCTCCAATTTCCCATTCCAACTTAGATCTCTTACCAAAATACAGCCTCTCCCGATCCGTCGGACTTTCGCGGTCCCAATGCATTCAGTGTAGCAAACAATGGAAAGTACACAATCGAGAATGAGACATCTCGTAGAGCAGTAGCACCAATTCCCTTATACAGTCCAATGATACCTTTCTCCCTGAACAATTGCATGGCAATTTGCGTAGCTGAAGTCTTTGGTATTGTTTTACCGGCCAATTTGGCCTGAGCTGCAACACGTCCAGCATCTTGCATTTGGATTTTCAACAATTCCATTGGTGTTGTGACGACAATTTGAAATGCGCCAGCTAGACCACCAGCAGCCATTTGATGAGTGATCGGCAGTCTGCCATCTTTGGTAGTAAGATGATGGCGGAAAAAGTCATTCGCAGCTAGTTTGATAGCTTTCTCAGGTGTGATGAGTAGAATGTTGACGGCCGAGCCGCGGTACATGCCGAAGTAACCTTCGGCGCGATATGTTTTCCGAAAGCAGTCAAGCCTGGAACAGGAAGATAATGCCATATTAAAAGGGATCGATGATCTCACGCCTTTTTCGATTGTACAGCGGACGTGTGATAGCTACTGGTATCCACTGCTCTTACGGTCTCACGGAAATCTGGAGAAAACCCTGCCCAAGTCTAGGACGACAGGAACCAAGCTTTAAGAAAAAACAGCCAGTGCATGACTAACACATGACGACTTTCAGTCACAGAAATACCCGGAACCATCCCGGAATCTACGCTCTTATAACAAATCGCACACTGCCCCCGAAGTATTTCGTTCCCTCTCCCTTGAATTCAAAAACAAACACCTCAATCACCACTTCACCACTTTCCTCCCTCACCTTCCGCTTCCTCCTCAAAAAATTACCCCCCCCCCTTTTTTTTGGATCCACTCCTCCCTCCTTCGGTTAAACTCACCTCTAAATTAGTTGAGAAGTGCTCGCCGCCTAATGACCTAGATGACCGTTATATAATATTGAAATTGCGTGATCATCGTCTTTACGAAAATATTCGCCTGTACCTTGCTTACCTTCACGATAAGCCGGATTCAGTCTGTATTGACGGCAAAACCAAGACCAATGATATGGTTTCAATCCAAATAGAACGCCTGCCTACCGACCCGACAGCACTGAGAAAAATTTACGACCGTTTCCATGAGTGCATTAACGTCTCGACTAATACAGTTAAAGGCGACCTCTCTAGTCTCGCCACTCATACTAGCTCTAAGCGCCTTGCCTACCTCCAAAAAGCTCGCAGGGATGCCAAAAACTATTATCGTCCCTAACTCTCTCGTCCCAACCCCCCCCCCCCCCCCCTGTAGTTTTTCTCTCACTATACTACCAAAATGTAAGAGGCCTTCGTTCCAAAACCTCTACTGTCTACCTTAACTCTCTAACGCTTCCTTACGATATCTTCGCCTTAACCGAAAACCAACCTCAATCCTAGCATTCTCGACTCCGAACTCTTCTCTTCCGACTTCGACGTTTTTCGCACTGACGGTGAACGTAATAACGCACTTCCCCTTTGTCTATCCATAGCCGCCTCAATGCATCGGCTGTGGCTATTTCGAACTCTCCACCTTTTGAACTTGTCTGCGCAAAGATACCAGTCACCAAAAGCTTTATCTACATTCGTCCATCCCAACCTGCCCAAGTCTACCAGCTAGCTGTTGACACAATTGACTCTATTTTCTCAGACGCCGATCCAAGTGATGACTTCATCGTCGTGGGAGATTTCAATCTTCCATTCTTGCAATGGGCCCTTTCAGATGACGAGTGTTTCCTTGTCCCTATTAATGCTTCCCCTAACAAGGAAACTCTCTTTACTGACCGTCTTGTAGAGTCTAACCTATTTCAAGTGAGCAGTGTCACCAACAATCACGTATATCCATCTCTCTCGCCACAAACCGGCTGTTTTGGCACTTTGTGAAACACAGGTCGATGAAAAGTCTGATCCTTCGGATTTCAGTCTTCCTGGATATAGCTTAGTGCCATTATTCGTTTCTCACCGCGGTCTCGCCATCTATGTCCGTAGTGACATTGCTTACCAGGTTCTTCCACTGTATAGCCAAACATCCACCTTCGAATTTAATTCCATATGGCCTAAATCCACATTCCGTAAGCACTCCGTTCACTACTGTTTTCTTTATAGAAGCCTCAATCTAGACAGGAAAGCAACATTCGATGCATTCGACGCACTGTCTGATTCCATCCAAAGAATTGTTTCCCTGTCCCCTCGCACTGAAATCGTTTTAGCGGGCGATTTCAATGTACACAATTCTCAGTGGCTTCGACATTCTGGACAGACAACACCCGAAGGAAGGTATGTTGAAATTTTTGCTGAGTCAAATCAATTTACTCAACTTGTGAATGATCCATCGCATATCCCCGATGTTGCTGATCATCCCGCCAACACACAGGACTTGCT
The DNA here is from genome assembly GCA_951905685.1 of Eumerus sabulonum. Classification (NCBI taxonomy): domain Eukaryota; kingdom Metazoa; phylum Arthropoda; class Insecta; order Diptera; family Syrphidae; genus Eumerus; species Eumerus sabulonum. The sequence continues at coordinate 16,707,843 of OX645060.1, forward strand.
TACCGGGAAAACTCGAGCTTCTCAGGCAACCCGTCGCGTCCCCAGGTGGCGGATAGGGGAAGGCCACGTAATGTGGTAGAGTCCGCACCCCCGCGGACCAAGAGCACTTACATTCCCAAGTCAAGGTGGTTTGGAATACGTGCCGAGGACTGAATGGTGCAGGGAATACCAAAATGTGCATCGCTAACGTACGATCCTTATGTGATACCGGGTGCCCTCACATAGTAACTAGCCTTACATCTACATGGGAGCTCTGTAGATGGTTGACCATCAATTCTCGCCATACTCGTGGGACCAACACATGAATATTAAAAACAAAACACTAACAGAGTCGGAGGAAGAATATCTCCTCCGCTCACCAGTACACGAAATGGAGACAGAAGTCACAGAACCATCTCCAAATTCTGCAACCACACTCCTGTCCAACAAGACGGACAACCAAAACGCTCAGGTACCTAAAGGTCCAAGTGCCGAGGTTGCAGTGGTTAACGACGCCAAAAAGCCTCGGCAGAAATACGATTATTTCACCGGGGCCCAAAAGCGACGAATCGCCGGTCTAATCCGGGACAGGATGGAGCCCGAAGAGGCGAGACAAAAAGAAAGAGCAAGATATGCTCTCGTGCTTGCGGAAAGGGAAGCCCACAAAAACTCCGATGCGTCAAATCCCAAACGCAGCCGATCCAACGACAACTCCATTGTGCAGAATATCCGCAAGAAGAGTCGACCACACACAGAAGCACCTAACAGCTCATGTGTTGGTAATAGAAATGATCGCCTTGGGCGCGCTTGCGAAGATAAAACAAAACCCACTAAGGGAAATAGTGGAGGTGCACGAGAGCGCACGGATGCACCCGAGTCATCCTACCGGGATGCCATTGCTCGGTGCAAAGTCGCTATCATGCACTCGCAACACCCGCAAGAGACCCTAACAGACGAACAGATAAAATTAGTGAGGAAGAGCCTGCTAGTGGAAATGGACAAGGCAGATAAAGACTGTCCTGCCCTCAGATTCGAGGCCAACTCAGCCAGAAATGGATGGCTTTCCATCACCTGTCACGACATAGAAACAAAAAATTGGCTCATGTCGTCGATAGAGAAGATCAAGCCATGGAAAAACGCCTGCCTAACAAATACACGATCGATGTATTGTGGCCCCTAGGCTCGTCTGACCACTGCGTGATATAAACAAAATTATCGATCTCCCACTATCCAGTTAAAGAAAAAGCTCCTAAAAGAACACTATGGCTATACGAGAAGGCCAACTGGTGCGGCCTTAACAACTTCTTTCGGATCTTTAACTGGTCGTTGTGCTTCCTCGACAACGACGTGGACGCCGCAACTGATATTATCGTAAACATTATCCGAATCGGCATGGCAAATTTTATTCCCAGCAAGATTAAAAGCACCAGGCCTAAGCATAATACGTGGTTTGACTCGAGCTGCAAAAAGGCTATTAGGCTCAGGGAGCTAAGTTTTCGGGCCTACAAGGCAAACAGTTCTGAGGAAAACCGAAAAAAGTACATACGAGCCAGAAATGACTGCAACACCCACATTCGACGGATTAAATTCCAATCCGACCAAAAATTAAGGCGTAAAATCCTTCAATGTCCCAAAGGGAGCAAAAGTTTCTGGTCGTTTGTAAAAAACGTAAAAAACTCAACTAAGTCGTCTATACCGACGCTCATCCACAATGACATTCCAGCTGTCACCCTCTTAGACAAAGCTAACCTACTTGCTGCCCATTTCGCAACCAGTTCTCAGCTGCCAGCCTGTACTTTGTCTCCGCCTGTACTAGAGTGCGTCAATTCCACCATGGGACTAATCCACTTCCGCACTCGTACAGTCGCAAGGGTTCCTAAAGACCTCGACATACACAAATCCGCTGGTCCAGATGGTATTGCCCCAATAGTCCTGAAGAGGTGTTCTTCTACGCTGGCAAAACCACTGCGTAAGCTTTTTCAACTTTCCTACACCTCTGGGCTCTTTCCGAGTAGGTGGAAAACAGCATTTGTCCAGACTATACCCAAAAAAGGCGAATCATCTTCTCCCTCCAACTACCGACCCATTGCACTAACGTCCCTTCTTTCCAAGGTCATGGAAACGCTGATTAACCGTCAGCTTATGAAATATCTTGAATCACGGAAATTCCTTTTTTGGAGTCACACGCGCACTCAAGGCTAAGGCCTTATAACGTATTGAACGTTGTGCGAGCGAAGATAACAGGGAGAAGGAAAGTTTCGCCCAGGTTGATGTTTTGACACACAACCTGAACGGAGTCCAGTGGTTTTTGGGTCGTAGATGTTCGTTGACTACTCTCAGGGGTGGTTTGTCCTACATAGGACGAGAGCCGACCAAATTTCGCGTTGGTTATAATTCTCAGTAATTCGTTCATGCACTTTTGGAGGATGAATTTCAATTGACCATATACTGTGAGTGTTATGCCTGCAGCAGTACGTTTGGTCATTTACCATTCACAACTGTGTTGCATACTTTTTTCCGTATAGGAATTGCTTTTTCTTGACTATGAAACGAATTTGAACTATAAACCACTGCACCACGGCCACCCCCTTCACGATCCTTGAAGACAACCCTCTCTTCATTCGTTTCTCCTCATTCGTGCGACAGCATATTGGCTTCGATTCATCAACAATCTACGAGCTCGGACTACTAAGACGTTACGCCCAAGGACGGGGTCGCTTGCAGTTGAAGAACAATCGGCAGCTCAAAGGCGATTAATACTGATCGTACAACAAGAATTCTTCGGCGATGAAATCAATAAGATCAAGGAAGGACAATTAATACCAAAGGGAAGCAAAATAGCTAGACTTTCGCCAATCATGGATAAAGACGGGATTTTGCGAGTTGGTGGTCGCTTAAAACAGGCTGATTTGCCGTACTCACAACGCCGTCCAATCCTATTGCCTTCGAGCAATTTTCTGACATCGCTTATCATCCACAGTGTTCATATGAGAACTCTGCACGGAGGTCAACAGCTGATGATGACAACACTTCGAACTGAATATTAGACCATGCACCTCAAATCCAACGTCAAGGCATGCATTCATAAGTGTCTGAAGTGTTACAGGCACAAGGCATCTCAACTCCAACAAAAAATGGGTGACTTACCCGCGTTTCGAGTTAATCAGGCTCGTCCCTTCCAAAACTCGGGAGTTGATTACGCCGGACCGGTGCAATTGAAAGCATGGAAGGGCAGGTGCAGCAAAACCATGAAGGCATACATCGCCATCTTTATCTGCTGCTGCACTAAGGCAGTTCACCTCGAACTTGTGAGCGACTATAGCACACCCGCATTTCTTGCTGCTTTCAAACGCTTCACTGCGCGCCGTGGGATCTGTGCGAATCTTTATAGTGACTGTGGAACTAATTTTCAAGGAGCTGCACGAATCTTGGTGGATGAAAGGGGACACACATTCAAACACTGGACCGAGGATATCATCAAACAAGTGCAAGCCAATGGGATATCATGGCATTTCAATCCACCAGCCGCTCCACATTTCGGCGGCTTATGGGAAGCAGGAGTTAAATCTATGAAGCACCATCTAAGGCGTGTCAAAGGGCACTATCTGCTAACATTTGAGGAATACGCAACAGTTCTCTCACAGGTAGAGGCCTGTCTCAATTCTCGGCCGCTTTGCCCAATGAATGAAGACCCTGAAGACTTATCAATATTAACCCCAGGGCGTTTTCTGATTGGAAGTGCATTACACGCCGCACCTGAACGGAATTTAACCGAAATCAAGCCAAACTACCTGAACAGATGGCAACTTATACAAAGGATGCAGCAGGATTTCTGGAAGAAGTGGAAAGCTGAATATTTGACTCGTCTCCAACAGAGACCGAAATGGCTAAAGACGACTTCAGATATAAAAATAGGCAGTCTGGTGCTTCTTCCTGACGAACAAACACCACCTACCCTTTGGCGGCTTGCTCGGGTCATAGCAACACACCCTGGAGCTGATGGAATAATCCCGTCGGCAAAGCACCCAGTACGCAAATGCCGACGGCAAAACATACCAGTTGGTGAAATTCCGGGAGGCCAGAAAGTAAAAGCAGAACTTACATAGCAAATGCGATGTTTATTTGGCTCCTCCCACCAGCACGACATTAGTGTCTATGCATGTGACATCACAGCGACACGACGACAACGACACCATGGCGTCAACATCCGGGTAAAAGCTGAGCAACGGCCAAACCTGCTGTTGGCCAAAAAGCTGTAATAACAACAGCTGTTAAGAAGTTTCCTCAGGAAGGAAGTGAGGGATAAATTTACTTTAGGATCACCAGTAGAAGAGACCGGGAGTGAAATAAAGTACATATATCTAATTATAAATTCGTTTTTAGGGTTCCGTACCCAAAGGTAAAACGGAACCCTATTACTAAGACTTCGCTGTCCATCCGTCCGTCCGTCTGTCACCAGGGTGTATCTCATGAACCGTGATAGCTAGACAGTTGAAATTTTCACAGATGATGTATTTCTGTTGCCGCTACCACGACAAATACTAAAAACAGAACAAAATGAATATTTAAGGGGGGCTCCCATACAACAGACATGATTTTCATCCAAAAAATCCAGCCTGCAACCAAGATCTGTCATTTGATGACGTAACATACATAGTCTCTTTCATATTTATATATACAGATGGTACGGAACCCTTCGTGCGCGAGTCCGACTCGCACTTGGCCGGTATTTATTTATTTTCTTCGGCTTTTTTGCTGTCGGCACGTCCATCGACTTTGTTTTTTATTTTTGCTAGTATCCTTGTCGTTAAAGCGTATAACTAACCCGCAGCCATTATCGATGAATGGCACTTGCATCTCAGAAACCGAAAAGCTTTCCATCCTGGGTATGTGTGTTGCTCTTAATTGGAGCGACCACATATTCAGTGTCGCCAAGAATGCTGCGAAATGCCTAGGTTTCTTATACAGATGCAAGAAATTTTTCTCACCCTTAGATCTGGCTACAATCTATAAGGCGTTCATTCGCCCCAAATTAGAGTTTAACGCTCATGTCTGGTCCGGTGCTTCCAAGACCTCATTGCACCTACTAGACAGAATACAAAAACGAGCCATAAAACTGATAGGTGACTCCAGCATTACCAAAACATTAGACTCGCTGGAACACCGCAGGAATGTTACCTGCCTCTCCCTGTTTTATTGTTACTACCACCAAAATGCTCTAATGAAATAGCCAGTTGCATTCCGCCCCTTCAACATTTCTCCCGCAATACACGTCTCTCTAGGAATGCTCACCAATATACCCTGAAGCCCGCTTTCGGACGTACTGTCAAATATAGAGAATCTTTCATTAACCGAACCACACGAATCTGGAACTCCCTGCCGGATTCGGTTTTCCCCCCTCAATGCAACATGCAAGCATTTAAGATCAATGTCCATCGGCATCTCCTCTATTCCTCTTCCTCTCTACCTCCTGCCCGCACTGTGTCACCGACATTAGACCTTGAGTGCGCGCAAATTAAAAAAAAAAAAAAAAAAAAAAAAAAAAAAAAAAAAAAAATTGTCAAGCAAAAACCAATCCGTCGCCCACCACCTGGGACAAAATATAACAATTGACAGCTACAATTTCGAGGTAGTTAAGGAGTTTGTCTACCTCGGGGCAAACATAAATTCCACAAATGACACCACAGTGGAGATTGGCAACCGCTGCTACTTCGGCTTGTCCAAACAACTGGGGTCAAAACTCCTCACTCGAAAGACCAAAGTCATGCTTTACAAAACGCTCATTCTGCCAGTCCTGCTGTACGGAGCCGAAAGCTGAACGATAAGCAGGACAGCGGAGCTAGTTTTGGGTTCTTTCGAAAGAAAAATTCTGCGCCGGATATTTGTTCCTGTCTGTGAGGAAGGTGAATATGGAGAAAAAGACCCAACCGCGAACTTTACGAGCTGTACCAAGATGTGGATGTAGTCCGGAAGGCAAGGATCCGTCGACTACACTGGCTCGGCCACATCGAGCGCATGGACATCAACGCTCCAGCTAAAAGGGTCTTCGACTCCGGGCCTTCTGGTTCGAGAAGAAGAGGAAGACCGAACCTCCGGTATAAAGACCAAGTAATCGCAGATGTAAGACATCTTGGTCATGACAACTGGAAGCAGCGTGCCCGGGACCGTCAAGGATGGAAGGCAGCTACAGCTCAGGCTCAGATCCTCCATGGATCGCTAGCCTGATAAACAAAAACAAAGACCCAATTGAGTACCTCAACATTCAAAATAGAAATGTTGTTCATAAGTGCAACGCAAAGACCTCGGCCATTGTTTGCCGACTTGAATTACAAATATATGTCGTAACGACTAGCAACTCGCGTCGGTAGATGGTTGACTATTAATACTGGTCATAATGCCCGCATCCTATATCATCCACCGCCTCTATGTTGCTCCAACTAATCAGACAAACTTATTGAATAAATACCACTTACCGCTAACTCGCTTTCTACTTGCTTTTAATCCATTAAACCCGCAAAATTCTCTACTTAATCCCAAACGACTGTGGTCTAAACCAATTATCGCATCTGTTAAACGGCGACGCATGGTATTCCGCTGAGTGTTACTAATCAATTTACAAAACTCGTTAAATGTGGATAGATTCGACTCCAACCGCTAGATAAGATTACATTCATGCCAAACCACTTGACTGTTTGACTTGACGGCAATCAGCACCTTGCTCCGGGCGCAAGCTTGAATGTCTGCGGGTTTATTGATCTTATTTACCTCAGGCTGCTATGCGAGTAATAAGCATGTTTGGGTCATTTAAAAGGTACGTGTTATGCAATGGTAATCATATCTGATAACAGAGGTAAACAAATTAATAAAGCGCTTCGCAACAGTTTGCCTGAGCGAACTGTAAGCACTGGGATTGCGCTAGATTTTATGTTTGATTGGGTACTATGCGGAGTACAGAGAGATGCGCACAGGCAACTACACTTTTCTTCCTTTATGTGCGGTTATGAATGAGCAAGATGCCTCGGATACACGGACGGATACTCGACGACGACAACGCACGAAAAAGGAACACGATTTGCGAGTATGCTCCTGGAATGTCAGAACCCTGTACACTCCCGGAGCTGCTCATAAACTAGAAGGAATCCTCACGCAGTACAAGGTGGATATTACTGCGGTCCAGGAAATACGCTGGATAGGAAACGGTATGATTAGGAAAAAAAATTGCGACATTTATTACAGCTGTCACAAAAGGTTGCACTTACTGGGATGCGGATTTGTAGTGGGAAAGCGGTTAAGGTCGCAGGTCATCGACTTTAAACCCATAAGTGATCGCCTGGCTGTGATCCGCATCAGAGGCAGATTTTATAACATCAGCCTTATATGTGCACACGCCCCTACCGACGAGGCTGAAGACCCTATCAAGGAGGACTTCTATGACCTCCTGGACAACGCCTACGAAGCTTGTCCGGAGTACGATGTAAAAATCGTGCTCGGGGACTTCAACGCCAAAATCGGAAAGGAAAACACCCTTGGCGGAGTGATCGGAAAGCACAGCCTCCACGATACAACAACAGATAACGGCTTCCGACTCGCTGACTTTGCGACAGCTCGTAATGCGGTGATAAGTAGCACAAGATTCCCTCGCAAGCGAATCCACACAGCAACCTGGCGATCTCCGGACGGTCGAACCGCCAACCAAATCGACCATGTGCTTATTGACGCAAGGCACGCGTCTAACATCCTGGATGTGCGAACATTCAGAGGGGCAAATGTCGACTCTGACCACTTCCTCGTAGCAGCAAGATTCAGAGCTCGACTGTCCAATGTCAGAAAGCTGCACCAGCCCATCAGGAGGAGGTTCGACATTGGGCGCCTGAGCACACCGGAGGTTGCCAGAGTCTACAGGGAGCAGCTGAGCGAAAGACTCTACGGTATGCCTACGTCGAACACAAATGCCAATAACATGTGGCTGCATTGCCGCTCAGCCATTCAGGAAGTAGCCGAAACCACCTTAGGATACCTACCACCCCCGACAAGAAACCCGTGGTATGATGGCGAGTGTGACCAGAAAAAGGCAGCAACCGACGAGGCGTACCAAAAGGCGCTGCAGAGGAAAACCAGGGCAGCACAAGAAGAGTACGGAGCCAGAAGAAGGGAGGAGAAGAAACTACTGCGACAGAAGAAAAGAATCTTCGCAGCCTCCCAGCTCAAGGATATCGAGGAGTCTAGGGATAGACATAAAATACGAGCCTATTACAAGAAAGCCAAAGGCCTCGCAGGAGGCTTCAAAAAGGGCACCCTGGCTCTTCGAAACTGCGAGGGTAATCTTGTCGCCGACCCGCAGGGAATAGTGGATGTATTTAAGCAGCACTTCCAGCAGCTGCTTAACGAGCATGACCAAGAGAGAGTGGTAGGGACTGAGGAAATCCCAACTCCAGCCGCTGAAGTAGTCCTCCCACCCAGCATAGAAGAAGTCGGCACAGCTATTCAGAAGCTGAAGAACAACAAGGCCGCAGGCTCAGATGGCTTGCCATCAGAGCTCTTCAAGGCTGGCGGCGATGTTCTGGTAGGGAGCATGCACCAGATCATCTGCAGAATTTGGGAAGATGAGAGCATGCCCGACGACTGGAATACCAGCTCTATATGCCCCATCCACAAAAAAGGCGATCCTACCTCTTGCAAGAACTATAGAGGTATATCCCTGCTCAATGTCGCATACAAGATCCTGTCCAGCGTATTGTGTGAACGTCTAAAACCATTTTGCACCGCACTAATCGGCAGCTACCAGTGCGGCTTCCGGCCCGGCAAATCAACTATAGACCAAATGTTCACACTTCGACAAATCCTGGAAAAGACCAACGAGTTTCGAATCGATACGCACCATCTTTTCATCGATTTCAAGGCCGCATACGACAGCATTCATCGTGAAGAACTTTTTGGGGCGATGGCCGAATTCGGGATCCTGGTAAAACTGATCCAGTTGTGTCGCGCCACGCTAAAAAACACGCGATGCACCGTGCAACTCGGTTCTAGGACCTCGGAACCATTCGAAACATGCACCGGATTTCGGCAAGGAGATGCGCTGTCATGTGACTTCTTCAACCTGGTGCTGGAGCAGATACTGCGACGGGCTGGCGTCAACAGGGAAGGCACTATCTTTTACAAGTCCATCCAGCTGCTAGGATACGCGGATGATATCGACATCATCGCGTGTTCTCGCCGTGGCATTGTGGAAGCATTCACGGCGATTGAAGAACAGGCGAAACGAATTGGCCTTAAGATCAATGAGGACAAAACGAAATACATGCTGTCAAGCAAAAACCAATCCGTCGCTCACCACCTGGGACAAAACATAACAATTGACAGCTACAATTTCGAGGTAGTTAAGGAGTTTGTCTACCTCGGGGCAAACGTAAATTCCACAAATGACACCACAGTGGAGATCCGGCGTAGAATCGCCCTTGGCAACCGCTGCTACTTCGGCTTGTCCAAACAACTGGGGTCAAAACTCCTCACTCGAAAGACCAAAGTCATGCTTTACAAAACGCTCATTCTGCCAGTCTTGCTGTACGGAGCCGAAAGCTGGACGATAAGCAGGATAGCGGAGCTGATTTTGGGTTCTTTCGAAAGAAAAATTCTGCGCCGGATATTTGGTCCTGTCTGTGAGGAAGGTGAATGGAGAAGAAGACACAACCGCGAACTCTACGAGCTGTACCAAGATGTGGATGTAGTCCGGAAAGCAAGGACCCGTCGACTACACTGGCTCGGCCACATCGAGCGCATGGACATCAACGCTCCAGCTAAGAGGGTCTTCGACTCCGAGCCTCCTGGTTCGAGAAGAAGAGGAAGACCGAACCTCCGGTATAAAGACCAAGTAATCGCGGATGTAAGACATCTTGGTCTTGACAACTGGAAGCAGCGTGCCCGGGACCGTCAAGGATGGAAGGCAGCTATAGCTCAGGCTCAGATCCTCCATGGATCGCAGGCCTGATAAGTAAGTAAGTATGTGCGGCCCTCGGTTGGAAGGCGACTCAGCTTTAAAATATGTAAGCTCGGTTGTAAACAGGATCAATAGCGTTTAGCTTATTATTAACTTCATGGTCCAAAGGATCATGCCTAGGTCATCGGATATGCTGATGACCTAGTAGTCATTGTTACGGGCAAGTGCGAGGTCACTGCCTGTGAGCGCATGCAACTTGCGCTCCAATTCATCTCTGACTGGTGTGGCAGAGAGGGGTTATCTATTAACCCAAATAAGACAATCTTAGTCCCATTTACAAGGAGGAGAAAGGTACAACCCTGCTCAATCCTTCTAAATGGAACACACATAGGATTTTCAGAGGAGGTAAAATATCTAGGTATTGACCTAGACCGCAAACTCAACTGGAACTCCAACATGAAAAATAAACTCGTGAAAGCGACTAAGGCCATGTGGGCCTGCCGACGCACCTACGGTAAAACCTGGGGGCTTAAACCTAAGGTGGTCCATTGGTTATATACCGCGATAGTAAGGCCTATCGTTACCTACGGGTCCACCGTATGGTGGACAAAAGTTGAACAAAAAACTACTATTATTAAGCTTCAACGCCTTCAGAGACTAGCGTGTCTCGGCATCACAGGCGCTATGCCGTCCTGCCCTACGGCAGCACAAGAAGCACTCATTGGACTCGTTCCACTGCACCTTTTTATCAAAAAGGTGGCATTACGCAGTGCAATCAGAATGCTCTGCTCGGGAACAAATATGCCATGTAGACCCGCAGGCCACATGTCCATATTGCAACACTTTCCCGAGCTGGATATGATTACTACGGTCTCGGACGCATTGCCAAACACCTTCACCTTTGACAAGAGATTTGAGGTGCTGATCCCAAATCGCTCAGTATGACTGCTGAATGTCAAAGGCCTTAGATGGTACACAGATGGCTCCAAGATGGCTTCTGGCGTTGGCGCCGGCATCTTTGGACCAAAAGGTAAGATCTCGAAGGCCCTGGGAGTAAGCCCCAGCGTCTTCCAAGCTGAACTGCACGCCATCCTAACATGCGTCAACCTAAATCTCAAGACCGGCATCAGAGGAGTAACTATCAACATACTCTCTGATAGCCAAGCAGCGCTTAAAGCACTGCGGGACACTGCGGTCTGAGATATCATCTAAATAAAATTAGTCTCTCGTCTGAAACTGAGTGTCGGCTCTGTCTAGAGGACGATGAGACAGCAGAACACATACTGTGTGAGTGTGCTGCACTCTGCCATCTTAGGAAGCGCATCCTTCTCAGTGAAGTTGTGACTCCTGAGGGGATCACCTTGGCTCCTACGAGAAGCATTCTCAACTTCATTACAGAGGTTGAGAGGCTACTCGGCTAATCGGCTAGTAGGCACAATAGATCTGCAAAAGTCGCAGTGCCATATTGCTTAGAGTAGCACTAGCCCCATGTGAAACAAAAAAAAAAAAAAAAAAGGATCATGCCTACAAGGTATACTCTACGTATAGCTGAGCATCTCTATAGAACAAGTTCATTGTTTTCCAATTCATTTTCTATGAAAACTCAAGACTCATGACTTTCTGTCATAAGAGATTATCAAGGAGACTTCCTTTTGACTTTTGTTCCCTCGTCTGGTCTTATACCCCAACCTGATTATCTACCTTGTCGTGGTGTGGGGGCTTTTCACCAAAGGATAATCGCCCCTGTCATTCCCCTCACTTACCAAAATCCCATCCCACTCCATTTATCCCATCATACTCCCAACCTACCTATCCCCTCCTCATCCCCTGGGCTGGACATAAGGTGTTAATCGTACCGTGCCGAGATGTTGACCAGGCTGAGAGCCCACACCAAAAATAGCTCAGTCGCAAACGGTGTATCCGGGTACCTGGCGCCCTCCGGATCAGCCAGTCTTACCTGGGTATTGCGGATCTCTGCCCAGGTGGACACATATTTCTCCGCAACTCGTGGGTACTAAATGAATACAAACACTAAAGAAAATAATGAGTCCGGATCTCATAAAAAACTGGAAGGGGATGATAATCCCTCTACATCAAAGGCGGTAAAGACTCCGATCGGAGAATCGTCAAACTGCTCTGATAAGAAAACCAATCCATCGACCAAGGCCTATAAAGACCGGAAGGCGGCCTTGAGAATAATAAAAAGATGGGGCCACAAAATCGACTTATCAGAAAAAGACAAGGAGTCGGTAGCCTGGGCGACAGGAATCCTGGCCCAAGAAAAAGAACAAGAGGCCCAGATCGTCCACTGAGGAACCAAAGCGGGAGGCTAAGAAGGCTAGGCTGGGAACACTGGCCAAGCTATCAAAGCCCTTCGGTGAGGTTGCGAGGGAGTGCCTGACGGTCGCAATCATAGATGATTGCCCGGACGGCAAACTGACGACCGAAAAATGGAAGGATGTCGATCAAGCGCTATCGACAAACTTCCTAAAAGTCGCTAGAAAGAACCCTGGACCACCGCCCATCTGCGACGACGCTGGATGGTACCAAGGCAGGGGCAAACTGATGAACGGAGGTGGGTGGGTTATCCCGCCATGCACTAACCATTTCGTGCGGGGAGTAAAGGGAAACAGACAACGGCATCGACTTAGGATGGGCACGTGGAACGTCTCATCGCTCACAGGGAAGTATCACGAGCTGGTTGAGGAAGCTGCCAGGTATCGGCTAGTTATCGTAGGTATCTCTTCGACAAAGCAAAGAGGATATAAAACTGTGGACCTTTTGGACGGGTGGAAACTCTTCCTGTCGGGAGTTGCACCTCAAATGTCTGCACAGGCGGGAGTGGGGATACCCATAAGTCCCAGGCTGGCAGACAGGGTATTGGAGTGGATACTATTAGGAGGGAGAGTCGCGATCTTAAAACTCATGTTTAAAAGATCAACTTTGGCTCCGGTGCAGGTGTTTGCACCGAATCTAGAGTCTGAGTATGCGGCTTTCCTGGATGAAATTGATGCGGTCCTTAATAGGGTGGTTGAGATGGATTCCTATATCCTGATGGGCGACTTCAACGCCCACGTGGGTGTGGATATAACGACACGGGGGATTGTGATTGGGAGGAACGGTGATCCTCATCAAAACGCGAACGGAGAGAGGTTGTTGGATTTTTGCTGTGCAAATGGCATGTCCATTATGAACACCTTCTTTCCGCACAAAGGCATTCATAAATATACGTGGTATCGTCGGAGTCTTCCACAGAAATCGTTGATAGATTTCTTTGTGGTACTATCGTGTGTGAAACGGATGGTTTGTGACGTTCCTGTGTTGAGAGGGGCCGAACTGTCAACTGATCATCACCTGGTGTTGTGTAAGCTGTATCTTATTGATAGAGTACCTCGTCTGCTAAGGCGGGAACCAAGAGTGGTTACACGCATACGGTGGAAGAAACTACAGAGCAGTGAGGTGCGGCAACACTTCGCACGACACATATCCGAAAGGTTTGGGCAAATTCCAACTGTTCCATCGCATGTAGAGGAAGAATGGTGACTATTTTCAACAGCTGTCATTGCTTCTGCACGTGATGTTTGTGGAGAGAAGCGGCTTGGTGTGGCGGCTGATGGTGAGTAAAGAACTGTTTGGTTTAAAACACCCGGAGTTCAATAAGCCATCAGAGAGAAGAAGAAGGCCTACAGAGACTGGGTTCTCTTGGGGGACTCTGCTTCTCGTGACCGATACACTGTGGCGCGAAGAACTTGCAAATTTGCTGTGCGAGCAGAGAAAGAGCAGTCCTGGAAGGAGTTCGGCGAGAAGTTGGAAGCCGACCATAGATCTGCGAAAAAGGTGTTCTGGCAAACCATTCGCCGGCTCAGAGGAAGGAAATTCAACATCATCGAAGGAGTTAAATCCAAAGATGATGTGTTCCTTTCCAATGAGATGGACATCATACGCAGATGGAGCGAGCACTTTTCGGAGCTGCTCAAACCCGAACAGGGCACTGAGGGGGACAGACCTATAGTCTTGCGTGTGGCGGAGAATAGTCTAACGGTGGAGGAAGTCATTTTAGCGATTGAATCGCTAAAAGTTGGCAAATCCGCCGGTGTGGATGAAGTTCGGCCAGAAATGCTTAAGGCAGTGGGTAAAGAGGGAGTATTAGGGCTCTCTCTCGTGTCATTAAGGTGGCTTGGGAATGCGATTGGCAAACTGGGGTGATTGTTCCTCTTTTCAAAAAGTGGGATAAAAAAAGAGTGCTCCAACTATAGGGCATATTTCTTTTAAGTGTCCCCGGTAAAGTCTACGCTAAGGTGTTGGAGGCGCGTTCTAGAGCTATGGTCGAATCCAGGATAGGAGATGAACAGGGCGGGTTTCGTCACGGCAGAAGTAAAACCGACCAGCTTTTCACACTAAGAATGGTACTCGAGAAGGCTTGGGAGTATGCCAAACCAATCTACAGCTGCTTTGTAGATTTGGAAAAGGCGAGTTCCTCGAGGTAAACTCTGGAGTGTTCTGCAGGAGTATGGGATTGATGGTCCTCTGTTGAGGGCCATTCAGTCTCTATACACAAACTGTATCAGCTGCGTTCGGGTTAACGGTAGTAAATCAACACCTTTCACCGTAGGCGTTGGACTTCGCCAAGGGTGCGTCTTGTCACCTCTCCTTTTCATTATATATATGGACTGGATGTTGCAGCGCAGTCGAGGCGAGGAGTGTTTCACATTGGGAGAGTTGAGGATAAGTCATCTTCTTTTTGCAGATGACTTAGTTGTCCTCACATCCTCTCAGATGGAACTTCAGCGCGCGCTAGACAGGTTTGTGGCCGTATGTGCTGATGCTGGAATGAGGGTTAACGTGGACAAATCCGAGGTTATGGTTATTTCCAGAACACCTGTCCAATGCACTCTACATGTTAGTGGAGTCCAGTGGAAGCAGGCGGAGAAGTTTAAGTATCTCGGGGTCTTCTTCACGAGTGATGAGAGGAGTAATACTGAGCTTTCCTGCAGGATTGGCCAAGCTGTGTCAACAGCTTGGAAGATCTGTAATCAGGAAGACCGAGCTTGGTGTCAAAAGCCAAGTTAGCGGTCATGAAATTTGGGTATTGAACGAAAGAATAAGATCGCGAATACAAGCTGCCGAAATGAGATTTCTTCGTGCTGTTGTGGGAGTTACTCGCCGGGATAGGGTGAGAAACACGGCAGTGTGCGGGGAGCTCAATGTTGAGCAGTTGCTTCTCCGAACGGAAAGGGCTATGCTTCGATGGTTTGGTCACGTGAGACGAATGTCGCCATCATTACGACTTCCGAAGCGTGCCTTGGATGCAATACCATCAGGCAGGCGACCGCTTGGCAGACCCAGGACGAGGTGGTTGGACCAAGTCCAAAAACTCGCCTGGGTGCGCTTGGGCATAGCTCCTGATGAGTTAGAGTCGATGACGGAGGATCGAGAGGCTTGGAAATCCCGCGTGCGCGTATTACCCCCGCGACTCTTTTAGTGGAACATGCGGGTCCCTGAAAATGTATGTATGTGTAAGGCAAAAGCGTTTTTCCTTTTATAAACAGTTGCTTGGCTGCCTGTTGAGCGTTTGCTGTCTTTGGACAGCACAAAACGCGGTGGAGAGCGTAGTAAAGCGGCATTGTCGCGAGCCAGTGTTCGCTGGGTTGTTTTGGGTGAGGTTTTGTTAACCCATATCCTTTGAGGTAAATTAGTCTTCATTTAGAGTGGGACAGTAATGATGCCTTTGGGAGCATTAAAACCGAATCGGCATAATTCTGTCACTGTTCGCTTTGACCTTGAGATAGGTAAGAACTCCGTCCACCTTGAATCGTTCAGCAACATAATCGAGAATTGTGGCTTTTAGACCATAATGGGACGCTAGCAAAGTATTTGCGGACTAAGGATAGATTAGGTTAGATATATGGGTGCCCTATTGACGGAAAGTCAAGGCTCACGTAGACTACGTTGAGTCCATTGTGCCCACTTGTTTTGTTTAACCCGTTAATACCTAGACATTACCTGCCTCTTCTAGTCCCGAAAGGAAGTATCTTCCCAGGAAAATATTCCTTTTTTGGGCTAGCGCCGGGCATTCGCACAGCACGTGACGAATGGATTCAATTTCCTCTTCGTCCCTGCAGCTTCTGCAGAAGTCATTGTAGGGCTGGCCTAGTCGGGCTGCATGGTAGGATAGCATGCAGTGCCCGGTGAGGGCACCGATTGCCAGTCGAACATTCCCACGATTGAACTCCAGCAGATTTTCCGTTCTTTTCTTATCATAGACGGGCCAAGTCGATCTCGCCGTTGCGCATGTATCTAAGCGACACCATCGCTTATAGCTCCGTCTGTATCTCCCAGTAGAGCGCACTGAGTGGTGCTTTGGCCTCAGCTGAGATCTACGCAATGTTAGCACTTAATCCCACCCTAGCCAGCTCGTCCGCCCTCTCGTTTCCGGAGATATTCATATGACCAGGTACCCAGCAAAGGGTCACCTCATTTACATTAGATATCTCTTCCTTGCCGAGTTTGACGAGTTTGGATCTTATCCATGCTGCCTGCAGAGCCTTAATGGCTGCCTGACTGTCAACATAGATGCTGATCCTTTTTCCTGAGATATTCTCTTTGCTGATTAGGACTACCGCCTGCTTGATAGCGAAGACCTCAGCTTGGAAGACACTGCATCGATCATCGAGCCTGTAGGAGCGATGGATATCCCGAGACTCAAAGTAGACTCCGGCACCTGTGCTAACATCCATTTTGGATCCGTCGGTGTAGAGTGCCAGTTCACTTTTCGTGCGTACCAAATCACTGGCCCACTCCTCCCTGGAGGGAATTCTAATAGAGAATCTCCTCTCCCAGGAAGGAAGTCGGGTGACATAGTCCGTTACGGTTCTGAATCTCGAGACGGCCCATCGATCCAAGACTGATGCATGTCCGTGAGGACTCCTTTTCCAGAGACCGGATTCCTGTAGTCTTAGCGTAGTTCTGGTTGCGGCGCTCTCGCAGTATATGTCCAGGGGTAGGAGGTTCAGCATGACTTCAAGAGCCGCCGTTGGTGTGGATTTCATAGATCCCGTCATCGCCAGACAGCCTGCCCTTTGAACCTTTGACACACTCTGAAGATGACACTTTTTCTCAAGCGCCTTCCACCAGACAACCGAGCCATAGACTAGGATAGGTCTTACCACCGCAGTGTACAACCAATGTACTAACCTCGGTTTGAGGCCCCATGTCTTTCCAAAGGTTACCTTGCACGAATATAGTACCACGTAGGCCTTTTTGATTCTTTCCTCAATATTTTCTCTCCAACTAAGTTTGGAGAGAGGAAGCCCTGGAACTTCTCCTAAGCGCACACTTCCCAGGTAGTAGTGACTCGGATATGACACCTCCTCGGGTCAATCAGCCAACGACACCCTCCCTCGAGCGTGCTCCTGACCTGGCCAACTACAACAACGTCCTTTGGGCCATAAAGAGCTTTGAATCCTATAAGTCTCCGGGACCGGATGGGATCATACCAGCTGAGCTCCAGCAGGTAGCAGATATCATCCTCCCCTGGCTTGTGGTTATATACAATAGTTGCCTCTCCCTTTCCTATATCCCCAGCAAGTGGAAGGTAGCCAAAGTCATTTTCATACCCAAGGCAGGCAAAAAGCTCCCACACGTATGTAAATGACCTAAGGCCTATTAGTCTCACTTCTTTTCTATTAAAAACTCTAGAGAAGATTTTGGACGTACACATCCGGTACAGCTGCATCTCAGGAAGGCTGTCGGATAACCAACATGCCTACAACAAAGGCAAATCGGTGGAAACAGTACTCCACTCATTGAACAGTAAAATAGAAAGGTCTCTGGAAAATAAACAAAACACTCTAGTCGCCTTTCTCGACATTGAGGGCGGCTTTAACAATGTTGAACCATGGGCCGTCATCAAGGCGCTGTCTGATCTGGGTGTTACGGGATCAGTGATAGAACTGGTACGACAGCTGCTAATACAAAGAGTGCCGTCTCAACCAGAATGGTCAGCAAAGGTACACCACAGGGTGGAGTACTCTCCCCTCTCCTCTGGAACGTGGTGGTCAACGAACTACTGCTGATGCTGGAACAGGAAGCGTACGCTGTGATCGCCTATGCGGATGACATTGCTATTGCCGTCACAGGAAAATTTCCAAGCACTCTATGCCACCTTATGCAGAGTGCTCTACATACAGTAGAAACCTGGACACGGTACTGTGGACTTGGGGTGAACCCAAAGAAGACTAACAAATATAAAACTCCGCCCCTCAACCCCCCGAGGCTGGGTGGAACTCAACTAACAATCAAAGAACAGGCTAAATATCTAGGCCTAGTCCTTGACAGGAGGCTGAATTGGAAACCAAACATTCTTGATCGGGTCAAGAAAGCAACTGTTGCCCTCTACAGCTGTAAGAAAGTAGTGGGCAGGAGGTGGGGTCTCCAACCAAGCATTATGTACTGGCTTTACACAGCAGTCATAAGGCCTATCCTCCTGTATGGCGTCGTAGTCTGGTGGACTGCTCTGGACAAAGCAGTCAATCGAAACTTTCTGGGGAAGGTACAAAGATCGGCCAGCTTATATATAAGCGGAGCGATCAGATCAACCCCCACGGAGGCCTTCAATGTTCTACTACATCCTCCACCATTAAACCTTTTCAGCAAGCAAGTTGCTGCATGCATGGCCCTAAGGATGAGGAGCATAAGAAAATGGCCCACATCTCAAAAAGGCCACACCTCTATTCTAAAACACTTCAAAGTACCCATGGACACTGACTACATCAACCCGCAGAGTGTGTTCACCCGAAGTTGTCTTTCCATCCAGGGAGGAATGGGCTGAAGGGAAAGTCATACCAAAGGACTCGATCTCCCTCTATACCGACGGCTCTAAGATGGAGTCGGGTGTAGGCAGTGGGGTCTACTCCAAGGATTTTAACCTCAACCTATCATTTAGACTCCCAAATTACTGTAGTGTGTTTCAGGCAGAAATAACTGCGATAACGGAGGCCCTGGCATGGCTCAGGATCAATGTAATATCCACAAAGGATGTTATCATTTGCACGGATAGCCAATCTGCGATAAGATCCCTGGCAGCGGTAACCCACAAATCAAAAACATTCATTAACTGTCGCCTATCTCTAGATGAGATGGCTGAACAGTTCAACATTAAAACACTGTGGGTTCCCGGGCATAGGGATATTTCAGGAAACTGCGCGGCCGACGAAACTCGCAAAGTGGTCAAGCACACTCAGCCTACCTACCCTCGGGTACCTAGAAACACCAATAAGTACGGTAAAGCACATGATAAAGCTTCAAACCATAGAGGAGACCAATCTCCAATTGAATGAGAGCAATATCGGCTTTATCACCAAACAATTGTGGCCTAAGTTAAACTTAGGACGAACCAGGGACCTGGTGGCAACCAAAAGGGCAACCTTAAGCACTCTAGTGGGTATCATTACAGGTCACTTCTTCTTTCTTTTGGTGGCGTTACAGCCCATGAAGGACCAGAGCCAAGCTTCTCTTCAATCACCCATGGTGTGTGTGATTTATTTTTCCCACAGGTGAAAGGGACCTACAGTTTAATGCCGATTCCGAACGGCGTGGGTCGAGAAGCTCTTTCCAGGCAAGTTATACTACGGAGGGTTTTGCCAGTACCCCGCCGAGGAGGGACGCCGCGAAATAAACATTCGATAGCGTTGGTGTTATCGGGATTCGAACTCGCTCATCGTGCGTCAGAGTCCAACACACTAACCACTGCGCCACGGCGCCCTGCACTACACTACACTACACCATTGGAAAACACGCCGCCAGACTGGGGCTACCCGACAATGACTTCTTTTGCGGCTGCATGGACGAGGAGGAGGAGGAATCATTACACCACCTCCTCTGCTCATGTCCCTCTTTTGCGAATCGCAGGAGGATTTACCTCGGCGCGCCCTTCTTCGACAATCTAAGTGAGCTAGGAAACCAAAAGATAACTCAACTCCATCGCTTCATTAGAAGCACCGGTTGGTTCTCAGGTAGCGGATCAGGGTAACTTGGCCCAGGTGGTATCACAATGGGCCGGTTTCGGCCTAAGTGTGGCTTACGCCTACCACGTCAACCTAACCTAACCTAAGTTTGGAATCCAGGATTATGAGAAGATATTTGGCAGATTTTCCAGGGATCAGATCTATACCATTCATACGGGGGTAGGTGTATCTCGGTAAAGATCTTTTCCTTGTAAAGAGTACTACCTCTGTTTTCGCCGGATTCACTCCCAGACTTCGCCCCTTGACCCAGTTATCCACTAACATCAGTGCATAGCTTAGTCTATCGCTGAGGACCATAACATTGTACGAAGGTTCGAAGTCGCATAACTTTTTCGATCACTGAAAATGAATTTTGAGCCAACGGCCATTCTCCATTTGAACTGGTAATGCACGTCATTCATCTCAAATCACTTCCGCGTCTGGCTGATAAACACGACTGACCTCATTGGCAGTTCAAAAATACGAGTATTGCGATGCATTTTCCACGCTCAAATACAAAGGCGCAAGTTGCACTTTTAAGTTAGCTATAGACTTAGGGTCAAGTACGTCATCAATTCATCGCATTTCCATTTCTATTTTATTTTCAACTAAAAAGCTATAAACCTGTTAAGGCTACATATGTACTCACATGTTTTTGTACATTTTCTCTCCGTTCGGGCCGATTTGTTGGTTCTGCAGCCGCGTCTTCACCAAATCCAGTGGAAACACACATGACACACCGATGATACCGGCAATACCGCCATTGATTATCTTCGGCAGGAGCCTGTAAATCAAAGAAAAAGTAATATATTGGAAACGATCTCGACTCGTGATAGGCATGCTACAGAATGGGTACTTTGCCAGCGCAGTTCACCACATTCGATCAGGGGTTAGATGGTTGAGATGCTTAAGCAATGCGACATCAACAAACAGACCATTGAAAGCCATTCAATGGACCGCTGTCTGACTGAAGCACGCGACGCAACATTCATTTAAATCAAATTCCTATCGCGCGTAGCGGGCGGCATGCCAAGACATTGGCTTACAGCCCAGCCCACTGTGCAAGTTGTAAACAAAACAAAAATAAATAATGAAATCGTTATGGACTGAATGGCATGAAGACATGAAAACGCGTTTATTTATAAATCGAAAATGCGCCGACATTGGGAACGCAGATGAATGGATTAAGATATATTTGGTTGGAGCAATACTTACGCAAATTGCTGCGGCTTCTGCGACAGTTGTTGGGAGGACATTCTGAAAAGAAAAACAAAAAAGATGGGTTTGTCTAGATAGCATTTGATCATAATAAATAAGAGCAGCCCGAGCAGGCACTGTACAATAATAGACTCATAAAAACCTTGAACTGAATGATGTTGTTCTGTTGAATGGGCTGTTGTGTCGTTTGCCAGGAAATACACCATTGCAAAGGACGATCTAAGTATGTCACCCCGGCAACCAACACCGCAAATTAGCGATCGATTTCGTTTCATTTAAGTGCGTCAACAGCATCTGATAGACTAGCGTCAACGAGACACAGCTCCGTTTGCTTCCCACTCGAATGTTGGATTTATGTAGTTTAAACAGGAAAGCGACAGTGTTGTTGAGCCTAATTCTGTTGTGTTTATGGTAATTAATTATAAAAAAAAATATTTTACCGCAGCGGGAAGTGTTTTTGGAATCGGAGACGACTGTTCTATTTTGAGCTGGGAGCGAAACTTATCGCAAGCATTAGAAAGGCTTAGGACCTTGTGGATGTTAGGTCAACAGACCACGTGCAGCCGAACAACTTGCGGAGGCCATAGGCCAGGAAGAACGATGGGATGAACCGGGCAAAAAGTAGATGAGGAACTGTAACATCTATTACGGCGACTGCTACAAGGAGAGAAGGCATCACTTTTCGGATGCGGATTTGTTATTAGAGGTAGACTTAGGCGAAAAGTCTTAAGCTTTAAGCATGTCAGCGGACGCCTCATAACAATTCGCATTAAATTCGCCTGCATAAGCCTAATTTGCGCTCACACTCCTACCAAGGACATGGATGACGTTTTCAGTAAAATTTAAAATGTTTTATTTTATTAAATAGCTAAGGATTGGTAATAAAAGTAAATTCAGTTTTGTTCAATCAAGAAATTAGGCACACAAATCGTTGAACTACACTTTTCTCTGACTCCACCCGTATCTATCTGTCTCTTCCTCTTTCCAATATGTCAGTTCTTCAACTTCCTTCTTTTTTACGATTGACAGACGTCAATCGTTCACCGGGTGTTCCTATAAAATCGGCCATCCTGCAACATTCCTCGGCCTCGAGGAATGGTCAACCCCTTAACATCTTTCTTATTCTATTCAGCTGTTTATTCTTAGTCATCTTCATCGTTACTTTCGTCATTGGATTCATCTTCGTCTTCATTATTGTCGTCGTCACCTTTACCATCTTCACGTAACCATCTTCTTTGTTTTGTCTGGGTCTTCATCTTGGATTTACTAGGACATCAGGGTTTCTCGTCACATTTGTTATTAAAGTTCTTGAACGTCAGGTGTTTTTGGCATTGTCGCATTTGTTTATGTGTCCATCAGGTATTTTTGTATTACAGATAGCTCAAGTCACTAACAGATGTTTCTTCTTCAGAGGTTTCATCATCTTCACCGCTCCAGGGCTTCATATGGTCCGCTGAGGTCGTTGTCGTTCTCGGTCCCCCTTGGTTCCCAATCTTACGAACTCTGTAGCGTTCATTTGGCGAAACATGTGTGATACGATAAGGTCCCATATATTTCGGATATAGTTTTAAACCAGGGCCAAATTGAGTGCGCTTAACCGCAACCAAGTCGTTTACAGCATATTGGCGAGCGGCTTTCCGTTTCTTGTTGTAGTCACGAGCGTTCTCTTCTTGAACCAAACGTATACCCTCGCGGGCATCTTCTCTTACACAGTTACGGTCCTCATCAAAAGCCTTTAGGATTTCCTCGTCTATATACCTTTTAATATTAGCATCGGTCCTTGTCTTCATCTTAATCAAACAGATCGTTGATAGCTAGAGTTCATCAGCATTTGAAGTTTAAAAGTGTAACGATACCACTTGCATGGATCCTCAATGGAAAGCTTGGTCAACACTCCAATAATGGTCCTGTTGATTCGTTCCACCTGGCCATTTGCACATGGCACACCGGTCGTCGTAAGTAAATGTTGAATTCCTTCCATCTCACAATATTCTGCGAAGTTACTAGAGGTGAAGGTCGTACCGCGATCTGAGATGATTCTGGATGGATTCCCAAAGATGGCCTTTTGTTGTTCCAGCTTACTGATCACTTCCGCTGTTGATGTCGACTTGCAGGGGTAGATCCAAACGAATTTGGAGAACGCATCCACCACGCAGAAAATGTACCTATAGTTTTTGTTGGTAGAACTTAAGGGACCAAGGTGATCTACATGGTATGTGTCAAGAGGATGCTCAAACTTGGGTATCGAATGTAGGTAACCCTCTTGTTTACCAGCTTTTCGGTCACTCAGAATACGACGGACACAGTTTCTCCTCACAGCGTCGATTCGATTACGTAGATTTTGGATGAAGTACTCCTTGCACAAAATTTCTTCTGTTTTTTTGGCGCCGAAATGACCTTCTTCATGCATTGATTTGATAACATCTCTGGCCATTCCTTTGGGGATGCAAAGTAGCTTGTTCCCATTGCCGTCATCCTTATAAAGTATGTTATGTTCGACAAAGAAACCATCGTAGGGTCCACTCTCGAGACCTCTCTTAATTGCTTTGAAACACTCGTCTCCTTCTTGTGCCAATTGAATGCGGGAAAGGAATTGACTTGAGATGATCATACTGGTGAAATTCCGGCTGAGAGCATCCACATGTTTCATCCTACAGCCAGGGCGATGTTCTAATGTGTAATTGTAATCTTGGAGTAGTAGAGCCCAACCCGCGACTCTTGGAGGAACGTCCTTCTTTTCCATTTTTGCCGTGAAAGCCGCGCAGTCAGTTACAATTTTAAAGTTGATGCCAAGTAAATAAGTACGCAATTTCTTTAGAGCGCTGACAATGGCTAACACCTCCAATTCGTAGCTGCAGTATCGTTCTTGCGCGGGGCTGGACTTCTTGCTAAAGAAATAAACTGGGTGAAACTTTCCGTCATCGTATTTCTGCATCAAAATTGCCCCAAAGCCCCACTTAGATGCATCCGTATGTAGTTCAGTTTCGGCGTGTGGAGAATATAACTTAAGGACGGGTTTGGAAACCAAAACGTGTTTAAGCTGCTCAAATGCAGTCTTCTCAGGAAGTCCAAACTTAAAATGTTGATCCTTCTTTAAAAGTTGCGTCAGCGGTCTGGCAATGATGGAATAGTCCTTGACGAATTTCCGGAAATAGCCTGTGCCCAGGAAACTCTGAACCTTTGGATAGTGGCTCAGGAAAATGTTTAATTGCTGTTATTTTCAGTTCAGACGGCTGAATTGAACCTTCCGAAATTTTGTATCCCAAGTACTCTATGGTTCGACAAAGAAACTGACATTTCTGCCATTTTATTTTCAGACCATACTTCTCAGCATGAGTCAGAGTTTCTCTAAGTCGTTCCATGCACTCCTCGTCACTTTTCCCCATAATAATAAGGTCGTCTATGTATATAAGCAGGTATCCTTTCTTGATCAGGGGCTGGAATACCGTTATAATGAATTTCTGGAACACTGTCGGGGATGTGCAAAGGCCGAATGGCATTCGTAAAAACTCCCACTGTCCCGATGGAGTCACAAACGATGTGTAACGGATGCTCTCCTCGGACACATGGACATGAAAAAATCCGTTTTCAAGATCTAAGGTGCAGAAAACGTTCGCCCCGCTTAATGAATCAATCTGATCCTCAATCAATGGAAGAGGATAATGGTCTCGGACTACTTGCTTGTTGAGGCGCCTGTAATCGATACACAGACGTTTTGAGCCATCTTTCTTATTGACTAGAACCACAGGGCTAGAGTAATCTGATGCGCTGGGCCGAATGATGCCTTCATCCAACCACTTTGATACTTGGTCGTCCACGATGCGCTTCTCCAATGGAGCAAGGCGCCTAGGAGGCTGTGATATAGGGACGTCAGATCGAAGCACTAAACTCATCTTCACATTAGTTGTGTCTTCCTCTTTCGGTTCATAATTGGACACTACGGTTTAAATATCATTCTTAAAATGTATATTGCCTATGTTAAGAGCGTTCGGTGCATCTCCCATTCCAACTTGAAAAACGCAGTTGGGCATGTTTTGACATTCGCTTATAAAAACGCCGCTTTCAGCAAGATGGATGCTTTTCCCCACTAACACATCCTTACCGATGATTAAAGGTGCCTGCGTTATCGAATCGGTCATGATGTGCACATTCGCTTTGCATTCGCAGTTGTCAATTTTGAGATCAGCCTGAAAATAACCAAGTGTTTCAACACAATGTTTCGAAAGTCCTCTTACCGGCAAACATTTCTGGACCACAGGAGGTGCTCCCAGCTTAATGTAGACGTCGCTTCTAACCAACGTTAGGTCGCTTCCAGTGTCCACCAATCCCTTGACGCAGACTCCATTCACCGTAATCTCCTTCATTGCATCTGGCACGGAAAGATTGACAACGTTCGCTTTCTTTACAGGATCCTTTTTTTTTGGACAATCGGGTGCTTTATGGCCAAATTGATTGCAATTGAAGCACTTAGGTTTTCCTTCACTGCACAAGTTGCTTTTGTGACCACGTCGACCGCAATTATAATAACGTCCCTGCTTGCTGTCTGTTGATTGATGATGAGTCGTATTTGTTTTCGGCAGACTTTGTTTAAATTTAAGGTAAAGTGCCAACTTTTCTCGAAACTGTCTCATGTCCTTAGCACCATACAACATGATCTTGTTCATTGGTGTATCGTCGATTCCATCAACGACGTAAGAGATGATCGAAGAGTCTTCTATCCGACCTCTGGCTCCTATCTCGCGCATCGAAAACAAATAGTCATGAGCAGTTTCACCTTTATTTTGTCGCCGCTGTGCTAGTCTTTTGTGAACGTCTGCAACACACACTCTTTCCGAAAATTCCTCCGTCAAGAACTCTTTAAGCTCGGACCATGTTGATATTCTCGGACTTGATCTGACCGCCAACTTAGCTGAACCTTTCAGCAATCGTCTTCCAAAGAGGACGGTCTCAATATATGTCCATCCCATCGTTTGCGCCGCCTGTTCAACATCTTGTATCCAGCTACACACATCATGCTCGTCATTACCAGTGAATTCTGGGACAACCGCCGCAACATCTTCAAAGGATAAGTTGGACCTGCTCCGTAGCTTCAACATTTCGGCTTCCATGGATGTTTTAAGAAGTGACAGTTCCATTCGCAAGTTTTCTTCATCTGGACTTTCCTTCAACCCACTGCTATTCATGCTTGTTGATGCTTTCTCCTCCCTTGCAAGTATTTCCTCTTCTTTTTTCAATAAAGTTTTTTCTTTTTCAGTCAGTAAACGTAATTTTTGTTCAGCTTCTTCCTGTCTTCTTTCGATGTCTCCAAATAACAGCGAAATGTCTTTTTCAGTTTCTGCAATTCCGGTACTATTCCTCACATCTTTCGTCTTTTTTTTTTTTTTTTTTCGATACTATGACTTCTTGTTTTTTTTTTCTTTTATTTTTTTTTCTTTCTGTGTATTTGTATGTATGTCTAATCTCTTGATTGAAATTAGCTATGGCAATTATTATCGACTTTTTGTTTTAATTTTCGCAATCCCGGTTGAGCCCCCGGATTTTGTAGGAAAACAATCGTTTTCAGTAAAATTTAAAATGTTTTATTTTATTAAATAGCTAAGGATTGGTAATAAAAGTAAATTCAGTTTTGTTCAATCAAGAAATTAGGCACACAAATCGTTGAACTACACTTTTCTCTGACTCCACCCGTATCTATCTGTCTCTTCCTCTTTCCAATATGTCAGTTCTTCAACTTCCTTCTTTTTTACGATTGACAGACGTCAATCGTTCACCGGGTGTTCCTATACAAAAGACGACTTCTACGATCTCCTAGATAGAACATATGCCCAATGTCCCAATTACGATGGATGTTAAAATCGTATTGGGAGACTTTACCGCGAACTGGGCAAGGAAGTCGCTTTTGATAGGGTCTTTGGCAAGCACAGCCTGCATGACACCACATCCGAAAATGGACTTAGGCTGATAGACTTCGCAACGGGGCGAAATCTTCTTATTGCTGGCACGCGTTTCCCACATCTCAACAACCACAAGGGGACTTGGCGGTCTCCGGATCAATAAACCGTCAACCAGATTGACCACATTGCGATTGATGGCAGGCACGTATCCGATATTCTGAATGTAAGAACTTTCCGAGGAGCCAACATCGACTCGAACCACTACCTTGTGGCAGCCAGGTTACTACTACGAATATGCCTGGCTCAGAAGAATCGAGTAAGGCCAGTGGCATACAACGTCGCAATTACAATCACAAGAGACCACCAGAGCCTATGCGAATCGCGTCTGCCTCATGCTCTCGGAAAACCCTCCAACACCTGCTCAGACCGTACAACATCAATAGACCCGTTGTCAACACGCCTTAGAGATTGCTGCTTCTGAGATACTGGGTTGGAAAATGCCACCAACAAGAAAGCCAATGTTTGACCACGAATGTAGGAGGGCATACGCAGCCAATCAGTAAGCCTATCAAGAGGCGCTGCACAGAAGGACGAGAGCTGCTTTATAAGCTCATAGCTTATAAGCAGAAGAGTAGGGGAGGAGCATAAGCTTCTTAAGACAAAGAAAAAAAAGAGAGAATGAGAAGCTCGCGACCGAAAACATGCTCCGGCAGGAATGACATTCGGAGATTTTATCAACGAATAAAACAAGCGTGCCAGGGATATAGGGCCAGAACGGAAGCCTATAGGGACGAAAATGGAATGTAGTGGATTCACAGTCGGTACTAAAAATCTGGAAAGACTATTTCTGCAGACTGACGAGACAGATTCCAATGTCAGGCAGAATGACCCATTCATAGCGGACGATGATAGCAGAGAATTCCGTCCCCCTGAACTGGACGAAGTTAAGAATGCTTTTTCTAAGCCTAAGTCCAACAAAGCTGCTGGAGTAGACGAACTTACTGCCGGACTCCTTAAGGCCGCTGGGGATGACCTGGTTGGGAATATGCACCAGCTCATCTGTAAGATATGGTCAGAGTAATGCATGCCCGATGAATGGAATCTTAGTATCGTTTGCCTGATCCACAAGAAAAGAGACCCCTTTGTCTGCGCCAATCACAGAGGTATAAGTCTCCTGAATATAGCTTATAAGATCTTCCCTGCTGCACTGTGTGAACGCCTGAAACCGCTCGTTAATAAATTGATTGGTCCATATCAGTGTGGTTTCAGGTCCGGGAAGTCCACCATCCATCAAGTGCGGCAGATCCTGAAAAAATCGACGAGTTCCAGATTGACACCCCCCATCGGTTTGTCCACTTTAAGGTCGCAAACAGTAGCGTACGTAGAGGCGGGCTATACAGCGCCATGTCTAGTTTTGACATCCCTGCCAAACTCGTCAGACTGTGCAGGATGACATTGGAGGGTCGAAATTGACTTGACCGAGATCTTTAATGACAAAAAAAAGGTTTTTTGACAGGGCTTCACGACTTTTTCAACATCGCCCTTGAAAGGATTGTGCAAAACTCACTGATCAATACGAGACGCACGATGTTTTTCAAGTCCGTACAACTGCTCGCATATGCCGATGACATTGATATAACTGGACGAACTCAGCCAGATGTTATTGAGGCCTTTACGAGCATTGAGGCGGAAGCGGCTAAAATGGGACTGGCGGTAAATGAGAGCAGGGCTCCGTAGTGACACGCAGAAATGACATCAGTGCCGAAATCAGACGCAGAATAATCTCGCAGACCGCTATTTTTTTGGGCTCGGAAGACGCAGAAACATGGACCTTACCGAAAGCGGATGAGGAGGCCCTCGGTCGTTTTGAGAGAAAAATTCTGCGTACCATTTTCGGCCCGACCTGCATATGGGGAGTGGAGGAGAAAACTTAATAGTGAATTGTACAGGCTGTACAGCGACTTGAACGTAGCACGGCGTTTGCGGATCCAACGTCTGCGATGGCTGGGTCATGTAGAGCGCATGGAAATCACAAATCCGGCCCGAACGGTCTTTGAATCCCACCCTGAGGGGCGACGGGGTCGATGACGCTCAAATTTAAGGTGGTACATGCAAGTGAGTGGAAGAGTACATCAACCAACTAGGCGTGCGGCACTGAAGACTGCTGGTGAAGGACCGTGCCACTTGGAGGGGTTTTTTAAAGGAGGCTCAAGTTGGCCGCGAACTGTTGCCCCGAAGAAGAAGGAGACGTTATCAATGCTGGGATAATTGGGGTCGAACAAGATGGTCCTAGAAATATATTTTTCCCAAAGTTCCTAGGTGGAACATAGCGCCTCAATAAACATGTTATAATTTGATTTATTTAAAGCTAGGAATTTGTACTGTCGCCTTGAGCGTCCTGTTTCGACTTATCGCTTCCATGTGTTAGGTGGTCTATGGTCTCTGCGGTTGCCTTGTGGGTTCTAGTCTAGAGCTACTCTTGTGATGTGTTCATGGGGCCTACAGAGTGTATGGCCTATCCACCTCCATCCTCCATTTGCGACGACGAATTTCCAGGAGGATGAATGAACATAAGCTAATATGTTCGAGTGTATTTCTTGACGTCTCCCAAGCCTTTGAAAAAGTGTGGCACGAAGGTTTGGGATATAAACTAAGACAACTATCGAACGTTCTGGAAAACTACTTATCTAATAGACTCCTTCGTGATAAACATGGGAATGAATACTCAAATTTTAGAGCAATTATGGCTGGCGTTCCGCAGGGAAGCGTTCTTGGTCCACTGCTTTACCTGTTGTATACCAGAGACTTACCACAAACGGATGACACTACCTTGGCCACATTCGCCGATGAAACTACAATTTTGGCCACAGGAAAATCAGTCAAAGAATCAACGACTAAATTGCAATATGCCCTAAACCGTATAAGCGATTAGACAAATATTTGGCGGGTCACGCGTACATTTTACGAGTAATGCTTCTATTGTACAAACGTTTCAAAATAAAGTATTGCGAGCTGTTGTTAATGCGCCGCGGTGTATTCGAATCGACGACATTAATCGTGATTAACATTGAAAATGTCGAAATTGAAGCTAAACTTTTCGCCTGAAAACGTAGAGACCGCCTGGAAGGTCATATCAATAATTTGGCTCTTGAAATAACAGAGGAACGAAAGCTTTTGCGCCGTCTTCAAAGGACAAAGTAACTTGATTTAGCGCGATAAACCTAAACCGCACGCACTCTGCGGATTGCAGGACCTTCACTGGAAAGCTGCCTGCTAATGTGATTACCTCGAGAACTGAAAACTGCTAGATAGGCCAATTGACTTAGTTGAAGTACGAAAAAAAAAAAAAAAAAAAAAAACAAGGGTGGTGAGTGAGTCAACTCTCACACTACTATGAGCACGCGCTGTTGGTCCTCATGGTGTCTTTTGAAGATTTTCACCAACCCTCGCAAAAAACAAATGTTCCGTTCCAGTTTAGTGCAAGCGGTTTGGTTTCTATGTCCAAGGCTCTGCCGACGACATGGTGATCCTAATCAGAGACGAATTCGAAGACATAGTCTCGGAACTCCTCCAAAGGGACACAAGCTTTTTGCGAACTGGTGCATAAAGGTTACACTTAATGTCAACCCCAAAAAAGCACTATAGCCGCCTTCACCAAAAGAAGTAACAGATATTAACTCACCAAACCCACTCTCTTTGGTGAAGCGATAGAGTTCTCAAAAGAAGTCAAATACCTAGGGGTAACTCTAGGCGAATTTGAATATTTGTTCCTGTCTGTGAGGAAGGTGAATGGAGAAGAAGAAACAACCGCGAACTCTACGAGCAGTACAAAGATGTGGATGTAGTCTGGAAAGTAAAGATCCGTCGACTACACTGGCTCGGCCACATCGAGCGCATGGACATCAACGCTCCAGCTAAGAGGATCTTCCGACTCCGAGCCTTTTGGTTCGAGAAGATTAGGAAGACCGAACTTCCGGTTTAAAGACCATGTCATTGCGGATGTAAGACGAAGCAGCGTGCCCAGGACCATCAAGGATGGAAGGCAGCTATAGCTCAGGCTCAGACCCTCCATGGATTGCTGGCCTGATAAGTAAGTAAGTAACTCTCATATTACAAAGACCATTGAGAAAACCAGGATCTTTCTATAGACCAGCAAAAGTCTCACTTGCAAAAATTGGGGCACAAATCCCAAAATATCCCGCTGTCTATGTACAGCCATCTCACATACGCTGCGCCCGTCCGGTGGCACAAACCAACCAAATACCAGTACAAGCCAAGCTCAACAAACTGTAAAGACTTGCTTGTATCTGCATTACAGGGGCTATGAGAACAACTCCCCAGAGCAGCACTAGAAGTCATCCAACTGAAGGATAAAGTCATGGCCTTCGCACACAGACTCGTCACGGAGGATGACTCTAATTGCAGGCTCTTTCATCCTGACAATCTTACTGAACTAAATAGGCATGAAATCCTTAAGACATCTCACATAGACAATTATCTCCCCAGATATAACTGGAGCCAAAACTATAAAGTCACAATTCCCAACGGACACACCTGGGTACAGGAATGTCCCTCCTTCAATCGCGAATCTTACGTCTGGTAAACAGGCGGCTCCAAAACGAACGAAGGCTTTGGGGTTTGAGTATGCTTGCTTACTTTGGTGGCTTTACAGCCCATGAAGGGCCAGAGCCAAGCTTCTCTCAACCATCCATGTTGTGTGTGATTTATTCTCCACATAGGTGAAAGGGACCTACAGTTTAATGCCGCTTCCGAACGGCGTGAGTTGAGAAGCTTTTTCTTGGCAAGTATACTACGGGGGGTTTTCCCGCTGAGAAGAAACACCGCGAAATAAACATTCGATGGCGTTGGTGTTGTCTGGATCCGAACTCGCTCATCGTGCGCCAAGAGCTGGGGTATACGGAGCTAATACCGCCCTCGGAGCTGGAGTATACGGAGCTAATACCGGAACACACGGCTATCACAGCGTGGAAAGGTATAACTCCGTATTTCAAGCAGAGCTATTTGCAATCTAACTCTGCCTTAGAGGAAATATTAACAGAAACATATCAAACAAAAGCATTTATATTCTCTCTGACAGTAAGGCTGCACTTCTGGCCCTAAAGAGCTACGAAATCACTTCTAAACTGGTATGGGACTGCCTGCAACTAGTACACCAGCTGGCCAGCACAAACAGAGTTCACCTCATTTGGATACCTGGGCATAGGGGCCTTATAGGTAACGAAAAAGCAGACCTACTAGCAAGGAAAGGCTCCGTATCACCGCTCATGATGGCACGGCCCTTCAGCACCACAAAATGCTGCATAAACAGATGGTTAAGAAACACGGCCGATCACTACTGGTCACAAACGCAGTTAAGCCAAGTCGTTACTCATAACCTCTTTCCTCATAAGAACGAAACAACCCCTCATGCTTTCTAGGAGTCAGATTCGTAGTCACAGGCTTCCTTACTGGACACTGCCTAGTCAACAAACACTTCAAAACCATGGGCATTATACAAGATGACGAAGAAACGGCAGAGCACATACTGTGCCTTGTCAGTATACGTCATCGTCATTTAGGCAAGTATTATCTTGAAGCCGAAGATCTCGCTGCTAGCCCACCCAAAAGCATACTAAGTTTTATTATAAACTCAGGACTTTTGCGTGCACTGTAAGTGGGGGATATAACCAGTTTTCTAAAAAAATTTACTTAATTTGGAAAAAAAAATATTACAAATCAACGGTTACATGCACACACAGCCTCCGCGTGGCCCCCCCTAGATAGCTACCCTGGCACCCGCCCGGTAGTGAACCAATGTGTGCAGCGACCCAACCTGTTCCTGTTTCTGGGGAAAGAGGAACCTGGCCCTCCAGGTTGGGGGTTGTGCTTAGGGGTAACATCTTCTTCTTCTTTGTGGGCGCTACAGTTCGGGGTGAACCTGGGCCTCAACCAACATGCCCCTCCATCTAGCACGATCTTTCGCTAGCCTTTTCCATTGCCGCACACCCAGTTGGCTGAGGTCCCCTTCCACCTGTGTGCGCTATCTTAAGGGCGGCCGTCCTCTGCTTCTTCATCCCTCGGGGTTGGATTCAAGGACTCTTCGGGCTGGAGCTGTGGTGTCCATTCGCTCTACATGGCCCAGCCATCTTAGGCGTTGAATCCGTAGACGCCTGACTAGGCTCATGTCGCTGTACAGCCCGTAAAGTTCGAGGTTGAATCTTCTCCTCCATCCCCCGTCTGCGTTTATAGGCCCAAAAATCACACGTAAAATCTTTCTCTCGAACCGACCAAGGGCCTCCTCATCCGCTTTTGATAGTGTCCATGCTTCTGCGCCGTACAACAGGACCGGGATGATAAGGGTCTTGTATAGAGTCAACTAGGTCGTTCGGGAGAGGGCTCTATTACTCAGTTGCCTCCTGAGCCCAAAGAAACAGCGAGTGGCAAGAGTGATTCTGCGTTTGATTTCGGAACTGATGTCGTTGTTCCAGGTCACTGCGGGGCCAAGGTAGACGAAGTCCTTAACTACCTCGAACT
The DNA here is from genome assembly GCA_951905685.1 of Eumerus sabulonum. NCBI lineage: Eukaryota > Metazoa > Arthropoda > Insecta > Diptera > Syrphidae > Eumerus > Eumerus sabulonum. Next base: position 16,741,409 of record OX645060.1, read on the forward strand.
TATATCTGCCTATACAAACGTTCTGGCCGAGACGTCGGTGTTGAGCGTCCTTTTTTGATGACAGCATAGCATAGTTTTGCCCTCGTTTACCGCCAAACCAATTTTCGCCGCCTCCATCTCATTACTCGCAAACGCCTGATTGACATCTCGCTGTGATCTACCTATTATGTCAATATCGTCGGCGTATGCAAGGAGTTGCGAGGATTTGAAATAGATTGTGCCTCTTCTATTGGCCAGTGATTTTTGCACAATCATTTCCAATATGATGTTGAAGAAATCACACGACAGCGCATCGCCCTGCCTGAATCCTTTTTTGACTACAAAACTATCGGTAAGGTGTTCACCGATTCGGATGGAGTAGCAAGCGTTCTCCAAAGTCATCCTGCATAGTCTGACGAGTTTAGCAGGTATGTCAAAGGTAGACATAGCGTTGTATAGCTCCTCTAATTACGCTGTCGTATGCGGCTTTGAAGTCGACAAATAGGTGGTGAGTGTCGACTTGAAATTCATTGGTTTTCTCCAGTATCTGCCGTAGTGTGAAGATTTGGTCGATGGTGGACTTCCCTGGCCTGAATCCGCACTGATAAGGACCTATCAGCTTATTTACAAAAGGCTTCAGGCGTTCACACAAAACGCCAGAGAAGATTTTGTAGGCGATGTTAAGGAGACTTATTCCTCTGTAGTTGGCGCAGTCAGAGGAGTCTAATTTCCTGTGAATCGGGTCTACTATGCTGAGACTCCATTCCTAGGGCATGCTTTCCATGCTCCCAACCAGGTCATCCCCAGCTGCCTTGAAGAGCTCAGCAGACAGTCCGTCTGCGCCAGCAGCTTTATTCGACTTGAGCTTCGATATGGCAATCTTAACTTCGTCGAGGTCAGGGGGACAGAATTCTCTGCGGTCTCCGTCGATTAGAAATGGATCATTCTGCCTGACAGCGGTATATTGACTAACACCGTCGTAATACAGTCTGCAGAAATGGTTTATCCATATTCTCAGCATCGACTGCGGTTCTACTACTAGGTGTCCATTCTCATCCCTGCAGGCTTCCGTTCTGGCTTTAGAACCATGGCATGTTCGCTTTATCTGTTGATAAAACTTTCGAACGTCACGCCTGCAGTAACACCTCTCCAAATCCTCAATCGCGCGCTTCTCATGCTCTTTCTTCTTTCTTCTAAGAAGGGGTGACATCCCTATCACGTAAAAACCCACGTGTTCAGAAGCAACCAAAAGCCTCGGATACGGACGGATACAAAGCTGACGACCCCTGCAAATGACTAACGGACTTGAGAGTCCTTTTTTTTTTTTTTACAGTCACACGCGCACTCAAGGCTAAGGCCTTATAACGTATTGAACGTTGTGCGAGCGAAGGTAACAGGGTGAGGGAAAGTTTCGCGCAGGTTGATGTTTTGACACACAACCTGAACGGAGTGCAGTGGTTTTTGGGTCGTAGATGTTCGTTGACTACTCTCAGGGGTGGTTTGTCCTACATAGGACGAGAGCCGACCAAATTTCGCGTTGGTTATAGTTCTCAGTAATTCGTTCATGCACTTTTGGTGTTAGTATTGCATACGCAGAGGATGAATTTCAGTTGACCATATATTGTGAGTGTTATGCCTGCAGCAGTACGTTTGGTCACTTTCCATTCACAACTGTGTTGCATACTTTTGTCCGTATAGGAATTGCTTTTTCTTGGCTATGAAACGAATTTGAACTATAGACCTTCCGCTTGACGGCCGATGATGTTGACCACTGCACCACGGCCACCCCACCTGGAATGTGAGGTCCCTTAACAGACCGGGTGCAGGCGATCAATTGGAGCAAGCCCTCAACTGCTATAAAGCAGATATAGCCGCACTCCAAGAAGTGCGATGGGATGGACCAGGCAAAAAACGGATGAAAAACTGCGACATCTACTACGGGAACTGCTACAAGGAGAACAAACAGCGCCTATTCGGGTGCGGATTCGTTATTCGAGGAAGACTCCGACAAAAAGTCTTAAGCTTCCGGGATATAAGCGAACGCCTCGTAAGAATCCGCATCAAGGCTAAATTTGGAAACATTAGCTTAAAATGCGCTCACGCCCCAACGGAAGAAAAGGACGATCGACTCAAGGAAGAATTCTACGATCTCCTAGACAGAACATGTGCCCAATGCCCCAGCTACGACGCAAAAATAGTTCTAGGAGATTTTAATGCAAAACTGGGGAAAGAGGACATATTTGAGTCGATCATGGGAGAGCATAGCCTCCATAACACCACATCCGACCACGGACTTAGGCTAATCAATTTCCTAGTTGGGCGTAACCTCCTTGTAGCAAGCACGCGATTCCCCCATCTCAGCATCCACAAGGGTACCTGGCGGTCTTTTGATCAATCAACCACCAACCAGATTGATCACATTGCGATCGACGCCAGACACTCCTCCTGTATTCTCGACGTACGAACATTCCGAGGGGCCAACATCGACTCGGACCACTACCTTGTTGTAGCCAAGGTACGAATGAGGATATCAAGAATGCTTAGGAGTCGAGTAAGACTACGTAAGTTTGACGTCGGAAAGCTACAATCGCAAGAGACTGCCAGAATCTGTGTCGATCGTGTCTCCTCCAAGCTCTCTCAAAATCCGCCCACAGCAGCAGAAACAATAGAGCAGGAATGGGCGCATTGCCAGAGCGCCGTCAGAGACGCTGCGTCAGAGGTGCTGGGTTTCAAACCGCCACCACCTAGAAACCCCTGGTTCGATGAACAATGCGAACAAGCCCATGCAGCAAAACAAGAGGCATATAAAACCATGCTGCAACGACGGACGAGAGCTGCTCGCGAAATCTATGAGCAGAGGAGAAAAGAGCAACACACGCTTCTCAGAAGAAAGAAGAGAGAACACGGAAAGCGTGAGATCGAGGAGATGGAGATTAGCCTCCGCAGGAATAACGCCCGGAAGTTTTACAATAAGGTAAAACGAAGCCAGAGCGGCGGCCTGCAGGGATGAAAATGGAGAACTGGTAGTAGAGTCGCAGTCGATGCTGAGGATTTGGAAAGATCACTTCTGCAGACTGTATAACGGCGATGATAGACAAGATACAAGTAACAGAATTCAGTGCACCCGACCTAGACGAAGTCAAAATAGCGACGGCCAGTCTGCTGAGCTTGTTAAGGCGGCTGGAGATGAGCTAGTAAGGTGCATGCAACATCCCATTTGAAAGGCATGGTCGGAAGAAAGCATGCCCGACAAATGGAATCTCAGGATCATGTGCCCTGTCCATAAGAAAGGAGACCCCTATAACTGCGCCAACTATAGGGGAATAAGTCTCCTTAACATCGCATATAAGATTGAGTGAACGCCTGAAACCGTTTGTGGATAACCTGATCGGCTCTTATCAGTGTGGATTCAGGCCAGGTAAATCCACAATAGACCAAATATTTACGCTACGGCAGATCTTGTAGAAGACCCAGGCATACCAAATCGACACTCACCACCTCTTCGTCGATTTCAAGGCTGCATATGACAGCGTGTATAGAGATGAGCTATACAAAGCCATGTCTTAACATCCCTGCCAAACTCGTCCGATTGTGCAGGATGACAATGGAGAATTCTCGCTGCTCCATTAAGGTCGGTAATGGGCAAACCGAGACCTTTGATGTTAAAAAGGATTTAGGCAAGGTGACGCGCTGTCATCATTGTGCTTCAAAAGATCACGCAAGAGTCACTGGCCAACACAAGAGTAACGATTTATTTCAAGTCTACGCGATTGCTTGCGTGCGCCGACGACATTGACGTTATTGGATGGACACAGCGAGACGACAATGAGGCCTTTGTAAGCATTGAGGTAGAAGCGGCTAAGATGGGTCTCAAGGTTAATGAGGGTAAAACCAAATATTTGCTTTCATCTAAAAGAGACGGACAACACCGACGTATTGGCCAGAACGTCACCATGGGCGGATATACATAACTTTGAAGTGGTTAAGGAATTCGTCTATCTTGGCTCACTGATGACCAGCGACAACAACACCAGCGCTGAAATAAAACGCAGAATCACTCCAACCGCTGTTGCTATGGACTCAAGAGGCAATTGAGAAGTAGAGCCCTGTCTCGGAAAACCAAGGTGACACTATATAAGACCTTGACCATCCCAGTCCTCCTTTACGGCGCAGAGGCTTGGAACTTAACAAAAGCGGATGAAGATGCCCTTGGTCGTTTCGAGAGGAAAATTCCCGTTTGTTCCAACGGTGTATGGAGGAGAAGATTTAACGAAGAACTGTACGGGTTGTACAGCGACATCGGCCTGGTACGACGTCTAGGGTGGCTGGGCCATGTAGAGCGCATGGAAAATACAGCTCCGACCCGAAGAATCTTCGAATCGGCCCCGGAAGGAAGGCGCGGCAGAGGACGGCCGCATCAATGGTGGCGCACGCAGGTGGAAGGGGACCTTAACCAACTGTGCGTGCGGCGCTGGAAACAGCTGGCCAAAGACCGTGCCAGCTGGAGACGCTTGTTGGTTGAGGCCCAGGTTCACCACGGACTGTAGCGCCACCTAAGTAAGTAAGCGTACAAAAAACACTGTCTTACGCCAACTCTTGTTACATGTTCGATGAAAAAGTGAATACTACGTCGTTTAACAAAGAACAGTGGCCGGTGGTCTGGTGGTGACTCTACCCAGAACAGGTCATAGTTCTCGTTTAACCTAATCACTTACGTGAAAAGAGATTTGACGATTTCTGACAATAATTGTATACATCTTCCTGCAATCTGGTTTGGGAGGACGTGTGCTTCCCCTTACGAAAACAGAAACAAATCTACCTACGCCAAGAAAAAGGAATTCAATAAATCGATAAGCAGCAGTGTAGAGAATTAGTCCATAGGTGAATGGCCGCAAGTAACAGATTGGATAAACGCTTGACCCAAAGCCAGGCAGGGATGAATATTAATATCTGTATCGACAAACCTCCCTCCGTGTTACTAAGTTCCAAAGTGTTAATACGTCTTCGTCAATGTGTTAATTGGAACGAAACACCGCCGACTCTTATCAACCTGTTGACAAGCAGTATTACGCTTCAAGTGATATCAATGAAAATCACTTTTTCGCATGAAGTTTTATTATTCAATAAAATAAAACCTAGATCCTCACGACCACGAGGCCGGACAGGGTGTAGAGCAACAACGAGGCATCGTCAATTTAGATTTAGAAACGCTAACGATACACTTTTGCTCTGTTCACCGGTCAATTAACACGTTTAAGTGATTTCGCATTCGAATCGATTCGTTAGACGAACATGTGACGACCATGTTTGTATGCTAAACCAAGTCCATTTCCAAGGTAGTGGTCCTGCCAGGTGCTTACTTGATGCACACGGATGCTAAAAAGAACTGCAGGTCATCGGTCGAATATCCCTACTGCGGGACGAAACCAAGTTATATAACCCTGTAACCAATGGAAGAACAGTGCCTACTCATCAATAAAACACATGATTACATAGCCCTAGTCGGAGGACGTGCCCGGTTGGCAATGGGACTGGGGAACTGCAAATTACTTCGTGTATCCTCCACCTCTACACTCTCGCCAATCAATTGAGTGGATGATTATCCGCAAAAAAAAAAAATGAATCTCAACGCTTATTTGGTGTCAATGTATTGAGATCTATGCGTTCAAGGCAACAATCTCGTATAGAGAATAATTCGTGCTTACCTTAGAGATGATTTGAATCCTGTTCCAAATGTGGTTTTAGGTAACTTTTCGGTTTATTACACGATTTTCGTCGTAGTCAGGAGACTTTAGAGCACTTTGATTGATTGCCGATACCAGGGAAGACTGTCGGAAGTCGTCGTGTTAATCCAACATGCCACCGGGAGACGGGAGTCTTTCCGCGAAAACCTGAATTCGAAGGAATCGACAACGAACTGAAATGGCATTGATTAGAAAAAGAAGTCCCCTCTTGATCGCTGACAGTTGTTGATTGTGACAGGTGTCACCTGCTGAATGTGTCAGTTATCTGTGGATGGTAAGTTTCAGTGATGCCAATATATCTTCAAAATAATTGAAAAAAAATTCTAAAATTCTAAAAGTTGCCAAAATATAAGGTATTTCTTAAGAGAATCAAATAGTTGTAGTATAAGGGGACGTTAAACGACTAACAAAGGCCTCGTAGGGGTAGCATCTATCAGACGGATTCTGGCCTGCTAAAACGCGAGAAGAGCCACCGCAGTCGAACTTCTTGCGGCACTTTTAGTAAGTCCCATCCCCACCTCCAGGAGGTGCCATCTGGAAATTTCATATAGAAATTGCAGACGGGGAAGGTCCAATGGCGAGCCTCCTGCGCCAAGAGAAAAAACAAGATTAGTCGGTTGGGCTACGGCCTAGTAAGCCGTAACCGTAAAAAAAACACAAACTCCGAAACAACCACAAGCCTCGGATATAACGGACCGGATTTATGTTGACGACCCTTGCAAAAAACGAAAAAAGGACAATGATCTTCGGCTTTGTACGTGGAGTGTTAGGTCCCTAAACAGGTCACGTGCAGCCGAACAACTTGCGGACGCCCTAGACCGCTATAAAGCGGACACAACCGCCATCCAGGAAATGCGACAAGGGCGCCGTGGCGCAGTGGTTGGTGTGTTGGACTCTGGCGCAGGATGAGCGAGTTCGGATCCCGATAACACCAACGCCATCGAATTGTTATTTCGCGACGTTCCTTCTCGGCGGGGTACTGGCAAAACCCCCCGTAGTGAACTTGTCATGGAAAAGCTTCTCGACTCACGCCGTTCGGAACCGGCATAAAACTGTAGGTCCCCTTCACCTGTGTGAAAAATAAATCACACACAACATGGGTGATTGAGAGAATCTTGGCTCAGGTGCTTCATGGGCTGTAACCCCACCAAAGAAGAAGATATATTTGGTCTTGTCCCCATTTACTCTTAGACCCACTTTAGCCGCTTCTGCTTCAATGCTTGCGAAAGCCTCATTGACGTCTCGCTTTGTCCGTTCAATAACGTCAATGTCATCTGCGTAGGCAAGCATTCTGTGGACTTGAAGTAGATCGTACCATTTGTATTGACCGCAGAGTCCCGCACGATCTTTTCAAGAATGATGTTAAAGAAATCACATCACAGTGCGTCACTTTGTCCAAAACCTTTTTTAACATCGAAGGTGTCGGTTAGTTCACCTCCGACCTTAATGGAGCAGCGAGAGTTCTCAATAGTCTGACGGGTTTAGCAGGAATGTTAAAACATGACATGGCTCTGTATAGCTCGTCTCTATAAACACTGTCATACGCGGCTTTAAAGTCGACGAAAAGATGGTGCGACTTGGAATTCATGGGTCTTCTCCAAGATCTGCCGAAGTTTAAATATTTGGTCTATCGTGGATTTTCCTGGTCTGAATCAACGCTGGTAGGAACCTATCAGATTGTCCACGAACGGTTTCAGGCGCTTCCACAGTACGCAGAGAGGATCTTGTACGCAATGTTTAGGAGACTTATCCCTCTGTAATTGGCGCAGTCATATGGGTCTCCTTTCTTATGGACCGGGCAAATGATGCTGAGATTACATTCGTTGGGCATGCATTCCTCCGACCATATCTTGCAGATGAGTTGGTGCATGTTCCTAACTAGCTCATTGCCAGCTGCTTTAAATAGTTCAGCCGGAAGTCCGTCTCCTGCAGCAGCTTTATAAGACTTAAGTTTCGATATCGCTATCTTACCATCGTCGGGGCTTCTCTTTCGTCTTCGTCCATTGTGAATGGACGTTCTGCCTGACGGCGGCATTTTGACCATCATCACCGTTACATGGTCTCAGCATCGACAGTGATTCCACTACTAGTTGTCCGTACTCATCCCTGCAGGCTTCTGCCCTGACCTTATAGCCTTGGCATGTTCGTTTTACTTTTTGGTAGAACTTTCGAACATCATTCCTGCAATAACATCTCTCCATCTCCTCGATCTCGCGCTTCTCGTGCTCCTTCTGTTTCTTTTCAGAAACGTATGCTCCTCCCTTCTTTTCTGTTCATAGAGCTCGCGGGCAGCTCTCGTCCGTCGATGCAATGTGGCCATGTATGCATTCTGTTTCTCTACATGGGCCTGTCTGCACTCATCATCAAACCAGGGGTTTCTCGACGGTGGTGGCTCGAAACCGAGTACATCTGAGGCCGCCTCTCTAATGGCGTTCTGACAACGACCCCATTGCTGTTCTATGGTTTCTGCAGATTGCATCGGGACTTGAGACAGCTTGAGGGAGACTTGATCGGCAAAGGTCCTGGCGGACCTGCGATTGCAGCTTTCCGACTTTAAACTTTGGTGTTCTTATTCGACTCCGTTGATTCCGAGAAATTCGCATCCGTACCTTGGCTGCAACAAGGTAATGATCCGAGTCGATGTTGGCTCCTCGAAAGGTTCGGACAACTAGGATTCTGGAAGAGTGTGTGCAGTCGATCGCAATATGATCAATTTGATTGGTTGTCGATTGTTCGAAAGACCGCCAGGTCCCCTTATGGATGTTGAGGTGTGGGAATCGTGTACTTGCTACTACCAGATTATGTCCCGCCATAAAGTCCACTAGCCTTAGTCCTTTTTCTGAAGTGGTGTTGTGTAGGCCGTGCTTTCCAATGACCCGTTCAAAGATAGCTTCTTTACCCAGCTTCGCAATGGAATCTCCTAGAACGATTTTGGTGTCATAGCTGGGACATTTCGCATACGTTCTGCCTAGGAGATCATAGAAGTCGTCTTAATGTCGGTCATCTTTCTCCTCTGTGGGGGCGTGGACACATTATAAGCTTCTATTGCCGAGATTGGCCTTCATGCGGATAGTTACGAGGCGTTCGCTTACGTACTGGGATATTTGGAAAATTTTGGTGTAGTCAAGATAAGACAAACTCATCTGACCACGTCAACTAAAGTTCCCTAGCTCTGGTGGCTATAAGGTCCTTCAAGGTCGTTGCCTAGGAGCAACATTTTGTTGTGATGCACTGTCTCACTGCCGCCGATATAATAAAATGTTCAAGTCTATTTGATTGATCGTATACCATGACTCAATAAGCTATGCAGACCACTTATAAGTCACTCTAATCTGTTTTGGTACAAGATCGGGTTTCGGAAGAACTTGGGAGCTGAGCTCGAATGACAGTAGTACAGTAGTACAATCCGTCAGGATTGGGACCTACGCCGAACTTGTTTGATCCTATTGAGCAGGGGATCAATCCAGGGGATGTTTGAATAAGTAACATCTCTCCATCTATTTGCCTTAAATCAGTTGCTCGACTTTTGGCACAAGAACATTGCGGAGCTTGGCATATTTATATATTTTATGAACAACTTAACAAACAAACAAGCTTACAAGCTAAGACAATAAAAAGACACCCATGTTTCGTAAATTGGTCGAGTATATGTAGTTACGCTTCAGGTTTTCTCCTCAGTCTTCCCATTTTCCATCGTATCCAAGAGCGCTTTATGGTCATTATCGGTATCTGAAGTCATATATCATTCATAAATACATTTCCATCAACGTTGTCTAAATCATACGATTCTCAAACGAATATTTTCTACTTTAATCCTAGTAGACGTTCGGCAACGCCGAGGTAGTAGACCGTTTGGATGATTCCATAAAGTGGAGCAATCACACTTACCCGACAAAGGCCACCTTTGAACAAGGCTCTTACTCCCTCATATTTCAGTGTTTTTCTAATCAACAAGAAGTCAAAATCAACCAAATGAAAATGGAAATGAATTATGCAATGCTGACGTGAAACAGTCCACTATGCCAGTGAATTCCCTCTCGCCTTTAGCCTTCTTTAGTGCTTGTAGACGAGTCTTGACCACATCGAATGGGGTGACGGCTAAAGCACATGACGATCCACAAGCCAGTCCGGCCAGAGTTGAGACCCTGTTGAAACCATAGTAAGGAATACAATTACCTGGAATAATATAACAAACTTCTTACCAAAATACAGGTTCACCTGATCCATCGGATTTTCGTGGCCCAAATGTAGTTAGCCCAGAATATAGTGGGAAAAATATCATCGAAAACGGAATATCCCGTAGAGCTGTAGCACCGAAACCTCTATACAGAGTCGTGATACCTCGATCCTTAATCACTTGTCTTGCCGTCACATTCGATACTGTTTTGCCCTCTAACTGAGATTGTGCTGCAACACGTCCAGCATCTTGCATCTGGATTTTCAACAATTCCATGGGAGTTGTGATGGTAATTTGAAATACGCCAGCTATAGCACCAGCAAGCACTCGATAAGGCAGAGTCAGTGTGCCATCTGCACTAGTAAATTTATAGCAAAAGTAGTCGTTCGCAGCCAGCTTGCTAGTTTTCTCAGGAGAAACGAGTAAAATATTGACAGCCGCTCCTCGGTACATGCCGAAGTAGCCTTCGGCACGATATGTCTTCCGAAAACAATCGAATCTATTGGAGTAGTTATTTGGTAGAAACTAGTTGAAGAAGATACTAAGCCACTGGGTCGCATACTCACATGTTTTTGTACATTTTCTCTCCATTTGGGCCGATTTGTTGGTTCTGCAGCCGCGTCTTCACCAAATCCATTGGAAACACACATGACACACCAATGATAGCCGCAATACCCCCATTGATTATCTTCGGCAAAAGTCTGTGAAACGAATCCAATAAAAAAAGAAATAAAATTCCCTTGGACTGACTACATGAAAACTGTTAAGCGAATACTCACAAAAATGTATCTGGCTTCTCTGCCCTGAAAGAAAAGATAAAAATTTGTCAGGGAAATAGAATCAACTTAGCTTAAATTAGCAACATTCAGTCCCTTGGTTTCTAACCTATCCCAGCCTCTAACAACAAGACTCCTCAACCTATACAATAACATCCTCCAATGCAACCACCATCATCCCAATCTTTAAACCGAACTCTAACAAAACCCTCACTTAATCGTACAGACCCAACTTCCTCATCCTTGCTGCGCCAAAGTGCTTGACAAAATAATTTCCACAAGACTCTGGTCTGGTAGTTTGTCAGCTATAACAAACTCCTCAGTAGTCACCAAAAAAAAAGAATCCATTAACGAGACTCTACTGTTCTTAGACCACCAGATTACTGGTTCTGTAAACAGAAAAAGTCACACCTCCCTTATCTCCCTTGATTGTGTCGAAACCTTTGATAACGTCAACGACAACGTCAGCTTCAGTGTTATCACTGAGTACGAAACCATTTCCTCATTCCTCCTTCCCCCTTACACATCTTCCTTCTCGGTAGAAATGATCGCCATCCTGAGAACCCTACAACACACTAAGAATTCCATCCTCAAATTTGTCATCCGCACCAACTCCCTGTCATCGATTGACGCTGTCGTTAACATCAATAATCAAACCTATTACCCCTCCTTAATCCGCAACCTACTCAGCAGTTCCCTAGAACCAAGCTTATATGGATACCAATTCATGTGCTAGTTTCTGGGAACAAATTAGCTGACAATGCCGCCAAACAGACCTTAATAACCTCATCACTTTTCTCTCCCAACTTCAACCTAAAAGACATAAACAAACACATTGGAACCCTTTAGCACCTCCGACCGTAGCTCCTTTTCGAGAAATCATTCCAATGGTACCGGACTGCCAATAAAGACATTCATGGACTATGCCTATGAGCAAGGACACCTAATTCCATCCAAAACAGACCTTACAAAAATAACCAGACTACGACTTGGGCGCACCAAACTTACACACGAACACTACTTGGATAAGAGCAAACCCTCCACCTGCACATACTGCAACCAGTCCCGATTCAACGTCCACTATATCATCTCCGAATGTTCCGCATTCCAGATACCCAGACTCCAACTCCTTTCTAACAACGAAATCAACAATCTTCTATCTAACCCTTTCTTTCTTTCTTTTGGGGGGCGTTACAGCCCATGAAGGACCAGAGCCAAGCTTCTCTCAGTCACCCATGTTGTGTGTGATTTTTCACATGAGTGAAAGGGACCTACACATGGAGCGGGCAAAGAGAGCAAAGAAGTTGATTGCGTTAACATGGCAAACGCCAGCTTCGATCTCTGTCCCTGCTCAATCCAAGTTGACACACAGCCTCCGCGTGGCTCCCCCTGGATAACTACCCTGGCACCCGCCAGGTAGTGAACCAATGTGTGCAGCGACCCAACCCCTTGTTCCTGGGGAAAGAGGAACCTGGCCCTTCAGGTTGGGGGTTGTGCTTAGGGGTAACATCCCTATCACGTAAAAACCCACTTGTTCAGAAGCAACCACAAGCCTCGGTTACGAACGGATACAAAGCTGACGACCCCTGCAAACGACTAATGGACTTGAGAGTCTGCACCTGGAATGTGAGGTCCCTTAACAGACCGGGTGCAGGCGATCAATTAGAGCAAACCCTTAACTGCTATAAAGCAGATATAACCACGCTTCAAGAAGTGCGATGGGATGGACCAGGCAAAAGACGGATGAAAAACTGTGACATCTACTACGGGAACTGCTACAAGGAGAACAAACAGCACCTATTCGGGTGTAGATTCGTTATCCGAGGAAGCCTCCGGAATGTAAGCGAACGCCTCATTACAATAGAACAAGAATGGGCGCATTGCCAGAGTGCCGTCAGAGACGCTGCCTCAGAGGTGCTGGTTTTCAAACCGTCACCACCTAGAAACCCCTGGTTCGATGAACAATGCAAACAAGCCCATGCAGCAAAACAAGAGGCATATAAAGCCATGCTGTAACGACGGACGAGAGCTGCTCGCGAAATCTATGAGCAGAAGAGAAGAGAGGAACATACGTTTCTCAGAAGAAAGAAGAGAGAACACGGAAAGCGTGAGATCGAGGAGATGGAGAGATGCTTCCGCAGGAATGACGCCCGGAAGTTTTACAATTAGGTAAAACGAACATGCCATGGCTACAAAGCCGGAGCGGCGGCCTGCAGGGATGAAAATGGAGAACTGGTAGTAGAGTCGCAGTCGATGCTGAGGATTTGGGAAGACCACTCTGCAGACTGTATAACGGCGATGATAGACAAGATACCGCTGTCAGGCAGAACGAGCCATTCGTAATGGACGACAATGAAACAGCATTCAGTCCACCCGACCTAGACGAACTCAAAATAGCGATATCAAGACTTAAGCCTAATAAAGCCGCGGGCGCAGACTAGCGCAGAGATGAGCTGGTAAGGTGCATGCACCATCTCATTTGCAAGGTATGGTCGGAGGAAAGCATGCCCAACGAATGGAATTTCAGCATCGTTTGGCCGGTCCATAAGAAAGGAGACCCCTATAACTGCGCCAACTATAGGGGAATAAGTCTCCTTAACATCGCATATAAGATCTTCTCTGCCATATTGTGTGAACGCTTGAAACCGTTTGTGGATAACCTGATCGGCTCTTATCAGTGTGGTTTCAGGCCAGGTAAATCCACATTAGACCAAATATTTACGCTACGGCAGATCTTGGAGAAGACCCAGGAATACCAAATCGACACTCACCAGCTCTTCGTCGATTTCAAGGCTGCATATGAGAGCGTGTATAGAGATCAGCTATACAAAGCCATGTCTAGTTTTAACATCGCTGCCAAACTCGTTCGACTGTGCAGGATGACAATAGAGAATTCTTGCTGCTCCATTAAGGTCGGTAAGGAGTTAACCGGGACCTTCGATGTCGAAAAAGGATCCAGACAGGGCGACGCACAGTCGCGTGACTTTTTCAACATCATTCTTGAAAAGATCGTAGGCGATTCACTAGCCAATACAAAAGGGACGATCTGGAAGATACGAATTGGAAGAACGCAGCGAGACGTCAATGAAGCTTTTGTGAGCATTAAAGCAGAAGCGGCTGAAGTGGGTCTGAATGTAAACGAGTGAAAAACCAAATATATGCTGTTGTCAAAGAAAGACGCACAGCACCGACGTCTTGGCCAGAACGTCACTATTGGCAGCTATATCTTTGACGTAGTCAAGTATTCATCTACCTTGGCCCCCTGATAACAAGCGGCAACGACACCAGTGGCAATTGAGTAGTAGAGGCCTGTCTCGGAAAACTAAGGTCTAAAAATCCTTAATCATTCCGGTCTTCCTCAATGGCGCAGAGGCTTGGACCTTGTCAAAAGTAGATGAAGACGCCCTTGGTCGATTCGAGAGGAAGGGAGTACAACCTTCGGTCCCATTTGAGTTGACGGAGAGTGGAGGAGAAGATTCAACCACGAACTGTACGGGCTGTACAGCGACATCGGCCTAGTACGACGTCTACGGATCGAACGTCTTAGAGGGCTAGCCATGTAGACAGCACAGCTCCGGCCCGAAGAGTCTTTGACTCCAACTGATGCGGTACAGTGATCAGACGAGCCTAGAGGAGATAATATATCCCAAAGTGTATTTTTCAGGTTGTGAGGTAGGGAGCAAGTCCAGAGTGTTGGCGGTGTGACTGGCATCATCCGGGATACGGGATGGCTCCAATTTCGGCATGTGTACCTTCCTGCGGGTGTTGTCTGTCTAGAATGTTGAAGCCACTGAGAATCGTGAACATTGAAATCGCCCGCTATAACGATTTCAGTGCGAGGAAACGATTCCCACACCTCAACATCTATAAGGGGACCTGGCGGTCTTTCGATCAATCAATTGCGATCGACGGCAGACACTCCTCCAGCATCCTAGATGTCCGAACCTTTCGAGGAGCCAAAATCGTCTCGGATCATTACCTTGTTGCAGCCAAGGTACGGATACAAATTTCCCGAAATCAACGGAGTCGAGTAAGAACAATAAAATTTAACGTCGGAAAGTCGAAATCGCAGGAGATCGCCAGGGCCTTCGATCAAGTCAGCCTCAAGCTCTCTCAAGTCCCGATGCAGCCTATATAAACCATAGGACAGCAATGGAGTCGTTGTCAGAACGCCATCAAAGAGGCCGCCTCAGATATACTCGGCTTAGAGCCACCACCTTCGAGAAACCCCTGGTTTGATGATGAGTGCAGACAGGCCCATGTATTGGAACAGAATGCAGGCATGGCCACATTGCATCGACAGGCGAGAGCTGCCCGCGAGCTCTATGAATTGAAAAGGAGGGAGGAGCATGCGTTTCTGAGAAGGAAAAAGAAGGAGCACGAGAAGCGCGAGATCGAGGAGATGGAGAGATGCTATTGCAGGAACGATGTTCGAAAGTTCCACCAAAAAGTAAAACAAACATGCCAAGGCTATAAAGCTAGAGCAGAAGCCTGCAGGGATGATCACGGACAGCTAGTAGTGGAAGCACAGTCGATGCTGAGACTGTGGAAAGACCACTTCTGCAGACTATATAACGGTGATGATAGTCAAAATGCCGCCGTCAGGCAGAGCGAACTATTCACAATGGACGAAGACCAAAGAGAATCCCGTCCACCCAACCTAGACGATCTTAAGATAGCGATATTGAAACTTAAGTCTTATAAAGCTGCTGCAGGAGACGGACTTCCCGCTGAACTATTTAAAGCAGCTGGCGATGAGCTAGTTAGGAACATGCACCAACTCATCTGCAAGATATGGTCGGAAGGATGCATGCCCAATGAATGGAATCTCAGCATCGTTTGCCCGGTCCATAAGAAAGGAAACCCATATGACTGCGCCAATTACAGAGGGATAAGTCTCCTAAACATTGCGTAGAAGATCCTCTCTGCCGTACTGTGGAAGCGCCTGAAACCGTTCGTGGACAATCTGATAGGTTCCTACCAGTGTTGATTCAGACCAAGAAAATCCACGATAGACCAAATATTTAAACTACGGCAGATCTTGGAGAAGACCCATGAATTCCAGGTCGACACACACCATCTTTTCGTCGACTTTAAGGCTGATACATATGACAGTGTTTATAGAGACGAGCTATACAGAGCCATGTCTTGTTTTAACATTCCTGCCAAACTCGTCAAACTGTGCAGAATGACTAATGAGAACTCTCGCTGCTCCATTAAGGTCGGAGGTGAACTAACCGACCCCTTCGATGTTAAAAAAGGTTTTAGACAAAGTGACGCACTGTCATGTGGTTTCTTTAACATCATTCTTGAAAATATCGTGCGGGACTCTGCGGTCAATACAAGAGGTTCGATCTACTTCAAGTCTACACAATGCTTGCCTACGCAGATGACGTTGACGTTATTGAACGGACAAAGCGAGACGTCAATGAGGATTTCGCAAGCATTGAAGCAGAAGCGGCTAAAGTGGGTCTAAGAGTAAATGGGGACAAGACCAAATATATCTTCTACTTTGGTGGCGTTACAGCCCATGAAGGACCAGAGCCAAGATTCTCTCAATCACCCATGTTGTGTGTGATTTATTTTTCACACAGGTGAATGGGACCTACAGTTTTAATGCCGATTCCGAACGGCGCGAGTCGAGAAGCTTTTTCATGGCAAGTTTACTACGAGGGGTTTTGCCAGTACCCCGCCGAGGAGGAAAGTCGCGAAATAAACATTCGATGGCGTTAGTGTTATCGGGATCCGAACTCGCTAATCGTGCGTCAGAGTCCAACACACTAACCGCTGCGCCACGGCGCCCTCAGATCAAATATATGCGGTCATCAAAGAAAGACGCGCAACACCGACGTCTTAGTCAGAACGTCACCTTCGGCAGCTATATTTTTGAAGTAGACAAGGACTTCGTCTACCTTGGCTCGATAGCGACAACCAGCAATGACACCAGCGCTGAGATAAAACGCAAAATAACTCTTGCCAACCGCTGCTTCTTTTGGCTCAAGAGGCATCTGATTAGTAGAGCCCTCCCTCAAAAACTAAGGTATCCCTCTACAAAACCTTAATCATCCCGGTCCTCTTCTACGGCGCTGAGGCTTGAACCTTATCAAAAGCGGATGCGTGCAATCTTTGGTCCCGTTTGTGTAAACGGAGAGTGGAACTGTACGGGCTGTACAGCGTTATACGTTTTCGTATCCAACATCTAAGACAGTTGGGCCATGTAGAGCGAATGGACATCACCGCGCCGGCCCGAAGAGTCTTCGACACCGACCCCGAGGGACGACGCAGCAGAGTACGACCACATCTAAAGTGGCGCGCATAGGTGGAAAGGGACCTTAAACAACTGGGCGTGTGGCACTGGAAGAGGCTGGCCAAAGATCGTGCCGGTTGGAGAGGCTTGTTGGTTGAGGCCCTGGTTCACCCCGAACTGTAGCACCATCTAAGTAAGAAAGTATTAGGGAAAAATAATTATCTTAGACCAATCTGTATATGAAACGATTGCGGAGATGACTCCCAATTTCCAAAGACTCTAAATTCGTTGATAGTAGTCAATTCCGTCGAAATATATGCTTATGCCAAGCTAAGTAAAAAAACTATTAAATAAGACACAGTCATGGTAGAATGGCCAGCTAAATCGTGCGATTTGACGTCCTTAGACTATTTTTATGGGAGTCCATGCCAATAAGTCAGCCTCGAATACAAGCCCTGCAAGACCTCAATGTATTTATTATTTATGAGTGGGATACCAGCAGAAAGCTCGAAAAAAGGTATTTAAAATTGGACTCTCCATCGTAGTCATTGTTTACACAAAATAACATCCAAAAAGTAAACGACAAGCATTGGATTATCAAATACACTTTCGCAAATTTTCTGTGTTTTTTTGTACACGGGACGCTTAAAAATCACGCGAAAGGACTAAGAAGAGATTTTAAAAAAACGTAATTTGAAAAAAGACTCTTTCTTCCCTAAATCATTTGATATAGATCTGCTTACACTTTTTCCTTGTTGCTGGCTTTCTCTTCTTCTTCTTTGTAGGACATCGTAGTTCAATTGGATAAGGATCCTCCCACCTGTCAACTTATGCCTTATTCCCCAGTCGAGCTGAAATCAGACAAAAGTAAAGCCAAAAAAATAGAAAACTGTCAAGTGCGAAATGGAGCGGTCAGAATATTGTGTACTACCGATGATCGTTGATTAATAGCGAGGGATTTATTGGAAGCCCTAGGCATCTCATTAGGCAATAAGAGTCAAAATAAGTTTAGGTAGTGTATACAGTAAGGGCCCCATACTCTAACAATATAGCAAAAACTTTCTCAGTATTTTAGTAAGGATATAAAGGATAAACCTAAAAGTTATGACTGAGCAAGATGTCTCGGATACACGGACGGATACTAGACGACGACAATGCAAGAAAAAGGAGCTGCTCATAAACTGGAAGGAACCCTCACGCAGTACAAGGCGGACAATACTGCGATCGCGGAAATACGCTGGATAGCAAACGGTATGATGAGGAAGAAAAATTGCGACATTTATTACAGCTGTCACAAAAGATTGCACTTACTGGGATGAGGATTTGTAGGGGGAAAGGGAATAAGGTCGAAGGTCATCGACTTTAATCCTATAAGTGATCGCCTGGCTGTGATCCGCATCAGAGGCAGATTTTATAACATCAGCCTTATATGTGCAAATGCCCCTACCGACGAGGCTGAAGACCCTATCAAGGAGGACTTCTATGACCTCCTGGACAACGCCTACGGAGCTTGTCCGGAGTACGATGTTAAAATGGTACTCGGGGACTTCAACGCCAATATCGGTAAGGAGAACACCCTTGGCGGAGTGATCGGAAAGCACAGCCTCCACGACACAACAGCGGGCTTCCGACTCATGGACTTTGCGTCAGCTCGTGATGCGGTGATAAGTAGTACAAGATTTCCTCGTAAGCGAATCCACACAGCAACCTAGCCTCGTACCAGCAAGATTCAGAACTCGACTGTCCAATGTCAGAAAGCTGTACCAGCCCACCAGGAGGAGGTTCGACATTGGACGCCTGAGCACACCGGAGGTTACCAGAATCTACAGGGAGCAGCTGAGCGAAAGACTCTACGGTATGCCTACGTCGACCATAAATGCCAATAATATGTGGCTGCATTGCCGCTCAGCCATTCAGGAAGTAGCCGAAACCACCTTAGGGTACCTACCACCCCCGACAAGAAACCCGTGGTATGATGGCGAGTGTGAGCAGAAAAAGGCAGCAACCGACGAGGCGTACCAAAAGGCGCTGCAGAGGAAAACCAGGGCAGCACAAGAAGAGTACGGAGCCAGAAGAAGGGAGGAGAAAAAACTACTGCGACAAAAGAAAAGGATCTTCGCAGCCTCCCAGCTCAGGGATATCGAGGAGTCTAGGGATAAGCATAAGACACGAGCCATTTACAAGAAGGCTAAAGGCCTTGCAGGAGGCTTCAAAAAGGGCACCCAGGCTCTTCTTAACTGCAAGGGTAATCGTGTCACCGACCCTGATGAGGGATTTCTGTGTGCAGTCCTGCAATATTCGTGGGTGACGGAAGAATTTCTTGACCACGTATATCCATCTCTCTCTCCCCAAATCGGCTGTTTTGGCACTTTGTGAAACACAGGTCGATGAAAAGTCTGATCCTTCCGATTTCAGTCTTCCTGGATATAGCTTAGTGCCATAGTAGTGACATTGCTTACCAGCTTCTTCCACAGTATAGCCAAACATCCACCTCGGAATTTAATTCCAAATGGCTTAAATTCACATTCCGTAAGCACTCCGTTCACTACTGTTTTCTTCATAGAAGCCTCAATCTAGACAGGAAAGCAACATTCGATGCATTCGACGCACTGCCTGATTCCATCCAAAGATTTGTTTCCCTGTCCCCTCGCACTGAAATCGTTTTAGCGGGCGATTTCAATGTACACAATTCTCAGTGGCTTCGACATTTTGGACAGACAACACCCGATGGTATGTTGAAATTTTTCCTGAGTTAAATCAACTTATGAATGAGCCATCACGTATCCCCTATGTTGCGGATCATACCGCCAACACACAGGACTTGCTTCTCACCTCTCAGCCTAACAAATACACGATCGATGTATTGTGGCCCCTAGGCTCGTCTGACCTGTGTGATATCAGCTAAATTCTCGAATTCCCACTATCCAGTTAAAGAAAAAGCTCCTAAGAGAACACTATGGCTATACGAGAAAGCCAACTGGTGCGGCCTTAACAACTTCTTTCGGACCTTTAACTGGTCGTTGTGCTTCTTCGACAACGACGTGGACGCCGCAACGGATATTATCGCAAATATTATCCGAATCGGCATGGCAGATTTAAAGCACCAGGCCTAAGGATAATACGTGGTTTGACTTGAGCTGCAAGGAGGCTATTAGGCTAAGTTTTCGGGCCTACATGGCAAACAGTTCTGAGGAAAACCGAAAAAAGTACATACGAGCCAGAAATGACTGCAACACCCACATTCAACAGGTTAAATTCCAATCCGACCAAAAATGAAGGCGTAAAATCCTTCAATGTCCCAAAGGTAAAAAACGTAAAAAAATCAACTACGTCGTCTATACCGACGCTCATCCACAATGACATTCCAGTTGTCACCCCCTTAGACAAAGCTAGCCTAATTGCTGCCCATTTCGCAACCAGTTCTCCGCTCCCAGCTTGTACTTTGTCTCCCGCCTGTACTAGAGTGCGTCAATTCCACCATGGGACTAATCCACTTCCGCACTCGTACAGTCGCAAGGGTTCTTAAAGACCTCGACATACACAAATCCGCTGGTCCAGATGGTATTGCCCCAATAGTTCTGAAGTGGTGTTCTTCTACGCTGGCAAAACCACTGCGTAAGCTTTTTCACCTTTCCTACTCCTCTGGGCTCTTTCCGAGTAGGTGGAATACAGCATTTGTCCAGCCCGTACCCAAAAAAGGCGAATCATCTTCTCCCTCCAACTACCGACCCATTGCACTAACGTCCCTTCTTCCCAAGGTCTTTGTTTTTTTTTTTTTTTAGAGACTCGCGCAGGTTCAAGGGTTTTTATATTCTCTTATGATGTGTTGATACACACAACCTGAACGGAGTGCAGTGGTTGGGGTCGTTGATGTTCGTTCACTACTCTCAGGGTGGTTGTCCTAGACCTAGATAGGAGGAGAGCCGACCAAATTCTGCGTAGGTTATAAGCCCGTAGAAATGCGTTCAAGCACTTTAGTATTGCATACGCAGAGGATGAATTTTCAGTTTACCATATACTGTGAGTGTTATGCCTGCAGCAGTACATCTGGTCGCTTTCCATTCACAACTGTGTTGCATACTTTTTTCCGTATAGGAATTACTTTTTTTTGGCTATGAAGCGAAAATTGAACCATAAACCTTCCGCTCGGCGGTTGATGATGTTAACCACTGCACCACGGACACCCCCATGGAAACGCTGATTAACCGTCAGCTTATCAAGATATTTCTTGAATCACGGAAACTCCTCAAAGACCATCAATACGGTTTCCGCAGCAACAGATCCACTGGTGATTTGATGGCATATCTCGCCGAAAAGTGGAATCACTCGCTTCACCAAGCAGGTGATAGCGAAATTGTTGCACTGGATATTTCGAAAGCATTTGACAGGGTTTGGCACGAAGCCCTTTTGTCGAAAATGCGTGCTTTTGGGATCGATGAGTCTATTTTTCAATGGATTAGAAGCTGCCTTTCGAATCGTTCAATTCAAGTTGTTTTGGACGGATTCAAGTCTGATACTCACTTTGTAAATGCTGGTGTTCCCCAGGGCTCCGTTTTGTCTGCGACACTCTTTCTTATTTTTATAAATGATCTCTTGTCTGTTACTTCTAATCCAATTCACTCCTTTGCTGACGACAGTACCCTCAGCTTCTCATATTCGTTCACTAGTTTACGACCCTGCACTTCGGTTGTAGATAATGAGCGGCAGCGTATGTTAAGCTCATTAAATTCCGATATGGACAGCATCACCCAATGGGATAAGAGTGGAATTGAATGCATCCAAAGCACAATGCTGTCTCTTGTCGTTAAAGAGTATAACTAACCCGCAGCCATTATCCATGAATGGCACTTGCATCTCAGAAACCGAAAAGCTTTCCATCTTGGGTATGTGTGTTGCTCACAATCTTAATTAGAGCGACCACATATTCAGTGTCGCCAAGAATGCTGCGAAATGCCTAGGTTCTTATACAGATGCAAGAAATTTTTCTCACCCTTAGATCTGGCTACAATCTATAAGGCGTTCATTCGGCCCAAATTAGATCTTAACGCTCATGTCTGGTTCGGTGCTTCCTAGACCTCATTGCACCTACTAGACAGAATGCAAAAACACGCGATAAAATTGATAGGTGACTCCAGCATTACCAAAACATTATACTCGCTGGAACATTGCAGGAATGTTTCCTGCCTCTCCCTGTTTTATCGTTACTTCCATCATAAATGCTTTGACGAAATAGCCGGTTGCATTCCGCCCCTTCAACATTTCTCCCGCAACACACGTCCCTCTAGGAATGCTCACCAATACACCCCGAAGCCCGCTTTCAGACGTACCGTCAAATATAGAGAATCTTGCATTAAGCGAACCACACGAATCTGGAATTCACTGTCGGATTCGGTCTTTCCCCCTCAATACAATATGCAAGCATTTAAGATCAATGTCCACCGACATCTCCTCTATCCCTCTTCCTTTCTACCTTCTGCCACCACTGTGTCGCCGAAATAATAAGGTTTTTTCCCAAATAACTTATTCTAGGTAAAACGCTTAAACCTATCTTAAATATCTTATCTATTTAACGTAGCATACTGGACCTGAACGGGCACTCTAAGCTATACAGTATATTTTTAATTTTGTCTTTCGACGTCTATTCTATTTGTTGTGGAATTCGTTTATTAGTTTATTAGTATTAAGGCTAAGAAAAATTAGTTAAAAAAACTTAGCATATTATTAGTGAGTATAACCTTAAAACTAACTAAAACTAGTAATCCTAATCTAGCCTATCCTATTTTATCTGTATGTATATACATATATATATATATATATGTACATGCATAGACATGTATATATAAATATATATATATATACATACACATATATACATAACTTACAGCTAACCTAACTAACCTAATTAACTTACTACTACCTAACCTATATTCAGCAATTGGCGTTTTATTTAATGATTTTTTATGACGCTAGGCCCAAAGGATTCAGCGACGGAGACTGTACAAGCCACCAGAAACGTTGCGTTTGTCGAGCAACGTCTGCTCGATCCCGATCTGACATTGCCATACTGAAACGGAGTCGCCCCGGCTCACGGAGTGCTACATCCCGTTCGTAAGATAAGCTCTTTTCCACAGACCTTCGGGCCACGTGGAAGATTAACGGAATCGCCGATTTGTCCTGTATCAGTTCGCGGTTGTCGTAATGTAAGAACGCTTCTGGGGGAACAAAGCCGCTAAGACGAGCTCTCTCGTGATATAACTCATTTGGGTAATAAGCCCCAGATATCAAGTTATTGGTCGAAGTCATCGCCCTTGCAACGTGACTTCGAATCAATTTGATCAAAAAGTTGTCAATCCTAATAATTTTGGCTCTATTGTATAGGACCTCGTTGGGATAGTATTTTATGTACTCGGATTCTGGTGTTCTGTGCAATGAGAGACAGGTCCTTAGACATTGTCTCTCAAACACTCGAATCCTTTCCATCAGGCTTGCACTCACATTGAACCAAACGGGACATCCATAGGCGATCATGGGCCTGATTAAAGCCATGTAACAGATTATTTTGACTTTCTTATCAAGTTGGCTGCTATGAAACAGCCATCTTAACAGAGTGAAAGCTCCCCGAGCCCTGGCCAAAGCAACATCTATATGTTTATTAAAATACAGATATTGATCCAACCAGATACCGAGGTATCTGACTACATTTTGGTTCGCCAGTGGACGCCCATCCGGACCAGTTATGGAGAATTTTCGCCAGTTTTTCCTGGTATCCCTAGAGGCCCCAGACAATGGCGTTCTAAACAAAATAGTTTCCGATTTTTGGAAGTTGATTTTCAGTTTCCAGTCATTACAAAACGTTTGAATTTTTTCGAAGTCACGTTGCAAGAGAGTAACTATGACGTCAATCTTTGGGCCTGTTCTATACGCGACTAGATCGTCTGCGTATGCTATCGAGTGACGAAGCGAAGCTATCAGACCACTGACGTAAATATTGAAAAGGATCGGCGAGTTTACCGTGCCTTGTTGTAGACCATTTTTGATATCAAATGTTTGAGAAGAAGTCACGTTGGCAATTTTTACAACGAACTTTCTTCCCATTAACATATCATAGATCATATACAGCAGTGGTTTACTTATGCCTAGCTGGTTAAGCCTGTAGTAAAGTCCCTCTAACCATACGGTGTCGAAGGCTTTTTCCAAGTCAACCAGGCAGGCACCTGTGCATTGGTTCTTGCATCTGTTCCATTGGATATCCGACACGAGTTTCGACGCTGCATGAATAGTACCATGCCCCGCCCTGAAACCGAATTGGTTATCCGGAATGATGTCTTTGTCCTCAACCCATTTTGAAAGGGCTCTGTGAATCCTCTTCTCGAATACCTTGCTGATGCTCGGAAGGAGACTTATCGACCGGAGATTTGCCGGGTTGGACGAATCTTTTCCTTTCTTGGGGATGGGCTGCACCACCGCTGTTTTCCAACGCACCGGATAATATGCATTATTGAGCGCGTTGTTAAACAGGATAGTGTATGCCTCTATAGCCATCGGTGGAAGGTGTCTAAGTACAGTATTAGAGATTCCGTCGATGCCTGCGGATTTCTTCTTTCTCAGAGATTCGAAGATCGTTTGAAGCTCTACCGTCGATACAAAAGGGGGGTTAAACCCATCGTTGGCGACGACATTGTTTGCCGTGAAATCGTCCCTGAACCTGGTGAAACCATTGTTCTCGGCTCGCCAATGTTCGATGTCATTTCGGAGATCGAAGTGGTGGAGCAGAGCCCTGTTCTCCAGGTCATGGTTCGGGCGAATGTTCTCATTCACCTTATACACTTCCTGAAAGACAGCCCCCACTGTTGCCACTTTCTCCTGTGGATCTTCGATCACAAAGAAGTCGTCATCCAGAACAGCATCTTCTGGATCTATGCTCACGGTTCGTAAAATTCGTTCATTGTCTGGCGTCCTCAGAAGCTTCAAATTTTGTAAGTCGTTTTGATTATTTCTCCGAAAAATTTGATTTATTTGCGGGAACATATTCGGGTTGTTGGACTTCACATCCCGAATTTTGTTGTTCCAGTACGAACTTACAGAAATTCTGTAATTCTCTGTAATCAATTGCTGGAGGTTTTTAATCAAAGATTTCAGTGTCCTGATCTCTGGATCATGTCTATCAGTAAACCGTCTGTACAAGAGTTTGAGTCTTGACAGGAGTCTACTTTTTTGTCTGTGAAGTGCGTCTATGGTCGCGTTTCGGTACACGTCCGTGGTATCGTAATGCCGTTGGCGTGGTATCGTTCTGTCCATCGTTTGTTTGATTGTCACCTCCATATTGTCAAGATACCCATCAATTTCATGATTTGATAGGTTTCTGTTGAATGGTGGAAGGGAGGCACTCGAAGTGAGTGCGCTTGTCAGGGATCTGGTGAAGCGTGGCCAACGCACTCTACTATAATCGTAAAGATGCGTTTGCGCATACTCCCCCAATTCCGTGAATTCGTCTGGTATTTTGATTACGGCTCCAAAGCCGCAATGGTCGCTGTCGTATGCCAAGGTCCGTAGACAGTTAGTAGACCGTTCGTTTGTATCTGTCAGGCTCAGACGTGAGTCGAGCAGCATGAGATCCAGATAGGAGCCACTCCTTGGGAATGACGGACTTTCTGTTGCCAGTAGTTTGAGCTTATACTCAATACTGTGTTGGTTGCACCAATGACTTAAGAGGTTGCCTTTAGTGTTGGATGATGTGTTACCCCAGTCGGCGTGTTTGGCATTTAAATCTCCTGTTAAAAGATAAAAGTTCTCATCCGAGCTTAAGCGTAGAGAACGAAAAAGCGATTCGAGCTCTGCGATAAAGACTGTGGGTTGAGGGGTTTCAGGTGCATAGGCCGATACTATGTATATCCTCTTTCCATTTCGAAAGGGAATACACACAATACAAGCCTCTAGCACCTGGAACCTCCGCACTTCACGGCTATAAATGACCTTATGATGAATATCTTTTTTAATAAAGATCGCAACTCCTCCACCTTGAGTGGCGTTGGGTCGATCTCTTCTTATTATGTTGTAGGACTTGTGTCGAATTTTGTGCCTCTGGTTTAGCTTAGTTTCGCTAGCCAGAAGCACATCAGGGCTTTCGTCCTTCATCAAAAATAATAAGGTTATTAGACCTTGAGTGCGCAACCTAGACTTAAAAACCTAACCTTTGACCTTCAAGCTATACAATAATTTTGTTTACTTACTTTGATGGCGCTACAGTTCGGGGTGAACCAGGGCCTCAACCAACAAGCCTCTCCAGCCGGCCCGATTTTTGGTCAGCCGCTTCCAGTGCCGCACGCCCAGTTGGTTGACGTCCCTTTCCACCTGTGTGCGCTACCTTAGACGCGGCCGTCCTCTGCAACGTCGCCCTTCCGGGTTTGAGTCGTGGAGTTGAAGGCTCTTCGGGCCGGAGCTATGCTGTCCATTCGCTCTACATGGCCTGGCCATCTAAGACGTTGGATCCGTGGACGTCGTACTAAGTTGATGTCGCTTTAATACAAACGGAGCCGAAGATTATGCACAGAATTTTGCTCTCTAAACGCCGAAGGGTCTCTTAATCCATTTTTGATAAGGTCCAAACCTCGGCGCCGTAGAGAAAGAGCGGGATGATTAAGGTTTTATAGATGGTCACCTTAGTTTTCCTAGAGAGGGCTCTACTATTCAATGGCTCTTGAGCCTGAAGAAACAGCGGTTGGCAGGAGTTATTCTGCGTCTAATCTCAGCCCTGGTGTCGTTGCCGCTTGTGAGCCAAATGAGCCAAAGTAGACGAAATTCTTGACTACATCAAAGTTATAGTTGCCAATAGTGACGTTCTGGCCAAGACGTCGGTGTTGTGCGTCTTGATTTCACAACAGCCCTTCTTACCGCCTTTACCTTCAGACCCACTTAAGCCGCTTCTGCCTCAAACCATATAAAAGCTTTATTCCCATCTCACTTTGTTCTCCCAATCACGCCAATGTCATCAGCGTATGCGAGCAATTGTGCAGACTTTACGTAGACCGTGCCTCTTGTATTGGCCAGGAAATCCTACACAATCTTTTCAAATACGATGTTGAAAAAGTCATATGCCAGTGCGTCGCCCTGTCTGAAGCCCTTTTTGACATCGAAAGTCTCGGTTAACTGCGACACTGTCATTGACAAAAACGTGGTGTGTGTCGACCGGAAATTCATGGGTCTTCTCTAAGATCAGCCGGTGTGTGAATAGCCACATTCACAGAGCATGGCAGAAAGGGTCTTATACACGATGTTAAAGAGTTATTCCCCTATAGTTGGCGCAGATATAGAGGTCTACTTGTTTTGGAACGAGGCGTTCACTTACATTCCGAAAGCCTAAGACCTTTTGTCGGCGTCTACCTCGAATAACGAATCCGGATCTGAATCGTTGTCCTCTCTCCCTATAGTAGATTTCGCAGTTCTTCATCCGTTTTTTGCCTGCTCCATCCCATTTCACTTTTTGGAGTGCGGTTATATCTGCTTTATAGCAGTTGAGGGTTTGCCCAAATTGATTGCCTGTTCCCGGTCTGTTAAGGGACCTCACATTCCAAGGGCAGAATCGCAAGTCACTTAGGCGTTTGCAGGGGTCGTCAGTTTTGTATCCGCCCGTATCTGAAGCTTGTATGTAGTTGCTTTGCAACAGTTTTTTTTTTTCATGATAGGGTTGTTACCCCAAAGCACAACCCTCAACCTGGAGAGCCAGGTTCCTCTTTCCCCAGGAACAAGGGGCCGGGCGTTGCACATAATGATTCACTACCCGACGGATGCTGGGGTTGCTATTCAGGGGAAGCCACGCGGAGGCTGTGTGTCGACTTGAATTGACAAGGGACAGAGATCGAAGCTGGCGTTTGCCATGTTAAACGCGATCAGCTTCTTTGCTCTGTGATATTAGTAGCTATTATAGTAGGGCAACTAGATAGCAGGGAGACTAACGACGTAAGAGGGCAGAACTTAGAAGTTTGGTCAACAATAAAAAGTAAAGCAACAAAAAACAAATGAGGCTACCGCAAAGCTTTTAAAACCAAACCCTGGTTCGGCGAAGAAGGAAGTAACAGCCCCAAGTACGTACTATTAAACTTCATGTATTGGAATACTAATACGGTGTCGTGTCGAAGCGAGGTCAGTTGTCCCCTTCAAGCTAAAAGAACAAACGATAATGGTAAAGGGGAAAGACTGATAAAATTGAAGACGAATGTAGGCCGAACAGCAATGGACAATGTAGGCAGAGGTCCAAGCTGTAAGGGATATCAGACCAGATGAGAACCTATTCGTAGCAATAACTTCCTTTTATTTTGTTACCGTACTGATGTACGTCGTGAGGTAGGTCTGTGAAAATAATAATGCAAGAAACCTTAATGGAGTCACAGCCGGGAATTATGCCGACTGTCTCGACGGAGGTATTCGACATCAGACCAATAGTCTATCATTCGACAAGATAATTGTTCTCTAACTGCTTCCTTCATAAACCAATCGAACTGCAGAACTTTTCAGGAACTTATCGGCCAACAATCAAGTTTCCGTAACACGGAGCAATTTCTACTAACCAATGATCATCGTGTAGACCTCGGCGATGATGGTTCGTATTACCAAACTTACATAAAGGGTGATGTTAATGAATCATGGTGGTTCTGAAAGCAGAGCGCACAATACGCATTACGATTCGCTTACCTTTAGGATGTATTGGATGTGAAGCCAGTTTTAGAAGTATTTTTCGGTTGTTTATTGTGGAAAGGACTCTGTTTACCGAAAGCCAGGACGATGTCAGAAGCTTATCCAGACCAGTTAGCTTCCAGCGTACCCATATAAATCGTTTATGAATTCGAATTATTAATTGCACGCTCCGTTGACAGTTGCCGATTCTAGGTGTCATCAGTTGTTTATTTCATATCCATTCTCATGGATTTTAAATTCAATTGTGACAAGAATTCCATCGTGCAGTGATACCATTGCCTGGAACTTGTGAACAGTGCTGCGACTTGTGCTGCAAATGAAGAACGAAAATTCCTCACCTTGCGAGGTAGATGGAGTAAATTGCAATTTTTCAATAACTGCAGGTAAAACGCCAGGACCTTTCCAGACGTTGCCCTCCTCTGGCCAACTAATCTCCGGTTTGATGACGACAGGATCTAAGAGAAGATTATCGCAGCAATGACAATGTAAACGGATACTTCAGGCCAGAGCAAAGTGAGCATAGAACTTGTAGAGGAGTCACATCAGAATCGGATTTAAGATTAATTATGCGCCGCGCCGCATCGTCAAATACTTTCATTTCCATCTTCTTCTTCATGTTCTTAGGTGCCGGTGCGGTCTGGGATGAACCAAGGCAATAGCCAATATACCATTCCAGTCAGATAGGACCCAAAATCATAAGCAGAAATTTTCTCTCGAAGCCACCAAGGGTTTTTCCATGTGCTTTTGGCAAGGTCCACGTGTCTCCGCCATAGAGTCGGACCGGACAAGACCGAAAGGTCATGTAGAGTTACCTTGGTTCTTAATTCCGCTTTTGATTTCTGCAGTGGTGTTGTTGATGTATGCATGGCAAAGGACTAACAAAGGACTCGTAGGGGTAGCTGGCCTGCTAAAAAGCGAGAAGAGCCACCGTAAACGAACATCTTGCGGCACTGTTAGTAAGTCCCATCCCCACCTCCTCGTGGTGCCATCTAGAGATTTCCTATGGAAATTATAGACGGGGAAGGGATTAGTCGGTTGGGCTGCGGACTGTTAGCCGTACCGTAAAAAAACTTCAAACTCCGAAACAACCACAAGCCTCGCATAGAGCGGACCGGATTAATGTTGATCTTTGGCTCTGTACGTAGAATGTTAGGTCCCGAAACAGACCACGAGCAGCCGAACAACTTGCGGACTCCCTAGACCGCTAAAAATAGGACTTAACCGCCATCCAGGAAATGCGATGGAATGGACCCGGGTACATTCTATATCTACTATAGGGAGATATAGGGAGAGGGGACAACGATTATTCGGATGCGGATGTGTTTTGTTCGTGGTGGACTAAGGCAAAAGTGCTAGGCTTTCCGCATATGATCAAACCCCTCATAACGATCCATATCAACATCGGATACAGGACATTAGCCTGATCTGCGTCGACGCCCCCACGGAAGACAAGGACGACTTCACCAAAGATGAGTTCTATGATCTCCTAGACAGAACGTATGCCCAATGTCCCAGCCATGACATCAAAATTGCACTAGGAGACTTCAATGCTTTCTGAGTAAGGAATGCATCTTTGAACGAGTCATCGGTGAACATAGCCTACACGACGCCACATCCGATAACGGACACAGGCTGATTGATCTTGCTACGGAGCGAAATCTCCCTCTAGCCAGTACGCGCTTTCCGCACCTCGATATACAAAAAGGCACCTGGCGGTCGCCAGATCAATCAATCACTAACCCAATTGATCATATCGCGATCGACCACAGACACTCCTCCACTATTCTTGATGTTCGAACTTTCCAAGGAGCTATCACCACTATCCACCACTATCTTGTTATAGCCAAGATGCGCCTACCGATATCACGAACGCAGCGGAACAGAGTAAGAATACAAAGTTATGACGTCGGAAAGCTACTATCATCGCTAAAAACCGCTTGTGCCTTTACCGATCGCGTCTCCCTTAAGGTCTCAGATACACCTCAACCCTCCACGCTGTCAATAGAACAGCAATGGAACCTTTGCAAACAAGCCCTGAAAAGCACTGTGTCTGAAGTTCTGGGCTTCAAGGATCCACCACGAAGAAACACCTCGTTCGATGACGAGTGCAGGAGGGATCACACAGCGAAGCAGGAGGCATATATAGCCTCGCTGCATAGAAAACGAAAAGCAGCTCGTGAGCTCTACGAGTTAAAAAGAGGGAGGAGCATAAGCTTCTCAGAAGAAAGAAGAAAGAGCACGAGAAGTGCGCGATTGAGGATCTGGAGAGGTTATAACGCCAGAACGGAAGCCTTCAGGGATGAGAATGGATACTTAGTAGTAGGATCGCAGTCGATGCTCAGAATATGGGAAAACCACTTCTGCAGACTGTATAACGGCGATGTTAGTCAATATGCCGCTGTTAGGCAGAATGACCCATTTCTTAACGACGAAGATCGAAGAGAATTCCGTCCCCCTGATCTCGACGAAGTTAAGATCGCCATATCGAAAATCAAGTCGATTAATGCTGCTGGCGCAGACGAACTATCTGCTGAGCTCTTCAAGGCAGCTGGAGATGACCAGGTTAGGAGCATGCACCAGCTCTTCTGTAAGATGTGGTCAGAGAAAGCATGTCCGAGGAATGGAGTCTCAGCATAGTAGGCCCGATCCACAAGAAAGGAGACTCCTCTGACTGCGCCAACTACAGAGGAATAAGTCTTCTTAATATCGCCTACAAAATCTTCTCTGCTATTTTGTGTGAACACCTGAAATTTTTGTAAATAAGCTGATAGGTCCTTATCAGTGCGGATTCAGGCCAGGGAAGTCCATCATCGACCAATGACCAATGAATTTCCAGTCGACATTCCACCGATTTGACTATGTAGGATGACTTTGGAGAATGCTTGCTGCTCCATCCGAAACGATGAACACCTGACCTATAGCTTTGATGTCAAAAAAGGATTTTGCCAGGGCTATGCGCTGTGATTGCTTCAACAACGTATTAGAAATGATTATGTAAAAATCACTGGCCAACCCAAGAGGCGCAATATATTTCAAATCCTCACGACTCCTTGCATACGCGGATGACATTGACATAATCGGAAGAACACAGCGGTATGTCAGTGAGGCGTTTACGGGTATTGAGGCGGAGGCGGTGGCAGTAAATGAAGGCAAAACTAAATATAATAATATAAGCTCAGAGCACATCCTCTGGTATATATATCAAGAGGTGGAAGGTTCATCATAGCATCTAGAGCAGCGCCCGGCGTGCTGGGGAAGGTCCCCGTGCAACTGAGACAAACCGTTCTTTGGAGTTTGGTGAAAGAGGCTACGACGTGTTTGCGTGTTAGTCTGTTCTACCAGACAACCGATGCATATGAGATTATAGGTCTTATCATTGCCGTGCAGATCCACAGGACCTCTGCCGACGATAAACCCCATGTTTTGCCAAAAGCTCCTTTGCACTGTCAGAAAGCTGACAACGCCTTGGTGGTTTTGGACTCAACATGCTTTGACCAGAGAAGCTTGCTATCCAAGATGACTCCTAGATACTTAGCCTCCTTGGATATCGGAATGGAAGTGTCTTTTAGTACCAGCTGAGTCATGTCTGTATTTTTCCTCCTTGTCGTAAGGAGAACGACATCGGTCTTAAGAGGATTGATTGACAGCCCATTTCTGGTACACCAATCATCGATCACATTTAGCGCCGCCTGTGCTTTGAGACGGACAGCCGCTAAGCATGAGCCAACAGAAAGTACGGCGACATCATCCGCGTAGGCCTGGGCGTAGGTTCCAGAGACGTTGAGAGCATCAAGCAGAGAATCGAACACCATGCACCATAACAGCGGAGAAAGGACGCCACCTTGCGGGGAGCGTCTACGCCGGATTTGTCACACTGGTTGAGGCCTACATCAGTGGTCAGTTTTCTGTGCACGAGCATTGCCTTGATCCACAAGACCACTCAGCCACCCTCATCTACGCCATGATGTCTGGCAGCGTTGCACATGCTGTCAAAAGTTGCGTTATCAAAAGCTCCCTCAATGTCGATGAAAATGCCCAACGCGTACTCTTTCCTTTCCGCGGATTTTCCGCGCTGGTAAGCATGTTGCATCTCCGAAAGAGGGTGCATTCGAAGGGCAACTTTGCGCACGTGCAACTCTACCAGTCTCTCCATGCTTTTCAGCAGGAAGGATGTTAGACTAATTGGTCTGAAGCTCTTGGCAAGTGAGTAGTCCTCTTTTCCTATTTTGGGAATGAAGAGCACTATCACTGTGCGCCAAGGAATGGGTATGGGAACAAGTGCTAGACTAGCAGTGAAAATTCTTTTCAAAGTAGAAAGCAGCTGCCTCATACCTTTTTGCAGCATAACAGGATATATCCCGTCGATGCCCAGCGATTTGAAGCCATCGAAGGATGCTACAGCAAATTCAATGGCTTCAGTCGTAACCACGCGCGACGCAATATACCAGCTACGCCGAGTTGTTTTCATAGTTTCAGATGCAGTTTCCCTTAAGGGGGAGTCTTACCCCCGCGGTGTATAGCCAGTGTACCAACTTTGGTTTAAAGCCCTATGTCTTTCCAAAAGCTACTCTGCAAGAACATAGTGTCACGTAAGCTGTTTTGGTTCTTTCATTTATGTTGTCTTTCCAGCTAAGTTTGGAATCTAAGATTATGCCAAGATACTTAGCGGACTTCTTCGAAATCAGATCGATACTATTTATGCGTGGATATGTGTAACTTTGTATTGATCTTTTCCTTGTGAAGAGAACAATCGCGGTTTTCGTTGGTTTTACCCCTAGGCCTCGTCCTTTGACCCAGTTATTCACCAATAGCAGCGCGTAACTTAGCCTGCCGCCGTCAGGCAGAGCGAGCCATTCACAATGGACGAAGACGAAGGAGAATCCCGTCCACCCGACCTAGACGATGTTAAGATAGCGATATCGAAACTTAAGTCTTATAAAGCTGCTGGAGCAGCTGGCGATGAGCTGGTTAGGAATATGCACCAACTCATCTGCAAGATATGGTCGGAAGAACG
This sequence comes from Eumerus sabulonum, assembly GCA_951905685.1. NCBI lineage: Eukaryota > Metazoa > Arthropoda > Insecta > Diptera > Syrphidae > Eumerus > Eumerus sabulonum. The sequence goes on from OX645060.1 coordinate 16,775,037, forward strand.
CATGCCCGATGGATGGAATCTCAGTATCGTTTGCCCGGTCCATAAGAAAGGAGACCCCTATGACTGCGCCAATTACAGAGGGATAAGCCTCCTGAACATCGCGTACAAGATCCTCTCTACCGTTCTGTGTAAGTACCTGAAACCGTTCGTGGACAAACTGATAGGTTCCTACCAGTGAGGTTTCAGGCCAGGAAAATCCACGATAGACCAAATATTTACACTACGGCAGATCTAGGAGAAGACCCGTGAATTTCAGGTCGACACGCACCATCTTTTCGTCGACTTTAAAGCCACGTATGACAGTGTTTATAGAGACGAGCTATACACAGCCATGTCTTGTTTTAACATTCCTGCCAAACTCGTCAGACTGTGCAGGATGACTATGGATAACTCTCGCAGCTCCATTAAGGTCGGAGGTGAACTAACCGACCCCTTTGATGTTATAAAAGGTTTTAGACAGGGTGACGCACTGTCATGTGATTTCTTCAAGATTACTCTTGAAAATATTGTGCGGGATTCTGCGGCCAATACAAGAGGTACGATCTACTTCAAGTCCACACAATTGCTTGCCTACGCAGATGACATTGTCGTTATTGGACGAACAAAGCGAGACGTCAATGAGGCGTTCGCAAGCATTGAAGCAGAAGTGGCGAAAGTGGGTCTAAGGGTAAATGGGGATTAGACCAAATATATGCTGTCATCCAAGAAAGACGCACAACACCGACGTCTTGGTCAGAACGTCACCTTCGGCAGCTATATTTTTGAAGTAGTCAAGAACTTCGTCTTCCTTAGCTCGATAGTGACAAGCAGCAACGACACCAGCGCTGAGATAAAACGCAGAATAACTCTTGCCAATCGCTGCTTCTTCGGGCTCAAGAGGCAATGAGTAGTAGTGCCCTCTCTCGAAAAACTAAGGTTTCCCTCTACAAGACCTTAATCATCCCGGTCCTTCTCTACGGCGTTGAGGCTTGGACGTTATCAAGAGCGGATGAAGAGGCTCTTGGGCGTTTCGAGAGGAAAATTCTGCGTGCAATCTTTGGTCCCGTTTGTGTAAACGGAGAATGGAGGAGGAGATTCAACCAAGAACTGTACGGGCTGTACAGCGATCCAACGTCTAAGATGGCTAGGCCATGTAGAGCGAATGGACATCAATGCTCCGGCCCGGGGGTCTTCGACTCCAGCCCCGAGGGACGACGCAGCAGAGGACGACCGCATTTAAGGTGGCGCGCACAGGTGGAAGGGGACCTCAGCCAACTGGGCGTGCGGCACTGGAAGCGGCTGGCCAAAGATCGGGCCGGCTGGAGAGGCTTGTTGGTTGAGGCCCTGGTTCACCCCGAACTGTAGCGCCATCAAAGAAGAAGAAGAAGAACTTAGTATTTCACTCAGGACCAGGATGGTAATGTAGTCAGCATAGGCCGTGACGTTGAAACCCTGTGTCTCTAGGAGCTTTAGCATTTCGTCGACTACGAAGAGCCATAGAAGAGGCGATAGAACACCCCCCCAGGGTGTGCCTCGGTTGACCCTCACCCTTCTATTATCATGCCAGTACTTAGCCGACTGATAAGACTTAACTTTATTTTCAAGTTATCAATGACGTTCCTTTTCCTTCAGCCTTTCTGGTAAAAATCGATAAGGCTATGAAGGCACGTGAATCCGCCAAAACCGGTATCGAGGAACAGAAAAAGCAAATGTATTCGATTGTCTTATAGCTCGTCTCTAGATTTTATTTCAATTAGTTCCACCTCAAAATATAGGTCAGTATCTGGGGGTATAAGATATCCGGAGCCTTTTTCTCCATACGCCAGTTCGGACGGTATCCACAGTCGTCTTTTATCGCCAACGCACATATTTCTTAGGCCTTGATCCCATCCCTTCACCACTTGATTGTAGCCCAATACAAACCTGTAGGGGATATCTCCACTGGAATCAAATAATCTTTCCCCGTCATTTAGAAATCCCTACAGGATAAGGGAGTTATTAAAAATTGTTTGCAAATTCACTGTTTGCTTGCTAAGTACCTTATAGTGGACAGCGAGTGTGTCGCCGTCTTTGCTTTTACGCCTGCAGTGAACCCGTTTATCTACACTAATCTTAACGTGAGGTTCTTCCAAGACAAGTGCTGGCGATACAGCAAGGATAATTAGGAAATGTAATAAATGCAAAGTTAACTTCATGTTTCCTGTCTTACAATGCCGGGAGGTGTACTTGTTTGAGTTAGGTTAGAGTACTGATAGTACAACCACCCTCCCGCAGATTGTTTATTGTACTTTATCGTAGCGTGGGGTGGAAGTAAAAGCTCAGAGCTTTTAAAAAACAAAGCACACAATGGTGGTACTTGAATAAAGGTACAGGGTTGCCCAATTGAACTGCAACCAACTTCAAAAGACTGAAACTTCTTTGAATGCGTCAATATTTGGTCCAAAGACGTTATCTACAAACGTACTTAAGGGGGGAAGTACCTGTAAAGGCCGAAAGAATCGATTTTTCAAAACGTCTTGAGGTACTTCCCCCCTTAAGTAATGGCGTTTCAGTTTTGTCGATATTTTTAGGGTTCCGTACCCAAGGGGTAAAACGGACCCTATTACCAAGACTCCGCTGTTCGTCTGTCCGTCTGTCACCAGGCTGTATCTCATGAGCCGTGATAGTTAGACAGTTGAAATGTTCACAGATGATGTATTTCTGTGTCCGCAATCACCATAAACACTAAAAACAGAACAAAATGAATATTTAAGTGGAACTTCCATGCAACAGACATGATTTTTTTTGCCGTTTTTACAGATAATGGTACGGAACCCTTCGTGCGCCAGTCCGACTCTTGATAGCACTATATTTAAGCGTAAAGTTACACCTCTACAGCTCTGTTGAATATATAAATATAATTATAAGAAAATAAATATGTAAGGCAAAGGACTAACAAAGGCCTCGTAGGGGTAGCATCTATCCGACGGATGCTGGCCTGCTAGAAAGCGAGAAGAGCCACCGCAGTCGAACATCTTGCGGCACTGTTAGTAAGTCTTATCCCCACCTCCTCGTGGTGCCATCTGGAGATTTCCTATGGAAATTGCAGACGGGGAAGGGCGAATGGCGAGCCTCCTGCGCCAAAAAAACAGGATTAGTCGGTTGGGCTAGGGCCTAGTAAGCCGTAACCGTAAAAAAAAACACAAACTCCGAAACAACCACAAGCCTCGGATATGACGGACCGGATTTATGTTGACGACCCTTGCAAAAAACGAAAAAAGGACAATGATCTTCGGCTTTGTACGTGGAATGTTAGGTCCCTAAACAGGCCACGTGCAGCCAAACAACTTGCGGACGCCCTAGACCGCTATAAAGCGGACATCACCGCCATCCAGGAAATGCGATGGAATGGACCGGGTATAAAGCGGATGAAAAACTGCGATATTTACTACGGCGACTGCTATAGGGAGAGAGGGCAACGATTGTTTGGATGCGGATTTGTTGTTCGAGGTGGACTTAGGCAAAAGGTCCTAAGCTTTCGGCATGTGAGCGAACGCCTCATAACAATCCGTATCAAGGCTAAATTCTTTAACATCAGCCTGATCTGCGTCCACGCCCCCACGGAAGACAAGGATGACTCAGCCAAAGATGAGTTCTACGATCTCCTAGACAGAACGTATGCCCAATGTCCCAGCTATGACATCAAAATTGTACTAGGAGACTTCAAGTACAAATCTCCTTCTAGCCAGTACGCGCTTCCCGCACCTCGATATACACAAAGGCACCTGGCGGTCTTTAGATCAATCGACTACCAACCAGATTGATCACATCGCGATCGACGTCAGACACTCCTCCACTATTCTTGATGTTCGAACTTTCCGAGGGGCTAACATCGACTCGGACCACTATCTTGTTGTAGCCAAGATGCGCTTACGAATATCACGAACGCAACGGAGTAGAGTAAGAATACAAAGTTATGACGTCGGAAAGCTACTATCGCCAGAAACCGCTCGTGCTTTTACCGATCGCGTCTCCCTTAAGCTCTCCAATACACCTCAATCCTCCACGCTATCAATAGAACAGCAGTGGAGCCTTTGCAAACAAGCCCTGAAAAGCTCTGCATCCGAAGTTTTGGGTTTCAAGGCTCCAGCACGAAGAAATACCTGGTTCGATGACGAGTGCAGGAAGATTCATACAGCGAAGCAGGATGCATATAAGGCCTCGCTGCATAAAAGAACAAGAGTAGCTCGTGAGCTCTACGAGTTAAAAAGAAGGGAGGAGCATAAGCTTCTCAGAAGAAAGAAGAAAGAGCACGAGAAGCGCGCGATTGAGGATTTGGAGAGGTGTTACTGCAGGCGTGACGTTCGAAAGTTTTATCAACAGATAAAGCGAACATGCCAAGGTTATAAAGCCAGAACGGAAGCCTGCAGGGATGAGAACGGACACCTAGTAGTAGAACCGCAGTCGATGCTGAGAATATGGAAAAACCACTTCTGCAGACTGTATAACGGCGATGTTAGTCAATATACCGCTGTCAGGCAGAATGATCCATTTCTAATCGACGGAGACCGCAGAGAATTCTTTCCCCCTGACCTCGACGAAGTTAAGATTGCCATATCGAAGCTCAAGTCGAATAAAGCTGCTGGCGCAGACGGACTGTCTGCTGAGCTCTTCAAGGCAGCTGGGGATGACCTGGTTGGGAGCATGCACCAGCTCATCCGTGAGATATGGTTGGATGAAAGCATGCCCGAGGAATGGAGTCTTAGCATTGTATGCCCGATCTACAAGTAAGGAGACCCCTCTGATTGCGCCAACTATAGAGGACTAAGTCTCCTTAACATCGCCTACAAAATCTTCTCTGCCGTTTTGTGTGAACGCCTGAAGCCTTTTGTAAATAAGCTGATAGGTCCTTATCAGTGCGGATTCAGGCCAGGGAAGTCCACCATCGACCAAATCTTCACAGTACGGCAGATCATGGAAAAAACCAATGAATTTCAAGTCGACACTCACCACCTATTCGTCGACTTCAAAGCCGCATACGACAGCGTAATTAGAGAGGAGCCATACAACGCTATGTCTACATCGTCAGACTATGCAGGATGACTTTGGAGAATGCTTGCTGCTCCATTCGAATCGGTGAACACCGGACCGATAGTTTTGATGTCAAAAAAGGATTTAGGCAGGGCGATGCGCTGTCGTGTGATCATCATCATATTAGAAATGATTGTACAAAAATCACTGGCCAATACAAGAGGCACAATCTATTTCAAATCCTCGCAACACCTTGCATACGCCGACGACATTGACATAATAGGTAGATCACAGCGAGATATCAATGAGGCGTTTGCGAGTATTGAGATGGAGGCGGCGAAAATTGGTTTGGCGGTAAACGAGGGCAAAACTATGCTATGCTGTCATCAAAAAAGGACGCTCACCACCGACGTCTTGGCCAGAACGTTGGTACTGGCAGATATAAGTTCGAGGTAGTTAAGGACTTCGTCTACCTTGGCTCCGCAGTGACCTGGATATCAAACGCAGAATCACTCTTGCCAATCGCTGTTTCTTTGGGCTCAGGAGGCAACAGAGTAATAGAGCCCTCTCCCGAACGACCAAGTTGACTCTATATAAGACCCTTATCATCCCGGTCCTGTTGTACGGCGCAGAAGCATGGACACTATCAAAAGCGGATGAGGAGGCCCTTGGTCGGTTCAAGAGAAAGATTTTGCGCGTGATTTCTGGGCCTATAAACGCAGACGGGGGATGGAGGAGAAGATTCAACCACGAACTTTACGGGCTGTACAGCGACAAGAGCCTAGTCAGGCGTCTACGGATTCAACGCCTAAGATGGCTGGGCCATGTAGAGCGAATGGACACCACAGCTCCAGCCCGGAGAGTCTTTGAATCCAACCCCGAGGGACGAAGAAGCAGAGGACGGCCGCCCTTAAGATGGCGCACACAGGTGGAAGGGGACTAAAGCCAACTGGGCGTGCGGCAATGGAAAAGGCTAGCGAAAGATCGTGCTAGATGGAGGGGCATGTTGGTTGAGGCCCAGGTCTACCCCGAACTGTAGCGCCCACTAAGAAGAAGAAGATTATTCCAAGTTGTTGATTTTGATTTTTATAACACCGCACTACCCTACCGACTGCATGATGCCGCGTGCCATCCCTGTCCCGTCCATCTGTCAAGTGTCAGCGCATTTCGCAGTCTTCAAACAAATCAACATAAATTGAAAGAATCAGAGGAGAATCTTCGTTTCCAAGTTGCTGCGGTTCTGCAGGCCATCCAAGAAAAAGGTGAATTTGACGAATTTAGTTTGTTTACGGCAAGCCTCGTAGCGTTGCTCGTCGTTCATTTATACATTTGCATCCTCGCGCACGCACATCTATTTCCTCCACGCTTCTCACATCCATCCCGCCGACACGACCAGATTCATTTTTATTTAAATAATTTAGTTAGCAGCTTGCGATAGTTAACACGGCAGCCTGCCACCGCTTGACTTTGACTAACAATTTTATTGTTTATTTCGGTGGAAGATCCTCATTTGTTTTTTATTTCTTTTTACATATTTGTTTACGGTGTTGTTTCTCCTACATCTTTCGCTACCTATAAACCAAATTCAAATTCCAATCAGAAACATACCCTTAAGCGAATAAAGAAAACACAAAATATAGTAGTTTAGCCGAAAGAATGTCGGAAAATAATTCAAATTTTGATAGTAACGGAGTCCACGGAGTCAACAGCGATTACAACACAGACTCCCAGGACGTACAAATGGCATCGCCAACGCAAAACAGCCCGATGGGATCGCAATCGAACAATACGAATTCCGTACCGAGCGGCAATAGTGCGTCACACAATGCGACTACGAATGCCACAAAGGCAACCAATAACATCGATAGTCAGCCGGTAAGTCAATAGCATAAGATGGGGAACCATGTCACTTTACTCCTTTTTTAGATCCTCACAAAACCTCGTCTACTAGAGTTGGTTCGTGAGGTTGATGCCACCGCACAGCTGGACGAAGATGTCGAAGAGTTGCTCTTACAAATCGCCGATGATTTCGTCGAGGATGCCGTCAAATCGACTTGTGCATATGCAAAACATCGAAAAGTCTCCAAGGTCGAGGTACGTGACGTGCAACTGCATCTGGAGCGCAAATGGAACATGTGGATTCCCGGTTTCGGTACGGACGAACTAAGACCATACAAGCGTGCCTCCGTGACCGAGGCACACAAGCAGCGACTGGCATTGATTAGGAAAACAATTAAGAAATACTAGCATAGGTTGTACTGTTAAGAGTAAATGGATTTGTTTATACTATTATAGTGGACGTCTGAGTAAGATTTACAGTTCTTGTCTCTTCTCGATCTTGACCAGTTCGACTTCGAAGTGTAGGACTGCGTTTTTGGGTATTTTTCCTGCACCGGATTTGCCGTAACAGAGTTCGGGGGGAATGACTAGGCGTCGTTTTTCGCCCTCGCACATGCCCATCAGACCTTGTTCCCAGCCTTTGATTACTTGATTGGTGCCGAGGGTGAATGTGAATGGTACACCTCGTGAGAGGCTGCTGTCGAACACGGTGCCGTCCTCCAATGAACCCTAGAAACACACTTTTTGATGTTAATGGCCATTATAAGCTAGTGGGGAGGCGGGACGCTACCTTATAGTGAACATGTATGAAGTCGCCTTTCCGCGTTTGTTTGGTGCAGTCGTCTACGCGCTTTTTGATGCCGATTTTCACGCGAGGCTCCTCTGCCGTCTCGGCTAGCACAAGAACCATTGTAGCACAGAGGAGCAGAGCAAGTAAAGCGTTCAATTTGATTTCCATGTCCAGGGTTTTGGTCTGGTTTTGGTGTTTAAGGAATCTACGACGACACCCTGCTAAACTGTTTGCCTCCCTTAACAGTAGTTTACCATTTTCCATACCGAGGGGTGGATTTTTGACATTTGTCGTCTGCCAGTGTTCATAGATGGGTTTGTTTACTGTCTATTAGGGTGAGGTTACATTGCGTTACACAAAAAAGTGTAATCTTCAATTGTGCCGATTGAATAATTGGTCTATCTTCTGTCGGCGACCCTGCAAGCCATTGTAAATGTATTTATTACCAAAATTGTCTTCTCCTGTTGGCCAACGTAAACCAGACCGGAGTTGAATGCGCAATGCGCAAGATTCATAGATAAACGCGAGGCTCGACTAATAAGATTTGCTGGCCGTTCGCCACCTTAAATATAATCGTCCCTAAACAGACCATTGCAATTGAACAATTTGCGAACGCCCAGACTCCCATAAAGCGGACTTAACTGCTAATCAGGGAATGCGATGGAATGGACCGGGTATAAAGCGGATGAAAAACTGCGACATCTACTACGGCGACTGTTATAGGGAGAGAAGACAACGATTGTTCGGATGTGGATTTGTTGTTCGACGTGGACTAAGGCATCCGTATCAAGGTTACATTTTCTAAAATCAGCATGATCTGCGTCCACGCCCCCACAGGAGACAAGCATGACCCCACCAAAGATGACTTCTACGATCTCCTAGGCAGAACGTATGCCCAATGTCCCAGCTTACTTACTTACTTAGGTGGCGCTACAGTCCGGTGTGCCCCTGAGCCTCAACAAACAAACTTCTCCAGCTGGCACGGTCTTTTGCCAGCTGTTTCCAGCGACGCACTCCAAGTTGGTTAAGGTGAGCCACCTTAGATTCGGTCGTCCTCTGCTGCGTCGTCCCTCGGGGTTGGACTCGAAGACTCTTCGGGCCGAAGCTGCGTTTTCCATTCGCTCTGCATGGCCTAGCCATCTTTGACGTTGGATCCGCAGACGTCGTACCAGGCCGATGTCGCTGTACAGCCCGTATAGCTCGTCGTTGTATTGTCTCCTTCTTACTTACTACTTACTTATCAGGCCTGCGATCCATGGAGGATCTGAGCCTGAGCTATAGCTGCCTTCCATCTTTGATGGGCACGTTGCTTCCAGTTGTCAAGACCAAGATGTCTTACATCCGCGATTACTTGGTCTTTATACCGGAGGTTCGGTCTTCCTCTTCTTCTCGAACCAGGAGGCTCGGAGTCGAAGACCCTCTTAGCTGGAGCGTTGATGTCCATGCGCTCGATGTGGCCAAGCCAGTGTAGTCGACGGATCCTTGCCTTCCGGACTACATCCACATCTTGGTACAGCTCGTAGAGTTCGCGGTTGTGTCTTCTTCTCCATTCACCTTCCTCACAGACAGCACCAAATATCCGGCGTAGAATTTTTCTTTCGAAAGAACCCAAAATCAGTTCCGCTGTCCTGCTTATCGTCCAGCTTTCGGCTCCGTACAGCAGGACTGGCAGAATGAGCGTTTTGTAAAGCATGACTTTGGTCTTTCGAGTGAGGAGTTTTGACCCCAGTTGTTTGGACAAGCCGAAGTAGCAGCGGTTGCCAAGGGCGATTCTATGCCGGATCTCCACTGTGGTGTCTTTTGTGGAATTTACGTTTGCCCCGAGGTAGACAAACTCCTTAACTACCTCGAAATCGTAGCTGTCAATTGTTATGTTTTGTCCCAGGTGGTGAGCGACGGATTGGTTTTTGCTTGACAGCATGTATTTCGTTTTGTCCTCATTGATGTTCTTCAGTTCTTCAATCGCCGTGAATGCTTCCACGATGCCACGGCGAGAACACGCGATTATGTCGATATCATCCGCGTATCCTAGCAGCTGGATGGACTTGTAAAAGATAGTGCCTTCCCTGTTGACGCCTGCCCGTCGCACTATCTGCTCCAGCACCAGGTTGAAGAAGTCACATGACAGCGCATCTCTTTGCCGAAATTCGGTGCATGTTTCGAATGGTTCCGAGGTCCCAAAACCGAATTGCACGGTGCATCGCGTGTTTTTTAGCGTGGCGCGACACAACTGGATCAGTTTTACCGGGATCCCGAATTCGGCCATCGCCCCAAACAGTTCTTCACGATGAATGCTGTCGTATGCGGCTTTGAAATCGATGAAAAGATGGTGTGTATCGATTCGAAACTCGTTGATCTTTTCCAGGATTTGTCGAAGTGTGAAAATTTGGTCTATAGTTGATTTGCCGGGCCGGAAGCCGCACTGGTAGCTGCGGATTAGTGCGGTGCAAAATGGTTTTAGACGTTCACACAATACGCTGGACAGGATCTTGTATGCGACATTGAGCAGGGATATACGTCTATAGTTCTTGCAAGAGGTAGGATCGCCTTTTTTGTGGATGGGGCATATAGAGCTGGTATTCCAGTCGTCGGGCATGCTTTCATCTTCCCAAATTCTGCAGATGATCTGGTGCTTGCTCCCTACCAGAACATCGCCGCCAGCCTTGAAGAGCTCTGATGGCAAGCCATCTGAGCCTGCGGCCTTGTTGTGCTTCAGCTTCTGAATAGCTGTGCCGACTTCTTCGATGCTGGGTGGGAGGACTACTTCAGCGGCTGGAGTTGGGATTTCCTCGGTCCCTACCACTCTCTCTTGGTCATGCTCGTTAAGCAGCTGCTGGAAATGCTGCTTGAATACATCCATTATTTCCTGCGGGTCGGTGACAAGATTACTCTCGCAGTTTCGAAGAGCCAGGGTGCCCTTTTTGAAGCCTCCTGCAAGGCCTTTGGCTTTCTTGTAAAAGCCTCGTATTTTATGCTTATCCCTAGACTCCTCGATATCCTTGAGCTGGGAGGCTGCGAAGATTCTTTTCTTTTGTCTTTTCCTCTGCAGCGCCTTTTGGTACGCCTCGTCGGTTGCTGCCTTTTTCTGCTCACACTCGCCATCATACCACGGGTTTCTTGTCGGGGGTGGTAGGTATCCTAAGGTGGTTTCGGCTACTTCCTGAATGGCTGAGCGGCAATGCTGCCACATATTATTGGCATTTGTGTTCGACGTAGGCATACCGTAGAGTCTTTCGCTCAGCTGCTCCCTGTAGACTCTGGCAACTTCCGGTGTGCTCAGGCGCCCAATGTCGATTAAATATGTATTTATTACCAAAATTGTCTTCTCATGTTGGCCAACGTAAACCAGACCGGAGTTGAATGCGCTGTTAAAAACTTGTTCCTTGTTTCCCTATGCAATGCGCAACATTCATAGATAAACGCGAGGCTCGACTAATAAGTTTTGCTGTCCGTTCGCCACCTTATGTATAATCGTCCTCTGCTACATTGCTTGCTGCATCTTCGCTCTTTGCTGGGGCGTTCTTTGCTGCGTCGTTTCCCAGAGATGAAATAAAATATTCTTTAGTCTTTTAAACCTATTTAAAAGAGCACGAGGAGGCCGAGCGTTGGACTCTGACGCACGATGAGAGAGTTCGGATCCGGATAACACCAAAGCCATCGAATGTTTATTTCGCGGCGTTCCTCCTCGGCGGAGTATGGGCAAAACATCCCATAGTATAATTGCCATGAAAAAGCTTCCCAAAGCTTGCCATTCGGAATCGGCATTAAACGGTAGGTCCCTTTCATCTGTGTAAAAAGTAAGTCACACACAACTCGGGGTAATTGGCTCTGCCCCTTCATGGGCTGTAACGCCACCAAAAACAATGAAATAATTGTTGTGTGGCATTGTGTCGGATGGTAAAATACTAACCAAGGCCTCGTAGGAGTAGCATCTACCGACGCGTGCTGGTCCGCTAAAAAAAGCAAGCAAGAGCCTCTGCAGCCGAGCACCTTGCAATTCTGTTAGCCAGGTCCTACTTCCACCTCCTCGTGGTACCATCTGGAAATTTTCTGACCATGGAAATTACTAACGGAAGAGGACGAATGGCGAGTATCCTGCGTCACAAAACAGAACTAATGTCGGTTGGGCTATGGTCCAGCAAACAATGCTCAGAGACAACGACAAGCCTCGGATAAAACGGACCGAATTAATGTTGACAACCCTTCCAAGCAACGAAAAAAGTACAATGATTTTCGGCTCTGTACCTGGAATGTTATGTCCCTAAACAGACCACGTGTAACCGAATAACTTGTGAACGCGCTAGACGGACTCGATCGTCAATCAGGAAATGCACGGGGATCCCGAATTTGGCCATTGCGTCAAATAAGACTTTGCGATGAATGGTGTTGCATAGGCTTTAAAATCGATAAAGAGATGGTGGGTAACGATTTGAAACTCACTAGTCCTCCCCAGCATTTGTCGCAGCGTACACATTTGGTCCAAGTCGATTTGCCTGGCCAGAAGCTGCACTGGTATATGCCGATTAGTTCGGTGCAAAATGGCTTTATACGTTCACACAATACACTGGATAGGATCTTTTAAGCGACATTGAGCAAGGATATACCCCTGTAGTTTTTGCAAGAGGCAGGATAGCCTTTTTTGTGGATGGGGCATATATCCACTCGCCGAGCATGCATTCGGTCTCCCAAATTCTACAGATGATATGGTGCATGCTCGCTACCAGAATATCACCTCCAGCTTTGTAGATTTCTGATGGTAATCCACCCGAACTTGCGGCCTTGTTGTTCTTCAGCTTTTTCATAGCTTACTTCGTCGGACAACTTCGTCGACTGAAAGCGACTACCACTCTCTCTTCTCCATGCTCGTTAAGCAGCCGTTGGAGATGTTGTTTGATACCATTGACTATACCCTGCGGATCGGTAACAAGATTGTCCTCGCAATTTCGACGAGCCTGGGTGCCGCTTTTAAAGCCCGGTGCGAGGCTTTTGGCTTTTTGTAAAAGGTTCCCATCATGTTTCTGTCCCTGGACTCTTCGATATCCTTGAGCTGGCTGCGAAGATCCCCCTCTTTCACCGCAGCGTTCTTTTTTCCCTCCCTCGTTTTGGCTCGGTATTCTTCGCGCGCTTTTCGGGTTCTTCTTTGCAACATTTTTTGGTACGCCTTGTCGGTCGCTCGCTTTTTCTCCTCACACTCGCCATCATACCATGGGTTTCTTGTCGGTGTTGGCGCATAGTCTATTGTATTTCAGCTGCTTCCTTGACGGCTGATCGGCTGCCCAGTTGCTCCTTGCAGTCTCTGGTGATCTCTGAGGTGCTCAGAGGTGCTCCAATGTTGAACCTCCTCTTGGTGAGCTGATGTAGCTTTCTAACATTGCAAAATTGAGCTCTGAGTTTTGTTGCAACTAGGAAATGGTCATTTGCCCCTTTTAGGGTTCTAACATCCAGGATGTTTGATGCATGTCTTGTGTCTATGAGCACATTTTTTTTTTAATTAAGGGACTAGTGCTACCAAACAGCTTTTACAGACTTTTACAGATCTATTGGGCCTACTAGCCGATTAACCGAAGCGTTTCTCCATTTCCTTAATGAAGTTGAGAATGCTTCTCGTAGCAGCCGAGATGATCCCCTCAGGAGTCTTATTTTCACTGAGAAGGATACGCTTCCAGAGATGGCAGAGAACAGCATACTCACACAGTGTGTGCTTTGCCGTCTCTTCGTCCTCAAGGCAGAGTCGAGACTCAGTTTCAGGCGAGAGGTTATTTTTTTTGAGATGATTCTCAGACCGCAGTGACCCGTCAGGTAGCTGACTAGTCTTCGGATATCTACTTTATTAGGTTTGGTTATGTTAATAGAGTGTTTGTGCAGGGGCCTTATAAATCGATTCGATTGGCGAAGTCCCTGAACACTGTTCCAAAAGGACAGGTATTGCGGTTTTTCCACTTGTCTAATAAGAAGTTGATCTTAGACTTGGGAGTGTCGCAAAAAGGTTCAGGACCTATGTATTTTTCGCTGGAACATTTTCTGGCGAGTTGATAGGCGATTTCATTGCTCTTAATACCTTTGTGCCCTGGCACCCACCAGAGTTTGATCTCGTTTCTTTTGGCGAGGTCTTGTAGGGCATCATGGCATTCCTTAGCGGTTTTTAAGTTCATGCTGTACGAACTCAGCGCTTTAAGCGCTTCTTGGCTATCAGAGAGTATGTTGATGGTTACCCCTCTTCTGCCAGTCTCTAGGTTTAGATTGATGCATGTTGGAATAGCCTGTAATTCTGCTTGGAAGATACATACTAAGAGTAATTTCCAGGGCCTTCAAGATCCTCCGATTAGGTCCAAAGATTCCGGCGCCAATGCCAGAAACCATTTTGGAACCATCAGTGTACCACTCAAGGCCTTTGACGGTAAACAAGGGATCACTGGTTTCCCAAGCTTACCGGTGCGGGATCATAATCTCTTGTCAAAACTGAAGTTTTTTTTTTTGGTTGCGCCCATGGATGTGGAATTTTCAAAAGATACTGGTAACCCGTGTTTGTTGCCAGCATGCACGATTCGCGGGATATGATTCTCCTTTTTCCACGCGCCTACGTTTTTTTTTTTTTTTTTTTTGTTTGTTGAAGGCACTGGAGCACTCAGACGCAATCACTGGTCCATTGTACTCCAGACAGACACTTCACATTACTGTATTTTCTCCGTTTTCCGGAGAAAAATTTGAAGAAGCTTCAGTGATGTAGAGCTAAGGGATTCGGCACACACCACGTCGGCTCCAAGGGTGCGCCACCGTATGCGAGCAAAGGCGGCCACATGCAGCACAGGTAGGCGTCTCACTGATGCCGAGCACGTAGAGCTGCTTGGCAAAAGTGTAATGGCCCGTGATAACTCCCACAAGCCTTCTGCAGTCGATTCTCCTTAAAGACAGGAGGAATGCTGCAGATTTTTTTGCAGACATCAGGGCATACGCGCTTAGTCATCCTGCAACCCGGACAATCCGTCCATCTACGGTTGTGTGTGCTAAATACACAATCGTTAATGTAGGAATTTACCGTGGACGCAGGTAGACCTAGAGCGGGTTCAGGTCCTGAGAAGCTCTCCTCTGAACCCATTCTAGCGAGTTCATCAGAGGTCTCATTTCCTGGGATCCCAGAGTGGCCTGGAACCCATACAAGCCTTAATGAATTTAGTCTGCCGACTATGTTCAAGAAGGACTTGAGTTCAAGCACTAATTTGGAGTTAGTTAAGGGGTTACACACAGCTTTTAGTGCAGCTTGGCTGTCACTACATACGTATATGCTTTCCCCCTTCCACCTGTGCTTCACAACATAGTGCATGGCCATTAGGATTGCGTATATCTCTGATTGGAAGACAGACGCATATTTTCCTAAGGAGAAGTGCAGTCGGATGTTTTCGCGCTCAAAGAAGACTCCAGCACCGGACCCCCGCCCAGACCTGGAGCCATCCGTGAAAATGCGAAGACTATCCTTTCCAGGTTCAGTATCCAGCCATAGCCAATCCTGACGCCATGGAAACTCGACTGTGAAATTACGATGCAATAGGATAACGGGCGTCAGTGCGTCAGAAGGCATGTCCATGAGACAGGGGTCGCAGGACAATTCTTGCGCAAGCACACCGTTATTCCTATGCGAGTTGTACCAAAAGCCATTTCTCTTCAGACGAGACATGGCTTTCAGAGCACACCCTCTGATGAATATATCAAGAGGTGGAAGGTTCATCATAGCATCTAGAGCAGCGCCCGACGTGCTGGGGAAAGCCCCCGTGCAGCTGAGACAAATCGTTCTTTGGAGTTTGGTGAAAGAGGCTACGACGTGTTTGCGTTTTAGTCTGTTCCACCAGACAACCGATGCATATGAGATTATAGGTCTTATCATTGCCGTGTAGATCCAAAGGACCTTTGCCGGCGATAAGCCCCATGTTTTGCCAAAAGCTCCTTTGCACTGCCAGAAAGCTGACAACGCTTTGGTGGTTTTTGACTCAACATGCTTTGACCAGAGAAGCTTGCTATCTAAGATGACTCCTAGATACTTAGCCTCCTTGGATATCGGGATGGAAGTGCCTTTTAGTACCAGCTGAGTCATGTCAGTATATTTCCTCCTTCTCGTAAAGAGAACGAACATCGGTCTTAAGAGGATTGACTGACAGCCCATTTCTGGTACACCAATCATCGATCACATTTAGCGCCGCCTGTGCTTTGCGACGGACAGTCGCCCAACATGAGCCGACAGAAAGAATGGCGACGTCATCCGCATAGGCCTGGGCGTAGATTCCAGAGGCGGTAACGCGCCTACGTACTAAACCACACCTCTGCACACTTCAACCACTCTCCCCGCGGGACTGCCGTTAGGTATTACTTCGCTGGTCTGGTTAGCGATTTACGCTGTATCTCGAGTAGAAGCCTCTTGGGTTCTTCTTTCTGCTTCGGCTTGCCGCAGCCTTGTTTGTACTGATGCAATGTACGACCATGTTTCATTCCAATTTTCCACCGAGTTCATCATATAGGAGACCAGGTTTTCAGGACTTGGTACATTTAGCTTTTGCCTGTCCTGCATAAAGCGACTGCAGTATAAATCTGTGTGTTCTGCGTCCTCCTCGGAGTTTGGGCATTGTGGACAAAAGGGCGAACTATCATATCCAAATCTAGCAGATACTTTCGATAGCCACCATGTCCAGACAAAAACTGCGAAAGATGATAATTGCCGATCTTGATGTCCAAGTTTCGATGACGGGAATGAGCCTGTGCGTTCATCTTATTTTTGTGGAAGTTTCCCATCTGAGTTGCCACATTGCCATGGATTCTGCCCGTTCTTCTGCTTTTATAAGCCTGGTCTGTTGCCGGTCTGGTGTTCGCCTGCGGTATACCCCTTTGAGCTCGTCTGCCAATATATCGATGGGTAGCATTCCTGCTATGACGAACGCTGCATCATCTGATATGGTCCTGAACTTGCAGATTACTCTTATTGCGCACTGTCGATAGACTGAATCCAATTTCCGCTTTAGTCATTTTACTGCAAGGGCTTCCGCCCAAATTGGAGCAGCGTAGAGTAGGACTGAGCTGACTACCCATGAGAGTAGGACCGCCTATTTTCGGAAGCATTCGCGAAAGAGCTCATTGTGGGTGTGATGCCTTCTCGCTGGCATATAGTATGTGTTTCCTGAAAGAAAGCCTGTTGTCTAGGACGACCCTTAGATACTTGACTGCTTTCTTTGACCTTATCGCCTGATCTCCGACTAAGAAGCTCTCATATTCCGCGTTTTTACAGCTGGTTATGAGCACAGCCTCCGTTTTTTGGGCTGCTGGTTCCAGACCGGCAATTGAGAGCCAATCTTTCACTTTAACAATAGCTGCGTTCGCAGTAACCTCTACTTTCTCTATATATGCTTAGCCACTGTGACGATGGCAATATCGTCGACGAAGCCGATGATTCGTACTACTTCGGGAAGCGCTAGTCGTAGAACGCCATCGTACATGATGTTCCACAGGAGAGGTCCAAGGACTGATCCTTGAGGGACACCCGTCGTTACTTGGTAGAATTGTACGCCTTCGTCGGTATTGTACCTCCTTAGCCTCCTGTTGTTAAAGTAGCCGATGACAGTCCTTAATAAATAGGAGGGGGTACCCATGTCAATTAAAGACTTTTGTATGTGCGTCCAGCTAACCGAGTTAAAAGCGTTTTTATGTCAAGCGTAATTACTGCACAATACATCTTCTCCGCTAATTTCCATCTTTTTCCTTTGATGGCATCCGCAGCCAGGTTTACCACTATTTCTATGGCGTCGACCGTTGATCGTCCTTTTCTGAAGCCGTATTGGTTGGCTGACAATGCACCGTTAGCTTCCGCCACCGCCAGTAACCTATCGTAGATCCCTCGTTCGATCCCTCGTGCCTAATGTGTCCAACAGACAAATTGGCCGATACGAGGACGATTCTCCAGGTTCTCCACTGAAGGTGTGTGGCAGTGCGTCCGAGACCGTGGTAATCATATCCAATTCAGGAAGATGTTGCAAGATGGACATGCGACTCATGGGTCTACATGGCAAACTTGTTCCCGAGCCAAGAATTCTGATTGCACTGCGTAATGCAACCTTTTTAATAAGAAGGTGCAATGGAGTAAGTCCAATCAGTGCTTCTTGGGCTGCCGTGGGACAGGTTAGCATGGGGCCTGTAATGCCAAGACACGCTAGTCTTTGGAGACTTTGAAGCTTAACGATTATCGTTTTTTTGCTCAACTCTTGTCTACCATACCGTGGACGCATAGGTGATGATAGGTCTTACTATCGCGGTATATAGCCAGTGAATTATATTAGGCTTCAGTCCCAGGTTTTACCGTAAGTGCGTCGATAGGCCCACAAGGTCTTAATCGCTTTTTAAGTTTGTTTTGAATATTGGAGTTCCAGTTAAGTCTACGATCAGGGGCTATGAGCACATGGTTAATTTGGTGGGCAGTTCGACTAACTCTATATTTTCCTTTAAGTTCTTATCGTCAGCAGCAGGCTTCTGAGTCCAATTACAGGTTTTTTTTTTTTTATATATAAGGCTAGTGCTATCAATAGCAATGCGGCACTGCGACCTTTGCAGATCTATTGTGCCTGCTAGCCGATTTAGCCGAGTAGCCTCTCCACCTCCACAATGAAGTTGAGAATGCTTCTCGTAGGAGCCAGGGTGATCCCCTCAGGAGTCATAACTTCACTGAGAAGGATACGCTTCCTAAGATGGCAGAGAGCAGCACACTCACACAGTATGTGTTCTGCCGTCTCATCGTCCTCAAGACAGAGCCGACACTCAGTTTCAGACGAGAGGCTAATTTTGTTTAAATGATATCTCAGACCGCAGTGTCCCGTTAGATAGCTGACTAGTCTTCTGATATCCATCCTATTGAGTTTGAGTATGTCAATAGGGTGCTTGTTCAGGGGTCGTATAAGTCGTTTAGATTGACGGAGTCCCCGAACGCTGTTCCAAAAGGACAGGTGTTGTAATTTTTCCCACTTGTCTAAGAAGTAATTTATCTTAGACGCGGGAATGCCGCAGAATGGTTCCGGACCTATATACTTGTCACTGGAGCCCTTCCTGGCAAGTTGGTCGGCAATTTCATCGCCCTTGATACCTTTATGGCCTGGCACCCACCAAAGTTTAACATTGTTTCTTTTGGCGAGGTCTTGTAGGGCGTCATGGCATTCCTTGACGGTTTTTGAATTCGTGCTGTACGAACCCAGCGCTTTAAGCGCTGCTTGGCTATCAGAGAGTATGTTGATGGTTACTCCTCTGATGCCAGTCTCAAGATTTAGATTTACGCATGTTAGGATGGCATGCAGCTCTGCTTGGAAGATGCTGGGACTTGTTCCCAGTGCCTTCGAGATTTTGCGTTTTGGTCCAAAGATGCCGGCGTCAACACCGGAAGCCATCTTGGAGCCATCCGTGTACCACCTAAGGCCTTTGACATTTAGCAGGGGATCACTGTTTTCCCATGCTGAACGGTTTGGGATCAGTATCTCAAATCTCTTGTCAAAGGTGAAGGTGTGTGGCAGTGCGTCCGAGACTGTAGTAATCATATCCAGCTCGGGAAGGTGTTGTAATATGGACATGTGGCTTGCGGGTCTACATGGCATATTTGTTCCCGAGCAGAGGATTCTGATTGCACTGCGTAATGCCACCTTTTTGATAAAAAGGTGCAGTGGAGTGAGTCCAATGAGTGCTTCTTGGGCTGCCGTGGGGCAGATTGGCATAGCGCCTGTGATGCCGAGACACGCTAGTCTCTGAAGGCGTTGAAGCTTAACAATTGTAGTTTTTTGCTCAACTTTTGACCACCATACGGTGGACCCGTAGGTGACGATAGGTCTAACTATCGCGGTCCCCAGGTTTTACCGTAGGTGCGTCGACAGGCCCACATGGCCTTAGTCGCTTTCATGAGTTTATTTCTCATATTGGAGTTCCAGTTGAGTCTACGGTCTAGGTCAATATCTAGATACTTTACTTCCTCTGAAAATCCTATGCGTGTGCCATTTAGTAAGATTGAGCAGGGTTGTACCTTTCTCCTCTTTGTAAATGGGACCAAGATCGTCTTATTTGGGTTAATAGATAAACCCTCTCTGCCACACCAGTCAGAGATAAATTGGAGCGCAAGCTGCATGCGCTCACAGGCAGTGATCTCGCACTTGCCCGTAACAATGACTACTTGGTCATCAGCATATCCGATGACCTCATAGCCCCGAGTGGTCATCGGTCATAGCTTGCGTAGTAGATCGTCGATGACTATCGACCAAAGCAGTGGTGACTCCCCCTTGTGGGCATCCTCTAACCGCCGATACTGTCACTGAGACCTCTCCGCATGTGGCTGATATAATACGGCTATTTAGCATCGCCCTGATCTAGTGATTAGTGGGATGGTCTACACCCCTGCAGGATAGTGCAGTGGTGATCGAATCATAGCCAGTATTAACGAAAGCTCCCTCTATATCGAGGAAGGCGCAGATTGCGATCTCCTTTTGTATGAAACTATTTTCAATGTGCGTCACCAAGTGGTGTAGTGCATTATCGGTAGATCGCTCTTTGCGATATGCATACTGGTTGGGATGCAGAGGTATCTGGTTTTCCAGGATACCTCTAATATGGAGCTCTATCAGTTTCTCCATTGTTTTTAAAAAAAAACGAAGTCAAACTGATAGGGCGATAGGATTTAGGTTGCTCACTTGGTTTCCCAATCTTGGGGATGAAGACAAGATTGACCTCTCTCCAAATTTGGGGTATGTATCCCAGGTTGAAGCAAGACCTAAAAAGAACTATCAGTGATGGTAGAATTGTATTCAAACCTTTCTGTAAGATTGCAGGAAAGACACCGTCTTTACCTGGAGCCTTGTAGGGTTTGAATGAACCAATTGCCCATTTGACCCTGTCAGGGCTAAAGAGTCTACCAGAGAGGCTATTTGTTCTACTGTCGATGTTACCTATGACGTTTATTTGATCGTCAGAGGACATCGAGTAAGGAGTAGAACCAGGGAAGTGCATCTCGAGCAAAGTCTCCAGCGTTTCCCTGCGATTGACGGTAAAAGTGCCGTCTGATTTGCGAAGCAGCCCGAGCCCATTTGTGTGCTCTCGAGATAGTGCTTTGTGGAGTCCGGCCGCATTTGGCAGCGAGTCTATATGCTCGCAATGTTTCCTCCAATACATTCTCTTGGATTTCCTCAATTCGAGGTTGTATTTAGTTAGAGTAGATCTATAATCAGTCCAACTATTATACCGTTTAGCTCTGTTAAACAGCGATCTCACCTGCTTCCTTAGGGACTCAAGCTGTGTATTCCACCAGGGCACACACCGTTTGTGTGTAGTTGTCCTGGGTGTACAGCTGTCTCTGAAGGATGAGATGAGTGCTGCATTGAGCTGGTAAGCCGCTTCGTCGATGTCGTCTGTCGATTCAATCGACTTAAGAAGCATATCCTCTTTAGCAGCGAGTTGAGCTTGGAACCAAGCCCAATTACAGGTTAAGCAGCTAATGAAGCATGGGCTTTTAGTTCGACTTTTTTTTTAAAGCTTACCTGCCTTGCACAGAACTCTAATTCTGATCGTTAGGTCCAGAAAGAGCAGAGAAAGACCAAGATAGAATAGCAATAACAAGAACAAAGTCATTTGCATTAAATCTCATATTTCGCATTTTATTAATTGAAAAAATCATTCCTTCCAAACCACATTTATATCATATCACAGTAGGCACTAAAAGTATTCGGTTGAAGAATTAATTCCTTTTTTAGAATTTAACTTCTATTTGTTTTAGGTCAAAATGATTTTCTTCGGTCCTCAGTAGTTGATCCTGTGATGCTGGAACGCCAATGGAATCGTTAAGTTATTTAAGCGAAAACAAAAGTGCGCTGAACCTTGGCGTTGTGTTGTGTTGGTTAGATGAGTGTGTTTGTTTGTATTTGTTTCTGTTCTGTTTGGAGGATGTGTTCAAAGTTCGTCTTTTAAAACCGACCCAACGACTTCGTCACCAATCGAAACCTCTTCGACAGTCCCTTGGACCTTTTTATCACCGATTATAGTCACCGATTTGTTCGGCTGATAGGTGACAGTGTCTGTAGTATTGTGTACTGTGTCCTGGTTATCGGAGTCACTGGGTATGAATGATGGGTCGGGACTGGTGAGTGTAATACGAGAGCCTGATACCATTCTGTGTTAATTGTACAAGGAGAAAGGTTCATATTTAATATTGTTAAGAGGCACGGAGAGATATTGAGTTTGAAGAAAAGGTTTGGTAAAGGGGGGAAAAAATGGTCTGAATGTCGATATACCTTGCTTAGACCACTCAAATGCAGAATTATTCTCGTCGCCGAGAAGATGATCGCAATTTCTGTGGATTTCTATACGACAAGTTCGAAAGAGAAGTTAAAAAGCTCATAGACAATGAAACCAAAGGCAAACTGATACTTACTTATCGCGAGCCTCGAAGTTGGCTTCAACGTTTAAGTTTCTTGGTTGACGGAAGTCGCATTCGAGGGAGAAAGCCGAATCGCCGGGTGTTATCAGTTCCGGGTCGTTTTGGATCACGACGATATTGCTGTAGACATCGCCTTCTTGCTGAGTTTGGCACTGATCAAAATTGAATTTCATCTCGAGCGAGCGTGTATTCTTTTTGGTTGGTTTAATGAAGCATGGGGCCGATTGCTTGTAGAAGCTGCCTCTTGTGTACATGACACCGCTAAAGTCATTCTCCGTTTCGAGGTGTACCTGCATGTATTCGGCTCCACATTTGAGGTTGACTTTTTGAATGCCCTGATTCGAGCCATCGATTTTAAAGGTGTCCGTCAGGTCCTGCTCCCAAATATCTAAAAAAAAGAAATTAGTTCTAATAGTACCATCCAAACAAAAACCTGTCTTTTGCATGACGTTAAGTGATAGGTAGGGTAGGAAACAACAGGAAGTTTTTAACAATTTTGTCTCTTAAGCAGGTTAGTAAAACTGCTTGCTTACGATTTTTTCAAAAGAAGGTCCGATGTCTTCTTTGGTAAAACTGATCCAGTTGTGTCGCGCCACGCTAAAAAAACACGCGATGCACCGTGCAACTCGGTTCTAGGACCTCGGAACCATTCGAAACATGCACCGGATTTCGGCAAGGAGATGCGCTGTCATGTGACTTCCTCAACCTGGTGCAGGAGCAGATAGTGCGACGGGCAGGCGTCAACAGGGAAGGCACTATCTTTTACAAGTCCATCCAGCTGCTAGGATACGCGGATGATATCGACATCATCGCGTGTTCTCGCCGTGGCATTGTGGAAGCATTCACGGCGATTGAAGAACAGGCGAAACGAGTTGGTCTTAAGATCAATGAGGACAAAACGAAATACATGCTGTCAAGCAAAAACCAATCCGTCGCTCACCACCTGGGACAAAATATAACAATTGACAGCTACAATTTCGAGGTAGTTAAGGAGTTTGTCTACCTCGGGGCAAACGTAAATTCCACAAATGGCACCACATAGGAGATCCGGCATAGAATCGACCTAGGTAGCCGCTGCTACTTCGGCTTGTCCAAACAACTGGGGTCAAAACTCCTCACTCGAAAGACCAAAGTCATTCTTTACAAAATGCTCATTCTGCCAGTCCTGCTGTACGGAGCCGAAAGCTGGACGATAAGCAGGACAGTGGAGCTGATTTTGGGTTCTTTTGAAAGAAAAATTCTGCGAAGGATATTTGGTCCTGTCTGTGAGGAAGGTGAATGGAGAAGAAGACACAACCGCGAACGCTACGAGCTGTACCAAGATGTGGATGTAGTCCGTAAGGCAAGGATCCGTCGACTATACTGGCTCGGCCACATCGAGCGCATGGACATCAACGCTCCAGCTAAGAGGGTCTTCGACTCCGAGCCCCCTGGTTCGAGAAGAAGAGGAAGACCGAACCTCCGGTATAAAGACCAAGTAAGCTTTTTCATGACAAGTTTACTACGGGGGGTTTTGCCAGTACCCCGCCGAGGAGGAACGTCGCGAAATAAACATTCGATGCCGTTGGTGTTATTAGGATCCGAACTCGCTCATCGTGCGTCTTTCTGAAAATACTGGGCAAGTAGCTTAGCATGTGGATAACCCTCAAGGCCAACCGTTGCGGGGGAAGCAAGAAAAACCAAGGAGGAAGAGAGGTCGCGCTCGTGAAATAACACCACAAAGGGCAGATTGACTCATACCCTGATTCCATCAATAGATATATGACATAAGGAAACTGCAACTACGGTTTCCGAAAATACCTATGTATATCGGTTCGGACGCGATACTTATCCTCTTTGCCCAGATTGTCCAAACTAAGAGGAACACGTCAGACACGTAATTTTTGAATGTAGATGCTTTACAGATTGGAAGGGCACCTTACCAGAACCAGGAAACATAATTCAGCAAATGGTGGAGTCGAAGGAATACTGACTGACTATCTGCACACTAGTCATAAATGTGCAGAGAGAGCTGAGGAGGATAGAACGGCAGGGAAAACAAAAGGAGCAGCAAGGGCAGCAGAAGGAGGAGGGATTCTACAAGCACAGGAGTAGCTTGAATTGCTTGCCAGCCCCGCGAAGTAATACCTAGCGACAGTCCCGCGGGGAGAGGGAAAAGTGAGCGAGCAAAGAAGTTGATCGCGTTTAACTTGGCAAATGCCAGCTTCGATCTCTGTCCCTGTTCAATCCAAATTGACACACAGCCTCCGCGTGGCCTCCCCTGGATAGCTAAACTGGCACCCCTTGTTTCTGGGGAAAGAGGAACCCGGTCCTACAGATTGGGGGTTGCGCTTAGGGTTAACATCCCTATCGCATAAAACGAATACTTGTTCAGAGACAACTAATAGCCTCGGATACGGACGGATTTCATGTTGACGACCCCCGCAAACGTCAAAAAGGAAACGAATTCCGGACCTGCACCTGGAACGTTAGGTCCATCAACGGACCAGGTGCAGCCGGACGACTGGGCTATAAAGCCAGAGCAGAAGCCTGCAGGGATGAGCACGGACAACAAATAGTGGGGTCACAGTCGACGCTGAGAATGTGGAAGGACCACTTCTGCAGACTGTATAACGGCGATGGTAGTCAAAATGCCGCCGACCTAGACGATGTTAAGATAGCGATATCGAAACATAAATCTTATAAGACTGCTGGATAGGCGGACTTCCCGTGGAACTGTTTAAAGCAGCTGGCGATCAGCTGGTTAGGAACATACACCAACTCATCTGCAAGACATGGTCGGAAGAATGTTTGCCCGGTACATTAGGAAGGAGACCTCTATGGCTGCGCCAATTACAGAGGGATAAGTCTCCTGAACATTGCGTACGGTAGGTCTTGAAGAAGACCCATGAATTCCAGGTCGACACGCACCATCTTTTTGTCGACTTTAAAGCCGTATATGACAGTGTTTATAGAGGACGGAGACCGCAGAGAATTCTTTCCCCCTGATCTCGACGAAGTTAAGATTGCCATATCGAAGCTCAAGTCGAATAAAGCTGCTGGCGCAGCTGTCTGCTCAGCTCTTCAAGGCAGCTGGGGATGACCTGGTTGGGAGCATGCACCAGCTCATCCGTAAGATATGGTTAGAGGAAAGCATGCCCGAGGAATGGAGTCTCAGCATCGTATGCCCGATCCACAAGTAAGGAGACCCCTCTGATTGCGCCAACTATAGAGGAATAAGTCTCCTTAACATCGCCTACAAGATCTTCTTTGCCGTTTTGTGTGAACGCCTGAAGCCTTTTGTAAATAAGCTGATAGGTCCTTATCAGTGCGGATTCAGGACAGGGAAGTCCACCATCGACTAAATCTTCACACTACGGCAGATCCTGGAAAAACACCAATGAATTTCAAGTCGACACTCACCACCTATTTGTCGACTTCAAAGCCGCATACGACAGCGTAATCAGAGACGAGCTATACAACGCTATGTCTACCTTTGACATACCTGCTAAGCTCGTCAGACTATGCAGGATGACTTTGGAGAATGCTTGCTGCTCCATTCGAATCGGTGAGCACCTTACCGATAGTTTTGATGTCAAAAAAGGATTTAGGCAGGGCGATGCGCTGTCGTGTGATCATCATCATATTAGAAATGATTGTGCAAAAATCACTGGCCAATACAAGAGGCACAATCTATTTCAAATCCTCGCAACTCCTTGCATACGCCATGCAATGAGGCGTTTGCGAGTATTGAGATGGAAGCGGCGAAAATTGGATTGGCGGTAAACGAGGGCAAAACTATGCTATGCTGTTATCAAAAAAGGACGCTCACCACCGACGTCTCGGCCAGAACGTTTGTATAGGCAGATATAAGTCCGAGGTAGTTAAGGACTTCGTCTACCTTGGCTCCGCAGTGACCTGGAACAACGACATCACTTCCGAAATCAAACGCAGAATCACTCTTGCCAATCGCTGTTTCTTTGGGGTCAGGAGGCAACTGAGTAATAGAGCCCTCTCCCGAACGACAAGGTTGACTCTATATAAGACCCTTATCATCCCGGTCCTGTTGTACGGCGCAGAAGCATGAACACTATCAAAAGCGAATGAGGAGGCCCTTGGTCGGTTCGAGAGAAAGATTTTGCGCGTGATTTTTGGGCCTATAACGCAGACGGAGGATGGAGGAGAAGATTCAACCACGAACTTTACGGGCTGTACAGCGACATGAGCCTAGTCAGGCGTCTACGGATTCAACGCCTAAGATGGCTGGGCCATGTAGAGCGAATGCACACCACAGCTCCAGCCCGGAGAGTCTTTGAATCCAACCCCGAGGGACGAAGAAGCAGAGGACGGCCGCACTTAAGATGGCGCACACAGGTGGAAGGGGACCTCAGCCAACTGGGTGTGCGACAATGGAAAAGGCTAGCGAAAGATCGTGCTAGATGGAGGGGCATGTTGGTTGAGGCCCAGGTTCACCCCGAACTGTAGCGCCCACTAAGAAGAAGAAGAAGTCAAGGACTTCGTCTACCTTGGTTCGATAGTGGCAAGAAGCAACGACACCATCGTTGAGATAAAACGCAGAATTACTCTTGCCAACCGCTGTTTCTTTGGGCTCACGAAGCAATTGAGTGATAGAGCCCTCTCTCGAAAAACCAAGGTATCACTCTACAAAACCTTAATCATCCCGGTCCTCCTCTACGGCGCTGAGGCTTGGACGTTATCAAAAGCGAATGAAGAGGCTCTTGGGCGTTATGAAAGATCTGGTTGCAATCAATAGTTCCGTTTGTGTAAACGGAGAGTGGAGGAGGAGATTCAATCAAGAACTGTACGGCCTGTACAGCGACATCGGCCTAGTTAGACGTCTTCGGATCCAACGTCTAAGCTGGCTGGGCCATGTAGAGCGAATGGACATCACCGCTCCGGCCCGAAGAGTCTTCGTAACCAACCATGAGGGACGACGCAGGAGAGGAAGACCGCATCTAAAGTGGCGCGCACAGGTGAAAAGGGACCTCACTGGAGGCGGCTTAGCCCTTAGAGGCAGTCAGAATTGCGCAGACAATTTCATATCTTATTTTCTAAAGTGGAAACAATCTGCTAACTCTAAAGTCGATAACTAAATTAAACGGCAAAATTGTCATCAACGAAAAAGAACGTCATTAACCGCACGTAGGTACGCCTCTTTATTTCACTTAAAACCAGGCAAAGCTAGTTTAAAAGCTTGGCACTGGCCCTTAATGGGCTGTAGCAAAGCTTATTGAATATGTTACTCTGTTTATGGGCAAATGAATGAACCGAAATCGCTTACTCACAAATTATTTGCACGATTCTACTCAACCAATGTGGTTGTTTGTAAACACAGGAAAGGTGAATAACACGTTAGCACATCAAAGATCTTAACTATCACATGGACAGTACTCGTATCCATAGCTCGCCACCGGTATCTCACGTCATATAGCAATCATTAGTTTATGGCTGAGAGCTCTGTTAGGTCTTACCTTCTTTCATATTCGCTCCTTGGTGACAAAGGGAACTCACTATCAAGTTCATCAGGCAAATAACGAATATTATTTTGAACATTTTTGCACCAATTTTCTTAAAGTATCTCACGACTTTTACGATATTTAATTGTATCGAACTCGAGCCCAAGAGCAAACACTTATGGAATGAAGTTCACTTCCAAACTGCCTGGATTAGCCGTCTGCCTTGAGCTTATAAAAAGAAAAACCGATTCCCCACTGTGTGATGGCAAACGTTTACTGTGCGGCTGGGACATTAGCAAAGGAGTGCATGGAAACGAGAAAGATACAAACAGAAGAGATAGAGAGTAAAGAGTTAGATGACTCTCCCACCGACGCCAATACAAATTTCATACATGACTTCATAGCGCAAGGGGTATGTGTCCATAAGCGCGATGTCTGTTACTCAATTTACTGGTGGCTGAAATCGAAATTGTGGAAAGAGAAGACTAAGATGCACAGGTGGATTCATGCGTGATTTAGCTGCGGACTTGAATGCAGCACCGAGGCAGGAAGACTGATAGTGTAGTCGATGGTGGAAACCAGTTTTGACTCCGGACTATATAGGGTGATCAGTAAAGTATGATGCTGTCAACATGGTACTTGACGTACTGCAGCACAATATAACAGGGCAATAGAAATAACGTCAACTGTTAACTGTTTATCGTTTGAAAAAAAATATTTAAAAATGCCGGAAGCACCTCCAACTAGCACGATCTTTTGATAGCTTTTTCCACTGCCGCACACCCAGTTGGCTGAGGTTCCCTTCCACCTATGTGTGCCATTTTAGGTGCCGCCGTCCTTTGTTTCTTCGTCTCTCCGGGTTGGATTCAAAGACTCCGGGCTAAAGTTGCAGTATCCAGTCCCTCTACATGGTCTAGACATCTGAGGCTTTGAATCCGTAGACGCCTGACCCGTCTTATGTCGCTGTACAGCCCGTAAAGCTCGCGGTTGAGTTTTTTCCTTCATCCGCTGTCTGCGTTTATAGGACCGAAAATCACACGCAAAATCTTTCTCTCGAAACGGCCTAGGACTTCCTTATCCGATTTTGATAGTGTCCATGCTTCTGCGCCGTCAATCGGTCAATCGGGAGAGGGCTCTATTACTCAATTACCCAATGAGCCCAAAGAAACAGCGGTTGGCAAGAGTGATTCTATGTTTGATTTCGGAACTGATGTCTTTGTTCCAGGTCACTCCGGAGCCAAGGTAGACGAAGTCCTTAACTACCTCGAACTTATATCTGCCAATACCAACGTTCTGGCCAAGATGTCGGTGGTGAGCGTTCTTTTTTGATGACAGCATAGCATAGTTTTGCCGTCGTTTACCGCCAAACCAATTTTCGCCGCCTCCATCTCATTACTCGCAAACGCCTCATTGACATCTCGCTGTGGTCTACCTATGATGTCAATGTCGTCGGCGTATGCAAGGAGTTGCGAGGATTTGAAATAGATTGTGCCTCTTGTATTGGCCAGTGATTTTTGCACAATCATTTCCAATATGATGTTGAAAAAATCACACGACAGCGCATCGCCCTGCCTAAATCCTTTTTTGACATCAAAACTATCGGTTAGGTGTTCACCGATTCGGATGGAGCGGCAAGCATTCTCCAAAGTCATCCTACATAGTCTGACGAGCTTAGCAGGTATGTCAAGGGCAGACATAGCGTTGTATAGCTCGTCTCTGATTACGCTGTCGTATGCGGCTTTGAAGTCGACAAATTCACTAGTTTTTTCCTGGATCTGCCGTAGTGTGAAGATTTGGTCGATGGTGAACTTCTCTGGCCTGAATCCGCACTGATAAGGACCAATCAGCTTATATTAAAAAAAAGGCTTCAGGCGTTCACACAAAACGGCAGAGAAGATTTTGTAGGCGATGTTAAGGAGACTTATTCCTCTATAGTTGGCGCAATCAGAGGGGTCTCCTTTCTTGTGGATCGGGCATACGATGCTGAGACTCCATCCCTCGGGCATGCTTTCCTCTAACCATATCTTACGGATGAGTTGGTGCATGTTCCCAACCAGGTCATCCCCAGCTGCCTTGAAGAGCTCAGCAGACAGTCCGTCTGCGTCAGCAGCTTTATTCGACTTGAGCCTCGATATGGCAATCTTAACTTCGTCGAGGCTAGGGGGATAGAATTCTCTGCGGTCTTCGTCGATTAGAAATGGATCATTCTGCCTGACAGCGGTACATTGACTAACATCGCCGTTATACAGTCTGCAGAAGTGGTTTTTCCATATTCTCAGCATCGACTGCGGTTCTACTACTAGGTGTCCGTTCTCATCCCTGCAGGCTTCCCTTCTGGCTTTATAACCTTGGCATGTTCGCTTTATTTGTTGATAAAGCTTTCGAACGTCACGTCTGCAGTAACACATCTCCAAATCCTCAATCGCGCGCTTCTCGTGCTCTTTCTTCTTTCTTCTGAGAAGTTTTTGCTCCTCCCTTCGTTTTAACTCGTAGAGCTCACGAGCTGCTCTTGTTCTTTTATGCAGCGAGGCCATATATACATCCTGCTTCGCTGTATGAGTCCTCCTGCACTCGTCATCGAACCAGGTGTTTCTTCGTGGTGGAGCCTTGAAACCCAAAACTTCGGATGCAGAGGTTTTCAGGGCTTGTTTGCAAAGGCTCCACTGCTGTTCTATTGATAGCGTGGAGGATTGAGGTGTATTGGAGAGCTTAAGGGAGACGCAATCGGTAAAAGCACGAGCGGTTTTTGGCGATAGTAGCTTTCCGACGTCATTACTTTGTATTCTTACTCTACTCCGTTGTGTTCGTGATATCCGTAAGCGCATATTGGCCACTACAAGATAGTGGTCCGAGTCGATGTTAGCCCCTCGGAAAGTTCGAACATCAAGAATACTGGAGGAGTGTCTGACGTCGATCGCGATGTGATCAATCTGGTTGGTAGTCGATTGATCAAAAGACCGCCAGGTGCCTTTGTGTATATCGAGGTGCGGGAAGCGCGTACTGGCTAGAAGGGGATTTCGCCCCGTAGCAAGATCAATCAGCCTGTGTCCGTTATCGGAGGTGGTGTCCTGTAGGCTATGTTTGCCGATGACTCGTTCAAAGATGCTTTCCCTACCCAGCTTAGCATTGAAGTCTCTTAGTACAATTTTGATGTCATAGCTGGGACATTGGGCATACGTTCTGTCTAGGAGGTCGTAGAACTCATCTTTGGCGGAGTCATCCTTGTCTTCCGTCGGGGCGTGGACGCAGATCAGGCTGATGTTAAAATATTTAGCCTTGATACGGATTGTTATGAGGCGTTCGCTCACATACCGAAAACTTGGGACGTTTTGCCTTAGTCCAGCTCGAACAACAAATACGCATCCAAACAGTCGTTGCCCTCTCTCCCTATAGCAGTCGCCGTAGTAAATATCGCAGTTTTTCATCCGCTTTATGCCCGGTCCATTCCATCGCATTTCCTGGATGGCGGTGATGCCCGCTTTATAGCGGTCTAGGGCGTCCGCAAGTTGTTCGGCTGCGCGTGGCCTGTTTAGGGACCTAACATTCCACGTTCAAAGCCGAAGATCATTGTCCTTTTTTCGTTTTTTTGCAAGGGTCGTCAACATAAATCCGGTCCGACATATCTGAGGCTTGTGGTTGTTTCGGAGTTTGTGTTTTTTTTTACGGTTACGGCTTACTAGGCCGTAGCCCAACCGACTAATCCTGTTTTTTGGCGCAGGAGGCTCGCCATTCGCCCATACCCGTCTGCAATTTCCATAGGAAATCTCCAGATGGCACCACGAGGAGGTGGGGATAGGACTTACTAACAGTGCCGCAAGATGTTCGACTGCGGTGGCTCTTCTCGCTTTTAGCAGGCCAGCATCCGTCGGGTAGATGCCACCCCTACGAGGCCATTGTTAGTCCTTTGCCATCTAAAATCGCCGTTATACCTATATTGAAATGAAAGTCATCGATTGCGATTCTACTAATAGGTGTCAGTTCTCATACCTATTGGCTTCCGTTCTAGCTGTTGATAAGGCCTTCAAACGTCAATCTGCAGTAACACCTCTCCAGGACCTCAATCGCACACTTCTCGTGCTCGAGTTGATGTTAGTTCCTCGGAAAGTTCGAACATCAAGAATAGTGGAGGAGTGTCTGACGTCGATCGTGATGTGATCAATCTGATTAGTGATTGATTGATCTGGCGACCGCCAGATGCCTTTGTATATATCGAGGTGTGGGAAGCGCTTATTGGTTAGAAGGAAATTAAGCCCTGTAGCAAGATCTTCTCTGCCGTACTGTGTAAGCGCCTGAAACCGTTCGTGGACAATCCGCTAGTTTCCAGTGTGGTTTCAGGCCGGGAAAATCCACGATAGACCAAATATTTACACTACGACAGATCTTGGAGCAGACCCATGAATTCCAGGCTTTTCCTTCAGCTAAACAAATTCTTTTAGTAAGAACTTGCGTCAAAATGTAGAATCAATCAGAACGTTAAAAATATCTCTATCTATCTATCTATCTACGCACATACATACATATTACCAGCGATCCATGGAGGATCTGAGCCTGAGCTATAGCTGCCTTCCATCTTTGACGGTCCCGGGCACGCTGCTTCCAGTTGTCAAGACCAAGATGTCTTACATCCGCGATTACTTGGTCTTTATACCGGAGGTTCGGTCTTCCTCTTCTTCTCGAACCAGGAGGCTCGGAGTCGAAGACCCTCTTAGCTGGAGCGTTGATGTCCATGCGCTCGATGTGGCCGAGCCAGTGTAGTCGACGGATCCTTGCCATCCGGACTACATCCACATCTTGGTACAGCTCGTAGAGTTCGCGGTTGTGTCTTCTTCTCCAATCACCTTCCTCACAGACAGGACCAAATATCCGGCGCAGAGTTTTTCTTTCGAAAGAACCCAAAATCAGCTCGGCTGTCCTGCTTATCGTCCAGCTTTCGGCTCCGTACAGCAAGACTGGCAGAATGAGCGTTTTGTAAAGCATGACTTTGGTCTTTCGAGTGAGGAGTTTTGACCCCAGTTGTTTGGACAAGCCGAAGTAGCAGCGGTTGCCAAGGGCGATTCTATGCCGGATCTCCACTGTGGTGTCGTTTGTGGAATCTACGTTTGCCCCGAGGTAGACAAACTCCTTAACTACCTCGAAATTGTAGCTGTCAATTGTTATATTTTGTCCCAGGTGGTGAGCGACGGATTGGTTTTTGCTTGACAGCATGTATTTCGTTTTGTCCTCATTGATCTTAAGACCAACTCGTTTCGCCTGTTCTTCAATCGCCGTGAATGCTTCCACAATGCCACGGCGAGAACACGCGAGGATGTCGATATCATCCGCGTATCCTAGCAGCTGGATGGACTTGTAAAAGATAGTGCCTTCCCTGTTGACGCCTGCCCGTCGCACTATCCAGCTCCAGCACCAGGTTAAAGAAGTCACATGACAGCGCATCTCCTTGCCGAAATCCGGTGCATGTTTCGAATGGCTCCGAGGTCCTAGAACCGAGTTGCACGGTGCATCGCGTGTTTTTTAGAGTGGCGCGACACAACTGGATCAGTTTTCCCGGGATCCCGAATTCGGCCATCGCACCAAACAGTTCTTCACGATGAATGCTGTCGTATGCGGCCTTGAAATCGATGAAAAGATGGTGTGTATCGATTCGAAACTCGTTTGTCTTTTCCAGGATTTGTCGAAGTGTGAAAATTTGGTCTATAGTTGATTTGCCGGGCCGGAAGCCGCACTGGTAGCCGCCGATTAGTGTGGTGCAAAATGGTTTTAGACGTACACACAATACGCTGGACAGGATCTTGTATGCGACATTGAGCAGGGATATACCTCTATAGTTCTTGCAAGAGGTAGGATCGCCTTTTTTGTGGATGGGGCATATAGAGCTGGTATTC
The DNA here is from genome assembly GCA_951905685.1 of Eumerus sabulonum. Taxonomy (NCBI): domain Eukaryota; kingdom Metazoa; phylum Arthropoda; class Insecta; order Diptera; family Syrphidae; genus Eumerus; species Eumerus sabulonum. The sequence goes on from OX645060.1 coordinate 16,808,424, forward strand.
CAGCCGTCGGGCATGCTTTCATCTTTCCAAATTCTACAGATGATCTGGTGCATGCTCCCTACCACAACATCGCCGCCAGCCTTGAAGAGCTCTGATGGCAAGCCATCTGGACCTGCGGCCTTGTTGTTCTTCAGCTTCTGAATAGCTATGCCGACTTCTTCGATGCTGGGTGGGAGGACTACTTCAGCGGCTGGAGTTGGGATTTCGTCGGTCCCTACCACTCTCTCTTGGTCATGCTCGTTAAGCAGCTGCTGGAAATGCTGCTTAAATACATCCACTATTCCTTGCGGGTCGGTGACAAGAATACCCTTGCAGTTTCGAAGAGCCTGGGTGCCCTTTTTGAAGCCTCCTGCAAGGCCTTTGGCTTTCTTCTAAAAGGCTCGTGTTTTATGTTTATCCCTAGACTCCTCGATATCCTTGAGCTGGAAGGCTGCATCCAGCAATCTACCAATTCAAAATGGCTAGGCCGTGTAGAGTGAATGCAAACAGGCAACTAACTAGGCGCTTGGCTAGCTAGAAATCATAATAGCTGGAGGAATCCGCATTGAACGCGAATTACACCGCAGTTAAGGTAGAGTATGTAAGCATCGAGTTTTAGGAAAAACGACGTTTTATAGTAACGGCTTACTTCTGTCCCAGAAGGATATTTTTTTCTTGGTTGATTCTCTCTTCTCGAACATACATGACCTAGTCACAAGCGATGTTCCAACATTTCTACTTTTTTTTAATGTGTGGCTAGTGCTATCAAGTAGCATTTGGCACTGCGACCTTTACAGATCTATTGTGCCTACTAGCCGATTAGCAGAGGAGCTTCGCCACTTCCCTAATGAAGTTGAGAATGCTGCTCGTAGGAGCCGAGATGATCCCCTCAGGAGTCATTATTTCACTGAGAAGGATACTGAGATGGCAGAGAGCAGCACATTCACACAGTATGTGCTCTGCCGTCTCTTCGTCCTCAAGACAGAGTCCGGACTCAGTTTCTGACGAGAGATTGATTTTGTTAAGACTATATCTCAGACCGCAGTGTCCCGTCCGGTAGCTGACTAGTCTTCTGATATCTACTCTATTAAGTTTGAGTATGCTAGTAGAGTGTTTGTTCAGGGGCCGTATAAGTCGTTTCGGTTGGCGAAGTCCCCGAACGATGATCCAAAATGACAGGTGTTGAGATTTTACCCATTTGAATAAGAATTGGTCTAAGAGAAGAAAGGTTTTGGACCTATATGTTTTTCGCTGGAACCTTTCCTGGCCGATCTCCCTCTATACCGATGGCTCTAAGATGGAGTCGGGTGTAGGCAGTGGGGTCTACTCTAAGGAACTTAACCTCAACCTATCATTTAGACTCCCAAATTACTGTAGTGTGTTTCAGGCAGAAATAACTGCGATAACGGAGGCCCTGGCATGACTTAGGATCAATGTAGTATCCACAAAGGATATTATCATTTGTATGGATAGCCAATCTGCGATAAAATCACTGGCAGCGGTAACCCACAAATCAGAAACATCTCTTAACTGTTGCCTATCTCTAGATGAGATGGCTGAACAGTACAACATTAAGATACTGCGGGTTCCCGGGCATAGGGATATTCCAGGAAACTGCGCGGCCGACGAACTCGCAAGGTTAGGGTCAAGCACACTCAGCCTACCTACCCTCGGGTACCTAGAAACCCCAATAAGTACGGTAAAGCACATGATAAAGCTTCAAACCATAGAGGAGACCAATCTCCAATGGAATGAGAGCAATATCGGCTTTATCACCAAACAATTGTGGCCCAAGTTAAACTTAGGACGAACCAGGGACCTGGTGGCAACCTAAGGGGCAACCTTAAGCACCCTAGAGGGGGTCATTACAGGTCACTGCACCATTGGAAAACACGCCGCCGGACTGGGGCTACCCTACAATGACTTCTGTCGCGGCTGCATGGACGTGGAGGAGGAGGAATCAATACACCATCTCCTCTGCTCATGTCCCTCTTTTGCGAATCGCAGGAGGATTTACCTCGGCGCGCCCTTCTTCGACAATCTGAGTGAGCTAGCAAACCAAAAAATAGCTCAACTCCACCGCTTTATTAGAAGCAGCGGTTGGCTCCCGGGTAGCGGATCAGGGTAACCTGATCCAGGTGGTATCACAATGGGCCGGTTTCGGCCTAAGTGTGGCTTACGCCTGCCACGTCAACCTAACCTAACCTAACCTTCCTGGCAAGTTGATCGGCAATTTCATTGCCATTAATACCTTTGTACCCTGGCATCCACCAAAGTTGGACTTTGTTTGTTTCGGTGAAGTCTTGTGACATTCCTTAACGGTTTTTGAGTTCGTGCTGTACGAACTCAGCGCTTTAAGCGCTGCTTGGCTATCAGAGAGTATGTTGGTGGTTACTCCTCTTATGCCAGTCGAAATCTTACGATTTGGTCCAAAGATGACGGCGCCAATGCCAGAAGCCATCTTGGTGCCATCAGTATACCACCTAAGGTCTTTGACATTAAGCAAGGGATCACTGATTTCCAATGTTGAGTGACTTAGGATCAACATCTCAAATCTCCTGTCAAAAGTGAAGGTGTGTGGCAATGCGTCCGAGACTGTGGTAATCATATCCAGCTAGGCTTACACGTGACCTCATTTCTACTAAAACCTGACTTTAAAACAGCTTTAAGAACCATCTATGAGTCTTCTTCTTTTTCTTCTTTGATGGCGTTACAGCCCATGAAGGACCAGAGCCAAGCTTCTCTCAATCACCCATGTTGTGTGTGATTTATTTTTCACATAGGTAAAAGGGACCTAAAATTTAATGCCGATTCCGAACGGCGTGAGTCGAGAAGCTTTTTCAATGCAAGTATACTGCGGGGGGTTTTGCCAGTACCCCGCCGAGGAGGAACGCCGCGAAATAAACATACGATGGCGTCGGTGTTATCGGGATCCGAACTCGCTCATCGTGCGTCAGAGTCCAACGTCCAACACACTAACCACTGCGTCACGGCGTCCTTTTTTTTTTTTTTTTTTTTTGTTTGTTGAAGGCTTCTGCTATCCGCTGGAGCACTCAGACGCAATCACTGGTCCATTGTACTCCAGACAGACACCTTACATTACTGTATTTTCTCCGTTTTCCGGAGAAAAATTTTAAGGAGCTTCAGTGATGTAGAGCTAAGGGATTCGGCACACAACACGTCGGCTCCAAGGGTGCGCCACCGTATGCGAGCAAAGGCGGGACAATAACAGAGGAAATGCTCTGCAGTATCATCCTCCTCTTCGCCACATGCAGCACAGGTAGGCGTCTTACTGATGCCGAGCACGTAGAGATGCTTGGCAAAAGTGTAATGGCCCGTGATAACTCCCACAAGCCTTCTGCAGTCGATTATCCTTAAAGACAGGAGGGATGCTGCAGATTTTTTGCAGACATCAGGGCGTACGCGCTTAGTCATCCTGCAACCCGGACGATCCCTCCATCTACGGTTGTGTGTATTAAATACACAATCGTTAATGTAGGAATTTACCGTGGACGCAGGTAGACCTATAGCGGGTTCAGGTCCTGAGAAGCTCTCCTCTGAACCCATTCTAGCGAGTTCATCAGAGGTCTCATTTCCTGGGATCCCAGAGTGGCCTGGAACCCATACAAGCCTTAATGAATTTAGTCTGCCGACTCTGTTCAAGAAGGACTTGAGTTCACGCACTAATTTGGAGCTAGTTAAGGGGTTACACACAGCTTTTAGTGCAGCTTGGCTGTCACTACATACGCATATGCTTTCCCCCTTCCACCTGTGCTTCACAACATAGTGCATGGCCATTAGGATTGCGTATATCTCTGATTGGAAGACAGACGCATATTTTCCTAAGGGGAAGTGCAGTCAGATGTTTTCGCGCTCAAAGAAGACCCCAGCACCGGACCCCCGCCCAGATCTGGAGCCATCCGTGAAAAAGCGAAGACTATCCTTTCCAGGTTCAGTATTCAGCCATAGCCAATCCTGACGCCATGGAAACTCGACTGTGAAATTACGACGCAATAGGATAACGGGCGTCAGTGCGTTCGAAGGCATGTCCATGAGACAGGGGTCGCCGGACAATTCTTGCGCAAGCACACCGTTATTGCTATGCGAGTTGTACCAAAAGCCATTTCTCTTCAGACGAGACATGGCTTTCAGAGCACACCCCCTGATAAATATATCAAGAGGTGGAAGGTTCATCATGACATCTAGAGCAGCGCCCGGCGTGCTGGGGAAAGCCCCCGTGCAGCTGAGACAAACCGTTCTTTGAAGTTTGGTGAAAGAGGCTACGACGTGTTTGCGTTTTAGTCTGTTCCACCAGACAACCGATGCATATGAGATTATAGGTCTAAAAAAAGCTCCCTCAATGTCGATGAAAATGCCCAGCGCATACTCTTTCCTTTCGAGCGCGCATTCAATACGCCCAACTAGGTTCTGAAGCACAGTCTCGCAAGATTTTCCGTGCTGGTAAGCATGTTGCATCTTCGAAAGAGGGTGCATTCGAAGGGCAACTTTTCGCACGTGCAACTCTACCAGTCTCTCCATGCTTTTCAGCAGGAAGGATGTTAGACTAATTGGTCTGAAGCTCTTGGCAAGTGAGTAGTCCTCTTTTCCTATTTTGGGAATGAAGACCACTTTCACTGTGCGCCAAGGAATGGGCTAGACTAACAGTGAAAATTCTTTTCAGAGTAGGAAGCAGCTGCCTTATACCTTTTTGCAGCATAACAGGATATATCCCGTCGGTGGCCGGCGATTTGAAGCTATCGAAGGATGCCACAGCAAATTCAATAGCTTCAGTCGTAACCACGCGCGACGCAATATACCAGCTACGCCGAGTTATTTTCATCGTTTCAGTTGCAGTTTCCCTTGAAGGAGTGTGCAACGAGCCGATGTCGATCTGATTTCCCGGGAAATGAGTCGCAAACAGTAAACTGAGAGTTTCCGCTTTAGACTCAGTAAAGGTACCATCAGATTTCCTGAGTGCGTCTAGCCTAGTCGGTTTTCCCCGTTTGAGGACTTTAACCAACTTGCTAGTCGCACTCAGAGACCTCATCTCTTCGCAGAAGGTCCTATAAGAATCGTTCTTCGATTTACGAATAAGTTTCTTAGATTCTTTCTGCTTCGACCGATACTTGTTCCATCTATGAGTCTAACTAAACTTTAAACGAAGAGCAGTTTTGTTCCACAATTAAAATGACTTGACGGTACTTAGCTTCTAGCGTCGTAGACTACTTTGGCACATAAGCTTTTTATTGCCTCTTTAACACCGTTATTCGCAGAGTTTAATTTCTCATATTCGTCATAAAAAATATACGAAAAATGTCTCTATTTTTCATGACCGTACTGTAACATCCCACCAGGCAACCAGGCCATTTATCATATACTACAAGCCTGGGCAACCATGTGACTTAATTGTCGATCACCATGGCTGCACCCATTACTTCCAAGCGCCAAATAGCCTGAACACATATATAAGCAGCGCCAATTGTAATGGGCGTGAGCAATGGCCTTAACCATCGCCATCAACTGACCACCGTCCAGCTACTGGCGCGAATAGCACCTTGATCTTCACACATCGCTCGTATTCTTCGCCGATATCTCCCACTTCCACCAAGTACAAGGAAAATCAAGCAAAACCCAAGGCCAAATCCGAAAAGGAAAACTCCATTTAACCGTACGAAACGCACTAATTGATTTTTGTTTTTGTATTTATTGTTCGCCGAAAGCAGGAACCAAATTACCATGATTACGAATGCAAGTACAATGTGTTGATTATGTTATGTTCCATCCGGCTGATTCCGACAATCGTATTTAACCGCCACAATCAACGATCTGCCGTCATCGCTGACCGGACACCTCGCTCACTTGTTCAGTTTCTTAATGGCTGCACGATACTGCGCTGGTTCGATGCCCTCCCAGTTCAGTGTTTTCGTGAATACACTAACCATCATAGCCCGATGAAGAAGACGAGATGAGGTGCGGTAGCCGTGCCGGTTCCAAGCGCCACATGAAATCAGGAATTGGAAGAAAAAGAGGAGAAAAATGTTAAATGATCACAAGCCGAATGGACGGAAGATTGTTGTTCAACTTCCTCCAGTAAGGAAATGAAGAAGTAGGAAATGGGAGCTTAACACTTACGTTTCCTTCAACTGTTTGAGCACTTTCGCCTCAGTTTCGGTGAGGCCGTTGTAATATGATTCCAAATTAATGCGCAACAGTTTCCTGGTTTGCATTCCGGTCAGGAAGGTGGCCGGACCATCCAGTTGCATATAGTAGTACATGGCCAGTTTGCCTAGTTCGATGTTGGCTTCTTTGCAAATGTTTCGTGCTTTCGTACTTATGTCTTTGAGTTCCTGTGATGCTGGATGCCATGGTTGTGGACCCTGGTTGGTTAACAGACCGAGAGCATGTCCAGCGGCGCAAATTACTCCCAGATTTTGCTCGTGGAAGAAGGGCAAGTAGTCCTTTAGACTATCATCTAACAGGGTGTAACGCGAGTAGGCTAGGGTGACCTAAAAGAATATGTAAGTTGACAGCGCGCTCATGGTGGTCTTACTGATGAAAACTTACATTAAAACGACCGGGAGCTAAGGAAATACAGCGTTTCAGGGGCTCCAATGGATAGGCAGAGACGCCGATAAAACGTACTTTCCCTTCTGCACGAAGTTTTTCCAATTCTGGCAGACATTCATTCACCACATCGTCCAAGCTCTCGCGGAACTCAATATCATGAATCTATAAAGCAAACATTTTAAACCTTGCAAGCTTTAAGTGGAAACGTTGTTTGCTTACTTGAATCACATCGATATAGCTGATTCCTAGAAGCTTAAGACTATTCTCGACACTCTCACGGGTCTTCTTTGCCGAATAGTCGAACATAGTTGGGAATTCAGTGGTGTAACGTCCCACTTTGGTTGCAAGATAGTAAGCTTCACGTGGGATATCACGTAATGCCTTTCCGATAATTTCTTCGGATCTACCTTGTCCATAAAATGGTGCGGTATCCACATAGTTGATACCGCTCTTGATAGCCTCGTGGATGGTCGCGACTGCTTCCTCTACGTCGACTTCACTGAAAGGGCAAAGGTGGAACGTTATACGAGGTTTAGTACAACTATTGTAGATGACATGGCTTAAAATGGGTTTTTGCATTTTACAGTTTTGTGAATAGGAGGTCACAGGTCATAGGGCTGTTGACTGATTTAGTTGACTCTCTAGCGATAAAAAGTTGTTTTGACGAAAGGAGATCACTATGATCGAATCACATGAAATTGCTGAGAAGGATAAAAGCAAAAGTTTCTAGACACGGACTATCTGCCATTGAGTTTCCATGGATGTCGGTGTTTTTATAAACATGACCGTGGGTGGCTCAGCATGTCGAACATTTCCTCTCCGATTGCCCTATCTTAGCCTGAATAAAATAGTATTTCAACGCCAATAAGCCTAGACATTTGAGCTGGAGGCTGTAACGCTTCAGTGTCTTAGAGTCTCGGTGAAACACTGTTTCCGCAGTTTTTTGCCACTAGATTGTGTTGATGTTCATTACAGACTACAAAAAATTCCGAAAATTTTGTGAAGTGCACGGTGAGAATGGTGTTAGTGAACGCTGGAGGGGTTTGTTCGATTCCGTTCTGGAAATGTTGGCGTCAATCGCTCAAAAATTCGATGACATTTTGAAGCTGATGGGCCAGGATCGTCAGAAGATAGCGTAGGCGGTGAGCTCGATACTTGGGTGTTTGGGATTAAAGCCGAAAATACTCAACGCAAGTGATCATGGTCAAAAGTGATCAAAGTCATGCTGAGTGTTTGGTAGAATTGGAGGGGACGAAGCAATCAAGAAAGAGCGACCAGAATTTGCCAACCGAAATGGAATTGAGTTTCATCATGACAATGACTGGTCATACTCATCTCTGATATTTCGGAGCAAATTGACGGAACTGGCTCTTATGTGATGTCATTGTACTTATTTCCGTTTTTGTTTTCTAAATGCATCGGCATGCGAGTTTCTCGGAACCAACGGAGTCGAGTAAGAACACCAAAATTTAACTTTGGAAAGCTGCAATTGCAGGAGACCGCCAGGACCTTCGATCAAGTCTCCCTCAAGCTCTCTCAGGTCCCGATGCAATCTGCAGAAACCATAGAATAGCAATGGAGTCGTTGTCAGAAAGCCACTAGAGAGGCCGCCTCAGATATACTCGGTTTCGAGTCACCACCGTCGAGAAACCCCTGGTTTGATGATGAGTGCAGACAGGCCCATGTAGAGAAACAGAATGCATACATGGCCACATTGCATCGAAGGACGAGAGCTGCCCGCGAGCTCTATGAACAGAAAGGAGGGAGGAGCATGCGCTTCTGAGAAGGAAAAAGAAGGAGCACGAGAAGCGCGAGGTCGAGGAGATGGAGAGATGTTACTGCAGGAACGACATTCGAAAATTTTACCAGAAAGTAAAACGAACATGCCAAGGTTATAAAGCCAGAGCAGAAGCCTGCAGGGATGAGCACGGACAAATAGTAGTGGAGTCACAGTCGATGCTGAGATTGTGGAAGGACCACTTTTGCAGACTGTATAGCGGCGATGATAGTCAAAATGCCGCCGTCAGGCAGAGTGAACCGTTCACAATGGACGAAGACGAAGGAGAATGCCGTCCACCCGACCTAGACGATGTTGAGATGGCGATATCGAAACTTAAGTCTTATAAAGCTGCTGGAGCAGACGGACTCCCCGCGGAACTGTTTAAAGCAGCTGGCGATGAGCTGGTGAACATGCACCAACTCATCTGCAGGATATGGTCGGAAGAACGCATGCCCGATGAATGGAATCTCAGTATCGTTTGCCCGGTCCATAAGAAAGGAGACCCCTATGACTGCGCCAATTACAGAGGGATAAGCCTCCTGAACATCGCGTACAAGATCCTCTCTGCCGTACTGTGTAGGTACCTGAAACCGTTCGTGGACAATCTGATAGGTTCCTACCAGTGTGGTTTCAGACCAGGCCAGGTGGTTCCACGATAAACCAAATATTTACACTACGGCAGATCTTGGAGAAGACCCATGAATTCCAGGTAGACACGCACCATCTTTTCGTCGACTTTAAAGCCGCGTATGACAGTGTTTATAGAGACGAGCTATACAGAGCCATGTCATGTTTTAATATTCCTGCCAAACTCGTCAGACTATGCAGGATGACTATGGAGAACTCTCGCTGCTCCATTAAGGTCGGAGGTGAACTAACCGTCCCCTTTATGTTAAAAAGGGTTTTAGAGAGGGTGACGCACTGGCATGTGATTTCTCTAACATTATTCTTGAAAAGATCGTGCGGGACTTTGCGGCCAATACAAGAGGTACGATCTACTTCAAGTCCACACAATGCTTGCCTAAGCAGATGACAGTGACGTTAATGGAAGGACAAAGCGAAACGTCAAAGAGGCGTTCGCAAGCATTGAAGTAGAAGCGGCTAAAAGTGGGCCTAAGGGTAAATGGGGACAAGACCAAATACATGCTGTCATCAAGGAAAGACGCGCAACACCGACGTCTTAGTCAGAGCGTCACCTTCGGCGGCTATATTTTTGAAGTAGTCAAGGACTTCGTCTACCTTGGCTCGATAGTGACAAGCAGCAATGACACCAGCGCTGAGATAAAATGCAGAATAACTCTTGCCAATCGCTGCTTCTTCGGGCTCAAGAGGTAATTGAGTAGTAGAGCCCTCTCTCGAAAAACTAAGGTTTCCCTCTACAAAACCTTAATCATCCCGGTCCTCCTCTACGGCGCTGAGGCTTGGACGCTGTCAAAAGCGGATGAAGAGGCTCTTGGACGTTTCGAGAGGAAAATTCTGTGCGCAATCTTTGGTCCCGTTTGTGTAAACGGAGAATGGAGGAGGAGATTCAACCAAGAACTGTACTGTACGTCTTCGAATCCAACGTCTAAGATGCCTGGGCCATGTAGAGCGAATGGACATCAACGCTCCGGCCCGAAGAGTCTTCGACTCCAAGCCCGAGGGACGACGCAGCAGAGGATGACCGCGCTTAAGGTGGCGCGCACAGGTGGAAGGGGACCTCAACCAACTGGGCGTGCGGCACTGGAAGCGGCTGGCCGAAGATCGGGCCGGCTGGAGAGGCTTGTTGGTTGAGGCCCTGGTTCACCCCGAACTGTAGCGCCATCAAAGTAAGTAAGTTAATGCATCGGCAGCCGCTAGAGTTTACAAAATTCTACGTCGATAAGGAATATGTACACCAAATTTTGGAGCTCAAAAAACTGAAACTTAGTCGTAAGAAGCCAATGTATCCTTGGCGCGTTAAACGAGCATTAATGTCGCATCTTCCTTCGCAGATGAAGATGACGTACCTTGATCTACAAGGAGCAGTGATTCGACTTTTTGTTTGAGACCGGTGTTGTGCAGACAATCTTGAGACTAATTTAGACATAATATTGGGCCAACTACACGTACTCTTGAGCCTTAAAGCATTGAAGATGCACTCTACAATAGTGGTAGACTGAACGAGCTCTTGAGAAGCAACTTCATATCGCTAATTTTTTTTTTCTATTTTTAGGTAGTTCATCTTGAAGAGCACTCAAGACGTTCTTCTTTTCATTTCTTATCGCTAATTAAAACGCACCAGTCTTTTTTGCGTTGTACAATGAACATCGGATCAGGCTAGGTGGTATCAGAGCGTTATTTATGAAAAATGTTGTTTTAGTATTAAGACCGAGGGAAAAATACATCAGAGTGTCGTCGTGCACTGTACGTAGTGCGATATGTTCAAGAGATTAGAACAGGTTAAAGGTGATGGACAAAGACGGCTCTAAAGCAGGCCTTGCTTGATGAGGGACTCAACTCAGGCGTTGAACGATGTTTTCAACTTGCGCACTACTGCAGAAGCGGAAAGAATTTCTTTCCGAGCGCCAAAGCACTTGTGCGCTTCTTGATATGGCCTTGAGAACTATCAGCGGTACAGTCTTTGCCTCTTCAATCGTGCCAAATCTCTCTCCTTTCATGGGTCTGTTCAGTTTTGGGAAGAGGAGAAAATTACAGGGGGCCACCGGATGAATACGGTGGCTGTACGGACAGCTACAATTTCGAGGTAGTTAAGGAGTTTGTCTACCTCGGGGCAAACGTAAATTCCACAAATGACACCACAGTGGAGATCCGGCATAGAATCGCCCTAGGCAACCGCTGCTACTTCGGCTTGTCCAAACAACTGGGGTCAAAACTCCTCACTCGAAAGACCAAAGTCATGCTTTACAAAACGCTCATTCTGCCAGTCTTGCTGTACGGAGCCGAAAGCTGGACGATAAGCAGGACAGCGGAGCTGATTTTGGGTTCTTTCGAAAGAAAAATTTTACGCCGGATATTTGGTCCTGTCTGTGAGGAAGGTGAATGGAGAAGAAGACACAACCGTGGACTCTACGAGCTGTACCAAGATGTGGATGTAGTCCGGAAGGTAAACCCCCGTCGACTACACTGGCTCGGCCTCATCGAGCGCATGGACATCAACGCTCCAGCTAAGAGGGTCTTCGACTCCGAGCCTCCTGGTTCGAGAAGAAGAGGAAGACCGAACCTCCGGTATAAAGACCAAGTAATCGCGGATGTAAGACATCTTGGTCTTGACAACTGGAAGCAGCGTGCCCAGGACCGTCAAGGATGGAAGGCAGCTATAGCTCAGGCTCAGATCCTCCATGGATCGCTGGCCTGACAAGTAAGTAAGTAAGTAATATGTATGTATGTGCGTAGATAGATAGATAGATAGATAGAGATTTTTTTTAAAGTTCTGATTGATTCTACATTTTGACGCAAGTTTTTACTAAAAGAATTTATTTAGCTGAAGGAAAAGTCAAATTACACGCAAGAGTCAAATATTTTTTTCAAGTGTACCATTTGACAGTTCGCTACGTACAAACAAGTAAAGTCTGGCATTACACAGCTCAAGGGCAAAGGAGATGAAAGATTCCAGTACATTTCTCTGGTATTTCCCTATCTTCTTTTCGTGTTATCAACGCTGCCTCACTGTTGGTTCTGACTTTAAAGTCTATACTGTGACGGACGAGTTTATAAAGCAATTAATGTAAGAGCTTCTTTCCAATTATGAGATGTGGGTACTCATTTCTGTATGATCACTGTCATGTCGATTGCATATCGTTTCGTATCGGACAGACAAACCAACAAGATCAACTGTCCCTTCACAATACGTTACAGTAAGTCAATATCAACTGGAGTACAATGGACCAGTGATTGCGTCTGAGTGCTCCAGCGGATAGCAGAAGCCTTCAACAAAGAAAAAAGTCAATATCAAACTACGAACCCATACAAACGACTGAACGTTCCACCTCCCAATGAAACCTTCGACACGGATATGCCAGTGTTACCGAGTGGCCGATATTCCATCCGCCTAACTGCGTCCTCATCATGGAGTCCCTTAACGAAAGTAGCCGGCAATGTCATCTTATCGAACACTCAAAAAATACGAAAACACAAAACAAACGTCTTCACGACAGCGAGAGAGAAACGCAACTGAATTGTGATTACGATCCGTATGAAAGCTGATAGCCGATGGACAAGTGTTTAATTAACAAAATTTTTGATAACATTCCCACAAGGAAGAGAAAACAGATGACATGAACAAATGCATGCTACGCTGGCAATCTGCTGGTGGAGGCTTCTGAACTATCTCATACTGGCGGCCGCTCATTGTTGGACATGTATACAGCTAGATACAGCACAGAAGTTAGTCAGAATTGAATTAATTTGTGTTGGTAAGTAGGGGGGAAGGAGCGAGCAAACAGACCAAAGAAGTTGATCGCGTTTAACATGGCAAACGCCAGCTTCGTTCTCTGTCCCTGCTTAATTGCTCAATTCAAGTTGACACACAGTCTCCGCGTGGCCCCCCCTGGATAGCAACCCTGGCAACCGACAGGTAGTGAACCAATGTGTGCAGCGACCCAACCCCTTGCTCCTGGGGAAAGAGGAACCTGGCCCTCCAGGTTGGGGGTTGCGCTTAGGGCTAACATCCCTATCAAGTAAAAACCTACTTGTTCCGAAACGACAACAAGCCTCGGATACGGACGGATACAAAGCTGACGACCCCTGCAAACGACTAACGGACTTGAGGGTCTGCACCTGAAATGTGAAGTCCCTTAACAGACCGGGTACAGGCGATCAATTGGAGCAAACTATCAACTGCAATAAAGCAAATATAACCACACTCCAAGAAGTGCGATGGGATGGACCAGGCAAAAGACGGATGAAAAACTGCGACACCTACTATGGAAACTGCTACAAGGAGAACAGACAGCGCTTATTCGGGTGCGGATTCGTTATTCGAGATAGACTCCGACAAAAAGTCTTAAGCTTCCGAGATATAAGCGAACGCCTCATAACAATCCGCATCAAAGCTAATTTGGAAACATTAGCTTAATATGCGCTCACGTCCGAACGGAAGAAGAAGACGATCGACTCAAGGAAGAATTCTACGATCTCCTAGGCATAACCCATGCCCAATGCCCCAGCTACGACACAAAAATAGACCTAGGAGATTTTAATGCAAAACTGGGCAAAGAGGACATATTTGAGTCGATCATGGGAAAGCATAGCCTCCATAACAGCACATCCGACAACGGACTAAAGCTAATCGATTTCCTAGCGGGGCGTAACCTCTTTGTAGCAAGCACGCGATTCCCCCATCTCAACATCCACAAGGGTACCTGGCGGTCGTTTGGTCAATCGACCACCAACCAGATTGATCACATTGCGATCGACGCCAGAAACTCCTCCAGTATTCTCGACGTACGAACCTTCCGAGGGGCCAACATCGACTCGGACCACTACCTTGTTGTAGCCAAAGTATGAATGAGGACAATCCAATAGAGCAGGTGAGTGCCGTCAGAGACGCTGCCTCAGAGGTGCTGGGTCTTAAACCGCCACTACCTAGAAACCCTGGCAATACAAGAGGCATAAAGCCATGCTGCAACGACGGGCGAGATCTGCTCGCGAAATCTATGAGCAGAAGAGAAGAGAGGAACACACGCTTTTCAGAAGAAAGGAGAGGGAGCACGGAAATCGTGAGATCGAGGAGATGGAGAGATGGTTCCGCAGGAATGACGCCCGTAAGTTTTACAATAAGGTAAAACGAGCACGCCATGGCTACAAAACCAGAGCGGCGGCCTGCAGGGATGAAAATGGAGAACTGGTAGTAGAGTCGCAGTCGATGCTGAGGATTTGGAAATACCACTTCTGCAGACTGTATAACGGTGACGAAAGACAAGATACCGCTGTCAGGCAGATCGAGCCATTCGTAATGGACGACGAATTCCGTACACCCGACCTAGACGAAGTCAAAATAGCGATATCAAGACTGCCTGACTGCTGAGCTTCTAAAGGCAGCTGGGGATGACCTGGTTAGGAACATGCACCAGCTCATCTGTAAGATATGGTCAGAGGAAAGCATGCCCGAGGAATGGAGTGTCGGCATTCTTTGCCCGATCCACAATACAGAATATCCCCCTGACTGCGCCAACTGCAGAGGAATAAGTCTCCTTAATATCGCCTACAAAATCTTCTCTGCCGTTTTGTGTGAACGCCTGAAGCCTTTTGTAAATAAGCTGATTGGTCCATATCAGTGCGGATTCAGGCCAGGGATGTCCACCATCGACCAAATCTTCACACTACGGCAGATCCTGGAAAAAACCAATGAATTTCAAGTCGACACTCACCACCTATTCGTCGATTTCAAGGCTGCGTATGACAGCGTGTATAGAGACGAGCTACACAAAGCCATGTCTAGCTTTAACATCCCTGCCAAACTCGCCCGACTGTGCAGGATGACAATGGAGAATTCTCGCTGCTCCATTAAGGTCGGTAATGAATAAACCGAGACCTTTGATGTTAAAAAAGGATTTAGGTAAGGTGACGCGCTGTCATGCAACTTTTTCAACATCGTGCTTGAAAAGATCGTGCAAGTCACTGGCCAACACAAGAGGTACGACTTATTACAAGTCTACACAATTGCTTGCGTACGCCGACGACATTGACGTGATTGGGCAGACACAGCGAGACGTCAATGAGGCCTTTGTAAGCATAGAGGTAGAAGCGGCTAAGATGGGTCTCACGGTTAATGAGGGTAAAACCTGATATCTGCTTTCATCTAAAAGAGACGGACAACACCGACATATTGGCCAGAACGTCACCATGGGCGGATATAACTTTGAAGTGTACAAGGAATTCGTCTACCTTGGCTCACTGATGACCAGCGACAACAACACCAGCGCTGAGATAAAACGCAGAATCACTCTTGCCAACCGCTGTTGCTTTGGGCTCAAGAGGCAATTGAGAAGTAGAGCCCTCTCTCGGTAAACCAAGGTGACACTATATAAGACCTTAATCATCCCAGTCCTCCTTTACGGCGCAGAGGCTTGGACCTTAACAAAAGCGGATGAAGATGCCCTTGGTCGTCTCGAGAGGAAAATTCTGCGTACTATCTACGGTCCCGTTTGTTCAAACGGTGTATGGAGGAAAACATATAACGAAGAACTGTACGGGTTGTAAAGCAATATCAGCCCGATACGACTACGGATACAGCTTCTAAGGTGGCTAGGCCATGTAGAGCGCATGGAAAATACAGCTCCGACCCGAAGAGCCTTCGATTCCACCCCAGAAGGTGGAGGACGGCCGCATCAACGATGGCGCACGCAGGTGGAAGGGGACCTTAACCAACTTGGCGTGCGGCGCTGGAAACAGCTGGCCAAAGACCGTGCCAGCTGGAGACGCTTGTTGGTTGAGGCCCAGGTTCACCACGGACTGTAGCGCCACCTAAGTAAGTAAGTAAGTATAGAAACGTCGCTATTGATCGATCGATGTCTCTATTCGATCGATCGTTGTAAAACCAGCCATGGTGGACATTTGGACATTTTGAGTGGTATTTATATTTAGCATCGATAAGGTTTCCAACTTGCACCGGATTTCGGCAAGGAGATGCGCTGTCATGTGACTTCTTCAACCCGGTGCTGGAGCAGATAGTGCGACGGGCAGGCGTCAACAGGGAAGGCACTATCTTTTACAAGTCCATCCAGCTGCTAGGATACGCGGATGATATCGACATCATCGCGTTTTCTCGCCGTGGCATTGTGGAAGCATTCACGGCGATTGAAGAACAAGATCAATGAGGACAAAACGAAATACATGCTGTCAAGCAGAAACCAATCCGTCGCTCATCACCTGGGACAAAATATAACTATTGACAGCTACAATTTCGAGGTAGTTAGGGAGTTTGTCTACCTCGGGGCAAACGTAAATTGCACAATTGACACCACAGTGGAGATCCGGCATAGAATCGCCCTTGGCAACCGCTGCTACTTCGGCTTGTCCAAACAACTGGGGTCAAAACTCCTCACTCGAAAGACCAAAGTCATGCTTTACAAAACGCTCATTCTGCCAGTCTTGCTGTACGGAGCCGAAAGCTGGACGATAAGCAGGACAGCGGAGCTCATTTTCGGTTCTTTTGAAAGAAAAATTCTGCGCAGGTTATTTGGTCCTGTCTGTGAGGAAGGTGAATGGAGAAGAATCCACAACCGCGAACTCTACGAGCTGTACCAAGATGTGGATGTAGTCCGGAAGGCAAGGATCCGTCGACTACACTGGCTCGGCCACATCGAGCGCATGGACATCAACGCTCCAGCTAAGAGGGTCTTCCCCCTGGTTCGAGAAGAAGAGGAAGACCGAACCTCCGGTATAAAGACCAAGTAATTGCGGATGTAAAACATCTTGGTCTTGACAACTGGAAGCAGGGTGCCCGGGACCGTCAAGGATGGAAGGCAGCTATAGCTCAGGCTCAGATCCTCCATGGATCGCTGGCCTGATAAGTAAGTAAGTAAGTAAGGTTTCCAACTTGATCCAGAAGTTAATATTTTCAGTCTTTTCTACACCTCATTTGGTTACAGTTTGAATCAACTACATTAAATAAACTATAGAGCGCATAGGACCTCTTCGCACAAAATTAAAATCTTCTTCACAAGCGATTTAGTGAATTCGAATAAATTTAATTTTAGGCCGATTAAGCTAACAAATACCCAAATATGTATATATTCCAAAAAAGAAAAAAAGCCCTCTAAAACGTTTTATCTAAAAATACGGAAGTACATGTCAAGTTCACAGCAGCTCCCATAAATAGTTTATAACCAAAACGCTTGTCGAATATGACGGTTTAAGATTCGAAAACACACACTCACGCATACGATTTTTGTGTTATTCTTAAACAAACTGGAGCCACGAACGTTTTTATGTATGTATAGGTATAGATACAACGTAATTTAGTAATTTTCCAATTACTACAACATGGAACTTCCAAGGTAATCCCAATCTACATTTTATACCGCTTGTGACAGTAAACAAAAATTTCAAGATCAACAGCCCTCTCACGACCCACTTCACTAAGCACTAAATAGTATCACCATACGCACCCATAAAGATGGCTAAGCGTTGCGCCTCCAATTGAAACCTTCGACACAGATATGCCAGTTTTACCAAGTGGCCGATACTCCATCCGCTTTACAGCAGCCTCGTCATGGAATCCCTTAACAAAAGTAGCCGGCAATGCCATCTTATCCAATAGTTAATCACAAAAATACGAGAACAAGAAATAAGTATCTACACGACTGCGAGGTGGAACACAACTGGATTGTGCTTAAGATCTGTACTATAGCTAATAGCCGATTCCCATGCGTTTAAATAAGAGAACTGTTGGTTCGTCAAGCTATGATAAGATTAAAAAAAAAATTCTTACGTATGTAGGCCCACCACGGTGGCGAGCTGCTATAGGACAGTTCTGAACTCTTCACGTTGGCGGCCGCTCATTGTTGGATACATGTGTAAATAAAAACTGTACACGAACTTATCGATTTGAATTTAGTTATTTAGTATTAGCTTGTATCCGTGCGATACTGGCTATTTTGATAATCAAAAGCTCTTGGCTGGTGTGCTTGTTGAAAAAGAGATTATGATTAGGCTGCGACGGTGTGATTTACTCGTAAAGTGCTGTCGACATCTGGTTGGTCCGATTCAAGCACATATTAGAATTTACTCAGGAAAAACATTGGAACTCAAAATAAATATTGTACATAAGCGAGGTGGGGTATACATGGAAGGGTTTGATTTTTTATCGCACAACATCGCGAGATACTATGTTGATAGAGACGTGTCGAGGCTACACTGGATCTGATTAGGCAATTTTTAGGCAACAAGGTCGCCAATAGATAACATGAAATCAATTATTCGGGGAGAGTACGATAGCTTTGGCGCCAAAAATTGATAACGGTTTTTTGTAGAGGGATCCGTTTAGGAGGTAAGGGCAATTAAAAAAAAAAATTGCTTAATACGAAAAAAAAAATTTTAGAAACAAGGGCAACACTTCAATGAACTTGACACTTTCGTTCGTGAAAATAATATTGACATACCCCTTTCAGACCTTTACTTACTTTACTTATCAGGCCAGCGATCCATGGAGGATCTGAGCCTGAGCTATAGCTGGCTTCCATCCTTGACGGTCCCGGGCACGCTGCTTCCAGTTGTCAAGACCAAGATGTCTTACATCCGCGATTACTTGGTCTTTATACCGGAGGTTCGGTCTTCCTCTTCTTCTCGAACCAGGAGGCTCGGAGTCGAAGACCCTCTTAGCTGGAGCGTTGATGTCCATGCGCTCGATGTGGCCGAGCCAGTGTAGTCGACGGATCCTTGCCTTCCGGACTACATCCACATCTTGGTACAGCTCGTAGAGTTCGCGGTTGTGGATTCTTCTCCATTCACCTTCCTCACAGACAGGACCAAATATCCGGCGCAGAATTTTTCTTTCGAAAGAACGCAAAATCAGCTCCGCTGTCCTGCTTATCGTCCAGTTTTCGGCTCCGTACAGCAAGACTGGCAGAATGAGCATTTTGTAAAGCATGACTTTGGTCTTTCGAGTGAGGAGTTTTGACCCCAGTTGTTTGGACAAGCCGAAGTAGCAGCGGTTGCCAAGGGCGATTCTATGCCGGATCTCCTATGTGGTGTCATTTGTGGAATTTACGTTTGCCCCGAGGTAGACAAACTCCTTAACTACCTCGAAATTGTCGCTGTCAATTGTTATATTTTGTCCCAGGTGGTGAGCGACGGATTGGTTTTTGCTTGACAGCATGTATTTCGTTTTGTCCTCATTGATCTTAAGACCAACTCGTTTCGCCTGTTCTTCAATCGCCGTGAATGCTTCCACAATGCCACGGCGAGAACACGCGAGGATGTCGATATCATCCGCGTATCCTAGCAGCTGGATGGACTTGTAAAAGATAGTGCCTTCCCTGTTGACGCCTGCCCGTCGCACTATCTGCTCCAGCGCCAGGTTGAAGAATTCACATGACAGCGCATCTCCTTGCCGAAATCCGGTGCATGTTTCGAATGGTTCCGAGGTCCTAGAACCGAGTTGCACGGTGCATCGCGTGTATTTCAGCGTGGCGCGACACAACTGGATCAGTTTTACCGGGATCCCGAATTCGGCCATCGCCCCAAACAGTGCTTCACGATGAATGCCGTCGTATGCGGCTTTGAAATCGATGAAAAGATGGTGTGTATCGATTCGAAACTCGTTGGTCTTTTCCAGGATTTGTCGAAATGTGAAAATTTGGTCTATAGTTGATTTGCCAGGCCGGAAGCCGCACTGGTAGCTGCCGATTAGTGTGGTGCAAAATGGTTTTAGACGTTCACACAATACACTGGAGAGGATCCTGTATGCGACATTGAGCAGGGATATACCTCTATAGTTCTTGCAAGAGGTGGGATCGCCTTTTTTGTGGATGGGGCATATAGAGCTGGTATTCCAGTCGTCGGGCATGCTCTCATCTTCCCGAATTCTGCAGATGATCTGGTGCATGGTCCCTACCAGAACATCGCCGCCAGCCTTGAAGAGCTCTGATGGCAAGCCATCTGTGCCTGCGGCTTTGTTGTTCTTCAGCTTCTGAATTGCTGTGCCGACTTCTTCGATGCTGGGTGGGAGGACTACTTCAGCGGCTGGAGTTGGGACTTCCTCGGTCCCTACCACTCTTTCTTGGTCATGCTCGTTAAGCAGCTGCTGGAAGTGCTGCTTAAATACATCCACTATTCCCTACGGGTCGGTGACAAGATTACCCTCGCAGTTTCGAAGAGCCTGGGTGCCCTATTTGAAGCCTCCTGCAAGGCCTTTGGGTTTCTTGTAAAAGGCTCGTGTTTTATGTTTATCCCTAGACTCCTCGATATCCTTGAGCTGGGAGGCTGCGAAGATTCTTTTCTTTTGCCGCAGTAGTTTTTTCTCCTCCCTTCTTCTGGCTCGGTACTCTTCTTGCGCTGCCCTGGTTTTCCTCTGCAGCGCCTTTTGGTACGCCTCGTCGGTTGCTGCCTTTTTCTGCTCACACTCGCCATCATACCACGGGTTTCTTGTCGGGGGTGGTAGGTATCCTAAGGTGGTTTCGGCTACTTCCTGAATGGCTGAGCGGCAATGCAGCCACATATTATTGGCATTTGTGTTCAACGTAGGCATACCGTAGAGTCTTTCGCTCAGCTGCTCCCTGTAGACTCTGACAACTTCCGGTGTGCTAAGGCGCCCAATGTCGAACCTCCTCCTGATGGGCCGGTGCAGCTTTCTGACATTGGACAGTCGACCTCTGAATCCTGCTGCTACCAGGAAGTGGTCAGAGTCGACATTTGCCCCTCTGTGTGTTCGCCCATCCAGGATGTTTGACGAGTGCCTTGCGTCAAAGAGCACATGGTCGATTTGGTTGGCGGTTCGACTGTCCGGAGATCACCAGGTTACTGTGTGGATTCGCTTGCGAGGGAATCTTGTGCTACTTATCACCGCATTACGAGTTGTCGCAAAGTCAGCGAGTCGGAAGCCGTTATCTATTGTTGTATCGTGGAGGCTGTGCTTTCCGATCACTCCGCCAATGGTGTTTTCCTTATCGATTTTGGCGTTCCAAGAATTGGTTAGCCTTTTAATTTCATCCACCCGATTTCGAACGTAGGGTTTCCACTTCTGTGCATCTCCTTTTATCCAACTTAACGCAATCATAGAGTCGCTCCATAAATAATAATCCCCTATTTGCAACTCCAGTGACTTGAGCAGATACGAACACAATCGGGCAGCAATAGGAGCAGCTGTAAGTTCTAATTTAGGTAATGTCAATTCATTATCGCCTCTTTCGTTGAGTGGTGCTACACGATTTCTAGCACATGAAAGTCTCGCACTGGCCTCACCCTGAACTATATGTTTTAAATATGCTACCGTACCAAACGCATTTGGACTTGCATCTGCAAACACGTGTATCGGGAAAGTGTCTTTGCAAGAGGTGAATGAAGATATACTCCTAGGCCAGGTAAAATCCTTTAAACCGAGTGCACTTATAACGCAAGAATTCCACTCCTTCAACAATTCTCCAGTAAGCACTTCATCCCAATGAAAATTGTTTCGCCACAGCTTCTGGAAAAGAATCTTTAATTTAATTGTGATTGGACCAAGAATACCCAAGGGGATCGTAAATCCTTGCTATAGCTTGCAAAACGTTACGTTTCGGTGGGCTGGTTATCGGAGATCGAAACATAACATCAACAGTATCCTGGGGCACACATAGTTCGTCAGTGCTAACAATCCAGCTCAACCCCAGGACTTTCTGCACAGTTGGCGCATCCTCACGATTCATAGCTGCTAGCACTTTAGCGCTTTTAGAGTTCCACTTATGAAGATTCATTGACGCTTTCTTCAAAACATAAGCAGCTTCCGTACCAATCATGATTGCTTCATCTTCGGAATCCACGCTTAAAGCCAACTCATCCATGTAGAAGTTTCGTAGAGCAGCACAGGTTACTGGAAAATGGGCCCTTTCCTCTTCTAAAAGACGTTGGATTGTTGCACATAGAAGAAAGGGACTGCTGCGTATGCCAAACGTCACTCTCTTCATGCGATATGTTCGGATTTTTCGCTTGGTGAAAGGTGATTTTAATTGTTCTGCGAACCATACGAAGCGATGAGTATCTCGGTCATCTTCATGTAATATAATTTGCAGAAACGCCTTTTCAATATCTGCCACTAAACCCACCAGATGCGGACGAGAGTTTAGTAATACAGTCACAACATCCGGTATTAAATTCGCACCCACGCACAGGAGATCGTTGAGGGAGGGACTTCCTTCTTCATGGGCTGAACCATCGAACACAACCCGCAGCTTAGTGGTCACACTCTCTTCTTTGTACACTGGGTGATGCGGCAAATAAAACACTGGATGTCTCGTTCTCCGGAGATTATCTTGAAAATCTTCAACAGGTTCGGCAATACCTTCAGCAAGTAATTGCCGTACAGCGTTGTCATATTCATAAAGTTTACGCAGATTCCTTGATAATTTCCAAACGAGTGACTCTATTCTACAAACCAGTTGCTCCTTATTGTTTTTGAGGCACCTTTGTCCTTCTCTCCAGGGTAATCTTGCGACATACCGGGAACCTTCCTTCTTTATGCATTTGTCGGCTAAATCTTCCATCAACGCGGTCTTCATCAGTGGCTTTTATACCAACTAACTCCAGAGACCAAAAATGTGTATCGTTCGTTGATTCAATTGTTGCCAAGCTTAAAAGACGGCTGGAACGGAGACAATTATTAGCGCTTAACAAACGATTCTCATCACTAGATTTATGCACTCCTTGAATAGCCCAGCCGAATAATGTATGAACGGCTCTCAACTTGCTGGTAAGTCGACGCTGAGATCCCGTGACTACGGTCCAGTAAAAGTCTGCGCCGATCAACAAATTTAAGCCTTCTTCAAAATCCACATTTTTCGGCCTAACGTCTGCTAATCTTATTCCTCTGAACGTAGCGCAGTCCGGATTTGGAACCGCAAATGTCAGGTGACCTCGATGAAATAGAAGAGGAATTAACCTCTCTTATTCACAGAATCTAAACAGGCCACGTGCAGCCGAACAACTTGCGGACGCCCTAGACCGCTATAAAGCGGACATCACCGCCATCCAGGAAGTGCGATGGAATGGACCGGGCATAAAGGGGATGAAAAACTGCGATATTTACTACGGCGACTGCTATAGGGAGAGAGGGCAACGATTGTTTGGATGCGGATTCGTTGTTCGAGGTGGACTAAGGCAAAAAGTCCTAAACTTTCGGCATGTGAGTGAACGCCTCATAACAATCCGTACCAAGGCTAAATTTTTTAACATCAGACTGATCTGCGTCCACGCCCCCACGGAAGACAAGGATGACTCAGCCAAAGATGAGTTCTACGATCTCCTAGACAGAACGTATGCCCAATGCCCCAGCTATGACATCAAAATTTTACTAGGAGACTTCAATGCTAAGCTGGGTAAGGAAGCTATCTTTGAGCGGGTCATCGCCAAACATAGCCTACACGACACCACCTCCGATAACGGACACAGGCTGATTGATCTTGCTACGGGGCGGAATCTCCTTCTAGCCAGTACGCGCTTCCCGCACCTCGATATACACAAAGGCACCTGGCGGTCTTTTGATCAATCGACTACCAACCAGATTGATCACATCGCGATCGACGTCCACTATTCTTGATGTTCGAACTTTCCAAGGGACTAACATCGACTCGGACCACTATCCTGTTGTAGCCAAGATGCGCTTACGGATATCACGAACGCAACGGAGTAGAGTAAGAATACAAAGTTATGACGTCGGAAAGCTACTATCGCCAGAAACCGCTCGTGCTTTTACTGATCGCGTCTCCCTTAAGCTCTCCAATACACCTCAATCCTCCACGCTATCAATAGAACAGTAGTGGAGCCTCTGCAAACAAGCCCTGAAAAGCTCTGCATCCGAAGTTTTGGGTTTCAAGGCTCAACCACGAAGAAATACCTGGTTCGATGACGAGTGCAGGAGGACTCATACAGCGAAGCAGGATGCATATAAGGCCTCGCTGCATAAAAGAACGAGAGCAGCTCGTGAGCTCTACGAGTTAAAAAGAAGAGAGGAGCAGAAGCTTCTCAGAAGAAAGAAGAAAGAGCACGAGAAGCGCGCGATTGAGGGTTTGGAGAGGTGTTACTGCAGGCGTGACGTTCGAAAGTTTTATCAACAGATAAAGCGAACATGCCAAGGTTATAAAGCCAGAACGGAAGCCTGCAGGAATGAGAACGGACACCTAGTAGTAGAACCGCAGTCGATGCTGAGAATATGGAAAAACCACTTCTGCAGACTGTATAACGGCGATGTTAGTCAATATACCGCTGTCAGGCAGAATGATCCATTTCTAATCGACGGAGACCGCAGAGAATTCTGTCCCCCTGGCCTCGACGAAGTTAAGATTGCCATATTGAAGCTCAAGTCGAATTAAGCTGCTGGCGCAGACGGACTGTCTGCTGAGCTCTTTAAGGCAGCTGGGGATGACCTGGTTGGGAGCATGCACCAGCTCATCCGTAAGATATGGTTAGAGGAAAGCATGCCCGAGGAATGGATTCTCAGCATCGTATGCCCGATCCACAAGAAGGGAGACCCCTCTGATTGCGCCAAATATAGAGGAATAAGTCTCCTTAACATCGCATATAACATCTTCTCTGCCGTAGTGTGTGAACGCCTGAAGCCTTGTGTAAATAAGCTGATAGGCCCTTATCAGTGCGGATTCAGGCCAGGGAAGTCCACCATCGACCAAATCTTCATACTACGGCGGATCCTGGAAAAAACCAATGAATTTCAAGTCGACACTCACCACCTATTTGTCGACTTCAAAGCCGCATACGACAGCGTAATCAGAGACGAGCTATACAACGCTATGTCTACCTTTGACATACCTGCTAAACTCGTCAGACTATGCAGGATGACTTTGGAGAATGCTCGCTGCTCCATCCGAATCGGTGAACACCTTACCGATAGTTTTGATGTCAAAAAAGGATTTAGGCAGGGCTATGCACTGTCCTGTGATTTCTTCAACATCATATTGGAAATGATTGTGCAAAAATCACTGGCCAATAGAAGAGGCACAATCTATTTCAAATCCTCGCAACTCCTTGCATACGCCGACGATATTGGCATCATAGGTAGATCACAGCGAGATGTCAATGAGGCGTTTGCGAGTATTGAGATGGAAGCGGCGAAAATTGGTTTGGCGGTAAACGATGGCAAAACTATGCTATGCTGTCATCAAAAAAGGACGCTCACCAGCGACGTCTTGGCCAGAACCTTTGTATTGGCAGATATAAATTCGAGGTAGTTAAGGACTTCGTCTACCTAGGCTCCGCAGTGACCTGGAACAACGACATCAGTTCCGAAATCAAACGCAGAATCACTCTTGTCAATCGCTGTTTCTTTGGGCTCAGGAGGCAACTGAGTAATAGAGCCGTCTCCCGAACGACCAAGTTGACTCTATACAAGACCCTTATCATCCCGGTCCTGTTGTACGGCGCAGAAGCATGGACACTTTCAAAAGCGGATGAGGAGGCCCTTGGTCGGTTCGAGGGAAAGATTTTGCGCGTGATTTTTGGGCCTATAAACGCAGACGGGGGATGGAGGAGAAGATTCAACCACGAACTTTACGGGCTGTACAGCGACATGAGCCTAGTCAGGCGTCTACGGATTCAACGCCTTAGATGGCTGGGCCATGTAGAGCGAATGGACACCACAGCTCCAGCCCGGAGAGTCTTTGAATCCAAACCCGAGGGACGAAGAAGCAGAAGACGGCCGCCCTTAAGATGGCGCACACAGGTGGAAGGGGACCTCAGCCAACTGTGAGTGCGGCAATGGAAAAGGCTAGCGAAAGATCGTGCTAGATGGAGGGGCATGTTGATTGAGGCCCAGGTTCGCAGAATTCGCAGACTCTCAGCTGACCGACGCGTAGCGGGTCGCGTGTGTTGTTCTTTGTTGGTGGAGCAAATCTTACTGTCGTAAGGGCATAACACCTACGGTAATTTGTTTTTGCAAATCCGGCGATAGAACTTCACTTACGCGTCTCGGCTTTAACGGTTTTGTATCTATACATGTTTTGTAGTTTGCATTGATGAGGGATTTCTGTGTGCAGTTCTGCAATATTCGTGGGTTACTTTGTGAATCACAGGTCGATGAAAAGTCTGATCCTTCGGATTTCAGTCTTCCTGGATATAGCTTAGTGCCATTATTCGTTTCTCACCGCGGTCTCGCCATCTATGTCCGTAGTGACATTGCTTACCAGGTTCTTCCACTGTATAGCCAAACATCCACCTCGGAATTTAATTCCATACGGCCTAAATTCACATTCCGTAAGCACTCCGTTCACTACTGTTTTCTTTATAGAAGCCCCAATCTAGACAGGAATGCAACATTTGATGCATTCGACACACTGTCTGATTCCATCCAAAGAATTGTTTCCCTGTTCCCTCGCACTGAAATCGTTTTAGCGGGCGATTTCAATGTACACAATTCTCAGTGGCTTCGACATTCTGGACAGACAACACCCGAAGGAAGGTATGTTGAAGTTCTTGCTGAGTTAAATCACTTAACTCAACTTGTGAATGAGCCATCAGGTATCCCCGATGTTGCTGGTCATACCGCCAACACACTGCACTTGTTTCTTACCTCTCAGCCTGACAAATACACGATCGATGTATTGGAACCCCTAGGCTTGTCTGACCACTCCATGATATCAGCAAAATTCTCGAACTCCCACCATTCAGTTAAAGAAAAAGCTCCTAAGAGAACACTATGGCTATACGAGAAAGCCAACTGGTGCGGCCTTAACAACTTCTTTCGGATCTTTAACTGGTCGTTGTGCTTCCTCGACAACGACGTGGACGCCGCAACTGATATTATCGTAAACATTATCCGAATCGGCATGGCAAATTTTATTCCCAGCAAGATTAAGAGCACCAGGCCTAAGGATAATACGTGGTTTGACTCGAGCTGCAAAGAGGCCATTAGGCTCAGGGAGCTAAGTTTTCGGGCCTACAAGGCAAACAGTCCTGAAGAAAACCGAAAAAAGTACATACGAGCCAGAAATTACTGCAACACCTGTATAGTAAAAGAGATGTTCAACCGTTGCCTTCAGTGTCAAAATTAATAATGACTTTATTTTCCACCTTGCGTAGGTACAACGCATAATTATCACTCGATGAGCTACTGTGAGAACAATTGATGTTTGCGGTTCACTAGACGTAATCCGAGCATTCGTCGTTGCTTACAAAACAATTCCCACGATAAAGGGGATTCGAATAATCTCTGTCACACAGTAGCTCCCGTTACAAAGATTGAAATAAAATATGTACAATGTAAACTTAAAAATTAGGAAAGTATTTACAAGTTCGTACATACACCCCTCCTTGGAGGTTCTTAACCTTCAATTCAAATATTGGCTTCAAAGCGAGGAACTGTTCTTCGTTGAGCTGGAATCGGCCCTTTCTGATGTCGGCGTCGGCAATAATATACTATTATTCCAATGGTAATCGACAGCAGCAGGTAGCTCAAACTGTAGTGATGGTAATCGTGTATGTTCAATTGCGGTTCTTCGGGTGCTCTCATGTCTTTCTTAAGGTCTTCTATTTCCTGTGTAATATTTTTAAATTGATCATGTTCAATGGTGCTTACCTTCAATGGGGGGACAAGGTCTTTTGTGAAGTTATGGTTTTCGATCCAGTTGTTGATTTTTGCACTCGGAACGAACGAGTTAGATATAACTGTTTTTAAGTTTGAGCGTCCGGTTATAATCGTGTTTCCAACTTTAAGAGTGCACATCTCTTTGAATTCTATCACTCCATTGCCTGCTAAGGCGATGCTGCTTGTAACTCCATTGCAAATGAGTAGACCTGTGGAATTAGTAATCAATGAAAATAGCCAGCTGTTAGTTTCTTTGAGTGCGATCCAACGATTTTGAGATGGTATTTCGTTTAAGATGCAATCGGCCAATGCATTATTTTCATGATTCATCAAGGCCATTTCACATACTTGCAAATTGTGTTGATGGATATTAGTTGGAACAATCTGAGTACAGAGATGGGTTCTCGCGGCTATAAGCTTGCAAGATGAGAATTCAAACTCTGTTAATCTAAAAAATTTGTCTCTTGCTAATGTAACTGCAAGGTATGGTTTAGGTATATCCACTAGGAGGCTGATGTTGTAGTGAATGATGGGTAATGGAATTAGATTGAACATCTGGAATTCTTGGTCGTCAGCTAATGGTATGAGCATTTCAAAAACGATTGAATCATGAAGTGTCCGTCCCCTGACTGTTATTATTTTAAACATGTCCAAAACTGAAACATTAGGTAATCTCAAAGTTGATGGGAGGTTTCCTTGAATAAGCTGCAGCTGGTCATTGAGTTGCCTTGGTGTGATAAGCTGAGGGTTAATTTTTGCATGATTCAAGTCAAGTATAACATCAAGTAGAATATCTTGAGTGCGCTGAAAGTTGGATAAAATCATAATTAAATAAGACGTAAGCGATACAAAGTGTTGGTTTGTGCCAATGTTATCTTGCTGTTTTTCGATTACATTAAACGTCCTGGCCAAATATGTGTTCAGTGTCTGGAATTGCCTTTTGACTTCCAATGAATTTTGCCTCAAAATATTAACAGTGGAATCTGAAATGGAACTTTGTTTTTCAATGAGAGCAGCTAAGTGAGTTTCATGTTTATTCGCCAAGTTGATCTGATTTTGAATGTGTTGAGCCTCTTCTTGATCAAGGATGCCAAACAAACTATGTGCTACACTACCAACAAAATCGAATGGAGACCTGCGATGTCGAATCGCTGCCCGACTTGAAGTATTAAACCCGTGAATGAATTCGTTATTTTGATCAATGATAGCTACTCTTTGTCGAAAAATGTCAACCGTCGAATGACAGTAGTAAATCTTGTCCGTTTTATCTGTCGTGCAAGCTTTTTCCAGTTCATTTATATACGTTTTAATTTCATTTAATTCAAACCAATAATTGGTAAGATTGTAAAAAACATAAAGGCTCCAAAAATTGTTGACGATTCGAAGAGTTCCAATGTCTTCAAAGTAGATTCCGATTGCATTATCGAGCTGATTTGTAAGGACGTGGTTGTCTGTGTATGTTGTGTTAACTGGTCCAACCAACATTGCAATCAAAAATGACACCAATAAAGTTCCCGTTCTAACCTTGCCGTTTCTGAGTTTCCGTGATGTTGGTTCTCGTTCATTTCTTAGATATGGCTCTTTCTCATGCTCATCTGCTGGAGACTCCGCCTCAGCTGTTTCTTCTAACGGCAGAGGACACAAGTTATGAATAGCTCGCTGGAGAACTCCTCCTTGGGTCTTAATGTTAGCAACACGAACCAATCCATCGTTTCCTTTGATAACTTCTAGTACACGTCCCAACTTCCATCTTGTTGGTGGCATATTAGATTCCTTTAATAAAACAAGAGTGTTTGGCTTCAAGTTTTGGGATTCAGTTTTCCACTTAGTTCGTTGTTGTAAGTTATGTAAGTACTCACTCGACCATCTCTTCCAAAAAGACTGTTGAACATGCTGGATTTGTCGATATTTATTTAGAGAACTTACCCTTTTATCAGTGACATCGGGCTCAGCTATTGAAAGGAGTGGCGCTCCTATCAGAAAATGTCCAGGGGTAAGAGCTTCTAAATCATTTGGATCCGATGAAATTGGCGTCAAGGGTCTTGAATTGAGTATAGCTTCTATTTGAATTGTGATCGTGGTGAGCTCTTCATATGTTAACGAAGCCTCACCCAGGTGTTTAACCAACAATCCCTTAGCAGATTTTACAGCTGACTCCCAGAGTCCCCCGAAGTGCGGAGAACGGGGAGGAATAAATTGCCAATTAATTCCCGCCTGAATACATGATGATTGAATGGCTGACTCCATTCTCTTTGACTGCATAACTTCTTTAAGCTCCTTAAGTTTATTGTTTGCACCAACAAAATTAGTTGCATTATCGCAGAAGATAGTGTGGCACAATCCTCGTCTGCCTACAAACCTCTTAAGGCAGTTTATGAACGATTCAGTGGAGAGATCTCCAACAACTTCTATATGGATTGCCTTCGTTGAAAAGCACACAAAAATTGCTAAATAAGATTTTGAAGGAGTCTTACCCCTGATTTTGTAGTGTGATTTTATAGGGCCAGCAAAGTCCACTCCTGTGTAGTAAAATGGGCGAGATGGTGTTACTCTTTGCATAGGTAAATCGCCCATCAACTGTGCTATGGATGTTGGTCTTGATTTTGCACATATGATACACTTTCTGATCACTGATCTTGCTTCTCTTCCAATGCTTAGTATCCAATACCGTTGTCGTGAAATTGCTACAAGAGCCCTGTGGGATACATGTAAGTTTGTTCTATGTATGTTTTCCAAAAGCAGCCTTGTAACGATGTTGTTCTTCGGCAGTAGTATTTGGTTTTTTGCTTCCGGCAAAAGTGCAGAATTTGCTAATGGAGCACATGCTGAACCGTAAGTCAATGTGTTAAGCTTATATGCCTTCAGAGGTTGATTGCTGTGAAATCTCCAAAGAATTAGTTGAAAGGCTCTATCTTCTGGCCTTACTAATACCTGTCGGTACATTTTGCTTACGTCTGCTGTAAATGCATACCTTTCTAACCTGAAATTAATAATTATTGCAAACAAGTCATTCTGGACTGTTGGCCCTACGCCAAGAACATCATTGAGAGAAACTCCAGATGTCGTTTTTGCTGAACAATCAAAGACCACACGCAATGCTGTTGAGGAGCTTTCTGGCTTCAGCACACAATGATGCGGAATGAAATAATGATTTTGAGGAATCTCATCGTTCTCGATCGGACTCATGTGGCCTAATTCCTCGTATTCTAGCAGGAACTGAGAATAAAGTTCACGCAATTCATTATCTCCTTCAAATCGGCGTTCTAATGAAAGAAATCTTTTCCGTGCCTTTTCGAGAGATGCACCTAAACAAGTCGGATTCCTTTTGAAAGGAAGACTTACCATAAATCTTCCATTTGACAAAGTTTTTGTGTTCGATTTAAAATGTTCCTCACAGTTATGTTCTTCATTACTCATACGTTTCACTTCCGTCTCATGGGTTTCGTACTCCCAGAATCTACTCACCAGTTTCTCTAATGAAGATAGAGATGGCTTCGTGGCAATGGTGCAAACAACATTTGAGTTTGTAGCCTGTATGCCACCCGCGACAATCCATCCTAGTTTTGTGTTACGGAGTTTAGGAAGCTGAGGTCCAATAGTTATTTCCCCTGGGAGAAGAAGATCGAAAAACAACTCAGCACCAATAAGCATATCTATTTTTTGATTAGACATGAATCCTGGATCAGCCAATTGAATGTGGATAGGGATATTCCAATTTCCTGATTGAACCTCACGTAGCTGGTAATCTGTAATCCTAGCCATTATGTTTGCTTCAATACTTGCCTTGAAACTTGAATTGTGTGCTTGAAAAGTGAGTCCTATTGCAAATTGTGTTTTTGTGCCATGTCCTCCTATGCCGCTTATTGAATTTTCTGATTGATACTTTGGAAGACCCAGTGCTTGTGCAAAAGCTGCAGTCACAAAATGGATTTGCGATCCTGAGTCTAACAAAGCACGACAAGTAAGCCATGTTCCGCATGCGGACTTGACATTAATTAAGGCTGTTGCTAGATAAACTTGGCGTGATTTATTTCTCGAATAGCTAGCTGCATTGGCTGCTTGAGCTTCTCTTCTTTGAACTAGCTGATGCTGCTGATTACTTATGGAATTCGTATAATGGTTGGTTGATTGACCTTCCCCCCTTTGAGCTGATTGCACCAATGGTTGAGCTAGTTGCTGCTGTTGACCACCTATGGAATGATTATGGTTATTAATTGGTTTTGTTTTCAAAGATTGCCTTGAATCTTTTTGATAGTGTAGGAGAGTATTATGTTTGCCATTACAACTTTGGCATCCTCTCGAGTGACATGTGTTGGAGGCATGTCCCGACCTAAGACAGTTTCGGCAAATTCCAAGACGTTGAACAGCTCTCTCACGATCGCCACCTGAAAGAGATAAGAATGTCTTACAGTTAAATATTTTATGGTTACCTGATCTGCACATTAGGCAGCCATCAACTTTAGCTGCTATAACTGTTGTGGGCTTCCTTCTATCGTCTGCACTATTAATTGTTTCAAGTGTCTGAAACCGGGATTCAATGAACTTCAGCAATTCTGTTAGCGAAGGACTGCATCTCGGATCAATCAATGATTGCTCAAACAGCGTTCTGCTTTCCTTATCCAGTTTCTTCAGTATTAGATGAACTACTATGGGGTCCCAGTCATGAGCTTGATATCCCAGATTAGTAAGTGCCTGGATACCTTCCTTTGTATTGTCGTGAAGTTTCCGTAAGCTTGATGCAGTTCCTGATGCTGATGGTTGCTGTAGTAGCTTATCCAACTGTGCTGACAATAGAAGCCGCTTATTGTCGTATCTATCAATCAGAGTCTTCCAAGCTGTTTCAAAGTTGTTGTCTGTAGCCGGAAATCCTTGTATTAAGCTTAGCGCTTCTCCTGTTAGATTAGCACGGAGAAAATAAAGTTTTTGAGCAAGTGGTATAGGTTGTTCAAGGATCATTGGCTTAAACAGATCGTGAAATTGGCGCCACTTAAGGTAATTTCCGTCGAACTTGGGCAACTCAATTTTCGGTAGCTTCAACGTAGTACTTGATGGTTGATCCTGTGTAACTCTTACTAGAACCTCACTTAATCGCAACTCCAACTGCTCTTGAAGATGGAAATATGTTTCGATATCTTCTTCTTTTAATTCACCATCCATTCGCCGATACATAATTTTTAATTCTTCAAAATTCTCCTTGATATTGTTTACCTTAACGTTGAACATCTGGGGGTTGGTGTCTTTCAAATTTGGTGCACACTTATCCAATGATGTTTGGAAATATTTTGAAAGCACCTTAAATCTTTCTCTAGTGGAAAGTGTGTTTGTCTTTGAAGATTGAATGTCCTGATGCCTTTGTTTCGCTTCAGGTGGATTCATCTTTGTTGCTGTTGATGATGGTGTGACCGATGATCCTGATGGCGGTGTTGCTGGTGACTCCTCCTGGATCTGGTCTGCGTCCCGTCCTTGCAAATTCATTAATCGAGTGATAATGTCTGACTTCATGTTTTCGTACACCTTCTGAATCTCGTCGTAGTACCCCTTAGCGAAGTATTCATGTTGTATCGAGTCCGCATACTTATCTCGAATTTCACTGTCGTTGGTGTCGAAACAGTCCCACAAGTTTTCTAATTTTTCCCTCCTTTCATGTAATTTTTTCATGGTTTTGCGACTGTCACTATCCTTCCCATAGTTTCGAGCGAGGATGCAGATCTCCTTTCCTACTTGCTCTTGCAGGTCAGTTAATTCCTCTAGTGTTCGAACCATGATGATTGATAATTTGTATGAAGCGTCTGTGTATATTTAAGTCTATTTTTGTTAGGGCTTAACACTGTGCACTAGAATTCAGTTAGTTAATGAGCACTGAAAATTGAATACACGACACAACAAATGATTTGGTATATCTTTGGTTGAGAAGATAAATGTTTGTTAAAGACCAGACACTCAAGTTAATGTATGATTGATTATAATTTTAAACACACTGCTTTTCTGATAATATTCAGGCACACTAAATTCTTTTAGTAGTGTCCTGTCACGGTCGCCAAAAAATGTATAGTAAAAGAGATGTTCAACCGTTGCCTTCAGTGTCAAAATTAATAATGACTTTATTTTCCACCTTGCGTAGGTACAACGCATAATTATCACTCGATGAGCTACTGTGAGAACAATTGATGTTTGCGGTTCACTAGACGTAATCCGAGCATTCGTCGTTGCTTACAAAACAATTCCCACGATAAAGGGGATTCGAATAATCTCTGTCACACAGTAGCTCCCGTTACAAAGATTGAAATAAAATATGTACAATGTAAACTTAAAAATTAGGAAAGTATTTACAAGTTCGTACAACACCCACATTCGACGGATTAAATTCCAATCCGACCAGAAATTAAGGCGTAAAATCCTTCAATGTCCCAAAGGTAAAAAACGTAAAAAACTCAACTACGTCGTCTATACCGACGCTCATCCACAATGACATTCCAGTTGTCACCCCCTTAGACAAAGCTAACCTACTTGCTGCCCATTTCGCAACCAGTTCTCAGCTGCCAGCTTGTACTTTGTCTGCGCCTGTACTAGAGTGCGTCAATTCCACCATGGGACTAATCCACTTCCGCACTCGTACAGTCGCAAGGGTTCTTAAAGACCTCGACATACACAAAACCGCTGGTCCAGATGGTATTGCCCCAATAGTTCTGATGAGGTGTTCTTTTACGCTGGCAAAACCACTGCGTAAGCTTTTTCACCTTTCCTACACCTCTGGGCTCTTTCCGAGTAGATGGAAAACAGCATTTGTCCAGCCTATACCCAAAAATCATCTTCTCCCTCCAACTACCGACCCATTGCACTAACGTCCCTTCTTTCCAAGGTCATGGAAACGCTGATTAACCGTCAGCTTATGAAATATCTTGAATCACGGAAACTCCTCAATGACCGCCAATACGGTTTCCGCAGCAACAGATCCACTGGTGATGTGATGGCATATCTCGCTGAAAAGTGGAATCACTCGCTTCACCAAGCAAGCATTTGACAGGGTTTGGCATAAAGCCCTTTTGTCGAAAATGCGTGCTTTTGGGATCGATGAGTCTCTCTTTCAATGGATTAGAAGCTACCTTTCGAATCGTTCAATTCAAGTTGTTTTGGACGGATTCAAGTCTGATACTCACTTTGTAAATGCCGGTGTTCCCCAGGGCTCCGTTTTGTCTCCGACACTCTTTCTCATTTTCATAAATGATCTCTTGTCTGTTACTTCTAATACAATCCACTCCTTCGCTGATGACAGTACCCTCAGCTTTTCATTTTCGTTCACTTCTTTACGACCCTGCACTTCGGCTGTAAATAGTGAGCGGCAGCGTATGTTAAGCTCATTAAATTCCGATAAGGACAGCATCACCCAATGGGGTAAAAACAATAGGAGGAATTGAATGCATCTAAAACCCAATGCTGTCTCTTGTCGTTAAAGAGTATAACTAACCCGCAGCCATTATCCATGAATGGCACTTGCATCTCAGAAACCGAAAAGCTTTCCATCCTGGGTATGTGTGTTGCTCACAATCTTAATTGGGGCGACCACATATTTAGTGTTGCCAAGAAGGCTGCGAAATGCCTAGGCTTCTTATACAGATACGAGAAATATTTCTCACCCTTAGATCTGGCTACAATCTATAAGGCGTTCATTCGCCCTAAATTAGAGTTTAACGCTCATGTCTGGTCCGGTGCTTCCAAGACCTCGATGCTCCTACTAGATAGAATACAAAAACGCGCTATAGGTGATTCCAGCATTACCAAAACATTGGACTCGCTGGAACATCGCAGGAATGTATCCTACCTTTCTCTGTTTCATTGTTCGTTCTTTGGTGGCGTTACAGCCCATGAAGGACCAGAGCCAAGCTTCTCTCAATCACCCATGCTGTGTGTGATTTATTTTTCGCACAGGTGAAAGGGACCTACAGTTTAATGCCGATTCCGAACGGCGTGAGTCGAGAAGCTTTTTCATGGCCAATTTACTACGGGGGGTTTTGCCAGTACCCCGCCGAGGAGAAACGTCGCGAAATAAACAATCGATGGCGTTGGTGGTATCGGGATCCGAACTCGCTCATCGTGCGCCAGAGTCCAACACACTAACCACTGTGACACGGCGCCCTCTGTTTATTGTTACTTCCACCAAAAATGCTCTGATGAACTAGCCAATTGCATTCCGCCTCTTTAACATTTCTCCCGCAACACACGTCTCTCTAAGAATGCTAACCAATATACCCTGAAGCTCGCTTTCGGACGTACCGTCAAACGTAGAGAATCGTTCATTAATCGAACCACACGAATCTGGAATTCCCTGCCGGATTCAGTCTTCCCAGTCCCACATGCAAGCATTTAAGATCAATATCCATCGGCATATCCTCTAACTCTCTTCCTTTCTACCTTCTGTACGCACTGTGTCGCCGACATATTGAGGTTATTAAACCTTGAATCTACAATGCGCATCTTGAGGAGGAAATTCTCACCGGAACTGAAGAGATATTCGAATGATGGAACATCGTAGCCGATAGTGTAGAAGCTTCTCCATCCGCCGACAAGAGGGAATCGTGGTCTCATTTCAAGCTCAACAGAAGTGGTAAGAATACGCATGTTAGACGCTGAGATATTGCCATTTGTGTCGTGGCAATAGACTCCACTGGCCGAAGCGGGTAGAATGGTTTTGAATGATATCACGGCAGCTTGTCCGCTGCGAGTGGAACTATAGCCTAGGCATACTTCAATCTCACGGCATGTCACATGACGATCTTGTAATATCAATTCACCCACAGCAACGATTTTTTTCTGATACAACAACAGTTCCTGCAGGAGCTCAATGAAATTCGTTCCTCGAAACACGGAGGTTCAAGATGGTGCTTTAGTACCGAAAGTCGAAGCGAGTTGATCGGCACACTGTTGCTGGTTTAATCCCCCTCGAAGTCAAAAAAGGGCTGTTAGAAGCATTGCTATGGAGTTCATGCTCTTCTGAGATAGGGGCCGAGAACACATCATTGCTGTCGGACGCATTACAAGATCCAAAGGTCCCCGTTGTCCATTTTATTTGATAAATAGTGAAGATCCTGCTAGAAAAACTCTTGGTTCTCAGACGACTGTTGTCATTCTAGACGTATTTCCACCTGAAGCTTTACCGAATCACTATCTCTTAATCATCGTTTCTCACTATTCACTATTTCTTTCCTATTGGCTAAAGCTGGTCGCTTCTCGGTAACTGTTTTTTTTTTTCAGACGGCAGAATTGTTGACAGGAGAGTAGCTCATAGTAGATGATTCCCTTTGAATCCTACCAAACACACACCAACATCTATTTGGCCGTCAATCCTCACTCATCGCGATTCGGCTACGACCGCTTTCGTCATGTAAGCGAATGCCTCATAATAATCCGCATCAAGGGTACACTCGGGAATATCACCATAATATGCGTGCACGCCCCCACGGAAGAAAAAGATCATCGACTCAAGGATGACTTTTATGATCTCCTGAGCCGAACATACGCCCAATGCCCCAGTTATGACACCAAAATCGTACTAGGAGATTTCAACGCAAAGCTGGGCAGAGAAGCCATATTTAGATCGATCACAGCATAGCCTCCATAACACCACATGCGACATGCTAATCGATTTTTTAACGGGCCGTAACCTCCTTGAAGGAATCACAGAATTCCCTCATCTCAATATCCACAAGGGTACATGGCGGTCTCCTGAGCAATGGACCAGCAACCAGATTAATCACATAGCGACCGACGCCAGACACTCCTCCAGTATTCTCGACGTACGAACCCTCCGAGGAGCCAACATCGACTCGGACCACCATCTTGTTGTAGCCAGGCTACGAATGAGGATATCAAGAATGCTTAGGAGTCGAGTAGGACAACGTTAGTTTAGCGACGGAAAGCTACAATCACTGAGACTGCCAGAATCTTTGCCGATCGTGTCTCTTTCAAACTCTCTCAAAAGCAGCAGCACAAGCAATAGAGCAGGAATGGGCGCATTTCCAGAGCGCCCTCAGAGACGCTGCTTCTGAGGTGCTGGGTTTCAAACCGCCACCACCTAAAAACCCCTGGTTCGATGAAAAATGCGAAAAGCCCATCCAGCAAAACAAGAGGCATATAAAGCCACACTGCAACGACGGACGAGAGGAACACACGCTTCTCAGAAGAAATAAAAGGGAATACGGAAAGCGTGAGATCGAGGAGATGGGGAGATGCTTCCGCACTAATGACGCCCGGAAGTTTTACGGTAAGGTAAAACTAACATGCAATGCCCGAAAAGCCAGAGCGGAGGCCTGCAGGGATGAAAATGGAGAACTGGTAGTGGAATCACAGTCGATGATGAGGATTTGGCAAGACCACGACGATGTAAGAGAATTCCATCCACCCGACCTAGACGAAATCAAAATAGCGATATCAAGACTTAAGTCTAATAAAGCCGCGGGCGCAGACGGCCTGTCTGCCGGTCCATAAGAAAGGAGACCCCTATAGCTGCGCCAACTATAGGGGACTAAGTCTCCTTAATATCGCATATAAGATCTTTTCTGCCGTATTGTGTGAACGCCTGAAACCGTTTGTGGATAACCTGATCGGCTCTTATCAGTGTGGTTTCAGCCCAGTTAAATCCACATACAGCGACATCAGCCTGGTACGACGTCTACGGATACATACAGCTCCGACCCGTAGAGTCTTCGAATGCACCCCGGAAGGAAGGCGCGGCAGAGGACGGCTGCATCAACAGTGGCGCACGCAGTTGGAAGGGACCTTAACCAACTGGGCGTGCGGCGATGGAAACAGCTGGTCAAAGACCGTGCCAGCTGGAAACGCTTATTGGTTGAGGCCCAGGTTCACCAAGAACCTTAGCGCCACCTAAGTAAGTAAGTAAGTAAGTAAGTCCTGAAGTACTGGTCTTTCGAGACGACCAATGTTGTGCCATACAAAACCTTTATCATCCCGGTCCTCCTCTATGGCGCAGGGGCCTAGACTTTAACTACAGTGGATTAGGAGGCCCTTGGTTATTTCGAAAGGAAAATTCTGCATTCAATATATGGTCCCGTTTGTACATATAAACGGAGTGTGGAGGAGAGGATAGAATGACATCGGCCTAGAACGACCTCTACGGATCCAATGTATAAGATGGCTAGGCTATGCAGAGCAAATGGATAACAGAGCTTCGGCCCTGAAGGGCATTCGAGTCCAACCGGAGGGACGATGTACCGGAGGACGACCGAATCTAAGGTGGCGCACACAGGTGGAAGGAGACCTGAACCATCTGCGAGTGCTCGCTAGAAACAGCTACCAAAAGACCATGCCAGCTGAAGAAACATGTTGGTTGAGGCTCTGGTTCAGCCCGGACTGCAACGCTACCTAAGTAAGTAAGGTCTCCACCTAGAACGTCTCTGACCATAATATTGTACTAAAAGGTTCCCCACAATATGACAGAGATAGTATGCTTAGGAGGCTTGTCCGACTCTGTTAGCAGTGTACGGTCTTCCCTAGTCAACCTAGAGTCATAGGGTTATGAGGGTAACCTGTGGAAAATAGATAATTTTTGTGATGGGTAGCTAGCTTAAAGGATTAAAGGAAGGACCGATAGAAATTGACAAGATTGCCTTTCCTTTCCTGTAAATAAATATGTAATTGGGGGAGAAGGGACCGAGCAAACAGAGCAAAGAAGTTGATCGCGTTTAACTCGGCGAACGCCAGCTTCGATCTCTGTCCCTGCTCAATCCAAGTCGACACACAGCCTCCGCGTGGCCTCCCCTGGATAGCTATACTGGCACCCGCCAGGTAGTGAACCAATGTGTGCAGCGACACGACCATTCTTCCTGGGGAAAGAGGAACCTGGCCCTCCAGATTGGGGGTTGCGCTTAGGGCTAACATCCCTATCCCTATATTTGTTCAGAGACAACCAACAGCCTCGGATATGGACGGATCACATATTGACGACCCCCGCAAACGTCAAAAAGGAAACAAATTTCGGATCTGCACCTGGAACGTTAGGTCCCTCAACAGACCAGGTGCAGCCAAACAACTGGCCAACTCTTCGGACTGCTATAAGGCAGACATTACCGCGCTCCAAGAAGTGCGATGGGATGGGCCAGGCAAAAAGCGGATGAAAAACTGTGGTATATACTACGGAAACTGCTACAAAGAAAATAACGCTTATTCGGATGTGGATTTGTTGATCGAGGCAGACTCAGGAAAAAGATCTTAAACTTCCAGTATGTAAGCGAACGCCTCATAACTATCCTCATCAAGGCCAATCTCGGCAATATAAGCTTATTATGTGTCCACGCCCCCACAGGGGAGAAAGATGACCGACATAAAGACGACTTCTATGATCTCCTAGGCAGAACGTATGCGCAATGCCCAAAATCCAACATCAAAATCGTTCTTGGAGATTTCAATGCCAAGCTGGGTAAGGAAGCTATCTTTGAAGGGGTCATTGGAAAACCTAGCCTACACGACACCACGTCAGAAAACGGACTAAGGCTAATGGACTTTATGGCGGGACATAACCTGGTAGTAGCAAGTACACGATTCCCACACCTCAACATCCATAAGGGGACCTGGCGGTTTTTCGATCAATCGACAACCAACCAAATTGATCATATTGCGATCGACGGCGGACACTCCTCCAGCATCCTAGATGTCCGAACCTTTCGAGGAGCCAACATCGACTTGGATCATTACCTTGTTGCAGCCAAGGTACGGATGCGAATTGCTCGGAATCAACGGAGTCGAGTAAGAACACCAAAACTTAACGTCGGAGACCGCCAGGACTTTCACCGATCAAGTCTCCCTCAAGCTCTCTCAAGTCCCGATGCAATCTGCAGATACCATAGAACAGGCCGATCCATAAGAAAGGAGACCCCTATGACTGCGCCAATTACAGAGGGATAAGCCTCCTGAACATCGTGTACAAGATCCTCTCTGCCGTACTGCGTAAATGCCTGAAGCCGTTCGTGGACAATCTGACAGGTTCCTACCAGTGTGGTTTCAGGCCAGGAAAATCCACGATAGACCAAATATTTACACTACGGCAGATCTTGGAGAAGACCAATGAATTCCAGGTCGACACGCACCATCTTTTCGTCGACTTTAAAGCCGCGTATGACAGTGTTTATAGAGACGGGCTATACAGAGCCATGTCGTGTTTTAACATTCCTGCCAAACTCGTCAGACTGTGCAGGATGACTATGGAGAACTCTGGCTGCTCCATTGAGGTCAAAGAGGCATTCGCAAGCATTGAAGCAGAAGCAGCTAAAGTGGTTCTAAAGGTAAATGGGGACAAGACCAAATGCTACCATCAAAGAAAGACGCGCAACACCGACGTCCTGGTCAGAACGTCAGCTTCGGCAGCTATATTTTGGAAGTAGTCAAGGACTTCGTCTACCTTGGCTCGATAATGACAAGCAGCAACAACACTAGCGCTGAGATAAAACGCAGAATAACTCTTGCCAACCGCTGCTTCTTCGGGCTCAAGAGGCAATTGAGTAGTAGAGCCCTCTCTCGAAAAACAAAGGTTTCCCTCTACAAAACCTTAATCATCCCGGTCCTCCTCTACGGCGCTGAGGCTTGGACGTTATCAAAAGCGGATGAAGACGCTCTTGGACGTTTCGAGAGGAAAATTCTGCGTGCAATCATTGGTCCCGTTTGTGTAAACGGAGAGTGGAGGAGGAGATTGAACCAAGAACTGTACGGACTGTACAGCGTCATCGGCCTGGTCAGACGTCTTCGGATCCAACGTCTAAGATGGCTAGGCCATGTAGAGCGAATGGACATCAACGCTCCGGCCCGAAGAGAAGACTCCAACCCCGAGGGACGAGGGACGACGCAGCAGAGGACGACCGCATTTAAGGTGGCGCGCACAGGTGCCATTTTGCACCGCACTAATCGGCAGCTACCAGTGCGGCTTCCGGCCCGGCAAATCAACTATAGACCAAATTTTCACACTTCGACAAATCCTGGAAAAGACCAACGAGTTTCGAAGCGATACACACCATCTTTTCATCGAATTCAAAGCCGCATACGACAGCATTCATCGTGAAGAACGGCGATGGCCGAATTCGGGATCCCGGTAAAACTGATCCAGTTGTGTCGCGCCACGCAAAAAAACACGCGATGCACCGTGCAACTCGGTTCAAGGACCTCGGAACCATTCGAAACATGCACCGGATTTCGGCAAGGAGGTGCGCTGTCATGTGACTTCTTCAACCTGGTGCTGGAGCAGATAGTGCGACGGGCAGGCGCCAACAGGAAGGCACTATCTTCAACAAGTCGTGTTCTCGCCGTGGCATTGTGGAAGCATTCACGGCGATTGAAGAATAGGCGAAACGAGTTGGTCTTAAAATGAATGAGGACAAAACGAAATACATGCTGTCAAGCAAAAACCAATCCGTCGCTCACCACCTGGGACAAAATATAACAATTGACAGCTACAATTTCGAGGTAGGTAAGGAGTTTGTCTACCTCGGGGCAAACGTAAATTCCACAAGTGACACCACAGTGGAGATCCGGCATAGAATCGCCCTTGGCAACCGCTGCTACTTCGGCTTGTCCAAACAACTGGGGTCAAAACTCCTCACTCGAAAGACCAAAGTCATGCTTTGCATAACGCTCATTCTGCCAGTCTTGCTGTACGGAGCCGAAAGCTGGACGATAAGCAGGACAGCGGAGCTGATTTTGGGTTCTTTCGAAAGAAAAATTCTGCGCCGGATATTTGGTCCTGTCTGTGAGGAAGGTTAATGGAGAAGAAGACACAACCGCGAACTCTACGAGCTGTACCAGGATGTGGATGTAGTCCGGAAGGCAAGGATCCGTCGACAACACTGGCTCGGCCACATCGAGCGCATGGACATAAACGCTCCAGCTAAGAGGGTCTTCGACTCCGAGCCTCCTGGTTCGAGAAGAAGAGGAAGACCGTACCTCCGGTATAAAGACCAAGTAATCGCGGATGTAGGACATCTTGGTCT
This sequence comes from Eumerus sabulonum, assembly GCA_951905685.1. Taxonomy (NCBI): domain Eukaryota; kingdom Metazoa; phylum Arthropoda; class Insecta; order Diptera; family Syrphidae; genus Eumerus; species Eumerus sabulonum. The sequence continues at coordinate 16,850,947 of OX645060.1, forward strand.
TGACAACTGGAAGCAGCGTGCCCGGGACCGTCAAGGATGGAAGGCAGCCGTAGCTCAGGCTCAGATCCTCCATGGATCGCAGGCCTGATAAGTAAGTAAGAAGGCACAGGTGAAAAGGGACCTCAACCAACTGGGCGTGCGGCACTGGAAGCGACTGGCCAAAGATCGGACCGGCTGGGGAGGCTTGTTGGTTGAGGCCCTGGTTCAGCCCGGACTGTAACGCTACCTAAGTAAGTAAGGTCTCCACCTAGAACGTCTCTGACCTTAAATATTGTACTATAAGGTTTCCCACAATATGACAGATATAGTATGCTTAGGAGGCTTGTCCGACTCTGTTAGCAGTGTACAGTCTTACCTAGTCAACCTAGAGTCATGGGGTATGAGGGTAACCTGTGGAAAATAGATAATTTTTGCGATGGGTAGCTGGCTTAAAGGATTAAAGGATGGACCGATAGAAATTGACAAGATTGCCTTTCTTTTCCTGTAAATAAATATGTAATTCTTGTCCGTATCGTATGTTATTTATTCGTATCTCAGATGCAAAGCGTTTAAATCTGTTTTTTCGGAGTATAATTACAAAAAAAAATCCTAGAACTTAAAGGTCTGCATCCATTAACGTAAATCCCTTGACTGAACCTGAGGATTTCCTAGTATTTCATCCTATTATTTGCTTTTCTTTCTTCCTATCTTCATTGTCTTGTATGAAAACAATAATTAAAATAAATATTGTATCTTATCGCCACATGTATCTTTCACGCCATTATTCGCTCTCGCTTTCTATCTTTATAAATAGTTCTCGAATGAGAAGAAGAAACACTGTATCCGGCACCGTGGGATCGGGCGAATACGTTAGAAGAAGACATCCTTAATGATATCGTATTGATTTGTATTTGACGGATTGTGTCCGTGCCGCGGTTTGGTGATGATGACATCGTTGATTTCGTGGACAATGCCATTGGTGGCAAGAACATCACATTTGTTGATAGTTGCATTCTCGACCTTTGGACGACGTTCACGATTGATACGGAGATGTTTGCCGCTGATGGATTCGATTGTTCGGACAAATGGCCAGTTGGTTGGTGCGATTCCGGCACAGCAAACAATATCATTGACAATGTGGTCCTTGACGAAACGTTCGGCATCGGCCTTGCTCGCTGTGACGTCGATATCGAATTCCCTGAACACTTCGTTCTTGGGTAGGAAGATGGTGTAACTGTCGTTGTTGTCCTTGAGGAGATTGGTCAGATTGGCCAATTTGACTGCTTCGAGGAACTTGCTGTACTTGGGATTTGCTTCCAACATAGACAGGAGGTTCTAAAAAAAGAGAACAGTTAGGAAATAGAGTGCGGAAAAAGGAATTCGGACATACGTTTTTGGGATTTTCCAATTGCCTATCGATTTGGTGGAGGACAGTGCCGCAGCTCTCGTCATCAAAGTGCACCAGACGAGCACAGTTGACAGTAGCGCGGTTCATAACGTTCGTAAACACAGAATGGGTGGAGTATAAGTTAACTCTCAAGTTCGATCCGGAAGCGGATTTGAAAACATCTTCCTTTAAGTCGCAAGTCTTGATCTTTGGATGGATAATATGACTGCGGAGGAATTCCTGAAGCTCGGGATTGTTTTTAAGTTGTTCGGGATTTTCTTTGATTGCCTTAGCCCACTTGGAATCATCGAATGTCTTGTCGGTGGGAATGAAGAATGTGGCGTTGTCGTAGTCGTCGAATTCATTTTGCAAGCCAGATACGTCGAGGAGGTTCTTGAAAATGGTCAAATTCTTCTCCTGCATCAGAGAGCTGATCGGACGAGAGCTATCACTGGGTATCAGAGCATCTATAACATGAACAACTCCGTTGGAGCCAACAATGTCGGTTTCAATAATGCGGACGTTTCCGTTGAGGTAGATATCCTCCGTTTCCAATTCGGTTTCGTCGTTAACCTTACGTCCGAAGCGGATGAATTCACCGAGAATGTTACTGGCTGTGGGTACCACTCGTTCTTGAGCAGCTTCCGAGCAAAAAGTGAAGTCCATGATGTGGCTCTTCAGAATATCTAAAAGAAACAATAGAACTCGTGATGATACATTCATGTTTACTTTACTAGTATCAAGATTTACTTGTAGCGCATCCTTTGCCTTCCTTGAGCTTCCTTCTCAGGTTTATGTCTAGTTTCTCCAATGCCTTATCGGTTGGAACGAAAACAGTCACGGGTCTGTTGCCCTCCAGCAACTCATTGAGTTTGGTTTTCTCCAAAACTGTCCTGAATACAGCCATATCACTTCGCTTGCGAATAATGTCCATAACGTTGTCAGTCACTGGTGGAAGCACGCGATCGGTTGTGTGAACAATTCCATTATGGACTAGCTGATCGGTTTTAAGCAATGGAGCACAATTGGCCGTGTACAAAGGACCACTTGGACGACTGTAGATGTTGATACGAATTGAGCTATTGTCGAGTTTCGTTTTTAACACTTGTTCATTGGCAAAGTCGTCGAGTCTATTGATGCCATCGATCATGTGGTTCTTGAGTAGATCCTTTGATGTAAATCCAGATTGATCGGTAGAACGGCGACGGCGATTACCCATTGGAACATATACTGAATTCTATAAAGGAACAGGAAAAATGCTTAAGAAAAGGTTCTCCAGGGGTTTCCTGTCATCAAACTTACATGCTCGAACATTTGCTCAGCGAATTTGGTGAAAGCATCATTATTAGGCAGGAAGAGGGTGATATTTGATTTCAACATGTCCTCAAGTCCATTGTTCTTGATACTGCGCATAAATTCGCTACCACCCATGTCGTCTGCGGTCTCTGCGAAGCTCTTGATTTCGAGTTTTTCACATTCGTCGGTGAATTTTGCATTTGAGGGACGTCCATAGCCTTGACAGCACTGACGGGTCACTGTGAGAATTTTCTTCTGACCATTCTGACTGAAACTGGTAGACAAAATGAAAAAAATTAGTGATTAAGCTCAGTGAGGATATTAGGGTAACGAGGGAAATAGGAATGTGAATTGGCCTACAGGACCATGCGATTTGGCACCACCTGACTCATTTGGGGATTCTTAAGAGCATAGGCTACGTTGACAGGTGAGCTACCATGCAAGACCTAAAAATGCATCCTCTCATACCATGGCTTCTAGCATCATGCATCTAGCATGTTCCTATCGACCAGACAGTGACTGGGCAGTTTTATGTTGGCATTCGAAAGAAGCTGCGACAACGGGCTATCTATGTGCGACCCGACCTCGGCAAGAAGTGCTTGATCTTGTACCAAAATTAGGGTACAAGAGGCTGTAACCATAGTTCTTAACGAGTTAACTTTGGATGATTTTCAAGGGTGATGGCGCCGTGGCTCAGTGATTCGTGTGTTGGACTCTGACGCGCGATGAGCGAGTTAGGATCCCGATAGCACCAACGCCTCCTCGGCGGGGTTCTGGCGAAACATCCCGTAGTATACTGGCCATGAAAAAGTTTCTCGACTCACGCCGTTTGGAATCGGCTTTAAACTGCAGGTCCCCTTCACCTGTGTGAAAAAATAAATTGCACACAACAAGGGTGATATAGAGAAGCTTGGCTCTGGTCCTTCATGGGCTGTAACGCCACCAAAGAAGTAGGGTTTTCAAGGGTGCTTCGAATCGTGGGAGCCAAATTGTGTAGAGTTAGAGGGGGCTTTTATAAAAGTCGATAATAAAATGTTGTGACAAACTTAATTTCCTTATTTTTAACTTAAGTTATTGTAATATGTATGTATCTCACCGTTTCAAGGAGAAATGTACGTATGTGTGTATGTGCGTACCTGAATTTTCGGCACGATTATCTCGAGAACCAAGGACGATATTGACATAAGATTGAGTCCATTCCACGTGTAACTACGCAACGTAGAAGTGAGTAGCTTTTCAGCAAAATCGTTAGCCGTATTTTGTTAGAAATTAAATAACTAAAAAATGAACAACACGCGGTGTTCCCAAGCGGTCCTCCACCTAAGTACTAACCTCAGCCGACGCTGGTTGATTGCGGTGATTGGACGACAACCGATACATATGAGATTGCTCGGACAGTGTTGTGGTTGGATAAGGAAAAGCACACTTACCCCCCCCCCCCCCCCCCCCCCAACGAGCAATTATTAAACTTTTATTATTTTCGCTCACGAACACGAGTGTGTGCGCATTTATGGAAACTTACTTATTCATGGACTTGCATACTCGCAAAGAAATCCATAAACGCTTACCTTCTTCCTAATTACAGCTGCCCAGACACCACAGTGATTGCCTTAGAATCACCCGGGAACAAGCTATGGATAGCCTCTACCTTCATGGCGCAAGAAAAGTCCATCCCATCGGACGAGTTAAAAAGACTGGTGAGGGACTCGTCAAACCATCAAGCTGGGCTCCTCATTGGGGCTGATGCGAATGCGCATCACACCCTATGGGGCAGCAGCGACATAAATGAAAGAGGTGAGTGGCTTATTGAATTTATTCTTACCTCTGACCTTAATATATGCAATAAGGGTCATACACCCACTTTTGTTACAAAAAATCGAAGGGAGGTACTAGACATGACTCTAGCATCTCCCTCTCTCATTGACAAAATAAGAGAATGGAAGGTTTCTGAGGAACACTCCTCAGACCACCGCTACTTGGTGTTCAACTTAGCCTTCACGGTCCCAACCCCAACCGACTCATCATGTAACCCAAGAAGAATTGATTGGGAGCGCTATAGAACCCTTGTTGGCAACTCTGTAGTAAGCAGGACCCCTGATCACCCGCGATCCACGGTAGATATAGATAATATGGTTGATATTATAACAACTACCTTGGGCAACGCACGGGTCAATAGCTGCGTAAGCCACAAATCGAGGAAAAACCCTTATCCCTCGTGGTGGAACGCAAACCTAAGCAAGCTCCGTAAAAACTGTCGGAAACTCTTTAACAAAGCAAAGAGTACTAGAAACGATAGTGACTGGAGCCTATATAAAGCTTCACTCAGAACTTACAAACAAACTCTGAGGAAAGAACAAAGGCTATCCTGGAAACTTTTCTGTAACAATATGGAAGAAATTTCAGACGCCTACAGATTGAGGAAAATACTCTCGAAAGATCCACAATTCCCAAGCTACCTTACAGCAAACGGAGTCTGGACAACATCTGAAGAAGAAACTTTAAACCTTCTTCTCAATACGCACTTCCCAGGATGCCATGAATCGCAGGACTCATCGCAACCGCGAGGAACCTACTTTTCAAACGGAATAATGGGCAATTTCGAGCACATCAGCTAAAAAGTTCCAAGCCCTATAAATCGCCAGGTCCGGATGGAATTTACCCTGTCGAACTTACACAAACCATGGAATGGACTATACCATGGCTAGAGATAATCTTCAAAGGATGCCTAGCTTTGAGTCACATTCCAGACAAGTGGAAGTGCGCAAAGGTGCTTTTCATTCCTAAGGCCGGCAGAAACTCTCACACTTCCCCCAAGGACCTAAGGCCTATATGTCTATCATCCTTTGCACTAAAAACCTTGGAAAGGATGGTAGACCTATATATACGCCATAACTTGGATCCGCTCCTAATTTCTAAGGCACAGCATGCCTACGTTAAGGGTAGATCTATCGAAACAGCCTTGCACACCCTAGTGAGGAAAATCGAAAGATCAATCCATCTTAAAGAATACACTATAACAGCCTTCCTAGACATAGAGGGCGCCTTTAACAACGTCACTCCGGAGGCAATAACAGAAGAGTTAGAAGAGCTAAAGGTGGAGAAGACTCTCATAGAGTGGATCAGCGAGCTACTATCAACACGCAAGATTCACTCGAAATGGGGAAGCCAGGCAATCACCAGAGTGGTTACCAGGGGAACCCCGCAAGGAGGGGTTCTCTCACCTCTTCTCTGGAATGTAGTTATAAATGAACTACTAATCAAACTGGGGGAAGAAGGCCTGGACGTTATTGCCTACTCTGATGACGTTGCCATTTCAATCTCAGGTAAATACCTATCGACACTGAATGACCGTATGCAAACGGCATTCTCAATTCTTTGCAAATGGGCGCATAGCAAAGGGCTCAGGGTTAATCCCCAGAAAACGGAGCTCGTGCTATTCACCAAAAAGCATAAAATCCCGGAATACTGCCCTATCACTTTGCTTGGTACCAGATTAAACTACGCCTCCACTGCCAAATTCCTTGGCATCATACTGGACAGGAAATTAACCTGGAAAAGCAACACAATCGAAAGAGCTAAAAAAGCTACAATAGCTCTCTATACATGCAAGAAAGCCATAGGGAAAAAATGGGGGTTCAATCCCAAGATTACCCTATGGCTCTACACCACGGTCGTTAGACCGATATTAATGTATGGAGCGACTGTCTGGTGGACAGCACTGGACAAGACAACATACCTCAAACAATTCGAGAAGGTACAAAGGCTGGCGTGTTTATGCATTACCGGGGCCCTCAGGTCCACCCCAACGACTGCACTTAACATGATACTCGACCTTACACCACTCGATATTTTCGGCAAACAAATTGCCACACAAACGGCCATTAGACTTAAAGCCAACTCGAACTGGAAGAGCTACGTCATTGGCCACTCCTCGATCCTGATTAACAGGTCAACCATGGCAGAAAACCTAGACCTCACAGAACCCACCACAGTCTTGGAAAAAAACTTTACAACGTTCTACCCGGACAGACAAAACTGGACTCGCCAGACTCAACCTCGCAGAAGCTGCGTAGACTTTTATACTGACGGGTCTAAAACCAAAGACGGGGCGGGTAGTGGAGTATTCTGCAAACAACTTAAGCTAAACAAAGCTCTAAAACTATCTAATCACTGAGCGTTTTCCAGGCGGAACTGTTGGCAATAAAAGAGGCTCTGTCCTGGCTGAAGTGGAACGTGATATCCACCACGGATATCCGCATTCTCACGGAAAGCCAAGCAGCCTTAAAGTCGCTGGAGTCCTATGTGAACACATCAAAAACTAGCCTCGACTGTCGCCTATCTCTTAATGAGATGGCTGAACAGTTCAACATACAACTTATATGGGTACCGGGACACAGCGACATCACTGGAAATGAAAGAGCCGACACACTCGCCAAAAAAGAAACGACGCTACAATCAACTGTGGTTTGTGTGGGTATACCCTTCGCAACCATTAAACACAATCTCACTACCCTCGCCAGGGCCGAGACGAACCGGAGATGGACTCAGGGACACACCTGCCTCATCACCAGGCAAATCTGGCCCCGGCTCGATAGTCAACGGACTAGGAGTATCATCTCCCTAAATAGAACTGACATCTATAAAGTCATAGATGTCATCACAGGACACTGCCTTATTGGCAGTCACGCGCAAAAACTAGGTATCACTCCGAATGATTTTTGTAGGAGCTGTCTAGACGAGGAAGAGGTCGAATTCATCCATCACCTCCTCTGCGCCTGCCCGGCATTCTGCACAATCAGGAAACGATACCTGGGATCATACCACCTTAACGATCTGACCGAAGTTCAGCAAGTAGGGATATCTGATCTTCTTAATTTCTTAAGAAGCACAAAATGGTTCCACGAATAGGGGGCTAAGCCCCCTCGTAGCTACACATCGGGCCTCCCTGGCCTATGTGTGTTCTTCCCATCTCTGGGAAGGCTACGGTCTTACCTACCTACCTACCTACCCCTGTACGCACTTCATATGTTCGTCAAAGAGAACGCACACTTATGTGCACTCTGTAGGGTGGGTTCTGTTTAACGCACATGTGGAGTGCGCTCATGGGGTGAGCTTCCATGAAGGCACAAACTCGCGTTCGTGAGCTAAAATGAGTTGATTGACTACTCGGGAGTTGTTTGCAGGATGATTAAACATGGAAACAGTTCACTTGAACATTTTTTTTTTTTTTTTTGTTTTCCACTTTTATAATATTTAAGTCTAGGATGGCTTCATTTTCTATAAGATCTAAATAAGAGACTTTCAGCAATCGATATTGCATACGCACGTGAGCAGTTTATGACCAGATTGTTTAATGTGCGCGCATGAGTGTGCGTTTCCTTGCCCTGGGTTACATGGAGCGGCAGCAAATAGGCGGCTTGATGCCAACAATACGCGGTCTTTCCAAGCGGTTCCCCATCTAAGTACTGACCGCGCCCGATGCTGGTTGATTGCGGTGATCGGACGAGAACCGACAAATTACCCGTTATTCGTCTAAGAATCCTACCGCAGCTAACAAAGAAGCTAATGACCTTGAAACACCTGAAACACCATTTCGATCACGTTAGCTTTATAAAAAAAAAAAAAACATCATAATCGGTGCATTCGTTCAGGAGCTCAATGCCACAGACAGACACACAGACACCTCAAACTTTCCCTTTTTCCCACTGGGAAGTTAGTCGTGTGGGCCTTGCGGGTCGTACCTGGAGAGACGTACGTTGCGGAAAAATCATGGAAGGAGCAGAATGCAACGGGCCATCTCTTCAGAGCATTTCTGTGGAAGTATTGATAAATCAAGTATAAATGCAAGAGACATTCCGGCGATGTTCCAGCGATTCTAACGATTCGGTTATGTTGGAGTCTAATTTAGGGCGAATGATCGCGTTATAGAATGTAGCCAGATCTAAAGTTAAGAAAAATTCCTTCAGTCTGTATACGAAGCCTTGGTATTTAGTAGCATTGCGACACCGAACATGCGGTCATTCCAACTAAGATCGCTAGTGACATACATTTCCAGTATGGAAAGCTTGTCGGTTTCTAAGATGCAAGTGCCATTCATCGATAAAGGCTTCGAGTCGGTGGTAGGTACGCTTGGACGACAGAAGACATTTTTCCCACATAAAATGATACTGTCGATGTCGGGATTTAATGAGCCTAACATACGCTGCCGCTCATTATCTACAACTGAAGAGCAGGGTCGTAAGTTAGTGAACAAATATGCGAAGCTGAGGCTACTATCGTCAGCAAAGGAATAGATTGGATTAGAAGTGAGAGACAAGAGGTCTTTTACAAAAATGAGCAAGGGTGTCGGAAACGGAGCCCTAGGTAAGACCAGCATTTTAAAAGCGGATGTTGGACTTGAATCCATCCAAAACCACCTAAATTTAACGCTTCGAAAGTGGTTTCTAGTTCATTGAAGAAGGGACGCATCGACCTCAAAGGCACGCATTTTTGACAAAAGAGCTTCGTGCCAAACTCTGTCAAATGCTTTCAAAATATGCAGTGCAACTATTTGGCTTTCACCTGCTTGGCGAAGCGATCGATTTGCCTTTCGGTGAGATATGCCATCAGATCACCAATAAATCGGTTGCAAAGGAAACCATACTGTCAGTCTTTGAGAAATTTACGACGTTCAAGCTACTGCAATAACCCATGGTTAATCAGCGTTTCTATGACCTTGGAGAGTAGGAGAGTTAGTGAAGTGGACGGTAGTTATAGGGAGAAAAAGATTCGCCTTTTTTGGAAATGAGCTGGACAAGTGCTGCATTTCCACCTCCTCGGAAAGAGCCCATGCAGTGGTTTTGCCAATATAGAAAACTATCTACCAGGCTCAGGGTAGTACAGTCCATACAGGACCATGAAGGACCAAAGCCGACCATTTCCCAATCACCCATGTTGTGTGAGATTTCATTTTCTCGTAGGTGAAAGGGATCTACAGTTTATTGCCGGTTCCGAACGGCGAGATCCGAGAAGCGTTTCTTGATAATTATACTACAGACACCCAATTATATTACAGTACCCCGCTGAGGAGAGCTACTTACTTACTTATCAGGCCAGCGATCCATGGAGGATCTGAGCCTGAGCTATAGCTGCCTTCCAACCTTGACGGTCCTGGGCACGCTGCTTCCAGTTGTCAAGACCAAGATGTCTTACATCGGCGATTACTTGGTCTTTATACCGGAGGTTCGGTCTTCCTCTTCTTCTCGAACCAGGAGGCTCGGAGTCCAAGACCCTCTTAGCTGTAGCGTTGATGTCCATGCGCTCGATGTGGCCGAGCCAGTGTAGTCGACGGATCCTTTCCTTCCGGACTACATCTACATCTTGGTACAGCTCGTAGAGTTCGCGGTTGTGTCTTCTTCTCCATTCACCTTCCTCACAGACAGGACCAAATATCCGGCGCAGAATTTTTCTTTCGAAAGAACCCAAAATCAGCTCCGCTGTCCTGCTTATCGTCCAGCTTTCGGCTCCGTTCAGCAAGACTGGCAGAATGAGCGTTTTGTAAAGCATGACTTTGGTCTTTCGAGTGAGGAGTTTTGACCCCAGTTGTTTGGACAAGCCGAAGTAGCAGCGGTTGCCAAGGGCGATTCTATGCCGGATCTCCACTGTGGTGTCATTTGTGGAATTTACGTTTGCCCCGAGATAGACAAACTCCTTAACTACCTCGAAATTGTAGCTGTCAATTGTAATATTTTGTCCCAGGTGGTGAGCGACGGATTGGTTTGTGCTTCACAGCATGTATTTCGTTTTGTCCTCATTGATCTTAAGGCCAACTCGTTTGGCCTTTTTCAATCGCCGTGAATGCTTCCACGATGCCACGGCGAGAACACGCGATGATGTCGATATCATCCGCGTATCCTAGCAGCTGGATGGACTTGTAAAAAACGGTGCCTTCCCTGTCACATGACAGCGCATCTCCTTGCCGAAATCCGGTGCATGTTTCGAATGGTTCCGAGGTCCTAGAACCGAGTTGCACGGTGCAGCGTGTGTATTTTAGCGTGGCGCGAAACAACTGGGTCAGTTTTACCGGGATCCCGAATTCGGCCATCGCCCCAAACAGTGCTTCGCGATGAATGCTGTCGTATGCGGCTTTGAAATCGATGAAAAGACGGTGTGTATCGATTCGAAACTCGTTGCTCTTTTCCAGGATTTGTCGAAGTGTGAAAATTTGGTCTATAGTTGACTTGCCGGGCTGGAAGCCGCACTGGTAACTGCCGATTAGTGCGGTGCAAAACGGTTTTAGACTTTCACACAATACGCTGGACAGGATCTTGTATGCGACATTGAGCAGGGATATACCTCTATAGTTCTTGCAAGAGGTAGGATTGCCTTTTTTGTGGATGGGGCATATAGAGCTGGTATTCGAGTCGTCGGGCATGCTTTCATCTTCCCAAATTCTGCAGATGATCTGGTGCATGCTCCCTACCAGAACATCGCCGCCAGCCTTGAAGAGCTCTGATGGCAAGCTCGTATTTTATGTTTATCCCTAGACTCCTCGATATCCTTGAGCTGGGAGGCTGCGAAGATTCTTTTCTTTTGTCGCAGTAGTTTTTTCTCCTCCCTTCTCTTGGCTCGGTACTCTTCTTCCGCTGCCCTGGTTTTCCTCTGCAGCGCCTTTTGGTACGCCTCGTCGGTTGCTGCGTTTTTCTGCTCACACTCGCCATCATACCACGGGTTTCTTGTCGGGGGTGGTAGGTATCCTAAGGTGGTTTCGGCTACTTCCTGAATGGCTAAGCGGCAATGCAGCCACATAATATTGGCATTTCTGTTCGACGTAGGCATACCGTAGAGACTTTCGCTCAGCTGCTCCCTGTAGACTCTGGCAACCTCCGGTGTGCTCAGGCGCCCAATATCGAACCTCCTCCTGATGGGCTGGTGCAGCTTTCTGACATTGGACAGTCGAGCTCTGAATCTCACTGCTACGAGGAAGTCGTCAGAGTCGACATTTGCCCTTCTGAATGTTCGCACATCCAGGATGTTTGACAAGTGCCTTGCGTCAATGAGCACATGGTCGATTTGGTTGGCGGTTCGACCGTCCGGAGATCGCCAGGTTGCTGTGTGGATTCACTTGCGAGGGAATCTTGTGCTACTTATCACCGCATTACGAGCTGTCGCAATGTCAGCGAGTCGGAAGCCGTTATCTGTTGTTATATCGTGGAGGCTGTGCTTTCCGATCACTCCGCCAAGGGTGTTTTCCTTACCGATTTTGGCGTTGAAGTCCCCGAGCACGATTTTTACATCGTACTCCGGACAAGCTCCGTATGCGTTGTCCAGGAGGTCATAGAAGTCCTCCTTGATACGGTCTTCAGCATCGTCGGTAGGGGCGTGTGCACATATAAGGCTGATGTTATAAAATCTGCCTCTGATGCGGATCACAGCCAGGCGATCACTTATAGGTTTAAAGTCGATGACCTTCGACCTTAGCCGCTTTCCCACGACAAATCCGCATCTCAGTAAGTGCAACCTTTTGTGACAGCTGTAATAAATGTCGCAATTTTTCTTCCTAATCATAGGGTAGACGACGAGGCCGAGGTTGAATTTTTTGAAGTCTACTGTCACCTAGGCTTTGAAGGAGGACATTTAGCCCTGTATAAATGAAATTTGGTAGCATTTATACCAAACAGTGGTAAATGTGGGCAAAAGAATATGAACTACATGCCAGTAAAGCCATGAGGGCTGATTACTCTACTGTACATAACCTTACATTTAAACTGAGTATTTTACGCTCAATAAAAGAACTCATGATGGGCACTTATGGACATATTTCCTTGAAAATTTCTTCAACCTTATGAAGCTTTGACAGTTTAGTCAAAGTCGACCTTCTTCCAATTGGACGGAGGAAGCTTGTAATTTGACTGTAATAGGTCTGCTTGGCTCGAACTGACGATTGTCAACTTTTCCTCCACCTATCCCATTCGTGTTTGTTGTTTACTATAAATATTCTAACCAGAAGCTAACAAATTATTCTTCCAAATCATTTCGGTCCAAATAGGTACGTCGCGTCATCCTTCAGGCGTGTTAATGGCATCACTCAACGTGCCATATTTGGAGCTACTTAGTACGTGCAGCGAATGAGTACTTATTCAAAACTTCAGGTTTACGATGGTAGAAAAGATAAAAGCATTGTTAGAGCCTATTGTTTCCTATTGTGCTTCCCACTTGGATTTACTGGTCATGTCTGTACTGTGTACGTACTGTCAACTTATTTGCTCATTGATGACCTCGTCGAAGTGACGATGCCCCATCGTTCATAGTATTCCACTATGATTCTAGTCTGCATTTGAGATAGTGTCAAAAAATAGGAAAAATCAAACAGAACAAACGTACGTGACCACCAAAATGGGCCAATTAACGATCCATACTCCCGGCAAATGTATTCAATAAATATTGAATTTTAATTAACATCTGGACGTCAATCTAATCCGCAGATTCCACGAACTAAGAGGAAATATAACAATAAAATCAACTAAGACATGACTCGACTTCTGGGTCGTAAAGATATATGGTACACGCTTAGAATGCCAGAGAGAACCGCTTATGTGCGTCGGGAATGACAAGTAGATTCGAGGTTATGGAACGTGATCGGTGATCGAGTCACCGATCGAGGTGGTGGTCGAATTACTGAATAATCATAATTTAGTTTCGACAGGATCGCGGGAAATCCAATCATTTGAGATTCATTTGGATGCAAAAGATGAATTTTCGTTTAACATCGTGTCGAAGTAGGTGTCGTCGGCTAGAATAAATGTGATGTCAAACAAGCGATTCGACATCCGTATCTTTGCATAGTGTAAATGGGAATCTAGTTCATGATGTGTGTTAGGGGAAAAGTGACAGCGCCCATTTACAATAAAGATACAACGTGGGTACACTCTTTTATGAATACTGTGTGGGATTCACAAGTTGATTACCATGTTGATCACGTCAAGAGTCGACATTATGACTAGAAAAATGAAGTTTTGTTTAAGTTTTAGTACTCTATATCGATCTACAGAAAGGAGACCCCTACGACTGCGCCAATTACATAGGGATAAGCCTCCTGAACATCGCGTACAAGATCCTCTCTGCCGTACTGTGTAAGTGCATGAAGCCGTTCGTGGACAATCTGATAGGTTCCTACCAGTGTGGTTTCAGGCCAGGAAAATCCACGATAGACCAAATATTTACACTACGGCAGATCTTAGAGAAGACCAATGAATTCCAGGTCGACACGCACCATCTTTTCGTCGACCGCGTAGCACAGTGTCTATAGAGACGAGCTATACAGAGCCATGTCATGTTTTAACATTCCTGCCAAACTCGTTAGACTATGTAGGATGACTATGGAGAACTCTCGCTGCTCCATTAAGGTCGGAGGTGAACTAACCGACCCCTTTGATGTTAAAAAAGGTTTTAGACAGGGTGACGTACTGTCATGTGATTTCTTCAACATTATTCTTGAAAATATCGTGCGGGACTCTGCGGCCAATACAAGAGGTACGATCTACTTCAAGTCCACACAATTGCTTGCCTACGCAGATGACATTGACGTTATTGGACGAACAAAGCGACACGTCAATGAGGCGTTCGCATGCATTGAAGCTTACTTACTTACTTACTTAACGGGCGCTACAGTTCGGGGTGAACCTGGGCCTCAACCAACATGCCTCTCCACCTAGCACGATCTTACGCTAGTCTTTTCCAATGCCGCATGCCCAGTTGGTTGAGGTTCCTTTCCACCTGTGCGCGCCGTATATGAAGTCCTTAACTACCTCGAACTTATGTACATATATCTGCCAATATGCACGTTCTGTCCAAGACGTCGGTGGTAAATGTCCTTTTTCCATGACAGCAGATATTTAGTCTCGCCCTTATTAACTGCCAAACCAATTTTTGCCGCCTCCATCTCAATACTTAAAGCGACAGCGCATCGGCCTGCCTAAATCGGTAAGGTGTTCACCGATTCGGATGGAGCAGCGAGCATTCTCCAAAGTCATCCTGCTCAGTCTGACGAGCTTAGCAGGGATCTCAAAAATAAACATGGCGTTATATAGCTCGTCTCTAATTACGCTGTCGAATGCGGCTTTGAAGTCGGCGAATAGGTGGTGAGTGTCGACTTGAAATTCATTGGTTTTCTCCAGGATCTGCCGTAGTGTAAAGATTTGATCGATGGTGGACTTCCCTGGCCTGAATCCGCACTGATAAGGACCTATCAGCTTATTTACAAAAGGCTTCAGGCGTTCACACAAAACGGCAGCGAAGATCTTGTATGCGACATTAACGAGACTTATACCTCTATAGTTGGCGCAGTCCAAGGGATCTCCTTTTTTGTGGATCGGGCAAACAATGCTGAGACTCCATTCCTCGGGCATGCTTTCCTCTGACCATATCTTACAGATGAGCCGGTGCATGCTCCTAACCAGCTCACCCCCGGCCGCTTTGAAGAGCTCAGCAGACAGTCCATCTACGCCAGCAGCTTTATTCGACTTGAGTTTCGACATGGCAATCTCAACTTCGTGAGGTCAGGGAAACGGAATTCTCTGAGATCTTCGTCGTTAAAAATTGATCATTCTGTCTGACGGCGGTATGTTGGCTTTCATCGCGTTTATACAGTCTGCAGAAGTGGTTTTTCCAACTTCTCAGCATCGACTGCGATTCTACTACTAGGTGTCCGTTCTCATCCTTACAGGCCTCCGTTCGGGCTTTATAGCCTTGAGACATTCGTTCTATCCGCTGATAAAATCTTCGAACGTCGTGCCTGCAATAACACCTCTCCAAGTTTTCAATCGCCCGCTTCTCGTGCTCTTTCTTTTTTCTCTTGAGAAGCTTATGTTCCTCCCTTCTTTTAAGCTCTTAGAGCTCACGACCCGCTCTTGTTTTTTTGTGTAGTGAGGCTTTGTATGCCTCCTGCTTTTCCGCATGAATCCTTCTACACTCGTCATCGCACCAGGTGTTTCGTCGTGGTGGAGCTTTAAGACCCAGCATTTCCATTGTTGCTCTACTGACTGAATGGAGGATTGAGGTGTATCGGAAAGCTTAAGGGAGACGCGGTTGGCAAAGGCACTGGCGATCTCCGGCGATAGTAGCTTTCCGACGTCATAGCTTGGTGTTCTAACTCTACTCCGCGGTGTTCATGTTATGCGTTGACGTATCTTGGCTACTACAAGATAGTGGTCTGAATCGATGTTCGCTCCTCGGAAAGTGCGAACATCAAGAACAGTGGAGGAGTGTCTGACGTCAATCGCGATGTGGTCAATCTGGTTGGTGACTGATTGATCTGGCGACCGCCAGGTGCCTTTGTGTAAATCGAGGTGGGAAAATCGTGTGTAGGCTACAAGAAGATTTCGCCCCGTGGCAAGGTCGATCAGCCTGTGTCCGTTATCGGATGTGGTGTCATGTAGGCTGTGTTTGCCGATGACCCGCTCAAAGATGCTTTCTTTACCCAGCTTAGCGTTAAAGTTTCCTAGTATGATTTTGGTATCATAGCTGGGGCGTTTGGTATATGTTCTGTCTAGGAGATCAAAGAAATCATCTTTGATTGAGTCATCCTTGTCTTCCGTGGGGGCATGGACGCATATGAGGCTGATGTTACAGAAATTTGCCTTGATGCGGATCGTTATGAGGCGTTCACTCACATACTGGAAACTTAGGACTTTATGCCTTAGTCCACCTCGAACAACAAATCCGCATCCAAATAGTCTCTGTCCTCTCTCCCTATAGCAGTCACCGTAGTAAACGTCGCAGTTTTTCATCCGCTTTTTACCCGGTCCATTCCATCGCATCTCCTGGATGGCGGTTTTGTCCGCTTTATAGCGGTCTAGGGCGTTCGCAAGTTGTTCGGCCGCACGTGGTCTGTTTAGGGACCTAACATTTCACGTACAGAACCGAAGGTCCTTGTTTGTTTTTTGTTTTCTTATAGGATCGTCAACATAGATCCGTTCCGTTTTATTATCCGAGGCCGATTTTGTTTCTGAGCAATTAGACCATAGCCCAACCGACACTAATCCTGTTTGGTGGGGCAGGATACTCGCCATTCGGCCTCTTCCGTCAGTAATTTCCCTTTTAAGGAAATTTCCAGATGGCACCACGAGGAGGTGGAAGTAGGACCTGACTAGCAGAGCTGCAAGATGTTCGGCTGCGGAGGCTTTTACTCGCTTTTTGTCGGGCCAGCATCCGTCGGCAGATGCTACCCTTACGGGGCCTTTGCTAGTCCTTCACCATCTCACGCATTGAAGCTAAAGTGGGTGTAAGGGTAAATGGGGACAAGGCCAAATATATGCTGTCATCCAAGAAAGACGCGCAACACCGACGTCATGGTCAGAACGTCACCTTCGGCAGCTATATTTTTGAAGTAGTCAAGGACTTCGTATACCTTGGCTCGATAGTGACAAGCAGCAACGACACCAGCGCTGAAATAAAACGAAGAATTACTCTTGCCAACCGCTGCTTCTTTGCGCTCAAGAAGCAATTGAGTAGTAGAGCCCTCTCTCGAGAAACTAAGGTTTCCCTCTACAAAACCTTAATCATCCCGGTCCTCCTCTACGGCGCTGAGGCTTGGACGTTATCAAGAGCGGATGAAGAGGCTCTTGGGCGTTTCGAGAGGAAAATTCTGCGTGCAATCTTTGGTCCCGTTTGTGTAATCGGAGAGTGGAGGAGGAGATTCAACCAAGAACTGTACGGGCTGTACAGCGACATCGGCCTTGTTAGACGTCTTCGGATCCAACGTCTAAGATGGCTAGGCCATGTAGAGCGAATGGACATCAACGCTCCGGCCCGAAGAGTCTTCGACTCCAACCCCGAGAGACGACGCAGCAGAGGACGACCGCATTTAAGGTGGCGCGCACAGGTGGAAAGGGACCTCAACCAACAGGGCGTGCGGCACTGGAAGCGGCTGGCCAATGATCGGGCCGGCTGGAGAGGCTTCTTAGTTGAGGCCTTGGTTCACCCCGAACTGTAGCGCCATCAAAGTGAGTAAGTAATATCGACCTTCAGCGGTAATTTAGGTGACTCCTAAAGCCGAACCTATTCTCAAGGAATTAATTAAAGACAACAGAAGCCATAAGGCTGTCCCCCGTATGGTGGGACGATATTATATGATTCCCTAACGACTAATTTTTTTTTATTACAAGCTTTGCTTGATTCCAGTATCTGATCTGTCATCACGTCCATCTTTCGAGACTTGTGGGTATAAGACAGGTGCAAGGGAAAGAGAAATTCGTCGATCATTAACATCGCATCTTCATCAAGTAAGACGATACATTGAACTTTTATTTCTTCATCCACAATTCCATCACGACACCAATAAATTGCAAAACCAAACAATGTCATACATATACGGAACTCAATCAACAACGAAATCACGTATCGCGGCTAACCACCGGCTACGCCGGCACTTCGTATTCACACGTTTGGCATTTAGCCAAATATTCCAACATCACCTCCATGAAAATGTCATGCAAAAATAAAAAAATTAAAAATCACGAACACAAAGAATGAATTCAAAGAAAAAATCACTGAAACCCAACCGAGCCTCGAATACGAGCCATTAGTCGCCAACAAAGATCGTTACCAAGAGTGTACGAAGAAAAAATGTATCTTTTCTAGCAAGAAACATGGAATATTTGATCAAAGGATAGACTTACATCTTCTTGCACGAGTACTTGTGTGGCTTCTCGATGCATGAGTTGACGGAAAATTGGAATGAGCCGAAGATATTCAGTGGCCTTATGTCGACGTCTGTGCTACCTTCCGTGGTTTTCTCAACCGCATCATCAGCATCCTTGTCGTTGCTATCGCTCTCTTCTGTACGATCGATACAAACATTTCGGCTGAAATGAGAACAAGAAGAAAAGTAAATAAACATAAGTCCATCCGTCGGATGCATGTTGTGAAAGAGCGGTTTGATAATAAACCAAGTCTTCCTTCATTTTCGCTCTAATTGAGGAAATTGTTGATTCCCCCTAAAGTAGATAATTCATTAAGCCTATAAGCATCGGGTTAAATAACTAAATAAATAAATAAATAAATAACAAGCCGCCTTAGTCCCCTATCTTTACCATAGCATCGCACATCGCGTACGTTACCATGACGACCGGTCCAGCCCGATTGGCGTCAACTCGCAAGTACGAGTTGAAAGTAACGATAAAGCCATTGTACGCCACTGAAACTGAAAGCGACTTTAACTGCGACAGATACTCACTTAAACGTGTATCTAATGGTTATTAAATTCAACGTAATTGTCCACTACAATCCTCACATTGTCCACTATTCCAATCGTGATATTTCCCATTCAAATGCAGTCCTCATCGAGTCACATTTCTTCGAGTGAATCTAAAGAGATCTGAATTGCAATGATGATCTTTAAATTGCAAATAAATTCAAACTATTTCAATTTGTATCTGAGTATCTGTGTTTCCTTTTATCACAAATAACCATTTCGACATCATGGTTACCCTGTCACGAACGAAATAAGTTACGATCCCACCGTGGAGTCCATTGTGCATCACCTTAGGTCACAATAGTGAACTTTTTTTTCCTTTGTGTTTCGCAATTTAATTCGCGCATTTCGTTACAAAATAAAAGCATCGTATCTGCCTACAGTGGTGTTCTCATAAATAGCACACCTGCACTCTGTACAATGCACTCTGTACTTACAAACTGCACAGGAGTAAAGCCATAATATCCCAAGATAGTACCGTTACGAATATGAAAACATACGATAAAGTAGATCCCGTTAGGCTTTCCTGGTTTTGCAATCGTTAGAGTGATTTAAGTGAGGTTAGTGTGAATCTTTGTAAGGATAGCAATAATTACACCGTGGCGCAGTAGGTAGTGTGTTGGCCTCTGACGCCGATGACACGGGATCGAATCCCGACACAGCCATGTCATCGAACGTGTTTTCACGGTGTTTCTCCTTAACGGGCTTCTGACAAAACCCCCTGTAGTAGGTTAGGTTAGGTTGACGTGGTAGGCGTAAGCCACACTTAGGCCGAAACCGGCCCATTGTGATACCACCTGGATCAGGTTACCCTGATCCGCCACCTGGGAACCAACCTATGCTTCTAATAAAGCGGTGGAGTTGAGCTATCATTTGGTTTGCTAGCTCACTCAGATTGTCGAAGAAGGGCGCGCCGAGGTAAATCCTCCTGCGATTCGCAATAGAGGGACATGAGCAGATGAGGTGGTGTATTGATTCCTCCTTCTCCTCGTCCATGCAGCCGCGACAGAAGTCATTGTAGGGTAGCCCCAGTCTGGCGGCGTGTTTTCCAATGGTGCAGTGACCTGTAATGACACCCACTAGAGTGCTTACGGTTGCCCTTTTGGTTGCCACCAGGTCCCTGGTTCGTCCTAAGTTTAACTTAGGCCACAATTGTTTGCTGATAAAGCCGATATTGCTCTCATTCCATTGGAGATTGGTCTCCTCTATGGTTTGAAGCTTTATCATGTGCTTTACCGTACTTATTGGTGTTTCTAGGTACCCGACGGTAGGTAGGCTGAGTGTGCTTGACCCTAACTTTGCGAGTTCGTCGGCCGCGCAGTTTCCTGGAATATCCCTATGCCCGGGAACCCATAGTATTTTAATGTTGAACTGTTCAGCCATCTTATCCAGTGATAGGCAACAGTTAAGAAGATGTCTTTGATTTGTGGGTTACCGCTGCTAGGGACTTTATCGCAGCTTAGCTGTCCTTGCAAATGATAACATCCTTAGCGGATATAACATTGATCCTGAGCCATGCGAGGGCCTCTGTCATCGCTGTTAGTTCTGCCTGATACACACTGCAGTAATTTGAGAGTCTAAATGATAGGTTGAGGTTAAGTTCTATGGAGTAGACCCCACTGCCTACATCCGACTCCATCTTAGAGCCATCGGTATAGAGGGAGATCGAGTCCTTTAGTATGATTTTTCCTTCAGCCCATTCCTCCCTGGATGGAAAGACAACTTCGAAGTTCCTAGTGAACACATTCTGCGGGTTGATGTAGTCAGTGTCTATGGGTACTTTGACGTGTTTTAGAATAGAGGTGTGGCCTTTTTGAGATGTGGGCCATTTTCTTATGCTACTCATCCTTAGGGCTACTCATCCTTAAGGAGGGCATGGGCTCGGACATACAGGCTAAAGTTGTTGATTGCTCTCAACCTGGCGAGATGCCAGCAACGATCCCTGTTTAAATGCCCGGGTCAAGTTGACATACGGCCTCCTCGCGGCGCCCTCTGGATAGCCTCTTCAACAACCGTTGGGAGGTGAACAAACGTATGCAGCGAGAAAACCCGACCAGAATGGCGGTTGTGCGGTGGGCTAACAATCCGCCCACGTAAAAAAACATAAAGTTATGAAGGAGCAAGATGCCTCGGATACACGGACGGATACTCGACGACGACAACGCACGAAAAAGGAACACGATTTGCGAGTATGCTCCTGGAATGTCAGAACCCTGTACACTCCCGGAGCTGCTCATAAACTAGAAGGAATCCTCACGCAGTACAAGGCGGATATTACTGCGGTCCAGGAAATACGCTGGATAGGAAACGGTATGATGAGGAAGAAAAATTGCGACATTTATTACAGCTGTCACAAAAGGTTGCACTTACTGGGATGCGGATTTGTCGTGGGAAACCGGTTAAGGTCGGAGGTCATCGACTTTAAACCTATAAGTGATCGCCTGGCTGTGATCCGCATCAGAGGCAGATTTTATAACATCAGCCTTATATGTGCACACGCCCCAACCGACGAGGCTGAAGACCCTATCAAGGAGGACTTCTATGACCTCCTGGACAACGCCTACGGAACTTGTCCGGAGTACGATGTAAAAATCGTGCTCGTGGACTTCAACGCCAAAATCGGAAAGGAAAACACCCTTGGCGGAGTGATCGGAAAGCACAGCCTCCACGATACAACAACAGATAACGGCTTCCGACTCGCTGAATTTGCGACAGCTCGTAATGCGGTGATAAGTAGCACAAGATTCCCTCGCAAGCGAATCCACACAGCAACCTGGCGATCTCCGGACGGTCGAACCGCCAACCAAATCGACCATGTGCTCATTGACGCAAGGCACGCGTCAAACATCCTGGATGTGCGAACATTCAGAGGGGCAAATGTCGACTCTGACCACTTCCTCGTAGCAGCAAGATTCAGAGCTCGACTGTCCAATGTCAGAAAGCTACACCAGCCCATCAGGAGGAGGTTCGACATTGGGCGCCTGAGCACACCGGAGGTTGCCAGAGTCTACAGGGAGCAGCTGAGCGAAAGACTCTACGGTATGCCTACGTCGAACACAAATGCCAATAATATGTGGCTGCATTGCCGCTCAGCCATTCAGGAAGTAGCCGAAACCACCTTAGGATACCTACCACCCCCGACAAGAAACCCGTGCTATGATGGCGAGTGTGAGCAGAAAAAGGCATCAACCGACGAGGCGTACCAAAAGGCGCTGCAGAGGAAAACCAGGGCAGCGCGAGAAGAGTACCGAGCCAGAAGAAGGGAGGAGAAGAAACTACTGCGACTAAAGAAAAGAATCTTCGCAGCCTCCCAGCTCAAGGATATCGAGGAGTCTAGGGACAAACATAAAATACGAGCCTTTTACAAGAAAGCCAAAGGCCTTACAGGAGGCTTCAAAAAGGGCACCCAGGCTCTTCGAAACTGCGAGGGTAATCTTGTCACCGACCCGCAGGGAATAGTGGATGTATTTAAGCAGCACTTCCAGCAGCTGCTTAACGAGCATGACCAAGAGAGAGTGGTAGGGACCGAGGAAATCCCAACTCCAGCCGCCGAAGTAGTCCTCCCACCCGGCATAGAAGAAGTCGGCACAGCTATTCAGAAGCTGAAGAACAACAAGGCCGCAGGCTCAGATGGCTTGCCATCAGAGCTCTTCAAGGCTGGCGGCGATGTTCTGGTAGGGAGCATGCACCAGATCATCTGCAGAATTTGGGAGGATGAGAGCATGCCCGACGACTGGAATACCAGCTCTATATGCCCCATCCACAAAAAAGGCGATCCTACCTCTTGCAAGAACTATAGAGGTATATCCCTGCTCAATGTCGCATACAAGATCCTGTCCAGCGTATTGTGTGAACGTCTAAAACCATTTTGCACCGCACTAATCGGCAGCTACCAGTGCGGCTTCCGGCCCGGCAAATCAACTATTGACCAAATTTTCACACTTCAACAAATCCTGGAAAAGACCAACGAGTTTCAAATCGATACACACCATCTTTTCATCGATTTCAAAGCCGCATACGACAGCATTCATCGTGAAGCACTGTTTGGGACGATGGCCGAATTCGGGATCCCGGTAAAACTGATCCAGTTGTGTCGCGCCACGCTAAAAAACACGCGATGCACCGTGCAACTCGGTTCTTGGACTTCGGAACCGTTTCAAACATGCACTGGATTTCGGCAAGGAGATGCGCTGTCATGTGACTTCTTCAACCTGGTGCTGGAGCAGATAGTGCGACGGGCAGGCGTCAACAGGGAAGGCACTATCTTTTACAAGTCCATCCAGCTGCTAGGATATGCGGATGATATCGACATCATCGCGTGTTCTCGCCGTGGCATTGTGGAAGCATTCACGGCGATTGAAGAACAGGCGAAACGAGTTGGTCTTAAGATCAATGAGGACAAAACGAAATACATGCTGTCAAGCAAAAACCAATCCGTCGCTAACCACCTGGGACAAAACATAACAATTGACAGCTACAATTTCGAGGTAGTTAAGGAGTTTGTCTACCTCGGGGCAAACGTAAACTCCACAAATGACACCACAGTGGAGATCCGGCGTAGAATCGCCCTTGGCAACCGCTGCTACTTCGGCTTGTCCAAACAACTGGGGTCAAAACTCCTCACCCGAAACACCAAAGTCATGCTTTACAAAACGCTCATTCTGCCAGTCTTGCTGTACGGAGCCGAAAGCTGGACGATAAGCAGGACAGCGGAGCTGATTTTGGGTTCTTTCGATAGAAAAATTCTGCGCCGGATATTTGGTCCTGTCTGTGAGGAAGGTGAATGGAGAAGAAGACACAACCGCGAACTCTACGAGCTGTACCAAGATGTACATGTAGTCCGGAAGGCAAGGATCCGTCGACTACACTGGCTCGGCCACATCGAGCGCATGGACATCAACGCTCCAGCTAAGAGGGTCTTCGACTCCGAGCCTCCTGGCTCGAGAAGAAGAGGAAGACCGAACCTCCGGTATAAAGACCAAGTAATCGCGGATGTAAGACATCTTGGTCTTGACAACTGGAAGCAGCGTGCCCGGGACCGTCAAGGATGGAAGGCAGCTATAGCTCAGGCTCAGATCCTCCATGGATCGTTGGCCTGATAAGTAAGTATTCCGCTGACTGTGCTATTTAAATGAACAACAATTTGTTTTATTTTTTCCCATTTTGAATTATTATATCTAAATTAATTTAAAGGAATTATGTCAATTTTAATAAAGCACATATAAACGCACATCTGTTATAAAACAAAAAAAAAACTGAACTGAAAAAGTTCTCAACTGATGTATGAGAACTAACGGGTGTGCTTTTTATATGGACACCACTGTAGAATGGTTGTTGGTGAAGACACCGGCAGCGGTTACGTAAAAAGGAAATTGTGAATGAAGTGGGTACAATGGCATTAAAACGATAAAATGAGATTCGCAAACGGAAACGATGTGGCTTGCGGCTAGAGGCTAATAGACGGATGGGAGTTTGGTAAACTAAAAGCCTAATTCGGAAAGGTTTCTCAACTTGCGGCGTGGAATGAAAACAAGTGCGTATTGCAAAAAATCTGTTTGTAAGTAGTTATGAAAAACAGCGACAGCGATTTGTTGTTCGAGGTGGACTAGGCAAAAAGACCAGGCAAGTCATGTGAGCGAGCGCCACCTAACGATCCGTATTAAGGCTTTTACCATCATTTTTTAACATCAGCCTGATCTGCGTCCACGCCTCGACGGAGGACAAGGATGACTCCGCCAAAGATGAGTTCTACGATCTCCTAGATAGAACGTATTCTCAATGTCCAGCTATGGGATAAAAATTGTATTAGGAGATTTCAATGCAAAGCTGGGTAAGAGAAGTATCATTGAACGAGTCATCGGCAAACACGGCCTACACGAAACCACGTCCGATAACGGATACAGGCTCATTGATTTTGCTACGGGGCGAAATCTCCTTCTAGCCAGTACGCGCTTTCCACACCTCGATATACACAAAGGCACCAGGCAGTCGCCAAATCAATCAATTACAAGCCAGATTGATCACATCGGGATCGACGTCAGACACTCCTCCACTATCCTTGATGTTCGAACTTTTCGAGGAACTAACATCGACTCCGAGGGGAGAAGGGAGCGAGCAAACAGAGCAAAGAAGTTGATCGCGTTTAACTTGGCAAACGCCAGCTTCGATCTCTGTCCCTGCTCAATCCAAGTTGACACACAGCCTCCGCGTGGCCTCCCCTGGATAGCTATACTGGCACCCGCCAGGTAGTGAACCAATGTGTGCAGCGACCCGACCCCTTGTTCCTGGGGAAAGAGGAACCTGGCCCTCCAGTTTGGGGGTTGCGCTGAGGGCTAACATCCCTATCGCGTAAAACAAAAATTTTGTTCGGAAACAACCAATAGCCTCGGATACGGAAGGAGTACATTTGGACGACCCCCGCAAACGTCAAAAGGGAAACGAATTTCGGATCTGCACCTGGAACGTTAGGTCCCTCAACAGACCAGGTGCAGCCGAACAACTGGTCAACTCTTTGGACTGCTATAAGGCACACATTACCGCGCTCCAAGAAGTGCGATGGGATGGGCCAGGCAAAAAGCGGATGAAAAACTGTGATATATACTACGGAAACTGCTACAGAGAAAATAAACAACGCATATTCGGATACGGATTTGTTGTTCGAGGCAGACTCAGGAAAAAGGTCTTAAGCTTCCAGTATGTAAGCGAACGCCTCATAACTATCCTCATCAAGGCCAATCTCGGCAATATAAGCTTGTTATGTGTCCACGCCCCCACAGAGGAGAAAGATGACCGACATAAAGACGACTTCTATGATCTCCTAGGCAGAACGTATGCGCAATGTCCCAGCTAACAAATCAAAATCGTTCCAGGAGATTTCAATGCGAAGCTGGGTAAGGAAGCTATCTTTGAACGGGTCATTGGAAAGCACAGCCTACACAACACCACGTCAGAAAACGGGCTAAGGCTACTGGACTTTATGGCGGGACATAACCTGGTAGTAGCAAGTACACGATTCCCACACCTCAACATCCATAAGGGGACCTGGCGATCTTTCGATCAATCGACAACCAACCAAATTGATCATATTGCGATCGACGGCAGACACTCCTCCAGCATCCTAGATGTCCGAACCTTTCGAGGAGCCAACATCGACTCGGATCATTACCTTGTTGCAGCCAAGGTACGGATGAGAATTTCTCGGAATCAACGGAGTCGAGTAAGAACACCAAAATTTAACGTCGGAAAGCTGAAATCACAGGAGACCGCCAGGACCTTCGCCGATCAAGTCTACCTCAAGCTCTCTCAGGTCCCAATGCAATCTGCAAAAACCATAGAACAGCAATGGAGTCGTTGTCAGAAAGCCAGAGAGGCCGCCTCGGATGTACTCGGTTTCGAGCCACCATCGTCGAGAAACCCCTGGTTTGATGATGAGTGCAGACAAGCCCATGTAGAGAAACAGAATGCATACATGGCCACATTGCATCGACGGACGGGAGCTGCCCGCGAGCTTTATGAACAGGAAAGAAGCGAGGTGCATGCGCTTCTGAGAAGGAAAAAGAAGGAGCACGAGAACCGCGAGATCGAGGAGATGGAGAGATGTTACGGCAGGAACGACGTTCGGAAATTTTACCAGAAAGTAAAACGAACATGCCACGGCTATAAAGCCAGAGCAGAAGCCTGCAGGGATGAGCACGGACAACTAGTAGTGGAGTCACAGTCGATGCTGAGATTGTGGAAGGACCACTTCTGCAGACTGTATAACGGCGATGATAGTCAAAATGCCGCCTTCAGGCTGAGCGAACCATTTACGATGGACGAAGACGAAGAAGAATGCCGTCCACCCGACCCAGACGATGTTAAGATGGCGATATCGAAACTTAAGTCTTATAAAGCTGCTGGAGCAGACGGACTCCCCGCGGATCTGTTTAAAGCAACTGGCGATGAGCTGGTCAGGAACACGCACAAACTCATCTGCAAGATATGGTCGGAAGAACGCATGTCCGATGAATGGAATCTCAGTATCGTTTGCCCGGTCCACAAGAAAGGAGACCCCTATGACTGCACCAATTACAGAGGGAAAAGTCTCCTGAATATTGCGTACAAGATCCTCTCTGCCGTACTGTGTAGGCGCCTGAAACCATGCGTGGACAATCTGATAGGTTCCTACCAGTGTGGTTTCAGGCCAGGAATAGTCCACGATAGACCAAATATTTACACTACGGCAGATCTTGGAGAAGACCCATGAATTCCAGGTCGACACGCACCATTTTTTCGTCGACTTAAAAGGCGCTTATGACAGTGTTTATAGAGACGAGCTATACAGAGCCATGTCATGTTTTAACATTCCTGCCAAACTCGTCAGGCTGTGCAGGATGACTATGGAGAACTCTCGCTGCTCCATTAAGGTCGAAGGTGAACTAACCGACCCCTTTGATGTTAAAAAAGGTTTTAGGCAGGGTGAAGCACTGCCATGTGATTTCTTTAACATCATACTTGAAAAGAACGTGCGGGACTCTGCGACCAATACAAGAGGTACGATCTACTTCAAATCCACACAATCGCTTCCATACGCCGACGACATTGACGTGATTGGGCAGACACAGCGAGACGTCAATGAGGCCTTTGTAAGCATTGAGGTAGAAGCGGCTAAGATGGGTCTCAAGGTTAATGAGGGTAAAACCAAATATCTGCTTTCATCCAAAAGAGTCGGGCGACACCGACGTATTGGCCAGGACGTCACCATGGGCGAATATAACTTTGAAGTGGTCTAGGAATTGGTCTACATTGGCTCACGATGACCGGCGACGACAACACCAGCGCTGAGAAGAGGAGAGATATAACGAAGATATAACGAAGAACTGTATGGGTTGTACAGCGACATCGGCCTGGTACGACGTCTACAGATAGAGCGTGGTAGCTAGGCCATGTAGAGCGCATGGAAAATACAGCTCCGACCCGAAAAGTCTTCCAACCCACCCCGGAAGGAAGGCGCGGCAGACGACGGCCGCATCAACGGTGGCGCACGCAGGTGGAAGGGGACCTTAACCAACTGGGCGTGCGGCGCTGGAAAAAGCTGGCCAAATACCGTGCCAGCTGAAGACGCTTGTTAGTTGACGTCCAGGTTCACCACGGACTGTAGCGACACCTAAGAAGGTAAGTAAGTAGTAAAGCGAACATATGTACCAAGCTTATAAAGCCAGAACAGAAACATGTAGGGATGAGAAGGGACACCTAATAGTAAAACCACAGTCGACGCTGAGAATATGGAGGAAATACTTCTGCAGGCTGCATAGCGGCGATGTTAGTCAATATACGGTTGTCAAGCAGAATAATCCATTTCTTAACAACGAAGATCGCAGAAAATTCCGTCTCCCTGACCGCGACGAAGTTAAGATGGCCATATCAAAACTCAGGTCGAATAAAGCTGCTGGCGCGGACGGACTTTCTGCTGAGTTCTTCAAGGCAACTGGAGATGACCTGGTTAGGAGCATGCACCAGCTCATCTGTAAGATGTGGTCAGAGGAAAGCATTCTCGAGGAATGGAGTCTCCTTAACATCGCCCACAAAATCTTCTCTGCTATTCTATACAAGACCCTTATTATCCCGGTCTTGTTGTATGGCGCAGAAGCATGGACACTATCAAAAACGCTAAGGACCGTTTCGAGAGAAAGATTTTGCGTGTGATTGTTGGGCCTAAAAACGCAGACGGGAGATGGAGGAGAAGATTGAATTACGAGCTTTACGGGCTGTACAGCGACATGCGTCTAGTCGGGCGTTTACGGATTTAAAGCCTAAGATGGCTAGGACACCACAGCTCCAGCCCGGAGAGTCTTTGAATCCAACCCCGGGGGACGAAGAAACAGAGGTCGGTCGCGCTTAAGATGGCGCACACAGGTCGAAGGTGACCACGGCCAACTGGATGTGCGACAATGGAAAACGCTAGCATAAGATCGTGCTAGTTAGAGGGGCATGATGGTTGAGGGCCAGGTTCACATCGAACTGTAGCGCCCGATAAGAAAGATAAGATTCATTTCCAAAACGCTAACTAAAGGAATATTTCTAAAAAAGACTTACCCTCTCCACCACGGCGTGTTTTCGCCGAATCCACCGAAACCGAATCTCTTGAACGATGGAAATACGGGATCACTAAAGAAGGGGTTGCCATAGATGGGGAAGATTGATGGCAGGAATGAACTACCGCCAGGACCATTCTGATCTCCAGTAATCACAGCATCGGCTAATGAAAATTAAGATATTAAATATCCAAGAAAGTAAATACTCGCAGTCTATTCTTAAACTTACTTAAGACTTCTCCCGAATCCAAGCTGCTCTCTCTGCGGTTTACGGGTTCAAAAGTCTCGATGTCATCATCCAAGCTGTAAGACAAAGGAAAAAAATCGATTACTATCTGAGGCAATATGATGGGACATGATGCGACACGGTGAACACACATGCAAGAAGGTCTTAGGTTTGCTGATCTAAGCAAAACTCAAAGCTCTGAAAAAAGAAACCTACACGGATGGACAGGAATTAGCGGTCTATTGCGCATTGACCGTGAATCCGTAATGAGTGAAACAATCACTCCTACACCATTGGGTTTTATTGCCCTCGAGGCACGGGCTCACGTCAAGTGAATCATATTCACATGCGCCCTGACCACTTCCATCACCATCATTTCTGCAAAGTTTTTTTGTTTTTCTTCAAGTTGGTACTATTCGTTTTGGTTTCGTAATAAATTTCTAAATCATTCATCAAAACACGGTGCTCATTTGGCAGGTCATTTATTCGGACGTGACGAGCAAAGCCACGTCGAGCGTTTTAAAAGGCGTACGAGGCAGATTTGGCATTCTGGCGGCATGGCGCGGAATTTGTTTTTCGTTTTTTCCTTTCTATTTGTGATTTTTTATTAACGTCGTACCATTTAAACACATCGTTGACAGCTTGCTGATTGACTATTTATTTATTTGCTTCGGAAGAAATAGGCCTTTGGACGTTCCCTTCGAGTGCGTTCAAGAATGTCAACAAGTTCTGTGTTTGGAGTCGGATTTATTGACAAAATTATGCATGAGCTCGTCAATCAAACTTTTTGGCATTTATTCACAACGTCTACGTGCTACATGTATATATTCGTGCTCATCATGCATCAGTACTGTCAAGATGATCATTAGAGATAGTGCGGATCAAGGGCATTAGCTGATTTTCAATGCGCTAGGCTACTGACATGAGAATCCAGATAGACAGAGCAGAATCTGAGCCTTAGTCGACATGAGTCACTACGTAGTGCTTGTGACAATTGGAAGCTATTTGTCTAACCTCGAGCTGGTACTCTAGGAGCGGTAGTGTTGGAATAAATTATCATTTGTCGCGCTCATTGCAATCAAACTTACGCAGTTGAGACGCATATCGATTAGGAATGTTTGTCTCGTACGTAGGCGCCTTTCTGACCTTCTAGCTATTTTTTTTAGAAGTATCTATAATTATTTGATATTGGATGGCAAAGGACTAACAAAGGCCTCGTAGGGGTAGCATCTATCCTACGGATGCTGGCCTGCTAAAAAGCGAGAAGAGCCACCGCAGTCGAACATCTTGCGGCACTGTTAGTAAGTCCAATCCCCACCTCATCGTGGTGCCATCTGGAGATTTCCTATGGAAATTGCAGACGGGGAAGGGCGAATGGCGAGCAAACAGGATTAGCCAGTTGGGCTACGGCCTAGTAAGCCGTAACCGCAAAAAAAAAACACAAACTCCGAAACAACCACAAGCCTCGGATATAACGGACCGGATTTATGTTGACGACCCTTGCAAAAAACGAAGAAAAGGACAATGATCTTCGGCTTTGTACGTGGAATGTTAGGTCCCTAAACAGGCCACGTGCAGCCGAACAACTTGCGGACGCCCTAGACCGCTATAAAGCGGACATCACCGCCATCCAGGAAATGCGATGGAATGGACCGGGCATAAAGCGGATGAAAAACTGCGATATTTACTACGGCGACTGCTATAGAGAGAGAGAGGGCAACGATTGTTTGGATGCGGATTTGTTGTTCGAGGTGGACTAAGGCAAAAAGTCCTAAGCTTTCGCCATGTGAGCGAACGCTCATAACAATCCGTATCAAGGCAAAATTTTTTAACATCAGCCTGATCTGCCTCCACGCCCCCACGGAAGACAAGGATGACTCCGCCAAAGATGAGTTCTACGATCTCCTAGACAGAACGTATGCCCAATGTCCCAGCTATGACATCAAAATTGTACTAGGAGACTTCAATGCTAAGCTGGGTAAGGAAAGCATCTTTGAACGAGTCATCGGCAAACATAGCCTACACGACACCACCTCCGATAACGGACACAGGCTGATTGATCTTGCTACGGGGCGAAATCTCCATCTAGCCAGTACGCGCTTCCCGCACCTCGATATACACAAAGGCACCTGGCGGTCTTTTGATCAATCGACTACCAACCAGATTGATCACATCGCGATCGACGTCAGACACTCCTCCACTATTCTTGATGTTCGAACTTTCCGAGGGGTTAACATCGACTCGGACCACTATCTTGTAGTAGCCAAGATGCGATTACGAGCATCACGAACGCAACGGATAAGAATACAAAGTTATGACGTCGGAAAGCTACTATCGCCAGAAACCGCTCGTGCTTTTACCGATCGCGTCTCCCTTAAGCTCTCCAATACACCTGAATCCTCCACACTATTAATAGAACAGCAGTGGAGCCTTTGCAAACAAGCCCTGAAAAGCTCTGCATCCGAAGTTTTGGGTTTCAAGGCTCCACCACCAAGAAACACCTGGTTCGATGACGAGTGCAGGAGGATTCATACAGCGAAGCAGGATGCATATAAGGCCTCGCTGCATAAAAGAACAAGAGCAGCTCGTGAGCTCTACGAGTTATAAAAAAGGGAGGAGCATAAGCTTATTAGAAGAAAGAAGAAACAGCACGAGAAGCGCGCGATTGAGGATTTGGAGAGGTGTTACTGCAGGCGTGACGTTCGAAAGTTTTATCAATAGATAAAGCGAACATGCCAGGGTTATAAAGCCAGAACGGAAGCCTGCAGGGATGAGAACGGGCACCTAGTAGTAGAACCGCAGTCGATGCTGAGAATATGGAAAAAACACTTCTGCAGACTGTATAACGGCGATGTTAGTCAATATACCGCTGTCAGGCAGAATGATCCATTTCTAATCGACGGAGACCGCAGAGAATTCTGTCCCCCTGACCTCGACGAAGTTAAGATTGCCGGATAAAGCTGCTGGCGCAGACGGACTGTCTGCTGAGCTCTTCAAAGCAGCTGGGGATGACCTGGTTGGGAGCATGCACCAGCTCATCCGTAAGATATGGTTAGAGGAAAGCATGCCCGAGGAATGGAGTCTCAGCATCGTACGCCCGATCCACAAGAAAGGAGACCCCCCTGACTGCGCCAACTACAGAGGAATAAGTCTTCTTAACATTGCGTAGGTCCTTATCAGTGTGGATTCAGGCCAAATCTTACCACTACGGCAGATCCCGGAAAAAACCAATGAATTTCAAGTCGACAGTCACCACCTATTTGTCGACTTCAAAGCCGCATACGACAGCGTACTTAGAGACGAGCTATACAACGCTATGTCTACCTTTGACATAGCTGCTAAACTCATCAGACTATGCAGGATGACTTTGGAGAATGCTCGCTGCTCCATCCGAATCGGTGAACACCTTACCGATAGTTTTCAAAAAAGGATTTAGGGAGGGCGATGCGTGTGATTTCTTCAATTTGGTACTGGAGCAAATACTGCGACGCGTTGGCGTCAACACGGAAGGCACTATCTTCTAAAAGTCTATCCAGCTGCTAGGATATGCGTATGTTATTGACATCGTAGCGCGGTCTCAACGTGACGTTGTAGAGGCTTTCACAGTGATTGAAGAACAGGCGAAACGAGTTGGTCCTAATGTCGACGAGGACAAGACAAAGTACATGCTGTCAAGGAAAAACCGATCCGTCGCTCACCAACGATTGAACTAAATATAATGATTGACAGCTATAATTTCGAGGTGCTTAAGGAGGTTGTCTACCTCTTGCTTGCTCTGGCGTTACAGCCCGTGAAAGGCCAAAGCCAAGCTTCTCTCAAGTACCCCGCTGAGGAGGGAATTCGCGAAATAAACATTCGATTGCGATGGTGTTAACGGGATCCGAATTCGCTCATCGTGCGTCAGAGTCTAACACACAAACCACTGCGCCACGGCACCTACCTCATGGCAAGCAACCTTCACAAACTACACCACAGTGAAGATCCAACATAGAATCGCTCTTGGCTCTGTTTGTCCAAAAACCTTGGGTCAAAACTCCTCACTCGAAGAACCAAAGTCCTGCCCTACAAAACGCTTGTACTGCCAGTCATGCTATACAGAGCCGAAAGCTGGACGATAAGCAGGACGGCGGAGCAGATTTTGGGTTCTTTCGAAAGAAAACTTTGGTCCTGTCTGTAAGGAAAGTGAATGGAGGTGAAGACATAACCGCGAACTCTACGAGCTGTACAAAGATATGGATATTGTCCGGAAGGCAAAGATCCGTCAACCACATTGGCTCGATCACATCGAGCGCATGAACACCAGCGCTCCAGCTAAGAGGGTTTTCGACTTCGAGAAGAGGAGGACCGAACCTCCGGTATAAAAACCAAGTAATCGCCCTGGACCGTCAAGCATGAAAGGCAAACATAGCTCAGGCTCAGATCCTTCATGAATTGCTGGCCTGTTAAGTAAGTAGGTTAGGTTAGGTTGACGTGGTAGGCATAAGCCACACTTAGGCCGAAGCTGGCCCATTGTGATACCACCTGGATCAGGTTACCCTGATCCGCTACCTGTTAACCAAGCAGTGCTTCTAATAAAGCGGTGGAGTTGAACTATTTTTTGGTTTGCTAGCTCACTCAGATTATCGAAGAAGGGCGCGCCGAGGTAAATCCTCCTGCGATTCGTAAAAGATGGACATGAGCAGAGGAGATGGTGTATTGGTTCCTTCTCCTTCTCGTCCATGCAGCCGCGACAGAAGTCATTGTAGGGTAGCCCCAGTCTGGCGGCGTGTTTTCCAATGGTGCAGTGACCAGTAATGACACCCACTAGAGTGCTTAAGGTTGCCCTTTTGGTTGCCACCAGGTCCCTGGTTCGTCCGAAGGTTAACTTAGGCCACAATTGTTTGGTAACAAAGCCGATATTGCTCTCATTCCATTGGAGGTTGGTCTCCTCTATGGTTTGAAGCGTACTTATTGGTGTTTCTAGGTACCCGTGGGTAGGTAGGCTGAGTGTGCTTGACCCTAACTTTGCAAGTTCGTCGGCCGCGCAGTTTCCTGAAATATCCCTATGCCCGGGAACCCACAGTATCTTAATGTTGAACTGTTAGCCATCTCATCTAGAGATAGGCGACAGTTAAGAGATGCCTTTGATTTGTGGGTTACCACTGCCAGGGAATTTATCGCAGATTGGCTATCCGTGCAAATGATAATATCCTTTGTGGATATTACATTGATCCTGAGCCATGCCAGGGCCTCCGTTATCGCTGTTATTTCTGCCTGATACACACTACAGTAATTTGGGAGCCTAAATGATAGGTTGAGGTTAAGTTCCTTGGAGAAGACCCCACTGCCTACACCCGACTCCATCTTAGAGCCATCGGTATAGAGGGAGATCGAGTCCTTTGGTATAACTTTCCCTTCAGCCCATTCCTCCCTGGATGAAAAGACAACTTCGAAGAAAGACATCTGTTAAGTAAGTAACTAAGAGAGCTTTTCAAATAACGTCAAGTCTATTGGCTCAACATGATGTGACAGTTGCTGTCTTCGAGTAGGAAAAGTCAGGAAAAGTTACTGCAACGTTAAGGACTGCAACAGTAATATCCTGTGAGTTCGTTGGAAAATATATTTCTCCTGGTTTCGTTGTTATTTATCTTCACGTAGACAAAAACTGCCCAGTCCACAATGCCCAGCAGAGATAAATAAAGAGATGGAAAACCTTCGTTCGTCTGCCCCGTGATCCCGGCAGGGGTTGGTTGTTGCTTTTGCAATAGACACCGATACTGTACGTGTTATTCTCCATTTAAAAACGACGCTTTTGACGAACGCAATGACGTCGATGTGTAGAGTCAAGACGTCGGTACCAAGTCGGAACAAGGCAGAATGACATAGTCAAGACGCCGTCATACCGCAACGTGTTTATAGGGGCTGTCTGTTAAAGTGTCTGTCAAAGCCATCAGATTGCCATCTCTATGTATTTATATATGATGCCCAGCTACTTTGTTTAC
Organism: Eumerus sabulonum; assembly: GCA_951905685.1. Classification (NCBI taxonomy): domain Eukaryota; kingdom Metazoa; phylum Arthropoda; class Insecta; order Diptera; family Syrphidae; genus Eumerus; species Eumerus sabulonum. The sequence continues at coordinate 16,886,120 of OX645060.1, forward strand.
ACGTATTCACATCAATCAACCAACCAAGCTCAAAAATTTACCTGCATTTTCGCCAAGTATCCGGCTCACAGGTATATTATGAACCCATTGTCTGTTCATTCTCTACATCTCCTGTTCTACTTAGACGAACAATCCTATTACCTATTGTTCTCTGAACAAATAAACAAAAGATTTCTTCAAATTCCTTAGACAATTGCAGACAAATGACCATGACATTAACCTAGAAGACAGTCAATCATTTGGAACAAGCCTTACCGTCACAATAACTCTTAGCTTGGAAAAAGTATTATACGACCTTTTCGATTGTCATGGAGCCTCATTTGCCATGTAATCAGTCGCGAGTCATTAATTTTCAATTAGTATGAAGAAGTACTATGAGTTGTTGTGTGACATGTGCATCTGAAGATTTTCTTCAACTCACCATTCCATAGATAATAGAACCTAAACGTTGCTACAAGGTACAAGTGAAAGCGTAAAGTGAAATGGTGTACCCATACATTTCATATGAGATCTAGCCCATGAAGACAACGAGCAATTTTCCATTATAAGTGTGGAAATTATGATCAAATTTTGGGTGATTCGGAAGACACTCCTATGATCACAGATGATGACTAATCAACATCTTAAAGAATTTCGTAACAAATACCGAATCGTCCACTATTTGCTATTGAACATGAAAGTCATTAGGTAGATTTAGACAAGATGTGCTGACACCAGATTGTTTATTTTTGCGTGAACAAGTACATATAGTCTCCACAGTGGACACAGTTTTATTTTTTAGTCTCTTGATCAAAAATAAAGCGCAGCAAAATGTGAACGACCCATAAGTGTTTTAATCAATTTGTATCTGAACACTAAAGGGATAAGCGGCGTTCACACTGTACGATTTGTCTGTACGATTTTTGCGACAACCAAAAGTACGTAGCGTTCACACTATACTGCATGTTTGATAGACTAGTAAAAGAGAATATTTGTGTAGTGAATATCGTTAACCGTTTTTTTTTTTTTTAAATATACATTCGAGTACTTACAAAATGGGGAGAATGAAAGACATGCCTGTCGTAAGAGGGCCTGTCGTTGGGAGTTTTTCTAGGGTGAGGTGCAAGACCAGAGGGCATGGGCTCGGACATGCAGGGTAAAGTTGTTGATCGCTCACAACCTGGCGAGATGCCAGCAACGATCCCTGTTTAAATGCCCGGGTCAAGTTGACATACGGCCTCCTCGCGGCGCCTTCTGGATAGCCTCTTCAACAACCGTTGGGAGGTGAACAAACGTATGCAGCGACAAAACCCCGACCATAATGGCGGTTGTGCGGCAGGCTAATAATCTGCCCACGTAAAAAAAGAAAAGTTATGAATGAGCAAGATGCCGCGGATACACGAACGGATACTCGACGACGACAACGCACGAAAAAGGAACACGATTGACGAGTATGCTCCTGGAATGTCAGAACCCTGTACACTCCCGGAGCTGCTCATAAACTAGAAGGAATCCTCACGCAGTACAAGGCGGATATAACTGCGGTCCAGGAAATACGCTGGGTAGGAAACGGTATGATTAGGAAGAAAAATTGCGACATTTATTACAGCTGTCACAAAAGGTTGCACTTACTTGGATGCGGATTTGTCGTGGGAAAGCGGTCGAAGGTCATCGACTTTAAACCCATAAGTGATCGCCTGGCTGTGATCCGCATCAGAGGCAGATTTTATAACATCAGCCTTATATGTGCACACGCCCCTACCGACGAGGCTGAAGACCCTATCAAGGAGGACTTCCATGACCTCCTGGACAACGCCTACGGAGCTTGTCCGGAGTACGATGTAAAAATCGTGCCCGGGGACTTCAACGCCAAAATCGGTAAGGAGAACACCCTTGGCGGAGTGATCGGAAAGCACAGCCTCCACGATACCACAACCGATAACGGCTTCCGACTAGCTGACTTTGCGACAGCTCGTAATGCGGTGATTAGTAGCACAAGATTCCCTCGCAAGCGAATCCACACAGCAACCTGGCGATCTCCGGACGGTCGAACCGCCAACCAAATCGACCATGTGCTCATTGACGCAAGGCACTCGTCAAACATCCTGGATGTGCGAACATTCAGAGGGGCAAATGTCGACTCTGATCACTTCCTCGTAGCAGCAAGATTCAGAGCTCGACTGTCCAATGTCAGAAAGCTGCACCAGCCCATCAGGAGGAGGGCTCTGGAGGTTGCCAGAGTCTACAGGGAGCAGCTGAGGGAAAGACTCTACGGTATGCCAACGTCGAACACTCGAAACACCAAAGTCATGCTTTACAAAACGTTCATTCTGCCGGTCTTGCTGTACGGAGCCGAAAGCTGGACGACAGCGGAGCTGATTTTGGGTTCTTTCGAAAGAAAAATTCTGCGCCGGATATTTGGTCCTGTCTGTGAGGAAGGTGAATGGAGAAGAAGACACAACCGCGAACTCTACGAGCTGTACCAAGATGTGGATGTAGTTCGGAAGGCAAGGATCCGTCGACTACACTGGCTCGGCCACATCGAGCGCATGGACATCAACGCTCCAGCTAAGAGGGTTTTCGACTCCGAGCCTCCTGGTTCGAGAAGAAGAGGAAGACCGAACCTCCAGTATGAAGACCAAGTAATCGCGGATGTAAGACATCTTGGTCTTGACAACTGGAAGCAGCGTGCCCGGGACCGTCAAGGATGGAAGGCAGCTATAGCTCAGGCTCAGATCCTCCATGGATCGCTGGCCTGATATGTAAGTAAGTGAAAGGCCTCTCGGTGCCTGTCGATGTCCACCTCGGCTTCTCTGCGTGACGCGCATCCAAAATGTCCAATTTTCCTGGCTGAATTTGGCCGATGGCATGGGTTATATTGGCTCTGTGGGCCGCTGTGGTTTGTGGCTTATTCGCATGGACTTGCGACTTCAGAAAACCCCTCAAGAAAAAGCCTAACGGGGTCAAATAGCACGATCTCAGCGGACAGTTCACATCACCTTCACGTAAGATGACCATGCCCTCGAATCGCTCGTGCAGAATTTCTTATGTGGCGTGAGCTGTGTGGCATGTAGCGCCATACTGTTGAAACTACATGTCGTTGTTTGCCCATACCAGCCAATTCAGGCCAAAATAAGTTGGTACTCGTATCCATCGACCTATTGCGCCCGCCCTGACGGTGATGGCCTGGCCAGCGTCGTTCTCTCAAAGAAATATGGACCGATGACGCCGCCAGCCCAAAATGCCCACCAAACAGAGACTTTGTCGGGATAAATTGGATGCTCTTGGATCTCATGTTTTATTTGTTGGGGTAACCATTCATCCAATCATCCATCGCTGAAGACGATTTTTCGATGAAAGTTGGGATCAGTTTCCAATTGCTCCAGAGCCCATTCAGCGAACACACGTCTTTAGTTGAATTTAGTTGAATTTTGTACGGGTGCAGGTCCGAGGCACGATGAAAATTCGTGGCGACACGAAATCAACTGCGTCGGATTCTCCTGCACACTCTCACGGACAGCGACGATGTCTTCGGCAGATCTTGTGATCAATAGTCTTCTCGGTAGGACTATTATGGTGATCGTCAAATGGGAGAGGCACCGGAATGTTGCCCGAGCAGGACACCCATTTTGATGAAACAATTTTATCATTTGCACGTGTTGTTGAACGCTGTGTCCATCCGTGGTAATTTGGCAAGTCGAAGTCAAAATAGCGATATCAAGACTTAAGTCTAATAAAGCCGCGGGCGCAGACGGCCTGTCTGCTGAACTTCTTAAGGCGGCTGGAGATGAGGTGTATGCACCATCTCATTTGCAGGGTACGGTCGGAGGAAAGCATGCCCGACGAATGGAATCTCAGCATCGTTTGCCCGTTCCATAAGAAAGGAGACCCCTATAACTGCGCCAACTATAGGGGAATAAGTCTCCTTAACATCGCATATAAGATCTTCTCTGTCGTATTGTGTCAACGCCTGAAACCGTTTGTGGATAACCTGATCGGCTCTTATCGATATGGTTTCAGGGCAGGTAAGTCCACAATAGACCAAATATTTACGCTACGGCAGATCTTGGAGAAGACCCAGGAATACCAAATCGACACTCACCACCTCTTCGTCGATTTCAAGGCCGCGTATGACAGCGTATATAGAGACGAGCTGTACAAAGCCATGTCTAGTTTTAACATCCCTGTCAAACTCGTCCGACTGTGCAGGATGACAATGGAGAATTCTCGTTGCTCCATTAAGGTCGGTAATGAGCATACCGAGACCTTTGATGTTAAAAAAGGCTTTAGGCAGGGCGACGCGCTGTCGTGCAACTTTTTCAACATCGTGCTTGAAAAGATTGTGCAAGAGTCACTGGCCAACACAAGAGGTACGATCTATTTCAAGACTACGCAATCGCTTGCGTACGCCGACGACATTGACGTGATTGGACGGACACAGCGAGACGTCAATGAGGCCTTTGTAAGCATTGAGGTAGAAGTGGCTAAAATAGGTCTCAAGGTTAATGAGGGTAAAACCAAATATCTGCTTTCATCTAAAAGAGACGGACAACACCGACGTATTGGCCAGAACGTCACCATGGGCGGATATAACTTTGAAGTGGTCTAGTCATTGGTCTACCTTGGCTCACTGATGATCGGCGACAACAACACCAGCGCTGAGATAAAATGCAGAATCACTCTGGGCAACCGCTGTTGCTTTGGGCTCAAGAGGCAATTGAGAAGTAGAGCCCTCTCTCGGAAAGCCAAGGTGACACTATATAAGACCTTGATCATCCCAATCCTTCTTTACGGCGCAGAGGCTTGGACCCTAACAAAAGCGGATGAAGATGCCCTTGGTCGTTTCGAGACGAAAATTCTGCGCACTATCTACCGTCCCGTTTGTTCGAACGGTGTATGGAGCAGAAGATTTAACGAAGAACTGTACGGGTTGTACAGCGACATCGGCCTGGTAGCACGTCTACGGATACAGCGTCTAAGGTGGCTAGGCCATGTAGAGCGCATTGAAAATACAGCTCCGACCCGAAGAGCCTTCGAATCCACCCCGGAAGGAAGGCGCGGCAGAGGACGGCCGCATCAACGGTGACGCACGCTGGTGGAAGGCGACTTCAACCAACTGGGCGTGCGGCGCTGGAAACAGCTGGCCAAAGACCGTGCCAGCTGGAGACGCTTGTTGGTTGAGGCCCAGGTTCACCACGGACTGTAGCGCCACCTAAGTAAGTAAGTATTCCAATTTTTACGAGTATTTGTTGTCATTGGACAGCTGCTTCCCTGCTTCCAAGGCTTCCCTAATCACTGCAAGGTTTGACAAAGTAAACGTCTGACTAATCAGGAAAAGTTTACATGTCAAATACCAAGTCTTTTTCTTGCAAATTGACGGTATTAAATGGAAAAGTCATTGCAAAGTATCATATCTAGTGTGTCGCAGCGTGCCGAATTCGTTCAGTTTATTTGTTGCCTTTTCAATTACCGTAAAGTCAAACCACTAAAAGCCATTAAGCAATTGACTGCGGTTGTTATGTGCTCCTCTAAGCTAAGCACAACTTGAAAAGATCTAATCATAATTGAAAGAAAATTAATTAGATACAAAATCGTTTACGTAGAAAACCGCAGATACGCTACCCCCCCTCGGCTATTGCTTAATGTATCTTAGGACCGTAATGAGCAGCCAGAAACCACTTGAATAGACTCATATCGTGAGCAAGAGATTGAACATTCTTCGTTGAAGTATGGTCTTGTGATTGATGGTTATGAAGATAAAAGAGGAGTCGAGAAAGAAACTCTAATTGTTAAGAGAATCGTGATGGAAAGTAGGTGAGCGAGGGGGGTTTTCACCTCAATCGTGTAGGTGTGAATCATCAAGCATCAAGACGACGACGATGGCAGCGACAGCGAAGATTTCTATGTAAATACCCATAGCACGAGAAGTGATCTGTTTTCGCTTTTTGGGAGAGAAAACATCTTCGATAAGGTTTTCTTCTTCTCTAGGTATGTTCAGATGAGTTGATTTAGTATCTAGTGCTAATAGTTTGACCAAATGCATTTCGGTTTACAGGTCGCTGCGCGGAGGAGTCATATATCGCTCCACCCGGGTGGAGAGAACAAGGCCTTTAATTGGATTTTGGTTATGACGAGCTTACAATAATCAGCGTCTTTGTTATTCGGAGTTCATGATTGTGCACTTCGTTTTAACGAGCACAACAGCAGAGATTCTATGGTATAGCGAAGGTTGACTTCGATTTCACATTTTTATAGTTGAAAACACAGATACCACCTCCACCTACTACAAGCATCAGATACAATGTTAAGGTGGGGCAAAGTAGATCTCTTAACTGATTAAACATCATCATGTGAAGCAACTATGACATCAAAATTGTACTAGGAGACTTCAATGCTAAGCTGGGTAAGGAAAGCATCTGTGAACGAGTCATCGGCAAACATAGCCTACACGACACCACCTCCGATAACGGACACAGGCTGATTGATCTTGCTACGGGCCGAAATCTCCTTCTAACCAGTACGCGCTTCCCGCACCTCGATATACACAAAGGCACCTGGCGGTCTTTTGATCAATCGACAACCAATCAGATTGATCACATCGCGATCGACGACAGACACTCCTCTACTATTCTTGATGTTCGAACTTTCCGAGGGGCTAACATCGACTCGGACCACTATCTTGTTGTAGCCAAGATGCGCTTACGGATATCACGAGCGCAACGGAGTAGAGTAAGAATACAAAGTTATGACGTCGGAAAGCTACTATCGCCAGAAACCGCTCGTGCTTTTACCGATCGCGTCTCCCTTAAGCTCTCCAATACACCTGAATCCTCCACACTATCAATAGAACAGCAGTGGAGCCTTTGCAAACAAGCCCTGAAAAGCTCTGCATCCGAAGTTTTGGGTTTCAAGGCTCCACCACGAAGAAACACCTGGATCGATGACGAGTGCAGGAGGATTCATACAGCGAAGCAGGATGCATATAAGGCCTCGCTGCATAAAAGAACAAGAGCAGCTCGTGAGCTCTAAGATTCTTAGAAGAAAGAGGAAAGAGCACGAGAAGCGCGCGATTGAGGATTTGGAGAGGTGTTACTGCAGGCGTGACGTTCGAAAGTTTTATCAACAGATAAAGCGAACATGCCAAGGTTATAAAGCCAGAACGGAAGCCTGCAGGGATGAGAACGGACACCTAGTAGTAGAACCGCAGTCGATGCGGAGAATGTCGAAAAACCACTTCTGCAGACTGTATAACGGCGATGTTAGTCAATTTACCGCTGTCAGGCAGAATGATCCATTTCTAATCGACGGAGACCGCAGAGAATTCTGTCCCCCTAACCTCGACGAAGTTAAGATTGCCATATCGATGCTCAAGTCGAATAAAGCTGCTGGCGCAGATGGACTGTCTGCTGAGCTCTTCAAGGCAGCTGGGGATGACCTGGTTGGGAGCATGCACCAGCTCATGCGTAAGATATGGTTAGAGGAAAGCATGCCCGAGGAATGGAGTCTCAGCATCGTATGCCCGATCCACAAGAAAGGAGACCCCTCTGATTGCGCCAACTATAGAGGAATAAGTCTCCTTAACATCGCCTACAAAACCTTTTCTGCCGTTTTGTGTGAACGCCTGAAGCCTTTTGTAAATAAGCTGATAGGTCCTTATCAGTGCGGATTCAGGCCAGGGAAGTCCACCATCGACCAAATCTCCACACTATGGCATATTGACATACCTGCTAAGCTCGTCAGACTATGCAAGATGACTTTGGAGAATGCTCCCTGCTCCATCCGAATCGGTGAACATCTTACCGATAGTTTTGATGTCAAAAAAGGATTTAGGCAAGGCGATGCGCTGTCGTGTGATTTCTTCAACATCATATTGGAAATGATTGTGCAAAAATCACTGGCCAATACAAGAGGCACAATCTATTTCAAATCCTCGCAACTCCTTGCATACGCCGACGATATTGACATAAAAGGTAGATCACAGCGACATGTCAATGAGGCGTTTGCGAGTATTGGGATGGAGGCGGCGAAAATTGGTTTGGCGGTAAACGAGGGCAAAACTAAATATATGCTGTCATCAAAAAAGGACGCTCACCACCGACGTCTTGGCCAGAACGTTTGTATGTATGTTGGCGTTACAGTCCATGAAGAACCTGAGCCGAGCTTCTCTCAATCACCCATGTTGTGTGTGACTTCATTTTCCCATAGGTGAAAGGGACCTACAGTTTATTGCCGGTTCCGAACGGCGAGTTTCGAAAAGCTTTTCATGACAATTTTACTACAGAGGGTTTTGTCAGAGCCCCTCTGAGGAGAAACACCGTGAAAAACACGTTCGATAATATGGCTGTGCCGGGATTCGATCCCGGCCAACACACTACCCACTGCGCCACGGTGCTCTCACCGAAATCAAACGCAGAATCACTCTTGCCAATCGCGGTTTCTTTGGGCTCATGAGGCAATTGAGTAATAGAGCCCTCGCCCGAACGACAAAGTTGACTCTATATATTACCCTTATCATCCCGGTCCTGTTGTACGGCGCAGAAGCATAGACACTATCAAAAGCGGATGAGGAGGCCATTGGTCGGTTCGAGAGAAAGATTTTGCGCGTGATTTTTGGGCCTATAAACGCAGACGGGGGATGGAGGAGAAGATTCAACCACGAACCTTACGGGCTGTACAGCGACATGAGCCTAGTCAGGTGTCTACGGATTCAACGCCTAAGATGGCTGGGCCATGTAGAGCGAATGGACACCACAGCTCCAGCCCGGAGAGTCTTTGAATCCAACCCCGAGGGACGAAGAAGCAGAGGACGGCCGCCCTTAAGATGGCGCACACAGGTGGAAGGGGACCTCAGCCAACTGAGTGTGCGGCAATGGAAATGGCTAGCGAAAGATCGTGCTATATGGAGGGGCATGTTGGTTGAGGCCCAGGTTCGCCCCGAACTGTAGCGCATACTAAGAAGAAGAAGATATCATGGGCTCGGACATACAGGGTAAAGTTGTTGATCGCTCTCAACCTAGCGAGATGCCAGCAACGATCCCTGTTTAAATGCCCGGGTCAAGTTGACATACGGCCTCCTCGCGGCGCCCTCTGGATAGCATCTTCAACAACCGTTGGGAGGTGAACAAACGTATGCATCGACAAAACCCCGACCAGAATGGCGGTTGTGCGGCGGGCTAACAATCCGCCCACGTAAAAAAAAAAAGTTATGAATGAGCAAGATGCCTCGGATACACGGACGGATACTCGACGACGACAACGCACGAAAAAGGAACACGATTTGCGAGTATGCTCCTGGAATGTCAGAACCCTGTACACTCCCAGAGCTGCACATAAACTAGAAGGAATCCTCACGCAGTACAAGACGGGTATTACTGCAGTCCAGGAAATACGCTGGATAGGAAACATATTAATAAAATGCTTTTAAAATGTAAAAAAATAGGAAACAGTATGATTAGGAAGAAAAATTGAGATATTGCAACGGGCAGGCGTCAACAGGGAAGGCACTATCTTTTACAAGTCCATCCAGCTGCATGGAAACGCGGATGATATCGACATCATCGCGTGTTCTCGCCGTGGCATCGTGGAAGCATTCACGGCGATTGAAGAAGAGGCGAAACGAGTTGGCCTTAAGATCAATGAGGACAAAACAAAATACATGCTGTCAAGCAAAAACCAATCCGTCGCTCACCACCTGGGACAAAACATAACAATTGACAGCCACAATTTCGAGGTAGTTAAGGAGTTTGTCTACCTCGGGGCAAACGTAAGTTCCACAAATGACACCACAGTGGAGATCCGGCATAGAATCGCCCCTGGCAACCGCTGCTACTTCGGCCTGTCCAAAGAACTGGGGTCAAAACTCCTCACTCGAAAGACCAAAGTCATGCTTTACAAAACGCTCATTCTGCCAGTCTTGCTGTACGGAGCCGAAACCTGGACGACAAGCAGGACAGCGGAGCTGATTTTGGTTTCTTTCGAAAGAAAAATTCTGCGCCGGATATTTGGTCCTGTCTGTGAGGAAGGTGAATGGAGAAGAAGACACAACCGCGAACTCTACGAGCTGTACCAAGATGTGGATGTAGTCCGGAAGGCAAGGATCCGTCGACTACACTGGCTCGGCCACATCGAGCGCATGGACACCAACGCTCCAGCTAAGAGGGTCTTCAACTCCGGTATAAAGACCAAGTAATCGCGGATGTAAGACATCTTTGTCTTGACAACTGGAAGCAGCGTGCCCGGGACCATCAAGGATGGAAGGCAGCTATAGCTCAGGCTGTAGTCTTCTAGTCTTTTATAAGCATGACTGATGAAGGGGCTGATAACATGTCGAGCTTACTGGCTGGTAATATGGTGATTGAAATGTTCCCATTTGCACTATCGAATAGCGCTCACTGGCCACATGATCATCAACGCTGATGTCTTTATTGAGATCTTAAAAGGATCGCGCCAAACACATTGACTACGCTAGAAATGCATCTTCTCAAAGACTGAGTTTTACTGTTGATGAAATTATTTAAGGATTGGATACCGTTGTTGCTCCTATAGAGCATTCAATTCTAAGCAGCAAATCAAATTGGGACTAAGCAAGCATGCAGTATCTGATCTTTGACATTCGACAGATTAATTAAAACATCACGCCCATGAGCTCACAGGTCTCTATTTGTACGTAAAGTTCACTCTATCAACTAGGTTACAGCAGTTCGCTTGTATCAAAGCTATTTGCTCGACAAATGACGTAATTAGAAACAGACACGGTATAGTCGTACATCAACTGGCACAAGTGCCTCTCCATCAAGTCACCTCCTAACTAGCCATCTGCGAAAAAGGCCGCCAGACAAACAGCCACTTCCCTTATCTGCTCTTGTTTACATGTTATTGTTTACAAAGCAACAGCACGTTCCTTGGAATCCAATTAATCATAATTTACGTTGAGTAGCGAATCGATTTCTCTAGAAGCTCGCATCCGATGTCAGCTGTAGGGTGGGGAATTGAATGAATAATGCTGTATTGCTGTGATTTTTCTGGAACCGGTCGTTTTCGCTTTTTTTAGAGATAAAAGGCACTCCTACCAGTATCACTAGACCAGGTTATTACACAACGAAAATATGTAATCAGTCGTTTTCAATGTCAGACCTTCGGAGGTCGTGTTTTTTTCAGGCTCAAGGCAGTGATAACGAATAAGGTTCCATTTCCAACGAAGAAGTGCAGAGAACCATAACACCATCCCCTATCACGTTATGTAGCACAATTGTGAATTGTATCTTCCCAAAATAATGAATGACCTCAAAAGCGAATCCAAACTGTATGTAACGCCTGTAGCTCCTGTCCAACGAAGCTTGACAAGTGTGCTTAGGCACATTATAGCGAATTGGAAACGCGTTCAAGCTTAATTCAGGTCACCGTGGTTCCACAACACATTTCTGCATGTTCAGCATTTGCGATGGAATTCACCAGAAATAACGACATTTGGGTAGAGTCCAATTACCTTGCTTATGCTGAGCAATCAATTAGGTATCGCTACGCAGTTCGTACCAATTGTTTCCCACTTTTGGGGTCACCATAGTTGAAATGCTGGCGAAGCAGAAATGTAAATTAAAAATAATAAAAGCACGAAAGCCTGGGTGCTTGTGTATTGTACTTTGGCAGAGCCTTTAAGCCTGTTAATCGCCGGGTACCGACGGAATATATCCTGTTATGCTGCAAAAAGGTATAAGGCAGCTGCTTCCTACTTTGAAAAGAATATTCACTGCTAGTCTGGCACTTGCTCACATACCCATTCCTAATCGCACAGTGAAAGTGATCTTCATTCCCAAAATAGGAAAAGAGGACTACTCACTTGCCAAGAGCTTCAGACCAATCAGTCTAACATCCGTCCTGCTGAAAAGCATGGAGAGACTGGTAGAGTTGCACGTGCGCAAGGTTGCCCTTTGAATGCACCCTCTTTCGGAGATGCAACATGCTTACCAGCGCGAAAAATCTTGCGAGACTGCTCTTCAGAACCTAGTTGGGCGAATTGAATGCGCGCTCGAAAGGAAAGAGTACGCGCTGGGCATTTTCATCGACATTGAGGGAGCTTTTGATAACGCAACTTTTGACTGCATGTGCAACGCTGCCAGACATCATGGCGTAGATGAAGCACTGGTCCTTTGGATCAAAGCTATGCTCATGCACAGGACATTGACAGATGATGCAGGCCTCGACCAGTGTGTCAAATCCGGCGTAAACAGGGGCTGCCCTCAAGGTGGCGTCCTGTCTCGGCTGTTATGGTGCATGGTGGTCGATTCTCTGCTTGATGCTCTCAATGCCTCTGGAATCTATGCCCAGGCATATGCGGATGACGTCGCCATTCTTTCTGTCGGCTCATGTTTAGCGACTGTCCGTCTCAAAGCACAGGCGGCGCTAAACGTGATCGGTGATTGGTGTACCCAGAAATGGGCTATCAGTCAATCCTCTTAAGACCGATGTCGTTCTCTTTACGAGCAGGAGGAAATTTACTGACATGACTCAGCTGGTACTAAAAGGCACTTCCATCCCGATATCCAAGGAGGCTAAGTATCAAGGAGTCATCTTAGATAGTAAGCTTCTCTGGTCAAAGCATGTTGAGTCAAAAACCACCAAAGCGCTGTCAGCTTTCTGGCAATGCAAAGGAGCTTTTGGCAAAACATGGGGTTTATCGCCGGCAAAGGTCCTCTGGATCTACACGGCAATGATAAGACCTATAATCTCATATGCATCGGTTGTTTGGTGGAACAGACTAGAACGCAAACACGTCGTAGCCTCTTTCACCAAACTCCAAAGAACGGTTTGTCTCAGCTGCACGGGGGCTTTCCCCAGCACGCCGGGCGCTGCTCTAGATGCTATGATGAACCTTCCACCTCTTGATGTATTTATCAGAGGGTGTGCTCTGAAAGCTTTTGGTAAAACTCGCATAGGAATAGCGGTGTCCTTGCGCAAGAATAGTCCTGCGACCCCTGTCTCATGGACATGCCTTCTGACGCATTGACGCCAGTCATCCTATTGCGTCGTAATTTCACAGTCGAGTTTCCATGGCGTCAGGATTGGCAATGGCTGCATACTGAACCTGGAAAGGATAGTCTTCGCATTTTCACGGATGGCTCCAGGTCTGGGCGGGGGTCCGGTGCTGGAGTCTTCTTTGAACGCGAAAACATCCGACTGCACTTCTCGTTAGGAAAGTATGCGTCTGTCCTCCAATCAGAGATATACGCAATCCTAATGGCCATGCACTATGTTGTGATGCACAGGTGGAAGGGGGAAAGCATATGCGTCTGTAGTGACAGCCAAGCTGCACTAAAAGCTGTGTGTAACCCCTTAACTAGCTCCAAATTAGTGCTTGAACTCAAGTCCTTCTTGAACAGAGTCGGCAGACTAAATTCATTGAGGCTTGTATGGGTTCCAGGTCACTCTGGGATTCCAGGAAATGAGATCTCTGATGAACTTGCTAGAATGGGTTCAGAGGAGAGCTTCTCAGGACCTGAACCCGCTCTAGGTCTACCTGCTTCCACGGTAAATTCCTACATGAACGATTGTGTATTTAATACACACAACCGTAAATGGAGGGATTGTCCAGGTTGAAGGATGACTAAGCGCGTGCGCCCTGATGTCTGCAAAAAATCTGCAGCATTCCTCCTGTCTATAAGGAGAATCGACTGCAGAAGGCTTGTGGGAGTTATCACGGGCCATTACACTTTTGCCAAGCATCTCTACGTGCTCGGCATCAGTGAGACGCCTACCTGTGCTGCATGTGGCGAAGAGGATGATGACACTGCAGAGCATTTCCTCTGTGATTGTCCCGCCTTTGCTCGCATACAGTGGCGCACCCTTGGAGCCGACGTGGTGTGTGCCGAATCCCTTAGCTCTACATCACTGAAGCTTCTTCAAATTTTTCTCCGGAAAACAGAGAAAACACAGTAATGTAAGGTGTCTGTCTGGAGTACAATGGACCAGTGTTTGCGTCTGAGTGCTCCAGCGGATAGCAGAAGCCTTAAACAAAAAAAAAAAAAAAAAAAACAAAAGCCTGTAACCCTAATAATTGAACCACAGGCCGTCACGCAAAGTACTGAACCAAGAGTGTATTGGAATGCTTTCAAAAGTTCATTTGCGTAGCACCCGTTTTAGTGCAACATTAGGGAAAGTAGAGTGTAAGTCAGTAGGCTTTCGTAGGACAAACAATATTGATTAACCTTAGACAAAGACATCTCGATTGCTGTTGGTTTTTAGGAAAAAAAAAAGTATTTCGTCGTCGGGATGCCGACGCGACGGTGTGGACTACCCCTTGTCAGGATTGTCGGCGCCAGTGAACCCGCCCAAGAATAGATACCAATTAGTTTACTTACAATTTCGGTCATCAATACGCAGTCCACTTCTACTTTGAATGTTCGAACCTTCCCAGAAGCCAATATTGACTGAATTAACCCAGTCCAGTAATAGCCCTTTCACCTGTGGGAAAAATAAATCACACACACCATGGGCGATTGAAGAGAAGCTTGGCTTTGATCCTTCATGGGCTGTAACGCCACCAAAAGAAAGAATAAGTAATAGCCAGGGTACGAATGAGGATGCCGGAAATATGTACTAAGAGATCAAGTTGGAATACTAAAATTCGAAGTCAGAGAGCTCGAGCTGCAACAGCCCACCGGGATCATGTCTCTCTCAACTTATTTTAAGACCTGGGTCGATCTGTAACACACTAATGGACGTGCCTTTGGGAGTATCGCCACTGATGAGCTCTGCTTCGCACTACAAGAAACCCTGATTTGATCACGACTTCACTCCGGCTTATTTTAAAAAGGCGAGTGTATACGTACTTATCCCTGCTCCATTAAGGTCGGTAATAAGCACACCGAGACCTTTGATGTTAAAAAAGAATTTAGGCAAGGTGACGCGCTGTCATGCAACTTTTTCAACATCTAGCTTGAAAAGGTCGTGCAAGAGTCATTGGCCAACATAAGAGGTACGATTTATTTCAAGTCTACGCAATCGCTTGCGTACGCCGACGACATTAACGTGATTGGACGGACACAGCGAGACGTCAATGAGGCCTTTGTAAGCATTGAGGCAGAAGCGGCTAAGATGGGTCTCAAGGTTAATGACGGACAACACCGACGTATTGGCCAGAACGTCACCATGGGCGGATATAACTTTGAAGTGGTCAAGGAATTCGTCTACCTTGGCTCACTGATGACCAGCGACAACAACACCAGCGCTGGGATAAAACGCCGAATCACTCTTGCCAACCGCTGTTTCTTTGGGCTCAAGAGGCAATTGAGAAGTAGAGCCCTCTCTCGGAAAACCAAGGTGACACTATATAAGACCTTAATCATCCCAGTCCTCCTTTACGGCGCAGAGGCTTGGACCTTAACTAAAGCGGATGAAGATGCCCTTGGTCGTTTCGAGGGGAAAATTCTGCGCACTACATACGGTTCCGTTTGTTCAAACGGTGTATGGAGGAGAAAATATAACGAAGAACTGTACGGGCTGTACAGCGACATCAGCCTGGTACGACGTCTACGGATACAGCGTCTAAGGTGGCTACGCCATGTAGAGCTCATGAAAAATACAGCTCCGACCCGAAGAGTCTTCGAATCCACCCTGGAAGAGGCGCGGCAGAGGACGGCTGTATCAACAGTGGCGCACGCAGGTGGAAGAGACCTAAGCCAACTGGGCGTGCGGCGCTGGAAACAGCTGGCCAAAGATCGTGCCAGCTGGAGACGCTTGTTGGCTGAGGCCCAGGGGGCATTCAAGTCTAGAGTTCTACATATACATATTCTATCACCGAATTAATAGTTTCTTATAAAAAAGATTCCCATATTGATAAAAGTGTGTATAATATTTTGACGCTAAGTGTGAACGTTATCTGTCAACTGGTTTTAAACCAATAGCCAAAAAAATGATTAGGTCAAGTGCCATTAGCATTTTTATATGCGTTCTTGTGTGAACGCCTGAAGCCATTCGTAAACAAGCTGATAGATCCTTATCAGTGTGGCTTCAGGCCAGGGAAGTCCACCATCGATCAAATCTTCACACTACGGCAGATCCTGGAGAAAACCAATGAATTTCGAGTCGGTACGCACCATCTATTCGTCGACTTCAAGGCCGCATACGGCAGCGTAATTAGAGACGAGCTATATAACGCCATGTTCATTTTTGACATCCCTGCTAAGCTCGTCAGACTATGCAGGATGACTTTGGAGAATGCTCGCTGCTCCATCCGAATCGGTGGACACCTTACCGATAGTTTTGATGTCAAAAAAGGATTTAGGCAGGGCGATGCGCTCTAGTGTGATTTCTTTAACATCATATTGGAAATGATTGTTCAAAAATCACTGGCCAATACAAGAGGCACAATCTATTTCAAATCCTCGCAACTCCTTGCATACGCCGACGATATTGACATAATAGGTAGATCACAGCGAGGTGTCAATGAGGCGTTTGCGAGTATTGAGTTCGAGGCGGCGAAAAATGGTTTGGCGGTAAACGAGGGCAAAACTAAATATATGCTGCCATCAAAAAAGGACGCTCACCTTCGACGTCTTGGCCAGAACGTTTGTATTGGCAGATATAAGTTCGAGGTAGTTAAGTTTCGTCTACCTTGGCTCCGCAGTGACCTAGAACAACGACATCAGTTCCGAAATCAAACGCAGAATCACTCTTGCCAATCGCTGTTTCTTTGGGCTCAGGAGGCTTACTCAATTGCCTGTTTGAGGTAGTTAAGGACTTCATCTGCCTTGGCTCCGCAGTGGCCTGGAACAACGACATCAATTCCGAAATCAAACGCAGAATCACTCTTGCCAATTGCTGTTTCTTTGGGCTCAGGAGGCAAATGAGTAATAGAGCCCTCTCCCGAACGACAAAGTTGACTCTATATAAGACCCTTATCATCCCGGTCCTGTTGCACGGCGCAGAAGCATGGACACTATCAAAAGCGGATGAGGAGGCCCTTGGTCGGTTCGAGAGAAAGATTTTGCGCGTGATTTTCGGGCCTATAAACGCAGATGGGGAGAGCACTGTGGCGCAATGGGTAGTGTGTTGGCCTCTGACGCCGATGACACGGGATCGAATCCCGACACAGTCATGTCATCGAACGTGTTTTTCATGGTGTTTCTCCTCAGCGGGGTTCTGACAAAACCCCCTGTAGTCAAATTGTCATGAGAAAGCTTCTCGAATTTCGCCGTTCGGAACCGGCAATAAACTGTAGGTCCCTTTCACCTATGAGAAAATGAAATCACACACGACATGGGTGATTGAGAGAAGCTTGGCTCAGGTTCTTCATGGACTGTAACGCCAACATACATACATACATTCAAACGCAGCGGGGGATGGAGGAGAAGATTCAACCACGAACTTTACGGGCTGTACAGCGACATGAGCCTAGTCAGGCGTCTACGGATTCAACGCCTAAGATGGCTGGGCCATGTAGAGCGAATGGACACCCCAGCTCCAGCCCGGAGAGTCTTTGAATCCAACCATGAGTGACGAAGAAGCAGAGGACGGCCGCACTTAAGATGGCGCACATAGGTGGAAGGGGACCTCAGCCAACTGGGTGTGCAGCAATGGAAAAGGCTAGCAATAAATCGTGCTAGTTGGAGGGGCATGTTGGTTGTGGCCCAGGTTCACCCCGAACTGTAGCGCCCGTTAGGAAGATCGTCGGATCTTGAAAAGTGTCCGGAAAAGTTGACAAGCTCTGGGAAACTTCGATCAACATTTACTATATTAGAAAATCACCCAACAATGTATGTGCGAGTATGTAGGTATACAGGGACTTCGTCCTTTTCACTTGGGCCGTTTGAGGAACAACAGACCGTAATAGACCTCTGCGTCAGGCGTGGCTTAGTAATACTATTCACGAATATTCTAGATTCTACCTAAATATGGATATTTAAAAACAAAAAATAAAACACTACGGGCAATTCCCGAAACTCGTTAAAGGCCACTTAGTCAGTCCGCTGCACTGTTCGATCGAACAAGGTCTTAAAAACGACAACAAACACCAGTACGCCAATTATGGGCCACACTGACAAAAACGTGTTTTCTTAACACTTTTTTGGTTAATATTCCGAACACTTCTCTCTGGTTCCGGAATTATCTACATTTGTAGTGAGACCAAATGCGTGTTACTTCCACAGCCACTGCACTTTCACACTCTAGAACAATCCGCTCGTATTTTGTTGCTTAAATCAATTAATAAAAAAAAAAAAAAAAACAAAGAAAAGGAGAAAAAGCTATTTATAGTGGAAGGAACCCCCTTGTCCGAATACGTGGTATGTAAATGAAAGAAAGTCGTCTTGTGTGGAAGCAATGAAATTAGCAAAACCACAACCTACTTTTCGCGAGCAAACCAAGTTATTCAACTTTCCAAGATCCCACGTCGTCGGTGGAGTTTAGTGCATAAGGGCATTCACTTGCATACTAAGCAATTGGACTTAGTTCCCATCATTATGACGTAAAACGAAACCCCTATGGCATGGTTCTACATATGTATAGTACATACGCATACTTTCTTTTTAAACTTTCAGATGCAACGCATTAAAACGCCTAATAGGCCAATTGCTCACCACAATAACTGGCAAATTAAGAGCAGTTTACGAGTGCGAACAAATTCACCGAGTGAACCGACCCTACCGAGTGGCTTGATACAAGTTTTGCACTTAAAACAGTGTTTCCGGTTTGTGTTCCCAGGGAAAGGAATGGTCAAAGTGATATGACCGTTAGGTGGGTTTTTAGGTCAATGCGCATTCACGGGTTAAGTGGTCATTTCACACAATTCCACCTTAAGGCACAGTCATTATAGTATAAACCAAGGATGAAATGAGCTAAATTGTATAATTGTAACTTACTCGAAATACGGCACCGAGCTGACAAATCCTCCTCCAACCAAGAGCAGGACTACAATTGTCGTTCCTACGAACAACTGCCTCATGGCTCCTTTAAACTAATACCAGTATTTGCGATAATTTTACACCAATCGTGTATCTAAATGCACTCGATCTAGTACACTTGATTCGAACCGACAGAACAATACTACTGATAGCAGAAAAAACTAAATCAATGATCACTTGGATACAGTAGCACACCAAAGAAAAGATAGTAACTAGCACTAGAGTGGTATAGATTGGATTGTGTTCACGCTCAAAGCTGTTGCGCCGAGTTTCAAAGTCGTACTGAATCTGAACAGAACTTTCCGTCGTGTATTTATAACAAATGCCGATGTTTCTGGAAGAAGATCAGTCGTGGATTGTGGTTTCGTTCGTTTTCCACTTTTCTTTCTTTATTTTCATTTTTCATTTTATTTTCTTGTTTTTCGTTTGTTGTTTTGAGACTCGCATCGTGATCGTTGTTCTATACCATGGACGTACTATAAGTCACCACCGATGATAGTGGTGGTCACGATGATGATGATGATGATGAGGATGGTGGAGATGGTACATAGTGATGATGCCGGTCTGTTTCAAGTGTGATGATGCTCTACGGGGCAGCAAAGGGAAATGCAAATATCATTTCACGACAATCGGCATCGAAAGGCGAATGGCGAAACAACGAAGAGCGAATCAAAACAAAATGATAAGCGAAAAGCGTTTTATTAGTTTTACTGTAAATGTTTTAGCACTTGGTACTGTGTCCAATCGAAAAATATTTTTTTCTGTTTTTCTTTTTTATTTATTTATAAGAATTTCTCTGTAGTCGTTGTTGTTGATCGTCTTGTTGATTCTGCAATTATGATTCACCGTTGTCAGACCTTTTTAGACCTTTTCCAGACTTCTATAGAAACTCGTTATCCATTGGTAGACAGAGGGTTTCTCTTCTTTCTTGTCCTCTCCTTTAAACTGCAGATTGTTTAACAACAGAGTATTGGTTTCATCATCAAAGGGATGGGCGATGCATTCCAGAATCCTTACTTGGCATCGTACCATCCAGTATTATCTGGGCTTTATTGTGCTCTATTTGACGATGTTATGCGACTAGTTAGAGCCGGTCATTTATGTGATGATGTGTTCTTTGGATCGATTGAGCTATTGTTTATCACTGCTAGTTCTGGAATAGATGTTTACACATTAGGATTGCCTGTTTATTGGACACAAGTGAATAAGAAGATTTGTCGACAATTGTGTTTTGTCAGAGTACGGAAGTCAATTCAAGGACGTAGCTGCAAACTAGGGAGCTAATAAATATAAACATTGGTCCATCACTTGATATTCATGAGAGAATCTTAGCTAAGCAGATCGTCTCGTATTATCCAAAAAAGAGAGTTTCAAAGCCTGTGTGGTAAAGGAAACGATTCTGGCATTTTTTTTTTATGAATCTACACTGCAGTGTAAAATAATTAGAACACCATTACATTCTTGGTAAATACCTCTCAGGTAGGTAAATACCTTTCCACACTGAATGATCGCATGCAAATGGCATTCTCAATTCTTTGCCATTGGGCGCATAGAAACGGGCTCAGGGTGAATCCCCAGAAAACGGAGCTCGTGCTATTCACCAAGAAGCACAAAATCCCGGAACATTGCCCTATTACTTTGCTTGGTACCAGATTAAACTATTCCTCCAATGCCAAATATCTTGGCATTATACAAGATAGGAAATTAACCTGGAAGAGCAACACAATCGAAAAAGCTAAAAAAGCAACTATAGCTCTCTACACATGCAAGAAAGCCATAGGGAAAAAATGGGGATTCAATCCCAATATTACCCTATGGCTCTACATCACGGTCGTCAGACCCATACTAATGTGTGGAGTAACAGTCTGGTGGACAGCACTGGACAAGACAACATACCTCAAGCAATTCGAGAAGGTACAAAGGTTAGCGTGCATGTGCATTACCGGGGCCCTCAGGTCCACCCCAACGACTGCGCTTAACATGATACTTGACCTTACACCTCTCGATATTTTCGGCAAGCAAATTGCTACACAAGCGGCCATTAGACTTAAAGCAAACTCAAACTGGTCGAGCTATATCACTGGTCACTCCTCCATCCTGAATAACAGGTCAATTATGGCAGAATACCTAGACCTCACAGAATCCACCACAGTCTTGGAAAAAAAAAAACTTTACAACGACCTACCCGGATAGACAAAACTGGACTCGCCAGACTCAACCTCGCAGAAACTGCGTAGACTTCTACACTGACGGGTCTAAAACCAAAGACGGGGTGGGTAGTGGGGTATTCTGCAAGCAACTTAAGCTGAACAAAGCTCTAAAACTACCAAATCACTGCAGCGTTTTCCAGGCGGAACTGTTGGCTATAAAAGAGGCTTTGTCTTGGCTGAAGTGGAACGTGATATCTACCACGGATATCCGCATTCTCACGGATAGCCAAGCAGCCTTAAAGTCGTTGGAGTCCTACGTGTATACATCAAAAACTAGCCTCGACTGTCGCCTATCTCTTAACGAGATGGCTGAACAGTTCAACATACAACTTATCTGGGTACCGGGACACAGCGACATTCCAGGAAACGAAAGAGCCGACAAACTCGCCAAACAAGGAACGACGCTACAATCAATCGTGGCTCGTGAGGGTATACCCTTTGCAACCATTAAAAACAATCTTATAAATCTCGCCAGGACCGAGACGAACCGGAGATGGACTCAGGAACATACCTGCCTCATCACCGACAAATCTGGCCCTGGCTCAACAGTCAACGGACTAGGAGTATTATCTCTCTAAAAAGAACTGACATCCACAAAGTCATTGGTGTCATCACTGGACACTGCCTTATTGGCAGTCACGCGCAAAAACTAGGTATAGCTCCGAATGATTTTTGCAGGTGCTGTCAGGACGAGGAGGAGTTGGAGTCCCATTCATCACCTTCTCTGCACAATCTGCACAATCTGCACAATCAGGAAACGATACCTAGGATCTTACTTCCTTAACGATCTGACCGAAGTTCAGCAAGTTGGGATATCTGATCTTCTTAATTTCTTAAGAAGCACTAAATGGTTCCACGAATAGGGGGGCAAAACCCCCTCGTAGCTGCACAACGGGCCTTCTTGGCCTATGTGTGTTCTTCTCAATTTCTTTTGGGAAGGCTACGGTCCTACCTACCTACCTACCTACATTCTTGGAAAAAAACTGCAATGTTGCCTCTGTTCTTTCGCTTCTGTGAAGTTAGTTACTAATTTCAGCAATCCAAACACTTTTGGAGCAAAAAGTAATTGTTTTTGGTGATCGCAATTGAACACGGGAAGCGCGCGATTGAGGATTTGGGGAGGTGTTAGGTTAGGTTAGTTGGGTGCCCTATTGACATGAAGTCAAGGCTCACTTAGACTACGGGGAGTCCATTGTGCCCATTTTGAATAACTAACTGGGGTGGCCGTGGTGCAGTGGTTAACATCATCGACCGCCGAGCGGAAGGTCTATAGTTCAATTCGCTTCATAGCCAAGAAAAAGTAATTCCTTTACGGACAAAAAGTATGTAACGCAGTTGTGAATGGAAAGTGACCAGATGTACTGCTGCAGGCACAACACTCACAGTACGGTCAACTGAAATTCATCCTCTGCGTATGCAATACTAAAAAGTGCTTGAACGAATTAGTACGGACTATAACCAACGCGGAATTCGGTCGGCTCTCGTCCTATCTAGGGCAACCACCCCTAAGAGTTAACGAACATCAACGACTCAAACCACTGCACTCCGTTCAGGTTGTGTGTATATGACACATCATAAGAGAATATAACTCTTCTGCGCGAGTTTCTAAAAAAAAAAAAAAACAAAACCGAGGGAAACCTGTTGGTTGCCCGCTGAGCTGAACCATCCAGATTCAATTAAGAATCTTAGCACTTTGTTCAGCTTAATGTCTCTTACCTCCTCTAGACCCGAGAAGAAGTAGTTCCCGAGGGACGTAAATCTTTTTCGGGCCAGTGCAGGGCCCAGTAGGTGAAGAATGGATTTTATTTCCCCTTCGTCCCTACAGCTTTTGCAGAAATCCTTGTAAGGCTGGCCTAGTCTAGCTGCATGATATGATATCATGCAGTGCACAGTGAGGGCGCTGACTACCAGTCGTATACTCCCTCTACCAAGATTTAGCAGACTTTCCGTCCTTTTTTTGTTATAAACAGGCCATGTTAGCCTTGCCGTAGCGAATGTGTCTAATTGACACCATCGCTTGTTGGCCTTCCCAACACCCTTTGGGGAGGTGTTACTGCAGTCGTGACGTCCGAAAATTTTATCAACAGATAAAGCGAACATACATACTTACTTACTTACTTAGGTCGCGCTACAGTCCGTTGTGAACCTGGGCTTCAACCAACAAGCGTCTCCAGCTGGCACGGTTCTTGGCCAGCTGTTTCCAGCGCCGCAGGCTTAGTTGGTTAAGGTTCCCTTCCACCTGCGTGCGCCACCGTTGATGCGGCCGTCCTCTGCCGCGCCTTCCTTCCGGAGTGGATTCATGGCCTAGCCACCTTACACACTGTATCCGTAGACGTCGTACCAGGCCGATGTCGCTGTACCACCCGTACAGTTCTTCGTTATATCTTCTCCTCCATACACCGTTTGAACAAACGAGACCGTAGGTAGTGCGCAGAATTTTCCCCACGAAACGACCAAGGGCATCTTCATCCGCTTTAGTTAAGGTCCAAGCCTCTGCGCCGTAAAGGAGGACTGGGATGATCAAGGT
The DNA here is from genome assembly GCA_951905685.1 of Eumerus sabulonum. NCBI lineage: Eukaryota > Metazoa > Arthropoda > Insecta > Diptera > Syrphidae > Eumerus > Eumerus sabulonum. The sequence continues at coordinate 16,909,732 of OX645060.1, forward strand.
CTTATATAGTGTCACCTTGGTTTTCCGAGAGAGGGCTCTACTTCTCAATTGCCTCTTGAGCCCAAAGCAACAGCGGTTGGCAAGAGTGATTCTGCATTTTATCTCAGCGCTGGTGTTGTTGTCGCTGGTCATCAGTGAGCCAAGGTAAGCGAATTCCTTGACCACCTCAAAGTTATATCCGCCCATGGTGACGTTTTGGCCAATACGTCGGTGTTGTCCTTCATTAACCTTGAGACCCATCTTAGCAGCTTCTGCCTCAATGCTTACAAAGGCCTCATTGACGTCTCGCTGTGTCCGCCCAATCACGTCAATGTCGTCGGCGTACGCAAGCAATTGCGTAGTCTTGAAATAAATCGTACCTCTTGTGTTGGCCGGTGACTCTTACACGATCTTTTCAATCTAGATGTTGAAAAAGTTGCATGACAGCGCGTCACCTTGCCTAAATCCTTTTTTAATATCAAAGGGTCGGTTTGCAGCGGCGGTTTAATGGAGCAGCGAGAATTCTCCATTGTCATCCTGCACAGTCGGACGAGTTTGGCAGGGATGTTAAAACTAGACATGGCTTTGTATAGCTCATCTCTATACTTACTTACTTACTTATCAGGCCAGCGATCCATGGAGGATCTGAGCCAGAGCTATAGCTGCCTTCCATCCTTGACGGTCCCGGGCACGCTGTTTCCAGTTGTCAAGACCAAGATGTCTTACATCCGCGATTACTTGGTCTTTATACCGGAGGTTCGGTCTTCCTCTTCTTCTCGAACCAGGAGGCTCGCAGTCGAAGATCCTCTTAGCTGGAGCGTTGATGTCCATGCGCTCGATGTCGATGTGGCCGAGCCAGTGTAGTCGACGGATCCTTGCCTTCCGGACTACATCCACATCTTGGTACAGCTCGTAGAGTTCGCGGTTGTGTCTTCTTCTCCATTCACCTTCCTCACAGACAGGACCAAATATCCGGCGCAGAATTTTTCTTTCGAAAGAACTCAAAATCAGCTCAGCCGTCCTGCTTATCGTCCAGCTTTCGGCTCCGTACAGCAAGACTGGCAGTATGAGCGTTTTGCAAAGCATGACTTTGGTCTTTCGAGTGAGGAGTTTTGACCCCAGTTGTTTGGACAAGCCGAAGTAGCAGCGGTTGCCAGGGGCGATTCTATGCCGGATCTCCACTGTGGTGTCATTTGTGGAATTTACGTTTGCCCCGAGGTAGACAAACTCCTTAACTACCTCGAAATTGTCGCTGTCAATTGTTATATTTTGTCCCAGGTGGTGAGCGACGGATTGGTTTTTGCTTGACAGCATGTATTTCGTTTTGTCCTCATTGACCTTAAGACCAACTCGTTTCGCCTGTTCTTCAATCGCCGTGAATGCTTCCACAATGCCACGGCGAGAACACGCGATGATGTCGATATCATCTGCGTATCCTAGATAGTGCCTTCCCTGTTGACGCCTGCCCGTCGCACTATCTGCTCCAGCACCAGGTTGAATAAGTCACATGACAGCACATCTCCTTGCCGAAATCCGGTGCATGTTTCGCATGGTTCCGACGTCCCAGAACCGAGTTGCACGGTGCATCGCGTGTTTTTTAGCGTGGTACGACACAACTGGATCAGTTTTACCGGGATCCCGAATTCGGCCATCGCACCAAACAGTTCTTCACGATGAATGCTGTCGTATGCGGCTCTGAAATCGATGAAAAGATGGTGTGTATCGATTCGAAACTCGTTGGTCTTTTCCAGGATTTGTCGAAGTGTGAAAATTTGGTCTGTAGTTGATTTGCCGGGCCGGAAGCCGCACTGGTAGCTGCCGATTAGTGCGGTGCAAAATGGTTTTAGTCGTTCACCCAATACGCTGGACAGGATCTTGTATGCGAGATTGAGCAGGGATATACCTCTATAGTTCTTGCAAGAGGTAGGATCGCCTTTTTTGTGGATGGGGCATATAGAGCTGGTATTCCAGTCATCGGGCATGCTTTCATCTTCCCAAATTCTGCAGATGATCTGGTGCATGCTCCCTACCAGAACATCGCCGCCAGCCTTGAAGAGCTCTGATGGCAAGCCATCTGAGCCTGCGGCCCTGTTGTTCTTCAGCTTCTGAATAGCTGTGCCGACTTCTTCGATGCTGGGAGGGAGGACTACTTCAGCGGCTGGAGTTGGGATTTCCTCAGTCCCTTCCACTCTCTCTTGGTCTTGCTCGTTAAGCAGCTGCTGGAAATGCTGCTTAAATACATCCACTATTCCCTGCGGGTCGGTGACAAGATTACCCTCGCAGTTTCGAAGAGCCTGGGTGCCCTTTTTAAAGCCTCCTGCAAGGCCTTTGGCTTTCTTGTAAAAGGCTCGTGTTTTATGTTTATCCCTTGACTCCTCGATATCCTTGAGCTGGGAGACTGCGAAGATTCTTTTCTTTTGTCGCAGTAGTTTTTTCTCTTCCCTTCTTCTGGCTCGGTACTCTTCTGGCGCTGCCCTGGTTTTCCCCTGCAGCGCCTTTTGGTGCGCCTCGTCGGTTGCTGCCTTTTTCTGCTCACACTCGCCATCATACCACGGGTTTCTTGTCGGGGGTGGTAGGTATCCTAAGGTGGTTTCGGCTACTTCCTGAATGGCTGAGCGGCAATGCAGCCACATATTATTGGCATTTGTGTTCGACGTAGGCATACCGTAGAGTCTTTCGCTCAGCTGCTCCCTGTAGACTCTAGCAACCTCCGGTGTGCTCAGGCGCCCAATGTCGAACCTCCTCCTGATGGGCTGGTGCAGCTTTCTGACATTGGACAGTCGAGCTCTGAATCTTGCTGCTACGAGGAAGTGATCAGAGTCGACATTTGCCCCTCTGAATTTTCGCACATCCAGGATGTTTGACGAGTGCCTTGCGTCAATGAGCACATGGTTGCTGTGTGGATTCGCTTACGAGGGAATCTTGTGCTACTTATCACCGCATTACGAGCTGTCGCAAGGTCAGCGAGTCAGAAGGCGTTACCTGTTGTTGTATCGTGGAGGCTGTGCTTTCCGATCACTCCGCCCAGGGTGTTCTCCTTACAGATTTTGGCGTTGAAGTCCCCGAGCGCGATTTTCACATCGTACTCCGGACAAGTTCCGTAGGCGTTGTCCAGGAGGTCATAGAGGCCCTCCTTGATAGGGTCTTCAGCCTCGTCGGTAGGGGTGTGTGCACATATAAGGCTGATGTTATAAAATCTGCCTCTGATGCGGATCACAGCCAGGCGATCACTTATAGGTTTAAAGTCGATGACCTTCGACCTTAACCGCTTTCCCACGACAAATCCGCATCCCAGTAAGTGCAACCTTTTGTGACAGCTGTAATAAGTGTCGCAATTTTTCTTCCTCATCATACCGTTTCCTATCCAGCGTATTTCCTGGACCGCAGTGATATCCGCCTTGTACTGCGTGAGAATTCCTTCTAGTTTATGAGCAGCTCCGGGAGTGTACAGGGTTCTGACACTCCAGGAGCATACTCGCAAATCGTGTTCCTTTTTCGTGCGTTGTCGTCGTCGAGTATCCGTCCGTGTATCCGAGGCATCTTGCTCATTCATAACTTTTATTTTTTTACGTGGGCGGATTGTTAGCCCGCCGCACAACCGCCATTCTGGTCGGGGTTTTTTTTTCGCTGCATACGTTTGTTCACCTCCCAACGGTTGTTGAAGGGGCTATCCAGAGGGCGCCGCAAGGAGGCCGTATGTCAACTTGACCCCGGCATTTAAACAGGGATCGTTGCTGGCATCTCGCCAATTTGAGAGCAATCAACAACTTTACCCTGTATGTCCGAGCCCATGCCCTCCATAGCTCATCTCTATACACGCTGTCAAATGCAGCCTTGAAATCGACGACGAGGTTGTGAGTGTCGATTTGGTATTCCTGGATCTGCCGTAGCAGATCCCAGCACCTCTGAGGCAGCGTCTCTGACGGCGCTCTGGCAATGCGCCCATTCCTGCTCTATTGTTTGTGCTGCTGTGGGCGGATTTTGAGAGAGCTTGGAGGAGACACGATCGGCAAAGATTCTGGCAGTCTCTTGCGATTGTAGCTTTCCGACGTCAAACTTACGTTGTGCTACTCGACTCCTAGGCATTCTTGATATCCTCATTCGTACCTTGGCTACAACAGTCGATGATCCGAGTCGATGTTGGCCTATCGGAAGGCTCGTACGTCGAGAATACAGGAGGAGTGTCTGGCGTCGATCGCAATGTGATCAATCTGGTTGGTGGTCGATTGATCAAAAGACCGCCAGGTACCCTTGTGGATGTTGAGATGGGGGAATCGCGTGCTTGCTACAAGGAGGTTACGCCCCGTTAGGAAATCGATTTGCCTAAGTCCGATGTCGGATGTGCTGTTATGGAGGCTATGCTTTCCTATGATCGACTCAAATTTGTCCTCTTTGCCCAGTTTTACAATGAAATCTCCTAGGACTATTTTTGTGTCATAGCTGGGACATTTGGCATAGGTGCTGTCTAGGAGATCGTGGAAATTCTTCTATGAGTCGATCGTCCTTTTCTTCCGTTGGGGCGTGAGCGCATATTAAGCTAATGTTTCCAAATTTAGCTTTGATGCGGATTGTTATGAGGCGTTCGCTTACATCTCGGAAGCTTTAGACGTTTGGTCGGAGTCTTCCTCGAATAACGAACCCGCACCCGAATAGGCGCTGTTTGTTCTCCTTGTAGCAGTTCCCGCAGTAGATGTCGCAGTTTTTCATCCGTTTTTTGCCTGGTCCATCCCATCGCACTTCTTGGAGTGCGGTTATATCTGCTTTATAGCAGTTGAGGGTTTGCTCCAATTGATCGCCGCCTGCACCCGGTCTGTTAACGGGCCTCACATTCCAGGTGCAGACTCTCAAGTCGTCAGCATTGTATCCGTCCGTATCTGAGGCTTATTGTTGTTTCGGAACATGTAGGTTTTTACGTGATAGGGATGTTACCCCTAAGCACAATCCCCAACCTGGAGGGCCAGGTTCCTCTTTCCCCAGGAACAAGGGGTTGGGTCGCTGCACACATTGGTTCACTACCTGGCGGGTGCCAGGGTAGCTATCCAGGGGGGGCCACGCGGAGGCTCTGTGTCAACTTGGATTGAGCAGGGACAGAGATCGAAGCTGGCGTTTGTCATGTTAAACGCGATCAACTTCTTTGCTCTGTTTGCTCGCTCCTTCCCCCCTAAAAATGGCACTATAGACGGGGATAAACTGTCTATAAACAAGCCTTTCTTCACTCATGCCTTACAGATGGATTGGTGCACGCTTTCACTTACTTATGTATGTAGGTGCTTTAAGTAGCAGTCCGTCTGTATTAGCAACTTTTTTAGACTGTAGTTTGGATACTACTATCTTAACTTCACCTACCTCTTGCAACTATGTGTTAACTGTTGCTTTCCCTTATTTAGTTTTTGTTTTCGCGATATCTAACTCGGCATTTTAACTGGGTCAACATTAGGAGCATGTACAACAATCAGCATATCTTAGATCAGCTTTCGGCTTCTGTGCTTCTCTCTGAATGTAGCTCAATGAGCAGATGGATCATTCTTCTGGAAATATATAAAATTGTTCAATTATTTGCTTGAATGTTTCGCAACGAGAACCATGTAGCCAAGGGAATCTACATTGTCAGGTCTTTTCTTGGAAGTAATTTTATTATTGTGAAAAACACATGAGCTCTGATAAGGCCGCAGTCGGATTTTAACGCCTTCGTGGAAGTGACGCACCAGATGTGTCTGGTTCCATCAATGAATTGTATAAGTTCCTAAAAACAACATTGTTTTATTCAATAGTTAGATGATAGCTACCTCTCACTCAGATCTTGCTTAAAGGCGCCTAGTTGTACAAGTAGGAGGTTCTTGAAAGACCTACGTAGGTATCTCAATCCAGGCTAACAATAAACAAGTGCAATTAGTTTTATGGAGATGAGGAACTAGTATTAAGAGAAAGTAGTGGATTGTTTCTGCCTCTTCCCCGTCTATGCAGCTACGACAGAACTGATTAGTAGGTAGTCCTTATACTCTCTCGAACAATACTAAATCCGTTTTTGTTCTAGACTTAGCGTATGTACATACATATGTCAAGTAACGCTCTCTGCTTATTGCCTGCTTGTGGAACTGAAGATACAAACTTACCTAACCGAGGTACGTTCGAGAGTTTTGAGTATCTACTCTGTTTTCTAGAGTTTATTGGGTTACCTGTAAGAGATGGCAATAGTGGACGATGTATCTGTCTTGGCAGTCAGGGAGCAGCCCTTCAATTACTCTTTCCTACAGATTTCCAGAGAAGGACAGAGTGGCGTGCCTCCTTGCAACAGTCGGGGTATGGCAGCACTAGCAAACCTAACCTTGAAAACTTTGCTTGTGTGTGGTAGTTCGATCAAGACACCTTCTAGCGAATGCTCTAAACACTTCCTCGGGGTTAGACAATGTTAAAAGGTACCCTCGTTGTTAAGATAGGCCAGAAGGGCGAATCACTTTCATTTTAGCAACCCTTTGATTGGGCTTATTTGCTATGAACATCTTGTGGTAGTAAGGAATGTTGACAGATTTACAAGTCTCAGGTCCTTGGCATGGACGTGAGAGCTTCTAGCTGCCTTTTGTAGATGTAGAGATGTACAATAATGTAACACTGCTTGTAAAGGTTATGATTAGGCAGCGCAGAATGAGATCTACCACATGCTGAAGCTCAGCTGTTATGATATTACCTAGAGTCTAGTAGGGTTCGAAGCTGTGGATACTTACTTACTTATCAGGCCTGCGATCCATGGAAGATCTGAGCCTGAGCTATAGCTGCCTTCCATCCTTGACGGTCCCGGGCACGCTGCTTCCAGTTGTCAAGACCAGGATGTCTTACATCCGCGATTACTTGGTCTTTATACCGGAGGTTCGGTCTTCCTCTTCTTCTCGAACCAGGAGGCTCGGAGTTGAAGACACTCTTAGCTGGAGCGTTGATGTCCATGCGCTCGATATGGCGGAGCCAGTGTATTCGACGGATCCTTGCCTTCCGGGCTACATCCACATCTTGGTACAGCTCGTTGAGTTCGCGGTTGTGTCTTCTTCTCCACCTTCCTCACAGACAGGACCAAAGATCCGGCGCAGAATTTTTCTTTCGAAGGAACCCAAAATCAGCTCCGCTGTCCTGCTTATCGTCCAGCTTTCGCCTCCGTACAGCAAGACTGGCAGAATGAGCGTTTTGTAAAGCATGACTTTGGTCTTTCAAGTCAGGAGTTTTGACCCCCGTTGTTTGGACAAGCCGAAGTAGCAGCGGTTGCCTATGGCGATTCTATGCCGGATCTCCACTGTGGTGTCATTTGTGGAATTTACGTTTGCCCCGAGGTAGACAAACTCCTTAACTACCTCGAAATCGTAGCTGTCAATTGTTATATTTTGTCCCAGGTGGTGAGCGACGGATTGGTTTTTGCTTGACAGCATGTATTTCGTTTTGTCCTCATTGATCTTAAGACCAACTCGTTTCGCCTGTTCTTCAATCGCCGTGAATGCTTCCACAATGCCACGGCGAGAACACGCGATGATGTCGATATCATCCGCGTATCCTAGCAGCTGGATGGACTTCTAAAAGATAGTGCCTTCCCTGTTGACGCTTGCCCGTCGCACTATCTGCTCCAGCACCAGGTTGGGAAAGACCCCAACATTAATGTCTTAAACAGAATGTCGCCAATGGCAGCTATAACTTGGTAGCCATTTCGACTCTTCTGACTCACTAGTGACAGACTGCAACGAAACCAGTGCTGAGACGTGGAATAACTCCCGTCAAGCCCTGTTTCTTTAGGCGCTAGAAATTATTAAGTGGGGCTCTCTGTTGAAAGACTATGGTGACCCCCCAAAAAACCTTGATTATCCCGGTCATCCTCTACAGTGCAAAAGCTTGGACCTTATCATGCTAAGAAGGCCCTTAGACGTTTTGTTTTTCTGCGTTGGTGTTGGACGGTGAGTGGAGAATAAGGTTCAACCATGAACTATACGGACAGAAACTCTTTGTTAGATGTCTACCTCCCTACTAGTAATTAGATTAGATAGACATTCAGATCCTAGAGAACTGGAGTATGTTATAAAGATGGACTTAAAAGAAACAAGGCACAATCGCTGGGTGTGGTATTGTCATCGAGGCTCTGAACTTCCAAGTTCCTATCTTCCGCTCACAATTTAAGTAGAAAGTCGCCTTAGCTACTAGGCTACTCGGTATGCCTATCCAATAAGTCCAAAACAATGAAACGAAAATGACTCTGTTTCTCCATATTCCGATAGCAATTGAATGGAAGAAGTACGAGTATGTAGAATGAAGTATCTTGTGTTACGCTTAGTCACGCACAAGATTCTATGAACTCTTTATCGCTTTGTCTCTACTTATCTGGAAGACAAAGACTCGAGGTGACTAAGCTTTCGGCTACTGGGCTTTCATTGGCAGGAAATTCTTGAGAGATTACGTTGAATATCACTGACGCTACTGTTCTGTGCATAAATAGGTAATATTGGAGCTGGTAATAGTATATGTAGGAGCTGGAGGGCGCCGTGGCGCAGTGGTTAGTGTGTTGGACCCTGACGCACGATGAGCGAGTTCGGATCCCGATAACACCAACCCCATCGAATGTTTATTTCGCGATGTAGCTCCTCGGCTCCTAGAAAAGGCCTCGTAGGGGTAGCATCTGCCGACGGATGCTGGCTCGACAAAAAGCGAGTAAGAGCCTCTGGAGCCGAACATCTTGCAGCTCTGCTAGTCAGGTCCTACTTCCACCTCCTCGTGGTGCCATCTGGAAATTTCCTTAAAAGGGAAATTACTGACGGATGAGGCGAGTATCCTGCGCCACCAAACAGGATTAGTGTCGGTTGGGCTATGGTCTAGCTAATTGCTCAGAAACAAAAAACAGCCTCGGATAATAAAACGGAACGGATCTATGTTGACGACCCTATAAGAAAACAAAAAACAAACAAGGACCTTCGGTTCTGTACGTGGAATGTTAGGTCCCTAAACAGACCACGTGCGGCCGAACAACTTGCGGACGCCCTAGACCGCTATAAAGCGGACATAACCGCCATCCAGGAAATGCGATGGAATGGACCGGGTGTAAAGCGGATGAAAAACTGCGACATTTACTACGGTGACTGCTATAGGGAGAGAGGACAGAGACTATTTGGATGCGGATTTGTTGTTAGAGGTGGACTAAGACATTAAGTCCTAAGTTTCCAGTATGTGAGTGAACGCCTCATAACGATCCGCATCAAGGCAAATTTCTGTAACATCAACCTCATATGCGTCCATGCCCCCACGGAAGACAAGGATGACTCAATCAAAAAACTTACACCAAATGCCCCAGCTATGATACCAAAATCATACTAGGAGACTTTAACGCTAAGCTGGGTAAAGAAAGCATCTTTGAGCGGGTCATCGGCAAACACAGCCTACATGACACCACATCCGATAACGGACACAAGCTGATCGACCTTGCCACGGGGCGAAATCTTCTTGTAGCCAGCATACGATTTCCCCACCTCGATATACACAAAGGCACCTGGCGGTCGCCAGATCAACCAGTCACCAACCAGATTGACCACATCGCGATTGACGTCAGACACTCCTCCACTATTCTTGATGTTCGCACTTTCCGAGGAGCGAACATCGATTCAGGCCACTATCTTGTAGTAGCCAAGATACGTCAACGCATTACATGAACACCGCGGAGTAGAGTTAAAACACCAAGCTATGACGTCGGAAAGCTACTATCGCCGGAGATCGCCAGTGCCTTTGCCAACCGCGTCTCCCTTAAGCTCTCCGATACACCTCAATACTCCACTCAGTCAGTAGAGCAACAATGGAGCCTTGGCAAACAAGCCCTGAAGAGCACAGCAACGGAAGTGCTGGACCTTAAAGCTCCACCACGACGAAACACCTGGTTCGATGACGAGTGTAGATGGATTCATGCGGAAAAGCAGGAGGCATACAAAGCCTCACTACACAAAAAAACAAGAGCGGCTCGTGAGCTCTACGAGCTTAAGAGAAGGGAGGAACATAAGCTTCTCAAGAGAAAAAAGAAAGAGCACGAGAAGCGGGCGATTGAAAACTTGGAGAGGTGCTATTGCAGGCACGACGCTCGAAGATTTTATCAGCGGGTAACAACGCATAAAACGAATGTCTCAAGGCTATAAAGCGCGAACGGAGGCCTGTAAGGATGAGAACGGACACCTAGTAGTAGAATCGCAGTCGATGCAGAGAAATTGGAAAAACCACTTCTGCAGACTGTATAACGGCGATGACAGCCAACATACCGCCGTCAGACAGAATGATCCATTTTTTAATACGAAGATCGCAGAGAATTCCGTCTCCCTGACCTCGACGAAGTTGAGATTGCCATGTCGAAACTCAAGTCGAATAAAACTGCTGGCGCAGATGGACTGTCTGCTGAGCTCATCAAAGCGGCTGGGGGTGAGGTGGTTAGGAGCATGCACCGGCACATCTGTAAGATATGGCCGATCCACAAAAAAGGAGACCCCCTGGACTGCGCCAACTATAGAGGAATAAGTCTCCTTAATGTCGCATACAAGATCTTCGCTGCCGTTTCGTGTGAACGCCTGAAGCCATTCGTTAACAAGCTGATAGGTCCTTATCGGTGCGGCTTCAGGCCAGGGAAGTCCACCATCGACCAAATCTTCACACTATGGCAGATCCTGGAAAAAACCAACGAATTTCAAGTCAACACTCACCACCTAGTTGTCGACTTCAAAGCCGCATACGACAGCGTAATCAGAGACGAGCTATACAACGCTATGTCTACCTTTGACATACCTGCTAAGCTCGTAAGACTCTGCAGGATGACTTTGGAGAATGCTCGCTGCTCCATCCGAATCGGTGAACACCTTACCGATAGTTTTGATGTCAAAAAAGGATTTAGGCAGGGCGATGCGCTGTCGTGTTGGAAATGATTGTGCAAAAATCACTGGCCAATACAAGAGGCACAATCTATTTCAAATCCTCGCAACTTTATGCATACGCCGACGACATTGACATAATAGGTAGATCGCAGCGAGATGTCAATGAGGCGTTTGCGAGTATTGAGATGGAGGCGGCGAAAATTGGTTTGCCAGTTAATGAGGGCAAGACTAAATATCTGCTGTCATCGAAAAAGCTCCTCGGCGAGTTACTGGCAAAACCCCCCGTAGTATACTTGTCATGAAAAAGCTTATCGACTAACGCCGTTCGGAATCGGCATAACACCGTAGGTCCCTTTGACCTGTGTAAAACATAAATCACACACAACATGGGTGATTGAGAGAAGCTTGGCTCTTGTCCTTCATAGGCTGTAACGTCTTCAAAGAAGAAGAAAATATAGGAACTGCTCAAAAAATGGTTCGAGACATCCGGGTGTTAATGACATCACTTAACGACATCGCTACTATTCCAAGATTATTTATCTGTGTGAGGTGGTTTTTGAAACACCCTACTTGTGTCTGTTAGAAACTCTAGTTCTTCAGTGCTCTCTTCCCTCGTGTGCCCTAAACAACTATAGAAAAATAAATGTAAAAATGTGAATGTTCATCCTCGTTGAAAGCAATTATTCAAATTTTTATCCAGAACCCAGTTCAAAAGGAATAACAGGTCCAAAGTCACCTTATCCAAATGCACGTTATTTTACTTGGGCTTTTAAAGTCAAGGAAGGAATTAACTTCGCCAGGAATCCACAAGAAACTTGAGCGTGCAGTCGCCAGTACTGCTGTCGGGTTCTTAGCCAACGTAAATCCCTTCTTCTTTAGTGAGCTTAAGGAACAGGACGATAATTTCTGTATAACGTCCATTAGAAGAGACTGCCAGAATCTTTGCCGATCGTGTCTCCTCAAAGCTCTCTCAAAATCCGCCCACAGCAGCACAAGCAATAGAGCAGGAATGGGCTCATTGCCAGAGCGCCGTCAGAGACGCTGCCTCAGAGGTGCTGGGTTTCAAACAGCCACCACCTAAAAACCCCTGGTTCGATGAGCAATGCGAACAAGCCCATGCAGCAAAACAAGAGGCATATAAAGCCATGCTGCAACGACGGACGAGAGCTGCTCGCGAAATCTATGAGCAGAAGAGAAGAGAGGAACACACGCTTTTCAGAAGAAAGAAGAGAGAGCACGGAAAGCGTGAGATCGGGGAGATGGAGAGATGCTTCCGCAAGAATGACGCCCGTAAGTTTTACAACAAGGTAAAACGAACATGCCATGGCTACAAAGGCAGAGTGGCGGCCTGCAGGGATGAAAATGGAGAACTGGTAGTAGAGTCGCAGTCGATGCTGAGGATTTGGAAAGACCACTTCTGCAGACTTTATAACGGCGATGATAGACAAGATACCGCTGTCAGGCAGAACGAGCCATTCGTAATGGACGACAATGAAACAGAATTCAGTCCACCCGACCTAGACGAAGTCAGAATAGCGATATCAAGACTTAAGTCTAATAAAGCGGCGGGCGCAGACGGCCTGTCTGCTGAACTTGTTAAGGCGACTGGAGATGAGCTGGTAAGGTGCGTGCACCATCTCATTTGCAAGGTATGGTCGGAGGAAAGCATGCCCGGCGAATGGAATCTCAGCATCGTTTACCCGGTCCCTAAGAAAGGAGACCCCTATAACTGCGCCAACTATAGGGGAATAAGTCTCCTTAACATCGCATATAAGATCTTCTCTGCCGTATTGTGTGAACGCCTGAAACCGTTTGTGGATAACCTGATCGGCTCTTATCAGCGTGGTTTCAGGCCAGGTAAATCCACAATAGACCAAATATTTACGCGACGGCAGATCTTGGAGAAGACCCAGGAATACCAAATCGACACTCACCACCTCCTCGTCGATTTCAAGGCTGCATATGACAGCGTGTATAGAGATGAGCTATACAAAGCCATGTCTAGTTTTAACATCCCTGCCAAGCTCGTCCGGCTGTGCAGGATGACAATGGAGAATTCTCGCTGCTCCATTAAGGTCGGTAATGAGCAAACCGAGACCTTTGATGTTAAAAAAGGATTTAGGCAGGGCGACGCGCTGTCGTGCAACTTTTTCAACATCGTGCTTGAAAAGATCGTGCAAGAGTCACTGGCCAACACAAGAGGTACGATCTATTTCAAGTCTACGCAATTGCTTGCGTACGCCGACGATATTGACGTAATTGGACGAAAACAGCAAGACGTCAATGAGGCTTTCGTGAGCATTGAGGTAGAAGCGGCTAATATGGGTCTCAAGGTTAATGAGGGTAAAACCAAATATCTGCTTTCATCTAAAAGAGACGGACAACACCGACGTATTGGCCAGACTGTCACCATGGGCGGATATAACTTTGAAGTGGTCAAGGAATTCGTCTACCCTGGCTCACTGATGACCAGCGACAACAACACCAGCGCTGAGATAAAACGCAGAATCACTCTTGCCAACCGCTGTTTCTTTGGGCTCAAGAGGCAATTGAGAAGTAGAGCCCTGTCTCGGAAAACCAAGGTGACACTATATAAGACATTGATCATCCCAGTCCTCCTTTACGGCGCAGAGGCTTGGACCTTAACAAAAGCGGATGAAGACGCCCTTGGTCGTTTCGAGGGGAAAATTCTGCGCACTATCTATGGTCCCGTTTGTTCAAACGGTGTATGGACGATAAGATATAACGAAGAACTGTACGGGTTGTACAGCGACATCGGCCTGGTACGACGTCTACGGATACAGCGTCTAAGGTGGCTAGGCCATGTAGAACGCATGGAAGATACAGCTCCGACCCGAAAAGTCTTCGAATCCACTCCGGAAGGAAGGCGCGGCAGAGGACGGCCGCCTCAGCGGTGGCGCACGCAGGTGGAAGGGGACCTCAACCAACTGGGCGTGAGGCACTGGAAACAGCTAGCCAAAGACCGTGCCGGCGGGAGATGCTTGTTGGTTGAGGCCCAGGTTCACCACGGACTGTAGCGCCACCTAAGTAAGTAAGTAAGTCCATTAGAATATCTCCAAATCAGTTTCTGGTTGAATGGCAGACATTATGTAAGGTTTTATAGAAAGACCCTTGTCGATTTTGAAGAGATGAAGAGATATGTCTTCGGTAAGCTCATTCCTCACTAGGTACATGTATGACAAAGATACAGCCATATTTCTCGATTGGTTACGTCAGGTTTAGTCGATTGAGCTACGACCTAGTAAGCTGTAACCGTAAAAAATGTAGACAGTCAGAGACAAACACAAAAAGTCCTAAGCTTACATCATATGCGCGAACGCATCAAAGCTATCTTCGGGAAGATCAGCTTGACATGCGTTCACGCCCTCACAGAAAAAAAGACAAAAGAGTCAAAGATGGCTCCTATGACCTCCTAGATAGAACATACGCTCAATGTCCCAGCTACAAAAACAATATTATTGTAGGGAATTTCAATCCGAAGTTGGGTATGGAGGACATCGTTGAACGAGCCACGATCCGACACCCCGTTCGAACGGATTCAGGGTAATAGCCTTGGTAATAGGCTTGATAATATAATAAAATAAATAAATAAATAAATAAAGTGGAAATGTACTATAAGTGTTGTGCCTTCACCAGTATGTTTGACCACTTCTCATTTGTGGTGTTGCATCCTCTTTTTGCGTTTTTGACGTGATTCTTACTTACTTACTTATCAGGCCTGCGATCCAGCGAGGATCTGAGCCTGAGCTATAGCTGCCTTCCATCCTTGACGGTCCCGGGCACGCTGCTTTCAGTTGTCAAGACCAAGATGTCTTACATCGGCGATTACTTGGTCTTTATACCGGAGGTTCGGTCTTCCTCTTCTTCTCGAACGAGGAGGCTCGGAGTCGAAGACCCTCTTAGCTGGAGCGTTGATGTCCATGCGCTCGATGTGGCCGAGCCAGTGTAGTCGACGGATCCTTGCCTTCCGGACTACATCCACATCTTGGTACAGCTCGTAGAGTTCGCGGTTGTGTCTTCTTCTCCATTCACCTTCCTCACAGACAGGACCAAATATCCGTCGCAGAATTTTTCTTTCGAAAGGACCCAAGACTGGCAGAATGAGCGTTTTGTAAAGCATGACTTTGGTCTTTCGAGTGAGGAGTTTTGACCCCAGTTGTTTGGACAAGCCGAAGTAGCAGCGGTTGCCAAGGCCGATTCTATGCCGGATCTCCACTGTGGTGTCACTTGTGGAATTTACGTTTGCCCCGAGGTAGACAAACTCCTCAACTACCTCGAAATTGTAGCTGTCAATTATTATATTTTGTCCCAGGTGGTGAGCGACGGATTGGTTTTTGCTTGACAGCATGTATTTCGTTTTGTCCTCAACGATCTTAAGACCAACTCGTTTCGCCTGTTCTTCAATCGCCTGATTGAGTCTGAAAGTAAACGAGGGAAAAACCAAATATATGCTGTCGTCAAAGGCAGACACACAACACCAACGTCTTGGCCAGAACGACACTATTGGCAGCAATGACTTTGATGTAATCAAGGATTTGTCTACCTTGGCTCACTGGTAACAAGCAGCAACGACACCAGCACTGAGATTAGATGCAGGATAACTCTTGCCAACCGCTGTTTCTTCGGGCTGAAGGGGCAATTGAGTAGCAGAGCCCTCTCTGAAAAAATTAAGGTGACCCTCTATAAAACCTTAATCATCCCAGTCCAGAGGCTTGGACCTTGTAAAAAGTGTATGAAGAGGCTCTTGCTCGTTTTGAGAGGAAAATTCTGCGTACAATCTTCGGTCCCGTTTGTGTTGACGGAGAGTGAAGACTTAACCACGAACTGTACTGGCTATACAGTGACATCGGCCTAGTACGACGTCTTCGGATCCGATGGATACTAGACCATGTAGAGCGAATGGACAGCACAGCTCTGGGACAAAGAGTCTTTGACTTCAACCCGGAGGGACGACGTTGCAGAGGACGGCCGCATCTAAGGTGGCGCACACAGGTGGAAAGGGACTTTAACCAACTGAGCGTGTGACACTGGAAACAACTAGCAAAAGATCGTGCTAGCTGGAAAGGCTTGCTTATAGGTCCGAAGTTTTTGGTCATCGAGTAGTCTTCTTTGTTAACTCAATGATGCGATTTCTTCACAGAAATGTCTGTAAGACCTACTCTTCAGATTTTTATAATCTCTCGTTTTGACCAATATTCCCACCGAGTTCGCTCTATACATAAGGCTTCTAGCTTTCCTGCATGAGCGTTGAAGGTCAGTATTCCTCCAGGAGACAGTTCGAAATACTTCTAAACATTTGGTGAAGTCGCTGTACTTAGAGCTGCCATTTTGAACATGCTCACGAACTCCAATCGATCGTATTTGAAGTGATTTCATAAGCCAATCTAAGCAGCACCTGCACATGATTCAATCCAACTCGTCGTCAAGTAAATGGCAATCCAAGCTCCGATTAAGACGAACTTAGAGACCGCAGAACATCACTGATTCACAGCTTTCGAACTAGTTATTATTCAAAACAAGTGTTTCGATGGTTTTCCCACTTTGAATTGCAAAACCTGCATTTGATGATTAACTTAACGTGCCTGGCCAGCTACCTTTCTACTCTTGTTCCCATAAATGTTTATTACTGAGAGATGCAAAACGGCTTTTGAAAATCTTTTATACGCGGGCATTGTTTACAAGTGCGTGACAAAGGAGCAATTAGATATTGAATTGCAGTTGGGTATGACTGCGCTATAGATACTTATCTCGGGAATATGCCGACACACTTGATTTATTCTTAGGCTGCTACTTAATGTCTGGAGATATGACAAGGAGGCGCGAGCCTCCTGCGCCAAAAAAAAAACAGGATTAGTCGGTTGGGCTACGGCCTAGTAAGCCGTAACCGTAAAAAAAAAAACACAAACTCCGAAACAACCACAAGCCTCGGATATAACGGACCGGATTTATATTGACGACCCTTGCAAAAAACGAAAGAAGGACAATGATCTTCGGCTTTCTACGTGGAATGTTAGGTCCCTAAACAGGCCACGTGCAGCCGAGCAACTTGCGGACGCCCTAGACCGCTATAAAGCGGACATCACCGAAATCCAGGAAATGCGATGGAATGGACCGGGTATAAAGCGGATGAAAAACTGCGATATTTACTACGGCGACTGCTATAGAGAGAGAGGGCAACGATTGTTTGGATGCGGATTTTTTGTTCGAGGTGGACTAAGGCAAAAAGTCCTAAGCTTTCGGCATGTGAACGAACGCCTCATAACAATCCGTGTCAAGGCTAAATTCTTTAACATCAGCCTGATCTGCGTCCACGCCCCCACGGAAGACAAGGATGACTCAGCCAAAGATGAGTTCTACCATCTCCTAGACAGAACGTCTAGCTAAACTGGGTAAAGAACGCATCTTTGAACGAGTCATCGACAAACATAGCCTACACGACACCACCTCCGATAACGGACATAGGCTGATTGATCTTGCTACGGGGCTAAATCTCCTTCTAGCCAGTACGCGCTTCCCGCACCTCGATATACACAAAGGCACCTGGCGGTCTTTTGATCAATCGACTACCAACCAGATTGATCACATCGCGATCGACGTCAGACACTCCTCCACTATTCTTGATGTTCGAACATTCCGAGGGGCTAACATCGACTCGGACCACTATCTTGTAGTAGCCAAGATGCGCTTACGGATATCACGAACGCAACGGAGTAGAGTAAGGATACAAAGTTATGACGTCGGAAAGCTACTATCGCCAGAAACCGCTCGTGCTTTTACCGATCGCGTCTCCCTTAAGCTCTCCAATACACCTGAATCCTCCACACTATCAATAGAACAGCAGTGGAGCCTTTGCAAACAAGCCCTGAAAAGCTCTGCATCCGAAGTTTTGGGTTTCAAGGCTCCACCACGAAGAAACACCTGGTTCGATGACGAGTGCAGGAGGATTCATACAGCGAAGCAGGATGCATATAAGGCCTCGCTGCATAAAAGAACAAGAGCAGCTCGTGAGCTCTACGAGTTAAAAAGAAGGGAGGAGCATAAGCTTCTCAGAAGAAAGAAGAAAGAGCACGAGAAGCGCGCGATTGAGGATTTGGAGAGGTGTTACTGCAGGCGTGACGTTCGAAAGTTTTATCAACAAATAAAGCCAACATGCCAAGGTTATAAAGCCAGAACGGAAGCCTGCAGGGATGAGAACGGACATGAGAATATGGAAAAACCACTTCTGCAGACTGTATAACGGCGATGTTAGTCAATATACCGCTGTCAGGCAGAATGATCCATTTCTAATCGACGGAGACCGCAGAGAATTCTGTCCCCCTGACCTCGACGAAGTTAAGATTGCCATATCGAGGCTCAAGTCGAATAAAGCTGCTGGCGCAGACGGACTGTCTGCTGAGCTCTTCAAGGCAGCTGGGGATGACCTGTTTGGGAGCATGCACCAGCTCATCCGTAAGATATGGTTAGAGGAAAGCATGCCCGAGGAATGGAGTCTCAGCATCGTATGCCCGATCCACAAGAAAGGAGACCCCTCTGATTGCGCCAACTATAGAGGAATAAGTCCCCTTGACATCGCCTACAAAATCTTCTCTGCCGTTTTGTGTGAACGCTTGAAGCCTTTAGTAAATAATCTGAAATTGAAAAAGAGACGAGCCATACAACGCTATGTCTACCTTTGACATACCTGCTAAGCTCGTCAGACTATGCAGGATGACTTTGGAGAAAGCTCGCTGCTCCATCCGAATCGGTGAACACCTTACCGATAGTTTTGATGTCAAAAAAGGATTTAGGCAGGGCGATGCGCTGTCGTGTGATTTCTTCAACATCATTTTGGAAATGATTGTGCAAAAATCACGGGCCAATACAAGAGGTACACTCTATTTCAAATCCTCGAAACTCCTTGCATACGCCGACGATATTGACATTATAGGTAGATCACAGCGAGGTGTCAATGAGGCGCTTGCGAGTATTGAGATGGAGAGCCCTTTCCCGAACGACAAAGTTGACTCTATATAAAACCCTTATCATCCCGGTCCTCTTGTACGGCGCAGAAGCATGGACACTATCAAAAGCGGATGAGGAGGCCCTTGGTCGGTTCGAGAGAAAGATTTTGCGCGTGATTTTTGGGCCTATAAACGCAGATGGGGAGAGCACCGTGGCGCAGTGGGTAGTGTGTTGGCCTCTGACGCCGATGACACGGGATCGAATCCCGACACAGCCATGTCGTCGAACGTGTTTTTCACGGTGTTTCTCCTCAGCGGGGTTCTGACAAAACCCAGCTTCAAAGAACAAAAGCTTCTCGAAATTCGCCGTTCGGAACCGGCAATAAACTGTAGGTCCCTTTCACCTGTGTGAAAATAAAATCACACACAACATGGGTGATTGAGGGAAGCTCGGCTCAGGTTCTTAATGGACTGTGGAGGGGAAGATTCAACCACGAACTTTACGGGCTGTACAGCGACATGAGCCTAGTCAGGCGTCTACGTATTCAACGCCTATGATGGCTGGGCCATGTGGAACGAATGAACACCACAGCTCCAGCCCGGAGAGTCTTTGAATCCAACCATGAGTGACGAAGAGGACGCAGAGGACGGCCGGACTTAAGATGGCGCACACAGGTGGAAGGGGACAAGGCTAGCAAAAGATCGTGTTAGATGGACGAGCATGTTGGTTGAAGCCCAGGTACACCCCGAACTGTGGCACCCACTAAGAAGAAGAAGAAGTCGTTAGAACAGTTATTGCGGAAAATGTGATGAAGCAGTGAGAGGCAGGACACATTCCTACGCTGCTCAAGTGACACCAATTATTTTGAAATGTTGCTATCAACGACCAGTTTTGGGGCTTGGGGCTTCTTCAGAGGGTGAGAAGAATTCTCATTACTGTTCTCAAGAGTTTTCAAAATCGGCCGAAAAATTCTCTGATCGTCGGCAGTACTTTTCTTCATTTTCCACCAAAACCTCTTAATCTTTATTGTTAAAACGTATTTTTTTTAGCAAAACTCCTGAATGTAATCCCAGCAATTGCGCGCATCTAGCGCCTGGCCAAGTCGGAAGCATGTCCCGGCAGTCAAAATACCTTATACGCAGTGGTAGCATTCAGGCGCAAAACCGACTAGAATGGTAATGCGTAGTTCTCTCAATCTTATATTATTGAGAAAAGAAATTCTAATAGAATGAAGTCCACGATATTGGCTCTAGAAAATAGTCCACGTTAGAATTCAAAACCCAAACGATAAAGCCTTTAATCACATATATCACAAAATCAAAACTTTTCATAAAACTTTCATCTGCCAATTCGAACGCTTCCACTCAGCGGGCTGCATTCAACGCGACACAAACTAATTGCGTTTCATAGAATTTTCGCCTTACGTTTCACATGCAACTTTGACAGTCTTTACGTTTCAGTTTCCTTCCGAAAGCAGCACGTTTTTTCGAACGTTAGTTTTTTTCTTTTGTTAATTAAACTTATATTTCTGAATTTACGACAGAGCATATTGTTAGCGGTCGGAGAAAATGAGTAAAAAGGAATCATCGAGGGCGGAAGCAAAAGTCGAATCGGGCAACGACACTGATACAGATGAGAAAAATTTAATGCAAGTCTGTAATCCGCCGCATTTCATGTCGGCCGTAATGCGCCGTCAAGTGTTGCAAGAAATGGTTAAGGCGCTACCGAAAAAGGTGCAAAATCGTGTCGTAGCACTGAAGAATATGCAATTGCAACAGCTCGAATTGGAGGCTGAATTCTATGAGGAAGTGTATAATCTGGAGAAGAAATATCATGAGAAGTATCAGCCATTGTTCGATAAACGGAAGGAGATCGTTTCGGGCAATGATGATCCGGCTGAACAAACGCCCAAGTGGAAAGAGACAGAGGAGCTTGATATCATCGATAAGGTTAAGGATATCTCGTTGAAAATGAAAGAAATCAAACCGAGCATGGATGAGGATGTCAAGGGTATACCGAATTTCTGGTTAACCATATTCCGTAATACGGAAATCCTATCCGAAATGGTACAGGAACACGATGAACCGGTTCTGAAGAAACTTCGTGATATTCGCATTAAATATATTGAGAATAAGACGACCGGCAAAGAGAAGGAACACTCGTATATCCTGGAATTTCATTTCGATAAAAACGAATACTTTTCGAATCCCGTACTGACTAAGCAGTACTTCCTTAAGGCGGCCGTCGAAGATGAATATCCGTTCGCATTCGAAGGTCCCGAAATCTACAAGTGCAAGGGTTGCAACATTAGCTGGGAGAAGGGCATGAATCTCACAATTAAAACAATACGTAAAAAGCAAAAGCATAAGGAACGCGGTGCCGTCCGTACCATCACCAAACAGGTTCCGAACGATTCGTTCTTTAATTTCTTCAATCCGCCCGAGGTACCCGAGGGCAAGGGCGAAGTCGACGAAGAATCCCAGGGTATTCTGGCACAAGATTTCGAAATTGGTCATTTCCTGAGAGCTCGCATCATACCCAAGGCCGTGCTCTACTACACCGGCGATATTGTCGATGATGACGATGACGACGGCGACGATTACGACGAGGAAGAGGAGGAGGACGAGGAAGATGATGGCGGCGAAGAGGTTGAAGAACACAAGACTGGGGATAAGAAGAAACCGAGTCCAAACGAGTGTCCCAATCAGTAGGGAAGGGAACACGTTCTTCAAGAGGATGACCATGAATTCCGTGAGATTTTCCACACACACATCATTCTTTAATATTTTTTTATTTTTTTTTTAACCTTTTTGTTGGCATTTCCGAAGTGAACGTGTGGGGGTTGAACCCTCATTCTCTATTATAATTTGTTTAACTCTTAGTTCTCTTAAAAACGAAGCAGAGAACCACGTCTACACTATATTCTATAAATTAATTAAAGCTCTCATCACAATGCGATTGTATTTGGTTCGTTAGTACGTGCTTGGGGCTACGGATGGGGCTCGGCGTCAGAATAAAATTCCTGCGGCCATGCCGGCATCCGCCCGGCGTGATTATAAATTCTCAATTAAATTAAAAACGAAAAGAGAAAACGCATGAATACATCTGTAAATGTGACGGGCATTTGTCTAAATAAATGGATTTATTTGTCTGTGGAGCAATTGCACTCTTCGTTTGGTTTTGCGTTTTTTTTTTTTTTTTTTTCTTTGTTGGCCAGCTATCGTCAATCGCACTGTCTTCGAACTGAGGATGGATGGTAATTAGCAGCATCATTACGCCACTGGATTGTCGGATAGCAACGGGCAGAACATGTCGCAGGAAGAGCATTGGACAACGGTCACAGCGGGGACCGTTTAAAATCTGCCACACATATGCCCGATGATTATACGGAATAGTGAACTAAACGATGAATCACCACGCGTGACGCATGCAGAATTGGATAGATTCTGTGCTTTAACTTGCTCTATGAGCGTGGACGCAAGTTTTTTTTTTTTTTTTTCTTTCCCCAACAACTAGACTACCTTGACACTGGAATTATGAATCACTCTTGCAAATCTATTCAGCAAACGGCCCGGCCGTGAAGTAGACCTCTGGATGGAGTAATCCATTGACCTTTGGTACGTACCGATGACATCATGATTCTGCTAGCTGCTGAGATGGCTTTGTGAATATGGATTTACTGTAAGAAGTGAACTGATTGAAAGGGGAAATTCCATTCCACATAGTGGAGGTTATCAATTGAGCTAACACAGGCTATAGGGTCTAAGCGTCTGCAACAAGCTGCTGTACATACATATGTACAAACATTTACAGTGCTGGCCCGCATGTTTCGCAGAGAGTGCGAAAGCAGGCTTAAAGTCGTCGAGATACAATGACTGCAACCAGACGCAAACACTGGTCCATTGTACTCCAGACAGACACCTTACATTACTGTGTTTTCTGGAGAAAAATTAGAAGAAGCTTCAGTGATGTAGAGCTAAGGGATTCGGCACACACCACGTCGGCTCCAAGGGTGCGCCACCGTATGCGAGCAAAGGTGGGACAATCACAGAGGAAATGCTCTGCAGTATCATCCTCCTCTTCACTGATGCCGAGCACGTAGAGATGCTTGGCAAAAGTGTAATGGCCCGTGATAACTCCCACAAGCTTTCTGCAGTCGATTCGATCCTGCAACCCGGACATCCCTCCCTCTACGGTTGTGTGTGTTAAATACACAATCGTTAATGTAGGATTTATCGTGGACGCAGGTAGACCTAGAGCGGGTTCAGGTCCTGAGAAGCTCTCCTCCGAACCCATTCTATTGAGCTCATCAGAGATCTCATTTCCTGGGATCTCAGAGTAGCCTGGAACCCATAAAAGCCTTAATGAATTTAGTCTGCCGACTTTGTTCAGGAAGGACTGGAGTTCAAGCTCTAATTTGGAGCTGGTTAAGGGGTTACACACAGCTTTTAGTGCAGCTTGGCTTCCACCTGTGCTTCACAACATAGTGCATGGCCATTAGGATTGCGTATATCTCTGATTGGAAGACAGACGCATATTTTTCAAAGGAGAAGTGCAGTCGGATGTTTTCAAGCTCAAAGAAGACTCCAGCACCGGACCCCCGCCCAGATCTGGAGCCATCCGTGAAAATGCGAAGACTATCCTTTCCAGGTTCAGTATCCAGCCATTGCGAATCCTGACGCCATGGAAACTCGACTGAAATTACGACGCAATAGGATAACGGGCGTCAGAAGGCATGTCCATGAGACAGGGGTCGCATGACAATTCTTGCGCAAGCACACCGTTATTCCTATGCGAGTTGTACCAAAAGCCATTTCTCTTCAGACGAGACATGGCTTTCAGAGCACACCCTCTGATAAATATATCAAGAGGTGGAAGGTTCATCATAGCATCTAGAGCAGCGCCCGGCGTGCTGGGGAAAGCCCCCGTGCAGCTGAGACAAACCGTTCTTTGGAGTTTGGTGAAAGAGGCTACGACGTGTTTGCGTTTTAGTCTGTTCCACCAGACAACCGATGCATATGAGATTATAGGTCTTATCGTTGCCGTGTAGATCCAGAGGACCTTTGCCGGCGATAAACCCCATGTTTTGCCAAAAGCTCCTTTGCGTTGCCAGAAAGCTGACAGCGCTTTGGTGGTCTTCGACTCAACATGCTTTGACCAGAGAAGCTTACTATCTAAGATGACTCCTTGATACTTAGCCTCCTTGGATATCGGGATGAAAGTGCCTTTTAGTACCAGCTGAGTCATGTCAGTATTTTTCCTCCTTCTCGTAAAGAGAACGACATCGGTCTTAAGAGGATTGACTGACAGCCCATTTCTGGTACACCAATCATCGATCACGTTTAGCGCCGCCTGTGCTTTGAGACGGACAGTCGCTAAACATGAGCCGACAGAAAGAATGGCGACGTCATCCGCATATGCCTGGGCATAGATTCCAGAGGCATTGAGAGCATCAAGCAGAGAATCGACCACCATGCACCATAACAGCGGAGACAGGACGCCACCTTGAGGGCAGCCCCTGTTTACGCCGGATTTGACACACTGGTCGAGGCCTGCATCATCTGTCAATGTCCTGTGCATGAGCATAGCTTTGATCCAAAGGACCAGTGCTTCATCTACGCCATGATGTCTGGCAGCGTTGCACATGCAGTCAAAAGTTGCGTTATCAAAAGCTCCCTCAATGTCGATGAAAATGCCCAGCGCGTACTCTTTCCTTTCGAGCGCGCATTCAATACGCCCAACTAGGTTCTGAAGCGCAGTCTCGCAAGATTTTCCGCGCTGGTAAGCATGTTGCATCTTCGAAAGAGGGTGCATTCGAAGGGCAACCTTGCGCACGTGCAACTCTACCAGTCTCTCCATGCTTTTCAGCAGGAATGATGTTAGACTGATTGGTCTGAAGCTCTTGGCAAGTGAGTAGTCCTCTTTTCCTATTTTGGGAATAAAGACCACTTTCACTGTGCGCCAAGGAATGGGTATTCGAGCAAGTGCTAGACTAGCAGTGAAAATTCTTTTCAGAGTAGGAAGCAGCTGCCTTATACCTTTTTGCAGCATAACAGGATATATCCCGTCGGTGACCGGCGATTTGAAGCCATCGAAGGATGCCACAGCAAATTCAATAGCTTCAGTCGTAACCACGCGCGACGCAATATACACGCTACGCCGAGTTGTTTTCATCGTTTCAGTTGCAGTTTCCCTTGAAGGAGTGTGCAACGAGCCGATGTCGATCTGATTTCCCGGGAAATGAGTCCCAAACAGTAAACTAAGAGTTTCCGCTTTAGACTCAGTAAAGGCACCATCAGATTTTCTGAGTGCATCTAGCTTTGTCGGTTTTCCCCGTTTGAGGACTTTAACCAACTTGCTAGTCGGACTCAGAGACTTGATCTCTTCGCAGAAGGTCCTATAAGAATCGTTCTTCGATTTACGAATAAGTTTCTTAGATTCTTTCTGCTTCGACCGATACTTGTTCCAGTCATCTTCCGAATTGGATTTGAGCGATCTATTCAGAAGAATTCTGGCTTCCCTACGAAGACTTTGGAGCTCGGCATTCCACCAGGGGACCAATTTCCTGCAGGGAGGTTTGCTGACAGGACGTGCGAGTTCAAAACAACTGGTGATGACGCTATTCGAGTTATGAACAGCGTTCTCTACCAATTGTTTCGATCTGAGTTAAGGTAGGACCTGAGTGGATTTCTCAACCTCCTCTCTAAGCCGTACCCAGTCCGTCCTTCTCGGATTCCGTCTAGGCTGCAGGGAAGAGATCCCACAACTTAATCGGAATTCGATATATTTATGGTCCGACAGCGTAGCATCAGGCAAGACTCAAATATCTTTTGGATAGGATCACCTCCTGTCGTCTTGTCGTAACAAAAGTTGGTTGAGAGCCAACATTGTTGATGGTAAGGTCAGACGAGAGAATGAAGTCTAAAAGACGGTCCCCCCTTGTATTACACTTGCTGCTACCCCAAGCAGTGTTTTGGGCATTAGCATCGCAACACAAGATGAGACCAATCTTTTTGGCTTCACAGTACTCTACGAGTTCAGAAACTACCTTCGGTGGTGGGGGCAGTATCGAGTCGTAGGGAAAGTAGGCAGACGCAACGACGAAGTGTTCTATAACTCCGTGCGTTTTGTAGCTTGCTCTAGCAGCCACCAGTTCTTGTCCACAAAAGTACCCAAGTTTGGTTGCCGATAGTGAGTTCGATATGATCGCTCATCATAAAGAATCGTAACATTACGTATACCACCAAGGCCACATAGGCGTTTATTCCACACCCATTGTTCCTGAAGGGATACGATGAGGGGGTTTGTACTACTGCATGCAATTCTGCTACTTAAAAGAGCGGTAGCAGCCTTGCAATGCTGTAGACTGATCTGAGTAAAAATCATGGATTCATACTGCAGGGCACGTCCCATCCTTCGACTACTTGACATTGAAATGGAAAGAGATCCTACCAAAGTAGGGGCGTGAATCGTACGCAGATTTCAGAGTTGCGACAGAGGCTTCATCCATCCCCACAACCAGAGTAGTGCCTTCTTTTTTCAGCCAGCTCGTCCGCCCTCTCGTTTCCGGAGATATTCATATGACCAGGTACCCAGCAAAGGGTCACCTCATTTACATTGGATATCTCTTCTAACTTTTCCTTGCAGAGTTTGACGAGTTTGGATCTTATCCATGCTGCCTGCAGAGCCTTAATGGTCCTGATCCTTTTTCCTGGGATATTCTCTTTGCTGATCAGGTCCGCCGCCTGCTTGATAGCGAAGACCTCAGCTTGGAAGACACTGCATCCATCATCGAGCCTGTAGGAGCGATCATATCCCGAGACTCAAAGTAGACTCCGGCACCTTCCTTTCCGTGCGTACCAAATCACCGGTCCATTCCTCCCTGGAGGGAATTCTAATAGAGAATCTCCTCTCTCAGGAAGGAAGTCGGGTGACATAGTCCGTTACGGTTCTGAATCTCGAGACGGCCCATCGATCCTAGACTGATGCATGTCCGTGAGGACTCCTTTTCCAGAGACCTGATTCCTGTAATCTTAGCGCAGTTCTGGCTGCGGCGCTCTCGCAGTACATGTCCAGGGATGGGAGGTTAAGTATGATTTCAAGAGCCGCCGTTGGTGTGGACTAGATCCCGTCACTGTCAGGCAACCTGCCCTCTGAATCCTTAAAACACTTTGAAGATTGTATTTCCTCTCAAGTGTCTTCCACCAAACAATCCAACTAAATAGATCCTACCACCACAGTGTACAGCCAATATACCACTTTTGGTCTGAAGGTCTAAGATTATGCCATGGTATGGACCGCTGGGTTTTGTGCCTTTAGAAAGCCGAGGATCTCGCTTTTCTCCAATTCCATTTCCGGTACGCTCATCTGGCCGCTCTTTAGGCCTCTCTGGTACCTCGTCCAAGGGGACTGCCTCTAGTGCAGCCCCCTCCCACAGCTTAAAGGTGGGTACGACCTTCTTCGCAAAGTCATGCGATAGCTGGTCCTTGCAGTCCAGCCTACTCACACATCGCCTCCAGTTAGTGAGACCAAACGTTGGCGCAGTTTTCCCAGCATTCCCTCGAATGTGGTCGAATGTCGCTCTAGCCAAGGCCTTCTCGATCATCTTCCCCTGTTCAAAGGTATACTGGCCACTCGGCCTGCCGGAATCTGTCACAGCTAGCTGTAAAGCATTCCGAGCAGCCCCTCCGAACTGCACTGCCGTGTTGACCTTCACTCTTTTTGATGGATTTCCGGCTTCCTCCTGGGATCTTACCCTCTTCGCCTTGAAATCCTCTCTTCTCTTGGGAGCTGGCACGGTTTCTGGTTTGCCTTTACCAGTCTTATCGACCGCGTTAGGGGCTACCTTAGTAGAACCTGCCTTAGCGGCTACATTCCTTCTCGTGCCCTTGGTTTTCAGGTTCTCACCTTCGCCTAGGGCCTGGGCGCAGCTAGAACCCGCCTTATCGGCTTCGGTTCCACCTGGCCCAGCCCTCCGCTCCCTTTTCTTGGGGGGATTTTTGGTGTTTTTATCCCCCTTGCCTTGCCCTTGTCAGCCCTTGGTCTTGTTAGGACATCCCTGGCAATCACCTCTCCTGCCCAAGCGAGCTTCTCCTTCTCCATATCGGAGAGCAGGGGTATGCCCTTTTCCTCAAGCAAGTGCTTAAGGTGTACAGCTTTTTTTGTACTCCTTAAGCCTCAGCTTTCCTTGAGTTAATTTCTTTGGTTTCTTGGCATCCTTCCTGGGCTGTCTCTTCAGAATCAGCGAGTAATTCCTCCTCTAATTCTTTGGAGATGTCCTCGTCTAACAACCCGGATCCCCTTGGTTTGGCCTCTTCCTCTCTGCCACTGGCCACGGCAAGTAGTGCGTCTGCCACCGACTCGACAGAGAGCTCTTCCTCTTTGCTTCCTTTTTGTGTTTTTTTAATCGGAGTAAGGCATTTGAATACCTTAGGCCTCGCCTGTGCATCTAAGGGAGCTCATTCTTCTTCTTCTTAGTGGGCGCTACAGTTCGGGGTGAACCTGGGCCTCAACCAACATGCCCCTCCATCTAGCACGATCTTTCGCTTGCCGCACACCCAGTTGGCTGAGGTCCCCTTCCACCTGTGTGCGCCATCTTAAGGGCGGCCGTCCTCTGTTTCTTCGTCCCTCGGGGTTGGATTTAAAGACTCTCCGGGCTGGAGCTGTGGTGTCCATTCGCTCCACATGGCCCAGCCATCTTAGGCGTTGAATCCGTAGACGGCTGACTAGGCTCATGTCGCTGTACAGCCCGTAAAGTTCGTGGTTGAATCTTCTCCTCCCATCCCCCGTCTGCATTTATAGGCCCAAAAATCACGCGCAAAATCTTTGTCTCGAACCGACCAAGGGCCTCCTCATCCGCTTTAGATAGTGTCCATGCTTCTGCGCCGTACAACAGGACCGGGATGATAAGGGTCTTATAAAGAGTCAACTTTGTCGTTCGGGAGAGGGCTCTATTACTCAGTTGCCTCCTGAGCCCAAAGAAACAGCGATTGGCAAGAGTGATTCTGCGTTTGATTTCGGAACTGATGTCGTTGTTCCAGGTCACTGCGGATCCAAGGTAGACGAAGTCCTTAACTACCTCGGACTAATATCTGCCTATACAAACGTTCTGGCCGAGACGTCGGTGGTGAGCGTCCTTTTTTGATGACACCATATATTTAGTTTTGACCAGCAGCTTTGTTCGACTTGAGCTTCGATATGGCAATCTTAACTTCGTCGAGTTCAGGGGGACAGAATTCTCTGCGGTCTCCGTCGATTAGAAATGGATCATTCTGCCTGACAGCGGTATATTGACTAACTTCGCCGTTATACAGTCTGCAGAAGTGGTTTTTCCATATTCTCAGCATCGACTGCGATTCTACTACTAGGTGTCCGTTCTCATCCCTGCAGGCTTCCGTTCTGGCTTTATAACCATGGCATGTTCGCTTTATCTGTTGATAAAACTTTCGAACGTCACGCCTGAAGTAACACCTCTCCAAATCCTCAATCGCGCGCTTCTCGTGCTCTTTCTTCTTTCTTCTAAGAAGCTTATGCTCCTCCCTTCTTTTTAACTCGTAGAGCTCACGAGCTGCTTTTGTTCTTTTATGCAGCGAGGCCTTATATGCATCCTGCTTCGCTGTATGAATCCTCCTGCACTCGTCATCGAACCAGGTATTTCTTCGTGGTGGTGTCTTGAAACCCAAAACTTCGGATGCAGAGCTTTTCAGGGCTTGTTTGCAAAGGCTCCACTGCTGTTCTCTTGATAGCGTGGAGGGTTCAGGTGTATTGGAGAGCTTAAGGGAGACGCGATCGGTAAAAGCACGAGCGGTTTCTGGCGATAGTAGCTTTCCGACGTCATAACTTTGTATTCTTACTCTACTCCGTTGCGTTCGTGATATCCGTAAGCGCATCTTGGCTACAACAAGATAGTGGTCCGAGTCGATGTTAGCCCCTCGGAAAGTTCGAACATCAAGAATAGTGGAGGAGTGTCTGACGTCGATCGCGATGTGATCAATCTGGTTGGTAGTCGATTGATCAAAAGACCGCCAGGTGCCTTTGTGAATATCGAGGTGCGGGAAGCGCGTACTGGCTAGAAGGAGATTTCGCCCCGTAGCAAGATCAATCAGCCTATGTCCGTTATCGGAGGTGGTGTCGTGTAGGCTATGTTTGCCGATGACTCGTTCAAATATGCTTTCTTTACCCAGCTTAGCATTGAAGTCTCCTAGTACAATTTTGATATCATAGCTGGGACATTGGGCATACGTTCTGTCTAGGAGATCGTAGAACTCATCTTTGGCTGAGTCATCCTTGTCTTCCGTCGGGGCGTGGACGCAGATCAGGCTGATGTTAAAAAAATTTGCCTTGATACGGATTGTTATGAGGCGTTCGCTCACATGCCGAAAGCTTAGGACTTTTTGCCTTAGTCCACCTCGAACAACAAATCCGCATCCGAACAATCGTTGCCCTCTCTCCCTATAGCAGTCGCCGTAGTAAATATCGCAGTTTTTCATCCGCTTTATGCCCGGTCCATTCCATCGCATTTCCTGGATGGCGGTGATGTCCGCTTTATAGCGGTCTAGGGCGTCCGCAAGTTGTTCGGCTGCACGTGGCCTGTTTAGGGACCTAACATTCCACGTACAAAGCCGAAGATCATTGTCCTTTTTTCGTTTCTTGCAAGGGTCGTCAACATAAATCCGGTCCGTTATATCCGAGGCTTTTGGTTGTTTCGGAGTGTTTTTTTTTTTTTTTACGGTTACGGCTTACTAGGCCGTAGCCCAACCGACTAATCCTGTTTTTTTTTTTGGCGCAGGAGGCTCGCCATTCGCCCTTCCCCGTCTGCAATTTCCATAGGAAATCTCCAGATGGCACCACGAGGAGGTGGGGATAGGACTTACTAACAGTGCCGCAAGATGTTCGACTGCGGTGGCTCTTCTCGCTTTTTAGCAGGCCAGCATCCGTCGGATGGATGCTACCCCTACGAGGCCTTTGATAGTCCTTTGCCATCCAAGGGAGCTCGCTAGCGGTTGGAAATAAACCCTCCAACCTTTCATCCTTCGGCACGGTTTTAAAAAGCTCACACCACCATTGGAATAGGGTTGACTATCTCTTGGTTCCCGGCCCGGAGACCATGTCGTTGACAAAGCTTCCTCGTCCAGTGTAAGCCCCAGCACCACGGCAAGGTGGATAGTCCCGCTGGGGACTACTAAACTGCCACTCACTCTAAACTGCTCTTACTCTATTTAATAGGCTCTGTCCATGGATCTTCAGCCTTTACGAGATATTGGAAGCTTTATTACTGTCTCAGATATTGTCATATAAAATGAATCGCAATAGTAGACCTACTACTCCCTCTAGTTGGCATTCAATAGCTTTTTCTTTTTGGTCAATTATAGCATTCGAAGATGCATCTTTCACCAAAAGCCATGAATTCGAAATTTGCATTCAGTATGACTGTAGCCACCCCTATTAGGTCACTTCTGCGAATTGCCATTGTTTGCAAACTACTCGTTGCCATGTGAAAATTCACACCCAACATCTAACAACAATCGATATCGAGCGATTGCTGAGCCATGCAGTGCTTAACCGTGCAACAGCGCGTTGAAATAGTTAAACAATATCACCTCAACAACCGGTCGGTTGTAAAGACACTTCGGAAAATTCGAGAATTCTTCGGTAGGCGTCATGTACCATCCAGAAGGACTGTCGAACGTTTGATCAAAAACTTTAATGCTCGACACACCGTCGAAGGTAAACCAAGACCCGGTCGAGCACGAACAGTACGCACTCAGCGAAACATCGATGCGGTGAGGAAGAGTGTTCGAATGGATCCTAGCGCCTCGGTGAGAAGACGTGCTCTGCTTCTGGGATTATCACACACAAGCTTGTGGATAATCCTTAAAAAGGACATTCTAAATGACAACAACGCACAAGGCGAACATAAGAAAAAGAAACGCGCGAAAGCCAGTGGATCAAGATTAGCAGAATAAACAGAATTTTAAAAAATTGTTTAGCAAACGTAAGCGTTTATTTTCGTCTGCCCGTTTAATCCAAGTAATATGTATACTCCTTTCCAAACACCTTAATTTTGATATCCAACGATCGCATAGTCTTTCTACTTCTCCGACATACCAGTGTGCCCTTAACAATCTCTTCGCGTCTGACCATTCTTGGTTCTGCTAAGAAGAACACGACTTGCTTCCAATGTGTCGGCTCGGCAAACGGCGATGTACTGAACTCTACCGGATTCGGCAGACCTCCAAAGTAAGTATCAAAATATCCCACAAATGAAGTTAGTCGTCCACCTGCCATGCATTTTAGTTCGAAGTCGAACGAGAAATTGGAATAGTTCGCTGTCACAGTGGCCAAGTCTAGGTCTGCAATCACATTCGGTTCGGTGAGAACATACTTTGCATCCACCACTTCGATCAGAGGTTCGTGCAGTGATTCCTTCTTCACGGTTGACATATCTAAGCCGTACACTGAGTCCCAAAAAGTTATGTGCTTGTTGTAGAGCGCGTCATCGCCATATCCCACCAAGCTCATTGTACAACGATTGGGCATGAGAATTCCTCCGTCATTCAAGTGATTATCGCGAGCATAGATCACGCTGTCCAGCATGCCTTCAAAGAGGAGAAAGTAGCCCATCCACTCGGAGATGATGATGTCTACTTTCTCTACGGGAAGCTCGACGTTTTCGATGCATCCCTTGACGAAGGAGATGTTCTCAACGTTGTTTTTTCTAGACAAAAGAAAACTCGCATTGAGAGAGAAGTAAATGGAGCAAGTAGCTTAGTGCTTACTTCACGATATCCATGGCGTTGTAAATGATATCTGAGTTGTCCACAGCGATTATTTTTTTTGCACCGGCTTGTGATGCAAAAATCGAGAGAATAGATGTGCCGCATCCCAAATCCATGACCGTTTTGCCGCTGATAAACTCTTTATTCTTCATCAATGCGTCCCGGTAGGTGGTAGTTCTTACAGTGTCCTTAAAAGCCAGTCAATTACAAGGTCTTATTCAAAGGAAAATACTCACCGAAAGCATTTCATGATGGATGCCAAAGTGCGAGTAACTATCAAAGTAATAGTTATCTATACTTGTCCCGACTGTAGTCGCGGGAACGGGTTCTTCTCCGTTGTCCTTCTCAATCAGACGATGGTAGGCAATTCGCATTTTAGCTACATTCTCCGTTGATTCCTCGAGTATTCGTTCACAATCCTTAACCCGAGCAGAGAGCGTAGCGACAAGTGCTTCCATATTTTTATACTCTTCGATGGTGACTGTTTCTTCCGGGGAGCTTTCGACTCCCTCTGTGGGCATGTCTTCAAAGTCTGAAAAAGAGAATCAACAGGATTCTATCATCAACAATCAGTCGTACACACCGTATGTGAGCCATGGTTCGTATTCCACAGGTTTTAGGTACTTCTCATCGCTCCAGAATGCCAATTTTGACGATAAGATATCCTGCGGTTTGGGCTTTTCTGCTCGTATGTAATTCACCAACTGCCGGTCAATTAAATGCGTTTAGAGATAACTAATTGATTCGAATTGAAATCCCTACCTTAATGTACGAGTACTGGTCCATTTTGAATTTTGATTTAAGTCGAGGAAGACGGATTTCATGACTACTGTCCAAATGCTTAATAGCATCTTCTATTGCTTGAAACTCATTCTCGCAGAAGAGACATTTTGTTGGCTCAGCCTCTACTGTTTCCTCATCCTCATCGTTGATGCTATCCGAATCGGAATCCTCGTATTCTAAACAAACCAAAGTAATAATCCAATCAATTGGGATTAATTTAGCGACCCTGACTGTATCGGTTTAACTGACAGGACTAATTTAGCGACCCTGACTGTATCGGTTTAACTGACAGGATGTTCACCGAAATATTTGAATTTCTACAAGTCTTTTGTGCACGTAATGAATTGGCTTTGATTTTTGAATAGTCTACTTACCCACTTCCATGGATTTTTTATTTGTTTCCGAATTAGAAGTCATCGGAAATTATAAATTAAAACTGCACGTGCTACTATGTACTACTGATTTGTTGATTTTGGGTCGTCCAAAATACTGTCAAAATATTTAGCTGTCAAAAGGTAATGTCGGCGTTCAGGTGATTAGGCAATGATATTATGAACAAATTCTTATTGCAAACTGAGTGAAAATCGGTAGTTAAGACGCACTAACCTCATGTACCTTGGGTCGAGTTAGTAAGTGTCGACAGGCGATTCATGTAGACACAGGAGTTTGCATCTAGCCTCTGTCAACCAACTGCCACTCTCACCTGCACGTGCCGAAATTCAAAAATGGGACTAATCCCCGGGAAAGTCGTTGGGCTCGGTTTTAGGGCACAACTCTTCTTTTGGGCGGTGGCGGACAAGCTAATCAATCGATCGCTTAACGGCGGCTTCACGGCTCACGTGGTTGGGCAACACCCCATTTAGAACATACTTACATCACCTAAGTTTCGCTACAGTCCGGTGTGAACCTGGCCGTCAGCCAACAAGCATCTCCAGCTGGCACGGTCTCAGCTGTTTCCAACACTTCCAGTTGGTTAAGGTCCCTTTCCACTCATGTGCACCACCTTAGATTCGGTCGTTCCCTACTGCGTGTTATCCATTCTTTCTACATAGCCTAGCCATCTTAGACGTTGGATCCGCAGACGTCATACTAGGCCGATATCGGTATACTTACTTACTTACTTAGGTGGCGCTACAGTCCGTGGTGAACCTGGGCCTCAACCAACAAGCGTCTCCAGCCGGCACGGTCTTTGGCCAGCTGTTTCCAGTGCCGCACGCCCAGTTGGTTGAGGTCCCTTTCCACCTGCGTGCACCACCGCTGAGGCGGCCGTCCTCTGCCGCGCCTTCCTTCCGGAGTGGATTCGAAGACTTTTCGGGTCGGAGCTGTATCTTCCATGCGCTCTACATGGCCTAGCCACCTTAGACGCTGTATCCGTAGACGTCGTACCAGGCCGATGTCGCTGTACAACCCGTACAGTTCTTCGTTATATCTTCTCCTCCATACACCGTTTGAACAAACGGGACCGTAGATAGTGCGCAGAATTTTCCTCTCGAGACGACCAAGGGCATCTTCATCCGCTTTTGTTAAGGTCCAAGCCTCTGCGCCGTAAAGGAGGACTGGGATGATCAAGGTCTTATATAGTGTCACCTTGGTTTTCCGAGAGAGGGCTCTACTTCTCAATTGCCTCTTGAGACCAAAGAAACAGCGGTTGGCAAGAGTGATTCTGCGTTTTATCTCAGCGCTGGTGTTGTTGTCGCTGGTAATCAGTGAGCCAAGGTAGACGAATTCCTTGACCACTTCAAAGTTATATCCGCCCATGGTGACGTTCTGGCCAATACGTCGGTGTTGTCCGTCTCTTTTAGATGAGAGCAGATATTTGGTTTTACCCTCATTAACCTTGAGACCCATCTTAGCCGCTTCTACCTCAATGCTCACAAAAGCCTCATTGACGTCTTGCTGTTTTCGTCCAATTACGTCAATATCGTCGGCGTACGCAAGCAATTGCGTGGACTTGAAATAGATCGTACCTCTTGTGTTGGCCAGTGACTCTTGCACAATCTTTTCAAGCACGATGTTGAAAAAGTTGCACGACAGCGCGTCGCCCTGCCTAAATCCTTTTTTAACATCAAAGGTCTCGGTATGCTCATTACCGACCTTAATGGAGCAACGAGAATTCTCCATTGTCATCCTGCACAGTCGGACGAGTTTGACAGGGATGTTAAAACTAGACATGGCTTTGTACAGCTCGTCTCTATATACGCTGTCATACGCGGCCTTGAAATCGACGAAGAGGTGGTGAGTGTCGATTTGGTATTCCTGGGTCTTCTCCAAGATCTGCCGTAGCGTAAATATTTGGTCTATTGTGGATTTACCTGGCCTGAAACCACACTGATAAGAGCCGATCAGGTTATCCACAAACGGTTTCAGGCGTTCACACAATACGGCAGAGAAGATCTTATATGCGATGTTAAGGAGACTTATTCCCCTATAGTTGGCGCAGTTATAGGGGTCTCCTTTCTTATGGACCGGGCAAACGATGCTGAGATTCCATTCGTCGGGCATGCTTTCCTCCGACCATACCTTGCAGATGAGATGGTGCATGCACCTTACCAGCTCATCTCCAGCCGCCTTAAAAAGCTCAGCAGACAGGCCGTCTGCGCCAGCGGCTTTATTAGACTTAAGTCTTGATATCGCTATTTTGACTTCGTCTAGGTCGGGTGGACCGAATTCTGTTACTTCGTGGTCCATTGCGAATGGCTCGTTCTGCCTGACAGCGGTATCTTGTCTATCTTCGCCGTTATACAGTCTGCAGAAGTGGTCTTTCCAAATCCTCAGCATCGACTGCGACTCTACTACCAGTTCTCCATTTTCATCCCTGCAGGCCGCCACTCTGGCTTTGTAGCCATGGCATGTTCGTTTTACCTTGTTGTAAAATTTACGGGCGTCATTCCTGCGGAAGCATCTCTCCATCTCCTCGATCTCACGCTTTCCGTGCTCTCTCTTCTTTCTTCTGAAAAGCGTGTGTTCCTCTCTTCTCTTCTGCTCATAGATTTCGCGAGCAGCTCTCGTCTTTCGTTGCAGCACGGCCTTATATGCCTCTTGTTTTGCTGCATGGGCTTGTTCGCATTGTTCATCGAACCAGGGGTTTCTAGGTGGTGGCTGTTTGAAACCCAGCACCTCTGAGGCAGCATCTCTGACGGCGCTCTGGCAATGAGCCCATTCCTGCTCTATTGTTTGTGCTGCTCTGGGCGGATTTTGAGAGAGCTTTGAGGAGACACGATCGGCAAAGATTCTGGCAGTCTCTTGCGATTGTAGCTTTCCAACGTCAAACTTACGTTGTCCTACTCGACTCCTAAGCATTCTTGATATCCTCATTCGTACCTTGGCTACAACAAGGTAGTGGTCCGAGGCGATGTTGGCCCCTCGGAAGGTTCGTACGTCGAGAATACAGGAAGAGTGTCTGGCGTCGATCGCAATATGATCAATCTGGTTGGTGGTCGATTGATCACAAGACCGCCAGGTACCCTTGTGGATGTTGAGATGGGGGAATCGCGTGCTTGCTACAAGGAGGTTACGCCCCGCTAGGAAATCGATTAGCCTTAATCCGTTGTCGGATGTGGTGTTATGGAGGCTATGCTTTCCTATGATCGACTCAAATATGTCCTCCTTGCCCAGTTTTGCATTAAAATCTCCTAGGACTATTTTTGTGTCGTAGCTGGGACATTGGGCATATGTTCTGTCTAGGAGATCGTAAAATTCTTCTTTGAGTCGATCGTCCTTTTCTTCCGTTGGGGCGTGAGCGCATATTAAGCTAATGTTTCCAAATTTAGCTTTGATGCGGATTGTTATGAGGCGTTCGCTTACATCTCGGAAGCTTAAGACTTTTTGTCGGAGTCTTCCTCTAATAACGAATCCGCACCCGAATAGGCGCTGTTTATTCTCCTTGTAGCAGTTCCCGTAGTAGATGTCGCAGTTTTTCATCCGTTTTTTGCCTGGTCCATCCCATCGCACTTCTTGGAGTGCGGTTATATCTGCTTTATAGCAGTTGAGGGTTTGCTCCAATTGATCGCCTGCACCCGGTCTGTTAAGGGACCTCACATTCCAGGTGCAGACTCTCAAGTCCGTTAGTCGTTTGCAGGGGTCGTCAGCTTTGTATCCGTCCGTATCCGAGGCTTGTTGTCGTTTCGGAACAAGTGGGTTTTTACGTGATAGGGATGTTACCCCTAAGCACAACCCCCAACCTGGAGGGCCAGGTTCCTCTTTCCCCAGGAACAAGGGTTGGGTCGCTGCACACATTGGTTCACTACCTGGCGGGTGCCAGGGTAGCTATCCAGGGGGGCCACGCGGAGGCTGTGTGTCAACTTGGATTGAACAGGGACAGAGATCGAAGCTGGCGTTTGCCATGTTAAACGCGATCAACTTCTTTGCTCTGTTTGCTCGCTCCCTCCCCCCCCGATATCGGTATACAGCCCGTATAGTTCGCTGTTGTATCTTCTCTTTCACTCGCCTTTTATAGACCATAGATTGAGAAATGTCCTCTCGAAATGACCAAGAGGCTCCTCATCCGCTTTCGTTAGAGTCCAGGCCTCTGCGCCATAGAGCCGGACCGGCATAATTAAGCGCAACCTTGGTTTTTCGAGAGAGGGCTCTACTTTTCAATTACCTCTTGAGCGGTTGGTAAGAATAATTCTGCCTCTGGTCTCAGTGCTAGTGTTGTTGTAGTTGGTCACTAGTGAGCCAAGGAAAGCGAAGCCCTTGACCACTTCGAAATTGTATCTGGCAATTGTGAGGTTCTGGCCAAGACGTCGATGTTGTGCGTCTTTTTTTGGTTGACAGCATATACTTCGTTTTACCCTCTTTAACCGAAAGACCCATTTTAGTCGCTTTAATGCCTTAGAACGTCATCCAAGTACCTCTTTTGTTGGTCATTGAGTCTCGTATGATCTTTTCAAGTATGATGTTGAAAAAGTTGCATGACAGTGCGTCACCTTGTCTAAATCCCTTCTTAACATCAAAGGTCTCTGTTAACTCGCTACCGACCTTAATGGAGCAGCGAGAGTTCTCCACTGACGAGTTTGACAGGGATGCCAAAACTAGACATGGTGCAGTACCTATAGCTCGTCTCTATACACACTATCATACGCGGCCTTGAAAATGTGATGGGTGTCGATTTGGTATTCTTGCGTCTTTTTGTGGATTTACCTGGCATGAAACCACACTGATAAGAGCCGATCAGATTATCCACAAAGGGTTTCAGACATTCTCCCAATATGACAAAGACGATCTTATATGCGATATTAAGGAGACTTATTCCCCAGTAGTTGGCTCAGTTATAGGGGTCTCCTTTCTTATTGACTTGGCATTTTGGCAAACGGTGCTGAGGTTCCCTTCGTCGGGCATGCTTTCCTCTTCCTTCTTCGTCCGTTGCGAATGGGTCATTCTACCTGACAGTGGTATTAGATCTTTCATTGCCGTTAAACAGTCTATAGAAGTGTTCCTACCATATTATCAGCAACGACTGTGTCTCTGGGGGAGAAGGGAGCGAACAAACAGAGCAAAGAAGTTGATCGCGTTTAACTTGGCAAACGCCAGCTTCGATCTCTGTCCCTGCTCAATCCAAGTTGACACACAGCCTCCGCGTGGCCTCCCCTGGATAGCTATACTGGCACCCGCCAGGTAGTGAACCAATGTGTGCAGCGACCGACCCCTTGTTCCTGGGGAAAGAGGAACCTGGCCCTCCAGGTTGGGGGTTGCGCTTAGGGCTAACATCCCTATCGCTTAAAAAAAAATGTTTGTTCAGAGACAACCAATAGCCTCGGATACGGACGGATTACATGTTGACGACCCCCGCAAACGTCAAAAAGGAAACGAATTTCGGTTCTGCACCTGGAACGTTAGGTCCCTCAACAGACCAGGTGCAGCCGAACAACTGGTCAACTCTTTGGACTGCTATAAGGCACACATTACCGCGCTCCAAGAAGTGCGATGGGATGGGCCAGGCAAAAAGCGGATGAAAAACTGTGATATATACTACGGAAACTGCTACAGAGAAAATAAACAACGCTTATCCGGATACGGATTTGTTGTTCGAGGCAGACTCAGGAAAAAAGTCTTAAGCTTCCAGTATGTCAGCGAACGCCTCATAACTATCCGCATCAAGGCCAATCTCGGCAATAAAAGCTTACTATGTGTCCACGCCCCCACAGAGGAGAAAGATGACCGACATAAAGACGACCTCTATGATCTCCTAGGCAGAACGTATGCGCAATGTCCCAGCTATGACACCAAAATCGTTCTAGGAGATTTCAATGCGAAGCTGGGTTAGGAACTATCTTTGAACGGGTCATTGGAAAGCATAGCCTACACAACACCACGTCAGAAAACGGACTAAGGCTAGTGGACTTTATGGCGGGACATAACCTGATAGCAGCAAGTACACGATTCCCACACCTCAACATCCATAAGGGGACCTGGCGGTCTTTTGATCAATCTGCGATCGACGCAGACACTCCTCCAGCATCCTAGATGTCCGAACCTTTCGAGGAGCCAACATCGACTCGGATCATTACCTTGTTGCATCCAAGGTACGGATGCGAATTTCTCGGAACCAACGGAGTCGAGTAAGAACACCAAAATTTATCGTCGGAAAGCTGCAATCGCAGGACCTTCGCCGATCAAGTCTCCCTCAAGCTCTCTCAGGTCCCGATGCAATCTGCAGAAACCATGGAACAGCAATGGAGTCGTTGTCAGAAAGCCATTAGAGAGGCCGGTTCAGATATACTCGGTTTCGAGCCACCACCGTCGAGAAACCCCTGGTTTGATGATGAGTGCAGACAGGCCCATGTAGAGAAACAGAATGCATACATGGCCACATTGCATCGACGGACGAGAGCTGCCCGCAAGCTCTATGAACAGAAAAGGAAGGAAAAAGAAGGAGCACGAGAAGCGCGAGATCGAGGAGATGGAGAGATGTTACTGAAGGAACGACGTTCGAAAATTTTACCAGAAAGTAAAACGAACATGCCAAGGCTATAAAGCCAGAGCAGAAGCTTGCAGGGATGAGCACGGACAACTAGTAGTGGAGTCACAGTCGATGCTATGATTGTGGAAGGACCACTTCTGCAGACTGTATAACGGCGATGATAGTCAAAATGCCGCCGTCAGGCAGAGCGAACCATTCACAATGGACGAAGACAAAGGAGAATCCCGCCCACCCGACCTAGACGATGTTAAGATAGCGATTTCGAAACTTAAGTCTTATAAAGCTGCTGGAGCAGACGGACTCCCCGCGGAGCTGCTTAAGCCAGCTGGCGATGAGCTGGTTAGGAACATGCACCAACTCATCTGCAAGATATGGTCGGAAGAACGCATGCCCGATGAATGGAATCTCAGTATCGTTTGCCCGGTCCATAAGAAAGGAGACCCCTATGACTGCGCCAATTACAGAGGGATAAGCCTCCTGAACATTGCGTACAGGATCCTCTCTGCCGTACTGTGTAAGTACCTGAAACCGTTCGTGGACAATCTGATAGGTTCCTACCAGTGTGGTTTCAGGCCAGGAAAATCCACGATAGACCAAATATTTACACTACAGCAGATCTTGGAAAAGACCCATGAATTCCAGGTCGACACGCACCATCTTTTCGTCGACCTTAAAGCCGCGTATGACAGTGTTTATAGAGACCAGCTATTTAGAGCCATTTCATGTTTTAGCATTCCTGCCAAACTCGTCAGACTATGCAGGATGACTATGGAGAACTCTCGCTGCTCCATTAAGGTCGGAGGTGAACTAACCGACCCCTTTGATGTTAAAAAAGATTTTAGACAGGGTGACGCACTGTCATGTGATTTCTCCAACATTGTTCTTGAAAAGATCGTACGGGACTCTGCGGCCAATACAAGAGGTACGATCTACTTCAAGTCAACACAATTGCTTGCCTACGCAGATGACATTGACGTTATTGGACGAACAAAGCGAGACGTCAATGAGGCGTTCACAAGCATTGAAGCAGAAGCGGCGAAAGTGGGTCTAAGGGTAAATGGGGACATATACTGTATAGCTTAGAGTGCCCGTTCAGGTCCAGTATGCTACGTTAGATAGATAAGATATTTAAGATAGGTTTAGAATAAGTTGTTTGGAAAAATATTAATAAAATGCTTTTAAAATGTAAAAAAAAAAAAAAAAAAAAAAAATGTAAATGGGGACAAGACCAAATATATGCTGTCATCCAAGAAAGACGCACAACACCGACGTCTTGGTCAGAACATCAACTTCGGCAGCTATATTTTTAAAGTAGTCAAGGACTTCGTCTACCTTGGCTCGATAGTGACAAGCAGCAACGACACCAGCGCTGAGATAAAACGCAGAATAACTCTTGCCAATCGCTGCTTCTTCGGGCTCAAGAGGCAATTGAGTAGTAGAGCCCTCACTCGAAAAACTAAGGCTTCCCTCTACAAAACCTAAATCATCCCGGTCCTCCTCTACGGCGCTAAGGCTTGGACGTTGTCAAAAGCGGATGAAGAGGCTCTTGGACGTTTCGAGAGGAAAATTCTGCGTGCAATCTTTGGTCCCGTTTGTGTAAACGGAGAATGGAGGAGGAGATTCAACCAAGAACTGAACGGGCTGTACAGCGACATCGGCCTGGTTAGACGTCTTCGGGTCCAACGTCTAAGATGGCTAGGCCATGTAGAGCGAATGGACATCAACGCTCCGGCCCGAAGAGTCTTCGACTCCAACCCCGAGGGACGACGCAGCAGAGGACGACCGCATTTGAGGTGGCGCGCACAGGTGGAAGGGGACCTCAACCAACTGGGCGTGCGGCACTGGAAGCGGCTGGCCGAAGATCGGGCCAGCTGGAGAGACTTGATGGTTGAGGCCCAGATTCACCCCGAACTGTAGCGCCATCAAAGTAAGTAAGACTGTGTCTCTACTATAGTTGTCCGTCTTCATCCCTACAGATTCCTGCCCTGGCTTTATAGCTCTGGCATTTTCGTATTTTGCCTGGTCCAACCCATCGCACATTTTGCAGTGCGGTTATATCTGCTTTATAGCAGTTGAGGATTTGCTCCAATTGATTCCCTGCACCTGGTCTGTTAAGGGACCTCACATTCCAGGAGCAGACTCGCAAGTCATTAAGTCGGCTGTAAGGGTCGTCAGCATTGTATCCGTCCCGATTCGAGGCTTTTGTTTTTTCCTTGATAGAAATATTACCCCTAAGCACAACCCAAATTGGAGGACCAGGTTCCTCTTTCCCCAAAAACAAGAGAGACGGGTCGCTGCACACATTAGTTCACTACCTGGCGTAAGCCAGGTGAATTGAGCGATCAACTTCTTTGCTTTGTTTGCTTGCCACCTCCCCTCACCCTTTTTAGAGCTGCTAGAACTTATTTCGAGGCCCAGGCACCATAGAAAACAAACGGCTGTGGATTAGCCCCCATAGTAGAGTCAACAATGGCGCCCGCAGCCTCAGCGATATTATTGACACCGAATTTACCCGGACCCTAAGCCCGACGACTTGAAAAAGCTCCTAGTCTCCCAGTTCCTCACCACGTAGCAAACGAAAAAGGAGCACGTGCAACCGATGAACTCGCGAAGGCACTTGACTGCTACAAAGCATACATCACCGCAATCCAGAAAGTGCGGTGGGATAGGCTGGGCAATAAAGAGGATCAAAAACTGCCACCTTTACCACGGCGATCGCTATAGAGGGGGAAGGCAGCACTTACATATTTGGATGTGGATTTGTTGTTCGAGGCGGACTTAGGTAAAAAGTCTTAAGCTTTATATATAAGCGAGCGCCTCATAAAAATCTGCATCAAGCCTAAGTTCGGCAACATTCGCGTGATTTGCGCCACTCTCCGACAGAGGGAAGGCAACATTCGCGTGATTTGCGCCCACTCTCCGACAGAGGGAAAGAACGAAAACAGCAAGGATGATTTCTACGATCTCTTAGAAAGAACATACGGTCAATGCCCCTGCTAAGGCACGAAGACAGTTCTATGAGATTTTAACGTACAACTGGGGAAAGAAGAAG
Source organism: Eumerus sabulonum (assembly GCA_951905685.1). NCBI lineage: Eukaryota > Metazoa > Arthropoda > Insecta > Diptera > Syrphidae > Eumerus > Eumerus sabulonum. The sequence goes on from OX645060.1 coordinate 16,953,073, forward strand.
TCTTTGCTAGAATGATCGCAAAGCATAACCTGCACGACACCACATCCTGGAACGGATTCAGACTCGTAGACTTTGCCTCGGAGCGGAACCTCTCCAATGAGTACGCGGTTTTCAAAACTTAGCAATCATAAACGAGTTCGGCGGTTTCCTGATGAATCAAACGTCAAATAGACTGATCACATTGGGATCAAAGTCCGACACGCTGCCCACACTAACAATAGATGAAGAATGGAAGCGCTGCCGAAAAGCTATCAAAGACTATGGAAAACTCTCGCTGCTCCATTAAGTTTGCTAACGAACTTACCGAGACCTCCAACGCCAAAATAAAATGTTAGGTAAGGGGACGCGCTGTTATATGACTTTTTCAAAATTTTACTCGAGAAGATCGTGCGAAACTCACAGGTTAACACTAGAGGCTCGATCTTCCAATAGTCCGCTCAACTGCTAGCTTACGCGAATGACATTGACATAACTCGTCGAACACAGCGGGTCGTCAATGAAGCGTTTGTTGGCTTTGAAGCGGAGGCGTCCAAAATGGGTCTGGCGGTCAACGAGGGCAAAACAAAGTATATGCCGTCATCAAGGAAGGACACTCAACACCGACGTCTCGTACAGAGCGTCATAATGGGCAGCAGGAACTTCGAGGTAGTCAAGGACTTCGGACTAGGACTAGGAGCGCCATATTAAGGGGCTAGTGCTATCAAATTGCATTAGGCATTGGGACCTTTACAGATCTATTGTGCCTGCTAGCCAATTAGCGGAGGACCTTCTTCCACTGCCCTAATGAGGTTGGGAATACTTCTCGTAGGAGTCGAGGTGATCGTCTCAGGAGTCATAACTTCACTGAGAAGGATACACTTCCTGAGATGGCAGACAGCAGCATACTCACCGTCTGCCATCTCTTCGTCCTCAAAACAGAGTCGGCACTCAGTGCCACCTCAGACGAGAGGTTAAATTTGTTAAGATGATATCTCAGACCGAAGTGTCCCGTTAGGTAGCTGACTAGTCTTCTGATACCTACTCTATTGAGTTTGGGTATGCTAATAGCGTTTGAAGTCCCTGAACAGTGTTCTAAAAGGACAGGTGTTGCGATTTTTCCCAATTGTCTAAGAAGAAGTTGATCTTGGGAGTGCCGCAGAAAGGTTCAGTTGACCTTGTATCTTTTGGCGAAGTCTTGCAGGGCATCATAGCACTCCTTAACGGTTTCTGAGTTCGTGCTGTTCAAACTCAGCGCTTTAAGCGCTGCTTGGCTATCAGAGAGTATGTTGATGGTTACTCCTCTTGTGCCAGTCTCTAGGTTTAGATTGACGCATGTTAGGATAGCATTTAATTCTGCTTGAAAGATGCTAGGACTCATTCCCAGGGCCTTCGAGATCTTACGATTTGGTCCAAAGATGCCGGCGCCGACGCCAGAAAGCACCTTAGCGCCATCAGTATATCACCTAAGGCCTTTGACATTAAGCAAGGGATCACTAGTCTCCCATACTGAGCGGTTGGGGATCAATACCTCAAATCTCATGTCAAAAGTAAAGGTGTGTGGTAATGCGTCCGATACCTTGGTAATCATATCCAGCTCGGGATGATATTGTAAGATGGACAGGTGACCCACCCTACATGGCAGGCTTGTTCCCGAGCGAAGAATTCTGATTGCACTGCGTAATGCAATCTGTTTTTAATAAAAAGGTGCAGTGGAGTAAGCCCAATGAGTGCTTCTTGGGCTGCCGTGGGGCAGGTTGCCATAGCGCCTGTAATGCCGAGACACGCTAGACTCTGAAGGCGTTGTAACTTAACGACTATCGTTTTTTGCTCAACTTTTGTCCACCATACCGTCGACACATGGGTGATGATAGTTCTTACCCTCGCGGTGTATAACCAGTGGACTACCTTAGGTTTAAGTCCGCAAGTTTTACCGTAAGTGCGTCGAAATGGCCCACATGGCCTTAGTGGCTACGATTCTATTTGTACCGAGATTAAACACAGAATAACAAGAGCCACAATTGAGTAATAGAACCACCTCTGGGAATACCGGCATGTGCCTGGATACAACGCTTTGAATCCGAGCCATTGGGGCAGTACAACAGAGGATGCCCACGACTCAAAAGGCGCACACAAGTGAAGAAGGAGCTCACCCAACTTGGTGTGCGTGACTGGAAACGGCTGGCAAGAGATCGTGCTGGCTGGAGTAGCTTGTTGGGTGAGCCCCAAGACTATACCGGTCTTGGAAGAAGAAAGCTTCTACTCTGACTTTTTACGCTTGGCATGTTCGCTTTATTTTTTGGTAAAACTTCCGAGCGTCATTCATTCGATAACATCTCCATCTCTCCGACCGCGCGCTTCCCATGCCCCCGAAGAGCTTACGAGCAGCTTTCGTTCTTCGATGCAACGTGTTTTTCTGCATGTACCCAAACGAAGGGTTTTCCTAGGTTGTGGCTGGAAACGTAATATGTACGTCAGGAGACTGCCAGGTCTGGAGATGTGGGGATCGTGTGCTAGCTACTAGGAAATTACGCCTCGTCACAAAGTCCATTAGCCGTTTTCGGACGTGGCTGTACCTACATGCTCTCCTTACCCAGCTTCGTCAAAGCAGGGATTTTTTTTTTTTTTTTTAAATATAGGGCTAGTGCTATCAATAGCAATGCGGCACTGCGACCTTTGCAGATCTATTGTGCCTGCTAGCCGATTTAACCGAGTAGCCTCTCCACCTCCACAACGAAGTTGAGAATGCTTCTCGTAGGAGCCAGGGTGATCCCCTCAGGAGTCATAACTTCACTGAGAAGGATACGCTTCCTAAGATGGCAGAGAGCAGCACACTCACACAGTATGTGTTCCGCCGTCTCATCGTCCTCAAGACAGAGCCGACACTCAGTTTCAGACGAGAGGCTAATTTTGTTTAAATGATATCTCAGACCGCAGTGTCCCGTTAGATAGCTGACTAGTCTTCTGATATCCATCCTATCGAGTTTGAGTATGTCAATAGGGTGCTTGTTCAGGGGTCGTATAAGTCGTTTAGATTGATGGAGTCCCCGAACGCTGTTCCAAAAGGACAGGTGTTGTAATTTTTCCCACTTGTCTAGGGAGTAATTTATCTTAGACGCGGGAATGCCGCAGGATGGTTCCGGACCTATATACTTGTCACTGGAGCCCTTCCTGGCAAGTTGGTCGGCAATTTCATTGCCCTTGATACCTTTATGGCCTGGCACCCACCAAAGTTTAACATTGTTTCTTTTGGCGAGGTCTTGTAGGGCGTCATGGCATTCCTTTCCTTTCTGAGTTCGTGCTGTACGAACCCAGCGCTTTAAGCGCTGCTTGGCTATCAGAGAGTATGTTGATGTTAACTCCTCTGATGCCAGTCTCAAGATTTAGATTTACGCATGTTAGGATGGCATGCAGCTCTGCTTGGAAGATGCTGGGACTTATTCCCAGTGCCTTCGAGATTTTGCGTTTTGGTCCAAAGATGCCGGCGCCAACGCCGGAAGCCATCTTGGAGCCATCCGTGTACCACCTAAGGCCTTTGACATTTAGCAGGGGATCACTGTTTTCCCATGCTGAGCGGTTTGGGATCAATATCTCAAATCTCTTGTCAAAGGTGAAGGTGTGTGGCAGTGCGTCTGAGACCGTAGTAATCATATCCAGCTCGGGAGGGTGTTGTAATATGGACATGTGGCCTGCGGGTCTACATGGCATATTTGTTCCCGAGCAGAGGATTCTGATTGCACTGCGTAATGCCTTTTTGATAAAAAGGTGCAGTGAAGTGAGTCCAATGAGTGCTTCTTGGGCTGCCGTGGGGCAGGTTGGCATAGCGCCTGTGATGCCGAGACACGCTAGTCTCTGAAGGCGTTGAAGCTTAACAATTGTAGTTTTTTGCTCAACTTTTGACCACCATACGGTGGACCCGTAGGTGACGATAGGTCTAACTATCGCCGTATATAGCCAGTGGACTACCTTAGGTTTAAGTCCCCAGGTTTTACCGTAGGTGCGTCGACAGGCCCACATGGCCTTAGTCGCTTTCATGAGTTTATTTCTCATATTGGAGAAATATGAGTCTACGGTCTAGGTCAATACCTAGATACTTTACTTCCTCTGAAAATCCTATGCGTGTGCCATTTAGTAAGATTGAGAAGGGTTGTACCTTTCTCCTCTTTGTAAATGGGACTAAGATCGTCTTATTTGGGTTAATAGATAAACCCTCTCTGCCACACCAGTCAGAGATAAATTGGAGCGCAAGCTGCATGCGCTCACAGGCAGTCATCTCGCACTTGCCCGTAACAATGACTACTAGGTCATCAGCATATCCGATGACCTCATAGCCCCCGAGTGGTTAGCTTGCGTAGTAGATCGTCGATGACTATCGACATAGCTGGGATATTGAGCGTACGTTCTATCTAGGTCATAGAAATCATCTTTGGTTGTGTCTTCTTGCGGGGGCAACCCATACGTCTGTGAAGCCCAGGGAGAACGTATCCCTCGCGATCGCTAGAAGCTTACCTTTCTTTAGTTTAAGCTTTAACCAAAAAATCATCCCCCCGCCAAAGATACAAAAATGTACATCCATCCGTAAGTATAACGTTTATTTCGCGTCCAAGTAGTGGTACCAAAATAATTTAAGACATATACTCCAACAGGAAGTCGATAGGTCTAGCTCGTAGACAGATAAGATAAGCGCTACTATGTATATATAAAAAAAGAGAGAATATTACAATACGACACGGACTATCAAGTGCACGCCTAAGCAGTTGGCGTCTCCAACTCTGACACTGGTATCTCGGGCTCCTCGTCGTTGTATACATTCTCGGCCATTTGCCACACTTGCATTATGTTATCCTCCGACACGGAACATATGATCCATGGCTCGTTGGGGTTCCATGAAAAGTCCGAAATCTTAGCAGTGTGACCGCCATGTATGAACAACAGTTCTGGTGGTCCATCCTCGGCGTCTTCTGCACTCTGTTCCTCGCCAATCTTTGACAAATCCCAGACATGTAGACGCCGATCGGTACCGGACGATGCAAGAATTGTCTCATTATGTGGCGACCATTGCACTTGGAAGATTTCGTCCTTATGCGATTCGAAGGAGTGGAGTTTCAATTTAAGGTTTCTCAAGTCCCAAAGAGCAACAGTCTTGTCGGCCGACCCAGTGGCCAATATGAATTCGGAATATGGATTGAAACTGAGACAGTTCACTTCGGCGGTATGAGCGTCAACGGTATGCGACGGTTTCGATGTGTTGTTATTGCGCGTATCCCAGATCATGAGCTTCTGGTCGTCGGCAACCGATCCAAATAGAGATTCATGCAGTAAATGCCATGCAACATCCTCGACGACGGCAGTGTGACCGGTAAAAATATTCTTTGCATCAATTACTCGATGCTCCTTCGGTGTGGCATTAATGTCCCACAAGCAGATGGTGTGATCATCACTGGCAGACAGAAGATAACCGTTCAGATTCGGATTCCATGATAAACCATATCCCTCCTTCTGGTGGCCGCGAAGGCGCAAATCCGGATGACATTCGCCACTTGGCTCAGGTTTGCTCGGATGCTTTGTGTAGTCGAATACCAGCACATCGCTAGATGGAGTTTTCGTGGCAATCACACAAGCATTCTGTGGCATATATCGTGCCCTGTTGACCTCACCTTCGTGATTGATCTTGATTTCGATCTCAATCTTGCCGCAAACCGAACCAAAACCACCGAACTCGCCCTTCTCATTATCGTAGTGCGACCCGTCGAATTGCGCGTCTTCACTTGGCAACTGCACACTGGCAATGAGTAGATGATTTTGCTCGTCCGACGTATGAGTGCCCAGAATTAGACGATGTATGGAATAGTCCTTGCCCTCTTGCTTGGTAACGTCCGGTAACCACTGGGCCGTGAGCGATGGCCATTCCAGGGCGTGTGTCATAACCAAGTCATAGAGGAATGGCGTATTCTTCTTCCAGATCTTGTATTCCTCATTGATGACGCGCTCCTCCACCGCATCGTCAAACGATTCAGCTAAATAACGAAACAGAAGACATTAATTTGGACAGGAAAACTGGAACATTCTTCGCTCACCATTGTCGCCACGATCACCCATGTTTCTTGTATGCGCCAAAATGCTTCCTCTTGCCGAACTTTCTCGCGCAAAAACTAATCTACGGGCACTTTCAGCTGCCTGCTACAAGTCTCGCTTTTCCACTTACTTAATTCGCCTTTGAAAACCAATTGCAATCGCGGTAAGACAAGAATTGTGTTGGAAAGACAAATTCTAGTAGCTGAGCGGCGGATTGTGTTGCTTTTTCACCGACTTCAAAATAATTGAAATATGGAGACTTGAACGCGGCACACTGCTGTTTGGGGGTGTTCGTTGAGTTCACTTAATTGAGGTCCGTTCACACTTGACTGTGGCACTAAACAAAATTATTACATAAATACTTATTTTTATAAATGTACGAGCATACATATTGTTACGAATTATTCAATCCCACACCAAATAGGGTTCGCACCACTGGGTTACGATAAACTACAATTGTCCTTTTTATCCGAATAAGAACACACACACTTTTATTTCTCTCACCACAGATCAATTATCTGTGCAGCTTCACCACTTTTATTTATTATCCAATACCACTTTATCTTTATTTCACAAACAAACCTTTAATGAGAGCTTTTATTTTCACACTTTTTGATCACACTGACTTGTCACACGCTATTCAACACCACAAACTGAATGAATGTCGAGGGCGAGTGTTCGCGCTTATATAGCTCTCGGTCCACCTTCTCGAACGTTCGCCGTTGGAAGTTCCCCTTCGGAAATCTCTAGAACGCTCTGACAATTCCATTGGAAGTTGACATCATTCCAATCCCCGCTTCCAGAGAGCTTTCGAACTTCGACAGCGAAATTCGAACTTAACCGTCCGTTTGCATCTCCGCAACACTGCCCTCCTCCTAAACTTGTTCGTCCTCGAACAAGTGATTGGATCCTTCTCCGTAATATGGTGCTAACCTCTCTACGTGGACAATTTTATACTTCGCCCGTCTGTTTCCCATCTGCTGTATCCGGTATACCACGTCATTGAGTTTCTTGATGACCTCATATGGTCCGTCCCAGGCTGATTGCAATTTGGGGCACAAGCCTTTTTTCCGTTGTGGGTTGTACAGCAATACCAATTGTCCGGTCTCGAATCCAGAAGTATTCGCCCTCAAGTCGTATCGCGCCTTCATTTTATCGCTGACCAAGTTCAGTCGCTCCCGGATGAACTGATGGATGGAGTTCAGCTGTTCCTTCTTTTTGGTTACGAAGTCCTCCCTGCCGCTAGTTGTCGGTAGTAGCACGCCGAACTTCAAGTCCGATGGAAGTCGGAGATCAGTTCCAAAAATGGCTTCGGCGGGTGTTGTTGCCGTTGAATTGTGCTGTGCCGAATGGTATGCCATTAAAAAAGGGGAAGATCTTCATCCCAATCCTTCTGATCTCCGACGACGACTTTTCTCAGGTATCCCTCCATCGTCCGGTTGAACCTTTCGACCATGCCATCAGATTGTGGATGTAATGGTGTTGTCCGCGTCTTTCTGATACCTAGCATGTCACAGAGTTCTTTGAACACCGACGACTCGAAGTTCCTTCCTTGGTCTGAGTGCAGTTCCATTGGTACTCCATAACGCGCAACCCAGTTGTTCACGAATGCATCCGAAATGGTTTTGGCTTCCTGGTTCGGGATGCAAAACACCTCAGGCCACTTGCTGAAGTAATCGATCACCACCAGCGCGTATTTGTTTCCAGCGTTGCTCGTTGGGAATGGGCCTGCGATGTCCATTGCGATACGTTCGAACGGTGCTCCAACATTGTACTGCTGTATATTTCCTCAAGTTTTCCTTACTGGACCCTTTGCCTTCGCACACTGTTCACACCTGCGAATGAAGTGCGAGTCGGACTCGCGCACGAAGGGTTCCGTATCATCTGTAGACATAAATATGAAAGAGACTATGTATGTTACCTCATCAAATGACAGATCTTGGTTGCAGGCAGGATTTTTTGGATGAAAATCATGTGTGTTGTATGGGAGCCCCCCTTAATATTAATTTTGTTCTGTTTTTAGTATTTGTCGTGGTAGCGGCAACAGAAATACATCATCTGTGAACATTTCAACTGTCTAAATATCACGGTTCATGAGATACAGCCTGGTGACAGACGGACGGACGGACAGCGAAGTCTTAGTAATAGGGTTCCGTTTTACCTTTGGGTACAATTGTTGTTATGTTGTTATTGGTGCTGCTGCTGATTGACATCTCTCGGCAATGGCATTAAGGTTTCCTTCGTTCGCAATCTTCAAACTTATACAAATAAATAAATTAAAAAAAATAAATATAATAGCAGCCATTGAATGTATGTACATGGTCTTTATGAACGGCATGTTAGAATATTTTGATTTTCAAATCATTGATGGGTAAGTGCGTGTTCACATTGGTGGAAGCGCACCAAACTGCCTGAAAGAGAGGGAACGATTTTTAATAAGTGGAAACGAGAAGGGTTGCTTGCACCGAAAATCCATCTTCAAACTGGATTTTCGGGTGAAGCAAACCGTTCCATTCTAAATTCATTCCATTTTTGACAGCTTTTCTTCGTTTATTCGTGACTGTTGGACATAAACAAGTTGATTTGGTTTGTGAAGATAACCCGATTCATGCGTTCCACTTGTCGAAAATTCAAGTGTGCTTCCGCCAATGTGAACACTATTTGCCTTCTTGCGCTTGTCCTTCCCGCGACAATGTGAACACGCTCTAAGGCTTTCTTTTTATGATTGCCAGCATTTATTGAAAATGTAGTCTCACCTTAGGCTGGTATATTTGTGAACGTTCCCCAAGTGAGAAGTACAGGTTCTCGGTTCGTCAATGACACCTAATCTGACATCTCCCGACAGCAACTTGTTTTGACGTTTCTCCGCAGCGTTTCTATGATTTCTAGCACGTGTATTCGTATTCATCCAATCTCCTCAAACGAACGTGAATTGCCATCAATAGAATCATGGTAATCGTGGAGAAGAGTTTCCCACGTGGTGGTGTCGTCCAACCATCAAAATCCGCTGAAAAATCGGAGAAAATCGTAAGCTCTTCATCCTAATTCGCCAAGTCAACGGATGAATCAGTAACACATTGTTTTACAGATCTTTGGAGCCACACAGAGGAAGAAGAAATCCGCATCCAAACAAACTGCTACTAAGCACAAGGATGAACCACATGAAGATGACGAAGAGCAAGTCAAGGTGACGTCCACTGTTCCCGTGAGCTATTTGACGGTCCAGGATGGAATGATTATTATGGGAATCGTGAGGTTCGTAGACCAAATTTGTGTAAAAATCGCCCTGCCGGGCCGAATGTCAGTCAAGGTTTTGGCGCTTGGTATTTCTGATTCATATACGAAGACTGTAAGTGACTTTGTCCGAAACCCAAACGTGGAGAACTATAAACCGCTCACAGAGATGTATCATGTGGGCAAAATAGTGTATGGCAAAGTGACGGACGTAAAACAACAGGAGAATGGGTATTCTGAGGTTGAGTTCTCTTTGAAACCAAGTGATGTGCACTCGGACCTTGTTCATAGCAACGTTAAGAAGGGATTTGTGTTCAATGGTGCCATTGAGGAGGTCCAAGAGCATGGTTATATCATTGAGACTGGTATAAAGGGCTTACGATGCTTCTTACCGATTGAAAAATCTCAACCTGGACACGCAGTCGGGGAGTTAGTGTTCATGAAAGTCGAAGAATTGAAGCAGCAATCGACGACGACGAGCATTGTTCGCTGCAAGGAAGTGAAGCAGAAGCAGCTAAAGGTAAAGGATCAGATTGATCCGAATTTGGATTACCTACTACCGGGCGCGATTGTGAGTTTCACAGTGACCAAGCATCTGAAAGATGGACTTCAGGGAACGATCATGAACGGCGCGTTCACTGGTTTTGTGAATGAGCACAACTTACAAGAAGTGCTGGCTTCAGTGGAAGATGTTCAGCTTAATTCCACTGTGAACGCTCGAATATTGTACGTAGCGCCGCTGACCAAATTTGTCTCTTTGTCACTGAACCTGTTTGACTCCGACGAGCAGGCTGGGGTGTATAAGCGGGGAGACATTGTTGAGAAGGCAGCTGCCCATCACATTGGGAGCGGTGGAGTCGTGATGGTTCTAAACAATCAGTACAAGGGCATCATCTCGCTTAGGGCGCTTAAGATCAATCTGTCCGGCAACTATGACATGGACTACATCTTGAGTAAGTATACGAGAAAGTCTAAACATTCGGTGAGGATATTGGATTACGACCCGGTCGGAAGGTTTTACGTTTGTACGGATGATCCAGCTACGGTGAATGAAAAGATATTCACCGTGGACGCCCTGACACCGGGGGATGTAATCACGACTACTGTGGTAGGGAAGGACAAGAAGATTGGAGGATACGCGTTGCAGGTCGGCAAAGTCCATGGTGAGTAATACTAATACATTTAGAAATTGGAGGCATTTAATGACTCCTTCTTTTCAGCTGCAATCGAAGGCATCTTCCTCTCATCGAGCAGCGTCGGATTAACAGAAAAGTCCAAGCTCAAGTGTCGCATAGTCGCGCTAAATCCAGAACGAAATCTCGCCTACGTCACCAATCTTCCTGAGTACATGTCAAAAAATGCCAAAATCCTGACATCCATTGAACAGGCCAAGGTGAATGCCACCTTCCTCGGTACCATAGTTAAGTGTGACGAGCGTCTAGTGCTCGTCAAATTCTTCAACAATATCAAGGGCGTTCTATACCGCTCCAAAGTGAGTGATATCACCAATTTCTACGAAGGTCAGACAATGCCATTCCAAATCATCTCGAACAAGGAAGATAACCTCGTCCTAGGCATGCCCGAGGAAAATTTCGAGATTGGCGAATTTTGTCTGGCCAAAGTAGCACATGTCCTAGAGTCAGGACTCGAAATTCTCGTCGAAAGTAAGCAGGAAGACAGCTACAGCCTAAGGGCGATCATTCCAGACCGATTGATATCTGAGTTTCCAGATTTATCAGCTGCGAAACTGACCACCTACAGCATCGACCAACAGATCACGGCGTGCTGTATTGCAAAAAATATATTCAGCATCCGCGATGCTCCGTATTTCGAAGAGGGTGTAGTGGATTGGAAGCACATCCAAGAAGGCGATGTACTCCGCTCGTTCGTCAAGAACGTCGAAGACGATGTTATTGAAATTCATGTTCCGATCAAGGGATACAAGCAATTCGTCAAGCTTCATCGCAAAATGCTGGTCATGGAAACTATAAGTCCAACGAAGGTCACCCTAGTTCCCGAACAGGTGGTCTATGTGAAGATCTTGACCAAAGAGACAAACACAAAGACCATAGCGGTGTCAGCAAAGCTCTCGGATGTGTGGGATGGTGACCTATCGAAAACGGGAGAATATTTTGAGAAATACTTGCGCGAGGTTCGCGGGATCCGGAAGGCACTCAAGAGTAAAGGAAAGGCGATTGCTAAACTCGCTGTTGGCGAGAAGATTTCCGCTAGTTTCTTTGATGTCAACGAGCAAACAGGCGATTGGATTGTCGAGATCGAGGGCCATAAAATCACTGGTCTGATCAGAAAACATCTCCTGGGGAAGAAGAAAGCTCCAGCAAAGGGTACAACCATTGAATGTGTCATTCTCTGGGTGGATTACCAGTACGAGGTTGCCTATGTAACCAGCAATCCTGGGGATATAAGTAGGATCACAAGCGATAAACGAATTCCATCGAATCTAATCGGAAAAGGTGGCATCAATGGGAGAGTCCTTCTGAAAACCGAGGGCGGTTTGGTTTGCTCATTGAAGAAAGGCACCAATCCACTTGTTTATATCCCCACACGGCTGCACTATAACGATTTCGAGGAAGCAAGTACGTCTAAAGTGAAGGAAGGTGATTTCTGCAAACTGTGCTTTATCCACGAGCGTCTGCCTATCGCAGTGCTGGAAGAGACAAACAAGCTTTGGCACGACATGCAGAGGAACAAACGGAAGTTAGAAGAAAAACTAAAGGAAGCACCGCCAAAGAAGAAGGTCAAGGTTTCTACAAAACCATCAAAACCGGTAGAAAAGAAAGAAGCCAAAGAAGTACCAATGTTCTATGAGGATAATGTTCCAACGGCTATTGAATCGGAGTCCGACTCGGAAACTGCACCACCAAAGCGTAAGCGAACCCTTGAGGAATCACGATCACCACTACAAATTAAGCGAACTCCAGGGCAGACTCCTAGCAACACGTTAAAGGCAGAACTACCTGGAGCGACGAATTTCTGGTCAACGGACCTAAGCACCTTGTCAGCGGACAAAACAGCCGATAGCAGTAGTGACGACGACGAGAATCCACAACCGGACGAAAACACTAAGAAGAAAAAGAAACAAACAACGGCAGAGAAGTACAAAGTCGCTCGGGAGGAGGAAGCTCGTCTGCGTGAGATCGAAGAGAAATACGCAAATCCCGACATATTGCCAGAGACTACGGATCAGTTTGATCGTTTAGTCCTTTCTGAGCCGAATAGCAGTAAGAATTGGATCAACTATATGGTATTCCACCTGCAAGCCATGGAGATCGATAAGGCACGAGCGGTGGCAAGACGATCCCTCAAATCAATTACGTTCAGGGAGAGCGAGGAGCTGATGAACATTTGGGTTGCTTTGCTGAATCTCGAACTACGTTATGGTACGAAGGAAAGCTTCGATGAGGTTTTGAAGGAATCGCTGCTGTCCAACGATCAATTTAACATCTACATGCGAGTTCTGGAGATTCTCAGCGAAGCAAATAAGACGCAAGAGCTGGTGGAGTTGATCGGCGTGGTAACAAAGAAATTCAAAGAAAAACTGGAAATGTGGAAATGCTGCGCGATAGCATTCTACAAAGCTGGCATTCACGACCGGGCGCAGCAGATGATGCACAAGGCGTTGGCTGTGCTCCCAGAAAGAGAACGTAAGCTCCTCATTTCTATCACTCATAGGTGGAGTGTCAATCAATTTGTTTCCCCTTTCTATTACAGATGTTAACACAATTGTCGCGTTTGCCAATCTAACGCACAAGTACTCGAAGATGCCAGAAACCGCCCACACCCTCTTGGATCAGGTCGTTACATCATATCCGAAACGAGTTGACGTATGGTCACAGCTCATTGACATGCTAGTAAAGGACAACCAGATCGAATCAGCAAGGTAAGGTCTTCATGAGCTTTTCCTTAAAACGTTTCTGGTCTTATGTAGAAGTTTCTTTTGAATAGACGAACGCTGGAGAGGGCCATCATCCAAAAAATCCCACTGAAGAAGATGCGAACGATATTCAAAAAGTTCTTGGAATTCGAAGAGCGCTACGGGACGCCGAATGATGTCGAAAAGGTTAAAGCGCTGGCAGCAGATTACGTGAAGAACAACGCATCGTAGGAAGGATTAGCGGGGTTTTCGACCACTTGGTCTTCAGTTGTCGTATTGCTGTTGCACTGAATAAAGCTTGACAGAATGCAAAAAAGAAAATTGTTCTTTAAGGTGTTCGTCTTGAACGGAATACTTCGTTAGATAGGTGAAGTGTGAAAGGTTGCTCATTAATAAAATGCTTTAATCATAATCTGCTCCAAAGCCTGCTAAACTTTTGCCTGATGTCCAGCGGCATTCATCGCTCTAAGTTATGCCGTCCTATGTTGTATCTTGCTAAATTGTATCGTCGGCTGGCAAAAGACTAACAAAGGCCTCGTTAAGGTTAAGGTCCCCTTCCACCTGCGTGCGCCATACACCGTTTGAACAAACGGGACGTAGATAGTGCGCAGAATTTTCCTCTCGAAACGACCAAAGGCATCTTCATCCGCTTTTGTAAAGGTCCAAGCCTCTGCGCCGTGAAGGAGGACTGGGATGATTAAAGACTTACATAGTGTCACCTTGGTTTTCCGAGAGAAGGCTCTACTTCTCAATTGCCTCTTGAGCCCAAAGAAACAGCGGTTGGCAAGAGTGATTCTACGTTTTATCTCAGCGCTGGTGTTGTTCTCGCTGGTCATCAGTGAGCCAAGGTAGACGAATTCCGCCCATGGTGACGTTCTGGCCAATACGTCCGTCTCTTTTAGATGAAAGCACATATTTCGTTTTACCCTCATTAACCTTGAGACCCATCTTTGCCGCTTCTACAAAGGCTGCTTACAAAGGCCTCATTGACGTCTCGCTGTGTCCGTCCAATCACGTCAATGTCGTCGGCGTACGGAAGCAATTGCGTAGACTTGAAATAAATCGTACCTCTTGTGTTGGCCAGTGACTCTTGCACGATCTTTTCAAGCTAGATGTTGAAAAAGTTGCATGACAGCGCGTCACCTTGCCTAAATCCTTTTTTAATATCAAAGGGTTGGTTTGCAGCGGCGGTTTAATGGAGCAGCGAGAATTCTCCATTGACATCCTGCACAGCCGGACGAGTTTGGCAGGGATGTTAAAACTAGACATGGCTTTGTATAGCCTTGAAATCGACGAAGAGGTGGTGAGTGTCGATTTGGTATACCTCGGTCTTCCCCAAGATCTGCCGCAGCGTAAATATTTGGTTTATTGTGGATTTACCTGGCCTGAAACCACACTGATACGAGCCGATCAGGTTATCCACAAACGGTTTCAGGCGTTCACACAATACGGCAGAGAAGATCTTATATGCGATGTTAGGGAGACTTATTCCCCTATAGTTGGCGGAGTTAACTTTCTTATGGACCGGGCAAACGATGCTGAGATCCCATTCGTCGGGCATGCTTTCCTCCGACCATACCTTGCAAATGAGATGGTGCATGCACCTTACCAGCTCATCTCCAGCCGCCTTAACAAGCTCAGCAGACAGGCCGTCTGCGCCCGCGGCTTTATTAGACTTAAGTCTTGATATCGCTATTTTGACTTCGTCTAGGTCGGATGGACTGAATTCTGTTTCATTGTCGTCCATTACGAATGGCTCGTTCTGCCTGACAGCGGTATCTTGTCTATCATCGCCGTTATACAGTCTGCAGAAGTGGTCTTCCCAAATCCTCAGCATCGACTGCGACTCTACTACTAGTTCTCCATTTTCATCCCTGCAGGCCGCCGCTCTGGCTTTGTAGCCATGGCATGTTCGTTTTACTTTATTGTAAAACTTACGGGCGTCATTCCTGCGGAAGCATCTCTCCATCTCCTCGATCTCACGCTTTCCGTGCTCTCTCTTCTTTCTTCTGAAAAGCGTGTGTTCCTCTCTTCTCTTCTGCTCATAGATTTCGCGAGCAGCCTTCATCCGTCGTTGCAGCATGGCTTTATATGCCTCTTGTTTTGCTGCATGGGCTTGTTCGTATTGTTCATCGAACCAGGGGTTTCTAGGTGGTGGCGGTTTGAAACCCAGCCCCTTTGAGACAGCGTCTCTGTCGGCGCTCTGGCAATGCGCCCATTCCTGTTCTATTGTTTGTGCTGTGGGTGGATTTTGAGAGAGCTTGGAGGAGACACGATCGGCAAAGATTCTGGCAGTCTCTTGCGTTGTAGCTTTCCGACGTCAAACTTACGTTGTCCTACTCGACTCCTAAGCATTCTTGATATCCTCATTCGTACCTTGGCTACAACAAGGTAGTGGTCCGAGTCGATGTTGGCCCCTCGGAAGGTTCGTACTTCGAGAATACAGGAGGAGTGTCTGGCGTCGATCGCAATGTGATCAGTCTGGTCGGTGCTCGATTGATAAAAAGACCGCCAGGTACCCTTTTGGATGTTGAGATGGGGGAATCGCGTGCTTGCTACAAGGAGGTTACGCCCCGCTAGGAAATTGATTGGCCTTAGTCCGTTGTCGGATGTGGTGTGATGGAGGCTATGCTTTCCTATGATCGACTCAAATATGTCCTCTTTGCCCAGTTTTGCATTAAAATCTCCTTTTTGTGTCGTAGCTGGACATTGGGCATATGTTCTGTCTAGGAGATCGTAGGATTCTTCTTTGAGTCGATCGTCCTTATCTTCCGTTGGGGCGTAAGCGCATATTAAGCTAATGTTTCCGAATTTAGCTTTGATGCGGATTGTTATGAGGCGTTCGCTTATGTCTCGGAAGCTTAAGACTTTTTGTCGGAGACTTCCTCGAATAACGAATCCGCACCCGAATAGGCGCTGTTTGTTCTCCTTGTAGCAGTTCCCGTAGTAGATGTCGCAGTTTTTCATCCGTTTTTTGCCTGGTCCATCCCATCGCACTTCTTGGAGTGCGGTTATATCTGCTTTATAGCAGTTGAGGGTTTGCTCCAATTGATCGCCTGCACCCGGTCTGTTAAGGGACCTAACATTCCAGGTGCAGACTCTCAAGTCCGTTAGTCGTTTGCAAGGGTCGTCAGCTTTGTATCCGTCCGTATCCGAGGCTTGTTGTTGCTTCGGAACAAGTAGGTTTTTACGTGATAGGGATGTTACCCCTAAGCACAACCCCCAACCTGGAGGGCCAGGTCCCTCTTTCCCCAGGAACAAGGGTTGGGTCGCTGCACACATTGGTTCACTACCTGGCGGGTGCCAGCGTAGCTATCCAGGGGGGGCCACGCGGAGGCTGTGTGTCAACTTGGATTGAGCAGGGTAAGAGATCGAAGCTGGCGTTTGTCATGTTAAACGCGATCACCTTCTTTGCTCTGTTTGCTCGCTCCCTCCCCCCACGAGTGCTGGTCCGCTAAAAAAAAGCTAGAGCGTCTGCAGCCGAGCACCTTGCAGCTCTGTTAGCCAGATCCTACTTCCACCTCTTCGTGGCACCATCTGGAAATTTCTTAACCATGAAGATTACAAACGAAAGAGGACGAATGGCGAGTATCCTGCGCCACAAAACAGGATTACTGTCAGTTGGGCTATGGTCTAGCAAACCGTAACCCGCAAGCCCCACAATTGCTCAGAAACAACCACAAGCCTCGGATAACACGGACCAGATTGTTGTTTTATTTTTATTTAATAGGGGCTAGTGCTACCATTAGCATATGGCACTGCGACCTTTGCAGATCTAGAAGCCGAGGAGCTTCTTACTTACTTATCAGGCCAGCGATCCATGGAGGATCTCAGCTGTCAATTGTTATATTTTGTCCCAGGTGGTGAGCGACGGATTGGTTTTTGCTTGACAGTATGTACTTCGTTTTGTCCTCATTGACCTTAAGACCAACTCGTTTCGCTTGTTCTTCAATCGCCGTGAATGCTTCAATATCATATCCTAGCAGCTGGACGGACTTGTAGAAGATAGTGCCTTCCCTGTTGACGCCTGCCCGTCGCACTATTTGCTCCAGCACCAGGTTGAAGAAGTCACATGACAGCGCATCTCCTTGCCGAAATCCGGTGCATGTTTCGAATGGTTCCAAGGTCCTAGAACCGAGTTGCACGGTGCATCGCGTGTTTTTTAGCGTGGCGCGACACAACTGGATCATTTTAACCGGGATCCAGAATTCGGCCATCGCCCCAAACAGTCCTTCACGATGAACGCTATCGTATGCGGCTTTGAAATCGATGAAAAGGTGGTGTGTATCGATTCGAAACTTGTTGGTCTTTTCCAGGATTTGTCGAAGTGTGAAAATTTGGTCTATAGTTGATTTGCCGGGCCGGAAGCCGCACTGGTAGCTGCCGATTATTGCGGTGCAAAATGGTTTTAGACGTTCACACAATACGCTGGACAGGATCTTGTATGCGACATTGAGCAGGGATATACCTCTATAGTTCTTGCAAGAGGTAGGATCGCCTTTTTTGTGGATGGGGCATATGGAGCTGGTACTCCAGTCGTCGGGCATGCTTTCATCTTCCCAAATTCTGCAGATGATCTGGTGCATGCTCCCTAACAGAACATCACCGCCAGCCTTGAAGAGCTCTGATCGCAAACCATCTGAGCCTGCGGCATTGTTATTCTTCAGCTTCTGAATAGCTGTGCCGACTTCTTCGATGCTGGGTGGGAGGACTATTTTAGCGGCTGGAGTTGGTATTTCCTCGGTCCCTACCACTCTCTCTTGGTCATGCTTGTTAAGCAGCTGCTGGAAGTGCTGCTTAAATACATCCACTATTCCCTGCGGGTCGGTGACAAGATTACCCTCGCAGTTTCGAAGAGCCAGGGTGCCCTTTTTGAAGCCTCCTGCAAGGCCTTTGGCTTTCTTGTAAAAGGCTCGTATTTTATGTTTATCCCTAGACTCCTCGATATCCTTGAGCTGGGAGGCTGCGAAGATTCTTTTCTTTTGTCGCAGTAGTTTTTTCTCCTCCCTTCTTCTGGCTCGGTACTCTTCTTGCGCTGCCCTGGTTTTCCTCTGCAGCGCCTTTTGGTACGCCTCGTCGGTTGCTGCCTTTTTCTGCTCACACTCGTCATCATACCACGGATTTCTTGTCGGGGGTGGTACGTACCCTAAGGTGGTTTCGGCTACTTCCTGAATGGCTGAGCGGCAATTCATCCACATATTATTGGCATATGTGTTCGACGTAGGCATACCGTAGAGTCTTTCGCTCAGCTGCTCCCTGTAGACTCTGGCAACCTCCGGTGTGCTCAGGCGCCCAATGTCGAACCTCCTCCTGATGGGCTGGTGCAGCTTTCTGACATTGGACAGTCGAGCTCTGAATCTTGCTGCTACGAAGAAGTGGTCAGAGTCGACATTTGCCCCTCTGAATGTTCGCACATCCAGGATGTTTGACGAGTGCCTTGCGTCAATGAGCACATGGTCGATTTGGTTGGCGGTCCGACCGTTCGGAGATCGCCAGGTTGCTGTGTGGATTCGCTTACGAGGGAATCTTGTGCTACTTATCACCGCATTACGAGCTGTCGCAAAGTCCTTGAGTCGGAAGCCGTTATCTGTTGTTGTATCGTGGAGGCTGTGCTTTCCGATCACTCCGCCAAGAGTGTTCTCCTTACCGATTTTGGCGTGGCGTTGAAGTCCCCGAGCACGATTTTAACATAGTACTCCGGACAAGCTCCGGGAGTGTACAGGGTTTTGACATTCCAGGAGCATACTCGCAAATCGTGTTCCTTTTTCGTGCGTTGTCGTCGTCGAGTATCCGTCCGTGTTTCCGAGGCGTCTTGCTCATTCATAACTTTAAGTTTTTTTTTTACGTGGGCGGATCGTTAGCCCGCCGCACAACCGCCATTCTGCTCGGGGTTTTGTCGCTGCATACGTTTGTTCACCTCCCAACGATTGTTGAAGAGGCTAGCCAGAGGGCGCCGCGAGCTGTTGGAAATAGTCGCCATTCTTCCTCTACATGCGATGGAACAGTTGGAATTTGCTCACATTTTTCGGATATGTGTCGTGCGAAGTGTTGCCGCCCCTCACGGTGGGAAGTATCTCCCACAAAACCTTAATCATCCCGGTCCTCCTCTACGGCGCTGAAGCTTGGACTTTATCAAAAGCGGATGAAGAGGCTCTTGGACGTTTCGAGACGAAAATTCTGCGTGCAATCTTTGGTCCCGTTTGTGTAAACGGAGAGTGGAGAAGGAGAGTCAACCAAGAATTGTACGGGCTGCACAGCGACATCGGCCTAGTTAAACGTCTTCGTATCCAACGTCTAAGATGGCTGGGTCATGTAGAGTTAATGGACATCACTGCTCCAGCCCGAAGAGTCTTCGAGACCAACCCCGAGGGACGACCGCATCTAAGGTGGCGCGCACAGGTGGAAAGGGACCTCAACCATCTGGGCGTGCGGCTTTGGAAGCGGCTGGCAAAAATCGTGTCGGCTGGAGAGGCTTGTTCGTTAAGGCCCTGGTTCACCCCAAACTGTAGCGCCATCTAAGTAAGTAAGCGATCCGGTGCTTTCTACCTAACGCCCAATCCAATATGGCGTAGATGTGGGTTTCAAAAACCCTAACGAAAACAAATTACAGGCAGGTGTAGTCCGTTTCCTTACGAGTGGCGTAGTATTTCGCTTATAGACAGGAGCACCAAGTTGTGATGTGATCCCACGATCCCACGATTAGCGGGATATTATTCTCCTTTTCCCACGCGCCTACGTACTAAACCACACCTCTGCACACTTCAACCACTCTCCCCGCCGGACTGCCGTTAGGTATTACTTCGCTGGTTAGCGATTTACGCTGTATCTCAAGTAGAAGCCTCTTGGGTTCTTCTTTCTGCTTCGGCTTGCCGCAGCTTTATTTGTACTGATGCAATGTACGAGCATGTTTGGTTCCAATTTTCCACCGAGTTCATCATATAGGGGACCAAGTTTTCAGGACTCGGTACATTTAGCCTTTGCCTGTCCTGCATAAAGCGACTACAATAGAAAACTGTGTGTTCTGCGTCCTCCTCGGAATTTGGGCATTGTGGACAAAAGGGCGAGCTATCATATCCAAATCTATGCAGATACTTTCGATAGCCACAATGTCCAGACAAGAACTGCGAAAGATGATAATTGCAGTCTCCTGTCGGTCTTGATGTCCATGTTTCGATGACGGGAATGAGCCTGTGCGTCCATCTTCCTTTTGTGGAAGTGTCCCATCTGACTTGCCACATT
Source organism: Eumerus sabulonum (assembly GCA_951905685.1). NCBI lineage: Eukaryota > Metazoa > Arthropoda > Insecta > Diptera > Syrphidae > Eumerus > Eumerus sabulonum. Next base: position 16,973,492 of record OX645060.1, read on the forward strand.
GCCATGGATTCTGCCCGTTCTTCTGCTATTATAAGCCTGGTCTGTTGCCGGTCTGGTGTTCGCCTGTGGTATATCCTTTTGAGCTCGTCTGCCAATATATCGATGGGTAGCATTCCTGTTATCACGAACGCTGCGTCATCTGATATGGTCCTGAACCCGCAGATTACTCTTATTGCGCACAGTCGATAGACTGAATCCAATTTCCGCCTTAGTCCTTTTACTGCAAGGGCTTCCGCCCAAATTGGAGCAGCGTAGAGTAGGACTGAACTGACTACCCGTGAGAGTAGCACTCTGCGTGCATATCCGGGACCGCCTATAATCGGAAGCATTCGCGAAAGAGCTCGTTGTGCGTGTGATGACTCCTCGCTGGCATACAGTATGTGTTCCCTGTAAGAAAGCCTGTTGTCTAGGATGACTCCTAGATACTTGACTGCTTTCTTGGACCTTATCGCCCGATCTCCGACTAAGAAGCTCGCATATTCCACCTTTTTACGGCTGGTTATAATGACAGCCTCCGATTTTTGAGCTGCTAGTTCCAGACCGGCAATCGAGAGCCAATCGATAGCTGCGTTCGCAGTAGCCTCTACTTTTTCTATATGCTTAGCCACTGTGACGATGGCAATATCGTCGGCGAAGCCAATGATTCGTACTCCTTCGGGAAGCGCTAGTCGTAGAACGCCATCGTACATGATGTTCCACAGGAGAGGTCCAAGGACTGATCCTTGAGGGACACCCGCCGTTACTTGGTAGAATTTTACGCCTTCATCGGTATTGTACCTTAACCTCCTGTTGTTAAAGTAGTCGATGACAATCCTTAATAAATAGGAGGGGGTACCCAACCCATGTCAATTCAAGACTTTTGTATATGCGTCCAGCTAACCGCTAACCTTTTTCCTTTGATGGCGTCCGCGGCCAAGTTTACCACTGTTTCTATGGCAGAGGCTTGGATCTTATCGAAAGGCTTTTGGCCCTTCTGCGAGAAAGAACATTGCACAATCATTAGTTTGCGCCGATGGCGAGTGGAAGTGTAGATCCAACTACGAATCGTATAACGACAACAACTTGACAAGGACCTAAATAGCTTTGTCATGTAGAGTAATGGAAGTAACTGACTAAAGATATAGATTTGTACGTAAGGGAAGAGATTGGGGACGGTTATCTGTCACAATCACATAATGCGTACATAAGGGGAAAATCGGTGGATACTGCTCTGCATAGGGTAGTCTCTACGATAGAAAAATCGCTCAGTATCAAGGAATTCACTCTAGGTGCCTTCCTGGACATTGAGGGTGCCTTTAATGACGTTAGTACCGAGGCAATAGTGTCCAGCCTTCATATGGCCCAAATAAACCCGGGTGTATGCAGTTGGATTGGGCAAATGCTGGGTACTCGTATAGTAAATTTGTCGATAGGGAGAGCATGCGGAAGGGTGAGGGTAAATAAAGGTACACCACAAGGTGGCGTTCTGTCACCCCTCCTATGGCTCCTTGTGGTCGACGGAATGGCCAAGACTCTGGAGACGGAGGGTTTTAATGTTACGGCCTACGCCGATGACATTGCCATTTTGGTCTCTGGTCCTCAGCGATAGACTAAGCTATGCACTGACGTTAGTGGATAGCTGGGTCAAGGGGCGAGTTCTGGGAGTAAATCCGGCGAAAACAGAGGTAGTACTCTTTACAAAGAAAAGATCTGTACCAAGATACACCTACCCCCGTATGAATGGTATAGATCTGATCCCTGGAAAATCTGCGAAATATCTGGGCATAATCCTGGACTCCAAACCCAGTAGTAAGACCTATCCTAGTCTATGGCTCGGTTGTCTGGTGGAAGGCGCTTGAGAAAAAGTGTCATCTTCAGAGTGTGTCAAAGGTTCAATGGGCAGGCTGTCTGGCGGTGACGGGATCTATGAGGTCCACACCAACGGCGGCCCTTGAAGTCATGCTGAACCTCCCACCCCTGGACTTGTACTGCGAAAGCGCCGCAACCAGAACTACGCTAAGACTACAGGAATCCGGTCTCTGGAAAAGGAGTCCTCACGGACATGCATCAGTCTTGGATCGATGGGCCGTCTCGAGATTCAGAACCATAACGGACTATGTCACCCGACTTCCTTCCTGGGAGAGGAGATTCTCTATTAGAATTCCCTCCAGGGAGGAATGGACCGGTGATTTGGTACGCACGGAAAGTGAACTGGCACTCTACACCGACGGATCCAAAACGGATGTTGGCACAGGTGCCGGAATCTACTTTGAGTCTCGGGATATGCATCGCTCCTACAGGCTCGATGATGGATGCAGTGTCTTCCAAGCTGAGGTCTTCGCTATCAAGCAGGCGGCGGACCTGATCAGCAAAGAGAATATTACAGCCAGGCAGCCATTAAGGCTCTGCAGGCAGCATGGATAAGATCCAAACTCGTCAAACTCTGCAAGGAGAAGTTAGAAGTGATATCCAATGTAAATGAGGTGACCCTTTGCTGGGTACCTGGTCATATGAATATCTCCGAAAACGAGAGGGCGGACGAGCTGGCTAGGGTGGGATCAGGTGCTAATAATGCGCAGATCTCAGCTGAGGCCAAAGCACCACTCAGTGCGCTCTACAGGGAGATACAGACGGAGCTATTGGTGAAAGCCAATAAGCGATGGTGTCGCTTAGATACATGCGCAACGGCGAAATCGACTTGGCCCGTCTATGATAAGAAAAGAACGGAAAATCTGCTGAAGTTCAATCGTGGGAACATTCGACTGGCAGTCGGTGCCCTCACCGGGCACTGCATGCTATCCTATCATGCAGCTCGACTAGGCCAGCCCTACAATGACTTCTGCAGAAGCTGCAGGGACGAAGAGGAAATTGAGTCCGTTCGTCACCTGCTGTGCGAATGCCCGGCGCTAGTAGGAAGATACTTCCTACTTCCTTTCGGGACTAGAAGAGATAGGTAATGTCGGGCTGAACAGAATACTGGGATTCTTATCCTCGTCTGGCTGGTTCAGCTCGACGGTAAATGCATAGGTATCAACGGGTTAAACAAAACAGGTGGGCACAATGGACTCAACGTAGTCGACGTGAGCCTTGACTTCACGTCAATAGGGCACCCATATACCTAACCTAACCTAACTGACTAAAGATGTTGGTTACGGGTCAAGCTAAGCTTGAACTGTGATTCCATTACGATATTAACCATTTTACGTTGCTTTCAAGAGCCCGTGCAATAGGCTTTTTTGGAAAAAGAGCAGGGGATACACCGGACGCAGCGCACCCAGCAGTGTAGTCACCTTTGCCATCTGCAATAGTTCAAGAGCCAACAGGCCCCCAAGTCGAGCTCCAACTTTGTATAGTATCTCAATTGTGTAGATTTCTAACTGTCTACATGCTAAACGTCCGGCTGTTTGCCAAAATTTATTTCGGAATCATGAATAGCTAAACGTTTTTTCAACTTTTCTTACAAAAAAAAACCAAAAAACAAAAATCAAAACAAAACAGAAAAGCAATATTCTACCAAGCCCTCGTGTATTCCAAATAGCTTCATCGATTCATCTCCTTGCATCCGTCAAACATGTCCTACGAATTCAATCTTAGCCAGAACAACTCCAACCGAATCGTTCGGCCTTCGGTGTCTTCTAGTGCACCCCATTCGGCCGAACGTCCAGAACGTCTACACGAATGGCTACAAATTGAAGAAATCGATAAGCTTTACAAGATTTTCAAACACCATCCAGAGCAACAGCTCAACCACAAAGAATTGCGCCAGGCTCTAGCCAATCTTAATATAACCTTCACAGACGATGAGTTCAATCGATTGTTCTTGAAAATCAATCAGAATAAGGACTTCAAAAGCGACTGGGACGAATTTGTGTCGCATTTGATTTTTGGCTTCCAAGATGACGATCCGAATAGTGAGAAGGAAACGCTGATCTTACCGATCTCAGGGGTGCCCATCAATAAGAAATCCGAACATCGAACGCCAGTCATTTCTATAACACACTTGAAGAGCTACGACAAGGTAATGTGTCTTCAGATTGGCTCAATTCTAAGTTGATTTGATGGCCTATTGTAGAGCGATAAGGAGAAAATCGACGCAAAAGGAATGTATTTGTCCGCGAGTAAGGAGGGATTGGTCAGATTCTGGTCACCAGAGTTGGAACCCGTCCGCAGCGGCGTATCAGAGAGCTGTAAGATGTTTTTTAACCTTCTACTCCCAGTTGTCTGTAACAAGTTTTGCGATAGATTTCCTAAATATGCAAACGTGGATTCTGGCTATTCAGGCTCTTTCCGATGTTGCCATCATTTGCACCTCATCGACCGAACGAGAGCTACGATTCCATGAGACAATGGCATCGACTTTTAGTCTGCGTATTGTAATCCGTAGCATGCCTTTCGCCGTTTATTGCATGGCATACAGGTTCGATGACACCGGGACTGCCTTGTCGAAACTAATCCTCGGCGATAGTGGGGGAAACGTGAGAGTTCTGGAATTTTCTCCCGTCCTTCGTGGGCCATTTCAAAGCAAACCGGGCACGGCACAGGTCGAACTGTTCTGGTCCGATGTGATGAAAGGCAAATATCCATCATTCCGTCCGAGGGAGTTTCTAAACGTCCACACGGAATTGGTCCAGAAGGTTTACTTCTCGTACACGATGAATATCCTCCTCGTGTGCGCTGAGTATCGAAATACGAAAAAGTATCGTGGACGGTGCCCGGGTATGATTGCAATTGATTTTAAGGAATCCACTCAGACGATTTTCCGGATTCCCCTGGTGAGTATGATGGACTTTATATTCTTCTTCCCTCAATGTTGTGTGTCTCCTCACAGGGAGTGACTGGTTTTTACCTCGACGAGACTAATCGTATCTTGGCAACCGGTGGCCCGGACACCTACCTTCGTATCTGGGATCCCTACATCCCGTCCAAGCCATCTGCAATTCTCACCGGACACAACGGTGGCATCATATTCGTCTTCATACAACCCGAAGAGAAAAAGGTTTACAGCATCGACTATCTAAAGGTTATCAAAGTGTGGAACGTTATCGAACAGACCCTCATCCAGACGTTTAGCGATCTAATCCATATGGTCATGAAGAGTGAGAATGAACTCGCTTACTACTACGACAAGCATGCGCGTCTATTGCTCGTCGGCGGTCGACGAATGATATCCATCAAGTGTTGTCCACGTATCCGTATGGATCTTACCGACGGTAATACGCATGCCGCACCCGTCTCTGTGATCCTATACAATAAGCTCTTCAGAAATATCGTCACTTGCGGCCTGGACAGTTACATCATAGTGTGGGATCCATGGACCGGTCGCCGACAGATCATGATCAAGAATTGTCACACACAAATGCTCTTTGGCGGGCAGAAAGATATCGAAATCACGGCCGCATGCTTCGATCCACTCGAGCAGTTTCTACTTACCGGAGCGCGAGATGGTTCGTTGAAAGTATGGAACTACAACAATGCGGTGTGTGTGCGAAATATGAGCATTACGCCGGGCAACGAAGTCACAGCTGTCTCATGGATTGTGGACAGAATATTCGCCGTTGGCTGGGATCGACATGTAACCGAATTCGCAGACGTCGAAGGCAAGGAGTATAGTGATCCGAAGAATTGGCTAACATTCCATAGTGACGATATTACGTGTGCTGATGTGAAACTTGGCGAGGGTCTCGTCACAGGTACGTATTCGGGTGAGTTGATATTCTGGAAACTGGAAACGGGACAGCCATATCGCCGATACAATGTTCGCTTCCCAAAGCAATTCCTTGAGGTTTGTATGTGCTAAAAGGATGACGACGACATAACATGGCTTACTGGCGTCTACTTGTAGTTGATATATAAGAAAGAAGAGGACGATAGGCACGAGGGTAAGTCGGAGAGAATCTCACAGATTCGAATTTCGAAATTGATCCGGCGATCGATATCGTCGCAATCAAGAAGTATGGCCGTTGCGGGTGAGGAGGATGTTGATGATCAATTCGCCGTTGTTGCTGGTTCGCCACTCTCTGTACAGGCGGTTCTCTTCCTGCAGACTAGACCGATGACTAAGGTTCATGGTGCGTTGGTGTGGTTGGTGGACAATTAACCTCGAATGGATTGTTAAACGGATTGTTTGTAGGAAGTCTTTTTGTGGCACTGGACAGTGGAATGGTACAAATGTTTTCGCATCACCAGGGCGGTGGATATATGAAAGAATTCAATGCAGTACAGAAGACTGGAGATTGTGTCCTGACTATGACTACGGATAAGAAAAATCGCTACTTGTTCACGGGCAGTGCCTTTGGGTATATCAAAATTTGGCTGATCCTTAACTATTGGTAAGTACGTTAGTTAGTACGTTGAACTGCAGGCTCAATATCTATCATTTCAGCATTCCAAAGGAGGAGCAGAAGCACGTGAATATGCCGAAACTACGCCTTCAATTCATATTCCTTCGTAAGGAACGATTCATTTCGCGTCCGAAGCGAATTGTACGCTACCAGCCTGAACCCATGCTTTTGAGTTCCTTCAAAGCACACGTCCGGGCCATCACTTCACTGGTCTATGTCAATCAATCGAAAATTATCTTTTCGTAAGTGACAATATGACAACCCCTTACTCCTCATCAGGTTTAGATAACAGATCGTTGTTTTAGGGGAAGTCACGACTATTCCTGTCGGTTGTGGTCACTGGGCGGTCGCTATCTTGGCACTCTCGGTACTCCATTGCCTTGGCTACGTCTGTCACCGCTCGATCCAGTCGATGAAAGCTTAACATATCGTCTACCGCCCGACATACAGAAGGTGGCCAGCTCGACTACACTTAAGGTGCTCAGCGGCGTTTATGTAGATTGCATCAAACAATTCCAAGAGACCCAGAGGATGGAGGAGAAATTCAAAGAGGGCGCCCAATCCGAAGAAGCCAAGGGCAAGCTTTACATCAAACAAATACGTCAGCCTATCCTCGGAAAGCACTTCAAATTGCCTGGCAAAGCAACAATGATCCAACCGCCAGTTCTTGATACAAGTCTCTCCTACATACCGGTCTATTCGCATCTGGAGATATTCGATGCGACGCCAGTTGTGAGACCAGCCACCCCCGAAACCCTAATGAAGACCAAGGAGCTGGAGTTCATGGAATACTTCGAAGAGGAGCAGAAGTAGCTCGTTTTGTTTAGTTTTTCTATTCCTTCTTTGTTTAGTTCACAGATTTATTGCTTTTGCTATTGTCGTTGAACAGAGTCACAAGAGATAAATAAATACAAATCAGTGGTTCCGGCATGCACTGGATATTGAACACAGAATCGATTAGGTACAGTTGGTGGTCGTCTACAGGCGGAATGGGAGAAAATGGAATAAACGGTTGAGCCAAAGCACAAAGATGATGAATAGCAGGAACGATAGAAAGATATAGATTCGAATGCGAATGTAGTGTTTGCTGTTGTTGAGTAGCTCAAGGATTTTGAGGGCTTCTTCTTGGGTTTCCTTGATCGTTCCGGAGTTATCGATGACAAAGTGTGATTGTTCGCACTTTCGTTCGAGTGGCATCTGCGAGGTGATTCGTGCTTTGGCGTCTTCCTCGGTGTATAGGTTACGGTCCATTAGACGCTGCAATTGCTGGTCACTTTCGCTGTGGATGAGAACAGTGGAATGGGTTAGTTGCCGATCAGAAGGCATCTAGAAAGGGGAAAAGAGGAGGAACCTGTTTCGGGTTGTAATAGTTCGCAAACACAAAGCTTCTGAGAGCATTTCACATTCGTGTTGTGCGGCTAAAACGGACTCTCTATACAACTGTACGTCCGAAGTCAGGCTTGAGGGTCAACTGCGCTAAAACAGAGAGAAGCAGGAGACATTCCTACGGACCTCAAGTGATACTGATTGAATTCGAAAGGTTGCTATCATCGATTAGTTTTATCGCACGATTTTGAATGTTGGCAATTGTACTCTAGCATGGTGCGAATATATGCCCTAGGCTGTGTGTATATTGTGGCCAGATCAGGAGGGGATCATTACTTACTTACTTACTTATCAGACCAGCAATCCATAGATGATCTGAGCGTGAGCTATAGCTGCCTTCCATCCTTGACGGTCCGGTGCTTCCAGTTATCAAGACCAATTTGTCTTACATCCGCGATTACTTGGTCTATATACCGGAGATTCGGTCTCCCCCTTCTTGACGAACCAGGAGGCTCGGATTCGAAGACCCTATTAGCTGGAGCGTTGGTGTCCAGTCGACGGATTTTTGCCTTCCGGACTATATCCACATCTTTGTACAGCTCATAGAGTTCCCGGCTCTGTCTTTTCCTCCATTCGCGCTCCTCGCAGACAGGACAGAATACCCGTCGCAGAATTCTTTCAAAGGAGCCAAGGATCAGCTCTGCTGTCCTACTTATCGTCCAGGATAAGAGTCTTGTAAAACATAACCTTGAGAGGGAGCGAGCAAACAGAGCAAAGAAGTTGATCGCGTTTAACATGGCAAACGCCAGCTTCGATCTCTGTCCGTGCTCAATCCAAGTTGACACACACCTCCGCCATGGAAACTCGACTGTGAAATTACGACGCAATAGGATAATGGGCGTCAGTGCGTCAGAAGGCATGTCCATGAGACAGGGTTCGCAGGACAATTCTTGCGCAAGCACACCGTTATTCCTATGCGAGTTGTACCAAAAGCCATTTCTCTTCAGACGAGACATGGCTTTCAGAGCACACTCTCCGATAAATATATCAAGAGGTGGAAGGTTCATCATAACATCGCCCGGCGTGCTGGGGAAAGCCCCCGTGCAGCTGAGACAAACCGTTCTTTGGAGTTTGGTGAAAGAGGCTACGACGTGTTTGCGTTTTAGTCTGTTCCACCAGACAACCGATGCATATGAGATTATAGGTCTTATCATTGCCGTGTAGATCCAGAGGACCTTTGCCGGTGATGAACCCCATGTTTTGCCAAAAGCTCTTTTGCATTGCCAGAAAGCTGACAACGCTAATGAGAGCATCAAGCAGAGAATCGACCACCAAGCACCATAACTGCGGAGACAAGACGCCACCTTGCGGGTAACCCCTGTTTACGCCAGATTTGACACACTGGTCGAGGCCTGCATTAGCGGTCAATGCCCTCTGCATGAGCATTGCCTTGATCCATAGGACTAGTGCTTCATCTACGCCATAATGTCTGGCAGCGTTACACATGCTGTCAAAAGTTGCGTTATCAAAAGCTCCCTCGATGTCGATGAAAATGCCCAGCGCGTACTCTTTCCTTTCGAGCGCGCATTCAATACGCCCAACTAGGTTCTGAAGCGCAGTCTCGCAAGATTTTCCGCGCTGGTAAGCATGTTGCATCTTCGAAAGAGGGTGCATTCGAAGGGCAACCTTGCGCACGTGCAACTCTACCAGTCTCTCCATGCTTTTCCGCAGGAAGGATGTTAGACTGATTGGTCTGAAGCTCTTGGCAAGTGAGTAGTCCTCTTTTCCTATTTTGGGAATGAAGACCACTTTCACTGTGCGCCAAGGAATGGGTATGTGAGCAAGTGCTAGACTAGCAGTGAAAATTCTTTTCAAGGTAGGAAGCAGCTGCTTTATACCTTTTTGCAGCATAACAGAATATATCCCGTCGGTGCCCGGCGATTTGAAGCCATTGAAGGATGCCACAGCAAATGGCTTCGATCGTAACCACGCGCGACGCAATATACCAGATACGCCGAGTTGTTTTCATCGTTTCAGTTGCAGTTTCCCTTGAAGGAGTGTGCAACGAGCCGATGTCGATCTGATTTCCCGGGAAATGAGTCTCAAACAGTAAACTAAGAGTTTCCGTACCCAGTCCGTCCGTCTCGGATTCCGTCTAGGTTGCAACGAAGAGATCCAACAACTTAATCGGAGTTCGATATCCGGAAAGAAAAAAGTGGTCCCGACAAGTGCGTGCCCGCAGGGGCTACGTGAACTTGATGAGTCTTTTGCAAACAATTAAAATTGAATTACCTTAAACTAAAAGACCATTGCAGCGTCTTGCGGGCCGAGCTGCTAGCAATAAACGAAGTCCTGTCTTGGCTAAAGTGGAACGTGATATCTGTAACAGATATCCGAATCTTCACTGACAGCCAAGCTGTCCTGAAATCGCTGGAGTCTTATGCCTACACATCCAAGGCAAGCCTCGACTGTCGCCTATTTTTTAACGAGATTGGCGAACATGCTCGCCAGACAAGGAACGACCGACGCAACGAACTAACCTGCCATACGCTAGTACACCACTAGCAACCATTAAACTAGAGGTAACGAATCAAGCCATGACTGAGACGAATCTGAGATGGACCCAAGGGCATACCTGCCTAATCCACCAGACAAGTCTGGCCACGACTTGAGCGACAGCGCACCATGGGACTAATCTCCCTAAAACGAATCGACATCAGCATAATCGTTGGTGTCATCACTGGTCACTGTCTTATTGGTAGTCATCCACAAAGATTAGGGTAAGTATCAAATGACTTCGTCCATTCAACACCTGCTCTGTGCCTGTACTCCCCTCCGCGCGAAAGCTGCTTATTACCTACCTACCTAACACCCGAGTTGACCCTGGCTTAGTGTACCCTTACATCGATAAAGGAAGCTCCTCTGGAAATAATGATGATTGGTCAAAGGAGCAAAAGTTCTTTCAATTGCTCGATATCATTGCGTCACAGAAACCGAGGTCCTCATCTAATCCCTGCCCTAATCAAAACACACATAATCAACTCCAAAGATTAGATTGTTGCTTCACAACTGTTTGTCTTAGCAGACTATTAGCGAGTTTGAAGCATAAGTGCGCAAGTTCTCCATCATCCCTGCATGCAACCTTGTTACTACCTAAACACCCTCAAGACATCCAGCCACATATGCCTTATTTCGGCTCGTTAGAGGCACTTAATCAAAGCTAAACCTACTCACAGGTTAATCGACCAGCCTGTCCTTCTCAGTGTTTACGTAAACCCAAGCTTTCATTTCGCCCACATCCATTACTCATACTACTCACCATGTCACAGTAATTATCTTGTGGATGTAATTAATTAGAATGCCAGTCTCGAAGAGCAGCGGTAGATCTAGCACGATATAATGTGCTCCAGACATTAGATGCTTAATTACTTGCAATACGATGGTCTTGTGGATGCGCGGATGTGTGATTTCATTCAATCTGCCTCGTTTCTCCTTGTCGCTGAATATGACTTTGGCTAATGCTTCGCGATTTAGCTCGCGCGACGGTAGGAATACCTCGTCACCGAATGCATCTTTGATGTCGCGCCAGGCTGGTTTTCCCGGTTCTACGACTGTAAACGAGAGCAATTGATCGATTTTGTTGTGAACCAATTGGTCGATGGGTGAACTTACTTTCTCGTGCGATTTTGTCTGCGTCGACGATTGGAATGCCATTTTGACGGAATACATCTGTTACGGTGCTCTTACCAGTGGCTATCCCACCTGTGATTGCAACTAGAAACATTTTTTCTCGTTTTTTTTTAAGTGATTGCTCAAAGGGGATTGCCTGGATCTGGTCTGAATTGGTTTGTTGATGAAAAAATTGAAATTACTCGAAAACGACTATGGGCAGGTGACAGTTGAGTTGACTGATTCGCTGTCAGCTGATTGCTGTAACGTAACGTGTATGGCTGTGAGTATTTATAACAGTAGGACAGAACTGTGGCGACAGTGTATCGCCAGTTGCGCCTCTGCCGGTGAACAGCTGGAAGCTCGAACGTATCAACCACCAACCCTTAACGAACAAAGAAATAAAATTCAAATAAAGAAAAACGACCACTCGGTGTCAGCTACTTTCAGTTCTTTCGTGATTCTGTAAATTAAATGTAAAAAGTTACTAATAAATCTTGTTGTAGTGTTAACTCATAAACTACGTTCTTTGTCGTTTGTTTCCTTTGTGCTTTTGGTGACGTTTAGCTTTTAAGCAGTTAGTGTCAAACACAGACACTACATTGGTGACCCCGACGTGATCGTGAGTAAATTTTTTTTATATAACCAGTTATGACTAGCAGAACACCTACCAAAAGTACCCATACACTGGGGGCTACTCCAGAGGACAACACCAACGACGTCAACAACCAAAGTCTGCTGGACATGGACAATCACCCACTTCAGGACGCACACACCACCATCGCGAATCCTGAGGACGTGCTACCAGGGCAGGGATACAAACCTTTCCCTTCCACATCTACATACCACTCTCTCACAAGCACCCTACAACCACAGGAGCACCCATATGCTGTAAATCTGCATTTACCCCAATTTACTCCAGAGACCCCAGAACTTTGGGTTGCGATTGCTGAGGCAGATTTTGCAGCCAACCGAATCACCAGCGATCCCCAACGATACACTCATTTATTAAAATCATTACCATCAGCAATAGCCATCCAATTGATCGACATTATCAACAACCCTCCAATACGAAATAAATACAACAACTTGAAAACGGTCGTTCTTCAGCGTTTTTCGGAATCGCGACAGAAACAAATCCAAAAACTGCTCTGCGAAAAGGTCCTGGGCGACAAAAAACCTTCCCAACTTCTCAGGGAAATGCGAGAACTCGCCAAGAATGCTGTTACGGACGAGGTGTTGCAACAACTCTGGACGGAACGAATGCCGGAAAGGATTCGTCCACTGCTGGTCGTGTCCGACAATCTACAAGACCTGAATGCACTCGCAGACACTGCAGACCGCATCATGGATGCTCTCAACAGTGTCTCCATCATGGCCATACACAACAAAGATCTTACGCTGTCCAAAATCCCAAAACCCTCTCCATTCGAAAAAAACTCACTTGGAATGACAATTGCTAGAGATGCAATTAACTCTGCAAAATTGCCAACGTGAGATTCAAAACCTCCACTCTCATCAACAACCTCAGAGTCGCACTCCAACAACAACATCAACACTTGCCGTACATGATGCTACCACAACAGACGCAGCAACTCCATCAGCAATGTCCACATACCAACCGCCATAGAACCAGATCCACCACTCCCAACCGCAACAATGGTACCAGCTACTACCACAGCAGATGGGGAAAGGATGCCCGAAACTGCACGCAACCGTGCAAATACACAACCGAAATGTCCAACCAGGGAAACTAAGTGCGCTGTCATCGACCGCGGCAGTAGTTGATGACAGCATACACCTCAACTCAAAAGGAAATCCGACTCCACATCCACGACTCCTCCACAAATCAAACATTTTTAATAGACTGAGGCTCCGTCGCGTCCATAGTCCCAGTGACACTTTTCAAGATCAAACCGGAAAGGACCCACTCCAACCCTACGCGGCGAATTCATCCCCAATCAACACTTACGGCGTCAGAAAACTCAGACTAGACCTCAACCTCCGACGATGCTTTTCATGGACTTTTATTGTTGCAGACATTGCAACTGCAATAATTGGAGCAGACTTCCTCGCCCACTTCAATCTGCTGTTGGACTTGAAAAACCAACGTCTAATAGACCCTCTCACATCCCTTTCAACCAAAGGCGAAGTTCTCTCCACGGATATTTTCAATATATCAACAATCAACACATCAGTCCCAGAAACTTACGCTAAACTCCTCAAAGAATACATACATCTAAATAACCAAACATGGAAAACATCCACTACGCTCATCGTATCACCACAAAAGGTCCACCAGTGGCAGCACGCTTCTACAAGCTCGCAGGAGAAAAGGCTTCCGTAGCAAAAAGGCAAATAGCCGATATGCTGGAAGAAGGGACTATCAGATCTTCCAGAAGCCCCTACACCAGCCCTATACTCCTAACCAAAAAGAAGAATGGCGAATGGCGTCTCTGCGGCGACTACAGGAGACTAAACTCCATCACCGAACCGGACAAATATGCACCCCCACTCATCCAAGACCTTTTTCCCCGCTTGTACGGTGCCAGCGTATTTAGCAAACTCGACCTGGACAGAGCCTATCATCAAGTCCCAATGCATCCAGACGACATCCACAAAACTGCCATTATAACACCCTGGGGCCTATTTGAATACATGGTGATGCCATTTGGACTCAGGAATGCCACGCAAACCTTTCAAAGATTTATGGACGCCATCTTCCGAGACCTGGACTTTGTCTTTGTGTATATTGATGATATACTAATCATGTCACAAGACAAAGTGCAGCACCAGAGGCATCTCGGCATAGTCTTCAAAAGGCTAAGAAATCTCTCACTGAGCATCAACACCAAAAAGAGCGTTTTTGGCCAAGATGAAATCAACTTTCTCGGCTACACCATCAATGCTCAGGGATATGCACCATCCAGTGAATGAGTCGATGTCATCCTCGATTTCAAGAAACCCGAGACCATAGAAGAGTTAAGGCGTTTTCAGGAACTGCATTCCAAACGCAGCAGAATCACAAGCTCCACTCAACAACTACCTAAAACATTCAATAAAAAAGGACAAAACACAAATCATCTGGACAGAGGAAGCAACACAAGCCTTCCAGGAGTGCAAGAAACAAATAGCCAGCTCAACACTCCTCACATTTCCTTCTCCAGACTCCAATATGCATCTCACGACGGACGCTTCATCCACTGCCATTGGAGCTAAGCTGGAGGAACAGTAACACTGTTGGGAGTATTTCGACCCAAGGTTTTGGAGAACACATTAGTGCTGCTTTCAGGGTTCTGTGTATGCGCTCGACTATACCGTTAGATTGTGGATGGTATAGTGTCGTTCTGGTCTTCTTTGCTCCAACGAGATTGGTGAGAGCTTGGAAGAGAGCTGATTCGAACTGGGTGCCCTGGTCGGAGGTTATTGTGACAGGAGACCCATAATGAGATATCAAATGGTTGAATACTGTTGTTGCGACTGTGTCAGCGGTCATGTCTTTGATCGGAACTGCAACTGGCCATCTCGAAAAGCGGTCGGTCATTGTGAGACAGTATTGGTACCCATGAGTTAATGGTAGGAAAATGATGTCTATGTGGAGATGGTTGAATCGGGAGTCTGGAACTGAAATGTGGTCATGTTGAAGTTTGGTCTGGCGGTGTACCTTGGCTCTCTGGCAGGCTAAGCACTCTCGAGACCATTGTGATGCGTCCTTTCGGATTCCGGGCCAGGTGTATTTTTCTCTTAATAGGCGTGAGGTTGTTCTGCCACTGGGATGTGCGATATCATGGATGGTTTTAAATGCTGTTCGCCTTAATGATGCTGGAATGTATGGTCTGACGTTGCCTTGGGATATGTCGCAGTAAATGTTGATACCTGGTTCAGCCTGGAGTTCTTGCAGATGGAGTGAGGATGGGTTCCGTATTAAGTCTTGTAGATGGTCATCTTTTAATTGTTCGTCTCTGATGTTTCTTGGACTTAGTATGGTCGGCATGCTTATTGTGTTGATCCCGGATAAGGCATCTGCTACGACATTATCTTCACCCTTTGCATGGACTATGTCTGTTGTAAATTGGAGATATAGTCTAGCTGGCGGATTCTGCGATCAGGAGCCTTTTCGTGTTTTTGCTTGAATGCATATGTTAGTGGCAGTCTAAAAGGTGATGAAAGAACTTGATGGAGGCGAATATGGTAAGTAGTTCGCGATCGGAAGTGCAGTAGCCCTGTTCAGAGGGACTGAGCTTACGGGAGAAGAATCCAAGCGGTTCCCAGGTATCGCCAATAAGTTGCTC
This sequence comes from Eumerus sabulonum, assembly GCA_951905685.1. Lineage (NCBI taxonomy): Eukaryota > Metazoa > Arthropoda > Insecta > Diptera > Syrphidae > Eumerus > Eumerus sabulonum. The sequence continues at coordinate 16,989,099 of OX645060.1, forward strand.
CAGCTTAGTTCCAATGGCAGTGGATGAAGCGTCCGTCGTGAGATGCATATTGGAGTCTGGAGAAGGAAATGTGAGGAGTGTTGAGCTGGCTATTTGTTTCTTGCACTCCTGGAAGGCTTGTGTTGCTTCCTCTGTCCAGATGATTTGTGTTTTGTCCTTTTTTATTGAATGTTTTAGGTAGTTGTTGAGTGGAGCTTGTAATTCTGCTGCGTTTGAAATGCAGTGCCTGAAAACGCCTTAACTCTTCTATGGTCTCGGGTTTCTTGGAATCGAGGATGACATCGACTCGTTCACTGGATGGTGCATATCCCTGAGCATTGAGGGTGTAGCCGAGAAAGTTGATTTCATCTTGGCCAAAAGCGCACTTTTTGGTGTTGATGCCCAGTGAGAAATTTGTTAGCCTTTCAAAGACTATGCCGAGATGCCTCTGGTGCTGCACTTTGTCTTGTGACATGATTAGTATATCATCAATATACACAAAGACAAAGTCCAGGTCTCGGAAGATGGAGTCCATAAATCTTTGAAAGGTTTGCGTGGCATTCCTGAGTCCAAATGGCATCACCATGTATTCAAATAGGCCCCAGGGTGTTATAATGGCCGTTTTGTGGATGTCGTCTGGATGCATTGGGACTTGATGATAGGCTCTGTCCACGTCGAGTTTGGTGAATACGCTGGCAGGGTGCATATTTGTCCGGTTCGGTGATGGAATTTAGTCTCCTGTAGTCGCCGCAGAGACGCCATTCGCCATTCTTCTTTTTGGTTAGGAGTATAGGGCTTGCGTAGGGGTTTCTGGAAGGTCTGATAGTCCCTTCTTCAAGCATATCGGCTATTTGCCTTTTTGCTACGGAAGCCTTTTCTCCTGCGAGCTTCTAGGAGCGTGCTGCAACTGGTGGATCTTTTGTGGTGATACGATGAGCGTAGTGGATGTTTTCTATGTTTGGTTATTTGGATGTATTCTTCGAGGAGCTTAGCGTAAATTTCTGGGATTGATGTGTCGATTGTTGATATATTGAAAATATCCGTGGAGAGTACTTCGCCTTTGGTTGAAAGGGATGTGAGAGGGTCTATTAGACGTTGGTTTTTTAAGTCCAACAGCAGATTGAAGTGGGCGAGGAAGTCTGCTCCAACTATTGCAGTTGCAATGTCTGCAACAATAAAAGTCCATGAAAAGCATCGTCGGAGGTTGAGGTCTGGTCTGAGTTTTCTGACGCCGTAAGTGTTGATTGAGGATGAATTCGCCGCGTAGAGTTGGAGTGGGCCCTTTTCCGGTTTGATCTTGAAAAGTGTCACTGGGACTATGGACGCGACGGAGCCTGTGTCTATTAAAAATGTTTGATTTGTGGAGGAGTCGTGGATGTGGTGTCGGATTTCCTTTTGAGTTGATGGAGAGTGTATGCTGTCATCAACTACTGCCGCGGTCGATGACAGCACACCTAGTTTCCCTGGTTGGACATTTCGGCTGTGTATTTGCACGGTTGCGTGCAGTGTCGGGCATCCTTTCCCCATCTGCTGTGGTAGTAGCAGATACCATTGTTGCGGTTGGGAGTGGTGGATCTGGTTCTATGGCGGTTGGTATGTGGACATTGCTGATGGAGTTGCTGCGTCTGTTGTGGTAGCATCAAGTACGGCAAGTGTTGATGTTGTTGTTGAAGTGCGATTCTGAGGTCCTCTATTGTCTTGTTTTGTTGTTGTTGATGGGAGTGGAGGTTTTAAGTCTCACGTTGGCAATTTTGCAGAGTTAATTGCATCTCTAGCAATTGTCGTTCCGAGTGAGTGGTTTCGAATGGAGAGGGTTTTGGGATTTTGGACAGCGTAAGATCTTTGTTGTGTACGGCCATGATGGAGACACTGTTGAGAGCATCCATGATGCGGTCTGCAGTGTCTGCGAGTGCATTCAGGTCTTGTAGATTGTCGGACACGACCAGCAGTGGACGAATCCTTTCCGGCATTCGTTCCGTCCAGAGTTGTTGCAGCACCTCGTCCGTAACAGCATTCTTGGCGAGTTCTCGCATTTCTCTGAGAAGTTGGGAAGGTTTTTTGTCGCCCAGGACCTTTTCGCGAAGCAGTTTTTGGATTTGTTTTTGTCGCGATTCCGAAAAACGCTGAAGAACGATCGTTTTCTAGATGCTGTATTTGTTTCGTATTGGAGGGTTGTTGATAATATCGATCAATTGGATGGCTATTGCTGATGGTAATGATCATTGTATCTTTGGGGATCACTGGTGATTCGGTTGGCTGCAAAATCTGCCTCAGCAATCGCAAACCAAAGTTCTGGGGTCTCTGGAGTAAACTGGGGTAAACGCAGATTTGCAGCATATAGGTGCTCCTGTGGTTGTAGGGTGCTTGTGAGAGAGGGGTGGTTTTTCTTTATTTGAATTTCTTTCCCTTGTTCGTTAAGGGTTGGTGGTTGATACGTTCGAACTTCCAACTGTTCACAGGCAGAGGCGCAACTGGCGATACACTGTCGCCACAATACGGCGAGATTACTGACGTCTGGTGTCAAGTAGAAGTAGTATCGGCATATCCGGTCGTTTCTTTTGAAAAATAATTGGACGATTTCAATTATTGGGTTCTTTATCTGCCTTATAAGGCCTTGCGAAGGGATGTTGTATTGATTTTGACTGATTGACTGAAATAGCTTACGAAGCTATCAACAGTTCGTCGTTTCTTTGTGTTGAATTCAATTAGAACGAAGTGTTAGAGGACGACTTCATTCTAAAACGATGTCAACTCACACGCTCGGCTTTACACGAGGGTCCTGTGATCAACACCTCGTGGGAAGAATAGTGCATCCGAGGATGAAGTCATTTTTTTCTCGAACGAATGGTATACGGACGGACTAATTGCATTTGTCAATATACCTGACGAAACCGTGGAGATTGGAGAGAATGTCTAGACGTATCTATAGGATTATAGTTCTGCGTTAGCCAAGCACCTCCTTCCTACCGACTAGCAGGAACTTATCAGAAGAATTGATCAAGCAAACGATGGACAGATCGATATCAGGATCGTATATCACTTACCGTAAGCCTTGATCTAGAGAGCGCCGTTCCAGACGACGTCTCTTTTGTGATCGAGGATTTTTGGGAGGAAGTGGCAACAGAGAGAGAGCTGTTTGCCAGGAAGAGCATGAGGATAGTATTAAACCGAATCAGGACCTGGAGAACAGAGTCCTGCTTCATCACTTCTAACTTCCAAGTGATATCGAACATTGGCGATGCGACAACCATGGTTTTATGAGGTTCAAGGATGACTTTATGGCAAACAACGCCAAGGGAATGGCTAACAGCCTGTTTTGCTTAGGCACCTTCTATCAGCGGCTAAAGTGAAGCACACCATCCTGTTTAGCAATTCACTAAATACATGCATACTATCCGGTGTAGCGCCGTGGTGCAGTGGGTAGTGTGTTCCACGATGACAACAGCCATGTAATCGAACGTGTTTTCACGGTGCTTCTCCTCAGCGAGATTCTGACAAAACCCCCTGTAGTATAATTGTCATGAAAAGCTTCTCGAGAATCCCTTTCACCTATGGGAAATAAAAATCACTCACAACATGGGTGATTGAGAGAAGCTATGCTTTGGTTCCTCATGGACTGTAACGCCAACATACATACACATACATCCGGCATGGCAGTGGTGGAACCAATCCTTAAGAGAAGCACAGCCACTTATTCACATCGACATTCCAGTTGCGAATCCTTTAGACAAAGTAAACCTTAATGCTACCCATTACACAGCCAGCTCCCAGCAGCTGGCATCTTGCCACCGCCTGTTCTTCTTCTTATCGGGCGCTACAGTTCAAGGTGAACCTGGACCTCAACCAATATGCCTCTAAAACTAGCACAATCTTTGGCTAGCCTTTTCCATTGCCGTACACCCAGTTGGCTGAGGTCCCCTTCCACCTGTGTGCGTCGTCTTAGGTGCGACCGTCCGCGGTTCCTTCGTCCCCCGGGGCTGGATTCAAAGACTCACCGGGTTGAAGCTGTGGTGTCCATTTGCTCTACATGGCCTAGCCATCTTGGACGTTGAGTCCGTAGACGCCTGACCAGACTTATGTCGCTGCACAACCCGTCCAGTTCGTGATTTAATCTTCTCCTCCAACCCCCCTCTGTGTTTATGGGACCGAAAGTCGCACGCAGAATCTTTCTCTCGAAAGTCCATGTTTCTGCGCTGTATAACAAGATCGGGATAATTAAGGTCTTATATAAGGTCAACTTGATCGTACGAGAGAGGGCTCTGCTTCTCAGTTGCGTCTTGAGCCCAAAGAAGCAGCGATTGGCAAGAGTAATTCTGCGCTTGATTTCGAAACTGGTGTCGTTGTTCCAAGTCACTGCGGAGCCGAGGTATATGAAGTCCTTAACTACCTCAAACTTATATCTGCCAATATTCACGTACTGTCCAAGACGTCGGTGGTAAATGACCTTTTTCGATGACAGCAGATATTTAGTCTTGCCCTCATTAACTGCCAAATCAATACTCGCAAACGCCTCATTGACATCTCGTTGCGATCTACCTACAATGTCGTCGGCGTATGCAAGGAGTTGCGAGGATTTGGAATAGATTGCGCCTCTTGTATTGGCCAGTGATTTTTGTACAATCGTTTCCAATATGATGTTGAAGAAATTACACGACAGCGCACCGCCCTGTCTAAATCCTTTTTTGACTTAGAAGCTATCGGTCTGTTCCAGAGTCATCCTGCATAGTCTGACGAGCTTAGCAGGGATGTCAAAAGTAAACATGGCGTTATACATATAGCTCGTCTCTAATTACGCTGTCATATGCGGCCTTGAAGTCGACGAATAGGTGGTGAGTGTCGACTTGAAATTCATTGATTTTCTCCAGGATCTGCCGTAGTGTGAAGATTTGATCGATGGTGGACTTCCCTGGCCTGAATCCGCACTGATAAGGATCTATCAGCTTATTTACGAATAGCTTCAGGCGTTCACACAAAACGGCAGCGAAGATCTTGTATTTGACATTAAGGAGACTTATTCCTCTATAGTTGGCGCAGTCCAAGGGGTCTCCTTTTTTGTGGATCGGACAAACAGTGCTGAGACTCCGTTCCTCGGGCATGCTTTCCTCTGACCATATCTTACAGATGAGCCGGTGCATGCTCCTAATCAGCTCACCCACAGCCGCTTTAAAGGGATCAGCAGACAGTCCAGTTGAGTTTCGACATGGCAATCTCAACTTCGTCGAGGTCAGGAAGACGGAGTTCTCTGCGATCTTCGTCGTTAAGAAATGGATCATTCTGCCTGACGGCGGTATGTTGGCTTTCATCGCCGCAATACAGTGTACAGAAGTGGTTTTTCCAAATTCTCAGCATCGCCTGCGATTCTACTACTAGGTGTCCGTTCTCATCCTTACAGACCTCCGTTCGGCTTTATAACCTTGAGGCATTCGTTTTATCCGTTGATAAAATCTTCGAACGTCGTGCCTGCAATAGCACCTCTCCAACTTTTCAATCGCCCGCTTCTCGTGCTCTTTCTTTTTTCTCTTGAGAAGCTTATGTTCCTCCCTTCTCTTAAGCTCGTAGAGCTCCCGAGCCGCTCTTGTTTTTTTGTGTAGTGAGGCTTTGTATGCCTCCTGCTTTTCCGCATGAATCCTTCTACATTCGTCATCGAACCAGGTGTTTCGTCGTGGTGGAGCTTTAAGGCCCAGCGCTTCTGTTGCTGTGCTCTTCAGGGCTTGTTTGCACAGGCTCCATTGTTGCTCTACTGACTGAGTGGAGTATTGAGGTGTATCGGAGAGCTTAAGGGAGAAGTGGTTGGCAAAGGCACTGGCGATCTCCGGCGATAGAAGCTTTCCGACGTCATAGCTTGGTGTTCTAACTCTACTCCGCGGTGTTCGTGTTATGCGTTGACGTATCTTGGCTATTACAAGATGGTGGTCTGAGTCGATGTTCGCTCCTCGGAAAATACGAACATCAAGAATAGTGGAGGAGCGTCTGACGTCAATCGCTATTTGATCAATCTGGTTGGTGACTGATTGATCTGGCGAACGCCAGGTGCCTTTGTGTATATCGAGGTGGGGAAATCGTGTGCTGGCTAAAAGAAGATTTCGCCCCGTGGCAAGGTCGATCAGCCTGTGTCCGTTATCGGACGTGGTGTCATGTAGGCTGTGTTTTTACCCAGCTTAGCGTTAACATCTCCTAGTATGATTTTGGTATCACAGCTGGGGCATTTGGTATATGTTCTGTCTAGGAGATCAAAGAAATCATCTTTGATGGAGTCATCCTTGTCTTTCGTGGGGGCATGGACGCATGTGAGGCTGATGTTACAGAAATTTGCCTTAATCCGGATCGTTATGAGGCGTTCACTCACATACTGGAAACTAAGGACTTTATGTCTTAGTCCACCTATAAGAACAAATCCGCATCCAAATAATGTTTGTCCTCTCTCCCTATAGCAGTCACCGTAGTAAATGTCGCAGTTTTTCATCCGCTTTTTACCCGGTCCATTCCGTCGCATTTCCTGAATGGCGGTTACGTCCGCTTTATAGCGGTCTAGCACGTCTACAGAACCGAAGGTCCTTGTTTGTTTTTTGTTTTCGTAAAGGGTCGTCATCCGAGGCTGTTTTTTGTTTCTGAGCAATCAGTGGCTTTACGGTTATGGTTTGCTAGACCATAACCCAACCGACACTAATCCTGTTTGGTGGCGCAGGATGCTCGCCATTCGGAAATTTCCAGATGGCACCACGAGGAGGTGGAAGTAGGACCTGACTAGAAGAGCTGCAAGATGTTCGGCTGCAGAGGCTCTTACTCGCTTTTTGTCGGGCCAGCATCCGTCGGCAGATGCTACCCCTACGAGGCCTTTGCTAGTCCTTTACCATCCACTGGTACACCACTAGTAACCGGCTGAGACCAACTCCGAGATGGACCCAAGGGCATTCCTCACCAATAGGCAAATCTGGCTACGACTTGAAAAACAGCGCACCATGGGACTAAGCTCCCTAAAACGAACCGACATCAGCATGATCGTTGGTGTCATCACCTCCGCAGATTTCAAGGGGAGTGCATTCAATATATGCTCTGCGCCTGCCCGGCCCCTTGTCATATGTATTAGAAAAAAATATCTAGGATCCTACTTCCTTAACTAACTGACTGTCATCCAGCGGCTTAGGATATCTGATCTTCTTAATTTTGTAAGAAGATAAAATGGTTCCATAGTCCCCCTTTCGCGGAGCTTAAATACAATTGAGCTTTACTCCACAATCTCCTAACTGCCTCACAGCAAATGGAATTTGGACAACATCTGAGGAAGAAACTCTAAATCTTCTCCTCAACACGCACTTCCCTGGCTGCTCTGAATCGCAAGACCCAGTGCACTCGCGAAGGACTCATATCTCCTCTGCGGTAGAAGGGCTGTACGAACACATTATCTCCAGAGAGGCATTAAAAAGTTTCAAGCCCTACCAATCGTCGGGTCCAGATGAAATTTACCCCATCGAACTGACACAAACTATGGAATGGACTATACCGTAGCTAGAGATAATCTTTAAAGGATGCCTAGCTTGGAGTCATATTCCAGAAAAGTGGAAGTGCGCAAAGGTTATTTTCATCCCCAAAGCCGGCAGGAACTCTCATACTTTCCCCAAGGATCTAAGGCATATCTGTCTATCATCCTTCGCTCTAAAAACTTTAGAAAGGCTGATAGACCTACACATACGGCACAGCTTGGATCCCTCCCTAATTTCTAAGGCACAGCACGCCTACTGTAAAGGTAGATCGGTCGAAACAGCTCTTCACACATTAGTAGGAAAATCGACTCTAACAGCCTTCCTAGACATAGAGGGCGCCTTTTACAACGTCACTCCGAAAGCAATAATAGAAGGGCTAGAAAAGCTAAAGGTGGAGAAGACCCTGATAGAGCTGATCAGCGAGTTGTTATTAACGCGCAAGATTCACTCTAAGTGGGGAAGCCTAGTAACTACCAGAGTAGTTACCAAGGGAACCCCGCAAGGTGGGGTCCTCTCACCTCTTCTCTGGAATGTAGTTGTAAATGAACTACTAAACAAACTGGAGAAAGAAGGCCTGGACGTTGTTGCCTACGCCGATGACGTTGCCATCACAATCTCAGCTAAATACCTATCTACACTGAATGACCGCATGCAAGTGGCATTCTCACTTCTGTGCAAATGGGCACGTAGTAACGAGCACAGGATTAGCCCCCAGAAAACGGAGCTCGTGCTATTTACCATTGGCATTATACTCGATAGGAAATTAACTTGGAAGAGCAATACAATTGAAAGAGCAAAAAAGCAACAATAGCTCTCTACACATGTAAGAAAGCCTTAGGAAAAAAATGGGGATTCAACCCCAAGATCACCCTATGGCTCTACATCACGGTCGTTAGACCCATACTAATGTATGGAGTGATAGTCTGGTGGACTGCACTAGACAAGACAACATACCACAAACAACTCGAGAAGGTACAAAGGATGGCATGTATGTGCATTACCGGGGCCCTTAGGTCCACACCAACGGCTGCGCTTAATATGATATTAGACCTTACACCACTCGATATTTTCGGTAAGCAAATTGCCACACACACGGCCATAAGACTAAAAGCCAACTCGAAATGGGCAAGCCATGTCACTGGCAACTCCTCCATCCTGCAAAACAGGATAACTATGACAGAAAACCTGGACCACACAGAACCCACCATACTTACTTACTTATCAGGCCAGCGATCCATGGGGGATCTGAGCCTGAGCTATAGCTGCCTTACATCCTTGACGGTCCCGGGCACGCTGCTTCCAGTTGTCAAGACCAAGATGTCTTACATCCGCGATTACTTACTCTTTATACCGGAGGTTCGGTCTTCCTCTTCTTCTCGAGCCAGGAGGCTCGGAGTCGAAGACCCTCTTAGCTGGAGCGTTGATGTCCATGCGCTCGATGTGGCCGAGCCAGTGTAGTCGACGGATCCTTGCCTTCCGGACTACATCCACATCTTGGTACAGCTCGTAGAGTTCGCGGTTGTGTCTTCTTCGCCATTCACCTTCCTCACAGACAGGATCAAATATCCGGCGCAGAATTTTTCTTTCGAAAGAACCCAAAATCAGCTCCGCCGTCCTGCTTATCGTCCAGCTTTCGGCTCCGTACAGCAAGACTGGCAGACTGAGCGTTTTGTAAAGCATGACTTTGGTCTTTCGAGTGAGGAGTTTTGACCCCAGTTGTTTGGACAAGCCGAAGTAGCAGCGGTTGCCAAGGGCGATTCTATGCCCGATCTCCACTGTGGTGTCATTTGTGGAATTTACGTTTGCCCCGAGGTAGACAAACTCCTTAACTATCTCGAAATTGTACCCACCCACCATAGTCTTGGACAAAAACCTTACGGTGATCTATCCGGACAGGAAGAACTGGACCCGCCAAACTCAACCGCGCGGAAATTGCGTGGATTTCTACACTGACGGGTCTAAAACCAAAGACGGGGTGGGCAGTGGAGTTTTCTGCAAGCAACTAAAGCTACATAAAGCTCTAAAATTACCAGATCACTGCAGCGTTTTCCAGGCGGAACTGTTGGCAATAAAAGAGGCTTTGTCTTGGCTGAAGTGGAACGTATTATCCACCACGGATATTCGCATTCTCACAGACAGTCAAGCAGCCTTAAAGTCGTTGGAGTCCTATGTGTACACATCAAAATCTAGTCTCGACTGTCGCCGATCCCTTAACGAGATGGCAGAACAGTTCAACATACAGCTTATCTGGGTACCGGGACACAGCGACGTTACAGGTAATGAAAAAGCCGACACACTCGCCAAACAAGGAAAGACGCTACAATCAATCGTGGCTTGTGAGGGAGTACCCCTTACAACCATTAAACATAATCTAGCCAATGTCGCTAGGGCCGAGACGAACCTGAGATGGACCCAGGAACATACCTGCGTCATCACCAGGCAAATCTGGCATCGGCTTGACAGCCAACGCACAAGGAGTATAATCTCCTTAAAAAGAAATGACATCTACAAGGTCATTGGTGTCATCACAGGACACTGCCTCATTGGCAGTCACGCACAAAAACTAGGAATAGTTCCGAATGATTTCTGCAGAAGCTGTCAGGACGAGGAGGAGGTCGAATCCATTCACCACCTTCTCTGTGCCTGTCCAGCTCTTTGCAATATCAGGAAACGTTACTAGGCTCTTACTTCCTTAACGGTCTGACAGATGTTCAGAAATTGCATTCTTCTCAATTCTGGGAAGGCTACGACCCTACCTACCTACCTACCTGCCTTTACTTTATCGTCGATTAGGTTCAATTGCACGATAAATCCTTATTCATTCGTTCCTGACAGTTGTTATTGAAAAAATCAATGCAAGACTGCGTAACTCGACGGCTGATGGTAGGCATTAAATAACAGTCTGGATGTGATTCGCATAATAAGTCAGGGTCAATGGAATCTCAGGAAGATTTGATGGCCTGAGAAAGTGAAGGATGTTCACCTTGCAAGTGCAGTTCAATTCACGCACAAGTCACATTTTAATGCATGCGCCGCTGGATTCCAACGTTCGCATCGTCATAAAGATCTGCTTTAAATTCTGAAGTCATTCTTGATCGTATTTAAGTTAAAAATGGCATAGGTATATGCCCTGTGGAGGCGGACTTGAAAATCACACGCCGTTTAGTGGTCCCAAATGAGACGTTTCAGGAATGCTACAAGTCCATCTATAGTAACTTCCCATACTTGTAGATCTCGTCCTCAATGATTTTACAGGGACTTAAAATCAAAGAAAGCTTGAGGGCATAGCCTACTAAAATTTTTTAGAAGGACATTAGGTGTTTGTGGCGGCGGGCTAACAATCCGCCCACGTAAAAAAAAAAACTTAAAGTTATGAATGAGCATAATGCCTCGGATACACGGACGGATACTCTACGACGACAACGTACGAAAAAGGAACACAATTTGCGAGTATGCTCCTGGAATGTCAGAACCCTGTACACTCCCGGAGCTTGTCCGGAGTACTATGTTAAAATCGTGCTCGGGGACTTCAACGCCACGCCAAAATCGGTAAGGAGAACACCCTTGGCTTACAAAGACTTAAGGAGACTTATTCCTCTATAGTTGGCGCAATCAGAGGGGTCTCCCTTCTTGTGGATCGGGCATACGATGCTGAGACTCCATTCCTCGGGCATGCTTTCCTCTAACCATATCTTACGGATGAGCTGGTGCATGCTCCCAACCAGGTCATCCCCAGCTGCATTGGAGAGCTCAGCAGACAGTCCGTCTGCGCCAGCAGCTTTATTCGACTTGAGCTTCGATATGGCAATCTTAACTTCGTCGAGGTCAGGGAGACAGACTTCTTTCAAAGATAGAGCTGGAGAGAGAAACCGTATCAAAGATCAACAATACACTTGTTGTTTTGCTGAACAAAACACCAAGTGTTGGGAAAGACGGGTGTAGGGGTGTTACAGCATGTAACTCGCGCTTCTCGTGCTCTCTCTTCTTTCTTTTAAGAAGCTTATGCTTCTCCCTTCTTTTTAACTCGTAGAGCTCACGAGCTGCTCTTGTTCTTTAATGCAGCGAGGCCTTATATGCTTCCTGCTTCGCTGTATGAATCCTCCTGCACTCGTCATCGAACTAGGTGTTTCTTCGTGGTGGAGCCTTGAAACCCAAAACTTCGGATGCAGAGCTTTTCAGGGCTTGTTTGCAGAGGCTCCACTGCTGTTCTATTGATAGCGTAGAGGATTAAGGTGTATTGGAGAGCTTAAGGGAGACGCGATCGGTAAAAGAACGAGCGGTTTCTGGCGATAGTAGCTTTCCGACGTCATAACTTTGTATTCTTACTCTACTCCGTTGCGTTCGTGATATCCGTAAGCGCGTCTTGGCTACAACAAGATAGTGGCCCGTGTCGATGTTAGCCCCTCGGAAAGTTCGAACATCAAGAATAGTGGAGGAGTGTCTGACGTCGATCGCGATGTGATCAATCTGGTTGGTAGTCGATTGATAAAAAGACCGCCAGGTGCCTTTGTGAATATCGAGGTGCGGGAAGCGCGTACTGGCTAGAAAGAGATTTCGCCCCGTTGCAAGATCAATCAGCCTGTGTCCGTTATCGGAGGTGGTGTCGTGTAGGCTATGTTTCAATGCTTACCCAGCTTAGCATTGAAATCTCCTAGTACAATTTTGATGTCATAGCTGGGGCATTGGGCATACGTTCTGCCTAGGAGATCGTAGAACTCTGTCAAGGACTGTCAAGGACTAGGCCTAGGTATCTAGCCTGATCTTTGATTATTAGTTGGGTTCCATCCAACCTCGGTGGGTTGAAGGGCGGAATTTTATATTTATTGGTAAACAGTACTAGGTCGGTTTTCTTAGGAATGACCCCAAGACCACAGTACTGCGTCCAGGCTTCTACTGTACGTAATGCACCCTGCATTAGGTCGCTTAGAGTGCGGGGAGGTCCTGTGGCGGCAATAGTAATGTCATCTGCATAGGTGGTCAAAGCGTACCCTTCCTGTTCTAGTAACAGTAGTAGTTCGTTGATCATCACGTTCCAGAGGAGAGGGGAGAGTACTCCAACCTGTGGTGTACCTCTGCTGACCATTCTAGTTGAGACGGCACCAGCGAAGCTGGCTTTGACTACTCTTTGCGTTAGCAGTTGTCGTACCAGTTCTATCACTGAACCCGTAACGCCCAGATCAGATAGCGCTTTGGTGACGGCCCATGTTGAAGGGCTTAGCCTTCCTAAGCTATAGCTGTGACGTAGGTGTGTGTCTAAAATCTTCTCTAGAGTTTTTAATAGAAAAGAAGTAAGACTGATAGGCCTCGAGTCATTTGCATACGTGTGGGAGCTTTTGCCTGCCTTGGGTATGAAAATTACTTTGGTTACCTTCCACTTGCTGGAGATATAGGACAGGGAGAGGCAGCTCTTGTAATAATGGAACCAGTCACTGAACAATCGTGCAAATAGCAAACATAGTATCGTTTCAGGTTAGTTTATAACAGCTGTAAGTACCAAATGGGATTAATAAGAATGAATGCATACAAATTTGACTTTGATTAATTTAGAGGGAACAGTTGCTTAGGTTTTGAACAATGCTGTAGTTGTTTCCTCAGAACTTGAAAAATCAGAAAAATGGGAATGAGACGAACGCAGTTGGAGTCTCAAATCGAGTAATACCGGAAATAAATGAGCAGTGTGTGGTCTTTGTAAATTCCATTTCTATGAGAACTTATACTACAAACGTCCAGATCGCAAAGTATTGTTTCCTATAGTACTCGTAGTAAAGAACTTGAACAGCACATTGTTTAAGTCTCCACATGCGATCACGGGAACACGAACTAGCCGGGCAATAATTACTTAATCTGGTCGTCTATAGATGCGAACGTTACCGTTTGGAATATGTACCTTCCTTCAGATCTATAGTAAAATTATATTTCCATGTCACGAATTCATAACAATCATGTGACGGTTTTATCGGATAACCAGTGATTAATGAGAGGAAGCGAAAAAGCCAGAGGCAAAACGTACCTACTCTGATCATTCAAAAAGTTTTTTTGTTTTTGTTTTGTTAAGGAGTGGATCAGCGAATAAATTCTAAGTACCCCCTGTCACATGTTTAAAGATCACTGAACTCAAGTCCGTATCGAACTACTTTCTATCCCCACAGGCATTGTATCAAAACGACCACAGAGTCATCAAAGCCTGCTCCAAAACTAGCGCAATCCACGATTTTCACTTGGCCGTAAGTAAATCTATCAACTGCTCTCCACGCCCCACCAAAGATCCCGTTTAACAATCGAAAATCATTATCGGCGCAGAGAACAGAGAGAATAGAGCAAAGACCTTAATCCGTATGAAGGCGTCAGAAGTCAGGCAGGTTTTGTGGGTACTCTCTGCCGAAGTGCACCATCAAGTCTACAGCGCGACGCTGTATGACCACCGTAGTCGTGTGGTATCGGTGTGTTTCCAAAATACCCTCCGCAATATAGTTGACAAACGACACAGTACAAAAACAACACAAAAACGAAACGAAACACTAAAAGAAAAAACAAAACATCCAGCGTCAACCTCAACTTAAGCGATATAAATTCATTGGGAAGCGATATTTCGAACTTCAGTTTGTCGGTATCAACCGTCGTCGTTGGATTGTGCTACTCATAGTCTCACTCTTGTACTCCGGCGTCGTTTAGCGCAAGCTCACTTCGCACACACCAAACTCGTACTCTACTCCACCTCTAGTCCAGTGGTGGTAGTCATTAGCCAACGAACTAGCCGAACAGCCAATCCGACGCACAATTTAGTTAGAAAGCGCGTCAAAACTCATTCGCACGACGACATCCCCCGTGTAGTGTTCGTTTCGGCTCCTCTCGTTACCGGATGCGGAAATTCGGAAAATCTCCCTTCAATTTCACTTGTGTATCTTCAATCAATTCAATCTCGATTTTGATCTCGATTTAAACGCGCTTCCTGCTTCCTTGCCGCAACTAGTCCCCTGAACGCACTCATTTCAATTCCAGTGACTTTGTGAGCTTTTTTTGGTTTTTTTTTTTCTCATTTGCTAATTGTGGATTTATTTGCTTTTTGGATGGATCTACTATCTATGTTTGTTTAGACGAATTTTGTTTATTCGAATACATATCTCGGAAAGGGGCGGGCAAGTGTGGTGTATCTACTGTGAACGAGTGAACCGACGACTGACACAGATTGTACGTTTAGTGTATGTAGTATGACAAGCGGCATGCAGACGGTAATAACGTAAGTGTTTATTTGAATGTTGCCTTTTTTTATAAACTTTTTTGTTTTTCAAAACCTTTTAACATTCATATCCAACGGAATTTGTTGAAGTCAGTCTTTAACACCTCTGTGTGAACGTTATGACACTTCAACTAACCATTGGCCATTGGGCATTCGTAAGATATGAAAAAAAGACAAGTTTTGCAAAAGTTCAAGGTTGCAAGTCGTGCAAACCAACAAGTAAACTGAAATTCATTAAAATTACATAACCTCCAACGGCTCTCATTGGAACGAAAATACCAACAAATAAACAAAACAAAAAATCCGATTAATTGCGTACAGATTCAAGTATATAGAAGTATCTAGAAGTGGCAAGAGAAAAGTACATAAACGCAACAGAAAATTGGAACAAAACCAAAAACGTAAACAACGAAAAATAGAAATTAATTGAGATTTACCATTTAACTAGATTCCTAAGCACTTACGCGCGCTTAAAGCCTCCACGCGTGTCGAACGGATGAGGCGCAACAATTAATTTGTATTAAGGTCGCCGCATATAGTTGACTTTTGAGTTGTCTTTACCCTAAGCTTTCTATTTTTTCCCTTTCAATTGGGTTGAGTAATACAATACCCACGGTACGTGTTTATGGTTTCCTCGTTATACGCAGAACCAGAACAGTGAGCGGATGCAACCGCAGTTTTTGGTAAGATTTTTCCATCGAAATGACATGCCATAGCGATATGCCATCCGATATGCACATGGTGTCTGGAGATCGAGCAAAGTATCCCCGGATGATGGTATTTCTTTCTTGATAAACAAACGAATTCTCAAGTTTGTGATTAAAAGCTCATAAACCTACATGAAACGTATGAACTCGTTTGCATGGATAGAGATGTCTATCAAAACCTGAATTTTATGCTAATGGCAAGTTTTGTATACAGAACAGGCTGCTTTACATCGAACTTTGGATGACCTCAATGTGAGATAAACTCTCGAGCCTCTTTCACTTTACGCAAACGGCTCCTTAGTCGATCCAGTCGTCCGACTCATTGAAATGAATGTTTCGTGTGCTTCGTCATATGCATGTATGTATGTATGTATGTTGGCGTTACAGCCCATGAAGGACCAGAGCCGAGCTTCTCTCAATCACCCATGTTGTGTGTGATTTCATTTTCCCATAGGTGAAAGGGACATACAGTTGCCGGTTCCGAACGGCGAATTTCGAGAAACTTTTCATGACAATTTTACTGCAGGGAGCTTTGTCAGAACCCCGCTGAGGAGAAACACCGTGAAAACACGTTCGATGACATGGCTGTGTCGGGATTCGATCCCGCATATGCACCTTCTGATAAAATGCAAGCAAATGCAAGGCAATATGAGCAATTTTGATCGAAACTGAGAATGACACAGATTGTTAACGCTACTATCGCGCGCGATTGAGGATTTGGAGAAGTGCTACTGCAGGCGTGACGTTCGAAAGTTTTATCAACAGATAAAGCGAACATGCCAAGGTTATAAAGCCAGAACGAAAGCCTGCCCCTGCCCCTTATCCCTATGAGAACAGACACCTAGTAGTAGAACCGCAGTCGATGCTGAGAATATGGAAAAACCACTTCTGCAGACTGTACAACGGCGATGTTAGTCAATATACCGCTGTCTGGCAGAATGATCCATTTCTAATCGACGGAGACCGCATTGAATTCTGCCCCCCTGACCTCGACGAAGTTAAGATTGCCATATCGAAGCTCAAGTCGAATAGAGCTGCTGGCGCAGACGGACTGTCTGCTGAGCTCTTCAAGGCAGCTGAGGATGACCTGGTTGGGAGCATGCACCAGCTCATCCGTAAGATATGGTTAGAGGAAGCATGCCCGAGGAATGGCGTCTCAGCATCGTATGCCCTATCCACAAGAAAGGAGACCCCTCTGATTGCGCCAACTATAGAGGAATAAGTCTCCCTAACATCGCCTACAAAATCTTCTCTGCCGTTTTGTGTGAACGCCTGAAGCCTTTTGTAAATAAGCTGATAGGTCCTTATCAGTGCGTGGCACTGGGCTCTATGGGCTCAGGAGGCAACTGAGTAATAGAGCCCTCTCCCGAACGACAAGGTTGACTCTATATAAGACCCTTATCATCCCGGTCCTGTTGTACGGCGCAGAAGCATGGACACTATCAATAGCGGATGAGGAGGCCCTTGGTCGGTTCGAGAGATAGATTTTGCGCTTGATTTTTGGGCCTATAAACGCAGACGGGGGATGGAGGAGAAGATTCAAAAACGAACTTTACGGGCTGTACAGCGACATGAGCCTAGTCAGGCGTCTGCGGATTCAATGCCTAAGATGGCTGGGCCATGTAAAGCGAATGGACACCACAGCTCCAGCCCGGAGAGTCTTTGAATCCAACCCCGAGGGACGAAGAAGCAGAGGACGGCCGCCCTTAAGATGGCGCACACAGGTGGAAGGGGACCTCAGCCAACTGGGTGTGCGGCACTGGAAGTGGCTGGCCAAAGATCGTGCCGGCTGGAGAGGCTTGTTGGTTGAGGCCCTCGTTCACCCCGAACTGTAGCGCC
The DNA here is from genome assembly GCA_951905685.1 of Eumerus sabulonum. NCBI lineage: Eukaryota > Metazoa > Arthropoda > Insecta > Diptera > Syrphidae > Eumerus > Eumerus sabulonum. The sequence continues at coordinate 17,006,342 of OX645060.1, forward strand.
ACTTTGATGGCCACTTTGATGGCCAGTGACTCTTGCACGATCTTTTCAAGCACGATGTTGAAAAAGTTGCACGACAGCGCGTCGCCCTGCCTAAATCCTTTTTTAACATCAAAGGTCTCGGTTTGCTCATTAGTCATTACCGACCTTATTGGAGCAGCGAGAATTCTCCATTGTCATCCTGCACAGTCGGACGAGTTTGACAGGGATGTTAAAACTAGACATGGCCTTGTATAGCTCATCTCTATACACGCTGTCATACGCGGCCTTGAAATCGACGAAGAGGTGGTGAGTGTCGATTTGGTATTCCTGGGTCTTCTCCAAGATCTGCCGTAGCGTAAATATTTGGTCTATTGTGGATTTACCTGGCCTGAAACCACACTGATAAGAGCCGATCAGGTTATCCACAAACGGTTTCAGGCGTTCACACAATACGGCAGAGAAGATCTTATATGCGATGTTAAGGAGACTTATTCCCCTATAGTTGTCGCAGTTATATGGGTCTCCTTTCTTATGGACCGGGCAAACGATGCTGAGATTCCATTCGTCGGGCATGCTTTCCTCCGACCATACCTTGCAGCTGAGATGGTGCATGCACCTCACCAGCTCATCTCCAGCCGCCTTAAAAAGCTCAGCAGACAGGCCGTCCGCGCCAGCGGCTGTAGGTCCCTTTCACCTATGGGAAAATGAAACCACACACAACATGGGTGATTGAAAGAGAAGCTCGGCTCAGGTCCTTAATGGACTGTAACGCCAACATACATACATACAACTTTCGAAAACGTATTTCACAGGTATCCCAAGAAATTAGCTTTTCTGCTTATTGATGACGTCCAGAGGTGGCTGCCGGTGAAGTTGATTTAAAAATATAAAGGCAGGCTTTCGGACACACTCCAAGAAGTGACAGTGGACTACTCGTACTCCTGCCATCTTCCGGGGCAGTAGATGCATTTTTGATATGCGTGCTAACATTGCGGTTCTCGATGAATTCACTTTCTACGAAGAGATTATGCCTTGGCATGCAAGAATCTATTTACTCTGTTACCTTGAATAGGTTTCGGATTAGGAAAAGCCTCGCCATAGTGCATGCTCGTAAATAGTGGCAGATTCAGTAGTATCGAATCGGTGATAATGACTCTGCCAGTCAGCTCATTCTCCAATTTAAAATCTGATCATATGTTTACGCTTTGAATGCCATCCTGCTTTATACGCCTTGGTTGTCTGGAGACATAATTACTCGTAAATATAGATTTAATGTCCACAACTACTGGCATGGCGCCAAAGCTCTTGACATGATCGCTGCATCACGAATCCTCACATTTATATTCTATAAGCAACGCTGTAACATTGACTGCCACTATATCTCTACTTTCATAATAGATTCAGAAAATAAGCGCCGAGTGTGTTGGTTACTTGGAAACGAAAAAGTAGACCTACTAGCAAGGAAAGGCCCCGCATCACAGTTTATGATCACTAACACCAAATGCTTCTTAAACAGATGGTTGAGGAATACGGCTAAGTGGTCAGAAATGGAAGGTAGCAGACAAGCCATTCTCTTCCTCTACAATAACGAAACAACTGCTCATCCTTTCTAGGAGTCAGATTCACACAGTCAAGGCTTTCTCACTGGACACCGCCCAGTCTCAGTAAACATCTTAGAACCCTGGGCCTCTGGAAAATCTGCCAAATATCTTGGCATAATCCTGGACTCCAAACTTAGTTGGAGAGAAAATATTGAGGAAAGAATCAAAAAAGCCTATGTGGCACTATATTCGTGCAAGGTAGCCTTTGGAAAGACATGGGGCCTCAAACCGAGGTTAGTACATTGGTTGTACACTGCGGTGGTAAGAACTATCCTAGTCTATGGCTCGGTTGTCTGGTGGAAGGCGCTTGAGAAAAAGTGTCATCTTCAAAGTGTGTCAAAGGTTCAAAGAGCAGGCTGTCTGGCGGTGACGGGATCTATGAAGTCCACACCAACGGCGGCTCTTGAAGTCATGCTGAACCTCCCACCTCTGGACATGTACTGCGAGAGCGCCGCAACCAGAACTGCGCTAAGACTACAGGAATCCGGTCTTTGGAAAAAGAGTCCTTACGGACACGCATCAGTTTTGGATCGATGGGCCGTCTCGAGATTCCGAACCGTAACGGACTATGTCACCCGACTTCCTTCCTGGGAGAGGAGATTCTCTATTAGAATTCCCTCCAGGGGGAATGGACCGGTGATTTGGTACGCACGGAAAGTGAACTGGCACTCTACACCGACGGATCCAAAATGGATGTTGGCACAGGTGCCGGAGTCTACTTTGAGTCTCGGGATATGCATCGCTCCTACAGGCTCGATGATGGATGCAGTGTCTTCCAAGCTGAGGTCTTCGCTATCAAGCAGGCGGCGGACCTGATCAGCAAAGAGAATATCACAGGAAAAAGAATCAGCATCTATGTTGACAGTCAGGCAGCCATTAAGGCTCTGCAGGCAGCATGGATAAGATCCAAACTCGGCAAGGAAGAGATATCCAATGTAAATGAGGTGACCCTTTGCTGGGTACCTGGTCACATGAATATCTCCGGAAACGAGAGGGCGGACGAGTTGGCTAGGGTGGGATCAGGTGCTAACATTGCGCAGATCTCAGCTGAGGCCAAAGCACCACTCAGTGCGCTCTACAGGGAGATACAGACGGAGCTATTGGTGAAAGCCAATAAGCGATGGTGTCGCTTAGATACATGCGCAACGGCGAGATCGACTTGGCCCGTCTATGATAAGAAAAGAACGAGCACTGCATGCTATCCTACCATGCAGCTCGACTAGGCCAGCCCTACAATGACTTCTGCAGAAGCTGCAGGGACGAAGAGGAAATTGAGTCCGTTCGTCACCTGCTGTGCGAATGTCCGGCGCTAGCCCAAAAAAGGAATATATTCCTGAGATAATACTTCCTTTCGGGACTAGAAGAGGTAGGTAATATTGGGCTGAACAGAATACTGGGATTTTTATCCTCGTCTGGCTGGTTCAGCTCGACGGAAAATGTATAGGTATCAACGGGTTGAACAAAACAATTGGGCACAATGGACTCAACGTAGTCTACGTGAGCCTTGACTTTATGTCAATAGGGCACCCATATACCTAACCTAACCTAGAACCCTGGGCATTACACAAGATGACACCTGCAGAATGTGTAATGAAGACGAAGAAACAGCAGAGCACATACTGTGCCACTGTAACTGCCTCGTCGGCACACGTCTTCATCACAAGTACTACCTTGAAGAAGAAGAAATCGCAGCTAGCTCACTCAAAAGCATTGGTTAGGTTAGGTTAGGTTGTAGTGGTTGGCATACGGCACACGTAGGCCGAAGTCGGCCCATTGTGATATCAAATGAATCATATTACCTAGATCCGCCACCTGAAAACCAATCAGTACTCTGGAGTTGAGCTACATATTTTTATACATATCTGCTAGCTGACTTAAATTATACTAGAAGGGCACGCCGAGTTAGATCCTCCTGCGGTTCGCAAAAGAAGGACATGAGTAGAGGAGGTGGTAAATTCATTTCTCTTCCTACTCCTCCATGCAGCCGCAGCAGAAGTCATTGGCAAGTAGCCCTAGTTTGACGGCATGTTTTCCAATGGTGCAGTGGCCTGTAATGACAGCCACTGAAGTGCTTAAGGTTTCCTTTTTGGTTCCCACAAGGTCCCTGGTCCGTCCTATGTTTAGATTGGGCCAGATTTGTTTAGTGATAAAGGCGATGTTACTTTCGTCCCATTGGAGGTTGGTAGCCTCTATGTTTCGAAGTTTCATCAGGTGCTTTACCGAGCTTATTGGTGTCTTTAGATACCCGAGTGTAGAAAGACTGAGTGTGATTGACCCTAACCTTGCGAGTTCGTCGGCCGCGCAGTTTCCTGGAATATCCCTAAGCCCGGGGAACCCACAGTAGTTTTATGTTGAACTGTTCAGCCATCTCGTCTAGAGATAGGCGGGTGTTGAGGTATGTCATTGATTTGTGGGTTACCGCAGCCAGGGATTTTATCGCAGATTGGCTACCCGTGTAAATGATAATATCCTTAACGGATATTACATTGATCCTAAGCCATGCAAGGGCCTCGCCTATCGCTGTTATCTCTGCTTGGTACACACTGCAGTGGTTAAGCTCCTTGGAGAAGACTCCACTACCTACATCCGACTCAATCTTGGAGCCACCGGTATGGAGGGAAATCGAGTCCTTCGGTATGACTTTTCCTTTAGCCCATCTCTCCCGGGATGGAAAGATAACTTTAAAGTTCTTAGTGAACACGTTCTGCGGGATGGTGTCCGTGTCCATGGGTACTCGAAGTGGTTAAGAATGTTAGTATGGCCTTTGTGTGATGTGGACAATTTTCCTATGCCACTAATCCGTAAGCCCGCGCAAGCAACTTGTTTGCTGAAGAGGTGTAATGGTGGGAGGTGTAATAGAATGTTTAGGGCCTCCCTGGGGGTCGATCTGATCGCACCACCTATGCATATGCTGGCCGATTTTTGCACTTTACCCAGAAGGTTTCGGTAGAGCAGTCCTCCAAACTACGATGCCGTACAGAAGGATAGGCCTTATGACTGCTGCATAAAGCCAGTGCATATTGCTTGGTTGGAGACCCCACATTTTGCCCACCACTTTCTTGCAGCTGTAGAGGGCATTGGTTGCTTTCTTGACCCGATCAAGAATGTTGGGTTTCCAATTCAGCCTCCTGTCAAGGACTAGGCCTAGATATTTAGCCTGTTCTTTGATTGTTAGTTGAGTTCCACCCCGCCTCGGTGGGTTGAGGGGCGGAATTTTATATTTATTTGTGAACAGTACTAGATCGGTCTTCTTTGGGTTCACCCCAAGTCCACAGTACCGTGTCCAGGTTTCTACTGTATGTAGTGCACTCTGCATAAGGTCGCATAGAGTGCTGGGAAATTTTCCTGTGACGGCAATAGCAATGTCATCCGCATAGGCGAACACAGCGTACCCTTCCTGCTCCAGCAACAGCAGTAGTTCGTTGACCACCACGTTCCAGAGAAGAGGGGAAAGTACTCCACCTTGTAGTGTACCTCTGCTGACCAGTTGCTTGACGACTCTTCGTGTTAGCAGTTGTCGTACCAGTTCTGTCACTGATCCCATAACATCCAGATCAGTCAGCGCATTGGTGACGGCCAATGGTTCAACATTATTAAGGAATGTATATATGTATGTATGTTGGCGTTACAGTCCATGAAGGACCAAACCCGAGCTTCTCTCGATCACCCATGTTGTGTGTGATTTCATTTTCCCATAGGTGAAAGGGACATACAGTTTCGAGAAGCTTTTCATGGCAGTTTTACTACAGGGGGTTTTGTCAGAACCCCGCTGAGGAGAAACACCGTCAGAACACGTTCGATGAAATGGCTGTTTCGGGATTCGATTCTGTGCCATCGGCGTCAGAGGCCAACACACTACCCACTGCCCCAAGGCGCCCTAAATATCGAGAAAGGCCACTAAGGTGTATTCCCTAAATCCCAATGACCGTTCTATGATACTAACTAGTGAGTGGAGTGCTGTTTCCACCGATCTGCCTTTGTCGTAGGCATGTTGGTTCTCCGATAGCCTTCCTAAGCTATAGCTGTGTCGAATGTGTGCATCTGAGATCGTTTCTAGAGGGTTTAGTAGAAACGAAGTAAGATTAATAGGCCTCAAGTCTTTTGTATACATGTGAGAGCTTTTGCCTGCCTTGGGTATGAAAATGACTTTGGTTACTTTCCACTTGCTCGGGACATAGGATAAGGAGAGGCAGCTTTTAAAGATTACTACAAGCCAGGGAACCATACAAGTCTCTAGGACCGCTGGTATGATCCCATCCGGTCCTAGAGACTTGTATGGTTCGAAGACTTTTAGGGCCCAGAGGACAATATTACTTGAACGAGGATCGGCTGAACGACTTGAGGAAGTGTCATAAGCGAGCTCAAAATGTTTGCGTGGATTATAAGCAGGGGTTACCCCCCCCCCCCCCCCCCCCACCCCCGACTCCCCCAATAATGGTATTTAAAAATTCTCAACACATAGGCTCAAGGATTTAGAAAACCATTGACTACCAACTATGTGTTGATTGACCCCCTTAGCAACCTTCCCATATACAGAAAGACAGAAAAGGGGTCTAATAACTTACCCCTCCGGTAAAAACGACCTAGCAAAATTAGGATCAGGACATCGTTGCTCCTATCGGTCTAGATGGTAGCACAAAGGATCGAAAACAGATTTGTGAACATTTGAAGGAGCCTCTTGTAAGTCTATAAACTAAGTTCCTAAATACTGAACAACTCAGCAATGAATTAATAATGTTTTGCAGAAATCAACATTTTTTTTCCAAATCTTAGTTACAGACGCTTAAGGGGTTAGGTGGGTTTGAACATTTCAAAAAATCGATTTTTTTTTTGTTTTTGTCTTATTAAATAGTACACTATGTTTAAAATATTCTCCTAAAATTTCAAATCGATCCGAGCAAAATTCTAAGAGATGGACTCCTCGGAAGTTCCGCCCATCAGGCCACGTCATTGCAGCGCCAGCGCTTCGCAAGTATACGGAAGCAGCTGCATGGCTATTGTTGGTCGGCCATTCCCACTTTCCTTTACATTTCAAGGGCAACTCTATTTAGTTGCCCTGGATATTGCCGCAGCAGCAGGTACTTTGCTTTATGGTGCCGGAATCGATGATTCTATGTGATTTCAATTTAAGACTTTAACCCTTATGTGAGTGACAGGAAAAACAACTTCATCAGAGTGACGAGGTACCCCGGTACCTCCATACGGTTTATACGAGATGTGAACAATCAAGTCCTGCTCTTACATTACACTTACTTTGATTAGTTAGTTAGATCATGTCGCATAATCGGTTCAATTTGTTGGTACGCTTTGTTAGGTTTGATAATGATGTTACACGTCCTGAGCGTTTGTTCATTTCAAATTTGAATAGAAATTATAAGGCACGTGAATGTATTACGGTTGACGAACAGCTATATGGGTACCGTGGGAGGACTCGCTATACTCCTATCTAAATATAAAAATTCTGGATGGAATGTAACAACAGATAATTTTTTTAAGTCTCTTCAACTGGCTCATTCCTTGAATTCGTGGAACATGAGACTTGTTGGAACGGTGAGAAAAAATAAACGGTTTCTTCCTACAAATATGCAAGCACACAAGGACAGGGCGATATATTCTTCAAACTTTGCCTATAGTGAAGTAGCAACTGTGTGCTCTTACCCAAAAAGTTATTGAGTAGTTACTGTTATTGAGAGTAATACGGATACTGCTAAGCCAGAAATTATTTCACTTACTTACTTACTTATCAGGCCAGCGATCCATGGAGGATCTGAGCCTGAGCTATAGCTGCCTTCCATCCTTGATGGTCCCGGGAACGCTGCTCCCAGTTGTCAAGACCAAGATGTCTTACATCCGCGATTACTTGGTCTTTATACCGGAGGTTCGGTCTTCCTCTTCTTCTCGAACCAGGAGGCTCGGAGTCGAAGACCCTCTTAGCTGGAGCGTTGATGTCCATGCGCTCGATGTGGCCGAGCCAGTGTAATCGGACTACATCTACATCTCGGTACAGCTCGTAGAGTTCGCGGTTGTGTCTTCTTCTCCATTCACCTCCCTCACAGACAGGACCAAATATCCGGCGCAGAATTTTTCTTTCGAAAGAACCCAAGATCAGCTCCGCTGTCCTGCTTATAGTCCAGCTTTCGGCTCCGTACAGCAAGACTGGCAGTATGAAAGTTTTGTAAAGCATGACTTTGGCCCTTCGAGTGAGGAGTTTTGACCCCTGTTGTTTGGACAAGCCCAAGTAGCAGCGGTTGCCAAGGGCGATTCTATGCCGGATCTCCACTGTGGTGTCATTTGTGGAACTTATGTTTGCCCCGAGATAAACAAACTCCTTAACTACCTCGAAATTGTAGCTGACAATTATTATATTTTGTCCCAGGTGGTGAGCGACGGATTGGTTTTTGCTTGACAGCATTTATTTCGTTTTGTCTTCATTGATCTTAAGGCCAACTCGTTTCGTCTCTTCTTCAATCGCCGTGAATGCTTCCACAATGCCACGGCGGGAAAACGCGATGATGTCGATATCATCCGCGTATCCTAGCAGCTGGATGGACCTTGTTTCTTTTTTTTTTGGTTTTAGAGATACGCGCAGGTTCAAGAGTTTTGTATTCTCTTATGATGTGTTGTTACATACACTGCCTGAACGCAGTGCAGTGGTTTGGGTCTTTGATGTTCATTCACTACTCTCAGGGGTGGTTGTCCTAGATAGGACGAGAGCCGACCAAATTCCGCTTTTTGGTTATAGTCCGTAATGATTCGTTCGAGCACTTTTAATATTGCATACGCAGAGGATGAATTTCAGTTGACCATATACTGTGAGTGTTATGCCTGCAGTTGCATGCTTTTTGTCCGTATAGGAACTACTTTTACTTGGCTATGAAGCGGATTTGAACTATAGACCTTCCGATCGGCGGTCGATGATGTTAACCACTGCACCACGGCCACCCCCGTGCCGACTTGTAAAAGATAGTGCCTTCTCTGTTGACGCCTGCCCCTCGCACTATCTGCTCCAGCCCCAGGTTGAAGAAGTCACATGATAGCGCATCTCCTTGCCGAAATCCGGTGCATGTTTCGAATGGTTCCGAGGTCCTAGAACCGAATTGCACGGTGCATCGCGTGTTTTTTAGCGTGGCGCGACACAACTGGATCAGTTTTCCCGGGATCCCGAATTCGGCCATCGCCCCAAACAGTTCTTCACGATGAATGCTGTCGTATGCGGCTTTGAAATCGATGAAAAGATGGTGTGTATCGAGTCGAAACTTGTTGGTCTTTTCCAGGATTTGTCGAAGTGGCGAACATTTGACCAAAAAATGTGTTTTTTTTGTTCAAACTCTGTCGAAAATTCAAATATTAATTTTATTTCTTTTTCCTTCGTCCAATAAAGAGATTTATCCATGTACTAACGAAATGTTTTTGCCTTCTGGTTTCAGATGAACCAATAATGAGTTATGCTGTCCATGGCAAAAGCATTTTTTTTTTTTTTTTTTTTTTGAGACGTCAAGGAAGATGAGCTACCAACGGTTGTGTTTTCGGAATTTTTAAATTAAAATTTCACAAAATGCTGTTCAAATATGTGTCTTTGATATGCTGGATTGCTTGAATAAAATATATGATTGTATGTTGGCGTTACAGCCCATGAAGGACCAGAGCCGACCTACAGTTTTATTGCCGGTTTCGAACGACAAATTTCGAGAAGCTTTTCATGACAATTTTACTACAGGGGGTTTTGTCAGAACCCCGCTGAGGAGAAACACCGTGAAAAACATGTTCGATGACATGGCTGTGTGGGGATTCGATCCCGTGTCATCGGCGTCAGAGGTCAACACACTACCCACTGCGCCACGGTGCTATCAAAAAATATATGATTGCACATATTAAAAAAAAAAAATAGTAAAAATACCCTTTTTTTGAACCTCTGAAACCCACCTAACCTCTTAACCTAGGTTGGTTTATAAAATGTTTTGAAAAACCTTGAATCTATTTTAAGCCTTGAAATAAGAAAAAAAATCCTATGCATGCTTGAGTTGGTCACAAGTGGATCCGACGTTCTTAATTACAATTGGAAAAATTATGTATAATATTCGGATTAAAAAATAAAAACAGGATTCTCGAGATTGAAGTTGTTTCAGCAGAAAAGGCGACGTCAAGGTGGGTAGGTAGTTGACGTTTGATTTTGGTTGCTGAATTGGTGAAAGTATTTAAATTTCTGAAATTGTTTTGGTTGTTCTTCAAGTTAAACCACTTGCGGGCGCTTGGATGGAGTTCGTTGAAATGATTGCAAAAAGAGATTTGCGTTTTTTTTAATTAGGTACTAAAATACAGATACTATCAGGAAAGTTTTTGGGTATCATTCCGTACGTGTATGTTGGCGTTACAGTACATGAAGGACCAAAGCCGAGCTCTCTCTATCACCCATGTTGCTTGTTATTCTATTTTCCCAAAGGTGAAAGGCACCTACAGTTTATTGCCGATTCCGAAGGGCGAATTTCGGAAAGCTCTTCTTGATAATTTTGCTACAGGAGGTTTCGCCAGAACCCCAAGGAGGGGAAGCACCATGAAAACACGCTTGATAACATGGCTGTTGTCGGGATTCGATCCCGTGTCATCGACATGAGAGGCCAACACACTTCCCACTGCGCCATCGAATATCATGCTATTCCTAAAGAATACTACAAATTGTCTTTGAAAATGTAATGATAAGGGTTTTCTGTAGTAATTACCCAAACCTCTGTCTGATTTTTGCTCGAAGAGTGACTAAAGTACCTTTCTTTGGTGCTGCCGGCAGTAGAAAGTAGTTGCTGTTAGTACTCGTACATCAGAAAGACCATTGATAAAAGGGAATTCCATTTGGTACAAGTTCTTTACCGATGTTGGCTGGACCTATAATTTATCTGCTCAACAAGTTACTTACTTACTTAGGTGGCGCTACAGTTCGTGGTTCGTTTAAACAAACGGGACCGTAGATAGTACGTAGGATTTTCCTCTCAAAACGACCAAGGGCATCTTCATCCGCTTTTGTTAAGGTCCAAGCCTCTGCGCCGTAAAGGAGGACTGGGATGATTAAGGTCTTATATAGTGTCACCTTGGTTTTCCGAGAGAGGGCTCTACTTCTCAATTGCCTCTTGAGCCCAAAGAAACAGCGGTTGGCAAGAGTGATGTTGTTGTCGCTGGTCATCAGTGAGCCAAGGTAGACGGATTCCTTGACCACTTCAAAGTTATATCCGCCCATGGTGACGTTCTGGCCAATACGTCGGTGTTGTCCGTCTCTTTTAGATGAAAGCAGATGGACGGACACAGCGAGACGTCAATGAGGCCCTTGTAAGCATTGAGGTAGAAGCGGCTAAGATAGGTCTCAAGGCTAATGAGGGTAAAACAAAAGTGACATCATCACGAAAAACTTGAACGCATGCGTCCGGCTTTCGTCAAAAGAAGGTGACCTATTCTTTTTCATGACAATGCACTAAGACACGTCGCACAGCCGACCTACAGTTTAATGCCGATTCCGAACGGCGTTAGTCGAGAAACTTTTTCCAGGCAAGGGGACTACGGGGGGTTTTGCCAGTACCCCGCCGAGGAGGGACACCGCGAAATAAACATTCGATGGCGTTGGTGCTATCGGGATCCGAACTCGCTCATCGTGAGCCAGAGTCCAACACACTAACCACTGCGCCACGGCGCCCTACTACTTTGATGCTAATTTGATTAATAATGTTGTGTTCCACTTAAGATCTATGCTTTTCAAGTTAACTGTTTAAAACTGATAACTAGCACAAGATTCCCTCGCAAGCGAATCCACACAGCAACCTGGCGATCTCCGGATGGTCGAACCGCCAACCAAATCGACCATGTGCTCATTGACGCAAGGCACTCGTCAAACATCCTGGATGTGCGAACATTCAGAGGGGCAAATGTCGACTCTGACCACTTCCTCGTAGCAGCAAGATTCAGAGCTCGACTGTCCAATGTCAGAAAGCTGCACCAGCCCATCAGGAGGAGGTTCGACATTGGGCGCCTGAGCACACCGGAGGTTGCCAGAGTCTACAGGGAGAAGCTGAGCGAAAGACTCTACGGTATGCCTACATCGAACACAAATGCCAATAATATGTGGATGCATTGCCGCTCAGCCATTCAGGAAGTAGCCGAAACTACCTTAGGGTACGTACCACCCCCGACAAGAAACCCGTGGTATGATGGCGAGTGTGAGCAGAAAAAGGCAGCAACCGACGAGGCGTACCAGAGGCGTACCTCTGCGCTGCAGAGGGAAACCAGGGCAGCGCAAGAATAGTACCGAGCCAGAAGAAGGGAGGAGAAAAAACTACTGCGACAAAAGAAAAGAATCTTCGCAGCCTTCCTGCTCAAGGATATCGAGGAATCTAGGGATAAACATAATATACGAGCCTTTTACAAGAAAGCCAAAGGCCTTGCATGAGGCTTCAAAAAGGGCACCCTGGCTCTTCGAAACTGCGAGGGTAATCTTGTCACCGACCCGTAGGGAATAGTAGATGTATTTCAGCAGCACTTCCAGCAGCTGCTTAACGAGCATGACCAAGAGAGAGTGGTAGGAGCCGAGGAAATCCCAACTTCAGCCGCTGAAGTAGTCCTCCCACCCAGCATCGAAGAAGTCGGCACAGCAATTCAGAAGCTGAAGAACAACAAGGCCGCAGGCTCAGATGGCTTGCCATCAGAGCTCTTCAAGGCTGGCGGCGATGTTCTGGTAGGGAGCATGCACCAGATCATCTGCAGAATTTGGGAAGATGAAAGCATGCCCGACGACTGGAATACCAGCTCTATATGTCCCATCCACAAAAAAGGCGATCCTACCTCTTGTAAGAACTATAGAGGTATATCCCTGCTCAATGTCGCATACAAGATCCTGTCCAGCGTATTGTGTGAACGTCTAAAACCATTTTGCACCGCACTAATCGGCAGCTACCAGTGCGGCTTCCGGCCCGGCAAATCAACTATAGACCAAATTTTCACACTACGCCAAATCCTGGAAAAGACCAACGAGTTTCAAATCGATACACACCATCTTTTCATCGATTTCAAAGCCGCATACGACAGCATTTATCGTGAAGCACTGTTTGGGACGATGGCCGAATTCGGGATCCCGGTAAAACTGATCCAGTTGTATCGCGCCACGCTAAATAACACGCGATGCACCGTGCAACTCGGTTCTAGGACTTCGGAACCGTTTGAAACGTGCACCGGATTTCGGCAAGGAGATGCGCTGTCATGTGGCTTCTTCAACCTGGTGCTGGAGCAGATAGTGCGACGGGCAGGCGTCAACAGGGAAGGCACTATCTTCTACAAGTCCGTCCAGCTGCTAGGATACGCGGATGATATCGATATCATCGCGTGTTCTCGTCGTGGCATTGTGGAAGCATTCAGGGCGATTGAAGAACAAGCGAAACGAGTTGGTCTTAAGGTCAATGAGGACAAAACGAAATACATGCTGTCAAGCAAAAACCAATCCGTCGCTCACCACCTGGGACAAAACATAACAATTGACAGCTACAATTTCGAGGAAGTTAAGGAGTTTGTCTACCTCGGGGCAAACGGAAATTCCACAACTGACACCACAGTGGAGATCCGGCATAGAATCGCCCTGGGCAACCGCTGCTACTTCGGCTTGTCCAAACAACTGGGATCAAAACTCCTCACTCGAAAGACCAAAGTCATGCTTTACAAAACGCTCCTTCTGCCAGTCTTGCTGTACGGAGCCGAAAGCTGGACGATAAGCAGGACAGCGGAGCTGATTTTGGATTCTTTCGAGAGAAAAATTCTGCGCCGGATATTTGGTCCTGTCTGTGAGGAAGGTGAATGGAGAAGAAGACACAACCGCGAACTCTACGAGCTGTACCAAGGTGTGGATGTAGTCCGGAAGGCAAGGATCCGTCGACTACACTGGCTCGGCCACATCGAGCGCATGGACATCAACGTTCCAACTAAGAGGGTCTTCGACTCCGAGCCTCCTGGTTCGAGAAGAAGAGGAAGACCGAACCTCCGGTATAAAGACCAAGTAATCGCGGATGTAAGACATCTTGGTCTTGACAACTGGAAGCAGCGTGCCCGGGACCGTCGAGGATGGAAGGCAGCTATAGCTCAGGCTCAGATCCTCCATGGATCGCAGGCCTGATAAGTAAGTAAGTGGTTTAAAACTGACATTATTTTTTGAGCAACCTGATAGTTTCGTAACCAGTGCTTACACATTGTTCGTATTTCTAAGATACTATAGCTCGTTGGCTGTGATGTGATGATTCTACTTAAAAATGAAAAAACCAAGAAAACAGGGCCAAATACACAGTCTTGAGGAATACGGCCTGAACTCTGTGAAAAAACTCGTTATAGGTCTGATTGGTGGCATTAGATGAGTGTGCGTCTTCTCATACTACAGAAAGCTCATGCTCGGGAAAGTTGTGTGGAAAACTACTTTCATCCCTCATGGTTCCCCTCCCTCAATATACGAGGAACTTGTTTACTTTTTTTTTTCTATTTTATTTACTGACAACAAATAGTCCTTCTAATGGAGAGTCACTGCACTGATTCGCACATTTTAAAGGTATTGTCAAACCAGTTTATGTGCTTCTACCCTAATTAGGTGTGAATTAGGCTCTCACACACAATATTGTTCGCACATAGTAGATACGATCTTGGATCAAGATCGCCTCAAGGTTTAACCAAAATCTATTTTCGAAAAATCCAACAAAGCCAAGCTTGGATTCATTGTGTTCGCTACCGTGGAAATATCTCATACTTCGTTTGAATAAGTGTGTCATGCAAAGTATAAGGACAAACAAGGTTTTGTGTCAACTTAGTCTGTGCTTAAATGATAAACAACGCAGATCGCTTGATTATTTTATCCGGACATTCTGGGTTCTGAAATGGCTGTGACTAGGCTGTGCGAAATGTCGTTGCCGAGACAATGGACTGTGTTTGCTGAGAAGGTAATTAAACTTTGAGTTGAGACATGTGCTGTAAGAGAAGTTGCATTGTCATGCGAAGGCCAAAGTGTAGTTGTAAAGAATAAGCCGGCTGATAACCTGTTGGCATGGATTGTACACTACACACCTAAGTGCGTCTGATTTTCGATATCCCAACAGACACACGACACAAGTCATAGTAAAATAGTAGTGCGTAACGTGTTCAGTTTAATAGAATCTTTATGCAAAGTGTCCACGTACAATACAAAAAAAAGGTACCGTCAGTTAAATACCACGGAATCACTCTCGTTAGGTGAACTACACCATGTCTGGCTTATCTCTTCGAAACTCTGGGGCTTCCCTCACCGTCTGTGTACTTTATTCACTATCGGTCAGTATGAAAGCAGCCACATGCGATAACCCTCATTATAAATGTAAACGCAATCTCTCATTGGAAATGTCATCTCAGTCTCGTATACCATTCATATTATCAGAAATTAGTCTGACGGAACATCATCATTAACCGCATGGCTGATGACAGAAGATCACAAATTTCGAGAATCGAGGTATCGAGAATGTTACTTACTTACTTACTTACTTATCAGGCCTGCGATCCATGGAGGATCTGAGCCTGAGCTATAGCTGCCTTCCATCCTTGACGGTCCCGGGCACGCTGCTTCCAGTTGTCAAGACCAAGATGTCTTACATCCGCGATTACTTGGTCTTTATACCGGAGGTTCGGTCTTCCTCTTCTTCTCGAACCAGGAGGCTCGGAGTCGAAGACCCTCTTAGCAGGAGCGTTGATGTCCATGCGCTCGATGTGGCCGAGCCAGTGTAGTCGACGGATCCTTGCCTTCCGGACTACATCCACATCTTGGTAAAGCTCGTAGAGTTCGCGGTTGTGTCTTCTTCTCCATTCACCTTCCTCACAGACAGGACCAAATATCCGGCGCAGAATTTTTCTTTCGAAAAAACCCAAAATCAGCTCCGCTGTCCTGCTTATCATCAAGCTTTCGGCTCCGTACAGCAAGACTGGCAGTATGAGCGTTTTGTAAAGCATTACTTCGGTCCTTCGAGTGAGGAGTTTTGACCCCAGTTGTTGGGACAAGCCAAAGTAGCAGCGGTTGCCAAGGGCGATTCTATGCCGGATCTCCACTGTGGTGTCATTTGTGGAATTTACGTTTGCCCCGAGGTAGACAAACTCCTTAACTACCTCGAAATTGTAACTGTCAATTGTTATATTTTGTCCCAGGTGGTGAGCGACGGATTGGTTTTTGCTTGACAGCATGTATTTCGTACGTTCACACAATACGCTGGACAGGATCTTGTATGCGACATTGAGCAGGGATATACCTCTATAGTTCTTGCAAGAGGTAGGATCGCCTTTTTTGTGGATGGGGCATATAGAGCCGGTATTCCAGTCGTCGGGCATGCTTTCATCTTCCCGAATTCCGCAGATGATCTGGTGCATGCTCCCTACCAGAACATCGCCGCCAGCCTTGAAGAGCTCTGATGACAAGCCATCTGAGCCTGCGGCCTTGTTGTTCTTCAGCTTCTGAATAGCTGTGCCGACTTCTTCGATGCTGGGTGGGAGGACTACTTCAGCGGCTGGATTTGGGATTTCCTCGGTCCCTACCACTCTCTCTTGGTCATGCTCGTTAAGCAGCTGCTGGAAATGCTGCTTAAATACATCCACTATTCCCTGCGGGTCGGTGACAAGATTACTCTCGCAGTTTCGAAGAGCCTGGGTGCCCTTTTTTAAGCATCCTGCAAGGCCTTTGGCTTTCTTGTAAAAGGCTCGTATTTGGTGTTTATCGCTAGACCCCTCGATATCCTTGAGCTGGGAGGCTGCGAGGATTCTTTTCTTTTGTCGCAGTAGTTTTTTCTCCTCCCTTCTTCTGGCAGGTACTCTTCTTGCGCTGCCGTGGTTTTCCTCTGCAACGCCTTTTGGTACGCCTCGTCGGTTGCTGCCTTTTTCTGCTCACACTCGCCAACATACCACGGGTTTCTTGACGGGCGTGGTAGGTATCCTAAGGTGATTTCGGCTACTTCCTGAATGGCTGAGCGGCAATGCAGCCACGTATTATTGGCATTTGTGTTCGACGTAGGCATACCGTAGAGTCTTTCGCTGAGCTGCACCCTGTAGACTCTGGCAACCTCCGGTGTGCTTAGGCGCCCAATGTCGAACTTCCTCCTGATGGGCTGGTGCATCTTTCTGACATTGGACATTCGAGCTCTGAATCTTGCTGCTACGAGGAAGTGGTCAGAGTCGACATTTGCCCCATTTGATGTTTGACGAGTGCCTTGCGATTTGGTTGGCGGTTCGACCGTCCGGAGATCGCCAGGTTGCTGTGTGGATTCGCTTACGAGGGAATCTTGTGCTACTTATCACCGCATTACGAGCTGTCGCAAAGTCCGTGAGTCGGAAGCCGTTATCTGTTGTTGTATCGTGGAGGCTGTGCTTTCCGATCACTCCGCCAAGGTGTTCTCCCTACCGATTTTGGCGTTGAAGTCCCCGAGCACGATTTTTACATCGTACTCCGGACAAGCTCCGTAGGCGTTGTCCAGGAGGTCATAGAAGTCCTCCTTGATAGGGCGTGTGCACATATAAGGCTGATGTTATAAAATCTGCCTCTGATGCGGATCACAGCCAGGCGATCAATTATAGGTTTAAAGCAGATGACCTTCGACCTTAACCGCTTCCCCGCGACAAATCCGCATCCCAGTAAGTGCAACCCTTTGTGACAGCTGTAATAAATGTCGCAATTTTTCTACCTTATCATACCGTTTCCTATCCAGCGTATTTGCTGGACCGCTGTAATATCCGAGTATCCGTCCGTGTATCCGAGGCATAACTTTTTTTTTTTTACGTGGGCGGATTGTTAGCCCGCCGCACAACCGCCATTCTGGTCGGGGTTTTGTCGCTGCATACGTTTGTTCACCTCCCAACGGTTGTTGAAGAGGCTATCCAGACGGCGCCACGAGGAGGCCGTATGTCAACTTGACCCGGGCATTTAAACAGGGATCGTTTCTGGCATCTCGCCAGGTTGAGAGCGATCAACAACTTTACCCTGTATGTCCGAGCCCATGCCCTCTATCAACGTATACTTTCTTCTTAGGTGGCGCTACAGCCCATGAAGGACCAGAGCCAAGCTTCTCTCAATCACTCATGTTGTGTGATTGGTTAAGGTCCCTTTCCATCTGTGTAGGCCACCACCTTAGATGCGGTCGTCGTCTTTCCGGGTTGGAGCTGAAAACTTTTCGGGCCGGAGCTGTGCGTTGGATCCGTAGATGTCGTACTAGGCCGATATCGCTGTATTGCTCGTACAGTTCGTGGTTGACCGAAGACCGAAGAGTGTACGTAGAATTTTCCTCTCGAAACGACTATGGACCTCTTCATCCATTTTTGATAAGGTCAAAGCTTCTGCGCCGTAGAGAAGGACCGGGATGATTAATGACTAGTTTTAGGCGAGAAGGCTCTACCCTTTTGCGCCCGAAGTTTCCATTCACAACTGCGTTGCATACTTTTTGTCCGTCTACTAAGACTCCGCTGTCCGTCCGTCCGTCCGTATGTCACCAGACTGTATCTCATGAACCGTGATAGTTAGACAGTTGAAATTTTCACAGATGATGTATTTCTGTTGCCGCTACCACGACAAATACAGAACAACAAAAACAGAACAAAAGGAATATTTAAGGAGGGCTCCCATACAACAGACATTATTTCCAACCAAAAAACCCTGCCTGCAACCAAGATCTGTCATTTGATGAGGTAACATACATAGTCTCTTTCATATTTATGTATACAGATGGTACGGAACCCTTCGTGCGCGAGTCCGACTCGCACTTGGCCGGTTTTTTCTTGGCTACGAAGCGAATTTGAACTATAGACCATCCGCTCGGCGGTCGATGATGTTAACCACTGCACCCCAGCCACCCAGTTATTTGACGTCTCCCCCCAATTGGTCCATCGATTCGCGTGCTTTGGTGTATGCAGCGTCGTCTTGGTGAAACCACATGTCGACCAAGATCAGCTTGTGCATTTTGGGTAAAAAAAGTTTGTAATCATTGAACGATTTTTTTTTTTTTTTTTATATATAAGGCTAGTGCTATCAATAGCAATGCGGCACTGCGACCTTTGCAGATCTATTGTGCCTGCTAGCCGATTTAGCCGAGTAGCCTCTCCACCTCCACAATTAAGTTGAGAATGCTTCTCGTCGGAGCCAGGGTGATCTCCTCAGGAGTCATAACTTCACTGAGAAGGATACGCTTCCTAAGATGGCAGAGAGCAGCACACTCACATAGTATGTGTTCCGTCGTCTCTTCGTCCTCGAGACAGAGCCGACACTCAGTTTCGGACGAGAGGCTAATTTTGTTTAAACGATATCTCAGACCGCAGTGTCCCGTTAGATAGCTGACTAGTCTTCTGATATCCATCCTATTGAGTTTGAGTATGTCAATAGGGTACTTGTTCAGGGGTCGTATAAGTCGTTTAGATTGACGGAGTCCCCGAACGCTGTTCCAAAAGGACAGGTGTTGTAATTTTTCCCACTTGTCTAAGAAGTAATTTATCTTAGACGCGGGAATGCCGCAGAATGGTTCCGGACCTATATACTTGTCACTGGAACCCTTCCTGGCAAGTTGGTCGGCAATTTCATTGCCCTTGATACCTTTATGGCCTGGCACCCACCAAAGTTTAACATTGTTTCTTTTGGCGAGGTTTTGGCGGTTTTTGAGTTCGTGCTGTACGAACCCAGCGCTTTAAGCGCTGCTTGGCTATCAGAGAGTATGTTGATGGTTACTCCTCTGATGCCAGTCTCAAGATTTAGATTTACGCATGTTAGGATGGCATGCAGCTCTGCTTGGAAGATGCTGGGACTTGTTCCCAGTGCCTTCGAGATTTTGCGTTTTGGTCCAAAGATGCCGACGCCAACGCCGGAAGCCATCTTGGAGCCATCCGTGTACCACCTAAGGCCTCTGACATTTAGCAGGGGATCACTGTTTTCCCATGCTGAGCGGTTTGGGATCAGTATCTCAAATCTCTGTAGACTGTAGTAATCATATCCAGCTCGGGAAGGTGTTGTAATATGGACATGTGGCCTGCGGGTCTACATGGCATATTTGTTCCCGAGCAGAGGATTCTGATTGCACTGCGTAATGCCACCTTTTTGATAAAAAGGTGCAGTGGAGTGAGTCCAATGAGTGCTTCTTGGGCTGCCGTGGGGCAGTTGAGTTTTTTGCTCAACTTTTGACCACCATACGGTGGACCCGTAGGTGACGATGGGTCTAACTATCGCGGTATATAGCCAGTGGACTACCTTAGGCTTAAGTCCCCAGGTTTTACCATAGGTGCGTCGACAGGCCCACATGGCCTTAGTCGCTTTCATGAGTTTATTTCTCATATTGGAGTTCCAGTTGAGTCTACGGTCTACACCTCTAATATGGAGCTCTATCAGTTTCTCCATTGTCTTTAGAAAGAACGAAGTCAGACTGATAGGGCGATAGGATTTAGGTTGCTCACTTGGTTTCCCAATCTTAGGGATGAAGACGAGATTGACCTCTCTCCAAATTTGGGGTATGTATCCCAGGTTGAAGCAAGACCTAAAGAGAACTATCAGTGATGGTAGAATTGTATTCAAGCCTTTCTGTAAGATTGCATGAAAGACACCGTCTTTACCTGGAGCCTTGTAGGGTTTGAATGAACCAATTGCCCATTTGACCCTGTCAGGGCTAAAGAGCCTACCAGAGACGCTATTTGTTCTACTGTCGATGTTACCTATGACGTTTATTTGATCGTCAGAGGATATCGAGTAAGGAGTAGAACCAGGGAAGTGCATCTTGAGCAAAGTCTCCAGCGTTTCCCTGCGATTGACGGTAAAAGTGCCGTCTGATTTGCGAAGCAGCCCGAGCCCATTTGTGTGCTCTCGAGATAGTGCTTTGTGGAGTCGGGCCGCATTTGGCAGCGAGTCTATGTGCTCGCAATGTTTCCTCCAAGACATTCTCTTGGATTTCCTCAATTCGAGGTTGTATTTAGTTAGAGCAGATTTATAATCAGTCCAACTATTATACCGTTTAGCTCTGTTAAACAGCGATCTCACCTGCTTCCTTAGGGACTCAAGCTGAGTATTCCACCAGGGCACACACCGTTTGTGTCTAGTTGTCCTGGGTGTACAGCTGTCTCTGAAGGATGAGATGAGTGCTGCATTGAGCTGGTAAGCCGCTTCGTCGATGTCGTCTGTCGATTCAATCGACTTAAGAAGCATATCCTCTTTAGCGGCGAGTTGAGCTTGGAACCGAGCCCAATTTGTTCGTTTGGGCTGATATCCGGACTCAACCTCATTAACCTCACTAGAGATGTTGAATCTGATGTGCTGATGATCAGATAGTGAGGCTATCATTGAACGATAGTGGGCGCTATTGACGGTCTTTCATCTTTCAAAAAATACAGGCCCATAAGCCGAACCAAATAGTGCTTTTCCTCGTGTGCATTGGTAGGTTATGTTTTGCCTATTAACATACCCATCCAACCAGAAATGAACTTCGTTAGTGATGTTTTCCTCCAGTTTTCCTAAGACCTACTCTTAAGTACGACGCTGTGGCAGGTTGTTTGGTCTTAGCTTGCTTTTACATAATAGGTGCACGTCACTCCAATGTATCATAACACCTTTATAATGTGCTCCAGCACCGTGGGCCTGTCATAATTCGATGACCATAAAGATAACTATTTTTAGATACACGATTCGATTTCGAAGCGATTAAGCCAAAAGCTGCACAATAGTGACACACTCCATCACGTGAGTCTCTGTCCGTCACGTTTTCTGTTTGTCATTTGAACTTTTTTTTGTTTTTTTCTTTTGACATTGTCAACGCAGTCATTTGGTTATGCATTGACCAACAAAACTTCATGAAGAAACTGCTAAAAATGCACAACAGTACCGGGCGCCGTGACGTGATGTGATAATTCAGTGTCAGTCGCCAAGCTTTTGAGTATTACCTCGGTTAAGTTGAGGTTGTCCAATTGCACAACACGACGTATATTGGTTGCATTTTTTCCTCTATCTACATACATACTTACATACGTCCATAAAGACACTAAAGATGCTTAGATACAGCCTGGGTCATAGGACGTGGACGTTACGAACGTTCACGAGCCGTGATTACTTAAGCTTGTTAGTCTATGGAAGTTATTGCAGCTTGTGTACTTGTTAGTCGTTAAAAGTGACAGAATGAAAAACTATTATCTGGCGTATCTGTCTGAAGCATGTTGACCGTACAATCAATAACCTATTGCATCGCCTTTGTGGACACGTCCCAGAAATCCACTAAAAGCATGAATTTCACATCACGTACTAGGCCGCCTTATCAGTCGCCGTGTCGCCATTGAAACGGTGTATGCAAAACCGTTGAAACACTACACCCTGCTACACGGCTACCGCGTGCAATCTTGCATGAAGGTTTAACATAATTTAGCAAGTGTCCTTGTACGGTCCTTAGTCTTCCCTTTTGTTGATTTTGTTTACATAGTCAATATTGGTCAAGTGGTTAACGCCTCTGAACTCGTAGGGGGGAAAGTCAACCATCTATCCCTTGTTGCTGCTTAATTTAATTAAGTTAAGTCATGCCTTCGTATTGAGTGTCAAGGGACCTACATGATACGAGCGATTCTCAGGGCAATCTGCTTGCCTTGTACGTATGCATGTGTTGTGGCATTTGCAATTCAGATCGGTAGTTGAAAGCTGTTACCTGGCGCTCCAAGTGCGCCACAAGAGATAATATTCTAATTTCAAGTACTTAACCCATATTCTTGTAGATTCGACACCGCTCTGATAGTGTCCATAGAGGCTGATGGCTTTATTCTTGTACGAAACTGGAGCGGTACAATGAAGTAGAAGGTGTGAGTGACAGAGTGCTAAGAGTGAATCTTCATCTTGTACTTTTTTTCGGTCCAGCTTTAAGTTAAATTTTATTCTCTAGTTTAACGCCCTTCCTCCTTGAATCGTTGGAAGAACACCTTGCACCTAAAATACGGGCAAATGATTGAAACACATACCGCAAAAAACGACCGACTAAAACCCATTACAGCGACCATTATCAGCTCAAAGAAGACTGTCTTTTGGGACTTCTTCGATATCGAGTTTTTACGGTTACCTTACAGCTGCCTGGGAGCTTACACGTTATGCGCTGTAAACTATCTCTGAATAGTTTAACGGATTTAATGCTAACTTACTTACTCTGATGGCGCTACAATCGGGTTTGTACATGGACCTTCACCAACAAGTATCTCCAGTGGGCCACACCCAGTTGGTTAAGGACCCTCTCCATCTGTGTGCGCCACCTTAGATCCGGTCGTCTTCGGGGTTGAACTCGAAAACTCTTTTTTGGACCGGACCTGTGTTGTCCATTTGCCTAACCATATGGCCTAGCCATCTTGGACGTTGGATCCAAAGACGCCATACTAGGCCTTGTCTTCTCCTCCACTCTCCGTTTCTACGAACGGGACCATAGATTGGACACAGAATTTTCCTCTCCAAACAACCAAGAGCCTACTCATCAGCTTTCGTTAAAGTCCATGCCTCTTCGCTATAGAGGAGGATCGGGATGATTAAGGCTTTGTATAGTTCAAACGTGATCTTTTGAGGAAGGGCTCCAAAGAAGCAGCATTTACTTACTTACTTACTTTGATGGCGCTACAGTTCGGGGTGAACCAGGGCCTCAACCAAAAAGCTTCTCCAGCCGGCCCGATCTTTGGCCAGCCGCTTCCAGTGCCGCACGCCCAGTTGGTTGAGGTCCCCTTCCACCTGTGCGCAGAATTTTTCTCTCGAAATGCCCAAGAGCCTCTACCTCCGCTTTTGATAACGTCCAAGCCTCAGCGCCGTAGAGGAGGACCGGGATGATTAAGGTTTTGTAGAGGGATACTTTAGTTTTTCGAGAGAGGGCTCTACTACTCAATCGCCTCTTGAGCCCGATGAAGCAGCGGTTGGCAAGAGTTATTCTGCGTTTTATCTCAGCGCTGGTGTCGTTGCTGCTTGTCACTATCGAGCCAAGGTAGACGAAGTCCTTGCCTACTTCAAAAATATAGCTGCCAAAGTTGACGTTCTGACCAAGACGTCGGTGTTGCGCGTCTTTCTTGGATGACTGCATATATTTGGTCTTGTCCCCATTTACCCTTAGACCCACTTTCGCCGCTTCTGCTTCAACGCTCATTGACGTCTCGCTTTGTTCGACCAATAACGTCTATGTCATCTGCGTAGGCAAGCAATTGTGTGGACTTGAAGTAGATCGTACCTCTTGTATTGGCCGCAGAGTCCCGCACGATCTTTTCAAGAATAATGTTAAAGAAATCACATGACAGTGCGTCACCCTGTCTAAATCCTTTTCTAACATCAAAGGAGTCGATTAATTCACCTCCGACCTTAGTGGAGCAACGAGAGTTCTCCATAGTCATCAAATGACATGGAGACATGGACATGACATGTTAAAATATGACATGGGTCTGTATAGCTCGTCTCTATAACCAATTTCATACACGGCCTTAGAGTCGACGAAAAGATGGTGCGTGTCGACCTGGAATTCTTAGGTCTTCTCCAAGATCTGCCGTAGTGTAAATATTTGGTTTATCGTGGATTTTCCTGGCCTGAAACCACACTGGTAGGAACCTATCAGATTGTCCATGAACGGCTTCAGGCACTTATACAGCACGACAGAGAGGATCTTGTACACGATGTTCAGGAGGCTTATCCCTCTGTAATTGGCGCAGTCATAGGGGTCTCCTTTCTTATGGACCGGGCAAACGATACTGATATTCCATTCATCGGGCATGCGTTCTTCCGATCATATCTGCAGATGAGTTGGTGCATGTTCCTGACCAGCTCATCGCCAGCTGCTTTAAACAGTTCCGCGGGGAGTCCGTCTGCTCCAGCAGCTTTATAAGACTTAAGTTTCGATATCGCTATCTTAACATCGTCTAGGTCGGGTGGACGGGATTCTCCTTCGTCTTCGTCCATTGTGAATGGTTCGCTCTGCCTGACGGCGGCATTTTGACTATCATCGCCGTTATACAGCCTGCGGAAGTGGTCCTTCCACAATCTCAGCATCGACTGTGATTCCACTACTAGTTGTCCGTGCTCATCCCTGCAGGCTTCTGCTCTGGCTTTATAGCCTTGGCTTGTTCGTTTTGCTTTTTGGTAACATTTTTTAACGTCGTTCCTGCAGTAACATCTCTCCATCTCCTCGATCTCGCGCTCCTTCTTTTTCCTTCTCAGAAGCGCATGCTCCTCCTCCTTTTCTGTTCATAGAGCTCGCGGGCAGCCCTCGTCCGTCGATGCAATGTGGCCATGTATGCATTCTGTTTCTCTACACGAAGCAGCGTTTGGCGAGAGTTATTCTGCGTTTGATCTCAGCGCTGGTGTGGTTGTCGCTACTAACTAGTGAGCCAGGGTATACGAAGTCCTTGACCACTTCGAAATTGTAGCTGCCACTTGCGACGTTCTGACCTAGATGACAACATATAAGGGGTGGGCCGTCTACTGGGTTTTTTAAATCATAGGTTACTTTGACACTGACAGCTGTTTCCCGTTCGAAATCTTGACAGAAAATCCTTACCACACATACGTCCGCGAAACGAAACGGGTCGCTTAACGCTTGAACACCGTTGGGAAATATTGAAAACCTTTTTCCAAAGTGAGTGCTGTGTAGCCCAAAAAGTGCGTTTTTTGAAAAGAAGTTTTGGCCGAAATGAAGCATCCATCACGACTGCTGTACGCAAATTGTGCAAAAAGTTCGTGAGACTGGTATGCTAGTGGAGAACACTCATAGTCCCCGCCGTCGTACGGTGCGCACAGATGAGAATGTGGCTGCTGTGGCCGAGAGTGTGAGGCTTCGTTATCGCTTCGCAGTTTGGGCCTTAGAGCAGCTTGAATTGGACAACGATTTTGGATGAAATATTATCTTTTCTGACGAGGCGCATTTTCATCTCGGCGGCTACGTTAACAAAACTCATTGCCGCACCTCGATCGCGCACGTTATTGCCGAGAAGCCAATGCATCCACAGGGAGTGACAGTTTGGTGCGGATTGTGGAGTGGTGGCATCATTGAACCATTTTTCTTCGAAAATGAGGCTGGGTACAACGTTTCGGTCAACGGTGAGCTTTACAGAGCCATGTTAACCGACTTTCTGTTTTTTCTTACTGAAATTGAAGACATGGGCCTGGGCGACCTTATGCAGGATGGCGCGCCATGCCATACAGCCCATACAACAATCGATCTTTAGCGCACCACATTCCCAAATCGTGTAATCAGCCGTCTTGGCGATGTCAATTGGTTGATTGGGAGCTGCGATTTGACTCCTTTGGACTTTTTTCGTGGGGAACCGTGAAGAACTCCACCGCTTCATTGTCTAGATGGATAGACAAAACTGGACCCGCCAAACGCAACCCCGCAGAAACTGCGTGGATTTTTAAACTGACGGGTCTAAAACCAAAAACGGGGTGGGCAGTGGAGTGTTCTGCAAACAACTAAAGCTGTATAAAGTTCTAAAATTACCAGATCACTGCAGCGTCTTCCAGGCGGAACTGTTGGCAATAAAAGAGGCCTTGTCCTGGCTGAAATGGAACGTGATATCCACTACGGATATCCATATTCTCACGGAGAATCAAGCAGCCTTAATGTCGTTGGAGTTCTATGTACAGATCAAAAACTAGTCTCGACTGTCGCCTATCTCTTAACGAGTTGACCGAATAGTTTAACATACAACTTATCTGGGTACCGGGACACAGCGACATTCCAGTAAATGAGAGAGCCGACACACTCGCCAGACAAGGAACGACGCTACAATCAATCGTGGCTTGTGAGGGAATACCCCTTGCTAATTCCGCCAGGACACTGACTTATTGGCAGTCACGCGCAAAAACTAGGAATAGTTCCGAATGTTTTCTGCAGAAGCTGTCTAGACGAGGAGGAGGACGAGTCCATTTACCACCTTCTCTGCGCCTGCCCAGCATTCTGCACAATCAGCAAACGATACCTAGGATCTTATTTCCTTAACGACCTGGAAGATGTTCAGCAAGTAGGGATATCTGATATTCTTAACTTCTTAAGAAGCACAAAATGGTTCCACGAATAGGGGGATAAACCCCCCTCGTAGCTACAAAACGAGCTTCCCTGGTCTATGTGTATTTTTCTCAATTCTGGGAAGGCTACGAACCTAGCTACCTACCTACCTACATGACAGTGCGTCACCTTGTCTAAGTCCCTTCTTAACATCAAAGGTCTCGGTTAATTCGTTTCCGACCTTAATGGAGCAGCAAGAGTTCTCCATTGTCATCCTGCATAATCTAACGGGCTTGGCAGGGATGTCAAAACTAGACATGGCGCTGAATAGCTCGTTCCTATGCACACTGTCATACGCGGTCTTGAAATCGATGAAAAGGTGGTAGGTGTCGATTTGGTATTCTTGGGTCTTCTCCAAGATAAGTCGCTGTGTGAATATTTGGTCAATCGTGGATTAACCTGGCCTGAAACTACACTGATAAGAACCGAGTTTGACAGGGATGCCAAAACTAGACATAGCGCAGTACCTATAGCTCGTCTCTATACACACTGTCATACGCGGCCTTGAAATCGACGAAAATGTGATGGGTGTCGATTTGGCATTCTTGCGTCTTTTTGTGGCCTGGCCTGAAACCACACTGATACGAACCTATCAGATTATCCACAAAGGGTTTCAGGCGTTCACACAATACGGCAGAGAAGATCTTATATGCGATGTGAAGGTGACTTATTCCTCTGTAGTTGGCGTAGTTATAGGGGTCTCCTTTCTTGCGGGCCGGGCAAACGGTGCTGAGATTCCATTTGTCGGGCATGCTTTCCTCCGACCATGTTTTACACATTGCGGCATTGTTGACTCGGTTTATTCCGAAGTCACATTTCACATAATGTTGATTGACTTGTGGTCTGATATAGCATGAAGGTCGCGCCACCATAGTCACCGAATAATCACTTTTCTGCGTGCTAAATTGGTTAGTCGTACTATCAGCCCACTTAGTGATGTCAGTTGGCCGCCTTCAATGATCGATATTATACGAATAAAAACCTCGAAACGACCTTCGTTCGAGCCGTTCGTGAAATAAAGCCAGAGGCAACCCACAAGGTCTTGAAAAATTTAGTTAACAGGTTGCGCCACTGCAAAGCCTACTGAAGATGTGGTAACTGAAATCGTTGTATTGCAATCAACATCAGGCATCAACATTTTGGGTAGAAAAGCTGCAATTACAAGAAACACTCAAGATATTTGCGGTACAGCGGAACATTTTTCAGAATCTAGCATACTACCTCCCCCGGGGGAGGATGGTATCTTCCCAGCCCTCCTTCAGAAAGGAAGTGCGCAAGTTAGCCCCATGCTTATCAACATCTTTAGAACCAGCCATGCATGGGGATACATACCAACGAGCTGGACAGAGGTAAAAGTAAAATTCATTCCCAAAGTAGGCCGTAGACCCACAGACCTGCCTAAGTCCTACAGACCGATAAGCCTTACCTCTTTCTTCCTAAAAACAATGGAAAAAATTCAGGATCGGCATATCAGGGACGGTGCCCTGAAAAGATCACCACTTCACAAAAACCAATATGCCTAGCAGCCTGGGAAATCGACCACGCATGCTCTTCAGGAGCTAACAGCTCGGATCAACAAATCTCTGAGCGACAAAGAAATTGCGATAGGTTGCTTCCTCGATATTGAAGGTGCTTTCGACGACACCGACTACACCCAAATAAAACGTTGCATCCTCAGCACAGGGGTGGATAGCACCACATGCAATTGGATCCAACACGTGCTTAGCAATAGGAAAATAAACACCTCACTAGGCAATGACAAAACCAGTGTAAATACCGCGAAAGGATGCCCTCAAGGCGGGGTTCTCTCACCTCTCCTGTGGTCCATCGTAGTAAATGAACTGATTAACAAACTCAGCAACAATGGTTTCTATGTCCAAGGCTATGCTGACGACCTAGCCGAAAACACAGTCTCGGAACTCCACCAACGGGCACTCAACCTTGTTGCAAACTGGTGCATAAGGGTTGCACTTAAGGTTAACCCTAGGAGAAGCACTATAGTCGCCTTCACCAAAAGGAGGAATAGGCACAAACTTACCAAACCGACCCTCTTTGGTGAAGCGATAGAGTTCTCAAAAGAAGTCAAATATCTAGGAATAACTCTAGACGAAAAGCTCACTTGGAACTCTCACATTACAAAGACCATAGAGAAAGCCAGGATCTCATTATGGACTAGCAAAAGTCTCACTGGCAAAAATTGGGGCAAAAGCCCCACAATGTCCCGCTGGCTATATACAGCAATCACCAGACCAATTCTCACATATGCTGCGCCCGTCTGGAGGCACAAAACAAAACAAGTATGAGTGCAAGCCAAGCTCAACAAACTGCAAAGACTAGCTTGCATCTGTATCACCGGGGCCATGAGAACAACCCCCACAGCAGCACTAGAAGTCATCACAGACCTGCCACCTCTTCATCTCCAACTGAAGAAAGAAGCAATGGTCTTCGCCCATAGACTGATCGTGGAGGATGACTCTAATCGTAGGCTCTTTCACCCTGATATCCTTACCGAAATAAACAGGCATGAAATCCTTAAGATATCGCTCACAGACAACTGTCTCCCCAGATACAACTTCAGCCAAAACTACAAGGTCCCATTCCCCAACGGACAAAACTGAGAACAGGATAGACTCTCCTTCAATCGTGGATCCTACGTATGGTACACAGATGGCTCCAAAACGAACGAAGGCTTTGGGGCTGGAGTATACGGAGCAATTACAGGCACATGCATCTACGTCAGCATGGACAGATGTAACTCCGTTTTCCAAGCAGAGATATTTGCTATAGAACTCTGCCTCAGAGAAAATATAAACAGAAATATGCTTAACAAAAACATTTACATTCTCTCTGACTGCAGGGCTGCACTTTTGGCCTTAAAGAGCTATGAAATCAACTCCAAACTGGTATGGGACTGCCTACAGCTACTGCAAAACGGGCTTCGAACGGGCTACGAACCTACCTACCTACCTTCCTACATGACAGTGCGTCACCTTGTCTAAATTTCTTCATAACATCAAAGGCCTCGGTTAATTCGTTCCCGACCTTAATGGAGCTGCAAGAGTTCTCCATTGTCATCCTGCATAATCTAACGGGTTTGGCAGGGATGTCAAAACTAGACATGGAAACTACACTGATAAGAACCGAGTTTGACAGGGATGCCAAAACTAGACATAGCGCAGTACCTATAGCTCGTCTCTATACACACTGTCATACGCGGCCTTGAAATCGACGAAAATGTGATGGGTGTCGATTTGGTATTCTTGCGTCTTTCACCTCCAAACTGGTATGGGACTGCCTACAGCTACTTCACCAGCTGGTCAGCACAAACAGAGTTCATATCATTTGGATGCCTGGACACAGCGGCCATACAGGCAACGAAAAGGCGGATCTACTAGCAAGGAAAGGCTCTGCATCACCATTTATGATGCCACAACCTTTCTGCGGCATACCCATCAGCACCACCAAATGCTGCATAAACAATTGGTTAAGGAACACGACGGATCACTACTGGTTACAAACGAAAGGTAGCAGACAAGCCAAGTTGTTCCTCCCAACTACATCTCTCAGTAGAACGAAACAACTCCTCATGCTTTCGAGGAGTCAGATTCGCTTAGTCACAGGACACTGCCCAGTCAACAAACACCTCAAAACGATGGGCATTATACAAGATGACACTTGCAGAATGTGTAATGAAGACGAAGAAACAGCAGAGCACATACTATGCCACTGTAACTGCCTGGTCAGTACACGTCATCGTCACCTAGGCAAGTATTATCTTAAAGCAAAAGAATTCGCTGCTAGCTCACTCAAAAGCATACTAAGTCTTATCACGAACTCAGGTTTTCTGAGTGAACTGTAGGTTAGGTTAGGTTGACGTGGTAGGCGTAAGCCACACTTAGGCCGAAACCGGCCCATTGTGATACCACCTGGATCAGGTTACCCTGATCCGCTACCCGGGAACCAACCGGTGCTTCTAATAAAGCGGTGGAGTTGAGCTATTTTTTGGTTTGCTAGCTCACTCAGATTGTCGAAGAAGGGCGCGCCGAGGTAAATCCTCCTGCGATTCGCAAAAGAGGGACATGAGCAGAGGAGGTGGTATATTGATTCCTCCTCCTCCTCGTCCATGCAGCCGCGACAGAAGTCATTGTAGGGTAGCCCCAGTCTGGCGGCGTGTTATCCAATGACGCAGTGACCTGTAATGACACCCACTAGGGTGCTTAAGGTTGCCCTTTTGGTTGCCGCCAGGTCCCTGGTTCGTCCTAAGTTTAACTTAGGCCACAATTGTTTGGTGATAAAGCCGATATTGCTCTCATTCCATTGGAGATTGGTCTCCTCTATGGTTTGAAGCTTTATCATGTGCTTATTGGTGTTTCTAGGTACCCGAGGGTAGGTAGCCTGAGTTTGCTTGACCCTAACTTTGCGAGTTCGTCGGGTGCGCAGTTTCCTGGAATATCCCTATGCCCGGGAACCCACAATACTTAAATGTTGAACTGCTCAGCCATCTCATCTAGAGATAGGCGACAGCTAAGAGATGTCTTTGATTTGTGGGTTACCGCTGCTAGGGACTTAATCGCAGCTTGGCTGTCCGTGCAAATGATAATATCCTTAGCGGATATTACATATTACTACTGAGCCATGCCAGGGCCTCCGTTATCGCAGTTATTTCTGCCTGAAACACACTACAGTAATTTGGGAGTCTAAATGATAGGTTGAGGTTAAGTTCCTTGGAGTAGACCCCACTGCCTACACCCGACTCCATCTTAGAGCCATCGGTATAGAGGGAGATCGAGTCCTTTGGTATGACTTTCCCATCAGCCCATTCCTCCCTGGATGGAAAGACAACTTCGAAATTCCTGGTGAACACATTCTGCGGGTTGATGTAGTCAGTGTCCATGGGTACTTTGAAGTGTTTTAGAATAGAGGTGTGGCCTTTTTGAGATGTGGGCCATTTTCTTATGCTCCTCATCCTTAGGGCCGCGCATGCAGCAGCTTGCTTACTGAAAAGGTTTAATGGTGGAAGATGTAGTAGAACATTTAAGGCCTCCGTGGGGGTTGATCTGATCGCTCCGCTTATATATAAGATGGCCGAACTTTGTACCTTCCCCAGAAGGTTTCGATTGACTGCTTTGTCCAGAGCAGTCCACCAGACTACGACGCCATACAGGAGGATAGGCCTTATGACTGCTGTGTAAAGCCAGTACATAATGCTTGGTTGGAGACCCCACCTCCTGCCCACTACTTTCTTACAGCAGTAGAGGGCAACAGTTGCTTTCTTGACCCGATCAAGAATGTTGGGTTTCCAATTCAGCCTCCCGTCAAGGACTAGGCCTAGATATTTAGCCTGTTCTTTGATTGTTAGTTGAGTTCCACCCAGCTTCGGTGGGTTGAGGGGCGGAATTTTATATTGGTTAGTGAACAGTACTAGATCGGTCTTCTTTGAGTTCACCCCAAGTCCACAGTACCGTGTCCAGGTTTCTACTGTATGTAGTGCACTCTGCATAAGGTCGCATAGAGTGCTCGGAAATTTTCCTGTGACGGCAATAGCAATGTCATCCGCATAGGCGATCACAGCGTACCCTTCCTGCTCCAGCAACAGCAGTAGTTCGTTGACCACCACGTTCCAGAGTAGAGGGGAGAGTACTCCACCCTGTGGTGTACCTTTGCTGACCATTCTGGTTGAGACGGCACCAGCGAAGTTGGCCTTGACAACTCTTTGTATTAGCAGCTGTCGTACCAGTTCTATCACTGATCCCGTAACACCCAGATCAGACAGCGCCTTGATGACGGCCCATGGTTCAACATTGTTAAAGGCGCCCTCAATGTCGAGAAAGGCGACTAGAGTGTATTGTTTACTTTCCAGTGACCTTTCTATTTTACTGACCAATGAGTGAAGTGCTGTTTCCACCGATTTGCCTTTGTTGTAGGCATGTTGGTTATCCGACAGCCTTGCTGAGATGCAGCTGTACCGGATGTGTACGTCCAAAATCTTCTCTAGAGTTTTTAATAGAAAAGAAGTGAGACTAATAGGCCTTAGGTCATTTACATACGTATGGGAGCTTTTGCCTGCCTTGGGTATGAAAATGACTTTGGCTACCTTCCACTTGCTGGGGATGTAGGAAAAGGACAGGCAACTATTGTATATAACCACAAGCCAGGGGAGGATGATATCTGCTACCTGCTGGAGATCAGCTGGTATGATCCCATCCGGTCCCGGGACTTGTAGGGATCAAAGCTCTAGTGAACTGTAAGTGGTAAGGTGATCAGGCGACTTTGTCCCACCCCCGTACCCTCTCTAACTAACTCTCTAACCAGCGATGCTTTCTCTACCATAGTATCTGAGATATAAAGAAGCAGAATAGCCGAAAAGCCAGGCTATTGATTTGTCCCTTAGCCTTGTCATCTAATATCTGCATATTACCGCTAAAATTTCACTTTCCTTCACCTATGATAGTATCAGCTCCGATCCGAAAGTAAAAGTCGCTTACATGTGCAAAATTACCAAAACGCGATTAGCATTTAAGTGTCTTGCATCCCATTAGTCGTCTATAAAAATTCACACTAAAATGTTAATGAGGCAAACGACAGCAAATGGTAAAGGTTTGAACAAGGTTCGACTTGAACTCTCGCATGTTGAACCTTTTCTGGGATTGAAAATAAGATATTTCATCACCATATCGTGCCCTGAAGTGGCCCTGAGATGAGTGTATCACGAACCTGTTGAGAGGTCAACTCTTATTACCATCTTTCTCCCTTTTGCATGTGATTGATTGTGACAGCTCAGGAAAAAAGGTAAAGTGTGTCGGACGATTTAGAAAATAACTTGACGAGGTCGTTACCACGATCTTTGAGTGTCACAACACTCAGTGCTGTTGTGGCTGCAAGCCAATCCAGTAACAAAGGCATTCATTACAAAATCCTTTTACGTCTACGGTGTCTCGTACGTGATGGCGTTCTTCCTTTTCAAGTGTAACTCTGTCTGAAGCGTAATCAAAACAATCAACAGATAGTATTACCATGAAACGTCATCCATGAGGTTCTTAACTCTCGCGGTCGTATGATGCAAACTACGCGCTCGATTGCATTTTGCTCATCTGTCAATGCCAAACACGTGCTGCTGTGGCAGTTTCTGAATCTGCTTTTGTCTGCTCTTCACCGAAAAGCAACAACTTCCTACTACTTGGCGTAGAATGAGGTACGCGCCATCACTAGCATGATAATTATGCACCTGTCCAGAGTGACCAGGAAGTGAGGCCACACGATCGTGTGCATCTCCATTTTTTCCACTTCATAAAATGTAACTAATGTACCAGCGACATGCGACATGCGACGATTGTTAATTGGTTGACCATTATCTCTTACTCGTGTTGCAAGATTCGGCTACCTTCCAGCTTAACTGCACTAAGAGCCAAACTCCGATATTCCGTGGCTCCTTGTGCGCTTCTCCTCTACGTGTTTGCACGTACAAGTCACCATGTATGTATGTCCGTATTACCGCCTTAACCTGTTTCCCGCTTTATCTCGCGACCGATTGTCACAAGTCGTGGATCGTGAGCCCTCATTCGAGCACGCGCTTAGTAGCCCGTTTTGGGTCAATAAACTCTCGAAAAGCAAAACCCGACTGACCATCGACACGGATCGAAGTAATAAATTTCGCTTTTACGAGTGCGAGTCGATACTCGGACACTCTCTCGTTGCAGCCAGAGGCGAAAACTGGAGTCGCTTGATGGGAACAAAGTAAACTATCAGTTGCAGAGCAATTTATTGAATTTGAAATTCGACAGTTACTCGAAAACATAAATATTATTTATCACCTGAGAGGTTGCAAAGGGGGCGGTGTGATTTACTGGCCATTAGGACGACTTCTGACCAACATGACGCCGTTAAATTGGCCCGTGACCGGTGAGCGACAGGTCGAGTATTTTTCGTTTGTTCCTGTAGCTCAAACAGCATCGATACGATCCTGAGAAGTCGCGATGGAATATAAGTTTCTGTACTTACTATTCTTACTCCACAAGGAGGGATCCCCTCTCCTCTTCTCTAGAATGTACATAGTTGCAAATGTACTACTGACCAGATTGGAGAAAGAAGGCTCCGGTGTTATTGCCTACGCAGACGACGTTGCTATTACCATATCGGGCAAATATCTACCCACACTGAATGACCGCATGCGCACTCCATACAGTGCAAATGAGCACAACACAATGGGATCGGGTTAAGCCCCTAGGTTAGGTTAGGTTAACGTGGTAGGCATAAGCCACACGTAGGCCGAAAGTCGGCCCATTGTGATACCACCTGGATCAAGTCACCCTGATCCGCTACCTGAGAACCAACCGGTGCTTCTAATGAAGCGATGGAGTTGAGCTATCTTTTGCTTTGCTAGCTCACTTAGATTGTCAAAGAAGGGCGCGCCGAGGTAGATCCTCCTGCGATTCGCAAAAGAGGGACATGAGCAGAGGAGGTGGTGTATTGATTCCTCCTCCTCCTCGTCTATGCAGCCGCGACAGAAGTTATTGCAGGGTAGCCCTAATCTGACGGCGTGTTTTCCGATGATGCAGTGACCTGCATTGGTTGCCACTAGGTCCCTGGTGATAAAGCCAATATTGCTCTCATTCCATTGGAGGTTGGTCTCCTCTATGGTTTGAAGTTTTCATGTGGTTTACCGTACTCATTGGTGTATCTATGTACCCGAGGGTAGGTAGACTGAGTGTGCTTGACCCTAACTTTGCGAGTCCGTCGGCCGCGCAGTTTCCTAGAATATCCCTATGCCCAGGAATCCACAGTATTTTAATAATGAACTGTCCAGCAATCTCGACAGTTCGATAGGCGACAGTTAAGAGATGTCTTTGATTTATGGGTTATCGCTGCCAGGACTTTATCGCAGCTTGGCTGTCCGTGCAAATGATAATGTCCTTAGCGGATATTACATTGATCCTGAGCCTGAGCAAGGGCCTCTGTTATCGCTGTTATTTCTGCCTGATACACACTGCAGTGATATGGGAGTCTGAAAGATAGGTTGAGGTTAAGTTCCTTGGAGAATACCCCACAACCTATACCCGACTCCCCTAGAAGACGGAGCTTGTGCTATTCACCAGGAAGCATGCCCAATTACTTTATTTGGCACCAGGTTAACCTAACCGTCTGGTGCCAAATACCTAGGCATTGTATTAGATAGGAAACTAACCTGGAAGGGCAATACAATCGAGCGAGCAAAAAAAAAATCTATAGCTCTCTACGCTTGTAAGAAAGCCTTATGAACAAAAATGGGGATTCAACCCTAAACCTACCCTATTGCTATACATTACAGTAGTTAGACCTATTCTAATGTATGGAGTGGTAGTCTGGTGGACTGCACTGGACAAAACAATATACCATGAACAAATCGAGAACATATAAAGGCTGACATGCATGTGAATCACCGGGGCTCTAAGGTCCACCACACGGCAGCGCTTAACATGGTATACCACCTAACTCGATTTGATATCCTTGGCAAACAAATAGCCACATACGTGGCAAACAGATCAAAAGCCAGCTTAAAATGGACACACCTGGTTCGATGACGAGTGCAGGAGGATTCATACAGCGAACCAGGATGCATATAAGGCCTCGCTGCATAAAAGAACAAGAGCAGCTCGTGAGCTCTACGAGTTAAAATGAAGGGAGGAGCATAAGCTTCTTAGAAGAAAGAAGAAAGAGCACGAGAAGCGCGGGATTGAGGATTTGGAGAGGTGTTACTGCAGGCGTGACGTTCGAAAGTTTTATCAATAGATAAAGCGAACATGCCAAGGGGATAAAGCCAGAACGGAAACCTGCAGGGATGAGAACGGACACCTAGTAGTAGAACCGCAGTCGATGCTGAGAATATGGAAAAACCACTTCTGCAGACTGTATAACGGCGATGTTAGTCAATATACCGCTGTCAGGCAGAATGATCCATTTCTAATCGACGGAGACCGCAGAGAATTCTGTCCCCCCGACCTCGACGAAGTTAAGATTGCCATATCGAAGCTCAAGTCGAATAAAGCTGCTGGCGCAGACGGACTGTCTGCTGAGCTCTTCAAGGCAGCTGGGGATGACCTGGCTGGGAGCATGCACCAGCTCATCCGTAAGATATGGTTAGAGGAAAGCATGCGCGAGGAATGGAGTCTCAGCATCGTATGCCCGATCCACAAGATAGGACACCCCTCTGATTGCGCCAACTAGAGAGGAATAAGTCTCCTTAACATCGCCTACAAAATCTTCTCTGACGTTTTGTGTGAACGCTTGAAGCCTTTTGTAAGTAAGCTGATAGGTCCTTATCAGTGCGGATTCAGGCCAGGGAAGTCCATCATCGACCAAATCTTCACACTATGGCAGATCCTGGAAAAAACCAACGACACTCACCACCTATTTGTCGACTTCAAAGCCGCATACGACAGCGTAATTAGAGACGAGCTATACAACGCTATGTCTACTTTTGACATACCTGCTAAGCTCGTCAGACTATGCAGGATGACTTTGGAGCATGAACGCTGCTCTATCCGAATCGGTGAACACCTTACCGCATACGCCGACGACATTGACATAATAGGTAGACCACAGCGAGATATTAATGAGGCGTTTGCGAGTATTGAGTTCGAGGCGGCGAAATTTGGTCTGGCGGTAAACGAGGGCAAAACTAAATATATGCTGTCATCAAAAAAGGACGCTCACCACTGACGTCTTGGCCAGAACGTTTGTATTGGCAGATATAAGTTCGAGGTAGTTA
Organism: Eumerus sabulonum; assembly: GCA_951905685.1. Classification (NCBI taxonomy): domain Eukaryota; kingdom Metazoa; phylum Arthropoda; class Insecta; order Diptera; family Syrphidae; genus Eumerus; species Eumerus sabulonum. The sequence continues at coordinate 17,043,694 of OX645060.1, forward strand.
AGGACTTGTCTACCTTGGCTCCGCAGCGACCTGGAACAACTACATCAGTTCCGAAATCAAACGCAGAATCACTCTTTCCAATCGCTGTTTCTTTGGACTCAGGAGGCAACTGAGTAATAGAGCCCTCTCCCGACACTATCAAAAGCGGATGAGGTCGGTTCGAGAGAAAGATTTTGCGCGTGATTTTCGGGCCTATATACGCAGACGGGGGATGGAGGAGACGATTCAACCACGAACTTTACGGGCTGTACAGCGACATGAGCCTAGTCAAGCGTCTACGGATTCAACGCCTAAGATGGCTGGGCCATGTCAATCTATGTCAATCTGTCTTAAATCAATCTATCTTAAAGTCGTTCCATCCAATATTTTTTATTCCTATGAAGACCGAAGCGACATCTACCTTATATCCTTTAATCAATACAATCTTTAGGAGTTTCCCCAGATCAAATGACTCGTCAGCACAGTGTGTTTCTCTCCCTTGATCGTTTTTATTCAATTAACATTCATTAAGAGTCTCATGTTATGTATTATAAAACCGTAAGCATAGTAAGGAAAAGAACATCGACCAATCCTTGTAATTGACATTCCAAAACGACCTTCATCGGACGCGCGACTGTCGTGAGATGTCTGTGTTGAGTAATCCCTGATCGTGATTGATAGTACAAACGTTGATTGAATGTCTAAACGCTAATTAGTTATATAAAACAGATTTTCTGTAAACTTGGGGGATACATGGATGTTACAAGCAGCATGACAATGGACACTGATCGTAAAGGCATGGTATGATCTTTGGAACTTACTGGATACTTCGATCGATGAAACTTTAAATGAGAGGCATTAATCGAGTGTCATTCAAGTTATATACAATTCAAACCGCAACTGTTACACGCTAACACTAAGGCTGGACGCACAGTGATGCGAGATGCGATGCGAGATGCGATATGGTGAGCACAGTGAAAGCTGCTCTGTACTGTTCTGTTGCGATATATTCATCATCAGGCGAAGATTTTTTAAATGAAAGTTTACATTTATCAGGTTTTCCAATAAGGACTTGACAACTTTTTTTTTTTTAAATAAAACGCAAACCATTTGAGATATTTCAAAAACTTTACTTTCGGCGTGAAGTCCAATCAAAACATTTATGAATGGAACTCGACTTCGTTCATATTGCCACCGCGGGCACGTTTGCAGCGGTCGATTCGTTGGACCCAATTTTCGATGACAGCCACACATTGGCTCTGAGCCCTTCCAACGTCGTCGGCTTGTTGGCATAATCCAATGACTTATCGTAGCCTCAAAGAAAATAGTCTAGAGGCGTTAAATCGCATGAACGAGGCGGCCATTCGACTGGCCCATTTCTTAAGATAACACGCTCATCAAGCTTACTCTTCAATAAATCGATTGTAACGTGTGTGGCTTGTGGTACCATCCTGTTGAAACCACATGTCGTCCAAGTCTATATCTTCCAATTCGTTCCGAAAATAATCGCAATCATGGCGCGATAACGCTGGCCATTCACAGTAAGTGACGATCGTTATCGTCGACGAAAAAATATGGCCCAATAACGCCGCCGTCATGCAAACCGCACCAAACAGATATTTTTTATGGATGAAGTGGTGATTCATGAAGCACATGTGGATTTTCACTCGACCAATAACGCATATTTTGCTTATTGACAAACCCATCGAGCCAAAAATGGGCTTCGTCACTGAAGATGATTTTGCGATGAAATTCGTCATCTTGGCGCATCTTCTCCAGAACCCAATCGGAGAACGTACGTCGCTTCAAATGGTTCATCGGCTTCAATTCTTGAGTAAACTTGATCCTGTATAGGAGTAAACCAAGATCCTTACGCAAAATACGCGTTAATGTGGTCTGAGCGATGCCCAATTCTTGAGAACGCCGTGCAATTGATTGATTTGGATCGTTCGCTAGAACGGCAGCGATATTTTCTACACTTCGGCCAACCAACCCATTGTCTCGCTGACACGGCAACATCACACAACGAATATGTAGACTCTAATTTTGAGGGCGCAGTGGTTAGTGTGTTGGACTCTGGCGCACGAGGAGCGAGTTCGGATCCCGATAACACCAACGCCATCGAATGTTTATTTCGCGACGTTCCTCCTCGGCGGGGTACTGGCAAAACCCCCCGTAGTAAACTTGCCATGAAAAAGCCTCTCGACTCACGCCATTCGGAATCGGCATATACTGTATGTCCCTTTCACCTGTGTGAAAAATAAATCACACACAACATGGGTGATTGAGAGAAGCTTGGCTCTGGTCCTTCATGGGCTGTAACGCCACCAAAGAAGAAGAAGAATTTTTGCACTAGCCTTGTTATTGCCAGTCTACTAGGGCGAGAATTACGACCGAAAATTGGAGTAAACGCTCTGAAAGTAGCGGTGACCGACTCCGAATTTCGGTAGAAAATTTTTGTAATTTGCAGACGTTGCTCGTTCGTGTACTTTACCATGATGGGTTCGAAAGATCCATTACAGATGGATGAGCAATCTTGGATGAAAGATTTTCGGATTTGGTACGACGTAATCCCTCCCTTAGTACAAGGGAGTGGTTAACATCATCGACCGCCGAGCGGAAGGTCTATAATTCAAATTCGAAAAAGAAGAAAGAAAAAGTAATTCCTATACGGACAAAAAGTATGCAACGCGGTTGTGAATGGAAAGTGACCAGACGTACTGCTGCGGGCATAACACTCACAGTATATGGTCATCTGAAATTCATCCTCTGCGTATGCAATACTAAAGTGCTCGAACGAACTACTACGGACTATCACCAACTCGGAATTTAGTCGGCTCTCGTCCTATCCTGGACAACCACCTCTGAGAGTAACTGTGAATGAACATCAACGACCCAAATCACTGCACTCCGTTCAGGTTGTGTGTCTAAAAACCTGCGCGAGTCCCGAAAAAAAAAAGAAAACCGGCATCGCATACAGGATCCTGTTCAGCGTATTGTGTGAGCGCCTAAAACCATTTTGCACCGTACTAATCGGCAGCTACCAGTGCGGCTTCCGGCCCGGCAAATCAACTGTAGACCAAATTTTCACACTTCGACAAATCCTGGAAAAGACCCACGAGTTTCGAATCGATACACACCATCGCGCCACGCTAAAAAACACGCGATGCACCGTGCAACTCGGTTCCAGGACCTCGGAACCATTCGAAACATGTACCGGATTTCGGCAAGGAGATGCGCTGTCATGTGACTTCTTCAACCTGGTGCTGGAGCAGATAGTGCGACGGGCAGGCGTCAACAGGCAAGGCACTATCTTTTACAAGTCCATCCAGCTGCTAGGATACGCGGATGGTATCGACATCATCGCGTGTTCTCGCCGTGGCATTGTGAAAGCATTCTCGGCGATTGAAGAACAGGCGAAACGAGTTGGTCTTAAGATCAATGAGGATAAAACGAAATACATGCTGTCAAGCAAAAACCAATCCGTCGCTCACCACCTGGGACAAAATATAACAATTGACAGCTACAATTCCGAGGTAGTTAAGGAGTTTGTCTACCTCGGGGCAAACGTAAATTCCACAAATGACACCACGGTGGAGATCCGGCATAGAATCGCCCTTGGCAATCGCTGCTACTTCGGCTTGTCCAAACAACTGGGGTCAAAACTCCTCACGCGAAAGACCAAAGTCATGATTTACAAAACGCTCATTCTGCCAGTCTTGCTGTACGGAGCCGAAAGCTGGACGATAAGCAGGACAGCGGAGCTGATTTTGGGTTCTTTCGAAAGAAAAATTCGGCGCCGGATATTTGGTCCTGTCTGTGAGGAAGGTGAATGGAGAAGAAGACACAACCGCGAACTCTACGAGCTGTACCAAGATGTGGATGTAGTCCGGAAGGCAAGGAGCCGTCGACTACACTGGCTCGGCCACATCGAGCGCATGGACATCAACGCTCCAGCTAAGAGGGTCTTCGACTCCGAGCCTCCTGGTTCGAGAAGAAGAGGAAGACCGAACCTCCGGTATAAAGACCAAGTAATCGCGGATGTAAGACATCTTGGTCTTGACAACTGGAAGCAGCGTGCCCGGGACCGTCAAGGATGGAAGGCAGCTATAGCTCAGGCTCAAATCCGTCATGGATCGCTGGCCTGATAAGTAACTAAGTAAGCCTAACGGTCTTACACTTCCTATAGTTTGAAGTAGTAGTCCAAACGATTAACCGGCGGTCAGATTTCCTTTCCTCTGTTGAAAGCTTTGATTATAGTCGAATCTTACGGTCACGATGTTCGTTACTATCATTCGCACGGCATTTGAGAGCCATTACACGGGTATGCATTGCATTATCTTCTCTGTTACGAGGTTTGTTAGTGAATTGGTCAGGTGTAGTAGGTAATGACAGCATCTCGTAAGTCTTGTTATCTCTGCAAGATGAAAATGCGCTAATTGTCGTGCAGTAGGTACGCGATTCTACAACCTGACGCTTTCATACATCGCATGTTACGTGAATATTGTGATTATCATCGAGGCAGTGGATTTAAGGCCGAGCTGGTAACTCACATTAAATATACGTAATTAGTACTTAATCTCTAGGCTCTTACTACCTACAGGTGTCTGCTTTGCTTGTCGATTTTAATCGCTTCATATCTTAAGTCCGTCTATTTGAGTTGTTGCCAATAGACACAGGTTACTAGCTCTAATTCAGCTAAAGACGTACGTCCAATGGTATCTGATCAAATGGAGAAATGAAACCACAAAGGAAATCTCCAGCACATTCAAGATACTCCAATTACACTCCATAGTAACCTGGAGAAAGTTAGGTAGAGGAGAATAACAGGTTTTACTTAACCTTCATTGAACTTTATAAAAAGAGATTGTTCGCCTAAATGGAGATATACCATTCAAGTGCTATTTGAGATGTATATCTGGATGTGATTAGAAGATATCTACTTTCAATCGTTCGTTAATTGTAATGTGACTTGAATTGATAAATCGATGGTGTCCGCCTACTCATAGAAACTCTGCACACCTGGAGCTCGACTTCGAGGTTTTAAATCAGAGCAAGCAGCTGATAGAATTACGAAGAACACTTGTTCAAGTGTTGCATGTCATCTAGGAAAACAAGAGATGAATAGAAGTTAGCAACATTAACGAAGATGAAAAGGTCTCGACCTCAACGTGACCATAACAGCCCTCATCAACAAAAAAACTGAGCTGAATGAAGACCTCCATTTACCTACATAAAACGTTAGGCAATTGAACCTAAACGTTGCCTTACTAACTTGGGAGGCAATGAACTTTCAGGACGTCCAAAAACTGCAATCACTGGCGAAGACATCACTCAAGGTCATCAATTGGAGCTAAACGACCGTCGAATTAAAGTGAAAGAAGTAGCAGATGCTATTGAATATGCTAGTGCTACCATTAGCAATACGGCACTGCGACCTTTGCAGATCTATTAAACCTGCTAGCCGATTAGCCGAGGAGCCTCTCCACTTCTATTATGAAGTTGAGAATTCTTCTCACAGGAGCCAAGGTGATTCTCTCAGGAGTCATAACTTCACGGAGAAGGATACTTTTCCTAAGATGGCAGAGAGCAGCACACTCACATAGTATGTGTTCCGCCGTCTCTTTGCCCTCGAGACAGAGCCGACACTCAGTTTCGGACGAGAGGCTAATTTTGTTTAGATGATATCTTAGACTGCAGTGTCCTGTTAGGTAGCTGACTAGTCCTCTGATATCCATCCTATTGAGTTTGAGTATGTCACTAGATTGTTTGTTCAGGTGTCGTATGAGTCGTTTAGATTGACGGAGTCTCCGAACGCTATTCTAAAATTTATCTTAGACCCGGGAATGCCGCAGAATGGTTTCGGACCTATATATTTACCGCTGGAACTTTTCCTGGCAAGTTGGTTGGCAATTTCATTGCCCTTGATACCTTTATGTCCTGGCACCCACCAAAGTTTAACATTGTTTCTTTTGGCGAGGTCTTGTAGGGTGTCATGGCATTCCTTGACGGCTTTTGAGTTCGTACTGTACGAACCCAGCGCTTTAAGAGAGTATGTAATTGGTTACTCCTCTAATGCCAGTCTCGAGATTTAGATTGACGCATGTTAGGATGGCAATGCAGCTCTGCTTAGAAGATGCTAGGATTTATTCCCAGGGCCTTCGAGATCTTGCGTTTTGGTCCGAAGATGCCGGTGCCAATGCCGGTAGCCATCTTGGAGCCATCCATGTACCACCTAAGGCCTTTGACATCTAGCAGGGGATCACTGTTTTCCCATGCTGAGCGATTTGGGATCAGTATCTCAAATCTCTTGTCAAAGGTGAAGGTGTATGGCAATGCGTCCGAGACCATGGTAATCATATCCAGCTCGGGAGGGTGTTGTAATATGGACATGTGGCCTACGGGTCTACATGGCATATTCCGAGCAGAGAATTCTGATTTCACTGCGTAATGCACTCAGTGGAGTGAGTCCAATGAGTGCTTCTTGGGCTGCCGTGGGGCAAGTTGGCATAGCGCCTGTGATGCCGAGACACACTAGTCTCTGAAGGCGTTGAAGCTTAACAATTGCAGTTTTTTGCTCAACTTTTGTCCACCATACGGTGGACCCGTAGGTGACGATAGGTCTTACTATCGCGGTGAATAACCAAGGGACTACCTTAAGTTTTTGAATTAACATGCTTTAACCAAAGAAGCTTGCTACCTGCTACCTGATGACTGCCAGGTACTTAGCTTCCTCGGATATCGGGATAAGAATGCATTCTAGCTCCAGCTGAGTTGTCCCATTTCTTGTGCACCAATCGTCAATCAATTTCGCGCTTTGTGCTTTGAGACAGACAGCCGCTAAACATGAGTCGACAGAGAGAACGGTGACATCATCCGCATAGGCCTGGGCATAGATTCCTGAGACATTGAGAGCATCGAGCAGAGAGTCGACTACCATGCACTATAACAGCGGAGAAAGGACGCCACCTTGCGGGCAGACCCTGTTTACGCCAGATTTAACACAATGTCCGACACCAACGTCAGCGATCAATGTCCTGAGCACGAGCATTGCTTTGATCCACAAAACTAGAGCCTTGTTACCGCCATGTCTTCTAGCAGCGTCACAGATGCTCTCAAAAGTTGCGTTATTAAAAGCTCCCTCAGTGTCTATGAAAATGCCCAGTGCATACTCTTTCCTTCGATTGCGCATTCTATCCTCCCAACTAGGTTTTGAAGCACAGTCTCGCAGGATTTTCCGCGCTGATAAGCATATTGCATCTCCGAAAGAGGATGCATTCGAAGGGCAACTTTGCGCACTCCATGGAAGGATGTTAGACTAATTGGTCTTAAAGTCTTGCTGAGTGAGTAGTCGTCTTTCCCTATTTTGGGAATAAAGACTACTTTCACAGTGCGCCATAGAATATGTATATAGGCAAGTACAGGCTAGCAGAGAACATTATTTTCAAAGTAGGAAGCAGCGGCATTATACTTTTTTGTAAGCATAACAGGGTATAACCCGTCGGTGTTTGGCGATGTAAAGCCATCAAAGGATGACACAGCAGATTCAATGGCCTCAGTCGTTGCCTCACGCAGTTACCATTGAAGGTGTATGCAAAGAGCCGATGAGAGTCTGATTTCCCGGGAAATGGGTCTGAAGCAGTAAACTGAGAGTTTCCGCTTTAGAATCAGTAAAGGTACCATCACTTTGAAGATTTTAACCAACGTGCTAGTTGCGCTCAGAGATTTGATCTTTTCGCAGAAGGCCTTATGAGAATCATTCTTCAATTTACGAATAAGCTTATAATATGGTTCAACTGTCGAGGTTTAGGTTAGCACGTGAAAAATGCATGTACTCGGCCGGCCAAGTGCGAGTCGGACTCGCGCACGAAGGGTTCTGTAGACGTTGTTACGGTGATAAGTAGCACAAGATTCCCTCGTAAGCGAATCCACACAGCAACCTGGCGATCTCCGGACGGTCGAACCGCCAGCCAAATCGACCATGTGCTCATTGACGCAAGGCACTCGTCAAACATCCTGGATGTGCGAACATTCAGAGGGGCAAATGTCGACTCTGACCACTTCCTCGTAGCAGCAAGATTCAGAACTCAACTGTCCAATGTCAGAAAGCTGCACCAGCCCATCAGGAGGAGGTTCGATGGCGAGTGTGAGCAGAAGAAGGCAGCAACCGACGAGGCGTACCAAAAGGCGCTGCAGAGGAAAACCAGGGCAGCGCAAGAAGAGTACCGAGCCAGAAGAAGGAAGGAGAAAACACTACTGCGACAGAAGAAAAGGATCTTCGCAGCCTCCCAGCTCAAGAATATCGAGGAGTCTAGGGATAAGCATAAAACACGAACCTTTTAGAAGAAAGCCAAAGACCTTGCAGGAGGCTTCAAAAAAGGCACCCAGGCTCTTCGAAACTGCGAGGGTAATCTTGTCACCAACCCGCAGGGAATAGTGGATGTATTTAAGCAGCATTTTCAGCAGCTGCTTAACGAGCATGACCAAAAGAGAGTGGTAGGGACCCAGCATCGAGGAAGGTGGCACAACTATTCAGAAGCTGAAGAACAACAAGGCCGCAGGCTCAGATGGCTGGCCATCAGAGCTCTTCAAGGCTGGCGGCGATGTTCTGGTAGGGAGCATGCACCAGATCATCTGCAGAATTTGGGAAGATGAAAGCATGTCCGACGACTGGAATAACAGCTCTATATGCCCCATCCACAAAAAAGGCGATCCTACCTCTTGCAAGAACTATAGAGGCATATCCCTGCTCAATGTCGCATACAAGATCCTGTCCAGCGTATTGTGTGAACGTCTAAAACCATTTTGCACCGCACTAATCGGCAGCTGCCAGTGCGGCTGCCGGCCCGGCAAATCAACTATAGACCAAATTTTCACACTTCGACAAATCCTGGAAAAGACCAACGAGTTTCGAATCGATACACACCACCTTTTCATCGATTTCAAAGCCGCATACGACAGCATTCATCGTGAAGAACTGTTTGGTGCGATGGCCGAATTCGGGATCCCGGGAAAACTGATCCAGATGTGTCGCGCCACGCTAAAAAATACGCGATGCACCGTGCAACTCGGTTCCAGGACTTCGGAACCGTTTGAAGCATGCACCGTATTTCAGCAAGGAGATGCGCTTTCATGTGACTTCTTCAACCTGGTGCTGGAGCAGATAGTGCGACGGGCAGGCGTCAACAGGGAAGGCACTATCTTCTACAAGTCCGTCCAGCTGCTAGGATACGCGGATGATATCGATATCATCGCGTGTTCTCGCCGTGGCATTGTGGAAGCATTCAGGGCGATTGAAGAACAAGCGAAACGAGTTGGTCTTAAGGTCAATGAGGACAAAACGAAATACATGCTGTCAAGCAAAAACCAATCCGTCGCTCACCACCTGGGACAAAACATAACAATTGACAGCGACAATTTCGAGGTAGTTAAGGAGTTTGTCTACCTCGGGGCAAACGTAAATTCCACAAATGACACCACGGTGGAGATCCGGCATAGAATCGCCCTTGGCAACCGCTGCTACTTCGGCCTTGTCCAAACAACTGGGGTCAAAACTCCTCACTCAAAAGACCAAAGTCATGCTTTTCAAAACGCTCATTCTGCCAGTGTTGCTGTACGGAGCCGAAAGCTGGACGATAAGCAGGACAGCGGAGCTGATTTTGGGTTCTTTCGAAAGAAAAATTCTGCGCCGGATATTTGGTCCTGTCTGTGAGGAAGGTGAATGGAGAGGAAGACACAACCGCAAACTCTACGAACTGTACAAGAATGTGGATGTAGTCCGGAAGGCAAAGATCCGTCGACTACACTGGCTCGGCCACATCGAGCGCATGGACATCAACGCTCCAGCTAAGAGGGTCTTCGACTCCGAGCCTCCTGGTTCGAGAAGAAGAGGGAGAGCGAACCTCCGGTGTAAAGACCAAGTAATCGCGGATGTTAGACATCTTGGTCTTGATAACTGGTGGCAGCGTGCCCTGCCCTGAGCTCAGGCTCAAGTCCTCCATGGATCGCTGGCCTGATAAGTAAGTAAGTTATTTTTGCTTTTTCGTAATTATAGAAAAAAGGGTTGCAACTAGGTTTAATACATCAAAGACACAATAGGGTTCAAAGCTCGGAAGTTTGCTACGGGTTGTGGGATATTGTCGTCTAACCTTAGGTCAGTTATATGACCGAGGGGCTTTTTTGGCTGAAAATTATGTCTGTTGTATGGGAGGGGAGCCCCTCTTAAATATTTATTTTATTCTATTTTTAGTCTTTGTTGTTATAGCGGCAGCAGAAGTACATCATCTGTAAAAATTTCAGCTGTCTAACTATCACGGTTCATGAGATACAGCCTGGTGACAGACGGACCGACAGCGAAGTCTTAGTAATAGGGTCCCGTTTTACCCTTTGGAATTGGAACACTAAAAAAACGAGGAAACGTAACTATTGCTTGCATACCCTTCTGACTTTGGTCTCAAATGCCAGCGCCAGCACTTCACTTTAACATTTTGTGAGATACTCGATCTCTAGTCTCCTAGGTTAAACCAATCCTACGGCAATTTTTTTTAAAGACGTGATATACGTTTATGACAGGCTATCTGATGACGTAAAAAAACATCCTTCCCTGCTCAGAATCAATAAGAAATGATTGGTGTTCTGGTTTACTGTGACGTGAATCCCAATCTTATCGCGCAGAATAATTTAGTTACGCAATTCGAATACAGGTTACTCTAGAATGCAGATGTACAGAAGCAACTCTTGATCAACTGGCCTTAAGCCCGTATGCGTCCCATTATTTTCTGGTTTCCTCCCATAGCGATTTATCATCATAAAACCAAAAACAACTTGCATTGGAAGGCTGTGAAAAAAGCTTTTACAAAATTGTTTGTGCTTTGTGCTTTTTTGTTTAAGAAGCCTTCAACGATTTCGGTGAGTCATGTAAGGGTTTCGTTCTGCTGGTTGTTGAACTGGCGCTTAACGTTTTTCTAAAGTGTCATTTAGTTTTTTTATGGGTCATAGATGTAACACGGTTATTCAATTAATTGGCCTCATACCCAAGCATGTAGCAGATAATTTAAAAAACTTGACTTAAGCGTCAGAGGTAGATAGCATCAGGCTAACTCGTTTATAATGACGCACTTCCTATAGCCTGACTAGCTAATAAGATGCATATGACATTAAACAAATCTTTTCAATAAAACAACTAAAAAAGCTTTATATTACGCAAGACAACCTGAGAACGAATTCGTCGGAAAAAGTCAGAGAATTGCGAGATTTACATACAAGTATCCTAACCATAGCTCAGGTTGTAACAGACATGCATATGGTCTTTGGAATCAGAGCTTACTTACATTTGTTTACCTATGTAAACCGTGTCTTAGCGATGTGTCTAAGTCGTAAGTACTGAATCTGCCTTGAGTCAAACCATATGAAAACCTAAGAACAGCAAATTGTCGAATTTTTGGATAAACAAATATGGTAGTCCAATTTAACTTCCGAACCTCCAAAAACCTGCAGGTGCATTAGCGTTCACGCATGCTAGCAATATTTAAGCCATAAATCACAGGCGGACGGAATGGACCGGCTAAAAAGCGGATGAAAAACTGCGACATTTACTACGGTGACTGCTATAGGGAGAGTGGACAGAGACTATTTGGATGCTGATTTGTTGTTAGAGGTGGACTAAGACATTAAGTCCTAAGTTTCCAGTATGTGAGTGAACGCCTCATAACGATCCGCATCAAGGCAAATTACTGTAACATCAGCCTCATATGCGTCCATGCCCCACAGAAGACAAGGATGACTCAATCAAAGATGATTTCTTTGATCTCCTAGACAAAACATATACCAAATGCCCCAGCTATGATACCAAAATCATACTAGGAGACTTTAACGCTAAGCTGGATAAAGAAAGCATCTTCGAGCGGGTCATCGGCCAACACAGCCTACATGACACCACATCCGATAACGGACACAGGCTGATCGACCTTGCCACGGGGCGAAATCCTCTTGTAGCCAGCACACGATTTTCCCACCTCGATATACACAAAGGCACCTGGCGGTCGCCAGTTCAATCAGTCACCAACCAGATTGACCACATCGCGATTGACGTCAGACAGTCCTCCACTATTCTTGATGTTCGCACTTTCCGAGGAGCGAACATCGATTCAGACCACTATCTTGTAGTAGCCAAGATACGTCAACGCATCACACGAACACCGCGGGGTAGAGTTAGAACACCAAGCTATGACGTCGGAACACTACCATCGCCGGAGATCGCCAGTGCCTTTGCCAACCGCGTCTCCCTTAAGTTCTCCGATACACCTCAAACCTCCGCTCAGTCAGTAGAGCAACAATGGAGCCTGTTCAAACAAGCCCTGAAGAGCACAGCAACGGAAGTGCTGGGCCTTAAAGCTCCACCACGACGAAACACCTGGTTCGATGACGAGTGTAGAAGGATTCATGCGGAAAAGCAGGAGGCATACAAAGCATCACTACACAAAAAAATAAGAGCGGCTCGTGAGCTCTAGGAGCTTAAAAGAAGGGAGGAACATAAGCTTCTCAAGAGAAAAAAGAAAGGGCACGAGAAGCGGGCGATTGAAAACTTGGAGAGGTGCTATTGCAGGCACGACGTTTGAAGATTTTATCAGCGGATAAAACGAATGTCTCAAGGCTATAAAGCCCGAACGGAGGCCTGTAAGGATGAGAACGGACACCTAGTAGTTGAATCGCAGTCGATGCTGAGAATTTGGAAAAACCACTTCTGCAGACTGTATAGCGGTGATGACAGCCAACATACCGCCGTCAGACAGAATGATCCATTTTTTAACGACGAAGATCAAAGAGAATTCCGTCTCCCTGACCTCGACGAAGTTGAGATTGTCATGTCGAAACTCAAGTCGAATAAAGCTGCTGGCGCAGATGGATTGTCTGCTGAGCTCTTCAAAGCGGCTGGGGGTGAGCTGGTTAGGAGCATGCACCGGCTCATTTGTAAGATATGGTCAGAGAAAAGCTTGCCCGAGGAATGGAGTCTCAGCATTGTTTGCCCGATCCACAAAAAAGGAGACCCACCTGATTGCGCCAACTATAGAGGAATAAGTCTCCTTAATGTCGCCTACAAAATCTTCTCTGCCGTTTTGTGTGAACGCCTGAAGCCATTCGTAAACAAGCTGATAGGTCCTTATCAGTGTGGCTTCAGGCCAGGAAAGTCCACCATCGACCAAATCTTCACAATACGGCAGATCCTGGAGAAATCCAATGAATTTCAAGTCGATACGCACCATCTATTCGTCGACTTCAAGGCCGCATACGACAGCGTAATTAGAGACGAGCTATACAACGCTATGTCTACCTTTGACATACCTGCTAAACTCGTCAGACTATGCAGGATGACTTTGGAGAATGGTCGCTGCTCCATCCGAATCGGTGAACACCTTACCGATAGTTTTGATGTCAAAAAAGGACTTAGGCAGGGCGATACGCTGTCGTGTGATTTCTTCAACATCATATTGGAAATGATTGTGCAAAAATCACTGGCCAATACAAGAGGCACAATCAATTTCAAATCCTCGCATCTCCTTGCATACGCCGACGATACTGACATAATAGGTAGATCACAGCGAGATGTCAATGAGGCGTTTGCGAGTATTGAGATGGAGGCGGCGAAAATTGGTTTGGCGGTAAACGAGGACAAAACTAAATATATGCTGTCATCAAAAAAGGACGCTCAACACCGACGTCTCGGCCAGAACGTTTGTATAGGCAGATATAAGTTCGAGGTAGTTAAGGACTTCGTCCACCTTGGCTCCGCAGTGACCTGGAACAGCGACATCAGTTCCGAAATCAAACGCAGAATCACTTTTGCCAATCGCTGTTCCCTTGGGGTCAGGAGGCAACTGAGTAATAGAGCCCTCTCCCGAACGACAAAGTTGACTCTATATAAGACCCTTATCATCCCGGTCCTGTTGTACGGCGCAGAGGCATGGACACTATCAAAAACGGATGAGGAGACCCTTGCTCGGTTCGAGAGAAAGATTTTGCGCGTGATTTTCGGGTCTATAAACGCAGACGGGGGATGAAGAAGAAGATTCAACCACGAACTTCACGGGCTGTTCAGCGACGTGAGCCTAGTCAGACGTCTACGGATTCACGGGCCATGTGGAGCGAATGGACACCACAGCTCCAGCCCGGAGAGTCCTTGAATCCAACCCCGAGGGACGAAGAAGCAGAGGACGTCCGCACTTATGATGGCGCAGACAGGTGAAAGGAGACCTCAGCCAACTGGGTGTGCGGCAATGGAAAAGGCTAGCAAAAGATCGTGCTAGTTGGAGGAGCATGTTGGTTGAGGCCCAGGTTCACCTCGAACTGTAGCACCCATTAAGAAAAAGAAACCTTATAGGGGGGAGGAAGCGAGCAAACAGAGAAAAGAAGTTGATCGCGTTTAAGATGGTAAATGCCAGCTTCGATCTCTGTCCCTGCTCAATCCAAGTTGACACACACCTCCGCGTGGCCCCCCCTGGATAGCTACCCTGGCACCTGCCAGGTAGTGAACCAATGTGTGCAGCGACCCAACCCCTTTGTTCCTGGGAAAAGAGGAACCTGGCCTGGAAACAACAGTCTTTCTGAATATGATTGGTAAACTGAATTTAGTGGGACGCCGGACACTACGGATCGTACAATAGATGCCTTGTATACATCTTGTTCCAGGAATGCTTGCTTCATGATTCGCAGCCTTGAATATAATTCCTATGTAATTTTAACCTCAATAAAACCGTATCTACTCCATATTTGTTCCCTAATTAAAACCACTTGACTATCCCGGCCATGTGTACCTATCCACCGATGCTCCATAAACAAACTATACGCCATTCATCTGTTTGTAAATAATCTGTAATTAAACGCCTCCACCACTGACTTCCAACCCCGGCATCAAGTAAACAGTCTCTTATCTAAAGAACAATGTTTTTACCTCGCAAGTAGTAGGTAGTACATGTCGCGTGCACATTCGCTTTTGCCGCGCTTATCGAGCAAACATTTTCGAATGAGCAGTTTACGTCACCGACACAACCATCTGCTGTGCTCTGGTGAAATCCTCGATCTTAAGATAGAATCTAAACCGCAATAGTAAAGCCCTGACCCAACGACTTGTGGCGCTCCATCGAGTCGTCACCTTTTCCGCACACTTCAATTAATCTGTAATTGTTTTGACAGAAACGATTTTCATGTCGACCCGCCACAACGGATGGCGGTAATTAGTGGTCGCTGACGAAACCGCTGAGCGGAACACGCGGATTATTTTACAAAACGTGAAATTGTTAATTGCGGATCTATTATAGAAGAAAAAAAAAAAAGTAATGGGCAACGGATACAGTGTGGCAATCCATGGTGTTTTTTATTCAAATAGGACCTAGAGATGTGGACATAGTCAGATGATATGTGAATCGAGAGTTGAGCATCGAGCACTGATTGCAAGATTGATGGCCGAAGAAAGTAAAAGTTGCACCTGGATGGCTTCGGTAGTATGGCAGGCGTCAAGCCCCTTTCACTCAAATCGAGTCTCTATCCATGTCTTCTGTGGCTCCTTCGATTTCCTCGTCTTCCTCTCTTTCTTTGTCTTCTGACTCTTCTGTCTTTTCTGAGCCACTTTAATCGATTTATGTTTTCTGATTTTTCTTACCTACTTACTGCTCCAGCCTATTCATGAGCTTCGAGCAAGCAGGGCCGGCAAAGCACGCCGCTCCATGCATATGGATGTATGATAATTTCTTTCCAACTTTCTCCACGATATGATAATTTGTGAATTGGAACTCGATTAAAGGCATGATCGGGGAGAGTCAAGCTGAGAGTGTTACTGTGGCTCTATCAGCGACTGGGTGGGTCACGAAAATAGTGGCGGGTAATCTGTGATCGGAAATGAATACACGAGTACTGTGGCATGTCGGAATTCTTGGCTAACATCAATATTCTATGGTTTGTTGTTGTTGTTTTTTTTTGAAAAGTTCTGAATCTGAATCTGAAGAGTTTTCCCATCATCAGCATCAGAATGAGATTTCACTTCTATCTATTCCTCCTCCTCCTTTGCTATGACATTGACATATAAACAAGAAGTTCTTTCTTTTCTTTTTCTGAATACATTAAGTCGGAATGATTCCTTGGACACTAGGCCATTGGTCATTTGACACGGAACATAGTAAGGTCGTGACCGAAGCCAACGCTTCACCGTATTGTGCTCCATGTAGCGATTGGACACATAAATTACGATAATTAGTTGGAATCGTATTCTTTTGGGTTTAAATGTTCAATGAATCATTGTCGTTGATTCGATGACATCGAGAAGTTGCCCTCCGAACACTGCCGGGCCGTTGAGGTCTTATGAATTATTCATTATTAGACGAAAGATACTTAATGGTTTTGTTCTTTTTCGAATGAAAACAAATGCACATATACGCGCTTACGTATACACTGTATGCTGGTTGTTTAAATACTAAGCTGATAAGAAGCTTGTCTTCGATTTAGATGGGTCATTTAAATAATTCAAATACATATGTAGGGAAAGGAGTGTGAAGGCATGCTTTGAGCGTGCTGTTCCACAGGCCCAATTTCGAAATATCTGCATTTATGCATATTTTACTTCCCAGCATTGTTTCTTCATACGTACAGTGGTGTTCAGATAAATAGCACACCCGTAAGTTCTCGTACATTATGTTGTGCCAAAAGTTTTATAAGGGAGCATGCAAGTATTACGTAACGCAATTTGGGGGGAGGGGGGTCTTGTAAAACGTTACGATGCGTTACAAGGGTGGGAGGGGGGTTCGAACAACGCGTTATGTAACTTTTTTTTTTATTTAAATAAAAAACTAGGGAATTAGTCTCCGAAGTTGGCAACTCTTTTCGTTTTTGTTTTACGGCTAATCCCTCGACTGTTTTGCACATCATTTTTATTTTGTTTTCGTTGTCAGTATTCGTTAGTGTTTTAAACACGAAATACGCACAAGCACATTGCCGTAATCAGTGTTGTTAAGGTGAGTTCATACTGTAATGTCCTCAAAAGAGGGAGATTTGCATTATTAGCCGTTCTTAGCCTATAAAGGCTCTCATACTGACTTGCCAGCGCCATTGTGCCAAAAAAAAAAAAATGCTAACCTGCCCTTCGGCAGCTTAAGAAGCACTAATTGGACTTACTCCACTGCATCTTTTTATGAAAAAGGTCGCATTACGTAGTGCAATCAGAATTCTTCGCTCGGGAACAGACCTATGGGTCACATGTCAATCCTGCAACAGCTTCCTGAGCTGGATATGAATACCACGGTCTCAGACGCAATACACACGTTCCCTTTTGACAAGAGATATAAGAGATTGATCCCAAACCGCACAGCTTGGAAAACCAGTGATCTCTTGCTCAACGTCAAAGGCCTTAGGTGGTATACTGATGGCTCCAAAATTATTTCTGGCGTTGTCGCCGGCATCTTTGGACCAAATTGGAGGATTAGCAAAACCCTACGAATGAGTTCCAGTGTCTTCTAATCTGAATTATAACCATCCTAACATCCGCCAATCTAAACTTAGAGACTGGCATAAGAGGAGTAACCATCAGTATACTCTATGATAGCCAAGCAGAGCTGACTTCGTATAGCACGAACTCCAAATCCGTTAGGGAATGCCATGATGCCCTAAAAGACCTAGCCAAAAAAACAAAATCAAACTCTGGTGGGTGCCAGGGCACAAAGGTATTAAAAGCAATGAAATCGCTGATCATCTCGAAAGGAAAAGTTCCAGCGAAAGGTACATAAGTCCTGAATCTTTCTGCGGCAGTGAGAAAAATCGCAACACCTGCCCTTTTGACTTTGCCAATCGAAAAGATTTATACGACCCCTGAACAATCACTCTATTAATATTCTTAAACTTAATAGAGTCGATATCAGAAGACTGGTCAGCTACCTTACGGTCGTCTGAAACTGAGTTACGACTCTATCTTGAGGACGGAGAAACTGCAGGGCACATACCATATGAGTGCGCTGCCTCCTAAGGGGATCATCTCAGCTCCTACGAGAGACATTCTCAACTTCATTAAAGAAATGGAGAAGCTCCTGGTTAGTAGGCACAATAGATCTATAAAGGTGGCAGTGCCTCTTGCTATTTGTTAGCGCTAGCACAAAATTGCGAGTTATAAATCTCTTGTTTTATTTACTATTACCGCAAACGCGATTAAAACAGTAACAACGATATTTTAGCGGCTTTCTGGTACTGTGCGCAACATAATTGTGACTTTTACATAAAAATGGTCACTTGGGTGCTACGTAACGTTTAGGGAGAGGGAGAGGGGGTACAGAAAAGCGTTACGGCGCGTTACATGGGGGGGAGGGAGGGTCAAAAATCTTAAAAAAATGCGTTACGTAATACTTGAACGCCCCCTAACAGATGTGCGTTTATATGTGCTTTATTGAAATTAACATAATTCCTTTAAATTAACTTAAAAATAACAATTCAAAATGGGAAAAAATAAAAAAATTAATGTTCACATAAATAGCACAGTCACAGGCCAAATATCTAGGCCTAGTCCTTGACAAGAGGAAACCCAACATTCTTGACCGCGTCGAGAAAGCAACTGTTGCCCTCTACAGTTGCAAAAAAGTGGTGGACAAGACGTGGGGTCTCCAATCAAGCATTATGGACTGGCTCTACACGACGGTCATAAGGCCCATCCTCCTGTATGGCGTCGTAGTCTGGTGGACTGCTCTGGACAAGGCAGTCAATCGAACCCTTATGGGGAAAGTACAAAGATCGGCCAGCTTATACATAAGCGGAGCGATCAGATCAACCCCCACGGAGGCCCTAAACATTCTGTTACACCCTCCACCACTGAACCTTTTCAGCAAACAAATTGCTGCCTGCGCGGCTCTGAGGATTTTTTTTTTTTTTTTTTACACATGGGGCTAGTGCTACTCTTAGCAATATGGCACTGCGACCTTTGCAGATCTATTGTGCCTGCTAGCCGATTAGCCGAGTAGCCTCTCAACCTCTATAATGAAGTTGAGAATGCTTCTCGTAGGAGCCAGGGTGATCCCCTCAGGAGTCACAACTTCACTGAGAAGGATGCGCTTCCTAAGATGGCAGAGTGCAGCACACTCACACAGTATGTGTTCTGCCGTCTCATCGTCCTCTAGACAGAGCCGACACTCAGTTTCAGACGAGAGACTAATTTTATTTAGATGATATCTCAGACCGCAGTGTCCCGTTAGGTAGCTGACCAGTCTTCTGATATCCCCTCTATTGAGCTTAAGTATGTCAACAGGGTGTTTGTTCAGGGGTCGTATAAGTTGTTTGGATTGACGGAGTCCCCGAACACTGTTCCAGAACGACAGGTGTTGCGACTTTTCCCACTTGTCTAAGAGGTGATTTATCTTAGACCCGGGAATGCCGCAGAAAGGTTCCGGACCTATGTATTTGTCGCTGGAACCTTTTCTGGCAAGTTGGTCGGCAATTTCATTGCCCTTAATACCTTTATGTCCTGGCACCCACCAAAGTTTAACATTGTTTCTTTTGGCGAGCTCTTGCA
Organism: Eumerus sabulonum; assembly: GCA_951905685.1. Lineage (NCBI taxonomy): Eukaryota > Metazoa > Arthropoda > Insecta > Diptera > Syrphidae > Eumerus > Eumerus sabulonum. The sequence continues at coordinate 17,063,207 of OX645060.1, forward strand.
GGGCGTCATGGCATTCCTTGACGGTTTTCGAGTTCGTGCTGTACGAACCCAGTGCTTTAAGCGCTGCTTGGCTATCAGAGAGTATGTTGATAGTTACTCCTCTGATGCCGGTCTCGAGATTTAGGTTGACGCATGTTAGGATGGCGTGCAGTTCAGCTTGGAAGACGCTGGGGCTTACTCCCAGGGCCTTCGAGATCTTACGTTTTGGTCCAAAGATGCCGGCGCCAACGCCAGAAGCCATCTTGGAGCCATCCGTGTACCACCTAAGGCCTTTGACATTCAGCAGGGGATCACTGTCTTCCCATGCTGAGCGATTTGGGATCAGCACCTCAAATCTCTTGTCAAAGGTGAAGGTGTGTGGCAATGCGTCCGAGACCGTAGTAATCATATCCAGGTCGGGAAAGTGTTGCAATATGGACACGTGGCCTGCGGGTCTACATGGCATATTTGTTCCTGAGCAGAGGATTCTGATTGCACTGCGTAATGCCACCTTTTTGATAAAATGCACAGGAGCATAATAAAATGGCCCACATCACAAAAAGGACACACAACCATTCTAAAACACTTCGAAGTACCCATGGACACAGAATATATCATCCCGCAAAACGTGTTCACTAGGAACTTCGAAGTTGTTTTTCCATCCAGGGAGGAATGGGCTGAAGGAAAAGTCATACCAAAGGACCCGAACTCCCTCTATACCGATGGCTCTAAGATGGAGTCGGGTATAGGCAGTGGGGTCTTCTCCAAGGAGCTTAACCTCAGCCTATCCTTCAGACTCCCAAATTACTGCAGTGTGTATCAGGCTGAAATAACAGCGATAACGGAGGCCCTTGTATGGCTCAGGATCAATGTAATATCCGCCAAGGATATTATCATCTGCACGGATAGCCAATCTGCGATAAAATCCCTGGCAGCGGTAACCCACAAATCAAAGACATCTCTTAACTGTCGCCTATCTCTATATGAAATGGCTGAGCAGTTCAACATTAAAGTATTGTGGGTTCCCGGGCATAGGGATATTCCAGGAAACTGCGCGGCCGACGAACTCGCAAAGTTAGGGTCTAGCACACTCAGCCTACCTACCCTCGGGTACCTAGAAACACCAATAAGTACGGTAAAGCATATGATAAATCTCCAAACCACTAAGGCGACCAACCTCCAATGGAATGAGAGTAATATCGGCTTTATTACCAATCAACTCTGGCCTAAATTAAACCTAGGACGAACCAGGGACCTAATGGCAACCAAAAGGGCAACCTTAAGTACTCTGGTGGGTGTCATTACAGGTCACTGCATCATTGGGAAACACGCCGCCAGACTGGGAATACCCTCCAACGACTTCTGTCGCTGCTGTATGGTCGAGGAGGAGGAGGAATCAATATCCTCCTCTGCTCATGCCCTTCTTTTGCGAATCGCAGGAGGATCTACCTCGGCGCGCCCTTCTATGATAATTTAAGTGAGCTAGCAGACCATAAAATAGCTCAACTCCATCGCTTCATCAGAAGCACCGGTTGGTTCTCTGGTAGCAGATCTGGGTAACACGATCCATGTGGTATCACAATGGGCCGACTTCGGCCTACGTGTGGCTTATGCCGACCACAATAACCTAACCTAACCTAAATAGCATAGTCAGCGGAATACTTAAAAAGATTAATAAATAATCCAATAAAACTTGTTCCTTATCACTCTTGACAACGTTTGGGCAAACTCTCTACTAAGCGCTTACATTTCTGGGCAGGTATAGCTTCCCAAGCAGTGTTTGTGGCTTGCCAAAATTCTTCTAAATTTTTTGAACTGGAGTCTTCAACAAGGGAGTCAACATCATTCCAAAGATTCTCGATAGGATTCAGATCGGGACTTTGGGCCGGCCAATCAAGCACGGAAATTTGTCGCTCCGAAAGCCATTCGAAACATGCACCGGATTTCGGCAAGGAGATGCGCTGTCATGTGACTTCTTCAACCTGGTGCTGGAGCAGATAGTGCGACGGGCAGGCGTCAACAGGGAAGGCACCACCTTTTACAAGTCCATCCAGCTGCTAGGATACGCGGATGATATCGACATCATCGCGTGTTCTCGCCGTGGCATTGTGGAAGCATTCACGGCGATTGAAGAACAGGCGAAACGAATTGGTCTTAAGATCAATGAGGACAAAACGAAATACATGCTTTCAAGCAAAAACCAATCCGTCGCTCTCCACCTGGGACAAAACATAACAATTGACAGCTACAATTTCAAGGTAGTTAAGGAGTTTGTCTACCTCGGGGCAAACGTAAATTCCACAAATGACACCACAGTGGAGATCCGGCATAGAATCGCCCTTGGCAACCGCTGCTACTTCGGCTTGTCCAAACAACTGGGGTCAAAACTCCTCACTCGAAAGACCAAAGTCATGCTTTACAAAACGCTCATTCTGCCAGTCTTGCTGTACGGAGCCGAAAGCTGGACGATAAGCAGGACAGCGGAGCTGATTTTGGGTTCTTTCGAAAGAAAAATTCTGCGCCGGATATTTGGTCCTGTCTGTGAGGAAGGTGAATGGAGAAGAAGACACAACCGCGAACTCTACGAGGTGTACCAAGATGTGGATGTAGTCCGGAAGGCAAGGATCCGTCGACTACACTGGCTCGGCCACATCGAGCGCATGGACATCAACGCTCCAGCTAAGAGGGTCTTCGACTCCGAGCCTCCTGGTTCGAGAAGAAGAGGAAGACCGAACTTCCGGTATAAAGACCAAGTAATCGCGGATGTAGGACATCTTGGTCTTGACAACTGGAAGCAGCGTGCCCGGGACCGTCAAGGATGGAAGGCAGCTATAGCTCAGGCTCAGATCCTCCATGGATCGCAGGCCTCATAAGTAAGTAAGAAGTAAGTAAGAAAGCCAATTCTTCATTATCCGGGAAGTATGCTTTGGATAATTGTCATGCATAAAAATCCATGATACAGGCATAGAGTCGTCGGTATATGGCTCCATTTGGTTCGCCAGGAATAGCTTATATTGATGTTGATTCAAAATGCCATTTATTTTTACAATTGATCCAACGTCATGCCATGGCATCGCCGCCCACACCATTATGTTCCCGCCGCCATGCCTGGCACTCTTAATGGTGTATCTGGGATGGTACTCTCGGTTCGTTGGCCTTCGCACATACTTTTTTCCACCTGATCCCAACCCATTGAGCTTATTTTCGTCGCTCCACAAGATATTTTTCTAAAAGGACAAGGGTTTGTTCTTGTGAGCGTTTGCGGAAATAAGTCTTCTCTTTCGGGGTTTTTTTCTAGCGATTCTTCAATGAAGCTGGAATTCAATTAACCGGCGACTTACAGTTACGGCTGATATTTGGACCTTGTGTTGGTCTGGTAGTTGCTTATCTCTCGGGAAGTTATGAAAAGGTCGCTGCCACTGATTTTGTGGATAATTCTGTCAGTCACTTCTGACGTTTTTTTTTTTTTGGTTTTCCTTACGGGATATGTGGAAGATTGGCTGCACCGTATGACCTTCACTGCATTTTGAACAAGCTTCCTAGAGCACCTTAATGTCCTTGCCACCTCTGAAATAGTCTTTTCATCCTGTATCATGGTACCGACTATTTGCCTCCTTTCCTCCGTGCAATGCTTTCCTCTGCCCGTTTTAAATGCTCGTATTTGTGTAATAAATGAATGTAATTATGGCTGTCCTTAAAAAAGATTCACACTAACCTCACTTAAATCACTATTGCTATTTATATGAGCACCTAATTTGCAATGATCACCAACTCATACGAATGCAAAACCAGGAAAACCTAACGGGTTCTTCATTGTCGTACTACCTTGGGATATTATGGCTTTACTCCTGTGCAGTTTGTAAGTCCAGAGTGTATTGCAAGCAAATACATATTTGAATAAGGGTGTGCTATTTATGAGAACACCACTGTAGGTTATACGAATAAATTACAAACAAATGGGAAGGTAAAAGGCAATCGAAGCTTTAAACAAATCGGTTTCATTAGCATGGAAATGTTACGACAAACTCTACGTTAATGCACTTCTAGAGATTTGGAGCTGTGGGCACGATAGCACCTTGACCTCTTACAGGTATTGTGTTTTAATTACGCTTCTTTTATCATTCTACTATGTAGCCGTCTCCTTATGGCACACCGCGGGTTCGTTCAGTTCTTGCTAGCTTACTTACTTACTTAGGTGGCACTACACTCCGTGGTGAACCTGGGCCTCAACCAACAAGCCTCTCCAGCCGGCAAGCCGTTTCCAGTGCCGCAGGCCCAGTTGGCTGAGGTCCCTTTCCACCTGTGTGTGCCACCTTATATGCGGTCGTTCTCTGCTGCGTCGTACCTCGGGGTTGGAGTCGAAGACTCTTCGAGCCGGAGCGATGATGTCCAATCGAAGACGTCTAACTAAGCCGATGTCACTGTACAGCCCGTACAGTTCTTGGTTGAATCTCTTCCTCCACTCTCTGTTTACACAAACGGGACCAAAGATTGCACGCAGAATTTTCATCTCGAAACGTAACGTCCAAGCCTCAGCGCCGTAGAGGAGGACCGGGATGATTAAGGATTCGTAGAGGGATACCTTCGTTTTTCGAGAGAGGGCTCTACTACTCAGTTGCCTCTTGAGCCCAAAGAAGCAGCGGTTGGCAAGAGTTATTCTGCGCTTTATCCCAACGCAGGTGTCGTTGCTGCTTGTCACTATCGGGCCGAGGTAGACGAAGTCCTTGACTACTTCAAAAACATAGCTGCCGAAGACGTCGGTGTTGTGTGTCTTTTTTTGATGACAGCATATATTTGGTCTTGACCCCATTTACCCTTAGACCCACTTTAGCCGCTTCTGCTTTAATGTTTGCGAGTGGCTCATTGATGTCTCACTTTGTCCGTCCAATAAAGTCAATGTCATCTGCGTAGGCAAGCAATTGTGTGGACTTGAAGTAAATCGTACCTCTTGTATTGGCCGCAGAGTCCCGCACGATCTTTCCAAGAATAATGTTAAAGAAATCATATGACAGTGCGTCACCCTGTCTATAACCTTTTTTAACATCAAAGGGGTCGGTTAGTTCGCCTCCGACCTTACTGGAGCAGCGAGAGTTCTCCTTAGTCATCCTGCACAGTCTGACGAGTTTGGCAGGAATGTTAAAACATCACATGGCTCTGTATAGCTCGTCTCTATAAACGCTGTCATACTGTGCGTGTCGACCTGGAATTCACGGGTCTTCTCCAAGATCTGCCGTACTGTAAATATTTGGTCTATCATGGAGATTCCTGCCCTGAAACCACACTGGTAGGAACCTATCAGATTGTCCACGAACGGTTTCAGGCGCTTACACAGTACGGCAGAGAGGATCTTGTATGCGATGTTCAGGAGGCTTATCCCTCTATAATTGGCGCAGTCATAGGGGTCTCCTTTCTTATGGACCGGGCAAACGATACTGACATTCCATTCATCGGGCATGCGTTCTTCCGACCATATCTTGCAGATGAGTTGGTGCATGTTCCTAACCAGCTCATCGCCAGCCGCTTTAAACAGCTCCGCGGGGAGTCCGTCTGCTCCAGCAGCTTTATAAGACTTAAGTTTCGATATCGCTATCTTAACATCGTCTAGGTCGGGTGGACGGGATTCTCCTTCGTCTTCGTCCATTGTGAATGGTTCGCTCTGCCTGATGGCGGCATTTTGACTATCATCGCCGTCATATAGTCTGCAGATGTGGTCCTTCCACAATCTCAGCATCGACTCTGACTCTACTACTTGTTGTCCGTGCTCATTCCTGCAGGCTTCTGGTCTGGCTTTATAGCCTTGGCATGTTGGTTTTACTTTCTGGTAAAATTTTCGAACGTCCTTCCTGCAGTAACATCTCTCCATCTCCTCGATCTCGCGCTTCTCGTGCTCCTTCTTTTTCTTTCTCAGAAGCGCATGCTCCTCCCTCCTTTTCTGTTCATAGAGCTCGCGGGCAGCTCTTGTCCGTCGATGCAATGTGGCCATGTATGCATCCTGTTTCTCTACATGGGCCTGTCTGCACTCATCATCAAACCATCAAACCATCATTTAAGAATGTTTCTGAATATTCAAGCAATCTAAACAATACCCTTGTTCTTTTCTTGTTTTCAGAAATCCAAACTGGTGGAAGCGGCGCTCAACCCTAGAAAGATGTCTAACTCTCCTGTGCACCTTCGCCCTGGTGACCATCATCGGTCTAGTCATAGGCTTAGTATCAGTAATCGTATCTAATCAAATGAATAAAGGTCAGCAGCTCATCATAACACTTAATCTAACCCCATCACATTCATATTTTAATCTTTTGCATGCAGATAATGCTAACATAGCTGAGGCTTTACATGTTCCAGACCAACCGATCTTCAATCATGTGCAACTCACGACGAAAGACGATGAACATGTTTGCCTGTCGCCAGAATGCATTCACACCGCATCGAATATCCTCAATGAAATGGATCCGACCGTTGAGCCATGCGATGATTTCTACGAATTCGCGTGTGGAACATTCTTGAGGACACAGAATATACCAGAAGATAAGGTCGCTGTTAATACGTTCTCGGTGATTAATGATAAACTGCAGGAGCAACTCAAGTCGTTGATTGAGGAACCGCGTGCAGAGAGGGCTCCCAAGCATTTCCGTTTGCCCAATGAGCTCTTCAAGGCTTGCATGAACAAAAGTGGGTTTATTAAATTGGTCTGGTGAGGGTAGCTAAAATGTTTTGGTTCGTCTTTTAGGTTTGATTGAGAAGCTCGGAGCGAAACCGATTCATCAGATTTCGGAATCTCTTGGTGGATGGCCAGTAATCATGGGTGACTCATGGAACTCGGACAACTCATGGACCTGGCAGGAAACTGTGAAAAAATTCCGTAAACTTGGCTTCAGTATGGATTATATTTTGGATTTCTCCATCGGTGTGGACTTGAAGAACTCGACAAAGCGTATCATTGATGTAAGCACATCTGGGTAGTTTGGTCCTTCATTATTGTCTTACACTTGGTCTTTTAGATTGACCAATCGGCAATTGGTCTTAGTCGGGAATACCTCGTGAAGGGCTTCAACGATACTTTGGTGTCAGCATATTATAGCTACATGACCGATATAGCCGTGCTATTTGGCGCCAACAAGGATAATGCAAAGAGAGAACTCAAGGAATCCATCGAATTCGAAATGGCCCTAGCTAACGTAAGTATACACAGGACTCCCACGAACCATTCTACTGTCAAAATAAACTTTGTAGATCTCTTGGCCTAATGAAAAACGTAGAAACTCCAGTGCTCTATACAACCTGAGGACTATTGCTCAACTACAAGCCAGTTATCCATATGTCAACTGGAAGGATTACATCAATGCTCTTCTCCCTGAAGGACTACAAGTCGATGATGATGAACCAATCAACGTATCTGTGCCGAGTTTCTTCGAAGACCTTGGACCTCTCCTAGCTAAGACACCAAATCGCGTCATTGCCAATTATATGATGTGGAGGATTCATTCATTCTCGATTTCATTCTTATCGGAGAAGTTCAGGAAACGTCAATTGGAATACGCTACAGCACTTTCAGGAAGACAGGAACAAGAAGCCCGTTGGAAGGAGTGTGTTGACATCACCAGTGGAAGGTAAGGTTTATTTTTGTTTCAATGGATAGTAGATGATGTGTAGTTAGCTATCGTAAAAGAAGGACAGAGAGGAGCTTGCAGGTAACTAACAGACACCATCAGGGTGTTTGTGGAAGTTGAAAACCACTGTGCCTAGACCTGTGAAGACATCAGAAATGTGGTCGATTTAGACGATTCCTCGAGATCGATTTTAGGCATTTTTTTTAGTGTTAACGCCGAATTTGTATCAACATTCATCCCTTGCGTGCATGAAGTCTGAAGTCTGTGATGCGTATCATTGAACTGATGAGCTTAATTGACTAAATACTAACAGACGGATGTATAACTCGGCCATACTGGGAGTCTTCTTATGCATCAACCCTCTGGAAGTTACAAGGTGCATAAGCCTTGAATGAATATCTTGTTGGATAGGTAGGTGCAAGATAAAGTCGAATTAGATCACCAACACTTGACTTCACAAGAAGAAGTCCCATGCAGGGAAGCATGGAAAAGTATGAGTTTAGTCTAGGACACTATATGCAGGATCAAATCAAAATATGTATTCACAAACCAAGTTATAGGTAGAAGCACATTGGTCCAACGATATATAAGAACAATTGCGAAAACGATCTTCAATTATAAAACAAATCTTGGTATGGGAATCGGTAGACCCCGTCCATATTTATGCAATGGATACACTTCGTCAGGGAGCTTAACTTTCGGGTCTATAAGGCAGGCAGTTCTGAGGAAAACCGAAGAAAGTCCATACGAGCCAGACATGACCGCAACAACCACATTCGACGGGTTAAATTCCAATCCGGTAGCAATAGTTTCTGGTCGTTTGTAAAAAACTTAAGCTCAACTACGTCGTCTATACCAACGCTCATCTACAATGACATTCCCGCTGTCACCCCCTTAGACAAAGCTAACTAACTTGCTACCCACTTTGCAGCCAGTTCACAGCTCCCAGCATGTACTTTGTCTCCGCCTGTACTAGAGTGCGTCAATTCCAGCATGGGACGAATCCACATCCGCACTCGTACAGCCGCAAGGGTTTTCAAGGACGCCGACACACACAAATCCGCTGGTCCAGGTAGTATTGCCTAAATAGTTCTGAAGACATGTTCTTCAACGCTGACAAAACCAATGCGTACGATTTTTCACCTTTCCTACTCTTCTGGGCTCTTTCCGAGTAGTGTTGAAAACAGCATTTGTTCAGCCTACCTACATATCCAAAAAGGGCGAATCTTCTCTTTCCTCCAACCACAAACTCATTGCAATAATGTCCCTTCTTTCCAAGGTCACGGAAACGCTAATTAACCGCAAGTTTTAAGTATCTAGGTATTGACCTTAATCGCAGACTTAACTGGAACTCCACTACTGGTCGTGTGGGCCTGTCGGCGCACTTACCGTAAGTGCTTACCCGAGGATTGAAACCGGACGTAATCCACTAGCTATATACCGCGATAATAAGACCTATCATGACTTATGCGTCCACGGTATGGTGGAGAAAAGTTCAGCAAAAAACGATAATGGTTAAACCGTAACGCCTTGCCAACCTGCCCATTTCTTCTTTGGTGGCGTTACAGCCCATGAAGAGCCAGAGCCAAGCTTCTCTCAATCACCCATGTTGTGTGCGGTTTATTTTATACACAGGTGAAAGGGACCTACAGTTTAATGCCGATTCCGAACGGCGTTAGTCGAGAAACCTTTTCATGGCAAGGTTACTCGCTAACCAAGGCGCCTTACGGCAGCTTAAAACTAACTGATTGGACTTATTCCACTGCACAGTTTTATTAAAAAGGATGCATTACACAGTGCATTCAGAATTTTTCGCTCTAGAACAAGCTTACCATCTTTCTGAGCTGGATATGATTACTACGGTCCCGGGCGCATTACCACACACCTTCATTTTTGACAAGAGATTTGAGATATTGATTCGTATAGCACGAACTCAAAACCGTTAAGGAATGCTGTTATGCCCTAGAAGAGCTTGCAAAAAGAAATAAGGTCAAATGCTAGGAAAGGTTCTAGCGAGAGGTAGACAGGTGCCGAACCTTTCTGCGGCATTCCCAAGTCTAAGATTAACTTCTTCTTAGACAAGAACACCTGTCCTTTTGAAACAGTGTTCAAGGACTTCGCCAATCAAAAAGACTTATGCGACCCCTGAACAATCACTGTTGTACTCAAGCTCATAACCGTCAGCTTATGAAATATCTTGAATCACGGAAATTCCTCAATGACCGACAGTACGATTTTCGTAGCACCAGGACACTTGAGGGTGTCATTGGCTGATTGACCCGAGGAGGTGTCATATCCGTGTCACTACTGCCTGGGAAGTGTGCGCCTAGGAGAAGTTCCAGGGCTTCCTCTCTGGAAGATGTCCAGGAGCCGTCATTACGCATCAGGTGGCTTGGATTATACGGAACCGAGGCCAGAATCTTCCTTATTCTTGAGGCCTCGGAAACCGCCCTTATATTATCGCAGTAGTCCCTCCAGGATTGTCTCTTTGCCTTCCTGGTCGCTGCTTTGAAAGACTTTAGTGCCTCCTTGTAGAGGTCCCAATCCTCTTGCAAGCGGGTATATTTAGCTTTGTTGAGGAGCTTTCTGCTCTCTTTCCTTAGGGAGACTATCTCTTTGTTCCACCAGGGGGGTTTGGATTTGCCTCTGGGGGTGCTAACTGCACAAGATTGAGACAGTGCTCTATTGAGGGTTTCTGTCAGCTCATTTACTAAGCTGTCTAATTCCGCTGAGTTTAGCGGATAGGCGGGGTGTCTTGTCCCTAGGTAGGGTTCAACATAGGTTCTATATTGTAGGGCGTTTCTTCACTAAAAAAAACACTGCACACAGCGGCTGTTAGTAACAGAAAGACTTCATTGCTTTATTCAAGTACCTCTTTATATAAACGTTAATCTCTGTTAGTGGAGAGTTTTCTGTACGATCACCCCATCATATGACCCAATCTATAGACAACACTATGTATTATAAATAGTTGAAATTCGTGAACATATACAGTGGTGTTCAAAAGGCAAGGAAATGTTAAATCTTTTTTTTTCGTCTACAGTTCGGCCATCCTGATGGGGTAATCGACCCGATTACAATGTGTCCTCCTCTGTTCACACACTCTTATTACAAACTTCATATAAAGCAAAAGTTATATTGCATTATGGTAACAAAATATTCGATATAGTTTAGCAAATCCATTTACAAAAATTGAGATAACAGGATAGTATAATTCAAATGAAAGGAATTATTACATTATAATATACGTATATTCGATTACTGTCAAATAAATTCAAGATATCTAAGTACATAGCAAATTATAAAACAAAACTTTCGTGGGAAAACAGACTTGAGCATATATCTAAATAATCACATCCGTATACATATATATGTTATACATTGCTACGAATCAAGTTCCTCGGGACATTCTTCGGCAACATCTGCGTTCTCAACATCTGCTATGTCTTCTACATTATATGGCCTCATGTTGCTAGGCGATGCAATACCCTTGTACGGCAGTCGAGTTAGTTAAAGGCCTTCAATATCCGCAATGAGATACCTATCGTTGGGTAGGACCTTTTTTACCTCATAAGGACCGCGATATTTTGCAAGTAGTTTTTTATTTACTCCTGGCGTAGTGGAAATGTTTTTTATCATTACGTATTCGCCCCGTTGATAAGTTCTCGGTTCTTTGTGGCGGCTATCATAGTATAATTTGCTTTGTTCCTGTGCTCTTTTAGTATTATTGTATGCTTGATTTCTAATGTCTGAAAGATTAGTATGATTATTGCTTAAAGCATTAGCGAGATATTCTTGAACGCGATCAGATAGTTCACCCCTCTGAATTTGCCCAAACAATAGAACACTTGGGGCAAACCCAGTACTTCTATTAACCGTATTATTGATGGCAAATTCAAATTTAGCCAAATTTTTGTCCCAATTGCCTGTCGTGTTAGCATCACACTCTTTCGCTAGCATAGGTATAATGACACGATTAACTCGTTCCACTTGTCCATTTGACTGTGGCGAGTGCGTTGCGATCTTTACATGCTTAACACCGTATTCCCGCATGAACTCCTCAAACTCGTTTGAGGTGAAACATGTTCCCCGATCTGAAATGATCCTATTCGGTCTGGAATAGTTTTCAAAATATGATCTTAAACAAGCTATTGATTCCTTACTTTGTGTAGTTTTGACCGAATAAAGCTTGGTAAATTTGATGAAACTATCAACAACTACAAAAATATGCTTTTTCCTTGCTGGGGAACTAGGCAAAGGACCTAGATGGTCAATGTGCAAAGAATCAAATGGCACACTTCCTTTTGGGATAGAATGCAAAGAGGCCTCTTCTTTGCCAGAGTGGGGTGAGAAGTAAATACATTTTAAGCACTTGTCAATGTAATCTTTAATTTTACGCTTCATATTCGGGAACCAATAAGTCCCAGACAAGTGTTCGTAGCATTTATCCACATCCAAGTGACAAATGGCCTCGTGATGTGTGCGTATAACTTGGTTTTCCATGTTATGTGGAACATAGAAACGAACTTTATCCTTCCACTTGCGATGAATTAAGCCGTCGATCATTTCGAATTGTGGGCTTTCGGCCTTTCCCAAATTTGAACATATTGAAACGATATTCGGATCTTGCTTTTGGGCGGCCGCCAACACAAATTCAAATGACTCATCGTCGACATGAAAAACATTGAATGATCGGCTCAGGGCATCGACATGTGTCATGCGTTCTCCTTTTCTATGTTCTACTACATAGTCATAACTCTGTAACTCCAGAGCGTAAGTGCCTGACAATCAGTAACAATTTTAAAACGAATACCGATTAAGTACACTTTGAATCTTCGAAGTGCATATATGATGGAAAGAGTTTCCAATTCATAGCTGTGGTATTTACGCTCAGCCTCAGTTGCTCTCCTGGAAAAATAGAAAACTGGGTGAAACTTCCCATCTGTTTGCTTTTGTACTAACACAGCTCCAAAACCATTGCTACTTGCATCGCAATGTAGTTCAGTTACACAGTGTGGACTGTAAATAGCTAATAGTGGGGATGCCACTAGCTTGTCCTTCAAAGTTTTAAACGTCTCGATCTCTCTAACGCCGAATATAAAAGGTGTATTTTTCTTTAATAAATCATAAAGGGGCTTCGCAACGTTTGCGAAGTTTTTAATGAACTTGCGAAAATAGGAGCATAGTCCTAAAAAACTATGTACGTCCTTAAGACAAGTCGGTGTTGGAAAATCTTTGATTGCTTTTAGGTTGTCATCATTTGGTCTAATACCATATTGGTTAATTTTATAACCCAAATAGATTATTTCATGCTGTAAGAATGTACACTTATCAAAACGTAGACTTATACCGTTTTTAACAACAATATCTATGACACTCCTTAGTATTTCTAAATGTTCATCAACATCTAGGGTCGCTATAAGAATATCATCGAGGTATGTGATAATCTTACCCTCGGAGATTAAGTTTTTGAAAATGTGTTTCATGTACCTCTCAAAGATGGACGGAGCGTTTCTGAGACCAAAGGGCATTCTTAAAAATTCATATTGGCCCAGTGGCGTAATGAACGATGTATATTTAGTGGAATCTTCAGATAACTGAACGTGATAAAAACCATTTCTTAGATCTAAGGTTGTAAAATACCTTTTGTCTTTAAGACGATCAAGGTGATCTTCAATCAATGGCAATGCATAATTGTCACGTACAGTGACTTTATTCAGTTCGCGATAGTCTACACATAGTCTCATCTCCTTGTTCTTTTTCTGGACAAGTACGATGGGAGACGCGTATGGAGAACTAGATTCGCGAATTATATCGTTTTTAATAAGATCATCTAAGATCTTTTGAAGCTCTACCTTATGAGCAAATGGAAGTATTCGCGGTGTACAATAGAATGGAGTATCTTTTGACAAGACGATTCTCATTTCAAAATCTGTTTTCGGCTTAAAGGAATTGTTATTGATAAAACAAGCTGGCTTCACTACCTCGTTAACTTTTACTTACTTACTTACTTACTTATCAGGCCTGCGATCCATGGAGGATCTGAGCCTGAGCTATAGCTGCCTTCCATCCTTGACGGTCCCGGGCACGCTGCTTCCAGTTGTCAAGACCAAGATGTCTTACATCCGCGATTACTTGGTCTTTATACCGGAGGTTCGGTCTTCCTCTTCTTCTCGAACCAGGAGGCTCGGAGTCGAAGACCTTCTTAGCTGGAGCGTTGATGTCCATGCGCTCGATGTGGCCGAGCCAGTGTAGTCGACGGGTCCTTGCTTTCCGGACTACATCCACATCTTGGTACAGCTCGTAGAGTTCGCGGTTGTGTCTTCTTCTCCATTCACCTTCCTCACAGACAGGACCAAATATCCGGCGCAGAATTTTTCTTTCGAAAGAACCCAAAATCAGCTCCGCTGTCCTGCTTATCGTCCAGCTTTCGGCTCCGTACAGCAAGACTGGCAGAATGAGCGTTTTGTAAAGCATGACTTTGGTCTTTCGAGTGAGGAGTTTTGACCCCAGTTGTTTGGACAAGCCGAAGTAGCAGCGGTTGCCAAGGGCGATTCTACGCCGGATCTCCACTGTGGTGTCATTTGTGGAATTTACGTTTGCCCCGAGGTCGACAAACTCCTTAACTACCTCGAAATTGTAGCTGTCAATTGTTATGTTTTGTCCCAGGTGGTGAGCGACGGATTGGTTTTTGCTTGACAGCACGTATTTCGTTTTGTCCTCATTGATCTTAAGGCCAATTCGTTTCGCCTGTTCTTCAATCGCCGTGAATGCTTCCACAATGCCACGGCGAGAACACGCGATGATGTCGATATCATCCGCGTATCCTAGCAGCTGGATGGACTTGTAAAAGATAGTGCCTTCCCTGTTGACGCCTGCCCGTCGCACTATCTGCTCCAGCACCAGGTTGAAGAAGTCACATGACAGCGCATCTCCTTGCCGAAATCCGGTGCATGTTTCGAATGGTTCCGAGGTCCTAGAACCGAGTTGCACGGTGCATCGCGTGTTTTTTAGCGTGGCGCGACACAACTGGATCAGTTTTACCGGGATCCCGAATTCGGCCATCGCCCCAAACAGTGCTTCACGATGAATGCTGTCGTATGCGGCTTTGAAATCGATGAAAAGATGGTGTGTATCGATTTGAAACACGTTGGTCTTTTCCAGGATTTGTCGAAGTGTGAAAATTTGGTCTATAGTTGATTTGCCGGGCCGGAAGCCGCACTGGTAGCTGCCGATTAGTGCGGTGCAAAATGGTTTTAGACGTTCACACAATACGCTGGACAGGATCTTGTATGCGACATTGAGCAGGGATATACCTCTATAGTTCTTACAAGAGGTAGGATCGCCTTTTTTGTGGATGGGGCATATAGAGCTGGTATTCCAGTCGTCGGGCATGCTCTTATCTTCCCAAATTCTGCAGATGATCTGGTGCATGCTCCCTACCAGAACATCGCCGCCAGCCTTGAAGAGCTCCGATGGCAAGCCATCTGAGCCTGCGGCCTTGTTGTTCTTCAGCTTCTGAATAGCTGTGCCGACTTCTTCTATGCTGGGTTGGAGGACTACTTCAGCGGCTGGAGTTGGGATTTCCTCAGTCCCTACCACTCTCTCTTGGTCATGCTCGTTAAGCAGCTGCTGGAAGTGCTGCCTTAATACATCCACTATTCCCTGCGGGTCGGTGACAAGATTACCCTCGCAGTTTCGAAGAGCCAGGGTGCCCTTTTTGAAGCCTCCTGCAAGGCCTTTGGCTTTCTTGTAAAAGGCTCGTATTTTATGTCTATCCCTAGACTCCTCGATATCCTTGAGCTGGGAGGCTGCGAAGATTCTTTTCTTTTGTCGCAGTAGTTTCTTCTCCTCCCTTCTTCTGGCTCGGTACTCTTCTCGCGCTGCCCTGGTTTTCCTCTGCAGCGCCTTTTGGTACGCCTCGTCGGTTGCTGCCTTTTTCTGCTCACACTCGCCATCATACCACGGGTTTCTTGTCGGGGGTGGTAGGTATCCTAAGGTGGTTTCGGCTACTTCCTGAATGGCTGAGCGGCAATGCAGCCACATATTATTGGCATTTGCGTTCGACGTAGGCATACCGTAGAGTCTTTCGCTCAGCTGCTCCCTGTAGACTCTGGCAACCTCCGGTGTGCTCAGGCGCCCAATGTCGAACCTCCTCCTGATGGGCTGGTGCAGCTTTCTGACATTGGACAGTCGAGCTCTGAATCTTGCTGCTACGAGGAAGTGGTCAGAGTCGACATTTGCCCCTCTGAATGTTCGCACATCCAGGATGTTTGACGCGTGCCTTGCGTCAATGAGCACATGGTCGATTTGGTTGGCGGTTCGACCGTCCGGAGATCGCCAGGTTGCTGTGTGGATTCGCTTGCGAGGGAATCTTGTGCTACTTATCACCGCATTACGAGCTGTCGCAAAGTCAGCGAGTCGGAAGCCGTTATCTGTTGTTGTATCGTGGAGGCTGTGCTTTCCGATCATTCCGCCAAGGGTGTTTTCCTTTCCGATTTTGGCGTTGAAGTCCCCGAGCACGATTTTTACATCGTACTCCGGACAAGCTCCGTAGGCGTTGTCCAGGAGGTCATAGAAGTCCTCCTTGATAGGGTCTTCAGCCTCGTCGGTAGGGGCGTGTGCACATATAAGGCTGATGTTATAAAATCTGCCTCTGATGCGGATCACAGCCAGGCGATCACTTATAGGTTTAAAGTCGATGACCTTCGACCTTAACCGCTTTCCCACGACGAATCCGCATCCCAGTAAGTGCAACCTTTTGTGACAGCTGTAATAAATGTCGCAATTTTTCTTCCTAATCATACCGTTTCCTATCCAGCGTATTTCCTGGACCGCAGTAATATCCGCCTTGTACTGCGTGAGGATTCCTTCTAGTTTATGATCAGCTCCGGGAGTGTACAGGGTTCTGACATTCCAGGAGCATACTCGCAAATCGTGTTCCTTTTTCGTGCGTTGTCGTCGTCGAGTATCCGTCCGTATATCCGAGGCATCTTGCTCATTCATAACTTTGGGTTTTTTTACGTGGGCGGATTGTTAGCCCGCCGCACAACCGCCATTCTGGTCGGGGTTTTCGTCGCTGCATACGTTTGTTCACCTCCCAACGGTTGTTGAAGAGTCTATCCAGAGGGCGCCGCGAGGAGGCCGTATGTCAACTTGACCCGGGCATTTAAACAGGGATCGTTGCTGGCATCTCGCCAGGTTGAGAGCAATCAACAACTTTACCCTGTATGTCCGAGCCCATGCCCTCCGTTAACTTTTACTTTAAGATAATCACTTAGGTTTTCGTTTATATTTAATCGAAACTCACCCCCTATTTCGTTGTCATCAATATTTAATATTTCCTGTATAAATTTAATGCTTTCCATATCCATATTTTCACTGCAAGGTTTTAACGCATTCTGATGTTTTATGCCGTTGAATGTCTTTTGAGGATTTTGATTTTTCTTGAACTCTTGATTAATTTGAAGCTCCAAGCCAATTTTCCCAAAAAAGTCTCGCCCTAAAATGACAGGATATTTCATTGAAAAATTTTTAACCACAACTAAATCCAAGTTTATAATTTTATTGTTAAAATGAATACAAGTTTCTATACTTCCCAGAGTTTCAAGACGACTTCCGTTGACTCCGCAATATGACTGTGTTGTATACTTTAAAGCTGACAGGAAAACTGCTGGAAGAAACATCTCCTGAACGAAGCTGATGGGACTCCCTGAGTCCAAGAGCGTCAAAAGCGATGTGGAACTCCTCAAAGATTCAGTAGCCCAATGAAAAACTATAACCTTTTCAAAATCGTTACCTTTCTCCATGACAGGAGTATTGGGGCTCTCCATGTGGTACTGTGGCACCGTGGTAGAAACCACCTTCAACGTTTAGCTGCTTTATGCAGTTCGGAACTGACTTCCCTGTTTTCTTTTCCACTGTCATCACTGGATCTTGATCTACACATGCTCTTGAGATGTGACCAGGTTTTCCACATTTAAAACATGTGATATTTTGTTTGGCATTTCTCCCACGTTGCTTGTTTTGATGGTTGTTGTTGTTAGATGTTACCACTGCTGATCTTGACTTAGAAGTGACAGATGAACCAGTAGTTGTTTTGAATGATTTTCCCACTCTGCTTTGATAAGAATTTTGTTTTTGTTTTTGGTATTTGCGCAAGGCACTTTTAAGTTCTGTCAGATTGTTTGCGCTGTATAATATAGTTTTATTTAATTCTGAGTCGGGGATTCCTTTTATTATGAATTGCAATAAGTCTGCTTCATCTACTTCAATATGTGAAGCAATTTCTAACATATGCAGCATATATTGCTGCATTGTTTCATCGTGCCGTTTTTTTCTATCACGGAGTTCAGCGTAAACATCTGATTTCGTTACGTTTTTGCGAAATTCACTTTTTAAGCTACTTTTTAATTCGAACCAACTTTTGGGATTAATTGTTCGAGTGTACAATTTCGCGGTACCAATAAGAAGCCTCTTACCGTATATATATTTAGCTCTTTCATCCAGACGGAGTATTTCAGAGCACTCCTCAAACTGCTCAATCCATCTTTCAATGGGATAGTTATCATCTCCGCTAAATGGAGTGATGGAATCCTCAATGTCTTTAAAATTGGAGGCAACGTTTGACTCTGACTTGGAACTAGCGGCATCTTCTATCTGCAGCTTGCGAAGTTGCTGTTTTAATTCAACAATCTGCTTCTTCTTTTCCGCTATACGTCGCAGTTTATCCAGTTTTTCATCCAGACGTTCTTCCTCGTTGTCACTGAGGTCACTTTCCTGGTCTGATACAGCCTGTTCAGGTGCAACTGAGTCATCAGTCCCATTTTCCCTGTTCTTCGCGGTAGCATCGTGCATTAACTTCCGAAGATCGTCATCCAGTAAATCCTGCGCTGCTTCGTGTGCTCGGACTTTCAGTTCCGCTTTAGTGCCCGTAGTCTGCAACCTTAATGAGCGTAGAACTTCCTTCAGCCTAACAACTGTAGCTGATTCCACGAACACTGCCCACTCTTCGGACATTTTTGGCATTAACTTCGAACACCACGCGTAACACTTTATCTAAGCAACGAAACCCGATATTGACTGCGATTGAACTTTGGTTAAATTACACGCACGCGTTCCCACTTCTGAAACTGTAGGGCGTTTCTTCACTAAAAAAAACACTGCACACAGCGGCTGTTAGTAACAGAAAGACTTCATTGCTTTATTCAAGTACCTCTTTATATAAACGTTAATCTCTGTTAGTGGAGAGTTTTCTGTACGATCACCCCATCATATGACCCAATCTATAGACAACACTATGTATTATAAATAGTTGAAATTCGTGAACATATACAGTGGTGTTCAAAAGGCAAGGAAATGTTAAATCTTTTTTTTTCGTCTACAATATTTTTGCCAGTCAGTTTTCTTGTAGTTCCTGAAAGGAGCTCGGGCACTGACGTGGTTGACTATGCTGAATTGAATGTAACGTTGGTCAGAGAGGGAGGGTTCTTTTAGGACTTTCCAATCTCTGACTTTGTCGATAATGTTCTGCGATGCAAAAGTTACATCTAGGACTATCCGTCTGTTTTTGGTAATAAAAGTTGGTTCACAGCCGTTGTTGCAAACGGTGAGGTTAGTATGTAATACATAGTTATACAAAGACTCACCTCGCTCGTTTATGTTGCTGCTTCCCCAAATCGTATGGTGTGCATTCGCATCACATCCTATGATCAGTCCGGCATTTGCTTGCTCCGCATCCTTGACCAGGTTTACCAAGTTGGCCGGAGGGTGAGGACTTGGGTGGTCATGGGCTAAATAGGCCGAGGCAATCCAGATCTTGAGGGAACTGCCCTCGACACTAATAGCCGTGATGTCCTGGTCGCTGTAGGATGGAAGTAGATGGGTTTTTATGTGTGATTTGGTTAGGATACAAGCTCTTGGCTTACCTGCATCGCGCACGTAGGTGAGCTTATATTCGGATGTTCCGAGTCCACGTACCATGTCATTTACTATCCATGGTTCCTGTATCAGAACGACGTCTTCTCCGATTTTGGTGAGGCGGACATTAGGACGGCCGAGACCGCGATAGAATGATGGAGATTAATTTGAAAAATCCACAGCATGATGGCCGCAGTCTTTAACCTCCACCGCTGTGACGTTGGCAGACTCTTTGTCAGACTCCAGCTCGAAATCTGACATAGTCTCGCCAAGGTCTACCTCGGAAAGGTCCAGGTCGGACAGTAGATTACTGTCTTCCCCGGTAATCTCGTTCGCTACATTGGAGGGGGTCCCAGTCAAGAGAGTCTCCTCAGTGATCATCGGCTCCATGGTAGGGAGTTGCTCTGGGTTCGTCGATACCATGGAGTCGGCTGATGCAGCACAGGAGGCTCTCTTGGTTGAGTCCTCCTCGTCTTTTTTGTGTATTCTGAGCTTCACAGAGTCAAAGCCCAGAGAGATCATGTTGTTGACCAGAGCTAGAGGTGCCAGGGAATCCTGATTGATTATGATGGTAATCAATCTTGAAGGTCCCTTAACATCCTCTAGCTTGACTACTTTCCAATCCTTGGTGGGGATTAGGGGATTGCAATTCTGCAGGATTGCCAAAATCTCCTTAGGGCCCTCGGAATAGGCCGGTATAATGGTTCTGGCCCTAGGTCTGTTCGGGATTTGGTTCAATGGTAGAGCCTCAAGTTGAGCTTCCTCCCAGACCTCGCCGACTCTGCTGAGTGCGAGCTTAAAGAGGTCCATAGACCTTTGGTCATCGAGGGAGATCAGCTTGATTCTGCCTTGATAGTACCCTGCATGATGGGTAATAGGGAAGGGTCCAGGGTGTTCCTTGAGTATCGGGAAGTAGCTTTTGAGCAGCACATTGCTAATCAAAGTCCAGTTAGCCGGAGGGACATTCCCATCCACATCACCCCTATCGACAATAGCCAATGTGGTCAAGACCTTCAACACGTCGCGATAGGAAAGTTGTGTTTGGGATCCGGGGAGATGCTTTGAGACCACGCTTTCTTAGAGGTGGAGGGGAGTTCCTCAGCCGACCTCTGGCGCTTGCCATCCTGCTCTTTAACGGATGAGTTACCAAAGCGCTTGATTGTTCATTCCGCCCAGCCAAGAGCCTTTTTTCTCCTTTCCGAGAGCTGATCTCTTGGTAGGTCACGCAATTTTTCCACTAGCTTACTAGCCACGCGAAGTTGTTTGTAGCTTGTTTTGGGGGCACTCAGGGTTGGGTCGCAAGGAGCATTCCTCTCCTTGTTAACACCTGAGGCTGCTGGACCAGGCTTCTGTTTGTCGGACACTGTCCTGGCACCTTGCCTTTCATTCGTATTGTGACTGCTCCTTGAAGGTGCTAGACCAGGCTTTTGTACGAGGACCGACGTCGTAGCAACTAGTCGGATAGTGGCATCTCTGCTGCTTCCTGAGGGTGTTGGACCGGGCTTTTGTACATATGCCAGTGTCTTAGCTCCTTGTAGAGCGACTGTCACGGTACCCTTATCAGAGGATGCTGGACCAGGCTTTGCGGGGGCCCCTGTCACAGCACCTCGCCGAGACTCGGCAGTTGTACTTGTTTCTGTACATTCTGCTGGTTTCTTGTTTCCTTTTTAGGGTTCCGTACCCAAAGGTAAAACGGAACCCTATTACTAAGACTTCGCTGTCCGTCCGTCCGTCTGTCACCAGGCTGTATCTCATGAACCGTGATAGTTAGACAGTTGAAATTTTCACAGATGATGTATTTCTGATGCCGCTACCACGACAAATACTAAAAACAGAACAAAATGAATATTTAAATCCTGCCTGCAACCAAGATCTGTCATTTAATGAGTTAACATACATTTTTACTTATTTTTTTTATATATAGGGCTAGTGCTATCAATAGCAATGCGGCACTGCGACCTTTGCAGATCTATTGTGCCTGCTAGCCGATTTTGCTGAGTAGCCTCTCCACCTCCACAATGAAGTTGAGAATGCTTCTCGTAGGAGCCAGGGTGATCCCCTCAGGAGTCATAACTTCACTGAGAAGGATACGCTTCCTAAGATGGCAGAGAGCAGCACACTCACACAGTATGTGTTCTGCCGTCTCATCGTCCTCAAGACAGAGCCGACACTCAGTTTCAGACGAGAGGCTAATTTTGTTTAAATGATATCTCAGACCGCAGTGTCCCGTTAGATAGCTGACTAGTCTTCTGATATCCATCCTATTGAGTTTGAGTATGTCAATAGGGTGCTTGTTAAGGGGTTGTATAAGTCGTTTTGATTGACGGAGTCCCCGAACGCCGTTCCAAAAGGATAGGTGTTGTAATTTTTCCCACTTGTCTAAGAAGTAATTTATCTTAGACGCGGGAATGCCGCAGAATGGTTCCGGACCTATATACTTGTCACTGGAACCCTTCCTGGCAAGTTGGTCGGCAATTTCATTGCCCTTAATACCTTTATGGCCTGGCACCCACCAAAGTTTAACATTGTTTCTTTTGGCGAGGTCTTGTAGGGCGTCATGGCATTCCTTGACGGTTTTTGAGTTCGTGCTGTACGAACCCAGCGCTTTAAGTGCTGCTTGGCTATCAGAGAGTATGTTGATGGTTACTCCTCTGATGCCAGTCTCAAGATTTAGATTTACGCATGTTAGGATAGCATGCAGCTCTGCTTGGAAGATGCTGGGACTTATTCCCAGTGCCTTCGAGATTTTGCGTTTTGGTCCAAAGATGCTGGCGCCAACGCCGGAAGCCATCTTGGAGCCATCCGTGTACCACCTAAGGCCTTTGACATTTAGCAGGGAATCACTGTTTTCCCATGCTGAGCGGTTTGGGATCAATATCTCAAATCTCTTGTCAAAGGTGAAGGTGTGTGGCAGTGCGTCCGAGACTGTAGTAATCATATCCAGCTCGGGAAGGTGTTGTAATATGGACATGTGGCCTGCGGATCTACATGGCATATTTGTTCCCGAGCAGAGGATTCTGATTGCACTGCGTAATGCCACCTTTTTGATGAAAAGGTGCAGTGGAGTGAGTCCAGTGAGTGCTTCTTGGGCTGCCGTGGGGCAGGTTGGCATAGCGCCTGTGATGCCGAGACACGCTAGTCTCTGAAGGCGTTGAAGCTTAACAATTGTAGTTTTTTGCTCTACTTTTGACCACCATACGGTGGACCCGTAGGTGACGATAGGTCTAACTATCGCGGTACATAGCCAGTGGACTACCTTAGGTTTAAGTACCCAGGTTTTACCGTAGGTGCGTCGACAGGCCCACACGGCCTTAGTCGCTTTCATGAGTTTATTTCTCATATTGGAGTTCCAGTTGAGTCTACGGTCTAGGTCAATACCTAGATACTTTACTTCCTCTGAAAATCCTATGCGTGTGCCATTTAGTAAGATTGAGCAGGGATGTACCTTTCTCCTCTTTGTAAATGGGACTAAGATCGTCTTATTTGGGTTAATAGATAAACCCTCTTTGCCACACCAGTCAGAGATAAATTGGAGCGCAAGCTGCATGCGCTCACAGGCAGTGATCTCGCACTTGCCCGTAACAATGACTACTAGGTCATCAGCATATCCGATGACCTCATAGCCCCGAGTGGTTAGCTTGCGTAGTAGATCGTCGATGACTATCGGCCAAAGCAGTGGTGAGAGGACTCCCCCTTGTGGGCATCCTCTAACCGCCGATACTGTCACTGAGACCTCTCCGCATGTGGCTGATATAATACAGCTATTTAGCATCGCCCTGATCCAGTGATTAGTGGGATGGTCTACACCCCTGCAGGATAGTGCAGTGGTGATCGAATCATAGCCAGTATTATCGAAAGCTCCCTCTATATCGAGGAAGGCGCAGATTGCGATCTCCTTTTGTATGAGACTATTTTCAATGTGCGTCACCAAGTGGTGCAGTGCATTATCGGTAGATCGCTCTTTGCGATATGCATACTGGTTGGGATGCAGAGGTATCTGGTTTTCCTGGATACCTCTAATATGGAGCTCTATTAGTTTCTCCATTGTTTTTAGAAAGAACGAAGTCAGACTGATTGGGCGATAAGATTTAGGTTGCTCACTTGGTTTCCCAATCTTGGGGATGAAGACGAGATTGACCTCTCTCCAAATTTGGGGTATGTATCCCAGGTTGAAGCAAGACCTAAAGAGAACTATCAGTGATGGTAGAATTGTATTCAAGCCTTTCTGTAAGATTGCAGGAAAGACACCGTCTTTACCTGGAGCCTTGTAGGGTTTGAATGAACCAATTGCCCATTTGACCCTGTCAGGGCTAAAGAGTCTACCAGTGAGGCTATTTGTTCTACTGTCAATGTTACCTATGACATAACATACATAGTCTCCTTCATATTTATATATACAGATGGTACGGAACCCTTCGTGCGCGTGTCCGACTCGCACTTTTGTTGTTGTCGTCGTTGTTGTTGTCATTATTAATGTTATTGTTTTTGTCATTGTGTTTGTCCATATTAGTCCCACGAGTAGCGGATAAAGGGAATACCACCCCTGCGCAAGATCCGCATTACGCAGTGGGGGGGCTAAGTAATCCTGTGTGCGCCTGGTGCTTGGGATACTCCATTAGTGACTGGGCTATTTTTGCGATGGGCCCCCCAGCCAGGCTGATCATCGGCACGGGTCGTATAACACCTTGATCCGGCCCATTTGACTACATCTTAGCATCATCTCTCCTCTGGGGTTGCCCCGAGAATCATTGACCTTGACTAGGCCCTTGTACCGCGTCGAGGTGTGAAGTCTCGCAAGAGAAACTACAATTTTGTAACTAACTTGTGTTTTTTGTTTGACAATTAAAAACCAAACGCTTAAAAAATCAGACTGTGGTATTGCAAAATGTGTCTTAATATTGCAGCATGAAAACCTACATTCCCAGTCCTTTATAGGCTGCAGCACCACCTAAGTAAGTAAGCTATCTTTCCACGTTTACAAGTTGTGTACAAGCCTCAATTCTCCGTTGAGAATTAATATTCATTTTCCAACAACTGGCCATTTCATGGTTACAATTTATTTATTATTTTCAAAACTATAAAAAAAAAAAAAGCCGAAAACCAACAACCAAATTATTTAATTAACTTTTTACAGTTCGAAGGAAGAAGATGTTGAACTCTCGTCGATGTATGGGTAATGATTTCATACCTTTTTCAAAACATTCGCCATTAAGCATTGAGGAGAAGAATCAAAAATAAAAAAATAAAAATAGCACACGCTTCCAGGACATTCTATTCATGCATATATGTATGCGAACACGCTTAGGAGTGTATGTGTATATATAAATTTTCAAAAAAAAAACAAAGCCTTTCATCCAAGAATAAGATACAAGCCAAGTTCGAACACAATCGATGGCAAACTGCTCATAACATTCGCTTAGCTTGAACTCCTAGCACAAGCGAGGCATTCTATTAACTTAAGCCTTTCATCATTTAGGGCCATAATTGCTGGCACTAATCCTCACTACAAGTCTGCTTTTAACAGTTCATGTCTTTCTATAAGCTTTTGATATAGTGAGAACGCTTATTCACTTAGGAATTTTCTTTCAGTTTGGCAATATCCGTGGGATCGCTCTATGTCCGCAAATACTTCAAAGAAGACGCCAAGCACATTGCGCTAGAAATGGTGGATGACATCAAGAAGACCTTTGCCAATATACTAGCCAACGTTGACTGGATGGATGAGCAGACTAGAAAATCGGCTCAAGAGAAACTCAACTCGATGACCACACATATCGGTTACCCAGACGAGATTATCGACGACAATAAGTTGGCTGAATACTATCAAAATCTCGAGATCGATTCGAGTAAATACTTTGAGTCGTTCCTGAAGATGAACGTCTTCGGAACGAACAAGTCGTTCAATAAACTGCGTTTGCCGGTTAACAAGACCGATTGGATAAGACACGCTCGACCGGCAGTTGTCAATGCATTCTATTCAGCGCTAGAGAACAGTATCCGTAAGTACGAGTATTAGACATTCTGCTACTATTTCCTTATATCTCTACGTTACTTTAATACCGGATAGTGATAGTCATAGATAGATTGCCAGTTAATGATGTGCAGTAATCTCATTTGATGGTTATTTCATAATCCGCACGGGAGAGATAGACGAATATAATTGGTTCCCAACAGCCGGTAATAGCACTGAGTGTAGTGGTCAATAACCTATCTAATCGGTTTCGTGCCGAGCGACTTGTGTTTTAATTGCATTTAATCATTTGTTTTGATTAACGAATATTGATGAAGCCAGTGCCAGGCACTAGCTTGCCCGCGAAGTATTGACTAATATGCTTCGACGAGTACGTACGTATTGGTAGTTTATTCAATTTTCTTTTGCAAGAATTTATTGGATACAATAGTACGTTAGATACCTCTACGACGTGTTGCTCGATTTTTAAATGTATCGAGACAGGTTTGATCTTCTTCTTCTTCTTTGATAGCGCTACAGTTCGGGGTGAACCAGGGCCTCAACCAACAAGCCTCTCCAGCCGGCCCGATCTTTGGCCAGCCGCTTCCAGTGCCGCACGGCCAGTTGGTTGAGGTCCCCTTCCACCTCTGCGCGCCACCTTAAATGCGGTCGTCCTCTGCTGCGTCATCCCTCGGGCTTGGAGTCGAAGACTCATCGGGCCGAAGCGTTGATGTCCATTCGCTCTACATGGCCTAGCCATCTTAGACGTTGGATCCGAAGACGTCTAACCAGGCCGATGTCGCTGTACAGCCCGTACAGTTCTTGGTTGAATCTCCTCTTCCATTCTCCGTTTACACAAACGGGACCAAAGATTGCACGCAGAATTTTCCTCTCGAAACGTCCAAGAGCCTCTTCATCCGCTTTTGATAACGTCCAAGCCTCAGCGCCGCAGAGGAGGACCGGGATGGTTACGGTTTTGTAGAGGGAAACCTTAGTTTTTCGAGAGAGGGCTCTACTACTCAATTGCCTCTTGAGCCCGAAGAAGCAGCGATTGGCAAGAGTTATTCTGCGTTTCATCTCAGCGCTGGTGTCGTTGCTGCTGGTCACTATCGAGCCATGGTAGACGAAGTCCTTGACTACTTCAAAAATATAGCTGCCGAAGGTGACATTCTGACCAAGACGTCGACGTTGTGCGTCTTTCTTGGATGACAGCATATATTTGGTCTTGTCCCCATTTACCCTCAGACCCAGTTTAGCCGCTTCTACTTCAATGCTTGCGAACGCCCCATTGACGTCTCGCTTTGTCCGTCCAATAACGTCAATGTCATCTGCGTAGGCAAGCAATTGTGTGGACTTGAAGTAGATCGTACCTCTTGTATTGGCCGCAGAGTCCCGCACGATCTTTTCAAGAATAATGTTGTAGAAATCACATGACAGTGCGTCACCCTGTCTAAAACCTTTATTAACATCAAAGGGGTCGGTTAGTTCACCTCCGAGCTTACTGGAGCAGCGAGAGTTCTCCATAGTTATCCTGCACCGTCTGACGAGTTTGGCAGGGATGTTAAAACATCACATGGCTTTGTATAGCTCGTCTCTATAAACACTGTCATACGCGGCTTTAAAGTCGATGAAAAAATGGTGCCTGTCGACCTGGAATTCACGGGTCTTCTCCAAGATCTGCCGTACTGTAAATATTTGGTCTATCATGGAGTTTCCTGGCCTGAAACTACACTGGTAGGAACCTATCAGATTGTCCACGAACGGTTTCAGGTACTTACACAGTATGGCAGTGAGGATCTTGTACGCGATGTTCAGGAGGCTTATCCCTCTGTAATTGGCGCAGTCATAGGGGTCTCCTTTCTCATGGACCGGGCAAACGATACTGAGATTCCATTCATTGGGCATGCGGTCTTCCGACGATATCTGCAGATGAGTTGGTGCATGTTCCTAACCAGCTCATCGCCAGCTGCTTTAAACAGCTCCGCGGGGAGTGACTTCCTCTATGTGCCTTTGGACACAGCTCTCCGGAATGACCGGTTCGAGCTGCAAATAACCTTATTCCGATGTAGTAAACCAACTTTCTTTCACTAAATTTCGGATGCCCCTATCTATAGTTAAAATACTGGGTATCTAACAGCCCGTATTTGTTGGTTAATGTAAGAATTGTTAAATGGAGATTTTACTGTCTGTGAAGATGATTTTCCATGTAAACATGTCGCTCCTAATATCTTTTTTTTTTTTGTTTAGAATTCCCCGCTGGTATTCTTCAGGGAGCTTTCTTCAACGCTCAACGTCCCAAATACATGAACTACGGAGCAATCGGCTACGTTATCGGTCACGAAATCACGCACGGCTTCGACGATCAGGGCAGGCAATTTGACTTGAATGGCAATCTAATCGACTGGTGGCAGGAGGACACAAAACAAGCATATCTAGGCAAGGCCAGGTGCATTATCGAGCAATACGGAAACTACACTGAGAAAAATACTGGATTGATGGTAAGACCACTCCTTCGTCTATCGTAATTCTTCGATCAACGATCATTTTCTCGTTTAGTTAAACGGAATCAATACTCAAGGAGAGAACATTGCCGACAACGGAGGCATCAAGGAATCATACATAGCCTATAGGAAATGGGCACAGAGACATGGCCCCGAACCCAAACTGCCAGGACTGGACTTTACGCCAGAACAAATGTTCTGGATCTCTGCTGCACAGACATGGTGTGCCAAACAACGTAAAGGTGAGCCAAACAACGCGCTCATTAGAGGGGTAAGGCTAACATTTTCTATTTCCAGAATCTCTAAAAATGCGCATCACCACTGGCGTTCACTCACCATCCGAATTCCGAGTTCTTGGGCCGCTTAGTAACATGAAAGATTTTGCCAAAGATTTCCATTGCCCCGAAGGATCACCCATGAATCCCGTACACAAATGTGAAGTTTGGTAGACGTGCCCTGTTGTATTACGTTTTCTTTCCAATTACATGCGAGTTTTAGGTTAACTTTTTGTTTTATTTTTTCTAATTAACTTATTTTGTAAATAATTTAATTATGTGTAAATAAAAGAATATGAAAGTGTTTAATCGAATTATTATAATTAGCCGCATGTTAAGCATCCATGGTGGAAGCTACAGGTTTGTTGTTTCTATCATGAACCTTTTAGTGAGCTTCTAAAATGCCGCCTGGGCAAAGAGGCTAAGCTGCTGCATAGAGGGTGGCCGTGGTGCAATGGTTAACATCATCGACCGTCGAGCGAAAGGTCTATAGTTCAAATTCGTTGCATAGCACAGAAAAAGCAATTCCCATACGGAAAAAAGTATGCAACACAATTGTGAATGGAAAGCTACCAAACGGACTGCTCCAGGCATAGCACTCATAGTATATGGTCAATTGAAATTCATCCTCTGCGTATGCAATATTAACACCAAAAAGTGCATGAAAGAATTACTGTGAATTATAACCAACGCAAAATCTGGTAGGCTCTCGTCCTATTTAGGACAAACCACCCCAGAGTGAAGTGAACGAACATCTACGACCTGCGCAAAACACTCCCTCTCCCTCTCCCACAACGCACAACGTTCAAACGTGACAAGGCCTTAGCCTTGAGTGCGGATGTAACTCTAAAAAAAAAAATTGGATGATGCTGTCGATATCGGAATTTACTGAGCTTAACATACGCAGCCGGGGGAGAAGGGAGCGAAAAAACAGAGTAAATCGCGAACAAATAGAGTGATCGCGTTTAACTTGGCAAACGCCAGCTTCGATCTCTGTCGCTTCTCAATCCAATTTGACACACAGCCTCCACGTGGCCTCCCCTTAATAGCTATACTGGCACCCGCCAGGTAGTGAACCAATGTGTGCAGCGACCCGACCCTTTGTTCCCGGGGAAAGAGGAACCTGGCCCTCCAGGTTGGGGGTTGCGCTTAGGGCTAACATCCCTATCGCTTATAACAAACATTTTGTTCAGAGACAAGCAATACGCAAACGTCAAAAGGGAAACGGATTTCGGTCCTGCACCTGGAACGTTAGGTCCCTCAACAGACCAGGTGCAGCCGAACAACTAGTCAACTCTTTGGACTGCTATAAGACAGACATTACCGCGCTCCAAGAAGTGCGATCGGGTGGGCCAGGCAAAAAGCGGATGAAAAACTGTGATATATACTACGGAAACTGCTACAGAGAAAATGAACAACGCTTATTCGGATGCGGATTTATTGTTCGAGGCAGACTCAGGAAAAAAGTCTTAAGCTTCCACTATGTAAGCGAACGCCTCATAACTCATAACATCAAGGCCAATCTCGGCAATATAAGCTTACTATGTGTCCACGTTCTAGGAGATTTCAATGCAAAGCTGGGTAAGGAAGCTATCTTTGAACGGGTCATTGGAAAGCACAGCCTACACAACACCACGTCAGAAAACGGACTAAGGCTAGTGGACTTTATGGCGGGACATAACCTGATAGTAGCAAGTACATGATTCCCACACCTCAACATCCATAAGGGGACCTGGCGGGCTCATGTAGAGAAACAGAATGCATACATGGCCACATTGCATCGACGAACGAGAGCTGCCCGCGAGCTCTATAAACGGAAAAGGAGGGAGGAGCATGCGCTTCTGAGAAGGAAAAAGAAGGAGCACGAGAAGCGCGAGATCGAGGAGATGGAGAGATGTTACTGCAGGAACGACGTTCGAAGATTTTACCAGAAAGTAAAACGAACATGCCAAGGCTATAAAGCCAGAGCAGAAGCCTGCAGGGATGAGCACGGACAGCTAGTATCTAGTGGAATCACAGTCGATGCTGAGATTGTGGAAGGACCACTTCTGCAGACTGTATAACGGCGATGATAGTCAAAATGCCGCCGTCAGGCAGAGGGAACCATTCACAATGGACGAAGACGAAGGAGAATCCCGTCCACCCGACCTAGACGTTGTTAAGATAGCGATATCGAAACTTGAGTCTTATAAAGCTGCTGGGGCAGACGGACTCCCCGCGGAGCTGTTTAAAGCAGCTGGCGATGAGCTGGTTAGGAACATGCACCAACTCATCTGCAAGATATGGTCGGAAGAATGCATGCCCGATGAATGGAATCTCAGTATCGTTTGCCCGGTCCATAAGAAAGGAGACCCCTATGACTGCGCCAATTACAGAGGGATAAGAATCCTGAACATCGCCTACAAGATCCTCTCTGCCGTACTGTGTAAGTACCTGAAACCGCTCGTGGACAATCTGATAGGTTCCTACCAGTGTGGTTTCAGGCCAGGAAACTCCATGATAGACCAAATATTTACAGTACGGCAGACACGCACCATTTTTTCATCGACTTTAAAGCCGCGTACGACAGCGTTTATAGAGACGAGCTATACAGAGCCATGAGATGTTTTAACATTCCTGCCAAACTCAGACTGTGCAGGATGACTATGGAGAACTCTCGCTGCTTCAGTAAGGTCGGAGGTGAACTAACCGACCCCTTTGATGTTAAAAAAGTTTTAGACAGGATGACGCACTGTCATGTGATTTCTTTAAAATTATTCTTGAAAAGATCGTGCGGGACTCTGCGGTCAATGCAAGAGGACGATCAACTTCAAGTCAACACAATTGCTTGCCTACGCAGATGACATTGACGTTATCTGACGGACAAAGCGAGACGTCAATGAGGCGTTCGCAAGCATTGAAGCAGAAGGGGCCAACGTGGGTCTAAGAGTAAGTGGGGAGAAGACCAAATATATGCTGTCATCAAAGAAAGACGCGCAACACCGACGTCTTGGTCAGAACGTCACCTTCGGCAGCTATATTTTTTGAAGCAGCCAAGGACTTCGTCTACCTTGGCTAGATAGTGACAAGCAGCAACGACACCAGCGCTGAGACAAAACACCAATAACTCTTGCAAGCCGCTGCATCATTAGGCTCAAGAGGTAATTGTGTAGTAGAGCCCTCTCTCGAAAAACTAAGGTATCCCTCTACAAAACCTTAATCATCCCGGTCCAGCTCGACGGCGCTGAGGCTTGGACGTTATCAAAAGCAGACGAAGAGGCTCTTGGACGTTTCGAGAGGAAAATTCTGCGTGCAATCTTTGGTCCCGTTTGTGTAGACGGAGAATGGAAGAGGAGATTCAACCAAGAACTGTACGGGCTGTACAGCGACATCGGGCTGGTTAGACGTCTTCGGATCCAACGTCTAAGATGGCTAGACCATGTAGAGCGAATGGACATCGACGCTCCGGCCCGAAGAGTCTTCGACTCCAACCCCGAGGGACGACGCAGCAGAGGACGACCGCATTTAAGGTGGCGCGAAGAGGTGGAAGAGGACCTCAACCAACTGGGCGTGCGGCACTGGACGCGGCTGGCCGAAGATCGGGCCGGCTGGAGAGGCTTGTTGGTTGAGGCCCTGCTTCACCCCGAACTGTTGCGCCATCAAAGTAAGTAAGTAACATACGCTGCCGCTCACTGTCTACTGCCGATGTGCAGGGTTGTAAAGTTGTGAACCAATATGAGAAGCTAAGGGTACGGTCGTCAGCGAAGGAGTGAATTGGATTAGAAGTGGCAGGCAAAATCATTTATGGAAATAACAAAAGAGTATTGGAGACAAGACAGAGCCCTGAGGAACACCAGCATTTAAGAAAACAAGTTGAATTGAACTATTCGAAAGGTAGCTTCTAATCCATTGAAGAAGAGACTCATCGATCCCGAAAGCACGCGTTTAGGAGTTGCCGTGATTCATGATCTTGGAAAGAAGGGACTTTGGTCGGTAGTTGGAGGGAGAAGATGATTCGCCTTTTTGGGGTATAGGCTGGACAAATGCTGTTTTCCACCTTCTCTGAAAAAGCCCAGAGAAGTAGGAAAGGTGAGAAAGCTTACGCAGTGGTTTTGCCAGCGTAGAAGAACACCTATTGCGGCAATACCATCTGGACCAGCGGATTTGTGTACGTCGAGGACCTCAAGAACCCTTGCGACCGTGCGAGTGCGGAAGTGGTTTAGTCTTATGGTGGGACTAACGAACTCTAGTACAGGCGGAGACAAAGTACAATCTGGAAGCTGAGAACTGGTTGCAAAGTGGTCAGCAAGTAGCTGCTGAAATGTCATTGTGGATGAGCGTCGGTATAGACGACGTAGTTGAGTTTTTTATGTTTTTTACAAACGACCAGGAACTTTTGCTACGTTTGGGACATTGAAGGATCTTACGCCTTCATTTTTGGTCAGATCGGAATTGAACCCGTCGAATGTGGGTGTTGCAGTCATTTCTGGCTCGTATGTACTTTTTTCGGTTTTCCTCAGAACTGTTTACTCTTAGCTCCCTGAGCCTAATAGCCTCTTTGCAGCCCAAGTCAACCACGTATTATCCTTTGGTCCTGTGCTTTTAATTTTGCTGGGAATAAAATTTGCCATGCGTCCACGTCGTTATCGAGGAAGCACAACGACCAGTGAAAGATCCGAAAGAAGTGGTTAAGGCCGCACCAAGTGTCTTTCTCGAATAGTCATAATGATCTCTTAGGAGCTCTTTCTTTAACTGGGTGTTGGGAGTTCGAGAGTTTAGCTGATATCTAGGACGAGCCTAGAGGCGACAGTACATCGGTCGTATATTTCTTAGGCTGAGACGTAAGAAAGAAGTTCAATGTGTTGGCGGTGTGACCAGCAACATCGGGGATACGCGACGGCTCATTCCCAGGTTGAGCTAATTGATTTAACTCAGCAAAAATGTCAACATACCTTCTTTCGGGTGTTATCTGTCCACAATGTCGAAGCTACTGGGAATTGTGTAGATTGAAATCGTCGGCTAATATTAGGGAAAACAATTATATGGATGGAATCAGACAGTGCGTCTAACGCATCAAATGTTGCATTCCTGTCTAGATTGGGGCTTCTATAAAGAAAACAGTAGTGGAAGGAGTGCTTACGGAGTGTGAGTTCAAGCCATATGAATCTAAATTCCGAGGTGGATGTTTGGCTATACTGTGGAAGTAGCTGGTAAGCAATGTCACTACGAACATACATAGATGGCGAGACCGCGGTGAGAAACGAATAATGGCACTAAGCTATATCCAGGAAGACTAAAATTCGAAGGATCAGACTTTTCACCGAACTTCGTTCCACAAAGTGCCAAAACAGCCGGTTTGTGGAGAGGGAGAAGGCTTCTGCTATCCGCTGGAGCACTTAGACGCCATCACTGGTCCATTGTACTCCAGACAGATACCTTGCATTACTTTATTTTCCCCGTTTTCCGGAGAAAAACGGAGAGCTAAGGGATTCGGCACACACCACGTCGGCTCCAAGGGTGCGCCACCGAGCGCGAGCAAAGGCGGGACAATCACATAGGAAATGCTCTGCAGTATCACCCTCCGCTTAGCCACCTGCAGCACAGGTAGGCGTCTCACTGATGCCGAGCACGTAGAGATGATTGGCAAAAGTGTAATGGCCCGTGATAACCCCCACAAGCCTTCTGCGGTCGATCCTCCTTAAAGACAGGAGGAATGCTGCAGATTTTTTGCAGACATCAGGGCATACGCGCTTAGTCATCCTGCAACCCGGACAATCCCTCCATCTACGGTTGTGTGTGTTAAATACACAGTCGTTAATGTAGGAATTTACCGTGGATGCAGGTAGACCTAGAGCGGGTTCAGGTCTTGAGAAGCTCTCCTCTGAACCCATTCTAGCGAGTTCACCAGAGATCTCATTTCCTGGGATCCCAGAGTGGCCTGGAACCCAGACAGGCCTTAATGAATTAAGTCTGCCGACTCTGTTCAAAAAGGACTTGAGTTCAAGCACTAATTTGGGGCTAGTTAAGGGGTTAAACAGAGCTTTTAGTGCAGCTTGGCTGTCACTACAGACGCATATTCTTTCCTCCTTCCACCTGTGCTTCACAACACAGGATTGCGTATATCTCTGATTGGAAGACAGACGCATACTTTCCTAACGAGAAGTGCAGTCGGATGTTTTCGCTTTCAAAGAAGACTCCAGGACCAGACCCCCGCCCAGACCTGGAGCCATCCGTGAAAATGCGAAGACTATCCTTTCCAGGTTCAGTATCCAGCCATAGCCAATCCTGACGCCATGGAGGCTCGACTGTGAAATTACGACGCAGTAGGATAACGGGCGTCAGTGCGTCAGAAGGCATGTCCATGAGACAGGGGTCGCAGGACAATTCTTGCACAAGCACACCGTTATTCCTATGCGAGTTGTACCAAAAGCCATTTCTCTTCAGACGAGACATGGCTATCAGAGCACACCCTCTGATAAATATATCAAGAGGTGGAAGGTTCATCATAACATCTAGAGCAGCGCCCGGCGTGCTGGGGAAAGCCCCCGTGCAGCTGAGACAAACCGTTCTTTGGAGTTTGGTGAATGAGGCTATGAGGCATGTTGAGATTATAGGTCTTATCATTGCCGTGTAGATCCAGAGGACCTTTGCCGGCGATAAACCCCATGTTTTGCCAAAAGCTCCTTTGCATTGCCAGAAAGCTGACAGCGCTTTGGTGGTCTTCGACTCAACGCGTTTTGACCAGAGAAGCTTACTATCTAAGATGACTCCTAGATACTTAGCCTCCTTGGATATCGGGATGAAAGTGCCTTTTAGTACCAGCTGAGTCATGTCAGTATTTTTCCTCCTTCTCGTAAAGAGAACGACATCGGTCTTAAGAAGATTGACTGACAGCCCATTTCTGGTACACCAATCATAGATCACTTTTAGCGCCGCCTGTGCTTTGAGACGGACAGTCGCTAAACATGAGCCAACAGAAGGAATGGTGACGTCATCCGCATAGGCTTGGGCATAGATTCCAGAGGCGTTGAGAGCATCAAGCAGGGAATCGACCACCATGCACCATAATAGCGGAGACAGGACGCCACCTTGAGGGCAGTCCCTGTTTACGCCAGATTTGACACTGGTCGAGGCCTGCATCAGCGGTCAATGTCCTGTGCATGAGCATTGCTTTGTTCCAAAGGACCAGTGCTTCATCTACGCCATGATGTCTGGAAGCGTTGCACATGCCGTCAAAAGTTGCGTTATCAAAAGCTCCCTCAATGTCGATGAAAATGCCCAGCGCGTACTCTTTCCTTTCGAGCGCGCTGCCAATTCGCCCAACTAGGTTCTGAAGCGCAGTCTCCCAAGATTTTCCGCGCTGGTAAGCATGTTGCATCTCCGAAAGGGGGTGCATTCGAAGGGCAACTTTTCGCACGTGCAACTCTACCAGTCTCTCCATGCTTTTCAGCAGGAGGGAAGTTAGACTAATTGGTCTGAAGCTCTTGGCAAGTGAGTAGTCCTCTTTTCCTATCTTGGGAATGAAGACCACTTTCACTGTGCGCCAAGCAATGGGTATGTGAGCAAGTGCTAGACTAGCAGTGAAAATTCTTTACAGAGTAGGAAGCAGCTGCCTTATACCTCTTTGCAGCATAACAGGATATATCCCGTCGGTGCCCAGTGGCACAGCTAATTCAATAGCTTCTGTCGTAGCCACGCGCGACGCAATATGGGCATACGTGGCGAAGAAATTCTTCCGTAACCCACGAATGTTGCAGAACTGCACACAAAAATCCCTCATCAATACAAACTACCAAACATACATATCTAGACACAATGCCGTCTAAGCATAGAGTCGCCCTTGGCAACCGCTGCTACTTCGGTTTGTTCAAGCAACTTGGGTCATAACTCGAAGAACCACAGTCATGCTTTACAAAACGCTTATACTGCCAGTCTTGCTGAACGGAGCCGAAAGTTCGATTACGAGTGCAGAAGGATTCACACGCGCGATTGAAGACTTGGAGTGGTGCGACTGGAGGCATGACATTCGAAAGTTTTATCAACAGATGCCAAGGTTATAAAGTCAGAACCGGAATCTGTAGTGATGAGAACAGCACAGATCGCAGAGAATCCAGTCCCCCTGACCTCGACGAAGTTAAAATCGCTATATCGAAACTCAAGCTGTTGGCGCAGATGGACTCATTCCAGATAATTACAGGCCGATAAGTCTACGCAATTGTCTTAGCAAAGTTTTCGAGAAGGTTATTAGGAAAAAAACATGAGATTTATTGACAACAAGTGTGTCTTTCCTGATGAGCAATTTGGGTTCAGGAATCACCATAGTACGTCACATCAAGTGCTCAGAATATGTCAGTATTTGTATCAAGAGAAACCGGGCCTTAGGCAAACCTACGGGCTTAGTTTTGCTTGATATTGAGAAAGCGTTCGACTCCGTTTGTTACAATGGGATCGTTTAACTATGGTATTCCACTGTATCTAGTCAAAACTGTACAGAGTTTCTTGACCAACAGACGCCTTAGAGTCTTTTACTTGGGATCCAATTTAGCCGCTTCTGCTTCAATGCCTGCGAACGCCTCATTGACGTCTTCCCTTGTCCTTCCAATAACGTCAATGTCATTAGCGTAGGCAAGCAATTGTGTTGACTTCAAGTAGATCGTACCTCTTGTATTGGCCGCAGTGTCCCGCACGATCTTTTCAAAAATAATGTTAAAGAAATCACATGACAGTGCGTCACCCTGTCTAAAAGCTTTTTTAACATCAAAGGGGTCGGTTAGTTCACTTCCGACCTTACTGGAGCAGCGAGAGTTCTCCATAGTCATCCTGCACAGTCTGACGAGTTTGGCAGGAATGTTAAAACATGACATGGCTCTGTATAGCTCGTCTCTGTATACACTGTCATACGCGGCTTTAAGGTCGATGAAAAAATGGTGCGTGTCGACCTGGAATTCTTGGGTCTTCTCCAAGAATTACCGTAGTGTAAATATTTGGTCTATCGCGGCTTTTTCTGGCCTGAAGCCACAGTGATAGGCGTTCACACAGGACGGCAGAGAAGCTCTTATAGGCGGTATTAAGGAAACTTATTTGCCTATAGCTGGCGCTGTTATAGGGGTCTTCTTTCTTATGGACCGGGCAAACGATACTGAGATTCCATTCATCGGACATGCTTTCTTCCGACCATATCTTGCAGATGATCTGGTGCATGTTTCCAACCAACTCATCTCTAGCTGCCTCCAGCAGAACGGCTGTCTGCCGTCTGCGCCAGCAGCTTTATTAGACTTCAGCATCGATATTGGTATCTTAACCTCTTCTTCCTCAACTCTTCCTCGTCGAGTGTGAATGGTGCGTTCTACCTGACAACGGTATTTTGACCATCTTGCTTACTTATTTTGAAGGCGCTACAGTTCGGGGTGAACTAGGGCCTCAACCAACAAGCCTCTCCAGCCGACCCGATCTTTGGCCAGCCGCTTCCATTGCCGCAGGCCCAGATGTTTGAGGTCCCTTTCCACCTATGCGCGCCACCTTAAATGCGGTCGAAGGTCGAAGGATCCGAAGACATCTAACTAGGCCCGTACAGTTCTTGGTTGAATCTCCTCCTCCGCTCACCGTTTACACAAACGGGACCAAAGATTGTACGCAGAGTTTTCCTCTCGAAACGCTCAAAAGCCTCTTCATCCGCTTTTGATAACGTCCAAGCCTCAGGGCAGTAGAGGAGGACCGGGATGACTAAGGTTTTGTAGAGGGATACCTTAGTTTTTCGAGAGAGGGCTCTACTACACAATTGCCTCTTGAGCCTAAAGAAGCAGCGGTTGGCAAGAGTTATTGGTGTTTTGTCTCAGCGCTGGTGTCGTTGCTGCTTGTCACTATCGAGCCAAGGTAGACGAAGTCCTTGACTACCTCAAAACTATAGCTGCCGAAGGTGACGTTCTGACCAAGACGTCGGTGTTGCGCGTCTTTCTTTGATGACAGCATATATTTGGTCTTGTCCCCATTTACCCTTAGACCCACTTTGGCCGCTTCTGCTTCAATGCTTGCGAACGCCTCATTGACGTCTCGCTTTGTCCGTCCAATAGCGTCAATGTCATCTGCGTAGGCAAGCAATTGTGTTGACTTGAAGTAGATCGTACCTCTTGTATTGGCCGCAGAGTCCCGCACGATCTTTTCAAGAATAGTGTTAAAGAAATCACATGACAGTGCGTCACCCTGTCTAAAACCTTTTTTAACATCAAAGGGGTTGGTTAGTTCACCTCCGACCTTACTGGAGCAGCGAGAGTTCTCCATAGTCATCCTGCACAGTCTGAGGAGTTTGGCAGGAATGTTAAAACACCACATGGCTCTGTATAGCTCGTCTCTATAAACGCTGTCATACGCGGCTTTAAGGTCGATGAAAAAATGGTGCGTGTAGACCTGGAATACAGTGGTCTTCTCCAAGAATTGCCGTAGTGTAAATAATTGGTCTGTCGTGGATTTTCCCGAACTGAAACCACATTGGTAGGAACCTATCAGGTTGTCCACGAACGGTTTCAGGTGCTTACACAGTACGACAGAGAGGATCTTGTACGCGATGTTCAGGAGGCTTATCCCTCTGTAATTGGCGCAGTCATAGGGGTCTCCTTTCTTATAGACCGGGCAAACGATGCTGAGATTCCATTCGTCGGGCATGCATTCTTCCGACCATATCCTGCAGATGAGTTGATGCATGTTTCTGACCAGCTCATCGCCAGCTGCTTTAAATAGTTCAGCGGGAAGACCGCCTGCTCCAGCAGATCTATAGGGCTTAAGTTTCGATGTCGCTATCTTTGGCCTATGTGCATTCTTCTCAATTCTGGGAAGGCTACGATCCTACCTACATACCTACCTAAGTTTCGATGTCGCTATCTTAACATCGTCTAGGTCGGGTGGACGGGATTCTCCTTCGTCTTCGTCCATTATGAATGGTTCGTTCTGCCTGACGGAGGCATTTTGACTATCACTGCCGTTATAAAATCTGCAGAAGTGGTATTTCGACAATCTCAGCATCGACTCTAACTCCACTATTAGTTGTCCGTGCTCATCCCTGCAGGTTTCAGCTCTTGGTTTATAGCTTTAGCATGTTCGTTTAACTTTTCGGTAGAAAATTCGAACGTCATTCCTGAAATAGCATCTCTTCATCTCCCCGATCTCGCGCTTCTCGTGCTCCTTGTTTTTTCTTCTCTATGAGTTCTGTTCATAGAACTCTGGGCCTGTCTGCATTCGTCACCAGACCAGGGGTTTGATTGGCGTTCTGCCAATGACTCTATTGCAGTTCTATGATTTGTGCAGATAACATCGCGACTTAAGACAGCCTGAAGGAAACTTGATCGGCGAAGGTCCTGGCGGTCTCTTGCGATTGCAGCTTTCCGACGTTAAATTCTTGTGTTCTTACTCGACTCGGTTGATTCCGAGAAATTCGCATCCGTACCTAGGCTGCAATAAGGTAATGATCCGAGTCAGTGTTGGCTCAACTATTTCGAAGTTCATCGACATGAACACAAGACTTACAAAAAGGAAAAAACTAAATGGAAACAGGAAACCAATGAGAATTGAAGGTGACAGCAGGAGAAGCAAAGAAAAACGTGCGTCTCCGTGTGACACTTGTTATTGAATGCCTTTATTCACAATGGTGGTACTCTAATTAGTATTCATATGATAATTCACAATACGAGTATAACAAGATAAGTTTATAAATAAAAGTAATTCATTTATGACAGGTGTTCTTATTTCTCCCACTGGGAAGTTAGTCGTGTGGGCCTTACGGGTCGCACCTAGACCACATTTGTTTTTTTTTTTTGACTGAAATTGAAGACATGGATTTGGACGAACTCTGGTTCAGCAGGACAGCCCATGCCACAATCGACTTTTTGCACACCAAATTCCCAAATCGTGTTCTCAGCAGTCTTTGCGATGTCAATTGGCCGCCTCGGATTTTTTGTGGTGGAGAACCGCGTAGGACCGGTGTTATGCCAACAATCCAGGCCAATGTCATCCAGGCAATGCGTGAGCTGCAACCCGAAACCATCAACAAGGTCTTGGAAAATTGACAGAATGCGCTACTGCGGAACCACCGAGGTGGCCACTTGAACGACGTTGTATTTCATAATTAAAGGAAATGTTTGTTCTTATTTATAACACCATAGCACATGGCAAACATTTAATTTTGTTCATTTTTGGCCCACCCTGTGTACAGTTTTAAATTTAACGCGCACAAATCGTCAAAGAAACCTCTTCCGTATCCCTATATATAGAGAAGTGAGTCACGGCCTACGTCATTAAACATTGACAGATGGGTAGCAAACATGGCAGACATGCGCAATGCGTAATCTGTAGTCTTTCATTCGTGCACCAAGCTCGCACTCTACTCTACCTAAAATCCATTGGTGATAGTCGTTAGCCAACCAACTAGCAGAACAACCAATCCGACGCACAATTTAGGTAGAGAGCGCGTCAAAATTTATTCGCACGACGACTTCTCCCGTGTAGTGTTCGTTTCGGCTCCACTCGCTGGCGGACACGGAAATTCGAAAAGTCTCGCTTCAATTTCGGTTATCTCCAATTAATTCAATCTCGACTTTGATCTCTTTCTAAACGCGCTTCCTGCTTCCTTGCCTCAATTAGTCCTGAGCACACTCATTTCAAGTCCAGTGACTTTGTGGGCTTTTTTGCTTTTTATTTTATTCTCTTGTTCTAGCTAATTGTGGATTTATTTGCTTTTTGGATCTACGTTCTATGATTGTTTAGACGAATTTCGTTTGTTCGAATACATATCCCGGAAAGGGGCGGCAAGTGTGGTGTACTGTGAACGAGTGAAACGTTGACTGACAGATTGTACGTTTAGTGTATGTAGTATGACAAGCATCAAACGCACGGTAATAACGTAAGTGTTCATTTGAATTTTGCCTTTTTTATAAACTTTTTTTGTTTTTTTTCTTTTAAAACTTTTTTACATTCATACCCAACAGAACTTGTTGAAGTGGGTCTTTAACACCTCAGTGTGAACGTTACGACACTTCAACTAACCGGCCATTGGGCATTCGTAAAATATGAAAAAGGCCGGCCAAGTGCGAGTCGGACTCGCGCACGAAGGGCTCCGTACCATCTGTATATAAAAATATGAAAAAGACGTTGTATGTTACGATTTTTTGCATGATGACAGATCTCGGTTGCAGGCAGGTTATAGGCATATTACTTTGATGATCGAAAATCTGCATGATGAGATGGTTGATCATCAAAGTGTCCATTGAATTCAAATCAATTATCTTACTTGACAGCAAGGATGTGAAAAGGTGAATAACAATAAGGGGAAATATGGGAAAAAGGTGTGCAGCTAGGAGTAATATATCAAGGACACAATAGGGATCAATGCTTGGAAGTGTTTTATTGGTTGTGGGATATGGTCGAAAGTTAATTTCACAACAATTGAATTTGTTGCAACATTTGAGGGAATAGCAATTGTACGAAAGGGTTTGCAGCAAGGATTAACTCAGCAGTGACACAATAGGGATCATCAAAGCTTAAAGGGTATTTGTTATTGGTTGTTCGTAATTATCGACGATATAACAGAATTCAGTCCACCCGACCTAGACGAAGTCAAAATAGCGATATCAAGACTTAAGTCTAATAAAGCCGCGGGCGCAGACGGTCTGTCTCAGTGAGACGCCTACCTGTGCTGCATGTTGCGAGGAGGAGAATGTCACTGCAGAGCATTTCCTCTGTGATTCTCTCGCCTTTGCTCGCGCACGGTGGCGCACCCTTGGAGCCGACGTAGTGTGTGCCGAATCCCTTAGCTCTACATCACTGAAACTCCTTAAAATTTTTCTCCGGAAAACGGAGAAAATACAGTAATGTAAGGTGTCTGTCTGGAGTACAATGGACCAGTGATTGCGTCTGAGTGCTCCAGCGGATAGCAGAAGCCTTCAACAAAAAAAAAAAAAACAAAAAAAACAAAAAAAGCTCTCTACGTGCAGTTGACTTGAAGCCAGATTGTGTGTTGCGAATTGTGGTTGCGTGCGTCTGACACATTATATCGTACGTCGGTACCAAGCCTGTCAAAAGTCGGGGCGCGCGCAAGCCTGTATGTGTTTCTAACTTAACTACTGCGCCACGGCGCCCCCATTTGTACGTTTCGTAATTTTATTGATATTTGAATTTATTTTATCCTTTTAGTCCTTTCTAGCAAATCGCGGTAAAAACTACTTGGGATTTTCACTTCTGACTTATTAGACGATAAGTACAAAAAATTTGAAGAAAATCGGAGGTGAGTCTTTTCGGAACTGCACCCAAAATACGAGTAATTCCAATAAACGCCATAAATGTCGTAAAAAGGTCGTCCAGATGCTGGACGATGTTGAATATACTATCATGCGAATCGCGTGCTGATGAAAGCAGTTGGATTTGGAGTTGGATTTGGAGTTGGAGTTGGACAGTGGAACGACATCTGTTTAAACACATAACTCCACGTACAGAGAAAACAGTGTTAGCTGGAGGAAAGTATATAATATCTGAAGCTATTGGTGATCTCATGGTGATAACAACAACACGTCATTTACACTTGAAACATATATGTATGTATGTACCAACACTGAAGTACGATTGTTTGTCGAACAGTAAAGCTGTGCAAATATAACAGGGCATGCATTAATAACGGATCAATTCGGTGCTAAGATCTTTCACACCAAGATACATATGTATCTTATGGGTGAAACGCTTAACGCATGCATACATTTTGATTTCAGATAAATTAATTTAAAATTTAAACTAGAAACATACAAGGTTCGATGGAAAAGGACTAAAGGGTAGCTTCTATCCGACGGATGCTGGCCTGCTAAAAAGCGAGAAGAGCCACCGCAGACGAACACCTGTTAGGAAGTCCCATCCCCACCTCCTCGTGGTGCCAACTTGAGATTTCCTATGGAATTTACAGACGGGGAAGGGCGAATGGCGAGCTTCCTGCGCCGAAAAAGTCGGTTGGGCTACGGCCTAGTAAGCCGTAACCGTAAAAAAACTACAAACTCCGAAACAACCACAAGCCTCGGATAAAGGGGACCGGATAAATGTTGATGACCCTTGCAAGGAAAATGACCTTGAAAAAAGGACAATGACCTTCGGCTATGTACGCGGAATGTTAGGTTCCTATACAGACCACGTGCAGCCGAACAACTTGCAGATGCCCTAGACCGCTATAAAGCAGACCTAACCACCATCCAGAAAATGCTACGGAATGAAGCGGGTATAAAGCGGATGAAAAACTGCGACATCTGCTACGGCGACCGCTATGGGGAGAGAGGACAACTATTGTTCGGATACGGATTTGTTGTTCGAGGTTAACTAAGGCAAAAAGTCCTAAGCGATGCGTATCAAGGCTAAAAATTGTTAACATCAGCCTCATCTGCGTTCACGCCCCCACGGAAGACAAGGATGACTCCACCAAAGATAAGTTCTTCGATCTCCTAGACAGAACGTATGCACAATGTCCCAGCTATGACATCAAAACTGTAATAGGAGACCTCAATGCTAAGCTGGGAAAGGAAAGCACCTTTGAACGAATCGTCGGCAAACATAGCCTACACGACACCACCTCCGATAACGGACACAGGTTGATTGATCTTACTTCCCGCACCTCGATATACACAAAGACACCTGGTGGTGACCAGATCAATCAATAACTAACCTGATTGATCGCGATCGACGTCAAACACTCCTCCACTATTTTTGATGTTCGAATTTTCCGAGAACCACTAAATTGTAATAGCCAAGATGCGAATATCACGAAAGCAGCGGAGTAGAGGAAGAATACGAGTAAGAAGATGATCGCGTCTTACTTAAGCTCTCCAATACACCTCAACCCTCCACGGTGTCAAAAGAACAGCAGTGGAACCTTTGCAAAAAAGCTCTGAATAGCACTGGATCTGAAGTTTTGGGCTTCAAGGCTCCACCACGAAGAAGCACCGGGTTCGATGACGAGTGCAGGGGGATTCACATACCGAAGCAAGATGCATATAAAGCCTCGCTGCATAGAAGAACAAGAGTAGTTCGTGAGCTCTACGAGTTAAAAAGAAGGGAGGAGCATAAGCTTCTCAGGAGAAAGAAGAAAGAGCACGAGAAGCGCGCGATTGAGGATTTGGGGAGGTGTTACTGCAGGCGTGGCATTCGAAAGTTATAAAGCCAG
Organism: Eumerus sabulonum; assembly: GCA_951905685.1. Taxonomy (NCBI): domain Eukaryota; kingdom Metazoa; phylum Arthropoda; class Insecta; order Diptera; family Syrphidae; genus Eumerus; species Eumerus sabulonum. The sequence goes on from OX645060.1 coordinate 17,107,600, forward strand.
AACGGAAGCCTGCAGGGATGAGAACGGACAAGTAGTAGTAAAATCACAGTCGATGCTGAGAATATGGGAAAACTACTTCTTCAGATTGTACAAGGGCGATGTAAGTCAGTATACCGCTGTCAGGCAGAATGATCCATTTCTTACCGACGAAGACCGCAGAGAATTCTGTCCCCCTGACCTCGGCGAAGTTAAGATTGCCATATCGAAGCTCAAGTCGAATGAAGCGGCTGGCGCAGACGGACTGTCCGCTGAGTTCTTCAAGGCAGCTGGAGATGACCTGGTTAGAAGCATGCACCAGCTCATCTGTAAGACATGGTCAAAGGAAAGCCCGAGGAGGGGAGTCTCAGCATCGTATGCCCGATCCACAAGAAAGGAGGCCCCTCTGACTGCGCCAACTACAGAGGAATAAGTCTTCTTAACATCGCGTACAAAATCTTATCTGCCTTTGTAAATAATCTGATAGGTCCTTATTAATACGGAGATCAGGGAAGTCCACCTTGGACCAAATCTTCACACTACGGCAGATCCTGGAAAAAACCAATGAATTTCTAGTCTCACCACCTATTTGTGGATTTCAAAGCCGCATACGACAGCGCAATTAAGCACGAGCTATACAACGATATGTCTACCTTTGACATACCTGCTAAACTCGTCAGACTATGCAGGATGACTTGGAGAATGCTCGCTGTTCCATCCGAATCGGTGAACACCTTACCGATAGTTTTGATGTCAGAAAAGGATTTTTACGCAGGGCGATGCGCTGTCGTGTGATTTCTTCAACATCATATTGAAAATGATTGTGCAAAAATCACTGGCCATTACAAGAGGCACAATCTATTTCGAATCCTCGCAACTCCTTGCATACGCCGACGATATTGACATAATAGGTAGATCACAGCGAGATGTCAATGAGGCGTTTGCGAGTATTGAGTTCGAGCCGGCGAAAGTTGGTCTGGCGGTAAACGAGGGCAAAACTAAATATATTGTTATATAACAGTAAAGCATACTTTGAATTCACGTAAACAAGGTACAGTTGGAATGCTATATTAAAACCCCAACGGTACCTTGTTTACAAGCCTCGTTGGTTGTACGTAAACAAAGTACAGCTACGCATCATTCGGTAGAGATCACCCTCAAACTTCGTCTTTGATTAGAAGATGAAGCAGAGAGAGTGAGCCGCCAATTTCCCTTATGCAAGTTAGTTTTTATTGTGCCAGCGAAGAGTTAACATCTCCACCTCCGTGCTTAAGTCCGCACTTAAGCAATATATTTTAAGTAGAAAGTGTTTAATGCAAATAAACTAAATAATTGAAAACAAAGTAAATCGCATTTTTATTACTGGCGCAGTCGGTTAAAAGGCACACACGACTAAGAACTAAGAAAAGATTACTTTAATTAGGGTTTTCGTTAAAAATAAAGAAACCCGTGTTTATTCAAACTCCGTAAATACGGTTTAGTGAAATCCTCATATCAAATAGAAACGAATTCTAGTTAAATTTTTTTTTTTTTTTTTTTTTGTGACAAGTGCTTGTTCATACATATTCCACTTGTGGGTTTCGTCATTAAACACCATTATCAACCTCATCAGCGTGCCTTCATTATTCACAACGACTTCATTATCATCAGCATCATTAAGTTTATCCCACTTATTCATCATCACTGGATCTCTCTGGACGTCATCAACAACAGCACTGCTTTGTTTTTTTTCTTTACACCTATCTAAGCTTTTTAAATACTATCAGGTATGGCGAGTAATTTGTTAGAATTGGTTAAATCTATCGATAATTATACGGGTTTACCAGAGGAATTAGACATTTTCATTAAAAATGTAGACTTTCTTTATATTCACGCGTCCGAACTCGACGCTTTGTCGAAAGGTTTCTTTGAATTAAAAATAAGGCAAAAAATAAAAGATGATGCCAATACTATTTTGATTAACAATGGTAACCCTATAGTATGGCCAGAAATTAAATTAATTTTACAAAATAATTGTTCAATAGAAGAAAGTATCGAAAACTTAGTTAATGAAATTAAATTATTAAGGTTCCAAGGTTCAGTTAAAACACTGTTCGAAAATACGGTGGGTTTATTAACAAAATTAAATATTAAATGTGGAATAAGTTCAACAGATATACCTTCATGGTACAATAAAGAAAGCAATGAGGAAATGGCATTGAAAATTTTTATATCAAAGCTTCCCAATGAACCCAAAATAATCTTACAATCCCGAAATCCTAAGACGTTTAGAGAAACACGACTTATTTTGATTGAAACAGAAAACTTTAATCGCATATATAACAGTTATCAAAACAATAGTAGGTACACTAGCAGATCCAACAATTCTTATAGCAATCCAAATAACAATAGTAACAATATTGGAAACAACAATAACAACACTAATCAATACAATAGTAGGTATAACAACAGATTCAACAGTAATATTTACAATCCTAACAGCGATGTAAATACTAATAGCAATAGTTTCAGGAATATTAATAACAATTATAGTAGTGCAGGCAATAGTTTCAATAGAGTAAATTTACAAAGTGGACATATGCGACCAAATAATACATCTGAATTTAGAGAACAACGACGACAAACCAATTCTAATACAGGTGACCGATCTGGACAGACTTATCAAACAAGACAAACTAACGAACCAATGGATATTACCTTAAATGAATCAAGTAACAGTCACGTCTGCAAAAACTGCAATACACCTCAAAATTTTCAGAACGACGCCATAAGAGATTACCCTATATAGTAATTAAAAGTAAAATTAGACCTCTGCGGTTTATTATTGATTGTGGTGCAGAATACAGCATTGTCAATCAAAACGTTTGCAATCCTAAATGGAACATTTTATCTGAAAATACTACGCTAAGAGTTCTAGGCCGCAACATAGAAACTAGCGTTAAATATAAAATACCATTATTCGAGGAGTTCCACACCCCCGGCATATACGTTGAGTTCCTAGAATATGAATTTCACACTTATTTCGACGGTCTTATAGGAAACAACATTCTTTTAAAATTAAATCCCATCATTGATTATAGAACGCAATCCCTTATTACTAAAAATGCAAACATACCATTTTATTTCGATCAGGAAGAAGAAATGTACGCAGAAAAGAGTTTTTACACATTTTCCAAAACAGTTTGCTAGAAAACGAAATTGAAAACAAAGTTTTTGCAGGACATCTGAATAAATTTGACATTTCCCAACTTAAATCATTACTTTATTCATTTAAGTCGGTATTTTTTAAAGAAGGCGATAGCCTCTCCTTCACCGATGAGGTAAAACACCAAATCAAGACCAGAAATGAATTACCAATTTTTAGTAAGCTATATCGGTATCCGGAAATTCATTCTGAGGAGGTCGATAGGCAAATCGATGACATGTTGACTCAGAAAATAATTGCTCACAGTAATAGCCCGTATAATTCGCCTATTTGGGTAGTACCCAAGAAAGCTGCCTTAGATGGCCAAAAACAGTGGCGTATCGTGGTAGATTACAGAAAGCTCAATGAACAAACCATAGAGGACAGGTTTCCTATGCCAAATATGGACGAATTGTTCGACAAGCTGGGCAAATGTAATTACTTTTCAACAATCGATTTGGCTAAAGGCTTCCACCAGATAGAAGTTGATCCAAGAGACCGAGTTAAAACTGCCTTTTCAACAAAAAATGGACATTTTGAGTTTTTGCGAATGCCATTTGGACTGAAAAACGCTCCAGCGACGTTCCAAAGGCTGATGAATTCTGTTTTAAAGGACTTTATTAATAAGGTTTGCGTTGTATATCTAGACGATATATTGATCTTTTCCACGAGTTTTACTGAGCATCTTGATTCGCTCCGGAAAATTTTTCAAAAACTCAATCAATGTAACCTAAAAGTGCAAATAAATAAGTGCAGTTTTGCTCAGCCTTCAACAAATTATTTGGGTCATATAATTACCAAAGAGGGCATAAAACCGGACGAAAATAAAGTAAAGTCGATCCTTTCTTTAAAAATACCAACCGATAAAAAAAGCATAAAACATTTTCTCGGAATAACTGGGTTTTACCGGAAATTCATCAAAGATTATGCGAAAGTGGCATATCCTTTGGTACACTGTCTGAAGAAGACGGAAAAAGTTAACACATCTAAACCGGAATACGTTCGGGCTTTCCAAAACTTAAAGACTCTTCTTACGTCCGATCCCGTTCTTAAAAGTCCCGATTTTAATAAAAGATTTGTGCTGACTACAGATGCATCTAATTATGCACTAGGTGCAGTGCTAACTCAGAGTTGTCACCCGATATGTTTTGCTTCACGCACACTAAATGAGCATGAAAAGAAGTACTCTACGATTGAAAAGGAACTTCTTGCAGTTGTTTGGTCAGTAAAATATTTCAGAACATACCTCTATGGAAGAAGATTTACTCTTTGCACTGATCACAAGCCTCTAGTCTGGCTTAATGGCATAAAAGAACCGAATATGAAACTGCAAAGGTGGAAAATTATTCTCAATGAGTATGACTTTGACGTTCAATACCTGAAAGGAAAGGAAAATGTTGTAGCTGATGGCTTGAGTAGAATAAATCAAAATATTACAGACACCGAAATTGAAGAAAGCCTTTCAATTTTCCTTAACGAAACTCAAAGTAATCAGGAACTTAACAATAATGACATATTATCAACTGGGGCTACAATTCATAGTTCTCCTGATGATTCCCTGAACCACATCTATATATCTGAAAAGCCAATTAACATGTTTAAAAATCAAATCTATCTATCTTACTCATCCAAGGAAAAAGTATTTTATAAGATTCTTCACCGGAAAGTCCAAAACCATGTGCAAATCGAAAGAGAGCACAGTAATTTACTAGAAATAATGAAAACGATTCTTATAAAAAATGGAAATTTTGGCATATACTGTCCTAACCTATCCCTTTTTCTTAAATTTCAAACCCTTTTTGTAAGATATTTTTCAATGCATCCAAAATTAAAAGTTCAAAAGTCAAACATTAAGTTAAAAGATATTTTAGATAAAAATGAACTCCTCGATATAATAAAAAAAGAGCACCTAAGCAAAAATCATAGAGGTATCAGCGAAATGTTTCTAGAATTAAAAACAAGATATTTTTATCCAAATTTGCAAACAGAAATAAGTAAATTTATTAATAATTGTGACATTTGTATACTTGCTAAACATGATAGGCATCCTTTAAAACATCCATTACAAATTACTGAATCGCCAACACAATTTAATGATATTGTTCACATGGATATATGGTTTCCGGAACGAAATAAAATGTTTCTGACTACTATAGATACATTCTCGAAATATGCCACTATTCACAAGTTGGAAAATAGAAATTGGATAGCGGTACTCGAAGCTATAAAGCAACGTATTCAGTTTTTGGGTAAACCAAAAAAACTTATTTCAGACGGGGATACCTGCATTGTTCATTCAGCTGTGGAACAGTTTTTGAAAGAAAACAACATCTTGTTCCATAAAACAACAGCTTCTCAGAAAACGGGCAATGCAGATATCGAACGTTTACATGGAACACTAAATGAGCATTTAAGAATAAAAAATGCAGCAAAAGACAACACAGAAATAGACGATAAGATACTTGAAATAATCACTATTTACAACAATACTATTCATACAACTACAATGCTAAGACCTAATGACTTCATTCTAAGAAACCTGACTAGAGAAGACATAAACAGACTAGCAGACTCCTTTAGAAAAAATAAAGAAGCAAGAATCAGAAAGCTTAACATAGGGAAAAATACTTTAATAGAACAATGTAAAAATATAGTAAAGAATAGAACAGTAGGCAAAACAAAACCAAAATACAAGAAACTTATTTCGTATTCATCGGAAAATTGTTACACGAGAGATATATCAAATAAGCGAAACATAAAATACCATAAACAGCAATTAAGAAGAAAATATAAATATCAAACTTAGTTTCTTAGGCTGATTAACTTAGTTGAAGTTTCTTAGTTTGATTTGGTTATGAACATATTCACATAGTTCTGTTACTTGCCTTGTTTTTTTTTTTATTGATTACGTTCTATCATTTAGGTACAAGATAAAAATATATATATTTGAAGTTATGTAAAATGAATTAATTTGGGTAATGAATTAATATTTCTAATATAATAATAGAAAAAGTAGTCCTTTTAGCTTGAAAATTTGACACGAATGTTTCTTATTTTGATACTTCTAGATTTAGTTGATAAATTAGTTTCCTTCATTACATACATATGTACATATAACTGTTAAAAAAAAAAAAATCGAATTATGTAACTTATAAATATAATTTATCGACCTTGTACTTATAGATACTTTAACCAAAGTTAAATTTATTTTTGGGGACCAAAAATACTTGGGGGTGGAGGTGTTATATAACAGTAAAGCATACTTTGAATTCACGTAAACAAGGTACAGTTGGAATGCTATATTAAAACCCCAACGGTACCTTGTTTACAAGCCTCGTTGGTTGTACGTAAACAAAGTACAGCTACGCATCATTCGGTAGAGATCACCCTCAAACTTCGTCTTTGATTAGAAGATGAAGCAGAGAGAGTGAGCCGCCAATTTCCCTTATGCAAGTTAGTTTTTATTGTGCCAGCGAAGAGTTAACATCTCCACCTCCGTGCTTAAGTCCGCACTTAAGCAATATATTTTAAGTAGAAAGTGTTTAATGCAAATAAACTAAATAATTGAAAACAAAGTAAATCGCATTTTTATTACTATATGCTGTCATCAAAAAAGGACGCTCACCGCCGACGTCTTGGCCATAACGTTTGTATTGGCAGATGTAAGTTCGAGGTTGTTAAGGACTTCGTCTAACTTGACTCCGCAGTGACCTGGAACAACGACATCAGTTCCGAAATCAAACGCAGAATCACTCTTGCCAATCGCTGTTTCTTTGGGCTCAGGAGGCAACTGAGTAATAGAGCCCTCTCGCGAACGACAAAGTCGACTCTATATAAAACCCTTATCATCCCGGTCCTGCCGTACAGCGCAAAAGCATGGACACTATCAAAAGCGGATGAGGAGGCCCTTGGGCGGTTCAAGAAAAAGATTTTGCGCGTGATTTTCGGGCCTATAAACGCAGACGGAGATAAAGGAAAAGATTCAACCACGAACTTTACGGGCTGTACAGCGACATGAGTCTAGTCAGGTGTCTGCGGATTCCACGCCTAAGATGGCTGGGCCGTGTAGAGCGAATAGACACCATAGCTCCAGCCCGAAGAGTCTTTGAATCCAACCCCGAGGGACGAAGAAGCAGAGAACGGCCGCACTTAAGATGGCGCACACAGGTGGAAGGGGACCTCAGCCAACTGCGTGTACGGCAATGGAAAAGGCTAGCAAAAGATCGTGCTAGTTGGCTCAGGTTCACCCCTAAATGTCGCGTCGGTTAAGAAGAAGAGGGTGGGCCATTTAGTGTTTTTCTTTTTTAAATCATAGATTATTATGACCCTAACAGCTGTTTCCAGCTCGAAATCTTGACAGAAAATCAGTATCATAACTCCGCGGAACGAAATGAGTCGCCTTACGCTTGAACAACCTTGGGAACTATTGAAAACTTATTTCCAAAGTGAGTGCTGTGTAGCTCATACAGTGCGTTTTTTGAAAATATGTTTTGGCCGAAATGAAGCACCCACCGCGACTGCTGTACGCAAGTTTGTGCAAGAAGTTCGTAAGACTGGTATGCTAATGGACAACACTCATGGTCCCCGTCGTCGAACGGTGCGCACAGATGAGAATGTGGCCGCTGTGGGCGAGAGCGTGAGACCCAATTCATGAACATCAACCCGCCATCGATCTCAACAGTTCAACATTTCACACGCTAGCCTGAGGAGAGTTCTGCAGAAAGATCTGCCCAAAGATCTCGCCTACAAGGTCCAATTGACTCAGCAATTGAAGACGCGCGACCATCCGCTTCGTTATCGCTTCGCAGTTTGGGCCTCAGAAAATCATCTTTTCTGACGAGGCGCATTTTCATCTCGGCGGCTACTTTATCAAACAAAATTACCGCATCTGGGGCTCGGAAAAAATCCCGTATGTTATTGTCGAGAAGCCGATTCATCCACAGAGGGTGGCTGGGAACAACGTTTCGGGCGTTACAGAGTCATGTTAACCGACTTATTTTTTTACTGGCATCTAAGACGTGGATTTGGACAGCCTCTGGTTCACGCAGGATAGCGCGCCATGCCACACAGCCCATGCCACAATCCAACGTTTGCTCATCCAATTCCCAAATCGTGTTATCAGCCAACTCGGCGATATCAATTGGTCGGAGCTGCGATTTGACCCCTTTGGACTTTTTTTTTTTTGTGGGGAAACATGAATGATCGATGTTATGCTAACAATCCGGAAACGATTCAAGCACTTAAGGACAATATCAACCGTTACTGTGAAGCTAGACTCGTCAAACTCTGCAAAGGGAGGCTAGAAGAGATATCAGATGTCAATAAGGTGATCCTCTGCTGGGTACCAGGTTATGTGAATATATCCGGAAATAAGAAGGCGGACGAGCTAGCTAAATTAGGATCAGGCACAAACTCCGCGCAGATTGCAACTGAAGCTAAAACGCCACTCAGTACAATCTACAGGTAAATAGAGGCGAAGCTAATAGTGAAGGCCAATAAGCGATGGCATCAGTAAGGTACAGGTGCAACGGCAAGATCAACTTGGCCCGTCTATTATGAGAAAAGGACAGAAAGTCTACTCAAAGTGAGCCGTGGGAATATTCGATTGGCAGTCGGTGCCCTCACTGTTCACTGCATGTTATCCTACTAAGCTGCAGGGATGAAGAGGAAATTGAATCCATTCGTCACCTACTGTGTGGATGTCCAACACTAGTCCAAAAAAGGAACATGTTTCTTGGAAGTCACTTCCTTTCGGGACTAGAGGACGTAAATAACATTGGACTGAACAGACTACTTGGATTTCTATCTTCATCTAAGTGGTTCAGCTCAATGGAAGCTTTCAGATTTCTACGGGTTAAACGTTAACTGAGCACAATGGACTCCTCGTAGTCTAAGTGAGCCTTGACCTTTCGTCAATAGGGCACCCATTTACCTAACCTAACCTACATTAATGTTCACGAGGGCTTAATTGATGTCATCGCAGCATTCTCGCAATGAAGTCAATGTCATCAGCGTATGCGGGCAATTGTGCCATATGCCTTTGCAAGTGAGTCCTGTACGATCTTTTCAAGTATCGTATCAAAGAAATCACACGACAATGCGTCGCCCCGTCTGAATCCTTTTCTGGCATCGAGGATTTCGGTTAACTTTCGGTGATTCCCACTGTCAGCCTGCTCAACATAACGCGACTGGCAGGGATGTCGGAAAATGGCATGGCTCTATCTGGCTCGTCCCTATGAAACACTGTCGTATCTGGCTTTAGAGCCGGTGAAAAGGTGGCGTGTGTCGCCCTGAAATCCATGAGTTTTCTCCAAGATCGTGGATTTTCCTGACCTGAAGTCACTTTGATTGGAATCTGTCAAATTATTCACGAATGGTGTCAGGTGTTCACACAGCACCCATTCTTTCTGCACTGGTCAGCAAACCAAAGATTTCTTCCTGGCGCGTCGGTATAGATTGCCAGCTCATTTCCCGTACGCATCATGCCACTGGTCCATTTCTCCTTGGAAGGAATTCTGATAGAGAATCTCCTCTCACAGCAAGGAAGTGGTGTATTATAGTCCGTTTCGATTTTCAATCTCGATAAAGCGCATCGACCCAAGACTGATGTGAGGCCATGACGACTCCTTGCCCGGAGACCGGATTCTTGCATTTTAGCGCAGTCCTGGCTGCGATGCTTTCCCAGTATACATATGTCTAAAGGTGGAAGGTTCAGCATTGTTTCAAGAGCCGCCGTTGGTGTGGATGTCATAGATCCAATCACCGCCAGTTAATCTGCCCTCTGAATCCTTGAAACACTTTGGAGATGGCCTGTCTTCTCAAGTGCCTTCCACCAGACAATCAAACCATAGACTAAAATAGGTCTTACCACCATAGTGTACAACCAATATACAACTTTCGGTGTAGAAGCTCCATACCTTTCCAAAGGCTACTCTACAAGAATACAGTGCCACGGAGGCTTTTTTGGTTCTTTCGTTAATGTTGTCCTTCCAGCTAAGCTTGGAGTCTAAGATTATGCCAAGGCATTGGGCAGATTTTTTAGGTATCATATCGATGCCATTCACATGGGGTAAGTGTATTTTGGTCTAGATCTTCTCCTTGTGTGTAGCAGTGCATAACTTAGTCTTTCACAATAGCAAGATCGTCAGCATAGGCCGCGACGTTAAAACCATCTGCCTCTATAAGTTCCACCTTTCCGACGACTACAAAGAGCCACCTTGTGGCTCGTCCACTTACTTTTCCTATCGCCGAATGTATTATATGAGTACTCAGCGTTCGTTCAATCCACCTGCATATTTCCGAGTTTATTGGAGGCTGTGAAGATCAATATCTACCGACTTACCCTTTACGTATTTGTGTGATTGGGATAAATAGCTCATCTCTTATGTACATGTCGATTAATCCTTCCAGCGTTTTCATAAGGAAGAAGGATAGACTAATAGGTCTATAATCCTTGGCAGTGGCGTGTTTGACTTTTCCAAGGGCGCGCCGAGGTAGATCCTCCTGCGATTCGCAAAAGAGGGACATGAGCAGGGGAGATGGCGTATTGATTCCTCCTCCTCCTCGTTCATGCAGTCGCGACAGAAGTCATTGGAGGGTAGCCCTAATCTGGTGGCGTGTTTTGCAATGATGCAGTGACCTGTAATGACACCCACTAGAGTACTCAAAGTTGCCCTTTTGTTTGCCACCAGGTCCCTGGTTCGTCCTAGGCTTAACTTAGGCCACAATTGTTTGGTGATAAAGCCGGTATTGCTCTCATTCCATTGGAGGTTGCTCGCCTCAATGGCTTGTAGTTTTATCATGTGCTTTACCGTACTTATTTGTGTATCTAGGTACCCGAGGGTAGGTAGGCTGAGTGTGCTTGACCCTAACTTTGCGAGTTCGTCGGCCGCGCAGTTTTCTGGAATATCCCTATGCCCGGGAACCCACAGTATTTTAATATTGAACTGTTCAGCTATCTCATCTAGAGATAGGCGACAGTTAAGAGATGTCTTTGATTTGTGGGTGACCGCTGCTAGGGACTTTATCGCACCTTGGCTGGCCGTGCAAGCGGATATTACATATTACTACTGAGCCATGCAAGGGCCTCTGTTATCGCTGTTAATTCTGCCTGATACACACTTCAGTGATTTGGGAGTCTGAAAGATAGGTTGAGGTTAAGTTCCTTGGAGAACACCCCACTACCTACACCCGACTCCATCTTAGAGCCATCGGTATAGAGGAAGATCGAGTCCTTTGGTATTACTTTCCCTTCAGCCCATTCCTCCCTGGATGGAAAGACAACTTCGAAGTTCCTAGTGAACACATTCTGCGGTATGATGTAGTTCGTTTCCATGGGTACTTTGAAGTGGTTTAGAATGGTAGTATGGCCTTTTTGAGATGTGGGCCATTTTCTTAAGCTCCTCATCCTTAGGGTCCACCCTGTGGTGTACCTCTGCTGACCATTCTAGTTAAGACGGCGCCAGCGAAGTTGGCTTTGACGACTCTTTGTGTTGCAGTTGTCATACCAGTTCTATCACTGATCCCGTAACACCGAGATCAGTCAGCGTTTTGGTGACGGCCCATGGTTCAACATTGTTAAAGGCACCCTCAATGTCGAGAAATGCGACTAGAGTATATTCCTTGCTGTCTAGTGACCTTTCTATCTTACCGACCAGTGAGTGGAGTGCTGTTTCCACTGATTTGCCTTTGTTGTAGGCATGTTGGTTATGCTTCCGCAGGAATGACGCTCGTAAGTTTTACAATAAGGTAAAACGTACGTGCCGTGGCTACAAAGCCAGAGCGGCGGCCTGCAGGGATGAAAATGAAGAACTGGTAGTAGAGTCGCAGTCGATGCTGAGGATTTGGAAAGACTACTTCTGCAGACTGTACAACGGCGATGATAGACAAGATACCGCTGTCAGGCAGAACGAGCCATTCGTAATGGACGATAATGCAACAAAATTCAGTCCATCCGACCTAGTCGAAGTCAAAATAGCGATATCAAGACTTAAGTCTAATAAAGCCGCGGGCGCAGACGGCCTGTCTGCTGAGCTTCTTAAGGCGGCTGGAGATGAGCTGGTTAGGTGCATGTACCATCTCATTTGCAAGGTATGGTCGGAGGAAAGCATGCGCGACAAATGGAGTCTTAGCATCGATTGCCCGGTCCGTAAGAAAGGAGACCCCTATATCTGCGCCAACTATAGGGAAATAAGTCTCCTTAACATCGCATATAAGATGTTCTCTGCCGTATTGTGTGAACGCCTGAAACCGTTTGTGGATAACCTGATCGGCTCTTATCAGTGTGGTTTCAGTCCAGGTAAATCCACAATAGACCAAATATTTACGCTACGGCAGATCTTGGAGAAGACCAGGAATACCAAACCAACACTCACCACCTCTTCGTATAGAGATGAGCTATACAAAGCCATGTCTAGTTTTAACATCCCTGCCAAACTCGTCCGACTGTGCAGGATGACGATGGAGAATTCTCGCCGCTCCATTAAGGTCGGTAATGAGCAAGCCGAGACCTTTGATGTTAAAAAAGGATTTAGGCAAGGTGACGCGCTTTCATGCAACTTTTTCAACATCGTGCTTGAAAAGATCGTGCAAGAGTCACTGGCCAACACAAGAGGTACGATTTATTTCAAGTCAACGCAATTGCTTGCGTACGCCGATGACATTGACGTGATTGGACGGACACAGCGAGACGTCAATGAGACTGTTCATACATGAACATAACTCATATGTGCGCACATATCTTATCAGCGCACATAAAGGGCAGAAGAAAGAAAATAAAAATACAGTCCACTTATCATAGTCATAAATATGACCTAAATAAATAAGACCAATGCATCGCACATATGGGCTGCGCTGGTCCCTTACAAATACAGTCCAATATCACAGTCACCTAAACCAATAAAAAAAAGGTACAATAGATAAGGCCAACGCACCGAACATTTGGGCTGCGCTGGTCCTTTACACATACATACGTACATATAAGATAAGAATAAGATTAGTTAAGTAATTTTGTATTTAAAGACCAGTCGAAGGTCAAAATAAACAGATTGAAATAAGAATCTCAAGTGTGTGCATTTATTTTATTCTGCCGCAGTAAAATATTTTGTACAATTGGTCCATTCGAGTCTTAAAAAAGAGCTCAAGCGACGAACTAAACAAGACGGAAAAGATCATTCCGCAAATTAAAAAATAAATTAGGATACATAAGCCGTAAAGCAAAAGACTATACGCACTATCCAACCAAAGGGATAAACAACTGCTGTGAGTCGAGGCACAGCAAGGTCAACCAGGCGACCAAATCAAATTTACCTCCAACGATCCCTTTGGAGAATACAATTCCAAAAAAAAAAAACCAACAGCATTCAACATGGGCATAAATAGAGGCAAGACCCTCGAGCACCAGTTGGATATCGCGGAGAAAGTCCTGCAAATTTATAACAATATATCGGGCAAGCCGCAAAGAAGAGCGAAGATCGAAGATATGAAAAAATCTCTTCTAAAACTTCAGAAAGAATTTGATGCCAACCACGGCAAACTAATAGTGGATGGCACAGGAGAGGAGGACTACTTCACAACAAATGCTTATGGTGAAACATCAAACAAAATTGAAGAAATGGTCCAGAAGTTTGAAACAGCTCTTTCCGATGAGATATTATTCCAGCCGCAGGAAAAAGCAACGACATCTCAATCAGGAAACAAAAAAGAGCATCAACAAACGGATAAGACCACGCCAAACAGATCAGATCACAGGGTGACCATTTTCAAAAAAAAAATCGAAATACTGCGAAGGAAAATGGAAGATCTTAGTTTGGAGGCAGTGGTGAACTCCGAACAAATCAAATATTTGGAATCGTTGTTCGACAATGTTCGCAGCAAGTATGTCAACGAGCTCTCCAAATATTTCGATGATGAAATAGAGGAAGCCTATGACGAAATACAAGCAGAATATTTCGAAGAGCTTCCGCGTATAAAAAGAGGATTGAAAATTGAGGAGCCAAAAACTGTATTTCGCCCTAATTTAGAAATAGAAAAGTTGAAAATCCCAACTTTCTACGGAGAAATAAAGGAATGGGCTAATTTTTACAACGTGTTCCAAGATATGGTCCACAATAATCAACAAACATCAAACTCAGAAAAAATGCTCCGTCTGCACCTTTGTTTGAAAGGTGAAGCCGCACGCTTAATTCAGCACTTACAAATATCTTCAGAAAATTATGAAGTAGCATGGCATCTTCTAAAACAAAGATATGACAACAAGCGCATTTTGTTCACGACACAGTGGGACAGAATAATGGATCAGCCCATAATAAACACTAAACAGTGACAATGCAGAAAGTGTAAGGCAGCTCCTTGATACGACAAATGAGTGCCTTAATGCAATTAAATCATTGGGAATTAAAACAGAAGAGGCTGATCCATTCATTGCTCGAGTCATTATTCGCAAACTGGACAAAGAAGGGCTCAAATTGTATGAGCAAACAACAAGGAAGACAAGAGAAATTCAAAAGTTATCTGACATAAGCGACTTTTTGGATCAACACTTCCAAACATTAAAAGCAATAGCGGAAAAAGAACATATATACAAAAACCGCAAACAACATATCTTCAAAGCAAATCACACATCAATCAACGCAAAGCATCCAAATAAGCAGTGCACTTATTGCAAGATTTCAGGTCATACAATTACTGAATGTAGAAAATTCAAGAATATCTCCTTAGAAGACAGACGCAAATATGCAAAAGAAAATAAAATTTGCTTCAAATGCCTTAGCCACAAATGGGCACAAACTTGTAGCAGCAATATAAAATGCAAAGATTGCAACAAAAATCATCATGAACTTCTACATCTAGAGGCTGGGGAGAACAAATCTTCAATGTCCACAAAGACAAAAACGACAACAGTTATTCTTGCCACGACTCAGGTAAGAGCAAAAGCAGCAAGTGGAGAATACATACTACTACGGGCGCTTATAGATCAAGGGTCCCAAATAACATCAATATCAGAAGAAGCTGCACAAATATTGGGAGTACCACGGACCAAGATCAATACAAAGCTTTATGGACTGGGTGATGCTTTAGTAGGAAATTCCAAATACAAAGTTCAAGTCGAAATAAAGCCAAGATTTCTGAGTCAACATGTTGAGGTAATAAACGCTGTGGTTTTACCAAGTCTGACCAGTGCACAACCCAGTCAATCCTTTAAATATGATTTCAAAAACTGGGAAAATCAGATACTAGCTGACCCATTATTTAACAAGTCAGACAGGATTGACATGGTAATTGGAGGAGACATCTTTGGCAGAATAATCGAAGATGGCGTCAAGAAATTCAACGGAGTCCTTGGACAAGCCACCAAGTTTGGTTGGATCCTGTCTGGATTAATCAAACAAAAGGAATCTAGAAAAATAACATCAGTGGTCACCAATCTTGAACGATTTTGGGAGCTCGAAGAAGTCAAAGAAGCTGAAGAAAATACAGAAGAAGATGATGCTTGTATGAAAAAATATGAGGAAACCACCAAGCAAGACGAAGATGGGCGATTCATTGTAGAAATTCCGTTCAAAAAAGACATTAAGCTGGGTGATTCTCGAAAACAGGCAGTGGCGCGTCTAATATCAATGGAGGCCAAAAAGAATGAAAAACTAAAGCAAGACTACAAGGAATTCATTTATGAATACATACAACTCGGCCATATGACAAAAGCAGATGAAAAAGTAAATGGAAAGTACTATTTACCACATCAAGCTGTTATACGCGAAAACCATTTGACAACAAAACTTCGCGTAGTTTTCGATGCATCTGCCAAATCATCAAATGGAAAGAGCCTGAACGACATCATGTTCACTGGACCTAAACTACAAAGAGACGTCTTTGATATAATTCTCAAATGGAGACTATGGAAAATTGTTATTACAGCTGACGTCGAAAAAATGTTCCGACAAATTAAAATTGCAGAAAAAGATCGACCATATCATAGAATTCTGTGGCGCGAAAATCCTCTAAGCAAAATAGAAGAATATGAATTAACAACAGTTACGTATGGTACTGCTTCGGCACCATATTTAGCAGTTCGTACATTGTTTGAAATAGCCAATAAATGTCCAAGTGATTATTATTGGCTACAACGAATTATTACGGAAGATTTTTATATGGACGATCTGATGACAGGCGGAGATTCTATTCAGCAATGTCAAGACATTCAAAAGGGAATCAGCAACCACCTACAATTATTTGGATTCCACTTAAGAAAATGGCTGTCCAATTCCAATAGTGTTACTGAAAATATAAGCACTGTTGGAAACAATGAAATAATTCAAATCAAAGAGAATGAAGCAATTAAAACTCTTGGACTTTATTGGGATCCTAAGCAAGATCAATTCCAGTTCAAAATGAATATGGCAAGTACAAATAAAATTACAAAAAGAAGTGTTCTATCACAAATTGCTCAAATATTCGATCCCCTGGGCTGGCTGTCACCAATCACAATTACTGCCAAATTGTACATGCAAAAACTTTGGACGCTAAATTCTGGATGGGATGAACAACTATCGGACGATCTGCAAAAAGAATGGAAACTATTTATCAAAAACGTTAGTGTCCTAGAAGAAGTTCGGATACCACGCTGGTTAGAAACTCAAATGCAATCTGAAGTAGAAATTCATGGATTCGGTGATGCTTCAGAAAAGGCGTATGCCGCAGTGATATACGTCAAAGTTGGCGATTCCATAAAACTTTTAACGGCGAGAACAAAGGTTAATCCGCTTAAAAATCGGAAAACGCTGCCAAAACTGGAACTCTGTGCTGCTCACTTAATGGCGAAACTGATGAGTAAAATTTGTAAAATCATCACAAGAAGTTGTAAGACATACGCATGGAGTGATTCAACAATAACACTAGGATGGATTAACAACTCAAAAAACAAGGACAAATTCATCAGGAATCGCGTTGATGAAATTAAAAAGCACACTCCACAAGCAATTTGGGGTTACGTAAACACAAAAGATAATCCTGCAGATGTGGCGTCTAGAGGTATTCCACCTACAAAATTATCGAACACAGAAATTTGGTGGAAAGGGCCCAAATGGCTTTTATTACCAGAAAATCAATGGCCAAGAGTAACAAAGTCCGAAACAGTAACCGCATTTTTTACTTCGCAAGGCAAAAATGAATTTATTGAGAATTTAATAAATCGATATTCAAGTTGGCTTAAACTACGAAGAGTAGTAGCTTATATTATGCGATTTGGAAAAAATAATACAATTCACCAATCAACAAATTTAACGGTTGAAGAACTTCAAGTGGCTTCAATGATTATCATTCGACAAACACAAAAGCAAGATTTCAAAGAAGAAATAAAAAATCTGTCGAATGGTAAACCGGTTAATTGTGCTAGCAAGATAGCAAATCTCAATCCGTTTCTTGATAAGAAAGGAATAATGAGAGTTGGAGGAAGGCTAGCAAATGCAGGGCTACCGTATAATTCAAGACATCCTATAATTATGCAAAAATCAAATTTGACGACGTTAATTATCAGAGATGTTCATTATGCGACAATACACGGCGGAAATCGTCTAACAGAAGCTGTGATAAGACGACAATATTGGATAGTCGGTTTAAAGAGTGCCGTAAAAAATTGCATACGTAATTGTTGTAAATGTATGCGGTATAAACAAGAACCTAGCACGCAAATAATGGGCGACTTACCACAAGTAAGAGTAACAACATCGAGTCCATTCACGTGCACTGGAGTGGACTATGCTGGACCTTTCCAATTAAAATGCTCAAAGGGACGAGGACTAAAATGCTTTAAAGGGTACGTTGCAGTTTTCGTTTGCCTTTCGACAAAAGCTATACATCTGGAAGCAGTCAGCGATTTGTCCACTGAAGCATTCTTGGCAGCGCTAAGAAGATTTTTTAGTAGACGAGGAAAATGTTCGCATATATACTCGGATAATGGAACCAATTTTGTCGGGGCAAGCAGGTGGCTTGACAATGACTTTAAAAAAGCCATCAAACAAAACTCCGAACTGGCACCAGTCTTGGCTAATGAACAAATCACTTGGCATTTTATTCCCCCGGCAGGCCCACATTTCGGAGTAATATGGGAAGCAGGAGTAAAGGGTATGAAATATCACTTGAAGAGAGCGATTGGAGATGCAAAATTAACATTTGAGGAGATGTCGACCGTTTTGGCACAAATAGAAGCATCATTAAACTCACGCCCCCTATACGCTATTAATGATGAAAATGGAGTAGACGTCTTAACTCCAGGACATTTCCTAATCGGAAAACCATTAATAACAATATCAACTCCCGACACAGATACAAGTACATCCACTTTGAACAAATGGAAGTTGATTCAAAAAATTCAACGGAATTTTTGGAAACGCTGGAAAAACGAATATCTACATACCCTCCAGCAGAGGTATAGGTGGAAAAGAACAACAGAAAACATGAAAGAAGGAGACATAGTCCTTGTAAAAGGTGAGAACACTCATCCAGCAAAATGGCCTCTTGCGAAAATAATGGAAACGCATCCAGGAAGTGACGGTCGAGTTCGTGTGGTAACATTAAAACTACAAAATGGCACACTGAAGAGACCAATTCAAAAATTATGCCCTTTGGTCACGTCAGCAGAAGATGAACAAGAAGACCAGGTGAATGCAGTTTGCTCAACTACAAAATGCCAGGAACTGAAGCAGAAAATAAACAGGTCGAAGATGAATGTCATTGGGCTTATACTTTTAGTGCTGTTTTGTATTACGCCAAGTAATTCAGCCAAGGCCTTGAATACACTAACAAGCAGAAGTGGAACAGTGAGTGAAATGTCAGAAAACACAACAATATATTTGGATTCGCTGGGAAAGATGGACGTAATCAGCTCTACTTGGGATTTGGTAATATACTATGATCTCCATGCATACTTGGAACAGATGACTATCATACCGAATTGCCTAAATAAAATAAAGGATCAGTGTCATCTGTTAACACAATTCGAAGAAGCATGCAAAGTTATATCCTTGTCACTTGAAAGGCGCTACGAAGCGATAACTCGTAATCACAATTTGATTGTGTACAACAAGAGACAGAAAAGGGCGCCTTTAGAATGGGTTGGTTCCATTTACAACATGTTATTTGGTTTAATGGATGCTGATGACCAAGACCAAATAGAATCTAACTTCAAAACCCTCCTCAACAACCAAAGACACATTAAGGACAAACTCATGGCCCAGGTTTCTGTAATTAATTCTACAGTAAACATCATCAACAAAAATGTGAATGAGGTTAATGAACAGTTTATAAAAATAAAAACTCAGATAAACAAGTATCACTCTGAGATAATAAAAGACGTTAATCGAGACAAAATGGCTATACATTTTCAAATGTTGATAACACAAATCTCCATTCTTATGGGTGAATGTGAAAACACACAAAAGTCTATAATTGAGTTGCTAATAGACTTGAATCATGGAAGAATTAATCCAACACTTTTAACTCCCACACAGCTAAGTAAAGAGCTGATGCTCATTAAGGACAAACTACCTGCAAGACTTCAGATTCCGGGCCAACACAGCGACAGTCAATTACGTGATGTATACAACCTTATGGAAGCAAGAGGTCTTATTATTGACAACAAGCTGGTAATCAAAGCAGAGATACCATTGATGCAGAGTGAATCATCGAAGGTTTTTAAGATGATAGCGGTTCCTTATGAGCATGAAGGGAGAGTCGTAAAGGCCAAATTGAGGAATGAGTTTTTGGTTTACAATTTTGGGCTTAATTCCTACTTCCTCATTTCCCAAGCGCAGCTGAATAGGTGTACTAGAAGTTTAAACAAACACCTCATTTGCAAAGGAAAAACACCATGGCAACCTGCATTAGATCAAACCTGCGAGCTTTCAGCACTTCTTAAAGGAAGCTATGCAGACTGTCAGTACGAAGAGACAAAGAAGACACCATTTTGGGCAGAGCTTTTTCAGGACAATACGTGGATATTCAAAATATTCGAAAAGGCAACATTGCATTTGGACTGTCCAGGTGGGAAAACTGAAATATTGGGAATTCCGGCGCAAGGCGTTCTTTCCATCAAGGCGGGTTGCACAGCCAGGTACGAAGGCATCATGCTATCAGGTCTTCAAATTTTCAAGATGCAGAATACTATCAGTGCACCCCAAGACCCAATAGTAACAACTATACACGACATAGCAGAAGACAAAATAACGCCACTTGAAATTAACCGCATCAACAATAGCAAGGAGTTGGAGCAACTAAAAGAGGACCTTAATAAACTTAATAGCAATGATTTAGAACTGAGTAATTTAAATTTAAAGAATCATAGCGGACATACATCCTTAATATTAGTCATTATAACCATTTTATGTTTGTTAATAGTTTATGTACGTTACAGATGTAAGTCAGATAGAAAAATTACGATTAATCTTTCTGGCCGCCCGCAAAATGTTCATACATGAACATGACTCATATGTGCGCACATATCTTATCAGCGCACATAAAGGGCAGAAGAAAGAAAATAAAAATACAGTCCACTTATCATAGTCATAAATATGACCTAAATAAATAAGACCAATGCATCGCACATATGGGCTGCGCTGGTCCCTTACAAATACAGTCCAATATCACAGTCACCTAAACCAATAAAAAAAAGGTACAATAGATAAGGCCAACGCACCGAACATTTGGGCTGCGCTGGTCCTTTACACATACATACGTACATATAAGATAAGAATAAGATTAGTTAAGTAATTTTGTATTTAAAGACCAGTCGAAGGTCAAAATAAACAGATTGAAATAAGAATCTCAAGTGTGTGCATTTATTTTATTCTGCCGCAGTAAAATATTTTGTACAATTTTCTTCGACTGGTCTTTAAATACAAAATTACTTAACTAATCTTATTCTTATCTTATATGTACGTATGTATGTGTAAAGGACCAGCGCAGCCCAAATGTTCGGTGCGTTGGCCTTATCTATTGTACCTTTTTTTTATTGGTTTAGGTGACTGTGATATTGGACTGTATTTGTAAGGGACCAGCGCAGCCCATATGTGCGATGCATTGGTCTTATTTATTTAGGTCATATTTATGACTATGATAAGTGGACTGTATTTTTATTTTCTTTCTTCTGCCCTTTATGTGCGCTGATAAGATATGTGCGCACATATGAGTCATGTTCATGTATGAACAGAGACCTTTGTAAGCATTGAGGTAGAAGCGGCTAAGATGGGTCTCAAGGTTAATGAGGGTAAAACTGAATATGTGCTTTCATCTAAAAGAGATGGACAACACCGACCTATTGGCCAGAACGTCACCATGGGCGGATATAACTTTGAAGTGGTCAAGGAATTCATCTACCTTGGCTCACTGATGACCAGCGACAACAACACCAGCACTGAGGTAAAACGCAGATTTACTCTTGCCAACCGCTGTTTCTTTGGGCTCAAAACGCAATTGAGAAGTGGAGCCCTCTCTCGGAAAACCAAGGTGACACTAAATAAGACCTTAGTCATCCCAGTCCTCAAAAGCGGATGAAGATGCCTTTGGTCGTTTCGAGAGGAAAATTCTGCGCACTATCTACGGTCTCGTTTGTTCAAACGGTGTATGGAGGAGAAGATATAACGAAGAACTGTACGGGTTGTACAGCGTCTAAGGTGGCTAGGCCATGTAAAGCGCATGGAAAATACAGCTCCGACCTGAAGAGTCTTCGAATCCACCCCGGAAGGAAGGCGCGGCAGAGGACGGCCGCATCAACGGTGGCGCACGCAAGTGGAAGGGGACCTTAACCAACTGGGCGTGCGGCGCTGGAAACAGCTGGCACATGGTAAAACTCCAAACCATTGAGGCGACCTACCTCCAATGGAATGAGAGTAAAATCGGCTTTATCACCAAACAACTCTGGCCTAAATTAAACCTAGGACGAACCAGGGACCTAGTGGCAACCAAAAGGGCAACCTTAAGTACTCTGGTGGGTGTCACTACAGGTCACTGCATCATTGGGAAACTTGCCGCCAGACTAGGACTACCCTCCAACGACTTCTGTCGCGGCTGCATGAACGAGGACGAAGAGGAATCAATATATCTCCTCCTCTGCTCATGACCCTCTTTTGCGAATCGCAGGAGGATCTACCTCGGCGCGCCCTTCTATGATAATCTAAGTGAGCTAGCAGAAAAATAAAAGCTCAACTCCATCGCTTCATCGGAAGCACCGGTTGGTTCTCTGGTAGCGGATCTGGGTAACACGATCCATGTGGTATCACCATGGGCCGACTTCGGCCTACGTGAGGCTTATGCCAACCACATTAACCTAACCTAACCTTGTAAATGTAGATTAATAGAAAATGGCAAGTATTGGTTCATCAATTTAAAGACCAAATTCTTGACAAATCACACGATTAAAGGAAGAAACTAGGTCTACTCAAAGTCACCAAAAACTGCCAAAGATAAGATAACTGTTTTAGGACTTTGTATGCGAATTAGTAGACTTACTTATCAGGCCAGCGATCCATGGAGGATCTGAGCCTGAGCTATAGCTGCCTTCTATCCTTGTCAAGACCAAGATGTCTTAAATCCGCGATTACTTGGTCCTTATACCGGATGTTCGGTCTTCCTCTTCTCCTCGAACCAGGAGGCTCGGAGTCGAAGACCTCCTTAGCTGGAACGTTGATGTCCAGCCGCTCGATGTGGCCGAGCCAGTGTAGTCGACGGATCCTTGCCTTCCGGACTACATCCACATCTTGGTACAGCTCGTAGAGTTCGCGGTTGTGCCTTCTTCTCCATTCACCTTCCTCACAGACAGGACCAAATATCCGGCGCAGAATTTTTCCTTCGAAATAACCCAAAATCAGCTCCGCTGTCCTGCTTATCGTCCAGCTTTCGACTCCGTACAGCAAGACTGGCAGAATGAGCGTTTTATAAAGCATGACTTTGGTCTTTCGAGTGAGGAGTTTTGACCCCAGTTGTTTGGACAAGCCGAAGTAGCAGCGGTTGCCAAGGGCGATTTCCCGCCGGATCTCCACTGTGGTGTCATTTGTGGAACTTACGTTTGCCCCGAGGTAGACAAACTCCTTAACTACCTCGAAATTGTAGCCATCAATTGTTATATTTTGTCCCAGGTGGTGAGCGACGGATTGGTTTTTGCTTGACAGCATGTACTTCATTTTGTCTTCATTGATCTTAAGACAAACTCGTTTCGCCTGTTCATCAATCGCCGTGAATGCTTCCACAATGCCACGGCGAGAACACGCGATGATGTCGATATCATCCGCGTATCCTAGCAGCTGGATGGACTTGTAAAAGATAGTGCCTTCCCTGTTGACGCCTGTCCGTCGCACTATCTGCTCCAGCACCAGATTGAAGAAGTCACAGGAGAGCGCATCTCCTTGCCGAAATCCGGTGCATGTTTCGAATGGTTCCGAGGTCCTAGAACCGAGCTGCACGGTGCATCGCGTGTTTTTTAGGGTGGCGCGACACAACTGGATCAGTTTTACCGGGATCCCGATTTCGGCCATCGCACCAAATAGTTTTTCGCCATGAATGCTGTCGTATGCGGCTTTGAAAGCGATGAAAAGATGGTGTGTATCGATTCGAAACTCGGTGGTCTTTTCCAGGATTTGTCGATGTGTGAAAATTTGGTCTATAGTCGATTTGCCGGGCCGGAAGCTGCACTGGTAGGTGGTTTTAGACGTTCACACAATACGCTGGACAGGACCTTGTATGCGACATTGAGCAGGGATATACCTCTATAGTTCTTCCAAGAGGTAGGATCGCCTTTTTTGTGGATGGGGCATATAGAGCTGGTATTCCAGTCGTCGGGCATGCTTTCGTCTTCCCAAATTTTGCAGATGATCTGGTGCATGCTCCCTACCAGAACATCGCCGCCAGCCTTGAAGAGCTCTGATGGCAAGCCATTTGAGCCTGCGGCCTTGTTGTTGTTCAGCTTCTGAATAGCTGTACCGACTTCTTCGATGCTGGGTGGGAGGTCTACTTCCGCGGCTGGAGTTGGGATTTCCTCGGTCCCTACCACTCTCTCTTGGTCATGCTCTTTAAGCAGCTGCTGGAAATGCTGTTTAAATATATCCACTATTCCCTGCGGGTCTGTGACAAGATTACCCTCGCAGTTTCGAAGAGCCTGGGTGCTCTTTTTGAAGCCTCCTGCAAGGCCTTTGGCTTTCCTGTAAAAGGCTCGTGTTTTATGTTTATCCCTAGACTCCTCGATATCCTTGAGCTGGGAGGCTGCGGAGATTCTTTTCTTTTGTCGCAGTAGTTTTTTCTCCTCCCTTCTTCTGGCTCGGTACTCTTCTTGCGCTGCCCTGGTTTTCTGCTGCAGCGCCTTTTGGTACGCCTCGTCGGTTGCTGCCTTTTTCTGCTCACACTCGCCATCATACCACCTACTGACCAGGCTACTTCCTGAATGGCTGAGCGGCAATGCAGCCACATATTATTGGCATTTGTGTTCGACGTAGGCATACCGTAGAGTCTTTCGCTCAGCTGCTCCCTGTAGACTCTGGCGACCTCCGGTGTGCTCAGGCGCCCAAAGTCGAACCTCCTCCTGATGGGCTGGTGCAGCTTTCTGACATTGGACAGTCGAGCTCTGAATCTTGCTGCTACGGGGATGTGGTCAGAGTCGACATTTGCCCCTCTGAATGTTCGCACATCCAGGATGTTTGACGAGTGCCTTGCGTCAATGAGCACATGGTCGATTTGGTTGGCAGTCCGTCCGTCCGGAGATCGCCAGGTTGCTGTGTGGATTCGCTTGCGAGGGAATCTGGTGCTACTTATCACCGCATTACGAGCTGTCGCAAAGTCAGCGAGTCGGAAGCCGTTATCTGTTGTTGTATCGTGGAGGCTGTGCTTTCCGATCACTCCGCCAAGGGTGTTCTCCTTACCGATTTTGGCGTTGAAGTCCCCGAGAACGATTTTTACATCGTACTCCGGACAAGCTCCATAGGCGTTATCCAGGAGGTCATAGAAGTCCTCCTTGATAGGGTCTTCAGCCTCGTCGGTAGGGGCGTGTGCACATATAAGGCTGATGTTATAAAATCTGCCTCTGATGCGGATCACAGCCAGGCGATCACTTATAGGTTTAAAGTCGGTGACCTTTGACCTTTACCGCTTTCCCACGACAAATCCGCATCCCAGTAAGTGCAACCTTTTGTGACAGCTGTAATAAATGTCGCAATTTTTCTTCCTAATCATACCGTTTCCTATCCAGCGTATTTCCTGGACCGCAGTAATATCCGCCTTGTACTGCGTGAGGATTCCTTCTAGTTTATGAGCAGCTCCGAGAGTGTACAGGGTTCTGACGATCCAGGAGCATACTCGCAAATCGTGTTCCTTTTTCGTGCGTTGTCGTCGTCGAGTATCCGTCCGTGTATCCGAAGCATCTTGCTCATTCATACCTTTTCTTATTTTTTACGTGGGCAAATTGTTAGCCCGCCGCACAACCGCCATTCTGGTCGGGGCTTTGGCGCTGCATGCGTTTGTTCACCTCCCAACGGTTGATGAAGAGGCTATCCAGAGGGCGCCGCGAGGAGGCCGTATGTCAACTTGACCCGGGCCTTTAAACAGGGATCGTTGCTGGCATCTCGCCAGGTTGAGAGCGATCAACAACTTTACCCTGTATGTCCGAGCCCATGCCCTCCTAATGCGAATTAGTAGATCCATCCATCCAAGTATAATTTGAGAACTACAATGTCCTTTTCTCTTTTTCAGAAACTGGTGGAAGCGGCGCTCAACCCTAGAAAGATGTCTAACTCTCCTGTGCACCTTCGCCTTGGTGACTATCAACGGTCTTGTCATAGTCATATCAGTAATCATATCTAACCAAATGAATAAAGGTCAAGCAGCTCATCATAACACTTAATCTAACTCCATCACATTCATATTTTAATCTTTTGCATGCGGATAATGCTAACATAGTTGAGGCTTTACATGTTCCAGACCAGCCGATCTTCAATCATGTTTGCCTGTTACCAGAATGCAATCACACCGCATCTAATATCCTCAATAACATGGATCCGACCGTGGAGCCATGCGATGATTTCTACGAATTCGCGTGTGGAACATTCTTGAGGACACAGAATATACCGGAAGATAAGGTCGTTGTTGATACGTTCTCGGTGATTAATGATAAACTGCAGGAGCAACTCAAGTCGCTGATTGAGGAACCGCGTGCAGAGAGGGCTCCCAAGCATTTCCGTTTGCCCAATGAGCTCTTCAAGGCTTGCATGAACAAAAGTGGGTTTATTAAATTGGTCTGGTGAGGGTAGCTATAATGTTTTGGTTCGTCTTTTAGGTTTGATCGAGAAGCTCGGAGCGAAACCGATTCATCAGATTTCGGAATCTCTTGGTGGATGGCCGGTAATCATGGGTGACTCATGGAACTCGGACAACTCATGGACCTGGCAGGAAACTGTGAAAAAATTCCGTAAACTTGGCTTCAGTATGGATTATATTTTGGATTTCTACATCGGTGTGGACAAGAAGAACTCGACAAAGTGTATCATTTATGTAAGTGCATCGCGGCAGATTGGTTCTTCATTATTGTCTTACTTCTGGTCTTTTAGATTGACCAATCGGCAATTGATCTTAGTCGGGAATACCTCGTGAAGGGCCTCAGCGATACTCTGGTGTCAGCATATTACAGTTACATGGTCGACATAGCAGTGCTATTTGGCGCCAATAAGGATAATGCAAAGAGAGAACTCAAGAAATCTATTGAATTCGAAATGGCCCTAGCTAACGTGAGTATACATAAGACTCCTACGAACGATTCTACAAGCAAAATAAACCATGTAGATCTCTTGGCCTAATGAAAAACGTAGAGACTCCACTGCTCTATACAACCTGAGGACTATTGCTCAACTACAAGCCAGTTATCCATATGTCAACTGGAAGGATTACATCAATGCTCTTCTCCCTGAAGGACTACAAGTCGATGATGATGAACCAATCAACGTATCTGTGCCGAGTTTCTTCGAAGACCTTGGACCTCTCCTAGCTAAGACACCAAATCGCGTCATTGCCAACTATATGATGTGGAGGATTCATTCATACTCAATTTCATTATTATCGGAGGAGTTCAGGAAACGTAAATCGGAATACATTACAGCACTTTCAGGACAGAAACGAGAAGCCCGTTGGAAGGAGTGTGTTGACATCACCAGTGGAAGGTAAGGTTTATTGTAGTTAGCTATCGTAAAAGAAGGACGGAGAGGAGCTTGTAGGTAACTGATGGTGTCTTCAGGGTGTTTGTGGAAATTGGAAACCACTGTGTCTAGACCTGTGAAGACATCAGAAGTGTGGCCGATTTAGACGATTCCTCGAGATCGATTCTAGGCATTTTTTTAAGTGTTAACGAGAAATTTGTATCAACATTCATCCCTTGCGTGCATGAAGTCTGAAGTCTGTGATGCGTATCATTGAACTGATGAGCTAAATTGACTAAATACTAACAGACGGATGTATAACTCGGCCATACTGGGAGTCTTCTTATGCGTCAACCCTCTGGAAGTTTCAAGGTGCATAAGCCTTGAATGAACATCTCGTTGGATAGGTAGGTGCAAGATAAAGTCGAATTAGATCACCAACACTTGACTTCACAAGAGAATATTTCGAGGTGCAGGGAAGCATGGAAAAGTATAAGTTTAGTCTAGGGCACTATGTGTATACGCAGGATCAAATCAAAATATGTATTCACAAACCAAGTTACAGGTAGAAGCACATTGGTCCAACGATATATAAGAACAATTGCGAAAACGATCTTCAATTATAAAACAAATCTTGGTATGGGAATCGGTAGACCCCGTCCATATTTATGCAAAGGATGCACTTCATCAGGGAGCTTAACTTTCGGGTCTATAAGGCAGGCAGTTCTGAGGAAAGCCGAAGAAAGTCCATACGAGCCAGACATGACCGCAACAACCACATTCGACGGGTTAAATTCCAATCCGGTAGCAATAGCTTCTGGTCGTTTGTAAAAAAACTTAAGCTCAACTACGTCGTCTATACCTACGCTCATCTACAATGACATTCCCGCTGTCACCCCCTTAGACAAACCTAACCAACTTACTACCCACTTTGTAGCCAGTTCACAGCTCCCAGCATGTACTTTGTCTCCGCCTGTACTAGAGTGCGTCAATTCCACCATGGGACGAATCCACATCCGCACTCGTACAGCCGCAAGGGTTCTCAAAGACGCCGACATACACAAATCCGCTGGTCCAGGTAGTATTGCCTAAATAGTTCTGAAGACATGCTCTTCAACGCTGACAAAACCAATGCGTACGATTTTTCACCTTTCCTACTCTTCTGGGGTCTTTCCGACTAGTGTGGAAAACAGCATTTGTCCAGCCTACCTATATATTCAGAAAGGGCGAATCTTCTCTTTCCTCCAACCACAAACTCATTGCAATAATGTCCCTTCTTTCCAAGGTCACGGGAACGCTGATTAACCGTAAGTTTTAAGTATCTAGGTATTGACCTTAATCGCAGACTTAACTGGAACTCCAAAATTAAAAACAAACCTACAAAGGCGACAAAGGTCGTGTGGACCTGTCGACGCACTTACCGTAAGTGCTTACCCGAGGATTGCAACCTAACGTAATCCACTAGCTATATACCGCGAGAATAAGACCTATCATGACTTATGCGTCCACGGTGTGGTGGAGAAAAGTTCAGCAAAAAACGATAATGGTTAAGCCTTAACGCCTTGCCAACCTGCCTTTTTCTTCTTTGGTGGCGTTACAGCCCATGAAGGGCCAGAGCCAAGCTTCTCTCAATCACCCATGTTGTGTGCGGTTTATTTTATACACAGGTGAAAGGGACCTACAGTTTAGTGCCGATTCCGAACGGCGTTAGTCGAGAAACTTTTTCATGGCAAGGTTACTACGGAGGGTTTTGCCAGTACCCCGTCGAGGAGGGACACCGCGAAATAAACATTCGATGGCGTGGGTGTTATCGGGATCCGAACTCGTTTATCGTGCGTCAGGGTCCAACTCGCTAACCAAGGCGCCTTTCGGCAGCTTAAAAAGAACCGATTGGACTTATTCCACTGCACATTTTTATTAAAAAGGTTGCGTTACACAGTGCAATCAGAATTCTTCGCTCGAGAACAGGCCTTCCATCTTTCTGAGCTGGATATGATGACCACGGTCCCGGTCGCATTACCACAGACCTTCATTTTTGAGAAGAGATTTGAGATATTGATTCGTATAGCACGAACTCAAACCCGTTAAGGAATGCTGTTATGCCCTAGAAGACCTTGCAAAAAGAAATAAGGTCAGATGCTAGGAAAGGTTCTAGCGAGTGGTAGACAGGTGCCGAACCTTTCTGCGGCATTCCCAAGTCTAAGATTAACTTCTTCTTAGACAAGACCTTTTGAAACAGCGTTCAAGGACTTCGCCAATCAAAAAGATTTATACGACCCCTGAACAAACCCTGTTATACTCAAGCTCATAACCGTCAGCTTATGAAATATCTTGAATCACGGAAACTCCTCAATGACCGACAGTACGATTTTCGTAGCACCAGGACACTTGAGGGTGTCATTGGCTGATTGACCCGAGGAGGTGTCATATCCGAGTCACTACTGCCTGGGAAGTGTGCGCCTAGGAGAAGTTCCAGGGCTTCCTCTCTGGAGGATGTCCAGGAGCCGTCATTACGCATCAGGTGGCTTGGATTATACGGAACCGAGGCCAGAATCTTCCATATTCTTGAGGCCTCGGAAACCGCCCTTATATTATCGCAGTAGTCCCTCCAGGATTGTCTCTTTGCCTTCCTGGTCCCTGCTTTGAGAGACTTTAGTGCCTCCTTGTAGAGGTCCCAATCCTCTTGCAAGCGGGTATATTTAGCTTTGTTGAGGAGCTTTCTGCTCTCTTTCCTTAGGGAGACTATCTCTTTGTTCCACCAGGGGGGTTTGGATTTGCCTCTGGGGGTGCTAACTGCACAAGATTGAGACAGTGCTCTATTGAGGGTTTCTGTCAGCTCATTTACTAAGCTGTCTAATTCCGCTGAGCTTAGCGGATAGGTGGGGTGTCTTGTCCCTAGGTGGGGTTCAACATAGGTTCAACATAGGAGCTCGGGCACTGACGTGGTTGACTATGCTGAATTGAATGTAACGATGGTTACAGAGGGAGTGTTCTTTTAGGATTTTCCAATCTCTGACTTTGTCGACAATGTCCTGCGATGCAAAAGTTACAAGTTGGTTCACAGCCGTTGTTGCTAACGGTGAGGTTAGTATGTAATACATAGTTATACAAAGACTCACCTCGCTCGTTTATGTTGCTGCTTCCCCAAATCGTATGGTGTGCATTCGCATCACATCCTATGATCAGTCCGGCATTTGTTTGCTCCGCATCCTTGACCAGGTTTACCAAGTTGGCCGGAGGGGGAGGACTTGGGTGGTCATGGGCTAAATAGGCCGAGGCAATCCAGATCTTGAGGGAACTGCCCTCGACACTAATAGCCGTGATGTCCTGGTTGCTGTAGGATGGAAGTAGAAGGGTTTTTATGTGTAATTTGGTTAGGATACAAGCTCTTGGCTTACCTGCATCGCGCACGTAGGTGAGGTTATATTCGGATGTTCCGAGTCCACGTACCATGTTATTTACTATCCATGGTTCCTGGATCAGAACGACGTCTTCTTCGATTTTGGTGAGGCGGAGCATTAGGGCGGTCGAGACCGCGATAGAATAATGGAGATTAATTTGAAGAATCCGCAGCATGATGGCCGCAGTCTTTAACCTCCACCGCTCTGATGTTGGCAGACTCTTTGTCAGACTCCAGCTCGAAATCTGACATAGTCTCGGCAAGGTCTACCTCGGGAAGGTCCAGGTTGGACAGTAGATTACTGTCTTCCCCGGTGATCTCGTTCACTACATTGGAGGGGGTCCCAGTCAAGAGAGTCTCCTCAGTGATCATCGGCTCCATGGCAGGGAGTTGCTCTGGGTTCGTCGATACCATGGAGTCGGCTGATGCAGCACAGGAGGCTCTTTTAGCTGAGTCCTCCCCGTCTTTTTTGTTTATTCTGAGCTTCGCAGAATCAAAGCCCAGAGAGATCATGTTGTTGACCAGGGCTAGAGGTGCCAGGGAATCCTGATTGATTACGATGGTGATCAATCTTGAAGGTCCCTTTACATCCTCTAGCTTGACTACTTTCCAATCCTTGGTGGGGATTAGGGGATTGCAATTCTGCAGGATTGCCAAAATCTCCTTAGGGCCCTCGGAATAGGCCGGTATAATGGTTCTGGCCCTAGGTCTGTTCGGGATTTGGTTCAATGGTACAGCCTCAAGTTGAGCTTCCTCCCAGACCTCGCCGACTCTGCTGAGTGCGAGCTTAAAGAGGTCCATAGACCTTTGGTCATCGAGGGAGATCAGCTTGATTCTGCCTTGATAGTACCCTGCATGATGGGTAATAGGGAAGGGTCCAGGGTGTTCCTTGAGTATCGGGAAGTAGCTTTTAAGCAGCACATTGCTAATCAAAGTCCAGTTAGCCGGAGGGACATTCCCATCCACATCACCCCTATCGACAATAGCCAATGTGGTCAAGACCTTCAACACGTCGCGATAGGAAAGTTGTGTTTGGGATCCAGGGGAGATGCTTTGAGACCGCGCTTTCTTAGAGGTGGAGGGGAGTTCCTCAGCCGACCTCTGGCGCTTGCCATCCTGCTCTTTAACGGATGAGTTACCAAAGCGCTTGATTGTTCATTCCGCCCAGCCAAGAGCCTTTTTTCTCCTTTCCGAGAGCTGATCTCTTGGTAGGTCACGCAATTTTTCCACTAGCTTACTAGCCACGCGAAGTTGTTTGTAGCTTGTTTTGGGGGCACTCAGGGTTGGGTCGCAAGGAGCATTCCTCTCCTTGTTAACACCTGAGGCTGCTGGACCAGGCTTCTGTTTGTCGGACACTGTCCTGGCACCTTGCCTTTCATTCGTATTGTGACTGCTCCTTGAAGGTGCTAGACCAGGCTTTTGTACGAGGGCCGACGTCGTAGCAACTAGTCGGATAGCGGCATCTCTGCTGCTTCCTGAGGGTGTTGGACCGGGCTTTTGTACATATGCCAGTGTCTTAGCTCCTTGTAGAGCGACTGTCACGGTACCCTTATCAGAGGATGCTGGACCAGGCTTTGCGGGGGCCCCTGTCACAGCACCTCGCCGAGACTCGGCAGTTGTACTTGTTTCTGTACATTCTGCTGGTTCCTTGTTTCCTTTTTAGGGTTCCGTACCCAAAGGTAAAACGGAACCCTATTACTAAGACTTCGCTGTCCGTCCGTCCGTCTGTCACCAGGCTGTATCTCATGAACCGTGATAGTTAGACAGTTGAAATTTTCACAGATGATGTATTTCTGATGCCGCTACCACGACAAATACTAAAAACAGAACAAAATGAATATTAAATCCTGCCTGCAACCAAGATCTGTCATTTAATGAGGTAACATACATTTTTATTTTTTATTTTTTTTTTTTATATATAGGGCTAGTGCTATCAATAGCAATGCGGCACTGCGACCTTTGCAGATCTATTGTGCCTGCTAGCCGATTTAGCCGAGTAGCCTCTCCACCTCCACAATGAAGTTGAGAATGCTTCTCGTAGGAGCCAGGGTGATCCCCTCAGGAGTCATAACTTCACTGAGAAGGATACGCTTCCTAAGATGGCAGAGAGCAGCACACTCACACAGTATGTGTTCTGCCGTCTCATCGTCCTCAAGACAGAGCCGACACTCAGTTTCAGACGAGAGACTAATTTTATTTAGATGATATCTCAGACCGCAGTGTCCCGTTAGGTAGCTGACCAGTCTTCTGATATCCCCTCTATTGAGCTTAAGTATGTCAACAGGGTGTTTGTTCAGGGGTCGTATAAGTCGTTTGGATTGACGGAGTCCCCGAACACTGTTCCAGAACGACAGGTGTTGCGACTTTTCCCACTTGTCTAAGAGGTGATTTATCTTAGACCCGGGAATGCCGCAGAAAAGTTCCGGACCTATGTATTTGTCGCTGGAACCTTTTCTGGCAAGTTGGTCGGCAATTTCATTGCCCTTAATACCTTTATGTCCTGGCACCCACCAAAGTTTAACATTGTTTCTTTTGGCGAGGTCTTGTAGGGCGTCATGGCATTCCTTGACGGTTTTTGAGTTCGTGCTGTACGAACCCAGCGCTTTAAGCGCTGCTTGGCTATCAGAGAGTATGTTGATGGTTACTCCTCTGATGCCAGTCTCAAGATTTAGATTTACGCATGTTAGGATGGCATGCAGCTCTGCTTGGAAGATGCTGGGACTTATTCCCAGTGCCTTCGAGATTTTGCGTTTTGGTCCAAAGATGCTGGCGCCAACGCCGGAAGCCATCTTGGAGCCATCCGTGTACCACCTAAGGCCTTTGACATTTAGCAGGGGATCACTGTTTTCCCATGCTGAGCGGTTTGGGATCAATATCTCAAATCTCTTGTCAAAGGTGAAGGTGTGTGGCAGTGCGTCCGAGACTGTAGTAATCATATCCAGCTCGGGAAGGTGTTGTAATATGGACATGTGGCCTGCGGGTCTATATGGCATATTTGTTCCCGAGCAGAGGATTCTGATTGCACTGCGTAATGCCACCTTTTTGATAAAAAGGTGCAGTGGAGTGAGTCCAGTGAGTGCTTCTTGGGCTGCCGTGGGGCAGGTTGGCATAGCGCCTGTGATGCCGAGACACGCTAGTCTCTGAAGGCGTTGAAGCTTAACAATTGTAGTTTTTTGCTCTACTTTTGACCACCATACGGTGGACCCGTAGGTGACGATAGGTCTAACTATCGCGGTACATAGCCAGTGGACTACCTTAGGTTTAAGTACCCAGGTTTTACCGTAGGTGCGTCGACAGGCCCACACGGCCTTAGTCGCTTTCATGAGTTTATTTCTCATATTGGAGTTCCAGTTGAGTCTACGGTCTAGGTCAATACCTAGATACTTTACTTCCTCTGAAAATCCTATGCGTGTGCCATTTAGTAAGATTGAGCAGGGTTGTACCTTTCTCCTCTTTGTAAATGGGACTAAGATCGTCTTATTTGGGTTAATAGATAAACCCTCTCTGCCACACCAGTCAGAGATAAATTTGAGCGCAAGCTGCATGCGCTCACAGGCTGTGATCTCGCACTTGCCCGTAACAATGACTACTAGGTCATCAGCATATCCGATGACCTCATAGCCCCGAGTGGTTAGCTTGCGTAGTAGATCGTCGATGACTATCGGCCAAAGCAGTGGTGAGAGGACTCCCCCTTGTGGGCATCCTCTAACCGCCGATACTGTCACTGAGACCTCTCCGCATGTGGCTGATATAATACAGCTATTTAGCATCGCCCTGATCCAGTGATTAGTGGGATGGTCTACACCCCTGCAGGATAGTGCAGTGGTGATCGAATCATAGCCAGTATTATCGAAAGCTCCCTCTAAATCGAGGAAGGCGCAGATTGCGATCTCCTTTTGTATGAGACTATTTTCAATGTGCGTCACCAAGTGGTGTAGTGCATTATCGGTAGATCGCTCTTTGCGATATGCATACTGGTTGGGATGCAGAGGTATCTGGTTTTCCTGGATACCTCTAATATTGAGCTCTATCAGTTTCTCCATTGTTTTTAGAAAGAACGAAGTCAGAAGTCGAAGTCATAGGGCGATAGGATTTAGGTTGCTCACTTGGTTTCCCAATCTTGGGGATGAAGACGAGATTGACCTCTCTCCAAATTTGGGGTATGTATCCCAGGTTGAAGCAAGACCTAAAGAGAACTATCAGTGATGGTAGAATTGTATTCAAGCCTTTCTGTAAGATTGCAGGAAAGACACCGTCTTTACCTAGAGCCTTGTAGGGTTTGAATGAACCAATTGCCCATTTGACCCTGTCAGGGCTAAAGAGTCTACCAGAGAGGCTATTTGTTCTACAGTCAATGTTACCAATGACATAACATACATAGTCTCTTTCATATTTATATATACAGATGGTACGGAACCCTTCGTGCGCGTGTCCGACTCGCACTTGGCCGGTTTTTTTGTTGTTGTCGTCGTTGTTGTTGTCATTATTAATGTTATTGCTTTTGTCATTGTGTTTGTCCATACTAGTCCCACGAGTAGCGGATAAAGGGAATACCACCCCTGCGCAGAGATCCGCATTACGCAGTGGGGGGGCTAAGTAATCCTGTGTGCGCCTGGTGCTCGGGATACTCCATTAGTGACTGGGCCATTTTTGCGATGGGCCCCCAGCCAGGCTGATCATCGGCACGGGTCGTATAACACCTGGATACGGCCCATTTGACTACATCTTAGCTTCATGTCTCCTCTGGGGTTGCCCCGAGAGTCATGGGCCTTTACTAGGCCCTTGCACCGCGTCGAGGTGCAACTAACTCGTGTTTTTTGTTTGACAATTAAAAACCAAACGCTTAAAAAATCACACTGTGGTATTGCAAAATGTGCCTTAATATTGCAGCATAAAAACCTACATTCCTAGTCCTTTATAGGCTGCAGCACCACGTAAGTAAGTAAACTATCCTTCCACGTTTACAAGTTGTGTACAAGCCTCAATTCTCCGTTGAGAATTAATATTCATTTTCCAACAACTGGCCATTTCATGGTTACAATTTATTTATTATTTTCAAAACTATAGAAAAAAAAAAGC
Organism: Eumerus sabulonum; assembly: GCA_951905685.1. Classification (NCBI taxonomy): domain Eukaryota; kingdom Metazoa; phylum Arthropoda; class Insecta; order Diptera; family Syrphidae; genus Eumerus; species Eumerus sabulonum. The sequence goes on from OX645060.1 coordinate 17,143,400, forward strand.
CGAAAACCAACAAACCAAATTATTTAATTAACTTTTTACAGTTCGAAGGAAGAAGATGTTGAACTCTCGTCGATGTATGGGTAATGATTTCATACCTTTTTCAAAACATTCGCCATTAAGCATTGAGGAGAAGAATCAAAAATAAAAAAATAAAAATAGCACACGCTTCCAGGACATTATATTCATGCATATATGTATGCAAACACGCTTAGGAGTGTATGTGTACATATACATTTTCAAAAAAAAACAAAGCCTTTCATCCAAGAATAAGATACAAGCCAAGGTCGAACACAATCGATCGCAAACTGCTCATAACATTCGCCTACATATGCGCTAAGCTTGAACTCCTAGCACAAGCGAGGCATTTTATTAACTTAAGCCTTTCATCGTTTAGGGCCATAATTGCTGGCGCTAATCCTCACTACAAGTCTGCTTTTAACAGTTCATGTCTTTCTATAAGCTTTTGATATAGTGAGAACGCTCATTCACTTAGGAATTTTCTTTCAGTTTGGCAATATCCGTGGGATCGCTCTATGTCCGCAAATACTTCAAAGAAGACGCCAAGGACATTGCGCTAGAAATGGTGGATGACATCAAGAAGACCTTTGCCAATATACTAGCCAACGTTGACTGGATGGATGAGCAGACTAGAAAATCGGCTCAAGAGAAACTCAACTCGATGACCACACATATCGGTTACCCAGACGAGATTATCGACGACAACAAGTTGGCTGAATACTATCAAAACCTCGAGATCGATTCGAGTAAATACTTTGAGTCGTTCCTGAAAATGAACGTCTTCGGAACGAACAAGTCGTTCAATAAACTGCGTTTGCCGGTTAACAAGACCGATTGGATAAGACACGCTCGACCGGCAGTTGTCAATGCATTCTATTCAGCGCTAGAGAACAGTATCCGTAAGTACGAGTATTAGACATCCTGCTACTATTTCCTTATATCTCTACATAACTTTAATACCGGATAGTGATAGTCATAGATAGATTGCCAGCTAATGATGTGCAGTAATCCCATTTGATGGTTATTTCACAATCCGCACGGGAGAGATAGATGAATATAATTGGTTCCCAACAGCCGGTAATAGCACTGAGTGTAGTGGTCAATAACCTATCTAATCGGATTCGTGCCGAGCGACTTGTGTTTCAATTGCATTTAATCATTTGTTTTGATTAACGAATATTGATGAAGCCAGTGCCAGGCATTAGCCTGCCCGCGAAGTATTGACTAATATGCTTCGACAAGTATGTACGTATTGGTAGTTTATTCGATTTTCTTGTGCAAGAATTTTTTGGATAGAATAGTACGTTAGATACCTCTACGATGTGTTGCTCGATTTTGAAATGTATCGAGACAGGTTTGATCTTCTTCTTCTTCTTTGATAGCGCTACAGTTCGGGATGAACCAGGGCCTCAACCAACAAGCCTCTCCAGCCGGCCCGATCTTTGGCCAGCCGCTTCCAGTGCCGCACGGCCAGTTGGTTGAGGTCCCCTTCCACCTCTGCGCGCCACCTTAAATGCGGTCGTCCTCTGCTGCGTCGTCCCTCGGGCTTGGAGTCGAAGACTCATCGGGCCGAAGCGTTGATGTCCATTCGCTCTACATGGCCTAGCCATCTTAGACGTTGGATCCGAAGACGTCTAACCAGGCCGATGTCGCTGTACAGCCCGTACAGTTCTTGGTTGAATCTCCTCTTCCATTCTCCGTTTACACAAACGGGACCAAAGATTGCACGCAGAATTTTCCTCTCGAAACGTCCAAGAGCCTCTTCATCCGCTTTTGATAACGTCCAAGCCTCAGCGCCGCAGAGGAGGACCGGGATGATTACGGTTTTGTAGAGGGAAACCTTAGTTTTTCGAGAGAGGGCTCTACTACTCAATTGCCTCTTGAGCCCGAAGAAGCAGCGATTGGCAAGAGTTATTCTGCGTTTCATCTCAGCGCTGGTGTCGTTGCTGCTGGTCACTATCGAGCCATGGTAGACGAAGTCCTTGACTACTTCTAAAATATAGCTGCCGAAGGTGACATTCTGACCAAGACATCGACGTTGTGCGTCTTTCTTTGATGACAGCATATATTTGGTCTGGTCCCCATTTACCCTTAGACCCAGTTTAGCCGCTTCTACTTCAATGCTTGCGAACGCCCCATTGACGTCTCGCTTTGTCCGTCCAATAACGTCAATGTCATCTGCGTAGGCAAGCAATTGTGTGGACTTGAAGTAGATCGTACCTCTTGTATTGGCCGCAGAAAAATGGTGCCTGTCGACCTGGAATTCACGGGTCTTCTCCAAGATCTGCCGTACTGTAAATATTTGGTCTATCGTTGATTTTCCTGCCCTGAAAAAACACTGGTAGGAATCTATCAGATTGTCCACGAACGGCTTCAGGCACTTACACAGTACGACAGAGAAGATCTTGTACGCGATGTTCAGGAGGCTTATCCCTCTGTAATTCGCGCAGTCATAGGGGTCTCCATTCTTATGGACCGGGCAAACGATACTGAGATTCCATTCATTGGGCATGCGGTCTTCCGACGATATCTGCAGATGAGTTGGTGCATGTTCCTAACCAGCTCATCGCCAGCTGCTTTAAACAGCTCCGCGGGGAGTGACTTTCTCTCTGTGCCTTTGGACACAGCTCTCCGGAATGACCGGTTCGAGCTGCAAATAACCTTACTCCGCTGTAGTAAACCAACTTACTTTCACTAAATTTCGGATGCCCCTATCTATAGTTAAAATACTGGGTATCTGACAGCCCGTATTTGTTGGTTAATGTAAGAATTGTTAGATGGAGATTTTACTGTCTGTGAAGACGATTTTCCATGTACGTATATCGCTTCTAATATCCTCTTTTCCTTTTTGTTTAGAATTCCCCGCTGGTATTCTTCAGGGAGCTTTCTTCAACGCTCAACGTCCCAAATACATGAACTACGGAGCAATCGGCTACGTTATCGGTCACGAAATCACGCACGGCTTCGACGATCAGGGCAGGCAATTTGACTTGAATGGCAATCTAATCGACTGGTGGCAGGAGGACACAAAACAAGCATATCTAGGCAAGGCCAGGTGCATTATCGAGCAATACGGAAACTTCACTGAGAAAAATACTGGATTGAACATAAGATCACTCATTTTCATCTATCGGAATTCTGTGATCGACGATCATGTTCTCGTTTAGTTGAACGGAATCAATACTCAAGGAGAGAACATTGCCGACAACGGAGGCATCAAGGAATCATACATAGCCTACAGGAAATGGGCACAGAGACATGGCCCCGAACCCAAACTGCCAGGACTGGACTTTACGCCAGAACAAATGTTCTGGATCTCTGCCGCACAGACATGGTGTGCCAAACAACGTAAAGGTGAGCCAAACAACGCGCTCATTAGAGGGGTAAGGCTATCATTGTCTATTTCCAGAATCTCTAAAAATGCGCATCACCACTGGCGTTCACTCACCATCCGAATTCCGAGTTCTTGGCTCGCTTAGTAACATGAAAGATTTTGCCAAAGATTTCCATTGCCCCGAAGGATCACCCATGAATCCCGTACACAAATGTGAAGTTTGGTAGACGTGCCCTGTTGTATTACGTTTTCTTTCCAATTACATGCGAGTTTTAGGTTAACTTTTTGTTTTATTTTTTCTAATTAGCTTATTTTGTAAATAATTTAATTATGTGTAAATAAAAGAATATGAAAATGTTTAATCGAATTATTATAATTAGCGGCATGTTAAGCATCCACGGTGGAAGCTACAGGTTTGTTGTTTCTATCACGAACCTTTTAGTGAGCTTCTAAAGGGCCGCCTGGACAAAGAGGCTAAGCTGCTGCATAGATGGTGGCCGTGGTGCTGTGGTTAACATCATCGACCGTCGAGCGAAAGGTCTATAGTTCAAATTCGTTGCATAGCCCAGAAAAAGCAATTCCCATACGGAAAAAAGTATGCAACACAATTGTGAATGGAAAGCTACCAAACGGACTGCTCCAGGCATAGCACTCATAGTATATGGTCAATTGAAATTCATCCTCTGCGTATGCAATATTAACACCAAAAAGTGCATGCAAGAATTACTGTGAATTATAACCAACGCAAAATCTGGTAGGCTCTCGTCCTATTTAGGACAAACCACCCCTGAGAGTAGTGAACGAACATCTACGACCTGCGCAAAACTCTCCCACAACGCACAACGTTCAAACGTGATAAGGCCTTAGCCTTGAGTCCGGATGTAACTCTAAAAAAAAACAAAAATTGGATGATGCTGTCGATATCGGAATTTAATGAGCTTAACATACGCTGCCGGGGGAGAAGGGAGCGAACAAACAGAGCAAAGAAGTTGATCGCGTTTAACTTGGCGAACGCCAGCTTCGATCTCTGTCGCTGCTCAATCCAAGTTGACACACAGCCTCCGCGTGGCCTCCCCTGGATAGCTATACTGGCACCCGCCAGGTAGTGAACCAATGTGTGCAGCGACCCGACCCTTTGTCCCTGGGGAAAGAGGAACCTGGTCCTCCAGGTTGGGGGGTTGCGCTTAGGGCTAACATCCCTATCGCTTAAAACAAACATTTTGTTCAGAGACAACCAATAGCCTCGGATACGGACGGATTACATGTTGACGATCCCCGCAAACGTCAAAAAGGAAACGAATTTCGGTTCTGCACCTGGAACGTTAGGTCCCTCAACAGGCCAGGTGCAGCCGAACAACTGGCCAACTCTTTGGACTGCTATAAGGCAGACATTACCACGCTCCAAGAAGTGCGATGGGATGGACCAGGCAAAAAGCGGTAAACAACGCCTTTTTGCCTGACAAGCAAAAAGAAGTAAACAACGCTTATTCGGATGCGGATTTGTTGTTCGAGGCAGACTCAGGAAAAAAGTCTTAAGTTTCCAGTATGTTAGCGAAAGCCTCATAACTATCCGCATCAAGGTCAATCTCGGCAGTGTAAGCTTACTATGTGTCCACGCCCCCACAGAGGAGAAAGATGACCGACATAAAGACGACTTCTATGATCTCCTAGGCAGAACGTATGCGCAATGTCTCAGCTATGACACCAAAATCGTTCTAGGAGATTTCAATGCGAAGCTGGGTAAGGAAGCTATCTTTGAACGGGTCATTGGAAAGCACAGCCTACACAACACCACGTCAGAAAACGGACTAAGGCTAGTGGACTTTATGGCGGGACATAGCCTGGAAGTAGCAAGTACACGATTCCCACACCTCAACATCTATAAGGGGACCTGGCGGTCTTTCGATCAATCGACAACCAACCAAATTGATCATATTGCGATCGACGGCAGACACTACTCAAGCATCCTAACGGAGTCAAGTAAGAACACCAAAAATTAACGTCGGAAGTTGCAATCGCAGGAGACCGCCAGAATCTTCGCCGATCAAGTCTCCCTCAAGCTCTCCCAGGTACCGATGCAATCTGCAGAAACCATAGAACAGAAATGGAATCGTTGTCAGAAAGCCATTAGAGAGGACGCCTCAAATATACTCGGTTTCGAGCCACCACCGTCGAGAAACCCCTGGTTTGATGATGAGTGCAGACAGGCCCATGTAGAGAAACAGAAAGCATACATGGCCACATTGCATCGACGAACGAGAGCTGCCCGCGAGCTCTATGAACAGAAAAGGAGGGAGGAGCATGCGCTTCTGAGAAGGAAAAAGAAGGAGCAAGTAGTTAGTTATAGGGGGATCAAGCGCTTTTTGGTATGAAGCGAATCGACCGACACGACATGTATGAAGCGATGGTATGATGCGATGGTATGAAGGGATTTGGTATGAAGCGGTTGAGGCGCTTTTTGGTATGAGGCGATGGTATGAAGCGGTTCAGGCGCTTTTTGGTATGAAGCGGTTCAAGCGCTTTTTGGTATGAAGGGATTCAGGCGCTTTTTTGTATTGTTTATTTAAGTTGTTTTGCATTGCGGTTAGGAAATGTATGGGGATTCAGGCGCTATCTGTGTTGTGGTTTTGTCGCGTGCTGGTTTTGTCGGACGATTTAGTCGCTATCTGTGAAGGTTGTTATAATGCGACGTATTTAGAATAGCAATAGCAATAGAAATGTATATATTGTTACGCATTAGGGAATCGCGCTGTCATCTGTAGTGACTTACATATATATATATATATATATATTTTGCGGTAATATATGGGGGGATTTCTGGCGCTATTTAATTTGTTTATTTAAGTTGATTTTGTGTTTTGGTTAGGAAATGTATGGGGATTCAGTCGCTATCTGTGTTGTAGTTTTGTGTGCGTGCAAGGTCGTTATCATGTGACGTATTTAGAATAGCAATAGATATGTACATATTGTTACGCGCAAAGCGTAACAATGGAAATTTTCAATGGAATGATCCCGAAATCTATACGAGAGAATATATTTTGAAATTGGAAAAAGACGATAAATTTGGTTATGTATTCGAAGCAGATTTAGCCTATCCAATAGATCTTCACGATGTACATAATGATCTTCCGTTTTGCCCCGAAAATATGCTTACGCCGGGAACTAAAATTCCTAAGCTAATTGCCAATAGAATTGGTCGATGTTAAGAAGTATAAACAAACTTACCAAATGAACATATCTTAAATTGTACGGGGAAGGAAAAAAAAAAACGCAGAACATGATTAAACTTGTCCCCCCATGAAATCAGCGAAGCATAGAGAGAGAGAAGAGTTAATCCACACTCGGCACGCTTTGCGTAATAGTGAAACTCGGCACACGCTACTCGGCACGCTTGCCGCGTAACAATATATACATATCTATTGCTCCGGCCATAACATACTACTACGTCACATGATAACGACCTTGCACGCACACAATAAATATACTCACCACAACATAAATAGCGCTTGAATCTTCCTAAATATACTCACCACAACTTAAAAAGCGCTTGAATCCTCCAAAAAATACTCACCACAACTTAAAAAGCGCCTGAATCCTCCAAAACATACTACTGATGTCAATGAGGCGTTTGCGCATATTGAGTTCGAGGCGGCGAAAGTTGGTCTGGCGGTAAACGAGGGCAAAACTAAATATATGCTGTCATCACAAAAGGACGCTTACCACCGACGTCTTGGCCATAACGTTTGTATTGGCAGATATAAGTTCGAGGTAGTTAAGGACTTCGTCTAACTTGCCTTCGCAGTGACCTGGAACAACGACATCAGTTCCGAAATTAAACGCAGAATCACTCTTGCCAATCGCTGTTTCTTTGGGCTCAGGAGTCCATTGAGTAATAGAGCCCTCTCCCGAACGACAAAGTTGACACTATATAAGACCCTTACCATCCCCGTCCTGTTGTACGGCGCAGAAGCATGGACACTATCAAAAGCGGATGAGGAGACCCTTGGTCGGTTCGAGGGAAAGATTTTGCGCGTGATTTTCGGGTCTATAAACGCAAACGAGGGATGAAGAAGAAGATTCAACCACGTACTTCACGGGCTGTACAGCGACGTGAGCCTAGTCAGGCGTCTACGGATTCAACGCCTAAGATGGCTGGGCCATGTAGAGCGAATAGACACCACAGCTCCAGTCCGGAGAGTCCTTGAATCCAATCGCGAGGGACGAAGAAGCAGAGGACGGCCGCCCTTAAGATGGCGCACACAGGTGGAAGTGGACCTCAGCCAACTGGGTGTACGGCAATGGAAAAGGCTAGCGAAAGATCGTGCTAGATGGAGGGGCATGTTGGTTGAGGCCCAGGTTCACCCCGAACTGTAGCGCCCACTAAGAAGAAGAAGAAGGAGAACCGTGTAGGACCGGTGTTATGCTAACAGTCCAGGCGAATATCATCCAAGCAATGCGTGAGCTGCAACCCGAAACCATCAACAAGGTCTTGGAAAATTTACAGAATGCGCTGCTGCGAAACCACGGAGGTGGCCACTTGAACGACATTGTATTTCACAAATTGACGGAAATGCTTTTTCTTATTAATAACACCATAGCACATGGCAAACATTTAATTTTGTTCATTTTGGGCCCACCCTGTGTACAGTTTTAAATTTAACGCGCACAAATCGTCAAAGAAACCTCTTCCGTATCCCTATATATAGAGAAGTGAGTCACGGCCTACGTCATTAAACATTGACAGATGGGTAGCAAACATGGCAGACATGCGCAATGCGTAATCTGTAGTCTTTCATTCGTGCACCAAGCTCGCACTCTACTCTACCTAAAATCCATTGGTGATAGTCGTTAGCCAACCAACTAGCAGAACAACCAATCCGACGCACAATTTAGGTAGATAGCGCGTTAAAATTCATTCGCACGACGACTTCTCCCGTATAGTGTTCGTTTCGGCTCCACTCGCTGGCGGACACGGAAATTCGAAAAGTCTCGCTTCAATTTCGGTTATCTCCAATTAATTCAATCTCGACTTTGATCTCTATCTTCCTGTGCTTCCTGCTTCCTTGCCTCAATTAGTCCTGAGCACACTCATTTCAAGTCCAGTGACTTTGTGGGCTTTTCTGCTTTTTATTTTATTCTCATGTTCTAGCTAATTGTGGATTTATTTGCTTTTTGGATCTACGTTCTATGTTTGTTTAGACGAATTTCGTTTGTTCGAATACATATCCCGGAAAGGGGCGGCAAGTGTGGTGTACTGTGAACGAGTGAAACGTTGACTGACAGATTGTACGTTTAGTGTATGTAGTATGACAAGCATCAAACGCACGGTAATAACGTAAGTGTTCATTTGAATTTTGCCTTTTTTATAAACTTTTTTTGTTTTTTTTTTCTTTTAAAACTTTTTAACATTCGTACCCAACGGAACTTGTTGAAGTGGGTCTTTAACACCTCAATGTGGACGTTATGACACTTCAACTAACCGGCCATTGGGCATTCGTAAAATATGAAAAAGGCCGGCCAAGTGCGCGTCGGACTCGCGCACGAAGAGTTCCGTACCATCTGTATATAAAAATATGAAAGAGACGTTCTATGTTACCCCATCAGTGATCACATTAAAACGGCTAATCCGTTTGAAATGATTTTTTGCATCATGACAGATCTCGGTTGCAGGCAGGTTATAGGCGTATTACTTTGATGATCGAAAATCTGCATGATGAGATGGTTGATCATCAAAGTGTCCATTGAATTCAAATCAATTTTCTTACTTGACAGCAAGGATGTGAAAAGGTGAATAACAATAAGGGGAAATATGGGAAAAAGGTGTGCAGCTAGGAGTAATATATCAAGGACACAATAGGGATCAATGCTTGGAAGTGTTTTATTGGTTGTGGGATATGGTCGAAAGTTAATTTCACAACAATTGAATTTGTTGCAACATTTGAGGGAATAGCAATTGTACGAAAGGGTTTGTAGCAAGGATTAACTCAGCAGTGACACAATAGGGATCATCAAAGCTTATAGGGTATTTATTACTGGTTGTCCGTAATTATCGACGATGTAACAGAATTCAGTCCACCCGACCTAGACGAAGTCAAAATAGCGATATCAAGACTTAAGTCTAATAAAGCCGCGGGCGCAGACGGTCTGTCTCAGTGAGACGCCTACCTGTGCTCATGTTGCGAGGAGGAGAATGTCACTGCAGAGCATTTCCTCTGTGATTCTCTCGCCTTTGCTCGCGTACGGTGGCGCACCCTTGGAGCCGACGTGGTGTGTGCCGAATCTCTTAGCTCTACATCACTGAAGCTCCTTCAAATTTTTCTTTGGAAAACGGAGAAAATACAGTAATGTAAGATGTCTGACTGGAGTACAATGGACCAGTGATTGCATCTGAGTGCTCCAGCGGATAGCAGAAGCCTTCAACAAAAAAAAAAAAACAAAAAAACAAAAAAAGCTCTCTACGTGCAGTTGACTTGAAGCCAGATTGTGTGTTGCGAATTGTGGTTGCGTGCGTCTGACACATTATATCGTACGTCGGTACCAAGCCTGTCAAAAGTCGGCGCGCGAGTTACGACGAGCACGTCTCAACCCGTCGCCCCCTAACCGGCCAACAACCAAACTTCCCGCTGCCTCATCAAAGATAGTGACCTGAATCCAGCTACATTCCCGCAGACGAATACGGACAATACTCTTAAAAGTATTTAGTACAAATATACACCATAAAAAGATAAAATCCGAAGACACAGAACAAGGTCATAAAATGTCATTGCACAGACGACCCAAAGAGCGGATTAAACAGCGTCTAGGTCACATCCGTTCTTTGTGTCGACTGTGCAAACCAAAGGAAACAAATGTTTATAAAAGCAATATGTACAAGGAAAATAGAACTCACTCTCGATCGAGAAACGAAGTAAAAGGGACGTATTTTATTTAATTTTATTCCCTTTCTTACAATAAACAATCATAACTGGCGCAGTCGTGCGGCGTGGTGCCCAGTTAAGTTCGCGGTTATTACAAAAAAAAAAATAAAAAACAAGTAAAGTTAATTGTGCTGTGCGACAAAAATAAACTAAATCAAGTGCAAATATATAGTTGTTATACGTACAGAAACAAAAAAAAAAAAAAAAAACAAAAAGGGAAGAAAACCCTCAATAAAGTGCATATAGTGTATGTGAAAATAGTTAAATAAAAATCAGAATATACACGAAAATAACAAAGAGAAAAATACGAGAGACATAAGAAATACATATAGTACGCGAACTGAACTGCCACCACGGAACCTCAAGTACTCCAAACGAACCCCGATCGTGCTTCTACCAACTATCTTTGGGTGCATGCTGTACATGTAAGCAACTGTATACATATAACAAAAAAAAGCTATTAATAAATAATAAAATAAAATAATCTCTATATAGTAAATTACCCTTATATATGTATGTACATTTAATCCAAAAACAAAAAAAAAGGGCTTTTACGAGTAAAATTGACTGGGAAATTTTCCCAACCACTTCTCTCCCCTACTTCCCTACCTAGACAATCAAATGCCAAACCCCACTAAAAAACAAGAACATACGAACAGACCCTTTCCATACCGACTAAGGAATATATTTAAAAAACTACTCTCGATTCCAGAAAATATCCTAATTGAAACCCCTCTTGAGACCTCCTTTGAAAATTCTGACTCTAATTCCTGACTCCCGACCAATCCCCCAGAAACCCTGCCATGAACCACACAGATATTTTTAACTCTCTAAGGATTCCCGACGCAATCAAGGACCTGCCTAAGTTCGACGGGAATCCAAGACTGCTATATGAATTTCTCAACAACGTTGAGGAAATTCTGCTATATATACGTGGAACAGATAACACCCCTTATGGACAAATCCTCCTAAGGGCAATTAGAAATAAAATTGAGGGCCAAGCTAACGAGGTGCTGAACATGTACGGCACTCCACTCGTATGGGATGAGATCAAGAAGAATCTCGTCCTTCATTACTCAGACAAAAGGACAGAGACGTCTCTGATAAGAGACCTACATAATTTAAAACAATACGGAAACTCGATTGAGTTGTTCTACGGAGAGGTGGTTGAGATCCAATCAGCTCTCTGTAATAATATACTCATTCACGAGACTGACGCTGGGGTCATCAAGGCTAAGAAAGATCTATATGCCGAAATGTGCCTCAACTCATTTTTGGGTGGCCTTAAGGAACCGCTAGGCTCTAGGGATAGAACGATGCAGCCAAACTCTTTGGCAACAGCATTTAGCTATTGCATCAAAGAGCAGAATATTTCCTACCAGAAATATTCAGTAAACCCCAAACCTACATACAGCAATTCCTTTAGACCTCAGACGCAAAATAACTTCTCTCGAAATAATTACCAGAACCCTTGGAAACGGTTCCCCAACCCACCAGCACCGTCAAACCCAAGATCGACACCATTCAAAGAAAGGGAAGGTCAATATCGACAACAGCACACGGCCCACCCTTACTCAAATTTTAGAAAGAACACGAGCACCCCATCTAACACTTTCAGACAAACACAACAAGGCCCGACACCCGACAACTCAAATTCAACGACATTCTCCCGTAACCGTCCCAACCCAAGTGTTCAGACTCGGGACTCTAACTTCAATTTCCTAGAATCAGGAAATACACACACAGATTTTACTCAACAGGTAGACCATCCACACAATCCTAACCTTACAAATATTCTAGACAATGGAAATTTTTTCAATCCTGCCTCCAAGACCCGACAGGATACTTAGACCCGAAAACTCACCCAACAACACTCCCTTTCATCAACATTTCTTCACCTTTCGGTAGATCTCTCAGATTTCTGCTTGACACCGGAGCTTCAACCTCATTTATCAACCCAGAATACATCCCTCATAATAAACAAATTAGTTGCAGACCTGTCCACATCACAACCGTTTTTAAGAGATACCAACTATCCAAACAAGTAAATTTACCCTTTTTCGTAGAATTCAACCAAACCGGTACCTTAAGATTCCTCATATTTCAATTCCACAATTTCTTCGATGGCTTGCTAGCGTTAGATGCACTAATGGCACTTGGAGCCAAAATCGACCTCGAAAATTAAGTCCTAATTACCAAAAATTCCACTTTAACTATTAACATAAGGCCTAACTACTCTTCCGGGAAGCTAACAGTTCCTGCTAAAAGCAAAATCCTAGCCAAAGTTCCTATTAACCAAACGAATGGCAGTGTATTAATCGATTCCATTAGCCTTAAACCCAATCTATATATAACAGAGGGTCTTTACGACGTCGAAAACGGATATAGCAGCGTAGAAATTGTAAATCACGCAGAAATCGAACAATCCATTATATTAGAAGAACCCTTGAACACTACACACTACAAATCTGAACATTTTTTCGAAATCCATAACTTCAACGAAGAAAGGAACGCAGCCTTACCCCCAAAGGACGTGGCTAACCTTATTCGTACCGACCATTTAAATACAGAAGAACGTAAAGGTATCTTGAAGATATGTAAGGCTTACAGCGATATAATCTACATAGAAAGTGAACAATTAACATTCACAAATCAAATAAAACACCAAGTAAATACTACAGATGACGCTCCAATTTATACGAGGTCCTACAGGTACCCATACATACACAAGGAAGAAGTTCACAAACAAATTTCGAAAATGCTGGAACAGGGTATAATACGGCACAGGGTATAATACTCTCCATGGAGTTCTCCCGTCTGGATCATCCCCAAACAACAAGACGCCAGCAGACAACAAAAATGGAGACTGGTTATCGATTTTAGGAAACTAAATGAGAAAACCATAACTGACCGATACCCGTTACCCAATATAAACGAAATATTGGACAAACTCGGTAAATGCCTGTACTTTACCACCCTCGACCTAGCAAGTGGGTTCCATCAAATCGAGATGGATCCTAAACACATCAAGAAAACTGCGTTTACAGTCGAGGGGGGGCACTACGAATTCCTAAGAATGCCCTTCGGGTTAAAGAACGCACCATCTACGTTCCAAAGGGTAATGGATAACGTACTGAAGGAGTTGATAGGGAAAATATGCCTCGTCTATCTAGATGACGTTATTATCTATTCAACATCACTCCAGGAACACCTCGAATCCATCAAACGAGTCTTTGACAAACTACGAGAATCTAATCTCAAAATCCAGATGAACAAATGCGAATTTTTGCACAAGGAGATCGCTTTCCTGGGACACATAATAACCCCTGAAGGCATCAAGCCAAATCCCGCGAAAATACAAGCCATCAAGGATTTCCCTACCCCCAGAACTCGTACGGAAATTAAAGCGTTCCTGGGCCTAATAGGGTATTACAGGAAATTCATCAGGGACCTCGCTAGACTAACAAGACCACTAACAAAATGCCTAAAGAAGGGAGCGCAAATTGAAACAGATGAAGATTACATCGAAGCCTTTGAGACCTGCAAGAATCCCTTAATCAATGACCCAATTCTACAACACCCAGACTTCAGTAAGCCCTTCGTCCTAACAACCGACGCGAGCAACTTCGCACTAGGGGCCGTTCTGTCACAAGGTCGCATAGGAAGCGACAAGCCAATTTGTTTCGCCAGCCAAACTCTCTCTAGTAGTGAATGTAACTATTCCACTATAGAGAAGGAACTTCTGGCGATCATCTGGGCAACGCGATACTTTCGACCGTATCTATTTGGAAGAAAATTTCAAATAGTAACAGACCACAAACCTCTAACATACCTAATGAGTTTAAGAGAACCAAACTCAAGACTCATAAGGTGGCGTCTAAAACTAGAGGAATTCGACTACGAAGTCATTTATAAAAAGGGCAAGGCAAACACCAACGCCGATGCACTAAGTCGAATAAAAATCCAAAACCCAGAAAATGAGAAGGAGCTATTCAACAACGACGACGACACTAATACCGTCCATAGCGCCCAAGAAAATTCAAACGACCACATACCCATTTCCGAGAAAACCTTAAACGAATACAACATCCAAATTATCCTAGAAAGAAGTTCCACAGGAAGCCAAATGACGGTAGAAAACATATTCAAGAATAAACAACGTAGAATAATACGCAGAGAAACATATGATGAAAGTACAGTGACCGACATTTTTAAAAAATTCCTTCCATCAAATAAACTTAGCGCTATATTTACTTCAGATGAAATTTTCCCAATAATTCAATCCACATTTTCGAAATGTTTTTCACAAAGCAAGCTATTCCGCATTGTACGTTGTTCAGAAATCCTAATCGATGTCAGGCAAGACGACGAACAGGAAAAACTAATACGCGACTATCATGAACAATCTAACCACAGGGGTATAAACGAAACACACCTCCACTTGAAACGGGAATTCTTCTTCCCAAACATGAAAAACAAAATAACGAAAACACTGAACAATTGCGATAAATGCAAAATATTCAAATACGACAGGAACCCTCCAAAACCACAATATACGAAGCCAGAAATCCCCCTTAAACCTCTCGAAATCCTTCACATGGACATCTATAGTATAAACTATAACCAAGTCCTCACCATAATCGATAAATTCTCCCGTTTCGCTAGCGGATACACTTTAACGTGTAGAAGCAGCATAACTATCCTTAAATCTCTAAAAAAATTCATCTCCCTATTTGGTATCCCGAAGAAAATCGTTTGTGATCAGGGTTTCGAATTCGTCGCTAACATTTTCCAAGACTTCTGTAAGCAACATAGAATATCCCTACACTTTACGTCGCATCAACAAACAAGTAGTAACTCCCCAGTCGAGAGACTCCATTCCACTTTAACGGAAATCTATAGGTTAATCTTGTCGAAGAGAAAAGAACAGAAACTTAGTACCGACCATGACGAAATTCTAGCAGAAGCCTTTATAACGTATAATAATGCCATCCATTCAATTACCAAGCATACTCCCTACGAACTGTTTTTCGGACGACCATACAGGTTCAGCAAAACGTTAGATTACTCCAACGAACATGAATATCTGTCTAAATTAAATTAATTCCTCGAAAAACTATATCCCCAAGTCCAAGAGAAGGTCAATGATATTACTGAATCGAGAATCAAAAAATTAAACCTATCTAGGGAAGAACCAGAACAGATTGCCGATAACGAAACTGTCTTTAGAAAAGAAGTTAGTCGAAATAAACTCACCCCCAGATTCTCAAAACATACTGCAAGCAAGAACAATAAAATCACTATATTAACGAAACAAAACAAAAAAATACATAAAAGCAAATTAAGGCGAACAAAAAAAACAAAATAAATTTTGTTTTTTTTTGAATGAATATGTAATCAGGGAATATGGTTAGCATTATTCAACAAAAAAAAAAAAAAAAAAAAAAAAACAAAAAAGGCTTTTGTATCCTGTGCATTCTGCGATCCCTACTGCTGGGCACTCCAGACAATGTGTACAATACATGCATTATAGAATAAATGCAACTACGATAGCAAACAAAAAAAAAAAAAAAAAAAAACTGAATATAGATATATACATATATACTCATATAACACTTAAATACATTCACTGCATATGAATGTAAACATGGTAGCAGAATCAATGCATATGATTCAGAGGCTACCCTTTAACTATAAGATAATATAAGATAGCTTTAAGATAACCCTAGTTTTAGATAGGAAATAAGCAATAGTATAACACATCAATTTTACCACTACTACTATACTATAATACATAAACTTACAATATACAACCAAGAACATATCTGCTACAAATGAATGGGATTAGTATATGTAATCACGGAATATGATTTTATTACCTATCCATTCATTAGCGGAAACAAAATGTCTATATACTTCATTGCCACCAAAAACCAAATAAAAAAAAAATAATAATAATAATACAAACAACATCTACTGAACAAAAATACGAATTTCTGAGCTTGCAGACATGTTACAACAATAACAATATTATATTTAAAACACGCATACCGATCTTATCACCCCTCACATCCTTCTTTTATCATATTATCCCACTCCCTATCAATAATACAAAGCGCATAATAACAAAACCCTACATAAGCATTAACGAAAAAAAAGCATACAGTGCTTTAATGCACCTTGCCCCCAAATAGAAGGATCATATTAATGTACGAGACCAATCATCCAAGAAGACATCACAAACTCGCATACTGTATCGGCAAATTGATGGCAAACGAAGCGGCTAACTGCTCTTTTAGCGATGTTGGGAGGACCGAGGAAATCTTGCAACCAGGATCCAATTTTATCCTATTTATTAATTCTCCAAAAATACTAATAAATTCCACTTGCAGTACTAAAGCCACATCTATAGAAGGTACAGGACTCCTTCAATTCCAAAACTGCTCCAACAAAGTGAATGGTGTTTCCTACGATGACGACCCAAATGCCTACTGGGACGAAGTCCATATTCCACCAAGACCGGACAGCATCATTGAGCCAAATTCTACCAACGAAGTCCTTAGCATGGAAAAACTGAAGGAGTACAACTACCAAACAAATGCCCAACTCACCAGCCTGGACACTAAAACTGAAATACTACATCACGTTACGACATCAACGGCCATAACACTCATCATCATCACCATCATCATAGCAGTCTTCATCATCAAATCCAACCGAAGGAAGCTCTATATCACCCCAACTCCAAAACCGGCCCTACAACCCTTCGCTTCAGCCCCAACGACATCATTGAGGCCTTCGCTCTACTCTAAGGGGGGAGGAGTTACGACGAGCACGTCTCAACCCGTCACCCCCTAACCGGCCAACAACCAAACTTCCCGCTGCCTCATCAAAGATAGTGACCTGAATCCAGCTACATTCCCGCAGACGAATACGGACAATACTCTTAAAAGTATTTAGTACAAATATACACCATAAAAAGATAAAATCCGAAGACACAGAACAAGGTCATAAAATGTCATTGCACAGACGACCCAAAGAGCGGATTAAACAGCGTCTAGGTCACATCCGTTCTTTGTGTCGACTGTGCAAACCAAAGGAAACAAATGTTTATAAAAGCAATATGTACAAGGAAAATAGAACTCACTCTCGATCGAGAAACGAAGTAAAAGGGACGTATTTTATTTAATTTTATTCCCTTTCTTACAATAAACAATCATAACTGGCGCGCAAGCCTGTATGTGTTTCTAACTTAACTACTGCGCCACGGCGCCCCCATTTGCACGTTTCGTAATTTTAATGATATTTGAATTTATTTTATCCTTTTAGTCCTTTCTAGCAAATCGCGGTAAAAACTACTTAGGATTTTCACTCTTGACTTATTAGACGATAAGTACAAAAAATTTTAAGAAAATCGGAGGTGAGTCTTTTCGGAACTGCACCCAAAATACGAGTAATTCCAATAAACGCCATAAATGTCGTAAAAAGGTCATTTCGCGTGTCATCTTACAATTCCATTTTTTTGTCTGAAAATAAACCAGATGCTGGACGATGTTGAATATACTATCATGCGAATCGCGTGCTGATGAAAGCAGTTGGATTTGGAGTTGGAGTTGGACAGTGGAACGACATCTGTTTAAACACATAACTTCACGTACAGAGAAAACAGTGTTAGCTGGAGGAAAGTATATAATATCTGAAGCTATTGGTGATCTCATGGTGATAACAACAACACGTCATTTACACTTGAAACATATGTGTATGTATGTACCAACACTGAAGTACGATTGTTTGTCGAACAGTAAAGCTGTGCAAATATAACAGGGCATGCATTAATAACGGATCAATTCGGTGCTAAGATCTTTCACACCAAGATACATATGTATCTTATGGGTGAAACGCTTAACGCATGCATACATTTTGATTTCAGATAAATTAATTTAAAATTTAATCTAGAAACATACAAGGTTCGATGGAAAAGGACTAAAGGGTAGCTTCTATCCGACGGATGCTGGCCTGCTAAAAAGCGAGAAGTGCCACGGCAGACGAACACCTGTTAGGAAGTCCCATCCCCACCTCCTCGTGGTGCCAACTGGACATTTCCTATGGAAATTACAGACGGGGAAGGGCGAATGGCGAGCTTCCTGCGCCGAAAAAGTCGGTTGGGCTACGGCCTAGGAAGCCGTAACCGTAAAAAAACTACAAACTCCGAAACAACCACAAGCCTCGGATAAAGGGGACCGGATAAATGTTGATGACCCTGCAAAAAACGAAAAAAGGACAATGATCTTCGGCTCTGTACGTGGAATGTTAGGTCCCTATACAGACCACGTGCAGCCGAACAACTTGCAGATGCCCTAGACCGCTATAAAGCAGACCTAACCACCATCCAGAAAATGCTACCGAATGAAGCGGGTATAAAGCGGATGAAAAACTGCGACATCTGCTACGGCGACCGCTATGGGGAGAGAGGACAACTATTGTTCGGATACGGATTTGTTGTTCGAGGTTAACTAAGGCAAAAAGTCCTAAGTCCAAGGCTAAAAACTGTTAACATCAGCCTCATCTGCGTTCACGCCCCCACGGAAGGCAAGGATGACTCCACCAAAGATAAGTTCTTCGATCTCCTAGACAGAACGTATGCCCAATGTCCCAGCTATGACATCAAAATTGTAATAGGAGACCTCAATGCTACGCTGGGTAAGGAAAGCATCTTTGAACGAGTCATCGGCAAACATAGCCTACACGCCGACATATACGATAACGGACACAGGTTGATTGATCTTACTTCCCGCACCTCGATATACACAAAGACACCTGGTGGTGACCAGATCAATCAACAACTAACCAGATTGATCTCATCGCGATCGACGTCAGACACTCCTCCACTATTTTTGATGTTCGAATTTTCCGAGAACCACTAAATTGTAATAGCCAGGATGCGATTATCACGAAAGCAGCGGAGTAGAGGAAGAATACGAGTAAGAAGACGATCGCGTCTTACTTAAGCTCTCCAATACACCTCAACCCTCCACGGTATCAATAGAACAGCAGTGGAACCTTTGCAAAAAAGCTCTGAAAAGCACTGGATCTGAAGTTTTGGGCTTCAAGGCTCCACCACGAAGAAGCACCGGGTTCGATGACGAGTGCAGGGGGATTCACATACCGAAGCAGGATGGATATAAAGCCTCGCTGCATAGAAGAACAAGAGTAGTTCGTGAGCTCTACGAGTTAAAAAGAAGGGAGGAGCATAAGCTTCTCAGGAGAAAGAAGAAAGAGCACGAGAAGCGCGCGATTGAGGATTTGGGGAGGTGTTACTGCAGGCGTGGCATTCGAAAGTTATAAAGCCAGAAGGGAAGCTTGCAGGGATGAGAATGGACAAGTAGTAGTAGAATCACAGTCGATGCTGAGAATATGGAAAAACTACTTCTGCAGATTGTACAAAGGCGATGTTAGTCAATATACTGCTGTCAGGCAGAATGATCCGTTTCTTATCGACGAAGACCGCAGAGAATTCTGTCCCCCTGACCTCGGCGAAGTTAAGATTGCCATATCGAAGCTCAAATCCAATAAAGCTGCTGGCGCAGACGGACTGTCCGCTGAGCTCTTCAAGGCAGCTGGGGATGACCTGGTTGGGAGCATGCACCAGCTCATCTGTAAGACATGGTCAAAGGAAAGCCCAAGGAATGGAGTCTCAGCATCGTATGCCCGATCCACAAGAAAGGAGGCCCCTCTGACTGCGCCAACTACAGAGGAATAAGTCTTCTTAACATCGCTTACAAAATCCTCTCTGCTTTTGTAAATAAGGTGATAGGTCCTTATTAATACGGAGATCAGGGAAGTCCACCTTGAACCAAATCTTCACACTACGGCAGATCCAGGAAGAAACCAATGAATTTCTAGTCTCACCACTTATTTGTGGATTTCAAAGTCGCATACGACAGCGTAATTATACACGAGCTATACAACGCTATATCTACCTTTGACATACCTGCTAAACTCGTCAGACTATGCAGGATGACTTTGGAGAATGCTCGCTGCTCCATCCGAATCGGTGAACACCTTACCGATAGTTTTGATGTTAAAAAAGGATTTTTACGCAGGGCGATGCACTGTCGTGTGATTTCTTCAACATCATATTGGAAATGATTGGCCAATACAAGAGGCACAATCTATCTCAAATCCTCGCAACTCCTTGCATACGCCGACGATATTGACATAATAGGTAGAGCACAGCGAGATGTCAATGAGGCGTTTGCGAGTATTGAGTTTGAGGCGGCGAAAGTTGGTCTGGCGGTAAACGAGGGCAAAACTAAATATATGCTGTCATCAAAGAAGGACGCTCACCACCGACGTCTTGGCCATAACGTTTGTATTGGCAGATATAAGTTCGAGGTAGTTAAGGACTTTGTCTAACTTGGCTCCGCAGTGACCTGGAACAACGACATCAGCTCCGAAATCAAACGCAGGGGCACTCTTGCCAATCGCTGTTTCTTTGGGCTCAGGAGGCAACTGAGTAATAGAGCCCTCTCGCGAACGACAAAGTTGACTCTAAATAAGACCCTTATCATCCCGGTCCTGTTGTACGGCGCAAAAGCATGGACACTATCAAAAGCGGATGAGGAGGCCCTTGGGCGGTTCGAGAAAAAGATTTTGCGCGTGATTTTCGGGCCTATAAACGCAGACGGGGGATAAAGGAAAAGATTCAACCACGAACTTTACGGGCTGTACAGCGACATGAGTCTAGTCAGGTGTCTGCGGATTCCACGCCTAAGATGGCTGGGCCGTGTAGAGCGAATAGACACCATAGCTCCAGCCCGAAGAGTCTTTGAATCCAACCCCGAGGGACGAAGAAGCAGAGAACGGCCGCACTTAAGATGGCGCACACAGGTTGAAGGGGACCTCAGCCAACTGGGTGTACGGCAATGGAAAAGGCTAGCAAAAGATCGTGCTAGTTGGCCCAGGTTCACCACGAAATGTAGCGTCGGTTAAGAAGAAGAGTGTGGGCCATATTTTTTTTTTAAATCACAGATTATTTTGACCCTAACAGCTGTTTCCAGCTCGAAATCATTGACAGAAAATCAGTATCATAACTCCGCGGAACGAAATGAGTCGCCTTACGCTTGAACAACCTTGGGAACTATTGAAAACTTATTTCCAAAGTGAGTGCTGTGTAGCTCAAACAGTGCGTTTTTTGAAAAGATATTTTGGCCGAAATGAAGCAACCACCGCGACTGCTGTACGCAAGTTTGTGCAAAAAGTTCGTAAGACTGGTATGCTAATGGACAACACTCATGGTTTCCGTCGTCGAACGGTGCGCACAGATGAGAATGTGGCTGCTATGGGCGAGAGTGTGAGACTCAATTCATGAGCATCAACTCGCCATCGATCTCAACAGTTCAACATTTCACACACTTGCCTGAGGAGAGTTCTGCACAAAGATCTGCCCCAAGATCTCGCTTACAAGGACCAATTGACTCAGCAATTGAAGACGCGCGACCGTCCGCTTCGTTATCGCTTCGCAATTTGGGCCTTAGAGCCGCTTGAATTGGACAACGATTTTGGGCGAAAAATCGTCTTTTCTGACGAGGCGCATTTTCATCTCGGCGGCTACGTTATCGAACAAAATTACCGCATCTGGGGCTCGGACAAACTCTGCAAAGGGAGACTAGAAGAAATATCAGACGTCAATAAGGTGATCCTCTGCTGGGTACCAGGTTATGTGAATATTTCCGGAAATAAGAAGGCGGACGAGCTAGCTAAATTAGGATCAGGCGCAAACTCCGCGCAGATTGCAACTGAAGCTAAAACGCCACTCAGTACACTCTATAGGTAAATAGAGGCGAGGCTAATAGTGAAGGCCAATAAGCGATGGCATCAGTAAGGTACAGGTGCAACGGCAAGACCAACTTGGCCCGTCTATTATAAGAAAAGGACAGAAAGTCTGCTAAAAGTGAGCCGTGGGAATATTCGATTGGCAGTCGGTGCCCTCGGGAGGGAGGGAGCGAGCAAACAGAGCAGAGAAGTTGGTCGCGTTTAACATGGCAAACGCCAGCTTCGATCTCTGTCCCTGCTCAATCCAAGTTGACACACAGCCTCCGCGTGGCCCCCCTGGATAGCTACCCTGGCACCCGCCAGGTAGTGAACCAATGTGTGCAGCGACCCAACCCTTGTTCCAGGGGAAAGAGGAACCTGGCCCTCCAGGTTGGGGGTTGTGCTTAAGGGTAACATCCCTATCACGTTCCGAAACGACAACAAGCCTCGGATACGGACGGATACAAAGCGGACGACCCCTGCAAACAACTAACGGACTTGACAGTCTGCACCTGGAATGTGAGGTCCCTTAACAGACCGGGTGCAGGCGATCAATTGGAGCAAACCCTCAACTGCTATAAAGCAGATATACCCGCACTCCAAGAAGTGCGATGGGATGGACCAGGCAAAAAACGGATGAAAAACTGCGACATCTACTACGGGAACTGCTACAGGGAGAACAAACAGCGCCTATTCGGGTGCGGATTCGTTATTAGAGGAAGACTCCGACAAAAAGTCTTAAGCTTCCGAGATGTAAGCGAACGCCTCATAACAATCCACATCAAAGCTAAATTTGGAAACATTAGCTTAATATGCGCTCACGCCCCAACGGAAGAAAAGGACGATCGACTCAAAGAAGAATTCTACGATCTCCTAGACAGAACATATGCCCAATGTCCCAGCTACGACACAAAAATAGTCCTAGGAGATTTTAATGCAAAACTGGGCAAGGAGGACATATTTGAGTCGATCATAGGAAAGCATAGCCTCCATAACACCACATCCGACAACGGATTAAGGCTAATCGATTTCCTAGCGGGGCGTAACCTCCTTGTAGCAAGCACGCGATTCCCCCATCTCAACATCCACAAGGGTACCTGGCGGTCTTGTGATCAATCGACCACCAACCAGATTGATCATATTGCGATCGACGCCAGACACTCCTCCTATATTCTCGACGTACGAACCTTCCGAGGGGCCAACAACGACTCGGACCACTACCTTGTTGTAGTCAAGGTACGAATGAGGATATCAAGAATGCTTAGGAGTCGAGCAGGACAACGTAAGTTTGACGTTGGAAAGCTACAATCGCAAGAGACTGCCAGAATCTTTGCCGATCGTGTCTCCTCAAAGCTCTCTCAAAATCCGCCCACAGCAGCACAAACAATAGAGCAGGAATGGGCTCAATGCCAGAGCGCCGTCAGAGATGCTGCCTCAGAGGTGCTGGGTTTCAAACAGCCACCACCTAGAAACCCCTGGTTCGATGAACAATGCGAACAGGCCCATGCAGCAAAACAAGAGGCATATAGGGCCATGCTGCAACGACGGACGAGAGCTGCTCGCGAAATCTATGAGCAGAAGAGAAGAGAGGAACACACGCTTTTCAGAAGAAAGAAGAGAGAGCACGGAAAGCGTGAGATCGAGGAGATGGAGAGATGACGCCCGTAAGTTTTACAATAAGGTAAACATGCCATGGCTACAAAGTCAGAGTGGCGGCCTGCAGGGATGAAAATGGAGAACTGGTAGTAGAGTCGCAGTCGATGCTGAGGATTTGGAAAGACCACTTCTGCAGACTGTATAACGGCGATGATAGACAAGATACCGCTGTCAGGCAGAACGAGCCATTCGTAATGGTCGATTATGTAACAAAACTCAGTCCACCCGACCTAGACGAAGTCAAAATAGCGATATCATGACTTAAGTCTAATAAAGCCGCGGGCGCAGACGGCCTGTCTGCTGAGCTTCTTAAGGCGGCTGGAGATGAGCTGGTAAGGTGCGTGCACCATCTCATTTGCAAGGTATGGTCGGAGGAAAGCATGCCCGACGAATGGAATCTCAACATCGTTTGCCCGGTCCACAAGAAAGGAGACCCCTATAACTGCGCCAACTATAGGGGAATAAGTCTCCATAACATCGCATATAAGATCTTCTCTGCCGTATTGTGTGAACGCCTGAAACCATTTGCGGATAACCTGATCGGCTCTTATCAGTGTGGTTTCAGGCCAGGTAAATCCACAATAGACCAAATATTTACGCTACGGCAGATCTTGGAGAAGATTTCAAGGCTGCATATGACAGCGTGTATAGAGATGAGCTATACAACGCCATGTCTAGTTTTAACATCCATGCCAAACTCGTCCGACTGTGCAGGATGGCAGTGGAGAATTCTCACTGCTCCAATAAGGTCGGTAATGAGCAAGTCGAGACCTTTGATGTTAAAAAAGGATTTAGGCAGGGTGACGCGCTGTTATACAACTTTTTCAACATCGTGCTTGAAAAGATCGTGCAAGAATCACTGGCCAACACAAGAGGTACGATTTATTTCAAGTCTACGCAATTGCTTGCGTACGCCGACGACATTGACGTGATTGGGCGACCACAGCAAGACGTCAATGAGGCCTTTTGTAAGCATTGAGGTAGAAGCGGCTAAGATGGGTCTTAAGGTTAACCGACGGACACAGCGAGACGTCAATGAGGCCTTTGTAAGCATTGAGGTAGAGGCGGCTAAGATGGGTCTTGAGGTTAATGAGGGTAAAACTGCTTTCAACTAAAAGAGACGGACAAAACCGACGTATTGGCCAGAACGTCACCATGGGCGGATATAACTTTGAAGTGGTCAAGGCATTCGTCTACCTTGGCTCACTGATGACCAGCGACAACAACACCAGCGCTGAGATAAAACGCAGAATCACTCTTGCCAACCGCTGTTTCTTTGGGCTCAATAGGCAATTGAGAAGTAGAGCCCTCTCTCGGAAAACCAAGGTGACACTGTATAAGACCTTAATCATCCCAGTCCTCAAAAGCGGATGAAGGAGCCCTTGGTCGTTTCGAGAGGAAAATTCTGCGCACTATCTACGGTCTCGTTTGTTCAAAAGGTGTATGGAGGAGAAGATTTAACGAAGAACTGTACGGGTTGTACAGCGACATCGGCCCGGTACGACGTCTACGTATACAGCGTCTAAGATGGCTAGGCCATGTGGAGCGCATGGAAAATACAGCTCCGACCCGAAGAGTCTTCGAATCCACTCCGGAAGAAAGGCGTGGCAGAGGACAGCCGCATCAACGGTGGCGCACGCAGGTGGAAGGGGACCTTAACCAACTGGGCGTGCGGCGCTGGAAGCATCTGGCACATGATAAAACTCCAATCCATTGAGGCGACCTACCTCCAATGGAATGAGAGTAAAATCGGCTTTATCACCAAAGAACTCTGGCCTAAATTAAACCTAGGACGAACCAGGGACCTAGTGGCAACCAAAAGGGCAACCTTAAGTACTCTGGTGGGTGTCATTACAGGTCACTGCATCATTGGGAAACACGCCGCCAGACTAGGACTACCCTCCAACGACTTCTGTCGCGGCTGCATGGACGAGGAGGAAGAGGAATCAATACATCTCCTCCTCTGCTCATGCCCCTCTTTTGCGAATCGCAGGAGGATCTACCTCGGCGCGCCCTTCTATGATAATCCAAGTGAGCTAGCAGAAAAATAAAAGCTCAATTCCATCGCCTCATCGGAAGCACCGGTTGGTTCTCTGGTAGCGGATCTGGGTAGCACGATCCATGTGGTATCACAATGGGCCGACTTCGGCCTACGAGTGGCTTATGCCAACCACATTAACCTAACCTAACCTTGTAAATGTAGATTAATAGAAAATGGCAAGTATTGGTTCATCAATTTAAAGACCAAATTCTTGACAAATCACACGATTAAAGGAAGAAACCAGGGCTACTCAAAGTCACCAAAAACTGCCAAAGATAGGATAACTGTTTTAGGACTTTGTATGCGAATTAGTAGACTTACTTATCAGGCCAGCGATCCATGGAGGATCTGAGCCTGAGCTATAGCTGCCTTCTATCCTTGTCAAGGCCAAGATGTCTTAAATCCGCGATTACTTGGTCCTTATACCGGATGTTCGGTCTTCCTCTTCTCCTCGAACCAGGAGGCTCGGAGTCGAAGACCCTCTTAGCTGGAACGTTGATGTCCATGCGCTCGATGTGGCCGAGCCAGTGTAGTCGGCGATCACTTATATGTTTAAAGTCGATGACCTTCGACCTTAACCGCTTTCCCACGACAAATCCGCATCCCAGTAAGTGCAACCTTTTGTGACAGCTGTGATAAATGTCGCAATTTTTCTTCCTAATCATACCGTTTCCTATCCAGCGTATTTCCTGGACCGCAGTAATATCCGCCTTGTACTGCGTGTGGATTCCTTCTAGTTTATGAGCAGCTCCGAGAGTGTACAGGGTTCTGACGTTCCAGGAGCATACTCGCAAATCGTGTTCCTTTTTCGTGCGTTGTCGTCGTCGAGTATCCGTCCGTGTATCCGAAGCATCTTGCTCATTCATACCTTTTCTTATTTTTTACGTGGGCGGATTGTTAGCCCGCCGCACAACCGCCATTCTGATCGGGGCTTTGGCGCTGCATGCGTTTGTTCACCTCCCAACGGTTGTTGAAGAGGCTATCCAGAGGGCGCCGCGAGGAGGCCGTATGTCAACTTGACCCGGGCATTTAAACAGGGATCGTTGCTGGCATCTCGCCAGGTTGAGAGCGATCAACAACTTTACCCTGTATGTCCGAGCCCATGCCCTCCTAATGCGAATTAGTAGATCCATCCATATTTCTGTCAAGGTGTATCGCTATGTTCATCTAAAACTCTGCATATTGGTATTACAAGTATAATTTGGGAACTACAATGTCCTTTTCTCTTTTTCAGAAACTGGTGGAAGCGGCGCTCAACCCTAGAAAGATGTCTAACTCTCCTGTGCACGTTCGCCCTGGTGACTATCAACGGTCTAGTCATAGTCATATCAGTAATCATATCTAACCAAATGAATAAAGGTCAGCAGCTCATCATAACACTTAATCTTACCCCATCACATTCATATTTTAATCTTTTGCATGCGGATAATGCTAACATAGTTGAGGCTTTACATGTTCCAGACCAGCCGATCTTCAATCATGTTTGCCTGTTACCAGAATGCAATCACACCGCATCTAATATCCTCAATAACATGGATCCGACCGTTGAGCCATGCGATGATTTCTACGAATTCGCGTGTGGAACTTTCTTGAGGACACAGAATATACCGGAAGATAAGGTCGTTGTTGATACGTTCTCGGTGATTAATGATAAGCTGCAGGAGCAACTCAAGTCGCTGATTGAGGAACCGCATGCAGAGAGGGCTCCCAAGCATTTCCGTTTGCCCAATGAGCTCTTCAAGGCTTGCATGAACAAAAGTGGGTTTATTAAATTGGTCTGGTGAGGGTAGCTAAAATGTTTTGGTTCGTCTTTTAGGTTTGATTGAGAAGCTCGGAGCGAAACCGATTCATCAGATTTCGGAATCTCTTGGTGGATGGCCAGTAATCATGGGTGACTCATGGAACTCGGACAACTCATGGACCTGGCAGGAAACTGTGAAAAAATTCCGTAAACTTGGCTTCAGTATGGATTATATTTTGGATTTCTACATCGGTGTGGACAAGAAGAACTCGACAAAGCGTATCATTGATGTAAGCACATCTCGGCAGTTTGGTTCTTCATTATTGTCTTACTCTTGATATTTTAGATTGACCAATCGGCAATTGGTCTTAGTCGGGAATACCTCGTGAAGGGCTTCAACGATACTCTAGTGTCAGCATATTATAGCTACATGACCGATATAGCCGTGCTATTTGGCGCCAACAAGGATAATGCAAAGAGAGAACTCAAGGAATCTATCGAATTCGAAATGGCCCTAGCTAACGTAAGTATACACAGGACTCCCACGAACCATTCTCTACTATCAAAATAAACTTTGTAGATCTCTTGGCCTAATGAAAAACGTAGAAACTCCAGTGCTCTATACAACCTGAGGACTATTGCCCAACTACAAGCCAGTTATCCATATGTCAACTGGAAGGATTACATCAATGCTCTTCTCCCTGAAGGACTACAAGTCGATGATGATGAACCAATCAACGTATCTGTGCCGAGTTTCTTCGAAGACCTTGGACCTCTCCTAGCTAAGACACCAAATCGCGTCATTGCCAATTATATGATGTGGAGGATTCATTCATACTCAATTTCATTACTATCGGAGGAGTTCAGGAAACGTAAATCGGAATACATTACAGCACTTTCAGGACAGAAACGAGAAGCCCGCTGGAAGGAGTGTGTTGACATCACCAGTGGAAGGTAAGGTTTATTGTAGTTAGCTATCGTAAAAGAAGGACAGAGAGGAGCTTGCAGGTAACTGATGGTGTCTTTAGGGTGTTTGTGGAAGTTGGAAACCACTGTGTCTATACCTGTGAAGACATCAGAAGTGTGGCCGATTTAGACGATTCCTCGAGATCGATTTTAGGCATTTTTTTAAGTGTTAACGAGAAATTTGTATCAACATTCATCCCTTGCGTGCATGAAATCTGAAGTCCGTGATGCGTATCATTGAACTGATGAGCTAAATTGACTAAATACTAACAGACGGAAGTATAACTCGGCCATACTGGAAGTCTTCTTATGCATCAACCCTCTGGAAGTTACAAGGTGCATAAGCCTTGAATGAACATCTTTTTGGATAGGTAGGTGCAAGATAAAGTCGAATTAGATCACCAACACTTGACTTCACAAGAGAATATTTCGAGGTGCAGGGAAGCATGGAAAAGTATAAGTTTAGTCTAGGGCACTATGTGTATACGCAGGATCAAATCAAAATATGTATTCACAAACCAAGTTATAGCTAGAAGCACATTGGTCCAAGGATATATAAGAACCTTCAATTACAAAACAAATCTTGGTATGGGAATCGGTAGACCCCGTCCATATTTATGCAAAGGATGCACTTCGTCAGGAAGCTTAACTTTCGGGCCTATAAGGCAGGCAGTTCTGAGGAAAACCGAAGAAAGTCCATACGAGCCAGACATGACCGCAACAACCACATTCGACGGGTTAAATTCCAATCCGGTAGCAATAGTGTCTGGTCGTTTGTAAAAAACTTAAGCTCAACTACGTCGTCTATACCAACGCTCATCTACAACGACATTCCCGCTGTCACCCCCTTAGACAAAGCTAACTAACTTGCTACCCACTTTGCAGCCAGTTCACGGCTCCCAGCATGTACTTAGTCTCCGCCTGTACTAGAGTGCGTCAATTCCACCATGGGACGAATCCACATCCGCACTCGTACAGCCGCAAGGGTTTTCAAGGACGCCGACACACACAAATCCGCTGGTCCAGGTAGTATTGCCTAAATAGTTCTGAAGACATGCTCTTCAACGCTGACAAAACCAATGCGTACGATTTTTCACCTTTCCTACTCTTCTGGGGTCTTTCCGACTAGTGTGGAAAACAGCATTTGTCCAGCCTACCTATATATTCAGAAAGGGCGAATCTTCTCTTTCCTCCAACCACAAACTCATTGCAATAATGTCCCTTCTTTCCAAGGTCACGGGAACGCTGATTAACCGTAAGTTTTAAGTATCTAGGTATTGACCTTAATCGCAGACTTAACTGGAACTCCAAAATTAAAAACAAACCTACAAAGGCGACAAAGGTCGTGTGGACCTGTCGACGCACTTACCGTAAGTGCTTACCCGAGGATTGCAACCTAACGTAATCCACTAGCTATATACCGCGATAATAAGACCTATCATGACTTATGCGTCCACGGTGTGGTGGAGAAAAGTTCAGCAAAAAACGATAATGGTTAAGCCTAAACGCCTTGCCAACCTGCCTTTTTCTTCTTTGGTGGCGTTACAGCCCATGAAGAGCCAGATCCATGCTTCTCTCAATCACCCATGTTGTGTGCGGTTTATTTTATACACAGGTGAAAGGGACCTACAGTTTAATGCCGATTCCGAACGGCGTTAGTCGAGAAACCTTTTCATGGCAAGGTTACTCGCTAACCAAGGCGCCTTACGGCAGCTTAAAACTAACTGATTGGACTTATTCCACTGCACAGTTTTATTAAAAAGGATGCATTACACAGTGCATTCAGAATTTTTCGCTCCAGAACAGGCTTACCATCTTTCTGAGCTGGATATGATTACTACGGTCCCGGGCGCATTACCACACACCTTCATTTTTGACAAGAGATGTGAGATATTAATTCGTATAGCACGAACTCAAAACCGTTAAGGAATGCTGTTATGCCCTAGAAGACCTTGCAAAAAGAAATAAGGTCAAATGCTAGGAAAGGTTCTAGGGAGGGGTAGACAGGTGCCGAACCTTTCTGCGGCGTTCCCAAGTCTAAGATTAACTTCTTCTTAAACAAGACCTGTCCTTTTGAAACAGCGTTCAAGGACTTCGTCAATCAAAAAGATTTATACGACCCCTGAACAAACACTGTTATACTCAAGCTCATAACCGTGAGCTTATGAAATATCTTGAATCACGGAAATTCCTCAATGACCGACAGTACGATTTTCGTAGCACCAGGACACTTGAGGGTGTCATTGGCTGATTGACCCGAGGAAGTGTCATATCCGAGTCACTACTGCCTGGGAAGTGTGCGCCTAGGAGAAGTTCCAGGGCTTCCTCTCTGGAGGATGTCCAGGAGCCGTCATTACGCATCAGGTGGCTTGGATTATACGGAACCGAGGCCAGAATCTTCCTTATTCTTGAGACCTCGGAAACCGCCCTTATATTATCGCAGTAGTCCCTCCAGGATTGTCTCTTTGCCTTCCTGGTCGCTGCTTTGAAAGACCTTAGTGCCTCCTTGTAGAGGTCCCAATCCTCTTGCAAGCGGGTATATTTAGCTTCGTTGAGGAGCTTTCTGCTCTCTTTTCTTAGGGAGACTATTTCTTTGTCCCACCAGGGGGGTTTGGGTTTGATTGAGACATTGCTCTATTAAGGGTTTCTGTCAGCTCATTTACTAAGCTGTCTAATTCCGCTGAGTTTAGCGGATAGGTGGGGTGTCTTGTCCCTAGGTGGGGTTCAACATAGGTTCCATATTTTTGCCAGTCAGTTTTCCTGTAGTTCCTGAAAGGAGCTCGGGCACTAACGTGGTTGACTATACTGAATTGAATGTAACGATGGTCAGAGAGGGAGTGTTCTTTTAGGAATTTCCAATCTCTGACATTGTCGACAACGTCCTGCGATGCAAAAGTTACATTCAGGACTTCCTGTCTGTTTTTGGTAATAAAAGTTTGTTCACAGCCGTTGTTGCAAACGGTGAGGTAAGTACGTAATACATAGTTATACAAAGACTCACCTCGCTCGTTTATGTTGCTGCTTCCCCAAATCGTATGGTGTGCATTCGCATTACATCCTATGATCAGTCCGGCATTTGTTTGCTCCGCATCCTTGACCAGGTTTACCAAGTTGGCCGGAGGGGGAGGACCTGGGTGGTCATGGGCTAAATAGGCCGAGGCAATCCAGATCTTGAGGGAACTGCTCTCGACACTAATAGCCGTGATGTCCTGGTTGCTGTAGGATGGAAGTAGAAGGGTTTTTATGTGTAATTTCGTTAGGATACAAGCTCTTGGCTTACCTGCATCGCGCACGTAGGTGAGCTTAAATTCGGATGTTCCGAGTCCACGTACCATGTTATTTACTATCCATGGTTCCTGGATCAGAACGACGTCTTCTCCGATTTTGGTGAGGCGGAGCATTAGGGCGGCCGAGACCGCGATAGAATGATGAAGATTAATTTGAAGAATCCGCAGCATGATGGCCGCAGTCTTTAACCTCCACCGCTGTGACGTTGGCAGACTCTTTGTCAGACCTAGTCTCGCCAAGGTCTACCTCGGGAAGGTCCAGGTCGGACAGTAGATTACTGTCTTCCCCGGTAATCTCGTTCACTACATTGGAGGGGGTCCCAGTCAAGAGAGTCTCCTCAGTGATTATCGGCTCCATGGTAGGGAGTTGCTCTGGGTTCTTCGATACCATGGAGTCGGCTGACGCAGCACAGGAGGCTCTTTTTTGTATATTCTGAGCTTCGCAGAGTCAAAGCCAAGAGAGATCATGTTGTTGACCAGAGCTAGAGGTGCCAGGGAATCCTGATTGATTACGATGGTAATCAATCTTGAAGGTCCCTTAACATCCTCTAGCTTGACTACTTTCCAATCCTTGGTGGGGATTAGGGGATTGCAATTCTGCAGGATTGCCAAAATCTCCTTAGGGTCCTCGGGATAGGACGGGATAATGGCTCTAGCCCCAGGTCTATTCGGGATTTGGTTCAAGGGTACAGCCTCAAGTTGAGCTTCCTCCCAGACCTCGCCGACCCTGCTGTGTGCGAGCTTAAAGAGGTTCATAGACCTTTGGTCTTCGAGGGAGATCAGCTTGATTCTGCCTTGATAGTACCCTGCATGATGGGTAATAGGGAAGGGTCCAGGGTGTTCCTTGAGTATCGGGAAGTAGCTTTTGAGCAGCACATTGCTAATCAAAGTCCACTTAGCCGGAGGGACATTCCCATCCACATCACCCCTATCGACAACAGCCAATGTGGTCAAGACCTTCAACACGTCGCGATAGGAGAGTTGTGTTTGGGATCCAGGAGAGACGCTTTGAGACCGCGCTTTCTTAGAGGTGGAGGGAAGTTCCTCAGCCGACCTCTGGCTCTTGCCATCCTGCTCTTTAACGGATGAGTTACCAAAGCTCTTGATTGTTCATTCCGCCCAGTCAAGAGCCGTTTTTCTCCTTTCCGAGAGCTGATCTCTTGGTATGTCACGCAATTTTTCCACTATCTTACTAGCCGCGCGACGTTGTTTCTAACTTGTTTTGGGGGCATTCAGCGTTGGGTCGCAAGGAGCATTCCTCTCCTTGTTAACACCTGAGGGTGCTGGACCAGGCTTCTGTTTGTCGGCCACTGTCCTGGCACCTTGCCTTTCATTCGTATTGTGACTGCTCCTTGAAGGTACTAGACCAGGCTTTTGTACGAGGGCCGATGTCGTAGCACCTAGTCGGATAGCGGCATCTCTGCTGCTTCCTGAGGGTGTTGGACCGGGCTTTTGTACATATGCCAGTGCCTTAGCTCCTTGTAGAGCAACTGTCACGGTACCCTTATCAGAGGATGCTGGACCAGGCTTTGTGGGGGCCCCTATCACAGCACCTCGCCGAGACTCGGCAGTTGTACTTGTTTCTGTACATTCTGCTGGTTTCTTGTTTCCTTTTTTAGGGTTCCGTACCCAAAGGTAAAACGGAACCCTATTACTAAGACCTCGCTGTCCGTCCGTCCGTCTGTCACCAGGCTGTATCTCATGAACCGTGATAGTTAGACAGTTGAAATTTTCACAGATGATGTATTTCTGTTGCCGCTACCACGACAAATAATAAAAACAGAACAAAATGAATATTTAAATCCTGCCTGCAACCAAGATCTGTCATTTAATGAGGTAACATACATTTTTATTTTTTTTTTTTTTTTATATATAGGGCTAGTGCTATCAATAGCAATGCGGCACTGCGACCTTTGCAGATCTATTGTGCCTGCTAGCCGATTTAGCCGAGTAGCCTCTCCACCTCCACAATGAAGTTGAGAATGCTTCTCGTAGGAGCCAGGGTGATCCCCTCAGGAGTAATAACTTCACTGAGAAGGATACGCTTCCTAAGATGGCAGAGAGCAGCACACTCACACAGTATGTGTTCTGCCGTCTCATCGTCCTCAAGACAGAGCCGACACTCAGTTTCAGACGAGAGGCTAATTTTGTTTAAATGATATCTCAGACCGCAGTGTCCCGTTAGATAGCTGACTAGTCTTCTGATATCCATCCTATTGAGTTTGAGTATGTCAATAGGGTGCTTGTTAAGGGGTTGTATAAGTCGTTTTGATTGACGGAGTCCCCGAACGCCGTTCCAAAAGGATAGGTGTTGTAATTTTTCCCACTTGTCTAAGAAGTAATTTATCTTAGACGCGGGAATGCCGCAGAATGGTTCCGGACCTATATACTTGTCACTGGAACCCTTCCTGGCAAGTTGGTCGGCAATTTCATTGCCCTTGATACCTTTGTGGCCTGGCACCCACCAAAGTTTAACATTGTTTCTTTTGGCGAGGTCTTGTAGGGCGTCATGGCATTCCTTGACGGTTTTTGAGTTCGTGCTGTACGAACCCAGCGCTTTAAGCGCTGCTTGGCTATCAGAGAGTATGTTGATGGTTACTCCTCTGATGCCAGTCTCAAGATTTAGATTTACGCATGTTAGGATGGCATGCAGCTCTGCTTGGAAGATGCTGGGACTTATTCCCAGTGCCTTCGAGATTTTGCGTTTTGGTCCAAAGATGCTGGCGCCAACGCCGGAAGCCATCTTGGAGCCATCCGTGTACCACCTAAGGCCTTTGACATTTAGCAGGGGATCACTGTTTTCCCATGCTGAGCGGTTTGGGATCAATATCTCAAATCTCTTGTCAAAGGTGAAGGTGTGTGGCAGTGCGTCCGAGACTGTAGTAATCATATCCAGCTCGGGAAGGTGTTGTAATATGGACATGTGGCCTGCGGGTCTACATGGCATATTTGTTCCCGAGCAGAGGATTCTGATTGCACTGCGTAATGCCACCTTTTTGATAAAAAGGTGCAGTGGAGTGAGTCCAGTGAGTGCTTCTTGGGCTGCCGTGGGGCAGGTTGGCATAGCGCCTGTGATGCCGAGACACGCTAGTCTCTGAAGTCGTTGAAGCTTAACAATTGTAGTTTTTTGCTCTACTTTTGACCACCATACGGTGGACCCGTAGGTGACGATAGGTCTAACTATCGCGGTACATAGCCAGTGGACTACCTTAGGTTTAAGTACCCAGGTTTTACCGTAGGTGCGTCGACAGGCCCACACGGCCTTAGTCGCTTTCATGAGTTTATTTCTCATATTGGAGTTCCAGTTGAGTCTACGGTCTAGGTCAATACCTAGATACTTTACTTCCTCTGAAAATCCTATGCGTGTGCCATTTAGTAAGATTGAGCAGGGTTGTACCTTTCTCCTCTTTGTAAATGGGACTAAGATCGTCTTATTTGGGTTAATAGATAAACCCTCTCTGCCACACCAGTCAGAGATAAATTGGAGCCCAAGCTGCATGCGCTCACAGGCAGTGATCTCGCACTTGCCCGTAACAATGACTACTAGGTCATCAGCATATCCGATGACCTCATAGCCCCGAGTGGTTAGCTTGCGTAGTAGATCGTCGATGACTATCGGCCCAAGCAGTGGTGAGAGGACTCCCCCTTGTGGGCATCCTCTAACCGCCGATACTGTCACTGAGACCTCTCCGCATGTGGCTGATATAATACAGCTATTTAGCATCGCCCTGATCCAGTGATTAGTGGGATGGTCTACACCCCTGCAGGATAGTGCAGTGGTGATAGCCAGTATTATCGAAAGCTCCCTCTATATCGAGGAAGGCGCAGATTGCGATCTCCTTTTGTATGAGACTATTTTCAATGTGCGTCACCAAGTGATGTAGTGCATTATCGGTAGATCGCTCTTTGCGATATGCATACTGGTTGGGATGCAGAGGTATCTGGTTTTCCTGAATACCTCTAATATTGAGCTCTATCAGTTTCTCCATTGTTTTTAGAAAGAACGAAGTCAGACTGATAGGGCGATAGGATTTAGGTTGCTCACTTGGTTTCCCAATCTTGGGGATGAAGACGAGATTGACCTCTCTCCAAATTTGGGGTATCTATCCCATGCTGAAGCAAGACCTAAAGAGAACTATCAGTGATGGTAGAATTGTATTCAAGCCTTTCTGTAAGATTGCAGGAAAGACACCGTCTTTACCTGGAGCCTTGTAGGGTTTGAATGAACCAATTGCCCATTTGACCCTGTCAGGGCTAAAGAGTCTACCAGAGAGGCTATTTGTTCTACAGTCAATGTTACCAATGACATAACATACATAGTCTCTTTCATATTTATATATACAGATGGTACGGAACCCTTCGTGCGCGTGTCCGACTCGCACTTGGCCGGTTTTTTTGTTGTTGTCGTCGTTGTTGTTGTCATTATTAATGTTATTGTTTTTGTCATTGTGTTTGTCCATATTAGTCCCACGAGTAGCGGATAAAAGGAATACCACCCCTGCGCAGAGATCCGCATTACGCAGTGGGGGGGGCTAAGTAATCCAGTGTGCGCCTGGTGCTCGGGATACTCCATCAGTGACTGCGCTATTTTTGCGATGGGCCCCCAGCTAGGCTGATCATCGGCACGGGTCGTATGACACCTTGATCCGGCCCATTTGACCACATCTTAGCTTCATGTCTCCTCTGGGGTTGCCCCGAGAATCATTGACCTTGACTAGGCCCTTGTACCGCGTCGAGGTGTGT
This sequence comes from Eumerus sabulonum, assembly GCA_951905685.1. Taxonomy (NCBI): domain Eukaryota; kingdom Metazoa; phylum Arthropoda; class Insecta; order Diptera; family Syrphidae; genus Eumerus; species Eumerus sabulonum. The sequence continues at coordinate 17,179,917 of OX645060.1, forward strand.
AGTCACGCAAGAGAAACTACAATTTTGTAACTAACTTGTGTTTTTTGTTTGACAATTTAAAACCAAACGCTTAAAAAATCACACTGTGGTATTGCAAAATGTGTCTTCATATTGCAGCATGAAAACCTACATTCCCAGTCCTTTATAGGCTGCAGCACCACCTAAGTAAGTAAGCTATCCTTCCACGTTTACAAGTTGTGTACAAGCCTCAATTCTCCGTTGAGAATTAATATTCATTTTCAAACAACTGGCCATTTCATGGTTGCAATTTATTTATTATTTTGAAAACTATAGAAAAAAAAGCCGAAAACCAACAAACCAAATTATTTAATTAACTTTTTACAGTTCGAAGGAAGAAGATGTTGAACTCTCGTCGATGTATGGGTAATGAATTCAAACCTTTTTCAAAACATTCGCTATTAAGCATTGAGGGGAAGAATCAAAAATAAAAAAATAAAAATAGCACACGCTTCCAGGACATTATAATCATGCATACATGTGTGCGAACACGCTTAGGAGTGTATATGTATATATAAATTTTCAAAAAAAAAAACAAAGCCTTTCATCCAAGAATAAGATACAAGCCAAGTTCGAACACAATCGATCGAACACTGCTCATAACATTCGCCTACATATGCGCTAAGCTTGAACTCCTAGCACAAGCGAGGCATTCTATTAACTTAAGCCTTTCATCATTTAGGGCCATAATTGCTGGCACTAATCCTCACTACAAGTCTGCTTTTAACAGTTCATGTCTTTCTATAAGCTTTTGATATAGTGAGAACGCTCATTCACTTAGGAATTTTCTTTCAGTTTGGCAATATCCGTGGGATCGCTCTATGTCCGCAAATACTTCAAGGAAGACGCCAAGCACATTGCGCTAGAAATGGTGGATGACATCAAGAAGACCTTTGCCAATATACTAGCCAACGTTGACTGGATGGATGAGCAGACTAGAAAATCGGCTCAAGAGAAACTCAACTCGATGACCACACATATCGGTTACCCAGACGAGATTATCGACGACAATAAGTTGGCCGAATACTATCAAAATCTCGAGATCGATTCGAGTAAATACTTTGAGTCGTTCCTGAAAATGAACGTCTTCGGAACGAACAAGTCGTTCAATAAACTGCGTTTGCCGGTTAACAAGACCGATTGGATAAGACACGCTCGACCGGCAGTTGTCAATGCATTCTATTCAGCGCTAGAGAACAGTATCCGTAAGTACGAGTATTAGACATTCTGCTACTATTTCCTCATATCTCCACTTTACTTTAATACCGGATAGTGATAGTCATAGATAGATTGCCAGTTAATGATGTGCAGTAATCATATTTGATGGTTATTTCATAATCCGCACGGGAGAGATAGACGAATATAATTGGTTCCCAACAGCCGGTAATAGCACTGAGTGTAGTGGTCAACAACCTATCTAATCGGTTTCGTGCCGAGCGACTTGTGTTTCAATTGCATTTAATCATTTGTTTTGATTAACGAATATTGATGAAGCCAGTGCCAGGCACTAACTTGCCCGCGAAGTATTGACTAATATGCTTCGACAAGTATGTACGTATTGGTAGTTTATTCGATTTTCTTGTGCAAGAATTTATTGGATAGAATAGTACGTTAGATACCTCTACGACTTGTTCTTCTTTTTTTAAATGTATCGAGACAGGTTTGATCTTCTTCTTCCTCTTTGACGGCGCTACAGTTCGGGGTGAACCAGGGCCTCAACCAACAAGCCTCTCCAGCCGGCCCGGTCTTTGGCCAGCCGCTTCCAATGCTGCACGGCCAGTTGGTTGAGGTCCCCTTCCACCTCTGCGCGCCACCTTAAATGCGGTCGTCCTCTGCTGCGTCGTCCCTCGGGCATGGAGTCGAAGACTCTTCGGGCCGAAGCGTTGATGTCCGTTCGCTCTACATGGCCTAGCCATCTTAGACGTTGGATCCGAAGACATCTAACCAGGCCGATGTCGCTGTACAGCCCGTACAGTTTTTGGTTGAATCTCCTCATCCATTCTCCGTTTACACAAACGGGACTAATGATTGCACGCAGAATTTTCCTCTCGAAACGTCCAAGAGCCTCTTTATCCGCTTTTGATAACGTCCAAGCCTTAGCGCCGTAGAGGAGGATTGGTATGATTAAGGTTTTGTAGAGGGATACCTTAGAGTTTTTCGAGAGAGGGCTCTACTATTCAATCGCCTCTTGAGCCCGATGAAGCAGCGATTGGCAAGAGTTATTCTGCGTTTTTTCTCAGCGCTGGTTTCGTTGCTGCTTGTCACTATCGAGCCAAGGTAGACGAAGTCCATGACTACTTCAAAAATATAGCCGCCGAAGGTGACATTCTGACCAAGACGTCGTTGTTGTGCGTCTTTCTTGGATGACAGCATACATTTGGTCTTGTCCCCATTTACCCTTAGACCCACTTTGGCCGCTTCTGCTTCAATGCTTGCGAACGCCCCATTGACGTCTCGCTTTGTCCGTCCAATAACGTCAATGTCATCTGCGTAGGCAATTGTGTTGACTTGAAGTAGATCGTACCTCTTGTATTGGCCGCAGAGTCCCGCACGATCTTTTCAAGAATAATGTTAAAGAAATCACATGACAGTGCGTCATCCTGTCTAAAATCTTTCTTAACATCGAAGGGGTCGGTTAGTTGACTTACGGCCTTAATGCAGCAGCGAGAGTTCTCCATAGTCATCCTGCACAGTCTGACGAGTTTGGCAACGATGTTAAAACACGACATGGCTCTTTATAGCTCGTCTCTATAAACGCTGTCGTACGCAGCTTTAAAGTCGATGAAAAAATGGTGCGTGTCGAACTGGAATTCACGGGTCCTCTCCAAGATCTGCCGTACTGTAAATATTTGGTCTCTCATGGAGTTTCCTGGCCTGAAACTACACTGGTAGGAACCTATCAGATTGTCCACGAACGGTTTCAGGTACTTACACAGTATGGCAGAGAGGATCTTGTACGCGATGTTCAGGAGGTTTATCCCTCTGTAATTAGCGCAGTCATAGGGGTCTCCTTTCTTATGGACCGGGCAAACGATACTGAGATTCCAGTCATCGGGCATGCGTTATTCCGACCATATCTTGTAGATGAGTTGGTGCATGTTCCTGACCAGCTCATCGCCAGCTGCTTTAAACAAACCCGCGCGAAGTCCGTCTGCTCCAGCAGCTTTATAAGACTTAAGTTTCGATATCGCTATCTTAACATCGTCTAGGTCGGGTGGACGGGATTCTCGTTCGTCTTCGTCCATTGTAAATGGTTCGCCCTGCCTGACGGTGACATTTTGACTATCACCGCCGTTATACATTCTGCAGAAGTAGTCCTTCCACAATCTCAGCATCGACTGTGACTCCACTACTAGTTGTCCGTGCTCATCCCTGCATGCTTCTGCTCTGGCTTTATAGCCGTGGCATGTTCGTTTTACTTTCTGGTAAAATTTTCGAACGTCGTTTCTGCAGTAACATCCCTCCATCCCCTCCATCTTGCGCTTCTCGTGCTCCTTCTTTTTCCTTCTCAGAAGCGCATGCTCCTCCCTCCTTTTCTGTTCATAGAGCTCGCGGGCAGCTCTCGTCCGTCGATGCAATGTGGCCATGTATGCATTCTGTTTCTCTACATGGGCCTGTCTGCACTCATCATCAAACCAGGGGTTTCTCGACGGTGGTGGCTCGAAACCGAGTATATCTGAGGCGGCCTCTCTAATGGCTTTCTGACAACGACTCCATATCTGTTCTATGGTTTCTGCAGATTGCATCAGGACCTGAGAGAGCTTGAGGGAGACTTGATCGGCGAGGGTCCTGGCGGTCTTCTGCAATTGCAGCTTTCCGACGTTAAATTTTGGTGTTCTTACTCGACTCCGTTGGTTCCGAGAAATTCGCATCCGTACTTGGGCTGCAACAAGGTAATGATCCGAGTCGATGTTGGCTCCTCGAAAGGTTCGGACATCTAGGATCCTGGAGGAACGTCTGCCGTCGATCGCAATATGATCAATTTGGTTGGTTGTCGATTGATCGAAAGACCGCCAGGTCCCCTTATGGATGTTGAGGTGTGGGAATCGTTTACTTACTACTACTAGGTTATGTCCCGCCATAAAGTCCACTATCCTTAGTCCGTTTTCTGACGTGGTGTTGTGTAGGCCGTGCTTTCCAATGACCCGTCCAAAGATAGCTTCCTTACCCAGCTTCGCATTGAAATCTCCTAGAACGATTTTGGTGTCATAGCTGAGACATTGCGCATACGTTCTGCCTAGGAGATCATAGAAGTCGCCTTTATGTCGGTCATCTTTCTCCTCTGTGGGGGCGTGGACACATAGTAAGCTTATATTGCCGAGATTGGCCTTGATGCGGATAGTAATGAGGCGTTCGCTTACATACTGGAAGCTTAAGACTTTTTTCCTGAGTCTGCCTCGAACAACAAATCCGCATCCAAATAAGCGTTGTCTGTTTTCTCTGTAGCAGTTTCCGTAGTGCATATCACAGTTTATCATCCGCTTTTTGCCTGGCCCATCCCATCGCACTTCTTGGAGCGCAGTAATGTCTGCCTTATAGCAGTCCAAAAAGTTGACCAGTTATTCGGCTGCACCTGGTCTGTTGAGGGACCTAACGTTCCAGGCGCAGAACCGAAATTCGTTTCCTTTTTGACGTTTGCGGGGGTCGTCAACATGTAATCCGTCCGTAGACAGGTTTGATAGCTGATTATATTTGGATTATGGGTATGTGGTCAACGATCTTAATTGCTTATTGCGCAAACACTGGTCCATTGTTCTCCAGACAGACACCTTACATTACTGTATTTTCCCCGTTTTCGTAGAAAAATTTGAAGGAGCTTCAGTGATGTAGAGCTAAGGGATTCGGCACACACAACGTCGGCTCCAAGGGTGCGCCACCATGCGCGAGCAAAGGCGGGACAATCACAGAGCAAATGCTCTGCAGTATCACCCTCCGCTTCGCCACATGTAGTGTGAAATGCGAAGATTATCCTTTCCAGGTTCAATATCCAGCCATAGCCAATCTTGACGCCATGGAAACTCGACTGTGAAATTACGACCCAGTAGGATAACGGGTGTCAGTGCGTCTGAAGGCATGTCCATGAGACAGGGGTCGCAGGACAATTCTCGCGCAAGCACGCCGTTGTTCCTATGCGAGTTGTACCAAAAGCCATTTCTCTTCAGACGAGACATGGCTTTCAAAGCACACCTTCTGATAAATATATCAAGAGGTGGAAGGTTCATCATAACATCTAGAGCAGCGCCCAGCGTGCTGGGGAAAGCCCCCCTGCAGCTGAGACAAACCGTTCTTTGGAGTTTGGTGAAAGAGGTTACGACGTGTTTGCGTTTTAGTCTGTTCCGACAGACAACCGATGCATATGAGATTACAGGTCTTATCATTGCCGTGTAGATCCAGAGGACCTTTGCCGGCGATAAACCCCATGTTTTGCCAAAAGCTCCTTTGCATTGCCAGAAAACCGTCAACGGTTTGGTGGTTTTTGACTCAATATGCTTTGACCAAAGAAGCTTACTATCTAAAATGACTCCTAGATACTTAGCCTCCTTGGATATCGGGATGGAAGTGCCTTTTAGTACCAGCTGAGTCATGTCAGTATTTTTCCTCCTTCTCGTAAAGAGAACGACATCGGTCTTAAGAGGATTGACTGACAGCCCATTTCTGGTACACCAATCACCGATCACATTTAGCGCCGCCTGTGCTCTGAGCCGGATATTCGGTCCTGTCTGTGAGGAAGGTGAATGGAGAAGAAGACACAACCGCGAACTCTACGAGCTGTACCAAGATGTGGATGTAGTCCGGAAGGCAAGGATCCGTCGACTACACTGGCTCGGCCACATCGAGCGCAAGGACATCAACGCTCCAGCTAAGAGGGTCTTCGACTCCGAGCCTCCTGGTTCGAGAAGAAGAGGAAGACCGAACCTCCGGTATAAAGACCATGTAATCGCGGATGTAGGACATCTTGGTCTTGACAACTGGAAGCAGCGTGCCCGGGACCGTCAAGGATGGAAGGCAGCTATAGCTCAGGCTCAGATCCTCCATGGATCGCAGGCCTGATAAGTAAGTAAGTAAGTGCTTTGAGACGGACAGTCGCTAAACATGAGCCAACAGAAGGAATGGCGACGTCATCCGCATAGGCCTGGCCATAGATTCCAGAGGCATTGAGAGCATCAAGCAGGGAATCGACCACCATGCACCATAACAGCGGAGACAGGACGCTACCTTGCGTGCAACCTCTGTCCATCGGATCCAGCACACAGGTGAAGGGGGACCTCAACCAGCTGGGCGTGCGACACTGGAAACAGCTGGCAAATGACCGAACTGTACCGCCAGCTGAGTAATTAGTAGTAGGCCGCCACGACAGCCCCTCTGCTATGTTGGCTTTTGGGATTGAATTTAAAATTGTTTAAGTCAGGAGTTATCTGAGTGCGTAAACAACTGTGCAGTCTAGGATAGGTCGTGATTTTGCCCTTATAGAACCTAATAGGTCCGTGTATCTCGTCTCTTAAATACTATGACGTGCGGCTTTATAGTCGTAGATATGTATGAGTGGTGTGCGTACACGTGCAACTCGTGAGTAATGATTGGAAATCACCTGACAAGATCTTAGTATTTTCATACATGTAAACAGCAATGTATGTATGTATGTATGTTCGCGTTATAGCCCATTAAGGACCTAAGCCGAGCTTCCCTCAATCACCCATGTTGTGTGTGATTTCATTTTCCCATAAGTGAAAGGGACCTACAGTTTACTGCCGGTTCCGAACGGCGAATTTCGAGAAGCTTTTCATGGCAAATTTACTAAAGGGGGTTTCGTCAGAACCCAGCTGTGGAGAAACACCTTGAAAACACGTTCGTTGACATGGCTGTGTCGGGATTCGATCCCGTGTCATCGGCGTCAGAGGCCAACACACTACCCACTGCGCCACGGTGCTCTCTGTAAACAGCAATACAGCAGAATACATTTTGTATTCATTGTTGCCCTTACTATAGCAGATAGCCTTATACACTGGCTTTATATCCTTAGCTCGATTATTGGCTTGATGACGACAAACTTGCGTTTCTCTATCGCAGTCGAAGCATTAATGCCTTCTGCTGGCCTTCTATTTAGTCATGACCGCCATACTACATCCTACAGATGTAGTAGTTACTTTCTCTCTGTGCTTTTGGGCACAGCCCTCGGAAATGACCGGTTCGAGCTGCAAATAACCTTACTCCGATGCAGTAAACCAACTTTCTTTCACTAAATTTCGGATGCCCCTATCTATAGTTAAAATACTGGGTATCTAACAGCCCGTATTTGTTGGTTAATGTAAGAATTGTTAGATGGAGATTTTACTGTCTGTGGAGACGATTTTCCATGTAGATATATCGTTCCTAATATCCTCTTTTCCTTTTTGTTTAGAATTCCCCGCTGGTATTCTTCAGGGAGCTTTCTTCAACGCTCAACGTCCCAAATACATGAACTACGGAGCAATCGGCTACGTTATCGGTCACGAAATCACGCACGGCTTCGACGATCAGGGCAGGCAATTTGACTTGAATGGCAATCTAATCGACTGGTGGCAGGAGGACACAAAACAAGCATATCTAGGCAAGGCCAGGTGCATTATCGAGCAATACGGAAACTACACTGAGAAAAATACTGGATTGAACGTAAGATCACTCATTTTCATCTATCGTAATTCTGTGATCGACGATCATGTTCTCGTTTAGTTGAACGGAATCAATACTCAAGGAGAGAACATTGCCGACAACGGAGGCATCAAGGAATCATACATAGCCTATAGGAAATGGGCACAGAGACATGGCCCCGAACCCAAACTGCCAGGACTGGACTTTACGCCAGAACAAATGTTCTGGATCTCTGCTGCACAGACATGGTGTGCCAAACAACGCAAAGGTGAGCCAAACAACACGCTCATTAGAGGGGTAAGGCTAACATTTTCTATTTCCAGAATCTCTAAAAATGCGCATCACCACTGGCGTTCACTCACCATCCGAATTCCGAGTTCTTGGCCCGCTTAGTAACATGAAAGATTTTGCCAAAGATTTCCATTGCCCCGAAGGATCACCCATGAATCCCGTACACAAATGTGAAGTTTGGTAGACGTGCCCTGTTGTATTACGTTTTCTTTCCAATTACATGCGAGTTTTAGGTTAACTTTTTGTTTTATTTTTTCTAATTAACTTATTTTGTAAATAATTTAATTATGTGTAAATAAAAGAATATGAAAATGTTTAATCGAGTTATTATAATTAGCGGCACGTTAAGCATCCACGGTGGAAGCTACAGGTTTGTTGTTTCTATCACGAACCTTTTAGTGAGCTTCTAAAGTGCCGCCTGGGCAAAGAGGCTAAGCTGCTGCATAGAGGGTGGCCGTGGTGTAATGGTTAACATCATCGACCGTCGAGCGAAAGGTCTATAGTTCAAGTTCGTTGCATAGCACAGAAATAGCAGTTCCTATGCGGAAAAAAGTATGCAACACAATTGTGAATGGAAAGCTACCAAACGGACTGCTCCAGGCATAACACTCATAGTATATGGTCAATTGAAATTCATCCTCTGCGTATGCAATATTAACAACAAAAAGTGCATGCAAGAATTACTGTGAATTATAACCAACGCAAAATCTGGTAGGCTCTCGTCCTATTTAGGACAAACCACCCCTGAGAGTAGTGAACGAACATCTACGACCTGCGCAAAACTCTCCCACAACGCACAACGTTCAAACGTGATAAGGCCTTAGCCTTGAGTCCGGATGTAACTCTAAAAAAAAACAAAAATTGGATGATGCTGTCGATATCGGAATTTAATGAGCTTAACATACGCTGCCGGGGGAGAAGGGAGCCAACAAACAGAGCAAAGAAGTTGATCGCGTTTAACTTGGCAAACGCCAGCTTCGATCTCTGTCGCTGCTCAATCCAAGTTGACACACAGCCTCCGCGTGGTCTCCCCTGGATAGCTATACTGGCACCCGCCAGGTAGTGAACCAATGTGTGCAGCGACCCGACCCCTTGTTCCTGGGGAAAGAGGAACCTGGCCCTCCAGGTTGGGGGTTGCGCTTAGGGCTAACATCCCTATCGCTTAAAACAAACATTTTGTTCAGAGACAACCAATAGCCTCGGATACGGACGGATTACATGTTGACGACCCCCGCAAACGTCAAAAAGGAAACGAATTTCGGTTCTGCACCTGGAACGTTAGATCCCTCAACAGACCAAGTGCAGCCGAACAACTAGTCAACTTCTTGAACTGCTATAAGGCAGACATTATCGCGCTCCAAGAAGTGCGATAGGATGGGCCAGGAACAAGGCGGATGAAAAATTGTGATATCTACTACGGAAACTGCTACAGAGAAAACAGACAACGCTTATTTGGATGCGGATTTGTTGTTCGAGGCAGACCCAGGAAAAAAGTCTTAAGCTTCCAGTATGTAAGCGAGCGCCTCATAACTATCCGCATCAAGGCCAATCTCGGCAATATAAGCTTACTATGTGTCCACGCCCCCACAAAAGAGAAAGATGACCGACATAAAGACGACTTCTATGATCTCCTAGGCAGAACGTATGCGCAATGTCCCAGCTATGACACCAAAACCGTTCTAGGAGATTTCAATGCAAAGCTGGGTAAGGAAGCTGTCTTTGAACGGGTCATTGGAAAGCACAGCCTACACAACACCACATCAGAAAACGGACTAAGGCTAGTGGACTTTATGGCGGGACATAACCTGGTAGTAGCAAGTACACGATTCCCACACCTCAATATCCATAAGGGAACCCGGCGGTCTTTCGATCATTCGACAACCAACCAAATTGATCATATTGCGATCGACGGCAGACACTCCTCCAGCATCCTAGATGTCCGAACGTTTCGAGGAGCCAACATCGACTCGGATCATTACCTTGTTGCAGCCAAGGTACGGATGCGAATTTCTCGGAACCTACCGAGTCAAGTAAGAACACCAAAATTTAACGTCGGAAAGTTGCAATCGCAGGAGACCGCCAGAACTTTCGCCGATCAAGTCTCCCTCAAGCTCTCCCAGGTCCCGATGCAATCTGCAGAAACCATAGAACAGCAATGGAGTCGTTGTCAGAAAGCCATTAGAGAGGCCGCCTCAGATATACTCGGTTTCGAGCCACCACCGTCGAGAAACCCCTGGTTTGATGATGAGTGCAGACAGGCCCATGTAGAGAAACAGAATGCATACATGGCCACATTGCATCGACGAACGAGAACTGCCCGCGAGCTCTATGAACAGAAAAGGAGGGAGGAGCATGCGCTTCTGAAAAGGAAAAAGAAGGAGCACAAAAGGGAAAGGCAGATATTATTGCTTTCCAAAAGATAATATCTTGCGAAAGCAGTGGATTCACTTCTACAGAAGGAAGGATTACTTGAATCCAAGCACAGCTCGTATTTGCTCTGCACATTACACAGCTATAGCTTAAGAAGGGTGTCGGATAACCAACATGCCTACAACAAAGGCAAATCGGCGGAAACAACACTCCACTCAGTAGTTAGTAACATAGAAAGGTCACTGGAACACAAAGAATACACCCAAGTGACCTTTCTCGGTATTGAGGGCTCCTTTAACAACGTTGAACCATGGGCTGTCACCAAAGCGCTGACTGATTGGATGTAATGGGATCAGTGATAGAAGTGGTACGACAACTGCTTACACAAAGTGTCGTCCAAGCCGTTTCAACTAGAATGGTCAGGAGAGGTAGACCACAAGGTGGAGTACTCTCCCCTCTCCTCTGGAACGTGGTAGCCAATGAACTACTACTATTGTTAAAGCCGGAAGGGTACGCTGTGATCGCCTATACGGATGACATTGCTATAGCCGTCTCAGAAAACTTCCCAACATTACATACAGTAGTAACCTGGACGCAGTACTGTGGACTTGGGGTCAACCCCAAGAAGACTGATCTAGTACTGTTTACAAATAAATATTATGCCAAGAAAAACATAACTTGTAAAAAAACCAAGTCTCGCAACTCAGATCTTCTACCGTAAAAAGTTGTAAGATCAATGTATTACCAAGTCAGTTAATTTATTCAGTCCCTACTTAAGGGACCTTCTGCCTTGATTGATTACGTAATTAGCTAACCTAACAACATCTTATAGTGACCATACCAATATCAAAATCTTTTATGCTTTAAGTAAATAGATTGACCTGGCCTTCGCATGAAAACACAATATATCTCTCAAGTAATCATAACATATTATTAAAGACATTTTTCTTTGTGATCCTAACCCAGCACACTAAAGCGGCCTACACACACGCTACGGATCGAATGGATCGGTTGCGATTCAAATAGATCGTTGTGTGTGTGGGGTAGTTTGCTACAGATGGCAAATTTTCAAATGAGTTTGATATTCTTGCGATCGGTAGCGTGTATGTGGCGTGGTTGACGGTGCCTAGGAAACGTCCACCCGAAGTTGTTAGAGTGCATCTATGCAGTCTGTTTATATGTTTACTAGCTTTTACCCGCGACTTCGTCCGCGTTTGCATACTTAGAGGTCAAATTTCCATGGTATAATTATAATTTTAATTATGTGTAATGAAAAACACAACATCAATACTATTTACTTCCTTTTTCTTTTTTGCTCAACTGAAACCGTTCAAATTAACTCCCGATCTTATTGTACTGTCTTTCAAATCGTATCTGATTGAAGTAAAAATTTTCTTGCTTCTCAAAAGATCATGAATAAAAAATACTCTGGCATATATATATAGCTTCCTTACGCGCGGCTTGGCTCGCGGGGCATTGGCTAGGGTCCAAGACATTGGTCACGGTATCGGGCATTGGTTAGGGTCTAACTCCAGTAGGGTCGTATTTTGATCTTTTCAAAGTATTTTCTTATAAACTATATTTTTTGTTTCTTTATTGGGTGGCACCAACATCACCAAGTTCTTAGGCAAACTTATACGCGAGCAAGCTACGTAAAACTGTCCGTGGGAAAAACAACCTCCCCTTCAATATATATGCCAGCGTATTTCAAAGTTTGGCTCTGCGATTTATTAATCGTCATGGCGAAGCATATTTTCAGGGGGAACTGTAGTCTTTTGAAGTCGAATGGAAGATCATTGGGTATTAAAGGAATACGTGGAATTAACACTGTATCTCCTCGAGCACATCCGGTCAGATTAATAGCTTCGATTAAATTTTTATGCATTGCTTTGACTTGTAACCTAGTACCATTACACAGTTTCGGTGGCTGTAGGTTTCGAAGTAGCATTACCGGTGTGCCCTTCCGCAAAATAAGCCTGTGGTGTGGAATTCCCGATGGTTTAAGCGAATTCAAAAATTCTACCGGATAATTTACAGCTTCATCTGCGTTACACACAGTATCTATCGACCTGTAGACCATTTTTTCCGCGTCAAAGAACTTCAGTAACATGTCATTAATAAGCGCGGTTGGATCGTTTTTTGGAGTTAAAATTGCCCGCTCACAAAACCATTAGATACTTTTCTCCTGTATTTGAGCAATTCCTGGATAAATGCGATCTATCAGTTCTTGAGAAGTAGCTACGAATGTACACAACTCATCCGGGACAACAATCATGTTATCTGTTGATGGATAATCACCATTCCCTATTTTCATTAAAATATCTGAAAATTTAGCAGCTGATATATCGTCTTTCAGACATACTCTCATATTTTTGGTAAGCTTGAGGATTTCTACTGACGGCCATAAGACAGATTTTTTTCAGACAGGCTTTAATTTCATCAGCTCGGGTTCCTTTAGGTACCATAGGTAATGTTTGACGAAAATCTCCTGCCAATAGTACTGTCACACCACCCATCAGGTTCTTATTACTACGAATATCCTGTAGAGACCTATTGATAGCCTCAACGCTTCTCTTGTGAGCCATTGTGATTTCAACCCAGACAATTATTTTAGTATTTTTTAATACCTCGGCCAGATTGCTTTGTTTTGATATACTGCATATAGGCGTCTCTACACGTGTAAGGTCAAGTGGCAACTTAAAAGCGGCATGTGCAGTTCGACCACCCTCTAGAAGCGTGGCAGCGATTCCGGAAGACGCGACAGCTAAGGCGATGCTACGACCACTCCTTACTTTTGCTAAGATCAAGTTAATAAGGTAGGTTTTTCCAGTGCCAGCCGGAGCGTCTAGAAAGAAAAGTCGTCCCTCATTTTTCTCAACACTGGTTATAATTTCATCATACGCTAACTTTTGTTCTGCAGTTAATGTACCCTGATTTTCCATCACAAACCGGTCCAGAGCTTCAATGTCATAGTTAGTTTCCCTCATGTATTGTACCGTGCCTAAATCTCGTGGTCTGTTTGGATGCGGCAAGCCATATTCTTTGAGGGCACGTCCACCTAATGCCAAGACAATTTCTTCAACAACATATAAGCATTTATTGTACACTTCATCAGAAAACTGGTCAATATTATCTTTAATTTGTCTTTCTACTTGTCGTTTGAAATTCTCAGATTAATATTCTTTGAATTTCTCCCATAAGCTTAGTGGATCTGATACTTGACAAAACACTAACATTATTGTAAACAGTTCGCGAATCCTAAATGGTGATTTACAAAGTACGGCCTCTTCCAGAGTGGCATACCAGTGCTGATCGTCTTCAAGCAAACCTAAACTCTTGCAAGCAGATTGAAAAGTCGGATATACCACATTATTTACCGTTCTTAATGCTTCAAAAGAAGTTGGGCCACGTACTTCATGAAGCAACATACGGAGATAATAACACTCTGTATTATTGGGATGCACCGTGTACACTCTACCTAAAGCGTGGTCTTTTTTGACACCTGGCCATCCGTCAACGTCACATCCCCTTTTTCTTCGTTCAAGTTTAGAATTTTGTGCCCAACATAATATTTGGGTACATCTGGATATATTATAGTTTTTGCGAAGTCATCTATTTGAAAAAAAGCTAAAAGTGTAGTTGTCGATGGATTGTTGACTATGTCGATGAGATTTTGTTGGTGAAAATATACACTTTGGCCATTTTCTGAATGTACCGCAAGATGAAAAACTGTAGGAAAACGTTCATAGATAGGGAATCCGAGAATCCGCCACACGGCTTCTGAGCAGCTTATATATCTTCCACTTTCATACATTTTTACTTCGTCTTTTTTATTTTCGAGAGCGAACGTAGCCTGATCTGACCCTTTATTTACATACTTACAAACATATTTTATCGATTTTACCGAATTGCAATATTCAACATTTATATTTGCGTTAAAAGTTCTTGAAAGAACTGGATTATAAGGAACTATCCAACGGTTGTCCATACGTACTCCTCTAACGTTCACGGTAAGGCCGCCATCATCTGGGGAACGCCGTCTATACTGTGGATAGCCTTCGTCGCTAGTTTGAGTTTCACTAATAAATAGTTTCAGAAAATTCTTACTGCATTCGTTATTTTTCATGCAAGGTGACTGGTAATTGAAATCTCCACAAGGACCATGTACCATGTTAGATTTTACTATTTCGTACAATTTAGGGTCTTTCTCTGGATCAGGTATTTCAGCGCAAATAACTTTATCAATAATGTCTGTAGAAATCCGATTAATAAGCCATAGTAGTATATGAATGTGTGGGAGACCACGTTTCTGCCATTCAACAGAGTACATGAAGCATCTTACTTCACCGAATATCTTACCTTTGGTCAACAGATTCATCATTTTTTTAACTTTAAGATGGAACACTCTAGCAATTAAATCGTGACGATCATGTGAAGTTTGACCGGAAAGCAAATTTCTTGTAATGTCGTCCCAGCGAGGGTTGCAGGTAAGAGTAATGAGAAGATCAGGGCGACCATAGCATCGTACATATGTCATCGCGTCTTGAGTACGTTCATGCATGTACCTGTACCCACCTGTAAAAGACGATGGCAGCACCACCATTTGACCGAGATTCTCAGGATTAGCGTCTTGCCTATCTACCGCATCTTTCAGGTGAATATAATTTTCAGAGCGCAATTTCGACTGATTACTTCTAATGAAGTTAAGTCTTTCAGTTTCTATCTTAGCGTATTGGTCAACCAAAAATTGATTGAATAGGGAACGAAAATAGATAAGATGATTTCCTTCCCTAACCATTATGCGATAAGCGTAGAAGCTCGCTGCAGAAATTGTTTTTTTCAGAGCAATATTTTTTGTTGGATCGCGTTGTGGCAAATTAATGGAGTATCCATCCTCACCACGACAAAATAGCAAAGGATATTGTAAGGCATCATACGACCTATGAATCTCACTAATGCGACGCAAAGTGCTATTGTTGCTTTCTAATACAAAAGCGTCCGGGGTAGGTTGTATTGCCTATACTTGGAATTTGATTCAATACTTTGACATTTCTCATTCTCTTTTTCTCTTTTTTTGCGAGTGTTTGTGCGGTGTCTCTCAGCATAACGTAAAATCCACAAACACAAAGACAAAATGCGGGCTAAATGTCACTTTGTGGTCATAGATAAATTAACAAGATGGCAATCTCGATGGCTTTGACAGGCATTTTGACAACTAGCCCCTACAAACTCGTTTCGATTTGACGGCGTCTTGACTATGTCATTCTGCCTTGTTCCGACGTCTTGACTCTAAGTCAAAAGCGTCGTTTTTAAAGCGGCCTCTAGACGCTCAATATTATTGTGCGAAATATTGCACAATTTTATTGGCTTGCTGCCCCAGACGGTTCAATATTTTTCCCAATAATTTAGTTGACCGGTCATATTTGTATTAAAAGTCAAAAGCGTTGTGATTTTCCGCGATATATCGCACGATCTTGCAATATTATCTACAGACGAACAATAATATTGTGCAATATCAAATATTGCACAATGTTATTAGGCGTCTAGGGGCCGCTTTAATTACAAATACAACAACCAACCCTTGCGGGGATCACAGGGCAGACGTACGAAAGTTTTCCATCTCGTTAATTTATCTATGTTTGTGGTGAGCTCCCTATTGAATCGTGTAATGATTCATCGAATACGAACAGAGAGCCCAAAAGAGAAGAAACAAAAATTGACTCAAATAATTGAATCAAATAATACCTGAGTTAGGAGTGGAATTTTGAAAAATCCTTTCTTAGCGGATATCTATGTCACTATAAGAATACACTGTCAAAATTTCAGCCTTATAGGTTCAGCGGTTTGGCCGGTGCGTTGTCTGTCAGTCAATCAGTCACGGAACTCTTTTATATATATAGATGATTGTATTTATGATTCATATGTGCACAAATGTATGTTTTAAAACTGTGAACATTGAATCATAAAATGAAACAAGCAATAAACACCCGCAGGCAGTAGGCAATAGAATTATGAGAACCTCATTCACATATTTGTGAATGCATGTGTCTATATATGAATAAGTTATTAGGATCAGAAACCACTCCTGCATCCACAGTGAACGTTTCTTTTTCATTATCCATTCTTTTCTTTTTCCACACAAATAAACACCACACAACAAAATTATTTTTTCTCCGCGATCCATCCTTACCCGACGGCGAACAGCGTAAAATGAAGAACGTATACCGATCCACAAGTGTGTGGCGAAATGACTTCAAACCGATCCATTCGATCCGTAGCGCGTGTGTAGGCCGCTTAAGCCTACCTACCCCTATTATTCCATTGTTTATACATATGTACACAGGCAAACAGATTAATTCACTGATGTATGTATACGTTTGTAATCCCATATATTTATATGGGATTATTTATGCAGTTGGTGTATCTAGAAAACTGAACCGAAATTGCAAAATATTTTAGTTTTTCCTTGATTTATACACTTAGCACTAGTTGTGTTCCAAATTTCAAGCTTCTACGTCTGCTAGAAGTGCCTTAGACTTTTGATGATCGGTCAGTCAGTCAGTGAGTCTGTCAGTGAGTGACAAAATTAAGAAACTTTGACTAGTTATAAATCTTAAACAACTGGTTCAAATTGAATGAAATTTGAAACATACCGTGTCTATGCAATGCTTGCTTGGTTACTGAAAATTCAGACTTCTAGTTTTATCCACAACGAAGTTATAGGGGGTCGAAAATGGCCTATTATGTTACGAGAAAAGGATGGTACGGCCGTGCCGCTTTTTTGCTCGACTTGGCAGGGGCACTGCCGTGCCCCCAGATGATCCGAGTCAGTGTTGGCTCAGCTATTTCGAAGTTCATCGACATAAACACAAGACTTACTTACTTACTTACTTATCAGGCCTGCGATCCATGGGGGATCTGAGCCTGAGCTATAGCTGCCTTCCATCCTTGACGGTGTCAAGGATGCCTTCCATCCAGTTGTCAAGACCAAAATGTCTTACATCCGCGATTACTTGGTCTTTATACCGGAGGTTCGGTCTTCCTATTCTTCTCGAACCAGGAGGCTTGGAGTAGAAGACCCTCTTAGCTGGGGCATTGATGTCCATGCGCTCGATGTGGCCGAGCCAGTGTAGTCGACGGATCCTTGCCTTCCGGACTACATCCACATCTTGGTACAGCTCGTAGAGTTCGCGGTTGTGCTTTCTTCTCCATCCACCGTCCTCACAGACAGGACCAAATATCCGGCGCAGAATTTTTCCTTCGAAAGAACCCCTAAATCAGCTTCGCTGTCCTGCTTATCGTCCAGCTGGCAGAATTAGCGATTTGTAAAGCATGACTTTGGTCTTTCGAGTGAGGAGTTTTGACCCCAGTTGTTTGGACAAGCCCAAGTAGCAGCGGTTGCCAAGGGCGATTCTATGCCGGATCTCCACTGTGGTGTCATTTGTGGAATTTACGTTTGCCCCGAGGTAGACGAACTCCTTAACTACCTCGAAATTGTCGCTGTCAATTGTTATATTTTGTCCCAGGTGGTAAGCGACGGATTGGCTTTTGCTTGACAGCATGTATTTCGTTTTGTCCTCATTGATCTTAAGACCAACTCGTTTCGCCTGTTCTTCAATCGCCGTGAATGCTTCCACAATGCCACGGCGAGAACACGCGATGATGTCGATATCATCCGCGTACCCTAGCAGCTGGATGGACTTGTAGAAGGTAGTGACTTCCCTGTTGACGCCTGCCCGTCGCACTATCTGCTCCAGTACCAGGTTGAAGAAGCCACATGACAGCGCATCTCCTTGCCGAAATCCCGTACATATTTCGAATGGTTCCGAGGTCCTACAACCGAGTTGCACGGTGCATCGCCTGTTTTTTAGCGTGGGGCGACACAACTGGATCAGTTTTCCCGGGATCCCGAATTTGGCCATCGCACCAAAAAGTCCTTCACGATGAATGCTGTCGTAAGCGGCTTTGAAATCGATGAAAAGGTGGTGTGTATCGATTTCGAAACTCGTTGGTCTTTTCCAGGATTTGTCGAAGTGTGAACATTTGGTCTATAGTCGATTTGCCGGGCCGGAAGCCGCACTGGTAGCTGCCGATTAGTGCGGTGCAAAATGGTTTTAGATGTTCACACAATACGCTGGACAGGATCTTGTATGCGAAATTGAGCAGGGATATACCTCTATAGCTCTTGCAAGAGGTAGGGTCACCTTTTTTGTGGATGGGGCATATAGAGCTGGTATTCCAGTCGTCGGGCATGCATTCATCTCCCCAAATTCTGCAGATGATCTGGTGCATGCTCCCTACCAGAACATCGCCGCCAGCCTTGAAGAGCTCTGATAGCAAGCCATTTGAGCCTGCGGCCTTGTTGTTCTTCAGCTTCTGAATAGCTGTGCCGACTTCTTCGATGCTGGGTGGGAGGACTACTTCAGCGGCTGGAGTTGGGATTTCCTCGGTCCCTACCACTCTCTCTTGGTCATGCTCGTTAAGCAGCTGCTGGAAATGCTGCTTAAATACATCCACTATTCCCTGCGGGTCTGTGACAAGATTACCCTCGCAGTTTCGAAGAGCCTGGGTGCCCTTTTTGAAGCCTCCTGCAAGGCCTTTGGCTTTCTTGTAAAAGGCTCGTGTTTTATGTTTATCCCTAGACTCCTCGATATCCTTGAGCTGGGAGGCTGCGAAGATTCTTTTCTTTTGTCGCAGTAGTTTTTTCTCCTCCCTTCATCTGGCTCGGTATTCTTCTTGCGCTGCCCTGGTTTTCTTCTGCAGCGCCTTTTGGTACGCCTCGTCGGTTGCTGCCTTTTTCTGCTCACTCTCGCCATCATAGCACGGGTTTCTTGTCAGGGGTGGTAGGTATCCTAAGGTGGTTTCGGCTACTTCCTGAATGGCTGAGCGGCAATGCAGCCACATATTATTGGCATTTGTGTTCGACGTAGGCATACCGTAGAGTCTTTCGCTCAGCTGCTACCTGTAGACTCTGGCAACCCCCGGTGTCCTCAGGCGCCCAATGACGAACCTCCTCCTGATGGGCTGGTGCAGCTTTCTGACATTGGACAGTCGAGCTCTGCATCTTGCTGCTACGAGGAAGTGGTCAGAGTCGACATTTGCCCCTCTGAATGTTCGCACATCCAGGATGTTTGACGAGTGCCTTGCGTCAATGAGCACATGGTCGATTTGGTTGGCGGTTCGACCGTCCGGAGATCGCCAGGTTGCTGTGTGGATTCGCTTGCGAGGGAATCTTGTGCTACTTATCACCGCATTACGAACTGTCGCAAAGTCAGCAAGTAGGCGTTGTCCAGGAGGTCATAGAAGTCCTCCTTGATAGGGTCTTCAGCCTCGTCGGTAGGGGCGTGTTCACATACATATAAGGCTGATGTAATAAAATCTGCCTCTGATGCGGATCACAGTCAGGCGATCACTTATAGGTTTAAAGTCGACCTTAACCGCTTTCCCACGACAAATCCGCATCCCAGTAAGTGCAACCTTTTGTGACAGCTGTAATAAATGTCGCAATTTTTCTTCCTAATCATACCGTTTCCTATCCAGCGTATTTCCTGGACCGCAGTAATATCCGCCTTGTACTGCGTGAGGATTCCTTCTAGTTTATGAGCAGCTCCGGGAGTGTACAGGGTTCTGACATTCCAGGAGCATACTCGCAAATCGTGTTCCTTTTTCGTGCGTTGTCGTCGTCGAGTATCCGTCCGTGTATCCGAGGCATCTTGCTCATTCATAACTTTAAGTTTTTTTTACGTGGGCGGATTGTTAGCCCGCCGCACAACCGCTATTCTGGTCGGGGTTTTGTCGGTGCATACGTTTGTTCACCTCCCAACGGTTGTTGAAGAGGCTGTCCAGAGGGCGCCGCGAGGAGGCCGTATGTCAACTTGACCCGGGCATTTAAACAGGGATCCCTGCTGGCATCTCGCCAGGTTGAGAGCAATCAACAACTTTACCCTGTATGTCCGAGCCCATGCCCTCCTTATACACAAGACTTATAAAAAGGAAAAAACTAAATGGAAACAGGAAACCCATGAGAATTGAAGGTGACAGCAGGAGAAGCAAAGAAAAACGTGCGTCTCCGTGTGACACTTGTTATTGAATGCCTTTATTCACAATGGTGGTACTCTAATTAGTATTCATATGATAGTTCACAATACGAGTATAACAAGATAAGTTTATAAATAAAAGTCATCCATTTATGACTGGTGTTCTTATTTCTCCCACTGGGCCTTACGGGTCGCACCTAGACCACATTCCTTTTTTTTTTTTTTGACTGAAATAGAAGACATGGATTTGGACGAAGTCTGGTTCAGCAGGATAGCAGGACAGCCCATGCCACAATCGACTTTTTGCACACCAAATTCCCAAATCGTGTTCTCAGCAGTCTTCGCGATGTCAATTTGCCACCTCGGAGCTGCGATTTAGCCCCTTTGGATTTGTTTGTGGTGGAGAACCGTGTAGGACCGGTGTTATGCCAACAATCCAGGCCAATGTCATCCAAGCAATGCGTGAGCTGCAACCCGAAACCATCAACAAGGTCTTGGAAAATTGACAGAATGCGCTACTGCGAAACCACCGAGGTGGCCACTTGAACGACGTTGTATTTAACAAATTAATGGAAATGTTTGTTCTTATTAATAACACCATAGCACATGGCAAACATTTAATTTTTTTCATTTTATTGCATTTTCAAAAAGACACTTGTATTCGGCCCACCCTGTGTACAGTTTTAAATTTAACGCGCACAAATCGTCAAAGAAACCTCTTCCGTATCCGTATATATACAGAAGTGAGTCACGGCCTACGTCATTAAACATTGACAGATGGGTAGCAAACATGGTAGACATGCGCAATGCGTAATCTGTAATCTTTCGTTCGTGCACCAAGCTCGCACTCTAGTCTACCTAAAATCCATTGGTGATAGTCGTTAGCCAACCAACTAGCAGAACAACCAATCCGACGCACAATTTAGGTAGATAGCGCGTCAAAATTCATTCGCACGACGACTTCTCCCGTGTAGTGTTCGTTTCGGCTCGACTCGCTGGCGGACACGGAAATTCGAAAAGTCTCGCTCCAATTTCGGTTATCTCCAATTAATTCAATCTCGACTTTGATCTCTATCTAAACGCGCTTCCTGCTTCCTTGCCTCAATTAGTCCTGAACACACTCATTTCAATTCCAGGGACTTTGTGGGCTTTTTTGCTTTTTATTTTATTCTCATGTTCTAGCTAATTGTGGATTTATTTGCTTTTTGGATCTACGTTCTATGATTGTTTAGACGAATTTCGTTTGTTCGAATACATATCCCGGAAAGGGGCGGCAAGTGTGGTGTACTGTGAACGAGTGAAACGTTGACTGACAGATTGTACGTTTAGTGTATGTAGTATGACAAGCATCAAACGCACGGTAATAACGTAAGTGTTCATTTGAATTTTGCCTTTTTTATAAACTTTTTTTGTTTTTTTTTCTTTTAAAACTTTTTTACATTCATACCCAACGGAACTTGTTGAAGTGGGTCTTTAACACCTCAGTGTGGACGTTACGACACTTCAACTAACCGGCCATTGGGCATTCGTAAAATATGAAATAGGCCAGCCAAGTGCGAGTCGGACACGCGCACGAAGGGTTCCGTACCATCTGTATATGTATATAAGTACTAGCTTTTGCCCGCGGCTTCGCTCGCGTTAAATTCGGGGTAACGCGGTTCCCCTTTCCTGATTTAGAACACAGAAGAGAACTCGGAACAGAATGTTATTTTAATACGCTACTGTAGACGACATTATATGTCTTTCCATTTGGGGATAGAATGTAAAGATTCTGGGCATCGGACACACGCGAACATGCTACATACAATTATCCATGGGAAAAGCACGGCTTTTCTAAGTTCACCCCAGCCACCTTTAATGTTTGACCTTGCGCCTTGTTAATGGTCATAGCGAAACTAAGCTTTAGAGGAAATTGTAGCCTTTTAAACTGGAACGGGAGATCTGTGGGAATTATTGGGATTCGTGGGATCATTACATTTTCACCCTTTCCTACGCCGGTGGCGCTAATGATATTGCGGCCAAGTTGTGTGACACGAAGTCTCGTCCCATTGCATAATCTCGGGGCATCTAAATTTCGTATAAGCATGACTGGGACGCTTGGTAGTCAAATAACAGGGTATAGGTACCGTATGCACTATAGTGTGAAGCGCGGCCCGATGCCCGCACTTAAGTACAGATAGAGAGCACACAAAGTTAGCGCGTTTCAGAAACATATCAGCGCCATCTATCGTAATTCAAGAGTAGCACTTATTTATGTATGTTTCGAATGTCGATTGTTTTCTCAAAAGCTGATTGATTTATGGTTGTTTAATTAAATTATTTTATTATTCGTTTGTATCATAGAACCTATACTAATTTTGCGGAGAGTCTCACACAAATTTCCATCCCCTACTGATTTCTTTTTCTGCTGCATACAAACTTAACTTTTGCTGCAACCTAACTTAACAAAATGAAGCCTATGTCACTCTCCATCCCTTCAACTATCTCCACTTAAAAAATCACGTCAATTCGTCGCTCCGTTTTGCCGTGAAAGACGGACAAACGGACTCACACACTTTCACATTTATAATATTAGTAAGTATAGGGGAAAGAGACGTTCTATGTTACCACATCAGTGATCCCATTAAAACGGCTAATCCGTTTGAAATGATTTTTTGCATCATGACAGATCTCGGTTGCAGGCAGGTTATAGGCGTATTACTTTGATGATCGAAAATCTGCATGATGAGATGGTTGATCATCAAAGTGTCCATTGAATTCAAATCAATTATCTTACTTGACAGCAAGGATGTGAAAAGGTGAATAACAATAAGGGGAAATATGGGAAAAAGGTGTGCAGCTAGGAGTAATATATCAAGGACACAATAGGGATCAATGCTTGGAAGTGTTTTATTGGTTGTGGGATATGGTCGAAAGTTAATTTCACAATAATTGAATTTGTTGCAACATTTGAGGGAATAGCAATTGTACGAAAGGGTTTGCAGCAAGGATTAACTCAGCAGTGACACAATAGGGATCATCAAAGCTTAAAGGGTATTTGTTTTTGGTTGTTCGTAATTATCGACGATGTAACAGAATTCAGTCCACCCGACCTAAGTCTAATAAAGCCGCGGGCGCAGACGGTCTGTCTCAGTGAGACGCCTACCTGTGCTGCATGTTGCGAGGAGGAGAATGTCACTGCAGAGCATTTCCTCTGTGATTCTCTCGCCTTTGCTCGCGCACGGTGGCGCACCCTTGGAGCCGACGTGGTGTGTGCCGAATCTCTTAGCTCTACATCACTGAAGCTCCTTCAAATTTTTCTTCGGAAAACGGAGAAAATACAGTAATGTAGGGTGTCTGGCTGGAGTACAATGGACCAGTGATTGCGTCTGAGTGCTCCAGCGGATAGCAGAAGCCTTCAACAAAAAAAAAAAAAAAAACAAAAAAAGCTCTCTACGTGCAGTTGACTTGAAGCCAGATTGTGTGTTGCGAATTGTGGTTGCGTGCGTCTGACACATTATATCGTACGTCGGTACCAAGCCTGTCAAAAGTCGGCGCGCGCGCAAGCCTGTATGTGTTTCTAACTTAACTACTGCGCCACGGCGCCCCCATTTGCACGTTTCGTAATTTTAATGATATTTGAATTTATTTTATCCTTTTAGTCCTTTCTAGCAAATCGCGGTAAAAACTACTTAGGATTTTCACTCTTGACTTATTAGACGATAAGTACAAAAAATTTTAAGAAAATCGGAGGTGAGTCTTTTCGGAACTGCACCCAAAATACGAGTAATTCCAATAAACGCCATAAATGTCGTAAAAAGGTCATTTCGCGTGTCATCTTACAATTCCATTTTTTTGTCTGAAAATAAACCAGATGCTGGACGATGTTGAATATACTATCATGCGAATCGCGTGCTGATGAAAGCAGTTGGATTTGGAGTTGGAGTTGGACAGTGGAACGACATCTGTTTAAACACATAACTTCACGTACAGAGAAAACAGTGTTAGCTGGAGGAAAGTATATAATATCTGAAGCTATTGGTGATCTCATGGTGATAACAACAACACGTCATTTACACTTGAAACATATGTGTATGTATGTACCAACACTGAAGTACGATTGTTTGTCGAACAGTAAAGCTGTGCAAATATAACAGGGCATGCATTAATAACGGATCAATTCGGTGCTAAGATCTTTCACACCAAGATACATATGTATCTTATGGGTGAAACGCTTAACGCATGCATACATTTTGATTTCAGATAAATTAATTTAAAATTTAATCTAGAAACATACAAGGTTCGATGGAAAAGGACTAAAGGGTAGCTTCTATCCGACGGATGCCTGTTAAAAAGCGAGAAGTGCCACCGCAGACGAACACCTGTTAGGAAGTCCCATCCCCACCTCCTCGTGGTGCCAACTGGAGATTTCCTATGGAAATTACAGACGGGGAAGGGCGAATGGCGAGCTTCCTGCGCCGAAAAAGTCGGTTGGGCTACGGCCTAGGAAGCCGTAACCGTAAAAAAACTACAAACTCCGAAACAACCACAAGCCTCGGATAAAGGGGACCGGATAAATGTTGATGACCCTTGCAAAAAACGAAAAAAGGACAATGATCTTCGGCTCTGTACGTGGAATGTTAGGTCCCTATACAGACCACGTGCAGCCGAACAACTTGCAGATGCCCTAGACCGCTATAAAGCAGACCTAACCACCATCCAGAAAATGCTACCGAATGAAGCGGGTATAAAGCGGATGAAAAACTGCGACATCTGCTACGGCGACCGCTATGGGGAGAGAGGACAACTATTGTTCGGATACGGATTTGTTGTTCGAGGTTAACTAAGGCAAAAGGTCCTAAGCGATCCGTATCAAGGCTAAAAATTGTTAACATCAGCCTCATCTGCGTTCACGCTCCCACGGAAGACAAGGATGACTCCACCAAAGATAAGTTCTTCGATCTCCTAGACAGAACGTATGCACAATGTCCCAGCTATGACACCAAAATTGTTATAGGAGACCTTAATGCTAAGCTGGGTAAGGAAAGCATCTTTGAACGATCAATCGGCAAACATAGCCTACACGACACCACCTCCGCACCTCGATATACACAAAGACACCTGGTGGTGACCAGATCAATCAATAATTAACCTGATTGATCGCGATCGACGTCAAACATTCCTCCACTATTTTTGATGTCCGAATTTTCCGAGAACCACTAAATTGTAATAGCCAAGATGCGAATATCACGAAAGCAGCGGAGCAGAGTAAGAATACGAGTAAGAAGACGATCGCGTCTTCCTTAAGCTCTCCAATACACCTCAACCCTCCACGTTGTCAATAGCACAGCAGTGGAACCTTTGAAAAAAAAATCCTGAAAAGTACTGGATCTGAAGTTTTGGGCTTCAAGGCTCCACCACGAAGAAGCACCGGGTTCGATGACGAGTGCAGGAGGATTCACATACCGAAGCAGGATGCATATAAAGCCTCGCTGCATAGAAGAACAAGAGTAGTTCGTGAGCTCTACGAGTTAAAAGAAGGGAGGAGCATAAGCTTCTCAGGAGAAAGAAGATAGAGCACGAGAAGCGCGCGATTGAGGATTTTGGAGGGGTGTTACTGCAGGCGTGGCGTTCGAAAGTTATAAAGCCAGAGCGGAAGCCTGCAGGGATGAGAACGGACAAGTAGTAGTAAAACCACAGTCGATGCTGAGAATATGGAAAAACTACTTCTTCAGATTGTACAAAGGCGACGTTAGTCAATATACCGCTGTCAGGCAGAATAATCCATTCTGTAGAATGAGAATTCTGTCCCCCTGACCTCGACGAAGTTAAGATTGCCATATCGAAGCTCAAGTCCAATAAAGCTGCTGGCGCAAACGGACTGTCCGCTGAGCTCTTCAAGGCAGCTGGAGATGACCTGGTTAGAACCATGCACCAGCTCATCTGTAAGACATGGTCAAAGGAAAGCCCGAGGAATGGAGTCTCAGCATCGTATGCCCGATCCACAAGAAAGGAGGCCCCTCTAACTGCGCCAACTACAGAGGAATAAGTCTTCTTAACATCGCGTACAAAAACTTCTCTGCCTTTGTAAATAAGCTAATAGGTCCTTATTAATACGGAGATCAGAGAAGTCCACCTTGGACCAAATCTTCACATTACGGCAGATTCTGGAAAAAACCAATGAATTTCTAGTCTCACCACCTATTTGTGGATTTCAAAGCCGCATACGACAGCGTAATTAAGCACGAGCTATACAACGCTATGTCTACCTTTGACATACCTGCTAAACTCGTCAGACTATGCAGGATGACCTTGGAGAATGCTCGCTGCTCCATCCGAATCGGTGAACACCTTACCGATAGTTTTGATGTCAAAAAAGGATTTAGGCAGAGCGATGCGCTGTCGGGTGATTTCTTCAACATCATATTGGAAATGATTGGCCAATACAAGAGGCACAATCTGTTTCAAATCCTCGCAACTCCTTGCATACGCCGACGATATTGACATAATAGGTAGATCACAGCGATCTATGTAGGTAACACGATCCATGTGGTATCACAATGGGCCGACTTCGGCCTACGAGTGGCTTATGCCAATCACGTTAACCTAGCCTAACCTTGTAAAGGTAGATTAATAGAAAATGGCAAGTATTGGTTCATCAATTTAAAGACCCAATTCTTGACAAATCACACGATTAAAGGAAGAAACTAGGTCTACTCAAAGTCACCAAAAACTGCCAAAGATAAGATAACTGTTTTAGGACTTTGTATGCGAATTAGCAGACTTACTTATCAGGCCAGCGATCCATGGAGGATCTGAGCCTGAGCTATAGCTGCCATCTATCCTTGACGGTTCCGGGCACGCTGCTTCCAGTTGTCAAGACCAAGATGCCTTACATCCGCGATTATTTGGTCTTTATACCGGAGGTTCGGTCTTCCTCTTCTTCTCGAACCAGGAGGCTCGGAGTCGAAGACCCTCTTAGCTGGAGCGTTGATGTCCATGCGCGCGATGTGGCCGAGCCAGTGTAGTCGACGGATCCTTGCCTTCCGGACTACATCCACATCTTGGTACAGCTCGTAGAGTTCGCGGTTGTGCCTTCTTCTCCATTCACCTTCCTCACAGACAGGACCAAATATCCGGCGCAGAATTTTTCCTTCGAAATAACCCAAAATCAGCTCCGCTGTCCTGCTTATCGTCCAGCTTTCGGCTCCGTACAGCAAGACTGGCAGAATGAGCGTTTTGTAAAGCATGACTTTGGTCTTTCGAGTGAAGAGTTTTGACCCCAGTTTTTTGGACAAGCCGAAGTAGCAGCGGTTGCCAAGGGCGATTCTATGCCGGATCTCCACTGTGGTGTCATTTGTGGAATTTACGTTTGCCCCGAGGTAGACAAACTCCTTAACTACCTCGAAATGGTAGCTCTCAATTGTTATATTTTGTCCCAGGTGGTGAGCGACGGATTGGTTTTTGCTTGACAGCATGTATTTCGTTTTGTCCTCATTGATCTTAAGACCAACTCGTTTCGCCTGTTCTTCAATCGCCGTGAATGCTTCCACAATGCCAAGGCGAGAACACGCGATGATGTCGATATCATCCGCGTATCCTAGCAGCTGGATGGACTTGTAAAAGATAGTGCCTTCCCTGTTGACGCCTGCCCGTCGCACTATCTGCTCCAGCACCAGGTTGAGAAAGCCACATGACAGCGCATCTCCTTGCCGAAATCCCGTACATGTTTCGAATGGTTCCGAGGTCCTACAACCGAGTTGCACGGTGCATCGCCTATTTTTTAGCGTGGCGCGACACAACTGGATCAGTTTTACCGGGATCCCGAATTCGGCCATCGCCCCAAACAGTTCTTTACGATGAATGCTGTCGTATGCGGCTTTGAAATCGATGAAAAGGTGGTGTGTATCGATTCGAAACTCGTTGGTCTTTTTCAGGATTTGTCGAAGTGTGAACATTTGGTCTATAGTCGATTTGCCGGGCCGAAAGCCGCATTGGTAGATGCCGATTAGTGCGGTGCAAAATGGCTTTAGACGTTCACAAAATACACTGGACAGGATCTTGTATGCGACATTGAGCAGGGATATACCTCTATAGTTCTTGCAAGAGGTAGGATCGCCTTTTTTGTGGATGGGACATATAGAGCTGGTATTCCAGTCGTCGGGCATGCTTTCATCTTCCCAAATTCTGCAGAAGATCTGGTGCATGCTCCCTACCAGAACATCGCCGCCAGCCTTGAAGAGCTCTGATGGCAAGCCATTTGAGCCTGCGGCCTTGTTGTTGTTCAGCTTCTGAATAGCTGTACCGACTTCTTCGATGCTGGGTGGGAGGTCTACTTCCGCGGCTGGAGTTGGGATTTCCTCGGTCCCTACCACTCTCTCTTGGTCATGCTCGTTAAGCAGCTGCTGGAAATGCTGCTTAAATACATCCACTATTCCCTGCGGGTCTGTGACAAGATTACCCTCGCAGTTTCGAAGAGCCTGGGTGCTCTTTTTGAAGCCTCCTGCAAGGCCTTTGGCTTTCTTGTAAAAGGCTCGTGTTTTATGTTTATCCCTAGACTCCTCGATATCCTTGAGCTTGGAGGCTGCGAAGATTCTTTTCATTTGTCGCAGTCGTTTTTTCTCCTCCCTTCTTCTGGCTCGGTACTCTTCTTGCGCTGCCCTGGTTTTCCTCTGCAGCACCTTTTGGTACGCCTCGTCGGTTGCTGCTTTTTTCTGCTCGTACTCGCCATCATACCATGGGTTTCTTGTCAGGGGTGGTAGGTATCCTAAGGTGGTTTCGGCTACTTCCTGAATGGCTGAGCGGCAATGCAGCCACATATTATTGGCATTTGTGTTCGACGTAGGCATACCGTAGAGTCTTTCGCTCAGCTGCTACCTGTAGACTCTGGCAACCCCCGGTGTCCTCAGGCGCCCAATGACGAACCTCCTCCTGATGGGCTGGTGCAGCTTTCTGACATTGGACAGTCGAGCTCTGAATCTTGCTGCTACGAGGAAGTGGTCAGAGTCGACATTTGCCCCTCTGAATGTTCGCACATCCAGGATGTTTGACGAGTGCCTTGCGTCAATGAGCACATGGTCGATTTGGTTGGCGGTTCGACCGTCCGGAGATCGCCAGGTTGCTGTGTGGATTCGCTTGCGAGGGAATCTTGTGCTACTTATCACCGCATTACGAGCTGTCGCAAGTCAGCAAGTCGGAAGCCGTTATCTGTTGTTGTATCGTGGAGGCTGTGCTTTCCGATCACTCCGCCAAGGGTGTTCTCCTTACCTATATTGGCGTTGAAGTCCCCGAGCACGATCTTTAAATCGTACTCAGGACTAGCTCCATAGGCGTTTTCCAGGAGGTCATAGAAGTCCTCCTTGATAGGGTCTTCAGCCTCGTCGGTAGGGGCGTGTGCACATATAAGGCTGATGTTATAAAATCTGCCTCTGATGCGGATCACAGCTAGGCGATCACTAATAGGTTTAAAGTCGATGACATTCGACCTTAACCGCTTTCCCACGACGAATCAGCATCCCAGTAAGTGCAACCTTTTGTGACAGCTGTAATAAATGCCAGGCATCTCGCCAGGTTGAGAGCGGTCATCAACTCTATCCTGTATGTCCGAGCCCATGCCCTCCTAATGCGAATTAGTAGATCCATCCATCCAAGTATAATTTGAGAACTACAATGTCCTTTTCTCTTTTTCAGAAACTGGTGGAAGCGGCGCTCAACCCTAGAAAGATGTCTAACTCTCCTGTGCACCTTCGCCTTGGTGACTATCAACGGTCTATTCATAGTCATATCAGTAATCATATCTAACCAAATGAATAAAGGTCAGCAGCTCATCATAACACTTAATCTAACTCCATCACATTCATATTTTAATCTTTTGCATGCAGATAATGCTAACATAGTTGAGGCTTTGCATGTTCCAGACCAGCCGATCTTCAATCATGTTTGCCTGTTACCAGAATGCATTCACACCGCATCTAATATCCTCAATAACATGGATCCGACCGTTGAGCCATGCGATGATTTCTACGAATTCGCGTGTGGAACATTCTTGAGGACACAGAATATACCAGAAGATAAGGTCGCTGTTAATACGTTCTCAGTGATTAAGGATAAACTGCAGGAGCAGATCAAGTCGCTGATTGAGGAACCGCGTGCAGAGGGGGCTCCCAAGCATTTCCGTTTGCCCAATGAGCTCTTCAAGGCTTGCATGAACAAAAGTGGGTTTATTAAATTGGTCTGGTGAGGGTAGCTAGAATGTTTTGGTTCGTCTTTTAGGTTTGATCGAGAAGCTCGGAGCGAAACCGATTCATCAGATTTCGGAATCTCTTGGTGGATGGCCAGTAATCATGGGTGACTCATGGAACTCGAACAACTCATGGACCTGGCAGGAAACGGTGAAGAAATTCCGTAAACTTGGCTTCGGTGTAGATTATATTTTGGATTTCTCCATCGGAGTGGACTTGAAGAACTCGACAAAGCACATCATTTATGTAAGTGCATCGCAGCAGATTGGTTCTTCATTATTGTCTTACTTCTGGTCTTTTAGATTGACCAATCGGCAATTGATCTTAGTCGGGAATACCTCGTGAAGGGCTTCAGCGATACTCTGGTGTCAGCATATTACAGTTACATGGTCGACATAGCAGTGCTATTTGGCGCCAATAAGGATAATGCAAAGAGAGAACTCAAGAAATCTATTGAATTCGAAATGGCCCTAGCTAACGTGAGTATACATAAGACTCCTAGGAACGATTCTACAAGCAAAATAAACCATGTAGATCTCTTGGCCTAATGAAAAACGTAGAGACTCCACTGCTCTATACAACCTGAGGACTATTGCTCAACTACAAGCCAGTTATCCATATGTCAACTGGAAGGATTACATCAATGCTCTTCTCCCTGAAGGACTACAAGTCGATGATGATGAACCAATCAACGTATCTGTGCCGAGTTTCTTCGAAGACCTTGGACCTCTCCTAGCTAAGACACCAAATCGCGTCATTGCCAATTATATGATGTGGAGGATTCATTCATTCTCGATTTCATTGTTATCGGAGAAGTTCAGGAAACGTCAATTGGAATACGCTACAGCACTTTCAGGAAGACAGGAACAAGAAGCCCGTTGGAAGGAGTGTGTTGACATCACCAGTGGAAGGTAAGGTTTATTTTTGTTTCAATGGATAGTAGACGATGTGTAGTTAGCTGTCGGAAAAGAAGGACAGAGAAGAGCTTGCATGTAACTAACAGACACTATCCGTGTGTTTGTGGAAATTAAAAACCACTGAGTCTTGTGTAAAGGTATGAACATAGCATCAAAATAAAAACTTTTATAGACATGTGTAGACATCAGAAAGTGGCCAATTTATAAGATTCCTCGAGACCGATTTCGGGCACTTTTTTAGTGTTAACGCAATTGGTGTCAACGTTCTGCCGCAGGACAGTGCTGAAGTCGAATGAGAACATCAGCATTTGCTTTCACAAGGGAATATTTCGAAGTGCAGGGAAGCATGGAAAAGTACGAGTTTTGTCTAGTCGTTGTAAAAGGTTCTTGAATCAGATTTTGAGAAATAGACTTACAAGAGTTTTTGCGAATCGACGAATGTTTTGAAAAATCCATTAACAAATCGACAGGTCCGAATCCCGTCAATATTTATGTAAGTGATAGCCTTCGCAAGGGAACTAAGCTTTCGGGCCTATAAGGCGAACAGTTCTGAGGAAAACCGAAAAAATATATACGAGCCAGAAATGACCACAACACCCTCATTGGACGGGTTAAATTCCAATCCGACCAAAAATTAAGGCGGAAAATCCTTCGATGTTTCGAAGCTGGTAAAAGTTTCTGGTCGTTTGTGAAAAACATCACTCTGCTCGATACCAGGTTAGCCTACTCCCCTAGTGCCGAATTCCTTGGCATTATACTCGACAGGAAATTAACTTGGAAGAGCAATACAATTACTCACTTACTTAGGTGGCGCTACAGTCCGTGGTGAACCTGGGCCTCAACCAAAAGGCGTCTCCAGCCGGCATGGTGTTTAGCCAGCTGTTTCCAGAGCCGCACGCCCAGTTGGTTGAGGTCCCCTTCCACCTGCGTGCGCCACCGCTGAGGCGGCCGTCCTCTGCCGCGCCTTTCTTCCGGAGTGGATTCGAAGACTTTTCGGGTCGGAGCTGTATCTTCCATGCGTTCAACATGGCCTAGCCACCTTAGACGCTGTATCCGTAGACGTCGTACAGGGCTGATGTCGCTGTACAACCCGTACAGTTCTTCGTTAAATCTTCTCCTCCATACACCTTTTGAACAAACGAGACCGTAGATAGTGTGCAGAATTTTCCTCTCGAAACGACAAAGGGCATCTTCATCCGCTTTTGAGGACTGGAATGACTAAGGTCTTATACAGTGTCACCTTGGTTTTCCGAGAGAGGGCATCAGTGAGCCAAGTTAGACGAATTCCTTGACCACTTCAAAGTTATATCCGCCCATGGTAACGTTCTGGCCAATGCGTCGGTGTTGTCCGTCTCTTTTAGATGAAAGCAGATACTTGGTTTTACCCTCATTAACCTTGAGACCCATCTTAGCCGCTTCTACCTCAATGCTTACAAAGGCCTTCTTGACGTCGCGCTGTTTCCGTCCAATCACGTCAATGTCGTCGGCGTACGCAAGCAATTGCGTAGACTTGAAATAAATCGTACCTCTCGTGTTGGCCAGTGACTCTTGCACGATCTTTTCATGCACGATGTTGAAAAAGTTGCATGACAGCGCGTCACCTTGCCTAAATCCTTTTTTAACATCAAAGGTCTCGGTTTGCTCATTACCGACCTTAATGGAGCAGCGAGAATTCTCCATTGTCATCCTGCACAGCCGGACGAGTTTGGCAGGGATGTTAAAACTAGACATGGCTTTGTATAGCTCATCTCTATATGTATGTATGTATGTTGGCGTTACAGTCCATGAAGAACCTGAGCCGAGCTTCTCTCAATCACCCATGTTGTGTGTGATTTCATTATCCCATAGGTGAAAGGGACCTACAGTTTATTTTAGGTTCCGAACGGCGAATTTCGAGAAGCTTTTCATGACAATTTTACTACAGGGGGTTTTGTCAGAACCCCGCTGAGGAGAAACACCGTGAAAAACACGTTCGATGACATGGTTGTGTCGGGATTCGATCCCGAGTCATCGGCGTCAGAGGCCAACACATTACCCACTGCGCCACGGTGCTCTCGAATCTCTATATGCAGCCTTGAAATCGACGAAGAGGTGGTGAGTGTTGGTTTGGTATTCCCGGGTCTTCTCCAAGATCTGCCGTAGCGTAAATATTTGGTCTTTTGTGGATTTACGTGGCCTGAAACCACACTGATAAGAGCCGATCAGGTTATCCACAAACGGTTTCAGGCGTTCACACAATACGGCAGAAAAGATTTCATATGCGATGTTAATGAGACTTATTTCCCTATAGTTGGCGCAGATATAGGGGTCTCCTTTCTTACGGACCGGGCAATCGATGCTGAGACTCCATTCGTCGGGCATGCTTTCCTCCGACCATACCTTGCAAATGAGATGGTACATGCACCTTACCAGCTCATCTCCAGCCGCCTTAAAAAGCTCAGCAGACAGGCCGTCTGCGCTAGCGGCTTTATTAGACTTAAGTCTTGATATCGCTATGTTGACTTCGTCGCAATACAAATGAAAGAGCAAAAAAAGCAACAATAGCTCTCGGAAGAACGCATGCCCGATGAATGGAATCTCAGTATCGTTTGCCCGGTCCATAAGAAAGGAGTCCCCTATGACTGCGACAATTACAGAGGGATAAGCCTCCTGAACATCGCGTACAAGATCCTCTCTGCCGTACTGTGTAAGTACCTGAAACCGTTCGTGGACAATCTGATAGGTTCCTACAAGTGTGGTTTCAGGCCAGGAAAATCCACGATAGACCAAATATTTACACTACGGCAGATCTTGGAGAAGACCCATGAATTCCAGGTCGACACGCACCATCTTTTCGTCGACTTTAAAGCCGCGTATGACAGTATTCATAGAGACGAGCTATACAGAGCCATGTCATGTTTTAACATTCCTGCCAAACTCATCAGACAATGCAGGATGACTATGGAGAACTCTCGCTGCTCCATTAAGGTCGGAGGTGAACTAACCGACCCCTTTGATGTTAAAAAAAGGTTTTAGACAGGGTGACGCACTGTCATGTGATTTCTTCAACATTATTCTTGAAAAGATCGTGCGGACTCTGCGGCCAATACAAGAGGTACGATCTACTTCAAGTCCACACAATTACTTGCCTTCGCAGATGACATTGACGTTATTGGACGAATAAAGCGCGACGTCAATGAGGCGTTCACAAGCATTGAAGCAGAAGCGGCGAAAGTCTGTCTAAGGGTAAATCGGGACATGACCAAATATAAGCTGTCATCCAAGAAAGACGCACAACACTGACGTCTTGGTCAGAACGTCACCTTCGGCATCTATATTTTTGAAGTAGTCAAGGACTTCGTCTACCTTGGCTCGATAGTGACAAGCAGCAACGACACCAGCGCTGAGATAAAACGCAGAATAACTCTTGCCAATCGCTGCTTCTTCGGGCTCAAGAGGCAATTGAGTAGTAGAGCCCTCTCTCGAAAAACTAAGGTTTCCCTCCACAAAACCTTAATCATCCCGGTCCTCCTCTACGGCGCTGAGGCTTGGACGTTATCAAAAGGGGATGAAGAGGCTCTTGGACGTTTCGAGAGGAAAATTCTGCTTGCAATCTTTGGTCCCGTTTGTGTAAACGGAGAATGGAGGAGGAGATTCAACCAAGAACTGTACGGGCTGTCAGCGACATCGGCCTGGTTAGACGTCTTCGGATCCAACGTCTAAGATGGCTAGGCCATGTAGAGCGAATGGACATCAACGCTCCGGCCCGAAGAGTCTTCGACTCCAACCCCGAGGGACGACGCAGCAGAGGACGACCGCATTTAAGGTGGCGCGCACAGGTGGAAGGAGATCTCAACCAACTGGGCGTGCGGCACTGGAAGCGGCTGGCTGAAGATCGGGCCGGCTGGTTGAGGCCCTGGTTCACCCCGAACTGTAGCGCCATCAAAGTAAGTAACTAAGCTCTCTACACATGTAAGAAAGCCCTAGGAAAAAAATGGGGATTCAACCCCAATATTACCCTATTGCTCTTCATCACGGTCGTTAGACCAATGCTAATGTATGGAGTGATAGTCTGGTGGACTGCACTAGACAAGAGAACATACCACAAACAACTCGAGAAGGTACAGAGGATGGCATGTATGTGCATTACCGGGGCCCTCAGGTCCACCTCAGCGGCTGCGCTTAACATGATACTCGACTTTACACCACTCGATATTTGCGGCAAACAAATTGCCACACAAACGGCCATGAGACTCAAAGCCAACTCGACTTGGACGAGCTATGTCACTGGCCACTCCTCCATCCTGCAAAACAGGATAACTATGACAGAAAACCTGGGCCACACAGAACCCACCATAGTCTTGGACAAAAACTTTACGGTGATCTATCCGGACAGGTAGAACTGTACCCGCCAAACTCAACCGCGCAGAAATTGCGTGGATTTCTACACTGACGGGTCTAAAACCAAAGACGGGGTGGGCAGTGGAGTATTCCGCAAACAAGTTAAGCTGCATAAAGCTCTAAAATTACCAGATCACTGCAGCGTTTTCCAGGCGGAACTGTTGGCAATAAAAGAGGCTTTGTCTTGGCTGAAGTGGAACGTAATATCCACCACGGATATTCGCATTCTCACAGACAGTCAAGCAGCCTTAAAGTCGTTGGAGTCCTATGTGTATACATCAAAATCTAGTCTCGACTGTCGCAGATCTCTTAACGAGATGGCAGAACAGTTCAACATACAGCTTATCTGGGTACCGGGACACAGCGACATTACGGGTAATGAAAAAGCCGACACATTCGCCAAACAAGGAACGACGTTACAATCAATCGTGGATTGTGAGGGAGTACCCCTTACAACCATTAAACATAATCTGACCAATAATGCCAGGGCCGAGACGAACCTGAGATGGACACAGGGACATACCTGCGTCATCACCAGGCAAATCTGGCCACGGCTTGACAGTCAACACAAGGAATATAATCTCCCTAAAAAGAACTGACATCTACAAAGTCATCGGTGTCATCACAGGACACTGCCTCATTGGCAGTCACGCACAAAAACTAGGAATAGTTCCGAATGATTTCTGCAGAAGCTGTCAGGACAAGGAGGAGGTCGAATCCATTCACCACCTTCTCTGTGCCTGTCCAGCTCTTTGCAATATCAGGAAACCTTACCTAGGCTCTTACTTCCTTAACGGTCTGATAGATGCTCAGAAAGTAGGGATACCTCACCTTCTGAACTTCTTAAGAAGCACAAAATGGTTCCACGAATAGGGGGGTAAAATCCCCTCGTAGCTGCACAACGGGCCTCTCTGGCCTATGCGTATTCTTCTCAATTCTGGGAAGGCTACGACCCTACCTACCTACCTACCTACCTTGTGAAAAACATGAAAAAAATCAACTACGTCGTCTATAGATGCGCTCATCCACAATAAAATTTCAGCTGTCACCTCCTTAGACAAAGCTAACCTACTTGCTGTCCACTTTGCAGCCAGATCACAGCTCCCAGCTTCTACCTTGTCTCCGCCTGTACTAGAGTGCGTCAATTCCACCATGGGACGAATCCACTTCCACACTCGTACAACCCCAAAGGTTCTCAAAGTCCTCGACATACACAAATCCGCTGGTTCAGATAGTATTGCGTAAATAGTTCTGAAGAGGTGTTATTCTACGCTGCGTAAGCTTTTCCACCCTTCCTACTCATCTGGGCTCTTTCCGAGTAGTGTACAAAATAGCATTTGTCCAGCCTATACAGAAAAAAGGCGAATCATCTTCTCCCTCCAACTACCGACACATTGCACTAACGTCCCTTCTTTCCAAGGTCATGGAAAGTCAGCTTTAAGTATCTAGGTGTTGACCTTTATCGCAGACTTAACTAGAATTCCAACGTTAAAAACAGACTTACGAAGACGACAAAGGCCTTGTGGAAGTGTCGGTCGAAGCAAAAAGAAGCAAAAACAACTCGGCGTAGCTAGTATATTGCGTCGCGCGTGGTTACGACTGAAGCCATTGAATTTGCTGTGGCATCCTTCGATGGTTTCAAATCGCCGGGCACCGACAGAATATATCCTGTTATGCTGCAAAGAGGTATAAGGCTAGTCTAGCACTTGCTCACATACCCATTCCTTGGCGCACAGTGAAAGTGGTCTTCATTCCCAAAATAGGAAAAGAGGACTACTCAGTTGCCAAGAGCTTCAGACCAATTAGTCTAACATCCTTCCTGCTGGAAAGCATGGAGAGACTGGTAGAGTTGCACGTGCGAAAAGTTTCCCTTCGAATGCACCCTCTTTCGGAGATGCAACATGCTTACCAGAGCGGAAAATCTTGTGAGACTGCGCCTCAGAACCTAGTTGGGCGAATTGGAAGCGCGCTCGAAAGGAAAGAGTACGCGCTGGGCATTTTCATCGACATTGAGGGAGCTTTTGATAACGCAACTTTTGACAGCATGTGCAACGCTGCCAGACATCATGGCGTAGACGAAGCACCGGTCCTTTGGATCAAAGCAATGCTCATGCACAGGACATTGACCGCTGATACAGGCCTCGACCAGTGTGTCAAATCTGGCGTAAACAGGGGCTGTCCTCAAGGTGGCGTCCTGTCTCCGCTATTATGGTGCATTGTGGTCGATTCCCTGCTTGATGCTCTCAATGCCTCTGGAATCTACGTCCAGGCCTATGCGGATGACGTTGCCATTCTTTCTGTTGGCTCATGTTTAGCGACTGTCCGTCTCAAAGCACAGGCGGCGCTAAATGTGATCGATGATTGGTGTACCAGAAATGGGCTGTCAGTCAATCCTCTTAAGACCGATGTCGTCCTCTTTACGAGAAGGAGGAAAAATACTGACATGACTCAGCTGGTACTAAAAGGCACTTTCATTCCGATATCCAAGGAGGCTAAGTATCTAGGAGTCATCTTAGATAGTAAGCTTCTCTGGTCAAAACGTGTTGAGTGAAAAACCACCAAATATGGGGTTTATCGCCGCAAAGGTCCTCTGGACTTACACGGCAATGATAAGACCTATAATCTCATATACATCGGTTGCCTGGTGGAAGAGACTAAAACGCAAACACGTCGTAGCCTCTTTCACCAAACTCCTAAGAACGGTTTGTCTCAGCTGTCTGACATCGATGTTTCTGTTGAGACATGCCAGTTTTGAATCGAGTTACCTATGAACGGGGTAGTTAGGATGAGGTCTAATACCTCTTCTCTAATTCTATTCATAAAGGTGGGATTATTTCCACGGTTTATGATATTGAGGTTGTTCCTAAATATGAATTCAAATAGGTACTCACCTCTTTTGTTGATGTCCGAGCTTCCCCATGCTGTGTGGTGTGCGTTTGCGTCACAGCATATGATGATGTGTGAGCCTCTTCTTCCAAAGTGGTCGAGAAGATCCTGCAGTGGTGTGAAGCCGAAATCCGTGGAGTCGCCCGCAAGGTAGGCTGAGCAGATTACAGCTTCTGACCTACCTTCCGCAGTGGATAGCTGGATGATGGCAGCTGCCAGGTCCTTATTCGTGAATTCTGGAATGGGAATGGCTTCAATATTGTTATTGAACATTAAGCAGGCTCTAGGTCGTCCTTCATTTGTGGAGTCGTAGAGCAGCTCACCTGATAGTCCTTTGATCTGGTCTTTAATGGTATACGGTTCCTGGATAAAGGCTATATCGAGGTGCTCCTTGTTAAATCTATGGCTCAGTACCGCGGACGCGGCCTTTGCATGCTGTAGATTTACTTGGATGCACCTTAGTCCCGACATGATGGATTCAGTGAGGTACTGGCAGGGCTGCCAGTGTTAGTAATTGTCCCAACTATAGGACTGACCCCTGAAGTCTTGGCTGCCCGAGTAGTTTCTTCAGGTAGCCCTGACGTTTGGGGTACTTTCGTTGTCTCTATGGTTGGTGCACTAACGCCAGATGCAATGGTTGTTGCTCTCTGGTTTGGCTTATGCGCGCCGAGTTCCTCACTCCCTTTCATAGGCGTGGCCGGTATACCTTGGGCATCGCACTTCGGATGGGCTTGTGCCCTGTCCTTAGTTTTGTTGTCCGCAGTTACCTTTGCCTGCTTGGGAACTCCCTTGATCCTAATTAGGATTTGGGAGAAGTTGAGGAATAGTTTAAACCTTTGCTTCACAATGGCGTCTTTAGAAGCCTCATCGATGGCAAAGGTTACTTGATCCCCACCGCGTTTTTCCTTAGCAATCCTGAGGACTCTCCTTAGTGCTAATGTTCGCATTCTGCCTCATTATGCGCATAAGGAAGGTGTCCTTGGGTATGTCATTACCCTGAGTTGCACACAAATCTGCGTTTTTCCATGGCTTGATCTTCTCTATCGACGACATGAGCCAATTTTTTGTTTCTATGTCCTGACAGGTGATGGAAAGCCATCCATTTCTGGTTGAGGTGGCCTCGAATCGGAGTGCAGGACAATCTTTGTCTGCCTTGTCCATTTCCACTAACAGGCTCTTCCTCACTAATTTCATCTGTTCGTCCGTTAGGGTCTCTTGCGGGTGTTGCGAGTGCATGATGGCGACTTTGCACCGAGCAATGGCATCCCGGTAGGGTGGCTCGGGTGCATCCGTGCGCTCTCGTGCACCTCCACTATTTCCCTTAGTGGGTTTTGTTTTATTTTCGCACCCAGGACGATCATTTTTATTACCAGCACATGAGCTGCTAGGTGCTTCTGTGTGTGGTCGACTCTTCTTGCGGATATTCTCCACAATGGAGTTGTCGTTAGATCGGCTGCGTTTGGGATTTGATGCATCGGTATTTTTTTTAGCTTCCCTTTCCGCAAGCACGAGAGCATATCTTGCTCTTTCTTTTTGTCTCGCCTCTTCGGGCTCCATCCCGTCCCGGATTAGAGCGGCGATTCGTCGCCTTTGGGCCCCGGTGAAATGCTCTTGTTTCTGCCGAGGTTTTTTGGCGTCGTTAACCACTACAACCTCGGCGCTTGGACCTTTAGGTACCTGAGCGTTTTGGTTGTCCATCTTGTTGGACGGGAATGTGGTTGCAGAGTTTGGAGATGGTTCTGTGACTTTTGTCTCCATTTCGTGTACTGGTGAGCGGAGGAGATATTCTTCCTCCGACTCTGTTGGTGTTATGTTTTGTTTTTTTTTTTGTGTTTGTTGTTCATATGTT
This sequence comes from Eumerus sabulonum, assembly GCA_951905685.1. NCBI lineage: Eukaryota > Metazoa > Arthropoda > Insecta > Diptera > Syrphidae > Eumerus > Eumerus sabulonum. The sequence goes on from OX645060.1 coordinate 17,220,514, forward strand.
GATCCCACGAGTATGGCGAGAATTGATGGTCAACCATCTACAGAGCTCCCATGTAGATGTAAGGCTAGTTACTATGTGAGGGCGCCCGGTATCACATAGGGCCCGTACGTTTGCGATGCACATTTTTGTATTCCCTGCATCATTCAGTCCTCGGCACGTATTCCAACCACCTTGACTTGGGAATGTAAGTGCTCTTGGTCCGCGGGGGTGCAATGACCCCTACCACATTACGTGGCCTTCCCCTATCCGCCACCCGGGGACGCGCCGGGTTGCCTGAGAAGCTCGAGTTTGTACTCCTAGTACAATTTTGATGTCATAGCTGGGACATTGGGCATACGTTCTGTCTAGGAGATCGTAGAACTCATCTTTGGCTGAGTCATCCTTGTCTTCCGTGGGGCGTGGACGCAGATCAGGCTGATGTTAAAAAATGTTGCCTTGATACGGATTGTTATGAGGCCTTCGCTCACATGCCGAAAGCTTAGGACTTTTTGCCTTAGTCCACCTCGAACAACAAATCCGCATCCAAACAATCGTTGCCCTCTCTCCCTATAGCAGTTGCCGTAGTAAATATCGCAGTTTTTCATCCGCTTTATACCCGGTCCATTCCATCGCATTTCCTGGATGGCGGTGATGTCCGCTTTATAGCGGTCTAGGGCGTCCGCAAGTTGTTCGGCTGCACGTGGCCTGTTTAGGGACCTAACATTCCACGTACAAAGCCGAAGATCATTGTCCTTTTTTCGTTTTTTGAAAGGGTCGTCAACATAAATCCGGCCCGTTATATCCGAGGCTTGTGGTTGTTTCGGAGTTTGTGTTTTATTTTACGGTTACGGCTTACTAGGCCGTAGCCCAACTGACTAATTCTTTTTTTTTTTTTTGGCGCAGGAGGCTCGCCATTCGCCCTTCCCCGTCTGCAATTTCCATAGGAAATCTCCAGATGGCACCACGAGGAGGTGGGGATAGGACTTACTAACAGTGCCGCAAGATGTTCGACTGCGGTGGCTCTTCTCGCTTTTTAGCAGGCCAGCATCCGTCGGACGAATGCTACCCCTACGAGGCCTTTGTTAGTCCTTTGCCATCCATAGCCTAGCTAGTAGATGAAATAAATAAATAAATAAATGAATAAGGTACAAGCCAAGTTCGAAAGCAATCGATGGCAAACTGCTCATAACATTCGCCTACATATGCGCTAAGCTTGAACTCCTAGCACAAGCGAGGCATTTTATTAACTTAAGCCTTTCATCATTTAGGGCCATAATTGCTGGCACTAATCCTCACTACAAGTCTGCTTTTAGCAGTGCATGTTTTTCTGTAAGCTTTTGATATAGTGAGAACGCTCATTCACTTAGGAATTTTCTTTCAGTTTGGCAATATCCGTGGGATCGCTCTATGTCCGCAAATACTTCAAAGAAGACGCCAAGCACATTGCGCTAGAAATGGTGGATGACATCAAGAAGACCTTTGCCAATATTCTAGCCAACGTTGACTGGATGGATGAGCAGACTAGAAAATCGGCTCAAGAGAAACTCAACTCGATGACCACACATATCGGTTACCCAGACGAGATTATCGATGACAATAAGCTCGCTGAATACTATCAAAATCTCGAGATCGATTCGAGTAAATACTTTGAGTCATACCTGAACATGAACGTCTTCGAAGCAGAGAAGTCGTTTAATAAACTGCGTTTGCCGGTTAACAAGACCGATTGGATCGGACACGCTGAACCGGCAGTCGTCAATGCATTCTACTCAAAGTTAGAGAACAGTATCCGTAAGTACTAGACATTCTGCTACTGTTTCCTTATACATATCTTTACCTTATTCACCGGATAGTGATAATCTTAGATAGATTGCCAGTTAACCCATTTCACCCTACTGGGTATTTAAATATCCAGGAAAATGGTAACACCTGAAAAATTCTCGTGCTTCCCCGGTGAGAAATAACGCGGTAAAATTCGTTTTATAATAATGAGGAAGGGTGCACCTGGAGCAAAGGATGCAATGGAGTAATACCTTACTTACTTACTTAGGTGGCGCTACAGTCCGTGGTGAAGCTGGGCCTCAACCAGCAAGCGTCTCTAGGTGGCACGGTCTTTTGCCAGCTGTTTCCAGCGCCGCACGCTTAGTTGGTTAAAGTCCCCTTCCACCTGCGTGCGTGGGTGGATTCGAAGACTCTTCGGATCGGAGCTGTTTATTCCATGCGCTCTACATGGCCTAGCCACCTTAGACGCTGTACAACCCGTACAGTTCTTCGCTACATCTTCTCCTCCATACACCGTTTGAACAAACGGGACCGTAGATAGTACGCAGAATTTTCCTCTCGAAACGACCAAGGGCATCTTCATCCGCTTTTGTTAAGGTCCAAGCCTCTGCGCCGTAAAGGAGGACTGGGATGATCAAGGTCTTATATAGTATCACCTTGGTTTTCCGAGAGAGGGCTCTACTTCTCAATTGCCTCTTAAGCCCAAAGAAACAGCGGTTGGCAAGATGGTGATTCTGCGTTTTACCTCAGCGCTGGTGTTGTTTTCGCTGGTCATCAGTGAGCCAAAGTAGACGAATTCCTTGACCACTTCAAAGTTATATCCGCCCAGGGTGACGTTCTGGCCAATACGTCGGTGTTGTCCGTCTCTTTTAGATGAAAGCAGATATTAAGTTTTACCCTCATTAACCTTAAGACCCATCTTAGCCGCTTCTACCTCAATGCTTACAAAGGCCTCATTGACGTCTCGCTGTGTCCGTCCAATCACGTCAATGTCGTCGGCGTACGTAAGCAATTGCGTTGACTTGAAATAAATCGTACCTCTTGTGTTGGCCAGTGACTCTTGCACGATCTTTTCAAGCACGATGTTGAAAAAGTTGCATGACAGCGCGTCACCTTGCCTAAATCCTTTTTTAACATCAAAGGTCTCGGTTTGCTCATTACCGACCTTAATGGAGCAGCGAGAATTCTCCATTGTCATCCTGCACAGTCGGACGAGTTTGGCAGGGATGGTAAAACTAGACATGGCTTTCTATAGCTCATCTCTATACACGCTGTCATATGCAGCCTTGAAATCGACGAAGAGGTGGTGGGTGTTGGTTTGGTATTCCTGGGTCTTCTCCAAGATCTGCCGTAGCGTAAATATTTGGTCTATTGTGCATTTACCTGGCCTGAAACCACACTGTTAGGAACCTATCAGATTGTCCACGAACGGCTTCAGGAGGTTTATCCCTCTGCAATTGGCGCAGTCATAGGAGTCTCCTTTCTTATGGACCGGGCAAACGATACTGAGATTCCATTCATCGGGCATGCGTTCTTCCGACCATATCTTGCAGATGAGTTGGTACATGTTCCTAACCAGCTCATCGCCAGCTGCTTTAAACAGTTCCGCGGGGAGTCCGTCCGCTCCAGCAGCTTTATAAGACTTAAGTTTCGATATCGCTATCTTAACATCGTCTAGGTCGGGTGGATGGGATTCTCCTTCGTCTTCGTCCATTGTGAATGGTTCGCTCTGCCTGACGGCGGCATTTCGACTATCATCGCCGTTATACAGTCTGCAGAAGTGATCCTTCCACAATCTCAGCATCGACTGTGACTCCGCTACTAGTTGTCCGTGCTCATCCCTGCAGGCTTCTGCTCTGGCTTTATAGCCTTGGCATGTTCGTTTTACTTTCTGGTACAATTTTCGAACGTCGTTCCTACCGTAACATCTCTCCATCTCCTCGATCTCGCGCTTCTCGTGCTCCTTCTTTTTCTTTCTCAGAAGCGCATGCTCCTCCCTCCTTTTCTGTTCATGGAGCTCGCGGGCAGCTCTCATCCATCGAAGCAATGTGGCCATGTATGAATTCTGTTTCTCTACATGGGCCTGTCTGCACTCATCATCAAACCAGGGGTTTCTGCAGATTGCATCGGGACTTGAGGGAGATTGATCGGCGAAATCCCTGGCGGTCTCCTGCGATTGCAGCTTTACGACGTTAAATGTTGGTGTTCTTACTCGACTCCGTTGATTCCGAGAAATTTGCGTCCGTACCTTGGCTGCAACAAGGTAATGATCCGGGTCGATGTTGGCTCCTCGAAAGGTTCGGACATCTAAAATGCTGGAGGAGTGTCTGTCAATTTGGTTGGTTGTCGATTGATCGAAATACCGCCGGGTCCCCTTATGGATGTTGAGGTGTGGGAATCGTGTACTTGCTACTACAACATTATGTCCCGCATTTAAGTCCACTAGCCTTAGTCCGTTTTCTGACGTGGTGTTGTGTAGGCTGTGCTTTCCATTTCCAATGACCCGTTCAAAGATAGCTTTCTTACCCAGCTTCACATTGAAATGTCCTAGAACGATTTTGGTGTCAAATACGTTCTGCCTAGGAGATCATAGATGTCGTCTTTATGTCGGTCATCTTTCTCCTCTGTGGGGGCGTGGACACATAATAATAGATAGCCGTATACACTGGCTTTATATCCTTAGCTCGATCGTTGACCTCAAATCCGGGATTCTCTTTCGCAGTCGAAGCATTTGTTGGTTAATGTAAAATTTGGCAGATAGAGATTTAACTGATTATGAAGACCATTTTCCATGTATAGCGCCAGCACCAATTATAATTCTCCAATCGCTCTAGTCGCGCTCCTAATATTTTTGTTTTTTTTTTTTTTTTTGTTTTTTTTTTTTTTTTTTTTTCTTCTTTCATTCAGAATTCCCCGCTGGTATACTCCATGGAGCTTTCTTCAACGCTCAAGGTCCCAAATATCTGAACTACCGAGCAATCGGCTACTTTATCGGTCACGAAATCACACACGGCTTCGACGATCAGGGCAGGCAATTTGACTTGAATGGCAATCTTGTCGACTGGTGGCAGGAGGACACAAAACAAGCATATCTACGCAAGGCCAGGTGCATTATCGAGCAATACGGAAACTACACCGAGAAAAATACTGGATTGATGGTAAGACCACTCCTTCGTCTATCGTAATTCTTCGATCAACGATCATTTTCTCGTTTAGTTAAACGGAATCAATACTCAAGGAGAGAACATTGCCGACAACGGAGGCATCAAGGAATCATACATAGCCTACAGGAAATGGGCACAGAGACATGGCCCCGAACCCAAACTGCCAGGCCTGGACTTTACGCCAGAACAAATGTTCTGGATCTCGAACGCACAGACATGGTGTGCCAAAGATCGTAAAGGTAAGCCAAACAACACGCTCATTAGAGGGTAGGACTAACATTTTCTGTTTCTAGAATCTGAAAAAATGCGCATCACCACTGGAATTCACTCACCATCCAAATTCCGAGTTATTGGCCCGCTTAGTAATATGAAAGATTTTGTCAAAGATTTCCATTGCCCCGAAGGATCCCCCATGAATCCCGTACACAAATGTGAAGTTTGGTAGACCTGTTCTGCTGTACTACGATTTCTTTTCCAATTAACTGTTTGTTTTATTTTTTCTAATTAAGTAAAAAAATGTAAAAATGTTTAATCGAATTGTTATAATAGCGGCATGAGTAGTACCCATAGTGGAAGCCAATATTGTTGCGGAGACACAAACCGACGGTTAAGTTCGAATTTCGCTGTCGAAGTTCGAAAGTTCGAATGCAATGATGTCAACTGTCAACGGCCGGCGTAATGCTAATTGTCAGAGCATTCTAGAGACTTCCGTAGGGGAACTTCCGACGGCGAACATTCGAGAAGGTGGACCGACAGCTATATAAGCGGGAACGCTCGCCCTCGGCATTCATTCAGTTTGTGGAATTGAACAGCGTGTGACAAGTCGGTCAGAGTGCATGGGCTCGGGTAAAGTTGTTGATTGCTCTCAACCTGGCGAGATGCCAGCAACGATCCCTGTTTAAATGCCCGGATCAAGTTGACATACGACCTCCTCGCGGCGCCCACTGGATAGCCTCTTCAACAACCGTTGGGAGGTGAACAAACGTATGCAGCGAAAAAAAACCCGACCAGAATGGCGGTTGTGCGGCGGGCTAACAATCCGCCCACGTAAAAAAAACTTAAAGTTATGAATGAGCACGATGCCTCGGATACACGGACGGATACTCGACGACGACAACGCACGAAAAAGGAACACGATTTGCGAGTATGCTCCTGGAATGTCAGAACCCTGTACACTCCCGGAGCTGCTCATAAACTAGAAGGAATCCTCACGCAGTACAAGGCGGATATTACTGCGGTCCAGGAAATACGCTGGATAGGAAACGGTATGATTAGGAAGAAAAATTGCGACATTTATCACAGCTGTCACAAAAGGTTGCACTTACTGGGATGCGGATTTGTCGTGGGAAAGCGGTTAAGGTCGAAGGTCATCGACTTTAAACCTATAAGTGATCGCCTGGCTGTGATCCGCATCAGAGGCAGATTTTATAACACCAGCCTTATATGTGCACACGCCCCTACCGACGAAGCTGAAGACCCTATCATGGAGGACTTCTATGACCTCCTGGATAACGCCTATGGAGCTTGTCCGGAGTACGATGTTAAAATCGTGCTCGGGGACTTCAACGTCAAAATCAGTAAGGAGAACACCCTTGGCGGAGTGATCGGGAAGCACAGCCTCCACGATACAACAACAGATAACGGCTTCCGACTCGCTGACTTTGCGACAGCTCGTAATGCGGTGATAAGTAGCACAAGATTCCCTCGCAAACGAATCCACACAGCAATCTGGCGATTTCCGGACGGTCGAACCGCCAACCAATTCGACCATGTGCTCATTGACGCAAGGCACTCGTCAAACATCCTGGATGTGCGAACATTCAGAGGGGCAAATGTCGACTCTGACCACTTCCTCGTAGCAGCAAGATTCAGAGCTCGAATGTCCAATGTCAGAAAGCTGCACCAGCCCATCAGGAGGAGGTTCGACATTGGGCGCCTGAGCACACCGGAGGTTGCCAGAGTCTACAGGGAGCAGCTGAGCGAAAGACTCTACGGTAAGTCAACGTCGAACACAAATGCCAATAATATGTGGCTGCATTGCCGCTCAGCCATTCAGGAAGTAGCCGAAACCACCTTAGGTTACCTACCACCCCCGACAAGAAACCCGTGGTATGATGGCGAGTGTGACCAGAAAAAGGCAGCAACCGACGAGGCGTACCAAAAGGCGCTGCAGAGGAAAACCAGGGCAGCGCAAGAAGAGTACCGAGCCAGAAGGAGGTAGGAGAAAAAACTACTGCGACAAGGGAAAAGAATCTTCGCAGCCTCCCAGCTTAAGGATATCGAGGAGTCTAGGGATAAACATAAAACACGAGCCTTTTACAAGAAAGCCAAGGGCCTTGCAGGAGGCTTCAAAAAGGGCACCCTGGCTCTTCGAAACTGCGAGGGTAATCTTGTCACCGACCCGCAGGGAATAGTGGATGTATTTAAGCAGCACTTCCAGCAGCTGCTTAACGAGCATGACCAAGAGAGTAGCAGGGACCCAGGAAATCCCAACTCCAGCCGCTGAAGTAGTCCTCCCACCCAGAATCGAAGAAGTCGGCACAGCTATTCAGAAGCTGAAGAACAACAAGGCCGCAGGCTCAGATGGCTTGCCATCAGAGCTCTTTAAGGCTGGCGGCGATGTTCTGGTAGGGAGCATGCACCAGATCATCTGCAGATTTTGGGAAGATGGAAGCATGCCCGACGACTGGAATACCAGCTCTATATGCCCCATCCACAAAAAAGGCGATCCTACCTTTTGCAAGAACTATAGAGGTATATCCCTGCTCAATGTCGCATACAAGATCCTGTCCAGCGTATTGTGTGAACGCCTAAAACCATTTTGCACCGCACTAATCGGCAACTACCAGTGCGGCTTTCGGCCCGGCAAATCGACTATAGACCGAATGTTCACACTTCGACAAATCCTGGAAAAGACCAACGAGTTTCGAATCGATACACACCATCTTTTCATCGATTTCAAAGCCGCATACGACAGCATTCATCGTGAAGAACTGTTTGGGGCGATGGCCGAATTCGGGATCCCGGTAAAACTGATCCAGTTGTGTCGCGCCACGCTAAAAAACAGGCGGTGCACCGTGCAAATCGGTTCTAGGGCCTCGGAACCATTCGAAACATGCACCGGATTTCGGCAAGGAGATGCGCTGTCATGTGACTTCTTCAACCTGGTGCTGGAGCAGATAGTGCGACAAGTCCACCCAGCTGCTAGGATACGCGGATGATATCGACATCATCGCGTGTTCTCGCCGTGGCATTGTGGAAGCATTACGGCGATCGAAGAACAGGCGAAACGAGTTGGTCTTAAGATCAATGAGGACAAAACGAAATACATGCTGTCAAGCTAAAACCAATCCGTCGCTCACCACCTGGGACAAAATATAACAATTGACAGCCACGATTTCGAGGTAGTTAAGGAGTTTGTCTACCTCCTCGGGGCAAGCATAAATTCCACAAATGACACCACAGTGGAGATCCGGCATAGAATCGCCCTTGGCAACCGCTGCTACTTGGGCTTGTCCAAATAACTGGGGTCAAAACTCCTCACTCGAAAGACCAAAGTCATGCTTTACAAAACGCTCATTCTGCCAGTCTTGCTGTACGGAGCCGAAAGCTGGACGATAAGCAGGACAGCGGAGCTGATTTTGGGTTCGTTCGAAAGACAAATTCTGCGCCGGGTATTTGGTCCTGTCTGTGAGGAAGGTGAATGAAGAAGAAGATACAACCGCGAACTCTACGAGCTGTACCAGGATGTGGAAGTAGTTCGGAAGGCAAGGATCCGTCGGCTACACTGGCTCGGCCACATCGAGCGCATGGACATCAACATCTATTTATCTTCATTTACAAGGTTAGGTTAGGTTAATGTGGTTGGCATAAGCCACTCGTAGGCCGAAGTCGGCCCATTGTGATACCACATGGATCGTGCTACCCAGATCCGCTACCAGAGAACCAACCGGTGCTTCCGATGAAGCGATGGAATTGAGCTTTTATTTTTCTGCTAGCTCACTTAGATTATCATAGAAGGGCGCGCCAAGGTAGATCCTCCTGCGATTCGCAAATGAGGGGCATGAACAGAGGAGGAGATATATTGATTCCTCTTCCTCCTCGTCCATACAGCCGCGACAGAAGTCGTTGTAGGGTAGTTCTAGTCTGGCGGCGTGTTTCCCAATGATGCAGTGACCTGTAATGACACCCACCAGAGTACTTAAGGTTGCCCTTTTGGTTGCCACTAGTTCCCTGGTTCGTCCCAGGCTTAATTTAGGCCAGAGTTGTTTGGTGATAAAGCTGATTATACTCTCATTCCATTGGAGGTAGGTCGCCTCAATGGTTTGGTGTTTTATCATGTGCCAGATGTTTCCAGCGCCGCACGCCCAGTTGGTTAAGGTCCCCTTCCACCGGCGTGCGCCACCGTTGATGCGGCCGTGCTCTGCCGCGCCTTCCTTCTGTGGTGGATTCCACCACCTTAAACGCTTTATCCGTAGACGTCGTACCGGGCCGATGTCGCTGTACAACATGTACAGTTCTTCATTAAATCATCTCCTCCATACACCTTTTGAACAAACGGGACCGTAGATAGTGCACAGAATTTTCCTCTCGAAACGACCAAGGGCGTCTTCATCCATTTTTGTTAAGGTCCAAGCCTCTGCGCCGTAAAGGAGGACTGGGATGATTAAGGTCTTATATAGTCTCACCTTGGTTTTCCGAGAGAGGGCTCTACTTCTCAATTGCCTCTTGAGCCCAAAGAAACAGTGGTTGGCAAGAGTGATTCTGCGTTTTATCTCAGCGCTGGTGTTGTTGTCGCTGGTCATCAGTGGGCCAAGGTAGACGAATGCCTTGACCACTTCAAAGTTATATCCGCCCATGGAGACGTTCCGGCCAATACGTCGGTGTTGTCCGTCTCTTTTAGATGCAAGCAGATATTTGGTTTTTTCTACCTCAATGCTTACAAAGGCCTTCTTGACGTCGGCGTACGCAAGCAATTGCGTAGACTTGAAATGGATCGTACCTCTTGTGTTGGCCAGTGACTCTTGCACGATCTTTTCAAGCACGATGTTGAAAAAGTTGTATAACAGCGCGTCACCTTGCCTAATGGAGCAGCGAGAATTCTCCATTGTCATCCTGCACAGCCGGACGAGTTTGGCAGGGATGTTAAAACTAGACATGGCTTTGTATAGCTCATCTCCATATGCAGCCTTGAAATCGACGAAGAGGTGGTGAGTGTTGGTTTGGTATTCCTGGGTCTTCTCCAAGATCTGCCGTAGCGTAAATATTTGGTCTATTGTGGATTTACCTGGCCTGAAACCACACTGATAAGAGCCGATCAGGTTATCCACAAACCGTTTCAGGCGTTCACACAATACGGCAGAGAGGATCTTATATGCGATGTTAAGGAGACTTATTCCCCTATAGTTGGCGCAGTTTTAGGGGTCGCCTTTCTTGTGGACCATGCAAGCGATGTTGAGATTCCATTCGTCGGGCATGCTTTCCTCCGACCATACCTTGCAAATGAGATGGTGCACGCACCTTACCAGCTCATCTCCAGCTGCCTTAACAAGCTCAGCAGACAGGCCGTCTGCGCCCGCGGCTTTATTAGACTTAAGTCTTGATATCGCTATTTTGACTTCGTCTAGGTCGGGTGGACTGAATTCTGTTACTTCGTGGTCCATTGCGAATGGCTCGTTCTGCCTGACAGCGGTATCTTGTCTATCATCGCCGTTATACAGTCTGCAGAAGTGGTCTTTCCAAGTCCTCAGCATCGACTGCGACTCTACTACCAGTTCTCCACTTTCTTCCCTGCAGGCCGCCGCTCTGGCTTTGTAGCCATGACATGTTCGTCTTACCTTATTGTATAACTTACGGGCGTCATTCCTGCGGAAGCATAACCAACATGCTTACAACAAAGGCAAATCAGTGGAAACAGCACTCCACTCACTGGTCAGTAAGATAGAAAGGTCACTAGACAGCAAGGAATATACTCTAGTCGCCTTTCTCGACATTGAGGGTGCCTTTAACAATGTTGAACCATGGGCCGTCACCAAAGCGCTGACTGATCTCGGTGTTACGGGATCAGTGATAGAACAACTGACAACTGCTAACACAAAGAGTCGTCAAAGCCAACTTCGCTGGTGCCGTCTCAACTAGAATGGTCAGCAGAGGTACACCACAGGGTGGAGTACTCTCCCCTCTTCTTTGGGACGTGGTGGTCAACGAACTACTGCGGTTGCTTGAACAGGAAGGGTACGCTGTGACCGCCTATGCAGATGACATTGCTATTGCCGCCACAGGTGAATTTCCCAACACTCTATGCGACCTAATGCATAGTGCATTACATACAGTAGAAACCTGGACGCAGTATTGTAGACTTGGGGTGAACTCTAAGAAGACCGATCTAGTACTGTTTACTAACGAATATAAAATTCCGCCCCTCAACCCACCGAGGATGTGTGGAACCCAACTAACAATCAAAGAGCAGGCTTAATATCTAGGCCTAGTCCTTGACAGGAGGCTGAATCGGAAACCCAACATTCTTGATCGCTTCAAGAAAGCAACTACTTCCCTCTAGAGCTGTAAGAAAGTGGTGGGCAGGGAGTGGGGTATCCAACCAACCATTATGCACTGGCTCTACTGGCAGTCATTAGGCCCATCCTCCTGTATTGCGTTGTAGTCTGATGGACTGCTCTGGACAAGGCAGTCAATCGAAACCTTCTGGGGAAGGTACAAAAATCGGCCAGCTTATACATAAGCGCAGCGATCAAATCAACCCCACGGAGGCCCTAAACATTCTGTTACATCTTCCACCATTGAACGTTTTCAGCAAGCAAGTTGCTGCCTGCGCGACCCTAAGGATGAGGAGCTTAAGAAAATAGCCCACATCTCAAAAAGGCCATACTACCATTCAAAATCACTTCAAAGTACCCATGGAAACGAACTACATCATACAGCAGAATGTGTTCACTAGGAACTTCGAAGTTGTCTTTCCATCCAGGGAGGAATTGGCTGAAGGGGAAGTAATACCATAGGACTCGATCTCCCCCCCCAAATCACTGCAGTGTGTATCAGGCAGAACTAACAGCGATAACGGAGCCCCTTGCATGGCTCACGATCAATGTAATATCCGCTAAGGATATTATCATTTGCACGGACAGCCAAGCTGCGATAAAGTCCCTGGCAGCGGTAACCCACAAATCAAAGACATCACTGAACTGTCGCCTATCTTTAGATGAGATGGCTGAACAGTTCAATATTAAAATACTGTGGGTTCCCGTGCATAGGGATATTCCAGGAAACTGCGCGGCCGACGAACTCGAAAAGTTAGGGTCAAGCACACTCAGCCTACCTACGCTCGGGTACATAGATACACCAATAAGTACGGTAAAGCACATGATAAAACTTGAAAGAGGAGACCAACCTCCAATGGAATGAGAGCAATATTGGCTTTATCACCAAACAATTGTGGCCTAAGATAAGCCTAGGACGAACCAGGGACCTAGTGGCAACCAAAAGGGCAACCTTAAGTACTCTAATGGGTGTCATTACAGGTCACTGCATCATCGGTAAACACGCCGCCAGATTAGGGCTACCCTCCAATGACTTCTGTCACGGCTGCATGGACGAGGAGGAGGAGGAATCAATACACCACCTCCCCTGCTCATGTCCCTCTTTTGCGAATCGCAGGAGGATCTACCTCGGCGCGCACTTATTTGGCGATCTAAGTGAGCTAGCAAGCCAAAAGATATCTCAACTCCATCGCTTCATTAGAAGCACCGATTGGTTCTCAGGTAGCGGATCAAGGTAACTTGATCCAGGTGGTTTCACAATGGGCCGACTTCGGCCTACGTGTGGCATATGCCTACCACATTAACCTAACCTAGAGACTCGTGCAGGTTCAAGAGTTTTTATATTTTCTTATGATGTGTAACACACACAACCTGAATGGAGTGCAGTGGTTTGGCTCATTGATATTCGTTCACTACTCTCAAGGGTGGTTGTCCTAGATAGGACGAGAGCCTACCAAATTCCGCGTTGGTTATAGTCCGTAGTAATTCATTCGAACACTTTGGTGTTGCATACGAAGAGGATGAATTTCGTTTGACAGTTTCCATTCACAACTGCGTTGCAGACCTTTTGTCCGTACAGGTTCGTTGTTTCTGTCACAAACCTTTTAGTGAGCTTCTAAAGTCTGGGCGAAGGGGCTAACCTGCTGCATAGTTATATGTAAGTAAACGATAGTTGTAAACTTACTAAATTACGTCATTCTTTTACCGATAAAGACACGCCACTCGCGGTAAAGCGTACTAAGGATTTGGGGAAATGCTTTTATTTTTAGGTTGGTAGGACTGTTTTTGACATTTGCGCCAAGTTTCGCATCAGAATGTTCATTAATGCTTGAGATACACTTCGTTTTGTGAGCTGCTAAAAGTGAATTTTTCGATATTTGTACCTAAATTTGTTGAGCGAAGAATTTACGTTCAATCTTAGTTGCGGAATGAATTTTCAGCCGCTGAAAATGTTTACAAGTGGCATAAAGGGTTTCAAGAAGGCCAAGAATGTGTCGAAGACGAAGAGCGTCCCGGACGGCCATCAACCTCAACCGACGAAGTTCACGTTCAAAATTACAAAGATATGAGGCTGGCAAACTGTCGATTAACAATTAGAGGTCTTACTGTTGATGGTGGCATTTCAAAAGTATCAGACAACACATTTTAATAGATATTTTGGGCCTCAGAGGTGTCGAATTGCGATTGGTATCGATAACACCTAATTTTTTGGATAAAAGGTGAGGCAAGACAAACAAATTATTGCGCCAACTACAGAGGAATAAGTCTCCTTAACATCGCCTACAAAATCTTCTCTGCCGTTTTGTGTGAACGCCTGAAGCCTTTTGTAAATAAGCTGATAGGTCCTTATCAGTGCGGATTCAGGCCAGGGAAGTCCACCATCGACCAAACCTTCACACTACGGCAGATCCTGGAAAAAACCAATGAATTTCAAGTCGACACTCACCACCTATTTGTCGACTTCAAAGCCGCATACGACAGCGTGATTAGAGACGAGCTATTCAACGCAATGTCTACCATTGACATACCTGCTTAACTCGTCAAACTATGCAGGATGACTTTGGAGAATGCTCGCTGCTCCATCCGAATCGGTGAACACCTTACCGATAGTTTTGAGGTCAAAAAAGGATTTAGGCAGGGCGATGCGCTGTCGTGTGATTTCTTCAACATCATATTGGAAATGATTGGCCAATACAAGAGGCACAATCTATTTCAAATCCTCGCAACTCCTTGCATACGCCGACGATATTGACATAATAGGTAGATCGCAGCGAGATGTCAATGAGGCGTTTGCGAGTATTGAGTACGAGGCGGCGAAAGTTGGTCTGGCGGTAAACGAGGACAAAACTAAATATATGCTTTCATCAAAAAAGGACGCTCACCACCGACGTCTCGGTCAGAACGTTCGTATTGGCGGTTATAAGTTCGAGGTGGTTAAGGACTTCGTCTACCTTGGCTCCGCAGTGACTTGGAACAACGACATCAGTTCCGAGATCAAACGCAGAATCACTCTTGCCAATCGCTGTTTCTTTGGGCTCAGGAGGCAACTGAGTAATAGAGCCCTCTCGCGAAAGACAAAGTTGACTCTATATAAGACCCTTATCATCCCGGTCCTGCTGTACGGCGCAAAAGCATGGACACTATCAAAAGCGGATGAGGAGGCCCTTGGTCGGTTCGAGAGAAAGATTTTGCGCGTGATTTTCGGGTCTATAAACGCAGACGGGAGATGGAGGAGAAGATTCAGCCACGAACTTTACGGGCTGAACAGCGACATGAGCCTAGTCAGGCGTCTACGGATTCAACGCCTAAGATGGCTGGGCCATGTAGAGCGAATGGACACCACAGCTCCAGCCCGGAGAATCTTTGAATCCAACCCCGAGGGACGAAGAAGTAGAGGACGGCCGCACTTAAGATGGCGCACACAGTTGGAAGGGGACCTCAGCCAACTGGGTGTGCTGCAATGGAAAAGGCAAGCAAAAGATCGTGCTGGTTGGAGGGGCATGTTGGTTGAGGCCCAGGTTCATCCCGAACTGTAGCGCCCATTAAGAAGAAGAATCGGCAGCTCCCAGTTTGGCTTGCGGCCCAGCAAATCTTCGACAAATTCTGGAAAAGACCAACGAGTTTCGAATCGATACACACCATCTTTTCATCGATGCCGAATTCGGGATCCCGGGAAAATTGATCCAGTTGTGTCGCGCCACGCTAAAAAATACGCGATGCCCCGTGCAACTTGGCTCTAGGACTTCGGAACCGTTTGAAGCATGCACCGGATTTCGGCAAGGAGATGGGCTATCATGTGTCTTCTTTAACCTGGTGCTGGAGCTGATTTTGGGTTTTTTCGAAAGAAAAATTCTGCGCCGGATATTTGGTCCTGTCTGTGAGGAAGGTGAATGGAGAAGAAGACATAACCGCAAACTCTACGAGCTGTACAAAGATGTGGATGTAGACCGGAAGGCAAAGATCCGTCGACTACACTGGCCCGGCCACACGGAGCGTATGGACATGAACGCTCCAGCTAAGAGGGTCTTCGACTCCGAGCCTCCTGGTTCGAGAAGAAGAGAAAGACCGAACCTCCGGTATAAAGACCAAGTAATCGCGGATGTAAGACATCTTGGTCTTGATAACTGGAAGCAGCGTGCCCGGGACCGTCAAGGATGGAAGGCAGCTATAGCTCAGGCTCAGATCCTCCATGGATCACTGGCCTGATAAGTAAGTAAGTTCATCACAGCAGACATCGGCCTGGATCAGGAACATGATGCCGAAAATCCCTCCTCTGGAAATAAGGTGGATGTGCTGACGCACTTACGCACACAGAATCCAGGGCTTGACCCGAGAGCTTGGGTTATCTACTCCTACAAGGAGAGTAAGGGCTCTCTGAAAAAAGCGGGCGCTCTACTCTGGTTGTGGGGATGGATGAAGCCTCTGTCGTGACTCTGAAATCTGCGTACGATTCACGCCCCTACTTCGGCCTTCCATGTTAATGGAAGTAGTCCTACATTAACGATTGGGTGTTTGATACACACAACCGTTAATGGTGGAATTATCCAGGTTGCAGGATGCCCTGATGTCTGCAAGAAGTCCGCAACATTCTTCCTCTCCTTTAGAAGAATCGACTGCAGAAGACTTGTGGAAGTCATTACGGGCCATTACACCTTTGATAAGCATCTCTGCGAGGAGGATGACACTGCAGAGCATTTCCTCTGCGACTGCCCCGCCTTTGCTCGCGCACGGTGGCGCACCCTTGGGGCCGACGTGGTGTGTGCCGAATATTTTAGCTCTACATCACTGAAGCTTCTTCTCATTTTTTTTCCGGAAAACGGGGGAAATACAGTAATGTAAGGTGTCTGCCTGGAGTACAATGGACCAGTGTTTGCGTCTGAGTACTCCAACAGTTAGCAGACAAATAAAACAAAAGGAACAGTAAGGTCGAATGGCGTTCTTCACAGACGGTTGTCCACTTAGAGGTTCCCCGTGTAGATGGCTTTAGTTCAACCTTCCCTTTTCAGCAACAGCAGCAATTTAATGATCATTGAAACCAACCCAACCTGCGGTGTGCCCCTATTTGTCTTTTTAGAGGTGACAGGACCAGAAAGAGATTATTCGATCTGCTCTGTTGACCACCACCCGGTCTTTCATATTGTCGAAGATAACTTCAATGTCGAGAAAGGCCAACTCGACCTGTCAATTATGCTTATTACCAACCGAAGCGCAGTTTCAATCGTCTGCAGCGAAAGTGGGAGTGTAGTACTTACTCCAGAGTCTCAAGACGGAACAGAGAAAATTAGGAAAAGAAAAAAGACAAGCAAATGCCCTTTGGGAACATTCCACGATGTATAAACTGCGTTTATTGAATGTTCATGATCATATTTCTGCCTAAGTACTACAACCTTAAAGCCTAAGTCTCCGCGTTTCGCGACCAGGAACGTCTTCGTGCTCCCGATGGTGATCGCGACCATGTGGATTGTGAATGGGATCTGCGGGTCGATACCAGTTTCCGCGACAACGATGTCTTCTTCATTCCCGATTTGCTCTTTGATCGTGACTTGGATCGAGTCCTGTGCGACTTTGATGTGCGTTCGGAGACATGATTTTTTGACTTGTTCTTGACACGCTTATCGCGTTCCTTTGACGTCGAATGTGTGCGATTTGAATTTTTAGTTCGACTCCTCGACGATGATCGTGCCCTGCTATCTGTTTTTGAGTGTTTCGTTTGACTTTTGGACTTTGATCTTGATCCGGAGGCGGATCGAGTACGGCGGCGACTTTTAGTCTTTGGTGGAGAGCGGGATCGGGAACGTTCTCGATTTGATATCGCTTTTATCGGTGATTGCTCGCGAATGGGATGATTTTTCGATTTCGACGGAGATCGAGTTCGGCTACGAGGGGCGGCATCCCTTTGTCGTGATTGAGTGCGAGACCGAGAATGGTCCCGGGTTGTTCGACTACGGTGAGAACGAGCGCGAGATCTGGATCGGGATCGGGAGTGAGAAGAGCGAGTATTTGAGCGATGACGTGATCGTCGAGAGCGAGAATAGCGTCGATGACGGGAACGAGTTCGTGATCTTGATCGCGATCGGGAACGAGACCGAGATCTACTTCGTGTTCTCGAACGTTTGCTGTAGGGAGGAGAAAAAGTTAATTTCGTATAGAGTCGGGAATCATGTGATGTCGCCGCTCTTACCGTGATCTGGACCTGGAATAGGATCTTGATTGTCGGTAGTCATCGCCGTAGCGTTCACGATAGTCATTCGGCATTCCACCGCCGTTGCGATAGTCATTGTAGTAATTATACGGTGGATATCCGGATGAACCATGATAATTGTACCCACCGCGGCGTGGACCTCTTATCGGGCCACCTCGACCTCGTGGAATGTAGCCACGCATACCGTGAGCCGGCGGGAATGGTGGTCGATATACAGGCATTCCTGGAAAAACTCCGTATGACAACATGGACATTTTCATGAGTTCCGCAGCAGCCTCGGATGGATAGACATCCTTGAATGGATTGTAGGCTTGATCGCCATCGGGTTTTGTCTTCTTAGAAACTGCTTCATCTTCAGAGGAGCTGGACGACGAATCAGACGACACACGAGAGGTTTTCTTTTTCTTTTTAGAATTTCCTTTAACACTACCATGGGTCGAGCCATCATCACTGTTGCGCTCGATTTTCTGGCGGGTCTTTAAGAGTCCCGATAGACTAGTTTGGAGTTTCTCCGATTCGAGCTTCTTTCTCTGTTCATCCAAGAGTTTTTCGGTTGCCGATTTGTATTTGTCTATCAACCGTTGTCGCAAATCTATGCCCGACTGACCGACTGCTTTCCTACCCTTCTCTTGGAGATCCTTTATCTAACGACAAAAAGAAAAGGAAAATAAATAGAGCAAATCGCTCGAAGGCTCAAGTGAGAAAGTATCAAGTCTTACCTTAAGCCGATCGAAGAGAGCTTCCAGGACACGTATGCTTTCCAATTTTCTACGAACGATAAGCAGTTTCTTCTCTTCCATCCGAATCTTTCGCGATAATTCCAATTGTCCCTTCTCCTGGAGCTTTTTAAGATGTTTCTGTTTACGTTTCTCCTCACGTTCCCGTTGGCGTTCTAGTTCTTTAAGCTTTAACTCTTCCGCCAATCGCCTGAAATGTTCCGCTTTCTCTTCAGATGCCTTTTACTCATTTTAATTTTTTTTTTGATTTTTGTTTTCATTTTTTCAAATACAGACTTTAATTGAACTTAAGAAGGACTCTGTAGGTAAGCTGAATTCATATTTAGTGGATTACTGAAGTACTTTCTGTGAGGAGATGCTACGCATAATCGATCGTCTCCTCACAGAAAGCACTTGATTCCTTCTCCGTATACGGCCGGCAATTGGAAGGACAATTAAAGCAACACAAACTGGCGACTAGAAAGTTCCAAAGCTTGATAAATACCATTTTGAAAATGAAGAAGAAAAGCTTCTTCTAAATGAAAAGTAAGTTAGGGCCCGTGGCAAGGAAACTTTCCGGTCGAATACAGACGTAAGTTCCTAAACGTTTTCAATAAAAAGCATTTTTTTTTTGGTCTAAAATCAAACCTTTCCCGCTCGATCTTCTCCTGTTCCTTCTTTTTTCGTCGCTCCTCTTCCAACTCTTGTGCCTTAACCTTGGCTAACAGGGTCGTTCGAAATCTCTCCCGCCGCTGAATACTGACATCACTCAGATGTTTTCTCTTGTCGAAATGCACGACTATATTGACCGCTTGATTCTTGTCGACAAACTTTCGAACCAACTTCATGCCACGAAACTCATCCATGGCACGTACGAAGCCGATATATTCCTCGAACTGGACATACCTGTAGCAAGTAAACGTTACTCTCATATTTTGATCAATTTCTTTCACCACGCCCCCTCACCCTTCGAAGAAGAAATCCTGCTCGAAATTATGCACTCGCATTCCGTTCACGTCCGATGGCATCTTTTGCCGAAATGGATCACATAGAGGAATATCTACGGCACGGACGGCACCGAATTTCTCAAAGATTCTCTTGAATATACTCTCGCTTGGTTTGACGTTATTATCGTTTTCCATGTGCCGCGGACAGAACCAACGAACTGGCAGATTGGCAAAATGTATTGTGTCGGGTCGTTCGCCGGCCTTCATTCCGTCCATGTAGTGCGCATCGCGAAAGAATGTGTCCCAATCGTGACGATTGGGAAAATCATCTTTCGTTTCTTTGGCGCGCACTTTGAAGTATTCAGTGAATCCGTTCACTTTGAATGACATACCGTCGAGACGTGCCAAAGCATTTGGTAGCCGATTGGGCTCTTCCAATTCTGCCTCGAGTCTGATCACCTCCAGTGTGCTTTTCGACACCTACAAATAAAATTAGTTGACAACTCATCCAAGTTAGTTAGATTCATCTAAGTAATGTAATGATTGGCAACAGATAACTACCCATGCTACCCAAGAGACTGAAGTTTGAAAAAATGCCAGATTGACGGAGAGGGCTACCCTTAACCAAATGATTTTGAACAGCATAAAGGCACTCCTGATAAATCTAAAGATTTGAAAAACTCTACAGGGTACGACGTCATGCTATTCATTGTCTACTACTGTGTGACCTCGACGAAGTTAAGATCGCTATATCGAAGCTCAAGTCGAATAAAGCTGCTGGCGCAGACGGACTGTCTGCTGAGCTCTTCAAGGGAACTGGGTTTGACCTGGTTGGGAGCATGCACCAGCTCATCCGTAAGATATGGTTAGAGGAAAGCATGCCCGAGGAATGGAGTCTCAGCATCGTATGCCCGATCCACAAGAAAGGAGACCCCCCTGACTGCGCCAATTACAGAGGAATAAGTCTTCTTAACATCGCCTAGGATGGCAAAGGACTAACAAAGGCCTCGTAGGGGTAGCATCTATCCGACGGATGCTGGCCTGCTAAAAAGCGAGAAGAGCCACCGCAGTCGAACATCTTGCGGCACTGTTAGTAAGCCCCGTCTCCACCTCCTCGTGCCATCTGGAGATTTCCTATGGAAATTGCAGACGAGGAAGGGCGAATGGCGAGCCTCCTGCGCCAAAAAAACAGGATTAGTCGGTTGGGCTACGGCCTAGTAAGCCGTAACCGTAAAAAAACCTCAAACCCCGAAACCATCACAAGCCTCGGATATAACGGACCGGATTTATGTTGACGATCCTTGCAAAAAACGAAAAAAGGACAATGATCTTCGGCTTTGTACGTGAAATGTTAGGTCCCTAAACAAGCCACGTGCAGCCGAACAACTTGCGGACGCCCTAGACCGCTATAAAGCGGACATCACCGCCATCCAGGAAATGCGATGGAATGGACCGGGTATAAAGCGGATGAAAAAATGCGATATTTACAACGGCGACTGCTATAGGGAGAAAGGGGCAACGATTCTATGGACTAAGGCAAAAAGTCCTAAGCTCTCGGCATGTGAGCGAACGCCTCATAACAATCCGTATCACGGCTACATTTTTTAACATCAGCCTGATCTGTGTCCACGCCCCCACGGAAGACAAGGATGACTCCTTGTCAAAGATGAGTTCTACGATTTCCTAGACAGAACCTATGCCTTATGCCCCAGCTATGACACAAAAATAGTTTTAGGAGATTTTAATGCAAAACTGGGCAAAGAGGACATATTTGAGTCGATCATAGGAAAGCATAGCCTCCATAACACCACATCCGACAACGGACTAAGGCTAGTTGATTTCTTAGCGGGGCGTAACCTCCTTGTAGCAAGCACGCGATTCCACCATCTCAACATCCACAAGGGTACCTGGCGGTCTTTTGATCAACCGACCATCAACCAGATTGATCACATTGCGATCGACGCCAGACACTCCTCCTTTATTCTCGACGTACGAACCTTCTGAGGGGCCAACATCGACTCGGACCACTACCTTGTTGCAGCCAAGGTACGAATGAGGATATCAAGAATGCTTAGGAGTCGAGTAGGACTACGTAAGTTTGACGTTGGAAAGCTACAATCGCAAGAGACTGCCAGAATCTTTGCCGATCGTGTCTCCTCCAAGCTCTCTCAAAATCCGCCCACAGCAGAACAAACAATAGAGCAGGAATGGGCGCATTGCAGAGCGCCATCAGAGACGGTGCCTCAGAGGTGTTGGGTTTCAAACCGCCACCACCTAGAAACCCCTGGTTCGATGAACAATGCGAACAAGCACATGCAGCGAAACAAGAGGCATATAGGGTCATGCTGCAACGACGGACGAGAGCTGCTCGCGAAATCTATGAGCAGAAAAGGAGAGAGGAACACACGCTTTTCAGAAGAAAGAAGAGAGAGCACGAAAAGCGCGAGATCGAGGAGATGGAGAGATGCTTCCGCAGGAATGACGCCCGTAAGTTTTACAATAAGGTAAAACGAACATGCCATGGCTACAAAGCCAGAGCCGCGGCCTGCAGGGATGAAAATGGAGAACTGGTAGTAGAGTCACAGTCGATGCTGAGGATTTGGAAAGACCACTTCTGCAGACTGTATAACGGCGATGACAGGCAAGATGCCGCTGTCAGGCAGAACGATCCGTTCGTAATGGACGACGATGTAAGATAATTCTGTCCACCCAACCTAGACGAAGTCAAAATAGCGATATCAAGACTTAAGTCTAATAAAGCCGCGGACGCAGATGATCTGTCTGCTAAGCTTTTTAAGGCGGCTGGAGATGAGCTGGTAAGGTGCATGCACCATCTCATTTGCAAGGTATAGTCGGAGGAAAGCATACCCGACGAATGGAATCTCAGCATTGTTTGCCCGGTCCATAAGAAAGGAGACCCCTGCCAAACTCGTCCGACTATGCAGGATGACAATGGAGAATTCTCGCTGTTCCATTAAGTTCGGTAATGAGCAAATTGAGACCTTTGATGTTAAAAAAGGATTTAGGCAAGGTGACGCGCTGTCATGCAACTTTTTCAACATCGTGCTTGAAAATATCGTGCAAGAGTCACTGGCCAACACAAGAGGTGCGATTTATTTCAAGTCTACGCAATTGCTTGCGCACTCCGACGACATTGACGTGATTGGACGAACACAGCGCGACGTCACGAAGGCCTTTGTAGGCATTGAGGTAGAAGCGGCTAAGATGGGTCTCAAGGTTAATGAGGGTAAAACCAAATATTTGCTTTCATCTAAAGGAGACGGACAACACCGACGTATTGGCCAGAACGTCACCATGGGCGGATATAACTTTGAAGTGATCAAGGAATTCGTCTACCTTGGCTCACTGAAGACCAGCGACAACAACACCAGCGCTGAGATAAAACGCAGAATCACTCTTGCCAACCGCTGTTTCTTTGGGCTCAAGAGGCAATTGAGAAGTAAAGCCCTCTTTCGGAAAACCAAGGTGACACTATATAAGACCTTAATCATCATTAACAAAAGCGGATAAGATGCCCTTGGTCGTTTCGAGAGGAAAATTCTATCTACGGTCCCGTTTGTTCAAACGGTGTATGGAGGAGAAGATATAACGAAGAACTGTACGGGTTGTACAGCGTCTAAGGTGGCTAGGCCATGTAGAGCGCATGGAATATACAGCTCCGACCCAAAGAGTCTTCGAATCCACCCACGCACGCAGGTGGAAGGGGACCTTAACCAACTGGGCGTGCGGCGCTGGAAACAGCTGGCCAAAGACCGTTCCAGCTGGAGACGCTTGTTGGTTGAGGCCCAAGTTCACCACGGACTGTAGCGCCACCTAAGTAAGTAAGTAAGCCCGCACCTTGCACCGTCTGACTACCTTTTTCTCTGCGTAAGTCTTTTGATGATAAAAAAAGAACAAAAGAAAAGAGTGGTCCGCCAAACAGGCGCTGAAAATAACTTGGCCAAGAAGTTCTTACACAAATGAAATTATTCCCAGTCTTCCCACGAGAGATGAAGAGAGGGTGTAGCAACATCAGCCCCTATGGTGCGCTACCTACTGCAATTCCTGATGTCATTGCTGCAGATGGCAAAACCTTAAGACAGCTATCGTAGGGGGAATTAAAGTCCAAATTAAAGCGATTGGTCGGTTAAAGAGAAGTAAACAAGGGTGAAGCTGGTGTGACTATGACCTTGCACAATGCCATACAAATGTGTTGACATGCAGACGTGTAATGAGAAACCGAGTATTCCTTCGCCGCTTTGTGATCTGATAAAGATGTCTACGCTGGACCGTTTTTGTTCTCGATAAATGCTATAAAAACTCAGAGAAACTGTTGAGTTTCGTTCCAGAAATCGTGTACAAATATGTACGTGAGTTGTAGGCATAAGAACAACGAAACAATAACAGCAAACAAGTGTCCACTTTGCATATGCTTTTAGGGCAACAAGTATCAAAGCTAATGCAAATGATGTGCTCCACAAAATTAATTGTTACATCCACTAGTTAATTGGAATCCTGCGCACAGCAATCGAGTGCATCCGCTTTACTCGCCTCTGCGACACTGACATGATAAACTACCCCATGCTCACCCCCATAACCAGCACAGTATGAACACTAAATACAAACAGAAACAACATGCCGCTCCCGAGAGCTCTCATTAAAACAAAAAAACAACGTTCAAAAACCCGGAAGGCCAGCTTGCTAGATGGATAAGAGAGAATCCAGAGTTATGACTTCAGTATCGAACACCGGAAGGGACGCAGTCATGGAAATGCGGATGCATTATCGAGGCGACCGTGCGATGTTGAATGCAAACATTGTTCACGTGCCGAAACCAAGAAACAGGTCACCGACATCCGTCCTTTCCATGTGCTGCCAGAAGATTCCTGGACTGTCGAGAAGGTCGGAAGAAAGCAGCGAGAAGATACCGATCTGGCAGTCATCATCGACTACCAAGAACGAGGTTTTCGACCAACTTGGCAGCAAATATCCAGTGAAAGCCCAATCGTGAAAGCTTACTGGGCTCAATGGCAGAGTTTGAAGCTGAAGAACGGTTGCCTCTACCGCAGTTGGGAAAGTGAGGACGGGAACATTGTAAACGATTTGCTGGTAATTCCAAAGGGACAAATCGACGAGGAAAAGCTTGGCCATAAACAAAACATCATTCACACACGTCCAGGACGCACACATATACGTACCTTCAGAATCAGAAACTTATCCGGCGACAATGCTTTGGTCAGCTTATCCATTATATCGAAATTCGATATAGACTTGCCCATTTTGTTCGGCGGCAATCCCACCGATATACTCAACTTGGCCACAGGCTTAAGGTACAAACTATGCGGCAAATACAGCGGCACACAATTCGATACATTTGTAATAGTCTGCACGTTGATCATGGTCACGATATAGCAAGGAACAAATTAAATTGTATTATTAACAAGCTACGGATTCATACAATTATATATATATACGTGAATGAAGGGCGATATATATATAAATGTATATGCGGTAGGTTGGAAGACCAGTGATCAGAGGGAGTCCCGCAAATCGTAACCACTTATCCGCGCGACGCGACTAATCGTATTTCTTTGATCTTTCGGAATTGCTTAGACTTCGCACAGATCTCGCTTCTTTTTTTCTGTGAAACAAAAAAAAAGAATTTCTTTTTGACTACAAAAAAGGGGGAGAAAAAATGAAACTTAATCGAATGCGCTGAATTCCAGCGATGTGAGACGATTGCTTAGCGAGGAAACAATGTTTTTTCGGTTTGAAATTGTGCAGTTCATTATGAAACAACGAATTGAACCGAGCCCGGTGGCTAGAGGAACACAATTTTATAGATTCGTTTCCAATTTTCTTTTTCCGTATAGAGGTATAGAGATGGAGTATGGATTTGCGGAAACTTCAAAATGGATATATGGAGTGACATAGCTGTCAGTGGGATTGAGGTTATTGTGTTGGTATGTCTTCTCAAACTCTGCGGGTCGTGTTCAAAAAATATAGCAATCTTAAAATCATTAAAAGGTTTGTAAGGCTACTGATTTATTTTTAATTATTCTATGAAAATCTACATATATATTGACAAGCTGTCCAAGTGACAGAAGGCCCGAAGGGCTTTAGTATAAGAACTGTTTGATGAGTGGTATTTTCTGGCATCTTAGTGACGTCATAGTCTCCAACAAGGTTATAATCTAATGTGTGATATTTTTTATAAGAATAGTGCCTACGCCTACATCAAAAAGTCAACAAAAACGAACTGATTGACCCATTACAGACTAGCTCTCATTGGTACACTGGGTACACCTTGGTACACCTGGGCCTCACCTAACAAGCCTTTCCAGCTAGCACAATCGCACTCCCAGTTGGTTCAGGTCCCTTTTCACCTGTGTTGGCTACTTTACGTGCGGCCGTCCTCTGTCTCGGCCGACACCACATCCGATAACGGACACACGCTGATTGATCTTGCTACGGGGCGAAATCTCCTTCTAGCCAGTACGCGCCTCCCGCACCTCGATATACACAAAGGCACCTGGCGGTCTTTTGATCAATCAACTACCAACCAGATTGATCACATCGCGATCGACGTCAGACACTCCTCCACTATTCTTGATGGACCACTCCACTAACATCGACTCGGACCACTATCTTTTAGTAGCCAGGATGCGCTTACGGATATCATGAACGCAGCGGAGTAGAGTAAGAATACAAAGTTATGGAAAGCTACTATCGCCAGAAACCGCTCGTGCTTGAACCGATCGCGTCTCCCTTAAGCTCTCCAATACACCTCAATCCTCCACGTTATCAATAGAACAGCAGTGGAGCCTTTGCAAATAGGCTCTGAAAAGCTCTGCATTCGAAGTTTCGGGTTTGAAGGCTCCACCACGAATAAACACCTGGTTCGATGACGAGCGCCGGAGGATTCACATAGCGAAGCAGGATGCATATAAGGCCTCGCTGCATAAAAGAACACGAGCAGCTCGTGAGCTCTACGAGTTAAAAAGAAGGGAGGAGCATAAGCTTCTTAAAAGAAAGAAGAAAGAGCACGAGAAGCGCGCGATTGAGGATTTGGAGAGGTGTTACTGCAGGCGTGACGTTCGAAAGTTTTATCAACAGATAAAGCGAACATGCCAAGGGTATAAAGCTCGCAGGGGTGAGAACGGACACCTAGTAGTAGAATCGCAGTCGATGCTGAGAATATGGAAAAACCGCTTTTGCAGACTGTATAACGGCAACGTTAGTCAATATACCGCTGTCAGGCAGAATGATCCATTTCTAATCGACGGAGACCGCAGAGAATTCTGTCCCCCTGACCTCGACGAAGCTAAGATTGCCATATCGAAGCTCAAGTCGAATAAAGCTGCTGGCGCAGACGGACTGTCTGCTGAGCTCTTCAAGGCAGCTGCGGATAACCTGGTTAGGAGCATGCACCAGCTCATCTGTAAGATATGGTTAGAAGAAAGCATGCCCAAGGAATGGAGTCCCAGCATTGTATGCCCGATCCACAAGAAAGGAGACCCCTCTGATTGCGCCAACTATAGAGGAATAAGTCTCCTTAACATCGCCTATAAAATCTTCTCTGCCGTTTTGTGTGAACACCTGAAGCCTTTTGTAAGTACGCTGATGGGTCCTTATCAATGCGGATTCAGGCGAGGGCAGTCCACCATCGACCAAACCATCACACTACGGCAGGTCCTGGGAAAAAACAATGAATTTCAAGTCGACACTCACCACCCATTTGTCGACTTCAAAGCCGCATACGACAGCGTAATTAGAGACCTTTGCCACACCTGCTAAACTCATCAGACTATGCAGGATGACTTTGGGGAACGGTCGCTGCTCCATCCGAATCGGTAAACACCTTACCGATAGTTTTGATCTCAAAAAAGGATTTAGGCAGGGCGATGCGCTATCGTATTGGAAATGATTGTGCAAAAATCAGTGGCCAATACAAGAGGCACAATCTATTTCAAAACCTCGCAACTCCTTGCATACGCCGACGATATTGACATAATAGGAAGACCACAGCGAGATGTCAATGAGGCGTTTGCGAGTATTGAGTTCGAGCCGGCGAAACTTGGTGTGGCGGTAAACGAGGGCAAAACTAAATATATGCCGTCATCAAAAAAGGACGCTCACCACCGACGTCTTGGCCATAACGTTTGTATATGCAGATATAAGTTCGAGGTTGTTAAGGACTTCGTCTACCTTGGCTCCGCAGTGACCTGGAACAACGATATCAGTTCCGAAATCAAACGCAAAATCACTCTTGCCAATCGCTGTTTCTTTGGGCTCAGGAGGCAACTGAGTAATAGAGCCCTCTCCCGAACGACAAAGTTGACTCTATATAAGACCCTTATCATCCCGGTCCTGTTGTACGGCGCAGAAGCATGGACACTATCAAAAGCGGATGAGGAGGCCCTTGGTCGGTTCGAGAGAAAGATTTTGCGTGTGATTTTCTGGCCTATAAACGCAGACGGGGGATGGAGAAAAAGATTCAACCACGAACTTTACGGGCTGTACAGTGACATGAGCCTAGTCAGGCGTCTACGGACTTAATGCCTAAGATGGCTGGGCCATGTAGAGCGAATGGACACCACAGCTCCAGCCCGGAGAGTCTTTGAATCCAACCCCGTGGGACGAAGAAGCAGAGGACGGCCGTACTTAAGATGGCGCACACCGGTGAAAGGGGACCTAAACAAATGGGTGTGCGGCAATGGAGAAGGCTAGCAAAAGATCGTGCTAGATGGATTGGCATCTTGTTGAGGCCCAGGTTCACTTCGAACTGTAGCGCCCGCTAAGAAGAAGAGGTCTTCTGTCTCTTCGTCCCCCGGGGTTGAATTCAATGACTCTTTAGACTAAAGGTGCGGTGTCCATTCGCTCTACATGCCCTAGCCCTAGCCTTAGATAATTGATGCGTAGACGTCGTACTAGATCGATGTTGCTCTACAGACCGTATAGTTCTTGGTTGAATCTTCTCCTCCACTCTCCGTCAAAACCGACAAAACGACTTGAAATTCAAGTGGTTTCTCCAAGATCTAACGCGGTGTGAATATCTGGTTTATAGCGGATTCTCCTGGCCTGAAGCCACATTGGTAGGAATCTATCAAATTGTCCACGTACGGTTTCAGGTGTTCACACAAGAAGGGTGGAAAGATTTTATACGCGATGACAAGGAGACTTATTCCCATATAGTTGGCACAGTTTTAGGAGTCTCCATTCTTATAGACCGGGCAAACGATGCTGAAATTCCATTCATCGGGCATGCTTTCTTCCAGCCATATCTTACAGATGAGCTGGTGCATGTTCCCAACCGACTCATATCCAGCCGCTTTAAATAGGTCAGCAGGCGCTAGCAGCTTTACTAGACATCAGTTTTGATATCGCTATCTTATCTAAGTCGGGTGTCCAGTGTGGATGGTGCGTTCTGTCTGACCGCTGCATCTTGACCACCTTCGCGGTTATACAGTCCGCAGAAATAGTCCTTCCACATTCTCAGCACCGACTGTGATTCAACTACGAGGTGTCCGTGTTCATCCCTACATGCTTCCGCTCTGGCTTTATGATGTTGGCATGCTCGTTTTACTCTTTAGTAAAATTTCCGGTCGTCGTTCCTGCGATATCATCTCTCCATCTCCTTGACCTCGCACATCTCGTGCTCTTTCATTTTCCTTCTGAAAAGCGCATGCCCCTCTTTTCCTTTCCGCTCATAGAGCTCACGAGCAGTTCTCGTTCGTCGATGCAACGTGGCCATGTACGCATTCTGTTTTTCCGTATGTACCTGTCTGCACGGATACAGGGATGACTACTATAACCTTCAATATGGAACATATGACACCAAAAGAGTTTTAAAAGGCACCAATGCAAGACTGAGTAAGGAGAATATCATTGGCGAACAATAGAAGAGCATAGGTCACATAGCACAACGTTCAGGAACGAATTTGGGCGAGTGGGCTATGCCGACAACCGAAATGATTACATTGCTATGGACTCCAGACACTCTTCTAGCAACTTGGTTCTGCGAACTATCCGAGGAACCAATATCGATCGGATTATAACCTTGTTACAGCCGCAGATATCGGAGTCCAGTAGATCCACCGAACCTGGATCGATTATGTATTTCTCAAAGCCATTTCAATACCTGATTAATTCCGTGACGAATTCCACCTCTAATGTATCAGATTTTGAGTCATTGTCCATCAGCAACCTTTGGTTTAATGAGTAGTCGAGATAGCAGGACGAAAGCAGCTAGTAAGTACACAAGATGGAGATGGAGACCTTAATGCCAGAGCGGGGGCTACATGAACGAAGACGGACAACTTGTAGTGGTCTGACCGCTATTGTCATACTTGACAATCGCAGAGAAAACGTTCTGCTGTGTCATCCTCCTCGCAACATGCAGCACAAGTAGGCGTCTCACTGATGCCAAGCATGCAGATATGCTTAGCAAAAGTGCAATGGCCCGTAATGATTCCCACAAGTCTTCTGCAGTCAATTCTCGTTGAGGACAGGAAGAATGTTGCAGATTTCTTGCAGACATCAGAGCACACACGCTAAGTCATCCTGCATCCGGTATAGTCCCTCCATCTTTGATTGTGTGCATTAAACACACAATCGTTGATGTGGGTATTGACCGTGGAAGTAGGTAGACCCAAGGCGGGTTCAGGTCCTGAAAAACTCTCCTCTAGCGCAGTAGGATGACAGGTGTCATTGCGTCAAAGAGCATATCCATGAGACAAGGTTAGGTTAGGTTGACGTGGTAGGCGTAAGCCACACTTAGGCCGAAAACCGGCCCATTGTGATACCACCTGGATCAGGTTACCCTGATCCGCTACCCGGGAACCAACCGGTGCTTCTAATAAAGCGGTGGAGTTGAGCTATTTTTTGGTTTGCTAGCTCACTCAGATTGTCGAAGAAGGGCGCGCCGAGGTAAATCCTCCTGCGATTCGCAAAAGAGGGACATGAGCAGAGGAGATGGTGTATTGATTCCTCCTCCTCCTCGTCCATGCAGCCGCGACAGAAGTCATTGTAGGGTAGCCCCAGTCTGGCGGCGTGTTTTCCAATGGTGCAGTGACCTGTAATGACCCCCACCAAGGTGCTTAAGGTTGCCCTCCTGGTTGCCACCAGGTCCCTGGTTCGTCCTAAGTTTAGCTTAGGCCACAATTGTTTGGTGATAAAGCCGATATTGCTCTCATTCCATTGGAGATTGGTCCTCTCTATGGTTTGAAGCTTTATCATGTGCTTTACCGTACTTATCGGTGTTTTTAGGTGCCCGAGGGTAGGTAGGCTGAGTGTGCTTGACCCTAACCTTGCGAGTTCGTCGGCCGCGCAGTTTCCTGGAATATCCCTATGCCCGGGGACCCACAGTATTTTAATATTGAACTGTTCAGCCATCTCATCTAGAGATAGGCGACAGTTAATGGATGTTTTTGATTTGTGGGTTATCGCTGCCAGGGATTTTATCGCAGATTGGCTATCCGTGCAAATGATAATATCCTTTGTGGATATTACATTGATCCTGAGCCATGCCAGGGCCTCCGTTATCGCAGTTATTTCTGCCTGAAACACACTACAGTAATTTGGGAGTCTAAATGATAGGTTGAGGTTAAGTTCCTTGGAGTAGACCCCACTACCTACACCCGACTCCATCTTAGAGCCATCGGTATAGAGGGAGATCGAGTCCTTTGGTATGACTTTCCCTTCAGCCCATTCCTCCCTGGATGGAAAGACAACTTCGAAGTTCCTGGTGAACACATTCTGCGGGTTGATGTAGTCAGTGTCCATAGGTACTTTGAAGTGTTTTAGAATAGAGGTGTGGCCTTTTTGAGATGTGGGCCATTTTCTTATGCTCCTCATCCTTAGGGCCGCGCATGCAGCAACTTGCTTGCTGAAAAGGTTTATTGGTGGAAGATGTAGTAGAACATTTAAGGCCTCCGTGGGGGTCGATCTGATCGCTCCGCTTATACATAAGCTGGCCGATCTTTGTACCTTCCCCAGGAGGTTTCGATTGACTGCTTTGTCCAGAGCAGTCCACCAGACTACGACGCCGTACAGGAGGATAGGCCTTATGACTGCTGTGTAAAGCCAGTACATAATGCTTGGTTGGAGACCCCACCTCCTGCCCACTACTTTCTTGCAGCTGTAGAGGGCAACAGTTGCTTTCTTGACCCGATCAAGAATGTTGGGTTTCCAATTCAGCCTCCTGTCAAAGACTAGGCCTAGATATTTAGCCTGTTCTTTGATTGTT
The DNA here is from genome assembly GCA_951905685.1 of Eumerus sabulonum. Lineage (NCBI taxonomy): Eukaryota > Metazoa > Arthropoda > Insecta > Diptera > Syrphidae > Eumerus > Eumerus sabulonum. The sequence continues at coordinate 17,252,105 of OX645060.1, forward strand.
AGTTGAGTTCCACCCAGCCTCGGTGGGTTGAGGGGCGGAATTTTATATTTGTTAGTGAACAGTACTAGATCGGTCTTCTTTGGGTTCACCCCAAGTCCACAGTACCGAGTCCAGGTTTCTACTGTATGTAGTGCACTCTGCATAAGGTCGCATAGAGTGCCGGGAAATTTTCCTGTGACGGCAATAGCAATGTCATCCGCATAGGCGATCACAGCGTACCCTTCCTGCTCCAGCAACAGCAGTAGCTCGTTGACCACCACGTTCCAGAGGAGAGGGGAGAGTACTCCACCCTGTGGTGTACCTTTGCTGACCATTCTGGTAGATACGGCACCAGCGAAGTTGGCTTTGACAACTCTTTGTATTAGCAGCTGTCGTACCAGTTCTATCACTGATCCCGTAACACCCAGATCAGACAGCGCCTTGATGACGGCCCATGGTTCGACATTGTTAAAGGCGCCCTCAATGTCGAGAAAGGCGACTAGAGTGTATTGTTTGTTTTCCAGAGACCTTTCTATTTTACTGACCAATGAGTGGAGTGCTGTTTCCACCGATTTGCCTTTGTTGTAGGCGTGTTGGTTATCCGACAGTCTGCCTGAGATGCAGGTGTACCGGATGTGTACGTCCAAAATCTTCTCTAGAGTTTTTAATAGAAAAGAAGTGAGACTAATAGGCCTTAGGTCATTTACATACGTGTGGGAGCTTTTGCCTGCCTTGGGTATGAAAATGACTTTGGCTACCTTCCACTTGCTGGGGATGTAGGAAAGTGAGAGGCAACTATTGTATATAACCACAAGCCAGGGGAGAATGATATCTGCTACCTGCTGGAGCTCAGCTGGTATGATACCATCCGGTCCCGGAGACTTGTAGGGTTCAAAGCTCTTTATGGCCCAAAGGACGTTGTTGTATTTGACCAGGTCAGGAGCACGCTCGAGGGAGGGTGTCATTGGCTGATTAACCCGAGGAGGTGTCATATCCGAGTCACTACTGCCTGGGAAGTGTGCGTTTAAGAGAAGTTCCAAGGCTTCCTCTCTGGAGGTTGTCCAGGAGCCGTCATTACGCATCAGATGGCTTGGATTATACGGAACCGAGGCCAGAATCTTCCTTATTCTTGAGGCCTCGGAAACCGTCCTTATATTATCGCAGTAGTCCCTCCAGGATTGTCTCTTTGCCTTCCTGGTCGCTGCTTTGAAAGACTTTAGTGCCTCCTTGTAGAGGTCCCAATCCTCTTGCAAGCGGGTATATTTAGCTTTGTTGAAGAGCTTTCTGCTCTCTTTCCTTAGTGAGACTATCTCTTTGTTCCACCAGGGGGGCTTGGGTTTGCCTCTGGGGGTGCTAACTGCACAAGATTGAGACAGTGCTCTATTGAGGGTTTCTGTCAGCTCATTTACTAAGCTGTCTAATTCCGCGGAGTTTAGCGGATAGGTGGGGTGTCTTGCCCCTAGGTGGGGTTCAACATAGGTTCTATATTTTTGCCAGTCAGTTTTTCTGTAGTTCCTGAAAGGAGCTCGGGCACTGACGTGGTTGACTATGCTGAATTGAATGTATCGATGGTCAGAGAGGGAGTGTTCTTTTAGGACTTTCCAATCTCTGACTTTGTCGACAATGTCCTGCGATGCAAAGGTTACATCCAGGACTTCCTGTCTGTTTTTGTTAATAAAAGTTGGTTCACAGCCGTTGTTGCAAACGGTGAGGTTAGTACGTAATACATAGTTATACAAAGACTCACCTCGCTCGTTTATGTTGCTGCTTCCCCAAATCGTATGGTGTGCATTCGCATCACATCCTATGATCAGTCCGGCATTTGTTTGCTCCGCATCCTTGACCAGGTTTACCAAGTTGGCCGGAGGGGGAGGACTTGGGTGGTCATGGGCTAAATAGGCCGAGGCAATCCAGATCTTGAGGGAACTGCCCTCGACACTAATAGCCGTGATATCCTGGTCGCTGTAGGATGGGAGTAGAAGGATTTTTATGTGTGATTTGGTTAGGATACAAGCTCTAGGCTTACCTGCATCGCGCACGTAGGTGAGCTTATATTCGGATGTTCCGAGTCCACGTACCATGTTATTTACTATCCATGGTTCCTGGATCAGAACGACGTCTTCTCCGCTTTTGGTGAGGCGGAGCATTAGGGCGGCCGAGGCCGCGATAGAATGATGGAGATTAATTTGAAGAATCCGCAGCATGATGGCCGCAGTCTTTAACCTCCACCGCTGTGACGTTGGCAGACTCTTCGTCAGACTCCAGATCAAAATCTGACATAGTCTCGCCAAGGTCTACCTCGGGAAGGTCCAGGTCGGACAGTAGATTACTGTCTTCCCCGGTAATCTCGTTCACTACATTGGAGGGGGTCCCAGTTAAGAGAGTCTCCTCAGTGATCATCGGCTCCATGGTAGGGAGTTGCTCTGGGTTCGTCGGCACCATGGAGTCAGATGATGTAGCACAGGAGGCTCTCTTAGCTGAGTCCTCCCCGTCTTTCTTGTATATTCTGAGCTTCGCAGAGTCGAAGCCCAGAGAGATCATATTGTTGACCAGGGCTAGAGGTGCCAGGGAATCCTGATTGATTACGATAGTAATCAGTCTTGAAGGTCCCTTAACATCCTCTAGCTTGACAACTTGAGACAAGGGTCGTAGGGTATTTCTCGTGCAAGCACACTTGAGACGAGACATGGCTTTCAGTGCTTGCTTTGGTGGCGTTACAGCTCGTGAAGGGCAGGTGACAAGCTTCTCTCAATCAGCCATGCTGTTTGTAGTTTATTTTTTACACCGGCGAAAGGGACCTATAGTTTAATGTCGATTCCAAAGAGTGTGAGTCGAGAAGCTTTTTTTTCATGGCAAGTATACTACGGGGGGTTTTGCCAGTACCCCGCCAAGGGGGGACGTCGCGAAATAAACATTCGATGGCGTTGGTGTTATCGGGATTCGAACTCACTCATCGTGCGTCCAACACACTAACCACTGCGCCACGGCCTCTAATAAATATATTGAGGGTTCGAAGGTTCATCATAGCATCTAGAGGAGCGACGGCATGCTGGAGAAAGCCCCCGTACAGCTGCCGAGGCTACGACGTGTTTGCGTGTTAGCCTGTTCTACCAGACAACCGATGCACATGAGATTATCGGTCTTATAATTGCCGTCGATGGACCCTATGTTTTGCCAAAAGCACCTTTGCATTGCCAGACCGCTGACAGCACTTTGGTGGTTTTTGGCTCAACATACTTTAGACAAAGAAGCTTGCTATTTAAGATGACTCCCAGGTGTTAAGCTTTCCTGGACACCGGGATGGAAGTGCCCTTGATACCAGTTGAGTCATGTGAGTATTTTTTCTCCTTCTCGTGAGGAGAGCGACATCAGTCTTGAGAGGATTAAATGACAGCCCATTCATCGATCACATTTAGCGCCGCATGTGCTTTGAGATAGACAGTCGCTAAACATGAGTCGACAGAGAGAACGGCGACATCATCCGCAAAGACATTGAGGGTATCGAGCAGAAAGTCGACCACCATGCACCATAGCAGCAGAGCAGAAGCAGCTGTCTTATACCTTTAAAGCATTGGAACGATGTCACAGCTAATTCAATGGCTTCAGTCGGTGCAAGCGATCGATTGGAGCAAACCCTCGACTGCTATAAAGCAGATATAACCGCACTCCAAGAAGTGCGAAGGGATGGACCAGGCAAAAAAGCGGATGAAAAACTGCGACATGTACTGCGGGAGCTGCTACAAGGAGAACAAACAGCGCCTATTCGGGTGCGGATTCGTTATTCGAGGAAGACTCCGACAAAAAATCTTAAGCCTCCGAGACATAAGCGAACGCCTCATAACAATCCGCATCGCATCAAAGCTAAATTTGGAAACATTAGCTTAATATGCGCTCTCGCCCCAACGGAAGAAAATGACGATCGACTCAAAGAAGAATTCTACGATTTCCTAGACAGAACCTATGCCTTATGCCCCTGCTACGACACAAAGAGGACATATTTGAGTCGATCATAGGAAAGCATAGCCTCCATAACACCACATCCGACAACGGACTAAGGCTAATTGATTTCTTAGCGGGGCGTAGCCTCCTTGTAGCAAGCACGCGATTCCCCCATCTCAACATCCACAAGGGTACTTGGCGGTCTTTTGATCTATCGGCCACCAACCAGATTGATCACATTGCGATCGACGCCAGACACTCCTCCTGTATTCTCGACGTACGAACCTTCCGAGGGGCCAACATCGACTCGGACCACTACCTTGTTGCAGCCAAGGTACGAATGAGGATATCAAGAATGCTTAGGAGTCGAGTAGGACTACGTAAGTTTGACGTTGGAAAGCTACAATCGCAAAAGACTGCCAGAATCTTTGCCGATCGTGTCTCCTCAAAGCTCTCTCAAAATCCGCCCACAGCAGCACAAACAATAGAGCAGGAATGGGCTCATTGCCAGAGCGCCGTCAGAGATGCTGCCTCAGAGGTGCTGGGTTTCAAACCGCCACCACCTAGAAACCCCTGGTTCGATGAACAATGCGAACAAGCACATGCAGCGAAACAAGAGGCATATAAAGCCATGCTGCAACGACGGACGAGAGCTGCTCGCGAAATCTATGAGCAGAAAAGAAGAGAGGAACACACGCTTTTCAGAAGAAAGAAAAGAGAGCATGAAAAGCGTGAGATCGAGGAGATGGAGAGATGCTTCCGCAGGAATGACGCCCGGAAGTTTTACAGTAAGGTAAAACGAACATGCCATGGCTACAAAGCCAGAGCCGCGGCCTGCAGGGATGAAAATGGAGAACTGGTAGTAGAGTCACAGTCGATGCCGAGGATTTGGAAAGACCACCTCTGCAGACTGTATAACGGCGATGACAGACAAGATGCCGCTGTCAGGCAGAACGATCCGTTCGTAATGGACGACGGTGTAAGAGAATTCTGTCCACCCAACCTAGACGAAGTCAAAATAGCGATATCAAGACTTAAGTCTAATAAAGCCGCGGGCGAAGATGATCTGTCTGCTAAGCTTTTTAAGGCGGCTGGAGATGAGCTGGTAAGGTGCATGCACCATCTCATTTGCAAGGTATAGTCGGAGGAAAGCATACCCGACGAATGGAATCTCAGCATCGTTTGCCCGGTCCATAAGAAAGGAGACCCCTGCCAAACTCGTCCGACTGTGCAGGATGACAATGGAGAATTCTCGCTGGTCCATTAATGTCGGCAATAAGCAAACTGAGACCTTTGATGTTAAAAAGGGATTTAGACAAGGTCGCGCGCTGTCATGCGACTTTTTTAACATTGTGCTTGAAAAGATCGTGCAAGAGTCACTGGCCAACACAAGAGGTACGACTTATTTCATCTTGCGTACGCCGATGACATTGACGTGATTGGACGGACACAGCGAGACGTCAATGAGGCCTTTGTAAGCGTTGAGGTAGAAGCGGTTAAGATGGGTCTCAAGGTTAATGAGGGCAAAACCAAATATCTGCTTTCATCTAAAAGAGACGGACAACACCGACGTATTGGCCAGAACGTCACCATGGACAGATTTAACTTTGAAGTGGTCAGGGAATTCGTCTACCTTGGCTCACTGATGACCAGCGACAACAACACCAGCGCTGAGATAAAACGCAGAATAACTCTTGCCAAACGCTGTTTCTTTGGGCTCAAGAGGCAATTGAGATGTAGAGCCCTCTCTCGGAAAACCAAGGTGCCACTATATAAGACCTTGATCATCCCAGTCCTCCTTTACGGCGCAGAGGCTTGGACCTTAACAAAAGCCATTGGTCGTTTCAAGAGGAAGATTCTGCGCACTATCTACGGTCCCGTTTGTTCAAACGGTGTATGGAGGAGAAGATATAACGGAGAACTGTACGGGTTGTACAGCGACATCGGCCTGGTACGACGTCTACGGATACAGCGTCTAAGTTGGCAAGGCCATGTAGAGCGCTTGGAAAATATAGCTCCGACCCGAGAAGTCTTCGAATCCACCCCGGAAGGAAGGCGCGGCAGAGGACGGCCGCATCAACGGTTGCGCACGCAGGTGGAAGGGGACCTTAACCAACTGGGCGTGCGGCGCTGGAAACAGCTGGCTAAAGACCGTGACAGCAGGAGGCGCTTGTCGGTTGAGGCCTAGGTTCACCACGGACTGTAGCGCCACCTAAGTAAGGATTTGTGTTGACGGAGAATTGAATGGAGTCTTCAACAACATCAGTTCAGACGGAAGTCTATGATTCGAACTTATAAAATATATTATTAATAAAGCTCTAGCTGAGTCGTTTTCGATTCTAACTCCGGTCACCGAACGTCCAAAGCTATAAGCAACTCTCTGAAGTCTTGCCGCTTAAGATTCAATTTTTCCTGTACACTAGCGGCATCTACATAAAAATGTTATTTTCGAACACACGAAATTCGCAATTTCAACTTTGGTTATCCGTTCTGTATAAAACTGCTGTCGGCCGAATTCCATTGTTCTAGTGTTAAAAAATAATGAAAACAATTATTTTCCACATTACAAAATTGAACATAAAAAAAGTTAAAAAAAAAAAATTCACACATCACAGCTTCATTTAGCACATGCCACCATGGCACAACCTTACGAACACGCCCGCACAGCATTTCGCCCTGACAGTTGGCAGCTCGACCTTTATAAATCAAACTGTCTCCCATGTAAACGCCAAGTTCACGTTGATTGTCACCAGTTGTTACTCAGTGAAGGTTCGCTGCTTAATATTTTTATATTTTCTTTCGCACTCAGCAAAATATCGTGAAAATCACAATAAAAACAAAACAAATATGCCCGAAAGTGACATAAGCAAAATGAAGGTAATCTTCTTTTTCGAATACGTTAATAATCGTGTGTATTAAACGAATAATTTCCCTTTCGTCCAAAAACTAGGTTGCTGATCTGAAACGTGAGCTGAAACTCCGTGGGTTGCCGATTACAGGGAACAAGAATGAGCTACAGGAACGCCTGCAAAACGCTCTTATCGACGGCGATCTTTCGCTCGATGACACAGCCATCTCGGAAGACCTACTCGAGGACGTGCTGACCGACGAAGAGGAAAAAGTAATCTTAACACTACCCCCGGACGAAAACGAACTCCTCAAATCGCCCACAAACGAACTGGAACATTCGTTCTCGGTTGAGAAAGTCGTTGAAGTACCTGTCCCACAGCCAAAGAAAATCGTTCTTAAGCGAAAGAATTCCATAACGCCAATCACCACCGAAACGCCATCAACAATCGCTACCAATCCGGTTGCCGTTGCCACGGACGAAAATCGAACGGACTTATCATCGGCTACCGAGGCAAAAGTGCCCAAACTCGATTCGACACCCAAACAAATCATCAAAGTGTCAACTCTTACGTTAGAGGAACGTATGCAAATGCGTGCCAAGAAATTTGGCATTGAAGCGAACAAAATCAATAGCAATACGACTCTGAGTGTGTTATCGAATGCTGGGGATGGGAAGAATCTCGATCCCAAACAGATTGAGACATTGAAGAAACGAGCCGAACGATTTGGGGTCGTTGTAGCACCGGCAATAGCAGAGATTGCCGCCCAAGAGAAACTGGAGAAGAGGAAACAACGTTTCGGTGACATTGCAGGAAGCAATGATAAGACAGTGACATCCGCTTCGAATAAGGATTTGTATGCGGAGAAGGCGAGACTACGGCTGGAACGGTTTAAGACGGCAGCAAAGTGAGGCGGTTCTTATTAACGGTGGAAACACATGAAAGTTTTGTTTCTTTTACGAAGACGGGTGTGATAGCACACCGCACTAGACCTAAACCGTTTGTATTAATTGATGAATAAATGAATAAAAGCAGTTTGTAGGTGGTTTTGCTAAGTGAGAGTTTTATTTGTTCCGAAGGTCTTCCGTAGTCAAGTAGGCAAGGAAAGCTTGTGCGTTAGTTGATGAGTAGTCCGGGTTTCCCTGGCGAATTGACTATGACTCTTTCCGAAAAGAGTTGTTCGCTCTCTACCTACTATTCAGTTCTCCATTGTGTGTACATATGTGTATGCAGTCGATGGTGGTCTAGCGAGAAGCTTATAATTTTAGTGAAGAATTTCTTCTAAATTTTATATTTACAGAGCAATGGAACCTCTCATGACGGACAATAGACGTCACGCTGATATTCGCAGGAAAATGACAAGGGACTTCAGTGATGTAGAGCTGAGGGACTTGGCGCCACCTGATGCGGGTGTAGGTAAGATAATCACAAAGGAAATGTTGCAATGTGTTGTACTTCTTACCAGATGCAATGCAGATGGACGTGTAGTGACCCGTGTCCGGACGGTCGAACCACCAACCAAATCGACCATGTGCTCATTGACGCAAGGCAGTCGTCAAACATCCTGGATGTGGGAACATTCAGAGGGGCAAATGTCGACTCTGACCACTTCCTCGTAGCAGCAAGATTCAGAGCTCGACTGTCCAATGTCAGAAAGCTGCACCAGTCCATCAAGAGGAGGTTCGACATTGGGCGCCTGAGAACACCGGAAGTTGCCAGAGTCTACAGGGAGCAGCTGAGCAAAAGACTCTACGGTATGCCTACGTCGAACACAAATGCCAATAATATGTGGCTGCATTGCCGCTCAACCATTCAGAAAGTAGCCGAAAGCTTCTTAGGATACCTACCACCCCCGACAAGAAATACGTGGTATGATAGCGAGTGTGAGCAGAAAAAGGCAGCAACCGACGAGGCGTACCAAAAGGCGCTGCAGAGGAAAACCAGGGCAGCGCAAGAAGAGTACCGAGCCAGAAGAAGGGAGGAGAAAAAACTACTGCGACAAAAGAAAAGAATCTTCGCAGCCTCCCAGCTCAAGGATATCGAGGAGTCTAGGGATAAACATAAAATACGAGGCACCTTGGCTCTTCGAAACTGCGAGGGCAATCTTGTCGCCGACCCGCAGGGAATAGTGGATGTATTTAAGCAGCACTTCCAGCAGCTGCTTAACGAGCATGACCAAGAGAGAGTGGGAGGGACCGAGGAAATCCCAACTACAGCCGCTGAAGTAGCCCTCCCACCCAGCATCGAAGAAGTCGGCACAGCTATTCAGAAGCTGAAGAACTACAAGGCCGCAGGCTCAGATGGCTTGCCTTCAGAGCTCTTCAAGGCTGGCGTGTTTTGGTAGGGAGCATGCACCAGATCATCTGCAGAATTTGGGAAGATGAAAACATGCCCGACAACTGGAATACCAGCTCTATTTGCCCCATCCACAAAAAAGGCGATCCTACCTCTTGCAAGAGCTATAGAGGTATGTCCCTGCTCAATGTCGCATACAAGATCCTGTCCAGTGTACTTTGTGAACGTCTTAAGCCATTTTGAATCGCAATAATCGGCAGCTACCAGTGCGGCTTCCGGCCCGGCAAATCGACTATAGACCAAATGTTCACACTTCGACAATTCCTGAAAAAGACCAACGAGTTTCGAATCGATACACACCATCTTTTCATCGATTTCAAAGCCGCATACGACAGCATTCATCGTGAAGCACTGTTTGGGGCGATGGCCGAATTCGGGATCCCGGTAAAACTGATCCAGTTGTGTCGCGCCACGCTAAAAAATACGCGATGAACCGTGCAACTCGGTTCTAGGACTTCGGAACCGTTTGAAAAATGCACCGGATTTCGGCAAGGAGATGCGCTGTCATGTGACTTCTTCAACCTGCTGCTGGAGCAGATAGTGCGACGGACAGGCGTCAACAGGGAAAGCACTATCTTCTACAAGTCCGTCCAGCTGCTAGAATACGCGGATGATATCGACATCATCGCGTGTTCTCGCCGTAGCATTGTGGAAGCATACACGGCGATTGAAGAACAGGCAAAACGAGTTGGTTTTAAGGTCCATGAGGACAAGACGAAGTACATGCTGTCCAGCAAAAACCAATCCGTCGCTCACCACCTGGGACAAAATATAACAATTGACAGGTACAATTTCGGGGTAAGAGGGTCTTCGACTCCGAGCCTCCTGGTTCGAGAAGAAGAGAAAGACCGAACCTCTGGTATAAAGACCGAGTAATCGCGGATGTAAGACATCTTGGCAGCGTGCTTGGGACCGTCAAGGATGGAAGGCAGCTATAACTCAGGCTCAGATCCTAAATGGATCGCTGGCCTGATAAGTAAATAAGTAGTGACCCGTAATGATGCTTATAAGTCTTCTGCACCTAGTTCTTCTTAGAGATAACTTGACGAACTCAAAGCTTATTCACTTTGTTAACCTACAGCCTTCGGATCCCGATAACACCAACGCCATGACGTCCCTTCTCGGCGGGATACTGGAGTAGTATACTTGCCATCAAAAAAGCTTCTCGACTCACGCCGTTCGGAATCACACACAACATGGGTGATTGAGAGAAGCTTGGCTCTCGTTCTTCATGGGCTGTAACGCCTTAACGCCACCAAAAAAAAAACCTACATCTGATACGAGGGGCCCCGAAAACCCAGGCGTCGACAAAGGACTTGACCTTGATAGATAAAGAGGGCGCATGCTTTAAGAAGAATTCCCTTGAGGCCATTCTAGCGAGCTCATCGGGAAACTGGTTTAATGTGGTCTTGGCGTGACCCGGGACCCAGGCAAGTCTAAGTAATTTAGTTATCCGACTTTGTTCAGACAGATCTTAGGTCCCTTTGCTTTTTTTCTGTGATAGATTGATGGCAAAGGATTAACAAAGGCCTCGTAGGGGTAGCATATGTTCGACGAATGCTGGCCTGCTAAAACACCTTGCGGCACTGTTAGTTAGTTATTCCCATATGCTTGATATGCGTTCACGCCCCCACAGAAAAAAAAAGACGACCGAATGCTTTCGTCCTCCACGGAGACGCTTGCATAGACGTTGAGCCATCTGACGCCGAAGTAAGCCGAAAGGCATAGCATAGTATTTAAGCCAATGCCTGGTGTGCTAGCAAGGGCTCCCAAGCATTCGTACGGGTCGACGGAATGGTAAAACTTCTAGAGCCAAATGCTCTTAACGTTATGATATTGCCATTCTGATACCTGGGAAATTTCCTCAGATCCTCAGCGAAAGACTGAGTTATGCACTGTACTGGTTAATAACTGGGCCAAAGGGCGAGGCCTGGGAGTAAGTCCGGGGAAAACCGAGATAGTCCTCTTCACAGATAGTCTGGTGGAAGGCACTTGAGAAGGAATGCCATCTTCAAAGTGTTTTAAGGATTCAGAGGACAGGTTGTCTGGCGGTGACTGGATTTAGTTTAGGTTAGGTAAGTGGGCTCCCTGCTGACGAAAGGTAAGGGCTCACTTAAACTACGGGGAGTCGATTGTGCCCAGCTAGCTTTTCACCCGTAGAAACCTAAACATTTTCCGTTGAGCTGAACCACTTAGACGAGGATTAGAATCCTAGTATTCTGTTCAGTTCGATGTTACTTACCTCCTCTAGTCCCGAAAGTAAGTGACTTCCAAGGAACATGTTCCTTTTTTGGGCTAATACTGAGTATTTACACAGTAAGTGACAAATGGATCCGATTTCCTCTTCGTCCCAGCGGCTTCTGTGGAAGTCATTGTGGGACTGGCCTAGTCTGGCTGCATAGTAGGATATCATGCAGTGCCAAGTGAGGGCGCCTACTGCCAGTCGAATATTCCCACGATTGAACTTAAGCAGACTTTCTGTCCTTTTCTTATCATAGACGGGCCATATTGATCTTGCCGTTGCGCATGTACATATCTAATCGATACCATCGCTTATTGGCCATCACTCATAGCTCTGTCTCTATCTCTCTGTAGATCGTACAAAGTGTCGCTTTAGCTTCAGTTGTGATCTGCGCGAAACTTGCTAGCCTAGCTAGCTCGTCCGCCCTCTCATTTCCAAAGATGTTCACAACGATCTGATACCCAGCAAAGGGTCACGTTATGGTGATCTACATATGAAATAAACACCAACGGCGGCTCTTGAAACAATGCCGAACCGTCCACCCTTAGACATACATATACTGCGAAACATCGCAGGCAGGACTGCGCTAGGAATGCTAGAATCCGGTGTTTCTGGAGCCTTCATGGCCACGCATCAGTCTTGGATCGATGGGCCATCTCGAGATTCAAAACCGAAACGGACTACATCACCCGACTTCTTTGTTGGGGGAAGAAATTCTCTATCAAAATGACTTCCAGGGAGGAATGGACCAGTGGTATAGTATGTTCGAAAAATGAACTGGTAATCTAAGGGTCCAAAATGGATACCGGTACAGGAGCCGGGGTCTATTTTGAATCTCGTGAAGCAAATTACTCCTATAGACTTGATGATGGCTGTAGCGGTTTCCAAGCTGAGGTCTTCGCAATTAAACAAGCTGCGGACCAGATTCTGAGAAAAAACCTCTCAGGCAAAAGAATCAACATCTATGTTGACAGGACAGTCAGGAAGCCATCAAGGCTCAACAAGCAACATGGATAAGATCCATGTTCGTAGAACTCTACAAAGAGGGGCTAGAGGAGATATCAGATGTCAATAGGGTGACCCTCTGCTGGGCACCAGGTCATATGAATATTTCTGGAAATGAGAAGGTGGGCGAGCTAGTTAGAGTAGGATCAGGTGCAAGCTTTGCGCAGATCGCAACTGAAGCTAAAATGCCACTTTGCACACTCTACAGAGAAATAGAGGCGGAGGTAATAGTGAAGGCCAATAAGCGATGATATCAATTAGATACATGCGCAACGGCAAGATCCACATGGCCCGTCTATGACAAGAAAAAGACAAAAGGTCTGCTTAAGTTCAGTCGTGGGAATACGCGATTGGCGGTTGGTGCCCTCACTGAGCACTGCATGACATCCTGCCATGCGGCCAGACTTGGTGAGCCCCACAATGACTTCTGCAAAAGCTGCAGCGACGAAGAAGAAGAAATTGAATCTATTCGTCAGCTACTGTGCGAATGCCCGGCCCTAGCCCAAAAGAGGGACATATTTCTTGAAAGTCCCTTCCTTTTGAGACTAGAAGAGGTCAGTAACATCGGGCTGAATAGACTACTGGGATTTCCATCTGCATCTACATATATAGGTAGTTTAGCTCAACGGTAACTATTAGGTTTCTACGGGTTAAACGTTAACTGGGAGCAATGGACTCTTCGTAGTCTAAGTGAGCCTCGACCTTTAGTCAATAGGGTACCCACTTACCTAACCTAAACTACAAGGGAATGTCACGTGTTTACTCCATATCTTGTCCCATCATCACCCATCACCATATATTGTAGATCCAGACGGCCTGTCTTGATGACAGACTCAACATTTTGACAAAAGGACCTCTAAATTACCAAGTCGGTAGTTTTCTTTCGGTTATTGGGATGATTACGCCTTTGACTACTTTGGACATCTACATCATGACGTTACATCATGATTAGTAGTGGGAATTTTCAAGATTTTCTGGAACGCAAAATACTGTCGAACCAGGTACCCATATACATAGAGTTCGGCTGTATAGTTGCCCTTGCTGTCGAAACTTCAATGTCCATAAAAGTACCCAACGCGTAATCTTTCCTATCGAGTGAAATGTTGTGAGATATTCCGAAGACGAGATTCTTTCTAAGTGTAACTTAACACAAGAGATTTAGGGCCATCATGCTAGTGACACCCAGGGAATCATTTTACCACGGCTCCACTGCAATCAGTCGTGCTATATACCGCCCATCTCTAGCACATAACACCAATCATGTTGCAATCACACCGAACTAATGTACTAGATTTGGGAATCTGTTCAATTCCCAATAGTTCCATCCCCAACGGAAGTGTTCGCTCTCCAATGCCATTTCCACCCACAAACGCCAATAGTCGTTTCTCACTTTATCATCACAAAATCACAATGAGTCCACAACTCAACTGACTTAAACGCACTCAACGCTCTTACAATGTCGTGGATACATTGTAACAAGTGTGGTGTGACCAAAACTGGCAAAGACACCATCGAATTCTACTGTGGCTTATGTAGTCATATACTCTGCGAAACATGCAACCGCCATTCAACCTGTCCAATTGACAAGCGTCCATTCAAAGGTCTCAAGATCAACCATTCCCTGCCGCAGAGATTGCGCACCTACTTCGAGGATCCGAATAACTTGCTCACTTCATGGAAGAAATGCATTCGATTTCAATTCGAGCAACGTATCCGCTGTGAACCGAAGCTATTTTCCGAAAACCTGAAACAGATCCGTCAGTACAAGAGTGAAATCAAACTACTTCGGAAAACCAAAGACGTGCTCGTGGAGAGCATCACAAAGGACAGAAAACGAATGACGAAAATAGAGACCTACCTCAAGCACTGTATAGAGCATCAGGGACAGATGATTACCAGCACTTCATCGACGTCCAGGGCGAGCTTAAATTTCTCGTCAGCCCTTGGAGAGTCAGGTGGTAGGATTACCATAGACAGCGCTTATTACAATATCTAAGCCTAACTCCATTTTTGCTTACAGTTGACCTGCAATTCGATGATACGAATGATAGTAACTAGTCGAACGAGCTGATGTTGTACCTGGCGTCAACCTTTATGAAATAACTGAATCGTGTTCCATTTTTTCCATAAATAAACAGTTTTTTTTCAAAGCTGTTATTTTGAAGGTGAATCCTAGGAGGGGCAATGCTCACCAAGTTCAAAATGCACATCAGTTCACCCTTAATTCTGTCTGAGGGCGTACTGTCAAATACAGAGAGTCTTTGGCCGCTCAACACGAATGTGCAATGCTTTAATAAGCTTTGGGTTTCTCAACCATTATGGTCCAATTTGAAACCAACGGTAATAGAAACCGATTACCATTGGTTCGTTTCCCCTTCCTAAATCCCTTCTGGCCATGTTGTGTTTTGATTAAGACTATGACGTGTAGCGGATATGCTTCTTAAGTCGATTGAATCGACAGACGACATCGACGAAGCGGCTTACCAGCTCAATGCAGCACTCATCTCATCCTTCAGAGACAGCTGTACACCCAGGACAACTACACACAAACGGTGTGTGCCCTGGTGGGATACTCAGCTTGAGTCCCTAAGGGAGCAGGTGAGATCGCTGTTTAACAGAGCTAAACGGTATAATAGTTGGACTGATTATAGATCTGCTCTAACTAAATACAACCTCAATTTGAGGAAATCCAAGAGAATGTCTTGGAGCGAAAATTGCGAGCACATAGACTCGCTGCCAAATGCGGCCCGACTCCACAAAGCACTATCTCGAGAGCACACAAATGGGCTCGGGCTGCTTCGCAAATCAGACGGCACTTTTACCGTCAATCGCAGGGAAACGCTGGAGCTTTGCTCGAGGTGCACTTCCCTGGTTCTACTCCTTACTCGATGTCCTCTGACGATCAAATAAACGTCATAGGTAACATTGACAGTAGAACAAATAGCCTCTCTGGTAGACTCTTTAGCCCTGACAGGGTCAAATGGGCAATTGGTTCATTCAAACCCTACAAGGCTCCAGGTAAAGACGGTGTCTTTCCTGCAATCTTACAGAAAGGCTTGAATACAATTCTACCATCACTGATAGTTCTTTTTAGGTCTTGCTTCAACCTGGGATACATACCCCAAATTTGGAGAGAGGCCAATCTTGTCTTCATCCCCAAGATTGGGAAACCAAGTGAGCAACCTAAATCCTATCGCCCTATCAGTTTGACTTCGTTCTTTTTTAAAACAATGGAGAAACTGATAGATCTCTATATTAGAGGTATCCTGGAAAACCAGATACCTCTGCATCCCAACCAGTATGCATATCGCAAAGAGCGATCTACCGATAATGCACTACACCACTTGGTGACGCACATTGAAAATAGTTTCATACAAAAGGAGATCGCAATCTGCGCCTTCCTCGATATAGAGGGAGCTTTCGATAATACTGGCTATGATTCGATCACCACTGCACTATCCTGCAGGGGTGTAGACCATCCCACTAATCACTGGATCAGGGCGATGCTAAATAGCCGTATTATATCAGCCACATGCGGAGAGGTCTCAGTGACAGTATCGGCGGTTAGAGGATGCCCACAAGGGGGAGTCCTCTCACCGCTGCTTTGGTCGATAGTCATCGACGATCTACTACGCAAGCTAACCACTCGGGGCTATGAGGTCATCGGATATGCTGATGACCTAGTAGTCATTTTTACGGGCAAGTGCGAGATCACTGCCTGTGAGCGCATGCAGCTTGCGCTCCAATTTATCTCTGACTGGTGTGGCAGAGGGGGTTTATCTATTAACCCAAATAAGACGATCTTAGTCCCATTTACAAAGAGGAGAAAGGTACAACCCTGCTCAATCTTACTAAATGGCACACGCATAGGATTTTCAGAGGAAGTAAAGTATCTAGGTATTGACCTAGACCGTAGACTCAACTGGAACTCCAATATGAGAAATAAACTCATGAAAGCGACTAAGGCCGTGTGGGCCTGTCGACGCACCTACGGTAAAACCTGGGGACCTAAACCTAAGGTAGTACACTGGTTATACACCGCGATAGTAAGACCTATCGTCACTTACGGGTCCACCGTATGGTGGTCAAAAGTTGAGCAAAAAACTACAATTGTTAAGCTTCTACGCCTTCAGAGACTAGCGTGTCTCGGCATCACAGGCGCTATGCCAACCTGCCCCACGGCAGCCCAAGAAGCACTCATTGGACCCACTCCACTGCACCTTTTTATCATAAAGGTGGCATTACGCAGTGCAATCAGAATCCTCTGCTCGGGAACAAATATGCCATGTAGACCCGCAGGCCACATGTCCATATTACAACACCTTCCCGAGCTGGATATGATTACTACGGTCTCGGACGCACTGCCACACACCTTCACCTTTGACAAGAGATTTGAGATACTGATCCCAAATCGCTCAGCATGGGAAAACAGTGATCCCCTGCTAAATATCAAAGGCCTTAGGTGGTACACGGATGGCTCCAAGATGGCTTCCGGCGTTGGCGCTGGCGTCTTTGGACCGAAACGCAAATTCTCGAAGGCACTGGGAATAAGTCCCAGCATCTTCCAAGCAGAGCTACATGCCATCCTAACATGCGTAAATCTAAATCTTGAGACTGGCATCAGAGGAGTAACCATTAACATACTCTCTGATAGCCAAGCAGCACTTAAAGCGCTGGGTTCGTACAGCACGAACTCAAAAACCGTCAAGGAATGCCATGACGCCCTATAAGACCTCGCCAAAAGAAACAATGTTAAACTTTAGTTGGTGCCGGGCCATAAAGGAATCAAGGGCAATGAAATTGCCGACCAACTTGCCAGGAAGGGCTCCAGTGACAATATAGGTCCGGAACCATTCTGCGGCATTCCCGCGCCTAAGATAAATTACTTCTTAGACAAGTGGGAAAAATTACAACACCTGTCCTTTTGGAACAGTGTTCGGGGACTCCGTCAATCTAAACGACTTATACGACCCCTGAATAAGCACCCTATTGACATACTCAAACTCAATAGGATGGATATCAGAAGACTAGTCAGCTATCTAACGGGACACTGCGGTCTGAGATATCATTTAAACAAAATTAGCCTCTCGTCTGAAACTGAGTGTCGGCTCTGTCTTGAGGACGAAGAGACGGCAGAACACATACTGTGTGAGTGTGCTGCTCTCTGCCATCTTAAGAAGCGTATCCTTCTCAGTGAAGTTATGACTCCTGGCTCCTACGAGAAGCATTCTCAACTTAATTGTGGAGGTGGAGAGGCTACTCGGCTAAATCGGCTAGCAGGCACAATAGATCTGCAAAGGTCGCAGTACCGCAATGCTATTGATAGCACTAGCCCTATATATAAAAAAAAAATAAAATGACGTGTAGCTTGTAGTAAAAAGAAATCCATTGTGTACGACCCATCAGACTACCTTAAGCTCCATTGGAGAGAAGAGAATTCATTCTAAAATAGTTGACCTAGTTTGGTTTAAGATAAAGGCGACAACGCAAGTCAGTCAGCTGACAATAGTCTTATGGTCCTGATACTTCAACAGCTAATCATGTATAGCTTTGGTTGCGTCAATCTGTTCCGGTTATTTCGATGTCGAAGATTCAAAGATGATGTGTATTCGAATTGGCGTGACCAATTTCATTCCTAGTAGAATTGAAGACGCTAAAGAAGCCCACCTCCTCGTGGTGCCATCTGGAGATTTCCTCTGGAAATTACAGACGGTGAAGGGTGAATGGGCAGGGCAAGGGCTCGGACATACAGGGTAAAGTAGTTGATCGCTCTCGATCTGGCGAGATGCCAGCAACGATCCCTGTTTAAATGCCCGGGTCAAGTTGACATACGGCCTCCTCGCGGCGCCCTCTGGACAGCCTCTTCAACAACCGTTGGGAGGTGAACAAACGTATGCACCGACAAAACCCCGACCAGAATAGCGGTTGTGCGGCGGGCTAACAATCCGCCCACGTAAAAAAAACTTAAAGTTATGAATGAGCAAGATGCCTCGGATACACGGACGGATACTCGACGACGACAACGCACGAAAAAGGAACACGATTTGCGAGTATGCTCCGGGAATGTCAGAACCCTGTACACTCCCGGAGCTGCCCATAAACTAGAAGGAATCGTCACGCAGTACAAGGCGGATATTACTGCGGTCCAGGAAATACGCTGGATAGGAAACGGTATGATTAGGAAGAAAAATTGCGACATTTATTACAGCTGTCACAAAAGGTTGCACTTACTGGGATGCGGATTTGTCGTGGGAAAGCGGTCAAGGTCGAAGGTCATCGACTTTAAACCTATAAGTGATCGCCTGGCTGTGACCCGCATCAGAGGCAGATTTTATAACATCAGCCTTATATGTGCACATGCCCCTACCGACGAGACTGAAGACCCTATTAAGGAGGACTTCTATGACCTCCTGGACAACGCCTACGGAGCTTGTCCGGAGTACGATGTAAAAACCGTGCTCGGGGACTTCAACGCCAAGATCGGTAAGGAAAACACCCTTGGCAGAGTGATCGGAAAGCACAGCCTCCACGATACAACAACAGATAACGGCTTCCGACTCGCTGACTTGCGACAGCTCGTAATGCGGTGAAAAGTAGCACAAGATTCCCTCGTAAGCGAATCCACACAGCAACCTGACGATCTACGGACGATCGAACCGCCAACCAATTTGACCATGTGCTCAATGGCGGAAGGCACTCGTCAAACATCCTGGATGTGCGAACATTCAGAGAGGCAAATGTCGACTCTGACCACTTCCTCGTAGCAGCAAGATTCAGAGCTCGACTGTCCAATGTCAGAAAGCTGCACCAGCCCATCAGGAGGAGGTTCGACATTGGGCGCCTGAGCACGCCGGAGGTTATCAGAGTCTACAGGGAGCAGCTGAGCAAAAGACTCTACGATATCCCTACGTCGAACACAAATGCCAATAATATGTGGCTGCATTGCCGCTCAGCCATTCAGGAAGTAGCCGAAACCACCTTAGGATACCTACCACCCCCGACAAGAAACCCGTGGTATGATGGCGAGTGTGAGCAGAAAAAGGCAGCAACCGACGAGGCGTACCAAAAGGCGCTGCAGAGGAAAACCAGGGCAGCGCAAGAAGAGTACCGAGCCAGAAGAAGGGAGGAGAAAAAACTACTGCGACAAAAGAAAAGAATCTTCGCAGCCTCCCAGCTCAAGGATATCGAGGAATCTAGGGATAAACATAAAATACGAGCCTTTTACAAGAAAGCCAAATACCTTGCAGGAGGCTTCAGAAAGGGCACCCAGACTCTTCGAAACTGCAAGGGTAATCTTGTCACCGACACGCAGGGAATAGTGGATGTATTTAAGCAGCATTTTCGGCAGCTGCTTAATGAGCATGACCAAGAGAGAATGGTAGAGACCGAGGAAATCCGAACTCCAGTCGCTGAAGTAGTCCTCCCACCCAGCATCGGAGAAGTCGGCACAGCTATTCAAAAGCTGAAGAACAACAAGGTCGCAGGCTCAGATGGCTTGCTTTCAGAGCTCTTCAAGGCTGGCGGCGATGTTCTGGTAGGGAGCATGCACCAGATCATCTGCAGAATTTGGGAAGATGAAAGCATGCCCGACGACTGGAATACCAGCTCTATATGGCCGATCCACAAAAAAGGCGATCCTACCTCTTGCAAGAGCTATAGAGGTATATCCCTGCTCAATGTCGCATACAGAGTCCTGTCCATCGTATTGTGTGAACGTCTAAAGCCATTTTGCACCGCACTAATCGGCAGCTACCAGTGCGGCTTCCGGCCCGGCAAATCGACTATAGACCAAATGTTCACACTTCGACAATTCCTGGAAAAGACCAACGAGTTTCGAATCGATACACACCATCTTTTCATCGATTTCAAAGCCGCATACGACAGCATACATCGTGAAGGACTGGGATCCCGGAAAAACTGATCCAGTTGTGTCGCGCCACGCTAAAAAAATACGCGATGCGCCGTGCAACTCGGTTCTAGGACTTCGGAACCGTTTGAAACATGCACCGGAATTCGGCAAGGAGATGCGCTGTCATGTGACTTCTTCAACCTGGTGCTGGAGCAGAAAGTGCGACGGGCAGGCGTCAACAGAGAAGGCACTATCTTCTACAAGTCCGTCCAGCTGCTAGGATACGCGGATGATATCAACATCATCGCGTGTTCTCGTCGTAGCATTGTGGAAGCATTCACGGCGATTGAAGAACAGGCGAAACGAGTTGGTCTTAAGATCAATGAGGACAAAACGAAATACATATTGTCAAGCAAACGTAAATTCCACAAATGACACCACAGTGGAGATCCGGCATAGAATCGCCCTTGGCAACCGCTGCTACTTGGGCTTGTCCAAACAACTGGGGTCAAAACTCCTCACTCGAAAGACCAAAGTCATGCTTTACAAAACGCTCATTCTGCCAGTCTTGCTGTACGGAGCCGAAAGCTGGACGATAAGCAGGACAGCGGAGCTGATTTTGGGTTCTTTCGAAAGAAAAATTCTGCGCCGGATATTTGGTCCTGTCTGTGAGGAAGGTGAATGGAGAAGAAGACACAACCGCGAACTCTACGAGCTGTACCAAGATGTGGATGTAGTCCGAAAGGCAAGGATCCGTCGACTACACTGGCTCGGCCACATCGAGCGCACGGACATCAACGCTCCAGCTAAGAGGGTCTTCGACTCCGAGCCTCCTGGTTCGAGAAGAAGAGGAAGACCGAACCTCCGGTATAAAGACCAAGTAATCGCGGATGACAACTGGAAGCAGCGTGCCCGGGACCATCAAGGATGGAAGGCAGCTATAGCTCAGGCTCAGATCCTCCATGGATCGCTTGCCTGATAAGTAAGTAAGAAGGGTGAATGGCGAGTTTCCTGTGCCAAAAAACAGGTTTAGTCCGTTGAGCTACGGCCTAGTAAGCCGTAACCGTAAAAAAATTATGAACTCAGAGACGACCACAAGCCTCGGATTTAGCGAAGCTTGCTAAATGGACATCTTTGGACGAGACGTAGGAAAGCACAGCCTACAAGACACCACATCTGAAAACGGATTCAGGCTAATAGACTTTGTGACGAGGCGTAATCAGCTAGCACACGATTCCCACATCTCAATATCCATAAGGGGACCTAGCGGTCTCCTGATCAATTATCTGTTAATCAAATCGATTATATTACAATCGACGAAAGACACTCCTCCAGCATGTCCGAACCTTCCGAGGAGCATTAGCTTATTGGACCCTAGGTATGTATGAAGATATTACGAAACTGCGGAGTCGAGTAGGACCTGCAAAATTTGACATCGGGAAGCTGCAGTCGCGCGAGATCGCAAGGAACTTCGCCGATCGTGTCTCCCTCCAGCTCTCTCAAGAGCCGATGCAAACTGCACAAACCATAGAACAGCAATGGAGACGTTGTCAAGGCGCCATCAGGATGCTGCCCCTGATGTATTAGGTTCTCAGCCACCACCTAGGAGTAACCCTTGGTTTGATGACGAGTGCAGACAGGTTCATGCAGAAAGACAGAATGCATACACGGCCACGTTGCAACGACGACCTTTTGGAGCCTTTCGAGCGGAAAAGAAGGGAGGAGCTTGCGCTTTTCAGAAAGAAAAAGAAAGAACACGAGAAGCGTGCGATCAAGGTTTTATCAGAAAGTAAAGAGAACATTCCAAGACTATAAAGCGGAAGACAGCTTCCGCTCGTAGTTGAATCACAGCACCAGCTCATCTGTAAGAAATGGTCGGAAGAAAGCATGCCCGATGAATGAAATCTCAGCATCGTTTGCCCGGTCTACAAAAAAAGCCACCTTAATATCGCGTATAAGATCTTCTCTGCCATGCCGTGTGAACGCCTGAAACCATTCGTCGACAATTTGATAGGTTGTCGTAGATAGGTAGAGCCATGTTATATTATCCCCGCCAATCTCGTCAGATTGTGCAGGATGATAATGGAGAATTCTCGCTACTCCATTAAGGTCGGTAAGGAGTTAGTCGAGACCTTCGATGTTAAAAAAGAATTCAGACAGGGCGACGCACTGTCATACGAGTTTTTCAACATCAAGCTTGAAAAGATTGCGATCTATTTCAAGTCTGCACAATTGCTCGCAATTGCTCGTTAATGAAGCTTTTGTGAGCATTGAAGCAGAAGCGGCCAAAGTGGGTCTGAAAGTAAACGAGGGAAAAACCAAATATATGCTGTCGTCAGAGAAAGACGCCCAATATCGACTTCTTGGCCAGAGTCACTATTGGCAGCTATAGCTTTAATGTAGTCATGAATTTTGAATTTTAGAAGACTCAATTTCGAATTGTACGAGCTTTACAACGACATCGGCCTAGTGCGACGGCAACGGATCCAACGTCTAAGATGGCTAGGCCATGTAGAGCAAATGGCCAGCAGAGCTCCGGCCCGAAGAGTCTTCGACTCCAACCTCGAGGGACCACGTTGCAGAGAACGGCCGCATCTATGGTGGCACACACAGGTGGAAAGACGCCTCAACCAAGTGAGCGTGCGACACTGAAAACAATTTGCAAAAGATTGTGCTAGCTGGAAAAGCTTGATGTTTGAGGCCCAGTAGGGGTTAAAATTACTGGACCAAAGAATAATAAAGCTTTGATGTAAGCTGTAAAGAGGCTATTAGGTCAAGAGGAGAAAGTTTTCGGGCCTATAAGACAAGTAATTCTGAGGGAAATCGACAAATGTATGACTGAGGCATAAAATCCTCCAATGTCGAATGGTAGTTTTTGGACATTTGTCAAAGACACTACAAGCTCGAGAGCACCGTGGCGCAGTGGGTAGTGTGTTGGCCTCTGATGCCGATGACACGGGATCGATTCCCGACACAGCCATGTCATCGAACGTGTTTTTCACGGTGTTTCTCCTCAGCGGAGCTCTGACAAAACCCCCTGTATTAAAATTGTCATGACAAGCTTCTCGAAATTCGCCGTTCGGAACCGGCAATAAATTGTAGGTCCCTCTCACCTATGTGAAAATGAAATCACACACAACATGGGTGATTGAGAGAAGCTCGGCTCAGGTTCTTCATGGACTGTAACGCCAACATACATACATACACAAGCTCGTCATCGTCGTCGGTACTGACACTTATCCACAACGACATTCCAGCTGCCACCACCATAGACAAAGTTAGCTTTCGTTCTTGAAAACCAGCTTCCACTTTATCTCCGCCTGTACTAGACACATCAATTCCATCATAGGAAGTTCTAAGGAAGTATTCATCTTCACTAACAACCGTTGTGTAAGATTTTTTACCTTCTCTACCCTCTCAGGCTCTTTCCGAGTAGGTGGAAACAGCATTTGTCCAGTCGATTCCTAAAAAAATACATATGTTCTTCCTCTTCCAACTGCCGACCTAATGCACTGACGTTCCTTTTCACCAAGATCATGAAAACGTTTATTAACCTTCAGTAATCAGATCGCGGAAACTGATTTGATCGTATTGCTTACCGAAAAGTGGAATCACCAAGCAGGAGACAGCAAAATAGTTGCATTGGATATTTGGAAAGCATTTAACAAAGTTTTGCACCAAGGCGTTTTGTCGAAAAACATGTTTTTAGATTCGGTGTGCCGCTTCTTCATTGGATTGGGAACTACCTTTCGAATCGTTCAATTCAAGCTGTTTTGCCAGGAATCAAGTTCGACATCAAGCTAGCTGTTCCCAGTGTCGCACGCCCAGTTGGTTGAGGTCCCTTTCCACCTCTGTGCGCCACTTTAGATGTAGCCGTCCTCTGCAACTTCGTCCGTCGTAATTGGAGTCAAATACTCTTCGGGCCGAAGCGCTGCTGTCCACTCGCTTTACATGGCCCAACCCTCCTGGACCTTGGATTCGAGGTTGAGTCTTCCTCTCCACTCGCTGTCAACACAAACGGGAACGAAGATTGTACGTAGAATTTTCCCCTCGAAACGATCAAGAGCATTCATCCATTTTTGATAAGGTCCAAGCCTTTGCACCATAGAGGAGGACCGGCATGATTAAGGTTTTATAGAGGTTCGCCTTAGTTTACCGAGAGAGGGATCTGCTAAAAACCAGCGGCTGCCAAGAGTTATACTGCGTCTGATCTCAATGCTGGTGTCGTTCCGTCGTTACCGCTTGTTACCAGTGAACCAAGGTAGCCGAACTCCTTGACTACATCAAAGTCAAAGCTGTCGATAGTGACGTTCTGGCCAAGACGTCGGTGTTGTGTGTATTTCTTTGACGACAGCATATATTTGGTTTTGCCCTCGCTTACTTTCAGATCCACTTTAGCCGCTTCTGCTTCAATGCTCACAAAACCTTCATTAAAGTCTGACTGCGTTCTCCCAATCAAGTAAATGTCATCGCATGCGAGCAATTGTGCAGACTTGAAGTAGATCGTGCTTCTTGTATTAGCCAGAGAATTCCGCGCGATCTTGAAAAAGTCACATGACAGCGCTTCGTCGCCCTATCTGAATCTCAATTAACACCTTACCGGCCTTAATGAAGCAGCGGGAAGTCTCCAATCTCATCCTGCATAACCTGATGAGTTTGACAGGGATGTCGAAATATAACATGGCTCCATACAGCACGTCCCTATAGAGATTGTCATATGCGGCTTTAAAATTGACGGCAATGTGGCGTGCCTCGAACTGAAATTCATGGGTCTTCTCCAAGATCTGTCCCACTGTGAATATTTTACCCATCGTGGATTTCCTGGCCTGAAGCCAGGAAATGCGTCCAGTCTTATGCGTCCACATGGCACGGCAGAGAAGATTTTATATGCGATGTTAAGGAGACTTATTCCCCTGTAGTTGGCGCAGTCATAGGGGTCTTCTCTGGGCTGTGGACTGGGCAAGAGATGCTGAGATTCCATTCGTCAAGCATGCTTTCCTCCGACCATATTTTACAGACGAGCTGGTGCATTCGCCCTACCAGATCATGCAAGCCACTTTAAATAACTCGGCCTCGAAATTATCAGCTTATTTCCAACTAGGTCGGTGGATGAAATTCTCTTGCACCTTCGTCTGTTGCGAATGAATCAGTCTGCCTGATAGCGGTATCGGATCTATCATCGCCGTTAAATGGTATACAACAGGGATAGACAATGAGATACGAATCTTTCGTACATCTGCCCGTTGATCCCTGCAGGGGATACTATACGTTACTATACTATTCTCTGTTTAAAAACGACGCTTTTGACCAACACAATGATAGTCTCAAGACGTCGATGTGTAGATTCAAGACGTGGCAAAGGCAGAATGACATAGTCAAGACGCCGGCAAACCGCAACGCGTTTGTAGGTGCAATCTGTCAAAACCAATCGATTGGTATCTCATTCTTTATCCCTGGTCTACAGAAGTGTTCCTTCCATATTCTCAGCATCGACTGTGATTCTACTACCAGTTGCCAGTCTTCATCCCTACAGGCTTCTGCTCTGACTTTAAAGCCCTGGCTCCATCTCCTTGATCTCACGCTTTTCATGCTGTCTTTTTTTCTGCTCGTAATATTCACGAGCGGCTCTCGTCCGTCTATATAGCATGGCTTTGTTGGCGCTTTGCTTTGTTACATGGGCTTGCCTGCATTGCTCATCAAACCAGGGGTTTCTAGTGGCCGGTTGTTTGAATCGGAGTTTGCGGAAGGTTGAGGGAAACTCGATCGGCAAAGGTCCTAGCGGTCTCCTGCGATTGTAGCTTTCCGACGTCAAGATTGACTCCGTGGCATCCTTGATATCTTCATTCGTACCTTGGCTATAATAAGGTAGTGATCCGAGTCGATGTTGGCTCTTCGGAAGGTTCGTAAATCTAAGATGCTGGAGGAGTGTCTGGTGTCGATCGCAACGTGATCAATTTGATTGGTGGTAGACTGATCAGGTGGTCGCCAGGTTTCTTTGTGAATGTTGTGATGCGGGAATCGACTGCTAGCCAGGAGAAGATTACGCCCCATCAGGAAGTCAAGTAGCCGATGTCCGTTTTCGGACGTGGTGTCGTGTTTCGCATAAAAGTCTCGTTTTCGGACGTGGTGTCGTGTTTCGCATAAAAGTCTCGTAGAACTATTTTTGGGCATAGGTTCTGTCTAGGAGATCGTAGAATTCTTATTTAAGTCGATCGTATCGAGTCGAGCACATATCAAGCTAATATTCCCGAAATTAGCTTTGATGCGGATTGTAAGGCGTTCGCTTACATCCCCAAAGTTTACATCTAAAGTTTTTTCGATGTGCTAGATAAACCTGGCTAATGCCCTTACTCCTTACTATTCTCCGTCTTTTGGAAATTGTCTGTTCCTTAAACGAACCGCAGTTCAAAATCTTGTGATTACCTCCACAAACAGAACAACCACTTGCTTGGATTTGTTTTGGCTTCTCAGGCATGTAGTCCCTTTTGTTGTTTTTCGCCTTTGCCTTCTGTAGATGGTAACGAAATCATTGCACTAGCGGCTCCTGCAATATTGCGAAGCCATTCGTCAAAGTCTGCCAAATTGTATTCTCTTGTTCCACGCTGCAACCCCCAGTTAAGCCATAGGGATGCCAGAAGTTTCTCCACAAGCTGCTGAAGTAGAATCGGGTTTTGGTATGATTCTTCAGCCCAGTTTTTCCATTACTTACTTACTTAGATGGCGCTACAGTTCGGGGTGAACCAGGGCCTCAACCAACAAGCCTCTCCAGCCGGCACGATCTTTGGCCAGCCTCTTCCAGTGCCGCATGCCCAGTTGGTTGAAGTCCCTTTCCACCTGTGCGCGCCACCTTAATGGCGGTCATCCTCTGCTGCGTCGTCCCTCGGGGTTGGAGTCGAAGACTCTCCGGACCGGAGCGTTGATGTCTACTCGCTCTACATGGCCTAGCCATCCTAGACGTTGGATCCGAAGACGTCTAACTAGGCCGATGTCGCTTTACAGCCCGTACAGTTCTTGGTTGAATCTCCTCCTCCACTCTCCGTTTACACAAAGACCAAAGATTGCATGCATAATAAACGATAAAGTCCAAGCCTTAGCGCCGTAAAGGACCGGGATGATAAAGGTTTTGTAGAGGGATACCTTAGTTTATCGAGGGAGGGCTCTACTACTCAGTTGCCCCTTGAGCCCAAAGAAGCAGCGGTTACTTACTTCTACTTATCAGGTCTGCGATCCATGGAGGATCTGAGCCTGAGCTATAGCTGCCTTCCATCCTTGACGGTCCCGGGCACGCTGCTTCCAGTTGTCAAGACCAAGGTGTCTTACATTCGCGATTACTTGGTCTTTATACCGGAGGTTCGGTCTTCCTCTTCTTCTCGAACCAGGAGGCTCGGAGTCGAAGATCCTCTTAGCTGGAGCGTTGATGTCCATGCGCTCGATGTGGCCGAGCCAGTGTAGTCGACGGATCCTTGCCTTCCGGACTACATCCACATCTTGGTACAGCTCGTAGAGTTCGCGGTTGTGTCTTCTTCTCCATTCACCTTCCTCACAGACAGGACCAAATATCCGGCGCAGAATTTTTCTTTCGAAAGAACCCAAAATCAGCTCCGCTGTCCTTCTTATCGTCCAGCTTTCGGCTCCGTACAGCAAGACTGGCAGAATGAGCGTTTTGTAAAGCATGACTTTGGTCTTTCGAGTGAGGAGTTTTGACCCCAGTTGTTTGGACAAGCCGAAGTAGCAGCGGTTGCCAAGGGCGATTCTACGCCGGATCTCCACTGTGGTGTCATTTGTGGAGTTTACGTTTGCCCCGAGGTAGACAAACTCCTTAACTACCTCGAAATTGTAGCTGTCAATTGTTATGTTTTGTCCCAGGTGGTGAGCGACGGATTGGTTTTTGCTTGACAGCATGTATTTCGTTTTGTCCTCATTGATCTTAAGACCAATTCGTTTCGCCTGTTCTTCAATCGCAAAATGGTTTTAGACGTTCACACAATACGCTGGAGAGGATCTTGTATGCAACATTGAGCACGGATATACCTCTATAGTTCTTGCAAGAGGAAGGATCGCCTTTTTTGTGGATGGGGCATATAGAGCTGGTATTCCAGTCGTCGGGCATGCTTTCATCTTCCCAAATTCTGCAGATGATCTGGTGCATGCTCCCTACCAGAACATCGCCGCCAGCCTTGAAGAGCTCTGAAGGCAGGCCATCTGAGCCTGCGGCCTTGTTATTCTTCAGCTTTTGAATAGCTGTGGCGACTTCTTCGATGGTGGGTGGGAGGACTACTTCAGCGGCTGGAGTTGGGATTTCCTCGGTCCCTACCACTCACTCTTGGTCATGCTCGTTAAGCAGCTGCTGGAAATGCTGCTTAAATACATCCACTATTCCCTGCTGGTCGGTGACAAGATTACCCTCGCGGTTTCGAAGAGCCTGGGTGCCCTTTTTGAAGCCTCCTGCAAGGTCTTTGGCTTTCTTGTAAGAGGCTCGTATTTTATGTTTATCCCTAGACTCCTAGATATCCTTGAGCTGGGAGGCTGCGAAGATTCTTTTCTTTTGTAGTAGTTTTTTCTCCTTCCTTCTTCTGGCTCGGTACTCCTCTTGCGCTGCCCTGGTTTTCCTCTGCAGCGCCTTTTGGTACGCCTCGTCGGTTGCTGCCTTTATCTGCTCACACTCGCCATCATACGACGGGTTTCTTGTCGGGGGTGGTAGGTATCCTAAGGTGGTTTCGGCTATTTCCTGAATGGCTGAGCGGCAATGCAGCCACATATTATTGGCATTTGTGTTCGACGTAGACATACCGTAGAGTCTTTCGCTCAGCTGCTCCCTGTAGACTCTGGCAACCTCCGGTGTGCTCAGGCGCTCAATGTCGAACCTTCTCCTGATGGGCTGGTGCAGCTTTCTGACATTGGACAGTCGAGCTCTGAATCTTGCTGATACGAGGAAGTGGTCAGAGTCGACATTTGCCCCTCTGAATGTTCGCACATCCAGGATGTTTGACGAGTGCCTTGCGTCAATGAGCACATGGTCGATTTGGTTGGCGGTTCGACCGTCCGGAGATCGCCAGGTTGCTGTGTGGATTCGCTTGCGAGGGAATCTTGTGCTACTTATCACCGCATTTCGAGCTGTCGCAAAGTCAGCGAGTCGGAAGCCGTTATCTGTTGTTGTATCGTGGAGGCTGTGCTTTCCGATCACTCCGCCAAGGGTGTTTTCCTTACCGATTTTGGCGTTGAAGTCCCCGAGCACGATTTTTACATCCAACAACGTTAGCAACTCATATTTCTTCAATATGAACTTATTTTCTTTCAGCTGTCAGTCGACCGTCGTCTAAACGTATGCTCCGTCCTGCATGCGACGCATTGTTGCCCTTCTTGATAGTTGTCACATTCCCCTGCAAGGTTCCATCGAGCTGGGTACATACCTCGCACTCGAAACTTCTATCTGCTACCGACACGTCGACTCTGCCGCAACTGTAATGGTACCACTTATAGTAACTATCGCATTCCACCATATCTTCCATGCTGTTGTTCGAGCTGGCCATTGTTCCTTCGGATATTGCTCAGCCGTATAGACACTCCTCCTTATACAGAGTTCAATTTTAGAATGGTGGCCGTGGAAAAAAAATGCAAAATCTTGTATGTATATAACTGGTCTATTACTAATTGCCGTTTAAAATGCGAAGACAGTATTTTACAAAGGAACAAAGAACAAAACAAGAAAATGACTAAAATCAAAGCGACTTCTAGGGCTTCTAAGCACCAACTGCCCTCTTTCAATACGTCAAATTCAAATCTGACAGCGGGCATCTGAATCGATGGGTGTGTTTGTTTAAAAAGTTTTAAGACACCTAGGCACTGTCAGCAACAATCATAAAAAAATTCCGGGGTTTTCTTAGCACTAGATAGTGACCATGCCGATAGCAGAGATAAATAAAGAGATGGAAAGTCTTCGTACGTCTGCCCCGTGCTCCCCGCAGGGGTTGTTCGTTGCTTTTATAATACACCGACACTATACGCTCGTGCTTTTACCGATCGCGTCTCCGTTAAGCTCTCCAATACACCTCAATCCTCCACGCTATCAATAGAACAGCTGTGGAGCCTTTGCAAACAAGCCCTGAAAAGCTCTGCATCCGAAGTTTTGGGTTTCAAGGCCCCA
The DNA here is from genome assembly GCA_951905685.1 of Eumerus sabulonum. Taxonomy (NCBI): domain Eukaryota; kingdom Metazoa; phylum Arthropoda; class Insecta; order Diptera; family Syrphidae; genus Eumerus; species Eumerus sabulonum. Next base: position 17,282,467 of record OX645060.1, read on the forward strand.
CCACGAAGAAACACCTGCTTCGAAGACGAGTGCAGGAGGATTCATACAGCGAAGCAAGATGCATATAAGGCCTCGCTGCATATAAGAACAAGAGCAGCTCGTGAGCTCTACGATTTAAAAAGAAGGGAGGAGCATAAGCTTCTTAGAAGACAGAAGCGCGCGATTGGGGATTTGGAGAGGTGTTACTGCAGGCGTGACGTTCGAAAGTTTTATCAACAGATAAGGCAACCATGACAAGGTTCTAAAGCCAGAACGAAAGCCTACAGGAATATGAACCGACCCCTAGTAGTAGAATCGCAGTCGATGCTGAGAATATGGTAAAACCACTTCTGCAAACTGTATAACGGCGATGTTAGTCCATATACCGCTGTCAGGCAGAATGATCCATTTCTAATCGACGGAGACCGCAGAGAATTCTGTCCCCCTGACCTCGACGAAGTTAAGATTGCCATATCGAAGCTCAAGTCGAATAAAGCTGCTGGCGCAGACGGACTGTCTGCTGAGCTCTTCAAGGCAGCTGGGGATGACCTGGTTAGGAGCATGCACCAGCTCATCCGTAAGATATGGTTAGAAAGCATGCCCGAGGAATGGAGTCTCAGCATCGTATGCCCGATCCACAAGAAGGGAGACCCCTCTGATTGCGCCACCTATAGAGGAATAAGTCTCCTTAACATCGCCTATAAAATCTTCTCTGCCGTTTTGTGTGAACGCCTGAAGCCTTTTGTAAATAAGCTGATAGGTCCTTATCAGTGCGGATTCAGGCCAGGGAAGTCCACCATCGACCAAATCTTCACACTACGGCAGATACTGGAGAAAACCAATGAATTTCAAGTCGACACTCACCACCTATTTGTCGACTTCAAAGCCGCATACGACAGCGTAATTAGAGACGAGCTATACAACGCTATGTCTACCTTTGACATACCTGCTAAATTCGTCAGACTATGCAGGATGACATTGGAGAATGCTCGCTGCTCCATCCGAATCAGTGAACACCTTACCGATAGTTTTGATGTCAAAAAAGGATTTAGGCAGGGCGATGCGCTGTCGTGTGATTTCTTCAACATCATATTGGAAATGATTGTGCAAAATCACTGGCCAATACAAGAGGCCCAATCTATTTCAAGTCCTCGCAACTCCTTGCTTACGCCGACGACATTGACATAATAGGTAGATCAGAGCGCGATGTCAATGAGGCGTTTGCGAGTATTGAGTTCGAGCCGGCGAAAGTTGGTGTGGCGGTAAACGAGGGCAAAACTAAATATATGCTGTCATCGAAAAAGGACGCTCACCACCGACGTCTTGGCCAGAACGTTTGTATTGGCAGATATAAGTTCGAGGTAGTTAAGGACTCCGTTTGCCTTGGCTCCGCAGAGACTTGGAACAACGACATCAGTTCCGAAATCAAGAGAATCACTCTTGCCAATCGCTGTTTCTTTGGGCTCAGGAGGCAACTGAGTAATAGAGCCCTCTCCCGAACGACAAAGTTGACTCTATATAAGACCCTTATCATCCCGGTCCTGTTGTACGGCGCAGAAGCATGGACACTATCAAAAGCGGATGAGGAGGCCCTTGGTCGGTTCGAGAGAAAGATTTTGCGCGTGATTTTTGGGCCTATAAACGCAGACGGGGGATGGAGGAGAAGATTCAACCACGAACTTTACGGGCTGTACAGCGACATGAGCCTAGTCAGGCGTCTACGGATTCAACGCCTAAGATGGCTGGGCCATGTAGAGCGAATGGACCCCACAGCTCCAGCCCGGAGAGTCTTTGAATCCAACCCCGAGGGACGAAGAAGCAGAGGACGGCCGCCCTTAAGATGGCGCACACAGGTGGAAGGGGACCTCAGCCAACTGGGTGTGCGGCAATGGAAAAGGCTAGCGAAAGATCGTGCTAAATGGAGGGGCATGTTGATTGAGGCCCAGGTTCACCACGAACTGTAGCGCCCACTAAGAAGAAGAAGACACTATACGTTAGGGTCAAGACGTCCGAACAAGGCTGAATGACATAGTCAAGACGCCGTCAAACCTTAAAGCGTCTGTAGCTGCAATCTGTCAAAGTCATCTCATTCATAATCCCTCCCCGATAGTTGGGCAGCACTGATCCGATTCTGTCAGACGAACGCGCGACGTTTTTTCGTGCAGACTGTTTTATAATTTGTCATTTGCGTAACAAATTACATATATTGACTTGAAAATGAGTGAAATATCTGAAGAAATACACTGTGATGCCTCTTTTACTATAAAAAAGAAAAAATGTTGCAAAAACGTGTCGAAAAATGTGTGGTGTTCGGTGAGAATGCTCGGAGCGAACGCCAGACCCGGGAGGGATTTGCTCGATTTCGTTTTCAAAGAGTCCGCCCTGCTCGGCGAATCTTGGAAAAGTTGTTGAAGTGTGCCAGGTTGGTGAGCAGGAGTCGCACGCAAGATGATAGCGAGGGAACTAAATATGAACATGAAAATTTGGAATCGTCTAAAAAGAGCAGGCTATCCGAACAAGCTCGGTCCCTGAATGCCAAAAAAGTTGACGCAAGGAATTACCTTGCTTTATTGACCGAATTATCAGCAGTGAAATGCAGCGAAATCGAACCATTTCCTATTATCCACAACCATATCGCAATATCAAATGCAAGTGGTCATGGCCAGAGGCCGGTGACCCTCTGCAAACGACTTCAAAGCTTAGATTGACAGCAAACAAGTTGATGCTGAATGTTTTACGGACTTACTTATCAGGCCTGCGATCCATGGAGGATCTGAGCCTGAGCTATAGCTGCCTTCCATCCTTGACGGTCCCGGGCACGCTGCTTCCAGTTGTCAAGACCAAGATGTCTTACATCCGCGATTACTTGGTCTTTATACCGGAGGTTCGGTCTTCCTCTTCTTCTCGAACCAGGAGGCTCGGAGTCGAAGACCCTCTTAGCTGGAGCGTTGATGTCCATGCGCTCGATGTGGCCGAGCCAGTGTAGTCGACGGCTCTTTGCCTTCCGGACTACATCCACATCTTGGTACAGCTCGTAGAGTTCGCGGTTGTGTCTTCTTCTCCATTCACCTTCCTCACAGACAGGACCAAATATCCGGCGCAGAATTTTTCTTTCGAAAGAACCCAAAATCAGCTCCGCTGTCCTGCTTATCGTCCAGCTTTCGGCTCCGTACAGCAAGACTGGCAGAATGAGCGTTTTGTAAAGCATGACTTTGGTCTTTCGAGTGAGGAGTTTTGACCCCAGTTGTTTGGACAAGCCGAAGTAGCAGCGGTTGCCAAGGGCGATTCTACGCCGGATCTCCACTGTGGTGTCATTTGTGGAATTTACGTTTGCCCCGAGGTAGACAAACTCCTCAACTACCTCGAAATTGTAGCTGTCAATTGTTATGTTTTGTCCCAGGTGGTGAGCGACGGATTGGTTTTTGCTTGACAGCATGTATTTCGTTTTGTCCTCATTGATCTTAAGGCCAATTCGTTTCGCCTGTTCTTCAATCGCCGTGAATGCTTCCACAATGCCACGGCGAGAACACGCGATGATGTCGATATCATCCGCGTATCCTAGCAGCTGGATGGACTTGTAAAAGATAGTGCCTTCCCTGTTGACGCCTGCCCGTCGCACTATCTGCTCCAGCACCAGGTTGAAGAAGTCACATGACAGCGCATCTCCTTGCCGAAATCCGGTGCATGTTTCGAATGGTTCCGAGGTCCTAGAACCGGGTTGCACAGTGCATCGCGTGTTTTTTAGCGTGGCGCGACACAACTGGATCAGTTTTACCGGGATCCCGAATTCGGCCATCGCCCCAAACAGTGCTTCACGATGAATGCTGTCGTATGCGGCTTTGAAATCGATGAAAAGATGGTGTGTATCGATTTGAAACTCGATGGTCTTTTCCAGGATTTGTCGAAGTGTGAAAATTTGGTCTATAGTTGATTTGCCGGGCCGGAAGCCGCACTGGTAGCTGCCGATTAGTGCGGTGCAAAATGGTTTTAGACGTTCACACAATACGCTGGACAGGATCTTGTATGCGACATTGAGCAGGGATATACCTCTATAGTTCTTACAAGAGGTAGGATCGCCTTTTTTGTGGATGGGGCATATAGAGCTGGTATTCCAGTCGTCGGGCATGCTCTCATCTTCCCAAATTCTGCAGATGATCTGGTGCATGCTCCCTACCAGAACATCGCCGCCAGCCTTGAAGAGCTCTGATGGCAAGCCATCTGAGCCTGCGGCCTTGTTGTTCTTCAGCTTCTGAATAGCTGTGCCGACTTCTTCTATGCTGGGTGGGAGGACTACTTCAGCGGCTGGAGTTGGGATTTCCTCAGTCCCTACCACTCTCTCTTGGTCATGCTCGTTAAGCAGCTGCTGGAAGTGCTGCTTAAATACATCCACTATTCCCTGCGGGTCGGTGACAAGATTACCCTCGTAGTTTCGAAGAGCCAGGGTGCCCTTTTTGAAGCCTCCTGCAAGGCCTTTGGCTTTCTTGTAAAAGGCTCGTATTTTATGTCTATCCCTAGACTCCTCGATATCCTTGAGCTGGGAGGCTGCGAAGATTCTTTTCTTTTGTCGCAGTAGTTTCTTCTCCTCCCTTCTTCTGGCTCGGTACTCTTCTCGCGCTGCCCCGGTTTTCCTCTGCAGCGCCTTTTGGTACGCCTCGTCGGTTGCTGCCTTTTTCTGCTCACACTCGCCATCATACCACGGGTTTCTTGTCGGGGGTGGTAGGTATCCTAAGGTGGTTTCGGCTACTTCCTGAATGGCTGAGCGGCAATGCAGCCACATATTATTGGCATTTGTGTTCGACGTAGGGATATCGTAGAGTCTTTTGCTCAGCTGCTCCCTGTAGACTCTGATAACCTCCGGCGTGCTCAGGCGCCCAATGTCGAACCTCCTCCTGATGGGCTGGTGCAGCTTTCTGACATTGGACAGTCGAGCTCTGAATCTTGCTGCTACGAGGAAGTGGTCAGAGTCGACATTTGCCCCTCTGAATGTTCGCACATCCAGGATGTTTGACGCGTGCCTTGCGTCAATGAGCACATGGTCGATTTGGTTGGCGGTTCGACCGTCCGGAGATCGCCAGGTTGCTGTGTGGTTTCGCTTGCGAGGGAATCTTGTGCTACTTATCACCGCATTACGAGCTGTCGCAAAGTCAGCGAGTCGGAAGCCGTTATCTGTTGTTGTATCGTGGAGGCTGTGCTTTCCGATCACTCCGCCAAGGGTGTTTTCCTTTCCGATTTTGGCGTTGAAGTCCCCGAGCACGATTTTTACATCGTACTCCGGACAAGCTCCGTAGGCGTTGTCCAGGAGGTCATAGAAGTCCTCCTTGATAGGGTCTTCAGCCTCGTCGGTAGGATCGTGTGCACATATAAGGCTGATGTTATAAAATCTGCCTCTGATGCGGATCACAGCCAGGCGATCGCTTATAGGTTTAAAGTCGATGACCTTCGACCTTAACCGCTTTCCCACGACAAATCCGCATCCCAGTAAGTGCAACCTTTTGTGACAGCTGTAATAAATGTCGCAGTGTTTCTTCCTAATCATACCGTTTCCTATCCAGCGTATTTCCTGGACCGCAGTAATATCCGCCTTGTACTGCGTGAGGATTCCTTCTAGTTTATGAGCAGCTCCGGGAGTGTACAGGGTTCTGACATTCCAGGAGCATACTCGCAAATCGTGTTCCTTTTTCGTGCGTTGTCGTCGTCGAGTATCCGTCCGTGTATCCGAGGCATCTTGCTCATTCATAACTTTGGGTTTTTTTACGTGGGCGGATTGTTAGCCCGCCGCACAACCGCCATTCTGGTCGGGGTTTTTTTCGCTGCGTACGTTTGTTCACCTCCCAACGGTTGTTGAAGAGGCGATCCAGAGGGCGCCGCGAGGAGGCCGTATGTCAACTTGACCCGGGCATTTAAACAGGGATCGTTGCTGGCATCTCGCCAGGTTGAGAGCAATCAACAACTTTACCCTGTATGTCCGAGCCCATGCCCTCCGAATGTTTTACGGAATTGAAGGGAAATTGTTCATTGAATTTAAACCTGGCCCCTTCGTACACATCTCGACCGTTTTAACGAAGCAATCAAGAAAGTTCTGTTCCATCATCACAATGTTAGGCCACACACATCTCTGATGTTTCGGAACAAAATTGCCGGAACTTGGTTGAGAAGTTCTGATCCACCCACTGTATAGCCCGGAACTTATCTCGCCGGACTAACACTTGTTTCGGTGTCTGTAAAACCCTTTTGTTGGTTGAAAACTGGCCTCAAACAGGCGCCGAAAATCAATTGGCCAAGTTTTTCGCTGATAAACTATAGAAGTTCTATATCGAGTGACAGTCCGTTTATTGTTTAGTCGGTTCCGAACTCGGTCATCGTGTGTCAGAGTCCAACACATCAACCACTGCGCCCTCCGATAATACCATCGCCATCGAATATTTATTGAAAAATAAATCACACACACCATGGGTGATTGAGAGAAGCTTTGTTCTGGTCCTTCATGGGCTGTAACGCCACCAAACAGCCGATTACAGCTTTTATCATCCTCGTGTAGATCCAGAGCGAGAAGCGCTCATAATAAGCATCGAGAAACGTATTCCACGGAAGCTTGATTTTAGTCTTAATGAAGAACAAAGGCGAACTTAAGCCTCGTATCGCTCTAAGTGGAGTAACTAACGTAGATGGAAAAAACATGCTCCAAGATTGCGCGATCTTGCCAAAAAATGTTGAGTAATCTAGAGGGCGCCGTGGTTAGTGTGTTGGACTCTGGCGCACGATGAGCGAGTTCGAATCCCGATAACACCAACGCCATTGAATGTTTATTTCGCGACGTTCCTCCTCGGCGGGGTACTGGCAAAACTTCCCGTAGTAAACTTTCCATGAAAAGCTGCTCTACTCCCGCCGTTCGGAATCGGCATTAAACTGTAGGTCGCTTTCACCTGTGTGAAAAATAAATCACAAACACCATGGGTGATTGAGAGAAGCTTGGCTCTGGCCCTTCATGGGCTGTAACGCCACCAAAAAAATCTAGTCGACATTGCGGCTCCAATATACGTCTGAGTCACTCCAAAAAGCATGAGATCTTGAGCGCCCTTCTGCTCTATGCCACGAGAACGGATGGGCATTCCATGGCAGGCAACTCTTACTAGGATAGGGTGTTTGAAGACGCTCGTAAGAAGCGTGTAGTAGCAAGATTGCATGGTATTCAAATGAGAGATTGGCGATAGTGTGGAAATCAATTAAAACATGCCTTCACGTTATCCTCCAAAATCAACTTACTTTATTTGTACGGCTTTCATTGAACATCATTGGTACTTACCCAGCGAACAAATTTCCTGAACACAACATCACACAAAGCTAGTCACCTTACAACACACTGTGGCGAAGGAGCACAATTCACTCTAATCAAATCACGGATAATTGCATTCTTCAGCACTATACCACACCCAGATAGGCACTTGCACTTACATGTTGTCCTCTCCCGGCTAGTCTACGTCCTCCTATACGGGGTAACAACCTGAAAATTTTATTTCAACCATTTTGCAATCCTCTTATAGCTTACGCTCGGACCTGGTTTACAATCTAAACCTAAGTTAGCTTAAAACTCAGTTCTTTATCCAGTTTGACTAGCCGCAGGTATGCACGTGAGTGCCTCCTGCTATCTGAAGTATTGTTTTCTGTTTTTCATTTCTTTTGTTTTCTGTTTGTTTCATTTTTACTAGATACAACTAACAAGTAAAAGGGGTTATAACGCATAGTACATTTAAAGTGTTTGCAACCGTGAGATTGGCTGGGAGAGATCATGGCCTCCCTGCCGCTATCTCTGTAGCGCATTGCGAATTAGAGATACTTAAGACTACCTAAGAATAAAGCATAACATGATAAAAGGTCGTTCCAGTTCTAGTAGCGGCGATTCCGATTTCTACTGTGACGTCTGTCGTTTCGCCCTCGATCCTTGCGCTCGGAGCCACCGCTTCGACGATTGCTGCTGCTATTGTGACTATTACTTCCGCTGTTGTGATTGCCGTGGTGACTGCTGCTTTTCTCGTCGAATTCCTCCTTGATCCTGTGGCTGCTATTTGAATTCTCGAATTGACTGCCATCCATGCTGTTGCTATTGTTGTCCGCATTACGATCGTCACCGCGGAAATTGTGATTCGGTGCGGCGAACGGATTGTTCGGATTGGATGCGTTTGTGTTGAAGGCATTCGTGTTGAACTGTGGACCAGAGGAGTTAAATCCATTTTGTGAGGATGTTGCCCATGGACTTGAGCGATTTAAATCGATGGATAGTGGTCCACTCGCCCATGGACTGGGTCGCGTCATATCCTCGGTTTTTACACGTCGCAGATCGATATCGCCTGCATTCGATTGTGTCTCGAAATCATCGTTTGTCTTGAGTTTGAGTGGCATAAGGACATTGCCGACAGATTGACGCCAATCCACCTCATTGGCATAGATCACTTTGACATTATGATTTCGGGGCTCGAAGCGAGATTTTTTCATCGGTGGCGATCGACTACGATCACGTGACGTCGAGGGACTTCGTCTCCCTTCGGCCGGTATGATGTCCCTTAATTCTTCGATTTCGCCCGAGTTAATGTAGCGATTGAGAGCGTCCGGACCGTTTCGAATGATTGCCGCCAACTTGCTGTCAGGCTGTATACGTATTGTCCTGCCGTAAAGCGCTATCGCAACAATGCTGTTCGGGTCCATATTATCAGGCATTCCGTCGGGGATTAGATTTATGTCTTTGGAATCTCTGGAGTTGCTCTCATCGCCACCTTCGTCATTGCGACGACTATCGTTCCAATGTGCTTGGAAGTTTCGAGGAATCGGCTTACTGTAGGGAACTTTCTTCTCTTTCTCCTTGTCCTTGTCGGATAGTTTATTTGGATCCAAGTCCAAACCGGGAATGAATCCCTTATCGGCAGTTAAGCTTTCTGTGAATTCGACTTTGTCCTCGGGACCCATGCCAGGAATGACGGCATCATCTAAACACGGGAGGGGAGAAGGTGATATAATTAAAACCAGATTGTGATGATGCGATGGGGTGTGGTGATCTTACCATATTCACATTCATCTAATGTAGCCAGACTAGCCGGAAGGGTATTTAGGTTATATTTGTCTCGCATTAGGTCGCCCGGACGGTTTCTTGTCCAGAATTTAATCGTATGATCATTCGAGCCGGAGCAGAGTATATGGCCGAGCGGATGCCACGCCAGTGTCCACACAATACTATCGTGTGCCGCTTCTATACCACCGATTTCCTTATCCGTACTGTAGAAAGGGAAAAAAAGAAGAAAGTGATTATCTGCCGATGGTGAACAGGATAGGAGCGATAGGAGCACGAGATCGAGGAGATGGAGAGATGTTACTGCAGAAACGACGTTCGAAAATTTTACCAGAAAGCTAAACGAACATGCCAAGGCTATAAAGCCAGAGCAGAAGCCTGCAGGGATGAGCACGGACAACTAGTAGTAGAGTCACATTCGATGCTGAGATTGTGGAAGGACCACTTCTGCAGACTGTATAACGTCGATGATAGTCAAAATGCCGCCGTCAGGCAGAGCGAACCATTCACAATGGACGAAGACGAAGGAGAATCCCGTCCACCCGACCTAGACGACGTTAAGATAGCGATATCGAAACTTATAAAGCTGCTGGAGCAGACGGACTCCCAGCGGAACTGTTTAAAGCAGTTGGCGATGAGCTGGTCAGGAACATGCACCAACTCATCTGTAAGATATGGTCGGAAGAACTCATGCCCGATGAATGGAATCTCAGTATCGTTTGCCCGGTCCATAAGAAAGGAGACCCCTATGACTGCGCCAATTACAGAGTGATAAGCCTCCTGAACATCGCGTACAAGATCCTCTCTGCCGTACTGTGTAAGCGCCTGAAACCGTTCGTGGACAATCGTGGTTTCAGGCCAGGAAAATCCACGATAGACCAAATATTTACACTGCGGCAGATCTTGGAAAAGACCCATGAATCCCAGGTCGGCACGCACCATCTTTTTGTCGACTTTGAAGCCGCGTATGACAGTGTTTATAGAGACGAGCTATACAGAGCCATGTCATGTTTTAACATTCCTGCCAAACTCGTCAGACCGTGCAGGATGACTATGGAGAACTCTCGCTGCTCCACTAAGGTCGAGGGTGAACTAACCGACCCCGGTTTTAGACAGGGTGACGCACTGTCATGTGATTTCTTTAACATCATTCTTGAAATTATCGTGCGGGACTCTGCGGCCAATACAAGAGGTACGATCTACTTCAAGTCCACACAATTGCTTGCCTACGCAGATGACATTGACGTTATTGGACGGACAAAGCGAGACGTCAAGGAGGCGCTCCCAAGCATTGAAGCAGAAGCGGCTAAAGTGGGTCTAAGGGTAAATGGGGACAAGACCAAATATATGCTGTCATCCAAGAAAGACGCGCGAAAGACCGACGTCTTGGTCAGAACGTCACCTTCGGCAGCTACGTTTTTGAAGTAGTCAAGGACTTCGTCTACCTTGGCTCGATAGTGACAAGCAGCAATGACACTAGCGCTGAGATAAAACGCAGAATAACTCTTGCCAACCGCTGTTTCTTCGGGCTCAAGAGGCAATTGAGTAGTAGAGCCCTCTCTCGAAAAACTAAGGTTTCCCTCTACAAAACCTTAATCATCACGGTCCTCCTCTACGGCGCTGAGGCTTGGAAGTTATCAAAAGCGGATGAAGAGGCTCTTGGGCGTTTTGACAGGAAAATTCTGCGTGCAATCTTTGGTCCCGTTTGTGTAAACGGAGAGTGGAGGAGATTCAACCAAGAACTGTACGGGCTGTACAGCGACATCGACCTGGTTAGACGTCTTCGGATCCAACGCCTAAGATGGCTAGGCCGTGTAGAGCGAATGGACATCAACGCTCCGGCCCGAAGAGTCTTCGACTCCAACCCCGAGGGACGACGCAGCAGAGGACGACCGCATTTAAGGTGGCGCGCACAGGTGGAAGGGGACCTCAACCAACTGGGCGTGCGGCACTGGAAGCGGCTGGCCAAAGATCGGGCCGGCTGGAGAGGCTTGTTGGTTGAGGCCCTGGTTCATCCCGAACTGTAGAACAGGGTATATGATCGAGGCGATCCTACCTCTAGCAAGAACTATAGAGGTATATCCCTGTTCAAAGTTGCATACAAGATTCTGTCCAGCGTATTGTGTGAACGTCTAAAACCATTTTGCACCGCACTAATCGGCAGCTACCAGTGCGGCTTCCGGCCCGGCAAATCAACTATAGACCAAATTTTCACACTTCGACAAATCCTGGAAAAGACCAACGAGTTTCGAAACGATACACACCATCTTTTCATCGATTTCAAAGCCGCATACGACAGCATTCATCGTGAAGCACTGTTTGGGGCGATGGCCGAATTCGGGATCCCGGGAAAACTGATCCAGTTGTGTCGCGCCACGCTAAAAAACACGCGATGCACCGTGCGATTCGGTTCTAGGACCTCGGAACCATTCGAAACATGCACCGGATTTCGGCAAGGAGATGCGCTGTCATGTGACTTCTTCAACCTGGTGCTGAAGCAGATAGTGCGACGGGCAGGCGTCAACAGGGAAGGCACTATCTTCTACAAGTCCATCCAGATGCTAGGATACGCGGATGATATCGACATCATTGCGTGTTCTCGCCGTGGCATTGTGGAAGCATTCACGGCGATTGAAGAACAGGCGAAACGAGTTGGTCTTAAGATCAATGAGGACAATTTCGAGGTAGTTAAGGAGTTTGTCTACCTCGGGGCCAACGTAAATTCCACAAATGACACCACAGGGGAGATCCGGCATAGAACCGCCCTTGGCAACCGTTGCTACTTTGGCTTGTCCAAACAACAGGGGTCAAAACTCCTTACTCGAAAGAACAAAGTCATGCTTTACAAAACGCTCATTCTGCCAGTCTTGCTGTACGTAGCCGAAAGCAGGACAGCGGAGCTGATTTTGGGTTCTTTCGAAAGAAAAATTCTGCGCCGGATATTTGGTCCTGTCTGTGAGGAAGGTGAATGGAGAAGAAGACACAACCGCGAACTCTACGAGCTGTACCAAGATGTGGATGTAGTCCGGAAGGCAAGGATCCGTCGACTACACTGGCTCGGCCACATCGAGCGCATGGACATCAACGCTCCAGCTAAGAGGGTCTTCGACTCCGAGCCTCCTGGTTCGAGAAGAAGAGGAAGACCGAGTAATCGGATGTAAGACATCTTGGTCTTGACAACTGGAAGCAGCGTGCCCGGGACCGTCAAGGATGGAAGGCAGCTATAGCTCAGATCCTCCATGGATCGCAGGCCTGATAAGTAAGTAAGTAAGTATATGATCGTACTTACCCAACGTTCCAAAATAATACTGAACCATCGGATCCTCCCGAACTGAAGAGGCCCTCATGTACCGGATGCCAGGACACCGAACTGGCTTCTTTCTTATGGCCACGGAATATTTGTACTTCTTCACGGAGATTTCGAATATCGAAAAGCTTAAGGAGGTGATCGCGTGAGGCAGTTACCAACCAATTGCCGTTGTTGTTCCACTTGAGGTCCATCACGGTCGATTTATGAGCATGCCTAAAAGCAGAAGATGAGGATTCATTGAAAACTATGTTTTCCCGACTATCCGGTGTATACTTACAATGTCGCTAGGGCTTGGCCACTTTTTGGGTCCCACAGCTTAATCGGTTGCTGGTTATCCTTGCTGCCAGATACGATCAAGGCTTTCTGTGGATGCCAATGGACGCATTTAACATCAGCACCATGACCTCTAAGCACTCGTTCCTCTTGGCAGCGATAGAAATCCCACACTCGCAACGTACCATCATCGCTACAACTGACAAATTTACTATCCGACGGGCTAAAGCTGCAAGAATTCAATAAATAAACACATAAAACACTGAAACTTATAAAGAAAGCTTTTAAAATCAAAAAATGTTGAGTAATGTCCCTAAGCCTTCGCTCAAGCCAGTCTCCAATTGCCAATCTTTGAATTAACCGCCGTTTATGTGGAAAAGAAAAACAACAAGTTGCATTGTATCTGTTTATTTCTCGATAAAAGCAAAATTCAGTGAATTGTCCTCATTGACGAATGCCCCTTAACGCGGGAAGGACAGTCAGTGGGCAGGAGTTTATTTTATTTATTTCTTTATTCACATTTATCAAGAATAATACAATTGTGTGTGATTAAAAGACGATGATCCTCGTTCGGGAGATGCAATCCACACTGAAAGCTGCACTGTAACCTTTCGTGTTTGGTATCCTCGTACCTGAAACCACCCTCTCCGTTCGAATATCTTTCTTCACTGCACTTTTTCATTTCAACTCGATACGAAAGACGAGACAAAAAAAAAAAAAAAAAGAAAATAACGAAAGCGCGCGTAAAAACGAATTTCCTCTTGAAATCAATGGAAAACACTGCGTCCAACTGGATCGACCGGAGTGGAGGAAATGCATTTAGAATAAATGAAATTCGTTTCATACGTGGTTTATGCGCAACAAAAGTTTGCCTTTTATTTGAACTCAAATCTCTTTTTCATTCTTTACATAATAGAAATAAAAATAAGAAGCAACTATCGGATAGATTGAAAGAAAACATCAAATTGGCGATGTGGTTTCGTTTATTTCTCAACATTTCTTCATAGATACTGCAGTGAGGCTTTGGTTTTTTGTTTCTCTTTATTTTATTTCATAAAATCACACATGAATCAGTCTTTATTGTTTCAATTTATCACAGAAATAAACATTTTGTTTGCATATATGTACAACTAAGGACTATCCTCAAGCGACATCGGGGACACATCGCATCGCATATGGGCGTGGGCGTGAGAAGTGGCGCGAATCTAGTTTTTATTTGTTTGCTATACGAGTGACTAGGTATATCTACTTATTGGCTAGAGGTATAGAGGCTTTCTTTTCAATTTGATTTGTAATTTTTGTTTTGTTTTAAATTGGGTTTTGTAGTACGGCAATATGCCCTTATTGGGCGACTCTTTATTAGTTTGAACAAAAATAAAACGTTTTCTTTTGCTGTACCTTATTCCCCTTATAGCTTCCTTGTGGGCCTGGAACATCTTTACGTTGTTCATGTTTGATTGCCAGTATTTGACGTATCCAGCGTTGTCACCAGTAACCATCCAGTTGTCATTGTGCGACCAGACCATGGTGCGGACAGGAACATCGTGGGCCTGTTGATTGAAATGAAAAATTCGAAGAGCCGGAGTGTTCGTTAGTTCGTTTTTTTTTTCTAGACAGTTTACTAGTTAGTTAGAAATTACAAAGATTTGGCCTAAGACCGTCTGCCTGAAATACGTATGTATATGCTAACGACCAGAAGGCATCACTATGAGGGGAAGCACCTTTAACAGTGTGTTAGGGGTATTTGGACATAGTTACGAGAGAAAACAATAGAGAGGAACACTAAGGGACTTGAAAACCGATATGATTTAAGCCTTAACACTACACTTTGTCCATTGCAGCCAGTTGATCCTTCTAATTCACCTTTTTCTTAGACGATCATGCACTGAAATCGGTTATCTAACATCGCTTTACACTCTGGCTTTACCCCAAAGGTCAGTTAAGGAGTGAAGAAGCTTCCTTTTGGCAATTTGTATCAATTACTGCCGTTGTTTTCCACCTGTACACATGTATTTGCTTGAATTTGATATTTAAAGGAGAGTTGGTTGGTTTAAATGAGAGTTCTATAGAAGTTTCTATCACTCTGGCCTCAAGAAGAGCAATCAAGACGTTAGCGTAGAAAAAGGTGCCAATACTGCGCCAAAACAATATAGAAAAAGCATTCTCACATTGTGAGAACAGTCCTATCGACTGTAGCTGATCAGGATCAATGCACAAGAGTCTATGAGAGTTTATCTAGACCCTATCTAGGCCTGCTGCTCCAAGATGTTAGTTTTCCGCCCAAATATTTGTTATAGTTCATTACAGACAAGCTTGGGACCAAGATTATAGCGTTTTAAGGGCGTTCATATGCGCTCATGGTCACATCAACGACATAACACACAAAATAAAAATAAATACATTCGCTCGTAGGGTCGCACAAGTCCATAAATCACACCCAAATTCCACTTGAAACAAACGTTTCCACTCACCTGAAGGATAGTTTCAAAGTTAAAAGTCAGTCCATTCCATAGTGTAAACTCGCCCGAGCTAGCTCCCGTCACCAGGCGTCTTCCCTCCGGCGTCCAAGCAAGCGTAAATATCGGGCATCTCATCTTATTCGTAGCAGTCTTCACAAAACGCGTCGTCACCGAATTTGTCGGATTATCCAAATAGCTAGGCGGTGGCAACAGTTCAGGAATATATATATTTTCCGGCTGCAAGGCGGCTCGATCGCGGTAATCACGCTGCCACGTTCGTGTCTAAGAAACACACAATCAATATGCATTCAACCAAACTTCCACAATTCAATCTTACCTCTAGCGCCTTCACAATCGACGCGTTATAATCCACAGTTTTTCGCATAACACTTTTCCTCAGTCGTTTGCCATCAAAATCATCTTGTGTCATACCAAATCCACGATTGAAATTCCCGAACGGCTTGAAGTACGGATGCCCCGGTTTCCCAGGACCCGAATGATGTTGAAAATAATGCGATCGGTATCCACCGCCACCGCCACCAGGTGCACCACTTCCCGACACATTATTTTGACCCGAATTTATGTAGCCCATTTGGACGGGTGGCGGTGGCATCTGCATCATGGACGGTGGTGGCTGCTGCAATAGATCCGGTGGTGGCTGTGAGAAATCCATATTTTCTTCTTTCAACTCTTTCCGTATTGATTAGAAAAACATAAATATTTATATGTTCCCGTTGTAAGAACTTAATGTATTCGCTTTAAATAACTCGAGAACTGAACGAATCAAAGTTTTAGAATTGAATGAATGTCGCGCTGTGTAGAGGGAATTCTATATGTGATCCCTGGAGCTGCACATCGGGTAAAAGTGCTTCGTTTGACTGTTGCGAAAGAGAAAGGAGATTGACAGCCATTTTTCTCGCCTGACTGAGACGGTAGATGGGCGAATGGGAAATGTAGTTATTCTTTGAACAGCGATGACAGCTTAAAAATACGTTACGCCCGCATCACAATACTGCGTGAATTGCGTTTTTACGTTACGAGAGAAATGCTTCAAACATGCGTTGAAGTGACCTTTCAAATGTATCCACTGTTTACATATCGAAACCCTCAAAAAATAAACAAAGGTCTTTTTCGTTAACACACTCAAATGTCGAGAACTGTCAAAATGCAATGAAATGTTCAACGTGTTGGACTTTTGTATGCGTTGTTACGTGCGGGTACGTACTATCACCGCTCTCATTTTTTCATATTTTCTCTCATTTTTCAACGGACGTAATGCGCATATCACAATACTGCGTTGGTGCAAGCCTCCTTACGTGTTACGAGAAATGCTTCGACGCATGCGATGAAAATGACAATTCAATTTTATCACCACAAACACAAACCAAAAAATGCACAGATACAGCATACACATCAATACACTGCAAACACATCAACAGCTGTTCAAACACACAGAAATTTGACTTTTGTCTGCTTTGATTACGTGAGTTACGTGTTCTCTCGCTCTCGTTTTTTTTTCTTATTTTGTGACAATCGTAAGGAGCCTCGCACCAACGCAGTATTTTATGCCTGATCCCCAATACTGCGTTGATGCGAGGCACTTTACGTGTTACGAAAAATGCTTCGACGCATGCTTACTTTAGTTTTATCAGTTGTTCCATGTCAAAACACTGACGTAAACGTACGCAACACAAACCACAAAATGCACAGACACAGCATACACATCAATACACAGCAACAGTTGTTCAAACGCACAGAAATTTCCGACGTGTTTGACTTTTGTCTCCCTTGGTTACGTGAGCTTACGTTTTCTCTCGCTCTCATTTTTTCTTATTTCCTCTCATTTTTTAATGAACGTAAGCTCGCCAACGCAAACGCAGTATTTTGGACTACCCCATTGAATTGCTTGTGTTGGATGTTAAACGTCATTCGAAGCGCGCACCAACGCAATATTGTTACGCAAACGCAGTATTGTAGAGTGCCCCAGTGATGAGGATCATCGTTCCTCCCAATCACACTCCCCCGTGTCGTTACATCCACACCCACGTGGGCGTTGAAGTCCCCCATCAGGATAAAGAAATCCATCTCAACCACCCTATTAAGAGCAGCATCAACTTCATCCAGGAAAGTCGCATACTCTGACTCGAGATTCGGTGCATACATCTGCACCAGAGCCAAAGTTTATCTTTCAAGCTTGAGTTTTAAGATCGCGACTCTCCCTCCTAATGGTATCCACTCCAATAACTTGTCTGCCAGCCTGGGACTTATGAGTATCCCCACTCCCGCCTGTGCATTTGAGGTACAACTCCCGACAGGAAGAGTTTCCACCCGTCCGAAAGGTACGCAGTTCTACATCCTACCTACCTAGATACCTACGATACCTAACCGATACCTGGCAGCTTCCTCAACCAGCTCGAGATGCTGTCCTGTGAGGGATGAGACGTTCCATGTTAGTGCATGGCGTGCATCCCCCTCCACCACCGTAATGGTTCACGGGGCCACTGCCAGGTTGCCCGTGACTTCTTCGGACTAAGCCCGACCGGCTGCCGAGCGGGACAGACCGGCCACTAGACACTCGTATACTGCCACCAATTAGGCCTGGCTCCGAATGGGGCCCTGGCACACCAGGATAGGTAGTTTCCAAGGCAGGTCTCATTTTTGTCATCCAGGTATTTGCCAGTATGCTCCTGGAATGTCAGAACCCTGTACACTCCCAGAGCTGCTCTTAAACTAGAAGGAATCCTCACGCAGAACAAGGCGGATATTACTGCGGTCCAGGAAATACGCTGGATAAGAAACGGTATGATGAGGAAGAAAAATGACGACATTTACTACAGCTGTCACAAAAGATTGCACTTACTAGGATGCGGATTTTGTCGTGGGAAAGCGGTTGAGGTCGAAGGTCATCGACTTTAAACCTGTAAGTGGTTACCTGGCTGTGATCCGCATCAGAGGCAGATTTTATAACATCAGCCTTATATGTGCACATGCCCCTACCGACGAGGCTGAAGACCCTATCAAGGAGGACTTCTATGACCTCCTGGACAACGCCTACGGAGCTTGTCCGGAGTACGATGTTAAAATCGTGCTCGGGGACTTCAACGCCAAAATCGGTAAGGAGAACACCCTTGGCGGAGTGATCGGAAAGCACAGCCTCCACGATACAACAACAGATAACGGCTTCTGACTGACAGACTAAGCGACAGCTCGTAATGCGGTGATAAGTAGCACAAGATTCCCTCGTAAGCGAATCCACGCCTCTGGAATCTACGCCCAGGCCTATGCGGATGACGTCGCCATTCTTTCTGTCGGCTCATGTTTGGCGACTGTCCGTCGTAAAGCACAGGCGGCGCTAAATGTGATCGATGATTGGTGTACCAGTAATGGGCTGTCAGTCAATCCTCTTAAGACCGATGTCGTTCTCTTTACGAGAAGGAGGAAAAATACTGACATGACTCAGCTGGTACTAAAAGGCACTTCCATCCCGATATCCAAGGAGGCTAAGTATCTAGGAGTCATCTTAGATAGTAAGCTTCTCTGGTCAAAACATGTTGAGTCAAAAACCACCAAAGCGCTGTCAGCTTTCTGGCAATGCAAGGGAGCTTTTGGCAAAACATGGGGCTTATCGCCGGCAAAGGTCCTTTGGATCTACACGGCAATGATAAGACCTATAATCTCATATGCATCGGTTGTCTGGTGGAACAGACTAAAACGCAAACACGTCGTAGCCTCTTTCACCAAACTCCAAAGAACGGTTTGTCTCAGCTGCACGGGGGCTTTCCCCAGCACGCCGGGCACTGCTCTAGATGTTATGATGAACCTTCCACCTCTTGATATATTTATCAGAGGGTGTGCTCTGAAAGCCATGTCTCGTCTGAAGAGAAATGGCTTTTGGTACAACTCGCATAGGAATAACGGTGTGCTTGCGCAAGAATTGTCCTGCGACCCCTGTCTCATGGACATGCCTTCTGACGCACTGACGCCCGTTATCCTATTGCGTCGTAATTTCACAGTCGAGTTTCCATGGCGTCAGGATTGGCTATGGCCGGATACTGAACCTGGAAAGGACAGTCTTCGCATTTTCACGGATGGCTCCAGATCTGGGCGGGGGTCCGGTGCTGGGGTCTTCTTTGAGCGCGAAAACATTCGACTGCACTTTTCCTTAGGAAAATATGCGTCTGTCTTCCAATCAGAGATATACGCAATCCTAATGGCCATGCACTATGTTGTGAAGCACAGGTGGAAGGGGGAAAGCATATGCGTATGTAGTGACAGCCAAGCTGCACTAAAAGCTGTGTGTAACCCCTTAACTAGCTCCAAATTAGTGCTTGAACTCAAGTCCTTCTTGAACAGAGTCGGCAGACTAAATTCATTAAGGCTTGTATGGGTTCCAGGCCACTCTGGGATCCCAGGAAATGAGACCTCTGACGAACTCGCTAGAATGGGTTCAGAGGAGAGCTTCTCAGGACCTGAACCCGCTCTAGGTCTACCTGCGTCCACGGTAAATTCCTACATTAACGATTGTGTATTTAACACACACAACCGTAGATGGAGGGATTGTCCGGGTTGCAGGATGACTAAGCGCGTATGCCCTGATGTCTGCAAAAAATCTGCAGCATTCCTCCTGTCTTTAAGGAGAATCGACTGCAGAAGGCTTGTGGGAGTTATCACGGGCCATTACACTTTTGTCAAGCATCTCTACGTGCTCGGCATCAGTGAGACGCCTACCTGTGCTGCATGTGGCGAAGAGGAGGATGATACTGCAGAGCATTTCCTCTGTTATTGTCCCGCCTTTGCTCGCATACGGTGGCGCACCCTTGGAGCCGACGTGGTGTGTGCCGAATCCCTTAGCTCTACATCACTGAAGCTCCTTCAAATTTTTCTCCGGAAAACGGAGAAAATACAGTAATGTAAGGTGTCTGTCTGGAGTACAATGGACCAGTGATTGCGTCTGAGTGCTCCAGCGGATAGCAGAAGCCTTCAACAAACAAAAAAAAAAAAACAAAAAAAGCGAATCCACACAGCAACCTGACGATCTCCGGACGGTCGAACCGCCAAACAAATCGACCATGAGCTCATTGACGCAAGGCACTCGTCAAACATCCTGGATGTGCGAACATTCAGAGGGGCATATGTCGACTCTGACCACTTCCCCGTAGCAGCAAGATTCAGAGCTCGACTGTCCAATGTCAGAAAGCTGCACCAGCCCATCAGGAGAAGGTTCGACATTGGGCGCCTGAGCACACCGGAGGTTGCCAGAGTCTACAGGGAGCAGCTGAGTGACTCCCTGACTCTACGGTATGCCTACGTCGACCACAAATGCCAATAATATGTGGCTGCATTGCCGCTCAGCCATTCAGGAAGTAGCCGAAACCACCTTAGGATACCTACCACCCCCGACAAGAAGCCCGTGGTATGATGGCGAGTGTGAGCAGAAAAAGGCAGCAACCGACGAGGCGTACCAAAAGGCGCTGCAGAGGAAAACCAGGGCAGCGCAAGAAGAGTACCGAGCCAGAAGAAGGGAGGAGAAAAAACTACTGCGACAAAAGAAAATAATCCTCGCAGCCTCCCAGCTCAAGGATATCGAGGAGTCTAGGTATGAGCATAAGACACGAGCCTATACAAGAAAGCCAAATGCCTTGCAGGAGGCTTCAGAAAGGGCACCCAGGCTCTTCGAAACTGCGAGGGTAATCTTGTCACCGACCCGCAGGGAATAGTGGATGTATTTAAGCAGCATTTCCAGCAGCTGCTTAATCAGCATGACCAAGAGACTGTGCTGGGACTGAGGTAGTCCTCCCACCCAGCATCGAAGAAGTGGGCACCGCTATTCAAAAGCTGAAGAACAAGAAGACTACGTCGAGCGCATTGACATCAATTGACCCGCTAAGCGGGTCCTTGACTTCTGGTTCGAGAGGAAGAGGAAGACCGAACCTCCGGTATAAGAACCAAGTAATCGCGGATGTAAGATCTTGGTCTTGATAACTGGAAGCAGCCTGCCCGGGACCGTCATGGATGGAAGGCAGCTATAGCTCAGGCTCAGATCCTCCATGGATTGCTGGCCTGATAAGTAAGTAAGTAACAAACATAACTAATTAAGATGTTACGCCAATCCTCATATGCTCTCTACCACCTGAGCAACTTCTGTCCACCATCCGTCTGAGGTATGGATTGCTTGCATGGCGACAAGCCCCGCAAATGACAACCCTCCTCTCCTTAGTGAGAAGTAATCAAAAGGTAATCCCAAGAGGCATACAGCTATCCACTGAAGAAGCGTTCAGCTTTCTTTAATGATAGTAGGTCCAAGAAGCAATCTTAACAAGCCTTTAACACACGACGAGGACAACAAGGACGCTACGGCATTCCAAGGTCCTGGAACAAATATGGACGATGAACATACGTGGCTATGGTACCAAAGATATTCAACGAATTGCCAACGTCTTTCATCAACATGACAAGACCCCAACTACTAAGGAGCGCCAAAAATCGGTGTTTGAATCCAAAATGACTTATTTCTTCTCCTTCTTCTTAATGGGCGCTGCAGTTCGGGGTGAACCTGGGCCTCAACCAACATGCCCCTCCAACTAGCACGATCTCTTGCTAGCCTTTTCCATTGCCGCACACCCAGTTGGCTGAGGTTCCCTTCCATCTATGTGCGCCATCTTAAGTGTCGCCGTCCTC
Source organism: Eumerus sabulonum (assembly GCA_951905685.1). Taxonomy (NCBI): domain Eukaryota; kingdom Metazoa; phylum Arthropoda; class Insecta; order Diptera; family Syrphidae; genus Eumerus; species Eumerus sabulonum. The sequence continues at coordinate 17,304,224 of OX645060.1, forward strand.
TGTTTCTTCATCCCTCGGGGTTGGACTCAAGGACTCTCCGGGCTGGAGCTGTATTGTCCATTCGCTCTACATAGCCTAGCCATCTCAGGCGTTAAATAAATGGACGCCTGACTAGACTCATGTCGCTGTACAGCCCGTAAAGCTCGTGGTTGAATCCTTTCCTCGATCCCCCGCCTGCGTTGCAAAATCTTTCTCTCGAACCGACCAAGTGCCTCCTCATCCGCTTTTGATAGTGCCCATGCTTTTGCGCCGTACAGCAGGACCGGGATGATAAGGGACAAAACTATCGATAAGGTGTTCACCGATTCGGATGGCGTAGCGAGCATTCTCCATAGTCATCCTGCATAGTCTGACGAGTTTAGCAGGTATGTCAATGGTAGGCATAGCGTTGTAAAGCTCGTCTCTAATCACGCTGTCGTATGCGGCTTTGAAGTCGACAAATAGGTGGTGAGTGTCGACTTGAAATTCATTGGTTTTCTCCAGTATCTGCCGTAGTGTGAAGATTTGGTCAAAGGTGGACTTCCCTGACCTGAAACCGTATTAATAAGGACCTATCAGCTTATTTACAAAAGCAGAGAAGATTATGTACGCGATGTTAAGAAGACTTATTCCTCTGTAGTTGGCGCAGTCAGAGGGGCCTCCTTTCTTGTGGATCGGGCATACGATGCTGAGACTCCATTCCTCGGGCTTTCCATTGACCATGTCTTACAGATGAGCTGGTGCTTGCTTCTAACCAGGTCATCTCCAGCTGCAGATTTATTCGACTTTAGTTTCGATATGGCGATCTTAAATTCGTCGTGGTCAGGGGAACAGAATTCTCTGCGGTCTTCGTCGTTAAGAAATGGATCGTTCTGCCTGACAGCGGGGTATATTGACTATCATCGCCGTTATACAGTTTGCAGAAGTGGTTTTCCCATATTCTCAGCATCGACTGCGATTCTACTACTAGGAGTCCGTTCTTATTCCTGTAGGCTTTCGTTCTGGCTTTAGAACCTTATCATGGTCGCTTTATCTGTTGATAAAACTTTCGGACGTCACGCCTGCAGTAACACCTCTCCAAATCCTTAATCGCGCGCTTCTCGTGCTCTTTCTTCTTTCTTCTGAGAAGCTTATGCTCCTCCCTTCTTTTTAACTCGTAGAGCTCACGAGCTGCTCTTGTTTTTCTATGCAGCGAGGCTTTATATCCATCCTGGTTCGCTGTGTGAATCCTCCTGCACTCGTCATCGAGCCAGGTGTTTCTTCGTGGTGTAGCCTTGAAGCCCAAAATTTCGGATGCAGAGCTTTTCAGGGCTTGTTTGATAGCGTGGAGGGTTGAGGTATATTGGAGAGCTAAAGGGAAACGCGATCGGTAAAAGCACGAGCGCTTTCTGGCGATAGTAGCCTTCCGACGTTATAACTTTGTATTCTTACTCTACTCCACTGCGCTCGTGATATCCGTAGGCGCATCTTGGCTACTACAGGACAGTGGTCCGCTTCAATGTTAGTTCCACGGAAAATTCGAACATCAAGAATAGTGGAGGGGTGTCTGATGTCTGATAGCTGAATTGCGATATAAACTGCAGATATGGTGTATAACGTCAATGACACGAGTTTGTATAGTGGCTCTTAAGCTCTGTACTACTGAAATGTTCACTTCGCTGGACCCTGTTTTCTGAGATTTGAAATTACAAGTGGTGTTTATAAAAGTGTCCTGCCTTTAGCGAAGCTTCAACTATGTATGTCCTCTCAAGCCCATATTCATCTTTATCTTAAGCAGTATCTGTTATCTGGTATCGTGTCCCGGCCAATAACACTTACCTTCTGACTGCCATTACAAAGCCATAACCCGGGTCATTACACTCTAGAGTTTTCAATTTCACTTTACACTTCTCATTCCCCCCGTTCGCTTGTCTCCTACATCCTTCGATTCCTGTCAGCCCAAGTGAGCACGTTTTTTTCCAGCAATTTTCAAGTTCATTAACATCTATTCGAAGGATATAATTTAATTCGCAGACAAGTAACCCTTTGGATGTAAGAAACACGTCAGTTTCGGCCGATAGGGATAGAAACTCCTCTATCTCATCTGAATGTCCCGAAAAAATCCGTCCAATTTATTCCTTATTCATTGCGTTCCATTAGGTACGTATGGTATCGCATCTATTTAAGAGTAAAGGATATTTTCGTTTTTTGTTTTTTTGGGACATCAAAACGTCTCGAAGAGTGCACCTATTATCTGCACTATATTATTTGCAATACACTTGTTGGTAGATACAAGTATCTCAAGTTGTAGGCCAGCGCATAGACGACCGCCGCTACGACAACAGTGTAATGATGTGGAATAGTTGCTAACCTAAACACAGATATGCAAATAAAGAAAAACGCACGTCTCACGACTATATCCCTGAATATACATAGATAACTCTGGATACGTTTAAAGCCACTCGGTTGGAGTAGAAGAGTGTGGGTATGTCTGAAAGACTGATCCCTCACGGCCCATCAATTTCCAGCCGAAGGAACTATGGTGCTGTGCACACCAGCTCTCATGCCTGTTTATGTTGCATTTTCATTAAAGCCCACACGAATCAAGCACGAGACAGGCACTGATGATTGGTGTTCCTTTTGCAATCTTGACCATCGGAGTGAAGCGATAGTGTTGATGGTGATGGAGGTAGTTATGGTGAAGGACACAGGGTGATAAAAGTTTTGATTGTTTGATGCCCTTGTGCGGCATTTAGCGGCCTAGTGAGTGGTATAGCCAAATGGCCTGAATGATTACAGTCTGGCCGAGATATAAATTCAGTTATCAATTGGGAATTGGGAAGCTTAGATTCGATGTTTCAAATATGATGTTGGTTGTTACTTTCATAGGATGGTGAAGGACTAGCAAAAGCCTCGTAGGGGTAGCATCTGCCGACGGTTGCTGGCCCGACAAAAAGCGGGTAAGAGCCTTTGCAGCCGAACATCTTGCAGCTCTGCTAGTCAGGTCCTACTTCCACCTCCTCGTGGTGCCATCTGGAGATTTCCTATAAAAATTGCAGACGGGGAAGGGCGAATGGCGAGTATCCTGCGCCACCAAACAGGATAAGTATCGGTTGGGCTATGGTCTAGCGAACCATAACCGTAAAACCACCAAAGCTCAGAAGCAAAAAACAGCCTCGAATAATAAAACGGAAAGGATCTATGTTGACGACCCTTTAAGAAAACAAAAAAACAAACAAGGACGTTCGGTTCCGTACGTGGAATGTTAGGTCCCTAAACAGACCACGTGCGGCCGAACAATTTGCGGACGCCCTAGACCGCTATAAAGCGGACATAACCGCCATCCAGGAAATGCTATGGAATGGACCGGGTAAAAAGCGGATGAAAAACTGCGACATTTACTACGGTGACTGCTATAGGGAGAGAGGACAGAGACTATTTGGATGCGAATTTGTTGTTAGAGGTGGACTAAGACATAAAGTCCTAAGTTTCCAGTATGTGAGTGAACGCCTCATAACGATCCGCATCAAGGCAAATTTCTGTAACATCAGCCTCATATGCGCCCATGCCCCCACGGAAGACAAGGATGACTCAACAGAACATATACCAAATGCCCCAGCTATGATACCAAAATCATACTAGGAGATTTTAACGCTAAGCTGGGTAAAGAAAGCATCTTTGAGCGGGTCATCGGCAAACACAGCCTACATGACACCACATCCGATAACGGACCCAGGCTGATCGAACTTGCCACGGGGCGAAATCTTCTTGCAGCCAGCACACGATTTTCCCACCTCGGTCGCCAGATCAATCAGTCACCAACCAGATTGACCACATCGCGATTGACGTCAGACACTCCTCCATTATTCTTGACGTTCGCACTTTCCGAGGAGCGAACATCGATTCAGACCACTATCTTGTAGTAGCCAAGATACGTCAACGCATATCACGAACACCGCGGAGTAGAGTTAGAACACCAAGCTATGACGTCGGAAAGTTACTATCGCCGGAGATCGCCAGTGCCTTCGCCAACCGCGTCTCCCATAAGCTCTCCGATACACCTCAATCCTCCATTCAGCCAGTAGAGCAACTATGGAGCCTGTGCAAACAAACCCTAAAGAGCACAGCAACGGAACAGCTGGGCCTTAAAGCTCCACCACGACAAAACACCTGGTTCAATAACGAGTGTAGAAGGATTCATGCGGAAAAGCAGGAGGCATACAAAGCCTCACTTACTTACTTACTTACTTATCAGGCCTGCGATCCATGGAGGATCTGAGCCTGAGCTATAGCTGCCTTCCATCCTTGACGGTCCCGGGCACGCTGCTTCCAGTTGTCAAGACCAAGATGTCTTACATCCGCGATTACTTGGTCTTTATACCGGAGGTTCGGTCTTCCCCTTTTTCTCGAACCAGGAGGCTCGGAGTCGAAGACCCTCTAAGCTGGAGCGTTGATGTCCATGCGCTCGATGTGGCCGAGCCAGTGTAGTCGACGGATCCTTGCCTTCCGGACTACATCCACATCTTGGTACAGCTCGTAGAGTTCGCGGTTGTGTCTTCTTCTCCATTCACCTTCCTCACAGACAGGACCAAATATCCGGCGCAGAATTTTTCTTTCGAAAGAACCCAAAATCAGCTCCGCTGTCCTGCTTATCGTCCAGCTTTCGGCTCCGTACAGCAAGACTGGCAGTATGACTTAGGCATGCTTCCACAATGCCACGGCGAGAACACGCGATGATGTCGGTATAATCCGCGTATCCTAGCAGTTGGACGGACTTGTAAAAGATAGTGCCTTCTCTGTTGACGCCTGCCCGTCGCACTATCCGTTCCAGCACCAGGTTGAAGAAGTCAGATTACAGCGCATCTCCTTGCCGAAATCCGGTGCATGTTTCAAACGGTTCCGAAGTCCTAGAACCGAGTTGCACGGCGCATCGCGTATTTTTTAGCGTGGCGCGACACAACTGGATCAGTTTTACCGGGATCCCGAATTCGGCCATCGCCCCAAACAGTGCTTCACGATGAATGCTTCACAAAGCCTCACTACACAAAAAAAAACAATAGCGGCCCTTGAGCTCTACGAGCTTAAAAAAAGGGAGGAACATAAGCTTCTCAAGAGAAAAAAGAAAGAGCACGAGAAGCGGGCGATTGAAAACTTGGAGAGGTGCTATTTCAGGCACGACGTTCGAAGATTTTATCAGCGGATAAAACGAATGTCTCAAGGCTATAAAGCCCGAACGGAGGCCTGTAAGGATGAGAACGGACACCTAGTAGTAGAATCGCAGTCGATGCTGAGAATTAGGAAAAAACCACTTCTGCAGACTGTATAACGGCGATGACAGCCAACACACCGCCGTCAGACAGAATGATCCATTTTTTAACGACGAAGATCGCAGAGAATTCCGTCTCCCTGACCTCGACGAAGTTGAGATTGCCATGTCGAAACTCAAGTCGAATAAAGCTGCTGACGCAGATGGACTGTCTGCTGAGCTCTTCAAAGCGGCTGGGGGTGAGCTGGTTAGGAGCATGCACCGGCTCATCTGTAAGATATGGTCAGAGGAAAGCATTCCCGAGGAATGGAGTCTCAGCATTGTTTGCCCGATCCCAGTTGGACTGCGCCAACTATAGAGGAATAAGTCTCTTTAATGTCGCATACAAGATCTTCGCTGCCGTTTTGTGTGAGCGCCTGAAGCCATTCAGGCCATTCAGGCCTGAAGCCACACTGATAGGTCCTTATCAGTGTGGCTTCAGGCCAGGGAAGTCCACTATCGATCAAATCTTCACACTACGGCAGATCCTGGAGAAAACCAATGAATTTCAAGTCGATACGCACCATCCATTCGTCGACTTCAAGACCGCATACGACAGCGTAATTAGAGACGAGCTATATAACGCCAAATATGTCGCGCCACGCTAAAAATACGCGATGCGCCGTGCAACTCGGTTCTAGGACTTCGGAACCGTTTGAAACATGCACCGGATTTCGGCAAGGAGATGCGCTGTAATCTGACTTCTTCAACCTGGTGCTGGAACGGATAGTGCGACGGGCAGGCGTCAACAGGGAAGGCACTATCTTTTACAAGTCAAACCAGCTGCTAGGATACGCGGATGATATCGACATCATCGCGTGTTCTCGCCGTGGCATTGTGGAAGCATTCACGGCGATTGAAGAACAGGCGAAACGAGTTGGTCCTAAGGTCAATGAGGACAAGACGAAGTACATGCTGTCAAGCAAAAACCAATCCGTCGCTCACCACCTGGGACAAAATATAACAATTGAAAGCTACAATTTCGAGGTAGTTAAGGAGTTTGTCTACCTCGGGGCAAACGTAAATTCCACAAATGACACCACAGTGGAGATCCGGCGTAGAATCGCCCTTGGCTACTTCGGCTTGTCCAAACAACTGGGGTCAAAACTCCTCACTCGAAAGACCAAAGTCATGCTTTACAAAACGCTCATTCTGCCAGTCTTGCTGTACGGAGCCGAAAGCTGGACGATAAGCAGGACAGCGGAGCTGATTTTGGGTTCTTTCGAAAGAAAAATTCTGCGCCGGATATTTGGTCCTGTCTTTGAGGAAGGTGAATGGAGAAGAAGACACAACCGCGAACTCTACGAGCTGTATCAAGATGTGGATGTAGTCCGGAAGGCAAGGATCCGTCGACTGCACTGGCTCGGCCACATCGAGCGCATGGATATCAACGCTCCAGCTAAGAGGGTCTTCGACTCCGAGCCTCCTGGTTCGAGAAGAAGAGGAAGACCGAACCTCCGGTATAAACACCAAGTAATCGCGGATGTAAGACATCTTGGTCTTGATAACTAGAAGCAGCCTGCCCGGGACCGTCAAGGATGGAGTGCAGCTATAGCTCAGGCTCAGATCCTCCATGGATCGCAGGCCTGATAAGTAAGTAAGTAAGTATATAACGCCATGTTTATTTTTAACATCCCTGCTAAGCTCGTCAGACTATGCAGGATGATACTAGAAAATGCTCGCTGCTCCATTCGAATCGGTGCAGAACTGACCGATAGCTTCGAAGTCAAAAAAGGGTTTAGACAGGGCGATGCGCTGTCGTGTGATTTCTTCAACATCATATTGGAAATGATCGTGCAAAAATCACTGGCCAATACAAGAGGCACAATCTATTTCAAATCCTCGCAACTCCTTGCATACGCCGACGACATTGACATAATAGGTGGATCGCAGCGAGATGTCAATGAGGCGTTTGCGAGTATTGAGATGGAGGCGGCAAAAATTGGTTTGGCAGTTAATGAGGGCAAGACTAAATATCTGCTGTCATCGAAAAAGGACATTTACCACCGGCGTCTTGGACAGAACGTGCATATTGGCAGATGTAAGTTCGAGGTAGTTAAGGACTTCATATACCTCGGCTCCGCAGTGACTTGGAACAACGACACTAGTTTCGAAATCAAGCGCAGAATTTCTCTTACCAATCGCTGTTTCTTTGGGCTCAAGAGGCAACTGAGAAGTAGAACCCTCTCTCGTACGACCAAGTTGACCTTATATAAGACCTTAATTATCCCGGTCCTGTTATACGGCGCAGAAACATGGACTTTATCTAAAGCGGATGAGGAAATCCTTGGTCGTTTCGAGAGAAAGATTCTGCGTTCGATTTTCGGTCCCATAAACACAGAGGAGGGTTGGAGGAGAAGATTCAATCACGAACTGTACGGGTTGTACAGCGACATGAGTCTAGTCGGGCGTCTACGGATCCAACGCCTAAGATGGCTAGGCCATGTAGAGCGAATGGATACCACAGCTCCAGCCCGTAGAGTCTTTGAATCCAACCCCGAGGGACGAAGAAATAGAGGACGGCCGCACCTAAGGTGGCGCGCACAGGTGGAAAGGGACCTCAACCAACTGGGCGTGCGGCATTGGAAGAGACCAGCGAAAGATCGTGCTAGGTGGAGAGGCATGTTGGTTGAGGCCCAGGTTCACCCCGAACTGTAGCGCCCGTTAAGTAAGTAAATAAGTGTTACTTTCATACAGGGCGGGCCTATGGCATTTTCACTTTCAACTGAAAGGGCGCCCTATGCTAAGAGGGAAAACAAAATTTTTATGATTATTTTGAGAAACACCCTTCCAACGAATATTAAAAGACGATTCTAGACCGAGGTCTTGTAAGTTCAATAAAATTTTATTTTAAGAACACAGGTACCAATTACAGCCTTCTTTCCGTTGCATGAGGAGGACGTAGAAAAATATACGATTTTTGGTCAACGTCATGCTATGAATCACATGAGTTGGCATCCTTCCTAAAAAAAAATAGGACGCTAAGCTCTTAACATCAGGTAGACCACGCATCAACCTCAATATACCCTTAACCTATAAATTACATACATTAACTCGTAAAATAAGATACAAACACTTTACAACTAAACTTATGACTTTTTTGACTAATTACTTGTTACTAATTGCTTTCGATTAGCATAGGTCAAAAGCCGATCACATCAGGTAGCGTTGCGCAGGCTTAGAATTCCTTCTGCTTGCTTCAATATAAAAGGACCAAGACCAACGACACGAAGATCAGTTCTATCAAGGAATTTAGAGAAACATTAGTCGGTACGAGTCTAGTCTATTAAAGAGGGTTGCCCAAAGAGTCTCACAAATTTATTTAAGCAAAACTTGGAAAATGTCCAGAACTCAGAAACATTTACAGAGGATCCAAGGTGGTAAACTTACCAACGAGCCTAAGAACCTTCGTGGATGCGATTACATAAAGTACCAGGCAAAATCACATATTTTCATTCAAGATACTCCACAAAAGCAGCTGCACAAGCTGAACAGAGCCCAACAGTCGACTCCGCCGTCACTTCAGGAGCGGCTGAACGCATACCAGACAAAACAGGATGAACGAACATACCCATATTATGGAAAACTAATTTCTAGAACCGAAGCAAGGAAGGCACAACTTTCAAAAATACAATGGCGTCTTGAACAACACAAGATACCGGCGCAACAGCAACAAAACAAGGTACAAGCTAAGGTGTCCTCCCTTCAACAGCGCTTAGACAGATTTAAGGCAGTTGGAAACAAGTCCAATTATTTAGACTTGATTTAGTCTTTAATTTTTAACTTTGTAACCATTAATAATTTAAATAAAAGTAATAACATAAACAATTGCATCATATCCTCAACATTAGTTACGGGAAGTTAGCGATGGCTTCTGCATGACTTAGGCTCTCTTGGTCAGCTTTATAACCAGAGTGTAAGGAAAAGGATCAGCATCTATGAGAGCACCGTGGCGCAGTGGGTAGTGTGTTGGCCTCTGACGCCGATGACACGGGATCGAATCCCGACACAGCCATGTCATCGAATGTGTTTTTTACGGTGTTTCTCCTCAGTGGGGTTCTGACAAAACCCCCTGTAGTAAAATTGTCATGAAAAGCTTCTCGAAATTCGCCCTTCGGAACCATCAATAAACTGTAGGTCCCTTTCACCTAAGGGAAAATGAAATCACACACAACATGGGTGATTGAGAGAAGCTCGGCTCAGGTTCTTCATGGACTGTAACGCCAACATACATACATACATCCATGTTGACAGCCAGACAGCCATTAAGGCTCTGCAGGCAGCATGGATGGCAAAGGACTAACAAAGGCCTCGTAGGGGTAGCATCTATCCGACGGATGCTGGCCTGCTAAAAGCGAGAAGAGCCACCGCAGTCGAACATCTTGCGGCACTGTTAGTAAGTCCTATCCCCACCTCCTCGTGGTGCCATCTGGAGATTTCCTATGGAAATTGCAGACGGGGAAGGGCGAATGGCGAGCCTCCTCCGCAAAAAAAAAAAAAACAGGATTAGTCGGTTGGGCTACGGCCTAGTAAGCCGTAACCGTAAAAAAAGACACAAACTCCGAAACAACCACAAGCCTCGGATATAACGGACCGGATTAATGTTGACGACCCTTGCAAAAAACGAAAAAAGGACAATGATCTTCGGCTTTGTACGTGGAATGTTAGGTCCCTAAACAGGCCACGTGCAGCCGAACAACTTGCGGACGCCTAGACCGCTATAAAGCGGACATCACCGCCATCCAGGAAATGCGATGGAATGGACAGGGTATAAAGCGGATGAAAAACTGCGATATTTACTACGGCGACTGCTGTAAGGAGAAAGGGGCAACGATTGTTTGGATGCGGATTTGTTGTTCGAGGTGGACTAAGGCAAAAAGTCCTAAGCTTTCGGCATGTGAGCGAACGCCTCATAACAATCCGTATCAAGGCTAAATTTCTTAACATCAGCCTGATCTGCGTCCACGCCCCCACGGAAGACAAGGATGACTTAGCCAAAGATGAGTTCTACGATCTCCTAGACAGAACGTATGCCCAATGTCCCAGCTATGACATCAAAATTGTACTAGGAGACTTGAATGCTAAGCTGGGTAAGGAAAGCATATTTGAACGAGTCATCGACAAACATAGCCTACACGACACCACCTCCGATAACGGACACAGGCTGATTGATCTTGCTACGGGGTGAAATCTCCTTCTAGCGAGTACGCGCTTCCCGCACCTCGATATACACAAAGGCACCTGGCGGTCTTTTGATCAATCGACTACCAACCAGATTGATCACATCGCGATCGACGTCAGACACTCCTCCACTATTCTTGATGTTCGAACCTTCCGAGGGGCTAACATCGACTCGGACCACTATCTTGTTGTAGCCAAGATGCGCTTACGGATATCGCGAACGCAACCGAGTAGAGTAAGAATACAAAGTTATGGCGTCGGAAAGCTACTATCGCCAGAAACCGCCCGTTTTTTACCGATCGCGTCTCCCTTAAGCTCTCCAATACACCTCAATCCTCCACGCTATCAATAGAACAGCAGTGGAGCCATCGCAAACAAGCCCTGAAAAGCACTGCATCCGAAGTTTTGGGTTTCAAGGCTCCACCACGAAGAAATATCTGGTTCGATGACGAGTGCAGGAGGATTCATACAGCGAAGCAGGATGCATATAGGGCCTCGCTGCATAAAAAAAGAACAAGAGCAGCTCGTGAGCTCTACGAGTTAAAAAGAAGGGAGGAGCATAAGCTTCTCAGAAGAAAGAAGAAAGAGCACGAGAAGCGCGCGATTGAGGATTTGGAGAGGTGTTACTGCAGGCGTGACGTTCGAAAGTTTTATCAACAGATAAAGCGAACATGCCAAAGGTTACAAGGCCAGAACGGAAGCCTGCAGGGATGAGAACGGACACCTAGTAGTAGAACCGCAGTCAATGTTGAGAATATGGAAAAACCACTTCTGCAGACTGTATAACGGCGATGTTAGTCAATATACCGCTGTCAGGCAGAATGATCCATTTCTTACCGACGGAGACCGCAGAGAATTCTGTCCCCCTGACCTCGACGAAGTTAAGATTGCCATATCGAAGCTCAAGTCGAATAAAGCTGCTGGCGCAGACGGACTGTCTGCTGAGCTCTTCAAGGCAGCTGGGGATGACCTGGTTGGGAGCATGCACCAGCTCATCCGTAAGATATGGTTAGAGGAAAGCATGCCCGAGGAATGGAGTCTCAGCATCGTATGCCCGATCCACAAGAAAGGAGACCCCTCTGATTGCGCCAACTATAGAGGAATAAGTCTCCTTAACATCGCCTACAAAATCTTCTCTGCCGTTTTGTGTGAACGCCTGAAGCCTTTTGTAAATAAGCTGATAGGTCCTTATCAGTGCGGATTCAGGCCAGGGAAGTCCACCATCGACCAAATCTTCACACTACGGCGGAAAAAACCAATGAATGTCAAGTCGACACTCACCACCTATTTATCGACTTCAAAGCCACATACGACAGCGTAATTAGAGACGAGCTATACAACGCTATGTCTACCTTTGACATACCTGCTAAACTCGTCAGACTATGCAGGATGACCTTGGAGATAGTTTTGATGTCAAAAAAGGACTTAGGCAGGGCGATGCGCTGTCGTGTGATTTCTTCAACATCGTATTGGAAATGATTGGCCAATACAAGAGGAACAATCTATTTCGAATCCTCGCAACTCCTTGCATACGCCGACGATATTGACATAATAGGTAGATCACAGCGAGATGTCGATGAGGAGTTTGCGAGTATTGAGAACGAGGCGGCGAAAGTTGGTCTGGCGGTAAACGAGGGCAAAATATGCTATCATCAAAAAAGGGCGCTCACCACCGACGTCTTGGCCAGAACGTTTGTATTGACAGATATAAGTTCGAGGTAGTTAAGGACTCCGTTTGCCTTGGGTCCGCAGTGACTTGGAACAACGACATCAGTTCCGAAATCAAGAGAGGCTGAGGAAGGGGACCTCAGCCAACTGGGTGTGCGGCAATGGAAAAGGCTAGCGAAAGATCGTGCTAGATGGAGGGGCATGTTGGTTGAGGCCCAGGTTCACCCCGAACTATAGCGCTCACTAAGAAGAAGAAGAAGAAGGCAGCATGGATAAGATCCAAACTCGTCAAACTCTGCTAAGTGAAGTTAGAAGAGATATCCAATGTAAATGAGGTGACTTATTCGTAAATCAAAGAACGATTCTTATAGGACCTTCTGCGAAGAAATCAAGTCTCTGAGTGCGACTAGTAAGTTGATTAAAGTCCTCAAACGGGGAAAACCGACTAGGCTAGATGCACTCAGAAAATCTGATGGTACCTTTACTGAGTCTAAAGTGGAAACTCTTAGTTTACTGTTTGAGACCCATTTCCCGGGAAATCAGATCGACATCGGCTCGTTGCACACTCCTTCAAGGGTAACTGCAACTGAAACGATGAAAACAACTCGGCGTAGCTGGTATATTGCGTCGCGCGTGGTTACGACTGAAGCTATTGAATTTGCTGTGGCATCCTTCGATGGCTTCAAATCGCCGGGCACCGACGGGATATATCCTGTTATGCTGCAAACCTTTTCACTGCTAGTCTAGCACTTGCTCACATACCCATTCCTTGGCGCACAGTGAAAGTGGTCTTTATTCCCAAAATAGTCGTTGAGTGAATTACGAAACGGACGGACGTGTTTTTTACATCGAGTGCCGTGTTTAATATATCTCACCGAAATTACAAGTGACAGAGACACTATTTCTTAGTAAAGAGCCCTTCTGGCTCAGCTCCAATTAAAATCCAGTGATTTTTCTTCTTTTGTTTTTCTTGAAAGTGGAAAAATTTCAACAAAGGACAAAAAAAATAAACAAAGGAAGTATGAGCGTTTTACGCTCGCCTCCCCTCGAGCGTAAATCCAAAAATTCCCTAACTCCCTCTCCCACTCATGTTAAATCAACCAACTCAATAAATTTCGAGCCGGATTTCCCTTCCCTTCCAACCAAAGCTCTTCCTAGACACCAACCTTGTATCACCTCAAAGCCAGTTTCCCAACCAATTCCAATGAACCCGAGCTTCCCATCAAACACAGTAGCGTCTCAAAATAGTGACCTCATACTTATACCTTCCCAACAGAACATGTTAAACCACTACGAGGCTAAAACAAGAACTACAACAAATACCACCACAACCACAACAAAACCAACAACAACCTTCACAACCACAACCACAACGACCACTGGCACTACAACAACCACAACCAGCACTTCTATGCACCCATCAACACCAGAAACATCAACCCTAGTATTTACCAGCATAAAACCCAAACCGTCGATCAGGTATGAGACTATTCCTAATGAACTAAAAAGAAACCGAAACTCCCCAGTACAAACAAACAACAATACCAACAACAAAAAACAAAAAACAGAGACACAAACCAAACTAACGACATACTGGTTAAACGACACAAACAATGACACACAAAATAGATTCTCTATCCTTTCACCCGATGAAGACATCCGAAACCTCCCCTCTACCCCAAATAAGCCCGCTATAGAAAAGCCGCCAAAAGTCACCAAGCCCCCTCCAATATTTGTCCAAGGAGTCAAAACAATAGGTATACTGACAAACGCCCTAAACGAAGTAGCGCAGAACCACTACCTCATGCGGGTCCTTCCAAACGAAGAAGTTAAGATCCAACCAACAGATTCGATGCACTATACATCGATCTTAAGATTACTACAACAAAAGAACACGAGGTACTATACGTACAAACCTAAAGATCAAAGGGGCCTTAAAGTCATCCTAAAAAACATGCACCCCTCCACCGACAAAGAAGCAATAAAAAATGAACTCGCTGAAAAAGGACACACCGTAACGAACATTTACAACCTAACAAGAAAACACACTAGAGAACCTCTACCAATATTCTCTCTAGAACTAGAGAACAAGAAGAACAACAAAGACATATATAACATAAATACACTACTACACTGCCAAATAACCTTTGAACCACCTCACATAAGAAAAGACATACCCCAATGCAGCAACTGCCAAAAATACGGCCATACACGAAATTATTGTACCTCCTCCCCAGTGTGCGTCAAATGCGCAAAAAACCACAAAACTATTGACTGTCCAATAAAAGAAAAAACAAATGACATACGCTGTGCTCTTTGTGGAAGCAACCACACAGCAAACTACAAAGGTTGTGAAATATATAGGTCTCTGAAGCTACAAAGATTTCCACCTCTTAGAAGCAAAGAGATCCCAATAACCAAACCAACTCCTACTCCCCCTACATCTACTATTACTACAAACAATACTACTGCCGTCAATACAACTGCCACTTACGCAGAAGCTGCAAAGTCTGAATCCCAAACACTAACACACACAAAACAAAAACAGCCTGCTCCCCCAACTAACCCACCTACTCCCATAACATTAACAACACCTCAGCAAGCACAATCTTCAAATGACCTTACTGAATTAAAAACAATGATACAACAACTAGTGACACAAATCGCTAACATGATTAACATACTAACAGTACTAATAACCAAACTGAGTAATTAAATACGAAGTTAGACCGACTAAACATCGTTATTTGGAATGCTAACGGACTGCAGCAGCATGTCAACGAATTAAAGCAATTTATCAGAACCAACTCCATAGACATCCTATTGATCTCAGAAACACATTTCACAGACAAAAACTTTTTCAAAATACCCGAATACAATGTGTATCAAACAAATCACCCTGACAACAAAGCTCATGGTGGCACAGCAATCATATAAGACAGACAATCAAATCAATAGACCTTGCAGGTTACAAAGCTGAGCATATCCAAGCAACGACCATACAAATTGAAGATGCATATGGACCACTCACAATTTCAGCACTCTACTGTCCACCTAAGTTTATCATATCGACAGACCAATACAAAAATTACATTAACACACTAGGTAAAAGATTCATCGCAGGAGGCGACTTCAACGCAAAAAACACAGACTGAGGCTCCAGACTAACAAACAGAAAGGGAAGCATCCTTCTAAATGTCCTAAACTCACTTAACGTGCATTTTCATACTGGCCCTCAGATATGAATAAGAAACCCGATCTCATTGACTTCTGTATATACAGAAGTATACCCAGGACAAGATTAACCGCAAAAACTTCCCTTGACCTCTCTTCCGACCATTCTCCAATCATAATCACCTACGAGACCAAAGCTACCACGCTTATTCAAAATACAAGGATTTACAACAAAAGAACTGACTGGCAAACATTTAAGGACATCCTAACAAGAGATCTGCCACTCAGAATCCCCCTAAACTGCCCTGACAACATAGATAGCGCAATAATCTACTTTAACGACACCATAATAAATGCCTTGAGCATCTGTACGCCACAGATAGTCCCATCTGAACGTGACTCATATACTCCCCAATATATCCTAAACAAAATTAGACACAAACGCAATATTCGAAAACTATGGCAAACAAACCGCTCTCCTGAACTAAAGACCAAACTAAATAAGACCATAAAAGAACTTAAGGACATATTACAAGAGCATAAAAACAAACAACTCAACAATTACTTAAAAAACTTGACGCCGACTTTCCAAACGAACTACTCTCTCTGGAAAGCCACAAGAAACTTGAAACAGACAACTTCACACCAACCGCCAATATTAAACGAAAACTAATCCTGGCCGCAACTTTAGCGAACTTCTTTACCAACTGCTTCACAAATGAAAAGGACAACAATTCACAATATTTAAACCTCCAAAATACGAATGAACCAATTCCAATCAAATTGACTACTAAAAATGAAATTGGTTTTCATATTAAGAATAGTCTCAAGCCCAATAAGTGCCCTGGTTACGACATGATAAATGGGAAAATCTTAAAAGAACTACCCGAACACGCAATTATCTATATCAGAAATATATTTAACGCTGTAATTCGATCTAAATACTTCCCAAAACCATGGAAAGTCGCTGAAGTGCACGCCATCCCCAAACCAGGAAAAGACGTAACAAAAGCTAGTAGCTATCGACCCATTTGCCTTTTACCAGTGTTATCGAAACTCCTGGAAAAAATTATACAGAAAAGACTACAACCAATACTTGACAAAAACAACGTTGTACCGAATCACCAATTCGGATTCAGACAACATCACTCGACAATACAACAGACACATAGGGTAATAAATAAAATATCAAACGACTTAGACAATAAAAGGTACTGCTCAGCAGTATTTCTTGACGTATCTAAAGCATTCGACAAAGTCTGGCAC
The DNA here is from genome assembly GCA_951905685.1 of Eumerus sabulonum. Taxonomy (NCBI): domain Eukaryota; kingdom Metazoa; phylum Arthropoda; class Insecta; order Diptera; family Syrphidae; genus Eumerus; species Eumerus sabulonum. The sequence goes on from OX645060.1 coordinate 17,320,776, forward strand.
AAGGGACTACTTTACAAGCTTAATAAAGCCTTACCATTAGACTTTTACTTGCTACTTAAAAGCTATCTTGACCAACGACACTTCTACGTAAAACACAAGGAAGAATATTCTAATTTGCACATAGTTCACGCTGGCGTTCCCCAGGGCAGCGTTCTGGGACCACTACTTTACTTAATATACACTGCAGACATACCCACCCCAACATCGCAACACTCCATGCTAGCAACATTTGCAGACGACACTATCATACTCCAATCTGACAAAGACGTAAACGACGCAAACCTCAAACTACAAAGCCATTTAAATAATACCATAGAGTGGTTCACAAAGTGGGGTATACAAATAAATGAAGAAAAGACTATCCAGGTTATCTACACAACCAGAAAAATTGACAATCCACCTCCTATAACAATTAACAATAAGAATATTAAAACCAACGATCACGCCAAATATCTAGGCATGGTTATTGACAGTAAACTAATATGGAAACAGCACATTCTAGAAAAGAAAAAACAAATAAAAGACAAACTCCGAAAATGCTACTGGATGCTTGGTAAAAATTCTAGATTGACTATAGACAATAAACTTCTGATATACAAAGCTATGATTAAACCTATATGGTCATATGGGCTACAACTATGGGGCACTTCCAAAACCTCAAACATTCAAATAATACAACGTACACAAAACAGAATCTTAAGAACAATTACCAACGCAGAATGGTATGTGCCAAACACGGAAATACATAAAGACCTTCACATAACAACTGTTGCAGACGAAATAAAAATACACTGCGTCAAATACCAAAGTAAGATTTTACAACAAACAAACGACGAGATACGCAATATCCCAAATGACGAACAAACACATATATGAAGACTTAAACGATACAGACCAACAGACCTAATCGAACGGTTTGGGTAAATGCTGGGTACATCACCGAAGTAAAAAAAAAAACAAAAAAAGCATCTGGCGACAACAACGAGCGATAAGGGGCGCTCGGTGTGAACAAAACCCCCAACGCTTCGAGTGGACTAAATCCCACTTGTGCCATCTTCTCCTACACACGAGTAAAAACACAATTGTAAAGGACATTGGTCCTACATTGTACGTATACCCAAAACTAAATTGTAAAAACTTCAACTAAATGTTATCCAAAACAGGTGTTGAATAAAGGGGAACAAAAAAAAAAAAAAAAAAAAAAAATTCCCAAAATAGGAAAAGAGGACTACCAATTAGTCTAACATCCTTCCTGCTGAAAAGCATGGAGAGACTGGTAGAGTTGCACGTGCGCAAAGTTGCCCTTCGGATGCACCCTCTTTCGTAGATGCGACATGCTTACCAGCGCGGAAAATCCTGCGAGACTGCGCTTCAGAACCTAGTTGGGCGAATTGAATGCGCGCTTGAAATGAAAGAGTACGCGCTGGGCATTTTCATCGACATTGAGGGAGCTTTTGATAACGCAACTTTGGACAGCATGTGCAACGCTGCCAAACATCATGGCGTAGATGAATCAATGGTCCTATGGATTAAGGCAGTGCTCATGCACAGGACATTGACCGCTGATGCAGGCCTCGACCAGTGTGTCAAATCTGGCGTAAACAGGGGCTGCCTTCAAGGTGGCGTCCTGTCTCCGCTGTTATGGTGCATGGTGGTCGATTCCCTGCTTGATGCTCTCAATGCCTCTGGAATTCACGCCCAGGCCTATGCGGATGACGTCGCCATTCTTTCTGTCGGCTCATGTTTGGCGACTGTCCGTCGCAAAGCACAGGCGGCGCTAAATGTGATCGATGATTGGTGTACCAGAAATGGGCTGTCAGTCAATCCTCTTAAGACCGATGTCGTTCTCTTTACGAGAAGGAGGAAAAATACCGACATGACTCAGCTGGTACTAGAAGACACTTTCATCCTGATATCCAAGGAGGCTAAGTATCTAGGAGTCATCTTAGATAGCAAGCTTCTTTGGTCAAAACATGTTGAGTCAAAAATCACCAAGGCGCTGTCAGCTTTCTGGCAATGCAAAGGAGCTTTTGGCAAAACATGGGGCTTATCGCCGGCAAAGGTCCTTTGGATGTACACGGCAATGATAAGACCTATAATCTCATATGCATCGGTTGTCTGGTGGAACAGACTAAAACGCAAGCACGTCGTAGCCTCTTTCACCAAACTCCAAACAACGGTTTGTCTCAGCTGCACGGGGGCTTTCCCCAGCACGCCGGGCACTGCTCTAGATGTTATGATGAACCTTCCACCTCTTGGTATATTTATCAGAAGGTGGGCTCTGAAAGCCATGTCTCGTTTGAAGAGAAATGGCTTTTGGTACAACTCGCATAGGAATAACGGTGTGCTTGCGCAAGAATTGTCCTACGACCCCTGACTCATGGACATGCCTTCTGACGCACTGACGCCCTTCAGGATTGGCTATAGCTGAATACTGAACCTGGAAAGGATAGTCTTCGCATTTTCACGGATGGCTCCAGGTCTGGGCGGGGGTCCGGTGCTGGGGTCTTCTATGAGCGCGAAAACATCCGACTGCACTTCTCCTTAGGAAAATATGCGTCTGTCTTCCAATCAGAGATATACGCAATCCTAATGGCCATGCCCTACGTTGTGAAGCACAGGTGGAAGGGGGAAAGCACATGCGTCTGTAGTGACAGCCAAGCTGCACTAAAAGCTGTGTGTAACCTCTTAACTAGCTCCAAATTAGTGCTTGAACTCAAGTCCTTCCTGAACAAAGTTGGCAGACTAAATTCATTAAGGCTTGTATGGGTTCCAGGCCACTCTGTCATTCCCAGGAAATGAGATCTCTGATGAACTCGCCAGAATGGGTTCAGAAGAGAGCTTCTCAGGACCTGAACCCGCTCTAGGTCTACCTGCGTCCACGGTAAATTCCTACATTAACGATTGTGTATTTAATACACACGACCGTAGATGGCGGGACTGTCCAGGGTGCAGGATGACTAAGCGCGTCTGCCCTGATGTCTGCAAAAAATCTGCAGGATTCCTCCTATCTTTAAGGAGAGTCGACTGCAGAAGTCTTGTGCGAGTTATCACGGGCCATTACACTTTTGCCAAGCATCTCTACTTGCTCGGCATCAGTGAGACGCCTACCTGTGCTGCATGTGGCGAATAGGAGGATGATACTGCAGAGCATTTCCTCTGTGATTGACCCGCCTTTGCTCGCGCACGGTGGCGCACCCTTGGAGCCGACGTGGTGTGTGGCGAATCCCATAGCTCTACATCACTGAAGCTCCTTCAAATTTTTCTCCGGAAAACGGAGAAAATACAGTTATGTCAGGTGTTTGCCTAGAGTACAATGGACCAGTGATTGCGTCTGACTGCTCCAGCGGATAGCAGAAGCCTTAAAAAAAAAAAAAAAAAAAACAATTAGGTGACCCTTTGCTGGGTACCTGGTCATATGAATATCTCCGGAAACGACAGGGCGGACGAGCTGGCTAGGGTGGGATCAAGTGCTAACATTGCGCAGATCTCAGCTGAGGCCAAAGCACCACTCAGTGCGCTCTACAGGGAGATAGAGACGGAGCTATTAGTGAAAGCCCATAAGCGATGGTGTCGCTTAGATACATGCGCAACGGCGAGATCGACTTGGCCCGTTGATGAGAAAAGAACGGAAAATCTGCTGAAGTTCAACCGTGGGAATATTCGACTGGCCGTCGGTGCCCTCACCGGGCGCTGCATGCTATCCTACCATGCAGCTCGACTAGGCCAGCCCTACAATGACTTCTGCAGAAGCTGTAGGGACGAAGAGGAAATTGAATCCATTCGTCACCCGCTGTGCGAATGTCCGGCGCTAGCCCAAAAAAGGAATATATTCCTGGGAAGATACTTCCTTTCGGGACTAGAAGAGGTAGGTAATATTGGGCTGAACAGAATACTGGGATTTTTATCCTCGCCTGGCTGGTTCAGCTCGACGGAAAATGTATAGATATCAACGGGTTAAACAAAACAAGTGGGCACAATGGACTCAACGTAGTCTACGTGAGCCTTCACTCTATGTCAATAGGGCACCCTTATACCTAACCTAACCTACCGCTGTCAGGAAGAACGATCCGTTCGTAATGGACGACGATGTAAGAGAATTCTGTCCACCCGACCTAGACGAAGTCAAAATAGCGATATCGAGACTTAAGTCTAATAAAGCCGCGGGCGCAGACGGCCTGTCTGCTAAGCTATTTAAGGCGGCTGGAGATGCGCTGGTAGGGTGCATGCACCATCTCATTTGCAAGGTACGGTCGGTGGAAATCATGCCCGACGAATGGAATCTCAGCATCGTTCGCCCGGTCCATTAGAAAGAAGACCCCTATAACTGCGCCAACTATAGGGGAATAAGTCTCCTTAACATCGCATATAAGATCTTCTCTGCCGTATTGTGTGAACGCCTGAAACCGTTTGTGGATAACCTGATCGGCTCTTATCAGTATGATTTCAGGCCAGGTAAATCCACAATAGACCAAATATTTACGCTACGGCAGATCTTGGAGAATACCCAGGAATAATAAAACGACACTCACCACCTCTTCGTCGATTTCAAGGCTGCATATGACAGCATGTATAGAGATGAGCTATACAAAGCAATTTCTATTTTCAACATCCCTGCCAATTCGGTAATCTGCAGTGTGCTCAGGCGGCCAATGTTGAATATTCTCACGGTATTACCTGGATCGCAGTAATATTCGCCCTGTACTGCGTGAGGGATCTTTCCAGTTAATGAGCAACTCCAGGAGTGTACAGAGTTCTGTCATTCGAGGAGCATACTCGCAAATCGTGTTCCTTTTTCGCGCCATGTCGTCTTTTATCCGAGGCATTTTGCTCTTCCATATCTGGTTTTGTTTTACATGGGTTGGTTGTAGGCCCGCCGCACAACCGCCAGTCTGGTCGGGGTATTTTAGCACTCTCTTGCCTAGGGCGATAGCTGCATACATTTGCTCTCAATGGTTGTTTCAGACGTTATCCAGAAGGCACCGCGAGGAGGCTGTATGTCAACTTGACTCGGGCATTGAAACAGGGAACATCCATGATTTAATAACGAATAAACAGATTCCAAAAAAATATTGATTAACGATGAGCAAAGGAATAGTTTGATGCTGCTTTAACGAAACTTTGGCCATTGATGGGAGATGCCGACTATAGGCATCGATTCGCAAGATGAATGGAATCGGCAACCTTGAGTGTAGCTTTTTAGTATTGAAATTGTTGTTCGAGTTGATTGGTAATGCCTGTTTACCCTCACATTTCTGTGACATTTCATTTTGTCGTCCAGGAATAGAGGAGACCGAGAAAAGGACATTAGTCCAAAAATATTCAACGACTTCTGCTTTTAAAATATGTCTAGCCGGATTTGGGACAATAGTACGAAAAATTATTGAATTATGATAAAGAGACTGTTGCGTAAGGACTTTTAGAGTAAGCCAGCGAGCCAGTGTACATTTCAAGGACCTGCGTGTCCTTTTTTGCCCGCTATAAAATGTTGCCTACAGGCAACTTTAGATACCTTTATGTCCCCGTTTATTGGCATATGACATTTTCAGTTTTTATATGAAATGTGTATGTAGGGATACTTATTTACTTACTTTGATGGCGCTACAGTTCGGGATGAACCAGGGCCTCAACCAACAAGCCTCTCCAGCCGGCCCGATCTTCGGCCAGCCGCTTCCAGTGCCGCACGTCCAGTTGGTTGAGGTCCCCTTCCAACTGTGCGCGCCACCTTAAATGCGGTCGTCCTCTGCTGCGTCGTCCCTCGGGGTTGGAGTCGAAGACTCTTCGGGCCGGAGCGTTGATGTCCATTCGCTCTACATGGCCTAGCCATCTTAGACGTTGGATCCGACGACGTCTAACCAGGCCGATGTCGCTGTACAGCCCGTACAGTTCTTGTTTGAATCTCCTCCTCCATTCTCCGTTTACACAAACGGGACCAAAGATTGCACGCAGAATTTTCCTCTCGAAACGTCCAAGAGCCTCTTCATCCGCTTTTGACAACGTCCAAGCCTCAGCGCCTTAGTTTTTCGAGAGAGGGCTCTACTACTCAATTGCCTCTTGAGCCCGAAGAAGCAGCGATTGGCAAGAGTTATTCTGCGTTTTATCTCAGCGCTGGTGTTGTTGGTGCTTGTCACTACCGAGCCAAGGTAGACGAAGTCCTTGACTACTTCAAAAATATAGCTGCCGAAGATGACGTTCTGACCGAGACGTCGGTGTTGTGCGTCTTTCTTGGATGACAGCATATATTTGGTCTTGTCCCCATTTACCCTTAGACCCACTTTCACCGCTTCTGCTTCAATGCTTGTGAACGCCTCATTGACGTCTCGCTTTGTTCGTCCAATAACGTCATTGTCATCTGCGTAGACAAGCAATTGTGTGGACTTGAAGTAGATCGTACCTCTTGTATTGGCCGCAGAGTCCCGCACGATCTTTTCAAGATTAATGTTGAAGAAATCACATGACAGTGCGTCACCCTGTCTAAAACCCTTTTTAACATCAAAGGGGTCGGTTAGTTCACATCCGACCTTAATGGAGCAGCAAGAGTTCTCCATAGTCATCCTGCACAGTCTGATGCGTTTGGCAGGAATGTTAAAATATGACATGGCTCTGTATAGCTCGTCTCTATAAACACTGTCATACGCGGCTTTAAAGTCGACGAAAAGATGGTGCTTGTCGACCTGGAATTCATGGGTCTTCTCCAAGATCTGCCGTAGTGTAAATATTTGGTCTATCGTGGACTATCCTGGCCTGAAACCACACTGGTAGGAACCTATCAGATTGTCCACGAACGGTTTCAGGCACTTACACAGTACGGCAGAGAGGAATTGTGTACGCGACGTTCAGCAGGCTTATCCCTCTGTAATTGGCGCAGTCATAGGGGTCTCCTTTCTCATGAACCGGGCAAACGATACTGAGATTCCATTCATCGGGCATGGGTTCTTCCGACCATATCTTGCAGATGAGTTTGTGCATGTTCCTGACCAGCTCATCGCCAGCTGCCGTCTGCTCCAGCAGCTTTATAAGACCTAAGTTTCGATATCGCTATCTTAACCTCGTCTTGGTCGGGTGGACGGGATTCTCCTTCGTCTTCGTCCATTGTGAATGGTTCGCTCTGCCTGACGGCGGCATTTTGACTATCATCGCCGTTATACAGTCTGCAGAAGTGGTTCTTCCACAATCTCAGCATCGACTGTGACTCCACTACTAGTTGTCCGTGCTCATCCCTGCAGGCTTCCGCTCTGGCTTTATAGCCGTCATCGTCTTCGATGTCTTCCATGGCGTCCTCCTTGGCCTTCCGGGTAGGGCTTCATGTTATCAGCCGACGTGCTGGTTTGATCGGGTCCCTCTTGCTCGCGCATTTTCTTAACTGCGTATCTATTGTTCTGCATGACGGTTACGACCTTGTATGGTCCAAGAAATTTATTGCTCAGTTTCGAATAGGGCCCAAATTGAGTTCGTCGTATGGCCACAATATCGCCGACTTTATACTGATGAGCTTTCTTCCTGCCTCTATTGTACGTCCCTTTTTGTACCCTTTTTATCTGCTCCGCTGCCATGGCTCGTAACTCTGACCGGTTCTGCATGTAGAAATCGGAAAACTCTCTCTCTCTACCAATTCTTTTAAGCGAATGTCTTCTCTTAACTGCATCTGCCGACCAATCAGCAGGTCAAACGGGGTCATACCAATGCTTCCTACGAAAGATGCATTAATGAACGGCTGAACGAGTGAAACATATTTATACCAAGCGTCGAGCGGATCGGCCAACTTTGTCAAGATTGCAATGATCACTCGGTTTATTCGGTTGCTTTGACGTACCACAGAATCCGAGCATTAGGACGTCTACCTGCCGCTCTAAATGGAAGTATGGAAAGCTTCAACTCCAGCTACAATCTGGATAACATCAAGCCACCGTCGCTCATGGACGAACTCCCAGATTCAATGATAGTTGTTGCCAGTATTCAGTCCGAGGTGATCGATCACAGTCTGAACACAACAATTAGCAACTATGAGACCGTCTACAATGGCTTGGACGACAACACGATCACCTTGCATAGCTGCACGGAGACTCTGCCTAATGATGGTTATGATTCGAATGAGACACCTCTTCAATCTGATTTCAGCTCGGCGGAATCTACGCCAAGAAAACATCGCAATATGAATGGCGTCAAGCGAACACTAACGCCCATGCAGAAGAGGAAACTCCTTCAAAACCTACACAATAGCCGCAGACTTTGCTTTAAACGAGAACTACAATGCCGAACAAAAGGAATTGGACGACGAAGATGAAGTGTTACAAATCGAAATAGAGGAAATAGTCGATCCTGCTGAGAAGAATGAGACAAAGAGTCTTTCGTCGGCACAGAAGAGGAATACAGACCCCGAACGCATCCGCACGCGTACTATCTGATACACCTGTGAGCCGCCGGAGTTGAATAACTGCAATATCCAGCTCACTGGGTCCAGCAACGATCACGGAAGCCTCACCTCGACTGATGACTATTTGGAGGAAATGTCTTCGATTAGGGCAATGACCAAGCAATTCAAGTTCAATGCCTCGCGGCCACTTGAACGGCAAAGAAACTTTTGTCCAAGATGAACCCAAAATCACCGACGTTCCCGTACCTGTTGTCGATATCGCAATCTCCCCAACACGGGCATCCAAGCTCCCGATGAAAAAGTCGATTGCCAGCAAACTTAGGCCGCCCTCGTCGAAACTCGCTCCCACATGTATATATGTATCTCTGTATGTAGAACACAAATAGATATTACATTTGGAGCGCTTTGATCGCGGTAAGCCATTCTTGCATAGACTGCATCTGCCTTTAGAGCCCCATTGAATTCAATGTCCTCGTTCGTCATATCTTATTGGTCTCGTTGGTTCCATTATAAATGAGCTCTTGAGCGATGATGGAGAGCAATCAGATGGTGCTGGCGATGAGTCTCCTGGAGATGATGTGGTTGGCGATTATGGCAATGAAGATGTAGTAAGTGGACTTTTAGGTAGTAGAAGTGTGGTCGATCTCTCTTAGGTGCAGGTGTTGTTTGTGCTGGTTTGGAGGCTCCAAGCATCTCATTAGATGTATGTTTGTTCACATGTTGGCATCACATCCCATGAAGAACCAAAGTCGAGCTTCTCTCAATCCCCCACATTGTGTCTGATTTTGTTTCCCCATAGGTGAAAGGGGCCTTCAGTTTACTGCCGACTCCGAACGGCGTATTTCGAGAAGCCTTTCATGACAATTATACTATTATAACAAAATGATTACACCGATCAGCCAAGACGGTGAGCAGCAGGTATCTACGCGCGCTCAAGACTAAGGCCTTAGAACATCAGCGAGACGATGTGCGACCAGTGGGTAATAGGGGAGGGAGAGGAGGTGCCTATTGACATTGGTCTGCCTGTTGTTTTGGGGGGGGAAGACCGAACGAGGTCGGTTGAAGAAAGAATCTCTATATTTGAAAACGGGCTTCAAAGTGAATTTGTGATCATTCCGAGAGACACGAATATCGAGGGAGAAGTTTTGAAGGGGCGGAATGCAATTGGCTATTTCATCAGAGCACTTATCTCAAGAGGCGATTAAGAAGTAGAGCCCTCTCTCGGAAAACCAAGGTGACACTATATAAGACCTTGATCATCCCGATCATCCCAGTCCTCCTTTACGGCGCAGAGGCTTGGACCTTAACAAAAGCGGATGAAGATGCTCATGGTCGTTCGAGAGGAAAATTCTGCGCACTATCTACGGTCCCGTTTGTTCAAACGGTGTATGGGGGACAAGATTTAACGAAGAACTGTACGGGTTGTACAGCGATGTCGCTGGTATGACGTCTACGGATACAGCGACAAAGGTGGCTAGGCCATGTAGAGCGGATGGAAAATACAGCTCCGACCCGAAGAGTCTTCGAATCCACCCCGCAAGGAAGGTGCGGTGCACACAGGTAGAAGGGGACCTTAACCAACTGGGCGCACGGCACTGGAAACAGCTGCCCAAAGACCATGCCAGCTGGAGATGCTTGTTAGTTGAGGCACAGGTTCACCACGGACTGTAGCGCCACCTAAGTAACTAAGTATTCTTCTTCTTTGGTGGCGTTACAGCCCATGAAGGACCAGAGCCAAGCTTCTCTCAATCACCCATGTTGTCTATGATTTATTTTTCACATAGGTGAAAGGGACCTACAGTTTAGTGCCGATTCCGAGCGGCGTGAGTCGAGAAGCTTTTTCCAGGCAAGTTATACTACGGGGGGTTTTGCCAGTACCCCGCCGAGGAGGGACGCCGCGAAATAAATATTCGATGGCGTTGGTGTTATCGGGATCCGAACTCGCTCATCGTTCGCTAGAGTCCAACACACTAGCCACTGCGCCACGGCCGGCGCCCTAAGTATATACATACATATAAAATAGGCTAGGCTAGATTAGGATTACTTGGTAGTGTAGTAGTAGTAGTGTAGGAGCAGTTCCTCGTCTAATCGGCTAGTAGGCACAATAGATCTATAAAGGCCGCAGTGCCTCATGCTATTTGTTAACACTAACCCACATCTGTGTCCCATTCTACTAGCTTGGATTTGTGATAATAAAGCACCACCTCGAGCCAGTGTGTTTCGCCGACTTTCCAGCGAAGGAAGTTGTTGGCGCACGAAGCAATTTGAGATAGTTAGACCTGCCGCCACCGTGTCATTAGAGCAACGTAGGACGACCAATTTTGAATGGTTGAAACCAATCAGAGAAGATGAATCATTCTCTACCATTGTCGGTGTAGCTCTTACATATCGTCGTTAACAAGCGGAGTGGAGAAAGTGCTTTCAAAATTCGGTCAAGTGGACATAGGTAAACGTATATTGATCGATACGAATATGTATCACTGCTTCTTTTGATTCATGAGGCAATTGAGTAGTGAGCCCTCCACCGAAAAACAAATTTTAGAAGGTATTTCGAATGGGTATCGAAAAGCTTGAGCAAAGACTCGTCTTTTGCGATATGTATATTGTTCAGGCCGCAGTGGTTTGATTTTAACAAGGACCCCTCTATTCGAAAAATTTGGTCAACTGTCACAAGAAAAGTTATGAATGAGCAAGATGCCTCGGATACACGGACGGATACTCGACGACGACAACGCACGAAAAAGGAACACGATTTGCGAGTATGCTCCTGGAATGTCAGAACACTGTACACTTCCGGAGCTGCTCATAAACTAGAAGGAATCCTCACGCAGTACAACGCGGATATTAATGCGGTCCAGCAAATACGCTGGATAGGAAACGGTATGATTAGGAAGAAACATTGCGACATTTATTACAGCTGTCACAAAAGGTTGCACTTACTGGGATGCGGATTTGTCGTGGGAAAGCGGTCAAGGTCGAAGGTCATCGACTTTAACCGTATAAGTGATCGCCTGGCTGTGATCCGCATCAGACGCAGATTTTATAACATCAGCCTTATGTGTGCACACGCCCCTACCGACGAGGCTGAAGACCCTATCAAGGAGGACTTCTATGACCTCCTGGACAACACCTATGGAGCTTGCCCGGAGTACGATGTTAAAATCGTGCTCGGGGACTTCAACGCCAAAATCGGTAAGGAAAACACCCTTGGCGGAGTGATCGGAAAGCACAGCCTCCACGATACAACAACAGATAACGGCTTCCGACTCGCTGACTTTGCGACAGCTCGTAATGCGGTGATAAGTAGCACAAGATTCCCTCGCAAGCGAATCTACACAGCAACCTGGCGATCTCCGGACGGTCGAACCGCCAACCAAATCGACCATGTGCTCATTGACGCAAGGCACTCGTCAAACATCCTGGATGTGTGCACATTCAGTGGGGCAAATGTCAACTCTGACCACTTCCTCGTAGCAGCAAGATTCAGAGCTCGACTGTCCAATGTCAGAAAGCTGCACCAGCCCATCAGGAGGAGGTTTGACATTGGGCGCCTGAGCACACCGGAGGTTACCAGAGTCTACAGGGAGCAGCTGAGTAAAAGACTCTACGGTATGCCTATGTCGAACACAAATGCCAATAATATGTGGCTGCATTGCCGCTCAGCCATTCAGGAAGAAGCCGAAACCACCTTAGAGTACCTACCACCCCCGACTAGAAACCCGAGGTATGATGGCGAGTTTGAGCAGAAAAAGGCAGCAACCGACAAGGCGTACCAAAAGGCGCTGCAGAGGAAGCCCAGGGCAGCGCAAGAAGAGTACCGAGCCAGAAGAAGCGAGGAGAAAAAAACTACTGCGACAAAAGAAAAGAATCTTCGCAGCCTCCCAGCTCAAGGATATCGAGGAGTCTAGGGATAAACATAAAACACGAACCTTTTACAAGAAAGCCAAAGGCCTTGCAGGAGGCTTCAAAAAGGGCACCCAGGCTCTTCGAAACCGCGAGGGTAACCTTGTCACCGACCCGCAGGGAATAGTGGATGTATTTAAGCAGCATTTCCAGCAGCTGCTTAAGGAGGTTGACCAAGAGAGAGTGGTAGGGACCAAAGAAATCCAAACTCCAGCCGCTGAAGTAGTCCTCCCGCCCAGCATCGAAGAAGTCGACACAGCTATTCAGAAGCTGAAGAACAACAAGGCCGCAGGCTCAGATGAGTTGCCATTAGAGCTCTTCAAGGCTGGCGGCGATGTTCTGGTAGGGAGCATGCACCAGATCATCTGCAGAATTTGGGAAGATGAAAGCATGCCCGACGACTGGAATACCAGCTCTATATGCCCCATCCACAAAAAAAGGCGATCCTACCTCTTGCAAGAACTATAGAGGTATATCCCTGCTCAGTGTCGCCTCCAAGATCCTGTCCAGCGTATTGTGTGAACGTCTAAAACCATTTTGCACCGCACTAATCGGCAGCTACCAGTGCGGCTTCCGGCCCGGCAAATCAACTATAGACCAAATTTTCACACTTCGACAAATCCTGGAAAAGACCAACGAGTTTCGAATCGATACACGCCATCTTTTCATCGATTTTAAAGCCGCATACGACAGCATTCATCGCAAAAATTGTTTGATGCGATGGCCGAATTCGAGATCCCAGGAAAACCGATCCGGCTGTGTACGCGATGCATTGTATAGTTCGGTTCTAGGCCCTCTGAACCGTTCGAAACATGCACCGGATATCGTCAAGGAGATGCGCTGTCGTGTGACTTCTTCAATTTGGTGCTGGAGGAGATAGTGAGAGGGGCAGGCGTCAACAGGGAAGCCACTATCTTCTACAAGTCTGCCCAGAGTTTGTCTGAAAGTCAACGAGGCTAAGACAAGGTACATGCTGTCTAACAAAAACCGATCCGTCACTCACCACCTATGACAAAACACAACGATCGTCAGCTATAATCCGAGGTAGTTAAGTAGCTTGTATACCTCGGGGCAAACGCGAATTCCACAAACGACACCACAGTGAAGATCTGACATAGAATTGCCCTTGGCAATCGATGCCACTTTGGTTTGTCCAAACAGCTTGGGTCAAAACTCCTCACTCGAAGAACCAAAGTTGCCAGTGCTCACGGACGATCTACCAAGTCAGTATAAGAAGACTTTTACTTACTTACTTACTTATCAGGCTAGCGATCCAAGGAGGATCTGAGCCTGAGCTATAGCTGCCTTCCATCCTTGACGGTCCCGGGCACTCTGCTTACAGTTATCAAGACCAAGATGTCTTACATCCGCGATTACTTGGTCTTTATACCGCAGGTTCGGTATTCCTCTTCTTCTCGAACCAGGAGGCTCTGAGTCGAAGACCCTCTTAGCTGGAGCGTTGATGTCCATACGCTCGATGTGGCCGAGCCAGTGTAGTCGACGGATCTTTGCCTTTCGGATTACATCCACATCTTTGTACAGCTCGTAGCGTTCGCGGTTATGTCTTCTTCTCCATTCACCTTCCTCACAGACAGGACCAAATATCCAGCGAAAGAACCCAAAATCAGCTCCGCTGTCCTGCTTATCATCCACCGCGTATTTTTTAGCATGCTGCTTAAATACATCAACTATTCCCTGCGGGTCGGTGACAAGGTTACCCTCGCAGTTTCGAAGAGCCTGGGTGCCCTTTTTGAAGCCTCCTTCAAGGCCTTTGGCTTTCTCGTAAAAGGCTCGTGTTTTATGTTTATCCCTAGACTCCTCGATATCCCTGAGCTGGGAGGCTGCGAAGATTCTTTTCTTTTGTCGCAGTAGTTTTTTCTCCTCGCTTCTTCTGGCTCGGTACTCTTCTTGCGCTGCCCTGGTTTTCCTCTGCGGCGCCTTTTGGTACGCCTCGTCGGTTGCTGCCTTTTTCTGCTTACACTCGCCATCATATCACGGGTTTCTAGTCGGGGGTGGTAGTACTCTTAGGTGGTTTCGGCTTCTTCCTGAATGGCTGAGCGGCAATGCAGCCACATATTATTGGCATTTGTGTTCGACGTAGGCATACCGTAGAGTCTTTTCCTCAGCTGCTCCCTGTAGACTCTGGTTACCTCCGGTGTGCTCAGGCGCCCAATGTCGAACCTCCTCCTGATGGGCTGGTGCAGCTTTCTGACATTGGACAGTCGAGCTCTGAATCTTGCTGCTACGAGGAAGTGGTCAGAGTCGACATTTGCCCCTCTGATTGTTCGCACATCCAGGATGTTTGACGAGTGCCTTGCGCTATTGAGCACATGGTCGAATTGGTTGGCGGTTCGACCGTCCGGAGATCGTCAGGTTGCTGTGTGGATTCGCTTACTGGGGAATCTTGTTCAACTTATCACCGCATTACGAGCTGTCGCAAAGCCTGTCAGTCAGAAGCCGTTATCTGTTGTTGTATCGTGGAGGCTGTGATTTCCCATCACTCCGTCAAGGGTGTTTTCCTTACCGATTTTGGCGTTGAAGTCCCCGAGCACGATTTTAACATCGTACTCCGGACAAGCTCCATAGGCGTTGTCCAGGAGGTCATAGAAGTCCTCCTTGATAGGGTCTTCAGCCTCGTCGGTAGAGGCTGTGCACATATAAGGCTGATGTTATAAAATCTGTCTCTGATGCGGATCACAGCCAGGCGATCACTCATAGGCTTAAATTCGTTGACCTTCGACCTTAACCGCTTTCCCACGACAAATCCGCATCCCAGTAAGTGCAACCTTTTGTGATAGCTGTAATAAATGTCGCAATGTTTCTTCCTAATCATACCGTTTCCTATCCAGCGTATTTCCTGGACCGCAGTAATATCCGCCTTGTACTGCGTGAGGATTCCTTCTAGTTTATGAGCAGCTCCGGGAGTGTACAGGGTTCTGACATTCCAGGAGTATCCGTCCGTGTATCCGAGGCATCTTGCTCATTCATAACTTTTATGTTTTTTACGTGGGCGGATTGTTAGCCCGCCGCACAACCGCCATTCTGGTCGGGGTTTTTTTCGCTGCATACGTTTGTTCACCTCCCAACGGTTGTTGAAGAGGCTATCCAGAGGGCGCCGCGAGGAGGCCGTATGTCAACTTGACCCGGGCATATAAACAAGGATCGTTTATGGCATCTCGCCAGGTCGAGAGCGATCAACAACTTTACCCTGTATGTCCGAATCCATGCCAGGACTTTTACCGTGCAATATTAAGATTCCATGGAAATGTTCAAATGCTCATGTGGCACGAAACGAAAGGAAGGGAAATCCGGAACCCTCATGGGTAAGCTACTCGTGCTGTGGTTAATGACGGATTCCTGACAAGAACAAAGTCTTTCGAATAATTATTCAGTCTGTTAATGATCATTGCTGAAAGAACCCTAAGAAAGTCATTGTCACCACCATTGCAGAAAGGATATTTCACTTCGTCCTGCGAATAAACCACCAAATCACTCACAGGACTTTAGTCAGCAACAGATGCATATGTGGACCTTCTTTATTGTATCTCTACTCTTCTGTAGACGAAGTAAAAATGCGACAAATAAGAAAAGAAAACATTTTTCTTTGCTTAAGGAAAGAATTACCTTCTGTACACGAGATTTGCGTAATTCGGTCCTTCTTCCTGGTAAACACGTCCACTTCTTTCACACAAACACACTCGAGCAATCGAAATCAATTCGTACAACTTCGATACCTCAAATCACTTCCACACCCACACTCTTGCACAAAGTTCAAATCATTCGGAACGTCCTTGCACAGAGACAACTCCCCCGGCATGCCCAACATTCATTCACATTTTCCACCCGCACAATAGCCAATGCCGGATTCCATTTCCTCCACCCGCTAGTGGGTGTACATTCCATGACAGAACGTTGGCAACTCTACTCGACAGCATTGTTACTACGACTATAAAGGATACAAGGATGCTTTGTGAATGAGCATTTGCTAAGAAACCAGTCAGTTGAATGCTGGGCTCTGCTGCGAAAGGGAGATTGTCCTGAATTGTCTACCAGAGATCGTCCTACTTGCCGGTTCTATTAGTCATTTCTGCATCAGTCGAGATTCGACGTTCGTATCTGTACGTATATATGTACATATATACGCAGCACATGGCGTAAATCGAGCTATTAATTCCGTATCGGGAGACAAATGAATCGCGCCGGCTTTAATTGTCGCTCGAGTTTCATTCGAAGAATCGTTACCGTGAGTTAATCTGTCGCGAGCTAGTGTAGTGAAAGGAATAAGGGAAGACATACGCTCGGTTTAAAGGATAATGAGTGCCGTTAGAATGTGATTAGATCACGAGACGCGAGTTTAAGGATAAGCGTGCTGTCTTAACCCAACTGCGTTCTCTTTGATATTCCAAACTATGGTCGAGTAGGATTACACGCTCCGTAATGGTATACAAGCGTAGCATTTTGACCGGCGGCGGTATCCTTTTCATCGTGATATTCATCTCAGCACTAACGTTCTACTTTAGTTTGGGTGAGTTTGATAGTGCGACGTGTGTGGGTGACTGCATGCGGATTACGAGTACGATTTGCATGCAAGGAAGCCTCTGTGCAGAAGATAAATGAAGATAAAGTTATTTCGAGAAACAGTGAAAGAAAGGATGCAAATGCCAAGGAAGAGGATAGTCAGGACGATACGTAACGTACTCGTAGTAGTGAGCGAAGACGATAGTGAAAGCAAAAGTAAAAGTGTTTTGTGCAAGGATTACTCGTGGGTCATTGCAATTTGTCAGGACATAAAGTTTTAATGTTCCTCTTCTATATCGTGGACAAGGACGGGTCGAGCATGGGACGGGGACGACGGGGGCGTGTAATTGAAAATAGAGCTGCCGAATAGTGAACGATTAGTTTGTGATGGTGGGAGTTTGCCAAAGGAGTTGTCAGCAGTTGTTATAATGGAGTTGGATAGTTTATTAATGGACTATTGGGTGTTGATTACATTACATCGGCGAGGATGTTACAGAGTTTTGTTTTGTTGGTTGGGCAATTAAGCAGAGTGTGGATGGTGTAGTACGAAGTAGTAGAGAAATTGGAAGACCTGCTGGCGAAACAAATGATTCATTCATTTTTTTTTTTGAGTTAGTGAAGCGATTAAATAGGCTATTCAAGGTTTATGACGATTAATGTCTTATCACGAAATAAATGCCAAAGGGATTTGGTGTAGATTTTCTGACCTTTTGTTAAATTCAGCATTTAACTCGACAATTTTTGTTCCCTAAAAGGAACATAGTTGTTTGATGGGGTGAAATAGTTCTAGATAGAGTCCAATAAGGCGTATTGAACCTTCGTAAGGATAGGTAGGATTGAACATATTTGTGTGTCTATTGATCTGCATGTATCCGGTAATACCGAAAAAATCAAATTGTTTATATTTGTATCATACATTCCTCCTAATTCTGATATGTCACTCTTTTTTCTTCGTCTTCTTAGTGGGCGCTACAGCTCGGGGTGAACCTGGGCCTCAACCAACATGCCCCTCTATCTAGCACGATCTTTCGCTAGCCTTTTCCATTGCCGCACACCCAGTTGGCTGAGGTCCCCTTCCACCTGTGTGCGCCATCTTAAATGCGGCCGTCCTCTGCTTCTTCGTCCCTCGAGGTTGGATTCAAAGACTCTCCGGGCTGGAGCTTTGGTGTCCATTCGCTCCACATGGCCCAGCTATCTTAGGCGATGAATCCGTAGACGCCTGACTAGGCTCATGTCGCTGTACAGCCTGTAAAGTCAGCGGTTGAATCTCCTCCTCCATCCCCCGTCTGCGTTTTTAGGCCCAAAAATCGCGCGCAAAATCTTTCTCTCGAACCGACCAAGGGCCTCCTCATCCGCTTTTGATAGTGCCCATGCTTCTGCGCCGTACAACAGGACCGGGATGATAAGGGTCTTATATAGAGTCAACTTTGTCGTTCGGGAGAGGGCTCTATTACTCAGTTGCCTCCTGAGCCCAAAGAAACAGCGATTGGCAAGAGTGATTCTGCGTTTGATTTCGGAACTGATGTCGTTGTTCCAGGCCTTAACTACCTCGAACTTATATCTGCCAATACAAACGTTCTGGCTAAGACGTCGGTGGTGAGCGTCCTTTTCTTGATGACAGCATATTGCCCTCGTTTACCGCCAAACCAATTTTCGCCGCCTCCATCTCAATACTCGCAAACGCCTCATTGACATCTCGCTGTGATCTACCTATTATGTCAATATCGTCGGCGTATGCAAGGAGTTGCGAGGATTCAAAATAGATTGTGCCTCTTGTATTGGCCAGTGATTTTTGCACAATCATTTCCAATATGATGTTGAAGAAATCACACGACAGCGCATCGCCCTGCCTAAATCCTTTTTTGACATCAAAACTATCGGTAAGGTGTTCACAGATTCGGATGGAGCAGCGAGCATTCTCCAAAGTCATCCTTTTTTTTTTAATTTGCGCGCACTCAAGGTCTAATAACCTTATTATGTCGGCGACACAGTGCGGGCAGAGGGTAGAGAGGAAGAGGAATGGAGGAGATGCCGATGGACATTGATCTTAAATGCTTGCATGTTGCATTTAGGGGGGAAAACCGAATCCGGCAGGGAGTTCCAGATTCGCGTAGTTCGGTTAATGAAAAATTCTCTATATTTGACAGTACGTCCGAAAGCGGGCTTCAGAGTATATTGGTGAGCATTCCTAGAGAGACGTGTATTGCGGGAGGAATGTTGAAGGGGCGGAATGTAACTGGCTATTTCGTCAGAGCATTTTTGGTGGTAGTAACGATAAAACAGGGAGAGGCAGGTAACATTCCTGCGGTGTTCCAGCGAGTCTAATGTTTTGGTAATGCTGGAGTCACCTATCAGTTTTATGGCTCGTTGCTCGTTATGGTAGGTGCAATGAGGTCTTGGAAGCACCGGACCAGACATGAGCGTTAAACTCTAATTTGGGGCGAATGAACGCCTTATAGATTGTAGCCAGGTCTAAGGGTGAGAAATATTTCTTGCATCTGTATTAGAAGCCTAGGCATTTCGAGGCATTCTTGGCGACACTGAATATATGGTCGCTCCAATTAAGATTGTGAGCAACACTCATACCCAGGATAGAAAGCTTTTCAGTTTCTGAGATGCAAGTGCCATTCATGGATAATGGCTGCGGGCTAGTTATACGCTTTAACGACAAGAGACAGCATTGTGTTTTGGAAGCATTAAATTCCACTCTATTGTTTTTACCCCATTGGATGATGCCGTCGATATCGGAATTTAATGAGCTTAACATACGCTGCCGCTCATTATCTACAACCGAAGTGCAGGGTCGTAAACTGGTGAACGAATATGAGAAGCTGAGGGTACTGTCGTCAGCGAAGGAGTGAATTGGATTAGAAGTAACAGACAAGAGATCATTTATAAAAATAAGAAAGAGTGTCGGAGACAAAACGGAGCCCTGGGGAACACCGGCATTTACAAAGTGAGTATCAGACTTGAATCCGTCCAAAACAACTTGAATTGAACGCTTCGAAAGGTAGCTTCTAATCCATTGAAAGAGAGACTCATCGATCCCAAAGGCACGCATTTTCGACAAAAGGGCTTCATGTCAAATGCTTTCGAAATATCCAGTGCAACAATTATGCTTTCACCTGCTTGGTGAAGCGAGTGATTCCACAGCGAGATATGCCATCATATCACCAGTGGATCTGTTGCTGCGGAAACCGTATTGGCGGTCATTGAGGAGTTTCCGTGATTCAAGATATTCCATAAACTGACGGTTAATCAGCGTTTCCATGACCTTGGAAAGAAGGGACGTTAGTGCAATGGGTCGGTAGTTGGAGGGAGAAGATGATTCGTCTTTTTTGGGTATAGGCTGGACAATTGCTGTTTCCACCTACTCGGAAAGAGCCCAGAGGTGTAGGAAAGGTGAAAAAGCTTACGCAGTGGTTTTGTCAGCGTAGAAGAACACCTCTTCAGAACTATTGGGGCAATACCATCTGGACCAGCGGATTTGTGTATGTCGAGGTCTTTAAGAACCCTTGCGACTGTACGAGTGCGGAAGTGGATTAGTCCCATGGTGGAATTGACGCACTCTAGTACAGGCGGAGACAAAGTACAGGCTGGCAGCTGAGAACTGGTTGCGAAACGGGCATAGTCTGTCGAGTCTAGTATCTTTGTACAATTCTTTAATTCGCTCCATTTTGGAATATGGGTGCATCGTTTGGAATCCCTTATACAGGAATGCCGAACCACGCATTGAGAAAATACAAAAGCGACCTACAAAGTTTGCTCTCCGCAATTTAAATTGGAATTCTGGTGTGCCTTCGTATAAAGCAAGGTGTGCACATTTAGGACTAAAGTCACTGACCCAAAGGAGAGTCTATTACTCCGTCCTTTTTGCACATGACATAAAAACAGGTTATATTGATTCCTCGTCCTTATTGTCATTACTTCAAATATGTGCACCTAGTCGCATTCTTCGTCCTAGGGAACAGATTTTCCTATCCGTACCTCATTTTAGAACCAATTATCTTGGAAATGATCCTATTACTACGGGATGCATTAAAGGGATGGTTTATCCCTTGGTTTCAACAGTAGAGTATCATGTAAAAATACTATCATGATGTCTTTATAGGTTTTTAGTTTTAGATATATCTCAGTTCTTGTAATTTGTATCTTTATCTTTAAACCATTTTTATCGTAGTCTAAATCTTGATTGTACAAGTAAGACGAAATAAATAAATAAATTTTCTACGTTGGGTAAGTGAAAACTTTTTTCAACATCAAGTATCCTATTTGAATTCGCATTAGTAGGTTCGGCAAGTCTTACCCTTTAAAACGATGAATATGCGGGATATTGTTCAGAACTTAGGGGTGTCTTAAATAACAATAAGTCGTTATCTATCTCTAATAGGAAAAGTAAAAAGTGGGTGTCCCATGAACTGAAAGAGACACAAAAACTACGCCGCTAAGAAATCTGTGCATCATTGAGCTAAAGATACCAAAATGAGTGGTTTTTGCACCAACATATAATGAGGTGAAGAAAAGTGGATTTTGTGACAACACAAGAAGGACACCAAAATCCACCCTTAAACTACATACATATGTATATATATAGGTCTTCACCCAGAAATGGTTATGGTGACATGTTTCATTTCCTCCATCAAGGAAACGATAAACGTCATCATATGTTGTGAAGAAATCATCACAAGTTCATACGAAATTGGTTAAAAAACAACTTACGTTGGCAAATAGTTTTCCTGTGCACCATACATCAACCTTCTCCCGAAGTTGACTTGGAATGACCGTTTTCGTTCCTCTTACCAAAATAATTTGAACTCCGAGCTTCAGAGTCTGAGGGATCAAAATATAACACCCAACATCGACGTTCTAACCCAAATTATTAAAAGTTCTGTGCCGATAAGCGCTAATACAAGACGTTTTTTAGTACGAAAGCAGATGTGGTTTGATAGTGACTGTCTGAAAGCAAGAAAAAGGTCATTTGCTCTACTAAGACACCTTAGGAAAGAAAATTCCAACTGCTCCAAAGAACTCTATGCAGAAGCAAAGAAATACTTCAAACGCCTTTGTCTTGAAAAACGGAAGCAATACAACCAAGAAATCATCGCAGTTCTTAACTCGTCAAAGTCTGCAGGTGAATACTGGAAAGCGGCTAAATTTGTAGCGGGGAGAACCAACATGATCTCGGCGACTTTGCAAGTGTCAGAGCTGAGGGAGCATTTTAGAAATCTACTCAACTCTCCCCAGTTTTCCCCGTTACCGCAATATGCAGCGCCATTCTTTGCGGACGAACTCTTGGATGCACCATTTACGTTCTCCGAAGTAAGAAGTATAGTTGATGCCTCTAAAGCAAAGAAAGCTCCAGGTGATGATCGGATCCCTTTTGAATTCTACAAGAACAGTTCTACTGACTTTCTCGCTGCACTTACAAGAGAATTTAATAGAATATTTGAAACAGCCAGTGTGCCAGATAGTTTTAAAAGGACGATATTCTTCTCACTGCATAAAAAAGGCGAGCTGGATAATCCTGCTAACTACAGAGGTATTAGGTTAGGTTAGGTATATGGGTGCCCTATTGACGTAAAGTCAAGGCTCACGCAGACTACGTTGAGTCCATTGTGCCCACCTGTTTTGTTTAACCCGTTGATACCTATTCATTTACCGTCGAGCTGAACCAACCAGACGAGGATAAAAATCCCAGTATTCTGTTCAGCCCGATATTACCTACCTCTTCTAGTCCCGAAAGGAAGTATCTTCCCAGGAAGATATTCCTTTTTTGGGCTAGCGCCGGGCATTCGCACAGCAGGTGACGAACGTACTCAATTTCCTCTTCGTCCCTGCAGCTTCTGCAGAAGTCATTGTAGGGCTGGCCTAGTCGAGCTGCATGATAGGATAGCATGCAGTGCCCGGTGAGGGCACCGACTGCCAGTCGAATGTTCCCACGATTGAACTTCAGCAGATTTTTCGTTCTTTTCTTATCATAGACGGGCCAAGTCGATTTCGCCGTTGCGCATGTATCTAAGCGACACCAGCGCTTATTGGCTTTCACCAATAGCTCCGTCTGTATCTCCCTGTAGAGCGCACTGAGTGGTGCTTTGGCCTCAGCTGAGATCTGCGCAATGTTAGTACCTGATCCCACCCTAGCCAACTCGTCCGCCCTCTCGTTTCCGGAGATATTCATGTGACCAGGTACCCAGCAAAGGGTCACCTCATTTACATTGGATATCTCTTCTAACTTCTCCTTGCAGAGTTTGACGAGTTTGGATCTTATCCATGCTGCCTGCAGAGCCTTAATGGCTGCCTGGCTGTCAACATAGATGCTGATCCTTTTTCCTGTAATATTCTCTTTGCTGATCAGGTCCGCCGCCTGCTTGATAGCGAAGACCTCAGCTTGGAAGACACTGCATCCATCATCGAGCCTGTAGGAGCGATGCATATCCCGAGACTCAAAGTAGACTCCGGCACCTGTGCCAACATCCATTTTGGATCCGTCGGTGTAGAGTGCCAGTTCACTTTCCGTGCGTACCAAATCACCGGTCCATTCCTCCCTGGTGGGAATTCTAATAGAGAATCTCCTCTCCCAGGAAGGAAGTCGGGTGACATAGTCCGTTACGGTTCCGAATCTCGAGACGGCCCATCGATCCAAGACTGATGCATGTCCGTGAGGACTCCTTTTCCAGAGACCCGATTCCTGTAATCTTAGCGCAGTTCTGGTTGCGGCGCTCTCGCAGTACAAGTCCAGGGGTGGGAGGTTCAGCATGACTTCAAGGGCCGCCGTTGGTGTGGACTTCATAGATCCCGTCACCGCCAGACAGCCAGCCCTTTGAACCTTTGACACACTCTGAAGATGACACTTTTTCTCAAGCGCCTTCCACCAGACAACCGAGCCATAGACTAGGATATGTCTCACTACCGCAGTGTACAACCAATGTACTAACCTCGGTTTGAGGCCCCATGTCTTTCCAAAGGCTACCTTGCACGAATATAGTGCCACATAGGCCTTTTTGATTCTTTCCTCAATATTTTCTCTCCAACTAAGTTTGGAGTCCAGGATTATGCCCAGATATTTCGCAGATTTTCCAGGGATCAGATCTATACCATTCATACGGGGGTAGGTGTATCTTGGTACAGATCTTTTCTTTGTAAAGAGTACTACCTCTGTTTTCGCCGAATTTACTCCCAGACCTCGCCCCTGCGTAAATTTTCCAGAGACCAAAATGGCAATGTCATCGGCGTAGGCCGTAACATTAAAACCCTCCGTCTCCAGAATCTTGGCCATTCCGTCGACCACAAGGAGCCATAGGAGGGGTGACAGAACGCCACCTTGTGGTGTACCTTTATTTACCCTCACCCTTCCGCACGCTCTCCCTATCGTCGAATTTACTATACGAGTACCCAGCATTTGCCCAATCCAACTGCATACACCCGGGTTTATTTGGGCCATATGAAGGCTGGACACTATTGCCTCGGTACTAACGTTATTAAAGGCACCCTCAATGTCCAGGAAGGCACCTAGAGTGAATTCCTTGATACTGAGCGATTTTTCTATCGTAGAGACTTCCCTATGCAGAGCAGTATCCACCGATTTTCCCCTTATGTACGCATTATATGATTGTGACAGATAACCGTCCCCAATCTCTTCCCTTACGTACAAATCTATTATTCGTTCCAGCCCTTTCATCAGGAAGGACGACAGACTGATAGGCCTGAAGTCCTTTGCAGTAGTATGGTTGACTTTACCCGACTTGGGTATGAAAACCACCCTAACTTCCCTCCACGCTTGAGGAACATAACCCATCCTGAGGCACCAGGAGTAGATGCGCTTCAGCCATGGAAGACCGACTTCGCATGACTCCTGCAACATGATCGGAAAGATCCCATCCATTCCCGGTGCCTTGTAGGGGTCAAAAGATTTGATTGCCCACAGGATCTTATTCTCCGTAACAATCTTATCGACTGTCTCATGTTCAATACATTCCCTTGGCAACGCGTCCGCCGAATTGAAGATTCCTGCATCCTCGCAGCCAGGAAAATGACATTTCAGTAGTGAATCAAGCACGCTCTCGTTTGAGTCTGTCCAGCTACCATCAGATCTCTTTATAGAAGACATCTGTGTGGGAGCTTTTGCAAGGACCTTCCTCAGACGAGCTGCACCCGTACATGATTCAATAGAGCCGCAGAAGCTTCTCCAAGAGTCCTTCTTGGCGAATCTAATTTCTTTTTTGAGTCGCTTAACACTATCTCTATAGGTTGACCATTCAATGGCCCCATATTTTGCCAGGTTCCAACTGAGCCTAGAGATACGAAGCCGCTCCGCTATTTTAGCATTCCACCATGGTGGGTGGTTTCTTTTACTGGGTCGTCTGTTAGGACATGCCTTCTCAAATGACCGATTTAGCTTGCTGGTAATGTTTAGTACCATCTCATCGAGGTATTTCCTTTTTAAACACGTCGCTTAAACTATTCAGTGCTACCATTTTTAAGAGGCTTACGCAATGGATAGCAAACAAAAAAATGTTGAATGAATATCAGGTAGGCTTCAGGAAGCATTATTCAACATTGGATCACATCTTTACCCTTACCAGCATTGCGGAGTTTTTTAAGAAAAATCGTAAAAAGCTATATGTTTTCTTTGTTGACTTCAGTGAAGCTTTTGATTCCATAGCACGGGAAGCTCTCTTCTACAAGCTGTACAATCTAGGTTTGTCAAGCAAAGTAATAAACGTACTGAAAGCGATGTATAGAAATAATGTGGCGTATGTTTGGAATGGAGAGTTTGTTTCGGAAGAATTTGAACGCAAATGGGAGTTAAGCAAGGATGCATCTAAAGCACTTTACTTTTCATCTTATTTATAAATGATATAGTCGATGAAGTAGGAGGAGGGGTTGAGCTTGGTGGTGTGAGGATACCTGCTCTAAAGTTTGCAGATGATTTAGTGTTCCTGTCGGAGTCGATAGAAGGGATGCAGCTCGTGATGAACCGTCTTGAAAACTACTGCAATCAATGGAACCTGACAGGCAATCTATCGAAATCAAAGGTGATGATTTTTAGGAATGGCGGTGGAAGATACTCTCGCAACTAAAAGTGGTACTATCGGGGCGAAAGCGTTGAAATAGTGAAAGAGTATAAGTATCTAGGCATGATAAAAAGGCATTTTGTGTGCCAACTAGCAGCAGCTAAAAGAGCTATTTCATCAGTTTGGGGGCGTTGCATCGGTAATAAGTATATCGACCACACATCGAAAATTAATCTGTTTCGCGCAACTGCTTCGTCTATTCTGCTGTACGGGGCCCAAATTTGGGGTCATTCCTTTTTCGAGGAAGTAGAGAAATTCCTTAGATACTTTCTGAAGCGAATTTTTCGGCTCCCAATATGTACACCAAACTATATGCTACATCTTGAAACTGGAGTCCCATCCCTTTTTCTAAATACTCTTAAGCTGCACGCCGACTATATTATGAAAGTAGCGGAGATGGAAGAAAGCAGATTGCCGAGGATTGTACTGAAACACATAATATCGTCAAGAGGGCCACTGTTTTTAAAGTGGAAGGAGTTGGCAGCAAATTATGGCGTAGATCTAAATATTTCTGTTGATATGCAACTCCCATCGGTAAAATCCACGTTCACCAATGTTTTGAAAAAAGCAGGCAATGCCTTATATGACGGTTTTGTAGTTGAAGCCCTCTCATCACAACATAGGCTGATTTACAATAGATTGAATTACAACACCATTGGATACGCTTCTACGTACTTTGTTAATCGCCACTCCCTGCATACGATAAGCACAATATTTAAACTTTGAGGGGAACTAATAAATCTTTATTTTATGCCACACCGACCTGATCTTTCTATCATATGTGACCTGAGCAACCTTAAAGAAAGGGAGGACGTGTACCATTTTATCGGAAGATGTCCCATTTTAAGAGAATTTCGCGTGAGATACTTCGGAGTCACTTTCCTGGACTTTGATGAGGTTATCAACATACTAAACGGTAGACATGGGTGGGAAGTTCTATACAACTACACTACAGCAGCCATACGCTACAGATCCCGCATTCTAGACGGTGATTTTTAAACACAAATAGTGTGCTTATTTTTAAATTATTGCTTATATACCTTAAATTATATTAGAGAATTGCCAACCTGGTAGACGGCATGAAGCCAAACCATAAACGACTTTGTACTCAAAATAAAAGAAATATGTATTATATGAAATAAATAAAAAGTCACTTAACTAAAAAAAAAAAATAGTGCACAAGCTGCTACAGTTGAGATTTGAAATTTTTTTGCATCCACCGTGCTCTTCTAATGTTTCTCCGACGGACTATCAGTCTGAAACCAATTTGTCGAAAACAGAGCTTTGTGGTGTGAATTGACTAGATATGCCATTCGCTATCTGTTGTTGAAGGTTTCTGCTCTCCGCTGGAGCACTCAGACGCAATCACTGGTCCATTGTACTCCAGCGATCTGTTTTAGTCATTGAATAATTTCTAGTGCTTTTTGAAAATACATATGCGATTGCCATATTTTTAACAATTCTGATACAATGAGTTTCTTAGTACATCTAGTGTCAAATACATTGACCACGTTTTTAACTTCCCAGTGGGAAGTTATTGTAATGGGGCCAATATTGCGAATTCCAAATTTTGACATATCTCCACGTTTCAAGGTCACCAGAATCTAAATCAAAGGTTTTTATAGAGATGCTGAGTGTGTGTGTATGTATGTGCGTAAGTGCGTATGTACCTACGTATGTGCATGCGGAATTGATATTGCGGATGATCATTCCACGCGTAATTACGCAACTTAGAACTGATTAAGTTTTCAGCAAAATCGGTCCAGCAGACGAGCAATTATTAAGCGCACGCGCTCATGAGTAATTGGCTGTGAGCATTTTAGAAGCTCACCGCTGTGCTCACTTCATATGTCCTTTCACTGTAGGGTAGGTTCTTTTTAACGCACATGTGGAGTGCGCACGTGGGGTGAGTTTCTATAAATGCACACACTCGCGACCGTGAGCGAAAATGAAAATGCTCACAGGCAATTACTCATGAGCGCGTGCGCTTAATAATTGCTCGTCTGCTGGACCGATTTTGCTGAAAACTTAATCAGTTCTAAGTTGCGTAATTACTAATAACTAAATCAGTTGATTTACTGCTCGGGAGTAGTTTCTCCATGTACCCTGGGTTACGTGAAGCGACAGCAAAAAGGCGGCTTGATGCCAACAACACGCGGTGTTCGCAAGCGGTTCCCCATCAAAGTACTGACCGCGCCTGTAACTGGTTGATTGCGGTTATCGGACGAGAATCGATACTTTACCCAATATTCGTCTAAGAATCCTATCACAGCTAACAAAAAGAGCTTCGGTCCAATCGTTCAGGACCTACGATGCCACAGACAGACACACTGACACCTCAATCTTATAACTCCCCTCTTTTTGCGTCGGGAGTTAAAAATGAAAAAATATGAAATTAAATGGGAAGTAAGTCGTGTGAGCCTTGCGGGTCGCACCTAGACAATATTTTTATTCTTACGACAGTACAGCTTACAGGGATCAAGGAGAAGACCAAGTAAAGAAGGTCGTCCCCGATCAAGCATAGAGTAAAGGCGATGATGATTATAGTTTCGTAGATCCCGACATCATCGTTGGAAACATTTAAAATTCAGGTAGTGATGGAAACACCTCTAGTCAAAAACATAGTGCCGGTAAACAAATTTGAAAAAATCAGGCGATTCATTCACTTCAATGACAACTCGCTCCTGGTTCTTCGAGACCAGACACATAATGGCCACCTACTCGTAAGTATCACATTCGAGAAGTATGTCTGCATGGAAATCTGATCATTTCTTTTACGATAGTTCGACACAATCTGAAGGGATTCAACCGTTCAAAATCTGTGCTCTGAGTGGCGTGAGCGCGTTTGTGTACAAGTACAGGTCCAGCTCAAACCTCCAATATGTATGTATGTTGGCGTTACAGTCCATGAAGAACCTGAGCCGAGCTTCTCTCAATCACCCATGTTGTGTGTGATTTCATTTTCCCATAGGTGAAAGGGACCTGCAGTTTACTGCCGGTTCCGAACGGCGAATTTCGAGAAGCTTTTCATGACAATTTTACTACAGGGGGTTTTGTCAGAACCCCGCTGAGGAGAAACACCGTGAAAAACATATTCGATGACATGGCTGTGTCGGGATTCGATCCCGTGTCATCGGCGTCAGAGGCCAACACACTACCCACTGCGCCACGGTGCTCTCCAAACCTCCAATAGCTGTTCCCTAAAACCAAGCTGTTTTTGTTTCTTTTTTTTTTTTTTTTGCTTTTGTGAGTCATCTAATTGTTGCTTCTGAAGCTTTGGGCTTCAAGGTTCCACCACGAAGAAGCACCTGGTTCGAATTCACACAGCGAAACAAGAGTCATATGTATAAAGCCTCACTACATAAATGAACAAGAGAATAAGCTTCTCAGGAGAAAGAAGAAAGAGCACGAGAAGCGCGCGATTGAGGACTTGGGGAGGTATTATTGCTTACGTTCGAAGTGTTATCAACAGATAAAGCGAAAATGCCAAGGTTATAAGGCCAGAACGGAAGCCAGTAGGAATGAGAACGGACAACTAGTAGTAGAATCGCAGTCGATGCTGAGAATATGGAAAAACCACTTCAGCAGACTGTATAACGGCGATGCTAGTAAATATTCCGCTGTCAGCCAGAGTGTTCCATTTCTAATCGACGAAGACCGCAGAGAATTCCACCCCCTTACCTGGACGAAGTTAAGATCGCCATATCGAAACTCAAGGCGAATAAAGCTGCTGGCGCAGACTTACAAGTATCCTATTTGAATTCGCATTAGTAGGATCTCGTACTCATCCCTATTCGGGATATTTGTTTTTATAAATTTTGCCGGAGCTGAAGCTGGTCGATACGTTAAGTTCGGGTTCATGGGAACTTTAACGTCCTTTGGTCAACAAAGATATATTTTTTTAATCATACACCGCTTTAATGGGTAGTAACATATGGCGCGACTTTTGTGGGTCTTTCGTGTTTTTTGTTTTTAGGATTGCAACACCCCAGATGGCAGGCCGTAAATTGTATCCACGAAACCTCCATAAAATTGTTAATATTTTGCTCTGCTCCATTGATTATATCTTCAGCGTATCACTTCTTCATCATGATTTGATTTCAAAGATTTAATTTATAGCGACGGTTAGGTAGATAGATACGTATTTTTTTTGTGTGGTGTTTTGACGCCTTGACTTAGTTAGCTTTCACTTATTTATGGGGTTTTGGGTTAAGTAAATATTTGTTTTGAATATAATTTAATCCAGAAAAAGTATTTTAGACTTACTTACTTACTTATCAGGCCTGCGATCCATGGAGGATCTGAGCCTGAGCTATAGCTGCCTTCCATCCTTGACGGTCCCGGGCACGCTGCTTCCAGTTGTCAAGACCAAGATGTCTTACATCCGCGATTACTTGGTCTTTATACCGGAGGTTCGGTCTTCCTCTTCTTCTCGAACCAGGAGGCTCGGAGTCGAAGACCCTCTTAGCTGGAGCTTTGATGTCCATGCGCTCGATGTGGCCGAGCCAGTGTAGTCGACGGCTCCTTGCCTTCTGGACTACATCCACATCTTGGTACAGCTCGTAGAGTTCGCGGTTGTGTCTTCTTCTCCATTCACCTTCCTCACAGACAGGACCAAATATCCGGCGCAGAATTTTTCTTTCGAAAGAACCCAAAATCAGCTCCGCTGTCCTGCTTATCGTC
The DNA here is from genome assembly GCA_951905685.1 of Eumerus sabulonum. Taxonomy (NCBI): domain Eukaryota; kingdom Metazoa; phylum Arthropoda; class Insecta; order Diptera; family Syrphidae; genus Eumerus; species Eumerus sabulonum. The sequence goes on from OX645060.1 coordinate 17,351,328, forward strand.
CAGCTTACGGCCCCGTACAGCAAGACTGGCCGTATGAGCGTTTTGTAAAGCATGACTTTGGTCTTTCGAGTGAGGAGTTTTGACCCCAGTTGTTTGGACAAGCCAAAGTAGCAGCGGTTTCCAAGGGCGATTCTATGTCGGATCTCCACTGTGGTGTCAATTGTGGAATTTACGTTTGCCCCGAGGTAGACAAACTCCTTAACTACCTCGAAATTGTAGCTGTCAATTGGTATATTTTGACCCAGGTGGTGAGCGACGGGTTGGTTTTTGCTTGACAGCAAGTACTTCGTCTTGTCCTCAATGACCTTGAGACCAACTCGTTTCGCCTGTTCTTCAATCGCCGTGAATGCTTCCACAATGCCACGTCGGGAACACGCGATGATGTCGATATCATCAGCGTATCCTAGCAGCTGGATGGACTTGTAGAAGATAATGCCTTCCCTGTTGACGCCTGCCCGTCGCACTATCTGCTCCAGCACCAGGTTGAAGAAGTCACATGACAGCGCATCCCCTTTGCCGAAATCCGGTGCATGTTTCGAATGGTTCCGAGGTCCTAGAAACGAATTGCACGGTGCATCGCGTGTTTTTTAGCGTGGCGCGACACAACTGGATCAGTTTTACCGGGATCCCGAATTCGGCCATCGCACCAAACAGTTCTTCACGATGAATGCTGTCGTATGCGGCTTTGAAATGGATGAAAAGATGGTGTGTATCGATTCGAAACTCGTTGGTCTTTTCCAGGATTTGCCGAAGTGTGAAAACTTGATCTATAGTTGATTTGCCGGGCCGGAAGCCGCACTGGTAGCTGCCATTAAATATAACGTCCTTCAAGTGGCTGCCTCGGCTGGCTTCGCTGTAGCGCATTCTCTCACCCCAATTTTCCAAGACCTTGTTGATGATTTCGGGCTCTAGCTCACCGATTACTACTTACTTACTTAGGTGGCGCTACAGTCCGTGGTGAACCTGGGCCTCAACCAACATGCGTCTCCAGCTGGCACGGTCTATGGCCAGCTGTTTCCAGCGCCGCACGCCCAGTTGGTTAAGGTCCCCTTCCACCTGCGTGCGCCACCGATAATGCGGCCGTCCTCTGCAACGCCTTCCTTCCGGAGTGGATTCGATGACTCTTCGGGTGGGAGCTGTATTTTCCATGCGCTCTACATGGCCTAGCCACCTTAGACGCTGTATCCGTAGACGATGTACCAGGCCGATGTTGCTGTACAACGCTGTTCTTCGTTATATCCTCTCCTCCATACACCGTTTGAACAAACGGGACCGTAGATAGTGCGCAGAATTTTCCTCTCGAAACGACCAAGGGCACCTTCATCCGCCTTTGTTAAGGTCCAAGCCTCTGCGCCGTAAAGGAGGACTGGGATGATTGAAGTCTTATATAGTGTCACCTTGGTTTTCCGTGAGAGCCTTCTTAATTGCCTCTTGAGCCCAAAGAAACAGCGATTGGCAAGAGTGATTATGCGTTTTATCTCAGCGCTGGTGCTGTTGTCGCTGGTCATCAGTGAGCCAAGGTAGACGAATTCCCTGACCACTTTAAAGTTATATCCGCCCATGGTGACGTTCTGGCCAATACGTCGGTGTTGTCCGTCTCTTTTAGATGAAAGCAGATATTTGGTTTTACCCTCATTAATCTTGAGACCCATCTTAGCCTCTTCTACCTCAATGCGTACAAAGGCCTCATTGACGTCTCGCTGTGTCCGTCCAATCATGTCAATGTCGTCGGCGTACGCAAGCAATTGCGTAGACTTGAAATAGATCGTACCTCTTGTGTTGGCCAGTGACTCTTGCACAATCTTTTCAAGCACGATGTTGAAAAAGTTGCACGACAGCGCGTCGCCCTGCCTAAATCCTTTTTTAACATCAAAGGTCTCGGTATGCTCATTACCGACCTTAATGGAGCAACGAGAATTCTCCATTGTCATCCTGCACAGTCGGACCAGTTTGACAGGGATGTTAAAACATGACATGGCTCTGTATAGCTCGTCTCTATAAACACTGTCATATGCAGCCTTGAAGTCGACGATGAGGTGATGAGTGTCGATTTGGTATTCCTGGGTCTTCTCCAAGATCTACCGTAGCGTATATATTTGGTCTATTGTGGACTTACCTGGCCTGGAACCACACTGATAAGAGCCGATCAGGTTATACACAGACGGTTTAAGACGTTCACACAATACGGCAGAGAAGATTTTATATGCGATGTTAAGGAGACTTATTCCCCTATAGTTGGCGCAGTTATAGGGGTCTCCTTTCTTATGGACCGGGCAAACGATACTGAGATTCCACTCATCGGGCATGCGTTCTTCCGACCATATCTTGCAGATGAGTTGGTGCATGTTCCTAACCAGCTCATCGCCAGCCGCTTTAAACAGCTCCGCGGGGAGTCTGTCTGCTCCAGCAGCTTAATAAGACTTAAGTTTCGATATCGCTATCTTAACATCGTCTAGGTCGGGTGGACGGGCTTCTCCTTCGTCTTCGTCCACTGTGAATGGTTCGCTCTGCCTGACGGCGGCATTTTGACTATCAACGCCGTTATACAGTCTGCAGAAGTGGGCCTTCCACAATCTCAGCATCGACTGTGACTCCACTACTAGTTGTCCGTGCTCATCCCTGCAGGCTTCTGCTCTGGCTTTATAGCCTTGGCATGTTCGTTTTACTTTCTGGTAAAATTTTCGAACGTCGTTCCTGCAGTAACATCTCTCCATCTCCTCGATCTCGCGCTTCTCGTGCTCCTTCTTTTTCCATCTCAGAAGCGCATGCTCCTCCCTCCTTTTCTGTTCATAGGGCTCGCGGGCAGCTCTCGTCCGTCGATGCAATGTGGCCATGTATGCATTCTGTTTCTCTACATGGGCCTTTCTGCACTCATCATCAAACCAGGGGTTTCTCGACGGTGGTGGCTCAAAACCAAGTACGGTCTCTCTAATGGCGTTCTGACAACGCGTGGCGTTCTATGGTTTCTGCAGATTGCAACGGGACTTGAGACAGCTTGAGGGAGACTTGATCAGCGAAGGTCCAGGTGGTCTCCTGCGATTGCAGATTTCCGACGTTAAAATGTTGGTGTTCTTACTCGACTCCGTTGATTCCGAGAAATTCGCATCCGTACCTTGGCTGCAACAAGGTAATGACCCGAGTCGATGTTGGCTCCTCGAAAGTTTCGGACATCTAGGATGCTGGAGGAGTGTCTGCCGTCGATCGCAATATGATCAATTTGGTTGGTTGTCGATTGATCGAAAGACCACCAGGTCCCCTTATGGATGTTGAGGTGTGGGAATCGTGTACTTGCTACTACCAGGTTATGTCCCGCCATAAAGTCCACTAGCCTTAGTCCGTTTTTTGACGTGGTGTTGTGTAGGCTGTGCTTTCCAATGACCCGTTCAAAGATAGCTTCCTTACCCAGCTTCGCATTGAAATCTCCTAGAACGGTTTTGGTGTCATAGCTGGGACATTGCGCATACGTTCTGCCTAGGAGATCATAGAAGTCGTCTTTATGTCGGTCATCTTTCTCCTCTGTGGGGGCGTGGACACATAGTAAGCTTATATTGCCGAGATTGGCCTTGATGCGGATAGTTATGAGGCGTTCGCTTACATACTGGAAGCTTAAGACTTTTTTCCTGAGTCTGCCTCGAACAACAAATCCGCATCCGGATAAGCGTTGTTTATTTTGTCTGTAGCAGTTTCCGTAGTATATATCACAGTTTTTCATCCGCGTTTTGCCTGGCCCATCCCATCGCACTTCTTGGAGCGCGGTAATGTCTGCCTTATAGCAGTCCAAAGAGTTGACCAGTTGTTCGGCTGCACCTGGTCTGTTGAGGGACCTAACGTGCAGAACCGAAATCCGTTTCCCTTTTGACGTTTGCGGGGGTCGTCATAATGTAATCCGTCCGTATCCGGACGGATTTTGTCTCTGAACAAAATTTTTGTTTTAAGCGATAGGGATGTTAGCCCTAAGCGTAGCCCCCAACCTGGAGGGCCAGGTTCCCTTTTTCCCCAGGAACAAAGGGTCGGGTCGCTGCACACATTGGTTCACTACCTGGCAGGTGCCAGTATAGCTATCCAGGGGAGGCCACGCGAAGGCTGTGTGTCAACGTGGATTGAGCAGGGGCAGAGATCGAAGCTGGCGTTTGCCAAGTTAAACGCGATCAACTTCTTTGCTCTGTTTGTTCGCTCCCTTCTCCCCTGTTCAAAATACCAATTGAAGCTAATTATATGGAAGATCCAGTTTGTAATATAACCAAAAATAGTCGCAAAAGCCAAAGTTTTACAAGACTGTGTGTCCGTAGAATGGGATGAATAACAGTGCCCAACAAAGTATCTCTTGAAGCTGTAGGAATAACAACCAATATTCGGTGGAGTAACATTTTTATTTGCAGGAGACTTAAGACAAACGTTGTTTCGGAACGATTGGAGTCTTCGAGTCCAACCCCGAGGATGACCGATCTAAGGTGCACACAGGTGGTATGATACACAATTTGTACTCTAAGTATTTTTTTGTTGTTGTCCTTATATAGTTTTTACTCATAAAATTGTGCGCAATTATTGAGTGGAAGGTCTAAGCTTTAAGAGAAACCGGTTGTTGTTTACATTTGGAATTTTTTAAATGAAATCCCGCTAAATGTGCGAATTTTGAGGGCGTCGTTGCGCAGTGGTTAGTGTGTTGGACTCGGGCGCAGGATGAGCGAGTTCGGATCCCGATAACACCAACGCCATCGATTGCTTATTTCGCGGCGTCCCTCCTCGGCGGGGTACTGGCAAAACCCCCCGTAGTATAAATTGCCTGGAAAAAGCTTTTCGACTCACGCCGTTCGGAATCGGCATTAAAACTGTAGGTCCCCTTCACCATGGGTGATTGAAGGGAAGCTTGGCTCTGGTAATTCATGGGCTGTAACGCCACCAAAAGAAAGAAATGTGCGAATTGTCACAGTGTGCGACGTGCTCAACAATGTATTTCATCTTCTCCATCATCGGCTTTTGTTTAATATGTCTTCATGATGGTCCGCTAGACGAAGATATAGTTCACGTTCAGGGGTGGCCGTGGTGCAGTGGTAAACATCACCGATTGTCGAGCGGAAGGTCTTTATTAGGTATTACTTCGCGGGGCTGGTTAGCGATTTACGCTGTATCTCGAGTAGAAGCCTCTTGGGTTCTTCTTTCTGCTTCGGCTTGCCGCAGCGTTATTTGTACTGATGCAGTGTACGAGCATGTTTGGTTCCAATTTTCCACCGAGTTCATCATATAGGGGACCAAGTTTTCAGGACTCGGTACATTTAGCCTTTGCCTGTCCTGCTTAAAGCGACTACAATAGAAAACTGTGTGTTCTGCGTCCTCCTCGGAAATTGGGCATTGTCTATGCAGATACTTTCGATAGCCACCATGTCCAGACAAAAACTGCGAAAGATGATAATTGCAGTCTCCTGCCGGTCTTGATGTCCATGTTTCGATGACGGGAATGAGCCTGTGCGTCCATCTTCCTTTTGTGGAAGTGTCCCATCTGACTTGCCTCATTGCCATGGATTCTGCCCGTTCTTCTGCTTTCATAAGCCTGGTCTGTTGCCGATCTGGTGTTCGCCTGCGGTATACCCTTTTGAGCTCGTCTGCCAATATATCGATGGGTAGCATTCCCGCTATCACGAACGCTGCGTCATCTGATATCGTTCTGAACCCGCAGATTACTCTAATTGCGCACAGTCGATAGACTGAATCCAATTTCCGCTTTAGTCCTTTTACTGCAAGGGCTTCCGCCCAAATTGGAGCAGCGTAGAGTAGGACTGAGCTGACTACCCGTGAGAGTAGCACTCTGCGTGCATATCCGGGACCGCCTATATTCGGAAGCATTCGCGAAAGAGCTCGTTGTGCGTGTGATGCCTTCTCGCTGGCATACAGTATGTGTTCACTGAAAGAAAGCCTGTTGTCTAGGATGACTCCTAGATACTTGACTGCTTTCTTGGACCTTATCGCCCGATCTCCGACTAAGAAGCTCGCATATTCCACCTTTATACGGCTGGTTATAAGCACAGCCTCCGTTTCTTGGGCTGCTAGTTCCAGACCGGCAATTGAGAGCCAATCTTTCACTTTAGCGATAGCTGCGTTCGCAGTAGCCTCTACTTCTTCTATATGCTTAGCCACTGTGACGATGGCAATATCGTCGGCGAAGCTGATGATCCGTACTCCTTCGGGAAGCGCTAGTCGTAGAACGCCATCGTACATGATGTTCCACAGGAGAGGTCCAAGGACTGATCCTTGAGGAACACCCGCCGTTACTTGGTAGAATTTTACGCCTTCATCGGTATTGTACCTTAGCCTCCTGTTGTTAAAGTAGTCGGTGACAATCCTTAATAAATAGGAGGGGGTACCCATGTCAATTAAAGACTTTTGTATATGCGTCCAGCTAACCGAGTTAAAAGCGTTTTTTATGTCAAGCGTAGTTACTGCACAATACTTCTTCTCCCCCGATTTCCATCTTTTTCCTTTGATGGCGTCCGCGGCCAAGTTTACCACTGTTTCTATGGCGTCGACCGTTGATCGTCCTTTTCTGAAGCCGTATTGGTTGGCTGACAATGCACCGTTAGCTTCCGCCACCGCCAGTAACCTATCGTAGGTCACTCGTTCTAGTATCTTGCCTAATGTGTCCAAAAGACAAATTGGCCGATACGAGGACGGTTCACCAGGTGGTTTCTTTCCTTTTGGCAGTAGTACCAAGTGCTGCAGCTTCCACTGTGTGGGAAAGATCCCCTCCTGCAAGCATTTCCCCAAGGTGTGTTGGAAAGCTTCTGGTCTAGCCGTAATGGCCGCTTTGACTGCCTTATTTGGGATTCCATCCGGTCCGGGTGTTTTGTTGTTTTTGACCTTCAAGACTGCGTTATGTAGCTGCTCTGGAGTAATACCAGGAATTTCTTCAATGCTAATCCCCGCCATGCTGCTCCTATTATGCGGCTGTCCCTGTGGGAACGGAAGGTCTGTAGTTCAAAGATTGTCCATAGCTAAGAAATGCAATTCCTATACGGAAAAATTATGCAACACAGCTGTTGTGAATGGGAAGTGATCACAATACTGATGAAGGCATAAGACTCACAGTATATGGTCACTTCAAATTCATGCTCTGTGTGTGCAATTTCAATATAACACCATAATGGCATAGAACATTTGCTGAGAACTATAACCAAAGTGAAAATTCAATCGAGTTTCTCTCGAATCCTGTCTGGGACAATCACCCTGGAGAACATCTACGACCCAAACCACCTACACTCCGTTTAGGTTGTGTGACAAACGTAATAAAAGTAGGACTCTCGAACCTGCGCGAATTATAAAAAAAATATGCCGTCCACTGAATAACGTTTCATATGCAAGACTATAGTGTCAGTTTGTGTTGTTTATATCTCAAAAGGTTAGGTACATGCATTTGACAAACAACTGAATGGCAAACAAATCAGACAATTTTTGGTAATCGAATGATCGTCCATCAAGGACCTGAACCGAGCTTCTCTCAATCACCCATGTTGTGTGTGGAAGGTGAAAGTGACCTACAGTTTATTGCCGGTTCCGAACGGCGAATTTCGAGAAGCTTTTCATGACAATTTTACTACAGAGGGGTACGCCACGGTGCTGGAATAGTTATTCGTTTTCTGCTGAAATGCCTTCACCCACCACCAACCGAATTGGGGACTATACTTCGCTAGAGGCAGCTGAGATTTGGATCGGTGATGGGTTGCCTCGTGTGTGGAGTCAAGTCCCCCATTAATTCGTAACTGGTTTGTAACCCGGGTTGCTAACCGGTTTAGTTTCTTTCCGATTGCTTCGTGTGTATTGGGCCGAAATGTACTAACAGAAAAACATTTTGATAAAAAAGCAATCCCAGAAACTGTGAGAATTGTCCTAAGAAAGCACAAGTTTCATGGAGGAGTAGTGAGGCGAGAACCTCTTATTAGCAAAATCAATAAGAAGAAGAGACATGATTTCACAAAAATGGGATGGGGACAAGGATTTTCAACTTCCCAATGGAAAGTTATTGTGATGGGGCCGATTTTGGTTTTCATAGAGATGTATGTGTGTGTGTATGTGCGTATGTGCATGCGGAATTTTCGATTATCTTGAGAACCAAAGATGGTATTGACATGCGATCAGGTTCATTCCACGCATAATTACGCAACTAATAACTGGTTAGGTTTTCAGTAAAATCGGTCCAGCCGTTTTTTGATAAAAATTAAATAACTAAAAAATAGGCAATACTATTGATTGATTGATTTCGGTGATCGGACGAGAACTGATACATTACCCATTATTCGTCTAAGAATTAAGAATCCTACCCCAGCTAACAAAAAGAGTTAATGAAACACCTGAACAGATCTTCACAAATTGAAGATAAGAACCATTTCGATCACTTTCTTCCTCTTCTTAGCGGGCACTACTAACTTTCGAACGTTAGCCCCTCGGAAAGTTCGAACATCAAGAATAGTGGAGGAGTGTCTGACGTCGATCGCGATGTGATCAATCTGGTTGGTAGTCGATTGATCAAAAGACCGCCAGGTGCCTTTGTGTATATCGAGGTGCGGGAAGCGCGTACTGGCTAGAAGGAGATTTCGCCCCGCAGCAAGATCAATCAGCTTGTGTCCGTTATCGGAGGTGGTGTCGTGTAGGCTATGTTTGCCGATGACTCGTTCAAAGATGCTTTCCTTATCCAGCTTAGCACTGAAGTCTCCTAGTACAATTTTGATGTCATAGCTGGGACATTGGGCATACGTTCTGTCTAGGAGATCGTAGAACTCATCTTTGGCTGAGTCATCCTTGTTTTCCGTGGGGGCGTGGACGCAGATCAGGCTAATGTTAAAAAATTTAGCCTTCATACGGATTGTTATGAGGCGTTCGCTCACTTGCCGAAAGCTTAGGACTTTTTGCCATAGTACACCTCGAGCAACAACTCCGCATCCAAACAATCGTTGCCCTCTCTCCCTATAGCAGTTGCCGTAGTAAATATCGCAGTTTTTCATTCGCTTTATACCCGGTCCATTCCATCGCATTTCCTGGATGGCGGTTATGTCCGCTTTATAGCGGTCTAGGGCGTCCGCAAGTTGTTCGGCTGCACGTGACCTGTTTAGGGACCCAACACTCCACTTACAAAGCCGAAGATCATTGTCCTTTTTTCGTTTTTTTGCAAGGGTCGTCAACATAAATCCGAGGCTTGTGGTTATTTCGGAGTTTGTGGTTTTTTTACGGTTACGGCTTACTAGGCCGTATCCCAACCGACTAATCCTGTTTTTTGGCGCAGGAGGTTCGCCATTCGCCCTTCCCCGTTTGCAATTTCCATAGGAAATTTCCAGATGGCACCATGAGGAGGTGGGGATGGGACTTCCTAACAATTTTTCCTCAGAACATATCGGTCCACCTAAGACACACTAAAATCGAATTCTATATTGTATGTACACTGATGGACAAAAGTATTCGTAATGTGGTGTTACTAACAATAAAAAGCGGAAAAAACGCTTTTAAAAAGTTAATATTTGGAAAACGTTTTCCTTATCTTATAGAGATAGACATATACAACAAATTATATAAAACTCAGAATAAATTCCATAACGAAAACAAACAGTAGCAATAAAAGTAATTAAACGATCGAGAGTTTGGTTGGAAAAAATCCATCGGACTCATTAGGAGTGGTCGTCCGAGTAAACTGACATTGAGAGATGAGAGGAAAATTCTTTCAATGATAAAGAAGGGATCTAAGACACCGTCCTCCAAAATGGCTTCAGAAACAAAAGAGAACTCCCGAACAGAAGTTGGCCCTCGAACAGTCTGAAGAGTACTGAGAAATGAGGGGTATAGGGCTAGAACTTGCAGAGGGAAGCCTCTTATTACTAAGGTGAACAAAAGGAGGGCATACAAGATCCTGTCCAGCATATTGTGTGAACGTCTAAAACCATTTTGCACCGCACTAATCGGCAGCTACCAGTGCGGCTTCCGGCCCGGCAAATCAACTATAGGCCAAATTTTCCCACTTCGACAAATCCTGGAAAAGACCAACGAGTTTCAAATCGATACACACCATCTTTTCATCGATTTCAAAGCCGCATACGACAGCATTCATCGTGAAGCACTGTTTGGGGCGATGGCCGAATTCGGGATCCCGGTAAAACTGGTCCAGTTGTGTCGCGCCACGCTAAAAAACACGCGATGCACCGTGCAACTCGGTTCTAGGACCTCGGAACCATTCGAAAAATGCACCGGATTTCGGCAAGGAGATGCGCTGTCATGTGACTTCTTCAACCTGGTGCTGGAGCAGATAGTGCGACGGGCAGGCGTCAACAGGGAAGGCACTATCTTCTACAAGTCCGTCTAGCTGCTAGGATACGCGGATGATATCGACATCATCGCGTGTTCTCGCCGTGGCATTGTGGAAGCATTCACGGCGATTGAAGAACAGGCGAAACGAGTTGGTCTTAAGATCAATGAGGACAAATCGAAATACATGCTGTCAAGCAAAAACCAATCCGTCGCTCACCACCTGGGACAAAATATAACAATTGACAGCTACAATTTCGAGGTCGTTAAGGAGTTTGTCTACCTCGGGGCAAACGTAAACTCCACAAATGACACCACAGTGGAAATCCAGCATAGAATCACCCTTGGCAACCGCTGCTGATTCGGCTTGTCCACACAACTGGGGTCAAAACTGCTCACTCGGAAGACCAAAGTCATGCTTTACAAAACGCTCATATTGCCAGTCTTGTTGTTCGGAGCCGAAAGCTGGACGATAAGCAGGACAGCGGAGCTGATTTTGGGTTCTTTCGAAAGAAAAATTCTGCGCCGGATATTTGGTCCTGTTTGTGAGGAAGGTGAATGGAGAAGGCAAGGATCCGTCGACTACACTCGCTCGGCCACATCGAGCGCATGGACATCAACGCTCCAGCTAAGAGGGTCTTCGACTCCGAGCCTCCTGGTTCGAGAAGAAGAGGAAGACCGAACCTCCGGTATAAAGACCAAGTAATCGCGGATGTAAGACATCTTGGTCTTGACAACTGGAAGCAGCGTGCCCGGGACCGTCAAGGATGGAAGGCAGCTATAGCTCAGGCTCAGATCCTCCATGGATCGCTGGCCTGATAAGTAAGTAAGTAATAAAACCACGTTACTACAAGCTTGGCTATCCAGAAATACAGAAAATTCATCCAGAAACACCTTGACCGAGGAGCTTTGTAGTATAAACGCCAATAAAACAAACAAACATGGAGGATCTGAGCTGCCTTCCATCCTTGACGGTCCCGGATTTGTTTACGTTACTGAAATCGCATTAAACTATGCTTTAATATTTAATTTGTTTCGATTTAATATATTAACAAATGGCTGAGATATTTCAGTTTAAACTTAAGTGTGATGGGTGTCCCAGTTTTTTTTTGGTTCACGGTATGTATGTATGTAGGCCTTGCTAGCTAACTTTTTTCTAATATGCGACTGTTATTTCCAAACTTTTTCTTCCTAAGAATCTCCAAATTTATTTACAAACCTTATCCACGAGATGTGTTACCCAACAACCCATAAGACTTGTCACATATGTAATTCAGAGAAGTTTCCACATTCAAATAAAGCAATCAACGTCGTCTGTTGACATTTCAATTTACACAGATCAAAGCAGCCAACTTTGCTAAATTTCCACACTAGATACGGATCATTTGTACAAAAAAAAAACAAAAACAGAACACACCGAGAAAAAGTAACATCGTAGTGCTCATAAAAAAACAATCCCATGGATGAATCATACTTGAACGTAATCCATTATTTTCGTTTGTGCGAATTCTCCTTTTGAATCACTTTAATCCAGTTGGATGGGAGCCAGATGGGGACTAGGGAATTCATCTTTCAAATCGACCCATATAACCTCATTGACAATCAGTTAAAACACATTTAACTTGTCGGAATTGTGGATTTATGATGGGATTGTTTTCCACCGCTTTTCCATATTTCAATGAATGGGGAAGCGTAGGACGATGTTGCTTGCAGGCTTGTGGAGTTTCGGAACAAATATTTATTTGGGAAGCTAAAATCGGAAGTTACAACAAGTGGAAGAGTGTGCAATTGATTCTATAGAAACCGGCGTTTTCAAATTGCCATGGGAATCTATTATATGTATAATAGGTAGACGCCATGCTGTAATGTGGTGTTATATTCTCGCTGCGTCTAACTTACAGACCTCTTTCGTCTAAGCCTTAAAGAAGCTTTTATTAACTTCCCCGAGGGAAGATATTGTTTGGCGGCCGATTTTGCGAATTCCAAATTTTGACATATCTCCAAGTTTCAAGGTCACCAGAATCTAAATCCAAGGTTTTTATAGAGATGCCTGTGTGTATGTATGTATGTGCGTATGTGCGGCCGGAATTTCGGTCTCGATTATCTCGAGAACCAAAGATGGTATTGACATCGGACTTAGAACTGCAAAATCAGCAAAATCTGATTTTGCAGTTCTGTTAAAAATCACTTATTTACTTACTTAACGGGCGCTACAATTCGGGGTGACCTGGGTCTTAACCAACACGCCTCTCCATCTAACACGATATTTCGCTAGTCTTTTCCAGTGCCACACGCCCAGTTGGTTGAGGTCCCTTTTCACCTGTGCGCACCCCCTTAGTGCGGTCGTCCTCTATTTCTTCGTCCCTCGGGGTTTAATTTAAAGACTCTACGGGCTGGAGCTATGGTGTCCATTAGCTCTACATGGCCTATCCATCTTAGGCGTTGGATCCGTAGACGCCTGACCAGACTCATGTCGCTGTACAATCCGTACAGTTCGTGATTGAATCTTCTACTCCAACCCTCCTCTGTGTTTATGGGACCGAAAATTTAAAACTCTGCTCTTCCAACACCTGGCCAATGATAACTAAAGCTACAAACATTCACAAGTAATTAATAAAACTTATGTACATACTCTATTCTGCTCTATTCTAATTATTTATGTTATATCCAAAATATTGTAGTTGAAATCTTGCAATATTGTATCCTTGTATCCACCTAGTTTAAACTTTAAATTGATGTATCTACAATTAAAATGTATACATGCGTTAAGCGTTCCACCCATAAGATACGAATCTTGCTGTGGAACATTATTCGAATAAATAAATACAAATAAATAAAATCGCACGCAGAATCTTTCTCTCGAAACGACCAAGGATTTCCTAATCCGCTTTAGATTAAGTCCATGTTTCTGCGCCGTATAACAGGACCAGGATAATTAAGGTCTTATATAAGGTCAACTTGGTCGTACGAGAGCGGGCTCTACTTCTCAGTTTCCTCTTGAGCCCAAAGAAGCAGCGGTTGGCAAGAGTAATCCTGCGCTTGATTTCGAAACTGGTGTCGTTGTTCCAGGTCACTGCAGAGCCGAGATATATGAAGACTTGCTCCTAACCAGCTCACCCCCAGCTGCTTTAAAGAGCTCAGCAAGCAATCCATCTGCTCCAGCAGCTTTATTAGACTTAAGTTTTGACATTACAATCTCAACTTCGTCGAGGTCAGGGGGACGGAATTCTCTGCGATCTTCGTCATAAAGAAATGGGTCATTATACCTAACGGTGGTATATTGGCTGTCGTTACCGTTAGATAGTCTGCAGAAGTGCTTTGTCCAAATTCTCAGCAAGCATCGACCGCGATTCTACTACTAGGTGTCCGTTCTCATCCTTACAGGCCTCCGTCCGGGCTTTATAGCCTTGAGATATTCGTTTTATTTGTTGAAAAAATCTGCGAACGTCGTGCTTGCAGTAGCACCTGTCCAAGTTTTAAATCGCCCGCTTCTCGTGCTACTCCATTTTTTTCTTGAGAAGTTATGTTCCTCTCTTCTTTTAAGCTCGTAGAGCTCATGAGCAGATCTTATGTTTCTGTGTAGTGAGACTTTGCTTGCATCCAGCTTTTCTGCATGAATCCTTCTACACTCGTCATCGAACTAGATGTTTCGTCGTGGTGGAGCTTTAAGGGCTCCGAGGACATGGACTCGGACATACAGGGTAAAGTTGTTGATCGCTCTCAACCTGGCGAGATGCCAGCAACGATCCCTGTTTAAATGCCCGGGTCAAGTTGACATACGGCCTCCTCGCGGCGCCCTCTGGATAGCCTCTTCAACAACCGTTGGGAGGTGAACAAACGTATGCAGCGAAAAAAACCCCGACCAGAATGGCGGTTGTGCGGCGGGCTAACAATCCGCCCACGTAAAAAACCTAAAAGTTATGAATGAGCAAGATGCCTCGGATACACGGACGGATACTCGACGACGACAACGCACGAAAAAGGAACACGATTTGCGAGTATGCTCCTGGAATGTCAGAACCCTGTACACTCCCGGAGCTGCTCATAAACTAGAAGGAATCCTCACGCAGTACAAGGCGGATATTACTGCGGTCCAGGAAATACGCTGGATAGGAAACGGTATGATTAGGAAGAAACATTGCGACATTTATTACAGCTGTCGCAAAAGGTTGCACTTACTGGGATGCGGATTTGTCGTGGGAAAGCGGTTAAGGTCGAAGGTCATCGACTTTAAACCTATAAGCGATCGCCTGGCTGTGATACGCATCAGAGGCAGATTTTATAACACCAGCCTTATGTGTGCACAGGCCCCTACCGACGAATCTGAAGACCCTATCAAGGAGGACTTCTATGACCTCCTGGAAAACGCCTACGGAGCTTGTCCGGAGTACTATGTTAAAATCGTGCTCGGGGACTTCAACGCCAAAATCGGTAAGAAGAACATCCTTGGCGGAGTGATCGGAAAGCACAGCCTCCACGATACAACAACAGATAACGGCTTCCGACTGACAGGCTTTGCAACAGCTCGTAATGCGGTGATAAGTAGCACAAGATTCCCTCGTAAGCGAATCCACACAGCAACCTGACGATCTCCGGACGGTCGAACCGCCAACCAATTCGACCATGTGCTCAATGGATGTGCGAACATTCAGAGGGGCAAATGTCGACTCTGACCACTTCCTCGTAGCAGCAAGATTCAGAGCTCGACTGTCCAATGTCAGAAAGCTGCACCAGCCCATCAGGAGGAGGTTCGACATTGGGCACCTGAGCACACCGGAGGTTGCCAGAGTCTACAGGGAGCAGCTGAGCGAGAGACTCTACGGTATTCCTACGTCGAACACAAATGCCAATAATATGTGGCTGCATTGCCGCTCAGCCATTCAGGAAGTAGTCGAAACCACCTTAGGATACCTACCACCCTCGACTAGAAACCCGTGGTATGATGGCGAGGGTGAGCAGAAAAAGGCAGCAACCGAAGAGGCGTACCAAAAGGCGCTGCAGAGGAAAACCAGGACAGCGCAAGAAGAGTACCGAGCCAGAAGAAGGGAGGAGAAAAAACTACTGCGACAAGGGAAAAGAATCTTCGGAGCCTCCCAGCTTAAGGATATCGAGGAGTCTAGGGATAAACATAAAACACGAGCCTTTTACAAGAAAGCCAAAGGCCTTGCAGGAGGCTTCAAACTGCGGGGGTAATCTTGTCACCGACCCGCAGGGAATAGTGGATGTATTTAAGCAGCACTTCCAGCAGCTGCTTAACGAGCATGACCAAGAGAGAGTGGTAGGGACCGAGGAAATCCCAACTCCAGCCGCTGAAGTAGTCCTCCCACCCAGCATCGAAGAAGTCGGCACAGCTATTCAGAAGCTGAAGAACAACAAGGCCGCAGGCTCAGATGGCTTGCCATCAGAGCTCTTCAAGGCTGGCGGCGATGTACTGGTAGGGAGCATGCACCAGATCATCTGCAGAATTTGGGAAGATGAAAGCATGCCCGACGAATGGAATACCAGCTCTATTTGCCCCATCCACAAGAAAGGCGATCCTACCTCTTGCAAGAACTATAGAGGTACATATATCCCTGCTCAATGTCGCATACAAGATCCTGTCCAGCGTATTGTGTGAACGTCTAAAACCATTTTGCACCGCACTAATCGGCAGCTACCAGTGCGGCTTCCGGCCCGGCAAATCAACTATAGACCAAATGTTCACACTTCAACAAATCCTGGAAAAGACCAACGAGTTTCATCGATTTCAAAGCCGCATACGACAGCATTCATCGTGAAGAACTGTTTGGTGCGATGGCCGAATTCGGGATCCCAGTAAAACTGATCCAGTTGTGTCGCGCCACGCTAAAAAAACACGCGATGCACCGTGCGATTCGGTTCTAGGACCTCGGAACCATTCGAAACATGCACCGGATTTCGGCAAGGAGATGCGCTGTCATGCGACTTCTTCAACCTGGTGCTGGAGCAGATAATGCGACGGGCAGGCGTCAACAGGGAAGCCACTATCTTCTACAAGTCCATCCAGCTGCTAGGATACGCGGATGATATCGACATCATCGCGTGTTCTCGCCGTGGCATTGTGGAAGCATTCACGGCGATTGAAGAACAGGCGAAACGAGTTGGTCTTAAGATCAATGAGGACAAAACGAAATACATGCTGTCAAGCAAAAACCAATCCGTCGCTCACCACCTGGGACAAAATATAACAATTGACAGCTACAATTTCGAGGTCGTTAAGGAGTTTGTCTACCTCGGGGCAAACGTAAATTCCACAATTGACACCACAGAGAGATCCTGCATAGAATTGCCCTTGGTAAACGCTGCTACTTCGGCTTGTCCAAACAACTGGAGTCAAACTCCTCACTCGAAAGACCAAAGTCATGCTTTACAAAACGCTCATTCTGCCAGTCTTGCTGTACGGAGCCGAAAGCTGAACGATAAGCAGGACGGCGGAACTGATTTTGGGTTCTTTCGAAAGAAAAATTCTGCGCCGGATATTTGGTCCTGTCTGTGAGGAAGGTGAATGGAGAGGAAGACACAACCGCGAACTCTAAGAGCTGTACCAAGATGAGGATGTAGTCCGGAAGGCAAGGATCCGTCGACTACACTGGCTCGGCCACATCGAGCGTATGGACATCAACGCTCCAGCTAAGAGGGTCTTCGACTCCGAGCCTCCTGGTCCGAGAAGAAGAGGAAGACCGAACCTCCGGTATAAAGACCAAGTAATCGCGAATGTAAGAATCTTGGTCTTGACAACTGGAAGCAGCGTGCCCGGGACCGTCAAGGATGGAAGGCAGCTATAGCTCAGGCTCAGATTCTCCATGGATCGCTGGTCTGATAAGTAAGTAATTTATTGAAAGTATTGTTCATGAATTAATATGAATAAATACAACACAAAGGTATATCGCTTGCTAATGACTTTTTCTCTGTCTCAGCTGCTTTCAGTTCAAGTCTGCTCTTCGGAGTTCAAGAAGCCATTGATTATTAAAAATAAAAATCTTAGAATTAAGTCAAGAATTGATGTTTACCTCCATAGCAATCAGACAATCTATCATGGAATAAACGTTTAAGCATCTCCATAAAACTCATTTATTACTCATAAATCAGGTTTGATTACAGCTCTAACTCACTGGCTACCCCCACTAAGCCACAAATTTGTATCATGCCAACTAACCTAACACTAAAACCCACAATCTGAAGGCAATCCATCACTTATACTTTATTGCATATTACTTTGATAAAAAAGAAAAACAGATAATAGATGGAGAGAACCACGGAAAGTCGTAAAGCTCTTGAAAATCGGCAAATAAAATATAATGAGATGCCAACGTTTGCTCTCAATCCGGCTGTATATCGTCGACTGTCAGGCACAGAGCCTCATGCCAAAGTGCGTCTGCGGCTCACATTAACTAATTTGTCTTTACTTGATATCCTTGTAACCTTAATCCTGCTCTTAAATCGTACTTAAGG
Source organism: Eumerus sabulonum (assembly GCA_951905685.1). Taxonomy (NCBI): domain Eukaryota; kingdom Metazoa; phylum Arthropoda; class Insecta; order Diptera; family Syrphidae; genus Eumerus; species Eumerus sabulonum. Next base: position 17,369,076 of record OX645060.1, read on the forward strand.
TTTTTAAAGGCATTTGCCTCTCACCAATGTTGGCGATGATGCTAGCCAATGTTAATTGGAAGACAACCCCAGAGAATGGCAATAGACTTGACAAGGAGGAAGAGGAATACCACACAATTTAAATTGGAGAAGGTCAAGGACACTGAAGGGGATTTAACAAAAATGAAAATTGACGATCTCCAACTGTGTGGGAACCTAAGTGGAAAATAGTAAGCAGCGCGGCGTTTTAATTAAAACTATCTAGAACGTACGTTATAGTAGAACAAATGAAACAGCTGCTGAGGGACAGTCGTTAGTTATATGTACCTCCATATCTCTAGGTTTAAGAAAGAGGCTGTTACTGCTGTTTCCTTTGCAGCTCATTTCCAAGTAATATATTTCCGACCAAATTCCCAAGTGCCTTGTGTAAGTGCGGAATCGTATATGGTCATAGTATTGGAAATGTGGATGGAATGAGACGTGTGGGATAGGCAATCGACTCAGAAAGATGTTAAGGTCAAGCCGTGAACAAAAAATCATACAAAATAATCACACAAGAATTAGGCTGATGGCATTATCCACGGCTTACAGTATGAGCTAAGCTCTAGATAATTGAGTTAAGCCCGTCGTAGGGCCACCATTTTGTGTCGTTGCTATAAGCTAGGGTCTGACCACTGGATTGCGACAAACTACAACTATTGACTTGTTTATCCAATATACTTACTTACTTAGGTGGCGCTACAGTCCGTGGTGAACCTGGGCCTCAACCGACAAGCGTCTCCAGTTGGCACGGTCCTTGGCCAGCTGTTTCCAACGTCGCACGCCCAGTTGGATAAGGTCCCCTTCCACCTGCGTTGATGCGGCCGTCCTCTACCGCGCTTCCTTCCGGGGTGGATTCGAAAACTCTTCGGGTCGGAGCTGTATTTTCCATTCGCTCTACATGGCCTAGCCACCTTAGATGCAGTATCCGTAGACGTCGTACCAGGCCGATGTCGCTGTACAACCCGTACAGCTCTTCGTTATATCTTCTCCTCCATACACCGTTTGAACAAACGAGACCGTAGATAGTGCGCAGAATTTTCCCCTCGAAACGACCAAGGGCATCTTCATCCGCTTTTGTTAAGGTCCAAGCCTCTGCGCCATAAAGGAGGACTGGGATGATCTAGGTCTTACATAGTGTCACCTTGGTTTTTGGAGAGAGGGCTCTACTTCTCAATTGCCTCTTGAGCCCAAAGAAACAGCGGTTGGCAAGAGTGATTCTACGTTTTATCTCAGCGCTGGTGTTGTTGTCGCTGGTCATCAGTGAGCCAAGGTAGACGAATTCCTTGACCACTTCAAAGTTATATCCGCCCATGGTGACGTTCTGGCCAATACGTCGGTGTTGTCCGTCTCTTTTAGATGAAAGCAGATATTTGGTCTTACCCTCATTAACCTTGAGACCCATCTTGGCCGCTTCTACCTCAATGCTTACAAAGGCCTCATTGACGTCTCACCGTGTCCGTCCAATCACGTCAATGTCGTCGGCGTACGCAAGCAATTGCGTAGACTTGAAATAAATCGTACCTCTTGTGTACGATCTTTTCAAGCAGGATGTTGAAAAAGTTGCATGACAGCGCGTCACCTTGCCTAAATCCTTTTTTAACATCAAAGGTCTCGGTTTGTTCATTAGCGACCTTAATGGAGCAGCGAGAATTCTCCATTGTCATCCTGCACAGTCGGACGAGTTTGAAAGGGATGTTAAAACTAGACATGGCTTTGTATAGCTCATCTCTTTATACGCTGACATATGCAGCCTTGAAATCGACGAAGAGGTGATGAGTGTCGATTTGGTATTCCTGGGTCTTCTCCAAGATCTGCCGTAGCGTATATATTTGGTCTATTGTGGATTTACCTGGCCTGGAACCACACTGATAAGAACGGATCAGGTTATCCACAAATGGTTTCAGGCGTTCACACAATACGGCAGAGAAGATCTTATATGCGATGTTAAGGAGACTTATTCCCCTGTAGTTGGCGCAGTTATAGGGGTCTCCTTTCTTATGGACCGCGCAAACGGTGCTGAGATTCCATTCGTCGGGCAAGCTTTCCTCCGACCATACCTTGCAAACGAGATGGTGCATAAACCTTACCAGCTCATCTCCAGTCTCCTTAAGAAGCTCAGCAGGCAGACCGTCTGCGCCCGCGGATTTATTAGACTTAAGTCTTGATATCGCTATTTTGACTTCGTCTAGGTCGGGTGGACTGAATTCTGTTACATCGTCGTCCATTATGAATGGCTCGTTCTGCCTGACCGCTGTATCTTGTCTATCATCGCCGTTATACAGTTTGCAGAAGTGGTCTTTCCAAATCCTCAGCATCTACTGCGACTCTACTACCAGTTCTCCATTTTCATCCCTGCAGGCCGCCGCTCTGGCTTTGTAGCCATGGCATGTTCGTTTTACCTTGTTGTAAAACTTACGGGTGTCATTCCTGCGGAAGCATCTCTCCATCTCCTCGATCTCACGCTTTCCGTGCTCTCTCTTCTTTCTTCTGAAAAGCGTGTGTTTCTCTCTTCTCTTCTGCTCATAGATTTCGCGAACAGCTCTCGTCCGTCGTTGCAGCATGGCTTTATATGCCTCTTGTTTTGCTGCATGGGCTTGTTCGCATTCTTCATCGAACCAGGGGTTTGTAGGTGGTGGCTGTTTGAAACCCAGCACCTCTGAGGCAGCGTCTCTGACGGCGCTTTGGCAATGCGCCCATTCCTGCTCTATTGTTTGTGCTGCTGTGGGCGGATTTTGAGAAAGTTTGGAAGAGACACGATCGGCAAAGATTCTGTTAGTCTCTTGGAATTGTAGCTTTCTGATGTCAAACTTACGTAGTCCTACTCGACTCCTAGACATTCTTGAAATCCTTATTCGTACCTTGGCTACAACAAGGTAGTGGTCCGAGTCGATGTTGGCCCCCTCGGAAGGTTCGTACGTCGAGAATACAGGAGGAGTGTGTGGCGTCGATCGCAATGTAATCAATTTGGTTGGTTGTCGATTGATCAAAAGACCGCCAGGTACCCTTGTGGATGTTGAGATGGGGGAATCGCGTGCTTGCTACAAGGAGGTAATGCCCCTCTAGGAAATCGATTAGCCTAAGTCCGTTGTCGGATGTGGTGTTATGGAGGCTATGCTTTCCTATGATCGACTCAAATATGTCCTCTTTGCCCAGTTTTGCATTAAAATCTCCTAAAACTATTTTTGTGTCGTAGCAAGGACATTGAGCATAGGTTCTGTCTAGGAGATCGTAGAATTCTTCTTTGAGTCGATCGTCCTTTTCTTCCATTCGGGCGTGAGCGCATATTAAGCCAATATTTCCAAATTTAGCTTTGATGCGGATTGTTATGAGGCGTTCGCTTATATCTCGGAAGCTTCAGACTTTTTGTCGGAATCTTCCTCGAATAACGAATACGCAGCGAAATTTGAACATAACCGTGGGTTGGTGTCGGCACACTGCTGAATGTGAATGCCAGAGTATGGAGCGTTCTTGACATCTTGCCAGCAGCTCTTGCGACGAATTGATTGCCTGCAAGATGAAAACAAATCATTATGCAGACAAATAATCAAGCTACAAAGCACAGTAAATTTCCTACAACAACAATCGCTGCGTAAGTGTGTTGATGTCATAGGGATTCCTAATGTTGACAACAGTAATGCTCGGGACACAGCTGTTAATTTGTTTACAAAGGGTCTCGACGTGAACGTTAATGCCGATGACATTAAGCATTGTTATGTCAAGAAGATCACTCGCAAGGTCAACTCTAACACATCCTCTACATGGGACAAAACTTTGTGTGTTTTACGCGTCAAATTTAAAACATTTGATACAAAGCAGGTGATTTTAAATAAGAAAAAGAAAATAAGGCTAAACACAAGTGTGTTAGGGTTTAAATCGGGTAATAATTCAATTCACATTAATGATAGTCTAACAAGCTACAATAGAGCCGTATATAACAGAGCAAAAATCTTTAAGAAAGAAAATAACTTATCGTTCCTATGGGTAAATAGGGGAGTAATTTTTTTGAGAAAGCAGGAAGGTGACAAGCCTCATATAATTAAGTGTTTTGAAGATATTGAAGAATTAGCTGACTCATCCAAATTGTAATATTATTTACTTACCCATATTGAAATTTATATTTTTTATATGAAATGGATAATAGCCAAAAGAATTCAATTGTAGAACCACTTAATTTGAATGTATGTAAGTTTGAAAAGAACCTATTTGAAAATGTCTTTTATAGTGGGAAATTTGAAAGCAACCTCTCTATTCTCCATCAAAATATTCGAAGTTTACGTCAGAACTTTAATTTACTCTTGGCTCACCTGGAATCTTTTTTAAATATGCCAGATTTTATCTTTCTATCAGAAATTTGGATTTACAATCATGAAAAAGACTTCTTTGAAATACCGGGATATAAATCTTATTTCATATGTAATAATTCTTACGCGGCGGGTGGTATTGCGGCTTACATTAGCGATAAGTTGAATGATAATTGCGAGGTTTGTAGTCCTGGATTCATTGGTTCTGATTTGCTTAAAGTCACTTACACCTTCGGTGCTCAGAAACTTGTGATTTATGCCTTTTATAGACTTCATGATAAGAGTAAGGATGTTTTTGTGGAAGAGTTATCGTCCCTCTTGCGAGATGAACCTTCGAAAAATGTGTTCATTCTGGGTGATATGAACCTAGATATTCTACTCTCATCTACTATTACGGAAAAATATTTATCGTTGATGTCTGCTAATGGGTTGGAGTCTTGTATTAACATACCAACAAGAGTAACTGAGTATTCCCAAACATGCATTGACCATATGTTTGTTAGGCTTGATAGAAAGGCAAATTTTTCTCTATCAAGCTCTATGGCTGACGTTAGGATTACAGACCATTGCATGACTTGCCTTGTACTAGGTTATGGTCAGATGAAGCGATTGAATAAGATGTATTCTCGTGAACTACCCAAAGTGCTTAATTTCGTGAGTTTAAACGCAAGTTTGTTATATGAAAATTGGTCTGCTGTATACGGTGAAAATGATCCTTCCCTTGCTTTTGATAAATTTTGTAATATCTTAAATCAACATGTTGAAAAGTGCTCTGTAACTACAGTAAGAAGGAAAAAAAATATAAAGAAAATTAAGCCATGGATATCTAATTACCTAGTTCAAAAAATTAGCTTAAAAAATAAACTTCGAATGAAATACAAAAAACAGCCTAATAATATGAAAATTCGTAAGTTGTATGTAAAAATTCGCAAAGAAATCGCCACTGAAGTCCCGAAATGCAAAGAAAACTTTTATATTGAGAAATTTCAAAGGGCTCAAGGCAATCCTAAAAAAGAGTGGAGTATTGTCAATGAGCTATTTAATAGAAATGTTTCAATGGATACACCATCCTACATCATACATCAGGATAGGAAATATGACACACCATTAGAAATAGCTAATACTTTCAATGAATTTTTTACAAATGTTGCAGCTAATACACTTACAGATGCAGGCTTTGGCTTAGTGACACAAAACTATTGTTCGCAACACTGCCTAAGCAAGGAAATCGGTTCACAAAATAGCTTCTATTTTGATCCCATTTCTTCTTTAGAAATTCATAAGATCATTTCATCGCTTAACAAATCACAATCGTCGCCTAGATATAGCTATTCAAATGTTTTTATTAAACGTATTTCTCTGAACATTGTCGATATTTTAGCTCATATTTTCAATAAGAGCGTTTATTGCGGCATATTTCCCGATGGATTAAAGATTGCTGAGGTCATTCCAGTGTTTAAAAAAGACAACAGAAAAAGTTTGAATAATTACAGGCCAATCTCTCTTCTACCGGTTTTTTCAAAAATCTTTGAAAAAGTGATTAAGACCAAAATAATCACATTTCTTGATCAAAGTTCTTTCTTCAATGATTGCCAATATGGTTTTAGAGCTGGCAGATCAACGGAGGGCGCTCTTCTAAACTTTTGTGAGTATATTTATGATAGCCAAAATGTCAAAAAAATGAGTGCAGCACTTTTTATTGATATTACAAAGGCTTTTGATACAGTTGATCACAAACTTCTATTGAGTAAGTTAGAAAAGGCTGGCTTCAGAGGCTTTATGCTAGAATGGTTCGCCTCTTATCTTAAAAATAGGAAGCAATACGTAAAGATAGGAGATGTGTTCAGTAAGAACCTGGATATTGGAATAGGCGTTCCCCAAGGTTCCGTTCTTGGCCCTATCTTATTTCTTGTTTTCATTAACTCGATATTCAACCTGAAGTTGAAAGGGAAAAAAACTGGGTTTGCAGATGACATAGCTTGTGCGTATGCTAATAATTCTTCTGTACTAGAATTTGTGGCGGATATCAACTATGATTTAGAAGTCCTAAGACATTGGTTTGGCATGCATAAGCTAGTCATAAGCGATAAAACTAAACTTATGTTTTTTAACCTACCCTCGCTTATTATCAACTCCCCGGAATTTGTATTTCATAGCACTGATTGCAAAAATATATATGTTAGTCTGGATACTTGTGGCATGAACAGGAATTGCATAACATATGATGCCAGAAAAAACTGCTCAGCAAAATGTTTTACAATTGGGCTTGTATCTACATTCAAATACTTGGGTTTAAATATTGATAGCATGCTGAAGTGGACTGCACATACATCCTTACTAAATAAATATCTTTTGCAAGCTACATATATTTTTTACCATTTGAAACAGTTTTGCTCACGAAAGCTCCTTGAAACGTTTTACCATGGTCTGGTTAATTCCAAGTTACAATATGGTCTCTCATGTTGGGGTGGCACTAGTAATACTACCCTACAGCCCTTAATTGTGACTCAGAAGCACATCCTCAGAATAATTTGGAAAAAAAGGCGGCATGAACATAGCTTTGACCTTTTCTGTGCTTCAAAAATACTTCCACTAAAGCATCTTTACTTTTATAAGGTTCTGAAAATATTTTACATAAGAAGCGGTAATTTACCTTATCGTAATTCCTCTGAATATGAACTTCGCAGTAACGAAAGAAACCTTACATTTATTCCACCTCACAACAATCATCGCTTCTTAAACTTTTATAGCTCAGTTGCACCAAGGCTTTACAATCGGTTACCTCTTGAGATCCGGAACGTACGAACTACGTACATGTTCAACAGTAAAATTAAAAAATGGCTGTTTAACTTCGATTTCAGGGAAGTTGAAAATTTAATCAGAATCATTATTTAATAGCTGAGTTTTGATTTATATTAAACCTATTTATTCTTAAAATATTATTCACCACACATATGATTAGTGTTTTTTTCTTGATTTTTATTTACATACTACATCCGGCACTAGTTTTTTTTTTTTTTTTTTTTTTTTTAGAGTCGTACGCGCACTCAAGGCTAAGGCCTTATAACGACGGACGTTGTGCGAGCAGAAGGTAACAGGGAGAGGGAGAGGAGCTGCCTATTGACATTGGTCTTAAATGTCTGCATACTGTATTGAGGGGGGAAGACTGAACGAGGTAGCGCGTTCCACATTCGTGTGGTTCGGTTAAAGAAAGAATTTCTATATTTGACAGTACGACCGAAAACGGGCTTCAAGGTGAATTCATGCGCATTCCGGGAGAGGCGTGTATCGCGGGAGAAGTTATGAAGGGGCGGAATGCAACTGGCTATTTCATCAGAGCATTTATGATGAAAGTAACGATAAAACAATGAAAGGCAGGATACGTTCCTGCGATGTTCCAGCGAGTCTAGTGTTTTGGTAATGCTGGGGTCATCTATCAGTTTTATCGCGCGTTTTTGTAATCTATCTAGTAGGTGCAATGAGGTCTTAGATGCACCAGACCAGACATGAGCGTTGAACTCCAATTTAGGACGAATGAACGCCTTGTAAATTGTAGCCAGATCGGTGGGTGTGAAGAATTTCTTGCATCTGTATAGGAAACCTAGGCATTTCGCGGCATTCTTAGCGACACTGAATATGTGATCATTCCAACAAAGGTTGTCACTGATGCACATACCCAGGATGGAAAGCTTTTCGGCTTCCGAGATACAAGTGCCATTCATGGATAATGGCAATGGGTCGGTGTTACGCTTTAACGACAGAAGACAGCATTGTGTTTTAGAAGCATTAAATTCCACTCTATTGTTTTTACCCCATTGGATGATGCTGTCGATGTCGGAATTTAATGAGCTTAACATACGCTGCCGCTCACTATTTACAGCCGAAGTGCAGGGTCGTAAAGAAGTGAACGAATATGAGAAGCTGAGGGTACTGTCGTCAGCGAAGGAGTGAATTGGATTAGAAGTAACAGACAAGAGATCATTTATAAAAATGAGAAAGAGTGTCGGAGACAAAACGGAGCCCTGGGGAACACCAGCATTTACATAGTGAGTGTCAGACTTGAATCCGTCCAAGACAACTTGAATTGAACGATTCGAAAGGTAGCTTCTAATCCATAGAAGAAGAGAGTCGTCGATCCCGAATGCACGCATTTTCGACAAAAGAGCTTCATGCCAGACTCTGTCAAATGCTTTCGAAATATCAAGTGCAACTACTTTGCTCTCACCCGCCTGGTGGAGCGAATGATTCCACTTCTCGGTGAGATATGCCATCAAATCACCAGTGGATCTGTTGCTGCGGAAACCGTACTGCCGGTCATTGAGGAGTTTCTGCGACTCGAGATATTTCATTAACTGACGATTTATCAGTGTTTCCATGACCTTGGAAAGAAGGGACGTTAGTGCAATGGGTCGGTAATTGGAGAGAGAAGAAGATTCGCCTTTTTTGGGAATGGGCTGGACAAATGCTGTTTTCCACCTACTCGGGTAGAGCCCAGAAGAGTAGGAAAGGTGAAAAAGCTTACGCAGTGGTTATTCATAACTAAAGGATGTTTTTAATATTCCTCATTGATCCCACTATAAAGGACATTTATATAACTAGTTTCTAAGATACTTGTTTATACAATGAATGTACATGCATATTAATTGTAAGTAACAATACTTGAATTATGTGATTTGGATCAATGGAATGGAATAAAAATACTACTACTCTTGATATGCCGACCTTCCATCAAATTGCGGCGTATTTCTGAATAGTTCCAGAACAACAACGGCGAATAGGAGAGTTCGAAGTCTAGCTCGCCAAAAAGAGACTAAGCGAGAGCACACCAACACCGGAAGGGAAGCAGTCATGGAAACGCGGATGCCTTGTCGAGGCGACCTTGCGACGTTGAATGCAAAGATTGTTCACGTGCGGAAACCAAGGAACATGTCACCGACATCCATCGTTTCAATGTGCTAATGAAGAATCCTGAACTGTCGAGAACGTCGGAAGAAAGCAACGAGAAGATGCCGAGCGGGCAGTTATCATCGATCACCAAGAACGAAGTTTTCGACTAACGTGACAGCAAATATTCGTGAAGGGACAATCGTAAAAGCTTACCGGGATCAATGGCAGAGTTTGATGCTGAAGAACGGTTGCATTTGCCGCAGTTGGGAAAGTGAGAACGGGGACATAGTAAACGATCTACTGGTAATTCCAAAGGGAAAAATCGACGAGGTCATCCCAGAATACCACGAAGGACCAAGCGGGGGTCAGTTTGGTGTTAACAAGACTGTAGAAAAGATTAAGAGACGTTTCTACAGGTTGGGATTCCATGAATTGGTCACAAATTTCATTCGCAGGTGTGAACAGTGTGCGAAGGCAAAGGGACCACTTAGGAAAACTCGAGGAAATATGCAGTAGTACAATGTTGGAGCACCGATTGAACGTATCGCCATTCCCAACGAGCAACGCTGGAAACATATACGCGCTAGTGGTGATCGACTTCTTCAGCAAATGGCCTGTATCAGAAACACGGGCAACACGATTACATCCACAGTCTGATGGTATGGTCGAAAGGTTCAACCGGACGATGGTTCTCCGTCGTCGTCGGAGATCAGAAGGACTGGGATGAACATCTTCCCCTTGTCTTAATGGCGTATCGATCGGCGGAGTACAATTCAACGGCGATAACACCAGCTGAATTGATCGGAACTGATTTCCGACTTTCATTGGATCTGAAGTTCGGCGTGATACTACCGACAACTAGCGGCAGGCTGGATCTCGTAACTAAAAAGAAGGAGCAGCTGAAATCTATCTATCAGTTCATCCGGGAGCGACAGAACTTGGTCAGTGTTAAAATGAAGGCGGGATATGACTGAAGGGCGAATACTTCTGGACTCGAGCCAGGACAATTGGTATTGCTGTACAACCCACAACGAAAAAGAGTCATCAAGAAACTCAACGACGTGGTATACTGAATGCGCCAGACGGGAGAGGTTAGCGCCGTACTGCGGAGAAGGATCAGATCGCTTGTTCGAGGAAGAACAAGTTTAGGAGAAGGGTAGTGTTGCGTTCACCAACCGAGCGTCGTCGCAATGGAGCATGTAAAAAATGTAATTTGAGATGAAAGGCATTATTACGGAAGATTGGATCTATGCTTACGACACGGAAAAACCGATAATCAAGTGAATATTGTGCTAAGGGTGGGTTAGGTTAATCTGGTCGGCATAAGCCACACGTAGGCCGAAGTCGGCCCATTGTGATACCACATGGATCGTGTTACTCAGATCCGCTACCAGAAAACCAACCGGTGCTTCTGATGAAGCGATGGAGTTGAGCTATTTTTGGTCTGCAAGCTCACCTAGATTATCATAGAAGGGCGCGCCGAGGTAGATCCTCCTGCGATTCGCAATGTTCGGAATGTTATATTCGTTAGTAAACAGTACTAATCGGTCTTCTTAAGGTTCACCCCAAGTCCACATTACTGTGTCCAGGTTTCTACTGTATGTAATGCACTGCATAAGGTCGCATAGACCGCTGGAAATTTTCCTGTGGCGGCGGTCACAGCGTACCGTTCCTGTTCAAGCAAGAGAGGGTAGAGTACTTCACCCTGTGGTGTACCTCTGCTAACCATTCTAGTTGAGACGGCTCCAGCAAAGTTCGCTTTGACAACCCTTTGTGTTAGCAGTTGTCGTACCAGTTCTATCACTGGTTCAAAGCTTTTTATGGCCCATAGGACATTGTTGTTGGGTAAGGCAAGACCAAGCTGCTGGCGCAGACGGACTGTCTGCTGAGCTCTTCAAGGCAGCTGGGGATGACCTGGTTGGGAGCATGCACCAGCTCATCCGTAAGATATGGTTAGAGGGAAGCATGCCCGAGGAATGGAGTCTCAGCATCGTATGTCCGATCCACAAGAAGGGAGACCTCTCTGATTGCGCCAACTATAGAGGAATAAGTCTCCTTAACATCGCCTACAAAATTTTCTCTGCCGTTTTGTGTGAACGCCGGAAGCTGATAAGTCCTTATCAGCGCGGATTCAGGCCAGGGAAGTCCACCATCGACCAAATCTTCACACTACGGCAGATCCTGGAAAAAACCAATGAATTTCAAGTCGACACTAACCACCTATTTGTCGACCTCAAAGCCGCATACGACAGCGTAATTAGAGACGAGCTATACAACGCAATGTCTACCTTTGCCATACCTGCTAAGCTTGTCAGACTATGCAGGATGACTTTGGAGAATGCTCGCAGCTCCATCCGAATCGGTGAACACCTTACCGATAGTTTTGATGTCAAAAAAGGATTTAGGCAGGGCGATGCGCTGTCGTGTGATTTCTTCAACATCATATTGGAAATGATTGTGCAAAATCACTGGCCAATACAAGAGGCCCAATCTATTTCAAGTCCTCGCAACTCCTTGCTTACGCCGACGACATTGACATAATAGGTAGATCACAGCGAGATGTCAATGAGGCGTTTGCGAGTATTGAGTTCGAGGCCGCAAAAGTTGGTCTGGCGGTAAACGAGGGCAAAACTAAATATATGCTATCATCAGAAAAGGACGCTCACCACCGACGTCTTGGCCAGAACGTTTATATGGGCAGATACAAGTTCGAAGTTGGCTCCGCAGTGACCTGGAACTACGACATCAGTTCCGAAATCAAACGCAGAATCACTCTTGCCAATCGCTGTTTCTTTGGGCTCAGGAGGCAACTGAGTAATAGAGCCCTCTCCCGAACGACAAAGTTGACTCTATATAAGACCCTTATCATCACGGTCCTGTTGTACGGCGCAGAAGCATGGACACTATCGAAAGCGGATGAGGAGGCCCTTGGTCGGTTCGAGCGAAAGATTTTGAGCGTAATGGGGGAAAAGATTCAACCACGAACTGTACGGGGTATACAGCGACATGAGCCTAGTCAGGCGTCTACGGATTCAACGCCTAAGATGGCTGGGCCATGTAGAGCGAATGGACACCACAGCTCCAGCTCGGAGAGTTTTTGAATCCAACCCCGAGGGACGAAGAAGCAGATGACGGCCGCACTTAAGATGGCGCACACAGGTGGAAGGGGACCTCAGCAAACTGGTGGTGCGGCAATGGAAAGGGCTAGCGAAAGCTCGTGCTAGATGGTGGGGCATGTTGGTTGAGGCCCAGGTTCATCCCGAACTGTAGCGCCCACTAGGTCGAAAGGTCGTGCTAGATGGAGGGGCATGTTGGTTGAGGCCCAGGTTCATCCCGAACTGTAGCGCCCACTAAGAAGAAAAAGAAGAGGCGGGACCAAGAAAACCGCGCTAAAGTTCCCCTCGGCAGGTCACACTGTCAAAAAAGTAAGATTACACAAAGATTTTTAAAGATAAATACTGTCTTCTCACCTTTTGGACACAGTAGTATAACTTATCTATCACTCCATGTAGAGCATTTTAAATTTGGAAAACCAAAAGCTAAAGACTTAAACAGAAGTGTAGACGACAATGAGGAGGTATATGCCTTTCTATCGAACCATGAACATATCACTGACGAAATAGATACTTTTTATTTGAATTTTTTAATTTTTTTAAGTGGATGCCTTCAACTGGATACAGTACTTAAAGCGTCTACATCAATAATCGAACTTTCAAAGTTAACGATTTTTAGTAGGCTTTGTCGCCACCAACGCCTCGTGGTATCAGCCTCACCAAAAAAGATATTTTCACTCAACCATAAATCGCATGGAAAAAAATCTTTTATTTTTCCTGTCTGCATTGAATCCACTCCTGATCCTTTAAGACATCAACAATTTGTCTGCACCCCCACGAGACACCTCAATGAATCCGCCACGTCACCCCTTCGGATATGTCCCAATAAATGTTTTATCACCCGTTTATGTGCCACCTGATTAGTACTAACAGTCGACCAGTATGTGACACTTAGCCAATCTACATGACGAGAGCCGTAGTCGAGAACTCGTAAAGACACAACACCCCGTCCGAATGGTAATCGTCGCTTTCCTCGTCTCATCCATCTCATCCTTGTCCGCCCGTTCGAGGGTTCTCCGTCTTCATTCACACTGACGTACTTCTGAACTCCTAAACTCAATATGATTAAAGTTCAATTTTGGTTTCATTCTTACCATCCCGTATCTGGGTTGTATTCGTATTCCCTGAATGGATATGTTGGGATGCGGGGTGGTTTAGGTTCATGTCCCCATGGAACTTTCGCTTGCGACAATGGAACATTGTGCGTACCCCAACGTAAGATATGCGATGAGCGTACTGACTGCAAGGACGGCAGTGACGAGCATCCAGTCGAATGTGGTATGTTGTATGGTAGCAAGGAGTTAATTGCCAAGCTGGTGGCGACTGCAATTGCTCGAATGAATGGACGGGACGAGAACAATAGCAATGGCAGTGCTGGTGCAGATTGTGGTAATTGAATGTGGCTCGGTAATGATGTTGGCATACTTCTAGTTGGGCTTTTCGTTTTTTTTTTCTTTTGTCCTTTTTCCTTTTTCTTGTATTTGTTTAGAAATACAAACATATCCAAGACTTTGTACCTGTAAAAAGAGGTTTCTGCACTGTGGACGTTACTCCATGCTGAACGAAATACCTGAGATTAGCAGTGAGGTGAGTAAAATGGGTTAAAGCTATTTATTTATTTTTGAAGATATATTATAGATATTTTCGCCAGCCTGCAAGGTACTTACTTACTTACTTTGATGGCGCTACAGTTCGGGATGAAACAGGGCCTCAACCAACAAGCCTCTCCAGCCGGCCCGATCTTCGGCCAGCCGCTTCCAGTGCCGCACGCCCAGTTGGTTGAGGTCCCCTTCCACCTGTGCGCGCCACCTTAAATGCGGTCGTCCTCTGCTGCGTCGTCCCTCGGGGTTGGAGTCGAAGTCTCTTCGGGCCGGAGCGTTGATGTTCATTCGCTCTACATGGCCTAGCCATCTTAGACGTTGGATCCGAAGACGTCTAACCAGGCCGATGTCGCTGTACAGCCCGTACAGTTCTTGGTTGAATCTCCTCCTACACTCACCGTTTACACAAACGGGACCAAAGATTGCACGCAGAATTTTCCTCTCGAAACGTCCAAGAGCCTCTTCATCCGCTTTTGACAACGTCCAAGCCTCAGCGCCGTAGAGGAGACCGGGATGATTAAGGTTTTGTAGAGGGAAACCTTAGTTTTTCGAGAGAGGGCTCTACTACTCAATTGCCTCTTGAGCTCGAAGAAGCAGCGATTGGCAAGAGTTATTCTGCGTTTTATCTCAGCGCTGGTGTCGTTCCTGCTTGTCACTACCGAGCCAAGGTAGACGAAGTCCTTGACTACTTCAAAAATATAGCTGCCGAAGGTGACGTTCTGACCAAGACGTCGGTGTTGTGCGTCTTTCTTGGATGACAGCATATATTTGGTCTTGTTCCCATTTACCCTAAGACCCACTTTCGCCGCTTCTGCTTCAATGTTTGTGAACGCCTCATTGACGTCTCGCTTTGTTCGTCCAATAACGTCAATGTCATCTGCGGAGGCAAGCAATTGTGTGGACTTGAAGTAGATCGTACCTCTTGTATTGGCCGCAGAGTCCCGCACGATCTTTTCAGGAATAATGTTGAAGAAATCACATGACAGTGCGTCACCCTGTCTAAAACGTTTTTTAACATCAAAGGGGTCGGTTAGTTCACCTCCGACCTTAATGGAGCAGCGAGAGTTCTCCATAGTCATTCTGCATAGTCTGACGAGTTTGGCAGGAATGTTAAAACATGACATGGCTCTGTATAGCTCGTCTCTATAAACACTGTCATACGCGGCTTTAAAGTCGACAATAAGATGGTGCGTGTCGACCTGGAATTCATGGGTCTTCTCCAAGATCTGCCGTAGTGTAAATATTTGGTCTATCGTGGATTTTCCTATCCTGGAACCACACTGGTAGGGACCTAGCAAATTGTCCACGAACGGTTTCAGGTACTTACACAGTACGGCAGAGAGGATCTTGTACGCGATGTTCAGGAGGCTTATCCCTCTGTAATTAGCGCAGTCATAGGGGTCTCCTTTCTTATGGACCGGGCAAACGATACTGAGATTCCATTCATCGGGCATGCGTTCTTCCGACCATATCTTGCAGATGAGTTGGTGCATGTTCCTGACCAGCTCATCGCCAGCTGCTTTAAACAGTTCCGCGGAGAGTTCGTCTGCTCCAGCAGCTTTATAAGTTTCGATATCGCTATCTTAACATCGTCTAGGTCGGGTGGACGGGATTCTTCTTCGTCTTCATCCATTGTGAATGGTTCGCTCTGCCTGACGGCGGCATTTTGACTATCATCGCCGTTATACAGTCTGCAGAAGTGGTCCTTCCACAATCTTAGCATCGATAGTGACTCCACTACTAGTTGTCCGTGCTCATCCCTGCAGGCGTCTGCTCTGGCTTTATAGTCTTGGCGTGTTCGTTTTACGTTTTGGTAAAATTTTCGAACGTCGTCTCTGCAGTAACATCTCTCCATCTCCTCGATCTCGCGCTTCTCGTGCTCCTTCTTTTTCCTTCTTAGAAGCGCATGCTCCTCCCTGCTTTTCTGTTCATAGAGCTCGTGGGCAGCTCTCATCCATCGATGCAATGTGGCCATGTATGCATTCTGTTTCTCTACATGGGCCTGTCTGCACTCATCATCAAACCAGGGGTTTCTCGACGGTGGTGGCTCGAAACCGAGTATATCTGAGGCGGCCTCTCTAATGGCTTTCTGACAACGACTCCATTGCTGTTCTATGGTTTCTGCAGATTGCATCGGGACCTGAGAGAGCTTGAGGGAGACTTGATCGGCGAAGGTCCTGGCGGTCTCCTGCGTCTCCAAGGTAACCATTGGTTATTCTCGTACTGGCTTACGAATATTAACATAATTATTGTACTTCACGACCTCTTTTACGTTCTCAATAACTTACGGATCGCCATCCACAAAAATGTTAACATCTGATGGAAGGAGCGAAGGGCTTCTCATGGACTATGCGAACACGTTGTTCATTCCCTAAGTCAGTCTTCAAGGCCTCCATTCAACAATTAGCAACCACTCAGAATAATGCAATAACTCTGGTATCATTTCTGTTTAAAGGAGTTAATGTAGAAAAGAGTCACATGAAGATAAGTTCAAACCTTGATAGGTCAATACGGACTAAGAGCATTTAAAACGATTCCCCTCTAATAGACTGAGAATATTGTTAGTATACAAGGTGTGGTGATCATGTTCCGGAGATTCGTAAGCAAAAACAAGCAAATTAAGTTTTATTATCGACCTTCACAACAGTCCGTCGCTAAGTCTACACAACGATTCCAACTTTGCTTTCAAGATTCGAAGCACCCTCGATAATCCTTCGAAGTTGACTCATTTAAAACTTTGGTTACAGTCTCTTTGACCTTTGACCTACATCGCCATGATGAGTTCCATTGAAGTCTGACTTTACCTTCTTCTTCTTCTTAGTGGGCGCTACAGTTCGGGGTGAATCTGGGCTCAACCAACATGCCCCTCCATCTAGCACGATCTTTCGCTAGCCTTTTCCATTGCCGCATTCCCAGTTGGCTGAGGTCCCCTTCCACCTGTGTGCGCCATCTTAAGTGCAGCCGTCCTCTGCTTTTTCGTCCCTCACGGTTGGATTCAAAGACTCTCCGGGCTGGAGCTGTGGTGCCCATTCGCTCTACATGGCCCAGCCATCTTAGGCGTTGAATCCGTAGACGCCTGACTAGGCTCATGTTGCTGTACAGCCTGTAAAGTTCGCGGTAGAATCTTCTCCTCCATCCCCCGTCTGCGTTTATAGGCCTAAAAATCACGCGCAAAATCTTTCTCTCTAACCGACCAAGGGCCTCCTCATCCGCTTTTGATAGTGCCTTGTATACAGGGATGATAAGGGTCTTATATAGAGTCAACTTTGTCGTTCGAGAGAGGGCTCTATTAATCAATTGCCTCCTGAGCCCAAAGAAACAGCGATTGGCAAGAGTGACTTTGCGTTTGATTTCGGAACTAATGTCGTTGTTCCAGGTCACTGCGGAGCCAAGGTAGACGAAGTCCTTAACTACCTCGAACTTACATCTGCCAATACAAACGTTCTGGCCAATACGTCGGTGGTGAGCGTCCTTTTTTGGTGACAGCATATATTTAGTTTTGCCCTCGTTTACCGCCAGACCAACTTTCGCCGCCTCGAACTCAATACCCGCAAACGCCTCATTGACATCTCGCATGGCGTATGCAAGGAGTTGCGAGGATTTGAAATAGATTGTGCCTCTTGTATTGGCCAGTGATTTTTGCACAGTCATTTCCAATACGATGTTGAAGAAATCACACGACAGCGCATCGCCCCGCCTAAATCCTTTTTTGACATCAAAACTATCGGTAAGGTGTTCACCGATTCGGATGGAGCAGCGAGCGTTCTCCAAAGTCATCCTGCATAGTCTGACGAGTTTAGCAGGTATGTCAAAGGTAGACATAGCGTTGTAGAGCTCGTCTCTAATTACTTTGAAGCTTTGAAGTCGACAAATAGTTGGTGAGTGTCGACTTGAAATTCATTGGTTTTTTCCAGGATCTGCCGTAGTGTGATGATTTGGTCGATGGTGGACTTCCCTGGCCTGAATCAGCACTGATAAGGACCTATCAGCTTATTTACAAAACGCTTCGGGCGTTCACACAAAACGGCAGAGAAGATTTTGTAGGCGATGTTAAGGAGACTTATTCCTCTATAGTTGGCGCAATCAGAGGGGTCTCCTTTCTTGTGGATCGTGCATACGATGCTGAGACTCCATTCCTCGGGCACGCTTTCCTCTAACCATATCTTAGGGATGAACTGGTGCATGCTCCCAATCAGGTTATCCCCAGCTGCCTTAAAGAGCTCAGCAGACAGTCCGTCTGCGCCAGCAGCTTTATTCGACTTGAGCTTCGATATGGCAATCTTAACTTAGAAATGGATCATTCTGCCTGACAGCAGTATATTGACTAACATCGCCGTTATATAGTCTGCAGAAGTGGTTTTTCCATATTCTCAGCATCGACTGCGGTTCTACTACTAGGTGTCCGTTCTCATCCCTGCAAACTTCCGTTCTGGCTTTATAAACTTCGAAACTGCTGCTTTGACAAATAATTGAAACGATGAGGATAAGGCGGTTGCACTAGCACCTGCGCTTAGAGAGTCAGCTGCGGAAATGTTGCAAACTCTTCCACACAATGACCAGCGTGATTATGAACGTCTCGTACAGGCTCTGGAGATGCATGGAGCAAGTATATAAGTCCAGTTACGCCAAAGAACACAAATGAAAGGCGAGACACTTCTGTGGTTACAAGCGGATGTGGAGCGTTTGGCTCATCTCTCATAGCCGAACGCCAGCGAGGAGATTATCAATGAAATGACAACCGAAGTCTTTATTCAGGCCATTTCCGACGGCAAACTTCAAATCCCAGCAGCAGACCAAGCTCCCCAAGGTATTCATCGCGTACGGAAAATATCAACGGAGGAATGTTGTTGTCTAATAATAAATGCAATAGGGCCGGGCATCTACAACGCCAATGCAGGGCACCGCATTGTGCAAGCAGAGGACGCAACGAAGGTGCATTTGACACCCACCCCCCGACTACGCTCCTCATGCACAGCAGGCGGGAATCGTCGCCCCCAGAATCACCATCCAAGTCTCATAAACCAAACGGTGCAATAACAGTTTAACTGTGGAGGCAATCGTCGGTAGAAATAAGTTTCTGGTTGCAATTGACACTGGAGCCACGGCTTCCATCGTAAGGAGCGACTTAGTTCAGGAATCATGGTTGCATAAGTAACACGAGCTGCTAATGTCTGAAGATCGCACAGGGGAATCAGCAAAAGTATATGGAGAAGTTCGCTTGAAGATACAACTGGAAGGTAGAGGCTTCTTCCATGTGTTCTTGGTGCCTGACATTTTCGACGAGTGCATCATTGGAGTCGATTTCATGAAGATGTACTACCTAACATTGGATATTAGAATGCAAGTGCTGAGATATCGTAATATCGGAATTCCAATGCAGTGGTTAAAATACAACATTCTAATGCAGATGCAATGTCCCGAAGGTCGTGCAAAGTCAACTGCAAACATTGCGCGCAAAAGGAAGAGAAGGATGCTGCCTTCATCCAAGCCGAACCAAGTCCTGGCTGGACCAGACAATATAAGTCCGAAATAGCCGGAAGGAAGATTCGGATATCGGGTCCATATTAGCGAGAAACGGGTATATGAAAAAACCCGACGGCCGAAATATGTATAGTCGACAGAAGCCCTACTCTGAAAGCATATTAGGCACAATGGGTCTCACTCTATGTCTTGAAACGAAAATGGGAAACGTCAGACAGGAGAACATTCAGGATGTAGCTCCTTGTACCGCGCTCAAAGATACAGGATGTACTCCAGGAGATGCACGACGGTATATCAGGTGGACATTTGAGAGTAAACAAGAACTTGGAGAAGATAAGGGAACCATTCTACTGGTGCAGAAAATGCGTCACGTATGCATCCAGCAAAGGTCCTGGTGTGAAAACTAAAGGGAAAATGCGCCTGTATAATGTAGGTGCGCCCTTAAAACGAATAGCCGTTGATATCGTAGGTCCGTTACTAGTCGCCATCCCCAACCAAGAAGCGAAAACGGTTATGGAGCAAATCGTCAACAATTGGGTGAGCAGGTTTGGCGTCCCCATGGGGCTACACTCGGACCAGGGAAGAAGCTTCGAGTCCGAAATATTCCAGGAAGTACGTCAGTTGCTCTGGATCAACAAAACAAGGACGACAACCCTCCACCCGCAGTCGGAAGGGTTGGTAGAGCGTTTCAACAGGACGCTAAAGGAACTTCTTCGCAAAGTAGTGGTCGACTACCAACGGGATTGAGATCGGCTTCTCCCCCTCTTCCTATTGGCCTACCGAAGTGCAGTCCATAGTTCGACGGGCCATACCCTAGCTGAGATTATTTTTGGTGATACTGAGCGGTTGCCTGGCGAAGCATAGGTTAGTTCCCCATCTAATTAGAGAAAGACAGTCCGACATCTAGGCATCAGCACAGAGGTTCCAGGAATACGATTTGATATGGCTGTACAATCCCCATCCGCAAAGAGGGTAGTCACCTAAGCTGCAGCAAGACTGGGAAGGCTCCTACCGCATAATCAAACGGATAAATGATTTAGTTTACAGAATTCAGCTGGAACAAAGGAGGCAAGCTGGCAAGCGTGCATCGGTACCACGGACGTAATGATGATACTCTTGTTCGGGGCGAGCAAACTTAACGAGGGGGTAGTGTAACGATGGCATCACTTCCTGAATATAAAGCAATGACAGGAGGTGAATATATGGTGATGGACGATCCTGGGTATAAATACGAGTGCGCGACAGCAGCAGGAAGCATTGTAGTGGTGAAATCGAAACGTGTAAGGTGGGCGATATACATATGTGCAGCGAGAGATTTTATAGTGCGAGAAAGTAAATTGTTGTACTAGACATCGAGGGGCCACGACGAATTGGTGGACAGAGTTTTAGATGTTGGCGATTTCTCGGAATCCATCGTCTAACACCTCTACATCATCCTACTAAGATTTACAGAAGACGCATTCTCCGAAGCCAATCTAATTAACTGTTGCAGACTAGTCTAGTCTTTTTGGGCATGGGCTCGGACATACAGGGTAAAGTTGTTGATTGCTCTCAACCTGGCGAGATGCGCGCAACGATCCCTGTTTAAATGCCCGGGTCAAGTTGACATACGGCCTCCTCGCGGCGCCCTCTGGATAGCCTCTTCAACAACCGTTGGGAGGTGAACAAACGTATGCAGCGAAAAAAAACCCGTCCAGAATGGCGATTGTGCGGCGGGCTAACAATCCGCCCACGTAAAAAAAACCTAAAGTTATGAATGAGCAAGTTGCCTCGGATACACGGACGGATACTCGACGACGACAACGCATGAAAAGGGAACACGATTTGCAAGTATGCTCCTGGAATGTCAGAACCCTGTACACTCCCGGAGCTGCTCATAAACTAGAAGGAATCCTCACGCAGTACAAGGCGGATATTACTGCGGTCCAGGAAATACGCTGGATAGGAAACGGTATGATTAGGAAGAAACAGTGCGACATTTATTACAGCTGTCACAAAAGATTGCACTTACTAGGAAGCGGATTTGTCGTGGGAAAGCGGCTAAGGTCGAAGGTCATCGACTTTAAACCTATAAGTGATCGCCTGGCTGTGATCCGCATCAGAGGCAGATTTTATAACATCAGCCTTATATGTGCACACGCCGCTACCGACGAGGCTGAAGACCCTATCAAGGAGGACTTCTATGACATCCTGGACAACGCCTACTGAGCTTGTCCGGAGTACGATGTAAAAATCGTGCTCGGAGACTTTAACGCCAATGTTGGCAAGGAAAACACCCTTGGCGGAGTGATCGGAAAGCACAGCCTCCACGATACAACAACAGATAACGGCTTCCGACTGACAGGCTTTGCGACAGCTCGTAATGCGGTGATAAGTAGCACAAGATTCCCTCGCAAGCGAATCCACACAGCAACCTGGCGATCTCCGGACGGTCGAACCGTTAACCAAATCGACCATGTGCTCATTGACGCAAGGCACTCGTCAAACATCCTGGAGGTGCGAACATTCAGAGGGGCAAATGTCGACTCTGACCACTTCCTCGTAGCAGCAAGATTCAGAGCTCGACTGTCCAATGTCAGAAAGCTGCAGCAGCCCATCAGGAGGAGGTTCGACCTTTGGCGCCTGAGCACACCGGAGGTTACCAGAGTCTACAGGGAGCAGCTGAGCGAAAGACTCTACGGTATGCCTACGTCGAACACAAATGCCAATAATATGTGGCTGCATTGCCACTCAGCCATTCAGGAAGTAGCCGAAACCCCCTTAGGATACCTACCACCCCCGACAAGAAACCCGTGGTATGATGGCGGGTGTGAGCAGAAAAAGGCAGCAACCGAAGAGGCGTACCAAAAGGCGTTGCAGAGGAAAACCAGGGCAGCGCAAGAAGAGTACCGAGCCAGAAGAAGGTAGGAGAAAAAACTACTGCGACAAGGGAGAAGAATCTTCGCAGCCTCCCAGCTCAAGGATATCGAGGAGTCTAGGGATAAACATAAAACACGAGCCTTTTACAGGAAAGCCAAGGGCCTTACAGGAGGCTTCAAAAAGGGCACCCAGGCTCTTCGAAACTGCGCTGGTAATCTTGTCACCGACCCGCAGGGAATAGTGGATGTATTTAAGCAGCATTTCCAGCAGCTGCATAATGAGCATGACCAAGAGAGAGTGGTAGGGACCGAGGAAATCCTCGATCCTACCTCTTGCAAGAACTATAGAGGTATATCCCTGCTCAATGTCGCATACAAGATCCTGTCCAGCGTATTGTGTGAACGTCTAAAACCATTTTGCACCGCACTAATCGGCAGCTACCAGTGCGACTTCCGGCCTGGCAAATCGACTATAGACCAAATTTTCACACTTCGACAAATCCTGGAAAAGACCAACGAGTATCGAATCGATACACACCATCTTTTCATCGATTTCAAAGCCGCATACGACAGCATTCATCGTGAAGAACTGTTTGGGGCGATGGCCGGATTCGGGATCCCGGTAAAACTGATCCAGTTGTGTCGCGCCACGCTAAAAAACACGCGATGCACCGTGCAACTCGGTTCTAGGACCTCGGAACCATTCGAAACATGCACCGGATTTCGGCAAGGAGATGCGCTGTCATGTGACTTCTTCAACCTGGTGCTGAAGCAGATAGTGCGACGGGCAGGCGTCAACAGGGAAGGCACTATCTTTTACAAGTCCATCCAGCTGCTAGGATACGCGGATGATATGGACATCATCGCGTGTTCTCGCCGTGGCATTGTGGAAGCATTCACGGCGATTGAAGAACAGGCGAAACGAGTTGGTCTTAAGATCAATGAGGATAAAACGAAATACATGGTGTCAAGCAAAAACCAATCCGTCGCTCACCACCTGAGACAAAATATAACAATTGACAGCAACAATTTCGAGGTAGTTAAGGAGTTTGTCTACCTCGGGACAAACGTAAATTCCACAAATGACACCACAGTGGAGATCCAGCATAGAATCGCCCTTGGCAACCGCTGCTACTTCGGCTTGTCCAAACAACTGGGGTCAAAACTTCTCACTCGAAAGACCAAAGTCATGCTTTACAAAACGTTCATTCTGCCAGTCTTGCTGTACGGAGCCGAAAGCTGAACGATAAGCAGGACAGCGGAGCTGATTTTGGGTTCTTTCGAAAGAAAAATTCTGCGCCGGATATTTGGTCCTGTCTGTGAGGAAGGTGATTGGAGGAGAAGAAACAACCGCGAACTCTACGAGCTGTACCAAGATGTGGATGTATACCGGAAGGCAAGGATCCGTCGACTACACTGGCTCGGCCACATCGAGCGCATGGACATCAACGCTCCAGCTAAGAGGGTCTTCGACTCCGTGCCTCCTGGTTCGAGAAGAAGAGGAAAACCAAACCTCCGGTATACAGACCAAGTAATAGCGGATGTAAGACATCTTGGTTTTGACAACTGGAAGCAGCGTGCCCGGGACCGTCAAGGATGGAAGACAACTATAGCTCAGGCTCAGATCCTCCATGGATCGCAGGCCTGATAAGAAGAAGAAGACTAGTCTTTGGCTAATGTGAAGCCTCAGAGTAACTATACCCTAGACCAATCAACCTTACCTAGACCTTTATATGTCCCTTACTCCTGTGACTCTATGTATAAAGGTCACACGGTCTAGTGGTATATGTTTGTTAGTGTCTCATAATATGAGGTTACCTTTTATCTATTTCTATCCCGCCTAACTGCGTGCTGACCCCGCACGTCATCTAAAATTAAGACTTTCCTGTCATTTTACGAATTAAATTCACTTTCCCGAAGTACCCAACTGTACAAAGACGAACACCTCCACTTCTTATCGTCATACATTAATTCCTATTGCCTATTTGAAGGATACAAATACATGTTGAGAGCAATTGTAGCAAGTGCCGCATTCCCATTAACTTCCGTAATTTTCCGGTCGATGGCTTTTAAGCGGCAAACCACTACGATTTCCACCTTCATATCCTAAACGCAAACGCCGGATCATTCCACATTTCCCATTCTCCCCTCTATCTCCCTTGTGTATGTTCCTTTTGTTGCCGGTGATAGAAGATTCCCGAATTTATTTTTGGCTTTTCTCATTTGCACTTGTATTGTAATTTAAGACGTTCACCCACAGCTCGCCTTTATACAATGAGCCATAGAGGTGGGGTAGTTGCCACAGGAGCTAGCATATCCTTCGTGCTAGGGTGGAGAGAAGCTGAAATGACTTATTGCTCACACATTGCGCGGTTTCTTTATGAGATACTTACATGGATGGATGGAGAAAAAATTGCAATGTGTGCACTTAAAATGATGACCGATGTCATTATCATATTGGAGGGCTGTAAACATGGATAAGGATGCACGTGATGTAGATCTCAATGCCTCGAAGACTTCAGAGATGTCTTGGGGGATCATTTTTATTGATGGATTGCTGGATGTTTTGTTTAATCGAATTCAGTAGAGTCCCAAAGAGGAGGTGTAAAAGAAATATCTTTTTTCCTCTTCTCATTCGTAGGTCACTCACGTCCTAATCATTGGCCGGAACATTACTCTCAGGGAGGACTCGTTTGATAGTCTTAACTTAACCTATCTGTAAGTAAAATACGGGAACGTTTACATTTATTAGCTTAATTGATTCATTTCAGGACGCTGAATAACGACAACATATCATCGATTCCACTGGGAATGTTTTCCAGTCAAGTGAAGTTGGAAAAGCTTAAGCTCAGCTACAATAGAGTCGAATCACTGCCACTTGGGTCTCTTCGCGGCCTAATCTCACTCCAATGGTTATTCCTCAATTCGAATCGCATCAGACACTTTCCGTTGGCAAATCTGCAGGATGTTCCAAGCCTCAATTGGCTTAATTTGACGGACAACTGGTTAACACTCGCAGGCGAACAGTTCCCACCGATGCCGAATATCTATGAAATGTAATCACCATAACATATCATACTCTGAAGTAGCATATCCTTATTTTATCCCTTTAGCTGTCTCGATTTCAATGGAATCGAAAGAATCGATGACGAGGTCTTTAAGCAATTAGACAAGCTTCATTTGCTGTGAGTATCTTCTATCAATTTACTTCCTTAGTCCTTCCTCGTCGGCCATCCTTAATCATTTGTCGCGCCTAACACGTTTTCATATTTTATAAACTCCCATCGAACAGACATGAGGGCTTATCGCCCAGCGAAAAGAATCAATTAAGACCGGATTTAATCCACGAATATAACTCAGTCATTGGCTCAACACCCTCATCAAGTTAAGACGAAAAAAAGCGCTTCTTCGGACGATTATGAGGTCAATAGTCTCGACGATTACACATATTTGAATCCCGCCGGATTAAGTGCAAGTTCGAGACGGGTATGGGACCCGTACATCTTGCCAACCTATCATCATCAATCTTTTGGGGACAGACACTTGACGACACTGATGCTGCGACGGGTCCTGTTGTGTTGTGTCGTGGTGCTCTTTTTTTTTTTTGTTGGTGTGTTATCATTGTCATCCTTTTCGGTTGTGTTTGTTGAATCCTTGAAAATTGGTCTAGTAAATCGTAGGCATCCAATGAAACTCGCTGCTATTAATTGATGGAGAGACTACGGGCACGATGCACTTATCAGAGCTTGATTGACAAATCTACCATTTTCGGTTGTTTCCAATCGATTTACTTGAAGGATATCTCGTGTCTGAAACGCTGAAACGGGTGGGAATGGTGTATGCTGGTGGCCATCCATTAAATGCGCACTTTAACCATGACTCCTGTATACACATATCCTTTCACTTGTACTGTATCTCTAGCTCGTATAGTGTTATTCTTATTAGAAAATATATTTTCTTTTCCTTTACTCTCTCAACTTTGCGCGGGGATCCCGGGGGATACATGTATTGTATTTATGGACCGTCGAGTGCACAGGAGCTTGAATTTCAACAGGATAACCCACATCGATGCGAAAGCGTTTTGGGGCATGACGAACATCCGAGACATGTGAGTATCCTTTATTTTTTCCTATCACCCTATGTGTTGGTACTTGTATCTATGTCATCAGTCATTTGGAAAGTAGAGCTCCTAGAGCAGTTTCTTTATTTACTTGCTAAATAGTTTTTATGAGTTTTCCATACATCGTCCGGAGCACCCTTGAAATTGTTTGCTCCTTTTTGCCATCCATTTCGGGAACGTACATCAGTCTCTCATCATCATCATCGTTCTCGTCCACGTTCTCGACTTCATCGTTGTCATAGTCGTCGGTAGGTATGGTATCTAAGTGGATGAGTGCAATTACCAGGACAAAACGAACCGGAGAGGGTGCATAAATTGACGAATCCCGCCCAGTCATTCATCGTCTCAATCTTCGGTTCGTTTTAATTGTGTGACGATGTGATAACAATAATATTTCTCTTTTCCAACTTGGACAGTCTACGGGGGAGACAATGGTCGAGTTCGGGTACCTATTGGATCGAGATAGACTGAAGTTTGTAACTTAATATTCCCCGGTATGCCTTGAGGAAGAGGAATGAGTTGTTTGCGTTTGTGGTCTGTTGGTGGTTCTAATTCTTTCCTTAGAATTTCAGTCCATTAGCCTTTTTCTCGGTTTTTTTTGTTGTTGTTTTTCATTGTGGCCAATGGCTTGTGGCTGAAGCACAAATGGTTGGATATTTGATTACGTTTTCAGTTTGTGATTGAGGTTGGTCATGAATAAGTTGGTGAAACTTTCTGACTGTTTGTGTAAGTGATTTGTATGTGGTAAGTGGTAAGAAGGATGCTGTAATAAGTCGAAAGGTGTTTGGGTTTTAGCTTTTCGGGTATATGTATCTTCAGGACGGATAAGTGACCTAAATGATTACATAATAAAACCTAAGAATGACTAATTAAAACGAGGATTTTGTCACTTTTGTTTGGGTATGGGCGATAGGATTAAGCTGTGCATTTGATAAAGCTTATTAGCCTACGGACTTAGGTTAGGTTAGGTATATGGGTGCCCTTTTGACGAATAGTCAAGGCTCACTTAGACTACGTAGAGTCCAATTTATTTATTTGACCCGTTGATACCTAGACATTTACCGTTGAGCTGAACCAACCAGCCCAATATTACCTACCCCTTCTAGTCCCGAAAGGAAGTATCTTCCTCGGAATATATTCCTTTTTTGGGCTAGCGCCGGACATTCGCACAGCAGGTGACGAATGGATTCAATTTCCTCTTCGTCCCTGCAGCTTCTGCAGAAAATCATTGTAGGGCTGGCCTAGTCGAGCTGCATGGTAGGATAGCATGCAGTGCCCAGTGAGGGCACCGACTGCCAGTCGAATATTCCCACGGTTGAACTTCAGCAGATTTTCCGTTCTTTTCTCATCATAGACGGACCAAGTCGATCTCGCCGTTGCGCATGTATCTAAACGACACCATCGCTTATTGACTTTCACTAATAGCTCCGTCTCTATCTCCCTGTAGAGCGCACTGAGTGGTGCTTTGGCCTCAGCTGAAATCTGCGCAATGTTAGGACTTGATCCCAGCCTATCCAGCTCGTCCGCCCTCTCGTTTCCAGAGATATTAACATGACCAGGTACCCAGCAAAGGGTCACCTCATTTACATTCGATATCTCTTCTAACTTCTCTTTGCAGAGTTTGCCGAGTTTGGATCTTATCCATGCTGCCTGCAAAGCCTTAATGGCCGCCTGGCTGTCAACATAGATGTTGATCCTTTTTCCTGAGATATTCTCGCTGCTGATCAGGTCCGCCGCCTTCAATATAGCGAAGACATCAGCTTGGAAGACACAGCATCCATCATCGAGCCTATAGGAGCGATGCATATCTCGGGACTCAAAGTAGACTCCGGCACCTGTGCCGATATCCATTTTGGATCCGTCGGTGTAGAATGCCAGCTCACTTTCCGCACGTACCAAATCACCGGTCCATTCCTCCCTGGAGGGAATTCTAATAGAGAATCTCCTCTCCCAGGAAGGAAGTCGCGTGACATAGTCCGTTACGGTTCTGAATCTCGAGACGTCCTATCGATCCAAGACTGATGCATGTCCGTGAGGACTCCATTTCCAGAGACCGGATTCCTGTAGTTTTAGCGCAGTTCTGGTTGTGGCGCTCTCGCAGTATATGTCCAGGGGTGGGAGGTTCAGCATGACTTCAAGAGCCGCCGTTGGTGTGGACTTCATAGATCCCGTCACCGCCAGACAGCCTGCCCTTTGAACCTTTGACACCCTCTGAAGATGACACTTTTTCTCAAGCGCTTTCCACCAGACAACCGAGCCATAGACTAGGATAGGTCTTACCACCGCAGTGTACAACCAATGTACTAACCTCGGCTTGAGGCCCCATGTCGTTCCAAAGGCTACCTTGCACGAATATAGTGCCACGTAGGCCTTTTTAATTCTTTCCTCAATATTTTCTCTCCAACTAAGTTGGAGTCCAGAATTATGCCAAGATATTTGGCATTCATACGGGGGTAGGTGTATCATGATTCAGATCGTTTCCTTGTAAAGAGTACTACCTCTGTTTTCGCCGGATTTACTCCCAGGCCTCGCCCCTTGACCCAGTTATCCACTAACATCTGTGCATAGCTTAGTCTATCGCTGAGGACCTGCGGAAATTTTCCAGAGACTAAAATGGCAATGTCATCGGCGTAGGCCGTGACATTATAACCCTCCGTCTCCAGAATCTTGACCATTCCGTCGACTACAAGGAGCCATAGGAGGGGTGACAAAACGCCACCTTGTGGTGTACCTTTATTTACTCTCACCCTTCCGTATGCTCTCCCCATCGCCGAATTTACTATGTGGGTACCCAGCATTTGTCCAATCCAACTGCATACACCCGGGCTTATTTGGGCCATATGAAGGCTGAACACTATTGTTTCGGTACTAACGTTGTTAAAGGCACCCTCAATGTCTAGGAAGACACCTAGAGTGAATTCCTTGATACTGAGCGATTTTTCTATCGCATAGACTGCCCTGTGCAGAGCAGTATCTACCGATTTTCCCCTTATGTACGCGTTGTGTGATTGTGACCACTCACAGTGTGTTAGAAAACCACTCTAACTTCCCTCCACGCTTGAGGAACATAACCCATCCTGAGGCACCAGGAGTAGATGCGCTTCAGCCATCGAAGAATGACTCCACATAGCTCCTGCAACATGATCGGAAAGATCCCATCCATTCCCGGCGCCTTGTAGGGGTCAAAAGCGTTGATTGCACACAGGATCTTTTTGTCCGTAACAATCTTATCGATTGTCTCATGTTCAATACATTCCCTTGGCAGCAGATTCCTGCATCCTCGCAGTTAGGGAAATGACATTTCAGTAGAGAATCAAGCACGCTCTCGTTTGAGTCTGCCCAGCTACCATCAGATCTCTTTATAGGGGACATCTGTGTGGGAGCTTTTACAAGGACCTTCCTCAGGCGAGCTGTACCCGTACATGATTCAATAGAACCACAGAAGCTTCTCCTAGAGTCCGTCTTGGCGAATCTAATTTCATTTTTGAGCCGCTTAACACTATCTCTATAGGTTGGCCCCCTCTTTTGCCAGATTCCAACTAAGCCTTGAGATACGAAGCCGCTCCGCTATTTTAGCATTCCACCGTGGTGGGTGGTTTCTTTTACTGGGTCGTCGGGTAGGACATGCCTTCTCAAATGACCGGTTTGGCTTGCTGGTAAGGTTCAATACCATCTCATCGATGTCTTCCGTGGAGCCGGGGTTCCCTTCCGGAGGACTGTTAAGGGTCCCACCCAGCTCCGCGTTAAACCTCTGCCAATTCGCCTTCCGCGGATTTCGAAAGACTTTCCTGTCCCGCCTACGGAAATTCAAGTCGAAGAGGATCCAACAGTGATCAGAAAGTGATGCTTTGTCAGATACTCTCCAATTTGAGATTTTCGCAGTACCGTTACCATTTATAAGCATTATGTCTAAGACTTCCCTTCTCTTACTAGTAATAAATGTTGGTGAATTCCCCCGATTACATATAACTAGGTTAGTACTAAGGACAAAACTGAACAAAGCCTCACCCCTACTATTAGTATTAGAGCTACCCCAAGTAGTGTGATGGGCGTTAGCATCACACCCTACGACTAAGTTCTTCTTACCTTGTTCGGCCATTGCGATCAATGACCTTGTTTCCCTAGAGGGGACGTCCGTGCCTTCGTCGTACGGACTTACTTACTTACTTATCAGGCCGGCAATCCACGGAGGACCTGAGCCTGAGCTATAGCATGCATCCATCCTTAACGGTCAAGACCAAGTTGTCTTACATCTGCGATTACTTGGTCTTTATACCGGAGGTTCGATCTTCCTCATCTTCTCGAAGCAGGAGGCTCAGAGTCAAAGACCCTCTTAGCTGAAGCGCTGGTGTCCATGCGCTCGATGCGGCTGAGCCAATGTAGTCGACGGATCTTTGCCTTTCGGACTAATCCACATCTTTGTACAGCCCGTTGAATTCGTGGTTATTGCTTTTGCTCGATTCACCTTCCTCACAGACAACACCAAAAATCCGGCGCAGAATTTTTCTTTCGAAAAACCCAAAGTCAACTTCGCCGTCCTGCTTAGCTTTCAGCTCCGTACAGCAAGACTGGCAGTATATGCGTTTTGTAAAGCATGACTTTGGTACTTTGAGGGAGGAGTTTCGACCCAAGTTGTTTGAACAAACCGAAGTAGCAGCCGTTTACAAGGGCGATTCTATGCCGGATCTCCACTCACGTCATTTGTGGAGTTTCCATTTGCCCCGAGATAGACAAACTCCTTAACCACCTCGAAATTATAGAGCTCTCAATCGCTGTATTTTGTCCCAGGTGGTGAGCGACGGATCGGTTTTAGAGCTGAGACTCAAGTCGTCGGGCATGTTTTCATCCCAAATTCTACAGATGATCTGGTGCATGCTCCCTACCAGAACATCGGCGCCAGCCCTAAAGAGCTCTGAGGGCAAGCCATTTGAGCTTGGGGACTTTTTGTTCTTTAGCTTTTGAATAGCTGTTTTGAAATACTGCTTAAATACATCAACTATACCCTGCAGGCCGGTGACAAGATAACCTTCGCAATTTCAAAAGCCTAGATACCAAAGCCGAAGGCACCGTGGCGCAGTGGTTAATGTGTTGGACTCTGACGCACGATGAGCGGGTTCGGATCCCGATAACACCAACGCCATCGTATTGGGGTGGCCGTGGTGCAGTGGTTAACATCATCGACCGCCGATCGGAAGGTCTATAGTTCAAATTCGCTTCATAGCCAAGAAAAAGTAATTCCTATACGGACAAAAAGTATGCAACGCAGTTGTGAATGGAAAGTGACCAGACGTACTGCTGCAGGCATAACACTCACAGTATATGGTCAACTGAAATTCATGCTCTGCGTATGCAATACCAAAGCGCTCGAACGAATTACTACGGACTATAACCAACGCGGAATTTGGTCGGCTCTCGTTCTATCTAGGTCTAGGACAACCACCTCTGAGAGTAGTGTACGAACATCAACGACCCAAACCACTGCACTCCGTTCAGGTTGTGTGTGTCACAACACATCATAAGGGAATATAAGAAAACTCTTGAACCTGCGCGTGTTTCTAAAAAAAAAAAAAAAAAAATGTTTATTTCGCGATGTCCCTCCTCGACGGGGTACTGGCAAAGCCCCCCCCCCCCCCCCTAGTACAACTTGCCTTGAAAAGGCTTCTCGACTCACGCCGTTCGGAATCGGCATTAAAACTGTAGGTCCCTTTCACCTATATATGTGAAAAATAAATCACACACAACATGGGTGATTGAGAGAAGCTTGGCTCTGGTCCTTCATGGGCTGTAACGCCACCAAAAGAAGAAAGAAGGTGCCTTTCTTGAAGCTTCCTGCAAGGCTTCTGCTTCAATGTTTGTCTCTAGACTCCTCGATATCCTTCAGCTGGAAGGCCGCAAAGATTCTTTTCTTTAGTCATAGCATTTCTTGTTACTCCCTCTTCTGGCTCGGTACTGCTCTCACGCTGCCCTGGTTTTGCTGCAACGCCTTATGGTACGCCCCGTCGGTTGATGCATTTTTCTGCTCACACTCGCCATCATGCCTTGAGTTTCTTATCGGGATGGTAGGTAGTCTAAGGTGGTCTCGACTACTTCCTGAATGGCTGAACGGCAATGCAGCCACATATTGTTGACACATGTGCTCGACGTAGGTATACCGGAAAGCCTTTCGCTCAATTGCTTCCTGTGGACTTTGGTAATCTGCAGTGTGCTCAGGCGTCCAATGTTGAATATTCTCACGGTGGACTGGTGCAGCTTTCTGACATTGGACAGTCGAGCTCTGAATCTTGCTGCTACGAGGGAATGATCAGAGTCGACGTTTGGATGTTGTAGAATCTGCCTCTAATGAGGATCACAGCTAGGCGATCACTTACAGATTTATAGTCGATGACCTGTGACTTTAACATGAGTAATCATTTGTGACAGCTGTAAAATACAGGAAGACGAAAGCATGCCCGACAACTGGAATACCAGCTCTATTTGTCCCATCCACAAAAAAGGCGATCCTACCTCTTGCAAGAACTATAGAGGTATATCCCTGCTCAATGTCGCATACAAGATCCTGTCCAGCGTATTGTGTGAACGTCTAAAGCAATTTTGCACCACACAAATCGAGGCTTCCGGCTCGGCAAATCGACTATAGACCAAATGTTCACACTTCAACAAATCCAGGAAAAGATCAGCGAGCTTCGAATCGATACACACCATCTCTTCATCGATTTCAAAGCCGCATACGACAGCATTCATCGTGAAGGACTGTTTGGTGCGATGGCCGAATTCGGGATCCCGGGAAAACTGATCCAGTTGTGTCGCGCCACGCTAAAAAATACGCGATGCACCGTGCAACTCGGTTCTAGGACTTCGGAACCGTTTGAAACATGCACCGGATTTCGGCAAGGAGATGCGCTGTCATGTGACTTCTTCAACCTGGTGCTGGAGCAGATAGTGCGGCGGGCAGGCGTCAACAGGGAAGGCACTATCTTCTACAAAGTCCGTCCAGCTGCTAGGATACGCGGATGATATCGATGTCATCGCGTGTTCTCGCCGTGGCATTGTGGAAGCATTCACGGCGATTGAAGAACAGCCAAAACGAGTTGGTCTTAAGATCAATGAGGACAAAACGAAATACATGCTGTTAAGCAAAAACCAATCTGTCGCTCACCACCTGGGACAAAATATAACAATTGACAGCTACAATTTCGAGGTAGTTAAGGAATTTGTCTACCTCGGGGCAAACGTATATTCCACAAATGACACCACAGTGGAGATCCGGCATAGAATTGCCCTTGGTAACCGCTGCTACTTCGGCTTGTCCAAACAACTGGGGTCAAACTCCTCACTCGAAAGACTAAAGTCATGCTTTACGAAACGCTCATACTGCCAGTCTTGCTGCACGGAGCCGAAAGCTGGATGATAAGCAGGACAGCGGAGCTGATTTTGGGTTCTTTCGAAAGAAAAATTCTGCGCCGGATATTTGGTCCTGTCTGTGAGGAAGGTGAATGGAGAAGAAGACACAACCGCGAACTCTACGAACTGTACAAAGATGTGGATGTAGTCCGGAAGGCAAATATGCGTCGACTACACTGTTTTGGCCACATCGAGCGCATGGACATCAACGCTCCAGCTAAGAGGGTCTTCGACTCCGAGCCTCCTGGTCCGAGAAGAAGAGGAAGACTGATCCTCCGGTATAAAGACCAAGTAATCACGGATGTAAGACATCTTGGTCTTGATAACTGGAAGCAGCGTGTCCGGGACCGTCAAGGATGGGAGGCAGCTATAGCTCAGGCTCAGATTCTCCATGGATCGCTGGCCTGATCAATAAGTAAGTAAGGTAGTAAGTGGGGATGGCCGTGGTGCAGTGGTTAACATCATCGACCGTCGAGTTGAAGGTCTATAGTTCAAATTCGTTTCATAGCCAAGAAAAAGCAATTCCTATACGGAAAAAAAGTATGCAACACAGTTGTGAATGGAAAGCGACCAAACGTACTGCTGCAGGCATGACATACATATCTTCTTCTTAGTGGGCGCTACAGTTCGGGGTGAACCTGGGCCTCAACCAACATGCCCCTCCATCTAGCACGATCTTTCGCTAGCCGTTTCCATTGCCGCACACCCAGTTGGCTGAGGTCCCCTTCCACCTGTGTGCGCCATCTTAAGGGCGGCCGTCCTCTGCTTCTTCGTCCCTCGGGGTTGTATTCAAAGACTCTCCGGGCCGGAGCTGTGGTGTCCATTCGCTCTACATGGCCCAGCCATCTTAGGCGTTGAATCCGTAGACGCCTGACTAGGCTCATGTCGCTGTACAGCCCGTAAAGTTCGTGGTTGAATCTTCTCCTCCATCCGCCGTCTGCGTTTATAGGCCCAAAAATAGGCATGACATATGGTCAATTGAAATTCATCCTCTGCGTATGCAATATTAACACCAAAAGTGCATGAACGAATGACTGTGAATTATAACCAACGCGAAATTTGGTCGGCTCTCGTCCTATCTAGGACAAACCACCCCTGAGAGTAGTTAACGAACATCTACGACCCGAAAAACCACTGCACTCCGTTCAGGTTGAGTGTCAAAAACATCAACCTGAGCGAAACTCTCCCTCTCCCTGTTACCTTCGCTCGTATAACATTCGTTCAAAACGTTATAAGGCATTAGCCTTGAGGGCGGGTGTAACTATAAAAAAAAAAAAAACGAAAGTAAGTAAGTACAGTGTATTCGTACTTTACGTGTTTTTAATTGTGATTATCCTTCGTCCTGCACCTATTATCATAAACGTGTCTTAAAGTAAAATCATCTCAATTAAGATGAATTGTTAGCATCTATTAAATGTATCCTTGCATTTCAGGATCCTGCAACCTAAAAACTAGAACACGCACACTAAAGATAAATTAAATTTAAATACAAAGTTTGAGCTGACATGACTGTAAATACAGCCCTATAACACCTCCTTGAACATTCTGCCTCAATGATTCGTCCTTGACCTGTTTGTCGCTTATATCTCAATCCCACGGATCACTTTTCATATGAGGACATCCAGATCCATTAATGAAACCGCACACCGCCCGAAATAAAACCATGTAGCAATCAACCATAAAATCAACTCAAAATTTCTCAGGGATGTCTCTTAAAACTAGCAGTTATCCACGAGCACCCAAGAAAGTGTCGTACGTCACGGCACGCCTAAAAATAAGATACGTAACCGCTGGCTAAGTGAAAACCCTAGAGCTGCTGTCTCCATCATCAAAAGTCCATTTCATGTAAATTGCCGACGTGCCGTGAATTTATTTCTCGGATCCTTACCAAACACATGATATCCTTTCTTCGTTTTTGTTTTGTGTCCTCTTGCGCCCTTTTGTCACTCGGGTTTATAACATTTTTAAAGTATTTCAAAGATAACTTCATGAAGGATTCACCGAATTCCACGCTGTAGTCCTCTATTAATCCAACATTTGTAAATCTCTGTCTGCAAGTTAATAAACTGACCGAACCATGCAACACATGTCACGATCAGCCCATCAAAATCATGCTCTTCCGTCAAAACAACAAGGATACGCTGCATGTGGCAATGTGCCACGAAAGTATACCATAAGAAGATGAATCGGTCCACAGAAAAAGTAAACAATCCCCAAATGGGACAGGATGCGCGGTATTTGTTATTCATGCCAATTGTTGTGTCGCTGATATTGTCAACATGAGCAACAGCATCATCATTAACGCTATAAGCATCTCGAACTGTAGTGTCCCGGGGCTTAGTGGGTCAAGTCCAGTAGGATTAAGTTAACTGGCCAAATGTCACGTTCAGTCAAAGTGTGGGAGCTTCGGTGCCGTTGCCCTCTCCAATGAACGAGCACTGGGGGCTGCTGGTGAAGACCTTTTTAAGCTTCTTGTACACATGCGGGCGATATTGTGTGCTAAATGATGTTTTGCATTTTTCATTTTTCAATTATTTGCGTCAGAAAGTACACGGTTCGATTGGGGTAGATAGATTGATATGTGGGTGACAGTAAAATGGTGGCGAATATACATTTGCGGGGGTGTTGCGGTGACCTTGTTTTTGGGAAACAACAAGTGCACGCAAAGTCCTTGTACGTGATTTGCATATTCGTAGAGCTTAGGAGGTTTACCCATTCATTCGTTAGTTTTTGCGGTGCGCGGTGGTTATGGACTGGAAGGAAAAGTTTTCCATCGCACGTTCCTAATATGATTTATGGTGGATTTCACTTAGGTAATTGGTTCGGTGCAACATTGAGGTTAACGTCCAGCTTATAGCGAACTGTGTTGGGACACTCTATATGGTAAAATTATGAGGTAGTGAGTGAGGTAATCTGAACCAATTGAATTAAAGAGAAAAGGACCATCGTAGCTAACCTTGACACATCTTCTAGTTAGTCTCGAAGTTATGTTTATGTAGTTGGAGCCTCGTTGCTTGTTTTAAGATAGACTTACATACCTTTTAAAATAGTCTTACTTTTAGTCTCACATTTCTAAATGATTTTGAGTAAGTTCCTTTTCGTTCTTACCATACAGACCTTTGCAGATCTATTGTGCCTGCTAGCCGATTAGCCGAGTAGCCTCTCCACCTCTATAATGAAGTTGAGAATGCTTCTCGTAGGAGCCTGATCCTACGAGACAGTGAATTTATCCCCTCAGGAGTCATAACTTCACTGAGAAGGATACGCTTCCTAAGATAGCAGAGAGCAGCACACTCACATAGTATGTGTTCTGCCGTCTCATCGTCCTCTAGACAGAGCCGACACTCAGTTTCAGACGAGTGACTAATTTTGTTTAAATGATATCTCAGACCGCAGTGTCCCGTTAGATAGCTGACTAGTCTTCTGATATCCCCTCTACTGAGTTTGAGTATGTCAATAGGGTGTACGTTCAGGGGTCGTATAGGTCGTTAAGATTAACGGAGTCCCCGAATACTGTTCCAGAAGAACAGGTGTTACGATTTTTCCCACTTGTATAAGAAGTAATTTATCTTAGACGCGGGAATGCCGCAGAAAGGTTCCGGACCTATGTATTTGTCGCTGGAACCTTTTCTGGCAAGTTGGTCGGCAATTTCATTGCCCTTAATACCTTTATGTCCTGGCACCCACCAAAGTTTAACATTGTTTCTTTTGGCGAGCTCTT
This sequence comes from Eumerus sabulonum, assembly GCA_951905685.1. Taxonomy (NCBI): domain Eukaryota; kingdom Metazoa; phylum Arthropoda; class Insecta; order Diptera; family Syrphidae; genus Eumerus; species Eumerus sabulonum. Next base: position 17,406,580 of record OX645060.1, read on the forward strand.
GCAGGGCGTCATGGCATTCCTTGACGGTTTTCGAGTTCGTGCTGTACGAACCCAGTGCTTTAAGCGCTGCTTGGCTATCACAGAGTATGTTGATAGTTACTCCTCTGATGCCGGTCTCGAGATTTAGGTTGACGCATGTTAGGATGGCGTGCAGGTCAGCTTGCAAGACGCTGGGGCTTACTCCCAGGGCCTTCGAGATCTTACGTTTTGGTCCAAAGATGCCGGCGCCATCGCCAGAAGCCATCTTGGAGCCATCCGTGTACCACCTAAGGCCTTTGACATTCAGCAGGGGATCACTGTTTTCCCATGCTGAGCGATTTGAGATCAGCACCTCAAATCTCTTGTCAAAGGTGAAGGTGTGTGGCAATGCGCCCGAGACTATAGTAATCATATCCAGCTCGGGAAAGTGTTGTAATATGGACATGTGGCCTGCAGGTTTACATGGCATATTTGTTCCCGAGCAGAGGATTCTGATTGCACTGCGTAATGCCACCTTTTTGATAAAAAGGTGCTGTGGAGCGAGTCCAATGAGTGCTTCTTGTGCTGCCGTAGGGCAGAATGGCATAGCGCCTGTGATGCCGAGACACGCTAGTCTCTGAAGGCGTTAAAGCTTGATAATAGTAGTTTTTTGCTCAACTTTTGTCCACCATACGGTGGACCCGTAAGTGACGATAGGTCTTACTATCGCGGTGTATAACCAGTGTACTACCTTAGGCATAAGTTCCCAGGTTTTACCGTAGATGCGTCGGCAGGCCCACATGGCCTTAGTCGCTTTCATGAGTTTATTTTTCATGTTGGAGTTCCAGTTGAGTCTGCGGTTTAGGTCAATACCTAGATACTTTACCTCCTCTAAAAATCCTATGTGTGTGCCATTTAGAAAAATTGAGCAGGGTTGTACCTTTCTCCTCTTTGTAAATGGGACTAAGATTGTCTTATTTGGGTTAATAGATAACCCTTCTCTGCCACACCAGTCAGAGATAAATTGGAGCGCAAGCTGCATGCGCTCACAGGCAGTGGCCTCGCACTTGCCCGTAACAATGACTACTAGGTCATCAGCATATCCGATGACCTCGTAGCCCCGAGTGGTTAGCTTGCGTAGTAGATCGTCGATGACTATCGACCAAAGCAGTGGTGAGAGGACTCCCCCTTGTGGGCATCCTCCAACCGCCGATACTGTCACTGAAACCTCTCCGCATGGGAGTCCACACCCCTGCAGGATAGTGCAGTGGTGATGGAATCATAGCTAGTATTATCAAAGGCTCCCTCTGTATCCAACGTCTAAGATTGCCCAGCCATCGAATGGACATCAACGCTCCGGCCCGAAGAGTCTTCGACTCCATCCCCGGGGGACGACGAAGCAGAGGACGGCCGCATTTAAGGTGGCGCGCACAGCTGGAAAGGGACCTCAACCAACTGGGCGTGCGGCACTGGAAGCGGCTGGCCAAAGATCAGGCCGGCTGGAGAGGCTTGTTGGTTGAGGCCCTGGTTCACCCCGAACTGTGGGCCATCAAAGTAAGTAAGTAAATATGAAATACAGCGTCGTGCATGTGGCTACTCGGCTGGCCTCGCAGTAGCGCACTCTGTCACCCTAATTTTCCAAGACCTTGTTGATGATTTCGGGCTGTAGCTCACTTATTGCTTGGATGATATTGGCCTTACGTGCTTGAATCGTTTCCGGATTGTTGGCATAATATCGGTCCTTCACGGTTCCCCACAAAAAAAAAAACAAAAGGGGTGAAATCGCAGTTCCGAGGCGGCCAATTGGCATCGCCAAGACGGCTGATAACACGATTTGGGTATTTGGTGAGCAAAAAATCAATTGTGGCATGGGCAGTGTGGCTTGGCGCGCCATCCTGCATGAACCAGAGGTCGTTCAAATCCATGTCTTCAGTAAGAAAAAAAAACGGTTAACATGGCTCTGTAACGCCCGCCACCGAAACGTAGTTCCCAGCCTCATTTTCGAAGAAAAATGGTCCAATGATGTCACCACTCACACAAGCTGCTCTAAGGCCCAAACTGCGAAGCGATAATGAAGCGGATGGTCGCGTGCCTTCAATTGGACCTTGTAAGTGGATAATCCAAGATCTTTGTGCAGAATTCTCCTCAGGCTAGTGCGTGAAATGTTGAGCTGTTGAGATCGATGGCGTGTTGATGTTCGTGAATTAAGTCTCACACTCTCGGCCACAGCAGCCACATTTTCATCTGTGCCCATCCTACGACGACGGGGACTTTTTACACAAACTTGCGTACAGCAATCGCGGTGGGTGCCTTATTTTGGCCAAATCGTCTTTTCAAAAAAACGCATTGGTTGGGCTAGACAGCACTCACTTTGGAAACAAGTTTTCAATATTTCCCAACATTTTTCAAGGGTAAGGCGACTCATTTCGTTCCGAGGAGGTATGATACTGACTTTCTGTTAAGATTTCGGGAATCAGCTAGTCAGTTATGGAAACACCGTGAATCACAGGGAACCCTCCATGATCCACTGGTGATTTGATGGCATATCAGTCATAGGAGGCAGGTGAAAGCACAATGGTTGTACTGGATATTTCGAAATCATTTGATTAGGTTTGGCACAAACCCCTTTTGTGGAAAAAGTGTGCTTTGGGGATCGATGAGTCTTTTCTTCAATGGATTAGAAGCTTCCTTTCAATCGTTCAATTCAAGTCGCTTCGGACGGATTCAAGTTTGACTTCAATTTCTTAAATGCTGGTGTCGCCAGCTGCCGACACTACCTCTGTTTGCTATAAAAGACCTACTGTCTGTCACTTCTAATCCAATTCACTTCTTTATTGATGACAGTTTCCTCAGCTTCTCACATCTAGCTATGACCCTGCTCTGAGGCTGTAAATAGTGAGCGGCGGCATATAAAATTCCTTAAATTCCGATATCGACAGCATCATTCTTCTTCATCTTCTTCGTTACTCTACTGTCCAGAGTGGTCTTGGGCCTCAACCAACAAGAGTCTCCAATCAGCACAATCTCTTGCTAGCCGTCTCCATATACATACACTAAGTTAGTTGAGGTCCTTCCCCACTTATGAGTGCCATTTGAGTCGAGGTCGTCCTCTGTTGCGTAGACTCGGATTCAAATACTCGTCGGACCAGGGCTGGGTTGTCCATACGCTCTACATGGCCAGTCATCTTAAGTCTTTTATTCGTACAGTTCGTAGTTGAATCTTCTCTAAGATTGCACGCAGAACTTTCTCTCGAAAAGACCAAGAGCTTCCTCATTCGCTTTAAATAGCGTCCATGCCTCTGCACCTCCTTGTCTACCTCGAAGATGCTCTGTCTGACACGTCGATGTTGTGCGTCCTCCCTTGACGATAGCATATACTTCGTTTTGCCCTAATTTACCGCCAGACCCATTTCAGCCGCATTCGCATCATGCCAGCAAATGCCTCATTGACGGCCCGTTCGACCAATCACGTAAACGTTGAAAAGACTTCTGGAAGATCTCAAGTTTGGTGTTAGAAAAGTCACATGACAGCGCATCGCCTTGCCTAAATCCTTTTTTGACATTAAAGGTCTCGTTAAGTTAGTTACCGACCTTGATGGAGCAGCGAGAGTTTTCCATCGTCATCCTGCACAGCCCGACGAGTTTAGTAGGAATGTCAAAACTATGACATTGTATAGCATCATTGACATGCTGCCTTCTGTCGTCCAAGCGTACCTCCTACTCGCAGCTATTATCCATGAATGGCACTTACATCTCAGAGATCGAAAAGTTCTCCACATACTTGGGGTCACCAAGGGTGCTGCGATGTGACTAGGGTTCTTATCCAAATGCAAGAAATATTTCTCAGTCTTGGATCTGGCCTCAGTCTATAAGACGTTCATTCGCCTTGTATTAGAGTTGAATGCGGACATCTGGTTTGGTGCATCTAAGACCTCATTGCACCTGGCAGACAGAAAAGCCGCACAATGAAACTAATAGGAGACTCCAACATCATCAAATCATTAGATTCGCTGAAACATCTCAAGACTGTCTTCCTTCCACAAAAAATAATCTTTAGACAATGCACAGTTCCCCTTGATCATAAATACTCCGGTCGGTTCTGCTCAATGATATTCCTGATAACAGAAAAGTTGGATTCTGTACTCGTGAAGGATTGGGAAATGTCGTTGAAGTCTCCAAATTATCGCATTCAAGATCTCGAAGGGATGAAAGCGGTGCCTTAGGCGAAGCCCAAGTCCATCGCACCCAATTCACCAGCAATTAAGACCCACAGCACATACATACGTCAACCGATGTGTGCAACTCTCTATAGAAATTGCATGACGAGCGGACATCTTACTACAGCTTCTTATTCTTCTTCTTCTTAGTGGGCGCTACAGTTCGGGGTGAGCCCGGGCCTCAACCAACATACCCCTCCATCTAGCACGATCTTTCGCTAGCCTTTTCCATTGCCGCACACCCAGTTGGCTGAGGACACCTTCCACCTGTGTGCGCCATCTTAAGTGCGGCCGTCCTCTGCTTCTTCGACCCTCGGGGTTGGATTCAAAAACTCTCCGGGCTGGAGCTGTGGTGTCCAATCGCTCTACATGGCCCAGCCATCTTAGGCGTTGAATCCGCCTGACTAGGCTCATGTTGAATGAACGCCTGACTAGGCTCATGTCACTGTACAGCCCGCAAATCGAAATTTACCTGCAGCGATCGTGGGCAACGACACCACACAATGCTAGATGAAAACCGAAGAACCGGTGTCGTATCCAATCATCTAAACACCGACGCTGCTTTAAGGCAGGACCTCAAGCACACTGTTGTGCCCAAGAAGGAGTATACTGGCACTCCATACCATCGGGATCTCCTAACTTCGGCGGCATCTGGGAAGCAGGTTCCAATAGTATGAGGCACCACATAAAACGTACAATCGGTACGTTTAACGTTCGAAGAATTCTCCACGGTACTTAAAAGAAGCGCGCGACTGAGGATTTTGAGAGGTGTTATTGCAGGCGTGACGTTCGAAAGTTTTATCAACAGATAAAGCTAACATGCCAAAGGTTATAAAGCCAGAATGGAAGCCTGCAGGGATCAGAATGGACACCTAGTAGTAGAATCGCAGTCGACGCTGAGAATATGGAAAAACCGGCCAAGTGCGAGTCGGACTCGCGCACGAAGGGTTCCGTACCATCTGTATATATCTCATGATGAGATATAGTTGATCATCAAAGTGTCCATTGAATTCAAATCAATTATCTTACTTGACAGCAACGATGTGAAAAGGTGAATAACAATAATGGGAAATAGGGGAAAAAGGTTTGCAGCTAGGATTAATTCATCAAAGACACCAAAGAGATCTAAACTGGGAAGTTTGCTACTGGTTGTGGGATATTGTCGACTAACCTTAGTTCAGTATGTGACCAAGGGGATTTTTTGGATGAAAATCATGTCTGTGGTATGGGAGCCCCCCTTAAATATTCATTTTGTAGCGGCAACAGAAATACATCATCTGTGAAAATTTCAACTGTCTAACTATCACGGTTCATGAGATACAGCCTGGTGACAGACGAACGGACGGACGGACGGACAGCGAAGTCTTAGTAATAGGGTTCCGTTTTACCTTTGGGTACGGAACCCTAAAAACCATTTCTTCAGACTGTACACATAACGGCGATGCTAGTCAATATGCCGCTGTCAGGCAGAATGATCCATTTCTTAACGACGAAGACCGCAGAGAATTCCGTTCACCTGACCTCGGCGAAGTTAAGATTGCGATATGGAAAGGCTGTCGAATAAGGCTGCTGGTGCAGACGGACTGTCTGCTGAGCTCTTCGGATAACCTGGTTAGGAGCATGCACCAGCTCATCTGTAAGATATGGTCAGAGGAATGAAGTCTCAGCATCATATGCCCAATCAACAAGAAAGGAGACCCCTCTGACTGCGCCAACTATGGAGGAATAAGTCTTCTAAATACCGTCTACAATACCTTCTCTGCCATTTTGTGTGAACGCCTGAAGCCTTCTGTAAATAAGCTCATAGGTCCTTATCAGGCGGATTCAGGCCAGGGAAGTCCACCATCGACCAAATCTTCACACTACGGCAGATCCTGGAAAAAACCAATGAATTTCAAGTCGACACTCACCACCTATTTGTCGACTTCAAAGCCGCATACGACAGCATGATTAGAGACGAGCTATTCAACGCTATGTCTACCTTTGACATACCTGCTTAACTCGTCAGACTATGCAGGATGACATTGGAGAGTGCTCGCTGCTCCATCCGAATCGGTGAACACCTTACCGATAGTTTTGATGTCAAAAAGGGATTTAGGCAGGGCGATGCGCTGTCGTTTGGTTTCTTCAACATCATATTGGAAATGATTGTGCAAAAATCACTGGCCAATACAAGAGGCACAATCTATTTCAAGTCCTCGCAACTCCTTGCATTCGCCGACGACATTAACATAATAGGTAGATCACAGCGAGATGTTAACGAGGCGTTTGCGAGTATTGAGATGGAGGCGGCGAACGGAAACGAAATATATGCTATCATCAGAAAAGGACGCTCACCACCGACGTCTTGGCCAGAACGTTTGTATTGGCAGATGTAAGTTCGAGATAGTTGAGGACTTCGTCTACCTTGGCTCCGCAGTGACCTGGAACAACGACATCAGTTCCGAAATCAAACGCAGAATCACTCATGCCAATCGCTTTTTCTTTGGGCTCAGGAGGCAACTGAGTAATAGAGCCCTCTCCCGAACGACAAAGTTGACTCTATATAAGACCCTTATCATCCCGGTCCTGTTGTACGGCGCAGAAGCATGGACACTATCAAAAGCGGATGAGCAGGCCCTTGGTCGGTTCGAGAGAGAGATTTTGCGGGTGATTTTTGGGCCTATAAACGCAGACGGGGGATGGAGGAGAAGATTACACCACGACCTTTACGGGCTGTACAGCGACATGAGCCTAGTCAGGCGTCTACGGATTCAACGCCTAAGACGGCCGGGCCATGTAGAGCGAATGGACACCACAGCTCCAGCCCGGAGAGTCTTTGAATCCAACCCCGGGGGACGAAGAAGCAGAGGACGGCCGCACTTAAGATGGCGCACACAGGTGGAACGGGACCTCAGCCAACTGGGTGTGCGGCAATGGAAAATGCAAAAGCAAAATATCGTGCTAGACGGAGGGGCATGTTGGTTGAGGCCCAGGTTCACCCCGAACTGTAGCGCCCATTAAGAAGAGACCAGTCTAGACTCAGACAATCCATAAATAAGAGAGGAATATTAATTTGGGAGAAATTAAAACGTAAAACAGTACAGTCTTTAATAGGAGGTAGATAGATAGATAGATAGGGTAAGGGGGTGGGACAAAGTCGCCTGATCACTGCGGCCACGAGTGGGCCTATTGTGATGTCCCCCACTTACAGTTCACTCAAGAATCTTGAGTTCGTGATAAAACTTAGTATGCTTTTGAGTGAGCTAGCAGCGATTTCTTCTGCTTCAAGATAATACTTGCCTAGGTGACGGTGACGTGTACTGACCAGGCAGTTACATTGGCATAGTATGTGCTCTGCTGTTTCTTCGGCTTCATTTACACGTTCGGCAAGTGTCATCTTGTACGATGCCCATTGTTTTGAGGTGTTTGTTGACTGGGCAGTGTCCAGTAAGGAAACCTGTGATTAAACGAATCTGACTCCTCGAAAGCATGAGAAGTTGTTTCATTCTTCTGAGGGATGAAGTTGGGAGGAACAACTTGGCTTGTCTGTTACCTTTCGTTTGTAACCAGTAGTGATCCATCGTGTTCTTTAACCAATTGTTTATGCAGCATTTGGTGGTGCTGCTGGGTATGCCGCAAAAGGGCTGTGGCATCATAAATGGTGATGCAGAGCCTTTCCTTGCTAGTAGGTCCGCCTTTTCGTTGCCGGTATGGCCGCTGTGTCCAGGTGTCCAAATGAGGTGAACTCTGTTTGTGCTGGCCAGCTGGTGAAGTAGCTGTAGGCAGTCCCATACCAGTTTTTAGGTGATTTCATAGCTCTTTAGGGCCAGAAATGCAGCCTTGCTGTTATTTTCTCTGAGGCAGAGTTCTATAGCAAATATCTCTGCTTGAAAAACGGAGTTATATCTGTCCATGCTGACGTAGATGCATGTGCCTGTATTTGCTCCGTATACTCCAGCCCCAACGCCTTCGTTCGTTTTGGAGCCATCTGTGTACCACACGTAGGATCCACGGTTGAAGGAGGGTCTATCCTATTCCCAGTTTTGTCGGTTAGGGAATGTGACCTTGTAGTTTTGGCTGAAGTCATATCTGGGGAGACAGTTGTCTGTAAGAGATATCTTTAGGATTTCATGCATGTTTATTTCTGTAAGGATATCAGGGTGAAAGAGCCTACGGTTAGAGTCATCCTCCCCTATCAGTCTATGGGCAAACACCATTGCTTCTTTCTTCAGTTGGAGATGAAGAGGTGGCAGGTCTGTGATGACTTCTGGTCCTGCTGTGGGGGTTGTTCTAATGGCCCCAGTGATGCAGATGCAAGCTAGTCTTTGCAGTTTGTTGAGCTTGACTTGCACTGATACTTGTTTTGTTTTGTGCCACCAGACGGGCGCAGCATATGTAAGAATTGGTCTGGTGATTGCTGTATATAGCCAGCGGGACATTTTGGGGTTTGTTCCCCAGTTTTTGCCAGTGAGACTTTTGCTGGTCCATAAAGAGATCCTGGCTTTCTCGATGGTCTTTATAATGTGAGAGTTCCAAGTGAGCTTTTCGTCTAGAGTTATCCCTAGGTATTTGACTTCTTTTGAGAACTCTATCGCTTCACCAAACAGGGTAGGTTTGATAAGTTTGTGCCTATTCATCCTTTTGGTGAAGGCGACTATGGTGCTTTTCCTAGGATTGACATTTAGACAACATAGTGTCTTCGAATTCGCCTGTAATCAGGACCACTATGTCGTCAGCGTAGCCTTGGACATAGAAGCCATTGCTGCTAAGTATGTTTATCAGTTCATTTACCACGATGAACCACAGGAGTGGTGAGAGAACCCCGCCTTGAGGACATCCTTTCGCGGCGTTTATGCTGATTTTGTCATTGCCTAGTGAGGTGTTTATTTTCCTGTTGTTAAGCATGTGTTGGATCCAATTCCATGTGGGATTGTCCACCCCTGTGCTGAGGATGCAACGTTTTATTTGGGTGTATTCGGTGTTATCGAAAGCACCCTCAATATCGAGAAAGCAACCTATCGCAATTTCTTTGTCGTCCAGGGATTTGTTGATCCGGGCTGTTAGCTCCTGAAGAGCATGCGTGGTCGATTTCCCAGGCTGGGAATCCACGATTTTTTCCATTGTTTTTAGGAAGAAAGAGGTAAGGCCTATCGGTCTGTAGGACTTAGGCAGGTCTGTGGGTCTACGGCCTACTTTGGGAATGAATTTTACCTTTACCTCTGTCCAGCTTATTGGTATGCGTCCCCATGCATAGCTGGTTCTAAAGATGCTAATGAGCATGGGGCTGATTTGCGCACTCCCCTTCTGAAGAAGGGCTGGGAAGATGCCATCCTCCACCGGGGATTTGTATGGGTCAAATGAATTGATGGCCCATTTTATGCTTCCCTCGTGAAATATCGTTCGTGCTCTCTTCCAATCCTCCCTGTTTGGTCTAGCTGCCCTGATCTGCGGAGGTATGTTAGAGAGATCGGAGGGAATGATGTTGGAGGAGTCCGGGAAGTGCGTACTGGTCAGAATTTTGAGTACTTCCGTACCATTTTCCGCATAGGTGCCATCTGCTCTCCTCAACAAACCAATTTGGTTAGTGTGCTCTTTGGCGAGAACTCTGTGGATGCGAGCGCTGCTCTGTATGTCTGATAGATTTCTGCAGAACTTTTTCCATGAGTCTCTTATGGCTCTTCTAATCTCTTGGTTGTAGTTGGTGAGTGAGGCACGATACTGCGTCCAGTCACCAGTCCGTTTAGCTCTGTTGAACAGTTTTCTGGTCAGTGCTCTTGGCTTGGTCAGATTGCTGTTCCACCACGGAGTGGTACGGTTGCCGGACTTAACTTTCTGTGGGCATAATAGAAGGTAACACGCAATTAATTGAGACAAACAGTAAGTCTTGATACGAAAAGGCTATGACAAACAGTTGATCATAGAGCAACACCATCTTCGGTTCTGAGACGAGGCACACATCTAGGAATGAAGGGTTATGGTTGAGCATGAAGTTTGTCGGTTGAGAGTCCTCATAACTTCAATGAACGGCTTGTTGTTGATATCCAAAAGATTCAGGTTCAAATTACCAACAATATCGGTATAATCTGGAGAAGGTGGATGTCTTTCGCCGCAGTTGGGCGGTAACCCCATTCCTAATCTCCCTTTACGGTACTGTCTGACTCTTTAAGTCTGTACGCAACAGCATCTTTATTACAATTCGAAACTTTTTTTATATTATTGGCACAGATCCGGCATTCCGTATTTTAATAGCAGAAGTCATTGAATATTTTTGTACTAATGTCCTTTTCTCGGTCTCCTTTATCCCTGGACGACAAAATGAAATATCACAGAAATGTGATAGTAAACAGGCATTACCTACCAATAAACTCGAACAACAATTTCAAAGCTAGTCTCAAGGTTGCCGATTCCATTCATCTTGCGAATCGACCTCCCTTAAAATCAGTGCCTATAGTCGGCGTCTCACTTCAATTGCCAAAGTTTCCTTAGAGCAGCATTCAACTATCACTTTCCTCGTCGTGGTCCATCATTTCACAGAATCTGTTTACTCGTTATTCAATCATGAGAGAGTGCCTGTGTATCTGAATATCTGTATATGGTGTGATTGCATGCTGAGATGCATGGGTTGTTAGGTTTAACGAGTTGTTAATGGTGGATGACGATTGATTCCTTTCTCTTTCAGACGTTTGGCGGGGAATCCCCTAAAGTCGTTGTCCGGCGAGTCATTTGCCAGAAATATCCTCTTGGACGCACTGTAAGTTGTGGTTGGACTTTCTTCAATATAATTTTTTAAGGCAAACCTTTTTGTTCTTTTAGGTACTTGGGTCACACTGGTCTGATGATCACGGCAGACATTATGCGGCACGTCAACGTATCCTACCTCAACCTGAATGGAATTGCTTTCGAAAACATCCACTTTGAGTCTATCGCAACCATGATCAACCTCAAATATGTCGTTTTCGACAAATTCTATTTTTGCTCGCTGATGCAGCACGTTCGTATGTGTAAGCCAAACTCGGATGGCGTGTCCTCGTTCAAGGATCTTTTGACGAAACCAGTTTTAAGATATTCTGCCTGGGTTATGGCTTTTATTATACTCTTTGGAAACCTAATGGTCCTGTTGGGAAGGTTTATCTATCGCGATGAGAATCGTGGAGTGACAATGGTTATAAGGAATCTAGCGCTGGCGGACATCTTGATGGGATTCTATCTGTTCACTATCGGAATTCAAGATTATCGCTATCGAGATCATTACCACAAAGTTGCTCAGGACTGGATAAGCTCGTGGAATTGTGCAGCTGTCGGCGCATTGGCAGTGACCTCATCTGAAGTGTCGATGCTGATTTTGGCTTTTATGTCGCTGGAGAGATTCCTGTTAATTGCCGATCCATTTCGCGGTCATCATCGTCTAAATCCGAGAAATGTTTTCATTTCCCTTCTCTTCATTTGGTTAATGGGCGGAGGAGTTGCAATCGTTCCCGCTGTATTGTGGCGGTCAAGTACGATGTTTTATGGAACCTACTCAGGAACATGCTTTCCCTTGCATATACAAGAGCCGTACCCTTTGGGATGGCAGTATTCGGCATTCATCTTTCTTGGATTGAATTTGTTTCTATTGCTTGCGATTATTTTTCTCTATACTGCCCTAATGGTCTCGATTTGGAAGACTAGAAAAGCTACACCGTTATCGTTGCTTGACTGCGAGTTTGCCGTCCGATTCTTCTTTATTGTATTGACGGATGTGATGTGCTGGGCGCCGATTATTATTATGAAGATCTGGGCCTTTTTTCGATACAACATATCAGGTTTGTATAAAGTGTTTGCTTGAAGTTTTTATTCTTTTGAGATACATTATAGAATATTGGCTCAGACCACTTCCCTTTCTTTCATATTTTCAATATTTTTTGTAAATGTCTTGTACAAGGATGCGTGAGGTATATATGTACAATTAAAAATCTATCTTTTTAGCATCTAACGTTATTTTTATTGTTTCATCCCCAACTCGTCAGCGTCTATGTTTCGTCAACGCTTAGAAGGAATTCGTTATAATCCTAGACTCAATCGTTGAGGGGAATTTTAGTAAATTCAGGTCTTTAACTTCATTTGAAGAGGTCTTGAGGTCATGTAGCATTTCGAAATGACGCACACAGCTTAGTATCAGGAGACGATCCTAAAAAACCCGGTCACCAATTGCTGCCTACTAACCGCCAAGTGAGATGGACTTATTGCGTGCTTTTCCATTTATTTGAACAAACGGACCGATGCCGAAGTCGAGTAGGACTACGTCAGTTTAACGTCGGAAAGCTATAATCGCAAGAGAATGCCAGAATCTTTGCCGATCTAGTCTTGCCCAAGCTCTCTCAAATTCCGCCCACAACAGCACAAGCAATAGAGCAGGTATGGGTGCATTGCCAGAGCGCTGTCAGAGACGCTGCCTCAGAGGTGCTGGATTTCAAACCGCCACCACCTAGAAAGCCCTGTTTCGATGAAAAATGCGAACAAGCCCATGCAGCAAAACAAGAGGCATATAAAGCCATGCTGCAACGACGGACGCGAGCTGCTCGAGAAATCTATGAGCAGAAGAGAAGAGAGGAACATACGCTGTTCAGAAGAAAGAAGAGAGAGCACGGAAAGCGTGAGATCGAGGAGATGGAGAGATGCTTCCGCAGGAATGACGCCCGTAAGTCTTACAATAAGGTAAAACGAACATGCCATGGCTACAAAACCAGAGCGGCAGCCTGCAGGGGTGAAAATGGAGAACTGGTAGTAGAGTCGCAGTCGTTGCTGAGAATTTGGAAAGACCACTTCTGCAGACTGTATAACGGCGGTGACAGACAAGATACCGCTGTCAGGCAGAACGATCCGTTCGTATTGGACGACGATGTAAGAGAATACCGTCCACCCGACCTAGACGAAGTCAAATTAGCGATATCAAGACTTAAGTCTAATAAAGCCGCGGGCGCAGACGGCCTGTCTGCTGAGCTTTTTAAGGCGGCTGGAGATGAGCTGGTAAGGTATGGTCGGATGAAAGCATGCCCGACGAATGGAATCTCAGCATCGTTTGCCCGGTCCATAAGAAAGGCGACCCCTATAACTGCGCCAACTATAGGGGAATAAGTCTCCTTAACATCGCATATAAAATCTTCTCGGTCGTATTGTGTGAACGCCTGAAACCGTTTGTGGATAACCTGATCGGCTATTATCAGTGTGGTTCCAGGCCAGGTAAATCCAAAATAGACCAAATATTTACGCTACGGCAGATCTTGGAGAAGACCCAGGAATACCAAATCGACACTCACCACCTCTTCGTCGACCATTTGATAGTGTCCATGCTTCTGCGACGTACAGCATGACCGGAATGATAAGGGTCTTATATAGAGTGATCGACACGAGTGATTCTGCGTTTGATTTCGGAACTGATGTCGTTGTTCCAGGCCACTGCGGAGCCAAAGTAGACGAAGTCCTTAACTATCTCAAACTTATATCTGCCAATACAAACGTTCTGGCCCAGACGTCAGTGGTGAACGTCCTTTTTTGATGATAGCATATATGTATTTAGTTTTGCCCTCGTTTACTGCCAAACCAATTTTCGCCGCCTCCATCTCAATACTCCAAATGCCTCATTGACATCTCGCCGCGATCTACCTTTTATGTCAATATCGTCGGCGTTTGCAAGGTGTTGCGAGGATTTGCAATAGATTGTGCCTCTTGTATTGACCAGTGACAATCATTTCCAATATGATGTTGAAGAAATCACACGACAGTGCATCGCCCTGCCCAAATCCTTTTTTGACATCAAAACTATCGGTAAGGTGTTCACCGATTCGGATGGAGCAGCGAGCATTCTCCAAAGTCATCCTGCATAGTCTGACGAGCTTAGCAGGTATGACAAGGGTAGACATAGCGTTGTAGAGCTCGTCTCTAATTACACTGTCGTATGCGGCCTTGAAGTCGACAAATAGGTGGTGAGTGTCGACTTGAAATTCATTGGTTTTTTCCAGGATCTGCCGTATTGTGAAGATTTGGTCGATGGTGGACTTCCCTGGCCTGAATCCGCCTGATAAGGACCTATCAACTTATTTACAAAAGGCTTCAGGCGTTCACACAAAATGGCAGAGAAGGTCTTGTAGACGATATTTAGAAGACTTATTCCTCTATAGTCGGCGCAGTCAGAGGGGTCTCCTTTCTTGTGGATCGGGCATACGATGCTGAGACTCCATTCCTCGGGCATGCTTTCCTCTGACCATATCTTACAGATGAGCTGGTGCATGCTTCTAACCAGGTCATCCCCAGCTGCCTTGAAGAGCTCAGCAGACAGTCCGTCTGCGCCAGGAGCTTTATTCGACTTGAGCTTCGATATGGCAATCTTAACTTCGTCGAGGTCAGGGGGACAGAATTCTCTGCGGTCTCCGTCGGTAAGAAATGGATCATTCTGCCTGACAGCGGTATATTGACTAACATCGCCGTTATACAATCTGCAGAAGTAGTTTTTCCATATTCTCAGCTCCGACTGCGACTCAGCTACTAGGTGTCCGTTCTCATCCCTGCAAGCTTCCGTTCTGGCTTTATAACCTTGGCATGCTCGCTTTCTCTGTTGATAATACCTTCGAACGTCACGCCTGCAGTAACACCTTTCGAAATCCGTAATCGCGCGCTTCTCGTGCTCTTTCTTCTTTCTTCTAAGAAGCATATGCTCCTCCCTTCTTTTTGACTCGTAGAGCTCACGAGCTGCTCTTATTCTTTTATGCAGCGAGACCTGCTTCGCTGTGTGAATCGTCCTGCACTCGTCATCGAACCAGGTGTTTCTTCGTGATGGAGCCTTGAAACCCAAAACTTCGGATGCAGAGCTTTTCAGGGCTTGTTTGCAAAGGTTCCACTGCTATTCTGTTGATAGCGTGGAGGGTTGAGATGTATTCGAGAGCTTAAGGGAGACGCGATCGGTAGAAGCACAAGCGGTTTCTGGCGGTAGTAGCCTTCCGACGTCAAGCTTTGTGTTCTTACTCTACTCCGCTGCGTTCGTGATATCCGTAGGCGCATCTTGGCTACTACAAGATAGTGGTCCGAGTCGATGTTAGCCCTTCGGAAGGTTCGAACGTCGAGAATAGTGGAGGAGTGTCTGACGTCGATCGCGATGTGATCAATCTGGTTGGTGGTCGATTGATCAAAAGACCGCCATGTGCCTTTGTGTATATCGAGGTGCGGGAAGCGCGTACTGGTTACAAGGAGATTTCGCCCCGTAGCAAGACCAATCAGCCTGTGTCCGTTATCGGAGGTGGTGTCGTGTAGGCTATGTTTGCCGATGATGTTAAAAAATTTAGCCTTGATACGGATTGTTATGAGGCGTTCGCTCACATGGGGAAAGCGAAAGCGTTGTCCTCTCTCCCTATAGCAGTTGCCGTAGTAAATATCGCAGTTTTCATCCGCTTTACACCCGGTCCATTCCATCGCATTTCCTGGATGGCGGTTATGTCCGCTTTCATGCGTGATCTGTTAAAAATTGAACATGTGGTCGATTTCTATGCCAAGGAATATAGTTGTCACACTTTCTCAGCACATATCAGCTTAGATAAATTTCACCTAATAGAAAATTCAATACCTCGGGTCCACGGTAGCTTCTAGTCTAACAACATGAAGGTTTGTTTGTACAATGTACAAGCCTTCCAATGATTTTTAGGACAGAATGCTATACTGACTTATGGAGAAGAGCGTACGCTTAAGGTTTAGATCGTAAGGATGTCTGCACTTTTGCTTCGTCCTACTAAGTAGCCTGGCTGATAATGTCGTGTTGATCCTTTTTTTTTATAGTTATGCGCGCACTCGAGGCTTAGGCCTTATAACGCAAGCGAGACGTTGTGCGAGCAAAAGGTAACAGGGAAAGGGGGAGAGGAGGTGCCTATTGAGATTGGTCTTAAATGTCTGCATATTGTATTGAGGGGAGAAGACCAAACGAGGTAACGCATCACATTCGTGTGGTTCAGTTGAAGAAAGAATCGCTATATTTGACAGTACGACCGAAAACAGGCTTCAAAGTGAAATCGTGAGCATGCCGGGAGAGACGCGTATCGCGAGAGAAGTTTCGAATGGACGGAATACAACTGATGAAAGTAACGATAAATCAATGAAAGGCAGGAGACATTCCTGCGATTATCCTGATTTGTGATGCTAGAATATCCTTTAAGTTTTACCGCGCGATTTTGTATTCAGTGAGGTCTTAGATGCGCCAGACCAGACATGGGCGTTGTACTCCAACTTAGGTCGAATGAACGCCTAATATACGAGTATTGTAGCCAAATCGGTGGGTGGGAAGAACTTCTTGTATCTATATAGGAAACCTAGTTATTTCGCGGGATTCTTGGCGACACTAGATATGTGATCGTTCCAACAAAGGTTGACGTTAATACACATACCCAGGATAGAAAGCCTGTCGGTTTCAGAGATACAAGTGTCATTCATGGATAATGGCATTGGGTCAATGTTACAGCATTGTGTTTTGGAAGCATTACATTCCACTCTATTGTATTTATCCGATTGGATGATGCTGTCGATATCGGAATTTGATGAGCTTAACATACGATGCCGCTCACTGTCGATGCCGAAGTGTAGGGTCGTAAAGAAGTGAACGAATATGAGAAGCTGAGGATACTGTCGTCAGCAAAGGAGTGAATTGTATTAAAAGTGACAGAAAAGAATCATTCATAAAAACGAGAAAGAGTTACGGAGACAAAACGGAGCCCTGGGGAACACCAGCATTTACAAAGTGAGTATCAGACTTGAATTCGTCCAAGACAACTTTAATTTAACGATTCGGAAGGTAGCTTCTAATCCATAGAAGAAGGGAGTCATCGATCCCGAATGCACGCATTTTCGACAAAAGAGCTTCATGCCAAACTCTGTCAAATGCTTTCGAAATATCAAGTGCAACTATTTTGCTCTCACCCGTCTGATGGAATGAACGAGTCCACTTCTCGGTGAGATATGCCATCAAATAACCAGTGGTTCTGCGGAAACCATACTGCAGATCATTGAGGAGTTTCTACCACTCGAGATATTTCATTAGCTGACGAATTATCAGCGTTTCCATGACCTTGGAAAGAAGGGACTTTAGTGCAATGGGTCTGTAATTAGAGAGAGAAGATTCGCCCTTTCGGGGAATGGGCTGGACAAATGCTGTTTTCCACCTACTCGGATAGAGCCCAGAAGAGTAGGGAAGGTGAAGAAGCTTACGCAGTGGTCTTACCAGCGTAGAAGAACACCTCTTCAGAATTATTGGCGAAATACCATCTGGACCATCGGATTTGTTTATGTCAAGTTCTTTAAGAACCCTTACAACTGTACGAGTGCGGAAGTAAATTTGTCCCATGGTGGAACTAACGAACTCCAGAACAGGCGGTGACAGAAATGATTTTGGGAGCTGCAAGCTTGCTGCGAAATGGGTAGCAACCAGATTGGCTTTGTCTAAGGGTTCGACAGCTGAAATGTCATTGTGGATGAGCGTGGGTATAGACGACGAGACGGAGTTCGTGATGTTTTTGACCAACGACCAAAAATTTCTGCTACCTTTGGATCATTATAGGATCTTACGCCTCAGTGTTTGGTCGTGTAAAATTTTAGCTCGTCGAATGTGGGAGTTGAAGTCATTTCTGGCTTGTCTATATCTTTTTGGTTTTCCTCAGTGGTGTTTGCCTTATAATTCCGAAAGCTTATCTCTCTCGACCTGATAACCTCTATGCAGCTCAAGTCAGTCAGACCAACCATTATCCCCCGGCTATCCTATTGGGGATTAAATTGATTATGCCAGTATGGATAGGAAGCACAACGACCAGTTAAAGCTCCGAAAGTAGTGGCTAGGGCCTCACCAAATATCTTGAGAGGTAAGTAACAAGTTCAGGGTGTTGAAGCTTAGCTACATAATTGGTTCCACTTAGCGAAAATGTCGAGATACCTTCCAGAAGCCACTGAGAATCCTGGACATTGAAATCACCTGCCACAACGATTTCAGTGTGAGAAAACAGGAAAACAATTTTTTGGATGAAGTCGGATAGTGCAACAAACGCGTCGAACGTGACGTCTCTATCCAGGTTCGGGCTTCTATAAACAGTAGTAAATTGTGTGCTTGTGAAGGGTGAATTTAAGCCATGAGCCAGGGTGGATATCTGGCTATACTGCGGAAGCAGCTGGTATGCAATATCACTACGAACGTAGATGGCGAGGCCGCGGCGAGAAGCGTACCTATAATGGCACTAAGCTATATCCAGGAAGACTAAAGTCCGAAGGATCAGACTTTTCCACAACCTGTGTTTGACAAAGTACCAAAACCGCAGGTTTATGAAGAGAAACATAGGCGTACGTGGCAAAGAAATTTGTTCTTAACCGACGAATGTTGGAGAACTGTACGCAACACCAAGTTAGCAAAGCCGTGAAGTGAAGAGCCGTCGTCGCGTCGGCAATGCAAAGACACCCAACTACCGTAGATGTTATGCCCTCAAAGTAATATGTTTTTCTGGGGCACGTTTTTTACGGCGGTAATTCATCCGCGCATGACGACTGTCAACAGCAAACTTCTTTGAAACCCAGCACATCAGAGGCGACGTTTCTAATGCTCCGTGGCAATGAAAGGTCGAGCTAGCTAGAGCTAAAACTATCGCGTGTGTAGCGCAGCTCGTGAGCATTGTTTGACTGTAACAAGTTAATGGCTCGAATCGTTGGTGGCTCGAATCGTTGATGGCTCCAAGAACATTCATATCGCTAATGGGGTGTCCTTTGACTGACGTTGGAATGCGAAAAACGCATGCAGGCAATATATATTGATCAACCTGAATCCGTTTTCAGACACTATTTTTTGTAGACACATTCGTAAGCATTTTATAATAAGATCTACTGTTTTGGAAGGCGCGCCCCGTGGCACAGTGGTTAGTGTGTTGGACTCTGATGCATGATAGGCGAGTTCGGATCGCGATAACACCAACGCCATCGAATGTTTATTTCACGGCGTCCTTACTCTGCGGGTTACGCCCGTAGTATACATACTTCCCATGGAAAAGCTTCTCGACTCACGTCGTTCGGAATTGGCATTAAACTGTGGGTCCCTTTCACCTGTGTAAAAAAAAAATCACACACGATATGCCTGATTGAGGGAAGCTTGGCTCTGGCCCTTCATAGGCCGTAACGCCACCAAAGCAAAGTTTAGGAGTCGACCTGTGGCTTTAAGCTTAAGTTGTATGCAGAGTATGGCTAGATTCGACAAGAGCTGATATTCGTTTTCTAAAACTTTTTCTTGCTTTTACTATTTAACTAGAAGCCTTCAAATATGATTTTTTCTTAAGCATGCGATTTGATAGATTGGACTTAACACATTTCTAGAATTGACCCTTTCCCCATTTGACAGATGACACCTATGCTTGGTTGGTAATCTTCATTCTGCCACTCAATTCAGCTGTGAATCCCCTTCTCTACACATTCACAACACCCAAGTATCGAAAACAGATTCTTCTACGCGGCTGGCAAAAATTCACCTCACGCAAGAAGCTTGAAGCATCCGCCACAGCGACTGGATCCAATCCCGGTTTACATAAAATTCAACTTAAAATTATTACTCTCACTTAAGACTATCTCCTTCACTTACAGATGAGTCGCAGACTAAAGGCATCCCACTGGTCTACAATACGTCAAGGACACAAAGTACTTAGTAATCGAACAGCTATCGTCTGTTGTTTAACGTCCGAGAGTTGCATACCGCTAATACAGCGCTAGTAAAAATGGTTTCATACATCCATATAAATAACAATTAAACTTGAGATACAAATATATTTCACGGATAGATCAAAAGGATAGTTAATAAGATAAATATTAATATTGTAATACGAGTATGTGTAGATCTGTTGGTGCAATGGCTTTCGGTCAATATATCGATGTACGTTTTAAGCTTGTCCATTGTTTTAAGGAACATTTTTCTTTGCTGTTTAGGTTATCGTTCCAGGTAAGTTGTCCTTCAAGGTCAATGCCCAGATATTTGATTTCATCGGGGAAGCGTAAACTTGGGATCAGTTAGGCCGACTGAGCAAGAAATCGGGTTTCTTTTCTTGGGCAATGGTGCTAGGACCCCCTTGAAGGAACTTATTTGGAGTCCTTCCTTGGCGCACCAGTGGATTCCGCTTTGGCGTTGGATCCGTAGACGGCTAACTAGACTCATGTCACTGTACAACCCGTACAGTGATTGGATGGAGCGGATGGAGCAGCGAGCATTTCCAGGGTCATCCTGCATAGCCTGATGAGCCTAGCAGGGATGTCAAAAGTAAACATGGCGTTATATAGCCCGTCTCTAATTACGCTGTCGTATGCGGCCTTGAAGTCGACGAATAGATGGTGAGTGTCGACTTGAAATTCATTGGTTTTCTGCAGGATCTGCCGTAGTGTGAAGATTTGATCGATGGTGGACTTCCTTGGCCTGAAGCCACACTGATAAGGACCTATCAGCTTATATACGAACGGCTTCAGGCGTTCACACAAAATGGCAGCGAAGATCTTGTATGCGACAATAAGGAGACTTATTCCTCTATAGTTGGCGCAGTCCAAGGGTTCTCCTTTTTTGTGGATCGGACAAACAATGCTTAGACTCCATTCCTCGGGCATGCTTTCCTCTGACCATATCTTACAGATGAGCCGGTGCATGCTCCTAACCAACTCACCCCCAGCCGCTTTGAAGAGCTCAGCAGGCAGTCCCTCTGCGCCAGCAACATTATTCGACTTGAGTTTCGACAATGCAATCTCAACTTCGTCGAGGTCAGGGAGACGGAATTCTCTGCGACGGCGGTATGTTGGCTGTCATCGCTGTAATACAGTCTGCAGAAGTGGTTTTTCCAAATTCTCAGCATCGACTGCGATTCTACTACTAGGTGTCCGTTCTCATCCTTACAGGCCTCCGTACGGGCTTTATAGCCTGAAGATATTCGTTTTATCCGTTGATAAAATCTTTGAACGTCGTGCCAGCAATAGCACCTCTACAAAGTTTTCAATCGCCCGCTTCTCGTGCTCTTTCTTTTTTCTCTTGAGAAGCTTATGTTCCTCCCTTCTTATAAGCTCATAGAGCTCACGAGCCGCTCTTGTGTAGTGAGGCTTTGTATGCCTTCTGCTTTTCCGAATGAATCCTTCTACACTCGTCATCGAACCAGGTGTTTCGTCATGGTGGAGTTTTAAGGCCCAGCACTTCCGTTGCTGTGCTCTTCAGGGCCTCTTTGCACAGGCTCCATTGTTGCTCTACTGACTGAGTGGAGTTTAAAAGAGATGAGGCTATTCATATCCCCTTGTGCGTGCTTTACTTACTTACTTTATTTTGGAGGCGCTACAGGTCGACGTGAACCTGGGTCTCAATCAACAAGTTTTGTCATCTGTTTTCAGCACCGCACCATCAATTGGTTAAGGTACAATTAGATTCGGTCGTTCTCTGCCGCGTCGTCCGTCGGAGTAGGACTCGAAGACTCTTTGGGCCGTAACTATGTTGCCCATTAACCATCTTAGACGTTGGACTGGAAGACGTTGTACTAGGCCGATTTCATTGTACGGCACGTATAGTTCGTTGTTGTATTTTCTCCTCCACACTCCGTTTATACAAACGGGACCATAGATTTTCCTGATCTGTTCTTTTTAAGGCCAGGCCTCTGCGCCGTAAAGGAGAACCGGAATGATCAATGATTTATAAAGTGCTTCCTTGGTCTTTCGAGAGAGGGCTCTACTTCTCAATGGCGTCTTGAGCCCAAAGAAGAAGCGGTTAGTTAGTTAGTTAGTTATCAGGCCAGCGATCCGTGGAGTATCTGAGCCTGAGCTATAGCTGCCTTCCATCCTTGACGGTCCCGGGCACGCTGCTTCCAGTTGTCAAGACCAAGATGTCTTACATCCACGATTACTTGGTCTTTATACCGGAGGTTCGGTCTTCCTCTTCTTCGCGAACCAGGAGGCTCGGAGTCGAAGACCCTCTTAGCTGGAGCGTTGACGTCCATGCGCTCGATGTGGCCGAGCCAGTGTCCAGCTTTCGGCTCCGTACAGTAAGATTGGCAGTATGAGCGCTTTGTAAAGCATGACTTTGGTCTTTCGAGTGAGGAGTTTTGACTCCAGTTGCTTGGAAAAGCCGAAGTAGCAGCGGTTGCTAAGGGTGATTCTATGCTGGATCTCCACTGTGGTGTCACTTGTGGAATTTACGTTTGCCCCGAGGTAGACAAGCTCCTTAACTACCTCGAAATTGTAACTGTCAATTGTTATATTTTGTCCCAGGTGGTTAGCGACGGATTGGTTTTTGCTTGACAGCATGTACTTCGTCTTGTCCTCATTGACCTTAAGACCAACTCGTTTCGCCTGTTCTTCAATCGCCGTGAATGCTTTTACAATGCCACGGCGAGAAAACGCGATGATGTCGATATCATCCGCGTATCCTAGCAGCTGGACGGACTTGTAGAAGATAGTGCCTTCCCTCTTGACGCCTGCCCGTCGCACTATCTGCTCCAGCACCAGGGTGAAGAAGTCACATGACAGCGCACCTCCTTGCCGAAATCCGGTGCATGTTTCAAACGGTTCCGAAGTCCTAGAACCGACTTGCATGGTGCATCGCGTATTTTTTAGCGGGGCGCGACACAACTGGATCAGTTTTCCCGGGATCCCGAATTCGGCCATCGCACCAAACAGTCCTTCACGATGAATGCTGTCGTATGCGGCTTTGAAATCGATGAAAAGATGGTGTGTATCGATTCGAAACTCGTTGGTCTTTTCCAGGACTTGTCAAAGTGTGAAAGCTACCAGTGAAGTCGCACTGGTAGCTGCCGATTAGTGCGGTGCAAAATAGCTTTAGACGTTCACACAATACGCGACATTGAGAAGGGATATACCTCTATAGTTCTTGCAAGAGGTAGGATCGCCTTTTTTGTGGATGGGGCATATAGAGCTGGTATTCCTGTCGTCGGGCATGCTTTCATCTTCCCAAATTCTGCAGATGATCTGGTGCATGCTCTCTACCAGAACATCGTCGCCAGCCCTGAAGTGCTTTGATGGCAAGCCATCCGAGCCTGCGGCCTTATTGTTCTTCAGCTTTTGAATAGCTGTGCAGACTTCTTCGATGCTGGGTGGGAGGACTACTTCCGCGGCTGGAGTTGGGATTTCCTCGGTCCCTACCACTCTCTCTTGGTCATGCTCGTTAAGCAGCTGCTCGGTTAATTCGCTGCCGACCTTTAATGGAGCAGCGAGAATCCTCCATTGTCATCCTGCCTAATCTGACGAATTTGGCAGTGATGTTAAAATTAAACCGAACCTCCGGTATAAAGACAAAGTAATCGCGTATGTAAGATAACTTGGTCTTGATAGCTGGAAGAAGCGTGCCGGGGACCGTCATGGATGGAAGGCAGCTATAGCTCAGGCTCAGATCCTCCATGGATTGCTGGCCTGATAAGGAAGTAAGTATGGAGATTATTGTCATTAGCGGGTTTCGTATGATCCAAATAGAAAGCTGGTGTGCTAAAGGTCCGCCACAGCATAGCTAGTTCTATTGATCCAAAAAGGGCTCGCTGGGGCTGGTTTAAACCCCAGCCTTCCATTCCTCGGCACGATTCTTTTGCTCACACCACCGGGAGTTGTGAATCTGTGGTACGTATGTACATATATATGTATGTGGCGTTACAGTCTATGATGGACGAAAGCCGAGCTTCTCTCAATCATCCATGTTGTGAGTGATTTCATTTTCCCACGGGTGAAAGGGGCCTAAGTTTCTTGCCGATTCCAAATGGCGAATTTCGGGAAGCCTTTCATGACAATTATATTACAGAACCCCGCTGAGGAGAAGCACTATGAAAACACGTTCGATGACATGGCTATCGTCGGGATTGTATCCCGTGTCACCGGCGTCAGAAGTCAACACACTACCCACTGTGCCATTGCGCTCTGTGGTTACCTCTTCCTAATGGACCACTACGCACGATTGACGCCTGCTAGTAATACTCTAGCTGACACTAACCGGTGGTAAGCCGTTTCCAGCGGGCGCCCATAAGGAAGACACTAGTGGAAGAGGAGTTTTGCCCGCCCTGGTTGAAGTTCTACTTTATTGTTCGCGAGAACTTTCATTGTAGTTCGTGGTTTTGTCTTGCTTCTGCATCGAAAGCTACAATTAGAGTAAATTGATGTTGACATGCAACATTTGTCAAGCGACAGCGAATGCGACCCATCTAGCGCATTACCTACATTCCCGCTTTCGCTCTAACATTCCAGTGAGATGGTATTTCGAATTCGCCCAACAACCATAGGCCTATCCCTTCCCGTCATTAAACATTTGACAGTTAGAATAGAAGAATCGGGAACTAAGCGCAAATATTTGGAAATGGACAAGAAATCTATTTGAGGGAAATCATCGCTTCAAGGTGGGTTTCATTAGCTGAATTTATGGAAATGTGTGTTGCAACTATTCCGCGTTATGCAATATCATTGATTTCATACAGAAATCCGTCCCATTTTCGAGTATTGCACGTTCAAATCCGAGCAAAGAGGAAAAGCATTTTTTTTGAGACTTTGATCGTGATTCGTTGTTCAAGGATTCTCCTATAACGTCATTTTGAGGAATTGGAGTTGCAAAATACGGTGAATAGAAAGTATTCAAGATGCCCGGTAAGGTAGGCGTGAAGATCAAGGCCGGGCGTAATTTGCCCATTATGGACAAGAGCAGCGAGACTACCGATGCGTATGTCGAAATCAAGCTGGGCAATGTGACGCACAAGACGGACGTTTGTCGTAAGAGTTTGAATCCACAATGGAACACAGACTGGTAAGTGAGACGGGCCACATGAACACCTTGTTTTTTCGACTAGATTGGCGTAACGTTAATGATCACATGATTGCTTTCGTGTAGGTTTCGTTTTGAAGTCGACGATGCCGAGCTGCAGGATGAACCGCTTCAAATCCGTGTGATGGACCATGATACCTACTCGGCAAATGATGCCATTGGCAAAGTGAACATCAGTTTGAATCCACTTTGCCTGGAAACGAGTCAGGGAAAGAGTGCCGTCCCCAACATTTGCTCCTCCGAACCGGATAGATTTATTTTAATTTAATTTAAAATAATAGTAATTAGTAATAAAAAATAATATTTCTGTATCTGATAGAAAATGGAAAAGAAAGAAAACGAATTTCCAATGTTTGAAAACAAATTCTAATGCAAAATCTATAATCAGAATAAACCATCAGTCAAAAGAGAATAAGACTGTTGGAAGGCAACGCCTTGCATGAGAAGAGTCAAAATAATAAGGCGACACATTGTAAAAAAAAACTTTGTGTCGCCAAAGCTCGGGCTATTCTACGATTAACTGCCTGGACACAATGAGGTCGCAGTCTCGGTCGCGATGAGCATTGCTGTCGCTAAGATTGGCAAAATCTCGCCCACAATGAGGCCGCTTTGTTATGTCAAATTTTAACTGCTGTTTTCGCCTTTGTCTTTGTCTTAGCTTATTACACGATCGCAACGATTCCGAGGGGCGCGGGAGGTACGTCAATCGGTAGCCTGGCTCTTGGGAATTCAATCGCTATGGAGCGTTTCTCGGGTGCAGACTGCGCGTTGTGCGTGCGAGAGTTTTGCAAAAACGGTGATTCGGCGACTGGCGCGTTGAAAATTCTGCAATATTCGAGTTTTACGCAATTTTAAGGATGCGCCAAGCATTCCTCTCATTCGAAAATGGGTAAAAAAGTTTGAAGAGCAGAGGGGTCGCAGTGATCCCGACCTCTCGATTCGGAAGTGCACAGAGCTGGGGGCAAATCGTCTCATATATTCATCATAACATATTATTAAAGACATTTTTCTTTGTGATCCTAACCCAGCACACTATCCTAGAACGGTACAATCTAAAGCTAGAGTTTGTAGCAAAAAGCACATGTGCTCATACTCTCTCTCTCTCTCACACACACACTCTCTCTCATAGTATGCGAATAGAACAGCAGAACAAAAGACAGAAGATAATTGAAAGAAGACAAGAAGAAACTGAAGAACAGAGAAGAATTAGAACAGAAAAAAATAGACAAAGAAATCAAAGAAGAATAAACGAAGAAACTGAAGAACAAAGAAGAATAAGAACAGAAAAAGATAATAACAGACATAAATTGAGTGTTTCACTAGGCCCAGCAAAAGGACGAAGAATTCCATGGCATAATCTGCTGCTTACTCGTATATTTTAATTCAACAGCGACTGTTTAATGTTATTTCTCACTTGTTCTCCAATTCTTGTGAGGTTTGTCGCCCGTTCGATTCAGACGTGTTCCGCGATTGTATTGACCGGAGAAGCTTAGTACGGGAACGGGATTCGATAATCGATGCAGATGTTATGCAAAGCTGCGCAAATATTTGCAAATGGAGCTACTTTTCTAGGCTGTACCGTCCTCCCTGATTATATAGCAGCATTTTCCATCGTTCTTTTAAAATTCCAATTGTGCGCTCAATTACATTCCTTGCTTTAGAATGTATTTCATTAAACAGGCATTCATTTGAGCCTGCTACCGTATTCCTATATGGCGTCACACACCAGGACTCGATTGGATATCCAGAATCTCCTGCAAAGAGGTTGCTTTTCAGTGCTAATATTTGAATCTCAAAAAAAGGTTTGTAACATACCAAGGAGCCAGAAATTTTCATTGCCATAAGCTCGGAACTGCTCTTCGAGAAAATTTCTTTCATTTGATTGCTTCCACACAAATGAATCGTGAGCTGCTCCTCCATATTTGCAATTAATTGCCAAAATCCGGTTCTTATGATCACAAATCTTTAATAGCAAAATACAATTATTTTTTCTATGTTTTCATTACACAATAATTAACTTACAATCATGACATTCAGGCATTTTCAATTGCTTACGCTTTTTCGGACAGGGAAAGCGGATTACTTCCGTCCCGCAAACGCCTTCTTCTGATTTTCTCAGTGGATTCCTCTTCATTTTCATTTAATAGCATGAATAACACCACCGGATCCATAATTTTCTTATTTTTAGTTTATTTTTTTTTTTTTTTAAATCACTTTTAACTTTTAGACGATTCCAAACCGAAATAAATGACACTTCGAATGAAATTGTATCAGATATTGTGCTAGTTTTTGTAGTATAGATCTATTACATTACGTTCCGTGAGCGATCGAATGCCATGATCATAGATAAATTAACAAGATGGAAAACTTTCGTACGTCTGCCCTGTGATCCCCGCGAGGGTTGGTTGTTGTATTTGTAATTAAAGCGGCCCCTAGACGCCTAATCACATTGTGCAATATTTGATATTGCACAATATTATTGTTCGTCTGTAGATAATATTGCAAGATTGTGCGATGTATTGCGGAAAATCACAACGCTTTGGACTTTTAATACAAATATGACCGGTCAACTAAATTATTGGAAAAAATATTGAACCGTCTGGGGCAGCAAGCCAATAAAATTGTGCAATATTTCGCACAATAATATTGAGCGTCTAGAGGCCGCTTTAAAAACGACGCTTTTGACTCAGAGTCAAGACGTCGGTACAAGGCAGAATGACATAGTCAAGACGCCGTCAAATCGAAACGAGTTTGCAGGGGCTAGTTGTCAAAGCCATCGAGATTGCCATCTTGTTAATTTATCTATGGCCATGATCTCAATATACTCGATACGATCGTTCGTATCGTAATTAATTACGAAACGGATGACTGCTCGATCACGGAAGAGACGATTTGCCCCCTGTGCGTTTAAATGGTTGTCATGAACGCGAATACTTACATTTAGATGACATTTTTAAGAACTGAATTCTCAAGTTGCGAACATTAATGATAAATAAAATTGTTTTCGATAGAATGTCTACTTTCTTTTGAGACACCTTGTACTTACAACGAACCGTCAACCACCGATTTGAAGGTTTCCTTGCGTTTTGTTTTTTTTTTTTTGTACACAGCTGTCACAATGTCGTACTACCGAGTTAAAAGTTAAGCGCGGTTCACATTGAACGATTTATCGAGCGATATGCTTGACAATCGTGGTTGGACGACAAATTGTGTATGCAAAACCAATGTGAACGCTCTAGCTACAAGTCGGTACGATTTGTAGTCAGGAAGTTGAAAATTTCCAACTTTTTGCTTGACAGCCGTGGTTGAACGATTTATCGTTAAGTGTGAACAGTTGTCCTGCAACTTCAGAGCATTTTTTCACTTTTGCTTGCGCGTTCAGAGAAACAACACCAACTTTGAGCGGAATGAACGATATGACTTCAAACAAAGAAAAATAATTTTGGTTTGATTTTTTCATATGAGGAATTATTTTTCTTAGAAACTCACCATACGTTACTATCAATTCGCAAATAATTACGAAAATCCTCTGGCAAATTTTCGTGAAATTCTCTTAACAGTTACCGATGAGAAATGATTACGTTTTCCGACCAATGATTTAATCCACATTCGTTTTTTTTTTCTTCGTTTTCGAGTATTTCATCAATAATCATCCCTGTAACCAGAGCATGCGCCGCCATGTTAATACTTCGAAATTTCTATCGCAAGTGAAGTCGGTCAACAAGCTGTTTGGTGTGAACGCTGCGCATTATTTGGTCGTCAAGCAAATCGCTTGATAAATCGTTCAATGTGAACCGCGCCTTACCCAACTCGCGCGACACACCTACGACCGAGACAGCGACCGCGACATCATTGTGTTCATGCAGTAACTCATTTACAGCAGTAAAGGGCCAGTCACATCAAAGAAGAATACACACGTATTGTGTGGGTGAAGGCACATATGTAGCCGACGCACGCACGCGCTTCGACGCGCCGAGTAGAGCTACTCTTCTACTTTTTGACGGGCTGACAGGTCATACATTCACATATTGGAGCTTCGCATTTACAATTTGAAGTTCACATATAGACAAATTGAGAGTAAGCACGTTCATTGGTGGATGCATTGAAAGAATGTTTAGGATCTCTCTCGCAATGAGAGAAATTTCAAATTCGGTTGACATTTCAAAGTACTATTCGATTTTATGTCACAAGAACGGGTGTTTAGTCATTGGCAATTAGGTTTATTCGGGACTGACAAATATATAGGGCCGAGGTTATTCCATAGAATATCGCAGGTTTCGCCCACAATATACTTGCGACAAAATACAATACATATACAAGATGATTGCGACAAAATACATATAAATATGATTGTCGAAATAAGCTCGTCCATATTTTTATGTTTTATTTAACAATTAGGAATGTTTTCCAGTTGAACGCACAACACCAATTAATGCATGTCATTGAATTATTTGACATTCATTTCTGACAGACGCACGCGTGGACGGATTTTATGTGACGATGCTTGTCTCGCGCGCTTTGGCTGTCAATAAAAATTAGCGCACGCACGCACGGACGCGTTCTATGTGACTGGCCCTTAAGTGTCGCTTTATATATTTTAACTCTCAGCTGCTGCGCGGTGCACGGTCATCTCTGCGACAGTTGAACAGTCGTGTCACACTGAGTGTTTTCTTAGCCGGCACGAAATGAGTCGTGAGTGGTGCTCTTTGTTGATGGAGCAACTCATGCTATCGTAAAGGCCAACGGCAGCACTGTCGTAAATGCCACATGCAGCGGTGAAAGTGAAGGAGCATCTTAGAATACAGGGCGGACAGTGGGGATATAATAAAAGGAGAAAAAGTAGAGAAACCCATGAGCATTGATTTGACGTTTTTGTGGGTTGTAATGACGCGGAAGTACAGAGCTTTGTACTAAATTACAATCTTTTGTTGCCTAATATATATAGACCGATCGTATCTATATAAATAAAATTCGAATGTCTCTCTGTCTGTTTGCCTCTTTGTTCCGGGTAATCTCCAAAACGGCCTAACCGATTTCGATGAAACTTTTTTGCCATGAAGAGGGAATCAGAGGTAGTAACATCGGCTACTTTTTGTTTATTTACTCTTGTTTATAGCAATCGAAATTGTTATTTATTTTACTTGACAGAAAGGAAAAGGTGAATAACAATTATAGGAAAAAGGTTTGTAGATAGGATAAATATATCAAGGACACAATAGGGATCAAAGCTCGGAGGTGTGTTATTGGTGGTGGGATATTGTCAAAAGTTAGTTCGACTAAACTCCCTTGGTTAGTATGTGACCAAGTGAGTTTAGTGAAAATAGACCATTTAAGTCTAATAAAGCCGCGGGCAAAGACGGCCTGTCTGCTGAGCTTCTTAAGGCGGCTGGAGATGAGCTGGTAAGGTGCATGCACCATCTCATTTGCAAGATATGGTCGGAGGAAAGCATGCCCGACGATGTCGGCAAGGTGACGCGCTGTCATGCAACTTTTTCAATATCGTGCTTGAAAAGATCGTGCAAGACTCACTGGCCAATACAAGAGGTACGATTTATTTCAAGTCTATGCAATTGCTTGCGTATGCCGACGACATTGACGTGATTGGACGGACACAGCGAGACGTCAATGAGGCATTTGTAAGCATTGAGGTAGAAGCGGCGAAGATGGGTCTCAAGGTTAATAAGGGTAAAACCAAATATCTGCTTTCATCTAAAAGAGACGGTCAACACCGACGTATTGGCCAGAACGTCACCATGGGCGGATATAATTTTGAAGTGGTCAAGGAATTCGTCTACCTTGGCTCACTGATGACTGGCGGCAACAACACCAGCGCTGAGATAAAACACAGAATCACTTTTGCCAACCGCTGTTGCTTTAGGCTCAAGAGGCAATTGGGAAGTAGAGCCCTCTCTCGGAAAACCAAGATGCCACTATATAAGACCTTGATCATCCCAGTCCTCCTTTACGGCGCAGAGGCTTGAACCTTAACAAAAGCAGATGAAAATGCACTTGGTCGTTTCGAGAGGAAAATTCTGCGTTCTATCTATGGTCCCGATTGTTCAAACGGAGTATGGAGGAGAAGATTTAATGGAGAACTGTACGGGTTGTACAGCGACATCGGCCTGGTACGACGTCTACGGATACAGCGTCTAAGGTGGCTAGGCCATGTAGAGCGCATGGAAAATACAGCTCCGACCTGAAGAATCTTCGAATCCACCTCGGAAGAAAGGCGCGGCAGAGCACGGCCGCATCAACGGTGGCGCACGCAGGTGGAAGGGGACCTTAACCAACTGGGCGTGCGGCGCTGGAAATAGCTGGCCAAATACCGTGGCAGCTGGAGACGCTTGTAAGTTGAGGCCCAGGTTTACCACGGACCGTAGCGTCACCTAAGTAAGTAAGTAAGTTTGATTAACTTTTAGCATGCGACTAATGGACTTTAGTGAAAAACCATTATTTTTGTTTACATCAATTGAATTAGTTGCGACTTTTGACATCTTAACCTATCAGAAAGGAAGAGGACCAGAATAACAATTACAGAGCTACCAATTATCTTATTTGACAGAAATGAGGTGAAAAGGTAAATAACAATAATTATAGAAAAAAGGTTTGCAACTAGGATTGACATATTATTGCGGACACGAACCAGCGGCTATGTTCGAATTTCACTGTCGAAGTTCGAATGCTCTGGTGAAGCTGATATGGAAATGATGGTCACTTTCAGCGACATACTGCTGAATGCCAGAGCATTTTAGAGATTTCCGAAGTGGAACATCTGACGGCGAACATCCGAGAAAGTGAACCGGGAGCTATGTATATAAGCGCGAGCGCTCGCCCTGCGATCAGCGTTGGAGGAAGAAGGTGTCGGCTGGGAGAATCACGAGTATGGGGTGGAGAAGCCATCGACATCCAGTGAGCCAGCATTCAATACGCAGCAATTGTTTGCGGCTATGAATGCTATGAGCCAGAAATCGGAGGAAAATTCCGCAGCCGTAAGTAGAAAGTTGGAGGAAAATTCGACTTCCATAGGTCAGAAGCTAGAGGCGACCATACATCAAAGGCTGGAGAAAGAGTCCACTACCCTGAGCCGGAAGCTGGAAATGTTAGAAGGGATGCTAGAGAACAATCGAGAAAGCTTAAGAAACATCCTGCAGACCCTCAACGATTCCAGGACGTCGAAAAGAGAATCGAGACACTAGAGTCGAGGTTCAACAAGATGGTTCTGGAACTCGAGAAAACTATCCAAATCGTATAGCATCAAGGAAGTGTCGTACCGGCTACAGCATCGAAATTTACAGCTCCGAACTTTGACGGCACGAGCGCATTTAACATCTTTAAGCTCCAGTTCGGGACTGGGGAGAAGAAGACCGAGTGGCCGTAGTAATTTCCCTTAAAGGTGAAGCAACCGACGTACTACAGACCATCCCAGAAACCCAGAAAATGAACTACACAGCCATATGGGATGCTCTTCACTGAAGACAAGGCAGTGAGCACATGCAGATGATGCACAAGCTGGAGCTTAAACGACGCAAGCAGCGTGGAAACGAGACCATCCACCAAGATGCTGCCGACATCGAGAGGCTGTGTCATCCAGTCTACGCGGATGTTCCAATTGATGTGGTGGAGAAACTTAAAACGGATTCGTTCATCCAAGGGCTAAGGGACCCAACGCAACGAAGCTTGATTCTCCTGCTGAAGATTACTTTTAAGGTGGCAGTTGCCAGCGCTCTCGCATGTGAAACATCGCTCTTGATTTGCCGACCCTCCATCAAATTGCGGCGTATAGTTCCAGGATAGTTCCAGAACAACAACGGCGAGTAGGAGTGATTCATTCCCGGGTAGATGCTACATCTGCGACCAGAAGGGAACATTGCGAGAAACTGCCGTTTGCGAAGAAAGCGTTCGAGGTCTACTCCGCTAAAAAGAGACCAACCGAGTAGACGTGCATATGGAGCTGCAAAAGGTGCACCTGAGAAACCGTTAAACTAGAACGGGTTAGTGCAGAGGGGCATGTGATGGAAGTACCCGATTCTGCGTGGACCACAGGAAGCTGAATGACGTCACGAAGAAAGACAGCTATCCTTTACCGAGAATTGACACACTATCTGGTGCAAAATGGTTCCCGACGCTGGACTTGCAAAGTGGATACTGGCAAATAGAGCTTGATCAGCAAGATAAGGAAAAGACCGCGTTCACCGCCGGGGGAGAGTTGTTGCAACTCTCTGTGATGGCCTTCGGTCTTTGCAATGCGCCCGCCACATTTGAAAGGCTCATGAACCGGACACTAAGAGGACTTCACTGGAGGACTTGTCGTGTCTATCTGGATGACATAATTGTCATAGCCAGGATTTCGACGATCACCTTAGGAAGCTTGAAGGGGTACTGGAACGAATTCAGGCAACCGGACTGAAATTGAGCCCTAAGAAATGTTCGCTCTTCAAAAATGAAGTGAAGTACTTGGGACATGTGGTGATTGTAGAAGGAGTCCAAACAGATGGAGACAAAATCTCGGCGTTTAAGGAATGGCCACGGACGAAGAACCTTTGCCCATATAACAGGCGATTAGTTCCAGAATTTGCAAACGTCGCCAGCAGTCTGCACGAGCTCACCAAAAACAATCGGCCATTCAAGTGGGAGAACACAGGGGGAAGCGTTCATTCACTTGAAGGAATTGGTTTGCAGTGCGCAGATTCTTGCATATCCTGTCCCGGGAGGAAAGTTTACTTTGGATACCGATGCAAGCGGACATGGAATCGGAGGAGGGCTCTCTCAAATGATTGACGGGCGAGAACGGGTCATCGCTTACTACAGTAGGATCCTATCGAAGCCGGAGAAGAACTACTGTGTAACTAGCAGAGAGCTTTTAGCCGTGGTTGATTGTGTCAAGAATTTCCACGAATATCTCCATGCCCATCTTAGGATGGACCACGCAGCGTTAAGGTGGCTACTGCAGTTCAAAAACCGGAAAGGCCAACTTGCTAGATGGATAGAGTCCAAAGTTATGACTTTAGTATCGAACACCGGAAGGGAAACAGTCACGGAAAAGCGGATGCATTATCGAAGCGACCTTGCGGTGTTGAATGCAAACATTTTTTACGTGCCGAAACCAAGGGATAGGTCACCGACATCCGTTGTTTCCATGTCCTACCAGATGATCCCTGGTAGGACACCGAGAAGTGCCGATCTGGCAGTCATCAACGACCACCCAGAACGAAGTTTTCAACCAACTTGGCAGCAAATATGCAGTGAAAGTCCAATTGTGAAAGCTTACTGGGCTTAATAGCAGAGTTTGAAGCTAAGGAACGGTTACCTCTACCGCAGTTGGGAAAGTGAGAACAGGGGCATTGTAAACGATCTGCTGTCATCCGAGAATACCACGAGAGGCCAAGCAGGGGTCATCTTGGTGTTAACAAGACTATAGAAAAGATCAAGAGACGTTTCTACTGGGTAGGATGCCATGAGTCGGTCACAAAATTCATTCGCCAGTGTAAACAGTGTGCGAGGCCAAAGGGTCCACTTAGGAAGACTCAAGGAAATATGCAGCAGTACAGTGTTGGAGCACCGTTTGAACGTATTGCCCTGGACATCGCAGGCCCATTACCAACGGGCAACGCTGGAAACGAATACGCGCTGGTGGTGGATAACTCCTTCAGCAAATTTCCTGAAGTGTTTTGCATACCGAACCAAGAAGCCGGAACCGTTTCGGATGTGCGTTTATGGAATACCGCTGGAACCGCACTCAGACCAAGGAAGGAACTTCGAGTCGTCGGTGCTCAAAGAATTCTGCGACATGCTGGGTATCAGAAAGACACGGACAACACCATTACACCCACAATCTAATGGCATGGTCGAGAGGTTCAACCGGACGATGGAGGAATACTTGAGAAAAATCGTCGTCGGAGATTAAAAGGATTGGGGCGAACATCTCCCGCTTTTCTTAATGGCGTATCGATCGGCCCAGAACAATTCAACGGCATTAACACCAACGGCTTGTGCCCCAAATTACAATCAGCCTGGAACGGGCCATATGAGGTCTACAAAAAACTTAACGACGTGGTATATCGAATACAGCAGACGGGAAACAGACGGGCGAAATATAAGATTGTCCACGTACAGAGGTGTGTGCCATACTACGGAGAAGGATAAAATCGCTTGTTCGGAGACACGAACCGACGGCTATGTTCGAATTTCGCTGTCGAAGTTCGAATTCTCTGTTGAAGCTGAAATGGAAATGATGGTAACTCTCAGCGCATACAGCTGAATGCTAGAGCATTCTAGAGACTTCCGAAGGGGAACATCTGACGACGAACTTTCAAAAAAGTGAACCGTGAGCTATATAAGCGCGAACGCTCGCCCTCGGGGCATTCACTTTCCGAGATTCAGTAACAAGTGATCGGTCGGTAATCAAGCCACCTAGCAAGATGTAAAGATAGACGTTGTAGTAATGGTGAAGCGCACAGATAATTGATCGGTGGTGGAATAGTAAAGTGTGTGTATGTATGTATGTTGGCGTTACAGTCCATGAAGGACATGAGCCGAGCTTCTCTCAATCACCCATATCGTGTGTGATTTCATTTTCCCATAGGTGAAAGGGACCTACAGTTTATTGCCGGTTCCGAACGGCGAATTTCGAGAAGCTTTTCATGACAATTTTACTACAGAGGGTTTCGTTAGAACCCCGCTGAGGAGAAACACCGTGAAAAACATGTTCGATGACATGGCTGTGTCGGGATTCGATCCCGTGTCATCGGCGTCAGAGGCCAACACACTACCCACGGCGCCACGGTGCTCTCTAAAGTGTGTGTAATAAAGTGTAATGTGTGTGTAAAAGGTTGTAACAATAAGGTGAAGTGCTCACAAAGTGTGTATTGAATTCGAATAAGAAGTAGACAGTTGTAGTAGAATCGTAGATTTTTGCTACGAAGCTTCCTAGGGTTTCTACTCCTTCTTCTGTCAGGCCCTTCAACGACGTCTTTTGGCCTGTTAGTCGGATGAATTCATCTGTACGGATTGTTTTATTAGGACCCCTGAATCGTTTGAAACATGCACCGGATTTCGACAAAGAGATGCGCTGTCGTGTGACATTCTTCAGTTTGGTGTTGCAGCCAGCATATAGTGCGCGCGGTCTCAGCGTGACGTCGTAGAAGTTTTCACGGCGATTGAAGAACAGGTGAACCGAGTTTACCTTAAAGTCAATGAGGATATGGCAGAGTACATGCTGTGGAGCAAAAACCGATGAGTAGCTCACCACCTGGAACAAAATACAACGGTTGACAGCTATAATTTTAAGGTGCTTAAGGAGTCTGTCTACTTCGGGGTAAACGTAAACTATGCAAAAGACACCACAGAGGAGATCCCGGCATAGAATCGTCCTTGGCAATCGCTGCTACTTCGGTTTGTCCAAACAACTCCTCACTTGAAGAACCAAAGTCACGCTTTATAAAACGATTATACTGCCAGTCTTGCTAGACGGAAGCGAATACTGGACGATTAACAGGACGGCGGAGCTGATTTTGGGTTCTTTCGAAGGAAAAATTCTGTGCAGGATATTTGGTCCTGTCTGTGAGGAAGGTGGATGGAGGAGAAGACGTAACCGCGAACTCTACGAGCTGTACAAAGGTGTGGACTTAATCCGGAAGGCAAAGATCCTCTTTTTTATGGTCCATTTCGCACGAACTTACTGGTGGTTAGCCGTTTCCAGCGGACGCTCACAAGGAGGGCACTAGTGGGAGATGACTTTCTCCCCCCCCCCCCCCCCCCCCTCCTGCTTGAACGCTTACACTATTGTAGTTCGTGGTTTTGTCTTGCTTCTGCATCGAAAGCTACAATTCGAGGAAATTGATGTTGACATGCAACATTTGTCAAGCGACAGCGAATGCGACCCATCTAGCGCGTTACCTACATAGCCCCCGCTTTCGCTCTAACAGTCCAGTGAGATGTCATTTCGAATTCGCCCGACAGCCATAGGCCTATCCCTTCCCGTCATTAAATATCTGACAGTTAGAAGGAACGGGAGCCAAGCACAAATATTTGGAAATGGACGAGAAATCTATTTGAGGGAAATCATCGCTTCAAGGTGGGTTTCATTAGCTGAATTTATGGAAATGTGTGTTGCAACAATTCCGCGTTATGCAATATCATTGATTTCATACAGAAATCCGTCCCGTTTTCGAGTATTGCACGTTCAAATCCGACCAAAGCAGGAGGAAAAGCATTTTTTTTGAGACTGATCGTGATTCGTTGTTCAAGGATTCTCCTATAACGTCATTTTGAGGAATTGGAGTTGCAAAATACGGTGAATAGAAAGTATCCAAGATGCCCGGTAAGGTAGGCGTCAAGATCAAGGCCGGGCGTAATTTGCCCATTATGGACAAGAGCAGCGAGACTACCGATGCGTATGTCGAAATCAAGCTGGGCAATGTGACGCACAAGACGGACGTTTGTCGTAAGAGTTTGAATCCACAGTGGAACACAGACTGGTAAGTGAGACAGGCCACATGAACACCTTGTTTTTGGTTTTATCTGAACGATTGGATTAGCGTAACGTTAATGATCACATGATTGCTTTCGTGTAGGTTTCGTTTTGAAGTCGACGATGCCGAGCTGCAGGATGAACCGCTTCAAATCCGTGTGATGGACCATGATACCTACTCGGCAAATGATGCCATTGGCAAAGTGAACATCAGTTTGAATCCACTTTGCCTGGAAACGGGTCAGGGAAAGAGTGCCATCCTCTCCGGCTGGATACCAGTCTTCGACACGATGCACGGCGTTCGCGGCGAGGTGAATGTGATCGTAAAGGTCGACCTGTTCTCGGATCTGAACAAGTTTAGACAGAGTTCGTGTGGAGTACGGTTTTTCCACTGTAAGCGGTTTACTCCGTCCATGGTTTAAGGAGGTGTATGATCACATTGTTTTATGTCTTTCCAGCACCGTGTATACCGCACGGATATCGAGCTCAGGTAATTCATGGATTTGTGGAGGAATTGGTTGTGAATGACGATCCCGAATATCAATGGATCGATAAGATCCGAACACCTAGAGCTTCGAACGAGGCGCGTCAAGTTGTGTTTCTGCGACTCTCCGGCCAAGTGAGCTCTGAAAACTTATCCAAGATTGCACCCATAAGCCAGTGTCTCATTCTCTCTTTCTAGGTTCAGCGAAAGATCGGTTTGAAGGCCACCAATCTTGGCGCGAACGCAGTTGTCGGCTACCGTCAATGCTTCGATCTAGAGGGCGATGTTGGTGTAGTTGCCCGTGGTATTGGCACAGCAGTTACTCTAGTTAGAATCCAGGAACCGAGCAAGGAGAACCTCGCCGATAACACAGTGATCGAGGAGTAAGTATATCAATTTCCCTCTTCCCCAATCGAATATTTACAATCCGAATAGACTTCCGCGAGCATTGACGCCGTTCGGCACGTGTGCTTCGGCCACCGACGAGGCATGTGTGACTACAACTTAAACTCCCAGATACACTCTAGCAACAGTCAATAACCTGTTTTACGTAATTCTTTTCTCTTTTTTTTATTTTATTTGTTTTCTTTCCTTCTTTCAACGCGCGCTCTTACGTTTGTTTGTTTATCTTTCTTTCTGTCTTTGTGTTGCATCGCGTTGCGTTGCATTTGTGCTGAAATAATCAACGACAATTGCAAACTGTTTTGTGTTTCGTGTGCTTTTTCTTGTCACATAAACTTTGCTTGCCAACAACATCGCCGAACGCAAGGCAAACACTCAAGTATTTGGAGTTTCTAACGCGAGCTAACGATCCTTGCAACAACTACTTCACAACAGTTGAAATGGTCGCGAGCGAAAACAAATCCGACGATAGCGTTTCGGAGACATCAAATATGCGTTCGCTTCTGCGACAGGAGGAGCAACGTGACGAGAAACCACGTAAGAAATTCAAACATCACGTTAAGCGTATCAAAAACCAATCGTACATGATGATCAACAAGAAATGTGGCGCTCTGAAGAAGAAACTCCGTGATGCCGATAAGTCAGACAACGAAACAAAGTCACTGAGTAGCTCATTGTCTACTGTGTCGGTGATCGAGCCGTTTCGTAGCTCTCTGATGGACCTACGCAATGCAGTCGGTCTTGGTAAATTGAAGTCGTCGAGACATCAGATCATACGTTCGATTAGTGATGCAACTGGAATGGCAGCTGCTGCCAGTCAAAAACCTCCACTTACATTCGAAGCAAAAATGCATGAAACGATCCATTCATCGCCGAGTATCATAACGCCTGAAAAGCACCGAAAGACCGTGAATACCAGGGATACATCGCTCTCGTCCGAGTCTACTTCGAACGAAGGTGTACGACCCGTACAAGGAACTCGCGATGATGCCGATTCGATAACAATCATCACCGAAGAGAGTGGTGAGGCCTCTTCAACGAATGAATTACAAAACGCAAGAGATCGGAAGCTAAGTAATGCCGTGAATAAGCAAGAGCTCGACATGATTTTGAAGACATTCGCCTTGAAAGACGGCTTTATCAATGATATGAATGTGAACATGTCATCATCATCCGCATCCTTGTCGACATCTGATGGCGAAGATGATAATGATGATGATGAGGATTCGGCTGACGACGAGGCGGATGAAATGAATTGGATGCAGCCCGGCACATCGGTCGATGATCTGGAATATGAGGAGGAAAGACGTGGTTCTTTGCTGCACGACTTGAGAGATAATATTGCTATCAAATACCATCAGTTGCAGGTTTGATGACACTTGCTCCATTTCATTGTATTCGCTTCATTAAAACTATATGCTGCTGTGTGTTCTGGTTGCATGCAATCGTAGGGAAATGAAATTGTTGGTTAGGGATAGGTCTACTGTCGCCGGTTATGATTCTTCAAATTTGATTGCTCTCTTCAGACTGAGCGATTGCTTTCTTCAGCGTGAACGATTGCTTCCTCCAGACTGAACGATTGTTTCCTTCAGACCGAACGATTGTTTCCTTCAGATGGCCCAGTTGTTGACGAACTGTTTTACCTTAAGGGGGAAGTTGATCCTGTCTATCCGCCAAACAGACAGCATCCATTTTCTGACCATCAATTCTGACTTGGCCATCGTTTGCGTCGGCTCACTACTTTTCGACCAACACCGTTTTCATTTGGAGTCGTCGCATGTGATCCACTCCATCATTTGCGTTAATTCGTGTGGTATCCATACATCGAGCTTCCTTTAGTAT
This sequence comes from Eumerus sabulonum, assembly GCA_951905685.1. NCBI lineage: Eukaryota > Metazoa > Arthropoda > Insecta > Diptera > Syrphidae > Eumerus > Eumerus sabulonum. The sequence goes on from OX645060.1 coordinate 17,446,740, forward strand.
TTAGCCTTTTTCAAAACCCTCTAAGCAGGTTTTGTGCAATCTTTAACACCTGGGCAATCGAAACAATGCTTTCATGACAGTCAGACACGACGATTTCCTTTATCTTATCGACATTTTCAACCGTTCGCCACCCAGAGCGTGATGCATCTTTGACAGCGATATTACCAGAACGCAATCGACGAAACCAATTTCCACCTGATTGCCTGTTAGATTATCAGGATCATGAACACTTCTCATCTTCAGCCTCCTGTATTTCTATAGTAAGGCATATCGACTGGTTTATCTTTTAAAACCGCTTCCTCCAATTTTGGCACTTACTTATCAGGCCTGCGATCCATGGAGGATCTGAGCCTGAGCTATAGCTGCCTTCCATCCTTGACGGTCCCGGGCACGCTGCTTCCAGTTGTCAAGACCAAGATGTCCTACATCCGCGATTACTTGGTCTTAATACCGGAGGTTCGGTCTTCCTCTTCTTCTCGAACCAGGAGGCTCGGAGTCGAAGACCCTCTTAGCTGGAGCGTTGATGTTCATGCGCTCGATGTGGCCGAGCCAGTGTAGTCGACGGATCCTTGCCTTCCGGACTACATCCACATCTTGGTACAGCTCGTAGAGTTCGCGGTTGTGTCTTCTTCTCCACTCACCTTCCTCACAGACAGGACCAAATACCGGCGCAGAATTTTTCTTTCGAAAGAACCCAAAATCAGCTCCGCTGTCCTGCTTATCGTCCAGCTTTCGGCTCCGTACAGCAAGACTGGCAGAATGAGCGTTTTGTAAAGCATGACTTTGGTCTTTCGAGTGAGGAGTTTTGACCCCAGTTGTTTGGACAAGCCGAAGTAGCAGCGGTTGCCAAGGGCGATTCTATGCCGGATCTCCACTGTGGTGTCATTTGTGGAATCTACGTTTGCCCCGAGGTAGACAAACTCCTTAACTACCTCGAAATTGTAGCTGTCAATTGTTATGTTTTGTCCCAGGTGGTGAGCGACGGATTGGTTTTTGCTTGACAGCATGTATTTCGTTTTGTCCTCATTGATCTTAAGACCAATTCGTTTCGCCTGTTCTTCAATCGCCGTGAATGCTTCCACAATGCCATGGCGAGAACACGCGATGATGTCGATATCATCCGCGTATCCTAGCAGCTGGATGGACTTGTAAAAGATAGCGCCTTCCCTGTTGACGCCTGCCCGTCGCACTATCTGCTCCAGCACCAGGTTGAAGAAGTCACATGACAGCGCATCTCCTTGCCGAAATCCGGTGCATGTTTCGAATGGTTCCGAGGTCCTAGAACCGAGTTGCACGGTGCATCGCGTGTTTTTTAGCGTGGCGCGACACAACTGGATCAGTTTTACCGGGATCCCGAATTCGGCCATCGCCCCAAACAGTGCTTCACGATGAATGCTGTCGTATGCGGCTTTGAAATCGATGAAAAGATGGTGTGTATCGATTCGAAACTCGTTGGTCTTTTCCAGGATTTGTCGAAGTGTGAAAATTTGGTCTATGGTCGATTTGCCAGGCCGGAAGTCGCACTGGTAGCTGCCGATTAGTGCGGTGCAAAATGGTTTTAGACGTTCACACAATACGCTGGACAGGATCTTGTATGCGACATTGAGCAGGGATATACCTCTATAGTTCTTGCAAGAGGTAGGATCGCCTTTTTTGTGGATGGGGCATATAGAGCTGGTACTCCAGTCGTCGGGCATGCTTTCATCTTCCCAAATTCTGCAGATGATCTGGTGCATGCTCCCTACCAGAACATCGCCGCCAGCCTTGAAGAGCTCTGATGGCAAGCCATCTGAGCCCGCGGCCTTGTTGTTCTTCAGCTTCTGAATTGCTGTGCCGACTTCTTCGATGCTGGGTGGGAGGACTACTTCAGCGGCTGGAGTTGGGATTTCCTCGGTCCCTACCACTCTCTCTTGGTCATGCTCGTTAAGCAGCTGCTGGAAGTGCTGCTTAAATACATCCACTATTCCCTGCGGGTCGGTGACAAGATTACCCTAGCAGTTTCGAAGAGCCAGGGTGCCCTTTTTGACGCCACCTGCAAGGCCTTTGGCTTTCTTGTAAAAGGCTCGTATTTTATGCTTATCCCTAGACTCCTCAATTTCCTTGGGCTGGGAGGCTGCGAAGATTCTTTTCTTTTGTCGCAGTAGTTTTTTCTCCTCCCTTCTTCTGGCTCGGTACTCTTCTTGCGCTGCCCTGGTTTTCCTCTGCAGCGCCTTTTGGTACGCCTCGTCGGTTGCTGCCTTTTTCTGCTCACACTCGCCATCATACCACGGGTTTCTAGTCGGGGGTGGTAGGTACTCTAAGGTGGTTTCGGCTTCTTCCTGAATGGCTAAGCGGCAATGCAGCCACATATTATTGGCATTTGTGTTCGACGTAGGGACATCGTAGAGTCTTTTGCTCAGCTGCTCCCTGTAGACTCTGGTAACCTCCGGTGTGCTCAGGCGGCCAATGTCGAACCTTCTCCTGATGGGCTGGTGCAGCTTTCTGACATTGGACAGTCGAGCTCTGAATCTTGCTGCTACGAGAAGACATTTGCCCCTCTGAATGTTCGCACATCCAGGATGTTTGACGCGTGCCTTGCGTCAATGAGCACATGGTCGATTTGGTTGGCGGTTCGACCGTCCGGAGATCGCCAGGTTGCTGTGTGGATTCGCTTGCGAGGGAATCTTGTGCTACTTATCACCGCATTACGAGCTGTTGCAAAGTCAGCGAGTCGGAAGCCGTTATCTGTTGTTGTATCGTGGAGGCTGTGCTTTCCGATCACTCCGCCAAGGGTGTTTTCCTTACCTTCCTTCCTTCCTGGCGTTGAAGTCCCCGAGCACGATTTTTACATCGTACTCCGGACAAGCTCCATAGGCGTTGTCCAGGAGGTCATAGAAGTCCTCCTTGATAGGGTCTTCAGCCTCTTCGGTAGGGGCGTGTGCACATATAAGGCTGATGTTATAAAATCTGCCTCTGATGCGGATCACAGCCAGGCGATCACTTATAGGTTTAAAGTCGTGGACCTTCGACCTTAACCGCTTTCCCACGGCAAATGCGCATCCCAGTAAGTGCAACCTTTTGTGACAGCTGTAATAAATGTCGCAATTTTTCTTCCTAATCATACCGTTGCCTATCCAGCGTATTTCCTGGACCGCAGTAATATCCGCCTTGTACTGCGTGAGGATTCCTTCTAGTTTATGAGCAGCTCCGGGAGTGTACAGGGTTCTGACATTCCAGGAGTATCCGTCCGTGTATCCGAGGCATCTTGCTCATTCATAACTTTGATGTTTTTTACGTGGGCGGATTGTTAGCCCGCCGCACAACCGCCATTCTGGTCGGGTTTTTTTTTCGCTGCATACGTTTGTTCACCTCCCAACGGTTGTTGAAGAGGCTATCCAGAGGGCGCCGCGAGGAGGCCGTATGTCAACTTGACCCGGGCATTTAAACAGGGATCGTTGCTGGCATCTCGCCAGGTTGAGAGCAATCAACAACTTTACCCTGTATGTCCGAGCCCATGCCCCCCTTAGCACTTAGGCTCTGTATTACTGCATTTTGGAACTCCATTTGAGAACTTCGGGTGATATGATCGCGCGTTCTTGTCGGATATTCTCTTTGAGAGCTTCCAGAACCTGTGGACGGCAGAAACACCAGCTGAATCGTTGAATCGACCACCACTAACTTGTCGGAAATTGTGGTAATCGGTTGAGGATAAGTCACCAATAAGGCGGTTGAGGCTAACTCAATACCGCCAGCTACTGGAACGTTGATTGTGCTTTGTTTGACCATGCCATTGGGTAATTTGTTGTGCAATTCTCTACAGTACGACTTGACCGTGATAGCCTCCCCGCGTCTAAGAAGCGAAAACTGTATAACTCCCTTATTCGTTCACCATATTATCACCTTTACCTTTTTACGAGAATGCTGACTGGTACGGCCTTAACAACTCCTTTCGGCGCTTTAACTGGTCGTTGTGTTTCCTCAACAATGATATGAACTTCATCCGTATCGGCGTGACCAATTAAAAGCCATAACCAAAGGACTGGGCATAGTTCTGAAGAGTTGCTTTTCTTCACTGGCAAAACAATTGCGTAAGCTTTTATACCTTTCCTACCCTTTTGGTCCATCCCCAGAAAAAAGCGAATCTTCTACTTTCAACTACCGACTCATTGCAGCAACCTCTCTACTTTCTAATATCATGGGAACGCTTGTTAACCGTCAGTTATTGAAATACCTTGAGTAGCGGAAACTCCTCAATGGCCGACAGTATAGTTTCTTTCGCTTACATGTCGGAAGCTCAACGCTTTTTGCCTAAGTCTACCTCTAATAACAAATCCGCATCCGAATAAGCGTTGCATTCTCTTCTTGTGGCCGTCGCCGTCCATATCATTCTTCTATTAAGTCATTTCACTCTAGTTATCAGGCTATAAAGGTCGACGACACCTTGCTTTGGCAAAAATGTGGTTGAAGTTGAATGCTCAGTTGTTCAGCATTAGGGTCTGTGTCGGGAAAGTAGTTTCGAATCAGAATATTAATAGACAATTTCAACTCAACAAACTCTTCTCGGAATTGTTTCCCCACATAGTTGACCACCCTATTACCTACTTACTTACTTGCTTTGATGGCCCTACAGTTCGGGGTGAACCAGGGCCTCAACCAACAAGCCTCTCCAGCCGGCCCGATCTTTGGCCAGCCGCTTCCAGTGCCGCACGCCCAGTTGGTTGAGGTCCCTTTCCACATGTGCGCGCCACCTTAAATGCGGTCGTCCTCTGCTGCGTCGTCCCTCGGGGTTGGAGTCGAAGACTTTTCGGGCCGGAGCATTGATGTCCATTCGCTCTACATGGCCTAGCCATCTTAGACGTTGGATCCGAAGACGTCTAACCAGGCCGATGTCGCTGTACAGCCCGTACAGTTCTTGGTTGAATCTCCTCCTCCACTCTCCGTTTACACAAACGGGACCAAAGATTGCACGCAGAATTTTCCACTCGAAACGCCCAAGAGCCTCTTCATCCGCTTTTGATAACGTCCAAGCCTCAGCGCCGTAGAGGAGGACCGGGATGATTAAGGTTTTGTAGAGGGAAACCTTAGTTTTTCGAGAGAGGGCTCTACTTCTCAATTGCCTCTTGAGCCCGAAGAAGCAGCGATTGGCAAGAGTTATTCTGCGTTTTATCTCAGCGCTGGTGTCGTTGCTGCTTGTCACTATCGAGCCAAAGTAGATGAAGTCCTTGACTATTTCAAAAATATAGCTGCCGAAGGTGACGTACTGACCAAAACGTCGGTGTCTTTCTTTGATGACAGCATATATTCGGTCTTGTCCCCATTTAACCTTAGACCCACTTTAGCCGCTTCTGCTTCAACGCTTGCGAACGCCTCATTGACGTCTCGCTTTGTCCGTCCAATAACGTTAATGTCATTTGCGTAGGCAAGCAATCGTGTGGACTTGAAGTAGATCGAAACTCTTGTATTGGCCGCAGAGTCCCGCACGATCTTTTCAAGAATAATGTTGAAGAAATCACATGACAGTGCGTCACCCTGTCTAAAACCTTTTTTAACATCAAAGGGGTCGGTTAGTTCACCTCCGACCTTAATGGAGCAGCGAGAGTTTTCCATAGTCATCCTGCATAGTCTGACGAGTTTGGCAGGAATGTTAAAACATGACATCGCTCTGTATAGCTCGTCTCTATAAACGCTGTCATATGCGGCCTTAAAGTCGACAAAAAGATGGTGCGTGTCGACCTGGAATTCATGGGTCTTCTCCAAGATCTGCCGTAGTGTAAATATTTGGTCTATCGTGGATTTTCCTGGCCTGAAACCACACTGGTAAGAACCTATCAAATCGTCCACGAACGGTTTCAGGCGGTTACACAGTACGGCAGAGAGGATCTTGTACGCAATGTTCAGGAGACTTATCCCTCTGTAATTGGCGCAGTCATAGGCTCTGGCTCTGGCTTTTTAGCTTTGTTCGTTTTACATTTTGGTAAAATTTTGGAATGTCGTTCCTGCAGTAACATCTCTCCATCTCCTCGATCTCGCGCTTCTCGTGCTCTTTCTTTTTCCTTCTCAGAAGCGCATGCTCCTCCCTCCTTTTCTGTTCATAGAGCTCGCGGGCAGCTCTTGTCCGTCGATGCAATGTGGCCATGTATGCATTCTGTTTCTCTACATGGGCCTGTCTGCATTCATCATCAAACCAGGGGCTTCTTGACGGTGGTGGCTCGAAACCGAGTACATCTGAGGCGGCCTCTCTAATGGCGTTTTGACAACGACTCCATTGCTGTTCTATGGTTTCTGCAGATTGCATCGGGACCTGAGAGAGCTTGAGGGAGACTTGATCGGCGAAGGTCCTGGCGGTCTCCTGCGATTGCAGCTTTCCGACGTTAAATGTTGGTGTTCTTACTCGACTCCGTTGATTCCGAGAAATTCGCATCCGTACCTTGGCTGCAACAAGGTAATAATCCGAATCGATGTTGGCTCCTCGAAAGGTTCCGACATCTAGGATGCTGGAGGAGTGTCTGCCATCGATCGCAATATGATCGATTTGGTTGGTTATCGATTGATCGAAAGACCGCCAGGTCCCCTTATGGAGGTGTGGGAATCGTGTACTTGCTACTACCAGGTTATGTCCCGCCATAAAGTCCACTAGCCTTAGTCCGTTTTCTGACGTGGTGTTGTGTAGGCTTTCCAATGACCCGTTCAAAGATAGCTTCCTTACCCAGCTTCGCATTGAAATCTCCTAGAACGATTTTGATGTCATAGCTGGGACATTGCGCATACGTTCTGCCTAGGAGATCATAGAAGTCTTTATGGCGGTCATCTTTCTCCTCTGTGGGGGCGTGGACACATGTATGTATGTATATAAGCGCTACTGTCCATGAAGGACCTGAGCCGAGCTTCTCTCAATCACCCATGTTGGCGTGGACACATAATAAACTTATATTGCCGAGATTAGTCTTGATGCGGATAGTTATTAGGCGTTCACTTACATACTGGAAGCTTAAGACTTTTTCCTGAGTCTGCCTCGAACAACAAATCCGCATCCGAGTAAGCGTTGTCTATTATCTCTGTAGCAGTTTCCGTAGTATATATCACAGTGCTTCATCCGCTTTTTGCCTGGCCCATCCTATCGCACTTCTTGGACCGCGGTAATGTCTGCCTCATAGCAGTCCAAAGAGTTGACCAGTTGTCCGGCTGCACCTGGTCTGTTGAGGGACCTAACGTTCCAGGTGCAGATCCGGAATTCGTCTCCCTTTAGACGTTTGCGGGGGTCGTCAACATGTAATCCGTCCGTGTCCGAGGCTGTTAGTTGTCTCTGAACAAGCTTTGGTTTTATGCGATAGGGATGCCCACCCTATTAGATTCGATTAAGTTTGAAATGTTGTAGGCTTCTATCTCTATCAATTGAAGACAATTTTATTCGCTTTATGAAGCAAATGAATGCAGAACTTCTGATCTTCATCCCTAAGGCGCTCTTTTAACTCAAGCCCCCTACGATTGCATGTTTAACCGCAACACGGATCATCACCGCAACTTGTCAACATCAACATTTCCAACCTTCGTTCATCAAAACAAGAAGCACTCAACCGATCACCATCGAGTCGATCTTCATCTGAATATCTTAACTTCTACACTACCTCTAGGAACGTATACATCGATCAACTCGATCTCCCGACAAGCAAAAATCGAAAGACCAAACAACATCGATCACCAACCGGCCAGGTGACCCGAATGAGCAATCAACACCGCAACCACCCGAAATAATCATTATTGAATCTGTAGATGACAGGATGGAACGCCTTAGTCCGGAACCTGTCATACCAACAACAGTCATCGATCTACTCCGTCAACAAACCGATCATCAACCATCCCATCCAAACTTCAATAAAGCCACGGTTGAGATGAAACTTAGCCAATCAGGACCCACCACTATTCAGGAATTAAAAGACAAACAAGACAAGTCTTATGATTATTACTCGTCAGAGCCGGAACAAAGCCCAGATGATAATACGCTTAACGTTATCACCGCTCGGCCATCCCCTGTTGCGCTAAACAATGCCCCTCAGCATTCTTCCTCGAACAAGCTTTCTAATCGTAGTGCAGTTGCTAGTCCCACTAAAATTCGTACCAAATTTACCTCACCGATCTTACAAATTTGTCCACCCACTCCCACACTCACCGAATCCGAATCATCACCAGCTGAAACCCTATCACCCGTTAAACTGTATCCCAATCCCAAAGTACCATCCTCAAGCTATCTGTCAGTAAACACCCTGAAGAAGAGCAATTCTGATTTGTCCCTTAGCAATAAACCTATCAATCACTCACAATGCCTTGTGACTTTGAGTAACCATACTAACAATGCGTCATTGCTTGCACCATCTACTCCATTGCGCATCAAACATCATAGATCATCAACGGACCTAGCCTCATCGACTGCAAGTGGAATTGCTGCCGACGCCACCACCATACTGGCATCGAGTCCACCAACTAAACCAACTGTCCCATTATCCGCAACAGCGACTGCTGGTGCTACCACCCACGTTCGGACCGATTCGAGTGCTTCGAAAACGTCGCCAAGTCCATCGAAGATCATCGCCAGTGGCGGAAGCATCTCATCGACATCTGCGGCTGCGACTGTGTCAGCTACAATGACAATAGCGTCGGCGGGAAAAGACATCGAGATCTGTCGTCGATCATCGGATTCCGATTTGAGTATCACACCGAAAGGTAAGTGCCGGTAGATGAGATCCCTTATTGGATCGTCTAATTTGTTTGATTTCTTTTCATTTTTTTTTATGTTTTCATTTAATCACATTTTTCATGGACCAGTTCGTCATTTGGTTTGGTAGTGTCCCTTTCCATGCACACACACACAATTGAGCCTTGTAGGTTTGTCTTGAAATTCGATTGCAGGAAGTAGGTGATTCACTTTAAAGTTCATGTAACTCATTTGTTTGGAAGCATCTTTACTCATAAGACATTTGGAAGTTGTGATTGTTGGTAATTGACTCATTGCTAAATATCATTTTCTTAGTCATCGGAGTGTAGTCATTCTGATAGCTCAATAGCATCCGAATACGAAGGCTATCACTTAAGCCTTGAGATAGACAAACTTTTTAATCGGAAATGTCTTTATTGTTTTCGAAAATATTCCTCAAAAACGTCGATTACTCATCTTATGTGTGATCTGCGGGGATAAGAAGAAATGATTGGGACCAAACCAGGAATGTACGGCGAATGGTCCATCAATTCGATGTTTCAGCCGATTTGCTAGAACCAACTTGTATTGTCTGGGTGGATAATGATTCGTTTTTCTGCGATTCTTCTTCTTCTTTTCCTTCCTCGTGGCGCTACAAACGGTATGATCTTGGGGCTCAACCAATAAACGACTCCAGCCAGCACGATCTCTTGCTGGCCGCCTTCAGTCACGCATACCATGTTGGTTGAGGTCTTTATCCACTTGTGTGCGCCATTTGATTCGAGGGCGTCGTCTGTTGCATTGTCCACATACATAGCTCGGATTCGAAGATTCTTCGGGTCGGAGCTATGTGGTTCATACGCTCTACATGCACATGGCCTAGCCATCTGAAGCGTTGTATCCGTTGACGCTTAACCAGGCCCATGCCGCCCTACAGCCCCTACAGTTTGTGGTTGAATCTTCTCCCCCAGATGTCGTCAACTCAAACAGGACCAAAGTGCGATTTTTTCTGTCAAAAAAAAACCAAGGGTCTCCTCATCCGCTTTTAATAGCGTCCATGCCTCTGCACCATTAAGCCTTTTGAGCCACAAAAAAAAACAAAAACAAAACAGCGATTGGCAAGAGTTATTCTGCGTTTAATCTCGGTACTGATGTTGTTCGTATTTGTTACTGCGGATTCAAGGTATCATAGTCCTTGACTACATCAAAGTTCTTGCTGCCCATTGTGACGCTCTGTCCGAGGCGTCCATGCTGTGCGTCCTTTCTTGATGAAAGCATATACTTCGTTTTCCCCTCATTTACCGTCAGACCCATTTTAGCCGCCTCCGCTTCAATACCACCAAACGCCGCATTGACGGCTCGCTGCGTTCGACTAATCACGTCAATATCATCCGCGTAAGCTGGCAGTTGAATGGACTTTTGGAAGATCGTGCCCCTAGTGTTGACTTGTGAGTTTCACACGATTTTCTCAAGTATGATATTGAAAAAGTCACATGATAGCGCGTCGCCTTGTCTATAACCTATTTTGACATTGAAGCTGTCGGTAAGTTCATTACCGACCTTGATGGAGCAGCGAGCATTTTCCATCGTCATCCTACACAATCTAACGACTTTGGTGGGTTTGGTAACAAAACCAGACATGGCTCTCTATAGCTCGTTTTACTTACTTACTTAGGCGGCGCTACAGTCTGTGGTGAACCTGGGCCTCAACCAACAAGCGTCTCCAGCTGGCACGGTCTTTGGCCAGCTGCTTCCAGCGCCGCATGCTTAGCTGGTTAAGACTCCCTTCCAGCCGTTCTCTGCCGCGCCTTCCTTCCGGGGTGAATTCGAATACTCTTCGGGTCGGAGCTGTATTTTCCATGCACTCTACATGGCCTAGCCACCTTAGACGCTGTATCCGTAGACGTCGTACCAGGCCAATGTACCGTACAGTTCTTCGTTATATCTTCTCCTCCATACACCGTTTGAACACACGGGACCGTAGATAGTGCCCAGAATTTTCCTCTCGAAACGACCAAGGGCATCTTCATCCGCTTTTGTTAAGGTCCAAGCCTCTGCACCGTAAAGGAGGACTGGGATGATTAAGGTCTTATATAGTGTCACCTTGGTTTTCCGAGAGAGGGCTCTACTTCTCAATTGCCTCTTGAGCCCAAAGAAACAGCGGTTGGCAAGAGTGATTCTGCGCTGGTGTTGTTGTCGCCGGTCATCAGTGAGCCAAAGTAGACTTCAAAGTTATATCCGCCCATGGTGACGTTCTGGCCAATACCTCGGTGTCGCTCTTCTCTTTTAGATGAAAGCAGATATTTGGTTTTACCCTCATTAACCTTGAGACCCATCTTAGTCGCTTCTACCTCAATGCTTACAAAGGCCTCATTGACGTCTCGCTGTGTCCGTCCAATCACGTCAATGTCGTCGGCGTACGCAAGCAATTGCGTAGACTTGAAATAAATCGTACCTCTTGTGTTGGCCAGTGACTCTTGCACGATCTTTTTAAGCACGATGTTGAAAAAGTTGCATGACAGCGCGTCACCTTGCCTAAATCCTTTATTAACATCAAAGGTCTCGGTTTGCTCATTACCGACCTTGAAATGAAATGAAATGGAGCAGCGAGAATTCTTCATTGTCATCGTGCACAGTCGGACGATTTTGGCAGGGATGTTAAGGATAGACATGGCTTTGTATAGCTCATCTCTATACACGCTGTCATATGCAGCCTTGAAATCGACGAAGAGGTGGTAAGTGTCGATTTAGTATTCCTAGGTCTTCTCCAAGATCTGCCGTAGCCTAAATATTTGGTCTATTGTGGATTTACCTGGCCTGAAACTACACTGATAAGAGCCGATCAGGTTATCCACAAACGGTTTAAGACGTTCACACAATACGGCAGAGAAGATCTTATATGCGATGTTAAGGAGACTTTTTGCCCTACAGTTGGCGCAGTTATAGGGGTCTCCTTTCTTATAGCCCGTCTAGCGCTACTAAATAAATAGGCGGTGAGTGTCGATCTGCATTTCTTGGGTCTTTTCCAGGATCTGCCGCAGTGTGAAAATTTGGTCTTTGGTCTGATTGTGGACTTCCCTGGCCTGAAATAAGGACCTACCAGGGTGTTGAATAACGGTTTCAGGCGTTCATATAAAACAGCATAGAGGATTTAGTGTGCGATGTTAATGATCCCTGACTGTCGCCTATCGCTTAACGAGATGGCCGAACAGTTCAACATACAACTTATCTGGGTACCGGGACACAGCGACATTCCAGGAAATGAAAGAGCCGACACACTCGCCAAACAGGGAACGACACTGCAATCAATCGTGGCTTGTGAGGGAAGACGCCTTGCAACCATTAAACTTACAAATCTCGTCAAGGCCGAGACGAACCGGAGATGAACTCAGGGACATACCTGCCTCATCACCAGGCAAATCTGGCCCCGGCTCCGACAGTCAACGGACAAGAAGTAGAATCTCCCTAAAAAGAACTGACATCTACAAAGTCATCGGTGTCCTCACTGGATACTGCCTTATTGGCAGTCACGCGCAAAAACTAGATATAGTTCCGAATGATTTCTGCAGAAGCTGTCCAGACGAGGAGGACGTCGAATCCATTCACCACTTTCTCTGTACTTGCCCGACATTCTGCACAAGCAGGAAGCGATACCTAGGATCTTACTTCCTTAACGACCTTACAGAGGTTCAGCAAGTAGGGATATCTGATCTTCTTGACTTCTTAAGAAGCACAAAATGGTTCCACGAATAGGGGGCTAATCCCCCTCGTAGCTGCACAACGGGCTTCCCTGGTCTATGTATGTTCTTCTCAATTCTGGGAAGGCACGATCCTACCTACCTACCTACCTAATGATCCCTGATCTGTCTGTAATTGGCGCAGTCAAAGGGGTATCTTTTCTTTTGGATCAGGCAAACGACACTTAGATTCCACTCGTCGGACATGCCTTCCTCCGACCATATCTTACAGATGAGTTGATGCATGCGCCACCAGATCATCCCCAGCTGCTTTAAAAAGCAGTCTGTTTACTCCAGGAACTTTGTTTAACTTCAGCCTTGATATTGCTATTTAGACCTCTTCAAAGTCGGGGGCATGGAATTCTTGTCCAAGTTGAGTGGAACATTTTGCCTGACAGCGGTATTTGAGTCTTCCCCAAAATGGTTGTCCAAATTCTCAGTATCGACTGCGACTCTACTACCAGTTGTCCATATTCGTTCCGGCCGGCTTCGGTCCGAAATTCATATCCACTGGTTATCTGTTTTACTTTCTGGTAAAACTTTCGAGCTTCAATCCTGCTGCAACACCTCTCCATCTCCTCGATCTCACGTTTTTCAGGCTCTCTCTGTTTTTCTTCTTTAAAAAAATGTGTTCCTCTCTCACTTTCTGCTCTTAATGTTCACGAGCGGCTCTCGTCCGTCTATGTAGCATGGCTTTGTAGACATTTTGCTTTGCTACATGGGCTTGCTCATCAAACCAGGGGTTCTAGTTGGCGGTGGCTTGAAACCCAACACATTAGAGGCAACGTCTCTGATGGCGCACTGGCAATGCTCAGCCTCGGAGTCACTATCTTGGCAATTTCTGAGTCGATTGGACGGAAGTTTCTCTCGGTCGTCGTTTAAGGGGAGTGTTTTCTTGTACTTGGCAACTGATAAATTCTTCTTCTTAGTGGGCGCTACAGTTCGGGGTGAACCTGGGCCTCAACCAACATGCCCCTCCAACTAGCACGATCTTTCGCTAGCCTTTTCCATTGCCGCACACCCAGTTGGCTGAGGTCCCCTTCCACCTGTGTGCGCCATCTTAAGTGCGGCCGTCCTCTACTTCTTCGTCCCTCGGCGTTGGATTCAAAGACTCTCCGGGCTGGAGCTGTGGTGTTCATTCGCTCTACATGGCCCAGCCATCTTAGGCGTTGAATCCGTAGACGCCTGACTAGGCTCATGTCGCTGTACAGCCCGTAAAGTTCGTGGTTGAATCTTCTTCTCCATCCCTCGTCTGCGTTTATAGGCCCAAAAATCAAGCGCAAAATCTTTCTCTCGAACCGACCAAGGGCCTCCTCACCCGCTTTTGATAGTGTCCATGCTTCTGCGCCGTAAAACCGCACGGGGATGATAAGGGTCTTATATAGAGTCAAATTTTTTCGTTCGAGAGAGGGCTCTATTACTCAGTTGCCTCCTAAGCCCAAAGAAACATTGATTGGCAAGAGTGACATGGGTGATTGAGAGAAGCTCGGCTCAGGTCCTTCATGGACTATAACGCCAATATACATACATGCGGCTTTGAAGTCGACAAATAGGTGGTGAGTGTCGACTTGAAATTCATTGGTTTTTTCCAGGATCTGACGTAGTGTGAAGATATAGTCGATGGTGGACTTCCCTGGCTTGAATCCGCACTGATAAGGACCTATCAGCTTATTTACAAAAGGCTTCAGGCATTCACACAAAACGGCAGAGAAGATTTCGTAGGCGATGTTAAGGACACTTATTCCTCTATAGTTGGCGCAATCAGAGAGGTCTCCTTTCTTGTGGATCGGGCATACGATGCTGAGACTCCATTCCATGCATGCTTTCCTCTAACCATATCTTACGGATGAGCTAGTGCATGCTCCCAACCAGGTCATCTCCAGCTGCCTTGAATAGCTCAGCAGACAGTCCGTCTGCGCCAGCAGCTTTATTCGACTTGAGCTTCGATATGGCAATCTGAACTTCGTCGAGGTTAGGGGGACAGAATTCTCTGCGGTCTCTGTCGATTAGAAATGGATCATTCTGCCTGACAGCGGTATATTGACTAACATCGCCGTTATACAGTCTGCAGAAGTGGTTTTTCCATATTCTCAGCATCGACTGCGGTTCTACTACTTGGTGTCCGTTCTCTTCCTTGCAGGCTTCCGTTCTGGCTTTATAACCTTGGCATGTTCGCTTTATCTGTTGATAAAACTTTCGAACGTCACGCCTGCAGTAACGCCTCTCGAAATCCTCAATCGCGCGCTTCTCGTGCTCCATCTTCTTTCTTCTAAGAAGCTTATGCTCCTCCGTTCTTTTTAACTCGTAGAGCTCACGAGCTGCTCTTGTTCTTTTATGTAGCGAGGCCTTATATGCATCCTGCTTCGCTGTATGAATCCTCCTGCACTCGTCATCGAAACAGGTGTTTCTTCGTGGTGGAGCCTTGAAACCCAAAACTTCTGTTGCAGAGCTTTTCAGGGCTTGTTTGCAAAGGCTCCACTGCTGTTCTATTGATAGCGTTTAGGATTCGGGTGTATTGGAGAGCTTAAGGGAGACGCGATCTGTGAAAGCACAAGCGGTTTCTGGCGATAGTAGCTTTCCGACGTCATAACTTTGTATTCTTACGCTACTCCGTTGCGTTCGTGATATCCGTAAGCGCATCTTGGCTACTACAAGATAGTGGTCCGAGTCGATGTTAGCCCCTCGGAAAGTTCGAACATCAAGTATAGTGGAGGAGTGTCTGACATTATCGGAGGTGGGGCTTTGTTTGACGATGACTCGTTCAAAGATGCTTTCCTTAGCCAGCTTAGCATTGAAGTCTCCTAGTACAATTTTGATGTCATAGCTGAGACATTAGGCATACGTTCTGTCTAGGAGATCGTAGAACTCATCTTTGGCGGAGTCATCCTTGTCTTCCGTGGGGGCGTGGACGCAGATCAGGCCGATGTTAAAAAATGTAGCCTTGATACGGATTGTTATGAGGCGTTCGCTCACATGCCGAAAGCTTATGCCTTTTTGCCTTAGTCCACCTCGAACAACAAATCCGCATCCAAACAATCGTTGCAGTAAATATCGCAGTTTTTCATCCGCTTTATACCCGGTCCATTCCATCGCATTTCCTGGATGGCGGTGATGTCCGCTTTATAGCGGTCTAGGGCGTCCGCAAGTTGTTCGGCTGCACGTGGCCTGTTTGGGGACCTAACATTCCACGTACAGAGCCGAAAATCATTGTCCTTTTTTCGTTTTTTGCAAGGGTCGTCAACATAAATCCGGTCCGTTATGTCCGAGGCTTGTGGTTGTTTCGGAGTTTGTGTTTTTTTTTTTTACGGTTACGGCTTACTGGGCCGTAGGCCAACCGACTAATCCTGTTTTTTGGCGCAGGAGGCTCGCCATTTGCCTTCCCCGTCTGAAATTTCCATAGGAAATCTCCAGATGGCACCACGAGGAGGTGGGGATGGGACTTACTAACAGTGCCGCAAGATGTTCGACTGCGGTGGCTCTTCTCGCCTTTTACCAGGCCAGCATCCGTCGGACAGATGCTACCCCTACGAGGCCTTTGTTAGTCCTTTGCCATCCAAAACTGATCAATTGTCGCCATTATATACCCTACAACCTAGTACCAGGGGGTAGTAAAAATAAGTCCATTATTTGTGCATGAAATTTAAGGCTTTAGTTAGCACAGTTAGGATGATCGCATTTAGGTCAAATATGCGCGGTTTTGTTCGACAACAAAACCGCTTCGTAGAAGCCTCGTCCCTTGTGGCAAAAAACAGGGACAATCGTTAATACCAGTAAAATCATTCGGCATGGACAGAACCAAGTGATGATCTAATGTAAGGTCTAGACTATTAGGCGGATGTATGGGAACCTGTTAACCAAGCTCCCGCAGCTTCTGATTAATCACTATCGATGTGTTCAGCATGGCTTCCTTACGGGGCACAGTCTATGTTCTGTTAGCCACCTCTGAGTGATTACTACTTCCAGGCCGTCTAATTGTTGTCAGTACGAATTAAGAGCTTTGTTGTAGGGGAGTAGCTCATAATATGCAGATAATTCCCTGCCAACCTCAACAAACCATAGCAAATCCTTCTGCGATTCGACCACGACCATTTTCGCTTACGCTGTTGTTATGAATGTTCCACTTTCATCACGACATTGTCCATTTTTGCTACGATCCGAGTTTTTTTTTTGCGTTAACTCGTATGTCACCTGTACGTCGAGCTTCCTTTAGCACCTAGCCTTTTTCAAATGGTTCCAAGCGCCTTTTTTGTAACCTTTAGCTTTTGCGCAATTGATACAGTCCTTATTGGTTGGTCAGACTCGGCAATTTACTTGATTTGATCGACAATTTCGACAATTGGCCTTCCAGAGCATAGCTCATTTTCGACATCTAAATTGCTGGAACGGATCGACGGGAACAAAACTGCGATTGATTGGCTGTTACAGCATCATGGCCTTAAACACTATTGTACACCTGGATTGTATTCATTTACTAATTGTAAAACTGCCAGAGAAGCTTTCTTTCATTATGGAGTCTCATCCTTCTAATGGCGATAAGTGTAGTCGGATCGAACGCATACAACGAAAAGTGTAGATTAATAAAGCCATCTGTTCGAAAGATAATGGATTCTCCTTTACTACAGCTATTATTCCCGTATTATCATATCATCGTCAAGCTTCTAGTCCGTCTTGGTATTATTGTTTTGGGTTCCGACAAATCTTTCTAACGTTGAATTCGGGGTTATGATGATGGAAGTGATTCATTCTTCTCAAGTATTTTTCCTTTCCAAAAGCGAATTTGCTTCCCTTCCTTTCTGTTTATAGAACTCTCGTCCTGAACCTATCCACAGTCGTTATCACACCAAAGATTAGTTGACTGATCACACGTCAGAGCCCGCATCTCTGATGATGCGACTAAAGATTGCCGACGTTACATTTTAGTGGTTCTATTCGATTCTGTATACCACCTAGAAACCCCTGATTCGATGAACAATGCGAACAAGCCCATGCAGCAAAACAAGAGGCATATAAAGCCATGCTGCAACGACGGACGAGAGCTGCTCGCGAAATCTATGAGCAGAAGAGAAGAGAGGAACACACGCTTTTCAGAAGAAAGAAGAGAGAGCACGGAAAGCGTGAGATCGAGGAGATGGAGAGATGCTTCCGCAGGAATGACGCCCGTAAGTTTTACAACAAGGTAAAACGAACATGCCATGGCTACAAAGCCAGAGTGGCGGCCTGCAGGGATGAAAATGGAGAACTGGTAGTAGAGTCGCAGTCGATGCTGAGGATTTGGACAGACCACTTCTGCAGACTGTATAACGGCGATGATAGACAAGATACCGCTGTCAGGCAGAACGAGCCATTCGCAATGGACCACGAAGTAACAGAATTCAGTCCACCCGACCTAGACGAAGTCAAAATAGCTATATCAAGACTTAAGCCTAATAAAGCCGCTGGCGCAGACGGCCTGTCTGCTGAGCTTTTTAAGGCGGCTAGAGATGAGCTGGTAAGGTGCATGCACCATCTCATCTGCAAGGTATGGTCGGAGGAAAGCATGCCCGACGAATGGAATCTCAGCATCGTTTGCCCGGTCCATAAGATAGGAGACCCCTATAACTGCGCCAACTATAGGGGAATAAGTCTCCTTAACATCGCATATAAGATCTTCTCTGCCGTATTGTGTGAACGCCTGAAACCGTTTGTGGATACCAAATCGACACTCACCACCTCTTCGTCGATTTCAAGGCCGCGTATGACAGCGTATATAGAGACGAGCTGTACAAAGCCATGTCTAGTTTTAACATCCCTGTCAAACTCGTCCGACTGTGCAGGATGACAATGGAGAATTCTCGCTGCTCCATTAAGGTCGGTAATGAGCAAACCGAGACCTTTGATGTTAAAAAAGGATTTAGGCAGGGCGACGCGCTGTCGTGCAACTTTTTCAACATCGTGCTTGAAAAGATCGTGCAAGAGTCACTGGCCAACACAAGAGGTACGATTTATTTCAAGTCTACGCAATTGCTTGCGTCGTACGCCGACGATATTGACGTAATTGGACGAAAACAGCAAGACGTCAATGAGGCTTTCGTGAGCATTGAGGTAGAAGCGGCTAAGATGGGTCTCAAGGTTAATGAGGGTAAAACCAAATATCTGCTCTCATCTAAAAGAGACGGACAACACCGACGTATTGGCCAGAACGTCACCGTGGGCGGATATAACTTTGAAGTGGTCAAGGAATGCGTCTACCTTGGCTCACTGATGACCAGCGACAACAACACCAGCGCTGAGATAAAACGCAGAATCACTCTTGCCAACCGCTGTTTCTTTGGGCTCAAGAGGCAATTGAGAAGTAGAGCCCTTTCTCGGAAAACCAAGGTGACACTATATAAGACCTTGATCATCCCAGTCCTCCTTTACGGTGCAGAGGCTTGGACCTTAACAAAAGCGGATGAAGATGCCCTTGGTCGTTTCGAGAGGAAAATTCTGCGCACTATCTACGGTCCCGTTTGTTCAAACGGTGTATGGAGGAGAAGATATAACGAAGAACTGTACGGGTTGTACAGCGACATCGGCCTGGTACGACGTCTACGGATACAGCGTCTAAGGTGGCTAGGCCATGTAGAGCGCATGGAAGATACAGCTCCGACCCGAAAAGTCTTCGAATCCACTCCGGAAGGAAGGCGCGGCAGAGGACGGCCGTCTCAGCGGTGGCGCACGCAGGTGGAAGGGGACCTCAACCAACTGGGCGTGCGGTACTGGAAACAGCTGGCCAAAGACCGTGCCGGCTGGAGACGCTTGTTGGTTGAGGCCCAGGTTCACCACGGACTGTAGCGCCACCTAAGTAAGTAAGTATTCGATTCTGTATTGCCCGTAATATCAAGCTAATAGTTCAATTCGATGTGGTTCCTTAGAAAGTTCGGAAGTCCAAGATGATGTATGAGTACCGTCATATCGTCCATTAGGTCCGCTGCGTCGTTTTTCTTTTAAAGATGTTTTCCATACCCAATCCTCTACCCGTCTTTACAGACTTCAAAATGACGTTGGTATCATAGCTGAAACATTGACCCCATATTCTCCTTCTGAGTTGGTCGTCATTTTATGGAGACATGCACGCATATTAAACTTCTTGAAGTCTGCTTTGTAGCCATGGGCGTTTGGGTTTTTTCCAATTGTTCGGCCTCCCTTGGTCTGCTAACATTCCAGGTACAAAGCTCAGACCGTAGATGGCAACCTTGATTTCGTATTTACTTTCCCGCACCTGTCCCGAAAAAGAACTAAGTTTTGGTCGTGCATCAGACATCCACGAGCTAACGAGCAAAATAACTTTTCAGTGAGACACCAGATTGATATTTTTGAAAGGTTTTGTAGCTTCCCTTGTAGGTGTCCGTTTAGTCGATCACGGTTCTGGTCTATTATGGTTGACAGAATCGTAAGTCATCTTGAAGAGTTAATATTAGGCAAAACTTGAATGGAGATCCAACGCCACTTTGATTTCATTATCAAGACATGGGTGCAAAGGCTTAGTCGTGGTCCCGGCACGTTATACTGCACAAACTAAATGTAATTCTTGTACTTTTACAGGATGTCACCAACTCCTTTGAAGACATACCACAGCGAACTGATAAAACATTAATCGTTCGTATAGACAGTAAGACTTAAAAACCATTTCCCTTAACATCTTAATGTCGTAAACCACACTAGCACGCTTCTCTTCACTTCTATAAGCTAGTTGAAGTCTTTAGCAAGCTGCTAACACTAAACCCCTTCTTTGCAATAATAGAGCGGCTGTATTCATTACTCTAAATTATCTAGGTATTTTGAAGACTCCAAAGAAAACTTACACAATCTTACGCTTGAACAAGAAACCGTTCCGTAGCAACAAGGTAAGCCCGACTTCTTTTCACACATCGCCTAAAGAATTCGAAAAGAGTGCAAAGAAAAAAGATGCAAGCCCCCAACAACATGTCTCGTTTTCTCTCGAAACTAAAAAGTCACCGACGAAGCAAAAGCAAGCATTAGAGCCTCAATCTGGAATTTCATCTTCAATCTCACCTACTGCCTTAAAGAAGGAATCATGCAGGAAACTACGAGATCTGTTGTCCAAGGATAGTAAGAAAGCGTCGAAAAAGAAAGATCTAAGTCCGAAGGCGCTTACCTCTTCCTTATGTGATGAACCGATAAAAGAAAGATTGAAGGCCAAACCAGTTCCTTCAACTTCAAATAGCTCTTTGGTCAAATCGTCGGATTTATCTGAGGTCCCGATTAAAATAGAATTAGATTCTGAACCTGTTCCATCAACTTCAAGGAAGTCGGTGGTCAAATTGGCCGTGACCAAAGAACCAATAAAGGTGGAACAAGATTCCAAACCAGTTACTTCAACTTTAAGGAGCTCGATGGTCAAATCGACTATTTTGTCCAAAGAACCGATAAAGGTAGAACTAGATTCCGAACCAGTTCCATCAACTTCAACTAAGTCTTTAGCTAAATCGGCGATTCCATCCAAAGAAACGATAAAGGAATGTTCCGAATCAGTTCCTTCAACTTCAAGTAGCTCGATGGGCAAATCGACTGTTTTGTTCAAAGAGCCGATAAAGGTAGAACTAGATTCCGAACCAGTTCCATCAACTTCAAGTAAGTCATTCGCCAAATCGGTGATTCCATCCAAAGAAAAGATAAAGAAAGGTTCTGAACCAGTTCCATCAACTTCAAGTAGTTCGATGGTAAAATTGGCTATGCCTGAATTAACACTCTCTCTGTCTAGAGAAATTGATGACACATCACAAAAGGAGATAGAAACGCGGCAACAATGTCCCGAGAAGGGAACAAATACTCAATTACGACTTTCCTCACCTGAACGTAATAAGAAGTCACCAAGAAAGAAGGTGCTGAGTCCATGGAAGTTTGCTTTTTCAGACGAACCGATTAAGGAAGAATCTGAGACTGAACCAATGCCATCGACTTCTCAGGCTTTCAGGAAAGATTTCCTAAATATTGAGCTCACTGAAGGCTTGATGAAATCATCACCAAGAAAGAAGCAAGAACACTCTAGTGAAGAGATTAAAGCAAAAGACAAAGGAATATGCCCACAGTTGCATATTTCCTTTTCGGATGATTGCAATCCAGAACCGAAAAGAAGTGAACAACGAGAGAGAAAGGAAGGTAGGAGTGGCGACTTCTAGGAAGTGCTGTGTCGATAGTGTTTTGTTGATATCGAGCTAGTTGATGTGTTAGAATCGATATACTATGTCGTAGAGGTGTTAAACCTTCGTACAAGTCGTGTACATAGATGTCGCAGAAGTAAGTTAATTGATATTAAAGTGATCTGTCCATTTCGTCTCGTAGGAAAATTTATTTTTCGTTAAATGTATATGAAATGAATGAAAGCTTGCATGAATTCAAATGGATCGTTCTGATCATCTCGGCAGGATGTTATCTTAATAGCTTAAACGTCAGATTGTGCTGGCTTTCTCGTCTTGTACCTGTTCGATGGCACCTTGCTGTTCTTAATGAGGGTAAAGCTGGTATTACTTTAATGTTCTTATATCTCCAGCTTTAAAGGTACCTTTTATGGTAAATCATTTTCCAAACAGATTTTTTCCGGTACCCAAGAAATGGGTAAAAATGAGCAGCTCAGTAGCTCGTCACATTGAGCAGCTGGTCACATTGAACAGCTTGTCACCTTGAACAACTCATCACCATGAGCAGTTCGTCGCATTGAACAACTCATCACATTGAGCAGCTCGTCACATTGAATAACTCATCACATTGAGTAGCTTGTCATATTGAGCAGCTTGTTAAATTGAGCAGCTCATCACTATGAGCAGCTTGTCACATTGAGCAGCTTGTCACATTGAGCAGCTCGTCACATTGAGCAGCTTGTCACATTGAACAACTCATTACCATGAGCAGTTCGTCACATTGAACAATTCATCACATTGAGCAGCTCGTCACATTGAGTAGCTTGTTATATTGAGCAGCTTGTTACATTGAGCAGGTCATCACAATGAGCAACTCGTCGAATTGAGCAATTCGTCACATTGAGCAGCTCGTCACATTGAACAGCTCGTCGTATTGAGCATCTCGTCACATTAAGCAGCTCGTCACATTGAACAACTCATCACATTGAGCAGTTCGCCACATTGAACAACTCATCACATTGAACAACTCATCATATTGAGTTGCTTGTCATATTGAGCAGCTTGTCACATTGAGCAGCTCATCACAATGAGGAGCTCGTCGCATTGATAAATTGTCTCTTTTGCCAAATCATTGTGGATTGACATAGCGTTCAACAACACGAGCGAATGATAAAATTGTTTTATCAAAATCGGTGTTCTGTTCGGGCAACATTCCGTGCGCTTCGCCCATTTTACACTCGTTACCATATTAAGTACCTTGTCATATGGAGCAGCTTGTGACATTGAGCAGCTCATCACAAAGAGTAGCCCGTCGCATTGAGAAATTCGTCACATTGAGCAACTCTTTACATTGAGTAGCTCATTACATTAAGCAGCTCGTCACATTGAGCAGCTCATTACATTGAGCAGCTCGTCATATTTAGTAGCTGGTCATATTGAGAAGCTTGTCATATTGAGCAGCTCATTACATTGAGCAGTTCGTCACATTGAGTTGCTCATCCGATGGAGCAGCTCGTCACATTGAGCAGCTTGTTACATTAAGGCGCCCCTTGCATTTAGCAACTCGTCACATTGAGCAGCTCGTCACATTGAGCAGTTCGTCACATCGAGCAGGTCATCATAATGAGCAGCTTGAAAGTACATTTTTCTTTCACCTCACGGGGATATCTACATATAACAATTAGATTGTTCGTTGCTCATTTTTTTCTCACATAGGGTTGACCATATAAAGCGAGGGAGGGCGCAGTGGTTAGTGTGTTGGACTCTGCCGCACGATGAGCAAGTTCGGATCCCGGTAACACCATCGCCATCGAGTGTTTCATTTCGCGGTGTCCCTCCTCGGCGGGGTACTGGCAAAACCCCCCGTAGTATAGTTGCCATGAAAAAGCTTATCGATTAACGCCGTTCGGAATCGGCATTAAACTGTAGGTCCCTTTCACCTATGTACAAAACAAAACACACACAACATGGGTGATTGAGAGACGCTTGGCTCTGGCCCTTTATGGGCTGTAACACCACCAAAAAAAAAAAAAAAAAAATAAAGCGAAGGAAAGGAAATGCGATTTCCAACTAAAAATGTTTATTCGTTCAAGTGATCACCATGGGTGATTTTACGGACCTCGATTCAATGCTCAATATTTTGTATATATTTCGTTGGGGACGTTTATAGGCCATTTATCTTGGCAGTGATATTGGTTCCATGAATCTGGCGCATAAATCAGACTGAATTTGACCGATGGCATGGGTTTTGTTGCCTTTGAGGGCCGCTGTGGTTTGTGGCCTATTCGCATGGACGTGCGACTTCAGAAAACCCCACAAGAAAAAGTCTAACGGGATCAAATCGCACCATCTCGGTGGCCAGTTCACATCACCTCCACGTGAGATGACCATGCCCTTGAATTGGTCGTGCAAAATTTCGATTGTGGCGTGGGTTGTGTGGCACGTAGTGCCGTCCTGTTGAAACCACATTTCGTTGGTATCAATATCATCCAGTTCAGGCCAAAAGAATTTGGTAATCATCGACCTATAGCGCTCGCCGTGATGACCTGGACAACGTCGTTCTCAAAGAAATGGACTGAAGACGTCGCAAGCCCAAAATCCACACCAAACAGTGACTTTTTCGGGATGTATTGGACGTTCTTGATCTGAACAGGTGTAGCTTCCACAATATCGAAACTATCAACTGGAAGAGCCTATACCTATCGGCTTTACCTGATTCTGGCAACTGACATAGATTCTCCTTGTCCCAAATGC
The DNA here is from genome assembly GCA_951905685.1 of Eumerus sabulonum. Lineage (NCBI taxonomy): Eukaryota > Metazoa > Arthropoda > Insecta > Diptera > Syrphidae > Eumerus > Eumerus sabulonum. The sequence goes on from OX645060.1 coordinate 17,471,018, forward strand.
AATAGCTTTGAGTGTACCATTCAATGTGAACTGCACTTGTTACTGTAAGTCATTTTTGACGAAAATTAGTCATCAATTGCACGGTGCTGTAAGAACCAAATCTATGAATACACCATGCGAATAATGGGTAGTTGTCTTGAACTCCCGTATGCAAGCAGTCCTGCCTGCTTAACTTTGGGACATCTCCACAGAACTCATAGTGTCGTAACATACGACCTACAGTTGATTAAAAAAGAAATCAGGCTTACCTTCTCCTCCTTGAACCACAAAGTGCAATCGACTAATGTTGATGCATTGTTTGATGAACTAGTTAGTCTCCTAATAGACAACTAGAAAATTACGATCCACAATAACATCTTGTCCCATTCACATTAAAAGCAAGCTCTAAGTGTATTTCCTTTGAAATGGAGTAGTTGCTCAGGTGGTTCTCCAAATAGCTTCACGCGTGTTTTATTACGTTTAAATCTGTTGATTGTGGAGGCCTTTCTAACGCATTTGGACAGCTATATAGCAACCACAACTAAGGATTATGAGCTTTGTACTTGGGTTCATTATCCTGGTAAAAATAGTGCGCATCATGAATCCCTAGTTTTTGAGCATTTTGGTTCGAATTATCTCGTGAAATTTGTATATTACTTACTTACTTATCAGGCGAGCGATCCATGGAGGATCTGAGCCTGAGCTATAGCTGCCTTCCATCCTTGACGGTCCAAGATGTCTTACATCCGCGATTACTTGGTCCTTATACCGGAGGTTCGGTCTTCCTCTTCTTCTCGAACCAGGAGGCTCGGAGTCGAAGACCCTCTTAGCTGGAGCGTTGATGTCCATGGGCTCGATGTGGCCGAGCCAGTGTAGTCGACGGATCCTTGCCTTCCGGACTACATCCACATCTTGGTACAGCTCGTAGAGTTCGCAGTTGTGTCTTCTTCTCCATTCACCTTCCTCACAGAGAGGACCAAAAATCCGGCGCAGAATTTTTCTTTCGAAAGAACCCAAAATCAGCTCCGCTCTTCTGCTTATCGTCCAGCTTTTGGCTCCGTACAGCAAGAGTGAGGAGTTTTGACCCCAGTTGTTTTTTTTTTTTTTTTTTTTTTTAATAATTTGCGCGCACTCAAGGTCTAATAACCTTATTATGTCGGTGACACAGTGCGGGCAGAAGGTAGAGAGGAAGAGGAATAGAGGAGATGCCGATGGACATTGATCTTAAATGCTTGCATGTTGCATTGAGGGGGGAAAACCGAAGCCGGCAGGGAGTTCCAGATTTGTGTAGTTCGGTTAATGAAAGATTCTCTATATTTGACGGTACGTCCGAAAGCGGGCTTCAGAGTATATTGGTGAGCATTCCTAGAGAGACGTGTATTGCGGGAGAAATGTTGAAGGGGCGGAATGCAACTGGCTATTTCATCAGAGCATTTTTGGTGGTAGTAACGATAAAACAGGGAGAGGCAGGTAACATTCCTGCGGTGTTCCAGCAAGTCTAATGTTTTGGTAATGCTGGAGTCACCTATCAGTTTTATGGCTCGTTTTTGTATTCTGTCTAGTAGGTGCAGTGAGGTCTTGGAAGCACCGGACCAGACATGAGCGTTAAACTTTAATTTGGGGCGAATGAACGCCTTATAGATTGTAGCCAGATCTAAGGGTGAGAAAAATTTCTTGCATCTGTATAAGAAGCCTAAGCATTTCGCAGCATTCTTGGCAACACTGAATATGTGGTCGCTCCAATTAAGATTGTAAGCAACGCACATACCCAGGATGGAAAGCTTTTCCGTTTCTGAGGTGCAAGTGCCATTTATGGATAATGGCTGCGGGTTAGTTAGACGCTTTAACGACAAGAGTCAGCATTGTGTTTTGGAAGCATTAAATTCCACTCTATTGTTTTTACCCCATTGGATGATGCTGTCGATATCGGAATTTAATGAGCTTAACATATGCTGCCGCTCATTATCTACAACCGAAGTGCAGGGTCGTAAACTGGTGAACGAATATGAGAAGCTGAGGGTACTGTCGTCAGCGAAGGAGTGAATTGGATTAGAAGTAACAGACAAGAGATCATTTATAAAAATAAGAAAGAGTGTCGGAGACAAAACGGAGCCCTGGGGAACACCGGCATTTACAAAGTGAGTATCAGACTTGAATCCGTCCAAAACAACTTGAATTGAACGATTCGAAAGGTAGCTTCTAATCCATTGAAAGAGAGACTCATCGATCCCAAAAGCACGCATTTTCGACAAAAGGGCTTCATGCCAAACCCTGTCAAATGCTTTCGAAATATCCAGTGCAACAATTTTGCTTTCACCTGCTTGGTGAAGGGAGTGGTTCCACTTTTCAGCGAGATATGCCATCATATCACCAGTGGATCTGTTGCTGCGGAAACCGTATTGGCGGTCATTGAGGAGTTTCCGTGATTCAAGATATTTCATAAGCTGGCGGTTAATCAGCGTTTCCATGACCGTGGAAAGAAGGGACGTTAGTGCAATGGGTCGGTAGTTGGAGGGAGAAGATGATTCGCCTTTTTTGGGTGTAGGCTGGACAAATGCTGTTTTCCACCTACTCGGAAAGAGCCCAGAGGTGTTGGAATTTAATCCGTCGAATGTGGGAGTTGCAGTCATTTCTGGCTCGTATGTACTTTTTTCGGTTTTCCTCAGAACTGTTTGCCTTGTAGGCCCGAAAACTTAGCTCCCTGAGCCTAATAGCCTCTTTGCAGCTCGAGTCGAACCACGTATTATCCTTAGGCCTGGTGCTTGGACAAGCCGAAGTAGCAGCGGTTGCCAACGGCGATTCTATGCCGGATCTCCACTGTGGTGTCATTTGTGGAATTTACGTTTGCCCCGAGGTAGACAAGCTCCTTAACTACCTCGAAATTGTAGCTTTAGCTGTGAGCGACGGATTGGTTTTGGGTTGACAGCATGTACTTTGTCTTGTCCTCATTGACCTTAAGACCAACTCGTTTCACCTGTTCTTCAATCGCCGTGAGTGCTTCCACAATGCCACGGCGAGAACACGCGATGATGTCAATATCATCCGCGTATCCTAGCAGCTGGACGGACTTGTAGAAGATAGTGCCTTCCCTGTTGACGCCTGCCCGTCGCACTATCTGCTCCAGCACCAGGTTGATGAAGTCACTTGACAGCGCATCTCCTTGCCGAAATCCGATGCATGTTTCGAATGGTTCCGAGGTCCTAGAACCGAGTTGCACGGTGCATCGCGTGTTTTTTTAGCGTGGCGCGACACAACTGGATCAGTTTTCCCGGGATCCCGAATTCGGCCATCGCACCAAACAGTTCTTCACGATGAATGCTGTCGTATGCGGCTTTGAAATCGATGAAAAGATGGTGTGTATCGATTCGAAACTCGTTGGTCTTTTCCAGGATTTGTCGAAGTATGAAAATTTGGTCTATAGTTGATTTGCCGGGCCGGAAGCCGCACTGGTAGCTGCCGATTAGTGCGGTGCAAAACGGTTTTAGACGTTCACACAATACGCTGGACAGGATCTTGTATGCGACAGTGAGCAGGGATATACCTCTATAGTTCTTGCAGGAGGTAGGATCGCCTTTTTTGTGGATGGGGCATATAGAGCTGGTATTCCAGTCGTCGGGCATGCTTTCATCTTCCCAAATTCTGCAGATGATCTTGTGCATGCTCCCTACCAGAACATCGCCGCTTGCCTTGAAGAGCTCTGATGGCAAACCATCTGAGCCTGCGGCCTTGTTATTGCTCAGCTTCTGAATAGCTGTGCCGACTTCTTCGATGCTGGGTGGGAGGACTACTTCAGCGGTTGGAGTTTGGATTTCTTCGGTCCCTATCACTCTCTCTTAGTCATGGTCGTTAAGCAGCTGCCGGAAATGCTGCTTAAATACATCCACTATTCCCTGCGGGTCGGTGACAAGATTACCCTCGCAGTTTCAAAGAGCCTGGGTGCCCTTTTTGAAGCCTCCTGCAAGGCCTTTGGCTTTCTTGTAAAAGGCTCGTGTTTTATGTTTATCCCTAGACTCCTCGATATCCTTGAGCTGGGAGGCTGCGAAGGTTATTTTCTTTTGTCGCAGTAGTTTTTTCTCCTCCCTTCTTCTGGCTCGTTACTCTTCTTGCGCTGCCCTGGTTTTCCTCTGCAGCGCCCTTTTGTATATTTGTATATACTGATTCATATCCAACGAGATTTCCTGGCCTACCATAACTGAGACACCCCCATGCCTCACAGTTGGTCGCAAATTCCTTTCATTGAGTTTTTGGTTTAGTTTTCTCCATACATGCAAATGTTTGTCCATCAGACCTAAACAAACTACTTCGTTTGAGAACAAAACACATTTCCAGAGTGAAAAACCCTTGCTTCGATTACGTCCAATAAATTCCTTCTCGTCTTGCCTCACCCTTAGCACGATAATTACTTGATTGCCCTGTTGTTGATAAAACTCTCGAGCGTCATGCTTGAAGGAACAACTCTCCAAGTCTTCAATCGCGCGCTTCTCGTGCTCTTTCTTCTTGTTCCTGAGAAGTCTATGTTGCTCCCTTCTCTTAACTCATAGAGCTCACGAGCTGCTCTTGTTCTTCTACAGACCGTCTTACCAAACTAAAAATAAATGCATTTTCCCAAATCCCAAATCCGCGGGCAAAATTCAAATGTCACCTTACTTTTTGGACACAATAGTATATTAACAACCTATTTGGATAACCATTTGTAATGTACGAACATCTCTAACAACGTGAACTCTGTGAACTTTATTTGAGGGAATTGGTTATGGCTCTGTCAGATGGATCCCATACCTCCGAACCGTACTAAAAATGCACCGGGTTTCGGCAAGGAGACGCGCTTTCGTGTGATTTTTTCAATTTACTCGTAGTCCTTGAAAGGAAAATGAAGCAGGTAGGTGTCAACACCAACTGCTGGGGTACGCGGACGGCATTGACATCATTGCTGTTGACTAAGAACCGCTCCGTCGAATCCGTCGAAGAATCACCCCGGGCAACCGGTGCTACTTCGGTTTGTTAAAACATCTAGGGTCAAGACTCTTAACAAGCAATCTTGTCTGTGCAGGACAATCAAAAAAAGCGGTGATGATTTTGGGCTTTTTTGAAAGAAAAATTCTCCACCGGGTATATGGTCCTGTCTGCGAGGAAGGCGAATGGAGGAGAAGACAACCGCGAACTCTACGAGCTGCATAGTGATGTGATCATAGTCCGGAAGGCAAAGATCCGTCGACTACATTGGCTCGGCTACATCGAGCGCATGAATGACCGCGCGCAGAGACCAACTGATCTATTGTACCCCTTCTCTGGTCTAGGATTTAAGTGCTGTCTTCAAAAGTTTGACAACACCTTGAAAGTCTTTACCTGTTACTGTTGTTTCGTTTCTCATTTTGAATCTTTCTTGGACAAGGTTTGGGCAAACAGTTAATATGTGCTTCATGCTTTCTGTAGCATTGTTACATCGCCTATAGACATTCGTCCTGTTGAGACCCATTTGGTAAAGAAGGCAATTGCATGCCCCGTACCCTGTGAGTGCTTCACAAAGTACTCTTAGGTCGGCTTTGTTGAGTTCTAGAGCTTCTTTGGCTTGATTTTTGATTGTAATTTTGTTCCATGAATTTTTTTGGGTGTTGAATACCCTCCTGGCTGTTCCAAGACTGATTCCTTTGTTTTATGATCCACTTATGTAGGTGTAGGTTTGTGTCTACTTACTTACTTTGATGGCGCTACAGTTCGGGGTGAACCAGGGCCTCAACCAACAAGCCTCTCCAGCCGGCCCAATCTTCGGCCAGCCGCTTCCAGTGCCGAACGCCCAGTTGGTTGAGGTCCCCTTCCACCTGTGCGCGCCACCTTAAATGCGGTCGTCCTCTGCTGCGTCGTCCCTCGAAGTTGGAGTCGAAGACTCCTCGGGCCGGAGCGTTGATGTCCATTCGCTCTACATGGCCTAGCCATCTTAGACGTTGGATCTGAAGACGTCTAACCAGGCCGATGTCGCTGTACAGCCCGTACAGTTCTTGGTTGAATCTCCTCCTCCACTCTCCGTTTACACAAACGGGACCAAAGATTGCACGCAGAATTTTCCTCTCGAAACGTCCAAGAGCCTCTTCATCCGCTTTTGACAACGTCCAAGCCTCAGCGCCGTAGAGGAGGACCGGGATGATTAAGGTTTTGTAGAGGAAAACCTTAGTTTTTCGAGAGAGGGCTCTACTACTCATTTGCCTCTTGAGCCCGAAGAAGCAGCGATTGGCAAGAGTTATTCTGCGTTTTATCTCAGCGCTGGTGTCGTTGCTGCTTGTCACTACCGAGCCAAGGTAGACGAAGTCCTTGACTACTTCAAAAATATAGCTGCCGAAGGTGACGTTCTGACCAAGACGTCGGTGTTGTGCGTCTTTCTTGGATGACAGCATATATTTGGTCTTGTCCCCATTTACCCTTAGACCCACTTTCGCCGCTTCTGCTTCAATGCTTGTGAACGCCTCATTGACGTCTCGCTTTGTTCGTCCAATAACGTCAATGTCATCTGCGTAGGTAAGCAATTGTGTGGACTTGAAGTAGATCGTACCTCTTGTATTGGCCGCAGAGTCCCGCACGATCTTTTCAAGAATAATGTTGAAGAAATCACATGACAGTGCGTCACCCTGTCTAAAACCTTTTTTAACATCAAAGGGGTCGGTTAGTTCACCTCCGACCTTAATGGAGCAGCGAGAGTTCTCCATAGTCATCCTGCACAGTCTGACGAGTTTGCAGAAATGTTAAAACATGACATGGCTCTGTATAGCTCGTCTCTATAAACACTGTCATACGCGGCTTTAAAGTCGACGAAAAGATGGTGCGTGTCGACCTGGAATTCATGGGTCTTCTCCAAGATCTGCCGTAGTGTAAATATTTGGTCTATCGTGGATTTTCCTGGCCTGGTCCAAGAACGGTTTCAGGTACTTACACAGTACGGCAGAGAGGATCTTGTACGCGATGTTCAGCAGGCTTATCCCTCTGTAATTGGCGCAGTCAGAGGGGTCTCCTTTCTTATGGACCGGGCAAACGATACTGAGATTTCATTCATCGAGCATGCGTTCTTCCGACCATATCTTGCAGATGAGTTAGTGCATGTTCCTGACCAGCTCATCGCCAGCTGCTTTAAACAGCTCCGCGGGGAGTCCGTCTGCTCCAGCAGCTTTATAAGACTTAAGTTTCGATATCGCTATCTTAACATCGTCTAGGTCGGGTGGACGGGATTCTCCTTCGTCTTCGTCCATTGTGAATGTTTCGCTCTGACTATCATCGCCGTTATACAGTTTGCAGAAGTGATCCTTCCACAATCTCAGCATCGACTGTGACTCCACTATGACTCCACTAGGTTTGTGTCTAAGTTGTTGAAACCGTAAAATGGGGAAGGCCTTGTGAAAGGTAACTGAGCACTCTTAGCTAGTATTTCAGCCTTTTCATTGCCTTCATGGTTATCATGGCCTGACACCCAAGTCAGCTTTAGTCTGTTATTTTCTGCCGGTTTGTTTAGTATCTTGTGACATTGCCAAAAAGCTTTAGAGTTGCCAGTGTACCTCTTTAGAGCCTTAAGATCCGCTTGACTATCTGAGAAAATATATATCTTAGTGTTAGTGCGTCTTCTGTCGCTGATGCGGTGTGCTGCTTCATCAATTGTTGACTCACCGCAGAGAGGAGTGTTTAGTCTGCATCTTGGTCCTATCATTCCAGCCCCTACTTTGCTTCCGGATTTCGACCCATCAGTATACCATTTCTGAGCTTCATCGTTCACCCATGAGGAGTTGTTGTTCAATTCTTCTCTGCCTGGTATGAGTACTTCGTAGTGTACATTAAAGTTCAACTCAAGGGACATCGGATCACTTACTCATTTTTGGGTTTAGTCCCCATGTTTTGGCCTTGAAGGCGTTTGAGTATGTATGTGTATGTGTACTTAACTTAACCACTTCCTTTAATGCAATGCAGGTTTCTTTGATTTTGAAAGTTTGTAGTTTGTTTTGATCTTCCCTTTGTGAGGATTATGTTTGTTTTGTTGGGGTTGATGGAGAGGGCTTCCTATGATTTCTTCATACTTACCTTTAACGATTATGGTTAAATAGTAAAATAAATAACCGATGGCAGTGCAACCATTACTATTAAGTATTAGGTACATAGAGATTTGAGCTGGGACTCATTCCTAGAGCCTCCGAGTATTTTCGATTTGTTCCAGAATGCCGGCGTCAACATCAGAATACATCTTGAAGCTATCTGTGTACCACCTAAGACTTTTGACATTGAGCAAGCGATCGCCGCTTTCCTAAGCTCTTGTCAAAAGTGAGCGTATGTGGTTATGCGTCCAAGACCGTGGTAATCATATCCAGTTCAGGAAGATGTTGCAGGATGGACGTGTGGCCCATTGATCTACATGGTAGGCCTGTTTCCGAGGGCAAAAATTCTGATTGCACTGTGTAATCTTCTTCTTATGGGGCGCTACAGTTCGGGGTGAACCTGGGCCTCAATCAACTTGCCCCTCCAACTAGCACGATCTTTTGCTGGCCTTTTCCATTGCCGCACACCCAGTTGGCAGAGCTCCCCTTCCACCTGTGTGCGCCATCTTAGGTGCGGCCGTCCTCTGCTTTTCGGAGTTGGATTCAAAGATATTCCAGGCTGGAGCGATGATGTCTATTCGCTCTACATGGCCTAGCCATCTTAGTTGTTGAATCCGTAGACGCCTGACTGGACTCATGTCGCTGTACAGCCCGTAGAGCTCGTGGTTGAATCTCTTCCTCCATCGCCCGTCTGCGTTTATAGGACCGAAAATCACACGCAAAATCTTTGTCTCATCTTGTCCTCATCCGCTTTTGATAGTGTCCATGTTTCTGCACCGTATAGCAGGACTGGGATGGTAGGGGTCCTGTATAGAATCAACTTTGTCGTTCGGGAGAGGGCCCTATTACTCAATTTCGTCCTGAGCCCAAAGAAACAGCGATTGGAGTGATTCTGCGTTTGATTTCGTAACTGATGTCGTTTTTCCAGGTCACTGCGAACCAAGGTAGTCCTTAACTATCTCAAACTCATATATGCCAATACAACCGTTCTGGCCAAAACGTTGGTGCTGAGAGTCCTTTTTTGATGACAGCATATTTTATATTTTCCCTCATTTACTGCCAAACCATTTTCACCGCCTCCGCCTCAATACTCGTAAAAGCCTCATTGATATCTCTCGCTGTGTTCTTCCGATTATGTCAATATCATCCGCCTATGCGAAGAGTTGGGAGGATCTGAAATAATTTGTGCTTTTTGAGTTGGCCAATCATTTCTACTACGATGTTGATGAAATCACACGACAGTGTTTGGCAAGAGTGATTCTGCGTTTTATCTCAGCGCTGGTGTTGTTGTCGCCGGTCATCAGTGAGCCAAGGTAGACGAATTCCTTGACCACTTCAAAGTTATATCCGCCCATGGTGACGTTCTGGCCAATACGTCGGTGTTGTCCGTCTCTTAGATGAAAGCAGATATTTGGTTTTACCCTCATTAACCTTGAGACCCATCTTAGCCGCTTCTACCTCAATGCTTACAAAGGCCTCATTGACGTCTCGCTGTGTCCGTCCAATCACGTCAATGTCGTCGGCGTACGCAAGCAATTGTGTAGACTTGAAATAAATCGTACCTCTTGTGTCGCCAGTGACTCTTGCACGATCTTTTCAAGCACGATGTTGAAAAAGTTGCATGACAGCGCGTCACCTTGCCTAAATCCTTTTTTAACATCAAAGGTCGCGGTTTGCTCATTACCGACCTTAATGGAGCAGCCAGAATTCTCCATTGTCATCCTGCACAGTCGGACGAGTTTAGCAGGGATGTTAAAACTAAACATGGCTTTGTATAGCTCATCTCGATACACGCTGTCTTATGCAGCCTTGAAATCGACGGAGAGGTGGTGAGTGTCGATTTGGTATTCCTGGGTCTTCTCCAAGATCTGCCGTAGCGTAAATATTTGGTCTATTGTGGATTTACCTGGCCTGAAACCACGTTGATAAGAGCCGATCAGGTTATCCACAAACGGTTTAAGGCGTTCACACAATACGGCAGAGGAGATCTTATATGCGATGTTAAGGAGACGTATTCCCTTATAGTTGGCGCAGTTATAGGGGTCTCCTTTCTTATGAACCAGACAAACGATGCTGAGATTCCATTCGTCGGGCATGCTTTCCTCCGACCATACTTTACTATGAGATTGTGCATGCAACTTACCAGCTCATCTCCAGCCGCCTTAAGAAGCTCAGCAGACAGGCCGTCTGCGCCTGTATTAGACTTAAGTCTCGCCACGGTATTAGACTTAAGTCTCGATATTGCTATTTTGACTTCATCTAGGTCGGGTGTGCGGAATTCTGTTACATCGTCGTCCATTACAAATGGCTCGTTCTGCCTGACAGCGGTATTTTGTCTATCATCGCCGTTATACAGTCTGCAGAAGTGGTATTTCCAAATCCTCAACATCGACTGCGACTCTACTACCAGTTCTCCATTTTCATCCCTGCAGGCCGCCGCTCTGGCTTTGTAGCCATGGCATGTTCATTTTATCTTATTGTAAAACTTGCGGGCGTCATTCCTGCGGAAGCATCTCTCCATCGTTGCAGTATGGCTTGTTCGTATTGTTCATCGAACCAGGGGTTTCTAGGTGGTTGCGGTTTAAAACCCAGTACCTCTGAGGCAGCGTTTCTGACCCCGCTCTGGCAATGCGCCCATTCCTGTTCTATTGTTTGTGCTGCTGTGGGCGGATTTTGAGAGAGCTTGGAGGAGACACGATCAGCAAATATTCTGGGAGTCTCTTGCGATTGTAGCTTTCCGACATCAATCTTACTACTCGACTCCTAAGCATTCTTGATATCCTCATTCGTACCTTGGCTACAACAAGGTAGTGGTCCGGGTCGATGTTGGCCCCTCGCAAAGTTCGTACGTCGAGAATACTGGAGGAGGGTCGACGAGTGCGATGTGATCAATCTGGTTGGTGGTTGATTAATTAAAAGCCCGCCAGGTACCCTTATGGATGTTGAGATTGGGGAATCGCGTGCTTGCTACAAGGAGGTTACGCCCTGCTAGGAAATCGATTAGCCTAAGGCCGTTGTCGGATGTGGTGTTAAGGAGCCTATGCTTTCCTATGATCGACTCAAATATGTCCTCTTTGCCCAGTTTTGTATTAAAATCTCCTAAAACTATTTTTGTGTCGTAGCTGGGACATTGGGCATAGGTTCTGTCTAGGAGATCGTAGAATTCTTCTTTGAGTCGATCGTCCTTCCCTTCCGTTGGGGCATATTAAGCTAATGTTTCCAAATTTAGCTTTGATGCGGATTGTTATGAGGCGTTCGCTTATATCTCGGAAGCTTAAGACTTTTTGTCGGAGTCTTCCTCGAATGCGCTGTTTGTTCTCCTTGTAGCGGTTCCCGTAGTAGATGTCGCAGTTTTTCATCCGTCTTTTGCCTGGTCCATCCCATCGCACTTCTTGGAGTGCGCTTATATCTGCTTTATAGCAGTTGAGGGTTTGCTCCAATCGATCGCCTGCACCCGGTCTGTTAAGGGATCTCACATTCCAGGTGCAGACTCTCAAGTCCGTTAGCCGTTTGCAGGGGTCGTCAGCTTTGTATCCGTCCGTATCCGAGGCCTGTTGTTGTTTCGGAACAAGTAGGTTTTTACGTGATAGGGATGTTACCCCTAAGCACAACCCTCAACCTGGAGGGCCAGGTTCCTCTTTACCCAGGAACAAGGGGTTGGGTCGCTGCACACATTGGTTCACTACCTGGCGGGTGCCAGAATAGCTATCCAGGGGAGGCCACGTGGAGGCTGTGTGTCAACTTGGATTAAGCAGGGACAGAGATCTAAGCTGGCGTTTGCCATGTTAAACGCGATCAACTTCTTTGCTCGCTCCCTCCACCCTGGGGGAGGACCATTTGAATGTCATAGAATTCATCTGAAATTAAAGTGTTTATTCATAAAAGCCACCTAACGTAAGAAGTGCATACTGCCATAGTCGTTCCCACAAGAAGAAAGCGTTTTGGTATGAATGTCACAACTGTTTCTCATCCAACATGATAACAGCAAATACACAAATATAATCATAAACTCAAGCACTTCTTCTTCTCCCAGCTACAATAGGGTTTCTACGTAATTAAGTCTCAAGGCCTAAGAATAATACGTGGTTTGACTTGAGCTGCAAAGAGGCTATTAGGCTCAGGGAGCTAAGTTTTCGGGCCTACAGGGCAAAGAGTTCTGAGGAAAACCGAAAAAAGGACATACGAGCCAGAAATGACTGCAACACCCACTAAAACCCTTCAATGTCCCAAAGGTAGCAAAAGTTTCTGGTCATTTGTAAAAAACGTAAAAAGCTCAACTACGTCGTCTAGACCGACGCTTGTCCACAATGACATTCCAGCTGTCACCCCTATAGACAAAGCTCACCTACTTGCTGCATATTTCGCAACTAGTTCTCAGCCCCCAGCTTGTACTTTGTCTCCGCCTGTACTAGAGTGCGTCAATTCCACCATGGAACTAATCCACTTCCGCACTCGTACAGTCGCAAGGGTTCTTAAGGACCTCGACATACACAAATCCACTGGTCCAGATGGTATTGCCCCAATAGTTCTGAAGAGGTGTTCTTCTACGCTTGCAAAACCACTGCGTAAGCTTTTTCATCTTTCCTACTCCTCTGGGCTCTTTCCGAGTAGGTGGAAAACCGCATTTGTCCAGCCTATACCCAAAAAAGGCGAATCATCTTCTCATGGAAACGCTGATTAACCATCAGCTTATGAAATATCTCGAATCACGGAAACTCCTCAATGACCGTCAATACGGTTTCCGCAGCAACAGATCCACTGGTGATTTGATTGCATATCTCGCCGAAAAGTGGAATCACTCGCTCCACCAAGCAGGTGAAAGCCAAATTGTTGCACTGGATATTTCGAATGCATTTGACAGGGTTTGGCATGAAGCCCTTTTGTCGAAAATGCGTGCTTTTCGGATCGATGAGTCTCTTCTTCAATGGATTAGAAGCTACCTTTCGAATCGTTCAATTCAAGTTGTTTTGGACGGATTCAAGTCTGATACTCACTTTGTAAATGCTGGTGTTCCCCCGAGGGCTCCGTTTTGTCTCCGGCATTTTTTCTCATTTTTATAAATGATCTCTTGTCTGTTACTTCTAATCCAATTCACTCCTTCGCTGACGACAATACCCTCAGCTTCTCATATTCGGTTGTAGATAGTGAGCGACAGCATCATCCAAACAATGAATGGAACTTAATGCATCCAAAACACAATGCTGTCTCTCGTCGTTAAAGCGTCTAACTAACCTGGCACTTGCACCTCAGAAACCGAAAAGCTTTCCATCCTGGGTATGTGTGTTGCTTACAATCTTAATTGGAGCGACCACATATTCAGTGTCGCCAAGAATGCTGCGAAATGCTTAGGCTTCTTATACAGATGCAAGAAATTTTTCTCACCCTTAGATCTGGCTACAATCTATAAGGCGTTCACTCGCCCCAAATTAGAGTTTAACGCTCATGTCTGGTCCGCTGCTTCCAAGACCTCACTGCCCCAACTAGACAGAATACAAAAACGCGCGATAAAACTGATAGGTGACTCCAGCATTACCAAAACATTAGACTCGCTGGAACACCGCAGGAATGTTACCTGCGTCTCCCTGTTTTATCGTTAGGTTAGGTTAGGTTAGGTACAAGTGGTTGGCATAAGCCACACGTAGGCCGGAGTCGCTACCTGAGAACCAGCCGGTGCCTCTGATGAAGCGATGGAGTTTAGCTATTTTTAGGTTTGCTAGCTCACTTAGATTTTCATAGAAGGGCGCGCCGAGGTAGATCCTCCTTTGGTTCGCAAAAGAGGGGCATGAGCAGAGAAGGTGATGTATTGATTCCTCTTCCTCCTCGTCCATGCAGCCGCGGCAAAAGTCATTGGAGGGCAGCCCTAGTCTGGCGGCGTGTTTCCCAATGATGCAGTGGCCTATAATGACACCCACCAGAGTACTTAAGGTTGCCCTTTTGGTTGCCACTAGGTCCCTGGTTCGTCCTAGGTTTAATTTAGGCCAGATTTGTCCAGTGATAAAGCCGATATTACTTTCATTCCATTGGAGGTTGGTCGCCTCTATGGTTCGAAGTCTTATCATGTGCTTTACCGTAGTTATCGAGTTCGTCGGCCGCGCAGTTTCCCGGAATATCTCTATGCCCGGGAACCCACAATACTTTAATGTTGAACTGTTCAGCCATCTCGTCTAGAGATAGGCGACAGTTTAGGGATGTCTTTGATTTGTGTGTTACCGCGGCCAGGGATTTTATCGCAGCTTGCCTATCCGTGCAAATGATAATATCCTTAGCGGATATTACATTGATCCTGAGCCATGCAAGGGCCTCTGTTATCGGTATTTGGGAGTCTGAAAGATAGGTTGAGATTAAGTTCCTTGGAGAAGCCCCACTACCTACACCCGACTCCATCTTAGAGCCATCGGTATAGAGGGAGATCGAGTCCTTTGGTATTACTTTTCCTTCAGCCCATTCCTCCCTGGATGGAAAGGTAACTTCGAAGTTCCTAGTGAACACTTTCTGCGGAATGATGTAGTTTGTGTCCAAGGGCACTTTGAAGAGCTTAAGAATTGTAGTATGTCCTTTTTGTAATGTGGGCCATTTTCCTATGCCCCTAATTCGTAGGGCCGCGCAGACAGCAACTAGCTTGCTGAAGAGGTCCAACGGTGGAAAATGTAATAAGATATTTAGGGCCCCCGTGGGGGTTGATCTGATCGCTCCGCTTATATATAAACAGGCCGATCTTTGTACCTTCCCCCGAAGGTTTCGGTAGACTGCCTTGTCCAGAGCAGTCCACCAGACTACGATGCCATATAGGAGGATGGGCTTATGACTGCTGTGTAGAGCCAGTGCATAATGCTTGGTTGGAAACCCCACCTTCTGCCCACCACTTTCTTACAGCTGTAGAGGGCAGTGGTTGCTTTCTTGACACTATCAAGAATGTTAGGTTTCCAATTCAGCCTCCTGTCAAGGACTAGGCCTAGGTATCTAGCCTGATCTTTGATTTTTAGTTGGGTTCCATCCAACCTCGGTGGGTTGAAGGGCGGAATTTTATATTTATTGGTAAACAGTACTAGGTCGGTTTTCTTAGGATTGACCCCAAGTACTGCGTCTAGGTTTCTACTGTACGTAATGCACCCTGCATTAGGTCGCTTAGAGTGCTGGGAAATTTTCCTGTGGCGGCAAAGGCAATGTCATTTGCATAGGCGGTCACAGCGTACCCTTCCTGTTCTAGCAACAGTAGTAGTTCGTTGACCACCACGTTCCAGAGGAGAGGGAAGAGTACTCCACCCTGCTGTGTACCTCTGCTGACCATTCTAGTTGAGACGGCACCAGCAAAGTTGGCTTTGTCTACACTTTGCGTTAGCAGTTGTCGTACCAGTTCTACCACTGAACCCGTAACGCCCAGATCAGACAGCGCTTTGGTGACGGCCCATGGTTCAACATTGTTAAAAGCGCCCTCAATATCGAGAAAGGCGACTAGAGTGTATTCCTTACGCTCCAGTGACCTTTCTATTTTGCTGACCGGTGAGTGGAGAGCTGTTTCCACAGATTTGCCTTTGTTGTAGGCATGTTGGTTACGCGACAGCCTTCTTGAGATACAGCTATGATATATGTGTGCGTCTAAAATCTTCTCTAGAGTTTTTAATAGAAAAGAAGTAAGACTGATAGGCCTCAAGTCATTTGCATACGTGTGGGAGCTTTTGCCTGCCTTGGGTATGAAAATGACTTTGGTTTCATTCCACTTGCTGGGGATATAGGACAGGGAGAGGCAACTCTTGTATATTACCACAAGCCAGGGAAGGATGGGATCTGCTACCAGCTGGAGCTCTGCTGGTATTATCCCATCCGGTCCTGGAGACTTGTAGGGTTCAAAGCTCTTTATCGTTACTTCCACCAAAAATGCTCTGATGAAATAGCCAGTTGCATTCCACCCGTTCAACATTCCTCCCGCAATACACGTCTCTCTAGGATTGCTCACCAATATACTCTGAAGCCCGCTTTAGGACGTACCGTCAAATATAGAGAATCTTTCATTAATCGAACTACACGAATCTGGAACTCCCTGCCGGCTTCGGTTTTCCCCCCTCAATTCAACATGCAAGCATTTAAGATCAATGTCCATCGGCGTCTCCTCTATCCCTCTTCCTTTCTACCTTCTGCCCGCACCGTGTCGCCGACATAGTAAGGTAAACAGAATAAACAAAACAAGGACTTCCCCGATTTTCTTTTAAGTATCAGCATCACGATGCGTTTATTTAGTGTCTAACTCGAATCTCTTGTCTGTTATTGTCTATTTCACAGTGTACGGTCGTAAGAGTGAGTATCTACCACGACGACAAGTGCTACAGATGTTTCTACCAATTTTTTCCATCTCAATTGTGCTTTACGTTTTTTAAGTTTCTCTTTTTCTATTTTCATTTGTTTTTCTTTTGTACTCAATGTTATTGAAGGAAAACAATGTCTGTACTCAGTTACCACACTAGTCGGAATGAACTATGTCTGGAAATATGTCGATACACTTGATTTACTTTAATTTTCTTCTTTGTAATAAGCATGTAAGGAGAAATAAGAAACACAGAAGTAAAGTGTAGTGGGGCGAATGTAAATGGCATGTACTGTACGTAGAAGGCCTTACACCGAAAAGGATATCATCTTTGCTTGTGTGATCGTAAGTCACATTAAGCTAAGCTGATATCGGAATTGTAGTACAAACGTTTAAGATACACTCAACATTTTTGTATTTTGTTCTCATTTCTCGACCTTTCAAGTATGTATCGCTAATTTAAATCTTTTTGAATGTTCTAACTCGTCAAATCTCCCGTTTGCTTATTACTAATCTTTCATTTTATTCTCAAACACTATTCGTCACACACTCGTAATATGTAGTATATTCATGTTAAGTGTCGTAAAACATCATTGTTCTTTCATTCGTCATCATTTGTCACATTTATCAGCGTTCATTCACAATATTTTGGGTTTCCGAGGGACAAACTGACCATTGATCTATGTACACTGTATATACAAGTACACGATCCTCCAGTCACTCCATGTTTACACGTTCATCTTAGTCAGATCCTTAATATTTTCCTACAAACATTAGTCCAGTCAAATAAGACTTTGAAGGTTACAAAAATTCCCATAGAGCTAAGAACTGGTATGAATGTTCAGAATACTGTTATAAATGAATTGTGAAAAGTCCCCATCGATCCCCCTTGTGCAAACAATTTTATTGATGGTGATACTTTGCAAAAATAGGTTTTTCGCGTTTTTCAGCTAAACGGTAAGTTTTACAGCAAAAATAGTTCAGACAAAAATTTTAGATCATCCGATTCTCTACAAAAAATGTCTCCACACTTTTTTTCATAAGTATTGCCATTTCCGCGATATAGCGGTTGAAAGAATTGAAAAAATATTTTATTCGTAATGCCTGATCCACAATACTGCGTTAGTGCTAGCTGAGACATCCAACACAAGCAATTCAATGGGGTAGTCCAAAATACTGCGTTTGCGTTGGCGAGCTTACGTTCATTAAAAAATGAGGGGAAAATAAGAAAAAATGAGAGCGAGAGAAAACGTAAGCTCACGTAACCAAAACGTCGGAAATTTCTATGCGTTTGAACGACTGTTGCTGTGTATTGATGTGTATGCTGTATCTGTGTATCTTGTGGTTTGTGTTGTGTACGTTTACGTCAGTATTTGACATGGAACAGCTGATAAAATTGAAGTAAGCATGCGTCGAAGCATTTCACGTAACATGTAAAGTGCCTCGCACCAACGCAGTATTGTGGATCAGGCATAATATGCACACGTTTCCACCACACCACCTATGAGGTAGTGTGCTTGGCGCTTTTTTTTTTTTTTTTTCACGTGGTTTCCCTGGTAAGCCTATAGGCCCGGTAAGCTGAGTAAATTACGTAATAAATGAAAAAATAATTTGGAAAAATTATTCGTCGGATTCATAATAATCCAATGGAACTTCTATAGTAGGGGAGTCCGGGATGATACATTTGCAGTTACTAGAGCGTCATGGGGACCTATTGGATTGTTAAGTTTTCCATTTTAGTGGGGAAAAGAGCGTGTAAACATTTTTAAAAATGTAAAAAAAAAAACAGTCACATGGAAATACTCGAGCGCGTCAGATATTAATAGAGTATACGCGCTTCGTTTTTCTGATAACCGATAGATATTAATCTGACGATTAGATAGTGGTGGGTGGCTGAGAAGAGCGGTAAAAAGGCAAAGCAAAAAAAAAAAAAAAATTTTAAAAAAATCGTTAACTTGAAATACTCGAGCGCGTCAGATTTTTCTACTGTTGGTTCAACTCGATGTCAGAGTCACCCTAAATGATGATCTGACAATTATGTAAAGGAGTATTGTTAATCTGACAATTTAAAAAACATTGAATGTTAGACACTGGGAAAGAGTGAGAGGGAACGAGAGGCGTGGAGTGGGGAATACATAGATATCAGCATCTGTACGCTCATGCTTTATCGATGGTTTTAGCTATATCGCCCCATGAAAACCGTCAGATTATGTTTTTCGTAATCCTGATAGAATTCCCTTCAAAATAAAAATAAAAATTTAATCGCGCTCGAGTATTTCGAGATGACGTGTTTTTTTTTTACAACTTTGCGACTCACCCATTTCCTTATGCTACGCTCAAATTGTCAGATTATTGAAATATACACTTTTCAGGATGTACTTAACTTACCTGTTCTTAATCTGACGCGCTCGAGTTTTTCCGAGGATCGATTTTTTTTTTACTAATCTGACCGGCTGCCCTCAACGCACCCCCCTATATTAAGGGTTCATATTTGGTAGGGGAACATTACAGGGTGCAAGCCTTCTCCCCATATGATTTTCTGACGCGCTCGAGTAACGCGCAAAATCCCCGCTTGGGCTCCCCTACTATAGTGTACTGTCTTCGTTTTCTTCTTCTACTTCTTTTTCTTCATCTTCCTGCTGGATATAAATATGCTCTAAAAGTATTGCATCATATGTCTTATCACTGATATCGTAATTATCCTCATCTAGTATCGATTCAACGGCATGAGCAAGATGCCTCGGATACACGGACGAATACTCGACGACCACAACGCACGAAAAAGGAACACGATTTGCGAGTATGCTCCTGGAATGTCGGAACCCTGTACACTCCCGGAGCTGCTCATAAACTAGAAGGAATCCTCACGCAGTACAAGGCGGATATTACTGCGGTCCAGGAAATACGCTGGATAGGAAACGGTATGATTAGGAAGAAAACTCGCGACATTTCTTACAGCTGTCACAAAAGGTTGCACTTACTGGGATGCGGATTTGTCGTGGGAAAGCGGTTAAGGTCGAAGGTCATCGACTTTAAACCTATAAGTGATCGCCTGGCTGTGATCCGCATCAGAGACAGATTCTATAACATCAGCCTTATATGTGCACACGCCCCTACCGACGAGGCTGAAGACCCTATCAAGGAGGACTTCTATGACCTCCTGGACAACGCCTACGGAGCTTGTCCGGAGTACGATGTAAAAATCGTGCTCGGGGACTTCAACGCCAAAATCGGAAAGGAAAACACCCTTGGCGGAGTGATCGGAAAGCACAGCCTCCACGATACAACAACAGATAACGGCTTCCGACTCGCTGACTTTGCGACAGCTCGTAATGCGGTGATAACTAGCACAAGATTCCCTCGCAAGCGAATCCACACAGCAACCTGGCGATCTCCGGACGGTCGAACCGCCAACCAAATCGACCATGTGCTCATTGACGCAAGGCACGCGTCAAACATCCTGGATGTGCTAACATTCAGAGGGGCAAATGTCGACTCTGACCACTTCCTCGTAGCAGCAAGATTCAGAGCTCGACTGTCCAATGTCAGAAAGCCGCACCAGCCCATCAGGAGGAGGTTCGACATTGGGCGCCTGAGCACACCGGAGGTTGCCAGAGTCTACAGGGAGCAGCTGAGCGAAAGACTCTACGGTGTGCCTACGTCGAACACAAATGCCAATAATATGTGGCTGCATTGCCGCTCAGCCATTCAGGAAGTAGCCGAAACTACCTTAGGATACCTACCACCCCCGACAAGAAACCCGTGGTATGATGGCGAGTGTGAGCAGAAAAAGGCAGCAACCGACGAGGCGTACCAAAAGGCGCTGCAGAGGAAAACCAGGGCAGCGCGAGAAGAGTACCGAGCCAGAAGAAGGGAGGAGAAGAAACTACTGCGACAAAAGAAAAGAATCTTCGCAGCCTCCCAGCTCAAGGATATCGAGGAGTCTAGGGATAAACATAAAATACGAGCCTTTTACAAGGAAGCCAAAGGCCTTGCAGGAGGCTTCAAAAAGGGCACCCTGGCTCTTCGAAACTGCGAGGGTAATCTTGTCACCGACCCGCAGGGAATAGTGGATGTATTTAAGCAGCACTTCAAGCAGCTGCTTAACGAGCATGACCAAGAGACAGTGGTAGGGACCGAGGAAATCCCAACTCCAGCCGCTGAAGTAGTCCTCCCACCCAGCATCGAAGAAGTCGGCACAGCTATTCAGAAGCTGAAGAACAACAAGGCCGCAGGCTCAGATGGCTTGCCATCAGAGCCCTTCAAGGCTGGCGGCGATGTTCTGGTAGGGAGCATGGACCAGACCATCTGCAGAATTTGGGAAGATGAAAGCATGCCCGACGACTGGAATACGACTGGAATACCACAAAAAAGGCGATCCTACCTCTTGCAAGAACTATAGAGGTATATCCCTGCTCAATGTCGCATACAAGATCCTGTCCAGCGTAATGTCTAAAACCATTTTGCACTGCACTAATCGGCGGCTTCTGGCCCGGCAAATCAACTGTAGACCAAATTTTCACACTTCGACAAATCCTGGAAAAGACCAACGAGTTTCGAATCGATACACACCATCTTTTCATCGATTTCAAAGCCGCATACGACAGCATTCATCGTGAAGAACTGTTTGGGGCGATGGCCGAATTCGGGATCCCGGTAAAACTGATCCAGTTGTGTCGCGCCACGCTAAAAAACACGCGATGCACCGTGCAACTCGGTTCTAGGACCTCGGAACCATTCGAAACATGCACCGGATTTCGGCAAGGAGATGCGCTGTCATGTGACTTCTTCAACCTGGTGCTGGAGCAGATAGTTCGACGGGCAGGCGTCAACAGGGAAGGCACTATCTTTTACAAGTCCATCCTGCTGCTAGGATACGCGGATGATATCGACATCATCGCGTGTTCTCGCCATGGCATTGTGGAAGCTTTCACGGCGATTGAAGAACAGACGAAACGAGTTGGTCTTAAGGTCAATGAGGACAAGACGAAGTACATGCTGTCAAGCAAAAACCCATCCGTCGCTCACCACCTGGAACAAAATATAACAATTGACAGCTACAATTTCGAGGTAGTTAAGGAGTTTGTCTACCTCGGGGCAAACGTAGATTCCACAAATGACACCACAGTGGAGATCCGGCATAGAATCGCCCTTGGCAACCGTTGATACTTCGGCTTGTCCAAACAACTGGGGTCAAAACTCCTCACTCGAAAGACCAAAGTCATGCTTTACAAAATGCTCATACTGCCAGTCTTGCTGTACGGAGCCAAAAGCTGGACGATAAGCAGAAGAGCGGAGCTGATTTTGGGTTCTTTCGAAAGAAAAATTCTGCGCCGGATATTTGGTCCTGTCTGTGAGGAAGGTGAATGGAGAAGAAGACAACCGGGAACTCTACGAGCTGTACCAAAATGTGGATGTAGTCCGGAATGCAAGGATCCGTCGACTACACTGGCTCGGCCACATCGAGCGCATGGACATCAATGCTCCAGCTAAGAGGGTCTTCGACTCCGAGCCTCCTGGTTCGATAAGAAGAGGAGGACCGAACCTCCGGTATAAAGACCAAGTAATCGCAGATGTAAGACATCTTGGTCTTGACAACTGGAAGCAGCGTGCCCGGGACCGTCAAGGATGGAAGGCAGCTATAGCTCAGGCTTGGATTCCCCATGGATCGCTGGCCTGATAAGTAAGTAAGTGCTATTTATGAGAACACCACTGTAAATGCGGCTGTAAAAAGGTTGGACTGTTTTGTTCTTTAGCATGTACCAATTGTCAAGGAGAGTCGTGCTCCAATGTTGAATCGATACTAGATTAGGATAATTACGATATCAGTGATGAGACATATGATGCATCACTTTTAGAACATATTTATATCCAGCAGGAAGATGAAGAAAAAGAAGAAGAAGAAAACGAAGACAGTACACTAGAAGTTCCATTGGATTATTCTGAATCCGACGAATAATTTTTCCAAATTATTTTTTCATTTATATATTACATAATTTACTCAGCTTACCGGGCCTATAGGCCTACCGGGGAAACCACGTTAAAAAAAAAGCGCCAAGCACACTACCTCATAGGTGGTGTGGTGGAAACGTGTGCATATTATGCCTGATCCACAATACTGCGTTGGTGCGAGGCACTTTACATGTTACGTGAAATGCTTCGACGCATGCTTACTTCAATTTTATCAGCTGTTCCATGTCAAATACTGACGTAAACGTACACAACACAAACCACAAGATACACAGATACAGCATACACATCAATACACAGCAACAGTCGTTCAAACGCATAGAAATTTCCGACGTTTTGGTTACGTGAGCTTACGTTTTCTCTCGCTCTCATTTTTTCTTATTTTCCCCTCATTTTTTAATGAACGTAAGCTCGCCAACGCAAACGCAGTATTTTGGACTACCCCATTGAATTGCTTGTGTTGGATGTCTCAGCTAGCACTAACGCAGTATTGTGGATCAGGCATTACGAATAAAATATTTTTTCAATTCTTTCAACCGCTATATCGCGGAAATGGCAATACTTATGAAAAAAAGTGTGGAGACGTTTTTTGTAGAGAATCGGATGATCTACAATTTTTGTCTGAACTATTTTTGCTGTAAAACTCACCGTTTAGTTGAAAAACGCGAAAAACCTATTTTTGCAAACTATCACCATCAATAAAATTGTTCGCACAAGGGAGATCGATGGGGACTTTTCACAATTCATTTATAACAGTAATCTGAACATTCATACCAGTTTTAAGCTCTATGGGAATTTTTGGTAACCTTACTTCTATTTTAAGGACTAATTTGACTGGACTACGTCTCTTCTTTTCGTACACACAAATCTTATTTGTTTAACATCTTGTTGTAGTAAATCTGTTTCATGTTATCTGTATACAATCTCTGGTTTTGGTAGATGTTCTGTTCTAGATGAAAAAAGATCTTAACGATTGTGTTGATTATTTGTTTTATGTTTCAGTCGTTGTCGGTTCGGTCCTTTGCATTTTATATCTGTTCTCTTTGCATTTCGTAGGAAACTCGATTTGTGTACCGAGCGATAGACTGATGCAGGCAACAGCTCAAATGCGTCACAATACAGCAATCACTTTGAAGAATAACCCAGATAGCTTGGACATGCTCGAGTATCCTTTCCTAACGTTGACCAAGTATCCACCGGGATTTATTCTGCAATTAGGTAAGTTTGGTTTAGTATACTTCTTGTACAAACATATACATATTCACCGAGGCCAGAGCGCCAAACTTACGTTGAATCTTGGTGACTTCCTATAATGTGGCATACAATCTCACGTTGTCATTGTTGCAAGTATTGTGGCATTGCAGTGCGGCTTACTTACTTACTTACTTAGGTGCTGGAAGAGAGTACGAACAATTTTCCACGAGGGATGCATAAAATTGGCCATTCATTCTTTTGACCCGTACAATTCCCCGGGGAAGAATGGCATCTTCCCAGCCCTCCTTCAGAAAGGAAGTGCGCTAATAAGCCCCATGTTTATCAACATCTTTAGAACCAGCTATGCATGGGGATACATACCAACGAGCTGGACAGATGTAACGGTAAAATTCATTCCCAAAGTAGGCCGTAGACCCACAGACCTGCCTAAGTCCTACAGACCGATAAGCCTTACCTCTTTCTTCCTAAAAACAATGGAAAAAATTGTGGATAGGCATATCAGGGACGGTGCTCTGAAAAGATCACCACTTCACAAAAACCAATATGCCTACCAGGCTGGGAAATCGACCACGCATGCTCTTCAGGAGCTAACAGCCCGGACTAACCTATGCACTGATGTTAATGGATAGCTGGGTCATGGCGCGAGGTCTGGAAGTAAGTCCGGCGAAAACAGAGGTAGTACTCTTTACAAGGAAACGATCTGTACCAAGATACACCTACCCCCGTATGAATGGTATAGATCTGATCCCTGGAAAATCTGCCAATTATCTTGGCATAATCCTGGACTCCAAACTTAGTTGGAGAGAAAATATTGAGGAAAGAATCAAAAAGGCCTATGTTTCACTATATTCGTGCAAGGTAGCCTTTGGAAAGACATGGGGCCTGAAACCGAGGTTAGTACATTGGTTGTACACTGCGGTGGTAAGACCTATCCTAGTCTATGGCTCGGTTGTCAAAGAGCAGGCTGTCTGGCGGTGACAGGATCTATAAAGTCCACACCAACGGCGGCTCTTGAAGTCATGCTGAACCTCCCACCCCTGGACATGTACTGCGAGAGCGCCGCAACCAGAAATGCGCTAAGATTACAGGAATCAGGTCTCTGGAAAAGGAGTCCTCACGGACATGCATCAGTCTTGGATCGATGGGCCGTCTCGAGATTCAGAACCGTAACGGACTATGTCACCCGACTTCCTTCCTGGGAGAGGAGATTCTCCTTTAGAGTTCCCTCCAGGGAGGAATGGACCGGTGATTTGGTACGCACGGAAAGTGAACTGGCACTCTACACCGACGGATCCAAAATGGATGTTGGCACAGGTGCCGGAGTCTACTTTAAGTCTCGGGATATTCATCGCTCCTACAGGCTCGATGATGGATGCAGTGTCTTCCCTTAGTATCGAGAAAGCAACCTATCGCAATTTCTTTGTCACTCAGGGATTTGTTGATCCGGGCTGTTAGGTTAGGTTAGGTATGTGGGTGCACTATTGACATAAAGTCAAGGCTGACGTAGACTACGTTGAGTCCATTGTGCCCACTTGTTTTGTTTAACCCGTTGATACCTATACATTTACCGTTGAGCTGAACCAACCAGACAAGCATGAAAATCCCAGCATTCTGTTCAGCCCAATATTACCTACCTCTTCTAGTCCCGAAAGGAAGCATCTTCCCAGAAATATATTCCTTTTTTGGGCTAGCGCCGGACATTCGCACAGCAGGCGACGAACGGACTCAATTTCCTCTTCGTCCCTGCAGCTTCTGCAGAATTCATTGATTGAACTTCAGCAGATTTTCCGTTCTTTTCTTATCATATACGGGCCAAGTCGATCTCGCCGTTGCGCATGTATCTAAGCGACACCATCGCTTATTGGCTTTCACCAATAGCTCCGTCTGTATCTCCCTCTAGAGCGCACTGAGTGGTGCTTTGGCCTCAGCTGAGATCTGCTCACATTACAAAGACCATTGAGAAAGCCAAGATCTCTTTATGGACCAGCAAAAGTCTCACTGGCAAAAACTGGGGCCCAAACCCCAAAATGTCCCGCTGGCTATATACAGCAATCACCAGACCAATTCTCACATATGTATGCTGCGCCCGTCTGGTGGTACAAAACAAAACAAGCAAAGACTAGCTTGCATCTGTATCACCGGGGCCATGAGAACAACCCCCACAGCAGCACTAGAAGTCATCACAGACCTGCCACCTCTTCATTTCCAACTGAAGAATGAAGCAATGGTCTTTGCCCATAGACTGATCGTGGAGGATGACTAACCGTAGGCTCTTTCACCCTTACTTACTTACTTATCAGGCCAGCGATCCATGTAGGATCTGAGCCTGAGCTATAGCTGCCTTCCATCCTTGACGGGCACGCTGCTTCCAGTTGCCAAGACTAAGATGTCTTACATCCGCGATTACTTGGTCTTTATACCGGAAGTTCGGTCTTCCTCTTCTTCTCAGGAGGCTCGTAGTCGAAGACCCTCTTAGCTGGAGTGTTGATGTCCATGCGCTCGATGTGGCCGAGCCAGTGTAGTCAACGGATCCTTGCCTTCCGGACTGCATCCACATCTTGGTACAGCTCGTAGAGTTCGCGGTTGTGTCTTCTTCTCCACTCACCTTCCTCACAGACAGGCGCAGAATTTTTCTTTCGAAAGAACCCAAAATCAGCTCCGCTGTCCTGCTTATCGTCCAGCTTTCGGCTCCGTATAGCAAGACTGGCAGAATGAGCGTTTTGTAAAGCATGACTTTGGTCTTTCGAGTGAGGAGTTTTGACCCCAGTTGTTTGGACAAGCCGAAGTAGCAACGGTTGCCAAGGGCGATTCTATGCCGGATCTCCACTGTGGTGTCATTTGTGGAATTTACGTCTGCCCCGATGTAGACAAACTCCTTAACTACCTCGAAATTGTAGCTGTCAACTGTTGTATTTTGTCCCAGGTGGTGAGCGACGGACTGGTTTTTGCTTGACAGCATGTAATTCGTTTTATCCTCATTGATCTTAAGACCAACTCGTTTGGCCTGTTCCTCAATCGCCGTGAATGCTTCCACAATGCCACGGCGAGAACACGCGATGATTTCGATATCATCCGCGTATCCTAGCAGCAGGATGGACTTCTTGAAGATAGTGCCTTCCCTGTTGACGCCTGCCCGTCGCACTATCTGCTCCAGCACCAGGTTGAAGAAGTCACATGACAGCGCATCTCCTTGCCGAAATCCGATGCATGTTTCGAATGGTTCCGAGGTCCTAGAACCGAGTTGCACGGTGCATAGCGTGTTTTTTAGCGTGGCGCGACACAACTGGATCAGTTTTACTGGGATCCCGAATTCGGCCATCGCCCCAAACAGTTCTTCACGATGAATGCTGTCGTATGCGGCTTTGAAATCTATGAAAAGATGGTGTGTATCGATTCGAAACTCGTTGGTCTTTTCCAGGATTTGTCGAAGTGTGAAAATTTGGTCTATAGTTGATTTGCCGGACCGGAAGTCGCACTGGTAGCTGCCGATTAGTGCGGTGCAAAATGGTTTTAGACGTTTACACAATACGCTGGACAGGATCTTGTATGCGACATTAAGCAGGGATATACCTCTATGGTTTTTGCAGGAGGTAGGATCGTCTTTTTTGTGGATGGGGCATATAGAGCTGGTATTCCAGTCGTCGGGGATGCTTTCAACTTCCCAAATTCAACGGATGATCTGGTGCATGCTCCCTACCAGAACATCGCCGCCAGCCTTGAAGAGCTCTGATGGCAAGCCATCTGAGCCTGCGGCCTTGTTGTTCTTCAGCTTCTGAATTGCTGTGCCGACTTCTTCGATGCTGGGACTACTTCAGCGGCTGGAGTTGGGATTTTCTCGGTCCCTACCACTCTCTCTTGGTCATGCTCGTTAAGCAGCTGCTGGAAGTGCTGCTTAAATACATCCACTATTCCCTGCGGGTCGGTGGCAAGATTACCCTCGCAGTTTCGAAGAGCCAGGGTGCCCTTTTTGAAGCCTCCTGCAAGGCCTTTGGCTTCCTTGTAAAAGGCTCGTGTTTTATGTTTATCCCTAGACTCCTCGATATCCTTGAGCTGGGAGGCTGCGAAGATTCTTTTCTTTTGTCGCAGTAGTTTCTTCTCCTCCCTTCTTCTGGCTCGGTACTCTTCTCGCGCTGCCCTGGTTTTCCTCTGCAGCGCCTTTTGGTACGCCTCGTCGGTTGCTGCCTTTTTCTGCTCACACTCGCCATCATACCACGGGTTTCTTGTCGGGGGTGGTAGGTATCCTAAGGTGGTTTCGGCTACCTCCTGAATGGCTGAGCGGCAATGCAGCCACATATTATTGGCATTTGTGTTCGACGTAGGCATACCGTAGAGTCTTTCGCTCAGCTGCTCCCTGTAGACTCTGGCAACCTCCGGTGTGCTCATCCGCCCAATGTCGAACCACCTCCTGATGGGCTAGTGCAGCTTTCTGACATTGGACAGTCGAGCTCTGAATCTTGCTGCTACGAGGAAGTGGTCAGAGTCGACACATGTTCGACAATGTTCGCACATCCAGGATGTTTGACGAGTGCCTTGCGTCAATGAGCACATGGTCGATTTGGTTGGCGGTTCGACCGTCCGGAGATCGCCAGGTTGCTGTGTGGATTCGCTTGCGGGGGAATCTTGTGCTACTTCACCGCATTACGAGCTGTCGCAAAGTCAGCGAGTCGGAAGCCGTTATCTGTTGTTGTATCGTGGAGGCTGTGCTTTCCGATCACTCCGCGTAGGGTGTTCTCCTTACCGATTTTGGCGTTGAAGTCCCCGAGCACGATTTTTACATCGTACTCCGGACAAGCTCCGTAGGCGTTGTCCAGGAGGTCATAGAAGTCCTCCTTGATAGGGTCTTCAGCCTCGTCGATAGGGGCGTGTGCACATATAAGGCTGATGTTATAGAATCTGCCTCTGGTGAGGATCACAGCCAGGCGATCACTTATAGGTTTAAAGTCGATGACCTTCGACCTTAACCGCTTTCCCACGACAAATCCGCATCCCAGTCAGTGCAACCTTTTGTGACAGCTGTCATACAGCTCATCATACCGTTTCCTATCCAGCGTATTTCCTGGACCGCAGTAATATCCGCCATGTACTGCGTGAGGATTCCTTCTAGTTTATGAGCAGCTCCGGGAGTGTACAGGGTTCTGACATTCCAGGAGCATACTCGCAAATCGTGTTCCTTTTTCGTGCGTTGTCGTCGTCGAGTATCCGTCCGTGTATCCGAGGCATCTTGCTCATTCATAACTTTTCTTTTTTTTACGTGGGCGGATTGTTAGCCCGCCGCACAACCGCCATTATGGTCGGGTTTCGTCGCTGCATACGTTTGTTCACCTCCCAACGGTTGTTGAAGTGGCTATCCAGAGGGCGCCGCGAGGAGGCCGTATGTCAACTTGACCCGGGCATTTAAACAGGGATCGTTGCTGGCATCTCGCCAGGTTGAGAGCGATCAACAACTTTACCCTGTATTTCCGAGCCCATGCCCTCTTGTGCTTTCTTCTATCATGCTCTAAACATGCTTTCCCTTATCATACACTTTCTAGGCCCCACGTGCTCCTCACGTTCTGTGAAGCTACTCGAAAGAGTTCCAAATCCCGATGAACCAGAAACTCGAGACTCCTGGTGGACCGAAATACGAATGGAAGTTCGTTCCCACGCCAGAGCTGCATGCTGTAACGTAGTCCTTGGTTACACTGAGACAACGACAATATGGTAAGTCACTTGTTTCCGTTTTTTTTACCACTTTTTGTTCTATCTTTTCCCCCCTCAGCGATGATGTATGTGTGTTGACTGCATTCGGCACAGGAGCCGTAATCAATGTAATGTACAATCGAACAGCTCTCCACTTGGAATTGCCCATAGCCAAGGCGGGAAATATGACTACATCGCTAGATGATCACGACATTACCAGAGATCTTAAAGATGTTTCCATTGCCAGCACTGTTGCCATGTCGAATTCATTCAATGGACCACAAAAACCGTCAACCGGTAACCAACAACCACCCAACTCTAAATACGATTGCACTATGTGCCATGTTCCATACAACCGCTCGACTGTACCGTTCCCCGTTAAGACACGTAAATGCGCAATATGTCGAAAAGGTCGCGTACCCGATATCTTTCTGACCACCATCGAGATCCCAGATAGTTTACAAATGACCGGCAGAGGATGTCTCATTCAGGCAACTATAGTTCGTCCGAAAAAGGATCTTCGATCCGAATCGAATGCCAAGGAAATATCCGACGGGCTACCATTCTTAGAATATGAACTGCATCGTGTGCTCATCAATAAGCTCAAGTCGAAGGGCATGAATTCGATATTTGGTTTCAAGGCAAAAGTCTCAATTGGCGATCGAATGATTACGCTTGTTGCTACCGGAACGGCTGTCTATATAACTGCTTTACCGCAACCCGATGTACCGAAAATTGTCGGCACTCCATGGACTGATAGAACGAAACTGACCGAGGTACAAAGAGCGCTGCAAGAGACATTCGAGCGGAATAGGGAAATCTATCAGCTCAAATCGATGGATCCGGACTTTGAGCCAATCGATCGTCAATCGGATACAGATGAATCGGACGATGAGGCAGTCGAGATCGATTGGAATGCCGGTCATAAGGATGCATGCTTGCTAGAAGTGGATGATATCGAAGATGTTGAAATTATATCACAATTGACGGAGCCAATACCGCCGAAGGGTTTCCATGTCGTCAATACACAATCTGTGCCGGGACTGCAGGATATGGAGATTGTCAGGAATTTGCAATTTTTCACACAAGTTTGGCGCGCTAAGGCGGGACCGAATTTAACTTCGAAAATTCTTGGTGCTCATTTCAATAGGTAGAATGGTGTATGGCGGATTTGAATACGATATGTTGACTTGACTGTCTGTGTCTGTTTATTATAGGCTCTGCCAGACTATATACTTTAAGCTGCGCAGCATGGCGCCCTGTGCAATATGTGACCTGAAACTCCTCTTGGACCTCCCCGAGGGTGTAAGTCATTTCTGAATTATCTGAAATCAAATCTATACATTCCTGTATTCTCGTTTAGGATGAGATTCAGTTGCTCATCACTGGCATGGCTCTCGGTCTGGGCGAGGTGAATAAGTTCAAAAATCGACGAAAGACCGTAAACGATGTTAGTGCATCGGCCAAAAACGCACAAGACGAGGAATTCATATTTACACTCGACGAGGACCAATTAATGGAATCATCACCCCCAACGGGACCATCTACCTCAGCTGCAGCTACGGCTGCTGCTGCTGCTACAGGTTATGGAAATTTTTCGCTCAAACACAAGAGAGGTTCGCCGATGGGATCGAAACTATCTACAGGATCTCGATCGCTAAAACCTGTAAGTCGAATAATTGTATACAAAAATGGGATTATTCCGTTTCATTAAAACAATTTCCCTTTAAGTTCCCATTGCGCGAGAGGTATGGTGTCGACATTACACCGCTCACCTATGTTCCTGGAGGGAAAATCGAGAAATACCTTGGCAATTTGAACTTTTTCTTCATTCGCGAGAGCACTTCTCTTCGCGAACTTGGCGGCATTAGTGGATTCGTCCACAGTTTTATCACAGAGGTATCAGGAGTATTTTATAATAGACTAGATGGTCCTTTTTACCTTTCCTTCTATCTAGCTACTGGCTGTAGTTCGAGCACACATCACAGTTTTGGGTGGCAATGCAATGGTCGCTTTCTATATGACCGAGCTAATACTCGACGACAACCAGCACAAGGGCCAGGTAAGTGTATAAGTATCACACCTTGACCGCTAACTCTTATTCCTTTCCTTTCTTCGACAGGCTCAATGCCTCGTAAGCGTTGGCGGTGATGTCGTATACGTATCCTACCATCCAGACGACTGATATTTAAAGCTAAGAGGGATCTAGCGATTATTCTACCTGAACCGGCCCAAAAGTGTCATCTACTAAACCAGAGAATAATCCATTCATTCGATCTACCCTCTACGATCTACTCCAACTTTAAAGCCTATCTATACGAAACCCTACTTCTTCAACTGAAATGCAATCTTGTCCGATGCTACTACTCCTAACGCATTCTAATAGCTCTCCTAAACCTAAACTTTATTAGCTAAGCAACAAAGATAGAAAAATGTTTTAGAATCACAAAAGCTAATGCAATTATTTTAGATACACCTTTACATATACAATCTTTATCTAGCCAATACACGTGTGAAATGGTTTTTGTTTTCATTTGCAATTCTCGTGAGTTCCATTGATCGTGCAGCGCACGGGCGAGCTAATGAGTGTATGTACTTAGGGCAATTTAAGATCGAACGACCAAACCGAAGTGGGAAATGCTTCTAGTAAATGAGTGAGAGTGACCGATGGGAAGTGGCAATGTGAACCGATGTCGAGGAATCACGTACATCTACATAGAAGTGAATATACTTAAATAGAATTGTAAATACATAGCCAAATGACCGTTTGCTGTTTGAGGACATTTAACATTAAGTTCAATAAATATGGGAATTTTACAAAAGACCGTCTTTGTTACCGATGTTCTTTATTTTTTGGTGCCATGGTCAAGGCGGTCAAGTGGATAGGAACAGAGGATTAAGGCTGAGCTATGGGGCTAGTGCCCCCTAGAGACCCCTATAACTGCGCCAACTATAGAGGAATAAGTCTCCATAACATCGCATATAGTAAGATCTCTGCCGTATTGTGTGAACGCCTGAAACCGTTTGTGGATAACCTGATCGGCTCTTATCAGTGTGGTTTCAGGCCAGGTAAATCCACAATAGACCAAATATTTACGCTACGGCAGATCTTGGAGAAGACCCAGGAATACTAAATCGACACTCACCACCTCTTCGTCGATTTCAAGGCTGCATATGACAGCGTGTATAGAGATGAGCTACATAAAGCCATGTCTATCTTTAACTTACTTACTTATCAGGCCAGCGATCCATGGAGGATCTGAGCCTGAGCTATAGCTGCCTTCCATCCTTGACGGTCCCGGGCACGCTGCTTCCAGTTGTCAAGACCAAGATGTCTTACATCCGCGATTACTTGGTCTTCCTCTTCTTCTCGAACCAGGAGGCTCGGAGTCGAAGACCATCTTAGCTGGAACGTTGATGTCCATGCGCTCGATGTGGCCGAGCCAGTGTAGTCGACGGATCCGTGCCTTCCGGACTACATCAACATCTTGGTACAGCTCGTAGAGTTCGCGGCTGTGTCTTCTTTTCCATTCACCTTCCTCACAGACAGGACCAAATATCCGGCGCAGAATTTTTGTCTCGAAAGAACCCAAAATCAGCTCCGCTGTCCTGCTTATCGTCCAGCTTTCGGCTCCGTACAGCAAGACTGGCAAAATGAGCGTTTTGTAAAGCATGACTTTGGTCTTTCGAGTGAGGAGTTTTGATTCCAGTTGTTTTGAAAAGCCGAAGTAGCAGCGGTTGCCAAGGGCGATTCTATGCCGGATCTCCACTGTGGTGTCATTTGTGGAATGTACGTTTGCCCCGAGGTAGACAAACTCCTTAACTACCTCGAAATTGTAGCTGTAGCTGTGAGCGACGGATTGGTTTTGGGTTGACAGCATGTACTTTGTCTTGTCCTCATTGACCTTAGGACCAACTCGTTTCGGCTTTTCTTCAATAGCCGTGAATGCTTCCACAATGCCACGGCGAGAACACGCGATGATGTCGATATCATCCGCGTATCCTAGCAGCTGGATGGACTTGTAAAAGATAGTGCCTTCCCTGTTGACGCCTGCCCGTCGCACTACCTGCTCCAGCACCAGGTTGAAGAAGTCACATGACAGCGCATCTCCTTGCCGAAATCCGGTGCATGTTTCGAAAGGTCCTAGAACCGAGTTGCACGGTGCATCGCGTGCTTTTTAGCGTGGCGCGACACAACTGGATCAGTTTTACCGGGA
Source organism: Eumerus sabulonum (assembly GCA_951905685.1). Taxonomy (NCBI): domain Eukaryota; kingdom Metazoa; phylum Arthropoda; class Insecta; order Diptera; family Syrphidae; genus Eumerus; species Eumerus sabulonum. Next base: position 17,504,443 of record OX645060.1, read on the forward strand.
TCCCGAATTCGGCCATCGCCCCAAACAGTTCTTCACGATGAATGCTGTCGTATGCCGCTTTGAAATCGATGAAAAGATGGTGTGTATCGATTCGAAACTCGTTGGTCTTTTCCAGGATCTGTCGAAGTGTGAAAATTTGGTCTATAGTTGATTCGCCGGGCCGGAAGCCGCCGATAAGTGCAGTGCAAAATGGTTTTAGACGTTACGCTGGACAGGATCTTGTATGCTACATTGAGCACGGATATACCTTTATAGTTCTTGCAAGAGGTAGGATCGCCTTTTTTGTGGATGGGGCATATAGAGCTGGTATTCCAGTCGTCGGGCATGCTTTCATCTTCCCAAATTCTGCAGATGATCTGGTGCATGCTCCCTACCAGAACATCGCCGCCAGCCTTGAAGAGCTCTGATGGCAAGCCCATCTGAGCCTGCGGCCTTGTTGTTCTTCAGCATCTGAATAACTGTGCCGACTTCATCGATGCTGGGTGGGAGGACTACCCACTATCCTTAACATCGCTGCCTAAATCGTCCGACTGTGCAGGATGGCAATGGAGAATTTTCGCTGCTCGATTAAGGTCGGTAATGAGCAAACCGAGGCCTTTGATGTTAAAAAAGGATTTAGGCAAAGTGACGCGCTGTCATGCAACTTTTTCAACATCGTGCTTGAAAATATCGTGCAAGAGTCACTGGCCAACACAAGAGGTACGATTTATTTCAAGTCTAAGCAATTGCTTGCGTATGCCGACGACATTGACGTGATTGGACGGACACAGCGAGAGGTCAATGAGGCCTTTGTAAGCATTGAGGTAGAAGCGGCTAAGATGGGTCTCAAGGTTAATGAGGGTAAAAGCAAATATCTGCTTTCATCTAAAAGAGACGGACAGACGGACGTATTGGCCAGAACGTCACCATGGGCGGATATAACTTTGAAGTGGTCAAGGAATTCGTCTACCTTGGCTCACTGATGACCAGCGACAACAACACCAGCGCAGAATAACTCTTGCCAACCGCTGTTTCTTTGGGCTCAAGAGGCAATTGAGAAGTAGAGCCCTCTCTCGAAAAACTAAGGTGACACTATATAAGACCTTAATCATCCCAGTCCTCCTTTACGGCGGAGAGGCTTGGACCTTAACAAAAGCGAATGAAGATGCCCTTGGTCGTTTCGAGAGGAAAATTCTGCGTACTATCTACGGTCCCGTTTGTTCAAACGGTGTATGGAGGAGAAGATATAACGAAGAACTGTACGGTACATTGGCCTGGTACGACGTCTACGGATACAGCGTCTAAGGTGGCTAGGCCATGTAGAGCGCATGGAAAATACAGCTCCGACCCGAAGAGTCTTCGAATCCACCCCGGAAGGAAGGCGCGGCAGAGGACGGCCGCGTCATCGGTGGCGCACGCAAGTGGAAGGGGACCTTAACCAACTGGGCGTGCGGCGCTGGAAACAGCTGGCCAAAGACCGTGCCAGCTGGAGACGCTTGTTGGTTAAGGCCCAGGTTCACCACGGACTGTAGCGCCACCTAAGTAAGTAAGTAGGTATACCCCTTGTCCGTTGACTGTCAAGCCAAGGCCAGATTTGCCTGGTGATGAGACAGGTATGTCCCTGTGTCCATCTCAGGTTCGTCTCGGTCCTGGCGAGATTAGTCAGATTATATTTAATGGTTGTAAGGGGTATTCCCTCACAAGCCACGATTGATTGTAGCGTCGTTCCTTGTTTGACGAGTGTGTCGGCTTTTTCATTTCCTGGAATGTCGCTGTGTCCCGGTAACCAGATAAGTTGTATGTTGAACTGTTCTGCCATCTCGTTAAGAGATAGGCGACAGTCGAGACTAGATTTTGATGTGTACACATAGGACTCCAACGACCTTAAGCCTGCTTGACTATCCGTGGGAAGACGGATATCCGTTGTGGATATTACGTTCCACTTCAGCCAAGACAAGGCCTCTTTTATTGACAACAGTTCCGCCTGGAAAACGCTGCAGTGATCTAGTAATTTTAGAGCTTTATGCAGCTTAAGTTGTTTGCGGAATACTCCACTGCCCATCCCGTCTTTGGTTTTAGACCCGTCAGTGTAAGAATCCACGCAGTTTCTGCGGGGTTGAGTCTGGCGAGTCCAGTTTTGTCTGTCCGGATATATCGTCGTAAAGTTTGTTTCCAAGACTGTGGTGGGCTCTGTGTGGTCCAGGTTTTCTGTCATAGATATCCTGTTTTGCAGGATGGAGGTGTGGCGCGTGACATAGCTCGTCCATTTCGAGTTGGCTTTTAGTCTAATGGCCGTGTGTGTGGCAATTTGCTTGCCGAAAATATCGAGTGGTGTAAGGTCGAGTATCGTGTTAAGCGCAGCCGTTGGGGTGGACCTGAGGGCCCCGGTAATGCACATACATGCCATCCTTTGTACCTTCTCGAGTTGTTTGTGGTATGTTGTCTTGTCCACCGCAGTCCACCAGACTATCACTCCATACATTAGTATGGGTCTAACGACCTTGATGTAGAGCCATAGGGTAATCTTGGGGTTGAATCCCCATTTTTTTCCTAGGGCTTTCTTACATGTGTAGAGAGCTATTGTTCCTTTTTTTGCTCTTTCAATTGTGTTGCTCTTCCAAGTTAATTTCCTGTTTAGTATAATGCCAAGGTCATCAACGCCATCGAATGTTTATTTCGCGGCGTCCTTCCTCGGCGGGGTATTGGCAAAGCCCCCCGTAGTATAACTTGCCTGGAAAAAGCTTCTCGACTCAAGCCGTTCGGAATCGGCATTAAACTGTAGGTCCCTTTCACCTGTGTGAAAAATAAATCACACACAACATGGGTGATTGAGAGAAGCTTGGCTCTGGTCCTTCATGGGCTGTAACGCCACCAAAGAAGAAGAAGAATAATGCCAAGGTATTTGGCACTGGAGGAATAGGTTAACCTGGTATCAAGCAAAGTGATAGGGCAATGTTCCGGGCTCTTATGCTTTTTGGTAAATAGCACGAGCTCCGTTTTCTGGGGACTTATCCTGAGCCCGTTGCTATGCGCCCATTTGCACAGAATTGCGAATGCCGATTGCATACGGTCATTCAATGTGGATAGGTATTTACCTGAGATTGAAATGGCAACGTCATCAGCGTAGGCAATAACGTCCAGGCTCCCATCCTCCATTCCAGAGAAGAGGTGAGAGGACCCCTCCTTGCGGGGTTCCCTTGGTAACCACTCTGCTAGTTACTTAGCTTCCCCACTTAGAGTGAATCTTGCGCGTTAATAACAGCTCGCTTATCAGCTCTATCAGAGTCCTCTCCACCTTTAGCTTTTCTAGACCTTCTATTACTGCTTTCGGTGTAACGTTGTTAAAGGCGCCCTATGTCTAGGAAGGCTGTTAGTGTATATTCCTTGAGATTGATTGATCTTTCGATTTTCCTCACTAGTGTGTGCACGGCAGTTTCGACCGATCTACCCTTTCAGTAGGCGTGCTGTGCCTTAGAAACTAGGGAGGGATCCAAGCTATGGCATATGTGTAAGTCTATCAGCCTTCCCAAAGTTTTTAGTGCGAAGGATGATAGACAGATAGGCCTTAGATCCTTGGGGGAAGTATGAGAGTTCCTGCCGGCCTTGGCGATGAAAAGTACCTTTGCGCACTTCCACTGAGTCCTCGCGAGTTCACTGAGTCTTTCGATTCAGAGCAGCCTGGGAAGTACGTGTTGAGGAGAAGATTTAGAGTTTCTTCCTCAGACGTTGTCCAAACTCCATTTGCTATGAGACAGTTCGGAGATTGTGGATCTTTCGAGAGTATTTTCCTCAATCTATAGGCGTCTGATATTTTCTCCATGTTATTGCAGAAGATTTTCCAAGACAGCCATTGTTCTTTCCCCAGGTTTTATTTGTACACCTTGAGTGCATTTTTGTATAGGCTCCAGTCTCTGTCGTTACTTGTGTTCTTTGCTTTATTAAAGTGTTTTCGACAGGCTTTGCGGAGCTTGCTTAGATCTGCGTTCCACCAGGATGGGTAGGATTTTTTCTTGATTTGTGGATTACGCAGCTCTTGGCCCTTGCGTTGCCCAATGTGATTGTTAGAGTATCGACCATATTGTCTATGTCTAACGTGGACCGCGGGGTGTTTAGAGATTTCTTTGCAAGTATGCAAGTACGGGGCTTACCTTCTTTTTGTGATGTAAATAGGTTGTAGGCTGGGGTTCTTAATCCACGAACCTTGTGTTCATGCAAGCTCTGAATCTTGCTGCTACGAGGAAGTGGTCAGAATCGACATTTGCCCCTCTGAATGTTCGCACATCCAGGATGTTTGACGAGTGCCTTGCGTCAATGAGCACATGGTCGATTTGGTTGGCGGTTCGACCGTCCGGAGATCGCCAGGTTGCTGTGTGGATTCGCTTGCGAGGGAATCTTGTGCTACTTATCACCGCATTACGAGCTGTCGCAAAGTCAGCGAGTCGGAAGCCGTTATCTGTTGTTGTATCGTGGAGGCTTTGCTTTCCGACCACTCCGCTAAGGGTGTTCTTCTTACCGATTTTGGCGTTGAAATCTCCGAGCACGATCTTAACATCGTAATCCGGACAAGCTCCGTAGGCGTTGTCCAGGACGTCATAGAAGTCCTCCTTGATAGGGTCTTCAGCCTCGTCGGTAGGGGCGTGTGCACATATAAGGCTGATGTTATAAAACCCGCCTCTGATGCGGATCACAGCCAGGCGATCACTTATAGGTTTAAAGTCGATGACCTTCGACCTTAACCGCCTTCCCACGACAAATCCGCATCCCAGTAAGTGCAACCTTTTGTGACAGCTGTAATAAATGTCGCAATGTTTCTTCCTAATCATACCGTTTCCTATCCAGCGTATTTCCTGGACCGCTGTAATATCCGCCTTGTACTGCGTGAGGATTCCTTCTAGTTTATGAGCAGCTCCGGGAGTGTACAGGGTCCTGACATTCCAGGAGCATACTCGCAAATCGTGTTCCTTTTTCGTGCGTTGTCGTCGTCGAGTATCCGTCCGTGTATCCGAGGCATCTTGCTCATTCATAACTTTGGGTTTTTTTTTACGTGGGCGGATTGTTAGCCCGCCGCACAACCGCCATTCTGGTCGGGGTTTTTTTACGCTGCATACGTTTGTTCACCTCCCAACGGTTGTTGAAGAGGCTATCCAGAGGGCGCCGCGAGGAGGCCGTATGTCAACTTGACCCGAGCATTTAAACAGGGATCGTTGCTGGCATCTCGCCGGGTTGAGAGCAATCAACAACTTTACCCTGTATGTCCGAGCCCATGCTCTCCTTACGTGAAGTTTAATAGCCTGAAATTGACGTCGCCGTGGCGCAATGGTTAGTGTGTTGGACGATGACGCACAATGTGCGAGTTCGGAATCCGATAACACCTACGCCATCGAATGTTTATTTCGCGACGTTCCACTTCGGCGGGATACTGGCAAAACCCCCCGTAGCATACTTGCCATGAGGAAGCTTCTCGATTCACGCCGTTAGAAATCGGCATTAAATTGTAGGCCCCCTTCACCTGAATGATAAATAAATCACACACACATGGGAATCCTTGAAATCCGATCTACCTACGACTGTAAAGAAAGTTACATGTTCCTCCTGCCATGTATGGATGCAGTGCTGGCTGGCGATAATATGAAGTTACCTACCTCTGCATGTAGTAGATAACTAACAAGATGTTGACTAACATCTTTACAATCCCTTTAGTAAAATGAATAGGATTCCCGACTTAAGAAGTCCTTAAAGCAACACAATCGACTTGCAGCTTTGAAGGCATTATTCCCCCCATGTTATGGCATTAGACAGAATCAAGGATCATTGCAACGTAAGAATGAGAGCAACATCATCTACTGCAACCAACTTAGAGGATTTATTTATTTATTTCATTAAATATATTACAAATTCTATAAATTACAAGTAATTCGTTTTATTATAGTCCAACGATTTTTTAAATTTAATTTTAGTTTTAAGGACCAAAAGGTAAACACAGACGGAAAGAGATCAATTTTAACGCATGTGTGTGTGCTGCACTTTTCCATACCAATCAGAGGAAAAATGATTTTTGATTTTTTGTATCTGTTTCTGTAATAAATTGTTATTTAGTTTGGCTTAGAGGAAATACAAGAGATGGGAATGAGGTGAGTCCAGGTGGTGGTGATTGAAGGAGCTTAACGTCGCTTGCCGAATCGCAAGAAAACGTGATCCACGTCTGTTCGCTTGCCATAGTTCAAGGGGATCAGCTCGTCGGGCTTGGACATCAAGGCTAAAAACAAACAAACACATGAGATAAGTGAGGAAAAGTGGAAAAGTTGGGTGATCCTTACCGGCAGCTTCGTTCTTGATGTAAGCCCTCAACGCACTGGACAGCTGATCAGAATTCTCCAGAGCGATGCAAACTTTTTTGATGTGTGGTGGCATCTCTTCAAGGATTCCGGGTTCACAGAGGGGAGCAACTGCTACGGTAGCAGTTTGACCCAGTCCGAAGATGGCCAAGAGAACGGAGGCAATGATGAGGGTGGCAACAATGTGTGACGACATCTACAAGAAGAACGATACCAGAGAAAGGATTAAATTCAAGTGAAAATTTAATCAAAAGAAATTCAGATGATTTCCCAGCAGAGTACACTCTCCAGAGGTAACATGCACTCGTACACCATCTAGTATCGGATTATTTATGAACTATGCATTCCATCGGTACAGTTTAACTTCAACGTTCTCATCATATTAAATTACAAAAACTCTTTTGTTCCACTATCCGACAAAGGTTCTAATGTAAACAAGTGCTTTATGGTACGCTAACGATTAACTTGATCCTGTCAGTCTGTCTACAAAAGCAATTTTGATTTGAAAACTGGGTTTATCCTTCCGTACACCACCTGTCGTCATTGTCATCATACTCCGGCGCTTAGTGCCATCGAAAGCTGCGAGCTACCTACATACTACTTATGCGTATATGCAAGTCATATTCTAAACGATGTCGTTGACAAGTCAACGAGCTTATGGAACCATAAACACCTACTTACGTCCAACAGAAGAGTGAAGAACGACACAAATTTGATTTGAGTTCCACTCAACCCCCTCACCAGCTGGCGGGCATAAAAATGAAACGCAAATTTGTCTGTAAATTGCACAAGTACTAATCCAAGGGATAATGCAGATACGAACTGGATATAGGGATGCTACTCAACCACATTGTTCTCTTCATGCATCTTCAATGGCAATTTTTATCCATTACATCCCCGATAGTGTTGTGTATTCGTATGTATACATAGCGTACATGATATAAAGCCAGGTGAAGGAGTACCTGGCCTTGATTTCTCGTCCACATCGGAGAGAATCGACCACGTCCTGTGAAATGCGAATGGGAATGGGCGTGAGTCGGCTTCGATTACCACCCCCTAATGATAGATGATTGCAGCGAGTGTAAATTTACTGAGGACATCAATATTAATTTTGTGCAGCACGTTAACGAATGGATGCAATGGGAATCGACAAACGGATGGACGTTTGGTACAGATGTGAGGGATCAGGGATATTTACTCTTCGTCGCATATGGAGATTGTAGTACGAGGGTGTGTATGGGGCACCTGATTCCATAATTACCACACTCGTGATGTTGTGATTAGTAAAAGGATTTGCCGGTAGGATGAGGAGCAATTTACGATAGCAAAGGCAACAGGTGGGACAATGATTTCGGTTGTAGTACACATGTAAATCCTCGGAGTAGTAAGGAAGAAATGTTGTCTATGACTCGAGAAGTTGGGTGTTGTAGATGAGTGAATTTATGGTTTTTGGGTAGTGTTAATTGCATGTCACGTGCTCATTGGAACTTCAGATTGGGTGCAACGCAAAAGCGTTTCAACATGGGATTAATACTTTACGACTTTTTGTATGCAATGGTACATTAAGGCCGCCTGCATTTGCTTTGTTGTCTTAAATCCTTTTTACCCTAATAAGATGAATATAACTGAATTGAGGGCGCCGCCGTGGCGGAGCAGTTAATTTGCAGGATTCTGACGGATGATTAGCGAGTTCGGATCCCGAACTCAAAGCCCTTGTTTTGAAAAAGTCTCTTGCAAAAGTTAAATTTTGACTCCCGCCGGTCGGAATCGGCATTAGTCTGTAGGTCCCTTTCACTAGTGTGAAAAATAAATCACACCCCACAACATGGATGATTTAGAGATTGCCTTGGCTTGGCTTGGCTCTGGTCCTTCATGGACTGTAACGCCACCAAAGAAGAAGAAGCTATAGAATTTGTAACCTGCAAAATAACATTTTTTTGAGAGCATGCAAGGCGGTAAGACTCTACGGTATGCCTACGTCGAACACAAATGCCAATAGTATGTGGCTGCATTGCCGCTCAGCCATTCAGGAAGTAGCCGAAACCACCCTAGGATACCTACCACCCCCGACAAGAAACCCGTGGTATGATGGCGAGTGTGAGCAGAAAAAGGCAGCAACCGACGAGGCGTACCAAAAGGCGCTGCAGAGGGAAACCAGAGCAGCGCAAGAAGAGTACCGAGCCTGAAGAAGGGAGGAGAAAAAACTACTGCGACAAAAGAAAATAATCTTCGCAGCCTCCCAGCTCAAGGATATCGAGGAGTCTAGGGATAAACATAAAATACGAGCCTTTTACAAGAAAGCCAAGGGCCTTGCAGGAGGCTTCAAAAAGGGCACCCTGGCTCTTCGAAACTGCGAGCGTAATCTTGTCACCGACCCGCAGGGAATAGTGGATGTATTTAAGCAGCATTTCCAGCAGCTGCTTAACGAGCATGACCACGAGAGAGTGGTAGGGACCGAGGAAATCCCAACTCCAGCCGCTGAAGTAGTCCTCCCACCCAGCATCGAAGAAGTCGGCACAGCTATTCAGAAGCTGAAGAACAACAAGGCCGCAGGCTCAGATGGCTTGTTCGGCGATGTTCTGGTAGGGAGCATGCACCAGATCATCTGCAGAATTTGGGAAGATGAAAGCATGCCCGACGACTGGAATACCAGCTCTATATGCCCCATCCACAAAAAAGGCGATCCTACCTCTTGCAAGAACTATAGAGGTATATCCCTGCTCCAGCGTATTGTGTGAACGTCTAAAACCATTTTGCACCGCACTAATCGGCAGCTACCAGTGCGGCTTCCGGCCCGGCAAATCAACTATAGACCAAATTTTCACACTTCGACAAATCCTGGAAAAGACCAACGAGTTTCGAATCGATACACACCATCTTTTCATCGATTTCAAAGCCGCATACGACAGCATTCATCGAGAAGAACTGTTTGGGGCGATGGCCGAATTCGGGATCCCGGTAAAACTGATCCAGTTGTGTCGCGCCACGCTAAAAAACACGCGATGCACCGTGCAGGTCGGTTCTAGGACCTCGGAGCCATTCGAAACATGCACCGGATTTCGGCAAGGAGATGCGCTGTCATGTGACTTCTTCAACCTGGTGCAGGAGCAGATAGTGCGACGGGCAGGCGCCAACAGGGAAGGCACTATCTTTTACAAGTCCATCCAGCTGCTAGGATACGCGGATGATATCGACATCATCGCGTGTTCTCGCCGTGGCTTTGTGGAAGCATTCACGGCGATTGAAGAACAGGCGAAACGAGTTGGTCTTAAGATCAATGAGGACAAAACGAAATACATGCTGTCAAGCAAAAACCAATCCGTCGCTCACCACCTGGGACAAAACATAACAATTGACAGCTACAATTTCGAGGTAGTTAAGGAGTTTGTCTACCTCGGGGCAAACGTAAATTCCACAAATGACACCACAGTGGAGATCCGGCGTAGAATCGCCCTTGGCAACCGCTGCTACTTCAGCTTGTCCAAACAACTGGGGTCAAAACTCCTCACTCGAAAGACCAAAGTCATGCCTTACAAAACGCTCATTCTGCCAGTCTTGCTGCACGGAGCCGAAAGCTGGACGATAAGCAGGACGAGCGAGCGAGCCTCCTGGTTTGAGAAGAAGAGGAAGACCGAACCTCCGGTATAAAGACCAAGTAATCGCGGATGTAAGACATCTTGGTCTTGACAACTGGAAGCAGCGTGCCCGGGTCCGTCAAGGATGGAAGGCAGCTATAGCTCAGGCTCAGATCCTCCATGGATCGCAGGCCTGATAAGTAAGTTAGCAAGGCGGTAAATTAAACAGAATCCATGCCTTGCATGTAGTCAATAAGAGGGATATCAATGTGATCTAAAACATGGTGTGGATTACTCTCATTTACTGAACCCGTTTGGCAAGTGTCAAGGACCGTCTTTGGCTATTTTAGTGATGGGGTCGCTTCTTTGTTTTTTTGTTTACAGTCAAAGCGCACTCAAGGCTAAGGCTACGTGCACAGTGATGCGAGATGCGATGCGATGCGAGATGCGATTCGGGAAGCGATACGAGAAGCGATACGAGATGCGATGCTAGATGCGATGCGTGATGCGATATGGTGCGCACAGTGAAAGCTGCTTTGTACTGTTCTGTTGAGATGTATTCATCATCAGGCGAAGAATTTTTAACTGAAAGTTTATATTTATCGGGTTTTCCAATAAGGACTTGACAACTTTTTTTTTTAAATAAAACGAAAACCATTTGAGATATTTGAAAAACTTTACTATCGGCTTGAAGTACAATCAAATCGTTTATGGATGGAACTCGACTTCGTTCATATGGCCACCGCGGGCACGTTTGCAGCGGTCGATTGGTTGGTCTCAATTTTCGATGACTGGGCCACACATTGGCTCTGAGCTCTTCCGAAGTCGTCGGCTTGTTGGCATACACCAATGACTTAACGTAGCCCCAAAAAAATGGTCTAGAAGCGTTAAATCGCACGAATGAGGCGGCAAATCGACTGACCCATTTCTTGAGATAACACACTCATCAAACTTACTCTTCAATAAATCGAATGTAACGTGTGCTGTGTGGCTTGTGGCACCATCCTGTTGAAACCACATGTCGTCCAAGTCCATATCTTTCAATTCGGGCTAAAAATAATCGGCAATCATGGCGCGATAACGCTGGCCATTCACAGTAAGTGACGATCGTTATCGTCGACGAAAAAATATGGCCCAATAACGCCGTGGTGAAGTGGTGATCCATGAAGCAAATGTGGATTTTCACCCGACCAATAACGCACATTTTTTTTTTTTTTTAGACTCTCGTGTAGGTTCAGGAGCTTTTTCATATTCTCTTATGATGTGTTTTAGACACACAACCCGAACGGATTGCAGTGGTTTGGGTCGTTGATGTTCATTCACTACTCTCAGGGGTGGTTGTCCTAGATAGGACGACAGTCGACCAAATTCCGCGTTGGTTTTAGTCCGTAATAATTCGTTCAAGCACATTAATACTGCATACGCAGAGGATGAATTTCAGTTGACCATATACTGTGAGTGTTATGCCTGCAGTAGTACGTTTGGTCCCATTCCATTCACAGCTGTGTTGCATACTTTTTCCCGTATAGGGATTGCTTTTTCTTGGCTATGAAACCAATTTGAACTATAGACCTTTTCCTCGACGGCCGATGATGTTAACCACTGCACCACGGCCACCCCCACAAACTTACTTACTTACTTAGGTGGCGCTACAGTCCGTGGTGAACCTGAGCCTCAACCAACAAGCGTCTCCAGCCGGCACGGCCTTTGGCCAGCTGTTTCCAGTGCCGCTCGCCCAGTTGGTTGAGGTCCCTTTCCACCTGCGTGCGCCACCGCTGAGGCGGCCGTCCTCTGCCGCGCCTTCCTTCCGGAGTGGATTCGAAGACTTTTCGGGTCGGAGCTGTATCTTCCATGCGCTCTACATGGCCTAGCCACCTTAGACGCTGTATCCGTAGACGTCGTACCAGGCCGATGTCGCTGTACAACCCGTACAGCTCTTCGTTATATCTTCTCGTCCATACACCGTTTGAACAAACGGGACCGTAGATAGTGCGCAGAATTTTCCTCTCGAAACGACCAAGGGCATCTTCATCCGCTTTTGTTAAGGTCCAAGCCTCTGCGCCGTAAAGAAGGACTGGGATGATCAAGGTCTTATATAGTGTCACCTTGGTTTTCCGAGAGAGGGCTCTACTTCTCAATTGCCTCTTGAGCCCAAAGAAACAGCGGTTGCCAAGAGTGATTCTGCGTTTTATCTCAGCGCTGGTGTTGTTGTCGCTGGTCATCAGTGAGCCAAGGTAGACGAATTCCTTGACCACTTTCAAGTTATATCCGCCCATGGTGACGTTCTGGCCAATACGTCGATGTTGACCGTCTCTTTTAGATGAAAGCAGATATTTAGTTATACCCTCATTAACCTTGAGACCCATCTTAGCCGCTTCTACCTCAATGCTCACAAAAGCCTCATTGACGTCTTGCTGTTTTCGTCCAATTACGTCAATATCGTCGGCGTACGCAAGCAATTGCGTGGACTTGAAATAGATCGTACCTCTTGTGTTGGCCAGTGACTCTTGCACAATCTTTTCAAGCACGATGTTGAAAAAGTTGCACGACAGCGCGTCGCCCTGCCTAAATCCTTTTTTAACATCAAAGGTCTCGGTATGCTCATTACCGACCTTAATGGAGCAACGAGAATTCTCCATTGTCATCCTTCACAGTCGGACGAGTTTGACAGGGATGTTAAAACTAGACATGGCTTTGTACAGCTCGTCTCTATATACGCTATCATACGCGGCCTTGAAATCGACGAAGAGGTGGTGAGTGTCGATTTGGTATTCCTGGGTCTTCTCCAAGATCTGCCGTAGCGTAAATATTTGGTCTATTGTGGATTTACCTGGCCTGAAACCACACTGATAAGAGCCGATCAGGTTATCCACAAACGGTTTCAGGCGTTCACACAATACGGCAGAGAAGATCTTATATGCGATGTTAAGGAGACTTATTCCCCTATAGTTGGCGCAGTTATAGGGGTCTCCTTTCTTATGGACCGGGCAAACGATGCTGAGATTCCATTCATCGGGCATGCTTTCCTCCGACCATACCTTGCAGATGAGATGGTGCATGCACCTTACCAGCTCATCTCCAGCCGCCTTAAAAAGCTCAGCAGACAGGCCGTCTGCGCCAGCGGCTTTATTAGACTTAAGTCTTGATATCGCTATTTTGACTTCGTCTAGGTCGGGTGGACCGAATTCTGTTACTTCGTGGTCCATTGCGAATGGCTCGTTCTGCCTGACAGCGGTATCTTGTCTATCATCGCCGTTATACAGTCTGCAGAAGTGGTCTTTCCAAATCCTCAGCATCGACTGCGACTCTACTACCAGTTCTCCATTTTCATCCCTGCAGGCCGCCACTCTGGCTTTGTAGCCATGGCATGTTCGTTTTACCTTGTTGTAAAATTTACGGGCGTCATTCCTGCGGAAGCATCTCTCCATCTCCTCGATCTCACGCTTTCCGTGCTCTCTCTTCTTTCTTCTGAAAAGCGTGTGTTCCTCTCTTCTCTTCTGCTCATAGATTTCGCGAGCAGCTCTCGTCCGTCGTTGCAGCACGGCCTTATATGCCTCTTGTTTTGCTCTATTGTGACTGCTTTTGCATAATTCCTGACTCCCGAACAACGTTTACAAATCACTGAATTTTATTCTAACCATTCGACCATTTTACGGTCTTCATAGTTACCCTACTGGACCAGAAATTCCAAAATTCACTGCATCCGCCAATTTTAATGAGAACCCTGATTTGTCCATTCGTTGCCGTTCGCAGAAGCTTGTATTGTGTGTCTTGGACTCTTGGTCTTGGTCGAGTGATTTGACGTTTTTAGACTAATTATTCAGCCAAATAACTCACAGCATTGCAGCCGAGATATCAGCCAGATACGCAAAAACTAGACTCTCTAAACGGAATATTTAGAATGTAGATCCGGTCAATATTTATACGAAATAATTTTTTTGAACTTTCCTGATTTTGTAAAGGCAATGAAATTTTCGAGAGCACCGTGGCGCAGTGGGTAGTGTGTTGGCCTCTGACGCCAATGACAGAGGATCGAATCCCGACACAGCCATGTCATCGAACGTGTTTTTCACGGTGTTTCTCCTCAGCGGGGTTTTGACTAAGCCCCCTGTAGTAAAATTGTCATGAAAAGCTTCTCGAAATTCGCCGTTCGGAACCGGCAATAAACTGTAGGTCCCTTTCACCTGTGGGAAAATGAAATCACACACAACATGGGTGATGGAGAGAAGCTCGGCTCAGGTCCTTCATGGACTGTAACGCCAACAATCATACATACATACATACAATTAAATTTTCGTGGGGGCAAACACCCACATTTATTGGGCTTAGTTCAAGCCAACTTAATCTGACTTAATCTAACTTAATCTAACTTAGAAGCTAAGGATGGTGGGGGAGGGGGGCCTGATTAAGAAGATGATTTTTTAAGCATGGAGTGCTGAGGTTGAAGTCGAAGTAAGGATTTGAGTTGGCACTTCCTAGCATACGAGAAATGGGTTCATTGGAGCCATAGGCGGTGCGGGGGGTGGCTAGATAGAAGAGACGGGGATTACGTACATTGCGAGGGTTAGTGTTGATAGAGAGAGAGTCATAGAGGGTCGCGCAATCAATGGTACCAGAAAGGAGTCGATGGATGAAGAGAATGTCAGATACAGTTCTTCTTTACCTCCAACGTGTTCATGTTGATTAATTTAAGACGGTCTTGATAGGGTGGTAGGAGCAAAGGATTATTCCAGGGGAGACCTCGAAGTGCAAAACGTAGGAATCGGCGTTGGATGCTCTCGATTCTAGAAATGTGGGCTTGTTGATAAGGAGACCATACTTGAGAGGCGCATTCAAGAAGGGGCCGGACAAAGGTTATGTAGAGAGATCGGGTAACGTAGGGGTTGGAGAATTCTTTAGACCATCGCTTTACGAAGCCGAGTGCTGAATTAGCTTTAAGGATTATCTCGTCGATATGTGTCCGAAAATTTAGCTCCTGGTCACATAATATGCCAAGATCCCGGATAGCCTGAACGGTGTCTATGGGCTGATTATTAGGAAAGTAGAGACGGGGATGGGGTTTGATTCGTTTACGTGAAAAAGTAATGGATTGGCATTTGGGAATATTGAGTTCCAAGCAGTTTTTGGAACACCAGGTGGAAAAGCTATTGAGATCTAATTGGATTAGGGAAGGGTCCTGACTGGAGGAAATACTCCTGAAGAACTTGCTATCATCGGCATATAGTGAGACATGGGAATGTTTGATTACCATTTCAATATCGTTAATGGTAAGAACGAAGAGAAGTGGACCTAAGTGGCTACCTTGGGGGACACCGGAGGAATCTGGAAAAGGTTTAGAAAAGGCAGATCTGAAGCGAACACTATAATAGCGATTGTTCAGGTAAGAAGATAACCACTTCACGGAAATCGGATCGAAACTAAGGGAAGACAGTTTGAAGAGTATTAGTCTGTGGGAAATTTTATCAAAAGCTTTACTGAAATCGGTAGAAATAACGTCGACTTCATTGCCATCCTCTAAGGCCGAGAGGGTAAAGGACACAAATTCAAGAATATTTGTGGTTGTAGATCTGCATTTGATGAAACCGAGTTGTCTAGGGGAGATTAAGGGCTTGCAACGAAAACTTAAGATTTCGTACAAAATGCTCTCGAAGAGTTTGGATATATGTGACAGTTTGGCAATGGGACGATAATTGTTGATTCGTTCTTTGGCCCTTTTTTGTGTATAGGGGTTTGACAGATTGTTTGAAATAGGTGGCAAAAAAATTGGCGATAATGTTAGGGTCATTTGAGGTTTGATCATTGAAGGAGAAAGAGGTGGGGTACCCATCCGATTTTCTTTTATAGTTAACAAACTTAAAGAAGAATTTTGGATCGCTTATAAGATTGGCTTGCGTTTCAGCTATATAGCGTTGATAGAGGGAGTTGTGAAGGGCGGTAAAGTGAAGATAGCTACCCATGTAGTTAGAGAAGTCTTTAGGGGATTGAGTACGAAGGAATATTGACCACTGTCTATTTCTTTTGTTTCTTAGGGAACGGAGCCTGCGATTAAACCATGGTGGGGAGGAGGACAAAGTTATGCGTTGGGAAAATGGGACGAAAAGAGAGATAGAATTAAATATTTCCCTGTAGAATATGGATACAGCATCATTTATAGTTAGATTTTCAAAATTGAAAAGCGCTTTGTGGAAATCGTGAAAAGGCAGAACTGTAGGAGGAGTATTCTGTGATGGAGGATTATGAAAGAAGGAAAGAAGGAGGGGGGGGGGGGGGGATGGAAGTAGTCGATGGTAGAAAGGGAAAGTGGACAAAGAGAGACAGAAGAATTGAAGGGATCGGTTGTGAATATGAGGTCTAGTTGTCTACCCATGTAGTTGGAGATGCCACTAGCTTGGCTAAGGTTTGAATCTGCAAGGCGATCCAAGAAGAGACATTCTTTGGCAGTAGTGGGGTTGGTGGCAATATAAAACGATTCTTCGTCTGATTGAGACCATTTAAGATGAGGAAGGTTAAAATCGCCGAAGAGAAGGATTTCATCCTGAGGGTCTCTTAAATCAATTATTTGGTCAATTGTGTTGATGGCGAGTTGATAAGATTTTATGGGTTGTGAGGGCAAGATGTAGGAACAAGTGATGTAAAGTGACTTCTGGGGTAGCACAATCTTGATTAAAATAAAGTCGAGATGTGGGGAGGATGATACTGCAATGAGGGAAGAGTCAATTGAATTAAGGAAGGCTAGAAGGACGCCTCGACAGGGGAAACCCTCAATTGGTCGGCCGAGTTTGTCATCGCGATAAACATTGAAATTTGATGGGAAACAGTTCGGAGCGCTTAATAAATCAGATGATGTTTATACAGAGAAAGTATTCCATGGCTGGTACTAAGAATGCAAATTATTATTAAAAGCTGTCCTAAAATTCAATCAAGATTTTAATTTCGCGCTATCCATGCAGTGAGTAACGAAATAGAAACACTGGATGACAACTGGCAAGATAGAGAGCTACCCAAGATTGCATTTCCAATATTGAGTAAAGTTTGACGGATGCAGTTCCAAATTTGCCCCGAAAATATGATCAGAATTTTGACTCAACCTTATCAATTGTAATGAGATTATTTGTACAATTATTATATATTTCGGAAACTTCAATTGGCCTTAATGAGTTCGTTGAACATAAACAATCCAAAAAATGGTAAGATAGTAGCCAAGAGTTCAGAAATATCGTTTTGAGCAATATGGTCAAGAATTATTAGAACACTCAGAAGAGCTCTCTATAGCGTATGCTTACAAAATCCAGTTGGCCCTACTTGACTCTACCGACCTCAGTAAATGACCTTAACGAGTGAAATTTAATTTTTGGAAAACAATTTTCTGGATCAAAAGTGCGGTTGGTCAGAAAATATGAACTGCTAAAGAACAGGATGAGAGTGCCGTGGAGCAGATAGTGTGCTGGATTCTGAAGCACGATGAGCGAGTTCGGATTCCGATAACACCAACGCCATCGAAAGTTTATTTCCGGGCGTCCCTCCTCGTCGGGGTACAGGCAAAACCCCCCGTAGTACACTTACCATGAAAAAGCTTCTCGATTCACGCCGTTCGGAATCGGCATTAAGCTGTAAGTCCCTTTTACCTGTGTGAAAAATAAATCACACACAACATGGATGATATCGAGAAGCTTGGCTCTGGTCCTTCGTGGGCTTTAACGCCACCAAAGAAATAACACGATACACACATGGTTGATATTTAAGGGTAAATAAAGCGTCAAAATTTGACTCTTGCAAGAGACTAGTTTGCAAATGCTTTGGTTCAATGGGTGGCCGTGGTGCAGTGGTAGACATCACCGACTGTCGAGCAGAAGGTATGTAGTTCAAAGTATGTCCAAAACCAAGAAACGCAACTCGTATACGGAAAAATTGTGCAACACAGCTGTTGTGAATGGAAGGTGATCATAACTGCTGATGAAGGCATAACACTCACAGTATATGGTCACTTCAATTCATAATCTGTGTGTGCGATTCTAATATAACACCATAATGGCGTGGAAGATTTGCTGGGAACTACAACCAACGTTAAAATTCAGTCGAGTTCCTCTCGAATACTATCTAGCACAACCACCCATGTAGAGTAGTCAACGAACATCTACGCCCCAAACCATCTGCACTCGGTCCAGGGTGTGTGACAAACACACCTATAACTGGCGCCCCTATAACTGCGCCAACTATAGGGGAATAAGTCTCCTTAACATCGCATATAAGACCTTCTCTGCCGTATTGTGTGAACGCCTGATTGGCTCTTATCAGTGTGATTTCAGGCCAGGTAAATCCACAATAGACCAAATATTTACGCTACGGCAGATTTTGGAGAAGAGCCAGGAATACTAAATCGACACTCATCACCTCTCCGTCGATTTCAAGGCTGCATATGACAGCGTGTATAGAGATGAGCTATACAAGGCCACGTCTAGTTTTAACATCCCTGCCAAACTCGTCCGACTGTGCAGGATGGCAATGGAGAATTTTCGCTGCTCGATTAAGGTCGGTAATGAGCAAACCGAGGCCTTTGATGTTAAAAAAGGATTTAGGCAAAATGACGCGCTGTCATGCCATTTTTTCAACATCGTGCTTGAAAAGATCGTGCAAGAGTCACTGGCCCCGTGGCGCAGTGGGTAGTGTGTTGGCCTCTGACGCCGATGACACGGGATCGAATCCCGACACAGCCATGTCATCGAACGTGTTTTTCACGGTGTTTCTCCTCAGCGGGGCTCTGACAAAACCCCCTGTAGTAAAATTGTCACGAAAAGCTTCTCGAAAATCGCCGTTCGGAACCGGCAATAAACCGTAGGTCCCTTTCACCTATGGGAAAATGAAATCACACACAACATGGGTGATTGAGAGGAGCTCGGGCTCAGGTTCTTCATGGACTGTAACGCCAGAATACAGAAGAGTCACTGGCCAACACAAGAGGTACGATTTATTTCAAGTCTACGCAATTGCTTGCGTATGCCGACGACATTGACGTGATTGGACGGACACAGCGAGACGTCAAGGAGGCCTTTCCAAGCATCGGGGTAGAAGCGGCTTAGGTGGGTCTCAAGGTTAATGAGAGTAAAACCAAATATCTGCTTTCATCTAAAAGAGACGGACAACACCGACGTATTGGCCAGAACGTCACCATGGGCGGATATAACTTTAAAGTGGTCAAGGAATTCGTCTACCTTGGCTCACTGATGACCAGCGACAACAACACCAGCGCAGAATAACTCTAGCCAACCGCTGTTTCTTTGGGCTCAAGAGGCAATTGAGAAGTAGAGCCCTCTCTCGAAAAACTAAGGTGACACTATATAAGACCTTAATCATCCCAGTCCTCCTTTATGGCGGAGAGGCTTGGACCTTAACAAAAGCGGATGAAGATGCCCTTGGTCGTTTCGAGAGGAAAATTCTGCGTACTATCTACGGTCCCGTTTGTTCAAACGGTGTATGGAAGAGAAGATATAACGAAGAACTGTACGGGTTGTACATCGACATCGGCCTGGTACGACGTCTACGGATACAGCGTCTAAGGTAGCTAGGCCATGTAGAGCGCACGGAAAATAAAGCTCCGACCCGAAGAGTCTTCGAATCCACCCCGGAAGGAGGGCCCGGCAGAGGATGGCCGCATCAACGGTGGCGCACGCAGTTGGAAGGGGGCCTTAACCAACTGGGCGTGCGGCGCTGGAAAAAGCTGGCCAAAGACCGTGCCAGCTGGAGACGCTTGTTGGTTGAGGCCCAGGTTCACAAAGTACAAAGTAGTAAGTATTTAGCGAACAAGAATACTGATAATTGGGCCCACGTATGGACAATAAGCACAAGTGAGTACAGTCCGATCTGTGAGGCGGCAGATTCAAATTTTCACGATATGGAAGACCAATAGGTTCGTGATTAGAAACTCCAAAATCTGGACCTGTTGAATTTAAATTTGTTTTCTCAACTGCCTTAATACAACCAAGTTCGTATATGTGCAGACCTTAAAAAAAGGCTTGAACCTCATCATGCTATAGAACAAACAGACATTCCTTTTGCGTCCAAAAAACACAAACGAATTCCACTAACCAAGTTTCTTAAACTCTTTTTACTCACCTTTTCGGTGTTTGGAATATTGAAAATAGTTTTAACACAAAAACACAAAATCGAAAACTGATTACTTTCACTTTCGAGTCTATTTATACTTGAATGTTGTGCCTGCAGATACAATTGCACTCGATGAGTTGTGCACGTCTTGTGTGCTTTACCATCAGCAAGGACTTGCTTTTATACCCGATAAAAAGCTTCACGACCACGCATTTTGCAGTTGTATGATTGGTCGAGATGTTTACAAATCCAACAGATACAATATCTAACGCATGCCTCCAGGCTAAGAGGGTCGACGTTATGTAGGTGTGGGGGAACTAATGGTAACGTTCAATTTTCACTTACTAAACGCAAATATATGAAATTATTTCATTCTTTTCGTGCTTAGTAGATTGAAGAGTTCTGGTTTTTTTTATTCGGATGCGATGAGGACATATGGATAAATGGATGGATGGAGTGGGATGCTGCTGGAGGGAGTTGTGTCGTACGACCATATGTTTTACCGTATTATATACTGGATAAAGGAAAAAGGTAAAGCGAGTGTTTGACTTTTGACGCAGTATATCAGTTTCAAGCTTGTTTATATGGGGGCTTAAGAAACAGTCTTTTATCGGGATTTAATGTTTAGTAATTGGGACGAAGGTTATATGTGGGTAGCTTGTTAGTTAAGTGATTTGTACTTACTTACGAGGTGTATACGTATACAGTTTTGAAACATATACATATCTCCCTAGAGCAAGCAAACTGTTTGGAATGCCACTAGTTTATACGCGGATTTGCGTTTCCAGCAGTAGCTAACCTGCTCTGACCTGACCATAAGACGAATAAGGAAGCTCTAATTACTTACAAAAAATATGAGAAGGTCACTGAAACTAAGTATAAAAATCATCTTCCTCTTCTTAGCGGGCCCTACAATTCGAGGTGAACCTGGGCCTCAACCGACATGCCCCTCCAACTGGCACGATCTTTCGCTAGCCTTTTCCATTGCCGCACACCCAGTTGGCTGAGGTCCCCTTCCACCTGTGTGCGCCATCTTAAGTGCGGCCGTCCTCTGCTTCTTCGACCCTCGGGGTTGGATTCAAAGACTCTCCGGGCTCGAGCTGTGGTGCCCATTCGCTCTACATGGCCCAGCCATCTTATGCGTTGAATCCGTAGACGCCTGACTACGCTCATTTCGCTGTACAGCCCGTAAAGTTCGTGGTTGAATCTTTTCCTCCATCCCCCTCCAGGCCCGAAAATCACGCGCAAAATCTTTCTCTCGAACCGACCAAGGGCCTCCTCATCCGCTTTTGATAGTGTCCATGCTTCTGTGCCGTACAGCAGGACCGGGATGATAAGGGTCTTATATAGAGTCGACTTTGTCGTTCGGGAGAGGGCTATATTACTCAGTTGCCTCCTGAGCCTAAAGAAACAGCGATTGGCAAGAGTGATTCTACGTTTGATTTCAGAACTAATGTCGTTGTTCCACTTTACTGCGGAGCCAAGGTAAACGAAGTCCCTAACTACCTCGAACTTATATCTGCCAATACAAACGTTCTGGCCAAGACGTCGACGGTAAGCGTCCTTGATGACAGCATATATTTAGTTTTGCCCTCGTTTACCACCAGAGCAACTTTCGCCGCCTCGAACTCAATACTCGCAAGCGCCTCATTGACATCTCGCTTTGATCTACCTATTAGGTCAATATCGTCGGCGTATTGTCGAAATCACACGACAGCGCATAGTCCTGCCTAAATCCTTTTTTGACATCAAAACTATCCGTAAGGTGTTCACCGATTCGGATGGAGCAGCGAGCATTCTCCAAAGTCATCCTGCATAGTCTGACGAGTTTAGCAGGCATGTCAAAGGTAGACGTAGCGCTGTATAGCTCGTCTCTAATTACGCTGTCGTATGCGGCTTCGAAGTCGACAATTAGGTGGTGAGTGTAGACTTGAAATTCATGGGTTTTTTCCAGGATCTGCCGTAGTGTGAAGATTTGGTCGATGGTGGACTTCCCTGGCCTGAATCCGCACTGATAAGGGCCTATCAGCCAGGACCTTATCAGGGAGAAGAGAGATGCTAAGGAGACTAATTCCTCTTTAGTTGGCGCAATCAGAGGGGTCTCCTTTCTTGTGGATCGGGCACACGACGCTGAGACTCCATTCCTCGGGCATGTTTTCCTCTGACCATATCTTACAGATGAGCTGGTAAATGCTCCTAATCAGGTCATCCCCAGCTGCCTTGAAAAACTCAGCAGACAGTCCGTCTGCGCCAGCAGCTTTATTCGACTTGAGTTTCGATATGGCAATCTTAACTTCGTCGAGGTCAGGCGGACGGAGTTGTCTACGGTCTTCGTCAATTAGAAATGGATCATTCTGCCTGACAGTGGTATACTGACTAACTTCACCATTATACAGTCCGCAGAAGTGGTTTTTCCATATTCGCATCATCGACTGCGATTCTCCTACTAGGTGTCCGTTCTTATCCCTGCAGGCATCCTTTGGCTTTATCTATTGATAAAACTTTCAAACGTCACGCCTGCAGTAACACTTCTCCAAATCCTCAATCGCGCGCTTCTCGTGCTCTTTCTTCTTTCTCCTGAGAAGCTTATGCTCTTCCCTTATATGCATCCTGCTTCGCTGTGTGAATCCTCCTGCACTCGTCATCGAACCAGGTGTTTCTTCGTGGTGGAGCCTTGAAACCCAAAACTTCGCTTTATACCCGGTCCATTCCATCGCATTTCCTGGATGGCGGTTATGTCCGCTTTATAGCAGTCTAGGGCGTCCGCAAGTTGTTGGGCTGCACGTGGCCCGTTTATGGACCTAACATTCCACGTACAAAGCCGAAGATCATTGTCCTTTTTTCGTTTTTTGCAAGGGTCGTCAACATAAATCCGGTCCGTTATATCCGAGGCTCGTGGTTGATCCGGAGTTTGTGGTTTTTTTACGGTTACGGCTTACTAGGCCGTAGCCCAACCGACTAATTCTGTTTTTTGGCGCAGGAGGCTCGCCATTCGCCCTTCCCCGTCTGCAATTTCCATAGGAAATCTCCAGATGGCACCACGAGGAGGTGGGGATAGGACTTACTACCAGTGCCGCAAGATGTTCGATTGCGGTGGCTCTTCTCGCTTTTTAGCAGGCCAGCATCCGTCGGATAGATGCTACCCCTACGAGGCCTTTGTTATTCCTTTGCCATCCAAAGTAAAGGAAGTTACAAAAATATATTTTTTGTGGTCTTATAACTTATAGCCTTACTTAAATCTGTCACAAAGTTAGAAATTATAAATTAAACCGAAGTGGAAGAGTCTGATTTATCTGAAAAGACGACAGCTTAGAATGCCCCTTTATATGTCTTGCTTGCGCTGGTAACTTGTATTGCCAGTACCCCGTGGCGAATTAAACATTCGATGGCATTGGTGATATCGGGATCCCTACTCGTTCGTCGTGCGTCAGAGTCCAAGACGCTAACCCCCCCACCATGGCGTTTCGATATTGCTATCCTAACATGGTCGGAACCACGTAGACGAATTGCGCCAATACGTTTTTTCCATAACCTCAGCATCTACTGTCATTATACTGCAAGTCTTAGTATTGTTGTATTATACTTGCTAGTAAAATTGACGAGCGTCATTCCCCGATTTAATCATCTCCACGACCTTGGCTTCTTTTATTCTTTCCTCATATGCTCCTCTTTCGTTTCTTGTTTTAGAGCTTCCGGCCACGTCTTTGTCATATTTCTCTCCATATGTTTGTATTGCATAGGCCAACCAAGTGAACGAAAATATTCCATAAAGACGTTATGGCCAATGGAGGACAAAAACCTTACCTTTCTTAAGGTAAGTTCTGTATATAACTTATGTTGCCCTAGGTGGAAGAGCTTTTTGTTCTTATGACTGTTCGACAAGGAGATTTGTCAGTGCCACGTTGAAAAAGGTCATCATAGTGTGACATAGCTGATGTGGGGATTCGATCGTTGTGTTGACGTTTTATACGTCCTATGAGTCACACGGTTCTTCGTGACCTTCGAATCGTAAAGTTACAGATTTATGGGACTATTTCCGCAGGATCAAGAACATAGAAAGTCAATATGCCTGGTATTCCCAGAATTGAGAAGAATGCACCTAATCCAGGGTGGCCCGTTGTGCAGCTACGAGGGGGTTTTACCCCCCTATTCGTGGAACCATTTTGTGCTTCTTAAGAAGTTAAGAAGATCAAGTATCCCTACTTTCTGAACATCTGTCAGACCGTTAAGGAAGTAAGAGCCTAGGTAACGTTTCCTGAAGTTGCAAAGAGCTGGACAGGCACAGAGAAGGTGGTGAATGGATTCGACCTCCTCCTCGTCCTAACAGCTTCTACAGAAATCATTCAGAACTATTCCTAGTTTTTGTGCGTGACTGCCAATGAGGCAGTGTCCTGTGATGACACCGATGACTTTGTAGATGTCAGTTCTTTTTAGGGAGATTATACTCCTTGTGCGTTGACTGTAAAGCCGAGGCCAGATTTGCCTGGTGATGACGCAGGTATGTCCCTGTGTCCATCTCAGGTTCGTCTCGGCCCTGGCGAGATTTGTCAGATTGCGTTTAATGGTTGTAAGGGGTACTCCCTCACAAGCCACGATTGATTGTAGCGTCGTTCCTTGTTTGGCGGTTGTGTCGGCTTTTTCATTTCCTGTAATGTCGCTGTGTCCCGGTACCCAGATAAGCTGTATGTTGAACTGTTCTGCCATCTCGTTAAGAGATCTGCGACAGTCGAGACTAGATTTTGATGTGTACACATAGGACTCCAACGACTTTAAAGCTGCTTGACTGTCTGTGAGAATGCGAATATCTGTGGTGGATATTACGTTCCACTTCAACCAAGACAAGGCCTCTTTTATTGCCAACAGTTCCGCCTGGAAAACGCTGCAGTGATCTGGTAATTTTAGAGCTTTATGCAGCTTAAGTTGTTTGCAGAAAACTCCACTGCCTACCCCGTCTTTGGTTTTAGACCCGTCAGTGTAAAAATCCACACTGTTTCTGCGCGGTTGAGTTTGGCGGGTCCAGTTCTTCCTGTCCGGATAGATCATCGTAATGTTTTTGTCCAAGGCTATGGTGGGTTCTGTGTGGTCTAGGTTTTCTGTCATAGTTATCCTGTTTTGCAGGATGGAGGAGTGGCCAGTGACATAGCTCGCCCATTTCGAGTTGGCTTTTAGTCTTTTGGCCGTGTGTGTGGCAATTTGCTTACCGAAAATATCGAGTGGTGTAAGGTCTAGTATCATGTTAAGCGCATCCGTTGGTGTGGACCTGAGGGCCCCGGTAATGCACATACATGCCATCCTTTGTACCTTCTCGAGTTGCTTGTGGTATGTTGTATTGTCTAGTGCAGTCCGCCAGACTATCACTCCATACATTAGTATGGGTCTAACGACCGTGATGTAGAGCCATAGGGTAATCTTGGGGTTGAATCCCCATTTTTTTCCTAGGGCTTTCTTACATGTGTAGAGAGCTATTGTTCCTTTTTTTGCTCTTTCAATTGTGTTGCTCTTCCAAGTTAATTTCCTATCGAGTATAATGCCAAGGAATTTGGCGCTAGAGGAGTAGGCTAACCTGGTATCGAGCAGAGTGATAGGGCAGTTTTCCGGGATTTTGTGCTTTTTGGTAAAAAGCACGAGCTCCGTTTTCTGTGGGTTAATCCTGAGCCCGTTACTATGCGCCCATTTGCAGAGAAGTGAGAATGCCGTTTGCATGCGGTCATTCAGTGTAGATAGGTATTTACCTGAGATTGTGATGGCAACGTCATCGGCGTAGACAACAACGTCCAGCTCTTCTTTCTCCAGTTTGATTAGTAGTTCGATTACAACTACATTCCAGAGAAGAGGTGAGAGGACTCCACCTTGCGGGGTTCCCTTGGTAACTACTCTGGTAGTTACTAGGCCTCCCCACTTAGAGTGAATATTGCGCGTTAATAACAACTCGCTGATCAGCTCTATCAGAGTCCTCTCCACCTTTAGCTTTTCTATCCCTTCTATTATTGCTTTCGGAGTGACGTTGTTAAAGGCGCCCTCTATGTCTAGGAAGGCTGTTAGTGTATATTCCTTGAGATTGATTGATCTTTCGATTTTCCTCACTAGTGTGAGCAAGGCTGTTTCGACCGATCTACCCTTACAGTAGGCGTGCTGTGCCTTAGAAATTAGTGAGGGATCCAAGCTGTGGCGTATGTGTAAGTCTATCAGCCTTTTCAAAGTTTTTAGTGCGATGGAGGATAGACAGATAGGCCTTAGATCCTTGGGGGAAGTATGAGAGTTCCTGCCGGCCTTGGGATGAAAAGTACCTTTGCGCACTTCCACTGAGTCCTCGCGAGTACATTGAGTCTTGCGATTCAGAGCAGCCTGGGAAGTGCGTGTTGAGGAGAAGATTTAGAGTTTCTTCCTCAGACGTTGTCCAAACTCCATTTGCTATGAGGCAGTTCGGAGATTGTGGATCTTTTGAGAGTATTTTCCTCAATCTATAGGCGTCTGAGATTTTCTCCTTTTATTACAGAACAGTTTCCAAGACAGCCTTTGTTCTTTCCTCAGGTTTTTTTTTGTACACTCTGAGTGAATCTTTGTAAAGGCTCCAGTCTCTGTCGTTTCTTGTACTCTTTGCTTTATTAAAGAGTTTTCGGAAGGCTTTGCGGAGCTTGCTTAGATCTGCGTTCCAACAGGAAGGGTAGGATTTTTTACTTGATTTGTGGATTGCGCAGCTCTTGGCCCTTGCGTTGCCCAATGTGGTTGTTAGAGTATCGACCATATTGTCTATATCTAACGTGGACCGCGGGGTGTCAGGGGTCCTATTTACTATAGAGTTGCCAATGAAGGCTCTATAACGCTCCCAATCGATTCTTCTTGGATTACAGGATGAGTCAATTGGGGTTGGGACCGTGTAGTCTAGGTTGAAAACCAGGTAACGGTGATCTGAGAAGGAGTGTTCTTCAGAAACCTTCCATTCTCTTATTTTGTCAATGAGAGAGGGGGATGCTAGAGTTAGGTCTAGTACCTCCGTGCGATTTTTCGTAATAAATGTGGGTGTATGACCCTTGTTGCAAATAAAAAGGTTAGCGGCTGCCCCAAATCGTGTGATGCGCAATCGCATCTGCACCGATAAAGAGCCCAGCTTGATGATTCGACGAGTCCTTGACCAGTCTATTGATTTCGTCCGATGGAATGGACTCTTCCTGCTCCATGTATGGGGACGCTATCCATAGCTTAATCCCGGGTGATTGGATTGCAATCGCTGTGGTGTAAGGGCAACTGTAATTTGGAAGAAGGTAAGCGTTTAAAGATTTCTTTGCAAGTATGCAAGTGCGGGGCTTACCTTCTTTTTGTGATGTAAATAGGTTGTAGGCTGGGCTTCTTAATCCACGAACCTTGTGTTCATGCACCCATGGTTCTTGGATTAAGGCTATGTCTTCTTCTCCTTTGGCCAGCCTGAGAAGAAGGTTCGCGGTTGCCGCTTTAGAGTGGTGGAGGTTAATCAGAATTAATTTCAGCATCATGGCTGTTATTAATTCGATCTGCCTCTACCACGGTGGCGTTAAGGTCTTCCAGATCTGAGTCCAGAAGATCGCCTTCCATCGGCGAGCTAGTGGAATAGTCCTCGCTTCCGGAGTCGAGCAATGACTCCTGATCTTTAATGACCAGGGATGTTGCTGGGGTTTCAGCTTCTACCGGCGCAGGGCCCTTGCTCCCCGAGGGAATTGGGGGTTCCTGTTCCGTAGAGCTTCCGCTTCTGACCTCGGTGTTAGCCGTGTCCTCGTTGCCGGATAGTGGCACTTCCTCATCCTTTTTATATATGTTAAGTTTGACTTTTTTAAAGCCAAACCTGATATAGTAATCGCATAGAGCCAGAGGTTCCAAGGCTTCATATTTCAGAACAATAATTGCCTGTCTTGATCGACCTTTCGGTTCCTCCAGCTTCGCGACTCTCCAATCTCTTGTTGGGAGATTGGGATTGCAGCATCTAGCCCGCGGTCGTCTAAGGATCTGGTCCTTAGTGATGACCTTGAGCCTAGTTCCCTCCCAAATTTCCCCTATTTCAGCAACTGTGGCCTTCAGAAGATCAACGTATTTCGTCGGCACAGCTTATCAGTTTGACCCTGCCTTGGTACCATCCAGCCTTGTCGCAGATGGGCGGTGGTCCAGGGTTCTTTCTAGCGACTTTTAGGAAGTTTGTCGCCTGATCGACATCCTTCCATTTTTCGGTCGTCAGTTTGCCGTCCGGGTCGCTATCATCTATGATTGCGACCGTCAGGCACTCCCTCGCAACCTCACCGAAGGGCTTTGATAGCTTGGCCAGTGTTCTTAGCCTAGCTTTCTTAGCCTCCCGCTTTGGTTCCTCGGGGGACGATCTGGGCCTGTTGGCCTGTTCTATCTCCTGGGCTAGGATACAAGTCGGTTTTATGGCCCCATCGATTTATTATTCTCAAGGCCGCCTTGCGGTCTTTATAGGCCTTGGTCGATGGGTTGGTTTTCCTATCAGAGCGGTTTGACGATTCTCCGATCGGAGTCTTTACCGCCTTTGATGTAGAGGGAATATCATCCCCTTCCGGTTTTTTATGAGATCCGGACTCTTTGTTTGTTTGTTGTTTGTTTATTGTATTCATGTCCCACGAGTTGCGGAGAAATGTATGTCCACCTGGGCAGAGATCCGCAGTACCCAGGTAAGGCTGGCTGATCCGGAGGGCGCCAGGTATCCGGATACACCGTTTGCGACTGAGCTATTTTTGGTCTGGGCTCTCAGCCTTGTCAACATCTCGGCACGGTACGATTAACACCTTATGTCCAGCCCATGGGATAAGGAGTGGATAGGTAGGGTGGGAGTGTGACGGGATAAATGGATTGGGATGGGATTTGGGTTTGTGAAGGGAATGACGGGGGCGATTATCCTTTGGTGAGAAGCCCCCACACCACGACAAGGTAGATAATCAGGTGCCTGACTCTACAGAGACAGGTCGCAGTTTCTCAAGTCTCGACATTAAATGGCCTCGTATCCCGTCTATAAAATATTGCGCACTTTCGTTTGGAGATCTGACAAAAATCACCGAAACATCCTGCCGCTATTTATGCCATTCACTGAAACAATACAGACATACGCGTATATATAATAATTAAATGTTTCTCTTCATCATCCACCTTAGAGTTCTTTCATAAAATAAGTCTAAGAGATGGCACTGTTTAACGCGTCTCGAAAACTTATTTAGCAAACACCCTAAGAAAACTCTTGGACGGCACCGTATAACTTACCATGACAGCCCTATCAATGACCAAAAAGGACAAGTGGTCAACAAGCTTGGAAAACATCGCAAGACCATGCCAGCAACTAGAACAAATTCTCTCGGATGGCACCATTTAACTCGTCTTGTTAGCCTTGCGGATCATAGGCCTGAAAACATTCATGGAAAACATCACAAAAATCTATTTAAAGCCATTCTAACAACTAGATCAGTTTCTTCCACACAAGGGCAGATGCAAAGAACGAGGCAACATACTTCCCACATGAGAAAAATCCAATATCCAACCCGGTCATCATTCCAGACGTTGCTAGATGTTTACAAGACAAAATAGGATACGGCTTTACTTGCTTACTTACTTCTCAGGCCAGCAATTCATGGAGGAACCCAGCCCGAG
The DNA here is from genome assembly GCA_951905685.1 of Eumerus sabulonum. NCBI lineage: Eukaryota > Metazoa > Arthropoda > Insecta > Diptera > Syrphidae > Eumerus > Eumerus sabulonum. The sequence continues at coordinate 17,534,054 of OX645060.1, forward strand.
CTATAGTTGCTCATCCTTGATAATACCGGGCATGCTGCTTCCGTCGTCAATACTAAGTTGTCTTACATCCGCGATTACTTGGTCTTTATACCGGAAGTTCGGTCTTCCTCTTCGTCTCGAACCAGCAGGCTCGGATCCGAAGACTCTCTCAGCCAGAGTGTTGGTGTTCAAGCGCACCATGTGGCCGAACCAGTGTAGTCAACGGATCTTTGCCCTTCGGACTATATCCACATCTTTGTACAGCTCCTTCATTCGCCTTCCTCCCAGACAGTACCAAATATCTGACGAAGAATTTTTCTTTCGAAATCAGCCCCACCGTCCTGCTTATCGTCCAACTTTCGATTGCGTAGAGTAAGACTGGCAGCATAGGCGTTTTGTAAAGCATGACTTTGGTTCTTCGAGTGAGGAGTTTTGACCCAAGTCGTTTGGACAGACCGAAGTAGCAGCAATTGCCACGGGCGATTCTATGCCGCATCTCCATTGTGGTGTCGTGTGTGAAGCTTACGTTTACCCCGAGGTACGTTTATAGCTGTCAATCGTTATATTTTGTCCCAGGTTGTGAGCGACGCATCGGTTTTTGCTTGACAACATGTACTTTGTCTTATCCTCGTTGACTTAAAGACCAACTCGTTTCTCCTGTTCTTGAATCGCCGTGAAAGCTTCTACATGTCAATATCATCTGCGTTTCCTAGCAACTGGACAGACTTGTAGAAGATAGTGCCCTCCCTGTTGACGCCTACCCGTCGCACTAACTACTCCAACACCAAATTGAACCAACGAATCAGAGGTCCTGCAGATGATCTGGTGCATGCTTCCTACAAGAACATCGCCGCCAGCCTTGAAGAGCTCTGATGGCAAGCCATCTACTTCATCTACTTCATCTACTTCATGACTGGCTAAACGGCAATGCAGCCACATATTGTTGACATTTGTGCTCGACGAAGGCATATACTGATAACCGATTCTGGCATTGAAGACCCAGAGTACGATTTTAACATCGTTCTCCGGACAAGCTCCATAAGCGCTGTCCAAGAGATCCTCTTTGATGGGGTCTTGAGCCTCTTCGGTAGGGGCACTGTGCTAAGTGAGGTTGATGTAGTAAAATCTACCATTGATGCGGATCACAGCCAGGCGATCACTTATAGGCCTAAAGTCGATGACCTTAGACCTTAACCGCTTTCCCACGACAAATCCGCACCCCAACATGTGCAATCTTTTGTGACAGCTGTAATAGATGTCGCAATCTTTTTTCCTCATCATACCGTTTCCTTTCCAGAGTATTTTCTGGATCGCAGTAATATCCACCTTGTACTGCGTGAGGATTCTTTCCAGTTTATGAGCATCTCCGGGAGTGTACAGAGTTTTGATATTCCAGAAGCATACTCACAAATCCTGTTCCTTATTCGTGCTATGTCGTCTTCGAGTATCCGTCCGTGTATCCAAGGCATTTTGCCCATTCAAATTTGTTTTTTTTTTTACATGGGCGGGTTGTTGACTGGCCACACAACCGGCAGTCTGGTCGGGGTAATGTAGAGCCCCCTTGCCTAGGTCGATAACTGCATATATTTGTTCACCTCTCATCGGTTATTGTAGAGGCTATGTATGTCAACTTGATTCGGGCAATGAAACAGGGATCGTTGGTGGCATCTCGCCAGGTTGAGAGCAATCAACCACTTTACTCTGTATGTCCGAGCCCATGCCCTTCAAAATACGGCTTTATGCAGATTATTATGAGCAACTCTCACAAATTCAATGTATACCTGGGAACCAGAAGAAAAGCCCTAAGGTGTCCTCCTTTCAACAACGCTTGGATAGATTCAGCGCAGCTGAAAAAATGAATCTATTCAACTTCTATGTACGGAATGATGCTTACTTCCGTGGTGAACCTGGGCCTCAACCAACAAGCCTCTCCAGCCGGCCCGATCTTTGGCCAGCCGCTTCCAGTGCCGCACGCCCAGTTGGTTGAGGTCCCCTTCCACCTGTGCGCGCCACCTTAAATGCGGTCGTCCTCTGCTGCGTCGTCAGTCGGGGTTGGAGTCGAAGACTCTTCGGACCGGAGCGTTGATGTCCATTCGCTCTACATGGCCTAGCCATCTTGGACGTTGAATCCGCAGACGTCTAACCAGGCCGATGTTGCTGTACAGCCCGTACAGTTCTTGGTTGAATCTCCTCCTCCACTCTCCGTTTACACAAACGGGACCAAAGATTGCACACAGAATTTTCCACTCGAAACGCCCAAGAGCCTCTTCATCCGCTTTTGATAACGTCCAAGCCTCAGCGCCGTAGAGGAGGACCGGGATGATTAAGGTTTTGTAGAGGGATACCTTAGTTTTTCGAGAGAGGACTCTACTACTCAATTGCCTCTTGAGCCCGAAGAAGCAGCGGTTGGCAAGAGTAATTCTGCGTTTTATCTCAGCGCTGGTGTCGTTGCTGCTTGTCACTATCGAGCCAAGGTAGACGAAGTCCTTAATTACTTCAAAAATATAGATGCCGAAGGTGACGTTCTGACCAAGACGTCGGTGTTGCGCGTCTTTCTTGGATGACAGCATATATTTGGTCTTGTCCCCATTTACCCTTAGACCCACTTTAGCCGCTTCTGCTTCAATGCTTGCGAACGCCTCATTGACGTCTCGTTTTGTCCGTCCAATAACGTCAATGTCATCTGCGTAGGCAAGCATATGTGTAGACTTGAAGTAGATCGCACCTCTTGTATTGGCCGCAGAGTCCTGCACGATCTTTTCAAGTATGATGTTAAAGAAATCACATGACAGTGCGTCAGCCTGTCTAAAACCTTTTTTAACATCAAGTGGGTCGGTTAGTTCACATCCGACCTTAATGGAGCAGCGAGAGTTCTCCATAGTCATCCTGCACAGTCTGATGAGTTTGGCAGGAATGTTAAAATATGACATGGCTCTGTATAGCTCGTCTCTATAAACACTGTCATACGCGGCTTTAAAGTCGACGAAAAGATGGTGCGTGTCGACCTGGAATTCATGGGTCTTCTCCAAGGTCTGCCGTAGTGTAAATATTTGGTCAATCGTGGATTTTCCTGTCCTGAAATCACACTGGTAGGAACCAGATTGTCCACGAACGGCTTCAGGCACTTATACAGTACGGCAGAGAGGATCTTTTACGCGATGTTCAGGAGGCTTATCCCTCTGTAATTGGCGCAGTTATAGGGGTCTCCTTTCTTATGGACCGGGCAAACGATACGATTCATCGGGCATGCGTTCTTCCGACCATATCTTGCAGATGAGTTGGTGCATGTTCCTGACCAGCTCATCGCCAGCTGCTACAGTTCCACGGGGAGTTCGTCTGCTCCAGCAGCTTAAGATTCGATATCGCTATCATAACATCGTCTAGGTCGGGCGGACGGGATTCTCCTTCGTCTTCGTCCATTGTGAATGGTTCACTCTGCCTGACGACGGCATTTTGACTATCATCGCCGTTATACAGTCTACAGAAGTGGTCCTTCCACAATCTCAGCACCGACTGTGACTCCACTACTAGTTGTCCGTGCTCATCCCTGCATGCTCGTTTTACTTTCTGGTTAAGTTTTCGAACGTCGTTCCATCGTTCCATCTCCTCGATCTCGCGCTTCTCGTGCTCCTTCATTTTCCTTCTCAGAAGCGCATGCTCCTCCCTCCCTTTCTGTTCATAGAGCTCGCAGGCAGCCCTCGTCCGTCGATGCAATGTGGCCATGTATGCATTCTGTTTCCCTACATGGGCCTGTATGCATTAATCATCAAACCAGGGGCTTCTCGACGGTGGTGGCTCGAAACCGAGTACATCTGACGCGGCCTCTCTAATGGCGTTTTGACAACGACTCCATTGCTGTTTTATGGTTTCTGCAGATTGCATCGGGACTTGAGAGAGCTTGAGGGAGACTTGATCGGCGAAGTTCCTGGCGGTCCCCTGCGATTGCAGCTTTCCGACGTTAAATTTTGGTGTTCATACTCGACTCCGTTGATTCCGAGAAATTCGCAACCGTACCTTGGCTGCAACAAGGTAATGATCCGAATCGATGTTGGTTCCTCGGAAGGATCGGACATCTAGGATGCTGGAGGAGTGTCTGCCATCGATCGCAATATGATCGATTTGGTTGGTTGTCGATTGATCGAAAGACCGCTAGGTCCCCTTATGGATGTTGAGGTGTGGGAATCGTGTACTTGCTACTACCAGATTATGTCCCGCCATAAAGTCCACAAGCCTTAGTCCGTTTTCTGACGTGGTGTTGTGTAGGCTGTGCTTTCCAATGAACCGTTCAAAGATAGCTTCCTTACCCAGCTTCGCATTGAAATCTCCCAGAACGATTTTGGTGTCATAGCTGGGGCATTGCGCATACGTTCTGCCTAGGAGATCATAGAAGTCGTCTTTATGTGGACACATGTATGTATGTATGTATGTTGGCGTTACAGTCCATGAAGGACCTGAGCCGAGCTTCTCTTTCATTTTCTCATAGGTGAAAGGGACCTACAGTTTATTGCCGGTTCCGAACGGCGAATTTCGAGAAGCTTTTCATGACAATTTTACTACAGGGGGTTTTGTCAGAGCCCCGCTGAGGAGAAACACCGTGAAAAATACGTTCGGTGACATTGTTGTGTCGGGATTCGATCCCGTGTCATTGGCGTCAGAGGCCAACACACTACCCACTGCGCCACGGTGCTCTCACGGTGTGGACACATAGTAAGCTTATATTGCCGAGATTGGCCTTGATGCGGATAGTTATGAGGCGTTCGCTTACATACTGGAAGCTTAAGACTTTTTTCCTGAGTCTGCCTCGAACAACAAATCCGCATTCGAATAAGCGTTGTCTGTTTTCTCTGTAGCAGTTTCCGTAGTAGATATTACAGTTTTTCATCCGCTTTTTGCCTGGCCCATCCCATCGCACTTCTTGGAGCGCGGTAATGTCTGCCTTATAGCAGTCCAAAGACTTGACCAGTTGTTCGGCTGCACCTGGTCTGTTGAGGGACCTAACGTTCCAGGTGCAGAACCGAAATTCATTTCCTTTTTGACGTTTGCGGGGGTAATCCGTCCGTATCCGAGGCTATTGGTTGTCTCTGAACAAAATTTTTGTTTTAAGCGATGGGGATGTTAGCCCTAAGCGCAACCCCCAACCTGGAGGGCCAGGTTCCTCTTTCCTCAGGAATAAGGGGTCGGGTCGCTGCACACATTGGTTCACTACCTGGCGGGTGCCAGAATAGCTATCCAGGGGAGGCAACGCGGAGGCTGTGTGTCCACTTGGATTGAGCAGGGACAGAGATCGAAGCTGGCGTTTGCCAAGTTAAACGCGATCAACTTCTTTGCTCTGCAACTGCCCCATACACAAGTCTAATTGACAGCCGACTTCCTTTGCACAAACTACCAAGAGATTGATTTTGATTGAGTGCTACATCCCATCAAGTCAGTCATGCGCTAAAAACGATTTGCATGTAAATACAAAACTATCATCGAGACATCGATGAATTTTTAAACATCCGCGTGGGCCTCTGCCCAAACAGTGTTGCATATGTGTGTACATCACACAATCAATACATTAAGCGCCACACGACATTTAACGGTCTACGATAGGCTTTTGGGACGCATCATCATGTAAGTAGCAACAGGACGCCGGTCGCAGTACTCCATGGATTCCTAAAAACAGTATGTCATGTCCTCATCAAACCGATGTAATTAGAAGTTCGCGATTTTAGTGTTTGACATTGAAGAATGTACTCGTAATTATGTAATAACGACAGCAATGACTATGATGATAGTGTCATCATCACCCCCCGTCGAATGGGCAAGGCAAGCTTTTATCTCCCAACCACAAGGACACTGCACGACTCGTCCTAACTTAATTTTCCAAATTTGATTGCGAATGATGCGGTGTCCTTTATGTGGGCCGAGATGTGATTATCTCTATTCCGAGGGCAAACATCGCACTGGCAATTATCCTACTTCCTCGAGCAAAGATCTCTGCATCGGGTGGCAGATTGTTGAAATGCAACGCGATGTTTAAGACCCTCTAGCGAATAGAGATTGCTTATTGCTTTCGTCCTTTGCAACTACGTTTTTCCCTTTCCCCAATGAATTCTTCATTCGCGGCACGTATGGAGGGCATTTGATTGTATTCTTACACTTAATCCAAGGTGTGGATAGCTTTAAATCCTTCGCATTCATATTATCAACGCCGATAGCGCCTTTCGGGAGGTACTTTTTCAAATTAACTCGGTCGCGCTAAGATGACGTGATAATACGCTGGCATTTGTATTAATTAGAGACATTGACGTTAGCAGCGCGGAAGAAGCGACAAACCCACGTTCGTCATCGACTCTCCTTTATTCTACATCGTTATTTCTCTGAAACTCGACCTAACAAACTCTTTAGACAATATCCTGTGTACACATGTAAAATTTTGGTTCCATTTAGGCATTTATGAATTGACAGCCGGCATCACTGGATTAGGTGTATTCATGGCATAGCCTAGTTCTTGAAGAGCACGACGGATGTCCTCAAAGACTGATGGGTCCTCTATGGTGGCTGGCAGTACAACCAACTGGTTCTTTGCAAATTCTGCCATTAACTTTCTCATTGTCTTGCCTTGAAATAAAAAATTAAATTGTAATGCCTCTGTATTGGGTGGGTAAGTGCTTTTATTTACCGGAGCGTGTCCTTGGTAAGGCGCTCACGGGAGCCACCAGTCGGAAAGCAGCAATCGGTCCGATAACATCCCGAATGATTTTAATGATTTCTCCACAGGTCTTGGCCCGCGATTTTTTAGTTCCTGTTTGGAGAATTGACTTTATTTATCGATAATATGTAACGCAATAGAACTCACCATCTTTTGGGATATAGAGACATAGCGGGACTTGTCCTTTAGTTGCTTCTGGAACACCAAACACTGCGACATCTGCAACGTCGGGATGACGTAAGACGGCGTCCTCCAAACTTGATGTGGAAATCCTGTGACCGGCTACATTAATGACATCGTCATCGCGAGCTGTCACATACACGTAGCCATTCTCATCGACATAACCAGCGTCCATAGTATCGTAGAAGCCCTAGAAAAGAGGATGGGCAGCATGGGCAATTGGTTGGGCCAATCATTTCATAGGGAACATAATGATACTATCAAAATCGGTCTGCTCTCTGCTAAATAGGTGGGTTTTAGTCGTTATCCGCTTGCATTTAGAATGGCAACCAATATTTACTATTGGGGGCGTAACCTCCTGGTAGCAAGCACGCGATTCGCCCATCTCAACATCCACAAGGGTACCTGGCGGTCTTCTGATCAATCGACCACCAACCAGATTGATCACATTGCGATCGACGCCAGACACTCCTCCTGTATTCTCGACGTACGAACCTTCCGAGGGGCCACACATCGACTCGGATCACTACCTTGTTGTAGCCAAGGTATGAATGGGTAGGACAACGTAAGTTTGACGTCGGAAAGCTACAATCGCAAGAGACTGCCAGAATCTTTGCCGATCGTGTCTCCTCGAAGCTCTCTCAAAATCCGCCCGCAGCAGCACAAACAATAGAACCGGAATGGGCGCCAGAGTGCCGTCAGAGACGCTGCCTCAGAGGTGCTGGGTTTCAAACCGCCACCACCTAGGAACCCCTGGTTCGATGAACAATGCGAACAAGCCCATGCAGCAAAACAAGAGACATATAAAGCCATGCTGCAACGACGAACGAGAGCTGCTCGCGAAATCTATGAGCAGAAGAGAAGAGAGTAGCACACGCTTTTCAGAAGAAAGAAGAGAGAGCACGGAAAGCGTGAGATCGAGGGGATGGAGAGATACTTCCGCAGGAATGACTCCCGTAAGTTTTACAATAAGGTAAAACGAACACGCCATAGCTACAAAGCCAGAGTGGCGGCCTGCAAGGATGAAAATGGAGCACTGGTAGTAGAGTCGAAAGACCACTTCTGCAGACGGTATAACGGCGATGATAGACAAGATACCGCTGTCGGGCAGAACGAGCCATTCGCAATGGACCACGAAGTAACAGAATTCAGTCCACCCGATCTAGACGAAGTCAAAATAGCGATATCAAGACTTGAGTCTAATAAAGCCGCGGGCGCAGACGGCCTGTCTGCTGAGCTTCTTAAGGCGGCTGGAGATGAGCTGGTAAGGTGCATGCAAGGTATGGTCGGAGGAAAGCATGCCCGATGAATGGAATCTCAGCATCGCTTGCCCGGTCCATAAGAAAGGTGACCCCTATAACTGCGCCAACTATAGGGGAATAAGTCTCCTTAACATCGCCTATAAGACCTTCTCTGCCGTATTGTGTGAACGCCAGAAACCGTTTGTGGATAACCTGATCGGCTCTTATCAGTGTGGTTTCAGGCCAGGTAAATCCAAAATAGACCAATGTTTACGCTACGGCGGATTCTGGAGAAGACCCAGGTATACCAAATCGATACTGACCACCTCTTCGTCGATTTCAAGGCTGCATAAGACAGCGTGTATAGAGATGAGCTATACAAAGCCATGTTTAGTTTTAACATCCCTGCTAAGCTCGTCCGACTGTGCAGGATGACAATGGAGAATTCTCGCTGCTCCATTAAGGTCGGTAATGAGCAAACCGAGACCTTTGATGTTAAAAAAGGATTTAGGCAAAGTGACGCGCTGTCATGCAACTTTTTCAACATCGTGCTTAAAAGGATCGTGCAAGAGTCACTGGCCAACACAAGAGGCACGATTTATTTCAAGTCTACGCAATTGCTTGCGCACGCCGACGACATTGACGTGACTGGACGGACACAGCGAGACGTCAATGAGGCCTTTGTAAGCATTGAGGTAGAAGCGGCTAAGATGGGTCTCAAGGTTAATGAGGGTAAAACCAAGTATCTGCTTTCATCTAAAAGAGACGGACAACACCGACGCATTAGCCAGAACGTCACCATGGGCGGATATAACTTTGAAGTGGTCAAGGAATTCGTCTACCTTGGCTCACTGATGACCAGCGACAACAACACCAGCGCTGAGATAAAACGCAGAATCACTAATGCCAACCGCTGTTTCTTTGGGCTCAAGAGGCAATTGAGAAGTAAAGCCCTCTCTCGGAAAACCAAGGTGACACTATATAAGACCTTAATCATTCCAGTCCTCCTTTACGGCGCAGAGGCTTGGACCTTAACAAAAGCGGATGAAGATGCCCTTGGTCGTTTCGAGAGGAAAATTCTGCGTACTATCTACGGTCCCGTTTGTTCAAACGGTGTATGGAGGAGAAGATATAACGAAGAACCGTACGGGTTGTAAAGCGACATCGGCCGCCTGGTACGACGTCTACGAATACAGCGTCTAAGGTGGCTAGGCCATGTAGAGCGCATGGAAAATACAGCTCCGACCCAAAGAGTCTTCGAATCCACTCCGGAAGGAAGGCGCGGCAGAGGACGGCTGCATCATCGGTGGCGCACGCAGGTGGAAGGGGACCTTAACCAACTGGGCGTGCGGTGCTGGAAACAGCTGGCCAAAGACCGTGCCTAATTTGGAAGAATTTCGACCAATCGACTTGACTATATCGCTGCCTTAGACGGTAAGATCTGGTAGCTGACTGGAGCTATTAACGTTGACAGTTTACTTAAGATTTCTTATAAGGTGCGAACCGTCTCCGCGACATCCAATCTGTGCCAAGTCTGCTCCGGGATGCGACGTTACCAGCTTGGAATCCTCGATCTCTCCGAAATGAGATGAATGGGTCAAGGCGACTTCAAAACGCAGACACGCTAGTACCTCGTCTATAACGGCTATGACACCTACCGCAGAAACGAAGTTGGTATTTTGCTAGCTCCGGCCGCGAAGAACTTGCTACTGGAGTTCAATCCACTCTCGGACACGATCATTTCGATAAGGCTCAAGATGCGCAAAACCGCCATCATCCAGTGCTATGCTCCGACAGAACAGAACGTTGACGAACACAAAGGCATTTTCTACGACCAACTTAAGGAATGTCTGATGTCCTCTCCGAAAATCGACGTACAAATCGTGATGGGCGATTTCAATGCCAATGTAGGCAAAAGCGACTACCTGCGGGCCTTTATCGGCCTCCACAGCTTGCATGACGAGGGCACCGGCAATGAGGACCGTCATACCGATCTCTGCGCTGCGAAGCACCTGTTTAACGGCGCAACCAGATTCCCTCACAAGGATATTCACAAAAATATACGGCAATCCCCAGATAGAGCAATTAGAAACCAGATCGACTACATTCTGATCAGTAGAAGATTCCTCAGCTCTCTACATGACGTGAAAACTATACGAGGAGCTAATGACCATTAACTACTACTTGGAATCGCGAAGCTCCATTTTAAGAAGTCCTACCACAACACTAAATTGAGGAATCGCTACGTCATCTATCGTCTACAGAACTCGGAGAATGTCCAGTCTTTGCAATCCAAAACTGAGCTGTCTTGGGACGACTTGGTGAGCAAGCTGAGGACAAACGCGGAGGAAACACTAGGTTTCCAAAAACACCACTACAAGCAATGGATTACAGATGAAATCTGGAACCAAATTGAGATCAAGAGTAAGCTTAAAGGACAACTATACCTAGCACGCTCACGAGAGGAGGGAAAACAGGCACAGGAGGCGTATAACGCAGCTGAAAATGGTTAAACAGATGGCACGAAAGGACAGGAGTAACTTCTACCGGGACATTGCTAAGGAAGCGGAGGTAGCAACTTTCCAGGCATCTATGCTGCCACACGCAAGCTGTGTGGCAATAAATCAATACTCACGTCACCTCTGAAGGACAAACATCGGACGTTCTTGGCTTCAGAACAACAACAACTATATCGATGGAAGGAATTCTTCTTTGAATCCCCTCTGACTGAATAAGAGTACATCTCGTTTCCACCTTTAGTTCGCATAAATTACAGGAAAGGAAATCACCCGAGATTGAGCTTACCATTCGCAAGCTCAAAAGCTGCAAAAATCCCGGCTCGGACAACCTGCCAGTGGAACTTTTCAAGGTGATAGCAGCAGACATGGCGCCGATCCTGTACCCGATCATCCACGCAGCATGGACTAAACGCCGAATCCTTGACAGCTGGAAGGAAAGTGTCATTGTCACCATTCCCACAAAAAGGAAACTTGAGCGAGTGCAAAAACTGGAGAGACATCTCACTCCTGAATGCTATCCAGACGCTATTCGCCTCATTCGCTTATGGATTAATCATATCAACACAATTCGGATGGTCATTGGACAATCGGTTTAATGGAACTCCTCCATCTTTCTGCTATTCGTTGACTTCGAGAGAGCTCTTAAATGTTCCGACGAGAAGTCATCTGGAACGCCCTGGAGAACATTGGAATACCGCCATTCATCAACGACCTCATCCAGGAGCTCTTCTTGCAAGGTGTGCTTTTACCTGCTATCTAACACCTCAGGCGGCATCTAGGAAAAATTACACGCGTTGGACCTCAACGCCAGAAGAGCTGGAATGAAAATCAATGAGAGGCACCTCTACTGCTAGACGGAAAACTAATCGAGAATGTCATCCAATTCTGCTACCTCATCAGCATTTTGTACAAAGTTGGAGGCGCAGAAACTGATGTCTTGTTTCATATAGATAAGGCGCGCCAGGTTTACTACTCGCTTGGTAATGTCTGGAGGTCCAACCAGCTCTTCACTCCTCTCAGGCTTCGGATATCCAATTCCAACGTAAATTCCGTACTGCCTTACCGATGCGGAACTTGGAAGATAACCACCATCACTGTTTGAAAGGATGGCCCTTACCTGGACGCCAAAGGGGTGAGTAGTCGAGGTCGTCCACGGTTAACTTGTAGGCGGACCGTGGAGAAGGAGTATCGTCATGCTGGCAAATTCTGGTGGAAAGTGACTAGGCTGGCCCAAAACGGAATCGTTTGCAGAGTCCCTGTTCCATAGCAGCTGCGCCATGGCGCAATAGTTAGTGTGTTGGACTTTGACGAACGATGAGCGAATTCATCAGAGCTAAGACGCGATAAAGTGTAAGATCCACGGGGCTATTTTGAAACGTTTGAAACGAGAGGACGACGAAAGACTGCTAAGAGGAGTTGGAGGTGTTTTTAATGCGTCCACCATATAGCCCAGACACAACTTCCTCGAATTTTCAATCACAAAAACATTCTTACCGGATATTTCTGGAAATACGTCTTCTTAAACAACTCGTCATTCCTGTAAAGGGTTGACATATTCCCCGGAGGAAGTGGAAGCTTGACGACAACCCTTCCCAATTTATACGGCTCGCATTCAGTTCCATCTGGCTGGAGAACCCGCACTAAAATGTAAGTCGAGCATTTAATAAAATAACTAAAAACCACTCTTCTCAGCAATAAGGCACTTACCATCGTACCCCACAAAGGGTAATCCTGTCGTATACCGCGGTGGGTTGAGATTTTGTCCGAATTCAAGACATGTTGCAGTAATTACCGAACCCGTCTCGGTCTGCCACCAATTGTTCAAAACCGGAACCTTAAAAATATTCTCCATCCAAATCTTCGTCTCGATATCACAATGCTCGCCGGCTATAAATATCGCCTTCAAGGACTTTAAGCTATACCTTCGGCCATACTTTATTTCCGGATCAACCCGACGAATTACACGAAACGCTGTCGGCACCGATAACACCACATTCACCTTGTGCTGATCGATTAACCTAAAGTATTGACCAGGATCTGGTGTACGATCTGGTTTACCTTCATACATGATACAAGTAACGCCACCGATTAGGGGGCCATAACAGATGTATGAGTGTCCAACAACCCATCCAAGATCTGAGGCCGCCCAGCATACATCTCCCGGATTCAAACAGTAGACTTTCTTCATCGTGTACATGAGCATCGCTAGATGCCCGCCGACAGGACGCTGAACGCCCTTCGGCTTACCAGTGGTACCGGACGTGTAAAGTATGTATAGAGGATCATTAGCTTCAACAGGGACGCAATCAATAGGATCTGCTAAGCTCTGCACCGTTGTCCAGAGGAAATCGGTCTTACTGTCTATAACCGAGTAGAGAATGTTATCTCTCTGAAAGACAATGTTGCATAGTGGCTTCCAGGAAGACAATTCAACAGCTTTATGCAGAATGTCCAGGTATGGAATCACTTTTCCCGGCTCCAGACCACAATTTGAGGTGATGATTAGCTTTGGTTCAGCATGCTCAATGCGAGCTGATAATTCCGTTGCGGCAAAACCTAATCAATCGATGGATTAGAACCTTTGTACTAAATATATGCATTTAGCGCAGACTTACCTCCAAAAACCACTGAGTGAATAGCACCAAGACGAGCTGTGGCCAGCATGGCAATTATTGCCTCGGGAATCAGAGGCATGTAAATCACAACTCGATCGCCTTTTCCGACGCCCAATTTATGCATTCCTCCAGCTAATAACGAAATCTGAAATGGGCGTGTCGGTTAAATCGGCTCCTTGAAACTAGAAACACCTTACTTCATCATACAATTCCTGGAACGTCACTTTCCGAATGGTGTTTGTCATTGGACTGTCATGAATCAGGGCTACCTGATTTCCCCGACCATTGGCCAAATGTCGATCTACGGCGTTATAGCATGCATTCAGGTAACCGCCCACGTACCATTTGGTGAACGGCGAATTACTATCATCTAGTACCCTGTCCCACTTGCGATCCCAATTCAAGCTCTCGCCTATTTCGCCCCAGAATTCTTCTGGATTGTCGAGAGATTGGTTGTAACTGTCCAGAAAGATGGGATCATGTATATTCGGGAGCCGCGAGGAAGCTGAAAAGAGAAAGATTTTTTTTAAATAATTTGGGCGCACTCAAGGTCTAATAACCTTATTATGTCGGTGACACAGAGCGGGCAGAAGGTAGAAAGGAAGAGGGATAGAAGAGATGCCGATGGACATTGATATTAAATGCTTGCATGTTGCATTGAGGGGGGAAACCGAATCTGGCAGGGAGTTCCAGATTCGTGTGGTTCGGTTAATGAAAGATTCTCTATATTTGACGGTACGTCCGAAAGCGGGCTTCAGAGTATATTGGTGGGCAATCCTAGAGAGACGTGTATTGCGGGAGGAATGTTGAAGGGGCGGAATGCAACCGGCTATTTCATCAGAGCATTTTTGGTGGAAGTAACGATAAAAAGCTTTGAACCCTACAAGTCTCCAGGACCGGATGGGATAATACCAGCAGAGCACCAGCTGGTAGCAGATCTCATCCTTCCCTGGCTTGTGGTAATATACAAGAGTTGCCTCTCCCTGTCCTATATCCCCAGCAAGTGGAAGGAAACCAAAGTCATTTTCATACCCAAGGCAGGCAAAAGCTCCCACACAAGAAAGCAACCACTGCCATCTACAGCTGTAAGAAAGTGGTGGGCAGAAGGTGGGGTTTCCAACCAAGCATTACGCACTGGCTCTACACAGCAGTCATAAGGCCCATCCTCCTATATGGCATCGTAGTCTGGTGGACTGCTCTGGACAAGACAGTCTACCGAAACCTTTTGGGGAAGGTACAAAGATCGGCCTGTTTATATATAAGCGGAGCGATCAGATCAACCCCCACGGAGGCCCTAAATATCTTATTACATTTTCCACCGTTGGACCTCTTCAGCAAGCAAGTTGCTGCCTGCGCGGCCCTACGAATTAGGGGCATAGGAAAATGGCCCACAATACAAAAAGGACATACTACAATTCTTAAGCTCTTCAAAGTACCCTTGGACACAAACTACATCATCCCGCAGAATGTGTTCACTAGGAACTTCGAAGTTGCCTTTCCATACAGCGATGAATGGGCTGAAGGAAAAGTTATACCAAAGGACTCGATCTCCCTCTATACCGATGGCTCCAAGATGGAGTCGGGCGTAGGTAGTGGAGTCTTCTCCAAGGAACTTAACCTCAACCTATCATTCAGACTCCCAAATCACTGCAGTGAGGCCCTTGCATGGCTCAGGATCAACGTAATATCCGCTAAGGATATTATCATTTGCACGGATAGGCAAGCTGCGATAAAATCCTTGGCCGCGGTATCACACAAATCAAAGACATCCCTAAACTGTCGCCTATCTCTAGACGAGATGGCTGAAAAGTTCAACATTAAAGTATTGTGGGTTCCCGGGCATAGAGATATTCCAGAAAACTGCGCGGCCGACGAACTCGATAACTACGGTAAAGCACATGATAAAACTTCGAACCATAGAGGCGACCAACCTCCAATGGAATGCAAGTAATATCGGCTTTATCACTAAGCAAATCTGGCCTATGTTAAACCTAGGACGAACAAGGGACCTAGTAGCAACCAAAAGGGCTACTTTGAGCACTCGAGTGGGTGTCATTACAGGTCACTTCATCATCGGAAAACACGCCGCCAGACTAGGGCTGCCCTCCAATGACTTTTCCGCGGCTGCATGGACAAGGAGGAAGAGGAATCAATACATCACCTTCTCTGCTCATGCCCCTCTTTTGCGAACCGAAGGAGGATCTTCCTCGGCGCGACCTTTTATGAAAATCTAAGTGAGCTAGCAATCCTAAAAATAGCTCAACTCCATCGCTTCTTCAGAAGCACCGGCTGGTTCTCAGGTAGCGACACCGGCCTACGTGTGGCTTATGCCAACCACTTGTACCTAACCTAACGATAAAACAGGGAGACGCAGGTAACATTCCTGCGGTGTTCCAGCGAGTCTAATGTTTTGGTAATGCTGGAGTCAGCTATCAGTTTTATCGCGCGTTTTTGTATTCTGTCTAGTTGGTGCAATGAGGTCTTGGAAGCAGCGGACCAGACACGAGCGTTAAACTCTAATTTGGGGCGAATTAACGCCTTATAGATTGTAGCCAGGTCTAAGGGTGAGAAAAATTTCTTGCATCTGCATAAGAAGCCTAAGCATTTCGCAGCATTCTTGGCGACACTGAATATGTGGTCGCTCCAATTAAGATTGTAAGCAACACACAAACCCAGGATGGAAAGCTTTTCGGTTTCTGAGGTGCAAGTGCCATTCATGGATAATGGCTGCGGGTTAGTTAGACGCTTTAACGACAAGAGACAGCATTGTGTTTTGGATGCATTAAATTCCATTCATTGTTTGGATGATGCTGTCGCTCACTATCTACAACCGAAGTGCGGGGTCGTAAACTGGTGAACGAATATGAGAAGCTGAGGGTACTGTCGTCAGCGAAGGAGTGAATTGGATTAGAAGTAACAGACAAGAGATCATTTATAAAAATAAGAAAGAGTGTCGGAGACAAAACGGAGCCCTGGGGAACACCAGCATTTACAAAGTGAGTATCAGACTTGAATCCGTCCAAAACAACTTGAATTTAACGATTCGAAAGGTAGCTTCTAATCCATTGAAGAAGAGACTCATCGATCCCAAAAGCACGCCTTTTCGACAAAAGGGCTTCATGCCAAACCCTGTCAAATGCTTTCGAAATATCCAGTGCAACAATTTTGCTTTCACCTGCTTGGTGAAGCGAGTAATTCCACTTTTCAGCGAGATATGCCATCATATCACCAATGGATCTGTTGCTGCGGAAACCGTATTGGCCGTCATTGAGGAGTTTCCGTGATTCATGATATTTCATAAGCTGACGGTTAGTCAGCGTTTCCATGACCTTGGAAAGAAGGACGTTAGTGCAATGGATTGGTAGTTGGAGGGAGAAGATGATTCGCCTTTTTTGGGTAAAGGCTGGACAAATGCGGTTTTCCACCTACTCGGAAAGAGCCCAGAGGAGTAGGAAAGATGAAAAAGCTTACGCAGTGGTTTTGCCAGCGTAGAAGAACACCTCTTCAGAACTATTGGGGCAATACCATCTGGACCAGTGGATTTGTGTATGTCGAGGTCCTTAAGGACCCTTGCGACTGTACGAGTGCGGAAGTGGATTATGGAATTGACGCACTCTAGTACAGGCGGAGACAAAGTACAAGCTGGGAGCTGAGAACTGGTTGCGAAATATACAGCAAGTAGGTGAGCTTTGTCTAAAGGGGTGACAGCTGGAATGTCATTGTGGACGAGCGTCGGTCTAGACGACGTAGTTGAGTTTTTTACGTTTTTTACAAATGACCAGAAACTTTTGCTACCTTTGGGACATTGAAGGATTTAAGTGGGTGTTGCAGTCATTTCTGGCTCGTATGTACTTTTTTCGGTTTTCCTCAGAACTCTTTGCCTTGTAGGCCCGAAAACTTAGCTCCCTGAGCCTAATAGCCTCTTTGCAGCTCAAGTCAAACCACGTATTATCCTTAAGCCTGGTGCTTTTAATCTTGCTGGGAATAAAATTTGCCATGCCGATTCGGATAATATTTGCGATAATATCAGTTGCGGCGTCCACGTTGTTGTCGAGGAAGCACAACGACCAGTTAAAGGTCCGAAAGAAGTTGTTAAGGTCGCACCAGTTGGCTTTCTCGTATAGCCATAGTGTTCTCTTAGGAGCTTTTTCTTCAACTGGATGGTGGGAGTTCGAGAATTTTGCTGATATCACGCAGTGGTCAGACGAGCTTAGGGGCGACAATACATCGATCGTGTATTTGTCAGGCTGAAAGGTAAGAAACAAGTCCAGTGTGTTGGCGGTATGACCAGCAACATCGGGGATACGTGATGGCTCATTCACAAGTTGAGTTAAGTGATTTAACTCGGCAAAAATGTCGACATACCTGCCTTCGGGTGTTGTCTGTCCAGAATGTCGAAGCCACTGAGAATTGTGTACATTGAAATCGCCCGCTAAAACGATTTCAATGCGAGGGAACAGGGAAACAATTCTTTGGATGGAATCAGACATAACCACAATGTTTCGATGAAATCGATTAGGAACTTAAAAAAGTTCGGAAAAACGTGGGACTCCACAAAAAAAAAAAATCTGATGTAGAAGGAATACAAACAGAATGTCCACTTAGTTGGATATTCCTCACTTTCACTTCACTTCTTTAACTATTTATGGCTTCCTGCCGAATACGAAAACAAATTTAAGCCAAAAAACTTTTTTGTCAAGGCGTAATCATTTAACATCTATAAAGTGACTTGGTAGCCTCCTGTATAATTAATGGTCAACTAAATAGATCACGTTGCCATCGACACCAGACACATTCAAAGCGTCTTGCATGAGCAGATCAAGCAGATCTATCAAAATTTGACTTCGGGAAACAATAGTAGCAAGAGATCACCACGATCTTAGCCGTAGCCATTGATAAAGACCTCAAGACATATATGTATACCTATAAACGAGGATGCGATTTAAAGTAAAAAATGTGGTCTAGGTGCGACCCGCAAGGCCCACACGATAACTTTCCAGTGGAAAAAATGAAAACACCCATTTAATTTCGTTTTTAGCCCCCGACGCAAAAAGAGAGGTGTTATAAGTTTGAGGTCTCTGTGTGTCTGTCTGTGACATTGTAACTCCTGAACGAATGGACTGATCATGATGCCTTTTCTTCGTGATATGAATATGAACTCTCGCAATTCGGGTAGTTCCACTTATGAGCCAAAACCTTTGCTAAATATTTTGTGCAATCAAAAAAAGGGATTTAACATCTGCCACATAAATGCACAAAGCATAAAAAATAAAATTGATGACCTGCGTCTTCTGTTAGACGGTAGCAAGGTCGATGTCATGTGCTTATCGGAAACATGGCTAAAGCCAGAAATGTGTTCAGACTTATTTAATGTTAGCGGTTACAAATTGGTGCGTGCGGACAGGGAGGGGAAAATGGGTAGAGGCGTAGGCGTGTACATAAAAAGCAAGCGACGTTACTTCATCTTCTTCGTAATGGGCGCTACAGTTCGGGGTGAACCTGGGCCTTAACCAACGTGCCCCTCCAACTAGCACGATCTTTTGCTAGCCTTTCCATTGCCGCACACCCAGTTGGCTGAGGTCCCCTTCCACCTGTGTGCGCCATCGTAAGTGCGGCCGTCCTCTGCTTCTTCGACCCTCGGGGTTGGATTCAAAGACTCTCCGGGCTCTCTCCGTAGACGCCTGACTAGACTCATGTCGCTGTACAGCCCGTAAAGTTCGTGGTTGAATCATTTCCTCCATCCCCCGTCTGCGTTTATAGGCCCGTAAATCATGCACAAAATCTTTCTCTCGAACCGACCAAGAGCCTCCTCATCCGCTTTTGATAGTGTCCATGCATCTGCGCCGTACAACAGGACCGCGATGATGAGGGTCTTATATAGAGTCAACTTTGTCATTCGGGAGAGGGCTATATTACTCAGTTGCCTCCTGAGCCTAAAGAAACAGCGATTGGCAAGAGTGAATCTACGTCTGATTTCGGAACTAATGTCATTGTTCCAGGTCACTGCGGAGCCAAGGTAGGCGAAGTCCCTAACTACCTCGAACTTATATCTGCCAATACAAACGTTCTGGCCAAGACGTCGGTGGTGAGCGTCCTTTTTTGATGGCAACATATATTTGGTTATGCCTCGTTTACCGCCAGACCAACTTTCGCCGCCTCGTTCTCAATACTCGCAAACTCCTCATTGACATCTCGCTGTGATCTACCTATTATGTCAATATCGTCGGCGTATGCATGGAGTTGCGAGGATTCGAAATAGATTGTGCCTCTTGTATTGGCCAGTGATTTTTGCACAATCATTTCCAATATGATGTTGAAGAAATCACACGACAGCGCATCGCCCTGCCTAAATCCTTTTTTGACATCAAAACTATTCGGAGGGAGCAGCGAGCATTATATAAAGTCATCCTGCATAGACTGACGAGTTTTGCAGGTATGTCAAAGGTAGACATAGCGTTGTATGCGGCTTTGAAGTCGTGGTGGTGAGTGTAGACTTGAAATTCATTGGGTTTTTCCAGGATCTGCTGTAGTGTGAAGATCTGGTCGATGGTGGGCTTTCCTGGCCTGAATCCGCACGGATAAGGGCCTATCAGCTTATTTACAAAAGGCCCCAGGCGTTCACATAAAACGGCCTAGAAGATTTTGTAGGCGATGTTAAGGTGACTTATTCCTCTATAGTTGGCGCAATTAGAGGGGTCTCCTTTCATGTGGATCGGGCATACGATGCTGAGACTCCATTCGTCGCGCATGCTTTCCTCTGACCATATACTACAGATGAACTGGTGCATGCTCCTAACCAGGCCATCCCCAGCTGCCTTGAAGAGCTCAGCAGACAGTCCGTTTGCGCCAGCAGCTTTATTCGACTTGAGCTGCGATATGGCAATCTTAACTTCGTCGAGGTCAGGGGGACGGAATTGTCTGCGGTCTTCGTCCATTAGAAATGGATCATTCTGCCTGACAATGGTATACTGACTAACATCGCCGTTATACAGTCTGCAGAAGTGGTTTTTCCATATTCTCAGCATCGACTGCGATTCTCCTACTAGGTGTCCGATTTCATCTGTTGATAAATCTTTCGAACGTCACGCCTGCAGTAACACCTCTCCAAATCCTCAATCGCGCAATTTTCGTGCTCTATCTTCTTTCTCTTGAGAAGCTTATGCTCTTCCCTTCTTTTTAACTCGTAGAGCTCACGAGCTGCTCTTGTTCTTTTATGCAGCGAACCCCTATATTCAGATGTTTCTTCGTGGTGAAACCCAAAACTTCAGATGCAGAGCTTTTCAGGGCTTGTTTGCAAAGGCTCCACTGCTGTTCTATTGATAGCGTGGAGGATTGAGGTGTATTGGAGGGCTTAAGGGAGGCGCGGTCGGTAAAAGCACGAGCGGTTTCTGGCGACAGTAGCTTTCCGACGTCACTACTTTGTATTCTTAATCTACCACGCTGCGTTCGTGATATCCGTAAGCGAATCTTGGCTACTACAAGATAGTGATCCGAGTCGATGTTGGCCCCTCGGAAAGTTCGAAAATCAAGAATAGTGGAGGAGTGTCTGACGTCGATCGCGATGTGATCAATCTGGTTGGTAGTCAATTGATCAAAGGACCGCCAGGTGCCTTTGTGTATATCGAGGCGCGGGAAGCGCGTACTGGCTGGAAGGAGATTTCGCCCCGTAGCAAGATCAGTCAGCCTGTGTCCGCTATCGGAGGTGATGTCGTGTAGGCCATGTTTGCCGATGACTCGTTCAAAGATGCTTTCCCTACCCAGCTTAGCATTGAAGTCTCCTAGTATAATGTTGATGTCATATCTAGGACATTGGGCATACGCATACGTTCTGTCTAGGAGACCGTAGAACTCATCTTTGGCGGAGTCATCCTTGTCTTCCGTGGGGGGCGTGCTCGCATTTCAGGCTGATGTTAAAAAATTTAGCCAACCGAATACATTCAAATAATTACTCCGATTTATTGGTTTTTATAATCTTATGCAGCAGAAGCAAGGAGCGATGTTTTAATAGTGAGGTAAGTGAACCACCTGCAATTTGTTTGGTAAACTCAGAAACGTGCTCATGTCGTTGATGTATCTCGCACAGCTGTTATACGCCACGTTAAGTTTTCTCTCTGATTTGTGGTCCATATTGGAGAAAAGCTCGCAACCATATAAAATAATCGGGAGAATAAATTATGTTACGAGTCTATGCTTCACATTTGTGGGGAGGTAGCTTGGAGTTGGAGTTAAACATCTGAGAGCGCCATATACCTTGGATACCTCCACCAGATTTTTGATGTTATTGACGTAATCAACACGTTACGACCCCTATTTAGAATCAACGCTTTTGTTTTTGAAGCGTTCATTCTTAGCATATTGATTGTCGACCAATGATATACTTGATTGAGTTAATTTGATATTGAGTTAATTGCCGAGGTACAACATGGTTTGGGAAACATCGAGAACGTTGCACGCCATGAAACACTTATGTATATCATTCATATAGCATGAAAATAGTAGGGGACCTAACACAGACCCTTGAGGTACACCAGACTTGACGAAAAGACGTGTAGAACGTTTATTATTTTGATACACGAACTGTGACCGATTCGATAGATAGGAAGACATAAGATGACATAAAGACCCACAACAATAAAATTGGTCTTGCAACTTTTCTATAAGTATTTCATGATTCATACAGTCGAACGCTTTAGAAAAATCTAAACACGCTATCAACCCCACCATATCATTGTCCATATCCATGCGAATATCTTCCCACACCTTAGGTAATGCTGTTGTGCTTACTGCAAAATTTAGTGATAAGTTTGTTTCTGTCCAGATGCTGTTTTAGTTGCCTACACATTAAACTTTTGAAAACTTTACTTGAGTATGGGAGAATGGCTATTGGACGAAACTCGGTAACGTTAGGAGATGACGATTTTGGCAACTTTCCAGCCTTCCGGGAAGGTGGAAGTAATAATGACGGTGTTCATTATGTGTGTGAGTTGGTGCAGAATGCATGGAAGGAGTGTTTTGATGACGATGGGATGAATTTTATCCGAGCCCATAGCTTTTGATTTAATTTTTAGGACAGCGAATCCCACATCCATCTCATGAACACCTGAAAGTGAGAATGTGTTTCGGTTATTATGTGTATAGGAAAATGGAGTGGTGTTTCGACTACAACTGTTCAAGATCTAAGTTGTTGCGGGGCTGTAGGTCTATTGGATGCAGATTCCTATTCCACGCACATTTTTCCAGAAAGCAGTACTTGAATGGCTATTTGAAAATATTTCAAAATAGTAACGTCGCACCTGGCGGTCTTTTGATCAATCGACTACCAACCAGATTGATCACATCGCGATCGACGTCAGACACTCCTCCACTATTCTTGATGTTCGAACTTTCCGAGGGGCCAACATCGACTCGGACCACTATCTTGTAATAGCCAAGATGCGCTTACGGATATCACGAACGCAACGGAGTAGAGTAGGAATACAGAGTTATGACGTCGGAAAGCTACTATCGCCAGGAACCGGTCGTGCTTTTACCGATAGCGTCTCCCTTTAGCTCTTCAATACACCTCAATCCTCCACGCTATCAATAGAACAGCAGTGGAGCCTTTGCAATCAAGCCCTGAAAAGCTCTGCATCTAAAGTTTTGGGTTTCAAGGCTCCACCACGAAGAAACACCTGGTTCGATGACGAGTGCAGGAGGATTCACACATCGAAGCAGGATGCATATAAGGCCTCGCTGCATAAAAGAAAAATAACAGCTCGTGAGCTCTACGAGTTAAAAAGAAGGGAGGAGCATAAGCTTCTTAGAAGAAAGAGGAAAGAGCACGAGAAGCGCGCGACTGAGGATTTGGAGAGGTGTTACTGCAGGCGTGACGTTCGAAAGTTCTATCAACAGATAAAACAGATGCCAAGGTTACAAAGCCAGAACGGAAGCCTGGAAGGATGAGATCGGACACCTAGTAGTAGAACCGCAGTCGATGCTGAGAATATGGAAAAACCACTTCCGCAGACTGTATAACAGCGATGTTAGTCAATATACCGCTATCAGGCAGAATGAACCATTTCTAATCGACGGAGACCGCAGAGAATTCTGTCCCCCTGACTTCGACGAAGGTAAGATTGCCATATCGAAGCTCAAGTCGAATAAAGCTGCTGGCGCAAACGGACTGTCTGCTGGGCTCTTCAAGGCAGCTGGGAATGTCCTGGTTAGGAGCATGCACCAGCTCATCTGTAAGATATGGTCAGAGGAAAGCATGTGCGACGAATGGAGTCTCAGCATCGTATGCCCGATCCCTATGAAAGGAGACCCCTCTAATTGCGCCAACTATAGAGGAATAAGTCTTCTTAACATAGCCTACAAAATCTTCTCTGCCGTTTTATGTGAACGCCTGAAGCCTTTTGTAAATAAGCTGATAGGCCCCTATCCGTGCGGATTCAGGCCTGGGAAGCCCACCATCGACCAAATCTTCACACTACAGCAGATCCTGGAAAAACCCAATGAACTTCAAGTATACACTCACCACCTATTTGTCGACTTCAAAGCCGCATACGACAGCGTAATTAGAGACGAGCTTTAAAGCGCTATGTCTACCTTTGACATGCCTGCTAAACTCGACAGACTATGCAGGATGACATTGGAGAATGCTCGTTGCTCCATCCGGATAGTTTTGATGTCAAAAAAGGATTTAGGCAGGGCGATGCGCTGTCGTGTGATTTCTTTAACATCGTATTGGAAATGATTGTGCAAAAATCACTGGCCAATACAAGAGGCACAGTCTATTTCAAATCTTCGCAACTCCCTGCGTACGCCGACGATATTGACATAATTAGTAGATCACAGCGTTTGCGAGTATTGAGTTCGAGGCGGCGAAAGTTGGTCTGGCGGTAAACGAGGGCATAACCAAATATGTGCTGTCGTCAAAAAAGGACGCTCACCACCGACGTCTTGGCTAGAACGTTTGTATTCTTCTTTGGTGGCGTTACAGCCCATGAAGGACCAGAGCCAAGCTTCCCTTCAATCACCCATGTTGTGTGTGATTCTATTTTTCACACAGGTGAAAGGGACCTAGAGTTTAATGCCGATTCCGAACGGCGTGAGTCGAGAAGCCTTTTCCAGGCAAGTTATACTACGGAGGGTTATGCCAGTACGTCGCGAAATAAGCATTCGACGCCGTTGGTGTTATCGGGATCCGAACTCGCTCATCGTGCGTCAGAGTTCAACACACTAACTACTGCGCCACGGCGCCCAACGTTTGTATTGGCAGCTATAAATTCGAGGTAGTTAAGGACTTCGTCTACCTTGGCTCCGCAGTGACCTGGAACAACGACATCAGTTCCGAAATCAAACGCAGAATCACTCTTGCCTATCGCTGTTTCTTTTGGCTCAGGAGGCAACTGAGTAATAGAGCCCTCTCCCGAACGAAAAAGTTGGCTCTATATAAGACCCTTATCATCCCGGTCCTGTTGTACGGCGCAGAAGCATGGACACTATCAAAAGCGGATGAGGAGGCCCTTGGTCGGTTCGAGAGAAAGATTTTGCGCGTGATTTTCGGGCCTATAAACGCAGACGGGGGATGGAGGAGATGATTCAAACACGAACTTTACGGGTTGTACAGCGACATGAGCCTAGTCAGGCGTCTACGGATTCAACGTCTAAGATGGCTGGGCCATGTAGAGCAAATGGACACCACAACTCCAGCCCGGAGAGGACGAAGAAGCAGAGGACGGCCGCACTTAAGATGGCGCACACCGGTGGAAGGAGACCTCAGCCAACTGGGCGTGCGGCAATGGAAAAGGTTTGCAAAAGATTGTGCTAGTTGGAGGGTCATGTTGGTTGAGGCCCGAACTGTAGCGCCCATTAAGAAGAAGATTTTGAGCCAAGTCTTTGATTTTGAAAAAAACTGCTTAAAAAAACTGGAGAAGTGGCAATAAGATTGCAGAAGAAGTATAATCGTATGTAAGTGACTGAGAGAGGAGTAGGCCTCATCATTCTGTAGTCAAAATCTAAGCCTTTAGTGTCGAATAAGTAAATTCATAGTCTTCATGTATACATAGTAGTATACATGTGCATGTGCGCGCAACTCTTATATTTTTTCCTTTAAATTATTAAATAAAAGCTTCAAGGTTAATGAAAAAAGGAATCAAACCCGAATACCCGAATAATGAATAATTATTAACTGCAGTCCACGTAAATTGACCCTAAAATTTCTATTTCATTGTGGTCGTTCAACTCGTATAATTACGATTTAATTTATTTCGGCTCGAAAGAATAATCGTTATCGATCACCCAAACCATTGTTTTGGTTTTTCTTTCTGTCAGTAAGTAAAACAAGGCTTTAGAGGTGTAGTAGGGACGCTTGGCAGTCCAATGAAGCCAATAAAAGTGTTTAAGTATTATTTGGATATTTTGATTAGATTCAGAGAGTATCATCTGAAAACAAGGGCTAGACACTATTTAAACACTTTGCACACTGTTCATTGGCCAACTTCCAATTTTCGTTGAGAGGTCACCTAGTCAGGACAAAAGGATATGATGAAATCCCTTTATAATTCTTAGAATGATCTTTTACATTTAACCGATGGTTTTGTTGAATGCATGTGAATAAAGAGTGCAAATAGAATCCTTTTTTCATGGGCATTCGTTTTTTTTTTTTTTTTATAAATTCACATCTAATAAGGAAAGGAAAAAGAGTAAAGTACCTCCTAAGCCATAGATACTTGTTAGAGGATATAAGATTGATATTGAAAAGCACTTGAATAGGATTTGAATACATACTTCGAATTAAATAGAAAAAGAAAACCAAAAAGGTATTTGTAAGAATGTGCTTACTACTTGGGGAGTTGTATCCTTGCTTAAACACTTCGCGTCCGTTGTTTTCCATCACAGCCACTGTTCCTCTTCGTCCTCGTCTTTTCTGTTTACTTATTTAAATTTTTTATATGCTTATCTCCAAGCTATTTTTAAAGGAACACAACTCGTCTCCTTATATCCCGGATAATTGGTTCGGTCTGACTCTATTCTTTCAGCACTAACCGTTAAGAATGGCTTAGACAAGCATTGAGTGTCGCCGTATCACTAGACCAGAACAACCTCCTCATTAAGACATCTATAACGAACTAAGTCCCAAAAAAGTGGCTACCAGCCTAGCTAATGCGTCGGATTGACATCGATTGAATTTTACATATTGATAGCCGGCTCATACGTAAGCCCCTCGCGATACCCAAAGGTGGGGCGACTTGAGTCGATTAACATTTTTATTCTCTTTGCTCTTTTTCCCGTACTCGTACTTCGTTTATCTTTTTTTTTTTTTTTTCGTTCTTTCTTCGAATTAATATCATTCACTAGTGACAAATCCGATGTACTTTAAGGCACATTCGCACGCAATGTCACCGTGTTGATGTGTGATCATGTTCATTAATATGCACAATTGCAGTGATTTGTTGTTGTGTTCTGATATTTACTACTTCAGTTTCTGTCTTTTTTGCAATACCTTCCTAGCACGGGCATCGAAAATTGACATGCATTCGGTTGACACACGACGAGGGACATCGTAATTAATGCGATACATGGATGTATCTGCTGTTTTTCATTTACCATAGGAAGTTAGATTATACATAGTTCGTTTTTTCAGATCGGATCATGTTGTTGAATACAATTACTCAGGCGTGCGCCTTGGGCTTTCTTTTTCGATTGAAGTAACTATAATTGACTGTCAACTTTGAAAAGTACATTGGAAAACAACTGAACACTTGTAAAAACGAGATGAAAGTGCTGAAGGGTCCAATGTCTGTTCAGGAAAGAAGTAAGAAGGCACATTAAAACTCTATCTTAACTCTATTAGGGCGCCGTGGCGCAGTGGTTAGTGTGTTGGACCCTGACGCACGATGAGCGAGTTCGGATCCCGATATCACCAACGCCATCGAATGTTCATTTCGCGATGTCCCTCCTCGGCGGGGTACTGGCAAGACCCCCGTAGTATACTTGCCTTGAAAAAGCTTATCGAATCACTCCGTTCGGAATCGGCATTAAACTGTAGGTCCCTTTCATTTATGTGAAAAATAAATCCCACACAACATGGGTGATTGAGAGAAGCTTGGCTCAGGTCCTTCGTGGGTTGTTACGGCACCAAAAAAAAAAAACAAAAAACAAAAGGAAGTTTGTTGATCTCCGTTTCGGATAGATCCGCTAGTTCATCAAAGAAGTATTCTCCCAGGGCGATTGCATAGGAGATGGAATACAGATTCGTCCTCTTCCTCTTCTTCTTCTTCTTAATGGGCGCTACAGTTCGGGGTGAACCTGGGCCTCAACCAACATGCCCCTCCAACTAGCACGATCTTTTGCTAGCCTTTTCCATTGCTGCACACCCAATTGGCTGAGGTCCCCTTCCACCTGTATGCGCCATCTTAAGTGCGGCCGTCCTCTGCTTCTTCGTCCCTCGGGGTTGGATTCAAAGCCTCTCCGGGCTGGAGTTGTGGTGTCCATTCGCTCTACATGGCCCAGCCATCTTAGACGTTGAATCCGTAGACGCCTGACTAGGCTCTACGGAATCGTGGTTTAATCTTCTCTTCCATCCCCCGTCTGCGTTTATAGGCCGAAAAATCACGCGCAAAAACTTCTCTCGAACCGACCAAGGGCCTTCTCATCCGCTTTTGATAGTGTCCATGCATCTGCGCCGTACAACAGGACCGGGATGATAAGAGTCTTATATAGAGTCAACTTTGTCATTCGGGAGAGGGCTATATTACTCAGTTGCCTCCTGAGCCTAAAAAAACAGCGATTGGCAAGAGTGATTCTGCGTTTGATTTCGGAACTGATGTCGTTGTTCCAGGTCACTGCGGAGCCAAGGTAGGCGAAGTCCTTAACTACCTCGAATTTATATCTGCCAATACAAACGTTCTGGCCAAGACGTCCGTGGTGAGCGTCCTTTTTTGATGACAGCATATATTTAGTATTACCCTCGTTTACCGCCAGACCAACTTTCGCCGCCTCGTTCTCTATACTCGCAAACTCCTCATTGACATCTCGCTGTGATCTACCTATTATGTCAATATCGTCGGCGTATGCAAGGAATTGCGAGGATTTGAAATAGATTGTGCCTCTTGTATTGGCCAGTGATTTTTGCACAATCATTTCAAATATGATGTTGAAGAAATCACACGACAGCGCATAGTCCTGCCTAAATCCTTTTTTGACATCAAAACTATCGGTAAGGTGTTCACCGATTCGGATGGAGCAGCGAGCATTCTCCAAAGTCATCCTGCATAGTCTGACGAGTTTAGTAGGTATGGCAAAGGTAGACATTGCGTTGTATAGCTCGTCTCTAATTACGCTGTCGTATGCGGCTTTGAAGTCGACATATAGGTGGTGAGTGTCGGTTTCACACTCATTGGTTTTTTCCAGGATCTGCCGTAGTGTGAAGATTTGGTCGATGGTGGACTTCCCTGGCCTGAATCCGCACGGATAAGAGCCTGTCAGCTTATTTACAAAAGGCTTCAGGCGTTCACATAAAACGGCAGATAAGATTTTGTAGGCGATGTTAAGGACCCTTATTCCTCTGTAGTTGACGCAATTAAAGGGGTCTCCTTTCATGTGGATCGGGCCTACGATGCTGAGACTCCATTCGTCGCGTATGCTTTCCTCTGACCATATCTTATTAATGACCTGGTGCATGCTCCTAACCAGGTCATCCCCAGCTGCCTTGAAGAGCTCAGTAGACAGTTCGTCTGCGCCAGTAGTTTTATTCGACTTAAGCTGCGATATGGCATCTTAACTTCTTCGAGGTCAGGGGGACAGAATTCTCTGCGGTCTTAGTCGATTAGAAATGGATCATTCTGCCTGACAGCGGTATATTGACTAACATCGCCGTTATACACTCTGCAGAAGTGGTTTTTCCATATTCTCAGCATCGACTGCGATTCTACTACTAGGTGTCCGTTCTCATGCTTGCAGGCTTCCGTTCTGGCTTTATAACCTTGGCATGTTCGCTTTATCTGTTGATAAAACTTTCGAACGTCACGCCTGCAGTAACGCCTCTCCAAATCCTCAATCGCGCGCTTCTCGTGCTCTATCTTCTTTCTTCTAAGAAGCTTGTGCTCCTCCCGTCTTTTTAACTAGTAGAGCTCATGAGCTGCTCTTGTTCTTTTATGCAGCGAGGCCTTATATGCATCCTGCTTCGCTGTGTGAGTCCTGCTGCACTCGTCATCGAACCAGGTGTTTCTTTGTGGTGGAGCCTTGAAACCCAAAACTTCGGATGCAGAGCTTTTCAGGGCTTGTTTGCAAAGGTTCTACTGCTGTTCTATTGATAGCGTGAAGGATTGAGGTGTATTGGAGAGCTTAAGGGAGACGCGATCGGTAAAAGCACGAGCGGTTTCTGGCGATAGTAGCTTTCCGACGTCATAACTTTGTATTCTTACTCTACTCCGCTGCGTTCGTGATATCCGTAAGCGCATCTTGGCTACTACAAGATAGTGGTCCGAGTCGATGTTAACCCCTCGGAAAGTTCGAACATCAAGAACAGTGGAGGAGTGTCTGACGTCGATCGCGATATGATCAATCTGGTTGGTAGTCGATTGATCAAAAGTCCGCCAGGTGCCTTTGTGTATATCGAGGTGCGGGAAGCGCGTACTTGCTAGAAGGAGATTTCGCCCCGTGGCAAGATCAATCAGCCTGTGTCCGTTATCGGAGATGGTGTTGTGGCTATGTTTGCCGATGACTCGTTCAAAGATGCTTTCCTTACCCAGCTTAGCATTGAAGTCTCCTAGTGCAATGTTGAACAGAACTCATCTTTGGCGGAGTCGTCCTTGTCTTCCGTGGGGGCGCAGATCAGGCTGATGTTAAAAAATTCAGCCTTGATACGGATTGTTATGAGGCGTTCGCTCACATGCCGAAAGCTTAGGACTTTTTACCTTAGTCCACCTCGAGCAACAAATCCGCATCCAAACTATTGTTGCCCTATCTCCCTATAGCAGTCGCCGTAGTAAATATCGCAGTTTTTCATCCGCTTTATAACCGGTCCATTCCATCGCATTTCCTGGATGGCGGTTATGTCCGCTTTATAGCGGTCTAGGGCGTCCGCAAGTAGTTCGGCTGCACGTGGCCTGTTTATGGACTTAACATTCTACGTACAGAGCCGAAGATCATTGTCCTTTTTTCGTTTTTTGCAAGGGTCGTCAACATAAATCCGGTCCGTTATATCCGAGGCTTGTGGTTGTTCCGGTGTTTGTAGTTTTTTTACGGTTACGGCTTACTAGGCCGTAGCCCAACCGACTAATCATGTTTTTTGGCGCAGGAGGCTCTTCCTCCTCTACATCAGTCGTTATATGGCAGTCCTAATCTGACGGCATGTTTCCCTAAAGCGCAGTGTCCTGTTAGGATCCCAATAAGGTTGCTTTTACATTGCCTGCGGAAGGAAGTCGCTTTTGACAGGCTCATTGGTAAGCACAACTACTCAACACCACCTATTCAACACCACATCCCAAAACAGATATAAGCTGATAGACTTCGCAAAGGGGCGAAATCTTCTAGTTGCTAGCACGCGTTTCCCACTTCTCAACGTTCACAAAGTGACTTGGCGATCTCCGGATCAATCAACCGTCTACCAGATTGACCACATTACCATTGATAGCAGGCACATATCCGATACCCTGGTGGTAACGAACCTTCAGAGGAGCCAACCTCGACTCGGACCACTATCTTGTGGCAGCCAGGTTACGGCTACGAATATGCCTGGTCCAGAAAAACCAAGTAAGGCCAGCGGCATACAACGTTGCAATGCTACATAAAGTATCCAACGCAGTTGTGAATGTTAAGTGACCAGACGTACTGCTGCAGGCATAGCACTCACAGTATATGGTCAACTGAAATTCATCCTCTGCGTATGCAATATTAAAAGTGCTCGAACGAATTACTACGGACTATAACCAACGCAGAATTTGGTCGGCTCTCGTCCTATTTAGGACAACCACCCCTGAGAGTAGTGAACGAACATCAACGACCCAAACCACTGCACTCCGTTCAGGTTGTGTGTGTGTTACACATCATAAGAGAATATAAAAACTCTTGAACCGGCGCGAGTCTCTAAAAAAAAAAACAAAAAATCACAAGATACCGCCTAACCCGATCGCGTCTCCCTTAAGCTCTCGTAAAACCCTCCAACACCTGCTCAGACCGTACAACATCAATGGACCCGTGGTCAACAAGCCTTAGAGACTTAGAGAGTGCTGTTTCTGAGGTACTGGGTTTCAAAACGCCACCAACAAAAAACCCATGGCCTGATGACGAGTGTAGAAGGGCGCAAGCAGCCAAGCAGCAAGCCTATCAGGATGCGCTGCACTGAAGGACGAGAGCTGCTCTTGACCATTATGAGCAGAGGAGAAGGGAGGAGCATGAGCTTCTCAAAACAAAAAAAAAGAGCTCGCGGTCCTCTGAACATCGCTTATAATATCTTTTCTGCTGCACCATGTGAACGCCTGAAACAGTTCGTTACTAAACGGCCCGGGAGTCCACTACCGATCAAGTAGTGTCGACGGAAGCGACTTGACCGATAACATTTATGTCAAAAAAGGTTTTAGACAGGGCGACACGTTATCTTGTGATTTTTCAACATCGTCCTTAAAAGGATCGTGCAAAACTCCCTGGTCAATACGAGGGGCACCATCTTTGTCAATTCCGGACAACTGCTCGCATATGCCGATGACATTGACATGATTGGACGAAGTCAGCTAGATGTCATTGAGGCCTTTACGAGCAATGAGGGCAAGACGAAATATATGCTGTCGTCGAAAAAGGACACGAACCACCGGCGTCTTCGCCAGGGCGCACATATTGGTAGGTATAATTTTGAGGTAGTCAAGGACTTCATTTACCTAGGCTCCGCAGTGCCGAAATCAAACACACAATAACTCTTGCCAACCGCTGTTTCTTTGGGTCCCTCTCTAAAAACCAAGGTGACAATGGTGGGCTTTATGGCGCAGAGACATAGACCTTATCGAAAGCGGATGAGGAGACACCTAATCGTTTTGAGAGAAAAATTCTGCGGTGCGGTTTTCAGCCCGACCTGAATAAATTGGGAGTGGAGTGAATTGTACGGGCTGTACAGCGACATGAACGTAGCACGGCGTCTGCGGATCCAACGCCTAAGATAGCTAGGTCATGTAGATAGCATGAAAATCACAGCTCCAGCCTTGAAGGTCTTTGAACCCAACCCTGAGGGGCGACGCGGTAGTGGACGGCCAAATTTAAGGTGGCGCACGCAACTGGAAGAGGATCTCAACCAACTGGGTGTTCGGCACTGGAGACTGCTGGCGAATGATCGCGCCAGTTGGAGAGGTTTTCTAAGGGAAGTCCGGGTTCGCCATGAACTGTAGCGCCGAAAAAGAAGAAGAAGAAGAAGTGGTTCTACGTTGACGGTACCTCGGCCAGGTACAAGGAGAGTAAGGACTCTCTGAAAAACGAGGGTTCCACTCTGGTTGTAGCGATGGATGACGCCTCTGTCGCGACTCTTAAATCATCGAACGTGTTTTTCACGGTGTTTCTCCTCAGCGGGGTTCTGACAAAACCCCCTGTAGTAAAATTGTCATGAAAAGCTTCTCGAAATTCGCCGTTCGGAACCGGCCATAAAACTGTAGGTCCCTTTCACCTATGTGAAAATGAAATCACACACAACATGGGTGATTGAGAGAAGCTCGGCTCAGGTTCTTCATGGACTGTAACGCCAACATACATACATACAATAGACTTAACTTGAACTGAAACGAACGTTTCATTAATTTGCATTCTCCTAGGTGGTGGCTGGAAACCTAATACATCAGAGATAGCATCCCTGATGGCGGTTTGGCAAGGTCTCTGTTGCTGCTCTATGGGTTGTGCAGTTTGCATCGGCTCTTGAGGGAGCTTGAGGGGGACACCATCAGCGAAAGTCCTGGCGATCTCCGGCGATTGCAGCTTCTCGACGTCGAATTTTGCTAATCTTAGACTCCACAGTGTAATGATCCTAGTTAACATTGGCTCCTCGGAAGGGAAGGAAAGACAAGAAATAAAGAGCCAGCAATAGACTCGGTGCTAGAGAGCACCGTGGCGCAGTAGGTAGTGTGTTGGCCTCTGATGCCGATGACACGAGATCGAATCCCGCAACATCCATGTCATCGACTGTGCTTTTCACGGTGCTCCTCCTCAGCGGGGTACTGACAAAACCCCCTGTAGTATAATTGTCAAGAAAAGCTTCTCGAATCTCGCTGTTCGGAACCGGCAATAAACTGTAGGTCCTTTTCGCCTATGGGGAAAATAAAATCTCAAACAACATGGGTGAGAGAGAAGCTCGGCTTTGGTCCTCCATATGGACTGTAACGCCAACATACATACATACGACGAAGATGGTCTAGATAGCGCTGTCAGACAGAACGCACCATTCACCTGGACGATGAAGTAACAGAATTCAGTCCACCCGACTTAGACGAAGTCAAAATAGCGATATCAAGACTTAAGTCTAATAAAACCGCGGGCGCAGACGGCCTGTCTGCGGAGCTTTTTAAGGCGGCTAGAGATGAGCTGGTAAGGTGCGTGCACCATCTCATTTGCAAGGTATGGTCGGAGGAAAGCATGCCCGACGAATGGAATCTCAGCATCGTTTACCCGGTCCATAAGAAAGGTGACCTCTATAACTGCGCCAACTATAGGGGAATAAGTCTTCTTAACATCGCATATAAGATCTTCTCTGCCGTATTATCTGAACGCCTGAAACCGTTTGTGGATAGCCTGATTGGCTCTTATCAGTGTGGTAAATCCACAGCCAGGTAAATCCACAATAGACCAAATATTTACGCTACGGCAGATCTTGGAGAAGATCCAGGAATACCAAAACGACACTCACCACCTCTTCGTCAATTTCAAGGCTGCATATGACAGCGTGTATAGAGATGAGCTATACAAAGCCATGTCTAGTTTTAACATCCCTGCCAAACTCGTGTAGGGTGACAATGGAGAATTCTCGCTGTTCCATTAAGGTCGGTAATGAGCAAACCAAGACCTTTAATGTTAAAAAAGGATTTAGGCAGGGCGACGCGCTGTCGTGCAACTTTTTCAACATCGTGCTTGAAAAGATCGTGCAAGAGTCACTGGCCAACACAAGAGGTACGATTTATTTCAAGTCTACGCAATTGATTGCGTACGCCGACGACATTGACGTGATTGGACGGACACAGCGAGTTGTCAATGAGGCCTTTGTAAGCCTTGAGGTAGAAGCGGCTAAGATGGATCTCAAGGTTAATGAGGTCAAAACTAAATATCTGCTTTCATCTAAAAGAGACGGCCAACACCGACGTATTGGCCAGAACGTCACCACGGGTGGATATAACTTTGAAGTGGTCAAGGAATTCGTCTACCTTGGCTCACTGCGCCCGCGGCTTTATTAGACTTAAGTCTTGATATCGCTATTTTGACTTCGTCTAGGTCGGGTGGACTGAATTCTGTTACATTGTCGTCTATTACGAATGGCTCGTTCTGCCTGACAGCGGTATCTTGTCTATCATCGCCGTTAAACAGTCTGCAGAAGTGGTCTTTCCAAATCCTCAGCATCGACTGCGACTCCACTACCAGTTCTCCATTTCCATCCCTGCAGGCCGCCGCTCTGGCAATGCGCCCATTCCTGTTCTATTGTTTGTGCTGCTGGGGGCGGATTTTGAGAGAGCTTGGAGGAGACACGATCGGTAAAGATTCTGGCATCTCTTGCGATTGTAGCTTTCCGACGTCAAACTTACGTAATCCTACTCGACTCCTAAGCACTCTTGATATCCTTCGATACTTGATATTCGTACCTTGGCTACAACAAGGTAGTGGTCCGAGTCGATGTTGGCCCCTCGGAAGGTTGGTACGTCGAGAATACTGGAAGTGTGTCTGGCGTCGATCGCAATATAGTCAATCTGGTTGGTGCTTAATTGATGAAAAGACCGCCAGGTACCCTTGTGGATGTTGAGATGGGGGAATCGCGTGCTTGCTACAAGGAGGTTACGCTCCGTTAGGAAATCGATTAGCCTAAGTCCGTTTGTCGGAAGTGGTGTTATGGAGGCTATGCTTTCATATGAGGCTTGGGTGCCACATGTATTAACTAAAATACCATCAGTGAAACACTGCTGAAACGCAACGAATTTAATCTATTTTGTAAACGAGTTATTACGGACGATAAAAGGCATTATACATACACCTTGACTTGAGCTTTTCTCATTTACGTGTGCTACGTATAATGCGACCAACGCAGAATAGGCGTTTTACGACCTTGCTGCTGATAGGATTCGAACCAGCGTCATCTGCGTCAAAGGCCACAATACTACGCGCTGCATTACGACGTTCTACATTCATATTTACATACGCACCACAAACGCTGACGTTTTCGCTAGTGTTTTTCTGTTGATCGAAATTCACTTTACAGATTCTGATATCAATCGCCTGAAAATCAATCAATTCGTTACATTGACGGATACAAGCTTTAATGGGATATAATAATGCAACGAGTGATCCAAAAAAACTTCCAAGGTTACATCGGAGTTATGAGCTCAGTACTTTGCTCAGAGTTCAAAGAACAGATTCCTAAAAATATTTGAATCTCGATTTCCATACATCGGCAAGCTTATAGAAGCAACAGAAGTACGAGTTACTAAGCACCTAATTGAAAAGTTCATTTTAATATTTATAAGCCTTTTCAATCACACCGTTATTGCAACCATATGTTCTCAGCGTATTAGCATAAAAGAATCGCACGGGTTCTTATAATCCTTAGTGGGGTCGATTGAGGATTGATACGCAGTTTTTACATTTTTTGTTTTACGATGAATTGTTTAACAAATGTCTGCTGACAGACCTTTGATAGATAATCATATTCAGGCACGTGGCTAGGCTTAGCGACCGCTCGTTCAACGATATCCTCTATACTCAGCCTCGGATTAAAGTATACAAGGGCGATCTTTCGTACCTTCGGTTTCGTTAGTCAGAGTTTCGTCTTTTTTTCTGTGCTTCCGCTATCTGCTGGAGCACTCAGACGCAAAAACTGGTCCATTGTACTTCAGACAGATGACTTATATTAACGCATTTTTCCGGAGAAAAATGTAAGACCTTCAGTGATGTAGAGCTAAGAAATTCGGCCCACACCACGTCGTCCCCAAGGGTGCGCCACCGTGCAGAAGCAAAGTGGGACAGTCGCAGAGAAAATGCTCTGCCGTGTCATCCTCCTCGCAACATGCAGCACAAGTAGGCATCTCACTGATGCCAAGCACGCAGAGATGCTTAGCAAAAGTGTAATGGCCCGTAATGACTCCCACAAGTCTTCTGCAGTCAATTCTCTTTAAGGACAGGAAGAATGCTGCGGATTTCTTGCAGATATCCGGGCATACGCACTTTGTCATCTTGCATCCTGGATAATCCCTCCACCTACGGTTGTTCGTATTAAACACCCAATAGTTAATATAGGAGCTTACCGTGGACGCAGGTAGATCTAGAGCGGATTCAGGTCCTGAGAAGCTATCGTCTGAACCCATTCTGGCGAGTTCATTAGAGATCTCATTTTCCGGGATCCCAGAGTGACCTGGGACCCATTCAAGCCTTAGTAAATTGATTCTAACGACTCTGTTCAAGAAGGTTTTGAATTCATGCACCAATTTGGAGCTAGTTGAAGGGTAGGACACAGCTTTGAGTGCAGCTTGGCTGTCACTTACTTACTTACCTACTTATCAGGCCAGCGATCCATGGAGGATCTGAGCCTGAGCTATAGCTGCCTTCCATCCCTGACGGTCCCGGGCACGCTGCTTCCAGTTGTCAAGACCAAGATGTCTTACATCCGCGATTACTTGGTCTTTATACCGGAGGCTCCGTCTTCCTCTTTTTCTCGAACCAGGAGGCTCGGAGTCGAAGACCCTCTTAGCTGGAACGTTGATGTCCATGCGCTCGATGTGGCCGAGCCAGTGTCGACGGATCCTTGCCTTCCGGACTACATCCACATCTTGGTACAGCTCGTAGAGTTCGCGGTTGTGTCTTCTTCTCCATTCACCTTCCTCACAGACAGGACCAAATATCCGGCGCAGAATTTTTCTTTCGAAAGAACCCAGAATCAGCTCCGCTGTCCTGCTTATCGTCCAGCTTTCGGCTCCGTACAGCAAGACTGGCAGAATGAGCGTTTTGTAAAGCATGACTTTGGTCTTTCGAGTGAGGAGTTTTGACCCCAGTTGCTTGGACAAGCCGAAGTAGCAACGGTTGCCAAGGGCGATTCTATGCCGGATCTCCACTGTGGTGTCATTCGTGTGCTTGGCTGTCACTGCAGACGCATATGCTGATTTCCCTCCACCTGTGCTTCACAACATAGTGCATGTCCACTAGGATTTGATTCAAAGAAAGACGCATATTTTCCTTACGAGAAGTGCCGTCGGATGTTTTCGCGCTCAAAGAAGACCCCAACTCCGGACCCCGTTCAAACCTGGAGCCATCCGTGAAAATGCAAGGCATTTCTTTTCCAGGTTCAGTATCCAGCCAAAGTCAGTCCTCTCGCCATGGAAACTCGACAGTGAAATTACTGCACAATAGGATAACGTGTGTCAATGCGTCAGAAGGTATGTCCATGAGACAGGGGTCGGAGGACATTTCTTTTGAGACGAGACATGGCTTTCAGAGCACACCCTCTGATAAATATGCATATATCAAGGGGTGGAAGGTTCATCATAGCATCTAAAGCAGCGCCCGGCGTGCTGGGGAAAGCCCCCGTACAGCTGAGACAAACCCCTCTTTGGAGTTTGGTGAAAGAGGCTACGACGTGTTTGCGTGTTAGCCTGTTCCACCAGACAACCGATGCATAAGACCTTTACCGGCGATATGCTCCATGTGTTGCCAAAAAGCCAAAAGCTCCCTCCTTTGCATTGCCAGAAAGCTGACAGCGCTTTGTTGGTTTCTGACTCAACATGCTTCGACCAAAGAAGCTTGCTTCTTTGGACACCTAGATGGGAGTGCCTTTTAGTACCAGCGTTAGCTTACTTAACTTGAGAAAAAGGATTGTCAAGTAGAACCTTCTGTCAAAAAATCGAAGAAACTCGTTATAAAAACTTGATAGTCAAAATCATCCTTTTCAACGAAGCGATTTGTACTTGATCTTTGATTTCGCCCACTTAGGCTAAATCAAACAGAGCAAATGGAGATGGATGCCAGAGATAGCCTAAAGAGTTTCCACCAGATAGTATGATACGGTAAAGGACTACGGCACCCAGTGCAGTATACAGAGTTCACACCAAATTATAGCAGAAAGATAGTGTTGTAAGGCAGAATGTTTAAGAAAAATATTCATTCATCGAAGTAAACATTCGATGGCGTTGGTGTTATTGGGATCCTAAATCGCTCATCATGAGCGGCACCCCTTGCTTCTCCTTAATCGAATCAAAGCGGTTTCTCCGGAGTCGGTCTCTTGAGCTCGTTCAGTAGCCAGAAGTCGCACGGTACCAAATTAGGTAAAAGCGGTGGTTGTGGAACGTTATGGGTCGAGTTTTTGGGAAATGCTTACGGAGAATAAATGCAGTGTAAGACGGTGCATCATCGTTGTGCAAAAATCAAGAGTGGTCCCGCCACAATTCCGGTCCATTTAGGTGAATGGCCCCACGCAAACGACGCATAACGCTCAAATGGTAATTTTGTTGACACTTTTACGCGGCGAAAGGTACCCGAAATGCCCAACACCACGAAAATCGAAGAAAACAGTCAACATGACAACATGACCTTTTGAGCGACTTTGACTCACCTTTAACACAATATTCACTTGACTAATCAGTTGTTTTTGGGTCGTAAACATAAATCCAAGTCTCATCTCTCTAAGTAACGCTTTCCATCCTGTAATGATAGTCAAAAAGGATTGTTTGACGCAGTTCAACCCGACGATGTTTTTCCAAAAAAAAAATTAGTGTTTTCAATACCAAGCGAGATTTGACGCGTCTGAGGCTCGAAACATCTTTTAAAGTCGTAGTGACTAATCCTTTCGAAATGCCAACATAATCAGCAAGATTTTTAATATTTAGTCGACGATTTGTAAGCACTAAATTTTTGACTTTTTGGAGGTGAGATCCTTCGGTCGAGGTTGAAGGTCGTCTGGGACGCTCTTCATAAAGCCTCCTTACTTACTTACTTACTTTTCAGGCCTGCGATCCATGGAGGATCTGAGCCTGAGCTATAGCTGCCTTCCATCCTTGACGGTTCCGGGCACGCTGCTTCCAGTTGTCAAGACCAAGATGTCTTACATCCACGATTACTTGGTCTTTTACCGGAGGTTCGGTCTTCCTCTTTTTCTCGAACCAGGAGGCTCGGAGTCGAAGACCCTCTTAGCTGGAGCGTTGATGTCCATGCGCTCGATGTGGCGGAGCCAGTGTCGACGGATCCTTGCCTTCTGGACTACATCCACATCTTGGTACAGCTCGTAGAGTTCGCGGTTGTGTCTTCTTCTCCATTCACCTTCTTCACAGACCGGACCAAAAATCCGGCGCAGAATTTTTCTTTCGAAAAAACCCAAAATCAGCTCCGCTGTCCTGCTTATCGTCCAGCTATCGGCTCCGTACAGCAAGACTGGCAGAATGAGCTTTTTGTAAAGCATGACTTTGGTCTTTCGAGTGAAGAGTTTTGACCCCAGTTGTTTGGACAAGCCGTGAATGCTTCCACAATGCCACGGCGAGAACACGTGATGATGTCGATATCATCCGCGTATCCTAGCAGCTGGATGGACTTGTAAAAGATAGTGCCTTCCCTGTTGACGCCTGCCCGTCGCACTATCTGCTCCAGCACCAGGTTGAAGAAGTCACATGACAGCGCATCTCCTTGCCGAAATCCGGTGCATGTTTCGAATGGTTCCGAGGTCCTAGAACCGAATTGCACGGTGCATCGCGTGTTTTTTAGCTTAGCGCGACACAACTGGATCAGTTTTACCGAGATCCCGAATTCGGCCATCGCACCAAACAGTTCTTCACGATGAATGCTGTCGTATGCGGCTTTGAAATCGATGAAAGATGGTGTATATCGATTCGAAACTCGTTGGTCTTTTCCAGGATTTGTCGAAGTGTGAAAATTTGGTCTATAGTTGATTTGCCGGGCCGGAAGCCGCACTGGTAGCTACCGATTAGCGCGGTGCAAAATGATTTTAAACGTTCACACAATACCCTGGACAGGATCTTGCATGTGATATTGAGCAGGGATATACCTCTATAGTTCTTGCAAGAGGTAGGATCGCCTTTTTTGTGGATGGGGCATATAGAGCTGGTATTCCAGTCGTCGGGCATGCTTTCATCTTCCCAAATTCTGCAGATGATCTGGTGCATGCTCCCTACCAGATCATCGCCGCCAGCCTTGAAGAGCTCTGATGGCAAACCATCTGAGCCTGCGGCCTTGTTGTTCTTCAGCTTCTGAATTGCTGTGCCGACTTCTTCGATGCTGGGTGGGAGGACTACTTCAGCGGCTGGAGTTGGGATTTCCTCGGTCCCTACCACTCTTTCTTGGTCATGCTCGTTAAGCAGCTGCTGGTAATGCTGCTTAAATACATCCACTATTCCCTGCGGGTCGGTGACAAGATTACCCTCGCAGTTTCGAAGAGCCTGGGTGCCCTTTTTGAAGCCTCCTGCAAGGCCTTTGGCTTTCTTGTAAAAGGCTCGTGTTTTATGCTTATCCCTAGACTTCTTGTAATCCTTGAGCTGGGATGCTGCGGAGATTCTTTTCTTTTGTCGCAGTCGTTTTGTCTCCTCCCTTCTTCTGGCTCGGTACTCTTCTTGCGCTGCCCTGGTTTTCCTCTGCAGCGCCTTTTGATACGCCTCGTCGGTTGCTGCCTTTTTCTGCTCACACTCGCCATCATACCACGGGTTTCTTGTCGGGGGTGGTAGGTATCCTAAGGTGGTTTCGGCTACTTCCTGAATGGCTGAGCGGCAATGCAGCCACATATTATTGGCATTTGTGTTCGACGTAGGCATACCGTAGAGTCTTTCGCTCAGCTGCTCCCTGTGGACTCTGGCAACCTCCGGTGTGCTCAGGCGCCCAATGTCGAACCTCCTCCTGATGGGCTGGTGCAGCTTTCTGACATTGGACAGTCGAGCTCTGAATCTTGCTGCTACGAGGAAGTGGTCAGAGTCGACACATGTTCGACAATGTTCGCACATCCAGGATGTTTGACGAGTGCCTTGCGTCAATGAGCACATGGTCGATTTGGTTGGCGGTTCGACCGTCCGGAGATCGCCATGTTGCTGTGTGGATTCGCTTGCGAGGGAATCTTGTGCTACTTATCACCGCATTACGAGCTGTCGCAAAGTCAGCGAGTCGGATGCCGTTATCTGTTGTTGTATCGTGGAGGCTGTGCTTTCCGATTACTCCGACAAGGGTGTTTTCCCTACCGATTTTGGCGTTGAAGTCCCCGAGCACGATTTTTACATCGTACTCCGGACAAGCTCCGTAGGCGTTGTCCAGAAGGTCATAGAAGTCCTCCTTGATAGGGTCTCCAGCCTCGTCGGTAGGGGCGTGTGCACATATATGGCTGATGTTATAAAATCTGCCTCTGATGCGGATCACAGCCAGGCGATCACTTATAGGTTTAAAGTCGATGACCTTCGACCTTAACCGCTTTCCCACGACAAATCCGCATCCCAGTAAGTGCAACCTTTTGTGACAGGTCATACCGTTTCCTATCCAGCGTATTTCCTGGACCGCAGTAATATCCGCCTTATACTGCGTGAGGATTCCTTCTAGTTTATGAGCAGAGTGTAAAGGGTTCTGACATTCCAGGAGCATACTCGCAAATCGTGTTCCTTTTTCGTGCGTTTTCGTTGTCGAGTATCCGTCCGTGTATCCGAGGCATCTTGCTCATTCATAACTTTAGGTTTTTTTTACGTGGGCGGATTGTTAGCCCGCCGCACAACCGCCATTCTGGTCGGGGTTTTGTCGCTGCATACGTTTGTTCATCTCCCAACGGTTGTTGAAGAGGCTATCCAGAGGCCGCCGCGAGGAGGCCGTATGTCAACTTGACCCGGGCATTTAAACAGGGATCAACCTGGCATCTCGCCAGGTTGAGAGCAATCAACAACTTTACCCTGTATGTCCGAGCCCACGCTCTCTATAAAGCCTCCTTACCACCACCAAAATTGATTGCAAACTGTTTGCTTAACAAACTAAGACATTATGAAAACCGAAAAATGCACTTTTAGCAGCTCGCACCCTTAAGAATATTTTGATGTGAAACTTGATGTGAATGTCAGACAGTCCTACCAACCTAGGAATAAGCATTAAATTTAAGTGTCACCTCACTTTTTGGACACAGTTGTATGACAAGGTGTGTACAGCATCACTTTTGTTATTTAATACATTAATTTACAGTTTTTCTCACGAACTGCATTGTTCTAGGTTAGTGGTGGTATTTTGCACAGCTTTGCCCCATCATACAATAGAAGCCTAGGTGACCATTAATCTAACTATGTCGTCGTGACGATGCGACTTTCAGTTAAAAAATTATTTCATTATTCTACATGATCTTCCATTCTTCCAACCACTTGGCCCAGCGTTTTTCCCACATCAGTATTCCTTCCCGGAAGTGAGAGTCTGTAAGGCTGTGAAAATATTCGTCTATGGCCCTGACAACTTCTTCATCTTATGGGAAGCACTTCTTAGAAACAAATTTCTTTAAGTTTGGGGACAGGTGGAAGTCTGAGGGTGCCAAATCGTACTCCAAATCTCTTAGGATTACAATCGCCAATGCACACTTGTGCACAGGTACGTTATCCTAGTGAAAGATGATTTTTTTTCTCTCTCAAGTCTGTAGTTGTTCTGTCCTTTGCAAGGTAATCAGTTAACAGGATCAGACGACCTCGCCGGCAGATGCGATCGGCTCGGCTTTTCTTGGCGCTTTAAGTACTTATTCTTTTCACTTATGTATTTAATTTTTACCGCAAATAGAAAAGGAACCAGAAGTCAAAGAATATGTCCGCTCTCGGTGTGGTGTGTTACTTGAAGGAAATTTAGAGACTCACGGCTCCGTTAACTGAGCCAATAGTGACCCCTAATATTGGGTGCGTTCACGATTGCTTTGAATGATTTTGTCTTTCTCGATACTACGCGCTAAATCTCCGGCTTCTGCACACAAATTGCTTACTTACTTCCTTAGGTGGCGCTACAGTCCGTGGTGAACCTGGGCCTCAACCAACAAGCGTCTCCAGCCGGTATTTTCCATGCGCTCTACATGGCCTAGCCACCTTAGACGCTGTATCCGTTGACGTCGTACCAGGCCGATGTCGCTGTACAACCCGTACAGTTCTTCGTTATATCTTCTCCTCCATACACCGTTTGAATAGTGCGCAGAATTTTCTTCTCGAAACGACCAAGGGCATCTTCATCCGCTTTTGTTAAGGTCCAAGCCTCTGCGCCGTAAAGGAGGACTGGAATGATTAAGGTCTTATATAGTGTCACCTTGGTTTTCCGAGAGAGGGCTCTACTTCTCAATTGTCTCTTGAGCCCAAAGGAACAGCGGTTGGCAAGAGTGATTCTGCGTTTTATCTCAGCGCTGGTGTTGTTGTCGCTGGTCATCAGTGAGCCAAGGTAGACGAATTCCTTGACCACTTCAAAGTCAGATCCGCCCATGGTGACGTTCTGGCCAATACGTCGGTGTTGACCGTCTTTCTTAGATGAAAGCAGATATTTAGTTATACCCTCATTAACCTTGAGACCCATCTTAGCCGCTTCTACCTCAATGCTTACAAAGGCCTCATTGACGTCTTGCTGTGTCCGTCCAATCCCGTCAATGTTGTCGGCGTACGCAAGCAATTGAGTAGACTTGAAATAAATCGTACCTCTTGTGTTGGCCAGTGACTCTTGCACGATCTTTTCAAGCACGATTTTGAAAAAGTTGCATGACAGCGCGTCACCTTGCCTAAATCCTTTTTTAACATCAAAGGTCTCGGTTTGCTCATTACCGACCTTAATGGAGCAGCGAAATTCTCCATTGTCATCCTGCACAGTCGGACGAGTTTGACAGGGATGTTAAAACTAGACATGGCTTTGTATCGCTCATCTCTATACACGCTGTCATATGCAGCCGTGAAATCGACGAAGAGGTGGTGAGTGTCGTTTTGGTATTCCTGGATCTTCTCCAAGATCTGCCGTAGCGTAAATATTTGGTCTATTGTGGATTTACCTGGCCTGAAACCACACTGATTAGAGCCAATCAGGTTATCCACAAACGGTTTCAGGCGTTCAGATAATACGGCAGAGAAGATGTTATATGCGATGTTAAGGAGACTTATTCCCCTATAGTTGGCGCAGTCATAGAGGTCACCTTTCTTATGGACCGGGTAAACGATGCTGAGATTCCATTCGTCGGGCGTGCTTTCCTCCGACCATACCTTGCAAATGAGATGGTGCATGCACCTTACCAGCTCATCTCCAGCCGCCTTAAAAAGCTCCCAAGACAGGCCGTCTACGCCCGCGGTTTTATTATA
This sequence comes from Eumerus sabulonum, assembly GCA_951905685.1. Taxonomy (NCBI): domain Eukaryota; kingdom Metazoa; phylum Arthropoda; class Insecta; order Diptera; family Syrphidae; genus Eumerus; species Eumerus sabulonum. Next base: position 17,578,748 of record OX645060.1, read on the forward strand.
CTTAAGTCTTGATATCACTATTTTGACTTTGTCTAGGTCGGGTGGACTGAATTCTGTTACTTTGTCGTCCATTACGAATGGCTCGTTCTGCCTGATAGCGGTATCTTGTCTATCATCGCCGTTATACAGTCTGCAGAAGTGGTCTTTCCAAATCCTCAGCATCGACTGCGACTCCACTACCAGTTCTCCATTTCCATCCCTGTAGGCCGCCTACGGGTCCACCGTATGGTGGTCAAAAGTTGAGCAAAAAACTACAATTCTTAAGCTTCAACGCCTTCAGAGACTAGCGTGTCTCGGCATCACAGGCGCTGTGCCAACCTGCCCCACGGCAGCCCAAGAAGCACTCATTGGACTCACTCCACTGCACCTTTTTATCAAAAAGGTGGCATTACGCAGTGCAATCAGAATCCTCTGCTCGGGAACAAATATGCCATGTAGACCCGCAGGCCACATGTCCATATTACAACACCTTCCCGAGCTGGATATGATTACTACAGTCTCGGACGCACTGCCACACACCTTCACCTTTGACAAGAGATTTGAGATATTGATTCCAAACCGCTCAGCATGGGAAAACAGTGATCCCCTGCTAAATGTCAAAGGCCTTAGGTGGTACACGGATGGCTCCAAGATGGCCTCCGGCGTTGGCGCCGGCATCTTTGGACCAAAACGCAAAATCTCGAGGGCACTGGGAATAAGTCCCAGCATCTTCCAAGCAGAGCTGCATGCCATCCTAACATGCGTAGATCTAAATCTTGAGACTGGCATCAGAGGAGTAACCATCAACATACTCTCTGATAGCCAAGCAGCGCTTAAAGCGCTGGGTTCGTACAGCACGAACTCAAAAACCGTCAAGGAATGCCATGACGCCCTACAAGACCTCGCCAAAAGAAACAATGTTAAACTTTGGTGGGTGCCAGGCCATAAAGGTATCAAGGGCAATGAAATTTCCAACCAACTTGCCAGGAAGGGCTCCAGTGACAAGTATATAGGTCCGGAACCATTCTGCGGCATTCCCGCGTCTAAGATAAATTACTTCTTAGACAAGTGGGAAAAATTACAACACCTATCCTTTTGGAACGGCGTTCGGGGACTCCGTCAATCTAAACGACTTATACGACCCCTGAACAAGCACCCTTTTGACATACTCAAACTCAATAGGATGGATATCAGAAGACTAGTCAGCTATCTAACGGGACACTTAAACAAAATTAACCTCTCGTCTGAAACTGAGTGTCGGCTCTTTCTTGAGGACGATGAGACGGCGGAACACATACTGTGTGAGTGTGCTGCTCTCTGCCATCTTAGGAAGCGTATCCTTCTCAGTGAAGTTATGACTCCTGAGGGGATCACCCTGGTTCCTACGAGAAGCACTCTCAAATTCATTGTGGAGGTGGAGAGGCTACTCGGCTAAATCGGCTAGCAAGCACAATAGATCTGCAAAGGTCGCAGTGCCGCATTGCTATTGATAGCACTAGCCCTATATTTAAAAAAAAAAAAAAAAAGCTGTCTTGATATCCTCATTCGTACCTTGGCTACAACAAGGTAGTGGTCCGAGTCGATGTTGGCTCCTCGGAAGGTTCGTACGTCGAGAATACTGGACGTGTGTCTGGCGTCGATCGCAATGTAATCAATCTGGTTGGTGCTTAATTGATCAAAAGACCGCCAGGTACCCTTGTGGATGTTGAGATGGGGGAATCGCGTGCTTGCTACAAGGAGGTTACGCTCCGCTAGGAAATCGATTAGCCTAAGTCCGTTGTCGGAAGTGGTGTTATGGAGGCTATGCTTTCATATGAGGCTTGGGTGCCACATGTACTAACTAAAATACCATCAGTGAAACACTGCTGAAACGCAACGAATTTAATCTATTTTTGAAACGAGTTATTACGGACGATAAAAGGCATTATACATACACCTTGACTTGAGCTTTTCTCATTTGCGTATGCTACGTATAATGCGACCAACGCAGAATAGGCGTTTTACGACCTTGCTGCTGATAGGATTCGAACCAGCGTCATCTGCGTCAAAGGCCACAATACTACGCGCTGAATTACGACGTTCTACATTCATATTTACATACGCACCACAAACGCTGACGTGTTCGCTAGTGTTTTTCTGTTGATCGAAATTCGCTTTACAGATTCTGATATCAATCGCCTGAAAATCAATCAGTTCGTTACATTGACGGATACAAGCTATAATAATGCAACGAGTGATCCCAAAACAACTTCCAAGGTTACATCGGAGTTATGAGCTCAGTACTTTGCTCAGAGTTCAAAGAACAGATTCCTAAAAATATTTGAATCTCGATTTCCATACATCGGCAAGCTTATAGAAGCAACAGAAGTACGAGTTACTAAGCACCTAATTGAAAAGTTCATTTTAATATTTATAAGCCTTTTCAATCACACCGTTATTGCAACCATATGTTCTCAGCGTATTAGCATAAAAGAATCGCTCGGGTTCTTATAGTCCTTAGTGGGGTCGATTGAGGATTGATACGCAGTTTTTACATTTTTTGTTTTACGATGAATTGTTTAACAAATGTCTGCTGACAGACCTTAGATAGATAATCATATTCAGGCACGTGGCTAGGCTTAGCGACCGCTCGTTCAACGATATCCTCTATACTCAGCCTCGGATTAAAGTATACAAGGGCGATCTTTCGTACCTTCGGTTTCGTTAGTCAGAGTTTCGTCTTTTTTTCTGTGCTTCCGCTATCTGTTGGAGCACTCAGACGCAAAAACTGGTTCATTGTACTTCAGACAGATGTAGAGCTAAGAAATTCGGCACACACCACGTCACCCCAAGAGTGCGCCACCGTGCGGAAGCAAAGGCGGGACAGTTGCAGAGAAAATGCTCTGCCGTGTCATCCTCCTCGCAACATGCAGCACAAGCAAGCATCTCACTGATGCCAAGCACGCAGAGATGCTTAGCAAACGTGTAATGGCCCGTAATGACTCCCACAAGTCTTCTGCAGTCAATTCTCTTTAAGGACAGGAGGAATGCTGCGGATTTCTTGCAGATATCCGGGCATACGCACTTTGTCATCTTGCATCCTGGATAATCCCTCCACCTACGGTTGTTCGTATTAAACACCCAATAGTTAATATAGGAGTTTACCGTGGACGCAGGTAGATCTAGAGCGGATTCAGGTCCTGAGAAGCTATCGTCTGAACTCGTCAGAATGGCGAGTTCATTAGAGATCTCATTTCCTGGGATCCCAGAGTGACCTGGGACCCATTCAAGCCTTAGTGAATTTATTCTAACGACTCTGTTTAATAAGGTTTTGAATTCATGCACCAATTTGGAGCTAGTTGAAGGGTAGGACACAGCTTTGAGTGCAGCTTGGCTGTCACTCACTTACTTACTTACTTATCAGGCCAGCGATCCATGGAGGATCTGAGCCTGAGCTATAGCTGCCTTCCATCCTTGACGGTCCCGGGCACGCTGCTTCCAGTTGTCAAGACCAAGATGTCTTACATCCGCGATTACTTGGTCTTTATACCGGAGGTTCGGTCTTCCTCTTCTTCTCGAACCAGGAGGCTCGGAGTCGAAGACCCTCTTAGCTGGAGCGTTGATGTCCATGCGCTCGATGTGGCCGAGCCAGTGTAGTCGACGGATCCTTGCCTTCCGGACTACATCCACATCTTGGTACAGCTCATAGAGTTCGCGGTTGTGTCTTCTTCTCCATTCACCTTCCTCACAGACAGGACCAAATATCCGGCGCAGAATTTTTCTTTCGAAAGAACCCAAAATCAGCTCCGCTGTCCTGCTTATCGTCCAGCTTTCGGCTCCGTACAGCAAGACTGGCAGAATGAGCGTTTCGTAAAGCATGACTTTGGTCTTTCGAGTGAGGAGTTTTGACCCCAGTTGTTTGGACAAGCGGAAGTAGCAACGGTTGCCTAGGGCGATTCTATGCCGGATCTCCACTGTGGTGTCATTTGTGGAATTTACGTTTGCCCCGAGGTAGACAAACTCCTTAACTACCTCGAAATTGTAGCTGTCAATTGTTATGTTTTGTCCCAGGTGGTGAGCGACGGATTGGTATTTGCTTGACAGCATGCATTTCGTTTTGTCCTCATGGATCTTAAGACCAACTCGTTTCGCCTGTTCTTCAATCGCCGTGAATGCTTCCACAATGCCACGGCGAGAACACGCGATGATGTCGATATCATCCGCGTATCCTATCAGCTGGATGGACTTGTAAAAGATAGTGCCTTCCCTGTTGACGCCTGCCCGTCGCACTATCTGCTCCAGCACCAGGTTGAAGAAGTCACATGACAGCGCATCTCCTTGCCGAAATCCGGTGCATGTTTCCAATGGTTCCGAGGTCCAAGAACCGAATTGCACGGTGCATCGCGTGTTTTTTAGCGTGGCGCGACACAACTGGATCAGTTTTACCGGGATCCCGAATTCGGCCATCGCACTAAACAGTTCTTCACGATGAATGCTGTCGTATGCGGCTTTGAAATCGATGAAAAGATGGTGTGTATCGATTCAAAACTCGTTGGTCTTTTCCAGGATTTGTCGAAGTGTGAAAATTTGGTCTATAGTTGATTTGCCGGGCCGGAAGCCGCCGATTAGTGCGGTGCAAAATTGTTTTAGACGTTCACACAATACGCTGGACAGGATCTTGTATGCGACATTGAGCAGGGATATACCTCCATAGTTCTTGCAAGAGGTAGGATCGCCTTTTTTGTGGATGGGGCATATAGAGCTGGTATTCCAGTCGTCGGGCATGCTTTCATCTTCCCAAATTCTGCAGATGATCTGGTGCATGCTCCCTACCAGAACATCGCCGCCAGCCTTGAAGAGCTCTGATGGCAAGCCATCTGAGCCTGCGGCCTTGTTGTTCTTCAGCTTCTGAATAGCTGTGCCGACTTCTTCGATGCTGGGCGGGAGGACTACTTCAGCGGCTGGAGTTGGGATTTCCTCGGTCCCTACCACTCTCTCTTGGTCATGCTCGTTAAGCAGCTGCTGGAAGTGCTGCTTAAATACATCCACTATTCCCTGCGGGTCGGTGACAAGATTGCCCTCGCAATTTCGAAGAGCCAGGGTGCCCTCTTTGAAGCCTCCTGCAAGGCCTTTGGCCTATTTGTTAAAGGCTCGTATTTTATGTTTATCCCTAGACTCCTCGATATCCTTGAGCTGGGAGGCTACGAAGATTCTTTTCTTTTGTCGCAGTAGTTTTTTCTTCTCCCTTCTTCTGGCTCGGTACTCTTCTTGCGCTGCCCTAGTTTTCCTCTGCAGCGCCTTTTGGTATGCCTCGTCGGTTGCTGCCTTTTTCTGCTCACACTCGCCATCATACCACGGGTTTCTTGTCGGGGGTGGCAGGTATCCTAGGGTGGTTTCGGCTACTTCCTGAATGGCTGAGCGGCAATGCAGCCACATACTATTGGCATTTGTGTTCGACGTAGGCATACCGTAGAGTCTTTCGCTCAGCTGCTCCCTGTAGACTCTGGCAACCTCCGGTATGCTCAGGTGCCCAATGTCGAACTTCCTCCTGATGGGCTGGTGCAGCTTCCTGTCATTGGACAGTCGAGCTCTGAATCTTGCTGCTACGAGGAAGTGGTCAGAGTCGACATTTGCCCCTCTGAATGTTCGGACATCCAGGATGTTTGACGAGTGCCTTGCGTCAATGAGCACATGGTCGATTTGGTTGGCGGTTCGACCGTCCGGAGATCGCCAGGTTGCTGTGTGGATTCGCTTGCGAGGGAATCTTGTGCTACTTATCACCGCATTACAAGCTGTCGTAAAGTCAGCGAGTCGGAAGCCGTTATCTGTTGTTGTATCGTGGAGGCTGTGCTTTCCGATCATTCCGCCAAGGGTGTTTTCCTTACCGATTTTGGCGTTGAAGTCCCCGAGCACGATTTTTACATCGTACTCCGGACAAGCTCCGTAGGAGTTGTCCAGGAGGTCATAGAAGTCGTCCTTGATAGGGTCTTCAACCTCGTCGGTAGGGGCGTGTGCACATATAAGGCTGATGTTATAAAATCTGCCTCTGATGCGGATCACAGCCAGGCGATCACTTATAGGTTTAAAGTCGATGACCTTCGACCTTAACCGCTTTCCCACGACAAATCCGCATCCCAGTAAGTGCAACCTTTTGTGACAGCTGTAATAAATGTCGCAATTTTTCTTCCTAATCATACCGTTTCCTATCCAGCGTATTTCCTGGACCCCAGTAATATCCGCCTTGTACTGCGTGAGGATTCCTTCTAGTTTATGAGCAACTCCGGGAGTGTACAGGGTTCGGACATTCCAGGAGCATACTCGCAAATCGTGTTCCTTTTTCGTGCGTTGTCGTCGTCGAGTATCCGTCCGTGTATCCGAGGCATCTTGCTCATTCATAACTTTAGGTTTTTTTTACGTGGGCGGATTGTTAGCCCGCCGCACAACCGCCATTCTGGTCAGGGTTTTTTTTCGCTGCTACGTGGTTGTTGAAGAGACTATCCAGAGGGCGCCGCGAGGACGCCGTATGACAACTTGACCCGGGGATTTAAACAGGGATCAACCTGGCATCTCGCCAGGTTGAGAGCAATCAACAACTTTACCCTGTATGTCCGAGCCCATGCCCTCCATAAAGCCTCCTTACCACCACCAACATTTTTTGCACACTGTTTGCTTAACAAACTAAACATTATGAAAACCGGAAAATGCACTTTTAGCAGCTCACACCCTTAAGAATATTTTGATGTGAAACTTGATGTGAATGTCAGACAGTCCTACCAACCTAGGAATAAGCATTAAATTTAAATGTCACCTAACTTTTTGGACACAGTTGTATGTCTAGTTGGATCCTTTCTGGCGACAAGGTGTGTATAGCATCACTTTTGTTATTTAATACATTAATTTACAGTTTTTCTCACGAACTGCATTGTTCTAGGTTAATGGTGGTATTTTGCACAGCTTTGCCCCATCACACAATAGAAGCCTAGGTGATCAGTAATCTAACTATCGCGCCGTACAAAAGTAAAGTAAAAATGTCGTCGTGACGATGCGACTTTCAGTTAAAAAATTATTTCATTATTCTACATGATCTTCCATTCTTCCAACCACGTTTTTCCCACATCAGTATTCCTTCCCGGAAGTGAGAGTCTGTAAGGCTGTGAAAATATTCGTCTATGGCCCTGAGAACTTCTTCATCTTATGGGAAGCACTTGTTAGAAACAAATTTCTTTAAGTTTGGGAACAGGTGGAAGTCTGAGGGTGCCAAATCGTACTCCAAATCTCTTAGGATTACAAGCGCCAATGCACACTTGTGCACAGGTACGTTATCCTAGTGAAAGACGATTTTTTTTCTCTCTCAAGTCTGTAGTTGTTCTGTCCTTTGCAAGGTAATCAGTTAACAGGATCAGACGACCTCGCCGGCAGATGCGATCGACTCGGCTTTTCTTTTTTTACCGCTAATAACAAACGTGCTTCTTTCTGAAGGTTAAGCGCAAGAAGTAGAAAAGGAACCAGAAGTCAAAGAAAATGTCCGCTCTCGGTGTGGTGTGTTACTTGAACGAAATTTAGAGACTCGCGGCTCCGTTCACTGAACCAATAGTGACCCCTAACATTGGGTGCGTTCACGCTTGCTTTGAATGATTTTGTCTTTCTCGATACTACACGCTAAATCTCCGGCTTCTGCACACAAATTACTTACTTACTTCCTTAGGTGGCGCTACAGTTCGGGGTGAACCTGATCACGAACACTATCCTTTTATAGCTGTTTCCCATGTCGCACGCCCAATTGGTTAAGGTCCCTTTGATACACACGTGGTGCGCCACCTTAGGTGCGGCCGTCCTCTACAGCGTCGTCCTTCCGCGTTTGAGTCGACGGCTCTTGGGGCCGGAGATGTGCCGACGTTGGATCCGTAGTCGCTGTACAGCCCGTTCAATTCGTGGTTGAATCTTCTCCTCCACTCTCCGTCAACACAAGTGGGACCGAATGTTGTACGCAGAATTTTCCTCTCGAAGCGACCAAGGGCCTCTTCACCCTTTTTTATAAGGTCCAGGCCTCTGCGCCGTACAGGAGGACCCTGGTTTTCCGAGAGAGGGCTCTGCTACTCAATTGCCTCTTGTCCCCGAAGAAACCCCGATTTTTTTTTTTTCTAATCTCAACGCTGATGTCATTGACTCTTGTTACCAGTGAGTCAAGGTGACGAAATCCTTGACTACATCAAAGTTTATAGCTGCCAATAGTCACTTTCTTGCCAAGTCGTCGGTGTTGTTCTTTGACGACAGCATGTATTTGGTTTTGCCCCCGTTTGCCTTCAGACCCACTTCAGTCGTTTCTTCTTCAATACTCACAAAGCTTCATTGGCATCTCGCTGCGGTCTCCTAATCACGTCAATGTCATCAGGTATGCAAGCAATCGTGCAGACTTGAATTAGATTGTGCCTCTTGTATTGGCCAGTGTATCCCGCACGATATTTTCAAGCACGATTTTTAAAATATCACATGTCAGTGCGTCGCCCTGTCTGAGTCCTTTTTTCGACATCGAGGGTCTCGATTAACTCCTAAGGAGACTTATTCCTTATAGTTTGCGCAGTTATAGGGTGTCCCTTTTTTAAGGACCGGCCAAACGATGCTAAGAATCCATTCATCGGGCATGCTTTCTGCCGACCATATCTTACAGATGAGTTGGTGGATGTTCCCAACCAACTCTTCTCCTGCTACTTTAAATAGCTTAGCAGACAGGCCGCCTGCGCCAGCAGCTTTATTAGACTTCAGTTTTGATATTGCTATCTTAGCCTTGTGTAAGTCGGGTGAACGGAATTCTCTCTCGTCTTCGTCTAGTGTGAATGGTGCTTTCTGCCTGAGAGCGGTATATAGACCATCCTCGTATAACGACGAAATAGTCCTTCCAATTTCTCAGCACCGACTGTGATTCAACTACGAAGTGTTCCTGTTCATCCCTGCAACCTTCCGCTCTGGCTTTATAACCTTGGTATGTTCGTTTTACTCTTTGGTAAAACTTTCGAACGTCGTTCCTGTGATAACATATCCTCATCTCCTCGGTCGCGCCCTTCTCGTGCTCTTTATTTTTCCTTCTTTTCTGCTAATAGAGCTCACGGACAGCTCTCGTTCGTCGATACAACGTGGCCATGGATGCATTCTGTTTTTCTACCTGTCTGCACTTGTCATCAAACCAAAGGGTTCTCATAGGTGGTGGCTGAAAACCTAATACATCAGAGGCAGCATCCCTGATGGCGCTTTGACAATGTCTCCATTGCTGTTCTATGGTTTGTGCAGTCTGTACTGGCACTTGAGAGAATGTTGCTGGTCTTACTCGACTCCACAGTGTTTACGATATTCGCGTACGGACCTTGGCTGCAACAGGGTAAGGATCTGAGTCAATATTAACTGCGCGGAAGGTTCGGACATCTAAGATGCTGGAAGTTATGGCACTCTAGGCCGTAGCCCAACCGACTAAACCTGATTTTTGGCGCAGGAAACTCGCCATTCGCTCTTCCCCGTCTGTAATTTCCAGAGAAAATCTCCGAAGTACGAAAGGTTTTCGTCTGTGGTGCCTCTCCTCGCTTTTTAGCAGGCCAGCATCCGTCGGATAGATGCTACTCCTACGAGGCCTTTGTTAGTCCTTTTGCCATATCCTTTGAAATATCCAGTTCAACGATTTTGCTTTCGCCTGCTTGGTAAAACGACTGATTCCACTTTTCGGCAACATATGCCATCTAATCGCCAATGGATCTACTGCTACCGAAATCACACTCTCGGTCATCGAAGAGCTTCTGGACTAATCGGCGGTTTTATGAGAACGGACGTTAGTGTAAAGAATCGGTAGTTTGAAGGAGAAAAAGATTCGCCTTTTTTGGGAATGGGGTGGACAAATGCCGTTTCCACCTTCTCCGGAAAAGTCCAGAAGAGTAGAAAGGTGAAAAAGCTTACGCAGTAGACTTGCCAGTGTAGAAGAACACTTTTTCATGCCAGAGGATTTGTGTATGTTGAGATCCTTAAGAGCCCTTGCCACTGTACGAGCACGAAAGTATAAAGATTTGTCTCAAGGCGGAATTGACGCGTTCTAGTAAAGGCGAAGACAAAGTGCAAGCTGGGAACTGCGAGCTGGCTACATAGTGGGCAATGAGAAGGTTAGCATTGACTAATAGTGACTGCTGGAATATCGTTGTGGATAAGGGCTGGAATAGACGGCGAGGATATTGGGACATTTTAGGATTTTACGCCTCAGTTTTTGATTACAGTAGTTTTTGGCTCGCTAGTCATATACAATAGCTTCCTCTCCCTATCCTATATCCCCAGCAAGTCGAAGGTAACCAAAGTCAATTTTCATACCCAAGGCAGGTAAAAGCTCCCACTCGTATGCAAATGACTTGAGGCCTATTAGTCTTAGTCTTAGTCGTGCGTCTAGGATTTTAGACGCACACATTCGGTACAGCTGCATCTCAGGAAGGCTGTCGGAAAACCAACATGCTTACAACAAAGGCAAATCGGTGGAAACAGCACTCCACTCACTGGTCAGTAAGATAGAAAGGTCACTAGAACGCAAGGAATATAGTCGCCTAGTCGCCTTTCTCGACATTGGGGGCGCCTTTAACAATGTTGAACCATGGGCCGTCATCAAAGCGCTGTCTGATCTGCGACAACTGCTAACACAAAGAGTCGTCAAAGCCAACTTCGCTGCTTCCGTCTCAACCAAAATGGTCAGCAGAGGCACACCACAGGGTGGAATACTCTCCCCTCTCCTCTGGAACGTGGTGGTCAACGAACTACTGCGGATGCTTGAACAGGAAGGGTACACTGTGACCGCCTAAATTTCCCAACACTCCATGCGACCTTATGCAGAGTTCATTACATACAGTAGAAACCTGGACGCAGTACTGTGGACTTAGGGTGAACCCTAAGAAGACCGATCTAGTACTGTTTACTAACAAATACAAAATTGCGCCCCTCAACCCACCGAGGCTGGGTGAAACCCAACTAACAATCAAAGACCAGACTAGATATCTAGGCCTAATCCTTGACAGGGGGCTGAATTGGAAACCCAATATTCTTGATCGCGTCAAGAAAGCAACTACTGCCCTCTACAGCTGTAAGAAAGTGGTGGGCAGGGAGTGGGGTCTCCAAACAAGCATCATGCACTGGCTCTACACCGCAGTCATAAGGCCTATCCTCCTGTATGGCGTGGTAGTCTGGTGGACTTCTCTGGACAAGGCAGTCAATCGAAGCCTTTTGGGGAAGGTACAAAGATCGGCCAGCTTATACATAAGCGGAGCGATCAGATCAACCCCCACGGAGGCCCTAAACATTCTATTACATCTTCCACCTTTTAACCTTTTCAGCAAGCAAGTTGCTGCCTGCGCGGCCCTAAGGATGAGGAGCTTAAGAAAATGGCCCACATCTCAAAAAGGCCATTCTAAGCCACTTCAAAGTACCCATGGACACGGACTACATCATCCCGCAGAATGTGTTCAGTAGGAACTTCGAAGTTGTCTTTCCATCCAGGGAGGAGTGGGCTGAAGGAAAAGTAATACCAAAGGACTCGAACTCCCTCTATACCGATGGCTCTAAGATGGAGTCGGGTGTAGGTAGTGGGATCTTCTCCAAGGAACTTAACCTCAACCTATCTTTCAGACTCCCAAATACCGATAACAGAGGCCCTCGCATGACTCAGGATCAATGTAATATCCGCTAATATCCGCACGGACAGCCAATCTGCGATAAAGTCCCTGGCCGCGGTAACCCACAAATCAAAGACATCTCTTAACTGTCGCCTATCTCTAGATGAGATGGCTGAACAGTTCAACATTAAAATACTGTGGGTTCCCGGACATATGGCTATTCCAGGAAACTGTGCGGCCGATCAACTCGCAAACTGAGGGTCAAGCACACTCAGCCTACCTACCCTCGGGTACACCAATAAGTACGGTAAAGCACATGATAAAACTTCAAACCATAGAGGAGACCAACCTCCAATGGAATGAGAGCAATATCGGCTTTATCACCAAACAATTGTGGCCTAAGTTAGGCCTAGGACGAACCAGGGACCTAGTGGCAACCTAAAGGGCAACCTTAAGAACTCTGGTGGGTGTCATTACAGGTCGCTGCATCATGGGAAAACACGCCGCCAGATTAGGGCTACCCTCCAATGACTTCTGTCGCGGCTGCATGGACGAGGAAGAGGAGAAATCAATACACCACCTCCTCTGCTCATGTCCCACTTTTGCGAATCGCAGGAGGATCTACCTCGGCGCGCCCTTCTTTGACAATCTAAGTGAACTAGCAAACCAAATAATAGCTCAACTCCATCGCTTCATTAGAAGCACCGGTTGGTTCTTAGGTACCGGATCAGGGTAACTTGATCCAGGTGGTATCACAATGGGCCGACTTCGGCCTACGTGTGGCTTATGCCTACCACGTTAACCTAACCTAACCTTGGCTCGCTATACCTTTTTCGGTTCTCCTTAGAATGATTTGCCTTAACACGTAACCTAATAGCCCTTTTACAGCTAATGCCAAACCACCTATTATCCTTTGGCCTGGTACTTCGAGTACTACTGGGAATAAAATTTACGATATATCAGCAGCGACGTCCACGTCGTGGTCGAGGAAACACAATGTCCAATTAAAGTGCCGAAAGAAATTGTTTAGGCCGCATCAGTTGGCTTCCTCGTAAAACCTTATTGTTCTTTTCGAATCTTTCTCCTTACTTGGGTGATGGAAGTTCGAGAATTTGGTTACATTACGCAGTGCTCGGGCGAACCAAAAGGCGATTCATCAATGATGTGTTTGTTCGGCTGGGAGATAGCGAAGAAGACCAATGTGCAATCGGGGTGAATTATCTACGAGTTGAGTCAGTTAACTTGACATAATCCATTCAAAAACACTTCAAGTTTTAATCGCTGCAATTGTGTCAACATACATCACCCCCTCCAACTAGCCCCTCCAACTAGCACGATCTTTTGCTAGCCTTTTCCATTGCTGCACACCCAATTGGCTGAGGTCCCCTTCCACCTGTGTGCGCCATCTTAAGTGCGTCCGTCCTCTGCTTCTTCGTCCCTCGGGGTTGGACTTCAAGACTCTCCGGGCTGGAGCTGTGGTGTCCATTCGCTCTACATGGCCCAGTCATCTTAGGCATTGAATCCGTAGGCGCCTGACAAGACTCATGTCGCTGTAGAGCCCGTAAAGTTCGTGGTTGAATCTTTTCCTCCATCCCCCGCCTGCGTTTATAGGCCCGAAAATCACGCGCAAAATCTTTCTCTCGAATCGACCAAGGGCCTCCTCATCCGCTTTTGATAGTGTCCATGCTTCTGCGCCGTACAACAGGACCGGGATGATAAGGGTCTTATATAGAGTCAACTTTGTCATTCGGGAGAGGGCTCTATTACTCAGTTGCCTCTTGAGCCCAAAGAAACAGCGATTGGCAAGAGTGATTCTGCGTTTGATTTCGGAACTGATATCATTGTTCCAGGTCACTGCGGAGCCGAGGTAGACGAAGTCCTTAACTACCTCGAACTTATATCTGCCAATACAAACGTTCTGGCCAAGACGTCGGTGGTGAGCGTCCTTTTTTGATGACAGCATATATTTAGTTTTGCCCTCGTTTACCGCCAGACCAATTTTCGCCGCCTCCATCTCAATACTCGCAAACGCCTCATTGACATCTCGCTGTGCTCTACCTATTATGTCAATATCGTCGGCGTATGCAAGGAGTTGCGAGGATTTGAAATAGATTGTGCCTCTTGTATTGGCCAGTGATCTTCGGACAATCATTTCCAATATGATGTTGAAGAAATCACACGACAGCGCATCGCCCTGCCTAAATACTTTTGTGACATCAAAACTATCGGTAAGGTGTTCACCGATTCGGATGGAGCAGCGAGCATTCTCCAAAGTCATCCTGCATAGCCTGATGAGCTTAGTAGATATATCAAGGGTAGACATAGCGTTGTATAGCTCGTCTCTAATTACTGTCGTATGCGGCTTTGAAGTCGACAAATAGGGGTGAGTGTCGACTTGAAATTCATTGGTTTTCTCCAGTTTCTGCCGTAGTGTGAAGATTTGGTCGTAGTGGACTTCCCTGGCCTGAATCCGCACTGATAAGGACCTATCAGTTTATTTACAAAAGGCTTCAAGCATTCACACAAAACGGCAGAGAAGATTTTGTAGGCGATGTTAAGGACCCTTATTGCTCTGTAGTTGGCGCAATTAAAGGGGTCTCCTTTCATGTGGATCGGGCATACGATGCTGAGACTCCATTCGTCGCGCATGCTTTCCTCTGACCATATCTTACAGATGAGCTGGTGCATGCTCCTAACCAGGACATCCTCAGCTGCCTTGAAGAGCTCAGCAGACAGTCCGTCTGCGCCAGCAGCTTCATTCGACTTGAGCTTCGATATGGCAATCTAAACTTCGTCGAGGTCAGGGGGAAAGTATTTGCTGCGGTTTTCGTCGATTAGAAATGGATCATTCTGCCTGACAGCGGTATATTGACTAACATCGCCGTTATACAGTCTGTAGAAGTGGTTTTTCCATATTCTCAGCATCGACTTCGGTTCTACTACTAGGTGTCCGTTCTCATCCCTGCAGGCCTCCGTTGTGGCTTTATAACCTTGGCATGTTCGCTTTATCTGTTCATAAAACTTTCGAACGTCACGCCTGCAGTAATACCTCTTCAAATCCTCAACCGCGCGCTTCTCGTGCTCTTTCTTCTGAGGAGCTTATGCTCCTCCCATCTTTTTAACTCGTAAAGCTCACGAGCTGCTCTTGTTCTTTTATGCAGCGAGACCTTTTATGCATCCTGCTTCGCTGTGGGAATCCTCCTGCACTCGTCATCGAACCAGGTGTTTCCTTGTGGTGGAGCCTTGAAACCCAAAACTTCGGATGCAGAGCTTTTCATGGCTTGTCTGCAAAGGCTCCACTGCTGTTCTATTGATAGCGTGGAGGACTGAAGTGTATTGGAGAAGCACGAGCGGTTTCTGGCAATAGTAGCTTTCCGACGTCATTACTTTGTATTCTTACTCTACTCCGCTGCGTTCGTGATATCCGTAAGCGTATCTTGGCTACTACAAGATGGTGGTCCGAGTCGATGTTAGCCCCTCGGAAAGTTCGAACATCAAGAATAGTGGAGTGTCTGACGTCGATCGCAATGTGATCAATCTGGTTAGTAGTCGATTGATCAAAAGACCGCCAGGTGGCTTTGTGTATATCGAGGTGCGGGAAGCGCGTACTGGCTAGAAGGAGATTTCGCCCCGTAGCAAGATCAATCAGCCTGTGTCCGTTATCGGAGATGGTGTTGTGGCTATGTTTGCCGATGACTCGTTCAAAGATGCATTCCTTACTCAGCTTAGGATTGAAGTCTCCTAGTGCAATGTTGATGTAGAACTCATCTTTGGCGGAGTCATCCTTGTCTTCCGTGGGGGCGCAGATCAGGCTGATGTTAAAAAATTCAGCCTTGATACGGATTGTTATGAGGCGTTCGCTCACATGCCGAAAGCTTAGGTCTTTTTGCCTTAGTTCACCTCGAACAACAAATCCGCATCCAAACAATCGTTACCCTCTCTCCCTATAGCAGTCGCCGTAGTAAATATCGCAGTTTTTCATCCGCTTTATGCCCGGTCCATTCCATCGCATTTCCTGGATGGCGGTGATGTACGCTTTATAGCGGTCTAGGGCGTCCGCAAGTTGTTCGGATGCACGTGGCCTGTTTAGGGACCTAACATTCCACGTACAGAGCCGAAGATCATTGTCCTTTTTTCGTTTTTTGCAAGGGTTATCAACATAAATCCGGTCCGTTATATCCGAGGCTTGTGGTTGTTTCGGAGTTTGTGTTTTTTTTACGGTTACGGCTTACTAGGCCGTAGCCCAACCGACTAATTCTGTTTTTTGGCGCAGGAGGCTCGCCATTCGCCCTTCCCCGTCTGCAATTTCTATAGGAAATCTCCAGATGGCACCACGAGGAGGTGGGGATAGGACTTACTGACAGTGCCGCAAGATGTTCGACTGCGGTGGCTCTTCTCGCTTTTTAGCAGGCCAGCATCCGTCGGATAGATGCTACCCCTACGATGCCTTTGCCATCCTGAAAGTGCACCTACGGAACGGAATAAAAAGAAGTTAGGTGCCTGACGATCAAGCTTTGATCTCTATACTCTGAGCTAAAATATTGCTAAGCGTTCACCATACGAAAACAACAGGAATTGCTATGTGAGTCTTTGACCAGCTGGGGAATTAAGAAGTCAAAGGACTTCCGCTTCGACCAAACACTGCTCATATGCAGCTCTCGTATTTAAACCAATTCGCCAACATAACACCCTTGAGACTATGCTCATATATGTAGCTCCCAAGCCGTTAATGCATTCCCAACCCAAATCAAGAAATCGGTACGAGTCCGCTTATACGTACTAACCGGAATTAGAATAATCAAATGCTATTATGCATTTACAGTCGCACATCGCACATTGTGTGTGCCATTCTTTAGCCCATTAACACTGGGAAGCCCTTGAGGTTAGTTGAATTCAATTATGGAATTAAAACGAATATGAAATGGAAAAACGTTTTGATTTTACTGTAACGCATTCGCGACTGGACAAGGTCCTCATTTGTTTTTCTTATTCTTCTTCGGTTTATTTGGTTTTTGCTTCTTGGGATTGGGCGGCACGGGTTCAGTGGTGTCCATCTTCTCCTCATCAACAATTGGCTCGGCACTAAAACCCTTGATGTAGGGTTCGACCATTTGGAAAACGAGTTTTTCGTGTTGCACGTTACGCGAGTCTAAGCTTAGACGTACGCGAACAGGGTCGAAGGCGTGGAATATAAAGTTGCCACAACGCTGGGTGTGATCCTGATCAAAAAGAAATGACAAATGAATGAATAAGAGAACGAAAGAAGGTCTTACATCTTCATTGTAGACAAATACAACATCGGAAGTCTTCTTGTCTTCGTCCTTGCAATTCAGGTAGATTGCGCCCTCCAATCCGAATTTGGGAATCAAAACTTGCAAGGCATTCTTTCTCACAAACAATACGTAGCTGAAAGGAAAACAAAGTCAAATCGGGGACGGAAAACATTGGTGAACATGTACCCTTCCTCATCCTGTGTCTTGCCGCGGAAGAATAGATGGGTGTTCATGGCTACTGAAGCTCTACCCGCATACTGAGCCATTTTGTGGCGATAATTCAGATTCTGGCAAAGAGCTTCATTGGCTTTCTTGTCCAGGAGCCCTGCATAGGTGCTATCAGCTCCAATACTAGCGGCTAACAAGCGATGGACAATTATATCAGAATATCTACGAATTGGCGATGTGAAATGTGTGTAGATTGGCGCTGCCAGACCATAATGGAAAAATTCCTCCCTCGTCGTCGTTCCACTAATGAAATACAACGCCTGCATCATACACCGCGTCGTCAGAATCCTAATCATCACGTTAAAGTACGGATTATCATCCTTCACTGCGAGGTCTAGTGATTCTGCCAACTCCTTGCCCGAATCGGTGTTGATATCGAATCCCTGATTTCGAGCGGCCTTAATCAATGGATCGAAATTGGCTAGCGGCGGCCTAGGATGGCGACGCAATAGTGCACATTCCGGAAATTCGTCCGCAATATGCTTGGCTACAGTGATATTTGCCAACAACATAAACTCCTCAACCATTGAGTTTGTCTCACGAATCTGTTTGGCTTCAACCTCTAAAGGCTCATGCGTTTCACTATCGACTTGGAAGCGAATTTCCGGTGAAGCCAGCACAAGAGCTCTAAAAATGACCACCTTAATGAAGTTAAAGTAAAAAATGAGTTGAAAGACACTCACCCGTTGTCCATTCTTCGTTTCTTTAGAATCTTCGCCAGACGATTGAGGTTCCGCAGCGACTGGGCCAATTCATGTGTTTGCGTTTGGTCATCAATTATGCATTGGGCTTCCTCGTAGGTCATTGCCTTCTTCGACTTGATTACACTTTTATGGAAACGTTTATTGATTATATTCGCCTCTTGGTCTAATTCCCAAATGCACGAGAAGGCAAATCGCTCCTGATTACCAACCAGAGAGCATAGATTCGAGCTTAGTAACTCCGGTACCATGTCTATGCGTTTGCCAACGAGATAGACGGTGGTTCCGCGAGATGCTGATTCCATATCTAATGCGTTTCCTGGACGAATGAAATGGCTAACATCGGCGATATGGACACCCGCTTCCAGGTTGCCATTTGGTAGAGTACGGCAATGAAGGGCGTCGTCAATATCAGTGCAACCCGGTGGATCTACTGAACAGATGTATAAGTCACGCAAATCAACGCGTTTGGCGTAGTCCTATAATTGCAAACAAACCAAAGAAGTCTTTAGGAAGAGAGAAACTCTACCACGCTTACCTCCTCGGTGATGATCCACGGCATTTTCGGCAAAAAGCTAAGAACTTCCTCTGAAAATTTGCTATGCGGCACGTCGTGCTCCAACAGAATCACTTCATTCTCAGTTTCTGCATTTCCTAGCGGTCCCAGGGCCCTCACGAAATGTCCGTGAGGATATCTCGAGGACCTAGGCCACGTGTCGATGGCTACGATTATCCTCTGCATATAGAGCTTCTCGGCTTGTCTGGTTTCTATACGAACCCTCGGTATCTTCCGATCGGCTGGGATGAAAATATGTCGTGTCGAGCCTTCGACTCTATTGTGCTGTAATATTCCACAATATTGGCGCCACTTGCGTCGAATGATTCCCACAATGACGCCGGTCGGTTTTCCTTCTTCGCCTTTTTTGTTGGTTTGAAACAACTTATCCTCCTCAACGTCGTCCAGATTATCGCCATTGTCATTGTCGTCCTCCTGAAGAACTATCTCACTTGGATTAGACCATTGATCCTTGGGCAATAGTTCTACGGCGACGATATCGCCGTCAACCGCGCGATTTAATTTCTCGCGACCTTGGATTAAAATCTAAAAAGAACGATAAATGGTATTCCAAGAAACTGGTACAAGGACATGGCGACATACCTGGTTATCGAAGCCTTCGCAGCTTACAAATCCCTCGAGATAGTTCTCCCTGGAAGCCATAAACGATCCCTGTAGCAATTTTCCCGCCCGAAGTCCCTCATGGATCTCAACGATACTCAAATGCGGTGGAAACAGGGGTAGTCGCGCACTTTCAATGTCAAAGTTCTTGTGCGCATATTTGTCCAACAAAAACGGATGATCAATCAACGATTTGATGTACTCCTCTGCCGATGCCACGATTATACCTTCAGCCTGAGCCTTTTCGCGGTTTCCTGCATCGTCCGATAGAAGCACAACACGCGTCCTCTTATCACCAGCTCTTCGCTGGCTCTGAGCCAAATGGTCGTCATACCATTTAGCAGCACGTCGTATAGACCTGTCATTGCGATCGTTTTGCGATTCGCCCGGCTTCCGTTCGACGTACGTGTCCCTGGAACAAACAAACCACAAATCAGTTGACGAAACGCTATATTTGGATAACAAGACACCCACTTATGATGCTCGTTGACAAAAACGTAGAAATTCCTCGCCGAATGATTGAATATATCTCGGAAACGATTGTAGACCGACGAGCTGCGATGTTTCACCTCCTGAAGCACAGTGGTCAGGACAATTACGTTGCAAATAGCATCTTCCTCGAGAACGTCGATCTGGTCGAGTACCACATTCGTATCCAAGAGAAGGTAGTGTGGAAATTTGAATAAGGAACTCCTTGAGACCGGTTTGTCGGTTAAAATCGGGTCGGGATCACTCTGGTCACAGATTCTACACAGAAGCGAGCCGCATCCCAAGTCGTCGCGTAGGTAGTGCTCGCGCACGATCTGAAAGGAAATTTGATTAACTAGGATTTATGGAGCAGCATGAACCTTGGAAATTACCTTTAATATATTCCCGCGTTTGGTTTTGCGTGTAAATTCACGAATTGTCTGCATTTTGTGATATTTGTTTACGCGGAGCACGGCATCGAAATGTTTGGTTATGTTTGCTGTCAGATTGACATTTCACGTGTTGCTGTCTCGATTGGCCACTCAATGTGCAGTGAGTCAAAATTACTTTTGTACAAAATATTGCTCAAGTTTAAGGATAAGTCCAATCATTCTCTATGTGGTTTTAGCCCAGAAAAATCCAGACCAGATATTCACACTATGGCAGATCCTAGAGATGACCCATGAAATCCAAGTCCATACGCACCACCTCTTCGTCGACTTTAAGGACGTATGTATATATCAAAAGTGGATGAAGAGACCCTTGGTCGTTTCGAGAGGAAAATTCTGCGTACAATCTTCGGTCCCGTTTGTGTTGACGGTGAGTGGAGGAGAAGATTCAACCACGAAATGTACGGACTGTATAGCGCCATCGACCTGATCAGACATCTACGGATACAACGTCTAGGATGGATGGGTCTTGTAGGGTTAATGGACACCAATAGCTCCAGCTTGAAGACTCTTCGATTTCAACACCGAGGGACGCAGAAGAGGACGACCGCAGGTGAAGAGAGACCTCAACTAACTAGGCAATGGAAACAGCTGTCCAGAGATCGTGCCGAACTTGTTATAAGTAAAACTTGAATCTGACCAAAGCTAATTGTACCAACTACATTAGCCTACCCTCACCCACCAAGCCCTATGTAAGACCGCCATTGGCTCTGGGGCTTTACCTTAAAGAGGCTTTAAGATGAAATGGTACCACTGACAGAGTCCGTTCCAGCCACCAAAAGTGTTAGTACTGTCATCTTCTTGATTTCTACGTGAAGCAGTTTTGTTACATCTAAGTGGTTCGAGCTTACAGAGCACGAAGTTAGGCTCGCAAATGAGTCGCCGCTCCACGTAACTACGGGATTCGAAGACCTTCTTAGCTGGAGGGTTGGTGTTCATGTTGATGTGGCCGAGCAATTGTTTAAGTAGCCTTCCGGACTATATCCACATCTTTGTACAGCTCATAGAGTTCGCGGTTATATCTTCTCCATTCGCCTTCCTCGCAGACAGGACCGAGTATCCTTCGCAGAATTCTTCTTTCGAAAGAGCCGAAGACCAGTTCTGCTGTCCTGCATATTGTTCAGCTTTCGGCTCTATATAGCAGGATTGGCAGGAGGTTTCTCGGGGCAGAAGTTTGGACCCTGGCTGTTGGCAGGCCGAAATAGCATTGGCTGCCTAGGATGATTCTGTGCTGGATCTGTTTATGTTAGCCCCGATGATTGTGAACTCCTTCATCACCTCAGCATGTCCTTCTCCTCATTGATGGGATGACTAGCTCATTTCGCCTGGTTTTCTATCGCCGTGAACGCGTCAACATTGGTGCCCTGGGAACTTGCGACAATATCAATATCCTCTGCATAGCCAGGCAACTGGACCGATTTGTGGAAGATAGTGCCTTCTGTGTTGACGTTGGCCCACAGTACTAATTGTTCCAACACGAGATTGAAGAAGTTCCATGACACCGCATCTTCTTGCCGAATTTCCAGTGCAGGTTTAAAAATGCTCGGAGGTTTCAGAACCGAACTGCACGGTGCGTCGAGTGTTTGTTAACGTGGCTCGACATATACGGATCAGTTTTCCCGAGATCCAGAATTCGGCCATGGCGTTAAATAAGACTTTGCAGTGAAATGCTGTCTTATGCGACTTAATAATCCATAGAGAGGTGGTGGGTATCGATTTAAAACTCGCTAGTCTTCTCCAGGACTTGTCGCGTGAATATTGATCTATAGTCGATCTGCCCGGCCGGAAGCCGCACTGGTATGTGCCGATTACTTGCTTTGGTGGCGTTACAGCCCATGAAGGGCCTGTATGTGATGTATTTTTTTTTCCACAGATGAAAGGGACCTACAGTTTTATGCCGATTCCGAACGGCTTGAGTCGAGAAGCTCTTTCTTAGCAAGTATACTACGGGGGGTTTTGCCAGTACCCCGCCGAGGAGGGACGCCGCGAAGTAAACATTCGATGGCGTTGGTGTTATCGGGATCCGAACTCGCTCATCGTGCGCCAGAGTCCAACACACTAACCACTGCGCCATGACGCCTCCGGTATGTGCCGATTAGTGCCCTGCAAAACGGCCTTAGACGTTCACACAATACACCTGGTGTGCATGCTCCCTACCAGATCATCGCCTCCAGCTTTGAAGAGCTCTGATGGTAATCCATCCGAACCTGCGGCTTTATTGTTCTTCAGTTTTTTGATAGCTATGTCTACTTCTTTAATGCTGAGAGGGGCGACAACTTTGGCGACCGGACGCGAGATCTCATCGACCGCTACCACTTTCTCTTCTCCATGCTGGTTAAGCAGCCGCTGGAAATGCCGGTAACAAGATTATTCTCGTAATTTCGAAGAAGCATGGGCCTGGGTTTTTAAGGCCCGCTGCTTTTGTTTATTGTAAAACGTTCTTATCGCGTTTTTGCCCCTGGACTCTTCGATGTCCTTGAGCTGGATTGTCTTCTTTTGCCGCAGTGTTTTTTTTTTCCTCCCTCCTCCTGGCTCGGCATTCCTCGGGCGCTGTTTGTGTTCTTCTTTGCGCCTCGTCGGTCGCTGCTTTTTCTGCCCGTGCTCGTCATCATAGCACGGGTTTCTTGTCGGTGGTGGCGTGGAGCCTGTTGTAATTTCAGCTGCTTTCTTGGTGAATGAACGGTAATGGAGGCACATATTCATGGCGATTGTGTCCGACGTAGGCATACTTGCGAGTCGTCTGCTGGCGATCTTTGATGTGCTCAGGCTTCTAGTGTTGAAGCTCCTCTTGGTGGGTTGATGTAGCTTTCTTACATAGGAAACTCTGGTTCTGAGTCTTGCTGCCACTAGAAAATGGTCAGAGCCAATATCTACCCCTCTGAACGTACCAACATCCAGGATGTTTGACGCATGTCTTGCAGCTTGACCATCCGGAGACCGTCAGGTTGCTGTGTGGATCATCTTGTGAGGAAATCTTATGCTAGCTATTACCGTTATACGAGTTGCCGCAAAATCCGTAAGTCGGAAGCCGTTGTCTGGTATCGTGGAGGCTGTGCTTTTTAATTACTCCGTCAAAGGTGTTCTCCTTACCGATTTTGGCATTGAAGTCCTCGAGCACGATTCTAACATCGTACTCCGGACAAGCTCCATAGGCGTTGTCCAAGAATTCATAAAAGTCCTCCTCGATGGGGTCTTCAGCCTCTTCTGTAGGAACATGTGCACATGTGAGGCTGATGTTGTAAAATCTGCCTTTGATGCGGCTCACAGCCAGGCGATCATTTATAGGCTGAAAGTTGATGATTTTCGTCTTTAGCCGTTTTCCCAGGATGAACCCGAATAAGTGCAGCCTTTTGTTGCAACTGTAATAAATGTCGCACTCCTTCTTGTTTATCATTCCTTGTCCTATCCAGCGTACTTTTGGATCGCGGTAGTATCTGCTTTATACTTACTTCAGGGGCTTTCCTAGATGAGGGGTAGCTCCAGGAGTGTAAAGAGTTCTCACATTCCAGGAGCATACTCGCAAATCGTGGTCTTTTTCCTTCTGTGTTGTCGCTGGGTATCCGTCCTTATATCCGTGGCCATATTCTCATTCATAACAAGTGTTTGGCGGGTTGTCAGCCCTACGCATAACCGCCATCCTGGTCGGGTTGAGCCCTCTTGCTGCATACGTCAGCTCACCCCCCATAGTGTTGTGGAGGCTATATAGAGGGTGCGGCGAGGACGCTGTATGTCAACTGGACCTGAACATTAGCAGGGATCGTTGCTGACATCTCGCCATGTTGAGTGCAATCAGCAAATTTGCCCTACATGCCCATGCCCTACCATCCTACCCTGCTCCTTGCCAGTTTTCACTGTATAGTAATTCATACAAATTAAAATATTCATTTTACAAATCTTTTTTGACACTTTCCTTAATCTAGAACAAAATTTCGTTTGTGGCAACTACTACTTGCAAAATGGTGAAAGGAAACCCGCCTCCCCAGCGGAATAAGAAATTCCAAATTTCGTCTCCAATAAAACGGGTAAGAGAGGCTCCAAAATTATACACCTATACCGTAAAAACGGACATTTTTCAAATAATTTTCAAACACCACACCACACCGCACGCCCTACCTTACCGGCAGCAACCAACATTGCCACCATTACAGTGCGAAACTGACCTGTCATCCGTCAAGGGGATGTGTACGCAAAACAAATACAAGTGACGTCGCCCGTTGAACTTGCAAAGAAACTATTTTCATGTAAAAGCGATAAAATCTCTCGTTTCCACCTAATTAGATAATTAAAACATAAAATGGATAGCAGTCAGGTTGACAAAACACTCATAATCGCCGTTTGGCGGGTGAAAGCATGTCTAATCAGATTTTAATTGGTTTTAGGTGGACTCTAAAAAGATCAGCATCGAGTCCATGAGCAGGGAGGAAGTTATCAGCAAGTACAAAGGACTTCTGGGCATAGCAAAGCAAGCAAAGAAGGCAAAAGATGGTGAGTATCAAGTGTGACGGTAGGAAACCCCCTTAAATTGGTTGGCTTTCTCGCAGAATTTGCCGAGGAAAACCAAAAGCTCAAAGAGCAACTGACAAATTGCGAGACACAGCGAGATGCTGATAAGAAATCGCTCCTCACCATGAAGGAAATGCTCGAGGAGTTTACAAACAACAAACTCGTGATGGCATCGGAAATCAATGAGTTGCGAGAGAGAAATAAACTTTTGACGAGACAAGAAACAGCCGCGAAGGAGGAAGCAGAGAATTTGTCTATCGAGAATGAAGCAATGCGACGTCAAATTCATAGGCTTACCGAGGACAATGAGAGTCTTCTTACCGACATCGATCAAATGGAAAAGCAATTGCAGCAGGTTCGAGTGGAAAAAGTTCCAAATATAAGTTCCGTTAATTAATCTTACGTTTCAGGTCAATGTCCTTGGAAAGGAGCAGAAAGAACATTTGGATCTTCTCGAGCTCGAGGTGGAGAAACTAAAGGAGTACGAATTGGCGAGTAAAATGAACGAGGTCAGGCTGGAGAACTTAATCAAAGAGAACACGTCACTTCAAGAGTCAGTCGTTGCTAACAAGCTGGAGATTCAGACCTTGTCCGACAAATATCAAGGCTTGAAGGAAATCAATTCCGAACAGAGGGCTAAATTCAGAAATCTTAAAGAACGCTTCATTGAGCTCCATAAAAAGCTAAAACAACTGCAGGACTGCAAGCGAATTCTGATGGAAAGTCATCACGAATACGCAGATTCGATCACAAAATGGCAACAGGAGATAATGCACGCTTCAGAGCAACTATGCGAGCATATAAAGAGCTTAACGAAAGAAAATGATAAACTGAAAGTGGAGTTGAGTGTGAGAAATGGCGATGCCGACGTGGTCTTGCCTCAGTTGCCGGTGCTCATTGAATACTGCGAGAAGGCACTTGTGGAATACAAGCAACAGACCGAGATTATCGAAATGTTAAGGGCGGAAAATGCAGAGCTGAAGAGTAAGCTGGAGTCCCAATCAGATGTTCTGCAGACAGTCGATTTGGAAATGAAGAAGAAACCTGCTGATACGGTCGATTCCTCAGCAATTTTAAACCAACATTTAAGGAATTGCGAGGAGATCGATAAACTTACGGCAGAAAATGCCATGTTAAGGGAAGATATAGACAGAATTAAGCAAGAGAAATCCGTCATAGCCAGTGAAAATGCCAGTGAAAACGATTTTCTAAGAGCCGAGAACTCAAGACTGCAAAGTGAACTGTCCACGACCAAATCATCTACAGCAGAGGAAATTGAAAGATTAAAAGATAAGCAATCCGCACTAGTTCATGAAAAAGATCAACTGATCAGGGAAATCGCTCGCCTCAACACAGAGAATGAGAAATTTGAACAAAAACTGACTAATGCATCGGAATCGCATTCAGCCGAGGTAAATCACCTGCAAAAAACCAATGAAACCTTAAGGAACGAGTATGAATCCCTTAAGACTTCTGCTAGCTCCATAGAAACTCTTATTGCCACACGGTTACCCCACTTAATCACCCATTGCGACAGGGCAATACTAGAGCACGAGCAACAGACAAAACTTTCTCAATCTGCCAACAAAATACGAGACAAATCTGCAGAATGTGACTCCCTAAGAGCATCCAATTCGACACTGCAGGCCGAACTAGCCATCAACAAGTTGGACAGTGAGTTCCATTCCCAACTTACGGAAGAGCTTGAAATCCTTCGTACCGAAAACGCTAAACTCAAAACCGAACTTACTAAGTACAAGCAAAAAGAAGCCGAAGTTCAAGACGTTCTTCGTCTAAGAAACGACCTAGTCGGCACTACCCAGCTCTGTGAAGATCTGCAAAACAAACTAGAGAAACAGGAACGTGAGAATACCGATCTCCTGAATGAAATGCGTGAACTTAACGAAGCTCTCAAAGGTCGAGGTGATGTCATATCCAGGCAACAAGAAAAACACCAAGAACTCGTGACCGAAATGAAGAAAACCTCTACGGCATTGGCGAAAATCGAGAACGACCTTCGAGCCAAGGATGCCATAATCAAGGAGAAAGAAATAAAAATCTCCAAAATGAGCGAAGACAACCATGCGGCGCTACAGGAAGTCAATCGTTTACAAAATCTCTCCCGAGAGCATGAATCACGAGTCAAAACCCTATCCGAAGAAATCGCGAATTTACGCACTCAATTCGAGAACAACGAGGTGCAGAGTGAAGTGCTCTCAACCTCGACAATATCGCGAGCCGAAGAGATAGCCCGCCTCCGTGAAGTTGACGAGAGTTTCGAGGAGAAATACAACAAACTCCGCGGATTAGCGATCAAGTTAAAGAAAAAAGTCCACGAACAAGCACTGTGTATCGCTGATCTGGAAAAGCAATCGACCGATTCGAAAGTTAAAGCCACAGAGACATCCGATAGGATTAATTCACTGGAAAACGAACGCGAGTCCCTTCAGAAGGAGCTGAAAACCTGCAGAAATCAAATCGAAAGTCTTAAAGGCGAAGTGGACAAGCTGAAGGCCTCAAAAAAGCAAAGTAATGTGCTCACTCTTGAAATCGAGGCTTTCGAGAAGTCCCTAAATGAAACAAGCGCTAGGTTATCCGCGAAGACAGCGGAATATGATCTCCTCAAGGAGACCATCCACAGCAAGGATTCTGCCATAGAAACAATGCGCAAGGAAATCAAAATCCTCGAGGACAGCAAAGAAAGCGAAAAGGAACACTCGATCGAGTTGAAGAAGCAGATCGACAAGCTTCAAAGCCAGTTGAAGGACGCCATTCATAGTAAGCAGGAGGTTTGCGCTAAACTCGAAGAATGTCAGGCCGAGAAGCAATCTCTTCAAAGCGACTTGGCAGAAGCTAATCACCGACTGACCACAACTACCAATCAGAACAGTGTCGACCGGGCAGCCTTGCTCCATGAGAAAGAGAACCTTCTTCGTACAATCAACTCGCTGGAAGATGAAATAAATTCACTAAACAATCGAGCCTCACTCGCCGAGAAGTCATTCCAAGAACTCCACCAGGAGTACTCGAATTACAAAGTCAAAGCGCAATCTGTCCTTCGTCAGAATCAATCGAAAGAATCCTCCAAAGAGCGGGAGCTCGAAGAGGAACTTACACTCCTCAAAGACGAACACAAAGGCCTGTCGAATCGCTTCCAAACCTTACTCGACAAGTATCAGACCACTGAGAAAACTGTCGACGAACTTCGAGATGAAAATCGTCGTCTACAGACGCGCAACACTGAACTGATCGGCACCATTTCAGATCTTCGACAACAGGCAGACAGCTTATCGCAGGAGAACAAAAAACACCTCGAAACATATCAAGAAACCCTAAAGGGTCATCGTCTACAAATCGAGGCATTGGACTCCTGTCATCAGCAGCAATTGCTCGACATTCAGGCTAAATACGAGCAAGAGATTGCAGATTTGAAAGCTGTGCAAAAAAGAGACTCGGACGTGTCAGCACAGAAACCTCATTTGGACAGAATCGACTATGTCCTCATGGAACGAGAAGATGCTGAGGGGTCCGAGGCTGAGACAACTCACCAACAAAAATACCTACCATCAGCCAGGAGATCAGCTCATGATCTGATTCCATTAGACGAATTGTTGAGTTCATCCACTGTAGACAGTACATATGCGACTTTGGAGAGAAGTCGTTCGATATCGCCAACGATTGAATTACAGGAGACGAAAGAACGCTTGCAGAAGCAAGAGAGTCGAGTACGGCACTTAACCTCGCTATTGGCAGAAAGTGAGCAAGACCTGGCGCGATTAACGCAACTTAATGAGATGCTTAAGGAAGAAGTGCGCCGACAGGAACGAACGGTGGAGAGAGAGAAACACATGCATAACTCAGAGTATCTTAAAAACATTGTACTGAAGGTAAGGCAGTAGTAACAAAAACGAATGATCTATTCCTTATACCTCCCATGTGGATTCATTACAGTTTGTATCGCTCAACAGCGGTGACGAGCGGAGTCGTCTAGTACCCGTCCTCAATACTATTCTCAAACTCAGTCCAAGTGAAACGGAAATGATTCAAAATGTAGCCAAGGGAAAGGGTAAGGCACCATAAATACATAACATCTCAACATACTGCAAGTC
Source organism: Eumerus sabulonum (assembly GCA_951905685.1). Lineage (NCBI taxonomy): Eukaryota > Metazoa > Arthropoda > Insecta > Diptera > Syrphidae > Eumerus > Eumerus sabulonum. The sequence continues at coordinate 17,607,241 of OX645060.1, forward strand.
TCTCATTACTATTCCAACAGTTGACAATAACAACCGATCTTGGGGCAGTTTCTTGCCACACTGGAGCAACAGTTAATAGCACCAAAAGAGATTGCCGCCGAAAAACTTGGGGCATTTCCGTGGAAAGATTCCAGCGCATTAGTATTCGTTTGTTTCCTTAATGGTTTCCGGTTTCCTGTAAGTTAATAAACCTTCGGTGGACTTTATTCATCACTCGTTCTATTATTTATTCATTGTAACTGTTTGTTTATCTAGATTTTGTATATATATATATATGTAAACGTGTCTTCTAAACTGTCTTTATGTAAATAAAAAACAAAGTGCTGAAGCAAAACAAAAGCTTTTAGCAGACCGGAAAAGCTTACTTACTTATAAAGAAGGCGCCACAGCTTGCTCATCTGCTTTCTAAAAGGACTAAACTTCTGAAGGAATATGTACATGGGTTAGGTTAGGTACATGGGTGCCCTATTGACGAAAAGTCAAGGCTCACGTAGACTACGTTGAGTCCATTGTGCCCACTTGTTTTATTTAACAGACATTTACCGTTGAGCTGAACCAACTAGACGAGCATTAAAATCCCAGCATTCTGTTCAGCCCAATATTACCTACCTCTTCTAGCCCCGAAAGGAAGTATCTTCCCAGGAATATATTCTTTTTTTGGGCTAGCGCCGGACATTCGCACAGCAGGTGACGAATGGATTCAATTTCCTCTTCGTCCCTGCAGCTTCTGCAGAAGTCATTGTAGGGTTGGCCTTGTCAGTCTGCCAGTCGAATATTCCCACGAACTTTTTACAAGAAAGCCAAAGGCCTTGCAGGAGGCTTCAAAAAGGGCACCCTGACTCTTCGAAACTGCGAGGGTAATCTTGTCACCGACCCGCAGGGAATAGTGGATGTATTTAAGCAGCACTTCCAGCAGCTGCTTAACGAGCATGACCAAGAGAGAGTAGTAGGGACCGAGGAAATCCCAACTCCAGCCGCTGAAGTAGTCCTCCCACCCAGCATCGAAGAAGTCAGTACAGCTATTCAGAAGCTGAAGAACAACAAGGCCACAGGCTCAGATGGCTTGCCATCAGAGCTCTTCAAGGCTGGCGGCGATGTTCTGGTAGGGAGCATGCACCAGATCATCTGCAGAATTTGGGAAGATGAATGCATGCCCGACGACTGGAATACCAGCTCCATATGCCCCATCCACAAAAAAGGCGATCCTACCTCTTGCAAGAACTATAGAGGTATATCCCTGCTCAATGTCGCATGCAAGATCCTGTCCAGCGTATTGTGTGAACGTCTAAAACCATTTTGCACCGCACTAATCGGCAGCTACCAGTGCGGCTTCCGGCCCGGCAAATCAACTTTAGACCAAATTTTCACACTTCGACAAATCCTGGAAAAGACCAACGACTTTCGAATCGATACACACCATCTTTTCATAGATTTCAAAGCCGCATACGACAGCATTCATCGTGAAGAACTGTTTGGGGCGATGGCCGAATTCGGGATCCCGGTAAAACTGATCCAGTTGTGTCGCGCCACGCTAAAAAACACGCGATGCACCGTGCAACTCGGTTCTAGGACCTCGGAACCATTCGAAACATGCACCGGATTTCGGCAAGGAGATGCGCTGTCATGTGACTTCTTCAACCTGGTGCTGGAGCAGATAGCGCGACGGGCAGGCGTCAACAGGGAAGGCACTATCTTTTACAAGTCCATCCAGCTGCTAGGATACGCGGATGATATCGACATCATCGCGTGTTCTCGCCGTGGCATTGTGGAAGCATTCACGGCGATTGAAGAACAGGCGAAACGAATTGGTCTTAAGATCAATGAGGACAAAACGAAATACATGCTGTCAAGCAAAAACCAATCCGTCGCTCACCACCTGGGACAAAATATAACAATTGAGTTTGTCTACCTCGGAGCAAACGTAAATTCCACAAATGACACCACAGTGGAGATCCGGCATAGAATCGCCCTTGGCAACCGCTGCTACTTCGGCTTGTACAAACAACTGGGGTCAAAACTCCTCACTCGAAAGACCAAAGTCATGCTTTACAAAACGCTCATTCTGCCAGTCTTGCTGTACGGAGCCGAAAGCTGGACGATGAGCAGGACAGCGGAGCTGATATTTGGTCCTGTCTGTGAGGAAGGTGAATGGAGAAGAAGACACAACCGCGAACTCTATGAGCTGTACCAAGATGTGGATGTAGTCCGGAAGGCAAGGATCCGTCGACTACACTGGCTCGGCCACATCGAGCGCATGGACATCAACGCTCCAGCTAAGAGGGTCTTCGACTCCGAGCCTCCTGGTTCGAGAAGAAGAGGAAGACCGAACCTCCGGTATAAAGACCAAGTAATCGCGGATGTAAGACATCTTGGTCTTGACAACTGGAAGCAGCGTGCTCGGGACCGTCAAGGATGGAAGGGTTATAGCTCAGGCTCAGATCCTCCATGGATCGCAGGCCTGATAAGTAAGTAAGTAAAAGGCGTCCATCTTCGCCATATTTAAGATGACGAAGACCTCTGGGGCGACAGACAAAATATACACAACGCCGGATTTAGTTACTTAAGTGTATAGTCTCGATTTAATAATTTCTTTAAATAAAAATAAAAAAAGAAAACATATTGCAATCTAAACACACAAGCAATAATGTTGTTTTCTTCTATACTCTGGCTATCGCCCACCGTTTCCGGGCTTCTAAGTTTTAGTTTCAGTCAAATCATTGCTATAGAAAAACATACTATTACTCGACCCACAAGTAATCGTTTACGAATGATGCTAGCGTCCTTATATTCTAAATACTATTGCCAAACTCCAGCGTAATTTCCTACTAACGTTGCAGGCAACGGGCCACCGGCTGCGAATAATCGCATGCCAGTGCTATCGTAACAGTGAGTATAGATCGCAGGAACATATTTTACTTGGAACCCATCCATTTCATCTTCGGGATACTAGCGAAAGGGAGAAGAACGAATAAGATCGGTAAATGTAAAAAACAAAAACAGGAGTTAATGGCGACTTACCACAATTCCTTTGCTGCACTTAAGAGCAACAGTCCGCGATGCGTTAACACTACTTTCGAGATATTTACCCGCACGAATGTCGTAGAAAAGTAACATCCCTAGGCCCGTTCCGACAGTGAGTAGATTGCCTTCGAACGTAGTCGCACGTATACCGCACCCACTATAGCGTGAGGTGATTTTTTTGATTGTCTGCAACGTCCTGGCATCCAACAGGATTGTGTACGACCTACATCCGACGGCATACAGACCGTCGTTGTGATACGCTATGCTCACATTGTCCTGGCAATTTGGCAATTTCCTAGATAACTTCTGTTTGAACGTCTCCGCGTTGAATATATGAATGTAACCGTTGAGAGATAGAGCAGCAATCTCTTTAAATTCCTTGTTAAAACACAGTGAACGAATCTGCAAGACCGATTGTAAGTAAAGTAACAAATTCCAGGCAGCAGTTGATAGGCATACCCTTTGTGCAGTTCGACAAGTGTTCACACAAAGTGGATTGATCGTGGCAAATGTCGGGCAGGCTTCCTTGCCACCATCAGGAAAGTCCATATAATCCTCATTGATTCGCCAAATCGACAACTTTGAATCCTTCGAACCGGAAACCAAGAACTGATCGTCAAGCCAACACATACCCATAATCAAATCACGATGACCATTCTCGCCAACACACACCGGGTCCAAGGTGGGCAAGCGATACACTGCCACGTCAGCGGAATTTCTCGCTCCGGTTGCAAGGAACGTACGACTAGGATTTATTTCGATTGCGTGCAAACCTCCCTGCACTTCGGGATGATTGGCACGATTGTTTGAAAGAGTGGGTATGGCGTCCACTCGACGCATATTCACGTCGTACACGAGGAGCTGCAAGGTATACGAACGGTATGGAATAAAGAACCGCTATAGACAAAGGTTAACTCACCTTATTGCATTTTGTTCCGAACACAACTTGGCGATTGCTCAACCACTTTGAGCAGAACACTTTGTTGATGAATCCCAAATTAATCTGCGTCTCGCGTAGCATGTCGTGGGTAAGAACATACCGACTGGCATGCTCGAAATTGACATTCCGAGACTGAAACGAAAACCAAAATCACTTTCATTCTCTTACGAGCACAAAGAAACCTCTTACCTCTTTGTAATTCGACTCACGACTATGCAGATAATCGGACAGATTAAACGATGTATTTAGCACCTCCTCCTGTTGTTGCGGAGTCTCCTCGTCACTGCCCGAATCGTCATAGGTCACAAAATCATCTGGTTTATCAGGTTTTCGTCGACGTTCCTGTCTGTCAATACGAACAAAAGGCAACAAAATGCAGATCCACTCCAGAATCCCATGACTTACCTCAAAATTCTAGCCTTCACTCGTCGCTCTTCCAGCCGAGACGGTATGTGGCAGGACGGGTAAGTTCCAACTACACTATTACGTATAGTTTTCACCATCGAATTGAAACAAACATTATTTTTATTCCTAATTTCGAACATTTTCCGTCACACTACTTATTCACTATGCGAGATACGAAAATCAATTCGCAAGACGTCTCTGTCGGCAGTAAATAATTAAATTTCGACTTGATGTGCGAAAGGTTTTCTCTCAGTTCGTTTTTCTTTTTTTTTTCCTTTTTCAATCGGGGAACTATGAATTTTATTTGTATGACTTTGTGAATTCCGAAAAAGAATTGTGCCTTCCCTCAGCACCATCCCTTGCCATTGTTGTGTTTATGCGAAAAAAAGTGAAATTCTCACGGCCACCATGAATGACAGTAGGGAATGAGTGCGCTCGAGGTTGATACACAGTGCTGCCAATATGTCTGTTTAGAATTGAGATTTTTGGAACAAAAATATAAAAAAACAAAATTATGTGATTTTTCTGGCCCCATAATAGGACACAAGGGGCCATGGGCTCGGACATAGAGGGTAAAGTTGTTGATCGCCCTCAACCTGGCCAGCAACAATCCCGAACCAAGTTGACATACGGCCTTCTCGCGGCGACCTCTGGATAGCCTCTTCAACAACCGTTGGGAGGTGAACATAAGTGTTTCAGCTTCTTCCAGCTTCAGCTTATCAGGCCTGCGATCCATGGAGGATCTTAGCCTGAGCTATAGCTGCCTTCCATCCTTGACGGTCCCGGGCACGCTGCTTCCAGTTGTCAAGACCATGAACGAAGGTGAACAAAAGTGTGCAGCGACAAAACCCCGACCAGAATGGCGGTTGTCCGGCGGTCCAACAACCCGCACATGTAAAAAAAAGACAAGTTATGAAAGAGCAAAATGCTTCGGAAACACGGACGGATACGGAACACGATATGCGAGTATGCTCCTGGAACGTCAGAACTCTGTACACTCCCGGAGCTGCTCATAAACTAGAAAGATTCCTCACGCAGTACAAGGCGTATAACACTGCGGTCCAGGAAATACGCTGGATAGGAAACGGTATGATGAGGAAGAAGAATTGCGACATTTATTACAGCTGTAACAAAAGATTGCACTTACTGGGATCCGGATTTGTCGTGGGAAAACGGTTAAGGTCGAAGGTCAACGACATTAAACCTATAAGTGATCGCCTGGCTGCGATCCGCATCAGAGGCAGATTTCATAACATCAGCCTTGTATGTGCAGACACCCCTACCGACGAGGCTGAAGACCCTAACAAGGAGGACATCTATGACCTCCTGGACAACGCCTGCGGCGCTTGTCTGGAGTACGATGTTAAAATCAACGCCAAATCGGTAAGGAGAACACCCTAGACGGAGTGATCGGAAAGCACAGCCTCCACGATACAACAACAGACAACGGCTTCCGACTGACAGACTTTGCGACAGCTCGTAATGCGGTGGTAAGTAGCACAAGATTCCCTTGTAAGCGAATCCACACAGCTAATTGACGCAAGGCACTCGTCAAACATCCTGGATGTGCGAACATTCAGAGGGGCAAATGTCTACTCCGACAACTTCCTCGTAGCAACAAGATTCAAAGCTCGACTGTCCAATGTCAATGTCTTAACCTGATAACCTCTTTGCAGCTCCAGTGAAACCACGCATTATCTACCGGCTTTAGACTTTTTACCCTGTTAGGGATAAAGTTGCCTACGTCAGTGTTGATAATGTTTGTAATCATATCAGCCGCGGCGTCCAAGTCGTCAAGGAATCACAACCACCAGTTAAAGCTCCGAAAGAAGTTATTAAGGCCGCACCAATTAGCTTTCTTATATTCCCATATTATTCTTTTGGGAGCTTTTTCTTTAACTGAGTGGGATGCTGCTTCTGATGTTTTTTTTTTTTTTTTTTTTAGAGTCCGTAGTAACTCGTTCGAGTACTTTAGCATTGCATACGCAGAGGATGAATTTCAGTTGACCATATACTGTGAGTGCTATGCCTGCAGCAGCACGTCTGGTCACTTTCCATTCACAACTGCGTTGCATACTTTTTGTCCGTCTGGAATTACTTTTTCTTGGCTATGAAGCGAATTTGAACTACATATAGACCTTCCGCTCGGCGATCGATGATGTTAACCACTGCACCACGGCAACCCCAGCACCCCACGGCACCAGCCACCAACTAGGAGAAACCCTTGGTTTGATGAATGCACACAGGTATATGCAGAAAAACAATGCATACATGGCCTCGTTGCATCCGCGAACGAGAGCTGCCCGTGAGCTCTATGAGCAGAAAAGACGGGAGGAGCGGTCGAGGAGATAAAGAGATGTTATCGCAGGAACGACGTTCGAAAGTTTTACCAAATGGTAAGACGAATGTGCCCAGGTTATAAAGCAAGAGCGGAAGTCTGCAGGGATGAACACGGACACCTCGTAGTTGAATCACAATCGATGCTGAGAATATGGAAAGACTATTTCTGCGCACTGTATAACGGCGAAGATGTTCAAGATACCGCTATCAGACAGAGTACACCATCCACACTAGACGAAGATGAGAGAGTATTCCGTCCACCCGACTTAGATAGCGATTTCAAAACTGAAGATTAATAAAGCTGCTGATGCAGACGGCCTGCCTCCTAGCTATTTAAAGCAGCTGGAGATGAGTTGGTTGTGAACGTGCACGAGGACGAGTTACTGATTTTCTTGAGAAATGACCGGAAGCTTCCACTACCTTTGGGACGTTGAGGAGTTTTCCTAAGTTGTTGGTCAGATTGGAATCTGGCTCTTCGGATGAGGGCATTGTAGTCATTTCTGGTACGTATATACTTTTTCCGGCTTTCCCCAGAGTTGTTTGCCTTATTTACGTCCTTTAACCTAATAGTCTCTTTACAGCTTGTGTCAAGCCTTCGTTATGCCACCTCATTTCCTTCCTCAAGACTGCCTATATCGGGGTTTTAAGAAACGTTGTGAAACCATAGATTGATGGCGTATTAGGGACAGAGCATATATATTTCTGCCTCTTCACTCAAAGCGATAGCGATACTTGTTTGGATAGCAGGAAATTTCCATGGCCACATCATTCCGAACGTATGGCTTCCTAGCCTTTCGGACCTTAATCTCCTGGATAATAACCTAAGGGGCTTAGTTGAGCGTTAGGCCACTAGGCATCCTCATAACACCATTTCTTCACTGATGGATGCTATGTCGGTTATAAGATGGCGCGTCTTTTTGACGTGCAAATCTCGGTAATTTCCTTTTGGACTGACATTCCGAGTTGCAAGGGTTATTACATGCAGCGTTTTTTTGACATTCCGTTTTACATTTGGTTGTCGTTGGTTTGTGGTGAAGTTTGAAAAGTAAGAATGCAACGCAAACGCGCACTTTCAAACCAGAAACACGAGTGAAACAACACCGCAAAACAAGGAAAAGTAGATAAGGAAATGTCAAACAGACGCACAGAGTAGCCTACCCGCGCGTTACTCTGCCAGTGTATTTCTGTTTCACTGACCCTCTCTTTCGCACTTATTTCAATCTTTACTAAGCACGCGCCGTGTAATAACCGACTATACGCAATCTTTCTCGATCCAGAATTGAGAAGGTTGTGATTTTATTGATTTGTGTAAAAATTAACGGAAATATAAAAAATTATGACTGAGCTGGAAAGGTATAAAAAATGGAATTATTCTTATAACAATTATATAGCCGGACTGAATGTGTCCATTGGCAGTGAATTCATCATCCATCATCACTTAGCTCATTTGACATTTTGACATTTCAAGCTATTCATTGCGATTTGACACTTCCGTCAGTGAATTGACTCGATGTGTTGAATTCGTTTCATGTTGTTTTGTAACACCTTGCGAAAATTGTTTGTCGCGCATCCCTAGTCCAAGTAGAATTTAAACTCGAATCTCACTAGCAATGCAATAGAAATTCCCGTCATTAAGGTGAGTTCATCCCCCTCGTTCGATCCCCAAGCGATTCTATACAATTTTCACTGTGCAATGTTGTCCGTGCCCTTGAAAGTGCAAGAAGTTTGCGTCAAAAACAAAGAAAAATAATAAACTCTGGCGATTTGACGCGCTTATAACGTCTCAATAACATGGTACTGGGTGTCTTCATTCGACGTGGTGCTGTAAAATTTGGAAATTCTCTCTCATCTGTGCAATTATTAACGCCTAGAATCGTCGTTGCAAGCTCATCGTTTGTGGCATCAACAAAACCTGTAATATTGCCATCAGCATCATCATTCTGGTCGTCGTCGTCGTTGTTGTCAATCAACAGGCAAACAATTCGAAACTATTCTGGTAAGTGGATGCGACGTGTATTCATGCTCATTTGCCCACACTGTGCAATCACCCACAACGAATCAATCACCAATGCGTTCTTTTAATTAATTTATTATTCGCGTAAAGAGCAGGGATCAGGGGCATCTAGCGAAAGTTTTCTATTCTATTCCTCCCTCGCTTGCCCTTAGATTTCTCGTGGCAGTCATCGTCATCGTTTGTTTTCTTCTTTTTTTAATTCTCTCATTTGCTCTAGTTGGCGGAACAGTGGCGCGCGCTAGAGTGTGGAAGTACATATGTACATAGCAGTGGGGCAGACTCAGGCATGCTGTGAAGTGAGGAGGAGCCACTATTGAATGCTACTAGGTGGGGTACATCCAATTTCACACCGTCGATTCACGTCGACCTAAATTTAATTGAAATTATTTTTCTTTTCTTTTTTTGGTTTTGCTGTTCATTTTCTAAATACGAGCGAAAAAGACAAGTATTCGCCACAGACATTCTAATAATAGTCAGTCGGTTTGTATGTATGTAGATCGCGGCACGGCGCGCATAAACAAGTGTGGACATACTTCGGTGGCTTCCTCCACATCGTCTTCTTCTCCAAAATGTTATTTTTTTCTATTATTTTTAGATACATTTGTTCTGTTAGGCTCTTAGGTTGCTACCAGTTGTTTGGCAGTCAACTTCTGCCTTTGCCGTGAGTGGAATAGTTTTTGTTTTTCATCCGGAGTAGGGAAATCTATCGAGCAGCGCCTAAACAGTGATTTTAGTGCTTCACCTCTGATTTGTAATTGAACTAATTTCCTTGGCGACCCGACTAACCAGATAAGATAGTCTTTATTAGTTTTGCAATAAGAGAGAGAGAAAGTAATCAAGTGTGAACGTCTTGAACCTGGTGTTCGTTCACATAAGAATCGTCTGTAGCAGTCTCGTATGCATTACTGCTCTGGTCATAGACGGGCGTAAGTGGTTTTAGTGTTTTCTTTCTACATATTTGTCTCATTGACTTCTTTCTAGTTGGGTCAATGGTCTGGGTTAAGTTTGTTGTGAAAGTGCTTATCGCGGGAGGGTTGTGATTTGACAAACAGCTTGTGTGTGGCACGTGGATTTGGTGTGAGCGATTCAAGGATTATTCGATTAGTGTCGTTAATGAAATGGAATTTGTGAACACTTTCCTACGTTGCCGTTTTGCCATTGTTACCCCTGGTGGGTTTCGATTTGCTTTTTGCGATACAATGCCGTCAATGAAAATTCGCTTACGTGAAGCGGTCATACCTACATGTGTTGTCATCTATTTCCGTCGCGAACATAACTAATTCCCTGTTTTTGTAAAGCTATTAAGCAATTTCTTTTCTCTCATTTTCTCAGCGCTGATGTATGATTGCTTATTTAACGAAGAATCCGAGTGAGACTTGATGGCTTTAGTGTGTATTTTACGGTCTTATCTGAGATAAGTTTTAGTGGCCTACTCTTAATCTGATTTCGTCTACACATTCCTATGTTTATCAGCCGCCCGCTATTTATTATTTCGAAATTGCACGAAATCACCCATGCCAAGGTCTCTGCGAATTCATTTATCGTTTAAATGCCGAGAGTAAATTGGAACGTGATCAGATTTAAAGCAACGCACCTGTTGGCTAGCACCAGACAGTAGTTTCCCCAGTAAAATTCTTATAACAACACTTGCTTTAAAATGTTGTTGGGAGCATCATTGTTCTATATGGATGGAATCTCCCTTCTTAGTTTTCAATATTTTTTCTTTCTTGCGACTTTGAGTCGAAAGGGAAAGTATTGTTGTGCAGAAGAAAAAACAATCGATAACCTTCAGCTCTCTCTTCGATGAGGCTTGTATCTCCTATATCGCATGCCCCGGAAAGTGTCCCGGAGCGGCCTTTTGAGTTTGTTGAATAGGCAGAAGCTACACGGTGCCAAGTCAGGTGAACACGGTGGTGTGTCAGACAATGAATTATGGTGGTGACACAGCCATGTCATCGAACGTGTTTTTCACGGTGTTTCTCCTCAGCGGGGTTCTGACAAAACCCCCTGTAGTAAAATTGTCATGAAAAGCTTCTCGAAATTCGCCGTTCGGAACCGGCAATAAACTGTAGGTCCCTTTCACCTATGTGAAAATGAAATCACACACAACATGGGTGATTGAGAGAAGCTCGGCTCAGGTTCTTCATGGACTGTAACGCCAACATACACAAACATCAAGAGTTGTCTCGCTGCAATTCCTCCCTCTTTAGATGAATAACTTCATGCATCCGATGCATAACGCCCCAAAAATATGCCTTGTTGCCAGTTTAACCCGGCGGAAGGAAATCAAAATGCACACCACTATAATTGAAGAAATCGGTCAACATGTCTTTGATTTTTGAGCGACTGGCCCAGTTTTTTGTTTGTTCTTACTTCACCTTAAGTACGACATTCACTTGGTTGATCGGTTGTTTCCGGGTCGAAATCCAAGTGTAATCATCTTCTCCTGATACTCAGAAAGCATTGTTTCATACACTTCAACGTCACGATGTTTTTCCGAAAAAGTCAGTTTACGGTGCCAATCGAGATGTCACGTGCCTGTGGCCTAAAGCATCCTTTAAAATGGTATTGACTGACTGATCAATGTCATCAGCAAGATCTCTAATGGTTAATCGACCGCTTGAAAGCACGAAATCTTTGACGTTAGCTTCGGGATTGAGGTTGATGGTCGTCCGGGACGTTCTCGGCCTTCTTGGAACTCTTTATGGCACTTGTAAACATTTTTTTCCACAAAGCGTCGTCATCAAAGGCTTTCTGCAGCATCCTTAACGAATCAGCAGCAGAAAATTCACTTCGCAAATAAATTAAACGCAAATTCTTTCCTCAACAAACGTAGACATATAAATCGAAAAATTAATTTTTAGCAGCTAACAAAACGGGATGGCAAAGGACTAACAAAGGCCTCGTAGGGGTAGCATCTATCCGACGGATGCTGACCTGCTAAAAAGCGAGAAGAGCCACCGCAGTTGCGGCACTGTTAGTTAGTCCAATCCCCACCTCCCCGTGGTGCCATCTGGAATTTTCCTATGGAAATTGCAGAAGGGGAAGGGCGAATGGCAAGCCTCCTGCCAAAAAACAAGATTAGTCGGTTGGGCTACAGCCTAGTAAGCCGTAACCGTAAAAAAAACCACAAACTCCGAAACAACCACAAGCCTCGGATATGACGGACCGGATTTATGTTGACGACCCTTGCAAAAAAACGAAAAAAGGACAGTGACCTTCGGCTCTGTATGTGGAAAGTTAAGTCCCTAAACAGGCCACGTGCATCCGAACAACTTGCGGACGCCCTAGACCGCTTTAAAGCGGGCATAACAGCCATCCAGGAAATGCAATGGAATGGACCGGGTAAAAAGCGGGATGAAAAACTGCGACATTTACTACGGTGACTGCTATAGGGAGAGAGGCTAACGATTGTTCGGACGCGGATTTGCTGTTCGAGGTGGACTAAAGCAAAATGCCCTAAGCTTTCGGCATGTGAGCGAACGCCTCATAACGATCCGTATCAAGGGTAAATGATGATTTATACGATCTCCTAGACAAAACGTATGCCCAATGGCCCAGCTATCAAAATTGTACTAGTAGACTAGCTGGGTAAGGAAAGCATCTGAACGAGTCTTTGGCAAACATAGCCTACACGACACCACATCCGATAACAGACACAGGCTGATTGATCTTGCTACGAAATCTCCTTCTAGCCAGTACGCGCTTCCCGCACTTCGATAAACAAAGGCACCTGGCGGTCTTTTGATCAATCGACCACCAACCAGATTGATCACATCGCGGTCGACGTGAGACACTCCTCCACTATTCTTGATGTCCGAACTATCCAAAGGGGTTAACATCGACTCGGACCACTATCTTGTAGTAGCCAAGATGCGCCTACGGATATCACAAACGCAGCGAAGTAGAGTAAGAATACAAAGTTATGACGTCGGAAAGCTACTATCGCCAGAAACCGCTCGTGCTTTTACCGATCGCGTCTCCCTTAAGCTCTCCAATACACCTCAACCCTCCACGCTATCAATAGAACAGCAGTGGAACCTTTACAAACAGGCCCTGAAAAGCTCTGCATCCGAAGTTTTGGGTTTCAAGGCTCCATCACGAAGAAACACCTGGTTCGATGACGAGTGCAGGAGGATTCATACAGCGAAGCAGGATGCATATAAAGCTTTGCTGTATAAAAGAACAAGAGCAGCTCGTGAGCTCTACGAGTTAAAAAGAAGGGAGGAGCATAAGAGCTCAGAAGAAAGAGCACGAGAAGGATCTGGAGAGGTGTTACTGCAGGCGTGGTGATGTTCGAAAGTTTTATCAACAGATAAAGCGAACATGCCAAGGTTATAAAGCCAGAACGGAAGCCTGCAGGGATGAGAACGGACACCTAGTAGTAGAACCGCAGTTGATGCTGAGAATATGGAAAAACCACTTCTGCAGACTGTATAACGGCGATATTAGTCAATATACCGCTGTTAGGCAAAATTATCCATTTCTAATCGACGGAGACCGCAGAGAATTCTGTCCCCCTGAGCTCGACGAAGTTAAGATTGCCATATCGAAGCTCAAGTCGAATAAAGCTGCTGGCGCAGACGGACTGTCTGCTGAGCTCTTCAAGGCAGCTGGGGATGACCTGGTTGGGAGCATGCACCAGCTCATCCGTAAGATATGGTTAGAGGAAAGCATGCCCGAGGAATCGAGTCTCAGCATCGTATGCCCGATCCACATGAAAGGAGACCCCTCTAATTGCGCCAAGTACAGAGGAATAAGGCTCCTTAACATCGCCTACAAAATCTTCTCTGCCGTTTTGTGTGAACACCTGAAGCCTTTTGTAAATAAGCTGATTGGTCCTTATCAGTGCGGATTTAGGCCAGGGAAGTCCACCATCGACCAAATCTTCACACTACGGCACATCCTGGAAAAAACCAATGAATTTCAAGTTGACACTCACCACCTATTTGTCGACTTCAAAGCCGCATACGACAGCGTAATTAGAGACGAACTATACAACGCTATGTCTACCTTTGCCATACCTGCTAAACTCATCAGACTATGCAGGATGACTTTGGACAATGCTCGCTGCTCCATCCGAATCAGTGAACACCTTACCGATAGTTTTGATGTCAAAAAAGGATTTAGGCAGGGCGATGCGCTGTCGTGTGATTTCTTCAACATCATATTGGAAATGATTGTGCAAAAATCACTGGCCAATACAAGAGGCACAATCTATTTCAAATCCTCGCAACTCCTTGCATACGCCGACGACATTGACATCATAGGTAGATCACAGCGAGATGTCAATGAGGCGTTTGCAAGTATTGAGATGGTGGCGGTGAAAATTGGTTTGGTAGTAAGCGGGGGCAAAACTAAATATCATCACAAAAGGACGCCCATCACCAACGTCTTGGCCAGAACTTTGGATTGGCAGATATAAGTTTGATATAAGTCTACCTTGGCTTCGCAGTGACCTGGAACAACAACATCAGTTCCGAAATCAAACGCAGAATCACTCTTGCCCATCGTTGTTTCTTTGGGTCTCAGGAGGAGGTTGACTCTATATAAGACCTTTATCGTTCCGGGCCGGTCTGTACGGCGCAGAAGCATGGACACTATCAAAAGCAGATGAGGAGGTCCTTGGTCGGTTCGAGAGAACCTATAAGCGCAGACGGGGGAATGGGGGAAAAGATTTTACCTCGAGCTTTACAGGTTGTACATCGACATGAGTCTAGTCAGGCGTCTACGGATTCAATGCCTAGGATGGTTAGGCCATGTAGAGCGAATGGACACCACAGCTCCAGCCCGAAGAGTCTTTGTATCCAATCCAGAGGTACGAAGAAAAAGAGGACGGCCGCACTTAAGATGGCGCACACAGGTGGAAGGGGACCTCAGCCAACTGGGTGTGCGACAATGGAAAAGGCTAGCAAAATATCGTGCTAGTTGGAGAGGCATGTTGGTTGAGGCACAGGTTCACCCCGAACAGTAGCGCCTGTTAAGAAGAAGAAGAAGAGCTCACAAAACGAAGCATATCTGAAACACTAATGAGTACGGATGTCAAAGACAGTCCTTACTTACTTACTTAGGCGGCGCTACAGTTCGGGGTGAGCCTGAGCCTCAACCAACAAGCCTTTCCAGTGTCACACGCCCAGTGGGTTAAGGTCCCTTTCCACCTGTGTGCGCCATCTTAGATGCGGCCGTCCTTTGCAACGTCATCCTTTCGGGTTGGAGTCGAAGACTCTTCGGGCAGGAGTTGTGCTATCCATTCGCTCTAAATGGCCCAGCCATCTTAGACATTGGATACGTAAACGTCGTACTAGGCCGATGTCGCTATACAGGCCGTGGAGTTCGTGGTTGAATATTCTCCTCCGTCAACACAAACGGGACCGCAGAATTTTCTTCTCGAAACGACCAAGGACCTCTTTATCCATTTTTGAAATCACTCCAAGGAAATTCAATGCAGAATCGAACAGGCGAGGACGGCCCTTCTGCAATATAAAGAAGGTGCTTTTAAAGCAGGGAAATAAACTTAAATAAGGAAAATAGAAGCGCCTTCGAAATGTGGACTTACAGACGAATTCTACGGATCTCATGGGTTTACAGAATCTCAAACGAAGAGTTTCTAACACGAGTTAGAATGAAAAGAGAAATAATTTTGCTAATCAACAAAAGAAAACTGGAGTACTTAGGACACATAATGAGAAACAATAAATACCTACCTTTACAAGGAAATATCGAAGGAAGAAGAAGCGCTGGAAGACGGAGGCCGACATGGTTACCAAACTTAAGAGAATGGCTCAATCTTTCAACGGTAGATATACTTAGAGGAGTGACAAGCAAACGAACACTTGCATCGATGATTTCCAACCTCCGGACGGGAGTGGAACCATAAGAAGAAGAAGGGAGGACTCATTGGCCAATACAAGAGGCACGATCTACTTCAAGTCTGCACAATTGCTCGCATACGTCGATGACATTGACGTGATTGGACGAACACAGCAAGACGTCAATGAGGCCTTTGTAAGCATTGAGGTAGAAGCGGCTAAGATGGGTCTCAAGTTGAATGAGCGTAAAACCAAATATCTGCTTTCATCAAAAACAGACGGTCAACACCGACGTCTTGGTCAGAACGTCACAAATCTTCTTTGATGGCGTTACAGCCCATGAAAGACCAGAGCCAAGCTTCTCTCAATCACTCATGTTGTGTGGGATTTATTTTTCACATAGGTGAAAGGGGCCTACAGTTTAATGCCGATTCCGAACGGCGTAAGTCGAGAAGCTTTTTCTAGGCAAGTTATACTACGGGAGGTTTTGCCAGTACCCCGCCGAGGAGCGACGCTGCGAAATGAACATTCGATGGCGGTGGTGTTATCGGGATCCAAACTCGCTCATCGTGCGTCAGAGTCCAACGCACTAACTACTGCGTCACGGTGGCCATTTTGATGATAAACAATTCTAGAGCCAAAAAATAGAATTTTATTGATTACCACATGAGAACGTCACAATTGGCAGCTACAAATTCGAAGTGGTTAAGGACTTCGTCTACCTTGGCTCACTAGTCACCAGCGACAGTAACACCAGCGCTGAGATCAAACACAGAATTACTCTTGCCAAACTCTACTTTTTCGGGCTCAAGAGGCAATCGAAAAGTAGACCCCTATCTCGAAAGACCAAGATTCTTAATCATTCTGATCCTCCTCTACGGCATAGAGGGCTGGAATTTAGCTGTTCCGAGAGAAAAATTCTGAATTGAATCTACGGTCCCGTTTGTATAAGCGGAGTTTAATGAAGAAGATCCAACTAAAAACTATACGGGCTGTACAGCGACATCGGCCTGGTACGATGCGCGCCATGTAGAGCGCGCATGAACAACGCACCTCCGGGTCGAAAAGTTCTCGTATCCAACTCGAAGGGAAACGGTGACTTACACAAGTGGAAGGGGACCTCAACCAACTGGGAGTGCGGCGCTAGAAACAGCTAACCAAAGGTCGTGCTGACTGTAGACGCTTGTTAGTTGAGGCCCAAGTTCACCCCAGACTGGACCGTCACCAAAGAAGAAGAAGAAGCAACTTGCAGGAATGTAATACATTTTCGAGCGACTCGACTAATCGAGTCGCACGGCTTTTTAAGAAAGTTTTGGTGTGAATGGCATACTTGTTAACGGTACAATGTGCCTACTACAAAGCGCGATCTACTGGGAAGGTACTTTGTCGACTTATGGGTTGCATTCAATCTAGCTTGCGCAACCATTGTAAATCCAAAGAAGTCAACTCCCATACATTTGAAGGCTCTTGGAAGGCCGCAAGTCTAGCCTTTGGCAAGAGAGCCATTTCGGAATACAAAACCTTTGTTTGTTTGTTTTAAATGATATTAAAACCGTTTCGTAGCCATAGCATTTGAATCTACAGTAATAAGGTACGAGTAGGACCAATAAAAAATTCACAAATCGGAGGCTTCTTCAATCGACCCACATATGTATTCCGACGTTTTATCTCTTTAATTTCATCCACATCGAAATATGGCGATGGAAAATTAAGCGATTATTGGGGAACCACATACTGTAGTAAATTGCGCCTTCATTCAAGTCGATTCCATAAAGCTGGGCGAAAAGTAGTCCGTTATCGGTGTATGGTATTACGTAGAATTGACGGTAAAGTAGTTCAATTCTTCATCCGCTTTTGTTAAGGTCCAAGCCTCTGCGCCGTAAAGGAGGACTGGGATGATCAAGGTCTTATATAGTGTCACCTTGGTTTTCCGAGAGAGGGCTCTACTTCTCAATTGCCTCTTGAGCCCAAAGAAACAGCGGTTGGCAAGAGTGATTCTGCGTTTTATCTCAGCGCTGGTGTTGGTGTCGCTGGTCATCAGTGAGCCAAGGTAGACGAATTCCTTGACCACTTCAAAGTTGCGTCACTTTGCCTAAATCCTTTCTTAACATCAAAGGTCTCGGTTTGCTCATTACCGACCTTAATGGAGCAGCGAGAATTCTCCATTGTCATCCTGTACAGTCGGACGAGTTTGACAGGGATGTTAAAACTAGACCTGGCTTTGTATAGCTCGTCTCTATATACGCTGTCATACGCGGCCTTGAAATCGACGAAGAGATGGTGAGTGTCGATTGGGTAATATTGGTCTTCTCCAAAATCTGCCGTAGCGTAAATATGTGGTCTATTGTGGATTTACATGACCTGAAACCACACTGATAAGAGCCAATCAGGTTATCCACAAACGGTTTCAGGCGTTCACACAATACGGCAGAGAAGGTCTTATATGCGATGTTAAGGAGACTTATTCCCCTATAGTTGGCGCAGTTATAGGGGTCTCCTTTCTTATGGACCGGGCAAACGATGCTGAGATTCCATTCGTCGGGCATGCTTTCCTCCGACCATACCTTGCAGATGAGATGGTGCATGCACCTTACCAGCTCATCTCCAGCCGCCTTAAAAAGCTCAGCAGACAGGCCGTCTGCGCCAGCGGCTTTATTAGACTTAAGTCTTGATATCGCTATTTTGACTTCGTCTAGGTCGGGTGGACTGAATTCTGTTACTTCGTGGTTCATTGCGAATGGTTCGTTCTGCCTGACAGCGGTATCTTGTCTATCATCGCCGTTATACAGTCTGCAGCAGTGGTCTTTCCAAATCCTCAGCATCGACTGCGACTCTACTACCAGTTCTCCATTTTCATCCCTGCAGGCCGCCACTCTGGCTTTGTAGCCATGGCATGTTCGTTTTACCTTGTTGTAAAACTTACGGGCGTCATTCCTGCGGAAACATCTCTCCATCTCCTCGATCTCACGCTTTCCGTGCTCTCTCTTCTTTCTTCTGAAAAGCGTGTGTTCCTCTCTTCTCTTCTGCTCATAGATTTCGCGAGCAGCTCTCGTCCGTCGTTGCAGCATGGCATTATATGCCTCTTGTTTTGCTGCATGGGCTTGGTCGCATTGTTCATCGAACCAGGGGTTTCTAGGTGGTGGCTGTTTGAAACCCAGCACCTCTGAGGCAGCATCTCTGACGGCGCTCTGGCAATGAACCCATTCCTGCTCTATTGTTTGTGCTGCTGTGGGCGGATTTTGAGAGGGCTTTGAGGAGACATGATCGGCAAAGATTCTGGCAGTCTCTTGCTGCCCTTTATGCTCACGTGAATTCTAGTTGGCCCAAATGCAGCAATTTTGCTGCTCAACATCTCGTGAAAAATGAAATTCCTCTGTACAAACATGCATTCAACACGTTCACCCCCACGACTGTCGTTCTTCTTGTTTCTGCGAACTACAAATTTAATTTCTGCTTCATTACAGGTAAGAATAATAACAACAAACTAAACCAGCCAAAGGATATGGACAAGAAAGTTGTGATAAACAAGGAGGAACTCAAAAGTCGCCTGACACCTCTTCAGTATCAAGTTACCCAAGAAGCGGCCACCGAACGTCCATTTTCAGGTAGACCTAATCAAATATTTAAATATCTATTCTCTAATGGCGAATTCATCTTTTAGGATGTTACAACAAACACTACGAGAAGGGTATATACCAGTGCATAGTGTGCCATCAGGATCTATTCAGCTCGGATACAAAATATGACTCGGGTTGCGGGTGGCCAGCATTCAATGATGTGCTCGACCAGGGCAAGATAACCCTGCATAAAGACGCAAGTATTCCAGGTAAGAGGTGTGCGCGCTTAATTTTGTGGGTTCGTTCTTCGTTTTTGTTTTTACCTTGTTTCTAGACACAATCAATTGAGAATACCACAACCACAGTAACCAATTCAATCTGTTACCGACAATCAGTTGTTTCTTCCCACCAACCCTTGTTTTTCTTCCTTCACTACAACCGAATGGAAATTCTGAAATTGTGGTTTTCTTATTTCGTTTATAAGGTTGTTGCATGCCGAAATAATGGTGAACTAATCCACTTTGGATTGGCAGTAGGAAAGCAAAGCAATTGCTTAGTAGAAGGGATTTGTTGAGGGTGGCATCTGAAGGGCAACAGATGTTTTTATAGCTTGCGAATTGCGTTTCTTGTTCAAGTTTGTATAAATGGAATAATCAAGTGTTGATGGCTTCTTTTAAAAAGCTTCTTGGGTTGATATATTCTCGCACAACGTCAGCAATTCTCATGCGGTATGCAAGTGTACCCGGGCAGCTCATAAGGAAACAAATTGGCCATTAAATAACTGGACAGTACCCACCGAGATAACAAACATATTCCTTTTAAAGCTGATTGTTTACTGAACTTTTGATCTTGACCATGAGAGTCCCCTTGTTTTTGAAACATGACAAAATCCACTTCATCTTGATCCCCGCGAGAGCAACGCCGAAATTGTAAGACGTGACAGTTTCCTTGATCTTGAACATTTGCAGCCTCCTCGTTCTTGAGTTCTGACAAGGTCTTCTTGATATTGAACCGTAATGGATTCTTCATAATATTGAATCCTAATAGAGTCTTCTTGATCTTGAGCTATTACATAATTCCTTTCATCTTGAGCCCATTGAGAGTAACTTTGACCTTGAGCCATGATGGAATCTTTTTGATTTCGAGTCATGACAAAGTCTTTTTAGTCTTGAACCAAGAGAGGGTCTCCTTGATCTTGAGCCATAACATATACTCTTTGTCTTGAGCCATGACAGTCTCCTTCATATTGAGCCATGACCAAGCCCCCTTTATCTTGAGCCATGACAGGATCCTTGATCTTGAACTATGAGGGTCTGCTTGATCTTGAGCCATCGCAGTCCCCTCGATCGTGAGCCATCGCAGTCTCCTCGATCTTGAGCCATTACATAATTCCCTTTATCATGAGCCATAAGTCTGCTTTATTTTGAGTCATGACAGTTTCCTTGATCTCGAGCCTTGAAGAGTCTCCTTGATTGTGATCCAGGACAGTCACCCCGATCTTGAGCTATGAAAGCCTTCTTGATCTTGAGTCATGACACTATCCTTGGTCTTGAGCCACTCCATTTTTCCTGAACCCATCGAGAGTAATTTTGATCTTGAGCCATGACAGTCTCCTTAATCTTGAGCCAAGACAATGTCGCCTTGATATTGAGCAAACACAATGCCTCCTTAATCTTGGACCATAACAGCCTCCTTGATCGTGACTCACGACAGCCTACTTGATCTTGAACCATGGCAGTCTCCTTAATCCTTCGCCATGACAATATCTCCTTCATCTTGAGCCATGACAGTCTTCTTGATCCTGAGCCTTGACAGTCTCCTTCATTTTGAGTCATGGGAATGGCTTTTTGATCTTGAACCATGAGAGAGTCTTCTTGATCGGGAATCATAACAGATAGTCTTTGTCTTGAGTCATGGCAGTTTCTTTCATATTGAGCCATGACAGAATCTCTATGATTTTGAGTAACTTTGGTCGGGAGCTATGGCGGTCTGCTTGATATTGAGCTATCGTAATCTCCTCGTTCTTGATCTTCTTTATCCTGAGCCTGTCGTGAGTAATTTTGACCTTGACCCATGACAGTCTCCTAAATCCTGAGCCAGGACAGTCTCCTTCAGTTTGTGCCATGGCAATGTCTCCCTGATCGTGAGCTGACAGGTTTTGTCTTGGAAACTATTCCAGCGATCTGTTACCATTAATAAGATTGACTCTGGAAGTAAGTAGGTGTTGAAATCTGTATCGAGAACAGTTCGCAGACATAGAAGACAAGTGTTTCAGAAAATTTCCCGTCTCCTTGATTTTGAGCCATGGCAATATCTCCTTAATCGTGAGCCATGACAGCCTCTTGATCTTGAGCCATGAGTCTCCTTGATCTGATCTGGAGCCAGGACAGTCTGCTTGATCTTGAGCCATGACAGTGTCCTTGATCTTGAGTCATGACATTGTCTCCTTGGTCTTGCGCCATCAAAGTCTCCTCGATCTTGAGCTATCGCAGTCTCCTCGATCATGAGCCATTACATCGAAAGTAAGTTTATTCCTGAGCCAAGAGAGTCTCCCTTATTTTGAGTCATGACAGTTTCCTCGATGTGACCCATGACAGTCTTATTCATATTGAGGCGCGACTAAGTCTGCTTGGTCTTGAGCCATGACAGTCTCCGTATTCTTTAGCCATGACTCTCTCTTTGATCTTAAACTTTGAAACTCTCCTTGATCTTTCGCCATGGCAGAATCTCCTTGATCTTGAGCCATGAAAGAATCTATGATTTTAAGTAACTTTGGTCTTGAGCTATTACGGACTCCTTGTTTTTGTAGCATGACAGGGTCTGCTGGATATTGAGCTGAGCCGTGAAGAGTCTCCTTGATCGTGGCCCAACCATGACAGTCTCCTTCATTTTGGTTCATGGCAGTTTCCTTGATTTTGAGCCATAACGGTCTCATTGATCTTGAGTCATCGGAGTCTCTTTGATCTTGAGCCACTACCTAATTTCTTTTATCTTGAGCCTTGATCCTCCTTGATCTTGAGTCTTCTCGATCTTGAGCCAAATAATGTGTCACTTTCATCAGTTTGGGATGTAGGCTTTTTGGATCTGGTGACTTTTGAAAGGAACTACAAATAAATATAAATTTAACGCCCGAACCAACTTTCCACTCCTGGATTCCCTACATTTTTTATGTAAGGAAAACAGAGTCAACTGTTTAAATTCTGGTTTTGGGGCAAGGTAACTAGAATTTTCCTCAGCCTCGAGGCTTTCGAAGCTTATATTCTCTTGACGATGAGCTTGAATATTCTAAACACTGTCTCGTAGGAATTTCAATCCTCAGTCTTGAGCAAAGTTCCCAACAGGGTAAATTGCACACTATCCCTGTGTTCGAGGTATTCAATCGTAATGTACATGGCTTCTGCTATCTGTTGGAGCACGTACATAGGTTATAATCTATAAAAGGACTTATAGGTATGCCTAATTGAACTTCAGCCCATTTCAGAAGGCTATATCCTTTAAAACTGTTAGCAAAACTTCGTTTATATTTCGCCCAATGGCAGGTGGCTTAATTTTTTACAATTGTAAAAAAGGGTTTGGGCGGTTGTGATGGCTACCAGTTTTGGATCGTGTCGTAATGTGTTTTAGAAAATGCTTTGAAGCCTTGGGCAAACAAATAGCAATATGAGAGAGAATGTTGCAAACCAAGCGTCAATCAGGGGTGGTTCACAAGCAACAGTTCGCGCTACAGTTCGGGGTGAAACTGGGCCTCAACCAACATGCCTCTCCAACTAGCACGATCTTTTGCTAGCCTTTTCCATTGTCGCACACCCAGTTGGCTGAGGTCCCCTTCCACCTGTGTGCGCCATCTTAAGTGCGGTCGTCCTCTGCTTCTTCGTCCCTCGAGGTTGGATTCAAAGATTCTCCGGGCTAGAGATGTGGTGTCTATTCGCTCTACATGGCCAGGCATCTGAAGCAATGAATACGTAGACGCCTGACTAGACTCATGTGGCTGTACAGTCCGTAAAGTTTGTGGTTGAATCTTTTCCTCTATCACCCGTCTGCGTTTATAGGCCCCAAAATCACGTGAAAAATCTTTCTCTCGAACCGACCAAGGGCCTCCTCATCCGCTGTTGATAGTGTCCATGCTTTTGCGCCGTACAGCATGACCGGGATGATAAGGGTCTTGTATAGAGTCAACTTTGTCGTTCGGGAGAGGTTTCTATTACTCAATTGCCTCCTGAGCTCAAGGAAACAGCGACTGGCAAGAGTGATTCTGCGTTTGATTTCGGAAGTGATGTTGTTGTTCCAGGTTACTGCGGAGCCAAGGTAGACGAAGTCCTTAACTACCTCGAACTTCTATTTGCCAATACAAACGTTCTGGCCCAGAAATCACACGACAGCGCATCGCTCTGCCTAAATCCTTTTGTGACATCAAAACTATCGGTAAGGTGTTCACCGATTCGGATGGAGCAGCGAGCTTTCTCCAAAGTCATCATGCATAGTCTGACGAGTTTAGCAGGTATGTCAAAGGTAGACAGCTCATCTCTAATAGGTGGTGAATGTCGACTTGTAATTCGTTGATTTTTTCCAAGAGCTGCCGTAGTGTGAAGATTTGGTCGATGGTGGCCTTCCCTGGCCTGAATCCGCACTGATGAGGACCTATCAGCTTATTAACAAAAGGCTTCAGGCGTTCACAGAAAACGGCAGATAAGATTTTGTAGGCGATGTTAAGAAGACTTATTCCTCTGTAGTTGGTGCAATCAGAGGGGTCTCCTTTCTTGTGGATCGGGCATACGATGCTGAGACTCCATTCCTCGGGCATGTTTCCTCTGATCATATCTTACAGATGAGCTGGTACATGCTCCTAACCAGGTCATCCCCAGCTGCCTTCAAGAGCTCAGCAGACAGTCCATCTGCGCCAGCAGCTTTATTTGACTTGAGTTTCGATATGGCAATCCTAACTGCGTCGAGGTCAGGGGCACGGAATTCTCCGCGGTCGTCATCGATTAGAAATGGATCATTCTGCCTGACAGCGGTATATTGAGCTACATCGCCGTTATACAGTCGGCAGAAGTGGTTTTTCCATATTCTCAGCATCGACTGCGATTCTACTATTAGGTGTCCGTTCTCATCCCTGCAGGCTTCCGTTCTGGCTTTATAACCTTGGCATGTTCGCTTTATCTGTTGATAAAACTTTCGAACGTCACGCCTGCAGTAACACTTCTCCAAATCCTCAATCACGCGCTTCTCATGCTGTTTCTTCTTTCTATTGAGAAGCTTATGCTCCTCCCTTCTTTTTAACTCGTAGAGCTCACGAGCTGCTCTTGTTCTTTTATGCAGCGAGGCTTAATATGTATGTATCCTGCTTCGCTGTGTGAATCCTCCTGTACTCGTCATCGAACCAGGTGTTTCTTCGTGGTGGAGCCTTGAAGCCCAGAACTTCGGATGCAGAGCTTTTCAGGGCTTGTTTGCAAAGGTTCCACTGCTGTTCTATTGATAGTGTGGAGGGTTGAAATTTCGGAAAGCTCGAACATTAAGAATAGTGGAGGAGTGACTGACGTCGATCGCGATGTGATCAATCTTGGTGGTCGATTGATCAAAAGACCGCCAGGTGCCATTGTGTATATCGAGGTGCGGGAAGCGCGCACTGGCTAGAAGGAGATTTCGCCCCGTAGCAAGATCAATCAGGCTGTGTTCGTTACCGGAAATGGTGTCGTGTAGGCTATGTTTGTTGATGACTCGTTCAAATATGCCTTCCTTACCCAGCTTAGCATTGAAGCCTCCTAGTACAATTTTGATGTCATACCTGGGACATGGGGCATACGTTCTGTCTAGAAGTTCGTATAACTCATCGTTTAGCCTTGATACGGATCGTTATGAGGCGTTCGCTCACATGCCGAAAGCTTAGGGCTTTTTGCCTTAGTCCACCTCGAACAGCAAATCCGCATCCGAACAATCGTTGTCCTCTCTCCCTGTAGCAGTCGCCGTAGTAAATATCGCAGTTTTTCATCCGCTTTATACCCGGTCCATTCCATCGCATTTCCTGGATGGCGGTTATGCCTGCTTTATAGCGGTCTAGGGCGTCACCAAGTTGTTCGGCTGTACGTGACCTATTAAGGGACCACGTACAGAGCCGAAGATCATTGTCCTTTTTTCGTTTTTTGCAAGGGTCGTCATATGTTTGTGGTTTTTTTACGGTTACGGCTTACTAGGCCGTAGCCCAACCGACTAATCCTGTTTTTTGGCGCAGGAGGCTCGCTATTCGCCCTTCCCCGTCTGTGATTTCCATAGGAAATCTCCAGATGGCACCACGAGGAGGTGGGGATGTTCGACTGCGGTGGCTCTTATCGCTTTTTAGCAGACCAGCATCCGTCGGATAGATGCACCCCTACGAGACCTTTGTTAGTCCTTTGCCATCCTTCAATAATGTTTATCTATTACAATTCTCATGGTTTATTTTAAGATTACATATACGTAGCGCCAGACACTTTTGTCCTTGAAGATAAAGTTACAATTGGGACCTTTGTAACTTTTCTCTCGCTTGACAGCCTTTATCTGCATATCTAGCTGAACAGATCACGATATACTTCCCTACAAGCTTAAGTAGGCTCTACCAAATTAGATTCAATCACGATCACCTTTCTGATTTAGTTTCGTCGTCCAAGTGTTTACTTCGCGTGCAACAACCTCATAAATTCCAACATTTTAATTGCTCCAGATTTACATTTTTTTTTTGGCTTTAACTTAGTCCCAATCAGAGAGAGGCAACGCCATGACTCTGCACATTCGGATTGGCAATCTCTGGTTGGATAGAAGAGTTCTGATTGTTTCTTTTCTATTTTAACATTTAAATAGTTTTTTTGTTATGTGTTTTTGTTTTCCTTTATTTGTTGTTCCGTCTGGTTAATTGGCTACATGTCCACTGTGTTTTCCTCTGTTCCATTTGTTATGTTGGATGCAACGCACACACTCGGTTATGCTTCTTTCCTTTTACCTTGAATTGAAATGTACGTACACGTATACTATGTATTGTATTGGATTGAATGCTTTTTATTTAATTTAGTTATTTACCAATTCGTATATCAATTAGGACACACGCAAGCAGCTTATAAAGGGTCCGCCAAATGACTTTTTTTTTTTTTGAAAATGCTATAAAAAAAAACTACTGAATATCTTCTCAAATTTCTTTTTTTATTTGAAAGTACAATCCTTCCGGTTAGTTATGGAAAATAATTTCATTCAAATGGCTGCCTCGGCTGGCCATGCAGTAGCCTACACGACCGGTAAAATTTTTAAGCACATTATCGATTGTGTGCAGCTGTATTTCACCAATGGCTTCACGAATATTGTCCTTTACAGCGTCAATTGTCTCTGGCTTGTCGGCGTAACACTTATCTTTGACCCCACAAATAATAGTCCAACGGTGTCAAATCGCAGCTCCGAGGTGGCCAAACGACATCAGCTCTGTGGCTGATAATGCGATCTTCAAAAACAGGGCGCAAAACATCGAGTGTAGCTTCGGCTGTGTGGCACGTAATGCCGTCCTGTTGAGACCAAATGTTGCCAATATCCTCCTCTTCAATTTTTGTGAACAAAAATTCGTTCAACATGGCCCGATAACGATCGCCATTGACTGTAACGGCCACTCCTTGCTCATTTTCGAAGAAAAATGGCCCAATTATGACTCTGGACCAAAATCCGCACCAAACAGTGGCTCGTTTTGGGTGCACCGGCGCTTCAATGTATGCGTGCGGGTTTTCTGTGCCCCAAATGCGACAATTTTGCTTGTTTACATACTCGCCAAGATCAAAATGAGCTTCATCTGAAAAGGTGATTTTTTTTGGCAAAATCGGCATCTTCTGTAAGTCGATCGCAGGCCCACTTACTTACTTACTTAGGTGGCGCTACAGTCCGTGGTGAACCTGGGCCTCAACCAACAAGCGTCTCCAGCCGGCACGGTCTTTGGCCAGCTGTTTCCAGTGCCGCACGCCCAGTTGGTTGAGGTCTCCTTCCACCTGCGTGCGCCGCCGCTGAGGCGGCCCTCCTCTGCCGCGCCTTCCTTCCGGAGTGGATTCGAAGACTTTTCGGGTCGGAGCTGTATCTTCCATGCGCTCGACATGGCCTAGCCACCTTAGACGCTGTATCCGTAGACGTCGTACCAGGCCGATGTCGCTGTACAACCCGTACAGTTCTTCATTATATCTTCTCCTCCATACACCGTTTGAACAAACGGGACCGTAGATAGTGCGCAGAATTTTCCTCTCGAAACGACCAAGGGCATATTCATCCGCTTTTGTTAAGGTCCAAGCCTCTGCGCCGTAAAGGAGGACTGGGATGATCAAGGTCTTATATAGTGTCACCTTGGTTTTCCGAGAGAGGGCTCTACTTCTCAATTGCCTCTTGAGCCCAAAGAAACAGCGGTTGGCAAGAATGATTCTGCGTTTTATCTCAGCGCTGGTGTTGTTGTCGCTGGTCATCAGTGAGCCAAGGTAGACGAATTCCTTGACCACTTCAAAGTTATATCCGCCCATGGTGACGTTCTGGCCAACACATCGGTGTTGTCCGTCTTTTTAGATGAAAGTAGATATTTGGTTTTACCCTCATTAACCTTGAGACCCATCTTAGCCGCTTCTATCTCAATGCTCACGAAAGCCTCATTGACGTCTTGCTGTTTTCGTCCAATTACGTCAATATCGTCGGCGTACGCAAGCAATTGCGTAGACTTGAAATAAATCGTACCTCTTGTGTTGGCCAGTGATTCTTGCACGATCTTTTCAAGCACGATGTTGAAAAAGTTGCACGACAGCGTGTCGCCCTGCCTAAATCCTTTTTTAACATCAAAGGTCTCGGTTTGCTCATTACCGACCTTAATGGAGCAGCGAGAATTCTCCATTGTCATCCTGCACAGTCGGACGAGTTTGACAGGGATGTTAAAACTAGACATGGCTTTGTACAGCTCGTCTCTATATACGCTTTCATACGCGGCCTTGAAATCGACGAAGAGGTGGTGAGTGTCGATTTGGTATTCCTGGGTCTTCTCCAAGATCTGCCGTAACGTAAATATTTGGTCTATTGTGGACTTACCTGGCCTGAAACCACACTGATAAGAGCCGATCAGGTTATCCACAAACGGTTTCAGGCGTTCACATAATACGGCAGAGAAGATCTTATATGCGATGTTAAGGAGACTTATTCCCCTATAGTTGGCGCAGTTATAGGGGTCTCCTTTCTTATGGACCGGGCAAATGATGCTGAGATTCCATTCGTCGGACCATACCTTGCAGATGAGATGGTGCATGCACCTTACCAGCTCATCTCCAGCCGCCTTAAAAAGTTCAGCAGACAGGCCGTCTGCGCCAGCGGCTTTATTAGACTTAAGTCTTGATATCGCTATTTTGACTTCGTCTAGGTCGGGTGGACTGAATTCTGTTACTTCGTGGTCCATTGCGAATGGCTCGTTCTGCCTGACAGCGGTAACTTGTCTATCATCGCCGTTATACAGTCTGCAGAAGTGGTCTTTCCAAATCCTCAGCATCGACTGCGACTCTACTGACAGTTCTCCATTTTCATCCCTGCAGGCCGCCACTCTGGCTTTGTAGCCATGGCATGTTCGGTTTACCTTGTTGTAAAACTTACGGGCGTCATTCCTGTGGAAACATCTCTCCATCTCCTCGATCTCACGCTTTCCGTGCTCTCTCTTCTTTCTTCTGAAAAGCGTGTGTTCCTCTCTTCTCTTCTGCTCATAGATTTCGCGAGCAGCTCTCGTCCGTCGTTGCAGCATGGCTTTATATGCCTCTTGTTTTACTGCATGGGTTTGTTCGCATTGTTCATCGAACCAGGGGTTTCTAGGTGGTGGCTGTTTGAAACCCAGCACCTCTGAGGCAGCATCTCTGACGGCGCTCTGGCAATGAGCCCATTCCTGCTCTATTGTTTGTGCTGCTCTGGGCGGATTTTGAGAGAGCTTTGAGGAGACACGATCGGCAAAGATTCTGGCAGTCTCTTGCGATTGTAGCTTTCCAACGTCAAACTTACGTTGTCCTACTCGACTCCTAAGCATTCTTGATATCCTCATTCGTACCTTGGCTACAACAAGGTAGTGGTCCGAGTCGATGTTGGCCCCTCGGAAGGTTCGTACGTCGAGAATACAGGAGGAGTGTCTGGCGTCGATCGCAATATGATCAATCTGGTTGGTGGTCGATTGATCACAAGACCGCCAGGTACCCTTGTGGATGTTGAGATGGGGGAATCGCGTGCTTGCTACAAGGAGGTTACGCCCCGCTAGGAATTCGATTAGCCTTAGTCCGTTGTCGGATGTGGTGTTATGGAGGCTATGCTTTCCTATGATCGACTCAAATATGTCCTCCTTGCCCAGTTTTGCGTTAAAATCTCCTAAGACTATTTTTGTGTCGTAGCTGGGACATTGGGCATATGTTCTGTCTAGGAGATCGTAGAATTCTTCTTTGAGTCGATCGTCCTTTTCTTCCGTTGGGGCGTGAGCGCATATTAAGCTAATGTTTCCAAATTTAGCTTTGATGCGGATTGTTATGAGGCGTTCGCTTACATCTCGGAAGCTTAAGACTTTTTGTCGGAGTCTTCCTCTAATAACGAATCCGCACCCGAATAGGCGCTGTTTGTTCTCCATGTAGCAGTTCCCGTTGTAGATGTCGCAGTTTTTCATCCGTTTTTTGCCTGGTCCATCCCATCGCACTTCTTGGAGTGCGGTTATATCTGCTTTATAGCAGTTGAGGGTTTGCTCCAATTGATCGCCTGCACCCGGTCTGTTAAGGGACCTCACATTCCAGGTGCAGACTCTCAAGTCCGTTAGTCAAGTCTTGTTGTCGTTTCGGAACAAGTAGGTTTTTACGTGATAGGGATGTTACCCCTTAGCACAACCCCCAACCTGGAGGGCCAGGTTCCTCTTTCCCCAGGAACAAGGGTCGGGTCGCTACACACATTGGTTCACTACCTGGCGGGTGCCAGGGTAGCTATCCAGGAGGGGGCCACGCGGAGGCTGTGTGTCAACTTGGGTTGAGCAGGGACAGAGATCGAAGCTGGCGTTTGCCATGTTAAACGCGATCAACTTCTTTGCTCTCTTTGCTCGCTCCCTCCCTCCCTGTTCAAGCGTATACACAACCATATCCGTTCAGCGGAAGGATAAAACTAATTATCTGTCAAATCAGACATGAGCTAAGTGTTACCAGTCACGAAGTAAGCACTACTTGAAAAAAAACACGTTATATGGCGGACCCTTTAGTAGAAATAGTTGATTTTTGTTTCTTATCTCGTAGTAATATTATGTGAATATTGTAGCATTCGTTATACAAAATTCTTCAAATTCAAATTGCCTAATAGAACAACTTTTCTTCTTCTTCCTTTTTATGTTATTTGATTTTATTTTTGTTTTTCAAATTCGGTTTTAATTTTCGACAACTTTCGTTTCTGTTTCAATTTTAATTTGAATTTAATTTTGAAATCTCACGTTAAATATTAAAGTAGTTGTTTCGAAACTGCTAGGAATGGTAAGGACAGAGGTTCGCTGTTCCAAATGCTCAGCACATATGGGTCATGTGTTCGACGATGGTCCGCCACCGACAAGAGTTCGTTATTGCATCAATTCAGCTTCAATTGATTTCGTTCCTACCAAGAAAAACTAAACAATTAAGCCGAGAAAGATCGATATATAGATACTTAACAGCAAAAAAACTAAATTTATTTCGAAATTTTGTAGTT
This sequence comes from Eumerus sabulonum, assembly GCA_951905685.1. NCBI lineage: Eukaryota > Metazoa > Arthropoda > Insecta > Diptera > Syrphidae > Eumerus > Eumerus sabulonum. The sequence goes on from OX645060.1 coordinate 17,638,036, forward strand.
ATACTCGAATATGGAAATTTGTTTGTGCGTGTGTGTGCCTATATATACAACCAATTATTTAGATACTTATATACATATATATATCTTTACATAGACACCGTTAAGTAATAGGAGTGAAATTATGAAAAAGCGCTTTTACGAGAGAATCTTGTTAACTTTTTAAGAAAAAACCAAAATCAAAATTTAAAAAAAGGCAATTGATTATGTATTTGTATTTAATTGGATGTGTTTCGTTGCGTTTTCTGAATTGAGATAAACAGAAATAAAAAAAAAAAACTTGCTTAACCCTTAAGAGTCGAATAAAAGATGTTTCTAACCTCGAAAAAACCGAATGTTTTCTTGCGTTGTTATTCTTATTTTTCTTTTTTAAACTAAACAAAGTTCTGGAACTCTTTCATTGACTATTTTTGTTGTATCTAATCACTCCACTATAAGCATTTTGGAATTCAAAAAAACAAACTTGCCTACGTATCACCCTCTTTCTTTTTTAAGGTAGTTTTGCGCTTTTTGTTTAGTATCTTTACTCAATGCATGCTTATGAAACTACTACGGTGGACAAAAGTATTTTGACAAAGCTTCACGGATCCTAATCGCGCTTATCATTATTAACTGAGAGAAATAACGGTTTTGTATTGATTTTTAAAAGAGAGAAAGTATTTTTAGCTTTGAGGACGCAAGAGGTAATGACGATATGCAGGTGTCTCGGTAGCATACCTCAGCAAATTATACAAAGTGCCTCGTCAAACTATTTATTACTTACTTACGAACTTTGATGGCGCTACAGTTTGGGGTGAACCAGGGCCTCACCCAACAAGCCTCTCCAGCCGCTACCAGTGCCGCACGCCCAGTTGGTTGAGGTCCCTTTCCACCTGTGCGCGCCACCTTAAATGCGGTTGTCCTCTGCTGCGTCGTCCTTCTGGGTTGGAGTCGATGACTCTTCGGGCCGGAGCGTTGATGTCCATTCGCTTTACATGGCCTAGCCATCTTAGACGTTGGATCCGATGACGTCTAACTAGTCCGATGTCGCTGTAAAGCCCGTACAGTTCTTGGTTGAATCTCCTCCTCCACCCTCCGTTTATACAAACGAGACCAAAGATTGCACGCAGAATTTTCCTCTCGAAACGTCCAAGAGCCTCTTCATCTGCTTTTGATAACGTCCAAGCCTCAGCGCCGCAGAGGAGGACCGGGATGATTAAGGTTTTGTAGAGCGATATCTAGTTTTTCGAGAGATTGTTCTACTACTCAATTGCCTCTTGAGCCCGAAGAAGCAGCGGTTGGCAAGAGTTATTCTGCGTTTTATCTCAGCGCTGGTGTCGTTGCTGCTTGTCACTATCGAGCCAAGATATACGACGTCCTTGACTACTTCAAAAATATAGCTGCCGAAGGTGACGTTCTGACCAAGACGTTGGTGTTGAGCGTCCCCATTGTCCCCATTTACCCTTAGAACCACTTTAGCCGCTTCAATGCTTGCGAACGCCCCATTGACGTCTCGCTTTGTCCGTCCATGATGTCAATGTCATCTACGTAGGCAAGCAATTGTGTGGACTTGAAGTAGATCGCACCTCTTGTATTGGCCGCAGAGTCCTGCACGATCTTTTCAAGTATGATGTTAAAGAAATCACATGACAGTGCGTCACTCATTTAAAACCTTTTTTAACATCAAAAGGGTCGGTTAGTTCACCTCCGACCTTAATGGAGCAGCGAGAGTTCTCCATAGTCATCCTGCATAGTCTGACGAGTTTGGCAGGAATGTTAAAACATGACATGGCTCTGTATAGCTCGTCTCTATAAACACTGCCATACGCGGCTTTAAAGTCGACAAAAAGATGGTGCGTGTCGACCTGGAATTCATCGGTCTTCTCCAAGATCTGCCATAGTGTAAATATTTGGTCTATCGTGGATTTTCATGGCCTGAAACCACACTAGTAGGAACCTATCAGATTGTCCACGAACGGTTTCAGGCACTTACACAGTACGGCAGAGAGGATCTTGTACGCGATGTTCAGGAGGCTTATCCCTCTGTAATTGGCGCAGTCATAGGGGTCTCCTTTCTTATGGACCGGGCAAACGATACTGAGATTCCATTCATCAGGCATGCGTTCTTCCGACCATATCTGCCAGCTGCTTTAAACAGTTTTGCCTTAAACTTAAATTTCGATATCGCTATCTTAACATCGTCTAGGTCGGCTGGACGGGATTTTCCTTCGTCTTCGTCCATTGTGAATGATTCGCTCTGCCTGACGGCGGCATTTTGACTATCATCGCCGTTATACAGTCTGCAGAAGTGGTCTTTCCAAATCCTCAGCATCGACTGCGACTCTACTACCAGTTCTCCATTTTCATCCCTGCAGGCCGCCACTCTGGCTTTGTAGCCATGGCATGTTCGTTTTACCTTGTTGTAAAATTTACGGGCGTCATTCCTGCGGAAGCATCTCTCCATCTCCTCGATCTCACGCTTTCCGTGCTCTCTCTTCTTTCTTCTGAAAAGCGTGTGTTCCTCTCTTCTCTTCTGCTCATAGATTTCGCGAGCAGCTCTCGTCCGTCGTTGCAGCATGGCTTTATATGCCTCTTGTTTTGCTGCATGGGCTTGTTCGCATTGTTCATCGAACCAGGGGTCTCTAGGTGGTGGCGGTTTGAAACCCAGGATCTTTGAGGCAGCGTCTCTGAATGCGCCCATTCCTGCTCTATTGTTTGTGCTGCCGTGAACGGATTTTGAGAGAGTTTGGTGGAGACACGATGGGCAAAGATTCTGGCAGTCTCTTGCGATTGTAGCTTTCCGACGTCAAACTTACGTAGCCCCCCTCAACTCCTAAGCATTCTTGATATCCTCATTCGTACCTTGGCTACAACACGGTAGTGGTCCGAGTCGATGTTGGCCCCTCGGAAGGTTCGTACGTCGAGAATACAGGAGGAGTGTCTGGCGTCGATCGCAATGTGATCAATCTGGTTGGTAGTAGATTGATCAAAAGACCGCCAGGTACCCTTGTGGATGTTGAGATGGGGGAATCGCGTGCTTGCTACAAGGAGGTTACGCCCCGCTAGGAAATCGATCTAACTATATAGATACCCTTTTCTCAAAAATTTAGTGTTGGCTTCAAATACCATCCTCAATAGAGAAATATACTGTTAATCGACGATCATGAAATATCTCCTAATGTTTTCTCTTTTGTTCCATTGCTTGTCTTTAAGGCTGAACCCACACCGAGGCCGATAAAACGTTTTTCCTTGTTGTGTACGAATACATTCTACCCTATCATAGATTCTCTTCACAACCCGATCTAAATCGAAGAAAGCATTGCCTCATTGAACGCTGTCACTCTCATTTTCGAAATCAGCTGTTTAATGTCAAAGTACCGGAAATTATAAAGAATTGTGGTCCAAGTTTGTGTTTCATTGTAAATTGGTTTATTTTAAACTCACATATATTTGCGTTTGGGAAAAAAAAATGGATTCATCTGTATTTGCAATTGTTACTGCGGAGGAAGATTCAAATAGACAAAATCAAAAACAAAAAATGCAAGGAAAAATACTGCGAGATAGGTCTCGCTTGGCATGTTTTTTAAATTTCAGGGCACGTCACATATCCAAAAGACAAAGTGTTTGGGATTCCTGCTGTAGAAGTTTCCAGCCCAGTAAGCTTTTGTTGCTTTTTATTTTCGACGAGTTTCCTCTTTATGTAGGCTTTCCAATCTAGCCAAACCTTGGATGAGAGAAAGTACATATTCAAAAAACGACTGAAGTAAATAAAGATCAATTTGCTACAAAACTTTCTCCAAGTTGGTGCTTCTTTGGATGGTGGACCCAGAATAACTCTATTTTAACATTTTCTTTTGATATTTTACTATAGCCTTGAGCTATATCGGGTTTTTCGCTCAACATTTCATAGAGCCTTTGATACTGCGCCTTGTTTGTTGATCTAGCCCTTTAAAGAATAAAAATGTATCCAAAAATAACGTTATTTTGGAAAAAAACTTACATTTTTCTTTAAACACAACCTTGTTTCACTTTGAATACGAAGGGAATAACCTGTCGTATAAAAATACAGTATATTTCCCTTCCATTCGGAATAGGTAATACCAAATTCTACGAATTTCGAATTTCGTAGCAGATTCTTCATCCGAAAGTATTTCGTAATAGCTTTTTCGGGATTCGTAGCACATTTTCGATTACGACGGATTCTGTGATAGGGACGATTGCATCTTATGAGTCAACACACACCAAATGGGACGCCACACGACAGAACTTATTGTTCGGCCGCGCTCGTTGCTCCGATGTCCATTTTATACAGCATTTATACCCACACCGAACGCAACTAACGCGTTGCGAACACGTGTCGTTGCCGAAGAAAAGTACACACTACCTTAGCGGTCAATCCACACCGGCCGAAATAAACAGAGCACGACACGACAAAGCAAAAAAACATGTCGAAATCTGTTCGCCGGTATTTTGTCTTTCTGCGACAAAATCGATGCATTGCGAATTTGTGAAGCGAAGATCGGAGTTAACGCGGAGAAGCTACTAAGGGCGCCATGTATACTACGGTGGCAAAACCCCCCGTAGTATACTTGCCATGAAAAAGCTTCTCGACTCAAGCCATTCGGAATCGGCATTAAACTATAGGTCCCCTTCACCTGTGTAAAAAATAAATCACACACAGCGTGGGTGATTGAGAGAAGCTTGACTCTGAAGTGCGGTACACACCTTCGATCAAAAGTGACGTCAGGTTTGAGTGAAGTGCCTCATGTACACACTGTATATTTTGATCGACACGCAAATGCGATTTCAATGTTCACAATTCTCAGTGGCTTCGACATTCTGGCAGACAACACCCGAAGGAAAGTATGTCGAAATTTTCGCTGAGTTGAATGAGCCATCTCGTATTCCGGATGTTGCCAGTCATACCGCCAACACCTTGGACGTGTTTCTTACCTCTGAACCTGATAAATACACTTTGAATGTATTATCTCCTCTAGGCTCGTCTGACCACTGTGTCATATCCGCTAAATTCCCATACTCACTCCACTCAGTTAAAGAAAAAGCTCCTAAAAGAATAATATGGGAATATAAGAAAGCTAATTGGCCTTAACAACTTCCTTCGGAGCTTTAACTGGTCGTTGTGCTTGCTCGACAATGACGTGGACGCCGCGGCTGATATGATTACTAACATTATCAACACTGGCATAAGCAATTTTATCCCGTATAGGGTAAAAAGTCTAAGGCCGGTGGATTATGCGTGGTTTGACTGGAGCTGCAAAGAGGTTATCAGGTTGAGAGAGATAAGTTTCCGGAATTATAAGGCAAACACCACTGAGGAAAACCGGAAAAGATATACTATACAAGCCAGATATGACTGTAACTCCCACATTCGACGAGCCAAATTTTTACATGACCAAGAACTGAGTCGTAAAATCCTACAATGTCCCAAGGGTAGCAGAAGTTTTTGGTCTTTCATTAAAAACATCAAAAACTCCGTATCTTCGTCTATACCCACGCTCATTCACATTGACATTCCAGCTGGCAAACCCTTAGACAAGGCTAATCTGCTTGCTGCCCACTTCGCAGCGAACTTGCAGCTCCCCAAATCATCTTTGTCACCGCCTGTTCTGGAGTACGTTAATTCCACCATGAGACAAATTCACTTCCGTACTCGTGCAGTTGCAAGGGTTCTTATGGAACTTGACATACACAAATCCGCTAGTCCAGATGGTATTTCCCCAATAATTCTGAAGAGGTGTTCTTCTACGCTGGCAAAACCACTGCGTAAGCTTTTTCACCTTTCCTACTCTTCTGGGCTCTACCCGAGTATGTGGAAAACAGCATTTGTCCAGCCCATTCCCAAAAAAAGGCGAATCTCCTTCTCTCTCCAATTACCGACCCATTGCACTAACGTCCCTTCTTTCCAAGGTCATGGGAACGCTGATAAATCGTCAGTTAATGAAATATCTCGAGTCGCAGAAACTCCTCAATGATCCACTGGTGATTTGATGGTATATCTCACCGAGAAGTGGAATCGTTCGCTCCACCAGGCGGGTGAGAGCAAAGTAGTTGCACTTGATATTTCGAAAGCATTTGACAGAGTTTGGCACGAAGCTCTTTTGTCGAAAATGCGTGCATTCGGGATCGACGACTCTGTTCTTCTATGGATTAGAAACTACCTTTCGAATCGTTCAATTCAAGTTGTCTTGGACGGATTCAAGTCTGACACTCACTTTGTAAATGCTGGTGTTCCCCAGGGCTCCGTTTTGTCTCCGACACTCTTTTTCATTTTTATAAATGATCTCTTTTCTGTTACGTCTAATCCAATTCACTCCTTCGCTGACGACAGTACCCTCTGCTTTTCATATTCGTTCACTTCTTTACGACCCTGCACTTCGGCTGTAAATAGTGAGCGGCAGCGTATGTTAAGCTCATCGACAGCATCATCCAATGGGGTAAAAACAATAGAGTGGAATTTAATGCTTCCAAAACACAATGCTGTCTTCTGTCGAGGAACTGGCAATCTATACCGACGGATCCAAAACGGATACCGGTACAGGAGCCGGAGTCTACTTCGAATCTCAGGAAGCGTGTCACTCCTACAGACTTGATGATGGCTGTAGCGTCTTCCAGGCTGAGATCTTCGCAATCAGAAAAGGCGCGGATCTGATTCTTAGGGAGAATTTCTCAGGTAAGAGAATCAAAATCTATGTTGACAGTCAGGCAGCCATTAAGGCTCTGCAAGCAACATGGATAAGATCCAAGCTCGTAATACTCTGTAAAGAGAAACTAGAAGAAATATCGGATGTGAATACTCCCGGAAATGAGAAGGCGGACGAACGAGCCAGACTGGGATCAGGCGCTGATACTTCGCAGATCACAACTGAGGCTAGAATGCCACTCAGAACGCTATTCAGAGAAATAGGGGCGGAACTACTAGGAAAAGCCAATAAGCGATGGGGTCAATTAGACAGATGCGCTACGGCAAGGCTAACATGGCCTGTCTATGATAAAAAAAGAACGGAAAGTCTGCTAAATCTTAATAGAGGGAATATACGACTGGTAGTCGGTGCCCTCACTGGGCACTGCATGATATCATATCATGCAGCTAGACTAGGCCAGCCCTACAACGATTTTTGCAGAAGCAGAAAAAGTTATTCATTCTAACGCACACCAACCCCAAGACTTACCGACAAGCAAAATGTTTCCGACGAATCGTTGCGCTTGGTGTGGGTTGAAAAAAACAAGTTCAGTCATCGTTGTTTGAAATGTCGTCTGATTCAATATATGTAAGTAATTATAAATTGCGCTCCTTTGCTTGCTTTCTTGCTTTGGTGGCGTTACAGCCCGTGAAGGGCCAGAGCTAAGCTTCAATCACCCACGCTGTACATACAAACATACATACATTTTCAGTGTCCCGCATGTTCCACTAAAAGAGTCGCGGGGGTAATGCGCGCACGCGGGATCTCCAGGCCACTCGATCCTCCGCCATCGACTCGTAACTCATCAGGAGCTATGCCCAAGCGCACCCAGACGAGTTTTTGGACTTGGTCCAACCACCTCGTCCTGGGTCTGCCAAGCCGTCGCCTGCCTGATGATATTGCATCCAAGGCACGCTTCGGAAGTCGTGATGATGGCGACAATCATCTCATGTGACCAAACTATCGAAGCATAGCCCTTTCCGTTCGGAGAAGCAGCTGCTCAACATTGAGCTCCCCGCCCACTGCCATGTTTCTCACCCTATCCCGTCGAGTAAATCCCATAAGAGCACGAAGAAACCTCATTTCGGCAGCTTGTATTCGCGATCTTATTCTTTCTGTTAATACCCAAATTTCTAACTTGGCTTTGACACCAAGCTCGAGCTCGGTCTTCCTGATTACAGTTCTTCCAAACTGTTTCAAAATTGACCCAGCTTGGCCAATCCTTCAGGAAAGCTCAGTATTACTCCTCCCATCACTTATGAGGAAGACCCCGAGATACTTAAACTTCTCCACCTGCTTCAATGGGACTTCACTAACATGTAGAATGCATTGGACAGGTGTTCTGGAAATAATCATAACCTCGAATTTGTCCACGTTAACCTTCATTCCAGCATCAGCACATACGGCAACAAACCTATCTGGCGCGCGCTGGAGTTCCGTCTGACAACTTAGTCATCTGCAAAAAGAAGATGGCTTACCCTCAACTCTCCCAATGTGAAACACTCCTCACCACGACTGCGCTACAACATCCAGTCCATATATATAATGAAAAGGAGAGGTGACAAGACGCACCCTTGGCGAAGTCCAACGCCCACGGTGAAAGGTATTGATTTACTACCGTTAACCCGAACGCAGCTGCTACAGTTTGTGTATAGAGACTGAATGGCCCTCAACAGACCTATGGGTCACATGTCAATCCTGCAACAGCTTCCTGAGCTGGATATGAATACCATGGTCTCAGACGCATTGCCACACACCTTCCCGTTTGACACGAGATTTAAGATATTGACCCCAAACCGCACAGCTTGGAAAACCAGTGATCTCTTGCTCAACGTCAAAGGCCTTAGGTGGTATACTGATGGCTCCAAAATTATTTCTGGTGTTGTCGCCGGCATCTTTGAACCAAATTGGAGGATTAGCAAGACCCTACGAATGAGTCCCAGTATCTTCTAATCTGAATTATAACCATCCTAGCATCCGCCAATCTAAGCTTAGAGACTGGCATAAGAGGAATAACCATCAGTATACTCTATGATAGCCAAGCAGAGCTGACTTCGTATAGCACGAACTCCAAATCAGTTAGGGAATGCCATGATGCCCTAAAAGACCTAGCCAAAAAAACAAAATCAAACTCTGGTGGGTGCCAGGGCACAAAGGTATTAAAAGCAATGAAATCGCTGATCATCTCGAAAGGAATAGTTCCAGCGAAAGGTACATAAGTCCTGAAACTGTCTGCGGCAGTGAGAAAAATCGCAACACCTGCCCTTTTGACTTTGCCAATCGAAAAGATTTATATGACCCCTGAGAACAAACACTCTATTAATATTCTTAAACTTAATAGAGTCGATATCAGAAGACTGGTCAGCTACCTTACGGTCGTCTGAAACTGAGTTACGACTCTGTCTTGAGGACGAAGAAACTGCTGGGCACATACCATATGAGTGCGCTGCCTCCTAAGGGGATCATCTCATATAAAGGTTGCTTTGTCGTGTCGTGGAATGTTTATTTCGTCCGGTGTGGGTTGACCGCTAAGGTAGGGTGTACTTTTCGGCAACGACATGTGTTCGCAACACGTTTGTTGCGTTCGGTGTGAGTTGGCTGTATGCAATGCTATATAAAATGGACATCGGAGCAACGAGCGCGGCCGAAGAAAATGTTCTGTCGTGTTGCGTCCCATTTGGTGTGTGTTGACTCATAAGATGCAATGTATTCTTGTCGTACACGACAAGGAAAAACGTTTTGTCGGCTTTGGTGTGGGTTCAGCCTTAATGTGTGAATTCAGGACCATGACTTAAAGGATTTTAAATGATATTTCTAAAGACACTGCTATTTTCGTGTTCACAGCTATAAATTGTATTCCTAAAAATGATTTCATTTTATATCAGATCAGATTTGTTCAAGGACTGAAGAGTATGTACTGTATGTATGTATAATGAATAAGTTAAATAAGCTAATAAGTGCTTCTTTATCCTCACCACAAAATTCGCTATTTGTTTTTTAAGTGTTTCCCAAAAATCATTATCTTATCACTCACTAATTCAGTACTCATACTTCGCTTGAAATATTTTGCATCTCACCAAGCTTTTGCATTATGTTATTATTAATTTTTTTTTTTTTTTTGTTTTTAACATTGTTCTTATAAATAGCACACCCTTATTCAAATGTGTATTTGCTTGCGATACACACTGTACTTACAAGCTGCACAGGAGTAAAGCCATAATATCGCAAGGTAGTGCCGTTATGAATATGAAAACATACTACAAAGAAGATCCCGTTAGGTTTTCCTAGTTTTGCAATCGTTCGAGTTGGCGATCTAGGTGGTGGCGGTTTGAAACCCAGGATCTTTGAGGCAGCGTCTCTGAATGCGCCCATTCCTGCTCTATTGTTTGTGCTGCCGTGAACGGATTTTGAGAGAGTTTGGTGGAGACACGATGGGCAAAGATTCTGGCAGTCTCTTGCGATTGTAGCTTTCCGACGTCAAACTTACGTAGCCCCCCTCAACTCCTAAGCATTCTTGATATCCTCATTCGTACCTTGGCTACAACACGGTAGTGGTCCGAGTCGATGTTGGCCCCTCGGAAGGTTCGTACGTCGAGAATACAGGAGGAGTGTCTGGCGTCGATCGCAATGTGATCAATCTGGTTGGTAGTAGATTGATCAAAAGACCGCCAGGTACCCTTGTGGATGTTGAGATGGGGGAATCGCGTGCTTGCTACAAGGAGGTTACGCCCCGCTAGGAAATCGATCTAACTATATAGATACCCTTTTCTCAAAAATTTAGTGTTGGCTTCAAATACCATCCTCAATAGAGAAATATACTGTTAATCGACGATCATGAAATATCTCCTAATGTTTTCTCTTTCGTTCCATTGCTTGTCTTTAAGGCTGAACCCACACCGAGGCCGATAAAACGTTTTTCCTTGTTGTGTACGAATACATTCTACCCTATCATAGATTCTCTTCACAACCCGATCTAAATCGAAGAAAGCATTGCCTCATTGAACGCTGTCACTCTCATTTTCGAAATCAGCTGTTTAATGTCAAAGTACCGGAAATTATAAAGAATTGTGGTCCAAGTTTGTGTTTCATTGTAAATTGGTTTATTTTAAACTCACATATATTTGCGTTTGGGAAAAAAAAATGGATTCATCTGTATTTGCAATTGTTACTGCGGAGGAAGATTCAAATAGACAAAATCAAAAACAAAAAATGCAAGGAAAAATACTGCGAGATAGGTCTCGCTTGGCATGTTTTTTAAATTTCAGGGCACGTCACATATCCAAAAGACAAAGTGTTTGGGATTCCTGCTGTAGAAGTTTCCAGCCCAGTAAGCTTTTGTTGCTTTTTATTTTCGACGAGTTTCCTCTTTATGTAGGCTTTCCAATCTAGCCAAACCTTGGATGAGAGAAAGTACATATTCAAAAAACGACTGAAGTAAATAAAGATCAATTTGCTACAAAACTTTCTCCAAGTTGGTGCTTCTTTGGATGGTGGACCCAGAATAACTCTATTTTAACATTTTCTTTTGATATTTTACTATAGCCTTGAGCTATATCGGGTTTTTCGCTCAACATTTCATAGAGCCTTTGATACTGCGCCTTGTTTGTTGATCTAGCCCTTTAAAGAATAAAAATGTATCCAAAAATAACGTTATTTTGGAAAAAAACTTACATTTTTCTTTAAACACAACCTTGTTTCACTTTGAATACGAAGGGAATAACCTGTCGTATAAAAATACAGTATATTTCCCTTCCATTCGGAATAGGTAATACCAAATTCTACGAATTTCGAATTTCGTAGCAGATTCTTCATCCGAAAGTATTTCGTAATAGCTTTTTCGGGATTCGTAGCACATTTTCGATTACGACGGATTCTGTGATAGGGACGATTGCATCTTATGAGTCAACACACACCAAATGGGACGCCACACGACAGAACTTATTGTTCGGCCGCGCTCGTTGCTCCGATGTCCATTTTATACAGCATTTATACCCACACCGAACGCAACTAACGCGTTGCGAACACGTGTCGTTGCCGAAGAAAAGTACACACTACCTTAGCGGTCAATCCACACCGGCCGAAATAAACAGAGCACGACACGACAAAGCAAAAAAACATGTCGAAATCTGTTCGCCGGTATTTTGTCTTTCTGCGACAAAATCGATGCATTGCGAATTTGTGAAGCGAAGATCGGAGTTAACGCGGAGAAGCTACTAAGGGCGCCATGAATACTACGGTGGCAAAACCCCCCCTAGTATACTTGCCATGAAAAAGCTTCTCGACTCAAGCCATTCGGAATCGGCATTAAACTATAGGTCCCCTTCACCTGTGTAAAAAATAAATCACACACAGCGTGGGTGATTGAGAGAAGCTTGACTCTGAAGTGCGGTACACACCTTCGATCAAAAGTGACGTCAGGTTTGAGTGAAGTGCCTCATGTACACACTGTATATTTTGATCGACACGCAAATGCGATTTCAATGTTCACAATTCTCAGTGGCTTCGACATTCTGGCAGACAACACCCGAAGGAAAGTATGTCGAAATTTTCGCTGAGTTGAATGAGCCATCTCGTATTCCGGATGTTGCCAGTCATACCGCCAACACCTTGGACGTGTTTCTTACCTCTGAACCTGATAAATACACTTTGAATGTATTATCTCCTCTAGGCTCGTCTGACCACTGTGTCATATCCGCTAAATTCCCATACTCACTCCACTCAGTTAAAGAAAAAGCTCCTAAAAGAATAATATGGGAATATAAGAAAGCTAATTGGCCTTAACAACTTCCTTCGGAGCTTTAACTGGTCGTTGTGCTTGCTCGACAATGACGTGGACGCCGCGGCTGATATGATTACTAACATTATCAACACTGGCATAAGCAATTTTATCCCGTATAGGGTAAAAAGTCTAAGGCCGGTGGATTATGCGTGGTTTGACTGGAGCTGCAAAGAGGTTATCAGGTTGAGAGAGATAAGTTTCCGGAATTATAAGGCAAACACCACTGAGGAAAACCGGAAAAGATATACTATACAAGCCAGATATGACTGTAACTCCCACATTCGACGAGCCAAATTTTTACATGACCAAGAACTGAGTCGTAAAATCCTACAATGTCCCAAGGGTAGCAGAAGTTTTTGGTCTTTCATTAAAAACATCAAAAACTCCGTATCTTCGTCTATACCCACGCTCATTCACATTGACATTCCAGCTGGCAAACCCTTAGACAAGGCTAATCTGCTTGCTGCCCACTTCGCAGCGAACTTGCAGCTCCCCAAATCATCTTTGTCACCGCCTGTTCTGGAGTACGTTAATTCCACCATGAGACAAATTCACTTCCGTACTCGTGCAGTTGCAAGGGTTCTTATGGAACTTGACATACACAAATCCGCTAGTCCAGATGGTATTTCCCCAATAATTCTGAAGAGGTGTTCTTCTACGCTGGCAAAACCACTGCGTAAGCTTTTTCACCTTTCCTACTCTTCTGGGCTCTACCCGAGTATGTGGAAAACAGCATTTGTCCAGCCCATTCCCAAAAAAAGGCGAATCTCCTTCTCTCTCCAATTACCGACCCATTGCACTAACGTCCCTTCTTTCCAAGGTCATGGGAACGCTGATAAATCGTCAGTTAATGAAATATCTCGAGTCGCAGAAACTCCTCAATGATCCACTGGTGATTTGATGGTATATCTCACCGAGAAGTGGAATCGTTCGCTCCACCAGGCGGGTGAGAGCAAAGTAGTTGCACTTGATATTTCGAAAGCATTTGACAGAGTTTGGCACGAAGCTCTTTTGTCGAAAATGCGTGCATTCGGGATCGACGACTCTGTTCTTCTATGGATTAGAAACTACCTTTCGAATCGTTCAATTCAAGTTGTCTTGGACGGATTCAAGTCTGACACTCACTTTGTAAATGCTGGTGTTCCCCAGGGCTCCGTTTTGTCTCCGACACTCTTTTTCATTTTTATAAATGATCTCTTTTCTGTTACGTCTAATCCAATTCACTCCTTCGCTGACGACAGTACCCTCTGCTTTTCATATTCGTTCACTTCTTTACGACCCTGCACTTCGGCTGTAAATAGTGAGCGGCAGCGTATGTTAAGCTCATCGACAGCATCATCCAATGGGGTAAAAACAATAGAGTGGAATTTAATGCTTCCAAAACACAATGCTGTCTTCTGTCGAGGAACTGGCAATCTATACCGACGGATCCAAAACGGATACCGGTACAGGAGCCGGAGTCTACTTCGAATCTCAGGAAGCGTGTCACTCCTACAGACTTGATGATGGCTGTAGCGTCTTCCAGGCTGAGATCTTCGCAATCAGAAAAGGCGCGGATCTGATTCTTAGGGAGAATTTCTCAGGTAAGAGAATCAAAATCTATGTTGACAGTCAGGCAGCCATTAAGGCTCTGCAAGCAACATGGATAAGATCCAAGCTCGTAATACTCTGTAAAGAGAAACTAGAAGAAATATCGGATGTGAATACTCCCGGAAATGAGAAGGCGGACGAACGAGCCAGACTGGGATCAGGCGCTGATACTTCGCAGATCACAACTGAGGCTAGAATGCCACTCAGAACGCTATTCAGAGAAATAGGGGCGGAACTACTAGGAAAAGCCAATAAGCGATGGGGTCAATTAGACAGATGCGCTACGGCAAGGCTAACATGGCCTGTCTATGATAAAAAAAGAACGGAAAGTCTGCTAAATCTTAATAGAGGGAATATACGACTGGTAGTCGGTGCCCTCACTGGGCACTGCATGATATCATATCATGCAGCTAGACTAGGCCAGCCCTACAACGATTTTTGCAGAAGCAGAAAAAGTTATTCATTCTAACGCACACCAACCCCAAGACTTACCGACAAGCAAAATGTTTCCGACGAATCGTTGCGCTTGGTGTGGGTTGAAAAAAACAAGTTCAGTCATCGTTGTTTGAAATGTCGTCTGATTCAATATATGTAAGTAATTATAAATTGCGCTCCTTTGCTTGCTTTCTTGCTTTGGTGGCGTTACAGCCCGTGAAGGGCCAGAGCTAAGCTTCAATCACCCACGCTGTACATACAAACATACATACATTTTCAGTGTCCCGCATGTTCCACTAAAAGAGTCGCGGGGGTAATGCGCGCACGCGGGATCTCCAGGCCACTCGATCCTCCGCCATCGACTCGTAACTCATCAGGAGCTATGCCCAAGCGCACCCAGACGAGTTTTTGGACTTGGTCCAACCACCTCGTCCTGGGTCTGCCAAGCCGTCGCCTGCCTGATGATATTGCATCCAAGGCACGCTTCGGAAGTCGTGATGATGGCGACAATCATCTCATGTGACCAAACTATCGAAGCATAGCCCTTTCCGTTCGGAGAAGCAGCTGCTCAACATTGAGCTCCCCGCCCACTGCCATGTTTCTCACCCTATCCCGTCGAGTAAATCCCATAAGAGCACGAAGAAACCTCATTTCGGCAGCTTGTATTCGCGATCTTATTCTTTCTGTTAATACCCAAATTTCTAACTTGGCTTTGACACCAAGCTCGAGCTCGGTCTTCCTGATTACAGTTCTTCCAAACTGTTTCAAAATTGACCCAGCTTGGCCAATCCTTCAGGAAAGCTCAGTATTACTCCTCCCATCACTTATGAGGAAGACCCCGAGATACTTAAACTTCTCCACCTGCTTCAATGGGACTTCACTAACATGTAGAATGCATTGGACAGGTGTTCTGGAAATAATCATAACCTCGAATTTGTCCACGTTAACCTTCATTCCAGCATCAGCACATACGGCAACAAACCTATCTGGCGCGCGCTGGAGTTCCGTCTGACAACTTAGTCATCTGCAAAAAGAAGATGGCTTACCCTCAACTCTCCCAATGTGAAACACTCCTCACCACGACTGCGCTACAACATCCAGTCCATATATATAATGAAAAGGAGAGGTGACAAGACGCACCCTTGGCGAAGTCCAACGCCCACGGTGAAAGGTATTGATTTACTACCGTTAACCCGAACGCAGCTGCTACAGTTTGTGTATAGAGACTGAATGGCCCTCAACAGACCTATGGGTCACATGTCAATCCTGCAACAGCTTCCTGAGCTGGATATGAATACCATGGTCTCAGACGCATTGCCACACACCTTCCCGTTTGACACGAGATTTAAGATATTGACCCCAAACCGCACAGCTTGGAAAACCAGTGATCTCTTGCTCAACGTCAAAGGCCTTAGGTGGTATACTGATGGCTCCAAAATTATTTCTGGTGTTGTCGCCGGCATCTTTGAACCAAATTGGAGGATTAGCAAGACCCTACGAATGAGTCCCAGTATCTTCTAATCTGAATTATAACCATCCTAGCATCCGCCAATCTAAGCTTAGAGACTGGCATAAGAGGAATAACCATCAGTATACTCTATGATAGCCAAGCAGAGCTGACTTCGTATAGCACGAACTCCAAATCAGTTAGGGAATGCCATGATGCCCTAAAAGACCTAGCCAAAAAAACAAAATCAAACTCTGGTGGGTGCCAGGGCACAAAGGTATTAAAAGCAATGAAATCGCTGATCATCTCGAAAGGAATAGTTCCAGCGAAAGGTACATAAGTCCTGAAACTGTCTGCGGCAGTGAGAAAAATCGCAACACCTGCCCTTTTGACTTTGCCAATCGAAAAGATTTATATGACCCCTGAGAACAAACACTCTATTAATATTCTTAAACTTAATAGAGTCGATATCAGAAGACTGGTCAGCTACCTTACGGTCGTCTGAAACTGAGTTACGACTCTGTCTTGAGGACGAAGAAACTGCTGGGCACATACCATATGAGTGCGCTGCCTCCTAAGGGGATCATCTCATATAAAGGTTGCTTTGTCGTGTCGTGGAATGTTTATTTCGTCCGGTGTGGGTTGACCGCTAAGGTAGGGTGTACTTTTCGGCAACGACATGTGTTCGCAACACGTTTGTTGCGTTCGGTGTGAGTTGGCTGTATGCAATGCTATATAAAATGGACATCGGAGCAACGAGCGCGGCCGAAGAAAATGTTCTGTCGTGTTGCGTCCCATTTGGTGTGTGTTGACTCATAAGATGCAATGTATTCTTGTCGTACACGACAAGGAAAAACGTTTTGTCGGCTTTGGTGTGGGTTCAGCCTTAATGTGTGAATTCAGGACCATGACTTAAAGGATTTTAAATGATATTTCTAAAGACACTGCTATTTTCGTGTTCACAGCTATAAATTGTATTCCTAAAAATGATTTCATTTTATATCAGATCAGATTTGTTCAAGGACTGAAGAGTATGTACTGTATGTATGTATAATGAATAAGTTAAATAAGCTAATAAGTGCTTCTTTATCCTCACCACAAAATTCGCTATTTGTTTTTTAAGTGTTTCCCAAAAATCATTATCTTATCACTCACTAATTCAGTACTCATACTTCGCTTGAAATATTTTGCATCTCACCAAGCTTTTGCATTATGTTATTATTAATTTTTTTTTTTTTTTTGTTTTTAACATTGTTCTTATAAATAGCACACCCTTATTCAAATGTGTATTTGCTTGCGATACACACTGTACTTACAAGCTGCACAGGAGTAAAGCCATAATATCGCAAGGTAGTGCCGTTATGAATATGAAAACATACTACAAAGAAGATCCCGTTAGGTTTTCCTAGTTTTGCAATCGTTCGAGTTGGCGATCTAGGTGGTGGCGGTTTGAAACCCAGGATCTTTGAGGCAGCGTCTCTGAATGCGCCCATTCCTGCTCTATTGTTTGTGCTGCCGTGAACGGATTTTGAGAGAGTTTGGTGGAGACACGATGGGCAAAGATTCTGGCAGTCTCTTGCGATTGTAGCTTTCCGACGTCAAACTTACGTAGCCCCCCTCAACTCCTAAGCATTCTTGATATCCTCATTCGTACCTTGGCTACAACACGGTAGTGGTCCGAGTCGATGTTGGCCCCTCGGAAGGTTCGTACGTCGAGAATACAGGAGGAGTGTCTGGCGTCGATCGCAATGTGATCAATCTGGTTGGTAGTAGATTGATCAAAAGACCGCCAGGTACCCTTGTGGATGTTGAGATGGGGGAATCGCGTGCTTGCTACAAGGAGGTTACGCCCCGCTAGGAAATCGATCTAACTATATAGATACCCTTTTCTCAAAAATTTAGTGTTGGCTTCAAATACCATCCTCAATAGAGAAATATACTGTTAATCGACGATCATGAAATATCTCCTAATGTTTTCTCTTTCGTTCCATTGCTTGTCTTTAAGGCTGAACCCACACCGAGGCCGATAAAACGTTTTTCCTTGTTGTGTACGAATACATTCTACCCTATCATAGATTCTCTTCACAACCCGATCTAAATCGAAGAAAGCATTGCCTCATTGAACGCTGTCACTCTCATTTTCGAAATCAGCTGTTTAATGTCAAAGTACCGGAAATTATAAAGAATTGTGGTCCAAGTTTGTGTTTCATTGTAAATTGGTTTATTTTAAACTCACATATATTTGCGTTTGGGAAAAAAAAATGGATTCATCTGTATTTGCAATTGTTACTGCGGAGGAAGATTCAAATAGACAAAATCAAAAACAAAAAATGCAAGGAAAAATACTGCGAGATAGGTCTCGCTTGGCATGTTTTTTAAATTTCAGGGCACGTCACATATCCAAAAGACAAAGTGTTTGGGATTCCTGCTGTAGAAGTTTCCAGCCCAGTAAGCTTTTGTTGCTTTTTATTTTCGACGAGTTTCCTCTTTATGTAGGCTTTCCAATCTAGCCAAACCTTGGATGAGAGAAAGTACATATTCAAAAAACGACTGAAGTAAATAAAGATCAATTTGCTACAAAACTTTCTCCAAGTTGGTGCTTCTTTGGATGGTGGACCCAGAATAACTCTATTTTAACATTTTCTTTTGATATTTTACTATAGCCTTGAGCTATATCGGGTTTTTCGCTCAACATTTCATAGAGCCTTTGATACTGCGCCTTGTTTGTTGATCTAGCCCTTTAAAGAATAAAAATGTATCCAAAAATAACGTTATTTTGGAAAAAAACTTACATTTTTCTTTAAACACAACCTTGTTTCACTTTGAATACGAAGGGAATAACCTGTCGTATAAAAATACAGTATATTTCCCTTCCATTCGGAATAGGTAATACCAAATTCTACGAATTTCGAATTTCGTAGCAGATTCTTCATCCGAAAGTATTTCGTAATAGCTTTTTCGGGATTCGTAGCACATTTTCGATTACGACGGATTCTGTGATAGGGACGATTGCATCTTATGAGTCAACACACACCAAATGGGACGCCACACGACAGAACTTATTGTTCGGCCGCGCTCGTTGCTCCGATGTCCATTTTATACAGCATTTATACCCACACCGAACGCAACTAACGCGTTGCGAACACGTGTCGTTGCCGAAGAAAAGTACACACTACCTTAGCGGTCAATCCACACCGGCCGAAATAAACAGAGCACGACACGACAAAGCAAAAAAACATGTCGAAATCTGTTCGCCGGTATTTTGTCTTTCTGCGACAAAATCGATGCATTGCGAATTTGTGAAGCGAAGATCGGAGTTAACGCGGAGAAGCTACTAAGGGCGCCATGAATACTACGGTGGCAAAACCCCCCCTAGTATACTTGCCATGAAAAAGCTTCTCGACTCAAGCCATTCGGAATCGGCATTAAACTATAGGTCCCCTTCACCTGTGTAAAAAATAAATCACACACAGCGTGGGTGATTGAGAGAAGCTTGACTCTGAAGTGCGGTACACACCTTCGATCAAAAGTGACGTCAGGTTTGAGTGAAGTGCCTCATGTACACACTGTATATTTTGATCGACACGCAAATGCGATTTCAATGTTCACAATTCTCAGTGGCTTCGACATTCTGGCAGACAACACCCGAAGGAAAGTATGTCGAAATTTTCGCTGAGTTGAATGAGCCATCTCGTATTCCGGATGTTGCCAGTCATACCGCCAACACCTTGGACGTGTTTCTTACCTCTGAACCTGATAAATACACTTTGAATGTATTATCTCCTCTAGGCTCGTCTGACCACTGTGTCATATCCGCTAAATTCCCATACTCACTCCACTCAGTTAAAGAAAAAGCTCCTAAAAGAATAATATGGGAATATAAGAAAGCTAATTGGCCTTAACAACTTCCTTCGGAGCTTTAACTGGTCGTTGTGCTTGCTCGACAATGACGTGGACGCCGCGGCTGATATGATTACTAACATTATCAACACTGGCATAAGCAATTTTATCCCGTATAGGGTAAAAAGTCTAAGGCCGGTGGATTATGCGTGGTTTGACTGGAGCTGCAAAGAGGTTATCAGGTTGAGAGAGATAAGTTTCCGGAATTATAAGGCAAACACCACTGAGGAAAACCGGAAAAGATATACTATACAAGCCAGATATGACTGTAACTCCCACATTCGACGAGCCAAATTTTTACATGACCAAGAACTGAGTCGTAAAATCCTACAATGTCCCAAGGGTAGCAGAAGTTTTTGGTCTTTCATTAAAAACATCAAAAACTCCGTATCTTCGTCTATACCCACGCTCATTCACATTGACATTCCAGCTGGCAAACCCTTAGACAAGGCTAATCTGCTTGCTGCCCACTTCGCAGCGAACTTGCAGCTCCCCAAATCATCTTTGTCACCGCCTGTTCTGGAGTACGTTAATTCCACCATGAGACAAATTCACTTCCGTACTCGTGCAGTTGCAAGGGTTCTTATGGAACTTGACATACACAAATCCGCTAGTCCAGATGGTATTTCCCCAATAATTCTGAAGAGGTGTTCTTCTACGCTGGCAAAACCACTGCGTAAGCTTTTTCACCTTTCCTACTCTTCTGGGCTCTACCCGAGTATGTGGAAAACAGCATTTGTCCAGCCCATTCCCAAAAAAAGGCGAATCTCCTTCTCTCTCCAATTACCGACCCATTGCACTAACGTCCCTTCTTTCCAAGGTCATGGGAACGCTGATAAATCGTCAGTTAATGAAATATCTCGAGTCGCAGAAACTCCTCAATGATCCACTGGTGATTTGATGGTATATCTCACCGAGAAGTGGAATCGTTCGCTCCACCAGGCGGGTGAGAGCAAAGTAGTTGCACTTGATATTTCGAAAGCATTTGACAGAGTTTGGCACGAAGCTCTTTTGTCGAAAATGCGTGCATTCGGGATCGACGACTCTGTTCTTCTATGGATTAGAAACTACCTTTCGAATCGTTCAATTCAAGTTGTCTTGGACGGATTCAAGTCTGACACTCACTTTGTAAATGCTGGTGTTCCCCAGGGCTCCGTTTTGTCTCCGACACTCTTTTTCATTTTTATAAATGATCTCTTTTCTGTTACGTCTAATCCAATTCACTCCTTCGCTGACGACAGTACCCTCTGCTTTTCATATTCGTTCACTTCTTTACGACCCTGCACTTCGGCTGTAAATAGTGAGCGGCAGCGTATGTTAAGCTCATCGACAGCATCATCCAATGGGGTAAAAACAATAGAGTGGAATTTAATGCTTCCAAAACACAATGCTGTCTTCTGTCGAGGAACTGGCAATCTATACCGACGGATCCAAAACGGATACCGGTACAGGAGCCGGAGTCTACTTCGAATCTCAGGAAGCGTGTCACTCCTACAGACTTGATGATGGCTGTAGCGTCTTCCAGGCTGAGATCTTCGCAATCAGAAAAGGCGCGGATCTGATTCTTAGGGAGAATTTCTCAGGTAAGAGAATCAAAATCTATGTTGACAGTCAGGCAGCCATTAAGGCTCTGCAAGCAACATGGATAAGATCCAAGCTCGTAATACTCTGTAAAGAGAAACTAGAAGAAATATCGGATGTGAATACTCCCGGAAATGAGAAGGCGGACGAACGAGCCAGACTGGGATCAGGCGCTGATACTTCGCAGATCACAACTGAGGCTAGAATGCCACTCAGAACGCTATTCAGAGAAATAGGGGCGGAACTACTAGGAAAAGCCAATAAGCGATGGGGTCAATTAGACAGATGCGCTACGGCAAGGCTAACATGGCCTGTCTATGATAAAAAAAGAACGGAAAGTCTGCTAAATCTTAATAGAGGGAATATACGACTGGTAGTCGGTGCCCTCACTGGGCACTGCATGATATCATATCATGCAGCTAGACTAGGCCAGCCCTACAACGATTTTTGCAGAAGCAGAAAAAGTTATTCATTCTAACGCACACCAACCCCAAGACTTACCGACAAGCAAAATGTTTCCGACGAATCGTTGCGCTTGGTGTGGGTTGAAAAAAACAAGTTCAGTCATCGTTGTTTGAAATGTCGTCTGATTCAATATATGTAAGTAATTATAAATTGCGCTCCTTTGCTTGCTTTCTTGCTTTGGTGGCGTTACAGCCCGTGAAGGGCCAGAGCTAAGCTTCAATCACCCACGCTGTACATACAAACATACATACATTTTCAGTGTCCCGCATGTTCCACTAAAAGAGTCGCGGGGGTAATGCGCGCACGCGGGATCTCCAGGCCACTCGATCCTCCGCCATCGACTCGTAACTCATCAGGAGCTATGCCCAAGCGCACCCAGACGAGTTTTTGGACTTGGTCCAACCACCTCGTCCTGGGTCTGCCAAGCCGTCGCCTGCCTGATGATATTGCATCCAAGGCACGCTTCGGAAGTCGTGATGATGGCGACAATCATCTCATGTGACCAAACTATCGAAGCATAGCCCTTTCCGTTCGGAGAAGCAGCTGCTCAACATTGAGCTCCCCGCCCACTGCCATGTTTCTCACCCTATCCCGTCGAGTAAATCCCATAAGAGCACGAAGAAACCTCATTTCGGCAGCTTGTATTCGCGATCTTATTCTTTCTGTTAATACCCAAATTTCTAACTTGGCTTTGACACCAAGCTCGAGCTCGGTCTTCCTGATTACAGTTCTTCCAAACTGTTTCAAAATTGACCCAGCTTGGCCAATCCTTCAGGAAAGCTCAGTATTACTCCTCCCATCACTTATGAGGAAGACCCCGAGATACTTAAACTTCTCCACCTGCTTCAATGGGACTTCACTAACATGTAGAATGCATTGGACAGGTGTTCTGGAAATAATCATAACCTCGAATTTGTCCACGTTAACCTTCATTCCAGCATCAGCACATACGGCAACAAACCTATCTGGCGCGCGCTGGAGTTCCGTCTGACAACTTAGTCATCTGCAAAAAGAAGATGGCTTACCCTCAACTCTCCCAATGTGAAACACTCCTCACCACGACTGCGCTACAACATCCAGTCCATATATATAATGAAAAGGAGAGGTGACAAGACGCACCCTTGGCGAAGTCCAACGCCCACGGTGAAAGGTATTGATTTACTACCGTTAACCCGAACGCAGCTGCTACAGTTTGTGTATAGAGACTGAATGGCCCTCAACAGACCTATGGGTCACATGTCAATCCTGCAACAGCTTCCTGAGCTGGATATGAATACCATGGTCTCAGACGCATTGCCACACACCTTCCCGTTTGACACGAGATTTAAGATATTGACCCCAAACCGCACAGCTTGGAAAACCAGTGATCTCTTGCTCAACGTCAAAGGCCTTAGGTGGTATACTGATGGCTCCAAAATTATTTCTGGTGTTGTCGCCGGCATCTTTGAACCAAATTGGAGGATTAGCAAGACCCTACGAATGAGTCCCAGTATCTTCTAATCTGAATTATAACCATCCTAGCATCCGCCAATCTAAGCTTAGAGACTGGCATAAGAGGAATAACCATCAGTATACTCTATGATAGCCAAGCAGAGCTGACTTCGTATAGCACGAACTCCAAATCAGTTAGGGAATGCCATGATGCCCTAAAAGACCTAGCCAAAAAAACAAAATCAAACTCTGGTGGGTGCCAGGGCACAAAGGTATTAAAAGCAATGAAATCGCTGATCATCTCGAAAGGAATAGTTCCAGCGAAAGGTACATAAGTCCTGAAACTGTCTGCGGCAGTGAGAAAAATCGCAACACCTGCCCTTTTGACTTTGCCAATCGAAAAGATTTATATGACCCCTGAGAACAAACACTCTATTAATATTCTTAAACTTAATAGAGTCGATATCAGAAGACTGGTCAGCTACCTTACGGTCGTCTGAAACTGAGTTACGACTCTGTCTTGAGGACGAAGAAACTGCTGGGCACATACCATATGAGTGCGCTGCCTCCTAAGGGGATCATCTCATATAAAGGTTGCTTTGTCGTGTCGTGGAATGTTTATTTCGTCCGGTGTGGGTTGACCGCTAAGGTAGGGTGTACTTTTCGGCAACGACATGTGTTCGCAACACGTTTGTTGCGTTCGGTGTGAGTTGGCTGTATGCAATGCTATATAAAATGGACATCGGAGCAACGAGCGCGGCCGAAGAAAATGTTCTGTCGTGTTGCGTCCCATTTGGTGTGTGTTGACTCATAAGATGCAATGTATTCTTGTCGTACACGACAAGGAAAAACGTTTTGTCGGCTTTGGTGTGGGTTCAGCCTTAATGTGTGAATTCAGGACCATGACTTAAAGGATTTTAAATGATATTTCTAAAGACACTGCTATTTTCGTGTTCACAGCTATAAATTGTATTCCTAAAAATGATTTCATTTTATATCAGATCAGATTTGTTCAAGGACTGAAGAGTATGTACTGTATGTATGTATAATGAATAAGTTAAATAAGCTAATAAGTGCTTCTTTATCCTCACCACAAAATTCGCTATTTGTTTTTTAAGTGTTTCCCAAAAATCATTATCTTATCACTCACTAATTCAGTACTCATACTTCGCTTGAAATATTTTGCATCTCACCAAGCTTTTGCATTATGTTATTATTAATTTTTTTTTTTTTTTTGTTTTTAACATTGTTCTTATAAATAGCACACCCTTATTCAAATGTGTATTTGCTTGCGATACACACTGTACTTACAAGCTGCACAGGAGTAAAGCCATAATATCGCAAGGTAGTGCCGTTATGAATATGAAAACATACTACAAAGAAGATCCCGTTAGGTTTTCCTAGTTTTGCAATCGTTCGAGTTGGCGATCATTGCAAATTGGTTGTTCATATAAATAGCACATATCATGGTGTGTCAGAAAAAAAAATAATTTTTCAGTGATTTAAGTGAGGTTAGTTTGCATCTTTTTAAGGATAGCCATAACTACACTCATTTCTTACACAAATAGGAGTATTTCAAATGGGCAGAGGAAAGCGTTGTACGGAGGAAAGGAGGCAAATAGTCGGTACCATGATACAGGATGGAAAGACTTTGTCAGAGGTGGCAAGGACATTAAGGTGCTCTGGGAAGCTTGTTTAAGATGCAATGAAGGTCATACGGTGCAGCCAATCTTCCGCAAATCCCGTAAGGAAAAACAAAAAAAGAAAAAAGGTCAGAAGTGACTGACAGAATTATCCACAAAATCAGTGGCCGCGACCTTTTCATAACTTTCCGGGAGAACTACCCCGGGACATTGTGACCAACACAATGTCCAAATATCAGCCGTAACTGTAGGTCACCGGTTAATTGAATTCCAGCTTCATGGAAGAATCGCCAGAAAAAAAAAAAATCCAAGAGCAGGCTTATTTCACAAGCGCTCACAAGAACAAACTCTTGTCCTTTTTGGAAAAATATATTGTGGAGCGACGAAAATAAGTTCAACAGGTTGCAATCAGATGGAAAAAAAAATGGGGTGGCCGTGATGCAGTGGTTAACATCATCGGTCGTCGAGTGAAAGGTCTATAGCAGTGGTTCCCAATCTTCTTCAGCCCGCGGCGCACTTACAGGTTTAGTATTTCGTCACGGCGCACCATCTTAGCTATTTGATTATTAGCTTACTTACTTAACGGACGCCACAGTTTGGGGTGAACCTGGGCCTCAATCAACATGCCTCTGCGGTTTATACCTCTTTGTTCAAGAAAACGCTTTCTTAAGCGAGGTACACACCTTCGATCAAAAGTGACGTTTTAGTTGAGTGTCACTCAAAACTGATACTGTGTACATGTGAATGATCGTTTGACGATCAAAAGTGACGAGTTGCAAAAATATTCGTGGTTGCATGACGGTCAGCGGCCATGTCGATTTTGATCGACAATGTGTACATGAATCGTGTCATTCAAGCGTTGGACACGTTGGACATGGATGAGAGCAGACAATTTCTCGAGGAATTTATAAATATTTACTAGTCTTACCGTTGTCTCTGGGACGTAATGTGTCCAGAATATATACGTCGGGACAAAAAAGACGAAGGTTACCAGGAATTAGTAAATTTAATGAAAAAATACAAATTCGCTGCGCAAAATTATGTACTTGAATGATGTTTTGCGTGTCAAACAAAATCTACAGTGTGTACGTGAGGCACTTCACTCAAAACTGACGTCACTTTTGATCGAAGGTGTGTACCGCACTTTAAGCACAGAAATTGAGATTTAAAAAATACACATTGCGCATGTGACAGGTTGGACATTTTTTTATTTACCTCGTTCTCGCTGGACTGATGAGTCAAAAGAGAGGCATGTTTAAAAATGGTATGTTTAAAAATTCAGTTTACAAGCAGCGCGAAGCCTACTTTATCTTTATAGAATTATTATCTTTTAATCTACCTAACTCAAAGCGCGGCGCCCTGCTTTACTTTCTACGGCGCACCACGGCCCCGCGGCGCACACATTGGGAACCCCTGGTCTATAGTTCAAATTCGTTTCATAGCCAAGAAAAAAGCAATTCCTATACGAAAAAACGTATGCAACACAGTTGTGAATGGAAAGCGACCAAACGTACTGCTGCAGGCATAACACTCATAGTACATGGTCAATTGAAATTCATCCTCTGCGTATGCAATATTAACACCAAAAATGCATGAACGAATTACCGTGAATTATAACTAACGCGAAAATCTGGTCGGCTCTCGTCCTATCTAGGACAAACCACACCTGAGAATAGTAAACGAACATCTACGACCCAAAACCACTGCACTCCGTTCAGGTTGTGCGTAAACCTGAGCGAAAGTCTCCCTCTCCCTGTTACCTTCGCTCGTACAACGTTCAAACGTGATAAGGCCTTAGCCTTGAGTGCGGGCGTAACTATAAAAAAAAAAAAAAAAAAAAATGTGCGAAGGCCAACGAACCACGAGTACCATCCCAGATACACCATTAAGACTATCCAACATGGCGGTGGGGCGGCGATGCCATGGCATGGCGTCGGACCAATTGAGAGAGTAAATGGCATTATGAATCAACATCAATATAAGCTAATTCTGGAGAACCAAATGGAGCCATATACCGACGACTCTATGCCTGTATCATGGATTTTTATGCATGACATTTATCCAAAGCATACTTCGCGGATAGTGAAAAATTGGCTTTCGGCGCGACAACTTTTCCTACTTGATTGGCCGGCCCAAAATTCCGATCTGAATCCTATCGAGAATCCTTGGACTGATGTTGATTCCCTTGTTAAAGACTCCAGCTCAAAATATTTATAAGAATTTCGGCAAACCATGAAGGCGGCTTGGGAAGCTATACCTGTCCAGAAATGTAAGCGCTTAGTAGAGGAACAAGGAATATCCTACAAATAGCTTATACGTTAATTTTTTTTTAGAGTATTTATTAATTTTTTTGAGTATTCCGCTAACTGTGCTAACTCCAATGAACGGTTTGTCTCAGCTGCACGGGGGCTTTCCCCAGCACGCCGGGCGCTGCTCTAGATGCTATGATGAACCTTCCACCTCTTGATATATTTATCAGAGGGTGTGCTCTGAAAGCCATGTCTCGTCTGAGGAGAAATGGCTTTTGGTACAACTCGCATAGGAATAGCGGTGTCCTTGCGCAAGAATTGTCCTGCGACCCCTGTCTCATGGACATGCTTTTTGACGCACTGACGCCCGTTATCCTATTGCGTCATTTCACAGTCGAGTTTCCATGGCGTCAGGATTGGCTATGGCTGGATACTGAACTGAAAGGATAGTCTTCGCATTTTCACGGATGGCTCCAGGTCTGGGCGGGGGTCCGGTGCTGGAGTCTTCTGTGAGCGCGAAAACATCCGACTGCGCTTCTCGTTAGGAAAGTATGCGCCTGTCTTCTAATCAGAGATATACGCAATCCTAATGGCCATGCACTATGAAGCACAGTTGAAAGGGGGAAAGCATATGCGTCTGTAGTGGAGGCCAAGCTGCACTAAAAGCTGTGTGAAACCCCTTAATTAGCTCAAGTCCTTCTTGAACAGAGTCGGCAGACTATATTCATTAATGCTTGTATGGGTTCCAGGTCATTCTGGGACCCCAGGAAATGAGATCTCTGATGAACTCGCTAGAATGGGTTCAGAGGAGAGCTTCTCAGGACCTGGACCCGCTCTAGGTCTACCTGCGTCCACGGTAAATTCCTACATTAACGATTGTTAGATGGAGGGATTGTCCAGGTTGCAGGATGACTAAGCGCGAACGCCCCGATGTCTGCAAAAAATCTGCAGCATTCCTCCTGTCTTTAAGGAGAATCGACTGCAGAAAGCTTGTGGGAGTTATCACGGGCCATTACACTTTTGCCAAGCATCTCTACGTGCTCGGCATCAGTGAGACGCCTACCTGTGCTGCATGTGGCGAAGAGGATGATGACACTGCACAGCATTTCCTCTGTGATTGTCCCGCCTTTGCTCGCATAAGGTGGCGCACCCTTAGAGCCGACGTGGTGTGTGCCGAATCCCTTAGCTCTACATCACTGAAGCTTCTTCAATTTTTTCTCCGGAAAACGGAGAAAATACAGTAATGTAAGGTGTCTGTCTGGAGTACAATGGACCAGTGTTTGCGTCTGAGTGCTCCAGCGGATAGCAGAAGCCTTCAACAAAAAAAAAAAAAAAAAAACAAAACTGTGATATTTAAATGAACAACTACTTTTTTATTTTCTCCCATTTTGAATTGTTATTTTTGAGTTGATTTAAAGGAATTATGTGTTTTTTTAATAAAGTACATATAAACGCACATCAGTTATATGTACACCAAAAAAGGCTGAACCTCTTTTTAGACTTTTGGCACAACATAATGTATGAGAACTTACGGGTGTGCTATTTATCTGAACACCACTGTACATGTACGTATTTGTACACACATCCATTTTCACACAAAGAAACAATTTATTATTATCTGGTTTCGGTATCTGTTTTTTTTTTTTTTTCTTTTTAAATTGTTATTTTCATTTCGGTGATGTCCTATATTTATATTAATGAAAAATTTTTTTTTTTTTTTCTATTTCTCTTCTTTTTCCCGCTTCTTATGTGCCTGTGTGGGGGTATAAAAAAAAAAAAACGAAAAACATGTCTTATCAACGTGCATTAAAATGAAAAAAAAAAAATCAAAATGAATGTATCAAATAAAAATCATTCATCAATAAAATCACCGTAAAATATATATAATAATAACGACACAAAAAAAATTACTAAAACTGCTATCATTTGCTTAACAATTGGAAATGCTTATTTTTGTTCTCTTTCTCTATCTTCATTTTGTTATCACATTTAATTATTAATTATTAAATTACATTTGTTTTTATTTTTCTTTAATAATTTTTTTTTTTTTTTTTTGAATCGAAAAAAAAAAACAAACCGACGACACAATAAAAACCACTGTACTCGTAAAATCATATCTTTTGTTGGTTTTTTTTGGTTTTTGCACACTTGATTCGACTTTTTTTCTCTCTATGTCTCTCATTCTCTTATTTTTGTTATTTGCTGCCCATTCCCATTCACTCATCACGTACCCGTCCACATCTCCCGGTCATGTAATTCCCTTCTTCATTGCCATTGTGTTTCTGATTACATCTTATCTTAACAACCTTCTTATTTGCTATTAAAAAAAAAAAATTAAAAATCTAAAAACAAAATGCAATTTGAATAAACGAAACCAATAAAAAGGGGGAAATATTTTACTACTAATTAAACATCCAGAACGCATACGCACAGAGGTACGCTGCGCACAGTGCAACGCACACATGGGTCACGTGTTCGAGGACGGGCCAAAACCGACAAGGAAACGCTATTGCATCAATTCGGCAGCGATACGTTTTGTCACGGCTGACGAGCTAAATGGTAGAGGGAACAAGGAGCCTCCTACTGCAACAGCTGGCAACTAGTTCGGATGTGGTCGTAGCTCTAATCTTCAGGTCACGGGGAGGCTGTTTAAAAATATTCAAAATTTGCATAACAATTAAGGCTGCTGGCTGCCAAATGATCCTTAACTCTGGTCAATCGATCGTTTTCTTTTTTGTGTATTTTCTTTCTAATTTATTGCTAATTTCAGTTTTGTTTAATTATTTAAAAAGTCAAAAAAGCAAAGAATAAAACCTCAAAGATTGTATATTCTTAACAAAACCAAAGGAGAAGCTGTTGATCTGTAAATAAGCAAAAAGGAACAATACATTTAAATATTTTTGTAATGCATTAAACG
Source organism: Eumerus sabulonum (assembly GCA_951905685.1). Classification (NCBI taxonomy): domain Eukaryota; kingdom Metazoa; phylum Arthropoda; class Insecta; order Diptera; family Syrphidae; genus Eumerus; species Eumerus sabulonum. Next base: position 17,668,150 of record OX645060.1, read on the forward strand.
TTTTGGTTTTAATTATTTTATTTTTTCATTCTACTTTTTGTAGACACATTTTTAATTTCAGCAAGAACCTGGGCCTCAACCAACATGCCCCTCCAACTAGCACGATCTTTTGCTTGCCTTTTCCATTGCCGCACATCCATTTAGCTGAGGTCCCCTTCCACCTCTGCGTATGCAATACTAAAAGTGCTCGAACGAATCACTACGGACTATAACCCGAAATTGGTCGGCTCTCGTCCTATCTAGGACAATCACCCCTGAGAGTAGTGAACGAACATCAACGACCCAAACCACTGCACTCCGTTCCGGTTGTGTGTCTAAACCACATCATAAGAAAATAAAAAAAAAAAAAAACTCTTGAACCTGCGCGAGTCTCTAACAAAAACAAAACCTTGTGCGCCATCTTAAGTGCGGCCGTACTCTGCTTCTTCGCCCCTCGGGGTTGGATTCAAAGACTCTCCAGGCTGGAGCTGTGGTGTCCATTCGCTCTACATGGCCCAGCCATCTTAGGCGTTGAATCCCTAGACGCCTGACTAGGCTCATGTCGCTGTACAGCCCGTAAAGTTCGTGGTTGAATCTTCTCCTCCATCCCCCGTCTGCGTTTATAGGCCCAAAAATCACGCGCAAAATCTTTCTCTCGAACCGACCAAGGGCCTCCTCATCCGCTTTTGATAGTGTCAATGCTTCTGCGCCGTACAACAGGACCGGAATGATAAGGGTCTTATATAGAGTCAACTTTGTCGTTCGGGAGAGGGCTCAGTTGCCTCCTGAGCCCAAAGAAACAGCGATTGGCAAGAGTGATTCTGCGTTTGATTTCGGAACTGATGTCGTTGTTCCAGGTCACTGCGGAGCCAAGGTAGACGAAGTCCTTAACTACCTCAAACTTATTTCTGCCAATACAAACGTTCTGGGCAACACGTTGGTGGTGAGCGTCCTTTTATGATGCCAGACCAACTTTCGCCGCCTCGAACTCAATACTCGCAAACGCCTCATTGACATCTCGCTGTGATCTACCTATTATGTCAATATCGTCGGCGTATGCAAGGAGTTGCGAGGATTTGAAATAGATTGTGCCTCTTGTATTGGCCAGTGATTTTTGCACAATCATTTCCAATATGATGTTGAAGAAATCACACGACAGCGCATCGCCCTGCCTAAATCCTTTTTTGACATCAAAACTATCGGTAAGGTGTTAACTGATCCGGATGGAGCAGCGAGCATTGTCCAAAGTTATCCTGCATGGTCTGATGAGTTTAGCAGGTATGGCAAAGATAGACATAGCGTTGTATAGCTCGTCTCTAATTACGCGGTCGTATGCGGCTTTGAAGTCGACAAATAGGTGGTGAGTGTTGACTTGAAATTCATTGGTTTTTTCCAGGATCTGCCGTAGTGTGAAGATCTTGTCGATGGTGGACTTCCCTGGCCTAAATCCGCACTGATAAGGACCTATCAACTTATTTACAAAAGGCTTCAGGCGTTCACACAAAACGGCAGAGAAGATTTTGTAGGCGATGTTAAGGAGACTTGTTCCTCTATAGTTGGCGCAATCAGAGGGGTCTCCTTTCTTATAGATCGGGCATACGATGCTGAGGCTCCATTCCTCGGGCATGCTTTCCTCTGACCATATCATACAGATGAGCTGGTGCATGCTCCTAACCAGCTTTATTCGACTTGAGCTTCGATATGGAAATCTTAACTACGTTGAGGTCAGGGGGACAGAATTCTCTGCGGTCTTCGACGATTAGAAATGGATCATTCTGCCTGACAGCGGTATATCGACTAACATCGCCGTTATACAGTCTGCAGAAGTGGTTTTTCCCATATTCTCAGCATCTACTACTAGGTGTCCGTTCTCATCCCTGCAGGCTTCCCGCTTTTTACCAGGCCACCATCTGTCGGATAGATGCTACCCCTATGAGGCCTTTGTTTGTCCTTTGCCATCCGGAAACCTCCTTTAGACGGACATATATTTATGAACGGGAATCGCTCCATATAAGTTGCATAGTTTACAATTTCCCTTGGACGGACATACACCAATACACCTTGTACGACTTTCGCTACGGGGCGGGATCCCTTCTAGCCAGTACGCGCTTCCCGCACCTCGATATACACACCTGGCGGTCTTTTGATCAAAAGACTACCAACCAGATTGACCACATCGCGATTGACGTCAGACACTCATCCACTATTCTTGATGTTCGCACTTTCCGGAGGAGTGAACATCGACTCAGACCACTATCTTGTAGTAACCAAGATACGTCAACGCATAACACGAACACCGCGGAGTAGAGTTAGGACACCAAGCTATGACGTCGGAAAGCTACTATCGCCGGAGATCGCCAGTGCCTTTGCCAACCGCGTCTCCCTTAAGCTCTCCGATACATCTCAATCCTCCACTCAGTCAGTAGAGCAACAATGGAGCCTGTGCAAACAAGCCCTGAAGAGCACAGCAACGGAAGTGCTGGGCCTTAAAGCTCCACCACGACGAAACACCTGGTTCGATGACGAGTGTAGAAGGGTTCGTGCGGAAAAGCAGGAGGCATACAAAGCCTCACTACACAAAAAAACAAGAGCGGCTCGTGAGCTCTACGAGCTTAAAAGAAGGGAGGAACATAAGCTTCTCAAGAGAAAAAAGAAAGAGCACGAGAAGCGGGCGATTGAAAACTTGGAGAGGTGCTATTGCAGGCACGACGTTCGAAGATTTTATCAAGGGATAAAACGAATGTCTCAAGGATATAAACGCCGAACGGAGGTCTGTAAGGATGAGAACGGACACCTAGTAGTAGAATCGCAATCGATGCTGAGAATTTGGAAAAACCACTTCTGCAGACTGTATAACGGCGATGACAGCCAACATACCGCCGTCAGGCAGAATGATCCATTTCTTAACGACGAATATCGCAGAGAATTCCGTCTCCCTGACCTCGACGAAGTTGAGATTGCCATGTCGAAACTCAAGTCGAATAAAGCTGCTGGCGCAGATGGACCGTCTGCTGAGCTCTTCAAAGCGGCTTGGGGTGAGCTGGTTAGGAGCATGCACCGGCTCATCTGTAAGATATGCTCAGAGGAAAGCATTCCCGAGGAATGGAGTCTCATAATTGTTTGCCCGATCCACAAAAAAGGAGACCTCTTGGACTGCCAACTTTAGAGGACAAACGCTGCCGTTTTGTGTGAACGCCTGAAGCCATTCGTAAATAAGCTGATAGGTCCTTATCAGTGGCGTTTGCGAGTATTGAGATGGAGGCGGCGAAAATTGGTTTGACAGTTAATGAGGGCAAAACTAAGTATATGCTGTCATCAAAAAAGGACGCTCACCACCGACGTCTTGGCTAGAACGTTTGTATTGGCAGATATAAGTTCGGGGTAGTTAAGGACTTCGTCTACCTTGGCTCCGCAGTGACCTGGAACAACGACACCAGTTTCGAAATCAAGCGCAGAATTACTCTTGCCAACCGCTGCTTCTTTGGGCTCAAGAGGCAACTGAGAAGTAGAGCCCTCTCTCGTACGACCAAGTTGACCTTATATGAGGAAATCCTTGGCCGTTTCGAGAGAAAGATCCTGCGTTCGATTTTCGGTCCCATAAACACAGTGGGGGGGTTGGAGGAGAAGATTCAATCACGAACTGTACGGGTTGTACAGCGACATGAGTCTAGTCAGGCGTCTACGGATCCAACGCCTAAGATGGCTAGGCCATGTAGAGCGAATGAACACCACAGCTCCAGCCCGTAGAGTCTTTGAATCGAACTCCGAGGGACGAAGAAATAGAGGACGGCCGCGCCTAAGGTGGCGCGCACAGGTGGAAAGGGACCTCAACCAACTGGGCGTGCGGCATTGGAAAAGACTAGCGAAAGATCGTGCTAGGTCTAGGGGCATGTTGGTTGAGGCCCAGGTCCACCTCGAACTGTAGCTCCCGTTGAGTAAGTAAGTAAGCAGTGTTTACTACAAAACTAAAAATTTATTATTTAGACTGCACCCATGCTAAGCAACAATACAATTTGTACTCAAAGCACACAACGTTACATACAAACTATCTATCAAATCAAATTCTATTCGGTCTTGGGTCTATTTACACAGAAATCAATAGCCACAGCTGCAAAGTACAACACGCCGACGATGATGAAGTAGAATGAATAAACGGTATACTGGTCAACAATGCTGAGGGCGAATCCGGTTTCTGTGACAACAATCAGTGTTAGGAGTGATTGCATTGACAATGCAATAAATGTATTGAATCCAAACACTAAGCCATAACTTTCCTCCTCCAAATAGCGAGCAACTTCCGCGCTAAAGAAACAAAGAAAAAAAAAAAAAGAAAAAAACGCTCACGTAACTCAGAGGTTGGTCTAGTCTACAATATCGAGCTGTTTACCTTGCCACGGTGATAGTGAACGCATAGAGTGCGCCAAAGATAATGTGTCCCACGTATGAAACATAGATATTCGTCGTCCAGCAAGCCAATAGAATAGCCAGGCCCTCAAGAACGGACAGTATGGCCAGCGCAAACAAACTTCCGCGGGGATTTAATCGACCGGCATGAATATAGCCGGCTGTCAAAGCAAATATCGTCCCCAGAAGGTTGAGAATCGCATCAACAGCTGCATTCCAAGCAATCTGAAAGAGAAAAAGGATTCGAATTAGTTAGCTTATTCAATTGACAGTCAGGCACAATATCTCACCGAAGGATTTGGCTCAATCTCCTTCCACAGAACCTGGACGTATGAATACTCCTGATAGTAGCCACAGATGCCCACGGCATACCAAATACTCCACTGAACCACCTTGATGTTCGTATAAGCGTTTTTAAAGTGCGACCATAGTAATTGAGTCGGAGACATTGTAGCCTGCGTTGGTAGAATTGTGTTGCCTGCCTCAGCGGTTGCTGCAACGTTTCGATGAAAGTACACACTCGTTGTCACCTTCGGAAGGGTTAGAGCCCATATTGTGGCGAAAATCTGAGCTGAAAATCATAAATACTAATATTCGAGAGTAATATTCAAATTATATCAACTCACTTCCTAGGGTGATGTAGTTAAGATCCCTATAGTTCATTGCTTCTAGGTTGACAAGTATTTGAGCGGTAACACTTGCGACTAATTTGCCAGCTAACACGGCTGCTCGCGTGTGTGATGTAACTCTTGGGTAGTGTTCCTTGTCAACTTTGGCGTAGATGTAGGTGTAGTAAGCAATTTCGGCGGCCATGTAGGTACCGTAAAATATTTCTAGGATTTGCAGGGCTAAAAGACTCGTCGTCCAGAGAAGCATGCTCCAGACTACGATACCGGCCATGCCCATGACCACGATAAGCGGCTTGTACCTAAAATTAGAAGAAGTTTCAATATGAGCAGTTCTATAAACGAGCCAAGAGCGTTGCAGTAAGTGTAATGTGCCTAAATCCCTTAAACCAACTAAGGCCATACGCAAGACACGGCCGTATTCTAGCAAATTTCCCTAAAATCCGATTGTAAAAAGGAAAGATTTATTAAGAAAAAACTAGGCGAAAAGAGCCAAAGTGAAATACATCATCGATGACAAAGCTTCACCACGATTCGATGCCCGTATCATCGGCATCAGAGGTCATGGCGCTCTCACCAAAATTCAAAGTCACTCGAACATACGAAATCGAGGCTTTCATTGAGGCAGCCAGAATGCTCTTAAGTCAGCAGTATGGCTTCCGAAAATCGACCATTAAAAAGGGATGCGGGTAACGGATCCAACACTTGTAGATCAATTATGGTCTCATGGTTCCTAATTGAAATAATTGTGAACGATAGTGACGATGGTTTAAAATCGTACCATAAAAATGATGGAGTTCCGCAGAGTTCAGTACTAGGACCAGAACTATGAGGTATTACATGCTATAAGAATTGCAGTGTCTAACAAAGGCCTCGTAAGGGTAGCATCTATCCGTCTGATGCTGGCCTGCTAAAAAGCGAGAAGAGCCACCGCAGTCGAACAACTTGCGGCACTGTAAGCCGTAACCGTAAAAAAACCACAAACAAACAAGGACAATGATCAAGGACAAGGCTTTGTACGTGGAATGTTAGGTCCCAAAACAGGCCACGTGCAGCCGAACAACTTGCGGACGCCCTAGACCGCTGTAAAGCGGACTTTACCGCTATCCAGGCAATGCGATGGAATGGACCGGGTATAAAGCGGATGAAAAACTGCGATATTTACTACGGCGACTGCTATAGGGAGAGAGGGCAACGATTGTTTGGATGCGGATTTGTTGTTCGAGGTGGACTAAGGCAAGAAGTCCTAAGCTTTCGGCATGTGAGCGAACGCCTCATAACAATCCGTATCAAGGCTACATTCTTTAACATCAGCCTGATCTGCGTCCACGCCCCCACGGAAGACAATGATGACTCCGCCAAAGATGAGTTCTACGATCTCCTAGACCGAACGTATGTATGCCCAATGTCCCAGCTATGACATCAAAATTGTACTAGGGGACTTCAATGCTAAGCTGGGTAAGGAAAGCATCTTTAAACGAGTCATCGGCATATATAGTCTACATGACACCACCGCCGATAACGGACACAGGGTGATTGATCTTGCTACGGGACGAAATCTCCTTCTAGCCAGTACGTGCTTCCCGCAACTCGATATACACAAAGGCACCTGGCGGTTTTTTGATCAATCGACTACCAACCAGATTGATCACATCGCGATCGACGTCAGACACTCCTCCACTATTCGAACTTCCGAGGGGCTAACATCGACTCGGACCACTATCTTGTAGTAGCCAAGATGCGCTTACGGATATCACGAACGCAACGGAGTAAAGTAAGAATACAAAGTTATGACGTCGGAAAACTACTATCGCCAGAAACCGCTCGTGCTTTTACCGATCGCGTCTCCCTTAAGCTTTCCAATACACCTTTATCCTCCACGCTATCAATAGAACAGCACTCGAGCCTTTGCAAACAAGCCCTGAAAAGCTCTGCATCCGAAGTTTTGGGTTTCAAGGCTCCACCACGAAGAAACACCTGGTTCGATGACGAGTGCAGGAGGATTCATACGGCGAAGCAGGATGCGTATAAGGCCTCGCTGCCTAAAACAACACGAGCAGCTCGTGAGCTCTACGAGTTAAAAAGAAGGGAAGAGCATAAGCTTCTCAGGAGAAAGAAGAAAGAGCACGAGAAGCCCGCGATTGTGGATTTGGAGAGGTGTTACTGCAGGCGTGACGTTCGGAAGTTTTATCAACAGATACAGCGAACATGCCAAGGATATAAAGCCAGAACGGAAGCCTGCAGGGATGAGAACGGACACCTAGTAGTAGAACTGCAGTCGATGCTGAGAATATGGAAAAACCACTTCTGCAGACTGTATAACGGCGATGTTAGTCAATATACCGCTGTCAGGCAGAATGATCCATTTCTAATCGACGAAGACCGCAGAGAATTCTGTCCCCCTGACCTCGACGAAGTTACGATTGTCATATCGAAGCTCAAGTCGAATAAAGCTGCTGGCGCAGACGGACTGTCTGCTAAGCTCTTCAAGGCAGCTGGGAATGAGCTGGGTAGGAGCATGCACCAGCTCATCTGTACGATATGGTCAGAGGAAAGCATGCCCGAGGAATGGAGTCTCAGCATCGTATGCCCGATCCACAAGAAAGGAGACCCCTCTGATTGCGCCAACTATAGAGGAATAAGTCTCCTTAACATCACCTACAAAATCTTCTCTGCAGTTTTGTGTGAACGCCTGAAGCCTTTTGTAAATAAGCTGATTGGTCCTTATCAATGCGGATTCACGCCAGGGAAGTCCACCATCGACCAAATCTTCACACTAGGGCAGATCCTGGAAAAAACCAATGAATTTCAAGTCGACACTCACCACCTATTTGTCGACTTCAAAGCCGCGCATTAGAGTCGAGCTATACAACGCTATGTCTACCTTTGACATACCTGCTAAACTCTTCAGACTATGCAGGATGACTTTGGAGAATGCTCGCTGCTCCATCCGAATCGGTGGACACCTTACCGACAGTTTTGATGTCAATAAAGGATTTAGGCAGGGCGATGCGCTGTCGTGTGATTTCTTCAACATCATATTGGAAATGATTGTGCAAAAATCACTCGCCAATAGAAGAGGCACAATCTATTTCAAATCCTCGCAACTCTATGCATACGCCGACGATATTGACATAATAGGTAGACCACAGCGAGATGTCAATGAGGCGTTTGCGTGTATTGAGTTCGAGGCGGCGAAAGTTGGTCTGGCGGTAAACGAGGACAAAACTAAATATATGCTGTCATCAAAAAAGGACGCTCACCACCGACGTCTCGGCCAGAACGTTTGTATAGGCAGATATAAGTACGAGGTAGTTAAGGACTTCGTCTACCTTGGCTCCGCAGTAACCTGGAACAACAACATCACTTCCGAAATCAAACGCAGAATCACTCTTGCCAGTCGGTGTTTCTTTGAGCTCAGGAGGCAATTGAGTAATAGAAACCTCTCCCGAACGACAAAGTTGACTTTATACAAGACCCTTATCATCCCGGTCATGCTGTACGGCGCAGATGCATGGACACTAACAAAAGCGGATGAGGAGGCCCTTGGTCAGTTCGAGAGAAAGATTTTGCCCGTGATTTTCGGGCCTATAAACGCAGACGGGGGATGGAGGAGAATATTCAACCACGAACTTTAAGGGCTGTTCGGCGACATGAGCCTAGTCAGGCGTCTACGGATTCAACGCCTAAGATGGCTATGCCATGTAGAGCGAATTGACACCACAGCTGCAGCCCGGAGTGCCTTTGAATCCAACCCCGAGGGACGAAGAAGCAGAGGACGGCCGCACTTAAGATGGCGCACACAGGTGGAAGGGGACCTCAGCCAACTGGGTGTGCGGCAATGGAAAAGGCTAGCGAAAGATCGTGCTAGATGGAGGGGCATGTTGGTTGAGGCCCAGGTTCACTAAGAAGAAGAAGAAGATATAGATGAAATCTCAGAGTATGCATCAAAGAATGGTTCGGGGGATAGATTCTTGTTCGGGTTATACACATAACATAAGATATCACGCATTTGGCACTACACCCTGATACTTCCAGAACTAAATATTCCACATCTGTGTTCAAGGTTTCGCTAATAACCCTGCAGTACAAGGGAGATCTACAGTAGATGGCAACACCTCCACCACGGGTTCTTGTGGGTCTATCATTGCGACATGTCATATAATAAGGTCTGTCATATAGATGATTGGATATATCTGACTTAAACCATGATTCCCTAGTACAGATAATGTCTATATTAACCCCATCAGGAACTTGTCTCTTCAGTTGCATTCAAATATCGTATTCATTTCTTTCTTTGGCGTATGTGGAACATTGCTCCTGGATTACTGGGTAGGAAAGATAACAATCGTATTACGGATAGCAGAATCATTCAGTTGGATACTGCTATAATAGGTGCTATACAATGAGTCCATTATGCTAATCTATGTGAGCTAAAATCAAACCCCAGAGCTATGACACTTAAGAATCAGGTTACAAGTGGTGAAATGGTATTAAGATTCGTCTCATTCTTCATTTTCGTCAGAACCCAACAATTTTTCAAGTACACAGACACGAAACAAATCAACTTTCGATGACTAATTCAGCGTAATGGGTATTGGGTTATCAGACTTCCAGCATATGCATGTGAATAAATCCACAAACCATCATGATAAACTATTATCTCACCTTAGAAAGTCTGTGATAAGGAATACCACAATCAGTTGAGCCAGGTAAGAGTATGTTCCGATGGGATACACTTCTCTGTTCACCTAAAAATAAGAACAGAAAAAAGCAATCGATCAAAACTAATTTAGAATCACTTAATCGTCCGTCACTCATTCATTCATTCTAAACCGGTTCCCTTGCATCGTCCATCTGCTCGCTATCAGGCCAAATGCTATTACTCAATTGAAACACGTGAGCAAAGGTATTTCGAGCAATGCTCTTTCTATTTCAGATATCCCTCATGTGCGGCAGTCACCTATCAGTCTAGCCGAGTGCATAAGTATGTATTTACGAATAGTACGAACCTGATCTTGTGTAATGTTCCTCCATTCTCCCAGTAAGAATTCGGTGATGTAAGGCTCTGAAGGACGTATTTCGCGCACGAATCCAAAGACACAGAGCAGCAGTGATATTTTAAGCCACGGCTGCATGTTTCCCTCCTCCTATGATTGTAACTCGCCGAATTATTTCAATCCAATGACCATCAATACTCAACCGCGAATCGAATAATTGCAAATGACGCACCAGCGACCGCCAATCACACTTGAATGCCACGACTTTGTGCGCGGACTGAGAAGCGAGTACCGGCCGACGATGAGTTAAATTAGAAGCGGCCGGTGAAGTCTCACATTCGTGCCGAATCTGTCGATTAACGAGAAATGCTGCCGATTGCTCGAGCGGTTGTCGTAAAACATCTTGACTGACGTCTACTCGAGCTTGACAGCCTAATCAGGAACAAGTGACTGTGTTGTTGTCGCACGGCCGCTGCTAGTTGTTATTCCAGATTTAATTGTTTTTGTTTACGATGGATAAGGAACGAACACTGGGATGTGAAATTGCTCAGGTGGAGCAAAGTGCTGGTGACAGATTGTGTTAGCTTCGTTCTGTCACATACAACACATGAGCAATGAGGCACTTGACATGTATACTGTCATTTGTTTAAGAGCACGAGAGTGGATTTTCTCTTAATAAAAGTGGGCATGGATGTGTAGTGTGCACATACATATACCGATAAAAGCGATTAAAGAGAACTTGTTGTTCAGTGTCGATATAAATTCGTGCAGGTGATGGAGTTGTTCGACCCCACTTCAAGGTCGTTCGTTGGAAGGTCGGGCAGTTGTCAGAATTCGTTGTAATGGACTCGGAAGATGACTGGAACAAGTATCGGTTGGATCCGAAACAATATAAGAAACTTATTCGTAACTGGAAAAACGTTTTTATCCGACCTCCTGCGAAGAGATCAAGTCTCTGAGTGCGAATAGCAAGTTGGGGAAACCGGCAAAGCTGGATACACTCAGGAAACCTGATGGTGCCCTTACTGAGTCTAAAGAGTGCCCGAGTGTCTACTACCTCAGATTCATTTCCCGGGAAATCAATCAGATCGCCATCGGCTCGTTGCACACTCCTTCATGGGGAACTGCAACTGAAACGATGAAAACAACTCGGCGTAGCTGGTATATTGCGTCGTGCGTGGTCACGACGCATCCTTCGATGGCTTCAAATCACCAGGCACCGACAGAATATATCCTGTTATGCTGCAAAAGGTATAAGGCAGCTGCTTCCTACTTTGAAAATAATTTTCACCGCTAGCCTGTTAGTGTTTTGTACTCTGACGCACGATGAGCGAGTCTGGATCGCGATAACATCAACGCCTCTTCTTCTTCTTAACGGGCGCTACAGTTCGGGGTGAACCTGGATCTCAACCAATATGCCCCTCCAACTAGCACGATCTTTTGCTAGCCTTTTCCATTGCCGCACACCCAGTTGGCTGAGGTCCGCATCCACCTGCGTGCGCCATCTTAAGTGCGGTCGTCCTCTGCTTCTTCGTCCCTTGGGGTTGGATTCAAAGACTCTCCGGGCTGGAGCTGTGGTGTCCATTCGCTCTACATGGCCCAGCCATCTTAGGCATTGAATCCGTAGACGCCTGACTAGGCTCATGTCGCTGTACAGCCCGTAAAGTTCGTGGTTGAATCTTCTCCTCCATCCTCCGTCTGCGTTTATAGGCCCGAAAATCACGCGCAAAATCTTTCTCTCGGAACGACCAAGGGCCTGCTCATCCGCTATTGATAGTGTCCCTGCTTCTGCGCCGTACAACAGGACCGGGATGATAAGGGTCTTATATAGAGTCAACTTTGTCGTTCGGGAGAGGGCTCTATTATCCAATTGCTTCCTGAGCCCTAAGAAACGGCGATTGGCAAGAGTGATTCTGCGTTTGATTTCGGAACTGATGTCGTTGTTCCAGGTCACTGCGGAGCCAAGGTTGACGAAGTCCTTAACTACCTCAAACTTATGTATATCTGCCAATACAAACGTTCTGGCCGAGACGTTGGTGGTGAGCGACCTTTTTTGATGACTGCATACATTGACAGACCAATTTTCACCACCTCCGCCTCTATACTCGTAAATGCGTCATTGACATCTCGCTGTGTTCTTCCGATTATGTCAATGACATCTGCGTATGCGAGGAGTTGTGATGATTGTGATAAATTGTGCCCCTTGTGTTGGCCCTCTGCCTAAATCCTCTTTTGACATCAAAACTATCGGTAAGGTGTTCACCGATTCGGATGGAGCAGCAAGCATTCTCCAAAGTCATCCTACATAGTCTGATGAGTTTAGCAGGTATGTCAAAGGTAGACATAGCGTTGTATAGCTCGTCTCTATACACGCTGTCGTATGCGGCTTTGAAGTCGACAAATAGGTGGTGAGTGTCGACTTGAAATTCATTGGTTTTTTCCAGGATGTGCCGTAGTGTGAAGATTTGGTCGACGGTGGACTTCACTGGCCTGAATCCGCACTGATAAGGACCTATCAGCTTATTTACAAAAGGCGTTCACACAAAATGGCAGAGAAGATTTTGTAGGCGATGTTAAGGAGACTTGTTCCTCTATAGTTGGTGCAATCAGAGGGGTCTCCTTTCTTGTAGATCGGGCATACGATGCTGAGACTCCATTCCTCGGGCATGCTTTCCTCTGACCATATCGTACAGATGAGCTGGTGCATGCTCCTAACCAGCTCATTTCCAGCTGCCTTGAAGAGCTCAGCAGACAGTCCGTCTGCGCCAGCAGCTTTATTCGACTTGAGTTTCTATATGGCAATCTTACCTTCGTCGTGGTCAGGGGGACGGAGTTGTCTGCGGTCTTCGTCGTTAAGAAATGGATCATTCTGCCTGACAGCGGTATATTGACTAACATCGCCGTTATACAGTCTGCAGAAGTGGTTTTTCCATATTCCCAGCATCGACTGCGGTGCTACTACTAGGTGTCTGTTCTCATCCCTGCAGGCTTCCGTTCTGGCTTTATAACATTGGCATATTCGCTTTATCTGTTGATACAACTTTCGAACGTCATGCCTGCAGTAACACCTCTCCAAATCCTCAATCGCGCGCTTCTCGTGCTCTTTCTTTTTTCTTCTAGGAAGCTTATGTCGGATAGTAGCTTTCCGACGTCATAACTTTGTATTCTTACTCTACTCCGTTGCGTTTGTGATATCCGTAAGCGCATCTTTGCTACTACAAGATAGTGGTCCGAGTCGATGTTAGCCCCTCGGAAAGTTCGAACATCAAGAATAGTGGAGGAGTGTCTGACGTCGATCGCGATGTGATCAATCTGGTTGGTAGTCGATTGATCGAAAAACCGCCAGGTGCCTTTGTGTATATCGAGGTGCGGGAAGCGCGTACTGGCTAGAAGGACATTTCGTCCCGTAGCAAGATCAATCAGCCTGTGTCCGTTATCGGCGGTGGTGTCGTGTAGGCTATGTTTGCCGATGACTCGTTCAAAGATGCTTTCCTTACCCAGCTTAGCATTGAGGTCTCCTAGTACAATTTTGATGTCATAGCTGGGATATTGGGCATACGTTCTGTCTAGGAGATCGTAGAACCCATCTTTGGCGGAGTCATCCTTGTCTTCCGTGGGGGCGTGGACGCAGATCAGGCTGATGTTAAAAAATGTAGCCTTGATACGGATTGTTATGAGGCGTTCGCTCACATGCCGAAAGCTTAGGACTTTGCCTTAGTCCACCTCGAACAACAAATCTGCATCCAAACAATCGTTGCCCTCTCTCCCTATAGCAGTCGCCGTAGTAAATGTCGCAGTTTTTCATCCCGCTTTTTACCCGGTCCATTCCATTGCATTTCCTGGATGGCGGTTATGCCCGCTTTATAGCGGTCTAGGGCGTCCGCAAGTTGTTCGGATGCACGTGGCCTGTTTAGGGACCTAACATTCCACGTACAAAGCCGAAGATCATTGTCCTTTTTTCGTTTTTTGCAAGGGTCGTCAACATAAATCCGATCCGTTATATCCGAGGCTTGTGGTTGTTTCGGAGTTTGTGTTTTTTTTTTACGGTTACGGCTTACTAGGCCGTAGCCCAACCGACTTATCCTGTTTTTTGGCGCAGGAGGCTCGCCATTCGCCCTTCTCCGTCTGCAATTTCCATTGGAAATCTCCAGATGGCACCACGAGGAGGTGGATTATTGGAGATGAACAAATTAAGGAGGTCAATAACTTCGAATACCTAGGCAGCCAGATTACGACGAATGGAAGGACGATAAATGATGTAGAATGCTGGATTAAAGAGGCAAGAACAGAATTTGATAGAGTTAACAATGTTGGGACCATCATAAGCCAAAAGACGAAAATTAAAACATTAAATTCATGTCGCAAAACCGTGCTGCTCTATGGTGCCGTAACATGGCAAGGCTCACTTAGACTACGAGGAGTCCATTTTGCCCATTTTGAAATCTAACCCGAGGGGAACCTATTAGTTGCCCGCTGAGCATAACCACCCAGATGCAGTTGAAAATCTTAGCAGTTTGTTCAGCTTAATGACTCTTGCCTCTTTTAAACCCGAAAAGAAGTAGTTCCCGAGGAACATGAATTCATTTCGGACCAGTGCAAGGCATTCACACAGTAGTACAGCTTCTGCAAAAATCGTTGTAGGGCTGGCCTAGTCTAGCTGCATGATATGATATCATGCAGTGCCCAGTGACACCGACTACCAGTCGTATATTCCCTCTACTAAGATTTAGCAGACTTTCCGTTCTTTTTTTGTCATAGACAGGCCATGTTAGCCTTGCCGTAGCGCATGTGTCTAACTGACCCCATCGCTTATTGGCTTTTCCTAGTAGTTCCGCCCCTATTTCTCTATTCTAGCCTCAGTTGTGATCTGCGAAGTATCAGCGCCTGATCCCAGTCTGGCTAGTTCGTCCGCCTTCTCATTTCCGGAAATATTCACATGCCCTGGTACCCAGCAGATGGTTACCTCATTGACATCCGATATTTCTTCTAGTTTCTCTTTACGGAGTTTTGCGAGTTTGGATCTTATCCATGTTGCTTGCAGAGCCTTAATGGCTGCCTGACTGTCAACATATATTTTGATTCTCTTACCTGTGAAATTCTCCCTAAGAATCAGAACCGCACCTTTTTTAATTGCGAAGATCTCAGCCTGGAAGACACTACAGCCATCATCACCTGTAGGAGTGATACGCTTCCTGAGGTTCGAAGTAGACTCCGGCTCCTGTACCGGTATCCGTTTTGGATCCGTCGGTATAGATTGCCAGTTCCCCTTCCGTGTTTACCACTGGCCCATTCCTCCCCGGAGGGAATCCTAATAGAGATTCTCCTCTCGCAGCAAGAGAGTGGGGTTGTATAGTCCGTTTCGGTTGCGGACCTCAGGGTAGCCCATCGATCCAGGATTGATGCGTGGCCATGAGGACTTCTTTTCCAAAGACTGGATACCTGCAACCTTAGCGCAGCCCTGGCTGCAATGCTTTCGCAATACATATCTAGTGGTGGAAGGTTCAGCATCGCTTCAAGGGCCGCCGTTGGTGTTGATTTCATAGATCCTGATATATTGATATTGGTATTGATCTTTTTCTTGTAAAGAGGACAATCTCAGTTTAGTTGGATCTACCCCCGTTCCTTGACCCAGTTATTCATCAATAGTCTTAGAGGGCATGGGCTCGGACATACAGGGTAAAGTTGTTGATCGCTCTCAACCTGGCGAGATGCCAGCAACGATCCCTGTTTAAATGCCCGGGTCAAGTTGACATACGGCCTCCTCTGGATAGCCTCTTCAACAACCGTTGGGAGGTGAACAAACGTATGCAGTGACAAAACCCCGACCAGAATGGCAATTGTGCGGCGGGCTAACAATCCGCCCACGTAAAAAAAAGAAAAGTTATGAATGAGCAAGATGCCTCGGATACACGGACGGATACTCGACGACGACGACAACGCACGAAAAAGGAACACCATTTGCGAGTATGCTCCTGGAATGTCAGAACCCTGTACATTCCCGGATATTACTGCATATTGATCGGAAAGCACAGCCTTCACGATTTAACAACAGATAACGGCTTCCGACTCGGATGATGGCAAGCCATCAGAGCTCTTCAAGGCTGGCGGCGATGTTCTGCTAGAGAGCATGCACCAGATCATCTGCAGAATTTGGGAAGATGAAAGCATGCCCGACGACTGGAATACCAGCTCTATATGCCCCATCCACAAAAAAGGCGATCCTACCTCTTGCAAGAACTATAGAGATATATCCCTGCTCAACGTCGCATAGAAGATCCTGTCCAGCGTATTGTGTGAACGTCTAAAACCATTTTGCGCCGCACTAATCGGCAGCTACCAGTGCGGCTTCCGGTCCGGCAAATCAACTATAGACCAAGTTTTCACACTTCGACGAATCCTGGAAAAGACCAACGAGTTTCGAATCGATACACACCATCTTTTCATCGATTTCCAAGCCGCATACGACAGCATTTATCGTGAAGAACTGTTTGGGGCGATGGCCGAATTCGGGATCCCGGTAAAACTGATCCAGTTGTGTCGCGCCACGCTAAAAAACATGCGATGCACCGTGCAACTCGGTTCTAGGACCTCGGAGCCATTCGAAGCATGCACCAGATTTCGGCAAGGAGATGCGCTGTCATGTGACTTCTTCAACCTGGTGCTGGAGCAGATAGTGCGACGGACAGGCGTCAACAGGGAAGGCACTATCTTTTACAAGTCCATCCAGCTACTAGGATACGCGGATGATATCGACATCATCGCGTGTTCTCGCCGTGGCATTGTGGAAGCATTCACGGCGATTGAAGAACAGGCGAAACGAGTTGGTCTTAAGGTCAATGAGGACAAAACGAAATACATGCTGTCAAGCAAAAACCAATCCGTCGCTCACCACCTGGGACAAAATATAACAGTTGACAGCTACAATTTCGAGGTAGTTAAGGAGTTTGTCTACCTCGGGGCAAACGTAAATTCCACAAATGACACCACAGTGGAGATCCGGCACAGAATCGCCCTTGGCAACCGGTGCTACTTCGGCTTGTCCAAGCAACTGGGGTCAAAACTCCTCATTCGAAAGACCAATGTCATGCTTTACAAAACGCTCATTCTGCCAGTCTTGTTGTATGGAGCCGAAAGCTGGACGATAAGCAGGACAGCGGAGCTGATTTTGGGTTCTTTCGAAAGTAAAATTCTGCCCCGGATATTTGGTCCTTTCTGTGAGGAAGGTGAATGGAGAAGAAGACACAACCGCGAACTCTACGAGCTGTACCAAGATGTGGAGGTAGTCCGGAAGGCAAGGATCCGTCGACTACACTAGTTCGGCCACATCGAGCGCATGGACATCAACGCTCCAGCTAAGAGGCTCTTCGACTCCGAGCCTCCTGGTTCGAGAAGAAGAGGAAGACCGAACCTCCGGTATAAAGACCAAGTAATCGCGGATGTAAGATATCTTGGTCCTGACGACCGTCAAGGATGGAAGACAGCTATAGCTCAGGCTCAGATCCTCTATGGATCGCTGGCCTGATAAGTAAGTAGTAAGTCTTAGTCTTTACTAAGGACCTGAGAAAATTTCCCAGGTACCAGGATGGTATTGTCCGTGACATTGAAACCCTGTGTCTCTAGGAGCTTTAGCAGTTCGTCGACTACGAGGAGCCTTAGGAGAGACGATAGAACACCCCCCTGTGGTGTGCCTCGGTTGACTCTCACCCTTCCGTTTGCCCTTCCTATCGACCAGTTTACTATGCGAGTACTTAGCATCTGTTCAACCGATCTACAGATTGACGAGCTTATATGAGCCATCCGTAGGCTGACATTATTGCCTCGGTACTGACGTTATTGAGGGCACCCACAACATCTAGAAAAGCCCCCAGGGCATATTCTTTGGCATTGAGTGCCTTTTCTATCGTATAGACCACCCTGTGAATAGCGGTATCCACCGATCTACCCTTTATCTCATCTCTTATATGTTTGTCCATTAGTCGTTCCAGTGTTTTCATAAGGAAGGAGGATAGGCTGATAGGTCTATACTCCTTTGCCGTGGCATGGTTGACCTTCCCCGACTTGGGTATAAACACCACCCTAACCTCCCTCCATGTTTGTGGGAAATAGCCCATCCTGAGGCACCAGCAGTATATACGTTCTAGCCAGGCTATGATAAGTTCCCCTGGTTCTTGCAGCATTTTCGAACAACACAGGAGAAGGTCGAAGCTGAAGACAACATCCTTCCGCAATTCACGTTCACATCGAGTTTCCTCCCAATGACAAACATTTTCCCAGTATCTTTCGCACCAAATGCCAATTTCGACAAAAGCTTAAATTCACAACACAAAATTGATATCAATCATCAATAATGACAATCAAGGAATTCGCTTTAAATTTTGTGAGCTACATACTAACTACGAGCCAATCGATTCGTTAAAAAAGAAAACAAGAGAGCGGAACCACACCATGCTCTATTGGCAGAGAATATCCTGTGTACTATGCTTTTATGGATTCCTTCGTGAGCTGCGTCCTGCCGATCCGTATTATATTGAATATCTTTTAAGTTCACGTTTCAAATTCACAGTTGACGAGGTAAATGTCAAAATTACGTTGAACGTATATAGCCAAAAACTAATCATTTCTATTGGTGCACAGGTCAACAAGGTGATTGTTCCCGTGCTGACCTACTCCTATATGGCTCAGCTGGTCATCATCTTACTAATTACCGATTACTATAGGCAAGGATAACCAGTAGACCCATAACGAGTGCATAGAGATTAAGACTTTTGATGTTTCTTTTTGTATTTAGGTACAAACCGATCATATTGATAACCAGTTTTGCTGGTGTCATTGGCTATTCCATGCTGATTTTCGCGCAAACGAAGGAGCTTGTAATCGCGTCGAATTTCTTCTTTGGTACCTTTGTTTCCGGCGAGATACCCTATTACACTTATATTTACTCAAAAGTGGACAAGGAACATTATTCCTTAGTGACAGCTCAGACCAGAGCGGCGCTACTTATGGGCAAGTGTCTGGCCTGTTTCATGGCGCAAGTATCAATCGATTATGACATATTTACCTACAGGGACTTGAACATGATAACCCTAATAAGTACATGGACTTTTATTGCATCTCTTCACTACTTATAGCAAATACTGTAGATTATATTCAATGATCAATTTCAGCTCAAGCTTGCTCTTTCCTGTGGGCCTTTCGTTTAAAAAGAGCAGCGAAAAGCTTGTATTTTCATCGACACTTCTCCATAGTAAATCCGGGTCGTTTCCCAATTCCGGCGGCTCATCAAGCTTTGGCCTTTACACAAAACTCCACCGAAGATGAGGAGCTAGCCCGACGACTCAGTAACATTAGCGACAAAGAGTTCGAACGACTAACGGCGGCACAGCTACTTTGGAAGCATGTGAAGGTTGCCTACTCCGACAAGCAGGTTTTGATATGGAGCATTTTCTTTGCGACCGGCATGTGCGGCTACCTGCAAGTGTATAACTATATTCAAGTACTTTGGCGAGATATCGATCCAGAACCAGTACGTTACACATAGTACCTATGGTACATATATTTACGAGGCTCTTAGTCAATATAACCAATTTTATTGTAGCGACCATGGAATGCAGCTGTTGACGGACTGCTTCGACTATTTGGTGCGATAGCAGCCTTCGGTGTGGGCTGTATAAATTCATCCCGAATCTCAAAACGCAAGCTTCTATGTTTAGCCGCAACTTTGGCCATCACGCAAGGTTCCGTTCTTATATTCGCCTGCTATAAGCGCGTTCTGGTTATATCCTACGTTTGCTATATAGCATTTGGTGTGCTTCACTGCTTACTAACCACTATAGCCAGGTAAGAAATCTTCAACAGGCCCTGGTTGTAAGTGTAATCATTTTGTTTCAGTGCCGAGGTGGCCAAGCGGTTAGAAGGAGAAAGCTTTGCTCTAATATTTGGACTCAATACGTTTTTTGCCCTCGTAATACAAACAATACTGACAGTGGCTTACGTGTCGAATCTGTTCATATCTGTGAACGTAACCGATCAGTTTATAATCGATGGTTGCTACTATATAGTGGTCGGTGTGGCATATTTCTTTTTTGATGGATACGATTACTATGCCTCGAAAAGTAGAAGAACTACTGTAGCTCGGTAACCATACTGTAGACGTATAATATATTGTGATAAACTGATATGGTCAATGTGAACGATCGTGTTAGCCTGGGAGATAGATAGATTTAAATCAATCGTGCTAAGCATTCTTTTAAGTCCTTCGATCCAATCTTTATAAGATCGCCCGGCGCTAATCAATTTTTAAAACGGCATCAGCCTATTAAAGGCCTCGTAGGGGTAGCATCTATCGGACGGTTACTGGCCTGCTAAGAAGCGAGAAGAGCCACCGCAGTCGAACATCTTGCGGCACTGTTAGTAAGTCCTATCCCCACCTCCGCGTGGTGCCATCTGGAGATTTCCTATGGAAATTGCAGACGGGGAAGGGCGAATGGCGAGCCTCCTGCACCAAAAAACAGGATAAGTCGGTTGGGCTACGGCCTAGTAAGCCGTAACCGTAAAAAAAAACACAAACTCCGAAACAACCACAAGCCTCGGATATAACGGATCGGATTTATGTTGACGACCCTTGCAAAAAACGAAAAAAGGACAATGATCTTCGGCTTTGTACGTGGAATGTTAGGTCCTTAAACAGGCCACGTACATCCGAACAACTTGCGGACGCCCTAGACCGCTATAAAGCGGGCATAACCGCCATCCAGGAAATGCGGTGGAATGGACCGGGTATAAAGCGGATGAAAAACTGCGATATTTACTACGGCGACTGCTATGGGGAGAGAGGGCAACGATTGTTTGGATGCGGATTTGTTGTTCGAGGTGGACTAAGGCAAAAAGTCCTAAGCTTTCGGCATGTGAGCGAACGCCTCATAACAATCCGTATCAAGGCAACATTTTTTAACATCAGCCTGATCTGCGTCCACGCCCCCACGGAAGACAAGGATGACTCCGCCAAAGATGAGTTCTACGATCTCCTAGACAAACTTATGCCCAATGTCCCAGCTATGACATCAAAATTGTACTAGGAGACTTCAATGCTAAGCTGGGTAAGGAAAGCATCTTTGAACGAGTCATCGGCAAACATAGCCTACACGACACCACCTCCGATAACGGACACAGGCTGATTGATCTTGCTACGGGGCAAAATCTCCTTCTAGCCAGTACACGCTTCCCGCACCTCGATATACACAGAGGCACCTGGCGGTCTTTTGATCAATCGACTACCAACCAGATTGATCACATCGCGATCGACGTCAGACACTCCTCCACTGTTCTTGATGTTCGAACTTTCCGAGGGGCTAACATCGACTCGGACCACTATCTTGTAGTAGCCAAGATGCGCTTACGGATATCACAAACGCAACGGAGTAGAGTAAGAATACAAAGTTATGACGTCGGAAAGCTACTATCGCCAGAAACCGCTCGTGCTTTTACCGATCGCGTCTCCCTTAAGCTCTCCAATACACCTCAATCCTCCACGCTATCAATAGAACAGCAGTGGAGCCTTTGCAAACAAGCCCTGAAAAGCTCTGCATCCGAAGTTTTGGGTTTGGCAGTCGATGCTGAGAATATGGAAAAACCACTTCTGCAGACTGTATAACGGCGATGTTAGTCAATATACCGCTGTCAGGCAGAATGATCCATTTCTAATCTACGGAGACCGCAGATAATTCTGTTCCCCTGACCTCGACGAAGTTAAGACTGCCATATCAAAACTCAAGTCGAATAAAGCTGCTGGCGCAGACGGACTGTCTGCTAAGCTCTTCATGGCAGCTGGGGATGACCTGGTTGGGAGCATGCACCAGCTCATCCGTAAGATATGGTTAGAGGAAAGCTTGCCTGAGGAATGGAGTCTCAGCATCGTATGCCTGATCCACAAGAAAGGAGACCCCTCTGATTGCACCAACTATAGAGGAATAAGTCTCCTTACATCCCCTAAAAAATCTTCTCTGCCGTTTTGTGTGAACGCCTGAAGCCTTTTGTAAATAAGCTGATAGATCCTTATTAGTGCGGATTCAGGTCAGGGAAGTCCACCATTGACCAAATCTTCACAATACGGCAGATCCTGGAAAAAACCAATGAATTTCAAGTCGACACTCACCACATATTTGTCGACTTCAAAGCCGCATACGACAGCGTAATTAGAGACGAGCTATACAACGCTATGTCTACCTTTGCCATACCTGCTAAACTCATCAGACTATGCAGGATGACTTTGAAGAATGCTCGCTGCTCCATCCGAATTGGTGAACACCTTACCGATAGTTTTGATGTCACAAAAGGATTTAGGCAGGGCGATGCGCTGTCGTGTGATTTCTTCAACATCATATTGGAAATAATTGTGCAAAAATCACTGGCCAATACAAGAGGCACAATCTATTTCAAATCCTCGCAACTCCTTGCATACGCCGACATTGACATATTGACATAATAGGTAGATCACAGCGAGTAATGAGTTCGAGGCGGCGAAAGTTGGTCTGGCGGTAAACGAGGGCAAAACTAAATATATGCTGTCATCAAAAAAGGACGCTCACCACCGACGTCTCGGCCAGAACGTTTGTATAGGCAGATATAAATTCGAGGTAGTTAAGGACTTCGTCTACCGTGGCTCCGCAGTGACCTGGAACAACGACATCAGTTCCGAAATCAAACGCAGAATCACTCTTGCCAATCGCTGTTTCTTTGGGCTCAGGAGGCAACTGAGTAATAGAGCCCTCTCCCGAACGACAAGGTTGACTCTATTTAAGACCCTTATCATCCCGGTCCTGTTGTACGGCGCAGAAGCATGGACACTATCAAAAGCGGATGAGGACCCTTGGTCGGTTCGAGAGAAAGATTTTGCGCGTAATTTTTGGGCCTATAAACGCAGACGGGGGATGGAGGAGAAGATTCAACCACGAACTTTACGGGCTGTACAGCGACATGAGCCTAGTCAGGCGTTTACGGATTCAACGCCTAAGATGGCTGGGCCATGTAGAGCGAATGCACACCACAGCTCCAGCCCGGAGAGTCTTTGAATCCAACCCCGAGGGACGAAGAAGCAGAGGACGGCCGTCTTAAGATGGCGCACACAGGTGGAAGGGGACCTCAGCCAACTGGTTGTGCGGCAATGGAAAAGGCTAGCGAAAGATCGTGCTAGATGGAGGGGCATGTTGGTTGAGGCCCAGGTTCACCCCGAATTGTAGCGCCCACTAAGTAGATGAAGATCAGCCTATTAGTTTGCTCTGTTGAAAACAGGAAAGGCGTGAGGAATGTTGACCTAAACGTCAATATAAAGAGCTCATTTGCTTTAGGTATGGTTTACTGGTAGTGATATGCGAAAGCGGATATAAACACCAATTGAATCTGCCAAAAGAGATTCTGGGTACACTCTTGTCACTCTATTGGTCATACACCAACAAAGTAGAAGATATACGAAAGTTTGCAGGAGCGCACAAGGCAATCAAGTCCACACTGAGCTGATGGCATTTAGCAGACATCAACTTGACAAATTAGGTCTCAGGAATTGGGCTTATTTCAACGCCATCAATAGTGGACTAAATTTTGGGATGGTAGGAAGTGGACCTCGGTTTCAGTGCGAAAAGAAATCATATTTTCTTTTGACTTCAAAACACTTGGTCTTGCCCTCGGATCCAAAGATTCTTCCCGCCGGAGCTATGTTGTCCATACGCTCTATGTACATGGCCTAGCATTTTAGCCGTTTAGCCAGGTACATGCCGCTGATGCTATCAACTCAAATAGAAAAAGATCGCACGAAGAACTTTTTTCCAGAAAACAACGAGAGCATCCTCATCCGCTTTCAATAGCGTCCATGCCTCTGCACCATAAAGCAGGACCAGGATAATCAGGGTATTATATAAAGCCAGCTTGATTTTTTTAGCCCAAAAAAGAAAATCGATTGGCAAGAGTTATTCTGCGTTTTTTGTATTGGTTACTGCGGATCCGGGGTAGACGAAGTCCTTGACAACCTCGAAGTTCTTGCTGCTCATTGTGAAGCTCTATCCGAGGCGTCGATGTTGTGCGTCCTTTCTTGATGACAGCATATATGTACTTCATTTTGCGCTAATTTATCGCCAGATCCACTTTAGCCGCCTCCGCTTCAATACCAGCAAGCGCCTTTTTGACGGCGCGATGCGTACGACCATACATGTCAATATCATCGGCGTAAGCTAGCGGTTGAATGGACTTTTGGAAGATCGTGTCCCTCGTGCTGACTTGTGAGTTTAGTACGATTGATGTTAAAAAAGTCACATGATAGCGCGTCGCCTTGCCTAGAACTTTTTTGACATTGAAAGTCTCGGTAAGTTCGTTACCGACCTTGATGGAGCAGTGAGAATTTTCCATCGTTATTCTACACAATCTGACGAGTTTCGTAGGGATGCCAAAACTAGACATGACGGTGTATAGCCGGTCTCTATTCACGCTAACATATGCGGCCTTGAAATCGACAAATAGGTGGTGAGTGTCGATTTGCATTTCTTGGGTCTTTTCCAGGATCTGGCGCAGTGAAGATTTGATCTATTGTGGACTTCCCTGGCCTGGAACCACACTGGTAAGGATCTACCAGGGTATTGACGAATGGTTTCAGGCATTCACACAAAGCAGAGAGGATTTTGTATGCGATGCAAATGAGACTGATCACTCTTTGATTTGCGCAGTCAAAGGGATCTCCTTTCTTGTAGATCGGGCAAACGATACTAAGATTCCACTCGTCAGGCATGCTTCCTCCGACCATATCTTACAGATGAGCTGGTGCTCAGCTGCTTTAAATAATTCCGCGGACAGTACGTCCGCTCCAGCAGCTTTGTATGACTTCAGCCTTGATATTGTAATCTTGACCTTGTCAAATTCGGGTAGACGAAATTCTCGTCCATCATCATCCAAGTTGAGTGAAACATTTTGCCTGACAGTCTTCCTCGCCGTTTAGCAGTCTGCAGAAAATATTTTTCCGAATTCTCAGTATCGATTGCGACTCTACTAAAAGTTGTCCATTTTCGTCCCGGCAGGCTTCGGTCCGGAGTTTGTATCCACTGAATAGCTGTTTTACCTTTTGCTAAATCTTGATTCCTGCTGTAACACCTCTCCATCTCCTCGACCACCTTCTTGTTCTTTTTGAGAAGCCGTTTCTCTTCTCTCCTTTTCTGTTCATAAAACAGACAAACAGCTCTCTTTGTTTCTCCCTTTCTTCTCTGTCTTTCGATGCAGCGATGCCTTGTAGGCGTCTTGCTTATCTAAGTGGGACTGCCTGCCATCGTAAAACCACGGGTTTTTCCTGGGCGGTGGTGTCGTGAAACCCAGCACTTCAGTGGCAGCTTCTTTGATGGCTTCTTGACAATGCTTTCATTCTTCCTTTACCGTTAGTGCAGGCGGCGTCGAACTTTCAAAGAATTTTTGGAAGACTCGATCAAATTTCCTAGAGGTCGGTTGCGATTGTAGCTTTCCGAGGACAAACCTTGGTGTTCTTTCCCGCCTCCGTTGATTTTTTTTTTTTTCCTTGATATCCGTGCTCTTTACCTTAGCCACAACAAGGAAATGATCCGAGTTGATGTCGGCTCCTCGGAAGGTTCGGTCATCGAGAATACTGGAGGAGTGTCCAAACGGCCGGTATGTGATTAAGGACATACCACACATGCAGCGCATGCAGCATAGGTAAGATGCTGCTTTAGCGCAGACGAATTCAAATCGCGGTGTGAACTACCGTCTGAGGAGTTTTCACCTATATGTGAGGACAGTGATGAGCATGAAGAAGACGACGAAACTGAGGGAGCATCAATCTCGAGGCCGAGACTTAGGTCAGAATGGACGAGCTGTTACATCATTCCCATTAAGAAAAAAAAAAAACTCCATTGGGTAAATTCGATCGAGCGTTTCATTGTTCGTCTTTGGATTTATAAAAAGGCTTAAGCTCTTCAAGTCGCCGGAGCCGGATGGAGTTCACCCCATCGAACTCGCACAGACTATAGAGTGTATAATACCATGGCTGGAAATCTTCTTCAAAGGATGTCTAGTCTGGAGACACATACCAGAAATGTGGAAGTTCACAAGAGTAATTGTCATTCCCAAGGCTGACAGAAGTTCCCACACTACACCCAAGAATCTTAGGCCAATCTGTCTATCCTCCTTTGTAGTAAAAACATTGGAAAGGCCGATAGACGTGCACATACGACACAACTTTGATCCACTGTCAATCTCAAAGTCGCGGTATGCCTATTGCAAACGTAAATCGGTCGAAATGGCCTTAAATCCACCTCAAAGAATACACCTTAGTAGCCTTCTTAGGCTTAGAGGGCACTTACAATAACGTCACACCGAAAGCAAATACGGACGGGCTAGAAAACTCAATAGTGGAGAAGACTTTAGTAGAGTTAATCGACGAGTTGCTTTCAACACGCAAGATTTTCTCTAAATGGGGAAGCCAAGTAACCACTAGATCGGTTTCAGTGGCAATACCCCCTTCTCTCTCCTCCTCACTGGAACGTTGTCGCAAACGAACTATTAACCAAACTAGAGAAAGAAGGTCTTGATGCCTTGATGCCTACGCTAATGATGTTGCTATTGCCATCTCAGGCAAATACCTGCTTACGCTGAATGACCGCATGAGTATGGCATTCGCCACATTGTGCAGGTGGGCACAAAATAATCTTCTTCTTCTTAGTGGACGCTACAGTTCGGGGTGAATCTGGGCCTCGGCCAACATGCCCCTCCATTTAGCACGATCTTTCGCTAGCCTTTTCCATTGCCGCACACCCAGTTGGCTGAGGTCCCCTTCCATCATAAGTGCGGCCGTCCTCTGCTTCTTCGTCCCTCGGGGTTGGATTCAAAGACTCTCCGGTCTGGAGCTGTGGTGTCCATTCGCTCCACATAGTCCAGCCGTCTTAGGCGTTGAATCCGTAGACGCCTGACTAGTCTCATGTCGCTGTACAGCCCGTAAAGTTCGTGGTTGGATCTTCTTCTCCATTCCCCCGTCTGCGTTTATAGGCCCAAAAATCACGCGCAAAATCTTTCTCTCGAACCGACCAAGGGCCTCCTCATCCGCTTTCGATAGTGTCCATGCTTCTGCGCCGTACAACAGGACCGGGATGATAAGGGTCTTATATAGAGTCAACTTTGTCGTTCGGGAGAGGGCTCTATTACTCAGTTGCCTCCTGAGCCCAAAGAAACAGCGATTGGCAAGAGTGATTCTGCGTTTGATTTCGGAACTGATGTCGTTGTTCCAGGTCACTGCGGAGCCAAGGTTGACGAAGTCCTTAACTACCTCGAACTTATATCTGCCTATACAAAAGTTCTGGCCGAGACGTTGGTGGTGAGCGACCTTTTTGATGACTGCATACATTGACAGACCAAATTTCACCACCTCCGCCTCTATACTCGTAAATGCGTCATTGACATCTCGCTGTGTTCTTCCGATTATGTCAATGACATCTGCGTATGCGAGGAGTTGTGATGATTGTGATAAATAGTGCCCCTTGTGTTGGCCCTCTGCCTAAATCCTCTTTTGACATCAAAACTATCGGTAAGGTGTTCACCGATTCGGATGGAGCAGCAAGCATTCTCCAAAGTCATCCTGCATAGTCCGATGAGTTTAGCAGGTATGTCAAAGGTAGACATAGCGTTGTATAGCTCGTCTCTATACACGCTGTCGTATGCGGCTTTGAAGTCGACAAATAGGTGGTGAGTGTCGACTTGAAATTCATTGGTTTTCTCCAGTATCTGCCGTAGTGTGAAGATTTGGTCGATGGTGGACTTCCCTGGCCTGAATCCGCACTGATAAGGACCTGTCAGCTTATTTACAAAAGGCTTCAGGCGTTCACACAAAACGGCAGAGAAGATTTTGTAGGCGATATTAAGGAGACTTGTTCCTCTATAGTAAGCGCAATCAGAGGGGTCTCCTTTCTTGTAGATCGGGCATACGATGCTGATACTCCATTCCTCGGGCATGCTTTCCTCTAACCATATCTTACGGATGAGCTGGTGCATGCTTCCAACCAGGTCATCCCCAGCTGCCTTGAAGAGCTCAGCAGACAGTGCGTCTGCGCCAGCAGCTTTATTCGACTTGAGCTTCGATATGGCAATCTTCACTTCGTCGAGGTTAGGGGGACAGAATTCTCTGCGGTCTCCGTCGATTAGAAATGGATCATTCTGCCTGACAGCGGTATATTGACTAACATCGCCGTTATACAGTCTGCAGAAGTGGTTTTTCCATATTCTCAGTATCGACTGCGGTTCTACTACTAGGTGTCCGTTCTCATCCCTGCAGGCTTCCGTTCTGGCTTTATAACCTTGGCATGTTCGCTTTATCTGTTCATAAAGCTTTCGAACGTCATGCCTGCAGTAACACCTCTTCAAATCCTAAATCGAGCGCTTCTCGTGCTCTTTCTTCTAAGAAGCTTATGCTCCTCCCTTCTTTTTAACTCGTAGAGCTCACGAGCTGTTCTTGTTTTTTTATGCAGCGAGGCCTTATATGCATCCTGCTTCGCTGTATGAATCCTCCTGCACTCGCCATCGAACCAGGTGTTTCTTCGTGGTGGAGCCTTGAAACCCAAAACTTCGGATGCAGAGCTTTTCAGGGCTTGTTTGCAAAGGCTCCACTGCTGTTCTATTGAAAGCGTGGAGGATTGAGGTGTATTGAAGAGCTTAAGAGAGACGCGATCGGTAAAAGCACGAGCGGTTTCTGGCGAAAGTAGCTTTCCGTCGTCATAACTTTGTATTCTTACTCTACTTCGTTGCGTTCGTGATATCCATAAGCGCATCTTGGCTACAACAAGATAGTGGTCCGAGTCGATGTTAGCCCCTCGGAAAGTTCGAACATCACGAATAGTGGAGGAGTGTCTGACGTCGATCGCAATGTGATCAATCTGATTGGTAGTCGATTGATCAAAAGACCGCCAGGTGCCTTTGTGTATATCGAGGTGCGGGAAGCGCGTACTGGCTAGAAGGAGATTTCGCCCCGTAGCAAGATCAATCAGCCTGTGTCCGTTATCGGAGGTGGTGTCGTGTAGGCTATGTTTGTCGATGACTCGTTCAAATATGCTCTCCTTACCCAGCTTAGCATTGAAGTCTCCTAGTACAATTTTGGTGTCATAGCTGGGACATAGGGCATACGTTCTGTCTAGAAGATCGTAGAACTCATCTTTGGCTGAGTCTTCCTTGTCTTCCGTGGGGGCGTGGACGCAGATTTTGCCTTGATACGGATTGTTATGAGGCGTTCGCTCACATGCGGAAAGCACAAAATAATGGACTTGGGATAAACCCCCAAAAAAAGAAACTTGTACTCTTCACTAGAAAGCACGTCACCTATCACTCTACTCGGTACCAGGCTAACTCAATCTTGGCGCCATACTGGACAGAAAATAAACCTTGGAATAAAATACTACCGAATGAGTATGGAAGGCAACCGTAGCTCTCTATACTTGCAAAAGAGACCTAGGAAAAAATAACCTTATGGTTGTACATAACAGTCGTTAGACCTACTCTACTGTACGGTGTTTTAGTCTGGTGGACTACACTAGACAAAACAACATACCACAAGCAAATTGAGAAAGAACAGAGGTTAGCAGGCATGTGCATCACCGGGGCCCTGAAGTCCAACTCCAACGGCGGCGACCACCTAACCCCATTCGAGATTAAAAGCCGGCACAAAATGGACGCGCTATATTGCCGGCCAAGCTTCTATCCTGAACGACAGGACAACTCCGACTACATTGAGCTCACCACAGTCTTTGAACATACCCAGAAAGACAAAAATGGTCCCAACAAGCGCGACCCCGCAGGGGCTGCATGGACTTTTACACAGATGGGTAAAAAACCAAGGACGGGGTGGGTAGCGGAGTCTTAAACTAAGTCAGGCACTAAAACTACCAGTCTAATGCAGTGTCTTTAAGGCGGAGCTGCTAGCATTAAAGGAAGTCCTGTCTTGGCTAAAGTGGAACGTGATATCTGTCACAGATATTCGAATCTTCAGCGACAGGCAAACTGCCCTGAAATGGCTGGAATCTTATGTCTACACATCCAAGGCAAGCCTCGGTTGCCGCCTATTTCTTGACGAGATGGCTGAAAAGTGTAACATACACCTCTCATGGATACTAAGGCACAGCAACATTTCAGGAAACGACGGATCTGACATGCTTGCCAAATAAGGAATAACGCAACGAACTATATGGCATACGCTGGTACACCACTAGCAGGCATTAAACTAGAGTTAACGAACCAAGCCATGGCTGAGACCAACCTGAGATGGACCCAAGAGCATACCTAATCTGGCCACGACTTAACCGACTGCGAACCACGGGACTAATCTCCCTAAAACGAACCGTCATCAGCATAATCGTTGGAATCATCACTGGTCACTGTCTTATTGGCAGTCATGCACAAAGACTATGATTGTGACGAATGACTTCGGCAGTAGCTGTGAAGACGAAAAAATGGTTGAGTCCATTCAACACTTATTCTGTGCCTGTCCGGCCCTCTGTCATAGAAGGAAACGATGCCTAGGATCCTACTTCCTTAACGACATGACTGACATTTAGCGGGTAAGGATAACTTATCTTCTTAATTTTGTAAGAAGTGCAAAATGATTCCATGAATAGGGCGTCGTCCCCCTCTTCACAACACAAAGGACCTTTCTTGCCTAGGTGTGTACTCATCCGCCTCGCGGAGGCTAAGTATTACCTACCTACCTACCTACTGCCCACTTTGGAAAGGCTGATAGACTTACACATACGCCACAATTTGGATCCGTCCCTAATTTCTAAGGCACAGCATGCCTACTGTAAGGGTAGATCTGTCGAAACAGCCTTGCACACACTGGTGAGGAAAATCGAAAGATCAATCCATCTTAAATAATATATTCTTACAGCCTTCCTAGACATAGAGGGCGCTTTCAACAACGTCACTCCCAAAGCAATAACAGAAGTCTAAAAAAGCTAAAGGTAGAGAGGACTCTGACAGAACTGATCAGCGAGCTATTATTAACGCGCTGGATTCAGTCCAAATGGGGAAGCCAAGTAACCACCAGAGTGGTTACCATAGGAACCCCGCAAGGAGGGGTCCTCTCACCTCTTCTCTGGAATGTAGTCGTAAACGAACTACTAATAAAACTGGAGAAAGAAGGCCTGGACGTTATTGCCTACGATGTTGACGTTGCCATTTCCATCTCAGGTAAATACCTATCCACACTGAATGACTGTATGCAAACGGCATTCTCAATTCTTTGCAAGTGGGCACATAGCAATGGGCTCAGGGTGAATCCCCAGAAAACGGAGCTCGTGCTATTCACCAAAAAGCACAAAATCGCGGAACACTGCCCTATTACTTTGCTTGGTACCAGATTAAACTATTCCTCCAATGCCGAATACCTTGGCATTATACTAGATAGGAAATTAACCTGGAAGAGCAACACAATCGAAAGAGCTAAAAAAGCAACTATAGCTCTCTACACATGCAAGAAAGCCATACGAAAAAAATGGGGATTCAACCCCAAGATCACCCTATGGCTCTACATCACGGTCGTCAGACCCATACTAATGTATGGAGTAACTGTCTGGTGGACAGCACTGGACAAGCAAACATACCTCAAGCAATTCGAGAAGGTACAAAGGTTGGCGTGTATGTGCATCACCGAGACCCTCAGGTCCACCCCAACGGCTGCGCTTAACATGATACTCGACCTTACACCACTCGATATTTTCGGCAAAGCAAATTGCTACACAAACGGCCATTAGACTTAAAGTCAACTCGAACTGGTCAAGCTATGTCACTGGCCACTCCTCCATCCTGAATAACAGGTCAACTATGGCAGAAAACCTGGACCTCACAGAACCCACCACAGTCTTGGAAAAAAAAAACTTTACAACGACCTACCCGGACAGACAAAACTGGACTCGCCAGACTCAACCTCGCAGAAACTGCGTAGACTTCTATACGGACGGGTCTAAAACCAAAGACGGGATGGGTAGTGGAGTATTCTGCAAACAACTTAAGCTGAACAAAGCTCTAAAACTACCAAATCACTGCAGCGTTTTCCACGCGGAACTATTGGCAATAAAAGAGGTTTTGTCTCGGCTGAAGTGGAACGTGATATCCACCACGGATATCCGCATTCTCACGGATAGCCAAGCAGCCTTAAAGTCGTTGGAGTTCTATGTGTACACATCAAAAACTAGTCTCGACTGTCGCCTATCTCTTAACGAGATGACCGAACAGTTCAACATACAACTTATCTGGTACCGGGACACAGCGACATTCCAGGAAACGAAAGAGCCGACACACTCGCCAAACAACGAACGACGCTAAAATCAATCGTGGCTTGTGAGGGTATACCCTTTGCAGCCATTAAACAGAATCTTATAAATCTCGCCAGGGCCGAGACGAACCGGAGATGGACTCAGGGACATACCTGCCTTATCACCAGGCAAATCTGGCCCTGGCTCAACAGTCAACGGACTAAGAGCATTATCTCCCTAAAAAGAACTGACATCCATAAAGTCATCGGTGTCATCACTGGACACTGCCTTATTGGCAGTCACGCGCAAAAACTAGGTATAACTCCAAATGATTTTTGCAGGAGCTGTCTAGACGAGGAGGGGGTCGAATCCATTCATCACCTTCTCTGCGCCTGCCCGGCATTCTGCACAATCAGGAAGCGATACCTAGGATCTTACTTCCTTAACGATCTCACCGAAGTTCAGCAAGTAGGGATATCTGATCTTCTTAACTTCTTAAGAAGCACAAAATGGTTCCACGAATAGGGGGCTAAACCCCTCGTAGCTGCACAACGGGCCTCCCTGGCCTATGTGTCTTCTTCTTATTTTCTTTTTGAGAAAGTTACGGTCCTACCTACCTACCTAGGTTAGACCGAGCAAGCAGTCTTAATATAGCCAACTCAATTGCAAATATGTTTCATTCGGAATGTTGGCAATTTAAAAGGCTTGCGCTGAACGTTAGAGACTTTTGCCTTCAATGAGCCCCTCTCGTCTACCGAAAGTCTTATCGGGATGGCTTGCCTAATTGACCTCGTTAAAGGCTAACTGATTGCGGGGTCAAGGAAGTCAACAAAGCTTAACCTGACTTAGTCCCCAGTTTATTAGTTATGTATGCGAACGCGAAGGCATGCTGTGAGCTTAGAGAGCCTAGAGGAAACGAACGAAACGATGACAAGGCCACAATACACCAGAGCTATCATCTTGTAAGAAAAAACTAACCAAGTGTTCCATTTAAATAAGGACATATTGGAAATATATACATACAACTGATTCACAAACAAATTTAAACTCAAGCACAGGATACGATACTATTTCTTTTTAGAGGTTTTTGGGGGACCAGGCTTTGGAGCTGGTTTTGGAGCTGGTTTTGGAGCTGATTTTAGAGCTGGTTTTGGGGATTGTTTGCCGCAAGTTTTTGCTTTCGGTGGCGGTTTAGGTTTTGCTCGAGGTGCTGCTGCTTTTGGCCCACCTGATGGTGAACTACTGCCCTTCTGCGGTGCAGAATGCGAACAATAATTTTCCAATTGCATATTGGCTGACGGCTCTCTGACCGCTTTTGATACCTCCTTAAAACCCGGATGGTCCTTGTCTTGCAGTAATCCGAAAATAACCGATTCACTAGTTTGTATAAAGCATCCAATGTCACGTAGGAGACTTAAGCCAATATCACGGTCCTGATTCGTTCGCGACGCACAGCAATCCGCCACAATGTGCACATTGAAATTGTTCTCAATCAAATCGGCCGACGACTGCAGAATACAGACATGAGTCTCTACACCGAATAACACTATGTCGACGGGTCTTTCTGGTAATAGCTCCTCCATGTAGCACATAAACTCCGGCACAAATAGAGAGAATCTTGTCTTAGGTATTACTGCCAGGGCACGGCTTATATTGATGTCTTGAACGGTTTTGCCGAGACCTTTGGGATACTGTTCCGTGGCAATTAGGGGCACGTGCATGTATTGACCACAGCGAATAAGTTTACTGATATTTTGCACTAAGTTTTTAAAGAGTGGTATGGCCTTTGCGAAACTCTCCTGGACATCACAAAGTAGGAAGAGTGTCCTGCAGGTATCCAATTTTGAAAGGTTCCTCACAGCCATTATGTAAGTGCGAACTTCAAAAACTTAAGCATTAAACGAATTTACTAATTTTTCTGTTTTTGATCTCTTTCCGGAACAATTCATAATTTTAAGACAAGTATATCGAAGTGACTGAGGTTCAAGGAGAAGCACGCTGATTCGTTAGTATTTTTTTAGGATATCAGGCGGAGACATACTTACTTACTTATCAGGCCAGCGATCCATGGAGGATCTGAGCCTGAGCTATAGCTGCCTTCCATCCTTGACGGTCCCGGGCACGCTGCTTCCAGTTGTCAAGACCAAGATGTCTTACATCCGCGATTACTTGGTCTTTATACCGGAGGTTCGGTCTTCCTCTTCTTCTCGAACCAGGAGGCTCGGAGTGGAAGACCCTCTTAGCTGGAGCGTTGATGTCCATGCGCTCGATGTGGCCGAGCCAGTGTAGTCGACGGATCCTTGCCTTCCGGACTACATCCACATCTTGGTACAGCTCGTAGAGTTCGCGGTTGTGTCAGGACCAAATATCCGGCGCAGAATTTTTCTTTCGAAAGAACCCAAAATCAGCTCCGCTGTCCTGCTTATCGTCCAGCTTTCGGCTCCGTACAGCAAGACTGGCAGAATGAGCGTTTTGTAAAGCATGACTTTGGTCTTTCGAGTGAGGAGCTTTGAGCCCAGTTGTTTGGACAAGCCGAAGTAGCAGCGGTTGCCAAGGGCGATTCTATGCCGGATCTCCACTGTGGTGTCATTTGTGGAATTTACGTTTGCCCCGAGGTAGACAAACTCCTTAACTACCTCGAAACTGTAGCTGTCAATTGTTATATTTTGTCCCAGGTGGTGAGCGACGGATTGGTTTTGCTTGACAGCATGTATTTCGTTTTGTCCTCATTGATCTTAAGACCAACTCGCCTCGCCTGTTCTTCAATCGCCGTGAATGCTTCCACAATGCCACGGCGAGAACACGCGATGATGTCGATATCATCCGCGTATCCTAGCAGCTGGATGGACTTGTAAAAGATAGTGCTTCCCTGTTGACGCTTGCCCGTCGCACTATCTGCTCCAGCACCAGGTTGAAGAAGTCACATGACAGCGCATCTCCTTGCCGAAATCCGGTGCATGTCTCGAATGGTTCTGAGGTCCTAGAACCGATTTGCACGGTGCATCGCGTGTTTTTTAGCGTAGCGCTACACAACTGAATCAGTTTTACCGGGATCCCGAATTCGGCCATCGTACCAAACAGTTCTTCACGATGAATGCTGTCGTATGCGGCTTTGAAATCGATGAAAAGATGGTGTGTATCGATTCGAAACTCGTTGGTCTCTTCCAGGATTTGTCGTAGTGTGAAAATTTGGTCTATAGTCGATTTACCGGGCCGGAAGCCGCACTGGTAGCTGCCGATTAGTGCGGTGCAAAATGGTTTTAGACGTTCACACAATACGCTGGATCTTGTATGCGACGTTGAGCAGGGATATACCTCTATAGTTCTTGCAAGAGGTAGGATCGCCTTTTTTGTGGATGAGGCATATAGAGCTGGTATTCCAGTCGTCGGATATGCTTTCATCTTTCCAAATTCTGCAGATGATCTGGTGCATGCTCCCTACCAGAACATCGCCGCCAGCCTTGAAGAGCTCTGATGGCAAGCCATCTGAGCCTGCGGCCTTGTTGTTCTTCAGCTTCTGAATAGCTGTGCCGACTTCTTCGATGCTCCGTGGGAGGACTACTTCAGCGGCTGGAGTTGGGATTTCCTCGGTCCCTACCACTCTCTCTTGGTCATGCTCGTTAAGCAGCTGCTGGAAGTGCTGCTTAAATACATCCACTATTCCCTGCGGGTCGGTGACAAGATTACCCTCGCAGTTTCGAAGAGCCAGGGTGCCCTTTTTGAAGCCTCCTGCAAGGCCTTTGGCTTTCTTGTCAAAGGCTCGTGTTTTATGTTTATCCCTAGACTCCTCGATATCCTTGAGCTGGGAGGCTGCGCAGTAGTTTTTTCTCCTCCCTTCTTCTGGCTCGGTACTCTTCTTGCGCTGCCCTGGTTTTCCACTGCAGCGCCTTTTGGTACGCCTCGTCGGTTGCTGCCTTTTCCTGCTCACACTCGTCATCATATGACGGGTTTCTTGTCGGGGATGGTAGGTATCCTAAGGTGGTTTCGGCCACTTCCTGAATGGCTGAGCGGCAATGCAGCCACATATTATTGGCATTTGTGTTCGACGTAGGCATACCGTAGAGTCTTTCGCTCAGCTGCTCCCTGTAGACTCTGGCAACCTCCGGTGTGCTCAGGCGCCCAATGTCGAACCTCTTCCTTATGGGCTGGTGCAGCTTTCTGACATTGGACAGTCGAGCTCTGAATCTTGCTGCTACGAGGAAGCGGTCAGGGTCGACATTTGCCCCTCTAAATGTTCGCACATCCAGGATGTTTGACGAATGCCTTGCGTCAATGAGCACATGATCGCCAGGTTGCTGTGTGGATTCGCTTGCGAGGGAATCTTGTGCTACTTATCACCGCATTACGAGCTGTCGCAAAGTCAGCGAGTCGGAAGCCGTTATCCGTGGTTGTATCGTGGAGGCTGTGCTTTCCGATCACAAGGGTGTTTTCCTTACCGATTTTGGTGTTGAAGTCCCCGAGCACGATTTTTACATCGTACTCCGGACAAGCTCCGTAGGCGTTGTCCAGGAGGTCATAGAAGTCCTCCTTGATAGGGTCTTCAGCCTCGTCGGTAGGGGCGTGTGCACATATAGGGCTGATGTTATAAAATCTGCCTCTGATGCGGATCACAGCCAGGCGATCACTTATAGGTTTAAAGTCGATGACCTTCGACCTTAACCGCGTTCCCACGACAAATCCGCATCCCAGTAAGTGCAACCTTTTGTGACAGCTGTCATAAATGTCGCAATTTTTCTTCCTAATCATACCGTTTTCTATCCAGCGTATTTCCTGGACCGCAGTAATATCCGCCTTGTACTGCGTGAGGATTCCTTCTAGTTTATGAGCAGCTCCGGGAGTGTACAGGGTTCTGACATTCCAGGAGCATACTCGCAAATCGTGTTCCTTTTTCGTGCGTTGTCGTCGTCGAGTATCCGTCCGTGTATCCGAGGCATCTTGCTCATTCATAACTTTAGGTTTTTTTTACGTGGGCGGATTGTTAGCCCGCCGCACAACCGCCATTCTGGTCGGGGTTTTTTTTCGCTGCATACGTTTGTTCACCTCCCAACGGTTGTTGAAGAGGCTATTCAGAGGGCGCCGCGAGGAGGCCGTATGTCAACTTGACCCGGGCATTTAAACAGGGATCGTTGCTGGCATCTCGCCAGGTTGAGAGCAATCAACAACTTTACCCTGTATGTCCGAGCCCATGCCCTCCATATGAGACATATGAAACCTTTAATTTTCCTTGCACGAAACAAGACGGAAGCAAACTATGTATGTTCAGGACCTACATATGTCGCATGTATGGAGACCCTCGCCAATCCTCGACGAAATAGTTAACTTCATTCTTAATGAAACTGATTGTGTCTAAACTTACTTACTTACTTAGGTTGCGCTACAGTCCGTGGTGAACCTGGGCCTCAATCAACAAGCGTCTCCAACTGGCACGGTCTTTAGCCAGCTGTTTCCAGCGCCACATGCCCAATTGGTTAAGGTCCCCTTCCACCTGCGTGCGCCGCCGTTGATGCGGCAGTCCTATGCCGCGCCTTCCTTCCGGGGTAGATTCGAAGACTCTTTGGGTCGGAGCTGTATTTTCCATTCGCTCTACATGGCCTAGCCACCTTAGACGCTGTATCCGCAGACGTCGTACCAGGCCGATGTCGCAGTACAACCCGTACAGTTCTTCGTTAAATCTTCTCCTCCATACACCGTTTGAACAAACGGGATCGTAGATAGTGCGCAGAATTTTCCTCTCGAAACGACCAAGGGCATCTTCATCCGCTTTTGTTTAGGTCCAAGCCTCTGCTCCGTAAAGGAGGACTGGGATGATTAAGGTCTAATGTGGTGTCACCTTGGTTTTCCGAGAGAGGGCTCTACTTCTCAATTGCCTCTTAAGCCCAAAGAAACAGCGGTTGGCAAGAGTGATTCTGCGTTTTATCTCAGCGATGGTGTTGTTGTCGCCGGTCATCAGTGAGCCAAGGTAGACGAGTTCCTTGACCACTTCAAAGTTATATCCGCCCATGGTGACGTTCTGGCCAATACGTCGGTGTTGTCCGTCTCTTTTAGATGAAAGCAGATATTTGGTTTTACCCTCATTAACCTTGAGACCCATCTTAGCCGCTTCTACCTCAATGCTTACAAAGGCCTCATTGACGTCTCGCTGTGTCCGTCCAATCACGTCAATGTCGTCGGCGTACGCAAGCAATTGAGTAGACTTGAAATAAATCGTACCTCTTGTGTTGGCCAGTGACTCTTGCACGATCTTTTCAAGAACGATGTTGAAAAAGTTGCATGACAGCGCGTCACCTTGCCTAAATCCTTTTTTAACATCAAAGGGGTCGGTTAGATCACCTCCGACCTTAATGGAGCAGCGAGAATTCTCCATTGTCATCCTGCACAGTCGGACGAGTTTGGCAGGGATGTTAAAACTAGACATGGCTTTGTACAGCTCGTCTCTATACACGCTGTCATATGTCATTGAAATCGACGAAAAGGTGGTGAGTATCGATTTGGTAGATCTTCTCCAAGATCCGTCGTAGCGTAAATATCTGGTCTATTGTGGATTTATCCACAAACGGTTTCAGGCGTTCACACAATACGGCAGAGAAGATCTTATATGCGATGTTAAGGAGACTTATTCCCCTATAGTTGGCGCCGTTATAAGGGTCTCCTTTCTTATGGACCGCGCAAACGATGCTAAAATTCCATTCATCGGGCATGCTTTCCTCCGACCATAACCTGCAAATGAGATGGTGCATGCAATGCACCTTACCAGCTCATCTCCAGCCGCCTTAAGAAGCTGAGTAGACAGACCGTCTGCGCCCGCGGCTTTATTAGACTTAAGTCATGATATCGCTATTTTGACTTCGTCTAGGTCGGGTAGACTGAATTCTGTTACATCGTCGTCCACTACGAATGGCTCGTTCTGCCTGACAGCGGTATCTTGTCTGCCATCGCAGTTATACAGTCTGCAGAAGTGGTCTTTCCAAATCCTCAGCATCCCTGCAGGCCGCCACTCTGGCTTTGTAGCCATGGCATGTTCATTTTACCTTATTGTAAAACTTACGGGCGTCATTCCTGCAGAAGCATCTCTCCATCTCCGTTATCTCACGCTTTCCTTGCTCTCTCTTCTTTCTTCTGAAAAGCGTGTGTTCCTCTCTTCTCTTCTGCTCATAGATTTCGCGAGCAGCTCTCGTCCTTCGTTGCAGCATGGCTTTATATGCCTCTTGTTTTGATGCATAGGCTTGTTTGCATTGTTCATCGAACCAGGGGTTTCCAGGTGGTGGCGGTTTGAAGCCCAGCACCTCTGAGGCAACGTCTCTGACGGCGCTCTGACAATGCGCCCATTCCTGCTCTATTGTTAATCATACAACGTTGCCACACTAAAAACCATAGATAAATTAACAAGATGGAAAGCTTTCGTACGTCTGCCCTGTGATCCCCGCAAGGGTTTGTTGTTGTATTTGTAATTAAAGCGGCCTCTAGACGCCTAATAATACTGTGCATTATTTGATATTGCACAATATTATTGTTCGTCTGTAGATAATATTGCAAGATTGTGCCATATATTACGGAAAATCAAAACGCTTTTGACTTTTATTACAAATATGAGCGGTCAGCTAAATTATTGGGAAAAGTATTGAACCGTCTGGGGCAGCAAGCCAATAAAATTGTGCAATATTTTGCACAATAATATTGAGCGTCTAGAGGCCGCTTTAAAAACGACGCTTTTGACTTAGAGTCAAGACGTCGGAACAAGGCAGAATGACATAGTCAAGACGCCGTCAAATCGAAACGAGTTTGTAGGGGCTAGTTGTCAAAATGCCTGTCAAAGCCATCGAGATTGCCATCTCGTTAATTTATCTATGCTAAAAATCATAGATAAATTAACGAGATGGAAAACTTTCGTACGTCTGCCCTGTGATCCCCGCAAGGGTTGGTTGTTGTATTTGTAATTAAAGCGGCCTCTAGACGCCTAATAATATTGTGCATTATTTGATATTGCACAATATTATTGTTCGTATGTAGATAATATTGCAAGATTGTGCCATATATTGCGGAAAATCAAAACGCTTTTGACTTTTATTACAAATATGAGCGGTCAACTAAATTATTGGGAAAAATATTGAACCGTCTGGGGCAGCAAGCCAATAAAATTGTGCAATATTTTGCACAATAATATTGAACGTCTAGAGGCCGCTTTAAAAACGACGCTTTTGACTTAGAGTCAAGACGTCGGAACAAAGCAGAATGACATAGTCAAGACGCCGTCAAATCGAAACGAGTTTGTAGGGGCTAGTTGTCAAAATGCCTGTCAAAGCCATCGAGATTGCCATCTCGTTAATTTATCTATGCTAAAAACCATTGTAACAGGGAAAGATTTTCAGGGAATCCCATCTAGAGAAGTTGTTACAGTTTTAAAGTCAGCACTCAATTCCAAGAACAAAGAAGAGGGGTACAGTACTAGTGCCTTCATATGACATTCCACGAGATCTTCAATGTCCCTTATTCCACGGCGCTTTTTTAGTACAGCTTGAAAAGTGTGATTTCCTTTTGGACTGACATTCCGAGCAGCAAGAGTTATTCCATGGACCTTTTTTTCATTTCGCAGCAGTGTGCGTCTTTTTGACATTTCGTTTCACATATCATTATCGTTAGCCTGTGGTGAAATTTGAAAAGTAAGAATGGTATGTCCCTTATTCCACGACGCTTTTTTAGTACAGCTTGAAAAGTGTGATTTCCTTTTGGACTGACATTCCGAGCAGCAAGAGTTATTCCATGGACCTTTTTTTTCATTTCGCAGCAGTGTGCGTCTTTTTGACATTTCGTTTCACATATCATTATCGTTAGCCTGTGGTGAAATTTGAAAAGTATGAATGGTATCCATACGTACACTTTCAAATCTGAAACAGGAGTGAAGCGACATCTCAAAACAAAGAAAAGGAGATGAGGAAATGTCAAAGAGCCGCACGAAGTAGCTACCCGCGCGTGACTGTGCCAATGTATTTCTGTTTCACTGACCATCTCTTTCGCACTTATTTCAAGCTGTACTAAAAAATCGCCGTGGAATAAGGGACTATCCATACGTACACTTTCAAATCTGAAACAGGAGTGAAGCGACATCGCAAAACAAAGAAAAGGAGATAAGGAAATGTCAAAGAGCCGCACGAAGTAGCTACCCGCGCGTGACTGTGCCAATGTATTTCTGTTTTACCGACCATCTCTTTCGCACTTATTTCAAGCTGTACTAAAAAATCGCCGTGGAATAAGGGACAATTCAATTCAATTCCTTTCACACAGAATGAATGCCACTTGATCTGACATTACTTACAAATGTGTGCTTTTCTGCCCCGTTCTGTCCTCCTTTTTTCCTCATTGAACACTGCTATTCCTTATTTAGAATAAATATTTGAACCGATGATTAGGAATGTCAGTCTGACAGTGATAGACTTGGCATCACTGTATGCTCTTAAGAGAACATCAACATCGCAAAATACATATTCTCTTTAACAATCAGAAATGTCAAATGGCCAGTAATTTGGAAAACTCGGAATCACTCGGAATCCAAGTGTAATTCTACGGAACAAAGTGCGGTCGGGATCTTGTTGTGCGGAGAATAGAGCGCTCGTTTCCTGCTGCTGTTTTAATGAAATTTGTAAAAAAAAACTCTAAAATATTCAAGTGCGTTGCCCTATTGATCTAACGCGGGTGATGGTTCCCAAGAAAATCCTTACAAATCGTATTCAGTGGCGAACACCATAGACGGCTTCTCCTAGGTAATTAGTGTTATTTATTGTCCACCTGAAAGTGCCATATGGTCTTGAATATCTAATTAGACCCTAAACCACTCCCGGTTATTATTGTCATTCGCTTATTCTTTTACAACAATGGTAGCGTGAGAAGCAACTTTTCTAGTTAGCACATGGTTAGCACCATGGTGACATGTGAGGGACTCTTGACGATGGTGGATGAGTCCGTGATTAATCGATAGGAGCCACCCCATTTGTTGTGTATTCATGTAAAACCATTGTTCTTCAATGAACTGATGACCGGAATTGTCTTAATTCCAATTGAGATTCCTTACAAATTGAAAACAGACTGTAGCGCCCATTCAGAGCGAAACATTTGTGAGGAAACAGCTGCAGGCCCACTTAGCCGGTTTATGGTTTTGTTTTGTGGTCGTTGTACAGATAAGTGGAGCGAGATAGTAAAAAGCTTGTTTGTGGCGATTAAGCGCAATTGATAGTGGAACACACTTGATTTTCTTTTTATTCTTTTATTGTTTCCTTGAAGAAAGCACTAAAAATCTAAAAGAAAAAGAGCAAAGAGCGGAGGAAAAAATGAGTAGAATGTGCTTCCAGCCCAGTTCCAGCCGTTTGTTGGGAATCAGCTGATTCCTTCTTCCCATTGGGTTACTGTTTGTAGTAGAATAATTTTGGCGGGAACAATGGAGGCCACAATTGGTGTTTATTGACGATATTTCTGTCACAGAAGTAATCGTCATACTAGCATCCCCCTAAACGTTGAAATAGATATTCAACTCTTGCTATGTATGTATATCTCGTCACGGTTTTGTTTCCTGCACTTCCCCGCTCTTGTTTCTTGTACCTACTTACTTGATTTGCCGGGCCGGAAGCCGCACTGGTAGCTGCCGATTAGTGCGGCGCAAAATGGTTTTAGACGTTACGCTGGACAGGATCTTGTATGCGACATTGAGCAGGGATATACCTCTATAGTTCTAGCAAGAGGTAGGATCGCTTTTTTTGTGGATAGGGCATATAGAGCTGGTATTCCAGTCGTCGGGCATGCTTTCATCTTCCCAAACTCTGCAGATGATCTGGTGCATGCTCCCTACCAGAACATCGCCGCCAGCCTTGAAGAGCTCTGATGGCAAGTAATCTGAGCCTGCGGCCTTGTTGTTCTTCAGCTTCTGAATTGCTGTGCCGACTTCTTCGATGCTGGGTGGGAGGACTACATCAGCGGCTGGAGTTGGGATTTCCTCGGTCCCTACCACTCTCTCGTCATGCTCGTTAAGCAGCTGCTGGAAATGCTGCTTAAATACATCCACTATTCCCTGCGGGTCGGTGACAAGATTACCCGCGCGGTTTCGAAGAGCCTGGGTGCCCTTTTTGAAGCCACCTGCAAGGCCTTTGGCTTTCTTGTCAATGGCTCGTGTTTTATGTTTATCCCTAGACTCCTCGATATCCTTGAGCTGGGAGGCTGCGCAGTAGTTTTTTCTCTTCCCTTCTTCTGCACTGCAGCGCCTTTTGGTACGCCTTGTCGGTTGCTGCCTTTTCCTGCTCACACTCGTCATCATACCACGGGTTTCTTGTCGGGGGTGGTAGGTATCCTAAGGTAGTTTCGGCTACTTCCTGAATGGCTGAGCGGCAATGCAGCCACATATTATTGGCATTTGTGTTCGACGTAGGCATACCGTAGAGTCTTTCGCTCAGCTGCTCCCTGTAGACTCTGGCAACCTCCGGTGTGCTCAGGCGCCCAATGTCGAACCTCCTCCTGATGGGCTGGTGCAGCTTTCTGACATTGGACAGTCGAGCTCTGAATCTTG
Source organism: Eumerus sabulonum (assembly GCA_951905685.1). Classification (NCBI taxonomy): domain Eukaryota; kingdom Metazoa; phylum Arthropoda; class Insecta; order Diptera; family Syrphidae; genus Eumerus; species Eumerus sabulonum. Next base: position 17,711,975 of record OX645060.1, read on the forward strand.
CTGCTACGAGGAAGTGGTCAGAGTCGACGTTTGCCCCTCTGAATGTTCGCACATCCAGGATGTTTGACGAGTGCCTTGCGTCAATGAGCACATGGTCGATTTGGTTGGCGGTTCGACCGTCCAGAGATCGCCAGGTTGCTGTGTGGATTCGCTTGCGAGGGAATCTTGTGCTAATTATCACCGCATTACGAGCTGTCGCAAAGTCAGCTAGTCGGAAGCCGTTATCTGTTGTATCGTGGAGGCTGTGCTTTCCGATCAATATGCAGTAATATCCGCCTTGTACTGCGGGAGGATTCCTTCTAGTTTATGAGCAGCTCCGGGAGTGTACAGGGTTCTGACATTCCAGGAGCATACTCGCAAATCGTGTTCCTTTTTCGTGCGTTGTCGTCGTCGAGTATCCGTCCGTGTATCCGAGGCATCTTGCTCATTCATAACTTTTCTTTTTTTTACGTGGGCGGATTGTTAGCCCGCCGCACAACCGCCATTCTGGTCGGGGTTTTGTCGCTGCATACGTTTGTTCACCTCCCAACGGTTGTTGAAGAGGCTATCCAGAGGGCGCCGCGAGGAGGCCGTATGTCAACTTGACCCGGGCATTTAAACAGGGATCGTTGCTGGCATCTCGCCAGGTTGAGAGCGATCAACAACTTTACCCTGTATAGCTAGAGTTTGAAGCAGTGGATAGTCCATAATAAGCTGATTTTTGTGAATACGCCAGGTGAAACTTCCATCAGTTACCACACTTCACCGCGAGTGGAGTTGCCACAAGTCTCCACTGTTCAGGAAAGTTCACAGTTGTCAGGCATCGAAAAGTGTGAGTACAGAGAGTACGGGCCAATATATGCTCAGGTTTGGGCCTTGAGATAAGGTGGCAAAAATCGTCTTCAGTTCTCCTTGATTGCAGTTCTCCTCGATTGCAGGATTGCTTCCAGGGTTGCCTTCGCTTTCCTGGCGGTCTCCTATCTTCAGTCTACGTTTCTGTAACTTTGATTAAAAGCTTTGTATCAGTTTTTATCGGATTACTTGGTCAGTCGCTCTATTTTTTTGACTATCGTAATATTGGTTGTCACACACTCTTCTCTGAGCACAGAAGTCCTCATTTCTATTGTCTCTAGGTATTTTACTTAACCGATTCACTACCTGTGACTATTAATATTTCGTCCTTTTTATAATTGCAGGCCAACCTCAAGTCAATACTCAACTCAGGCCTTGTGGTATTTACACCATCTACTACCTACTAACTACATAAATGCATATCAGGACAGCGGCAGAACACTGACTCAACACATTGACTTGTAATAAAATGCTCCTAATTAGAAAGCTATTTAGGAAGACCGCTTGGACGATTCTGCTCTTGGTTTTCTGCCTTCTAGTCCTGTCGTTACTATTGAGTGGGCCGCGGGAATATGGAGATAACAAATTCAAGTTGTAAGCTTCCCTTGCATGTGCTAATAAATTCGAATCCACCATCACTTAACTTGTTCTATCCTTAGGCAACAGATTGAGGAGGCAATCAAGTCCGCGATGAACCAAGGCGAATGTAGGATTCCCGACTTGCCAATAGACAATCCAGAAATCATGGCATTCTATAAGGAAACAACAAAGATCGATTGTGGCAACAGTCTCGACGATTGGGTCACTTGTGAGGTGAGCAAAAAACTGAACATTCGTTGCTGTAACTGAGGTCTGCTCTTTTAGAAATCCATCTGTTTTGTTAAACCTGAAGTGACAGCAGTCAAGGGCGATGTACTCTGTTCGTACACCGATCTGATACGCAAGACCGACTACAAGTCCAAGTATGGAAAAACGACAAAAACCAAAGAACCGTACGTCTTGCAGGAGTCGGATTTTGTCAAAGTAGTCTGCAGCGCAGACAATGGGGACAGATGGTACGGCATGGCGGCTGGTATCCGCGACACAGTACACAGACCCGTAGAGCATACAGAGTTTCCGCCTTACAACATACTCATGCTGGGCTTTGATTCACTTAGTCGAAACGCCTTCATTCGAAAGCTACCCAAGACCTATGAGTTTTTACTCAAAGAAGCACAGGCAATGGTGCTGCAAGGCTATAATATCGTCGGTGATGGGACACCACAGGCTCTGATTCCGATTTTAACCGGTCACACTGAATTGGAATTGCCCGAGACGAGAAAACGCATGAGAAATTCGGTGTCGGTGAATGCGTACCCCATGGTTTGGAAAGAATTCAAGCGATACGGATACATAACTTCATTCAACGAAGATCTTCCGAAGTATGGAACATTCACCTATCGGATGAATGGTTTCTCTGAACAGCCCACTGACCATTACCTGCGAACTTTCTACCTGGAAGTTGAGAATATAATGAGTTCGAATAAGAAGTTTTGCATAGGCAACCAACCGGGACACCTTGTCATGCTGGATTACACGAGAAATGTGAGTTTTATCAATTCTTAATCTGTCCTTTCTCGAGAGTTAAATCTTGTTCCAGTTTATGGCCAAATATCCGGACAACCCACGGTTTGTCTTCAGTTTTCATGGGGAACTTTCCCACGATTCGATCAACATTATCGGCAGCGCCGATGATGATATCGTAGGCTGGTTGACCAATCTAAAGGCAAAGCGACTGCTTGACGACACAATTCTTATCGTAATGTCAGACCACGGCAATAGGTGAGTTTTTGGAATGAATATTAGCTGCACACTCCATTTCATACATATGTACGTGGATTAGATTCTCCGATGTGCGCAATACCCTTCAGGGTAAACAGGAAGAGCGTTTGCCATTTTTCAGCTTTGCCTTTCCCGAATCGTTCAAGAATCGGTACCCAAGACAGTTTCGAACGTTCCAGGAGAATTTGGATCGCCTCACAACGCCTTTTGATATCCACGAGACCCTAGTGGATGTATTACGTAAGAAAACGCTTTTCTCTCGTCTCGTTCCTATCTATACATATTTCTCTAATTTTTAGGTCTTCAATCAGATGAGGAGAGTGTTCCGCCCGATCATCTGGACGTACCAATTCGTGGAATCTCTCTATTCAGCCCGATTCCTCAGAATCGCTCATGTGCCAGCGCTTACATCGAGCCCCACTGGTGTGCCTGCCTCAACTGGCGCCAAATCAACGACACTACATCGATGCTAGTCAAGAAAATCGCGCACAGCGTCCTCGACACTATTAACGACGCCACAAGCAGTTACCGTAGCATTTGCGAACCCTTCGAACTAAAACAAATCAATTGGGCAATGAAACTGACACCACACAAGGAGCTACTGAAATTCAAGCAAAACAAAGACATCGATGGCTTCCTGCCGGATCTGTCCTCAGACATGGATCTACATGAAGAGTTCTACCAAATCCAAATCACTGTTAGCCCAGGCGATGCCATATTCGAAGCCAGTATCAGCTACAGTCTAAATAACTTCCAGGCCACAACCAAATTGTCACAAGTCTCGCGTGTTAACAAATACGGCGACCAAGCGAACTGTATATATGACACTAATCCCGAACTGAGAAAGTATTGCTACTGCAAGTAACTAATGATATTAGAGTCAATGTATGCGGAGTAGATGTGCATACGCCATGGACTGAATTCACAAATAGGATTAATCGTTGTTCTCTTTTTTTGGCGCACTAATTAGAGTAGTAGAATAAGGTTCCATTCATGACGAATCTGGTCTTGAATTAGAGCGAACCATATGGTTATAAGCTTCTTTTTTTCTCGTAGTCCTGCTCTTTGGTATTAAGCCAGGTGTATGTATATATAATTCATTCAGGAATGTATCGATTTAGGCCAATAAAGTTGTTTATTTCCCTTTTTTTATTACATATCTAATGGCCTTTCTTGGACTGTCGAGAGTGACCAAATTGATAAACAGACTCGACTCTCAGCGTTTAATAGTCTTGGATAGACTTACTTACTTTGGTGGCGTGAACCTGGGCCTCAACAAACAAGCTCCTCCAGCTGGCACGATCTTTTGCCGCAGACCTAGTTGGTTTAGGTACCCTTTCACCTATTTGCGACACTAAGGTTCGGCCTACTTTTGCTGCGTCGTCCCTCGGGGTTGGATTCGAAGACTTCGGGCCGGAGCTGTGTTATCAATTCGCTCTACATGGCCTAGCCACCTTAGACGTTGGATTCGTGAACGCCATACTATGCCGATGTCGCTGTACAGGCCCATTAGTTTGCCGTTGTATATTCTCCGCTTAACAAACTGGACCTTAGATTGAACTCAGAATTTTCCTTTCGAAACGACCAATGCCTCCTCATCCGCTAAAGTCCATTGAAGCTCAGTACGCTGTCATGTGACTTCTTCCACCTGGTGCTGGAGCAGGTAGTGCGACGGGCAGGCATCAACAGGGAAGGCACTATTTTCTACAAGTCCGTCCAGCTGCTAGGATACGCGGATGATATTGACATCATCGCGTGTTCTCGCCGTGGCATTGTGGAAGCATTCACGGCGATTGAAAAACGGGCGAAACGAGTTAGTGTTAAGGTCAATGAGGACAAAACGAAGTACATGCTGTCAAGCAAAAACCAATCCGTCGCTCACCACCTGGGACAAAATATAACAATTGACAGTTACAATTTCGAGGTAGTTAAGGAGTTTGTCTACCTCCTCGGGGCGAACGTAAATTCCACAAATGACACCACAGTGGAGATCCGGCATAGAATCGCCCTTGGCAATCGCTGTTACTTCGGCTTGTTCAAACAACTGGGGTCAAAACTGCTCTCGAAAATCATGCTTTACAAAACGCTCATACTGTCAGTCTTGCTGTACGGAGCCGAAACTGGACGATAGGCAGGACAGCGGAGCTGATTTTGGATTCTTTCGAAAGAAAAATTCTGCGCCGGATATTTGGCCCTGTCTGTGAGGAAGGTGAATGTAGAAAAAGACACAACCGCGAACTCTATGAGCTGTACCAAGATGTGGATGTATTCCGGAAGGCAAGGACCCGTCGACTACACTGGCTCGGCCACATCGAGCGCATGGACATCAACGCTCCAGCTAAGAGGGTCTTCGACTCCGAGCCTCCTGGTTCGAAAAGAAGAGGAAGACCGAACCTCCGGTATAAAGACCAAGTAATCGCGGATGTAAGACATCTTGGTCTTGACAACTGGAAGCAGCGTGCCCGGGACCGTCAAGGATGGAAGGCAGCTATAGCTCAGGCTCAGATCCTCCATGGATCGCTGGCCTGATAAGTAAGTAAGTAAGTCAGGCGTTCACACAAAACGGCAGATAAGATTTTGTAGGCGATGTTAAGATGACTTATTCCTCTGTAGTTGGCGCAGTCAGGTGGGTCTCCTTTCTTGTGGATCGGGCATACGATGCTGAGACTCCATTCCTTCGGCCTGCTTTCCTCTGACCATATCTTACAGATGAGCTGGTGCATGCTCCTAACCAGTTGCTTTGAAGAGGTCAGCAGGCAGTCCATCTGCGCGAGCAGCTTTATTCGGCTTGAGTTTTGATATGACGATCTGAACTTCGTCGTGGTCAGGGGGACGGAAATCTCTTTTTCCATATTCTCAACATCAACTGAAGCATAATAATTGGTTTGACTTGAGCTGCAAAGAGGCTATTAGGCTCAGGGAGCTAAGTTTTCGGGCCTACAAGGCAAACAGTCCTGAGGAAAACCGAAAAAAGTACATACGAGCCAGAAATGACTGCAACACCCACATTCGACGGGTTAAAACGGCCAAAAAATTAAGGCGCAAAATCCTTCAATGTCCCAAAGGTAGCAACTACGTCGTCTATACCGACGGTCATCCACAATGACATTCCAGCTGTCACCCCCTTAGACAAAGCTAACTTACTTGCTGCCCACTTCGCAACCAGTTCTCTGCTCCCAGCTTGTACTTTGTCTCCGCCTGTACTAGAGTGCATCGATTCCACTATGGGACTAGTCCACTTCCGCACTCGTACAGTCACAAGGGTTCTTAAGGACCTCGACATACACAAATCCGCTGGTCCAAATGGTATTGCCCCAATAATTCTGAAGAGGTGTTCTTCTACGCTGGCAAAACCACTGCGTAAGCTTTTTCACCTTTCCTACTCCTCTGGGCTCTTTCCGAGTAGGTGGAAAACAGCATTTGTCCAGCCTATACCCAAAAGAGGCGAATCATTTTCTCCCTCCAACTATCGACCCGTTGCACTAACGTCTCTTCTTTTCAAGCTCATGGAAATGCTGGTTAACCGTCAGCTTATGAAATACATATCTTGAACATAGCAACAGATCCACTGGTGATTTGATGGCATATCTCAGCGAAAAGTGGAATCGCTCGCTTCACCAAGCGGGTGAAAGCAAAATTGTTGCACTGGATATTTCGAAAGCATTTGACAGGGTTTGGCATGAAGCCCTTTTGTCGAAAATGCGTGCTTTTGGGATCGATGAGACTCTCTTTCAATGGATTAGAAGCTACCTTTTGAATCGCCCAATTCAAGTTGTTTTGGACGGATTCGAGTCTGATACTCACTTTGTAAATGCCGGTGTTCCCCAGGGCTCCGTTTTGTCTCCGACACTCTTTTTAATTTTTATAAATGATCTCTTGTCTGTTACTTCTAATCCAATTGACTCCTTCGCTGACGACAGTACCCTCCGCAGAATACAAAAACGCGCGATAAAACTGATAGATGACTCCAGCATTACTAAAACGTTAGATCCGCTGAAACACCGCAGGACTGTTACCTGCCTCTCCCTGTTTTATCGTTACTTCCACCAAAAATGCTCTGATGAAATAGCCAGTTGCATTCCGCACCTTCAACATTTCTCGCGCAACACACGTCTCTCTAGGAATGCTCACCAATATACCCTGAAGCGCCGTGGTGCAGTGGTTAGTGTGTTGGACTCTGGCGCACGATGAGCGAGTCCGGATCCCGATAACACCACCGCCATCAAATGGCTATTTCGCGACGTTCCTCCTCGGCGGAGTACTGGCAAAACCCCCCGTAGTAAACTTGGCATGAAAAAGCTTCTCAACTCACGCCGTTCGGAATCGGCATTATACTGTAGGTCCCTTCCACCTGTGTGAAAAAATAAATCACACACAACATGGGTGATTAAGAGAAGCTTGGCTCTGGTCCTCCATGGGCTGTAACGCCACCAAAGAAAAAGAATACCCCGAAGCCCGCTTTATGTCGTACCGTCAAATATAGAGAATCTTTTATTAACCGAACCACACGAATCTGAAATTCCCTGCCGGCTTCGGTTTCCCCCCTCAATTCCTCTTACTTTCTCCCTTCTGCACGCAGTGTCGCCGACATAATAAGGTTATTAGTCCTTGAGTGCGCGCAAATTATTAAAAAAAAAAAGGCAGGAAAAATGGCAAACATCTAACCAGCATTATCGCTTTGTTTTAAGTTAAACAATTTATTTGATACAGTATACATCGAGATTTCTACTGCAATCTACACCTGGGTTGGGTTAGGATGCGGGGCATTTTCGTTGCCCCGCATGGTTGTTAATAATTCAATTTATTTGAAGTTGTATTCGAGAGTTTCAGATTTTATATGCCGTGTGATTAAATGTTGTACACGGTCCTCTTTTAATCTTAGTTCTCTGAGCTCGTTTGATTCAAGATTACGTTTGAGTGCACGTCTTACACGGTCTTCTTCTAATCTTTTTTTTCTAGACTCGTCTGATTCCAGAATCCTACTGGCAGCCTTTCTTGCACGGTCGTCTTGTAATCTCTGCTCTCTAGCTTCCTCTGATTCCAGACTACGTCTGATTGCTTTTCTTACACGATTTTGTTCTAATTGACGAGCCTTCGATGCTTTTGACTGACGTTGTCGCAACAATCTATGTCGGGCACGATCTCTTTCTAATCGTTGTTGATATTTGGAATCCGATTCTAGGAGCCTTAAAATAGTTTGTCGAATGCGGTTATCCTCTAAACGTTGACGCCTTGCTACTTCCGTTTCCATAGCTCGGGCTAATTTCACTTTTCTAACACCTCTTGTTTGTTTAGAAAGATCTGACTTTCTTTTAGGCATTATTAACAGGTGGCTATGTGGTTTATATAAAACGGCAATATAGAACAGTTTACATATATGTATGTCTAGGTTGGCGCAGATTGTTTTCTTAAGCAACCTTTAACTGTTTAGTTTTATTATATCTCGCTAATATATATATTTTTTCAATAATTAAATTCAAACAATTGTAAATGGCTTGATGGCCAACTATTAAACAAAACCAAACAAAACACGACTATCTTGCTTGACGGCTGGATCAGGGATAATCATAGAGATGCCAAGACTCTAATGGTTTGCACTCATTTTTGACATACTTGCCTACAAACCAGTGATTACAGAGTGGAAAACTATTCCAGCTGGCATGCACTTTAGTGATATTTGCCTACAAGAGATTTGAATGGAAAAACTGGAAACTCGTCTGTGAAAAGACGTTTGTCGAACGATTTAACAAACATTACAATAACAAAAATTAATGATGGATGAGGCATGTTGACTTCTTTTTTGAATTTGAATTTAGCGACGGTTATAACGTACCTTAGATCGACATTCAATTCAGGAAAAATGCAAATATTTAAATAATTATAAGTAATTTATGAGCAGACTATGCACACTTAAAGTAATTACAGCCGGATTATGGGTTATTCACATATTTGCGCACTATTCTGGGCGAAAAATTTATTTTTTATTTATATTTTGCTGATTTCCTTAGCGTTTCATTTTTGTGAGTCACAATTTAACGCTTTATTCCTGCTAGTATATTCATTACAAAAGAAAAAGTAAAATACGAGCAATTTTACTGTCGAAATTAAGGATCTGGTTCAACCTTTTCTCCGATTACGGTTTCTATTCAGCATTTAAGCTTAATACAAGGCGCGTATTTAGTAAAAGTGAAAAAAAGTGCGAAAGAGAGGTTCAGTAAAACAGAAATACATTGGCATAGAAACGCGCGGGTAGGCTACACCGTGCCTTTTTCTCATACACTTCCTTTATTCCTTTTCTTTATTTTGCGATGTTGCTTCACTCGTGTTCCTGATTGAAAAATTTACGTTTGGATTCCATTCTTATTTTTTGAACTTCACCACAGGCTAACGGCAATGAAATTTAAAAGGAAATGTCAAAAGAATGTCAGTTCCAAAGAAAATAACCGAGACTTGCACGTCAAAAAGACGCGCCGTGTAGTAACCGACAATGCATTGCGACAGAGGAAGGAAGAAAGCATTAAAGAAATCAAATTGTTACGACATTAATCGCACTATTAATCGTATCACTTACTTACTTATCAGGCCAGCGATCCATGGAGGATCTGAGCCTGAGCTATAGCTGCCTTCCATCCTTGACGATCCCGGGCACGCTGCTTCCAGTTGTCAAGACCAAGATGTCTTAGATCCGCGATTACTTGGTCTTTATACCGGAGGTTCGGTCTTCCTCTTTTTCTCGAACCAGGAGGCTCGGAGTCGAAGACCCTCTTAGCTGAAGCGTTGATGTCCATGCGCTCGATGTGGCCGAGCCAGTGTAGTCGACGGATCCTTGCCTTTCGGACTACATCCACATCTTGGTACAGCTCGTAGATTTCGCGGTTGTGTCTTCTTCTCCATTCACCTTCCTCACAGACAGGACCAAATATCCGGCGCAGAATTTTTCTTTCGAAAGAACCCAAAATCCTGCTTATTGTCCAGCTTTCGGCTCCGTACAGCAAGACTGGCAGAATGAGCGTTTTGTAAAGCATGACTTTGGTCTTTCGAATGAGGAGTTTTGACCCCAGTTGTTTGGACAAGCCGAGGTAGCAGCGGTTGCCAAGGGCAATTCTATGCCGGATCTCCACTGTGGTGTCACTTGTGGAATTTACGTTTGCCCCGAGGTAGACAAACTCCTTAACTACCTCTCACTTGTAGCAGTCAATTGTTATATTTTGTCCCAGGTGGTGAGCGACGGACTGGTATTTGGTTGACAGCATGTATTTCGTTTTGTCCTCATTGATCTTAAGACCAACTCGTTTCGCCTGTTCTTCAATCGCTTTGAATGCTTCCACAATGCCACGGCGAGAACACGCGATGATGTCGATATCATCCGCGTATCCTAGCAGCTGGATGGACTTGTAAAAGATAGTGCCTTCCCTGTTGACGCCTGCCCGTCGCACTATCTGCTCCAGCAGCAGGTTGAAGAAGTCACATGACAGCGCATCTCCTTGCCGAAATCCGGTGCATGCTTCGAATGGTTCCGAGGTCCTAGAACCGACTTGCACGGTGCATCGCGTGTTTTTTAGCGTGGCGCGACACACCTGGATCAGTTTTACCAGGATCTCGAATTCAGCCGTCGCTCCAAACAGTTCTTCACGATGAATGCTGTCGTATGCGGCTTTAAGATCTATGAAAAGATGGTGTGTATCGATTCGAAACTCGTTGGTCTTTTCCAGGATTTGTCGAAGTGTAAAAATTTGGTCTAAAGTTGATTTGCCGGGCCGGAAGCCGCACTGGTAGCTACCGATTAGCGCGGTGCAAAATGATTTTAGACGTTCACACAATACGCTGGACAGGATCTTGCATGCGACATTGAGCAGGGATATACCTCTATAGTTCTTGCAAGAGGTAGGATCGCCTTTTTTGTGGATGGGGCATATGGAGCTGGTATTCCAGTCGTCGGGCATGCTTTCATCTTCCCAAATTCTGCAGATGATCTGGTGCATGCTCCCTACCAGAACATCGCCGCCAGCCTTGAAGAGCTCTGATGGCAAGCCATCTGAGCCTGCGGCCTTGTTGTTCTTCAGCTTCTGAATAGCTGTGCTGACTTCTTCGATGCTGGGTGGGAGGACTACTTCAGCGGCTGGAGTTGGGATTTCCTCGGTCCCTACTACTCTCTGTTGGTCATGCTCGTTAAGCAGCTGCTGGAAGTGCTGCTTAAATACATCCACTATTCCCTGCGGGTCGGTGACAAGATTACCCTCGCAGTTTCGAAGAGCCAGGGTGCCTCCTGCAAGGCCTTTGGCTTTCTTGTAAAAGGCTCGTATTTTATGTCTATCCCTAGACTCCTCGATATCCTTGAGCTGGGAGGCTGCGAAGATTCTTTTCTTTTGTCGCAGTAGTTTCTTCTCCTCCCTTCTTCTGGCTCGGTACTCTTCTCGCGCTGCCCTGGTTTTCCTCTGCAGCGCCTTTTGGTACGCCTCGTCGGTTGCTGCCTTTTTCTGCTCACACTCGCCATCATACCACGGGTTTCTTGTCGGGGGTGGTAGGTATCCTAAGGTGGTTTCGGCTACTTCCTGAATGGCTGAGCGGCAATGCAGCCACATATTATTGGCATTTGTGTTCGACGTAGGCATACCGTAGAGTCTTTCGCTCAGCTGCTCCCTGTAGACTCTGGCAACCTCCGGTGTGCTCAGGCGCCCAATGTCGAACCTCCTCCTGATGGGCTGGTGCAGCTTTCTGACATTGGACAGTCGAGCTCTGAATCTTGCTGCTACGAGGAAGTGGTCAGAGTCGACATTTGCCCCGCTGAATGTTCGCACATCCAGGATGTTTGACGCGTGCCTTGCGTCAATGAGCACATGGTCGATTTGGTTGGCGGTTCGACCGTCCGGAGATCGCCAGGTTGCTGTGTGGATTCGCTTGCGAGGGAATCTTGTGCTACTTATCACCGCACTACGAGCTGTCGCAAAGTCAGCGAGTCGGAAGCCGTTATCTGTTGTTGTATCGTGGAGGCTGTGCTTTCCGATCACTCCGCCAAGGGTGTTTTCCTTTCCAATTTTGGCGTTGAAGTCCCCGAGCACGATTTTTACATCGTACTCCGGACAAGCTCCGTAGGCGTTGTCCAGGAGGTCATAGAAGTCCTCCTTGATAGGGTCTTCAGCCTCGTCGGTAGGGGCGTGTGCACATATAAGGCTGATGTTATAAAATCTGCCTCTGATGCGGATCACAGCCAGGCGATCACTTATAGGCTTAAAGTCGATGACCTTCGACTTTAACCGCTTTCCCACGACGAATCCGCATCCCAGTAAGTGCAACCTTTTGTGACAGCTGTAATAAATGTCGCAATTTTTCTTCCTAATCATACCGTTTCCTATCCAGCGTATTTCCTGGACCGCAGTAATATCCGCCTTGTACTGCGTGAGGATTCCTTCTAGTTTATGAGCAGCTCCGGGAGTGTACAGGGTTCTGACATTCCAGGAGCATACTCGCAAATCGTGTTCCTTTTTCGTGCGTTGTCGTCGTCGAGTATCCGTCCGTATATCCGAGGCAACTTGCTCATTCATAACTTTGGGTTTTTTTACGTGGGCGGATTGTTAGCCCGCCGCACAACCGCCATTCTGGTCGGGGTTTTCTTCGCTGCATACGTTTGTTCACCTCCCAACGGTTGTTGAAGAGGCTATCCAGAGGGCGCCGCGAGGAGGCCGTATGTCAACTTGACCCGGGCATTTAAACAGGGATCGTTGCTGGCGTCTCGCCAGGTTGAGAGCAATCAACGACTTTACCCTGTATGTCTTAGCCCATGCCCTCTTAATCGTATCCCTAGATTGCATACATACAACTGTCTACATTTTATTCGAATTCAATAGAAACACACTTTCAATTATCTGAGCACTTCATTTATCTCTTTGTACATCCTTTTACACACACGTTACACTTTATTACACACATTACCATTGCACCACAGATCAATTATCTTCACATCTCACTAGATGGCTTAATTACCGAGCGATCACTAGTTACTGAATCCCGGGAACTGAATGCCACCGAGGGCGAGCGTTCGCGTTTATATAGCTCTCGGTCCACTTTCTCGAACGTTCGCCGTCAGACTTTCCCTTTCAGAAGTTTCTAGAATGCTCTGGCACCCAGCAGTACCATCAAAGTTACCATCATTTACATTTCAGTTTCACCAGAGCATTCGAACTTCGACAGCGAAATTCGAACATAACCGTCTGTTTGTGTCTCCGTAACAATATTGTTACAGCGACATATTGCTGAATGCCAGAGCATTCTAGAAAGTTCCGAAGGGGAACGTCTGACGGCGAACATTCAAGAAAGTGGGCCGCGGGCTTTATAAGCGAGAACGCTCGCCCTATGGAGCATTCAGTTCCCGGAATTCAGCAACGAGTGATCGCTCGGTAATTAAGCCATCTAGCGAGATGGCATTTGGTATTCGAAGTGGGATTATATTTCGTAACAATATGTATTGCCTGCTTTTCCGCGAACAGCTGTGAGGTCCCACCGCGTCGTTTTTGTTGGCGTTACAAAAGCAACAAGAAGCTCGTGAGATGATCGTCCTGCTAGGTCAAGTATTACCTGTCCCATCCATTTGAAGTGACATTCCAAGTTGTAAGGGTTATTACATGGAGCATCTTAGTATTTCTCAGTGTTGCGGACCTATTTGACATTTCTTTTTCTCTTGAAAAGATTCGTCAGTTTGATTCGATATATAATTACTATGGAACCGGAGATAAATAAATTAGTGGCCTATGCAGAAATGTTTATGTAGTGTGGATACTGACGGTAGTTCAGACGAAGAAACATTTATAAAAATGTTAAGTATACATATGTCAAGACGCTTTGGAGGAAAACAAACAAAAGAAAAAAAATTAAAGATCTGTCCGAGGATCATTCAACATTTTGAGAAAAGAATTGAAAGTGGATGACAAAGCATCTTTTCGCAATTTTTTGAGGAAAGACGAGACAACTTCTGACCTGGTTTTGTTATTAATTGAAAACGACAACAAACGACAAAAAGAAGGACACCATGATAAGACACTCTACCTAACTCTCCGCTTACTTGCAACTGCGTACTTAGAAATGTGAAATGCATGTGTAGCAACATCACAAAACAAAGTAAAAAAGATAAGGAAATGTCAAAAAGATCCACGGAGAAGCCTATTTCACTAACCCTCTCTTTCGCAATTACTTGAGTATTGTGTACTGTTGCAACATGTAATACCGCACTAATGCCCGTATCACATACCCCGTTTACATGGGTAGTTGAATCCGGATTGAACTAAGATCGAAATGCATGTAAACGCGGATCGAGTTGAAATAGATTTGACTCAACTCGATCTAGCTGGGTGTGCTGGATAGAGTCGAAAAAATTCATGTACATAAGCCGTGGTCGAGGAGTTGAACTGACATTTTGTCTCTGTATGTGTGAGACGCCTTTTTTGCTTTTCATTTCTTTTCGCTTGCTGATTGGCACAATGCAAGACTAACACAATCAGAGTAAAAGGTCCGTATATAGTCGGAGTCTACACGAGAGCTTTCTTTTTGCGCCTTTTTCTTTTGAACCTACGTTTCAATTCGAGGACGCGTCCACACGGAGCTTTTCTGCGCGTGCCTGTTTTTTGACATTTCGCTTCACATTTCAATTTGGTTAGCCTGTGGTGATGTTTGAAAAGTAAGAATGGTATCCAAACGTACACTTCCAAGTCAGAAATAGGAGTGAAGCGACATCGCAAAACAAAGAAAAGGAGATAAGGAAATGTCAAAAAAACCCACGAAGTAGCTACCCACACGTGACCGTGCCAATGTATTTCTGTGTCACTTACCCTCTCTTTTGCACTTATTTCAGCCCTCGTGTAGACTCCGACATACATACTATCTGTCACCTTAACTACGTTTGAACTCTTCGATCTTTCGACTACGTTGCGAAGAAACCGGACTCGAAATTTCAACTCAGTTTGGATTCGATCTTTCAACCAGGGATAAAGAATGAGATACCGTTTTTAAACGGAGAATAACACGTATAGTATCGGTGTGTATGCAAAAGCAACAACCATCCCTTGCGGGGATCAACGGGCAGACGGACGAAAGATTGGTATCTCATTATTTATCCCTGCCATGTGATTATATTAACATTATTCTTGAAAAAATCGTGCGAGACTCTGCGGCCAATACAAGAGGTACGATCTACTTCGAGCCCACACAATTGCTTGCCTACGCAGATGACATTGACGTTATTGGACGGACAAAGCGAGAAGTCAATGAGGCGTCCGCAAGCATTGAAGCAGAAGCGGCTAAGGTGGGTCTAAGGGTAAATGGGGACAAGACCAAATGTATGTTGTCATCCAAGAAAGACGCGCAACACCGACGTCTTGGTCAGAACGTCACCTTCGGCAGCTTTATTTTTGAAGTAGTCAAGGAGTTCGTCTACCTTGGCTCGATAGTAACAAGCAGCAACGACACCAGCGCTGAGATAAATCGCAGAATAACTTTTGCCAACCGCTGCTACTTCGGGCTCAAGAGGTAATTGAGTAGTAGAGCCCTCTCTCGTAAAAAAAGGTACCCCTCTATAAAAACTTAATCATCCCGGTCCTCCTCTACGGCGCTGAGGCTTGGACGTTATCAAAAGCGGATGAAGAGGCTCTTGGACGTTTCGAGAGGAAAGAAGACTGTACGGGCTGTACAGCGACATCGGCCTAGTTAAACGTCTTCGGATCCAACGTCTAAGATGGCAAGGCCATGTAGAGCGAATAGACATCAACGCTCCAACCCCGAGGGACGACGCAGCAGAGGACGACCGCATTTAAGGCGGCGCGCACAGGTGGAAAGGGACCTCAACCAACTGGGCGTGCGGCACTGGAAGCGGCTGGCCAAAATCGGGCCGGTTGGAGAGGCTTCTTAGCTGAGGCCCTGCTTCACCCCGAACTGTAGCGCCATCAGAGTAAGTATTTGGTAGGGATACATTACAGGGTGCAAGGTTTGCACCGCACTAATCGGCAGCTACCAATGCGGCTTCCGGCCCGGGGAATCAACTATAGACCAAATTTTCACACTTCGACAAATCCTGGAAAAGACCAACGAATTTCGAATCGATACACACCATCTTTTCATCGATTTCAAAGCCGCATACGACAGCATTCATCGTGAAGAACTGTTTGGTGCGATGGCCGAATTCGGGATCCCGGTGAAACTAATCCAGTTGTGTCGCGCCACGCTAAAAACACGCGATGCACCGTGCAACTCGGTTCTAGGACCTCGGAAACATTCGAAACATGCACCGGATTTCGGCAAGGAGATGCGCTGTCATGTGACTTCTTCAACCTGGTGCTGGAGCAGATAGTGCGACGGGCAGGCGTCAACAGGGAAGGCACTATCTTTTACAAGTCCATCCAGCTGCTAGGATACGCGGATGATATCGACATCATCGCGTGTTCTCGCCGTGGCATTGTGGAAGCATTCACAGCGATTGAAGAACAGGCGAAACGAGTTGGTCTTAAGATCAATGAGGACAAAACGAAATACATGCTGTCAACCAAATACCAGTCCGTCGCTCACCACCTGGGACAAAATATAACAATTGACTGCTACAAGTGAGAGGTAGTTAAGGAGTTTGTCTACCTCGGGGCAAACGTAAATTCCACAAGTGACACCACAGTGGAGATCCGGCATAGAATTGCCCTTGGCAACCGCTGCTACCTCGGCTTGTCCAAACAACTGGGGTCAAAACTCCTCATTCGAAAGACCAAAGTCATGCTTTACAAAACGCTCATTCTGCCAGTCTTGCTGTACGGAGCCGAAAGCTGGACAATAAGCAGGATTTTGGGTTCTTTCGAAAGAAAAATTCTGCGCCGGATATTTGGTCCTGTCTGTGAGGAAGGTGAATGGAGAAGAAGACACAACCGCGAAATCTACGAGCTGTACCAAGATGTGGATGTAGTCCGAAAGGCAAGGATCCGTCGACTACACTGGCTCGGCCACATCGAGCGCATGGACATCAACGCTTCAGCTAAGAGGGTCTTCGACTCCGAGCCTCCTGGTTCGAGAAAAAGAGGAAGACCGAACCTCCGGTATAAAGACCAAGTAATCGCGGATGTAAGACATCTTGGTCTTGACAAATCGCTATAGTATTCATCCAAAAATCCATTGCAATGAAATTAAGGATTTTTTAGTTGGTTTTTCCGTTTTAATATAAAATAGTAAATCAAAGGACTTCAGAGAAACAGATTTTTGGGCGAGGTTTCGGGTGAAACCTGAAAATAGATTAGAAAATAAAACTCGAGCTCACGGGTGTCGATCCGGCCGAGCAAGCTTCTTTCTTTCTCCCCTCGATCAATCGTTTTATCGCATTGATTCGATTTGTTCAAACTGCTTTGGGATGGGTTGGGATGGGAGGCATTTTCGTTAGAGTTCAGTTGGTAAAAAGAAAATCATTTTATTCGTTTACTTGTATGAAGGCAGAATTAATTTTATTTTTGTTGTTTGTGTAGTGTTTTTGCAGATGGTTGTTAAAATAATTCAATTTATTTGAAGTTGTATTCGAGAACTATCAGATTCTAGATGCCGTGTGATTAAATGTCGTACACGGTCCTCTTTTAATCTTAGTTCTCTGAACTCGTTTGATTCAAGATTACGTTTGAGTGCACGTCTTACACGGTTTTCTTCTAATCTTTTTTCTCTAGACTCGTCTGATTCCAGAATTCTTCTGATTGCATGTCTTGCACGGTCTTCTTGTAATCTCTGCTCTCTAGCTACCTCTGATTCCAGACTACGTGTGATTGCTTGCCTTAAACGATTTTGTTCTAATCGACGATCCTTCGATGATTTTGACTCTCGTTGTCGCAACACTCTATGCCGCACACGATCACTTTCCAATCGTTGTTGATTTGCAGAATCCGATTCTTGGAGCCTTGATATAGCTTGTCGAATGCGGTCATTCTCTAAACGTCGATGCCTTGCTACGTCCGTTTCCATAGCTCGAGCTAATTTCATTTTCATAGCCTTTTTTGTACGTTTAGAAAGATTTGACTTTCTTTTAGGCATTATTAACAGGTGGTTATGTGGTTTATATAAAGTGGCAGTTTAGAACAATTTACATACATATACGTATGGCTAAGTTGGCACAGATTGTTTTTTTTTTAAGCAACTCTTGGTTGTTTAAATTAATTTTTTTATATCTTGCTAATATATATATTTTTTCAATCATTAAATTCAAACAATTGTAAATGGCTTAGTGGCCAACTATTAAACAACGCCAAGCAAAACTATATTTATCTCTGAACAAAACACGACTATCTTGCTTGATGGCTGGATCAGAGATAACCACAGAGATGCCAAGGCTCTGATGTGTAATATTTATCTATGGCTTTGACAGGCACTTTGATAGCTAGCCCCTACAAACGCGTTTCGGTTTGACGGCGTCTTGACCAGTGATTAAGGAGATGGAAAACTATTCCAGTCGGCATGCATTTTGACATTATTTACCTACTAGAGGTCTGAATGGAAAAACTGGAAACTCGTCTGTGGAATATGTCTGTGGAAAGATATTTGTGGAACGATTTAACAAACATTACTGTTACGAATTATTCGATCCCCACACCAAATAGGGTTCGCACCACTGGATTGCGATAAACTACAATTTTCTACGTTTTCCCAATTAAAAACACACACACACTTTTATTTCTTTCACCACAGATCAATTTTCTCTGTGTAGCTTCACCACTTTTATTTATTATCCAATACAATCCACTTTAAACTTTATTACACAGTACACAAACCTTTATTGAAAGCTTTTCTTTTCACCTTGGTTGATCACACCGACTTGTCACACGCTGTTTTATACCACAAACTGAATGAATGTCGAGGGCGAGTGTACGCGCTTATATAGCTCTCGGTCCACCATCTCGAACGTTCGCCGTTGGAAGTTCCCCATAGGAAATCTCTAGAACGCTCTGACAATTCCATTGGAAGTTGACATCATTCCCATCCGCGCTTCCAGAGAGTTTTCGAACTTAACGGTCCGCTTGCATCTCCGCAACATTACAATAAGAAAAATTATTGTTGAATGCGGCATGTTCACTTGTTTTTTGACTTTGAATTTAGCGACGGTTACTACGTACTTTGGAGGGCATGGGCTCGGACATACAGGGTAAAGTTGTTGATTGCTCTCAACCTGGCGAGATGCCAGCAACGATCCCTGTTTAAATGCCCGGGTCAAGTTGACATACGGCCTCCTCGCGGCGCCCTCTGAATAGCCTCTTCAACAACCGTTGGGAGGTGAACAAACGTATGCAGCGAAGAAAACCCCGACCAGAATGGCGGTTGTGCGGCGGGCTAACAATCCGCCCACGTAAAAAAACCCAAAGTTATGAATGAGCAAGATGCCTCAGATATACGGACGGATACTCGACGACGACAACGCACGAAAAAGGAACACGATTTGCGAGTATGCTCCTGGAACGTCAGAACCCTGTACACTCCCGGAGCTGCTCATAAACTAGAAGGAATCCTCACGCAGTACAAGGCGGATATTACTGCGGTCCAGGAAATACGCTGGATAGGAAACGGTATGATTAGGAAGAAAAATTGCGACATTTATTACAGCTGTCACAAAAGGTTGCACTTACTGGGATGCGGATTTGTCGTGGGAAAGCGGTTAAGGTCGAAGGTCATCGACTTTAAACCTATAAGTGATCGCCTGGCTGTGATCCGCATCAGAGGCAGATTTTATAACATCAGCCTTATATGTGCACACGCCCCTACGACGAGGCTGAAGACCCTATCAAGGAGGACTTCTATGACCTCCTGGACAACGCCTACGGAGCTTGTCCGGAGTACGATGTAAAAATCGTGCTCGGGGACTTCAACGCCAAAATCGGAAAGGAAAACACCCTTGGCGGAGTGATCGGAAAGCACAGCCTCCACGATACAACAACAGATAACGGCTTCCGACTCGCTGACTTTGCGACAGCTCGTAATGCGGTGATAAGTAGCACAAGATTCCCTCGCAAGCGAATCCACACAGCAACCTGGCGATCTCCGGACGGTCGAACCGCCAACCAAATCGACCATGTGCTCATTGACGCACGGCACGCGTCAAACATCCTGGATGTGCGAACATTCAGGGGGGCAAATGTCGACTCTGACCACTTCCTCGTAGCAGCAAGATTCAGAGCTCGACTGTCCAATGTCAGAAAGCTGCACCAGCCCATCAGGAGGAGGTTCGACATTGGGCGCCTGAGCACACCGGAGGTTGCCAGAGTCTACAGGGAGCAGCTGAGCGAAAGACTCTACGGTATGCCTACGTCGAACACAAATGCCAATAAAATGTGGCTGCATTGCCGCTCAGCCATTCAGGAAGTAGCCGAAACCACCTTAGGATACCTACCACCCCCGACAAGAAACCCGTGGTATGATGGCGAGTGTGAGCAGAAAAAGGCAGCAACCGACGAGGCGTACCAAAAGGCGCTGCAGAGGAAAACCAGGGCAGCGCGAGAAGAGTACCGAGCCAGAAGAAGGGAGGAGAAGAAACTACTGCGACAAAAGAAAAGAATCTTCGCAGCCTCCCAGCTCAAGGATATCGAGGAGTCTAGGGATAGACATAAAATACGAGCCTTTTACAAGAAAGCCAAAGGCCTTGCAGGAGGCTTCAAAAAGGGCACCCTGGCTCTTCGAAACTGCGAGGGTAATCTTGTCACCGACCCGCAGGGAATAGTGGATGTATTTAAGCAGCACTTCCAGCAGCTGCTTAACGAGCATGACCAAGAGAGAGTGGTAGGGAATGAGGAAATCCCAACTCCAGCCGCTGAAGTAGTCCTCCCACCCAGCATAGAAGAAGTCGGCACAGCTATTCAGAAGCTGAAGAACAACAAGGCCGCAGGCTCAGATGGCTTGCCATCAGAGCTCTTCAAGGCTGGCGGCGATGTTCTGGTAGGGAGCATGCACCAGATCATCTGCAGAATTTGGGAAGATGAGAGCATGCCCGACGACTGGAATACCAGCTCTATATGCCCCATCCACAAAAAAGGCGATCCTACCTCTTGTAAGAACTATAGAGGTATATCCCTGCTCAATGTCGCATACAAGATCCTGTCCAGCGTATTGTGTGAACGTCTAAAACCATTTTGCACCGCACTAATCGGCAGCTACCAGTGCGGCTTCCGGCCCGGCAAATCAACTATAGACCAAATTTTCACACTTCGACAAATCCTGGAAAAGACCAACGAGTTTCAAATCGATACACACCATCTTTTCATCGATTTCAAAGCCGCATACGACAGCATTCATCGTGAAGCACTGTTTGGGGCGATGGCCGAATTCGGGATCCCGGTAAAACTGATCCAGTTGTGTCGCGCCACGCTAAAAAACACGCGATGCACCGTGCAACTCGGTTCTAGGACCTCGGAACCATTCGAAACATGCACCGGATTTCGACAAGGAGATGCGCTGTCATGTGACTTCTTCAACCTGGTGCTGGAGCAGATAGTGCGACGGGCAGGCGTCAACAGGGAAGGCACTATCTTTTACAAGTCCATCCAGCTGCTAGGATACGCGGATGATTTCGCCATCATCGCGTGTTCTCGCCGTGGCATTGTGGAAGCATTCACGGCGATTGAAGAACAGGCGAAACGAATTGGCCTTAAGATCAATGAGGACAAAACGAAATACATGCTGTCAAGCAAAAACCAATCCGTCGCTCACCACCTGGGACAAAACATAACAATTGACAGCTACAATTTCGAGGTAGTTAAGGAGTTTGTCTACCTCGGGGCAAACGTAAATTCCACAAATGACACCACAGTGGAGATCCGGCGTAGAATCGCCCTTGGCAACCGCTGCTACTTCGGCTTGTCCAAACAACTGGGGTCAAAACTCCTCACTCGAAAGACCAAAGTCATGCTTTACAAAACGCTCATTCTGCCAGTCTTGCTGTACGGAGCCGAAAGCTGGACGATAAGCAGGACAGCGGAGCTGATTTTGGGTTCTTTCGAAAGAAAAATTCTGCGCCGGATATTTGGTCCTGTCTGTGAGGAAGGTGAATGGAGAAGAAGACACAACCGCGAACTCTACGAGCTGTACCAAGATGTGGATGTAGTCCGGAAAGCAAGGACCCGTCGACTGCACTGGCTCGGCCACATCGAGCGCATGGACATCAACGCTCCAGCTAAGAGGGTCTTCGACTCCGAGCCTCCTGGTTCGAGAAGAAGAGGAAGACCGAACCTCCGGTATAAAGACCAAGTAATCGCGGATGTAAGACATCTTGGTCTTGACAACTGGAAGCAGCGTGCCCGGGACCGTCATGGATGGAAGGCAGCTATAGCTCAGGCTCAGATCCTCCATGGATCGCAGGCCTGATAAGTAAGTAAGTAAGTACTACGTACTTTAGATAGACATTCAACTCAGGGAAAACGCAAATATTCAAATAATTATGAGTAATTTATGAGTAAACTATACACACTTAAAGCAATTACAACGTTTTCTTCCTGTTAGTATGTTCATTTCAAAAGAAAAAGTAAAATACAAGCAATTTAATTCATCATTCTATCTGATTTCAGTTTCTTTTCGCCATTTAACCTTGGGTTATCTTTCGAACATAAACAAAATGGATCTTCAATGCATTGCATTAGAGCAGTGGTTCCCAAACTCTTTTGACCCACGGACCCCCTTTCATCGTCAAGACTTTCCCACGGACCCTGGGTGATATATACTTGCATAATAGAAATTAAATTTTTAAACTTTAACATCTTGAATGATAAATGGTGAAGTAAAAATAAAATATAAAAGAAACATTTTGTTAAAGAAATATTTATTAAAATTATAACTTTTGTTTTGAAATACATAAGAAATTAATGACTTGGATGAACCTGATGGGATGTTATGACTGTATTTATGCCTGGCTCAATGTTTGTGAGTAGCAACCGCAAATCCCCACGAGTACTAATTTCTAGTCCGTTCCTTTTTTGGTGACGAGGCTCATAACCCACGTTCTACCAAATAAGAAGACGGAAAAGCAATCAACAGCTTCCGTACAAAAACCCATAATGCTTGATATCAAATTGGGATCTGTTTTTGTAACCATCATTTATCTGAAAAGTAGGTTTTTTGTTTTTTTTTTTTTTTTAGAGACTCGCGCAGGTTCAAGAGTTTTTTTTCATATTCTCTTTTGATGTGTTGACACACACAACCTGAACGGAGTGCAGTGGTTGGGGTCGTTGATGTTCGTTCACTACTCTCACGGGTGGTTGTCCTAGGCCTAGATTTTTTTTTTTTTGTTTTTTAGAGACTCGCGCAGGTTCAAGAGTTTTTCATATTCTCTTATGATGTGTTGACACACAACCTGAACGGAGTGCAGTGGTTGGGGTCGTTGATGTTCGTTCACTACTCTCAGGGGTGGTTGTCCTAGGCCTAGATAGGACGAGAGCCGACCAAATTCCGCGTTGGTTATAGTCCGTAGTAATTCATTCAAGCACTTTAGTATTGCATACGCAGAGGATGAATTTCGGCTGCAGGCAGTACGTCTGGTCACTTTCCATTCACAACTGCGTTGCATACTTTTTTATCATCCGTTTAGGAATTGCTTTTACTTGGCTATGAAGCGAATTTGAACTATAGACCTTTCGATCGGCGGTCGATGATGTTAACCACTGCACCACGGCCACCCAGGTTATGTATACATTTGGAAAGAAATTGAAATTCCCTCATATGTACAATGCATTACCTACCATCTACCATCCAAGCAATGAAGTCCTTTAAAAGTTAAATTTTTGTTCTTGACTACACCGTTAACTTTTTGCTTTACGCACGTCCGCAAATGTTTACAATTGGAATCTCAATGGTAGACGTCCGTGTGTTATACTCCCTTTATAGTAGATTTCCAATACCCGCGCACAGTAAAACAAAAGAACTTCTGAGATACCTGTCTTCTAATTAAAAACGGATTGTTTGGAATCCAACCAACAATACAAGGAATAAGCAGCGCACCGTATTGTATCGTGTATGCGATGCGACAGATAGATCCGGAGTGTGCGAGTGCATGTGCTTGGTGTTTTTTAATACGAGTTATGAGAGGGTGACTGTTTTTTCCGCAAAAAAAAAAAAAAAAAAAAAAACTATTTGGCTTAGAGAGATTGAAAATAGACCAAGAATTCAAAGAATGTGTTCGACCTAGAGGGAATTTCGACTTAGAGGAAGTTCGACTTAAAGGGAGGCGACTGTATATCAAAAATAATAATAAATAATTCAGAATTAATTAACAACAAAAAATAATAACACAGCGATTCCAAATATTCACGGAAGTAAACAAAAATATAAAATAGTAAGCTATAACTTTTAGGGTGCATTATATTAAATTATTAAATCCAATATGTCTGACTTCTTTTACAGAATCCTAATACATTATTTAGAAACCCACCTGTGGTAGAAAATCTTACAATCCCTTCTTAACCTTATTAGGAAAATATCTTTTTTCTCTACAAAAGAATGCGTAATTTGTACAAACTATATAAAGCCACAATAAAACATATAAATACAAATTTTGCCTCGAAAGTCATTTCATTCATCTGCAAAGTTAAATCTTGATAAATAATAACTAATTTGACTATTAAAAAAATAAATGTTACAAGAAAATATAAAGAAAAAGGTCAATATCAAAAACTCACATTACTAGTCGCGGGCGAGTGCCGAAAAAAACAAACAGTATCTTTGGAAAACATTAACTGACTGATGTCCAAATATCCGGCACGTGTCAGATAATATAGTTTTCTTGGAATACTGAGCAGCTGCCGTCGTTCCTAGAAAGCGGCCTGTGTACCGCCATAAGACCGGTACCGGGTTAAGTTTTAATAAAAAAAAAATCCTTGAATGTTACTGTACTGATAACTGTGATATATCATATATTTTTTTAGTCAACTTAAACAAGAATATAACTTTGCTTAAACAAATTTAAATTAAAGAGATACCAATTTTATTCAAATATACTTATGAACGTAACGAAAGTACGCTATCTGCATATCTGTTTTCTCCAAGACTAGGAACATTTTTTGCATGCACTTGTAGAAATCTGCCTGAATTACCGCCATGCCTATTATTACTTGTATTTTATGCACTTGTCTATATTTATATTTTACTTAGGATATAAAATCATTTATTCGTTGTTATTTATTTTAACTTCTATGTTAAAAAAAAAATGTGTCGCAATTTTTTTATTTTATATTAAACCTTGCACGGACCCCCTCGACGTTGTTCAGGGACCCCCAAATCGATTTAAATTTTCCAAGGACCCCCAGAATGATCCCATGGACCCCTAGGGGTCCGTAGGGACCACTTTGGGAAACACTGCATTAGAGGAAAGAAGAAAGCAGCACCTCCCACCGCGATATAGACAAAGGCACCTGGCGGTCGCCAGATCAATGAATCAACAACCAGATTGACCACATCGCGATTGACGTCAGACACTCCTCCACTATTCTTGATGTTCGCACTTTCCGAGGAGCGAACATCGATTCAGACCACTATCTTGTAGTAGCCAAGATACGTCAGCGCATAACACGAACACCGCGGAATAGAGTAAGAACACCAAGCTATAACGTCGGAAAGCTACTATCGCCGGAGATCGCCAGTGCTTTTGCCAACCGCGTCTCCCTTAAGCTCTCCGATACACCTCAATCCTCCACTCAGTCAGTAGAGCAACAATGGAGCTTGTGCAAACAAGCCCTGAAGAGCACAGCAACGGAAGTGCTGGGCCTTAAAGCTCCACCACGACGAAACACCTGGTTCGATGACGAGTGTAGAAGGATTCATGCGGAAAAGCAGGAGGCATACAAAGCCTCACTACACAAAAAAACAAGAGCGGCTCGTGAGCTCTACGAGCTTAAGAGAAGGGTGGAACATAAGCTTCTCAAGAGAAAAAAGAAAGAGCACGAGAAGCGGGCGATTGAAAACTTGGAGAGGTGCTATTGCAGGCACGACGTTCGAAGATTTTATCAGCGGATAAAACGAATGTCTCAAGGCTATAAAGCCCGAACGGAGGCCTGTAAGGATGAGAACGGACACCTAGTAGTAGAATCGCAGTCGATGCTGAGAATTTGGAAAAACCACTTCTGCAGACTGTATAACGGCGATGAAAGCCAACATACCGCCGTCAGGCAGAATGATCCATTTTTTAACGACGAAGATCGCAGAGAATTCCGTCTCCCTGACCTCGACGAAGTTGAGATTGCCATGTCGAAACTCAAGTCGAATAAAGCTGCCGGCGCAGATGGACTGTCTGCTGAGCTCTTCAAAGCGGCTGGCGGTGAGCTGGTTAGGAGAATGCACCGGCTCATCTGTAAGATATGGTCAGAGGAAAGCATGCCCGAGGAATGGAGTCTCAGCATTGTTTGCCCGATCCACAAAAAAGGAGATCCCTTGGACTGCGCCAACTATAGAGGAATAAGTCTCCTTAATGTCGCATACAAGATCTTCGCTGCCGTTTTGTGTGAACGCCTGAAGCTATTCGTAAACAAGCTGATAGGTCCTTATTAGTGTGGCTTCAGGCCAGGGAAGTCCACCATCGATCAAATCTTCACACTACGGCAGATCCTGGAGAAAACCAATGAATTTCAAGTCGATACACACCATCTATTCGTCGACTTCAAGGCTGCATACGACAGCGTAATTAGAGACGAACTATATAATGCCATGTTTACTTTTGACATCCCTGTTAAGCTCATCAGACTATGGAGGATGGCCCTGGAAAATGCTCGCTGCTCCATCCGAATCGGTGCAGAACTGACCGATAGTTTCGAAGTCAAGAAAGGATTTAGACATGGCGATGCGTTGTGGTGTGATTTTTTAACATCATATTAGAAATGATTGTGCAAAAATCACTGGCCAATACAAGATGCACAATCTGTTTCAAATCCTCCCAACTCCTTGCATACGCCGACGATATTGACATAATAGGTAGATCGCAGGGAGATGTCAATGAGGCGTTTGCGAGTATTGAGATGGAGGCGGCAAAAATTGGTTTGGCAGTTAATGAAGGCAAGACTAAATATCTGCTGTCATCGAAAAAGGACATTTACCACCGACGTCTTGGACAGAACGTGCATATTGGCAGATATAAGTTCGAGGTAGTTAAGGACTTCCTGGAGAAGACCCAGGAATACCAAATCGACAGTCACCACCTCTTCGTCGATTTCAAGGCCGCGTATGACAGCGTATATAGAGACGAGCTGTACAAAGCCATGTCTAGTTTTAACATCCCTGTCAAACTCGTCCGACTGTGCAGGATGACAATGGAGAATTCTCGTTGCTCCATTAAGGTCGGTAATGAGCATACCGAGACCTTTGATGTTAAAAAAGGATTTAGGCAGGGCGACGCGCTGTCGTGCAACTTTTTCAACATCGTGCTTGAAAAGATTGTGCAAGAGTCGCTGGCCAACACAAGAGGTACGATCTATCTCAAGTCTACGCAATTGCTTGCGTACGCCGAAGATATTGACGCAATTGGACGAAAACAGCAAGACGTCAATGAGGCTTTTGTGAGCATTGAGGTAGAAGCGGCTAAGATGGGTCTCAAGGTTAATGAGGGTAAAACCAAATATCTGTTCTCATCTAAAAGAGACGGACAACACCGACGTATTGGCCAGAACATCACCATGGGCGGATATAACTTTGAAGTGGTCAAGGAATTCGTCTACCTTGACTCACTGATTATCAGCGACAACAACACCAGCGCTGAGATAAAACGCAGAATCACTCTTGCCAACCGCTGTTTCTTTGGGCTCAAGAGGCAATTGAGAAGTTGAGCCCTCTCTCGGAAAACCAAGGTGACACTATATAAGACCTTGATCATCCCAGTCCTCCTTTACGGCGCAGAGGCTTGGACCTTAACAAAAGCGGATGAAGATGCCCTTGGTCGTTTCGAGAGGAAAATTCTGCGCACTATCTACGGTCCCGTTTGTTCAAACGGTGTATGGAGGAGAAGATATAACGAAGAACTGTACGGGTTGTACAGCGACATCGGCCTGGTACGACGTCTACGGATACAGCGTCTAAGGTGGCTAGGCCATGTAGAGCGCATGGAAGGTACAGCTCCGACCCGAAAAGTCTTCGAATCCACTCCGGAAGGAAGGCGCGGCAGAGGACGGCCGCCTCAGCGGTGGTGCACGCAGGTGGAAAGGGACCTCAACCAACTGGGCGTGCGGCACTGGAAACAGCTGGCCAAAGACCGTGCCGGCTGGAGACGCTTGTTGGTTGAGGCCCAGGTTCACCACGGACTGTAGCGCCACCTAAGTAAGTAAGTAAGTTAAGGACTTCATATACCTCGGCTCCGCGGTGACTTGGAACAACGACACCAGTTTCGAAATCAAGCGCAGAATTACTCTTGCCAACCGCTGCTTTTTTGGGCTCAAGAGGCAACTGAGAAGTAGAGCCCTCTCTCGTACGACCAAGTTGACCTTATATAAGATCTTAATTATCCCGGTCCTGTTATACGGCGCAGAAACATGGACTTTATCTAAAGCGGATGAGGAAATCCTTGGTCGTTTCGAGAGAAAGATTCTGCGTTCGATTTTCGGTCCCATAAACACAGAGGCTAGGCCATGTAGAGCGAATGGACACCACAGCTCCAGCCCGTAGAGTCTTTGAATCCAACCCCGAGGGACGAAGAAATAGAGGACGGCCGCACCTGAGGTGGCGCGCACAGGTGGAAGGGGACCTCAACCAACTGGGCGTGCGGCATTGGAAAACACTATCGAAAGATCGTGCTAGGTGGAGAGGCATGTGGGTTGAGGCCCAGGTTCACCCCGAACTGTAGCGCCCGTTAAGTAAGTAAGTAAGTAAGAAAGCAGCATGGGAATCATATGTATTGGTTGCTCACTCCGTTGCTTTTTGGCAACAACCAACTCTTCCGGCGATCACCGGGCAGACGTACGAAAGTTTGGCATCTCTGTAATATTTATCTATGGTTCCGACCTGGTACCGACGTCTTGACTCTATACATCGACGTGTTGAGACTATCATTGTGTTAGTCAAAAGGGTCTCTGTCGGAGTCTACACGAGGGCTTTCTTTTTGCGCCTTTTTCTTTAGAACCTACGTTCCAATTTGAGGACGCGTCCACACGGAGCTTTTCTACGCGTGCCTGTTTCTTGACATTTCGCTTCACATTTCAATTTCGTTAGCCTGTGGTGATGTTTGAAAAGTAAGGATGGTATCCAAACGTACACTTCCAAGTCAGAAACAGGAGTGAAGCGACATCGCAAAACAAAGAAAAGGAGATAAGGAAATGGCAAAAATCGCACGAAGTAGCTACCCGCGCGTGAGTGTGCCATTGTATTTCTGTTTTATTTACCCTCTCTTTTACACTTATTTTAGCCCTCACCAAATAGCCCTCGTATAGACTCCGACTTTGCGCCATGTCTCGTAAAAATGTCTCACTGTTCGGTAAGTCGAATTTTTTTGAGAGTCTGCAATATTCTGCGAACCCTTTTCATCCTCCTTTAACAAATTTACCTCATGACAGTTTTTGGCTACTGTTGGCGTCATTCCTGCTTCGAAGTATTCCTTATATGTATCTCGTACATTGTTATCACAACGCAGATACTTATAAGCAGATGCCACGTCTATTTTGTGAGAATGAAAAAAATTAATTTCGATGACAACATTAAAGTCCTGTTTTAACAAAGCGTCATTTTTAATTGTGTTTCTATTAATTTTTTTTTGTATTTGATATCAATAGTAGCTTTGCATCCCAAATTTCTTGTATTTTCTTCTAATTTTGAAGCTTTATTGAATGACGAATGTTGGCATCCATATATTACTGATGGACATCTTTTTACAATCCAATTGGTGTGTGAAAACGTAGAAAATTGTTGTACGAACTTTCGAGATTGGTCTTGTGGAGAATCACTTGTGGGAAGTTTGCACTGAATTTTGGCCAAGAAATGCTTATTTTCTTGAAGCGTGTACACTAAAAAATTGTAATTCGCCCACACTTTTGATAAAAATATTTTAAAGCTTGCTTCACACATTTTCGTTTATTTATTTATTTTTTATCAACGTATTGTCACCACTTAAAAAAACAACGATTCTCTTACGGCTGAGGAACGAACTAATTAGCTGCATGCAGTAAAATGGAAAAAAAATTGAGCCTAGAAAATAACAGTTATAACGAAGAAGGCCATGTAAAATATATATACCTATAGAACAGGCTTAAGCATAGTATAGACATGTGGAAATCACTCAAATCTAGCTGAAGTGTCTGTAGTCACAGGTACTTTGTTCTTAGCTTTCTTGAGCAAGACGTATATCGACTCAGACAAAACCACTTTTGCTCTCAAACAGTATGCATTCTGCTCTGCATTTGAATGGGCAAATTGTTGTTTATTATAGAGCGGCCGATGTCTGTATTGATATACGGTTTGGCAATACGCATCCCGGATACACCCGGATATGTTAATTGAGCGATCAATTGATTTTAAACTTCATTTCAACTGTCTTTCACTAATCTTTTTGTTTTGTTGGCGAAATGGGAATTTCCGGATTAAGTTTATCTTATCTGTTGGCGAAATGGGATTTGGCGAAGTGGGAAAAAAATCGTTGGCGAAGTGGGAAAAAAATCGTTGGCGAAGTGGGAATTGGCGAAATGGGAATTTCCGGATTAAGTGTGTCTTATCTGTTGACGAAATGGGATTTGGCGAAGTGGGAAAAAAATCGTTGGCGAAGTGGGAAAAAAATCGTTGGCGAAGTGGGAAAAAAATCGTTGGCGAAGTGGGAATTGGCGAAATAGGATTCGGCGAAGTGAGAAAAAAATCGTTGGCGAAATGGGAATTTCCGGATTAAGTTTATCTTATCTGTTGGCGAAATGGGATTTGGCGAAGTGGGAAAAAAATCGTTGGCGAAGTGGGAATTGGCGAAATGGGAATTTCCGGATGTGTGTCTTATCTGTTGGCGAAATGGGATTTGGCGAAGTGGGAAAAAAATCGTTGGCGAAGAGGGAATTGGCGAAATGGGAATTTTCGGATTAGGTTTATCTTATCTGCTGGCGAAATGGGATTTGGCGATGTGGGAAAAAAATCGTTGGCGAAGTGGGAATTGGCGAAATGGGAATTTCCGGATTAAGTGTGTCTTATCTGTTGGCGAAATGGGATTTGGCGAAGTGGGAAAAAAATCGTTGGAGAAGTGGGAATTTCCGGATTAAGTGTGTCTTATCTGTTGGCGAAATGGGATTTGGCGAAGTGGGAAAAAAATCGTTGGCGAAGTGGGAATTGGCGAAATGGGAATTTCCGGATCAAGCTTATCTTATCTGTTGGCGAAATGGGATTTGGCGAAGTGGGAAAAAAATCGTTGGCGAAGTGGGAATTGGCGAAATGGGAATTTCCGGATTAAGTTTATCTTCTCTGTTGGCGAAATGGGATTTGGCGAAGTGGGAAAAAAATCGTGGGCGAAGTGGGAATTGGCGAAATGGGAATTTCCGGATTAAGTTTATCTTATCTGCTGGCGAAATGGGATTTGGCGAAGTGGGAAAAAAATCGTTGGCGAAGTGGGAATTTCCGGATTAAGTTTATCTTATCTGTTGGCGAAGAGGGAAAAAAATCGTTGGCGAAGTGGGAATTGGCGAAATGGGATTTCCGGATTAAGTTTGTCTTATTTGTTGGCGAAATGGGATTTGGCGAAGTGGGAAAAAATCGTTGGCGAAGTGGGAAAAAAATCGTTGGCGAAGTGGGAATTGGCGAAATGGGATTTCCGGATTAAGTTTGTCTTATCTGTTGGCGAAATGGGATTTGGCGAAGTGGGAAAAAATCGTTGGCGAAGTGGGAAAAAAATCGTTGGCGAAGTGGGACTTGGCGAAATGGGAATTTCCGGACTAAGTTTGTCTTATCTGTTGGCGAAATGGGATTTGGCGAAGTGGGAAAAAAATCGTTGGCGAAGTGGGAATTGGCGAAATGGGATTTCCGGATTAAGTTTGTCTTATTTGTTGGCGAAATGGGATTTGGCGAAGTGGGAAAAAGTCGTTGGCGAAGTGGGAAAAAAATCGTTGGCGAAGTGGGAATTGGCGAAATGGGAATTTCCGGATTAAGTTTATCTTATCTGTTGGCGAAATGGGATTTGGCGAAGTGGGAAAAAAATCGTTGGCGAAGTGGGAATTGGCGAAATGGGAATTTCCGGATTAAGTGTGTCTTATCTGCTGGCGAAATGGGATTTGGCGAAGTGGGAAAAAAATCGTTGGCGAAGTGGGAATTGGCGAAATGGGATTTCCGGATTAAGTTTGTCTTATTTGTTGGCGAAATGGGATTTCCGGATTAAGTTTGTCTTATTTGTTGGCGAAATGGGATTTGGCGAAGTGGGAAAAAATCGTTGGCGAAGTGGGAAAAAAATCGTTGGCGAAGTGGGAATTGGCGAAATGGGATTTCCGGATTAAGTTTGTCTTATCTGTTGGCGAAATGGGATTTGGCGAAGTGGGAAAAAATCGTTGGCGAAGTGGGAAAAAAATCGTTGGCGAAGTGGGAATTGGCGAAATGGGATTTCCGGATTAAGTTTGTCTTATCTGTTGGCGAAATGGGATTTGGCGAAGTGGGAAAAAATCGTTGGCGAAGTCGGAATTGGCGAAGTGGGAAGATACCTAATCTTAAGTATAGTGTTAGCTTAGCAGCTACATAAGTAAATAACCAGTATTATTGTTTTGTTTTAAGTTAAACAATTTATTTGATAATTAAAGTATACATTGACATTCCTATTGCATTCTACACCTTTCCTCCTCCTATTCCTCCGTTTTGCTTTTGTTTTCTTTCTTTTGCATCACCGCATCATACATCAGAAATGCGATATGTAAATAATTATTTATTACAATATTTAAATATATATAGTATACAATATATAAAAAAAAAATCAAAGTACATGAAAACATTAGAAAAATACAATTTGTGTACATTTTTATCGGTCTAGGTATCCTGTTCTTCAAACATCTCTTCTTGCTTTCAATTAATTTGTATGTTGTGTGTACAACATGCCATCAAGCATGCCTCTCGATAGACAGAAAAAGAAATTAAACTTTAAACTAAATTAAATGTTAAATTCCGCAAATAATAAAATAAAACAATTCGCTATCAGAAAAACAATTGCAGTAAAATTAAGGATTTAGGATAGTAAATCAAAGGACTTCAGAGAAACTGATTTTTGGGCGAGGTGAAACCTGAAAACCTGAATAGATTAGAAAATAAAACTCGAGCACACGGGTGTCGATCCGGCCGAGCAGGCTTCTTTCTTTCTCCCCTCGATCAATCGTTTTATCGCATTGATTCGATTTGTTCAAACTGCTTTGGGATGGGTTGGGATGGGGGCCATTTTCGTTAGAGTTCAGTTGGTAAAAAGAAAATCATTTTATTCGTTTACATGTATGAAGGCAGAATTAATTTTATTTTTGTTGTTTGTGTAGTGTTTTTTGAGATGGTTGTTAAAATAATTAAATTTATTTAACGTTTCATAGTTATTTGCCGGATTTGTCCGCTGGCGCTTCATTCACGAGATGATGCAAGAGCTCTTTTCTGGTGGATTACCGTTCTCGTTCTCAATTAGCAATAGCAGTTGATGGAATATATCTTGTACAGACTGAAAAGAAAAAAGAAAATTAACATCGAAATTGAGTAAAAGATTAAGGAAAGGGGCTCTATGAAAATAGAGGGATCTACTCTGGTTGTAGGGATGGATAAGGCCTCTGTCGAGACTCTGGAATCTGCGTACAACTCAATTTCCTACTTCGACCTTGGTAGGATTCTATTTTTTTTTTTTAATAATATGCGCGCACTCAAGGTCTAATAATCTCATTATGTTGGCGACACAGCGCGGGCGGAAGGCAGAAAGAAAGAGGGATAGAGGAGATGCCGACGGACTTACTTACTTACTTATCGGGCCAGCGATCCATGGAGGATCTGAGCCTGAGCTATAGCTGCCTTCCATCCTTGACGGTCTTACATCCGCGATTAATTGGTCTTTATAACGGAGGTTCGGTCTTCCTCTGTTTCTCGAACCAGGAGGCTCGGAGTCGAAGACCCTTTTAGCTGGAGCGTTGATGTCCATGCGCTCGATGTGGCCGAGCCAGTGTAGTCGACGGATTCTTGCCTTCCGGACTACATCCACATCTTGGTACAGCTCGTAGAGTTCGCGGTTGTCTCTTCTTCTCCATTCACCTTCCTCACAGACAGGACCAAATATCCGGCGCAGAATTTTTCTTTCGAAAGAACCCAAAATCAGCTCCGCTGTCCTGCTTTCGGCTCCGTACAGCAAGACTGGCAGAATGAGCGTTTTGTAATGCATGACTTTGGTCTTTCGAGTGAGGAGTTTTGACCCCAGTTATTGGGACAAGCCGAAGTAGCAGCGGTTGCCAAGGGCGATTCTATGCCGGATCTCCACTGTGGTGTCATTTGTGGAATTTACGTTTGCGCCGAGGTAGACAAACAAACTCCTTAACTACCTCGAAATTGTAGCTGTCAATTGTTATATTTTGTCCCAGGTGGTGAGCGACGGATCGGTTTTTGCTTGACCGCATGTATTTCGTTTTGTCCTCATTAATCTTAAGGCCAATTCGTTTCGCCTGTTCTTCAATCGCCGTGAATGCTTCCACAATGCCACGGTGAGAACACGCGATGATGTCGATATCATCTGCGTATCCTAGCAGCTGGATGGACTTGTAAAAGATAGTGCCAGAGACAGAGCATTGAATGTACAATGTTTTAAAGCTCTACCTTTAAGCTCATGTACTGAAGCATAACGTCTGCAGAGCTGCACTCCAAAGAAGGGCGAGAGCTGCAAGATTTACTAAAAACATGGGAAGAGTACAAGTTTCTCAGAGAAAAGAAAAAGATCAAGATAAGCGGTTGATCAAAGAGATGGGGCGATTTTAGTAAAGTTGTGGCCGCATTTCGAGAGTTTCTATTCTCTGGCTGTGAACAACCAACTTGTTTCAAATTTCTCTTTTCTTTTTTTTGCGTTATCTAAAAACTTTAATATAAAAACATCATAAAAAATATTAATAAAACGACTTTTATATCGATTTTTCATAGTATTTTTGTTTATTCAAACGTATAACTTAAATAACTTGTGTCGTTGACGTTAAACATAACAATCATTTAAACAATGAAGTGCGATCTGTGCAATAATAAAATCGATCGATCGGAGCTTTTGGTTCAGTGCGCAGTGTGTGATAAAAACTACCATGGTAAATGCGTAAACTTAAATAGGGTGGACATTGATTATTTGAAAAAAAATAAGCAGAACTATCGTTGTGATACCTGCACTAATTCGCGAAGAAAATCTATTCGCATGGATCAAAGTCCAATTCACCCCACCAACAACAATGCACCATTGAACACCTTAAATACACTCCAACCATTGGCAACCGATGCAACCACAGATAATAAATCGCCTTCCCCTTTCTCTGTGCAATTGTCAACAACAACAACAACATTTAATGATTTAAACACTGTTGAAACGTCATCCTCGGGTGTTGTCACTCTTTCAACTTTATATGGCGAAATTTTAAAACTGCAGAAACTAAATATGGATGCACTTGCTAAAATTAAAGTGTTGGAAGAACAAAGTATTACTTTCTCATCAAAAATTGAAAAATTGGAAGCAAGGATTTCTTTTCTTGAAAGTAAACAACTCAGTCCAAGTACACCGACGACCTCAAACGCCCAAGATGACGTCAATTTAGAACAACAAATACAATTAATTAAAATTGATGCGACAAAAAATGGTATTGGTGTTGCCAATGTACATAACACAATTCATAATAATAATAATAGTACTAATAGTAGTAAGCAACACAAACGTATTTTCGGTTCTTCTGCGGAGATAGCTGCTGTTGATGGCCTAAAAACAGTTCCGAATTTACGTTTCCTCCATCTGTCTCGCTTCGATAAAAGCGTTTGTGAGAACAGTGTTATTGAATTTGTCGCAAAGAAATCTAAACTTCCAAAGGACCTTTTACTTTGTCATAAGCTAATTAAAAAAGATGCCGACATTTCAACTTTTCGTTTCATTAACTTCAAACTGGGTCTTCCCGCTGTGGCATATGATACGGTTTTCAATTCAAGTTTCTGGCCGCTAGGAGTTCAGATCAAGCCGTTTGTTTCCCGTCCAAAAAACGAAAACGGAACAACTCAACCAGTGGTAATATAAATTCCAATACTGTAAACTGCTCGAATTCAAATTCATTTCATGTATATTATCAGAATGTTAGTGGTATCAGAACCAAATTAGATTCCCTTCGTTTAGGGCTTATTAATGAAATGTTTGACTGTGTAGTTTTGAGTGAAACTTGGTTCAATGAAAGTATTTTTAATTCAGAATTTGTTAATCTTGGAAATTATTTAATTTTTAGAAAGGATAGATGTATTTTAACGTCCGGAATGGAGCGGGGAGGTGGTATTTTAATTGCCGTCCGATCATGTTTTTGTTGTACCGTAATAAATTTACTTTCTGATACATTACCGTCTTGCTCCAATTGGGATGTTGATCAGTTAATTATTAAAATACATTTTCCGAATAAAACCAATCTATTTGTCATCGGTAGTTATATTCCTCCCAGGAGTCACATTGACTTGTATAATTTACACCTTCAAAACTGTGCCCAGATTTTCGAAAATTTGTCGGATTCGGAACATGTATTTTTTGTAGGTGATTTAAATTTAAGTAATCTTCAATGGATATTTGATTTTGATGAGCAATGTCATATTCCAATGAATATAAAAACGGATACCGAAGCATTGGTGACCGACTTTTTTAGCCAATTCAATCTGAGACAGTGCAATAATATTTCGAATGATCTTGATCGTGTTCTCGATCTCGTTTTTGCTGATAATGAGTATGATATAATCCTTGAAAAGTCTACGTCACCAATGTTTCGAAACTCCATTCATCATTGCGGTATTTACGCCGAGCTTAGATTTTTCTCCTACTCCAATACATGTAAGCTTAGTAAAAAGTTTGAATTCGAATATAATTTTAATCGTGCCAATTTCGGGCAATTAAATAATTACTTAAACAGTCAAGCATGGTTGGACATATTAACACCCACAGACCTAGAACAAGCATATGGTTCATTCTGTTCTATTCTTAAGCATGGCATCGAAATATTTGTTCCAAAAAAACGAGTAGTTAGAAATTCTAACCCGGTTTGGTTTAATAAAAAACTATCCAATTTAAAAAACCAAAAGAATAAAGCATTCAAAAAATACCGAAATAATCCTAATAATCCTGACCTCTATTTCGAATATCTAACCATTCAAAAACAGTTCGATTATCTTAATCGCTTCCTATACCGCCAGTATATTCTTACAGTACAAAGTGACTTAAAACATAATAGCAATAAATTCTGGAGGTTTATAAATTCGAGAAGAAAATCGAACAATGTTCCTAATTCCATGGTGTATTCTGGTACTATTTCAGGTGATATGTCGACTACTTGTTCAATGTTTGCTGAATACTTCAAATCAGTGTATTCTTATAATTGTCCCGATGCTGAAATACCGCGTATTCCAGAATTGTTCCAAATTGGGTCTTTAGAAATAGACTCATCTGAAGTTTTTAAATCCCTTTCTCAAATTGATAGTTCCAAATCCACTGGCCCTGATGGTTTTTCTCCTTGCTTACTAAAAAATTGTGCACAATCGCTAACACAACCATTAACAATTATATTTAATCTGTCACTTAGCAAAGGTCTTTTCTTAAACGATTGGAAAATCTCTTTTATATCACCCATCTTCAAAACGGGCTCCAAGCTCGAGGTAAAAAATTATAGGCCGATTAGTAAGCTTTCCTGTATTCCCAAATTGTTTGAGGGAATAGTCTATCGTAAATTATATTTTTTGGTTTCTAGACACATAACACCTTTTCAACACGGTTTTGTGTCAGGTAGATCGACCACCACTAATCTTTCCATCCTCATTAATCATTTGACTAAGAACCTTGAGAGCAATTGTCAAACAGACATTATTTACACTGACTTCTCTAAAGCTTTTGATAGGATAAATCACGAGGTCCTACTATCAAAGTTGTCTTCTTTGGGATTTCACTCCAATCTTTTGGTTTGGTTGGCTTCTTATCTAACAGGCAGGACACAATTGGTAAAAATTAATTATCATTTATCCAGTCCTTTCTCCGTGCCATCAGGTGTTCCACAAGGCAGCCACTTAGGTCCACTGCTATTTCTCCTATTTATTAATGATCTTCCCTCTATTTTTAAATCATCGCAATGCCTTCTCTATGCAGATGATCTCAAGATCTATAGGAAAGTTGCATCCATCTCAGATTGTTTGCTATTGTACGAGGATCTCACACGCTTGTCCCATTGGTGCGAGCAATATTCCCTACAGCTAAATGTTTCTAAATGTTTTGTATTTTCTTGTTTTCGAGCAAACAATCCGATACAATTTAGTTACGACCTGAACGGTGTTCAACTAATAAGGGTTGCACAAATAAAAGATCTGGGAGTAATACTAGATTCTAAATTAAAATTCACGTTTCACGTAGATTATGTTACGACAAAGGCTAATCTAATGCTAGGCTTTATTAAGCGAAATACCAAAGATTTCACTGATACATTGGCTTTAAAAAGTTTGTTCTACGCTTTAGTTAGATCGTCACTCGAATATTGTTGTATTGTCTGGAACCCTTTCTACAATAACGCAGTGGAAAGGATTGAAAAAATTCAACGTAAGTTTACCAGATACTTATTTTTTAAACTAAGATGGAACATTGATACCCCATCCTATAGAACAAGATGCCTTTTGTTTAATCTTATTCCTCTTCATCAGCGTCGTAGATATTTTTCACTCATGTTCGTTCGTGATATTTTAGCTTTCCACGTTGATTGCTCTTATCTTTTAAGTATGATGAAGTTATATGTCCAACCAGCCCATACTCGAAATCGTTTACTATTTAAAATCGATTTTCATCGTACAAACTATGGCAATAATGAGCCATTAACGCGATGTACTCGTGAAGCCAACTTAGCTTGCAATGTTTTGGACTTTTTTGATAATTGTACTAGAGAAATATTCAAAAGACGTATTGTAATGTATTTATTAAACTTAAGTAGTTAATATATCCTTACTGTTATTTTATTAAAGCTATGAAATATTGTTATTTAGTCTGTAAGAGAAGAACTCTGATTGATGTAAATAAATAAATAAATAAATAAATTTCCGCTCAGCCATTCAGGACACGCAGCTGAGACCACCTTAGACTACCTACCACCCCGGACAAGAAACCCGTGGTATGATGGCGAGTGTGAACAGAAAAAGGTAGCAACCGACGAGGCGTACCAAAATGCGCTGCAGCGAAAAACCAGGGCATTGCGAGAGGAGCACCGAGCCAGAAGACGAGGAGAGGAGAAAAAACTCCTGCGGTTAAAGAAAAGAATCGTCGTGGCCTCCCAGTTCAAGGATTCTGAGGAGTCTAGGGACAAGCATAAAATAAGAAAGCTAAAAGCATGCAGGAGGCTTCAAGAAAGGCACTCAGTCTACTCGATATTTCGAGGGTAATCTTGTCACCGAACCGCAGGGAATAATGGATGTATTTAAGCAGCATTTCCAGCAGCTGCTTAATGTGCATGACCAAGAAAGAATGGTAGGGACTGAGGAAATCCCAACGCCAGCCGCTGAAGTAGTCCTTCCACCCAGCATCGAAGAAGTCGGCAAAGCAGGCTCAGATGGCTTGCCTGTCCAGCGTACCGTGTGAACGTCTAAAGCCCTTTTGTACCGTACTAATCGGCATCTACCAGTTAGCTTCCGACACCATCTCTTAATCGATTTGGTGCTAGAGCATATAGTGCGACGGGGGGGCGTCAACAGGGAAGGCACTATCTTCTACAAGTCTGTCCAGTTGCTAGGATACGTGAATATCATCGCGCGGTCCCAGCGTGATTTTGTAGACGGTTTCACGACGATGGAAGGAAGGCGAAACAAGTTGGTCGCTCAAAATATAACGGTCGACAGCTATAATTTCGAGGTGATGAAGGTGTTCACATACCTCAGGGCAAACGTAAACTCCACAAACGACACCACAGTGGAGATCCGACATAGAATCGCCCTTGGCAACCGCTACTACTTCGGTTTGTCCAAACAACTTGGGTCAAAACTCCTTACTAGAAGAACCAAAGTCATGCTTTACAAAACGCTTATACTGCCAGTCTTGCTGTACGCAGCCGAAAGCTGGACGATAAGCAGGACGGCGGAGCTAATGTTGGGTTCTTTCGAAAGAAAAATTCTGCGTCGGATATTTGGTCCTGTCTGTGACTAAGGTAAATGGAGGACCCAACCGCGAACTCCACGAGCTGTAGAAAGATGTGGATATAGTCCGGGAGCAAAGATCCGTCGACTACATTGGCTCGGCCACATCGAGTGCATGAATACCAACGCTCCAGCTAAGAGGGTCTTCTACTCCGAGCCTCCTGGTTCGAGAAGAAAAGGAAGACCGAACTTCCAGTATAAAGACCAAGTAATCGCGGATATGAGACAACTTGTCAAGGATGAAAGGCAGCTTTAGCTCAGGCTCAGATCCTCCATGGATTGCTGGCCTGACAAGTACGACTTTTTCTTGTTAGGTTTCCTGAAGTAGCAGGTCTACGCTGATGTACATATACGCCAGAGTCATGTAAAATTGAACATTCCGGATGCGCGCTATCCGGAGAAACCGCGGCGGACATTTGGACAATGTTATATCCGATACGTAATAGCATCGATAGACCTTTCAAACGAATGAAAAATGTCAATGTTACCTCACATACACTTCGAAGCGCTTATTAAAAGACCCGGTACAAAAGGTGAAAGGAAAAGGAAGCCTTCTGGATCGCACCTAAATGTACTTAATAAACGTCTTGAGAAAATTGACGAGTCAAGTATCTACGAACCACACTGACTGTCAAAAGTGAGCACAAAGATAGAAATAAATGAAAGAATTGTTCGTACAAAAACAACAGAATTAGTTGCATAGTCCTTACCTCGTTTTGTTTAGCAGATGTTTCTAAAAAGGCGGCTTTCCACGAATCAGCTAGCTTCTTACCCTCATCGGTTGACACAGCTCGCTCCTGATGCAAATCGGTTTTGTTTCCAACTAAGACAACAGGTACACTGCAATAAATCCATCAATAAATCAACTGTAGCCAATATCCATAAGATGGTAAACGTACTGTGCTTTTCCCATAACATCTAATAGTTTTTCATAAATTATTTGAATAACTTCGAATGACTTCTGGCTTGTTATCGAATATACAAGCACGTAGCCGTGGAAGTCCATACTATACTGGGGTGGGAATATACTGTATTCATCCTGCCCAGCTGTGTCAACTAGTTTCACGCCATAATCTTGATGATCCACTCGCGTGATTTTTGTAAACGCTGTGAAATATAATTTGAATGCACATTTACTAAGGGTTCATTGCAATAAGGTATGGAAAAGGAAAATATTTATTTTGAGTCGGATATTGCGGCGGCATGGTGCCATTCAAGCATCTGAACTGCGCCCCTAACTCTGATTAGAAATGGTTTAGCGCCTGTCATCTACATTTCTAGATCGTAGTGGTAAAGAATCGTGGAAATACCTTTATCAGTTGCGATTTTGTGTGTATGCAAGAAGCGGATTCCAAAGCTGTGACATAAGCAACTCTTACGCAGCAAATTAGATAGTTATAAACGACAATACAATGCCATGTCGTCGGGAATTCAGTTGTAAATTGATAGTCCAAACGGCATACGGCAAAGTACACATGAAATATCTACGACACGTCGTGTCCAAAGTCCATAAATTGGTTGGTCTTATGCAGCGGGTGAAAACAGAAAAGGGGTAATCATAAATATCAGGAGTTTAAATGGCGCATGGTGACCACACAGGCATTTTTCTGTTGCAAAAATCAATAGATTGTTCTGTTCAGGGCACTTCCTGGCATAAATTAACAGGCAAAGGTGTGGTTCAAGGCACGTGGCTGTTATTTCGAATTAGACCCCAACCAGGTCAATCGCTGGCGCCAATTTTATTCAGCCACGTGTTGCTTAAATGAAACCTACATACGTCCTTGGGTTCGTCCTGCGCTTCCTGAAAGCACATTGCATATATAGAACATGAAACCGGCATTACAGCTGGACTGTTGGGTCTTCGCCAGTATGGAGAACGAGAATTATATAAGTTATCTAGAGACTTAAACCGCTTTAACCATATGCATTACTGTGTGCAGAGCAAAGTCCTTACTTCATGGTAACATTGTAGTTGAGTGTAAATAGAGCATTTTGTTGGAAACCTATTGTTAAGACCATTCAACAAGATAGACTAGGT
The DNA here is from genome assembly GCA_951905685.1 of Eumerus sabulonum. Taxonomy (NCBI): domain Eukaryota; kingdom Metazoa; phylum Arthropoda; class Insecta; order Diptera; family Syrphidae; genus Eumerus; species Eumerus sabulonum. Next base: position 17,753,928 of record OX645060.1, read on the forward strand.
TCCAGGCACCCGGCGACTTTTGCCTTCTTGATAACCAAGGGGTGGGCCATCTATTGTTTTTTTTAAATCAGCTGACAGCTGTTTCCCGCTCGAAATCTTCACAGAAAGTCAGTATCACACCTCTTACTTACTTACTTATCAGGCCAGCGATCCATGGAGGATCTGAGCCTGAGCTATAGCTGCCTTCCATCCTTGACGGTCCCGGGCACGCTGCTTCCAGTTATCAAGACCAAGATGTCTTACATCCGCGATTACTTGGTCTTTATACCGGAGGTTCAGTCTTCCTCTTCTTCTCGAACCAGGAGGCTCGGAGTCGAAGACCCTCTTAGCTGGAGCGTTGATGTCCATGCGCTCGATGTGGCCGAGCCAGTGTAGTCGACGAATCCTTGCCTTCCGGACTACATCCACATCTTGGTACAGCTCGTAGAGTTCGCGGTTATGTCTTCTTCTCCATTCACCTTCTTCACAGACAGGACCAAATATCCGGCGCAGAATTTTTCTTTCGAAAGAACCCAAAATCAGCTCCGCTGTCCTGCTTATCGTCCAGCTTTCGGCTCCGTACAGTAAGACTGGCAGAATGAGCGTTTTGTAAAGCATGACTTTGGTCTTTCGAGTGAGGAGTTTTGACCCCAGTTGTTTGGACAAGCCGAAGTAGCAGCGGTTGCCAAGGGCGATTCTACGCCGGATCTCCACTGTGGTGTCATTTGTGGAGTTTACGTTTGCCCCGAGGTAGACAAACTCCTTAACTACCTCGAAATTGTAGCTGTCAATTGTTATGTTTTGTCCCAGGTGGTGAGCGACGGATTGGTTTTTGCTTGACAGCATGTATTTCGTTTTGTCCTCATTGATCTTAAGACCAATTCGTTTCGCCTGTTCTTCAATCGCCGTGAATGCTTCCACAATGCCACGGCGAGAACACGCGATGATGTCGATATCATCCGCGTATTCTAGCAGCTGGATGGACTTGTAGAAGATAGTGCCTTCCCTGTTGACGCCTGCCCGTCGCACTATCTGCTCCAGCACCAGGTTGAAGAAGTCACATGACAGAGCATCTCCCTGCCGAAATCCGGTGCATGTTTCGAATGGTTCCGAGGTCCTAGAACCGAGTTGCACGGTGCATCGCGTGTTTTTAGCGTGGCGCGACACAACTGGATTAGTTTCACCGGGATCCCGAATTCGGCCATCGCACCAAACAGTTCTTCACGATGAATGCTGTCGTATGCGGCTTTGAAATCGATGAAAAGATGGTGTGTATCGATTCGAAACTCGTTGGTCTTTTCCAGGATTTGTCGAAGTGTGAAAATTTGGTCTATAGTTGATTTGCCGGGCCGGAAGCCGCACTGGTATCTGCCGATTAGTGCAGTGCAAAATGGTTTTAGACGTTCACACAATACGCTGGACAGGATCTTGTATGCGACATTGAGCAGGGATATACCTCTATACTTCTTGCAAGAGGTAGGATCGCCTTTTTTGTGGATGGGGCATATAGAGCTGGTATTCCAGTCGTCGGGCATGTTTTCATCTTCCCAAATTCTGCAGATGATCTGGTGCATGCTCCCTACCAGAACATCGCCGCCAGCCTTGAAGAGCTCTGATGGCAAGCCATCAAGTTGACACACAGTCTCCGCGTGGCCTCCCCTGGATAGCTATACTGGCACCCGCTAGGTTGTGAACCAATGTGTGCAGCGACCCGACCCCTTGTTCTTGGGGAAAGAGGAACCTGGCCCTCTAGGTTGGGGGTTGCGCTTAGGGTTAACATCCCTATCGCGTAAAACAAAAACTTGTTCAGAAATAACCAATAGCCTCGAATACGGACGGATTACATGTTGGCGACCCCCGCAAACGTCAAAAAGGAAACGAATTTCGGATCTGCACCTGGAACGTTAGGTCCCTCAACAGAACAGGTGCAGCCGAACAACTGGTCAACTCTTTGGACTGCTATAAGGCAGACATTACCGCGTTCCAAGAAGTGCGATGGGATGGGCCAGGCAAAAAGCGGATTAAAAACTGTGATATATACTACGGAAACTGCTACGCTTATTCGGATGCGGATTCCAGTATGTAAGCGAACGCTTCATAACTATCCGCATCAAGACCTATCTCGGCAATATAAGCTTACTATGTGTCCACGCCCCCACAGAGGAGAAAGATGACCGACATAAAGACGACTTCTATGATCTCCTAGGCGGAACGTATGCGCAATGTCCCAGCTATGACTCCAAAGCTGAGTAAGGAAGCTATCTTTGAACGGGACATTGGTAAGCACAGCCTACACAACACCACGTCAGAAAACGGACTAAGACTAGTGGATTTTATGGCGGGACATAACCTGGTAGTAGCAAGTACACGATTCCCACACCTCAACATCCATAAGGGGACCTGGCGGTCTTTCGATCAATCGACAACCAACCAAATTGATCATATTGCGATCGACGGCAGACACTCGTCCATCATCCTAGATGTCCGAACCTTTCGAGGAGCTAACATCGACTCGGATCATTACCTTGTTGCAGCCAAGGTACGGATGCGAATTTTTCGGAATCAACGGAGTCGAGTAAGAACACCAACATTTAACGTCGGAAAGCTGCAATCGCAGGAGACCGCCAGGAACTTCGACGATCAAGTCTCCCTCAAGCTCTGCCATCTGCAAAAACCATAGAACAGCAATGTAGCCGTTGTCAAAACGCCATTAAAGAGGCCGCCTCAGATGTTCGGATCCACCACCGTCGAGAAACCCCTGGTTTGATGATGAGTGCAAATTAATTTATTTATACAACTTGTTAACTTTAAAAAAAAAAAACTAAACTTTATTGTGTAGCTTAACTTAATTTTATTATTTATGTTGCGGAGTTCCATCTGCGTTTGCCAAGAGCTTAGTCAGGAAACCGTGTAGAGCTGACGGGTGTGGATCAGGAACTACTTGTGTCTTGGTCGGGTGACTGGTGCTGATGAACTGAATGTTGCTCGCTGAAGAACTTATTCGTGAGCACTCTGACGCTGATGGAATAAAACTCAACTACAGATTAACATTATGTGCCATATATAGTATGTGCTGTTCTTTGACAGCGTCCCTTTGATGGACTTTGAACTTATCACATAAATTATTTTTGCTGGACCTTGGACTTCCAATACAGATCACGAAGAATATGCCGACGCAGCTGCAACCACTTGACTTCGACTAAAAGCATTTTGCCATTAAGTCGCAGCTGTGTCAACAATTATCGTTCGCGTCTATTGGTTTCCCCACAATTATACATGTATGTTGCATATGATTTGACCGCAGCTTGTTTACATTGCTTACGGATCAAACCAATGCTTTATGATATTAACTTGCAGACAGGCCCATGTAGAGAAACAGAATGCATACATGGCCACATTACATCGACGGACGAGGGCTGCCCGCGAGCTCTATGAACAGAAAAGGAAGGAGAAGCATGCGCTTCTGAGAAGGAAAAAGAAGAAGCACGAGAAGCGCGAGATCGAGGAGATGGAGAGATGTTACGACAGGAACGACGTTCGAAAATTTTACCAGAAAGTAAAACGAACATGCCAAGGCTATAAGGCCAGAGCAGAAGCCTGCAGGGATGAGCCGGACAACTAGTAGTAGAGTCACAGTCGATGCTGAGATTGTGGAAGGACCACTTCTGCAGACTGTATAACGGCGATGATAGTCAAAATGCCGCCGTCAGGCAGAGCGAACCATTAACAATGGACGAAGACGAAGGAGAATCCCGTCCACCCGACCTAGACGATGTTAAGATAGCAATATCGAAACTTAAGTCTTATAAGCTGCTGGAGCAGACGGACTCCCCGCGGAGCTGTTTAAAGCAGCTGGCGATGAGCTGGTTAGGAACATGCACCAACCCATCTGCAAGATATGGTCGGAAGAACGCATGCCCGATGAATGGAATCTCAGTATCGTTTGCCCGGTCCATAAGAAAGGCGACCCATATGACTGCGCCAATTACAGAGGGGTAAGCCTCCTGAACATCGCGTACAAGATCCTCTCTGCCGTACTGTGTAAGTACCTGAAACCGTTCGTGGACAATCTGATAGGTTCCTACCAGTGTGGTTTCAGGCCAGGAAAATCCACGATAGACCAAATATTTGCACTACGGCAGATCTCGGAGAAGACCCATGAATTCCAGGTCGACACGCACCATCTTTTCATCGATTTCAAGGCCACGTATGACAGCGTGTATAGAGATGAGCTATACAAAGCCATGTCTAGTTTTAACATCCCTGACAAACTCGTCTGCCTGTGCAGGATGACAATGGAAATTCTCGCTGCTCCATTAAGGTCGGAGGTGAACTAACCGACCCCTTTGATGTTAAAAAAGGTTTTAGACAGGGTGACGCACTGTCATGTGATTTCTTCAACATTATTCTTGAAAAGATCGTGCGGGACTCTGCGGCCAATACAAGAGGTACGATCTACTTCGAGCCCACACAATTGCTTGCCTACGCAGATGACATTGACGTTATTGGACGAACAAAGCGAGACGTCAATGAGGCGTTCACAAGCATTGAAGCAGAAGCGGCGAAAGTGGGTCTAAGGGTAAATGGGAACAAGACCAAATATAAGCTGTCATCCAAGAAAGACGCGTCTTGGTCAGAACGTCACCTTCGGCAGCTATATTTTTGAAGTAGTCAAGGACTTCGTCTACCTTGGCTCGGTAGTGACAAGCAGCAACGACACCAGCGCTGAGATAAAACGCAGAATAACTCTTGCCAACCGCTACTACTTCGGGCTCAAGAGGCCATTGAGTAGTAGAGCCCTTTCTCTGCAAAACCTTAATCATCCCGGTCCTCCTCTACGGCGCTGAGGCTTGGACGTTACCAAAAGCGGATGAAGAGGCTCTTGGACGTTTCGAGAGGAAAATTCTGCGTGCAATCTTTGGTCCCGTTTGTGTAAACGGAGAGTGGAGGAGGAGATTCAACCAAGAACTGTACGGGCTGTACAGCGACATCGGAATGGTTAGACGTCTTCGGATCCAACGTCTAAGATGGCTAGGCCATGTAGAGCGAATGGACATCAACGCTCCGGCCCAAAGAGTCTTCGATACCAACCCCGAGGGACGCCGCAGCAGAGGACGACCGCATTTAAGGTGGCGCGCACAGGTTGAAAGGGACCTCAACCAACTGGGCGTGCGGTACTGGAAGCGGCTGGCCAAAGATCGGGCCGGCTGGAGAGGCTTATTGGTTGAGACCCTGGTTCACCCCGAACTGTAGCGCCATCAAAGTAAGTTTGTTCTTACTAATCAAGCCATAATGCATGAAGAAAAAATATAATTTCGTTCATTTCATTGCATTTTTAAAAATAAACTTGTATGTGGCCCACCTTGTACTTTGTTTCATTTAACTTTAAAGATAGGAAGAGCTTAATGAAAGACCATGTATGACGGACCAAACAATCTGCACATGTGTTCCTAACCATCACCACTTCCCATGTTCATAACAGATCTTGTGCCTGTTCCCATCTTACATTCACATTCTAATTATCATTGATGACAAAACCAAATAATCACCGGAGCTAGCCTAATCGATGTACTATATACGCACAAAAGTCAAGAGCGAGAGCACATTGGCCCTTGAAATATCAAAACAAACCGAACTGACTTCCTAGTTAGAATCCAATTTGTTTACAAACAAACTCTTTACATGGAACACATCTGGCCTGAACCATGAGCCATGAACCAATGTGTTGCCACAAAATCTACCAAATTCCCCCCCAATTAGTTGGAATGCTAACCACACACACTGTCTTACTCGTCGACACGTAAATACATACACATATGATGGCCAACACACTCGGTTCGACTAACTATTTTGCGCAGTACTATTTAACTGCGTGATAGCGTCTTTCATTCACGAGCACAACGCCAATTTACACCTTTTCCACGTCCCCCGTGACAGAAGCCAACCAGTACCGATCAATGAATCCAACAAACGTACCATCATCAAATGCTTCCCGACTCGAAATCGTTGCAAAAAGAAGACAATGAAAATGAAAAATACTTACTATTCTCGATCGTGGGGTCGTAGGAGTCAACGAATTGTCCTTCAACAAATTGAATGCTCAGCGATGATTTACCTATACACCATTCATCCAGTCGTCATCATTGTCGTTTCGCGTCATGTAGTCATGTTGCCAAAGAAAAAAAGGAAACACAAACGACAAATATGTAGTTACCAATTGAATAAGACCTACACTACTCCCCCTCTGCCGAGGAGGATGAAAGAGCAATTGAATGACCTTACCAACTGATCGATATCCCATGATTGCGATATTCCTCTCCTTTGGTGGCATTGTTGTTCTGTATTATGTCGAGCTCAGGTGGCGACCAAAATAAATCCTCGAAAACCCAAAAAGCTTGTCAAGAATTCACACACTGCTTCCACTGAATCACACACTGCGAACCGGATACTCCTCTCGAGACTTCTCTTCTTTTCGTGTCTGTTCGACTTTTTTCTTTCGTTCTAATCACAGCACTAAAGTACGATTGCGGATTGTGGTGTCTCCAACTGGTCTCCAAGCTCTTCAGGCACAACAAATATGCTCGGAATTAGTTACGTTCCTAGTGTATAGTATTCGCGAGTTTTATGATCAAGTATTTCAGTTGGAATTGAACCGTAAAACCTCACCTTTTCACTAACTTTGGGAATATTTTCGTTTTTTTTTTTTTCACTTCTTTCCCACTCGTTTTCGTGTTTTAGTTTGAAGTTCTTTGCCTTTTTTGAATCGCGTGGTGTTCTCTCTTTCTGGTCGATGGTGAAACAGATGAGTGCGAATTCAGGGCAAATTGTTTGACGATGAAATGTCAAAGATACATGCGGTAGAGGGAGACAGATGGTAGAGGTGATGCGAATGGTCGAAAGTGTTTGGAAAGTTATAGTTGTCGTCTGGAGTGCGATGATGAGTTCCGGGTAGAAATGTCAGATTTGCCACCAGAAAGAGGTTATTTTCAAAAATTGCAATTAAATTGGATTTGGATTTTGTTGCTAACCAATAGCATGAGGCACTGTGACCTTTATAGATCTGGTGTGCCTACTAGCCAATTAGATGAAAAGTTTCTTCTTACTTACTTACGTGGCGCTATAGTCCGTGGTGAACCTGGGCCTCAACCAACAAACATCTTCGGGTGGCACGGTCTTTGGCCCACTGTTTACAGCGCCACACGCCCAGTTTGTTAAGGTCTCCTTCCACCTGCCGTCTTTTCTGGTGCGCCTTCTTTCCGGGGTGGATTCGAAGATTCTTCGGGTCGGTGCTGTATTTTCCATGCGCTCTACATGGCCTAGCCACCTTAGACGCTTAATTCTTAGACGTCGTACCAGGCCGATGTCGCTGTACAACCCGTACAGTTCTTCATCCAATCTTCTCCTCCATACTCCGTTTGAACAAACGGGACCGTAGATAGATCGCAGAATTTTCCTTTCGAAACGACCAAGGGCACCTTCATCCGCTTTTGTTAAGGAGGACTGCGCCGTTAAGGAGGACTGGGATAATCGAGGTCTTATATAGAGCCACCTTGGTTTAACAGCGGTTGGCAAGAGTGACTCTACGTTTTGTCTCAGCGCTGGTGTTGTTGTCGCCAGTCATCACTGAGCCAAGGTATACAAATTCCTTGACCGGTTCGAAGTTATATCCGCCCATGGTGACGTTCTGGCCAATACGTCGGTGTTGTCCGTCTCATTTTGATGAAAACAGATATTGGGTTTTGACCTCATTAACCTTAAGACCCATCTTAGCCGCTTCTACCTCAATGCTTACAAAGGCGTCATTGAACGTCTCGTTGTGTCCGTCCAATCACGTCAATGTCGCCGGTGTACGCAAGCAATTGCGTAGACTTAAAATATATCGAACTTCTTGTGTTGGTCAGCGACTCTTGCACGATCTTTTCAAGCACGTTGTTGAAAAGTTTGCATGACTAAATCTAAATCCTTTTTTAACATCAAAGGTCTCAGTTTGCTCATTACCGACCTTAATGGAGCAGAGAGAATTCTCCACTGTCATCCTGCACAATCAGACGAGTTTGGAAGGCATGTTTAAATTAGACAAGGCTTCATATAGGTTGTCTCTATACACGTTGTCATGGGCTCGGACATACAGGGTAAAGTTGTTGATCGCTCTCAACCTGGCGAGATGCCAGCATTGACCCCTTTTAAATGTCCGGGTTAAGTTGACATACGGCCTCCTCGCGGCGCCCTCTGGATAGCCTCTTCAACAACCGTTGGGAGGTGAACAAACGTATGCAGCGACAAAACCCCGACCAGAATGGCGGTTGTGCGGCGGGCTAACAATCCGCCCACGTAAAAAACCTAAAAGTTATGAATGAGCAAGATGCCTCGGATACACGGACGGATACTCGACGACGACATCGCACGAAAAAGGAACACGATTTGCGAGTATGCTCCTGGAATGTCAGAACCCTGTACACTCCCGGAGCTGCTCATAAACTAGAAGGAATCCTCACGCAGTACAAGGCGGATATTACTGCGGTCCAGGAAATACGCTGGATAGGAAACGGTATGATTAGGAAGAAAAATTGCGACATTTATTACAGCTGTCACAAAAGGTTGCACTTACTGGGATGCGGATTTGTCGTGGGAAAGCGGTTAAGGTCGAAGGTCATCGACTTTAAACCTATAAGTGATCGCCTGGCTGTGATCCGCATCAGAGGCAGATTTTATAACATCAGCCTTATATGTGCACACGCCCCTACCGACGAGGCTGAAGACCCTATCAAGGAGGACTTCTATGACCTCCTGGACAACGCCTACGGAGCTTGTGCGGAGTACGATGTTAAAATCGTACTCGGGGACTTCAACGCCAAAATCGGTGAGGAGAACACCCTTGACGGAGTGATCGGAAAGCACAGCCTCCACGATACAACAACAGATAACGGCTTCCGACTCACGGACTTTGCGACAGCTCGTAATACGGTGATAAGTAGCACAAGATTCCCTCGCAAGCGAATCCACAAAGCAACCTGGCGATCTCCGGACGGTCGAACCGCCAACCAAATCGACCATGTGCTCATTGATGCAAGGCACTCGTCAAACATCCTGGATGTGCGAACTTTCAGAGGGGCAGATCCCTTGGACAACGCCTAAAGGGCTTGTCCGGAGTACGAAGTTAAAATCGTATTCGGGGACTTCAGTGCGAAAATCGGTAAGGGGAACACCTTTGGTGGAGTGCTCGGAAAGCACAGCCTTAACGATACATAACGGATAACGGCTTCCGACTCACTGACTTTGCGACAGCTCGTAATCCCGCAAGCGTATCCACACAACAACCTGGCGATCTCCGCTAATCAAATTGACCATGTGCTCATTGACGCAAGACACTCGTCAAACAACCTGGATGTGCGATGTCCAATCTCAAAAAGCTGCACTAGCCCACCATGAGAAGGTTCGACATGCATACATAGAGAACAAACATCAAAAATTTATGGCTATATTGCCGCTTAGCCATTCAGGAAGCAGCCGAGACTACCTCAGGCTAACCACCACCGACAAGAAACGCGTGGTATGATGGCGAATGTGAACAGAAAAAGGGAGCAACCGACGAGGCGTGCCAAAAGGCGCAGCAGCGAAAAACCAGCACAGCGCGAGAAGAGTATCAAGCCAGAAGAAGGGGGGAGAAAAAACAGGAGCAGTGTCTTGCTGCGTATAAGGAGAACAATCTTCGCGGTCTCCTCGCTCAAGGAAATAGAGGGGTGTAGGGACAAGGGTAAAATATGGGCTTTGCCTTGCAGGAGGCTTCAAGAAAGGCAACCAGGCTCTTCGAAATATCGAGGGTAATCTTGTCATCGACCCGCAGGAAAGAGTGGATGTACTTAAACAGCATTTCCAGTAGCTGTTGTGGTACGGATTGAGGAAATCCCAACTCCAGCCATTGAAGTAGTCTTCAAAGCGAGCATCGAAGAAGTCGGCACAGCTATTCAAAAGCTGGAGAAAAACAAGGCCGCAGGCTCAGATGGCTTGCATGCAGCGTGCCCGGGAACGTCAAGGATGGAAGGCAGCAATAGCTCAGGCTCTGATCCTCTTAAATTGCCGGCCTGATATAGTCAAAAGTCAAATACATGATGGACAGGGACAAATGTGGTGATATGCTAAGAAGATTCGGAACCGTGACAGACGCGTGAGTATAGCGTCCTAAACTCGTTTTTTTTTTCTTGATAATCGCTTGCCTGTATTTAGGCAGGCTAAATTTCATAGAAATGGATCCATTTCTAATCGACGGAGACCGCAGAGACTTCTGTCCCCCTAACCTCGACGAAGTTAAGAATGCCATATCGAAGCTCAAGTCGGATAAAGCTGCTGGCGCAGACGGACTGTCTGCTGAGCTCTTCAATGCAGCTGGAGATGACCTGGGAGCATGCACCAGCTCATCCGTAAGATATGGTTAGAGGAAAGCATGCCCGAGGAATGGAGTCTCAGCATCGTATGCCCGATCCACAAATAAGGAGACCCCTCTGATTGCGCCAACTATAGAGGAATAAGTCTCCTTAACATCGCCTACAAAATCTTCTCTGCCGTTTTGTGTGAACGCCTGAAGCCTTTTGTAAATAAGCTGATAGGTCCTTATCAGTGCGGATTCAGGCCAGGGAAGTCCACCATCGACCAAATCTTCACACTACGGCTGATCCTGGAAAAAACCAATGAATTTCAAGTCGACACTCACCACCTATTTGTCGACTTCAAAGCCGCATACGACAGCGTAATTAGAGACGAGCTATACAACGGTATGTCTACCTTTGACATACCTGCTAAACTCGTCAGACTATGCAGGATGACTTTGGAGAATGCTCGCTGCTCCATCCGGATCGGTGAACATCCTACCGATAGTTTTGATGTCAAAAAAGGATTTAGGCAGGGCGATGCGCTGTCGTGGGCATGGGCTCGGACATACAGGGTAAAATTGTTGATTTCTCTCAACCTGGGAAGATGCCAGCAACGATCCCTGTTTAAATGCCCGGGTCAAGTTGACATACGGCCTCCTCGCGGCGCCCTCTGGATAGCCTCTTCAACAACCGTTGGGAGGTGAACAAACGTATGCAGCGAAAAAAACCCCGGGCGGGCTAACAATCCGCCTACGTAAAAAAACCTAAAGTTATGAATGAGCAAGATGCCTCGGATACACGGACGGATACTCGACGACGACAACGCACGAAAAAGGAACACGATTTGCGAGTATGCTCCTGGAATGTCAGAACCCTGTACACTCCCGGAGCTGCTCATAAACTAGAAGGAATCCTCACGCAGTACAAGGCGGATATTACTGCGGTCCAGGAAATACGCTGGATAGGAAACGGTATGATCAGGAAGAAAAATTGCGACATTTATTATAGCTGTCACAAAAGGTTTTTTTTTTTTTTTTTTTTTTTTTAGAGACTCGTGCAGGTTCAAGAGTTTTTTTTTTTTTTTTTTTATATTCTCTTATGATGTGTTGACACACACAACCTGAACGGAGTACAGTGGTTGGGGTCGTTGATGTTCGTTCACTACTCTCAGGGGTGGTTGTCCTAGACCTAGATAGGACGAGAGCCGACCACATTCCGCGTTGGTTATAGTCCGTAGTAATTCGTTCAAGCACTTTTAGTATTGCATACGCAGAGGATGAATTTCGTTTGACCATATACTGTGAGTGTTATGCCTGCAGCAGTACGTCTAGTCACTTTCCATTCTCAACAGCGTTGCATACCTTTTGGCGGTATAGAAACTACTTTTTCTTGGCTATGAAGCGAATTTGAACCATAAACCTTCCGCTCGGCGGTCGATGATGTTAACCACTGCACCACGGCCACCCCCGTTGCACTTACTGGGATGCGGATTTGTCGTGGGAAAGCGGTTAAGGTCTAAGGTCATCGACTTTAAACCTGTAAGTGATCGCCTGGCTGTGATCCGCATCAGAGGCAGATTCTATAACATCAGCCTTATATGTGCACACGCCCCTGCCGACGAGGCTGAAGACCCTATCAAGGAGGCCTTCTATGACCTCCTGGACAACGCCTACGGAGCTTATCCGGAGTACGATGTAGAAATCGTGCTCGGGGACTTCAACGCCAAAATCGGAAAGGAAAACACCCTTGGCGGAGTGATCGGAAAGCACAGCCTCCACGATACAACAACAGATAACGGCTTCCGACTCGCTGACTTTGCGACAGCTCGTAATGCGGTGATAAGTAGCACAAGAATCCCTCGCAAGCGAATCCACACAGCAACCTGGCGATCTCCGGACGGTCGAACCGCCAACCAAATCGACCATGTGCTCATTGACGCAAGGCACTCGTCAAACATCCTGGATGTGCGAAGTGCGAACATTCAGAGGTGCAAATGTCGACTCTGACCACTTCCTCGTAGCAGCAAGATTCAGAGCTCGACTGTCCAATGCCAGAAAGCTGCACCAGCCCATCAGGAGGAGGTTCGACATTGGACGCCTGAGCACACCAGAAGATACCAGAGTCCACAGGGAGCAACTGAGCGAAAGGCTCTCCGGTATGCCTACGTCGAGTACAAATGCCAACAATATGTGGCTGCATTGCTGCTCAGCCATTCAGGAAGTAGCCGAGAACAACTTAGGTTACCTACCACCACCGAAAAGAAAACTGTTGTATGATGGCCAGCATGCGCAGAAAAAGTCATACCAAAGGCGCTGCAGCAAAAACTATGGCATCGCGAGAGGAGGAACGAGCCAGATGAGAGGAGGGGAAAAAACTGCTGCGGCTAAAGAAAATATCTTCGCCGCTCACCAGCTCAATGATATCGAGGAGTCTAGTGACATGAAATACGGGCCTTTTATAATAAAGCAAAAAGCCTTGCAGGAGGCTTCAAGAAAGACACCCAGGCTCGAGGATAATCTTGTCACCGACCCGCAGGGAATAGTGAATGTATTTAAGGGAGTGGTAGCGACTGAGAAAATCCCAACTCCAGCCGCTGAAGTAGTCCTCCCACCCAGCTTCGAACAACAGCTCTATTAGCCCCATCCACAAAAAAGGCGATCCTACCTCCTGCAAGAACTCTAGAGGTAAACCCCTGCTCAATGTCGCATTCAGGATCCTGTTCAGCCCACTGTGTGAACGCCTCAAGCCCTTTTGCACCGCACTAATCGGCAGCTACCAGTGCGACTTCCGACCCGGCGAATCGACTGTAGACCAAATATTCACACTTCGACAAATCCTGGAAAAAGACCAACGAGTTTCGAATCGATACTCACCATCTTTTCATTGATTTTAAAGCCGCATTCGACAGCTTTGACCGTTAAGAATTGTTTGATGCGACGGTCGAATTCGGAACCCCAGGAAAACTGTTCCGCCTGTATCGCGCTGCGCTAAAATATACACGATGCACCGTGTATTTCGGAGAGCACCGTGGCGCAGTGGGTAGTGTGTTGGCCTCTGACGCCGATGACTCGGGATCGAATCCCGACACAGCCATGTCATCGAACGTGTTTTTCACGGTGTTTCTCCTCAGCGGGGTTCTGACAAAACCCCCTGTAGTAAAATTGTCATGAAAAGCTTCTCGAAATTCGCCGTTCGGAACCGGCAATAAGCTGTAGGTCCCCTTCACCTATGTGAAAATGAAATCACACACAACATGGGTGATTGAGAGAAGCTCGGCTCAGGTTCTTCATGGACTGTAACGCCAACATACATACATACCGTGTATTTCGGTTCTAGGATATCTGAACCGTTTGAAACATCCACCGGATTTCGGCAAGGAGTTGCGCTGTCGTGTGACTTCTTCAATTCGGTGCTGGAGCAGATAGTACGACAGGCAGGGGTCACCAGGGAGGGCACTATCTTCTACAAGTCCGTCCAGCTGCTAGAATACGGATGATATTGACATCATCGCGCGGTCCCGGCGTGACGTTGTAGAAGCTTTCACGGCGATTGAGGAACAGACGACACGAGTTGGTCTTAAAGTCAACGTGGATATGACAAAGTACATGCTGTCAAGCAAAAATCGATCCGTCGCTCACTACCCTGGACAAAATATATCAATTAACAGTCAATTACAAACGTAAACTCCACAAACGACACCACAGTGGAGATCCGGTATAGAATCGCCCTTGGCAACCGCTGCTTCTTCGGTTTGTCCAAACAACTTGGGTCAAAACTCCTCACTCGAAGAACCAAAGTCATGCTTTACAAAACGGTTATACTGCCAGTCTTGCTGTACAGCGCCGAAAGCTGAATGGATAAGCTGGAGTGCGGAGCTGATTTTGGGTTCTTTCGAAAGTCAAATTCTGCGCCTGATATTTGGTCCTATCTGTGAGGAAGATGAATGGAGAAGAAGACATAACCGCGAACTCTACGAGCTGTACAAAGATGTGAATATAGTTCGGAAGGCAAAGATCCGTCGACTACATTTGCTCAGCCACATCGAGCGCATGAACACCAACGCTCCAGTTAAGAGTCTTCGAATCCGACCTTCCTGGTTCGAGAAGAAGAGGAGGAACGAACCTCCGGTATAAAGACCAAGTATTCGCAGCGTACCCGGGACCGTCAAGGATGGAAGGCAGCTATATCTCAGGCTCGGATCCTCCATGGATTGCCGGCCTGATAAGTAAACAAGTAAGTGTTGTCTTTCGCACCGAGATATCCTTCTCCATGACAACACGACCACAAGCCGCATAGTCGACCTTACAGAAGTTGAACGAGCTGGCTACAAAACCTTACCCCATCCACCATACTCGCTGGACCTTTCTCCAGCCGACTACCACTTGTTCAAGTATCTAGACAACTTCTTCCATAAGAAATGCTTCAAAAGCTAAGACGACACCAAATCTGCTTTCAACGAGTTCATAGTCCCCAGACCTCCAGAGTTTTAGGGTTTAGGGTTAGAGTTGCGCCTAGGGTTAACATCCCTATCGCGTAAAAACAAATATTTGTTCAGAGACAACTAACAGCCTCGGATACGGACGGATTACATGTTGACGATCCTCGCAAACGTCTAAAAGGAAACGAATTCCGGATCTGCACCTGGAACGTTAGGTCCCTCAACAGACCAGGCGCAGCCGCATAACTGGTCAACTCTTTGAACTGCTATAAGGCAGACATTACCGCGCTCCGAGAAGTGCGATGGGATGGGCCAGGTAAAAGCGGACGAAAAACTGTGATATATACTTTGGAAACTGCTACAGAGAAAATAAACAACGCTTATTCGGATGCGGATTTGTTATTCGAGGCAGACTCAGGAAAAAAGTCCTAAGCTTCCAACATGTAAGCGAACGCCTCATAACTATCCTCATCAAGGCAAATCTCGGTAATATTCGTTTAATATGTGTCCACGCCCCCACAGAGGAGAAAGATGACCGACGACTTCCATGATCTCCTAGGCAGAACATATGCCCAATGTACTCCTCCAGCATCTGAGATGTCCGAACCTTTCGAAGAGCCAACATCGACTCGGATTATTACCTTGTTGCAGCCAAGGTACGGATGCGAATTTTTCGGAATCAACGGAGTCGAGTGAGAACACCAAAATTTAACGTCGGAAAGCTGCAATTGCAGGAGACCGCCAGGATCTTCGCCGATCAAGTCTCCCTCAAGCTCTCTCAAGTCCCGATGCAATCTGTGCAAACCATAGAACAGCAATGGAGTCGTTGTCAGAACGCCATCAGAGAAGCCGCCTCAGATGTACTCGGTTTCAAGCCACCACCTTCGAGAAACCCCTGGTTTGATGACGAATGCAGAAAGGCTCATGTAGAGAAACAGAATGCATACTTGGCTACACTGCATCGACGGACGAGAGCTGTCCACGAGCTCTATGAACAGTAAAGGAGAGAGGAGCACGCGCTTCTGAGAAGAAAAAAGAAGGAGCACGAGAAACGCGGGATCGAGGAAATGGAGAGATGTTATTGCAGAACGACATTCGAAAATTATACCAAAAAGTAAATCGAACATGCCAAGGCTATAAGGCCAGAGCAGAGGCCGGTAGTGACAAGCAGCAACGACACCAGCGCTGAGATAAAACGCAGAATTACTCTTGCCAACCGCTGCCTCTTTGGGCTCCAGAGGCAACTGAGAAGTAGAGCCCTTTCTCGAAAAACTGAGGTATCCCTCTACAAAACCTTAATCATCCCGGTCCTCCTCTACGGCTCTGAGGCTTGGACTTTATCAAAAGCGGATGAAGAGGCTCTTGGGCGTTTCGAGAGGACTATTCTGCGTGCAATCCTTGGTCCCGTTTATGTAAACGGAGAGTGGAGGAGGAGATTCAACCAAGAACTTTACATGCTGTACAGCGACATCGGCCTAGTTAGACGTCTTCGGATCCAACGTCTTAGACGACTGGGCCATGTAGAGCGAATAAACATCACCGCTCCGTCCCGAAGAGTCTTCGACACCAACCCCGAGGGACGGAGGACGACCGCATCTAAGGTGGCGCGCACAGGTGGAAAGCGACCTCAACCAACTGGGCGTGCGGCAGTGGAAGAGGCTGGCCAAAGATCGTTCCGGTTGGAAAGGCCTGTTGGTTGAGGCCCTTGTTCACCCTGAACTGTAGCGCCATCTAAGTAAGTAAGTAAGATTTTTTGTGAGCTCTTGAGTCTCAAACATATGGCTGCGTAAAACGGGAATAATTCCTTCTAGTGGTTCCATTAGCTGAATGACAAGCAAGTTCCTCGATAGAAAATGACGCTGCTGTCTTACTGAAAAAGTAAATTGAAATTACGAGACAATCCAATATTGGAAATGAAAGATCGTCTGTCGAAAGATAAGCAATCGAATCAGTGTCGGTATCTAGTACATGGTTTTCCTCTACAGCATTAACAACAAAGTCTTCATTGATGCCTATCACTGATTGATTGATTTGTTTTTATTATGTTTTGCACTAAACCTTCGCCGAAACCCGTATCCAGTTGCGTATGGGCGGGTACGCTAGCCTCGTATAGACGCCCGGGAATTCCGGGTCAGCACAACCAACTCCCCACGAAACCACTCCAACAAGAACTCCATTCAGATTGATTGGTCCACCGCTATCGCCCTGACATGCATCCGAGTGAGTCTCGGAAGCACAAAACATTCTAAATACAAGCAAGTTGTTACCAAGCGAAAAAAAAACGAGCTTAGGACGCTATACTCACGCGTCTGTGACGGTTCCGAATCTTCTTAGCATATCACCACATTTATCCTGATCCATCGTGTACACACCGGCATATCTTAGCTCATCCGGTAGAGTATCGTTCGTCGCGCTCATATGCCCCCATCCAGAAACAGTCGCCTGCACATCCAGCGGGATGGGTTGCTTTAATCTCGGCAATCCAATTGGCGTGATGAATTTACCACGCAACGTATTCTGCATTCGTAATAGTGCGACGTCAAAGTTCATTGTTGTCGACTGGTACAAGGGATGTACCAGGATCTCTTGCACGCTCATAACCACACCACCGGTTGTTCTCTTATGTGTACCGGCTCGTACGGTATACTGTTCGGCCTTACCCTCAATGCAATGGGCTGCTGTGATGGCCCATTGGCTATTCAAGACCGATGCTCCACAGATGTGTCTACCATTGCGTCGAAGTGACAGCTGGTAGGGAAACTCTCCTACGGAAGCATTCTTGCCATTAACAATGCGATTTATCAATGCACAACTAGAATAGTTGATTAGAAAGGATAATAGTAAAAGGACTAGCCGACGCGGCAGGAACATTATTTGCGGCAAAAAGCTCACGACCTCCTCAATTGGATGCGCGTACGATTCTGCAATTGATTTTTGGTGTTATCTTATCTGTTGCTCTCTTGCTAATGGAAAGGTGCAAAATCTGAGCTCTTTCGTTGAATATAAGACGATACAGCCATCCGAGTCGACCTATCTTATCACGAGACAAGATAACTTGTAGGAGTTGAAGACAGCTGATGGTGTGCATATTCGTTTACACCTTGTTCACTTCCGATTGGATGACACAGTGACGTTATTCTTTAGTTATTCTTAGTGTTAAGGTCGACCTTAACCAGACTTGATACGCAAAATACTCAAAGTTAAGTCTTCGAATAAGAACTCAAACGAGACTTGGGCGAGATGGCCGAGCAAATCGTACCCCAAGTGTACAGGGATGTACGGGTTAATTTTCCTGGTGAAAGATGATTTTTTTCTTCTTCAAGTCAGGCCTCTTCTATTCCGGCGTCCTTTGCTTGTAATTGCCATTTGCAAGCAGATTAGCTAACAGGATCCCTTTTGCATCCCAAAACATGCTGGCCATGATCTTTCTGGCAATCAACTTCACTTGTGCTTTCCGAGCACTCCGCCAAAGGTGTTCTCCTTACCGATTTTCGCATTTAAGTCCCCGAATACGATTTTAACATCGTACTCCGGACAAGCCCTTTAGGCGTTGTCCAAGGGATCTGCCCCTCTGAATGTTCGCACATCCAGGATGTTTGACGAGTGCCTTGCGTCAATGAGCACATGGTCGATTTAGTTGTCGGTCCGACCGTCCGAAGATCGCCAGGTTGCTGTGTGGATTCGCTTGCGAGGGAATCTTGTGCTACTTATCACCGCATTACGAGCTGTTGCAAAGTCAGCGAGTCGGAAGCCGTTATCTGTTGTTGTATCGTGGTGGCTGTGCTTTCCGATCACTCCGCCAAGGGTGTTCTCCTTACCGATTTTGGCGTTGAAGTCCCCGAGCACGATTTTTACATCGTACTCCGGACAAGCTCCGTAGGCGTTGTCCAGGAGGTCATAGAAGTCCTCCTTGATAGGGTCTTCAGCCTCGTCGGCCTGATGTTATAAAATCTGCCTCTGATGCGGATCACAGCCAGGCGATCACTTATAGGTTTAAAGTCGATGACCTTCGACCTTAACCGCTTTCCCACGACAAATCCGCATCCCAGTAAGTGCAACCTTTTGTGACAGCTGTAATAAATGTCGCAATTTTTCTTCCTAATCATACCGTTTCCTATCCAGCGTATTTCCTGGACCGCAGTAATATCCGCCTTGTACTGCGTGAGGATTCCTTCTAGATTATGAGCAGCTCCGGGAGTGTACAGGGTTCTGACATTACAGGAGCATACTAGCAAATAGTGTTCCTATTTCGCGCTGTGGTCTTTGAGAATCCGTCCGTTTATCCAAGGCACTTTGCTCTTCCATAACTTGATTTGTTTTACATGGGCGGGTTGGTGCTCCGCCACACAACCGTCAGTCTGGTCGGGGTATTGTTGCCTAGGGCGATAGGTACATGCATTTGTTCACCTCTCAGCGACTGTTGTAGAGGCTATCCAGAGGGCGCCGCGAAGATGCTGTATGTCAACTTGACCCGGGCATTTAAACAGGGATCGTTGCGGACATCTCGCCTGATTGAAAGCAATCAACAACTTTACCCTGTAAGACAACACAGCGAAACTATTCCTCTTTGATTGCTCTGCCTTTGTTCATGTCAGGTGGCTGATGTGGAACCTATTGCCTCCACATCCCCGTAGTTCCAATGGACCATTAGTTTTTTTTTTTTTTTTTTTTTTTTAGAGACTCGCGCAGGTTCAAGAGTTTTTATATTCTCTTATGATGTGTTGACACACACAACCTGAACGGAGTGCAGTGGTTGGGGTCGTTGATGTTCGTTCACTACTCTCAGGGGTGGTTGTCCTAGACCTACATAGGACGAGAGCCGACCAAATTCTGCGTTGGTTATCGTCCGTAGTAATTCGTTCAAGCACTTTTAGTATTGCATACGCAGAGGATGAATTTCGGTTGACCATATACTGTGAGTGTTATGCCTGCAGCAGTACGTCTGGTCACTTTACATTCACAACTGCGTTGCATACTTTTTGTCCGTATAGGAATTACTTTTTCTTGGCTATGAAGCGAATTTGAATCATAAACCTTCTGCTCGGCGGTCGATGATGTTAACCACTGCACCCCCAAATAGTTGCATTTGAAAACTCCAACTAGACAGTGGCAGCCTTGAAAAAAAAAAAACTCTTTCGGACAAACAAACAAATATTTTGCTTAATAGTTTCACAAATCATTTATTTTCCCAAATTGTTCAAATACAAGTCTCAGCTGTGGTGAAGTCTATCTTACACATATTTCTCTTGAGAACAGAATATCTGTGAAGCAAACAGAGAGCCCATTTGCCTCCTCACTATCGTAGTCTTATCATCGGAAGGAAATAAATAAAAATCTCAACTTGAAACAGGAAAAGTGGAAACAATCAGAAAAAAGAGGAAAAAAAAAATTAATTGTATATCGAAGCGCATGCAAAAGCACAAAAACAAAAATAAATAAAAAAATATACAAAGTATCTGTATATAGTATATAAATATCTATGCACGGTTTATAACCGCATTGTAAAATCAAATAAAACTAATAAGCACGTAGTAAAACGTTGACTTTTAAAGCACATCTAGTAAATAGTAAATAAAATCATAAAAACAAAAAATAAAAAATAAAAATAAAAAACAATCTTTGTGGGTCTAATACTCAGGGTTTGTTGTGTTGTGTTGTGTTCTTCTTCGGCATAAATTGAATAAATTTAATTAAAACTGTTTCTTGTATGAATATGTACTATAAGTAGTAACCTAGGGCGCGTACAATATGTACGCGTAAGCTAGAATGCACACTAAAAACTAAAAATCATACTGTGATTGAAGTCAGTTGTTGTTTTTCGTCCTTTCATCCGTCCATGTGTAAAAGCTTAAATGCAAAAGATCCTTATTTTATATAATTTTACTTTCATTCGTTTATTTTCTCTTTGTGTACGGATTCAGTTGTTGGTGGTATTTCATGTGAGACACGCTATTGTTAGGTTTTGATTAACAAATGCGGCTCCGAGCGCAGGGAGTCGGTTAGGTATTGAGTCTTCATTGTCTTTTGGAAATATCGTTTTTCGTTCGGTGAGTTCACTTTGTATACAATGGGGCGCACGCCAACATTGCGCCACAATTCGGCAATGTGTCTGGAAGAAAAAGAAGAAACAAAACAAATTACAGGGGTTTTCCAATAGGGACTTCCGAACTTTGACAGTAGATAGCGGCCGTATTAGGTGTTCTTTATTATGCCCACTTGATCGACTCCAGATCATTGATTACATGCATTACAACAACAGTACGTGATTCAGCTTTTTATCTGAATCAATTACTTGATCCGAACAGTGAGTTCTCTCATTCACAACTGAGTATTTAATTGAGTGAGTGAATTTGGTATGGGAGAAGAAAGCGAACAAACAGAGCAAAGAAGTTGATCGCGTTTAACTTGGCAAACACCAGCTTCGATCTCTGTCCCTGCTCAATCCAAGTTGACACACAGCCTCCGCGTGGCCTCCCCTGGATAGCTATACTGGCACCCGCCAGTTAGTGAACCAATGTGTGCAGCGACTCGACCCCTTGTTCCTGGGGAAAGAGGAACCTGGCCCTCCAGGTTGGGGGTTGCGCTTAGGGCTAACATCCCTATCGCTTAAAACAAACATTTTGTTCAGAGACAACCAATAGCCTCGGATACGGACGGATTACATATTGACGACTCCCGCAAACGTCAAAAAGGAAACGAATTTCGGTTCTACACCTGGAACGTTAGGTCCCTCAACAGACCAGGTGCAGCCGAACAACTGGTCAACTCCTTGGACTGCTATAAGGCAGACATTACCGCGCTCCAAGAAGTGCGATGGGATGGGCCAGGCAAAAAGCGGATAAAAAACTGTGATATATACTACGGAAACTGCTACAGAGAAAATAGACAACGCTTATTCGGATGCGGATTTGTAGTTCGAGGCAGACTCAGGAAAAAAGTCTTAAGCTTCCAATATGTAAGCGAACGCCTCATAACTATCCGCATCAAGGCCAATCTCGGCAATATAAGCTTACTATGTGTCCACGCCCCCACAGAGGAGAAAGATGACCGACATAAAGACGACTTCTATGATCTCCTAGGCAGAACGTATGCGCAATGTCCCAGCTATGAAACCAAAATCGTTCTAGGAGATTTCAATGCGAAGCTGGGTAAGGAAGCTATCTTTGAACGGGTCATTGGAAAGCACAGCCGACACAACACCACGTCAGGAAACGGACTAAGGCTGGTGGACTTTATGGCGGGACATAACCTGGTAGTAGCAAGTACACGATTCCCACACCTCAACATCCATAAGGGGACCTGGCGGTCTTTCGATCAATCGACAACCAACCAAATTGATCATATTGCGATCGACGGCAGACACTCCTCCAGCATCCTAAATGTCCGAACCTTTCGAGGAGCCAACATCGACTCGGATCATTACCTTGTTGCAGCCAAGGTACGGATGCGAATTTTTCGGAATCAACGGAGTCGAGTAAGAACACCAACATTTAACGTCGGAAAGCTGCAATCGCAGGAGACCGACAGGAACTTCGCCGATCAAGTCTCCCTCAAGCTCTCTCAAGTCCCTATGCAATCTGCAAAAACCATAGAACAGCAATGTAGTCGTTGTCAAAACGCCATTGAAGAGGCCGCCTCAGATGTTCGGATCCACCACCGTCGGGAAACCCCTGGTTTGATGATGAGTGCAGACAGGCCCATGTAGAGAAACAGAATGCATGCATACATGGCCCGCGAGCTCTATGAACAGAAAAGGAAGGAGGAGCATGCGCTTCTTCTTCTTTGGTGGCGTTACAGCCCATGAAGGACCAGAGCCAAGCTTCTCTCAATCACCCATGTTGTGTGTGATTTATTTTTCACACAGGTGAAAGGGACCTACAGTTTAATGCCGATTCCGAACGGCGTGAGTCGAGAAGCTTTTTCATTGCAAGTTTACTACGGGGGGTTTTGCCAGTACCCCGCCGAGGAGGAACGTCGCGAAATAAACATTCGATGGCGTTGGTGTTATCGGGATCCGAACTCGCTTATCGTGCGCCAGAGTCCAACACACTAACCACTGCGCCACGGCGCCCTCGATGCGCTTCTGAGAAGGAAAGAAAAGGAGCACGAGAAGCGCGAGATCGAGGAGATGGAGAGATGTTACGACAGGAACGACGTTAGAAAATTTTACCAGAACGTAAAACGAACATGCCACGGCTATAAAGCCAGAGCAGAAGCCTGCAGGGATGAGCACGGACAACTAGTAGTGGAGTCACAGTCGATGCTGAGATTGTGGAAGGAGCATTTCTGCAGACTGCAAAATGCCGCCGTCAGGCAGAGCGAACCATTCACAATGGACGAAGACGAATGAGAATCCCGTCCACCCGACCTAGACGATGTTAAGATAGCGATATCGAAACTTAAGTCTTATAAAGCTGGGAGTCCGTCTTCCTCCCCGCGAAACTATTGAACTATTTAAAGCAACTGGCGATGAGCTGGTCAGGAACATGGACCAACTCATCTGCAAGATATGGTCGGAAGAACGCATGCCCGATGAATGGAATCTCAGTATCGTTTGCCCGGCCCATAAGAAAGGAGACCCCTATGACTGCGCCAATTACAGAGGGATAAGCCTCATGAACATCGCGTGCAAGATCCTCTCTGCCGTACTGTGTAAGTACCTGAAACCGTTCTGATAGGTTCCTGCCAGTGTGGTTTCAGGCCAGGTAAATTTACGATAGACCAAATATTTACACTACGGCAGATCTTGGAGAAGACTCATTAATTCCAGGTCGACACGCACCATCTTTTCGTCGACTTTAAAGCCGCGTATGACAGTGTTTATAGAGACGAGCTATACAGAGCCATGTCATGTTTTAACATTCCTGCCAAACTCGTTAAACTGTGCAGGATGACTATGGAGAGCTCTCGCTGCTCCATTAAGGTCGGAGGTGAACTAACCGACCCCTTTGATGTTTAAAAAGGTTTTAGACAGGGTGACGCACTGTCATGTGATTTCTTCAACATTATTCTTGAAAAGATCGTGCGGGACTCTGCGGCCAATACAAGAGGTACGATCTACTTCAAGTCCACGCTTGCCTACGCAGATGACATTGACGTTATTGGACGAACAAAGCGAGACGTCAATGAGGCGTTCACAAGCATTGAAGCAGAAGCGGCGAAAGTGGGTCTAAGGGTACATGGGGACAAGACCAAATATATGCTGTCATCCAAGAAAGACGCACAACACCGGTGTCTTGGTCAGAACGTCACCTTCGGCGGCTATATTTTTAAAGTAGTAAAGGAATTCGCCTACCTTGGTTCGATAGTGACAAGCAGCAACGAAACTAGCGCTGAGATAAAACGCAGAATAACTCTTGCCAATCGCTGCTTCTTCGGGCTCAAGAGGCAATTGAGTAGTAGAGCCCTCTCTCGAAAAACTAAGGTTTCCCTCTACAAAACCTTAATCATCCCGGTCCTCCTCTACGGCGCTGAGGCTTGGACGTTGTCAAAAGCGGATGAAGAGGCTCTTGGACGTTTCGAGAGGAAAATTCTGCGTGCTGTCTTTGGTCTCGTTTGTATAAACGGAGAGTGGAGGAGGAGATTCAACCAAGAACTGTACGGGCTGTACAGCGACATCGGCCTGGTTAGACGTCTTCGGATCCAACGTCTGAGATGGCTAGGCCATGTAGAGCGAATGGACATCAACGCTCCGGCCTGAAGAGTCTTCGACTCCAACCCCGAGGGACGACACAGCAGAGGACGACCGCATTTAAGGTGGCGCGCACAGGTGGAAGGGGACCTCAACCAACTGGGCGTGCGGCACTGGAAGCGGCTGGCCGAAGATCGGGCCGGCTGGAGAGGCTTGTTGGTTGAGGCCCTGGTTCACCCCGAACTGTAACGCCATCAAAGTAAGAGTGAATTTGGTATGTGTGCAAAAAAATGTAAATGTACGTCATTGCCACATTAGCAAATTAAATATTGCTCACTTGATGGAATTAAGTTAAATAGTACTAAATATATAAAGGGTCCGCCATCTAACGTTTTTTTTTTTTCAAGTAGTGCTTATTTCGTGAATGGTAACACTTAGCTCATGTCTGATTTGACAGATAATTAGTTTTACCCTTCCGCTGAACGAATATGGTTGTGTATACGCTTGAACAGGATGGCAAAGGACTAACAAAGGCCTCGTAGGGGTAGCATCTATCCGACGGATGCTGGCCTGCTAAAAAGCGAGAAGAGCCACCGCAGTCGAACATCTTGCGGCACTGTTAGTAAGTCCTATCCCCACCTCCTCGTGGTGCCATCTGGAGATTTCCTATGGAAATTGCAGACGGGGAAGGGTGAATGGCGAGCCTCCTGCGCCAAAAAAAAAAAAACAGGATTAGTCGGTTGGGCTACGGCCTAGTAAGCCGTAACCGTAAAAAAAACACAAACTCCGAAACAACCACAAGCCTCGGATATAACGGACCGGATTTATGTTGACGGCCCTTCAAAAAACGAAAAAAGGACAATGATCTTCGGCTTTGTACGTAGAATGTTAGATCCGTAAACAGGCCACGTGCAGCCGAACAACTTGCGGACGCCCTAGACCGCTAAAAAGCGGACATCACCGCCATCCAGAAAATGCGATGGAATGAACCGGGCATAAAGCGGATGAAAAACTGAGATATTTACTACGGCGATTGCTATAGGGAGAGAGGGCAACGATTGTTTGGATGCGGATTTGTTGTTCGAGGTGGACTAAGGCAAAAAGTCCTAAGCTTTCGGTATGTAACCTCCAATGGAATGAGAGTAATATCGGCTTTATCACTAAACAAATTTGGCCTAAGTTAGACGTAGTGGCCTAGTGGCAACCAAAAGGGCAACTTTAAGTGCTCTAGTGGGTGTCCTTACAGGTCACTGCATCATTGGAAAACACGCCGCCAGACTAGGGCTACCCTCCAACGACTTCTGCCGCGGCTGCATGGACGAGGAAGCAGATGAATCAATACATCACCTCTTCTGCTCATGCCCCTCTTTTGCGAATCGCAGGAGGATCTATCTCGGCGCGCCCTTCTTTGATAATCTAAGTGAGCTAGCAGACCAAAAAATAGCTCAACTCCATCGCTTCATCAGAATAACCGGTTGGTTCTCAGGTAGCGGATCAGGGTAATATGATCCATGTGGTATCGCAATGGGCAGACTTCGGCATACGTGTGGCTTATGCCAACCACGTTAACCTAACCTAACCTGACATCCCCCCTCCAGGGTGTGCCTCTATCTCTAGTCTTGGGCTATAATGGTGTGTACCACCTGGCCTCAATTATCCTGGTTTTGAGCATGAATATGATCCATATGCTAGCAAAAGGCTCTACACCTGCCGTGATGAGGGCTTTTTAAAATTGATTAAGTATTCTTTTTATATCGGGCTTTCCAATAAGGACTTGACAACTTTGAATTCAATTTGTGAACGCACGCTTTCATTAATCATCGAACTGTCATTGTCAATTTATTCAGTAAACTCAACATTTTCATCATGGTAGAGTTAGAGTTAGAGAGGGTACCGGGGTGGGACAAAGTCGCCTGATCACTGCGGCCACGAGTGGGCCTATTGTGATGTCCCCCCCTTACAGTTCACTCAAAAATCCTGAGTTCGTGATAAAACTTAGTATGCTT
The DNA here is from genome assembly GCA_951905685.1 of Eumerus sabulonum. Lineage (NCBI taxonomy): Eukaryota > Metazoa > Arthropoda > Insecta > Diptera > Syrphidae > Eumerus > Eumerus sabulonum. Next base: position 17,780,349 of record OX645060.1, read on the forward strand.
TTGAGTGAGCTAGCAGCGATTTCTTCTGCGTGTACTGACAAGGCAGTTACAGTGGCACAGTATGTGCTCTGCTGTTTCTTCGTCTTCATTACACATTCTGCAAGTGTCATCTTGTATAATGCCCATCGTTTTAAGGTGTTTGTTGACTGGGCAGTGTCCAGTAAGGAGACCTGTGATTAAGCGAATCTGACTCCTCGAAAGCATGAGGAGTTGTTTCGTTCTACTGAGAGATGTAGTTGGGAGGAACAACTTGGCTTGTCTGCTACCTTTCGTTTGTAACCAGTAGTGATCCGTCGTGTTCCTTAACCAATTGTTTATGCAGCATTTGGTGGTGCTGATGGGTATGCCACAGAAAGGCTGTGGCATCATAAATGGTGATGCAGAGCCTTTCCTTGCTAGTAGGTCCGCCTTTTCGTTGCCTGTATGGCCGCTGTGTCCAGGTATCCAAATGAGATGAACTCTGTTTGTGCTGGCCAGCTGATGAAGTAGCTGTAGGCAGTCCCATACCAGTTTGGAGGTGATTTCAAAGCTCTTTAGGGCCGAAGGTGCAGCCTTGCTGTTAAATATATTTCTGTTCATATTTTCTCTGAGGCAGAGTTCTATAGCAAATATCTCTGCTTGAAAAACGGAGTTATATCTGTCCATGCTGACGTAGATGCATGTGCCTGTAGTTGCTCCGTATACTCCAGCCCCAACGCCTTCGTTTGTTTTGGAGCCATCTGTGTACCACACGTAGGATCCACGATTGAAGGAGGGTCTATCCTGTTCCCAGTTTTGTCGGTTGGGGAATGTGACCTTGTAGTTTTGGCTGAAGTTGTATCTGGGGAGACAGTTGTCTGTGAGAGATATCTTTAGGATTTCATGCCTGTTTATTTCGGTAAGGTATCAGGGTGAAAGAGCCTACGGTTAGAGTCATCTTCCACGATCAGTCTATGGGCGAAGACCATTGCTTCTTTCTTCAGTTGGAGATGAAGAGGTGGCAGGTCTGTGATGACTTCTAATGCTGCTGGGGGGGTTGTTCTCATGGCCCCGGTGATACAGATGCAACTTAGTCTTTGCAGTTTGTTGAGCTTGGCTTGCACTGATAATTGTTTTGTTTTGTGCCACTAGACGGGCGCAGCATATGTGAGAATTGGTCTGGTGATTGCTGTATATAGCCAACGGGACATTTTGGGGCTTGTGCCCCAATTTTTGCCAGTAAGACTTTTGCTGGTCCATAATGAGATCCTGGCTTTCTCTATGGTCTTTGTAATGTGAAAGTTCCAAGTGAGCTTTTCGTCTAGAGTTATCGCTAGATATTTGACTTCTTTTGAGAACTCTATCGCTTCACCAAAGAGGGTAGTTTTGGTAAGTATGTGCCTATTCCTCCTTTTGGTGAAGGCGACTATAGTGCTTTTGCCAGGGTTGACCTTTAGTGCAACCTTTGTGCACCACTTTGCAACAAGGTTTAGTGCCCGTTGGAGGAGTTCCGAGACTGTGTTTTCGAATTTGCCTCTAACCAGGATCACTATGTCGCCAGCATAGCCTTGGACATAGAAGCCATTGTTGCTGAGTATGTTAATCAGTTCATTTACCACGATGGACCACAGGAGAGGTGAGAGAACCCCCCTTTGAGGGCATCCTTTCGCGGCATTTACGCTGATTTTATCATTGCCTAGTGAGGTGTTTATTTTCCTATTGCTAAGCATGTGTTGGATCCAATTGCATGTGGTGTTATCCACCCCTGTGCTGAGGATGCAACGTTTTATTTGGGTGTAGTCGGTGTTGTCGAAAGCACCCTCAATATCGAGAAGGCAGCCTATCGCAATTTTTTTGTCGCTCAGAGATTTGTTGATCCGAGCTGTTAGCTCCTGAAGAGCATGCGTGGTCGATTTCCCAGGCTGGTAGGCATATTGGTTTTTGTGAAGTGGTGATCTTTTCAGGGCACCGTCCCTGATATGCCTATTCAGAATTTTCTCCATTGTTTTTAGGAAGAAAGAGGTAAGGCTTATCGGTCTGTAGGACTTAGGCAGGTCTGTGGGTCTACGGCCTACTTTGGGAATGAATTTTACCTTTACCTCTGTCCAGCTCGTTGGTATGTATCCCCATGCATAGCTGGTTTTAAAGATGTTGATAAGCATGGGGCCAATTTGCGCACTTCCTTTCTGAAGGAGGGCTGGGAAGATGCCATCCTTCCCCGGGGATTTGTACGAGTCGAAAGAATGAATGGCCCATTTTATGCTTCCCTGGTGGAAAATTTTTCGTGCTCTCTACCAGACCTCCCTGTTGGGTCCAGTTGCCCTGATCTGCGGAGGTATGTTAGAGAGATTAGAGAGAATGATGTTGGAGTCTGGGAAGTGCGTACTGGTTAAAATTTTTAGTATTTCTGTACCATTCTCCGCGTAAGTGCCATCTGCTCTCCTCAACAGTCCAATTTGGTTAGTGTGCTCTTTGGCGAGGACTCTGTGGATGCGAGCGCTGCTTTGTATGTCTGATAGACTACTGCAGAACTTTTTCCATGAGTCTCTTTTGGCTCTTCTAATCTCTTGGTTGTAGTTGATGAGTGAGGCACGGTACTGTGTCCAGTCACCAGTCCGTTTAGCTCTGTTGAACAGTTTCCTGGTCAGTGCTCTTAGCTTGGCCAGATTGCTGTTCCTCCACGGAGTGGTACGATGGCCTGACTTGACTTTCTCTGGGCAAGCGTTGTGAAAGGCAGATAAGATGGTAGCATTAAGGCTGTCACAGCTGAGTTCGAGGCTGTCTATGTCTCTGATGCTATTGGGACAGTTTCCGATCGGTTGTGCGATTTCTAGGCTATATGTATCCCAGCCTGTCGCTCTCGGTTGTCTGTATGTTCTGGTAATTCTATCTCCTACTTTTATGTCAAAACAGATCTGTCCATGATCTGACATCGATGTTTCTGTTGAGACATACCAGTTTAGGATAGAGTTACTTATGAACGGAGTAGTTAGGGTGAGGTCTAGTACCTCTTCTCTAATTCTATTCATAAAGGTGGGGCTGTTTCCCCGATTTATGATATTGAGGTTGTTCTTCATCATGGTAAAGTACACGAACGAGCCACGTCTGCAAATTATAAGAATTTTATTTAAAAAAAAAAGTTGTCAAGTCCTTATTGGAAAACCCTATATACAATTCGCCGAGGTTCAAGAGTCATACTCCTATGATGTTTGTCACACAACCTGGGCGGAGTGTAGATGATTTGGGTCGTAAATGTTCGTTCACTCTCTCTACGGGTGGTTGTCCTAGATAGGATTCCACAGAAATTCGACTGAATGTTCACCTTGGTTGTAGTTCTCAGCAAATGTCACATGGACGTTATTAAAAACAACGTAGCTAGGGTGAACCGCCTGAAGTGGATGGATTTTTTGATCGCCTGCACAACTTCATGGAGAGCGGTCTCAGTGGACTTGCCGTGTTGAGACTTCGAAAAATGTGTGTTTCCTATGTACCTGTCTAAGATGAGTTCGAGGGTCTTCAAGATGAAGGATGTGAGGTTCTTCTTCTTCTTCTTAGTGGGCGCTACAGTTCGGGGTGAACCTGGGCCTCAACCAACATGCCCCTCCATCTAGCACGATCTTTCGCTAGCTTTTCCATTGCCGCACACCCAGTTGGCTGAGGTCCCCTTCCACCTGTGTGCGCCATCTTAAGGGCGGTCGTCCTCTGCTTCTTCGTCCCTCGGGGTCGGATTCAAAGACTCTCCGGGCTGGAGCTGTGGTGTCCATTCGCTCTACATGGCCTAGCCATCTTAGGCGTTGAATCCGTAGACGCCTGACTAGACTCATGTCGCTGTACAGCCCGTAAAGTTCGTGGTTGAATCTTTTCTTCCATCCCCCGTCTGCGTTTATAGGCCCAAAAACTACGAGCAAAATCTTTCTCTCGAACCGACCAAGAGCCTCCTCATCCGCTTTTGATAGTTTTCATGCTGCTGCGCCATACAACAGGACCGGGATGATAAGGGTCTTATATAGTCAACTTTGTCGTTCGGGCTCTATTACTCAGTTGCCTCCTGAGCCCAAGGAAACAGCGATTGGCAAGAGTGATTCTGCGTTTGATTTCGAATACAAACGTTCTGGCCAAGACGTCGGTGTTGAGCGTCCTTTTTTGATGACACATATTTAGTTTTGCCCTCGTTTATTGCCAAACCAATCATCGCCGCCTCCATCTCAATACTCGCAAACGCCTCATTGACATCTCGCTGTGATCTACCTATTATGTCAATATCGTCGGCGTATGCAAGGAGTTGCGAGGATTTGAAATAGATTGTGCCTTGTATTGGCCAGTGATTTTTGCACAATCATTTCCAATATGATGTTGAAGAAATCACACGACAGCGCATCGCCCTGCCTAAATCCTTTTTTGATATCAAAACTATCGGTAAAGTGTTCACCGATTCGGATGGAGCAGCGAGCATTCTCCAAAGTCATCCTGCATAGTCTGACGAGTTTAGCAGGTATGCCAAAGGTAGACATAGCGTTGTATAGCTCGTCTCTAATTACGCTGTCGTATGCGGCTTTGAAGTCGACAAATAGGTGGTGAGTGTCGACTTGAAATTCATTGGTTTTTTCCAGGATCGGCCGTAGGGTGAAGATTTGGTCGATGGTGGACTTCCCTGGCCTGAATCCGCACTGATAAGGACCTATCAGTTTATTTACAAAAGGCTTCAGGCGTTCACACAAAACGGCAGAGAAGATTTTGTAGGCGATGTTAAGGAGACTTATTCCTCTGTAGTTGGCGCAATCAGAGGGGTCTTCTTTCTTGTGGATCGGGCATACGATGCTGAGACTCCATTCCTCGGGCATGTTTTCCTCTAACCATATCTTACGGATGAGCTGGTGCTTGCTCCCAACCAGGTCATCCCCAGCTGCCTTGAAGAGCTCAGCAGACAGTCCGTCTGCGCCAGCAGCTTTATTCGACTTGAGCTTCGATATGGCAATCTTAACTTCGTCGAGGTCAGGGGAACAGAGTTCTCTGCGGCCTTTCTTCGATTAGAAATGGATCATTCTGCCTGACAGCGGTATATTGACTAACATCGCCGTTATACAGTCTGCAGAAGTGGTTATTCCATATTCTCAGCATCGACTGCGGTTCTACTACCAGGTGTCCGTTCTCATCCCTGCAGGCTTCCGTTAATAGGTGCAGGATGTGAGGTTAATAGGTCTAAAATACGTGCGGATTCATGGCCACGCTTATGAACCTTCGGGATGAAAACGACCCGAACTCTTCACCAGGTCTACTCCAGGTACTAAATATTACATAAATTGGTTTACTATTGGAATCATGCACGATCAAAAAAAGGACATAGTAAACGGTTTATGGAATATCTTTGCCATAAATACAGAAATCATACTTACAAGTTAAACTCATCCTTGCTGATGAACACTAGGCTAATACCAATAACCGGAGCGATAATGTTACGGAATATAGCACCATATATCGATGTAATGAGTGTCGACGCCTTCAGTACAGCTAATGAACGTGTTTTATCAGTCCAGAGTCCGCAAATCAGTTCCGGATGTACTTTGCGTAGCTGAAAAATACAAAAACAAAAAAGCTAGTTACTGATGTATTCAACTGAATAGCTGAGTTAACAGAATATAGCATTAGCCACAGGTGTATGGCAAAAACGACCTTCGAACGAATACCATTCGCGTTAGGTCTTCATTTTTTCCCCCTTGGTATGCACCATATAGTGCTTGAAAAGACATGAAATGTACTCGTTACCCTTATTCTAATCATTACCTGATGGTAAGCGGGGAAAACGGACGTCGATTGATACACTATCTGTATCAGAGGCGTAAGACCTGTATCGAGTTGTCAACAAAATTCCTAATAACGTCATCGCCACAACGTTTCACAAATTAATTCGCTTGTGGCTAGCCTTTCACCTTATCTAATCATAGCTTGCGGGCCTTTTCACATTATGTTTTGGTAATATGACTAAATCCAAGTATGACCTCAAACGTCTTGCTTTTGATAAGGCTTTGCTATTAGATGACATCACCAAAATATTGCTTAAGTAATATTCGAACTGAGAGGGCATGGGCTCGGACATACAGGGTAAAGTTGTTGATTGCTCTCAACCTGGCGAGATGCCAGCAACGATCCCTGTTTAAATGCCCGGGTCAAGTTGACATACGGCCTCCTCGCGGCGCCCTCTGGATAGCCTCTTCAACAACCGTTGGGAGGTGAACAAACGTATGCAGCGAAAAAAACCCCGACCAGAATGGCGGTTGTGCGGCGGGCTAACAATCCGCCCAGGTAAAGAACATAAAAGTTATGAATGAGCAAGATGCCTCGGATACTCGACGACGACAACGCACGAAAAAGGATCACGATTTGCGAGTATGATCCTGGGATGTCAGAACCCTGTACACTCCCGGAGCTGCTCATAAACTAGAAGGAATCCTCACGCAGTATAAGGCGGATATTACTGCGGTCCAGGAAATACGTTGGATAGGAAACGGTATGATTAGGAAGAAAAATTGCGACATTTATTACAGCTGTCACAAAAGGTTGCACTTACTGGGATGCGGATTTGTCATGGGAAAGCGGTTAAGGCCGAAGGTCATCGACTTTAAACCTATAAGTGATCGCCTGGCTGTGATCCGCATCAGAGGCAGATTATATAACATCAGCCTTATATGTGCACACGCCCCTACCGACGAGGCTGAAGACCCTATCAAGGAGGACTTCTATGACCTCCCGGACAACGCCTACGGAGCTTGTCCGGAGTACGATGTAAAAATCGTGCTCGGGGACTTCAACGCCAAAATCGGTAAGGAGAACACCCTTGGCGGAGGGATCGGAAGGACAGCCTCCACGATACAACAACAGATAACGGCTTCCGACTCGCTGACTTTGCGACAGCTCGTAATGCGGTGATAAGTAGCACAAGATTCCCTCGCAAGCGAATCCACACAGCAACCTGGCGATCTCCGGACGGTCGAACCGCCAACCAAATCGACCATATGCTCATTGACGCAGGGCACGCGTCAAACATCCTGGATGTGCGAACATTCAGAGGGGCAAATGTCGACTCTGACCACTTCCTCGTAGCAGCAAGATTCAGAGCTCGACTGTCCAATGTCAGAAAGCTGCACCAGCCCATCAGGAGGAGGTTCGACATTGGGCGCCTGAGCACACCGGAGGTTGCCAGAGTCTACAGAGAGCAGCTGAGCGAAAGACTCTACGGTATGCCTACGTCGAACACAAATGCCAATAATATGTGGCTGCATTGCCGCTCAGCTATTCAGGAAGTAGCCGAAACCACCTTAGGATACCTACCGCCCCCGACAAGAAACCCGTGGTATGATGGCGAGTGTGAGCAGAAAAAGGCAGCCACCGACGAGGCGTACCAAAAGGCGCTGCAGAGGAAAACCAGGGCAGCGCGAGAAGAGTACCGAGCCAGAAGAAGGGAGGAGAAGAAACTACTGCGACAAAAGAAAAGAATCTTCGCAGCCTCCCAGCTCAAGGATATCGAGGAGTCTAGGGATAAACATAAAACACGAGCCTTTGACAAGAAAGCCAAAGGCCTTGAAGGAGGCTTCAAAAAGGGCACCCAGGCTCCTCGAAACTGCGAGGGTAATCTTGTCACCGACCCGCAGGGAATAGTGGATGTATTTAAGCAGCACTTCCAGCAGCTGCTTAACGAGCATGACCAAGAGAGAGTGGTAGGGACTGAGGAAATCCCGAATCCAGCCGCTGAAGTAGTCCTCCCACCCAGCATAGAAGAAGTCGGCACAGCTATTCAGAAGCTGAAGAACAACAAGGCCGCAGGCTCAGATGGCTTGCCATCAGAGCTCTTCAAGGCTGGCGACGATGTTCTGGTAGGGAGCATGCACCAGAAGTCGGCACAGCTATTCAGAAGCTGAAGAACAACAAGGCCGCAGGCTCAGATGGCTTGCCATCAGAGCTCTTCAAGGCTGGCGACGATGTTCTGGTAGGGAGCATGCACCAGATCATCTGCAGAATTTGGGAAGGTGACTGCATGCCTGACGACTGGAATACCAGCTCTATTTGCCCCATCCACAAAAAAGGCGATCCTACCTATTGCAAGAACTATAGAGGTATATCCCTGCTCAACGTCGCATACAAGATCCTGTCCAGCGTATTGTGTGAACGTTTAAAGCCATTTTGCACCTCACTAATCGGCAGCTATCAGTGCGGCTTCCGGCCCGGCAAATCGACTATAGACCAAATTTTCACACTTCGACAAATCCTGGAAAAGATCAACGAGTTTCGAATCGATACACACCATCTTTTCATCGATTTCAAAGCTGCATACGATAGCATTCATCGTGAAGGACTGTTTGGTACGATGGCCGAATTCGGGATGCTGGGAAAACTGATCCAGTTGCGTCGCGCCACGCTAAAAAACACGCGATGCACCGTGCAACTCGGTTCTAGGACCTCGGAACCATTCGAAACATGCACCGAATTTCGGCAAGGAGATGCGCTGTCATGTGACTTCTTCAACCGGGTGCTGGAGGAGATAGTGCGACGGGCAGGCGTCAACAGGGAAGGCACTATCTTTTACAAGTCCATCCAGCTGCTAGGATACGCGAAAGATATCGACATCATCGCGTGTTCTCGCCGTGGCATCGTGGAAGCATTCGCGGCGATTGAAGAACAGGCAAACCAGTCCGTCGCTCACCACCTGGGACAAAATATAACAATTGACAGCTACAATTTCGAGGTAGTTAAGGAGTTTGTCTACCTCGGGGCAAACGTAAATTCCACAAATGACACCACAGTGGAGATCCGGCATAGAATCGCCCTTGGCAACCGCTGCTACTTCGGCTTGTCCAAACAACTGGGGTCAAAACTCCTCACTCGAAAGACCAAAGTCATGCTTTACAAAACGCTCATTCTGCCAGTCTTGCTGTACGGAGCCGAAAGCTGGACGATAAGCAGGACGGCGGAGCTGATTTTGGGTTCTATCGAAAGAAAAATTCTGCGCCGGATATTTGGTCCTGTCTGTGAGGAATGTGAATGGAGAAGAAGACACAACCGCGAACTCTACGAGCTGTACCAAGATGTGGATGTAGTCCGGAAGGCAAGGATCCGTCGACTACACTGGCTCGGCCACATCGAGCGCATGGACATCAACGCTCCAGCTAAAAGGGTCTTCGACTCCGAGCCTCCTGGTTCGAGAAGAAGAGGAAGACCGAACCTCCGGCATAAAGACCAAGTAATCGCGGATGTAAGACATCTTGGTCTTGACAACTGGAAGCAGCGTGCCCGGGACAGATCCTCCATGGATCGCAGGCCTGATAAGTAAGTAAGTAATATTCGAACTGAGGGAGACGTTTAATGACGTTTTCAGTGGGAAGACCGAACGAACCATAGTATAATGCTTTAATACTGCTGTGTGTGATTCCTATAGAAATTCCCCTTCGTCCAAATATTGGCAATGTCTTCGATTAGATAACGTGTTGCCGTTTTTTTTTCCTAATATCGTGCTCAAAAGACTAGGACTATAAGAGACACGTACAATGGACCAGTGTTTGCGTCTGAGTGCTCCAGCGGATAACAGAAGCCTTCAACAAAAAAAAAAAAAAAAAAATAAGAGACACGATCACTGCATCTGCAAAGCCCAACGCACCCGAATTGTATTGAAACTCCACCAAGGGGTGGGAAGATTCAAACCTAAAAAGACTCAAACAGACTTACATGGCATGTAGCTAGACTCAAAGTAATTTTGATCTGCAATAAAAGTCTCCATCGGTCAACGGCGGCGTCCACAGCTCCGATTAGTGGAAGCCACCTGAACAACACACCTTTTGGAGCTACTCGAACATATTTCGATGGACCCTGGAAAGTAGAGCCAAAGGCGGCGCTCACAACCTCAGTGAGGTTACCAAGAAAGAAAACACCCGGACCCTCCGCCCGATGGTAAAAAATTAAATCTGGCCTCTCAGTTGGGAGTTGTGCATGAGGATAACTCCCTCACTACGTAAAAAAATGGCGATTCAGAAACAACCACAAGCCTCGGACAAGGAGGGATTTACTGTTGATGACCCCCAGCAAACCAAAAAGGGTCAACGAATTTCGGCTCTGCACGTCGAATATGAGGTCCCTTCAGACCACGTGCAGCCGATAAACTCGCGGAGGCTCTTGACTGCTACAAAGCAGACATTACCGCAATCCAGGAAGTCCGGTGGGATGAACCGGGCAAAAAGAGGATGAAAAACTGCGACCTCTATTACTGCGATTGCTACAGAGGGGGAAGGCAGCGCTTATTCGAATGTAGATTTGTTGTTCGAGGCAGACTAAGGCAAAAAGTCTTAAGCTTAGAAGAATAAGGGAGCGCCTCATAACAAACCGCATCAAGGCTGAATTCGGCAATATTAGCCTGATTTGCGCTCACGTCCCGACAGAGGACAACGATGACAACAGCAAGGACGACTTCTATGATCCCCTAGAAAGGACATACGATCCTTTCGTACACAGCTGGGAAAGGAAGAAGTCGTTGCCAGAGTCATCGGAAAACACAGCCTACATAACAACACATCCGGGAACGGACTCAGGCTGGCGGATTTCGCCTCGGGGCGGAACCACTATGTAGTCAACCGTCAATCAGACTGATTGACATTGCAATCGACGTCAGACACTCCTCCAGTATTCTCGATGTCCGAACCTTCGAGAAGCCAACATCGACTCGGATCATTTCCTTGTTGTGGCCAGGGAGACGAAAAAGAACACCAAGGTTTAACGTCGGAAAGGTACAATCGCATCCGACCGCTAAGACGGCCGCAGTCCTATCCAGCCACCAAAAGCGTTGATGCTTCCGCACAACGTTTCTGCGATCGCGGTCTGAAACCGCCCTGCTGAACCTGAGGCGCTCTGGCTCACAGAGCGCGACCTCAGCCCCGTTCCACGTAATTACGTGCCACATGGAAGATTAGCGGTATCGCCAATCTATCCTGGATCAGCCCACAATGATCTAATAGAGGAATGCTTCCGGAGGGACAAAGCCGCTAAGTCGCACACGCTCATGGTACATACGGTTGGGGTAGTAAGCCCTAGCGATCAAGTTATTGACCGAAGTCATTGCCCTCGCATTGTGACCTCGAATCAGCTTTATCAGATAATTTTCTAGACAAGCAGCAACGACACCAGCGCTGAGATAAAACGCAGAATAACTCTTGCCAATCGCTGCTTCTTCGGGCTCAAGAGGCAATTGAGTAGTAGAGCCCTTGGACGTTATCAAAAGCGGATGAAGAGGCTCTTGGACGTTTCGAGAGGAAAATTCTGTGTGCAATCTTTGGTCCCATTGTGTAAACGGAGAATGGAGGAGGAGATTCAACCAAGAACTGTACGGGCTGTGCAGCGACATCGGCCTGGTTAAACGTCTTCGGATCCAACGTCTAAGATGGCTAGGCCATGTAGAGCGAATGGACATCAACGCTCCGGCCCGAAGAGTCTTCAACTCCAACCCCGAGGGACGACGCAGCAGAGAACGACCGCATTTAAGGTGGCGCGCACAGGTGGAAGGGGACCTCAACCACCTGGGCGTGCGGCACTGGAAGCGGCTGGTCAAAGATCGGACGGCCGAAGAGGCTTGTTGGTTGAGGCCCTGGTTCACCCCGAACTGTAGCACCATCAAAGAAGAAGAAGAAGACAGAACATTGGTACAAAGACGACCGATCTACGACCAAGAGACGTACGCCAGTACGTCTACGCATTCACTTTAACTGAAATATGCAATATGAAACCATTGAATCGGTTAAGTGACTGAATTTACTGAATCACGGTTGGATTGCAATGTTTATCGCCAGTACCTTTCATTAAACGCCATGCTCTTAGCTATTCTTAAAAAGACTGTGCAGCTTACCTGGTAAATGGCAATTGGAGATCGGCTGATGAGTATTGTGCGTCTACTGAACTGTGCATCACTCAAAATGACACTCTTCAGTTTCTCAATCATTCTAGTGCTCGTGTCCGATATGAAGAGGAATATCGTCAAATTGCTCTTCTCAAGCATACTCATCAGCTTCGTCAGCGTCACAGCAGTCTCTGGTTCGAATTGGGGCCTACAACAGCAATGTCGAGTATAGTTTACAAGTTTTTCGTGTTTTCCACTACTCACCCTAAAGGATGTAGCTCCGAAAAGTTGATTTCCTGTAACGTATCCAAGCTATGCTTACATACACTCCCGCTCAGACCGGCTTTCTCCAAAGTCGTCCGATGCAGTAAAACAATTTCACCGCACGATGTCAGCGCTGCGTCCAATAGGACATTTCGAAAACCCTTTGTCGTACACTACAAACACAAAGAAGCACATAGTAAACAAAAAAAATCGATAAACTAGCCATGACTCAACCAATTTACCTTCCTTAAAGCCGCCATCGAATTCTCTGGCGCGTCGTAAGCACCCCCGCGATTCGCTATCGGCCAATACGATAAATCATCAGCCGAATCACCCCCCAACAGGCTAATGAGCCATTTCTCATTGGGACTCTTGAGCTTGACAAACTTCGAGGCGATGCAGACTGTGACTAGAACCAACGTGAACCATGGTATGCCTGCCGATGCCAATGTGCAAATGAACCAAAGCACTTGGAATAGAAACGAAACCAAACTGGCCGAGTACCACAGAAGATTGTAAAGCATTCTGAATAGTTCTACGATTGCTCCAATTGTACTCATTCAGTGCAGGCAGTTCGTGGACGGCAGCCCCGATTCCCGATGTTCAATAACCTCACAAAACCACACAAATCTTAATGGAATCAAAGAAACTCTTTCACTTGTCTGCTCCGTTCCAGACTGGTGATAGCGTTTCTCCCTTTTTAAAACATATTCCACTCTATCCGAGAGGTTTTACTGATGAGGATACAGAGGATCGGAGTATTTCGGGTGCACGGCTGTCTGTGAATTTCACGGATAATGGACAGAATCAGGTGGGTGTGGGCGGCTTATGTTTGTTGGAAAAAAGAAAAAAAAAAAACGATGAAATGCTACCGAAAAGGGGCGAAGTTCCTCTGAGGACTGAAAGACCGAATGGCGAAATTGGGGGATGAAAACTTACAACTTTTTGGGATTTGTCAGCCGGAGTTTGACAGTTTCTCTTTGTGCTGTCATTCGGCTGGCCTGTGATTGGGAAATGTCATGTGGCGACTGGTATAATGTGTTCTAATTAGACCGGAAACGGATGGTAGTGCTGAGGTCAACTCAAAAAGTTGTCAGTTAATTTCAAAAAAATTTTAAATGAAATTTTGTAGGTAGTTATGGCGTCAGCAATTTTAACTAAGCTTTATGCTATACGATTAGGAATGTGGCCGCTTTTCTGAATTCTTAACAGGCATTCCAATAAGATGTAGGTTCTTCCTTACTCCGCGACCGTCCTATTACAGGGGAAAGAAACCAGACTTTAGGCACTACTATGCCTCGCGGGAGAGGTTTCAGCGTAGGCTTCCAAGAGAACAAGTGAACGGTTGTGCTGTCCTCCCTGCCGTAAGCGATATAAATAAACGCCCCACTATAGCCAAGCACGGTAAGATCTTTAGCAAAAATGTTGCGTCCCGGAATGACGCCCGTAAAGTTACGACAGATATAAGCAGAAGATGTAAGGGCGTTTGCGCTTAGTCAGATGGCCTCTCCCCCAGCGACTGTGTATCACAAAGACCCAGTCGTTGACAGAGAACTTGATCATGAATGGAACAATTGGTAAAGAGCAATGACGTTCTCTTAGAGACTACAGAGAGCGAAAGACTCTCCTATATGCCTCAAGCCCACAGAAGCGCTAACAACATGTGGCTGCGCTGCCGCACTGTTATTCAAGAAGTAGCTGAAACCACCCTAAGCTACCGACACCCCCGACCAGAAACCTGTGGTACGTCGATGAATGTGCAGAACGGAAGGGAGCAGGGGATAAAGCATATCAGAACGCGCTACAACGGAAGACAAGAGAAGCGTTGGAAGAGTACAGAGCTGGAAGAAGAAAGGAAAAGAAGCTACTGCGAAAAAAGAAGAGAGCCTTCGCTGCCCGCCAGCTGAGGGACATCAAAATGGCCCAAGATTCACAGACTGGCAGGACTTCCAGCAGCTGCTTAGCGGGAATGACCAACAGAGAGTGATAGGGTCAGAAGAAAACCCAAGGCCAGTCGAAGAACTAGTCCCCCACCCAATTTAGAGGAAGTCGGAAGTCAGCTTGTATAAGCTGAAATCCAACAGAGCTGCTCGCTCAGGCCGTCTTCAGGCTGACCTTTTTAAAAGAGGCGGTGATATTCTGGTAGGGATCAGGCTAATACCATTAACCAGGAAACTGTTCAATAAACCTACCGGTGACTTGACATGGTAACGCATCAAGAGATTAGAAGAGCTAAAAGACTCAAGGAAAAGGTTTTGCAACAATCTCACAGACATTCAAAGCAGCGCCCGTATCCACAGAGTCCCCGCCAAAGAACTTACTTATCAGGCCAGCGATCTATGGAGGATCTGAGCCTGAGGTATAGCTGCCTTCCATCCTTGACGGTCTTACAAGTGTCTTACATCCCCGAATGCTTGGTCTTTATACCGGAGGTTCGGTCTTCCTCTTCTTCTCGAACCAGGAGGCTCGGAGTCGAAGATCCTCTTAGCCGGAGCGTTGGTGTCCATGCGCTCGATGTGGCCGAGCCAGTGCAGTCGACGGATCTTTACCTTTCGGATTACATCCACATCTTTGTGCAGCATGTAAAGTTCGCGGTTGTGTCTTCTTCTCCATTCATCTTCCTCACAGACAGGACCAAATATCCGGCGCAGAATTTTTCTTTCGAAAGAACCCAAAATCAGCTCCGCCGTCCTGCTTATCGTCCAGCTTTCGGCTCCGTACAGCAAGACTGGCGGTATGAGCGTTTTGTAAAGTATGACTTTGGCCTTTCGAGTGAGGGGTTTTGACCCCAGGTGTTTGGACAAGCCGAAGTAGCAGCGGTTGCCAAGGGCGATTCTATGCCGGATCTCCACTGTGGTGTCATTTGTAGTATTTACGTTTGCCCCGAGGTAGACAAACTCCTTAACTACCTCTCACTTGTAGCTGTCAATTGTTATATTTTGTCCCAGGTGGTGAGCGACGGATTGGTTTTAGCTTGACAGCATGTACTTCGTTTGTCCTCATTGACCTTAGGACCAACTCGTTTCACCAGTTCTTCAATCGCCGTATGCTTCCATAATGCCACGGCGGGAACACGCGATGATGTCGATATCATCCACGTGTTCTAGCAGCTGGACGGACTTGTAGAAGATAGTGCTTTCCCTGTTGACGCCTGCCCGTCGCACTATCTGCTCCAGCACCAGGTTAAAGAAGTCACATCTCCTTGCCGAAATCCGGTGCAAGTTTCGAATGGTTCCGAGGTCCTAGAACCGAGTTGCACGGTGCATCGCGTGTTTTTTAGCGTGGCGCCACGCAACTGGATCAGTTTTACCGGGATCCCGAATTCGGCCATCGCGCCAAACAGTTCTTCACGATGAATGCTGTCGTATGCGGCTTTGAAATCAATGAAAAGATGGTGTGTATCGATTCGAAGCTCGTTGGTCTTTTCCAGGATTTGTCGAAGTGTGAAAATTTGGTCTATAGTCGATTTGCCGGGCCGGAAGCCGCACTGATAGCTGCCGATTAGTGCAGTGCATAATGGTTTTAGACGTTCACACAATACGCTGGACAGGATCTTGTATGCGACATTGAGCAGGGATATACCTCTATAGTTCTTGCAAGAGGTAGGATCGCCTTTTGTATGGATGGGGCAAATAGAGCTGGTATTCCAGTCGTCGGGCATGCTTTCATCTTCCCAAATTCTGCAGATGATCTGTTGCATGCTCCCTACACTTGAAGAGCTCTGATGGCAAGCCATCTGAGCCTGCGGCCTTGTTATTCTTCAGCCTCTGAATAGCTGTTCCAACTTCTTCGATGCTGGGTGGGAGGACTACTTTAGCGGCTGGAGTTGGGTCCCTACCACTCTCTCTTGGTCATGCTCGTTAAGCAGCCGCTGGAAACGCTGCTTAAATACATCCACTATTCCCTGCGGGTCGGTGACAAGATTACCCTCGCAGTTTCGAAGAGCCTGGGTGCCCTTTTTGAAGCCTCCTGCAAGGCCTTTGGCTTTCTTGTAAAATGCTCGTATTTTATGTTTATCCCTAGACTCCTCGATATCCTTGAGCTGGGAGGCTGGGAAAATTCTTTTCTTTTGTCGCAGTAGTTTTTTCTCCTCCCTTCTTCTGGCTCGGTACTCTTCTTGCGCTGCCCTGGTTTTCCTCTGCAGCGCCTTTTGGTACGCCTCGTCGGTTGCTGCCTTTTTCTGCTCACACTCGCCATCATACCACGGGTTTCTTGTCGGGGGTGGTAGGTATCGTAAGGTGGTTTCGGCTACTTCCTGAATGGCTGAGCGGCAATGCAGCCACATATTATTGGCATTTGCGTTCGACGTAGGCATACCGTAGAGTCTTTCGCTCAACTGTCCCCTGTAGACGCTGGCACCCTCCGGTGTGCTCAGGCGCCTAGTGTCGAACCTCCTCCTGATGGGCTGGTGCAGCCACCTGACATTGGACAGTCGAGCTCTGAATCTTGCTGCTACGAGGAAGTGGCCAGAGTCGACATTTGCCCCTCTGAATATTCGCACATCCAGGATGTTTGACGAGTGCCTTGCGTCAATGAGCACATGGTCGATTTGGTTGGCGGTTCGACCGTCCGGAGATCGCCAGGTTGCTGTGTGGATTCACGTACGAGGGAATCTTGTGCTACTTATTACCGCATTACGAGCTGTCGCAAAGTCCGTGAGTCGGAAGCCGTTATCTGTTGTTGTTGATCACTCCGCCAAGGATGTTCTCCTTACCGATTTTGGCGTTGAAGTCCTCGAGCACGATTTAAACATCGTACTCCCAGTAAGTGCAATCCTTTGTGACAGCTCTAATAAATATCGCAATTTTTCTTCCTAATCATACCGTTTCCTATCCAGCGTATTTCCTGGATCGCAGGATCCAGGACGACGATCGCTGCGTTGTCGTCGTCGAGTATCCGAGGCATCTTGCTCATTCATAACTTTTATGTTCTTTACCTGGGCGGATTGTTAGCTCGCCGCACAACCGCCATTCTGGTTGGGGTTTGGTCGCTGCATACGTTTGTTCACCTCTAAACGGTTGTTGTATAGGCTATCCAGGGGGCGCTGCGAGGAGGCCGTATGTCAACTTGACCCGGGCATTTAAACAGATATCGTTGCTGGCATTTCGCCAGGTTGAGAGCCCATGCTCTCTCCTCGCCAAAGAACACACTAATCGAATTGATCTGTTGAAAAAAGCAAATGGCACGCGGAAAATGGTCCAGAAACATTATAAGCTTTAACCAGCACGCACTTCCCAGACCCCAGCATCATTTCCTCCACTCTCTTCAATACACATCCGCAGATCAGAGTAGGCAGACCCAACAGACTGCTGGAATTTCTAGGTGGTTCAGCTCAACGAGTAACTTTTAGGTTTCTTCGAGTTAAATTTTAACTCGTCACAATAAACTCCTCGTAGTCTAAGTGAGATTTGATCTCCCGTGAATAGGGCACTCATTCACCTAACCTACTCTAGAAGAGCTTGGTTCTTGTCGAAAATGATTGAGGACGCCCTTGACCGTTTTAAAGGGAATATTCAGCGAGCAAATTTCTGCTCTATTCTGTTTCGATAAAGAGCGAACAGCGACATCGGTTTAGTCAGATGTGTTCGGATCCAGCAAAGTGATAAGCTTGGTAGAGCAATAGGCGCCCTGTCGCCAACCTCGAGGGCTGATGCAGCAGAAGAAATTATAGTACAGCTAGCGTACACAGCTCAGTTAGCTAAAAAAGGCTCAGAGGGATTGGCTCTTGGTTGGGTTTTAGGCTATCACAAGAACTTCGCTTTTTTTCTGTGAAAATGAAAACGGAAGATATCGATAGCGGAAGATTAGAAACGATGAAAGCACTATCATCAATCTTGTAGATACTTACTTACTTAGGTGGCGCTACAGTCCGTGGGCCTCAACCAACAAGCGGCTCCAGCTGGCGCGGTCTTCGGCCAGCTGTTTCCAGCGCCGCACGTCCAGTTGGTTAAGGTCCCCTTCCATCTGCGTGCGCCACCGTAGATGCGGGCGTCCTCTGCTGCGCCTTCCTTCCGGTGTGGATTCAAAGACTCTTCGGGTCGGAGCTATATTTTCCATGCGCTCTACATGGGGTAGCCACCTTAGACGCTGTATCCGTATCGCTGTGCAACTCGTACAGTTCCTCTCCTCCATACTCCGTTTGAACAAACGGGACCGTAGAAACGACCAAGGGCATCTTCATCCGCTTTTGTTAAGGTCCAAGCGTCTGCGCCGCAAAGGAGGACTGGGATGATCAAGGTCTTGAATAGTGTCACCTTCGTTTTCCGAGAGAGGGCTCTACTTCTCAATTGCCTCTTGAGCCCAAAGAAACAGCGGTAGGCAAGAGTGATTCCGCGTTTTATCTCAACGCTGGTGTTGTTGTCGCTGGTCATCAGTGAGCCAAGGTAGACGAATTCCTTGACCACTTTAAAGTTATATCCTCCCATGGTGACGTTCCGGCCAATACGTCGGTGTTGTGCGTCTCTTTTAGATGAAAGCAGATATTTGGTTTTACCCTCGTTAACCTTGACACCCATCTTCGCCGCTTCTACCTCAATGCTTACAAAGGCCTCATTGACGCCTCGCGTTGTCCGTCCAATCACGTCAATGTCGTCAGCATACGCAAGCAATTGCGTAGACTTGAAATAAATCGTACCTCTAGTGTTGGCCAGTGACTCTTGCACGATCTTTTCAAGCACGATGTTGAAAAAGTTACATGACAGCGCGTCACCTTGCCTAAATCCTTTTTTACCATCAAAGGTCTCGGTTTGCTCATTACCGACCTTAATGGAGCTGCGAGAATTCTCCATTGTTTTCCTGCACATACGGCCGAGCTTGGAAGGGATATTAAAACTAGACATGGCTTTGTATAGCTCATCTCTATACACATTGTCATATGCCATATGCAGCCTTGAAATCGACGAAAAGGTGGTGAGTGTCGATTTGGTATTCTTCTCCAAGATCTGCCGTAGCGTAAATATTTGGTCTGTTGTGGATTTACCTGGCCTGAAACTACATTGATGAGAGCCGATCAGGTTATCCACAAACGGTTAAAGGCATTCACACAATACGGCAGAGAAGATCTTATATGCGATGTTAAGGAGACTTATTCCTCTATAGTTGGCGCAATTATAGGGGTCTCCTTTCTTATGGACCGGGCAAACGACTCTGAGATTCCATTCGTCGGGCATGCTTTCCTCCGATCATACCTTGCATGCATCTTACCAGCTCATCTTCAGCCGTCTTAAAAAACTCAGTAGTCTGCGCCATCGGCTTTTTTAGACTTAAGTCTTGATATCGCTATTTTGACTTCGTCTAGGTGGGGTGGACGGAATTCTCTTACATCGTCGTCCATTAAGAACGGTCCTGCCTGACAGCGCTATCTTGTCTGTCATCGCCGTTATACAGTCTGCAGAAGTGGTCTTTCCAAATCCTCAGCATCGACTGTGACTCTACTACCAGTTCTCCATTTCCTTTCCTGCAGGCCGCCGCTCTGGCTTTGTAGCCATGGCATGTTCGTTTTACCTTATTGTAAAACTTCCGGGCGTCATTCCTGCGGAAGCATCTCTCCATCCAGGGGTTTCTAGGTGGTGGCGGCTTGAAACCCAGCACCTCTGAGGCAGCGTCTCTAACAACGCTCTGGCAATGCGTCCATTTCTGCTCTATTGCTTGTGCTGCTGTGGGCGAATTTTGAGAGAGCTTGAAGGAGACACGATCGGCAAAGATTCTGACAGTTTCTTGCGATTGTAGCTTTCCGACGTCAAACTTACGTAGTCCTACTCGACTCCTAAGCATTCTTGATATCCTCATTCGTACCTTGGCTACAACAAGGTAGTGGTCCGAGTCGCTGTTGGCCCCTCGGAAGGTTCGTACGTCGAGAATACAGGAGGAGTGTCTGGCGTCGATCGCAATGTGATCAATCTGGTTGGTGGTCGATTGATCAAAAGACCGCCAGGTACCCTTGTGGATGTTGAGATGGGGGAATCGTGTGCTTGCAACAATGTGGTTACGCCCCGCTAGGAAATCAATTAGCCTTAGTCCGTTGTCGGATGTGGTGTTATGGAGGCTATGCTTTCCTATGATCGACTCAAATATGTCCTCTTTGCCCAGTTTTGCACTAAAGTCTCCTAGGACTATTTTTGTGTCGTAGCTGGGATATTGGGCATAGGTTTTGTCCAGGAGATCGTAGAATTCTTCTTTGAGTCGAGCGTCCTTTTCTAATATTTCCAAATTTAGCTTTTATGCGGATTGTTACGAGGCTTTCGCTTACATCCCGGAAGCTTAAGACTTTTTGTCGGAGTTTTCTTCGAATAACGAATCCGCACCCGAATCCGTTGTCCTTGTAGCAGTTCCCGTAGTAGATGTCGCAGTTTTTCATCCGTCTTTTGCCTGGTCCATCCCATCGCACTTCTTGGAGTGCGGTTATATCTGCTTTATAGCAGTTGAGGGTTTACTCCAATAGATCGCCTACACCCGGTCTGTTAAGGGACCTCACACTCCAGGTGCAGACTCTCAAGTGCCTTATTCGTTTGCAGGGGTCATCAGCCTTGTAGCCGTCTGTATCCGAGGCTTGTGGTTGTTTCGGAACAAGTGGGTTTTTACGTGATAGGGTTGTTACCCCTAGGCACAACCCCCAACCTGGACGGCCAGATTCCTCTTTCCCTGTGTGTCAACTTGGATTGAGCAGAGACAGAGATCGATGCTGGCGCTTGCCATGTTCAAGCGCCGATCGCGATCAACTTTATTGCTCTGTTTGCTCGCTTCCTCCCCCCAAATCTTGTAGATAAGGTTAGCCAAAAATCACAAACTGAATGTTGCTAGGAGTATCAATGTAAAATATAACGTACAGCAACCAAGTTACATAAAAGACAGACCCTCGAGTCCCTCTTCTCTTCAAATTAATGATCTTATCCTTTAAAGTCCGCGTAGAACAAAAACCTGTCCAGAATGGACAAAAAAGTTGGATGTTTGTAGTTATATACAAAAAAAAGTGTACAATAACGTTCATTTCAGGATTTCATGGGAGAGAATTTCCTTAAAACACCTCATCGTATATCTTCCGCATTTTAATTAATTCGGGATGAGCAGTCCTCAGCGTGCTATCTCAAAACAAGCGGACCCTTGTAGGATACCCTTCAAAATAGACAAACCAGTTTGTCAGAAAATCCCCGTAAACCTTTTTTGATTCTAACAAAGACCAAAAAAACAGAAATACAATGATCAAAAACCCGTTCGGTCCACTCTTGCCTTTAGTGTATTATCCTTTAACGTCGTGTTGTCCTTTCAATTTGGCCATTACCCACCACACCCAGATATGGTTCGCGTTATATTAGGACAGCTTGTGCGTGAACGGATACTACTTCGAAATGAATTTGAATATGGCAATGAGGAATTAACAAAACGCATACGGTGTGGCGAGCTGTAGTGTAAGATGGGAAAGGTCCAGGCAAACAAATGGGGTTGAACCTAAGGCAAGGGGTTGTTTGAAATTTCACAGGGTCACTATGATGAGTTGAATTAATAAATAAAGGTGCGTACGACGGTCATTCGATGTGAGAAACCGTGTATAGTGGATATATGATATGCGAGAAGAGAGTGTTTTAAAAACGTTCCCATGACCTGAAAAGATTAAAAGGATGTTAGCAAAAAATGTTCGAACAGAAACTGTGGCTACCAATCTAAAGTTGTTTAAAAATACTACTCACGACTGACATTCTGTCCAAAAACTAAATCATTATTGCTCCTACACCTAAGCTCACTGTCTATTCTATAGCCACGTGCCGATAATCAGACAAAAAGGATTTCCATTAACAGCCGGACACTATCCACTGACCACTGACCACTGACCACTGTCCATTGTACCTCTTAACTTCATTAGGGTGAATAAATTTGGAGTACAAGACAACCCTTATTTGTCTACGACACGCGTCCACTATTAACTTCAACCATCGACACCAATTCGCTATCGGAAACCTGTTCCATCTATTCATATCTTTCCGAACAAATAGTTATGGTCAGTTTTGGACAACGTTGACTTACCCCCTTTCGATGTAATCACTCTTGAATATCCACTACTCCTTTTGTCTGTCGGTAAGAAAATAACAAAAGGATGAAGGATGCGTCTTATCTACCAGCGAGTGTCCGGCAGACACCCTTCTATGAATGATGGTCACTCGTGTGGTCATTGTCCCTCTCCTTAAGTTGTTTACCTTCTTCTTCCGATTTCCCTTCTTCAGTTCAGATCCTTATTAGTGTGATAATCGTTGAGGAATGACTTAGTAATGACTCGGTGATGTGTTGAAAGGATCGTGCCACTAATCCATATCCCTCGCCGTGTGGACAATGGGAATTGGATGCGGTCAAGGATTTACCTTTTCATTCAGAGACGATTTTCATAAATACCCATATCATTTCGTTACGGGTCAGTGAACAGAATCGATCGTAGACGTTCCTTCGATCGATTTTCTTCGACTTCCTTCACATCCTTAAGGGATGCAGTCAGAAAAAAAAAAAAGAATCTTATAAAGAAACGATTGGAGATACGAATACAATTGAATTGGAAGACATTAGGGATAATAATAAATTTGCGGGTTTCACAATAAATTTTGCGGAAATACCCGTACCATAGATACGGAAAAAAAGATACTTTGTGCAGTTCAGCAAAGTCATATGCCAAAAGTAAAGGTGCGATTTGGGTCTTCGGCGCAAGCACCGTGCGACCTTTAAATTTGCAATGGTTTATAGGCACAGGACTCGTTTATATTTTTCATGAGTCCTTTTGCTTTTAGGGATGCATTTGATTGGGGGAATGTGGAAGGATGGCATGTGAGATCAGCGTTTTGTAGGTAAATTCCGTTCGCAAATGAAGATCTTATGATGATGAGATGAGAAGATTTGTTCCCATAATTGAAACGTTTAGGAAGAATAAATTATCTCAGTGCGATCAATTGGGTAGTCAACACATTTTGACAGGGTGGAGAGTTATGTGTTATTTGCTTCTATCAAATGGCGAGGTCTTCGATCGGAATTCTAGTAACTTGAAAGGTTTACCTCACAGGAGGGCATGGTCTCGGACATACAGGGTAATGCTGTTGATTGCTCGCAACCTGGCGAGATGCCAGCAACTATCCCTGTTTCAATGCCCTGTTCAAGTTGACATACAGCCTCCTCGCGGTGCTCTCTGGATAGCCCCTTCAACAACCTTTGAGAGGCGAACAAATGTATGCAGCTATCGCCCTAGGCAAGAGGGCGCTACAATACCCCGACCAGACTGGCGGTTGTGCGGTGGGCCAACAACCCGCTCATGTAAAGCAAAACAAGTTATGGAAGAGCAAAATGCCTCGGACATCTATTACAGCTGTCACAAAAGATTGCACATGTTGGGGTGCGGATTTGACGTGGGGAAGCGGTTAAGGTCGAAGGTCATCGACTTTAAGCCTATAAGTGATCGCCTGGTGATGATCCGCATCAGCCTCATATGTACATATATGGAAACGTTCCTACAGAAGAGGCTGAAGACCCAAAAAAAGAGGACCCCTATGATCCCTTGGACAAAGCCTATTTTGCGACTTCAGTGGCAAATTCGGTAAGGAGAACACCTTTGGCGGAGTGATCGGAATGCACGCCTCCACGATACAACAACTTATAAAAGCTTCCAACTCACGGACTTTGCGACAACTCGTAATGCGGTGATAAGTAGCACAAGATCGCAACTTGGCGATCTCTGGATGGTCGAACCGCCAACCAAATCGACCATGTGCTCATTGACGCAAGACACTCGTCAAACATCCTGGATGTGTGAACATTTAAGGGGGCAAACGTCGACTCTGACAATTTCCTCGTAACAGCAAGATTTAGAGCTCGACGGCTCAATGTCAGAAGGCTGCACTAGTCCACCGTGAGGAGGTTCGACATTGGACGCATGAGCACACCAGAAGTTACCAAAGTCCACAGGGAGCAACTGAGCGAAAGGCTGTCCAGTACGCCTACGTCGAGCACAAATGTCAACAATATGTGGCTGCATTGCCACTCAGGAAGTAGCCGGAAACACATTAGGCTACCTACCACCCCCGACAAGAAAATCGCTGTATTATGGCGAGTGTGAGCAGAAAAAGGCGTACAAAAGGCGCTGCAGCAGATACTATGGCAGTGCGAGAGGAATACTTAGCGGGAAGAAGGGAGGAGAAAAAACTGCTACGACTAAAGAAAATAATCTTCGCAGCCTCCCAGCTCAAGGATATCGAGGAGTCTAGGGACAAGCATGAAATCCGGGCCTTTTATAAGAAAGCAAAAAGCCTTGCAGGAGTCT
This sequence comes from Eumerus sabulonum, assembly GCA_951905685.1. Lineage (NCBI taxonomy): Eukaryota > Metazoa > Arthropoda > Insecta > Diptera > Syrphidae > Eumerus > Eumerus sabulonum. The sequence continues at coordinate 17,804,726 of OX645060.1, forward strand.
TTAAGAAAGACACCCAGGCTCGAGGGTGGGAATAGGCAGAGAATAGTGGATGTATTTAAGCAGCATTTCCAGCAGCTGCTTAAAGAGCATGACAAAGAGAGAGTGGTTGGGACTGAGGAAATCCCAACTCCAGCCGCTGAAGTAGTCCTCCCACCCAGCATCGAAGAAGCCGGCACAGCTATTCAAAATCTGAAGAACAACAAGGCCGCAGGCTCATATGGCTTGCCATCAGAACTTTTCAAGGCTGGTGACAATGTTCTGGCAGAGAGCATGCACCAGATCATCTGTAGAATTTAGGTGGATGAAAGCATGCCCCATGACTGGAATATCAGCTCTGTTTGGCCTATCCACAAAAAAGGCGACCCTACCTCCCGCAAGAACTATACAGATATATCCCAGGCCAATGTCACATACAGGATCCTTTTCAGCCTATTGTGTGAACGCTCAAAGCCATTTTGCACCGCACTAATCGGCAGCTACCAGTGTGGCTACCGGTCCGACGAATCGACTGTAGACCAAATATTCACACTTCGACAAATCCTGGAAACGACCAGCGAGTTTCAAATCGGTACACGCCATCTCTTCATCGAGAATTGTTTGATGCGTTGATCGAATTCGGAATCCCAGGAAAACTGTTCCGGCTGTGTCGCGCTACTCTAAAAAAAAATACACGTTGCACCGTGCAGTTCGGTTCTAGGGCATCTGAACCGTTTAAAACATGCACCGGATTTCGGCAAGGAGATGCACTCTCATGCGACTTCTTTCATTTAGTGCTGGAACAGATAGTGTGACTGGCAGGCGTGAACAGGTAAGGCACTATCTTCTATAAGTCTGTCCAGCTGCTAGGATACGCGGATAATATTGACATCATCGCGCGGTCTCAACGTGACGTTGTAGAAGCTTTCACGGCAATGGAAGAACAGGCGAAACGAGTTGATCTTAAAAGTCAACGAGGATAAGACAAAGTACATGCTGTCAAGCAAAAACCGATCTGTCGCTCACCACCCGGGACAAAATATAACGATTGACAGCTATAATTTCGAGATGGATACGGAGTGTGTCTAGGAGGGAGGGAGCGAGCAAACAGAGCAAAGAAGTTGATCGCGTTTAACATGGCAAACGCCAGCTTCGATCTCTGTCCCTGTTCAATCCAAGTTGACACACAGCCTCCGCGTGGCCCCCCTGGATAGCTACCCTGGCACCCGCCAGGTAGTGAACCAATGTGTGCAGCGACCCAACCCTTGTTCCTGGGGAAAGAGGAACCTGGCCCTCCAGGTTGGGGGTTGTGCTTAGGGGTAACATCCCTATCACGTAAAAACCCACTTGTTCCGAAACGACAACAAGCCTCGGATACGGACGGATACAAAGCTGACGACCCCTGCAAACGACTAACGGACTTGAGAGTCTGCACCTGGAATGTGAGGTCCCTTAACAGGCCGGGTGCAGGCGATCAATTGGAGAAAACCGTCAACTACTATAAAGCAGATATAACCGCACGCCAAGAAGTGCGATGGGATGGACCAGGCAAAAAACGGATGAAAAACTGTGACATCTACTACGGGAACTGCTACAAGGAGAACAAACAGCGCCTATTCGGGTGCGGATTCGTTATTAGAGGAAGACTCCGACAAAAAGTCTTAAGCTTCCGAGATGTAAGCGAACGCCTCATAACAATCCGCATCAAAGCTAAATTTGGAAACATTAGCTTAATATGCGCTCACGCCCCAACGGAAGAAAAGGACGATCGACTCAAAGAAGAATTCTACGATCTCCTAGACAGAACATATGCCCAATGTCCCAGCTACGACACAAAAATAGTCCTAGGAGATTTTAATGCAAAACTGGACAAGGAGGACATATTTGAGTCGATCATAGGAAAGCATAGCCTCCATAACACCACATTCGACAACGGATTAAGGCTAATCGATTTCCTAGCGGGGCGTAACCTCCTTGTAGCAAGCACGCGATTCCCCCATCTCAACATCCACAAGGGTACCTGGCGGTCTTGTGATCAATCGACCACCAACCAGATTGATCATATTGCGATCGACGCCAGACACTCCTCCTGTATTCTCGACGTACGAACCTTCCGAGGGGCCAACATCGACTCGGACCACTACCTTGTTGTAGCCAAGGTACGAATGAGGATATCAAGAACGCTTAGGAGTCGAGTAGGACAACGTAAGTTTGACGTTGGAAAGCTACAATCGCAAGAGACTGCCAGAATCTTTGCCGATCGTGTCTCCTCAAAGATCTCAAAATCCGCCCAGAGCAGCATAAACAATAGAGCAGGAATGGACTCATTGCCAGAGCGCCGTCAGAGATGCTGCCTCAGAGGTGCTGGGTTTCAAACAGCCACCACCTAGAAACCCCTGGTTCAATGAACAATGCGAATAAGCCCATGCAGCAAAACAAGAGGCATATAAGGCCGTGCTGCAACGACGGACGAAAGCTGCTCGCGAAATCTATGAGCAGAAGAGAAGAGAGGAACACACGCTTTTCAGAAGAAAGAAGGGAGAGCACGGAAAGCGTGAGATCGAGGGGATGGAGAGATGCTTCCACAGGAATGACGCCCGTAAATTTTACAACAAGGTAAAACGAACATGCCATGGCTACAAAGCCAGAGTGGCGGCCTGCAGGGATGAAAATGGAGAACTGGTAGTAGAGTCGCAGTCGATGCTGAGGATTTGGAAAGACCACTTCTGCAGACTGTATAACGGCGATGATAGACAAGATACCGCTGTCAGGCAGAACGAGCCATTCGCAATGGACCACAAAGTAACAGAATTCGATCCACCCGACCTAGACAAAGTCAAAATAGCGATATCAAGACTTGAGTCTAATAAAGCCGCTGGCGCAGACGGCCTGTCTGCTGAGCTTTTTAAGGCGGCTGGAGATGAGCTGGTAAGGTGCATGCACCATCTCATCTGCAAGGTATGGTCGGAGGAAAGCATGCCCGACGAATGGAATCTCAGCATCGTTTGCCCGGTCCATAAGAAAGGAGACCCCTATAACTGTGCCAACTATAGGGGAATAAGTCTCCTTAACATCGCATATAAGATCTTCTCTGCCGTATTGTGTGATCGCCTGAAACCGTTTGTGGATAACCTTGATCGGCTCTTATCAGTGTGGTTTCAGGCCAGGTAAATCCACAATAGACCAAATATTTACGCTACGGCAGATCTTGGAGAAGACCAAGGAATACCAAATCGACACTCACCACCTCTTCGTCGATTTCAAGGCCGCGTATGACAGCGTATATAGAGACGAGACCTTGATCATCCCAGTCCTCCTTTACGGCGCAGAGGCTTGGACCTTAACAAAAGCGGATGAAGATGCCCTTGGTCGTTTCGAGAGGAAAATTCTGCGCACTATCTACGGTCCCGTTTGTTCAAACGGTGTATGGAGGAGAAGATATAACGAAGAACTGTACGGGTTGTACAGCGACATCGGCCTGGTACGACGTCTACGGATACAGCGTCTAAGGTGGCTTGGCCATGTAGAGCGCATGGAAGATACAGCTCCGACCCGAAAAGTCTTCGAATCCACTCCGGAAGGAAGGCGCGGCAGAGGACGGCCGCCTCAGCGGTGGTGCACGCAGGTGGAAAGGGACACCAACCAACTGGGCGTGCGGCATTGGAAACAGCTGGCCAAAGACCGTGCCGGCTGGAGACGCTTGTTGGTTGAGGCCCAGGTTCACCACGGACTGTAGCGCCACCTAAGTAAGTAAAGTAAGTAGTATACGGAGTGTGTCTACCTCGGGGCAAACGTAAACTCCACAAAAGACAAGGTGGAGAATCGCGTTTGGCAACCACTACTACACCGGTTTATCCAAACAGCTTGGGTCAAAGCTCCTTACCCGAAGAACCGATGTCATGCTTTACAAAACGCTTATACTGCCAGTATTGCTGTACGGAGCCGAAAGCTGGACGATAAGTAGGACGGCAGGGCTGATTTTGGGTTCTTTCAAAACAAAAATTCTTGGCCGAATATTTGGTCCTGCCAGGTGAGTGGAGGAGAAGACACAACCGCGAACTCTACGAGCTGTACAAAGATGTGGATATAGTCTGGAAGGCAATGATCCGTCGACTACATTGGCCTGGCCGCATCGAACGCATGAGCACCATTGCTCCAGCTAAGAGCGTCTTCGAGTCCGAGGGTCTAGGTTAGAGAAGAAGAGGAAGATCAAACCTCCGGTAGAAAGGCCATGTAATCGCAGATGTAAGCAAACTTGGTCTTGAGAACTGGAAGCAGCGTGCCCGAAAACGTCAAGAATGGAAGGCAGCTATAGCTCAAGCTCAGATATTCCATGGATTGCCGGCCTGATAAAGGCAGTAAATGTGGTAAAGATTCGGAGCCGTAACTGACGCGTGAGTATAGCGTCCTAAACTCGTTTTTTTTTTTTTTGCTTGGTAGCAACTTGCCTGTATTTAGGCAGGCCTAGAACAGGTTCGAATTTTTACCTCTACAGATACACCTTGAGGACATACACATGTGCTTGGAAGTTTGTAAGAATTAATAAAACAAAATTTTTTTTTAATTTGCAAAGTAGAATATTGTATTAACAGTAATTGAATAAAGGCATTTTTCCATACAAAGTTTTGAGTCCGTTCGAAAGGTTCAAGTCAAACCCCAAGCAGGGCCTATATAAAAATAAAAAAAATCGTTTTTTAATAAAATTCATTTATGGAGATAGTACTCGTATACCATTTTAAGCGGGAGTCGGACTAGCTAGTGGACGAAGCTGATTAATCAAATTCTGGATCAGTTGTGTAAGGGGGCACGAACCATCACCTTGACCACCAGCTTGACCATCAGTTTGACCATCAGCTTGACCATCACCTTGAGCTTGAGCTGAAGTAACAGCAATGGCTACTACAACAATTAAAAGTACGAAGAAGAAACTGAATTTAGAAATCATTTTTTCAAGTTTGATTGTCACGAACTTATGATCAAAAAGCAGTTTGACTTGTGCTTAAATACCATTTTGGAGGTTATGGAAAGATTCACTAAGCCTTATCGGTTGTGCGTCAATTCCAATTCTCTTAAAAGTAAATAGTAAATAAACTGGTGCATTTTTGTAGAAACAGACGTCTTGTATAAGCAAAGTTGAATTCGTTGTGTAAGCGGTATTAACTATTTGCGCAAGTGTACTATGAATTTGAAATGGGCAATATCCTTTGTTTGATGTGACTGTTATCCAAATAAATGTTGTTCAAGATCAGCCTCCTTAGTTAAGCGGTTGTTAGCATAATATTGCTCTCCTATCTTAATTCCATTTCTTCTTCTTCGGCGCTACAGTTCATGGTGAGCCTAGGCCTCCTTTGGAAAACGTCTCCAACTGTCCAAGTTAGGCCGTACTTGACCGCGTCGACCCTCAGGTTTGGATTCAAAGACCTTTCGGCCGGAGCTGTGGTTTTCATGCTCTCTGTATGACCTAACCATGTTAGGCGTTGAATCTATTCACTATTAAGTCATCTCCTCCACTACCGGTTTATGCAGATCGGGGCCTCCTCGTCCGCTTTCGGTCCCTGTCTCTGCGCCATAATGCAGGACCGGGATGATAAGGTCCTTGTCACCTTGGTATTCCGAGAGAGGCAAGAGCTATTCGGAACTGATATTATTGCTGCATGTCATTGCGGAGCCTAAGTAGATGAAGTCCTTGACTATTATGCCTCGAAATCATACCCGCCAGTATGTGCGCCCTGACCAAGACGCAGGTGGTTCGTGTCCTTTTTGGACACGGAACTCATTTACCACCAGTTCCATTTTAGCCATTTTGGCCTTATTGACATCTCGCTGAGCTCGCCCAAATTATGTCAACGTCATCGGTATATGCGAGCAGTTGTACAGACTTGAAAAAGATCGTACCGTTCGTATTGAGCACGAATTTTGCACGAACCTTTCAAGGACGATTTTGAAAAAGTCACACGATAGTGTGTCGCCCAGCTTAAAACCTTTTTTGGTATTAAAGCTCTCAGTTAAGTTACTTCCAACACTGATGGAGCAGCGAGAATTATCCAATGTCATCCTGCACAATCTGACGAATTTGGCAGAAATGTCAAAGCTAGACATGATATAGACCAATCAGTTTATTAACGAATGATTTCAGGCGTTCACACAATACAGCAGAGAAGATCTTGAGTATGGTGTTCGGGAGACGTATGTATCTGTAATTGGCGCAGACAAAAGGGCCTCCTTTTTAGTAGGTATTGTCTTTTGCGGTTGCTTGTATCTCTTACTAAACATGTAAAACGATGAGGGTACTAGGTAGGTAGGTTGAGGTGGCTATCCGACTATGCGCGTCAGGGTACAATTGACCACAAACTCGTGAAACCTAAGGGATGTGAAGGGGGATATTCATTTGGGAAAGGCGAAGGAATCTGCAACTTGCCAGTGCTGGCCAAAAGCAAAGAAAATGGTGCAGGGTTTCCTCTGCGTGAATGTTGTGATAACTGTGGCAGTGGGTGTTAGACGGGATGCCCAATTTGGCAGCGTGATTTCCAATAGACCAATGGCCCGTACTGACTGCAACGATTCTACCTACATATATTGGAATGGTGTCTAGTGAGGAAGTCATTTGTTTTGTTTTTAGAATATGAGGACTAGGTTTTTCTTGATATCCTGTATCTAGTTGAATTTGCCAACCTGTGATTGGCCTTATTGAGAAAGTGCTGCAGGGTGTTGCCTTTGAGAAGGTTCAACGACAAGACCACTGTTTTTGTATGGAGTTTGGGTGGCCTCGAGCTTTACTAGCTCATCGCCTCTCTCATTCACCAGTATGTTGCTGTGTTCTGAAACCCAAAGGAGCATGATATCAGTCCAGCTGCCAGCTCGGTACTGAGTATTTTGCACACTTCTCGGATCTCTAGCACTTTAGCTTGAAAAATGCTCGAGTGATTGAGAAGACGGAATGAGTTTGAGATATTCAGCTGTGTCGAGAATATTCCCGATCCTATACCGTGCACTAGCTTGAAGCCATCGGAGAGGAAGGTGTGAGTGCACAACCCTATGAAAGTCGAGGGAAGGTGTAATGTAGGCCAATTTTTTTGGTAGAAGTGACTAAACTCTGCCGTGGCAATACGACCTGGGTGAACAGTAGCCCATTTCCCTAAGTTTGATGGCGCCAAGACTTTGCAGGGTGAATTAAGCCATTAAGATGGGGCAAAATAAACCAGGTATCCAACCGAATTAGTAAGTAATCTGTCCGTTGTTAATAAGGAATGGGCACATAAGCTGTGGCTAAAGCTCAACAGATTTCTGCAGGAACTTAACAATGTGCACAACTCGACTAGAAGGATAACCAAATGTATTGCAAAGTTTTATGTCCGCCTCATGCAAGGATACTTCTTCTTCTTTGGTGGCGTTATAGCCCAAGAAGGACCCGAGCCAATCTTCTCTTCAATCACTCATGTTGAGTGTGATTTATTTTTCACACAGGTAAAAGGGACCTACAGTTTAATGCCGATTCCGAACTGCGTGAGTCGAGAAGCTTTGTCAAGGCAAGTTATACTACGGGGGGTTTTGGCAGTACCATCGAATATTTATTCGGCGGCGTCAGAGTCCAACACACTAACTACTGAGCCACGACACCCTGAAGGCGCAAGGATACTTACTTACTTACTTAGCGGGCGCTACAGTTCGGGGTGAACCTGGGCCTCAACCAACATGCCTCTCCACCTAGCACGATCTTTCGCTAGTCTTTTCCAGTGCCGCACGCCCAGTTGGTTGAGGTCCCTTTCCACCTGGGCGCGCCACCTTAGATGCGGCCCTCCTCCATTTCTTCGTCCCTCGGGGTTGGATTCAAAGACTCTACGGGCTGGAGCTGTGGTGTCTATTCGCTCAACATGGCCAGCCATCTTAGGATCCGTAGACGCCTGACTAGACTCATGGTGGTGTACAAACCGTACAGTTCGTGATTGAATCTTCTCCTCCAACCCCCCTCTGTGTTTATAGGACCAAAAATCGCACGAAGAATCTTTCTCTTGAAACGACTAAGGATTTCCTCGTCCACTTTAGATAAAGTCCATGTTTCTGCGCCGTATAATAGGACCGGGATAGTTAAACTTGGTCGTACGAGAGAGGGCTCTACTTCTCAATTGCCTCTTGAGCCCACAGAAGCAACGGTTGGCAAGAGTAATTCTGCGCTTGATTTCGAAACTGGTGTCGTTGTTCCAGGTCACTGCTGAGCCGAGGTAAATGAAGTCCTTAACTACCTCAAACTTATATCTGCCAATATGCACGTTCTGACCAAGACGTCGGTGGTAAATGTCCTTTTTCGATGACAGCAGATATTTAGTCTTGCCCTCATTAACTGCCAATCCAATTTTCGCCGCCTCCATCTCAATACTCGCAAACGCCTCATTGACATCTCGCTGCGATCTACCTATTATATCAATGTCGTCGGCGTATGCAAGGAGTTGTGAGGATTTGAAATAGATTGTGCCTCTTGTATTGGCCTGTGATTTTTGCACAATTATTTCTAATATGATGTTGAAAAAATCACACGATAGCGCATCGTTCTGTCTAAATCCTTTTCTGACTTCAAAGCTATCGGTCAGTTCTGCTCTGATTCGGATGGAGCAGCGAACACTTTCCAGAATCATCCTGCATAGTCTGACGAGCTTAGCAGGAACATCAAAAGTAAATATGGCTTTATATATGTAGCTCGTCTCTAATTACGCTGGCGTATGCGGATCTACCGGATCTCCAGGATCTGCCGTAGTGTGAAGATTTGGTCGATGGTGGACTTCCCTGGCCTGAAGCCACACTGATAAGGACCTATCAGCTTATTTACGAATGGCTTCAGGCGTTCACATAAACGGCAGCGAAGATCTTGTGTGCGACAGTAGGGAGACTTATTTCTCTGTAGTTGGTGCAGTCCAAGGGGTCTCCTTTTTTGTGGATCGGGCAAACAATGCTGAGACTCCATTCCTCGGGCATGCTTTCCTCTGACCATATCTTACAGATGAGCCGGTGCATACTCCTAACCAGCTCACCCCCAGCAGCTTTGAAGAGCTCAGCAGGCAATCCATCTGCGCCAGCAGCTTTGTTCGACTTGAGTTTCGACATGGCAAACTCAACTTCGTCGAGGTCAGGGGGACGCAATTCTCTGTGATCTTCATAATTGAGAAATGGGTTATTCTGCCTGACAGCGGTATGTTGGCTGTCATCGCCGTTATACAGTCTGCAGAAGTGTTTTTTCCAAACTCTCAGCATCGGCTGCGATTCAACTACTAGGTGTCCGTTCTCATCCGTACAGGCCTCCGTTCGGGCTTTATCACCTTGAGACATTCGTTTTATCTGTTGATAAGATCTTCGAACGTCCTGCCTGCAGTAGCACCTCTCCAAGTTTCCAATCGCACACTTCTCGTGCTCTTTCTTTTTTCTTGAGAAGCTTATGTTCTCCCTTCTTTTAAGCTCGTAGAGCTCACGAGCCGCTCTTTGTTTTTTTGTGTAGTGAGGCCTTATATGCCTCCTGCTTTTCTGCATGTATTCTTCTACACTCGTCATCGAACCAGGTGTTTCGTCGTGGTGGAGCTTTAAGGCCCAACACTTTCGTTGCCGTGCTCTTCAGAGATTGTTTGCACTGGTTCCATTGCTGCTCTACTGACTGAGTGGAGGATGAGGTGTATCGAAGAGCTTGAGGAAGACGCGGTTGGCAAAAGTACTCGCTATCTCCGGCGATAGTGTTCCGGTGTTCTAGCTCTACTCCGCGGTGTTCGTGTTATCCGTTGACGTATCTTGGCTACTACAAGATAGTGGTCTGAGTCGATGTTCGCTGCTCGATAACTATGAACATCAAGAATAGTGGAGGAGTGTCTGACGTCGATAGATCAAAAGACCGCCAGGTGCCTTTGTGTATATCGAGGTGCGGAAAGCGTGTGCTAGCTGAAAGTAGATTTCTCCCCGTGGCAAAGTCGATCAGCCTGTGTCCGTTATCGGATGTGGTGACATGCAAGGATACTGCCAACAGATATTTTGTCCGAACATGTCCGAACAATGAAAGTATCTACACTTAGAACATCAGTGGCTGCCCAATAGTAACTGCCTTCCATCGCCCGCTGAGTAGTCAAAAAATTGCTTCCATGAATCCTACTTCAACGCAACAGATAGACCTTTAATAAATTGCGCAAATTTCGGAACAAAGATTCCTTCCCTTCGATTTAACGTTGACATAAATAAATTAAAAGGAATATCCTAAATCAAAGTCCTCCACAAACAACATGATGTAAAGGACAAAACAGAAAGAAGGAAAACTCTAATCCACCCCCGATCATGTCGACTCTAAATATATAAATATCCTTGCAGAACAATATTCAACACCAATCATCCCAATCCCTTTCGATCCAGCACGCTGCTTGCTTAGCCCTTTCACAAACCTCCCTCCTTAAGCAAATATCCTTATGAAAACATTAATCGATTGTGTCGTTTTTCCACCAAAAAAAAACAAAACCTTCCTCTCCATTCTCGATCAATTCAGCCCGGTGTCGTAACAACAAGCGAAAAAGGACGAAACCGAAGCGAAATTTAAAGAAAAATTCCTTTAACTACAAGAAAAAAGGATTGCATTCCATCAATCTTCGCCTTTCTTACGCAAGAAAAAACAACGAAATAACACAGCAACTCGGCAGAATTGTTTTTTTTTTTTTTTTTCTTAATCCTTTTACTGGAAAAGGAAGTCTCGTATGAGGAGCAAAGCGCCAGGTGTGGCTACGTACTGGCACTGATGATGCTGCAAATGATGATGGTGTGGATGATGGCGCAAAAGGACGGTGATGGTGATGGTGATCTTCATCGACTGGATGTTTAGTACCAACAGGACCCTTATGCACGTACAGAGAGGCATAGGTGAAAATACGAAAATCCTCATCGAAAGGATTTCGGAAAGAGAAAGATTCCAAATATGAGTTTTTTCCATCGGTTTTCTAAAAAAGGGTTGACGTTAAAGTCCTGCCATTTCGACAGCCGCTATGGTCCATGATAGAGAGACACGAAAGGGAGCGAGGTGAACAGCATACTACCACGCAGGATAATACGTAACATGCCGAGGATAACAGCGGAGAGTTAGAGAGTTCGGAAGTAACAATGAAAGGACACCCTTTGACCAAGTGATTGAGAGAGGACAATGGAAAGGGATATTTTTTGATTTTTGAAATTGTACACGTTTAACTGTTATTTCGGTTGAACTCTGCGCGAACAATGGGATTTGGACAGGAGGGTAGAGTAAACGGACAAGCGCCGGGTTTGAATTGTTTTTTTTTTTTTTTTTTTTTGACTAACGACGACTGATGTTTTTAATTTGAGTGACCAACAATGTAGGAAGGAAGAGGTAATAGGTGAGTAAAGGATTTGCATAGCCCTAAAAACTAGGTCATACTATGCGTGTAACTGATTTTTGAAACATATGTAGATCAGCAGCTTCATATGCTATTGATTCTGTTCACGTACAGATTGTCCAAATTAGGATTTGTTTTTGTGTTTATACCATTCGGACTATGTACATCCACATCTTTGTACAGCTCGTAAAGTTCGCGGTTGTGTCTTCTTCTCCATTCACCTTCCTCACAGACAGGACCAAATATCCGGCGCAGAATTTTTCTTTCGAAAGAACCCAAAATCAGCTCCGCTGTCCTGCTTATCGTCCAGCTTTCGGCTCCGTACAGCAAGACTGGCAGTATGAGCGTTTTGTAAAGCATGACTTTGGTCTTTCGAGTGAGGAGTTTTGACGCCAGTTGTTTCGACAAGCCGAAGTAGCAGCTCCACTGTGGTGTCATTTGTGGAATTTAGCTTTGCCCCGAGGTAGACAAACTCCTTAACTACCTCGAAAAATTCGGCCATCGCCCCAAACAGTTCTTCACGATGAATGCTGTCGTATGCGGCTTTGAAATCGATGAAAAGATGGTGTGTATCGATTCGAAACTCGTTGGTCTTTTCCAGGATTTGTCGAAGTGTAAAAATGTGGTCTATAGTTGATTTGCCGGGCCGGAAGCCGCACTGGTAGCTGCCGATTAGTGCGGTGCAAAATGGTTTTAGACGTTCACACAATACGCTGGACAGGATCTTATATGCGACATTGAGCAAGGATATACCTCTATAGTTCTTGCAAGAGGTAGGATCGCTTTTTTTGTGGATGGGGCATATAGAGCTGGTATTCCAGTCGTCGGGCATGCTTTCATCTTTCCAAATTCTGCAGATGATCTGGTGCATGCTCCCTACCAGAACATCGCCGCGAGCCTTGAAGAGTTCTGATGGCAAGCCATCTGAGCCTGCAGCCTAGTTATTCTTCAGCATCTGAATAGCTGTGCCGACTTCTTCGATGCTGGGTGGGAGGACGACTTCAGCGGCTGGAGTTGGGATTTCCTCGGTCCCTACCACTCTCTCTTGGTCATGCTCGTTAAGCAGCTGCTGGAAATGCTGCTTAAATACATCCACTATTCCCTGCGGGAAAAAGAAGGTGACTTATCCTCAACTCTTCCAATGTAAAACACTCCTCGCCTCGACTGCGCTGCATCATCCAGTCCATATACATATATAATGAAAAGGAGAGGTGACAAGACGCACCCTTGGCGAAGTCCAACACCCACGGAAAAGGTGTTGATTTATTACCGTTAACCCGATCGCAGCTGCTACAGTTTGTGTATATAGACTGAATGGCCCTCAACAGAGGACCATCAGTCGCATACTCCTGCAGAACACTCCAGAGTTTACCTCGAGGAACTGGGTCATACGTCTACAAAGCAGCTGTAGATTGGTTTGGCGTACTCCCAAGCTTTCTCGAGTACCATTCTTAGAGTGAAAAGCTAGTCGGTTGTACTTCTACCGTCACGAAACCCGCACTGTTCATCCCCTATCCTGGATTCGACCATAGCTCTAGAACGCGCCTCCAACACCTTAGCGTAGACCTTACCGGGGACACTTAAAAGAGATATGCCCCTATAGTTGGAGCACTCTTTTTTATCCCCCTTTTTGAAAAGAGGAACAATCACCCCAGTTTGCCAATCGCTAGGTGTCTCACCGCATTCCCAGGCCACCTTAATGACACAAGAGAGCTATGATACTCCCTCTTTACCCATTGCCTTAAGCATTTCTGGCCGAATTTCATCCACACCGGCGAATTTGCCAACTTTTAGCGATTCAATCGCTAAAATGACTTCCTCCACCGTTGGACTATTCTCCGCCACAGGTAAGATTATAGGTCTGTCCCCCTCAGTGCCCTGTTCGGGATTGAGCAGCTCCGAAAAGTGCTCGCTCCATCTGCGTAAGATGTCCATCTCATTGGAAAGGAACAGACCATCTTTTGATTTAACTCCTTCGATGATGTTGAATTTCCTTCCTCTGAACCGGCGAATGGTTTGCCAGAACACCTTTTTCGCAGATCTATTTTCGGCTTCCAACTTCTCGCCGAACTCCTTCTAGGACTGCTCTTTCGCTGCTCGCACAGCAAATTTGCAAGTTCTTCGCGCCACAGTGTATCGGTTACGAGAAGCAGAGTTCCCCAAGAGAATCCAGTCTCGGTAGGCCTTCTTCTTCTCTCTGATGGCTTCTTGAACTCCGGGTGTTTTAAGCCACGCAGTTCTTTTCTCACCATCAGCCGCCACATCAAGCCGCTTTTCTCTACAAACATCACGTGCAGAGGCAATGACAGCTGTTGAAAATAGTCGCCATTCTTCCTCTACATGCGATGGAACAGTTGGAATTTGCTCAAACCTTTCGGATATGTGTCGTGCGAAGTGTTGCCGCACCTCACTGCTCCGTAGTTTCTCCCACCGTATGCGTGTAACCACTCTTGGTTTCCGCCTTGGCAGACGAGGTACTCTATCAGTAAGATACAGCTTACACAACACCAGGTGATGATCAGTTGACAGTTCAGCCCCTCTCAACACACGAACGTCACAAATCATCCGTTTCACACACGATGGTACCGCAAAGAAATCTATCGATTTCTGTTGAAGACTCCGACGATACCATGTATATTTACGAATGTCTTTGTGCGGAAAGATGGTGTTCATAATGGACATGCCATTTGCACAGCAAAAATCCAACAACCTCTCTCCGTTCGCGTTCCTCCCAATCACACTCCCCCGTGTCGTTACATCCAAACCCACGTGGGCGTTGAAGTCACCCATCAGGATATAGGAATCCATCTCAACCACCCTATCAAGGGCCGCATCAATTTCATCCAGGAAAGTCGCATCCTCAGCCAGAGCCAAAGTTGATCTTTCAAACTTGAGTTTTAAGATCGCGAATCTCCCACCTAATGGTATCCACTCCAATACCCTGTCTGCCAGCCTGGGACTTATAAGTATCCTCACTCCCGCCTGTGCAGACATTTGAGGTACAACTCCCGACAGGAAGAGTTTTCACCCGTCCGAAAGGTCCATAGTTTTATATCCTCCTTGCTTTGTCGAAGAGATACCTCCGATATCTAACCGATACCTGGCAGCTGCCTCAACCAGTTCGTGATACTTCCCTGTGAGCGATGAAACGTTCCACGTGCCCATCCTAAGTCGATGCCGTTGTCTGTTGCCCTTTACTCCCCGCAAGCACTGGTTAGTGCATGGCGTGATAACCCCCCACCTCCGTAATGGCTCACGAGGCCACTGCCGGGTTGCTCGTGACTTTTTTTTTTTTTTTTTTTTTTTTGGAGACTCGCGCAGGTTCAAGAGTTTTTATATTCTCTTATGATGTGTTGACACACACAACCTGAACGGAGTACAGTGGTTGGGGTCGTTGATGTTCGTTCACTACTCTCAGGGGTGGTTGTCCTAGACCTAGATAGGACGAGAGCCGACCAAATTCCGCGTTGGTTATAGTCCGTAGTAATTCGTTCAAGCACTTTTAGTATTGCATACGCAGAGGATGAATTTCGTTTGACCATATACTGTGAGTGTTATGCCTGCAGCAGTACGTCTGGTCACTTTCCATTCTCAACAGCGTTGCATACTTTTTGGCGGTATAGAAACTACTTTTTCTTGGCTATGAAGCGAATTTGAACCATAAACCTTCCGCTCGGCGGTCGATGATGTTAACCACTGCACCACGGCCACCCCCTTCTTCGGGCTAAGCCCGACCGGCTGCCGAGCGGGACAGTCCGGCCACCAGACGCTCGCATACTGCCACCATTTAGGCCTGGCTCCGAATGGGGCTCTGGCATACCAGGGTAGGCAATTTCCGAGGCTGCTCTTCTCTTCGTCATCATGGGGGCTTGCGCTTCGTTAGCCAGGTTTGGTCCATACGAAAATTATTTCGCACACCCCAAACCTGTTGCCCGCCCCCACCACGAGGAGGTCAGCTGCCGGGGGGGCTCGTTAGATACAATCAAGAAAAAATATATGTTCTAAACTGAGCATCGCTAAACGTTTTCACCGCTTTATTCCGCCTTTTCTTCGTTCCTATAAGATCTTCATAAATTCCTCATTATCCCTTCTCCCGTATATTTACGTAAGTCCCGAGGATCCCTTCTTGACCACGCTTGACCTCAACTGTCAACACAACTTCTTCGCACTCATTGTCCCTTCCATTCTCCTTGTCTGCATAAATAGATCCTCCTAATTTCTCTATTCGGTATTATGTTGACTTGGCGCACAAAGGACATCAGGCAGTAACAAAAGGAAGACCATTCTCTTCGTTCTCATACTATACAAAGCAACGGTCAGGCGATTTGCGATCTCAATTGCTGTGGTATTCAAAGAAGATAGTACGATGAGAACTCGAATGGGACAATGCAGATGTGTAAATGAAGTTAAATCGATCTATCGACAATCCCGAGGATCATCAATAACCAAATTTCCTCTTTAGTTTAATGCAAAATCACGTTCATTTCCTTCTCTTTACCTGAATACCAAGGGTATTTCCCTGGCGGCGACACTACTATTAGCTGAGGACGATTAACCCAAGGGGTGAATGGGAAACATTAAACTTCGGAAGAAAACGTAAGGAAAATCCTTAAAAATCGTAAACTCAAAGTCCAGGTATCCATTCGATTGGCCTTGGTCGGGCATCATCATTTAACCTTAATAGCTGTAACCTATGGACCTTGGGCTGTGGTAAATGTCTTTCACGGGTGAATTCTCAAAATGCCTTCGTGCCACATTTCCTTTTTCTCCGCTTGTTGTTTGCTGGGAAACGATCGAAATCAAGTCGCCAAAGTTGCAGAGGATGAGATGAAATTTGAGGAAAAATCTTCCTTTTTCGTAGGGGTCGTAAGGGTTGTGATCCTTTATCCACGATTTGTGTAACCTTTTTCCCAATTTTCTATATTTTTTCTTTTCTCTTCTTCCTTCGCTACGTTGAAGGATTCACCTCTGATGTAATTTAGCGTGAATCGAAAATCCTTTTTCTGTTTCCTTTCTATCTGTGGATCGGGATGATAATAATGACGATCGACATCATCGTCGATGATGCTCGTCTCGAATTTCTCGATTCGAAGGATTTTTGTTTTCTTTTTTGTTGATTTTTCGTATTTCTTAAAGAAGAAAGGAACGCGTCATTGATCCTCACGTGTAGTGTCTTTATGTTGAGCTGGTTTTTTGCTCATCCACCTTTTTGCACCCTTTGATCTGTGTATGTCCAAATTCGCTGTCTAGGGGTCGACACGCCAAGATACTCCGCGCACATAATAGCGCGTACAGGAAAAAGGTTGAGAGGATGTTTAGCCTAAATACCATGGGAATTTTGGAATTTCGTAATTTCGCCAGCACACTGTGCTCGTATATTTGCGGAAGAATGTGACGGATGAATGGTGCGATAGATGCATCGATGCAGATAAGACGAAAGGGTGAAGGAAATGCAGTTTCTTGGGAAATAGGATATTCGCAAATTGAGAAGGGTTAACAGCAGTCGAGGTGTTGCACATGCATCGCCATACCTGCGCGAATGCAGATGCAGATGTGCAAAAAAAAAATTGGGTAACCCGATACCACAGGATGATGTACATATATATGTACATACATATGTATATGTATGTCGGAATTAATTTATGCTAATGACGGTGTTCCGCAAGATCCCCGCTTTGCTAATTTCTTAGGTGGAAGCGTTTAATCATCTTGACTCTTTGGAGGCAGCTCTTGTCGACTTAAGGTTAAAAAGTGATCAATGCAAATTATTAATTCACCCATACATACATACATATATGGATGTTTTTTTAATTAGATTCATGAGTGTTGGGACCGGAAAGGAAATTTGCATACGCGGATACGCTTGATTTGCGCAACATTGCTTTAATGACGAAACAAATTAAACTATCGGAGGCATTTTCTGCTCAGCTGTCAACTCAGGATTGATAGTCCCTTAGAGGGATAAGAAAGAGGGCATGGGCTCGGACATACAGGGTAAGGTTGTTGATCGCTCTCAACCTGGCGAGATGCCAGCAACGATCCCTATTTAAATGCCCGGGTCAAGTTGACATACGGCTTCCTCGCGGCGCCCTCTGGATAGCCTCTTCAACAACCGTTGGGAGGTGAACAAACGTATGGAGCGACAAAACCCCGACCAGAACGGCGGTTGTGCGGCGGGCTAACAATCCGCCACCGTAAAAAAAAAACAAAGTTATGAATGAGCAAGATGCCTCGGATACACGGACGGATACTCGACGACGACAACGCACGAAAAAGGAACACAATCTGCGAGTATGCTCCTGGAATGTCAGAACCCTGTACACTCCCGGAGCTGCTCATAATCTAGAAGGAATCCTCACGCAGTACAAGGCAGATATTACTGCGGTCCAGGAAACGGTATGATTAGGAAGAAAAATTGCGACATTTATTACAGCTGTCACAAAAGGTAGCACTTACTGGGATGCGGATTTGTCGTGGGAAAGCAGTTAAGGTCGAAGGTCATCGACTTTAAACCTATAAGTGATCAGAGGCAGATTTTATAACATCGGCCTTATATGTGCACACGCCCCTACCGACGAGGCTGAAAACCCTATCAAGGAGGACTTCTATGACCTCCTGGACAACGCCTACGGAGCTTGTCCGGAGTACGATGTAAAAATCGTGCTCGGGGACTTCAACGCCAAAATCGGTAAGGAAAACACCCTTGGCGGAGTGATCGGAAAGCACAGCCTCCACCATACAACAACAGATAACGGCTTTCGACTCGCTGACTTTGCGACAGCTCGTAATGCGGTGATAAGTAGCACAAGATTCCCTCGCAAGCGAATCCACACAGCAACCTGGCGATCTCCGGACGGTCGAACCGCCAACCAAATCGACCATGTGCTCATTGACGCAAGGCACGCGTCAAACATCCTGGATGTGCGAACATTCAGAGGGGCAAATGTCGACTCTGACCACTTCCTCGTAGCAGCAAGATTCAGAGCTCGACTGTCCAATGTCAGAAAGCTGCACCAGCCCATCAGGAGGAGGTTCGACACTAGGCGCCTGAGCACACCGGAGGGTGCCAGCGTCTACAGGGGACAGCTGAGCGAAAGACTCTACGGTATGCCTACGTCGAACACAAATGCTAATAATATGTGGCTGCATTGCCGCTCAGCCATTTAGGAAGTAGCCGAAACCACCTTGGGATACCTACCACCCCCGACAAAAAACCCGTGGTATGATGGCGAGTGTAAGCAGAAAACGGCAGCAACCGACGAGGCATACTAAAAGGCACTGCAGAGGGAAACCAGGGCAGCGCAAGAAGAGTACCAAGCCAGAAGAAGGGAGGAGAAAAAACTACTGCGACAAAAGAAAAGAATCTTCGCAGCCTCCCAGCTCAAGGATATCGAGGAGTATAGGCATAAACATAAAATACGAGCCTTTTACAAGAAAGCCAAAGGCCTTGCAGGAGGCTTCAAAAAGGGCACCCTGGCTCTTCGAAACTACGAGGGTAATCTTGTCACCGACCCGCAGGGAATAGTGGATTTATTTAAGCAGCACTTCCAGCAGCTGCTTAACGAGCATGACCAAGAGAGAGTGGTAGGGACCGAGGAAATCCCAACTCCAGCCGCTGAAGTAGTCCTCCCACCCAGCATCGAACAAGTCGGCACAGCTATTCAGAAGCTGAAGAACAACAAGGCCGCAGGCGCAGATGGCATGCTTGGTAGGGAGCATGCAACAGATCATCTGCAGAATTTGGGAAAGTGAAAGCATGCCTGACGACTGGAATACCAGCTCTATTTGCCCCATCCACAAGAAAGGCAAACCTATCTCTTGCAAGAACTATAGAGGTATATCCCTGCTCAATGTCGCATACAAGATCCTGTCCAGCGTATAGTGTGAACGTTTAAAGCCATTTTGCACCTCACTAATCGGCAGCTACCAGTGCGGCTTGCGGCCCGGTAAATCGACTATAGACGAAATTTTCACACTTCGACAAATCCTGGAAAAGACCAACGAGTTTCGAATCGATACACACCATCTTTTCATCGATTTCAAAGCCGCATACGACAGCATTCATCGTGAAGAACTGTTTGGTGCGATGGCCGAGTTCGGGATGCCGGAAAAACTGATCCAGTTGTGTCGCGCCACGCAAAAAAATACGCGATTCACCGTGCAACTCGTTTCTAGGACTTCGGAACCGTTTGAAACATGCACCGGATTTTGGCAAGGAGATGCTCTGTCATGTGACTTTTTCAACCTGGTTCTGGAGCAGATAGTGCGACGGGCAGGCGTCAACAGGGATGGCACTATCTTCTACAAGTCCGTCCAGCTGCTAGAAACGTGGATGATATCGACATCATCGCGTGTTCTCGCCGTGGCATTGTGGAAGCATTCACGGCGATTGAAGAACAGGTGAAACGAGTTGGTCTTAAGGTCAATTAGGACAAAACGAAGTACATGCTGCCAAGCAAAAACCAATCCGTCGCTCACCACCTGGGACAAAATATAACAATTGACAGCTACAATTTCGAGGTAGTTAAGGAGTTTGTCTACCTCGAGGCAAACGTAAATTCCACAAATGACACCACAGTGGAGATCCGGCATAGAATCGCCCTTGGCAACCGCTGCTATTTCGGCTTGTCCAAACACCTGGGGTCAAAACTCCTCACTCGAAAGACCAAAGTCATGCTTTACAAAACGCTCATTCTGCCAGTCTTGCTGTACGGAGCCGAAAGTTGGACGATAAGCAGGACAGCGGAGCTGATTTTGGGTCCTTTCGAAAGAAAAATTCTGCGCCGGATATTTGGTCCTGTCTGTGAGGAAGGTGAGTGGAGAAGAAGACACAACCGCGAACTCTACGAGCTGTACCAAGATGTGGATGTAGTCCGGAAGGCAAGGATCCGTCAACTACACTGGCTCAGCCACGTCGAGCGCATGGATATCAACGCTCCAGCTAAGAGGGTCTTCGACTCCGAGCCTACTGGTTCGAGAAGAAGAGGAAGACCGAACCTCCGGTATAAAGACCAAGTAATCGCGGATGTAAGACATCTTGGTCTTGACAACTGGAAGCAGCGTCCGAGCCTACTGGTTCGAGAAGAAGAGGAAGACCGAACCTCCGGTATAAAGACCAAGTAATCGCGGATGTAAGACATCTTGGTCTTGACAACTGGAAGCAGCGTCCCCGGGACCGTCAAGGATGGAAGGCAGCTATAGCTCAGGCTCAGATCCTCCATGGATCGCTGGCCTGATAAGTAATTGATCAATCAGTCACCAACCAGATTGAGCACATCGCGATTGACGTCTGACACTCCTCCACTATTCTTGATGTTCGCACTTTCCGAGAAGCGAACATCGACTCAGACCACTATCTTGTAGTAGCCAAGATACGTCAACGCATAACACGAACACCGCGGAGTAGAGTTAGAACGCCAAGCTATGACGTCGAAAAGCTACTATCGCCGGAGATCGTCAGTGCCTTTGCCAACCGCGTCTCCCTTAAGCTCTCCGATACACTTCAATCCTCCACTCAATCAGTAGAGCAACAATGGAGCCTGTGCAAACAAGACCTGAAGAGCACAGCAACGGAAGTGCTGGGCTTTAAAGCTCCACCACGACGAAACACCTGGTTCGATGACGAGTGTAGAAGGATTCATGCGGAAAAGCAGGAGGCATACAAAGCCTCGCTACACAAAAAAACAAGAGCGGCTCGTGAGCTCTACGAGCTGAAAAGAAGGGAGGAACATAAGTTTCTCAAGAAAAAAAAGGAGGAGCACGAGAAGCGTGAGATTGAAAACTTGGAGAGTTGCTATTGCCGGCACGACGTTCGAAGATTTTATCAACGGATAAAACAAATGTATCAAGGCTATAAAGCCCTAACGGAGGCTTGTAAGGATGAGAACGGACACCTAGTAGTAGAATCGCAGTCGATGCTGAGAATTTGGAAGAACCACTTCTCCAAACTGTATAACGGCGATGACAGCCAACATACCGCCGTCAGGCAGAATGATCCATTTCATAACGACGAAGATCGCAGAGTATTCCGTCTCCCTGACCTCGACGAAGTTGAGATTGCCATGTCGAAACATAAGTCGAATAAAGCTACTGGCGCATATGGACTGCCTACTGAGCTCTTCAAAGCGGCTGGTGGTGAGCTGGTTAGGAGCATGCACCGACTCATCTATAAGACATGGTCAGAGGAAAGCATGCCCGAGGAATGGAGTTTCAGCATTGTTTGCCCGATCCACAGAAAAGGAGACCCCTTGGACTGCGCCATCTACAGAGGAATAAGTCTCCTTAATGTCGCATACAAGATCTTCGGTGCTGTTTTTTGTGAACGCCTGAAGCCATTCGTAAATAAGCTGATAGGTCCTTATCAGTGTGGCTTCAGGCCAGGGAAGTCCACCATCGATCAAATCTTCACACTACAGCAGATCCTGGAGAAAACCAATGAATTTCAAGTCGACAGTCACCATCTATTCGTCGACCTCAAGGCCGCATACGCCAGCGTAATTAGAGACGAGATACATACATATATGTATAAAGCCATATTTACTTTTGACATTCCTGCTAAGCTCGTCAGACTATGCAGGATGACTCTGGAAAGTGCTCGCTGCTCCATCCGAATCAGAGCAGAACTAACCGATAGCTTTGAGGTCAAAAAAGGATTTAGACAGGGCGATGCGCTATCGTGTGATTAGAAATGATTGTGCAAAAATCA
The DNA here is from genome assembly GCA_951905685.1 of Eumerus sabulonum. Lineage (NCBI taxonomy): Eukaryota > Metazoa > Arthropoda > Insecta > Diptera > Syrphidae > Eumerus > Eumerus sabulonum. The sequence goes on from OX645060.1 coordinate 17,826,770, forward strand.
CAGGCCAATTCAAGAGGCACAATCTATTTCAAATCCTCGCAACTCCTTGCATACGCCGATGACATTGACATAATAGGTAGATCGCAGCGAGATGTCAATGAGGCGTTTGCGAGTATTGAGATGGAGGCGGCAAAAATTGGTTTGGCAGTGAATGAGGGCAAGACAAAATATCTGCTGTCATCGAAAAGAGACATTTACCACCGACACGTCTTGGATAGAACGTGCATATTGGCAGATATAAGTTCGAGGTAGTTAAGGACTTCAAATACCTCGGCTCCGCAGTGACTTGGAACAACGACACCAGTTTCGAAATCAAGCGCAGAATTACTCTTGCCAACCGCTGCTTCTTTGGGCTCAAAAGGCAACTGAGAAGTAGAGCCCTCTCTCGTACGACAAGTTGACCTTATATAAGACCTTAATTATCCCGGTCCTGTTATACGGCGCAGAAAGATGGTCGTTGGTCGTTTCGAGAGAAAGATTCTGCGTGCGATTTTCGGTCACATAAGCACAGAGGGGGGTTGGAGGAAAAGATTCAATCACGAACTGTACTGTACCACAGCTCAAGCCCGTAGAGTAGTTGAATCCAACCCCGAGGGACGAAGAAACAGAGGATGGCCGCACCTAAAATGACGCACACAGTTGGAAAGGGACCTCAACCAACTGGGCGTGCAGCATTGGAAAAGACTAGCGAAAGATCGTGCTAGGTGGAGAGGCGTGTTGGTTGAGGCCCAGGTTCACCCCGAACTGTAGCGCCCGTTAAGTAAGTAAGTAAGTAAGTAACATTGAACACCCCATTTAACTTATATGTGTGGTTAGAGGTGGAATTTGGGAAAAAGCATGCAACACGAAACTTACAATTAGCTTCCAGTGGTCAGATTAAATTACAAAAGTGGTATGGTACTATAAAATAAGGGCGCCGTGGCGCAATGGTTAGTGTGTTGGACTCTGACGCATGATGAGCGAGTTCGAATCCCGACTCGACGGCATTAAACTGTAGGTCCCTTTCATCTGTATGAAAAATAAATCATACACTACATGGGTGATTTATAAAAGCTTGGCTCTGGTCCTTAATGGAAAAAAGCTAAAGCTAGGTCATCGGCGTATCCGATGACATAGTAGGTATTGTTACGGGCAGATGGAAAATGTCTGCTTGTGAATGCATGCAACTTGCACTCCCTTCCGTCTCTGACTGATGTGACAGAGCGGGTTTATCAATGGACCCAAATAAGACAATCTTAGTCCCGTTTACAAAGAGAAGAAGGATACAGTCTTGCTCCGTCTCTCTAAATGGTACAAACATAGAATTTTCAGAAGAAGTTAAGTTTTAGGGATTTGACGTAACTGGAACTCCAACATCCAACGTCGACTAAGGCACTGTGAGTCTGTCAACTCACTTACGGTTAAACCTGGGGATTAAGACCTAAAGTAATCCACTGATTATATACCGATAGTAGGTTAGGGTTAGGTAAGGTTAATGTGGTTGGCATAAGCCACACGTAGGCCGAAATGGGCCCATTGTGATACCATATGGATCAAGTTACCCTGATCCACTACCTGAGAGCCAACTTGTGCTTCTGATGAAGCGATGGAGTTGAGCTATTTTGTGGTCCGCTAGCTCACTTAGATTGTCATAGAAGGGCGCGCCGAGGTAGATCCTGCTGCGATTCGCAAATGAGGGGCATGAGCAGAGGAGGTGATGTATTGATTACTCTTCCTCTTCGTCCATGCAGCCGCGACAGAAGTCGTTGGAGGGTAGCCCTAGTCTGGCGGCGTGTTTTCCAATAATGCAGTGACCTGTAATGACCCCACTAGAGTACTTAAAGTTGCACTTTTGGTTGCCACTAGGTCCCTGGTTCGTTCTAGGTTTAACTTAGGCCACAATTGTTTAGTGATAAAGCCGATATTACTCTCATTCCATTGGAGGTTGATCGCCTCTATGGTTTGAAGTTTAATCATGTGCTTTACCGTACTTATTAGTGTTTCTAGGTACCCGAGGGTAGGTAAGCTGAGTGTGCTTGACCCTAAATTTGCGAGTTCGTTGGCCGCGCAGTTTCCTGAAATATCCCTATGCCCGGGAACCTACAGTACTTTAAAGTTGAACTGTTCAGCCATCTCATCTAGAGATAGGGGACAGTTAAGATATGTCTTTGATTTGTGGGTTATGTCATCACCGGTCACTGTCTTATCTTATCTTATAAGATCCAAGAGTTGAAACCGCGTGGCCATTATACGCGTCGTAGGTTCAGTGAATGGGCCGTAAACATAGTTCACCTTAATTCTCAGTTTCAACGCAAAATGTTGTTCTCCGTTGAAGCCTAATGTTGGGTAAATGGTTATGTAAACAAGCAAAATTGCCGAACTTGGAGTGGAGGAAACCCAGAAGCCTTTGTCGAGACGCCCTTGCAACCATTAAAACTCACTGTTTCGTGTGATTTACGGGCTGGCGGAATCATGGGCCCATATTTCTTTAAGGGCGATACCGACTAGAGTGTTACCGTCAATGGAGAGCGCTATGGAAATATGATTTTTGACTTTTTCCTTTCTCAGTTGAATGGCAATGATGTGACAGAGCTTTGGTTTCAACAAAGCTGACCTCCACCATCCTGTGATCTCACACCTTTAGAATACTTTCTTTGGGGGTATCTGAAGTCAATATTGATAAGCAGCACAAGCTTTCCCCGCAAGTGAATCCATACAGCAACCTGACGATCTCCGGATGGTCGAACCGCCACCCAAAACGACCATGTGCTCATTGAAACAAGACACTCGTCAAACATTTTGGATGTGCCAACATTCAGGGGGGCAAACGTCGACTCTAACTTCTTTGATGCACGAACATTCAGGGGGCAAACGTCGACTCTGACCATTTCTTCGTAGCAGCAAGATGCAGAGTTTGACTGTCCAATGTCAGAAAGTTGCACCAGCCCACTATAAAGAGGTACAAGATTGGACGCCTGACTCCTGAGCACACCAGAGGTTACCAGAGTCTATAGGGAGCAACTGAGCGAAAGGCACTCCGGTATGCCTACGTCGAGCACAGATGTCAACAATGTGTGGTTGCATCGCCGCTCAGCCATTCAGAAAGTAGCCGAAAACACCTTAGGATACTTACCACCATGATGGCGAATGTGAGCAGAAAAATGCAGCAACCGACTTGGCTTACCAAAAGATGCTGCAGCGAAAAACCGGGGCAGCGCCGAGGAGTACCGAGCCAGAGGAAGGGAGGAAGGTGTGAACCTCTAAGGCCGGTTTGCACCGCACTAGCGACTATAGACCAAATATGCACACTTCGACAAATCCTGGAAAGGTAGGTAGGTAGGTAGGACCGTAGCCTTCCCAGAAATGAGGAGAACACACATAGGCCAGGGAGGCCCGTTGTGCAGCTACGAGGGGGCTTAGCCCCCTATTCGTGGAACCATTTTGTGCTTCTTAAGAAGTTAAGAAGATCAGGTGTATCCCTACTTGCTGAACCTCTGTCAGTTCGTTAAGGAAGTAAGAGCCTAGGTATCGTTTGCTGATTGTGCAGAATGCCGGGCAAGTGCAGAGAGGGTGGTGAATGGATTCGACCTCATCCTCGTCCAGACAGCTTCTACAGAAATCATTCGGAACTATACCTAGTTTTTGCGCGTGACTGCCGATAAGGCAGTGTCCGGTGATGACACCTATAACTTTGTAGATGTCAATTATTTTTAGGGAGATTATACTCCTTGTCCGTTGACTGTCGAGCCGGGCCAGATTTGCCTGGTGATGACACAGGTATGTCCCTGACTTCATCTCCGGTTCGTCTCGGCCCTGGCGAGATTAGTAAGATTAAGTTTAATGGTTCCCAGGGGTATTCCCTCACAAGCCGCGATTGATTGTAGCGTCGTTTCCTGTTTGGCGAGTGTGTCGGCTCTTTCATTTCCTGGAATGTCGCTGTGTCCTGGTACCCAGATAAGTTGTATGTTGAACTGTTCGGCCATCTAGTTAAGAGATAGGCGACAGTCGAGACTAGTTTTTGAAGTGTACACATAGAACTCCAACGACTTTAAGGCTGCTTGGCTATCCGTGAGAATGTGGATATTCGTAGTGGACATCACGTTCGACTTCAGCCAGGACAAGGCCTCTTCTGTTGCCAACAGTTCCGCCTGGAAAACGCTGCAGTGATTTGGTAATTTTAGAGCTTTATTCAGCTTAAGTTGTTTGCAGAAGACTCCACTACCCGCCCCGTCCTTGGTTTTAGACCGGTCATTGTAAAAGTCTACGCGTCCTGGAAAGAGAGCCGATACACATCATCTTTTTATCGATTTCAAATCCGCATACGACAACATCCATCGCAAAGAATTGTTTGATGCGATGGCCGAATTCGGGATTCCAGGAAAACTGATCCGAATGTGTCGCGTCACTTTAAAAAATACGCCATGCCCCGTGCAGTTCCGTTCTAGAACATCTGAACCGTCTGAAACATGCACCGGATTTCGGCAAGGAGACGGGTTGTCGTGTGACTTCTTGAATTTGGTGCTGGAGCAGATAGTGCGACGGACAGGAGACAACAAGGAAGGCACTATCTTTTACAAGTCTGTCCAGCTGCTAGGATACGCGGATGATATTGACATAATCGCGCGGTCTCGACGTGACGTTATAGAAGCTTTCACGACAATTGAGGAGCAGGCGAAACGAGTTGGTCTTAAGGTCAACGAGGATAAGGCAAAGTACATGCTGACAAGCAAAAACCGATTCGTCGCTCGCCACCTGGGACAAAATATAATGGTAGACAGCTATAATTTCGAGGTGGTTAAGAAGTTTGTCTACCTCGGGGCAAACATGCACCCACAATCGACACTACAGTGGAGATCGGGCATAGAATCAACCTTGACAACCGCTGCTACTTTAGTTTGTTCAAACAACTTGGGTCACAACTCCTTACTCCTTATACTGCCTGTCTTGCTGTACGGGGCCGAAAACACGATAAGCCGCCGAACGGTAAGCAGGACGGCGGAGTTGATTTTGGGATCTTTCAAAAGAAAAATTCTTCGCCGGATATTTGGTCCTGTCTGTGAGGAAGGTGAATTGAGAAAAAGACACAACCGCGAACTCTACGAGCTGTACAAAGATGTGGATGTAGTCCGGAAGGTAAAGATCCATCGACTGCACTGGCTCGGCCACATCGAGCGCATGAGCACAAACGCTCCAGCTAAGAGGGTCTTCGACTTCGAGGCTCCTGGTTCGAAAAGAAGAGGAAGACCGGACCTCCGGCATAAAGACCAAGTAATCGCGGATGTAAGGCAACTTGGTCTTGATAACTGCAAACATCGTGCCCGGGACCGTCAAGGATGGAAGGCCGCTAAAGCTCAGGCTCAGATCCTCCATGAATTAGTAGAAGTCACTAGTTTATGGCGATAAACCAGAGACGTTGGACGAGTTGCAAATCAACATTCACCATATTATTGCTGATATATGGCCCCCAGTTGCTCGATAAAGTTGTCGATAATTGGACTTTGAGATCGCGCTTCATTTGAGCTAGCCATGGCGCGCATATATATATGTATAATGGCACAAAATGATCTCTTAAATAGAGCTAATACCGTAGAGAGTAGCATTAGCGGTAAGTATTTCCTGTCATATTAAATTTGTATGCCTCTAAAAACAACATAGTAAGATCAATGTAAAAACTGTCGATCTTTAGTCACGATTCAGGAAGATAGTATAAGCATTACGTTCAAGAACAATCCACCTAAATACTAATTTGTTGGAAAGTATTTCGAATACGTAACAGTGAATACCCATGAATTCCAGGTCGAGACGCACCATCTTTTCGTCGACTTTAAAGCCGCGCATGACAGTGTTTATAGAGACGAGCTATACAGAGCCATGTTATGTTTTAACATTCCTGCCAAACTCGTCAGACTGTGCAGGATGACTTTGGAGAACTCTCGCTGCTCCATTAAGGTCGGAGGTAAACTAACCGACCCCTTTGATGTTAAAAAAGGTTTTAGACAGGGTGACGCACCATCATGTGATTTCTTTAACATCATACTTAAAAATATCGTGCGGGACTCTGCGGCCAATACAAGAGGTACGATCTACTTCAAGTCTACACAATTGCTTGCCTACGCAGATGACATTGACGTTTTTGGACGGACAATCCAACAGGTCAATGAGGCGTTCGCAGGCATTGAAGCAGAAGCGGCTAAAGTGGGTCTAAGGGTAAATGGGGACAAGACCAAATATATGCTGTCATCCAAGAAAGACACGCAACACCGACGTCTTGGTTAGAACGTAACCTTCGGCAGCTACATTTTTGAAGTAGTCGAGGACTTCGTCTACCTTGACTCGATAGTGACAAGCAGCAACGACACCAGCGCTGAGATAAAACGCAAAATAACTCTTGCCAACCGCTGCTTCTTCGGACTCAAGAGGCAACTGAATAGTAGAGCCTCTCTCGAAAAACTAAGGTATCCCTCTACAAAACCTTAATCATCCCGGTCCTCCTTTACGGCGCAGAGGCTTGGACGTTATCAAAAGCGGATGAAGAGGCTCTTGGGCGTTTCGAGAGGAAAATTCTGCGTGCAATCTTTGTATCCCGGTTGTGTAAACGGAGAGTGGAGGAGGAGATTCAACCAAGAACTGTACGGGCTGTACAGCGACATCGGCCTGGTTAGACGTCTTCGGATCCAACGTCTAAGATGGCTAGGCCATGTAGAGCGAATGGACATCAACGCCCCGGCCCGAAAAGTCTTCGACTCCAAAACCGAGGGACAACGGAGCAGAGGACGACTGCATTTAAGGTGGCACACACAGATGGAGAGCGACCTCATCCAACTGGGCGTGCGACACTGGAAGCGGCTGGCCAAAGATCGGGCCGGCTGGAGAGGCTTGTTGGTTGAGGCCCTGATTCACCCCGAACTGTAGCGCCATCAATGTAAGTAAGTAAGTAACAGTGAATACATGATTTGGGGTAAGAATCCTTGTTTTCGTTCCGCCGACTTTCGGTCATTTTCTTGATATATTTTCGGGATAACTCACTATCTAGAATGAGACTCGGCAATCTAACTTAGCCCATTATGCTACTATTTTTCGGGTAATTGTATTATTTGGGAAAGATTCTGTCGCAATTCTAACGGTTTAGAATCAGCCCTTTCAATGTGTCAAAGAGTCAAACTTGTGTCAAACCTTATACTCGTATATGACTGGAAAGCTTGTCATTGTGTCCGTCAATGATGATACTAATTGTTGGGAATGTAAATACGTTCTACATTAAATTACTATTTTTAGGGTTCTGTACCCAAAGGTAAAACGGAACCCTATTACTAAGACTTCCCTGTCCGTCCATCCGTCCGTCCGTCCGTCTGTCATCAGGCTGTATCTCATGAACCGTGATAGTTAGACAGTTGAAATTTTCACAGATGATGTATTTCTGTTGCCGCTACCACGACAAATACTAAAAACAGAACAAAATGAATATTTAAGGGAGGCTCCCGTACAACAGACATGATTTTCATCCAAAAAACCCCTTGGTCACATACTGAACTAAGGTTAGTCGCCAATATCTCTTGTCTCTTTCATATATATATATACAGATGGTACGGAACCCTTCGTGCGCGAGTCCGACTCGCACTTGGCCGGTTTTTTTAATTTGTTTTTCCTTAAAATCTAGTTAATCTCTTTTGAAATCCTGAAAATAAAATGTCGATTCTACCACTCTTCCAGCTGTCGACAGATTCCCGCGACTTTGCATCAACTCCGAACTCAAGTATCAATCAAGTAATGTACACCGAAGACTTGAAGGACCCTCTCATTGCAAAAAACAACGATGACGAGCACAAAGGGGATACAAGCGTTTCCACATCGATGCACTTCCTCCTCACGAACAAGAAAATTGATTAATGATGATCGATCAAGCGCCATCATCAATTGCGTCAAGATCAGTTCGATATTTTCGCAGACCATTCCCACAGATATTCCTTTCCAACAAGACGCCAAAAGGACATCATTAATTTTATTTTTGTAATTAGCAAAAGATTTTCTTGCTAAAAAATGTCCTTTTCCACCCGAAAAAAGAAGGAAAATTGAAAATGGAAACCATTAGGATGTGATGAAACTTGAGATACGCATAAGTTTTTTCCCTTGATTAATGATCCACCACGCTAACGATCGCCGGAGAGCAAGGAAAGGGTTGAAAGGTAAACACCATTAGGATGGATCAGCTTTCCTGTCTCAGGAATTCACAGGAGAATAAGGAACAAAAAATAAAAATGAAGAAAACGCATTGAAGCGATGGAAAGTCTAAGAAATTAATGATCGCCCAACACCCTTTTAAGGAAAAATGATCGAAAACAAAAGGACATTTCACCCTTTCCTCGTCGTGCGTGGAGATTCTCCGGGACATGAGGATTTTCTCACCCTTGAATCGTATTGCAAAAAGAAAAGGAAACTCGCAAAAATCGAAAAGGAGAACAAGAATCTAAGAAATTCGAGATGCGAGTATCCGTGTACGGTGCAGTGCAGCCGACTGATCAAACACTGTGTTAAGGAATCCGAACCAGATGGAACCGTTTGTGCGTATATTGGTCGCAATATGGTTTCGGGATCGCATAGTGTGCGATTCGGGATCAATATTTGTGCAAGGATCGATCAATTATTTATTTTGTTGCCATAGGATAAGAAAAGGGTTGAAATCTATTTATTTTCACGAACGAAATTCTTTTGTGCGTGTCCGCATTCGCATCCGTTCGCTTGGTTAGGATGAAAACCTATCTCTTGGTGTATGGGTATGAAAAGTTGATGCAATTACATTAGGGGACGATTGTAATGTTTTCTTCTTGAGATGTATTCCTTTTTTTCATTTTTTTGCTTTGATAAATGAAACTGGCTATTGTGATGTTTTGATATTCGATATCGCAAATTGTGGTGCATGAGAATTTCGAGGCTGATATGTGCACGTCCAGTGCAAAGGAAAGGAAAGTGGTTAGTGAAAGTTTTTCTTTTTCAAATGATGGACGATGGGTTGAGGAATTGCAATAGAAAGGGTATAAGATTGAATTACATCTCTTGTAGATTGGCAGATTATTGGCTTAGTATCTTAGCGGCGTAAACAGGGACTGCCCGCAAGGTGGCGTCCTGTTTCCGCTGTTATGCTGCATGGTGGTCGACTCTCTGCTCGATGCTCTCAATGTCTTTGGAATCTATACCCAGGCTATGTCGACTCATGACTAGCGACTGGGCTAAATGTGATCGATGAGTGGCGCACGAGAAATGGCCTATAAGTTAATCACTCAAGACTGATGTCGTTCTGTTGACGAGGAGTAAAAATGCTGGCATGACTCATCTGGTGCTAAAAGGCATTCCCATACCGATATCCAATGAAGCAAAGTACCTGGGTCAAAGGACTTTGAGTCAAAAACCACCAAAGCGCTGTCAGCGTTCTGGCAATGCAAAGGTGCTTTTGGCAAAACATGGGGCTTATCGTCGGCAAAGGTCCTCTGGATTTACACGGCACTGATAAGACCGGATGGCAAAGGACTGACAAAGGCCTCGTAGGGGTAGCATCTATCCGACGAATGCTGGCCTGCTAAAAAGCGGCACTGTTAGTAAGTCCCATTCCCACCTCCTCGTGGTGCCATCTGGAGATTTCCTATGGAAATTGCAGACGGGGAAGGGCGAATGGCGAGCCTCCTGCGCCAAAAAACAGGATTAGTCGGTTGGGCTACGGCCTAGTAAGCCGTAACCGTAAAAAAAACACAAACTCCGAAACAACCACAAGCCTCGGATATAACGGACCGGATTTATGTTGACAACCCTTGCAAAAAACGAAAAAAGGACAATGATCTTTATACGTGGAATGTTAGGTCCCTAAGACCGCTATAAAGCGGACATAATCGCCATCCAGGAAATGCTATGGAATGGACCGGGTATAAAGCGGATGAAAAACTGCGATATTTACTACGGCGACTGCTATAGGGAGAGAGGGCAAAGATTATTTGGATGTGGATTTGTTGTTCGAAGTGGACTAAGGCAAAAAGTCCTAAGCTCCGTATCAAGGCTACATTTTTTAACATCGGCCTGATCTGCGTCCACGCCCCACGGAAGACAAGAATGACTCCGCCAAAGATGAGTTCTACGATCTCCTAGACAGAACGTATGCCCAATGTCCCAGCTGTGACATCAAGATTGTACTAGGAGACTTCAACGCTAAGCTGGGTAAGGAAAGCATCTTTGAACGAGTCATCGGTAAACATAGCCTCCACGCCGTAAAGCTACTATCGCCAGAAACCTTCGTGCTCCTACCGATCGCGTCTCCCTTAAGCTCTCCAATACACCTCAACCCTCCAGGCTATCAATAGAACAGCAGTGGAACAAACAAGCTCTGAAAAGCTCTGCATCCGAAGTTTTGGGTTTCAAGGCTCCACCACGAAGAAATACCTGGTTCGATGACGAGTGCAGGAGGATTGACACAGCGAAGCAGGATGCATATAAGGCCTCGCTGCATAAAAGAACAAGAGCAGCTCGTGAGCTCTACTAGTTAAAAAGAAGGGAAGAGCATAAGCTTCTCAAAAGAAAGAAGAAAGAGCACGAGAAGCGCGCGATTGAGGATTTGGAGAGGTGTTACTGCAGGCGTGACGTTCGAAAGTTTTATCAACAGATAAAGCGAACATGCCAAGGTTATAAAGCCAGAACGGAAACCTGCAGGGATGAGAATGGACACCTAGTAGTAGAACCGCAATCGATGCTGAGAATATGGAAAAACCACTTCTGCAGACTGTATAACGGCGATGTTAGTCAATATACCGCTGTCAGGCAGAATGATCCATTTCTAATCGACGGAGACCGCAGAGAATTCTGTCCCCCTGACCTCGACGAAGTTAAGATTGCCATATCGAAGCTCAAGTCGAATAAAGCTGCTGGCGCAGACGGACTGTCTGCTGAGCTCTTCAAGGCAGCTGGGGATGACCTGGATGGGAGCATGCACCAGCTCATCCCTAAGATATGGTTAGAGGAAAGCAAGCCCGAGGAATGGAGTCTCAGCATCGTATGCCCGATCCACAAGAAAGGAGACCCCTCTGATTGCGCCAACTATGGAGGATTAAGTCTCCTTAACGTCGCCTACAAAATCTTCTCTGCCGTTTTGTGTGAACGCCTGAAGCCTTTTGTAAATAAGCTGATAGGTCCTTATCAGTGCGGATTCAGGCCAGGGAAGTCCACCATCGACCAAATCTTCACACTGCGGCAGATACTGGAAAAAACCAATGAATTTCAAGTCGACATTCACCACCTATTTGTCGACTTCAAAGCCACGTACGACAGCGTAATTAGAGACGAGCTATACAACGCTATGTCTACCTTTGACATACCTGCTAAACTCGTCCCACTATGCAGGATGACTTTGGAGAATGCTCGCTGCTCCATCCGAATCGGTGAACACTTTACCGATAGTTTTGATATCAAAAAAGGATTTAGGCAGGGCGATGCGCTGTCGTGTGATTTCTTCAACATCATATTGGAAATGATTGTGCAAAAATCACTGGCCAATACAAGAGGCACAATCTATTTCAAATCCTCGCAACTCCTTGCATACCCCGACGATATTGACATAATAGGTAGATCACAGCGAGATGTCAATGAGGCGTTTGCCAGTATTGAGATGGAGGCGGCGAAAATTGGTTTGACGGTAAACGAGGGCAAAACTAGATATATGCTGTCATCAAGAAAGGACGCTCAACACCGACGTCTCGGCCAGAACGTTTGTATAGGCAGATATAAGTTCGAGGTAGTTTAGGACTTCGTCTACCTTGGCTCCGCAGTGACCTGGAACAACGACATCAGTTCCGAAATCAAACGCAGAATCACTCTTGCCAATCGCTGTTTCTTTGGGCTCAGGAGGCAACTGACTAATAGAGCCCTCTCCCGAACGACAAAGTTGACTCTATATAAGACCCTTATCATCCCGGTCCTGTTGTACGACGCAGAAGCATGGACACTATCAAAAGCGGATGAGGAGGCCCTTGGTCGGTTCGAGAGAAAGATATTGCGCGTGATTTTTGGGCCTATAAACGCAGACGGGGGAAAGAGGAGAAGATTCAACCACGAACTTTACGGGCTGTACAGCGACATGAGCCTAGTCAGGGGTCTACGGATTCAACGCCTAAGATGGCTGGGCCATGTAGAGCGAATGGACACCACAGCTCCAGCCCGGAGAGTCTTTGAATCCAACCCCGACGGACGAACATGCAGAGGACGGCCGCCCTTAAGATGGCGCACACAGGTGGAAAGGGACCTCAGCCAACTGGGTGTGCGGCAATGGAAAAGGCTAGCGAAAGATCGTGCTAGATGGAGTGGCATGTTGGTTGAGGCCCAGGTTCACCCCGAACTGTAGCGCCCACTAAGAAGAAGAAGAAGAATTTATGTTGTCCTTCCAATTAAGCTTGGAGTCTAAGATTATGCCAAGGTACGAGTATTTGGCAGACTTTTTGAGGATTAGTTCGATACCATTCATACGGGGATGAGTGTATCTTGGTATAGACCTTCAACTTGTAAAGTGGAATATCTCGGTTTTCGCCGGGTTTACTCTCAGGTTTCGCCGCTTGACCCAGTTTTTAATCAGTAGCAGTGCATAACTTAGTCTTTCGCTGAGGACCTGAGGAAATTTCCCAGATATCAGAATAGCAATGTCGTCAGCATAGGCCGTGGGGTTAAAACCATCAATCTCTAGAAGTTTTACCATTCCTTTGACCACAAGGAGCCAGAGAAGAGGCGATAGAACACCACCTTTTTGTATATCCCGATCGATCCTCACTCCGCCACTTACTCCTCCTATCACAGAGTTTATTATACGAGTACTCAGCATTTGTTCAATCCACCTGCACTAGGACACTATTGCCTCAGTACTGACGTTATAAAAAGCACCATCAATGTCTAGAGTACCTACAGCAAATTCTTTGACACTGAGTGCATTTTGTATCGTATAGACTACCCTGTGAAGAGCAGTATCTACCGATTCACCCTTTATGTACGCGTTATGTGATTGTTACAGATAGCAGCCACCAATCTTATATTTTATATGCATACATGTCGATTAAGCGTTAAGAGGATAGACTAATGACGTTTACCTTTCCCGTATAAAAACCACCCTAACTTCCCTCTATGCTTGTGGAACATAAGCCATCCTGAGGCACCAGGAGTAAATGCGGTTCAGCCATGGGATAATAGCTTCACCCGGTTCTCGCAGCACTTTTGGATATATACCATCGAGTCCTGGCGCCTTGTAGGGGTCAAACGAATTAACTGTCCTTAGGATATTTTTCTCGATAACGATCTTATCGATCTTAACGTCCACAAGGATACCTGGACGCCAGACACTCCTCCTGTATTCCGAGGGGCTAACATCGACTCGGACCACTACCTTGTTGTAGCCAGGGTACAAATGAGGATATCAAGAATGCTTAGGAGTCGAGTAGGACGTCGGAAAGCTACAATCGCAAGAGATTGCCAGAATCTTTGCCGATCGTATCTCCTCCAAGCTCTCTCAAAATCTGCCCACAGCAGCACAAACAATAGAGCAGGAATGGGCGCATTGCCAGAGCGCCGTCCGAGACGCTACCTCAGAGGTGCTGGGTTTCAAGCCGCCACCACCTAGAAACCCCTGGATCGATGAACAATGCGAACAAGACCATGCAGCAAAACAAGAGGCATATAAAGCCATGCTGCAACGACGGACGAGAGCTGCTCGCGAAATCTATGAGCAGAAGAGAAGAGAGGAATACACGCTTCTCAGAAGAAAGAAGAGAGAACACGGAAAGCGTGAGATCGAGGAGGTGGAGAGATGCTTCCGCAGGAATGTCGCCCGTAAGATTTACAATAAGGTTAAACGATCATGCCATGACTACAAAGCCGGAGCGGCGGCCTGCAGGGATGAAAATGGAGAACTGGTAGTAGAGCCGTAGTCGATGCTGAGGATTTGGAATAACCACTTCTGCAGACTGAATAACGGCGACGATCGATAAGATACCGCTGTCAGGCAGAACGAGACATTCGTAATGGACGACGATGTAACAGAATTCAGTCCACCCGACCTAGACGAAGTCAAAATAGCGATGTCAAGTCAAGTAATAAAGACTAATAAAGCCGCGGGCGCAGACAGTTTGTCTGCTGAGCTTCTTAAGGCGGCTGGGGATGAGCTGCTAAGGTGCATGCACCATCTCATTTGCAAGGTATGGTCGGAGGAAAGCATGCTCGGCGAATGGAAACTCAGCATCGTTCGCCCGGTCCATAAGAAAGGAGACCCCTATAACTGCACCAACTATAGGGGAATAAGTCTCCTTAACATCGCGTATAAGATCTTCTCTGCCGTATTGTGCGAACGCTTGAAGCCGTTTGTGAATAACCTGATCAGCCCTTATCAGTGTGGTTTTAGGCCAGGAAAATCCACAATAGACCAAATATTTAAAATATTTACGCTACGGCAGATCTTGAAGAGACCCAGGAAAATCAAATCGACACTCACCACCTTTATGTCGATATCAAAGCTGCATATGACAGCGTGTATATGCAGCACCGTGGCGCAGTGGGTAGTGTGTTGGCCTCTGACGCCGATGACACGGGATCGAATCCCGACACAGCCATGTCATCGAACGTGTTTTTCGCGGTATTTCTCCTCAGCGGGGTTCTGACAAAACTCTCTGTAGTAAAATTGTCATGAAAAGCTTCTCGAAATTCGCCGTTCGGAACCGGCAATAAACTGTAGGTCCCTTTCACCTATGTGAAAATGAGATCACACACAACATGGGTTATTGACAGAAGCTCGGCTCAGGTTCTTCATGGACTGTAACGCCAACATACATACATACATATGACAGCGTGTATAGAGATGAGCTATACAAAGCCATGTCTAGTTTTAACATCCCTGCCAAACTCGTCCGACTGTGCAGGATGACGATGAAGAATTCTCGCTGCTCCATTAGGGTCGGTAATGCGCAAACCGAGACCTTTGATGTTAAAAAAGGATTTAGGCAAGGTGACGCGCTGTCATGCAACTTTTTCAACAGCATGCTTGAAAAGATCGGCCAAGAGTCACTGGCCAACACAAGAGGTACGATTTATTTCAAGTCTACGCAATTGCTTGCGTACGCCGACGACATTAAGGTGATTGGACGGACACAGCGAGACGTCAATGAGGCCTTTGTAAGCTTTGAGGTAGAAGCGGCTAAGATAGATCTCAAGGTTAACGAGGGTAAAACCAAATATCTGCTTTCATCTAAAAGAGATGGACCACACCGACGTATTGGCCAGAATGTCACCATGGGCGGATATAACTTTCAAGTGGTCAAGGAATTCGTCTACCTTGGCTCACTGATGACCGGCGACAACAACACCAGCGCTGGAATAAAACGCAGAAGCACTCTTGCCAACCACTGTTTCTTTGGGCTCAAGAGGTAATTGAGAAGTAGAGCCCTCTCTCTGAAAACCAAGGTGACACTATATAAGACCTCGATCATCCCAGTCCTCCTTTACGGCGCAGAGGCTTGGACCTTAACAAAAGCGGATGAAGATGCCCTTGGTCGTTTCGAGAGGAAAATTCTGCGCACTATCTACGGTCCCGTTTGTTCAAACGGTGTATGGAGGAGAAGATATAACGAAGAACTGTACGGGTTGTACAGCGACATCAGCCTGGTACGACGTCTACGGATACAGCGTCTAAGGTGGCCAGCTGGAGACGCTTGTTGGTTGAGGCCCAGGTTCACCACAGACTGTAGCGCCACCTAAGTAAGTAAGAAAGATCTTATCGATCTTATCGATGTATTTGCCGAAATACAAATATTCACAGCCAGGAAAGGGAACATTTTAGTGAGGCATCGAGCTAGCTTCCATTTCAGTTTGTCCAGCTACGATCACCGGCAAGGTACAAATGGTCACATAGTCGAATGTACATATGTACATATAATAGAATAAATACATTACTCAAGAGTTTACCATTGTAAACCAATCTTCCATGAGAATTTTCGAAACATTCTGACAGCAAACTACTACAAAAAGGATAAGCTTGCTGTCTACGGTAAGTACAGAATTCGTTACACTGTTCAATACCATTATGGACTTCCCCAAAATAAGAGGAAAACTGAAGCTATCACTGAATTTATGTCAAGTCTCTATTGTGGTTAATATTTCTACCCAACAGTCTTCTCTAAATTTACATACGTAGATCAATTCGAGTCTCAAGAGAAAACTACACAAAACTTGTCAATCAAAGCTGACAAGGCCGTAAGAAAATATTCGCAGAAAGAAAAGGATTTGAGCAAAATATTCATGTTTACAAGGACATTCGTAGGTACAAGCCAAATCCCTTTTTTGACTTTCTAATGTAAATTTTTCAAAATGACATTTCGGGATATCGAAAACGGTTACAAACTAACGAACTACAAACTTATTGTACAAATCGTTTATGAAAACATGCCCACATATGTACATATATAGTCTACATACCGGCAACGATCCTGATGCCGATCCTATTGACTATAATTGGGTTCAATTGAAATCAATGGACATGAATGCATATAAGTACATTTTCAACTGTCGTACTAACAGCGACTGAAGGGCTTTCAATTAAATTATCTAACCAACTGACAAACCATATCGGAAAGGGGTCTGTCGAGTCCCGATATCGAATAATCAGGAATCAATAAAATAAAAGGACCCCGATGCAGGTTCATTTGCATAACACTGCACGAGCCATAGACTAGGTGTGCGTCATAACTAAGCAGGAACTTGATCCTTGCAATTTTTTTTTTCCTTATCTTTTATTATTATTATTCCATCGAATATAATTTATTCATAAAATGCACCCCTTTCGAAGGCTGTGTGTGAATAGGGTCCTTCTGCATGTGCGAATTGATTAAAGTAGGTATGTATGTACGTACGTATGCAAATCCTTTAATGGACTAAATCAGTTTTCTGCTTTTTCAACGTATAATTTTCACCAAAAAACAATTGTTATGCAAATTTTTGTTTTAACATTTTTTTTTGCCGCACATTTTGGCATATGTTGTGCAAGGACGAGCGTTTTGCAAGGTTCATTGATGCGAAATGTATGAAATGACACATCCTTCGTGAGGACGGCTAGGATGCATTTTTTATTATTTATATTGACGATGATACTAAGAATTATCCTTTTGATCGTAGAGAGGGGAAAGATAAAAAATGAAAGCGGGGAAATGATTCAGAATTTCCCCTCAACAATAAAAAAAAACGCATCCGATTCGCCTACAGTTCCTTAAAACTCTCATTATCTCAGCGAAAGAGAGCGATCCAGGATCAGGGGTTGAACGACACCCGATTACATTCATATATGTGTTACGCAATACAACCCCTTTGCTTTGATGAGAACTCCGTGCTCATTCGATTTTTTAATTCTATTTAAGTGAGTTTTTTAGAGAAATTTCTCACATTGCCCATGTGTGCGTGCGATTTCAAGAGAGTACACCCCAAGGACAAAAGTAAATTGAAGAAGACGAATCAGTTTTTTAAACTGTAGTGGGGAGAGGGTTGAAAATGAGATGAATTTTTTTAAAAAATCAAATTCAGATCTCCTCAGATCACAGATTCATTTAGTTTGTGCTTCATCGCCAAGCTTTACACATCAGATTTAAGGATATTTCCTAAAAAATAAAAAGAAAAAAAAACATAATTCGATTCTCGAAAGAAATTTGAATTAAAATTTTTAATCCTTTTCTTGTTGTTCTGTTGTTTTTAGTTTTTTTTTTGTTTGTTTCGATTTTATTTACACCGCTATGGCTACACAGTTGGAATTTTTAATGCAACTGTATATGATGAATTTAATTCAACAACAGCAGCAACAATTAATTCAACAACAACAACAACAGCAACAACAGATAAAGGATAATTCTCCCACTGAATTGGCAACTACGTTGAAAGGACAGCACAGTCCCGGCAATTGTAGTAGTAGTACTAGTCACAGTTGTAGTATACCAATTAGTAGAGAAACTTTAAATCATTTTTACAACAACAACATGTCTGTCCTGTCTAATGAAAATGATATTTTCACTAATAATCTATATCCCGTTAATTTTTCAAAAAGTCTTCTTCAATCTTCCACAGTGACTTCGACACCGGCCGAGCGAGTACCAGGACCACCGAGCCCAAGCCCTGAAGGCTACGACCACCTGACAATGGGGTTGGATGGCGATCGTGGTACGGAGGCGGATGGTGAGGAAGACGAGCCATTATATTCGACAGGGACTTCCGGCAGTACGACAAATAGTGGTGATAGTTCGAAATTATCCGGACAGATTTTGGAAAGTACTGATTCGTTTTCATCGCCAATTATGGTGAGGATGGAGATACAGTCTAGCTTCGACAGTGATTTGGATTAACGTATTCTTTTTTGTTGTCTTCTCTTCATGAAGCCATTTACTCCGGTGAAGAATGTGAATGCATTATCGTCATCAACGAGTGGACAGGATTTGTCTATGGATAATACAAGATCGCTTAGTGCATTGGCGGATAATGAGGATTCAAATTTATCGCAGAATCTGTCTAAGATGTTCTCGAATAATGATGGCGCAAATTCAGGGGCAAAGATCACAGTGAAGAGTGAAAGTTGCTTAGTGGTATGTGGAACTTTTTGAAAAATGTTTTAATGACTGGTGTAAATGTGAATTTCTTTCTTTGAATAATTTCTAAGAAATCATTAGAAAATTGAAAGAAATATAATGAGTAACTTAAAACATCTCCAATTATGGTTAAAGATATTTTTCGTGTTCATGTGATCATTTTATTTTTCTCGGGTTTTAGAAAGCAGAGTCGTCGTCTGTCAATCTCTCTAATAACGTGGATAGTGCTCTACAAAGTAAGTATATTTATTTGTGTTCCTTTACACATTTTATATTTAAGTTTAATTCACAATTTTTAATATTTGGACATTTTTAAAATATGCTCAACAGATTTTTCGAAACATTTTTATTAGACAGAAATTACACTAGATTAGGTTAAGTTAGGTTAGTTGGGTGCCCTATTGACAATGAAGTCAAGGCTCACTTAGACTTCATATCGTTCTGTTTTTAGTATTTGTCGTAGTAGCGGCAACAGAAATACATCATCTGTGAAAATTTCAACTCTCTAACTATCACGGTTAATGAGATACAGCCTGGTGACAGACGGACGGACGGACGGACAGCGAAGTCTTAGTAATAGGGTTCCGTTTTACCTTTGGGTACGGAACCCTAAAAACTAATCCGAGGGGAACCTGTTAGTTGCCCGCTGAGCTGAGCCACCAAGATTCAATTATGAATCTTAGCAGTTTTTTCAGCTTAATGTCTCTTACCTCCTCTAAACCCGAGAAGAAGTTGTTTCCGAGGAACGTAAATCTTTTTCGGGCCAGTGCAGGGCATTCACACAGTAGGTGACGAATGGATTCTATTTCCTCTTCGTCCCTACAGCTTCTGCAGAAATCGTTGTTGGGCTGGCCTAGTCTAGCTGCATGATATGATATCATACAGTGCCCAGTGAGGACACTGACTACCAGTCGTATATTCCCTCTACCAAGATTGAGCAGACTTTCCGTCCTTTTTTTGTTATAGACAGGCCATGTTAACCTTGCCCTAGCGCATATGTCCAATTGACACCATCGCTTGTTGGCCTTTCCTACCATCCCTATTTCTCTGAATAGTGTGCTGAGTGGCGTTCTAGCCTCAGTTGTGATCTGCGACGTACATATCTGCACCCGATCCCAGTCTGGCTAGTTCGTCCGCCTTCCCATTTCCGGAAATATTCACATGCCCTGGTACCCAGTAGATGGTTACCTCATTGACATCCGATATTTCTTCTAGTTTCTCTTTACAGAGTTTTACGAGTTTGGATCTTATCCATGTTGCTTGCAGAGCCTTAATGGCCGCCTGACTGTCAACATAGATTTTGATTCTCTTACCTGAGAATTTCTCCCTAAGAATCAGATCCGCGCCTTTTTTGATTACGAAGATCTCAGCCTGGAAGACGCTACAGCCATCATCAAGTCTGTAGGAGTGACATACATACTTACTGAGGTTCGAGGTAGACTCCGGCTCCTGTACCGGTATCCGTTTTGGATCCGACGGTGTAGATTGTTCATCAGTTCATCTTCCGTGTTTACAATACCACTGGCCCATTCCTCCCTGGAAGGAATCCTAATAGAGAATCTCCTCTCACAGCAAGAAAGTGGGGTAGCATAGTCCGTTTCGGTTGCGGACATCAGGGTAGCCCATCGATCCAGTATTGATGCGTGGCCATAAGGACATCTATTCCAAAGACTGGATTCCTGCATCCTTAGCGCAGCCCTGGCTGCAATGCTTTCACAGTATATGTCTTGTGGTGGAAGGTTCAGCATCGCTTCAAGGGCCGCCGTTGGTGTGGATTTCATGGACCTGGTCACCACCAGACAGCCAGCCCTCTGAATCCTTGTAAGACTTTGAAGGTTGCATTTCTTCTCAAGTGCTTTCCACCAGACAATTGATCCATAGACTAAAATAGGTCTTACCACCGCGGTATACAGCCAGTATACCACCTTTGGTTTAAAGCCCCATGTCTTTCCGAAAGCTACTCTGCACGAATATAGTGCCACGCAAGCTTTCTTGATTCTGTCAATTATGTTATCCTTTCAGCTAAGCTTGGAATCTAGGATTATGCCACCTAGCGGATTTCTTCGGAATCAGGTCGATACGTGGATAGGTATTCCTTGGTATTGATCTTTTTCTTGTGAAGAGGACTATCTCAGTTTTGGTTGCATTTACCCCTAGGCCCCGTTGCTTGACCCAGTTATTCACCAATAGCAGCGCATAACTTAGTCTTTCACTGGGGACCTGAGGAAGTTTCCCAGGTACCAGGATGGTAATGTCATCGGCATAAGCCGTGACATTGAAACCCTGTGTCTCCAGGAGCTTTAACAATTCGTCGACTACGAGGAGCCATAGGCGAGGCGATAGAACATCCCCCTGTGGCGTGCCTCTGTTGTCACTCGCTCTTCCATTTGTTCCTCCGATCGACGAGCTTACTATACGAGTACTTAGCATTTGTTCAACCCATCTACAGATTTCCGAGTTTATGTGGGCCATCCGTAAGCTGGACATTATTGCCTCGGTACTGACGTTATTGAAGGCACCCTCAACATATAGAAAGGCGCCCAGGGCATATTCTTTGTCATTGAGTGCCTTTTCTATCGTATGGACAACCCTATGAAGAGCGGTATCTACCGATCTACCCTTTATTTATGCGTTGGGTGATTGTGATAAGTAGCTATCACCAATCTCTTCTCTTATGTATTTGTCGATTAAAGGTTCCAGTGATAGGTCTATATCCCTTTGCCGTGGCATGGTTGACCTTCCCTGACCTGGGTATAAACACCACCATAACCTCCGTCCATGCTTGTGGGACATAACCCATCCAGAGGCACCAGCAGTATATGCGTTCTAGCCAGGGGATGATAAGTTCCCCTGGTTCTTGCAGCATCTTCGGGTATATACCGTCTATTCCTGGCGCCTTGTAGGAGTCAAATGATTTTACCGCCCACAGAATTTTTTCTTTGGTAACGATCTTATCGATTATTTCAGGCCCAGTCTGTTCCCTAATCAGTGTATTTGCCGTCTCGAATGTTCCCGCGCTTACACAGTTAGGGAAGTGACATTTTAGTAGGGCGTCAAGCATGCTTTCGTTTGAGCCAGCTACCATCAGATTTCCTGATAGAAGAAAACTGCGTGGGAGCCTTGGCAAGGACCTGAAACTTCTCCACGAGTTCTTTTTAGCGAATCTGATTTCCTTTTTGAGCCGCTTAACATTGCATATTACGCATTCCAATAGGTTTCTTTCACATTCATGAATTCAATTTGCGTGACTATCTGCCTGATTGACAACAATTTACACATGCAACTGACGCTTTTTTGTTTTTTTTTTTTTCTTCTTCTTCCTCTTTTAGGAAATCCCTTCCAACTGGCACATTCGCCAGCAGTCTCCAGTGCCGTACTTACTTACTTACTTACTTAACGGGCGTTACAGTTCGGGGTGAACTTGGGCCTCAACCAACATGCCTCTCCACCTAGCACGATCTTTCGCTAGTGTTTTCCAATGTCGCACGCCCAGTTGGTTGAGGTCCCTTTCCTTCTGTGCGCGCTACCTTAGGTGCGGCCGTTCTCTATTTCTTCGTCCCTCGGGGTTGGATTCAAAGACTCTACGGGCTGGAGCTGGGGTGTCCATTCGCTCTACATGGCCTAGCCATCTTAGGCGTTGGATCCGTAGACGCCTGACTAGACTCATGTCGCTGTACAACCCGTACAGTTCGTGATTGAATCTTCTCCTCCATCCCCCCTCTGTGCTTATGGGACCGAAAATCGCACGCAGAATCTTTCTCTCGAAGCGACCAAGGATTGCCTCATCCGCTTTAGATAAAGTCCGCGCCGTATAACAGGACCGGGATAATTAAGGTCTTATATAAGGTCAATTTGGTCGTACGAGAGAGGGATCTACTTCCCAGTTGCCTCTTGAGCCCAAAGAAGAAGCGGTTGGCAAAAGTAATTCTGCGCTTGATTTCGAAATTGGTGTCGTTGTTCCAAGTCACTGCGGAGCCGAGGTATATGAAGTCCTTAACTACCTCAAACGTATATCTGCCAATATGCATGTTCTATCCAAGACGTCGGTGGTAAATATCCTTTTTCGATGACAGCAGATATTTAGTCTTTAGTCTGAGGGCGGCGTGGCGCAATGGTTAGTGTGTTGGACTCTGACGCACGATGAGCGAGTTCGGATCCCGATAACACCAACGCCATCGAATGTTTATTTCGCGGCGTCCCTCCTCGGCGGGGTACTACCAAAACCCCCCGTAGTATACTTGCCATGAAAAAGCTTCTCGACTCACGCCGCCGTTCGGAATTGGCATTAAACTGTAGGTCCCTTTCACCTCTTCGAAAAAGCTTGGCTCTGGTCCTTCATGGGCTGTACCGCCACCAAAGAAGAGAGATATTTAGTCTTGTCCTCATTAACTGTCAAACCAATTTTAACCGCCTCCATCTCAATACTCGCAAACGCCTCATTGACATCTCGCTGCGATCTTCCTATTATGTCAATATCGTCGGCGTATGCAAGGAGTTGCGAGGATCTGAAATAGATTGTGCCTCTTGTATTGGCCAATGATTTTTGCACAATCATTTCGAATATGATGTTGAAGAAATCACACGACAGTGCATCGGCCTGCCTAAATCCTTTTTTGACATCAAAACTATCGGTAAGGTGTTCACCGATTCGGATGGAGCAGCGAGCATTCTCCAAAGTCATCCTGCATAGTCTGACGAGGTTAGCAGTTATGTCAAAGGTAGCCATAGCATTGTATAGCTCGTCTTTAATTACGCTGTCGTATGCGGCTTTGAAGTCGACAAATAGGTGGTGAGTGTTGACTTGAAATTCATTGGTTTTGGAACGGTTTTAGGCGTTCACACAAAACGGCAGCGAATATCTTGTATGCGACATTAAGGGGACTTATTCTCTGTAGTTGGCGCAGACAAAGGGGTCTTATTTTTTGTGGATCGGGCAAACAATGCCTTGGGCATGCTTTCCCCTGACCATATCTTATAGATGAGCCGGTGCATACTCCTAACCAGCTCACCCCCAGCTGCTTTGAAGAGCTCAGCAGACAATCCATCTGCGCCAGCAGCTTTATTCGACTTGAGTTTCGACATGGCAATCTCAACTTCGTCGAGGTCACGGGGACGGAATTCGCAGTGATCTTCGTTATTGACAAATTGGTCATTCTGCCTGACGGCGGCAGACGTGTTTTTTTCCAAATTCTCAGTATCTACTGCGATTATACTACTAGGTGTCCGTTCTCATCCTTACAGGCCTCCGCTCGGGCTTTATAGCCTTGAGACATTCGTTTTATCTGTTGATAAAATCTTCGAACGTCGTGCCTCCAATAGCAACTCTCCAAGTTTTCAATCGCACGCTTCTCGTGCTCCTCCTTTTTTTTTTCTTGAGAAGCTTATGTTCCTCCCTTCTTTTAAGCTCGTAGAGCTCACGAGCCGCTCTTGTTTTTTTTTTTTGTGTAGTGAGGCCTTGTATACCTCCTTGTTTTTCGGTATGAATCCTTCTACACTCGTCATCGAACCAGGTGTTTCGTCGTGGTGGAGCTTTAAGGCCCAGCACTTCCGCTGCTGTGCTCTTCAGGGCTTGTTTGCACAGGTTCCATTGTTGCTCTACTGACTGAGTGGAGGATTGAGGTGTATCGGAGGGCTTAAGGGAGACGCGGTTGGCAAAGGCACTGGCGATCTCCGGCGATAGTAGCTTTCCGACGTCATAGCTTGGTGTTCTAACTCTTCTCCGCGGTGTTCGTGCTATGCGTTGACGTATCTTGGCTACTACAAGATAGTGGTCTGAGTCGATGTCCGCTCCTCGGAAAGTGCGAGCATCAAGAATAGTAGAGGAGATTCTGACGTCAATCGCGATGTGATCAATCTGGTTGGTGACTGATGGATCTGGCGACCGCCAGGTGCCTTTGTGTATAACGAGGTGAGAAATCGTGTGCTGGCTAAAAGAAGATTTCGCCCCGTGGCAAGGTCGATCGGCCTGTGTCCGTTATCGGATGTGGTCGTTCAAAGATGCTTTCTTTACCCAGCTTGGCGTTAAAATCTCCTAGTATGATTTTGGTATCATAGCTGGGGCATTTGGTATATGTTCTGTCTAGGAGATCAAAGAAATCATCTTTGATGGAGTCATCCTTGTCTTCCGTGGGGGCATGGACGCATGTGAGGCTGATGTTACAGGAATTTGCCTTGATGCGGATCGTTATGAGGCGTTCACTCACATACTGGAAACTTAGGACTTTATGTCTTGGTCCACCTCTAACAACAAATCCGTATCCAAATATGTAGTCTCTGTCCTCTCTCCCTATAGCAGTCGCCGTAGTAAATGTTCCATCGCATTTCCTGGATGGCGGTAATGTCCGCTTTATAGCGGTCTAGGGCGTCCGCAAGTTGTTCGGCCGCACGTGGTCTGTTTAGGGGCCTAACATTCCACGTACAGAATCGAAGGTCCTTGTTTGTTTTTGTTTTCTTAGAGGGTCGTCGACATAGATCCGTTCCGTTTGATTATCCGAGGCTGTTTTTTGTTTCGGAGCAATCAGTGGTTTTACGGGTATGGTTTGCTAGACCATAGCCCAACACTAATCCTGTTTGGTGGCGCAGGATACTCGACATTCGGCCTCTTCCGTCAGTAATTTCCCTTGTAAGGAAATTTCCAGATGGCACCACGAGGAGGTGGAAGTAGGACCAGACTAGCAAAGCTGCAAAATGTTCGGCTGCACTGGCTCTTACTCGCTTTTTGTCGGGCCAGCATCCGTCGCAGGCCCTTACAATTCCGCTCCTCCCCTCTCCAATTCCTCTCCTCCACTCCCCATTCATGCAATTCGGGCCAAAAATCGTACGCAGAATTTTTCCCTCAAAACGACCAAGGGCCTCCTCATCCGCTTTCGATATGGTCCATGTCTCTACGACATAAAGAAGGACCGGGATGAAAAGGGCCTTGTATATGGTATATGGCCTTGTTGGTCTTGAAATTATATCTACCAATATGTGCGCCCTGGCCAAGACGCCGCGGTTCGTGTGCTTTTTCGACGACAGCATACATATATCTGGTCTTGTCCTCATTTACCGCCAGTCCCATTTTAGCCGCCCCCGCCTCAATGCTCGTAAATGCCCCAATGACATCCCGCTGAGTTCGTCTAATTATGTCAATATCATCGGCATATGCAAGCACTTGTATGGACTTAAAAAAGATGGTGACCCTCGTATTGACCAGTGAGCTTTGCACGATCCTTTCAAGGACGATGTTGAAAAAGTCACACAATAGCGTGTCGCCCTCTCTAAATCCTTTTTTGACATTAAAGGTATCGGTCAAGTCGCTTTCGACCCTGATGGAGCAGCGAGAGTTCTCCAATGTCATTCCGCACAATCTGACGAGTGTTTTGTAGTGATATCAAAACTGGACTTGGCATTGTATAGCTCGTCTCTATGTACCGTATCGTATTTTGTATTCTCTTATGATGTGTTGTTACACACACAACCTGAACGGAGTGCAGTGGTTTGGGTCGTTGATGTTCGTTCACTACTCTCAGGGGTGGTTGTCCTAGATAAGACGAGAGCCGACCAAATTCCGCGTTGGTAATAGTCCGTAATAATTCGTTCGAGCACTTTTTAATATTGCATATGCAGAGGATGAATTTCAGTTGACCGCATACTGTGAGTGTTATGCCTGCAGCAGTACGTCTGATCACTTTCCATTCACAACTGCGTTGCATACCAAATGGTTTTCAGAGGGCTTTGCAAGGACTGAAACAATTGGTAGTCTCAGATGGTGGAAGGATGCATTCAAACTTCCCAACCAAGTTCCGTCAATTAGTTCCGAAACATCAAAGATACATACCTGTGGGCTGGGATCGTCTTGATGTCTTAAATGTTTCGTTCAAACAATCGACTTGTACAGAGCAGAGCAGCAGAGGACCGAATTGACCATTTCACCAGGGTGTAGCAACTCATAACAAATAATACACCTTCAATCCCATCAACACTCAGGATCACTATCAACACTAGGCCAGCGGCATTGAATATTTTCATATATATTCCATTTTCCATCTCCCGTTGTAATTCGCCTTACTGATGGTGGCGCTACAGTTCGAGGTGAACCTGGGCCTCAACCGACAAGCCTTTCCGATCTCTAGCACGATCTCTTGCTGTTTCCAGTGTCGCACGCCCAGTTGACTGAGGTTTCTTTCCACCTGCGTGCACCACCTTAGATGCGACCGTCCTCTGCCACGTCGTCCCTCGGCGTTGGAGACGAAGACTCTTCGGGCCGGAGTCGTGCTGTCCATTCGCTCTACATGGTCTAGTCATCTTAGATGTTGGATCCGTAGATGTCGTACTAGGCCGATGTCGCTATACAACCCGTATAGTGCTTGATTGAATGACCTACGGCCTCTTCATCCATTTTTGATAAGGTCCAAACCGTAGAGGTGGGCCGGGATGAGTGTTACCTGTCATTCTCCGATAGGGGGCTCTATTACTCAAGTGCCTCTTTAGCCCGAAGAAACAGCAGTTGGCAAGAGTTGTTCCGTGTTTAATCTCAGCGCTGATGTCTTGACGCTTGGTAAACGAAATTCTTCAAGACGTCGATGTTGTGCGTCTTTCTCTGACGACGACATACATTTGGTTTTGCCCTCGTTTACGTTCAGACTCAATTTAGCCGCTTTTGCTTCAATGCTCACAAAAGCTTCATTGACGTCTCGCTGCGTTCTCCAAGTCACGTCAATGTCATCAGCATACGCAAGCAATTGCGCATGGTGAAATAGGTCGTACCTCTTTCGTTGGCCAGTGAATCCCGCACGATCTTTTCAAGCATGATGTTAAAAAATTCACACGACAGTGCGTCGCCCTGTTTGAATCCGAGGGTCTCGGCTAACTCCTTACCGACCTTAATGGAGCAGCTAGAATTCTCCATTGTCATCTTGCACAACCTGACGAGTTTGGCATGGATGTCAAAACATAACATGTCTCTATATAGCTCGTCCCTATAGACACCGTCATATGCGGCTTTAAAATCAACGAAAAGGTGGTGTGTGTCAGCCTGAAATTCATGGCTTTTCTTCAAGATCGGCCGCACTGTTTATATTTGGTCTATCGTGGATTTTCCTGGCCTGAAACCACATTGATAGAAGCCTATCAAATTGTCCACCAATGGTTTCAGGCGTTCACACCATTATATGGTCGTCATAATTGACCTACTGGACAAGCAGTTCAAGCCATAGTTGACCGATCGGCTAAATGGTGCTATTTGACGCCCTTCCATGTGTGGAATGGGAATACGTCAAATCACTCGTCTATGCCGGTAAGCGAGCGTCGATTACAGCTAATTGGAAGACAACATTAAATGTGTCATTGGCGAGATACCAACCAATATGCTTGGAAAGGAGACTAAAAAATGGATTATCCGTATGAATTTCTCCCGAAAATACTAATTTTCTTTTTACCACTCCGCAGTATGTTTTCTCCTGGAGGATTGAAAAGGTCAAGCCTATTTTCTGACTATTTATCATTAAACTTAACTAACACACTAATATACATAAGTCGAAGAGTCAGAATTCCCAGCCACATTCACTTCAAGGCCAATGGGCCAATAGTCAAAATCACTTTACGACTCTAGCCATTTCTATGTTAGTCCTGTTTTCGTCAATCTTATACCAACCATTTATCAAACGTTACCTTTTCAGATGAAGAAGGCCTTAAGTACTTGAAAAAGTTCGGATCCTACTTGGAATGTGAAAGTGTCGTGTGCCGACAAGAAAACATCCGAGAACACTTCCATTGCTACGACGAGCCCTGTTGCGGAAAGGTCTTAGCCAAAAGAGACGAAATCATCCGGCACCTCAAGTGGCACAAGAAACGTAAGGAGAGCCTAACCTATGGCTTTATGCGTTTCTCATCCTCTGACGACTGTTCCACAAGCTACGGGGCTGGTTGTCTTTACAATCGAAAGCAAACACACTACCACTGTGTGGAGGAGGGCTGCCCAAAGGTCTATGTGAGCACCAGCGATGTACAAATGCATGCAAACTATCACCGGAAAAATTCAGAGATTATCCAAGAAGGGTATGAAAAGATAGGTAAAGGGGCTAGAATGTGACATAACAAATATTTTTGATTTTAGGTTCAAGAGATTTCGAGCTATCGAGGACTGTCAGACAGAGAGTTGTCCGTTCTTTGGTAAAAAAACATCCCACTACCACTGCAGGAGGGACAATTGTCAGTTTACGTTCAAGAACAAAGCGGATATGGGTAAGTCTACACGTAGCCTCTGGCCCATGACTGAGCTTGAACGGCTTGATATAAGTGTTGTTTGTTTATAGAAAAACATAAATCATATCACGTGCGAGATATGCGCTTGACCCAAGACGGTTTCAAGAAGATCCTCAAAACCGAAGCGTGTCCCTTCGAAAACTGTCGCTTTTCTAACGTCAGCAATCATATCCACTGTGTTCGAGAGAATTGCAACTATATCTTGCATTCGAGCAGCCAGCTTGTCAGCCATAAGAGAAAGCACGAACGCTTGGATGGCGAACAGGCATATCAGAATTTTAAGAAAACCCAAAAGGATAGTAGTGAAGAGGAATCGCCAAAATCTTCAGCTCAAGTGGATGTATCAACGCCGCTCTCATCGCTCACTGCTGAATCGAGTAATTTTCAGTTTCTGGCCCGAAAACGTGGCAGGCCACCTAAGAAAATTGTAAGCCAATCATAGATCCATCTATAATGAAGTCCTTAGGTATTTTCTTTTGTATTTCAGCAATTGTCGAATCAAGCGAAAAAAGTAAAGATCGAAACACCGCCAGAAACCACTCAGCTTCCTGCGCTTCCAACCGGACTTCCGTTCCTTCCCTTTCTTCCACAGATGAATGCTACCGCCGCACAGGATGGCATCAATCAGCCAAACTTTCAACTAACCCACCTAATGGCAATGTTTCAATTACAAAATCCACTTTTCTTTCAAAATCTCTATCCGGGAGGAATGTTTGGCTTGGGAACTAGTGGTACAAGCTCAGTGAGTGGAGCGGCTCCACAAAATCCGATCTTTCCTACACCAGCTTCGACTCCGTCGCAGCTTATTGTCAAAACTGAAGACAAGCAAAAGGAGTGAGGAGCTTGTGACAAGCAAAGGACGGGTAATGCTCAACGAACTGAAGCTACTGGCGGGTCCTAAGTAACCACATAGGGTAGATATGCCTGTAGTGGACACGTTCGATAGGTTTCGAAGATGCTTTGCGCTTTCAAAGTAAAAAAATCTCAAAGTAAATTGCATTACTGAGACTGAACCTAGGTTTAGAAAAATAGGGCTAACTTACACCTACGACTTGTTAATTTATTTTAGATTTTACAATAGAAATACATTTTTAAGAAGAACAGATACTGAGCGAAGTTCACTACACTTGCTACTTTTTGCCTACTAAAGATAGTTTTCCTTGTGGACAACTCTCTTTATTTTGCAAAAAGTAATTTAAAAAAAAACATAAAAACTCAATTAACTGTTTTTTTTTGGTTTAATATCTGTGATCCTTTTACTTAAAAAGTTACTTTAACTCGAACACAATCTGGATAACCGAAAGCTTTCTTAGTTTTGTGTCAGTTGAAGTCATAAGTTGTAAATACTTTGTACATAAAGTTATTTAATATAAATAGACAAGAGATCTGTTAATCCTAATTTGTAAATACATATTTATATATAGTTTGTAAATTAAAAGATACTGTTTTCATCTTACTTACATAGCTACTTTGGTGGCGCTATAGTTCGGGGTGAACCAGGGCCTCAACCAACAAGCCTCTCCAGCCAGCCCGATCTTTTGCCAGCCGTGCGCGCCACCTTAAATGCGGTCGTCCTCTACTGCGTCGTCCCTCGGGGTTGGAGTCGAAGACTCTTCGGGACGGTGCGTTGATGGCCATTCGCTCTACATGGCCTAGCCATCTTAGGCGTTGGATCGGAAGACGTCTAACCAGGCCGATGTCGCTGTACAGCCCGTACAGTTCTCCTCCTTACCCGCCCGGAAGGGTTTAACGAACGCGAACCGATTTTATTAACCTTTATCTTAGTTTCACTTGTCTCTAATGATACCCCCCCCCCAACCCCCCATGGAGGATCTGAGCCTGAGCTATAGCTGCCTTCCATCCTTGACGGTCCCGGGCACGCTGCTTCCAGTTGTCAAGACCAAGATGTCTTACATCCGCGATTACTTAGTCTTTATACCGGAGGTTCGGTCTTCCTCTTCTTCTCGAACCAGGAGGCTCGTAGTCGAAGACCCTCTTAGCTGGAGCGTTGGTGTCCATGCGCTCGATGTGGCCGAGCCAGTGTAGTCGACGGATCCTTGCCTTCCGGACTACATCCACATCTTGGTACAGCTCGTAGAGTTCGCGGTTGTGTCTTTTTCTCCATTCACCTTCCTCACAGACAGGACCAAATATCCGGCGCAGAATTTTTCTTTCGAAAGAACCCAAAATCAGCTCCGCTGTCCTGCTTATCGTCCAGCTTTCGGCTCCGTACAGCAAGACTGGTAGAATGAGCGTTTTGTAAAGCATGACTTTGGTCCTTCGAGTGAGGAGTTTTGACCCCAGTTGTTTGGACAAGCCGAAGTAGCAGAGGTTGCCAAGGGCGATTCTATGCCGGATCTCCACTGTGGTGTCATTTGTGGAATTTACGTTTGCCCCGAGGTAGACAAACTCCTTAACTACCTGGAAATTGTAGCTTTCAATTGTTATATTTTGTCCCAGGTGGTGAGCGACGGTTTGGTACATGCTTGACAGCATGTATTTCGGTTTGTCCTCATTGATCTTAAGACCAACTCGTTTCGCTTGTTCTTCAATCGCCGTGAATGCTTCCACAATGCCACAGTGAGAGCACGCGATGATGTCGATATCATCCGCGTATCCTAGCAGCTGGATGGACTTGTAAAAGATAGTGCCTTCCCTGTCGACGCCTGCCCGTCGCACTATCTGCTCCAGCACCAGGTTGAAGAAGTCACATGACAGCGCATCTCCTTGCCGAAATTCGGTGCATGTTTCAAACGATTCCGAAATCCTAGAACTGAGTTGCACGGTGCATCGCGTATTTTTTAGCGTGGCGCGACACAACTGGATCAGTTTTTCCGGGATCCCGAATTCGGCCATCGCGCCAAACAGTCCTTCACGATGAATGCTGTCGTATGCGGCTTTGAAATCGATGAAAAGATGGTTTGTATCGATTCGAAACTCATTGGTCTTTTCCAGGATTTGTCGAAGTGTGAACATTTGGTCTATAGTCGATTTGCCGGGCCGGAAGCCGCACTGGTAGCTGCCGATTAGTGCGGTGCAAAATGGCTTTAGACATTCACACAATACGCTGGACAGGATCTTGTATGCGACATTGAGCAGGGAGGTAGGATCGCCTTATTTGTGGATGGGGCATATAGAGCTGGTATTCCAGTCGTCGGGCATGCTTTCATCTTCCCAAATTCTGCAGATGGTCTGGTGCATGCTCCCTACCAGAACATCGCCGCCAGCCTTGAAGAGCTCTGATGGCAATTCATCTGAGCCTGCGGCCTTGTTGTTCTTCAGCTTCTGAATAGCTGTGCCGACTTCTTCGATGCTAGGTGGGAGGACTACTTCAGCGGCTGGAGTTGGGATTTCCTCGGTCCCTACCACTCTCTCTTGGTCATGCTCGTTAAGCAGCTGCTGGAAATGCTGCTTAAATACATCGACTATTCCCTGCGGGTCGGTGACAAGATTACTCTCGCAGTTTCGAAGAGCCTGTTAAGTACTCGTATAGTAAACTCGTCGATAGGAGGAGCAAATGGAAGAGTGAGTGTCAACAGAGGCAGGCCACAGGGGGGTGTTCTATCGCCTCTCCTATGGCTCCTCGTATTCGACGAATTGTTAAAGCTCCTGGAGACACAGGGTTTCAATGTCACGGCTTATGCTGATGACATTACCATCCTGGTACCTAGGAAATTTCCTCAGGTCCTCAGTGAAAGACTAAGTTATGCGCTGCTATTGGTGAATAACTGGGTCAAGCAACGGGGCCTATCGACCTGATTCCGAAGAAATCCCCTAGGTATCTTGGCATAATCCTAGATTCCAAGCTTAGCTGGAAGGATAACATAAATGAAAGAACCAAGAAAGAAAGTTTTATTGCCGGTTCCGAACGGCGAATTTCGAGAAGTCGTCTGTTGTGGAGCTACGTACATACAAATATTATTTATTTAACAATAAACGCTTAACGAGCATAAATATGTCGTGTAATTTGTGCAGTAATAAAGTCGAACGAACTCAGTTGAAAGTAGTCTGCTGCGATTGTAGTAAAATTCATCACGCGAAATGTGTTAACATATTGCCGGTGGATTTGGAATTCTTAAAGAAGAATAACAAATCTTGGAGATGTGGAAATTGCGTTACCACAAAACGTCGCGATTCGGTATCTGGTGAAGCTTTTGCCAGTGTCAACAAGGACACAAATAAACAACACCCAAAAAGAACAGATTCATCTCCAAAAGAATCCATTTCATCTCTCGAAGAATCGGGCATCACACTGATGATGATATACAAGGAACTGCAAGACATAAAAGAAGCTCAAACAATACAACTAATGGAGCTTCAAAACAAAAATAAAGAGTGCGAGCAAAAAATCCAACAGCTGGAACAAAAGGTCAATTACCTCGAGAACCAGCTGATTGCAAACGACATTTGAGATATATAATATTCCCCAAATCACCAACGTCTCTACCACCGACCTGGCGCTAAAAATCTTCCGAGATGGAATCAATGTGGATGTGACAGAGAACGATGTAGATCATTGCTATATAAAAAAATTAAAAAACGGCATCAAATCTCAGAGAGCAATGACTCACACACCCCCATCAATATTCTTCATGTAAGGTTGTCAAGTCGACGTTGGAAGGAGAAGATAATGAGAGCAAATCGTCAGAAGAAAAAACCTTTAACAACGTCTCTACTTAAAGCGGCCTACACACGCGCTACGGATCGAATGGATCGGTTTGAAGTCATTTCGCCACACACTTGTGGATCGGTATACGTTCTTCATTTCACGCTGTTCGCCGTCGAGTAAGGATGGATCGCGGAGAAAAAATAATTTTGTTGTGTGGTGTATATATTGTGTGAAAAAAGGATAGAAAGGATAATGAAAGAGAAACGTTCACTGTGGATGCAGGAGTGGTTTCTGATCCTAATAACTTATTCATATATAGATACATGCATTCACAAATATGCGAATGAGGGTCTCATAATTCTATTGCCTATTGCCTGCGAGTGTTTATTGCTTGTTTCATTTTATGGCCTGTTTTCATTTTATGATTCGATGCTCACAGTTCTATAACATACATTTGTGCACATACGAATCATAAATACAATCATAAACAGACTGCATAGATGCACTCTAACAACTTCGGGTGGACGTTTCCTAGACATCGTCAACCGCGCCACACACACGCTACCGATCGCAGGAATATCAAACTCATTTGAAAACTTGCGATCTGTAGCAAACTAGCCCACACACAGGACGATCTGTTTGAATCGCAACCGATCCATTCGATCCGTAGCGCGTGTGTAGGCCGCTTAACGCAGAGGTGATCTCTCAGAAAATGTATATCAATGAGTGTTTATCTCACCAAACTCGTCAGCTGTTCAAAACCGCAAGGTCAATGAGGATCACAAAGAAATATAAATATGTATGTCGGAGTCTACACGAGGGCTATCATTTTGCGCCTTTTTCTTTTGAACCTACGTTCCAATTTGAGGACGCGTCCACACGGAGTTTTTCTGCGTGTGCCAGTTTCTTGACATTTCGCTTCACATTTCAATTTCGTTGCCTGTGGTGACGTTTGAAAAGTAGGGATGGTATCCAAACGTACACTACCAAGTCAGAAACAAGAGTGAAGCGACATCGCAAAACAAAGAAAAGGAGATAAGGAAATGGCAAAAAACCCACGAAGAAGCTACCCGCGCGTGAGTGTGCCATTGTATTTCTGTTTCACTTACCCTCTCTTTTACACTTATTTAAGCCCTCACCAGATAGCCCTCGTCTAGACTCCGACATTTCAATTTCGTTGCCTGTGGTGATGTTTGAAAAGTAAGAATGGTATCCAAACGTACACTTCCAAGTCAGAAACAGGAGTGAAGCGACATCGCAAAACAAAGAAAAGGAGATAAGGAAATGGCAAAAAACCCACGAAGTAGCTACCCGCGCGTGAGTGTGCCATTGTATTTCTGTTTCACTTACCCTCTCTTTTACACTTATTTTAGCCCTCACCAGATAGCCCTCGTGTAGACTCCGACTATGGATCAAGAATGGGATAGTGCACATGCGCAGGAGAGAGGGCGATGCAAGCGTTCGTATAAACTGTGTTACCGATTTCAACAAATTATGAATTCTGTTAATACTTGTACTGTCCCTTGTTTAACTCCAATTGTATGTGAAAATCCAAATGCTCCATCAGAGCAAGAAAGATCTAGATCAGATTTTAAAAGAGACTAAGGCTAGGAATTTGATTGTCTTAGGTGACATCAATATCAATATTCTCGATCACTCCGATAAAGACACCGAGGACTATTTGCTTTTAATGGCTTCAAACGGTTTAAAAAGTATTGTAAATGATCCAACTAGAGTTAGTAATTCATCTGAAAGTTGTATTGACCACATTTTTATAAGAGTTTGCAAAAATTTTGGTAAAATCATCAAAGGAGCAGTTCATGACTACGCAATTACGGACCATCACATGACTTCTTTAAGTATTAGTGCAAATTCATTCCAAAATCCCAAAATAACATCTCGTAAAACGTTACAAAAAATAGACTATGACTTGCTAAAAGAATACCTCTCATACGAGTTTTGGGAATCGGTGTATAACGAAAATGATCCTTCCGGTGCATTTGAGACATTCCTATCGATTCTACACAAGTATATACAACATTGTACTAGAAAAGCTTCGACCATAAATAATCGTAAAAGACACTTAAAACCTTGGATAACAAATGATCTTCTAAATCTTATAAGAAAAAGACATAGATATGCAAATAAACATGCTAGATATCCCTATAATCAAAGACTAAAAAAATACTATAAAAAGCTTTGTAAAATGGTTACTATAAAAGTTAAAGAAACACGAAATAATTACTACCTAAACTTATTTGAAAGGGCAAATGGAAATAGCAGAGAGGAATGGAGAGTTATAGATAGTATTTTGGGTAAATATAAACAACCTGAAGAAATAAATGTTTTGGAAGATAATGGGACTCTAATATCAGGTTCAGAAGCAATCTCCAATACACTAAATAAACATTTTATTGAAATCTCAGAGCTACTAAAGCCATCTATAGAACCCTGCCATTCCTGTAACTGTTGTTTAGATAGTAATCTTATTGCTGACAGAGTTCAAAATAATAGTTTTGTGTGTGATTCAATTGATTCCCTTGAAATATATAGAGTCATTATGAACTTAAAAAACAAAAATGCTTGCACAAGTGAGGGTGTATCAAGTATTCTGATAAAAAATATTGCTTGGCAAATAGTAGATGTATTGAGCTATTTGTTTAATCTAAGTATCAATTATGGATGTTTTTCAAATCCACTAAAATGCGCAGAGGTAATTCCACTTTTTAAGAAAGGTAACAAAAAAGATGTGTCCAACTACAGACCCATATCGTTATTACCTACATTTTCAAAAGTACTAGAGAAAATTATCAAAAAGAGAATGCTTAAATTCTTGGAGAAAAATAAGTTCTTTTCATGTAATCAATTTGGCTTTAGACCTGGTTTATCAACAGAGGACGCTATTCTTAGGGTGTGCAGTCAGCTTCATGAAGGGTTAAACAAAAATATGTCTACTATGGCCCTATTCATAGACATGACAAAGGCTTTTGATATGGTTGACCATCAGTTATTATTAGACAAATTATATAGTGCTGGATTTAGGGGAACAATACATAAGTGGTTCAAAACGTATCTTAAAGACAGAGTTCAAAAAGTGAAAGTAAATGGTGATTTTAATAACCCACTTGTTTTAAAAAATGGAGTGCCTCAGGGTTCTGTACTAGGGCCTCTTTTATTTTTAATATATATTGAATCAATTTTCAGACAGCAATTCAACGGAATTGCTACTGCATTCGCTGATGATATAACCTTTACCTACACATTCCAAAACCAAATTGATTGCATTACGAAAATTGGAGAAGACCTAGAAAAATTTAGAGTATGGTTTGCTAAACATAAGTTACTGATTAGCGAAAAAACCAAATTATTGACATTGAAATTATCCGGCAATAATGCACCAGAATACAACATTCGCTTTCACTCGCATGAATGTACCAGATTTAGTCTACCGCTTCATACATGCGGCATACAAAATTTTTATGAACAAAATACGTGTTCCGAAAAGTGTTTCATAATTGATTCAGTCAAGAATTTTAAATATCTAGGAGTCTTATTGGATCAAAATCTGAACTGGAAGGATCATCTACAACAAATAAAATCACACATGTACCTGGTGGCTCGTAAGCTGTTTCTTCTCAAACCATGCTGCTCAAGGAAAGTTTTATCAAAATTTTACTATGGACTGGCACACTCTAAATTGCAATATGGCATTGTATGTTGGGGAGAGTCATATTACAATGCGATTAGACCAGTCTTGATTGCTCAAAAATATCTCATTCGAATTCTCACCAGTTGCAATCGTCGTACTCATAGTTGGCCTTTGTTTAAAAAATGTAACATTTTACCAATAAGACACTTATATGTTTTTAAAGTTCTTAGAGAAATCTTTAAGCAAAGCGGAAACATTCCTAGCAGGACTAATTTAACTTATAATTTAAGGACAAATAACGCGGGTTTAGCTAACGTACCAATTGCACATACAACACATTTTTCCAAATTTTTTACTTTTACTGCCCCATGCTATTTCAATAAACTTCCACATTCCATACGTTTAACCAATAACTATAATAGCTATATAAACAAAATAAGAGCTTGGATTTTTACTATTGACCTTACTAATATTGAACTACTACTACGAATTCTACATTAAAATTGGTAGAAAAAGGATTTTTTATGGAACTATCTTCTTATTATTATTTTTGTTTTTCTCTAATTAATGCTTATTTATTTATTTCATGTCAATTGTATATATGTATGTAGGGCCGAGGAGTGGAAAGAAAATACAAAGTAAAACGCCAAAGTAAAACGCAATCAAAGCAGTAGAGGAAAAGTCGCGAAGTTGGCAAGTCACCGATAAGTTTGTTTTGCTTTTTATGTCAAATAAAATAACTATTTTTTAATCGAAAAGGAATTAATTAAATTATACTAAATTGATTTAAAATAAAGCCATATTGTTATTTTTACTTCGCTGCACAAACTACATGTATACTTATTTATTTATTTATTTATTTAAATTTGTTATTCTTATTATGGTTTTTATCTGTGTATTTCAATGCCACCACACATCAGAAATGTAAACGAATTTATGTAAACCACAATGAAGTGTCGCCAAACACTAATTTCTGACTTTGTCATCAATTAAATGGCGACTACTATTTATTCATTCGTAAGTTAATACTAAAATGTTATTGCTCTGTATTGTTATTATTATGATATAGTGCGCGTGGCACTATATTCGTGCAGAGTAGCTTTCGGAAAGACATGGGGCTTTAAACCAAAGGTGGTATACTGGCTGTATACCGCGGTGGTAAGACCTATTTTAGTCTATGGATCAATTGTCTGGTGGAAAGCACTTGAGAAGAAATGCAACCTTCAAAGTCTTACAAGGATTCAGAGGGCTGGCTGTCTGGTGGTGACCAGGTCCATGAAATCCACACCAACGGCGGCCCTTGAAGCGATGCTGAACCTTCAACCACTAGACATATACTGTGAAAGCATTGCAGCCAGGGCTGCGCTAAGGATGCAGGAATCCAGTCTTTGGAAAATATGTCCTCATGGCCACGCATCAATCCTGGATCGATGGGCTACCCTGATGGGCCAGTGGTATGGTAAACACGGAAGAGGAACTGGCAATCTATACCGACGGATCCAAAACGGATACCG
This sequence comes from Eumerus sabulonum, assembly GCA_951905685.1. Classification (NCBI taxonomy): domain Eukaryota; kingdom Metazoa; phylum Arthropoda; class Insecta; order Diptera; family Syrphidae; genus Eumerus; species Eumerus sabulonum. Next base: position 17,865,389 of record OX645060.1, read on the forward strand.
GTACAGGAGCCGGAGTCTACTTCGAACCTCAGGAAGCATGTCACTCTTACAGACTTGATGATGGCTGTAGCGTCTTCCAGGCTGAGATCTTTGCAATAAAAAAAGGTGCAGATCTGATTCTGAGGGAGAATTTCTCAGGTAAGAGAATCAAAATCTATGTTGACAGTCAGGCAGCCATTAAGGCTCTGCAAGCAACATGGATAAGATCCAAACTCGTAAAACTGTAAAGAGAAACTAGAAGAAATATCGGATGTCAATGAGGTAACCATCTACTGGGTACCAGGGCATGTGAATATTTCCGGAAATGAAAAGGCGGACGAACTAGCCAGATTGGGATTAGGTGCAGATATGTACGTCGCAGATCACGACTGAGGCTAGAACGCCACTCAGCACACTATTCAGAGAAATAGGGATGGAACAATTAGGACAGGCCAACAAGCGATGGTGTCAATTAGACACATGCGCTACGGCAAGACTAACATGGCCTGTCTATAACAAAAAAAGGACGGAAAGTCTACTAAATCTTGGTAGAGGGAATATACGACTGGTTGTCAGAGCCCTACAACGATTTCTGCAGAAATTGTAGGGACGAAGAGGAAATAGAATCCATTCGTCACCTACTGTGTGAATGCCCTGCACTGGCCCGAAAAAGATTTACGTTCCTCGGGAACTACTTCTTCTCGGGTTTAGAGGAGGTAACAGATATTAAGCTGAACAAACTGCTAAGATTCATAATTGAATCTGGGTGGTTCAGCTCAGCGGGCAACTAACAGGTACCCCTCGGGTTAGTTTTTTTTTCAAAATGGGCACAATGGACTCCTCGTAGTATAAGTGAGCCTTGACTTCAGGTCAATAGGGCACCCAACTAACCTAACCTAACCTTATGAGCAGCTCCGGGAGTGTACAGGGTTCTGACATTCCAGGAGCATACTCGCAAATCGTGTTGTCGTCGTCGAGTCTCCGTCCGTGTATCCGAGGCATCTTGCTCATTCATAACTTTATGTTTGATTTACGTGGACGGATTGTTAATCCACCGCACAACCGCCATTCTGGTCGGGGTTTTGTCGCTGCATACGTTTGTTCACCTCCCAATGGCTATCCAGATTGCGGCGCGAGGAGGCCGTATGTCAACTTGACCCGGGCATTTAAACATCAACGACGGTAACATCAACTTCCCTCTGGAACAACGCAACGGTGTTAACAAACGCAGGTATTTATTGACCTTTAAAAAATGTCCACTATTCCCATTTGGTTTAAAAACAACTTGTTGCTATCGCTAAGTACTTAGAAAACACTGCCAAATAACAAGATTTTTAAAACGGCAGCTTTAACGTGGCTAGTGCGAAATGCTTTCTGATTTGTTTCTGGTTTGTGCATCCCAAGACATCTGTGGTACAGCAGTTCTCCATAAAATTCTCTTTATTTTCTCATTCCCACATACTTTGTCCAGACAGTTCTATTGTCGAAATATGGTTTATTCCTCGAACAGATGACAGCTTCTTTGAATATGCTCGAATAGGCCGCAGGGATCGCTGCATTACGGAACAAATTGACTAGGAATTCATAGATCTACAAGGACAAAGGTATAGAAATCAAAAAAGCCCAAATGACTGATTAGTTTAAAAGCACCTTAGGTTCGTTATCTTTCCAGAAGATATGATCACAGAGAAACTGCATGCTTTCCGGGAAGATTTCCATTCGATCTTTGCGGGAAGTTGCTACTACATCCAGATTGCCAAGCAACACGGCACAGCCGGAAAGCACATCAATGGCGAGAACGAAAATATCCAACAAATAAAGGGTTTTCTCAAGCTTCGCTTTGTTGGATGACTCGGCCAGTAGAGCTTGAATTTGAAGAAACATCTCCATAATCCAAGCGCAGGAGTTTTTATCGTCGTTAAAGGCATACAAAGTGGCTGCAAGATGACGGAAAAGGAACATATGCTCTTCGCTCTTTTCGGCGTATGCGTCAATGATAGGATTGAGCCACTTTAGGGGATTCGGAAGCTCAACATTGTACAGGACTAGGTAGCAACGAATGATTGTTGCTTTTTTTAATTTTCCAATTGGCTTTTCCCACCAGTTGCATGGTGATGTGAGGCCATCGATAGAGTTTGGATGTAACGTGGCCACCGTTTCCGTATATCTTTCAAAGAGCTGAAACAACAAGCGGATAGTGTTCGTAGATTTAAAGCGACATGTGCTGTGTCGTTTACCCTTGAATCGATGTCCATAGAATCCATGTATCGCTCTATGATCAGAGTAAATATATCGAGCACCTCTGGCACCTCACACTTACCCGTAAAGATGTACTTTGCACTCTCAAGGAATTTCTCAAAGAGACAACCTGCAAACAAATCCAATTAGCAATTTCCTGTAAGGATTCTATGGACAAATTACCTTCCATAAAACCGTTAAGTTGCGACTCCTTGAAACAGTACAATGCAATTTTCTCCGTAAAGTTCTTCATTATCTGCAAACTCACACCGTTTGCGATTTCCGGCAACAAGCTGAATAGTAGCAACAGATCCTTTTCGAAGCAATTCGGTTCGAATTCATTCAAGAAATTCTCCAGCAACCGTCGAGCCGTGCCCGAGTGTAGAACCTGATTCTTAGCAATCAGAATACAATACTTTCTAGCCTCGAAGTTCAGATGGAAAAAGCTGTGCAAGAAGCACCAGTCCACAGGTGGAATGGGTTTTGGAAACTTTTTCGAAATCGCTCGCAGGGCATGCGTCACTACGTGCGGCTCGTTGATGTGATCACCGAAACGTGATTGTGAAACCAGATAATTGACCACCGCTCGCAGGACGCTCTTCGAGTCGAGACCTTGCAGTTTCCGTGGTTCGGGTTTACCTTCGGGGAGTCGATACACACCGCCACGGAAACCATTGATTTCCTTGTAAATATAATGAGCAAGAAGGTCAGCTGCAGCTCCTGTGCATTCGGGACGAACTCGTTGAAGAAACTGAATCCAACATTCGCCGGGAATGGCCTCAGCTTGTAAGTCGATGATTTCACGACCAGTCTTCTCACTGTACTCGATGGCGCCGTACACACGATCGCGAAACTGCGGCGGAATATGACGCAGCGTCATCAATGTTCCCAGCTCGTAGTGCGTGAGAGCCTTGATGGCTTCTTGAATTATTTCCGGATTATCTGACATGCAGATGGTTTTCCAAATGTAGCCCAACGCCTCATCAACCAGTTCTTCGTATTCAATTGTAGGCGTGGGCAGCAGAGGAATATGCGCAAAGAAGCTGAATAGACTCTTTAGAGATCGTGGACGTTTCTCGTGACGGAATTTACCGCTGAGTGCTCTCCACGTGGATATTACGTTCACAGTATGACTGTCGCAAAGAGATATGATAGCATCGATGGCTAGAGATGTGGCCAAATCGCCATTTTCATCGGTACACGAGTTGAGAGTGTCTGAGAGGTGGGATACAAGATCAGAACCGTACTGAGTTGGACTAAAATAGAGAAAAACATTAGGGAAAAGCGAAAGAGTTTAGGTTTTTGCGGAAAATACTTTTCACAGCAAATCTCCTTGATGTTGTGGGTTTTTGTTATTTCATATTCCAAGCGGCCGGCTACATCTTTGTGCGGCTGAGATAGAATTTTCATAAGAAACGGATAGGTGCGTCCTTCGATGCGCCATAAACGTAGGTATAGATCCATACAAAAGGTGGGATTTTTGACAGTCAATGCGCGGATTGTGTTTAGAATCATCGGGATGTTGTCCTGAAATGAAATAGAAAAAAAAAAATAAAAAAATCATGGAACAACGGTAGTAGAACGCAAGCTCAGTGGGCATTTATAGACGGTTAACGTACACTTGTTTAACCTGTTGAACAAAAAATTCCCCTGGCAGTTACAAATAATGAAAGGCGAATGGCGAGCTCCTTGTGCCAAAAAACAGAGTCAATTGGTCTAACTACGGCCCAGTAACCTTGAAAGAATCACTTACTGTTAAACCACCACAAGCCTAATAGTGCTGGCGCAAAAGTAGCTGGAGATGAGTTAGTTGGAAGCATGGAACATCTCACCTGTAAGTCACGATCGCAATAAAATATGCCCGGTCCCTAAGAAAGGAGATCCATATTACTTGGTCAACTATAGGGGAATCAGTACTTTCCCGAGTTATGTAAAGCTTCGTTCCTCTTTTGAAACGAGCTATGTAAAGCATCTTCTTCTTAGTGGGCGCTACAGTTCGGGGTGAACATGGGCCTCAACCAACATGCCCCTCCATCTAGCACGATCTTTCGCTAGCCTTTTCCATTGCCGCTATATCATGTTTTAACAACACTGCCAAACGCGTCAAGTAGCACAGGATGACAATGAAGAATAATCTAAAGTCGACGACCTGAAGCTGCGGTGTCCACTAGCCCTACATGGCCTCGCTACCTTATGCGTTGAATCCGTAGACGCCTGACTAGACCCATGTCGCTGTATAGCCCGTAAAGCTCGTAGTTGAATCTTTTCCTCTACCCCCGTCTGCATTTATAGACCGAAAATCACACACCAAGTCTTTCTCCCGAAACGGCCAAGGACGTCCTCATCCGCTTTTGATAGTTCCCATGCCCCTGTGCTGTACAGCAGGACCGGGATGATAAGGGTCTTGTATAGCGTCAACTTGATCGTTCAGGAGAGGGCTCTACTACTCAATTGCCTCCTGAGCCCAAAGAAACAGCAATTGGCAAGAACAGCGAATGGCATTGTATAGCTCGTCTCTACTCGTTATTACGCTGTCGTATGCAGCTTTGAGGTCGAGACAAATAGGAGGTGACTGTCGACTTGAAATTCATTGGTTTTTTCTAGGATCTGCCGTAGTGTGAACATTTGGTCGATGGTGGACTTCCCTGGCCTGAAGCCACACTGATAAGGACCTATCAGCTTATTTACAAAAGGCTTCAGGCGTTCACTCAAAACGGCAGGGAAGATTTTGTAGGCGAAGGGGTCTCCTTTCTTGTAGATCGAGCAGACGATGCCGAGACTCCATTCCTCGGGCATGCTTTCCTCTGACTATATTTTACAGATGAGCTGGTTCATGCTCCTAACCAGGTCATCTCCAGCATCTCCAGCTGCTTTGAAGAGTTCTGCACACAGTCCGTCTGCGGCAGCAGCTTGGTTCGACTTGAGTTTCGATATGGCGAAGTATTTTTGCGTCCTATACTCTACTAATGGGTAGCGAAAGCGCCGTGGCGCAGTGGGTAGTGTATTCGCCTCTGACGCCGATGAATGAACGTGTTTTTCACGGTGTTTCTCCTCAGTGGTGTACTGACAAAACCCCCTGTAGTATAATTGTCAAGAAAAGCTTCTCGAATTTCGCCGTTCGGAACCGGCAATAACTTGCAGGTCCCTTTCACCTATGGGAAAATTAAACCACACACAACATGGGTGATTGAGAGAAGCTCGCCTTAGTCCTTCATGAATTGTAACGTCAACATACATACATACGAATGGGCAGGCCTGGCTGAACTAAGCAGGTCTTGGCTCTCATTCTTCACATGTCTTGGCTCTCATTCTTCACAGCGAACTAATCTAGGAACCCAACACTCTCGAGCTAGGCAAGAAAGCGTTCTCTATCCTATACCAATACTTTTCTACGACTTGGCCGTTTGGTCGACTACTTTCGAAAAGGTTTACCGAAACCTCTTGGAACAATGGAGATACTCAAGTTCTGATCTGCCTAACGCCTCTGGACATCAAACTAGTTGTTGCCTACACAGGCAACATCAAACCCATACCACTATTCCCCGCTACTTTAGGCATCCTGAGATTCAATGCTTTCGAATACTCGTAGTTCAAGTCCAGAGGCTTCTCCATGCAAGCTTGATATGTTAAGAAAACAAGTCCTATAGGGATGGTAATAATGTCCAAAAAACTCTCAGCCAACAGATTACATCTCGTAGATCTCGTACACATTATGTAACTACTCACCTTCGACACAGCAAAATTCGGCAGACCTCTTAGCAGCTCGATCTGAACCTCGGGATTCACCTCCTCTGCCAACTTGAACAAGTACGTCATCAAGAAATCATACGCAATTTCGCCATTCAATTTGATTATCTCCAAAATCCTTTCGTATATCCTAAACCAGCAATCAATCGACGGTTCCCGCGATAGGAATAAAGCTCTCAAAAACAGATTTATCCTCTGACAAAAGACCGGCTTTGCCGTCACATTCAACGTGTCGACAAACGTGAAAACATCCTTAAACTCCGACTCATCGAAATTCTCCACCAACTTGGCCATATCGAATGCAATCGCCAAATCGGGATGAATGTTCCGAACTTGTTTCGAAAATTCCTTCGTAGCTGTTTTCGCTTGATCTGTATCCTGTGACGGCGGTGCTTTGATGACCGCAATGATTTTTCGCACAATCTGATGGGCCAATGCTACACCATCTGAAGGTATGAATGCAGTCTGAGACATCCACTGGATGATACCATCGAGACACATGTTCAGAATGTATTGATTCCCACAGTTCTCTTGCACAACTATATAGGCCATGATACGGAGGAGATCTGGTAGGTAAATCGGTGAGAGCAAATGCACATTTTCAGCTAACAATATCAGCAGGACATTATAGTAGTTGTGACTGTGCTCTCGCGATGAGTGCAGAACACGTAAGATGCAGTGTAGACTTGGCCTTGGATCGATTCCATACTTGACAAGATACTTAACCACAACGGCTTGATAGAGGACCAAATTGATTGACTGATCGTAGTCATTTAGACTCAGATAGTGATCGACGGCTTCGATGAGGAGAATACTTGTGAAGAGGCACGTGCTCGAGGAGGAAATCTAAAGAGATTGAAAAGAAATGAAAATTATTTGCTTGGAAATGAAGAGATAAATGCACCTTTGACCATAAGATGACCTCCTTCAGAAGGTCCTTTGCCTCGATTTGATTTTTAGACAATGCCAATAGACCGGTCCATATAACCTTTGAGTACGGAAGTGTCTCCGGATTGCACAAAATATAAAGGAAAACCGGCCGCAAGTACTCCGTGCTGTGTTTTTTTATTCTGCAAAAGAAAAGTTTAGCGAATGATTGGGGAAAATAAAAGCAAAACAACACTCACTGCTTGTCCTGGTGCGTGCAAATGCCATTGATCTTATTGGCTATGTCGTTCATGTCAACTCCCTTGTTCTGGATGAGTGTAATAAGCGGATGTTGTTGCGTCTTGATGCCATAACTAGACTGGAACGCTTCATTCTCATTTAACGTGGCGACTTTCCGTTTAAGACTCAAGAGCAGAAGGCTAATGACCGATTCACTGATGACCGAATGTTGGACAGAACTGAAAGAAAGAATAATCGATACAATAAGGCATTCACCCAAGAGAGCCGTTGTCCTAGTCGCGCTCAATAAAGTGAAAGTGGTCGCGCCCCTGTTATTGCATGTGTTTCAGTTTCGGTGACAACATGAAGCAATTAGGGCTTGCTTCCCAAAACTTTGTAATGCACTGGTTTCATATACACTATGCTAATCGGTCCCCATAAGCACTGTTTCGCTTTGTTGAATATTTAACGTTTCACTGGAATTAATTTGTCAAGCATGATGGAACACTGCCATACGTTCAGGAAATTGTGTGGTGCTCTTGGAAGCTAGGTAATTATAAGTTACGGTTCGAAATGCATACATTAAAATGGGAACTGGACTGTACTCCGACAGAGAATAGAGAACTAGAAGACAAATGGAGAGTGCCAACTGAAAACGATTAGTGTGTCAAGTTCGCGAACACAAGTTCACGAATAGCTTAATCGGATTTGAATCGTCATAAACCCCAAGTTGCCTCGCAAAGAGGACGCAAACCACCAGAAAAATCAAGAAGATTGTTATCTCCTCGCACAAGATCTATATATGCCGATCTTCATCGAAATCAATTGATGGTTGCTCTTGCCGAGCAATAGCATTGAACCCTATGCAAAACTGTGTAGTTTTCAAGGTGTACATGATATCTTCTTCTTTAGTGGCACTACGGTCCGGATAAACCAAGGCCCCAGCCAATAAGTCTCTCCAGCCAGCCCGATAGCCCTTTCCAGCATAGCACCCCTAGCTGGTTGAGATCCATCTTCGCCTGTGTGGGTCACTCTTACATTGTTCCTCAGGGTTGGAATCGAAGATCCTCCGGACAGTAGCAGTGCTACCCATACGCTCAACGTGGCTCAGCGCTAAGTCCGTAGACGCCTTATCATCGAAATCAATTGATGGTTGCTCTTGCCCAGCAATAGCATTGAACCCTATGCAAAACTGTGTAGTTTTCAAGGTGTACATGATATCTCCTTCTATAGGGGCACTACGGTCCGGATAAACCAAGGCCCCAGTCAATAAGCCTTTCCAGCCAGCCCGATAGCCATTTCCAGCATAGCACCCCTAGCTGGTTGAGATCCATCTCCTCAGGGTTGGAATTGAAGATCCTCCGGACAGTAGCAGTGCTACCCATACGCTCAACGTAGCTCAGCGTTCAGTCCGTAGACGCCTTACTTAGCTGACGTTCTAGGTTGCACCTTCTTCTCCGTTTCCTGTTTTCGAGGAGAGGATTGAGGACGACTAAGAGCTTTTTCGTCCGCTTTTGACAATGTCCATGTTTCTGCGCCACAGAGCAGGACTGGACTGGAATGATAAGGATCTTGTGTACAGTTGCCTTGATTTTTCGGGAGATAACTCGCTTTACTATTCAATTGCCTCATGAGCACAAAGAACCACCAATTGGCAATAGTAATTCTGGCAAAGGACTAACAAAGGCCTCGTAGGGGTAGCATCTATCCGACGGACGCTGGCCTGCTAAAAAGCGAGAAGAGCCACCGCAGTCGAACATCTTGCGGCACTGTTAGTAAGTCCTATCCCCACCTCCTCTTGGTGCCATCTGGAGATTTCCTATGGAAATTGCAGACGGGGAAGGGAAGGGCGAATGGTGAGTCTCCTGCGCCAAAAAACAGGATTAGTAAGCCGTAACCGTAAAAAAACGACAAACTCCGAAACAACCACAAGCCTCGGATATAACGGACCGGATTTATGTTGACGGCCCTTGCAAAAAACGAAAAAAGGACACTGGTCTTCAGCTTTGTACGTGGACTGGTAGGTCCCTAAACAGGCCACGTGCAGCCGAACAACTTGCGGACGCCCTAGACCGCTATAAGGCGGACATAACCACCATCTAGGAAATGCGATGGAATGGACCGGGTATAAAGCGGATGAAAAACTGCGATATTTACTACGGCGACTGCTATAGGGAGAGAGGGTGACGGATGCGGATTTGTTGTTCGAGGTGGACTAAGGCAAAAAGTCCTAAGCTCCGTATCAAGGCTACATTTTTTAGCATCAGCCTGATTTGTGTCCACGCCCCCACGGAAGACAAGGATGACTCCGCCAAAGATGAGTTATACGATCTCCTAGACAGAACGTATGCCCAATGTCCCAGCTATGATATCAAAATTGTACTAGGAGACTTCAATGCTAAGCTGGGTAAGGAAAGCATCTTTGAACGAGTCATCGGCAAACATAGCCTACATGACACCACATCCGATAATGGACACGGGCTGATTGATCTTGCTACGGGGCGAAATCTCCTTCTAGCCAGTACGCGCTTCCCGCACCTCGATATACACAAAGGCACCTGGCGGTCTTTTGATCAATCGACTACCAACCAGACTGATCACATCGCGATCGACGTCGGACACTCCTCCACTATTCTTGATGTTCGAACTTTCCGAGGGGCTAACATCGACTCGGACCACTATCTTGTAGTAGCCAAGATGCGCTTATGGATATCACGAACGCAGCGGAGTAGAGTAAGAATACAAAGTTATGACGTCGGAAAGCTACTATCGCCAGAAACCGCTCGTGCTTTTACCGATCGCGTCTCCCTTAAGCTCTCCAATACACCTCAATCCTCCATGCTATCAATAGAACAGCAGTGGAGCATTTGCAAACAAGCCCTGAAAAGCTCTGCATCCGAAGTTTTGGGTTTCAAGGCTCCACCACTAAGAAACACCTGGTTCGATGACGAGTGCAGGAGGATTCACACAGCGAAGCAGGATGCATATAAGGCCTCGCTGCATAAAAGAACAAGAGCAGCTCGTGAGCTCTACGAGTTAAAAAGAAGGGAGGAGCATAAGCTTCTCAGAAGAAAGAACAAAGAGCACGAGAAGCGCGCGATTGAGGATTTGGAGAGGTGTTACTGCAGGCGTGACATTCGAAAGTTTTATCAACAGATAAAGCGAACATGCCAATGAAGCCTGCAGAGATGAGAACGGACACCTGTTAGTAGAATCGAAGTCGATGCTGAGATTATGGAAAAACCACTTCTACAGACTGTATAACGTCAATATACCGCTGTCAGGTGGAATGATCCATTTCTAATCGACGAAGACCGCAGAGAACTCCGTCGCCCTGACCTCGACGAAGTTAAGATTGCCATATCGAAGCTCAAGTCGAATAAAGCTGCTGGCGCAGACGGACTGTCTCTTGAGCTCTTCAAAGCAGCTGGGGATGACCTGGTTAGGAGTATGTACCAGCTCATCTGTAAGATATGGTCAGAGGAAAGCATGCCCGAGGAATGGAGTCTCAGTATCGTATGCCTGATCCACAAGAAAGGAGACCCCTCTGATTGCGCCAACTACAGAGGAATAAGTCTCCTTAACATCGCCTACAAAATCTTCTCTGCCGTTTTGTGTGAACACCTGAAGCCTTTTGTAAATAAGCTGATAGGTCCTTTCCAGTGCGGATTCAGGCCAGAGAAGTCCACCATCGACCAAATCTTCACACTTCGGCAGATCCTGGAAAAAACCAATGAATTTCAAGTCGACACTCACCACCTATTTGTCGACTTCAAGGCCGCATACGACAGCGTAATTAGAGACGAGCTATACAACGCTATGTCTACCTTTGACATACCTGCTAAAATCGCCAGACTATGGAGGATGACTTTGGAGAATGCTCGCTGCTCCATCCGAATCGGTGAACACCTTACCGATAGTTTTGATGTCAAAAAAGGATTTAGGCAGGGCGATGCGCTGTCGGGTGATTTCTTCAATATCATATTGGAAACGATTGTGCAAAAATCACTGGGCAATACAAGAGGCACAATCTTTTTCAAATCCTCGCAACTCCTTGCATACGCCGACGATATTGACATAATAGGTAGATCACAGCGAGATGTCAATGAGGCGTTTGCGAGTATTGAGTATATGGAGGCGGCGAAAATTGGTTTGGCGGTAAACGAGGGCAAAACTAAATATATGCTGTCATCAAAAAAGGACGCTCACCACCGACGTCTTGGCCAGAACGTTTGTATAGGCAGATATAAGTTCGAGGTAGTTAAGGACTTCGTCTACCTTGGCTCCGCAGTGACCTGGAACAACGACATCAGTTCCGAAATCAAACGCATAATCACTCTTGCCAATCGCTGTTTCTTTGGGCTCAGGAGGCAACTGAGTAATAGAGCCCTCTCCCGAACGACAAAGTTGACTCTATATAAGACCCTTATCATCCCGGTCCTGTTGTACGGCGCAGAAGCATGGACACTATCAAAAGCGGATGAGAAGGCCCTTGGTCGGTTCGAGAGAAAGATTTTGCGCGTGATTTTTGGGCCTATAAGCGCAGACGGGGGATGGAGGAGAAGATTCAACCACGAACTTTACGGGCTGTACAGCTACATGAGCCTACGCACCAAAGAACGCTCATAGCGCTTCGGTGGTTCTTGACTCAACATGCTTTGACCGAAGAAGCTTGCTATCTAAGGTGACACCTACGTACTTAGCTTCCTTGGATATCGGGATGGTAATGCCTTTTACTACCAGCTGAGTCATGTCAGTATTTTCCCTCCTTCTTGTGAAGGGAACGACATCAGTCTTGAGAGGATTAACTGGCAGTTCATTTCTCATGCACCACTCATCGATCACATTTAGTCTCAAAAAGCTAGGAGACCAAAGATCATGTTAAGTAGAGTAGCTAAATAGGGTCCACCCGGAACTATAGCAATATCCGGACTAAATGAATAGAATTCAATTGTGTCGAATTGCTTTATTCGTTCATAATGAACCAATAAACAATCACTTAACTATGACTCAAGTTCACTGAAGGATAATGACTCTGTTAGCGCTACTTTCACGTCCTATTAAAGCCTATCCAGCGAATTTAGTTTGTTTTGTGTGGAAAAGCACAAAACACAATCAAGAATGATTGGTAAAAGGGCGAAAAATCTGTCCTGACCCTGGACAGCACGAGTTATTACCGCCCGATACCAGTTAATACTCTCGACATAATAATAACAAACACGACACATAGCACTTCTACTCGCTGTGTCCCAATTTTTCTCACTTTTTCGGTCCTAATTACCCCGTCAGGTCAAATACGAGCACATACAACCGCTCGTCCATAAATTAGGCACCGCAATTCCAGCCTTATTGCGTGAACATAAATCGTATTCTCACCTCACAACCGCAAAGCGAATCAAACCACCGTGTGACCCGTCTCCAACATATAACCTACGGACCAATCCGACGATTTATTTTGAATCCCCTGATACCCAGACCCAGCACCCCCAATAGATACCATCAAGCAATCTAAATAGTACATCTCCTCCATTCTAAGGAACCGTGTTAGATTACAATGAAAAACCTCAACCAGTCTCCGCCCGCAGAGAGAGAGAGAGCTACACGCCAGGCGTTAATGTTCACCTTGTGATTGGAACGGAAACACGTCCTTGGACTTGTCCCAGGACGGCACTTCCCATTTCCTCCGCGCGGCAAGAAATTAATAACAAAATAAAGTCTCAAGTACATCCGTACTTCCTAGAAGAACTACATAGATCCCAGCACAGCTTTGCACAAAACAGATTGCAATCGCCGCGACAAGGAAGAGGGTGTTTCTTCACTCGGTTGACGATGAGGAAGGAAATGTAAGAAAGAAAACACAGATTACATCGCAAATTATACACTTCTCATCATAATAGCATGCAAACGGAATCGCTATTGATTGAACTTTATGTAAATCAGTTTGAAGGAGTCCAAGGTTAGACGCCCCCCATCATCATCGTGCCACGATTCTACTCACCTGGAATTGGGCAACATGGATATCATCATTGTCAGTATGTTATTCACGTCCAGAATACCCTCCTCGACAAGACGCACGAACGTCTGGCAACTCATCAGGCTCAACTGGACAATGTCCGATTTGCACTGTGTTTTCAGGAACTCGATTTCTTTCACGTTGTGCTCGGGTACTTTCTTGTCGCGACTTTCGCAGATTTTCTGATAAATTCTCTCGAGCAACGAGGATATTTTCACCACCGAACTGGTGTTAGTTAAGCTCTTGAATTCGTCCATGACTTAGTAAAACCGAATAGATTTCACTGTGTGATTTGGCTAGAAAATGAAATTTTCTTATGATGGACGGATGGATAGACGCGTGGCTAATTGGAGCACCGCACTCTCTGGTTCGTAACTGACAACTAAAATCACTTGATTGCATGAATGAGTACTACGCTCAGCTACTTGCTTAGTACGCAAGACTATAAAATCGCGGACAATCGAATTGTACGAATGAAAACAAACCGAGAAATGTGCCGCGTGCTGGTTTGTTGTGCTAAACGCTGGGAGTCGGCTTTTTGTGATGACAGACAGCTGTTGAGATGTCAATACACACGAAGTTGGGCGCAATTGTTTAGTTTCAAGAGAGACCAGTAGGTGGCATAGCGCCAGGAAAGAAGAAAGTGGTTCCCCGGCTTATTTCAAATTGGTTTTAACTGACAATGTGACTTCGGGTACTCTTTTAGGAAGTATGACAATCGAATTCCTTCGAGACCCAAAATCAACAACACCGCAAGCCTCGATCATCCTGTCAATCTCGCCTGCTGAATCTAGGCCTTAACTAATAAGCACCTCCAGCCAGGACGGTTTGGGTAGCTGTTTCCAGCGCCGCACTCCCAGTTGGTTGAGGTCCCCTTCCTCTTGTGTGCGCCATTCGGGGTTGGATTCGAAGACTCTTCAGGCCGTAGCTGCGATGCCCATGAGCTCCACATGGACCAGATATCTTAAACGCTGAATTGGAAAGAGTCGTACTAAGCTACGATGTCGCTGTACAGCCCGTACAATTCTTTATTGGATCTTCACCCGCGAACTCCGTTTAGACAAAGGGGACCGTAGATTAAACGCAGAATTTTCTTCTCGAAACGGCCAGGATTCTTCTATCCGCTTTCATTAAAGTCCAGACCTTAGCGCCGTAGAGGAAAACCGAACTGATTAAGGATTTGTATAGCGTAACCTTGGTTTTTCCAGAGATTGCTCTACTTCTCCTCTACTTCTGCCTCTTGAGAAGCAGTGATTGGCAAGAGTAATCCTCAGCGCTGCTGTTGCCGTCACTGGTCATAGATGAGCCAAGGTAGACAAGGTCCTTGACCACTTCAAAATAATAGCTGCTAAGAGTGATATTGTGGCCAAAAAGTCAGTGTTGTGCGTTTTATTCCGATAGTAGCAATGCTTACGAAGAAGTGAGCAGCGAGAGATCTCCATTGTCATTCTGCACAGCCGGACGAGTTTGGCAGGGTTGTTAAATGGTCTATTGTGGACTTGCCTAGACATTCATCCGCTTTATACCCGGTCCATTCCATCGCATTTCCTGGATGGCGGTTATGTCCGCTTTATAGCGGTCTAGGGCGTCCGCAAGTTGTTCGGCTGCACGTGGCCTGTTTAGGGACCTAACATTCCACGTACAAAGCCGAAGATCATTGTCCTTTTTCCGTTTTTTGCAAGGGCCGTCAACATAAATCCGGTCCGTTATATCCGAGGCTTGTGGTTGTTTCGACTAATCCTGTTTTTTTACGCAGTAGGCTCGCCATTCGCCCTTTCCCGTCTGCAATTTCCATAGGAAATCCGCAGATGGCACCACGAGGAGGTGGGGATGGGACTTACTAACAGTGCCGCAAGATGTTCGACTGCGCAGACTCTTCTCGCCCTACGAGGCCTTTGTTACGCAGACTGTCTAGGGAAGTAATTTCCTTTAGACAGTCCAGCTTGCTGTTGGGAGTTGTACCAGAAAGAAAGGCAGTCTCCGCTTCTCCCTTCTGGACCTCAACGTGGCGAACGGCCTGACTCCCACAGAGCTAGGGTAATCGCCCTCGAACCACTTGAACTGTCAGAAAACAATTCCTCTAGATCAGAGATCGATTCCACGCCCTTAAGGAGCGTTGTCTGCAACCTCTCTCAGGCCCCCTTCTTTTTTTTTTTTTTTTGTTGAAAGCTTCTGCTATCTGTTGGAGTACTCACACGCAAATACTGGTCCATTGTACTCCAGACAGACACCTTTTTTGTTTTTTTTTTTTTTTTTTGAGCACTCAGACGCAATCACTGGTCCATTGTACTCCAGACAGACACCTTACATTACTGTATTTTCCCCATTTTCCGGAGTATAATGAGGAGCTTCAGTGATGTGGAGCTAAGAGATTCGGCACACACCACGTCGGCCCCAAGGGTGAGCGAGCAAAGGCGGGACAGTCACAGAGGAAATGCTCTGCAGTGTCATCCTCCTCACCACATGCAGCACAGGTGGGTGTCTCATTGATTCCAAGTACGCAGAGTTGCTTAGCCAAAGTGTAATGGCCCGTAACGACTCCCACAAGCCTTCTGTAGTCGATTCTTCTTAAAGACAGGAGGAATGCTGCGAATTTCTTGCAGACATCAGGGCATACGAGCTTAGTCATCCTGCAACCTAGACAATCCCTCCATCTACGATTGTGTGAATTAAACATCCAATCGTTAGTGTAGGAATTTACCGTGGACCCACGTAGACCTAGAGGGGGTTCAGGTCCTGAGAAACTCTCCCCATTCTGGCGGGTTCATCAGAGATCTTATTTCCTGGGATCCCAGAATGACCTGGGACCCAAGCAAGCCTTAGTGAGTTTAGTCTATCGAATTTGTTCAGAAAGTTCATACACTAACTTGGAGCTGGTTTAAGAGTTTGATACAGCTTTAAGTGCAGCTTGGCTGTCACTGCAGACGCATATGCTTTGCCCCCTCCACCTGTGCTTCACAATATAGTGCATGGCCATTAGGATTGCGTATATGTACCTCTGATTGGAAGAAAGACACACATTTTCCTAACGAGAAGTGTAGTCGGATGTTTTCGCGCTCAAAGACTTAAAGCCATCCGTGAAAAAGCGGAGACTATCCTTTCCGGGTCCAATATCCGGCCAAAACCCATCCTGACGTCACGGAAACTCGACTGTGAAATTACGGCGCAATAGGATAACGGGCTTTTGATAAGGTCCAAGCCTCAGCGCCGTAGAGGAGGGCCGGGATGATTAAGGTATTGTAGAGGGATACCTTCGTTTTTCGAAGGAGGGCTCTACTACTCAGTTGTCTCCTGAGCCCAAAGAAGCAGCGGTTCGCAAGAGTTATTCTGCGTTTTATCTCAGTGCTGGTCTTGTTGCTGCTTGTCACTATCGAGCCAACGTAGAGGCTCTTGGGCGTTTCGAGAGGAAAATTCTGCGTGCAATCTTTGGTCCCGTTTGAGTAAACGGAGAGTGAAGGAGGAGATTCAACCAAAAACTGTACGGGCTATACAGCGACATCGACCTAGTTAGATGTCTTCGTATCCAACATCTAAGATGGCTAGGCCATGTAGAGCGAATGGACATCACCGCCCCGGCCCGAAGAGTCTTCGACTCCAACACCAAGGGGCGACGGAGCAGAGGACGACCGCATTTAAGATGGCGCGCACAGGTGGAGAGGGACCTCAACCAACTGGGCGTGCGGCACTGGAAGCGGCTGGCCAAAGATCGGGCCGGCTGGAGAGGCTTGTTGCTTGAGGCCCTGATTCACCCCGCACTGTAGCGCCATCAAAGTAAGTAAGTAAGTAACAGCGAATACATGATTTGGGGTAAGAATCCTTGTTTTCGTTCCTGTGATTTTTGCACAATCATTTCTAATATGATGTCAAAAAAAATCACACGACAGCGCATCGCCCTGTCTAAATCCATTTTTGACTTCGAAGCTTTTTCCAGGGTCATCCTGCGTTATATAGCTCGTCTCTAATTACGCTGTCGTATGCGGCCTTGAAGTCGACGAATAGATGGTGCGTGTCGACTTGAAATTCATTGATTTTCTCCAGGATCTGCCGTAGTGTGAAGATTTGATCGATGGTGGACTTACCTGGCCTGAAGCCACACTGATAAGGACCTTCAGGCGTTCACACAAAACGGCGACGAAGATCTTGTATGCGACATTAAACAGACTTATTCCTCTATAGTTGGCGCAGTCCAAGGGGTCTCCTTTTTTGTAGATCGGGCAAACAATGCTGAGACTCCATTCCTTGGGCATGCTTTCCCGTGACCATATCTTACAGATGAGCCGGTGCATACTCCTAACCAGCTCACCCCCAGCAGCTTTGAAGAGCTCAGCAGGCAATCCATCTGCGCCAGCAGCAGTTTCAACATGGCAAACTCAACTTCGTCGTGGTCAGGGGGATGGAATTCTCAGCGATCTTCGTCATTGAGAAATGGGTCATTCTGCCTGACAGCGGTATGTTGGCTGTCATCGCCGTTATACAGTCTGCAGAAGTGTTTTTTCCAAATTCTCAGCATCGACTGCGATTCTACTACTGGGTGTCCGTTCTCATCCTTACAGGCCTCCGTTCGGGCTTCATAGCCTTGAGACATTCGTTTTATCTGTTGAAATAATCCATCTGCGCCAGCAGCTTTATTCGACTTGTTTCGACATGGCAATCTCAACTTCGTCGAGGTCAGGAAGACAGAGTCGAGTGTTTCAACCAACATGTATGTATATTTTAAACTCATGCGCGAGTTATGATAGTAGGTATGATAGTAGTAATAGAAAAACCTTTTATTTATTCTTTTAATATTTATTTAATAATAATCACAAGACCAACTTAATCCCTTGTATTGCTTCGACGCTCCAGTATGGGAATGTCTGAGTTTCTCCCCACGCTGATGATCCCAGCTTCGTTTTTGAGCATGGTGATGTTGCGGGAGATATCACGCGAGGGAGAACACACCATTGTTGTTTGCTGCCGAGAACAGGGCTGGAATCGGCTAAGCGCTAAGGTGATAGGTGATAGTCACTTTGGTGACGGTCATATGTGACTATCATCATCCGTTGGTATCGGGTAAGATTATCACAAAAAAAGTTTAGAAAAGGAGCAACACTTGCTTTATCGGAATTACTGTTAGATAAAGGTAGTCCTAAACGGCGAACATGTTCGCCGAATCCGTTCGTTTGCGTTACTCTCTACACGGCGAACACATTTGGAGAACATTCATTTCGTGCTGGGGTGGAATCGGCTAAGGTGATTTGTGACAAGTGACAGTCACATTCTCGGTTTCGGTATCGTGTAAGGTGATAGTCACTGTGATTGTCACATTTTTGTGACAGTTTTCTGGTGACAGCTATTTAGCTATCACTTTCCTATGTTCTGTGCGCTTGATATGGCTTTGTTTGTGCTTTTGTGTGTTTTATAAAATATGTATGTTTCCGTGGTTGGAACTATTTTTAAGCGAAGATGAAGAGCTCAATGAGACATTGATAGAAGTTAGAATTCTGAGGAAGAATTTGAGAAATCGGTCTAAATCGGTTTCCTTTTCCTGTACACCGACAAAATGAATAATTGGCCAATAAATGAATTGAATGCAATAAAAGCATTTCTAATATGTACATTATTTACTTTTCCCAGTATTTATGCAAAACAATCGGTGACAACGGCCCTGATTTAAATTTCAAAATTTCTTTTTAACTATCTAACAGCTTTCTTAAGGCAGCCCTACACGGCGGACATGTTCGCCGATTTTGTTCGTGAATTTGCTGTGAATGTCGCCGAGTAAACATACATAAATAACCATAAGCGCAACGACTTGCGCTTATCTATCGTACATGTTTCCCCTCTGAAGAATCAGCACAAAATTAATGTTCTCCAAAGGTGTTCGCCGTGTAGAGAGTAACGCAAACGAACGGATTCGGCGAACATGTTCGCCGTTTAGGACTACCTTTATCTATCAGTAATTCCGAAAAAGCAAGTGTTGCTCCTTTTCTAAACTTTTTTTGTGATAATCTTACCCGATACCAAAAGATGATGATAGTCACATATGACTGTCACCAAAGTGACTATCACCTATCACCTTGGCCGATTCCAGCCCTGATTCTTCAGAGGGTAAACATGTACGATAAATAAGTACAAGTGGTTGCGCTTATGGTTATTTATTTATGTTTACTCGGCGAACATGTTCGCCGTGTAGGGCTGCCTTAAGACAGCTATTAGATAGTTAAAAAGAAATGTTGAAGTTAAAATCAGGGCCATTGTCACCGATTGTTTTGCACAAATACTGGGAAAAGTAAATAAGGTACATATTAGAAATGCTATTCTTCTTCTTCTTCTTAGTGGGCGCTACAGTTCGGGGTGAACCTGGGCCTCAACCAACATGCCCCTCCATCTAGCACGATCTTTCGCTAGCCTCTTCCATTGCCGCACACCCAGTTGGCTGAGGTCCCCTTCCACCTGTGTGCGCCATCTTAAGGCCGGCCGTCCTCTGCTTCTTCGTCTCTCGGGGTTGGATTCAAAGACTCTCCGGGCTGGAGCTGTGGTGTCCATTCGCTCTATACGGCCCAGCCATCTTAGGCGTTGAATCCGTAGACGCCTGACTAGACTCATGTCGCTGTACAGCCCGTAAAGTTCGTGGTTGAATCGTCTCCTCCATCCCCCGCCTGCGTTTATAGGCCCGAAAATCACGCACAAAGGGCCTCCTCATCCGCTTTTGATAGTGTCCTTGCTTCTGCGCCGTACATCAGGACCGGGATGATAAGGGTCTTATGTAGAGTTAACTTTGTCGTTCGGGAGAGGGCTCTATTACTCAACTGCCTCCTGTTACGATCAGGTACCGTGCTTCCTCGTTACTTGAGAGAAGAGTGCCGAACGGAGAGAGGAAATGGAATGACAAACGATTAATTTTTTAAAGTTTTATTTTACCTTAGTTCTGTTCCAGGTCTAGGGGTGCGTCCTTCACTACTGGTTACTGCTCTCTGCCTGCAGCTGCTGCTCTCTCTATTTCAACCAAAATTACCATCCCTTTTATAGGAGGATTCTGGTTGAATCGCAATCCCCTCCAACACACCAAGTGCCAAAGGGCACTTTTGATTTAGGTTAAAAATACTCAGTGTCATCGCTATGTCGCAACCTATTCATACCCCATACCATTAGCATAGCGCTCATAGCACTTGCCTGCATATGCATTTCTGATCAATCAGCATTTGCGCACTATTAACTGGTCATATATGTCATTCACACTTCACTAATTGGTTTTCCAATTGCGTGAAATGCTATCTCAGCATTCCACGGTGTGGAGTGGTCGTGAATGTTAGTCATGTTTTGTTAATCGGTTCGCCTTTACTCCAATTCAATCGTGTGAAATGCATTATCGGCATTTCACAGTGTTTTGGAGTTTTCCCTTCTTCGTCACTTGTTTACGTATTGCTTGGGTTCGTGCATTATTTACGAAGTGACATATGAAGAGGGAATAGGCGCGAGTGCCGACATTGACCTAGTGCTGACAAATTGGGGTTGATCGTATATTATGCAATTTATGTGCATTGGTTGGTGTTGGTTTAGTGGCGACAATACGACGACACGAGTCTCGAAATTACAGTGCTTGCATGGTGTGTGGAATGGAGTGAAAGGCGTAGAGTGCAATGTAGTGCAATCATGCGTATGGTGGAGGATGCAGTGCAATGTAGTGCCATCACTACACTCCTGAGCCCAAAGAAACATCGATTGGCAAGAGTGACTCTGCGTTTGATTTCGGAACTGATGTCGTTGTTCCAGGTCACTGCGGAGCCAAGGTAGATGAAGTCCTTAACTACCTCGAACTTATATCTGCCTATACAAACGTTCTGGCCGAGACGTCGGTGTTGAGCGTCCTTTTTTGATGACAGTTTATCGCCAAACCAATTTTCGCCGCCCCGAACTCAATACTCGCAAACGCCTCATTGACATCTCGCTGTGATCTACCTTTTATGTCAATATCGTCGGCGTATGCAAGGAGTTGCGAGGATTTGAAATAGATTGTGCCTCTTGTATTGGCCAGTGATTTTTGCACAATTATTTCCAATATGATGTTGAAGAAATCACACGACAGCGCATCGGCCTGCCTAAATCCTTTTTTGACATCAAAACTATCGGCAAGGTGTTCACCGATGCGGATGGAGCAGCGAGCATTCCCCTAAGTCATCCTACATAGTCTGACGAGTTTATCAGGTATGTCAAAGGTAGACATAGCGTTGTATAGCTCGTCTCTAATTACTCTGTCGTATGCGGCTTTGAAGTCGACAAATAGGTGGTGAGTGTCGACTTGGAATTCATTGGTTTTTTCCAGGATCTGCCGTAGTATGAAGATTTTGTCGATGGTGGACTTCCCTGGCCTGAATCCGCACTGATAAGGACCTATCAGCTTATTTACAAAAGGCTTCAGGCGTTCACACAAAACGGCAGAGAAGATTTTGTAGGCGATGTTAAGGAGACTTATTCCTCTATAGTTGGCGCAATCAGAGGGGTCTCCTTTCTTGTGTAGAAATGCTATTATTGCATTCAATTCATTTATTGGCCAATTTAACATTTTGTCGGCGTACAGGGAAAGGAAACCGATTTAGACCGATTTCTCAAATTCTTCCACAGAACTCTAACTTCCATCAATGTCTCATTGAGCTCTTCATCTTCGCTTAAAAATAGTTCCAAGCACGGAAACATACGTATTTTATAAAACACACAAAAGCACAAACAAAGCCATATCAAACGCACAGAACATAGGAAAGTGTGTGAAATAACTGTCACCAGAAAACTGTCACAAAAATGTGACAATCACAGTGACTATCACCTTACACGATACCGAAGCCGAGAATGTGACTGTCACTTGTCACAAATCATCTTAGCCGATTCCACCCCAGGTGAAGCAGCATGTCCACATAGAAGAGAGGGATTGGGGTTACGGTACGTAACTCGCGCAAACGATCATCCCCCTTGCCGCTGAACGAAAGTGGTTGCATCAAACAAAATCTGAGTCAATGATCGGGTATACACAAATACAAGGTACCCGTTGCAGTTCTCTGGTGTGAATGTATAACTGATGCAAGGCGCAGTCACAATGCACACTTTTTTTAATTCAGGAAAGCACCCCTACGAGGCCTTTGTTAATCCCTTATTCCACGGCGCGTTTTTAGTACAGATTGAAATAAGGGCGAAAGAGATGGTCAGTGAAACAGAAATACACTGGCACAGTAACGCGTGGGTAAGCTACTTCGTGCGGCTTTTTGACATTTCCTTATCTCCTTTTCTTTGTTTGGCGATGCCGCTTCACTCCTGTTTCAGATTTGAAAGTGTACGTTTGGATACCATTCTTACTCTTCAAATTTCACCACAGGTACCACAACGATAATGAAATGTAAAACGAAATGTCAAAAAAAACGCACACTGCTGCGAAATGAAAAAAAGCTCCATGGAATAACTCTTGCTGCTCGGAATATCAGTCCAAAAGGAAATCACCGAGACCTGCAAGTCAAATAGACGCGCCGTGGAATAAGGGACTTAGTCTCTTTGCCAAATAACCTTGTAGATAAATGAAATAAACTGAAAAAAAACCGGCCAAGTGCGAGTCGGACTCGCGCACGAAGGGTTCCGTACCATCTGTATATATGAATATGAAAGAGACAAATGTATGTTACCTCATCAGTCATCACATTAAATCACATTTTTTGTATGATGACAGATCTTGGTTGCAGGCAGGTTATCGGCATATTACTTTGACAATCAAAAATCATCATGATGAAATATAGTTGATCATCTGTGTCTATTGAATTCAAATCAGTTATCTTACTTGACAGCAACGATGTGAAAAGGTGAATAACAATAAATATGGGGAAAAGGTTTGCAGCTAGGATTAATTCATCAAAGACACAAATATATTGTCGACTAACCTTAGTTCAGTATGTGAGCAAGGGGATTTTTTGGATGAAAATCATGTCTGTTGTATGGAAGCCCCCCTTAAATATTCATTTTGTTCTGTGAAAATTTCGACTGTCTATCACGGTTCATGAGATACAGCCTGGTGACAGACGGACGGACGGACAGCGAAGTCTTAGTAATAGGGTTCCGTTTTACCTTTGCCTACCTTACCCTAAAAATAGCTCCGAGAGGAAATATCTCCACCTGGATTGCTGAACTTCCTAGGATCGGATCTTTGAAATTGGACCAATAACACCTGGTCGGCAGCAGCGCTGGGCCGTACTCCTGCCTGTCCCTCTTCCCCTCTCGTGACAGTGTTCGCACTCAGCACACACACTGATTGAGTGCTAACGCAACCGACGCGTAGCGGGTCGCGTGTGTTGTTCTTTGTTGGTGGAGCAAATCTTACTGTCGTAAGGGCATAACACCTACGGTAGTTTGTCTTTGCAAATCCGGCGATAGAACTTCACTTACGCGTCTCTGTTTTAACGGTTTTGTATCTATACATGTTTTGTAATTTTTTTTTTTCTTTTTTTTTTTAGAAACTCGCGCAGGTTCAAGAATTTTTATATTTTTCTCATAATGTGTCATATACACACAACCTGAACGGAGTGCAGTGGTTTGGGTCGTTGATGTTCGTTAACTCTCAGGGGTGGTTGTCCTAGATAGGACGAGAGCCGACCGAATTCCGCGTTTTTGGTTGTAGTCCGTACTAATTCGTTCATGCACTTTTTAGTATTGCATGCGCACAGGATGAATTCCAGTTGACCATATACTGTGAGTTATGCCTGCAGCAGTACATCTGGTAACTTTCCATCCACAACTGCGTTGCATACTTTTGTCCGTATAGGAATTACTTTTTTCTTGGCTATGAAGCCAAGACTATCACGGTTCATGAGATACAGCCTGGTGACAGACGGACGGACGGACGGACAGCGAAGTCTTAGTAAAAATAGCTCCCAGAGGGAATCTCCACCTGGATTGCTGAACTTCCTGAAATCGGATCTGTGAAATTGGACAAATAAAAGAACAGTGATTTTTTTTTATATATATTTTTTGTAATTTTTATTTTTATATTTATTCTTAAATATGGTTTTTCATTCCTTTTTTACATAATTTATTTATATGTATAATATATATATTACTACAATCATTCACTTTTTTTTTTTGCTGATTTTTTGTTCATTTTCATTTATCCATTTTTTTTTTCGTGCATTTCCTTTTTTTTTTTTTTCTCATTTAAATATTTTCTTAATTATATATATTTTGTTTGTTTATATGTATTTATATAATAATAATAGTATCCACCATTTATTTGCTAGAATATTCTGTTTTCGTTTTGTTTTATTTCTTTTAATTGTTTGCTTTATCAATTTTCATCTTCAATGGATCTCTGTGTGTGTTTTAAATTAATTTACGAGTTTTGTATTTATTTTATTTTAATTTATATTTCATGCATTTTTTATCTTCTTTCTTATCCACTTACAATTAGCATGTTTTTAAGTTTTACTCCTTAGCTTAAATAAATTACACATCATGGTTTTCTATTATTTTTTCTTTTTTAACTCTGCAATTTTCTTTTCCTTTGTGTTTAAACATTTATTGAACTGGATTAATTAATCGTCTCGCAGTGTAGTTTGTTTCTTTTTTTTTTTTTGTTTTGTTATATCGTCAGGGTGTCGTTTTTCTTTTATTTTCAATTTGCTTCCATTTCTTCATTTAAGAAAGTCTCCTTAATGTACTTTATGCATTTAGATAATAAAAAAGAAATGTGTTTTTTGTCTCTTAAAAAAGAAATAATAAAAATGGGATTGAAAAAACAAAAAATAAAAATAAAACTGAGGACAATTGTGAAACAGCAGTTGTCGTATATTTTTGTTTTTGTTCTGTTTCAAGTTAAGATGCATTCTACAATTGTTTTTATGCCTTTAAATATTTAAATATATTTTTTTGTCTTACCGTCTTGTATGGCCGATATTCTTAACTCTGTGTATAGAGGGGGCGCATTTTATTAAAATACAAAACGAAAAATAAATCGGATGCATATACAAGACAAACAATGAGAAAAGTAGTTTGAAAAGAAAACAACATACACGACTACGAGTTACAAAAGGTGTGTCCATTTTTGAATATTTGTTGTAGTCGTCTGTTGTTAGTTATAATATTCCGCCGTCTGGTAGTATTTGGAAATTAAAAAAATATCTATTAATATACATTACACATATATTTAAAATATATATTTCATTATTATTTATAAATTTATAATTACTATTTATAAAAATGTAAAACGAAATACGCTTAATTTTCTTTTTCCTCAATAGTATCTTGTTTTTTTTTTTTTAATATTAATTAATAATAAGAATAACATTAATCGTAATGTGTCATCACCGTGTATTTACTTAGAAATTCTCAAATTGAAAATTCTTAATAGTTAAGTGTTTTTTTTTTTTATTTTGTTTTAGCTAAAATTAAAGAGAAATTTAATTTTAACTATTCTCTTTTACATCTCCGTTTTTCTTTTTTTCTTGTTTTATTAAAAAAACAAAAAACAAATAAACAAATTCTCGTACAGTAGAAGTTTTACAATTATTTGAATTCACTTTTACATCATTATTATTTAAGATTAAGTTTTCTACATTCTAAGAGAACAATCATATATATATTTATGTTTATATTTAAAATGTATATTATGTATAAAAAAAAAAAAAAAAAACTATTAAACAAAAAATTAAATATTTAATTACATTTATAGTGTAAAAATAAAGTTAAAAAAAAGGGAGAAGACAAAACGCAAAAAAGAAAACAATAATTAGGTTAAAAGAATATTTTAAACAGACATTCAGACAGGCATTCGCAACCACCATCCGCTTAATATTCCTTATCGTATATAGTTTTCCTGTTTTTTTTCATGTATATATATATTTTTTTTTAAGGAAATATTTAATTTTTTATATAATAAGTATGTCGTAGATCTATGAATTAATTACTTAAAAATCTAATTAAGTTACACATTCGTCGAACCTATAATTTTTTGTGTTTTCTTTATCGACAGAAACAATATTTTGTTTTTTTTTTTCTATTTTTTATTTCACTTTCTTTTTACCTCGTCCTGTTTTATTGAATATTCTCTTTTTTTTCTACATCCGCTTCCTATGCCTCTAGGCTCGCTCGCTCGCACGCTCGCTATCTCTCTATCCACATTCGGTGCTTATCAATTCTTTGCTTTTTGTTATTTATTTATTTTTTTTTTTTGTTTTTTTTTTTTAATTAATTATCCTTTTTTACATTTTATTTAAAGTTTTCTTTTCTGTTTTTGTTTTTTTGTTCTTTTGTTGTGATCAGTCATCTCGTATAATTTTAATTATTTTTGGCTGATTTTCGCTCATCATTTTATTTATAACAAATAGAAAAATACTTAATTTTCATATACATACGCTGATTTTTTTTATATACTATATTTCTATATATCCATTCATCTACATATGTAATAATGAGTGCAAAGTGTAATTAAATTTTCTTATTGTTGCGTCACGTATACATCTCGCTGGCGCAGTCTCAAAGGTTTATTATTATTCTTTTTCGTGTTTTTTTTTTCTATATGAATTGAATGTGTGTGTTCAAAAAAAAAAAAAAATATTAAAAGAAAAAATCTAGTTAGAAGAAAAGAAAACAATATGCCCCCTATTTCCAGCTCTTATCATCGCTTGTTTGCCTTTATCGAATCACAGCATCGCACAGTGTGGTAAATCTGAAATCTTCATCTTCTTTGGTGGCGTTACAGCCCATGAAGGACCAGAGCCAAGCTTCTCTCAATCACCCATGTTGTGTGTGATTTATTTTTCACACAGGTGAAAGGGTCCTACAGTTTAATGCCGATTCCGAACGGCGTGAGGCGAGAAGCTTTTTCATGGCAAGTTTACTACGGGGGGTTTTGCCAGTACCCCGCCGAGGAGGAACGTCGCGAAATAAACATTCGATGGCGTTGGTGTTATCGGGATCCGAACTCGCTCATCGTGCGCCAAAGTCCAACACACTAACCACTGCGCCACGGCGCCCTCCTAAAAAATCTGAAATCTAGCTGCACAAAACTAAAAAAAAAAAAAAAGTTCAGCCACATGACTGCTGATCATTTGTTGAGCTTCTCAATACAATAGGTAAGCATGCATAGTCTGTCATAAAAAAAAACAAAAAAAACTGTGGGGTCCACACGCTTCGGAACCGATTGAGCGATTAACACTTCCGATTGAGCGATTAACACTATTGCGGCCCTTTGATAACGTACGAGTTGACCTCGCAGGCCCGCTTTATTGTTATGATGTAAGATAAGAAGCCACAAAAGTAAAGGGTCCGCCATCTAACGTTTTTTTTTTTTTTCAAGTAGTGCTTATTTCGTGAATGGTAACACTTAGCTCATGTCTGATTTTATAGATAATTAATTATATCCTTCCGCTGAACGAATATGGTTGTGTGTACGCTTGAACAACGCTGGGAAATATTGCGACATTACTTTGAAAATCATGGTAATGTTGCAGAATGTGGGCGAAAATTGCGTACGGATTTTGGAAGAAAAGAAGCACCGTCAGCTCCCGTATGTTCGTTATCATGTGAAAAAAGTGAAAGACACTGGCATCCTCATCGATAAACTAAAGCGTGAAAAGCCAAAAACAGTGCGTACACCCGAGAATATTGTTGCTGTGGCAGAAAGTGTGCGTGAAGCGCCATCAACATCAATTCACCGTCGTTCTCAACAATTTAACATTTCGGAGACATCACTGAGACGAATTTAGCATAAAGACCTTGGTATGACGCCATACAAAGTCCAATTGGTTCAGGAGTTGAAGCCAACTGACCATCCAATGCGTTTTCGCTTCGCTAAGTGGGCCTGCGATCGACTTACAGAAGATTCCGATTTTGCCAAAAAAAAAATCATCTTTTCAGATGAAGCTCATTTTGATCTTGGCGGGTATGTAAACAAGCAAAATTGTCGCATTTGGGGGACAGAAAACCCGCACGCATACATTGAAAAGCCGGTGCACCCAAAACGAGCCACTGTTTGGTGCGGATTTTGGTCCAGAGGCATAATTTGGCCATTTTTCTTCGAAAATGAGCATGGAGTGGCCGTTACAGTCAATGGCGATCGTTATCGGGCCATGTTGAACGAATTTTCGTTTTCAGAAATTGAAAAGGAGGATATTGGCAACATTTGCTTTCAACAGGGCGACGCTACGTGCCACACAGCCGAAGCTACACTCGATGTTTTGCGCCCTGTTTTTGAAGATCGCATTATCAGCCGCAGAGCTGATGTCGTTTGGCCACCTCGGAGCTGCGATTTAACACCGTTGGACTATTATTTGTGGGGTGCCGTCATAGATAAGTGTTACGCCGACAAGCCAGAGACAATTGACGCTTTAAAGGACAATATTCGTGAAGCCATTGGTGAAATACAGCTGCACACAATCGATAATGTGCTTAAAAATTGGACCGATCGTGTAGGCTACTGCATGGCCAGCCGAGGCAGCCATTTGAATGAAATTATCGCCGAGGTGTTGCTCACATTCCGAAGAGTAGCATTGGTATTAAAATGCTTCTACGTTTCCCTTAGAAGGCGAAGACATACAAGATTTTTTATCCCAAA
Organism: Eumerus sabulonum; assembly: GCA_951905685.1. Classification (NCBI taxonomy): domain Eukaryota; kingdom Metazoa; phylum Arthropoda; class Insecta; order Diptera; family Syrphidae; genus Eumerus; species Eumerus sabulonum. The sequence goes on from OX645060.1 coordinate 17,894,035, forward strand.
GAAGAATCAAATGGTGATTAATAGTGGAGCGTGCTCCGTGGTGGGGCGGGTTTTGGGAGCGGATGGTTCGAACAATGAGGAACTTGCTCAAGGTAACTATCGGCAAAGCTAAATTAAATTTCGAAGAGCTGAGGACAATTGTGACGGAAGCAGAGCACTAGCAGATATGCTAGTGCGGATCCCCTCGAATTGTCACCAATCACGCCTGCAGATTTAGAGGTTCGGAAGTTTTACCAAAGGTAAAAAAACAGCTATCCATTGGGTACAAACCCCGGACCAAAGCCTGTAGTTTAGTCACAGTCGATAGAGAGACTTTGAAGGGCGAGGAGGACTCAAATAGGCAGAATACCCTACTTAACTTGGAGAACGATAGACGAGAATTCCGTCCCCCCGGCTTTGACGAGGTCAATATAGCGATATCAGCTAAAGTCAAACAAAGTTGCTGGAGTGAACGGAATGTCCGCGGAACTATTTATAGCAGCTGGGCCAGCAAATGCACAAACTTATCTGTAGAATATGGTCGGTGGAATGCATGCCCGCCGAGTGAAACCCTAGTGTCGTTTGCCCGATTCACAAGAAAGGAGACCCCTTTGACTCATCGTACCAAGAGATGCAAGCAGTGTTACGTTATCGACGGGACAGGATGCTAACCTAATAAGAGATGCTTGGAAATATCGGTTCAAATATGTGAAGCGGCCATACTGAAACAGCGGCGCCCCGGCTCACGGAGTGCAACATCCCGTTCTATTCAAGGCAAGTTCTATTTTAAGGTAAAATGTAATCATTTTTATTTAATTATTTCCATTGGAAGTACAGTAGACTCGCGTAAACAAAAACACCGCCTTACGTGAACACCGGCTAACGTGAACATCATTTTTTTTCATTGACTACTCTGTAACGTGAACACTGTGAGAAAGCCCTATAACGTGGACAAACTTTGTTTTTTTCGACGTTATTCGAATCGTATTTGTAAAAAGGGGAATTCCTGTAAATGACTACTCATTTGTCCTGGCATTTTCGCTGTGACTTGACATTTAGTTTAGTGCGCCGTGCTGATTTGGAATGATCTAATTTACAATTTTCGTCAAAAAAGTCGCAAAAAGTACCAAAATTCTAAAGGAAAAGATGGATGTAATTGAAAAATTAAAAGGAGGATCAAGCGTAACTAGCTTAGCAAAGCAGTACAATGTTGCATAGTCAACAATTTGCGCTATCAACGAAAAAAAAACTGAGAAAATTTCAAAATGTGTTAACAATACATTTTCTGGGCCTGGAATGCGGAAGACTTTGAAGTGTTCTGAACTCCCTAAAATGAAAAAAGCGCTGTACGAATGGTTGCAACGATTTAAGAAGCGTTATGGTGTACGTTTTATTAAAATTAGTGGAGAAAAAGTATCTTCGAGGGCTGAACTTGTGGACCCTTTCAAGAACAAGCTGCAAGCCAAGATTAAAGAGCTAGGTCTGTGTAGACGATCAAATTTATAATTGATCAAGGAAAAATTGGTCCTGGAAGAAAAACGGATAAACAGAGCGTCACTTTTCTAGCTTGTACAAACGCAACAAGGGTACACAAAGTTAAACTTTTAGTGATTGGAGGCAAAAAAAATTTGAATCTCCTGTTGCCTACAGTTGCTCTAAATCGTCATGGCTGATAGGTGCTATTTTTAAAAATTGGTCTCAACATTCGTTTGTACCACAGGTAAAAAATAAGTCGCGGTTTTATTGAATTCAACCGTGTGTAAGACGTGGATTCCTTATTACATACATACTGTAGGTCAGAAAATGTTTAAAAGAACAAGCATTGCCCAATAAAGCTCTTTTGCTGATTGATAATGCTCCATCACATCCTCCCGAAAATGAATTGAGATCAGACGACGAGTTAATAATTGCAATATTTATGCCACCAAACGTACAGCAAATGGATCAAAATGCCATAAGACTTACAAAACTTTTCTACAGAAACAGTCTTTTGGCATCAATTGTAGCCACAGAGACTAATTTTATTGAAGCCCTAAAGAAACTGATGTTAAGGGACGCAGTTTGCTATTTAAATTCAGCTTGGAAACGTCTTGAAAAGGAAACAATAGCAAAATGCTGGACGATCATTTTAAGCTCTATAGGAGATGAAGAAGACTGCGAAGAGGATATTCCATTAGCTATTTTGAGAGAAAGGATGTGTTTACCAATTAAATCGCAACAAGAACGCACAACAGAACTTCTTCATGCCATTAATCCAGAGGTTTGAACCTGTTTTTTCCGTCCAGTAACTCATTTAATTCAAATTGTATGTTTGCAGGTTAGTTTCTCATTTGCTGATATCCATGTATGGACTGAAGATCTTCCAAACGCAACCGAAACGAACGAGGTTTTGACCAGTGATGAAAGCGAAAATGAGGACAGTATTTTGGAAAGAGCACATACCAGAATAGAGCCTAGTGAAGCAATCAACATATTCAATAAAGCCTTGGAATGGGCGTGGAATCAGCGTACTTAAACGTCTCCGCGAAAAGGCCGTGTTCAGCAATTTGGAAAAAAAAAAAAAAGAAAATCCAGAGAAGGATAACCCATTTTTCTCGTTCATTTCAACGTAAAGTTTTTTTTTTTTTTCTTCATGGTCCTTCATGGGCTGTAACGCCACCAAAGACGAAGAAGGAGAATTCCGATGTAAGACTTTATTTAAACTAATCTGTCGAGTGTTCAGGTGTTAATGTAAATCAAAAACATTTTGCGCGTTTTTGCGACCGCCAAACATTTTTTTGTCACTTTTCCAGTATGACCCCCCACTCTATCGCGAAAGGAAATTTTTAAAGCATGGGAACAAACTCCCAAAATAAATCGCAATCGTCTGGTCTTCAAGATATACCAGACGTTTTTTAACATCAAATTCAGTTTGGCTTGATGAACCGAACCATTCGTATTCCCTGAAAGCGTGCGACAACTTGAAAGTCTTCAAAAAGCTGGAAGAAAACCAAAAAACTTCAATGACTGTAGTGAAAAATCGAAAAACAGAAAGGTACAAGGTCTTTCAGATTCAACTGACCATCAAGAAACTATTAAAGGTAGTGAGTGAGATAGTGTTTCGCAAAATGGGAAAGCGAGACTCAGCCAAAAACTTTTGAAAGATCTATCAGAAGCTTCATCCAGTAAAGGTACGGTATAGTGAAAAGACTTTGTAAGAGATGTAGCTCTGAGTCTGTGTCTTCGCCTTCAGTGAGTCTTTACTCCCGATGAAGCATTGTCTTTAATGGTTGATGCTAATTTGTCGAAACATCAGTATGATGTTATTCGGCAAAAAGTCAACGCAAAATGCAAAGATCTTTTCCCCTCCCTACACCAATGTTCAAAAAGCTAAGAAGAAATGTTATCCAGCTGAAATAGAGATCACCGAGATACATACATGGAAAAAGAGCTCACTTCGGTCGTTAGTTAATCACACTATTGAAAGGCTTTGTTTGGCCCAAGAAGAGGTTTTACTTGGTATAGATGAACTGAAAACTGGTAAAAATCGTCTTGATATTTTGATAAAATGGGGATGCGATGGGGCTCAGCAAAAGCAATATAAACAGAAGTTTTCTTCGAAGGAGGGCCATACAGATGAAAGTTTATTCAGTATTTCAATGGTTCCTATTCGAATGAATTTTAGTTCTAAAGTGGTGGACGTTTAATGGGAAGTGGTTACTCAGTAAATGAAGATGCTTTTGAAAGTTTTATTATTGCCACAAGAAATGTATATCCTAAACGAATCCCCATGGTACATTATGCCAGTTAGCGTCCATAAAATCAATTTTCATGGAAAAGATATAATAAGGTCTTGCATTCCTCCTATAGGACAGCTGTCAGAGAAAGCTCAAGAGGGAAGAAATAAGGACACGAGGAAATTTAGAAAGTTGTTTACGAGAAAAACATCAAGATCTTCTCAGTCGACTCAGTCGTTTGCGTCACAGTCCTATTCGAGTTCGAGGTGTGATAACGAAGGAAGTTCTTTCATTATTATCTGTCGGTGTATCAAATATATAAGTGAGAAGTGAACCCAAAGTGATTTATGTCCAGCTAGATTTGCGATCCACCACACTGTGCATCGTTAACAAAGAATACAACAAACCAAACAAACTCAAAAAAGGGAAGAAAATTAAGTTAAAAACAAATAAAGAAAAAAAAACAAAGTCCATCTGCTGCTTTATTCTGAAATCCATCATCCTCAGCGGTAGGTAATGGCTGGCCAAGCATAAAAGCCAAAAAAACAAAAAAACAAAATTTGAACGAGAAACGAACGAAAATCGAGAGAAATGAATATCGAAAAATCAAACTTTTAAACGACGACGACTACACTACACACTACCACTAGGATCCTACTTCTATGTATCTATATCTATGTATGTTTCTTCTTTCGTTAAAAGATACTTGCTTTTAATATTTATCGTTTTTGTTGTGTTTTCTTTTATACAAATGTTGTGTTTTTATTATTGGAGAGGTCCCACCTCTCCAGAACCTGCATTTTATTAGAACGTACATAACTCTCTCCCTCCTATCTCTCATATCATTATCATAGCACAGCACATACAGAGAACAGGCGTTTAGGTCCAATAGAACGACAGCAGCAGTAGAAGCAGCATAATTCGTTTGTATATCAGACTCTGCTTGGGTTATGAAGTCGATTACTACTCGGACGACGACAATAACGACCTCACCACCGGGTTCTTGTCTACTACGCAACAGCGGCCGTTGTTGTTGTGGTCGCCGTTATGTTACTATTATTACTATTATTACTATTATTACTACTACTGCTACTACTACTACTTCCTGTTATTGTTGCTGTTGTTGTACTAATATTACTGTTTTTGTTGTTGTTACCTCCGGCTACAGTTGAAAGATTCTCAATGCTGTTAGGCGGTACCGCAGTCGATGATGGACCAATCGCTAATGGTATGGCGGCAGTTGGTGTCATTGTTGGTGCAGCGGCAACGGGTACGGCGATTCCTCCGGTTAGCGACGAGGTTGTCGATGAAGATGATGGCGATGTGACGGATAATGAACCAACGTTGGCAGCAACACCAATTGGTGTAGTGATGTTACTACTGCTGTTACTGCTAGCACAACTGCTGTTGCTACTGTTGCTAATATCGTTTAGAGTTGCCGATGGTGGTACTGGTATTTCTTCGGATTTGTTACATGCTAAACTACTATTACTACTGCTACTGCTGTCACTGTTGCTATTATTACTATGAACATTGGATGATGAGAAGTTTGCTGCGTCTGTTGTTGTATTTGTACTTGGATCACCGCCAACGTTGGCCGTAGCGACAGAACTTACGTCGTCCACAACTATCGCGGGCGGTTGCGGCTGCTGCTGCTGTTGTTGTGTCTGTTGCATTAGCTTTTTACTATCAACAATCGACCTGGAACTATCCTGTTGCTGTTGTTGTAGCTGCTGTTGTTGTTGTTGTTGACGGTGTTGAAAGCGATACTCCATCGATGGCATGGGACCGGGTCCACGCGATACTTGAAACAAAACACGCGATATGATCAGAGCCACTTGTTGGTCCAGTATGTGACTCATGACTAGACCGAGAAGACGTTGTTCCTGTTGCATGAATAACGATCGGTTGTCGGGATGACGTGCCAAATGTAATAGAGTTCCAGCAGCACGTCGTAACATATCCAGACTAGTGCCCATTGAATCGGGATTCTCGCGAAGATAATTGATTCCATGCTGATTGGCAACGCCAAGGGCTGTTTGTTCGGCTTGCTCGATAAATGCCACTAGGTATGAGATGCACGGCGATTGTAGGGCAACAGTTCGTGCCATAGCACTATCAGCCGCGGCGAGGTAATGCAATAGATTCACGGAGAATTCCCGTAACACTTGATCCTCGTTGCGGCACAAATGACGCGTAAGGACGGCGCATAGTTTTTCAAGTCGCGAATGCGGCGGAGTGGCAATAACGAGATCGACATTAGCATCTGTTACACAAAGTTTACAGAGAGCTTCCAATGCGAGACGTTGAGGCGACAATGCTACATTGGCACCGCACGACGGGAACGGATCTTGACCGTGTGCTGATGGGCAAACAGCCCAATGCAACAGTCCATCAAGTACTGGCCGCGTGATAATCTCTTCGTAACGTGACAACTCCAAGTGACCGGCAATATTTGCGACAGCTACGAGCATGTTCTCGCGAATCGTAATGAGATAATCCCACCACCATTCCTTCTCGCCGTGTAGCGAGCTGCACGAGTCCGAGAAGTCGGTATCCTCTTCACGGTCGTAATTGCGGGTTTTTGGTGTTCGTAGCAGATGTTCATGATTCAAGAGAAGTAGTTTGCCGAGAAGAGCGAGAAATTTCGAGGATTTGGCGAGAATCGTTTCGTTGCCAGGAACAAAGGTCAAATTGCGGAATATGTTCGACAGACAGATGCAACGACGTGCCAGCGAATCTTGACATTCACTTACGAGATAAAGGCTGGCCTCGTCGCGTGTATAGCACTCGTCTTCGAAGCCACTCATACGACGACGTTGTAGCACCGTGGCCGGATCTCGGACAGTCGTTTTAGGATCGAATCCGGTCCGTTTCGACACAGGTGTTCCGCCATTCGGTAGCACTTTGGGATGTTCAATATCCATGTCCACTTCACGGCAGTCGCTGTCTAGCAGAAGGTTATCCTTCGGTTTGGTTAGACTATCACTGCTCTGTTCAGAGATCAATTCATCGGGTTCTTCCTTCTTTATCTCGGTCTTGATGGCAGCCGCCATCGCACCAACGGACGGTGCTCCAATTTCAAGGAAGTTCATCCGCAACTTCTTAGCTGCACTCGAACTGCTTAGCCCATTCTTATTGTAATTGCTACTCGTCGTGCTCGACATGCTGATGTGTCTTCGTTTCTTGTTGAACGCTAGCACCTTATTGCTGCTGTTCTCTTCGTCTTCCCCGGCTTCATCGTCATCCTGATCGAGGTGATCTTCTATTCGACCGCGGCTCTTGTCTTTTCTGCTATTCTTGTTGGCTACGCCTCGGCCGCTACTGCCCCCGATGTATCGAGCAAATGGAATGTCAATAACCTCAGACTTAAATACATCGATTATACCGTCGTGTGGATCACGTTCGATGTGACCGTACGTCCAGGCCTCACTGCCAATTGGCACTGTCAACTGGTAGTTTTGGTTCGAGTCGAAATCCCACTGTTTCATATGATCCGACACAAAGATGTCATCTTCGGAGTTCTGTATCCGTACGGGGATGTTTTTGCGCGAGACCATCGTGTAGTTGGGCGTGTTGGATAGAAGCAGCACCTTCTCTTCGGGATTAGTGGGCGGCATGATTTGACCCAAGTCCACCGTATAATTGCAGTCTTCGTCGGCGTTATTCTCGTAGTGACGCGACTTGCTGTGACTACTGATACTCGTAACGCAGGCGTTATTCTCGTTGTCAAACATTTCGGCGAGGTTCTTTTGGAAATGCTCCAACAGTAGGCTCAGTAGGCCAGGCAAATGTGCCAGACCAAAGTATTGGACTGTAGAATCATCATACAGCAGAATGTTGAGTATATCCAGGGCCCATGTGCTCTCCGATAGCAGGCCGGAGCGTAGTGACATGAATATTCGCCACGGATCGATTGGACAGACATCACTTTTGGTTAGGCGCTTTCGTCGATACAACACTGGTGTGGTTGATTCTACACAATCCGGAGGGAACACAATGTCTTTCTTTTGCATTTGAGCTGCAGGCGGGAATGGGCCCGGTTGTGGTGGCGGTGGTGTCGCCTTATTAACACCTGGCATCACATTCGCTCCTGGTAGTACGGATGGACCGCTGACTGCAATGCCGGGCGGTGCACCAACAGCAACGCCTGGCGGGCCAGTAGGTGGAACAACGCCGCCAACATTTGGCTGTGGCGGTGGCATACTAAATGACGGCTTACCACCACTACTTGCCACATTTGATGGTCCGACAACTTGACCGCCTGGCATTCGCTGTGGTGGCGGACGCAGTGGTGAACCTTGACTTTGTTGTGGCGAACTCATATTCGTCCAGGGTTGTTGTTGATTAGCCGGATATGGTGGCTGTGTTTGTGGCGGGTAACGATGTTGATCCCATTGCGCTGCTGCTTGTTGATTCGGCGGCGGTGGTGGTCCTGACGTTCGTGGAGCATTACACCATGCTTGTGGCGTAGGAGAAGATGGATATTGGCCGCGATATTGTCCCGCACCACCTTGCCAACCACCTAAGAAACAGCGGAGAGGGAGAGAGAGAGAGAAAGAAGGAAAAGCTTGACTGATCTGTTGACAGGCAGTGAGCATGTGTCTTGAATACTTACCATACATCTGAGGCCTTTGATTGTATCCAGCATAGGCTTGAGAATCTTTTACGAAATCTGGATGCCTCCTCGGTTGCGGACTCTGCGGACAAATGTCGTCATTTAGTTTTTATTGGAAAACAACCTGTGAGCGAAACTATTTACCTGTTCGGGTGGTCGATAGTAGTCCGGCTGTTGAGGTGCCGCTGGAGGATATGTGCTTGGAGTCGCACCAGCACCCGTTGGCGGTCCAGACGGTGTCGCCGCACTACCACCGGGTGGTGCTGCTGTTTGTGCAGCTCCCGGTGGTGGTTGAGTATACGGTCGACTACCATACGGACCATAAGTATTTGCTGCCGGCGGAGGACTGTCAAAAAAGGACCAGAAAAGAACTAAATCAGTAATCGATCATCTCACACATGATCACATGAGTGTGAGAGAATCAAGTATAAAATGAAAATTGACAACAAACTCGTTTAAACCAATTTAACAGGGAGGAGGAAATGTATGTGTATTATTCGGAATAAAATAGACTCACGCTTCTCCCTCCGGTCCATAGGGAGGATACATAGTACGAGTTTGCGGTGGAAATTGACCCTGAGCCTGGCCAAATTGACCAGGCGGTCCCGATGAATTATATTGATCGCCGGACCCGTATTGGTTGTAGCCTGGCTGGCCTGGATATGGGGAACCTAAAAACAATAAATTAATTCGAAGCATGAAAACCAGCAATACCACAAGAGTAAAGAAACAACAAAAAGTCCAATTGGAGTAATGAAAATGAACGAAAAAGAGATGAAGTGTTAGGCCACGTGACTTTTACAAAGAAATTAAAAAAACAAAACGAAATGAAGCGTATGTACACACGGTGAAGCAAAGAGGAAATGTTTACGGAAAACAAAAATGAAAAAGTTTTAAGCTGAAATGTACAGCAGACACAGGCTGTTATTGTAAATGCAAAGAGAGCGTGGTTGCGCAGGAGGGCGTAGAGATCCATAATCATAAATCCATTACTTTCCTTAGTAATCTGCGTCCCACGTACTTACTTACTTTGATGGCGCTACAGTTCGGGGTGAACCAGGGCCTCAACCAACAAGCCTCTCCAGCCGGCCCGATCTTCGGCCAGCCGCTTCCAGTGCCGCACGCCCAGTTGGTTGAGGTCCCCTTCCACCTATGCGCGCCACCTTAAATGCGGGGTTGGAGTCGAAGACTCTTCGAGCCGGAGCGTTGATGTCCATTCGCTCTACATGGCCTAGCCATCTTAGACGTTGGATTCGAAGACGTCTAACCAGGCCGATGTCGCTGTACAGCCCGTACAGTTTTTAGTTGAATCTCCTCCTCCATTTTCCGTTTACACAAACGGGACCAAAGATTGCACGCAGAATTTTCCTCTCGAAACGTCCAAGAGCCTCTTCATCCGCTTTTGATAATGTCCTAGCCTCAGCGCTGTAGAGGAGGACCGGGATGATTAAGGTTTTGTAGAGGGAAACCTTAGTTTTTTCGAGAGAGGGCTCTACTGCTCAATTGCCTCTTGAGCCCGAAGAAGCAGCGATTGGCAAGAGTTATTCTGCGTTTTATCTCAGCGCTGGTGTCGTTGCTGCTTGTCATTATCGAGCCAAGGTAGACGAAGTCCTTGACTACTTCAAAAATATAGTTGCCGAAGGTGACGTTCTGACCAAGACGTCGGTGTTGTGCGTCTTTCTTGGATGACAGCATATATTTGGTCTCGTCCCCATTTACCCTTAGACCCACTTTCGCCGCTTCTGCTTCAATGCTTGTGAACGCCTCATAGACGTCTCTCATTGTCCGTCCAAAAACGTCAATATCATCTGCGTAGGCAAGCAATTGTGTGAACTTGAAGTAGATCGTACCTCTTGTATTGGCCGCAGAGTCCCGCACGTAGTACACATAATATCGGGCGCACACGAACTACCGTAAGTAAGATGAGGCCCACAATAGGCCCACACGTGGCCGCAGTGATCAGGCGACTCTGTCCCAGCCCCTCATCCTATATAAGATGAGACTTCGTACTAAAAAGGAACTTCATTGGCAGTTTTGTTTGAGCGCGTGTTAAAGATGGACACCGGCATAGACAAAATGCACCACATATTAAGGTTAGGTTGTAGTGGCTGGGCATATGCCATACGTAGGCCGAAGTCGACCCATTGTCATACCACATGGATCATATTACCTAGATCCGCTACCTGAAAACCAATCAGTGCTTTTGATGAAGCTATGGAATTGAAATGGAATCTGCTAGCTCACTTAGGTTATCATAGGAGTTCGCGTTGAGGTAGATCCCCTCGCAAAAGATTCGCAAAAGAGGGATGAGTAGAGGAGGTGGTGAATCGATTCCTCTTTCTCCTCATCCATGCAGCCGCGGCAGAAAATTATTGGAAGGTAGTACAGTGGTCTGGCCTGTAATGACACCCGCTAAAGTGCTTAACGTTTCCCTTTTAGTTACCACAAGGTCCCTGGTTCGTCCTATGGTTCGAAGTTTTATCATGTGCTTTATACTTCCCGACAAGAAACCCGTGGTATGATGGCGAGTGTGAGCAGAAAAAGGCAGCAACCGACGAGGCGTACCAAAAGGCGCTGCAGACGAAAACCAGGGCAGCGCAAGAAGGGAGGAGAAAAAAACGACTGCGACAAAAGAAAAGGATCTTCGCAGCCTCCCAGCTCAAGGATATCGAAGAGCCTAGGGATAAACATAAAACACGAGCCTTTTACAAGAAAGCCAAAGGCCTTGCAGGAGGCTTCAAAGAGGGCACCCAGGCTCTTCGAAACTGCGAGGGTAATCTTGTCACCGACCCGCAAGGAATAGTGGATGTATTTAAGCAGCATTTCCAGCAGCTGATGGCTTGCCATTAGAGCTCTTCAAGGCTAGCGGCGATGTTCTGATAGAGAGCATGCACCAGATCATCTGCAGAATTCGGGAAGATGAAAGCATGCCCGACGACTGGAATAAAATGCGATCCTACCTCTTGCAAGAAGATCCTGTCCAGCGTATTGTGTGAACGTCCAAAACCATTTTGCACCGCACTAATCGGCAGCTACCAGTGCGGCTTCCGGCCCGGCAAATCGACTATAGACCAAATTTTCACACCTCGACAAATCCTGGAAAAGACCAACGAGCTTCAAATCGATACAAACCATCTTTTTATCGATTTCAAAGCCGCATACGACAGCATTCATCGTGAAGGACTGTTTGGTGCGATGGTCGAATTTGGGATCCCGGGAAAACTGATCCAGTTGTGTCGTGCGACGCTAAAAAAACACGCGATGCACCGTGCAACTCGGTTCTTGGACCTCGGAACCATTTGAAACATGCACCGGATTTCGGCAAGGAGATGCGCTGTCATGTGACTTCTTCAACCTGGTGCTGGAGCAGATACAGGGAAGGCACTATCTTCTACAAGTCCGTCCAGCTGCTAGGATACGCAGATGATATCTATATCATCGCGTGTTCTCGCCGTGGCATTGTGGAAGCATTCACGGCGATTGAAGAACAGGCGAAACGAGTTGGTCTTAAGGTCAATGAGGATAAAACGAAGTACATGCTGTCAAGCAAAAACCAATCCGTCGCTCACCACCTGGGACAAAATATAACAATTGACAGCTACAATTTCGAGGTAGTTAAGGAGTTTGCCTACCTCGGGGCAAACGTAAATTCCACAAATGACACCACAGTGGAGATCCGGCATAGAATCGCCCTTGGCAACCTCTGCTACTTCGGCTTGTCCAAACAACTGGGGTCAAAACTCCTCACTCGAAAGACCAAAGTCATGCTTTACAAACCGCTCATACTGCCAGTCTTGCTGTACGGAGCCGAAAGCTGGACGATAAGCAGGACGGCAAGGCAAAGATCCGTTGACTACACTGGCTCGGCCACATCGAGCGCATGGACATCATCGCTCCAGCTAAGAGGGTCTTCGACTCCGAGCCTCCTGGTTCGAGAAGAAGAGGAAGACCGAACCTCCGGTATAAAGACCAAGTAATCGCGGATGTAAGACATCTTGGTCTTGATATCCGCGAGTCAATGATGGCGATGGATCGAGTGGCTTAGTTAATAGGACAGTATGGGTTCGGAAAATTAAGTTTGCGTCTACCGAAAAACAGAAGCTTCTTGGCCCTCTAAATTCATGCTAGAGGAACACATCCTAGTAGTAACTATTCTATTTCGCATCATAGTTCTCTTCTACACAAGTTGAATCCACGAAAGCTAAGTGTGGTCCCTGTTTGTATGTACATATGTTGGCGTTACAGTCCATGATGGACCAAAGCCGAGCTTCTCTCAATCGGGTTGTCTGATATCATTTTCCAATAGGGACCACCTAGGGCAAGAAAACGTCAGAGCACATAATAGGGGAAATCTGCTGCACTCTATCATATTAGGAAACGCAGGAAATTGTGTTTCTTGAGGAGACTGCGTAATGTCATTTGTTCAAGGATACAATGCTATAGTACATTTGATTGATAATGTTGTCGTTGAACGCGATTTGAGTTTTTCCCAAGAATGAATAGAACACAGCATCGTTTGATGGTTCGCTTATTTTTTCTTTTATGGATTCAAGGCTAAAGCCTTACAACGTCAGCGAGCCGTTATGCGAGAGGGAGAGGAGGTGCCTATTGACATTGGTCTTAAATATCTGCATGTTGTATTGAGGGGGGAGCAGGCTCCACATTCGTGTGGTATGTTTGACGAAAGAATCTCTATATTTGACAGTACGACCGAAAACTGAAAACTTCAAAGTGAATTCGTGAGCGTTCCGGGAGAGACGTATATCGCGGGAGTAGTTTTGAAAATGCGGAATGCAACTGGCTATTTCGTCAGGGCACTTATGATGAAAGTAACGAAAAAACAATGAAAGGCAGGAGGCATTCCTGCGATGATCCACAGCGAGTGTAATGAATTTGTGATGCTGGAACCTCGTATGAGTTTTACCGCGCGATTTTGTATTCTGTTAAGTAAGTGCAGTGAAGACTTATATGCGCCAGACCGGACATGAGTGTTGAGCTCCAAATTAGAACGAACGCCTTATAAATTGTAGCCAGAGATCGGTGGGTGCGAAGAATTTGTTGCTTCTGTATAGGAAACCTAGGCATTTCGCGGCTAAATATGTGATCGTTTCAACAAAGGTTGTCACTGATACACATACCCAGGATAAAAAGCTTTGCGGTTTCAAAGATACAAGTGCCATTGATGGATAGGCATTGCGTTTTGGATGCATTCAATTCCACTCTACTGTTTTTATCCCATTGGATGATTTTTTTTATAGCTACACTCGCACCCAAGGCTAACCCCTTATAACGTAAACGTTGTGCGAGCGAAGGTAACAGAGAGGGAGAGTTTCGCGCAGGTTCACACACAACCTGAACGGAGTACAGTAATTTTGGGTCGAAGATGTTCGTTTACTACTCTCAGGGGTGGTTTGTCCTAGATAGGACGAGAGCCGACCAAATTTCGCGTTGGTTATAATTCACATTAATTATTTCATGCACTTTTTGGTGTTAATATTGCATACGCAGAGGATGAATTTCAATTGACCATATACTGTGAGTGTTATGCCCGCAGCAGTAAGTTTGGTCGATTTCCATTCACAACTGTGTTGCATACTTTTTTCCGTAGAGGAATACTTTTTTCTTGGCGAATTGGAACTATAGACCTTTCGCTCGACGGTCGATGATGTTAACCACTGCACCACGGCCACCCCCAATGATGCTGTCGATATCGGAGTTTAATGATTTGAACATACGCTGCCGCTCACTATTTACAGCCGAATTGCAGTGTCGTAAAGAAGTGAACGAATATGAGAAGCTGAGGGTCCTGGCGTCTGCGAAGGAGTAAAATGGATTAGAAGTAGTCATCGATCCCGAAATGCTTTCGAAATATCAAATACAACTATTTTGCTCTCCGTCTGGTGGAGCAAACGATTCCGCTTCTCGGTGAGATATGCCATCAAATCACCAGTGGATCTGTTGCTGCGGAAACCATACTGCCGGTCATTAAGGAGTTTCTGCGACTCGACATATTTCATAAGCTGACGATTTATCAGCGTTTCCATGTCCTTGTAAAGAAAGGACGTTAGTGCAATGTGACGTGGTGCAATGGAGAGAAGAAGACTCGCTTTCTTCGGGAATAGGCTGGGCAAAGGCTGTTCAGAATTATTGGGGAAATACCATTTGAACCAGCGGATTTGTGTATGTCAAGTTCTTTAAGAACCCTTGCTGTACTGTACGAGTACGGAAGTAAATTTGTCCCATGGTGGAATGAACGTACTCCAGAACAGCCGGTGACTAAGATGAGTTTTTTGTTGTTATTGTGTGGTTTTTTTCGTTGTTCGGTTTTTTAGTGTGCTATTTTTGACAGGTCGCGCGTGATTCGTGACATGTGTCGAAGCTAAATATGTTCAGATAGCATTGCCATTTCTTACACTCGCCCGACACCGATATGCTGAGTAAGCAATTCAAGCCGTAGGGACCGAATTTCGTATCAATTTTATGCCATTAGACATTAAGCCATCTGCCCGTATGTATAGAGTGCTGCTGTATTCGCCCTTACTAATAAAGACCGTAAGTTGTTCAGTCATCGCCATATCGGAATCGGAATTTAGTTAATCGACTATGTAGTAGATTCTATGCAAGGATCTTGCTCTAAAAAACCATACAAAAGAGCTCGTGAAATCACTGAAACACTGATGATGAAGGAAGGCTCGCTTTTTCATTGTAAAATTGCCTTCAGCGACAACAGCGACGTATGGTCCCATGAGCTTACTTATTTACTTAGGTGGCGCTACAGTCCGTGGTTAACCTGGGCCTCAACCAACAAGCGTCTCCAGCTGGCACGGTCTTTGGCCAGCTGTTTCCAGCGCCGCACGCCCAGTTGGTTAAGGTCCCCTTCCACCTGCGTGCGCCACCAATGATGCGGCCGTCCTCTGCAGCGCCTTCCTTCCGGAGTGGATTCGAAGACTCTTCGGGTCGGAGCTGTATTTTCCATGCGCTCTACATGGCCTAGCCACCTTAGACGCTGTATCCGTAGACGTCGTACCAGGCCGATGTCACTGTACAACCCGTACAGTTCTTCGTTATATCTTCTCCTCCGTACACCGTTTGAACAAATGGGACCAAAGAT
This sequence comes from Eumerus sabulonum, assembly GCA_951905685.1. NCBI lineage: Eukaryota > Metazoa > Arthropoda > Insecta > Diptera > Syrphidae > Eumerus > Eumerus sabulonum. The sequence goes on from OX645060.1 coordinate 17,909,459, forward strand.
TGCACGCAGAATTTTCCTCTCGAAACGTCCAAGAACCTCTTCATCCGCTTTTGATAACGTCCAAGCCTCAGCGCCGTAGAGGAGGACCGGGATGATTAAGGTTCTGTAGAGGGAAACCTTAGTTGTTCGAGAGAGGGCTCTACTACTCAATTGCCTCTTGAGCCCGAAGAAGCAGCGATTGGCAAGAGTTATTCTGCTTTTTATCTCAGCGCTGGTGTCGTTGCTGCTTGTCACTATCGAGCCAAGGTAGACGAAGTCCTTGACTACTTCAAAAATATAGTTGCCGAAGGTGACGTTCTGACCAAGACGTCGGTGCTGTGCGTCTTTCTTGGATGACTGCATATATTTGGTCTTGTCCCCATTTACCCTTAGACCCACTTTCGCCGCTTCTGCTTTAATGCTTGCGAACGCCTCATTGACGTCTCGCTTTGTTCGTCCAATAACGTCAATGTCATCTGCGTAGGCAAGCAATTGTGTGGACTTGAAGTAGATCGTACCTCTTGTATTGGCCGCAGAGCCCCACACGATCTTTTCAAGAATAATGTTGAAGAAATCACATGACAGTGCGTCACCCTGTCTAAATCCTTTTTTAACATCAAAGGTCTCGGTGTGCTCATTACTGACCTTAATGGAGCAGCGAGAATTCTCCATTGTCATCCTGCACAGTCGGACGAGTTTGGCAGGGATGTTAAAACTAGACATGGCTTTGTGTAGCTCATCTCTATGCACGCTGTCATATGCAGCCTCGAAATCGACGAAGAGGTGGTGAGTGTCGATTTGGTATTCCTGGGTCTTCTCCAAGATCTGCCGTAGCGTAAATATTTGGTCTATTGTGGATTTACCTGGCCTGAAACCACACTGATAAGAGCCCATCAGGTTATCCACAAACGGTTTCAGGCGTTCACACAAAACGGCAGAGAAGATCTTATATGCGATGTTAAGGAGACTTATACCCCTATAGTTGGCGCAGTTATAGGGGTCTCCTTTCTTATGGACCGGGCAAACGATGCTGAAATTCCATTCGTCGGGCATGCTTTCCTCCGACCATACCTTGCAAATGAGTGCATGCACCATTCCTGCTCTATTGTTTGTGCTGCTATGGGCGGATTTTGAGAGAGCTTGGAGGTGACACGATCGGCAAAGATTCTGGCAGTCTCTTGTGCTACTCGACTCCTAAGCATTCTTGATATCCTTATTCGTACCTTGGCTACAACAAGGTAGTGATCCGAGTCGATTTGGCCCCTCGGAAGGTTCGTACCTCGAGAAAACAGGAGGAGTGTCTGGCGTCGATCGCAATGTGATCAATCTGGTTGGTGGTCGATTGATCAAAAGACCGCCAGGTACCCTTGTGAATGTTGAGATGGCGGATCGCGTGGTTGATACAAGGAGGTTACGCCCCGCTAGGATATCAATTAGCCTTAGTCCGTTGTCGGATGTGGTGTTATGGAGGCTATGCTTTCCTATGATCGACTCAAATATGTCCTCTTTGCCCAGTTTTGCATTAAAATCTCCTGGGACGATTTTTGTGTCGTAGCTGGGGCATTGGGCATATGTTCTGTCTAGGAGATCGTAGAATTCTTCATTGAGTCGATCGTCCTTTTCTTCCGTTGAGGCGTGAGCGCATATTAAGCTAATGTTTCCAAATTTAGCTTTGAGACGGATTGTTATGTGACGTTCGCTTATGTCTCGGAAGCTTAAGACTTTTTGTCGGAGTCTTCCTCGAATAACGAATCCGCACCCGAATAGGCGCTGTTTGTTCTCCTTATAGCAGTTCCCGTAGTAGATGTCGCAGTTTTTCATCCGTTTTTTGCCTGGTCCATCCCATAGCAATTCTTGGAGTGCTACCTCATGTGTACCCATGAGCTACCTCAGGCAATACAAAAACTGGCAAGGCGCCTGGAATAATATACTGCTTGGTGCAATTTGGGCTCCGGCGGACAAAGATAACCGTGAGAGCAATGTTACTATCAGTGACGACCGTTATCGTTCAGTGATTTCGAACTTTATTTTTTGCCCAAAATGCATGAACTAAATCTGGTCGATATTCAACGAGATAACGCTATATGACGCACAACACGCGAATCGATGGACCAATTGAAAAATGAGTTCGGTGGTCAGTCTATCTCTCTTTTCAGATCGGTAGATCGGCTGGCTAGACTGTTTTTATTGGGATAGGTACCATCAGTCTATGTCGATAAGCCAGCGTCCATTGCAGACTTCGAAGACAATATTATGGGCGGTATTAGCGCGGCAGCAACCAATATGTTCGAAAAAATTACTCAAAATCAGACTCTCCGTTATGGACCTCTTAAAATCTTGTCGTGGTCCATATTTATAGAAAATACTCCTAAGAAGGTAAATAAATAAGAATTGCATACACTTTTGCAGTTGTGCCTTAATTTTTTTTATGACAATTAGAAACCAAACGCTTAAAAAATCACACGATAAATGGGAAACATGCGAGTAAGAAAAATAAAATTGGGATGCTGTCTACCTTACTTTATAAGCAGAGCCTCTCAGAGGTGGTAACGGAATGAATTGTAAATGTTCATGAGGGCATACCTATAGACTGCTGAAGTAAAGACATATGTACATACAAGGTGGAAAAGGCTTTGGTTTGAGGTGGAACTATCGTTCGCGCTTGTTGCCCTTGCCCATGAATAGGGAATCAAATTCAGTTGACATAGTCTGGATCTGTTTAAACGAAATCCACGATAGGTTTTCAGTCATACTGACATCATCGCCGGCATTTGTTTAGGATAAAAAGCGTATAAACCCTTAAAAAGAATTAGACAGTGTCGTTGTGAGCCATGGGACCGTTCTGATAAATGATTGAGTTTTGAAATGTGCCTTATCTGTAATCGACGCGCTTAAATTGCTTAAATAGCGCTACAAATTGATGGCAAAGGACTAACAAAGGCCTCGTAGGGGTAGCATCTATCCGACGGATGCTGGCCTGCTAAAAAGCGAGAAGAGCCACCGCAGTCGAACATCTTGCGGCACTGTCAGTAAGTCCTATCCCCACCTCCTCGTGGTGCTACGGCCTAGTAAGCCGTAACCGTAAAAAAAACCACAATCTGCGAAACAACCACAAGCCTCGGATATAACGGACCGGATTTATGTTGACGACCCTTGCAAAAAACGAAAAAAGGACAATGATCTTCGGCTTTGTGCGTGGAATGTTAGGTCCCTAAACAGGCCACGTGCAGCCGAACAACTCGCGGACGCCCTAGACCGCTATAAAGCGGACATAACCGCCATCCAGGAAATGCGATGGAATGGACCGGATAAAAAGAGGACGAAAAACTGCGACATTAACTACGGCGACTGCTATAGGGAGAGAGGACAGAGACTACATATTTGGATGCGGATTTGTTGTTAGAGATGGACTAAGACATAAAGTCCTAAGTTTCCAGTATGTGAGTGAACGCATCATAACGATCCGCATCAAGGGAAATTTCTGTAACATCACGCCTCATTTGCGTCCATGCCCCCACGGAAGACGAGGATGACTCCATCAAAGATGATTTCTTTGATCTCCTATAGACAGAACATATACATACCAAATGCCCCAGCTATGATACCAAAATCATACTAAGAGATTTTAACGCTAAGCTGGGTAAAGTAAGCATCTTTGAACGGGTCATCGGCAAACACAGCCTACATGACACCACATCCGATAACGGACACAGGCTGATCGACCTTGCCACGGGGCGAAATCTTCTTTTAGCCAGCACACGATTTCCCCACCGCGATAAACACAAAGGCAATCGACTACCAACCAGATCGACGTCAGACACTCCTCCACTGTTCTTGATGTTCGCACTTTCCGAGGAGCGAACATCGACTCAGACCACTATCTTGTAGTAGCCAAGATACGTCAACGCATAACACGAACACCGCGGAGTAGAGTTGGAACACCAAGCTATGACGTCAGAAAGCTACTATCGCCGGAGATTGCCAGTGCCTTTGCCAACCGCATCTCCCTTAAGCTCTCCGATACATCTTAATCCTCCACTCAGTCATTAGAGAAACAATGGAGCCTGTGCAAACAAACCTTGAGGAGCACAGCAACGGAAGTGCTGGGCCTTAAAGCTCCACCACGACGAAACACCTGGTTCGATGACGACTGTAGCAGGAGGCATACAATGCCTCACTACACAAAAAAAAACAAGAGCGGCTTGTGAGCTCTACGAGCTTAAAAGAAGGGAGGGACATAAGCTTCTCAAGAGAAAAAAGAAAGAGCACGAGAAGCGGGCGATTGAAAACTTGGAGGTGCTATTGCAGGCACGACGTTCGAAGATTTTATCTACGGATAAAACGAATGTCTCAAGGCTATAAAGCCCGAACGGAGGCCTGTTCGCAGTCGATGCTGAGAATGTGGAAAAAAACACTTCTGCAAACTGAGAATTCCGTCTCTCTGACCTCGACCAAGTTGAGATTGCCATGTCGAAACTCAAGTCGGATAAAGCTGCTGGCGCAGATGGACTGTCTGCTGAGCTTTTCAAAGCGGCTGGGGGTGAGCTGGTTAGGACCATGCACCGGCTCATATCTGTAAGATATGGTCAGAGGAAAGCATGCCCGAAGAATGGAGTCTCAGCATCGTATGCCCGATCCACAAGAATGGAGACCCCTCTGATTGCGCCAACTACAGAGGAATAAGTCTCCTTAACATCGCCTACAAAATCTTCTCCGCCGCTTTGTGTGAACACCTGAAGCCTTTTGTAAATAACCTGATAGGTCCTTATCAGTGCGGATTCAGGCCAGGGAAGTCTACTATCGACCAAATCTACACACTACGGCAGATCCTGGAAAAAACCAATGAACTTCAAGTCGACACTCACCACTTATTTGTCAACTTCAAAGCCGCATACGACAGCGTAATTAGAGATGAGCTATACAACGACTTTGGAGAATGCTCGCTGCTCCATCCGAATCGGTGAACACCTTACCGATAGTTTTGATGTCAAAAAAGGATTTAGGTAGGGCGATGCGCTGTCGTGTGATTTCTTCAACACCATATTGGAAATGATTGTGCAAAAATCACTGGCCAATACAAGAGGCACAATCTATTTCAAATCCTCGCAACTCCTTGCATACGCCGACGAAATTGACATATGTAATAGGTAGGTCGCTGCGAGATGTCAATGAGGCGTTTGCGAGTATTGAGATGGAAGCGGTAAACTGTCATCAAAAAAGGACGCTCACCACCGACGACTTGGCCAGAACGTTTGTATTGGCAGATATATGTAAGTTCGAGGTAGTTAAGGACTTCGTCTACCTTGGCTCCGCAGTGGCCTGGAACAGCGACATCAGTTCCGAAATCAAACGCAGAATCACTCTTGCCAACCGCTGTTTCTTTGGGCTCAGGAGGCAACTGAGTAATAGAGCCCTCTCCCGAACGACAAAGTTGACTCTATATAAGACCCTTATCATCCCGGTCCTGTTGTACGGCGCAGAAGCATGGACACTATCAAAAGCGGATGAGGAGGCCATTGGTCGGTTCGAGAGAAAGATTTTGCACGTGATTTCCGGGCCTATAAACGCAGACGGGGGATGGAGGAAAAGATTCAACCACGAACTTCACGGGCTGTACAGCGACATGAGTCTAGTCAGGCGTCTACGGATTCAACGCCTAAGATGGCTGGGCCATGTAGAGCGAATGGACACCACAGCTCCAGCCCGGAGAGTCTTTGAATCCGACCCCGAGGGACGAAGAAGCAGAGGACGGCCACCCTTAAGATGACGCACACAGGTGGAAGGGGACCTCAGCCCACTGGGTGTGCGGCAATGGAAAAGGCTAGCGAAAGATCGTGCTAGATGGAGGGGCATATTGGTTGAGGCCCATGTTCACCCCGAACTGTAGCGCCCACTAAGAAGAAGAATCGCGGATGTAAGACATCTTGGTCTTGATAACTGGTAGCAGCGTGCCCGGGACCGTCAAGGATGGAAGGCAGCTATAGCTCAGGCTCAGATCCTCCATGGATCGCTGGCCTGATAAGTAAGTAAGTAACGCCATCAAAAAAAGAAGAAAGATCGTCCTAAGGAGGACGAACATCTTTACGGATAGTTGCCTATAAGGTTGCCATGGTTATCTCCCACACGCGGAAACAAATAGAATTATGTAAAAAGAAAGAAAGACAAAAACAAAAACAATTAAACATGCATTCACACACAGATAAACGACACAAAACCGTAAAATAATGATCACGAATCAATGAAAAAAGTTAGTAATGAACAAATATCATAGCAACCTACTCCCTTCCGTCGTCTAAACTCAAAGAACAACTTAGTGGCAATTCAAGAAGAGGAAGAAATAAAAAAAATATGAACAACAACCAAAAAAAGTCGGAGTCTACACGAGGGCTTTCTTTTTGCGCCTTTTTCTTTTGAACCTACGTTCCAATTTGAGGACGCGTCCACACGGAGCTTTTCTGCGCGTGTCTGTTTCTTGACATTTCGCTTCACATTTCAATTTCGTTAGCCTGTGGTGATGTTTGAAAAGTAAGGATGGTATCCAAACGTACACTTCCAAGTCAGAAACAGGAGTGAAGCGACATCGCAAAACAAAGAAAAGGAGATAAGGGAATGGCAAAAAAAACCCACGAAGTAGCTACCGGCGCGTGACTGTGCCAATGTATTTCTGTTTCACTTACCCTCTCCTCTTTTACACTTATTTTAGCCCTCGTCAGATAGCCCTCGTGTAGACTCCGACATACCGAATCACATTTAGCATGCAACAAAGTATATCAAATCTCGAACGGAACACAGATAGCAGCTTCTTCACGTAGATAAAGATAAAGATAAAATAAAAAAAAACCAAAAAAAAAAAAAAAAAAAAAACCGAAAAACAAACGGAAAACGGAAAAACCTTTTCCTTTTCTTTTGAAACAAACCAACAAACAAAGAAATGAAGAATAAGACGAAGTGTAGAAGAGAGGAACAGAAATGAAAATAGAGAAAAGAGAAATTAAATGAAGAGAGCATTAATGGAATACCTTGCGATCTAGACACCGGAGGATATGTACTACCCTGTTGATAAGGGGCACGAGGCGGTGCACCTACCGGGTCATCAAAAGGATTGCTGACACTAATATTATCACCAGCTGTTGCTTGAGTATTTCCTATTTATTGCAATTGTAACAACAATAATACAAACACACGATTAAACTTAGTCATACAAAAACAAAAAACAGGAAGAAAACAAAAAGAGCAACAGAAAAAGGCAAATTTTGCTATAAATTTTTAGATCAAAATGAAAAAAAAAAAATAAAATTACAAAAACAAAAAAGAACAATAATCGAAAACGAAAAAGAACTCGATTTGATTCTCGATCAAGAGAAAAAGCTTTTTTTTTCCAACTAAGTAAGAGAGAGAGAGAGAGAGAGAGACTGAATACGAAAGAGAGGCAAATATGTAAAAATATTTAGAGAGAGACAGAGAGAGAGAGAGATAGCGAGTATATAAAAGTAACGAGAAAGAAAATCAATGATCTTCGGGAAAATGATCGCAATCGATATGGACGACGACCACGACACGTTACGTTGCCCTTTCGAGTCGCACGAACAAACGAACAACAACGACGGACGTTTCATTGTGCTCGAAAAACAAATTGCACAAAGTGATATACAGTAATAAACTAAAAGTAAAGAAAGCATTAGAATTGAATAAGTTAATAAACAAATGAACCAAAAATTAGAATGAGGGCGAAAAATGAGGCGCAGTCTTATGAAGTCAATGGATTTTGTTATAGCTTTATACACGATCGTAATAAAACAAAAAAATGAATGTGAAATAGAAAGAAGAAAATAAAATGAAAACAAAAGAATTAACCAAATTATGTACAAAAACAAAATAAAGAAAAATGAAGTTAGATGGATGGAAAAGCGCGCGCGCTTAGTCACCTGCATGCGGGGTTTGTGCGTTAGTTTGTGACGGTGGCCTTTGGATTTGAGCACCTGCATTATAATCGGGCTGCGCTCCAGCCGGATAACCGCTCGGATAGCCCGGATAACCATCGATCGATGTATTCGTTGCCACCTGCGCCGGGAACGAGTCCTGTGAATTCGATGAGCCCGCTGTTGCCGAACCAGTTATTTCGAAAATTAAAAAAATAAAAAGAAATTGGAAAAGCATTTTCAATGTTTCATCATCTCTCACTAATGTACACGAATCATTACACAAACAAGTCAATGTCTTGTTGCTATATATTTACCTGGTGACGGTACAGATGCAGCTTTAGCCGATTTCTTCTTTGAGCCAGCCTCGACCTGTTGTATGATCGGCAGTGGATCGATATCGCCACGATCGAAATGACACTCGTAGGCCAATAGGTTTTTGGTGTAGTGCTTTCGCAGCGTATACGCTGCACTACTGCTCGCTCCGATGCCCAACAGACCGGCAATGTCTTTCCATGTTTTACTTTTCGTAACCTATTTTTTGTTCAATCGAAAAAATATTAAAAATGAAAAATAGAAATGCATTAGTTCAACAATGTCTGGGTCGATCGAACTGCACTTGCTAAAACGAAAGCAAGCAATGAAACTGAATAATAGAAAATCATTGATGCAAAATCGTCATGATCATTGTTCTCGTTTCTTTTTCTTTGCAAATTATGATGTAAACTGTTTTCGCAATACATTTGCTGAGCCAAATTTTCAAAAAAACGCATTAAAAATCAACGAGAAGTTTCATAAAAAGGTTATTATCCGTTTGATTAGACATAAGGATACACTTAAGCACAACACAGATCTACTATTTCTACAAGAACATATACAACAAACAACGATTGTACTCGTACATATGGGGGTTTAGGATGGGATTACTACGGGCTGATGATGGATTGCGATGATTTCTATTGTCTACAAGTGTCGCTATTGTGATGCAAACAAATAGTTTTGTTTTCTTTTGATGATAGCATGTACATTGCGAAGTATTTCCGCCTATTGATCAACAAATAAACGATGTGCTCGCCTGATATCAAAGCCTTTAAAGATGATTCGTTTTAGGAAAGCGACATTGCAAGTAGAAAATGAATATAGGACTGAGAGTAAATACATCGAACCGATTCTCTTCTAGCGATGAGTATGTTTACATTATACTATCTACTCGTCGAACAGAAGGTTTATTGCTGCGAAGTGAAAAATAAAACTTAAAAAGTCAATACGCATGATTGCATGACACTGGGACTAATTCAGGCACTAAGATTTATCCAGACACTAGGACTGATCCAGGCATTAGGATTGATAGAGACACTAGGACTTATCGAGACACTAGGACTTTTTTTTTTTAAATTTGCGCGCATTCAAGGTCTAATAACCTTATTATGTCGGCGACACAGTGCGGGCAGAAGGTAGAGAGGAAGAGGAATAGAGGAGATGCCGATGGACATTGATCTTAAATGCTTGCATGTTGCATTGAGGGGGGAAAACCGCATCCGGCAGGGAGTTCTAGATTCGTGTGGTTCGGCTAATGAAAGACTCTCTATATTTGACAGTACGTCCGAAAGCGGGCTTCAGAGTATATTGGTGAGCATTCCTAGAGAGACGTGTATTGCGGGAGAAATGTTGAAGGGGCGGAATGCAACTGGCTATTTCATCAGAGCATTTTTGGTGGTAGTAACGATAAAACAGGGAGAGGCAGGTAACGTTCCTGCGGTGTTCCAGCGAGTCTAATGTTTTGGTAATGCTGGAGTCACCTATCAGTTTTATGGCTCGTTTTTGTATTCTGTCTAGTAGGTGCAGTGAGGTCTTGGAAGCACCGGACCAGACATGAGCGTTAAACTCTAATTTGGGTCGAATGAACGCCTTATAGACTGTAGCCAGATCTAAGGGTGAGAAACATTTCTTGCATCTGTATAAGAATCCTAGGCCTTTCGCAGCATTCTTGGCGACACTGAATATATGGTCGCTCCAATTAAGATTGTGAGCAACACTCATACCCAGGATGGAAAGCTTTTCAGTTTCTGAGATGCAAGTGCCATTCATGGATAATGACTGCGGGTTAGTTATACGCTTTAACGACAAGAGACTCAAGAGACTCTATTGTTTTAACCCCATTGGATGATGCTGTCGATATCGGAATTTAATGAGCTTAACATACGCTGCCGCTCATTATCTACAACCGAAATGCAGGGTCGTAAACTGGTGAACGAATATGAGAAGCTGAGGGTACTGTCGTCAGCGAAGGAGTGAATTGGATTAGAAGTAACAGACAAGAGATCATTTATAAAAATAAATGAGAGAGTGTCGCAGACAAAACGGAGCCCTGGGGAACACCGGCATTTACAAAGTGAGTATCAGACTTGAATCCGTCCAAAACAAATTGAATTGAACGATTCGAAAGGTAGCTTCTAATCTATTGAAAAAGAGACTCATCGATCCCAAAAGCACGCATTTTCGACAAAAGGGCTTCATACCAAACCCTGTCAATGCTTTCGAAATATCCAGTGCAACAATTTTGCTTTCACCTGCTTGGTGAAGAGAGTGATTCCACTTTTCAGCGAGATATGCCATCATATCACCAGTGGATCTGTTGCTGCGGAAACCGTATTGGCGGTCATTGAGGAGTTTCCGTGATTCAAGATATTTCATAAGCTGACGGTTAATCAGAGTTTCCATGACCTTGGAAAGAAGGGACGTTAGTGCAATGGGTCGGTAGATGGAGGGGGAAGATTATTCGCCTTTTTTGGGTATAGGCTGGACAAATGCTACTCGGAAAGAGCCCAGAGGTGTAGGAAAGGTGAAAAAGCTTACGCAGTGGTTTTGCCAGCGTAGAAGAACACCTCTTCAGAACTATTGGGGCAATACCATCTGGACCAGCGGATTTGTGTATGTCGAGGTGTTTAAGAACCCTTGCGACTGTACGAGTGCGGAAGTGGATTAGTCCCATGGTGAAATTGACGCACTCTAGTACAGGCGGAGACAAAGTACAGGCTGGCAGCTGAGAACTGGTTGCGAAATGGGCAGCAAGTAGGTTAGCTTTGTCTAAGGGGGTGACAGCTGGAATGTCATTGTGTATGAGCGTCGGTATAGACGACTTAGTTTAGTTTTTTACGTTTTTTACAAACGACCAGAACTGATCTAGACAATAGGACTATGCCAGATACTAGAACTGATTGAGGCACGAGGACTAAGATAGACACTAGGCTGAACCAGACATTAAGACTGAGCTAGACACTAGGATCAAGCCAGCCGCAAAACAAAACAAACAAATCTAACAAGCCAAACAGGCACAATCGAAAATACAGGAGAAAATCCCTGTATCACCCATGTTGTGTGTGATTCTATTTTTCACACAGGTGAAAGGGACCTACAGTTTAATGCCGATTCCGAACGGCGTGAGTCGAGAAGCTTTTTCTAGGCAAGTTATACTACGGGGGGTTTTGCCAGTACCCCGCCGAGGAGGGACGCCGCGAAATAAACATTCGATGGCGTTGGTGTTATCGGGATCCGAACTCGCTCATCGTGCGTCAGAGTCCAACACACTAACTACTGCGCCACGGCGCCCTCACAACTCTACTGAAGGAAATTTCGCAGACCTCACCTAGCCCTAGGGAGAAGGGAGCGAACAAGCAGAGCAAAGAAGTTGATCGCGTTTAACTTGGCAAACGCCAGCTTCGATCTCTGTCTCTGCTCAATCCAAGTTGACACACAGCCTCCGCGTTGCCTCCCCTGGATAGCTATACAGGCACCCGCCAGGTAGTGAACCAATGTGTGCAGCGACCCGACCCCTTGTTCCTGGGGAAAGAGGAACCTGGCCCTCCAGGTTGGGGGTTGCGCTTAGGGCTAACATCCCTATCGCTTAAAACAAAAATTTTGTTCAGAGACAACCAATAGCCTTGGATACGGACGGATTACATGTTGACGACCCCCGCAAACGTCAAAAAGGAAACGAATTTCGGTTCTGCGCCTGGAACGTTGGGTCCCTCAACAGACCAGGTGCAGCCGAACAACTGGTCATCTCTTTGGACTGCTATAAGGCAGACATTACCGCGCTCCAAGAAGTGCGACGGGATGGGCCAGGAAAAAAGCGGATGAAAAACTGTGATCTATACTACGGAAACTGCTCCAGAGAAAATAAACAACGCTTATTCGGATGCGGATTTGTTGTTCGAGGCAGACTCAGGAAAAAAGTCTTAAGCTTCCAGTATGTAAGCGAGAGCCTTATAACTATCCGCATCAAGGCCAATCTCGGCAATATAAGCTTACTATGTGTCCACGCCCCCACAGAGGAGAAAGATGACCGACATAAGGACGACTTCTATGATCTCCTAGGCAGAACGTATGCGCAATGTCCCAGCTATGACACCAAAATCGTTCTAGGAGATTTCAATGCGAAGCTGGGTAAGGAAGCTATCTTTGAACGGGTCATTGGAAAACACAGCCTACACAACACCACGTCAGAAAATCCCACACCTCAACATGGATAAGGGGACCTGGCGGTCTTTCGATCAATCGACAACCAACCAAATTTATCATACTGCGATCGACGGCAGACACTCCTCCAGCATCCTTGATGTCCGAACCTTTCGAGGAGCCAACATCGACTCAGGCCACTATCTTGTAGTAGCCAAGATACGTCAACGCATAACACGAACACCGCGGAGTAGAGTTAGAACACCAAGCTATGACGTCAGAAAGCTATTATCGCCGGAGATCGCCGGTGCCTTTGCCAACCGCGTCTCCCTTAAGCTCTCCGATACACCTTAATCCTCCACTCAGTCAGTAGAGAAACAATGGAGCCTGTGCAAACAAACCATGAGGAGCACAGCAACGGAAGTACAGAGGCGTTTGCGAGTATTGAGATGGAGGAGGCGAAAATTGGTTTGGCGAGGGCAAAACTAAATATGTATATGCTGTCATCAAAAAAGGACGCTCACCACCGACGTCTTGGCCAGAACGTTTGTATAGGCAGATTTAAGTTCGAGGTAGTTAAGGACTTCGTCTACCTTGGCTCCGCAGTGACCTGGAACAACAACATCAGTTCCGAAATCAAACGCAGAATCACTCTTGCCAATCGCTGTTTCTTTGGGCTCAGGAGGCAACTGAGTAATAGAGCCCTCTCCCGAACGACAAAGTTGACTCTATATAAGACCCTTATCATCCCGGTCCTGTTGTACGGCGCAGAAGCATGGACACTAACAAAAGCGGATGAGGAGGCCATTGGTCGGTTCGAGAGAAAGGTTTTGCGCGTGGTTTTCGGGCCTATAAACGCAGGCGGGGGATGGAGGAAAAGATTCAACCACGAACTTTACGGGCTGTACAGCGACATGAGCCTAGACAAGCGTCTACGGATTCAACGCTTAAAATGGCTGGGCCATGTAGAGCGAATGGACACCACAGCTCCAGCCCGGAGAGTTTTTGAATGCGACCCCGAGGGACGAAGAAGCAGAAGACGGCCGCACTTAAAATGGCACACACAGGTGGTAGGGGACCTCAGCCAACTGGGTGTGCGGCAATGGAAAAGGCTAGCATAAGATCGTGCTAGTTGGAGGGGCATGTTGTTTGAGGCCCAGGTTCACCAAGAAATATAGCGCCCATTAAGAAGAAGAAGATGAAGCGCTCACAGTATATGGTCAATTGAAATTCATCCTCTGCGTATGCAATATTAACACCAAAAAATGCATGAACGATTTACCGTGAAATATAACTAACGCAACAATCTGGTGGGCTCTCCTCCTATCAAGGACAAACCACCCCTGAGAGTAGTGGACGAACATCTACAACCCAAAACCACTGCCCTCCGTTTAAGTTGTGTGTAAACCTGGGAGAAGCGTGGCTCTGGTCCTTTATGGAACCATTCGAAACATGCACCGGATTTCGGCAAGGAGATGCGCTGTCATGTGACTTCTTCAACCTGGTGCTGGAGCAGATAGTGCGACGGGCAGGCGTTTCGAGTTGGTCTTAAGATCAATGAGGACAAAAGGAAGTACATGCTGTCAAGCAAAAACCAATCCGTCGCTCACCACCTGGGACAAAATATAACAATTGACAGCTACGATTTCGAGGTAGTTAAGGAGTTTGTCTACCTCGGGGCAAACGTAAATTCCACAAATGACACCACAGTGGAGATCCGGCGTAGAATCGCCCTTGGCAACCGCTGCTACTTCGGCTTGTCCAAACAACTGGGGTCAAAACTCCTCACTCGAAAGACCAAAGTCATGCTTTACAAAACGCTCATTCTGCCAGTCTTGCTGTACGGAGCCGAAAGCTGGACGATAAGCAGGACAGCGTAGCTGATTTTGGGTTCTTTCGAAAGAAAAATTCTGCGCCGGATATTTGGTCCTGTCTGTGAGGAAGGTGAATTGAGGAGAAGACACAACCGCGAACTCTACGAGCTGTACCAAGATGTGGATGTAGTCCGGAAGGCAAGGATCCGTCGACTACACTGGCTCGGCCACATCGAGCGCATGGACATCAACGCTCCAGCTAAGAGGGTCTTCGACTCCGAGCCTCCTGGTTCGAGAAGAAGAGGAAAACCGAACCACCAGTATAAAGACCAAGTAATAATTGGAAGCAGCGTGCCCGGGACCGTCAAGGATGGAAGGCAGCTATAGCTCAGGCTCAGATCTTCCATGGATCGCTGGCCTGATAATTAAGTAAGTGGGGAGACAAGAGTGTTATAATCGTTGGCCACAAAACGACTTATATGTATGTAACGTCTGTGTCGGTGTAGGGATTGTACGTTACCATAGGAATAATAAGACATAACAGGGACACGTTTAGTAGAGCAAATCAATAATAGGGGAAGTTTCAGACGCAATTAATAGGTGTGTTCCCGCACTTTGTGCACCAAAATTCACACTTTGTCAATTTTCAAGGAGTGGGGATGAAATTTTCTCAACGAGAGGCAAAATCACCAAAAAGTACGGGAATATATTAAACCACGCTACACACTTCTTAAATGTCAAAAATATACAGTGGGCGATAAAAGTCTACGTACGACCCCCATTCTTGCTACCTGACAAGTTTAAAAGCATTATGAAAAAAATCTAATGATGCCTGCAAGCGTCTGGGCATTGAAGCAACTAAATTATTTAATTCGTCAAGTGTTATGGCTTGCCATTCTTTTTGTAGCTTCTCTTTTGGCATTGTGGCACTTTTTATGGCATATATTCTTATCTTGCGTTCCATGATCTTCCATACATGTTCGACGTCATTTAAGTCCGGGCTTTGGGGTAGGTGTATAGTAGTCTTGGGGCGTAGTAAAGTAGCCACAAATGAATTAAGTAACCGTACTTCAGATTATCTCCATCTGCGTATAACAAAACACACATGGGATGCCGGCCGTATGTAGACTTTTGTCATTATTTATTTTTCATTTTTTGTTAATTAGTTGTTACGTTTTTATTAAATTCATTTATTTGATGGTGTATAAAATTTGAAACAAAACTGCATCATCAGATTTTTTTATAATGCTTTTGAACTTGTCAGATAGCAAGAATGGGGGTCGTACGTAGACATTTGTAGATCACTGTATGTTTGCATTTGGCACATTTTCAAACAAATTTAAATTTCGAATAATTTTTCAACTGACTTTTGCATTAAAACTAACAGAAATCGATGATTTATCAAAGTTGTGAATTTCTGCCCACACAAATTTCTTGGGCAGAAATTCGTAGCATGGGGGAATATTTTGCTCTCGAGAGAGAGCTCTGTTTCGCCCAAAAGTGTGAATTTTTTGAGTACGTGAACAGGGATGAAAATGGAGAACTGGCAGTAGAGTCGCAGTCGATGCTGAGGATTTGGAAAGACCACTTCTGCAGACTGTATAACGGCGACGATAGACAAGATACCGCTGTCAGGCAGAACGAGCCATTCGCAATAGACCAAGAAGTAACAGAATTCAGTCCACCCGACCTAGACGAAGTCAAAATAGCGATATCAAGACTTAAGTCTAATAAAGCCGCTGGCGCAGACGGCCTGTCTGCTGAGCTTTTTAAGGCGGCTGGAGATGAGCGGGTAAGGTGCATGCACCATCTCATTCGCAAGGTATGGTAGGAGGAAAGCATGCCCGACGAATGGAATCTCAGCATCGTTTGCCCGGTCCATAAGAAAGGAGACCCCTATAACTGCGCCAACTATAGGGGAATAAGTTTCCTTAACATCGCATATAAGATCTTCTCTGCCGTATTGAGTGAACGCCTGAAACCGTTTGTGGATAACCTGATCGGCTCATATCAGTGTGGTTTCAGGCCAGGTAAATCCACAATAGACCAAATATTTACGCTACGGCAGATCTTGGAGAAGACCCAGGAATACCAAATCGACACTCACCACCTCTTCGTCGATTTCAAGGCCGCGTATGACAGCGTATATAGAGACGAGCTGTACAAAGCCATGTCTAGTTTTAACATCCCTGTCAAACTCGTCCGACTGTGCAGGATGACAATGGAGAATTCTCGCTGCTCCATTAAGGTCGGTAATGAGCAAACCGAGAACTTTGATGTTAAAAAAGGATTTAGGCAGGGCGACGCGCTGTCGTGCAACTTTTTCAACATCGTGCTTGAAAAGATCGTGCAAGAGTCACTGGCCAATTGCTTGCGTACGCCGACGATATTGACGTAATTGGACGAAAACAGAAAGACGTCAATGAGGCTTTCGTGAGCATTGAGGTAGAAGCGGCTAAGATGGGTCTCAAGGTTAATGAGGGTAAAACCAAATATCTGCTTTCATCTAAAAGAGACGGACAACACCGACGTATTGGCCAGAACGTCGCCATGAGCGGATATAACTTTGAAGTGGTCAAGGAATTCGTCTACCTTGGCTCACTGATGACCAGCGACAACAACACCAGCGCTGAGATAAAACGCAGAATAACTCTTGCCAACCGCTGTTTCTTTGGGCTCAAGAGGCAATTGAGAAGTGGAGTCCTCTCTCGGAAAACCAAGGTGACACTATATAAGACCTCGATCATCCCAGTCCTCCTTTACGGCGCAGAGGCTTGGACCTTAACAAAAGCGGATGAAGATGCCCTTGGTCGTTTCGAGAGGAAAATTCTGCGCACTATCTACGGTCCCGTTTGTTCAAACGGTGTATGGAGGAGAAGATATAACGAAGAACTGTACGGGTTGTACAGCGACATCGGCCTGGTACGACGTCTACGGATACAGCGTCTAAGGTGGCTAGGCCATGTAGAGCGCATGGAAGATACAGCTCCGACCCGAAAAGTCTTCGAATCCACTCCGGAAGGAAGGCGCGGCAGAGGACGGCCGCCTCAGCGGTGGCGCCACGCAGGTGGAAGGGGACCTCAACCAACTGGGCGTGCGGCACTGGAAACAGCTGGCCAAAGACCGTGCCGGCTGGAGACGCTTGTTGGTTGAGGCCCAGGTTCACCACGGACTGTAGCGCCACCTAAGTAAGTAAGTAAGAACAGATTTTCGTAGTTTTTCGTAGATTTTCACTATTTTCGACAAGTACGAGAACACACCTAACATAATATGGCGCAAACATTTACAGTTTAGACAAGCTTAGGTCCTACCAAAGCACCTTTACACGTACACTATACACTTTTTAAGAATCATTTTGCATCACAATAGGAACAGAAGCAAAGAAAAAAGTGAAAACCAAAAAAAAAATTTTTTTTTTTCAAAGCATTTTCAAAGTAAAACAAAAACTTATTCACAGAACTACAAACAAAAAAAAAAAACCGTTGTTTTCGTAGCACTGAGACGCGAAGCAAAGTAAAATTAAAAGCCAAAAACGTCTTCTCTCTACGAAATCGGAAAGAAGCACTTTTCATCCATGAAAAAGAAGAAAACGAAAAGCAAGAAATCGCGATATAACTCAAAAACAACATTTAAAAAAGCTAAAAAGCGAAAATAACGGTCTCTGCTGTCAAAAGAGGAGACGAAAAAAAGCATGCAGTCAAGTTAAAAGTTGAAATGTATGTGAGAAATCGGTACGAAAACTTTTAAATTTAATTTTACTTAATGCTCAGTAGGTTTATGGTTTTTTCTTTCTTTTTTTTTTGGTTTTTTTGTTTTCTGATATTATTTATAAAGAAGGTTGCAATATTGTAGTGGTGGTGGTGGTGGTGGTTTATTTATTACTGAATTTAACTGTTTTTTTATTAATTTTTTTTTTTTTTTTTTGGTTGGCTAGTCTGATTCTAAAAAAGTTAGTAAAAGGAATTACTACGGCACCTTGCATACCTCGACGAATCCTCCACGTTCTTTTACATAAATATATAACCTATATAAATCTAAGGGCTGTTTTGAGATGGTTGGACAGGCGGTAATGGGTGTTCGTCGTTCCTCCATGAAACTGAGTAATTTATCGAGCCATGCGCGACGATCTGGATTATCGTCCATGTCGTAGAGTTTGCATAAACTATCGGATTTCTTCGATGAGGTCCGGTAGGATTCTTGAGGAACGTGGCTATTGAAAACCTGCTAAAAAGTTGTTAAACAAAAATTGAGTTGATCATAGTTTGTTAAGACCAAATTAGATCGAAATAGAAAGAGAAGACAGAAAAAAAAAAAACAAAAACTCTTACCGGACTAGCTGGTGTTCGGGGCCAATTTGGTGGTGAATTCATTTCAAAGTCCTCGTTATGAGGATGACCACCGGGCGATGTGCTCGGTGGCGCTAAATGACTTTGGCTGTATGGATCATTCTTCCGTGATTTCGGCGTTGTACATTGCGGATCTTCACCAGAAGCTATAATGAACACCATTGAATGTTAAGGGATAAATAGAATCATATTTGATGGGAACAAACCTGCTGAAGCATTCGACAATGTACTCTGTTGACTGGCCTCGTCGAGCGGTGCACCATCCGGTCCCGTCGTTACAACAGATGTCACCGGATGAGTGCTGGTCGTTGACGAGGCCGACGACGTGATACCATTATCTTGTGAGATAACACCATGATCCGGTGTCGCACTACCATCGTTTGGTCCTTGTGCTGATGGCGGGCCACCAGTTGCTGATGGTGGTCCCATATTTGTTGGACCGTGTGGCGGACCCATATGATGTGGTGGACCCATTGGCAAATGCATACCCGCCGGTCCGTTACCGTAACCTTGTGGCGGTGTTGGACTAGAACCACCCACATAGCTGCCCTTATGCTGCAGATGTTGTTTCAGGTAGTTGAGAGGTCTTGGTGAGCCGACTACATTCGCCTGTGGGGGTGGCGGCGGTGTACCTTTGCCTTGCACATGATTACCCATCATGGCGGCATGACCCTGTGGCGATTGTGGTACCCAGTTTTGTTGATATGGCGGGAATTGGCCACTATGATTGGGTAACGGTCGACCGGGATATTGATTTGGACCTGGTGGCATACTATTGGCAGATGATGGTTGATTTGTGGGTGGTGTTGGTGCATAGCTACTTGGATATTGTGGACGAGGCGGGTAATTTCCTAAAAAAAAAAAAATGTTCAAGATCGCCATGAAAAGGACTGATAAAGGGCCAGCCAATGTATATAAAGTAATCGATTACCTTGGGAATATTGTTGCGATTGTGGCGGTGGTGGATATGGAGGCATGTTCTGTGGACCTGGACCAGGGCTTTGCCCCGAACCGGGTCCCATTTTATAGCCATGCATATGAGAGATTGGTGGCGGTTGTGGTTGATAGCTACCTTGTGTTGGCATATTGTTCACAGATTGATTTTGCGGCGCTTGTTGCTGCTGTTGTTGTTGTTGCTGTTGCGACGCGGGTGACTGTTGTTGTTGTTGTTGCTGCTGTTGTTGTTGTTGCGCATTACCACCAGCACCCGATGGAATTGGCGGCTGACCCGGCGGTTGAGATTGCTGTTGTTGCGCAGCGGCAATCGATGCACTACTACTATGTGACATATGACTCGCTGTCGTTGGCGGCATCGATTGCCCTGATTGAGATTGATTACTCGATGGTCGTGAAATCGGGAGGTTTTGTGCTAAAAACAAAAAGCAAGTAAATGACGATCCAAATAATAAAACCGGAAAAGGAAATAACTAATCTCTATTTTTACTCACCCACAGCAGGAGACATTGATCTTGAGCCTGATGAACCAGTTGGCGACGGAGTTGGTCGCATCACTTGTTGAGGATTTGGCGTGCCTGGCGGACCGGATCCGATTCCACTGACACCACCACCACTTGAACTATCGTTGCTATTTTGACCAATTAATTCCTGCAAATAAACGAGGAAAATACATTTGTTCCCATTAAAAACAATTTTGCGCGAGTAAAATCGAATTGCGAGAAAATGGAGAAAAGGCAAGATATTTTCCTGTAAATAGCGGTTTCTTCGTTTTATGAGCGGAAATTCAATGTATCTTTTTTGAATTGTGTTTAGTGTGCGGTGTAGAACGAGGGAATTAATGTTCCGTTTTTGTTTTTTCTTTTCGAAATAGGTCGTCATGGTAACCGATACTTGAGCGATTGCTTACAGAAATGAGGAATTTCAAAATGAAACGAACAATACTCTCGTGTAGAAAATATGTATGTAATGCGGCGGATGTGGAACAGTGGTGGCAAGCGAGAGATAGCGTAGGACATTGTTGCTTGTGTTACTTGTTTTTTTTTTTTTTTTTTTTTTAATAATTTGCGCGCACTCAAGGTCTAATAACCTTATTATGTCGGTGACACAGTGCGGGCAGAAGGTAGAGAGGAAGAGGAATAGAGGAGATGCCGATGGACATTGATCTTAAATGCTTGCATGTTGCATTGAGGGGGGAAAACCGAATCCGGCAGGGAGTTCCAGATTCGTGTGGTTCGGTTAATGAAAGATTCTCTATATTTGACAGTACGTCCGAAAGCGGGCTTCAGAGTATATTGGTGAGCATTCCTAGAGAGACGTGTATTGCGGGAGAAATGTTGAAGGGGCGGAATGCAACTGGCTATTTCATCAGAGCATTTTTGGTGGTAGTAACGATAAAACAGGGAGAGGCAGGTAACATTCCTGCGGTGTTCCAGCGAGTCTAATGTTTTGGTAATGCTGGAGTCACCTATCAGTTTTATGGCTCGTTTTTGTATTCTGTCTAGTAGGTGCAGTGAGGTCTTGGAAGCACCGGACCAGACATGAGCGTTAAACTCTAATTTGGGGCGAATAAACGCCTTATAGATTGTAGCCAGATCTAAGGGTGAGAAATATTTCTTGCATCTGTATAAGAATCCTAGGCATTTCGCAGCATTCTTGGCGACACTGAATATATGGTCGCTCCAATTAAGATTGTGAGCAACACTCATACCCAGGATGGAAAGCTTTTCAGTTTCTGAGATGCAAGTGCCATTCATGGATAATGGCTGCGGGTTATTTATACGCTTTAGCGACAAGAGACAGCATTGTGTTTTGGATGCATTAAATTCCACTCTATTGTTTTTACCCCATTGGATGATGCTGTCGATATCGGAATTTAATGAGCTTAACATACGCTGCCGCTCATTATCTACAACCGAAGTGCAGGGTCGTAAACTGGTGAGCGAATATGAGAAGCTGAGGGTACTGTCGTCAGCGAAGGAGTGAATTGGATTAGAAGTAACAGACAAGAGATCATTTATAAAAATAAGAAAGAGTGTCGGAGACAAAACGGAGCCCTGGGGAACACCGGCATTTACAAAGTGAGTATCAGACTTGAATCCGTCCAAAACAACTTGAATTGAACGATTCGAAAGGTAGCTTCTAATCCATTGAAAGAGAGACTCATCGATCCCAAAAGCACGCATTTTCGACAAAAGGGCTTCATGCCAAACCCTGTCAAATGCTTTCGAAATATCCAGTGCAACAATTTTGCTTTCACCTGCTTGGTGAAGGGAGTGATTCCACTTTTCAGCGAGATATGCCATCATATCACCAGTGGATCTGTTGCTGCGGAAACCGTATTGGCGGTCATTGAGGAGTTTCCGTGATTCAAGATATTTCATAAGCTGACGGTTAATCAGCGTTTCCATGACCTTGGAAAGAAGGGACGTTAGTGCAATGGGTCGGTAGTTGGAGGGAGAAGATGATTCGCCTTTTT
Source organism: Eumerus sabulonum (assembly GCA_951905685.1). Taxonomy (NCBI): domain Eukaryota; kingdom Metazoa; phylum Arthropoda; class Insecta; order Diptera; family Syrphidae; genus Eumerus; species Eumerus sabulonum. The sequence continues at coordinate 17,931,408 of OX645060.1, forward strand.
TGGGTATAGGCTGGACAAATGCTGTTTTCCACCTACTCGGAAAGAGCCCAGAGGTGTAGGAAAGGTGAAAAAGCTTACGCAGTGGTTTTGCCAGCGTAGAAGAACACCTCTTCAGAACTATTGAGGCAATACCATCTGGACCAGCGGATTTGTGTATGTCGAGGTCTTTAAGAACCCTTGCGACTGTACGAGTGCGGAAGTGGATTAGCCCCATGGTGGAATTGACGCACTCTAGTACAGGCGGAGACAAAGTACAAGCTGGCAGCTGAGAACTGGTTGCGAAATGGGCAGCAAGTAGGTTAGCTTTGTCTAAGGGGGTGACAGCTGGGATGTCATTGTGGATGAGCGTCGGTATAGACGACTTAGTTGAGTTTTTTACGTTTTTTACAAACGACCAGAAACTTTTGCTACCTTTGGGACATTGAAGGATTTTACGCCTTAATTTTTGGTCGGATTGGAATTTAATCCGTCGAATGTGGGAGTTGCAGTCATTTCTGGCTCGTATGTACTTTTTTCGGTTTTCCTCAGAACTGTTTGCCTTGTAGGCCCGAAAACTTAGCTCCCTGAGCCTAATAGCCTCTTTGCAGCTCGAGTCGAACCACGTATTATCCTTAGGCCTGGTGCTTTTAATCTTGCTGGGAATAAAATTTGCCATGCCGATTCGGATAACGTTTACGATAATATCAGTTGCGGCGTCGACGTCGTTGTCGAGGAAGCACAACGACCAGTTAAAGATCCGAAAGAAGTTGTTAAGGCCGCACCAGTTGGCTTTCTCGTATAGCCATAGTGTTCTCTTAGGAGCTTTTTCTTTAACTGGATGGTGGGAGTTCGAGAATTTCGCTGATATCATGCAGTGGTCAGACAAGCCTAGGGGTTCCAATACATCGATCGTGTATTTGTCAGGCTGAGAGGTAAGAAACAAGTCCAGCGTGTTGGCGGTATGACCAGCAACATCGGGGATACGTGATGGCTCATTCACAAGTTGAGTTAAGTGATTTAACTCAGCAAAAATTTCAACATACCTTCCGTCGGGTGTTGTCGGTCCAGAATGTCGAAGCCACTGAGAATTGTGTACATTGAAATCGCCCGCTAAAACGATTTCAGTGCGAGGGAACAGGGAAACAATTCTTTGGATGGAATCAGACAGTGCGTCGAATGCTTCAAATGTTGCATTCCTGTCTAGATTGGGGCTTCTATAAAGAAAACAGTAGTGGATGGAGTGCTTACGGAATATGAATTTAAGCCATATGGAATTAAATTCCGGGGTGGATGTTTGGCTATACTGTGGAAGTAACTGGTAAGCAATATCACTACGGACATAGATGGCGAGACCACGGCGAGAAACGAATAATGGCACTAAGCTATATCCAGGAAGACTGAAATCCGAAGGATCAGACTTTTCATCGACCTGTGTTTCACAAAGTGCCAAAACAGCCGGTTTGTGGCGAGAGAGATGGATATACGTGGCAAAGAAATTCTTCCGTAACCCACGAATATTGCAGAACTGCACACAGAAATCCCTCATCAATGCAAACTACAAAACATGTATAGACACAAAACCGTTAAAGCAGAGACGCGTAAGTGAAGTTCTATCGCCGGATTTGCAAAAACAAACTACCGTAGGTGGCAGGCTTGTTGGCAGGAAGCGAGGGCCCAACGATTGGGATGAATACAACCAGTGGAAGGACGTTTCGAACGTTGTATGGTCAGGACATTGTGGATTTGGTATGGTCACAGGTGGTATTGTAGAAGCGGATAGTACAAATTAGATATTGGAACTATACATACATACATACATACATATGTATGTAGGTACATATATCAGAGGAATTGTCGATCATAGAGAGAGAGTGGAGCTGGTTTGTATGTTTGGAGATATAGCGTATAGTGAAGAGGTGACACCGAAACCTAGAGATTAGGCTTTCAGTTTGGGCGGGAACGCGCTTTTTAAACTCTGAGGGATGACAAGAAACCAAGTGATGTATCAATTGATTTATTAACAAAAATCACCCAACATGTTATCTCTATAGAAGCTGATAAGATAAGACCGCAGTTTCAAAGACCGTACTGACCTTGGAAAACAAGCATATCTCCAGATTCAAGCACTACGAGCACCTTGATTGTTTGAACTTTCGTTTTTCAATTAAGAAAAAACAAAAAGCTCTCCACGCCATTTCAGAGAGCACAGCTTATGCAGTTTAATCACTTCCACCCAGATACCATGGAATTCCAACAGTAATGCGTGGCATGCGACACAATCTCCCCATACAACAACTCGACAACTGAGTAGAATCGTCGCGGTCGCACAATAGCACTTTGTGAACAACATATTAGTCACTGAGGGGAAATTCCACACACAAACTCGCTCTCATAGAGAGTGAGTCGTTGTGAAATTAATTGGATTAAACTGTGTGTTATCCATAAGATACGAGTTAAAAGCATAAAACTAGAGCGTCGTGACAAGTTATTGGCCCATGAAAACAATCATAAGAACAGCGCGACTGATAAACGTAAGAAAACCTCGTGTAGCTACATATGTACCTGTACCTGTCAGAGCGATGTGGTGTTTTGGCAGTTTCCCTCCAAATTCACTATCGCCGAGCACAAACCTATCTATCTCTCAACCGCTCACTTCGTATCTCTATGCTCTGGTGGTGTAAGCGTTACGTATTATCAATCATAAACACGATTACAAGGCCGAAAGGAAAATACACGATAATTAATTCGATTGCGCACGTTGTGTAGTGTTATATCGGCATCGCTATGGCGAAAAGAGGAAAGTACCTACTAATCTATGAAATCGAAATTAATCAGAACAACACACGGACGCAATCCGATATAATATAGATAGATGACAACAAACAACACAACATAATTACATATAACGATGCCGGCTAACTCGTGGTGTTTTGTTTGTTTCCTATGCGCGTTCCTTGCCCGAAAGTAAAAACAATCGCAATCGCGCGCTTCGATGAAATGTGAATCGGCCAACACGAGAAACACAACACAATGCACAAGGGGGGGTAATGGTAATTAAAAGGAAAACACAACTTGACTTGACCTTATTACGAAAGTTAAAGCCCTTAAGCCAGGCACAGCAACACGAACGCGCAATATACGAGCGGTTTAGTTGTTAACCACATCATACGCCAGCCAGCCAGCATACCACCTTTGCTGGCAGCATTAAGCATTACCACCATTCGGGAGGTGAACTGGAAAACGTGAATCGAATATGAAATGAGAGGAGTCAACGTTGTCTTCCTTCAAAATGACATTTTTTTTTTCGAACATCAAACAACGGTGAGGCAGAAGGGACAACATAGGAACCACGACACCACACAAACCGGCGTTGTTTTAAATGACTGCACTCTCGGTGTCGTTCTAGCTTCAGAGATAACTTAAATGAATCAATAAAGGGATTTACTATTCCCTCTTCTCTGGTGCCTCTTACAGTGTTGTAAGTTACCTACCCGGACTGTGTAGCAACAACATAACTGCTGGTGTGTCCCTTATACCTTCAGTGTAGTATGTCCTCCTTACTTTCAAGTATTCAACGAAGCAAGTGGCATAAACGAAATGAGTAAAAAGAAAAAACAAACTTAAAACACCACCGAGAAAGCGATTTCAGTTCACGGACTAGGTACGAAACTAAGGGCGCGAGAGCAATTTAGTTAGTACCGACGACTGTGGCCAAGTGCTAGAAGGAAACGTCAAATGAAAACGACAAAGTATGACCGATCAGAAAACTCGACTCTCGAGTGTGTGTACGATGATTACGAACGAAATACCTACATGGGTACCGACACGGACGGGGAAAGGTAAGCAGTTAAGAGAACTCTTTATACACAAGGTACCTACATAGTTAGGTAGGTAGTTGTTGGGTATACCTACCTCTAGAGAACTTCGGATCTGACACTGTACGACGATACGATACGAAACACAGCACGGCACGGTACGGCAAAGCAGCAGCAGTACACACATCACATCATCATCATCAGCATGACAATGACTGCATACCCGCCTGTCGTCTCTACCAAATGATTACACACTCGAAATATAATGGAAGTCGAGAAATGGGAGGGAAAAAAAAATTATAAAGTATAAGACGAACGACAGTGGTGGCAGGCGACAGCAACGATTACTGGAAGAAAAACCGGGTACACTATACCATCGAACACAGAGTTATACTTAGTTAGCAGGCAAGAGCTCAGAGCTCGGAGCTTCATCGTCGCGTCGTCGTCGCTTACTCGATTCGTATGTGTATAATGTTTCTACACTTTGGGGTTTTTAATGTTAAAATTCCCTATCCATCCACTCTATCTCTGCTCGGAACTGAACTCGGAGGAGTTTAAGTGAAGTGAACCAACTAACCCGTGCGCCGTTCGTTCGTTATTTTCTTCTTTTTCGTTCCCCATCGTCATGCCATCACCATCACCGTCATCATCATCATCATCCTCTGTTGTCGACCAACCCACCAACCAACCAGCCGACACTCACCAAAAGACTTTATAAAATGGAATTATACCTCCTCTAGCAGATGTGAACACGAACCGTAGAACCGAATAGAATCCAACAGACGACGAGAATACGGATTGCCTCAAGTGAATATTACACGAAATCGTTCGACGGGCAGCGGCAGCCACAACGAACCTTGGAGCGGTGTTATAAACTTTTCAAGAAACTCGATTCGTCGTCGTATTCAAGAAACGAACGAACGACACGAAACGCAAACGACGACGACGGTGGTAGCTGACTTGCTTACTTGCCTGCCTGCTTTGCTTGGTTGGTGGTGGCGATGAGATGGTATAGTGATGATGACGACCCTCAGTTGTTGGCTCAGCTTGCTTACTTCGTCGTTGCTACATACAATTCGAGTTGGTTTTGCCGACTCATACACTGGGGGGGAACCGAACCAAGATATAAAATAACAACAGTAGTGGCCGAAAGTTTTCCTTTCACTCAGTCCGTCTGTGATGCAGAAGCGGAACCACTCCCTGCTGCAGGGATCTTATTTCGTTTAAGCTTCTTACATGATTTTAGGAAGGCAGTGTGTGGCATTTATAATTAGTAGTCTCTTGATGGACGAAAGGGGAAGGATTAAAAGGAAAAAAAAAATGATTTTTCCTTGAGTTTACGATCGTCCTGGAACCTTTGCTTCTAGAAAAACTTTGATGACCAGTGAGCAAAGTGTTCGTTCCAGTCATGAAGCTCTTGTCCTTTGCCATTGACCTTTCCACTAAATTGGATAGACTTTAAGCCGACTGAGGTTTAGCCACTACGGCTAAATACGCGGGGATACGCGGATGATATCGACATCATCGCGTGTCCTCGCCGTGGCATTGTGGAAGCATTCACGGCGATTGAAGAACAGGCGAAACGAGTTGGTCTTAAGGTCAATGAGGACAAGACGAAGTACATGCTGTCAAGCAAAAACCAATCCGTCGCTCACCACCTGGGACAAAATATAACAATTGACAGCTACAAGTAAGAGGTAGTTAAGGAGTTTGTCTACCTCGGGGCAAACGTAGATTCCACAAATGACACCACAGTGGAGATCCGGCACAAATCGCCCTTGGCAACCGCTGCTACTTCGGCTTGTCCAAACAACTGGGGTCCAAACTCCCCACTCGAAAGACCAAAGTCATGCTTTACAAAACGCTCATTCTGCCAGCCTTGCTGTACGAAGCCGAAAGCTGGACGATAAGCAGGACAGCGGAGCTGATTTTGGGTTCTTTTGAAAGAAAAATTCTGCGCCGGATATTTGGTCCTGTCTGTGAGGAAGGTTAATGGAGAAGAAGACACAACCGCGAACTCTACGAGCTGTACCAAGATGTGGATGTAATCCGGAAGGCAAGGATCCGTCGACTACACTAGCTCGGCCACATCGAGCGCATGGACATCAACGCTCCAGCTAAGGGGGTCTTTGACTCCGAGCCTCCTGGTTCGAGAAGAAGAGGAAGACCGAACCTCCGGTATAAAGACCAAGTAATCGCGGATGTAAGACACCTTGGTCTTGACAACTGGAAGCAGCGTGCCCGGGACCGTCAAGGATGGAAGGCAGCTATAGCTCAGGCTCAGATCCTCCATGGATCGCAGGCCTGATAAGTAAGTAAGTAAGTAAGAGGTTTAGCCACTAGTGAACCATTGATTCTATTATATTCCCTTTCAAAATGGACAGCTCTTGTGTCAGTGAACACGATTTCTGTGAGCAGGCCGCGCTTCATAACAGAGGAGGATAAGAATATTGCTTGAAAGCGAATTTGGTCCTTTCACATATGCCTATACACCTTGTGTCGCAAGTGTGGCAAGGCACTTAGCCAACACCTTTGTCTCTAGACAAGCATTTCCCAGTAACTAAGCGCCTTTGCTTTATACTGCGAGAGCGACGCAACCAGAACTACGCTAAGACTACAGGAATCCGGTCTCTGGAAAAAGAGTCCTCACGGACATGCATCAGTCTTGGATCGATGGGCCGTCTCGAGATTCAGAACCGTAACGGACTATGTCACCCGACTTCCTTCCTGGGAGAGGAGATTCTCTATTAGAATTCCCTCCAGGGAGGAATGGACCGGTGATTTGATACGCACGGAAAGTGAACTGGCACTCTACACCGATGGATCCAAAATGGATGTTGGCACAGGTGCCGGAGTCTACTTTGAGTCTCGGGATATGCATCGCTCCTACAGGCTCGATGATGGATGCAGTGTCTTCCAAGCTGATGTCTTCGCTATCAAGCAGGCGGCTGACCTGATCAGCAAAGAGAACATCTCAGGAAAAAGGATCAGCATCTATGTTGACAGCCAGGCAGCCATTAAGGCTCTGCAGGCAGCATGGATAAGATCCAAACTCGTCAAACTCTGCAAGGAGAAGTTAGAAGAGATATCCAATGTAAATGAGGTGACCCTCTGCTGGGTACCTGGTCATATGAATATCTCTGGAAACAAGATGGCGGACGAGCTGGCTAGGGTGGGATCAAGTGCTAACATTGCGTAGATCTCAGCTGAGGCCAAAGCATCACTCAGTGCGCTCTACAGGGCGATAGAGGCGGAGCTATTAGTGAAAGCCAATAAGCGATGGTGTCGCTTAGATACATGCGCAACGGCGAGATCGACTTGGCCCGTCTATGATAAGAAAAGAACGGAAAGTCTGCTGAAGTTCAATCGTGGGAATATTCGACTGGCAGTCGTTGCCCTTACCGGGCACTGCATGCTATCCTACCATGCAGCTCGACTAGGCCAGCCCTACAATGACTTCTACAGAAGCTGCAGGGACGAAGAGTAAATTGAATCCATTCGTCACCTGCTGTGCGAATGTCCGGCGCTAGCCCAAAAAAGGAATATATTCCTAGGAAGATACTTCCTTTCGGGACTAGAAGAGGTAGGTAATATTGGGCTGAACAGAATACTGGGATTTTTATCCTCGTCTGGTTGGTTCAGCTCAACGGTAAATGTCTAGATATCGACGGGTTAAATAAAACAAGTGGGCACAATGGACTCAACGTAGTCTACGTGAGCCTTGACTTTTCGTCAATAGGGCACCCATGTACCTAACCTAAACTAATCGCCTTTGCTTTCCAAATAAGCGCGACGAGTTTTCGATTCAGGCATGGAGGTTGATGGCTGAAGGTGTTAAAGCATCAGCAAACTTTGGGAAGAAGCGAGTAGCTGGCGTCTTCACCATTCTCAAAAAACATTTTTTTTTTAAACTCATCCGTTTGGCTCTCGAAAAGATGTATACGCTAAAGACGGTGGCGCCGATTGTAAGGCATTTAGTAAACGAGATAACTCAAGTGGATCTAGAGAAAGACATTCGGCATCTCGTACTGACTCTGAACACGTTTTATGTCTTTTGTTTTGCCCATCAAGGAATTCTGCAAACTTTTTAAGGATATTCCAGGAGCAGGCGCTAATTTACTGGAGCTCTGTGGAAAGATATCTTGTATTTTCCAGCGAAGAGCCTATGAATTTTAAATTTCCACCAATTCCACCAAGTGATTTCTTATTTGGTACAACAAACGTCAAATTGGAATTCTAACGATTTGACGACGCAGGATGGGGAACATCTAAAAATCTTGAAACAATTCTGGCTCTTGATCCTTAGTTCTCTTCGCCATTTGTAGCCCAAGGTTTTCCGGCAAAGTATCCTGGTCTGTTTCCAAGTTATCCACCAAAGGCTATGATTGTCACTGTTGCCATCAATCATCATACATATTGCTGATACATGTCGGCATTGACTTGCAACAAGAGTTGTTTTCGTTCACGATCTTGAGAATTAGTGATTAGTGCCGGTGATCCCATGGAATGTAAGCTAACAGCTGCAGGGGGAAAGATTGACTACGTAGTGGTGCTTTCGGCTGCGATTCAAATGATCCACTATTTGGTGCAATAGTTATGGTTGATGATGACACACACTAGTCGTCGGCACAACGCCTGTAACTAAGAGAACACGATCGATCGATAACAGACTAACCGATGGTGATAGTTTGGCAATCGTTTTAGAAGAATTCTTTGCCGTCAGACTATTGACGGGTAAAGCACCCACACCACTTTGGCTAACATCACTCTCTGTTGCTAAAATTTATTTTAAGCATTTGATAGCAATATATTTATTTGTAGATGGCGCTATCGGGATGAGTCAAAGCCTCAAACAAACCACTTCGGACCACTTGTCTTTAAAGCAATTAATCGAAGTCTCGTTTAAGCTCTCGCTAAAACGTATCTCGTGATTGTATTCAACGATTTTTGGACAGTGGAGGCTGTATAAGGGGGTTGCTTCTTGAGCCCAAAGATAAAGTGATTGGCAAGGATCCGACTTCAACTCTCTATTTAGGCCCCTCTGAGACCAATATTTTATAAATGGCCCACATTCGGAATAGAAGGATGGATTAGCACAGTCAAGGCTGTATAAAGGGTTGCTTCTTGAGCCCAAAGAAAAAGTGATTGGCAAGGATCCGACTTCAACTCTCTATTTAGGCCCCTCTGAGACCAATATTTTATAAATGGCCCACATTCGGAATAGAAGGATGGATTAGCACAGTCAAGGCTGTATAAAGGGTTGCTTCTTGAGCCCAAAGAAAAAGTGATTGGCAAGGATACGACATCAACTCTCTATTTAGGCCCCTCTGAGACCAATATTTTATAAATGGCCCACATTCGGAATAGAAGGATGGATTAGAACAGTCAAGGCTGTATAAAGGGTTGCTTCTTGAGCCCAAAGAAAAAGTGATTGGCAAGGATCCGACTTCAACTCTCTATTTAGGCCCTTCTGAGGCCAATATTTTATGAATGGTCGGGATTTGAAATGAAGAAAGGAAATTGAATCGCATGACTTTCTAGAGGAAACAGTTTTTGCAGACTTTGACATTTTACGAATTTCACAGCAATTTCATGCTGATCTGAAGGCCTTTAACTAACTGCTATACGCTTTTCCAGAAAGTGATTTCAATTCTTTACGGATGCCTTTCATTAAAAACTAATTCTATCGAGCACCGAAGATCACCTGAATCAAATTTCGAAAAGAAGGATCAAAAACCAAGAGTTAAAAAGAGCTGACAAAGTTATGCCTTTGATGGAATCACCAACCTTTCCTATACCATCAAATGACCTATGGAGGATATCTCACATTCGGGCATGGACCACTTCTCTTTTATGCTACGATCACTGTCCTTATTGAAAAAATAAACCGAAAATATGCCACATAACCCTCTTCATCCCAAGCCTATAGTCCTCAGTTACATGCAAGTGTCTCAAAACTCGCACGAACCACTGTCATCCATTGGGTGCAAGCAGTAAAAAGTGTGTTGAAAAAAACAACATCCACAACCCAGTCATTTCGTAAAATTCACCGCGTCGTAGTCATCGCCGAATCGGTTTTTCTACATTTACCATTGCCAGTGTAGTTGTACGACACGAATCGAGCGCAAATGGCATGAACACTGTTGGATGAGCGATGTGATATAAAAGTGAAGAGTGAGAGAGAGAGAGAGTGAGAGTGGTGGCAGGGAGTATTGGAGGCAGAGACGAACGGAACGACAAGGTGGAACTTTATTATACGACCGAGCACAGAGCTCAGCAGAACAACAACAGCAGCGGGAATCGAGAACAACCCAATGTACAAGAGAACGCCAACAGCGCAAATAACACTGGTGTACGGGAGGCAAGCATTTTCAGCGACCGACTTGCTTCGTTCACCTCTCTGCCGCTGGATCGTTGTTTTTGTTAACGATACTTCTGCTAATGTTTCTTCTCTCTGCTGTGCCGCCTTGCCTTGCCGGTCGGTCTTGGTTTAGTTATATGCTGCTTCAGCTGATGTCCCACATACGAACGACGAACTACGGCACCGGAGCACAATATAATTTGAGTTTTAGCAATTTTCTCTGTTCTCAATGATCCCTCGGTCGACGGACCTGTCCGCCCCCCCTTTCCCAATATCGGCCTGCTGCTTGCCTTCTGGCACGACACGATGATGACTATACAGAATACGATAAATGAACGACGACGACGACGACGAACGAAAATGGTAAAATGCTTGGAATGGATTGGATGGCAAGCAAACAGGCGGCACAGCACACAGTCAGGCACTGGCACTGTCCTCCCCATTTCCCCGCGGACGTACATACCTAGTACACTAGAAAGAGCTTATTCCGAGAGATTCAGAATTATTATTACACAGAGGAGGGAATTGTGTAGAGGCGAATGTGGATGCTTGAGGGGAGTAATGAGGGATGGCAGTACGGAATAGATGGATTGATGGTTGTTGGGTCGCTTTGCTTGGTTTGGCTTCGTTCGTCGGTTCGGTTTGGTTCAAATGTGGACGAATGCGAGCGGTTCTGTTGTTGTTGTTATTGGATGGGGTTTCACTGCCGTTTCTCTTCTCTGTTCGACTTGAAATCAACTCTTGGCAACGGACGGCAACAACGATGATGATGAAGACGATGATACAGTGTGCACTCACTGTATGCGCTAGTAGTGCTGACCTGGCCTCTACTTCATGTCATTTATTCTCTTCAATGCTTTTGCTCCTCTGAGTTGTGATACTATGGCTAATAACAACAACAAAACCTAGCACCACTACACAACAACTCTCGCTCTGTTCCATGCTACGTCGGATCGGATCAGGTCGAGATCTTAATGTCATGACGTGATATTAATGCATATATCCATGTGTATGTTTGGCAGTAAGCTGGTTACTGAGAACTGAGCCCCATCCGTCCGTTCCACTGCCAATCCAACAACAACACGGACATACAGCCGAGCCGCCACACTGATAGACGACGAGAGATAGTTGGCTGACTTGGCTAGCAGCACACAATACGAAGCGGCAACAAGGTGAGGCACACAAATAATGATGAAAACCGAGAGGGAAAGAGGGGAGAATAAAAAGAACAGGAAAAACGTACAGTGAAAGCAAAAAAGCACCCGAATGCCAACCACATTTAATGTGAAATAGTACGAGCGAGTATGGGTACGATATATTGGATGGTTGCGCGCTGTTGGGTGATTTTGTATCTTTTTGCTTTATGCCGACAACGACGTTACCGCTGCTGCTGCTGCTCCTAGTTTCGTAATGAATTGAGGAATGGTGGCGGTAAACAGTGAAGCAGATTGTTTACGGGGCACAGTCAAGCGCTGGTAGTGGGTAGGTGGTGTAAGTAAGTACGACGCGGCGATACGCGATGAAGTCAACAACGAAAATAATAAAATGCAATGAATTCGTGTCGGCTTTGAGCGGATTTTAGTGTTGCCAATGATGTGGCAATGGGGCACGGTGGTGGCCACCAGGCCAATCCGACTTTGTTGTGCAGCAGTGCCAACCAAGCGAAGTTGGTTCAATGGTTTTCCCTCATTTCTCACACACAGCACATTCCCCTCGTCTATCTCTCATTTCGATTCAATTTAATTTTTATTATTTGTCCATGTGCAGCAGCGCACTAGCGTCAGCAGAGCAAATAAAAATAAAAATTGGGAAAAGGGAAACGAAACAGCAAACGAGGGTTGGGCCCGGGATGATGAGCGTTTGCAGTGACCGATTATGGATTTTATTTCGTTTGAGGATTAAGGGTCGTCAAGAGGAACGTCTTTTTTCTTTTTTTTTTCCTCTCTTTTATAAATTTGTCATAATTTTTCGACATGAATTCTGGGGATGACGACGACGATGATGCTGGAGTTTTGAGAGAAATAAATGACAATCATTCGAGCAAATACTAGAGACAGAGTAGGAGGCACGCATTTCCTTTTTTTTTTTTTTTGACAGAACATTTAGTTGACTTCCAAATCGTCCAACTTCTCTGGTTTATCGGCAAACACTATGTAGTAACTTCACATACCTACCCCCAAAGAAAGTAATCTAAAGATGTGAGGTCACAGGATCGTGGAAGTTAGGGCACAGGTCCATTGCGCGAAATGATGTGCCCAGCAAATGTTTCCCGCAATAAATGGACGGTGGTATCACGCCCCGCCGTATACCTAGCATGTTGCGCCATCTTGTTGAAACCAAAGCCCTGTCACGTCAATGCCATTCAACTGAGGAACGAAAACGCCAAAAATCATGTTTTTATAGCGCTTCTTCACTGACGGTGGCATTCTGGCCGGCATTGTCCTTAAAGAAATCTGGGTCGGTTGGTTCACCAAACTTCTTCTTCTTCTTAGCGGGCGCTACAGTGCGGGGTGAACCTGGGCCTCAACCAACATGCCCCTCCATCTAGCACGATCTTTCGCTAGCCTTTTCCATTGCCGCACACCCAGTTGGCTGAGGTCCCCTTCCACCTGTGTGCGTCATCTTAAGGGTGGCCGTCCTCTGCTTCTTCGTCCCTCGGGGTCGGATTCAAAGACTCTCCGGGCTGGAGCTGTGGTGTCCATTCGCTCTACATGGCCCAGCCATCTTAGGCGTTGAATCCGTAGCCTGACTAAACTCATGTCGCTGTATAGCCCGTTAAATTTGTGGTTGAATCTTTTCCTAAATCCCCCGTTTGCGTTTATAAGCCCGAAAATCACGCCCAAAATCTTTCTCTCGAACCATACTTCTGCGCCGTACAACAGTACCGGGATGATAAGGGTCTTATATAGAGTCAACTTTGTCGTTCGGAAGGGGGCTCTATTACTCAGTTGTCTCCTGAGCCCAAAGATACAGCAATTGGCAAGAGTGATTCTGCGTTTGATTTCGGAAATGATGTCGTTGTTCCAGGTCACTGCGGAGTCAAGGTAGACGAAGTCCTTAACTACCTCGAACTTATAACTGCCAATACGAACGTTCTGGCCAAGACGTCGGTGGTGAGCGTCCTTTTTTGATGACAGTTTACCGCCTCCATCTCAATACTCGCAAACGCCTCATTGACATCTCGCTGTGATCTACCTATTATGTCAATATCGTCGGCATATGCAAGGAGTTGCGAGGATTTGAAATAGATTATGCCTCTTGTATTGGCCAGTGATTTTTGCACAATCATTTCCAATATGATGTTGAAGAAATCACACGACAGCGCATCGCCCTGCCTAAATCCTTTTTTGACATCAAAACTATCGGTAAGGTGTTCACCGATTCGGATGGAGCAGCGAGCATTCTCCAAAGTCATCTTGCATAGTCTGATGAGTTTAGCAAAGGTATATGGCAAAGGTAGACATAGCGTTGTATAGCTCGTCTCTGATTACGCTGTCGTATGCGGCTTTGAAGTCGACAAATAGGTGGTGAGAGTCGACTTGAAATTCGTTGGTTTTTTCCAGGATCTGCCGTATTGTGAAGATTTGGTCGATGGTGGACTTCCCTGGCCTGAATCCTCACTGATAAGGACCTATCAGCTTATTTACAAAAGGCTTCAGGCGTTCACACAAAACGGCAGAGAAGATTTTGTAGGCGATGTTAAGGAGACTTATTCCTCTATATTTCGCGCAATCAGAGGGGTCTCCTTTCTTGTGGATCGGGCATGCGATGCTGAGACTCCATTCCTCGGGCATGCTTTCCTCTGACCATATCTTACAGATGAGCTGGTGCATGCTCCTAACCAGGTCATCCCCAGCTACCTTGAAGAGCTCAACAGACAGTCCGTCTGTGCCAGCAGCTTTATTCGACTTGAGCTTCGATATGGCAATCTTAACTTCGTCGAGGTCAGGGGGACAGAATTTTCTACGGTCTCCGTCGATTAGAAATGGATCATTCTGCCTGACACCGGTATATTGACTAACATCGCCGTTATACAGTCTGCAGAAGTGGTTTTTCCATATTCTCAGCATCGACTGCGATTCTACTATGTACTACATAGGCGTCCGTTCTCATCCCTGCAGGCTTCCGTTCTGGCTTTATACGCTTGGCATGTTTGCTTTATCTGTTGATACAACTTTCGAACGTCACGCCTGCAGTAACACCTCTCCAAATCCTCAATCGCGCGCTTCTCGTGCTCTTTCTTCTTTCTTCTGAGAAGCTTGAGCTCCTCCCTTCTTTTTAACTCGTAGAGCTCACGAGCTGCTCTTGTTCTTTTATGGTTCACCAAAGATTGAGTTTTAATAGATGTAAGGTCGTCTCGACAAGGGCTTCTAGGTTTTCTCTACTCCAATTTCGGCAATTTTGCTTGCTAATAAATCCATTTAACCAAAAATGGGTCTCCTTATCGGAGAACAACATTTTGCGTAGAAAATGAGGATCAAACTGAATCATGTGTTTTTGGACCCATTCACCGTACCTACGACGCGTATAATGGTCACGCGGATACAACTCTGCACAAGCTGGATCTTATGTCGAAGAGGGCATGAGCTCGGACATACAGGGTAAAGTCGTTGATCGCTCTCTCTCAAAATTGCGACATTTATTACAGCTGTCACAAAAGATTGCACTTACTGGGATGCGGATTTGCCGTGGGAAAGCGATTAAGGTCGAAGGTCATCGACTTCAAACCTATAAGTGATCGCCTGGCTGTGATCCGCATTAGAGGCAGATTTCATAACATCAGCCATATACATATGTATGTGCACATGCCCCTACCGACGAGGCTGAAGACCCTATCAAGGAGGACTTCTATGACCTCCTGAACAATGCCTACGGAGCTTGTCCGGAATACGATGTTAAAATCGTGCTCGGGGACTTCAACGCCAAAATCGGTAAGGAGAATACCCTAGGCGGAGTGATCGGAAAGCACAGCCTCCACGATACAACAACAGATATTGGCTTCCGACTCACGGAGTTTGCGACAGCTCGTAATGCGGTGATAAGTAGCACAAGATTCCCTCGTAAGCGAATCCACACAGCAACCTGGCGATCTCCGGACGGTCGAACCGCCAAACAAATCGACCATGTGCTCATCAAACTCCTGGATGTGCGAACATTCAGAGGGGAAAATGTCGACTCTGACCACTTCCTCGTAGCAGCAAGATTCAGAGCTCGACTGTCCAATGTCAGAAAGCTCCGCCAGCCCACCAGGAGGAAGTCGACATTGGGCGCCTGAGCACACCGGAGGTTACCAGAGTCTACAGGGAGCAGCTGAACGAAAGACTCTACGGTATGCCTACGTCGAGCACAAATGCCAATAATATGTGGCTGCATTGCCGCTCAGCCATTCAGGAAGTAGCCGAAACCACCTTAGGATACCTACCACCCCCGACAAGGAACCCGTGTTATGATGGCGAGTGTGAGCAGAAAAAGGCAGCAACCGACGAGGCGTACCAAAAGGCGCTGCAGAGGAAAACCAGGGCAGCGCAAGAGAAATTACCGAGCCATAAGAAGGGAGGAGAAAAAACTACTGCGACAAAAGAAAAGAATCTTCGCAGCCTCCCAGTTCAAGGATATCGAGGAGTCTAGGGATAAACATAAAACACGAGCCTTTTACAAGAAAGCCAAAGGCCTTGCGGGAGGCTTCAAAAAGGGCACCCAGGCTCTTCGAAACTGCAAGGGTAATCTTGTCACCGACCCGCAGGGAATAGTGGATGTATTTAAGCAGCATTTCCAGCAGCTGCTTAAGGAGCATGACCAAGAGAGAGTGGTACTGACCGAGGAAATCCCAACTCCAGCCGCTGAAGTAGTCCCCCCACCCAGCACCGAAGAAGTCGGCACAGCTATTCAGAAGCTGAAGAATAACAAGGCCGCAGGCTCACATTGCTTGCCATGAGAGCTCTTCAATGCTGGCGGCGATGTTCTGGTAGCGAGCATGCACCAGATCATCTGCAGAATTTGGGAAGATGAAAGCATGCCCGACGAATGGAATAAAAGGCGATCGTACCTCTTGCAAGAAGATCCTGTCCAGCGTATTGTGTGAACGTCCAAAGCCGTTTTGCACCTCACTAATCGGCAGCTACCAGTGCGGCTTCCGGCCCGGCAAATCAACTATAGACCAAATTTTCCCACCTCGACAAATCCTGGAAAAGACCACCGAGTTTCGAATCGATACATTTTTTCATCGATTTCAAGGCCGCAAACTGATCCAGTTGTGTCGCGCCACGCTAAAAAATGCGCGATGCACCGTGCAACTCTGTTCTAGGATTTCGGAACCGTTTGAAACATGCACCGGATTTCGGCAAGGAGATGCGCTGTCATATGACTTCTTCAACCTGGTGGTGGAGCAGATAGTGCGACGGGCAGGCGTCAACAGGGAAGGCACTATCTTTTACAAGTCCGTCTAGCTGCTAAGATACGCGAACGATATCGACATCATCGCGTGCTCTCGCTGTGGCATTGTGGAAGCATTCACTGCGATTGAAGAACAGGCGAAACGAGTTGGTCTTAAGGTCAATGAGGACAAAACGAAGTGACAGCTACAATTTCGAGGTAGTTAAGGAGTTTGTCTACCTCGGGGCAAACGTAAGTTCCACAAATGACACCACAGTGGAGATCCGGCCCTTGAATCGCCCTTGGCAACCGCTGCTACTTCGGATTGTCCAAACAACTGGGGTCGAAACTCCTCATTCGCTCATACTACCAGTCTTGCAGTACGGAGCCGAAAGCTGGACGATAAGCAGGACAGCTGAGCTGAAAAATTCTGCGCCGGATATTTGGTCCTGTCTGTGAGAAAGGTGAATGGAGAAGAAGACACAACCGCGAACTCTACGAGCTGTACAAAGATGTGGATGTAGTCCGGAAGGCAAAGATCCGTCGACTACACTGGCTCGGCCACATCGAGCGCATGGACATAAACGCTCCAGCTAAGAGGGTCTTCGACTCCGAGCCTCTTGGTTCGAGAAGAAGAGGAAGACCGAACCTCCGGTATAAAGACCAAGTAATCGCGGATGTAAGACATCTTGGTCTCAATAACTGAAAGCAGCGTGCCCGGGACCGTCAAGGATGGAAGGCTACTATAGCTCAGGCTCAGATCCTCCATGGATCGCTGGCCTCATAAGTACACAAGTAAGTAAGTAACTTACGCCTGTCTTTATTCAATAAAGCGATATCAAGACAGAGAAAAAGTGTTGTTAATAAAAATGAATTTCTTAACGAATCTTTTTATAGTGTGGAGTTAGAGCCATTGGATATGGAGCTCTATCTACAGGCTTATAAATAATGATACGCGATATCTTGAGGTAGGGTATTATAAGAACTATAAAGTTCAAGTCTGTGGTGTTTGGTAAGTCACCAAAAAGCAGACAGTAACGTACATACCTACTCAAATCTTCCAAATTTGTTTGTCTTTTTCGTTCATTCAACGAAAAATATCAAGCAAGACATCAGACGATGGAATAAGAGTTCGAAAATGCGGATAAGCTGAAAATCATCTACAAATCTTGATGCGTAAAACCTCCGTCGTCCACTTTTATTCACAAAATCGCAGAATTATCGGATGAGAACAGACGAAATTGACAGCCATCAAATCAGATAACCCAGTTATCGTTGATTGACTTTAAAACGCCACCAAAAGGTGAAGTTCGTCAGCAATTATCTATGTACTTATGTATGTACCTACATATATCAAACTATCCATAGGCAGAGAACGACTTGATTTAAACGATGGTATTCCACTATTTCTTAGGAGCAGACCTGTTATTACGTAAATCCCCATAACACAACGGAAAAAGTTCGATGATAGAAGCAGGCACGACACGACAGCGCTTTCCTAATTTGAATCACAGTAGTTCACTACCACGTGGATGCACGTACTCCCCTGTCACACAGACCTAATTTGAAGAAACAGGTTTCGACTCAACCAACCCAAATATCCTTCGAATAAGCTCAAAATTAAAATTAAAGTCACACAATACCAGTGCAAACAGAAAACCTTTGACATCCACCACCCAGATGGATGAGAATGAAAACCGTTTCGTAATTAAACTCAAAACCTATTATCCCCCCTAAAATGGCATCACTTAATAGCAAGAAAGCCCCCGAAAAAAAAAAGAAAAAGAAGGAACACCATCACCATCTCTCCATCGGACAGACATGACAAGCAGATACATTTAACAGAAGGCAACCTAGCAGGCTAGCAAGACGACGCGAGGAGGAACGAAAAAAGAAACGGATACAACGTTATTAATATAAATGCCCTCTTCTGCTGATGGTGTTCCCTAAACGAAAATTCATTTTGATTTTCTTTGTGATATAAAGCCGGAGCCAAAAGACCGACCGACCGAGTCAGAGAGTTGTTATCCTGACTCTGCTGCCGCATGTGCTCTTTTTGCCGGGTGGATGGATGATGGCTGCAATGGAATACGAGATGATGGTGGTAGTTTTTGTTCCTTATTCTCTACCTTCGTGCTCTCCTTAACTGCTGTTTAAGGTTCGCTCTAGTTGGTGCACGAGGGCGGCGGCAGTGGGCACTGGAGCCATCATTTCTACTTTTGACTCGAACGAATGATGAGCAAGAAACTTCCGGCTTTTCTCCTACTAATTCTACTCTACTTCTCTCAGATTTTGTTCTTTCGGTTTCACCATACACATGTACATATATGTATGTATCTCTTGGGTATGAAATAAGAACGTGAACGAGCGTCTATGCCAAAACGACGTCAAGTCAAGTCCTTGTTGTTTCTTCTCTCGTCGTCGTCCTGCTGCTTATTCTCATTCATTATATTTCAACAAAACAAAGCACTTTTATACGAAGAAAAACAAAAAGACATTTCATGTACAAATCCTGCGTTTCCAAGAAGATACATACTACCATCCGACTGAACAAGGGGGTGGTATCTGAATATCAACATCTGTACCATCATTACCAGCCATAGCCCAGTCAAGGCACACACAGGCTGTAGTATAGCAGTCTTTTGTCATTGCCATCTGCCTTCGCCTTATTAGGGAGAATGGAGAATGAGTAGTCTCTAAGTCCACTTGAAAGCATCAGCAACACTAACCATGCCACCGAACTGCTACGTAAGTACAGACAAAGGCACTCCCACTAAAGAAAACAAAAAAAAAAAAAAAAAAAAATCCGTGCCACAAAGTTGAGCTGCTGCTGGATGCTGTGCGAGGCCAAACTCAACTCACATGACAGTTTCAAATAGATTTTACTCATTCCGCTGTCACTTTCCACTACCATTACCCTCTGTGCACTCTGCCAGTTCAATCTTCTTGCTGCTTTTCTCGCTTCCCTTGTCTTTTGATTCTCTCTCGTTGACTATCTTTTCCATCTGCTATCTGAGTACGAGAAGGTATACCAAAAAGCAAAAACTAGGGGACGACGACGACGAGAAACTGCTGCTTTGCTACTACGACGACTGCTACTGCCACTCTTTCCACAGTGGATTTCTTGTTACTTTTCCATTTTGTGTTTTTTTTTCCTGGTATATGGCGCTGTTAGATGTGCTTGCTTGCTATCTTCTCTATTCTATCTTTGATGCGAACGACAACAAGAGTACGAGTATGAGGTACAACATACCTAGTCAGAGTCGAAGTTGGCAAAAAAGTCGAGGAGAAAGGAAGCGTACAGTACAAGTATCTACTACTTAAATAGATACGAGTAGAGTAGAAATTCTTCTTAAAAGCTTTGTTTTTTTTTGATTTTTTTTTTTTTTTGAAAAACCAAAGCAACCAGCAGCCAATGTTGGAATACGAAACGCCAAGGCGTAGGAACGACGACAACCACAAAGGAAAATAACGATGACAACTAACGACAACGACTAGAGTAGTACACACTAGAAATGGCCGATAGAATATGGTTGGGGCATAGAAGATGAGATGAAAGCAGCACCAGCCAGTAGTAGTACATAGTATAGTCTGTTGGCGTTGGCGTTGGTGGTGACTAAAGTCGAGATGATGATGGTGTATCCGTAGAGCAACAACGGAGTGGAGAAACGACGAAGCAGAAGAAGACATTAATCACATACATTTTTCATCTAAGAACGAACATTCACTTTGCATCCATCGCCTCTCCTCCGCGTCGCACTTTTATGTTCTGATGGTGGTTTTTGCTTCAGAGCAGATCTCCCTCTTCGCCTCTTTGTCTTCTATTTCCATTCTATCTCGAAACATTTCTTTTCTTGTTTTTTGGTTCTAGTCGTTACGTTACTCGATGATGTTTGCGAAACGAAGGCATGCGGTGGACGGATGATGGTTGGCAGGAGGTTTGAACTTAGCTTTCATCATTACTGGGTGTGAGACATTGGTACAAGGGTCACTACGAGAGCAAATTCCATTCCGCTCTATTGACGATGACAAAACACAGTCAGCCACCAGTCAGTTGCAGTCAATGTCGTCGACAGATATGTACAAAAAAAAAAAAAAACTGGATTTATTCCGATTAGATACAACCGAGGAAAATAGATAGAAAAACCAAAACAAGGCGAGGGTGGTTGTTGGAAGGTTGTTGCAGTAATGACAAAACAGCGGGCTTGACACAGACAGAAAACAAACGAACGAAAACGAGAGTGCACTTGATTTGGCTGACTGGCTCTCGCGTTCCTCGAATCCGGTTGGTTGCCTTGCCTGACTGGGCTGAAATTGCATTTTACCCGCCCGAGGGGTGTACATCTTCTCTGCTTCTTCCCCTCCTCTTGCGAATATACACTCGTGGATAGAACTCGTACGTCCGCAGTTGCGGCGGTGTTTGCTTTTATTTTCATTTTTTCTTCTGTTCAAATAGTAAAAAGTGAAAGTAACGTGAAAAGTTCCCTCTTTTTGGGATTCACCTTTTTATTTTCCTTTTTCCGCATGCACTTTCGTTACTCACGCGTTTCGCGAAGGTCACTGGGCGCAGATTAAGGACGAAGAGCTACTAAGGTGGAGGATGCGAAAGAAATAAGAATGAATCGGATACTATGTCGAATCACCCGTTGGGTAGATCTACTATCGCCGATGATACAGATATTGCGAATTCTTCGTGTTTGTTTTGGTCTTTTTGGCTTGGATGTCTATACATGTATCTATCACATCATATTCAGATGCTTACCGGGAGAGGCAATTAATCTTCGTGGATTTGATTTAAATTGGATTGTTCATGCGGAGTATACACAGTGGCGTAGTTAAGACATTGGTAAGAAATGTTATTTACTCTAGCGTTCATCTACTACTACTTTTACTAGTGCTAATGCTCATAGATATAAGTAGAAAAACCACAATGAGGTGGAAAATCGGCTAAACACAGTGATTACTGATTCTTAAGACTCTCATCACTAACTGCTCGACTAAATCACGAATGAATCATTCACCTTAAACGAACATGAAAGAGAATTCCATCCACCCGACCTAAACGAAGTTAAGATAGCTGCCGGCGCAGACGGACTGTCTGCTGAGCTAGACATGTCTGTAGAATATGGTTGGAAGAAAGCATGCCCGGGGAGTGGACCCTCAATCCATAAGAGAGGAGATCCGTATAATTGCGCCAATTATAGGGGAATTAGCGTTCTTAACATCGGCTATAAGACCTTCTCTGCCGTGCTCTGTGAACGTCTGAAACCATTCGTAAGTAATCTGTTTCAGGCCAGAAAAATCCGCGATACACCAGATATGTACACTACGACAGATCCTGAAGAAGGCCTATGAATTCCAAGTCGATATGCACCACCTCTTCGTCGAATTTAACGCCGCATATGTACATATGCAACAACAGATAACGGCTTCCGACTCACGGACTTTGCGACAGCTCGTAATGCGGTGATAAGTAGCACACGATTCCCTCGTAAGCGAATCTACACAGCAACCTGTCGATCTCCGGACGGTCGAACCGAAAAACCAAATCGACCATGTGCTCATTGACGCAAGGCACTCGTCAAACATCCTGGATGTGCGAACATTCAGAGGGGCAAATGTCGACTCTGACCACCTCCTCGTAGCATCAAGATTCAGAGCTCGACTGTCCAATGTCAGAAAGCTCCACCAGCCTACCAGGAGGAAGTTCGACATTGGGCGCCTGAGCACACCGGAGGTTACCAGAGTCTACAGGGAGCAGCTGAGCGAAAGACTTTACGGTATGCCTACGTCGAACACAAATGCGAATGATATGTGGCTGCATTGCCGCTCAGCCATTCCTTAAGATACCTACCACCCCCGACAAGAAACCCGTGGTATGATGGCGCGTGTGAGCAGAAAAAGGCAGCAACCGACGAGGCGTACCAAAAGGCGCTGCAGAGGAAAACCAGGGCAGCGCAAGAAGAGTACCGAGCCAGAAGAAGGGAGGAGAAAAAACTACTGCGACAAAAGAAAAGAATCTTCGCAGTCTTCCAGCTCAAGGATATCGAGGAGTCCAGGGATAAGCTTAAAACACGAGCATTGTATAAGAAAGCCAAAGGCCTTGCAGGAGGCTTCAAAAAGGGCACCCAGGCACTGCGAGGGTAATCTTGTCACCGACCCGCAGGGAATAGTGGATGTATTTAAGCAACACTTCCAGCAGCTGCTTAACGAGCATGACCAAGAGAGAGTGGTAGGGACCGAGGAAATCCCAACTCCAGCCGCTGAAGTAGTCCTCCCACCCAGCATCGAAGAAGTCGGCACAGTTGATAAGCGTTTCCATGACCTTGGAAAGAAGGGACGTTAGTGCAATGGGTCGGTAGTTGGAGGGAGATGATGATTCGCTTTTTTTGAGTATAGGCTGGACAAATGCTGTTGTTCACCTACTCGGAAAGAGCCCAGATCAGTAGGAAAGGTGAAAAAGTTTACGCAGTGGTTTTGCCAGCGTATAAGAACACCTCTTCAGAACTATTGGTCGAGGTCTTTAAGAACCGTTGTGACTGTACGAGTGCGGAAGTGGATTAGTCCCATGGTGGAATTGACGCACTCTAGTACAGGCGGAGACAAAGTACAAGCTGGCAGCTGAGAACTGGTTGCGGAATGGGCAGCAAGTAGGTTAGCTTTGTCTAAGGGGGTGACAGCTGGAATGTCATTGTGGATGAGCGTCGGTATAGACGACTTAGTTGAGTTTTTTTTACGTTTTTTACAAACGACCAGAAACTTTTGCTACCTTTGGGACATTGAAGGATTTTACGCCTTAATTTTTGGTCGGATTGGAATTTAACCCGTCGAATGTGAGTGATGCAGTCATTTCTGGCTCGTATGTACTTTTTTCGGTTTTCCTCAGAACTGTTTGCCTTGTAGGCCCGAAAACTTAGCTCCCTCAGCCTAATAGCCTCTTTGCAGCTCAAGTCAAACCACGTATTATCCTTAGGCCTGGTGCTTTTAATCTTGCTGGGAATAAAATGTGCCATGCGTCCACGTCGTTGTCGAGGAAGCTCAACGACCAGTTAAAGATCCGAAAGAAGTTGTTAAGGCCGCACCAGTTGGCTTTCTCGTATAGCCATAGTGTTCTCTTAGGAGCACTATAGCTATATCCAGTCCTCAACTGGATGGTGGGAATTCGAGAATTTTGCTGATATCACGCAGTGGTCAGACGAGCCTAGGGGCGCCAATACATCGATCGTGTATTTGTCAGGCTGAGAATGTCGAAGCCACGATTTCAGTGCGAGGGAACAGGGAAACAATTCTTTGGATGGAATCAGACAGTGCGTCCAATGCAGCAAATGTTGCATTCCTGTCTAGATTGGGGCTTCTAAAAGCGTTAATCTCGCTTTGTAAGCTTGCTCTCCGTCCCGCCAATTTTATTTATGTAAAACATGCCCAAGATAAGCCAAACATCTTATAATTCCACATCGTGAACTGAAAACACACATTTCAACATTCCAAGCAAAGAGAACGTTTGTACTTGCATCCGTCAGTCACAAAGCTTAGTCATTTCGATTCAGTCACGCACTCGCAACCCATTCCCTCGGTCATATCTTCCAGTTATACTATCTGAAACGCGATCGTCCACAGTGGAAGACGCAAATATCAGAAAAGCGATTTCTATTCCGATTCTAGCGAATAAAACACATTTCTCATGACAGCTCCGCCAGTTCTCTTCTTCTCTCCTTCTCGACGCGCTGTTCCTTTATCAATGACTCAATTTCAAGTTTCAGCGGAAAATATTCTGTTTTTTGTTAGCTTCTCCTCTGGTTTCTTCTGATATTTATTCAACGAAATGAGCTAAACACAAGAAATGGCAATCGTAATCGCCACATCCACCACATACTCAACGTTGTATACTTGCGTCATATCAGGAGTACACTACATCAAAAAGGTGTTGGAGGTTGCAGAGAGCAAGGGAGGAAGCATCGACAAGGTTTTCGCTTTTTTTCATTTGTTTACTCTGTGTTCAAGCAAACACTGAGACTTGATATCATTTATTTCCGACGAACTGCTGTTGATAACACTTCAGCACAAACAGACGCGTCAATTGAGTCCGACTATGATCGTCGTCGTCGTCCTCGTCGCTGTAGTCATCGTGTGGAAGAAAGGGCGCGTGAATTTTGCATTCTCAGCAAGCCGAGGAACTTGCTTTTACATTATAGTACAGTACATATGTACAAGGTTGATGGACTGTCGGAGCTGGTTGCGAAAATGGTGGAGGAGGGTAACTGGTAACCTCGCAATGTCATGTCATCACTCAGTCGCTCGAGTTTTAAGTGGAAGAACATGTGGCGGGAATGTTTTTCTTAATTTGTTATCTCAACACATTCGTATTCGTACGGACGTTCCTGTTTTATTATTCACATGCCCGCCGAACATATGATTTCGTTTGACTCCCCATAATGAAAACTAATTACCTAACCACCAGTGACTTTCTTCGAATGGCATCATAGAAGCAGGGTGAATGAATGTGGATGGATGGACGGATGTATGGATGAATCGATGTGGGCGGCGGGTGGGCACTATGAGAGCACAGTCATTTCACTTAATATCAGCTGTCACTGTGCGTTAGCGTGGAATTGGCACTGCCAACATTCTATGTTCTTCTTTGAAGCTTGTCTACTTGTTTGCTTTGTTATTTATCGTTATTGTGACATAGGGTTTGAGGCATATGTACATAAATATGGCACCGAGGACTAAAAATGCTGCTGAGTAGGAAGAAGACCATGATTGACGCATTCCATCACTCTCGTATAAGTCATAGTTTTTGCTCAATGACACGGGCATGATGTTTGCCTTCTGTTAACACTCTTCATTCTGTTGGAGAAATATTTAGACTCTTCATGAGAATGCTATCTGCCATACATGCAAGTTATATCAGAATTAAGTTATCGTTGCGGATTCAAATGACTGCCTTCACGGGTATTTAACCAGCCAAATCATAGATTTTGGGCGACGAATGCTGTAGAGCGCAAGAGTAGTACCGGAAAGGTGTCATTACGCCCATACATACATATGTATGTACATAATTCTCAAGGAATATCTGCGACACTTCCAGAGAGCGGACTGGTGACTGGACGCAGTATCGTGCCTCAATCACCAACTACAACCAAGAGATTAGAAGAGCCAAAAGAGACTCATGGAAAGAGTTCTTCAGCAGTCTTTCAAACATTCAGAGCAGCGCTCGTATCCACAGAGTTCTAGCCAAAGAGCACTCTAATCAAATTGGTCTGTTGAGGAGAGCATATGGCACTTACGCGGAAAATAGTACGGAAGTACTAAAAATTCTGACCAGTACGCACTTCCCAGACTTTAACATCATTCCCTCCGATCTCTCTAACATACCTCCGCAGATCAGGGCAACTAGACCCAACAGGGAGGATTGGAAGAGAGCACGAACGATATTTCACGAGGGAAGCATAAAATGGGCCATCAATTCCTTTGACCCATACAAATCCCCGGGGAAGGATGGCATCTTCCCAGCCCTTCTTCAGAAGGGGAGTGCGCAAATCAGCCCCATGCTCATTAACATCTTTAGAACCAGCTATGCATGGGGACACATACCAACAAGCTAGACAGAGGTAAAGGTAAAATTCATTCTCAAAGTAGGCCGTAGACCCACAGACCTGCCTAAGTCCTACAGACCGATAAGTCTTACCTCTTTCTTCCTAAAAACAATGGAAAAAATCCTGGATAGGCATATCAGGGACGGTGCACTGAAAAGATCACCACTTCACAAAAACCAATATGCCTACCAGCCTGGAAAATCGACCACGCATGCTCTTCAGGAACTTACGGCCCGGATCAACAAATCCCTGAGCGAAAAAGAAACTGCGATAGGTTGCTTTCTCGATATTGAGGGTGCCTTCGATAACACTGAATACACCCAAATAAAACGTTGCATCCTCAGCACAGGGGTGGACAATACCACATGCAATTGGATCCAACAAATGCTTAGCAACAGGAAAATAAACACCTCACTAGGCAATGACAAAATCAGCGTAAACGCCGCGAAAGGATGCCCTCAAGGCGGGGTTCTTTCACCACTCCTATGGTCCGTCGTGGTTAGTGAACTGATAAGCATACTTAGCAAATTCGAGAACACACTCTCGGAACTCCTCCAACGGGCACTAAACCTTGTTGCAAACTGGTGCATAAAGGATGCACTAAATGTTAATCCTAGGAAAAGAACCATAGTCGCCTTCACCAAAAGAAGGAATAGGCACAAACTTACTAAACCAAACCTCTTCGGTGAAGCGATGGAGTTCTCAAAAGAAGTCAAATATCTAGGGATAACTCTAGACGAAAAGCTCACTTGGAACTCTCACATTACAAAGACCATTGAGAAAGCCAGGATCTCCTTATGGACCAGCAAAAGTCTTACTGGCAAAAACTGGGGCACAAACCCCAAAATGTCCCGCTGGCTATATACAGCAATCACCATGCCAATTCTCACATATGCTGCGCCCGTCTGGTGGCACAAAACAAAACAAGTATCAGTGCAAGCCAATCTCAACAAATTGCAAAGACTAGCTTGCATCTGTATCACTGGGGCCATGAGAACAACCCCCACAGCAGCACTAGAAATCATCACAGACCTGCCACCTCTTCATCTCCAACTGAAGAAAGAAGCAATGGTCTTCGCCCATAGACTGATTGTCGAGGATGACTCTAACCGTAGGCTCTTTCACCCTGATATCCTTACCGAAATAAACAGGCATGAAATCCTAAAGATATCTCTCACAGACAACTGTCTCCCCAGATACAACTTCAGCCAAAACTACAAGGTCACATTCCCCAACCGACAAAACTGGGAACAGGAAAGACCCTCCTTCAATCGTGGATCCTACGTGTGGTACACAGATGGCTCCAAAACGGACGAAGGCGTTGGGGCTGGAGTATACGGAGCAAATACAGGCACATGCATCTACGTCAGCATGGACAGATTAACTCCGTTTTTCAAGTAGAGATATTTGCTATAGAACTCTGCCTCAGAAATATACTTAACAATAACATTTACATTCTCTCTGACAGCAAGGCTGCACTTCTAGCCCTCATGAGCTTTGAAATCACCTCCAAACTAGTATGGGACTGCCTACAACTACTTCACCAGCTGGCCAGTACAAACAGAGTTCATCTCATTTGGATACCTGGACACAGCGGCCATACAGGCAACGAAAAGGCGGACCTACTAGCTAGGAAAGGCTCTGCAACACCATTTATGATGCCACGGCCTTTCTGCGGCATACCCATTAGCACCACAAAATGCTGCATAAACAATTGGTTAAGGAACACGACGGATCACTACTGGTTACAAACGAAAGGTAGCAGACAAGCCAAGCTGTTCTTCCCAACTACATCCCTCATGCTTTCGAGGAGTCAGATTCGTTTAATCACAGGTTTCCTTACTGGACACTGCCCAGTTAATAATTACCTCAAAACAATGGGCATCATACAAGATGACACTTGCCGAATGTGCAATGAAGACGAAGAAACAGCAGAGCACATACTATGCCACTGTAACTGCCTTATCAGTACACGTCTTCGTCACCTAGGCAAGTATTATCTTGAAGCAGAAGAAATCGCTGCTAGCTCACTCAAAAGCATACTAAGTTTGATCACTAACTCAGGATTCTTGAGTGAACTGTAAGTGGGGGACATCACAATAGGCCCACTCGTGGCCGCAGTGATCAGGCGACTCTGTCCCACCCCCTAACCCTATCTATCTATCCAGAGAGCGCTGTTCTGGACGATGATTTCTTTGTGATCGAGGATCCTCAAGAGAAAGTGGCAACAGTGGGAGCTGTCTTCCAGGAAGTGTACAAGATGAATGAAAGCATTCGCCCGAACAACGACTTGAAGAACAGAGCCCTGTTAAACCACTTCTACCTACGAAACGATATTGAACATTGGCGATCTGAGAGCCTTGGTGTCACCAGGTTCAGTGACGATTTCACGGCAAACAATGAAGGGGCTAACCAACTATTCGTTTCGGCGGAGGATCTCCAGTTGATCTTCATGTTACTCAGAAAGAAAAAGTCCGCGGGTAATGATGGTATATCCAATGTTGTTCTCAGACGTCTCCCACCAGTGGCTGTAGAGAGGTACACCATCCTGTTTAACAATGCACTGAATAATGCATATTATCCGGTGCATTGGAAAACGGCGGTGGTCCAACCAATTCCTAAGAGGGGCAAGACTCCTCTAACCCGGCAAATCTCCGGTCGATAAGTCTCCTTCCGAGTATCGGCAAGGTCTTCGAGAAGGTAATACATAGAGCCCTGTCTAGATGGGCTGAGGACAAAAATATCATTCCGGATAACCAATTCGGCTTCAGGGCGGGGCATGTTACCATACATGCCACGTTAAACACGTCTCGGATGTCCAATGGAGTAAATGCAAGAACCAGTGTACGGGTGCCTGCCTGGTTGACTTGGAACAAGCCTTCGACACCGTATGGTTAGAAGGACTTTACTACAAGCTCAAACAGTTGGGCAACCATTGCTATATACATATGATCTATGACATGATGAAGGGTAGAAAGTTCGTTGTGAAAATTGCCAACGTGACTTCAACAGGGCACAGTGAACTCGCCGATCCTTATCAGCATTTACATCAGCGATCTGATAGTTTCTCTTCGCCATTCGATAGCGTACGCGGACGACTTGGTTGCGTACAGATCAGGTCCAACGATCGACGTCGTTGGCATTTTATTTGCAGCATGACTTCGACAAAATTCAGCAGTTCTGTGATGACTGGAAGTTGAAAATCAACTTCCAGAAATCAGAGACTATTTTATTCAGAACGCCTTTGTCTAGAGCCTCTAGGGACACTAGAAAGCACTGGCGAATGTTCTCAATCCTTGGACGGGACGGGCGGCCACTGGCAAATAGAAGTGTAGTCAGATACCTTGGGATCTGGCTGGATCAGTATCTACATTTTAATAAAAACGTAGATGCTGCTCTGGCAAGGGCTCTTTCCAAAAGGGGGCATAAAAAAAGAGTGTTCCAACTCTATGGGCATATTTCTTTTAAGTATCCCCGGTGAAGTCTACGCTAGGATATTGGAGGCACATTCTAGAGCTATGGTCGAATCCAGGATAGGGGATGAACAGTGCGGGTTTCGTCACGGCAGAAGTACAACCGACCAGCTTTTCATTCTAAGAATGATACTCGAGAAGGCTTGGGAGTACGCCAAACCAATCAACAGCTGCTTTGTAGTTTTGGAAAAGGCGTATGACCGGGTTCCTCGAGGTAAACTCTGGAGTGTTCTGCAGGAGTATGGGATTGATGATCCTCTGTTGAGGGCCATTCAGTCTCTTTACACAAACTGTAGCAGCCGCGTTCGGGTTAACGGTAGTAAATCAACACCTTTCACCGTGGGCGTTGGACTTCGCCAAGGGTGCGTCTTGTCACCTCTCCTTTTCATTATATATATGGACTGGATGTTGCAGCGCAGTCGAGGCGAGGAGTGTTTTGTATTGGGAGAGTTGAGGATAAGTCATCTTCTTTTTGCAGATGACTTAGTTGTCCTCACATCCTTCCAGATGGAACTTCAGCGCGCGCTAGATAGGTTTGTGGCCGTATGTGCTGATGCTGGAATGAGGGTTAAGGTGGACAAATCCGAGGTTATGGTTATTTCCAGAACACCTGTCCAATGCAATCTACATGTTAGTGGAGTCCCATTGAAGCAGGTGGAGAAGTTTAAGTATCTCGCGATCTTCTTCACGAGTGCTGGGAGGAGTAATACTGAGCTTTCCTGCAGGATTGGCCAAGCTGGGTCGATTTTGAAACACCTTGGAAGATCTGTAATCAGGAAGACCGAGCTTGGTGTCAAAGCCAAGTTAGCGGTTTTTAACTCAGTATTTGTTCCAACTCTCACCTATGAGAGTCATGAAATTTGGGTATTGACCGAAAGAATAAGATCGCGAGTACAAGCTGCCGAAATGAGATTTCTTCGTGCTGTTGTGGGAGTTACTCGCCGGGATAGGGTGAGAAACACGGCAGTGCGCGGGGAGCTTAATGTTGAGCAGCTGCTTCTCCGAACGGAAAGGGCTATGCTTCGATGGTTTGGTCACGTGAGACGAATGTCGCCATCATCACGACTTCCAAAGCGTGCCTTGGATGCAATACGGTTAGGCAGGCGACCGCTTGGCAGACCAAGGCGAGCTGGTTGGACCAAGTCCAAAAACTCGCCATGGTGCGCTTGGGCACACATATGTAGCTCCTGATGAGTTAGAGTCGATGACGGAGGATCGAGTGGCCTGGAGATCCCGCGTGCGCGCATTACCCCCGCGACTCTTTTAGTGGAACATGCGGGCCACTGAAAATGATGATGATGACCTTAGCCTTAAGGCAGTAAAGCAGGAATTAAGCTATAAAGCCCGCTACCCTTATCTCTCTCCCGACACACGATTGGCGAATAATTAACTCAATATTGTCAAAGAACCAACTCTTGCATGGAATTAGATAAATAAATACAAACTATGTACATCCTTAACCACCCACTGCCGTCTAAGTATCATTTACATGATCGCAGACAAAGCAATTTCCAAGCATCTGCTAACGAGTCCTTTCAAATCGAATGTAATTATTCGACTTTATGTAAACAACAAAACACTTAAGCACTCCTCTATCCGTCTACCAAGGAGAGGATGCATATCTATACACATAATCCTATTCAAAGTTAAGTCAACCTCCACCTAAAATTGTGCAAACAAACAATAACATCCTCACAGTCGTGTACCATCTATCACATCATCATCGTCATCATTTTCCGTTCAAGACGTTATACATGGGCAAATATGAGATTGTAAAAAGGGTTAACTCTACCTTACAGACGAAATTCCATTTGAACTTAAAAAACTTGTTGATTTGTCGTGTCTCGAAATGAGCAGAAGCAGGAACAACAACACATCTAAATACCGCCCGGCATTGGAGTAAACAGACTTGTAAAAAGGTCGTCTGCCAGCGCCAAGAGCGCTATCGTACAATCATACATAATGTATGTATTGGTAGGTGGAGGGAATGGCGGAAGAATTAGTTAGAAGGAGGTGGCGGCCAGCTATGGGTATGAGTGAAGAGGGATTCCCTAGCCGGTGCCACGGCTGCAGTAGTCATTATATCCAATTGAGAGTAAATATGTATGTATGTATGTATAAGCTCGTTCAGCAAGTCTTTCTAAAGTTCGACCTACATTGTGTACTTATGGATATGTATAGAGGGTATTCGCCGTCACAGTGGCACGAATTAAGGACCATCCCAAGAGCACATGCCGGTGGTACGTGTATTGAAATATGTATACATATGTATGTATGTATCTACCGCACGAGGAGCAAAACATAAAAATTAAAACAAAACCGGCAAGTGGTTCCGTAAACATTGCGCTCCGTCCCCATACATCTGTGGACGCAATCATTGCAATACCTATTTACCTACCCCAATCTTCTTAGCGCCAATACCGGCGTTCTGCCTCGCTCTTTCTCTTCTTTTGTATTTATACTCAATGTGGCATTGAAGATACAATCAAAGTAGAACGAAAAGACATAAAAAAAAAAAAACGAATCGAGGACTAGAGCGATATGGGCATACCTATACTAGGCAAGCAAGTGAAGGGGATCTGTCGCTGGCATCGTGCTGCGGGGGATAGGTGACGGAAGTCTACGTCCCATTCATTATTCCGATTTCGGCTGATTTAAATATAAAAAGAAACGAAAGGAGCAACACTGAAAAAAAATCATAACAAACACAAACGACGAGCAGGTGGCAGGCAGTGTGTGACTCCCGGCCGCATAATATATGAATAGATACATAACAATCTATAGGCAGGCAGGGGTATGGATTGTGAGTAAATAATTCGTATCAGACGACCGGTCGGCATCATACCCTGCCCTCTTCCCCCCCACACTATGATGAAATACTCGTGATACCCATTCGCGGCTGTACATACAAGCAGACACACACTGTTCATTGATAAAATACAAAAACAAAAAAGAGGGAAAAGCAAAACGGAAGGTTGTGAATGATATTGCGACGAGGCAGCAGCAAGTGTACCCGTGGCCATCACCGTCAAGCAGCAATACCACTGATATATGATAACAAGTTGGCGCCAAATGGAGCATGAGGCCGCATAGAGATGAAGATGTACATATGTATATACAGGCACTCTTATACTCCTATATATATAGCTCGGGAGCAACAACGCCGCGAAATTGGAGCACAGACACAATGTACGAAAACTTCCTTCTTTTCCATGTTGTTTTGCATTTTTCTTAGCCACTCATTGCTGCGGGCAATTTCTTTTTGTGCCCTGCATCCTGAATGGCAGCATGCGAAAGGATAAAGAGGAACTTGTTGAGAAAAAAAAAAAAAAAAAAAAAAAAAAAAAAAATCAACGGCGATGTGTCCTATTTGATGAAAGTGAATTGAATGGACTGAGATACCTTTCCCTTTGTGTAGCTCAACCTTACATGTGCTTCTATTTAGTTTATTTTAGTACGATGGCCCTAAAACTGGTCGAAGCACTATCCTGTGACCGATCAATAGGTTAATAGGTTTTAAAAAAAAATCCCATTACGGAAGGTGTTAAATAGAAAAACCGGCCAAGTGCGAGTCGGACTCGCACACGAAGGGTTCCGTACCATCTGTATACATAAATATGAAAGAGACTATGTATGTTACCTCATCAAATGACAGGATTTTTTGGATGAAAATCATGTCTGTTATATGGGAGCCCCCCTTAAATATTCATTTTGTTCTGTTTTTAAATTTCAACTGTCTAACTATCACGGTTTATGAGATACAGCTTGGTGACAGACGGACGGACGGACAGCGAAGTCTTAGTAATAGGGTTCCGTTTTACCTTTGGGTACGGAACCCTAAAAAGAAGGGAAGAAAAACGAATGGAAATGTCTTTTTATTATAAACGACGAAATGACAGGAGGAACAGATTGACAGCTTCAGGGCTGGTAGCGTCGTGGTGACATCGCGCTGACAGTTTTTCCGCCCACCTCGTCCATCTCTTGCGACGAAATAAGAATAAGTCTAAGGGTCGCTCCGCCCACCGTGTCCGTCTTCCTTTTTGGTTGTCGATTATAAGTATTCTTAACTTGGAGATTGCTCTTTTTATAGTCGAAGATTGAGTCTGCACTGTTGCAACCCGAACTACATACATAGGTCGTCGTCTCCCGAGTGGACGTCAACGATACGACCCAATGGCCACTGAGATACTGATCCCAAACCGCTCAGCATGGGAAAACAGTGATCCCCTGCTAAATGTCAAAGGCCTCAGGTGGTACACGGATGGCTCCGAGATGGTTTCTGGCGTTGGCGCCGGCATCTTTGGACCAAAATGCAATTTCTCGAAGGCCCTGGGAATAAGCCCCAGCATATTCCAAGCAGAGCTGCATGCCATTCCAACATGCGTCAATCTAAATCTCGAGACTGGCATCAGAGGAGTAACCATCAACATACTCTCTCATACAGCCAAGCCACGCAGCGCTTAAAGCGTTGGTTTCGTACAGCACGAACTCAAAAACCGTCAAGGAATGCCATGACGCTTTACAAGACCTCGCCAAAAGAAACAATGTTAAACTTTGGTGGGTGCCAGGCCATAAAGGTATCAAGGGCAATGAAATTGCCGACCAACTTGCCAGGAAGAATTCCAGAGACAAATATATAGGTCCGGAACCATTCTGCGCAATTCCCGCGTCTAGGATAAATTACTTCTTCGACAAGTGGGAAAAATTGCAACACATGTCCTTTTGGATCAGCGTTCGGGGACTCCGTCAATCTAAACGACTTATACGACCCCTGAACAAGCACCCTATTGACATACTCAAACTCAATAGGATGGTTATCAGAAGACTAGTCAGCTATCTAACGGGACACTGCGGGCTGAGATATCATTTAAGCAAAATTAGCCTCTCGTCTGAAACTGAGTGTCGGCTCTGTCTTGAGGACGATGAGACGGCAGAACACATACGATGTGAGTGTGCTGCTCTCTGCCATTTTAGGAAGCGTATCCTTCTCAGTGAAGTTATGACTCCTGAGGGGATCATCCTGGCTCTTACGAGAAGCATTCTCAACTTCATTATAGAGGTCGAGAGGTTACTCGGTAATTGGCTAGCAGGCACAATAGATCTGCAAAGGTAGCAGTGCTAGTAATAGTAGCACTAGCCCCTATGTAAACAAAAAAAAAAAAATGGCCACTGAAGGGGTGGAGCGCGTTCATCTCGTAAGAGAACAAGATCGCCAACTTGAAGATTTTCCTTAGTTTGCTGCCATTTGTTTCTAAATTAAAGTTCATGCAGGTACTCACAGCTCCACCGTTTCCAAAAATCTTGCCGAATTCGTTGTAGCTGTTTCCACTTAGTGAGTCTGTTGGTTTTAACGTCCAGAAAGTTTGGCTCTGGAACGGCAGTGATGGGACCACCCACCAAGAAATGACCAGGGGGTGAGAGCGACTAGGTCAGTAAGATCATCGGATAAAGCCGACAGAGGCCTCGAGTTCAGAACGGCTTCGACTTGATTTAGCACTGTAAATAACTCCTCAAACGTTAACACAGCTTCACCAATGGTCCACTTCAGATGGTGTTTCATGCTCTTGATCCCGGCCTCCCAAAGACGTCCAAAATGGGGAGACCCCGGAGGAATGAAGTGCCATGATACTCCATGGCAAGCGACCGATCGAGCACCTTCTTTTAACTGTTGCCGATAGGCTTCAGCATCTTGTTTGAGTACCTTATTTGCTCCGATGAAAGTCGTTGCACAGTCGCTATAGATGTCAGAGCTATAGCCTCGCTGTGCGAAGAAACGTCGTAACGCTGCGAGGAAGGCATCGGTACTCATGTCGCTTACGAGTTCGAGGTGTATCGCTCTTGTGCTGAGGCAAACAAAAAGAGCGACATACATAGCCTTTGTGACCACAAGTTCCTCTTCCTTTAGATGTACGAGTCTTATATGGGCCGCCGTAGTCGAGACCGCAGTATTGGAACGCAGGTGCGGCTGTACAACGATGGGTGGGAAAGCTTCCCATAATTTGATTTACAACGGTCCCTCTTTGGCGAAAGTATGTTATGCAGCCATGAATGAACTTCCGAATTGAAGAACGAGCATCGACCACCCAATAACGTTTCCGGAGATAGTGGAGCGTGGCTTGGGTACCAGTATGCAGCGTAGATTCATGTGCTTGGTCAATGAGCAGTGTACACAACCGGTTCGTCTTTTGTTTCGGCTTATAGCATTCACTCATCGCTTCGAGACCTTGGATATGGTTATCTAGAAAGACCCTCAAGTCGGAGTATGTGGGGACATAGTTTGTGTCTGTTAGGGACAGTTCCCAGTTTTTCAGGGTAGCTGCAGCTAAGCGCTCGGTAATGATGAAAATTAACCAATCGTCCCAGTCGGCAGTAGGGCGCCCCAATACGAATATATTCCGAATATAGGCGGCCTACTCTCACGGGTAGTCAGCTCAGTTCTACGCTGCTCCAATTTGGGCGGAAACCCTTGCAGTAAAAGGACTAAAGCGGAAATTGGATTCAGTCTATCGACTGTGCGCAATAAGAGTAATCTGCGGGTTCAGGACCATATCAGATGATGCAGCATTCGTGATAGGAGGAATGCTACCCATCGATATATGTATTGGCAGACGAGCTCAAAAGGGTATACCGCAGGCGAACACCAGACCGGCAACAGACCAGGCTTATAAAAGCAGAAGAACGGACAGAATCCATGGCAATGTGGCAAGTCAGATGGGACACTTCCACAAAAGGAATATGGACGCACAGACTCATTCCTGTCATCG
This sequence comes from Eumerus sabulonum, assembly GCA_951905685.1. Lineage (NCBI taxonomy): Eukaryota > Metazoa > Arthropoda > Insecta > Diptera > Syrphidae > Eumerus > Eumerus sabulonum. The sequence goes on from OX645060.1 coordinate 17,967,768, forward strand.
AAACTTGGACATCAAGACCGGCAGGAGACTGCAATTATCATCTTTCGCAGTTTTTGCCTGGATATGGTGGCTATCGAAAGTATCTGCATAGATTTGGATACGATAGCCCACCTTTTTGTCCACAATGCCCAAATTCCGAGGAGGACGCAGAACATACAGTTTCCTATTGCAGCCGCTTTATGCAGGACAGGCAAAGGCTAAATGTACCAAGTCCTGAAAACTTGGTCCCCTATATGATGAACTCGGTGGAAAATTGGAATCAAACATCCTCGTACATTGCATCAGTACAAACAAAGCTGCGGCAAGCCGCAGCTGAAAGAAGTACCCAAGAGGCTTCTACTCGAGATACAGAAGTAATACCTAACGGCAGTCCCGCGGGGAGAGTGGTTGAAGTCTGCAGAGGTGTGGTTTAGTACGTAGGCGCGTGGAAAAAGGAGAATAATATCCCGCGAATCGTGCATGCTGGCAACACGGGTTACCAGTATTTTTAGAAGATTCCACATCCTTGGGCGCAACCAAAAAAAGTGGGGCAGATTGAACTGATATTCCGGTGGTCGGGCATGCTCTTATCTTCCCAAATTCTACAGAGGATCTGATGCATGCTCCCTACCAGAACATCGCTCCGATACTGGGCGGGAGGACTACTTCAGCAGCTGGAGTTGGAATTTCCTTAGACCTTAGGAGAGAGCGACCCATCAGGAGGAGGTTCGACATTGGGCGCCTGAGCACACCGGAGGTTGCCAGAGTCTACAGGGAGCAGCTGAGCGAAAGACTCTACGGTATGCCTACGTCGAACACAAATGCCAATAATATGTGGCTGCATTGCCGCTCAGCCATTCAGGAAGTAGCCGAAAACACCTTAGGATACCTACCACACCCCCGACAAGAAACCCGTGGTATGATGGCGAGTGTGAGCAGAAAAAGGCAGCAACCGACGAGGCGTACCAAAAGGCGCTGCAGAGGAAAACCAGGGCAGCGCGAGAAGAGTACCGAGCCAGAAGAAGGGAGGAGAAGAAACTTCTGCGACAAAAGAAAAGAATCTTCGCAGCCTCCCAGCTCAAGGATATCGAGGAGTCTAGGGATAAGCATAAAACACGAGCATTTTACAAGAAAGCCAAAGGCCTTGCTGGAGGCTTCAAAAAGGGCACCCAGGCACTTCGAAACTGCGAGGGTAATCTTGTCACCGACCCGCAGGGAATAGTGGATGTATTTAAGCAGCATTTCCAGCAGCTGCTTAACGAGCATGACCAAGAGAGAGTGGTAGGGACCGAGGAAATCCCAACTCCAGCCGCTGAAGTAGTCCTCCCACCCAGCACCGAAGAAGTCGACACAGCTATTCAGAAGCTGAAGAATAACAAGGCCGCAGGCTCACATTGCTTGCCATGAGAGCTCTTCAATACTGTCGGCGATGTTCTGGTAGCGAGCATGCACCAGATCATCTGCAGAATTTGGGAAGATGAAAGCATGCCCGACGAATGGAATAAAAGGCGATCCTACCTCTTGCAAGAAGATCCTGTCCAGCGTATTGTGTGAACGTCCAAAGCCATTTTGCACCTCACTAATCGGCAGCTACCTGTGCGGCTTCCGGCCCGGCAAAACGACTATAGACCAACATTTTACACTTCGACAAATCCTGGAAAAGACCACCGAGTTTCGAATCGATGCATCTTTTCATCGATTTCAAAGCCGCGAACTGATCCAGTTGTGTCGCGCCACGCTAAAAAATACGCGATGAGCCGTGCAACTCGGTTCTAGGATTTCGGAACCGTTTGAAACATGCACCGGATTTCGGCAAGGAGATGCGCTGTCATATGACTTCTTCAACCTGGTGGTGGAGCAGATAGTGCGACGGGCTTGACGTCTTTTACAAGTCCATCTAGCTGCTAGCATTGTGGAAGCATTCACTGCGATTGAAGAACAGGCGAAACGAGTTGGTCTTAAGGTCAATGAGGACAAAACGTAGTGACAGCTACAATTTCGAGGTAGTTAAGGAGTTTGTCTACCTCGGGGCAAACGTAAATTCCACAAATGACTCCACAGTGGAGATCCGGCGTAGAATCGCCCTTGGCAACCGTTGCTACTTCGGCTTGTCCAAACAACTGGGGTCAAAACTCCTCACTCGAAAGACCAAAGTCATGCTTTACAAAACGCTCATTCTGCCAGTCTTGCTGTACGGAGCCGAAAGCTGGACGATAAGCAGGACAGCGGAGCTGATTTTGGGTTCTTTCGAAAGAAAAATTCTGCGCCGGATATTTGGTCCTGTCTGTGAGGAAGGTGAATGGAGAAGAAGACACAACCGCGAACTCTACGAGCTGTACCAAGATGTGGATGTAGTCCGGAAGGCAAGGATCCGTCGACTACACTGGCTGGGCCACATCGAGCGCATGGACATCAACGCTCCAGCTAAGAGGGTCTTCGACTACGAGCCTCCTGGTTCGAGAAGAAGAGGAAGTCCGAACCTCCGGTATAAAGACCAAGTAATCGGGGATGTAAGACATCTTGGTCTTGACAACTGGAAGCAGCGTGCCCGGGACCGTCAAGGATGGAAGGCAGCTATGGCTCAGGCTCAGATCCTCCATGGATCGCTGGCCTGATAAGTAAGTAAGTTAGGAGAGAGCAAATTCTCTTATACTGACTTAATAAGGGTTTCGACGCCAATAACCTTATGTATCCGTCCACCTTTTAGAGTGATGTAGGAAAAGGTGACAAGAGACAAATGTAAAGGCGAACTATGAGTACGTACCTCTTCAAACGCAATATAGACGACATAGCACACCACCTAATATACAGTCAGCGTGCACTAAGATGTGTTACATGCAAATGAACTCAAATCACGCGCCTACATCGACGGCGTTATTCAACCTCCCGTGACCTAGAAAAACCCAGTCGAGTGACGTTAAATTTACATCGAAAACCAAATGCGAGAATGCAAAGGAAAGGAGAGACAAAAGCAAACTTAATAACAAAAAGAAGAAAACAAAACCGGTAATCGTCGTTTGCATTAGATAACAAGCTCCAGACAATTCGTCGCCGGTTTGTCCTTTCCCATCTCTCCCGTCACCATCACTATCAACAACAACAACAACACCAATTTCACATGAAGAGGAGGCGCACTTTGATGATAACACAACAAAGCAATCTGGGGCAGTAGCACTAGCTTAAATGTCAATAAAAAAAAGAAAAAGAAAATAAAGTCATGAGCAGAAGAACATAAAAAGCAAATGAAAATCAAAGGCAAAGGAAGGCAACGAAGACAGCAGAGAAAAAAACAACAACAAATGTTAAATCGCGCAGACAAGGGTTAATGACCCTAGAAGTATCCCACATACAAGAGAGAAAATCTATAGGGAAATGTGGATCACGACGTATTAGTAATGTCTGATGATGGGGACGACGATGGGCGAACGAGGAAATCGACGTGATGACGACACAACATAGAATAGGCCGCGGACCGAGTCTGACGACGACAAAGCCAGCTGATATGTATCATAGCGATAAAACCAAAGTACCATATGACTACTATCGGTTACGAGTGCTCAAGTTCCTTTTCCGACCTTCCCCACCTTCGACAGCGCCACCGTCATCAACATCATCCGCATTGCTCATTGTGTATTTATATCTTTGCTGCTGTTGTTTTGCTATTGCATGCCATACCCACCTCGTTGCTGTTGGCCCCTGCTTCCAATAGTCGTCGTATCAACATTTAGTATCTGTGGCAGGGCCAGTTCACAGTACGACGTGTACCACACACCGAAGTGAAACTTACATAAATGGGTCGTTGTTTTGTACTAAAAATCCCCTACCACTTACTACTCGACATCGACCAAGGCAGGCACTACTCGTTGGTGGCATACTATACTCGCCGTACTCCAGTACCACCACCACCATACTACTATGTGCCACTTTTCTGTATGTCGACGACCGACCCAGCCCACATCAACCATGTCGCTGTTCTACTACTATACTGCTCGGTTGGTTGTTGTTCGTCGTCATCGTCGTCGTTCTAAACATACAAAAATCTCTCATTCATCAAAATGGGTCAATGTCAAGGCCGTTTTCGGTATTCAGTTTTCCGTTTCCCGGTTCCATCGGCTCCTCGTGCGTCATCTGCCATCGCCACCGACTGGTGCTGGCATAACTAGCGGATGGTTCCGGCATTGTTGCTGTTGTTGTTATTGATATCAGTTTGTTGATTTTTTTTTTCCCTTATTCATTCACACTCCAGAGGGGCTCGACTGGAGAGAAGATGTAAAATCGGAAGAATGTTACGTAAACACTACAGCCAGACAATGATGACGACGACGACTACGTGCATACATAATAACGCCACCGATACATGTCGTATATGGTATTAGTACGCGTACTACTGCCGACAGGCGGCTGTTATTGCTAGTATCTTCGCAGCTGACTCGCCACCACATTCCTTTTCCCTGCTTTGCTGCGTTGTCGTTGCCGTCATTACCAACGTCATGCCATCGGCATCAGTATCATCTACGATAAATTGTAAACATCAAGAAGTGAAGCAACGACGATGGGTGGCTTATACAATTCAGAATAGGGACGACACAAATGCTGCACAAATCTATGCGTCGACAATGGCCACTATGTTTACGATGATGCCACACTCACTAACAACCTGTATAGAGAGCAGAATGTTTGGCTATGCAAACGACCGGCACCGACTTCCGTTTATATGGATGTACTACGTGATACTACTGCGTCGGCAAATCACATCGAGACTTGAAAGGGCCAATCGTGGGTAACAGACTCGCCTCGAGACGTCCAAACACAATTATTCTGTCTACACTCGCATATACTACATACTTGATCGTTGAAACACAGCGATGCCGGTATGTACGAGTATTGTATTCAATGTCGACCTAGCCGTTGATTAACTCTCAATTTCGCCAAGGCTAGTTCAGTCAACTAGTACATAGTAGCCACCAAGCGAGACCCAATAGCAGTTGTAGTACACACAGTGGCATTTCAATAGAACTTGATTTCAGGCAATGCAGAAATATGCATTAAGCCATTACTAGAAGCAGCAAGGCAATAGCAACACACACTCTAAAACTACCTCCTTCCGACTCTTCCGAGTGAGCCCGCACTGAACGTGGTGAAAAGCGCCCAGAATCGAGTCCCTGTTATGTCAATGGGCGCACGTTTTGCCATAAATTGCAACACCCCGCACAGGATGTCGGGTAGTTCGTTCCTTAACGAATGGAGGGTCTAACAAATAAACAACTTTGCGAACTGAAGGATATGGTGAAACGAGTTTCCTTCGTGATTCTAATTAATCGGCACTGTTGCACAATGCATTCACCATGACCACCACCATAATCATTCGCATCGATTCAAAACAAACACCGTAGCCGGGTGAGAAAGTCCAGTCCATCATCAATGGTCTGGTATTCAAGCCGTAGGAATTGTGCTGTGGCATCAATGGATTCTCACACGAACACGTGACTACGTGAAGTACATTATCATCATTGTGGTTGGGAGTGTGCCTTGTTGGTTTCCGTCTCTCAGTTTGGTGTGCAGAATGAATGAAAGGAGGAATAACCCTAATTAAGTTGCGCGGAATGACCGGTAACCGGTAAGTGTCCATTGCGTTGATGATTAGCTGCTCGTTTTATGGACAAGTGAAATGAGATCAATTCGTCCTCGAAATTATAGGGGAAACAAGGTCAGGACAATAACCTGGGAGGATGCTCAGATTAAGATGAATTTACATCTAAAAGCGACAAAAGGTGCGAGTATTATTACAACTAGGCCATGCTACGACATCTCACTTCTTCTATCACAATCACTGCGAATTCTAGACTTCTTCTTCTTCTTTTGGCGCTACAGTTCATGGCGAACCTGAGCCTCCTTCAAAAAACCTCTCCAACTGGCACGGTCTTTCGCCAGCATTCTCCAGTGCCGCACGCCTAGTTGTTTAAGGTCCTCTTCCAATTGGCCGTCCTCGACAGCGTCGCCCCTCGGGGTTGGATTCATAGACCTTCCGGGCCGGAGCTGTGTTTTCCATACGCTCAACATGACCTAGCCATCTTAGGCGTTGGATCCGAAGACGCCGTGCTATGTTCATGTCGCTGTACAGCCCGTATAGTTCACTGTTAAGTCATCTCCTCCACTCCCCATTTATGCAGGTCGGACCGAAAATCGCACGCAACATTTTTCTCTCAAAACGACCAAGGGTCTCCTCATCCGCTTTCAATAAGGTCCATGTCTCTGCGCCATAGAGCAGGAACGGGATGATAAGGGTCTTGTATAGGCTCACCTTGGTTTTTCGAGAGAGGGCTCTGCTTTTCAATTGCCTCCCGAGCCCAAAGAAACAGCGGTTGGCAAGAGTTATTCTGCGTTTGATTTCGGCACTGATGTCGTTTCTGCATGTCACCGCGGAGCCTAGGTAGACGAAGTCCTTGACTACCTCGAAATTATACCTGCCAATATGTACACCCTGGCCAAGACGCCGGTGGTTCGTGTCCGTTTTCGTTTTGCCCTCATTTACCGCCAGTCCCATTTTAGCCGCTTTCGTCTCAATGCTCGTAAAGGCCTCAATGACATCTCGCTGACTTCGTCCAATTATGTCAATGTCATCGGCATATGCGAGCAGTTGTATGGACTTGAAAAAGATGGTGCCCCTCGTATTGACCAGTGAGTTTTGCACTATCCTTTCAAGGACGATGTTGAAAAGTCACACGATAGCGTGTCGCCCTGTCTAAAACCTTTTTTGACATAAAAGGTATCGGTTAAGTCGCTTTCGACCCTGATGGAGCAGCGAGAGTTCTCCAAAACCATCCTGCACAATCTGATGAGTTTGGCAGGGATGTCAAAACTAGACATGGTGTTGTATAGCTCGTCTCTATTGATACTATCGTATGCAGCCTTAAAGTCGACAAACAGGTGGTGGGTGTCGATCTGGAACTTGTTTGTTTTTTCCAGGATCTGACGCAGTGTGAATAATTGATCTATAGTGGACTTCCCGGGCCTGAAACTACACTGATATGGACCAATCAGTATAGTAACGAACAGTTTCAAGCGTTCACACAGAACAGCAGAGGGGTTTTTGCAGGCGATGTTAAGGAGGCTTATTCCTCTGTAGTTGGCGCAGTCATAGGGGTCTCCTTTCTTGTGGATCGGGCAAACGATACTAAGATTCCATTCATCGGGCATGCATTCCTCTGACCATATCTTACGGATGAGCTGGTGCATACTGTCAACCAGGTGATCCCCAGCTGCCTTAAAGAGCTCGGCGGATAGTCCGTCTACTCCAGCAGCTTTGTTGGACTTAAGCTTAGAAAAAGCATTCCTATCTTCGTCCAGGTCAGGGGGACGGAATTCTCTGCTATCATCGTCCGTTGTGAAGGGATTCTGCCTGACAGCGAGATCTGTTCCGTCATCGCCGTTATACAGTCTGCAGAAGTAGTCTGTCCAGATTCTTAGTACCGACTGTGAATCCACTACTAGGTTTCCATTCTAGACTTAACCGTAAGCAAATCGAGTGCATAGTATGCAAGCGCGATTGCTTGCACTAAATCCTGAATGGTACGCGGTTGAATGAAAGGAAATATCATAAGAACGTATTCTCTCACTGGAAATGCTCAACAGGGAGTGGCACGTGGATATCGCTGTTGTACAGTATGGCAACAATCATTAATAAAAAATATGTTGACAGACCTACATACATACCCCTGGAATCAAGACAAGCGGCCGATCGTTCGAAAAATCCCTGGTTGCCGAAAACTAGTATAAGCCAGAACCGGAACCGCCTGGTTATTAATTGTGTCATGGTCTATGGAGTATGATATTGCTCCGGACTTTCCCTCTTATAATACAAAGAAACCACTATTCTGTCGTGAGCTTGAATATTGACGTCGTCGTCACAACGACTTGTAAATTTACTCCTTTGTCCTTGCGATGAACTTGTACATATTGCAACCATAGTCTCAGTATTCTCAGCATTACATAAAGGCCAACTTCGTAAACCGTCTCAGGGTGAAACCAAACTCATGCAATTTCTTCAACTAGAGACCATACATAGTGCGCTTTCGTGACTTTTTCAATTTGGTTCCGGAGCAGATAGTTCGGCAGGCATGTGTTAACACGAAAGGCACTATCTTCTACGAGGCCGTCCAGCTGCTGGGATACACAGATGACACTGACATCATCGTACGGTCTTAGCGTGCCGTTGTAGAAGCTTTCAGGGCGACTGAACAACAGGCGAAACGAGTTGGTTAAAGCTACCTAAGGAGGATAAGACAAAACACATGGTGTAAAGGAAGAACCGATTTGTCGCCCACCATCTGGGACAAAACATAACGATCGGCAGCTGTAATTTAGGGGTAGTTAAGGAGTTTATATACTTAGGCGCAAAAGTAAACCCTACAAACGACACCACAGTACAGATCCGTCATAGAATCGCCCTCTGGAAACCGCTGCTACTTCGGTTTGTGCAAACAATTTGGGTCAAAACTCCTCACTCGAAGCACCAAAGTCATGATCTGCAAACTCTTATACTGCAAGTCTTGCTATACGAAGCCGAAAGCTGGAAGATAAGCAGGACATAGAATCGCCTTTGGAAGCCGCTGCTACTTCGGTTTGTCCAAACGATTTGGGTCAAAACTCCCCACTCGAAGAACCAAAAGTCATGACCTACAAACTCTTATCCTGCTAGTCTTGCCATACGAAAGCCGAAAGCTGGACAATAAGCAGGACATAGAATCGCCTTTGGAAACAGTTGCTACTTCGGTTTGTTCCAACAACTTGGGTCGAAATTCCTCCCCCGAAGAACCAAAGTCATGCTCTCCAAAATTCTTATACTGCCAGTCTTGCCATACGAAGCCGGAAGGCGGAACTGATTTTGGATTATCTGAAAGAAAAATCCTGTGGGGAAGGCGAATAGAGGAGAAGACATAACCGCGAACTTTACGAGCTGTACAAAGATGTGAATATAGTTCGAAAGGCACAGATCTGACCAGACTGGCATCAACACCAACGCTTCGGTTAAGAGTGCTCGAATCCGAGCCTCCTGTTTCGAGAAGGAGAGGAAGACCGAACCTCCGGTATAAAGATCAAGTCACAACAGATGCAAGACAATTTGGTCCTGACAACTGGAAACAGCGTTTCCGGAACCCGGGTTAAGAACGCAAGGCCGTTATACATAGCTCAGGCTCAGGTCCTCCATGGATCGCTGGCCTGATAAGTAAGTAAGAGACGAGTAAACCCTACAAGATCTTCTTTGCCATGCTGTGGGAACACTGATATGTGGGAACAATTAGTTAACATTCGTGCGTCAATGAAACACAAGATTTGTCGAAGACATCCCCACTCTCCGTGAAAATCTGTAGAACCGGAAGCAGCCAACTCCGAGTATCGTACAAGAACTCGGCCTTTCGTAGACATCAACTTGGCAAAATTTTGCATAAGAAATGAGTCTACATCCGTACAAAATTCAAGTGATCCAGAAGACAACGACATGTGTCCACTGACTGGAATCAGGAGCACTTGAAGGCGGATCCCGACTTAAGTAAAAAACGAAATCACCAACTACGAGGCCCATTTTTAGATGAACCGGCACCATCAACAAGTAAAATTTGGAGCAATGCCAACCCAAATATGGTCCACCAAGTGGTAATGCATTCGCAAGAAAGTCAGTTTGGTGTGGATTGTAGTTGCTGGCGGCATCATCGTTCCATATTTTGTCGAAGACGTCCATGGCATTGCATTATCTTCGACGGAAAAAGCAACCTGACGGCGATAACCAATTTATTTTTGTTCCAAATTGGATATGGACATGTGATTTCAATGGAACGGCATTACGTTCCACCGATCTGACGCCACAATGGACATTCTGTACGAACGATTTGTTGTTTCAGAGTTTTCGTTGATGAAGTTGCGGACAAAAACTGTGGCTGTGGCTGGAAGAAAGTGGTCGAAGCTGGACGTTTGGATTTCGTTCTTATCGAGCAAACCGCGGAGCCCGCATGACGCATTCGATAACTCTACAAAGGTATGCAAGTTGGAACATACTGGAAACATACTGAAGACTGGAAAGTCGTCTTTTTTGGACGCTTACATGAGTGCATAGAGACACCTTGATCTTGTGATGCGGAGAGGCGCTGAAGGTTGAGAACATGAGCCCTGAGTATATCTGAGTGTTAAATGAAACCAGAAGCTCAAATCTATGTACCTAGCCTTAATAGATAAAGTAACAAAAGTACAACCACACCGTGATTATCATCAATGCCAGAGTGGAAGAAAGCGGCTGAGTTTTGAATTAAAACAACTGAGTAGGTACCACCTCACATGACCTAGCCCACCGATCGCTGTTGACGTCACAAACCGAGTCACAGCCCAAATTCCATTCACATAGTAGCTATCGAGTCCAGACAACATACATAGTTGTCTGGGTCGTCAACGTTGTTGTGAAAAATTTCAGTTTTACTTTTGCCTATCGTAGCACCGTCATTATCTATGTACGCCCTCCTCTCTCACGTTGTTTGTTTAGACGAAAGCCAGCCGTAGACGATAGAGAAACATGGAAAACAAGATAGACCTCGACAGTGATGACTACTTGCAGCAACTATGTATATACATACTATAGGTTATGCACTAAATCCGAAACTGTGTCTCTAGGTACGTAGTACACAATGGCACGATTGGCAAGCAGCACTTCATAGGCGCATTTACTCTCGTTTATGTTAGGTTCTTTCTGATAGGTTCTGGGATGGCCAACGACGATGTGAAGAAGTAGGAGGAGTAGCCGACCGACTGGTCTGGTAACGTACTCAAGTGTACACTCATGTCATCGAATAACATAATACTATTTATAGTAAACGATGCACGGCGATAAGCAGCAAACAGCAAGAACAACAAGTCATCAATACGCAACACGAATTACCATCAAGCATCGCCCGAGCGACGACGCACGAAGAATTGCTGCTCCAATTTTAGAGAAGCACTCGTTTATTATGTTCTCTAATGCCATGCTATGGTATACGGCTGGCATCAACCACTAGCTAAGCACTACTCTCTCGGTTGTGTCCAAATCACGAGGATCGATGTAGTGTATGATGGTGCTTCTGCATCCACTTATTCGTAACAACCTGTTTGTTATTGTTCGTATCGCATCGTATCGTCTTCATCACCACCACCAGCATTATAATTGCGCGCATAGGCATTTAATAGTAGACGACGACGATGGGTCGTCGCACGAGGCAGGCAGCAAATTTGGTAAATGGAACCCGAGAATTCATGTGAAAACGCAACGGGAAGCTTTGACATCAGTGGCAACGACGACGACTATGGTGATGACTTTGTGAATGTTGCCCGGCTTCCTCGGTCGTCACTTCTACCATGCTATACACTATGCACAACTGGTCGTTTAGGTCGATTGTCTGTGACTGGCCTGTTGGCTGATATGCCTCCAACATACAACGACCACCACCATTAACAAGAACCCGCTTGAAACCACCTGACGCCCACCCTAGCACCGTCTACTGATTTGAATCTAGTTCAGAATGCGGCTCTCGAACGAAAGGTAAATCGAATAGTACTACTACACACTATATACCCCCCCACTGTGTGTTCTGACGTCTCCTATTCAGTTGCATCATGATTATCAACACACAAGAGTAGCAGCAGCAGTAGTTATTGAACGGCCACTACTAGACTATGCGTTGAGTAGATGCATAGCATAAGCTTCAAAGAAGACATTAGGTGTAGGCCGAATACTGCTACTGCTGCGAAAAGTCAAACAGAACAACATTCACTTTGGTGGGCTTGCCGACTGGCTGGCTGGCTGGTTGGTTCGGATGCCATCTCCGGTGACTGGTGACTCTGGACCGGTGGCGCTATGATTTCATTCAGCTTTAGAGAGTTTGTTTTGACTTTCGGATTCGTTACTCTCTATTCTTGTGTTGTTCGTTCTACATCATCGTCTTCTTGTCGACCGGCAGAAGGACGACGACGCACTCCCCCATATAACAGCAATTGAATAAATGAATGAATATTGTTTCGAGTTTTACTTTCATTCCATCTTCTCACTTTTAATGCAGATACATAACTACATATTCCATAGATCTCCCTCGTCTGGGCTTTTAGCTTTTTTTATTTTCTGTGCTATACTCGTTTCCGCATTCCGATACGTTGACGTTGCAATAAACCTCTGATGCGTCCGTTCTACTCCAGAAAATGAAAACAGGGTGGTAGAGACGAAAGAGAATCTGTTGGTAAACACAAAGCAGCTGATTGAATAGCTTCTCCAGGCAGGTATCCGATGGCGAATGGATTTGATGTATACAAGTTAATTGGTTCGAATTGACTTTCCATCGGGGGGTTCGAAAGCAGAAGTAAACAGATTTACAAGCTGTGATTGGAAAGAGAGAGAGAGAGATTGCTTGTTTGTGTAACTTGTACAATCTGGCGGAAGACCTGGAAAACAGTTTTAAGCGATGTGGTTTGGTGTAAACAAGGCATTCCCATGGAGGGTGTTTGCTTTCTAGGGTTATAACGATGTCGACAAAGCACTGAGTCAGGAGGGAGTTAAACAAGTAGCTGACCATGCCTATATAAGGGCACAATGGACTCAACGTAGTCTACGTGAGCCTTGACTTTTCGTCAATAGGGCACACATGTATGTATGTCTGTACCTATGCCTATATAAGGGGTGGGCCATCTAGTGGTTTTTATCTAGTGGGAGCGAGCAAAGAGCAAAGAAGTTGATCGCGTTTAACTTGGCAAACGCCAGCTTCGATCTCTGTCCCTGTTAAATCCAAGTTGACACACAGCCTCCGCGTGACCCCCCTGGATAGCTACCCTGGCACCCGCCAGGTAGTGAACCAATGTGTGCAGCGACCCGAACCCTTGTTCCTGGGGAAAGAGGAACCTGGCCCTCCGGGTTGGGGGTTGCGCTTAGGGCTAACATCCCCATCACGTAAAACAAAAATTTGTTCAGAAACGACCCTCGCGAACGTCAAAAAGGAAACGAATTTCGGATCTGCGCCTGGAACGTTAGGGTCCCTCGACAGACCAGGTGCAGCCGAAAAACTGGTCAACTCTTTGGACTGCTATAAGGCAGACATTACCGCGCTTACCGCGGTAAGACATTACCGTCTTAAGCTTCTAGTATGTAAGCGAACCTCGTCTGAAACTGAGTGTCGGCTCTGTCTTGAGGACGAGGAGACGACAGAACACATACTGTGTGAGTGTGCTGCTCTCTTCCATCTTAGGAAGCGTATCCTTCTCAGTAAAGTTATAACTCCTGAGGGGATCACCCTGGCACCTATGAGAAGCATTCTCAACTTCATTATAGAAGTGGAGAGGCTACTCGGCTAAATCGACTAGCAGGCACAATAGATCTGCAAAGGTCGCAATGCCTTTTTGCTAATGGTAGCACTAGCCTCATAAGACAAAAAAAAAAAATGTAAGCGAACGCTTCATAACTATCCGCATCAAGGCCAATCTCGGCAATATAAGCTTATTATGTGTCCACGCCCCCACAAAGGAGAAAGATGACTGACATATAGACGACTTCTATGATCTCCTAGGCAGAACGTATGCGCAATGTCCCAGCTATGACACCAAAATCGTTCTAGATTTCAATGCGAAGCTGGGTAAGGAAGCTATCTTTGAACGGGTCATTGGAAGGCACAGCCTACACAACACCACGTCAGAAAACGGACTAAGGCTAGTGGACTTTATGGCGGGACATAATCTGGTAGTAGCAAGTACACGATTCCCACACCTCAACATCCATAAGGGGATCTCTTATGGTTTTTCGATCAATCGACAACCATCCAAATTGATCATATTGCGATCGACGGCAGACATTCCTCCAGCATCCTAGATGTCCGAACCTTTCGAGGAGCCAACGACTCGGATAATTACCTTATTGCCTCCAAGGTATGTATGTATGTATGTTGGCGTTACAGTCCATTAAGAACCATAAAGGCGAAGATAGTCAAAATGCCGCCGTAAGGCAGAGTGAACCATTCACAATGGACGAAGACGAAGGAGAATCCCGTCCAACCGACCTAGACGATGTTAATATAGCGATATCGAAACTTAAATCTTATAAAGCTGCTGGAGCAGACGAACTCGCCGCGGAACTGTTTAAAGCAACTGGCGATGAGCTGGTCAGGAACATGCACTAACTCATCTGCAAGATATGGTCGGAAGAATGCATACCCGATGAATGGAATCTCAGTATCGTTTACCCAATCCACAAGAAGGGAGACCCCTCTGATTGCGCCAACTATAGAGGAATAAGTCTCCTTAACATCGCCTACAAAATCTTCTCTGCCGTTTTGTGTGAAAGCCTGAAGCCTTTTGTAAATAAGCTGATAGGTCCTTATCAGTGCGGATTCAGGCCAGGGACGTCCACCATCGACCATCACACTACGGCAGATCCTGGAAAAACCAATGAATTTCAAATCGACACTCACCACCTTTGTCGACTTCAAAGCCGCATACGACAGCGTAATTAGAGACGAGCTATACAACGCTATGTCTACCATTGACATACCTGCTAAACTCATCAGACTATGTAGGATGACTTTGGAGAATGTACGCTGCTCCATCCGAATCGGTGAACACCTTACCGATAGTTTTGATGTCAAAAAAGGATTTAGGCAGGGCGATGCGCTGTCGTGTGATTTCTTCAACATCATATTAGAAATGATGGCAGAGGCCTATGCAGAAATCACTGGCCAATACAAGAGGCACAATCTATTTCAAATCCTCGCAACTCCTTACATACGCCGACGACATTGACATAATAGGCAGCGAGATTTCAATGAGGCGTTTGCGAGTATTGAGATGGAGGCGGCAAAAATTGGTTTGGCAGTTAAGGGCAAGACTAAATATCTGCTGTCATCGAAAAAGGACATTTCCAACCGACGTCTTGGACAGAACGTGCATATTGGCAGATATAAGTTTGAGGTAGTTAAGGACTTCATTTACTTCGGCTCAGCAGTGACCTGGAACAACGACACTAGTTTCGAAATCAAGCGCAGAATTACTCTTGCCAACCGCTGCTTCTTTGGGCTCAGGAGGCAATTGTGTAATAGAGCCCTCTCCCGAACGACAAAGTTGACTCTATATAAGACCCTTATCATCCCGGTCCTGTTGTACGGCGCAGAAGCATGGACTCTATCAAAAGCGGATGAGGAGGCCCTTGGTCGGTTCGAGAGAAAGATTTTGCGCGAGATTTTCGGGCCTATAAACGCAGACGGGGGATGGATGAGAAGATTCAACCACGAACTTTACGGGCTGTACAGCGACATGAGCCTAGTCAGGCGTCTACGGATTCAACGCCTAAGATGGCTGGGCCATGTAGAGCGAATGGACACCAGAGCTCCAGCCCGGAGAGTCTTTGAATCCAACCCCGAGGCACGATGGCGCACACAGGTGGAAGGGCGCCTCAGCCAACTGGGTGTGCGGCAAAGGAAAAGGCTAACAGGCTAGTTGGAGGGGCATGTTGGTTGAGGCCCAGGTTCGCCCAGAACTGTCGCGCCCATTAATTACTAATAAAGCCATAATACATGGAAAAAAATTAATTTTGTTAATTTTATGGCATTTTTAAAAAGAAACTTGTATTTGGCCCACCCTGTACAAACATATCTACGACCAAAAAAAGCCTAATGTTGTTCACCTATAGAATTGAACTTCTAATATAACAACTTGCATAACCATCACAGCTCTGCATTCTTTAAAGATCACACTCCTGGGTAATGCGACTTCATCTCATTATTGGACTACAATAACAACAGCTAGCTACCGTCCAACGGAAAGTACGCTAGATCCATTCTGTCGCTTAGAGGAAGGCGGCGTGCGAAATCCGTAGCCATTCCGACTGACTAATATCTCGATCAAAATATGACCACACATCCGCCGTCGATTTCCATTCGCCCAGTTAAAGTTAATTAACTTTTTTCCATTTTTTTCTCACTTCCCTTGCCTTTTTGACTTGTACAACGGTCACGTATGTGCTACAACAACGTTAAATGTAAATCTTTCGACTTTATAGCCTTAGACTAATGCTAATGGAAAAAATAGTAATTAAAAAGCAAGAAAAACAGAGGGAAAAACACGTTAAATAACGACGAAGCAGCAGCAAGTGATTCAGCGCAGATACCTGTTGTACGAGTCCACATTCAATGCGAGTGGAAAACGAGTCGCCGTCGGCAATTCCTATGCCAAAGGGAAATCCAATCCAAATGTGCAACGGCGATTATTTAGAAATTCGCATAAAATCGAATCGTACAGGTTGCTGCTGAGGCTGCTGTGAAATGCTTGTCGTAAACGCGATTGGGAAATCGTAAAATGATTATTGAGATAGGTCGAGAAATATCAACTTCATTTCAAGCAACCTGGGATGTTGTTGTTTATTTTTGTAGGTACATTACACAGGAGAGGGCATGGGCTCGGACATACAGGGTAAAGTTGTTGATTGCTCTCAACCTGGCGAGATGCCAGCAACGATCCCTGTTTAAATGCCCGGGTCAAGTTGACATACGGCCTCCTCGCGGCGCCCTCTGGATAGCCTCTTCAACAACCGTTGGGAGGTGAACAAACGTATGCATCGAAAAAAAAACCCGACCAGAATGGCGGTTGTGCGGCGGGGTAACAACCCGCCCACGTAAAAAAAAACTTAAAGTTATGAATGAGTAAGATGCTTCGGATACACGGACGGATACTCGACGACGACAACGCACGAAAAAGGAACACGATTTGTGAGTATGCTCCTGGAATGTCAGAACCCTGTACACTCCCGGAGCTGCTCATAAACTAGAAGGAATCCTCACGCAGTACAAGGCGGATATTACTAAGGTCCAGGAAATACGCTGGATAGGAAACGGTATGATTAGGAAGAAAAATTGCGACATTTATTACAGCTGTCACAAAAGGTTGCACTTACTGGGATGCGGACTTGTCGTGGGAAAGCGGTTAAGGTCGAAGGTCATCGACTTTAAACCTATAAGTGATCGCCCGGCTGTGATCCGCATCAGAGGCAGATTTTTTAACATCAGCCTTATATGTGCACACGCCCCTACCGACGAGGCTGAAGACCCTATCAAGGAGGACTTCTATGACCTCCTGGACAACGTCTACGGAGCTTGTCCGGAGTACGATGTAAAAATCGTTCTCGGGGACTTCAACGCCAAAATCGGTAAGGAAAACACCCTTAGCGGAGTGATCGGAAAGCACAGCCTCCACGATACAACAACAGATAAGGGCTTCCGACTCGCTGACTTTGCGACAGCTCGTAATGCGGTGATAAGTAGCACAAGATTCCCTCGCGAGCGAATCCACACAGCAACCTGGCGATCTCCGGACGGCCGAATCGCCAACCAAATCGACCATGTGCTCATTGACGCAAGGCACTCGTCAAACATCCTCGATGTGCGAACATTCAGAGGGGCAAATGTCGACTCTCACCACTTCCTCGTAGCAGCAAGATTCAGAGCTCGACTGTCCAATGTCAGAAAGCTGCACCAGCCCATCAGGAGGAGGTTCGACATTGGGCGCCTGAGCACACCGCAGGTTGCCAGGGTCTACAGGGAGCAGCTGAGCGAAAGACTCTACGGTATGCCTACGTCGAACACAAATGCCAATAATATGTGGCTGCATTGCCGCTCAGCCATTCAGGAAGTAGCCGAAACCACCTTAGGATACCTACCACCCCCGACAAGAAACCCGTGGTATGATGGCGAGTGTGAGCAGAAAAAGGCAGCAACCGACGAGGCATACTAAAAGGCGCTGCAGAGGGAAATCAGGGCAGCACAAGAAGAGTACCGAGTCAGAAGAAGGGAGGAGAAAAAACTACTGCGACAAAAGAAAATAATCTTCGCAGCCTCCCAGCTCAAGCATATCGAGGAGTCTAGGGAAAAGTATAAAACACGAGCATTTTACAATAAAGCCAAAGGCCTTGCAGGAGGCTTCAAAAAGGGCACCCAGGCTCTTCGAAACTGCGAGGGTAATCTTGTCACCGACCCGCAGGGAAGAGTGGATGTATTTAAGCAGCATTTCCAGCAGCAACTTAACGAGCATGACCAAGAGAGAGTGGTAGGGACCGAGGAAATCCCAACTCCAGCCGCTGAAGTAGTCCTCCCACCCAGCATCGAAGAAGTCGGCACAGCTATTCAGAAGCTAAAGAATAACAAGGCCGCAGGCTCAGATGGCTTGCCATCACAGCTCTTCAAGGCTGGCGGCGATGTTCTGGTAGATCATCTGCAGAATTTGGGAAGATGAAAGTATGCCCGACGACTGGAATACCAGCTCTATACATATACTCCATCCACAAAAAAGGCGATCCTACCTCTTGCAAGAACTATAGAGGTATATCCCTACTCAATGTTGCATACAAGATCCTGTCCAGCGTATTGTGTGAACGTCTAAAACCATTTTGCACCGCACTAATCGGCAGCTACCAGTGCGGCTTCCGGCCCGGCAAATCAACTATAGACCAAATTTTCACACTTCGACAAATCCTGGAGAAGACCAACAAGTTTCGAATCGATACACACCATCTTTTCATCGATTTCAAAGCCGCATACGACAGAATTCATCGTGAAGAACTGTTTGGGGCGATGGCCGAATTCGGGATCCCGGTAAAACTGATCCAGTTGTGTCGCGCCACGCTAAAAAGCATGCGATGCACCGTGCAACTCGGTTCTATGACCTCGGAACCATTCGAAACATGCACCGGGTTTCGGCAAGGAGATGCGCTGTCATGTGACTTCTTCAACCTGGTGCTGGAGCAGATAGTGCGACGGGCAGGCGTCAACAGGGAAGGCAGCTGCTAGGATACGCGGATGATATCGATATCATCGCGTGTTCTCGCCGTGGCATTGTAGAAGCATTCACGGCGATTGAAGAACAAACGAAACAAGTTGGTCATAAGGTCAATGAGGACAAGACGAAGTACATGCTGTCTTGCTAAAACCAATCCGTCGCTCACCACCTGGGACAAAATATAACAATTGACAGTTTAAGGAGATTGTCTACCTCGGGGCAAACGTAAATTCCACAAATGACACCACAATGGAGATCCGGCATAGAATCGCCCTTGGCAACCGCTGCTACTTCGGCTTGTCCAAACAACTGGGGTCAGAACTCCTCACTCGAAAGATCAAAGTAATGCTTTACCTAAGCATTACTTCCGAACCTCCGGTATAAAGACCAAGTAATCGCGGATGTAAGACATCTTGGTCTTGACAACTGGAAGCAGCGTGCCCGGGACCGTCAAGGATGGAAGGCAGCTATAGCTCAGGCTTAGATCCTCCATGGATCGCTGGCCTGATAAGTAAGTAAGTAAGTACATTACAAAGGAATTTAGTATTCTGGTTGAGTGGAAAATGGGCGTACATTTTGGGATCGATAAATTCAAGTTGTACATCTAATTTCATACAAAGTTGAACACCCTATTCTATAAAACCTAACTTTATACTCGAAAAAAAGACGCGAAATATATAGCCAGTCGTTTACTGAATAGAACACTTACGCATTTGAAGCCCAATAGATTCATTTCCTTTTATTTAGCATAATGTTGAACACTCTGTTTATGGATTTATGGCTCCATTTCGGAAAAGTCATTCCTACTACCTACACTTTCGTGCTATAACGTCCTTCTAAAAGTTTCAGTTTGGCAAAAAGTTCGTTTTATAATCCAGAAACAGCTCATTCAACAACTTGTGTCTTACTTACCCAAAACTAAAACCTCTAGATATAAAAGTTTGCTATAAAAATACATTTCCGCCTACTTGTGTCACACAAAAAAAAAATGATCTTAGAATCTCAGTTCGATTAGAACATTGTCGTTCGACTGATGACGTTGCCATTTCAATCTCAGGTTAATACCTATCCACATTTGCATTTCCAATGCTTTGCAAATGGGCGCATAGGAACGAGCTCAGGGTGAATTCCCAGAAAACGGCGGTCGTGCTATTCACCAAAACCTTCTGGGGAAGGTACAAAGATCGGCCAGCTTATAAGTATATAAGCGGAGCGATCAGATCAACCCCCACGGAGCCCTTAAACGTTCTACTACATACATCTTCCACCATTAAACCTTTTCAGCAAGCAAGTTGCTGCATGCGCGGCCCTAAGGATGAGGAGCATAAGAAAATGGCCCACATCACAAAAAGGCCACACAACCATTCTTAAAAACACTTCAAAAAACCCATGGACACAGACTATATCATCCCGCAGAAAGTGTTCACTAGGAACGTCGAAGTTGTCTTTCCATCCAGGGGGGAATGGGCTGAAGGGAAAGTTATACCAAAGGACTCGATCTCCCTCTATACTGATGGCTCTAAGATGGAGTCGGGTGTAGGCAGTGGGGTCTTCTTCAAGGTATTTAACCTCAACATATCATTCAGACTTCCAAATTACTGTAGTGTGTATCAGGCAGAAATAACAGAGATAACGGAGGCCCTGGCAAGGCTCAAGATCAATATAATATCCACAAAGGATATTATCATTTGCACGGAACTCGCAAAGTTAGGGTCAAGCACACTCAGCCTATCTACCCTCGGGTACCTAGAAACACCAATAAGTACGGTAAAGTACATGATAAAACTCCAAACCATTGAGGAGACGAACCTCCAATGGAATGAGAGCAATATCGACTTTATCACCAAACAATTGTGGCCAAGTTAAACTTAGGACGAACCAGGGACCTGGTGGCAACCAAAAGGGCAACCTTAAGTACTTTAGTGGGTGTCATTACAGGTCACTGCACCATTGGAAAACACGCCGCCAGAATGGGGCAACCCTACAATGACTTCTGTCGCGGCTGCATGGACGAGGAGGAGGAGGAATCAATACACCACCTCCTCTGCTCTTGTCCCTCTTTTGCAAATCGCAGGAAGATCTACCTCGGCGCGCCCTTCTTCGACAATCTAAGTGAGCTAGCAAACCAAAAAATAGCTCAATCCCACCGCTTTATTAGAAGCACCGGTTGGTTCCCAGGTAGCTTCGGCCTAAGTGTGGCTTATGCATACCACGTCCTAACCCTAACCCCAAGATCACCCTATAGCTCTACATCACGGTCGTTAGACCCATACTAATGTATGGAGTGATAGTCTGGTGGACTGCAATGGACAAGACAACATTCCACAAACAACTCGATAAGGTACAAAGGTTGGCGTGTATGTGCATTACCGGGGCCCTCAGATCCACCCCAACGGTTGCGCTTAACACGATACTCGACCTTACACCACTCGATATTTTCGGCAAGCAAATTGCCACACACACGGCCATTAGACTAAAAGCCAACTCGAAATGGACGAGCTATGTCACTGGCCACTCCTCCATCCTGAAAAACAGGACAACCATGGCAGTAAAATTGGACCTCACAGAACCCACCACTGTCTTGGAAAAAAAAACATCATGACTATTTACCCGGACAGACAAAACTGGACCCGCCATACTCAACTCCGCAGATACTGCGTAGACTTTTACACTGACGGGTCTAAAACCAAGGACGGGGTGGGTAGTGGAGTCTTCTGCAAACAACTTAAGCTGAACAAAGCTCTAAAATTACCAAATCACTGCAGCGTTTTCCAGGCGAAACTGTTGGCAATAAAAGAGGCCTTGTCCTGGCTGAAGTGGAACGTGATATCCGCTACGAATACCCGCATTCTTACGGCTAAGCCCCCTCGTAGCTGCACAACGGGCCTCCCTGGCCTATGTGTGTTCTTCTCATTTCTGGGAAGGCTACGATCCCTCCTACCTACCTTATCGTTCGATCACTTTAAAGCAATAATTTGAGGTGTTACTACAGGCATGACATTCGAAAGTTGTATTAACAGACAAAGCGAACACGCCAAGGATATAGGCCAGAACGGAAGCCTGTAGTGATGAGAATGGGCACCTAGTAGTAGAATCGCAGTCGATGCTGCGATGTTAGTCAATATACCGCTGCCAAGCAGAATGATCCATTTCTTAACGACGAAGATCGCGTAGAATTGCGTACCCCTTACCTCGACGATGTTAGGATCGCCATATCGAAAGTTAAGTCGAATAAAGCTGCTTGCGCAGACGGACTGTCTGCTGAGCTCTTCAAATCAGCTGGAGATGACCTGGATAGGAACATGCACAAGCTCATCTGTAAGATACGGTCAGAGGAAAGCATGCCCGAGAGTGGGTCTCAGCATCGTTTGCTCGATCCACAAGAAAGGAGACCCCTTTGACTGCGCCGACTACAGAGGAATAAGCCTCCTTAACATCGCCTGCAAAAACCTCTCTGCTGTTTTGTGTGAACGCCTGAAACCGTTCGTCGACACCCTGATAGGTCCTTTATCAGTGTGGCTTCAGGTCAGGGAAGTCCACCACCGACCAAACCAAATCTTCACATTACGGCAGATCTTGGATAAAAAAACCAATGAATTTCAGTTCGATACTCACCACCTACATACATATTTGTAGACTTCAAAGCCACACGTTTGCCTTTGACATCCCTGCTAAGCTCTTCAAACTATGCAGAATGACTTGGTAACTTTGGAGGATGCTCGCTGGTCCATCCGAGTGATGCAGACATGGCGAGCGAAAATTAGTTTGATAATAAATGAGGGCAAAACCAGTTATATGCTGTCGTCAAAAAAAATGATGCTCACCACGGACGTCTTGGCCAGAACATTCGTATTGGAAGATACAAGGTTGAGGCAGCTGAAGACTTCGCTGGAGCAACAGACGCAGATTTGCCAATAGCCGCTTCTTTGGGCTTAGGAGGCAATTGAGCAATAGATCCCTTTCCCGAACGACAAAGTTGACTCTAAGGGTATTGTACCTTATCATCCCGGTCTTGCTGTACAGCGCAATAGCATGGACACTATCAAAAGCGGATGAGGAGGTCCCCTTGGTCGTTTCGAGAGGATGATTTTGCGCGTGATTTTCGGTCCTACAAACGTAGACGGGGAATGGATGAAAAGATTCAAACGAGCTTTAGGAGCTGCTACATGAGTCTAGTCCAACCCTGATGGACGAAGAGGACGACCTAAGATGGTGCACACAGGTGGAAGGGGACCTCAGCCATTTAGGTGCTCGGGAATGGAAAAGACTTGCAAAAGCACGTTGGTTGAGGGGCCAAGTCACCCCCGAAGTATAGCGCCCGATAAGAAGAAGATGACCTCCAGATTGAGAGCTTCCCATAAAAGCTGTTCTGCCTACCTAGGGGTTATAGAAGATTATCCTGAACGCCTCAGCACGAATAGAGCTTCGTTTTACCACCCAATGCACATTAATCAAATTATAGTTTTTTTTATTTTACATAAGGAAGTTTCCTATAAAAAACGTTCCTATGCTATGAAAGAATGTTCGATTTACGATCTAAGAGCGACCAATTCAACAGCTTTCATCGCATGTTTCCATAGGTAGCACCTTCCTATAATATTCAGAGTGCTGATAAATGGGTTAGAAGGTTTACAAAGCAATTCACTCGCCTAAAAAGCATTTTCGAGAAATCAATTTATGGCAAAACCCTTGGACAACAACATTCTTCATTGCACAACTTTCAAGCTAATTCCATCTTCCCCTTTCACTCTCCGAATAGCCCATTTTCATATCTTAACAACAATCACAACTAATCTTCTTCCATTCCGAATGCATCATTCCAAAAACCAGGCCGATAAATTGCAAGGACACAGACACATCTATCCGCATTCAATAGATAGTTTTCTCTGCAGAAAAGAAGCCTCATCTCGACCGCATGAGGAATAAAATCCAACGGCCAACTTAGCTACGAAGGAATGTTGTAAACGAAACAAGAACAAAAGAGCTAGTAGGATCGAAGGACAAAGAGGTAGAGGAGATAGAGCGCAAAGCCACTTGTAAATGTCACTATAATATCGGATAGTTTAGGGCATTCCTTATTGAATTTGACATTCGCGCGCGTTAAAATTCCTCCACGGTCGTCGTAACCCAGTACTTGTGTGGGAATACCATAGGAGTAATAGTAATGATACATGGATACATACGACCTCCATTCTCCACTCTGTTGGGTTGGTTCCCTGTTCTTTTTTTTTTTTCCCGCCTTTGTCGCCTTGCAGACTTGATGGAACTTTGCCACATCGCATACATAACAGAAAGAAGAAGAACTTCTCTTTGTTGCGGGGATAAAATGAGGAGTCAAGTCAGCTCCAACCATCAACACAATCAGGCAGGCAAACCATGAACGTATGAAGCGCTGCTGCTTCTTCATGTTAAATAATAAAATTTAAGGATATGAAGACATAAATGTGGCGGTGGTGATGGTAGAGTACGAATGGCAACGTGCTCCGTTCGGATGCCTAGCACATCGAGATATTTTTGCTTAAATACTTTCGTTCTTCAGTTATCCTCGTGTGCTGGTGGAGAAGCACTGGGTTTGGTATACTCTGTCTTCCGTAACAGTTGTCGGACTTTTAGCTTACTCACAAGCTAGCTCTGCTGACTATCGTCGTCTGTGGTGGTTTTATCGTTCTTTAGAGGGCGAAAGAACAAAACCTCTTCGTCGTACATTTTTCTTCCACACTACTGCTCTGCTGAAGATGGTGCATTGGTTTTTCGCAACGTCAAACAACCATACAAGCTCACATGGTTCCGTAGAGAGAAAAAAACAGAGAACCAGAGAAACCAAATAGTCAGAGTCTAAGAAGAAAAGCCAGTAAAGCAAGGCACAAGTAAAAGAGATGTGATGCCCCTTCGGGTTCAGTTGGTTCAGTTGAGCTGAATTTATAATGCGCTTAAAGGTGGTACCGAATGCTCACCGCAACGATGCAGCGGCAAGATACGAGGCGAACAAATGAAAACGAACAACCAACGACGTTGTGGTTTGACTTAGTATATAAATTCATTTCTTAAGCGAACTCTTGCTTCACAGTTGGCGCCCGACAAAGTGGATTTAGAGAACAAATGTCTACCAGCAGCACCACATAACATAGAGGTGGTGAGATCGGTAAGAGGGGGGTGTGTCTCAATGACACCAGTGCCACTGCTATCCGGCCAGCCCACTGCGGTAGGTGAGAAAGAAATTTAAAATTCTGCTCTGGATGGAAAGTGTGTGCAAATCGAACGCACTTGAACGACTCCGTAGTAGCCATGCGATTCAGCGAATAGACGACGATCGGCACACCACGAGAAACCGTCGACAATTTATTGCAATTGATGGTGATGTCATTGACAGTGAAATATTAAAATGTTGCCGCAGCTCAAGTGCATTAATTGCGAGCACGGCCAGTTTTCTTTGCTTTACCGCGCACTGATGTATTGTATATGAAAACAAAAACGAAAAGAAAGGAAAACAGTCAGGAATATAAGAGAACGTGCCATGTGTTCGAAGCACGTTTAATTGCGTAAGGTCCTCACATTCGTTCTCGGACCACTGCACGACCGAGATGCGACAAGTACGAGAGCATATGGACGAAAACGAGTACAACACTCCCTGCTGATTGCCAACAATTTGTTTACCAGCAGCATCCTACGAGTACAACCAACAAACCCGCGGATGATTCACTGCTCGGTGTAAAGTTTCTTTTTTTTTGAGGATCGTGTATGCCTCTGTAGAAAGGTCAGCTCTTTTGAATGTGACGATAATCTCTCTCGACGCAGGGTGTATTGATCTCCAATTGGTAAATCGTTCATTCATGAATTCAAGCAATATTCCTTAATCACTCTGGGGTAAAGTAGTTGTGATTAGGTCATCGTAACAGTTCCCAGAATGTGCGCTTGTAAAGTTCAATGAGTGGAGGACTCAGCGGTAATTAGCCGCGAGATAGCTGCTTTGAATATTTATAAAATCGAGTGGTGAGAGCTTGTGGTGGACGACAATGTTGACAAAAACTACTCTATGATGTGCACTGCAATCAGCGTATACGTAGTAGTATCGTCGACGATGGTCATATGCAATTTTGTAGTTTTAGCGTGACATATGTGGATCGTGTTGTGGCGCCGTAATGCCTATTAAGTTTGCCAAGACGATTTTGATGATGATTTTTCATGATTTTCTCCTCCCACTGCCATTGTCTAGACGGACGGTTACTTATTTGAATAATTTTTTTGTTTTGTTCCGACTCGGCATGCAATTATGGTTTTTGAAAGTTCATTGGGAATGTAGTGGTGTAGTACGAGTAAATTCATACCTTGTGAGACTCAGTATACATACATACATATGTATATCCGGCCGATGTCCTAAGAGTGAGAAAAGCGTTACCCTTGGCTCCCAGCAGAACGTGTTTTAATAGCAAAATTAAGTCAATCCCTAATCCTCTTAAGACCAATGTCGTTCTCTTCACGAGAAGGAAATACTGACACCACACAGCTATCCAAGGAAGCTAAGTATGTACCTGGGAGTCAGCGGACAGCCTTCCTAGACATAGAGGGCGCTTTCAACAACGTCACTCTGAAAGCACTAATAGAAGGGCTTGAAAAGTTAAGGTGGAGACGACTCTGATAGAGTTGATCAGCGAGTTATTATTAACGCGCAGGATTCAGTCCAAATGGGGAGGCCAAGTAACCGCCAGAGTGGTTACCATGGGAACCCCGCAAGGAGGGGTTCTCTCACTCCTTCTCTGGAATGTAGTTGTAAACGAACTACTAATTAAACTGGAGAAAGAAGGCCTGGAAGTTATTGCCTACGCTGATGACGTTGCCATTTCAATCTCAGGTAAATACCTATCCACACTGAATGACCGTATGCAAACGGCATTCTCAATTCTTTGCAAGTGGGCGCATAGCAACGGGCTCAGGGTGAATCCCCAGAAAATGGAGCTCGTGCTATTTACCAAAAAGCACAAAATCCCGGAACATTGTCCTATTACTTTGCTTGGTACCAGATTAAACTATTGCTCCAACGCCAAATACCTTGGCATTATACTAGATAGGAAATTAACCTGGAAGAGCAACACAATCGAAAGAGCTAAAAAAGCAACTATAGCTCTTAACACATGCAAGAAAGCCATAGGGAAAAAATGGGGATTCAACCCCAAGATTACCCTATGGCTCTACATCACGGTCGTCAGACCCATACTAATGTATGGAGCAACAGTCTGGTGGACAGCACTGGACAAGACAACATATGTACCTCAAGCAAAGGTTAGCGTGTATGTGCATTACCGGGGCCCTCAGGTCCACCCCAACGGCTACGCTCAACATGGTACTCGACCTTACACCACTCGATATTTTCGGCAAGCAAATTGCTACACAAGCGGCCATTAGACTTAAAGCAAACTCGAACTGGTCGAGCTATGTCACTGGCAACTCCTCCATCCTGAATAACAGGTCAATTATGGCAGAAAACCTAGACCTCACAGAACCCACCACAGTCTTGGAAAAAAAACTTTACAACGACCTGCCCGGAGAGACAAAACTGGACTCGCCAGACTCAACCTCGCAGAAACTGCGTAGACTTTTATACTGACGGGTCTAAAACCAAAGACGGGGTGGGTAGTGGGGTATTCTGCAAACAACTCAAGCTAAACAAAGTGCTGAAACTACCAAATCACTGCAGCGTTTTCCAGGCGGAACTGTTGGCAATAAAAGAGGCCTTGTCTTGGCTGAAGTGGAAAGTGTTATCCACCATGGATATCCGCATTCTCACGGATAGCCAAGCTGCTTTAAAGTCGTTGGAGTCCTACGTGTACACATCAAAAACTAGCCTCGACTGTCGCCTATCTCTTAACGAGATGGCCGAACAGTTCAACATACAACTTATCTGGGTACCGGGACACAGCGACATCCCAGGAAACGAAAGAGCCGACAAACTCGCCAAACAAGGAACGACGCTACAATCAATCGTGGCTTGTGAGGGTATACCTTTTGCAACCATTAAACACAATCTTATAAACCTCGCCAGGGCCGAGACGAACCGGAGATGGACTCAGGGACATACCTGCCTCATCACCACGCAAATCTGGCCCTGGCTCAACAGTCAACGGACTAGGAGTATTATCTAACTAAAAAGAACTGATATCCACAGTCATTGGTGTCATCACTGGACACTGCCTTATTGGCAGTCACGCGCAAAAACTAGGTATAACTCCGAATGATTTTTGCAGGAGCTGTCTGGCCGAGGAGGAGGTGGAGTCAATCCATCACCTTATCTGCGCCTGCCCGGCACTCTGCACACTCAGGAAACGATACCTAGGATCTTACTTCCTTAACGATCTGACCGAAGTTCAGCAAGTAGGGATACCTGATCTTCTTAATTTCCTAAGCACTAAATGGTTCCACGAATAGGGGGCAAAACCCCCTCGTAGCTGCACAACGGGCCTCCCTGGCCTATGTGTGTTCTTCTCAATTTCTTTTTGGGAAGGCTACGGTCCTACCTACCTACCTACCTGTGAGTCATATCCGAGCATCGTACTCCGCACAAGCTCCGTAGGCGTTGTCCAGGAGGTCATAGAAGTCCTCCTTGATAGGGCCTTCAGCCTCGTCGGTAGGGGCGTGTGCACATACATATAAGGCTGATGTAATAAAATCTGCCTCTGATGCGGATCACAGTCAGGCGATCACTTTCGACCTTAACCACTTTCCCACGACAAATCCGCATCCCAGTAAGTACAATCTTTTGTGACAGCTGTAATAAATGTCGCAATTTTTTTTTCCTCAGGAAGGAACTGGGTTGGGATATTTTAATGCATTCCCGGTATAGCCCTGACTTTGCACCGTCTGGAAGGTGTTTCTCGTCCACAAAGATAAAACACAGCATTCGGAGAAAAAAAAAAAAAAAAAAACGGAGGAAAAATTGCGACATCTAGTAGGGGAACTGCTACAAGGAGAACAAACAGCGCCTATTCGGGTGCGGATTCGTTATTCGAGGAAGACTCCGACAAAAAGTCTTAAGCTTCCGAGACATAAGCGAACGCCTCATAACAATCCGCATCAGAGCTAAATTTGGAAACATTACCTTAGTATGCCCTCAAGCCCTAACGGAAGAAAAGGACGATCGACTCAAAGAAAATTCTACGATCTCCTAGATAGAACCTATGCCCAATGCCCCAGCTACAACACAAAAATAGTTCTAGGAGATTTAAATGCAAAACTGGGCAAAGGGGACATATTTGAGTCGATCATAGGAAAGCATAGCCTCCATAACACCACATCCGACAACGGACTTAGGCAAATCGATTTCCAAACGGGGCGTAACCTCCACACGATGCCCCCATCTCAACATCCACAAGGGTACCTGGCGGTCTTTTGATCAATCGACCACCAACCAGATTGATCACATTGCGTTCGCCGCCAGACACTCCTCCTGTATTCTCGACGTACGAACCTTCCGAGGGGCCAACATCGACCCGGACCACTACCTTGTTGTAGCCAAGGTACGAATGAGGATATCAAGAATGCTTAGGAGTCGAGTAGGACTACGTAAGTTTAACGTCGGAAAGCTACAATCGCAAGAAACTGCCGCCCACAGCAGCACAAACAATAGAGCAGGAGTGGGCGCATTGCCAGAGCGCCGTCAAAGACGCTGCCTCAGAGGTGCTGGGTTTCAAACTGCAACCACCTAGAAGTCCCTGGTTCGATGAACAATGCGAACAAGCCCATGCACCAAAACAAGAGGCATATAAAGCCATGCTGCAACGACGGATAAGAGCTGCTCGCGAAATCTATGAGCAGAAGAGAAGAGAGGAACACACGCTTTTCAGAAGAAAGAAGAGAGAGCACGAAAAGCGCGAGATCGAGGATATGGAGAGATGCTTCCGCAGGAATGACGCCCGTAAGTTACACAATAAGGTAAAACGAACATGCCATGGCTACAAAGCCAGAGCGGCGGCCTGCAGGGATGAAAATGGAGAACTGGTAGTAGAGTCGCAGTCGATGCTGAGGATTTGGAAAGGCCACTTCTGCAGACGGCGATGATAGACAAGATACCGCTGTCAGGCAGAACGAGCCATTCGTAATGGACGACAATGAAACAGAATTCAGCCCACCCGAAGACGAAGTCAAAATAGCGATATCAAGACTTAAGTATAATAAAACCGCGGGCGCAGACGGCCTGTCTGCTGAGCTTCTTAAGGCGCCTGGAGATGAGCTGGTAAGGTGCATGCACCATCTCATTTGCAAGGTATGGTCGGATCGGAGGAAAGCATGCCCGACGAATGGAACCTCAGCATCGTTTGCCAGGTCCATAAGAAAGGAGACCCCTATAGCTGCGTCAACTATAGGGGAATAAGTCTCCTTAACATCGCATATAAGATCTTCTCTGCCGTATTGTGTGAATGCCTGAAACCGTTTGTGGATAACCTGATCGCCTCTTATCAGTGTGGTTTCAGGCCAGGTAAATCCACAATAGACCAAATATTTACGCTACGGCAGATCTTGGAGAAGACCCAGGAATACCAAATCGACACTCACCACCTCTTCAGTTTTTTTCTTCCTTTTTTGTTTTTTTACATTTGCGCGCACTCAAGGTCTAATAACCTTATTATGTCGGCGACACAGTGCGGGCAGAAGGTAGAGAGGAAGAGGAATAGAGGAGATGCCGATGGACATTGATCTTAAATGCTTGCATGTTGCATTGAGGGGGGAAAACCGAATCCGGCAGGGAGTTCCAGATTCGTGTGGTTCGGTTAATGAAAGATTCTCTATATTTGACAGCACGTCCGAAAGCGGGCTTCAGAGTATATTGGTGAAAATTCTTAGAGAGACGTGTATTGCGGATGTTGAAGGGACGGAATGCAACTGGCTATTTCATCAGAGCATTTTTGGTGGTAGTAACGATAAAACAGCGAGAGGCAGGTAACATTCCTGCGGTGTTCCAGGGAGTCTAATGTTTTGGTAATGCTAGAGTCGCCTATCAGTTTTATGGCTCGTTTTTGTATTCTGTCTAGTAGGTGCATGGAGGTCTTGGAAGCACCGGACCAGACATGAGCTCTAAACTTTAATTTGGGGCGAATGAACGCCTTATAGATTGTAGCCAGATCTAAGGCTGAGAAATATTTCTTGCATCTGTATAAGAAGCCTAGGCATTTCGCAGCATTCTTGGGGAAACTGAATATATGGTCGTTCCAATTAAGATTGTGAGCAACACTCACACCCAGGATGGAAAGCTTTTCAGTTTCTGAGATGCAAGTGCCATTCATGGATAATGACTGCGGGTTAGTTATACGCTTTAACGACAAGAGACTCAAGAGACTATATTGTTTTTACCCCATTGGATGATGCTGTCGATATCGGAGTTTAATGAGCTTAACATACGCTGCCGCTCATTATCTACAACCGAAATGCAGGGTCGTAAACTGGTGAACGAATATGAGAAGCTGAGGGTACTGTCGTCAGCGAAGGAGTGAATTGGATTAGAAGTAACAGACAAGAGATCATTTATAAAAATAAGAAAGCGTGTCGGAGACAAAACGGAGCCCTGGGGAACACCGGCATTTACAAAGTGAGTATCAGACTTGAATCCGTCCAAAACAACTTGAATTGAACGATTCGAAAGGTAGCTTCTAATCCATTGAAAGAGAGACTCATCGATCCCAAAAGCACGCATTTTCGACAAAAGGGCTTCATGCCAAACCCTGTCAAATGCTTTGGAAATATCCAGTGCAACAATTTTACTTTCACCTGCCTGGTGAAGCGAGTGATTCCACTTTTCAGCGAGATATGCCATCATATCACCAGTGGATCTGTTGCTGCGGAAACCGTATTGGCGGTCATTGAGGAGTTTCCGTGATTCAACATATTTCATAAGCTGACGGTTAATCAGAGTTTCCATGACCTTGGAAAGAAGGGACGTTAGTGCAATGGGTCGGTAGTTGGAGGGAGAAGATGATTCGCCTTTTTTGGGTATAGGCTGGACAAATGCTGTTTTCCACCTACTCGGAAAGAGCCCAGAGGTGTAGGAAAGGTGAAAAAGCTTACGCAGTGGTTTTGCCAGCGTGTAAGAACACCTCTTTAGAACTATTGGGCCAATACCATCTGGACCAGCGGATTTGTGTATGTCGAGGTCTTTAAGAACCCTTGCGACTGTATGAGTGCGGAAGTGGATTAGTCCCATGGTGGAATTGACGCACTCTAGTACAGGCGGAGACAAAGTACAGGCTGGCAGCTGAGAACTGGTTGCGAAATGGGCAGCAAGTAGGTTAGCTTTGTCTAAGGGGGTGACAGCTGGAATGTCATTGTGGATGACCGTCGGTATAGACGACATAGTTGAGTTTTTTACGTTGTTTTACAAACGAGCAGAAACTTTTGCTATCTTTGGGACATTGAAGGATTTTACGCCTTAGTTTTTGGTCGGATTGGAATTTAATCCGTCGAATGTGAGTGTTGCAGTCATTTCTGGCTCGTATGTACTTTTTTTCGGTTTTCCTCAGAACTGTTCGCCTTGTAGGCCCGACAACTTAGCTCCCTGAGCCTAATAGCCTCCTTGCAGCTCGAGTCAAACCACGCATTATCCTTAGGTCTGGTGCTTTTAATCTTGCTTAATTTGGGGCAGAGATTGCATTTTTAACAATTTTACTATAGGGATGAGTGTCGATTCAGCTAAAGAGACCAAGAAGGAGGTCATTATTAAAAATGAATTTAAAAAAAAAAAAATGGATCTACTGATCCATAAAAAAAAAAAACCTTAAAGCACGGAAAATCCTAATAATCCCAATAGACCTATGCCAAAAGGATTCAGAGAAAGCCTATCACAAAAAAGGAAATCAATCGAAAATGAGGGAAAGAAGGGGGGGGAAACAAAAACAACAACTCTGATTACACAAATTGCAAATTAAGTCCATTCCATCCAACGGCCGTCATCATGTCTCATACGTCCATCGTATCCTTATTAAGACCCAAACGAATTGAAATGATAATGTATCGCGGAAAAATTTGCAATTCGTCGATGTATTGATTTTGAATTTTAATTAGCCAATGCCCAGTAGCCATGACTGTATATGTACCCATGTATGGATGTATCTCTGTGCAGAGGTCCATTGCAACTGCTACTCAATCAAACGTTGTATACTGAGAAACCAAAAAAAAAAAAAAAAAATTCAAAAACAGTAACACGAAAAATCGTTTAAAAAGCAAGCGGCAGTAGCGTAGTAGTGGTATATCCTTGCGTTATGGTATCGCGTGGCATACGCACAATTGTACTCGTTTAGTGCGTGTGCAATTAATTGCCCGCCCTCTGCTGCTGATGCGCCTTCACTCTTTATTTATTTTTTTTTGGAAATGCTGTTGTTGGTCCATGGATGTTGGGAAAAAATACAATTTTCCAGAAAAAGTCAGGCAGGAAAGCAGGGCAGAGCCAACAAACAATACGTACATATGGCGCATAATGTCCGTTCGCTTAGCGCTCGTCCTACGTACGCACAGTGTTTGCAATGGATTAATTTAAATTCGTCCATTATTTTAATGCGAAAGTCATTTTTTCCCTGCGCTTTGTGTTGTATGCATTCTTATTTCTTGTTTTTTTTTATTTTAAGAGGAGGCGTATCCTCTTTTCGCCTTCCTCAACGATGATGATAAAGGTCTAATACCAGTTTGACAACAGTAGTCACAGCCAGTACAGGATAGGATGGGATGTATTGTATGTGTTTTTCGGGTGGGGGGGTTACAAAAAATTAATTAATTTGAACAATAAGTTGTTGTACTTGACGTATACAAAAAAAAAAAAAAAAAAGGACTCCACACACACATGAGCAAAAAGTGAGAAAAATCGTTTGAAAATCAGGAGAAAGCAGCAGCAGAGAGAAAACAATTTTAAGTAAAAAGACCAATCCAATGGTGGACGAAAAATAAAAACAGGATACCGGACGGATAGTGATAGAGAGAGCACAGAGGTAGTAAAGTAGTAGTAGTAGTCAGAAGAGCTTGGACTGCAATCAGCAATTGGCTCAAAGTGAAACTACACAAATCATCAGGGGAACTCTGGCCAGAATGAAACATGCATGCAGCAGCAATGCCAACGGCACAGAACCACCTAGAAAAACGTGAAATCCCTATTTCGTTTGTCCTTCACCACGAACCTCTCTGCCGCCATCCTATGTGATATTGCACTACACTCTGTACTATATATGTATGTGTGTGTAGCGTGGAAAAAGTGTATCCCACCGTCAGTGGATGGACTGTGTAAAATTGCTGTGTCGGTGCTCATTTTTATCCGAGGACGAGGTGGACACGAAAACAGGACCTCAACGACTATCTATGTATACTATCCGAGTGACTGAGTGTATATCTGCATAATGCAGCTCCCCCATTCACCATGGCATGATGCGGGCGGATGTTTGAGTGTGCAGTAAACTGTTCGACTTTACCGGACATATGACGAAAATGTCCTTTTCTACTTTATTTTTATTTTGTGTGATTTTTGTTATCTTCGTTTTGCTGTGGACACAGAGCAAGGTGTGGGTTCTCAGTGGGTGGGCTGGCTAGCTAGCTGGCTGGTTGATTTCCACTTGGCCATCGTCAGTGTCGGCACTGACAGATTATAATCTCTGGAATGATATTTGCAGTGCAACCGCGCTCAACAGAACAACACAGAAGGCACACACAACTGCTCTATGCACACGTTGATGATATATAAGTATGTAGTGTAGTGTGTAGGAGTAAAAAGGATAAAGTTTTTTTGTTTTTAATTTGAAATTTTCCGTTCGGTTTGCTAAAGATACGAGTACATTGGTGCTTTGGCACACACTATCGTATACGATTCGATAGGCAACGTAATGCTAACGTCGTTGTCATCATCGGTGGTCATACATAGTCATCCTCTCGTCTCGTTTCTCGTTTTATTTTTACCATTTTTCGTTCCTCCGTAATACACGGTCGATAAATTAAAATTCGTTAAAAATTAATTACCTGATGGGGTGACGGTGATGCCTGCGATGGTTGAGGCGATGGACTGGGTGCAGCATGTCCCGGACTACTGGGTGGCGGTCCACCGTGTTGTGGTTGATGTGGAGATGCTGGAGGATGCGGATGACCACCGGGTCCAGGACTAGCAGCAGGCGACGTTCCACCTGGCCAAGGTCGATTTGGTTCAGGATACTGAAAGACACAGCAAAAAATATACAGAAAATCAGTTCCAGTGCGGGTAGATGCAATATTGTTTGTTGTTCTCATCCAATTCTACATTTTTTATTTTTTGTTTTCTGTGAATTTTTGATTGATCATGGGTGGAAAATGTGGATGCAACCAGGACATGAATGTTTTCTCTTTTAACTTATGCGCGACTTGTATTCGTACGAGCTGAGCATAGATGTGTAATTAAAAATTGCGATTTTGTGTGCGCAAAGGGATGTGTGTACACATTTGGGGGGATGATGCCAAAGAGCAAGGGTACAGTGGTGTTCAGATAAATAGCACAGTCAGCGGAATACTTAAAAAAATAAAAAAATAATCAGAAAAAACTAATTTACAAATAAATATTTTATTAATATTTTGTAAAGGGTCCGCCTTTTTGAAAATGCTATAAAAAAAAAATAACTACTGAATATTTTCTCAAATTTCTTTTTTTATTTGAAAGTACAATCCTTCCGGTTAATAATGGAAAATAATTTCATTCAAATGGCTGCCTCGGCTGGCCATGCAGTAGCCTACACGATCGGTCCAATTTTTAAGCACATTATCGATTGTGTGCAGCTGTATTTCACCAATGGCTTCACGAATATTGTCCTTGAAAGCGTCAATTGTCTCTGGCTTGTCGACGTAACACTTATCTTTGACGGCATCCAACAAATAATAGTCCAACGGTGTCAAATCGCAGCTCCGAGGTGGCCAAACGACATCAGCTCTGCGGCTGATAATGCGATCTTCAAAAACTCGGCGCAAAACATCGAGTGTAGCTTCGGCTGTGTGGCATGTAGCGCCGTCCTGTTGAAACCAAATGTTGCCAATATGCTCCTCTTCAATTTTTGTGAACAAAAATTCGTTCAACATGACCCGATAACGATCGCAATTAACTGTAACGGCCACTCCATGCTCATTTTCGAAGAAAAATGACCAAATTATGCCTCTGGACCGCTGGACCAAAATCCACACCAAACAGTGGCTCGTTTTGGGTGCACCGGCTTTTCTAATGTATGCATGCGGGTTTTCTGTGCCCCAATTGCGACAATTTTGCTTGTTTACATACCCGCCAAGATCAAAAGAGCTTCATCTGAAAAGACGATTTTGTTGGCAAAATCGGATTCTTCTGTAAGTCGATCGCAGGCCCACTTAGCGAAGCGAAAACGCATTGGATGGTCAGTTGGCTTCTCCGAAATGTTCAATTGTTGAGAACGACGGTGAATTGATGTTGATGGCGCTTCACGCACACTTTCTGCCGCAGCAGCAATATTCTCGGGTGTACGCACTGTTTTTGGCTATTCACGCTTTGGTTTATCGATGAGGATGCCAGTTTCTTACACTTTTTTCACAAGATAACGAACATACGGAGCTGACGGTGCTTCTCTACTTCCAAAATCCGTACGAAATTTTCGCACACACTCTTCAACATTACCATGATTTTCAAAGTAATGTCGCAATATTTCCCAGCGTTGTTCAAGCGTACACACAACCATATTCGTTCAGCGGAAGGATAAAACTAATTATCTGTCAAATCAAACATGAGCTAAGTTTTACCGTTCACGAAATAAGCACTACTTGTTCCTTATCACTCTTGACAACGTTTTGGCAAACTCTCTACTAAGCGCTTAGCTTACATTTCTGGGCAGCTTCCCAAGCAGCGTTTGTGGTTTGCCAAAAATTCTTCTAAATTGTTTGAACTGGAGTCTTCAACAAGGGAGTCAACATTATTCCAAAGATTCTCGATAGGATTCAGATCGGGACTTTGGGCCGACCAATCAAGCACAGAAATTTGTCGCTCCGAAAGCCAAATCTTCATTATCCGCGAAGTATTACTAACTATCAGGCCAGCGATCCATGGAGGATCTGAGCCTGAGCTATAGCTGCCTTCCATCCTTGACGGTCCCGGGCACGCTGCTTCCAGCTGTCAAGACCAAGATGTCCTACATCCGCGATTACTTGGTCTTTATACCGGAGGTTCGGTCTTCCTCTTCTTCTCGAACCAGGAGGCTCGGAGTCGAAGACCCTTTTAGCTGGAGCGTTGATGTCCATGCGCTCGATGTGGCCGAGCCAGTGTAGTCGACGGATCTTTGCCTTCCGGACTACATCCACATCTTGGTACAGCTCGTAGAGTTCGCGGTTGTGTCTTCTTCTCCATTCACCTTCCTCAAAGACAGGACCAAATATCCGGCGCAGAATTTTTCTTTCGAAAGAACCCAAAATCAGCTCCGCTGTCCTGCTTATCGTCCAGCTTTCAGCTCCGTACAGCAAGACTGGAAGAATGAGCGTTTTGTAAAGCATGACTTTGGTTTTTCGAGTGAGGAGTTTTGACCCCATTTGTTTGGACAAGCCGAAGTAGCAGCGGTTGCCAAAGGCGATTCTATGCCGGATCTCCACTGTGGTGTCATTTGTGGAATTTACGTTTGCCCCGAGGTAGACAATCTCCTTAAGCTGTCAATTGTTATATTTTGTCCCAGGGGGTTAGCGACGGATTGGTTTTTGCTTGACAGCATGTATTTCGTTTTCTCCTCATTGATCTTAAGACCAACTCGTTTCGCCTGTCGTTCAATCGCCGTGAATGCTTCCACAATGCCACAGCGGGAACACGCGATGATATCGATATCATCCGCGTATCCTAGCAGCTGGATGGACTTGTAAAAGATAGTGCCTTCCCTGTTGACGCCTGCCCCCGGCACTATCTGCTCCAGCACCAGGTTGAAGAAGTCACATGACAGCTTATCTCCTTGCCGAAATCCGGTGCATGTTTCGAATGGTTCCGAGGTCCTAGAACCGAGTTGCACGGTGCATCGCGTGTTTTTTAGCGTGGCGCGACACAACTGGATCAGTTTTACCGGGATCCCGAATTCGGCCATCGCCCCAAACAGTTCTTCACGATGAATTCTGTCGTATGCGGCTTTGAAATCGATGAAAAGATGGTGTGTATCGATTCGAAACTTGTTGGTCTTCTCCAGGATTTGTCGAAGTGTGAAAATTTGGTCTATAGTTGATTTGCCGGGCCGGAAGCCGCACTGGTAGCTGCCGATTAGTGCGGTGCAAAATGGTTTTAGACGTTCACACAATACGCTGGACGCTTTCATCTTCCCAAATTCTGCAGATGATCTGGTGCATGCTCCCTACCAGAACATCGCCGCTAGCCTTGAAGAGCTCTGATGGCAAGCCATCTGAGCCTGCGGCCTTGTTATTCTTCAGCATCTGAATTGCTATGCCGACTATTTCGATGCTGGGTGGGAGCATTACTTCAGCGGCTGGAGTTGGGATTTCGTTGCTCCCTACCACTCTCTTGGTCATGCTCGTTAAGCAGCTGCTGGAAATGCTGCTTAAATACATCCACTATTCCCTGCGGGTCGGTGACAAGATTACCCTCGCAGTCTCGAAGTGCCTGGGTGCCCTTTTTGAAGCCTCCTGCAAGGCCTTTGGCTTTCTTGTAAAAAGCTCGTATTTTATGTTTATCCCTAGACTCCTCTATATCCTTGAGCTGGGAGGCTGCGAAGATTCTTTTCTTTTGTCGCAGTAGTTTTTTCTCATCCCTTCTTCTGGCTCGGTACACTTCTTGCGCTGCCCTGGTTTTCCTCTGCAGCGCCTTTAGGTACGCCTCGTCGGTTGCTGCCTTTTTCTGCTCACACTCGTCATCATACCACGGGTTTCTTGTCGGGGGTGGTAGGCATCCTAAAGTGGTTTCGGCTGAATGGCTAAGCGGCAATGCAGCAACATATTATTGGCATTTGTGTTCGACGTAGGCATACCGTAGAGTCTTTCGCTCAGCTGCTCCCTGTAGACTCTGGCAACCTCCGGTGTGCTCGGGCGCCCAATGTCGAACCTCCTCCTGATGGGCTGTTGCAGCTTTCTGACATTGGACAGTCGGGCTCTGAATCTTGCTGCTACGAGGAAGTGGTCAGAGTCGACATTTGCCCCTCTGAATGTTCGCACCTCCAGGATGTTTGACGAGTGCCTTGCGTAATTGAGCACATGGTCGATTTGGTTGGCGGTTCGACCGTCCGGAGATCGCCAGGTTGCTGTGTGGATTCGCTTGCGAGGGAATCTTGTGCTACTTATCACCGCATTACGAGCTGTCGCAAAGCCAGCGAGTCGGAAGCCGTTATCTGTTGTTGTATCGTGGAGGCTGTGCTTTCCGATCACTCCGCCAAGGGTGTTCTCCTTACCGATCATGGCGTTGAAGTCCCCGAGCACGATTTTTACATCGTAGCTTATACTGATGTTGATCCATGATGGCATTCATTTTCACAATTGATCCAACGCCATGCCATGGCATCGCCACCTACACCATTATGCTCCCACCACCATGCTTGACAGTTTTAATGGTGTATTTTGGATGGTACACTTGGTACGTTGGCCTTCGCACATACTTTTTTCCAACTGATCCCACCCCAATAAGTCTTCTTTTTGGGTTTTTTTTTCTGGGGATTCTTCCATGAAGCTGGAAATCCATTAAGCGGCGACTAACAGTTACGGCTGATATTTGGACATTGTGTTGGTCAGGTAGTTGTTGCTTTATCTCCCAGGAAGTTATGAAAAGGTCACTGCCAC
Organism: Eumerus sabulonum; assembly: GCA_951905685.1. Taxonomy (NCBI): domain Eukaryota; kingdom Metazoa; phylum Arthropoda; class Insecta; order Diptera; family Syrphidae; genus Eumerus; species Eumerus sabulonum. The sequence goes on from OX645060.1 coordinate 18,007,314, forward strand.
TGATTTTGTGGATAATTCTGTCAGTCACCTCTGAAGTTTTTCTTTTTTTTTGTTTTCCTTACTGGATTCGCGGTAGATTGGCTGTACCGTATGACCTTCATTGCATTTTGAACAAGCTTCCTAGAGCACCTTAATGTCACCTTGCCACCTCTGAAATAGTCTTTCCACCCTGTATCATGGTACCGACTATCTGCCTCCTTTCTTCCATGCAATGCTTTCCTCTGCCCATTTTAAATACTCCTATTTGTGTAAGAAATGAGTGTAATTATGGCTATCCTTAAAAGGATTCGCACTAACCTCACTTAAATCACTGAAAAATATTTTTTTTCTGACACACCATGATATGTGCTATTTACATATATGATCACCCAATTCGCAACGATCACCAACTCGTAACGATTGCAAAACCAGGAAAACCTAACGGGATCTTCTTTGTCGTATGTTTGCATATTCATAACGGTACTTACTTACTTACTTTGATGGCGCTACAGTTCGGGGTGAACCAGGGCCTCAACCAACAAGCCTCTCCAGCCGGCCCGATCTTCGGCCAGCCGCTTCCAGTGCCCAGTTGGTTGAGGTCCCCTTCCACCTGTGCGCGCCACCTTAAATGCGGTCGTCCTCTGCTGCGTCGTCCCTCGGGGTTAGAGTCGAAGACTCTTCGGGCCGGAGCGTTGCTGTCCATTCGCTCTACATGGCCTAGCCATCTTAGACGTTGTATCCGAAGACGTCTAACCAGGCCGATGTCGCTGTACAGCCCGTACAGTTCTTGGTTGAATATCCTCCTCCATTCTCCGTTTACACAAACGGGACCAAAGATTGCAAGCAGAATTTTCCTCTCGAAACGTCCAATAGCCTCTTCATCCGCTTTTGATTACGTCCAAGCCTCAGCGCGTTTTGTAGAGGGAAACCTTAGTTTTTCGAGAGAGGGCTCTACTACTCAATTGCCTCTTGAGCCCGAAGAAGCAGCGATTGGCAAGAGTTATTCTGCGTTTTGTCTCAGCGCTGGTGTCATTGCTGCTTGTCACTATCGAGCCAAGGTAGACGAAGTCCTTGACTAATTAAAAAATATAGCTGCCGAAGGTGACGTTCTGACCAAGACGTCGGTGTTGTGCGTCTTTCTTGGATGACAGCATATATTTGGTCTTGTCCCCATTTACCCTTAGACCCACTTTCGCCGCTTCTGCTTCAATGCTTGTGAACGCCTCATTGACGTCTCGCTTTGCTCGTCCAATAACGCCAATGTCATCTGCGTAGGCAAGCAATTGTGTGGACTTGAAGTAGATCGTACCTCTTGTATTGGCCGCAGAGTCCCGCACGATCTTTTCAAGAATAATGTTGAAGAAATCACATGACAGTGCGTCACCCAGTCTAAAACCTTTTTTAACATCAAAGGGGTCGGTTAGTTCACCTCCGACCTTAATGGAGCAGCGAGAGTTCTCCATAGTCATCCTGCATAGTCTGACGAGTTTGGCAGGAATGTTAAAATGAGGCATGGCTCTGTATAGCTCGTCTCTATAAACACTGTCGTACGCGGCTTTAAAGTCGACGAAAAGATGGTGCGTGTCGACCTGGAATTCATGGGTCTTCTCCAAGATCTGCCGTAGTGTAAATATTTGGTCTATCGTGGATTTTCCTGGCCTGAAACCACACTGGTAGGAACCTATCAGATTGTCCACGAACGGTTTCAGGTACTTACACAGTACGGTAGAGAGGATCTTGTACGCGATGTTCAGGAGGCTTATCCCTCTGTAATTGGCGCAGTCACAGGGGTCTCCTTTCTTATGGACCGGGCAAACGATACTGAGATTCGATTCATCGGGCATGCGTTCTTCCGACCATATCTTGCAGACGAGTTGGTGCATGTTCCTAACCAGCTCGTCGCCAGCTGCTTTAAACAGCTCCGCGGGGAGTCCGTCTGCTCCAGCAGCTTTATAAGACTTAAGTTTCGATATCGCTATCTTAACATCGTCTAGGTCGGGTGGACGGGATTCTTCTTCGTCATCGTCCATTGTGAATGGTTCGCTCTGCCTGACGGCGGCATTTTGACTATCATCGCCGTTATACAGTCTGCAGAAGTGGTCCTTCCACAATCTCAGCATCGACTGTGACTCCACTACTAGTTGTCCGTGCTCATCCCTGCAGGCTTCTGCTCTGGCTTTATAGCCTTGGCATGTTCGTTTTACTTTTTGGTAAAATTTTCGAACGTCGTTCCTGCCGTAACATCTCTCCATCTCCTCGATCTCGCGCTTCTCGTGCTCCTTTTTCCTTCTCAGAAGCGCATGCTCCTCCTTCCTTTTCTGTTCATAGAGCTCGCGGGCAGCTCTCGTCCGTCGATTCAATTTGGCTATGTATGCATTCTGTTTCTCTACATGGGCCTGTCTGCACTCATCATCAAACCAGGGTATTCTCGACGGTGGTGGCTCGAAAACGAGTATATCTGAGGCGGCCTCTCTAATCGCTTTCTGACAACGACTCCATTGCTGTTCTATGGTTTCTGCAGATTGCATCGAGACCTGAGAGAGCTTGAGGGAGACTTGATCGGCGAAGGTTATGGCGGTCTCCTGCGATTGAAGCTTTCCGACGTTAAATTTTGGTGTTCTTACTCGACTTACCCGTTGGTTCCGAGAAATTCGCATCCGTACCTTGGCTGCAAGAAGGTAATGATCCGAGTCGATGTTGGCTCCTCGAAAGGTTCGGACATCTAGGATGCTGGAGGAGTGTCTGCCGTCGATCGCAATATGATCAATTTGGTTGGTCGTCGATTGATCGAAAGACCGCCAGGTCCCCTTATGGATGTTGAGTTGTGGGAATCGTGTACTTGCTACTACCAGAATATGTCCCGCCATAAAGTCCACTAGCCTTAGTCCGTTTTCTGACGTGGTGTTGTGTAGGCTGTGCTTTCCAATGACCCGTTCAAAGACAGCTTCCTTACCCAGCTTCGCATTGAAATCTCCTAGAACGATTTTGGTGTCATAGCTGGGACATTGCGCATACGTTCTGCCTAGGAGATCATAGAAGTCGACTATATGTCAGTCATCTTTCTCCTCTGTGGGGGCGTGGACACATAATAAGCTTATATTGCCGAGATTGGCCTTGATGCGGATAGTTATGAAACGTTCGCTTACATACTAGAAGCTTAAGACTTTTTTCCTGAGTCTGCCTCGAACAACCGGTTGCACCTGGTCTGTTGAGGGACCTAACGTTCCAGGTGCAGAACCGAAATTCGTTTCCTTTTAGACGTTTGCGGGGGTCGTCAACATGTAATCCGACCGTATCCGAGGCTATTAGTTGTTTCTGAACAAATTTTTGTTTTACGTGATAGGGATGTTAGCCCTAAGCGCAACCCCCAACCCGGAGGGCCAGGTTCCTCTTTCCCCAGGAACAACGGGTCGGGTCGCTGCACACATTGGTTCACTACCTGGCGGGTGTCAGTATAGCTATCCAAGGGAGGCCACGCGAAGGCTATGTGTCAACTTGGATGGAGCAGGGACAGAAATCGAAGCTGGCGGTTGCCAAGTTAAACGCGATCCACTTCTTTGCTCTGTTTGTTCGCTTCCTTCTCCCCTCATAACGGTACTACCTTGTAATATTATGGCTTTACTCCTGTGCAGTTTGGAAGTACAGAGTATACTGCAAGCAAATACATATTTGAATAAGGGTGTGCTTTTTATGAGGACACCACTGTATGTGTAGTGCGAATACACTTTTATTGTGCATTTGCATTCGCTGGCTAGTGGATATCTTTTTTGTTCTCATTTTTATTCGACAATATTTCGGTTTTTTGTTTTAGCAATTCTGTATTCAATAGATACACTGACATTTTCACTATTCTATATAGCATGCCGACCTTTTTTTACGCAATGCGGATGTAGAAAATAAAATAAATTTCATTAGGCGGCCATTTCAGAAAAATAAATGAAATCGCTGGTCATGGTGCGTTCGTTTCATTTTTGTCCTTTTTCTCTTTGGTTTTTTGTTACGTGCAACTTTTCAAATCGAAATGAAAAGCAAAAAATTAAATACAAATATCCCGAGTATACACGGAACATTCTGGGGGAATCTCTAGTGGATGATAGGATCCGACAAATGCATTTTTATTAAATAATTCAATTTTTATTGGAATTTGGTTGATATAAAATGTATTTGTCTACTCTTGTGTCCCACATGCGGTGGCGGCCCGGCCCCTATGCGTGCTCTATTTTTTCTTGTTAGCTAGGTCTTGCTGACTACAAAATGAATTTGTACAAATGAAAATTGCGTGGACTTTTTTGCGTTTTTAGTTTTTTTCCGAGGTTTTCAAATCCCACAGGACATTTTTATTTTATTTTAGAGAAATACACATAATTGGATTTATTTTATTCAATTAAGTCATGACGCAAATGAGTCCTTTTGAAAGAGTTTTTTTAGGCGAGACAACGCCCCAATTAGCTAGAAATGGTTTTCGTTAAGTCTGAAATGAGAATAACACCACCAGGTTGGCGGCTTAATGAAGGATTTGAATTGGGAATTGAAACATTTGCACCACATTAACGGATCGATGGCTTTTATTCACTGTTTAAACTGGAATATCATCCATCCTACATACTACCCACCATATCTATGACAAGAGGCGATCGATGTTTCTTTTTTTTTTTTAAGTGAAAAAATGGAAATTGCTTTAGCCGCTTTGAGCACTTTTTGGTAGGGGAAAATCTTATGGGTTCGCGTCACCGACATGCTCACATATACTATACATGTGTGCGTTAGGCTGCGCGCACAATGATGCGAGATGCGATATGGTACGATATATTCATCATCATGCGAAGAATTTTTAAATGAAAGTTTATATGTATTTATCGGGTTTTCCAATAAGGACTTGACCTTTTGTTTTTTATTTAAATAAAACTCAAACCATTTGAGATATTTCAAAAACTTTACTATCGGCCTGAAGTTCAATCAAAACGTTTATGAATGGAACTCGACTTCGCTCATATGGCCACCGTGGGCACGTTTGCAGCGGTCGATTAGTTGGACCCAATTTTCTATGACTGGGCCACACATTGGCTCTGAGCTCTTCCAACGTCGTCGGCTTGTTGGCATAAACTAATGACTTAACGTAGCCGCAAAGAAAATAGTCTAGAGGCGTTAAATCGCACGAACGAGGCGGCCATTCGACTGGCCCATTTCTTGAGATAACACGCTCATCAAACTTACTCTTCAATAAATCGATTGTAACGTGTGCTGTGTGGCTTGCTGCACCATCCTGTTGAAACCACATGCCGTCCAAATCCATAACTTCCAATTCGGGCCACAATTCCCCATTGGAATACCCTTTATATATCCACAATTAAGGAACGATGAAAGAAAATTCTTGAAATGCACAAGAATGTCGTTCAAAATATTTGACCACATTTTGGAAGAATTGAACTATATTAGGAAAGTGGACCAATTTTTCTTTTATACAAATGAAATTGCATCAGAACAACAACAACAATGGATACTACTCGCACAGAATCGCTTGAAAAAGTGATCAGAAGAGTTTGTGTGCGAGAAGCTGGCGAGAGGTTTGCGATAAGCTTGCGAGAATCGCATCGAAAATCGCTTCACTGTGCGCATGTACATAGTCCCTTATTCCACGGCGCGTCTCTTTGACGTGCAGGTTTCGGTGATTTCCTTTTTAACTGACACTCCGAGCAGCAAGAGTTATTCCATGGAGCTTTTTTTCATTACGCAGCAGTGTGGGTTTTTTTTTTTTTTTTTTGACATTTCGTTTTACATTTCATTATCGTTAGCCTGTGATGAAATTTGAAAAGTAAGAATGGTATCCAAACGTACACTTTCAAATCTGAAACAGGAGTGAAGCGATATCGCAAAACAAAGAAAAGGAGATAAGGAAATGTCAAAAAGCCGCACGAAGTAGCTACCCACGCGTTACTGTGCCAGTGTATTTTTGTTTCACTGACCCTCTCTTTCGCACTTATTTCAATCTGTACTAAAAACGCGCCGTGGAATAAGGGACATGTGAACAGTTTTATCGCAAGCAACTGCTTCTCGCATCGCATCACTGTGCGCGTAGCCTTAAGCTAAGATTAGACGACGTGTAAAAACCACATAATTGTGTACCCGTGACGTCATTTTGACGTCAGATGTTGTCATTAATGGCTACATGTCGTCTAATAGACATAATTATGCCAGTCACATATAGCACATACAATTATGTAGACAATATGTGGAACCTATTGCGCACAAAAATATGTGCATTTTTACATATCGTGTAATCCAGTGTCACATATAACATTTGGCATTTAAAAGCTCGGTTACACAAATATGTGTACAGGCAAAATTGTGTACTTGTTTAAAATCCTGCAGCTACACATTTTTGTTATATGTCACATTGCTGCGGTCGTGTTTTTGAATTTTTTAATTTTGAATTTTCAATTTTGAATCCGAAATGTCGGATTTGGAGGCAACTCAGAATTTAATATCAGGAAAACCTCGCGCTCGAAAATCGACTGCAGGTAGAAGAAAGATACAGCACTTTCAGACGTGAAATCACGTAATTTGCGTAGACTGTTATCGCAAGTGATGTACGACTTCATGGACGCTTCTGAAGTCGAACAGTCGCAGGTAATGTCTGTGCAAATTATTGATGAGAATGGGGTGTCCATGCAACAGGACGTTGGAGTTGAGCTAAGTCACAACCCGATTGTTCAGCCACCAGCTGCACCAACTACCGAATCAAACAAATTTTAATTAATTATAAATGCATACTATATTTTATTAATTAAAGTTAAATGTGTTTGTACTGCCACTCGACTTCTCCTTCTTCGACGAAATAGTTGGTAAATTCTTTTTGTACTTCTTTTGCGCTGTCTGGGCATCGTTTTTGTGCTTCGAGGGGATACAACGTTGTCTTCGGCATGTTATCGTGACGCCAATCACCTTGGCTTATTAGATTGCCTTCTGCAATCTGGCCAATGCTTTATAAATTGCGTCGACAACTTCTGGAATAATGGTCGAGAAGGTAGGTTGTGGAATGCGGAAAATGTACTGCAACGATTTAAAACTGTCACCAGTGGCCAAGTCTCTTAGCGTGAGCACCAGCCTTTCTGATGCAGGTATGCTCAATCTCATATTTGTGTTCGCTTTTTTTATATATGGTTGCACCAAATGAAGCAAATTATCGAACTGTTCAGCCGTCATCCGTACGAAATTTTGATATAAGCGAGGTTCGTCGTCACGCAATTCAAGAAGCAACTTCGCGCAAAAACCTTCTGTTTCCCGAAGTCTCACCCAATTTTTTCTCCAAATTCGACGTTTTCGTATAATAATTTCTTCGGGTTTTTCCTCCTCAATTTCGACCAGAAACGTTGCCAAAATAAAACAGCAGCCCACTTCTTTTTCGACATTGTGAAACTTGCGTATGATTTCGTCGTTGTGTACATATGAACTGAATGTGAAAAATGTACACGTAGTTTAATCTACACAAAAATGTGGAGCAAAGTTTGTGTACGCATATGTAACCACATTTTATGCGATCACCTGGAGCACATATTTTTATGCGGCTTTTTTTACACAATACACATATCGTGTGATACACACATTATGTAGTTCGCCATATTCGCTACACGTACTAAATATGCAACTCGTATGTTGAAATTTTCGTTGACGTCACGGGTACACAATTATGTGTTTTTTACACGTCGTCTAATCTTAGCTTTATACGCTTTTTGAATGGGTGAAATCTCGCGAGTTCGCGTCAACGACAGCTTATAGCAGTATATCTGTAGCTATACAGCTGAAGTATTGTGCAACAATACGGTAGAGGAAAAACGTAGGGACTCGCGTCATCGCATGCTCATGGCTGGCGACGCTTTTTGGATGGCTGAAATCTTTTATGTTCGCGTCACCGACATGCTTAAGCAGTATATCTGTAACTATACAGCTGATGTATCGTACAACAATACCGTAGACGAAAAAGGTATGTTGAGTTGCATAAAGCTCTAAAATTACCAGATCACTGCAGCGTTTTCCAGGCGGACTGTAAAATAAGACCTTGTCTTGGCTGAAGTGGAACGTAATATCCACCGCGGATATTCGTATTCTCACAAACAGTCAAGCAGCCGTAAAGTCGTTGGAGTCCTATGTGTACACATCAAAATCTAGTCTCGACTGTCGCCTATCTCTTAACGAGATGGCAGAACAGTTCAACATACAGCTTATCTGGATACCGGGACACAGCGACATTACAGGAAATGAAAAAGCCGACACACTCGCCAAACAAGGAACGACGCTAAAATCAATCGTGGCTTGTGAGGAAGTACCCCTTACAACCATCAAACATAATCTGACCAATCTCGCTAGGGCTGAGACGAACCTGAGATGGACCCAGGGACATACCTGCCTCATCACTAGACAAATCTGGCCTCGGCTTGACAGTCAACGAACAACTAGTATAATCTCCCTAAAAAGAACTGATATCTACAAAGTCATCGGTGTCATCACAGGACACTGTCTCATTGGTAGTCACGCACAAAAACTAGGAATAGTTCCGAATGATTTCTAGAGAAGCTGTCAGGTCGAATCCATTCACCACCTTCTCTGCGCCTGTCCAGCATTCTGCAATATCAGGAAACGATACCTAGGCTCTTACTTCCTTAACGGTCTGACAGATGTTCAGAAAGTAGGGATACCTGATTTCTAAAGAAGCACAAAATGGTTCCACGAATAGGGGGCTAAGCCGCCTCGTAGCTGCACAACGGGCCTCCCGGGCCTATGTGTATTCTTCTCAATTCTGGGAAGGCTACGATCCTGCCTACCTACCTCGGATTAATATACATATCAAGGATATAATAGGGATCAATACTTGGAAGTGTTTTATTGGTTGTGGGATATGATCGAAAGTTAATTTCACAACAATTGAATTTGTTGCAACATTTGATATCTTAACCTATCAGGATGGAAAAGGAGGGGAATAGTAACTGTACGAAAGGGTTTGCAGCAAGGATTAACTTAGCAGTGACACAATAGGGATCATCAAAGCTTAAAGGGTGTTTATAATTGGTTGTTCGTAATTATAGAAAAAAGGGTTGCAGCTAGGACACAAAAGGGATCAAAGCTCAAGGAAGTTTCCTACTGGTTGTGGGATATTGTCGACTAACCTTAGGTCTGTATGTGACCAGAAGAAAGAAGTGAGAGCACGGAAGCGTGAGATCGAGGAGATGGAGAGATACTTCCGCAGGAATGACGTCCGTAAGTTTTACAATAAGGTAAAACGAACATGCCATGGCTACAAAGCCAGAGCGGCGGCCTGCACGGATGAAAATGGAGAACTGGTAGTAGAGTCGCAGTCGATGCTGAGGATTTGGAAATACCACTTCTGCAGACTGTATAACGGCGATGATAGACAAGATACCGCTGTCAGGCAGAACGAGCCATTCGTAATGGACGACAATGAAACAGAATTCAGTCCACCCGACCTAGACGAAGTCAAAATAGCGTTATCAAGACTTAAGTCTAATAAGCCGCGGGCGCAGACAGAAGCTCTGCTGAGCTTCTTAAGGCGGCTGGAGATGAGCTCGTAAGGTGCATGCACCATCTCATTTGCAAGGTATGGTCGGAGGAAAGCATGCCCTATAACTGCGCCAACTATAGGGGAATAAGTCTACTTAACATCGCATATAAGATCTTCTCTGCCGTATTGTGTGAACGCCTGAAACCCTTTGTGGATAACCTGATCGGCTCTTATCAGTGTGGTTTCAGGCCAGGTAAATTCACAATAGACCAAATATTTACGCTACGGCAGATCTTGGAGAAGACCCAGGAATACCAAATCGACACTCACCACCTCTTCGTCGATTTCAAGACTGCATATGACAGCGTGTATAGAGATGAGCTATACAAAGCCATGTCTAGTTTTAACATCCCTGCCAAACTCGTGCGACTGTGCAGGATGATGATGGAGAATTCTCGCTGCTCCATAAAGGTCGGTAATGAGCAAACCGAGACCTTTGATGTTAAAAAAAGGATTTAGGCAAGGTGACGCGCTTTCTATTTCAACATCGTGAGGCTTTTGTAAGCATTGAGGTAGAAGCGGCTAAGATGGGTCTCAAGGTTAATGAGGTTAAAACCAAATATCTGCTTTCACCTAAAAGAGACGGTCAGAACGTCACCATGGGCGGATATAACTTTGAAGTGGTCAAGGAATTCGTCCACCTTGGCTCACTGATGACCAGCGACAACAACACCAGCGCTGAGATAAAACGCAGAATCACTCTTGCCAACCGCTGTTTCTTTGGGCTCAAGAGGCAATTGAGAAGTAGAGCCCTCTCTCGGAAAACCAAGGTGACACTATATAAGACCTTAATCATCCCAGTCTTCCTTTACGGCGCAGAGGCTTGGACCTTAACAAAAGCGGATGAAGATGCCCTTGGTCGTTTCGAGAGGAAAATTCTGCGCACTATCTACGGTCCCGTTTGTTCAAACGGTGTATGGAGGAGAAGATTTAACGAAGAACTGTACGGGTTGTACAACGACATCGGCCTGGTACGACGTCTACGGATACAGCGTCTAATGTGGCTAAGCCATGTAGAGCGCATGGAAAATACATTTCCGACCTGAAGAGTCTTCGAATCCACTCCGGAAGGAAGGCGCGGCAGAGGACGGCCGCATCAACGGTGGCGCACACAGGTGGAAGGGGACCTTAACCAACTGGGCGTGCGGCGCTGGAAACAGCTGGCAAAAGACCGTGCCAGCTGGAGACGCTTGTTGGTTGAGGCCCAGGTTCACCACGGACTGTAGCGCCACCTAAGTAAGTAAGTAAGAGATGATCTCATCTGTCAAATACGGTCAGAAGAAAGCATGCCCGACGAATGGAATCTCAGCATCGTATGCCCAGTCCACAAGGAGACCCCTATAACTGCGCCAATTATTGGGGAATAAGTTTCCTTAACATCGCCTAAAGGTGTTCTCTGCCGTACTGTGTGAACTCCTGAAACCCTTTGTGGATAATCTGATATATTCGTATCAGTGTGGTTTCACGCCACGTGAATCCACAATAGACAAAATATTCACACTGCGACAGATCTTGGAGAAGACCCAAGAATACCAAACTGTTTTGTGCTAATAACCTAGCGGCAGCATTGAGCCATTAATGTCATTGCAATACACTAAGTTATCGGCTTTTGAAAAATAAGGAACAAATCCACTTTGTCACGTACGGTACTCCCAGTCTTGAGCAGAATCCACTGCTTTAGGTAGGTAGGATCGTAGCCTTCCCAGAAATGAGAAGAACACACATAGGGAGGTCCGTCGTGCAGCTACGAGGGGGCTTAGCCCCCTATTCGTGGAACCATTTTGTGCTTCTTAAGAAGTTAAGAAGATCAGGTATCCCTACTTTCTGAACATCTGTCAGATCGTTAAGGAAGTATTAGCCTAGGTATCGTTTCCTGATTGTGCAGATTACCGGGCAAGTGCAGAAAAGGTGATGAATAGATTCGACCTCCTCCTCGTCTAGACAGCTTCTGCAGAAATCATTCGGAACTATACCTTGTTTTTGCGCATAACTGCCGATAAGGCAGTGTCCGGTGATGACACCTATAACTTTGTAGATGTCAGCTCTTTTTTCCGTTGACTGTCGAGCCGGGGCCAGATTCGCCTGGTGATGATGCAGGTATGTCCCTGGGTCCATCTCAGGTTCGTCTCGGCCCTGGCGAGATTAGTAAGATTAAGTTTAATGGTTGCAAGGGGTATTCCCTCACAAGCCGCGATTGATTGTAGCGTCGTTCCCTGTTTGGCGAGTGTGTCGGCTCTTTCATTCCCGGAAATGTCGCTGTCTCCTGGTACCCAGATAAGTTGTATGTTGAACTGTCCGGCCATCTCGTTAAGAGATAGGCGACAGTCGAGACTAGATTTTGATGTCTACACATAGGACTCGAACGACTTTAAGGCTGCTTGGCAATCCGTGAGAATGCGGATATTCGTAGCGGATATCACGTTCCACTTCAGCCTGGACAAGACCTCTTTCATTGCCAACAGTTCCGCCTGGAAAACGCTGCAGTGATTTGGTAATTTTAGAGCTTTGGTAAGTTTAAGTTGTTTGCAGAATACTCCACTACCCACCCCGTCTTTGGTTTTAGATCCGTCAGTGTAAAAATCTACGCCGTTTCTGTGGGGTTGTGTCTGGCGAGTCCAGTTTTGTCTGTCCGGGTAGATCGTTGTAAAGTTTTTTTACCCAAAACTGTGGTGGGTTCTGTGAGGTCTAAGTTTTCTGCCATAGTTGACCTGTTATTCAGGATGGAGGAGTGGCCAGTGACATACATAGCTCGCCCAGTTCGAGTTGGCTTTGAGTCTCACGGCCGTTTGTGTGGCAATTTGCTTGCCGAAAATATCGAGTGGAGTAAGGTCGAGCATCATGTTAAGCGTAGCCGTTGGGGTGGATCTGAGGGCCCCGGTAATGCACATACACGCCAACCTTTGTACCTTCTCGAGTTGTTTGTGGTATGTTGTCTTGTCCATTGCAGTCCACCAGACTATCACTCCATACATTAGTATGGGTCTAGCGACCGTGATGTAGAGCCATAGGGTGATCTTGGGGTTGAATCCCCATTTTTTCCCTATGGCTTTCTTGCATGTGTAGAGAGCTATTGTTGCCTTTTTAGCACTTTCGGTTGTGTTGCTCATCCAGATTAATTTCCTGCCTAGTATAATGCCAAGGAATATGGCATTAGAGGAATAGCTTAGTCCACTGTTTTAACTTTGAGCTCAGTATTCCAGCCTTTTGTTTTGACAAATTCAAGTTCCTGACGAGGTTATTAAGCTCAATCTGACTGATGATGATGTGGTGCATCAAAAGATGTGGAGAGCTCAAATTCGGGATCATCCATGATTTCTCCCGAATAATATGACGAACTTTCAGTGTCCGGAAGGTGGCTTTGGAACTGGAAAAATTTCTCTATGAGATGTTGGTTTTGTTACAGATGAGACATCTGCATGTTTAATGGAATGCTTTGATTTCCGAGACAATCCCTTCACATTGATGCAACAAAAGCAATTATCTGTGTGCCTCTGAGGCTCTCACCTATATCATAGGCATTCCGCATTGCGGAAAATGACACTCTAAACCAACCAGTTAGCTGACGGTGACATCTAAATCTGTGTTGCTGTACGTGACCTGAGCAAAAGATTATTTTTACCGTTATTTACAGGTCGAGTACTACGAGAAATAGTACTCAGTATGTCCGAGAATTTGTCAGTGTTGCCTAGTGCAATCAGAGAATCGGAAAACTGGAACATTTTGCTCAAAGAATTGGGCCTTAGATACATATGTACGCTTCTTCGGCAAGCAGTTTCATCTTTTCCACAGCTAACTTCACACATAAGCCGCATGGTGGTAGATAGGTTGAAGTAGCTACCCGGATATAAGCGTTTACTCAGAACTGTCTGGCCAATAAAGCAAAGAAGCAAGCCCTTAGTCTCTAAGCGAAAGTTAAAGTAAAAACAAATCTCTATGTGACGGAAATTGCTGCTTAAGTCACTTCGCTTTACTTGTCAGCCTCTTACATGTGGTCCGATGGTTATACATCAAATACAGTAGCACCCATACAAAAAATGTATTTCTCTATTGCTTAGACACTATACATCGCTTTGGGAGCTCTATCGTATCGTCATTACCTTTTGATAGAAATGAAGAAAGCTCTAGCTAGAGGATACCTTTGTAAGCAAACAATACGAGAAATCAGAAATGAATAACGGTCCCATGGGTTGTTGTGTAGAAGCCCGCAGTTGTCTATACCTTGGAGCAGTTTTCCGGAGATCGAATATACGTATGTATTTGAAAGTTGATTGGATTAAGTCTTTTAATCCCCTATCAGCTCTATGGTCTAACGAAAGAAAAATGTTTGATTCGCTTAAAGAGTTACAGCTAAAAGACTTGTAGTCAGTCAGGCCCTCAGTAGAGTTGGTGATCCGAAAAGAAAATTAACAATTCATTCCGGTGCATGAAAAATTAGTCCGTCCATTCCACCTATATGTATGTCACACACGCACAAAAGAGAAAAGACAACACTCATTGGAAATCGTCATAAATATTAAATCATGCGTCTCTAGAGAAGATTATAGACGCACACATTCGTTACAGCTGCTTCTCAGGAAGGCTGTCGGATAATCAACATGCCTACAAAAAGGCAAATCTGTGGAAACAGCACTCCACTCACTGGTCAACAAAATAGAAAGGTCAATGGAACTTAAGGAATATACTCTAGTCGCCTTTCTCGACACTGAGGGTGCCTTTAACAATGTTGAACCATGGGCCGTCACCAAAGCGCTGGCTGATCTGGGTGTTACGGGATCAGTGATAGAACTGGTACGACAACTGCTAACACAAAGAGTTGTCAAAGCCAACTTCGCTGGTGCCGTCTCAACTAGAACGGTTAGCAGAGGTACACCACAGGGTGGAGTACTCTCCCCTCTCCTGTGGAACGTGGTGGTCAACGAGCTACTAATGTTGCTGGAACAGGAAGGGTACGCTGTGACCGCCTATGCAGATGACATTGCTATTGCCGCCACGGGAAAATTTCCCAGCACTCTATGCGATCTTATACAGTGTGCATTACATACAGTAGAAACATGGAAGCAGTACTGTGGACTTGGGGTAAATCCTAAGAAGACCGACCTAGTACTGTTTACTAACAAATATAAAATTCCGCCCCTCAACCCACCGAGGCTGGGTGGAACCCAACTAATAATCAAAGAGCAGGCTAAATATCTTGGCCTAGTCCTTGACAAGAGGCTGAATTGGAAACCCAACATTCTTGACCGCGTCAAGAAAGCAACTGTTGCCCTCTACAGCTGCAAAAAAAGTGGTGGGCAGGAAGTGGGGTCTCCAACCAAGCATTATGCACTGGCTCTACACGGCGGTCATAAGGCCCATCCTCCTGTATGGCGTCATAGTCTGGTGGACTGCTCTGGACAAGGCAGTCAATCGAAACCTTCTGGGGAAAGTACAAAGATCGGCCAGCTTATATGTACATTAGCGGAGCGATCAGATCAACCCCCACCGAGGCCCTAAACATTCTGTTACACCTTCCACCATTGAACCTTTTCAGCAAACAAATTGCTGCCTGCGCGGCCCTGAGGATGAGGAGCATAATAAAATGGCCCACGTCACAAAAAGGCCACACATCTATTATAAAACACTTAGTACCCATGGACACAAACTATATCATCCCACAGAACGTGTTCACTAGGAACTTCGAAGTTGTCTTTCCATCCCGGGAGGAATGGGCTGAAGGGAAAGTCATACCAAAGGACTCGATCTCGCTCTATACCGATGGCACTAAGATGGAGTCGGGTGTAGGCAGTGGAGTCATCTCCAAGGAGCTTAACCTCAGCCTATCCTTTAGACTCCCACATTACTGCAGTGTGTATCAGGCAGAAATAACAGCTATAACGGAGGCCCTTGCATGGCTCAGGATCAATGTAATATCCGCCCAGGGTATTATAATTTGCACGGACAGCCAATCTGCGATAAAGTCCCTGGCAGCGGTAACCCACAAATCAAAGACATCTCTTAACAGTCGCATATCTCTAGATGAGATGGCTGAGCACTTCAACATTCAAGTATTGTGTGTTCCAGGAAACTGCGCGGCCGACGAACTCGCAAAGTTAGAGTCAAGCACACTCAGCCTAACTACCCTCGGGTACGTAGAAACACCAATAAGTACGGTAAAGCACATGATAAAACTGCAAACCATTGGGGCGACCAACCTCTAATGGAATGAGAGTAATATCGGCTTTATCACCAAACAACTCTGGCCTTAACTAAACCTAGGACGAACCGGGGACCTAGTGGCAACCAAAAGGGCGACCTTAAGTACTCTGGTGGTTGTCATTACAGGTCACTGCATCATTGGGAAACACGCCGCCAGACTAGGACTACCCTCCAAAGACTTCTGTCGCGGCTGCATGGACGAGGAGGAGGAGGAATCAATACATCACCTCCTTTGCTCATGCCCCTTTTTTGCGAATCGCAGGAGGATCTACCTCGGCGCGCCCTTCTATGATAATCTAAGTGAGCTAGCAGACCAAAAAATAGCTCAACTCCATAGCTTCATCAGAAGCACCGGTTGGTTCTCTGGTAGCGGATCTGGGTAACACGATCCATGTGGTATCACAATGGGCCGACTTCGGCCTACGTGTGGCTTATGCCAACCACGTCTAGAATTCCAGGGGCTTATCTTGATCAGACCCGACAAGAATGGCGGTTGTGCGACGGGCTAACAATCCGCCCACGTAAAAAAACTTGAAGTTATGAATGAGCAAGATGCCTCGGATAAACGAAAGGATACTCGACGACGACAACCCACGAAAAAGGAACACGATTTGCGAGTATGCTCCTGGAATGTCAGAACTCTGTACACTCCCGGAGCTGCTCAAAAACTAGAAGGAATCCTCACGCAGTACAATGCGGATATTATTGATCGGAAGGCATAGCCTCCACGATACAACAACAGATAACGGCTTCCGACTCGCTGACTTTGCGACAGCTCGTAATGCGGTGATAATTAGCACAAGATTCCCTCGCAAGCGAATCCACACAGCAACCTGGCGATCTCCGGACGGTCGAACCGCCAACCAAATCGACCATGTGTTCATTGACGCAAGGCATTCTTCAAACATCCTGGATGTGCGAACATTCAGAGGGGCAAATGTCGACTCTGACCAATTCCTCGTAGCAGCAAGATTCAGAGCTCGACTGTCCAATGTCAGAAAGTTGCACCAGCCCATCAGGAGGAGGTTCGACATTGGGCGCCTGAGCACACCGGAGGTTACCAGAGTCTACAGGGAGCAGCTGAGCGAAAGACTCTACGGTACGCCTACGTTGAGCACAAGTGTCAATAATATGTGGCTGTATTGCCGCTCAGCCATTCAGGAAGTAACCGGAACCACCTTAGAATACCTACCACCCCCGACAAGAAACTCGTGGTATGATGGCGAGTGTGAGCAGAAAAAGGCAGCAACCGACGAGGCGTACCAAAGGCGCTGCAGAGGAAAACCAGGGCAGCGCAAGAAGAGTACCGAGCCAGAAGAAGGGATGAGAAAAAACTACTGCGACAAAAGAAAAGAATCTTCGCAGCCTCCCAGCTCAAGGATATCGAGGAGTCTAGGGATAAACGTAAAATACGAGCCTTTTACAAGAAAGCCAAAGGCCTTGCAGGAGGCTTCAAAAAGGGCACCTTGGCTCTTCGAAACTGCGAGGGTAATCTTGTCACCGACCCGCAGGGAATAGTGGATGTATTTAAGCAGCACTTTCAGCAGCTGCTTAACGAGCATGACCAAGAGAGAGTGGTAGGGACCGAGGAAATCACAACTCCAGCCGCTGAAGTAGTCCTCCCACCCAGCATCGACGAAGTCGGCACAGCTATTCAGAAGCTGAAGAACAACAAGGCCGCAGGTTCAGATGGCTTGCCATCAGAGCTCTTCAAGGCTAGCGGCGATGTTCTGATAGGGAGCATGCACCAGATCATCTGCAGAATTTGGGAAGATGAAAGCATGCCCGACGACTGGAATACCAGCTCTATATGCCCCATCCGCAAAAAAGGCGATCCTACCTCTTGCAAGAGCTATAAGGTATATCCCTGCTCAATGTCGCATACAAGATCCTGTCCAGCGTATTGTGTGAACGTCTAAAACCATTTTGCACCGCACTAATCGGCAGCTACCAGTGCGGCTTCCGGCCCGGTAAATCGACTATAGACCAAATTTTCACACTTCGACAAATCCTGGAAAAGACCAACGAGTTTCGAATCGATACAAACCATCTTTTCATCGATTTCAAAGCCGCATACGACAGCACTCATCGTGAAGAACTGTTTGGGGCGGTGGCCGAATTCGGGATCCCAGGAAAACTGATCCAGTTGTGTCGCGCCATGCTAAAAAATACGCGATGCACCGTGCAACTCGGTTCTAGGACCTTGGAACCATTCGAAACATGCACCGGATTTCGGCAAGGAGATGCGCTGTCATGTGACTTCTTCAACCTGGTGCTGGAGCAGATAGTGCGACGGGCAGGCGTCAACAGGGAAGGCACTATCTTTTACAAGTCCATCCAGCTGCTAGGATACGCGGATGATATCGACATCATCGCGTGTTCTCGCCGTGGCATCGTGGAAGCATTCACGGCGATTGAAGAACAGGCGAAACGAGTTGGTTTTAAGATCAATGAGGATAAAACGAAATACATGCTGTCAAGCTAAAACCAATCCTTCGCTCACCACCTGGGACAAAATATAACAATTGACAGCTACAATTTCGAGGTAGTTAAGGAGTTTGTCTACCTCGGGGCAAACGTAAATTCCACAAATGACACCACAATGGAGATCCGGCATAGAATCGCCCTTGGCAACTGCTGCTCCTCCTCACTCGAAAGACCAAAGTCATGCTTTACAAAACGCTCATACTGCCAGTCTTGCTGTACGGAGCCGAAAGCTGGACGATAAACAGGACAGCGGAGCTGATTTTGGGTTCTTTCGAAAGAAAAATTCTGCGCCGGATATTTGGTCCTGTCTGTGAGGAAGGTGAATGGAGAAGAAGACACAACCGCGAACTCTACGAGCTGTACCAAGATGTGGATGTAGTCCGGAAGGCAAGGATCCGTCGACTACACTGGCTCGGCCACATCGAGCGCATGGACATCAACGCTCCAGCTAAGAGGGTCTTCGACTCCGAGCCTCCTGGTTCGAGAAGAAGAGGAAGACCGAACCTCCGGTATAAAGACCAAGTAATCGCGGATGTAAGACATCTTGGTCTTGACAACTGGAAGCAGAGTGCCCGGGACCGTCAAGGATGGCCTGATAAGTAAGTAAGTAAGAAGTATCTTGATCATTGACGTTTCAAGGTAAAAGAGTTTCGGAGTAATTGACTAGAAGTCGACGAGAGTGCGTTGTATGCAAACCCTAGGCAAAACTTTGCTAATAACCTAATGAGATCAAGGAAAACAAAGAAACTCCCTAGTCTACCTACATACAAATCTCCATTGTTAGGGTAGCAATTTTCCCCGGAAATTAAACGATTCCCAAAACAACAAAAGCACTCTCCTACCCATCACCCCGGGCAGATTAGAACTGCTCTCCCATGGCAGCATCTTATCAGCTAAAGAAAACGCACACGACATGTGGACATTGACCCCATTAGAGCACATATCGATTCAAAGTGACAATCATGGCATGAACGTAAGGCGTATGGGGGCATATGTACATATGTATGTATCAAGTACATATATACAGTGAACAAGTAATTTGTACCAAGTAGATACCCGCGTATAGGTATGATATAAGCTCGCCGTAAATTGCAATCCACTTAATCACGGTACCCTGGGTAAGAAGGGCAGATCAGCGATAAGTGTATTGTTATATGTTACCTGTATGAGTACATTAGTGGACCTGGACAGTGTACTGTGGATTATCGAGGTAAGGTGTTAAGCACCGCGCCAAAAGCAGATGCTCATTATCTCGTACATATATAAATCAAACGTTCTACATAATATCATGCAATACATTGAGCTTATGTACATATGTAAATGATACATGGTCAGCGATTGAGGGTATTGTAAAAGGAGTCTAATTACCTGATGCGTTGAATAGGCAGTCCTGTGATTTGGTCCTGTCGCCGGACCGGGTGGTGTAGGATATCGTTGCGGGTATGGTGAATATTGAGATGTACCAGAGCCCTGCGCCGTCGACTGGGGTGGTGGTGGTGGCGGTCCACCTGGCTGTTGTTGGGGTGAACTTGGATAGGAACCTGAATTTTGCCCATGCGTTGGGGGATAAGGTGATTGACCTCTGGAAGTATTTGACTGCAAAACATAAAGATACAAATGTGATTAATTATTTACTCATTCAATGTCCGAGTGCAAATAATTGCTTTAGGAAATGTGATATAACATCTGATGGCTGAATAATTGTTTCGGGATGATGCCATGCGGCAACTGAATATGATACCATTCAATTGAATATTTAAAAGGTTCGTTGCGCTCGAATGGATCTAGGATATGATGGTGGTCAGCAGATGAAAAAGAAAGAAAAGGAAAAAAAAATCAAGGAAAGATGCTTCAATACCAGTAAAGGCTCCAAAAGAATAGCACAAATGCATCCTCCAACCTGTTTGCACGCAATAATCTACATGGAGTTCAATACAATCCAATTGGTGGTTCATCATAAATTGTCGCAGTACTTAGGTCCAAGGTTGAATTTTTCTACAAGTTTCGCAACCTAATAACCCTGATAGACAAAATGGATGGAAAGCAGTTGTAATTAATGCCTATCTTCCCTTCTTCTTCTTCTTCTTTGGCGCTACAGTTGATGGCGAACCTGGGCCTCCTTCAAAAAACCTCTCCAACTGGCACAGTCTTTCGCCAGCAGTCTCCAGTGCCGCACGCCTAGTTGGTTAAAGTCCTCTTCCAATTGGTTGCTCCACCTTAAGTTTGGCCGTCCTCGACCGCGTCACCCCTCGGGGTTGGATTCATAGAACGTCAGGGCCGGAGCTGTGTTTTCCATACGCTCAACATGACCTAGCCATCGTAGGCGTCGGATCCGAAGACGCCGTGCTATGTTCATGTCGCTGTACAGCCCGTACAGTTCACTGTTAAGTCTTCTCCTCCACTCCCCATTTATGCAGGTCGCACGCAAAATTTTTCTCTCAAAACGAACAAGGGCCTCCTCATCCGCTTAATAAGGTCCATGTCTCTGCGCCATAGAGCAGGACCGGAATGATAAGGGTCTTGTATATGCTCACCTTGGTTTTTCGAGAGAGGGCTCTGCTTTTCAATTGCCTCCCGAGCCCAAAGAAACAGCGGTTGGCAAGAGTTATTCTGCGTTTGATTTCGGCACTGATGTCGTTTCTGCATGTCACTGCGGAGTCTAGGTAGACGAAGTCCTTGACTACCTCGAAATTATACCTGCCAATATGTGCATCCTGGCCAAGACGCCGGTGGTTGGTGTCCTTTTTCGACGACAGCATATAGTTCGTTTTGCCCTCATTTACCGCCAGTCCCATTTTAGCCGCTTCCGTCTCAATGCTCGTAAAGGCCTCAATGACATCTCGCTGACTTCTTCCAATTATGTCATGGCATATGCGAGCAGTTGTATGGACTTGAAAAAGCTGGTGCCCCTAGTATTGACCAGTGAGTTTTGCACTTTTGGACGATGTTGAAAAAGTCACACGATAGCGTGTCGCCCTGTCTAAAACCTTTTTTGACATAAAAGGTATCGGTTAGGTCGCTTCCGACCCTGATGGAGCAGCGAGAGTTCTCCAGAGTCATCCTGCACAATCTGACGAGTGTCAGAGCATGGCGCCGTATAGCTCCTCTCTATTGATACTATCGTATGCAGCCTTAAAGTCGACAAACAGGTGGTGAGTGTAGATCTGGAACTCGTTTGTTTTTCCAGGATCTGCCGCAGTGTGAATAATTGATCTATAGTGGACTTCCCGGGCCTGAAACCACACTGATATGGACCAGTCAGTTTAGTTACGAACGGTTTCAAGCGTTCACACAGAACAGCAGAGAAGATTTTATAAGCGATGTTCAGAAGACTTATTCCTCTGTAGTTGGCGCAGACAAAGGGGTCTCCTTTCTTGTGGATCGGGCCAACGATACTAAGATTCCATTCATCGGGCATGCATTCCTCTGACCATATCTTACGGATGAGCTGGTGCATACTCCCAACCAGGTCATCTCCAGCTGCCTTAAAAGCTCGGCAGGTAGTCCGTCTACTCCAGCAGCTTTGTTGGACTTAAGCTTAGAAAAAGCATTCCTAACTTCGTCCAGGTCAGGGGGACGGAATTCTCTGCTATCACCGTCCGTTGTGAAAGGATTATTCTGCCTGACAGCGGGATCTATTTCGTCATCGCCATTATACAGTCTGCAGAAGTAGTCTTTCCAGATTCTTAGTACCGACTATCCCTGCAGGCTTCCGTTCTGGTCTTATATCCCTGGCATGTTTGTTTTATTTGTTGATAAAACCTCCGAACGTCATTCCTGCGATAGCATCTCTCCATCTCTACGATCGCGAACTTCTCATGAGAAGCCTATCTTCCATGGCTTGTGGTAATATACAAGAGTTGCCTCTCCCTGTCCTATATCCTCAGCCAGTGGAAGGTAACCGAAGTCATTTTCATACCCAAGCCAGGCAAAAGCTCCCACACGTACGCAAATGACTTGAGGCCTATCAGTCTTACTTCTTTTCTATTAAAAAAACTCTATAGAAGATTTTAGACGCACACATACGTCACAGCTGTATCTCAAGAAGGCTGTCGAATAACCAACATGCCTACAACAAAGGCAAATCGGTGGAAACAGCACTCCACTCACTGGTCAGCAAAATAGACAGATCACTGGAGCGTAAGGAATACACTCTAGTCGCCCTTTTCGATATTGAGGGCGCTTTTAACAATGTTGAACCATGGGCTGTCACCAAAGCACTGTCTGATCTGGGCGTTACGGGTTCAGTGATAGAACTGGTGCGACAACTGCTAACGCAAAGAGTAGTCAAAGCCAACTTCGCTGGTGCCGTCTCAACTAGAATGGTCAGCAGAGGTACACCACAGGGTGGAGTACTCTCCCCTCTCCTCTGGAACGTGGTGGCCAATGAACTACTACTGTTGCTAGAACCGCACATGCAGATGACATTACTATTGCCGCCACAGGAAAATTCCCCAGCACTCTATGCGACCTAATGCAGGGTGCATTACGTACAGTAGAAACCTGGACGCGGTACTGTGGTCTTGGGGTCAATCCTAAGAAGACCGACCTAGTACTGTTTACTAACAAATATAAAATTCCGCCCCTCAACAAACCGAGGCTGGGTGGAACCCAACTAATAATCAAAGAGCAGGCTAAATATCTTGGCCTAGTCCTTGGCAAAAGGCTGAATTGGAAACCCAACATTCTTGACCGCGTCAAGAAAGCAACTGTTGCCCTCTACAGCTGCAAAAAAAGTGGTGGGCAGGAAGTGGTGTCTCCAACCAAGCATTATGCACTGGCTCTACACGGCGGTCATAAGGCCCATCTTCCTGTATGGCGTCGTAGTCTGGTGGACTGCTCTGGACAAGGCAGTCAATCGAAACCTTCTGGGAAAGTACAAAGATCGGCCAGCTTATATGTACATAAGCGGAGCGATCAGATCAACCCCCACGGAGGCCCTAAACATTCTATTACATCTTCCACCTTTTAACCTTTTCAGCAAGCAAGTTGCTGCCTGCGCGGCCCTACGAATTAGGGGCATAGGAAAATGGCCCACATTACAAAAAGGACATACTACCATTCTTAAGCACTTCAAAGTACCCTTGGACACGACTACATGATCCCGCAGAAAGTGTTCACTAGGAACGTCGAAGTTGTCTTTCCATCCAGGGAGGAATGGGCTGAAGGGAAAGTTATACCAAAGGACTTTATCTCCCTCTATACCGATGGCTCCAGGAAACTTAACCTCAACATATCATTCAGACTCCCAAATGCCCTTGCATGACTCAGGATCAATGTAATATCCGCTAAGGATATTTTCATTTGCACGGATAACCAAGCTGCGATAAAATCCCTGGCCGCGGTAGCCCACAACTCAAAGACATCTCTTTACAGTCGCCTATCTCTAGATGAGATGGCTGAGCAGTTCAACATTAAAGTATTGTGGGTTCCCGGGCAGAGGGATATTCCAGGAAACTACGCGGCCGACGAACTCGCAAAGTTAGGGTCTAGCACACTCAGCCTACCTACCCTCGGGTACGTAGAAACACCAATAAGTACGGTAAAGCACATGATAAAACTCCAAACCATTGAGGCGACCAACCTCCAATGGAATGAGAGTAATATCGGCTTTATCACTAAACAAATTTGGCCTAAGTTAAACCTAGGACGAACAAGGGACCTAGTAGCAACCAAAAGGGCAACCTTAAGTACTCTGGTGGGTGTCATTACAGGTCACTGCATCACTGAGAAACAGACTAGGAATACCCTCCAACAACTTGTGTCGGGGCTACATGGACGAAGAGGAAGAGGAATCAATACATCACCTCCTTTGCTCAAGCCCCTCTTTTGCAAACCGAAGGAGGATCTACCTCGGCGCGCTCTTCTATGAGAATCTAAGTGAGCTAGCAATTCTAAAAATAGCTCAACTCCATCGCTTCATCAGAAGCAGCGGCTGGTTTTCAGGTAGGGGGCCAGGGTAATGATCCATGTGGTATCACAATGGGCCGGACCCGGCCTACGTGTGGCTTATGCCAACCACTTGTACCTAGCCTAGGGTAAGCCATTTTGTATAGTTTGCTTTTCCTTTAGGTGTAAAGGAAATGAGGCGGCGCTAAATGCTATACAGCACGCGAATCGACGGACCAGTTGAGAAATGAGTTTGGCGAGCAAGTTAGAGTTAGAGAGGGTACGGGGGTGGGACAAAGTCGCCTGATCACTGCGACCACGAGTGGGTCTATTGTGATGTCCACCACTTACAGTTCACTCAAGAATCCTGAGCAATTTCTTCTGCTTCAAGATAATACTTGCCTAGGTGACGAAGACGTGTACTGATAAGGCAGTTACAGTGGCATAGTATGTGCTCTGCTGTTTCTTCGTCTTCATTACACATTCGGCAAGTGTCATCTTGTATGATGCCCATTGTTATGAGGTGTTTATTAACTGGGCAGTGTCCAGTAAGGAAACCTGTGATTAAACGAATCTGACTCCTCGAAAGCATGAGAAGTTGTTTCGTTCTTTTGAGGGATGTAGTTGGGAGGAACAGCTTGGCTTGTCTGCTACCTTTCGTTTGTAACCAGTAGTGATCCATCGTGTTCCTTAACCAATTGTTTATGAAGCATTTGGTGGTGCTGATGGGTATGCCGCAGAAAGGCCGTGGCATCATAAATGGTGATGCGGAGCCTTTCCTTGCTAGTAGGTCCGCCTTTTCGTGGCCGCTGTGTCCAGGTATCCAAATGAGATGAACTCAGTTCTGTCTGTTTGGGAATATGACCTTGTAGTTTTGGCTGAAGTTGTATGTGGGCAGACAGTTGTCTGTGAGGGAAATCTTTAGGATTTCATACCTGTTTATTTCGGTAAGTATATCAGGGTGAAAGAGCCTACGGTTAGAGTCATCCTCCGCGATTAGTCTGTGGGCGAAGACCATTGTCTCTTTCTTCAGTTGGAGATGAAGAGGTAGCAGGTCCGTGATGACTTCTAGTGCCGCTGTGGGGGTTGTTCTCATGGCCCCGGTGATACAGATACAAGCTAGTCTTTGCAATTTCTTGAGCTTGGCTTGCATTGATACCTGTTTTGTTTTGTGCCTCCAGACGGACGCAGTATATGTGAGAATTGGTCTGGTGATAGCTGTATATAGCCAGCGAGATATCTTGGGGTTTGTGCCCCAGTTTTTGCCAGTGAGACTTTTGCTGGTCCATAAGGAGATCCTGGCTTTCTCAATGGTCTTTGTAATGTGAGAGTTCCACGTGAGTTTTTCATCTAGGGTTATCCCTAGATATTTGACTTCTTTTGAGAACTCTATCGCTTCACCAAAGAGGGTAGGTTTGGTAAGTTTGTACCTATTTGGTGAAGGCGACTATAGTGCTTTTCCTAGGGTTGACCTTTAGTGCAACCTTTATGCACCAGTTTGCAATAAGGTTTAGTGCCCGTTGGAGGAGTTCCAAGACTGTGTCTTCGAATTTGCCTCTAACCAGGATCACTATGTCGTCAGCGTAGCCTTGGACATAGAAGCCATTGTTGCTAAGTATGCTGATCAGTTCATTAACCACGATGGACCACAGGAGCGGTGAGAGAACCCCGCCTTGAGGGCATCCTTTCGCGGCGTTTACCCTGATTTTATCATTGCCTAGTGAGGTGTTTATTTTCCTGTTGCTAAGCATGTATTGGATCCAATTGCATGTGGTGTTATCCACCCCTGTGCTGAGGATGCAACGTTTTATTTGGGTGTATTCGGTGTTGTCGAAAGCAACCTATCGCAATTTCTTTGTCGCTCAGGGATTTGTGAAGTGGTTCTTTGTCATATTGGTTTTTGTGAAGTGGTGATCTTTTCAGTGCACCGCCCCTGATATGCCTATCCAGAATTGTTCCCATTGATTTTGGTAACTGTCACTAACTTTTATTGACGAGTGCTGCTATTTTCACGTCCAGGTCGGAAACTTTTCAGACCATCCTCGTATTTGGTGCTTCCAACCGCTCAAGAGCAATGAAATATGACATGCACGTTTCCATGTAATCTATAAAAGTCCGCGAAGGATCCATAAATTCGAATTATAACAGTTCATCTGTGTGTCACGTGGTAATCGTATCAAGGCCCATATACTCTACCCCACCTACCACTACTTAGATTCTAACCAAGTTGAAGAGATCAACTCCAGATAACATGTAGCATTGTCCCAAACAATCCCCGTCCAATTGACAAGGTCAGGTACACTGTTACGGGGTCACCCCGTTTTCTTGCATAAACAAACACGACAAGCACCACCTTAGCCGTTTAGTCCTTTCCCAAACACCTATTCGTCGTCGTTCCAACGACGAAATTTATGTTCTCTCGTCTGACGTTGCACGCTTTTAACCTTGAAATCAATTTCGTTTTTTTCTTCTCTTGCTGACTCGACTTTTCACTAATTTTTTCTGCTTTTTTCCGCCCCGAAACGGAATGAAAGTAGGGAAGAACCACCTCGTACATAGCACTCCAAACCACGCAACAACGCTAGAGGACGACAATACTTTACTTATTACTATCCCTTTGGTCTTGGCAATCAGCCGACGAAATGATTCGTAATATGTTCCGGTTGGGTGTGTTCTCGCATTTCAATTGATTGCCGACGTGCTCACCGCATGACGTGAAGACGACGGACACAGACTCAGAGTCATCATTGTCGTCATAATCATCACTTTCACGTTGTTGTTTCCTTTTTCGAATGGCATTTTGGTTTTACGTTCTTTTTTATCGTTTCAGGTTATGTCGTTCTTTTTCCCTCCCCCCAGGTGAGGTTGAATGATTTTGATTTCGGTGTTCGGTTGACGGAAACGAGGAGACAGGTGAATTCGAGACTTGTCTTCCGCTTTTCATTTGAATGGCCAGCGGGCGGTTGGGTTATCGAGTTTTTAGAGTCATGCTAGTCGGTTGCTGGTGAACTCGTATCGAATTCCTGCACGCAAGATTCTATAAATGCTGCCAGGTTCCAGGTTGGTGCTTTACTTGAGATTCATGTAATCTCACACATGTTCTGAGGAAGAAAGATACGATTTAAGCACTTAAACGGGTTCATACTACTGCTTTCGTGTAGCACAGATGCGATTCACACTACTTGCTATGCTCGACTCGAGTAGAAACGAATGACATCTACTACAGCTGAGAAAAGGAACAGAAAATAAATGGAGCAGAACAGCTTGGCTAAAGCAAGTGAGGCATGTGTCAAGAAAATGGTGTTCGAGTTACGATTTTCCCACCTCGATATACACAAAGGCATCTGGCGGTCGCCAGATCAATCAGTCACTAACCAGATTGACCACATCGCGATTCACGTCAGACACTCCTCCACTATTTTTGATGTTCGCACTTTCCGAGGAGCGAACATCGATTCAGACCACTAGCTTGTAGTAGCCAAGATACGTCAACGCATAACACGAACACTGCGGAGTAGAGTTAGAACACCAAGCTATGACGTCGGAAAGCTACTATCGCCGGAGATCGCCAGTGCCTTTGCCAACCGCGTCTCCCTTAAGCTCTCCGATACACCTCAATCCTCCACTCAGTCAGTAGAGCAACAATGGAGCCTGTGCAAACAAGCCCTGAAGAGCACAGCTGGGCGTTAAAGCTCCACCACGACGAAACACCTAACACCTGGTTCGATGACGAGTGTAGAAGGATTCATGCGGAAAAGCAGGAGGCATACAAAGCCTCACTACACAAAAAAACAAGAGCGGCCCGTGAGCTATACGAGCTTAAAAGAAGGGAGGAACATAAGCTTCTCAAGAGAAAAAAGAAAGAGCACGAGAAGCGGGCGATTGAAAACTTGGAGAGGTGCTATTGCAGGCACGACGTTCGAAGATTTTATCAGCGGATAAAACGAGTGTCTCAAGGCTATAAAGCCCGAACGGAGGCCTGTAAGGATGAGAACGGATACCTAGTAGTAGAATCGCAGTCGATGCTGAGAATTTGGAAAAACCACTTCTGCAGACTGTATAACGGCGATGACAGCCAACATACCGCCGTCAGACAGAATGATCCATTTTTTAACGACGAAGATCGCAGAGAATTCCGTCTCCCTGACCTCGACGAAGTTGAGATTGCCATGTCGAAACTCAAGTCGAATAAAGCTGCTTGCGCAGATGGACTGTCTGCTGAGCTCTTCAAAGCGGCTGGGTGTGAGCTGGTTAGGAGCATGCAGGGGCTTATCTGTAAGATATGGTTAGAGGAAAGCATGCCCGAGGAATGGAGTCTCAGCATCGTATGCCCGATCCACAAGAAAGGAGACCCCTCTGATTGCGCCAACTATAGAGGAATAAGTCTCCTTAACATCGCCTACAAAATCTTCTCTGCCGTTTTGTGTGAACGCCTGAAGCCTTTTGTAAATAAGCTGATAGGTCCTTATCAGTGTGGCTTCAGGCCATGGAAGTCCACCATCGATCAAATCTTCACACTACGGCAGATTCTGGAGAAAACCAATGAATTTCAAGTCGATACGCACCATCTATTCGTCGACTTCAAGGCGCAAACGACAGCGTAATTAGAGACGAGCTATATAACGCCATGTTTACTTTTGACATCCCTGCTAAGCTCGTCAGACTATGCAGGATGACCCTGGAAAATGCTCGCTGCTCCATCCGAATCGGTGCAGAACTGACCGATAGTTTCGAAGTCAAGAAAGGATTTAGACAGGGCGATGCGTTGTCGTGTGATTTCTTCAACATCATATTGGAAATGATTGTGCAAAAATCACTGGCCAACACAAGATGCACAATCTATTTCAATTCCTCGCAACTCCTTGCATACGCCGACGATATTGACATAATAGGTAGATCGCAGCGAGATGTCAATGAGGCGTTTGCGAGTATTGAGTTCGGGGCGGCGAAAATTGGTTTGGCGATAAACTGTCATCAAAAAAGGACGTTCACCACCGACGTCTTGGCCAGAACCTTCGTATTGGCAGTTATACATAAGTTCGAGGTAGTTACGGACTTCATATACCTCGGCTCCGCAGTGACTTGGAACAACGACACCAGTTTCGAAATCAAGAGCAGAATTACTCTTGCCAACCGCTGCTTCTTTGGGCTCAAGAGGCAACTGAGAAGTAGAGCCCTCTCTCGGAAAACCAAGGTGACACTATATAAGACCTTAATCATCCCAGTCCTCCTTTACGGCGCAGAGGCTTGGACCTTAACAAAAGTGGATGAAGATGCCCTTGGTCGTTTCGAGAGGAAAATTCTGCGCACTATCTACGGTCCCGTTTGTTCAAACGGTGTATGGAGGAGAAGATTTAACGAAGAACTGTACGGGTTGTACAGCGACATCGGCCTGGTACGACGTCTACGGATAGAGCGTCTAAGGTGGCTAGGCCATGTAGAGCGCATGGAAGATACAGCTCCGACCCGAGGGCGCGGCAGAGGCCGCCTCAGCGGTGGCGCACGCAGGTGGAAGGGGATCTCAACCAACTGGGCGTGCGGCACTGGAAACAGCTGGCCAAAGACCGTGCCGGCTGGAGACGCTTGTTGGTTGAGGCCCAGGTTCACCACGGACTGTAGCGCCACCTAAGTAAGTAGTAAACGAATAATTCGAGATCTGTGTGCTGAATTCTCCTCAGGCTAGTGCGTGAAATGCTGAGCTGTTCAGATCGATGACGAGTTGAATTGAGTCTCACACTCTCGGCCACATCAGCCACATTCTCATCTGTGCGCACCGTACGACGACGGGGACCATGAGTTTTGTCCACTAGCATACCAGTCTCACGAACTTTTTGCACAAACTTGCGTACAGCATTTGCGGTGGGTGCTACATTTCGGCCACAACTTCTTTTCAAACGCACTGTTTGGTCTACACAGCACTCACTTTGGAAATATGTAAGTTTTCAATATTTCCCAACGTTGTCCAAGCGTAAAGCGATTCATTTCGTTCCGCGGAGGTGTGATAATGATTTTCTGTCAAGATTTCGAGCGGGAAACAGCTGCCAGTCTCGAAATAACTATGATTTAAAACAAAAACACTAGATGGCCCAGCCCTTACTTATGTATGTACATCCTGTTACCGATCGCCGTGAGAAACGTTCGGAATCAGCTCAATGGTACAAATAGCACCTAATCTCATGTGAGCACAACTGGTGGGATAGGATGTATTGCAAACGATTGAACTGAACTACTTCAACCATCAAATGATTGCCCAACGGAACGCAATAACACTCTATTAACAACGTACTGTCCAAACAGGCTGTCTTCATCTTGTTATCCTCCACAATTGGTGGTGGTGTTAGGACTCAATCTAACCCGACACCTAAAACCGACAAATTGACTGGAAACACGTTAGTAAAACCATCAATGCACGTGGATACTACCACTCAAGCATCAGAGAAACTACTGACACTGTTTGTGATCGAAATAAACGGTCCTATACGAGTGCAGAGTTCCCGGGGACTATTGAGCGAAACTTGAACTTGATGATGGAATTGTAACCGTGTTTCCCGCCATTCATCCAACAAGGAGGTGCCGTACCTCCTCTTGCTCTTTATCGTCGACTCGAACTGGAAAGCTCAAATTTCTATTTCATTCTGAAAGACCTCTAAACAACAACCCAGTTCCGTGGTACACAAACCGGTCTTTACCCAATAGTCTATATATACAATATGGATATACCCATAGTCGTGTGTATACTCTGCAAGCGCATTTGCATGATAATAAGTCAAAGCCAGCCAGTACCGTCGTTTCGACCCAAAAACACAATGCGACACAACGTGCAGGCATGAAGGCTTAGAACTCATGGTTCCCGTACAAAGCGTGGTATTTCAATGACAGGACAGTAGTCGTGGTGATGGCAGTGGTTTTTGGGGAGCTCTAAAAGTACTTGAAACAGTTGTCAAGATGTGCAAGTGAGTGAAGAAACACCCTCACGATAGGAGTGGTGGTGGTTCCTATGAAAGCGGATTAGTTTCTCACCATACAATGGTATTAATTCCAAACTCTATCCAAATCGAATGCGTAACATTACTTCCAGAAAGTGTAATTAATAGCCACCAAAGGGGATTCAGTTCCATTGAATTGTTTTGTCATATCGAGAGACGTCGTAATTATCGACTCATTTTGCAGATCAAAGAAGAACGGAAGGAAGAATTACGACGAATAGGTAGTATGATAGAAGGGGGAGATTGTCATTTACCAACCAAGTCTTTGATGTAAACCACACTTCTTGATGCGGCAAACTAGCTTTAACCCAGTTAATCGCTGGAATTCAAAAACAGCATCTGATATTCGTCCGAGAGGATAGTTAAAACGTTCTATTACAGGTCGATTGAGAATTAAGTGTCCAAACAAGCTCCATCTCGAGAGGCATATTGAATGTATGGAATCAAATGGAATTCTCTCATCTTCCCATCACACACAATGACCATGCGATTAATTACATTCAACGAATGTTTGTACACAAATACAATTGCCATGGTCGTCGTATCCTGACATTCTTGAGGCAGCCGCCCTATTAACAAATTTACTCTCTACTCAGGTCGGACACATAGTACACAACGTCATTCTCCATTTAACAAAATTGATGTGCACACATCAAACAACTATGCTTGCCTGCTGCTACTGCTGTTGTTTCTCGTCCTCTTTGGCTTCCCTCTCGCTCGGTTTAATTCCCCCGCGCCCGGTTGGCAAGTGTTTCACGGTAAAATAGGCAATTATGTGCATGCACATGCACGGTGGCATATCCTGACGAGGACAACAACACCAGTTAGTAACTACAATTCATGCCAATCGAATACTAAAATATCAAATGAAGCATGCTCTCAGTGTGTGCAGGAGTACAGTAAAACCCAACCAAGGCTAGTCGATACAACCCCAGTTGGTTGCCGCTCCCAACATTATGGTGGAGTGTGAAATGAATGACGACGACGTTCAATTTCCACCCACTCACCTACCACAACCGGCATGGAAAATCACCTTCTTCTTCCTCGCTGGGACGGACGTATGTACTTTTTGGTTTTTACTCCATTTTTCTCTGTTGTGTTTCGGGGTCTAGGGGTCTGGGGCCTAAAACGCCATTCGCATGGATACAGGAGCCGGTTGTTGTGGCATTTTCTTCTACTCCGTGCTCTGTTCGTTTGATTTGTCAATTAAATTATATAATTGCTATTAACGGTCGTTTCCTTCATTTCCGCCATACGCGGAGGAGGATATAGTAGTTAGTGGCGCAGCATCATCATCCTCATCATCATCGTCGTCGTCGTCTTTCGAGAGAAAAACAGGATCAGCTAGCTAGTTATCGATTGGAATTCTCAAAGCTCATAGGTACACACCAACATATAGTAGAAGACAAACACCACTAAGAAGCGATTGGGAAAGAAAAAGGCCAAATGGAACTGAACGACCGAACAAGCGGGGGGGGGGAACGGAAAAGCCAAAAGCAAGAACTACGACATAATTTATATTCCAGCAAACAATTAAAATCAGATTACCCACGGTGGAATGAAGGGAAATAATAAAAAACCAAGTGAGAGATGTAGCAGATGCGGGGGTGAGAGGAATACACGAGCCAACATCAACATCAGCGGTAGGTAGAGTAGACAACAACACCAAGTGGTGGCAGCAACAAAATTGCGAGCAGGAAGATAAAAACAACAGAAAAGTCGAAATTTTGTTGTTTTGTTGTTATTCGAGTTCAGTTCGGTTCGGTTCGGTTGGGATCGGTTGCCTCCTATCATCTGCGCCTTTAGAGGAGAATTTTATTTATATTGTTCTCTGGTGTGGTATATCTGGTATATTCGAATGGGTCGTCCTGTTCTCACTGATTCGGATTAGGTGTATGTATTCTGAAATGGCAAGTAGTGAGACAACAGTCTGATGTACATTGCTTTTCGTACTGCTCCACCCCATGGAGGTATTTTAATCGATTTTCCACATCCAAATCCTGCCTGCTATTCATGTTCAGCAGCAGCACTACAAGCACCAGCAGTAGAAGCGGCCATGGCGTGCATAAATGTGTTGTATCTGGGAGTGTGCATCTATGTGTATCTACTATCATCTCGATAGGGAGAGGTATGTATGTATGAAGGGTATTCCAATGTCGGTTTTTCTGAGTGTTCACAGTTCTGACTGTATGTGTGCTGTGCCGAGTTGTGCGGGGGATTAAATTGGTTTCTTCTTTCCCTTCTTCTATCATTCATCCAACAGAAGAGCATTTATACCATCATTTTCCTCCTCCTCGTCCTCCTTCTTCTGATTCTCTTCGTACGATTAAAAGCGACCGACTGCTTGCTCGTTCATAATACAGGACGATCCAACTGACAGAACGGCTGACCGACTGTACGTCTATATGGCAGACTATAACGACTTGGAAGCAGGGAGAATAACAACATCGAGTTCTCCGGCAACGACGATCCGACATTTAGAGTTTCTGGTTCTCGAGCTATGTAGCTTGAATGGTTGGCTGGTTGGTTGGTTGTTGGGCTCTTTTGACGCACAACATTCCGTGTTGTTGCTGGTACTGCTGCTTTATAACATTGGTGCGCGGTAAAACCTACCCTCCCTTGGTACGTTTTTCGTTCGTTCATTCCTGCTACTACCTTCTCTCTTGTCCAGAGTCGTAACCGAATACGAATATTCATGCACACAGAGGAAAAAACATTTTCCATACGAGAGCGGCATTAATGAAAGGATTTTCATTTTTCCACCCCCTTGTGCGTCGTCGTTGTTGGTCGGACGAACGAATGACGGTACACACGGTCGTATGTTTTTAGTTCATTCCATATCACAGGCACCTCTGTTCCTGCTTTTCTTCTTCCATCATCCTTCCACGACGGTCGGTTGGTTGGTTTCGTTAGTCGGGTCGTCGTCATACCATGTCAGTGGTGTGGAATATTAAAAGAGGGATCACGAACGAAACAAACAGGAGAGGACCAAAAAAAGGAAATTTATATAATAAGAAGAATGAGGAGGAGGAGGAGAGAATATAACAGACTTTGGGAACTCTCTTGTGCACAGGGATGAAGGATAAATACCACGTACAACTACGAGACGAGGGGTGCTCAAATGTTTTGTGAAATGTACATTTTTCTTTTCGTTCTTTGCTTGTTGGATTTTTCATTCCTCCTCATCCCGGATGGATTTTAGTTTAGTTCTCTTTTATACATACATATATACAAAAGACACACTCTGCATGTTGCAAGAGCAACGGAACAACAACATTAATTAATGACAGACAACGAGGTAGAAGGACGAATGATGACATGCGAGTGTAGAGTGTAGTTTCATTGTGAAGATACCGGCGACCTGGACGAAGACGTCTTTACATCACACCTTGAGTTGGGATTTAAATTGGTCAACGAGCGCTCCGATGTACATATATGCTACGTCTGCTATGTCCACGTAGCTTTAGTTTAGTTATTGAATAACCAACCCACGAGGGGCGTATTCATAAATTCACAACAATGATCTACTGGTGTAGGTGGGATGGGGGTTAGTATGGAACTTCTACCTGCTATTCAGAGATCTTCAAGTTTCCAAATTAATTATTCACTCTCCCTACAAGTGGAGAATAATACCAACTTCCTTTCTTCCCTTTTCATTCTTTTAATTAATGATAGATATGATTCCTAACATCTCGCTGTCCCCAAGAGACACCACTTTGTGAAGGATTTGATTTGTGTACTCGTTGGAAACGGTAGCGATTAGTAATGAAAGAGGGGGTGGTGCTGCTGAATTGCGAGTATGGTTGAGGGAACAAAAAAACAGGATGAATGTGTGTCAGAGGCACATCAAAGTCTAGTGTCTAGTCGTGGAGGCAGCATTTGTAAGCATGAATGCGTTCGGGAAAAATGTTAAGGAGCGGATGAGTGTCCTTGGTTAAAAGAGATTAGCAGGCAGGTTCCGGGTGATTACGAACATAATGCTTTGATCTAAGGAGAAGTCAAGAGTGAAAAGGATATGTACATATGTTTGGGGGTGTGTGTATGAAGCTGTCCTGCAAGGACGACTTTGAAAATAGAGAGATCTTGGGGGAAGAGCTGTACATTTTGACGAGAACTGTGAGTTTTTCAGATGTAAGACTTCCAAGTCTACTTGCAGTGTAATGGTATTCAACCGTTTTCGTTTGAAGATTACTAAATCCCTTTGGGAATCACAAATCTCAACAAATTCAAATCCTTAACCTCACCAACCATCGAAAGTCTTCGTACCACGATGATGGCAATTCGATATGAATGACATTATTGCCAAAACTTGATCGATAGCATTCGATTAAAAGCGAAGTTCAATGCATACGAACGATAAATAGTTAAGCGAAACAGACGAATGCCGTCGGTACTTACAACAAAGTAGGTACTCTAAAGGGGTTAGTGCTAACAGATAGCACGAGACCCTGCGACCTTTATGGATCTATTGTGCCTACAAGCAGATAAGAATGAGAAGTTGAGAATGTCTCTCGTAGGAGCTGAGATGATCCCTTCAGGAGCCATATATTCACTGAGAAGGATAATCTTCCTAATATGGGAAAGAGCCACATACTCACTCACACTCAGCACAGTCATCGGGGTGGCCGTGGTGCAGAGGTAAACACCACCGACCGTCGAGCAGAAGTTCTGTAGTTCAAAGTCGTTCCATAGCCAAGAAAAAACATGCGTCACAGCTGTTGTGAATGAGAACTGACCAAACATAATGATGAAGGCATAACACTCACAGTATATGGTCACTTTAAGTTCATACTCTTTGTGTGCAATTCTTATACATATAACACCATAAGTGCATGGAAGAGTTGCTGGGAACTACAACCAACGTGAAAATTCCGTCGGTTTCTCTCGAATCCTATCTAGGACAACCACCTCTGGAGAGCAGTGAACGAACATCTACGACCCAAACCACATCACTCCGTTCAGGTTATGTGATA
This sequence comes from Eumerus sabulonum, assembly GCA_951905685.1. Taxonomy (NCBI): domain Eukaryota; kingdom Metazoa; phylum Arthropoda; class Insecta; order Diptera; family Syrphidae; genus Eumerus; species Eumerus sabulonum. The sequence goes on from OX645060.1 coordinate 18,043,397, forward strand.
AACATGATGAGTATAAACTCTTGAACCTGCGCGAACTTAAACTACCCTACAGTTTCTTTGTCCTCAAGACAGAGTCAACACTCAGTTTCAGACGAGAGTTTCATTTTATTGAGATGATATCTCAGACCGCAGTGTCCCATCGTGTAGCAGACTAGTCTTCAGATCTACTCTACATATGTACATATTAAGTTTGGGTATGTTAATAGAGTGTTTGTTCAGTGGCCGTTTAATCTTTTCGATTGGCGAAGTCCTTGAACGCTGTTCCAAAAGGACAGGTATTGCGATTTTTCCCACTTGTCTAAGAAGTTAATTTTAGACTTGCGAATGCCACAGAACGTGCTTTCACGGTGTTTCTCCTCAGCGGGGTTCTGACAAAACCCCCTGTAGTAAAATTGTCATGAAAAGCTTCTCGAAATTCGCCGTTCGGAACCGGCAATAAACTGTAGGTCCCTTTCACCTATGGGAAAATTAAATCACACACAACATGGGTGATTGAGAGAAGCTCGGCTCTGGTTCTGTAACGCCAACATACATACATACATACGAATGCCACAGAAAGGTTCAGCACCTATTTACCTTTCTCTGCAACCTTTGCTAGCGAGTTGATTGGCGATTTCATTGCTCTTTACACCTTTGTAACCTGGCATTCACCAGAGTTTGGCCTTATTTGTTTTGGCGAGGTATTGTTCGTGTTTGCGTTTTAGTCTGTTCCACCAGACAACCGATGCATATGAGATTATAGGTCTTATCATTGCCGTGTATGTAGATCCAGAGGACCTTTGCCGGTGATAAACCGCATGTTTTGCCAACAGCTGCTTTGCATTGCCAGAAAGCTGACAACGCTTTGGTGGTTTTTGACACAACATGCTTTGACCAAAGAAGCTTGCTATCTAAGATGACTCCTAGATACTTAGCCTCCTTGGATATCGGGATGGAAGTGCCTTTTAGTACCAGCTGAGTCATGTCAGTATATTTCCTCCTTCTCGTAAAGAGAACGACGTCGGTCTTAAGAGGATTGACTGACAGCCCGTTTCTAGTACACCAATCGTCGTGCTTTGAGACGGACAGTCGCTAAACATGAGCCGACAGAAAGAATGGCATAGGCCTGGGCATAGATTCCAGAGGCATTGAGAGCATCGAGCAGAGAATCGACCACCATGCACCATAACAGCGGAGACAGGACGCCACCTTGCGGGCAGTCCCTGTTTACGTCGGATTTGACATACTGGTCGAGGCCTGCATCAGCGGTCAATGTCCTGTGCATGAGCATTGCCTTGATCCATAGGACTATTGCTTCATCTACGCCATGATGTCTGGCAGCGTTGCACATGCTGCCAAAAGTACAACTTTACACGTCGTGGCAAACGAGATGACCATCAGTTATGAAATTCAAAATATGATCCTGTCGTTAACGCCCAATAAACGTGACATACGAGTAAGTACATTGGTTGGGTCGCAACGAAAGCGATTGGGAATATCATTCCTATACCCAAGTGCTCGAGTGAAAATCAATGGACTACTCATCCTTGCCGGCATATATGTAGAATTATCTAAAGAACATGTCAAGATTCAGTTTAGCTACGGTCTCCAGTTATATGCCACCCACATACACTTGTGTATAAGGATACGTTAGTTGATGATGTCTACGACATACAGAAACTTAAGCCCATTTTCCTAATGGAACATGGGGGCTGGAGCGGACCCGGGAGTTGGGAGAAAAAAGTGAAAACAGTAGGGAAAGAGAAAAGCAATGAAAAACGAAGCGGATGACGATAGCGTGTTTTTTGTGTTTTTCCCAGTCTTTTTGGTCGTGTTCGACTTGCTATTAGTTTCCAACTTGAAGGCGCGTCTATAGCAATATATGTACGATACATAGTTAGCTTAGAGGATGATGCACTCTCTTCCTTTAGAGAAGTGAAATTATGTCATCTCGATCTCGACGGAGGTAAAAACACCAGCAGTAGTAGTGCCTCAAGATGACGATGAAGAAGTACAAGTGGAGGAGTCGATATTGGCGGCGGTCGGTGTAATTCTGAGTAGGAATACGACGACGACGACAACGGATGTACTAGGAGTATGTGTGTACGAGTCGTAAAATAGTTAGAATTGAAGATACTAGTCCCTCGTCGACAAGGCAAAGTTAAAATCGATTTTCGCTTGTGGCCAGACTAAGGAGTGAGATAACTCGGCGAGGGAGAGGACTTAACACAAAGTAATGGAGGTGGGGGGGCCTAGTTTCAGCCCATGAATAGATGACGATAGAGAGATACGAGATGATAATGATGATGGGTGGTTGTTGAAGACAAAGAGAAATCGAGACCAAGACCATTCGAATGACGGCAATGGCGTGCACGGGACGGCGGCTCTATGACGAGAAAACCACGATAGAGCTGGTTACGCTGTACTCGGGTTGTTTGCCCATTGACCTTTTTCCGCATATTTATCCCTTCGGTCGTCTAGTTTGTTTTGCTTTTGTTCCCGACTATATGCCGGTGTTATTAGACAACAGCAGCGGTTTATCCTTTATTTATTCTCATTTTTTTTTTTGTTCTGTTTTTCTCTGTTTTTTTCCGTACTTCCTCCTTTCTCAGTTCTGTTTTGGATATTTTGAAGTGAAGTGACGTGTGCTAGCAAGAACACACCATACTACTGTGTTTACTACTATACTACAGCGGCGGGTGATGATGATGAAGCTGGTGGAGGATGTTGATGGAGAGGATGACGACGACGACAACGATATGTTCATATGTATGCTTGTCTGGGATGTTTTCATTCATTCACCCGCAGAAAAGGAAGCATAGCAAGTCGCTATAGGTACGTTTCTAAACATAGCAACATACATATATATGTATGGGTAAAACTGCACGCGGATGTAGGGAGTAGTACAACAGAACAAGTGTTAAGGGATTCCCAAACCGAATGGGGTTTATATGTTTATTGGGTAAGTCCGTCGTAGTCGACGTTGTCGTAGCCTTCAACAACATCATCATGTACATGTAGCAGAGCGCGCAAAACCTTTTGTCTTTTTTTCTTTTTCATTTTGATATTTTCAATCCCTCCCTTCCCATTCCATAGTCATCCGTACACCACCATGGCACACCGTTTTATTTTGGACAATCGAGCAAAAGTCATTGACTTCATTTTGTCCTAATTTCGAGAAGTGCGACGGATGAGACTAGCTACCTGTGGGTTGCGTTCCCACTGGTCTCATTTAATGCTTTCGGGCATTTTGTGCACATGTTCAATCAGAATTTGGGATTCAGTGCAAAGATTTATGGGATAATGGTGGTGTTTAACAAAAATGATTGTTTTTTGAAAGGAGGAGTGTGATGGATTACGTGAGAACAATCCGATTTATATAGGTCGTTCAGGGTTCAACGGTTTGACCCATTGAATACCTACATACGGTGATTAAAAATAGGGTGATGAAGCAGTAGCTATGGATATACGAGTACATAAGAGTTTATGTAGATTCTCTGTCGTCCTTTTTGTAACCAGATTCTGTAAGCAATTGAAAATCGTACAATATCGTAAGTGGGATATCTCAAATGTATGATTTTCAACGAATTTAGTTAGACCCTTCAGTTGTAGAGAACTATTTTATAAAGAGAGGGCATGGGCTTGGACATACAGGGTAAAGTTGTTGATCGCTCTCAACCTGGCGAGATACCAGCAACGATCCCTGTTTAAATGCCCGGGTCAAGTTGACATATACGGCCTCATCGTGGCGCCCTCTGGATAGCCTCTTCAACAAACGTTGGGAGATGAACAAACGTATGCAGCGACAAAACCCCGACCAGTATGGCGGTTGTGTGGCGGGCTAACAATCCGCCCACGTAAAAAAAACTTAGTTATGAATGAGCAAGATGCCTCGGATACACGAACGGATACTTCCCGGATATGCACGCAGAGTGCTACTCTCACGGGTAGTCAGCTCAGTCCTACTCTACGCTGCTCCAATTTGGGCGGAAGCCCTTGCAGTAAAAGGACTAAAGCGGAAATTGGATTCAGTCTATCGACTGTGCGCAATAAGAGTAATCTGCGGGTTCAGAACCATATCAGATGACGCAGCGTTCGTGATAGCAGGAATGCTACCCATCGATATATTGGCAGACGAGCTCAAAAGGGTATACTGCAGGCGAACACCAGACCGGCAATAGACCAGGCTTATAAAAGCAGAAGAACGGGCAGAATCCATGGCAATGTGGCAAGTCAGATGGGACACTTCCACAAAGGGAAGATGGACGCACAGGCTCGATCCCGTCATCGAAACATGGACATCAAGACCGGCAGGAGACTGCAATTATCATCTTTCGCAGTTTTTGTCTGGACATGGTGGCTATCGAAAGTATCTGCATAGATTTGGATATGATAGCCCGGCTTTTTTGTCCACAATGCCCAAATTCCGAGGAGGACGCAGAACACACAGTTTTCTATTGTAGTCGCTTTATGTAGGACAGGCAAAGGCTAAATGTACCGAGTCCTGAAAACTTGGTCCTCTATATGATGAACTCGGTGGAAAATTGGAACCAAACATGCTCGTACATTGCATCAGTACAAATAACGCTGCGGCAAGCCGAAGCAGAAAGAAGAACCCAAGAGGCTTCTACTCGAGATACAGCGTAAATCGCTAACCAGCCCCGCGAAGTAATACCTAACGGCACTCCCGCGGGGAGAGTGGTTGAAGTGTGCAGAGGTGTGGTTTAGTACGTAGACGCGTGGAAAAAGGAGAATAATACCCCGCGAATCGTGCATGCTGGCAACACGGGTTACCAGTATCTTTTGAAGAAAACAAAAACACGAACGGATACTCGACGACGACAACGCACGAAAAAGGAACACGATTTGCGAGTATGCTCCTGGAATGTCAGAACCCTGTACACTCCCGGAGCTGCTCATAAACTAGAAGGAATCCTCACGCAGTACAAGGCGGATATTACTGCGGTCCAGGAAATACGCTGGATAGGAAACGGTATGATTAGGAAGAAAAATTGCGACATTTATTACACCTGTCACAAAAAGTTCCACATACTGGGGGGCGGATTTGTCGTGGGAAAGCGGTTAAGGTCGAAGGTCATCGACTTTAAACCTATAAGTGATCGCCTGGCTGTGATCCGCATCAGAGGCAGATTTTATAACATCAGCCTTATATGTGCACACGCCCCTACCGACGAGGCTGAAGACCCTATCAAGGAGGACTTCTAGGACCTCCTGGACAAAGCCTACGGAGCTTGTCCGGAGTACGATGTTGAAATCGTGCTCGGGGACTTCAACGCCAAAATCGGTAAGGAGAAAGGACTTTGCGACAGCTCGTAATGCGGTGATAAGTAGCACAAGATTCCCTCGTAAGCGAATCCACACAGCAACCTGGCGATCTCCGGACGGTCGAACCGCCAACCAAATCGACCATCGACGCAATGCACTCGTCAAACATCCTGGATGTGCGAACATTCAGAGGGGCAAATGTCGACTCTGACCACTTCCTCGTAGCAGCAAGATTCAGGGCTCGACTGTCCAATGTCAGAAAGCTGCACCAGCCCATCAGGAGGAGGTTAGACATTGAGCGCCTGAGCACACCGGAGGTTGCCAGAGTCTACGGGGAGCAGCTGAGCGAAAGACTCTACGGTATGCCTACGTCGAACACAAATGCCAATAATATCTGGCTGCACTGCCGCTCAGCCATTCAAGAAGTAGCCGAAACCACCTTAGGATACCTACCATCCCCGACAAGAAACCCGTGGTATGATGGCGAGTGTGAGCAGAAAAAGGCAGCAACCGACGAGGCGTACCAAAAGGCACTGCAAAGGAAAACCAGGGCAGCGCAAGAAGAGTACCGAGCCAGAAGAAGGAAGGAGAAAAAACTACTGCGACAAAAGAAAATAATCTTCGCAGCCTCCCAGCTCAAGGATATCGAGGAGTCTAGGGATAAGCATAAAACACGAGCCTTTTACAAGAAAGCCAAAGGCCTTGCAGGAGGCTTCAATAGGGGCACCCAGGCTCTTCGAAACTGCGAGGGTAATCTTGTCACCGACCCGCAGGGAATAGTGGATGTATTTAAGCAGCATTTCCAGCAGCAACTAAACGAGCATGACCAAGAGAGAATGGTAGGGACCGAGGAAATCCCAACTCCAGCCGCTGAAGTAGTCCTCCCACCCAGCATCGAAGAAGTCGGCACAGCTATTCAGAAGCTGAAGAATAACAAGGCCGCAGGCTCAGATGACTTTCCATCAGAGCTCTTTAAGGCTGGCAGCGATGTTCTGGTTGAGAGGATGCACCAGATCATCTGCAAAATTTGGGAAGACAAAAGCATGCCCGACGACTGGAATACCAGCTCTATTTGCCCCATCCACAAAAAAGGCGATCCTACCTCTTGCAAGAACTATAAAGGTATATCCCTGCTCAATGTAGCATACAAGATCCTGTCCAGCGTATTGTGTGAACGTCTAAAACCATTTTGCACCGCACTAATCGGCAGCTACCAGTGCGGCTTCCCGCCCGGCAAATCGACTATAGACCAAATTTTCACACTTCGACAAATCCTGGAAAAGACCAACGAGCTTCGAGTCGATACACACCATCTTTTCATCGATACCAAAGCTGCATACGATAGCATTCATCGTGAAGGAGTGTTTGGTGCGATGGCCGAATTCGGGATCCCGGGAAAACTGATCCAGTTGTGTCGCGCCACGTGCAACTCAGTTCTAGGATTTCGGAATCGTTTGAAACATGCACCGGATTTCGGCAAGGAGATGCGCTGTCATGTGACTTCTTCAACCTGGTGCTGGAGCAGATAGTGCAGCGGGCAGGCGTCAACAGGGAAGGCACTATCTTTTACAAGTCCATCCAGCTGCTAGGATACGCGGATGATATCGACATCATCGCGTGTTCTCGCCGTGGCATCGTGGAAGCATTCACGGTGATTGAAGAACAGGCGAAACGAATTGGTCGTAAGGTCAATGAGGACAAGACGAAGTACATGCTGTCAAGTTAAACCAATCCGTCGCTCACCACCTGGGACAAAATATAACAATTGACAGCTACGATTTCGAGGTAGTTAAGGAGTTTGTCTACCTCAAACGTAAATTCCACAAATGACACCACAGTGGAGATCCGGCATAGAATCGCCCTTGGCAACTGCTGCTACTTCGGCTTGTCCAAACAACTGGGGTCAAAACTCCTCACTCGAAAGACCAAAGTCATGCTTTACAAAACGCTCATTCTGCCAGTCTTGCTGTACGGAGCCGAAAGCTGGACGATAAGCAGGACAGCGAAGCTGATTTTAGGTTCTTTCGAAAGAAAAATTCTGCGCCGGATATTTGGTCCTGTCTGTGAGGAAGGTGAATGGAGAAGAAAACACAACCGCGAACTCTACGAGCTGTACCAAGATGTGGATGTAATCCGGAAGGCAAGGATCCGTCGACTACACTGGCTCGGCCACATCGAGCGCATGGACACCAACGCTCCAGCTAAGAGGGTCTTCGACTCCAAGCCTCCTGGTTCGAGAAGAAGAGGAAGACCGAACCTCCGGTATAAAGACCAAGTAATCGCGGATTAAGACATCTTGGTCTTGACAACTTGAAGCAGCGTGCCCGGGACCGTCAAGGATGGAAGGCAGCTATAGCTCAGGCTCAGATCCTCCATGGATCGCTGGCCTGATAAGTAAGTAAGCTACGTCGTTTATACTGGTAGCCGGCTAATGACAACATTTGAATGGTTGAACAAGACCATGTGCTTAAAAAAAAGAGAAAAACAAAAGCGATTGGGTACGGTTTAGTGATTGTGTTTACAACAGTCAGCCGCGTATACGTTTAAGAGTGTTCTCGTCGTCATAATCCAGCGTAGTTAGCAATCATCAGGCGAAACAATTTGCGCCAATATCTACATGTCGTGAGCTCTGAAATGAGTCAAAATCCATCGTTCGCTCCGGACAAGTGGCGGGTTTAATTGGGTGCAAAAGTCAAACAAACAACATAAACACTACAAGTATTCACGCAACTTGCTCTCTCCAATAATTACCGTCATATCCACATATCTCTCCATGAACTTTATTTTACCGATGAATATATGTATACGTACGGGTAGTACAATGACGACTTGCCTTAAACCTACATTCAAATAGATGGAAAGGTATGGCAAGCAAAAATTACCAGACAATTGTCATCATACATGTAGGCACGTACATATGCAGAGACTAGTTAGACTCTCTAGCTCCAGCTAGTCTTCACAAAGAAATGGTGGTGATAGCAGACGTTCAAGGCAAGAGAAGAGATATCTCAAGTGTATGGCAGGGGAAAAGAAATAAAATTAAATCAAAACTGAATGCACAGAAGAGAAGACGGAAAGGAAAGAAAAACTGCATTCGTGCCGTTGATTGAACGAATTATGCGAGGAATGTGTGTTGTTTATGGCTTTCTGGGTCAGAAGTGTTGTTTTTCATTTTTGTTTTTGTTCAAAGTTCCGATTTGATTTCTTTTTCTCTTCTTTCGATTTCGTTTTGTTTTCATATCGATATATGTAGATAGTCGAGACTGTATAGTGTAGAAGTGAGACGATGCGTTGTTTTGTATACCGTTGTGCTATTTTTATTGCAAACCAGCTGACTAGGTTGATTGGCATCAACCTGGCAGTATATGTACATAGACAGAACAACAACACATCGGCGTCGCTGCCGTCATCGTCATCGTAGTCGAATCGAAACCAATCCAATCTGTACTGTAGGAGAGCAGCAGGTAATGTGTTGCATGCAGCACACTACCCGCTCATATGAATTGCACCATGTATAGTTCTCGAATATGAGATAGTACTGCAGTCGGCCACGTGGTGGTATAGTGGGGTGTTGTGTTTAGGATTTGGTGCTCATACATATATCATTGTATCTATAAACACAGAGAAATAGAGCGACGAACAACGGCGAGAGTCGCAGACTAAACTAAGCCGGTACTAGCAAACTGAAGTGGTGGTATGTCTGCACCACCACCACCACTACTACAACCACCAGGAGCATAGTAAAGCTCCATTCAACATGGCATAGCACACTAGAGAGCATTAGAGGAATTTGAACTTGAATATTCATAATTTCTATGCATTACATGACCGTCGGTGGCCGCCTGGTCGTTCTTCTCTCGGGCATAGTTTGTTTTCATTCGTACTCGGTATCTCTATTGCCCTTTTTTGTTTTTTTTTTTTGCTTCCATGCTTCCACCCGCGATTGTTTTGTGTTTTATTTGCTCATTTTTAGGGTTCCGTACCCAAAGGTAACACGGAAACCTATTACTAAGACTTCGCTGTCCGTCCGTCCGTCTGTCACCAGGCTGTATCTCATAAACCGTGATAGACTGGGTGTGCGGCAATGGAAAAGGCTAGCAAAAAATCGTGCTAGTTGAGGGGGCATGTTTGTTGAGGCCCAGGTTGACCCCGAACTGATCGCGCCCGATAAGAAAAAGAAGAAGAAGGTATCTTGAACTACTTAAAGAATCTGCAGAGGTTTTGACTTCTAGATTAAAAGAAAACAACTTGTTGGCGTCAGGTACAAAAGCGACGTTCTATCGTATAAGAGAGCAAGGCTTGCTACCATTTTTGTTCTTTGTTCGAAGCCTTAAGTGTATCCTTTCACACAATAGCAACGAATGTGCTTCAGTTTGCATAGCTCATTCAACAGAATTAAAGAAAGACCATCAAAATATTTCACTTGTGCTAGACAAAATCAAATATAACGAACACCAATGGGGTATTTGTGTTGATCTAAGAATGGTTAACTTCTTACTAGGACTCAAAGAGGATAGACCAAGTACCTAGTGCTTTTATTGCCTATTGGATAGTCGTGCCATGCGTCTTCTTCTTCTTCTTAGTGGGCGCTGCAATTCGGGGTGAACTTGGGCCTCAACCAACATGCCCCTCCATCTAGCACGATCTTTCGCTGGCCTTTTCCATTGCCGCACACCCAGTTGGCTGAGGTCCCCTTCCACCTGTGTGCGCCACCTTAAGGGCGGCCGTCCTCTGCTTCTTCGTCCCTCGGGGTTGGATTCAAAGACTCTCCGGGCTGGAGCTGTGGTGTCCATTCGCTCTACATAGCCCAGCCATCTTAGGCGTTGAATCCGTAGACGCCTGACTAGGCTCATGTCGCTGTACAGCCCGTAAAGTTCGTGGTTGAATCTTCTCCTCCATCCCCCGTCTGCGTTTATAGGCCCAAAAATCACGCGCAAAATCTTTCTCTCGAACCGACCAGGGGTCTTTCAACCGCTTTTGATAGTGTCCATGCTTCTGCGCCGTACAACAGGACCGGGATGATAAGGGTCTTATAAAGAGTCAACTTTGTCGTTCGGGAGAGGGCTCTATTACTCAGTTGCCTCCTGAGCCCAAAGAAACAGCGATTGGCAAGAGTGATTCTGCGTTTGATTTCGGAACTGATGTCGTTGTCCCAGGCCACTGCGGAGCCAAGGTAGACGAAGTCCTTAACTACCTCGAACTTATATCTGCCTATACAAACGTTCTGGCCAAGACGTCGGTGGTGAGCGTCCTTTTTTGATGACAGCATATATTTACTTTTGCCCTCGTTTACCGCCAGACCAGCTTCCGCCGCCTCGAACTCAATACTCGCAAACGTCTCATTGACATCTCGCTGTGATCTACCTATTATGTCAATATCGTCGGCGTATGCAAGGAGTTGCGAGGATTGGAAGTAGATTGTGCCTCTTGTATTGGCCAGTGATTTTCAATCATTTCCAATATGACGTTGAAGAAATCACACGACAGCGCATCGCCCTGCCTAAATCCTTTTTTGACATCAAAACTATCGGTAAGGTGTACACCGATTCGGATGGAGCAGCGAGCATTCTCCAAAGTCATCCTGCATAGTCTGACGAGCTTAGCAGGTATGTCAAAGGTAGAATAGCGTTGTATAGCTCGTCTCTAATTACGCTGTCGTATGCGGCTTTGAGTGTCGCTTTGAAATTCATTGTTTTTTTCCAGGATCTGCCGTAGTGTGATGGTCGATGGTGGACTTCCCTGGCCTGAATCCGCACTGATAAGGACCTATCAGCTTATTTACAAAAGGCTTCAGGCGTTCACACAAAACGGCAGAGAAGATTTTGTAGGCGATGTTAGGGAGACTTATTCCTCTATAGTTGGCGCAATCAGAGGGGTCTCCTTTCTTGTGGATCGGGCATACGATGCTGAGGCTCCATTCCTCGAGCATGCTTTCCTCTAACCATATCTTACGGATGAGCTGGTGCATGCTCCCAACCAGGTCATCCCCAGCTGCCTTGAAGAGCTCAGCAGACAGTCCGTCTGCGCCAGCAGCTTTATTCGACTTGAGCTTCGATATGGCAATCTTAACTTCGTCGAGGTCAGGGGGACAGAATTCTCTGCGGTCTCCGTCGATTAGAAATGGATCATTCTGCCTGACAGCCGTATATTGACTAACATCGCCGTTATACAGTCTGCAGAAGTGGTTTTTCCATATTCTCAGCATCGACTGCGGTTCTACTACTAGGTGTCCGTTCTCATCCCTGCAGGCTTCCGTTCTGGCTTTATGACCATGGCATGTTCGCTTTATCTGTTGATAAAACTTTCGAACGTCACGCCTGCAGTAACACCTCTCCAAATCCTCAATCGCGCGCTTCTGGTGCTCTTTCTTCTTTCTTTTGGGAAGCTTATGCTCCTCCCTTCTTTTTAACTCGTAGAGCTCACGAGCTGCTCTTGTTCTTTTATGCAGCGAGGCCTTATATGCATCCTGCTTCGCTGTATGAATCCTCCTGCACTCGTCATCGAAACAGGTGTTTCTTCGTGGTGGAGCCTTGAAACCCAAAACTTCGGATGCAGACCTTTTCAGGGCTTGTTTGCAAAGGCTCCACTGCTGCTCTATTGATAGCGTGGAGGATTGAGGTGTATTGGAGAGCTTAAGGGAGACGCGATCGGTAAAAGCACGAGCGGTTTCTGGCGATAGTAGCTTTCCGACGTCATAACTTTGTATTCTTACTCTACTCCGATGCGTTCGTGATATCCGTAAGCGCATCTTGGCTACAACAAGATAGTGGTCCGAGGCGATGTTAGCCCCTCGGAAAGTTCGAACATCAAGAATAGTGGACGAGTGTCTGACGTCGATCGCGATGTGATCAATCTGGTTGGTAGTCGATTGATCAAAAGTGCCTTTGTGCCTTTGTGTATATCGAGGTGCGGGAAGCGCGTACTGGCTAGAAGATGATTTCGCCCCGTAGCAAGATCAATCAGCCTGTGTCCGTTATCGGAGGTGGTGTCGTGTAGGCTATGTTTGCCGATGACTCGTTCAAATATGCTTTCCTTACCCAGCTTAGCATTGAAGTCTCCTAGTACAATTTTGATGTCATAGCTGGCCATGCGTCTACACTAGGAAAACAGAGATTGGCCCGTACATGAGACGATGGAGGTGAGAAAGCAGAATATCATGAATCCCGCCTTAGTTTCATAAGCTGGCCTTACGCAACAATTTGTTAAAGCGCTAGATAAAAATGGGCAAAGTTTTTCTCATATAACGAGAAAATGTCCTGGTCTGAGCACAGAAAAGATGGGCTTAGGACTTAGGATGTAATATGTCTGTCAAAGTCCAACTTCACAGTCATCTTGACCAAGGGATCGCGGAGGTAATGCGCGAGTTATAATAGTCCGAAGACTATCCAATAAAAACACACAAAACACAGTTTTACATATTTGAATATTTATTGAAACGTATACGAAACACGAACTTAACGACACGAGACTTAAACAATGACTGACCTTTGACTAACTTTGCTACTTGGTAATTCGCTCCAGCTTTATCTTCTTTCAAAGATAGAGTTGGAGAGAGAAACCGTAGCAATGATCAACAACACACTTGTTGTTTTGCTGACAAAACACCAAGTGTGGGGAAAGTAGGGTGTAGGGGTGTTACAGCATGTAACTTCTCCCCCCTTAAGGTTTTTGGTCCCCAAAAACAACCCACTTACAGTGTGACATAAAACAAAAAGGTTCCAAAAACTGTAATATAACTTAAGATTATTTCTTCTTATATGTACTAACATTTTTTTGTTTTTTTCTATGATTTCAGTTTATGTTATTATTATTTTTTTTAATATTTAGTAATTAATACATATTTTATATAATATAGTTTCTTCATTGTTTTCATTTACATTTTTTTTTTTATGTATATAACCATATAATGTTAAATTGTTTCTCATTTGTTGTATATGAACCAAGTAAATTGTTAAATATTTTTAAATATTATTTAGTTTTTATAAAGTTTACTATAGCGATCTATTCAAACGCTGTGATAAGGTATTTGCGTGTTTACAATTATCATCTTAATAATTTTTTTTTTTTAGTACAAATCGAATCTACGTAAATTATAATTCATACAACGAAGATTTTACATTTTATTATTATTTTGTTACATTAATGTCTTTGTTTTTTTTTTTTTATTTTTGCACTGCCTTGAATCAATATTCCCTCGACTCAAGGGCAGCGTGAAAGCTACTGAATTTCACTTTTAATTATGGCGGCAATGAATCATTATGCCTTTGACGCAAGCACCGTTTGGGAGCTACTTATCATTTTATTCACTTCCAATGGTGGCGGCAATGATCCCATATATGTTTGAGCACAGTTTGGGAGCAATTATATTCACTTCCAACCCCTGTGCGAAATATTGGCGACTGCTCTGACAAACCCCACGAAACCGGTTTGTGCTTTGTCTTTTTATATATCTATGTATTTATTTCCACAACATATACATTGTTGCTATTTAATTTACGGGATTCCTTCATTATGTGTTTTTTTTTTTTGCATGATTATGTTCCTTCGTGTACAACCTTATTTATGTTTTACACTTTTTATATTATTTACGTAGGTACTTAACTACGCTTTCTCTTATGTTAATAAAGATATGTATTAATAAAGATGAAAAAATATTTACTATATATTTACTGTTGCATGTACAGTCTTTTGTTTGTTTTTTGTTTGTTTTTGGTTTTTTTTTTTTTTTGTTTTTGTTAGTGTCTTTTTTTTTTTTTTTTTTTTGAAACACCTTATAACACAGAACACAGAAGACTCATATGGCTGGAACTTTTAAATTTTTTTTTTTTTTTTTTTTTTTGTTCATTTTTATTATAGTTCATTTAATATTAATATCCGCTCGAAATATAAAAGCACAGGGACAATTTTTTTCTAATTTAATTTTACATTTTTAACAGAACACGTGGCACTCAAACACTCAATACATTTGCTGTTCTTTTTTTTTTTTTTTGTTTTTATATGGGACACGTGACACTCAATACGCTTACCACAGTACATTATATTTTTTGGTTATTTTTCGGTTTGTGTTTTTTTTTTTTTTTTTTTTTTTTTGTACGAGAGCTAAGCCCGATCCTACCGACTGCGCCAGTTATAATAGTCCGAAGACTATCCAATAAAAACACACAAAACACAGTTTTACATATTTGAATATTTATTGAAACGTATACGAAACACGAACTTAACGACACGAGACTTAAACAATGACTGACCTTTGACTAACTTTGCTACTTGGTAATTCGCTCCAGCTTTATCTTCTTTCAAAGATAGAGTTGGAGAGAGAAACCGTAGCAATGATCAACAACACACTTGTTGTTTTGCTGACAAAACACCAAGTGTGGGGAAAGTAGGGTGTAGGGGTGTTACAGCATGTAACTCGCGCACGTGGGATCTCCAGGCCACTCGATCCTTCGCCATCCACTCTAACTCATCAGAAGCTATGCCCAAGCGAATCCAGGCGACTTTTTGGACTTGGTCCAACCACCTTGTCGTGGGTCTGCCAAGCGGTTGCCTACCTGATAGTATTGCATTCGTGATGATGGCGACATTTGTCTCACGTAACCAAACTATCGAAGCATAGCCCTTTCCTTTCGGAGAAGCAGCTGCTTAGCATTGAGCTCCCTGCGCACTGCCGTGTTTCTCACATTAACCCGGTGAGTAACTCCCATAACAGCACGAAGAAATCTCATTTCGACAGCTTGTATTCGCGATCTTATTCTTTCGGTCAATACCCCCCAAATTGAATGACCATAGGTGAGAGTTGGAACAAATACTGAGTTAAAAACCGCTAACTTGGCTTTGACAAGCTAGGTCTTCCTGATTACAAATCTTCCAAGCTGTTTCAAAATTGACACAGCTTGGTCAATCCTACAGGAAAGTTCAGTATTACTCCTCCCATCACTCGTGAAGAAGACCCCAAGATACTTAAACTTCTCCACCTGCTTCAATGTGACTCCACTAACACGTAGAGTGCATTGGACAGGTGTTCAGGAAATAACCATAACCTCGGATTTGTTCACGTTAACTCTCATCCCAGCTTCAGCGCATACGGCCACAAACCTATCTAGCGCATGCTGGAGTTCCGTCTGGGAGGGTGTTAGGACAACTAAGTCATCTGTAAAAAGAAGATGGCTTACCATCAACTCTTCCAATATGAAACATTCCTCGCCTCGACTACGCTGCAACATCCAGTTCATATACATAGATGTATGTATAATAAAAAGGAGAGGTGACAAGACGCACCCTTGGCGAAGTCCATGCCAAAATCTAGAACACTACACGTAGGATGTAAAAATGCTTGCTATTAACGTATTCAGTATAAGGTCCTAAGTTAATACAAAAGCGCAGCTTCTCGGCACCAAAGCTACTGTTGACCAAAATGATCTCTAAACAGTAAACTTCGGTAGTAATTGAGGGTATCAAATACCTGTCAAATTAACTGTCATGCTGATACGTAATCAGTGTACTTTCCGATAGAAAAGCAACACACAACTTAATGTCAGGAATGGACTATACCAAATTAAAGTAAAAAGGTATCATAAGACGGTAGCAATCAGAAAAATGTGTAATTTGACATTTAAGAGTCTGTCAGCTGTCAACCTTTGGCCATATATTCTAACAATGTTCATGGGTAGCCTGATGAAAGTAATTATTTTTTTACTTAACAAATAGTGGAATACATGCTCAGATGAAGGAATTTCGAATATAACAAAAGACTGTCCAACTGACAGAAGTTTAAACAAAAACGGCGTTTTCACAGATGATGTATTTCGGTTGCCGCTACCACGACAAATACTAAAAACAGAACAAAATGAATATTTAAGGGGGGCTCCCATACAACAGACTTAACGAGACTTAAGTCTAATAAAGCCGCTGGCGCAGACGGCCTGTCTGCTGAGCTATTTAAGGCGGCTGGAGATGAGCTGGTAAGGTGTATGCACCATCTCATCTGCAAGGTATGGTCGGAGGAAAGCATGCCCGACGAATGGAATCTCAGCATCGTCTGCCCGGTCCATAAGAAAGGAGACCCCTATAACTGCGCCAACTATAGGGGAATAAATCTCCTTAACATCGCATATAAGATCTTCTCTGCCGTATTGTGTGAACGCCTGAAACCATTTGTGGATAACCTGATCGGCTCTTATCAGTGTGGTTTCAGGCCAGGTTAATCCACAATAGACCAAATATTTACGCTGCGGCAGATCTTGGAGAAGACCCAGGAATACCAAATCGACACTCACCACCTCTTCGTCGATTTCAAGGCCGCGTATGACAGCGTATATAGAGACGAGCTGTACAAAGCCATGTCTAGTTTTAACATCCCTGTTGAACTCGTCCGACTGTACAATGGAGAATTCTCGCTGCTCCATTAAGGTCGGTAATGAGCAAACCGAGACCTTTGATGTTAAAAAAGGATTTAGGCAAAGTGACGCGCTGTCATGCAACTTTTTCAACATCGTGCTTGAAAAAATCTTGCAAGAGTCACTGGCCAACACAAGAGGTACGATTTATTTCAAGTCTACGCAATTGCTTGCGTACGCCGAGGATATTGACGTAATTGGACGAAAACAGCAAGACGTCAATGAGGCTTTCGTGAGCATTGAGGTAGAAGCGGCTAAGATGGGTCTCAATGTTAATGAGGGTAAAACCAAATATCTGCTTTCATCTAAAAGAGACGGACAACACAGACGTATTGGCCAGAACGTCACCATGGGCGGATATAACTTTGAAGTGGTCAAGGAATTCGTCTACCTTGGCTCACTGATAACCAGCGACAACAACACCAGCGCTGAGATAAAACGCAGAATCACTCTTGCCAACCGCTGTTTCTTTGGGCTCAAGAGGCAATTGAGAAGTAGAGCCCTCTCTCGGAAAACCAAGGTGACACTATATAAGACCTTGATCATCCCAGTCCTCCTTTACGGCGCAGAGGCTTGGACCTTAACAAAAGCGGATGAAGATGCCCTTGGTCGTTTTGAGAGGAAAATTCTGCGCACTATCTACGGTCCCGTTTGTTCAAACGGTGTATGGAGGAGAAGATATAACGAAGAACTGTACGGGTTGTACAGCGACATCGGCCTGGTACGACGTCTACGGATACAGCGTCTAAGGTGGCTAGGCCATGTAGAGCGCATGGAAGATACAGCTCCGACCCGAAAAGTCTTCGAATCCAATCCGGAAGGAAGGCGCGGCAGAGGACGGCCGTATCAGCGGTGGCGCACGCAGGTGGAAGGGGACCTCAACCAACTGGGCGTGCGGCACTGGAAACAGCTGGCCAAAGACCGTGCCGGCTGGAGACGCTTGTTGGTTGAGACCCAGGTTCACCACGGACTGTAGTGCCACCTAAGTAAGTAAGTAAGTCCCATACAACAGACATGATTTTCATCGAAAAAAATCCTGCCTGCAACCAAGTTATGTCATTCGATGAGGTTACATACATAGTCTCCTTCATATTTATATATACAGATGGTACGGAACCCTTCGTGCGCGAGTCCGACTCGCACTTGGCCGGTTTTTTCTACTTTTGCTTATGATTTTTCTAACCCAGGTATCGCACACACGCAGCTGCCTATTGCAACGCAATAGTTCCATTAGATTTGAGGTTTGCAAATCCCACAGCTGACGTCACTCGAATGTTTATGTTCCTCATCCGAACAATAGACGATCCATGGAATGGAAGGCGGTAGTGGTAATAGAAAAATGGCGATAACACGTCAATGGGATGGATGTGATGGCACACCGGGTAATAGGTGACGATTTAGAATCATACATGCAAAGAGCAGAGATGAATAGATAACCAGTAGGTACGGTACACAAAGTCGTATGCCGGCTACACTAAAGTGGATTTAGAGGCAACCTACCTACGTACGTTGTACACTTCATTATCATTCACAAACAGACAGACCGTCGATTGTACAATGTGAATTTTTGCGCGCGCTATTTTCTTTTTTTGTTTTTCTCGAGAGTAAACAATAACAGAAAAGAAAATAAAGGAAGACGAGGTGGAGAACCAGAATGAATGGTAATAAAGTAGTGATTCATTGCTCGACGACCGCAAAAGACCACAAAAATAATACTACGACGACGGCCGTCAACTATTATACTACTCGTATGCATGGGTCGAGAGGGAGGAGGTACTAGTACCAGTGCCATTGCCGGTGTTGTGCCATTCTGTATCCGTACTTCAAAAAAACGAAAAGGGGGTTAATAAACTCTGCAGTATGCAAGAGTATACAAGACGGCAGAAAAGAAAAAAAAAAAAAAAAAAAAAACAACACGAGCACCGCATAGCACGATGGTAAAATGGCAACGAAACGAATTGTTTAATCACGATTCACGGTCGCTGCTGATACCATTCAGTCTTCCTCTTCATCTCCTTAATACCCACAACCCTAGGTTGTTAGTCTGTACAATATTTATATGTTATATCGTATGAACGCACGTAATAAATGCATCAAAAGACTGTACACCGTCGTCCTCCCTTAAACCCCTTTACAAAAAAGCACAAAAAAAAAAAAAAAAAAAAAAAAAAACCGAGATCGAGGACGACTACGACGACGACGATGATGATGCTGATGATGCCGGGTTGATGATGATGGTAAGCCGTAGGAGGAATATAGGTAGGCAGATACATACATAGGTATAGAGGGGTGTCCCTGACGTGACGTAATATTTCTTCGTTTCTTTCTCAATTGACCGACTTTTTGTGGCATTAATGTGGAGCAGGGCAAAGCGAAAAAAACCAACAATACGATGGTATCGTTGCTACACCACTTCTCACTACTGACAGCACGCCACCGTTGTCGTGTCATTGGATGTTGTATGCGAAGGTCTGATAAAAGGCGAATAAAAAAAACATAAAAATGATACCTACCGTTGAGCCACCAAAACAACACAGTACCCATGAAGCGCAACGTGTACTATGAGATACATCTTCAAATGTACGAGAAGTATGTAAATATGTACATATATAGGGACGCAAGGTATCAGCTGATGAGCTAAAGGCAATTCAGTAATAGCACACAGTCTGTCTTCAAATGGGTTTAGCTCTCCTTCCACCACCAGCGGTTCGTTGTTGTTGTTTACTCGACGACCTTTACATTATGGATTGTTGGGAAATGGTACGGCACCAGCTGATTCTCATGTGGTACATACACTTTACGCAAAGTTGGAAGAGTAATGGTTCATTTCATTCTCTTTTATGCCGCCGAAGTACGACCTTTAGTTGAAAAGGACGCTCGCGTATTGATGTACAGAAGAGCAGATATTCAATGCTGAATGAGTTGTGGTTTTCATTAGAATTCTATGAATTGATTGACAACAAGTAAACGGGCATCAATCGACCCTCAATCCTATTCGAAAAATAGAACTGAGTACTTGTTCCTTCATTTACCTATTAGGGGACTAACTAAGATGCTAATATCTGAACGTTCCTGTGACCTTTAATGCTTGTTTACTTAACACAACGTTAACTTGATGAGGAATGACGTGCTTAGGTTAGTGATTCAATACAGAAAGCTAAAGGGAGGGCGGCTTTAAAATTCGAATTACAACTGGACATTTTTTTTTTTTTTTAATTTGCGCGCACTCAAGGTCTAATAACCTTATTATGTCGGCGACACAGTGCGGGCACAAGGTAGAGAGGAAGAGGAATAGAGGAGATGCCGATGGACATTGATCTTAAATGCTTGCATGTTGCATTGAGGGGGGAAAACCGAATCCGGCAGGGAGTTCCAGATTCGTGTGGTTCGGTTAATGAACTTACTTACTTATCAGGCCTGCGATCCATGGAGGATCTGAGCCTGAGCTATAGCTGCCTTCCATCCTTGACGGTCCCGGCCACGCTGCTTCCAGTTGTCAAGACCAAGATGTCTTACATCCGCGATTACTCGGTCTTTATACCGGAGGTTCGGTCTTCCTCTTCTTCTCGAACCAGGAGGCTCGGAGTCGAAGACCCTCTTAGCTGGAGCGTTGATGTCCATGCGCTCGATGTGGCCGAGCCAGTGTAGTCGACGGGTCCTTGCCTTCCGGACTACATCCACATCTTGGTACAGCTCGTAGAGTTCGCGGTTGTGTCTTCTCCATTCACCTTCCTCACAGACAGGACCAAATATCCGGCGCAGAATTTTTCTTTCGAAAGAACCCAAAATCAGCTCCGCTGTCCTGCTTATCGTCCAGCTTTCGGCTCCGTACAGCAAGACTGGCAGAATGAGCGTTTTGTAAAGCATGACTTTGGTCTTTCGAGTGAGGAGTTTTGACCCCAGTTGTTTGGACAAGCCGAAGTAGCAGCGGTTGCCAAGGGCGATTCTACGCCGGATCTCCACTGTGGTGTCATTTGTGGAATTTACGTTTGCCCCGAGGTAGACAAACTCCTTAACTACCTCGAAATTGTAGCTGTCAATTGTTATGTTTTATCCCAGGTGGTGAGCGACGGATTGGTTTTTGCTTGACAGCATGTATTTCGTTTTGTCCTTATTGATCTTAAGACCAATTCGTTTCGCCTGTTCTTGAATCGCCGTAAATGCTTCCACAATGCCACGGCGAGAACACGCGATGATGTCGATATCATCCTAGCAGCTGGATGGACTTGTAAAAGATAGTGCCTTCCCTGTTGACGCCTGCCCGTCGCACTATCTGCTCTAGCGCCAGGTTGAAGAAGTCACATGACAGCGCATCTCCTTGCCGAAATCCGGTGCATGTTTCGGTTAATGAAAGATTCTCTATATTTGACAGTACGTCCGAAAGCGGGCTTCAGAGTATATTGGTGAGCATTCCTAGAGAGATGTGTATTGCGGGAGAAATGTTGAAGGGGCGGAACGCAACTGGCTATTTCATCAGAGCATTTTTGGTGGTAGTAACTGTTAAAAATATTTAAAGATTGTTCTTTTTCTTTTGTAAATAATTCGATGTTTTGTTGTTGTAACGTTATTGTTGAAATATGAATTCTAATTGCCTGAACTATATAATGAATTGCTTTATCTCTTTCTTTTTCCTATGGTTCACTTTGTATAATTATGAATATGAAATGTTAAAGTAAAGTAGTTCCAATTCGACCTTCATAACGAACAGAATAAAGAAATCAAGCTAAGATTGTTCAGTTTTATTTAAACATTAAATCGTTTTTTTCACATTGGTGCCGAAACCCGGGAAGTGTCGCGGGCATTAAGACTCTTGCTTGATTAAAATCGAATTTGTTTTCTTTTCTTGAAAGTCGTTTGGTTCCACGCCTTCAATTATACGAAATGGAGTTACAAGTACGCGCTGGTTATAGAAGTCAAATAACTAAAATCGTTAACGAAGCAACGGATTATTTGAATTCTCCAAGTTCCAAAGTAGTGGATGACCCAGTTGCCTTGGATAGTGCAGAGGAAGAATTATCTTCATTGCTTCTTCGACTAACCACAGCTCATAAAAACCTCGAATCTGTCAATAAAGAAGTGCAGATTAAAGGGTTAGAGGATAAGAATCCTGAAAAGATTGCAGAATACGAAGATATTGCTGCGGGTTTAGTAGGCCGCATCGAAGTGCGTTTGGCAAGGGTAAAAGAGCGATTGGGTCCCTGTAGGAATACGAATAACGATCGATCGGCAAATCCGGAACAGAGACCACAATGCGTTAGGCTACCAAAATTGGAGCTGAAAGGGTTTTCCGGAGACTATACCGAATGGATACCATTTTGGGAGACGTTTAGAACAGCTGTGCATGAAAACCATTCCCTCTCTGGTATAGAAAAATTTAATTATCTAAGGTCAGTTTTAACAGGAGCAGCTGAGAAGGTCATATCAGGCTTTACCCCATCAGATGCGTGCTATGATGGTGCTATCGCCCTCTTAAAAGAAGAATACGGTGATTCAGAAAAACTGATCGATCGCCTCATGCAACAACTGATGAATTTAACACCAGTCCGTAATAAAACGGATTCTCATGGATTAAGGAAATTGTATAACACAGTCACATCCACAAGTCGCTCTCTCACGGCTCTTAATATTCCTTCGTCTCACTACTACATCATGCTGAAGTCAATACTCTTACGTTGTATGCCAGATGAGCTGAGAATACAATATCATCGTACACAAAAGGAAATTGTATCCGATCGGGTGAAAGAGGAAAATGGAAATGATACCACTGAAGATGGTGGTTCTTCTCTTACGATTGATGGTGACAAGTGCCTAAAAAACATCTTGCTCTTTCTTAAACAAGAAGTGGAGTCAATTGAAAAGGCCACTGTCAATAAAATGTCATCCTTCTCTGGCGGTTCTAAACATCAACAATTGACAACTGCGGCAGGTTTGTTTACTGTCAGTGCTAGTAAGACATCATGTTTTCTATGCAAGTCATCAAACCATCCAACTAAAGAATGTGATAATGAGTGCGCTGTCGAAAAGAAGAAGATGGTATTAAAAAATGATGGTCGATGCTTTCGCTGTACGCAAAGGGGCCACACAGCTAAATTTTGCCGTGTTAAGGTGCAATGTAGTCGGTGCAAAAGACAACATGCTACAGCAGTATGTTCCCAAAAGGATTGTGGGGGAAATAAGATCGCGAAGTCCGATGTGAATGCTAAATATGTCCCCACAAGCAGTGATGTGCTTAATTTGTTTACCAACGACAAAAGGGCAACTAATGTTTTTTTGCAAACTGTTCGAGTTTTTTTGATGTCTCCATTAACATCTAAAAGGGTGTTTGTGCGTGCGATACTTGATGGCGGCAGTCAACGATCGTATGTAAGGGAGGATGTTGTTGATAAGTTAAACCTCCCCCTTGTTGGTAAGATACATTTATCAATTATTCCATTTGGAGATTCGAAGGTATCCAAACCTAAGATATTTAATGTGGTAGAATTGGTTGTATGCAGCCAATTTAATCAACAATCGGCTAAGATCCTGGCAGTGGTCGTGCCTAATATCTGCCAAGATGTTCTGGTGGCACCAGATGTTAATGATGTTTGTTTTAATGATCTTAATTTGGCAGATTCGAACGATAATGGTTATACACAAGAAGAAGGCTTGGGACTCTTAATAGGTGCAGATTTTTATTGGTCTATTGTCGATGGTGCACATCGCAGGGTATCCAAGCATTTAGCAGCTGTATCTACAATTTTTGGTTGGACCATTCAAGGCTCTTACAAGGCAGACAAAGTAATCGGAAACTACGAGATATCTTCATCTCTCTGTAGTCTTGCAGTTGAAAATATGTGGAGCTTGGAAGTACTGGGAATTCAAAACGACAAGCGTGAAGCAGATATGCAAACGGAGAAGCTTAAGCGTAGCTGTATACGGAAAACTTCGTCCGGATATGAAGCAACTCTACCTTGGAAGGATTCTAGCACTACATTTGCGCACAATAAGGAAAATGCCATCAGCCGGCTTTATTCTCTGGTAAGAAAACTTTCAAGAAATCCATGTAAGCTTTCAGAATATGATGCTGCAGTGAGAGAATTTATTGCTGCCGGGTTTGCTGAGCCGGCCAGCTCAAAGTTTAATGGCAATCTTTATTATATGCCCCACCGACCAGTTTATAGACCAGAAAAAACCACCACAAAGCTGCGCATTGTTTTTGATGCTTCTTCCAGAGCTGAAGGTATGTTTTCATTGAACGATGTGCTATTAACTGGGTCCAATCTGCTCCCTGAAATATTTCGAATATTGTTGAAATTTAGGCTTTGCAGAATAGCAATCATAGCAGATATCGAAAAGGCGTTTCTGCAAATAAATCTAGCCAGAGAAGACCGTGATAGTCATAGGTTCCTTTGGTTTGATGAGAAGATTCAGTCAGCCTCTAATTTGCCTGCTATAAAAGAGTTTCGCATGACGCGAGTTACTTTCGGGGTAACTTGTAGCCCGTTTTTGCTATCTGCTTGCATTCAAATGCACCTAGAATTAGAAGCTTCTCAATTCCCACGTACATGCTCTTTATTAAGAAATTCGTTTTATATGGATGATGTACTAGTCAGTCTAGAAAGTCAAGCACAAGCCAAAAGTTTTCACCAAGAAGCAGTAGAAATAATGAAACGAGCACATATGCATCTAAGGAAATGGGCTAGTAATGACATGATAGTAAGAGAGTACTTCGATGGTGGAAACATAGATCCAATACAAATGGTATTAGGGCTTAAGTGGAATATTCACAGCGACGAGTTGGGTATTAACTTCAATCCGTCAGTACTAGAAAAACTTTTGCCCACAAAGCGAAGCATTTTAAGAATAATTGGCTGTATTTTTGATCCTTTGGGTTTTCTAAGTCCTGTCGTTATACGTTTAAAACTTTTATTTCAATCGCTATGGCGGCTTAAATTAGATTGGGATGAACCGCTCCCATTTGAGATGATGAGTGAATGGAGTCTATGTTCGAAGAATTTAGATAGAATTGCCCATTTCGCTATATCACGATGGATAGGATTTTATACTGATGCTAAGACTATTGAAATGCATATTTTTGCAGATGCGAGTACTAAAGCATTCGGAGCTGTTGCATACCTGCGGATAGAAGATGCTAATGGGAGTACGACGGTCACTTTTGTTTGTGCGAAAGCACGTGTCGCTCCACTTAAAGAAGGAAATGCGGATCAGATGAGCCTTCCAAGGTTGGAGCTTACCGCTTCTTTGATTGCAGCCCGATTAAAGCGATATTCCGAAAAGATAGAGATGCCTGTTAAAAGGTACGTTCTCTGGACTGACTCTCAGATTGCCTTATATTGGATTCGAGGAGATGCGAAACGACGGAAGCCGTATGTTTTCAATCGAGTTAAAGAAATACAAGAGATAACAACTCAGGGGGAATGGCGCCATTGCTCAGGTAAGCTTAACCCTGCGGACTTGCTCACTAGAGGAATATCTATGACGAAATTCGAAGCATCAAATGAGTGGAAAAATGGTCCCAAATGGCTCAGAAGGCCCGAATCCGAATGGCCAACAGAAAGCGTTATGTCAGTAGAATCTACAGTTTTGTTGACATCTTCTGAAGAAATACCAAGCATGGCAGGCTTTGAATGCATTGAGCCTATAATAGCCTATGAGAAGATAAGTTCATGGAAACGGCTTCTTCGAATAACAGCTTATGTATTCCGAGCTATTAGTTGTTTTCGAGGCAAAAAAGGTGAAACAAAGTATCTGACCGCGAGCGAAATAAAGACGGCCGAAATGTATTGGATTAGAATACTTCAAAGAATACATTTCAAAACTGAACTTACATGTTTGTCGAAGAAGAAACCTATTCCCCGTTCATCTAGCTTTTTATCCCTTAATCTATTCTTGGATAAGGAGGGATATTTGCGCGTCGGTAGTCGCTTGCAACTACTTGAGGAAAATATGGACATCATTAGTCCAATTCTTCTTCCCAAAGCCAATTACCTAAGTGGTTTGATTGTAACATATATGCACGAGGTATCCCTACATGCTGGTGTAAATGTAGTTTTGGCTAGACTACGAGAAAAATTTTGGTTGCCTGGTAGTCGGCAGCTTATAAAAAAAATCATAAATTCCTGCAGAATTTGTCGTAGGTTGAAGGGAAAGCCAATGTCAAATCCCTTTGCGCCTTTGCCCAGGGATCGCATGATAGCTTCAAAAGCGTTCGAAACTGTAGGCGTTGATTTTGCAGGTCCACTCTACATTGTACAAAATGATGCGACACATAAAGTGTATATAATGCTATTCACATGTGCAGTCGTACGAGCCGTTCACCTAGAACTTGTGCCAAATTTAAGTACCGAATGCTGCCTGCTGGCTATAAGAAGATTTATCGCTCGAAGGGGTGTACCTAGGACAATCTACTCAGACAATGCCAAGACCTTTAAGAGGGCATCAAACGAATTGCGATGCCTGGGAAACATTCTTGATAGTGAGATATTTTACGGTTTCTTGAGTAATCGAGGCATTATTTGGCGCTTTAGTGTCGAGCGAGCTCCATGGTGGGGCGGTTTTTGGGAACGTATGGTAAAGGCTGTCAAAGACGTTCTGAAAGCTACGATATGGAAGTCGAAATTATCTAATGACGAATTATATACTTTCCTCACAGAAGCAGAAAGCATAATAAACATGCGACCCTTGACCTATATTAGCGACGACCCCTTTGATTTAACTCCCCTTACGCCAAGTCATTTCCTCGCTGGACATTTTGAGAAATCATCGAAGCCACCAATAGAGTTGATGGACGGTGTTGAGCTGCGTAAAGTGTGGAAATCCAGAACTATTTACATAAGCCGATTATGGAAAAGGTGGAATAATGAATATCTTCGACTTTTAAGATCGGCTCATCACTCAGGCAAGGACATCAGTTCAGAGATTAAGATAGGAGATGTGGTTTTAGTTCACGACACAGCCGTCTCACGTTTGCACTGGAAATTAGCTGTTATAGAAAGATGTTTTCCGGGGAGAGATAATAAGATAAGAGCGTGTGAGGTCCGTTTTGCAAATGGTCAAACAGTCAGACGTCCGATCCAGTTGTTGTATCCAATAGAGGTTCCTTCGCCCGGCCCGGAGGATGTTAAAAATATTTAAAGATTGTTCTTTTTCTTTTGTAAATAATTCGATGTTTTGTTGTTGTAACGTTATTGTTGAAATATGAATTCTAATTGCCTGAACTATATAATGAATTGCTTTATCTCTTTCTTTTTCCTATGGTTCACTTTGTATAATTATGAATATGAAATGTTAAAGTAAAGTAGTTCCAATTCGACCTTCATAACGAACAGAATAAAGAAATCAAGCTAAGATTGTTCAGTTTTATTTAAACATTAAATCGTTTTTTTCACAGTAACGATAAAACAGGGAGAGGCAGGTAACATTTCTGCGGTGTTCCAGCGAGTCTAATGTTTTGGTAATGCTGGAGTCACCTATCAGTTTTACGGCTCGTTTTTGTATTCTGTCTAGTAGGTGCAGTGAGGTCTTGGAAGCACCGGACCAGACATGAGCGTTAAACTCTAATTTGGGTCGAATGAACGCCTTATAGATTGTAGCCAGATCTAAGGGTGAGAAATATTTCTACAACCAACACTTTTGTTTTGAAGCCCCATGTCTTTCTAAAGGCTACTCTGCCTTTACAACCAAATATTTCGGTGTGAGCCGACGTTTAAAAATTGCCGGCTGGTGCAGAAACACACGTCAATCAAGAGTGGTCTAAAAAAGGTTTCCAACTTCATCGCTACAATATCCTCCGCAGTCGCCAGACCGTCAGTCCACTTGATTTATCAAAAAAAAAAAATCAATATGTGGCTGGATCAAGAAAGCCCCTTTGTAGACCGACTCAAGGCTATAGTTTGTGCTAAAAACGGACGTGGCACAGTTGACGATGTTATGGAAGCACGAAAAACGAACAACAGCAGCTTTTATGTCATCTGCTCCGATACTTTGCGTACAAGTGCGTTTAGATTGTGGATTAGGTCATGACCTTTTACTATTAGGCGTATACGAGGAAAACATTTCCAGAAAAGCTAGCCAAGCTGTAAACTTGTTGTGGCTCCTCCGTTGAAGGGGTGGTCGTAGCGTTCAATTGACTATCAATGAATTGTGTATATAACAAACACTTCCTGGGACTTTAGCTAAGAATGGATAAATGGATAATTGACTTCACCGACAGAGCCGATAAGGAAGTTCAAATAAGTTCCTTTCAGTTCCTTTCTTAACGAAAAGTTACAAAATACAGAAATTACTTCAAATGTAGGTACAAGAACCACTTCTGCAGACTGTATAAGGCGGTGTTAGTCAATATACCGCTGTCAGGCAGCATGATCCATTTCTAATCGACGGAGACCGCAGAGAATTCTGTCCCCCTGACCTCGAAGAAGTTAAGATTGCCATATCGAAGCTTAAGTCGAATAAAGCTTCTGGCGCAGACGGACTGTCTGCTGAGCTCTTCAAGGCAGCTGGGGATGACCTGGTTGGGAGCATGCACCAGCTCATCCGTAAGATATGGTTAAAGGAAAGCATGCTCGAGGAATGGAGTCTCAGCATCGTATGCCCGATCCACAAGAAAGGAGACCCCTCTGATTGCGCCAACTATAGAGGAATAAGTCTCCTTAACATCGCCTACAAAATCTTGTCTGCCGTTTTGTGTGAACGCCTGAAGCCTTTTGTAAATAAGCTGATAGGTCCTTATCAGTGCGGATTCAGGCCAGGGAAGTCCACCATCGACCAAATCTTCACACTACGGCAGATACTGGAGAAAACCAATGAATTTCAAGTCGACACTCACCACCTATTTGTCGACTTCAAAGCCGCATACGACAGCGTAATTAGAGACGAGCTATACAGCGCTATGTCTACCTTTGACATACCTGCTAAACTCGTCAGACTATGCAGGATGACTTTGGAGAATGCTCGCTGCTCCATCCGAATCGGTGAACACCTTACCGATAGTTTTGATGTCAAAAAAGGATTTAGGCAGGGCGATGCGCGGTCCTGTGATTTCTTCAACATCATATTGGAAATGATTGTGCAAAAATCACTGGCCAATACAAGAGGCACAATCTATTTCAAATCCTCGCAACTCCTTGCATACGCCGACGACATTGACATATGTAATAGGTAGATCGCAGCAAGATGTCAATGAGGCGTATGCGAGTATTGAGATGGAGGCGGCGAAAATTGGTTTGGCGGTAAACTGTCATCAAAAAAGGACGCTCACCAACGACGTCTTGGCCAGAACGTTTGTATTGGCAGATATAAGTTCGAGGTAGTTAAGGACTTCGTCTACCTTGGTTCCGCAGTGACCTGGAACAACGACATCAGTTCCGAAATCAAACGCAGAATCACTCTTGCCAATTTCTGTTTCTTTGGGCTCAGGAGGCGATTGAGTAATTGAGCCCTCTCCCGAACAACAAAGTTGACTCTATATAAGACCCTTATCATCCCGGTCCTGTTGTACGGCGCAGAAGCATGGACACTATCAAAAGCGGATCAGGAGGCCCTTGGTCGGTTCGAGAGAAAGATTTTGCGCGTGATTTTTTGGGCCTATAAACGCAGACGGGGGATGCAGGAGAAGATTCAACCACGAACTTTACCGGCTGTGCAGCAACATGAGCCTAGTCAGGCGTCTACGGATTCAACGCCTAAGATGGCTGGGCCATGTAGAGCGAATGGACACCACAGCTCCAGCCCGGAGAGTCTTTGAATCCAACCCCGAGGGACGAAGAAGCAGAAAACGGCCGCCTTGATGGCGCACACAGGTGGAAGGGGACCTCAGCCAACTGGGTGTGCGGCAATGGAAAAGGCTAGCGTAAGATCGTGCTAGATGGAGGGGCATGTTGGTTGAGGCCCAGGTTCACCCCGAACTGTAGCGCCCAATAAGAAGAAGAAGAAGGTACAAGAAAGACTCGTAAAACTCGATGTACTCCTGTCCGGATAGCTCGAACAATGTTTGAATCAGCGCCAAACTATATCACAGTTTGACCTTAAAAGCTCGAAAAAGAAGACAATGAGAGTCATACTATTCAGAAAGAGATTATCTTCAAGTCAGTTCCATGACACAAATATAGGAGGCAACGTATGGTAGCTTAAAGCAATTAATTCTTCTCTGCCAAGTAGTTTTCCAGATTTAAATCATTCAGCTTTCAGCCAAATATTCCAGCAATTATGGAAGACTAATGAACTGCGTACTAATGTCTGTTTAGATCTGAGACAAATAGACCACCTAGAAGTCGGGCTGAATTAAATTTCAAGGTACAACCCTCATACGCTTCCAAGTCGGTCGGTGGTCAAATCATAAATTGGGACTTGAAAGGCACGAAACGAATTTATAGAAAAACAAAGGAAAGATCAGTACTCAGCTAAGACCAGTTCTTTTCAACGATATTGAGGGCAATGTATAGACATACTCATGATATCTAATGAAGTTCACTTAATAGTCGTATTCGTGTTGGCCTCTCAAGACCATTCACTTCCCAGGCTATAACAAAATTCAACTTGATGAAGAATCAATACCATTCTCTTTGATTCCCACCGTTATAAATCTAGATATCATCACTTATCGTCATCAAATCAAACCCTCAGGCGTACCCATCGACACCAAGCAGCTCAGTTTTATCTTAACGTCGCGATGGAGATATTGCCGGATCATAGACACATTTGGTTCTAATGAGAATTCGTAACCACATACCCTGTGTCTCTCAAGTGTCTTAAAACTGAACTCATATAGCAACTGGTTTTCAAAGACCTGTGCTGGCTCTCACAGAACCACCTGAAAATCTATCGTTCGTAACAACACCAAATTGCGATTGAAGAAAACAAGTCAAGTGGACACCGAGAAACTGCTTTGTTCTCTCTTCTTTCGCGTTGTTTGATTGATTGGATTGGATTTATGCAAAAACCAAAAATTGACCAAACCAGTTAGAGGTAGGTTAGGTTAGGTTGACGTGGTAGGCGTAAGCCACACTTAGGCCGAAACCGGCCCATTGTGATACCACCTGGATCAGGTGATCCTGATCGGCTACCTGGGAACCAACCGGTGCTTCTGATAAAGCGGTGGAGTTGAGCTATTTTTTGGTTTGCTAGCTCACTCAGATTGTCGAAGAAGGGCGCGCCGAGGTAAATCCTCCTGCGATTCGCAAAAGAGGGACATGAGCAGAGGAGGTGGTGTATTGATTCCTCCTCCTCCTCGTCCATACAGCCGCGACAGAAGTCATTGTAGGGTGCAGTGACCTGTAATGACAGCCTCTAGAGTGCTTAAGGTTGCCCTTATGGTTGCCACCAGGTTCCTGTTTCGTCCTAACTTTAACTTAGGCCACAATTGTTTGGTGATAAAGCCGATATTGCTCTCATTCCATTGGAAATTGGTCTCCTCTATGGTTTGAAGCTTTATCATGTGCTTTACCGTACTTATTGGTGTTTCTAGGTACCCGAGGGCAGGTAGGCTGAGTGTGTTTGACCCCAGCTTTGCGAGTTCGTCGGCCGCGCAGTTTCCTGGAATGTCCCTATGCCCGGGAACCCACAGTATTTTAATAAACTCTTCAGCCATCTCATCTAGAGATATGCGACAGTTAATTGATGTTTTTGATTTGTGGATTACCGCTGCCAGGGATTTAATCACAGATTGGCTATCCGTGCAAATGATAATATCCTTTGTGGATATTACATTGATCCTGAGCCATGCCAGGGCCTCCGTTATCGCAGTTATTTCTGGCTGAAACACATTACAGTAATTTGGGAGTCTAAATGATAGGTTGAGGTTAAGGTCCTTGGAGTAGCCCCCACAGCCTACACCCGACTCCATCTTAGAGCCATCGGTATAGAGAGAAATCGAGTCCTTTGGTATGACTTTCCCTTCAGCCCATTCCTCCCTGGATGGAAAGACAACTTCGAAGTTTCTGGTGAACACATTCTGCGGGTTGATGTAGTCAGTGTCCATGGGTACTTTGAAGTGGTTTAGAATGGTAGTATGGCCTTTTTGTTAAGCTCCTCATCCTTAGGGCTGCGCAGGCAGCAACTTGCTTGTTGAAAAGGTTCAAAGGTGGAAGATGTAATAGAATGTTTAGGGCCTTCGTGGGGGTTGATCTGATCGCTTCGCTTATGTACATTCCCCAGAAGGTTTCGATTGACTGCTTTGTCTAGAGCAGTCCACCAGACTACGACGCCATACAGGAGGATAGGCCTTATGACTGATGTGTAGTGCCAGTACATAATGCTTGGTTGGAGACCCCACCTCCTGCCCACTACTTTCTTACAGCTGTAGAGGGCAACAGTTGCTTTCTTGACCCGATCAGGATTGTTGGGTTTCCAATTCAGCCTCCTGTCAAGGACTAGGCCTAGATATTTAGCCTGTTCTTTGATTGTTAGTTGAGTTCCACCCAGCCTCGGTGGGTTGAGGGGCGGAATTTTATATTTGTTAGTAAACAGTACTAGATCGGTCTTTTTTGGGTTCACCCCAAGTCCACAGTACCGTGTCCAGGTTTCTATTGTATGTAGTGCACTCTGCAAAAGGTCGCAAAGAGTGCTGGGAAATTTTCCTGTGACGACAATAGCAATGTCATCCGCATAGGCGATCACAGCGTACCCTTCCTGCTCCAGCAACAGCAGTAGTTCGTTGACCACCACGTTCCAGAGGAGATGGGAGAGTACTCCATCCCTTGAGAACAACCCCCACAGCAGCACTAGAAGTCATCACAGACCTGCCACCTCTTCATCTCCAACTGAAGAAAGAAGCAATGGTCTTCGCCCACAGGATGATCGTGGAGGATGACTCTAACCGTAGGCTCTTTCACCCTGAAATCCTAAAGATATCTCTTATAGACAACTGTCTCCCCAGATATAACTTCAGCCAAAACTACAAGGTCACATTCCCTAACCGACAAAACTGGGAACAGGATAGACCCTCCTCAACCGTGGATCCTACGTGTGGTACACAGATGGCTCCAAAACGGACGAAGGCATTGGGGCTGGAGTATACGGAGCAAATACAGGCACATGCATTAACGTCAGCATGGACAGATATAACTCCGTTTTTCAAGCAGAGATATTTGCTATAGAACTCTGCCTCAGAGAAAATATAAACAGAAATATGCACTTCACGCCCGAAAGAGCTTTGAAATAACCTCCAAGCTGGTATGGGACTGTTTACAGCTACTTCACCAGCTGGCCAGTACAAACAGAGTTCATCTCATTTGGATACCTGGACACAGCGGCCATACAGGCAACGAAAAGGCGGACCTACTAGCAAGGAAAGGCTCTGCATCACCATTTATGATGCCACGGCCTTTCTGCGGCATACTCATTAGCACCACCAAATGCTGCATAAACAATTGGTTAAGGAACACGACGGATCACTACTGGACACAAACGAAAGGTAGCAGACAAGCCAAGCTGTACCTCCCAACTACATCCCCTTAAAAGAACGAAACAACTTCTCATGCTTTCGAGGAGTCAGATTCGTTTAATCACAGGTTTCCTTACTGGACACTGCCCAGTTAATAAACACCTCAAAACAATGGGCATCATACAAGATGACACTTGCCGTATGTGTAATGAAGGCGAAGAAACAGCAGAGCACATACTATGCCACTGTAACTGCCTGGTCAGTACACGTCTTCGTCACCTAGGCAAGTATTATCTTGAAGCAGAAGAGATCGCTGCTAGCTCACTCAAAAGCATACTAAGTTTTATCACTAACTCAGGTTTTCTGTGTGAACTGTAAGTGGGGGACATCAGTGGCCGCAGTGATCAGGCGACTTTGTCCCACCCCCTAAGCCCTATCTATCTATCTATCTCCACCCTGTGGTGTACCTTTGCTGATCATTCTGGTTGACACGGGCACCAGCGAAGTTGGCTTTGATAATTCTTTGGAGGTAGAATTGCTAGAATTGTATGAATGCCAGCAACGATCAAGCAATGAAACACAACACTTTGTTCATTTGAGCAGTAGTATGTATGTATGACTTGGAATTCATCACAACACCGAATAACAAATAGCAATTAACCGAGTATTTTGTGTTTTTGTTTTCTCACCTCTCTGCGGCATGCCCTTTGGCTTTGCGAGCGGTGTGTTTCGGTTCAGTCGTCGTCTTTATCACACCAGCAAGTCGAGTGGAAGGCAATTGTTTTGAGTTTATGTTTTGCCCTGATGATAATAACAATAACGAGCCCAAGTCAGGGAGAAGAGAAATAAGAAAGCAGAAGAACACAAAAAAGGAATTCCCATCGAAAACGCAATGTTTACAAATAACCAAACGACGAATGAGAATTTTAAGACACACCGGTTGATGTTGATGATAAAATTGGAAGAGACAACAACGACCACGACGACGAGGAGAGCCGGTCGAAGGAGGTGGTAAAATAGCGTGAATGATGACGATAATAATGATAATGGTGGCGGTCATGATGATGATGATGGTCGTGGTGGCTCTGGTGGCGGCAAACAAAAATCCGACCGGTCATACATAAATTAACGTCATCAATGTCAATGTCAGAAGATTGTACTCGTGGTTCTTTACAAAAACCGAAGGAATACAATATTTTATTACGCCCGATCCATTCTCAATCTTGTTTGCTTTTGTTCTCATTTTATCCGCCGTACACGGATGAGAAGACGACGCGAACGAATTGCCATTGCGCTCGTGTATCCCAATAAAGAGCGGTTGAAGGCGAGGTGGTGGGTTGTCGACTGTAGGGCCGACAACAACACAATATTGCTTTAGAACACTTGTGGCGGCAACGACGACATGTACATATGTATGTACATAAGTAGTAAGATGAAAATCAAGATGTTTTGCAATGTGCCCCCGAAACTGTGTAGTACGCGCGAGAGCGTATTATATGCTCGTGTTGTGACTTTTATGTGGACCGCAACTGGATAAAGTAGATAGTTGCCTGCTGGGTAGAGGTAAGAAAGAATGACTCACTCTACATTCAGAGTGTACATGTCTTTATATTAACTTTGACGTGATATTCCCCGACATCCCGTCCTCCCAGCGAAGTCCTTTCTGCTGCAAAGATCTGCAGGAATTGTGCAAAAGAGCGAATAAGAAGAAAACAAACTTTTACTTTTCATCTTTTCAGATTTTTTTTTTTTTGTTTTCTTGCTTCTTTACGAGTATATGCTCGTCAAGGTCGGATTCACTTTTAATCTGTGTTGTGTGACACATGCTGCGATCAGAAAAGTGGGTGCCACGAAAGCTGGTTTCCCGGTTAAATATTGTTGCGGCGGTAGCCTAGAGTATTTGGTGTCGTCTTGATTTTGAGTGCATTTTAGAGAGAATTGTCCATCATATTGGATGTCATGCCTATGTCACAATGCTACTACACGGCGCGGCGACAGCGCAACTACAAACGCCGTAGCTGTCAAATCCATATTCATTCAATGGAATTATATGGAGTAAGTCACATAGGGGCGTATGTAGTCGTGTCGCAGCGCTGTAATTTCGAAAATATGAAAAACTGTCGCTACTACACGGCGTTTTCCCATTTCGAATTCGACATTGGAGGAATACGTTTGATAACTTGGTCTAACCCACCACCATCTTCTGACTTTTGTTTTCGCTTTTAACTTTTTATAGGCTAAAGCAATCGCACATGTTAGCAATAATGTTTTTTTCAAATTATTTTGATCCATTTATAACCTAAATTCAGTTTCAATCTTCGAATTTTTTACTGATGCCAACTTCACTCTATAGAATTCACCACCAACTTCACTCACAGAAGTACCCTGCTGTCAAAAAAAAACGCCGATGAAAGTCGCTACATTGTGTGTTGACCGAACTACTTTACAACCACAGCAAACGCCAGCGTTTGTAGTTGCGCTGTCGCCGCGCCGTGTAGTAGCATTGTGGCACAGGCATCAATCTCTTGGCCTATTTGCCGACGGCAAATTCACTAAGCATTGGACACAAGATATTTGGCATTAACCTACAGAATAATTTCCTCGCAGACATTGCAACATAATGGACAAGGACAAAGGGCGCTATGATAGTACATACAAGGACACTGATACATAATTCCACAAACGACGGAACATAGTATTTCAGTTGGAAAAACTGGAGATGAAGTTGTGCAACTAAAATCGACGCTCATAAGAGGTACACATGTATGTATTTCGCATTATTTGAATAGAACGTAGGACCAGGACCAGACAACTTTCATCAATCTCGACCGGCGACCGGCACACTCATGAAATTCACTGAACGAAAACTTCCACAACACAAGTACAATCCAATCCTTACACTATATTTAAGGAAGTATGTACCTAATCCCGAAACAATTTTTTTTTTATAGAAATAAACAATTGGAGAAACTCACCGGTGGCGGTGTCCTGTACGCCTGCGATGGGCCCAACTGTGGACTGTATGGTCGGGGCGGTGGCGCCCATCCTTGTTGGCCACCGTATGGTTGATGTGGAGGCGGTGGTGGCGGATGTTGTTGCTGTGGCTGTTGTTGTGATCCTCCTTGTTGCTGCTGCTGCTGTTGTTGTTGTTGCTGTTGAGGATCATAACTATTCGAATATCGATGTTGGGGCGGCGGTGGTGGTGGCGGATGCGATTGAAGTAATGAATTTAATGTTGGCGTAGGACCTTGTGGCGGTTGACCGGGTATATAACGTTGTGGTGGCGGTCGATTTGGTGATGATATACCCGTTGGCGGTGGTGGTTGTTGTTGTTGTTGCTGCTGCTGTTGTTGTTGAGGTTGTTGCTGCTGTTGTTGTTGTTGTGGTTTACCACCGCTACCGGGACCGGTAATTGGACCGCCTATAATACCAGCAGCAGCACTTACTAACGGTTGCATTGGTGAATGTCCATATCGATATGGATCCATATTCGGATCGGCATGATGATATCGTGCATATGCGGATGGATGATGACCTGGTGGCGGTCCGGGCGGTGGTGGTGGACCGACACCAACACCTAATGGTGGTGTTGGCGGTGTGTATGCGTTAAGTCCGTCATCTTTGGTCGGCATTTCAACACCGCCGCCTGGTTGTTGTGACAAATGATGCTGATGTTGTTGATGGTGATGATGATGCTGCTGCTGCTGTTGTTGTTGCTGATAATGTGACATTACACTATCGCCAACATATTGAGGATGATGTTGTGGTGGCTGTTGTTGTGTAATTTGTCCATCACCACCATTATTAGGTGGCAATTGTTGTCCACTTGGATTATTATTATTATTACCACCACCCTGTCCGGAGGGTGATTTGATCTTTTCGTTCATTGCTCCTGTTTGTTGTTGATGTTGCTGCTGTTGCGGCATAATGTTTCCTCGAGAATTATTAATTTGTTGTTGCTGCTGCTGTTGCAAGTGTCTACTATTACTGCTAGTGCTACTATTACTACTGTTCGAATCAGATCCATTTTGAAAGTTTTGCGCTTGCGAGTTTAACAAGTGATTTTTCGAGTGCTCTTCAGCTGCAACTACGGCGGCGGCTGCAGCGGCAACGGCGGCGGCGTTTGTGGCTCCACCAATATTTACATTCACATCATTCAAACTATTTTCCGCTGCCGATGATTGCTGATGGGCCATATTACACAGTGCACACGCGTTTAACTATTTCCTCTCTCTCTCTATTACGTTGTTTTTAGGTTTTTTTTTTTTACTATTCAAACACTGTCTATTCTGTTTTTTATTGAGTTCTATTTAGTTTAGTACTTTAGTCCTTTTTGCTCACACAATGCACATTATATACTTGACACATACATATATACTAGACACATTTCGATTTATTTTTCAAACTTCGCTGCAGAAAAACCAAAAATCGAAAATGTTTTTCAGTTAAAAAATGAATTTGAATACAAAAAAGGAGCTGAAAAGGATTCCTGTGACTTTCTGTGGTGTACTCGTATGTTGGGTGTAGATATGTATATTTACATAGAACAAGGGGGGGCGGCGGGGTGGTAAGTGGGCGTTAAATACTGAAAATAAATAACCGACGAAACCCCGTGCGTATAGAAAACAAAAAAAAGCAGCACTGGACAAGGGGCCGATATAAAAGAAGTTAAAACACAAAGAACAAAAAAACAATGTTTAGCCGAGAAAATATGTATGAATATCTCGTTTCACCGTCGTTGTTGTTCGTCGTTCGTATTATATTAATGTGGAAATAGTATTTTATACGAAATTTCTATTTTTCACATTTTTGTTGGTTGATTTTTCCACCGAGTGTTTTGTATGTTGGAAAGGAAAAATCAATCGATGCGGCGCAGAACAACTGCAAAAGCAATCATCGTCATTACTCTTTGCATTCTCTTTCGCCATGCCCTATGTCGTCGTTTTCGTTGATTTCAAATGGTAGTGGTAGTGGTACGTTTAGTTAAATCTATATATGCATGTGTATGTGTTATCGTCGTATCAAACGTTTATTTTACGTTCTCCATTGGATTATTGCTGCTGTTGTTGTTGTGTTGTTGTTCGTTTATAACACACAGAGTGTTCTCGGATGATTATATTATTCCAATTTCAATCGCCGTTTCTTCTTTGTGTTTTCTTTCTACACCGAAAAAAATCCCTATTTCCATCGAATTGCCGCATATAATATATAATGGGAGAGATGCACACACACACAACACGACACAACGCAAAACCAACAACAACAACACCACAAAAAAAATGATATAAAACAACACCGAATAAACACAAACACAGATAGACAGAGAGCAAGATACGAGCGATAGAGAATATTGAAACGGAGGGTATTACAAAACGCCGTGGCGACGAAAGGACAAACGACGAACTGCCGCGCTCTCACTGTATCTACACACACACGTACGCACTACATAATGTCGTGTCGTGTGTCATTTCGTTGCTTCGGACGGAATGAAATTTCGTTTCACTTCTGTTTCCACTCCGGTTGTGTGTAGTGGTGTTGTGCTGCTCATTCTAACCTGGATGTAAATGTGTATCGC
This sequence comes from Eumerus sabulonum, assembly GCA_951905685.1. Taxonomy (NCBI): domain Eukaryota; kingdom Metazoa; phylum Arthropoda; class Insecta; order Diptera; family Syrphidae; genus Eumerus; species Eumerus sabulonum. Next base: position 18,082,014 of record OX645060.1, read on the forward strand.
TGTTTTGTTGTTGTTGTGTTGATGATGATGATGGTGTTGTTGTGTGGTGTGCTTCGCAAAATGCCCGATTTGATGATATACCTCACGCTGTTTCGGTCGCACTAACATCTCGATGTGTCTATCTCATGCGGTGGGCCATATCTCTTTCCTCTTTTCGTTAAAATCAATTCTTTTCTTATTCCCTTTTTGCTTCGTTTTTCAATGAAACAATTTAGTTTCTTTTTTGTTAAATAAAACACTAAAATAAGAAATGAATTTTGAAAGGAATATGCTTAACATAAACTTTGTCTCTAGCTGTTTTCCTATAGCAGTTTGATTGTTAAGTTTTATATCGAATTTTTGGCGGAGATTTGAAGTCTTTCGAATGATATGACAAGAAAAAAAAAAGAAAAACACCCGATGAAAAACTAGAAAAAGAATTTAACACACTCCGAGTGTGTTGTACTGTGTGTGTAGAGAGCAGCAAAACGATGGGGATATACGACAACAAGTTAACAAATTCTGTTTTACTTTGTTTTTTTTTATAAAATTTCTCTCTCGCCGCTTGTGATTCGACTAGTGTCATCCAAACTCTTTTTTTGTTCAATTCCTCTTGTTGGGGGCCTTCTATTCCTATTTTGTAGTCGTTCTTCGGTATACTTTTGTTTTTGTGAGGGAAAAATATCGAGATAATCGCCTCCAATAAGTCCTACAGTTGAAACAATCCTGCTTCGATTCTATGATACTATGGCCAGGTTTCTTTCGTTTTTTTTTTTAAGACATATTTGCGTTCCTCGTTCACGATTTCCACATACGAATAAACGAACGACACACAACGAGGCGATAATTAAATGAATATTCTTATATACGACATTATCGAACACACGAGACTTGAGACGAATGCATCTAGAGCTAGAGATATCAAAATTCAATGGGATTAAGGCAACTTTTATATAAAAAAATTAAGAATTTATAGGAAAAGAAAAGAAAAAGGAACAAAAAATGAGATGTGTCCATATACTATATGAAATGAACGCCAACACCCCGAGACATTTATTTGGTGGCACACACAGAGAGTACAGAGAAGAAGGAAGGCTGCCCTAACTAAGTAGAAGAACCAGCCAGCCAGAGTAGCACACCAGGCAGGCAGCAATGGCGATTTTACGTTTTTCCTCACTTCCAATCCAACACACACATCACTCGACAGTTTTCTTATTCAATTTTCACCAATTTCACATAATCACTTACTGTTTCCATTTACATATTGACAAACTACTCAAATTCCATTAAATCTTTTCACATTTCTCCCATCAGACACTTGTATTATTTTCATCTAGATTTCACGTTTATTCTTTATTTTTATTTTTTCGATACGGGGGAAAAAAGGTTACAGAACCGAAAAATATGGTTGATGGTTCCCGGATTTTTTGGTTTCGGCTTTGACTTTGCGTACTTTGCGCCGACTTATTGAATTAGTGTAAACGGGACGGATATTGCTTACTTACATCTCCCAAAATTGGTTTGAGTGAGATGTCAACATTTGATGTTTGCTTTTGCTTCGTTGCCGATTGTGTTCATCTACTACAATCATTCATCTACAAAAAAAAAAAAAACTCTTGTGTACTAAAATCGAAAAACAACACGAGAAAACAACGAACAGAAAAAAAAATTTCTTGTTTCGCGGCACTGACGACAATCTATTTTCTTTTCTTGTTTCTTCTTCTCTTTTCTCTACATACATATAATCTTATATTTGGCAAATCGAAATAGAACGTTTGGAAGGGGGCCCCCCGATGACGAGGGCGAGGGCAGAATTGTACATTTAATTTAATTTCCGGCTACAAAACTGCATTCGATTTTATTCCATCGTTTTTCACATTGTTGCTGGTTTTTTTTCTAATTCAATTGCACACCGATCGAGAGGATTACACTCTACACGTACATATGTATGAGATGATGATTGAACCCCGCGCTATATACTCGTACACAGTTGTTGTGAACACGAATTCGCACTACACTCTCGATGGCATTTGTTTTTCTTGTTGCCAATTATCCATATACGTAAATGAGAAATTGTATTAAAACACTTAACACTGTCTACACAAATCGATCGGGATGGTTGAATGAATATTTTTCACACATTTATTGGTTAATTTTCACATCGAATTGAATGGGGAATTGATGGAAATGATTTCGCACATCGGACATGTCTCCATTTCGGACATGAAGACGCGAACAATATGGCGGTCGGAAAATGACTTAAAGTTCTAAAAAGAAAACTAATTGTACGAATGAGCTAGGCGATTGTAGTAGATGAGAGGGAATGGATGGATTTTGACATGATGTTGGCGGCTTTTTTTCGATTGTACAGTTGCTGGGTTTACATTAGCAACATTTTTCTTATTTCGGAATATATTGTTCGTTTTTAAGGCAAACTGCGCCTATTCGGATGCGGATTTGTTGTTTGAGGTAGACTTAGGCAAAAAGAAGGGATAATGAATGAGATATGTACGTCTGCCCGTTGATCCCCGCAGGGGTTGGGTGTTGCTTTTGTTATACACACCGGTACTATACGTCTTATTCTCGTTTAATAACGACACTTTTGTCTTATGATTGCGTTAAGGGCCAGTCACATAGAACGCGTCCGTGCGTGCGTGCGCTAATTTTCATTGACAGCATCGTCACATAGATTCCGTTCACGCGTGCGCCTGTCAGAAATGAATGTCAAATTGGTGTTGTGCATTCAACTGGAAAACATTCCTAATTGTTAAATAAAACATAGAAATATGGACGAGCTTATTTTGACAATCATATTTATATGTATTTTGTCGCAAGCATTTTGTATTTGTATTTTGTCGCAAGTATATTGTGGGCGAAAACTGCGATATTCTCTGGAATTACCTCGGCCATATATATTTGTCAGTCACGAATGAGACTAATTGCCAGTGAATGTACACCAACTTAACACCTGTGCTTGTGACATCAAATCGAATAGTACTTTGAAATATCAACCGAATTTGAAGTTTCTCTCATTGCGAGAAAGTTTCTAGACCTTCTCTCAATGCATCCACCAATGAACGTGCTTACTCTCAATTTGTCTATATGTGAACTTCAAATTGTAAATGTGAAGCTCCAATATGTGAATGTATGAACTGTCAGCGCGTCAAAAAGTAGAAGAGTAGCTCTACTCGGCGCGTCGAAGCGCGTGCGTGCGTCGGCTATTTGCCTTTTCCCATAAAAATAGTGTGTATTCTACTTGGCTGTCAAAGCACGAACGCACGGACTTGTTCTATGTGACTGGCCCTTTAGCCTCAAGACGTCGATGTGTAGAGTCAAGCCTTCGGAGCAAGCCACAATACAAAGTCAAGACGCCGTGAAACCGCAAGGCGTTTATAGGTGCAATCTGTCAAAAGTGCCTGTTAGAACCAGTGGATTGGTATCTCATTCATTCTTCTTCTTCTTAACGGGCGCTACAGGTCGGGGTGAGCCTGCGCCTCAACCAACATGCCCCTCCAACTAGCTCGATCTTCTGCTAGCCTTTTCTATTGCCGCACACCCAGTTGGCTGAGTTCCCCTTCCACCTGTGCGCGCCACCTTAGGTGCGGCCGTCCTCTATTTCTTCGTCCCTCGGGGTTGGATTTAAAGACTCTCCGGGCTGGAGCCGTGGTGTCCATTCGCTCTACATGGCCCAGCCATCTTAGGCGTTGAATCCGTAAACACCTGACTAGACTCATGTCGCTGTACAGCCCGTAAAGTTCGGGGTTGAATCTTTTCCTCCATCCCCCGTTTATAGACCCGAAAATCACGCGCAAAATCTTTCTCTGGAACCGACCAAGGGCCTCCTCATCCGCTTTCGATAGAGTCCATGCTTCTGCGCCGTACAACAGGGCCGGGATGATAAGGGTCTTATATAGTCAACTTTGTCGTTCGGGAGAGGGCTCAATTACTCAATTGCCTCCTGAGCCCAAAGAAACAGCGATTGGCAAGAGTGATTCTGCGTTTGATTTCGGAACTGATGTCGTTGTTCCAGGTCACTGCGGAGCCAAGGTAGACGAAGTCCTTAACTACCTCGAACTTATAACTGCCTATACAAACGTTCTGGCCGAGACGTCGGTGTTGAGCGTCCTTTTTTGATGACAGCATATATTTAGTTTTGCCCTCGTTTACCGCCAGACCAACTTTCGCCGTCTCCATCCCAATACTCGCAAACGCCTCATTGACATCTCGCTCTGATCTACCTATTATGTCAATATCGTCGGCGTATGCAAGGAGTTGCGAGGATTTGAAATAGATTGTGCCTCTTCTATTGGCCAGTGATTTTTGCACAATCGTTTCCAATATGATGTTGAAGAAATCACACGACAGCGCATCGCCCTGCCTAAATCCTTTTTTGACATCAAAACGTAAGGTGTTCACCGATTCGGATGGAGCAGCCAGCATTCTCCAAAGTCATCCTGCATAGTCTGATGAGTTTAGCAGGTATGGCAAAGGTAGACATAGCGTTGTATAGCTCGTCTCTAATTACGCTGTCGTATGCGGCTTTGTGAGCACCGTGGCGCAGTGGGTAGTGTGTTGGCCTCTGACGCCGATGACACGGGATTGAATCCCGACACAGCCATGTCATCGAACGTGTTTTTCACGGTGTTTCTCCTCAGCGGGGTCCTGACAAAACCCCCTGTAGTAAAATTGCCATGAAAAGCTTCACGAAATTCGCCGTTCGGAACCGGCAATAAATTGTAGGTCCCTTTCACCTATGGGAAAATTAAATCACACACAACATGGGTGATTGAGAGGAGCTTGGCTCAGGTCCTTCATGGACTGTAACGCCAACATTCATACATACATACATGCGGCTTTGAAGTCGACAAATAGGTGGTGAGTATCGACTTGGAATTCACTGATTGTTTCCAGTATCTGCCGTTGTGTGAAGATTTGGTCGATGGTGGACTTCCCTGACCTGAATCCGCACTGATAAGGACCTATCAGGTTATTTACAAAAGGCTTCAGGTGTTCACCTAAAACGGCAGAGAAGATTTTGTAGGCGATGTTAAGGAGACTAATTCCTCTGTAGTTGGCGCAATCAGATGGGTCTCCTTTCTTGTGGATCGGGCATACCATGCTGAGGCTCTATTCCTCGGGCATGCTTTCCTCTGACCATATCTTACAGACGAGCTGGTGCATGCTCCTAACCAGGCCATCCCCAGCTGCCCTGAAGAGCTCAGCAGACATTCCGTCTGCGCCAGCAGCTTTATTCGACTTGAGGTTCGATATGGCAATCTTAACTTCGTCGTGGTCAGGGGGACCGAATTCTCTGCGGTCTTCGTCGATTAGAAATGGATCATTCTGCCTGACAGCGGTATATTGACTAACATCGCCGTTATACAGTCTGCAGAAGCAGTTTTTCCATATTCTCAGCATCGACTGCGATTCTACTACTAGGTGTCTGTTCTCATCCCTGCAGGCTTGTTCGCTTTATCTGTTGATAATACTTCGAACGTCACGCCTGGAGTAACACCTCTCCAAATCCTCAATCGCGCGCTTCTCGTGCTCTTTCTTCTTTCTTCTGAGAACCTTATGCTCCTCACTTCTTTTTAACTCGCAGAGCTCACGAGCTGCTCTTATTCTTTTATGCAGCGAGGCCTTATATGCATCCTGATTCACTGTGTTAATCCTCCTGCACTCGTCATCGAACCAGGTGTTTCTTTGTGGTGGAGCCTTAAAGCCCAAAACTTCGGATGCAAAGCTTTTCAGGGCTTGTTTGCAAAGGCTCCACTGCTGTTCTATTGATAGCGTGGAGGATTGAGGTGTATTGGAGAGCTTTAGGGAGACGCGATCGGTAAAAGCACGAGCGGTTTCTGGCGATAGTAGCTTCCCGACGTCATAACTTTGTATTCTTACTCTACTCCGCTGCGTTCGTGATATCCGTAGGCGCAACATAGTGGTCCGAGTCGATGTTAACTCCTTGGAAAGTTCGTACATCAAGAATAGTGGAGAAGTGCCTGACGTCGATCGCGTTTGGTTAGTGATTGATTGATCTGGTGACCGCCAGCTACCTTTGTGTATATCGAGATGCGGGAAGCGATTCGCCCCGTAGCAAGATCAATCAGCCTGTGTCCGTTATCGGAGGTGGTGTCGTGTAGGCCATGTTGGCCGATGACTCGTTCAAAGATGCTTTCCTATACCAGCTTAGCATTGAAGTCTCCTAGTACAATTTTGATGTCATAGCTGGGACGTTGGTCATACGTTCTGTCTAGGTGATCGTAAAAGTCATCCTTGTCTTACGTGGAGGCGTGGATCAGGCGGATGTTAAAAAATGTAGCCTTGATACGGATCGTTATGAGGCGTTCGCTTACATGCCGAAAGCTCAGGACTTTTTGCCTTAGTCCACCTCGAACAACAAATCCGCATCCAAACAATCGTTGTCCTCTCCCCATATAGCAATGGGCAGTAGTAGATGTCGCAGTTTTTAATCGACTTTATACCCGGTCCATTCCATCGAATACCCTGGATGGCGATTAAGTCCACTTTATGGCGGTCTAGGGCGCTCGCAAGTTGTTCGGCTGCACGTAGTTTTTTTCGTTTTTTGCAAGGGTCGTCACCATTAATCCGGTCCGTTTTTAACGAGGATTGTGGTTGTTTCGGAGTTTGTAGTTTTTTTACGGTAACGGCTTACTTAGCCATAGCCTCAACGACTTATCCTATTTTTGGGCGCAGGAGGCTCGCCATTGGCATCCCAAAGAGGTGGACTTACTAACAGTGCCGCAAGATGTTCGTCTGCAGTGGCTCTTCTCGCCTTTTAGCAGGCCAGTATCCGTCGGATAGATGCTACCCCTACGAGGCCTTTGTTAGTCCTTTTGCCATGCGCCCATGTCAAATAATGTTAAAAACTGCAGGGAAAAGTCCTCACAAATGCAGGCATCGTTTTCCAGAATGCTGCCAAACATCAGTGGACCAGGAGTTTGCTTTCCATAGTGGTAAGCTCAATACTTCTATACGCTGCGCCGGTCTGGGCGGAAGCCCTCACAACGAAGGAGACCAGACGAAAGCTCTCGTCTGCATACAGGCAGACGTTTCCGGACAATTTCGGATGAAGCAGCCTATGTCATAGCCAGTATGGCCCCCATCGACATCCTCGCCAACGAGATGCACAGGCTTTACCTTAGGCGAACCACACACCGTCAAGAGACCAGTGTTATTCGGAGGATAAAAGCCGAAGAAAGAGCAACATCCGTAGTATTATGGCAAGCCAACCTACAACCTGATCCCTACCATCGAGGTTTGGAGAAGAAGAGCACACGGGAATTGCAATTACTATATTACGCAATTCTTGTCAGGCCACGGCAGCTATCGAAAATATCTCCACAGATTGGGACACGTTAGCTTGCCCTTCTGCCCAGAGAAAAAAAGAAGACGCGGAGCAGGTCATATTCCACTGCAGAGACAAGAGTAGACCTGCCGATCACAAAGCTTCTGGTAAGACGTATTATAAACTCAGAGGACTTCTGGCTAGAGATCTGCTCATTTATAACGAGCGTGCAAAACGAGCTAAGAAGCCGGGAAAGAATAAGAAGAGCTGAAACGACCGATTTGGAGCACATAGCATAAGTTGCTAACCAACCCCGCGAAGTAATACCTAACATCAGTCCCGCGGGAAAAATTGATGAGTGCAGGGCGTGGTTTAGTACGTAGGCGCATCGATAGCCCGGGCTATAGGCATCTTTCAAAGATTACATACCTTGCGCAGCCAAAAACAAAAAAAGGGCGTCAACCATTGCCTCACGACTTGCTTGCTTAGATACCGAGTCTTCCTGGTGTCCCGGGAAGTCATCAATTCATTTTCTAGAATGTCGCCAGGGGTTAGCTGAGAGGGGCCATGAGGCGCTGCACTTTTGTGCTTAGCCTTATATCACACGTGCACCTTCATTGCATATTTAACACAACTGGCGGGACAGAATCATTACTACTTGAGACAAGTGTCCAGTCTTTTAGTCGAAAGCAATAGTCCGATTAATACTCTCCGAAGCAAGTAACTACCACAACCATTTGTCTTACTTTCACGGCCTCTTCTGTAGTTGTTGGACTTCTTATCATCAAGCTTGACATTTGTGTCGGAAAATAAAACCACAACAACAACAACAGGTTGAGCAGGTTTACAAGCATCAGCAGCAGCAGGCGATTGGGTTATGACAATTATATCGAGAATTCGCCACCATTCGAAGCAGCTGTGGAATTCCCCTCTGCGTACTCAACATTTAATCAAAAAATATTCCGTGAGAATGGCATCGACAAATCCGAACATTTTCATAACACGTCCAGACTACGCTCCAGTGGGCATTGACCTTCTCAAATCCGAGTAATTCCAGAGCTTTTATCGCGGTTCCCGAAGGTTTTTGAGTTTCACAATTTCTCAATTGCAGATGTGAGATTTCCATGTGGAAGGAAGCTGTTCCGGTGCCACGGGCAGAGCTCTTGAAGAACATTGTCGGAAAAGATGCGCTGTTCTGTGCGTTAACCGACAAAATTGATAAAGAGGTCATTGAGGCAGCCGGTCCGCAGCTCAAGGTGATTGCAACGATTTCTGTTGGCTTTGAGCACATCGACGTGGCGGAGTGTAAGAAACGGGGCATTCGCGTAGGTTATACGCCGGAAGTTCTCACCGATGCCACTGCTGAGCTGACGGTGGCACTGTTGTTGGCGACAAGTCGCCGTCTATTCGAGGCTAATAAGGAAGTGTACAACGGCGGCTGGAAATCATGGGCACCAAGCTGGATGTGCGGACAGGGTTTGAAGGGATCAACTCTGGGCATCGTTGGATACGGTCGGATTGGTCATGAGGTAGCTTTACGCTTGGTGCCCTTCAAGCCGGCTAGTTTGTTGTACACCTCAAGGTCCGAGAAACCTCATGCGAAACAAATCGGCTTTGTCAAGGTCTCGTTTGACGAATTGTTGCAAAAATCGGACTTTGTTCTAGCGATGAGCGCTTTGACACCCGAAACAGCCGGAATGTTCAACAAGGAAGCGTTTGCCAAGATGAAACCGAACGCGATATTTATCAATACATCACGCGGCGGAGTTGTAGATCAACCGGCTTTGGTTGAGGCGCTGCAGCAAAAGCGGATCTTAGCTGCCGGATTAGATGTAACGACACCCGAGCCATTGCCGTTGGATCATCCACTGCTGAAACTCGACAATGTCGTGATACTGCCCCACAAAGGTAGCGCTGATACTAACACCAGGATCGAAATGTCGCGGATCACGGCCCGTAATATACTGAGTGCCCTAAGTGGCAAGGACATGATTGCAGAGGTTTGAGCCTAATGACGGCTTTGGTTTGATTTTATACGAAATACATAAACGTCATTGGCTTAGTTGTGTGGTTTTATTTAGAAAAAACTTGGATGGGCCTCCGAAATCCGGCGGCACAGTGCGCGGGTACATCGAGGAGGGATACGGATTTGAAGCCTACTTCCGTGCTCAACAGGTAGTCCGTGAAATTGTTGGGTCTGAACTGAATCGCCTGGTAGTTCTTGAAGATCTCGGGCTGAAAATAAATTCTGGGTTACGGGCTACTTTAGTATTGAATGGGTACACTGACTGTCAATTTCTTCCTTCGTTTGTATCCCTCCCAGGGCTGAGGTTCGAGAATTAGCTGTCCTCCTTCCCGTAGTTGGGCATACATTCTCCTGAACGCCTGTTTGAGTGCACTGTCTCCAAAGTTCAAGTGAATCCACTTGGTTACCGATAGGCAAAGTATCAAATCAAATTGAGGATTTTCGATTTCAAGGAGCACATCATTCCGTAGGACGTAGTTTCCGTAAACGAAACTCACATTGAAGGGAAATCCTTCTCGGTTCTCGCCGGTAGAGGACTTTTTCGCGTTACAAATGAACTTTGTTGCTTTATTCACAAGCCCTTTATCGATATCGATCCCTGTGATGTGCTTGACTCCTAGTGCTTTTGCGATCTCCATTGTCAGTGTGCCGCAATTGGAGCCAATGTCGAGTACCTCCTTGTCGGCAAAGAGTTCTTTGTGCGATTGGAAAACGTCCAGTCGAACGTCACGGGTATCATTTTGATTCCTGTATCCGTAATAACGACTGTAGTTGCCGTAGATGAATTTATTTTTTGGCTCCGAAGAGGAACTGATGGCAATACGCTTCTTGGGACTCTGATGTGGCTTAGTTGTTGTTATGATTTCGTCTTTCACTTTCTTGGAAGTGAACACATCATGATCCTCGACCATCTTCCGTTTGAGATCGGGTGCCTTTATCGTCGCTACTTGGTCGGCTTTTGGAGACAACTCGTTGGACAAGTTGTTGTTTAGATGGTTGTCTGATTCCACGATTGTAATTGGCTGCATGTTGTTGCTGTGCAGCGGCTTCATTGGAGATTAGTCGTAAACTGTGGACCATGCACTTAGAGAGATGGAAATTGTGAGAGGACACCATCTGTAAACGTTTGCGAGGATTTGTTTACGTTTTTGCATGTGACAAACTTCTTCACCACTTCGTTTGACAGCGAGATAGACGTTAGGGAATTGACAATCCACGTTCAGGCAACTAGTGAATAGAAAGTATGAAGTTCACTTAATTTGTGATTCGGCGGGGGTACCATGTTTTTAAGCGATTGGTTTTTAACGGAACAAGTGCATACATATATGCTTTATTCGAGTTGATAAATCAATGCCTGCCATTCACCTTTTAAATATTACTTCATTTCGACAAAAGAACCTGATGCCAGACTCTGTCCAATACCTTAGAAATATCAAGTACAACTATTTGTCAGTCGAATTGTGTAGGCAAAGATACCACTTTTCGGTGGAGTATACCATCATAGCATAAGTAGACAAGTTGCTACGAAAACCATACTGCCGTTAGAGTCGAAGACTCTTCGGGCCGAAGCTGTGGTATCCATTCGCTCTACATGGCCTTGCCATCTTAGACGTCGGATCCGAAGACGTCGTACTAGGTCGATGTCACTGTACAGCCCGTACATTCTGTGGTTGAATTTTCTCCCCCACTCTCCGTCAACACAAAGGGACCGAGGATTGTACGCAGAATTTTCCTCTCGAAACGGCCAAGGGCTTCTTCATCCATTTTAGATAAGGTCCAAGCCACCGGGATGATTAAGGTCTTATAGAATGTCAACTCAGTTTTCCGAGAGAGGGTTCTACTTCTCAATTGTCTCTTGAACTCGAAGAAACAGTGGTTGGCAAGAGGTATTCCGCATCTAAGCTCAGCGCTGATGTCATTGCCGCTTGTTGCCAGAGATAGATGATGAAATCCTTGTTTACCTCCATTATCATCCTATACAACCTGACGAGTTTGGCAGGAATGTCAAAACATAACATGGCTATATATAGCTCGTCCCTATGTCGAACCGAACACGTTGATATGAACCGATGCTCTCAATGCCTCAGGAATCTATGCCTAGGCCTATGCGGATGATGTCGCCATTCTTTCTGTCGGCTCATGTTTAGCGACTGTCCGTCTCAAAGCACGACGATTGGTGTACTAGAAACGGGCTGTCAGTCAATCCTCTTAAGACCGATGTCGTTCTCTTTACGAGAAGGAGAAAATATACTGACATGACTCAGCTGGTACTAAAAGGCACTTCCATCCCGATATCCAAGGAGGCTAAGTATCTAGGAGTCATCTTAGATAGCAAGCTTCTTTGGTCAAAGCATGTTGAGTCAACATGGGGTTTATCACCGGCAAAGGTCCTCTGGATCTACATACACGGCAATGATAAGACCTATAATCTCATATGCATCGGGCATCGGTTGTCTGGTGGAATAGACTAAAACGTAAACACGTCGTAGCTTCTTTCACCAAACTCCAAGGAACGGTTTGTCTCAGCTGCACGGGGGCCTCCCCAGCATGCCGGGTGCTGCTCTAGATGCTATGATGAGCCTTCCACCTCTTGATATATGTGCTCTGAAAGCCATGTCTCGTCTGAAAAGAAATGGCTTTTGTTATAGCTCGCAAAGGAATAGCGGCAGTCGAAACAGTCGAGTTTCCATGGCGTCAGGATTGGCTATGGCTGGATACTGAACCTGGAAAGGATAGTCTTCGCATTTTCACGGATGGCTCCAGATCTGGGCGGGGGTCCGGTGCTGGGGTCTTCTTTGAACGCGAAAACATCCGACTGCACCTCTCCTTAGGAAAATATGCGTCTGTCTTCCAATCAGAGATACATATACGCAATCCTAATGGCCATGTACTATGTTGTGAATCACAGGTGGAAGGCGGAAAGCGTATGAGTCTGTAGTGACAGCTAAGCTGCACTAAAAGCTGTGTGTAACCCCTTAACTAGCTCCAAATTAGTGCTTGAACTCAAGTACTTCCTGAACAAAGTCGGCAGACTAAATTCATTAAGGCTTTGAGACGCCGATGACACGGGATCGAATCCCGACACAGCCATGTCATCGAACGTGTTTTTCACGGTGTTTCTCCTCAGTGGGGTCCTGACAAAACTCCCTGTAGTTCGCCGTTCGGAACCGGCAATAAACTGTAGGTCCCTTCCACCTATGGGAAAATGAAATCACACACAACATGGGTGATTGAGAGAAGCTCGGCTCAGGTTCTTCATGGACTGTAACGCCAACATACATACATACATACATTGTATGGGTTGCAGGCCACTCTGGGATCCCAGGGAATGAGATCTTTGATTGACTCGCCAGAATGGGTTCGGAAGAGAGCTTCTCAGGACCTGAACCCGCTCTAGGTCTACCTGCGTCCAGGGTAAATTCCTACATTAACGATTGTGTATTTAATACACACCACCGTAGATGGAGGGACTGTCCAGGGTGCAGGATGTATAAGCGCGTATGCCCTGATGTTTGCAAAAAAACTGCAGCATTCCTCCTGTCTTTAAGGAGAGTCGACTGCAGAAGGCTTGTGGGAGTTATCACGAGCCATTACACTTTTGCCAAGCATCTCTACGTGCTCGGCATCAGTGAGACGCCTACCTGTGCTGCATGTGGCGAAGAGGAGGATGATACTGCAGAGCATTTCCTCTGTGATTGTCCCGCCTTTGCCGACGTGGTGTGTGCCGAATCCAATCCCTTAGCTCTACATCACTGAAGCTCCTACAAATTTTTGTCCGCAAAACGGGGAAAATACAGTAATGTAAGGTGTCTGTCTGGAGTACAATGGACCAGTGTTTGCGTCTGAGTGCTCCAGAGGATAGCAGAAGCCTTTAACAGAAAAAAAAAGGTTGTACGGCCTAATGGACTACATCTGCTGTTGGCTAAGATTGGTGCTAGAATCTGTATCCAAAGCTCTGATAGCCCAATTCAACTCGAAGGGCTTATTTCTGTAGGGATGTGTGAAGTGCTTGGATGAATGCGTGACACCTACGCCCCTTGGGAAATTATTTTACTTTAAGAGAGCTTACAGTTTTTCTAATGGAAACGCACAGAATGTCCAATCTAATTTCTCCTAATTCGAATCTCTTTAACTACACTTTCCATACATTGAATTCATCTATGGGAGAGTAGGTCTTCAAGGCTCTCTTTAAATCTGTCTGCCCTCTAACGATAATGAACACGCGTCGTCCTTAATAGAATCGTTATAAATGTCTATGCTAATTGGTTACAGAGAACAGTATCAATTCCCAACCTAATGGGTGCTTGTCTCTTGGGGGTCGTGACATTTGTACTACAAGCGAGAAACAGGGGCGCTGAAACGGCGTTTGTATCCTTGACCTGTGCTATCTTATCTACTTATTCATTTGCATGAAACCGAATTAAGAAGTTTGGCTTTAAGCGTCTTTAATCTTGACTATGGCTTGACAGGCACTGCCTGTGTCTCTAGCGATGAATAAATACTTCCTAATTCCAAAACGAACGCTCATTGATAGTACAATCCTTTCAAGCTTGCGATCATTCAGTCTGATAGCACTATGAACGCCAGAAGCTGGAGTAGCAATGTTATTACACACACATTTCGTGGGCTGTTTCACCAATTAGTGTACGTTGACGTCGATGACAGTGTCTCCTCATAATCCTTTTTCAACAAGAAGCAGAAATAGCACGAGAAGCGCGAGCACGAGGAGATGGAGAGATAATATCGCAGAAAGTTTTCTTCTTCTTAATTGGCGCTACAGTTCGGGGTGAACCTGGGCCTCAACCAACATGCCCCTCCAACTAGCACGATCTTTTGCTAGCCTTTTCCATTGCTGCACACCCAGTTGGCTGAGGTCCCCTTCCACCTGTGTGCGCCATCTTAAATGCGGCCGTCTGCTCTGCTTCTTCGTCACTCGGGAGTTGGATTTAAAGACTCTCCGGGCTGGAGCCGTGGTGTCCATTCACTCTACATGGCCCAGCCATCATAGGCGTCGAAGCCGTAGACGCCTGACTAGGCTCATGTCGCTGTACAGTCCCTAAAGTTCGTGGTTGAATCTTCTCCTCCATCCTCCGTCTGCGTTTATAGGCCCAAAAATCACGCGCAAAATCTTTCTCTCGAACCGACCAAGGGCCTCCTCATCCGCTTTTGATAGTGTCCATGCTTCTGCGCCGTACAACAGGACCGGGATGATAAGGGTCTTATATAGTCAACTTTGTCGTTCGGGAGAGGGCTCAATTACTCAATTGCCTCCTGAGCCCAAAGAAACAGCGGTTGGCAAGAGTGATTCTGCGTTTGATTTCGGAACTGATGTCGTTGTTCCAGGTCACTGCGGAGCAAAGGTAGACGAAGTCCTTAACTACCTCGAACTTATATCTGCCAATACAAACGTTCGGGCCAAGACGTCGGTGGTGAGCGTCCTTTTTTGATGACACTTTCGCAGCTTCCATTCCAATACTCGCAAACGCCTCATTGACATCCCGCTGTGATCTACCTATTATGTCAATATCGTCGGCGTATGCAAGGAGTTGCGAGGATTTGAAATAGATTGTGCCTCTTGTATTGGCCAGTGATTTTTGCACAATCTTCCAATATGATGTTGAAGAAATCACACGACAGCGCATCGCCCTGCCTAAATCCTTTTTTGACATCAAAACTATCGGTAAGGTGTTCACCGATTCGGATGGAGCAGCGAGCATTCTCCAAAGTCATCCTGCATAGTCTGACGAGCTTAACAGGGATGTCGAAGGTAGACATGGTGTTGTATAGTTCGTCTCTGTTTACGCTGTCGTATGCGGCTTTGAAGTTGACAAATAGGTGGTGAGTATGAGTGACTTGAAATTCATTGGTTTTTTCCAGGATCTGCCGTAGTGTGAAGATCTGGTCGATGGTGGACTTCCCTGGCCTGAATCCGCACTCATAAGGACCTATCAGTTTATTTATAAAAGGCTTCAGGCGTTCACACAAAACGGCAGAGTGGATTTTGTAGGCGATGTTAAGGAGACTTATTCCTCTGTAGTTGGCGCAATCAGATGGGTCTCCTTTCCTATGGATCAGGCATACCATGCTGAGACTCCATTCCTCGGGCATGCTTGCCTCTGACCATATCTTACAGATGAGCTGGTGCATGCTCCTAACCAGGTCATCCCCAGCTGCCTTGAAGAGCTCAGCAGACAGTCCGTCTGCGCCAGCAGCTTTATTCGACTGCTTCGATATGGCTATCTTAACTTCGTCGAGGTTAAGGAGACAGAATTCTCTGCGGTCTTCGTCGATTAGAAATGGATCATTCTGCCTCACAGCGGTATATTGACTAACATCGCCGTTATACAGTCTGCAGAAGTTGTTTTTCCATATTCTCAGCATCGACTGCGATTCTACTACTAGGGGTCCGTTCTCATCCCCGCAGGCTTCCGTTCTGACTTTATAACCTTGACATGTTCGCTTTATCTGTTGATAAAACTTTCGAACGTCACCGCCTGCAGTAACACCTCTCAAAATCCTCAATCGTGCGTTTCTCGTGCTCTTTCTTCTTTCTCCTGAGAAGCACGCGGAGGCGGTGTGTCAACTTGGATTGAGCAGGGACAGAGATCGAAGCTGGCGTTTGCCACGTTAAACGCGATCAACTTCTTTGCTCTGTTTGCTCGCTCCCTCCCCCTCGGTATATAACATGGAGTATTCTACGCTCTCAAGTACAGGCAGGATAAATGGCTTCAAGTGAAAGAAACCAAGACTGGTAGGCTTCCTTGCTTTGTACAGGGTGAATATCTTCTTGTTTTGTTGAGTTTAAGATTGTTTTTCGCGTCCTCAGGCGATTTGTAAGGTTGCAAAGGTCCGAAACGAGACGGATTCGTATAATATCTCGTTCATTTTCGTAAGAATCGGCGAGTGTAGTTAATAAGGGTGCCGTTTAAACCCTAATCTCAAACCCGCAAGCGGCATGGAGCTTATTCAACTGCAGTGCTGAAGTCGAATACTAACTGCAGTGTTCTTCCCGAATTTTGATGTTATCTTCACTGAATCTAAAGCGGAAAATGTACGTTTTTTATAGAAAGCGTGCACTCGAAGCTACCACCTTGTTATGACGACGACACAATAAAGTCCGAAGGTATAGAGGAAATAATGGTGGACGTTGCTCCTAAATGCTGATGGGTAAAATGGAATAAGACACTCTGTTCTTTGTATACAAATATATTTATTTTCTTAAATGCATCTTAGGGAATTATGAGAATAATAATACCTAACGGTTACACAAAGCACTCTGCCCTTGCTCACTTGTTCTTTCGGCCGCCTTTACGGAATGAAACTGGTTCCACTGGTGCCACCCCGGTGCTATGGAATTGCTGCGATATCTTATTCAAGAAAAAGAGCCCGACAATTGAAAACAAGATGCTGCAAACGAAAGCAGTGATCACATGCAAGTAGGAATTCTTTAGAAATTGCATTGCACTTACCAGGATGTAGCACACACCCGGTGCACAACACCACATGCTATCACTGATGTTATTAAGCAGAAGGCTATTTCGGGAATGAATTTCGCTTGAAAATCACTACCGAAAACGACCATCTCAACATTGGACACGGAAGTGAGGGTGAATATGAATAACCAAGAGCCAACGAAACCGCCGACCACGGTGTTTTGAGGCGCTGCATTGAACCATGTATTGTAGAAACGTAATGTGGCGAGTAGGACGACGACGAATATGGATGAAACAATGAAGGAGACTAATGATCCTTGAGCTATTGGAAATGAGAAATTCTTTAGAAGGCACAATCGATATATAAATGGTGTAAAGTAAATAAATGAAACTGGAATGAAATAATTTCAAGGCTGAATCCTTATCAACTATCCAATCAGAGGAGATCGACCGATGTGGTTCCGGACCAAAGCATTGCACTATATATGGGCGTAGTAGGGTAGTAACATTCAAGCCATTTGCAGATGTTCTCCGGCTCCTTATTCTGTCATAGATTTAGGTGAATCGTGTGATAATATTTTTTTTCCTCACCCATTTCGCTAGCGCCTTATTGAGTTTGTAAAAAGTACAACAATTGACCGATTGGCAAAACGCCGACACAACAAATCCAATTCGGTTGTCAATTGGTTGTCATTCTAATGACAAGTGTCGAGGACAGGGATGTCAAAATCACGGTCCGAATAAAGGTGTCCCTTAAGCTGTAGATACAATACATTTTCCGAAAACGACATTCACTGTGTTCAATGGGGTTGCTCTAGTTTTTGTGTTCAATGAGACAAATTTCTGTCCGAAGTTGTCTTGCTTTGTATTCAATGATGCCTGTATCACAATGCTACTACACGGCGATGCGACAGCGCAACTACAAGCGCTGCCGTTTGCTGTCGTTGTAAAATCGTTCAATCAATACACGAATGAGTTTCATCGGCGCTTTTCTTGAAAGCGAGGTTACTTCTGTGAGGTAAGTTGGAGGTGAATTCTATAGAGTGAAGTTGTCAGCAGTAAAAAATGTCCAATGTCGAATTCGAAATGGCACGACGCAGTGTAGTTGTGACAGTTTTTCGAATTTTCGAAATTACAGCGCTGCGACACGACTACACTATAATTCCATTGCATTGTTATGAAATTTAATCCCACACCGAACAGGGTTCGCACGACTGGATTGCGATAAACTACAATTGTCTACTTTTTATTGGAATTAAGACACACACACTTTTCTTGTTTCACCACAGATCAATTATCTGTGCAGCTTCAACACTTTTCTTTATTATCCAAAGCCTATTGAACACTTTAAACTTTATTAAACACACAAACAAGGGCATGGGCTCGGACATACAGGGTAAAGTTGTTGAATGCTCTCAACCTGGCGAGATGCCAGCAACTATCCCTGTTTAAATGCCCGGGTCAAGTTGACATACGGCCTCCTCGCGGCGCCCTCTGGATAGCCTCTTCAACAATCGTTGGGAGGTGAACAAACGTATGCAGCGACAAAAAGCCGACCAGAATGGCGGTTGAGCGGCGGGCTAACAATCCGCCTACGTAAAAAACCTAAAGTTATGAATGAGCAAGATGCCTCGGATACACAGACGGATACTGGACGACGACAACGCACGAAAAAGGAACACGATTTGCGAGTATGCTCCTGGAATGTCAGAACCCTGTACACTCCCGGAGCTGCTCATAAACTAGAAGGAATCCTCACGCAGTACAAGGCGGATATTACTGAGGTCCAGGAAGTACGCTGGATAGGAAACGGTATGATTAGGAAGAAAAATTGCGACATTTATTACAGCTGTCACAAAAGATTGCACTTACTGCATGCGGATGTGTCGTGGGAAAGCGGTTAAGGTCGAAGGTCATCGACTTTAAACCTATAAGTGATCGCCTGGCTGTGATCCGCATCAGAGGCAGATTTTATAACATCAGCCTTATATGTGCACACACCCCTACCGACGAGGCTGATGACCCTATCAAGGAGGACTTCTATGACCTCCTGGACATCGCCTACGGAGCTTGTCCGCAGTACGATGTAAAAATCGTGCTCGGGGACTTCAACGCCAAAATTGGTAAGGAGAACACCCTTGGCGGAGTGATCGGAAAGCACAGCCTCCACGATACAACAACCGATAACGGCTTCCGACTCGCTGACTTTGCGACAGCTCGTAATGCGGTGATAAGTAGGACTGGATCCCCTCGCAAGCGAATCCACTAAGCAACCTGGCGATCTCCGGACGGTCGAACCGCCAACCAAATCGACCATGTGCTCATTGACGCAAGGCACTCGTCAAACATCCTGGATGTGCGAACATTCAGAGGGGCAAATATCGACTCTGACCACTTCCTCGTAGCAGCAAGATTCAGAGCTCGACTGTCCAATGTCAGAAAGCTGCACCAGCCCATCAGGAGGAGGTTCGACATTAGGCGCCTGAGCACACCGGAGGTTGCCAGAGTCTACAGGGAGCAGCTGAGCGAAAGACTCTATGGTATGCCTACGCCGCTCAGCCATTCAGGAAGTAGCCGAAACCACCTTAGGATACCTACCAAACCCCGACAAGAAACCCATGGTATGATAGCGAGTGTGAGCAGAAAAAGGCAGCAACCGACGAGGCGTACCAAAAGGCGCTGCAGAGAAAAACCAGGGCAGCGCAAGAAGAGTACCGAGCCAGAAGAAGGGCGGGGAAAAAACTACTGCGACAAAAGAAAATAATCTGCGCAGCCTCCCAGCTCAAGGAAATCGAGGAGTCTATGGATAAGCATAAAACACGAGCCTTTTACAAGAAACCCAAAGGCCTTGCAGGAGGCTTCAAAAAGGGCACCCTGGCTCTTCGAAACTGCGAGGGTAATCTTGTCACCGACCCGCAGGGAATATTGGATGTATTTAAGCAGCATTTCCAGCAGCTGCTTAACGAGCATGACCAAGAGAGAGTGGTAGGGACCGAGGAAATCCCAACTCCAGCATCGACGAAGCCGGCACAGCTATTCAGAAGCTGAAGAGCAACAAGGCCGCAGGCTCAGATGGCTTGTCATCAGAGCTCTTCAAGGCTGGCGGCGATGTTCTGGTAGGGAGCATCAAGAAGTATAGAGGTATATCCCTGCTCAATGTCGCATACAAGATCCTGCCCAGCTTATTGTGTGAACGTCTAAAACCATTTTGCACCGCACTAATCGGCAGCTACCAGTGCGACTTCCGGCCCGGCAAATCAACTACAGACCAAATTTTCACACTTCGACAAATCCTGGAAAAGACCAACGAGCTTCGAATCGATACACACCATCTTTTCATCGATTTCAAAGCCGCATACGACAGCATTCATCGTGAAGAACTGTTTGGTGTGATGGCCGAATTCGGGATCCCGGTAAAACTGATCCAGTTGTGTCGCGCCACGCTAAAAAACACGCGATGCACCGTGCAACTCGGTTCTAGGACCTCGGAACCATTCGAAACATGCACCGGATCTCGGCAAGGAGATGCGCTGTCATGTGACTTCTTCAACCTGGTGCTGGAGCAGATAGTGCGACGGGCAGGCGTCAACAGGGAAGGCACTATCTTTTACAAGTCCATCCAGCTGCTAGGATACGCGGATGATATCGACATCATCGCGTGTTCTCGCCGTGGCATTGTGGAAGCATTCACGGCGATTGAAGAACAGGCGAAACGAGTTGGTCTTAAGGTCAATGAGGACAAGACGACGTATATGCTGTCAAGCAAAAACCAATCCGTCGTTCACCACCTTGGACAAAATATAACGATTGACAGCTACAATTTCGAGGTAGTTAAGGAGTTTGTCTACCTCGGGGCAAACGTAAATTCCACAAATGACACCACAGTGGAGATCCGGCATAGAATCGCCCTTGGCAACCGCTGCTACTTCGGCTTGTCCAAACAACTGGGGTCAAAACTCCTCACTCGAAAGACCAAAGTCATGCTTTACAAAACGCTCATTCTGCCAGTCTTGCTGTACGGAGCCGAAAGCTGGACGATAAGCAGGACAGCGGAGCCGATTTTGGGTTCTTTCGAAAGAAAAATTCTGCGCCGGATATTTGGTCCTGTCTGTGAGGAAGGTGAATGGAGAAGAAGACACAACCGCGAACTCTACGAGCTGTACCAAGATGTGGATGTAGTCCGGAAGGCAAGGATCCGTCGACTACACTGGCTCGGCCACATCGAGCGCATGGACATCAACGCTCCAGCTAAGAGGGTCTTCGACTCCGAGCCTCCTGGTTCGAGAAGAAGAGGAAGACCGAACCTCCGGTATAAAGACCAAGTAATCGCGGATGTAAGACATCTTGGTCTTGACAACTGGAAGCAGCGTGCCCGGGATCGTCAAGGATGGAAGGCAGCTATAGCTCAGGCTCAGATCCTCCATGGATCGCAGGCCTGATAAGTAAGTAAGTAATACACACAAGCCTTCACTGAAAGCTTTTATTTTCCCACTGTCTTATCGAATGATCACACCGACTTGTCACACGCTGTTCAATTCCACAAACTGAATGAATTCCAAGGGCGAGCGTTCGCGCTTATATAGCTCTCGGTCCACCTTCTCGAATGTTCGCCGTCAAAAGTTCCACTACGGAAATCTCCAGAATGCTCTGACAATTAGCATTACGCCATTGACAGTTGACATCATTGCAATGTCCGCTTCAAGAGAGCTTTCGAACTTCGACAGCGAAATTCGAACTTAATCGTCCGTTTGTGTCTCCGCAACGCTGCCCTCCTCCTAAACTTGTTCGTCCTCGAACAAGCGATTGGATCCTTCTCCGTAATATGGCGCTAACCTCTCTACGTGGACAATCTTATACTTCGCCCGTGTGTTTCCCGTCTGCTGTATTCGGTATACCACGTCATTAAGCTTCTTGATGACCTCATATGGTCCGTTCCAGGCTGATTGCAATTTGGGGCACAAGCCTTTTTTTCGTTGTGGGTTGTACAGCAATACCAATTGTCCTGTCTCGAATCCAGAAGAGTTCGCCCTTAAGTCGTATCTCGCCTTCATTTTATCGCTGACTAGGTTCAGTCGCTCCCGGATGAACTGATGGATGGAGTTCAGCTGATCCTTCTTTTCGGTTACGAAGTCCTCCCTGCCGCTAGTTGTCGGTAGTACTGCGCCGAACTCCAAGTCCGATGGAAGTCGAAGATTAGTTCCAAAAATGGCTTCAGCTGGTGTCATTGCCGTTGAATTGTGCTGTGCCGAACGGTACGCCATTAAGAAAAGGGGAAGATGTTCATCCCAGTCCTTCTGATCTCCGACGACGACTTTTCTCAAGTATTCCTCCATCGTCCGGTTGAACCTTTCGACCATGCCATCAGATTGTGGGTGTAATGGTGTTGCCCCTGTCTTTCTGATACCTAGCATGTCGCAGAGCTCTTTGAACACCGACGACTCGAAGTTCCTTCCTTGGTCTGAGTGCAGTTCCAGCGGTACTCCGTAACGCGCAACCCAGTTATTCACGAATGCATCAGAAACGGTTTTGGCTTCTTGGTTCGGGATGCAAAACACCTCAGGCCACTTGCTGAAGTAATCGATCACCACCAGCGCGTATTTGTGTCCAGCGTTGCTCGTTGGAAATTGCCTGCGATGTCCATGGCGATACGTTCGAACGGTGCTCCAACATTGTACTGCTGCATATTTCCTCGAGTTTTCCTAACTCGACCCTTTGCCTTCGCTCACTGTTCACACCTGCGAATGAAACGCGTGACCGATTCATGGCATCCTACCCAGTAGAAACGTCTCTTGATCTTTTCTACAGTCTTGTTAACACCAAGATGACCCCCGCTTGGTACCTCGTGGTATTCTCGGATGACCTCGTCGATTCGTCCCTTTGGAATTACCAGGAGATCGTTTACAATGTCCCCGTTCTCACTTTCCAAACTGCGGTAGAGGCAACCGTTCTTCCGCCTTAAACTCTACCATTGAGCCCAGTAAGCATTCACGATTGGGCTTTCACTGGATATTTGCTGCTTAGTTGGTCGAAAACCTCGTTCTTATTACCCGATGATGACCGCCAGATCGGCATCTTCTCACTGCTTTATTCCGACCTTCTCGACAGTCCAGGAATCTTCTGGCAGCACATGGAAACGACGGATGTCGGTGACTTGTTCCTTGGTTTCGCCACGTGAACATTGTTTGCATTCAACATCGCAAGGTCGCCTCGATAATGCATCCGCATTTCCATGACTGCTTCCCTTCCGGTGTTCGATACTGAAGTCATAATTCTGGATTCTCTCTATCCATCTGGCAAGCTGGCCTTCCGGGTTTTTGAACTGCAGCAACCACCTCAACGCTGCGTGGTCCGTCCTAAGGTGAAAAGCTTGGCCATAGAGATATTTGTGGAAATGCTTGACACAGTCAACCAATGCTAAAAGCTCCCTCTTAGTTACACAGTAGTTCCTTTCCGGCTTCGATAGTATCCTACTGTAGTAAGCGATGACCCCTTCTCGCCCGTCAACAATTTGAGAGAGTACTCCTCCCATTCCATGTCCGCTCGCATTGGTGTCCAAAATAAACTTTTCTCCCGAGACAGGATATACAAGAATCTGCGCACTGCAGAGCAATTCCTTCGGGTGAATGAATGCTTCCTCCTGCGGCTTCTCCCACTTGAATGGCCGATTCTTTTTGATGAGCTCGTGCAGACTGCTGGCAATGTTTGCAAATCCTGGGACGAATCGCCTGTAATATGTGCAGTGTCCCAGGAACGACCTTAGCTCATGAAGATTTTTCGGCCGTGGCCATTCCTTGACCGCAGAGATTTTATCTTCGTCTGTGTGGACTCCTTCTGCAGTCACCACATGTCCCAAGTACTTCACCTCGTTTGGGAAGAGCGAACATTTCTTCGGGCTCAATCTCAATCCGGCTGCTTGAATACGTTCCAGTACCTCTTCAAGCTTCTTAAGGTGATCGTTGAAATCCTTGCCCATGACAATTATGTCATCCAGACAGGCAAGTCCAAGGTGTCGTCGATTCTCGTTCAGCTTCCTATAGTCCACGCAGAATCGGGTGCTTCCATCCATCTTCTTAACTAGCAATACTGGCGAACTCCATGGGCTTGCAGATGGTTCGATCACGCCTTCCTTTTCCATCTCGTCGATTAGTTTGATCACCTCGCCTTCTTTCGCCAAGGGTACCCACCTCAGTGGTTACCGGATCGGTCTAGAGTCCCCTGTGTATCTTCTGTGCTTCACAATTGATGTTCTTCCACAGTTCTTACAATTTGCAAAAACTGTCCAATATTTACGAAGCAGGGAAAGTGCTTTACTTTTCTTCTTCTCCACTAGATCCACTAGATGTTGCGTCCACTCCCTGGCCATTGTTTTCAAGAAGGCTTTGTTGGACTGGATTTCCTGTTGTTTCTTATCTTCGCAGTTCATAACAGCGGCAGCTTCTTGGCATTGAGCGATCGTTGTTCCCTTGTGTACAGTCTTAGGTGTACTGGCTCGATTCAGGACTTATACTGGAACCAGTTGGTCTTGTCGGGGTTCCACGAGAGCCCTTCCAACAATGATATCGCTGGGTCGATTTCGTTTGTCGGGTTCGACCACCCACATTCGGCTTGTCCCTGCATCCTCTTCTATTCCTGCCCAAACCACAGCTTCTGCATTCGGGGGAACTTTTTGGCGCGCTTGCTCGACTATTCGCCTGACCTTGTTTCCTGTCCATTATTTATTATTAATGGGAGCTCCAAGTTGCCATACTTCATCACTTTTTGGTTGAGGTCCAATGTGAAGCCAGGCCTAATCATGAAGTCGACGCCGATTATGATGTCATCAGTAATGTCCGCAACGATGAAATCATGCTGAAATTCGACGGTACCCATCGTAATTCTTTTCTGAACCTTACCCTTAACTCCCGCCTTCTCACCAGTTACTGTACGAAGCCTTACCTCGGAAAATGGTTCGATGTCAGAAACCAATCCTCTTCGGATGACTGAATGAGTTCCGCCCGTGTCCAACGTCAGCAGATATCGCCGCCCGTCCATCGTTCCCTCGATGACTAGGCTGGTTGCACCCCTACAGATTCGGGACACGAGGATGCTGGGGCACTCCAATGTGGGAGCCAGCGCATGCCCCTCTGCACTGACTCGTTTTAGTTTAACGAATTGTTAGGTGCACGTTTTGCACCTCCACGTTCGCATTCACTCCCTTGGTCGCTTTTTGGCGAACTAGACCTCGAACGCTTTCTTCGCAGGTGGCAGTTTCTCGCAATGTGTCCCTGTTGGTTGCAGATGTAGCATCTACCCGGGAATGAGCCACTCCTTATCGCCGCTTGTGTTCTGGAATTATCCTGGTCCTCAGATATGCGCCGTAATTTGATGGAGGGTCGGCATATCAAGAGCGATGTTTCGCATGCGAGAGCCCTGGCAACTGTATCCTTGAAAGATGTCTTCGGCAGGAGAATCAAGCGTCGTTGCGTATCGGGGTCCCTTAGCCCTTGGATGAAAGAATCCGTTTTCAGTTTCTCCACCACATCAATTGGAACATCCGTGTAAGCTAGATGAGATAGCCTCTCGATGTCGGCAGCGTACTGCTGGATGGTCTCGTTTCCACGCTGCTTGCGTCCTTTAAGTTCCGGCTTGTGCATCTCCTGCATGTGCTCACTGCCGTTTCTTCGATGAAGAGCTTCCCATATGGCTGTGTAGTTCTTTCTCAGGGTCTCCGGGATGGTCTGTAGTACATCAGCTGCATCGCCTTTAAGGGAAATTACTAGGGCGGCCACACGATCTTCCTCTCCCCATTGATTCCGTTCCGCTGTTGTCTCGAACTGAAGCTTAAAGATGTTAAAAGCGCTCGTGCCGTCGAATTTGGGAGCCGTGAATTTCGATGCTGCAGTCGGTACAACAATTCCTCGATGCTGAACGTTCTGGACAGTTTTCTCGAGTTCCAAAACCTTCTTGTCGCACTTCGATTCCAATGTCTCGATTATCTTTTCTTGGTTATTTTCGAGATCTAGAACCTTCTTGTCCAGTGTGTCGATTCTCTCTTCGACGCCCTGGAACCGATCGTTGACGGCTTGCTGGATGTCTCTCAAGCTTTCTCAATTGTTCTCTAGCATTTCTTCTACCGTCTCCAGCATCTGCCTCAGGGAAGTGGAATTTTCCTCCAACTTTCTACTTATGGCCGCAGAATTTTCCTCCAGTTTCTGGCTCAAAGAAGTGGAATTTTCTTCCAACTTTTTGCTTACGGTAGCGGAATTTTCCTCCAGTTTTTCGTGCATGGTCGCCTCTAGTTTCTGGGATATGGAAGCACTCATAGCATTCATAGCCGAGAGAATTTGCTGCATATCGAACGCTGGTTCACTGGATGTCGACGGCTTCTCCACCTCGAACTCGTGATAATTCCAGTCGACACCTTCTTCCGCAAACGCTGATCGCAGTCTCTCCACCAGGTTGGCTTTACTTCCCACCGTGGATAATTCCCGAG
Organism: Eumerus sabulonum; assembly: GCA_951905685.1. Taxonomy (NCBI): domain Eukaryota; kingdom Metazoa; phylum Arthropoda; class Insecta; order Diptera; family Syrphidae; genus Eumerus; species Eumerus sabulonum. The sequence continues at coordinate 18,108,230 of OX645060.1, forward strand.
CATCCAGCTCTGTTTTCAGTTGTTCGATGGTCAACTTTTCCAATTTCACCATTTTCTCTCGGTCCCCCTTCTGGAATGTTCGTCGTCGGAATTTCCCCTTCGGAAATCTCTAGAATGTTCTGGCATTCGGCATTACGCCCTTGAAATTTTCGATCATTTCAATTTCCGCTTCACCAATACTGTTGCGGAGACACAAACCGACGGTTAAGTTCGAATTTCGCTGTCGAAGTTCGAAACCTCTGGTGAAGCGGAAATTCAAATGACGGCAACTTTCAGCGGCATACTGCTAAATGCCAGAGCATTCTAGAACCTTCCGAAGGGGAACGTCTGACGGCAAACATTCGAGTAAGTGAACTGAGGGCTGGAGCACTCGCGCTAGTATTCAGTTCCCGGGATTCAGTAACGAGTGATCGGTCGGTAACCAAGCCATCTAGCGAAATGTGAAGCGCACATATAATTGATCTGAGGCGAAATAATAAAGGTGTGTGTGTATTTAACTAAGAGAGAGGGAGCGAGCAAACAGAGCAAAGAAGTTGATCGCGTTTAACATGCCAAACGCCAGCTTCGATCTCTGTCCCTGCTCAATCCAAGCTGACACACAGCTTCCGCGTGGCCCCCCCTGGATAGCTACCCTGGCACCCGCCAGGTAGTGAACCAATGTGTGCAGCGACCCAACCCCTTGTTCCTGGGGAAAGAGGAACCTGACCCTCCAGGTTGGGGGTTGTGCTTAGGGGTAACATCCCTATCACGTAAAAACCTACTTGATCCGAAACAACAACAAGCCTCGGATACGAACGGATACAATGCTGACGACCCCTGCAAACGACTAACGGACTTGAGAGTCTGCACCTGGAATGTTAGGTCCCTTAACAGACCGGGTGCAAGCGATCAATTGGAGCAAACCCTCAACTGCTATAAAGCAGATATAACCGCACTCCAAGAAGTGCGATGGAATGGACCAGGCAAAAAACGGATGAAAAATTGCGACATCTACTGTGGGAACTGCTACAAGGAGAACAAACAGCGCCTATTCGAGTACGGATTCGTTATTCGAGGAAGACTCCGACAAAAAGTCTTAAGCTTCCGAGACAGAAGCGAACGCCTCATAACAATCCGCATCAAAGCTAAATTTGGAAACATTAGCTTAATATGCGCTCACGCCCCAACGGAAGAAAAGGACGATCGACTCAAAGAAGAATTCTACGATCTCCTAGACAGAACATATGCCCAATGCCCCAGCTACTACACAAAAATAGTCCTAGGAGATTTTAATGCAAAACTGGGCAAAGAGGACATATTTGAGTCGATCATAGGAAAGCATAGCGTCCTTAGCTCCACATCCGACAACGGACTAAGGCTAATTGATTTCAACATCCATAAGGGGATCTGGCGGTCTTGTGATCAATCGACCACCAACCAGATTGATCACATTGCGATCGACGCCAGATACTCCTCCTGTATTCTCGACGTACGAACCTTCCGAGGAGTCAACATCGACTCGGACCACTACCTTGTTGTAGCCAAGGTACGAACGAGGATATCAAGAATGGAAAGCTACAATCGCAAGAGACTGCCAGAATCTTTGCCGATCGTGTCTCCTCCAAGCTCTCTCAAAACCCGCCCACAGCAGCACAAACAATAGAACAGGAATGGGCGCATTGCCAGAGCGCCGTCGAGACGCTGCCTCAGAGATGCTGGGTTTCAAACCGCCACCACCTAGAAACCCCTGGTTCGATGAACAATGCGAACAAGCCCATGCAGCAAAACAAGAGGCATATAAAGCCATGCTGCAACGACGGACGAGAGCTGCTCGCGAAATCTATGAGCAGAAGAGAAGAGAGGAACACACGCTTTTCAGAAGAAAGAAGAGAGAGCACGGAAAGCGTGAGATCGTGAGATGGAGAGATGCTTCCGCAGAAATGACGCCCGTAAGTTTTACAATAAGGTAAAACGAACATGCCGGCTACAAAGCCAGAGCGGCGGCCTGCAGGGATGAAAATGGAGAACTGGTAGTAGAGTCGCAGTCGATGCTGAGGATGTGGAAAGACCACTTCTGCAGACTGTATAACGGCGATGTTGGACAAGATACCGCTGTCAGGCAGAACGAGCCATTCGTAATGGACGACAATGAAACAGAATTCAGTCCACCCGACCTAGACGAAGTCAAAATAGCAATATCAAGACTTAAGTCTAATAAAGCCGCGGGCGCAGACGGCCTGCCTGCTGAGCTTCTTAAGGGGGCTGGAGATGAGCTGGTAAGGTGCATGCACCATCTCATTTGCAAGGTATGGTCGGAGGAAAGCATGCCCGACGAATGGAATCTCAGCATCGTTTGCCCGGTCCAAAAGAAAGGAGACTCCTATAACCGCGCCAACTATAGGGGAATAAGTCTCCTTAACATCGCGTATAAAATCTTCTCTGCCGTGGTGTGTGATGGCCTGAAACCGTTGGTGGATAACCTTATCGGCTCTTATCAGTGTGGTTTCAGGCCAGGTAAATGCGGCGGATCTTGGAGAAGACCCAGGAATACCAAATCGGCACTCACCACCTCTTCGTCGATTTCAAGGCTGCATATGACAGCGTGTATAGAGATGAGCTATACAAAGCCATGTCTATTGTTAACATCCCTGCCAAACCCGTCCGACTGTGCAGGATGACAATGGAGAATTCTCGCTGCTCCATTATGGTCGGTAATGAGCAAACCGAGACCTTTGATGTTAAAAAAGGATTTAGGCAAGGTGACGCGCTGTCATGCAACTTTAAGTACAAGAGTCACTGGCCAACACAAGAGGTACGACTTATTTCAAGTCTACGCAATTGCTTGCGTATGCCGACGACATTGACGTGATTGGACGGACACAGCGAGACATCAATGAGGCCTTTGTAAGCATTGAGGTAGAAGCGGCTAAGATGGGCTTCAAGGTTAATGAGGGTAAAACCAAATATCTGCTTTCATCTAAAAGAGACGAACAACACCAACGTATTGGTCAGAATGTCACCATGGGCGGATATAACTTTGAAATGGTTAAGGAATTCGTCTACCTTGGCTCACTGATGACCAGCGACAACAACACCAGCGCTGGAATAAAACGCAGAATCACTCTTGCCAACCGCTGTATCTTTGGGCTCAAGACGCAATTGAGAAGTAGAGCCCTCTCTCGGAAAACCAGGGTGACACTATATAAGACCTTAATCATCCCAGTCCTCCTTTACGGCGCAGAGGCTTGGACCTTAACAAAAGCGGATGAAGATGCCCTTGGTCGTTTCGAGAGGAAAATTCTGCGTACTGTCTACGGTCCCGTTTGTTCAAACAGTGTATGGAGGAGAAGATATAACGAAGAACTGTACGGGTTATACAGCGACATCGGCCTGGTACGACGTCTACGGATACAGCGTCTAAGGTGGCTAGGCCATGTAGAGCGAATGGAAAATACAGCTCCGACCTGAAGAGTCTTCGAATCCACCCCGGAAGGAAGGCGCGGCAGAGGACGGCCGCTTCAACGGTGGCGCACGCAGTTGGAAGGGGACCTTAACCAACTGGGCGTGCGGCGCTGGAAACAGCTAGCCAAAGAACGTGCCAGCTGGAGACGCTTGTTGGATGAGGCCCAGGTTCACCACGGACTGTAGCGCCACCTAAGTAAGTAAGTGTATTTAACTCGAATAAAAAGTAGTCTATCGCAATCCAGTGATACGAAGCCTATTCTGAACTCGTGGTAATTTTCGTAACATTTGGTATTCGAAGTGGGATTAATTTCGTAACAGTATATGTATTTGAGAGCACCGTGGCGCAGTGGGTAGTGTGTTGGCCTCTGACGCCGATGACACGGGATCGAATCCCGACACAGCCATGTCATTGAACGTGTTTTTCACGGTGTTTCTCCTCAGCGGGGCTCTGACAAAACCCCCTATAGTAAAATTTTCATGAAAAGCTTCTCGCACTTCGCCGTTCGGAACCGGCAATAAACTGTAGGTCCCCTTCACCTATGGGAAAATGAAATCACACACAACATGGGTGATTGAGAGAAGCTCGGCTCAGGTCCTTCATGGACTGTAACGCCATCATACATACATACATACATTTGTATTTGAAACGTACATTTGAATAACCTGTCGGTTAAAAATCGTTGCACTAGGATTTCAAAACTCTCAGGTGTAACAATCACCCAACGAAAGGGATAAACTACGAACCAAACATTGCCCTCATTTACTATCGTTCTCGTCATCACTTTCACACCTAAGCCATCCCGCCCTAAAGCTGAAAATATGTATCTCACTCCACCAAATGAGCGTACGAAGACCGGTAGGCAAACAACACTGCGTAGAAAACGAGAGATGTTCATGCAGTTACACTAACACACTCGTATCACCCGTATCTAAATGAAAGCAATTTGAACACATGCATATCTCATGTCATGAGAGTTGGTCTCAACAAGATTCATCGCATTCATTCAGTCGAAGAAAGGTAGTGCGCAACGCAGGAAAGGAGATTCGATTATTGTTCTGGTGACAGCGTTTCATTCGTATTCGATATTCATTCAGCACGTCCGGGGTGTATTTTTCATTTTACCAAAAGGTTCCATCCAGCTCACAGTGAAGTTTCCCATTGAATTCGGGCAACAGAAGTGCGAACGGCAAAAATTCCCAAGTATCGTTACTTGCTCCTTTCTGCTCGTCTTTCAAACAAGAAGTATCTGTGCGTGGAAAAATCGTTAGAATCAAAAGTTAGTCGAAAAGGGAGAAAAATAGAAAATTGATTGAGAAAAAAATCGTTAATTTGTGTCTTAAGGGGTTTACTCAACTCTACACCGTTAAAGTGCAATATCTGTGTTTAGTGGAAGCCGATTTATTGGATTAGCAAAATCAAAAGATACATAGATACATTCTATATACATAGTTTAGTTAGGTAAGTACATGTAGATATATGTAGTTCAACGAACACACCCCTTTTACACTGATGTAGAGAAACTCGGATTACCGCTAAGATCATACTACCCCTGGAGCATATGCTATACTAAAAGGAGTTTTTGTATTTTTTCAGTTTCTATTGGCATCGGGACAAGTAGTCGCTCCTATTTGAAGGGGTACAGGTACAGGTTGTTGAACGTCTCCCCCAATTTTGCCTGCTTTCACTGTCTTTCTTTGCCGAACACACGTATACACAATTTGTAGATCTATCTAGTCCAAGCCATTTGTTTATATTTAGCCGGTTCGAGGCAGAAAAAAAAAAAAGAAAAAGTCTCTCCGAAGCACTTTCGAAAATTGATCCAAAATTAGAATACCGCAACTAATCGGTGCCAAATTCGAGAACGACAGGCGTACAATTTAGCTGTCGACTTGGAACAAATCAATATGTCGAAATGCGGCCGATAATCCAAATGTAGATAGACCGTGATAACGAAAAGGGGGAAAAACTGATAGTGAGCCCAAAAGCACTTCAATTCACAAATTTTTTCGCACGAACATGGCTTTTTTGATAGTCCATCGTTGGCTCGATGGGGTGATTAAGTGGTTTTGTGTTTTTTGGTCAATTTAATCAACAGAAATTGCCGTGGAATCGTTGCGGTCGCAAACTGTCCATAACCAACCACGCCGATCGAGCGATTGCGGGAAAGGGCAAAGGGGTACTGTTGAAATTGGAACAACTATGCTCATTGCGGTGCACAAAACACCCATCAGACCAGCACTGACACCCTGCGACCAGGGACTAGTGGATGTTTCGTTTGTCTCTTCTCATTATTGATTTATCGTGGGATTATCAACTTTGTATATATGTACATGTGTACTTCCAGGGTAGTGAAGTATGGCTCACAGGCGAGGCAATGAATGCAGAATGAGGACTTTAATCGATTAGGCAGCATGTGAGCATAGACTTGTGTCGATAGCTTAGGGGTGCGAGACGATACGTAATCGGTCTATGTATCATGCTTTGCGATGACGATTGAACTTACATACATATATACATGGCAGCCTCTATGAGGGTTAGATAAGGTCATGAGGCGATGCGGGTGGCTGTGGATTAATGAAACGTGACTTTTGGGCTGTCTTTTTACTAATAAACGAGTACTAATGAACAATGCCCTATATGTATCTCTAGTCTTAACAAAACGATGTTGCTGGTCATACCGCCAACACACTGGACTTGTTTCTTACCTCTCAGCCTGACAAATACACGATCGATGTATTGGAACCCCTAGGCTTGTCTGACCACTGCATGATATCAGCAAAATTCTCGAACTTCCACCATCCAGTTAAAGAAAAAGCTCCAAAGAGAACACTATGGCTATACGAGAAAGCCAACTGGTGCGGCCTTAATAACTTCTTTCGGATCTTTAACTGGTCGTTGTGCTTCATTGACAACGACATGGACGCCGCAACTGATATTATCGTAAACATTATCCGAATCGGCATGGCAAATTTTATTCCCAGCAAGATTAAAAGCAGAGGCCATTAGGCTCAGGGAGCTAAGTTTTCGGACCTACAAGGCAAACAGTTCTGAGGAAAACTGAAAAAAGTACATACGAGCCAGAAATGACTGCAACACCCACATTCGACGGATTAAATTCCAATCCGACCAGAAATGAAGGCGTAAAATCCTTCAATGTCCCAAAGGTAGCAAAAGTTTCTGGTCGCTTGTAAAAAACGTAAAAAACTCAACTAAGTCGTCTATACCGACGCTCATCCACAATGACATTCCAGCTGTCACCCCCTTAGACAAAGCTAACCTACTTGCTGCCCATTTCGCAACCAGTTCTCAGCTGCCAGCTTGTACTTTGTCTCCGCCTGTACTAGAGTGCGTCAATTCCACCATGGGACTAATCCACTTCCGCACTCGTACAGTCGCAAGGGTTCTTAAACACCTCGACATACACAAATCCGCTGGTCCAGATGGTATTGCGCCAATAGTTCTGAAGAGGTGTTCTTCTACGCTGGCAAAACCACTGCGTAAGCTTTTTCACCTTTCCTACACCTCTGGGCTTTTTCCGAGTAGGTGGAAAACAGCATTTGTCCAGCCTATACCCAAAAAAGGCGAATCATCTTCTCCCTCCAACTACCGACCCATTGCACTAACGTCCCTTCTTTCCAAGGTCATGGAAACGCTGATTAACCGTCAGCTTATGAAATATCTTGAATCAAGGAAACTCCTCAATGACCGCCAATACGGTTTCCGCAGCAACAGATCCACTGGTGATATGATGGCATATCTCGCTGAAAAGTGGAATCACTAGCTTCACCAAGCAGGTGAAAGCAAAATTGTTGCACTGGATATTTCGAAAGCATTTGACAGGGTTTGGCATGAAGCCCTTTTGTCGAAAATGTGTGCTTTTGGATTGATGAGTCTCTCTTTCAATGGATTAGAAGCTACCTTTCGAATCGTTACTGTACGGAGCCGAAAGCTGGACGATAAGCAGGACAGCGGAGCTGATTTTGGGTTCTTTCGAAAGAAAAATTTTGCGCCGGATATTTGGTCCTGTCTGTGAGGAAGGTGAATGGAGAAGAAGACACAACCGCGAACTCTACGAGCTGTACCAAGATGTGGATGTAGTCCGGAAGGCAAGGATCCGTCGACTACACTGGCTCGGCCACATCGAGCGCATGGACATCAACGCTCCAGCTAAGAGGGTCTTCGACTCCGAGCCTCCTGGTTCGAGAAGAAGTGGAAGACCGAACCTCCGGTATAAAGACCAAGTAATCGCGGATGTAAGACATCTTGGTCTTGACAACTGGAAGCAGCGTGCCCGGGACCGTCAAGGATGGAAGGCAGCTATAGCTCAGGCTCAGATCCTCCATGGATCGCAGGCCTGATAAGTAAGTAAGTTTCGAATCGTTCAATTCAAGTTGTTTTGGACGGATCCAAGTCTGATACTCACTTTGTAAATGCCGGTGTTCCCCAGGGATCCGTTTTGTCTCCGACACTCTTTCTTATTTTTATAAATGATCTCTTGTCTGTTACTTCTAATCCAATTCACTCCTTCGCTGACGACAGTACCCTCAGCTTCTCATATTCGTTCACCAGTTTACGACCCTGCACTTCGGTTGTAGATAATGAGCGGCACCGTATGTTAAGCTCATTAAATTCCGATATCGACAGCATCATCCAATGGGGTAAAAACAAGAGTTGAATTGAATGCATCCAAAACACAACGCTGTCTCTTGTCGTTAAAGCGTATAACTAACCCGCAGCCATTATCCATGAATGGCACTTGCATCTCAGAAACTGAAAAGCTTTCCATCCTGGGTATGTGTGTTGCTCACAATCTTAATTGAAGCGACCATATATTCAGTGTCGCCAAGAATGCTGCGAAATGCCTAGGCTTCTTATACAGATGCAAGAAATATTTCTCACCCTAAGATCTGGCTACAATCTATAAGGCGTTCATTCGCCCCAAATCAGAGTTTAACGCTCATGTCTGGTCCGGTGCTTCCAAGACCTCACTGCACCTACTAGACAGAATACAAAAACGAGCCATAAAACTGATAGGTGACTCCAGCATTACCAAAACATTAGACTCGCTGGAACACCGCAGGAATGTTACCTGCCTCTCCCTGTTTTATTGTTACTACCACCAAAAATGCTCTGATGAAATAGCCAGTTGCATTCCGCCCCTTCAACATTTCTCCCGCAATACATGTCTCTCTAGGAATGCTCACCAATATACCCTGAAGCCCGCTTTCCTACGTACCGTCAACTATAGAGAATCTTTCATTAACCGAACCACACGATTCTGGAACTCCCTGCCGGATTCGGTTTTCCCCCCTCAATGCAACATGCAAGCATTTAAGATCAATGTCCATCGGCATCTCCTCTATTCCTCTTCCTCTCTACCTTCTGCCCAGACTGTGTCGCCGACATAATAAGGTTATTAGACCTTGAGTGCGCGCAAATTAAAAAAAAAAAAACGAACATAACGGCGTGTCCTAACAGTGGATTTTTTTTTTTTTTTTGTTTTATTTAATTATGGGGCTAGTGCTACCATTAGCAATACGGCACTGCGACCTTTGCAGATCTATTGTGCCTGCTAGCCGATTTAGCCGAGTAGCCTCTCCACTCCTATAATGAAGTTGAGAATGCTTCTCGTAGGAGCCAGGGTGATCCCCTCAGGAGTCATAACTTCACTGAGAAGGATACGCTTCCTAAGATGGCAGAGAGCAGCACACTCACACAGTATGTGTTCTGCCGTCTCCTCGTCCTCAAGACAGAGCCGACACTCAGTTTCAAATAGATAGCTGACTAGTCTTCTGATATCCCCTCTATTGAATTTGAGTATGTCAATAGGGCGTTCGTTCAGGGGTCGAATAAGTCGTTTAGATTGACGGAGTCCCCGAACGCTGTTCCAAAAGGACAGGTGTTGCAATTTTTCCCACTTGTCTAAGAAGTAACTTATCTTAGACGCGGGGATGTCGCAGAATGGTTCCGGACCTATATATTTGTCACTGGAACCCTTCCTAGCTAGCAAGTTGGTCGGCAATTTCATTGCCTTTGATACCTTTATGGCCTGGCACCCACCAAAGTTGAACATTGTTTCTTTTGGCGAGGTCTTGTAGGGCGTCATGGCATTCCTTGACGGTTTTTGAGTTCGTGCTGTACGAACCCAGCGCTTTAAGCGCTGCTTGGCTATCAGAGAGTATGTTGATGGTTACTCCTCTGATGCCAGTCTCGAGATTTAGATTGACGCATGTTAGTCTGGCATGCAGCTCTGCTTGAAAGATGCTGGGGCTTATTCCCAGGGCCTTCGAGATCTTGAGTTTTGGTCGAAAGATGCCGGCGCCAACGCCGGAAGCCATCTTGGAGCCATCCATGTACCACCTACGGCCTTTGACATTTAGCAGGGGATCACTGTTTTCCCATGCTGAGCGGTTTGGGATCAGTATCTCAAATCTTTTGTCAAAGGTGAAGGTGTGTGGCAATGCATCCGAGACTGTAGTAATCATATCTAGCTCGGGAAGGTGTTGTAATATGGACATGTGGCCTGCTGGTCTACATGGCATATTTGTTCCCGAGCAGAGAATTCTGATTGCACTGCGTAATGGCACCTTTTTGATAAAAAGGTGCAGTGGAGTGAGTCCAATGAGTGCTTCTTGGGCTGCCGTGGGGCAGGACGGCCTGTGATGCCGAGACACGCTAGTCTCTGAAGGCGTTGAAGCTTAACAATTGTAGTTTTTTGCCCAACTTTTGTCCACCATACGGTGGACCCGTAGGTGACGGTAGGTCTTACTATCGCGGTATATAACCAGTGGACTACCTTAGGTTAAAGTCCCAGTGGACTACCTTAGGTTAAAGTTTTACCGTAGGTGCGTCGACAGGCCCACATAGCCTTAGTCGCTTTCATGAGTTTATTTCTCATATTGGAGTTCCAGTTGAGTCTACGGTCTAGGTCAATACCTAGATACTTTACTTCCTCTGAAAATCCTATGCGTGTGCCATTTAGTAAGATTGAGCAGGGTTGTACCTTTCTCCTCTTTGTAAATGGGACTAAGATCGTCTTATTTGGGTTAATAGATAAACCCTCTCTGCCACACCAGTCAGAGATAAGTTGGAGCGCAAGCTGCATGCGCTCACAGGCAGTGATCTCGCACTTGCCCGTAACAATGACTACTAGGTCAACAGCATATCCGATGACCTCGTAGCCCCGAGTGGTAAGCTTGCGTAATAGATCGTTGATGACTATCGACCAAAGCAGTCGTGAGAGGACTCCCCCTTGTGGGCATCCTCTAACCGCCGATACTGTCACTGAGACCTCTCCGCATGTGGCTGATACAACACGGCTATTTAGCATCGCCCTAATCCAGTGATTAGTGGGATGGCCCACACAACTGCAGGATAGTGCAGTGGTGATCGAGTCATAGCCAGTATTATCGAAGGCTCCCTCTATATCGAGGAAGGCGCAGATTGCGATCTCCTTTTGTGTGAAACTGTTTTCAATGTGCGTCACCAAGTGGTGTAGTGCATTTTCGGTAGATCGCTCTTTGCGATATGCATACTGGTTGGGATGCAGAGGTATCTGATTTTCCAGGATACCTCTAATATGTAGCTCTATAGGTTTCTCCATTGTTTTTAGAAAGAACGAAGTCAAACTGATAGGGCGATAGGATTTAGGTTGCTCACTTGGTTTCCCAATCTTGGGGATAAAGACAAAATTGACCTCTCTCCAAAGGACTAGCTCTAAAAAGGACTATCAGTGATGGAAGAATTGTATTCAAGCCTTTCTGTAATATCGCAGGAATGACACCGTCTTTGCCTGGAGCCTTGTAGGGCTTGAATGAATCAATTGCCCATTTGACCCTGTCAGGGCTGAAGAGCCTATCAGAAAGGCTATTTGTTCTACTGTCGATGTTATCTATGACGTCAATTTTATCGTCAGAGGACATCGAGTAAGGAGAGTGCACCTCGAGCAGAGTCTCCAGGGTTTCCCTGCGATTGAGGGTAAAGGTGCCGTCTGATTTGCGAAGCAGCCCGAGCCCATTTGTATGCTCTCGAGATAGTGCTTTGTGGAGTCGGGCCGCATTTGGCAGCGAGTCTATGTGCTCGCAATGTTTCCTCGAAGACATTCTCTTGGATTTCCTCAATTCGAGGTTGTATTTAGTTAGAGCAGATCTATAATCAGTCCAACTATTATACCGTTTAGCTCTGTTAAACAGCGATCTCACCTGCTTCCTTAGGGACTCAAGCTGAGTATTCCACCAGGGCATGTGTGTAGTTGTCCTGGGTGTACAGCTGTCTCTGAAGAATGAGATGAGTGCTGCATTGAGCTGGTAAGCCGCTTCGTCGATGTCGTCTGTCGATTCAATCGACTTAAGAAGCATATCCTCTTTAGCGGCGAGTTGAGCTTGGAACCGAGCCCAATTTGTTCCTTTGGGCTGATATCCGGGCTCAACCTCATTAACCTCACTAGAGATGTTGAATCTGATGTGCTGATGATCAGATAGTGAGGCTTCATTGGAGACATACCAGTCCCCAATCACATTTGAGATAAATGGGCTAGAGAAAGTGAGGTCAAGCACCTCTTTTCAAGCCATCTAGCGAGATGTAAAGTGCACAGATAATTGATCTGTGGTGGAATAGTAAAGTGTATGTAATAAAGTGTGAATGAGCAAGATGCCTCGGATATACAGACGGATACTGGACGACGACAACACACGAAAAAGGAGCACGATTTGGGAGTATGCTCCTGGAATGTCAGAACCCTGTACACTCCCGGAGCTGCTCATAAACTAGAAAGAATCCTCACTCAGTACAAGGCGGATATTACTGCGGTCCAGGAAACGGTATGACGGGGAAGAAAAATTGCGACATTTATTACAGCTGCCACAAAAGATTGCACTTACTGGATGCGGATGTGTCGTGGGAAAGCGGTTAAGGTCGGAGGTCATCGACTTTAAACATATAAGTGATCGCCTGGCTGTGATCCGCATCAGAGGCAGATTCTATAACATCAGCCTTATATGTGCACACACCCCTACCGACGAGGCTGATGACCCTATCAAGGAGGACTTCTATGACCTCCTGGACAACGCCTACGGAGCTTGTCCGGAGTACGATGTAAAAATCGTGCTCGGGGACTTCAACGCCAAAATCGGAAAGGAGAACACCCTTGGCGGAGTGATCGGAAAGCACAGCCTCCACGATACAACAACAGATAACGGCTTCCGACTCGCTGACTTTGCGACAGCTCGTAATGCGGAGATAAGTAGCACAAGATTCCCTCGCAAGCGAATCCACACAGCAACCTGGCGATCTCCGGACGGTCGAACCGCCAACCAAATCGGCCATGTGCTCATTGACGCAGGGCATTCGTCAAACATCCTGGATGTGCGAACATTCAGAGGGGCAAATGTCGACTCTGACCACTTCCTCGTAGCAGCAAGATTCACAGCTCGACTGTCCAATGCAAAAAAGCTGCACCAGCCCATCAGGAGGAGGCTCGACATTGGGCGCCTGAGCACACCGGAGGTTACCAGAGTCTACAGGGAGCAGCTGAGCGAAAGAGACTCTACGGTATGCCTACGTCGAACACAAATGCCAATAATATGTGGCTGCATTGCCGCTCAGCCATTCAGGAAGTAGCCGAAACCACCTTAGGATACCTACCACCCCCGACAAGAAACCCGTGGTAAGATGGCGAGTGTGAGCAGAAAAAGGCAGCAACCGACGAGGCGTACCAAAAGGCGCTGCAGAGGAAAACCAGGGCAGCGCAAGAAGAGTACCGAGCCAGAAGAAGGGAGGAGAAAAAACTACTGCGACAAAAGAAATTAATCTTCGCAGCCTCCCAGCTCAAGGATATCGAGGAGTCTAGGGATAAACATAAAATACGAGCCTTTTACAAGAAAGCCAAAGGCCTTGCAGGAGGCTTCAAAAAGGGCACCCAGGCGCTTCTAAACTGCGAGGGTAATCTTGTCACCGACCCGCAGGGAATAGTGGATGTATTTAAACAGCATTTCCAGCAGCCGCTTAATGAGCATTGCCAAGAGAGAGTGGTAGGGACCGAGGAAATCCCAACTCCAGCCGCTGAAGTAGTCCTCCCACCCAGCATCGAAGAAGTCGGCACAGCTATTCAGAAGCTGAAGAATAACAAGGCCGCAGGCTCAGATGACTTGTCATCAGAGCTCTTCAAGGCTGGCAGCGATGTTCTGGTAGAGAGGATGCACCAGATCATCTGCAGAATTTGGGAAGACAAAAGCATGCCCGACGACTGGAATACCAGCTCTATTTGCCCCATCCACAAAAAAGGCGATCCTACCTCTTGCAAGAACTATAAAGGTATATCCCTGCTCAATGTAGCTTACAAGATCCTGTCCAGCGTACTGTGTGAACGTCTAAGGCCATTTTGCACCGCACTAATCGGCAGCTACCAGTCCGGCTTCCGGCCCGGCAAATCGACTATAAACCAAATTTTCACACTTCGACAAATCCTGGAAAAGACCAACGAGCTTCGAGTCGATACACACCATCTTTTCATCGATTTCAAAGCCGCATACGACAGCATTCATCGTGAAGAACTGTTTGGTGCGATGGCCAAATTCGGGATCCCGGCGAAACGCTAAAAAACACGCGATGCACCGTGCAATTCGGTTCTAGGATCTCGGAACCATTCGAAACATGCACCGGATTTCGGCAAGGAGATGCGCTGTCATGTGACTTCTTCAACCTGGTGCTGGAGCAGATAGTGCGACGGGCAGGCGTCAACAGGGAAGACACTATCTTTTACAAGTCCATCCAGCTGCTAGGATACGCGGATGATATCGGCATCATCGCGTGTTCTCGCCGTGGCATTGTGGAAGCATTCACGGCGATTGAAGAACAGACGAAACAAGTTGGTCTTAAGGTCAATGAGGACAAGACGAAGTACATGCTGCCAAGCAAAAACCAATCCATCGTTCACCACCTGGGACAAAATATAACGAATGACAGCTACAATTTCGAGGTAGTTAAGGAGTTTGTCTACCTCGGGGCAAACGTAAATTCCACAGTGGAGATCCGGCATAGAATCGTCCTTGGCAACCGCTGCTACTTCGGCTTGTCCAAACAACTGGGGTCAAAACTCCTCTCTCGAAACTGGCTCTGCTAGTCTTGCTGTGCGGAACCGAAAGCTGGACGATAAGCAGGACAGCGAAACTGAGTTTTGGTTCTTTCGAAAGAAAAATTCTGCGCCGGATATTTGGTCCTGTCTGTGAGGAAGGTGAATGGAGAAGAAGACACAACCGCGAACTCTACGAGCTGTACAAAGATGTGGATGTAGTCCGGAAGGCAAAGATCCGTCAACTACACTGGCTCGGCCACATCGAGCGCATGGACATCAACGCTCCAGCTAAGAGGGTCTTCGACTCCGATCCTCCTGGTTCGAGAAGAAGAGGAAGACCGAACCTCCGGTATAATGACCAAGTAATCGCTAATTGTAATAACCAACACGCCGGTAACGAAGGAATTCGACACGTAGCCACATACCTAAGCAAATGTGCGGAAGTTCATCCAAATCCGGCGTCGATTAGAATGGCTTATGTTCATTATCTTTGGTATCTTTTGACGAGTGCAGCCATGAATAATTGATAGAACTACTGTCTTTGGAAAGTCATTTTTAAAAGGAACTCTTTCGAAGCAGATAGCTATAAGGAATATGCTGACGGTAATAGTTTGTCTCTCGGACTGTAATGAATTATGCAACCAACACGGCAGCATAGTGTATACTTTACTACAAACCTTTTGACTCTTTTCACTTATGTAACCACCCTAACTGCCAGTATCACGCATATCTACTTCACAGCCGTACTGATAAGCACTTATGAAAAGATATGAGCACGCACTATTCAAGGTACTTTACTGCGCCTTGTATGATGTGCTATCGACATGTTCCCATTTAGAATGTTTAACAAAAGCTTTTAACGTTGCTTGTCAGCATGCGATGTAGATGAATTGTGCAATGTGGCCCGTGGTACTATCGTGGTGCGTAAGATACATACGTGTGAGATGTTCCATATCCATTAACATCTGTCTCATACGCTTGATTGTTGAGCAACTTTCGCGTCAACAGTCGTGGGCGATCCGATGGGCAATGAGATTTCTCTGGTCTCTATTGATTGAAGGGCTTACTATAATGGGTATCTTGTTGGAAATACCTGAACAATATAGGACGGCAGATTGAAAGAGGTAACTGATTAGATTTGTATCGCGTCAACATTTGTGCTTTCACTTGTAGGAGCTGCTTCCGTCAAGACTGAAGAATTGAAAGATGATTTTTTTATTAGATTGGTTTTATTTAATAGATAGATTGTATATCTAGGTATTGTTAGTTCATTTGTAAGTGAGGAAGAAATAGAGATAAGAAGCGAAAAACAGGGTATAACTCTACGTCTGCTCTCAGTGTCACTGCCATTGATGTTTCCCACTAGTTAAAGCGCCCAAGGGCCTAGCGGCCAACGATGGCATTCTGGTCAATATGTCGTTCCATATCGGAGACGATCTCCCTGATGATATTACTTCATGATCGATAAAGATCCTATGGGTAAGTTTGGGTTACAGTTCTTTGACGTAAAAAGTTGGGCCCTGTCCGCACCTGTATTTACATCTTAATTGCTTAAGTTGTGCCTAGCGTTGACTGGTGTTGAAATCAGTTTTGATATGGTTTACAATGGGGCGTTGGCTCATGTACTGGACTTACCTACTTACTTTGATGGCGCTACAGTTCGGGGTGAACCAGGGCCTCAACCAACAAGCCCCTCCAACCGGCCCGATCTTCGGCCAGCCGCTTCTAGTGCCCAGTTGGTTGAGGTCCCCTTCCACCTGTGCGCGCCACCTTAAATGCGGTCGTCCTCTGCTGCGTCGACCCTCGGGGTTGGAGTCAAAGACTCTTCGGGCCGGAGCGTTGATGTCCATTCGCTCTAGATGGCCTAGCCGTCTTAGACGTTGGATTCGAAACGTCTAACAGATCTTGATTGAATCTCCTCCTCCATTCTCCGTTTACACAAACGGGACCAAAGATTGCACGCAGAATTTTCCTCTCGAAACGTCCAAGAGCCTCTTCATCCGCTTTTGATAACGTCCAAGCCTCAGCGCCGTAGAGGAGGACCGGGATGATTAAGGTTTTGTAGAGGGAAACCTTAGTTTTTCAAGAGAGGGCTCAATTACTCAATTGCCTCTTGAGCCCGAAGAAGCAGCGATTGGCAAGAGTAATTCTGCGTTTTTTCTCAGCGCTGGTGTCGTTGCTGCTTGTCACTACCGAGCCAAGGTAGACGAAGTCCTTGACTACTTCAAAAATATAGCTGCCGAAGGTGACGTTCTGACCAAGACGTCGGTGTTGTGCGTCTTTATTGGATGACAGCATATATTTGGTCTTGTCCCCATTTACCCTTAGACCCACTTTCGCCGCTTTTGCTTTAATGCTTGCGAACGCCTCATTGACGTCTCGCTTTATTCGTCCAATAACGTCAATGTCATCTGCGTAGGCAAGCAATTGTGTGGACTTGAAGTAGATCATACCTCTTGTATTGGCCGCAGAGTCCCGCACGAACTTTTTAAGAATAATGTTGAAGAAATCACATGACAGTGCGCCACCCTGTCTAAAACCTTTTTTAACATCAAAGGGGTCGGTTAGTTCACCTCCGACCTTAATGGAGCAGCGAGTGTTCTCCATAGTGATCCTGCAAAGTCTGACGAGTTTGGCAGGAATGTTAAAACATGACATGGCTCTGTATAGCTTGTCTCTATAAACACTGTCATACGCGGCTTTAAAGTCGACGAAATGATGGTGCGTCTCGACCTGGAATTCATAGGTCTTCTCCAAGATCTGCCGTAGTGTAAATATTTGGTCTATCGTGGATTTTCCTGGCCTGAAACCTCACTGGTAGGAACCTATCAGATTGTCCACGAACAGCTTCAGGCACTTACACGGTACGGCAGAGAGGATCTTGTACGCGATGTTCAGGAGGCTTATCCCTCTGTAATTGGCGCAGTCATAGGGGTCTCCTTACTTATGGACCGGGCAAACGATACTGAGATTCCATTCATCGGGCATGCGTTCTTCCGACCATATATTGCGGATGAGTTGGTGCATGTTCCTAACCAACACATCGCCAGCTGCTTTAAACAGTTTCGCGGGGAGTCCTTCTGCTCCAGCAGCTTTATAAGACTTAGTTCGGGTGGACGGGATTCTCCTTCGTCTTCGTCCATTGTGAATGGTTCGCTCTGCCTGACGGCGGCATTTTGACTATCATCGCCGTTATACAGTCTGCAGAAGTGGTCCTTCCACAATCTCAGCATCGACTGTGACTCCACTACTAGTTGTCCGTGCTCATCCCTGCAGGCTTCTGCTCTGGCTTTATAGCCGTGGCATGTTCGTTTTACTTTCGGGTAAAATTTTCGAACGTCGTTCCTGCCGTAACATCTCTCCATCTCCTCAATCTCGCGCTTCTCGTGTTCCTCCTTTTTCCTTCTCAGAAGCGCATGCTCCTCCCTCCTATTCTGTTCATAGAGCTCGCGGGCAGCCCTCGTCCGTCGATGCAATGTGGCCATGTATGCATTCTGTTTCTCTACATGGGCCTGTCTGCACTCATCATCAAACCAGGGGTTTCTCGACGGTGGTGGCTCAAAACCGAGTATATCTGAGGCGGCCTCTCTAATGGCTTTCTGACAACGAATCCATTGCTGTTCTATAGTTTCTGCAGATTGCATCGGGACCAGAGAGAGCTTCAGGGAGACTTGACCGGCGAAGGACAACGACGTTAAATTTTGGTGTTCTTACTCGACTCCGTTGGTTCCGAGAAATTCGCATTCGTACCTTGGCTGCAACAAGGTAATGATCCGAGTCGATGTTGGCTCCTCGAAAGGTTCGGACATCTAGGATGCTGGAGGAGTGTCTGCCGTCGATCGCAGTATAATCAATTTGGTTGGTTGTCGATTGATCGAAAGACCGCCAGGTCCCCTTATGGATGTTGAGGTGTGGGAATCGTGTACTTGCTACTACCAGGTTATGTCCCGCCATAAAGTCCACTAGCCTGAGTCCGTTTTCTGACGTGGTGTTTTGTAGGCTGTGCTTTCCAATGACCCGTTCAAAGATAGCTTCCTTACCCAGCTTCGCATTGACATCTCCTAGAACGATTTTGGTGTCATAGCTGGACATTGCGCATACGTTCTGCCTAGGAGATCATAGAAGTCGTCTTTATGTCGGTCATCTCTCTCCTCTGGGGGGGCGTGGACACATAGTAAGCTTATATTGCCGAGATTGGCCTTGATGCGGATAGTTATGAGGCGTTCGCTTACATACTGGAAGCTTAAGACTTTTTTCCTGAGTCTGCCTCGAACAACAAATCCGCATCCGAATAAGCTTTGTTTATTTTCTCTGTAGCAGTTTCCGTAGTATATATCACAGTTTTTCATCCGCTTTTTGCCTGGCCCATCCCATCGCACTTCTTGGAGCGCGGTAATGTCTGCCTTATAGCAGTCCAAAGAGTTGACCAGTTGTTTGGCTGCACCTGGTCTGTCGAGGGACCTAACGTTACAGGTGCAGATCCGAAATTCGTTTCCTTTTTGACGTTTGCGGGGGTCGTCAACATGTAATCCGTCCGTATCCGAGGCTATTGGTTTTCTCTGAACAAAATTTTTGTTTTAAGCGATAGGGATGTTAGCCCTAAGCGCAACCCCCAACCTGGAGGACCAGGTTCCTCTTTCCCCAGTAACAAGGGGTCGGGTCGCTGCACATATTGGTTCACTACCTGGCGGGTGCCAGTATAGATATCTAGGGGAGGCCACGCGGAGGCTGTGTGTCAACTTGGATTGAGCAGGGACAGAGATCGAAGCTGGCGTTTGCCAAGTTAAACGCGATCAACTTCTTTGCTCTGTTTGTTCGCTCCCTTCCCCCCTAATGATTATTATAACTATGTCTATAAATTCTCACCTACATGATGGTTTTTAAAAATTAATTTTTAGGGTTCCGTACCCAAAGGTAAAACGGAACCCTATTACTAAGACTTCGCTGTCCGTCCGTCCGTCCGTCCGTCTGTCACCAGGCTGTATCTCAGGAACCGTGATAGTTAGGGAGGTGAAATTTTCACAGATGATGTATTTCTGTTGCCGCTACCACGACAAATGGGGCCCTCAGGTCCACACCAACGGCTGCGCTTAACATGATACTAGACCTTACACCACTCGACATTTTCAGCAAGCAAATTGCCACACACACGGCCATAAGACTAAAAGCCAACTCGAAATGCACGAGCTATGTCACTGGCCACTCCTCCATCCTGCAAAACAGAATAACTATGACAAGAAACCTGGACCACACAGAACCCACCCTAGTCTTGGACAAAAACTTTACGATGATCTATCCGGGCAGGAAGAACTGGACCCGCCAAACTTAACCGCGCAGAAATCGCGTGGATTTCTACACTGACGGGTCTAAAACCAAAGACGGGGTGGGCAGTGGAGTTTTCTGCAAACAACTCAAGCTACATAAAGCTCTAAAGTTACCAGATCACTGCAGCGTTTTCCAGGCGGAACTGTTGGCAATAAAAGAGGCTTTGTCTTGGCTGAAGTGGAACGTAATATCCACCACGGATATTCGCATTCTCACAGACAGTCAAGCAGCCTTAAAGTCGCTGGAGTCCTATGTGTACACATCAAAATCTAGTCTCGACTGTCGCAGATCTCTTAACGAGATGGCAGAACAGCTCAACATACAGCTTATCTGGGTACCAGGACACAGCGACATTACAGGTAATGAAAAAGCCGACAAACTCGCTAAACTAGGAACGACGCTACAATCAATCGTGGATTGTGAGGGAGTACCCCTTACAACCATTAAACATAATTTGACCAATCTCGCCAGGGCCGAGACGAACCTGAGATGGACACATGGACATACCTGCGTCATCACCAGGCAAATCTGGCCTCGGCTGGACAGTCAACGCACAAGGAGTATAATCTCCCTAAAAATAACTGACATCTACAAAGTCATCGGTGTCATCACAGGACACTGCCTCATTGGCAGTCACGCACAAAAACTAGGAATAGTTCCAAATGATTTCTGCAGAAGCTGTCAGGACAAGGAGGAGGTTGAATCCATCCACCACCTTCTCTGCGCCTGTCCAGCTCTCTGCAAGTTCAGGAAACGTTACCTTGGCTCTTACTACCTTAACGGTCTGATAGATGTTCAGAAAGTAGGGATACTTGATCTTCTTAACTTCTTAAGAAGCACAAAATGGTTCCACGAATAGGGGGGTAAAACCCCCTCGTAGCTGCACAACGGGCCTCCCTGGCCTATGTGCATTCTTCTCAACTCTGGGAAGGCTACGACCCTACCTACCTACCACGACAAATACTAAAAACAGAACAAAATGAATATTTAAGGGGGGCTCCCATACAACAGTTAGGATTTTCATCCAAAAAATCCTGCCTGCAACCAAGATCTGTCATTTGATGAGGTAACATACATAGTCTCTTTCATGTTTATGTATACAGATGGTACGGAACCCTTCGTGCGCGAGTCCGACTCGCACTTGGCCGGTTTTTATAAATAATCTCCTGCAGATAAGCCAATTGGATTCGCAGGTTTGTAAAGTTTTTCTGAATAAAGTTTTCGTATAAAAAAAGAAAATCAAATAAAATGTGATAAACCAGTGATAGCTTTCTTAGTCTCTGAAAAGACTCATAGATTTATTCGGAAACTAGGTCATTCGAATATTTCTGCCGGAAATGCTCATCACTCTGAATTCGGATTCTAATTTTGGATGAGTAACCCTAAAGCCCTATTCAAAACTATTTTCGTTTTAATTAGTTTAGGATTCGTCTACAAATCTTAAAGCTAATTGCTTTGTATGCTTGACGTATCCCTTAGGGCTTTATGATTGTTTTCCTTTGATTCCAGTAAGGTAATTAGCATTCTAATTCCAAACACCCTTAAGATCTTTAAAAACGCTTATTCAATAAACATTTTTAAATTGAGCTCAACGGGGAAATAGAGCGAAGGAATTATCTGCAGCAAAATAAGGAAAACATTTCTAATGTTCGACAAAAGAACAAGTTGAGAGAAAAGAAACGTTTATCTGTGTTCTAGAAAACATGGAACCATGCCTAGCATCGGATGCTATGAAATGGAGAATTGAGTGCTCTTTATAGTATTGTCCCTAGTTGGTTGTTAGAATCTGTGTTTGTAAAGAAAGCAGCATGGGAGGTAAACATATAAGGTGAAAACAGATTAGGCATCTCGCAGTAGGTACTAAACAAACAAATAGAAAATAAAACATTACGTTTTGAGGACATGGCCCTTAAGGATTCCAGAAGAAAAAGTTCCAGCGTAGCCCATCTACCCTATATCTCTGGGCTTTTTCATTGGAGTTAACTTGGAAGGTTGGGGGTTGTGCTTAGGGTAACATCCCTATCACGTAAAAACCTACTTGTTCCGAAACAACAACAAGCCTCGGATACGGACGGATACAATGCTAACGACCCCTGCAAACGACTAACGGACTTGAGAGTCTGCGCCTGGAATGTTAGGTCCCTTAACGGACCGGGTACAGGCAATCAATTGGAGCAAACCCTCAACTGCTATAAAGCAGATATAATCGCACTCCAAGAAGTGCGATGGGATGGACCAGGCGAAAAACGGATGAAAAACTGCGACATCTACTACGGGAACTGCTACAAGGAGAACAAACAGCGCCTATTCGGGTGCGGATTCGTTATTCGAGGAAGACTCCGACAAAAAGTCTTAAGCTTCCGAGACAGAAGCGAACGCCTCATAACAATCCGCATCAAAGCTACATTTGGAAACATTAGCTTAATATGCGCTCACGCCCCAACGGAAGAAAAGGACGATCGACTCAAAGAAGAATTCTACGATCTCCTAGACAGAACATATGCCCAATGCCCCAGCTACGACACAAAAATAGTCCTAGGAGATTTTAATGCAAAACTGGGCAAAGAGGACATATTTGAGTCGATCATAGGAAAGCATAACCTCCATAACACCACATCCGACAACGGACTTAGGCTAATCGGTTTCCTAGCGCGGCGTAACCTCCTTGTAGCAAGCACGCGATTCCCCCATCTCAACATCCGCAAGGGTACCTGGCGGTCTTGTGATCAATCGACCACCAACCAGATTGATCACATTGCGATCGACGCCAGACACTCCTCCTGTATTCTCGACGTACGAACCTTCCGAGGGCCAACATCGACTCGGACCACTACCTTGTTGTAGCCAAGGTACGAATGAGGATGTCAAGAATGCTTAGGAGTCGAGTAGGAGTACGTAAGTTTAACGTCGGAAAGCTACAATCGCAAGAAACTGCCGCCCACAGCAGCACAAACAATAGAGCAGGAAGGGGCGCATTGCCAGAGCGCCGTCAGGGACGCTGCCTCAGAGGTGCTGGGTTTCAAACTGCCACCACCTAGAGACCCCTGGTTCGATGAACAATGCGAACAAGCCCATACAGCAAAACAAGAGGCATATAAAGCCCCGCTGCAACGACGGACGAGAGCTGCTCGCGAAATCTATGAGCAGAAGAGAAGAGAGGACCACACGCTTTTCAGAAGAAAGAAGAGGGAGCACGGATTTCGTGAGATAGAGGAGATGGAGAGATGCTTCCCCAGGAATGACGCCCGTAAGTTTTGCAATAAGGTAAAACGAACATGCAATGCCAACAAAGCCAGAGCGGCGGCCTGCAGGGATGAAAATGGAGAACTGGTAGTAGAGTCGCAGTCGATGCTGAGGATGTGGCAAGACTACTTCTGCAGACTGTATAACGGCGATGTTAGACAAGATACCGCTGTCAGGCAGAACGAGCCATTCGTAATGGACGACAATGAAACAGAATTCAGTCCACCAGACCTAGACGAAGTCAAAATAGCAATATCAAGACTTAAGTCTAATAAAGCCGCGGGCGCAGACGGCCTGCCTGCTGAGCTTCTTAAGGCGGCTGGAGATGAGCTGGCAAGGTGCATGCACCATCTCATTTGCAAGGTATGGTCGGAGGAAAGCATGCCCGACGAATGGAATCTCAGCATCGTTTGCCCGGTCCATAAGAAAGGAGACCACCCCTACAACTGCGCCAATTATAGGGGAATAAGTCTCCTTAACATCGCATATAAGATCTTCTCTGCCGTATTGTGTGAACGCCTGAAACCGTTGGTGGATAACCTGGTCGGCTCTTATCAGTGTGGTTTCAGGCCAGGTAAATCCACAATAGACCAAATATTTACGCTGCAGCAGATCTTGGAGAAGAACCAAATCGATACTCACTACATTTTCGTCGACTTCAAGGCCGCGTACGACAGCGTGTTTAGAGACGAGCTATACAACGCCATGTCTAGATTTAACATCCCTGCATCTCGACCGACTGTGCAGGATGACAATGGACAATTCTTGCTGCTCCATTAAGGTCGGTAATGAGCAAACCGAGACCTTTGATGTTAAAAAAGGATTTAGGCAAGGTGACGCGCCGTCATGCAATTTTTTCAACATCGTGCTTGAAAAGATCGTGCAAGAGTCACTGGCCAACACAAGAGGTACGATGTATTTCAAGTCTACGTAATTGCTTGCGTACGCCGACGACATTGATGTGATTGGACGGACACAACGAGACGTCAACGAGGCCTTTGTAAGCATTGAGGTAGAAGCGGCTAAGATGGCTCTCAAGGTTAATGAGGGTAAAACCAAATATTTGCTTTCATCTAAAAGAGACGGACAACACCGACGTATTGGCCAGAACGTCATCATGGGCGGATATAACTTTAAAGTGGTCAAGGAATTCGTCTACCTTGGCTCACTGATGACCAGCGACAACAACACCAGCGCTGAGATAAAACGCAGAATCACTCTTGCCAACCGCTGTTTCTTTGGGCTCAAGAGGCAATTGAGAAGTAGAGCCCTCTCTCGGAAAACCAAGGTGACACTATATAAGACCTTATTCATCCCAGTCCTCCTTTTCGGCGCAGAGGCTTGGACCTTAACAAAAGCGGATGAAGATGCCCTTGGTCGTTTCGAGAGGAAAATTCTGCGCACTATCTACGGTCCCGTTTGTTCAAACGGTGTATGGAGGAGAAGATATAACGAAGAACTGTACGGGTTATACAGCGACATCGGCCTGGTACGACGTCTACGGATACAGCGTCTAAGGTGGCTAGGCTATGTAGAGCGAATGGAAAATACAGCTCCGACTTGAAGAGTCTTCGAATCCACCCCGGAAGGAAGGCGCGGCAGAGGACGGCCGCTTCAACGGTGGCGCACGCAGGTGGAAGGGGACCTTAACCAACTGGGCGTGCGGCGCTGGAAACAGCTGGCCAAAGACCGTGCCAGCTGGAGACGCTTGTTGGTTGAGGCCCATTTTCACCACGGACTGTAGCGCCACCTAAGTAAGTAAGTAACTTGGAAGGATTATCAAGGTGCTTCGAGTCGTAGGAACAACGTTGGGATCATTGTGTAGAGTGAGAGGGGGTGAAGATCGATAATAAAATGTTGCGACAAACTTAAGCTAGCACAGTGCGAGCGGCATTGGCCTACAGTAGTGCGATCCGCTTAGCCTTGACCGTGGATTGCACCGGTATGCGCTACCGATCAATAACTACGCTAGGAAAGACGATCCACTCGCCTTGACCGTGGGATTCCGTGGCAGTCAGTCGATCGGCGGTAGCTAACTGCGACATACGTGTAAACATTTTACGCTAATAAAGTCTCTGAACTCTTAAATCGTTTTGTGAAGTCGAACAGTTGGGCCAGCCTCCTGTCTGGTGGACGCGATTTTTTTTTAGGATTCCGCAAAAGGAATCTTTTAAATCTCAATTGCCGTACCTCGTAGATCAGTAATCAAATGTCTCAATTAGCCGACATCGATGAGACAGGGAGCGTTCGGATTTGGGCGTCGTATATGTTTTTTTTTTTTTTAAGGCTTCTGCTATCCGCTGGAGCACTCAGACGCAAACACTGCTCCATTGTACTCCAGACAGACACCTTACATTACTGTATTTTCCCCGTTTTCCGGAGCAAAAATTGAAGGAGCTTCAGTGATGTAGAGCTAAGGGATTCGGCACACACCACGTCGGCTCCAAGGCAAGGAAGCGCCACCGTGCGCCAGCAAAGGCGGGACAATCACAGAGGAAATGCTCTGCAGTGTCATCCTACTCCTCGCAGCATGCAGCACAGGTAGGTGTCTTACTGATGCCAAGCACGTAGAGATGCTTGGCAAAAGCTTAATGGCCCGTGATAACTCCCACAAGCCTTCTGCAGTCGATTCTCCGTAAAGGCAGGAGGAATGCTGCAGATTTTTCGCAGACATCAGGGCATACGCGCTTAGTCATCCTGCAACCTGGACAATCCCTCCATCTATGGTTGTGTGTATTAAATACACAATCGTTAATGTAGGTATTTATCGTGGACGCAGGTAGACCTAGAGCGGGTCCAGGTCCTGAGAAGCGTTCCTCTGAACCCATTCTGGCGAGTTCATCAGAGATCTCATTTCCTGGGATCCCAGAGTGGCCTGGAACCCATACAAGCCTTAATGAATTTAGTCTGCCGACTTTGTTCAGGAAGGACTTGAGTTCAAACACTAATTTGGAGCTAGTTAAGGGGTTACACACAGCTTTTAGTGCAGCTTGGCTGTCACTACAGACGCATATGCACTCCCCCTTCCACCTGTGATTCACAACGTAGTGCATGGCCATTAGGATTGCGTACATATATCTCTGATTGGAAGACAGACGCATATTTTCCTAAGGAGAAGTGCAGACGGATGTTTGCGGGCTCAAAGAAGACCCCAGCACCGGACCCCCGCCCAGACTTGGAACCATCCGTGAAAATGCGAAGACTATCCTTTCCAGGTTCAGTATCCAGCCATAGCCAATCCTGACGCCATGGAAACTCGACTGTGAAATTACGACGCAATAGGATAACGGGTGTCAGTGCGTCAGAAGGCATGTTCATGAGATAGGGGTCGCAGGACAATTCTTGCGCAAGCATACCGTTATTCCTATGCGAGTTGTACCAAAAGCCATTTCTCTTCAGACGAGACATGGCTTTCAGAGCACACTCTCTGATAAATATATCAAGAGATGGAAGGCTCATCATAGCATCTAGAGCAGCGCCCGGCGTGCTGGGGAAGGCCCCCGTGCAGCTGAGACAAACCGTTCTTTGGAGTTTGGCCTTATCATTGCCGTGTAGATCCAGAGGACCTGTGACGGCAATAAACCCCATGTTTTGTCAAAAGCTCCTTTGCATTGCCAGAAAGCTGACAGGGCTTTGGTGGTTTTCGACTGAACATGCTTTGACCAGAGAAGCTTACTATCTAAGATGACTCCTAGATACTTAGCCTCCTTGGATATCGGGATGGAAGTGCCTTTTAGTACAAGCTGAGTCATATATGTATTCTACCCTGAATCTCTCTCGTTCGTTTCTTAGTTAAAGGTTACGACTTAATTGAATTCAACAGAATTGCTTCAAGTTTAAGTTCTTACACATTTCTTCATTGGAACCCTCTTTCACGCTTCCATATGACGCCACCCGTAGTAGAAAAGAAGCAAATAAAACATCCAACCAAAGAAGGAAAAAAGCGAAATTCCTTTTTTCCAATGAAATACAAGTTGTTCCGCTCTCCATGGCATGCAGCATGTTACACAACGAGTTCTGCAAATATTCACCAGACAAGTATCTACTCGTACCGGATCAAAGTCTGAAGCAAACTATTTGGCAACAACAGGGAAAACAACTTGTAGCAACAGTACCATAGTCCATGTTCCATGAGCACGTTACAACTTCAGGGCATAGACATCAAAATGCTGTCTAGCCGGCACATAGGATAGACATCAAGAAACAGAAACGAAAGCATAGATACATAGATACGTATCGATAGAGGTGAGGGTACGACAAGCGCGATTCACACGTAAATCATTCATCTTCCGTTTCCGTAAAATTTGAAAGGTCATGTAGTAAGTGTATCTCAGGAGTAAGGTAATGGGGTATGTGCTGGATTTAGGAGCCATTGCCCTTGGGGAGGCATTGATTTTAACACTTACGTATGGAGGTTGGGCATTAAAATCGGCAGGGCCATTGAACTTGGTCGAGTAAACCTTCTTTTTTCTTCCATTCCTCGCTTTATGTGAAACGGAAAGGGAAGCGATGAAAGCGAGTTGACACACGAAGGCAACAGAGGCTCCGTGTTGCTAGATGGCGATGGAGGTGGATATGTTTTTCGTCGGAGAGACGGAAGGTTATGCGTGAGGGAATCAGAAAAAGAGCAATAGTAACGTGGTTTAATTGGTGGAGGTGTGGCATAGTATCAGATGGCTTCGGTCAGGCGGACGGATCCCCTATTATATAACCTTACAGACGCAAGATATTAATTAGATGCGGCAGCATTCTGAACGTACAGTGTAGAAAGTATGAATGTATTCTTACAGATTTTTATTGACGTTCGGCTGAGCAGTAGAATTGCCCTATGGGAGCAATAAAAAAGCCGCTAATTAGAGTAGGTCTTGGAAACCAAGCCATACCTCAAGTAAAATGATATCTTCATATGTACAGATACACATGTACATATCCAAGAACGCGAGTTGCAAGGGCCCACAAGTTTGTCCCACAATTTACTCAAATTTTGCATAATAACTTCGACTGTTAAACCAATTTACATCTAGCTTGTGCCCCAAAGGTAAATGTAGATAGGAACCCGCATTGTAGTTTTATTATTCCACAATTTGAATAGCACTGAACCTAGACCGCGTAGACAATGTGTTTTTTCATTTCTCCTTTTCGTCCCATTAACATATTACATATTACTGCCAAATTCCTTGGCATTATACTCGATAGGAAATTAACTTGGAAGAGCAACACAACTGAAAGAGCAAAAAAAGCAACAACAGCTCCCTACACATGTAAGAAAGCCCTAGGAAAAAATGGGGATTCAACCCCAAGATTACCCTATGGCTCTACATCACGGTCGATAGACTCATACTAATGTGTGGAGTGATAGTCTGGTGGACTGCACTAGACAAGACAACATACCACAAACAACTCGAGAAGGTACAAAGGATGGCATGTATGTGCATTACCGGGGCCCTCAGGTCCACACCAACGGCTGCGCTTAACATGATACTAGACCTTACACCACTCGACATTTTCGGCAAGCAAATTGCCACACACACGGCCATAAGACTAAAAGCCAACTCGAAATGGGCGAGCTATGTCACTGGCCACTCCTCCATCCTGCAAAACAGGATAACTATGACGGAAAACCTGGATCACACAGAACCCACCATAGTCTTGGACAAAAACTTTACGATGATCTATCCGGACAGGAAGAACTGGACCCGCCAAACAACCGCGCAGAAACTGTGGGGATTTCTACACTGACGGGTCTAAAACCAAAGACGGGGTGGGCAGTGGAGTTTTCTGCAAACAACTCAAGCTACATAAAGCTCTAAAATTACCAGATCACTGCAGCGTTTTCCAGGCGGAACTGTTGGCAATAAAAGAGGCTTTGTCTTGGCTGAAGTGGAACGTAATATCCACCACGGATATTCGCATTCTCACAGACAGTCAAGCAGCCTAAAAGTCGCTGGAGTCCTATGTGTGCACATCAAAATCTAGTCTCGACTGTCGCAGATCTCTTAACGAGATGGCAGAACAGTTCAACATACAGCTTATCTGGGTACCAGGACACAGCAACATTACAGGTAATGAAAAAGCCGACACACTCGCCAAACTAGGAACGACGCTACAATCAATCGTGGCTTGTTAAGGAGTACCCCTTACAACCATTAAACATAATCTGACCAATC
The DNA here is from genome assembly GCA_951905685.1 of Eumerus sabulonum. Classification (NCBI taxonomy): domain Eukaryota; kingdom Metazoa; phylum Arthropoda; class Insecta; order Diptera; family Syrphidae; genus Eumerus; species Eumerus sabulonum. Next base: position 18,137,481 of record OX645060.1, read on the forward strand.
TCGCCAGGGCCGAGACGAACCTGAGATGGACAAAGGGACATACCAGAAACGTTCCCTAGGCTCTTACTTCCTTAATGATCTGACAGATGTTCAGAAAGTAGGGATACTTGATCTTCTTAACTTCTTAAGAAGCACAAAATGGTTCCACGAATAGGGGGGTAAAACTCCCTCGTAGCTGCACAACGGGCCTCCCTGGCCTACGTGCATTCTTCTCAACTCTGGGAAGGCTACGACCCTACCTACCTACTCAGCGATAAGACTTTGATCGCACTAAGGAGTAAATAAATTAGTAATGCAGTGAAACGGGTATAATTCAAGTCAGATTTTCTAAACGTCTAGCGAGCTTAATTTATTTTTTTTTTTATTTATTTATTTACTTAGTCATTAAAGTACTTTTTAAGACCTTAAGATAAAAAAAAACATAAAAAAAAAAAAAAAAAAAAAAAAACAACAGCAAAGAAACAAAAAAATGATTTAATCTAGGAACCTTGAGCTTAACAATTAAGATTGAAAGAAGTCCATTAGATTAGCTTTAATGGAGGGTATTGACATATTAAAGTCTATTAACGACGCACATTCATTGTATAATAACAGCAAACCATTTAAAGAAGAGGATCGGCCGTAGTTAGTTTTATAAGTCTAATCAGTCTCAATCGATCTTATTAAGGAGGCAATTGATTAAAATCAGACCAAGGAAGTCGTCTGAGAGAAAACCTTAAAAAGCGCTTTTGTATCGATTCAATTCTCGCAATATGAGTATGGTAGTAGGGGCACCAAACGACGGATACATATTCTAGCAGAGATCGAACAAACGATACAAATAAGGTTTTGAAAACGTATGGATCGGTAAAATTTGTAGCGTAACGTTTTAACATTCCTAATGATCTGTTAGCCTTATTAGTGATGAACTCAATATGAGAATTAAAGGATAGTTTACTATCCAACATAATGCCCAAGTCTTTAACGACGGAAGTACGCAGAATTGTACTACCATCAAGGGAGTAATAGTAGGGGAGCCCGGGATGCTAGAAAAAAACTGTCACATGGAAATACCCGAGCGCGTCAGATATTAATAGAGTATACTCGCTTCGTCTTTCTGATAACCGATAGATATTAATCTGACGATTAGATAGTGGTGGGTGGCTGAGAAGAGCGGTAAAAAGGCAAAACAAAAAAAAAAAGTTATTCGAGCGTGTCAGATATTGGAAGGGGACGTTAAGTGAACTCAAAACAGTGTTCGATCTAAATAACTGACGATTTGGACGTGGCCTACACTCATGACTGATTTTTGAAAGTGTTAAAAAAAATCGTTTACTTGAAATACTCGAGCGCGTCAGATTTTTCTACTGTGGGTTCAACTCGATGTCAGAGTCACCCCAAATGATAATCTGACAATTATGTAAAGGAGTATTGTTATTCTGACAATTTAAAAAACTTTGAATGTTAGACACTGGGAAAGAGTGAGACGGAACGAGAGGCGTGGAGTGGGGAATAAATAAATATCAGCATCTGTACGCTCATGCTTTATCGATGGTTTTAGCTATATCGCCCCATGAAAACCGTCAGATTATATGTTTTTCGTAATCCTGATAGAATTCCCTTCAATATAAAAGAAAATTTAATCGCGCTCGAGTATTTCGAGATGACGTGTTTTTTTTACAACTTTGCGATCCCCCCATTTCCTTATACTTACTTACTTAGGTGGCGCTACAGTCCGTGGTGAACCTGGGCCTCAACCAACAAGCGTCTCAAGCCGGCACGGTCTTTGGCCAGCTGTTTCCAGTGCCGCACGCCCAGTTGGTTGAGGTCCCCTTCTACCTGCGTGCGCCACCGCTGAGGCGGCCGTCCTCTGCCGCGCCTTCCTTCCGGAGTGGATTCGAAGACTTTTCGGGTCGGAGCTGTATCTTCCATGCGCTCTACATGGCCTAGTCACCTTAGACGCTGTATCCGTAGACGTCGTACCAGGCCGATGTCGCTGTATAACCCGTACAGTTCTTCGTTATATCTTCTCCTCCATACACCGTTTGAACAAACGGGACCGTAGATAGTGCGCAGAATTTTCCTCTCGAAACGACCAAGGGCATCTTCATCCGTTTTTGTTAAGGTCCAAGCCTCTGCGCCGTAAAGGAGGACTGGGATGATCAAGGTCTTATATAGTGTCACCTTGGTTTTCCGAGAGAGGGCTCTACTTCTCAATTGCCTCTTGAGCCCAAAGAAACAGCGGTTGGCAAGAGTGATTCTGCGTTTTATCTCAGCGCTGGTGTTGTTGTCGCTGGTCATCAGTGAGCCAAGGTAGACGAATTCCTTGACCACTTCAAAGTTATATCCGCCCATGGTGACGTTCTGGCCAATACGTCGGTGTTGTCCTTCTCTTTTAGATGAAAGCAGATATTTGGTTTTACCCTCATTAACCTTGAGATCCATCTTAGCCGCTTCTACCTCAATGCTCACGAAAGCCTCATTGACGTCTTGCTGTTTTCGTCCAATTACGTCAATATCGTCGGCGTACGCGAGCAATTGCGCAGACTTGAAATAAATCGTACCTCTTGTGTTGGCCAGTGACTCTTGCACGATCTTTTCAAGCACGATGTTGAAAAAGTTGCACGATAGCGCGTCGCCCTTCCTAAATCCTTTTTTAACATCAAAGGTCTCGGCTTGTTCATAACCGACCTTAATGGAGCAGCGAGAATTCTCCATTGTCATCCTGCACAGTCGGACGAGTTTGACAGGGATGTTAAAACTAGACATGGCTTTGTACAGCTCGTCTCTATATACGCTGTCATATGCGGCCTTGAAATCGACGAAGAGGTGGTGAGTGTCGATTTGGTATTCCTGGGTCTTCTCCAAGATCTGCCGTAGCGTAAATATTTGGTCTATTGTGGATTTACCTGGCCTGAAACCACACTGATAAGAGCCGATCAGGTTATCCACAAACGGTTTCAGGCGTTCACACAATACGGCAGAGAAGATCTTATATGCGATGTTGAGGAGACTTATTCCCCTATAGTTGGCGCAGTTATAGGGGTCTCCTTTCTTATGGACCGGGTTTCCTTATGCCACGCTCAAATTGTCAGATTATTGAAATATACACTTTTCAGGATGTACTTAACTTACCTGTTCTTAATCTGACGCGCTCGAGTTTTTCCGAGGATCGATTTTTTTTTTTACTAATCTGACGGGCTGCCCTCAACGCACCCCCCTATATTAAGGGTTCATATTTGGTAGGGGTACATTACAGGGTGCAAGCTTTCTCCCCATATGATTTTCTGACGCGCTCGAGTAACGCGTAAAATCCCCGCTTGGGCTCCCCTACTATAAGAATAAAAATGCGGAGAAGAACTGCGAGAAAAACTAATGATCGAGCATTTACTAACATTAAGAGACAAGTGATTTTTAGAACACCACAAAGCAAATTTTTGAAGGTGAGCATTTAAACGATGAAAACTGATGGGATCATTACATGCCGAGTAAATTTTAAAGTCGTCGGCAAACTTTAAGACATTGCAGTGGGGTAAAAAATTCACAACATCGTTAACAAATAGAATGAACAAGAGTGGACCGATGTGGCTACCTTGTGGGACACCTGAAGTTACCTGAATTTGTACGGAAGTATGATTTCTAAACTTCACAAATTGGCATCTATTTACTAAGAAGGATGATAGCCATCTGAGAAAAGTGTTCGGAAAACCAATTCGTTCAAGCTTATAAAGCAAAAGCTTATGGTCAACTCGATCGAAAATTTTACCGAAGTCAGTGTAAATTGCATCAACCTGGTTACCTTTGTTAATTTCAGAGATGACATCGTTGGTGAAGAGAAGAAGATTCGTAACTGTTGATCTGTTTTTAACAAAACCGTGTTGGTTACTACAACAAACATTTAATTTATCTGTAACTAGGGAATCAAACAGTTTAGGTAGGGACGATTGCTTGCAGATGCCTCTTTAGTTTTAAATTTTGCTTTTGCTACCTGATTTAAATATTGGGATGATAAAAGAGTTCTTCCAAATGGAAGGAAAAATGCCACTATTCAACGATAAGTTAAAAATATGGCATAGTATATTGTGTAGTGGAACCGCACACATTTTTAAGAATCCCGAGGGGATGCCCTCAGGACCAGGATTAAAATTAGATTTTACATCATTTAGCTTACTAAAAACTTTTTCTGCTGACAGATAAATGTTATTAAAAACAAAGGGAGGAAAACCACTTAGATAATCGAAAAAGTTCGCATCTATGGTTGAATCAGCTTTTGAGTAGACAGATTGAAAAAAGGAGGCAAAGGTGTTGCAGATATCGCGAGGATTATCAATCGATTGACCATCAAAGAAAAATTAAGAGGGAAACCCATCGCTTTTTTTATGAGAGTTAACAAATTTCCAAAAGTTTCTTGGTTACGACTTAATCTTGATTTCATCATCGCTTATGTAAATGGAGTGGGCATGATATAAGAAGTTTTAAATTCGGATCTGATTAAGCGATACGCAGTATAGTCCTCATCCAACAAACTAGATCGCCACTTCTTATAGGCTTTGTTTTTGAGAATCTTGAGTCTACGCGTAATTTCGTTGTCCCAGACAAAAGACTTTCGACATGGCGAATTGCATCCAAGTATCTAATTACAATTGACAGCGATGATTTAGGTGGTATATAACGGAGAAGTATTCCGGAAAGGCAATAGAATCAGGAAAGCTTTCATCCAGTCCAGTTTCAGTGATGGCGATGATATCCGATGGGGAACTGAGCACATTAAGGACGAATTCAGGACATTTTGTTCTTAGCCCTTAGAAGAGGGAGAGCTCGGTCCGTTTTTTGCTTTCTTATTAATTCTAATAGGACGATTTGTAAATTCTTTGACTAACATATTCTTAGGCCAAAAGTTCGAGTTCAATCGAATTTTACCTAGAGGAGCCAGTAATTTAAAAGATGCAGATATTCGCTCCGGCAGGTTGTCTGCTGTTAGGCTATGACATCTGATTGCTTCGGTATCGACACCTTTATTCTTGATGTAATTAAGGATTTCAGTTGGCTTGGTTCCCTATTGTAGGCGGGAAAGAAACACTGCAAAAGGTGGGGGACGACCCTGAGAGAACAATTCTGATTGTCATCGAGGGATGCAGGGACATTTACAGGTCCGTCAGTATTATTGGGCCGGAGAACAGCTTCATTGTGGTGATTAAGATAATTGATTCATGGACTAAGGTTCCTTGTTGAAGAGAGGAACCGGCCGATAAAGGTCTATGATTGATGAAATGATAAAGAGCATAGTCTTCTACTCCATGTGGTACACAAACTTCGTATAGTCGGATTCGATTTGCTAATACGTAGGCTGCTACTTAAGACCCATAAAACGATAATTGAACTGAGAAAGTTCTGTCATAGGAGTACTATTTCTATTGTTCTATCGATACTGGAAACGTTCATCTTGGCGTAAAAGCCGGAACTAGATCGTGAACATTTTTGTGCGATGACTTGTATGGGTTTCAACGTGATTGAAACCAACAGCAGTGCGCCGATGGTTCGTTCTGCTTGACGGCGGCATTTTGACTATCATCGCCGATATACAGTCTGCAGAAGTGGTCCCTCCACAATCTCAGCATCGGCTGTGATTCCACTATTAGTTGTCCGTGCTCATGCCTGCAGGCTTCTGCTCTGGCTTTATAGCCTTGGCATGTTCGTTTTACTTTATGGTAACATTTTCGAACGTCGTTCCTGCAATAACATCTCTCCATTTCCTCGATCTGTCGCTTCACGTGCTCCTTCATTCACAATGGACGAAGACGAAAGAGAATCCCGTCCACCCGACCTAGACGATGTTAAGATAGCGATATCGAAACTTAAGTCTTTTAAAGCTGCTGGAGCAGACGGAATTCCCGCGGAACTGTTTAAAGCAGCTGGCTGCAAGATATGGTCAAAAGAATGCATGCCCGATGAATGGAATCTCAGCATCGTTTGCTCGGTCCATAAGAAAGGAGCCCTCTATGACTGCGCCAATTACAGAGGGCTAAGTCTCCTAAACAATGCGTACAAGAACCTCTCTGCCGTCTGTGTAAGCGCCTGAAACCATTCGTGAACAATCTGGTAGACTCCTACCAGTGTAGTTTCAGGCCAGGAAAATCCACGATAGACCAAATATTTACACTACGGCAGATCTTGGAGAAGATCCATGAATTCCAGATCGACACGCACCATCTTTTCGTCGACAGTGTTTATAGAGACGAGCTTTACAGAGCCATGTCATGTTTTAACATTCCTGCCAAACTCGTCAGACTGTTCAGGATGACTATGGGGAACTCTCGCTGCTCCATTAAGGTCGGAGGTGAACTAACCGACCCCTTTAATGTTAAAAAGGGTTTTAGACAGGGTGACGCACTGTCATGTGATTTCTTTAACATCATTCTTGAAAAGATCGTGCGGGACTGTGCGGCCAATACAAGAGGTATGATCTACTTCAAGTCTACACAATTGCTTGCCTACGCAGATGACATTGACGTTATTGGACGGACAAAGCGAGACGTCAATGAAGCTTTCGCAAGCATTGAAGCAGAAGCGGCTAATGTGGGTCTAAGGGTAAATGGGGACAAGACCAAATACATATATGCTGTCATCCAAGAAAGACGCGCAACACCAACGTCTTGGTCAGAACGTTACCGTGGGCGGATATAACTTTGAACTGGTCAAGGAATTCGTCTACCTTGGCTCACTGATGACCAGCGACAACAACACCAGCGCTGAGATAAAACGCAGAATCACTCTTGCCAACCGCTGTTTCTTTGGGCTCAAGAGGCAATTGAGAAGTAGAGCCCTCTCTCGGAAAACCAAGCTGACACTATATAAGACCTTAGTCATCCCAGTCCACCTTTACGGCGCAGAGACTTGGACTTTAACAAAAGCGGATGAAGATGCCCTTGGTCGTTTCGAAAGGAACATTCTGCGCACTATCTACGGTCGCGTTTGTTCAAATGGTGTATGGAGGAGAAGATATAACGAAGAACTGTACGGGTTGTACAGCGACATCGGCCTGGTACGACGTCTACGGATACAGCGTCTAAGGTGGCTAGGTGGTAGAGCGAATGGAAAATACAGCTCCGACCTGAAGAGTCTTCGAATCCACCCCGGAAGGTAGGCGCGGCAGAGGACGGCTGCATCAACGGTGGCGCACGCAGGTGGAAGGGGACCTTAACCACCTGGGCGTGCGGCGCTGGAAACAGCTTGCCAAAGACCGTGCCAGCTGGAGACGCTTGTTGGTTGAGGCCCAGGTTCACCACGGACTGTAGCGCCACCTAAGTAAGTAAGTAAGATGAAGTCATCCAAGGAGTGTAGAGGAGGTCAAAGGGTCTGCACCCATGTTTCTAAACAAGTTAACTTCGGAGGTTAAGGAAGGGTGCTTCAAATCATGCAGTAACATTGGAATTGTTTTATAGAGTTGGAAGGGGACTATTATGAGGGTCGAAACCAGACATGAGCGTTAAACTCTAATTTGGGGCGAATGAACGCCTTACAGATTGTAGCCAGATCTTAGGGTGAGAAATATTTCTTGCATCTGTATAAGAAGTCTAGGCATTTCGCAGCATTCTTGGCGACACTGAATATATGGTCGCTCCAATTAAGATTGGGAGCAACACTCATACCCAGGATGGAAAGCTTTTCAGTTTCTGAGATGCAAGTGCCATTCATGGATAATGGCTGCGGGTTATTTATACGCTTTAACGACAAGAGACAGCATTGTGTTTTGAAAGCATTAAATTCCACTCTATTGTTTTTACCCCATTGGATGATGCTGTCGATATCCGAATTTAATGAGCTTAACATACGCTGCCGCTCATTATCTACAACCGAAGTGCAGGGTCGTAAACTGGTGAACGAATATGAGAAGCTGAGGGTACTGTCGTCAGCGAAGGAGTGAATTGGATTAGAAGTAACAGACAAGAGATCATTTATAAAAATAAGAAAGAGTGTCGGAGACAAAACGGAGCCCTGGGGAACACCGGCATTTACAAAGTGAGTATCAGACTTGAATCCGTCCAAAACAACTTGAATTGAACGAATCGAAGGTAGCTTCTAATCCATTGAAAGAGAGACTCATGTCAAACCCTGTCAAATGCTTTCGAAATATCCAGTGCAACAATTTTGCTTTCACCTGCTTGGTGAAGCGAGTGATTCCACTTTTCAGCGAGATATGCCATCAAATCACCAGTGGATCTGTTGCTGCGGAAACCGTATTGGCGGTCATTGAGGAGTTTCCGTGATTCAAGATATTTCATAAGCTGACGGTTAATCAGCGTTTCCATGACCTTGGAAAGAAGGGACGTTAGTGCAATGGGTCGGTAGTTGGAGGGAGAAGATGATTCGCCTTTTTTGGGTATAGGCTGGACAAATGCTGTTTTCCACCTACTCGGAAAGAGCCCAGAGGTGTAGGAAAGGTGAAAAACTTACGCAGTGGTTTTGCCAGCGTAGAAGAACACCTCTTCAGAACTATAGGGGCAATACCATCTGGACCAGCGGATTTGTGTATGTCGAGGTCTTTACGAACCTTTGCGACTGTACGAGTGCGGAAGTGGATTAGTCCCATGGTAGAATTGACGCACTCTAGTACAGGCGGAGACAAAGTACAAGCTGGCAGCTGAGAGCTGGTTGCGAAATGAGCCGCAAGTAGGTTAGCTTTGTCTAAGGGGGTGACAGCTGGAATGTCATTGTAGATGAGTGTCGGTATAGACGACTTAGTTGAGTTTTTTTACGTTTTTTACAAACGACCAGAAACTTTTGCTACCTTTGGGACATTGAAGGATTTTACGCCTTAATTTTTGGTCGGATTGGAATTTAATCCGTCGAATGTGGGTGTTGCAGTCATTTCTGGCTGGTATGTACTTTTTTCGGTTTTCCTCAGAACTGTTTGCCTTGTAGGCCCGAAAACTTAGCTGGTTGTAAAATCTCTCAAATTCCATTGGTCTTGCTAGATCTTCCGGAAAATGTTGTCAATTTTCATCACGTCGAAAAGCAATAAATAAAAAATATTCTTCCAAGACGTGCTTCCCTTCTATGGTCTTCCAAAAATCGTAATTCTTCAAAATTCAAGAGATGGAATAAAAGAAATCTTTTATCCATAAAATTTTTGAGGCGCATAGTAATCCGTAGATGATGAATTCATTTCGAGAATGACTAAAAATATTCCAAGCATCGCTTTGAAGCGACTCTGTAGCAAGCACCTGGTGCAATTATATCAAGCAACGCGCCATAAATACTCCTCCATACGTCACAATATCGGAACGCTCTACACTGGTACATTGAATCCATCCATCATATCATCGCCATCGTGTCTGGTCTAATGTCTCTAGAAACCAATGCCAGGCAAAGTGAGTGAACCTGAAGTGACAGCAAGAAAAACGAGAAAGAAACTCGCTCAAAACCACACTACCTCGACCCGTAGAAGTACAAGTTCATTATCTTTTGCTCAGGCGTTTGCTAAAAGAAAACCGATAGAAGCGTAGAGTGAGGTAGAGGAAAGTCGTGAACAACTACCACGCTTCTCGGGCGGGTGAACAAACTCCAACGCACGCACTATCTAGTATATAACCGAACGTGTTTTAACGCAACCGACGGATACTTACTTGATAGACGGCATTCATATGTATCTCTCGGAAAGTGAAGTGAAATGAAAGATCATCATAAGCAGTTAATGATGAGCTATGAAAGTATGGTTCACGCAACGCTTCAACGATGTTATTTCATAATGCGCATCGCTTTGTTGCCACCACCGGTGGGGCTGAGGATCCTCAATCAATCTTTGTTGAATGAGCAGCAAATGATCGCACTTACTTGGAACCATGCAGTCTTTCTCGTAGCACACAGTCTCGGGTGGTGCTCTATTTCCATCTTATTATACATAGACGATCGATGTGTAGTGGAGTGGAGTTTGTTCCTGCTCGCTGACTTTGAAACTGGAGAAGCGATTCATTACTCTTTGCTTCACGTACTCTTCATACGAGTACATTTGGTTACGCCACATGTAGATTTCATTAAAATGCAAATAAAATAGAAAACAAACTATGTGGGAACAGAACGCCGCTAGTAGTGACCTACTCATCCGCAGTATGCTCGACGCTCGTACTATTTACTTGAACATCTTGCCGGCGCTTCACTGAGAACTATATACTCGCTACATACCACTGCCAACGAGCTGTTCAAGTAGTAGCACTGGTACCTGCACTCATTCATTCGTCACAGTGCTATCGTTCGCTCTACTGCCTGTCGCTGACTACTGGTGGATCAGTGCTTGTGCTCGTTCCTAATCCATATTCGATTTCATTCGAAGCGGGAAAGTGTAAGATACATCAGCATACGTGCATCTGAATCTAGTGCATTTTCACTGAAACATAAAAGAATAAAAAAAAAAGAAAATTTTCTGAAAATTGTATCTTGTATCGCGTCGTCGTCGGTTCTTTTGGCTTAGGCAGCGAATTTAATTAGATGTGAACTCGAATTCTCGCATCGCTACTGAGTGACGTTATTAATGAGAACATCCGCAGAGGCTGGCCGGCCGATTCCTCTAATTGCAATAGAAACCCCTCGCGTCTGTTTTGGGTCGCGCAGCAGTGGATCGAGCGACGACGTGCTCTGGATTACTGAATACACGACGACGACGATTCGTCCTACAATAAATAAATTTGTTTGGTATGTATGTGTGTGTGCTAATGTTTAATTAAGTTTTTTTGTTATTGTTTTTGCTCTCCGGTGGAACTGAATTCGGGGTAGGGTTACGTCAGTATTGTTGGGCGGGTAGTTTTTACTTTCAATGAGAACGACTACATGGGGGGTGACGGATGACTTCATCTGTACTTTAGATTTGTTTTCCCCACAAAGCTCTGTCGATAGCTTGATAAGCACTTGACTCATCCTACAATGGTAGCGTCCCTTAGAGTTCTATTGCAATCCATCTTTCCCATGCTTCCAGGTCGTTAAGATTTATTACCTGTCATGGTTGGCTATGGTTTTACTACCGTTGAGTGTGACCAATTTATTGCCATTTTTTGCTTTTGTGCTCGTAGACCGTGTTCTTGTGTTCAAAGACGTTAGGTACACTTCATATGGGTAGGCATTGTTAAATGAGGAAATGTTGTTCTTATTGGTTGAGAAAGGAAGACGTCTTAAATTGTTAATGCGATTGAGACGATACGTAATTGCTATGCCCATTAGTGGAGAAGTAGTAAAAAATGCATTGTTTTTTTTGTTAAAGGCTTCTGCTATCCGCTGGAGCACTCAGACGCAAACACTGGTCCATTGTACTCCAGACAGACACCTTACATTACTGTATTTTCCCCGTTTTCCGGAGAAAAATTTGAAGGAGCTTCAGTGATGTAGAGCTTAGGGATTCGGCACACACCACGTCGGCTCCAAGGGTGCGCGACCGTGCGCGAGCAAAGGCGGGACAATCACAGAGGAAATGCTCTGCAGTATCATCCTCCTCTTCGCCACATGCAGCACAGGTAGGCGTCTCACTGATGCCGAGCACGTAGAGATGCTTGGCAAAAGTGTAATGGCCTGTGATAACTCCCACAAGTCTTCTGCAGCCGACTCTCCTTAAAGAGAGGAGGAATGCTGCAGATTTTTCGCAGACATCAGGGCATACGCGCTTACCTCCATCTACGGTTGTGTGTATTAAATACACAATCGTTAATGTAAGAATTTACAGTGGACGCAGATAGACCTAGAGCGGATTCAGGTCCTGAGAAGCTCTCTTCTAAACTTCTGTACCCATTCTGGCGAGTTCATCAGAGATCTCATTCCCTGGGATCTCAGAGTGGCCTGGAACCCATACAAGCCTTAATGAATTTATTCTGCCGACTTTGTTCATGAAGGACTTGAGTTCAAGCACTAATTTGGAGCTAGTTAAGGGGTTACACACAGCTTTTAGTGCAGCTTGGCTGTCACTACAGACGCATATGCATTCCTCCTTCCACCTGTGATTCACAACGTAGTGCATGGCCTTTAGGATTGCGTATAATCTCTGATTGGAAGACAGACGCATACTTTCCTAACGAGAAGTGCAGTCGGATGTTTTCGCGCTCAAAGAAGACCCCAGCACCTGACCCCCGCCCAGATCTGGAGCCTTCCGTGAAAATGCGAAGACTATCCTTTCCAGGTTCAGTATCCAGCCATAGCCAATCCTTCCGCCATGGAAACTCGACTGTGAAATTACGACGCAATAGGATAACGGGCGTCAGTGCGTCAGAAGGCATGTCCATGAGACAGGGGTCGCAGGACGATTCTTGCTCAAGCACACCGTTATTCCTATGTGAGTTGTACCAAAAGCCATTTCTCTTCAGACGAGACATGGCTTTCAGAGCACACCCTCTGATAAGTTAATCAAGAGGTGGAAGGTTCATCATAACATCTAGAGCAGCGCCCGGCGTGCTGGGGAACGACCCCGTGCAGCTGAGACAAACCGTTATTTGGAGTTTGGTGAAAAAGGCCACGACGTGTTTGCGTTTTAGTCTGTTCCACCAGACAACCGATGCATATGAGATTATAGGTCTTATCATTGCCGTGTAGATCCAGAGGACCTTTGCCGGTGATAAGCCCCATGTTTTGCCAAAAGCTCCTTTGCATTGCCAGAAAGCTGACAGCGCTTTGGTGGTTTTTGACTCAACATGCTTTGACCAAAGAAGCTTGCTATCTAAGATGACTCCTAGATACTTAGCCTCCTTGGATATCGGGATGGAAGTGCCTTTTAGTACCAGCCGAGTCATGTCAGTATTTTTCCTCCTTCTCGCAAAGAGAACGACATCGGTCTTAAGAGGATTGACTGAATGAATTGAATGAATACTGCGACTTCTTGGATGAGCTAACACCCTTCCTTGTACAATTTGTGCGTAACAGAAACAAAGTTTTTGCATTTTGCTAGAGGGCTACGCCTTGAACTTTTTTATTGTAGCAGCATCTCAGCGCTAGTGAATACTCTGGTGCAGTGCTGAGATAGTGAAGTGTTGATGCCTACAGATAAGACGTTTTTGTGTTGTTTGGACTGTAGTTTTATCTAAAGGGCTTACGTGTGCATTTTAAATAATTCTTAACAACTAGTTTCAACAACACTTTTACACAGAAAAGGTTTAAAAATTAATACCACAGCTGCATAGCTTTAAACGTACAAACTACAGAGAAATGACTGGAGCAATAAGACAATTGAACGAGTGAAGAACATGCTCAAGGCTTGATAAGGGTGCCCATTTTTAAAGTGCCCTAGAGGTGTATTTCCGCACAGCACTTAACCTATTAATGTCTTCCAACGCTTTCAAAGTACATAATTCCCCTGATACAATTCGAAATAGCATCCCCGGAACGGTCTTGCCAGAAGTCGCACGGAGCTAAGTCAGGTAAATACGGTGGTTATGGAACGATATGGGTCGAGATATGGTGAAAGAATGAATGAGCCACGATAGTGCACGTGGTGCAAAAACCAAGATTGTTGGTTGCAAACGACATATATGTAAATTCAAATAATATTCTTTGTTGACCGTTTGATCCGGCGGAAGGAACTCAAAATGCACAACACCACGATAATCATAGAATACAGTCAACATGACCTTGATTTTTGGGCGACTTTGGCGCGGTTCTTTTGGTCCTGTCTCACTTCTTGCACGACATTCACTTGATTGATTGTTACTTTCTAGATCGTAGCTTCAATCCAAGCGACGTATTCCCCAATAGTGAAAGCATTGCTTCACACACTTTACGCGACAATGTTGTTTCGAAAAATACAGTGTTTTCGGTACCAACCAAGATTCAACTCGCCTAGTTCAAGGCATCCTTTAAAATGGTATTGGCTGATCCTTTTGAAATGCCAACATCATCAGCAAGACCTTCAATTGCTAGTTGATGGTTTGCAAACACCAAATTTTTCATTTATTGGACGTGAGGCTTCGTCGGTGGAGGTTGATGATCGTCCGGGACGCTCTTCGTTTTAGATAGGTTAGGTCAGGTTAATGTGGTTGGCGTAAGCCACACGTAGGCCGAAGTCGGCCCATTGTGATACCACATGGATCGTGTTACCCAGATCCGCTACCAGAGAACCAACCGGTGCTTCTGATGAAGCGATGGAGTTGAGCTATTTTTTGGTCTACTAGCTCACTTAGATTATCATAGAAGGGCGCGCCGAGGTAGATCCTCCTGCGATTCGCATAAGAGGAGCATGAGCAGAGGAGGTGATGTATTTATTCCTCTTCCTCCTCGTCCATGCAGCCGCGTCAGAAGTCGTTGGAGGGTAGTCCTAGTTTGGCGACGTGTTTTCCAATGATGCAGTGACCTGTAATGACATCCACCAGAGTACTTAAGGTTGCCTTGGTTCGTCCTAGGCTTGATTTAGGTCAGAGTTGTTTGGTGAAAAAGCCGATATTACTCTCATTCCATTGGAGGTTGGTCGCCTCAATGGTTTGGAGTTTTATCATGTACTTTACCGTACTTATTGGTGTTTCTAGGTACCCGAGGGTAGGTAGGCTGAGTGTGCTAGACCCTAACTTTGCGAGTTCGTCGGCCGCGCAGTTTCCTGGAATATCCCTATGCCCGGGAACCCATTGTTGAACTGCTCAGCCATCTCATCTAGAGATAGGCGGCAGTTAAGAGATGTCTTTGATTTGAGGGTTACCGCTTCCAGGGACTTTATCGCAGATTGGCAGTCCGTGCAAATGATAATATACCGAGCCATCGGTATAGAGGGAGATCGAGTCCTTTGGTATGACTTTCCCTTCAGCCCATACCTCACTGGATGGAAAGACTACTTCGAAGTTCCTAGTGAACACGTTCTGCGGTATGATATAGTCTGTGTCCATGGGTAGTTTGAAGTGTTTTACAATGGTTGTGTGGCCTTTTTGTCATGTGGGCCATTTTATTATGCTCCTCATCCTCAGGGCCGCGCAGGCAACAATTTGTTTGCTGAAAAGGTTCAATAGTGGAAGGTGTAACAGAATATTTAGGGCCTCCGTGGGGGTTGATCTGATCGCTCCGCTTATATATAAGCTGGCCGATCTTTGTACTTTCCCCAGAAGGTTTCGATTGACTGCCTTGTCCAGAGCATTCCACCAGCATACGACGCCATACAGGAAGATAGGCCTTATGACCGCCGTGTAGAGCCAGTGCATAATGCTTGGTTGGAGACCCCCACTTCCTGCCCACCACTTTTTTGCAGCTGTAGAGGGCAACAGTTGCTTTCTTGACGCGGTAAAGAATGTTGGGTTTCCAATTCAGCCTCTTGTCAAGGACTAGGCCTAGATATTTGGCCTGCTCTTTGATAATTAGTTGGATTCCACTTGGGTCGAGGGGCGAAATTTTATATTTGTTAGTAAACAGTACTAAGTCGGTCTTCTTAGGGTTTACCCCAAGTCCACAGTACTGCGTGGACTGTTCAAGCAACAGCAGTAGCTCGTTGCCACGTTCCATAGGAGAGGGGAGAGTACTCCACCCTGTGGTGTACCTCTGCTAACCATACTAGTTGAGACGGCACCAGCGAAGTTGGCTTTGACAACTTGTTGTATTAGCAGTTGTCGTACCAGTTCTATCACTGATCCCGTAACACCCAGATCAGTCAGCGCTTTGGTGACGGCCAATGGTTCAACATTGTTAAAGGCACCCTCAATGTCGAGAAAGGCGACTAGAGTATATTCCTTACGTTCCAGTGACCTTTCTATTTTGCTGACCAGTGAGTGGTGTGCTGTTTCCACCGATTTGCCTTTGTTGTAGACATGTTGATTTATCCGACAGCCTTCCTGAGAAGCAGCTGTAACGAATGTGTGCGTCTAGAATCTTCTCTAGAGTTTTTAATAGAAAAGAAGTAAGACTAATAGGCCTCAAGTCATTTGCATACGTGCTTTCCGCCCAATCAAGAGCCTTCTTCCTCCTTTCCGAGAGCTGATCTCTGGGCGCGTCCCGCAGCTTTTCCACTAGCTTACTAGCCGCGCGACGTTGCTTATAACTGGTTTTAGGGGCACTCAGGGCTGGGTCTCGAGGAGTGTCCTCTGAGGGCGCTGGACCAGGCCTTTGTTTATAAGCCATGGTCTTAGCGTCTTGCCTTTTTGCTTTTCGTCAGAATCATGACTGCTCCTTGAGGGTGCTGGACCAGGCTTTCGTACGTTGGCCGATGTCGTAGTACCTTGTCGGATAGCGGCATTTCTGCTGCTTCCTGAGGGTATTGGACCAGGCTTCGGTACGTGTGCCAATGTCTTAGCACCTTGTAGAGCGTCTGTCATGGTACTGCAGTTAGAGGATGTTGGACCAGGCTTCGTGGGGGCCAATGTCACAGCACCTCGCCGAGACTCGGCAGTTGTTTCTTTTTCTAGGTCCAGATGTGTCGAGCTATGCTAACAAACACTCGATGTATCGTGCAGTTTGGCAACAGAACCTCCGAGTCTTTTGAAAGCTGCACCTGCACCATGTCATGCGACTTCTTCAACCTCGTGTTGGAACAAATAGTGTGGCGGGCCAACGTCAACACGGAAGGCACTATTTTCCCACAATTCGATCCAGTTGCTGGGCTACGCAGACGATATTGTTATTTTCGCAAGTTTCCGGCGCACCATTGAGGAAGCGTTGACAGCGATCGAAGATCAGATGAAACAAGCTGGTCTTCATATCAATAAGGAGAAGATGAAATATATGCGTCAATAAAAAGCGGTCCATCACCCATCGATCATAACGATCAGTAGCTACAATTTCGAGGTGATGAAGGAGTTCACATACCTCGGGGCAAACATAAATTCCACGAATGACATCGGAGTGGAGATCTGACGCAGAATCACCATCGGGCCATCAGCAACCGCTGCTGTTTCGGCTTGTCAAAACAGCTAGCGCCAAACTCCTGTCCCAAAGAACCAAGGTTATGCTCTACAAGACTTCTATCCTGCCAGTTCTGCTACATATATGGAGCAGAAAGCGGTGCTGATCCTTGGCTTCTTCGAAAGAAGAATTCTTTGACGGATATTCGGCCCTGTCTGCGAGGAAGGCGAATGGAGGGAAAGACATAACCGCGAACTTCATGAGCGTTCTTGCGTTCCGTTTTGAGCAATTGTCAAAACATAACAGACACGTAGCAGGTAGTGAGTGTTGTTTTTGTTGGAGGAGCAAATCACGCTATCGTAAGGGCATAACACCTACGGTAGCCAGTGTTTTAGCGAAACCGAAGACTGACCTTCACTCCACGAGTCTGAATCTCCACCGATTGTTCAGTGCCAATGCTTGTCAGTAATTGTACGTGTTGACCAGTGGTGTCTTCCTTCTTTTTCTCTCTTTACCTTCTGCCCGCGCTGTGTCTTTGAACTAAGGCATATAAGGGTACTCGTAACCCCTTGGCACTGTGACCTTTGCAGATCTATGGTGCCTGCTAGCCGATTTAGCCGAGTAGCCTCTCCACTCCTATAATGAAGTTGAGAATGCTTCTCGTAGGAGCCAGGGTGATCCCCTCAGGAGTCATAACTTCACTGAGAAGGATGCGCTTCCTAAGATGGCAGAGAGCAGCACACTCACATAGTATGTGTTCTGCCGTCTCATTGTCCTCTAGACAGAGCCGACACTCAGTTTCAGATGAGAGACTAATTTTGTTTAGATGATATCTCAGACCGCAGTGTCCCGTTAGATAGCTGAGTAGTCTTCTGATATCCCTTCTATTGAGTTTGAGTGTGTCAATAGGGTGTTTGTTCAGGGGTCGTATAAGTCGTTTAGATTGACGGAGTCCCCGAACACTGTTCCAGAAGGACAGGTGTTGCGATTTTTCCCACTTGTCCAAGAGGTAATTTATCTTAGACCCGGGAATGCCGTAGAAAGGTTCTGGACCTATGTATTTGTCGCTGGAACCTTTTCTGGCAAGTTGGTCGGCAATTTCATTGCCCTTGACACCTTTATGTCCTGGCACCCACCAAAGTTTAACAGTGTTTCTTTTGGCGAGGTCTTGCAGGGCGTTATGGCATTCCTTGACGGTTTTTGAGTTTGTGCGCTGCTTAGCTATCATAGAGTATGTTGATAGTTACTCCTATGATGCCAGTCTCGAGATTTAGATTGACACATGTTAGGATGGCATGCAGCTCTGCTTGGAAGACGCTGGGGCTTATTCCAAGGGCCTCGGGATCTTGCGTTTTGGTCCAAAGATGCCGGCGCCAACGCCAGAAGCCATCTTGGAGCCATCCGTGTACCACCTAGGGCCTTTGACATTCAGCAGGGGATCACTGTTTTCCCATGTTGAGCGATATGGGATCAATATCTCAAATCTCTTGTCAAAGGTGAAGGTGTGTGGCAATGCGTCCGAGACTGTAGTAATCGTATCCAGCTCGGGAAAGTGTTGTAATATGGACATGTGGCCTGCAGGTCTACATGGCATATTTGTTCCCGAGCAGAGGATTTTGATTGCACTGCGTAATGCCACCTTCTTGATAAAAAGATGCAGTGGAGTGAATCCAATGAGTGCTTCTTGTGCTGCCGTAGGGCAGGACGGCATAGCGCCTGTGATGCCGAGACACGCTAGTCTCTGAAGGCGTTGAAGCTTAATAATTGTAGTTTTTTGTTCAACTTTTATCCACCATACGGTGGACCCGTAGGTGACGATAGGCCTTACTATCGCGGTATATAACCAGTGGACTACCTTAGGTTTAAGCCCCCAGGTTTTACCGTAGGTGCGTCGGCAGGCCCACATGGCCTTAGTCGCTTTCATGAGTTTATTTTTCATGTTGGAGATCCAGTTGAGTCTGCGGTCTAGGTCAATACCTAGATACTTTACCTCCTCTGAAAATCCTATGTGTGTTCCATTTAGAAAGATTGAGCAGGGCTGTACCTTTCTCCTCTTTGTAAATGGGACTAAGATTGTCTTATTTGGGTTAATAGATAACCCCTCTCTGCCACACCAGTCAGAGATAAATTGAAGCGCAAGCTGCATGCGCTCACAGGCAGTGACCTCGCACTTGCCCGTAACAATGACTACTAGGTCATCAGCATATCCGATGACCTCGTAGCCCCGAGTGGTCAGCTTGCGTAGTAGGTCGTCGATGACTATCGACCAAAGCAGCGGCGATGACCGCGGATACTGTCACTGAGACCTCTCCGCATGTGGCTGATATGATACGGCTATTTAGCATCGCCCTAATCCAGTGATTAGTGGGATGGTCCACACCCCTGCAGGATAGTGCAGTGGTGATCGAATCAAACAGGAACGAATGGTCTAACTGTTTACAGACCATCAAATACGACAGTGACCATTGTAGACTTGGTTCCGTATTCCAAGAAGCGGACGAGGTTGCAAAAATGGCAGAAAATATCCAAACGCACTTGAGCGTCTTGGCATCAGTGGAGTCATGGTGAATTGGCTTACTGACTGCTTAGAAAAACGACACTTCTGTGTAAAAGTTAAAGACACTTGCAGTACAATACGACAGATTAAGTATGAGGTACCACAAGGCTGCAAACTAGGACCGATTCTCTTTATATTGTCACAAACGAGTACCTGTGTGTTTAAAAAAGAAAAATGATGTGGTTATAGTCCGGAAGACAAAAATCTGTCGACTACAATGGCTCGGCCACATCGAGAGCTCCAGCTAAAAAGGATCTCGAATCCGAGCCTCCTGGTTCGGAATGAACGGGGAGACCGAACTTCCAGTATAAAGACCAAGTTATCGTGGACTTTAGACAACTTGGTATTTCCTTCCGACTGGAAGCAGCGTGCCAAGAGCCTCCATGAGTTGCTGGCCTGAAAAGTAAGTAAATATGTAATTGGTGATGACGGTGTTCCGGAAAATGTATATAGAAAGGGTTCATCTGCGTTGCATCAATCTGTCTGTCATCTTCATTTCCTCCATTATTTTTATGATCTTTCTCAGAAATGAAATGCATTGACTATAGCGACGAAAGAAGCACGCTGTAAGCATTTAAGCGTCATAATCGAGATTTATGCTTTACGTTCCAACACCATATGAGCACACTTATGATGCACACATCACAAAGCAACTTCCTGATGCAATTAATATGTCATAAGTCGACTTAAGGGGAAATGCCCTCTTTAATGAAAAGTAATCTGATCTCAGCAATTATGAAGCTAATTTACGTCAAAAGAATTAAGTCCAGATGTTCACTGGCACAGCAGCACTATAGAGCGACAGCGGCGCGGTGTACCATAAATCGTATTAACACGTCATCCCGTCGCCATTACCACCACGGTAACCATGGGCCGGTAATTTCCTCTTAACCCATAAATCACTCGTAATCAGAAAATCGGCCGACAGTACGAGCCATTGCCGCTTTCCTCCAGGCTTTCCTCACTTAGCTATAGAAACATCATGTCGATCATTGCGATGATGAACTTAATGAGGTAAATAGCGTGGAACTGACAAACAGCACAAAACCAAAACAGACAACAACATTGGTCAGCAATTCCAAGAGCGCACGTAGAACATCGTCGCTTACATTATCCCTTGGGTATGGGTGTCTATGAGTGAATGCCTCTTCCGGTGAAGCCTGGGTGCCATTGTTCTGTCTATCGTTGCGCAGTCTATCGTGCTTCTAGCGGTTGCGTTTTTTCGCGGTCACACATTACGCAATAGGTGCCAAAGTGCCACTACAGCGTCACACCCATCGACTTAATGGATAGAAAGTCGTGAGACTGCATTCTATTTGGGGCGAATTGCGGTGCACCCTATTCAATCGAATATGACGGTATTTTCTGCTCGTCATATCATCAACACGGACTCGAGCTCTGTTTATGTTTTTCTTTTGCGGCTTAAATGGTTCTGTCGATTTATGGCTTTGTGCAATTATACGATAGGCTAGAGGGTGTTCGTGATGCGTGCTGACAAGGTGATAATAGTCTTCCATAATGATGTAGCTTCTGCCTTTCTCTTGCGGTCTTGAGAAATAGAGAAGTGTTTACTGGCGGATGCTATGATGGTTAAATAGAAAGACTATTTGCGTAGAGCCGATAAACATGGGTTAAACGATTGGAGTGTCACGTCTTGGGGCGTTAGGTTTGTACAAAATGCAAATTTCTATTTACGATTACCTGGGGACTCTGGCTTTATGTAGAAAACTCAACTCGGGTTGTTAAAATCATTCACCATTCTACAAAACATCTTTTTTAAAAGACAGCAATGCCGCAGGGCAATAGAAAGGCTACAATTGAAAAATTCATTGTTAGTAGGATGCCTTCGGTGACAAAGAGCTGTCTGAAAACTCGTAAATATCGTTTGCTATTGAACAGGTTTATAGTTTGAGTCACATCCATAGCTGATGGAATGGCAAAATACTAGAGTACGAAGGTTGAGGTGTCACCCCAAGACGTGATTACAAATATTTTAAACCACAATAAGCAAAGCAAAACGAGAAATTCTAGGAAACGTCGGACTATCCGTCCCGTAACGGATAGTCCATAATTTCTTGGAAGCGACTCCTGTCTAAATTTGATGCTGCTCGACTTTCGACTGAGATTGCCTGACAGGAACGAATAGTCTAACTGTTTACAGACCATCAAATACGACAGTGACGATTGTAGATTTGGTGCCGTATTCCAAAAACCGGACTTACTTACTTACTTATCTTACTGAGCCTGAGCTATAGCTGCCTTCCATCCTTGACGGTCCCGGGCACGCTGCTTCCAGTTGTCAAGACTGACATCCGCGATTACTTGGTTTTTATACCGGAGGTTCGGTCTTCCTCTTCTTCTCGAACCAGGAGGCTCGGAGGCAAAGACCCTCTTAGCTGGAGCGTTGATGTCCATGCGCTCGATGTGGCCGAGCCAGTGTAGTCGACGGATCCTTGCCTTCCGGACTACATCCACATCTTGGTACAGCTCGCAGAGCTCGCGGTTGTGTCTCTTCTCCATTCACCTTCCTCACAGACAGGATCAAATATCCGGCGCAGAATTTTTCTTTCGAAAGAACCCAAAATCAACTCCGCTGTCCTGCTTATCGTCCAGCTTTCGGTCCTGTCTGTATACAGCAAGACTGGCAGAATGAGCGTTTTGTAAAGCATGACTTTGGTCTTTCGAGTGAGGAGTTTTGACCCCAGTTGTTTGGACAAGCCGAAGTAGCAGCGGTTGCCAAGGGCGATTCTACGCCGGATCTCCACTGTGGTGTCATTTGCGGAATTTACGTTTGCCCCGAGGTAGACAAACTCCTTAACTACCTCGAAATTGTAGCTGACAATCGTTATATTTGTCCCAGGTGGTGAGAGGCGGATTGGTTTTTGCTTGACAGCATGTACTTCGTCTTGTCCTCATTGACCTTAAGACCAGCTCGTTTCGCCTGTTCTTCAATCGCCGTAAATGCTTCCACAATGCCACGGCGAGAACACGCGATGATGTCGATATCATCCGCGTATCCTAGCAGCTGGATGGACTTGTAAAAGATAGTGCCTTCCCTGTTGACGCCTGCCCG
This sequence comes from Eumerus sabulonum, assembly GCA_951905685.1. Classification (NCBI taxonomy): domain Eukaryota; kingdom Metazoa; phylum Arthropoda; class Insecta; order Diptera; family Syrphidae; genus Eumerus; species Eumerus sabulonum. Next base: position 18,159,869 of record OX645060.1, read on the forward strand.
TCGCACTATCTGCTCCAGCACCAGGTTGAAGAAGTCACATGACAGCGCATCTCCTTGCCGAAATCCGGTGATTCAGCGTACCGCGACACAACTGAATCAAACAGTTCTTCACGATGAATGCTGTCGTATGCGGCTTTGAAATCGATGAAAAGATGGTTTGTATCGATTCGAAACTCGTTGGTCTTTTCCAGGATTTGTCGAAGTGTGAAAAATTGGTCTATAGTTGATTTGCCGGGCCGGAAGCCGCACTGGTAGCTGCCGATTAGTGCGGTGCAAAATGGTTTTAGACGTTCACACAATACGCTGGACGGGATCTTGTATTTGAGCAGGGATATACCTCTATAGTTCTTGCAAGAGGTAGGATCGCCTTTTTTGTGGATGGGGCAAATAGAGCTGGTATTCCAGTCGTCAGGCATGCTTTCATCTTCCCAAATTCCGCAGATGATATGGTGCATGCTCCCTACCAGAACATCGCCGCCAGCCTTGAAGAGCTCAGATGGCAGGCCATCTGAGCCTGCGGCCTTGTTGTTCTTCAGCTTCTGAATAGCTGTGCCGACTTCTTCGATGCTGGGTGGGAGGACTACTTCAGCGGCTGGAGTTGGGATTTCTTCGGTCCCTACCACTCTCTCTTGGTCATGCTCGTTAAGCAGCTGCTGGAAATGCTGCTTAAATACATTCACTATTCCCTGCGGGTCGGTGACAAGATTACCCTCACAGTTTCGAAGAGCCTGGGTGCCCTTTTTGAAGCCTCCTGCAAGGCCTTTGGCTTTCTTGTAAAAGGCTCGTATTTTATGTTTATCCCTAGACTCCTCGATATCCTTGAGCTGGGAGGCTGCGAAGATTATTATCTTTTGTCGCAGTAGTTTTTTCTCCTCCCTTCTTCTGGCTCGGTACTCTTCTTGCGCTGCCCTGGTTTTCCTCTGCAGCGCCTTTTGGTACGCCTCGTCGGTTGCTGCCTTTTTCTGCTCACACTCGCCATCATATCACGGGTTTCTTGTCGGGGGTGGTAGGTATCCTAAGGTGGTTTCGGCGGCAATGCAGCCACATGTTATTGGCATTTGTGTTCGACGTAGGCATACCGTAAAGTCCTTCGCTCAGCTGCTCCCTGTAGACTCTGGCAACCTCCGGTGTGCTCAGGTGCCCAATGTCGAACCTCCTCCTGATGGGCTGGTGCAGCTTTCTGACATTGGACAGTCGAGCTCTGAATCTTGCTGCTACGAGGAAGTGGTCAGAGTCGACATTTGCCCCTCTGAATGTTCGCACATCCAGGATGTTTGACGAGTGCCTTGCGTCAATGAGCACATGGTCGATTTGGTTGGCGGTTCGACCGTCCGGAGATCGCCAGGTTGCTGTGTGGATTAGCTTGCGAGGGAATCTTGTGCTACTTATCTCCGCTATACGAGCTGTCGCAAAGTCAGCGAGTCGGAAGCCGTTATCTGTTGTTGTATCGTGGAGGCTGTGCTTTCTGATCACTCCGCCAAGGGTGTTCTCCTTACCGATTTTGGCGATGAAGTCCCCGAGCACGATTTTTACATCGTACTCCGGACAAGCTCCGTAGGCGTTGTCCAGGAGGTCATGGAAGTCCTCCTACACGATAGGAGCGTGTGCACATATAAGGCTGATGTTATAAAATCTGCCTCTGATGCGGATCACAGCAAGGCGATCACTTATAGGTTTAAAGTCGATGACCTTCGACCATAACCGCTTTCCCACGACAAATCCGCATGCAGTAAGTGCAATCTTTTGTGACAGCTGTAATAAATGTCGCAATTTTTCTTCCTAATCTACCGTTTCCTATCCAGCGTATTTCCTGGACCGCAGTAATATCCGCCTTGTACTGCGTGAGGATTCCTTCTAGTTTATGAGCAGCTCCGGGAGTGTATAGGGTTCTGACATTCCAGGAGCATACTCGCAAGTCGTGTTCCTTTTTCGTGCGTTGTCGTCGTCGACTATCCGTCCGTGTATCCGAGGCATCTTGCTCATTCATAAGTTTGTTGTTTTTACGTGGGCGGATTGCTAGCCCGCCGCACAACCGCCATTCTGGTCGGAGTTTTGTCGCTGCATACGTTTGTCACCTCCCAACGGTTGTTGAAGAGGCTATCCAGAGGGCGCCGCGAGGAGGCCGTATGTCAACTTGACCCGGGCATTTAAACAGGGATCGTTGCTGGCATCTCGCCAGGTTGAGAGCAATCAACGACTTTACCCTGTATGTCCGAGCCCATGCCCTCTAAAACCGGACTAGGTTGCAGAAATGGCAGAAAATGTCCAAACGTCATGGTGAATTAGCTTACTGACTGCTTAGAAAAGCGACACTTCTGTGTAAAAGTTAAAGACACTTGCAGTACAATATGACAGGTTAAGTATGAGGTACCACAAGGCTGCAAACTAGGACCGATTCTCTTTATATTGTCACAAACGAGTACCTGCGTGTTTTAAAAAAAATGCGCCTTGTGCCTTTGCTGATGACACAGCAATACGGGTTCGCAACAGGTGTCTACAAAAATAATACAAGAAGACTTGAACGAGGCTGAAAGTGGTGTCACGGTAATGGTCTCGTCATTAATGCGACAAAAACTAAGATGATACATATTCGAAGTCCACAACCTGCAGTTACACAACAACAAATATGTTTTGGAAATGATGCATGTCCTTCGACGCGCAATCAACTAATCAAAATCGTCGACTCACTCTTGGAGTCATAATACATATATGGCCATTTTATCTTTTCCTTCTTCGTGGCGCTACAGACCGGTGTGGTCTTGGGCCTTAACCAACAAGCGACTCCAGTCAGCAAGATCTCTTGCCAGCCGCCTCCAGTCACGCACACCAAGTTGGTTGAGGTCCGTCTCCACTTATGTGAGCCATTTGAGCCGTGGGCGTCCTCCGTTGCGTTGTCCCAATGGCTAGGATTCGAAGATTTTTCGAACCGGAGCTATGTTGTACATACGCTCCACATGGCCTATTCATCTTAAGCGTTGCATCCGCAGACGCTTAACCAAGCACATGCCACCGTACAACCCATACAGATCGTGGTTGAGTCTTCTCCTCCAGATGACATCCACGTAAGATCGCACGCAGAAATTTTCTCTCAAAAAGACCAAGAGCTTCCTCATCCGCTTTCAATAGCGTCCCTGCGTCTGCGCTATAAAGCAGGACTGGCTTGTCGGAGGCGTCGATGCTGTGCGTCCTTTCTTTATGGCAGCATGTATGTACTTCGTTTGCCCTCATTTACCACCAGATCCATTTTGGCCGACCCCGCCTCAATGCCAGCCAACACCTCATTGACGGCCTACTGCGTCCGACTAATCACGTCAATATCATCGGCGTTGGCTAGCCGTTGAACGGACTTTTGGAAGATGGTGCCCCTAGTGCTGACATATGAGTTTCGCACGAACTTCTCAAGTATGATGTTAAAAGTCATATGATAGCGCGCCGCCTTGTCTAAAATTTTTTTTTACATTGAAGGCATCGGGTAGTTCGTTACCGCCCTTAATGGAACAACGAGAATTTTCCATCGTCATCCTAGACATTCTGACGAGTGTGATAGGGATGCCAAAACTAGTCATGGCTCTGTATGGCTCGCCTCTATGCACTCTACCATGCCTTGAAATCGCCAAAAAGGTGGTGAGGGTCGATCGGCACTTCTTGGGTCTTTTCTGCACTGTGAAAATTTGGTCTATTGTGGACTTCCCTGGCCTGAAACCACACTGATAAAGATCTATCAGGGTGTTTACGAGGCGTTTCAGGCGTTCAAACAAAACAGCAGAGAGGATTTTGTATGCGATATTAAGGAGACTGATCCCTAGAGATGAGCTGGTGCATGCCCTTTAAACAGTTCCGCGGATAGGCCCTCCGCTCCAGCAGCTTTGTTCGACTTCAGCCTTGTTGTTGCTATCTTGTCCTCGTCAAAGTCGGGAGGATGGAATCCTTGTCTATTGTCGTCTAACTTGAGTGGGACATTCTGCCTGATAGCGGTGTTTGAGTCTTCTTCGCCGTTTAACAGTCTGCAAAAATTATTCTTTCTAATTCTCAGTATCGACTGCCCCTCTACTACAAGTTGTCCATTCTCGTCCCGGCATGCTTCGTTCCGGAGTTTGTATCCACTGGATAGCTGTTTTAGTAAAACTTCTACTTCTACGGCCGAGGATCCATAGAAGATGGCGACGGTGGGAGCTGTCTGCCAGGAAGTGTCGAGTTGAATGATAGCATTTGCTCGAGCCACGACTTAGAGAACAGAACATTGACGATCCGAAAGCCTTGGGTTCATCGGGTTCAATGGTGGCTTTAGGACAAACAACGTCATTTCGATAGAAGATTCCCACTTGGCCATTGTGTCACTCAAAAAGAAGAAATCCGCAGGTATTGACAGAGATTCCTGTCTAATGAACACTGAATAATGCTTAGGAAAACGGCGATGTTGCAGCCAATTCCTAGGAGAGGAAAAACTCCCCTAATGTGGAAAATCTTTGGTCGATAGTCTCCGGCAACGTCTTCGAGAAGATGATCCACAGAGCCCTTCAAGTAGCCCCAAAGAAAGAAGTCTGGCGACCAGGAAACCCTTCCTTCATAATATGCATTGTGGCTCGCACTGTGTGTGCGGTTGCACTGTCTTGATGAAACCACATATTTACCAAGCCCCGTTCTACCGATTCCGGCAGTAAGAAGTTGCTTACCTTGGCCCTGTATCGTTCGTCAGTAACAGTGACCGTACGGCCCAATTACTCCTCCCGCGTGAACGCCGCACAACACAGTGGCTTTGAGTGGATGTAGTGGCTCTTTGTGCATCACACGCGGATTTCTAGTGCCCCTGACACGAAGACTCTGCTTATTGACGTAACCGCTTAAGTGGACATGCGCCTCGTCGCTCACGATGATTTTCTTCGTTGTTGAGATTCAGCGACATCGGCAGCCACAGCCGCGATATTCTCGGCCGAACGACCAGTCCGGTGGTGGCCACGTCCTGCATGGTCTCCTGTGGTTCCAGTTTGCTCGAGTCGAGTAGCTAAGCGCCGGAATGTTTGCCTAGTTGGCGCGATACGATTAGAAAATCAACGTCGCAATTCACGCTGCGCTAACACCACCTCTTGCGGAGTATAGTGCTCCATTGCTTGTCTGTTTATATCAGGGATAAACAATGAGATACCAATCTTTCGTACGTCTGCCCGTTGATCCTCGAAGGGGTTGGTTGTTGCTTTTGTAATACACACCCATACTATACGTGTTATTCTCCGTTTAAAAACGACGCTTTTAACTAACACAATGATAGTCTCAAGACGTCGATGTGTAGAGTCAAGACGTGGCAAAATGGTCGCAACAAGGCAGAATAACATAGTCAAGACGCCATCAAATCGCAACGCGTTTGTAGGTGCAATCTGTCAAAGTGCCTGTCAAAGCCAATGGATTGTCATCTCTATATATATATCTCTGCTGAAGAACCTATCGCTGAAGAAGTAGTCGCTGAAGAAGCAGTCGCTGAAGAAACAGTCGCTGAAGAACCAGTAGTTGAAGAACAAGTCGCTGAAGAATCAGTCACTGAAGAACCAGTCGCTGAAGAACTAGTCGCTGAAGAACCAGTCGTTGTTGAAGCAGTCATTGAATCAGTTCCTGATATACCAATCATTGACGGTCCAGTCGTTGAAGAACCGGTCGCTGGAGAACTAGTCGCTGAAGAACCAGTCGCTGAAGAACTAGTCGCTGAAGAACCAGTCGTTGTTGAAGCAGCTATTGAATCAGTTCCTGATGTACCAATCATTGACGGTCCAGTCGCTGAAGAACCGGTTGCTGGAGAACTAGTCGCTGAAGAACCAGTCGCTGAAGAACCAGTAGCCTAAGAACCAGAAGTTGAAGAACCAGTCGCTGTTGAACCAGTCATTGAACCAGTTCCTGATGAACCAGTCGTTGAAGTTCCAGTCGCTGAAGAACCAGTCGCTGAAGAATCGGTCGCTGAAGAACCAGTCGCTGAAGAACCAGTCGCTAAAAAAAGAGTCGCTGAAGAATCAGTCGCTGATGAATCAGTCTCTGAAGAAAGAGTCGCTGAAGAATCAGTCGCTGAAGAACCAGTTGCTGAAGAACCAGTCACTGGAGAACCAGTCGCTGAAAGACCAGTCGACAATGAGTTAAAGTCAAGCGAACTCCATGAAGAGGCGATAATTGGTGGTCATTTCAGGCGAGGCAGTGATTCCGTTTCTGTTGAGCGCGCATAGGGTAATCCTTATGTGTGTTGACAGAAGTAGCGCAAACGGAAGCGGCGGAAGTTGACGTTGCTGAAGTAGATGTCCCTGGTATGTCTAGAACAGCAGAAGTACTGGGAGCAGCACAAGTTCCGGAAGCGGCAAGAGCTACGGAAGTGTCGAAGGCAAGTGTTGCAGTAGCGGATGCCATTCGTGAATCCAGGGCGGCAGAAGTATAAGCAGCAGCGGAAATATCAGAAGTTGCGGAAGTTCCCAGTGGTGTGGGAGCAGAAATGGAAGACGCAGTTGGTGTGTCGGAGCCGGCAGAAGTTACCAAATAGATATGTATGTGTCTTCGTTACAACGGCAGAAATAGCGTTAGTGAGGATGGCAGATGCATCTTTTCGGACGTTGATGCTTGAAGTGTGGAGGCAGCTGGACTTCTCGCTAAAGTTGACGGCTTGGCGTTGAACTGAAGTTGGCGGTCGGAAGTCTTCGTTGGATCGTGGCGCGACCCCTTCACTGAATGTGCGTTGGCGATTCTTCCCTTCGTCGGTTCGGATGGGACCAGAAGTTCGGATTGCTCGGAAGTGGTTGGAAGCTCTCATCGCTCTCTGTCGGGAACGCGTCCACATACAACGCTTTAATTTGTAACACAGCCATGGTTGGCGTGGTGTCAATGCCGACCGCTCTAAGCGTATGCGCCATGGGTTTTTTTTGTTAATACTCGGTTCATTGTTCCCTTTTTTAATCCGGATATATCTTGTTGATCCGATGAGATATTTTTTTGTTGTTATACCCCACTCCTGGGCATTAGTATTCGTCTTTCACTTATTTATTTATGACCGCTAACAAAATAATTGTAATTAAGAAAAAGCAAAAATAACTAACGTTTGAAAGGAACGTGTTACTCTCGGAAAGTTAACACACCAAGTAAGTAAGAAGGAAACCGAAGTCAAAAGAAAATGTCCGCTCTCGGTGTGGTGTGTTACTTAAAGGAAGTTGGCTGCGTTCACTGAACCAATAGTGATTGCTAACTTGGGGTACGTTCACGCTTGCAATGAATGATTTTTTCTTTCTCGATACTACGATACCGATAAACCAGCATCAATTGTAGACTTGGAAGGCATTGTTATTTGCGAGATAGGGGCCAAAATTGGACTCTCCATATGGGCCGCTTAAAACGTTCTAGTTGTCAACGTCAACACGAAATAATCTTTGAGAGGGGTTAGGTTAGGTTAATGTGGTCGGCATAAGCCACACGTAGGCCGAAGTCGGTCCATTGTGATACCACATGGATCGTGTTACCTAGATCCGCTACCAGAGAACCAACCGGTGCTTCTGATGAAGCGATGGAGTTGGAGCTATTTTTTGGTAGGCTAGCTTACTTAGATTATCATAGAAGGGCGCGGTGAGGAGGAGGTGATGTATTGATTCCTCTTCCTCCTCGTCCATGCAGCCGCGACAGAAGTCGTTGGAGGGTAGTCCTAGTCTGGCGGCGTGTTTCCCAATGATGCAATGACCTGTAATGACACCCACCAGAGTTCTTAAGGTGACCCTATTGGTTGCCACTAGGTCCCTGGTTCGTCCTAGGTTTAATTTAGGCCAGAGGTGTTTAGTGATAAATCCGATATTACTCTCATTCAATTGGAGGTTGGTCGCCTCAATGGTTTGTAGTTTTATCATGAAGCACACCGTACTTATCGGTGTTTCTAGGTACCCGAGGGTAGGTAGACTGACTGTGCTAGACCCTAACTTTGCGAGTTCGTCGGCCGCACATTTTCCTGGAATATCCCTATGACCGGGAACCCACAATACTTTAATGTTGAACTGCTCAGCCATCTCACCTAGACATAGGCGATAGTTAAGAGACGTCTTTGATTTGTGGGTTACCGCTGCCAGGGACATTATCGCAGATTGGCTGTCCGTGCAAATGATAATATCCTTGGCGGATATTGCATTGATCCTGAGCCATGCAAGGACCTCCGTTATCGCTGTTATTTCAGCTTGATACACACTGCAGTAATTTGGGATAGGCTAAGGGTAAGCTCCTTGGAGAAGACTCCACTGCCTACACCCGACTCCATCCTAGAGCCATCAGTATAGAGGGAGATCGAGTCCTTTGGTATGACTCTCCCTTCAGCCCATTCATCCCTGGATGGAAATACAATTTCGAAGTTCCTAGTGAACATGTTCTGCGGGATGATATAGTCTGTGCTTATGGGTACTTTGAAGTGTTTTAGAATGGTTATGTGGCCTTTTTGTGATGTGGGTCATTTTATTATGCTCCTCATCCTCAGGGCCGCGCAGGCAGCAATTTGTTTGCTGAAAAGGTTCAATGATGGAAGGTGTAACAGAATGTTTAGGGCCTCCTTGGGGGTTGATCTGATCGCTCTGCTTATGTATAAGCTGGCCGATCTTTGTACTTTCCCCAGAAGGTTTCGATTAACTGCCTTGTCCAGAGCAGTCCACCAGACTACGACGCCATACATGAGGATGGGCCTTATGACCGCCGTGTAGAGCCAGTGCATAATGCTTGGTTGGAGACCCTACTTCCTGCCCACCACTTTTTTGCAACTGTAGAGGGCGCCGTGGTTAGTGTGTTGGACTCTGCCGCACGTTGAGCGAGTTTGGATCCCGATAACACAATCGCCATCGAATGTTTCTTTCGCGGTGTCCCTCCTCGGCGGCGTATTGGCAAAACCCCCCGTAGTATGCTTGCCATGAAAAAGCTTCTCGATCAACGCCGTTCGGAATCGGCATTAAACTGTAGGTCCCTTTCACCTGTGCGAAAAATAAATCACACACAACATGGGTGATTGAGAGAAGCTTGGCTCTTGCCCTTCATGGGCCTTAACGCCACAAACGAAGAGGGCAACAGTTGCTTTCTTGACGCGGTCAAGAATGTTGGGTTTCCAATTCAGCCTCTTGTCAAGGACTAGGCCTAGATAGGCCTAGGCCTAGGCCTAGTTGGGTTCCACCCAGCCTCGGTGGGTTTAGGGGCGGAATTTGTCAATAAGCAGTACCAGGTCGGTCTTCTTAGGGTTTACCCCAAGTCCACAGTACTGCGTCCATGTTTCTACTGTCTGTAATTCTTCTTTTTTCTTTTGGTGGCGTTACAGCCCATGAAGGACCAGAGCCAAGCTTCTCTCCATCACCCAGGTGAAAGGGACCTACAGTTTATTGCCGATTCCGAACGGCGGCGTGAGTCGAGAAGCTTTTTCATGGCGAGTTTACTACGGGGGGTTTTGCCAGTACCCCGCCGAGGAGGAAGGTCGCGAAATAAACATTCGATGGCGTTGGTGTTATCGGGATCCGAACTCGCTTATCGTGCGCCAGAGTCCAACACACTAACCACTGCGCCCCCTACTGTATGTAATACACACTGTATAAGGTCGCATAGAGTGCTGGGAAATTTTCCTGTGGCGGCAATAGCAATGTCATTTGCATAGGCGGTCACATCGTACCCTTCCTGTTCAAGCAACAGCCGTAGCTCGTTGACCACCACGTTCCACAGGAGAGGGGAGAGTACTCCACCCTGTGTGTGGTTGAGACGGCACCAGCGAAGTTGGCTTTGACAACTCGTTGTGTTAGCAGTTGTCGTACCCGTTCTATCACTGATCCCGTAATACCCAGATCAGTCAGCGCTTTGGTGACGGTCCATGGTTCAACATTGTTAAAGGCGCCCTCAATGTCGAGAAAGGCGACTAGAGTATATTCCTTACGTTCCAGAGACCTTTCTATTTTGCTGACCAGTGAGTGGAGTGCTGTTTCCACCGATTTGCCTTTGTTGTGGCATGTTGATTATCCGACAGCCTTTCTGAGAAGCAGCTGTAACGAATGTGTGCGTCTAGAATCTTCTCTAGAGTTTTTAATAGAAAAGAAGTAACACTAATAGGCCTCAAGTTGTTTTGCATACGTATGGGAGCTTTTGCCTGCCTTGGGTATGAAAATGATTTTTGGTTACCTTCCACTTGCTAGGGATGTATGATAGGGAGATGCAACTCTTGTATATGACCACAAGCCAGGGGAGGAGGATATCTGCTACCTGCTGGAGCTCAGCTGGTATGATACCATCCGGTCTTGGGGACTTGTAGGGTTCAAAACTTTGTATGGCCCATAGGACATTGTTGTTGTTGACCAGGTTGAGAGCGCCCTCGAAGGAGAATGTTGTCAGCTGGATGACCTTAGGAGATGTCACAGCCGAGTCACTACTGCCCGGAAAGTGTGCGTTTAGAAGAAGTTCCAGGGCGTCCGTTCTGGAGGTCGTCCAGGAACCGTCATTTCGTGGCTTGGGTTGTACGGGGCATTCATTTTGTCGCAGTAGCTCCCCCAGGATTGTCTTTTGGCCCTTCTGGTCGCTGTTTGACTGACTGCGAAAACTGACTATACACCGATGCGCATCCTATCCCATAGTGCAATATACGCAACAAAACGCACGTACATTCATTGTTATAACATAGTGTTTCGAATGTAGAGCGACTTATATTTAGCTCCAACCCGACAGCTAGCACGCAACACCTCAAACAAATATGAGATCATGTAATGCAGCTAAAAACAGTTTTACTCCTACCATCATCGCTTAATGACAATTTGTAAATATAGGAAATACACGTACAAGTTTCGTGACCTGATTTCGGAGTCATCAATCTAGCGGTGTAAACGCCGCAGGACTTGCCCGTGCTAATGCACCAATGGGCACGACCTCGAACTTGATTCATGGCAGCAAGCCGACGAACTGTGACTTTGTTTGGCTTTCGACATAACACGAACGTGATATATGAACTTTTGAAGTAGTTTGCTAGTAATTAAATGGTTGACGGATTGAATTTTGAGGTTAGGTTTAGATGTGGAATGGGTTCTGGCGGTTTATTGTTTGCAAATCGATTTAAAAATAGTTCCAAATGGTGTGGTTGAGCAACTACTGGTTGTCACATTATCGAATTAAGTAGTTTCGCGTTGACTTCTACATATGTGCGGCTCGCAGAGATTCGCGGTTAATTCTGACGTAACAACTGTCATCTGATATGAGAGCGTTTGCATCTGTGACGGGAAGTGAAATTAATTACTTTGCTGTGACGCAAATGTGCGTCAACGAAGTTTTAATGTTCGAGTACCTGTATATGTGTTACAGGTACACGCTTCTAAGTTACTTCAGGTCGAGTCTGCAAATGTCACTTGCACACGCAAAATAAAACGATACACGCCGAGCTGTGCAGATTTGCAAACAGTCTTCGTGCCTCCGGTTATTTCATTTCCAGTTTTACTGCACACCACTCACATGTGCGTTGTTTTGTTCCCCAATGGCTGTTATGCTCTCTATTGTATAACGGTGAGTTGAGTCTATTCTTTCCAATTATTCAAGATATCCGGTCTAGATTTCGGAGTGTGACTACCAAACCGCATAGATAATTTGCTCGTCGGTCAGATGAATAGGAAAAAACGACGCCTTACCCCCATTGCTCTGTGTTTGGCATAGACTTGGAATACAGGGAATGAGTTCAAGTGCTGTCGAAACACCCTAACGATACGTTTCTACATATTTTCTTCTTTTTGTTATGTTGCCTTAAACAGTAACCCTCGTGTCGCCATATAAGAAAAAAAATCAATTTCTTCTTACCCTTAGCAGCGAGTGTTTTGTATAGGGGGTAAGCCCCATTCATCCCCAGAATGCAAACAGAACAAAATACAAGTCGGAATGTTGCAAACTGTCTAGTAATGGGGGCTTCTAAAGCGACGTTTAGGCTTGTTTTTTTTGTACGAGAGGCGATGAGTCATAGCTAGGTTGGGGACCACGCATGGGCAGGGTGAATTCCTTTTAGCATAATTGCGTTAAATACGGTTGGAACATTAAAGCAGTAGAAGAGACGTATTTTAACGTGCGTATGACCTGATGATATAGCAGAAGCTTCTTTCGTGTAATTTATATAATAGTTTTGAAAGTTATAGCGGCACAGCAGGCTACCTTAAACGCCATTGTATTAACATTTTCCTTGGCCTTCCTTTAGCTAAGCGAGTTTTAGCGACGGTGCCTAATGTTACACTTACTGTTTCAGCTTCGTAAAGTTACCTCGTCTACTTTTAACAAGGACCAGTAATCCGTCCTATAAATTGAGATATTTGATTAAAGCCAGTTTGATCTTACTACACGAGGAATAACTCTGTGACAATAACTTACCTACTTACTTATCAGGCCAGCGATCCATGGAGGATCGGAGCCTGAGCTATAGCTGCCTTCCATCCTTGACGGTCCCGGGCAGGCTGCTTCCAGTTGTCAAGACCAAGATGTCTTACATCCGCGATTACTTGGTCTTTATACCGGAGGTTCGGTCTTCCTCTTCTTCTCGAACCAGAAGGCTCGGAGTCGAAGACCCTCTTAGCTGGAGCGTTGATGTCCATGCGCTCGATGTGGCCGAGCCAGTGTAGTCGACGGATCCTTGCCTTCCGAACTACATCCACATCTTGGTACAGCTCGTAGAGTTCGCGGTTGTGTCTTCTTCTCCATTCACCTTCCTCACAGACAGGACCAAATATCCGGCGCAGAATTTTTCTTTCGAATGAACCCAAAATCAGCTCCGCTGTCCTGCTTATCGTCCAGCTTTCGGCTCCGTACAGCAAGACTGGCAGTATGAGCGTTTTGTAAAGCATGACTTTGGTCTTTCGAGTGAGGAGTTTTGACCCCAGTTGTTTGGACAAGCCGAAGTAGCAGCGGTTGCCAAGGGCGATTCTATGCCGGATCTCCACTGTGGTGTCATTTGTGGAATTTACGTTTGCCCCGAGGTAGACAAACTCCTTAACTACTTCGAAATTGTAGCTGTCAATCGTTATATTTTATCCAAGGTGGTGAGCGACGGTCTTGTCCTCATGGACCTTAAGACCAACTCGTTTCGCCTGTTCTTCAATCGCCGTGAATGCCACGGCGAGAACACGCGATGATGCCCATATCATGCGCGTATCCTAGCAGCTGGATGGACTTGTAAACGATAGTGCCTTCCCTGTTGACGCCTGCCCGTCGCACTATCTGCTCCAGCACCAGGTTGAAGAAGTCACATGACAGCGCATCTCCTTGCCGAGATCCGGTGCATGTTTCGAATGGTTCCGAAGTCCTACAACCGAGTTGCACGGTGCATCGCGTGTTCTTTAGCGTGGCGCGACACAACTGGGTCAGTTTTCCCGGGATCCCGAATTCGGCCATCGCACCAAACAGTCCTTCAGGATGAATGCTGTCGTATGCGGCTTTGAAATCGATGAAAAGATGGTGTGTATCGATTCGAAGCTCGTTGGTCTTTTCCAGGATTTGTCGAAGTGTGAAAATTTGGTCTATAGTCGATTTGCCGGGCCGGAAGCCGCACTGGTAGCTGCCGATTAGTGCGGTGCAAAATGGCTTTAGACGTTCACACAGTACGCTGGACAGGATCTTGTATGCGACATTGAGCAGTTCTTGCAAGAGGTAGGATCGCCTTTTTTGTGGATGGGGCATATAGAGCTGGTGTTCCAGTCGTCGGGCATGCTTTCATCTTCCCAAATTCTGCAGATGATCTGGTGCATGCTCCCTACCAGAACATCGCCGCCAGCCTTGAAGAGCTCTGATGGCAAGCCATCTGAGCCTGGGGCCTTGTTGTTCTTCAGGTTCTGAATAGCTGTGCCGACTTCTTCGATGCTGGGTGGGAGGACTACTTCAGCGGCTGGAGTTGGGATTTCCTCGGTCCCTACCACTCTCTCTTGGCCATGCTCGTTAAGCAGCTGCTGGAAATGCTGCTTAAATACATCCACTATTCCCTGCGGGTCGGTGACAAGATTACCCTCCCAGTATCGAAGAGCCTGGGTGCCCTTTTTGAAGCCTCCTGCAAGGCCTTTGGCTTTCTTGTAAAAGGCTCGTGTTTTATGTTTATCCCTAGACTCCTCGATCGTTTGTTTTTTTGTTTTTTGTTAGAGACTCGCGCAGGTTCAAGAGTTTCTTATATTCTCTTATGATGTATCTTAGACACACAACCTGAACGGAGTGCAGTGGTTTGGGTCGTTGATGTTCGTTAACTCTCAGGGGTGGTTGTCCTAGATAGGACGGGAGCCGACCAAATTCCACGTTGGTTATAGTCCGTAGTAATTCGTTCAAGGACTTTAATATTGCATACGCAGAGGATGAATTTCAGTTGACAATACTGTGAGTGTTATGCCTGTGGCAGTACGTCTGGTCACTTTCCATTCACAACTGCGTTGCATATAGGAAATACTTTTTCCTGGCTATAAAGCGAATTTGAACTGTAGACTACCGCTCGGCTCGATGTGAACCACTGCACCACGGCCATCCCAAATGTATGTTGGCGTTACAGTCCATAGAGGACCAATGCCGAGCTTCTCTCAATCACCCCAGTTGAGATTTTACTTTTCTCATGGGTGAAAGGAACCTACAGTTTATTGCCGGTTCCGAACGGCGAGATTCGACAAGCTTTTCTTGACATTTATACTACAGGGGGTTTTGTCAGTACCCCGCTGAGGAAAAGCACCGTGAAAAACACGTTCCATGACATGAATGTTGCGGGATTCAATCCCGTGTCATCGGCATCAGAGGCCAACACACTACCTACTTCGCCACGGCGCATGTGTTTTCATAATAACACACTTAAAATTGCATTAAAAATGCCTACAATGAAAACACACTTTTTGGTGTGTTACAATTACACAATTTCCAAAAAACGTCTGATGCCCAAAGCATCCCTTAAAATGGCATTGATTGATCTAGACTTGTTAATCGACAGTTTGCAAGCCTTGAACCGTTGATTTCTTGGACGTGAGTTTTGAGTTGATTGAGGTTGATGGTCGTCCGGGACGCTCTTCATCTTCTCGGCCTTCTTGGAACTCTTTATACCACTTGTAAGCATTTTTTTCCGACCATGCCTCATTACCAAAGGCTTTCCATCCTCTATCCGAATGCGAATGCTCCGTTTTCAATGAGAGCTTTTCCACAGCGGAGAGTACCATACAGCACACGGATTGAAGGACCGATTGAGTAATGAACAATTAGTCGATTACTTACTTACTTACTTCGGTGGCGCTACAGTCCGTGGTGAACCTGGGCCTCAACCAACAAGCGTCTCCAGCTGGCACGGTCTTTGGCCAGCTGTTTCCAGCGCCGCACGCCCAGTTGGTTAAGGTCCCCTTCCACTTGTGTGCGCCATTGATGATGCGGCCGTCCTCTGCCGCGCCTTTCTTCCGGAGTGGATTCGAAGACTCTTCGGTTCGGAGCTGTAATTTCCATGCGCTCTACATGGCCTAGCCACCTTAGACGCTGTATCCGTAGACGTCGTACCAGGCCGATGTCGCTGTACAACCCGTACAGTTCTTCGTTATATCTTCTCCTCCATACACCGTTTGAACAAACGGGACCGTAGATAGTGCGCAAAATTTTCCTCTCGAAACGACCAAGGGCGTCTTCATCCGCTTTTGTTAAGGTTCAAGCCTCTGCGCCGTAAAGGAGGACTGGGATGATTAAGGTCTTATATAGTGTCACCTTGGTTTTCCGAGAGAGGGCTCTACTTCTCAATTGCCTCTTAAGCCCAAAGAAACAGCGGTTGGCAAGAGTGATTCTGCGTTTTATCTCAGCGCTGGTGTTGTTGTCGCTGGTCATCAGTGAGCCAAGGTAGACGAATTCCTTGACCACTTTAAAGTTATATCCGCCCATGGTGACGTCCTGGCCTATACGTCGCTGTTGTCCGTCTCTTTTAGATGAAAGCAGATATTTGGTTTTACCCTCATTAACATTGAGACCCATCTTAGCCGCTTCTACCTCAATGCTTACAAAGGCCTCATTGACGTCTCGCTGTGTCCGTCCAATCACGTCAATGTCGTCGACGTACGCAAGCAATTGCGTAGACTTGAAATAAATCGTACCTCTTGTGTTGGCCAGTGACTCTTGCACTTGAAGTTGCATGACAGCGCTCATTACCGACCTTAATGGAGCAGCGAGAATTCTCCATTGTCATCCTGCACAGTCGGACGAGCTTGGCAGGGATGTTAAAACTAGACGCTGTCATATGCAGCCTTGAAATCGACGAAGAGGTGGTGAGTGTCGATTTGGTATTCCTGGGTCTTCTCCAAGATCTGGCGCATTTACCTGGCCTGAAACCACACTGATAAGAGCCGATCAGGTTATCCACCAACGGTTTCAGGCCATCACACACTACTGCAGAGAAGATTTTATACGCGATGTTAAGGAGACCTATTCCCCTATAGTTGGCGCAGTTATAGGGGTGTCCTTTCTTATGGACCGGGCAAACGATGCTGAGATCCCATTCGTCGGGCATGCTTTCCTCCGACCATACCTTGCAAATGAGATAGTGCATGCACCTTACCAGCTCATCTCCAACCGCCCTAAGAAGCTCAGCAGTCAGGCCGTCTGCGCACGCGGCTTTATTAGACTTAAGTCTTGATATCGCTATTTTGACTTCGTCTAGGTCGGGTTGATTGAATTCTCTTCATTGACGTCCATTACGAATGACTCGTTCTGCCTGACAGCGGTATCTTGTCTATCATCGCCGTTATACAGTCTGCAGAAGTGGTCTTTCCAAATCTTCAGCGTCGATTGCGACTCAACTACCAATGCTCTGGCTTTGTAGCCATGGCATGTTCGTTTTACCTTATTGCAAAACTTACGGGCGTCATTCCTGCGGAAGCATCTCTCCATCTCCTCGATCTCACGCTTTCCGTGCTCTCTCTTCTTTGTCCTGAAAAGCGTGTGCTCCTCTCTTCTCTTCTGCTCATAGATTTCGCGAGCAGCTCTCGTCCGTCGTTGCAGGATGGCCTTATATGCCTCTTGTTTTGCTGCATGGGCTTGTTCGCCCATGTTAGTCGATTAGATCGTGTAATTCGGCGATTTTTATGGAGATACGTCAATCACATTCCTATACGGATAAACCAACGTCAACTGCAGCCTAGGAAGGCAACATTACTCGTGTTTTAAGCGAGATACCAGAGAATATGCCGTATAAAGTGACTTACAATCAGACTCTTCGTATGAACAACATAAAATGGAAAGTATATTGGCACTGGTGTTCTGGGATTAACATGGCGAGAAATTGACTGACTATTTGAAACAATCGGTAAAGACTATCTCATGTCAAAGTCATGCTCTCTGGCAACGAGCAAAGTAAATTACTTCAGAAGAGTGGGTCCATCTAAAAATTGAGGAATTCCATTTGGAGCGCTACTGAAATCAAAGAAGTACTCGGATAGTAAACATAGAGAAAAGCGTTTGGACTTGGCTTCACAGGCGTAACACTGAGTACAGCAATGTCAATCATCATCACTTAGTTGATTGAAATCGAGATTCATTTCTAAAGTTTATTTCTACTTTGCCATGATCTACTTCTTCCATGCTGTTGCAGCTCTTCATCATATTTCGAACCAAAAGGAAGCAAACTCAATTGCAGATTGCATGTCACTTCGGACAAGTCTTATTACAAAACCAAATATGTTTACTGATGCCATCAATAAATCGTTCCGCCTCCCTTTGGAGAAGTGCCAGAGGAATTAAAGACCAAAATGTTGCCAAGAGAACACTCACATGAGTTTATAACCTAGAACTTCAATCGTTATTTTAAAGGGAGAAGTTCAAAGTTTTGAAATGCATACTACAGTGCTTCAAGACGTTAACAGGAAGTTATGAAAGAGTTCCTTTCATAACGATATTGTGAAACTAAATTACGTTCAAGGACTTTCGACATATTGTACTATACTTGAGCGTCTTGATGTTCTCCACTCTGCAGGGGTTCGCTTGGTGTCCCCGTTTAAGTTGTTTGAATAAAAATAACTTTGACGTGAAAACGTCCTGGAATTTATTACTAGTGGAGGGTAGTAAGCCTCTATTACATTGATGACTCATCTATCGATACGAAGTTACTTCGAAATAACAATAATTCAATATGAACCTGTTAGAAAAGCTCGGATTACGCCAACGACAGACAAAGGCGGAAAAATCTGCAATTTCCATTCGCCTCTCTAAGCGTCCGTTGTGAAAGGACATTAAAGATGCGAAGCATATAAGATTAAGGACGAAAGCGGTTTAGCTGAAAAAAAAAAAAAAAGATTTTCGGCTAAATAACTTGTTTATTTTCCCCCATGATTTCCCTTGACTTCACGCTCTATCGCGTGTCATGAATAAAAACTCATTTGACACCTTAAGTGTGTTGCAGCAGCACACTTATTAATAATTAACACATCTTGGACCAATCAATCAAACAAAAGTTACCACACAGGATTCTCAACTCACTTAATGAGCCTTCTTTTTGTGTTCACTGAGACCTGATAATGTGAACACGGAATTACTGTGTTGAGAGTCCAGTGTGTTAACCATTACGCCATATGTTCAGGTCGCAATTCCCTTTCTGACAGGGTTACACATAGTTGGGAAATTTTCCTTTTTGTGTATTTTCATAATAACAACCTTAAAAACACACCATTTGGTGTGTTTCAGTAACACACTAACCAATTGCAGTGTGGTATGGACTAATTAGAAAATCCCACTCGAGTGGAAATTTTAAGTGATTCTGCCAATTTTTTAAAAAGGAGACTTTAAGGCTTGTGGAAACTATAAAATCATCACCCTGCTACCCACGGGCCGCAAAGTGTACGGAGATGATACTTGAAAAAATATAAGGAAAACAGTGGAAGGTCCTTCTCAAGAAAAAATTGAAGGAGCACGAGAAGCGTGCGATTGAAAACTTGGAGAGACGCTACTGCAGGCACGACGTTCAAAGATTTTATCAACAGGTAAAACGAATTTCTCAAGGCTATAAAGCCCGAACGGAGGCCTGTTAGGATGAAAATGGACACCTAGTAGTAGAATCGCAATCGATGCTGAGAATTTGGAAAAACCACTTCCGCAGACTGTATAACGGCGATGAAAGCCAACATACCGCCGTCAGGCAGAAGGACCCATTTCTCAATGACGAAGATCGCAGAGAATTCCGTCCCCCTGACCTCGATGAAGTTGAGATTGCCATGTCGAAACTCAAGTCGAATAAAGCGTAGATGGATTGCCTGCTGAGCTCTTCAAAGCAACTGGGGGTGAGCTGGTTAGGAGTATGTACCATTTCATCTGTAAGATATGGTCCGATGAAAGCTTGCCCGAGGAATGGAGTCTCAGCATTGTTTGCCCGATCCACAAAAAATGAGACCCTTTGACTGCGTCAACTACAGAGGAATAAGCCGTTTTGTGTGAACGCCTGAAGCCGTTCGTAAATAAGCTGATAGGTTCTTATCAGTGTGGCTTCAGGCCAGGGAAGTCCACCATCGACCAAATCGTCACACTACGGCAGATCCTGGAGAAAACCAATGAATTTCCAGTCGACACCCACCATCTATTCGTCGACTTCAAGGCCGCATACGACAGCGCAATTAGAGACGAGCTATATAACGCCATGTTTCCTTTTGACATTCTTGCTAAGCTCGTCAGACTTTGCAGAATAGCTCTGGAGAACGCGCGCTGCTCCATTCGAATTGGTGCAGAACTGACCGATAGTTTCGAAGTCAAGAAAGGATTTAGACAAGGTGATGCGCTGTCGTGTGATTTTTTTAACATCATATTATAAATGAGCAAAAAGTGCAAAAATCAGAGGCCAATACAAGAGGCACAATCTATTTCAAAGCCTCGCAACTCCTTGCATACGCCGACGACATTGACATAATAGGTAGATCACAGCGAGATGTCAATGAGGCGTTTGCGAGTATTGAGATGGAGGTGGCAAAAATTGGTTTGGCAGTTAAGGAGGGCAAGACTAAATATCTGCTGTCATCTGCATATTGCCAGATATAAGTTTGAGGTAGTTAAGGACTTCCCTTACCTCGCTCCGCAGTGACCTGGAACAACGACATCAGTCTCAAAATCAAGCGCAGAACTACTCTTGCCAACCACTGCTTCTTTGGGCTCAAGAGGCAATTGAGAAGTAGAACACTCTCTCGTACGACCAAGTTGGCCTTATATAAGACCTTAATTATCCCGGTCCTGTTATACGGCGCAGAAACATGGACTTTATCTAAAGCGGATGAGGAAATCCTTGGTCGTTTCGAGAGAAAGATTCTGCGTGCCATTCTCGGTCCTATAAAAACAGAGGGGAGTTGGAAGAGAAGATTCAATCACGAACTGTACGGGCTGTACAGCGACATGAGTCTAGTCAGGCGTCTACGGATCCAACGCCCAAGATGGCTGGGCCATGTAGAGCGAATGACCACCACAGCTCCAGCCCGTAGAATCCAGAATCCAACCCCGAGGGACGAAGAAATAGAGGACGGCCGCATCTAAGGTGGCGCGCACAGGTAGAAAGGGACCTCAACCAACTGGGCGAGGGGCACTGGAAAAGACTAGCGAAAAATCGTGCTAGATGGAGAAGCATGTTGGTTGAGGCCCAGGTTCACCCCGAACTGTAGCGCCCGCTAAGTAAGTAAGTGGAAGGTCAGCTCTCAGATGTACAAAGAGAATCTCGTACACTCTATAGTATCTAGGACTTCGAAAAAATTAACACTTTTGTCATAGCAGTATTCGAGCTCTGGAAGAAAAAAGGGAAAAAGTGGTAGCTAGCATTGGCCAGTACTTTGAATGAGTAATTTGTAACCATTCTCTCATAAAAAAAACATAAAAAAATGTGCTTCATTTAACAAAAGCTTCCGCACTAGCCGTTGGTTCACCCCACGACAAAAAGGAGTCTTGTGTAGTCTTGAAAATAAAATGGGGCCGTTCACGGGAAAGGAACTTCATCAGAATCCACGCACTACTGGTTCATTACTCATCGCCCTTCTTGGAGAAGTCGAAATACCTTAGAAAATTGACTGGACCCTTGTTCCTGGGGAAAGAGGAACCTGGCCCTCCAGGTTGGGGGTTGCGCTTAGGGTTAACATCCCTATCCGGTGGGGTGGCCGTGGTGCAGTGGTTAACATCATCGACCGCCGAGCGGAAGGTTTATGGTTCAAATTCGCTTCATAGCCAAGAAAAAGTAGTTTCTATACCGCCAAAAAGTATGCAACGCTGTTGAGAATGGAAAGTGACCAGACGTACTGCTGCAGGCATAACACTCACAGTATATGGTCAAACGAAATTCATCCTCTGCGTATGCAATACTAAAAGTGCTTGAACGAATTACTACGGACTATAACCAACGCGGAATTTGGTCGGCTCTCGTCCTATCTAGGTCTAGGACAACCACCCCTGAGAGTAGTGAACGAACATCAACGACCCCAACCACTGTACTCCGTTCAGGTTGTGTGTGTCAACACATCATAAGAGAATATAAAAAAAACTCTTGAACCTGCGCGAGTCTCTAAAAAAAAAAAAAAAAAAAAAAAAAAAAAAACAAATCTTGTTCAGAAACAACCAATAGCCTCGGATACGGACGGATTACATGTTGACGACCCCCGCAAACGTCAAAAAGGAAACGAATTTCGGATCTGCACCTGGAAGGTTAGGTCCCTCGACAGACCAGGTGCAGCCCAACAACTGGTCAACTCTTTGGACTGCTATAAGGCAGACATTACCGCGCTCCAAGATGTGCGATGGGATGGGCCAGGCAAAAAGCGGATGAAAAACTGTGATATATACTACGGAAACTGCTACAGAGAAAATAAAGAACGCTTATTCGGATGCGGATTTGTTGTTCGAGGCAGACTCAGGAAAAAAGTCTTAAGCTTCGAGTATGTAAGCGAACGCCTCATAACTATCCGCATCAGGACCAGTCTCGCCAATATAAGTTTACTACGTGTCCACGCCCCCACAGAGGAGAAAGATGACCGACATAAAGACGCTATCTTTGAATGGGTCATTGGAAAGCAAAGCCTACACAACACCACGTCAGAAAACGGACTAAGGCTAGTGGACTTTATGGCGGGACATAATCTGGTAGTAGCAATAACACGATTCCCACACCTCAACATCCATAAGGGGACCTGGCGGACACTCCTCCAGCATCCTAGATGTCCGAACCTTTCGAGGAGCCATCATAGACTCGGATCATTACCTTGTTGCAGCCAAGGTACGGATGCGAATTTCTCGAAATCAACGGAGTCGAGTACTTACTTACTTTGATGGCGCTACAGTTCGGGGTGAACCAGGGCCTCAACCAACAAGCCTCTCCAGCCGGCACGATCTTTGGCCAGCTGCTTCCAGTGCCACACACCCAGTTTGTTGAGGTCACTTTCCACCTGTGCGCGCCACCTCTGCTGCGTCGCCTCCCGGGGTTGGAGTCGAAGATTCTTCGGCTCGGAGCGTTGATGTCCATTCGCTCTACATGGCCCAGCCATCTTAGACGTTGGATCCGAAGACGTCTAACTAGGCCGATGTCGCTGTACAGCCCGTACAGTTCCTGGTTGAATCTCCTCCTCCACTCTCCGTTTACAAAAACGGGACCAAAGATTGCACGCAGATCCTCTCGAAACGAACCAAGAACCTCTTCATCTGCTTTTGATAACGTCCAAACCTCAGCGCCGTTAAGGTTTTGTAGAGGGAAACCGAGCCAAGGTAGACGAAGTCCTTGACTACTTCAAAAATATAGCTGCCGAAGGTGACGTTCTGACCAAGACGTCGGTGTTGTGTGTCTTTCTTGGATGACAGCATATATTTGGTCTTGTCCCCATTTACCCTTAGACCCACTTTAGCCGCTTCTGCTTCAATGCTTGCGAACGCCTCATTGACGTGTCGCTTTGTTCGTCCAATACCGTCAATGTCATCTGCGTAGGCAAGCAATTGTGTGGACTTGAAGTAGATCGTACCTCTTGTATTGACCGCAGTCGAGTAGGAACACCAAAATTTAACGTCGGAAAGCTGCAATCGCAGGAGACCGCCATTAACTTCGCCGATCAAGTCTCCCTCAAGCTCTCTCAAGTCCCGATGCAATCTGCAGAAACCATAGAACAGCAATGGAGTCATTGTCAAAACGTCATTAGAGAGGCCGCCTCAGATGTACTCGGTTTCGAGCTTCGAGCCACCACCGGCGAGAAACCCCTTGTTTCATGATGAGTGCAGACAGGCCCATGTAGGGAAACAGAATGCATACATGGCCACATTGCATCGACGGACGAGAGCTGCCCGCGAGCTCTAAGAACAGAAAAGGAGGGAGGAGCATGAGCTTTTGAGAAGGAAAAAGAAGGAGCACGAGAAGATGAGATCGAGGAGACGGAGAGATGTTACTGCAGGAACGACGTTCGAAAATTTTACCAGAAAGTAAAACGAACATGCCAAGGCTATAAAGCCAGAGCAGAAGCCTGCAGGGATGAGCACGGACAACTAGTAGTGGAGTCACAGTCGATGCTGAGATTGTGGAAGGACCACTTCTGCAGACTGTATAACTGTATAATCCCGTCCACCCGACCTAGACGACGTTAAGATAGCAATATCGAAACTTAAGTCTTATAAAGCTGCTGGAGCAGACGGACTCCCCGCGGAGCTGTTTAAAGCAGCTGGCGATGAGCTGGTTAGGAACATGCACCAACTCATCTGCAAGATATGGTCGGAAGAACGCATGCCCGATGAATGGAATCTCAGTACCGTTTGCCCGGTCCATAAGAAAGGAGACCCCTATGACTGCGCCAATTACAAAGGGATAAGCTTCCTGAACATCACGTACAAGATCCTCTCTGCCGTACTGTGTAAGTGCCTGAAGCCTGAATCTGATAGGTTCCTACCAGTGTGGTTTCAGGCCAGGAAAATCCACGATAGACCAAATATTTACACTACGGCAGATCTTGGAGAAGACCCATGAATTCCAGGTCGACACGCACCATCTTTTTGTCGACTTTAAAGCCGCATATGACAGTGTTTATAGAGACGAGCTATACAGAGCCATGTCTCGTTTTAACATCCCCGCCAAACTCGTCAGACTGTGCAGGATGACTATGGAGAACTCTCGCTGCTCCATTAAGGTCGGAGGTGAACTAACCGACCCCTTTGATGTTAAAAAAGGTTTTAGACAGGGTGAAGCACTGTCATGTGATTTCTTTAACATTATCCTTTGAGAAGGATAACACAATATTGTGATCACGAAGATTATCTCACCTGATTTGAAAAGTGCTGATAGTATCATTGTTAAAATTAAACTTAATAATAGTGTTTCCATTGACATTATCTGCGTATATCGGCTACATTCTGTACCTCAAGATGTGTTCATAAGAGATATTGAAGATCTCCTCACCGGAACTATAGGTCCATATGCTTTTATGGTTGGCGATATGAATATTGATATCCTGAATATCTGCTCGATTAGCGATACTTACTTGCTACTCCTTTCTTCTCTGGGTTTTGAATCAGTTATAAATGTACCAACTAGAATAACTTCATCCACCAAATCTTGCATTGATCATATCTTTAGTAGGGTTAAAAACTCTCATAACATCCGCCCTTTTGTTCTTGAATGGGACGTAACTGATCACTTCGCTACTGGTATCTCGGTCTCTAATATCTTTGCGAGCTCTAAACGAAAGTGTGCAAAGGTTGAAACCCAAAACCTCAAAAAAATTAATTACCTGGTCCTGCAGGAAAGACTCTCTTTGGAAGGATGGAATAGTGTATATAGTTGCAATTGCCCCTCAAAAGCATTTGGGAACTTCATAACTATTTTATCGGATCATGTTTCTACTAGTAAGATCGTAACAAAAAAACGTAAATTCAACAAAATCAAACCGTGGGTAACAGATACTCTATGTAAGGAAATTTATGCCAAAAACATGTACTATATTAGAAATAGAAATAAATTACATTTACCACATGTTAGAAACGCCTACAAGCAAATGCAAAGGGATGTTAATGAAAAAGTATATAAACAGAAGGAAACGTATTACAAAAGAAAGTTTGATAACAATTCATCGAATCCTAGAATGCAATGGAACCTTATAAATAGTCTGCTAGGAAAAGGGAATGAAAACGGCCCGAAAAGAATAAAGTTTTCAGATAGTGTGGTATCAGAAGATGAGGTGGAAATTGCAAATAATTTTAACTTATTCTTTAAAAACATAGTTGATAGCCATAAGCCTACCTCTTCGTTCTACACTACAAATATGTATACAGATTCCTTTGTCGATCATGCAATCCTTCCAACATTCTTTTTCGCTGAGGTGAATGAAACTGAAATTTTGCGTGTTGTAGCAAATTTAAAGCCGAAGAATTCCTGTGGAATAGACGGTCTTAGCACCATCGTCTTAAAAAAAATTATTAATTGGATAGTAAAACCTTTAACTTTCCTTATAAACAACAGCTTTAAGAACGGTATATTCCCTAGGTATCTAAAGACAGCAATAATAATTCCAATTTACAAAAAAGGTGACAAATGTGATCCCAACAACTATAGACCGATTTCATTACTCTCTGTCTTCTCAAAAGTCTATGAAAAAATTGTAACTAAAAGAATGATAAGTTTCTGTGAAAAGTATAAAATACTTAGCACCTCGCAATATGGTTTCATGAAGGGAAAATCTACCGAAGATGCTATTCAGGCATTTTTGGAAAGTATAAACCGTGAAATAGATAGAAGTAACAAAACTGCCGCTCTGTTTCTCGATTTGACCAAAGCATTCGACTTAGTCAATCACAAACTAATGCTAAAGACACTCTATAGATACGGTTTTAGAGATAATATATTAAAGTGGATAGCTTCATATCTTGAAAATAGAACACAGCTAGTCCGTGTGAATAATTCCTTGAGTGATTCAATTTTGTGCGCGAAGTCAGGAGTTCCCCAGGGATCAGTTTTAGGACCTATGCTTTTCCTAATATATATCAATTCAGTTTTTAGTCTGTCGCTCACTGGGCATATTATCGCTTTTGCTGACGACTTGGTTTTGTCTTACACTGCTCCTAACGTAGAAGAACTTAAAACAAGAATGAATTCCGATCTAGTGGTCCTGCAGCATTGGTTTTTGTCTCATGAAATGGTTCTAAGTAGCAAATCTAAGATGATATGCTTCTCCCTAACAAACGAAATCTCTATCCGAGGAGTTGGTATACATGATGCAGGGTGTGATCGTACCACTTGCAATAATTCATGTATGCAACTTGAATCTGTACTCGAATATAAGTATCTAGGAGTTACTGTGGACTGTAAGCTCAACTGGAAAGCACATAACAAATGTAAAGAAGTTCTTATACATCGCGTTAAATAAAATATATCACCTCCGTAAGCTAGTCCCACAAAACCTACTTAGATCAATTTACTATTCATTGGTCAATTCCCGCTTAGAATATGGAATTTCCTGTTGGGGCAGTGCTTACATAAATAATCTTCGGCCTCTTATAACAGCACAGAAAAAAATAATCAGAGCTATCCTCGGCAAATCCAGATGGGAGACTTCTTTCCCATTATTTCAAAAAGTTAACGCTCTGCCTCTTAGACATTTATACGTGTACAAAGTGTTAAGATTGTTTTATTTGCGTAGTGGCTATAACAACTTATCTGGAAGTAATATAACGTACTCCTTAAGGTCAGCAAATAATGTTTTTGTCCCAAGAGCCAAAACTGAGTTTTTTAGACGTTCCATAACTGTTGTAGCTCCACAATTATACAATAAACTTCCTGAATATATACGTAGAGCATTGGAAACTCACAAGTTCTTAAAAAATCTAAGAAAATGGCTACTATCCAAATCAGATGTTGAAGATCTATTTCTCATACATTCTTAGTTAAGTTGTTGTTTTTAAACATTAATTAAATGGTATCATAAAAACCCGTAAATCGCCTCTTGAACAAATTTTTGTGTCAATATCAAAAACATCAGCCTTGACTAAATCTTCGTTTTTGCCCATTACACACTATCACCAAGTTTACTCCTTGCGCGACTCTCAACTTAGAAAAAAGATACTTAGTATGAATTGCACTTAAAACTGGTGTTTATACCACAAGTGCTAAACCCGAAATTCATTTCAATAATTCATGGTCAAAATTCTCTATTGCCTTGTTGCTGTATTAACTAATGATAGTGAAAAATGTTTAACTTAGCCTAATGAATATCTGTAAAGGTAAAAATTATGAATTATGAATGTAAACTGAAATGAATGAAATAAATAAATAAATAAATAAAAAAAAAAAAAAAATAAAAAAAAAAAAAAAAAAAAAAAAAAAAAAAAAAAAAGGTCGTGTGGGACTCTGCGGCCAATACAAGAGGTACGATCTACTTCAAGTCCACACAATTGCTTGCCTACGCAGACGACATTGACGGTATTGGACGAACAAAGCGAGACGTCAATGAGGCGTTCGCAAGCATTGAAGCAGAAGCGGCTAAAGTGGGTCTAAGGGTAAATGGGGACATGTCCAAATATATGCTGTCATCCAAGAAAGACGCGCAACACCGATGTCTTGGTCAGAACGTCAGCTTCGGCAGCTATATTTTTGAAGTAGTCAAGGACTTCGTCTACCTTGGCTCGCCAGTGACAAGCAACACCGTACCAACGCTAAGATAAGACGCAGAATAACTCTTGCCAACCGCTGCTTCTTCGGGCTCAAGAGGCAATAGAGTAGTAGAGCCCTCTCTCGAAAAACTAAGGTATCCCTCTACAAAACCTTAATCATCCCGGTCCTCCTCTACGGCGCTGAGGCTTGGAGGTTATCAAAAGCGGATGAAGAGGCTCTTGGGCGTTTCGAGAGGTAAATTCTGCGTGCAATCTTTGGTCCCGTTTGTGTAAATGGAGAGTGGAGGAGGAGATTCAACCAAGAACTTTACGGGCTGTACAGCGACATCGGCCTGGTTAAACGTCTTCGGATCCAACGTCTAAGATAGCTGGCCCATGTAGAGCGAATGGACATCAACGCTCCGGCCCGAAGAGTCTTCGACTGCAACCCCGGGGGACGACGCAGCAGAGGTGGCACGCACAGGTGGAAAGGGACTTCAACCGACTGGGTGTGCGGCACTGGAAGCGGCTGGCCAAAGATCGGGCCGGCTGGAGAGGCTTCGTTGGTTGAGGCCCTGGTTCACCCCGAACTGTAGCGCCATCAAAGTAAGTAAGTCTAAGTCTGATTTTAGCAACAACTTTTGCGGCAACTCAAAATTTCAGTTGCTAGTTATTGTCAGAGCCTCTTCAACAACCGTTGGGAGGTGAACAAACGTATGCAGCGACAAAACCCCGACCAGAATGGCGGTTGTGCGGCGGGCTAACAATCCGCCCACGTAAAAAAAAAACAAACTTATAAATGAGGAAGATGCCTCGGATACACGGATGGATAGTCGACGACGACAACGCACGAAAAAGGAACACGATTTGCGAGTATGCTCCTGGAATGTCAGAACCCTGTACACTCCCGGAGCTGCTCATAAACTAGAAGGAATCCTCACGCAGTACAAGGCGGATATTACTGCGGTCCAGGAAATACGCTGGAAAGGAAACGGTATGATTAGGAAAAAAAATTGCGACATTTATTACAGCTGTCACAAAAGGCTGCACTTACTGGGATGCGGATTTGTCGTCATCGACTTTAAACCTATAAGTGATCGCCTGGCTGTGATACGCATCAGAGGCAGATTCTATAACATCAGCCTTATATGCGCACACGCCCCTACCGACGAGGCTGAAGACCCTATCAAGGAGGACTTCTATGACCTCCTGGACATCGCCTACGGAGCTTGTCCGGAGTACGATGTAAAAACCGAGCTCGGGGACTTCAACGCCAAAATCGGTAAGGAGAACACCCTTGGCGGAGTGACAGGAAAGCACAGCCTCCATGACACAACAACAGATATCGGCTTCCGACTCACGGACTTTGCGACAGCTCGTAATGCGGTGGTAAGTAGCACAAGATTCCCTCGTAAGCGAATCCACACAGCAACCTGGCGAACTCCGGACGGTCGAGCCGCCAAACAAATCGACCATGTGCTCATTGACGAAAGGCACTTGTCAAACATCCTGGATGTGCGAACATTCAGAGGGACAAATGTCGACTCTGACCACTTCCTCGTAGCAGCAAGATTCAGAGCTCGACTGTCCAATGTCAGAAAGCTGCACCAGCCCATCAGGAGGAGGTTAGACATTGGGCGCCTGAGCACACCGGAGGTTGCCAGAGTCTACAGGGAGCAGCTGAACGAAAGACTCTACGGTATGCCTACGTCGAACACAAATGCCAATAATATGTGGCTGCATTGCCGCTCAGCCATTCAGGAATTCAGGCACGCGCAGGCTGTGTGTTAACTTGGATTGTGCAGGGACAGAGATCGAAGCTGGCGTTTGCCATGTTAAACGCGATCAACTTCTTTGCTCTGTTTGCTCGCTCCCTCCCCCCCAGAAGTTTGCTACTGGATGTGGGATGTTATCGATTAACCTTAGGTTAGTATGTGACCAGGGGGATTTTCTGGATGAAAATCATGTCTTTTGTGTGGGAGCCCCCCTTAAATATTTATTATATTCCGTTTTTAGTACTACCTAGTACTAACTGTCTAACTATCACGGTTCATGAGATACAGCCTGGTGACAGACGGACGGACCGACGGACGGACAGCGTAGTCTTAATAATAGGGTCCCGTTTTACCCTTTGGGCAGGGAGCCCTAAAAAAGACACCCTACAACGTTTTCTCTTGCATATGCGCTTGCATTGGGCTTGCGTACAGTAATCTGTCACGAAAGATTACATTGTACGCGTCTTAACGACCAAACAAGTCCGAAACAACTTAATCACTTATCAGCACCTCACACGCATATCCTCGCCTACAAACGAATACTAGCAAACATCTAGATTGCCACCTACTTTCCAAGCATAGGTTCCTTTATTTCCACTTTATTGACACATTTGACGATAAGAGTTGCATGTGAACCACACTATCTGTACCGGTGATTAAAAGCGTCGCAAATGTCAAATGATACCGCAGTCTAAGCTGGACTGGTGGAACAACAACAGGTTATCCTCCTTTTCTTATTTTTATTTACTGCTTCTCGTTACAGATTATATTAATTGAATCCTATTGGTATACTAAGTGTTGATTAATTAAGAATCCAGTATTTAAAAATGTCAACAAGCCCGAAACCTGTCAAGAAGGTACCCATTCACTTGCAAGTGAGTACAAACCACATTCTGCTGTTCGAAAGCCATCTACCCGTCCTCATTCCTTTCTAGAGTGCCCAAAATCGTATATACATCAAAAATGGTCAAGTCGTTAACCATGATAAGACGTTTAAAGCCGACGTGTACGTCGAGGATGGAATTATCAAGTAAAAGTCATCCTAAACGTCGGAGAAATAAAAATAATTTTCGTGTACTTTCCTTAGATTCGTAGGACCAGCTTCGGAGATCGGCGTGCCGGGTGGTGTACGTACAATTGATGCTGCCGGCAAACTCATCATACCCGGTGGCATTGATCCACACACTCATTTCCAGTTGAAATTCGGTGGCACCGTGTCCGTTGATGATTTTTATCATGGGACAAAAGCAGCTATCGCTGGTGGAACGACGACCATAAGTGAGTTGCACATTTTTGTTTTGTTTCCATCTGATGAAAACACCACCGAAATTGTGTTCCAGTTGACTTCGTTTTGCCGGACAAAGGGGAATCGCTCGTTGAGGCATATGATAAATGGCGAGCCTGGGCCGATCCAAAAGTATGCTGTGACTATGGACTGCATATGGGCATTACTTGGTGGTCGAAATCGGTCTCGGATGAGATGAAAATTATGTGCGATGAGTTGGGCGTGAATTCGTTTAAAATGTTCATGGCATACAAGGGCTTATATCAGTTGAATGACACCGAACTGTTGGAGGCATTCGAAAGGATCCGCTCCTTGGGCGCCATCGCACAAGTTAGATACATATATAGAGATGAAATTGATAATTATAAAAAATGTTTGCTTTTGGCTGTAGGTGCATGCGGAGAATGGTGATATCATAGCAAAAAATGTGACAAAGCTCCTGGCTGCCGGTGTCACTGGCCCCGAGGGCCATGAACTCTCACGGCAGGAGGAGGTCGAGGCTGAGGCTGTTAATCGTGCCTGTATCCTGGCTCATCAGGTAATTGTAATTGAAGAATACCCACTCCATCACTGTCCCTTCTTATTTACATTTCATTTGATTTTATTTTTTTTTAATTTTATTTTTTATTTGTAAATAAAATTTAAACACAAAAAAAAATGGTCACGCGCCTTAAAAAAAAAAAAAAAAAGGTCGACTGCCCACTATACGTTGTGCATGTGATGAGTAAAGCCGCTGGTATAGAGGTAGCCCGTGCCAGGTATCGCTACAAGAACCGCGGTATTTTCGGCGAAACTTTAGCCGCGACTCTCGGCACGGACGGTACCAACTGCCGACACGAATGTTGGCATCATGCAGCAGCTCACGTCATGAGTCCGCCAATACGCTCCGACCCCACAACTCCTGAATTCATGATGAAGCTTCTGGCTAAGTAAGTATGATCGAACGGCACGACCCGAAGTTCATTTGTCCGCGTCCGGCCATTTGTTGTGTTCTTGTTTTTCGTTTGATTTGTAAATAACAGTGTTTTTGCCCGTTGCCCATTAACCCATTATCCGATCAGCCTAATCCATTCAATGTTGCATTTTGTATCTTTTTCCCTTTTCTAACGCTAACTAAACAAAAACCAAAAATC
Source organism: Eumerus sabulonum (assembly GCA_951905685.1). Classification (NCBI taxonomy): domain Eukaryota; kingdom Metazoa; phylum Arthropoda; class Insecta; order Diptera; family Syrphidae; genus Eumerus; species Eumerus sabulonum. The sequence goes on from OX645060.1 coordinate 18,191,587, forward strand.
AGACGAAAGCACCACTCTATGTGACCAGTGTGACGTGCAAGTCTTCGGCTGAGATAGTTGGCCGCGCTCGACGCAGTGGATATTGTGTGTTTGGCGAGACATTGGCCAGGTCAGTGGGACGTTCAATGAACAGTGTAAAAAAATCTGAACAAATTTATTATGTCTCAAGTCCGCCAATTAGGGAATCAGCCGAGACGCCGCGTCAACTAATGAAATCATTGGCGTAGTAAGTATGAATTTGTTGTTCATTTGTTGTCTTCATTGTTTTGCTTGGTGAAAGATCCCTAACTAACACTTAAATTCCCATTCAATTCGAATCCATTTGATCCATATTTCCCTTTCCTCTCAACCTAGTGGCTATCTTCAAACAACCGGCAGTGACAATTGTACATTTAATCGCAATCAGAAGATTCTCGGTAAAGGGAATTTTTCAAAGATTCCGAATGGTGTTAACGGTGTAGAAGATCGTATGTCAATCTGCTGGGAACGCGGTGTCCAGAAGGGCCTCATTGATCCGTGCAAATTCGTTGCTGTAACTAGTGCGAATGCGGCGAAAATCTTCAATCTTTACCCCCGCAAGGGTATCATAGCTCCCGGCTCCGATGCCGACATTGTCATATGGAACCCAAATGACACGCGGAAGATCTCTAAGGACACGCACCATCATGCGTGTGATTTTAATATTTTCGAAGGTCAGGTGTGCCATGGAGTGCCCGAATTAGTTTTGATTCGCGGAAGGATCTGTTACGAAAATGGAAATCTAGACGTGAAGCAAGGATATGGACGTTTTATAACTACTCCAGTGAACTGTAGTTATGTGTACGATACGTTGTACACTACGCCATCCGATGATACGTTGGATATCAGTTTTCAGGAAATGGAGTTGGATTTGCCGGTGAACGAGGCGATTAGTCGTGCCTTGAATAATGGAAATATAAAAAAATCGCGCGAATATACGTACTTGTGTTAAATAGAAATTGTTTTTCGTTCTCTTTGATGAGGTTGATGATAGGAATGTTTTAAATCCTTAAAAGATGGATTTTCTTCTTTAGTTTTCGCTCCAAATTTGTGCTTGATTAGACTCTCTGCTGGATGTTCTTAATGTCTCTGGAATCTATGTCCAGACCTATGCGGATGATGTCGCCATTCTCTCTGTCGACTCATGTTAAGCGACTCATGTGATCGATAAGTGGTGCACGAGACATGAGCTGTCTGTTAAGGAAAACTACTGGCATGACTCAGCTGGTGCTAAAAGGTATTCCTATCCCGATATCCAAGGAAGCCAAATACCTGGGAGTCATCTTAGACAGCAAGCTTATTTGGTCAAAGCACGTTGAGTCAAAACCACTAAAGCGCTGTTAGCTTTTGGCAAAACACGGTGATAAGATCGATAATCTCATTACATCGGATGTCTGGTGGAACAGGCTAACATGCAAACACGTCTTAGTCCCTTTCACCAAACTTAAATGAACGGCTTTCCCCAGCACTCCGGCCACTGCTCTAGATGTTATGATGAAACTTCCACCCCTTGAGGGTGGTGCTCCTAAAGCCACGTCTCCTCTCAGGAGAAATGGTTTTTGATACCACCCGCATTGGAAAGACAGTGCGCTTGCGCGAGAATTACCCTACGACCCCTGTCTCTAGATATGCCTTCCGACGCAATGACACCTGTCATCCATTATAATTTCACAGTCGAAGAATTGTCTTCGCATTTTTACAGATGGCTCCAAGACTGGGTGAGAATCTGGCGATGGGATTTTCCTTGAGCGCGAAAACGTCTGACTGCATTTTTCGTTGGGAAAATATGCGTCTGCCTTTCAATCAGAGATATACGTAATCCTAGTGGCCATGCACTATGTGCATGATGCACTCGAAGCTGTGTTCAACCTTTTAACCAGCTCCAAATTAGCACATGGACTCAAGACCTATTTGAACAAAGTCGGCAGACTAAATTCACTAATGCTGAACTCTCTAGAATGGGCTCAGCGGAGAGTTTCTCAGGACCTCAACTTGCTTAAGGTCTACTTGCTTCCCCGGACAAATCCTACTTCAACGATTGGGTCTTTAGCGCACACAATTGTAGATGGAGGGATTATCCGCGTACACGATTACGCCCTGCAAGAAATCCGCACCATTCTTCTTCAGGAGAGTTGATCGCAGAAGACTTGCGGGCTTCATCACCGACCATTACATTTTTGCTTAACATCTCTGCGTGCTTGGCATCAGTGAAACGCCTACCTGTGCTGCATGTTGCGAGGAGGATGACACAGCAGAACGTTTGGTGCCGACGTGGTATGTGCCGACTCTCTTAGCTCTACATCAATGGAGTTCCTGATGTCTGTCTGACAGTATAATGGACCAGTACTTGTACGCTAAGTAAAGTAAACGAAAGGACTGAAGAATAATTGGTCACAAAGATAATTCCTTGCGATTATCGTATTAAAAATATTTGGCAATTATCTAAAGAATCCGCAAAGCCTTGGGGGCTTGTCTGCAGAAGACTAATTACAAAGTTTTGCAAGTTTATATGGTGCACATACAATTCAATTCTTCTTCTTTTTCTTCTTAGCGGGCGCTACAGTTGGGAGAAAACCTGGGCCTCAATCAACATGCCCCTCCATCTAGCACGATCTTTTGCTAGCCTTTTCCATTGTCGCACACTCAGTTGGCTGAGGTCCCCTTCCACCTGTTTGCGCCATCTTAAGTGCGGCCGTCCTCTGCTTCTTCGTCCCTCGGGGTTGGATTCAAAGACTCTCCGGGCTGGAGCTGTGGTGTCCATTCGCTCTACATGGCCCAGCAATCTTAGGCGTTGAATTCGTAGACGCCTGACTAGGCTCATGTCGCTGTACAGCCCGTAAAGTTCGTGGTTGAATCTTCTCCTCCATCCCCCGTCTGCGTTTATAGGCACGAAAATCACGCGCAAAATCTATCTCTCGAACCGACCAGGGGCCTCCTCAACCGCTTTTGATAGTGCCCATGGTTCTGCGCCGTACAACAGGAACGGGATGATAAGGGTCTTATATAAAGTCAACTTTGTCGTTCGGGAGAGGGCTCTATTACTCAGTTGCCTCCTGCACCCAAAGAAACAGCGATTAGCAAGAGTGATCCTGCGTTTGATTTCGGAACTGATGTCGTTTTTTCAGGTCACTGCGCAGCCAAGGTAGACGAAGTCCTTAACTACCTCAAACTTATAACTGCCAATACGAACGTTCTGGCCAAGACGTCGGTGGTGAGCGTCCTTTTTTGATGACAGCATATATTTAGTTTTGCCCTCGTTTACCGCCAGACCAACTTTCGCCGCCTCGAACTCAATACTCGCAAATGCCTCATTGACATCTCGCTGTGATCTATCTATTACGTCAATATCGTCGGCGTATGCAAGGAGTTGCGAGGATTGGAAATAGATTGTGCCTCTTGTATTGGCCAGTGATTTTTGCACAATCATTTCCAATATGATGTTGAAGAAATCACACGACAGCGCATCGCCCTGCCTAAACCCTTTTTTGACATCAAAACTATCGGTAAGGTGTTCACCGATTCGGATGGAGCAGCGAGCATTCTCCAAAGTCATCCTGCATAGTCTGACGAGTTTAGCAGGTATGTCAAAGGTAGACATAGCGTTGTATAGCTCGTCTCTAATTACGCTGTCGTATGCGGCTTTGAAGTCGACAAATAGGTGGTGAGTGTCGAATTGAAATTCATTGGTTTTTTCCAGGATCTGCCATAGTGTGAAGATTTGGTCGATGGTGGACTTCCCTGGCCTGAATCCGCCATGATAAGGACCTATCAGCTTATTTACAAAAGGCTTCAGGTGTTCACATATAACGGCAGAGAAGATTTTGTAGGCGATGTTAAGGAGACTTGTTCTTCTGTAGTTGGCGCAATCAGAGAGGTCTCCTTTCTTGTGGATCGGGCATACGATGCTGAGACTCCATTCCTCGGGCATGCTTTCCTCTAACCATATCTTACAGATGAGCTGGTACATGCTCCTAACCAGGTCATCCCCAGCTGCCTTGAAGAGCTCAGCAGACAGTCCGTCTGCGCCAGCAGCTTTATTTGACCTGAGTTTCGATATGGCAATCTTAACTTTGTCGAGGTCAGGGGGACGGAGTTCTCCGCGGTCTTCGTCGAAATGGAGAAATGGATCATTCTGCCTGACAGCGGTATATTGACTAACATCGCCGTTGTACAGTCTGCAGAAGTGGTTTTTCCATATTCTCAGCATGGACTTCGATTCTACTACTAGGTGTCCGTTCTCATCCCTGCAGGCTTCCGTTCTGGCTTTATAACCTTGGCATGTTCGCTTTATCTGTTGATAAAACTTTCGAACGTCACACCTGCAGTAACACCTCTCCAAATCCTCAATCACGCGCTTCTCGTGCTCTTTCTTCTTTCTCCTGAGAAGCTTATGCTCTTTCCTTCCTTTTAACTCGTAGAGCTCACGAGCTGCTCTTGTTCTTCTATGCAGCGAGGCCTTATATGCATCCTGCTTCGCTGTATGCATCCTTCTGCACTCGTCATCGAACCAGGTGTTTCTTCGTGGTGGAGCCTTGAAACCCAAAACTTCGGATGCAGAGCTTTTCAGGGCTTGTTTGCAACCCTCCAAGCGTGGAGGATTGAGGTGTATTGGAGAGCTTAAGGGAGACGCGATCGGTAAAAGCACGAGCGGTTTCTGGCGACAGTAGCTTTCCGACGTCATAACTTCGTATTCTGCTGCGTTCATGATATCCATAAGCGCATCTTGGCTACTACAAGATAGTGGTCCGAGTCGATGTTAGCCCCTCGGAAAGTTCGAACATCAAGAATAGTGGAGGAGTGTCTGACGTCGATCGCGATGTGATCAATCTGGTTGGTAGTCGATTGATCAAAAGACCGCCAGGTGCCTTTGTGTATATTGTGTAGAAGGAGATTTCGCCCCGTAGCAAGATCAATCAGCCTGTGTCCGTTATCGGAGGTGGTGTCGTGTAGGCTATGTTTGCCGATGACTCGTTCAAAGATGCTTTCCTTACCCAATTCAATTCAATTAGAAACAGAAACTATTTGGAAGCTCGTTGAAAATCGTTGGAACTACGACTTTATATCTTCTTCGGTCATACTCGTTCCAGGACCTTGGGATGTCATAACGCCCTTGCTGTCTTCGTCGCATGTTGATGATTTGTTGAGTCGGTGCTTTGTAGGTACTGTCATTCCAAAAGCTAGAGATGACTTCAAGTTTATGGAGATGTGATGCGCTCAGCATCTTTATGCCATTTGGAATCTGTCGTTGTTGGTACTGGTTTCAACACTGCGCCCTATATATTATTTTCTGAATCATTTGCCTTGTCGATTCGAGTTGAGCCATTTGCGATGCCTTACCCCATGACCGTGTCGTCCGCGTGAGCGTAGCCAGTACTTTGTTGAAGGGCTGACAGCATGTCGTTGACATATATGATGAATATGAGCGGTCCCAGTTTTGATCCTTGCGGGACTCCATGTTTGACACTTTCTTCCTCACCTGGCACAAGGTATCAAAAGCCTTATTAAAATCAATGAATAAGACAATGGAGCTGTGTTTTTCTCGAGGCTACTATATAACCTGTTCGCAAAGTCTCCTAGCAATCGGCTTGTACCAAATTGTGTGTCATGAAGGATGTTATATTTCTCGATATAGTTGTACAGTCTCTTGGTCAGAACTTCTTCCAGCACTTTATCAACAGCACAACAGCTGAGAGTATGGAAATGGGCCTGTAGTTCTTTACATCATTTTTCTTTCCACTCTTGTAGATCGGTCGGACGATAGATGTTTTTAAGAGAATTGGGACTGTGGATTGGTCTAGGCTCATGTTAACCAGCTTAGTCATGACAGGTGCTACTGTTATTGCGTTCATTTTCAGGTCTCTTTGTCTAATTCTGTCTATGTCAGGTGACTTGTTATCTTTCAGAGCTCCGAGAATATTTTCTATTTCTACGACTGAGGTAGGTAGGTAGAGTCGTAGCCTTTCCAGAATTGAGAAGAATGCACATAGGCCAGGGAGGCCCGTTGTGCAGCTACGAGGGGGTTTTACCCCCCTATTCGTGGAACCATTTTGTGCTTCTTAAGAAGTTAAGAAGATCAAGTATCCCTACTTTCTGAACATCTGTCAGATCGTTAAGGAAATAAGAGCCTAGGTAACGTTTCCTGATATTGCAAAGAGCTGGACAGGCACAGAGAAGGTGGTGAATGGACTCGACCTCCTCCTCGTCCTGACAGATTCTGCAGAAATCATTCGGAACTATTCCTAGTTTTTGTGCGTGACTGCCAATGAGGCAGTGTCCTGTGATGACACCGATGACTTTGTAGATGTCAGTTCTTTTTAGGGAGATTATACTCCTTGTGCGTTGACTGTCAAGCCGAGGCTAGATTTGCCTGGTGATGACGCAGGTATGTCCCTGTGTCTATCTCAGGTTCGTATCGGCCCTGGCGAGATTGGTCAGATTATGTTCAATGGTTGTAAGGGGTACTCCCGCCACGATTGATTGTAGCGTCGTTCCTTGTTTGACGAGTGTGTCGGCTTTTTCATTACCTGTAATGTCGGTACCGGGACACTACCCAGATAAGCTGTATGTTGAACTGTTCTGCCATCTCGTTAAGAGATCTGCGATAGTCGAGACTAGATTTTGATGTGTACACATAGGACTCCAACGACTTTAAGGCTGCTTGACTGTCTGTGAGAATGCGAATATCCGTGGTGGATATTACATTCCACTTCAACCAAGACAAAGCCTCTTTTATCGCCGAAAGTCCCGCCTGGAAACTCCACTGCCCACCCCGTCTTTGGATTTAGACCCGTCAGTGTAGAAATCCATGCAATTTCTGCGCGGTTGAGTTTGGCGGGTCCAGTTCTTCCTATCCGGATAGATCATCGTAAAGTTTTTACCCAAGACTATGGTGGGTTCTGTGTGGTCCAGGTTTTTTGTCATAGTTATCCTGTTTTGCAGGATGGAGGAGTGGCCAGTGACATAGCTCGCCCATTTCGAGTTGGCTTTTAGTCTTATGGCCGTGTGTGTGGCAATTTGCTTACCGCAGCCGTTGGTGTGGACCTGAGGGCCCCGGTAATGCACATACATGCCATCCATTTCTACGACTGATACTTCTTCTAGAAGCATTGATCTCTGTCCAAAGTTCTGTGGCCGCATCTGTGAACTATGTTATTGACTCCCGAACAGAGCACACATGCAAATCTGTTAGCTAAATCCTTTGTATTGTTTTTGCACGCAAAATTTAACTTCAGAGTCTCATCAAGGTTGTTGGCCCTCTTTTTGGTGAAAGCCTCTGCTATCCGCTGGAGCACTCAGACGCAATCACTGGTCCATTGTACTCCAGACAGACACCTTACATTACTGTATTTTCTCCGTTTTCCGGAGAAAAATTTTAAGGAGCTTCAGTGATGAAGAGCTAAGGGATTCGGCACACACCACGTCGGCTCCAAGGGTGACCCACCGTATGCGAGCAAAGGCGGGACAATCACAGAGGAAATGCTCTGCAGTATCATCCTTCTCTTCGCCACAAGCAGCACAGGTAGGCGTCTCACTGATGCCGAGCACGTAGAGATGCTTGGCAAAAGTGAAATGGCCCGTGATAACTCCCACAAGCCTTCTGCAGTCGATTCTCCTTAAAGACAGGAGGAATGCTGCAGATTTTTTGCAGACATCAGAGCATACGCGCTTAGTCATCCTGCAACCCGGACAATCCCTCCATCTACGGTTGTGTGTGTTAAATACACAATCGTTAATGTAGAAATTTACCGTGGACGCAGATAGACCTAGAGCGGGTTCAGGTCCTGAGAAGCTCTCCTCTGAACCCATTCTAGCGAGTTCATCAGAGGTCTCATTTCCTGGGATCCCAGAGTTGCCTGGAACCCATACAAGCCTTAATGAATTTAGTCTGCCGACTCTGTTCAAGAAGGACTTGAGTTCAAGCACTAATTTGGAGCTAGTTAAGGGGTTACACACAGCTTTTAATGCAGCTTGGCTGTCACTACAGACGCATATGCTTTCCCCCTTCCAACTGTGATTTACAACGTAGTACATGGCCATTAGGATTGCGTATATCTCTGATTGGAAGCCAGACGCATACTTTCCTAACGAGAAGTGCAGTCGGATGTTTTCGCGTTCAAAGAAGACTCCAGCACCGGACCCCCGACCAGACCTGGAGCCATCCGTGAAAATGCGAAGACTATCCTTTCCAGGTTCAGTATCCAGCCATAGCCAATCCTGACGCCATGGAAACTCGACTGTGAAATTACGACGCAATGGGATAACGGCCGCTGTGCGTCAGAAGGCATATCCATGAGACAGGGGTCGCAGGACAATTCTTGCGCAAGCACACCGTTATTCCTATGCGAGTTGTACCAAAAGCCATTTCTCTTCAGACGAGACATGGCTTTCAGAGCACACCCTCTGATAAATATATCAAGAGGTGGAAGGTTCATCATAACATCTAGAGCAGCGCCCGGCGTGCTGGGGAAAGCCCCCGTGCAGCTGAGACAAACCGTTCTTTGGAGTTTGGTGAAAGAGGCTACGACGTGTTTGCGTTTTAGTCTGTTCCACCAGACAACCGATGTATATGAGATTATAGGTCTTATCATTGCCGTGTAGATCCAGAGGACCTTTGCCGGCGAAAAACCCCATGTTTTGTCAAAAGCTCCTTTGCATTGCCAGAAAGCTGACAACGCTTTGGTGGTTTTTGACTCAACATGCTTTGACCAAAGAAGCTTGCTATCTAAGATGACTCCTAGATACTTAGCCTCCTTGGATATCGGGATGGAAGTGCCTTTTAGTACCAGCTGAGTCATGTCAGTATTTTTCCTCCTTCTCGTAAAGAGAACGACAACGGTCTTATGAGGATTGACTGACAGTCCATTTCTGGTACACCAATCATCGATCACATTTAGCGCCGCCTGTGCTTTGAGACGGGCAGTCGCTAAACATGAGCCGACAGAAAGAATGGCGACGTCATCCGCATAGGCCTGGGCGTAGATTCCAGAGGCATTGAGAGCATCAAGCAGGGAATCGACCACCATGCACCATAACAGCGGAGACAGGACGCCACCTTGAGGGCAGCCCCTGTTTACGCCAGATTTGACACACTGGTCGAGGCATGCATCAGCGGTCAATGTCCTGTGCATGAGCATTGCCTTGATCCAAAGGACCAGTGCTTTATCTACGCCATGATGTCTGGCAGCGTTACACATGCTGTCAAAAGTTGCGTTATCAAAAGCTCCCTCAATGTCGATAAAAATGCCCAGCGCGTACTCTTTCCTTTCGAGCGCGCGTTCAATTCGCCCAACTAGGTTCTGAAGCGCAGTCTCGCAAGATTTTCCGCGCTGGTAAGCATGTTGCATCTCCGAAAGAGGGTGCATTCGAAGGGCAACTTTTCGCACGTGCAACTCTACCAGTCTCTCCATGCTTTTCAGCAGGAAGGATGTTAGACTAATTGGTCTGGAGCTCTTGGCAAGTGAGTAGTCCTCTTTTCCTATTTTGGGAATGATGACCACTTTCACTGTGCACCAAGGAATGGGTATGTGAGCAAGTGCTAGACTAGCAGTGAAAATTCTTTTCAGAGTAGGAAGCAGCTGCCTTATACCTTTTTGCAGCATAACAGGATATATCCCGTCGGTGCCCGGCGATTTGAAGCCATCGAAGGATGCCACAGCAAATTCAATAGCTTCAGTCGTAACCACGCGCGACGCAATATACCAGCTACGCCGAGTTGTTTTCATCGTTTCAGTTGCAGTTTCCCTTGAAGGAGTGTGCAACGAGCCGATGTCGATCTGATTTCCCGGGAAATGAGTCTAAGAGTTTTCGCTTTAGACTCAGTAAAGGTACCACCAGATTTTCTGAGTACATCCAGCTTTGTCGGTTTTCCCCGTTTGAGGACTTTAACCAACTTGCTAGTCGCACTCAGGGGCTTGATCTCTTCGCAGAAGGTCCTATTAGAATCGTTCTTCGATTTACGAATAAGTTTCTTATATTCTTTCTGCTTCGACCGATACTTGTTTCAGTCATCTTCCAAGTTCGATTGGAGCGATCTATTCAGAAGAATTCTGGCTTCCCTACGAAGACTTTGGAGCTCGGCATTCCACCAGGGGACCAATTTCCTGCAGGGAGGTTTGCTGACAGGACATGCGAGTTCAAAACAACTGGTGATGACGCTATTCAGGTTATGAACAGCGTTCTCTACCAATTGTTTCGTTCTAAGTTTGGGTAGGGCCTGAGTGGATTTCTCAAGCTCCTCTCTAAACCGTACCCAGTCCGTCCATCTCGGAATCCGTCTAGGTTGCAAGGAAGAGATCCCACAACCCAATCGGAATTCGATATATTTATGGTACGACAGCGTAGCATCAGGCAAGACTGGCCAGTTAGTGATGTCCTTCACATATCTGTTGGATAGGGTCAGGTCAATCACCTCCTGTCGTCTTATCGTAACAAACGTTGGTTCAGAGCCAACATTGTTGATGGTAAGGTCAGACGAGAGAATGAAGTCTAACAGACGGTCCCCTCTTGTGTTGCACTTGCTGCTGCCCCAAGCAGTGTTTTGGGCATTAGCGTCGCAACACAAGATGAGACCAATCTTCTTGGCTTCACAGTACTCTACGAGTTCAGAGACTTCCTTCGGTGGTGGAGGTAGTAACGAATCGTAGGGAAAGTAGGCAGACGCAACGACGAAGTGTTGGCCCTCTTACCCAAAATTGAGTTGACTAGTTTCCAGACCTCTTTAGGGTTGGCTTTGGACTTCTGTCCACGGGACACACATTTGTATTCAATATTCCTAAGAAGACAGTTCCATTTACAAATTCAACTAATCACTTAACGTGATCAGTAACATTCGTATTGCTATTTGACGTCAATATGTATATATGTGGGCGTTACAGTCCATGAAGGACCAAAGACTTCTCTCAATCACCTATGTTGTGTGGGATTCCATTTTCCCGTAGGTGAAGGACCTACAGTTTATTGCCGGTTCCGAACGGCGAATTAGGAGAAGCTTTTCATGACAATTTTACTACAGGGGGTTTTGTCAGAGCCCCGCTGACGAAAAACACCGTGAAAACACGTGGAGTCGCTCGCTTCACCAGGCAGGTGAAAGCGAAATATATAGTTGCACTGGAAATTTTTGAAGCATTTGACAGGGCTTAGCACAATGCCCTTTTGGCGAAAATGCGTTCTTTTGGAATCGATTAGTTTCTTAGTCTGAGGGCGCCGTGGCGCAGTGGTTAGTGTGTTGGACTCAGACGCTCGATGAGCGAGTTCGGATCCCGATATCACCAACGGCATCCCTCCTAGGCGGGGTACTGGCAAAACCCCCCGTAGTATAACTTGCCTAGAAAAAGCTTCTCGACTCACGCCGTTCGGAATCGGCATAGGTAGGTCCCTTTCACCTGTGTGAAAAATAGAATCACACACAACATGGGTGATTGAAAGGAAGCTTGGCTCTGGTCCTTCATGGGCTGTTACGCCACCAAAGAAGAAGAAGAAGTATATTCTTCAATGGATTAAACTACCTTTTGAATCATTCAACACGGGTTATTTTGGACGGATTTAGGTCTGACATCCAATGTTCAGTGGTGTTCCCCAGGGGTCCGTTTTGTCTCCGACACTTTTTATTATTTTTATAAATGACCTATTAGCTGTCACAGTGAACTCAGCTCCACTTATTTGTTTACTACCTTACGACCCTACTCTTCGGCTGTAAATAGTGAGTGGCTGCGTATGTATAATCAATAGACTGGAATTTACTGCTTCCAAAGCAAAGTGGTGTTTTCTGTCGTCCAAGCGTACCGTCGAATCGCAGCCATTATCCATGAATGGCACGTGCATCTTAGAAACCGAAAAGCTTTCCATTCTGGGTATGTGTGTCACTAGCTTTCGTAGTGTCACCAAGAATGCTGGGAATTGTCTAGGCCTCTAAAACAGATGCAACAAATATTTCTCACCCGCGGATCTGTCTACAATCTATAAGGCTGCATACGCCCCAAATTACAGTCTAACGCTCATGGCTGGTCCGATGCATCTAAGATTCCATTACATCTGCTAGAATCTAGACAGAATTCAAAGCAATGAGATAAAATCGATAGGAGATCCCAGCATCACCAAATCATTAGCCAAAAATAAGGAAGTTTTCTTCAACAGAACCGCACGAATCTAGAATTCCTTGCCGGATTGGAGAATACCGAATTCTCAGTACAATTTAAGAGCAACGTCCAGCTTTGTCTCTTCCATTCTTTTTTCCCTTTACCTTCGGCCCGCACTGTGCAGTCAACATGATAAAGTTGTAAGCCTTGAGTGTGTGCATTTTTTTTTACATTTTTGAAGAATGACCTTTATGACCTATGACCTTTTGCCATTGTTTGGGTAGCTTCATCACACCATTGGTGTAGAACTTTTGAGGTTTATCGGCGAAAGGTTTGGTCAAATGATTTTAAGCGGCTCTTTAGCTGGCGATTTTTTTACCATCAAGAGACCAAAACAAATGGCAGTCAGCAAGCTCCGGGCAAACGGCGGATGCATCAAGACTTTTCAATCAAGTTCCGTCATATTGTTCCTAGGCATCAAAATATGTATATTTGGCCTGCCATTGTCATGATGGAACACAACTCCTTTTCTGTTGACTATTTTTGGTCGTTATTTCTAAACGGCCGAGTTTCCTAGGTTGTAACAGCTCACAATAGTCAATTCAGCTCCAATCCTCCAGCTTTACCTTGTTAGTCGTTAATCCGGACCACACACTTCACAAATTTTTCGTCATGTTTTTGCAGCACTTTTACGTTTTTTGACGTCATAACGTCTTATAAATCGATAAACACCGGCTACACGTACGAAAAACTATGACTCATTGTCACGTTCCGCCTGAGCTGAGCGTGGAAGCGAGAGCGTAAAACAAGCGATAGAGAGGCATCTATTTTGCTTTTGGGATAGAATTTTGTTTGCATACTTGGGTCCTGAAGCATTCGTGTGAAAAAGCCTGAAGTTTGTATGTTCTTCTTCTTCTTTGATGGCGCTACAGTTCGGGGTGAACCAGGGCCTCAACCAACAAGCCTCTCCAGCCGGCCCGATCTTTGGGCAGCCGCTTCCAGTGCCGCACACCCAGTTGATTGAAGTCCCTTTCCACCTGTGCGCGCCACCTCTGCTGCGTCGTCCCCCGGGGTTGGAGTCGAAGACTCTTCGGGTCGGAGCGTTGATGTCCATTCGCTGTAGATGGCCCAGCCATCTTAGACGTTGGATCGGAAGACGTCTAACTAGGCCGATGTCGCTGTACAGCCCGTACAGTTCCTGGTTGAATCTCCTCCTCCACTCTCCGTTTAAATAAACGGGACCAAAGATTGCACGCAGATCCTCTCGAAACGCCCAAGAGCCTCTTCATCCGCTTTTGATAACGTCCAAGCCTTGGCGCCGTAGAGGAAGACCGGGATGATTAAGGTTTTGTAGAGGGATACCTTAGTTTTTCGAGAGAAGGCTCTACTACTCAATTGCCTCTCGAGCCCGAAGAAGCAGCGGTTGGCAAGAGTTATTCTGCGTCTTATCTCAGCGTTGGTGTCGTTGCTGCTTGTCACTGTCGAGTCCAGGTAGACGAAGTCCTTGACTACTTCAAAAATATAGCTGCCGAAGGTGACGTTCTGACCAAGACGTCGGTGTTGTGCGTCTTTCTTGGATGACAGCACATATTTGGTCTTGTCCCCATTTACCCTTAGACCCACTTTAGCCGCTTCTGCTTCAATGCTTGCGAACGCCTCATTGACATCTCGCTATGTCCGTCCAATAACGTCAATGTCATCTGCGTAGGCAAGCAATTGTGCTCCTTCTTTTTCCTTCTCAGAAGCGCATGCTCCTCCCTCCTTTCCTGTTCATAGAACTCGCGGGCAGCCCTCGTCCGTCGATGCAATGTGGCCATGTATGCATTCTGTTTCTCTACATGGGCCTGTCTGCACTCATCATGAAACAAGGGGTTTCTCGCCGATGGTGGCTCGAAACCGAGTACATCTGAGGCGGCCTCTCTAATGGCGTTTTGACAATGACTCCATTGCTGTTCTATGGTTTCTGCAGATTGCATCAGGACTTGAGAGAGCTTGACGGAGACTTGATCGGCGAAGTTAATGGCGGTCTCCTGCGATTGCAGCTTTCCGACGTTAAATTTTGGTGTTTTTACTCGACTGCGGTCAATACAAGAGGTACGATCTACTTCAAGTCAAGACAATTGTTTGCCTACGCAGATGACATTGACGATATTGGACGAACAAAGCGAGACGTCAATGAGGCGTTCGCAAGCATTGAAGCAGAAGCGGCTAGAGTGGGTCTAAGGGTAAATGGGGACAAGACCAAATATATGCTGTCATCCAAGAAAGATGCGCAACACCGACGTCTTGGTCAGAACGTCACCTTCGGAAGCTATATTTTTGAAGTAGTCAAGGACTTCGTCTACCTTGGCTCGATAGTGACAAGCAGCCCCGACACCAGCGCTGAGATAAAACGCAGAATAACTCTTGCCAACCGCTGCTTCTTCGGGCTCAAGAGGCAATTGAGTAGTAGAGCCCTTTCTCGAAAAACGAAGGTTTCCCTCTACAAAACCTTAATCATCCCGGTCCTCCTCTGCGGCGCTAAGGCTTGGACGTTATCAAAAGCGGATGAAGAGGCTCTTGGGCGTTTCGAGAGGATCTGCGTGCAATCTTTGGTCCCGTTTATGTAAACGGAGAGTGGAGGAGGAGATTCAACCAGGAACTGTACGGGCTGTACAGCGACGTCGGCCTAGTTAGACGTCTTCGGATCCAACGTCTAAGATGGCTGGGCCATGTAGAGCGAATGGACATCAACGCTCCGACCCGAAGAATCTTCGACTCCAACCCCGGGGGACGACGCCGCAGAGGTGGCGCGCACAGGTGGAAAGGGACCTCAACAAACTGGGTGTGCGGCACTGGAAGCGGCTGGCCAAAGATCGTGCCGGCTGGAGAGGCTTGTTGGTTGAGGCCCTGGTTCACCCCGAACTGTAGCGCCATCAAAGTAAGTAAGTAAGTACTCGACTCAGTTGATTTCGAGAAATTCGCATACGTACCTTGGCTGCAACAAGGTAATGATCCGAGTCTATGTTGGCTCCTCGAAAGGTTCGGACATCTAGGATGCTGGAGGAGTGTCCACCAGGTTCCCTTATGGATGTTGTGGTGTAGGAATCGTGTACTTGCTACTACCAGATTAAGTCCCGCCATAAAGTCCACTAGCCTTAGTCCGTTTTCTGACGTGGTGTTGTGTAGGCTGTGCTTTCCAATGACCCTTTCAAAGATAGCGTCTTTATGTCGTTCATCTTTCTCCTCTGTGGGGGCGTGGACACATAATGAACTTATATTGCCGAGACTGGTCTTGATGCGGATAGCTATGAGGCGTTCGCTTACACACTGGAAGCTTAAGACTTTTTTCCTGAGTCTGCCTCGAACAACAAATCCGCATCCGAATAAGCGTTGTTTATTTTCTCTGTAGCAGTTTCCGTAGTATATATCACAGTTTTTCATCCGCTTTTTGCCTGGCCCATCCCATCGCACTTCTTGGAGCGCGGTAATGTCTGCCTTATAGCAGTCCAAAGAGTTGGACGGCAGTTGTTCGGCTGCACCTAGTCTGTTGAGGGACCAAACGTTCCAGGTGCAGATCCGAAATTCGTTTCCTTTTTGACGTTTGCGTAATCCGTCCGTCATGTAATCCGTCCGTATCTGAGGCTATTGGTTGTTTCTGAACAAGATTTGTTTTACGCGATAGGGATGTTAACCCTAAGCGCAACCCCAACCTGGAAGGCCAAGTTCCTCATTCCCCAGGAACAAGGGTCGGGTCGCTGCACACATTGGTTCACTATCTGGTGGGTGCGAGTATAGCTATCCAGGGGAGGCCACGCAAAGGCTGTGAGTCAACTTGGATTGAGCAGGGACAGAGATCGAAGCTGGCGTTTGCCAAGTTAAACGCGATCAACTTCTTTGCTCTGTTTGCTCGCTCCCTTCTCCCCCCAGAGATTAGTGATTAAAAATCTCCATCGTCGTCAAAGCTGTGTGAGCGGTTATTCCGTCCTGCTGAAATCAGTAAAGGGTCGTCCTGCATTTCACGTCTACTTTCCGTTGCTATTAAGTAGAAACGAACATCCTTGTCCATTACAAGGTTTCTTATTTGACAGTCAGCCAGCAGGAACTGGTGACCAGTTTTCACTTTATAAGGGAACATCTTCAAGTCTGTCAGCAAAATTTGATGCAACAAATGTCTGCTGATGCTGCTGTAGACGCTCTTGTCTACAGCAATGATATTCTCAGCTTGAAAACCAGACGATATTTGCCTAGTGAGGCTGTGCATTTTGGTATACCTTTGGCATTTAGAATAGCTTTCTTAGCCAAGTCGCAAGAGCAGGATGTAATGCGACTGTTGCCTTCATCCCGATATTATTCTTTTCCTATAGTACAAAAGCGAAACAATAATTGTACGAGTATTTAAGATGCCAAGACCGCTATTTGCAAAATATGGGGATACCGAGCCAGTAAACAAAAAATCCGGAAAAGCTGAAAAGGGTTAGGTGTCTAGCGCAAGCATGCATACCATTTTGCGGAATAAGCTACAGAATAGGTCCAGTCTTTCAGAATAGAAAAGGTTCAGGGCCTTATTATTGCTCAGAAAGCAGAATGACTCCAAAGATTGAAGGCGTTGGAGCTTGGAGTTTGTTCGTCGTGGCTCAGTGAATAATACACTGATGAGAAAGTGTTCGCTGTGCAGAAAATCGTAAACAATAAGAACGATCGAGCTTGGCCTGCCATGAGTTTGGATCATTTGAGGGTATCGTATGGGGTATCACCCATGATGGTTTGAGCCGGTGTAACCGGGACTGAACGAATTCCGTTCTTGTTTGAGTTGGCAGGAATGAAGATTAACGCCAACGTTTATCAGAAAGTGGTCTTGGAAGGTTGTGTCAAACCATTGCCGCCAAAGCGTTTTAAAAAAAGAGGTAGCTCCAGTGGGACTCTGTACCCAGTAACAAAATCAGAACAACAAGACTTCGAAAGATATATTCCTGACTTCATTTCACCGGCAGGTTGGCCCTAGTTATCACCTGACTTTTAACTCGACGGACTTCGCTTTAAGGGGAATTTAAGAGAGCAAGCTTAGTAACAGAAAGTACGAAAGCGTTGAAACAGTAAAACCTGCACTAGGCCACGAATAAAACAAAATGCCACGCGCTCGCCGACGTATTATTCCACGAGAGAAAGTCAATGCGTTATCATGTGCTTAACACAAGAAAGTTGGAGCTGCCTCTCTTCCTAAGAAGACGGAGGACACCTGTAGAGGATGAGATCATTGCTTCCATTTTATTTAAATAGCTCACCCATTAGCACAGGATATGCTATTACTTTCTTAGCTCTAACCCATGGAAACCCCATGGTATTCACTCGGTATTCCTTGGGTGGTTTGGTTAGTTGGTTAGGTGGGTTCCCTTCACAAAGCGGTGGGGATTACTTAGACCAGAATAGGTCCATTGTGTTAACACTCAAGTCGGCTTGGTCACCTGAAGACGTTTTGTGTTTTGAATAAAATTCCATTTCGGATAGATTGGCTAGTTCATCAAAGAAATATTCTCCCAGAAATCATCTTCTTGAGGAGGCTAGGAAACGGCAGTTGCATAGGAGATGGGGTGAAGATCTTGCTCTTCCTCATCATTACATCTACTGCAATAGTCATTACATGTATGGTAGTCCTAATCTAGCGGCATTTTTCCCTAAAGCGCAGTGTCCTGTCAGGACTCCAATTATGCTACTTATGCAGTTCCTGCGTACTTTTATCAGGCTAGTGGTTCTACGTTGACAGCATTTGGGCCTGATCTGTCTCGCGTAGTTGCATGTATCAAGGCTACGCCAAGTCTCGTTGGTATGTAGTAGTGTCTGTTTCGGGATCTTATATTTGAGCGTTTCCATTGGTTGATGGGTATTCCCCTTAAAAAGTCGAGATCTCCAGTGTGGTGCCTATTCTGGCTAGTTCGTCTGCTTGACAGTTACCTGGTATATCCTGGTATACCAGCACAACATAACAGTGCAGCTGGTCGATAAAACATTCAGAGAATTGCGGCAGCGCCTGATCAATTTCCATTTTATTATTGGCTATTCGAGTGCTTTTATCGCCGCATGGCGGTCTGTATAGATGACAATTGTCACTGTAGTCCATCGATCTCAGTGACAACCAGTCGATGACCTCGCAAGTTGCCGTTTATTCAGCTTTGAATACAATACAGTGGTTCGGTAGTGTAAAGGATTGACCGATTTGCAGGGTCAGTGCATAAACACCGGTACCCACCCGTCCGTGTATACTTCGGGTACAGTGACTTTGTTTTGAAATTCATTCCCGTCCCATTGTCTTTGGTTGGGAATCGTTGTTTTACATAGAATCTTGAAGTTCAGGATCGGGGTTAAATAGTCCGTGACTTTGCTGAAATCACTGTTTGTTCGGAGAACTTCCAATAAGCTGATTCCTTAAGTCGCAACCATCAAGGGGATTAGGTGAAGCATAAATTCGAGGGCGCCAGTTAGGGTTGTTCGCAGTGCCCCGGTTAAAGCGATGCATGCCAATCTTTGTATTCTACTTAGAAGATTGACATAGTTTGATCTGCACAGTGCCGTCCACCAGACTAAGTAGCCGTACGTTAGTATAGGCCTAACAACCTCGGTATACAACCAGGGCGTGATATGGGGTTGATACCCCATATGATGCCCAAGGCCTTTCTTCCAGGTATATAGCGTAGTTGTTGCTTTTTCCATACGTTTTTTCACATCGAATTTCCATTTAGGCTTCCTGTCGAGTATCACCTCAAGGTATTTGGCGTGATCTGTGAATCTAAGGTAAGCTCAATTGAGTTTTGGAGGAGAGATTTAAAGTAACCGCCGTTTCCTTTTGAATAAGACTAGCCCAGTTTTGAATGGATTTATTCCAAGCCCCAGTTCTCTGCCCATTTGGTAAGTTTGCTTAGGTCTGTTTCCATCAAATCTCAGATTGTTCGGATGTACATCCCATTAACTACTAGTGCAATATTGCCTACATTTGCACCCGCTGGGCTCCAGGGACAACTAATGCCCTTAATTGCGGCGATAGTACTCCTCCCTGTGGTGTGCCACGTTTAACTGCCCTTTTTGTGTGATTCAACCTACTAGAGAGCATTTGTTTGATCCAAAGTACCAGCTTGCTCCAGCTTGCTTAATGCGTTACTGATGGCTAGTGACTTAATGTTGTTGAAAGCCCCTTCAATATCAAGAAAGACAATCTTTGTTGGCGATTGATTTCTCAATGATTTCAACTATAGTGTATAGAGCTGTATCTACTGGTTTCCCATTACAATAAGCATGCTGCGATGTCGAAAGCATTTTTTTTTTGTTAAGGGTTTCGTAGTCTCTCCAGTGTCTTAAGAAGAAAGGAAGAGAGACTGATAGGTCGGTAGTCTTTGTCGGTATTCCTTTCTCATACATATTTACAAAGAATCTCCTGTCTACTTGAGAAAAAGATACTTAAATGTCTAAAGCGTCGCTTAACCAGATTCTCATCATCCTATGTCCATACTCTCTAACCTCTTGCTTCTTTTACATAAGCCTCTATTTCCTATTAACACCTATCATTTTCTTCCCAGTGATGACCTTCAAACCACAGGTAGTGACAACTGCACCTTCAACAAGGACCAAAAAGCACTCGGAAAAGGCAACTTTTCGAAAATACCCAACGGTGTTAATGGCGTCGAAGATCGTATGTCCGTCGTTTGGGAGAAAGGTGTCCATGCCGGTCTCTTCGATCCGTGTCGCTTCGTTGCCGTTACCAGTACTAATGCCGCTCGTATCTTTAATTTATATCCACAAAAAGGACGTATCGCAGCCGGCTCTGATGCCGACATAGTCATTTGGGATCCCAATCGAACACGGCAAATATCCAAAGACACCCATCATCATGCTTGCGATTTTAATATCTTCGAAGGCATGGTCTGTCACGGAGTTCCCGATGTCGTCATTGTTCGTGGACGAATTTGCGTTGAGAACGACACCGTCCGTGTGGCCGAGGGCTATGGTAAGTTCATTCCAGCTGAAGTGCGGCCAGCATATGTATATGATATCCTCGAGGGTAAGACAAACCTCGAGGGAAATGAGCACGACGAAGAGCTGGTCAACGGATCTAAGAAGTTAAGTCTGAATGATGCTCTGGAAATTGAAATTCCATACCAAGAACCATTGGCTCGTAGTCTAACTGGCAATTTGGGTATGCCTGCTGAAGGTTCGCTGGCTAGCACCCCATCTGGTCGGGGTCATCGTCCCGATGGACAGAGAAATTTACAGGAGTCCACATTCTCCATTAGTGGTTGGTACTATTTAACAAACTATAATACCTATTCACCAAACGACCTCATCTTATTCGGTTTCGTTGTTATCTTTACAGAGGAATTAGACCAGGGCGGCCAGAGATCCTGCATCAAAGTACGAAATCCACCAGGTGGCAAGTCATCTGGCTTTTGGTAAATGCCAGACCCTAACGCACCGCACAACGTAGCAGCGTAGAAGCTTAAAATTCGTAATCAATAAATCCAAATCTAATTCTATAATTACTAATTAACTTAACGCATTAAACAAATTATTTAGAAATGTAATAAACCAAATGCAACTTTTTCATATTTATAAAAAAAGAAAAACAAAAAAACCATTGAATACCAAAATCCTCAATACCTGCGCAACATGAAAGCATCGCATTCTCACGGATGCATGTATGTCAGTCTATATACCAGGGATGGCGAACCTATGTCCCATGGGTCAGACACCAAATTTTTAACTGACCCACGATTGCTAAGCAACCATTTAGATGTTTTAATTCATGTCTGTTGTTCTCGATAGTTATGCTAGAGTTAAAACCAGTAGAATCGGTAACGTATCAGCGAAACTAAAGATTCTTAGAACCCACCGTTCTCAGATACAAGTTCCAAGCCAAATCAAGCTGAATAGTTTGATGAATCATACAACGGACACAAGCTGATTGATCTTGCTACGGGGCGAAATCTCCTTCTAGAAAGTACACGCTTACCGCACTTCGATATACACAAAGGCACCTGGCGGTCGCCAGATCAATCAATTACTAACCAGATTGATCACATCGCGATCCACGTCAGACACTCCTCCATTTCCTCCCATTCTTGATGTTCGAACTTTCCGAGGAGCTAACAACGACTAGGAACACTATCTTGTATTAGCCAAGATGCGCCTACGCAGCGGAGTAGAGTAAGAATACAAAGTTATGACGTCGGAAAGTTGCTATCGCCACAAACCGCTCGTGCTTTTACCGATCACGTCTCTCAATACACCTTAACCCTCCACGCTGTCAATAGAACAACAATGGACCCTGTGCAAACAAGCCCTGAAAAGCACTCCATCAGAGGTTTTGAGGCTTTAAGGCTCCGCCACGAAGAAACACCTGGTTCGATGAATAGTGCAGGAGGATTCACACAGCGAAGCAGGATGCATATAATCCCTCGCTCCATAGAAGAACAAGAGCAGCTCGTGAGCTCTACGAGTTAAAAAAAAAGGGAGGAGCATAAGCTTCTCAGAAGAAGAAAGAGCGTGAGAAGGCCGCGATTGAGAATTTGGAGAGGTGTTACTACAGGCGTGACATTCAAAAGTGTTATCAACAGATAAAGCAAACATGCCAAGGTTATAAAGCCATAACGGAAGCCTGCAGGGATAAGGACGGACACTTAGTAGTAGAATCGCAGTCTATGCTGAGAATATGGAAAAACCACTTCTGCAGACTGTACAACGGCGAGGTTAGTCAATATACCGCTGTCAGGCAGAATGATCCATCTTTCAACGACTAAGACCGCAAGAAATTCCGTCCCCCTGACCTCGACGAGATTAAGATCGCCATATCGAAACTCAAGTCGAATAAAGCTGCTAGCGCAGACGGACTGCCTGCAGAGTTCTTCAAGGCATGTGGAGATGACCTGATTAGGAGCATGCACCAGCTCATCTGTAAAATGTGGTCAGAGGAAAGCATGCCCGAGGAATGGAGTCTCAGCATGGTATGCCCGATTTACAAGAAAGGATACCCTTTTGACTGCGCCAACTACAGAGGAAACGCCTGAGGCCTTTAATAAACGCCTGAGGCCTTTAATAAATAATATGGGAAGTCCACCATCGACCAAATCTTCACACAACGGGAGATACTGAAAAAACCCATGAATTTCAAGTCGACACCCACCACCTATTTGTCGACTTCAAAGCCACGTACGACAGCGTAATTAGAGACGAGCGATCGCCGCTCCATCCGAATCGGTGAACACCTTACCGATAGTTTTGATGTCAAAAAAGGATTTAGGCAAAAAATGCTAACTGAGCATTCTGAGCCCTTTGGTGCAAATGAGTGTTAGGGACCCACGAGTTAGTAATGAAAAAATATTAACAAAATTTGACCCACGTCTTAAAAAGGTTCGCAGTCCCTGCTATATACTATTTATTTATGTGAAATATGTATACAGTCTTATGTAAACCAAATATGTATTTCGATTGTTTCACTTTAATTTCGGTTTTGAACTACAAGGATATGAAAGTTAAACAAGAGAACCCTTAGGCATATAGGAGAATTTGTAAGTCGTTTTGTGACGTATTTATTTAAATAAAGTAAAAACAATTACCGTTGTACGCTATCGTGTTTTTAATTATAAAACATTTAAACAACAGGGAACCCTTGTTGTTGTTTTTTTTCTGTAAGCTTCTGTAATGTCGGTCTAGCAAACCGTAGCCGGAAAACCCCACAATTGCTCAGGAACAGCCACAAACCTCGTATATAATGGAACGGATTGATATTGATGACTCTTGCAAAAAACGAAAGAAGGACAATGGCCTTCGGCTCAGTACGTGGAATGTTAGGACCACGCACAGCCGAACAACTTGCGGACGCCCTACACCACTATAAAGCGGACTTAACCGCCATCTATGGGAGAAGGGAGCGAACAAACAGAGCAAAGAAGTTGATTGCGTTTAACTTGGCAAACGCCAGCTTCGATCTCTGTCCCTGCTCAATCCAAGTTGACACACAGCCTCCGCGTGGCCTCCCCTGGATAGCTATACTGGCACCCGCCAGGTAGTGAACCAATGTGTTCCTGGGGAAAGAGGAACCTGGCCCTCCAGGTGGGGGGTTGCGCTTAGGGCTAACATCCCTATCGCTTAAAACAAAAATTTTGTTCAGAGACAACCAATAGCCTCGGATACGGACGGATTACATGTTGACGACCCCCGCAAACGTCAAAAAGGAAACGAATTCCGGATCTGTACTTAGAACGTTAGGTCCCTGACCAGTCCAGGTGCAGCCGGACAACTGGTCAACTCTTTGGACTTTTATAAGGCAGACATTACCGCGCTCCAAGAATTGCGATGGGATGGGCCAGGCAAAAAGCGGATGAAAAACTGTGATATATACTACGGAAACTGCTACAGAGACAATAAACAACGCTTATTCGGATGCGGATTTGTTGTTCGAGGCAGACTCAGGAAAAAAGTCTTAAGCTTCCAGTGTGTAAGCGAACGCCTCATAGCTATCCGCATCAAGGCTAAATTGTTTATCATCAGCCTGATCTGCGTCCATGCCCCAACGGAAGACAAGAATGACTCCACCAAAAATGAGTTCTACGATCTCCTAGGCAGAACATATGCCCAATGTCCCAGCTATGACATCAAAATTTTACTGCTACTTCTTAGTGGGCGCTACATTTCGGGGTGAACCTGGGCCTCAACCAACATGCCCCTCCATCTAGCACGATCTTTCGCTAGCTTTTTCCATTGTCGCACACCCAGTTGACTGAGGTCCCCTTCCACCTGTGTGCGCCATCTTAAGTGCGGTCGTCCTCTGCTTCTTCGTCCCTCGGGGTTGGATTCAAAGACTCTCCGGGCTGGAGCTGTGGTGTCCATTCGCTCTACATGGCCCAGCCATCTTAGGCGTTGAATCCGTGGACGCCTGACTAGGCTCATGTCGCTGTACAGCCCGTAAAGCTCGTGGTTGAATCTTTTCCTCCATCCCCCGTCTACGTTTATAGGCCCAAAAATCACGCGCAAAATCTTTCTCTCGAACCGACCAAGGGCCTCCTCATCCGCTTTTGATAGTGTCCATGCTTCTGCGCCGTATAACAGGACCAAGATGATAAGGGTCTTATATAGAGTCAACTTTGTCGTTCGGGAGAGGGCTCTATTACTCAGTTGCCTCCTGAGCCCAAAGAAACAGCGATTGGCAAGAGTGATTCTGCGTTTGATTTCGGAACTGATGTTGTTTTTTCGGGTCACTGCGCAGCCAAGGTAGACGAAGTCCTTAACTACCTCGAACTTATAACTGCCAATACGAACGTTCTGGCCAAGACGTCGGTGGTGAGCGTCCTTTTTTGATGACAGCATATATTTAGTTTTGCCCTCGTTTACCGCCAGACCAGCTTCCGCCGCCTCGAACTCAATACTCGCAAACGCCTCATTGACATCTCGCTGTGATCTACCTATTATGTCAATATCGTCGGCGTATGCAAGGAGTTGCGAGGATTGGAAATAGATTGTGCCTCTTGTATTGGCCAGTGATTTTTGCACAATCATTTCCAATATGACGTTGAAGAAATCACACGCCAGTGCATCGACCTGCCTAAATTTTTTTTTGAAATCAAAACTATCGGTAAGGTGTTCACCGAATCGGATGGAGCAGCGAGCACTCTCCAAAGTCATCCTGCATAGTCTGACGAGTTTAGCAGGTATGTCAAAGGTAGACATAGCGTTGTATAGCTCGTCTCTAATTGAAGTCGACAAATAGCATTCCTCGGGTATGCTTTCCTCTAACCATATCTTACGGATGAGCTGGTGCATGCTCCCAACCAGGTCATCCCCAGCTGTCTTGAAGAGGTCAGCAGACAGTCCGTCTGCGCCAGCAGCTTTATTCGACGTGAGCTTCGATATGGCAATCGTCACTTCGTCGAGGTCAGGGGGACAGAAATCTCTGCGGTCTCCATCGATTAGAAATAGATCATTCTGCCTGACAGCGGTATATTGACTAACATCGCCATTATACAGTCTGTAGAAGTGGTTTTTCCATATTCTCAGCATCGACTGTGGTTCTACTACTAGGTGTCGGTTCTCATCCCTGCAGGCTTCCGTTCTGGCTTTATAACCTTGGCATGTTCGCTTTATCTGTTGATAAAACTTTCGAACGTCACACCTGCAGTAACACCTCTCCAAATCCTCAATCGTGCGCTTCTCGTGCTCTTTCTTCTTTCTTCTAAGAAGCTTATGCTCCTCCCTTCTCTTTAACTCGTAGAGCTCACGAGCTGCTCTAATTCTTTTATGCAGCGAGGCCTTATATGCATCCTGCTTCGCTGTATGAATCCTTCTGCACTCGTCATCGAACCAGGTGTTTCTTCGTTGTGAAGCCTTGAAACCCAAAACTTCGGATGCAGAGCTTTTTAGGGATTGTTTGCGATGGCTCCACTGCTGTTCTATTGATAGTGTGGAGGATTCAGGTGTTTTGGAGAGCTTAAGGGAGACGCGATCGGTAAAAGCACGATCGGTTTCTGGCGATAGTAGCTTTCCAACTTAAATTTTTTGTAGTTTTATTCTACTCCCCTACATTCGTGATACCCGTAGGCCCGTCTTGGCTACTAAGATATAGTGGTCCGAGTGTACATACATAAGCGCGTGCTTCATCACAATTCGCACCATGGTTAAATTCGGCAGCATTAGCCTGATTTGCGCTCACGCTCCGACAGAGTTGAAGGATGACAATAGCAAGGATGACTTCTAAGATCTTCTAGAAAGGACATACGATCAATGCCTCAGTTATGACACCAAGATCGTTCTAGGAGACTTTAATGCACAACTGGTAAAGGAGAAAGTCTTTGCCAGAGTCATCGGAAACACAGTCTGCACGACAACACATCCGGAAACTGACTAAGACTGGTGGAATTCGCCTCGGTGCCGATAAGAGACCTGGCGGTCCCCTGATCAATCCACCGCTATCCAGACTGATCACATTGCGAGCGACGTCAGATACTCCTTCAGTATTCTCGATGTTCAAACCTTCCGTGGACTCGGATTATTTCCTTGTTGGAGCCACAGTAAGAACTCGGATATCGAGAGAAGGACGGATTCGAGAAAGCACACCACAGTTTGACGTCGGAAGGCTACAATCGCAACAGATTGAATTGCGCCGACGGAGCCTCCCAGAAACTCTCTGAAAGTTAGACGCCGGCTGCACTAACAATCGGAGAAGAATGGAAGCGCCGTCAAGTAGCCATCAAGAAGCTGCCACTGATATGGCAACAAACAGGAGGCCTACAAGGCAATGCTGCATCATACGACGAGAGCTGTTCGTAAGCTACAATAGAAAGGAAGGGAAGAGAGCCGGCTCCTCAGGAAGAAAAAAAAAAGAGCATGAGAAGCGTGCGGTCCGAAGTGTCCACCATGGTTCTATATAGCTAGCTTATGATACTAACCATATTACCCCCGGCGTCTCAGCATTGTTTGCCCGGTCCATAAGGAAGGAGACCCCTATGACTGCGCCAATTACAGAGGGGTAAGTCTCCTGAACATTGCGTACAAGACCCCTGATTGTTCGTGGACAATCTGATAGGTTCCTACCAGTGTGGTTTCAGGTCAGAAAAATCTACGATAGACCAACTATTAACACTACCCCAGAACTTGGAGAAGGCCCATGAATTCCAGGTTAACACGCACCATCTTTTTGTCGACTTTAAAGCCGCATATGACAGTGTTTATAGAGACGAGCTATACAGAGCCATGTCATGTTTTAACATTCCTGCCAAACTCGTCAGACCGTGCATATGATGACTATGGAGAATTCTCGCTGCTCCATTAAAGTCGAAGGTGAACTAACCGAGACCTTCGATGTTAAAAAAGGTTTTAGACAGGGTGACGCACTGTCATGTGATTTCTTTAACATCAAAGAGGTACGGCCCCGGCCTGAAGAGTCTTCGACACCAACCCCGAGGGACGACGCAGCAGAGGACGACCGCATCTAAGGTGGCGCGCACAGATAGAAAGGGACCTCAACCAACTGGGCGTGCGCCACTGGAAGCGGCTGGCTAAAGATCGTGCGGGCTGGAGAGGCTTGTTGGTTGAGGCCCTGGTTCACCCCGAACCGTAGCGCCATCTAAGTAAGTAAGTAAGTCCCTGAGAACCTGAGGACCGATGATACCTTCGGCGTAAATAAAGTGCCATGACCGTTTAGAAGGAAGTGGGCCTCGTCACTCATGGCTCATTTCAGCTGAGAGTCATCCATCACATCTTTCAGAATCGAGAGAGCTTATGCGCAGCTTAGACATAATTGGTGGCTTACCAATGTTAGTTGATGGGCTATCTGCACATTCATCTATCGCTAATTGCGTGACATATAGTCTGATTAACGTCAACATGTCATCCGTGACACCTTTAGCCACAGGGGCGATATTCCCATCGGAACAAGCCCTTCCAGGTGGTCCGGAGCTGACGAATAATTGGAGGTACTTATACTAGTATCTTTTTTGAGGAACGGTGAGACCACGCCAAGATCACTCAAGAAAGCCAATACAATCAATCAATGGCAGACATTTTATCCCGTAAGAGAAACACTATAGGACATGCTCTACACTTTATTTGCTCTAATCCTCGTATTCGCTTAATTTAATCAAGAGAACTCTTAGCTTACGAGCCTCCAGACCAATAGTCAAGGGCTTCTCTGGTACATCCTCTCCCGCTGTATAGATATTCGCCGGTAACAACAGTCCATGCACTGAGAAGAAAAAAAACACTTTAATCTAATCCTTTCAATACCGTCATCTCTTTACCTTCACAGGACTTGAGGAAGTTGAGAATTTCCTGCACGGCTGGATACTTCAAAATAATCACTTGCTTAGCCATTCCGGTTAGGAGGCCCAAGATACATCGCTTGGCATGCAACCAAGTGTCAGGGAACAATCGAGGGCCTGAACCTCCATCGAGGGCGTGAGCAATGCGTGATACACCAAACTCATAGTTAGACTTGGCGCAGTACAAGGTGCTATAAAAGAAACCTTCATGAGATGGAAAAATTGATGTAAAGCTCGGGGGTTTACCCAACAACTAGATTGACGATACAGAGATGATGGTACTTCTTTCCCATATTCTCCTTTTGTTCTTCCGCCTTTTCTACCTTGCGCATAAGCTCCTCGGCTTCGTCGTTTTGAAAGGTCATGATGTAGGATGCGCATAGGTTCGCCAATACCGCCGCAGGAACTGTCATAATCTATAAAGGCACAATGACATGAATAGGGGTGTTTGGACTAACAGAGTGTACATATATCAGTTACATCCTCTGAGTGACGGACTATCGGCTCGTAAAAAGCCGCTGCCTCCTTGTACTTGTCGCCTTGCATGAAGAGCACATGACCAGCGTTCAAACGCCAAACTGGATTCTCCGAACAGAACTCAGCACTAGAACGGAACTCACGCTCAGCCCCGACAAAATCGTCATCTCGCCACGATAACCAAGCCCTGGACAGAACCACGGGAAGATAGCTAAAGAAAATATTGGAACTCATCAGTATTACTTCTACGAGCATGTCACATACTTACTATTCCAATGCTCCCTCGTAGTCCTTCAAAGCTTGACGAAGTGCATTTTGATCTGTAGTCGTTCGAACTTCTTGAACCTTCGCGGCCAAGCCTCTCAATTTTCCAGCCAGACTCGACGCCAAAGTGCCCAATTTCTTTTCAGAAAGTTCCGTTGACGTCTGAGCAGTGATGAGGGCATCCAAGAGCTCATAGAGATACTGCGACAAATACTTGTAGGTCAAGTCCGTATGCTCAGCTAGAATGTCTGCAGCAGTATCATACATTTCATGTTTGCAACAGAGTAGGAGAATGTTTGCAAATGTTTCCTTAGGACATGCAGGTGGTCCTAGCTCCAAGAGGAATGCAAGTTTCCTCAAGCCAGCTACCGGTCCGCTGGGATCGGTCAGCGCCATGTTATGCAAAGTAACCGGATCCAGTTCGCTCTCGGACCTGGGTGGAAGGTCTAGCAGGGCCTCCCGTGCTGCTTCTATATTCCCATTCTGATACTCAATTGCGGCCTTTAAATTAAGAGCCTGCGTAATGCCTGACAAAGCCATAGTTATTGGGTTCCCAACGCTGCGAGCATTTCCGTCGGTCTCCATTTGAGCGCCAATTCCTAACTCCGGATGGTTCCTAATACCGCGCTCGACAATTTCAGCTAGAACGATAGAAAACGTGAGAAAGTCTGAGATAAACCAAACGAAATTGAGTAGATTACCAGTGTAGTCTAGTGCCTGGGCTTTCTCCTTCTTACGAAAGTGGCAAAGCGCCAAGTTGTACGCGATAAGGGGATTAAATCCGCCAATCTGCAAGGCGGAATTGAACCTCTGCACTCCGTTCTCGTACTGGTCTGCCTGATAGAGCAAACAACCTTCGTCGTTCAGAGTTTCGGCTTTTCCGCTTAACCGTTGATTTAATATACCCTGAGCTCCAGCAAAGTCCTCGCTTGAGTATAAAATTGCACTCTGCAGCTGAAGAATCTGTTCTTTGAGCTCCTCGTTATCGATTATTTGCTTGAGGACCTTCAATGCTTCCGGGAATATACCGGCTTGATACAAGGACTGTGCGCAGTAGAACTTGTACTTTGGCTCCTTGGGAACTAATTCGCACAATTGTTCATAGCATGTTGCCGCTTCCTCGTATTTCTGGGAATGATAATAGCAGTAGCCTAAGGTGGAAAGCCCAGCTCTTGTGGTAGATGCTTCGCCGAAGTTTATTACGCATTCAATCACGTCCTCATAGCGCTTATCCTTTATCTAATAAGGAGAAAGTATGTGAGACCTATGAAATGGAAAGACAAAGGCTTACCAAATTATAGATAGTCCTGGTGACATGACCTTCGCGGAGGATTATGCCCTGGTGCAACATTTTGATCAAAGACTTCTTGCAGATTCAGTACAACCGACCGAATAAGTTTTTCTTTTTGATAGAATTCCATTGTTGTGGTTGTTCCCGGACACTCGGTTGCCAGGAAACTATTCATGCGCACAAGGATGTAAACAAACAACTGTTGCCTGTCCACCACCCTTGGTTACTATGGATACGAGTACACTCGATTTGAGTCACCCGGTTGCGTAGTTGAGAGAAATTTTCAAGACCAGCGGTTGTATTGAGTGGGCAGGTTGTGAATCGAGTTATTTCGGATGTTCCATAAAACCATTTTTCTCGGCTTTTACTGTCTGCTGTAAAGAGAGATCCTTCAATAGACCTTGTACGGTCAAACATACCTTTCAAAAAGTCTTCGAATGAGATGGGCAAACACGGAGTTGAAAAGCTAATCGGAAGCAAGTTATTCAAATCAGACTTAGGAAAGGGATTTTGAACTTTCGCTAAGTAAACAAACGTCTCACTACAATTCAAGCCAAGGCTAAATACAACAAAGGTTCTATGATCTCACAAGGGAAACGGATGACAAAAATGAAACTCGAGCGGAACCCGCAAGGTTTCAGACGGACTATAGCAGCCCATATGTCTTCAAACAATTTTCTAAACGATTAAAAGGAAAGTCGTGGACTCCTGCAAACCTCAGGGTGTATACGCTTTGTCAACCAACGGTTTGGACAGTTCCTTTACCAGCGACAATAGATTTCAGAGACTCAGTCGTTGATAAAGGACATGACCGTGAACGTGGGCAAATCTAAAGCAGGTTTTGATCCTGAAACCCCTGAGCCCATTCTAGCGAGCTCATTTCCTAAGATTCCGACGTAAGCCTGGACCCAAACAAGACTCAGTTTTCCACCCTTCCACCTGTGCTCCAAAACGTAGTGAGTAACCATTGAAAGTACGAATATATCTGCAGACACGTATTTACTTACTTATCAGGCCAGCAATCCATGGAGGATCTGAGCCTGAGCTATAGCTGCCTTCCATCCTTGACGGTCCCGGGCACGCTGCTTCCAGTTGTCAAGACTAAGATGTCTTACATCCACGATTACTTGGTCTTTATACCGGAGGTTCGGTCTTCCCCTTCTTCTCGAACCAGGAGGCTCTGAGTCGAAGACCCTCTTAGCTGGAGCGTTGATGTCCATGCGCTCGATGTGGCCGAGCCAGTGTAGTCGACGGATCCTTGCCTTCCGGACTACATCCACATCTTGGTACAGCTCATAGAGTTCGCGGTTGTGTATTCTTCTCCATTCACCTTGCTCACAGACGGGACCAAATATCCGGCGCAGAATTTTTCTTTCGAAAGAACCAAAAATCAGCCCCGCTGTCCTGCGTATTGTCCAGCTTTCGGCTCGTACAGCAAGACTGGCAGAATGAGCGTTTTGTAAAGCCTAACTTTGGTCTTATGAGTTAGGAGTTTTGACCCCAGTTGTTTGGACAAGCCGCAAGTAGCAACGGTTGCCAAGGGCGATTCTATGCCGGATCTCCACTGTTTGCTCCGAGGAAGAAAAACTCCTTAACTACCTCGAAACTACCTAGCTGTCAATTGTTATATTTTGTCCAAGGTAGTGAGCGACGGATTGGTTTTTGCTTGACAGCATATACTTCGTCTTGTCCTTATTGACCTTAAGACCAACTCGTTTCGCCTGTTCTTCAATCGCCGTGAATGCTTCCACAATGCCACGGCGAGAACACGCGATGATGTCGATATCATCCGCGTATCCTAGCAGCTGGATGGACTTGTAAATATAGTGCCTTCCCTGTTGACGCCTGCCCGTCGCACTATCTGCTCCAGCACCAGGTTGAAGAAGTCACATGACAGCGCATCTCCTTGCCGAGATCCGGTGCATGTTTCGAATGGTTCCGAGGTCCTAGAACCGAGTTGCACGGTGCATAGCGTGTTTTT
Source organism: Eumerus sabulonum (assembly GCA_951905685.1). Classification (NCBI taxonomy): domain Eukaryota; kingdom Metazoa; phylum Arthropoda; class Insecta; order Diptera; family Syrphidae; genus Eumerus; species Eumerus sabulonum. Next base: position 18,223,468 of record OX645060.1, read on the forward strand.
TAGCGTGGCGCGACGCAACCGGATCAGTTTTCCCGGGATCCCGAATTCGGCCATCGCCCCAAACAGTCCTTCACGATGAATGCTGTCGTATGCGGCCTTGAAATCGATGAAAAGATGGTGTGTATCGACTCGAAGCTCGTTGGTCTTTTCCAGGATTTGTCGAAGTGTGAAAATTTGGTCTATAGTCTGGTAGCTGCCGATACGTGCGGTGCAAAATGGTTTTAGACGTTCACACAATACGCTGGACAGGATCTTGTATGCGACATTGAGCAGGGATATACCTCTATAGTTCTTGCAAGAGGTAGGATCGTCTTTTTTGGGGATGGGGCATATAGAGCTGGTATTCCAGTCGTCGGGCACGCTTTCATCTTCCCAAATTCTGCAGATGATCTGGTGCATGCTCCCTACCAGAACATTGCTGCCAGCCTTGAAGAGCTCTGATGGCAAGCCATCTGAGCTTGCGGCCTTGTTGTTCTTCAGCTTCTGAATAGCTGTGCCGACTTCGTCGATGCTGGGTGGGAGGACTACTTCAGCGGCTGGAGTTGGGATTTCCTCGGTCCCTACCACTCTCTCTTGGTCATGCTCGTTAAGCAGCTGCTGGAAATGCTGCTTAAATACAACCACTATTCCCTGCGGGTCGGTGACAAGATTACCCTCGCAGTTTCGAAGAGCCTGGGTGCCCTTATTGAAGCCTCCTACAAGGCCTTTGGCTTTCTTGTAAAAGGCTCCTGTTTTATGTTTATCCCTAGACTCCACGATATCCTTGATCTGGGAGGTTGCGAAGATTCTTTTCTTTTGTCGCAGTAGTTTCTTCTCCTCCCTTCTTCTGGCTCGGTACTCTTCTTGCGCTGCCCTGGTTTTCCTCTGCAGCGCCTTTTGGTAGCTGCCTTTTTGTGCCCACACTCGCCATCATACCACGGGTTTCTTGTCGGGGTGGTAGGTATCCTAAGGTGGTTTCGGCTACTTCCTGAATGGCTGAGCAGCAATGCAGCCACATATTATTGGCATTTGTGTTCGACGTAGGCATACCGTAGAGTCTTTCGCTCAGCTGGTCCCTGTAGACTCTGGCAACCTCCGGTGTGCTCAGGCGCCCAATGTCGAACCTCCTCCTGATGGGCTGGTGCAGTTTTCTGACATTGGACAGTCGAGCTCTGAATCTTGCTGCTACGAGAAAGTGGTCAGAGTCGACATTTGCCCCTCTGAATGTTCGCACATTCAGGACGTTTGACGAGTGCCTTGCGTCAATGAGCACATGGTCGATTTGGTTGGCGGTTCGACCGTCCGGAGATCGCCAGGTTGCTGTGTGGATTCACTTGCGAGGGAATCTTGTGCTACTTATCACCGCATTACGAGCTGTCGCAAAGTCAGCGAGTCGGAAGCCGTTATCTGTTGTTGTATCGTGGAGGCTGTGCTTTCCGATCACTCCGCCAAGAGTGTTCTCCTTACCGATTTTGGCGTTGAAGTCCCCGAGCACGATTTTTACATCGTACTCCGGACAAGCTCCGTAGGCGTTGTCCAGGAGGTCATAGAAGTCCTCCTTGATAGGGTCTTCAGTCGTCGGTAGGGGCGTGTGCACATACTCGCAAATCGTGTTCCTTTTTCGTGCGTTGTCGTCGTCGAGTATCCGTCCGTGTATCCGAGGCATCTTGCTCATTCATAACTTTTCTTTTTTTTACGTGGGCGGATTGTTTGCCCGCCGCACAACCGCCATTCTGGTCGGAGTTTTGTCGCTGCATACGTTTGTTCACCTCCCAACGGTTGTTGATGAGGCTATCCAGAGGGCGCCGCGAGGAGGCCGTATGTCAACTTGACCCGGGCATTTAAACAGGGATCGTTGCTGGCATCTCGCCAGGTTGAGAGCAATCAACAACTTTACCCTGTATGTCCGAGCCCATGCCCTCTCAGATGCGTATTTGCCTAATGAAAAGTGCTGTCGTAGATTTTCGTCCCTCACGACGACCCCAGCTCTAGAATCTTGCCTAGACTTGGAGCTCTTCATGATGTTGTATGTATGTTGGCGTTATAGTCCATGAAGGACCTGAGCCGAGCTTCTCTCAATCACCCATGATGTGTGTGATTTCATTTTTCCATAGGTGAAAGGGACCTACAGTTTTATTGCCGGTTCCGAACGGCGACTTTCGAGAAGCTTTTCATGACAATTTTACTACAGGGGGTTTTGTCAGAACCCCGCTGAGGAGAAACACCGTGAAAACACGTTCGATGACATGGCTGTGTCGGGATTCGATCCCGTGTCATCGGCGTCAGAGGCGAACACACTACCCACTGCGCCACGATGCTCTTCATGATGATACGAAAGCATTATTTCCCGGGTTCTGTATTAGGCCAAAGCCACTCATATTTTTAAGGAGAGTTGATAGAATAATCACGACAGAATACGATGACTAGAGCGTCAGAGCTCCACAAAGGTTACCTCCTTTAATACAAAATGGTGGTCTGCCTGTGCACCCGATGATAAAAATATCAAGTGTTAGGAAATTAGGCATAATCATCCAGAGCAGAGCCCGGTGTTCTGAGAATGGCTCCTATGCATTTTTCTTGTTTTTTGTTATAGGCTTCTGCTATCTGTAAGGAACACACAGACGCAAATACTGGTCCAATGTACTATCAGCAGACATCTCCCTGTTTTCCGAGGAAATTAGGAAAAATGAGAAGGATCTTCTCATTTAGCTTCTCTCAGGAGATTCTCTATTAGGAGGAATGGGCCAGTGGTATGGTAAACACGGAAGAGGAACTGGCAATTTATACCGACCGATCCAAAACGAATACCGGTACAGGAGCCGGAGTCTACTTCGAACCTCAGGAAGCATGTCACTCCTACAGACTTGATGATGATTCTAGCGTCTTTCAGGCTGAGATTTTTGCAATCAAAAAAGGTGCGGATCTGATTCTTAGGGAGAATTTCTCAGGTAAGAGAATCAAAATCTATATTGACAGTCAGGCAGCCATTAAGGCTCTTCAAGCAACATGGATAAGATCCAAACTCGTAAAACTCTGTAAAGAGAAACTAGAAGAAATATCGGATGTCAATGAGGTAACCATCTGCTGGGTACCAGGGCATGTGAATATTTCCGGAAATGAGAAGGCGGACGAACTAGCCAGACTTGGATCAGGTGCAGATACTTCGCAGATCATAACTGAGGCTAGAACGCCACTCAGCACACTATTCAGAGAAATAGGGGTGGAACTACTAGGAAAGGCCAACAAGCGATGGTGTCAATTAGACACATGCGCTACGGCAAGGCTAACATGGCCTGTCCATAACAAAAAAAGGACGGAAAGTCTGCTAAATCTTGGTAGAAGGAATATACGACTGGTAGTCAGCGCCCTCACTGGCCCACTGCATGATATCATATCATGCAGCTAGACTAGGCCAGCCCAACAACGATTTCTGCAGAAGCTATAGGGACGAAGAGGAAATAGAATCCATTCGTCACCTACTGTGTGAATGCCCTGCACTGGCCCGAAAAAGATGTACGTTCCTCGGGAACTACTTCTTCTCGGGTTTAGAAGAGGTAAGAGATATTAAGCGCATGATCCATTTCTAATCGACGAAGACCGCAGACAACTCCGTCCCCCGGACCTCGACGAAGTTTAGATTGCCATATCGAAACTCAAGTCGAATAAAGCTGCTGGCGCAGACGGACTGTCTGCTGAGCTCTTCAAGGCAGCTGGCAGCTGTAAGATATGGTCAGAGGAAAGCATGCCCGAGGAATGGAGTCTCAGCATCGTATGATTGCGCCAACTACAGAGGAACAAGTTCCCTTAACATCGCCTACAAAATCTTCTCTGCCATTTTATGTGAACACCTGAAGCCTTTTGTAAATAAGCTGATAGGTCCTTACCAGTGCGGATTCTGGCTAGGGAAGTCCACCATCGACCAAATCTTCACACTACGACAGATCCTGGAAAAAAACCAATGAATTTCAAGTCGACACTCACCACCTATTTGTCGACTTCAAAGCCGCATACGACAGTGTAATTAGAGACGAGCTATACAACACTATGTCTACCTTGACTACCTTTACCATACCTGCTAAACTCATCAGACTATGCAGGATGACTTTGGAGAATGCTCGCTGCTCCATCGGAATCGGTGAACACCTTATCGAAAGTCTTGATGTCAAAAAAGGATTTAGGCAGGGCGACGCACAATCTATTTCAAATCCTCGCAACTCCTTGCATACGCCGACGATATTGACATAATAGGTAGGTCACAGCCAGATGTCAATGAGGCGTTTGCAAGTATTGAGATGGAGGCGGCGAAAATTGGTCTGGCGGTAAACGAGGGCAAAACTAAATATATGCTGTCATCAAAAAAGGACGCTCACCACCGACGTCTTGGCCAGAACGTTTATATTGGCAGATATATGTAAGTTCGAGGTAGTTAAGGACCTCGTCTACCTTGGCTCCGCTGTGACCTGGAACAACGACATCAGTTCCGAAATCAAACGCAGAATCACTCTTGCCAATCGCTGTTTCTTTGAGCTCAGGAGGCAACTGAGTAATAGAGCCCTCTCCCGAACGACATAGTTGACTCTATATAAGACCCTTATCATCCCGGTCCTGTTGTACGGCGCAGAAGCATGGACACTATCAAAAGCGGATGAGGAGGCCCTTGGTCGGATGGAGGAAAAGATTCAACCAAGAACTTTACAGGCTGTACAGCGACATAGCTGGGCCATGTAGATGGCTGGCCATGTAGAGCGAATGGACACCACAGCTCCAGCCCGGAGAGTTTTTAAATCCAACCCCGAGGGACGAAGAAGCAGATGACGGCCGCACTTAAGATGGCGCACACAGGTGGAAGGGGACCTCAGCCAACTGGGTGTGCGGCAATGGAAAAGGCTGGCAAAAGATCTTGCTAGATGGAGGGGCATGTTGGTTGAGGCCCAGGTTCACCCCGAACTGTAGCGCCACGTTAAGAAGAAGAAGAAGAAGAGACATTGGTTGGAGCAATTAGGGCATGAGTGATTAGACGTGTTCTTACTCCCGTCCGGCAAAAAATTGAAAGTCCCATTTATCTCTCCATAGTAAGACCTTGCAAGAGTGCGCGATCATACAGACTAACGCGAAGTTTATAGTGAATGTAATATATACCCTGGTTACTTCACCCCAACGTGATTTTAAACGAAATTTGTTTCTGTTTTTTGTTTCTCTGCCCCCATGTCACTCGAAAGTAACTCAGTCGCGGTTAGTACCCGTTCGAAAAAGCTCGCGATCACCACAATGGCAGTAGCAAATAGTAACAGAGCTGCACTCCTAACACCAAAAGTGCAACTACTCCCCTCCCAAAATCTCTCACCGCTGCTGACCTAGATGAGCATCTCTGCAAACACACTGAGGCAATATTGAACCGGCTCTCTGCTGACATGGCGACGCTCCGAGATGATCTGCTGCAACAAATTTTAATGCTCCAACAAAGTTGCGCAACCTTCATCGAAGGTGTCAACAAATCACTGGGCGACCTTGAACTTCGCGTGAAACAAATTGAAGAGGCTCACGCTAAATCCCAACAAAACATGAATGCTAAAATTGATGATCTACATGAAAGATGCGATGCAATGGAAAGGAAGGAACTTGCAGCTGATGCAATTCTCTTCGGAGTTCCACAACTACCCGATGAAAATCTGAAGACTCTTTTTAACCAGCTCTGTCATACAGTCAACTGCAAACCTCCAACCCTAAACACCGTCTTTCGTCCCCCTCGGACGGATAATCCAAACGATCCACCCATCATCTTAAAATTCAACTGCGCACAAGACAGAAACATCGTGTTAAAATCTCTTGCCGGCTATCGCAGACTCCAAGGAAAGCACCTCTGTCTCAACGATATCGGCCTGGATTCCAACAATCGGATTTATATGAACGAGAGCCTCACCAGCAGAAACCGCATTCTTCTACAACTAGCCACCCACATGAAACGCCGAGGTCAGCTATTCTCGGTGTTTACCAAACATGGATTAGTTATGGTCAAGAAACATAAAAATGGCAGTAGCATCATCATAAAGAACAAAGAACAACTGCACAGCATTGCCGCGGGATATGAAACAGTAACAGAAGATAATGACAGCTCTTCAACAATGTAACACTTTTTTGTTTATTTTTTTTGTTTACTTTTTTTATCTTCACTCTACCATTATTACTATTATTTCCTTCAAACCGCCATTAAATGTATTCTCCTTTCTGATATTATCCCACAGTTACTCTTCTTCACAACTTCTTCTCTCAATTATGTATTTTCCATTAGTTTCGACTCAACTTAATTTGTACACATTTGTTGTTGGTTTTTGTGCTAATCGATGCTTGATTTTGTTTTGTTGTTATTGCAAACACTCAATATGAGCTCTTGTAGCCTGGGTAGTTCCACTTTTAAAACAAAAACGCTGCTAAATATTCTGTGCAATCAAAATGAAGGTTTTAAAATCTGCCACTTAAATGCACAGAGCATAAAAAACAAAATAGAGGATCTGCGTCTCCTTTTAGACGGTGGCAAGGTCGATATTTTGTGCGTATCAGAAACATGGCTGAAACCGGAGATGTGCTCAGATCTGTTTTATGTTCATGGCTACAAATTGGTACGTGCAGATAGGGAGGGTAGAATGGGTGGCGGGGTTGGTATATATATAAAAAGTACATACAATTTCAATGTCGTCAGTAAATCCTTATGTTCTGATCCGATAGAATATACGTTTATTGAAATTCTACTCAGTGGAGGGAAACTATTAGTAGGTTGCATTTATATGCCCCCGAATGTGGCCAATCTCTCCGTACCTAGGAATATCTTAGACAAGTTGGCACCGCTCTATACGGATATTATTGTAGTAGGTGACTTAAATCTTAATTTGCTTGATGATAAAAATAACTCCTTCATTGAAATGGTAAAGTCTCTACACCTTAGCTTTACTGATCTAAATCAGCCGACACACTTTACGCCCAATCGGAGGCCTTCTCTCCTAGATGTATGTCTTGTTTCTCATCAAAACCTTCTTTCGCACTACAATCAAATCTTCGGCCCAGCCTTTTCTTATCACGATTTGCTTTTTGCATCGTTCAATATCGCACCACCTGTTATTGCAGATACTACCAGGTCATACTACAATTTTTCTCGTATGAATATTACATCATTATTCTCCGACTGTCTGAACCTAAATTGGTCACCAATCTATAACTGCAGCAATGTTGACACGCAAGTAAATTGTTTTAATGATAACATTCATATCCTCTTCAAAAAACATGTACCAATCAAAGTCATTAGGAAAAAAACAACGACACCCTGGCTCACCAACGAAGTCCGTACCCTTATTAAACGGCGTGATCTGCTTTATTCCAGATGGAGAAAGTACAAATGCTCAGATCTACTGAATAGTTACAAGGTAGCACGTAATAAGGTAACTTCCCTTATTCGTAGGAATAAACGGCATTTCTACTCAGAGACTTTTGCTAATAGCAATTCGAGTTCTGCTTTTTGGAAAAACGTGCGTAGAATGGGCATCTGCTCCAAAAAATGCGCAGCCCCTAATAATTTAGATCTCGAAGCTTTCAACATCAAATTTGCTCAATGGTCTAACGGCGATAGTCATATAACGCATCCTATCTCAGGTAATAATCTAAACACCTTCTCACTCTCAGGCGTTGACGAACTGTCTGTTGGACTTGCTTTAATGAAAATAAAATCGAAAGCTATGGGGTCGGATGAAATACATCCCATTTTCATCAAAACACTTCTTCCCTGCATCCTGCACCAAATCACGCATATAATCAACACCATCATTACAACCTCGACCTTCCCAGGCAGCTGGAAAGTTGCGAAAGTTATTCCCCTACCTAAAACATCTTCTCCTGATGGTACCGAGTTTCGTCCAATTGCCATTCTTCCATATCTAAGCAAGGTTTTTGAAAGTCTGGTGAGTGGGCAATTGAAAGAGCATTTCGTCAAAAATAATTGAATTACTAAGTTCCAATCTGGCTTTCGTGCTAAGCATAATTGCACAACGACCTTGCTAAAAGTTTGTGAAGATATCCGCTTGGGTATGGATAGTAATATGGTCGGACTATTGGTTTGTCTGGACTTCTCTAAAGCCTTTGACAGCGTAAACCATGAAATTCTCATAAAAAAACTTAAGAACCAATTTTCCTGTGGGCTACCTTTATGTCACCTTATGTCTTCATATCTAACAAACCGTTCGCAATTTGTGTACCACAATAATAAACGTTCTTCGTGTCTTTTTGTTAACTCTGGTGTGCCTCAAGGTTCTGTGTTAGGTCCACTTTTATTTTCGTGTTTTATAAATGATATATATAAATGTTTCTCAACGTGTAAGTACCATATTTACGCCGACGATGTTCAGGTCTACTCTATGTTCCCGAAAATGTATTATGCCTCGGCCATGAATTCACTTTCGCATGAACTTAATCTCGTCCACCATTGGTCAATAAGCAATAAACTGAATTTGAACACGTCAAAGCACAAAGCACTAATTCTCAATAGAAGTAGGGTCGTGTTAAATTTACCGCCTCTTTTGATGAACAACTCTCCTATTGATTATGTTGGGAAAATCAAAAATCTAGGAATATTTCTCGAACCTAACCTCAGCTGGAGTTCCCATGTTAATTATGTGGTGTCCAAGGTATACGGTGCTCTTAGAGGCTTAAGCCCTACTACCAAATACTTGCCAACCAAAGTTAAGCATAAACTTGTAACGTCGTTCATTCTACCTATCATTCTGTACGGTTGAGAGCTGTTTTCGAACTTGGACTATGAATCTCAAAGAAAACTTAACGTCGTGTATAATTGTTGCGCCAGATATATCTATAGCATCGAAAGGCGCGAGCACATCTCCGAATTCACCCAAAAAATTGCAGGTTCTTCACATACAGCTCTGATGAAACATCGTACCTTGCTACTGTTGCATAAAGTTATAGCGACCAAGGAACCTGAATACCTTTTCGAATGCATTCAGTTCGCAAAGGCGCAACGTTCTCTAAAGCTTATAGTTCCAAAACACAAATATTTAACAACGTCCCGCCAATTTTTTGTGAATGCTGTTCAGCTGTGGAATATGCTACCCCTAAATATCAAGCAAGCGAAAAGCACAAACGCCTTCAAACTGAAATCTTTTGAGTACCTTAAAGAACGTTACTAATGGAATCTGAATCTTTCCTTTCTTTATTCTTTATCTTTTATTCGCTTAACTATTACTATTGTTTATCTTTTTCTTTATTTCTTTATAACTTTCACTATTACCTAGCTTTAGTCTTATTATTAATTATTGTTATTATTACTTTATTTTAAGCATGTTACAAACTTATAAGGTGTTATATCTTACGTGTACATGTAATTAATTCAATAAATGAAATGAAATAAATAAAATAAGCTGAACATACTGCTAAGAATCTGGGTTGTTCAGCTCAGCGGGCAACTAACAGGTTCCCCTCGGGTTAGTTTTTCAAAATGGGCACAATGGACTCCTCGTAGTCTAAGTGAGCCTTGACTTCATGTCAATAGAACACCCAACTAACCTAACTTAACCTACAAGTATGATATGGGGCACTTAAAACGAGAATGTACCTTGATCGCATTAGTGAAACTGGATTATCAATGAGATATTAGGATTCCTCGAGTGCCTTTTAGAAAACAATAAAGAGGGAATGACCTCATTCCAACAGAATACAATCTGTATCTTTAAAATATGCAATTTCGCATTCGTTTTTGCATTTTGCATCGTTTTTGTTTTCATCTTTCCTAAAACGTAGTTTATTGCTTATTGTCGCACTAAGAATGTAAATTCTAAAATAAAAAATATTGTAAGACCAGTCTCCATCCTCCAAGGCGAAAGATAACAGAATTAATGGAATCAGGCCAATTAAATATATGTAAATACGTCCAAACACGGGAGAAGGGAGCGAGCAAACAGAGCAAAGAAGTTGATTGCGTTGAACTTGGCAAACGCCAGCTTCGATCTCTGTCCCTGCTCAATCCAAGTTGACACACAACCTCCGCGTGGCCTCCTCTGGAAAGCTATACTGGCACCCGCCAGGTAGTGAACCAATGTGTGCAGCGACCTGACCCTTGTTCCTGGGGAAAGAGGAACCTGGCGCTCCAGGTTGGGGGTTGCCTTAGGGTTAACATCCCTATCGCGTAAAACAAAAACTTGTTTAGAAACAAGCTATTGCTTGTTTCGGATACGGACGGATTACATGTTGACGACCCCCACAAACGTCAAAAAGGAAACAAATTTCGGATCTGCACCTGGAACGTTTGGTCCCTCAACAGACTAGGTGCAGCCGAACAACTGGTCAACTCTTTGGAATGCCATAAGGCAGACATTACCGCGCTCCAAGAAGTGCGATGGGATGGGCCAGGCAAAAAGCGGATGAGAAACTGTGATATATACTACGGAAACTGCTACAGAGAATAAAAACAACGCTTATTCGGATGCGGATTTGTTGTTCGAGGCAGACTCAGGAAAAAAGTCTTGAACTTCCAGTGTGTAAGCGAACGTCTCATAACTATCCGCATCAAGGCCAATCTCGGCAATATAAGCTTACTATGTGTCCACGCCCCCACAGAGGAGAAAGATGACCGACATAAAGACGACTTCTATGATCTCCTAGGCAGAACGTATGCGCAATGTCCCAGCTATGACACCAAAATCGTTCTAGGAGATTTCAATGCAAAGCTGGGTAAGGAAGCTATCTTTGAACGGGTCATTGGAAAACACAGCCTACACAACACCACGTCAGAAAACGGACTTTATGGCGGGACATAACCTGGTAGTAGCAAGTACACGATTCCCACACCTCAACATCCATAAGGGGACCTGGCGGTCTTTCGATCAATCGACAACCAACCAAATTGATCATATTGCGATCGACGACAGACACTCCTCCAGCATCCTAGATGTCCGAACCTTTCGAGGAGCCAACATCGACTCGGATAATTACCTTGTTGCAGCCAAGGTACGGATGCAAATTTCTCGGAACCAACGGAGTCGAGTAAGAACACCAAAATTTAACGTCGGAAAGCTGCAATCGCAGGAGACCGCCAGGACCTTCGCCGATCAAGTCTCCCTCAAGCTCTCTCAGGTCCCGATGCAATCTGCAGAAACCATAGAACAGCAATGGAGTGGTTGTCAGAAAGCCATTAGAGAGGCCGCCTCAGATATACTCGGTTTCGAGCCACCACCGTCGAGAAACCCCTGGTTTGATGTTGAGTGCAGACAGGCCCATGTAGAGAAACAGAATGCATACATGGCCACATTGCATCGACGGACGAGAGCTGCCCGCGAGCTCTATGAACAGAAAGCGAGGGAGGAGCATGAGCTTCTGAGAAGGAAAAAGAAGGAGCACGAGAAGATGAGATCGAGGAGACGGAGAGATGTTACTGCAGGAACGACGTTCGAACATTTTACCAGAAAGTAAAACGAACATGCCAAGGCTATAAAGCCAGAGCAGAAGACTGCAGGTATGAGCACGGACAACTAGTAGTGGAGTCACATTCGATGCTGAGATTGTGGAAGGACCACTTCTGCAGACTGTATAACGGCGATGATAGTCAAAATGCCGTCGTCAGGCAGAGCGAACAATTCACAATGGACGAAGACGAAGGAGACCCGACCTAAGTCTTATAAAGCTGCTGGAGCAGACGGACTCCCCGCGGAGCTGTTTAAAGTAGCTGGCGATGAGCTGGTAAGGAACATGCACCAACTCATCTGCAAGACATGGTCGGAAGAACGCATGCCCGATGAATGGAATCTCAGTATCGTTTGCCCGGTCCATAAGAAAGGAGACCCTTATGACTGCGCCAATTACAAAGGGATAAGCCTCCTGAACATCGCGTACAAGATCCTCTCTGCCGTACTGTGTAAGTACCTGAAACCGTTCGTGGACAATCTGATAGGTTCCTATCAGTGTGGTTTCAGTCCAGGAAAATCCACGATAGAGCAAATATTTACACTACGGCAGATCTTGGAGAAGACTCATGAATTTCAGGTCGACACGCACCATCTTTCTGTCGACTTTAAAGCCGCGTATGACAGTGTTTATAGAGACGAGCTATACAGAGCCATGTCATGTTTTAACATTCCTGCCAAACTCGTCAGACTGTGCAGGATGACTATGGAGGACTCTCGCTGCTCCATTACGGTTGGAGGTGAACTAACCGATCCCTTTGATGCTAAAAAAGGTTTTAGACAGGGTGACGCACTGTCATGTGATTTCTTCAACATTATTCTTGAAAAGATCGTGCGGGACTCTGCGGCCAATACAAGAGGTACGATCTACTTCAAGTCCACACAATTGCTTGCCTACGCAGATGACATTGACGTTATTGGACGAACAAAGCGAGATGTCAATGAGGCAAGCATTAAAGCAGAAGCGGCGAAAGAGGGTCTAAGGGTAAATGAGGACAAGACCATATATATGCTGTCATCCAAGAAAGACGCGCAACACGGATGTCTTGGTCAGAACGTCAGCTTCGGCAGCTATATTTTTGAAGTAGTCAAGGACTTCGTCTACCTTGGCTCGATAGTGACAAGCAGCAACGACACCAGCGCTGAGATAAAACGCAGAATAACTCTTGCCAATCGCTGCTTCTTCGGGCTCAAGAGGCAATTGAGTAGTAGAGCCCTCTCTCGAAAAACTAAGGTTTCCCTCTACAAAACCTTAATCATCCCGGTCCTCCTCTACGGCGCTGAGGCTTGGACGTTATCAATAGCGGATGAAGAGGCTCTTGGTTCGTTTCGAGACGATCGCGTGCAATCTTTGGTCCCGTTTATGTAAACGGAGAGTGGAGGAGGAGATTCAACCAGGAACTGTACGGGCTGTACAGCGACATCGGCCTAGTTAGACGTCTTCGGATCCAACGTCTAAGATGGCTAGGCCATGTAGAGCGAATGGACATCAACGCTCCGGCCCGAAGAGTCTTCGCCTCCAACCCCGAGGGACGACGCAGCAGAGTACGGCCGCATTTAAGGTGGAAAGGGGACCTCAAAAAACTGGGTGTGCGGCACTGGAAGCGGCTGGCCAAAGATCGTGCCGGCTGGAAAGGCTTGTTGGTTGAGGCCCTGGTTCACCCCGAACTGTAGTGCCATCAAAGAAGAAGAAGATGGTTCATGAATACAGGCACGACGAGTGGTCTCTAATGCATTGCCAGAAATAATGGGTAGAGTTCCATTACAGTACAGAAATAATGCAACATAAGAGGAAGGACTAATGTATAATTTGGCAAGCTGTGGGTTTTCTCAGGAAAGCTAGTGTAGTAAGGACGGCAGCGTTGTTTTTTAATCAACAAAAAGACTTAGTTTCATAGAGGCATATACGTTTTATCATTTACGTCACTTCAATACAGATTTTGAAACATCTGTGTGAGCATAACAAACATGTTTTTCCTCATCTCGAGGGAAACAAAGCCGGGGGAAACACAGTGCCAATTGAACCAATAGTTTGTCTTGCGAAAACAAACTTTGGTTACTGATGGCAAAAAGTATTGAATCAGTTGGTTATTGTATACCTTTTTCCACCTGATATTGATCTTGGCTGAACCATTTTTATCCTAAATTAGGATTGAGAGCACGTTTCAAAAATTTTGCAATCGACATGTTTTCGCGACACGACTAGCAGCATACAAAAATAAAATTTTGGTAAGAAAAATATATCAAGTGGACTCTCGTGATCGACAATCACGACATACGAGCTCGGATCGAAGAGAGAATTTTATCTACAATTTCTTTGCGTTGAACTCTACGGAACTTCAAAATTTTTGAAACGTGCTCTCAATCCTAATTTAGGATATGGTCGTCAGATTCGGGACGAGACTCTGCGCGACTTTTTTTTTTTCCTATATTCACAGCTGTTTTGGTCCATAAGGCTCTCCTTCGGATTTTATTTTTAGAAAACCAACAACGTTCTTAGTCAGCGTTATACATACTTACTTACTTAGGTGGCGCTACAGTCCTTGGTGAACCTGGGCCTCAACCAACAAGCGTCTCCAGCTGGCACGGTCTTTGGCCAGCTGTTTCCAGCGCCGCACGCCCAGTTGGTTAAGGTCCCCTTCCACCTGCGTGCGCCACCGATGATGCGGCCGTCCTCTGCCGCACCTTCCTTCCGGGATGGATTCGAAGACTCTTCGGGTCGGAGCTGTATTTTCCATGCGCTCTATATGGCCTAGCCACCTTAGACGCTGTATCCGTAGACGTCGTACCAGGCCGATGTCGCTGTACAACCCGTAGAGTTCTTTGTTATATCTTCTCCTCCATACACCGTTTGAACAAACGGAACCGTAGATAGTGCGCAGAATTGTCCTCTCGAAACGACTAAAGGGCATCTTCATCCGCTTTTGTTAAGGTCCAAGCCTCTGCGCCGTAAAGGAGGACTGGGATGATTAAGGTCTTATATAGTGTCACCTTGGTTTTCCGAGAGAGGGCTCTATTTCTCAATTGCCTCTTGAGCCCAAAGAAACAGCGGTTGGCAAGAGTGATTCTGCGTTTTATCTCAGCGCTGGTGGTGTTGTCGCTGGTCATCAGTTATATCTTCATGTTATATCCGCCCATGGTGACGTTCTGGCCAATATGTCGGTGTTGTCCGTCTCTTTTAGATGAAAGCAGATATTTGGTTTTACCCTCATTAACCTTGAGACCCATCTTAGCCGCTTCTACCTCGATGCTTACAAAGGCCTCATTGACGTCTCGCTGTGTCCGTCCAATCACGTCAATGTCGTCGGCGTACGCAAGCAATTGCGTAGACTTGAAATACATCGTACCTCTTGTGTTGGCCAGTGACTCTTGCACGATCTTTTCAAGCACAATGTTGAAAGAGTTGCATGACAGTGCGTCACCTTGTCTGAAACTTTTTTTAACATCAAAGGTCTCGGTTTGCTCATTACCGACCTTAATGGAGCAGCGAGAATTCTCAATTGTTATCCTGCACAGTCGGACGGGTTTGACAGGGACGTTAAAACTAGACATGGCTTTGTGCAGCTCGTCTCTATATACGCTGTCATACGCGGCCTTGAAATCGACGAAGAGGTGGTGAGTGTCGATTTGGTATTCCTGGGTCTTCTCCAAGATCTGCCGTAGCGTAAATATTTGGTCTATTGTGGATTTACCTGGCCTGAAACCACACTGATAAGAGCCGATCAGGTTATCCACAAACGGTTTCGGGCGTTCACACAATACGGCAGAGAAGATCTTATATGCGATGTTAAGGAGACTTATTCCCCTATAGTTGGCGCAGTTATAGGGGTCTCCTTTCTTATGGACCGGGCAAACGATGTTGAGATTCCATTCGCCGGGCATGCTTTCCTCCGACCATATCTTGCAAATGAGATGGTGCACGCACATTACCAGCTCATCTCCAGCCGCCTTAAGAAGCTCAGCAGACAGGCCGTCTGCGCCCGCGGCTTTATTAGACTTAAGTCATGATATCGCTATTTTGACTTCGTCTAGGTCAGGTGGACTGAATAGTCAGCGTTATACCGCATTGAGTTATAAGACCACCACCTGCTCAGTTGAATTATATGTATTTTCTCTCCCAGAACTATAAAAAAATGATTTTCGAGAAAGTACAAAAGCCGCATCTTCTGGCTTTAGACAAAACCCATAATTGTATCCCATAAAGGGACCGGCGAGTTTCAACAGGTTTAGACTGATGAGCGTATTGTGGGGTGGACTATCTTCTGCACGATGAGAAGACAGTGTAGTACAATCTGACTTTGCGCTGGACAGAATTCGATTCCTCAAGGTGTCAAGGAATAAAACCTGAGCACTTCATTGCGAACGTGTAAGGTTCTAACTCTTTGAGGTCTGAGAAGTTTTGCTCAGTCAGATCACATGATCACCCACAATTATGAGCCACATTTCCGCCGATTGGAAAACATCCAAAGCAGTCTTCCTACGTACATACACGATTCACAGAGTTGAGTACCGAATTGGAGCTGCTCTACTGGCCACAAATACCCACACAGTGTTTACACCTACGAGATGCTATGCGACGTATGAGGAACTTTTGCGAAGGAGGAAATGATATCATTATCGACTTTATGAAACCTGATTGTCTACTCTTCGTTAAGGCATGTCAACAGGGTATGTAAGTTAACCTATCACCCTAATGAGCTGTGCATCATCGACATAAATTGTTGGTTAAATGGCTGTAATCAGACTGGATATAGTACATAATGCAGTTGTCTGGAGACCTAGAGCGGAGACATCGATACCAACTGGGTATTCGACTCGAACTATTCGGAACCGATAGCCCCTGAGGGAATTCTACATTAGCCTCTCTTAGCCTAGAAAAAAAATAGAACTGTAGAAAATGTCCTTGGTGTGGTTTTGCTTTGGTGGCGTTACAGCCCGTACGGCTTGAATCGAGAAGCTTTTTCATGGCAAGTATACTGAGTCGCGGAATAAACATTGGTTGGTGTTATCGGGATCCGAACTCGCTCACCGTGCGTCAAAGTGCAACACACCAACCAGTACGCCTTCTTGGTGTGGCGCTGACTTCAATTTAAGTAAAATCATAAAATCCTTGAAGAAGCCGTAAAGTGACGGCAAAGGGTATTGAAGACTGAATGAGTTAACAGCATTCGTGAAATGCGTCAGAGATGTCTGTTGCCTAAGACTGTTGATCCGGTGATTGATAATTTTGTGCTAGCGTCAGGTCGACTCCTTAATATCTAATCAGATAAACTTAGGTAATGGATGATTCTTTGCTGTTTGGCTTTTTAGTGTTCTATTTTTGGCAGCTCACGTGGGATTCGCGACATTAGTCAAAGTCAAAATTGCTCAGTTAATATTGCCATTTGACTTCTGAAAGGCTTGCACCCGAACAACAATGAATTTTACTATCCAAATTCCTACGAAAAATGTTTTTCACCCACTTCGACCATTTTACGGACATTAGGCACATACTGAGCAAGCTATTCAATCATAATGCACCACTTTCTCACTATTGGACATCAAGCCACCTACCCATTGGAGTAGCACAAAACTGCTGCTGTATCCACTAGTTTCAATGAAGACGCCGCCGGTTTGTCAATTCGTCGCCCTTCCCTGGATTTGGAATCGTGTTACTCGACTACGTAGGAGATTTTACACAAGCTTGTGAAAGAGCTGAAGCCGAAGAACGACCTGCCACAACAATGAATTTTCAGTGAGAAGGCCTTAGACAAGCTGGTGGAAGATCATCTTTTTTATCGCAAAATTGTCCACTGCGACGAAGCCCATTTCCATTTTGTTGGGTGTGTTGATAAACAAAATTGTCTTTGATCCGATGAGCAACCTCAGGCAATACAAGAGATAACAATTCATTCAGAAATGCACATTTTGGTGAGCTTTATGGTCCGTCGGAGTCATTGGCCTGTACTTTTTTGAAAAAGACCGTGGGAGTAACGTTACCAACAATTGCAACCGCACAATTCCGAATTTTCTTTCTTGCCCAACTTACACGAGCTGAACCTAGTCGACGCGTAGTTCCAGCAAGACGGCACTACCTGTCATACAGTACGCGAATTATCGATCCGATTGGGAAGAGTTCGGCGAGCAAGTTATCCGTCATTCTAGACCGGTGAATTAGCCGGCTAGACCGTTCGATTTGACGACTTTAATACTATTTTATGAGGTAAGCCACATCAGTTGTTTACGCCGATAAGCCAGCATTATCTCCAGCCTTGAAGGACAAGATCCCACGTGCTATTAGCTAGATACTAGGCAATATGATCGAAAATGTTGTTCAAAATTTGACTCCCTGTATGGACCACCTTAAAAAACACTTAAAACTAACATTTTGCATGTTCCTGTTTCTTGATAATTACATGAACCATCTATCCCCGGCAATAAACTTCGGATACAGACGATTTCTTTGTTTGCGACCTGACCTGTAAACGCAATAAGGATTTACGAGTCTGCACCTGGAATGTGAGGTCCCTCAACAGGCCAGGTGCGGGCAATCAATTGAAAAAGACCCTGGACTGCTACAAAGCAGACATTACCGCGCTCCAAGAAGTGCGATGTAATGGACCAGGCAAGAAACGGATGAAAAACTGTTACGGTAATTGCTACAAGGAAAACTAGCAACGCTTATTCGGGTGCGGATTCGTTATTCGAGGAAGACTCCGACAAAAAGTCTTAAGCTTTCGGGATGTAAGCGAACGCCTCATAACAATCCGCATCAAGGGTACACTGGAGAATATTACCCTAATATGCGTGCACGCCCCCACGGAAGAAAAAGATGATCGACTCAAGGATGACTTTTATTATCTCCTAGACCGAAGATACACCCAACGCCCCTGTTAAGACACCAAAATCATACTAGGATATTTCAACGCAAAGCTGGGCATATTTAGATCAATCCTAGGGAGGCATAGCCTCCACAACACCACATCCAACAACGGATTTAGGCAAATCGAATTACTAACGGGGCGTAACCTCCTTTTAGCAAGCACACAATTCCCCCATCTCAATATCCACACGGGTACCTGGCGGTGATCAATCCGACGCCAGACACTCCTCCAGCATCTTCGAAGTACGAACCTTCCGAGGAGCCAACATCGACTCGGACCACAACCTTGTTCTAATCAAGGTACGAATGAGGTAATCAAAAATGCTTAGGAGTCGTGTAGGACAACGTAAGTTTGACGTTAGAAAGCTACAATCGCAAGAGACTCTTTCAAAATTCGCCCACAGCGGCACAATAAATAGAGCAGAGACGCTGCCTCTGAGGTTCTGGGTTTCAATCCGCCACCACCTATAAGCCCCTGGTTCGATGAACAATGCGAGCTAGCTCGCGAAATCTATGAGCAAAACAGAAGAGATGAACACACGCTTCTCAGAAGAAAGCAAAGAGAATACGGAAAGCGTGAGATCGGGAAGATTGAGAGATGCTTTCGCAGTTGTGACGCCCGGAGGTTTTACAATAAGATAAAACGAACATGCCATGGCTACAAAGCGGAGGCCTGCAGGGATGAAAATGAAGAACTGGTAGTGGAATCACAGTCGATGCTGAAGATTTGGCAAGACCACTTCTGCAGACTGCATAACGGCGATGAGAGACAAGTTACCGCTGTCAGGCAGAATGATCCATTCGTATTGGAGAAGACCGAATACCAAGGAAGAAGGAATACCGAATCGACACTCACCACCTTTTCGCCGATTTCAGGGTCGCGTATAACAGCTTGTATAGAGACGAGCTATACAAAGCAATGTCTAGTTTTAACATCCCTGCCAAACTCGTCCAATTGTGCAGGATGACAAACCGAGACCTTTGAAAAAAAAAAAAAAAAAAAAAAAAAGATTTAGACAAGGTGACGCGTTGTCATGCAACTCTTTCAACATAATGTTTGAAAGGATCGTGCAAAAGTCGCTGGCTAACACAAGAGGTACGATCTATTTCAAGTATACGCAATTGCTTGCGTCCGGAAGGAAAGCGCGGCACAGGACTGCCACATCGATGGTGGCGCACGCAGGTGGAAGGGGACCTTAACCATCTGGAAACAGTTCGCCAAAGACTGTGCCAGCTGGAGCTGGGTGAGGCCCAGGTTCACCACGGACTGTAGCACCACCTAAGTAAGTATCTATCCTTTCGAAGGTAACTCAGTTAGGCGAATGAGTTACCTAATTTGAATGAAAAACTTACGATTTGACAAAAACAGTAAACATTCAATTGAGTAAATCGAAAATTGCGTGATGAAACCAAGGTTCCTAAATGTCACAGAACAATCAAACGAATAATGATCTACATTTACTCTCGAGTTCATACTCGTAGCACACACATATTGGCTAAGTATAATCACAAGACATTTACTGTCAATTACGCATCCCATCAAGCACAAGCTGGTCACACGACGTCCAGTTGTATACTTAAGCACCAAATGACGCATAGTAAACAACGCCAAGGACAGCCAGTCACCTAAACCAAAATAAACCGACATAAGCCCATCTACCTATCTAGTGTCAACAGTAAGATTAAGTGTGATTAGATTACGTCTTGGGGGGGGAGGGAGCGAGCAAACAGAGCAAAGAAGTTGATCGCGTTTAACATGGCAAACGCTAGCTTCGATCTCTGTCCCTGCTCAATCCACGTTGACACACAGGCTCCGCGTGGCCCTCCTGGATAGCTACCCTGGCACCCGCCAGGTAGTGAACCAATGTGTGCAGCGACCCAACCCCTTGTTCCTGGGGAAAGAGGAACCTGGCCATCCAGGTTGGGGGTTGTGCTTAGGGGTAATATCCCTATCGCGTAAAAATCTACTTGTTCCGAAACAACAACAAGCCTTGGATACGGACGGATATAATGCTGACGACCCCTGCAAACGACTAACGGACTTGAGAGTGTGCACCTGGAATGTGAGGTCCACAGACCGGGTGCAGGCGATCAATTGGAGCAAACCCTCAACTGCTATAAAGCAGATATAACCGCACTCCAAGAAGTGCGATGGGATGGACCAGGCAAAAAAACGGATGAAAAACTGCGACATCTGCTACGGGAACTGCTACAAGGACAACAAACAGCGCCTATTTGGGTGCGGACTCGTTATTCGAGGAAGACTCCGACAAAAAGTCTTAAGCTTCCGAGATATAAGCGAACGTCTGATAACAATCCGCATCAAAGCTAAATTTGGAAACATTAGCTTAATATGCGCTCACGCCCCAACGCAACGGAAGAAAAGGACGATCGACTCAGTGAAGAATTCTACGATCTCCTAGACAGAATACATGCCCAATGCCCCAGCTACGACACAACGTTCTAGGAGATTTAAATGCAAAAGTGGGCAAAGGGGACATATTTGAGTCGATCATAGGAAAGCATAGCCTCCATAACACCACATCCGACAACGGACTTAGGCTAATCGATTTCCTAGCGGGACGTAACCTCCTTGTAGCAAGCACGCGATTCCCCCCATCTCAACATACACAAGGGTACCTGGCGGTCTTTTGATCAATCGACAGCCAACCAGATTGTATTCTCGACGTACGAACCTTCAGAGGGGCCAACATCGACTCGAACCACTACCTTGTTGTATCAAGGATGCTTAGGAGTCGAGTAGGACTACGTAATTTTGACGTCGGAAAGCTACAATCCCAAGAGACTGTCAGAATCTTTGCCGTTCGTGTCTCCTTCAAGCTCTCTCAAAATCCGCCCACAGCAGCACAAACAATACAGCTGGTATGGGCGCATTGCCAGAGCGCCGTCAGAGGTGCTGGGTTTCAAACCGTCACCACCTAGAAACCCCTGGTTCGATGAACAATGCGAACACGCCCATGCAGCAAAACAAGAGGCATATAAAGCCATGCTGCAGCGACGGACGAGCATCGCGAAATCGATGAGCAGAAGAGAAGAGAGGAACACACGCTTTTGAGAAGAAAGAAGAGAGAGCACGACAAGCGTGAGATCGAGGAGATTGAGAGATGTTTCCGCAGGAATGACGCCCGGAAGTTTTACAATAAGGTAAAACGAACATGCCATGTCTACAAAGCCAGAGTGGCGGCCTGCAGGGATGAAAATGGAGAACTGGTAGTAGAGTCACAGTCGATGCTGAGGATTTGTAAAGACCACTTCTGCAGGCTGTACAACGACGATGACAGACAAGATACCGGTGTCAGGCAGAACGATCCGTTCGTAATGGACGACGACGTAAGAGAATTCCGTCCACCCGACCTAGACGAAGTCAAAATAGCGATATCAAGACTGAAGTCTAATAAAGGTAAGTAGCATACATCATCTCATCTGCAAGGCATGCCCGGCGAATGGAATCTTAACATCGTTTGCCCGGTCCATAAGAAAGGAGACCCCTATAACTGCGCCAACTATAGGGGAAGAAGTCTACTTAACCTCACATATAAGATCTTCACTGCCGTATTTTGTGAACGCCTGAAACCGTTTGAGGATAACCTGATCGGCTCTTATCAGTGTGGTTTCAGGCCAGGTAAATCCACAATAGACCAAATATTTACGCTACGGCAGATCTTGGAGAAGACCCAGGAATACCAAATCGACACTCACCACCTCTTCGCCGATTTCAAGGCCGCGTATGACAGCGTGTATAGATATGAGCTATCCAACGCCATGTGTAGTTTTAACATCCCTGCCAAACTCGTCCGACTGTTCAGGATGACAATGGAGAATTCTCGCTGCTCCATTAAGGTCGGTAATGAGCAAACCGAGACCTTTGATGTTAAAAAGGATTTAGGCAAGGTGACGCACTGTCATGCAACTTTTTCAACATCGTGCAAGAGTCACACAAGAGGTACGATTTATTTCAAGTCTACGCAATTGCTTGCGTACGCCGACGACATTGACGTGATTGGACGGATACAGCGAGACGTCAATGAGGTCCTTGTAACCATTGAGGTAGAAGCGGCTAAGATGGGTCTCAAGGTTAATGAGGGTAAATCCAAATAACTGCTTTCATCTAAAAGAGACGGTCAACACCGACGTATTGCCGAGAACGTCACCATGGGCGGACATAACTTTGAAGTGGTCAAGGAATTCGTCTACCTTGGCTCACTGATGACCAGCGACAACACCAGCGCTGAGGTAAAACGCAGAATCACTCTTGCCAAACGCTGTTTCTTTGAGCTCAAGAGGCAATTGAGAAGTAGTGCTCTCTCTCGAAAAACTAAGGTATCCCTCTACAAAACCTTAATCATCCCGGTCCTCCTCTACGGCGCTGAGGCTTGGACGTTATCAAAAGCTCTTGGACGTTTCGAGAGGAAAATTCTGCGTGCAATCGTTGGTCCCGTTTGTGTAAACTGAGAGTTGAGGAGGAGATTCAACCAAGAACTGTGCGGGCTGTACAGCGACATCGGCCTTGTAAGACGTCTACGGATCCAACGTCTAAGATGGCTAGGCCATGTAGAGCGAATGGACATCAACGCTCCGGCCCGAAGAGTCTTCGGCTCTAACCCCGAGGGACGACGCAGCAGAGTACGACCGCATTTAAGGTGGAAAGGGGACCTCAACCAACTGGGCGTGCGGCACTGAAAGCGGCTGGCCAAAGATCGGGCCGGCTAGAGAGGCTTATTGTTTGAGGCCCTGGTTCATCCCGAAATGTAGCGCCATCAAAGTAAGTAAGTAAATACGTCCATTAAGGAGCAAATATAGTCAAAATGTTTTTGTGATAACACAGCTACGACGTGTGTGAACAAAAATATGTTTTCATTGCACATGACCTATGCAAAGAAACAATTAACTTTATGTAACTGTTGATTACCTTATCAGAAAACAAATAAAATGAATTTTGGAACAAAACAATACGTAATTGGTTACAACCAATGCTATAGTCCTCAGGCGAGGTCAACCTGTTTCGGAACAGTATTATTTGTCCCCAACGCTAGCTGGTTTATTTATATTTTATTTATTCATTTTTTGTTTGTTTAATTCATGAAACAATAAGATTTGAAGAGAAAAAAAAAAACTACAATTTAACAAGTTATTAATCGAAAATTGCGTGTTTATTGGCATCACTTGGGCAACTGTTATACAAATATGACATAATACTACGAAAACAAGCGTCACTTGCTGGATGACTATAAAACACCTTGTCATTCCACTTGTCAGTTGTGAGAGGTCGTTCTTATTTGTCGGTTGTCTTCTGTCGGTGTACGACGAATTGTAAATTCTTTTTCGTTCGCAATAGCAATATACATTAGTGGAAAACAAAAAAATTTCTTCTGTTCGAAAGGAAAACGAACAATTAAATCATATCATGAAGACCATTATCCTGGTCAGTGCTCTGGTTGCACTGATTGGCTGCGCTGCGGCTGATGTCTCCGAGATCGTAAGTTTCTTGTTTTGTTTTTTCATTTTGTATTCTTTGTTCGTGATCTAGTTAGCCTTAACACAGAGAGCCCATTCCTATAATCTAACAACACAATCACCTTGCTTCGAGCGAATGTTTTAGTTTTTTTTATTTTCCACTTGTTCTTGGCTTGCAAAGCATCAACAAAGCAGATGTACATATGCTGCTCGGAGCTTGTTATTGCGTCGCAGAATTTCTTGTTTTTTTTGCAAATTAGATTTTCATATCGAGAAAATGCGGTGAGCTTTTTGGTGATAACCAGATAACAAATAACTATGGGTAGTGGGCAGCAATTGGCAACCATCGATCCGGGCGCGAGTCATCGATTTCGGTTTCGGTTGGTGATAACACCAGGGCAGAAGGGCCACGTTCTTCTTCAATTTTTTAGTTTATTGTACATATGTAGATGTGAGGAAGAAAAGAACAAGCCTGGGGCAAGTGTCCATCTAACGAGTTGTGACTAATCTCTCATAATTCATGCTATTGGCTTGGTAATGTCTCATTCGATGGAGCGAACTGTTTTTCCCTGCTAATTAAGGAAGTAGAAATGTATGTATGTGAGATTGTGAGATAAAAACAAACACAAGATACGTTTTTCTACTAAGATCAATGCACAGTTAATGTACCGAAGTGAACATCAAAGGCATTGTCATAGATAAATATCATTTATCTATGAGCATTGTATGCGGCCTTGTGTGACAAAATATGAAGAAGCGAGTAGTCTTCCTGGTAAAATAGTGTTGTAGTTGTGGACGAGGAAGTTTTTTTTGATTTCTAAGAAGAGCTGTTGATATCCAGCTGGAATGTCTCTTTGGTTCGGTTGGAAGTCATCGTTTTCAGTGTTTGTTCATTCTCTCAGATTTGCTATCCATGGTTCTTCGTCCTCCTCTTGACCTCGTTCCTTCTATTCTTCCTTGTAGAATATACATTTACTATATACTCAGAAACTTGCTGTTTCTGAGTACAGGATACGTCAAATACAAGTTTCTTTTTAAAAATGCAATAAAATTAACAAAATTCAATTGTGTCCATGTATTATGTACATATGTACCTATGTCTTTATTAGTAGGAACAAGGTAGGTAGGTAGGTAAGACCGTAGCCTTCCCAGAGATGGGAAGAACACACATAGGCCAGGGAGGCTCGTTGTGTAGCTACGAGGGGGCTTAGCCCCCTATTCGTGGAACCATTTTGTGCTTCTTAAGAAATTAAGAAGATCAGATATCCCTACTTGCTGAACTTCGGTCAGATCGTTAAGGAGGTATGATCCTAGGTATCGTTTCCTGATTGTGCAGAATGCCGGGCAGGCGCAGAGGAGGTGATGGATGGTGATTCGACCTCTTTCTCGTCTAGACAGCTCCTACAAAAATCATTCGGAGTGATACCTAGTTTTTGCGCGTGACTGCCAATAAGGCAGTGTCCTGTGATGACACCTATGACTTTATAGATGTCAGTTCTATTTAGGGAGATAATACTCCTAGTCCGTTGACTATCGAGCCGGGGCCAGATTTGCCTGGTGATGAGGCAGGTGTGTCCCTGAGTCCATCTCCGGTTCGTCTCGGCCCTGGCGAGGGTAGTGAGATTGTGGTTAATGGTTGCGAAGGGTATACCCTCACAAACCACAGTTGATTGTAGTGTCGTTCCTTTTTTGGCGAGTGTGTCGGCTCTTTCATTTCCAGTGATGTCGCTGTGTCCCGGTACCCATATAAGTTGTATGTTGAACTGTTCAGCCATCTCATTAAGAGATAGGCGACAGTCGAGGCTAGTTTTTGATGTGTACACATAGGACTCCAGCGACTTTAAGGCTGCTTGGCTATCCGTGAAAATGCGGATATCCGTGGTGGATATCACGTTCCACTTCAGCCAGGACAGAGCCTCTTTTATTGCCAACAGTTCCGCCTGGAAAACGCTGCAGTGATTAGATAATTTTAGAGCTTTGTTCAGCTAGTAGGAACAAACATTCCTATTACTTATGAAATACAACGTCGTTCCTGTCACCCCATTTTTCCAAGACCTTGTTGATGAATTCGGTCTATTATAGCTCACGGATTGCTTGGATGATATCGGCCTTAAACGCTTGAGTCGTTTCACGGTTCCGCACAAAAAAAGTCCGAAGGGATCAAATCGTAGCTCCGTGGCGGCCAATTGACATCGCGAAGTCGGCTGATAACCAATTGGTGCGTAAAGGATCGATTGTGGCATGGCGCGCCATACTGCCATGGACTAAAGGTCGTCCAAATCCATTTCCTCAATTTCAGTAAAAAAAATTATCGATTAACATGGTAACGAAACGGCTCTGGTAACGCCCACCGTAGACCGAAACGTTGTTTCCAGCCTTATTTTCGAAGAAAAATGGTCCAATAATGCCACCATTCCACAATCCGCACCAAACTGTTCTGTTTGTGAATGCATTGGCCTCTCTACAATAACGTGCGGGTTTTCCGAGCCCCACATGCAACGATTTTGTTTGTTAACGTAGCCGCCGTCAAGAAAACCCGCCTCGGCACAAAAGATGATTTTTCGCCCAAAATCTTTATCCAATTCAAGCTGCTCTAAGGCTCAAACTGCGAAGCGATAACGGAGCAGATGGTCGCGCGCCTTCAATTGTTAAGTCAATCGGACCTTGTGCGTGAAATGTTGAGCTGTTTAGATCGATGGCGAGTTGATGTTGATGTGAATTGAGTTTCACACTCTCGGCCACAGCATTCCTCTGACAATATCTTACAAATGAGCTTGTTGCGTACTCCAGCTGCCTTAAAGAGCTTGGCAAGTAGCTGTTTACTAAAGCAACTTTGTTGGACATGAGTTTAGAAAAAGCTTTCCTAACTTCGTCCAGGGCAGGGGGACGGAATTCTTTGTTATCATCGTCCGTTGTAAATGGGTCATTCTGCCTGACAACTGAATCTGTTTCGTCATCGCCGTTATACAGTCTACAGAAGTAGTTTTTCCAGATTCTTCGTACCAACTGTGACTCTACTACTAGGTTTCCATTTTCGTCTCTGCAGGCTTTATATCCTGGCATGTTTGTTTTATTCGTCGATAAAATCTCCGAACGTCATTCCTGCGATAGCATCCCTCCATCGTCGATTTCGAGCTTCTCTTCTTTTTTTTTTTTTTTTATGCTCGTCCCTTCTCACGAACAGTTCCCGTCCTTCTGTGCAGCCCCGCTTGACAGGCTTGACTGCGTGTGCCCTCCTACTCTCGTCGTCAAACCATGGATTTCTTGTTGGTGGCGTTTTGAAAGCCAGTACCTTAGAAGAAGCACTCTTTAAGTCTTATTGACAACGGGTCCATTGGTGTCCACTTTCTCTAGCAATTGCAACTCGTTTAAAGGGACCTAAAAACGAGGTCGCGCATGACCTGGGCATTCCGTTTCAGTTGTGTCTGTCAAAAACTTCAAACAAAATCAAAAAGACGTGCGACGCTGTGGATCGTTCGGTTTTAGCTCTTGTACAAAATGTTTTTTGTACAGCTTTAGACCAAGATCGGTACAATTGTTATCAACAAATCACGATTAGCGGATATGCTAGTAACATTTTCCTCTGTACGCAATCTACACATATGGGTAGGTGGCTTTCTATCCAATATTGGTGTGAAATTCTCTCACTATAGCTCTAATTGCTTAACCAGTAGGGCGGCTATGACGACTGTAGAATGGTTGAAGTATGCGGTATGAGCGGTGTTCGGGTAAATGTCTTCATGATGAAATGACAAATACCACAAATCACGCGTGAGTTGTCACAGAGAGAACACTGAAAAACCAAACAGCGAAATCACCCATTAATTGTTTCAATATCAACAACGTCTGCAGGCGGGTCCTCCTATCACTTACTTACTTACTTAGGTGGCGCTACAGTCCGTGGTGAACCTGGGCCTCAACCAACAAGTGTCTCCAGCTGGCACGTTCTTTGGCCAGCTGTTTCCAGCGCCGCACGCCCAGTTGGTTAAGGTCCCCTTCCACCTGCGTGCGCCACCGTAAATGCGGCCGTCCTTTGCCGCGCCTTCCTTCCGGGATGGATTCGAAGACTCTTCGGGTCGGAGCTGTATTTTCCATGCGCTCTACATGGCCTAGCCACCTTAGACGCTGTATCCGCAGACGTCGTACCAGGCCGATGTCGCTGTACAACCCGTATAGTTCTTCATTATATCTTCTCCTCCAGTAGTGAACGAACATCAACGACCCCAACCACTGTACTCCGTTCAGGTTGTGTGTGTCAACACATCATAAGAGAATATAAAAACTCTTGAACCTGCGCGAGTCTCTAAAAAAAAACTAAAGGGCATCTTCATCCGCTTTTGTTAAGGTCCAAGCCTCTGCGCCGTAAAGGAGGACTGGGATGATTAAGGTCGTATATAGTGTCACCTTGGTTTTCCGAGAGAGGGCTCTACTTCTCAATTGCCTCTTGAGCCCAAAGAAACAGCGGTTGGCAAGAGTGATTCTGCGTTTTATCTCAGCGCTGGTCATCAGTGAGCCAAGGTAGACGAATTCCTTGACTACTTTAAAGTTATGTTCGCCCATGGTGACGTTCTCGGCAATACGTCGGTGTTGACCGTCTCTTTTAGATGAAAGCAGATATTTGGTTTTACCCTATATACTTGAAATAAATCGTACCTCTTGTGTGACTCTTGCACGATGTTGAAAAAGTTGCATGACAGCGCGTCACCTTGCCTAAATCCTTTTTTAACATCAAAGGTCTCGGTTTGCTCATTACCGACCTTAATGGAGCATCGAGAATTCTCCATTGTCATCCTGCACAGTCGGACGAACTTGGCAGGGATGTTAAAACTACACATGGCGTTGGATAGCTTGTCTCTATACACGCTGTCATACGCGGCCTTAAAGTCGACGTAAATGTGGTGAGTGTCGATTTGGTATTCCTGGGTTTTCTCCAAGATCTGCCGCAGCGTAAATATTTGGTCTACTGTGGATTTACCTGGCCTGAAACCACACTGATAAGAGCCGATCAGGTTATCCACAAACGGTTTCAGGCGTTCACCCAATACGGCAGTGAAGATCTTATATGCGAGGTTAAGGCGACTTATTCCCCTATAGTTGGCGCAGTTATAGGGGTCTCCTTTCTTATGGACCGGGCAAACGATGTTGAGATTCCATTCGCCGGGCATGCCTTGCAGATGAGATGGTTTATGCCCCTTACCTTTATTAGACTTCAGTCTTGATATCGCTATTTTGACTTCGTCTAGGTCGGGTGGACGGAATTCTCTTACATTGTCGTCCATTACGAACGGATCGTTCTGCCTGACACCGGTATCTTGTCTGTCATCGTCGTTATACAGCCTGCAGAAGTGGTCTTTCCAAATCCTCAGCATCGACTGTGACTCTACTACCAGTTCTCCATTTTCATCCCTGCAGGCCGCCACTCTGGCTTTGTAGACATGGCATGTTCGTTTTACCTTATTGTAAAACTTCCGGGCGTCATTCCTGCGGAAACATCTCTCCATCTCCTCTATCTCACCCTTTCCGTGCTCTCTCTTCTTTCTTCTGAAAAGCGTGTGTTCCTCTCTTCTCTTCTGCTCATCGATTTCGCGAACAGTTCTCGTCCGTCGCTGCAGCATGGCTTTATATGCCTCTTGTTTTGCTGCATGGGCGTGTTCGCATTGTTCATCGAACCAGGGGTTTCTAGGTGGTGACGGTTTGAAACCCAGCACCTCTGACGGCGCTCTGGCAATGCGCCCATTCCTGCTCTATTGTTTGTGCTGCTGTGGGCGGATTTTGAGAGAGCTTGGAGGAGACACGAACGGCAAAGATTCTGGCAGTCTCTTGGGATTGTAGCTTTCCGACGTCAAAACTACGTAGTCCTACTCGACTCCTAAGCATCCTTGATACAACAAGGTGGTGGTTCGAGTCGATGTTGGCCCCTCTGAAGGTTCGTACGTCGAGAATACAATCTGGTTGGTTGTCGATTGATCCAAAGACCGCCAGGTACCCTTGTGGATGTTGAGATGGGGGGAATCGCGTGCTTGCTACAAGGAGGTTACGCCCCGCTAGGAAATCGATTAGCCTAAGTCCGTTGTCGGATGTGCTGTTATGGAGGCTATGCTTTCCTATGATCGACTCAAATATGTCCTCTCTTTGCCCAGTTTTGCATTAAAATCTCCTAGAACTATTTTTGTGTCGTAGCTGGGGCATTGGGCGGGCATAGGTTCTATCTAGGAGATCGTAGAATTCTTCTTTGAGTCGATCGTCATTTTCTTCCGTTGGGGCGTGAGCGCATAATAAGCTAATGTTTCAAAATTTAGCTTTAGTGCAGATTGTTATGAGGCGTTCGCTTACACCTCGGAAGCTTAAGACTTTTTGTCGGAGTCTTCCTCGAATAACGAATCCGCACCCGAATAGGCGCTGTTTGTTCTCCTTGTAGCAGTTCCCGTAGTAGATGTCGCAGTTTTTCATCCGTTTTTTTGCCTGGTCCATCCCATCGCACTTCTTGGAGTGCGGTTATATCCGCTTTATAGCAGTTGAGGGCTTGCTCCAATTGATCGCCTGCAACCGGTCTGTTAAGGGTCCTCACATTCAAGGTGCACACTCTCAAGTCCGTTAGTCGTTTGCAGGGTTCGTCAGCTTTGTATCCGTCCGTATCCAAGGCTTGTTGTTGTTTCGGAACAAGAAGGTTTTTACGTGATAGGGATGTTACCCCTAAGCACAACCCCCAACCTGGATGGCCAGGTTCCTTCTTTCCCCAGGAACAAGGGGTTGAGTCTCTGCACACATTGGTTCACTACCTGGCGGGTGCCAGGGTAGCTATCCAGGAAGACCACCCGGAGGCTGTGTGTCAACGTGGATTGAGCAGGGACAGATCGAAGCTGGCGTTTGCCATGTTAAACGCGATCAACTTCTTTGCTCGCTCCCTCCCCCCTACTATCACTTAACGGACAATATATTATAATTGAACACACTGGGTCAGTTTGCTGACAAGCGTACAATGACTTTGATTCTGGTACCGCATATCAATTGGATGCACTAAGATGCTCTTGATAGATAGTGCGGTGGGCAAAACCATATTGGTCGACGTGAGTGCAAAAATTATTTATAATTTAAAACGATTATTCGGATTTATTGTTTTCTTAGCAGCACGACACTGCGATCGCCAGGCAGTTCATTAATCAATGAAGGTCAGATGTCTGGATGCACTCGACAGGAGCCTAACAATTTCCTTTTATAATCGGCGCGAACGAACTTTCTACAAGAAACCCGGCCACAAACCATGTTTTAAAAAATCGTGCGAGCAGCATAATCACGTTCATAAGGCACGATTTAATAGCAAAGAAGCTTCCCTTCGAAAGGGCATTTGTATTAATCAATTTCTTCAAAGAAGCCTTAAGCATTACTTGGCGCGTGAGAGCACTCGAGGGTCAAAAGGACCAATCGGGTGTGTAACGAATTTCTCTTTCTTACTTCTGACCCTTTTAATGATGAGATATATGTACATATGCCGTTTAGGGCCACAGATTATTTGGGTACGATAATGCCGGATAATGAATTCATAAGCCCACTGCTAACATGACAAGTGAGCTTAATGACTTGAAAGATGTGTGAGTTTGCCTTTCAATAATTGATTTGTTATTTTTTACGTTTTTGTCGTGTTCCCTCGACAAGATTCCCTCGTGGTCTTTTTCTTTGTCATTGTCATTGTCAAGCTCCATTTGATTGAATCGTTCCATCATTAGCTAAGCTATCCGAAGCTTGATTGCAAGCGCTTCATCCGTATTGTCTACAGTAGACAGATAAACATTTTTTAGAACTCGTTATGGTTAGCATTGATTGTTTCACAAGGTCAGGGTCTTGTTAATTTAATTTGACGAACATTTCAAATGTCGTCTATCCAGTGTATGGAGGAAAATTGTTCCACGCAATGCCATGCTGAGTAGTCTGGGATTTGTCTCATCCTTATTCATATTCAATTTCGTGAGAAGACAAGCGCGTTTGCTTGTTATTAACAAAATGTCACCAATCTTGCCATGCACCGGCTACGATTGTAGACATACTTCTATGACCAAAAAGTAAGGTGACAGCATTTACATATTTTGAAAATCTTTATTTATTCTGAGAAAATGCACTTACGCCAACCGATTCTCTAATCTTCGAGACAGTTGTTGGAATAGATTTCCGAGATGGCCTTCAGCTCTCTCCTCGACGCGGCTTGTACCGACTCAAAACCTTGTCCCCTGAGCGATCTTTTGAATTTGTTGAATAGCCAGAAGTCGCACTGTGACAAATAAGGTGTGCAACAATATGAGTCGAGTTTGTACCAAAATGGTCACGAAGAATCAATGCAGTGTACACTATCGTGGTGCAAAAGCCAAGAGCTGCCTCACCACAATAACGACGCATAACGCTCAAATAATATTCTCCGTTGACAGGTTTACCCGGCGGAAGACTCAGTCCGCTACAGTCCGTGGTGACCCTGGGCGTCAACAAACAAGCGTCTCCAGCTGGCACGGTATTTGGCCAGCTGTTTCCAGCGCCGCACGCCCAGTTGGTTAAGGTCCGCTTCCACCTGCGTGCGCCACCGTAGATGCGGCCGTCCTCTGCCGCGCCTTCACTCCGGTGTGGATTCGAAGATTCTTCGGGTCGGAGCTGTATTTTCCATGTGCTCTACATGGCCTAGCCACCTTAGACGCTGTATCCGTAGACGTCGTGCCAGGCCGATGTCGCTGTACAACCCGTACAGTTCTTCGTTGTATCTTCTCCTCCATACACCGTTTGAACAAACGGGACCGTAGATAGTGCGCAGAATTTTCCCGTCGAAATGACCAAGGACATCTTCATCCGCTTTTGTTAAGGTCCAAGCCTCTGCGCCGTAAAGGAGGACTGTCTGTCTCTTTTAGATGAAAACAGATATTTGGTTTTACCCTCATTAACCTTGAGACCCATCTTAGCCGCTTCTACCTCAATGCTTACAAAGGCCTCATTGACGTCAATGTCGTCAGCGTACGCAAGCAATTGAGTAGACTTGAAATAAATCGTACCTCTTGTGTTAGCCAGTGACTCTTGCACGATCTTTTCAAGCACAATGTTGAAAAAGTTGCATGACAGCGGGTTACCTTGCCTAAATCCTTGTTTAAAATTCAAGGTCTCGGTTTGCTCATTACCGACCTTTATGGAGCAGCGAGAATTCTCCATTGTCATCCTGCACAATCGGACGAGTTTGGTAGGGATGTTAAAACTAGACATGGCTTTGTATAGCTCATCTCTATACACGCTGTCATATGCAGCCTTGAAATCGACGAAGATCTTCACCAAGATCTGCCGTAGCATAAATATTTGGTTTCTGGCCTGAAACCACACTGATAAGGGCCGATCAAGTTATCCACAAACGGTTCCAGGCGTCCACACAATACGGCAGAGAAGATCTTATATGCGATGCTAAGGAGACTTATTCCCCTATAGTTGGCGCAGTTATAGGGGTCTCCTTTCTTATGGATCGGGCAAACGATGTCGAGATTCCATTCGCCGGGCATGCCTTGCAGATGAGATGGTGTATGCCCTTTACCTTTATTAGACTTCAGTCTTGATATCGCTATTTTGACTTCGTCTAGGTCGGGTGGACGGAAGTCTCTTACATCGTCGTCCATTACGAATGGATCATTCTGCCTGACAGCGGTATCTTGGCTGTCATCGCCGTTATACAGTCTGCAGAAGTGGTCTTGCTAAATCCTCAGCATCGACTGTGATTCCACTACCAGTTCTTCATTTTCATCCCTGCAGGCCTCCGCTTTGTAGCCATGGCATGTTCATTTTACCTTATTGTAAAACTTCCGGGCGTCATTCCTGCGGAAACATCTCTCCATCTCCTCTATCTCACGCTTTCCGTGGTCTCTCTTCTTTCTTCTGAAAAGCGTGTGTTCCTCTCTTCTCTTCTGCTAATAGATTTCGCGAGCACTCTCGTCCGTCGTTGCAGCATGGCTTTATATGCTTCTTGTTTTGCCTCATGGGCTTGTTCGCATTGTTCATCGAACCAGGGGTATCTAGGTGGTGGCGGTTTGGAACCCAGCACCTCTGAGGCAGCGTCTTGTATGCTTTTTGATAAACAGCACGAGCTCCGTTTTCTGGGGATTAATCCTGAGTCCGTTGCTATGCGCCCATTTGCACAGAAATGAGAATGCCGATTGCATGTGGTCATTCAGTGTGGATAGGTATTTACCTGAGATTGAAATGGCAACGTCATCGGCGTAGGCAACAATATCCAGGCTTTCTTTCTCCAGTTAGTAGTTCGTTTACAACTACATTCCAGAGAAGAGGTGAGAGGACCCCACCTTGCGGGGTTCCCTGGGTAACTACTCTGGTAGTTACTAGGCTTCCCCACTTAGAGTGAATCTTGCGAGTTAATAACATCTCGCTGATCAGCTCTATCAGAGTCCTCTCCACCTTTAGCTTTACTAGCCCTTCTATTATTGCTTTCGAAGTGACGTTGTTAAAGGCGTCCTCTATGTCTAGGAAGGCTGTTAGAGTATATTCCTTGAGATGGATTGATCTTTCGATTTTCCTCACTAATGTGTGAAGGGCTGTTTCGACCGATCTACCCTTACAGTAGGCGTACTGTGCCTTAGAAATTAGGGAGGGGTCCAAGCTGTGCCTTATGTGTAAGTCTATCAGCCTTTCTAAAGTTTTTAGAGCGAAGGATGATAGACAGATAGGCCTTAGATCCTTGGGGGAAGTATGAGAGTTCCTGCCGGCCTTGGGGATGAAAAGTACCTTTGCGCACTTCCACTTTTCTGGAATATGACTCCAAGCTAGGCATCCTTTAAAGATTATCTCTAGCCATGGTATAGTCCATTCTATAGTTTGTGTGAGCTCGATAGGGTAAATTTCATCTGGACCCGGCGATTTGTAGGACTTGAAACTTTTTAATGATACAATTTTCTCTCTGGAGATAATATGATCGTACTGTCCCTCTATCGCAGAGGAGATATGAGTTCCTCGCGAGTGCACTAAGTTTTGCGATTCAGAGCAGCCTGGGAAGTGCGTGTTGAGGAGAAGATTTACAGTTTCTTCCTCAGCCGTTGTCCAAACTCCGTTTGCTATGAGGCAGTTAGGAGATTGTGGATCTTTCGAGAGTATTTTCCTCAATCTATAGGCGTCTGAAATGTTCTCCATGTTATTGCAGAAGAGTTTCCAAGACAGCCTTTGTTCTTTCCTCAGGTTTTGTTTGTACACCTTGAGTGCATTTTGGTCTATGTCGTTTCTTTTGTTCTTTGCTTTATTAAAGAGCTTACGACAGGCTTTGCGGAGCTTGCTTAGATCTGCGTTCCACCAAGAAAGGTAAGATTTTTTTCCTGATTTGTGGATTACGCGGCAGTTGGCCCTTGCGTTGCCCAATGTGATTAGTTAGAGTATCGATCATATTGTCTATACCTAACGTGGTCCGTGGAGTGTCCTACTTATTATAGAGTTGCCAATGAAGGCTGTATAACGCTCCCAATCGATTCTTCTGAGGTTGTCGTAAGTAATTCACTTTTCATCATCAGTCACAATCGGATCCACAAACGGGTCAGGTTTGTTGTGATTCAGCAGCGATTCGCAGATGGAAGACATGAAATACAGATTAATTGATTTCTTTTTACTACGCCCACTATTAATGTCTTATTCCCAACTAACGTGTGTCTTTCCCCAACGCTTAAAGCCATTTCACTCTGTTTACGTTCGGTTAACCTTCTTTTTCGAAAGCCCACCTGTTTGAATTTCGCTTCAGATAAACTGGGTCACCACTGAAACTAGTTCACCTCATACGAAACAAATCCGCATTCACTTTCGAATTGTATTCTTCATCACACACATGACTGAGTCTGTCTACGACTGTGGCCAGAGATTTGTGGTCTTGACTTTATCTCTTTAGCTATTTGCTATTAATCAACATTCATTTATAGATTCAATATGTAAATGCAAAACGAACAGCTCCTGCAGTCATACGATATCTGCTAATTCGCTGCCTCCTTTCAAGTTCACACATTCTTCACTCCCGACAGGCATTGTTCCGCGGAATTCCTTTTATCCATTTTGAGTTCATTTAATGTTGTTTAAACGAGTTGAGTCGAATGTTTGAGAAAATCTGCTTGCAATTTATCTTTGCTCATCCGATGTCACACCTGTTTGGCGATATGCGATGTGGAAGCTAATTTCGAATTCCACGCAGACTGGTTTCCAGTATTGCATTTACTGCTTTCAAGTGTTCTTTGATGACTAATCATCGGTTGAGTCGTAGTGTTTGGTGATGATGCGCCATGTAAGTTCGTGAATTGTTGCAATCGAATGTCTCGTAAAAACTGCTTGCAGCAATAAATGGCATCGGTTTAAGTCAAAAAAGGTCAATGTGCGATAGAAGACATAACCTTACTTACTTACTTAGGTGGCGCTACAGTCCGTGGTGAACCTGGGCCTCAACCAACAAGCGTCTCCAGCTGGCACGGTCTTTGGCCAGCTGTTTCCAGCGCCGCACGCCCAGTTGGTTAAGGTCCCCTTCCACCTGCGTGCGCCACCGATGATGCGGCCGTCCTCTGCCGCGCCTTCCTTCCGGGATGGATTCGAAGACTCTTCGGGTCGGAGCTGTATTTTCCATGCGCTCTACATGGCCTAGCCACCTTAGACGCTGTATCCGCAGACGTCGTACCAGGCCGATGTCGCTGTACAACCCGTATAGTTCTTCGTTATATCTCCTCCTCCATACACCGTTTGAACAAACGGTGCGCAGAAATTTCCTCTCGAAACGACTAAAGGGCATCTTCATCCGCTTTTGTTAAGGTCCAAGCCTCTGCGCCGTAAAGGAGGACTGGGATGATTAAGGTCTTATATAGTGTCACCTTGGT
The DNA here is from genome assembly GCA_951905685.1 of Eumerus sabulonum. Lineage (NCBI taxonomy): Eukaryota > Metazoa > Arthropoda > Insecta > Diptera > Syrphidae > Eumerus > Eumerus sabulonum. The sequence continues at coordinate 18,260,097 of OX645060.1, forward strand.
TTTCCGAGGGAGGGCTCTACTTCTCAATTGCCTCTTGAGCCCAAAGAAACAGCGGTTGGCAAGAGTGATTCTGCGTTTTATTTCAGCGCTGGTGTTGTTGTCGCTGGTCATTAGTGAGCCAAGGTAGACGAATTCCTTGACCACTTCAAAGTTATGTTCGCCCATGGTGACGTTCTGGCCAATACGTCGGTGTTGTCCGTCTCTTTTAGATGAAAGCAGGTGTTTAGTTTTACACTCATTAACCTTGAGACCCATCTTAGCCGCTTCTACCTCAATGCTTACAAAGGCCTCATTGACATCTCGCTGTGTCCGTCCAATCATGTCAATGTCGTCGGCGTACGCAAGCAATTGCGTAGACTTGAAATACATCGTACCTCTTGTGTTGGCCAGTGACTCTTGCACGATTTTTTCAAGCACGATGTTGAAAAAGTTGCATGACAGCGCGTCACCTTGCCTAAATCCTTTTTTAACATTCAAGGTCTCGGTTTGCTCATTACCGACCTTAATAGAGCAGCGAGAATTCTCCATTGTCATCCTGAACAGTCGGACGAGTTTGGCAGGGATGTTAAAACTAGACATGGCTTTGTATAGCTCGTCTCTATACACGCTGTCATATGCAGCCTTGAAATTCGACGAAGAGGTGGTTAGTGTCGATTTGGTATTCCTGGGTCTTCTCCAAGATCTGCCGCAGCGTAAATATTTGGTCTATTGTGGATTTACCTGGCCTGAAACCACACTGATAAGAGCCGATCAGGTTAACCACCAACGGTTTCAGGCGTTTACACAATACGGCAGAGAAGATGTTATATGTGATGTTAAGGAGACTTATCTCCCTATAGTTGGCGCAGTTATAGGGGTCTCCTTTCTTATGGACCGGGCAAACGATGCTGAGATTCCATTCGTCGGGCGTGCTTTCCTCCGACCATACCTTGCAAATAAGATGATGCATGCACCTTACCAGCTCATCTCCAGCCGCCTTAATAAGCTCAGCAGACAGGCCGTCTGCGCCCGCGGCTTTATTAGACTTAAGCCTTGATATCGCTATTTTGACTTCGTCTAGGTCTGGTGGACTGAATTCTATTACTTCGTCGTCCATTACGAATGGCTCGTTCTGCCTGACAGCGGTATCTTGTCTATCATCGCCGTTATACAGTCTGCAGAAGTGGTCTTTCCAAATCCTCAGCATCGACTGCGACTCTACTACCAGCTCTTCATTTTCATCCCTGCAGGCCTCCGCTTTGTAGCCTTGGCATGTTCGTTTTATCTTATTGTAAAACCTCCGGGCGTCATAACTGCGAAAGCATCTCACGCTTTCCGTATTCTCTTTGCTTTCTTCTGAGAAGAGTGTGTTCATCTCTTCTGTTTTGCTCATAGATTTCGCGAGCTAGCTCGCATTGTTCATCGAACCAGGGGTTTATAGGTGGTGGCGGTTTGAAACCCAGAACCTCAGAGGCAGCGTCTCTGCTCTATTTATTGTGCCGCTGTGGGCGAATTTTGAAAGAGTCTCTTGCGATTGTAGCTTTCCAACGTCAAACTTACGTTGTCCTACACGACTCCTAAGCATTTTTGATTACCTCATTCGTACCTTGATTATAACAAGGTTGTGGTCCGAGTCGATGTTGGTTCGTACTTCGAAGATGCTGGAGGAGTGTCTGGCGTCGGATTGATCACCGCCAGGTACCCGTGTGGATATTGAGATGGGGGAATTGTGTGCTTGCTAAAAGGAGGTTACGCCCCGTTAGTAATTCGATTTGCCTAAATCCGTTGTTGGATGTGGTGTTGTGGAGGCTATGCCTCCCTATGATTGATCTAAACATGCCCAGCTTTGCGTCGAAATATCCTAGTACGATTTTGGTGTCATAACAGGGGCGTTGGGCGTATCTTCGGTCTAGGAGATAATAAAAGTCATCCTTGAGTCGATCATCTTTTTCTTCCGTGGGGCCGTGCACGCATATTAGGGTAATATTCTCCAGAGTGCCCTTGATGCGGATTGTTATGAGGCGTTCGCTTACATCCCGAAAGCTTAAGACTTTTTGTCGGAGTCTTCCTCGAATAACGAATCCGCACCCGAATAAGCGTTGCTAGTTTTCCTTGTAGCAATTACCGTAACAGTTTTTCATCCGTTTCTTGCCTGGTCCATCTCATCGCACTTCTTGGAGCGCGGTAATGTCTGCTTTGTAGCAGTCCAGGGTCTTTTTCAATTGATTGCCCGCACCTGGCCTGTTGAGGGACCTCACATTCCAGGTGCAGACTCGTAAATCCTTATTGCGTTTACAGGTCAGGTCGCAAACAAAGAAATCGTCTGTATCCGAAGTTTATTGCCGGGGATAGATGGTTCATGTAATTATCAAGAAACAGGAACATGCAAAATGTTAGTTTTAAGTGTTTTTTAAGGTGGTCCATACAGGGAGTCAAATTTTGAACAACATTTTCGATCATATTGCCTAGTATCTAGCTAATAGCACGTGGGATCTTGTCCTTCAAGGCTGGAGATAATGCTGGCTTATCGGCGTAAACAACTGATGTGGCTTACCTCATAAAATAGTATTAAAGTCGTCAAATCGAACGGTCTAGCCGGCTAATTCACCGGTCTAGAATGACGGATAACTTGCTCGCCGAACTCTATTTCCCAATTGGATCGATAATTCGCGTACTGTGTGACAGGTAGTGCCGTCTTGCTGGAACTATGCGTCGACTAGGTTCAGCTCGTGTAAGTTGGGAAAGATAGAAAATTCGGAATTATTTAACGATAGCGGGTGCAATTGTTGGTAACGTTACTCCCAAGGTCTTTTTCAAAAAAGTACGGGCCAATGACTCCGACGGACCAAAATGTGCATTTCTGAATGAATTGTTATCTCTTGTATTGTCTGAGGTTGCTCATCGGATCAAAGACAATTTTGTTTTTTAACATACCCAACAAAATGGAAATGGGCTTCGTCGCAGTGGACAATTTTGCGATAAAAAAGATCATCTTCCACCAGCTTGTCTAAGGCCTTCTCACTGAAAATTCTTCGTTGTGGCAGGTCGTTCTTCGGCTTCAGTTCTTTCACAAGCTTGTGTAAAATCTCCTACATAATCGAGTAACACGATTCCAAATGCTGTGAAGGCCGACGAATTGACAAACCGGCGGCGTCTTCATTGAAACTAGTGGATTCAGCAGCAGTTTTGTGCCACTCCAATGGGTAGGTGGCTTGATGTCCAATAGTGAGAAAGTGGTGCATTATGATTGAATAGCTTGCTCAGTATGTGCCTAATGTCCTTAAAATGGTCGAAGTGGGTGAAAAACATTTTTCGTAGGAATTTGGATAGTAAAATTCATTGGTGTTCGGGTGCAAGCCTTTCAGAAGTCAATTGGCAATATTAACTGAGCAATTTTGACTTTGACTAATGTCGCGAATCCCACGTGAGCTGCCAAAAATGGAACACTAAAAAACCCAACAGCAAAAAATCATCCATTACCATCAGGTAAACTTAGATATTAAGGAGTCGACCTGACGCTGGCACAAAATTATCAATCACCGGATCAACAGTCTTAGGCAACAGACATCTCTGACGAATTTCACGAATGCTGTTAACTCATTCAGTCTTCAATACCCTTTGCCGTCACTTTACGGCTTCTTCAAGGATTTTATGATTTTACCTTAATGGAAGTCAGTGCCACACCAAGAGGGCGTAGTGGTTGGTGTGTTGCACTTTGACGCACGATGAGCGAGTTCGGATCCCGATAACACCAACGAATGTTTATTCCGCGACGCAGTATACTTGCCATGAAAAAGCTTCTCGACTCAAGCCAAGCCGTACGGGCTGTAACGCCACCAAAGCAAAGCCACACCAAGGAAATTTTCTACAGCTCAATTTTTTTTTTTTTTTTTTTTGGACTAAGAGAGGCTAATGTAGAATTCCCTCAGGGGCTATCGGTTCCGAATAGTTCGAGTCGAATACCCAGTTGGTATCGATGTCTCCGCTCTAGGTCTCCAGACAACTGCATTATGTACTATATCCAGTCTGAATACAACCATTTAACCGCTACGAAACTTTCACGTGTTCGCACGCTGTCCAACAATTTATGTCGATGATGCACAGCTCATTAGGGTCATAGGTTAACTTACATACCCTGTTGACATGCCTTAACGAAGAGTAGACAAACAGGTTTCACAAAGTCGATAATGATATCATTTCCTCCTTCGCAAAAGTTGCTCATACGTCGCATAGCATCTCGTAGGTGTATACACTGTGTGGGTATTTGTGGCCAGTAGAGCAGCTCCAATTCGGTACTCAACTCTGTGAATCGTGTATGTACGTAGGAAGACTGCTTTGGATGTTTTCCAATCGGCGGAAATGTGGCTCATAATTGTGGGTGATCATGTGATCTGACTGCGCAAAACTTCTGAGACCTCAAAGAGTTACAACTTCACACGTTCGCAATGAAGTGCTCAGGTGTATTTTATTCCTTGACACCTTGAGGAATCGAAATCTGTCCACCGCAAAGTCAGATTGTACTACACTGTCTTCTCATCGTGCAGAGGATAACCCACCCCACAATACGCTCATCAGTCTAAACCTGTTGAAACTCGCCGGTCCCTTTATGGGATACAATTATGGGTTTTGTCTAAAGCCAGAAGATGCGGCTTTTGTACTTTCTCGAAAATCATTTTTTATAGTTCTGGGATAGAAAATACATATAATTCAACTGAGCAGGTGGTGGTCTTATAATTCAATGCGGTATAACGCTGACTATTCAGTCCACCTGACCTAGACGAAGTCAAAATAGCGATATCATGACTTAAGTCTAATAAAGCCGCGGGCGCAGACGGCCTGTCTGCTGAGCTTCTTAAGGCGGCTGGAGATGAGCTGGTAATGTGCGTGCACCATCTCATTTGCAAGGTATGGTCGGGGGAAAGCATGCCCGGCGAATGGAATCTCAACATCGTTTGCCCGGTCCATAAGAAAGGAGACCCCTATAACTGCGCCAACTATAGGGGAATAAGCTCCTTAACATCGCATATAAGATCTTCTCTGTCGTATTATGTGCACGCCTGAAACCGTTTGTGAATAGCCTGATCGGCTCTTATCAGTGTGGTTTCAGGCCAGGTAAATCCACAATAGACCAAATATTTACGCTACGGCGGATCTTGGAGAAGAATACCAGGAATACCAAATCGACACTCACCACCTCTTCGTCGATTTCGAGGCTGCATATCATATGACAGCGATGTTAAAAAAGGATTTAGGCAAGGTGACGCGCTGTCATGCAACTTTTTCAACATTGTGCTTGAAAAGATCGTGCAAGAGTCACTGGCCAATACAAGAGGTACGATGTGTTTCAAGTCTACGCAATTGCTTGCGTACGCCGACGATATTGACGTGATTGGACGGACACAGCGAGACGTCAATGAGGCCTTTGTAAGCATCGAGGTAGAGGCCCAGGCTCACCAAGGACTGTAGCGCCACCTAAGTAAGTAAGTATGTATAACGCTGACTAAGAACGTTGTTTGATTTTCTAAAATTAAAATCCAGCAGAAGGAGAGCCTTATGGACCAAAACAGCTGTGAATATAGGAAAAAAAATGGTTCAGCCAAGATCAATATCAGGGGGAAAAAGGTATACAATAGCCAACTGATTCAATACTTTTTTCCATCAGTAACCAAAGTTAAATAGAGCAAAGTGTGTGAGTAGAAATCAATGAAAAAAAAAACCCTGCTAATCCGAAAAGCAATTAAGCTGCTTATACGAGTACGTTGCAAATAGATCCCATGCTCGTCTACCATGTGTATTCAACCTATTTCATATTGCAACTTCAAGTTAAATTGAATAGAAATGTATATACAGCTTTTGCTGTGCTCTATTCGCATAACTTTTATAAAGCCAAAGCAAAACCATAAAGCTCAAACGTCCTCCATGTTCGATTAAATAACAGCAGCCGTGTAAATATGTCTTTTTAGGGTTCCGTACCCAAAGGTAAAACGGAACCCTATTACTAAGACTTCGCTGTCCGTCCGTCCGTCTGTCACCAGGCTGTATCTCATAAACCGTGATAGTTAGGGAGTTGAAATTTTCACAGATGATGTATTTCTGTTGCCGCTACCACGACAAATACTAAAAACAGAACAAAATGAATATTTAAGGGGGGCTCCCATACAACAGACATGATTTTCAAAAAATCCCCTTGGTCACATACTGAACTAAGGTTAATCGACAATATCCCACAACCAGTAGCAAACTTCCCAGTTTTGATCTCTTTTGTGTCTTTGATGAATTAATCCTAGCTGCAAACCTTTTTCCCATATTTCTGCAACCAAGATCTGCCATCATACAAAAAATGTGATTTAATGTGATGACTGAAGAGGTAACATACATAGTCTCTTTCATATTTATACAGATGGTACGGAACCCTTCGTGCGCGAGTCCGACTCGCACTTGGCCGGTTTTTTATTTGCCCGCGATTTCGCTCGCGTTAAATTCGGGGTAACACGGTTCCCCTTTCCTGATTTAGAACACAGAAGAGAACTCGGAAAAGAATGTTATTTTAATACGCTACTGTAGGCGATATTATATGTCTTTCCATTTGGGGATAGAATGTAAAGATTCTGGGCATTGGACACACGCGAACATGCTGCATACAATTGTCCATGGGAAAAGCACGGCTTTTCTAAGTTCACCCCAGCCACCTTTAATGTTTGACCTTGCGCTTTGTTAATGGTCATAGCGAAACTAAGCTTTAGAGGAAGTTGTAGCCTTTTAAACTGGAACGGGAGATCTGTGGGAATTATTGGGATTCGTGGGATCATTACATTTTCACCCTTTCCTACGCCGGCTAAGATAGTGGCGCTAATGATATTCCGGCCAAGCTGTGTGACACGAAGTCTCGTCCCATTACATAATCTCGGGGCATCTAAATTTCGTATAAGCATGACTGGGACGCTTAGTAGTCAAATAACAGAGTATAGGTACCGTATGCACTATAGTGTGAAGCGCGGCCCGATGCCCGCACTTAAGTACAGATAGAGAGCACATAACGTTAGCGCGTTTCAGAAAAACATCAGCGCCATCTATCGTAATTCAAGAGTGACACCACTTATTTATGTTTCGAATGTTGATTGTTTTCTCAAAAGCTGATTGATTTATGGTTGTTTTAATTAAATTATTTTATTATTCGTTTGTATCATAGAATCTATACTAATTTTGTGGAGAGTCTCACACAAATTTCCATCCCTTACTGATCTTTTTTTTTCCTTGCATACAAACTTAACGGGGCTAGAAAGAAACAAAAAGTAGCCTATGTCACTCTCCATCCCTTCAACTATCCAACGAGCGCAAATTGTCTGCCGGTTTCGTTTGTCTGGTGTAGCATACCTCTTCATTACCTCTCCGGCCACAGTCAAGTTTGAGAAAAAAAAAATCGTTAAAACCGCACCTGGAAACCGGTTATTTTAACACAGGCTTTGTGCTGCCTCTTATCCCATTATAGAAAAAAAACATCTCATCATCGACTGCGTTATCACTCTATAAAGCTGCTAGCATTACCGTCATACAGGAGCTATCATTGTAAGGCTTAATTGTTTTCGCAAGACAAACTATTGGTACAATTGGCACTGTGTTTTCCCCGGCTTTGTTCCCTCGAGATGAGGAAAAAACATGTTTGTTATGCTCACACAGATGTTTCAAAATCTGTTTTGAAGTTACGTAAATGGTAATACGTATATGCTCGTATGAAACAAAGTATTTTTGTTGATTAAAAAACAACGCTGCCGTCCTTACTACACTAGCTTCCCTGAGAAAACCCACAGCTTGTCAAATTATACATTAGTCCTTCCTCTTATGTTGCATTGTTTCTGTACTGTAATGGAACTGTACCCATAGTTTCTCGTAATGCATTAGAGGCCAATCGTCGTGCCTGTATTTATGAACCAGAGAGGATCAATACTAATTGCTACTATGTCTAGTGTAAAGGCAATTTTCATTGATCTTTGATCGTGAAATCTTACTAGTTCGACAGTTAGATTAAGTAACTGACACAAGGGGCGTGCTATCGCTGCGTTTGACAAAACTGGATTAGTATTTTTGGTATATAGCCACTATCTTGCATAATCACGAACTCGTGGCCGAATAGATTATGGAAAGCTGTTCGAATTGGTTTGTCTATTCAGAGATGGTCATCGATTAGTCGTGGATTTTGTTGTACGAAGATGTTAACGAGCACACGTGAGACTTGTGTTTGGTCGTAGTTGATTGACTTGTTTTTTTCTTTTTTCTGGGATTGCAATGCTTGTGTGTTCCATTTAGAAATCTGTAAACAGAGATGACACAAGACAAGTCGGAAGGGTGAAAATGCTGTCCTGAATATAGTGCTCTTCATTGTGAGAGGAGAAACCGCACTATGTTTTCTCTCATTTGTGCATGACTGTCGAACATTTCGATGTACTTACATACCTGTACAGATTGCCTTTTCGTATCTTCTTTGCAGTTCACACAAGTGGGCTAGCAGACCTAAAAATAGCTCAAATCCATCGCTTCATCAGAAGCACCGATTGGTTTTCAGGTAGTGGATCAAGATAATATGATCCATGTGGTATCACAATGGGCCGACTTCGACCTACGTATGACGTATGCCAACCACTTTTACCTAACCTAACCCATCTTCTTCGCATTATTGGGGATTTATCTGGTGATCACTTTTCCAACGTTTCCTGTAATTGTCCACTTCGCTTCCACTGCACGTCGATGACACTAGAATTACTTATAAAACAATGTAGTAAACGAACATCTTCGACCCAAAACCACTGCACTCCGTTCAGGTTGTGTGTGAACTTGCGCGAAACTCCCTTTTCCTGTTACCGTCGCTCGCACAACGTTTACGTTATAAGGCCTTAGCCTTGAGTGCGAGTGTAACTAAAAGGGCCCACAGACCTCACACTTGTGTGCACACATGTGAATTGACACGTCACACCGATAGAGACACCGACACCAAATATCAAAGACTTTCGCTCCGTGTCTGACACCGAAGATGGCGAAGATGTGCACCAGTCCACAGACAGCACACATGTCCGCACACCGACACATGTGTGCACACAAGTGTGACGTCTGTGTGCCCTTTAACAGAAAATATTACGAATAAACGTGACAACACCATCTGTTAGGAGCGTAGTCATCATTCTTTAAATTTTCATCGCGACTCTCTACTTAAGGTCACTCCAAAAAAAAAAAAAATGATGACTTTAAAGGAGCGCTTATAAACAAATGAATCATTTTGAATGGGCGTTTGCTTCCGAGATTCATTGGCTCATTTAATTACGAATTTCTAATTTTTCGAGGCTACTGACGCACTAAATCAATTCTTTTTCAATTGCTTGATATTTACTTGATAAATGGAAAAAGGTTCCGTAGAATATGCTGGACTTTTACAGAAAGAAATTACGGTATTGAGGAAATGCCTTGCTGATTAGGATAACTCTTAATTACGACATTTTGATGTCTACTTCCAGCGCGAACGTCTAGTTGGTTAAGATATCTTTCCAGCTATCGTTCCTTGGGGTCAACTGACCCTTCGACCCTAGTCATGATCCCATGCAGTTTTTATTCTCCATTCTCTGTTAGCAGTAAAAAGTGAACGCAGAATTTTCCTCTTGAAAATACCAATGCCCACTCAGTCGATTTCTATAAGGTCCAAGCTGCTCTGCCGTAAAAGAATACCGGCATGATCCGCTTTCTTGATTATCAGAGAGAGTGCTCTACTTATTAATTGCTTATGGAGTCACTGCTGTGGTGCAGTGGTAAACGTCGTATGTAGTTCAAAGTACGTCCATAGCCAAGATGTGCAACTCCTATACGGAAAAATTGTGCAACACAGCTGTTGTGAATGGGAAATGATCAAAATATGATGAAGGCATAACACTCACAGTATATGGTCACTTCGAATTGATATTCTGTGCAGTTCTAATATAACACCATAATGTCATGGATCATTTGCTGGGAACTACATCCAACATGAACATTCAGTCGAGTTCCTCTCGAATCCTATCTAGGACAACCACCAGTGGAGAGTAGTAAACAAACATCTACGATCCAAACCATCTGCACTCCATCCAGGTTTTTGTGACTCTGCACTCCATCCAGGTTTTTGTGACAAACATAATAAGAGTATGACTCTTGAACCTGCGCGAACTATATAAAAAACAAAAGACGCTTATTCGTCACAAAACTTGACATTTTCCCATGAAAATAATTCTGATACTGCAGCTGTCACTAAAGTTAGAAACACATACAGGCTTGCGCGCGCTCCGACTATGACAGCATGAGTAGGACCAACGATATCCTATGAAGTAACACATAATGTTACCTCAACTTTTGCTCGACCTCATATCGTAAATATCGTAAAGTCGAGCAAAGCGCCGGAGTAGAGCTACTCTCTACTTGGACGTGCGTTTGACAGATGTATTTCCTTGTGTTGTGAGAAATTTGTGAAACTAAGCTCCCTACGTGGAGCTGACTTGAAGCCAGATTGTGTGTTGCGAATTGTGGTTGCGTGCGTCTGACACATTATATCGTAAGTCGGTACAAAGCCTGTCAAAAGCCGGCGCGCGCGCAAGCCTGTATGTGCTTCTAACTTAATACTTCGATGTTGTTGTTACTAGCCAAACAAACTTACGATATTACGTTTTGGGTAAACAAAATTCTCTTTTTGGTGACCGTAGAGGCGGATGAATTATAACAAAACACTGTTTTATGATAGGTGTTTAAACGTACAATTCCCATTCTTTTTATCCGGAATGTCAGGTCACCTAAGGTATAAAAGAAACCTTCCATAACAAGTGCTTGACTTCCTATGGCGAATTGATGTTACCTTTCTGTTATAAACATGATCATTTTGGCTATTCTGTTCGATTACGAGCACTCGGGAGACAACAAAGCGCACGATTTTGCTTAATTTTTAGGGTTTGTCCTGGAGAAAACAGACGAACATGGGGAGAGTATTCTCACTTTGTCAGATACGGTTGAAAACGCAATTGTGGAACAAGGCCAGGCAACAAATACTGTAGTCATGCTATTTTAACTCATTAAGGTCTCCTCTAAAAGGTTCCTCTGTAGCGTCTCAAAGCAATTCCGCATCCGCGAAATACTCGTGATGTATTCGTCACTAAAATCGTATAATAAACTGAATTGATCCCTTATGTTCTTCTCTACAGCTATGAATCGGGGACTAAATGGCTTAAAGGTATTCATTTTATTTCTTTGCTAAATCGATGATAACGCATGTAGTCGAGTTACTGATAGCCCAAGTTCTTTTCGTAACATTTCGCCTCTTTGGGACTTCAATTTCGATCTTTTTATCTATCATTTATGATAAACTTGAATTTCTGGCTTCGCATACTTCGGACTATGTTCTTATAGTGATGACAAAACACCGTCTGTCCAGATGTTCATCGCATAGTTCTCAATCTCATTTGAATCGCCTACAGAAACATTTATGTTCCCGGTTCCACCAGGTACCGGGATAGATAATTTAGGTACGAGCTTTGTCTATTTTGCATAACAGGTTACGAATGGTCCGACTAGTTTTCGCTTTTCTCACGCAAATATCTATTTTAGAAGAATTATGTATTTAATATCCACACGAGTTCCTATTAAACATTCCATTCACGTTTGGCAATGAGTTCAAAATTCTTCTAAATCATTGTTTATTGCAATTGTTCGTTGGTGATTTACTACCCTAATGGTGATGGTGTGTCTGACTGCTAACTGGTTATTGGTGAAACCCTAAAACCCACTTATCATATTTAAATGTTTATCACAATTGCACAATAAACATTAACACCCACACAAGCACCTGCTAATCCTAATCTTTACACGCTTGTGGTCACACAACACACACCTAAATTTGCGTAAAGCCCTCCAACAACTGCCCTTTTATAGGAACCAATTCAACCAAATCAACCAGCTTCCGAGGAGCCCGTTAAACGGATACACGTACTCAATCCCGGCGAACGTGAATACCTCTCACCAAACCTAATTGGCCTGCAAAATATCGCCATTACCAACATCCCATTGACATTGGATTTCATCAATGTCATCGATGCCTTCCGTGAAGTTGTCGATGGCGTGCGCTATGAAATCGTATTGAATGCAGCCAATAAAACAAATAATAACGCCGAAATCGTATGTCGATTGGTCGTGCTCGAAAAACCCTGGCTAACGACTTTATGGGGCGATAAGGTACGCTTGCTACAAGAGTCGAATTGTACAAATGAGGAAATTCCAGATACTGATCGCAGTCGAAAATCAATCGAGGAGAAGTATGAAACGAATGCAATATTCTCAGGTGCTCGCAATGAGTTAACCGCCGATGATATGTCCAAATTAGAATCTCAAATAATTACCTCATCTAATCCGAGAGTGGTGAAGACACGTTCAACGACAACCACGACTACCGAATCGTTGGTGCCTGCTGAGCCGGAACAGATTACCGATTCAGTCGTGACAGATCCGGCAAATTCGTCATCCGAACCCAGTAGGGGTAGTATTGATGTAGACAACAATGCCGCCAGTACAGTAACACAAGATGCCAATGTGTTGTCACAATCAGAAGCGAATGTAGAAACTACGACTGAGATCAAAGCGCCTGAATTGAGTGATGACGAGAAAAAGTGGTTAGATGACTTCCTCTCGGTGGGAGCGTACAATTTTGAGACTTCACTTCAAGAAAAAAGGGCAAGCAATGATGATGGGACACAATCCAGCGACCAAGAGTCAAACAAGGTAAAGATACGAGTAGAAACCACAGAACTGAAACCTTTTGCAGAGTAATTAGCTTTTTTAGTTTTATTTTTGTCTTTCTGTTGTAGCTGCATTGTTTCGTAGTCAGTGTGTGACACATCATCTCATTGTCATTCTCCTTGCACAATCAGTCTCTGTTTTTCCGTCTTCTTCCGACTGCGCTTACGCTTTCCTATGTTCTATTTGGCGAATAATCTGTGTTTGGTGGAGAGAAACCGCATTCAACAATGTACAGAAAACACATGTAGTTTGGAACCATGTTTGTGTTTTTTAAATACATGTTGCACTCTCCTTTGGGGCGTTACAGCTTATGGAGGGCCATAGTCAAACTTCTCTCAATCACCCATGTTGTGTGCGATTTATTTCTCACACAGCTGAAAGGAACCTACAGTTTAATACCGATTCCAAGTATATTGCGGGGGATTTTGCCAGTACCCCGCCGAGGAGGGACGTCCCGAAATAAACGTTCCAAGGCATTTGTGTTATCGGGACATGTTGCACTACAGAATGCTTAAGTCGTTTATATCATTAGATACTCGTATAAGGGGCTGTCATCATTCAGATTGAAATTAATGTGATTATGGGAGTAAAAAGACGTGACTGCTTATCTATACCAATAAAGTGTGCGTTGGAAGGTATAATTATCCTCTATATTGGGAGATGAACAATGATCTTCGGCTTTGTACGTGGCATGTTAGGTCCCTAAACAGGCAACGTGCAGCCGAACAACTTGCGGACGCCCTAGACCGCTATAAAGCGGACATCACCGCCATCCAGGAAATGCGATGGAATGGACCGGGTATGAAGCGGATGAAAAACTGCGATATTTACTACGGCAACTGCTTTAGGGAGAGAGGACAACGATTGTTTGGATGCGGATTTGTTGTTCGAGGTGGACTAAGGCAGAGAGTCCTAAGCCTTCGGCGTGTGAGCGAACGCCTCATAACAATCCGTATCAAGGCTAAATTGTTTAAAATCAGCCTGATCTGCGCGTCCACGCCCCCACGGAAGACAAGGATGCCTCCGTCAAAGATGAGTTATATGATCTCCTAGACAGAACGTATGCCCAATGTCCCAGCTATGACATCAAAATTGTACTAGGAGACTTCAATGCTAAGCTGGGTAAGGAATGCATCTTCGAACGAGTCATCGGCAAACATAGCCTACACGACACTACATCAAATAACGGACCCATGCTGATTGATCTTGCTACGGGGCGAAATCTCCTTCTAGCCAGTACGCGCTTCCCGCACCTCGATATACACAAAGACACCTGGCGGCCTTTTGATCAATCGACTACCAACCAGATTGATCACATCGCGATCGACGTCAGACACTCCTCCACTATTCTTGATGTTCGAACTTTCCGAGGGGCTAACATCGACTCGGACCACTATCTTGTAGTAGTTAAGATGCGCTTACGGATATCACGAACGCAGCGGAGTAGAGTAAGAATACAAAGTTATGACGTAGGAAAGCTACTATCGCCAGAAACCGCTCGTGCTTTGACCGATCGCGTCTCCCTTAAGCTATCCAATACACCTCAATCCCCCACGCTATCAATAGAACAGCAGTGGAGCCTTTGCAAACAAGCCCTGAAAAGCTCTGCATCCGAAGTTTTGGGTTTCAAGGCTCCACCACGAAGAAACACCTGGTTCGATGACGAGTGCAGAAGAATTCACACAGTGAAGCAGGATGCATATAAGGCCTCGCTGCATAAAAGAACAAGAGCAGCTCGTGAGCTCTACGAGTTAAAAAGAAGGGAGAAGCATAAGCTTCTCAAGAGAAAGAAGGAAGAGCACGAGAAGCGCGCGATTGAGGATTTGGAAAGGTGTTACCGAAGGCGTGACGTTATCAACAGATAAAGCGAACATGCCAAGGTTATAAAGCCAGAACGGAAGCCTGTAAAGATGAGAACGGGCACCTAGTAGTAGAATCGCAGTCGATGCTGAGAATATGGAAAAACCACTTCTGCAGACTGTATAACGGCGATATTAGTCAATATGCCGCTGTCAGGCAGAATGATCCATTTCTAATCGACGAAGACCGCAAAGAATTCTGTCCTCCTGATCTCGACGAAGTTAAGCGGGATGACCTGGTTAGGAGCGTGCACCAGCTCATCTGTAAGATTTGTCAGAGGAAAGTATGTCCGAGGAATGGAGTCTCAGCATCGTATGCCCGATCCACAAGAAAGGAGACCCCTCTGATTGCGCCAACTATAGAGGAATGAGTCTCCTTAACGTCGCCTACAAAATCTTCTCTGCCGTTTTGTGAGAATGCCTGAAGCCTTTTGTAAATAAGCCGATATGTCCTTATTAGTGTGGCTTCAGGCCAGGGAAGTCCACCATCGACCAAATCTTCACACTACAGCAGATCCTGGAGAAAATCAATGAATTTCAAGTCGACGCTCACCATCTATTCGTCGACTTCAAGGCCGCATACGACAGCGTAATTAGAGACGAGCTATTACTCTTGCCAACTGCTGCTTCTTTGGGCTCAAGAGGCAATTGAGAAGCAGAGCCCTCTCTCGTACGACCAAGTCGACCTTATGTAAGACCTTAATTATCCCGGTCCTGTTATACGGCGCAGAAACATGGACTTTATCTAAGGCGGATGAGGAAATCCTTGGTCGTTTCTAGAGAAAGACTCTGCGTGCGATTTTCGGTCCTATAAACACAAAGGGGGGGTTGGAGAAGATTCAATCACGAACTGCACGGGTTGTACAGCAACATGAGTCTAGTCAGGCGTCTACGGATCCAACGACTAAGATGGCTAGGCCATGTAGAGCGAATGGACACCACAGCTCCAGCCCGTAGAGCCTTTGAATCCAACCCCGAGGGACGAAGAAATATAGGACGGCCGCATCTAAGGTGGCGCGCACAGGTGGAAAGGGACCTCAATCAACTGGGCGTGCAGCACTGGAAAAGACTAGCGATAGATTGTGCTAGGTGGAGAGGCATGTTGGTTGAGGCCCAGGTTCACCCCGAACTATAACGCCCGTTAAGTAAGTAAGTAAAGACGCGGAGGATTAGGGTTCGCCTGTTTTAGGGACGGGCGTTTTCTATCTACTCGAGGGAACCCTGCAGAGTAGGAAAGATAGAAAAGCTTACGCAGTGGATTTGCCAGTTTGGAAGAACACCTCTTTAGAAGTATAGAGGAATACCCTCTGGACCAGCGGATTTGTGAATGTTGAGATCTTGAAGTACTCTTCCCACTGACTGTAAGAGTGCGTAAGTGGACTTATCGCATGGATTATTCGACGCTTCCATGCTTTCGTTTATTGCAAAACGAAAGTGTCGCCCGCAAACGTTGCTAACATGGAGTATTGCATGGGATGTGTCGGCTATTTGTATCAAGTAAAGTAGTGAGAGTACCGTGGCGCAGTGGGTAATGTGTTGGCCTCTGACGCCGATGACTCGGGATCGAATCCCGACACAGTCATGTCATCGAACGTGTTTTTCACGGTGCTTCTCCTCAGCGGGGCTCTGACAAAACCCCCTGTAGTAAAATTGTCACGAAAAGCTTCTCGAAATTCGCCGTTCGGAACCGGCAATAAAACTGTAGGTCCCTTTCATCTATGTGAAAATGAAATCACACACAACATGGGTGATTGAGAGAAGCTCGGCTCAGGTTCTTCATGGACTGTAACGCCAACATATATACATACAAAGTAGTGAGCCCAGTACACTTCCATGGAGGACACCAGCTTTAACGATATAATTTTGAGTTTTGGTCATTCTATTTTACGTAGAAATGACGCTAGTCAAGATGGCTCTTAAGTAATAGGTAAAAATCTACTGGTAAGCAGCCTAATGTGCCAAACTTTATCAAAAGCTTTCGATACGTCAAAGACTACCCTCGAGCGGTATCTTTTATTATCTAGATCACTTGAGATTCTATTTATTGTTCTACGTGTTTGTGGTATTGCCGCGTGATGTTATGGTGAAATTCAAAAACAAATTTACATCTTAAGCTGATCATTCCACCTTTCTAAAAACTGCAAAAACGTTTCACTGAGAATTAATTGACGATTTCCTACTGTTTGTCGCTTTAACACCCGTACTGATGTTAACAATAATTTTCTTCAGTAACATCTCACATGAGGCGTGGCAATTAAGTTTCAGGAATTTTGCCATAACTTGGGACTTGCAATACTGCGCTGTTCGTCAACATCTGTCTAGAAAATCAGGACCTCAGTTTTCATCCAAGGCTGTGTGTTGTGCGTAATTTTCGAAAAAACAACTTTTTTAGTGGCGTCTTGACTCACATACAAGCAAAGTGTTGTGATTACATTTTTACTGAAATCCAGTGAAGAGCCCTTGGAAATCCTTCGAGAATTGCAGGGGGCTTATGCAGACGAGTGTAGTGACGAAAACACGTGTGTTTGAATGAAAACGTGAGCGTGTTTTAAAAAGGGAGGTGGATCAGTAGAAAGAGATCCACTTGAAGTAGCTCTAGACAGCTCTCGTATCAACGCAATGTCGAACGTCTGCGCGTGCTAATCACACCTGACCGGAGCCATTCGTGTGTGGTTTAACGAGGTTGCGAGCACGTGTTTTACCGTGTGCTCACAAGTGAGTCTTTAGAAACTGTCAGCAGCTCCTACGACACAGCGTTTAAGCTTGCCTCCAAATTTGGACAGAAAATCTATAACTCATCGTTGGTTTTGATTTGATTGCCTTCTTCTTCTTAGCGGGCGCTACAGTTCGGGGAGAACCTGGGCCACAACCAACATGCCCCTCCATCTAGCACGATCTTTTGCTAGCCTTTTCCATTGCCGCACACCCAGTTGGCTGAGGTTCCCTTCCACCTGCGTGCGCCATCTTAAGTGCGGCCGTCCTCTGCTTCTTCGTCCCTTGGGGTTGGATTCAAAGACTCTCCGGGCTGGATCTGTGGTGTCCATTCGCTCTACATGGCACAGCCATCTTAGGCGTTGAATCCGTAGACGCCTGACTAGGCTCATGTCGCTGTACAGCCCGTAAAGTTCGTGGTTGAATCTTTTCCTCCATCCCCCGTCGGCGTTTATAGGACTGAAAATCGCACGCAGAAACTTTCTCTAGAAACGACCAAGGATTTCCTCATCCGCCTTAGATAAAGCGTTCTAGCCAAGAAGTCGGTGGTGAGCGTCCTTTTTTGATGACAGCACATATCTAGTTTTGCTCTCGTTTACCACCAGACCAATTTTTGCCGCCTCCATCTCAATACTCGCAATCGCCTCATTGCGATCTAGCTATTATGTCAAAATCGTCGGCGTATGCAAGGAGTTGCGAGGATTTGAAATAGATTGTGCCTCTTGTATTGGTCAGTGATTTTCGCACAATCATTTCCAATATGATGTTGAAGAAATCACACGACAGCGCATCGCTCTGCCTAAATCGTTTTTTGACATCAAAACTATCGGTAAGGTGTTCACCGATTCGGATGGAGCAGCGAGCACTCTCCAAAGTCATCCTGCATAGTCTGATCAGTTTAGCAATTATGTCAAAGGAAGACATAGCGTTGCATAGCTCGTCTCTAATTATGCTGTCGTATGCGGCTTTGAAGTCGACAAATAGGTGGCGAGTGTCGACTTGGAATTCATTGGTTTTTTCCAGGATCTGCCGTAGTGTGAAGATTTGGTCGATGGTGGACTTCCCTGGCCTGAATCCGCACTGATAAGGACCTATTAGCTTATTTACAAAAGGCTTCAGGTGTTCACACAAAACGGCAGAGAAGATTTTGAAGGCGATGTTAAGGAGACTTATTCCTCTGTAGTTGGCGCGATCAGAGGGGTCTCCTTTTTATGGATCGGGCATACGATGCTGAGACTCCATTCCTCGGGCATGCTTTCCTCTGACCATATCTTACAGATGAGCTGGTGCATGCTCCTAACCAGGTCATCCCCAGCTGCCTTGAAGAGGTCAGCAGACAGTCCGTCTGCGCCAGCAGCTTTATTTGACTTGAGTTTCGATATGGCAATCTTAACTTCGTCGAGGTCAGGGGGACGGAGTTCTCCGCGGTCTACGTCGATTAGAAATGGATCATTCTGCCTGACAGCGGTATATTGACTAACATCGCCGTTGTACAGGCTGCGGAAGTGGTTTTTCCATATTCTCAGCGTCGACTGCGATTCTACTACTAGGTGTCCGTTCTCATCCTTGCAGGCTTCCGTTCTGGCTTTTAAACCTTGGCATGTTCGCTTTATCTGTTGATAAGTATTTCGAATGTCACGCCTGCAGTAACACCTCTCCAAATCCTCAATCGCGCGCTTCTCGTGATCTTTCTTCTTTCTCCTGAGAAGCTTATGCTCTTCCCTTCTTTTTAACTCGTAGAGCTCACGAGCTGCTCTTGTTCTTTTACACAGCGAGGCCTTATATGCATCCTGCTTCGCTGTGTAAATCCTCCTGCACTCGTCATCGAACCAGGTGTTTCTTCGTGGTAGAGCCTTGAAACCCAAGACTTCGGATGCAGAGCTTTTCAGGGCTTGTTTGCAAAGGCTCCACTGCTGTTCTATTGATAGCGTGGAGGATTGAGGTGTATTGGAGAGCTTAAGGAAGATGTGATCGGTCAAAGCACGAGCGGTTTCTGGCGATAGTAGCTTTCCGACGTCATAACTTTGTATTCTTACTCTACTCCGCTGCGTTCGTGATATCCGTAAACGCATCTTGGCTACTACAAGATAGTGGTCCGAGTCGATGTTAGCCGCTCGGAAAGTTCGGACATCAAGAATAGTGGAGGAGTGTCTGACGTCGATCGCGATGTGATCAATCTGGTTGGTAATCGATTGATCAAAAGACCGCCAGGTGCCTTTGTGTATATCGAGGTGCGGGAAGCGCGTACTGGCTAGAAGAAGATTTCGCCCCGTAGCAAGATCACTGATTTGATTGTCGTATCATAACTTCCCAAACCATTCCATCACTTTTATTTTTCTTCTAATTAATCAGAACGGTCTGGTCGGGCCAACGAAAGTTCAATAGTTCAAGACAGCGCATATGTACGCAATAATTGTTTTTAATTGCTCTTAAGGTTAATATAGTTATGATCGAGTAAAAGCAAATAGCACGTCCCAAATGTCACTAAGGCAAAACCATCAGCTTTAATTGGGTATAATCGTCATAAAACACAAAGTTTGTTTGGTCATCCATTAGCTTCCTTCCTTACGTTTTCTACGTTAATTGCTGCTTCTCGAATCTCTGCGAATTACTCTATACTTAGATCCTTTTTTCCTTGCATTCTCAGTTTCCCTTCTTCAATTTACCATACCCTGATGGTTATGTAATTAAAAGTGTCCTTCCGTTTTCCTTCTTGTAATTACGTAATTAATTTGTTCTACCTTTTTAGCGTGCAAGACGCGGTCTTCCCGGTGGAGTGAGGGAACTCGACGCCCAAGAACTTCAATTGGAACAAGAGGTGCTTTCAAAATCATTAAGCAAATTGGCTACTGGTGACGGACCATCATACACGTGAGTTTACTCACTTAACTTCATGCCTTACAACTCCTTGTTGATGACAATTTGTTCTTTTATAGTATTGAGAAGGTGTACTCCGGTACAAAACAAGTTGTATCTGGAAGTCTAGTGAAATTGGATGCTGAATTGAAGGACGGCAAGACTGGTAAAGTAGAACGTTGCATTGTTTCCCTCTGGTCCCAGCCTTGGTTGGAGGAAAATGGTTATGAGGTGACATTCGACTGTAAGGGCAAGGAAAAGGTTTCCCATCGTCATAGTCGTTCCGTTGAGGTAAGTAGTCGATTCTATTTACTCTAGAATGATACATGGTTCAGGCTTCTTTCTTAACTTAAGTCTTAAGCAAAACAGATCCCAGACGGTAAGCTAAAGCATCGTTTTTAGATCGTCTTTGTCCATATTTCTACTTTCGTAAGCTGTCCAAGCCATATTTTATCGTAAACAAGGTCAACCTCCGACTTTACCTCATCATTTTTAATAAACAAGTTACCACGGAACCAGCATTGGTTCGGATCATTACCTTGTTGCAGCCAAGGTACGAATGCTGATATAGCAGTCAATGCAGGGGCGAGTAAGACCAGCAAAATATGACGCCGGAAAGCTGCAGTCGCAAGAGACTTCGCCGATCATGTCTCCCTCCAGCTCTCCCAGTATGAGATGCAAGCTGTACAAACCATAGAACATCAATAGGTATAGGGTGGACAATTTTCGTCTGAAATACCGAGAACTCAGGAATAAAGTGACCCTTGAGATACGAAAGGCGAAGAAAACGTTATACGCAAACCGTGTCGACCCCACTGTCTTCGGAGGGAAACTATGGAAAAACGTACGCCAAATAGGCGTGGTTAAGTCTCAGTCCAAGCCTATGGACGACCTTGACTGTGACACTGTTAAATCCTTATTTACCTCAGCCTCCTCCCTTAAAGTCTTAAATAAAGTGTTATTGGAAGAAGAGCGAATACCTGTTCCAGCAAGCTCGAGGCTACTTAATCTGCATCTCTTAACCGAAATTGAAGTTGCAAATGCAGTTATTTTGATTAAGTCAAACGCGATGGGTTTAGATGGTGTTAACCCTAAATAAAAATAACACTTCTTGTTACATTGCCTTTCATTACCTATATTTTTAACCGCATCATCACTACCTGTATTTTACCCAGTGAATGGAAGCAGGCTAAAATAGTTCCTACCTACCTAAGAAACCAAACTGTAACCTCACCGATTATCGGCCGATAGCGATCGTTCCCTATCTATCTAAAGTTTTTGAAAAAGCAATCTTACCCCAAATACTTAGACATCTCTTCGCTGAAAGACTACTGCACGATAGCCAATCAGGTTTCCGCCCCCAGCACAGCTGTAAAACTGCTCTGTTGTTTATCATTGATGAGATCAGAAAAGGTTTAGATAAAAACGAGTTGTGCATCCTTACGTTACTTGACTTCTCCAAGGCCTTCGACACAGTGAACCACACTATCTTGTGTAACAAGCTACTGAAAAATTTTAAATTTTCAAGACATACCGCAAGGCCCTTCCAGTCCTACTTGGTTGGCAGACAACAGAATGTAGTAATTGGCGATAAAATGTCGGACCTTACCACGCATGCCGGTGTGCCACAGGGTTCTGTACTAGGTTCGGTTTTATTCCTGCTGTATGTTAATGAATTGCCCAATACTGTCAAACATTGCCGCGTACACATATACGCAGATGACGTGCAGTTACAAATACTTACAAATATATACAAATACATGGCCAGCGATCCATGGAGGATCTGAGTAGAGTTCGCGGTTGTGTCTTCTTCTCCATTCACCTTCCTCACAGACAGGACCAAATATCCGGCGCAGAATTTCTCTTTCGAAAGAACCCAAAATCTGCTCCGCTGTCCTGCTTATCGTCCAGCTTTCGGCTCCGTACAGCAGGACTGGCAGAATGAGCGTTTTGTAAAGCATGGCTTTGGTCTTTCGAGTGAGGAGTTTTGACCCCAGTTGTTTGGCCGAAGTAGCAGCGGTTGCCAAGGGCGATTCTATGCCGGATCTCCACTGTGGTGTCATTTGTGGAATTTACGTTTGCCCCGAGGTAGACAAACTCCTTAACTACCTCGAAATTGTAGCTGTCAATTGCTATGTTTTGTCCCAGGTGGTGAGCGACGGATTGGTTTTTGCTTGACAGTATGTATTTCGTTTTGTTCTCATTGATCTTAAGGCCAACTCGTTTCGCCTGTTTTTCTCTCTATAGTTCTTGCAAGAGGTAGGATCGCCTTTCTTGTGGATGGGGCATATAGAGCTGGTATTCCAGTCGTCGGGCATGCTTTCATCTTCCCAAATTCTGCAGATGATCTGGTGCATGCTCCCTACAGGAACATCGCCGCCAGCTTTGAAGAGCTCTGATGGCAAGCCATCTGAGCCTGCGGCCTTGTTGTTTTTCAGCTTCTGACTAGCTGTGCCGACTTCTTCGATGCTGGGTGGGAGGACTACTTCAGCGGCTGGAGTTAGGATTTCCTCGGTCCCTACCACTCTCTCTTGGGCATGCTCGTTAAGCAGCTGCTGGAAGTGCTGCTTAAATACATCCACTATCCCCTGCGGGTCGGTGACAAGATTATCCTCGCAGTTTCGAAGAGCCTGGGTGCCCTTTTTGAAGCCTCCTGCAAGGCCTTTGGCTTTCTTGTAAAAGGCTCGTGTTTTATCTTTATCCCTAGACTCCTCGATATCCTTGAGCTGGGAGGCTGCGAAGATTCTTTTCTTGTGTCGCAGTAGTTGTTTCTTCTTCCTTCTTCTGGCTCGGTACTCTTCTTGTGCTGCCCTGGTTTTCTGCCTTTTTCTGCTTACACTCGCCATCATTCCACGGGTTTCTTGTCGGGGGTGGTAGGTACCCTAAGGTGGTTTCAGCTACTTCCTGAATGGCTGAGCGGCAATGCAGCCACATAATATTGGCATTTGTGTTCGACGTAGGCATACCGTAGAGTATTTCGCTCAGCTGCTCCCTGTAGACTCTGGTAACCTCCGGTGTGCTCAGGCGCCCAATGTGGAACCTCCTCCTGGTGGGCTGGTGCAGCTTTCTTACATTGGACAGTCGAGCTCTGAATCTTGCTGCTACGAGGAAGTGGTCAGAGTCGACATCTGCCCCTCTGAATGTTCGCACATCCAGGATGTTTGACGAGTGCCTTGCGTCAATGAGCACATGGTCGATTTAGTTGGCGGTTCGACCGTCCGGAGATCGCCAGATTGCTGTGTGGATTCGCTTACGAGGGATACTTATGCTACTTATCACCGCATTACGAGCTGTCGCAAAGTCCGTGAGTCGGAAGCCGTTATCTGTTGTTGTATCGTGGAGGCTGTGCTTTCCGCCAAGGGTGTTCTCCTTACCGATTTTGGCGTTGAAGTCCCCGAGCACGATTTTTACATCGTACTCCGGACAAGCTTCGTAGGCGTTGTCCATGAGGTCATAGAAGTCCTCCTTGATAGGGTCTTCAGCCTCGTCGGTAAATAGTAAGTACATTTGTATAAGGCGAGTATGTGCCGTGAATGAAATTTATTTTCTACTACACTCGCGCAATGTTACCAATGCAACTTGCTCGGTTGCTATCAGTTGAGCTTAATTTTTAGTTTCTTCGGAACAAAAGCATTTATCGTTTGGATAAGTAAGTATATGTATGAGAACGTGCTTGAAATGGCACTGAACCTGGCACCCGAACTCTAGCAAACATAGCATTTCTACAGTCTATTGCAAAACTTACTCATTGGCACATGTACATACCTAACATATACTGCACTGCCTCACGCTAAACTTACTATGGATTCCGACGAACATGCTTCTCACTCGCCTAAGTTAAACAAATTATTGAATTTCCAGGAGAGTGCACCGCTTATCGGTGGAAAACGTCAATTAAGCGCAGATGAACTCAAAGAAGAAGAGCAGGTATTCGCGCAATCCTTTGCTAAACTCGCCACAGGAGAAAATGGTCCAAACTACAGGTGTGTGTATGCAAATTTCCTTTTCCCTTCTTGCCCTCCAACCAGACTACATATTGACTTTCGTAATTTCCTTCTCTGTTTACAGATTTTCAAAACTAATCTCTGGAACCACTCAAGTAGTTGCTGGAAGTGCGACTGATGTGCAGGCTGAGCTTGTCGACGCGAAGACCGGTGCAACTGAGATTTGTGATCTCTCATTATGGTCGCGTCCATGGTTAAAAACCGACGGTTATCAATTGACAATCAACTGTGAAAACAAGCCCAAGAGTGTGCATCTTTACAGCCTATAAAGCGCCACTAACTGCTTCAATTTAACCATTTCATGACGAAATAAAATAAATATTTTTGCAACAAAAAATGCCTTTCATTCAACGGGAAATAGAAAAAACGGCTTTCAATCAAATAAATCACAACAAAATTGGATTTTTGTTTCTTTATTCGCCTAACTGGTTGCGAAGGCAACATGTCAATATATCGTGTCCGGCAACGCACTTATTGAAATGCAAATAAGCCAGATTCGAACAAAGAACCGCCAAATTCTAATTTGAATTCAGATTCACGCTAAATGTGACTTACGCTAGAGCTTTTCCAGTTGGCCTTGACCTATTAAAAGCAGGCTTACGTCGCATTGGCGGTGAAGCCTTGAGTGAACGATGTATTGTTATCAGTGCACGAGTACTGTTTGACATTGTGTCGCTTTGATTACTAAATTCAATGGCATGATGCACTTGTCTGTTAAAATGAGCCAAAGGGCGTTTTGATATCTCTCGTAAATGAGTGGCGCTACAGTTCGGGGTGAACCAGGGCCTTAACCGCTTCCAGTGCCGCACGCCCAGTTGGTTGAGGTCCCTTTCCACCTGGGCGCGCCACCTTAAATGCGGTCGTCCCTCGGGGTTGGAGTCGAAGACTTCCTAGACTTCTTAGACGTTGGATCCGAAGACGTATAACCAGGCCGATGTCGCTGTACAGCCCGTACAGTTCTTGGTTGAATCTCCTCCTCCACTCTCCGTTTACACAAACGGGACCAACGATTGCACGCAAAATTTTCCTCTCGAAACGCCCAAGAGCCTCTTCATCCGCTTTTGATAACGTCAAGCCTCGGCGCCGTAGAGGAGGAGTTTTTCGATAGAGGGCTCTACTACTCAATTGCCTCTTGAGCCCGAAGAAGCAGCGATTGGCAAGAGTTATTCTGCGTTTTATCTCAGCGCTGGTGTCGTTGCTGCTTGTCACTACCGAGCCAAGGTAGACGAAGTCCTTGACTACTTCAAAAATATAGCTGCCGAAGGTGACGTTCTGGCCAAGACGTCGGTGTTGCACGTCTTTCTTGGATGGCAGCATATATTTGGTCTTGTCCCCATTTACCCTTAGACCCACTTTAGCCGCTTCTGCTTCCATGCTTACGAACGCCTCATTGACGACTCGCTTTGTCCGTCCAATAATCTGCCGTCTGCGTAGGCAAGCAATTGTGTTGACTTGAAGTAGATTGTACCTCTTCGTAAAGAAATCACATGACAGTGCGTCACCCTGTCTAACACCTTTTTTAACATCGAAGGTCTCGGTTAGTTCACCTCCGACCTTAATGGAGCAGCGAGAGTTCTCCAAACTCTCTGACGAGTTTGGCAGGAATGTTAAAACACGACATGGCTCTGTATAGCTCGTCTGAAACCTGAAGCCGCACTGGAAGGAACCTATCAGATTGTCCACGAACGGCTTCAGTCACTTACACAGTACGGCAGAGAGGATCTTGTACGCGATGTTCAGGAGGCTTATCCCTCTGCCGTAACATCTCTCCATCTCCTCGATCTCGCGCTTCTCGTGCTTCTTCTTTTTCCTTCTCAGAAGCGCATACTCCCTCCTTTTCTGTTCATAGAGCTCGCGGGCATTCTGTGTCTCTACATGGGCCTGGCTGCACTCACCATCAAACCAGGGGTTTCTCGACGGTGGTAGCTCGAAACCGAGTACATCTTAGACGGCCTCTCTAATAGCGTTTTGACAACGACTCTATTGCTGTTCTATGGTTTCTGCAGATTGCATCGGGACTTGTGGGAGACTTGTTCGGCGAAGTTTCTGGCGGTCTCCTGCGATCGCAGCTTTCCGACGTTAAATGTTGGTGTTCTTTCTCGACTCCGTTGATTCCGAGAAATTAGCATCCGTACCTTGCCTTATATCTTAGTATTATTCGCAACATCCTTATCTAACCTGTGCTTGTCTACAGACTGTAGACAGTTAGACTACAGCGGTTACCACGCGGATCATAATACCTAGATCCGCCACATGAAAAGCAGTTAGTGCTTCCGATGAACCGATGGAGTGAGCCGAGGTAGATCTTCCTTCGGTTCGCAAGTGAGGAACATGAGCAGAGGAGGCGGTGAATTGATTCCCCTTACTCCTCATCCATACAGCTGCAACAGAAGTCATTGGCAGGTAGCCCTAGTTTGGCGGTATGCCAATGGTGTTCTGACCTGTAATGACACCTGTTAAAGTGCTTAGGGTTCCCCTTTTTGGTGGCCACAAGGTCTATGTTCCGTTCTAAGTTTAGCTTAGGCCAGATTCGTTTAGTGATAAAACCGATATTACTTTCGGTCTTCAAAGTTTTATCATGTGCTTTACCGAGCTTATTGTATGTTGGCGTTACAGCCCATGAAGGACCTAAGCCGAGCTTCTCTCAATCACCCATGTTGTGTGTGATTTAATTTTCCCATAGGTGAAAGGGACCTACAGTTTTTTGCCGGATCCGATCGGCGAATTTCGAGAAGCTTTTCTGACAATTTTACTACAGGGGGTTTTGTCAGAACCCCGCTGAGGAGAAACACCGTGAAAAACACGTTCGATGACATAGCTGTATCGGGATTCGATCCCGTGTCATCGGCGTTAGAGGCCAACACACTACCCACTGCGCCACGGTGCTCAAGCTTATTGGCGTTATTACATTCCTAAGGGTTGGAAGACTGCTGCTACTCCCGTCTCTATCTTAGATCCGTCAGTATAAAAATGGGTTATCGAACTCTTCGATATGACTTCCTTTAGCCCATTCCTCCCGGGATGGAAAAATAGCTTCGAAGTTCTTGAAGAGCACGTTTTGCGGCGGGATGGTGTAGTCCGTTTAATTAGGTAACTCAAATTGGTTGAAAATGGTGGTATAGCCTTTATGTAGTGTTGGCCATTTGTCTATGCTCCTGATCCGTAGGGCTGTGCAGGCAGCCACCTGTTTGCCGAAAAGGTCCAAAGGTGGGAGATGTAGTAGGATATTTAGGGTCACCGTGGGGGTCAGTTTAATCGCACCCCTAATGCAATTGCTGACCGATCTTTGCACTCTCTTCAGAAGGTTGCGATAGACTGCCCTATCAAGAGCAGCCAACCAAACTCCGACGTCATACAGAAGCATAGATCTTGTGACTCCTGTATAGAGCCAGTGCATAATGTTAAGTTACAGGCCCCACTTTTTGTCCACCACTTTCTTGCACCAGAAATGGGCAGTGGTTTACAATTTAGCTTCCTGCTAAACTGGCATTAACAGACAAAGCCCGAGGTCCCTCCTGCTCTTTTTAGCTACCCTCTCTTTTCAGTTGCTGAAAAGAGCAGGTTTCAGCTATCCTGTTCTTTTAAGCTATTCTGCTCTTGTTAGAAATCCTACTCTTCTTACCTATCCTACCCTTTTTAGCTGTTCTGTTCTTTTTTGCTGTCCTGCTCTTCCATTTAGCTATCTTGTGTCATCTTAGGTTAGGTTAGGTACATGGGTGCCCTATTGACGAAAAGTCAAGGCTCACGTAGACTACGTTGAGTACATTGTGTCCACTTGTTTTATTTAACCCTTTGATTACCTAGACATTTACCGTTGAGCTGAACCAACCAGACGAGGATAAAAATCCCAGTATTCTGTTCAGCCAAACATTCCTACCTCTTCTAGTCCCGAAAGGAGGTATCTTCCTAGGAATATATTCCTTTTTTGGGCTAGCGCCGGATATTCGCACAGCAGGTGACAAATGGATTCAATTTCCTCTTCGTCCCTGCAGCTTCTGCAGAAGTCATGCAGTGCCCGGTGAGGGCACCGACTGCCAGTCGAATATTCCCACGATTGAACTTCAGCATATTTTCCGTTCTTTTCTTATCATAGACGGGCCAAGTCGATCTCGCCGTTGCGCATGTATTTAAGCGACACCATCGCTTATTGGCTTTCACTAATAGCTCCGTCTCTATCTCCCTGTAGAGCGTACTGAGTGGTGCTTTGGCCTCAGCTGAGATTTGAGCAATGTTAGCACTTGATCCCACCCTAGCCAGCTCGTCCGCCCTCTCGTTGCCGGAGATATTCATATGACCAGGTACCCAGCAAAGGGTCACCTCATTTACATTGGATATCTCTTCTAACTTCTCCTTGCAGAGTTTGACGAGTTTGTATCTTATCCATGCTGCCTGCAGAGCCTTAATGGCTGCCTGGCTGTCAACATAGATGCTAATCCTTTTTCCTGAGATATTCTCTTTGCTGATCAGGTCCGCCGCCTGCTTGATAGCGAAGACCTCAGCTTGGAAGACACTGCATCCATCATCGAGCCTGTAGGAGCGATGCATATCCCGAGACTCAAAGTAGACTCCGGCACCTGTTCCAACATCCATTTTGGATCCGTCGGTGTAGAATGCCAGTTCACTTTCCGTGCATAGCAAATCACCGGTCCATTCCTCCCTGGAGGGAATTCTAATAGAGAATCTCCTTTCCCCGGAAGGAAGTCGGGTGACATAGTCCGTTACGGTTCTGAATCTCGAGACGGCCCATCGATCCAAGATTGATGCATGTCCGTGAGGATTCTTTTTCCAGAGACCGGATTCCTGTAGTCTTAGCGCAGTGGGAGATTCAGCATGACTTCAAGAGCCGCCGTTGGTGTGGACTTCATAGATCCCGTCACCGCTAGACAGCCTGCCCTTTGAACCTTTAACACACTCTGAAAATGACAGAGCCATAATCTAGAATAGGTCTTACCATCGCAATATACAACCAATGTACTAACCTCGGTTTGAGGCCCCATGTCTTTCCAAAGGTAGCCTACCTTGCACGAATATAGTGCCACGTAGGCCTTTTTGATTCTTTCCTCAATATTTTCTCTCCAACTAAGCTTGGAGTCTAAGATTATGCCAAGATATTTGGCAGATTTTCCAGGGATCAGATCTATATCATTCATACGGGGGTAGGTGTATCTTGATACAGATCTTTTCCTTGTAAAGAGTAATACCTCTGTTTTCCCAGGCCTCCCCAGGCCCTTGTCCCAGTTATCCACCAATATCAGTGCATAGCTTAGTCTGTCGCTGAGGACCTGTGGAAATTTTCCAGAGACTAAAATGTCATCTTAGCTATCCTGCTCTTTTTAGCTATCACACCCTTTTTAGGGTTCCAAAGGTAAAACGGAACCCTATTACTAAGACTTCGCTGTCCGTCCGTCCGTCTGTCACCAGGCTGTATCTCATAAACCGTGATAGGTAGGGAGTTGAAATTTTCACAGATGATGTATTT
This sequence comes from Eumerus sabulonum, assembly GCA_951905685.1. Classification (NCBI taxonomy): domain Eukaryota; kingdom Metazoa; phylum Arthropoda; class Insecta; order Diptera; family Syrphidae; genus Eumerus; species Eumerus sabulonum. The sequence goes on from OX645060.1 coordinate 18,289,778, forward strand.
CTGTTGCCGCTACCACGACAAAATGGATATTTAAGGGGGGCTCCCATACAACAGACATGATTTTCATCCAAAAAATCCCTTTGGTCACATACTGAACTAAGGTTAGTCGACAGTATCCCACAAACAGTAGCAAACTTCCCAGTTTTGATCTCTTTTGTGTCTTCGATGAATTAATCCTAGCTGCAAACCTTTTTCCTATATTTCCCATTATTGCTATTCACCTTTTCATATCGTTGCTGTCAAGTAAGATAATTGATTTGAATTCTATGGATATACAGATGGTACGGAACCCTTTGTGGGTGAGTCCGACTCGCACTTGGCCGGTTTTTTTTATCTGTCCTGCCTGTTTACAAAGCTCAACTGTAAAGTTCATAACCAATTTTATCGCTTTAACGTTGGAAGGTTTGTATTTCTATTGCAACCTTTCAAGGCCAATACGTTTTTGTCAAAATATTTCTTTGGTGTTGGTGATAAGGCGTTTCATAAGACACCTGTTAAACAAATTGTCTTTGCTCATTTCCTCCTGTTACATATAGATTCTAGTGCCATAAGCTCTGAACCATTATGTTTAGTCAAAATTCTGTTGCTACTTTCCTAACACCATTTTGTTTACACTCAACAGAAAGAATCTGAGAGCGTACACCGCCGTAGCCATTCGAACGAGTATGCTGAAAAGAAGAGCCATAAGAAAAGTCATCGCTCATTGGACAAAGTCCAGCATTTATTCCAGAAATTTACGATTAAATACAACAGGACCTACCACACGAACGCCGAGAAACAAATGCGCATGAGGATCTTCAGACGTAATCTGAGACTGATCCAGGATTTGAACAAGAACGAAATGGGTAAGTCCAACTTTTCCCCTATATAGCTTGGAACGAAAGTCATTTTTGTTTCGATCTGCGATCCTAATAGGTAGTGCTAAGTATGGTATTACTGAGTTCGCTGATATGACGACCACTGAATACAGGGAGCGAACCGGTTTGCTCCCGCGAGAAGATAGCAATGTTATGAGAACTATGGCCACCGTTCCGAATGTTGAGCTACCAAAAGAATTCGACTGGAGGGAGAAGGGCGTTGTTTCAAAGGTACACCCCTATCACCCATCAGTCTTCCAATTTAAATCATTTTATTATTTGCTTTTAGGTGAAAAATCAAGGCAGTTGTGGCTCGTGCTGGGCATTCAGTGTAACTGGCAACATTGAAGGATTACATGCCGTTAAAACTGGCAAACTTGAAGAATACTCCGAACAGGAGCTCCTCGACTGTGACACAATTGACTCTGCCTGCCAAGGAGGTCTTCCAGACAATGCATATCAGTAAGCCGCGCACAACTTTTCTTCAATTCAACTAACACTAATCGATTTCGCGTTTATTTTTAGAGCAATCGAAAAGATCGGAGGTCTAGAACTAGAATCGGAATATCCATACGAAGGTCGTAAGAAGGAGTGCCACTTTAACAAAGCATTGTCACACGTCAAAGTGACCGGTGCCGTCGATCTGCCCAAGAACGAAACAGCTCTGCAACAATGGTTAATCAGTAACGGACCAATCTCCATCGGCATCAACGCCAATGCCATGCAATTCTATCGCGGCGGTGTTTCGCATCCATTGAAATTCCTCTGCTCTAAGAACAATCTCGATCATGGTGTTCTCATTGTCGGTTATGGTATTTCCGAATACCCCTCAATGAAGAAATCTCTTCCCTACTGGATCATTAAGAATTCGTGGGGACCAAAATGGGGCGAACAGGGATATTATCGCGTCTACCGTGGCGATAACACTTGCGGTGTCAGCGAGATGGCCTCATCTGCGGTGTTAGCCAATTAATGGGAATATTTATATTGCACGAGCTGTGAAGCAACAATCGAACAACTGAAAGTCTATTTGTAAGAGAGTATAACATGGTCTGTAGTCGTCTGTTTTGGGAAATTGTTTTTTGGCCATTATTCTTTTTTGTTTTCTTTTTTTATTTTCACATCTGATTTCTACTTAAGTGAAGTTGTAGTTTTTTTAAAGGCTAATGTTAGATTAACGTTTCTAATAAAGTGAACAAATATATTTCTTAATTGAACAATAACGTAGGGTCTTATTCTTGGACTGGAGTGCAGGAGGATTCACACAGCGAAGCAGGATGCATATAAGGCCTCGCTGCATAAAAGAACAAGAGCAGCTCGTGAGCTCTACGAGTTAAAAAGAAGAGAGGAGCATAAGCTTCTTAGAAGAAAGAGCACGAGAAGCGCCCGATTGAGGATTTGGAGAGGTGTTACTTACGTTCGAAAATGTTATCAACAGATAAAGCGAACATGCCAAGGTTATAAAGCCAGAAAGGAAGCCTGCAGAGATGAGAACGCACACCTAGTAGTAGAATCGCAGTCGATGCTGAGAATATGGAAAAACCACTTCTGCAGACTGTACAACGGCGATGTTAGTCAATATACCGCTGTCAGGCAGAATGATCCATTTCTAATCGACGAAGACCACAGAGAACTCCGTCCTCTTGACCTCGACGAAGTAAAGATTGCTATATCGAAGCTCAAGTCGAATAAAGCTGCTGGCGCAGACGGACTGTCTGCTGAGCTCTTCAAGATAGCTGGGGATGACCTGGTTAGGAGCATGTACCAGCTTATCTGTAAGATATGGTCAGAGGAAAGCATGCCCGAGGAATGGAGTCTCAGCATCGTATGCCCGATCCACAAGAAAGGAGACCCCTCTGATTGCGCCAACTATAGAGGAATAAGTCTCCTTAACATCGCCTACAAAATCTTCTCTACCGTTTTGTGTGAACGCCTGAAGCCTTTTGTAAATAAGCTGATAGGTCTTTATCAGTGCGGATTCAGGCCAGGGAAGTCCACCATCGACCAAATCTTCACACTACGGCAGATACTGGAGAAAACCAATGAATTTCAAGTCGACACTCACCACCTATTTGTCGAACCAAAAGCCGCATACGACAGCGTAGTTAGAGACGAGCTATACAACCTACCTTTGACATACCTGCTAAACTCGTCAGACTATGCAGGATGATTTTGGAGAATGCTCGCTGCGCCACCCGAATCGGTGAACACCTTACCGATAGTTTTGATGTCAAAAAAGGATTTAGGCAGGGCGATGCGCTGTCGTGTGATTTCTTCAACATCATATTGGAAATGATGCAAAAATCACTGGCCAATACAAGAGTCACAATCTATTTCAAATCCTCGCAACTCCTTGCATACGCCGACGATATTGACATAATAGGTAGATCACAGCGAGATGTCAATGAGGCGTTTGCGAGTATTGAGTTCGAGGCGGCGAAAATTGGTCTTGCGGTAAACGAGGGCAAAACTAAATATATGCTTTCATCAAAAAGGGACGCTCACCACTGACGTCTTGGCCAGAACGTTTATATTGGCAGATATAAGTTCGAGGTAATTAAGGACAATTGCTTGCCTACGCAGATGACATTGACGTTATTGGACGAACAAAGCGAGACGTCAATGAGGCGTTCACAAGCATTAAAGCAAAAGCGGCGAAAGTGGGTCTAAGGGTAAATGGGGACAAGACCAAATATATGCTGTCATCCAAGAAAGACGCGCAACACCGACGTCTTGGCCAGAACGGCACCTTCGGCAGCTATATTTTTGAAGTAGTCAAGGACTTCGTCTACCTTGGCTCGATAGTGGCAAGCAGCAACCACACCAGCGCTAAGATAAAACGCAGAATAACTCTTGCCAATCGCTGCTTCTTCGGGCTCAAGAGGCAATTGAGTAGTAGAGCCCTCTCTCGAAAAACTAAGGTTTCCCTCTTCTTCTTCTTCTTTGGTGGCGTTACAGCCCATGAAGGACCAGAGCCAAGCTTCACTCAATCACCCATGTTGTGTGTGATTTATTTTTCACACAGGTGAACGGGACCTACAGTTTAATGCCGATTCCGAACGGCGTGAGTCGAGAAGCTTTTCAGGGCAAGTTTACTACGGGGGGTTTCGCCAGAGCCCCGCCGAGGAGGAACGTCGCGAAATGAACATTCGATGGCGTTGGTGTTATCGGGATTCGAACTCGCTCATCGTGCGCGAGGTTCCCTCTACAAAACCTTAATCATCCCGGTCCTCCTCTACGGCCCTGAGGCTTGGACGTTATCAAAAACGGATGAAGAGGCTCTTGGACGTTTCGAGAGGAAAATTCTGCGTGCAATCTTTGGTCCCGTTTGTGTAAACGGAGAATGGAGGAGATTCAACCAAGAACTGTACGGGCTGTACAGCGACATCGGCCTGGTTAGACGTCTTCGGATCCAACGTCTAAGATGGCTAGGCCATGTAGAGCGAATGGACATCAACGTTCCGGCCCGAAGAGTTTTCGACTCCAACTTCGAGGGACGACGCAGCAGAGGACGACCGCATTTAAGGTGGCGCGCACAGGTGGAAGGGGACCTCAGCCAACTGGGTGTGCGGCAATAGAAAAGGCTAGCAAAAGATCGTGCTAGATGGAGGGGCATGTTGGTTGGGGCCCAGGTTCACCCCGAACTGTAGCGCCCGTTAAGAAGAAGGTTTTATTTCAGACCCTATCCATGTATTGACAGGCGGGGACGGCATTTTTTGGTTTTTGCCCCGCCTCGTAAAAATTCAGGATCCGGCGCTGCTTTAAGTAAATGTATTTCTTCTGAGCAAAAAAACGTGCTTCAAGGCCAACCAATAGCCTAGCTATGTCGGATGGTAACAGATACTTACGAATGTGTTCTTCAAACAAAACGAAGATACGTCGCAGAATAACCATAACCGCTTTTAAGAGCTCTTCAGAATGTCGAATACAACGTCATCGCCATCGTCTCGGTTAGTATACAATTTAACAACCTGGGCGTTGGCTTTATTTTTAAATCGCAAGTCATACAATCATTTCGAACATAGTACAGAGGATGAGCTTACAACAAAGCAGCGACGATTTATCAAGTATCCCAGGGGAATCCCCATTCGTGGTTCATCAATCAGTTACTGTCGCTTCAGTTGAAAATTATTATTTTCTTGCTAATCAGCAACCACAATCATTCAATAAACACTGAATCACAAGAATCTGTATATTGCATACGACGTTGTTCCAACAGCTCTAGTCGCACGTATGGAACGTTGAGTAATTAAACTATGAGCAACTGTCTAAGTTTGGGATTCCTCTTGAAGAGTGAAGTTGAGTTCATTTGATTGACGGCTCTAATCTGAGAGACAATTTGTGGAAAGTGTACGGCTTCTTCTTCTCCTTAGCGGGCGCTACAGTTCGGGGTGAACCTGGGCCTCAACCAACCTGCCCCTCCATCTAGCACGATCTTTTGCTAGTCTTTTCCAGTGCCGCACGCCCAGTTATTTGAGGTCCCTTTCAACCTGTGCGCGTCACCTTAGATGCGGCCGTCGTTTATTTCTTCGTCCCTCGGGGTTGGATTCAAGGGCTCTACGGGCTGGAGCTGTGGTGTCCATTCGCTCCACATGGCCTAGCCATCTTAGGCGCTGAATCCGTAGACGCCTGACTAGACTCATATCGCTGTAAAACCCGTACAGTTCGTGATTGAATCTTCTCCTCCAAACCCCCTCTGTGTTTATAGGACCGAAAATCGCACACAGAATGTTTCTCTCGAAACGACCAAGGATTTCCTCATCCGCTTTAGATAAAGTCCACGTCAACTTGGTCGTAGGAGAAAGGGCTCTACTTCTCAATTGCCTCTTGAGCCCAAAGAAGCAGCGGTTGGCAAGAGTAATTCTGCGATTGATTTCGAAACTGGTGTCGTTGTTCCAGGTCACTGCGGAGCCTTAAAGTCCTTAACTACCTCAAACTTATATCTGCCACTATGCACGTTCTGTCCAAGACGTCGATGGTTAATATCCTTTTTCGATGAGAGCAAATATTTAGTCTTGCCCTTATTAACTGCCAAACCAATTTTTGTCGCCTCCATCTCAATACTCGCAATCGCCTCATTGCGATCTAGCTATTATGTCAAAATCGTCGGCGTATGCAAGGAGTTGCGAGGATTTGAAATAGATGGTGCCTCATGTATTGGCCGGTGATTTTTGCACAATCATTTCCAATATGATGTTGAAGAAATCACACGACAGCGCATCGCCCTGTCTAAATCCTTTTTTGACATCAAAACCGATTCGGATGGAGGAGCGAGCACTCTCCAAAGTCATCCTGCATAGTCTGATCAGTTTAGCAATTATGTCAAAGGTAGACATAGCGTTGCATAGCTCGTCTCTAATTACGCTGTTGTATGTGTATGTATGTTGGCGTTACAGCCCATGAAGGACCAGAGCCGAGCTTCTCTCAATCACCCATGTTGTGTGTGATTTAATTTTCCCATAGGTGAAAGGGACCTACAGTTTATTGCCAACGGCGGCCCTTGAAGTCATGCTGAACCTCCCACCCCTGGACTTGTACTGCGAGAGCGCCGCAACCAGAACTGCGCTAAGATTACAGGAATCGGGTCTCTGGAAAAGGAGTCCTCACGGACATGCATCAGTCTTGGATCGATGGGCCGTCTCGAGATTCAGAACCATAACGGACTATGTCACCCGATTTCCGTCCTGGGAAAGGAGATTCTCTATTAGAATTCCCTCCAGGGAGGAATGGACCGGTGATTTGCTACGCACGGAAAGTGAACTGGCATTCTACACCGACGGATCTAAAATGGATGTTGGCACAGGTGCCGGAGTCTACTTTGAGTCTCGGGATATGCATCGCTCCTACAGGCTCGATGATGGATGCAGTGTCTTCCAAGCTGAGGTCTTCGCTATCAAGCAGGCGGCGGACCTGATCAGCAAAGAGAATATCTCAGGAAAAAGGATCAGCATCTATGTTGACAGCCAGGCAGCCATTAAGGCTCTGCAGGCAGCATGGATAAGATACAAACTCGTCAAACTCTGCAAGGAGAAGTTAGAAGAGATATCCAATGTAAATGAGGTGACCCTTTGCTGGGTACCTGGTCACATGAATATCTCCGGAAACAAGAGGGTGGACGAGTTGGCTAGGGTGGGATCAGGTGCTAACATTGCGCAGATCTCAGCTGAGGCCAAAGCACCACTCAGTGCGCTCTACAGGGAGATACAGACGGAGCTATTGGTGAAAGCCAATAAGCGCTGGTGTCGCTTAGATACATGCGCAACGGCGAAATTGACATGGCCCGTCTATGATAAGAAAAGAACGGAAAATCTGCTGAAGTTCAATCGTGGGAATATTCGACTGGCAGTCGGTGCCCTCACCGGGCACTGCATGCTATCCTATCATGCAGCTCGACTAGGCCAGCCCTACAATGACTTCTGCAGAAGCTGCAGGGACGAAGAGGAAATTGAGTCCGTTCGTCACCTGCTGTGCGAATGCCCGGCGCTAGCCCAAAAAAGGAATATTTTCCTGGGAAGATACTTCCTTTCGGGACAAGAAGAGGTAGGTAATATCGGGCTGAACAGAATACTGGGATTTTTATCCTCGTCTGGCTGGTTCAGCTCGACGGTAAATGAATAGGTATCAACGGGTTAAACAAAACAGGTGGGCACAATGGACTCAACGTAGTCTGCGTGAGCCTTGACTTTACGTCAATAGGGCACCCATATACCTAACCTAACCCTATTGCCGGTTCCGAACGGCGAATTTCGAGAAGCTTTTCATGACAATTTTACTACAGGGGGTTTTGTCAGAACCCCGCTGAGGAGAAACACCGTGAAAACACCTTCGATGACATGGCTGTGTCGGGATTCGACATACGCTGTCGTATGCGGCTTTGAAATCGACAAATGGTGGTGAGTGTCGACTTGAAATTCATTGGTTTTTTCCAGGATCTGCCGTAGTGTGAAGATTTGTACGATGGTGGTTTTCCCTGGTCTGAATCCGCACTGATAAGGACCTATCAGCTTATTTACAAAAGGCTTCAGGTGGTCACACAAAATGGCAGAGAAGATTTTGTAGGCGATGTTAAGGAGACTTATTCCTCTATAGTTGGCGCAATCAGAGGGGTCTCCTTTCTTGTGGATCGGGCATACGATGCTGAGACTCCATTCCTCGGACATGCTTTCCTCTGACCATATCTTACAGATGAGCTGGTGCATGCTCCTGACCAGGTCATCCCGCTTAACTTCGCCGAGATCAGGGGGACAGAATTCTCTGCGGTCTTCGTCGAATAGAAATGGATCATTCTGCCTGACAGCGGTATATGTACTAAGATCGCCGTTATACAGTCTGCAGAAGTGGTTTTTCCATATTCCCAGCATCGACTGCGATTCTACTACTATGTGTCCGTTCTCATCTCTGCAGGCTTCCGTTCTGGCTTAATAACCTTGGCATGTTCGCTTTATCTGTTGATAAATATTTCGAATGTCACGCCTGCAGTAAAACCTCTCCAAATCCTCAATCGCGCGCTTCTCGTGATCTTTCTTCTTTCTCCTGAGAAGCTTATGCCCCTCTCTTCTTTTTAACTCGTATAGCTCACGAGCTGCTCTTGTTCTTTTATGCAGCCGGGCCTTATATGCATCCTGCTCCGCTGTGTGAATCCTCCTGCACTCGTCATCGAACCAGGTGTTTCTTCGTGGTGGAGCCTTGAAACCCAAAACTTCGGATGCAGAGCTTTTCAGGGCTTGTTTGCAAAGGCTCCACTGCTGTTCTATTGATAGCGTGTAGGTTTGAGGTGTATTGGAGAGCTTAAGGGAGACGCGATCAGTAAAAGCACGAGCGGTTTCCGGCGATAGTAGCTTTCCGACGTCATAGCTTGGTGTTCTAACTCTACTCCGCGGTGTTCGTGTTATCCGTTGACGTATCTTGGCTTGTACAAGATAGTGGTCAGGGTCGATGTTCGCTCCTCGAAAAGTACTAACATCAAGAATATTGGAGGAGTGTCTGACGTCGATCGCGATGTGATCAATCTGGTTGGTAGTCGATTGATCAAAATACCGCCAGGTGCCTTTGCGTATATCGAGGTGCGGGAAGCGCGTACTGGCTAGAAGGAGATTTTTCCCCGTAGCAAGATCAATCAGCCTGTGTCCGTTATCGGAGGTGGTGTCGTGTAGGCTATGTTTGCCGATGACTCGTTTAAAGATGCTTTCCTTACCCAGCTTAGCATTGAAGTCTCCTAGTACAATTTTGATGTCATAGCCGGGACATTGGGCATACTTTCTGTCTAGGAGATCGTCGAACTCATCTTTGGCGGAGTCATCCTTGTCTTCGGTGGAGGCGTGGACGCAGATCAGGCTGATGTGAAAAAACGTAGCCTTGATACGGATGGCTTTGGTGATATAAAGATCATAAAAAGCCACGAAATGACATCAACTGATGTATTACCGGTTGCTGGAGAAACCAAGCAACCTCGAACAGGCAGTACAACAGCGACAACAACAAGTGGCTACCCAAAAGTCCCACTAAACTCGGAGAATCCTCGATAGGAAGAAGATCATTTGAAGATCCCATCCATTGGGCCGGTACCTTTCGACGTAGCAATAAAAATGGGTCGCAAAAAATGAATGGACTTGTTTATGCTGCAGGGCAGCCTGTACCACGCCAAGGGTGCCTCGGACACATTTAGCCTGCAATGCTATCGTGAGAAAATCTCTCAAGAACCCTGGGTTCAATGAGGTAAGATTATTACGATATTGGAGAATCGCCCCCTAGGGCCGCATGTTTAATCGATTCTAATATAAACGTTCTCCCCATTTCAGAATGGGGAGGTCCCCACTGATGCACCTCCGCTTAGTTCCCAGGAGACGGGGACCAAACATCATCTATTAAGGTACAAGACCTAGTAGAATACTGTCACCGGCGCAGACAGCATTTGATCATTATATGCGATGCGAAAGGTACAAAGGTGCCGAACCTTTCTGCGGCATTCCGTGGGAAAGTGGGAAAAATCGTAACATCTGTCCTTTTGGAACAGCATTCAAGGACTCCGCCAATCGAAAAGATTTATACGTCCCCTGAACAAACATTCTATTATAACAAACACTATTCCAAGAGGCTTATCCTTATAAAAGACCTTTATTCTTTCTTCCTATAAATAGGCTCTATCTATACTACTCAGTTCATCACTGTCCAGTTGATTTGTACTGTGGTTGGAGTTCCTCGAATGTGATTTACTAGAATGGCTCCTACGCTGCTGGGGTTTGGTGGATGCGGATTTACTTCGCGTTCTTTTCCCATGCGGACACATATGCTTTAAGCTGTCCTTGTGGCAAGAGTGGGTGAGTTTGCCAACATGTGGTCCCCAGAATGTCGCCCCTTCGAGTAGGAGAGGTGCTGATTTGACGCGCTGTCGCATTAACTCCATCTGAAGGTCATATTCACGTTTTCGAAGCGCTTGTTCTGCTTTCCGCGTAGCCAGACGTAAGGCTAGGATTTCCTTATGTGATTCACTAAAACAATATCATGGGGCCGTGAAAATAGTGCGATCAAGGAAATCTAGAATATACTTTAGGCTTAAGGACTTCCATGCCGGGGTTCTCCTCACTTCCCAGTCCACATGAGGAGTCTGATCTTGGAAAGTACAATTGTTCTGTAATTCTTTCACTTTCTTCCGGGACACCTGTTCGCGGAGGGTTGCTGCTAAGTTAGGACGAGCCACCGGATGGACAGGTGACGCAGTTGGTAGTGCCTAGGGAGAGGACAAATAAATATGTTTGATCCTCCGGTTGACCTCTAAGTTCGAGTTACTTTATCGTTCAATTTGCAATCATTGATGCCAAATATGGAGAAGGGAATTTTCGTCTTTGCTCTTGTCTTTCGGCTTGATGCACTGCTTGCCTTCGAGAATCCTTCCTTATTTTCATTTGAATTCGGAGACTGTACAGTGATCTTTGGGATGTCGCCTTCGTCTGGTTGAGGAGATCTGCAAGAAAGTGTTTTGCAATTAGATTTGACCTTAAGCGAGAAGTTGTCGATTACTTTGTTTTGTCTTTGAGGAATCGTTGTAATCTCGGTGGAAAGTCCTTTTTGTCAAAGCTTTGTAGGTCACTGAATGAAAATGATTTCTTTAAGGTATCCCGCATAGATGGAGTGTGGAACCTCGTTGATGATTTCCTTAAGGTGTCCTGCATACATGGAGTGTTGGACCTCGTTGAAGCTCTATGAAAACGAAAAAAAACAAAATATTTGAGCTCAGCCAATGAAGGGCGTACATCTTCCTTACTTCTCAGTGGGTTTGGATGGTTCTTCCTCAATTTTTTTCTTCTCCTCTGCGGGTTTCAGAGGCGTAGATGGTTTTAATTCTTCTGGGGGCTTATACGGTCTGTCTGACAATCTTTCTATTTCAATATCGTCACATCTCCTGTAACTAAGAAGAGGTTTTGACGCCGCTCACTACAATATGTTAACTCACTTTAAGATCTTCATTCTTTCGCAAAGATTCCTGTATGACGAGGATACACATGGACTTGCCGACATGCTCCTGCAATCCTTTTTCGTACAACTTTTCCTTGATGACGGTCTCTTCCTGCTATGTTTCCCGCTAGCTTGTCGGGGAATTTTAGTTTTACTAGGTTTCCGAAGTTCAAAACTCTGCTGGGATACCGATGAGGTGCTACTCTCATTTCGTACACAAAATGGAAAACTCTGTTTTGACTTTAGTGTCCGACAGGTTGACCTTAACGATTCCAATGTCGTGTAGAATTCGTCCTCCGGCAAGTGATTTATATCACAGTAATCTGGAAAAGGAATTTTTATTTCTAAGAACCCAAATGAAATGGTTAGCGTTTTCACTCACCTGGAATGCTATCATAAAACTTTGCCAGGGAACGTACTCCACTGGTGGTAAATATTGTATCAAGATCCAAGTCATAATCAGACACCTTGCTTGTGGTTGTGACTTTACTAGTTGCCGTAGTGCTTCGGCCAAGATAAATCCTCGGACGATTGTATACAGGAGCTGGGCAATTGTTACATGGATCGATCGGTACTTTGAGGCAGGAATTCAGGAAATTTGTCTCCAAGTGTGAGGACATTTTCACACTCAAATGCGAAAGGATTTATCAATACTGGTGGTTGGTAAACATAACATTTTGTTTTGATATTGCTTTGGGTCGCCATCGTTACCAATGCTGTCCCTTTTATCGAGTTGCATGTGATTGGACATGCGCTTGGGATTCTGCAGCTAGTTGGGAGTGAGAGAAACGTCAAAAGGTTCAATTCACAGAAGACAGTCTGTGGGACTTTACTTCTAGGTAGCTTGAATTTGAAGTCTACAGGGAGCAGCTAAGCGAAAGACTCTACGGTATGCCAACGTCGAACACAAATGCCAATAATATGTGGCTGCATTGTCGCTTAGCCATTCAGGAAGTAGCCGAAACCACCTTAGGGTACCTACCACCCCCGACAAGAAACCCGTGGTATGATGGTGAGTGTGAGCAGAAAAAGGCAGCAACCGACGAGGCGTACCAAAAGGCGCTGCTGAGGAAAACCAGGGCAGCGCAAGAAGAGTACCGAGCCAGAAGAAGGGAGGAGAAAAAACTACTGCGACAAAAGAAAAGAATCTTCGCAGCCTCCCAGCTCAAGGATACCGAGGAGTCTAGGGATAAACATAAAACACGAGCCTTTTACAAGAAAGCCAAAGGCCTTGCAGGAGGCTTCAAAAAGGGCACCCAGGCTCTTCGAAACTGCGAGGGTAATCTTGTCACCGACCCGCAGGGAATAGTGGATGTATTTAAGCAGTATTTCCACAAGCTGCTTAACGAGCATGACCAAGAGAGATTGGTAGGGACCGAGGAAATCCCAACTCCAGCCGCTGAAGTAGGCCTCCCACCCAGCATCGAAGAAGTCGGCACAGCTATTCAGAAGCTGAAGAATAACAAGGCCACAGGCTTAAATGGCTTGCCATCAGAGCTCTTCAAGGCTGGCGGCGATGTTCTGCTAGGGAGCATGTACCTGCAGAATTTGGGAAGACGAAAGCATGCCCGACGACTGGATTACCAGTTCTATTTGCCATATCCACAAAAAAGGCGATCCTACCTCTTGCAAGAACTATAGAGGTATATCCCTGCTCAATGTCGCATACAAGATCCTGTCCAGCGTATTGTGTGAATGTCCAAAGCCATTTTGCACCGCACTAATCGGCAGCTACCAGTGCGGCTTCCGGCCCAGCAAACCGACTATAGACCAAATTTTCACACTTCGACAAATCCTGGAAAAGACCAACGAGTTTCGAATCGATACACACCATTTTTTCATCGATTTCAAAGCCGCATACGAGAGCATTCATCGTGAAGAACTGTTTGGTGCGATGGCTGAATCCGGGATTCCGGGAAAACTGATCCAGTTGTGTCGCGCCACGCTAAAAAATACGCGATGCACCGTGCAACTCGGTTCTAGGACTTCGGAACCGTTTGAAACATGCACCAGATTGCGGCAAGGAGATGCACTGTCATGTGACTTCTTCAACCTGGTGCTGTGGCAGACAGTGCGACGGGCAGACGTCAACAGGAAAGGCACTATCTTCTACAAGTTCGTCCAGCTGCTAGGATACGCGGATGATATCGGTATCATCACGTGTTCTCGCCGTGGCATTGTGGAAGCATTCACGGCGATTGAAGAACAGGCGAGTTGGTCTTAAGGTCAATGAGGACAAGACGAAGTACATGCTGTTAAGCAAAAACCAATCCGTCGCTCACCACCTGGGACAAAATATAACAATTGACAGCTACAATTTCGAGGTAGTTAAAGAGTTTGTCTACCTCGGGGCAAACGTAAATTCCACAAATGACACCACAGTGGAGATCCGGCATAGAATCGCCCTTGGCAACCGCTGCTACTTCGGCTTGTCCAAACAACTGGGGTCATAACTCCTCACTCGAAGGACCAAAGTCATGCTTTACAAAACGCTCGATAAACAGGACAGCGGAGCTGATTTTGGGTTCTTTAGAAAGACAAATTCTGCGCCGGATATTTGGTCCTGTCTGTGAGGAAGGTGAATGGAGAAGAAGACACAATCGCAGATGTAAGACATCTTGGTCTTGATGACTGGAAGCAGCGTGCCCGAGACCTTCAAGGATGGAAGGCAGCTATAGCTCAGGCTCAGATCCTCCATGGATCGCTGGCCTGATAAGTAAGTAAGTAGTAGCTTGAATTTGAAGCAAGAGTCAAAGGCCGATACAATAACTTCCCACTGGGAAGTTAACAGTGGAAGTGTGCGGCAGTATTACAAATTCAACAGAGAAACAAAGTGGTTAAGAGGATCAACTTCCATAAATGCAAGCGCGGTTATTCAGCTGAATTTTTTATAAAACCCTATTCAACTGCATCTGAACAACTCCCCATAGGCTATATGCTACAGGATTTCGTCACGAGACATAACGTCAAACCGACGGGAAGGTATTCTTGCCAATAATTTCGATATAAGAGCGTTCGACATCATCTAAGCCGTGACGAAACATCACCTAGACCGCGACAAAGAAATGATATGAAGCAGTTCTTTATTGTTCCGAAAAAAATTGCTCTGTCTATATTGGAAGACGTGAATGAATAGACCTCTCATTACAACTAGCCAGTTACTAGTGAAATGCTAGCATAAAACCTTATAAAACTAATATTTGAAACCGTGATCACTTCTTAACTTTTGTTTATTTGGAGTTCATCAAAGTTTTTGACAACATGAAACGCCGCTCGATCCTCTTCGCTTAGAGGTGCATTACCTGGGCGATCCAAGATGATAACTTGTAGCCCGGCATCCTTTGCGGCTTTTCCTTCTGCAAATAAGTACAATATACACCGATTTCTACAGCAATATAATGTGGAGTTGTTTCTCACCGGCAACAATATCAGTCAAGAACAAAACCCGTTCACTGGGTACAGCCAATTTGTTCACGATATTCTTGTATGACTCTACTTCCCGCTTGTTACCTATTGCGGTATCGAAATAATCGCTTAGATATGGCATCAAGTCACCATATTCTGAGTTTCCAAATAGCAACTTTTGGGCCTTAACACTACCGCTCGAGTAGATGCAAACCCTAAGTCCATGTTCCGTCCACGTCTTCAGCGCATTGGGCACGTCTTCATAAATACTATCAGAAAGAAATCATGATTCGCATATCATACAAATAAGTTTCGTCAACTCACTGTCCCTTGATGGACTTGTCAACGTAGGCTTGATTCCACACAAGACCCTGGAGTGATTTTAAAGGACCGAGCTTGAGGTCCTTCTCGATGAGATAAACCACAAATTTTGTGATCGTTTCTACGGTTGCGTCGTCTTGAATTTCAAATTTGGTTTTGAAATCCTTATATTCTGGCAAAGCTATTAGGTCCTGAACAATTTGTTTGATAGAATCCTTGTCCCAGTTTTGTCGTAGGTAATCCTCTGAATGCTTGACGGCATATGGAAAGAGTACCTCCTGAAAGTAGTCAAGATATCGTTTATTTGTATTATGAACAGTGGACTCCTGTTCTTTGTCTATACAAATACCATCAATGTCGTGGTGAGTCTGACGAATTATTTGATAAACTGCTAGCAATGGGAGTTTACCAAATAAGAGAAGCTTGACTCTGGCCCTTCATGGGCCGCAATGCCACCAAAGCAAGCAAGCTAGCAATGGGCATAGGAATTTTAAAAAGAGGATTCAATAAAATTTATTCCAATTTCACAACCAATGGCGCTACGGTTCGGTGTGAACTTGTGCTTTAGCCAACAAACCTCTAATTATGCAAATTACTAAAGTTACAGTCTACGACTACATTAAAGTTAGAGTCTTCGACTACGTCAAAGTTAGGGTCTACAACCACGTCAAAGTTAGAGTCTTCACCCACGTCAAAGTTAGAGTCTTCGACTAAATCAAAGCTAGAGTCTTTGACTAGGTCTAAGTAACAGTCTTCGACCACGTCAAAGTTAGAGTCTTCGACTATGTCAGAGTTAGAATCTTCGACTCCGTCAAAGTTAGAGTCTACGACTACGTCAAAGTTAGAGTCTTCGATTACGTCAGAGTTAGAGTCTTCGACTACGCCAGAGTTAAAGTCTTCGACTACGCCAGAGTAAGAGTCTACAACTACGTCAAAGTTAGAGTCTTCGACTACGTCAAAGTTAGAGTCTACGACTACGTCAAAGTTAGGGTCTACAACCACGTCAAGGTTAGAGTCTTCGCCCACGTCAAAGTTAGAGTCTTCGACTACATCAAAGTTAGAGTCTTTGACTAGGTCTAAGTAACAGTCTTCGACCAAGTCAAAGTTAGAGTCTTCGACTATGTCAGAGTTAGAATCTTCGACTACGTCAAAGTTAGAGTCTTCCATTACGTCAGAGTTAGAGTCTTCGACTACGCCAGAGTTAACGTCTTCGACTACGCCAGAGTTAGAGTCTACAACCACGCCAAAGTTAGGGTATTCGACTACGTCAAAGTTAGAGCCTTCGCCTATGTCAGAGTTAGAATCTTCGACTACGTCAAAGTTAGAGTCTTCGACTACGTCAAAGTTAGAGTCTACGACTACGTCAAAGTTAGGTTCTACAACCACGTCAAAGTTAGAGTCTTCGACTACGTCAAAGTTAGAGTCTACGACTACGTCAAAGTTAGGGTCTTCGACTACGTCAAAGTTAGAGTTAGAGTTTTTGTCTCCTGAGTTTTTTACAATCACGCTTAAGGCTCGTTAAACTAATATCTGACGGTGATAATTGATGGCGAATTGTTGACATGGCTGACATGGCGAAGTGTCGACATAGGTAACGTTCAAATTTTAAAATTAAAAATCGTGGGGTGGCCGTGGTGCAGTGGTTAACATCATCGACCACCGAGCGGAAGGTTTATGGTTCAAATTCGCTTCATAGCCAGGAAAAAGTAATTCCTATAC
This sequence comes from Eumerus sabulonum, assembly GCA_951905685.1. Taxonomy (NCBI): domain Eukaryota; kingdom Metazoa; phylum Arthropoda; class Insecta; order Diptera; family Syrphidae; genus Eumerus; species Eumerus sabulonum. The sequence goes on from OX645060.1 coordinate 18,306,532, forward strand.
GGACATTGTGTGCAACGCAGTTGTGAATGGAAAGTGACCAGAAGTACTGCTTGCAGGCATAACACTCACAGTATATGGTCAACCGAAATTCATCCTCTGCATATGCAATACTAAAAGTGCTTGAACGAATTACTTCGGACTATAATCAACGCGGAATTTGGTCGGCTCTCGTCCTATCTAAGTCTAGGACAACCACCCCTGAGAGTAGTGAACGAACATCAACGACCCCAACCACTGCACTGCGTTCAGGTTGTGTGTGTCAACACATCATAAGAGAATATGAAAAACTCTTGAACCTGCGCGAGTCTCTAAAAAAAAAAAAATAAAATAAAGCGGACATAACCGCCATCCAGGAAATACCGGGCAAACAGCGGATGAAAAACTGCGACATCTACTACGGTGACTGCTATAGGGGGAGAGGACAGAGAGTATTTGGATGCGGATTTGTTGTAAGAGGTGGACTAAGGCATAAAGTCCTTAGCTTCTAGTATGTGAGTGAACGCCTTATAACGATCCGCATCAAGGCAAAATGTTGTAACATCAGCCTCATATGTGTCCATGCCCCCACAGAAGACAAGGATGACTCCATCAAAGATGATTTTTATGATCTCCTAGACAGAACATACGCCAAATGCCCCAGCTATGATTCCAAAATCATATTAGGAGATTTGAACGCAAAGCTGGGTAAAGAAAGCATCTTTGAACGAGTCATCGGCAAACACAGCCTACATGACACCACATCCGATAACGGACACAGGCTGATCGACTTCGCCACGGGGAGAAATCTTCTTTTAGCTAGCACACGCTTCCCGCACCTATATACACAAAGGCACCTGGTGGTCTTTTGATCAATCGACTACCAACCAGATTGATCACATCGCGATCGACGTCAGACACTCCTCCACTATTCTTGATGTTAGTACTTTTCGAGGAGCGAACATCGACTCTGACCACTATCTTGTAGTAGCCAAGATACGTCAACGGATAACACGAACACCGCGGAGTAGAGTTAGAACACCAAGCTATGACGTCGGAAAGTTACTATCGCCGGAGATCGCCAGTGCCTTTGCCAACCGCGTCTCCCTCAAGCTCTGCGATACACCTCAATCCTCCACTCAGTCAGTAGAGCAACAATGGAGCCTGTGCAAACAAGCCCTGAAGAGCACAGCAACGGCAGTGTTGGGCCTTAAACCACCACCACGACGAAACCACTAGTTCGATGACGAGTGTAGAAGCATACATGCAGAAAAGCAGGAGGCGTACAAAGCCTCACTACACGAAAAACAATAGCGTGAGCTCTACGAGCTTCAAAGAAGGGAGGAACATAAGCTTCTCAAGAAAAAAAAAAAAAAAAAAAGAAGGAACACGAGAAGCGTGCGATTGAGAACTTGGAGAGGTGCTACTGCAGGCACGACGTTCGAAGATTTTATCAACAAATAAAACGAATGTCTCAAGGCTATAAAGCCCGAAGGGAGGCCTGTAAAGATGAGAACGGGCACCTACTAGAATCGTAGTCAATCCTGACAATTTGGAAAAACCACTTCTGCAGACTGTATAACGGCGATGACAGCCAACATTCCGCCGTCAGGCAGAATGATCCATTTCTTAACGACGAAGATCGCAGAGAATTCCGTCTTCCTGACCTCGACGAAGTTGATATTGCCATCGAAACTCAAGTCGAATAAGGCTGCTGGCGCAGATGGACTGTCTGCTGAGCTCTTCAAAGCGGCTGGGGGTGAGCTGGTTAGGAGCATGCAACGGCTCGTTTGTAAGATATGGTATTGGAAAGCATGCCCAAGAAATGGAGTCTCAGCAGTGTTTGCCCGATCCCCAAAAAAGGAGACCCCTTCGACTGCGCCAACTACAGAGGAATAAATCTCCTTAATGGCGTTTTGTGTGAACGCCTGAAGCCATTCGTAAATAAGCTGATAGGTCCTTATCAGTGCGGATTCAGGCCAGGGAAGACCACCATCGACCAAATCTTCACAGTACGGCAGATCCTGGAGAAAACCAATGAATTTCAAGTAGACACTCACCACCATTTGTCGATTTCAAAGCCGCATGCGACAGCGTAATTAGAGACGAGCTACACAACGCTATGTCTACCTTTGCCATACCTGCTAAACTCATCAGACTATGCAGTATGACTTTGGAGAATGCTCGCTGCTCCATCCGAATCGGTGAACACCTTACCGATAGTTTTGATGTCAAAAAAGGATTTGGGCAGGGCGACTCGCTGTCGTGTGATTTCTTCAACATCATATTGGAAATGATTGTGCAAAAATTACTGGCCAATACAAGAGGCACAATCTATTTCAAATCCTCGCAACTCCTTGCATACGCCGACGATCACAGCGAGATGTCAATGAGGCGTTTGCGAGTATTGAGTTTGAGGCGACGAAAATTGGTCTTGTGGTAAACGATGACAAAACTAAATATATGCTGTCATCAAAAAAGGACGCTCACCACCGACGTCTTGGCTAAAACGTTTGTATTGGCAGATACGAGTTCGAGGTAGTTAAGGACTTCGTCTACCTTGGCTTCGCAGTGACCTGGAACAACGACATCAGTTACGAAATCAAACGCAGAATCACTCTTGCCAATCGCTGTTTCTTTGGGCTCAGGAGGCAATTGAGTAATAGAGCCCTCTCCCGAACGACAAAGTTGACTTTACATAAGACCCTTATCATCCCGGTCCTGTTGTACGGCGCAGAAGCATGGACACTATCAAAAGCGGATGAGGAGGCCCTTGGTCGGTTCGAGAGAAAGATTTTGCGCGTGATTTTCGGGCCTATAAACGCCGACGGGGGATAGAGGATAGAGGAAAAGATTCAACCACGAACTTTACGGGCTGTACAGCGACATGAGCTTAGTCAGGCGTCTACGAATTCAACGCCTAAGATGGCTGGACCATGTAGAGCGAATGGACACCACAGCTCCAGCCCGGAGAGTCTTTGAATCCAACCCCGTGGGAAGACGAAACAGAGGTGGAAGGGGACATCAGCCAACTGGGTGTGCGGCAATAGAAAAGGCTAGCAAAAGATCGTGCTAGATGGAGGGGCATGTTGGTTGAGGCCCAGGTTCACCCCGAACTGTAGCGCCCGCTAAGAAGAAGAACGCGTATGAGTACTTCAGCAAGCGGATTTAGAACAATGCCAATCCATACGAGGTCCACTAAGTAGCAGAAAGTCAATTTGATGTGGATTGTGAGTCGGCGGCATCATCAACTTCTTCAACAACGGTCGCTACCGGTCGATGATAACCAATTTCTTTTGGAGCAAATTAGATGATAGGTATGGATGTGAACGACAGGACTGCATTACATGCCACCCAGGCGACGACGCAATGATCATGCTGCACAAACGACGTAAACTGGACGGCGGCGTAAGTTTTGACCTCGTGTTGTATGTGTTAAACTATAGCAACGTTTCACCTAATAACATGTTTTAGCTTAATGCATAGTGGCCGAGATGGTACTTCTATGGATCATTCACTGGACGGTAAAGACGGAATTATTCAGAGTGTACGCAATGCCAAATTCATCATCATTCCTACGATAGATCCCCGAACTTGCTCATCTTTCAAACCTCAAGTGAACCACATTCGTTAAACAACTGGACAGACTGTTTAGTAGATGACTAGAAGCTTAAGTTCCCTGACCCGATTCTGTTTTTCAGAACTTAAACGAGCCTCTCAGTAGCTAAATGCTCGTACATTTATGTACGTTTATAAAGGAAAGCAATGGTCTAGACCAGATTAGAAGAAAGACTATTTACAGTGGCACATTCGGTTAGCGTTTACCTAGTTAGCAAGCGACATTCCTTATCAAAGCAGTCAAGTACTTACTTTAACAAAACTAATTGATGTCGTTGTTCCTTCGATATCGCAGAGCACTACATCGGCAGTGATGGTCGACATTTTGCCTATCTCCAACGTCTGGCTATCCAAGAATAGAAAACAAACAACGATAAGACGAATAGGAGAAAAGTATGGAAAAGATTCCATGAACGCGAAATGAAATCAAATGCCGGCAGTGATAACAACTGTCAGAAGTGACAGTTCAAGCGAGTATCGAAAGCGAAACTTATTCGTTTCGATGAAGGTCGGAAGACGTCAGGGGATGTGAATTTCATTCGAGAATTTGAATGGCTACCGTTATATTCACAGTATAGTGTACAAATATGTATTCGTAGACTTAGTGTCTATTTTCCTGCTCCTTATTTGGTCAACTCTATGAGTAGCAAGACACTGTAAGCCGGTCCAGGATATAGACTGGTTCTCATCTATCACATTGACCGACCTTCTTGAAAATTGCAGACGAATTTACCTCATAAGACATCTACATTGGACGACGTTGCAAATAAGGCCGTAAAGGTGGCGATTGTCTGACATATGGAGTTTTCCCGGATCAATGGAAAATGGCGCAGTATAGAGTTTCCGCCATTATTTGCAGTTAGGCACCCCTTGTAAGTCCCTTCATGGGCTAATCGTGCAGATTTGTTTCTTTTCTCGTATAAAATTCCAATATCCCAATGACATTTACTGATCACCAACCCACATAGATTCGATTACCAAAGTTTTGTGGTGTACGTGGCCCAGTTCGACTATGGTTTTCGGCAGAAAAAGATTTACAAGCGATGGGGCTCTTAGAAAGGGACCGTAAATAACCAAAGGATGATGAGTTCTATGCCAATGAAATTCTCAAACAATTTATGAAGAACATCTGCGCACATAGGATTCTTTTTGCTTTCAACACCATGCTCAGACAGCTATAACCGTTATCAACGACAAGCGTCATCGGGCACTGAAAACGCATTTTTCAAACAAATTTCTATAAAAAAAAACCTTTAGTTCCAACAGGTAATGCTTGTGAGTGATGCAAGTGCATTTGACGCCTCCAGACTTCTTATGGGGTAATTTGAAGTCAAACGTCTGAAAACCTCGAAAGCCGATATACGACAGAAAATGGTCGTCCGATCCCGTTTAACATGGCAAGCACCAGCTTCGATCTCTATCCCTGCTCAAGTCAAGTTGACACACAGCCTCCGTGTGGCCTCCCTTGGAGAGCTGCATCCCTCGGGTAGTGAACCAGTATGTCCAGCGACCCGAACCTCTTTTTCCTATGAAAGAGGAACCTGACCTTCGCAACGTCTAAATGAGTTGCGAGTCTGCACCTGGAATGTGAGGTCCCTTAACAAACCTTCAACTGTTCAAGAAGTGCGAGGGGATAGACCAGGCAAAAGATGGATGAAAAACTTCGACGTCTACCACGGGAATTGCTACGAATAAACAACGCTTATTCGGAGGCGGGTTCGTTATTCGAGGACAAACAGTCTTAAGCATTCGGTATATAAGTGAACGCCTCACAACAATCCGCATCAAAGCTGAATTCGGAAACATTAGCTTAATATGCATACACGCCTGTTGCGACGCAACATGTAAAGATGCTCATCTCCTCCGACCAAACAATGGGGCGAAAGTGGAGTGATGCAGACGAAACAAGGTTTCTATGTTTCATGTTTTGCCTGTTCCCACTCCGCCCATTTGCACATGCACGCAACACATCGGCATCAGCAAGAGCACAAAACGCATGCATTGGCAAACCACGCACATCAGACGGAGAGCGTAGCAACATCGCATCAAGATCATCGCAAGGTCAATGATCCAATCAGCTGAGCGATCACACCATCCGTGATCCGTAAGGAAAAATCGGCTTCAACTCATCCAATAAATAGGCAGTATCAACGGCTCAGATTCGCTTTTTTAAACCGAACTGGGTACAAGTGCGATCGTCACAAAATAAAGTAGAGAAATAAAGCTAACTAGAAGTGTTTCTTTTCTATCTTCTTTAAGTGTCGTTCGACCACTGTCTTATTTTTCAGCTCGTATCCGTGCGATACAACGCCCCAACCAAAGAAAGGGACGATCGACTCAAATATGAATACGATCTCCTAGACAGAACCTATGTCCAATGTCCTAACCACGATACAAAAATTGTAGGCACTAGGAGATTTAATGGATGGCAAAGGACTAACAAAGGCCTCGTAGGGGTAGCACCTATCCGACGGATGCTAGCCTGCTAAAAAGCGAGAAGAGCCACCGCAGTCGAACATCTTGCGGCACTGTTAGTAAGTCCCATCCCCACCTCGTGGTGCCACCTGGAGATTTCCTATGGAAATTTCAGACGGGGAAGGGCGAATGGTGAGCCTCCTGCGCCAAAAAACAGGATTAGTCGGTTGGGCTACGGCCTAGTAAGCCGTAACCGTAAAAAAACCACAAACTCCGAAACAACCACAAGCCTCGGGTATAACGGACCGGATCTATGTTGACGACCATTGCAAAAAACGAAAAAAGGACAATGATCTTCGGCTTTGTACGTGGAATGTTAGGTCCCTAAACAGGCCACGTACAGCCGAACAGCTTGCGGACGCCCAAGACTGCTATAAAGCGGACATAACCGCCATCCAGGAAATGTGATGGAATGGACCGGGTATAAAGTGGATGAAAAACTGCGATATTCACTACGGCGACTGCTATAGGGAGAGAGGGCAACGATTGTCTGGATGCGGATATGTTGTTCGAGGTGGACTAAGGCAAAGAGTCCTAAGCTTTCGGAATGTGAGCGAACGCCTCATAACAATCCATATCAAGGCTACATTTTTAAACATCAGCCTGATCTGCGTCCACGCCCCCACCGAATACAAGGATGACTCCGCCAAAGATGAGTTCTACGAACTCCTAGACAGAACGTATGCCCAATGTCCCAGCTATGACATCAAAATTGTACTAGGGGACTTCAATGCTAAGCTGGGTAAGGAAAGCATCTTTGAACAAGTCATCGGCAAAGATAGCCTACACGACACCACCTCCGATAACGGACACAGGCTGATTGATCTTGCTACGGGGCGAAATCTCCTTCTAGCCATTTCGCGCTTCCCGCACCTCGATATACACAAAGGCGCCTGGCGGTCTCTTGATCAATCGACTACCAACCAGATTGATCACATCGCGATAGACGTCAGGCACTCCTTCACTAATCTTGATGTCCGAACTTTCCGAGGGGCTAACATCGACTCGGACCACTATCTTGTAGTAGCCGAGATGCGCTTACGGATATCACGAACGCAGCGGAGTAGAGTAAGAATACAAAGTTATGACGTCGGAAAGCTACTATCGCTAGAAACCGCCCGTGCTTTTACCGATCGCGTCTCCCTTAAGCTCTCCAATACACCTCAATCCTCCACGCTATCAATAGAACAGCAGTGGAGCCTTTGCAAATAAGCCCTGAAAAGCTCTCCATCCGAAGTCTTGGGTTTCAAGGCTCCACCACGAAGAAACACCTGGTTTGAGGACGAGTGCAGGAGGATTTACACAGCGAAGCAGGATGCATATAAGGCCTCGCTGCATAAAAGAACAAGAGCAGCTCGTGAGCTCTACGAGTTAAAAAGAAGGGAAGAGCATAAGCTTCTCAGGAGAAAGAAGAAAGATCACGAGAAGCGCGCGATTAAGGATTGGGAGAGGTGTTGCCGCAGGCGTGACGTTCAAAAGTTTTATCAACAGATAAAGCGAACATGCCATGGTTATAAAGCCAGAACGGAAGCCTGTAAAGATGAGAACGGACACCTAGTAGTAGAATCGCAGTCGATGCTGGGAATATGGAAAAAAACACTTCTGCAGACTGTGTAACGGCGATCTTAGTCCATATACCGCTGCCAGGCAGAATGGTCCATTTCTAATCGACGAAGACCGCAGAGAATTCTGTCCCCCTGACCTCGACGAAGTTAAGATTGCCATATTGAAGCTCAAGTCAAATAAAGCTGCTGGTGACAGACAGAGTGTCTGCTGAGCTCTTCAAGGCAGCTGGGGATGACCTGGTTAGGAGCATGCACCAGCTCATCTGTAAAATATCTTCTTTGGTGGCGTTACAGCCCATGAAGGACCAGAGCCAAGCTTCTCTCAATCACCCATGTTGTGTGTGATTTAATTTTCACACAGGTGAAAGGAACCTACAGTTTAATGCCGATTCCGAACGGAGTGAGTCGAGAAGCTTTTCAGGGCAAGTTTACTACGGGGGGTTTTGCCAGTACCCCACCGAGGAGGAACGTCGCGAAATAAACATTCGATGGCATTGGTGTTATCGGGATGCGAACTCGCTCATCGTGCGCCAGAGTCCAACACACTAACCACTGCGCCACGGCGCCCTGTAAAATATGGTCGGAGGAAAACATGCCCGACGAATGGAATCTCAGCATCGTTTCCGGTCCACAAGAAAGGAGACCCCTATAACTGCGCCAGCTACAAGAGAGAAAGCCTCCTTAACGTCACATATAAGATCTTTTCTGCAGTATTCTGTGAACGCCTGAAACCCTTTGTGGATAATCTGATAGCCTCTTATCATTGTGGTTTCACACTCATCACCTTTTCGTGGACTTCAAGACCGCTCATGACAGTGTGCATAGGGACGAACTATACGGAGTCATGTCTAGTTTTAACATCCCTGTCAAACTCGTCAGATTGTGCAGGATGACAATGGAGAACTCTCGTTGCTCGATTAAGGTCGGTAGCGAATTAACCGACACCTTTGATGTTAAAAAAGGATTTGGACAGAGTGACGCACTGTCTTGTAACTTTTTCAGCATTGTACTTGAAAAGATCGCACGAGACTCATTAGCCAGCACAAGGGGTACGATATATTTCAAGTCTGCATAAAAGCTTGAGGATGACATTGACGTAATTGGACAAACACAACGAGACGATGCATTCGAAGGTATTAAAGCAGAAGTTGCTAAAACACTGAAGTTCTGGCCAGAACATCACAATTGGCAGCTAACCGTTTTACGCGGTCAAGGACTTCGTCTACCTTGCTTCACTAGTGACCAGCGTTGAGATCAAACTTAGAATTATTCTTGCCAACCGCTGCTTCTTTAGGCTCAAGAGACATGGGGTAGACCTAATGACTTAAGTTACAGATAACAGTTTTAAAAATTGTTTGCTATCCCATTCCCACAGAAAAAGCTATGACTACTTCCGGGAAAATGTGCTTGATAAAGATATTGTGTAAGAGACACATAGACATTGAATACGTCTTGTAAGCAAGCCATATAAAGTTATCAAACAAAGAGCTTTGAAGCGAGAACAAGGTGTAAATCACATCAACACTAAACTTTTACTGAAAGTATTATTCAGGAATGCTGGCATCACCTTAAGTCGAAAGTACCACTACCGAGTCTCGTTCGCAAATGCATTACATGCCTGACGTTTACGTTACGTTTGACTTGAACTGTCAGACGTTAAAATCTAAACTACTATTCTCCAGTTTTTCTTTTTTTCGTTCCAATTTCCTCATCAATTTAAATTCGGCAGGAAATATTCGCAAACTAATCATCAATCCATCGACATCAAGATCAGGTTGTTTTACCTGACCCCACTACAACGCAGCAGCAGTCACGACATTGCGTGTTTTCGTTCGGAAAAACCCCATATACTCGCGTTGCATTTTCCATTGAACTGCTGCGTTAATTGTTTTTCTCGGTAATTTCATCACCAAACAATAAGGGAAGGCGTCACATTGAACGAAAATTTTCCGCTCCACGATATTGACAATAAATCAGCAGTCGACCTGCAACCGATTTTGTGATAAATATAGTTTTTTCCTGCTTTTGGTATACGTGATGCTTCGGATTCATTCATTGCTCGCTGCGGCCACTTTCTCAAGGTGAAAGGAACAACAACGATGCCTTAGTGTCTCGCATACAACAACACACAACCGAAATCTAAAACAAAACAAAAAAAAAAGGAACAATGATCAACACCATCGGCCGGAGATCGATTGGAAATTACTGATAGGATAACAGCAGCTACCGTATGTGCGGAACACTTTCTCCCTGATTGTGTGTCGTTACCAATTGATAAGACGTAATCACAGGCAAAAGAGCACAACAACACAACAGCACATACACTCGCATGATGGACAGGCCTACGTGCCGAGTTTGTTCGACAACCGTATCACTGTTGCGCTGCGCCAAATGCAAATCCGTATACTATTGCTCCACTAGCCACCAGCACATGGACTGGTCAAATCACAAACGAGAATGTCGCCATTTTGTCAAACACAAACTACACCAGCAACAGCAGAATAACAACAGACTGAACCAAATCGCGAATAATGGCCTGGGAGGTGCTATCGGTACTGCCACGGTCAGCAATATACACGATATTGGCCTGGGTGCGTCTGATTACGACTGGGGCGGTCTTTTGAGTGGCGATGATGCGATAATGAGCGGCAACAGTAGTGACGGCATTCTTGGCGACTTAATGACGAACACACCTGATACGATGTTCTCGAACGAGGTACTTAGGATGGTGAATGAATATGCCGGCGTTCTTAGCGACATGCCTTTATCGCAGATACTGGAACAGGATCACCAGCAGTTGCAATTCTTGAGGAACGAATATAGTAAGGACGGTGGAGTTAGTGTAAACGCGATTGATAACGGTGGCGACGTTAGAGGTAACGCCGTGACGAGTGATAGTACCACGTCTTATCGCGTCAGTCAGGGTGATGAGAATTACTTCATGAATACGGGACCCAATACCAAGTAAGAATCTTCTTTTTTTTCCTATTGTCTATTGCCGCCGTTTCGTTGTAGTTTTAGTATTTTTGATTTTCTCAATCGGCTACGACGACGTATGTAAACAAATACGAGACAAATGTGATAACACCGCGATGCGTGAGATTTTCGAGGCGCGTTTTTGTCAGTGATAAGTTGTGTGGCAAACGACGAGGATTCTGAAGGTCATGGATGCAGTCATCAGTTGTTTATCGGTCAGTGAGGTCATTCATTTTGGACTTTGTTCGTTGTTTCCGAGGGATTTGATTGTTTGCATTTTTATAATTGAAATGCCCATGACCTTATAGTTGGTTGATGGTTGTAGAAATGATCTGTTTTGGCGAATGCTCCATACTTCCAGCAGAGCCGCGATGCTCATTTTCACAGCTTACGATTCTCTTCCAGTCTGTCACTCAAGTTCTTACATATTTGGATGCTTAGAGTTAGAGAGGATACGGGGGTGGGACAAAGTCGCCTGATCACCTATTGTGATGTCCCCTACTTACAGTTCACTCAAGAATCCTGAGGTAGTGATAACACTTTTGAGTGAGCTAGCAGCGATTTCTTCTGCTTCAAGATAATACTTGCCTTAGTGACGATGACGTGTACTGACAAGGCAGTTACAGTGGCATAGTATGTGCCATGTGGGCTGGGAAGATGCCATCCTCCCCCGGGGATTTGTCCAGGTCAAAAGAATGAATGGCCCATTTTATGCTTCCCTCGTAGAAAATTGTTCGTGCTCTCTTCCAGACCTACCTGTTGGGTCTAGTTGCCCTGATCTGCGGAGGTATGTTAGAGAGATTAGAGGGAATGATATTGGAGTCTGGGAAGTGCGTACTGGTTAGAATGTTCAGTACTTCTGTACCATTCTCCGCGCAAGTGCCATCTGCTCTCCTCAACAGTCCAATTTGGTTAGTGTGCTCTTTGGCGAGAACTCTGTGGATGCGAGCGCTACTCTGTATGTCTGATAGAGTACTGCAGAACTTTTTCCATGAGTCTCTTTTGGCTCTTCTAATCTCTTGGTTGTAGTTGGTGAGTGAGGCACGGTACTGTGTCCAGTCACCAGTCCGTTTAGCTCTGTTGAACAGTTTTCTTGTCAGTGCTCTTAGCTTGGCCAGATTGTTGTTCCACCATGGATTGGTACGATTGCCTGACTTGACTTTCTTTCGGCAAGCGGTATGAAAGGCTGATAGGATAGTAGCATTCAGGCTGTCACAGCTGAGTTCGAGGCTGTCTATGTCTCTGATGCTTCCACAGAGCCGAGTGGGACTATTTCCCCGGTTTATGATATTGAGGTTGTTCTTGCAAATAAATTCTAACAAGTACTCACCTCTTTTGTCAATGCCCGAGCTTACCCATGCTGTGTGGTGGGCGTTGGCGTCACAGCATATGATGATTTGTGAGCCTCTTCTTCCACAGTAGTCTAGGAGACGGTGCAGTGGTGTGAAGCTGAGATCGGTGGAGTCGCCCGCTAGGTAGGCTGAGCAAATTACGACATCTGACCTACCTTCCGCAGTGGATATCTGAATAATGGCAGCTGCCAGGTCCTTATTGGATGCTTAGGTCTCAGAGTCACTTTACCTTGGTGGCGACGAACCAATACCAAAAACTGGTGGTCAAAGCCGCTTAAGCCATAACAAACGGTATATTTGGCAACTGGTTACGTTCTTGCACAAGAGATTTATTATCGAGGCAATACAAAGCTTTAATCATTCCACTCAAACAAGGCGGTGAGACCTCAGACAATGCGGAAGTGTCCGTTATTAAAGACGCACTCTTGTAAAATCAAAATTAATCTCCTGGTTGGCTAATGGCATTTAAAAATGGTACACAGGATCGTTCATATGACCTCCACAGCTTCTGATACAGGCGACCATCCGATGATCAGAAATATCGGTTACTCTTTGATGTCACCAACCAATATTTGGCGACTTTCAGTCGAAAGAAATGGGGAAACTGTGTATCCTGATACGGTTAGCGAGGATCAATAAAAGATGTTTGAATATCTGATTTTCTAGAGCCCGTTTCTGCTAAGAGACTTGGCCCAGCGTTTCTCCAAAATCAGTATTCCTTGTCGGAAGGGATAGTCTGGAAGGCTGTGATAATAATCGTCTGCGGCCCTCTCAGCTTCTTCATTGCATGCGAAGCGGTTTCCAAGAACGAATTTCTTCAAATTTGGCAACAGACGGAATTCTATTCAGACGTATAGGGGGATGACCGAGCAAATCGTACTCTAAATTCTGCAGTTTTCCAATCGCCAACGCACACTTGTGTACAGGTGCGCTGTCTCGGTTAAAGATAGCTTTCTCTCCTTCAAGCCATGTCTTTTCTCGCGAATTCTGGCTTCCAGCTGGTCAAGAATCTGCCTTTTGTAAGGTAACTAATCGGGTCAAGAAAGCAACTGTTGCCCTCTACAGCTGTAAGAAAGTAGTGGACAGGAGGTGGGGTGTCCAACCAAGCATTATGTACTGGCTTTACACAGCAGTCATAAGGCCTATCCTCCTGTATGGCGTCGTAGTCTGGTGGACTGCTCTGGACAAAGCAGTCAATCGAAACCTTCTGGGGAAGGTACAAAGATCGGCCAGCTTATATATAAGCGGAGCGATCAGATCAACCCCCACGGAGGCCTTAAATGTTCTACTACATCTTCCACCATTAAACCTTTTCAGCAAGCAAGTTGCTGCATGCGCGGCCCTAAGGATGAGGAACATAAGAAAATGGCCCACATCTCAAAAAGGCCACACCTCTATTCTAAAACACTCCAAAGTACCCATGGACACTGACTGCATCACTGAAGTTGTCTTTCCATCCAGGGAGGAATGGGCTGAAGGGATAGTCATACCAAAGGACTCGATCTCCCTCAATACCGATGGCTCTAAGATGGAGTCGGGTGTAGGCAATGGGGTCTACTCCAAGGAACTTAACCTCAACCTATCATTTAGACTCCCAAATTACTGTAGTGTGTTTCAGGCAGAAATAACTGCGATAACGGAGGCCCTGGCACGGCTCAGGATCAATGTAATATCCACAAAGGATATTATCATTAGCACGGATAGCCAATCTGCGATAAAATCCCTGGCTGCGGTAACCCACAAATCAAAAACATCCATTAACTGTCGCCTATCTCTAGATGAGATGGCTGAACAGTTCAACATTAAAATACTGTGGGTTCCCGGGCATAGAGTTATTCCAGGAAACTGCGCGGCCGACGAACTCGCAAGGTTAGAGTCAAGCACACTCAGCCTACCTACCCTCGGGTACCTAGCAACACCAATAAGTACGTTAAAGCACATGATAAATCTTCAAACCATAGAGGAGACCAATCTCCAATGGAATGAGAGCAATATCGGCTTGTATCACCAAACAATTGTGGCCTAAGTTAAACTTAGGACGAACCAGGGACCTGGTGGCAACCAAAAGGGCAACCTTAAGCACCCTAGTGGGTGTCATTACAGGTCACTGCACCATTGGAAAACACGCCGCCAGACTGGGGCTACCCTACAATGACTTCTGTCGCGGCTGCATGGACGAGGAGGAGGAGGAATCAATACACCATCTCCTCTGCTCATCTCCCTCTTTTGCGAATCGCAGAAGGATTTACGTCGGCGCGCCCTTCTTCGACAATCTGAGTGAGCTAGCCAACCAAAAAATAGCTCAACTCCACCGCTTTATTAGAAGCACCGGTTGGTTCCCGGGTAGCGGATCAGGGTAACCTGATCCAGGTGGTATCACAATGGGCCGGTTTCGGCCTAAGTGTGGCTTACGCCTACCACGTCAACCTAACCTAACCTAAGGTAACTAATTAACAGGATTTCTTTCCGCATTCTTTCCGGCAGATGCAATCTATTTCGCTTTCTTTGGCGCTGCACCACCGGCTTCCACTCACTGCTGTTTCGTTTCTGGTGTTTAGTAGTCGTAGTGGACCCAAGTCTCCCATGGCATCAAGTCGCAGCAAAAATCTGTTATTGTTGCGAAAATTGTCTGCGTCAGAGAACTAAATCAAAATTTAATTTATTTTCTAACGTGTAGCCTCCTTTCAGTGCGATCAACTTCTTCCAACCATCTAAAGCTTTCTAAAAAAATATAATTTTTCAAACTCTTCAAAATAGACGTTTGTAACCATTTCCCGCCGGGCCATTTCGTCATATTCTTCTTCTTCTTAGGCGCTGCAGTCCGGAGGGAACCAAGGCCTTAGCCAACATGTCTCTCCAGCCAGCTAGATTATTCACTAGTCGTCTCAGTGTTGCACACCTAATTGGCTGAGGCCGCTTATATTTGGTCGTCCTCTTTTACGTTGTCCCACAGGGTTGGATTCAGATCTTCTGCGGACTGGAGCGATACTGTCCATATGCTTATTGTGGTTCGGCCATTTTAGGCGTTTTTCCCATAGACATATGACTATGCTGATGTTTTGTATAGTTTGTGAGTTCCTGGTTGTATCTTCATAGAATCCTTCTTTTTCTGGCTTTGTTAAGGTCCATGTTTTAGCGACAGAGAGCAGGACTGGGCTGATAAGGATCGTCCATAAAATTAATTTGGTTTTGCAAGAAAGGGCTAGAGTGTTCATAAGCCACCTGAGCTCAAAAAAGTAAAGATTGGCACGAGATATTCAACATTCGACTTCTGCACGTGTTTGGTTGGCGTATAATACCGTGAAGCCAAGGTAGACAAAATCCTTGACACTTGAATGTTGTATCAGTCAGTACGTACGCTCTGAGCTGCTGATGGTGTGAGTCCTTTTTTGTCCTTATCTATCGGCAGTCCAATTTTAGCCGCTTCTTTTTGGGTAGTTGGTTAAGTGGCTTCAATCCGCAAAGGGGTGGGGATCACTATAACCAAGATATGTCCATTGTGCTACCACTAGAGCTACCACCGTTGCTTCTGGAACCATCAAGGAAGTATTTTCCATAAAAACCGTCTTCTTAAGGAGGCTGCATTTGAGATGGGATGGAGATTCTTCCTCTTCCTCATGATGACATCTACTGCAATAGTCATTATATGGCAGTCCTAATCTAGCGGCATGATTGCCTAAAGCGCGTGTACTGTTGGGAATCCAATTAGGCTGCTTATACATTGCCTGTGTATTTTTAGCAGGCTTGTGGTTCTACGTTGGCAGTACCTGGGCCAGGTTTGTCTCGCGTAGTAGCATGTATCATCTCTCATTGGCCTGTAGCAGTGCCTGTTTCGAGATTTTATATTTCAGCGTTTCTATTGGTTCATAGGTATTCCGTTTAACAGTCGAGACCTCTAGTGTGGTGCCCATTCTGGCTAGTTCGTCTGCTTGACAGTTACCTGGTACATATATCACTATGCCCAGGTACCCAGCACTACATAATAGTGCAGCTGCTTGATAAATCATTTAGAGATCAATGATCGGGTCAAGTTAACATACGGCCTAATCGCGGCGCCCTCTGGATAGCCTCTTCAACAACGTTGGGAGGTTGGGAGGCCGTTGTGCGGCGGGCTAGCAATCCAGAACTCTGTACACTCCCGGAGCTACTCGTAAACTGGAAAGAATCCTCATGCAGTACAAGGCGGATATTACTGCGGTCCAGGAAATACGCTGGATAGGAAACGGTATGATTAGGAAGAAAAATTGCGACATTTATTACAGCTGTCACAAAAGGTTGCACTTACTGGGAGGCGGATTTGTCGTGGGAAAGCGGTTAAGGTCGAAGGTCATCGACTTTAAACCTATAAGTGATCGCCTGGCTGTGATCCGCATCAGAGGCAGATCTTATAACATCAGCCTTATATGTGCACACGCCCCTACCGAAGAGGCTGAAGACCCTATCAAGGAGGACTTCTATGACCTCCTGGACAACGCCTACGGAGCTTGTCCGGAGTACAATATTCAAATCGTACTCGGGGACTTCAACGCCAAAATCGGTAAGGAAAACACCCTTGGCGGAAAGCACAGCCTTCACGATACAACAACAGATAACGGCTTCCGACTCACGGACTTTGCGACAGCTCGTAATGCGGTGATAAGTAGCACAAGATTCCCTCGTAAGCGAAACCACACTGCAACCTGGCGATCTCCGGACGGTCGAACCGCCAACCAAATCGGCCCTGTACTCATTGACGCAAAGCACTCGTCAAACATCCTAGATGTGCGAACATTCAGAGGGGCAAATATCGACTCTGACCACTTCCTCGTAGCAGCAAGATTTAGAGCTCGACTGTCCAATGTCAGAAAGCTGCACCAGCCCACCAGGAGGAGGTTCGACATTGGGCGCCTGAGCACACCGGAGGTTACCAGAGTCTACAGGTAGCAGCTGAGCGAAAGACGTTACGGTATGCCTACGTCGAACACAAATGCCAATAATATGTGGCTGCATTGCCGCTGCGCCATTCAGGAAGTAGCCGAAACCACCTTAGGGTACCTACCACCCCCGACAAGAAACCCATGGTATGATGGCGAGTGTGAGCAGAAAAAGGCAGCAACCGACGAGGCGTACCAAAAGGCGCTGCAGAGGAAAACCAGGGCAGCGCAAGAAGAGTACAGAGCCAGAAGAAGGGAGGAGAAGAAACTACTGCGACAAAAGAAAAGAATCTTCGCAGCCTCCCGGCTCAAGGATATCGAGGAGTCTAGGGATAAACATAAAACACGAGCCTTTTACAAGAAAGCCAAAAGCCTTGCAGGAGGCTTCAAAAAGGACACCCAGGCTTTTCGAAACTGCGAGGGTAATCTTGTCACCGACCCGCAGGGAATAGTGGATGTATTTAAGCATCACTTCCAGCAGCTGCTTAACGAGCATGACCAAGAGAGAGTGGTAGGGACCGAGGAAATCCCAACTCCAGCCGCTGAAGTAGTCCTCCCACCCAGCATCGAAGAAGTCGGCACAGCTATTAAGAAGCTGAAGAACAACAAGGCCGCAGGCTCAGATGGCTTGCCATCAGAGCTCTTCAAGGCTGGCGGCGATGTTCTGGCGCATGCACCAGATCATCTGCAGAATTTAGGAAGATGAAAGCATGCCCGACGACTGGAATACCAGCTCTATATGCCCCATCCACAAAAAAGACGATCCTACCTCTTGCAAGAACTATAGAGGTATATCCCTGCTCAATGTCGCATACAAGATACTGTCCAGCGTATTGTGTGAACATTTAAACCCATTTTACACCACACTAATCGGCAGCTACCAGTGCGGCTTCCGGCCCGGCAAATCGACTGACTATAGACCACATTTTCACACTACGACAAATCCTGGAAAAGACCAACGAGTTTCGAATCGATACACACCATCTTTTCATCGATTTCAAAGCCCCATACGACAGCAATCATCGTGAAGATCTGTTTGGTACTATGGCCGAATCCGGGATCCCAGGAAAACTGATCCAGTTGTGTCACGCCACGCTAAAAAACACGCGATTAACCGTGCAACTCGGCGTTTGAAACATGCACCGGATTTCGGCAAGGAGATGCGCTGTCATATGACTTCTTCAACCTGGTGCTGGAGCAGATAGTGCGACGGGCAGGCGTCAACAGGACGATATACGCGGATGATATAGACATCATCGCGTGGTCTCGCCATGACATTCTGAAGCATTCATGACGATTGAAGAACAGGCGAAACGAGTTGGTCTTAGGGTCAATGAGGACAAAACGAAGTACATGCTGTCAAGCAAAAATCAATCCGTCGCTCACCACCTGGGACAAAATATAACAATTGACAGCTACAGTTTCGAGGTAGTTAAGGAGTTTGTCTACCTCGGGGCAAACGTAAATTCCACAAATGACACCACAGTGAGGATCCGGCATAGAATCGCCCTTGACAACCGCTGCTACTTCGGCTTGTTCAAACAACTTGGGTCGAAACTCCTCACTCGAAAGACCAAAGTCATGCTTTGCAAAACGCTCATACTGACAGTCTTTCTGTACGGAGCCGAAAGCTGGACGATAAGCAGGACAGCGGAGCTGATTTTGGGTTCTTTCGAAAGAAAAATTCTGCGCCGTATATTTGGTCCTGTCTAAGAGGAAGGTGAATGGGGAAGAAGACATAACCGCAAACTCTACGAGCTGTACAAAGATGTGAATGTAGTCCGGAAGGCAAAGATCCGTCGACTACACTGGCTCGGCCAAATTGAGCGCATGGAAATCAACGCTCCAGCTAAGAGGGTCTTCAACTCCGAGCCTCCTGGTTCGAGAAGAAGCGGAAGACCGTACCTCTGGTGTAGAGACCAAATAATCGCGGATGTAAGACATCTTGGTCTTAATAACTGGAAGCAGCTTGCCCGGGACCGTCAAGGATCGAAGCCAGCTACCGCTCAGGTTCAGATCCCCCATGGATCGCTGGCCTGATAAGTAAGTAAGTGGAATACACTGCAGTGGTTCGGTAGTCGGAAGGATTAACCGATTTTCAGGGTCGGTGCATAGACACCGGCACCCACACCATTGCCTGTCCTGGACCCGTCCATGTATATTTCCAGTGCAGTGTCTTTGTTTGGGGATTCGTTCCCATGCCATTGTCGACGGTTGGAAATTGTTGTTTTATATAGAATCTTGAAGTCGAAGATCGGAGTTAGGTAGTCCGTGACTTTGCTCAATTGCTCAATCAATTTTGGTGTAGAATACCGTCGTGTCCTATTTCGGAGAACTTCCAATGAGCTGATTCCTTAAGTCGCATTCTTTGTACTCTACTTAGAAGTTTAACATAGTTAGACCTGCACAGTGCAGGTCTTTGATCGGCGGTGCATTTTCAGACCTGAGATCGCACTGATATGGACAGGTGCTCACGCGAAACGGCAGTAACGTTCAGGAGACTAATTCCTCTCTCGATGCCTCTTTCAAAAGAGCCTCTGTTCTTGTGGATCGGATATACTATACTGGCTTCCATTCGCGGTTGCAAAAAAGGAAAATCAAGGGCCCGTTGAGGTGACCCTTTGAAAACCAGCACATCAGAGGCGCTGTTGCTAATGGTTTGTTAGCAGCGATTCCATTGATGTTATGTATATGGATTGCGGTGCAGGCGTTTCGGAGAGTTTGTGATCGATACGAGTAAGAGTCGTCGTAGTATACCGCATCGCACTTCCTAAATGGATGCATTCTAGTCTGTGGTCCAACCACCTGATCCTTTTTTCTGGTGCAGTAAACTCGGGCAAATGGCGAGTTTGTGATTTCCGGAATAAATCTCCTTATTGTACCGTGATGAGAAGGGAATAGGACTTTCCAACGGCGCCGCGAGGTTTTCGTCTGTAGTGGCTCTCTCGCTTTTTAGTGGACCAACATTCATCGTACAGATGCTGCCCCAACGAGACCTATGTCCTAGTGGCTTACTTCCTGTAGGGATCAACGTTGGGCTTTGTTTTTTCGTTGCACTAGAACTACCCCTTCCGCTAGGCAGCTATAGTCTTGTTTGGGTTCTGGGTCACGATAGGCGCCCGGAAATAAGAACTCCCAAGAGCTTGCTAACAAGGCCTCAAAGGATCTCTTCTCAAGACATGAGCTCGCTCCCCCGAATTCGTCCGATTCCAAGATCAAGTGTTCTGTTAACGACTGTCCATCTGATGTCTGCAAGAAATCCGCGATTTTTGTTCTTATCCCTAAGAAGAATTGATTGAAGAAAAGTTACAAGCCTTGTTACGGATCACTGGACTCGCCAAACTCAACCCCGCAGAAACTGCGTGGATTTTTACACTGACATGTCTAAAACCAAAGACGGGGTGAGCAGTGGAGTATTCTGCAAACAACTTAAGCTGCATAAAGCTCTAAAATTACCAGATCACTGCAGCGTTTTCCAGGCGGAACTGTTGGCAATAGAAGAGGCCTTGTCTTGGTTGAAATGGAACGTAATATCCACCACGGATATCCGTATTCTCACGGATAATCAAGCAGCCTTAAAGTCGTTGGAGTCCTATGTCGCCTATCTCTTAACGAGATGGCAGAACAGTTCAACATACAGCTTATCTGGGTACCGGGACACAGGGACATTACAGGAAATGAAAAAGCTGACACACTCGCCAAACAAGGAACGACGCTGCAATCAATCGTGGCTTGTGAGGGAGCACCCCTTACAACCATTAAACATAATCTGACTAATCTCGCCAGGGCCGAGACGAACCTGAAATGGACCCAGGGACATACCTGCCTCATCACCAGGCAAATCTGGCCTCTGTTTGGCAGTCAACGGACAATGAGTGTAATCTCCCTAAAAAGAACTGACATCTACAAAGTCATCGGTGTCATCACAGGACACTGCCTCATTGGCAGTCACGCACAAAAACTAGGAATAGTTCCGAATGATTTCTGCAGAAGCTGTCAAGACGAGGAGGAGGTCGAATCCATCCACCACCTTCTCTGCTCCTGTCCAGCATTCTGCAGAATCAGAAAACGATACCTAGGCTCTTACTTCCTTAACGATCTGACAGATGTTCAGAAAATAGGGATATCTGATCTTCTATAACTTCTTAAGAAGCACAAAATGGTTCCACGAATAGGGGGGCAAAACCCCCTCGTAGCTGCACAACGGGCCTCCCTGGCCTATGTGTCCTGGCCTATGTGTCCTGGCCTATGTGTATTCTTCTCAATTCTGGGAAGGCTACGATCCTACCTACCTACGGATCACTAATCATTTGCCAAAGACCTCAACGTCCATCTACTTTGCTTGTGGCGAAGAGAAAGACACAGCGAAACACTTCATCTGTGATTGTCCTGCAACAAAACAAAAATATTCACATTAGGGCTATTGTAGTGTTTGCCATAGCTCTTAAAGGGCCCACAGACCTCACACTTGTGTGCACACGTTTTGTTTTTTTTTTGGTTGCGCCCAAGGATGTGGAATCTTCAAAAGATACTGGTAACCCGTGTTGCCAGCATGCACGATTCGCGGGATATTATTCTCCTTTTTCCACGCGCCTACGTACTAAACCACACCTCTGCACACTTCAACCACTCTCCCCGTGGGACTGCCGTTAGGTATTACTTCGCGGGGCTGGTTAGCGATTTACGCTGTATCTCGAGTAGAAGCCTCTTGGGTTCTTCTTTCTGCTTCGGCTTGCCGCAGCGTTATTTGTACTGATGCAATGTACGAGCATGTGTATGAGGCAAACATGTTCGAAGAGCTTTTTACACTTTCCGAGCACATCAGGCATATTTTTCACTTGCCGTAAAAAAGCTTCTCGACCCACGCCGTTCGGAATCGGCATTAAACTGTAGGTCCCTTTCACCTGTGTGAAAAATAAATCACACACACAACATGGGTGATTGAGAGAAGCTTGGCTCTGGTCCTTCATGGGCTGTAACGCCATCAAAGAAGAAGAATGTACGAGCATGTTTGGTTCCAATTTTCCACCGAGTTCATCATATAGGGGACCAAGTTTTCAGGACTCGGTACATTTAGCCTTTGCCTGTCCTGCATAAAGCCACCATGTCCAGACAAAAACTGCGAAAAATGATAATTGCAGTCTCCTGCCGGTCTTGATGTCCATGTTTCGATGACGGGAATGAGCCTGTGCGTCCATCTTCCTTTTGTGGAAGTATCCCATCTGACTTGCCACATTGCCATGGATTCTGCCCGTTCTTCTGCTTTTATAAGCCTGGTCTGTTGCCGGTCTGGTGTTCGCCTGCGGTATACCCTTTTGAGCTCGTCTGCCAATATATCGATGGTTAGCATTCCTGCTATCACGAACGCTGCGTCATCTGATATGGTTCTGAACCCACAGATTACTCTTATTGCGCATAGTCGACAGACTGAATCCAATTTCCGCTTTAGTCCTTTTACTGCAAGGGCTTCCGCCCAAATTGGAGCAGCGTAGAGTAGGACTGAGCTGACTACCTGTGAGAGTAGCACTCTGCGTGCATATCCGAGACCGCCTATATACGGAAGCATTCGCGAAAGAGCTCGTTGTGCGTGTGATGCCTTCTCGCTGGCATACAGTATGTGTTCACTGAAAGAAAGCCTGTTGTCTAGGATGACTCCTAGATACTTGACTGCTTTCTTGGACCTTATCGCCCGATCTCCGACTAAGAAGCTCGCATATTCCACCTTTTTACGGCTGGTAATAAGCACAGCCTCCGTTTTTTGGGCTGCTAGTTCCAGACCGGCAATTGAGAGCCAATCTTTCACTTTAGCGATAGCTGCGTTCGCAGTAGCCTCTACTTCTTCTATATGCTTAGCCACTGTGACGATGGCAATATCGTCGGCGAAGCCGATGACTCGTACTCCTTCGGGAAGCGCTAGTCGTAGAACGCCATCGTACATGATGTTCCACAGGAGAGGTCCAAGGACTGATCCTTGAAGGACACCCGCCGTTACTTGGTAGAATTTAACGCCTTTATCGGTATTGTACCTTAATAAATAGGAGGGGGTACCCATGTCAATTAAAGACTTTTGTATATGCGTCCAGCTAACCGAGTTAAAAGCGTTTTTTATGTCAAGCGTAATTACTGCACAATACTTCTTCTCCCCCGATTTCCATCTTTTTTCTTTGATGGCGTCTGCGGCCAAGTTTACCACTGTTTCTATGGCGTCGACCGTTGATCGTCCTTTTCTGAAGCCGTATTGGTTGGCTGACAATGCACCGTTAGCTTCCGCCACCACCAGTAACCTATCGTAGATCACTCGGTCTAGTATCTTGCCTAATGTGTCCAAAAGACAAATTGGCCGATACGAGGACGGTTCACCAGGTGGTTTCTTTCCTTTTGGCAGTAGTACCAAGTGCTGCAGCTTCCACTGTGTGGGAAAGATCCCCTCCTGCAAGCATTTCCCCAAGGTCTGTTGGAAAGCGTCTGGTCTAGCCGTAATGGCCGCTTTGACTGCCTTATTTGGGATTCCATCCGGTCCGGGTGTTTTGTTGTTTTTGACCTTCAAGACTGCGTTATGTAGCTCCTCTGGAGTAATACCAGGAATTTCTTCAATGCTAATCCCCGCCATGCTGCTCCTATTAAGCGGCTGTCCCTGTGGGAACAGATGTTCCACAATACGGGTGAGCATTTCGGGATTTGATATTGGCGGTCTTCTATTGTTTTTTATCTTTTTTGTGACCACTCTGTATGCTTTACCCCAGGGCTCTATGTCGGCCTCCTCGCAAAGTTTTTTGAAGGATCTCGATTTACTTTCCTTGATTGCTTTTTCTAGCTGACGTCTTGCGAGCTTGAATTGAAGAAGCCGCTCTTGGTAGTCTGGCCTATTTCTGGACCGTTGGGATTTTCTCCGCTCTCTGAGACATATCGCCCTTAGCATCTGGATATTCTCGTTCCACCAGTAACACGGGGACCCCCTTCTGCTGGGCTTCCTCCTGGGCATCGCTGCGTCACATGCTGCAGTTAGCGCCTGTGTCAGTTGCTTGGAGGTTACCTCGGCAGATGCGTCGGTATCCACAGTCACCTCTCTCAGGACTTCTTCAAAGGCATCGGTGTCAAAGGAGGTTTCCTTCCACTTTGGTCCAGTTTGAATTGGACGCTGCCTGCGTTTTCTCTCGCCGATCTCCATTATTATAGCTTGGTGGTGACTATGCGTGTAGTCCTCGCTCACTCTCCATGTTGTTTTACTAACAAGGGAATTGCACACAAAGGTTATGTCAACTATTGACGATCTACTGGCCTTGCGGAATGTACTTGTAGTACCTGTATTCATCATGTTCACCCCTAGAACCGCAAACGTTTCCAAAAGGACCCTTCCCCGTGTATCCGTGTGTCTGCTGCCCCATTCTGTAGACCAAGCATTGAAGTCCCCCGCAATTACAACGGGGTGTTTGCCTCTTGCATCAGTTTTTGGTGTCGGTGTCTCTATCGGTGTGACGTGTGTGGCGGAATCACACACCGGTGTCGATACAAATGTGTGCACACAAGTGTGAGGTCTGTGGGCCCTATTAGCTCTATATTACTGAAAGCAAGGTGTTTGTTTGGTAGTATAAAGCACCAGCCATCTGAGCATTCCAATCGATATTAACAGCCTCCAAAGAAAAGAGGTAACTTAACTGCCTCATGATGAAGACTGGATCTTGTTCAAACCAGATCTTCAATGCCCCACAGCTTAAATACTCTTATATTCTTTCTGTCTATGGTGGTCTATCCACACTGCCTTTCGATGTATATCGAATTCTTACTTATTTAGCATATAAACTTGTCCAACCAGCAGGGCTAAAATGAAGCTTATTTGCGTCGTCATTTGGTGTATCATTTTGTTTTAAACTCCCAAAGGTTTTTTTGCTTTTTTTTTTAAATAATTTGCGCGCACTCAAGGTCTAATAACCTTGTTATGTCGGCGACACAGTGTGGGCAGAAGGTAGAAAGGAAGAGGAATAGAGGAGATGCCGATGGACATTGATCTTAAATGTTTGCATGTTGCATTGAGGGGGGAAAACCGAATCCGGCAGGGAGTTCCAGATTCGTGTGGTTCGGTTAATGAAAGATTCTCTATATTTGAAAGTACGTCCGAAAGCGAAGCTAACTATTTACATCTAAATGTTTCCAAGTGTCAAGTTCTTTCTTGCAGTAGAAAAATAACAACGATAGAATTCAACTACTGCATTAATAATATAACTCTTGAAAGAGTTTCAAAAAAAAAGGACCTTGGCGTAATTTTTGATCGCAAGCTTTCATTTCTGCCGCATGTTGATTATATAGTAAACAAGGCCAACTCAATGCTAGGTTTCATCAAAAGGAACAGCAAGGAATTGTCAGATCCCTACTCGTTAAAAATGTTGTACGTGTCACTGGTGAGGTCCTTGCTCGAGTACTGCAGCTTAGTTTGGAACCCTTATTATAAGAATACATCTGATCGCCTTGAGCGTGTCCAAAAACATTTCACCCGCGTTGTTATGTACAAGTTAAGATGGGATATGGAGATGCCATCATATCGAACCAGGTGTGGTTTAATTGGTTTGCAATCGCTCTATAGCCGTCGAAGGTATTTTTCTTTAATGTTTGTGAGAGATGTCCTATCTTATCACATAAAGTGTCCGAATATCTTATCTCTATTCTCATTACGTATCCCGACAAGACACACTCGCTTGCGCGTTATTTTTTTTGAATATCCCCATAGCACAAATTACGGCTGTAATGAGCCCATTACGCGTTGCATCCGAGAAGCTAACTTGATCTGCACGAATGTTGATTTCTTTGCAAATGTATCTAGAGAAGAATTTAGATCCTGTATTCTATCTATTTTAAGTTTTAATTAATGACTGTAATAGTAGAATTTCATAGTCTGTTATAGACGTTTATTAAGTAAATAAATAAATAAATAAATAAATAAATAGAAAGCGGGCTTCAGGGTATATTGGTGAGCATTCCTAGAGAGACGTGTAGTGCGGGAGAAATGTTGAAGGGGCGGAATCTTCTTCTTCTTCTTAGTGGGCGCTACAGTTCGGGGTGAACCTGGGCCTCAACCAACATGCCCCTCCATCTAGCACGATCTTTCGCTAGCCTCTTCCATTGCCGCACACCCAGTTGGCTGAGGTCCCCTTCCACCTGTGTGTGCCATCTTAAGGGCGGCCGTCCTCTGCTTCTTCGTCCCTCGGGGTTGGATTCAAAGACTCTCCGGGCTGGAGCTGTGGTGTCCATTCGCTCTACATGGCCCGGCCATCTTAGGCGTTGAATCCGTAGACGCCTGACTAGGCTCATGTCGCTGTACAGCCCGTAAAGTTCGTGGTTGTATCTTCTCCTCCATCCCCCGTCTGCGTTTATAGGCCCAAAAATCACGCGCAAAATCTTTCTCTCGAACCGACCAAGGGCCTCCTCATCCGCTTTTGATAGTGTCCATGCTTCTGCGCCGTACAACAGGACCGGGATGATAAGGGTCTTATACAGAGTCAACTTTGTCGTTCGGGAGAGGGCTCTATTACTCAATTGCCTCCTGAGCCCAAAGAAACAGTGATTGGCAAGAGTGATTCTGCGTTTGATTTCGGAACTGATGTCGTTGTTCCAGGTCACTGCGGAGCCAAGGTAGACGAAGTCCTTAACTACCTCGAACTTATATCTGCCTATACACCGTTCTGGCCAAGACGTCGGTGTTGAGCGTCCTTTTTTGATGACAGCATATATTTAGTTTTGCCCTCGTTTACCGCCAAACCAATTTTCGCCGCCTCCATCTCAATACTCGCAAACGCCTCATTCACATCTCGCTGTGATCTACCTATTATGTCAATATCGTCGGCGTATGCAAGGAGTTGCGAGGATCTGAAATAGATTGCGCCTCTTGTATTGGCCAGTGATTTTTGCACAATCATTTCCAATATGATGTTGAAGAAATCACACGACAGCGCATCGCCCTGCCTAAATCCTTTTTTGACATCAAAACTATCGGTAAGGTGTTCACCGATTCGGATGGAGCAGCGACCGTTCTCCAAAGTCATCCTGCATAGTCTGACGAGTTTAGCAGGTATGTCAAAGGTAGACATAGCGTTCTATAACTCGTCTCTAATTACGCTGTCGTATGCGGCTTTGAAGTCGACAAATAGGTGGTGAGTGTCGACTTGAAATTCATTGGTTTTCTCCAGTATCTGCCGTAGTGTGAAGATTTGGTCGATGGTGGACTTCCCTGGCCTGAATCCGCACTGATAAGGACCTATCAGCTTATTTACAAAATGCTTCAGGCGTTTACACAAAACGGCAGAGAAGATTTTGCAGGCGATGTTAAGTTTACTTATTCCTCTATAGTGGGCGCAATCAGAGGGGTCTGCTTTCTTGTGGATCGGTCATACGATGCTGAGACTCCATTCCTCGGGCATGCTTTCCTCTAACCATATCTTACGGATAAGCTGGTGCATGCTCACAACCAGGTCATCCCCAGCTGCTTTGAAGAGCTCAGCAGACAGTCCGTCTGCGCCAGCAGCTTTATTAGACTTGAGCTTCGATATGGCAATCTTAACTTCGTCGAGGTCAGGGGGACAGAGTTCTCTGCGGTCTCCGTCGATTAGAAATGGATCATTCTGCCTGACAGCGGTATATTGACTAACATCGCCGTTATACAGTCTGCAGAAGTGGTTTTTCCATATTCTCAGCATCGGCTGCGGTTCTACTACTAGGTGTCCGTTCTCATCCCTGCAGGCGTTCTGGCTTTATAACCTAGGCATGTTCGCTTTATCTGTTGATAAAACTTTCGAACGTCACGCCTTCAGTAACAAGGGGCCGAATGCAACTGGCTGTTTCATCAGAGCATTTTTGGTGGTAGTAACGATAAAACAGGGAGAGGCAGGTAACATTCCTGTGGTGTTCCAGCGAGTCTAATGTTTTGGTAATGCTGGAGTCGCCTATCAGTTTTATGGCTCGTTTTTGTATTCTGTCTAGTAGGTGCAATGAGGTCTTGGAAGCACCGGACCAGACATGAGCGTTAAACTCTAATTTGGGGCGAATGAACGCCTTATAGATTGTAGCCAGGTCTAAGGGTGAGAAAAATTTCTTGCATCTGTATAAGAAGCCTAGGCATTTCGCAGCATTCTTGGTGACACTGAATATATGGTCGCTCCAATTAAGATTGTGAGCAACACTCATACCCAGGATGGAAAGCTTTTCGGTTTCTGAGATGCAAGTGCCATTCATGGATAATGGCTGCGGGTTTGTTATACGCTTTAACGACAAGAGACAGCATTGTGTTTTGGATGCATTCAATTCCACTCTATTGTTTTTACCCCATTGGATGATGTTGTCGATATCGGAATTTAATGAGCTCAACATACACTGTCGTCGCTCACTATCTACTTCCGAAGTGCAGGGTCGTAAAGTAGTGAACGAATATGAAAAGCTGAGGGCACTGTCATCAGCGAAGGAGTGAATTGGATTAGAAGTAACAGACAAGATATCATTTATAAAAATAAGAAAGAGTGTCGGAGACAAAACGGAGCCCTGGGGAACACCGGCATTTACAAAGTGAGTATCAGACTTGAATCCGTCCAAAACAACTTGAATTGAACGGTAGCTTCTAATCCATTGAAAAAGAGACTCATCGATCCTAAAAGCACGCATTTTCGACAAAAGGGCTTCGTGCCAAACCCTGTCAAATGCTTTCGAAATATCCAGGGCAACAATTTTGCTTTCACCTGCTTGGTGAAGCGAGCGATTCCACTTTTCAGCGAGATATGCCATCAAATCACCAGTGGATCTGTTGCTGCGGAAACCGTATTGGCGGTCATTGAGGAGTTTCCGTGATTCAAGATATTTCATAAGCTGACGGTTAATCGGCGTTTCCATGACCTTGGAAAGAAGGGACGTTAGTGCAATGGGTCGGTAGTTGGATGAAGAAGATGATTCGCCTTTTTTGGGTATAGGCTTGACAAATGCTGTTTTCCACCTACTCGGAAAGAGCCCAGAGGTGTAGGAAAGGCGAAAAAGCTTACGCAGTGGTTTTGCAAGCGTAGAAGAACACCTCTTCAGAACTATTGGGGCAATACCATCTGGACCAGCGGATTTGTGTCTGTCGAGGTCTTTAAGAACCCTTGCGACTGTACGAGTGCGGAAGTGGATTAGTCCCATGGTGGAATTGACGCACTCTAGTACAGGCGGAGACAAAGTACAAGCTGGCAGCTGAGAACTGGTTGCGAAATGGGAAAGGGGGTGACAGCTGGAATGTCATTGTGGATGAGCGTCGGTATAGACGACATAGTTGAGTTTTTTACGTTTTTTACAAACGACCAGAAACTTTTGCTACCTTTGGGACATTGAAGGATTTAACGCCTTAATTTTTGGTCGGATTGGAATTTAACCCGTCGAATGTGGGTGTTGCAGTCATTTCTGGCTCGTATGTACTATTTTCGGTTTTCCTCAGAACTGTTTGCCCTGTAGGCCCGAAAACTTAGCTCCCTGAGCCTAATAGCCTTTTTGCAGCTCAAGTCAAACCACGAATTATCCTTAGGCCTGGTGCTTTTAATTTTGCTGGGAATAAAATTTGCCATGCCTATTCGGATAATGTTTGCAATAGTATCAGTTGCGGCGACCACGTCGTTGTCGAGGAAGCACAACGACCAGTTAAAGATCCGAAAGAAGTTGTTATAGACTAAGAGCCCACAGTAATTTTTGGGTGTGAATGATAACAGAAATAAACTCGCATTACTAGATAGTACTTAAGTAGTTGTTCCTAAAAGTTGCCGTCTTGCATTCTGTAGAGGGGGCAATGGTGAGTAATACTATATCAAAAATGCAGTTTTTTCTAAAGTACAAATAATTGGTATAACAACTTTAATATCATTTCAAAAGGTAGAGTTAAGTGCTCTAATTACAAATATGGTGGTCCAAGACGTTTTGCAGGCGGCCTTCTGTCTGCAAGACGCCCTTTTAATAGCCCAAAAATCGATCTTTTAAATAATTGTGATAACACTTTTTTCTCTTCTCCTAAAACTAGAAGGGCCCATCCTAATTACAAATATGGTGGTCCAAGACGTTTTGCAGGCGGCCTTCTGTCTGCAAGACGCTCTTTTAATAGCCCAAAATCGATTTTTTATTTTAATTAATATACTGGCGATCTATAGGGATAGGGTATCATACGATTCACTCCAAAAGGATTGTGGTACTTTCTTATGTTTTAAATAATTGTGATAACAAAAAGCTTTAGCTTCATGTACTTGCTACTTTACCTGATCTTTTGAAACTTTCAAACGATTGATCATGTACATACATAAGTAGAAAAACAATGGACAAACATTGCATTATTTATGTACAAATTGTTGTAACTGTTATAACTGACTTTTACTTTAACTGTTTCATAAACAAAGCTTTCAATCAAATTGGATTGGGTTGGTAGCGTGGAAGTTTAAAATGTGTTCTTCATATTGGAAATACTAATTTATATCCAAACGAAAAAATTAAACCATTTTCGGAAACCACCTTACAGAAATGTAGTGATATTTTAAAATGCCGTAAATATATGGAATATAAGTTTTCTAATGTAAATCTTCCAAAAGTGATTGATAGTGTAAGTGGCTACCATAGTACATGTTATAGTATATATACATTTAGTTATAAGTTAAGTAAACACAGTTCGGAAAATTCGCTGACTGACCTGGACTCGCCTGAACTATGTAGAAACACAAAGTTCTCAGAATACTTCTCTGCAGTTAACAAATAATGTAGCAAGACCCAGCATCTATCGATTTTTATTTAAAATGCATACTTTGTAATATTGCAGCTCGTGAAAACAGCACCGTAAAGAACTGTAGCATTGAAGTTGCTGATCAAATGTTTGATAGTGTTCCCACTACATCTAATAATATAACTGAAACATCGACTGAAAGTTGTATATTTTGTAACAGCCTGACTAAACGTTATAAAGGCAAAAAAACTAAGCTTACGTGCGGGAAAAGATCTAGTTTAGAGCACATCGTCTGCAAGGCTGTACTGCTCGAAAATGATGATGTGTATTCCAAATTAATAAATAGCAAAAGTAGTGATCAGATGAAATACCATAGAGTGTGCCTCGCGAGGTTTCTTCAAGAAAGTAATAATCTAGAAAGAAAACTGTCCAAATCTACACAACCTGGTTTTAAATACGCACACAAAACTGCCCTTTCAGCAGTCTGCGCTTTTGTCGACGAACACCTTTTTTCGTTAAAAGAAATTCGCACTTTTAATGAAATCTGTGATCTATATAAAGAAAAATCATGTGAAAAAATTAAACCATTTACGTTTTCAAAAGAAGCATTGAAAAAGAAGCTTCATAGTATTTATAAGGAAAACATTGTAATTAAAAAAGTTGAGAACCAATTAGTAATTTCGGATGCAACGGTCTGCGAAAATCAGGAAAGTTTGTTAAATGATATGCTAAGAACCGAAAATCTAAAATAAACTTTGAGGTACCTAGCAACTATAATACTGCTGATGTTCGCACTGTTATTATTCAAATATATTTTACAGGACCATAGCTTATAACTTGAGGGAAGAAATTATGCAAATAGCTGATCGAACTCTCCCAGACATTTTAACATTAAAATCTGTGGTAGATAGTGAAATAGAAATACCTAATAATCTAGCAGAGTTTTTCCAATATCTTCTTGTGGGCCCTGACAGCCGTTATGGAGAATAGGAGAATTATATCTCTTTGCAGTGATACAATTTACTGTGTTACAAAAGGTAGAATTAAACCGGGAAAACATATTCAATTAGGTTAGTGTCGGTATATGTTTGTAGCCATGTACTTTGTAAATGCAATATTTGTTTTTAGGTCTGGCTATGAAAAGTCTTACCAGCAGTAGACGCGTAATTCAAATCCTCAACAAATTGGGACATTCTGTGAATTATCACTTTATTGAAGAGCTTGAGACAGAACTTGCTTTTTCAAGTGATGTCTTGCAATCGTCCTTACTTCCACAAGGAATGTTAAATGAAGAAAAACTTTGCACTGGCCTCGCCTTTGATAACTACGATTGTTTCGTTGAAACAAGTAATGGAAAAAATACCCTCCATGATACTGTGGGGATAGCGTATCAAATAATATCACCATCTTCATGTACGTGAGACTACATATTTTAAGTTAGCATAAACATAAAAAGGACTTATTTATCTATATGTGAAATTACGTCACTACCCCAAAATATTGCATTTAGGAAGGGTAGGAAAAGGAGAGCTTACACGTTCACAAACTTAGAAGTCGAACCTTATTTTAAAAAACCAAAAATCATATCTACTCTCTCCGAAAACGTAATTTCTAATTTCAATTATGACTCATCCGTGCAGAAGGCAAGACAACTTGACTATATATGGCTCTTTTCTTTAAGCTGTGGGCGAGAGAACACACCAATGTGGGCTGGGTGGAACTCAGTTCATGTTAAAGACAATCTTCGACAGCAACAAGTTTTTTATTTGCCTCCAATCAATTTGTCACCCACTAGCCATTCTGTCGTTATGGAAACTCTCAAAAGAACTATCGAAATCGCGGAAAAATGTCGCCAAAAGTATATATTTGTAACCTATGATCTTGCCATAGCGAAAGTTGCACTGCAAATTCAGCACCAGGAATCGCCTCGCTTCGACCGTGCCTTCATTTTGCTAGGAAATTTCCACATAGAAATGGCTTTCTACAAATCCATAGGCAAATTTTTTGATGGCTCAGGGGGTGAAATTATACTTGTGAATTCTGGCGTTCTTGCTCAGGGATCCTTAAATGCTTTTATTTCGGGTAAGTCTTTTAATCATTATAATAACACGCATAGAACTGAAGAATTCCTATTTTTGGGTATAGGAATTCATTACAATAGGTGTAAACGGTTGCATGTCCTTTTAAGCGCAGCAATACAAATCTTACATTTCCAAACATTCTTGGAAATAGAGAATATTTCTGTTGAAGATCTTGAGTCCGATATCGAGATTTTTGAAAATTGCGTAATCGAAGCAGACTTGCCATCTAGGCTCGCTTCAGTTATATTACAATATACTGCGTATACTACCGAAACATTAAGAGGCGAACATGGCCCAACAGCAGCATATTGGATGAAATACGTCGAAATGATACATTTAAGGAACGATTTTCAAAGAAGCGTAAGAAGTGGAGATTTTGAATTATATCTAACTTCATTAAATGAAATAAGTGCATATTTTTTTTTGCATTAAATCATCCCAATTATGCTAGATGGACTATAAAAGCATTAGAAAATTTAGGTAACATAAATACAACTCACCCTGATCTTCTTGAATATATTAAAAAATGCGGATTTGGGGTCAAAAGAACTAAAAAGAATTTTTCGATGTCAGCTATAGACCTAACCTTAGAACAGACCATAAACGCGGATTCTGCAAACAGGTTGACTGGTGTTTCAGCGTTCACGAATTCAATATGTGCAAGAGAAAAATGGGCAAAAACACACACGGAGAGAACTGCTAATATTTTTTTGCTTAATAATTTTCTGGGACTTTCGAAGAACGACGATGTTGCTCGTGATTTAAGATCAGGAGAAATGCAACGCTTTACGAAAGATCTGAAAAACATAATTGAAGAAATTCGAAAGTGTAATACCCCTTTTACAGTCGATGCAAATAGTAGCAGTCTTATTAACATTTGTACTGGAAAATGTATATCGGAAAAAACCCAAAAGTTCTTATTAAGCGTGAAGGAATATGGGGAAAACAAAAAACAAATATTTATAAGAGAATGTCAAGCTGATGCAATGCGATTTGAAAATACAATTTCAAAAACAGAAATTCATAATTTTGCTTCTGAATATACGGGTAATAAAACGCAAAAAAATCCTGCTGGTCACAAAATTTCAGAACTCAAAATGGAAAGAAATTTAATTGGAAGAATTCTGTGTATAGCGTTAGAAAATTCGGTGGATATGAGAGAAATTTTCATGTACCCTCTCACTCCTATACCTCAAGTTTTTGGACACCTAGATGGGACTATAGCAAAAACTGATAAGTCCGCTTTTCTAAGACATTTAGAAAAAATCGCCACGCACTTTTCACCAATTGAAATCAATGTTATTATTGTGGATGGGTTTTTTCTTTTGCATACGATAGGAGAATTACCCTTAACCTTTAACAAAATCGCTATGCACATTCTTAGAAAGATCTGTCGAATGAATGCGAAGATTATTCATATAGTATTTGATCGCATAATATCACCTTCAATAAAAGACATTGAGAGAGACGACGAAATTGTTTACTCGATCAAGTTAAGTATAGCGCCTTAAAAAAAAATCAAAGAAGACCAGCTAACTTTATAAATGCTCTAAGGAATAATTCCTTTAAAACGAAACTAAATACATTCTTGGTAGAGGAATGGTGCGATGAGGAGTATTCTTATGTGTTTGGAGAAAAAAATATTTTCGTAACAAATGGCCACGAGTGTTTTTCATTTAAGAATGAAAATGGTAAAGTTGTTCGAGAAGTTGTGGAAGAGCTATTCAGTTTTCAGGAAGAAGCAGACTTACTTACTTACTTATCAGGCCTGCGATCCATGGAGGATCTGAGCCTGAGCTATAGCTGCCTTCCATCCTTGACGGTCCCGGGCACGCTGCTTCCAGTTGTCAAGACCAAGATGTCTTACATCCGCGATCACTTGGTCTTTATACCGGAGGTTCGGTCTTCCTCTTCTTCTCGAACCAGGAGGCTCGGAGTCGAAGACCCTCTTAGCTGGAGCGTTGATGTCCATGCGCTCGATGTGGCCGAGCCAGTGTAGTCGACGGATCCGTGCCTTCCGGACTACATCCACATCTTGGTACAGCTCGTAGAGTTCGCGGTTGTGTCTTCTTCTCCATTCACCTTCCTCACAGACAGGACCAAATATCCGGCGCAGAATTTTTCTTTCGAATGAACCCAAAATCAGCTCCGCTGTCCTGCTTATCGTCCAGCTTTCGGCTCCGTACAGCAAGACTGGCAGAATGAGCGTTTTGTAAAGCATGACTTTGGTCTTTCGAGTGAGGAGTTTTGACCCCAGTTGTTTGGACAAGCCGAAGTAGCAGCGGTTGCCAAGGGCGATTCTACGCCGGATCTCCACTGTGGTGTCATTTGTGGAATTTACGTTTGCCCCGAGGTAGACAAACTCCTTAACTACCTCGAAATTGTAGCTGTCAATTGTTATGTTTTGTCCCAGGTGGTGAGCGACGGATTGGTTTTTGCTTGACAGCATGTATTTCGTTTTGTCCTCATTGATCTTAAGGCCAATTCGTTTCGCCTGTTCTTCAATCGCCGTGAATGCTTCCACAATGCCACGGCGAGAACACGCGATGATGTCGATATCATCCGCGTATCCTAGCAGCTGGATGGACTTGTAAAAGATAGTGCCTTCCCTGTTGACGCCTGCCCGTCGCACTATCTGCTCCAGCACCAGGTTGAAGAAGTCACATGACAGCGCATCTCCTTGCCGAAATCCGGTGCATGTTTCGAATGGTTCCGAGGTCCTAGAACCAAGTTGCACGGTGCATCGCGTGTTTTTTAGCGTGGCGCGACACAATTGGATCAGTTTTACCGGGATCCCGAATTCGGCCATCGCCCCAAACAGTGCTTCACGATGAATGCTGTCGTATGCGGCTTTGAAATCGATGAAAAGATGGTGTGTATCGATTTGAAACTCGTTGGTCTTTTCCAGGATTTGTCGAAGTGTGAAAATTTGGTCTATAGTTGATTTGCCGGGCCGGAAGCCGCACTGGTAGCTGCCGATTAGTGCGGTGCAAAATGGTTTTAGACGTTCACACAATACGCTGGACAGGATCTTGTATGCGACATTGAGCAGGGATATACCTCTATAGTTCTTGCAAGAGGTAGGATCGCCTTTTTTGTGGATGGGGCATATAGAGCTGGTATTCCAGTCGTCGGAAGAAGCAGACACCCGTATGATATTCCATCTGTTGGTTTTGCCCGTTGACAGTTCTGTGGTGATAAAGTCTTCAGATACGGACGTTCTAGTAATACTTCTTTGCAACTTACCTAGTCTGAAAAATAACGTTAAAGTATGGATTGAGGTAGGAACAATGTCGAAAAATACCTTACGATATATAGATGTGAATTCAATATATAATAAATTGGGTTCAGAACTGTGTGCGGCGTTGCCTGGTTTTCACAGTATTACTGGCTGTGATTATACTCCGTCTTTTTTCAAAAAAGGCAAAATAAAACCATTTTCAATTGTTCAAAAAACCCCTAAATTACAACTGGCATTATCTAGACTTGGGAATGGAATAATTGTTGCCGAAGAAGATTTTAATGAAATACAAAAATTCGTTTGTTGTATGTACCAAACAAAATCGATCAGTGTAGATGAAGCAAGATATGAAATCTTTTACAAAACTTGCAAGCCTACAACAAAGAATGTTTTCAGGAACATCAAAAGTAAGTACAGAAATACATACATACATATGTGCATATACGAGTATTTGGCGAATACTACCTATACATTCGCTGAAGTATTCATCGCCTTTAAATATTTTCAAAGTCAATTCTTTGGTTTCATTAATTTGTAGGTTTTGAAGGAAGTCTTTTGCCTCCGAATAAGTCCGTTCTTCTACAACAAGTAAGAAGAAGCAACTACATCTGCAAAATTTGGAAAGATGCCGTTAAAAACGATTCTGTCCAAAGTACACCTGAGGAATGCGGATGGAGGCTAACCAATAATATGTACAAAATTAATTGGTTTGAGGGACAGATTACACCGGACAAATTAGAGGACATTGTTCAAAGTCCTATGAACGGATTTGATAGCGACAATGATGGTTTTAATAGCGACTCTTCCGACGAGAGTGATCTTGATGATAAAGCTAAATTTTTCTAACTTAGTTTTAAAATAATAAATCTAATAAACTATTTTAAAAATCGATTTTTGGGCTATTAAAAGGGCGTCTTGCAGACAGAAGGCCGCCTGCAAAACGTCTTGGACCACCATATTTGTAATTAGAGCACTTAACTCTACCTTTTGAAATGATATTAAAGTTGTTATACCAATTATTTGTACTTTAGAAAAAACTGCATTTTTGATATAGTATTACTCACCATTGCCCCCTCTACAGAATGCAAGACGGCAACTTTTAGGAACAACTACTTAAGTACTATCTAGTAATGCGAGTTTATTTCTGTTATCATTCACACCCAAAAATTACTGTGGGCTCTTAGTCTATTAAGGCCGCACCAGTTGGCTTTCTCGTATAGCCATAGTGTTCTCATAGGAGCTTTTTCTTTAACTGAATGGTGGGAGTTCGAGAATATTGCTGATATCATGCAGTGGTCAGACGAGCCCAGGGGTTCCAATGCATCGATCGCGTATTTGTCAGGCTGAGAGGTAAGAAACAAGTCCAGTGCGTTGGCGGTATGACCAGCAACATCGGGGTTTTGTTAGGAATTATAAAGAAACTTTACAAACCGCGGTTCAGACAAGAAGGAGATTTATTTCATATATTCTTGTGCTTTTATACAACTTCTTATATGCAATATATTAGTAAGGTATTTGTGTTTGTATACATGTACTCGTTAAGTTTTGTTTGCTGTGTGCGTTTATATATTTAAGCATGGTTCACAATACTTCCCCTCAAAACTAACTAGTACAATAATCCAAATAAAAAAAATGCGTAAGTAATGAAAATACAATGATCCAAAATTATTCTCTTAATCCAAGTAATTCTGTAAATTTAGCATGTTGCTTTTTTAGATAAATTTTTCGTAAGTACATCGGATATCATTTCACTTGAAGGGGTATAACTTAATTCAATACATTTTTTGTCATAAGTCTCGCGTACAAAATGGAAACGTATGTCAATGTGCTTACTACGACTGTGATAAACTGGATTTTTGACAAGTGCCTGCGCACTCAGGTTATCTCCCCGTATTATAGTTGGTTCGCTAACTAGTTCCTGGAAGCCAAGCTCTGTGATGAAACCGCGCAAGTAAACTGCCTCTCTGGATGCCGCTGACAAAGCCATATACTCGGCCTCAGTGCTGCTTAGCGCTACAGAATTTTGTTTTTTCGATTCCCAGGAAATTGCAGCGTTTTGATCACCGATGAAAAACGTATAGCCTGTATAAGACTTTCTGTCAACACCATTGCCCGCCCAATCAGCATCAACGAACCCATTTAGCTTTCCTTCTGTTTTTCTGTAAATAAGTTTAAAATTTTGTGTGTGATTTAAGTACCTTAAAATATGTTTTGCACCAGCAAGGTGTTCAGGATGTGGATTTACGTT
The DNA here is from genome assembly GCA_951905685.1 of Eumerus sabulonum. NCBI lineage: Eukaryota > Metazoa > Arthropoda > Insecta > Diptera > Syrphidae > Eumerus > Eumerus sabulonum. The sequence continues at coordinate 18,344,679 of OX645060.1, forward strand.
AAACTGCGACAGTTTATTCACCGAATGAAGAATGTCGGGTCGTGTTGACATGCCCAAATATAATAAAGACCCAATAAAAGATTGATAGGCTTTCTTTTCAACTTTTCCACAATCAGGACAGCCTCCACATTTTAAAAACTTCTGTCCTGGGTCCAATGGAGTACTACACGTCCGGGTATGAACCATACCTTGCTTCTCTACAAGATTGCGTATAAACTGTTGGTGTGATATAGTTATGCATCCACTGTTTGTTTTATTTATTTCCATCCCGAGAAAGAAGTCAACAGGTCCCTTATCGACAACTTCAAAATTCCTGCTTATGCTTTCCTTGATAGTCAACAGCATCTTTCTATTTGAGCATGCTAACAGGATATCATCGACATAGACCGCGATAATATTTACTTCGCCGTTTTTGTGAGATACGTAAACACACGAGTCAGCGTTACATTGCTTGAAACCTATCGCCTTCAACGTTCTGTCCAGCTTTGAATTCCATTCTCGACCAGCCTGCTTTAGCCCATACAACGCCTTCTTCAACTTGCACACTTTTTCCTCACTGCCCTTGACAACAAAGTGTTCTGGTTGACTCATATATACATCTTCCTTCAGGTCACCATTTAGGTAGGCTGTTGTGACATCCATTTGATGAACCTCAAGGTTGAATGTAGCAGCTAGAGCTAGTATCAATCTCAGCGATGAGAAACGGACCACAGGAGAGAAAGTGTCAGTATAGTCAAGTCCGAATTTCTGACTGCAACCTTTCGCGACTAAACGACATTTATAGCGATCCACTTGTCCCAGTCTATCTCTCTTGATGTTAAATACCCATTTTGCTCCTATAATTTGGCGGTTTTCTGGCAAATCTACCAGGTCCCAGGTATCATTTGCTAAAAGTGAGTCATACTCGCTTTGCATGGCTTTCAACCACCTTTCGCCATCACTTCTGCCCAGCGCTTCGTCAACTGTTAATGGATTATGCAAACTATGATTTGTCTCATTCTTATGCATATTTATCCGTTGACGTGAGCGAAGTGAGTAAGGTATACGGTTTTTGAGAACCACCTTATCAATAACATGGTCACCTGTAGATTTTGTGTCCCTACCATTATCATATAGCTCGCAACCACCTATCGCTTTTTCATCAACACCTGACTCATCATCTTCGCCAGCACTTTTTACGGAAGCAGCAACATTCTGGTTCTCACTTATGTTTGCGATCTCTTCCTTCTCGCCTATAGCAGCAAGATCAACTTCTGACTCGTCAAAACCAAATATGTCGTAATCGCTGAACGATGAAGTTTCTCCTACATTCTCTAAGAATTTGACGTCACGGCTCTGGAAAATTCGTTTCGATCTAGGTTCATATAACCGGTAGGCCTTAGACTCCATCGCATATCCTACCATAAAACAAGGAATACCTTTGGCACTGAATTTTGACTTACCGGGTCTTTTGTCAAGCATAACAGCTTTTGAGCCGAAAATTCGAAGATGCTCCACTGAAGGTCTCTTGCCATTCCAAGCCTCGTATGGGGTCATCTTATCGAGCGCCCTGGTACATGCACGGTTCCGAATATACACTGCAGCCTTTACTGCCTCTCCCCACAACATCTCGGGGAGCCCAGCACTTATGAGCATGCACCTTGCCATTTCCACCACCGTCCTATTCGCCCGTTCTGCAATACCGTTTTGCTGGGGTGTGTATCCTGCGGTAAGTTGACGCTGAATACCTTCAGACTGCAGGAAATCTGAAAAAGATTTACTAAGGTATTCACAGCCGTTATCAGTTCGAAGCCTTTTAATTTTCTTGGAAGTTTCACGTTCTACACGTGCTTTAAAGTTTTTAAAAACATTAAAAATTTCACTTTTGGCCTTCAACAAGTAAACAAACGTTTTCCTGCTATAATCATCGATGAAAAGACAGAAATACCGATACCCGCCCGGGGTAGACACTCTCATCGGTCCACAAATGTCACTGTGTATAAGCTCGAGTATTCCACTGCTTCGATTCATGCTGACTGGAAACGGTAAAGTACACATTTTTGCTTTTAAACAGATTTCACAATTTAGGGTTTTTTCACTCTTTTCTAAGTTCAGTCCGTGCACCATATTATGTCTATAGATTATTAGTAAATCTTTTTCATTGAGGTGGCCGAATCTCTGATGCCATCGCTCTAAATTATTCTCACTCGTCCGTAAATAAAGCGAATGTTTCTTCACAAATGTAAAAAGATTCCCGCACTTCATGGCTCTCATTATTATTTTGCCATTTCTCGATTTGATTACCGCGAAATTATTGTCGAATACCACTTTATGTCCGTTCTCGGCTACTTTACTGATTGAAATAAAATTTGTTTCAAGCAACGGAACGAATAACACTCTATGTAAAGTCAACTGTACCGTTTCTGTTGCAATTAAAACGTCTCCAATTCCTTCCGATTGTATTTTGTGATTTGCCGCTAACTCTATTGTCTCAATATGCGGAGTGAAAGTGACAAACATAGTTCTGTCACAACACATGTGACTCGTGGTGCCGCTATCAAGAACCCATGTATTTCTTGTGAGACATGTATGAGTGTATGTGTTATTTACTGCATTAAAAGCAGCAAAGTGTGCTGTGGATTTTGAAGAACTGGACGAAGATCGACATGACGATGCATAATGTCCCTTTTTTTGACATTTATAGCATTTAACCTTCTTCTGCGATTGAATATTCTTGGTTTGCTTTGAAAAAAACGATGATTCCCCCCCTTCGCCACCTGTTGATTTCGATTCTCCTTCTCGTCGCCGTCCTTCTTCTATGAGTTTTGTTTTAAGAATATGCGGAGTAGGTAAATCATCTCTCGATTCTATTGCAACAACAAAATTCTCAAAGCTTTTTGGTAAGCTCGACAGTAGAATTATTGTTATTAATTCATCCTGCATTTTTATATCTACTTCTTTTAACTTTTCAAACAACTCGAAAAAATTATTAAGATGATAAACCATGGATGAATTTTCTACCATTTTCAAATTCAACAACTGTTTGAAGAGAGTGACTTTCCGCGCGGGGCCCTGAGGTGCATGCACTTCCTCTAACCTTTTCCATGCAGATTTTGACGTCCTGCAATTTTTAATATGTAATACTTGCGAACTTTTTATTGATAGGGTTATCGCTGCTAGAGCTTTGCCATCCTTTATCTGCCACTGCGCCACATCCTCCACAGCATCGGTAGCGGGCTCGGGAACCTCACCGGACACAAACATCCATAGTTCACTGTGGACTAGGATTGACCGCATCTGCACCTTCCAACTATCGTAATTTTCGTCGTCTAATTTTTCAATTTGATATAAACCCGAACTCATTTCCGCGCACTAGGGTCTGGGCCCATAACCTTTGTTAGGAATTATAAAGAAACTTTACAAACCGCGGTTCAGACAAGAAGGAGATTTATTTCATATATTCTTGTGCTTTTATACAACTTCTTATATGCAATATATTAGTAAGGTATTTGTGTTTGTATACATGTACTCGTTAAGTTTTGTTTGCTGTGTGCGTTTATATATTTAAGCATGGTTCACAATAGGTTTAATGTATCGCTGCGTTGAATGTGCCAGTGAAAAGCCCCAACATTTCAAAGAAGTTTATCTGTACTGTTCTAGTCGTCTGGACATGATATAAAGCCGTGCTAATTACATATTTACTCAATTCGTCCTTACAGCCATATCTTAAACAAATACTACGAGCAGTATGTGGGGGAATTGTCGGAATTTCGCACGCCCCTTGTGGTTTTAAACTATTTGCTCGGGTCTGTTTAGCTTGTGGTCAGCCAATTTGCGGTGCTTTCCCCAAGCGCATGGGCAGACATGGCCTGGTTTTGCCACATTCGGTAGTCTTCCACGTATAAATGCACCCTGATCTGAAAATAACCATTTATTGCTCTCTGTTTGGGTTGCATTCTCATGAATACATCGCTTTATATGGCGACGTACGTGTACGTATCGTATATTTAAATCAAGAGACGACGGTTCAGATGGCATGATACGTTTGTTATCACAAGCTTATGAGTCATAAGTCACAGTCTTATCTGTACTCTGTTGCGTGCCTGTTTAGTTCATTTCGCTGGAAAGTAGTAGAGTTATGCTAACACTTCTCATGATCGTGTTGTTCAACTTTTTTTTGCATCAGTAAGCAGCTGAAAGAAATTAAAATGAATAAACCTAACGACGTTGGTTACCTTTCTATCGCATATGGATTGTTAGTGATGCATTTTTAGTATTTTTGAAATCTGCGATTTAAATAGAAAATGCGATAAACTAGAATCCTTGAAAATCCCCTTGACTGGTCACAATATAACCTCCCATGCTCCCAATAGACTTATGTCTTGATACGACTTGATTGATCTCCATGAAGTAATATACTTTGTCAGAAGTCTTAAAGACAATAGCATATGTGACTGGTCAGCTTGTGTTCTCATCCTTTTCGAATTCTTTATCACCATGGAGCAGTTTATCGCCAAGTGTTGCTTCCTCATTGGCCATCATAAAACTAGGTTGCGTGCGAATAAGGGGAAACTTACTTACTTATCAGGCCAGCGATCCATGGAGGATCTGAGCCTGAGCTATAGCTGCCTTCCATCCTTGACTGTCCCGGGCACGCTGCTTCCAGTTGTCAAGACCAAGATGTCTTACATCCGCAATTACTTGGTCTTTATACCGGAGGTTCGGTCTTCCTTTTCTTCTCGAACCAGGAGGCTCCGAGTCGAAGTCCCTCTTAGCTGGAGTGTTGATGTCCATGCACTCGATGTGGCCGAGCCAGTGTAGTCGACGGATCCTTGCCTTCCGGACTACATCCACATCTTGGCACAGCTCGTAGAGTTCGCGGTTGTGTCTTCTTCTCCATTCACCTTCCTCACAGACAGGACCAAATATCCGGCGCAGAATTTTTCTTTCGAAAGAACCCAAAATCAGCTCCGCTGTCCTGCTTATCGTCCAACTCTCGGCTCCGTACAGCAGGACTGGCAGAATGAGCGTTTTGTAAAGCATGACTTTGGTCTTTCGAGTGAGGAGTTTTGACCCCAGTTGTTTGGACAGGCCGAAGTAGCAGCGGTTGCCACGGGCGATTCTATGCCGGATCTCCACTGTGGTGTCATTTGTGGAATTTACGTTTGCCCCGAGGTAGACAACCTCCTTAACTACCTCGAAATTGTAGCTGTCAATTGTTATATTTTGTCCCAGGTGGTGAGCGACGGATTGGTTTTTGCTTGACAGCATGTACTTCGTCTTGTCCTCATTGACCTTAAGACCAACTCGTTTCGCCTGTTCTTGAATCGCCGTGAATGCTTCCACAATGCCACGGCGAGAACACGCGATGATGTCGATATCACCCGCGTATCCCAGCAGCTGGATGGACTTGTAAAAGATAGTGCCTTCCCTGTTGACGCCTGCCCGTCGCACTATCTGCTCCAGCACCAGGTTGAAGAAGTCACCCGACAGCGCATCTCCTTGCCGAAATCCGGTGCATGTTTCGAATAGTTCCGAGGCCCTAGAACCGAGTTGCACGGTGCATCGCGTGTTTTTTAGCGTGGCGCGACACAACTGGATCAGTTTTACCGGGATCCCGAATTCGGCCATCGCACCAAACAGTTCTTCACGATGAATGCTGTCGTATGCGGCCTTGAAAATCGATGAAAAGATGGTGTGTATCGATTCGAAACTCGTCGGTCTTTTCCAGGATTTGCCGAAGTGTGAAAATGTGGTCTATAGTCGATTTGCCGGGCCGGAAGCCGCACTGGTAGCTGCCGATTAGTGCGGTGCAAAATGGCTTTAGACGTTCACACAATACGCTGGACAGGGTCTTGTATACGACATTGAGCAAGGATATACCTCTATAGTTCTTGCAAGAGGTAGGATCGCCTTTTTTGTGGATGGGCTGGTATTCCAGTCGTCGGACATGCTTTCATCTTCCCAAAATCTGCAGATGATCTGGTGCATGCTCCCTACCAGAACGTCGCCGCCAGCCTTGACGAGCTCTGATGGCAAGCCATCTGAGCCTGCGGCCTTTTTGTTCTTCAGCTTCTGAATAGCTGCGCCGACTTCTTCGATGCTGGGTGGGAGGACTACTTCAGCGGCTGGAGTTGGGAGCCGCTGAAGTAGCCGCATACGACAGCGTAAATTGAGACGAGCTATACAACGCTATGTCTACCTTTGTCTTGGGCTCAAGAGGCAATTGAGAAGTAGAGCCCTTTCTCCTACGACCAAGTTGACGTGGACTTTATCTAAAGCGGATGAGGAAGTCCTTGGTCGTTTCGAGAGAAAGATTCTGTGTGCGATTTTCGGTCCTATAAACACAGATGGGGTTTGGAGGAGAAGATTCAATCACGAACTGTACGAGTTGTACAGCGATATGAGTCTAGTCAGGCGTCTACGGATTCAACGCCTAAGATGGCTAGGCCATGTAGAGCAAATGGACACCACAGCTCCAGCCCGTAGAGTCTTTGAATCCAACCCCGAGGGACAAAGAAATAAAGAACGGCCGCATCTAAGGTGGCGCGCCCAGGTGGAAAGGGACCTCAACCAACTGGGCGTGCGGCATTGGAAAAGACTAGCGAAAGATCGTGCTAGATGGAGGGGCAGGTTGGTTGCGGCCCAGGTTCACCCCGAACTGTAGCGCCCGCTAAGGAGAAGAAGAAGCCGTACACCTTACACTTTCCACAAATTGTCTCTCAGATTAGAGCCGTCAATCAAATGAACTCAACTTCACTCTTCAAGAGGAATCCCAGAAAACAGTTTACGTTTTCAAAAGTTAAGATAAGCCCTACGTGAGGCGAAAGTGCCTCACAATTACAACCATTCAAAGCAAATATTTGCCATCGCTCAAGAGATTATTTATCGGACAATAAAAGGAACCTTATCCGTACGGCGCCTGTGGCATTCGCAAAGGCGCGCAATTGTGTGAATGTGAAAGGTAATTCCTAACTTATCAGTTACGTGCATATTTTCAGATAGCATTTGCTGTTTGCCTCGCGATTGTTTGTATTTTTTATTGAAACGAATTTATGGATATTTGGTGCTAAAATGCTTTTTGATTAGATCAGATTTAGAAGTGCCTTTCTGTGTTCTCTTTATTGCGTTTCCATACTCACACGTCTGATCAGTTCCTTTGTTTACGATTCTTGGGGTTCCATGAGTCAATCAAAAGCCCGGGGGTCTGAAGCACTGTCAGAAACATTATAAATTGCTTTCGATAGTGTCCATTAAACCTAGACAATTGCTCATAGTTTAATTGCTCAACGTTCCATACGTGCGACTAGAGCTGTTGAAACAACGTCGTATGCAATATACAGATTCTTGTGATTCAGTGTTTATTCAATGATTGTGGTTGCTGATTAGTAAGAAAATAATAATTTTCAACTGAAACGACAGTAACTGATTGATGAACCACGAATGGGGATTCCCCTGGGATACTTGATAAGTCGTCGCTGCTTTGTTGTAAGCTCATCCTCTGTACTATGTTCGAAATGATCGTCTGACTTGCGATTTAAAAAAAAAAGCCAACGCCCAGGTTGGTAAATTGTATACTAACCGAGACGATGGCGATGACGTTGTATTCGATATTCTGAAGAGCTCTTAAAAGCGGTTATGGTTATTCTGCGACGTATCTTCGTTTTTTTTTGAAGAACACATTCGTAAGTATCTGTTACCATCCGACATGACTGGGCTATTGGTTGGCCTTGAAGCACGTTTTTTTTGCTCAGAAGGAATACATTTACTTAAAGCAGCGCCGGATCCTGAATTTTTACGAGGCGGGGCAAAAACCAAAAAATGCCGTCCCCGCCTGTCAATACATGGATTCTTCTTCTTCTTAGTGGGCGCTACAGTTCGGGTGAACCTGAGCCTCAACTAAAATGCCCCTCCATCTAGCACGATCTTTTGCTAGCCTTTTCTATTGCCGCACACCCAGTTGGCTGGGGTCCCCTTCCACCTGTGTGCGCCATCTTAAGTGCGGCCGTCCTCTACTTCTTCGTTCCTCGGGGTTGGATTCAAAGACTCTCCGGGCTGGAGCTGTGGTGTCCGTTCGCTCTACATGGTCCAGCCATTTTAGGCGTTGAATCCGTAGACGCCTGACTAGGCTCATGTAGCTGTACAGCCCGTAAAATTCGTGCTTGAATCGAAAATCACGCGCAAAATCTTTCTCGCGAACCGACCAAGGGCCTCCTCAACCGCTTTTAGTAGTGTTCATCCTTCTGCGCCGTACAACAGGAATGGGATGATAAGGGTCTTATATAGAGTCAACTTTGTCGTTCGGGAGAGGACTCTATTACTCATTTGCCTCCTGAGCCCAAAGAAACAGCGATTGGCAAGAGTGGTTCTGCGTTTGATTTCGGAACTGATGTCGTTGTTCCAGGTCACTGCGGAGCCAAGGTAGACAAAGTCCGGAACTACCTCGAACTTATAGCTGCCAATATGAACGTTCTGGCCAAGACGTTGGCGGTGAGCGTCCTTTTTTGATGACAGCATATATCTAATTTTGCCCTCGTTTACCGCCAGACCAACTTTCGCCGCCTCGAACTCAATACTCGCAAACGCCTCATTGACATCTCGCTGTGATCTACCAATTATGTCAATATCGTCGGCGTATGCAAGGAGTTGCGAGGATTTGAAATAGATTGTGCCTCTTGTATTGGCCAGTGATTTTTGCACAATCATTTCCAATATGATGTTGAAGAAATCACACGACAGCGCATCGCCCCGCCTGAATCCTTTTTTGACATCAAAACTATCGGTAAGGTGTTCACCGATTCGGATGGAGCAGCGAGCATTCTCCAAAGTCATCCTGCATAGTCTGATGAGTTTAGCAGGTATGTCAAAGGTAGACATAGTAGACATAACGTTGTATAGCTCGTCTCCAATTACGCTGTCGTATGCGGCTTTGAAGTCGACAAATAGGTGGTGAGTGTCGACTTGAAATTCATTGGTTTTTTCCAGGATCTGCCGTAGTGTGAAGATTTGGTCGATGGTGGTCTTCCCTGGCCTGAATCCGCACTGATAAGGACCTATCAGCTTATTTACAAAAGGCTTCAGGTGGTCACACAAAACGGCAGAGAGGATTTTGTAGGCGATGTTAAGGAGACTTATTCCTCTATAGTTGGCGCAATCAGAGGGGTCTCCTTTCTTGTGGATCGGGCATACGATGCTGAGACTCCATTCCTCGGGCATGCCTTCCTCTGACCATATCTTACAGATGAGCTGGTGCATGCTCCTAACCAGGTCATCCCCACCTGCATTGAAGAGCTCAGCAGCCAGTCCGTCCGCGCCAGCAGCTTTATTCCACTTGAGCTTCGATATGGCAATCTTAACTTCGTCGTGGTCAGGGCAGGAGGACAGAATTCTCTGTGGTCTTCGTCGATTAGAAATGGATCATTCTGCCTGACAGCGGTATATTGACTAACATCGCCATTATACAGTCTGCAGAAGTGCTTTTTCCATATTCTCAGCATCGACTGCGATTCTACTACTAGGTGTCCGTTCTCAGCCTTACAGGCCTCCCTTCGGACTTTGTAGCCTTGAGACATTCGTTTTATCTGTTGACAAAATCTTCGAACGTCGTGCCTGCAGTAGCACCTCTCCAAGTTTTCACTCGCACGCTTCTCGTGCTCCTTCTTTTTTTTTTTTCTTGAGAAGCTTATGTTCCTCCCTTCTTTTAAGCACGTAGAGCTCTGGAGCCGCTCCTTCTACACTCGTCATCGAACCAGGTGTTTCGTCGTGGTGGAGCTTTAAGGTCCAACACTTCCATTGCTGTGCTCTTCAGGGCTTGTTTGTACTGGCTCCATTGCTGCTCTACTGACTGAGTGGAGGATTGAGGTGTATCGGAAAGCTTAAGGGAGACGCGGTTGGCAAAGACACTGGCGATCTCCGGCGATGGTAGCTTTCCGACGTCAAAGCTTGGTGTTCTAACTCTACTCCGCGGTGTTGGTGTTATCCGTTGACGTATCTTGGCTACTACAAGATAGTGATTTGAGTCGATATTCGCTCCTCGAAAAGTACGAACATGAGGAATAGTGGAGGAGTGTCTGACGTCGATCGCGATGTGATCAATCTGATTGGTGGTCGATTGATCAAAAGACCACCAGGTGCCTTTGTGTATATCGAGGTGCGGAAAGCGTGTGCTAGCTAAAAATCGTCCAGCTTTCGGCTCCGTACAGCAAGACTGGCAGTATGAGCGTTTTGTAAAGCATGACTTTGGTCTTTCGAGTGAGGAGTTTTGACCCCAGTTGTTTGGACAGGCCGAAGTAGCAGCGGTTGCCACGGGCGATTCTATGCCGGATCTCCACTGTGGTGTCATTTGTGGAATTTACGTTTGCCCCGAGGTAGACAACCTCCTTAACTACCTCGAAATTGTAGCTGTCAATTGTTATATTTTGTCCCAGGTGGTGAGCGACGGATTAGTTTTTTCTTTACAGCATGTATTTCGTTTTGTGCTCATCGATCTTAAGACCAACTCGTTTCGCCTGTTCTTCAATCGCCGTGAATGCTTCCACAATGCCACGGCGAGAACACGCGATGATGTCGATATCATCAGCGTATCCTAGCAGCTGGATGGACTTGTAAAAGATAGTGCCTTCCCTGTTGACGCCTGCCCGTCGCACTATCTGCTCCAGCAACAGGTTGAAGAAGTCACATGACAGCGCATCTCCTTGCCGAAATCCGGTGCATGTTTCGAATGGTTCCGAGGTCCTAGAACCGAGTTGCACGGTGCATCGTGTGTTTTTTAGCGTGGCGCGACACAACTGGATCAGTTTTCCCGGGATCCCGAATTCGGCCATCGCACCAAACAGTTCTTCACGATGAATGCTGTCGTATGCGGCTTTGAAATCGATGAAAAGATGGTGTGTATCGATTCGAAACTCGTTTGTCTTTTCCAGGATTTGTCGAAGTGTGAAAATTTGGTCTATAGTTGATTTGCCGGACCGGAAGCCGCACTGGTAGCTACCGATTAGTGCGGTACAAAATGGTTTTAGACGTTCACACAATACGCTGGACAGGATCTTGTATGCGACATTGAGCAGGGATATACCTCTATAGTTCTTGCAAGAGGTAAGATCGCCTTTTTTGTGGATGGGGCATATAGAGCTGGTATTCCAGTCGTCGGGCATGCTTTCATCTTCCCAAATTCTGCAGATGATCTGGTGCATGCTCCCTACCAGAACATCGCCGCCAGCCTTGAAGAGCTCTGATGGCAAGCCATCTGAGCCTGCGGCCTTGTTGTTCTTCAGCTTCTGAATAACTGTGACGACTTCTTCGATGCTGGGTGGGAGGACTACTTCAGCGGCTGGAGTTGGGATTTCCTCGGTCCCTACCACTCGCTCTTGGTCGTGCCCGTTAAGCAGCTGCTGGAAGTGCTGCTTAAAAACATCCACTATTCCCTGCGGGTCGGTGACAAGATTACCCTCGCAGTTTCGAAGAGCCTGGGTGCCCTTTTTGAAGCCTCCTGCAAGGTCTTTGGCTTTCTTGTAAAAGGCTCGTGTTTTATGTTTATCCCTACACTCCTCGATATCCTTGAGCTGAGAGGCTGCGAAGATTCTTTTCTTTTGTCGCAGTAGTTTTTTCTCCTCCCTTCTTCTGGCTCGGTACCCTTCTTGCGCTGCCCTGGTTTTCCTCTGCAGCGCCTTTTGGTACGCCTCGTCGTCCATCAGTGTATAAACACACATCTGTTTTAAAACAAAAAAAAAAAAACTGAACCTCTTTTCAGACTTTTGGCACAACATAATGTATGAGAATATACGGGTGTGCTATTTATCTGAACACCACTGTATGTATTGGCAATGAATTAAATCTCCTTTAATGCCCACTGTTGAGCACTTGAACGAATCAAGTACGGCTCTAGCAGGTTGTAGTCAACGTTACTACCAATATTAAGCACAAACTAGTCTGTTGTGCCTATACATAGTAGAAGAGCACATGAATCATTATCTAATCGCGCGGTCTGACCCATTGATCTCTTACACCGCTCTCTCTCTCTCTCTATCTAACTATCTTTTCCGTGGTCATTTTGATTTCTCTCTTCGTTTTCGTCTTTTGTTGTGGCGGCGAAATTCGCTACAAAGTCAATTCATAACTCTACCGGAAGCCCAAAACCACGGCACGTCGGTGATAACTGTTGGAATGAAATTTACCATTCCGATTTGTATGACGCGACGTCGTGTACGTGTTTTGTCTCACGATGTGAATGGACGACTTTTCTTTCCCCCCCACTTCACATGTTGACTTTAGATAGAACTCCATATAAAGGGGGGCGATAAGAAGATTATGGGTGCGTATGGGTGAGTGCCATGAGTAATGCATGTAATATTGAACTCCAGGAAGGTCGGCACGTAGTCGTGGATGTGCAATCTCGAAATGAAGAGATTGCGAGAGGAAAGATTGTAAGAGACACAAGCAGTTCCAGGTGAAATGGACTCTTCTGTTTGTTCTGTAAACACCATCCATGCATGTTCGTCATGATGTGTGTACATTCCGATTTTGAGTCAATACAGAACATGGAAAAATGGAATTAATGACTAAATCAATTTGATTTAAAAGTGAATAACAAGATTTTCTTGTTATTCGATTAACAGCACTCTGCGAACCCTTATACATTGGCGCGCAAACTGAATTAAGTGACAAAGAGGGAGTCGATGTCGATATTTGCAAGGTAAATTTACTTCAAGACAACCACTTCAAAGAGCGAAGCGAATAAATTCACTCCTCCACTAAAGCTTGACCAGAAAGGAATATGGTTTTCTTATGACAGGTTTTGCGGGGGCGATTTGCGAGGGGCGTCTCAGGTCTGGTGGGTGTGACAACCGCATGCATATAGCGCGAATACCAAAAACTCATAAAAACACGTTTCTTTTCTACGAATAACATTTAACATTCTGCTAAACTTGACTCAGGACAGGCAGATGACTCATGTTTATAGTTACGGCAAAGGAAGCGTTAGGTTAGGTTGACGTGGTAGGCATAAGCCACCCTTAGGCCGAAACCGGCCCATTGTGATACCACCTGGATCAGGTTACCCTGATCCGCTACCTGGGAACCAACCGGTGCTTCTAATGAAGCGATGGAGTTGGGCTATCTTTTGGTTTGCTAGCTCACTTAGATTGTCGAAGAAGGGCGCGCGCCGAGTTAAATCCTCCTGCGATTCGCAAAAGAGGGACATGAGCAGAGGAGGTGGTGTTCAGCCATCTCATCTAGAGATAGGCGACAGTTAGGAGATGCCTTTGATTTGTGGGTTACCGCTGCCAGGGATTTTATCGCAGATTGGCTATCCGTGCAAATGGTAATATCCTTTGTGGATATTACATTGATCCTGAGCCATGCCAGGGCCTCACACTACAGTAATTTGGGAGTCTAAATGATAGGTTGAGGTTAAGTTCCTTGAAGAAGACTCCACTGCCTACACTCGACTCCACCTTAGAGCTCTCGGTATAGAGGGAGATCGAGTCCTTTGGTATAACTTTCCCTTCACCCCATTCCTCCCTCTATGGAAAGACAACTTCGAAGTTCATAGAGAACACATTCTGCGGGGTGATGTAGTCAGTGTCCATGGGTACTTTGAAGTGTTTTAGTATAGTGGTGTGGCCTTTTTGAGATGTGGGCCATTTACTTATGCTCCTCATCCTTAGGGCCACGCCTTTTTTTTTTTTGTTTTTTATGGTTACACCCGCACTCAAGGCTAAGCCCTTATAACGTTTTGAACGTTGTGCGAGCGAAGGTAACAGGGAGAGGGAGAGTTTCGCGCATTTTCATACAGAAACTGAATGGAGTGCAGTGGTGTTTGGGTCGTAGATGTTCGTTCACTACTCTCAGGGGTGGTTTGTCCTACATGGGACGAGAGCCGACCAAATTTCGCGTTGGTTATAATTCTCAGAAATTCCTTCATGCACTTTTGGTGTTAGTATTGCATACGCAGAGGATGAATTTCAATTGACCACATACTGTGAGTGTATGCCTGCAGCAGTACGTTTGGTCACTTTCCATTCACAACTGTGTTGCATACTTTTTTCCGTATAGGAATTGCTTTTTCTTGGCTATGAAAAGAATTTGAACTATAGACCTTTCGCTCGACGGCCGATGATGTTAGCCACTGCACCACGGCCACCCCCACTCCTTATCACTCTTGACAACGTTTTAGCAAACTCTCTACTAAGCGCTTACATTTCTGGGCAGGTATAGCTTCCCAACCAGCGTTTGTGGTTTGCCAAAATTCTTCTGAATTTTTTGAACTGGAGTCTTCAACAAGGGAGTCACCATTATTCCATAGATTCTCGATAGGATTCAGATCGGTACTTTGGGCCGGCCAATCAAGCACGGAAATTTGTCGCTCCGAAAGCCAATTCTTCACTATCCGCGATGTATGCTTTGGATAATTGTCAAGCATAAAAATCCATGATACAGGCATAGAGTCGCCGGTATATGGCTTCATTTGATTCTCCAGGATTAGCTTTTATTGACGTTGATTCATAATGCCATTTACTTTCTCAATTGGTCCAACGCCATGCCATGGCATCGCCGCCCCATCATAATGCTCCCACTGCAATGCTTGACAGTCTTAATGGTGTATCTGGGATGGTACTCTTGGTTCGTTGGCCTTCGCACGTGCTTTTTTCCATCTGATCCAAACCTGTTGAACTTATTTTCGTCGCTCCACAAGGTATTTTTCCAAAAGGACAAGGGTTTGTCTTGTGAGCGTTTGCGAAAATAAGTCTTCTCTTTCGGTTTTATTTTTTTTTTTTTTTGAAGACAAGAGATTTTTTTCTGGCGATTCTTCCATGAAGCTGGAATTCAATAAACTGGCGACTTACAGTTACGGCTGATATTTGGACATTGTGTTGGTCAGGTAGTTGTTGCTTTATCTCCCGGGAAGTTAGGAAAAGGTCGCTGCCACAGATTTTGTGAATAATTCTGTCAGTCATTTCTGACGTTTTCCTTGTTTTGTTTTTCCTTACGGGATTAGCGGTAGATTTGCTGTATCGTACGACCTTCATTCCATTTTGAACAAGCCTCCTAGAGCACCTTAATGTCATGGTACCGGCTATTTGCCTCCCTTCCTCCGTGGAACGCTTTCATCTGCCCATCTTAAATACTCCTATTTGTGTAAGAAATGAGTGTAATTATGGCTATCCTTAAAAAGATTCACACTAACCTCACTTAAATCACTGAAAAATATTTTTTTTCTGACACACCATGATATGTGCTATGAACACCCAATTTGCAATGATCGCCAACTCTAACGATTGCAAAACCAGGAAAACCTAACGGGATCTTGTTTGTCGTATATTTTCACATTCATAACGGTACTACCTTGGGATATTATGGCTTTGCTCCTGTGCAGCTTATAAGTACAGTGTGTATTGCAAGCAAATACACATTTGAATAAGGGTGTGCTATTTAGGAGAACACCACTGTAGCTACAAAATACGTAGATTCAGCCAGAATGTGCTAATTTTGCACAGAAACATATCAGTAAACAGTGGCTGCACACGTAACCTAGCCGCATTAGCCGGTATTAATCTCCCATCCAACGTTTATATTTTGGCTTTAAGCTTGCGATCTCCTCGTAGGCTAACCACATATTGATTTTGCAAATTATTGTCTTGATTCTTGATCAGCCTGGAAAGTTTTTTTTTTTTTTTTTTTTTTTTTTTTTTTTTTTTTTTTTTTTTTTTTTTTTTTTTTTTAAGTCTAAACAAGTGTCAATATACCTAACGATAAATCTAGGTAGGTAGGTAGGATCGTTGCCTTCCCAGAATTGAGAAGAATACACATAGGCCAGGGAGGCCCGTTGTGCAGCTACGAGGGGGTTTTGCCCCCTGAAACCGTGAAACCATTTTGTGCTTCTTAGGAAGTTAAGAAGATCAGGTATCCCTACTTTCTGAACATCTGTCAGACCGTTAAGGATGTAAGAGCCTAAGTAACGTTTCCTGATATTGCAAAATGCTGGACAGGCACAGATAAAGTGGTGAATAGATTCGACCTCCTCCTCGTCTTGACAGCTTCTGCAGAAATCATTCGGAACTATTCCTAGTTTTTGTGCGTGACTGCCAATGAGGCAGTGTCCTGTGATGACAGCGATGACTTTGTAGATGTCAGTTCTTTTTAGGGAGATTATACTCCTTGTCCGTTGACTGCCAAACCGAGGCCAGATTTGCCTGGTGATGACGCACGTATGTCCCTGGGTCCATCTCAGGTTCGTCTCGACGCTGGCGAGATTTGTAAGATTAAGTTTAATGGTTGCAAGGGGTATTCCCTCACAAGCCGCGATTGATTGTAGCGTCGTTCCCTGTTTGGCGAGTGTGTCGGCTCTTTCACTCCGTGGAATATCGCTGTGTTCTGGTACCCAGATAAGTTGTATGTTAAACTGTTCGGCCATCTCGTTAAGAGATAGGCGACAGTCGAGACTAGTTTTTGATGTGTACGTGTACACTCAAACGACTTTAAGGCTGCTTGACTGACCGTGAGAATGCGAACACCCGTGGTGGATATTACGTTCCACCTCAGCCAAGACAAGGCCTCTTTTATTGCCAACAGTTCCGCCTGGAAAACGCTGCAGTGATCTGGTAATTTTAGAGTTTTATACAGCTTAAGTTGTTTGCAGAGCATGACTTTGGTCTTTCGAGTGAGGAGTTTTGACCCCAGTTGTTTGGACAAACCGAAGTAGCAGCGGTTGCCAAGGGCGATTCTATGCCGGATCTCCACTGTGGTGTCACATATCTGCTCCAGCATCAGGTTGAAGAAGTCACATGACAGCGCATCTCCGGGATCCCGAATTCGGCCATCGCACCAAACAGTTCTTCACGATGAATGCTGACGTATGCGGCCTTGAAAATCGATGAAAAGATGGTGTGTATCGATTCGAAACTCGTTTGTCTTTTCCAGGATTTGTCGAAGTGTGAAAATTTGGTCTATAGTTGATTTGCCGGGCCGGAAGCCGCACTGGTAGCTACCGATTAGTGCGGTGCAAAATGGTTTTAGACGTTCACACAATACGCTGGACAGAATCTTGTATGCGACATTGAGCAGGGATATACCTCTATAGTTCTTGCAAGAGGTAGGATCGCCTTTTTTGTGGATGGGGCATATAGAGCTGGTATTCCCGTCGTCGGGCATGCTTTCATCTTCTCAAATTCTGCAGATGATCTGGTGCATGCTCCCTACCAGAACATCGCCGCCAGCCTTGAAGAACTCTGATGGCAAGCCATCTGAGCCTGCGGCCTTGTTATTCTTCAGCTTCTGAATAGCTGTGCCGACTTCTTCGATGCTGGGTGGACTACTTCAGCGGCTGGAGTTGGGATTTCCTCGGTCCCTACCAATCTCTCTTGGTCATGCTCGTTAAGCAGCTTGTGGAAATGCTGCTTAAATACATCCACTATTCCCTGCGGGTCGGTGACGAGATTACCCTCGCAGTTTCGAAGAGCCTGGGTGCCCTTTTTGAAGCCTCCTGCAAGGTCTTTGGCTTTCTTGTAAAAGGCTCGTGTTTTATGTTTATCCACAGACTCCTGGATATCCTTGAGCTGGGAGGCTGCGAAGAATCTTTTCTTTTGTTGCAGTAGTTTTTTTCTCCTCCCTTCTTCTGGCTCGGTACTCTTCTTGCGCTGCCCTGGTTTTCCTCTGCAGCGCCTTTTGGTACGCCTCGTCGGTTGTTGCCTTTTTCTGCTCACACTCGCCATCATACCACGGGTTTCTTGTCGGGGGTGGTAGGTATCCTAAGGTGGTTTCGGCTACTTCTGAATGGCTGAGCGGCAATGCAGCCACATATTATTGGCATTTGTGTTCGACGTAGGCATACTGTGGAGTCTTTCGCTCAGCTGCTCCCGGTAGACTCTGGCAACCTCCGCTGTGCTCAGGCGCCCAATGTCGAACCTCCTCCTGATGGGCTGGTGCAGCTTTCTGACATTGGACAGTCGAGCTCTGAATCTTGCTGCTACGAGGAAGTGGTCAGAGTCGACATTTGCCCCTCTGAATGTTCGCACATCCAGGATGTTTGACGAGTGCCTAGCGTCAATGAGCACATGGTCGATTTGGTTGGCGGTTCGACCGTCCGGAGATCGCCAGGTTGCTGTGTGGATTCCCTTGCGAGGGAATCTTGTGTTATCTGTTGTTGTATCGTGGAGGCTGTGCTTTCCAATCACTCCGCCAAGGGTGTTCTCCATACCGATTTTGGCGTTGAAGTCTCCGAGAACGATTTTTACATCGTACTCCGGACAAGCTCCGTAGGCGTTGTCCAGGAGTCATAGAAGTCCTCCTTGATAGGGTCTTCAGCCTCGTCGGTAGGGGCGTGTGCACATATAAGGCTGATGTTATAAAATCTGCCTCTGATGCGGATCACAGCCAGGCGATCACTTATAGGTTTAAAGTCGATGACCTTCGACCTTAACCGCTTTCCCACGACAACCCCGCATCCCAGTAAGTGCAATCTTTTGTGACAGCTCTAATAAATGTCGCAATTTTTCTTCCTAATCATACCGTTTCCTATCCAGTGTATTTCCTGGAGTAATATCCGCCTTGTACTGCGTGAGGATTCCTTTTAGTTTATGAGCAGCTCCTGGAGTGTACAGGGTTCTGAGATTCCAGGAGCATACTCGCAAATCGTGTTCCTTTTTCGTGCGTTGTCGTCGTCGAGTATCCGTCCGTGTATCCGAGGCATCTTGCTCATTCATAAATTTTATGTTTTTTACGTGGGCGGATTGTTAGCTCGCCGCACAACCGCCAGTCTGGTCGGGGCTTTGTCGCTGCATACGTTTGTTCACCGCCCAACGGTTGTTGAAGGGGCTATCCAGAGGGCGCCGCGAAGAGGCCGTATGTCAACTTGACCCGGGCATTTAAACAGGGGTCGTTGCGCCAGGTTGAGAGCGATCAACAACTTTACCCTCTATGTGCGAGCCCATGCCCTCTTGGTTCAATGTACACGAACGCTTAATTGACGTCTCGCTGTGCCAAAACTTAGACATAACCCTATATAGCTCCTCTCAACGTACCCTGTAGCCACAAAGTCGACAGGGTAAATGTGAACCGACAGAAAATCCCACGCTTGGAGCCTAGAGGCAATGAAAGTACTAATCAAACAGTTAACCATAATTATTCACCTTAATCGCACCCCTAATCGAAACCTCTTCATCTGCATTCCCGCACTAATCCTAATACTTTTTCATCCTCATCGTCCTGTCTCTCCTGTGTTCAAAGTAACATATAACAAGTGTCCCTTGGCGATAACGACGGGAGGAATGCAGGACTTGTCTTACCCCCTTTCAGCT
The DNA here is from genome assembly GCA_951905685.1 of Eumerus sabulonum. Taxonomy (NCBI): domain Eukaryota; kingdom Metazoa; phylum Arthropoda; class Insecta; order Diptera; family Syrphidae; genus Eumerus; species Eumerus sabulonum. Next base: position 18,363,950 of record OX645060.1, read on the forward strand.
GTCTCTAAGTTTTTCACGTTTCTAATTCTGTGAGGGCGCGGCGGCGCAGTGGTTAGTGTGTTGGACTCTGACGCACGATGAGCGAGTTCGGATCCCGATAACACCAACGCCATCGAATGTTTATTTCGCGGCGTCCCTCCTCGGCGGGGTACTGGCAAAACCCCCCGTAGTATACTTGCCACGAAAAAGCTTCTCAACTCACGCCGTTCGGAATCGGCATTAAACTGTAGGTCCCTTTCACCTGTGTGAAAAATAAATCACACACAACATGGGTGAATGAGAGAAGCTTGGCTCTGGTCCTTCATGGGCCGTAACGCCATCAAAGAAGAAGAATTCTGTGACTACCTACATATATACCGAATTGTTTCAATCGTAGATCTCTGAAGAAAGCGACAAAGGAGCGGACAAATTAGTATCCAAGAAAGCAGTTCTATCAACCGAGACGAGGATCTAAATTTTCATTAACGAAATTAACGTTTTTATCGCTTCACGAATAAATCGCAACATTCGCGATTTGTGACGATGTATTTACATATATCGACTCCACAAGTAACACCAGCACGCCATTTAGACATTTAGAAGAAGAATTTATGAGAAAACTGATTCGAAGCAAACCTGTCCTATTCATTGTAAACGGCTTTCTAAGACGTCACAGCTTACTCGCATGTCCAAGTAGTTCATAGCTACATTATCTATAAAGTCTAATTGTGCAAAGTTAAAAGCGGCTATGAAAGCAATAAAATAGAAATGAAAAAACCCAACACAGAAAATATGTTCAGGAGGATGCCGATCATAAATTGAATTGTTTTACGACCCCACTGGCTTCCCTCGCATGGAATTTCAACGCGTCATACAATTTTATGGCTTTCGTTACACAAGTGCTGTAGCTTTTAGTGACTATGGTGTTTAGGTGTACATAAGTTGGCACGTTTCAATTTCTCTGACCCCTTAAGGCAACACCGTAAAACGTTTGCTCTGCGCTTTGTTTGTTCTTCTTTTTAATGGGGTTCGGGGTGAACCTGGGCCTCAACCAACATGCCCCTCCATCTAGCACGATCTTTTTCTAGCCTTTTCCAATGCCGCACACCCAGTTGGCTGAGGTCCTCTTCCACCTGTGTGCGCCACCTTAGATGCGGCCGTCCTTTATTTCCTCGTCCCTCGGGGTTGGTTTCAAAGACTCTCAGGGCTGGAGCTGTGGTGTCCATTCGCTCTACATGGCCCAGCCATCTTAGGCGTTGAATCCGTAGACGCCTGACTAGGCTTATGTCGCTGTACAGCTCGTAAAGTTCGTGGCTGAATCTTCTCCTCCATCCCCCGTCTGCGTTTAAAGGCCCACAAATCACGCGCAAAATCTTTCCCTCGAACCGACCAAAGGCCTCCTCATCCGCTTTTGATAGTGTCCATGCTTCTGCGTCGTACAACAGGACCGGGATGATAAGGGCCTTATATAGAGTCATCTTTGTCGTTCGGGAGAGGGCTCTATTACTCAATTGTCTCCTGAGCCCATAGAAACAGCGATTGGCAAGAGTGACTCTGCGTTTGATTTCGGAACTGATGTCGTTGTTCCAAGTCACTGCGAAGCCAAGGTAGGCGAAGTCCTTAACTACCTCGAACTTTCATATATCTGCTAATACAAACGTTCTGGCCAAGACGTCGGTGGTGAGCGTCCTTTTTTGATGACAGCATACACGTACTTAGTTTTGCCCTCGTTTACCGCCAAACCAATTTTCGCCGCCTCCATCTCGAATCTCGCAAACGCCTCATTGACATCTCGCTGTGATCTACCTATTATGTCAATATCGTCAGTGTATGCAAGGAGTTGCGAGGATTTGAAATAGATTGTGCCTCTTGTATTGGCCAGTGATTTTTGCACAATCATTTCCAATATGATGTTGAAGAACTCACACGACAGCGCATCGCCCTGCCTAAATCCTTTTTTGACATCAAAACTATGGGTAAGGTGTTCACCGATTCGGATGGAGCCGCGAGCATTCTCCAAAGTCATCCTGCATAGTCTGATGAGTTTAGCAGGTATGTCAAAGGTAGACATAGTAGACATAACGTTGTATAGCTCGTCTCCAATTACGCTGTCGTATGCGGCTTTGAAGTCGACAAATAGGTGGTGAGTGTCGACTTGAAATTCATTGGTTTTTTCCAGGATCTGCCGTAGTGTGAAGATTTGGTCGATGGTGGACTTCCCTGGCCTGAATCCGCACTGATAAGGACCTATCAGCTTATTTACAAAAGGCTTCAGGCGTAGGCGTTCACTCAAAACGACAGAGAAGATTTTGTAGGCGATGTTAAGGAGACTTATTCCTCTGTAGTTGGCGTAATCAGAGGGGTCTCCTTCCTTGTGGATCGGGCATACGATGCTGAGACTCCATTCCTCGGGCATGCCTTCCTCTGACCATATCTTACAGATGAGCTGGTGCATGCTCCTAACCAGGTCATCCCCAGCTGATTTGAAGAGCTCAGCAGACAGTCCATCTGCGCCAGCAGCTTTATTCGACTTGGGCTTCGATTTGGCAATCTTAACTTCGTCGAGGTCAGGGGAACAGAGTTCTCTGCGGTCTTTCTTCGATTAGAAATGGATCATTCTGCCTGACAGCGGTATATTGACTATCATCGCAATTATACAGTCTGCAGAAGTGGTTTTTCCATGTTCTCAGCATCGACTGCGATTCTACTACTAGGTGTCCGTTCTCATCCCTGCAGGCTTCCGTTCTGGCTTTATAACCTTGGCATGTTCGCTTTATCTGTTGATAAAACTTTCGAATGTCTCGCCTGCAGTAACACCTCTCCAAATCCTCAATCGCGCGCTTCTCGTGCTCTTTCTTCTTTCACCTGAGAAGCTTATGCTCTTCCCTTCTTTTTAACTCGTTGAGCTCACGAGCTGCTCTTGTTCTTTTATGCAGCGATGCCTTATATGCATCCTGCTTCGCTGTGTAAATCCTCCTGCACTCGTCATCGAACCAAGTGTTTCTTCGTAGTGGAGCCTTGAAACCCAAGACTTCGGAAGCAGAGCTTTTCAGGGCTTATTTGCAAAGGCTCCACTGCTGTTCTATTGATAGCGTGGAGGATTGAGGTGTATTGGAGAGCTTAAGGGAGACGCGATCGGTAAAAGCACGAGCGGTTTCTGGCGATAGTAGCTTTCCAACGTCATAACCATGTATTCTTACTCTACTCCGCTGCGTTCGTGATATCCGTAGGCGCACCTTGGCTACTACAAAATAGTGGTCCGAGGCGATGTTAGCCCCTCGGAAAGTTCGAACATCAAGAATAGTGGAGGAGTGTCTGACGTCGATCGCGATGTGATCAATCTGGTTGGTAGTCGATTGATCAAAAGACCGCCAGGGGCCTTTGTGTATATCGAGTTGCTGGAAGCGCGTACTGGCTAGAAGGAGATTTCGTACCGTAGCAAGATCAATCAGCCTTTTTACGTTATCGGATGTCGTGTCGTGTAGGCTATGTTTGCCGATGACTCGTTCAAAGATGCTTTCCTTACCCATCTTAGCATTGAAGTCTCCCAGTACAATTTTGATGTCATAGCTGGGACATTGGGCATACTTTCTGTCTATCTGTTCATCTTTGGCGGTGTCATCCTTGTCTTCCGTGGGGCCGTGGACGCAGATCAGGCTGATGTTTAAAAAATTAGCTTTGATGCGGATTGTTATGAGGCGTTCGCTCACATGCCGAAATGACCTTTTGCCTTAGTCCACCTCGAACAACAAATCCGCATCCGAACAATCGTTGTCCTCTCTCCCTATAGCAGTTGCCGTAGTAAATATCGCAGTTTTTCATCCGCTTCATACCCGATCCATTCCATCGCATTTCCTGAATGGCGGTTATGTCCGCTTTATAGCGGTCTAGAGCGTCCGCGTGTTGTTCGGCTGCACGTGGACTGTTTAGGGACCCAACATTCCACGTACAAAGCATAAGGTCATTGTCCTTTTTACGTTTTTTGCTAGGGTCGTCAACATAAATCCGGTCCGTTATATCCGAGGCTTGTGGTTGTTTCGGAGTCTGTGGTTTTTTTACGGTTACCGACTAATCCTGTTTTTTGGCGCAGGAGGCTCGCCATTCGCCCTTCTCCGTCTGCAATTTCCATAGGAAATCTCCAGATGGCACCACGAGGAGGTGGGGATGGGGCTTACTAACAGTGCCGCAAGATGTTCGACTGCAGTGGCTCTTCTCGCTTTTTAGCAGGCCAGCATCCGTCGGATATATGCGCTTTTGTTTACTTAGCAAAAACGTGAATCATAAGGCTGCAGGAGATTGAGTATAAATGAATTGAATTGTCATCCACAATCTAAATACAAACATTTTCCTATAATTTACGGTTCAGTCCAGTGGAAGGGTACGGACATGTGTAATGTGCCTGTAAACGCTATCAGAAGGCATTCACGGAACCAATTTACTCTTTTGCTTTTCTCTTGTTCGACTCTCTTTGTCGAATCCAAATTCCAAACCCAACCCTATAAACGACCAAATAGCTCAACATAATTAAAGCTCCCCTTTGCCGGCTATCACCTCATAGCATATAGCTTGACTGTCAACGAATGCATGTTGTACATCATTACAAAGTGATGCGTGCGTACAAACTTTCGTAGACGACGAAGGCTGTGTGTGAAAACTCCCAAGGTCAGTTGGTGTTCTCTGCCGAATTTTCTTTGACAAAATGCCCCCCCAACCACAACACCTCATCTCGACGATGTGCGATTCTCACTGCCACAACATAAATGCTGTCGACCCATTTCAGTGCTACGTGCTCGTTCGCATGGTGTCGATGGAAGCTCCACAGTATGCCGTGCGCTCAAGTGTTGTACATACACGAGCTGCTTAGTCGTTTTCACTCACGCTGTCTGCTACCAACTCTACTCCACTCGAGTAATCTCTTGCGCTCTACTCCTACTCTTCCGATTCGTAACAAAACGCTGTTGTTGTTCAATGTATACGCTATATGCTGTGCGACTACAACGGACTGAGAAGAGAAGCCAGAAAGAAAGGGAAAACAATTCTAAACACAACCTGCCAGCTGACTGTATACATACGCGCAGTACACGAACACACGCATGTAACTGCTGGAGTATCCCGTGCCTGTGACTATACCATCCACACGTTTTAGAAAATCGCTTTTATTCCGCATTGTACCTCGCTGCAGTAAAGGTGCATGTGCTCCTGTGTCTCTTGCCGTTTTCACCTTTCGTCAAGTCGAAAATCGTATTCTACCCTCGAAACCTAGGACTCGATCGAGGAGAGAACCTCCCGTGTGGAATTAAAAAACATAAAAAGAAAAAAAAACAGTTTCGTATGTGTTTTCAAATTGATTTTTAGTGCTTAACAGTGGTGTTGCCTTATTTCGAGGCCTACTTTCATCTCTTTATACTAAACCGTTTAGTTTGGCGCGTTATCATCTCGATAAGCAACAAGCACGACATGCTAGCGTCTGAACCTAGACCATATTTCAAGTATCCTGCTGATCCTAAGAACGCATCACAGTTCTTCAAGACCGAGCAAAGGTAGTACATAGTATTATTCGAATTTACTTTTTACATTCCTGTAACACATATCACAATGTGGACAATGTGTCCACGGTTGTCTGTTATTAATAGCGCGTCCAATGACATCATGATCGAAAGAACAATTATTAGAAACATGGATTTGCACATCACTTCTCTCGGCTCTTGAACCAGTTGCCTATTCGCGAGCGGCAAGAAGAAAGGAAAAACAAAATAAAAGAAATTCCATTCAGTTGAAGCGGCGGCGGCACCATGTGTGCTCCATGGAACCGCGCACGTTTTTCCAATTACGAGCACGTACCTAGTCTTGTCGAAAACCTAATCTTGCCAAGAGTTCTCTATTCCGTTGTGGGCTGTTGTTGTTTGTTTATCACTATGTTATTGTGAGTTTTTGAGTGATAGGGCGAGTAAGACTGGCATACCTCCCTTTATGTACACACCTTCGAATGATGAGATTAATGAACTGTTTATCGTTTATTTGGTTTTCAGCGAACGGAATGAGGAACTTTGTCGGAACATTATTAACGACTTGAACACCTATGGCCTATCGGTGGTCGATGATTTCCTTGGCATGGAAAAAGGCTTGTGCATCTTGAATGAAGTGCATGGAATGTACGCCGCTGGAGTTTTCCGAGTAAGCTGTTTTTTTTTAGAATCGAACCTTTACGATTGGATTTTACTAAGATTGTAACCTTTTCTTGTTACAGGACGGCCAATTGGTGTCATCGAATCCGATGGCAGGACAGGGAATGCGAACAATACGCGGTGATAAAATAACCTGGGTGACAGGTGTCGAGCCTGGCTGTACAAATGTTGGATACCTCATAAATCAGGTGAGTTCTAATGCGATGCAATAGGTGTTATACAAGTCTACTATAAGTAGTACCAGAACGCACACGAGTATGCGTGAGATCGCGAATAGTTATCGCTTTTGCTAAAAATAAATGTCTGCACTCGTCTAATCGCTTTATCACTCACGTACGCCACTTTTCCCGATATTATATCAAATCTTAACCAAAAACGACAGAGAGATCGAGAAGGAAGTTACCTACAATTCGACTATTCTTCGTCTTCTGTGATTCCAGATTTAGCTTTAGGCCTATGGTGGCGCAAAAATCTGCCGATTTTTGATTTTCTTTAAGCACGAATCAACAGCAATCGATGTCTTTTACAGAAGCTTTCATAATTTCGATAATTCGTCACGTAGCGCGATGCAATTATATGCTTTATCCTCTCCCTACGGGCTTCAAACATTGAACACGAATTGATTGTTTCAAGCACGCCTAAAACGTCGATTACATGACAATAGTCACTTTGCCACCTAGAAAATAGTTTAGACCTTCGGAGGCACTTGTAGCAGTTGTGATATCATCGTATGGATTACAATGCTTTGCGCCTGTGATCAAGTACATATGTATGTGTAATTGCGCAGTTGATTCGTCTTTCACATGACTTTTGTGGAACAATTGGGTTTTTTTGGATGAATTGCAACATGGGATAGTTAGGTTAGGTTAGGTTAATGTGGTAGGCATAAGCCACACGTAGGCCGAAGTCGGCCCATTGTGATACCATCTGGATCAAGTTACCCTGATCCGCTACCTGAGAACCAACCGGTGCTTCTAATGAAGCGATGGAGTTGAGCTATCTTTTGGTTTGCTAGCTCACTTAGATTGTCAAAGAAGGGCGCGCCGAGGTAGATCCTCCTGCGATTCGCAAAAGAGGGACATGAGCAGAGGAGGTGGTGTATTGATTCCTTCTCCTCCTCGTCCATGCAGCCGCGACAGAAGTCATTGGAGGGTAGCCCTAATCTGGCGGCGTGTTTTCCGATGACACAGTGACCTGTAATAACACCCACTAGAGTACTTAAAGTTGCCCTTTTGATTGCAACTAGGTGCCTGGTTCGTCCTAGGCTTAACTTAGGCCAATATTACTCTCATTCCATTGGAGGTTGGTCTCCTCTATGGTTTGAAGTTTTATCATGTGCTTTACCCTACTTATTGGTGTATCTCTATGTACCCGAGGGTAGGTAGGCTGAGTGTGCTTGATCCTAACTTTGCAAATTCGTCGGCCGCGCAGTTTCCTTGAATATCCCTATGCCCGGGAACCCACAGTATTTTAATATTGAACTGTTCAGCCATCTCATCTAGAGATAGGCGACAGGCCAGGGACTTTATCGCAGCTTGGCTGTCCGTGCAAATGATAATATCCTTAGCGGATATTACATTGATCCTGAGCTATGCAAGGGTCTCTGCTATCGCTATTAGTTCTGCCTGATACACACGCAGTGATTTAGGAGTCTGAAAGATAGGTTGAGGTTAAGTTCCTTGGAAAAGACCCCACTACCTACACCCGACTTCTTCTTAGAGCCATCGGTATAGAGGGCGATCGAGTCCTTTGGTATTACTTTTCCTTCAGTCCATTCCTCCCTGGATGTCTTTCCAACTTCGAAGTTCCTAGAGAATACATTCTGCGGGATGATGTAGTCCGTGTCCATGGGTACTTTAAAGTGGTTTAGAATGGTAGTATGGCCTTTTTGAGATGTGGGCCATTTTCTTAAGCTCCTCATCCTTAAGGCCGCGCAGGCAGCAACTTGCTTGCTGAAAAGGATCAAAGGTGGAAGATGTAATAGAATGTTTAGGGCCTCCGTGGGGGTTGATCTGATCGCTCCGCTTATGTATAAGCTGGCCGTTCTTTGTACCTTCCTCAGAAGGCTTCGATTGACTGCCTTGTCCAGAGCAGTCCACCAGACTACAATGCCATACAGGAGGATGGGCCTTATGACTGCTGTGTAGAGCCAGTACATAATGCTTGGTTGGAGACCCCACCTCCTGCCCACTACTTTCTTACAGCTGTAGAGGGCAACAGTTGCTTTCTTGACCCGATCAAGAATGTTGGGTTTCCAATTCAGCCTCCTGTCAAGGACTAGGCCTAGATATTTAGCCTGCTCTTTGATTGTTAGTTGGGCTCCACCCAGCCTCGGTGGGTTGAGGGGCGGAATTTTGGGGGTCCATCTCAGGTTCGTCCCGACGCTGGCGAGATTTGTAAGATTAAGTTTAATGGTTGCAAGGGGTGTTCCCTCACAAGCCGCGATTGATTGTAGCGTCGTTCCCTGTCTGGCGAGTGTGTCGGCTCTTTCATTCCGTGGAATATCGCTGTGTTCTGGTACCCACATAAGTTGTATGTTAAACTGTTCGGCCATCTCGTTAAGAGATAGGCGACAGTCGAGACTAGTTTTTGATGTGTACGTGTACACTCCAACGACCTTAAGGCTGCTTGGCTATCCGTGAGAATGCGGATAGGATAAGACCTCTTTTATTGCTAATAGTTCCGCCTGGAAAACGCTGCAATGGTTTGGTATTTTTAGAGCTTTATTCAACTTAAGTTGTTTGCAGAAGACTCCACTACCCACCCCGTCCTTGGCTTTAGATCCGTCAGTATAAGAGTCTACGCAGTATCTGCGGGGTTGAGTATGGCGGGTCCAGTTTTGTCTGTCCGGGTAAATCGCCATGAAGTTTTTTTCCAAGACCGTGGTGGGTTCTGTGAGGTCCACGTTTACTGCCATGGTTGTCCTGTTGTTCAGGATGGAGGAGTGGCCAGTGACATAGCTCGTCCATTTTGAGTTGGCTTTTAGTCTAATGGCCGTGTGTGTGGCAATTTGCTTGCCGAAAATATTGAGTGGTGTAAGGTCGAGTATCGTGTTAAGCGCAGGCGTTGGGGTGGACCTGAGGGCCCCGGTAATGCACATACACGCCAACGTTTGTACCTTCTCGAGTTGTTTGTGGTATGCTGTCTTGTCCAGTGCAGTCCACCAGACTATCACTCCATACATTAGTATGGGTCTAACGACCGTGATGTTGTTTCCTATGGCTTTCTTGCATGTGTAGAGAGCTATTGTTGCTTTTTTAACTCTTTCGATTGTGTTGCTCTTCCAGGTTAATTTCCTGTCTAGTATAATGCCAAGGAATTTGGCATTGGAGGAATAGTTTAATCTGGTACCAAGCAAAGTGATAGGGCAGTGTTCCGGGATTTTATGCTTTTTGGTGAATAGCACGAGCTCCGTTTTCTGGGGATTCACCCTGAGCCCGTTGCTATGCGCCCATTTGCACAGAAATGAGAATGCCGATTGCATGCGGTCATTCAATGTGGATAGGTATTTACCAGAGATTGAAATGGCAACGTCATCAGCGTTGGCAATAACGTCCAGGCCTTCTTTCTCCAGTCTAAGTAGTAGTTCGTTTATAACTACATTCCGGAGAAGAGGTGAGAGAACTCCTCCTTGCGGGGTTCCCCTGGTAACCACTCTGGTGGTTAGTTGGCTTCCCCATTTTTAGTGAATTCTGCAAGTTAATAATAACTCGCTGATCAGCTCTATCAGAGTTTCTGGCCCTTCTATTATTGCCTTCGGAGTGACGTTGTTAAAGCGCCCTCTATGTCAAGGAAGGCTGTTATAGTGTATTCCTTAAGATGGATTGATCTTTCGATTATCATCACTAGTGTGTGCAAGGCTGTTTCGACAGATCTACCCTTACAGTAGGCGTGCTGTGCCTTAGTTGTGGCGTATGTGTAAGTCAAAGGATATGCAAAGGATGATAGACAAATAGGCCTTAGATCCTTGGGGAAAGTGTGAGAATTCCTGCCGGCCTTGGGGATGAAAAGCACCTTTACGCACTTCCACTTTTCTGGAATGGGACTCCAAGCTAGGCATCCTTTAAAGATAATCTCTAGCCATGGTATAGTCCATTCCACAGTTTGTGTGAGTTCGATAGGGGAAATTCCATACGGACCTGGCGATTTGTAGGGCTTGAAGCTTTTTCATTTTCTCTCTGGAGATGATATGATCGTATTTTCCCACTGTCGCGAAGGAGAGGTGGGTCGACAACTAACTCTTCTTCTTCTTCTTAGTGGGCGCTACAGTTCGGGGTGAACCTGGGCCTCAACCAACATGCCCCTCCATCTAGCACGATCTTTCGCTAGCCTTTTCCATTGCCGCACACCCAGTTGGCTGAGGTCCCCTTTCACCTGTGTGCGCCATCTTAAGGGCGGCCGTCCTCTGCTTCTTCGTCCCTCGGGGTTGGATTCAAAGACTCTCCAGGCTGGAGCTGTGGTGTCCATTCGCTCTACATGGCTCAGCCATCTTAGGCGTTGAATCCGTAGACGCCTGACTAGGCTCATGTCGCTGTACAGCCTGTAAAGTTCGTGGTTGAATATTCTCCTCCATCCCGCGTCTGCGTTTATAGGCCCAAAAATCACGCGCAAAATCTTTCTCTCGAACCGACCAAGGGCCTCCTCATCCGCTTTTGATAGTGTCCATGCTTCTGCGTCGTACAACAGGACCGGGATGATAAGGGTCTTATATAGAGTCATCTTTGTCGTTCGGGAGAGGGCTCTATTACTCAATTGCCTCCTGAGCCCAATGAAACAGCGATTGGCGAGAGCGACTCTGCGTTGGATTTCGGAACTGATGTCCTTGTTCCAAGTTACTGCGAAGCCAAGGTAGGCGAAGTCCTTAACTACCTCGAACTTACATATATCTGCTAATACAAACGTTCTTGCCAAGACGTCGGTGGTGAGCGTCCTTTATTGATGAAAGCGTATATTTAGTTTTGCCCTCGTTTACCGCCAGACCAACTTTCGCCGCCTCGATCTCAATACTCGCAAACGTCATCTCGCTGTGGTCTACCTTTTATGTCAATATCGTCGCCGTATGCAAGGAGTTGCGAGGATTTGAAATAGATTGTGCCTCTTGTATTGGCCAGTGATTTTTGCACAATCATTTCCAATATGATGTTGAAGAACTCACACGACAGCACATCGCCCTGCCTAAATCCTTTTTTGACATCAAAACTATCGGTAAGGTGTTCACCGATTCGGATGGAGCAGCGAGCATTCTCCAAAGTCATCCTGCATAGTCTGACGAGTTTAGCAGGTATGTCAAAGGTAGACATAGCGTTGTATAGCTCGTTTTTGATTACGCTGTCGTATGCGGCTTTGAAGTCGACAAATAGGTGGTGAGTGTCGACTTGAAATTCATTGGTTTTTTCTAGGATCTGCCGTAGTGAAGATCTGGTCGATGGTGGACTTCCCTGGCCTGAATCCGCACTGATAAGGCCTTATTTACAAAAGGCTTCAGGCGTTCACACAAAACGGCAGAGAAGATTTTGTAGGTGATGTTAAGGAGACTTATTCCTCTATAGTTGGCGCAATCAGAGGGGTCTCCTTTCTTGTGGATCGGGCATACGATGCTGAGACTCCATTCCTCGGGCATGCTTTCCTATAACCATATCTTACGGATGAGCTGGTGCACGTTCCCAACCAGGTCATTCCCAGCTGCCTTTAAGAGCTCAGCAGACAGTCCGTCTGCGCCAGCAGCTTTATTCGACTTGAGCTTCGATATGGCAATCTTAACTTCGTCGAGGTCAGGGGGACAGAATTCTCTGCGGTCTCCGTCGATTAGAAATGGATCATTCTGCCTGACAGCGGAATATTGACTATCTCGCCGTTATACAGTCTGCAGAAGTGGTTTTTCCATATTCTCAGCATCGACTGCGATTCTACTACTAGGTGTCCGTTCTCATCCCTGCAGGCTTCCGTTCTGGCTTTATAGCCTTGGCATGTTCGCTTTATCTGTTGATAAAACTTTCGAATGTCACGCCTGCAGTAACACCTCTCCAAATCCTTAATCGCGCGCTTCTCGTGCTCTTTCTTCTTTCTTCTAAGAATCTTATGCTCCTCCCTTCTTTTTAACTCGTAGAGCTCACGAGCTGCTCTTGTTCTTTTACGCGCCGAGGCCTTATATGCATCCTGCTTCGCTGTGTAAATGCTCCTGCACTCGTCATCGAACCAGGTGTTTCTTCGTGGTGGAGCCTTGAAACCCAAAACTTCGGATGCAGATCTTTTCTGGGCTTGTTTGCAAAGGCTCCACTGCTGTTCTATTAATAGCGTGGAGGATTGAGGTGTATTGGAGAGCTTAAGGGAGACGCGATCGGTAAAAGCACGAGCGGTTTCTGGCGATAGTAGCTTTCCGACGTCATAACTTTGTATTCTTACTCTGATATTCGCAAGCGCATCTTGGCTACAACAAGATAGTTGTCCGAGTCGATGTTAGCCCCTCGGAAAGTTCGAACATCAAGAATAGTGGAGGCGCACTCTGGGAAGGTATTTTTTTATCATATTCGACTGTTCTTGATTTCTCTTCGCTTGAAATAGGCTTACTGCACGGACTCAGTCGTGAATAATTAATCTTATGATGAATCATCATAGTCTTGCCATGGCACTACCCAACCTTAAGCATACACCGACAGGCGAATAGCGCTGTAAACAATATTTCATGTTAAGCATTCCGTCTGTTTGTTTTCCCCCCCCCCAAAAATGATAGAGGACAGGACAGATTTAAAATTCATTCATTCCTCATCGTTTCTATTTCTGTGTTTTCTATTTTCAACGTCCAAGGAGTCGTCGGCATAGTCGTATTGGAATGAATTGCAAACTATGTGTTGCATATGGTTTTCAATTAGGCTATATGTAGGCTACACCTCCCACGATTTGGATGTGGACACATGCCAACGCACATGTTGTAAAGCAGTGCAAAATACTAGTTCGGCGCGGCTCAACTGATCTCTTTTGCGAACGTGAAATTGCAATGTCTACAATGCAGCATGGCAAATTTCCCAGGCAATTTATCATTCACAATGCAAATAGCAAGTCCTTCCGTCTGCCGTGGGTTGGTAGACATCAATCGGAAAAGAAAAAAAGAGAAACATCCAGGTGTGTTTGCGCGACACGGGGTGAGTGCGGCCAGGTAATGCTGACTATGAGTGTTACGTGTAACACCTGTCGATTCTTATATCCTGACCTACATGCATATGTATATCCTTTTGTAGTGTAAAGGATATTTTGTTGTACAGCTTATATCTGAAAACATCTGGCCAACTGGGGAAGGTCTGTCTTGTACTTGGATACTATTCATGCTTACAACGTTGTTTTTTTTATAGAAACCAATTACTCATCAATCGTTTGTTATTTATTTCAGATCGACGCTGTAATAACCCGCGCCAACACAATGAGAAACAATGGAAAACTGGGCAATTATTCCATACGGGAACGAACAAAGGTATGACTTAATCGGCAAGCAAGTATTTAGCTGATATTTTACAAATGTTTTCTTTTTTTTCAATCTTTCAGGCCATGGTTGCATGTTATCCGGGCTCTGGTGCACATTACGTTATGCACGTCGACAATCCAAATAAAGACGGTCGCGTGATAACTGCCATATATTATCTCAACGTGAACTGGGACACTGCGCGAAGTGGTGGCGTCCTAAGGTATACATTCAATGCAATCAAGTAATCTAGCCGAAGTATGTCTTAAACACGTCCGATTTCTATTTACAGAATATTCCCAGAACACGGTGGATCGGTGGCTGAAATCGAGCCCAAGTTCGACAGATTGATATTCTTCTGGTCGGACAAACGTAATCCACATGAAGTACAACCCGCCCATAGAACACGTTATGCCATCACCGTATGGTATTTCGATGCCGAGGAACGTGAAGCCGCCCTCAGTCGTTGCAAGCAATACAAGAATAAACTAAATACGAGTAGCGCTACCAATTCAACGGGCAATCCCACATTGGCATCCAACTCGGCGACGTCAAATTCAAATCCAAATACAAATTCTAGTGATATTTGTACGTAACAAACAATTTCGTAAATATGCCATCGTACCTACTACACCTACTAATAGTTCTTTATATATATAGATATATGTACACATACACATACGCTCGTACATTTATTGTATATTTAATTTAGTTATAATTTAAATTCATTTCGAGCCCCTTTTTACCATAAAAGCGGCTCGCCCAAGAGTCCGACTGTTCATATAACACCCGACTATGTAGAATCGATTTTTTCCCTACAAATGACTGACCTAACGTCTCGTCGCTGTGTCGTGTGGTGGTAGTTCACTGCAAGGAAATACAGTCGACTCTCGATATTTTGAAACCCAAGTGACCAAAGAAAAATAGCAAAAGTTCAAATAAACAAGAGGAAGGAAGGAACAATTCAAGTAAACGAGAGATGGCTTAAAGTTCGTGACTTATTACTTCAAACGTGTTCATCTTGAAAAGAAGTCAGTCATTTTCTGTTGACTGAGCGACTTCTGTCTATCCTTGTCCAGTGAATTTTCGATCGTGGTGAGAGAGCTGAGAAGAAATCGTCACTTGTGTCATTTCTAAGGGCGTAGGAGCGTAGGGTTGTAAGAGAGCTCCTTGCCTCGCTCAATGTGACCGAAATCGGTGGTTGTTCTTCTTCGTTTTCTACCTCGTCTTCATCCAAAGAGGTCATATCCAACAATTCAGCATTAGTTAGCGCACCGTGGACACCGATGTCATCGTCAACTTGAGTATAATCCTCAAATGTAAACTCTCCATAGTTAGGTAAAAGTCCCCATCCTAAGTCAGAATTTGTAATTATTGGCGGTTCTGATAACTGGTCTTCGTTTTCGGTTTTCCTAAACCCGCACTTTCTGAAGCAGTTGTAAATAGTGGTTGGGTTGACATTTCTCCAGGCCTTATCAATCATGACCTCACCTTTTTCAATGCTATCCAACACAAGAGAAACAATTTCTCTACGGTAGAGGGTTTTAACATTTTGTATTATGCCTTGGTCTAATGGTTGTAAGCTTGATGTCGTGTTAGCTGGAAACAAAATTAATTTTACGTGGTCTAATGGTGGTGAATTATTATGCACGGTGCAGTCGTCCAAAAACAGTAAGATTTTTCGTTTTTCCCTTTTTCATGTCACTGTTAACCGAGGTCGACCATTCATTAAATAACTCTGTCGTCATCCACGATTTTTTGTTTGACCTATAAGTTGTGGGCAGCGATTTTACTCCTTTAAAACAGCGGAGTTTTGCGAATTTCCCTATAATGTGTGGTTTCAATGTTTAAGAGCCATCTAAGCCATCCATATTGCAAGCTAAAAGGACAGTTATTTTATCCTTGCTGAGTTTCCCCCCATGACATTTTTCGTCTTTGAACGTCAGATTGCGGTCAGGAAGACATTTCTTCTTTTTCTTAGTGGGCGCTACAGTTCGGGGTGAACCTGGGCCTCAACCAACATGCCCCTCCATCTAGCACGATCTTTCGCTAGCCTTTTCCATTGCCGCACACCCAGTTGGCTGAGGTCCCCTTCCACCTGTGTGCGCCATCTTAAGGGCGGCCGTCCTCTGCTTCTTCGTCCCTCGGGGTTGGATTCAAAGACTCTCCGGGCTGGAGCTGTGGTGTCCATTCGCTCTACATGGCCCAGCCATCTTAGGCGTTGAATCCGTAGACGCCTGACTAGGCTCATGTCGCTGTACAGCTCGTAAAGTTCGTGGTAGAATCTTCTCCTCCATCCCGCGTCTGCGTTTATAGGCCCAAAAATCACGCGCAAAATCTTTCTCTCGAACCGACCAAGGGCCTCCTCATCCGCTTTTGATAGTGTCCATGCTTCTGCATCGTACAACAGGACCGAGATGATAAGGGTCTTATATAGAGTCAACTTTGTCGTTCGGGAGAGGGCTCTATTACTCAGTTGCCTCCTGAGCCCAAAGAAACAGCGATTGGCAAGAGTGATTCTGTGTTTGATTTCGGAACTGATGTCGTTGTTCCAGGTCACTGCGGAGCCAAGGTAGACGAAGTCCTTAACTACCTCGAACTTATATCTGCCTATACAAACGTTCTGGCCGAGACGTCGGCTTATATTAGTTTTGTCGTCGTTTACCGCCAAACCAATTTTCGCCGCCTCCATCTCAATACTCGCAAACGCCTCATTGACCTCTCGCTGTGATCTACCTATTATGTCAATATCGTCGACGTATGCAAGGAGTTGCGAGGATTTGAAATAGATTGTGCCTCTTGTATTGGCCAGTGATTTTTGCACAAAGTAGTGTGAAGATTTGGTCGATGGTGGACTTCCCTGGCCTGAATCCGCACTGATAAGGACCTATCAGCTTATTTACAAAAGGCTTCAGGCGTTCACACAAAACGGCAGTGAAGATTTTGTAGGCGATGTCAAGGAGACTTATTCCTCTATAGTTGGCGCAATCAGAGGGGTCTCCTTTCTTGTGGATCGGGCATACGATGCTGAGACTCCATTCCTCAGGCATGCTTTCCTCTAACCATATCTTACGGAGCAGCTGGTCCAGCTGCCTTGAAGAGCTCATCAGACAGTCCGTCTGCGCCAGCAGCTTTATTCGACTTGAGCTTCGATATGGCAATCTTAACTTCGTCGTGGTCAGGGGGACAGAATTCTCTGCGGTCTCCGTCGATTAGAAATGGATCATTTAGAGGACATTTATAAAAAAAAAAAAAAAACCTGTTTCGTCTGTGTTGAGAATGTTTCTTGGTTCATATTCATTCAACAGTTGGGTTAAGTCGTTAATTCATTTGGCACAAACGGAAATAACCACGCTGGTGCTCTCCGCAGTTTTTTTTTTTAAACGTAATGGCGTGTCGGTTCTTGAAATTTGAGGGCCACCCCTCACTTGCTGCAAATCCTTTAACTCGAAGAGACTGCGCAAAAGACTTGGCTTTTGCCTTCAACATGAAACCGCCAATGGGAACGTTTTGTCCTCTACACTGACGAATCCCTTCCAGCAAGCATTCCTCAAGACGGGCAAATTCGCCCTGCCGTGATCTTTTCCTACTCGGAGCTAAGTTTTGTACTTCTAGTGACGGAATCTTTATTTTTTAGAATCATGGACAATGTCGATGGTAAATTTTCAAACTGTTTGGCAACATCTTTTTTTAATTGTCCATCCTCCACAGCTTGAATCACACGCTTTTTTGCATTTATGGGAGAAGACAC
This sequence comes from Eumerus sabulonum, assembly GCA_951905685.1. Classification (NCBI taxonomy): domain Eukaryota; kingdom Metazoa; phylum Arthropoda; class Insecta; order Diptera; family Syrphidae; genus Eumerus; species Eumerus sabulonum. The sequence continues at coordinate 18,381,318 of OX645060.1, forward strand.
TTGTTTTTTCTTGAACTCATTTTACTTTAAAATTCACAAATTAAAAACTTTAACGCAACCTACTTCAACGTTTGAAAGAGAACTAGACTGCGAATCTACGAATCTCTGAACATGTATGTAAGCATATGACAGTGACAGATCGATTCGTGAAAAACGCTTCAAATTATAGAAGGAAATCCTGGGGTGGAATCGGCTAAGGTGATTTGTGACAAGTGACAGTCACATTCTCGGTTTCGGTATCGTGTAAGGTGATAGTCACTGTGATTGTCACATTTTTGTGACAGTTTTCTGGTGAGAGCTATTTAGCTATCACTTTCCTATGTTCTGTGCGTTTGATATGGCTTTGTTTGTGCTTTTGTGTGTTTTATAAAATATGTACATATGTTTCCGTGCTTGGAACCATTTTTAAGCGAAGATGAAGAGCTCAATGAGACATTGATGGAAGTTAGAGTTCTGAGGAAGAATTTGAGAAATCGGTTTCCTTTCCCTCTACGCCGGCAAAATGTATAATTGGCCAATAAATGAATTGAATGCAATAATAGCATTTCTAATATGTACATTATTATGATTACTTTTCCCAGTATTTGTGCAAAACAATCGGTGACAACGGCCCTGATTTTAATTTCAAAATTTCTTTTTAACTATCTAACAGCTGTCTTAAGGTAGCCCTACACGGCGAACATGTTCGCCGATTTTGTTCGTGAATTTGCTGCGAATGTCGCCGAGTAAACATAAATAAATAACCATAAGCGCAACCACTTGTGCTTATTTATCGTACATGTTTACCCTCTGAAGAATCAGCACGAAATGAATGTTCTCCAAATGTGTTCGCCGTGTAGAGAGTAACGCAAACGAACGGATTCGGTGAACATGTTTGCCGTTTAGGGCTACCTTTATCTATCAGTAATTCCGAAAAAGCAAGTGTTGCTCCTTTTCTAAACTTTTTTTTGTGATAATCTTACCCGATACCAACAGATGATGATAGTCACATATGACTGTCACCAAAGTGACTATTACCTATCACCTTAGTCGATTCCAGCCCTGATTTCAAATTGTTGAATGTCGGCGGGTAAGATACTAAATTGTATTCCTTCAGTGTGTATTTCTTCAACTTCAAATTACCGAGGGGACCAATTTCTATTGATTTTATTCAAATTATCGAGAATTTTGCAAGGGTCCGGCAAAATATCCAAAATTTACGAGGGATTCAAACTACCGAGTGTCAAATTATCGAGAGTCGACTGTAGTATCTCTGTTTTCACTCTTACAGTACTACGTATAGCATAGTGTCTATCCTCTAGTTTATATGTCCTTAGAATAAGAACAACACACATTTGACCAACCACATCGATTAAACAATGTTACAATGACTATGACTATTACAATATTATTTGCTTAAATTGAGTTGCAAGTAAATTTCATTTGTTATTGTTATTGTTGACTATGTGCTGTATAGTAAGCAAGCAACAAAGAAAAAACAGATATAATCTAGCATTAAGAATTCATTGTTACTCTGTGCAACTACTTGTAGCAGTTGCGTGCAATTCATTATTATTATTTTTTAGTTTTAAAAACCATTTCTCTTGCGCTAAGAGAAAGCGAAACGCTTTAGGCGTTAGACTAAGCATTTGTATTATATGTATTATTACATACGAGGATATACATATGTATATGAATTAGAAATGGAAAAGATATGAAAAGAAAAGATGAAGAAGAAAAACGAGAGAAATCAAAGCAAATAAAATAATTTATTATTGAACCTAGTTCATGGTGTTTCTCTTTATACTTTAGTTTTCAGACTGAACAGGCGGGAGGGGGCGAGCAAACAGAGCAAAGAAGTTGATCGCGTTTAACATGGCAAACGCCAGCTTCGATCTCTGTCCCTGCTCAATCCAAGTAGGCACACAGCCTCCGTGTGGGCCAATCCGATCAAAAATTAAGGCGTAAAATCCTTCAATGTCCCGAAGGTAGCGAAAGTTTCTGGTCGTTTGTAAAAAACGTAAAAAACTCAACTGAGTCGTCTATACCGACGCTCATCCACAATGACATCCCAGTTGTCACCCCCTTAGACAAAGATAACCTACTTGCTGCCCATATCGCAACCAGTTCTCAGCTGCCAGCCTGTACTTTGTCTCCGCCTGTACTAGAGTGCGTCAATTCCACCATGGGACTAATCCACTTCCGCACTTGTACAGTCGCAAGGGTTCTTAAAGACCTCGACATACACAAATCCGCTGGTCCAGATGGTATTGCCCCAATAGTTCTGAAGAGGTGTTCTTCTACGCTGGCAAAACCACTGCGTAAGCTTTTTCACCTTTCCTACACCTCTGAGCCCTTTCCGAGTAAGTGGAAAACAGCATTTGTCCAGCCTATATTCAAAAAAGGCGAATCATCTTCTCCCTCCAACTACCGACCCATTGCACTAACGTCCCTTCTTTCCAAGGTCATGGAAACGCTGATTAACCGTCAGCTTATAAAATATCTTGAATCACGGAAACTCCTCAATGACCGCCAATACGGTTTCCGCAGCAACAGATCCACTGGTGATTTGATGGCATGTCTCGCCGAAAAGTGGAATCACTCGCTTCACCAAGCAAGTGAAAGCAAAATTGTTGCACTGGATATTTCGAAAGCATTTGACAGGGTTTGGCATGAAGCCCTTTTGTCGAAAATGCGTGCTTTTGGGATCGATGAGTCTCTTCTTCAATGGATTTGAAGCTACCTTTCGAATCGTTCAATTCAAGTTGTTTTGGACGGATTCAAGTCTGATACTCACTTTGTAAATGCTGGTGTTCCCCAGGGCTCCGTTTTGTCTCCGACACTCTTTCTTATTTTTATAATTGATCTCTTGTCTGTTACTTCTAATCCAATTCACTCCTTCGCTGACGACAGTACCCTCAGCTTCTCATATTCGTTCACCAGTTTACGACCCTGCACTTCGGAAGTAGATAGTGAGCGACGACAGTGTATGTTGAGCTCATTAAATTCCGATATCGACAGCTTCATCCAATGGGGTAAAAACAATAGAGTGGAATTTAATGCTTCCAAAACACAATGCTGTCTCCTGTCGTTAAAGCGTATAAATAACCCGCAGCCATTATCCATGAATGGCACTTGCATCTCAGAAACTGAAAAGCTTTCCATCCTGGGTATGAGTGTTGCTCACAATCTTAATTGGAGCGACCATATATTCAGTGTCGCCAAGAATGCTGCGAAATGCCTAGGATTCTTATACAGATGCAAGAAATATTTCTCACCCTTAGATCTGGCCACATTCTATAAGGCGTTCATCCACCCCAAATTAGAGTTTAACGCTCATGTCTGGTCCGGTGCTTCCAAGACCTCACTGCACTTACTAGACAAAATACAAAAACGAGCCATAAAACTGATAGGTGACTCCAGCATTACCAAAATATTAGACTCGCTGGAACACCGCAGGAATGTTACCTGCCTCTCCCTGTTTTATCGTTACTACCACCAAAAATGCTCTGATGATACAGACAGTTGCATTCCGCCCCTTCAACATTTCTCCCGCAATACACGTCTCTCTAGGAATGCTCACCAATATACTCTGAAGCCCGCTTTCGGACGTACTGGAACGAATCTGGAACTCCCTGCCGGATTCGGTTTTCCCCCCTCAATTCAACATGCAAGCATTTAAGATCAATGTCCATCGGCTTCTCCTCTATTCCTCTTCCTCTCTACCTTCTGCCCGCACTGTGTCGCCGACATAATAAGGTTATTAGACCTTGAGTGCGCGCAAATTTAAAAAAAAAAATTAAATATAATCTGGGCTGGAATCGGCTAAGGTGACAGTCATATGTGACTATCATCATCTTTTGGTATCGGGTAAGATTATCACAAAAAAAAGTTTAGAAAAGGAGCAACACTTGCTTTTTCGGAATTACTGATAGATAAAGGTAGCCCTAAACGGCGAACATGTTCGCCGAATCCGTTCGTTTGCGTTACTCTCTACACGGCGAACACATTTGGAGAACATTCATTTCGTGCTGATTCTTCAGAGGGTAAACATGTACGATAAATAAGCACAAGTGGTTGCGCTTATGGTTATTTATTTATGTTTACTCGGCGACATTCACAGCAAATTCACGAACAAAATCGGCGAACATGTTCGCCGTGTAGGGCTACCTTAAGACAGCTGTTAGATAGTTAAAAAGAAATTTTGAAATTAAAATCAGAGCCGTTGTCACCGATTTTATGTATTGTTACGAAATATTCAATCCCCCACCAAATAGGGTTCGCACCACTGGATTGCGATCAACTACATTTGTCCTTTTCATCCGAATTAAAAACACACACACTTTCCTTGTTTCACCACAGATCAATTATCTGTGCAGCTTTACCACTTTTTTTTATTATCCAATACTATCCACTGTAAACTTTATTACACAAACAAACCTTTATTGGGAGCTTTTATTTTCACACTGACTTGTCACACGCTGTTCAATACCACAAACTGAATACATGTCGAGGGCGAGTATTCGCGCTTATATAGCTCTCGGTGCATCTTCTCGAATGTTCGCCGTCGGAAGTTCCCCTTCGGAAATCTCTAGAATGTTCTGACATTCGGCATTACGCCGTTGGAAGTTTCGATCATTCCAATTTCCCCTTCATCAGAGCTTTCGAACTTCGACAGCGAAATTCGAACTTAACCGTCGGTTTGTATCTCCGCAACACTGCCCTCCTCCTAAACTTGTTCGTCCTCGAACAAGCGATTGGATCCTTCTCCGTAATATGGCGCTAACCTCTCTACGTGGATAATTTTATACTTCGCCCGTCTGTTTCCCGTCTGCTGTATTCGGTACACCACGTCGTTAAGTTTCTTGATGACCTCATATGGTCCATCCCAGGCTGATTGCACCCTGTACATTGTCGAGTATGGTGGATTCATTTCGGGGGTTGTTGATTCTGATCAGGCGAATCACGTGTCGATGCAGTGATAGCAGTAGTGTGAGCGAGAATAGCTGGCATCTTATGCATCGGTTGGAGTATTGACGTTTGCACTCCTACCGGCGTGGGGTCAGCTGTTATTGTTGTGGCAGGGGCGACAGGAGCTGGGCCGATTGTAGTGCTTGTCATTTGATGCCATGAACCCGAAGGACATGTGTCAGGCTCAGGTCCACATTCACTGTGCTAGTGCTGCCATTAGCAATACGGCACTGCAACCTTTGCAGATATATTGTGCCTGCTAGCCGATTTAGCCGAGTAGCCTCTCCACTTCTATAATGAAGTTGAGAATGCTTCTCGTAGGAGCCAGGGTGAGTCATAACTTCACTGAGAAGCATACGCTTCCTAAGATGGCAGAGAGCAGCACACTCACACAATATGTGTTCTGCCGTCTCCTTGTCCTCAAGACAGAGCCGACACTCAGTTCCAGACGAGAGGCTAATTTTGTTTAAATGATATCTCAGACCGCAGTGTCCCGTTAGATGGCTGACTAGTCTTCTGATATCCCCTCTATTGAGTTTGAGTATGTCAATAGGGTGCTTGTTCAGGGATCGTATAAGTCGTTTAGATTGACGGAGTCCCCGAATGCTGTACCAAAAGGACAGGTGTTGCAATTTTCCCACTTGTCTAAGAAGTAATTTATCTTGGACCTGGGAATGCCGCAGAATGGTTCCGGACCTATATATTTGTCGCTGGAACCTTTCCTGGCAAGTTGGTCGGCAATTTCATTGCCCTTGATACTTTTATGTCCTGGCACCCACCAAAGTTGAACATTGTTTCTTTTGGCGAGGTCTTGTAGGGCGTCATGGCATTCTTTGACGGTTTTTGAGTTCGTGCTGTACGAACCCAGCGCTTTAAGAGCTGCTTGGCTATCAGAGAGTATGTTGATGGTTACTCTCTGAAGCCAGTCTCGAGATTTAGATTGACGCATGTTAGGACGGCATGCAGCTCTGCTTGGAAGATGATGGTGCCTATTCCCAGGGTCTTCGAGATCTTGCGATTTGGTCCAAAGATGCCGGCGCCAACGCCGAAAGCCATCATGGAGCCATCCGTGTACCACCTAAGGCCTTTGACATTTAGCAGGGGATCACTGTTTTCCCATGCTGAGCGGTTTGGGATCAGTATCTCAAATCTCTTGTCAAAGGTGAAGGTGTGTGGAAATGCGACCGAGACTGTAGTAATCATATCCAGCTCGGGAAGGTGTTGTAATATGGACATGTGGCCTGCGGGTCTACATGGCATATTTGTTCCCGAGCAGCGAATTCTGATTGCACTGCGTAATGCCACCTTTTTGATTAAAAGGTGCAGTGGAGTGAGTCCAATGAGTGCTTCTTGGGCTGCCATGGGGCAGGTTGGCATAGCGCCTGTGATGCCGAGAAACGCTAGTCTCTGAAGGCGTTGAAGCTTAACAATTGTAGTTTTTTGCTCAACCTTTGCTATCGACCCGTAGGTGACGATAGGTCTTACTATCGCGGTATATAGCAAGTTGACTACCTTAGGTCTAGGTCCCCAGGCTTTACCGTAGGTGCGTCGACAGGCCCACATGGCCTTAGTCGCTTTCATGAGTTTATTTCTCATATTGGAGTTCCAGTTGAGTCTGCGGTCTAAGCGCGTGCCATTTAGTAAGATTGAGCAGGGTTGTACCTTTCTCCTCTTTGCAAATGGGACTAAGATTGTCTTATTTGGATTAATAGATAAACCCTCTCTGCCACACCAGTAAGTTGGAGCGCAAGCTGCATGCGCTCACAGGCAGTGATCTCGCACTTGCCCGTAACAATGACTACTAGGTCATCAGCATATCCGATGACCTCGTAGCCCCGAGTGGTTAGCTTGCGTAGTAGATCATCGATGACTATCGACCAAAGCAGTGGTGAGAAGAATCCCCCTTGTGGGCATCCTCTAACCGCCGATACTGTCACTGAGACATCGCCCTAATCCAGTGATTAGTGGATAGTGCAGTGGTGATCGAAACATAGCCAGTATAATCGAAGGCTCCCTCTATATCGAGGAAGGCGCAGATTGCGATCTCCTCGGTAGATCGCTCTTTGCGATATGCATACTGGTTGGGATGCAGAGGTATCTGATTTTCCAGGGTACCTCTAATATGGAGCTCTATCAGTTTCTCCATTGTTTTTAGAAAAAACGAAGTCAAACTGATAGGGCGATGGGATTTAGGTTGCTCGCTTGGTTTCCCAATCTTGGGGATGAAGACAAGATTGACCTCTCTCCAAGTCCGGGGTATGTATCCCAGGTTGAAGCAAGACCTAAAAAGAACTATCAGTGATGGCACAATTGTATTCAAGCCTTTCTGTAAGATCGCAGGAAAGACACCGTCTTTGCCTGGAGCCTTGTAGGGTTTGAATGAACCAATTGCCCATTTGATCCTGTCAGGGCTGAAGAGTCTACCAGAGAGGCTATTTGTTCTACTGTCGATGTTATCTATGACGTTAATTTGATCGTCAGAGGACATCGAGTAAGGAGTAGAGCCAGGGAAGTGCACCTCGAGCAAAGTCTCCAGGGTTTCCCTGCGATTGACGGTAAAGGTGCTGTCTGATTTGCGAAGCAGCCCGAGCCCATTTGTGTGCTCTCGAGATAGTGCTTTGTGGAGTCGGGCCGCAGTCGGAAGCGAGTCTATGTTCTCGCAATGTTTCCTCCAAGACGTTCTCTTGGATTTCCTCAATTCGAGGTTGTATTTAGTTAGAGCAGATCTATAATCAATCCAACTATTATACCGTTTAGCTCTGTTAAACAGCGATCTCACCTGCTTCCTAAGGTACTCAAGCTGAGTATTCCACCAGGGCACACAACGTTTTTGTGTAGTTGTCCTGGGTGTACAGCTGTCTCTGAAGGATGAGATGAGTGCTGCATTGAGCTGGTAAGCCGCTTCGTCGATATCGTCTGTCGATTCAATCGACTTAAGAAGCATATCCTCCTTAGCGGCGAGTTGAGCTTGGAATCGAGCCCAATTCGTTCGTTTGGGCTGATATCCGGGCTCAGCCTCATTAACCTCACCGGAGATGTTGAATCTGATATAGCAGATATAGCAGGTGATCAGACAGTGAGGCTTCATTGGAGACATGCCAGCCCCCAAACACATTTGAGATAAATGGGCTAGAGATGGTGAAGTCAAGCACCTCTTCTCTTACCGCATTTATAAATGTGGGCTTGTTGCCTCTATTGGCAACGATGAGTTCTTTAATGATTAAAAATTCAAGGAGTGACTCACCTCGTTTGTTAGTATTGCTGCTGCCCCATTCCATATGGTGCGCGTTGGCGTCGCATCCAATTACCAGGTGGTGCTTTTTCTGGTTGCAATACCTAACCAGATCCTAGACTTCAGTGGGAGGGATTTGTTGGCCGTCTCCAGGAAAGTAAGCGGTTGCGCATACAACCTCCCTTACTCCTCCATCGGTGGGGACTTCCACAATGACGGCTGCGAGGTCTTACTTACTTACTTAGGTGGCGCTACAGTCCGTGGTGAACCTGGGCCTCAACCAACAAGCGTCTCCAGCCGGCACGGTCTTTGGCCAGCTGTTTCCAGTGCCGCACGCCCAGTTGGTTGAGGTCCCTTTCCACCTGCGTGCACCACCGCTGAGGCGGCCGTCCTCTGCCGCGCCTTCCTTCCGGAGTGGATTCGAAGACTTTTCGGGTCGGAGCTGTATCTTCCATGCGCTCTACATGGCCTAGCCACCTTAGACGCTGTATCCGTAGACGTCGTACCAGGCCGATGTCGCTGTACAACCCGTACAGTTCTTCGTTATATCTTCTCCTCCATACACCGTTTGAACAAACGGGACCGTAGATAGTGCGCAGAATTTTCCTCTCGAGACGACCAAGGGCATCTTCATCCGCTTTTGTTAAGGTCCAAGCCTCTGCGCCGTAAAGGAGGACTGGGATGATCAAGGTCTTATATAGTGTCACCTTGGTTTTCCGAGAGAGGGCTCTACTTCTCAATTGCCTCTTGAGCCCAAAGAAACAGCGGTTGGCAAGAGTGATTCTGCGTTTTATCTCAGCGCTGGTGTTGTTGTCGCTGGTAATCAGTGAGCCAAGGTAGACGAATTCCTTGACCACTTCAAAGTTATATCCGCCCATGGTGACGTTCTGGCCAATACGTCGGTGTTGTCCGTCTCTTTTAGATGAGAGCAGATATTTGGTTTTACCCTCATTAACCTTGAGACCCATCTTAGCCGCTTCTACCTCAATGCTCACAAAAGCCTCATTGACGTCTTGCTGTTTTCGTCCAATTACGTCAATATCGTCGGCGTACGCAAGCAATTGCGTGGACTTGAAATAGATCAATTTCAATTTTCAATTCAATTCAATTTTCAATTTTATTTAGACATAGTACAAATAAGACTTAGTCTTTTATAGTACATAAAAATAGCGAGCAGATTATACATGTGCATAAATAAATAAATAAAAAATAAAACAAAACAAAAACGTAATTTAAACATTAGGTATTAAACGTAGATACTTAAAAGAAACTAATAAGAAAAAAGTATTTGTTGCTGATAAATAATTATTGTTTATGTATATATGCTATTTAAAGTGTTCTAGAATTGCGTTTTTAAACTTCGTGGGTCCAATTATTTGTTTAATAGTCGTTGGAAGGGAGTTCCATAGCCTGGTGACATATACGAAGAAGAGACGCGAAGAGTTCAGATAGTTAAAAGATGGCATTATAATATTAAATGTTCTGGAGGACTGAGCAAATTGCAGTTTTTCATGTAGATACTCGGGGGATCTGTTGTTAATGATCTTGTGCATAAATATGAGACATCTAATATCCAAAAACTGTTGAAACGTACAACCAAGAATCTGTTTGTGATAGTGTGAGATGTGTTCAAATCGACGCAGCCCATACACATACCTTACCATGTCATTAAAAGCAACAAGCAACTTGTGATGCGAATTGAAGTCGAGCTTGCAGTAAACAACTGAGGCATAATTAATTAAGGGTAGAAATAATGTTTTTATTAATTTAATCTTTGTGTCAACTGGAGTAAAGCTTGATGACAACCAAAGTTTACGCAGCCCAGCATAAATTCGCCCAATAACATAATTTGTATGGTCGGCGGCGGAGAGAGAGCGGTTTAACTTAAAGCCGAGATTGGTAACAACATCCACAAATTGAAGCTGCTTATCATTTAAGAGTACAGTCGGTAATTTATTGGTATCATAAGGTTTCTTAGATATAAGAACACTTTGGGATTTGCTAGCATTCAATCTGAGTCCATTACACAGTGACCAGTTGTATATTGCCGACAGGTCTTCATTTATTCTCACAAATAGATCCTCAATGAGTCCAATTGGTCGGGACAAGTATACCTGAGCGTCGTCAGCGTAGAGATGTATGTTCACGTGGGAACATACTCTAGGTAGGTCATTAATAAAGATGCAAAATAGTATTGGCCCCAGTATTGATCCCTGCGGCACTCCTGAAACCAGGCTTCTAAATTGCGATGATTTCCCATTACTAAATAGCTACTTATCAATCCCACCGATCTTTCGCTAAATCCAAAGTACAGTCTAAGTTTATGACTTAGAACCTTGTGATCCACGCTGTCAAAGGCCTTAGAGAAATCAAGTAAGCAAAGCACCGTTATATAGTCTTGATCATATGTAGCCCTTATATCGTCAAGAATTTTAATCATAGCTGTCGAACAGCTATGATGTGCTCGAAAACCGGACTGAACAGGGGATAGCAAACAGTGCTGATTTAAGTGGGCGGATATTTGAAGCGCAAGAATTTTCTCGAAAACCTTTGACAAACATGGTAAAATACTTACTGGGCGAAAGTCGGTTGCCGTAGATGGTTGAGGTTTTTTCGGGACCGGGATGACTTTAGCCAACTTCCAACTATCAGGGAAGGAAGAGCTCATAATGCCGAAATTGATGATATGCGTTAGAGAACTTAAGATGTGTGGTAATATCATCTTCACAAAGCGAATAGATATACCATCCTCACCTATAGCATTGGAATTTATGGAGCGAATAGTATTTACTACATCAATTTCTGAGACGGTTTTAAAGTCGAAGGCAACTCTATTAAAAGATAGCTGACTATCCGGAGTAAAGCTCGGATTATTGCCAGGATTTGAAAGAAATGCTTCGTTCAGATCATCTACATTTGTATTAATTATAGTAGCGGCTTTTTTCCCAACACCAATGGTGCGTAGATTGCTCCATAGCTTCTTAGAGGTTTGGTCAGTGCTCAGCTTCGACAGAAAATATCTTTTTTTTGCTCTTCGCGTAACGAATGTTGAGTAGTTACGAGCTCGACAGAAGATCTCCCAATTCAGAGTTGACGGTCTAAGCTTCCATCTGGCATACAATTTGTTACGAGCTTTCATGGCGCTATGAACCTCAGCTGTAAACCACGGGCAACTCGTGTTTCTAATTGCAACAGTTTTTAATGGAACGTGCCTATTAAAGAGGTCCACCAACAGGGTTTGCATATGGTCTACTTTTTCATTGATATTTGAAGTGTAGTAGCAATCACGCCATGAAAGAAGGCTAGCATCTAATTGCAAGATTTCATTGTCTACAGAGGAAAAATCTCTGAATTGGAAAGATGATGGTTTAGGAGAACGGGACAAGTCAATATTGTATGTACAAAATAATAAATCGTGGTCGGATAAGCCAACTAAGGATAGCTGATCCTGGAGTAAAACATTTGACCGATTTGATACCAAGACGACGTCAAGCAGACTTGGAGGAGCATTTGGAGCGAATCGGGTAGCATAGGAATTAACCACCGATAGCCCAGCCGCACCTACAAAATCTAAGAGTCGACGTGCTCCGCTGTCATTTTTAAGAAGATCGGTGTTAAGATCGCCACAGATAATAATATCGTCATAAAGAGCAGTGAATTCAAGAATTGCCGAGAACATAGGCTCAGGAGAGTGACGTCGGTTTGGGTTATACGCGACACCTATTAGACATTTCGAGTTCCTGTCACCCACTTCAAGCAAAAGATATTCTATAACACTATCTTTTGATTTCACCAACATTTTATACTTAAGAAAAGAGCTACAGTACACCGCAATCCCTCCGCCTTTGGTGTCAGTCACCCTATCATTACGAATCAGTTTATAACCCGGAATGTCAAATAAATCGGAGTCTTGATCTGCGGCCAGCCAAGTCTCAGTAATACAAATAATATCAACTCCGGAGTCATTAAAAATATATTTTAAATAGTCTAATTTAGCCAGATTTAAACTTCGAGCATTAAGGTAGCATATTTTGAAACCCTGACGTGCGGAAGATAAAATATTAATGACTGATCGCACCGCCACTTCAGTAGTGTCACCAGTTGAGTTTGAATTATCAATTCTCACCATGCCAATAACAACAAACTATACAATTCAGATAAGCGACAACAGCAAATACGTTTAAATTTAAATAAGCAACAACAACAAATACGTGAAAAGGAAATAAGCAAGAGCGATAGAAAGGAAAAACATAAAAGTGAAAGTAAAAAAGAAATACAGATTTTCTGAAAATTAAATAAATAAACAATCCAATAAATACGTAACACATTGATTGTTGCTCCAGTCCTGGTCAGTGTAAAAAATTGTAGAATTGTGAAGTCCAGTTCTTAAGAGAGTTTCGTGGTGGAAACTATTTTTGTCTCAGTGTCATCCTTACTCTTCTTCACGTAGACCAATCCATTGCGCGTTCTTGCAGAGAACAATAAACCCTCTCTGCGCAACTGAAGTGCATGTCTTAAAATAGAGCTATTCTCTTGCGTTAAACTTTCGTTGATATATATGCGTGAGTTTGATGTACGGTCAACAGGCAACTGAGGTATGTTTTCCAGCTGGTGTAGTGACAAGCCTTTGTTTGCTCGAAATGCAGCTAGTAGTGCACTCTGCTCTGTGTGCGATGAGAGTCTAACAAGTAGCGGGCTGTGACCATTAGTGGATTTGGTGTTAAGACGAAATGCATCAAAGTGGGGGGAAATCTGGTGACGTAATTTTACTGCGATTTTTTTCACCACTTCAATAGGATCTTCATTGGGTGTCCGAGGAATGCCTCGAACGACCACATCACGCAGCCGCTCTTTACGTTGTATGTCCGCGAGCTCCTCTCTCAGCTTTCGATTTTCAGCTTGAAGGTCTGATAAATTGCTCTCAAATTGTTGTACTTTCGTTTCAAGAGAAGCAATGGCATCGCTTATTTTTTTGTTGAAATTGCATTCAAATTCAGAAAGTAACGATTTAAATTTTTTCACCAAACTGGATTCGAGATCGCGGAGTTGGTCGGATAAAGATGATCTTTTATCTAGAGACGACGTTTTAACTACCGGCGATTTATCTAGAGTTAATGCCGAGGTAGATATAGATTTCTCTTTGAGCACTTGTTGCCGTGTGGTAGCCATGATTACAAACAAAAGAATAACAGGGACAAAGAAGGAATTTTCTTTTCAATTTTTTATAAATGTGTCGCGATGGTTAATCACAGCGAGGGTACAATGCTAATTGGACTCACAAACTTGACTTGAGAACGTTGATTTCCGGTATTATATTTAACGATCTGGTTAAAAAAATACTTTAACAATTAGGAGCGAACTTTAAACACGTCTATTCACTTGACATTCTGACAATCGGTCTCTTGTGTTGGGCCGATTGTCAGAATGTCAAGTGAATAGACGTGTTGGCCAGTGACTCTTGCACAATCTTTTCAAGCACGATGTTGAAAAAGTTGCACGACAGCGCGTCGCCCTGCCTAAATCCTTTTTTAACATCAAAGGTCTCGGTATGCTCATTACCGACCTTAATGGAGCAACGAGAATTCTCCATTGTCATCCTGCACAGTCGGACGAGTTTGACAGGGATGTTAAAACTAGACATGGCTTTGTACAGCTCGTCTCTATATACGCTGTCATACGCGGCCTTGAAATCGACGAAGAGGTGGTGAGTGTCGATTTGGTATTCCTGGGTCTTCTCCAAGATCTGCCGTAGCGTAAATATTTGGTCTATTGTGGATTTACCTGGCCTGAAACCACACTGATAAGAGCCGATCAGGTTATCCACAAACGGTTTCAGGCGTTCACACAATACGGCAGAGAAGATCTTATATGCGATGTTAAGGAGACTTATTCCCCTATAGTTGGCGCAGTTATAGGGGTCTCCTTTCTTATGGACCGGGCAAACGATGCTGAGATTCCATTCGTCGGGCATGCTTTCCTCCGACCATACCTTGCAGATGAGATGGTGCATGCACCTTACCAGCTCATCTCCAGCCGCCTTAAAAAGCTCAGCAGACAGGCCGTCTGCGCCAGCGGCTTTATTAGACTTAAGTCTTGATATCGCTATTTTGACTTCGTCTAGGTCGGGTGGACCGAATTCTGTTACTTCGTGGTCCATTGCGAATGGCTCGTTCTGCCTGACAGCGGTATCTTGTCTATCATCGCCGTTATACAGTCTGCAGAAGTGGTCTTTCCAAATCCTCAGCATCGACTGCGACTCTACTACCAGTTCTCCATTTTCATCCCTGCAGGCCGCCATTCTGGCTTTGTAGCCATGGCATGTTCGTTTTACCTTGTTGTAAAATTTACGGGCGTCATTCCTGCGGAAGCATCTCTCCATCTCCTCGATCTCACGCTTTCCGTGCTCTCTCTTCTTTCTTCTGAAAAGCGTGTGTTCCTCTCTTCTCTTCTGCTCATAGATTTCGCGAGCAGCTCTCGTCTTTCGTTGCAGCACGGCCTTATATGCCTCTTGTTTTGCTGCATGGGCTTGTTCGCATTGTTCATCGAACCAGGGGTTTCTAGGTGGTGGCTGTTTGAAACCCAGCACCTCTGAGGCAGCATCTCTGACGGCGCTCTGGCAATGAGCCCATTCCTGCTCTATTGTTTGTGCTGCTCTGGGCGGATTTTGAGAGAGCTTTGAGGAGACACGATCGGCAAAGATTCTGGTAGTCTCTTGCGATTGTAGCTTTCCAACGTCAAACTTACGTTGTCCTACTCGACTCCTAAGCATTCTTGATATCCTCATTCGTACCTTGGCTACAACAAGGTAGTGGTCCGAGTCGATGTTGGCCCCTCGGAAGGTTCGTACGTCGAGAATACAGGAGGAGTGTCTGGCGTCGATCGCAATATGATCAATCTGGTTGGTGGTCGATTGATCACAAGACCGCCAGGTACCCTTGTGGATGTTGAGATGGGGGAATCGCGTGCTTGCTACAAGGAGGTTACGCCCCGCTAGGAAATCGATTAGCCTTAATCCGTTGTCGGATGTGGTGTTATGGAGGCTATGCTTTCCTATGATCGACTCAAATATGTCCTCCTTGCCCAGTTTTGCATTAAAATCTCCTAGGACTATTTTTGTGTCGTAGCTGGGACATTGGGCATATGTTCTGTCTAGGAGATCGTAGAATTCTTCTTTGAGTCGATCGTCCTTTTCTTCCGTTGGGGCGTGAGCGCATATTAAGCTAATGTTTCCAAATTTAGCTTTGATGCGGATTGTTATGAGGCGTTCGCTTACATCTCGGAAGCTTAAGACTTTTTGTCGGAGTCTTCCTCTAATAACGAATCCGCACCCGAATAGGCGCTGTTTATTCTCCTTGTAGCAGTTCCCGTAGTAGATGTCGCAGTTTTTCATCCGTTTTTTGCCTGGTCCATCCCATCGCACTTCTTGGAGTGCGGTTATATCTGCTTTATAGCAGTTGAGGGTTTGCTCCAATTGATCGCCTGCACCCGGTCTGTTAAGGGACCTCACATTCCAGATGCAGACTCTCAAGTCCGTTAGTCGTTTGCAGGGGTCGTCAGCTTTGTATCCGTCCGTATCCGAGGCTTGTTGTCGTTTCGGAACAAGTGGGTTTTTACGTGATAGGGATGTTACCCCTAAGCACAACCCCCAACCTGGAGGGCCAGGTTCCTCTTTCCCCAGGAACAAGGGTTGGGTCGCTGCACACATTGGTTCACTACCTGGCGGGTGCCAGGGTAGCTATCCAGGGGGGCCACGCGGAGGCTGTGTGTCAACTTGGATTGAACAGGGACAGAGATCGAAGCTGGCGTTTGCCATGTTAAACGCGATCAACTTCTTTGCTCTGTTTGCTCGCTCCCTCCCTCCCGGCTGCGAGGTCCCTTGTGATGAATTCTGGAATGGGGAGAAAATTTAGATTAGTGCCGATCACACATGCGGCCCTAGGAGGAGAACCTCCTGTGGCGTAAATAAGTTTACGCGACCTGTTTGCAGGCCCATAATCTTACCTTTATGGACTCATGCTTCTTGGATTAGCCCAATGCTGATCCTGTCGCGGTACAGTCGCCGGCTAAAGGTGTCCGAGGCACCTTTGGCATGGTGCAGGTTGCCTTGCAGCACACGCAGCCCACCCATTATTTGCGACGGTAGGCCGGATCCTTCGTTCTGTAAGGCTTGTTGTTTCCTCGCCTGAAGTTTCCGGCCCGATGGGAGTGATCCCCTGATCTACTTCCCATCGATGATTCCCCTTGTTTAGTCATCACATCTGGGCGTGTCTACTACAGCAATAGCAATGCTGTAGGTCTTTCTACTACAGTAGTAGGTGCAACCACCATACTACTGGTTGTAGGTTTTCCTATTGCGGCGGTAGGTGCACCCACCATACTGCTGGTTGTAGGTTTTCCTACAGCGATTGGTACTACATCCATGGATGTTTTCACCTGGTTTTTGATAGTCATCTTTATGATTTTAAATCTGTAAACCGCTTGGCACTTAAGTTCTATTAGTCGAGCCAGGGACTTGTCACTGACTGCCAGAACTAAGTGCAGGAGGTTTTTCTCCTTATTTGACGTGCTCTGCATGACTCTCCAATTCTGTGCGTGTAAGCCGTCATTTTGAGAATCCAGCGTCGCCAACACCTTCGTGATGGGTAAGCCGGTGCTTTGTGGGAAGTAGCCCCGTACGATATGTGGCTTCGGGAAAGCTTCCTCTTCCACAAGCATAATATCAAGTCCACTCTTGTCCTTGATGGCCGTAAAATTGGTTTTCATCCGATCGGCCGTAGCTGGGTTTTCACACAAAAAGTATAACCACCCTTAAGCGAGGTTTGGGTGCCTTACCCAACAGCTCGATGGAGGTGTCGACTACAGCCTCCTGAACGGCTGCCATCTGCGCTGTTGTAAGGGGGTTCGTTCCCAAGTCCTTGGGGACGATGCCGAGTCGGATCCTCCCAGCTACACTACTGTAGCTCTTTTTATCGACCTGGTTGTTGCCGATTTTGTTGCGTTTAGCAGCCTAGTTTGGTGGAGTATTGTCTGCGGAACGATCACGTTTCAGTTCCGGACCTTTGGTTGCAGAGGTAGATTTAAGCAGCTTTAAAACGTCGCTGCTCCGACGATTTGAGTTTGACGAAGCCACTTGGTGGTACAGGCTTTTCCTCTACCTACCTGACGGTTTTGTTCTTTGTTACACTTGGGAGTTTATCTGAGAGCATACTCACAGAATCCCCGCCAAGTGTAGTGTCGGAATCGGAAAGTGAAGACACGTCTCCTGCTTTCCGTTCGGCTGCAATGTCGGCGAAAGGTGCCGCCATCACTTCCGATGTTTAAGCCGCTGAGGACTATCAAGCCCTAGCCGGCGATGACGTTAGAGAATCATTTTGTTAATGGTTCCCACGAACTCACGGGCAAGAACGGCCACCTGCAGCGGAGCTCGAGACCCTTTATTTAAATCGGAGGTCGCCCGGTATCCGAAGTTCGCATACTAACAGCTAAGCACCCTCTTAGCCATGCATCCGTCGGCGTATGCTGTTCCACCTTGGAGTTAGGGGAGTGAGGGAGTGATGGGTACAAGGAAGCGGAGAGGTGGGGAGGGGTTCGTAATTGCTTCTTAGCTTCGGGTTTCTCTAGAGATTGACTCTCGAGAGTCCTTACCTGTACTGAGCCTCCGTACCACGACAAGGTGAGCAATTGTCACGGAGGCCCGATATTATATAGCAATGAAACATGTATGCAGCATGGCTTGCCATCAGAGTTCGTCAAGGCTGGCGGCGATGTTCTGGTAGGGAGCATGCACCAGATCATCTGCAGAATTTGGGAAGATGAGAGCATGCCCGACGACTGGAATACCAGCTCTATATGCCCCATCCACAAAAAAGGCGATCCTACCTCTTGCAAGAACTATAGAAGTATATCCCTGCTCAATGTCGTATACAAGATTCTGTCCAGCGTATTGTGTGAACGTCTAAAGCCATTTTGCACCGCACTAATCGGCAGCTACCAGTGCGGCTTCCGGCCCGGCAAATCGACTATAGACCAAATTTTCACACTTCGACAAATCCTGAAAAAGACCAACGAGTTTCGAATCGATACACACCATCTTTTCATCGATTTCAAAGCCGCATACGACAGCATTCATCGTGAAGAACTGTTTGGTGCGATGGCCGAATTCGGGATCCCGGTAAAACTGATCCAGTTGTGTCGCGCCACGCTAAAAAACACGCGATGCACCGTGCAATTCGGTTCTAGGACCTCGGAACCATTCGAAACATGCACCGGATTTCGGCAAGGAGATGCGCTGTCATGTGACTTTTTCAACCTGGTGCTGGAGCAGATAGTGCGACGGGCAGGCGTCAACAGGGAAGGCACTATCTTCTACAAGTCCGTCCAGCTGCTAGGATACGCGGATGATATCGATATCATCGCGTGTTCTCGCCGTGGCATTGTAGAAGCATTCACGGCGATTGAAGGACAGGCGAAACGAGTTGGTCTTAAGGTCAATGAGGACAAAACGAAGTACATGCTGTCAAGCAAAAACCAATCCGTCGCTCACCACCTGGGACAAAACATAACAATTGACAGCTACAATTTCGAGGTAGTTAAGGAGTTTGTCTACCTCGGGGCAAACGTAAATTCCACAAATGACACCACAGTGGAAAGACCAAAGTCATGCTTTACAAAACGCTCATACTGCCAGTCTTGCTGTACGGAGCCGAAAGCTGGACGATAAGCAGGACAGCGGAGCTGATTTTGGGTTCATTCGGAAGAAAAATTCTGCGCCGGATATTTGGTCCTGTCTATGAGGAAGGTGAATGGAGAAGAAGACACAACCGCGAACTCTACGAGCGGTACAAAGATGTGGATGTAGTCCGGAAGGTAAAGATCCGTCGACTACACTGGCTCGGCCCCATCGAGCGCATGGACACCAATGCTCCAGCTAAGAGGGTCTACGACTCCGAGCCTCCTGGTTCGAGAAGAAGAGGAAGACCGAACCTCCGGTATAAAGACCAAGTAATCGCGGATGTAAGACATCTTGGTCTTGATAACTGGAAGCAGCGTGCACGGGCACGTCAAGGATGGAAGGCAGCTATAGCTCAGACTCAGATCCTCCATGGATCGCTGGCCTGATAAGTAAGTAAGTAAGTAACGTGTGCTGTGTGGCTTGAGGCACCATCCTGTTGAAACCACATGTCGTCCAAGTCCATATCTTCCGATTCGGGCCAAAAATAATCAGCAATCATGGCGCGATAACGCTGGCTATTCCCATGGCCCAATAACGAACCGCACCAAACAGTTATTTTTTGTAGATGAAGTGGTGATTCATGAAGCAAAGGTGGATTTTCATCATCTTGGCGCATCTTCTCCAGAGACTAATCGGAGATCGTACGTCGCTTCAAATGGTTCATCGGCTTAAATTCTTAAGTAAGCTTGATCTTGTATTGGTGTAAACCAAGATCCTTACGCAAAATACGCGTTAATGTGGTCTGAGCGATGCCCAATTCTTAAGAACCCCAGCGGCAATGACAGTTCGATGATTAGTGAAAGGGCGCGTTCACAAATTGAATTCAAAGTTGTTAATTCCCTGTTGGAAAACCCTTTATAGATCCATAGTTAAGGAACAATGAAAGGAAATAGCTCTTCTTCGGATTGACCAGGTTAAGTAATATTTTCGGTGTTATGATGGCTTCAAAAATCAAAATTTGTCAAATAAGTAAAGTCCAATCAGAGCAAACGAGAATGTTCCACCAGAACCTAAGAAAACAGATCCATACCAGTCTTGTCGCTACAATTTATTCAATTCCGTCAGAAAGCATTTCAATTGACAGCTTACTCCCGACAACCCGTGTTTTTTACAATAAGCCATCCTGCACACTAATCGTGCCCTCACGGTCCGAATCCTCCTGCTTGTCCTCCGAACTATCGGCCTTCTCGTACGCATAGTCACCTAGTCCTTCCCGGGGTAATTCGCACCATTGTTTCAGCTTTTCTGCACTTATCACAGCGTTGTATTTACGTTGAGTGCGCTGCATGCCGGAAATATCACTCCTCTGAGCTGGAGGTCACGGCCATCGTCAATAGTCTCGAGCGATTTCGTGTCTACCTTCTGGGTAAGCAGTTTTAGGTAGTCACGGACTGCGAAGCTATTGTGGCCACCAAGAACAAACGGCATTTGATTCGTCGCATTGGAAGATGGTGGCTCAAACTACAGGAGTTCTCCTTCGAAACCAGGAAGAAACGCGCTGTACGTTGATGCGCTTAGCCGACGACAAGTCAAAGAAGATAAAGAGATGGAGGAGGCGTCGCTTATTGTATTAAACACTCACATCGCTGATGAGGAATGGCTTGCTTTAATGCAATGGCAAGACATGAAGTTGCGGGAGATCGTGAAAGAACTTCAGTCACCTGTGACAACCAGCCGACGGAAGTTATTCGAAAGAGATTCCAAGCTAAGGGGACTTAAGCTGTTCCGTCTGGTAGATGGCTATGAGAGGTGGGTGGTGCCATATGCAGTACGCTGGCGGATCTTAAAACTGTGTCATGATGACGTGGGGCACATGGCGGAGGAGAAAACGCTGGTTCGGAAGAAAGACCAAGTAATCGCGGATGTAAGACATCTTGGTCTTGACAACTGGAAGCAGCGTGCCCGGAACCGTCAAGGATGGAAGGCAGCTATAGCTCAGGCTCAGATCCTCCATGGATCGCTGGCCTGATGAGTAAGTAAGTAAGTAATGAAACATGTTGGATACATTCGTTCAATATTTATTGATGTTAAATGTTATGTATATGTATTCATGCTTCATATTATATGTATGTGTACATTTATAAATACTTTGCTTATTCAAATGAAAACAATAATGACCATTATGCTGTAGTAATCATAACACGATACAATACTTTTCAACATTGTAGTAACCAGTGCAAGTATAATATGCTTATTCTACTTCTATAAATGTCCTTCACATGAGTATGCATATACAGATACATGTTCTACCACTACCTCTACCGAAAATCAAACAGCAGCAACGAAAAGAAAATCAACACTCTTTTCTTATCTTGTATTTCGCACTCTAAGCAATTGGAACTTGTATTTTCTTCCACGATACAAATATACATTAAAACGTTTGCCTTTGAACAAATGTACACATTGCCAGATACAATACACGTTTCTATAGTATGTTTGCGGATACACTTGCTGAATATGCGGATATTACATATGTAAGTATTGTGTGATTATTTAATTGCTCTTTTGTAAAAAAATATAATTGTAAGTGTCAACAATGGTAGTAATAACTTGTTTTACTCTTTTGTCTATTTCATACTTCTATCTGTTGCTACACTTTCGTCACATTTATGTTCACCTTTGCTGCCTTCTTTTCGTTGGATTCTGTTTACATAGGTTTCGTTTGTTGCATTTTTAGTTTTGTTTTACCTTCGGTTCGTTTTTTTTTTAATTGTGCTTAAAGTTTTTTTTTTCTATTCTTTTTATCATTTCCATTTTCTATTTGAACTTTTGCTTGTGAGTGTTATTTGTTTTTACTAGGCCCGAATTTATGCTTTGTTCTTTCTGCATGTCTCTAGCTAAATAAAGGTACATCATCGAAAACAACATTAAATGCACGCGTCAAGTTCAAAGATTAAGGACATGGATTATTGGAGGACACTATAAAACAACGATGGAGGTGTGATACTATACAAATTTATCAGATATTTTTGCCGTTCTTTTTACCAGTCTAAGAAACGATATGTAATGAAAATGTGTACAATATCTGACATTGCAGTTGGTTTGGATTTCAGTACAAATATCTAATCATAAAAAAAAAAAAACGGGCCAACTGCGAGTCGGACTCGCGCACGAAGGGTTCCGTACCATTGTCTGTAAAAACGGCAATCATGTCTGTTGTATGTATGGGAGCCCCACTTAAATATTTATTTTATTCTGTGTTTAGTAATTGCTGTTATAGCGGCAACAGAAATACATCATCTGTGAAAATTTCAACTGTCTAGCTATCACGGTTCATGAGATACAGCCAGGTGACAGACGGACAGCGGAGTCTTAGTAACAGCGTCCCGTTTTACTCTTTGGGTACGGAACCCTTAAAAGGGACATACTCAGATATACAATTTACAGGAATATCTCGAGACTCTAGATTTGTATCATAATCGTCAACTTGTGCTAGTTTCTATGTCTGTCCTTCGCATGTGCATTAGAGGTCTAGGGTTAATCTAACGATTGGAGTAAATGGGATACTTGGTAATTAGCAGTAAATAACAAGACATCCGTGGTGTCCCACAAGGTTCTAAATTAGGCCCAATATTGTTCATCTGTATACTGTTTTACGGCGATGAAAGATCTAATACCGCTGTTAGGCGGAGTGATCCATTCGCAACAGAATTCCATCCACCCGACCTAGATGAAATTAAGCTGGTAATTTGGAAGCTTAAAATTAATAAAGCCGCGGACGCAGACGGCCTGTCTGCCGAGCTAGTTAAAGTGGCTGGAGGTGAGCTGGTAGGGCGCATATACCAGCTCATTTGTAAAATAACGAAACTCAGCATCGCTTGCCTTGAAAGGAGACCCCTATAACTGCGCCGACTGCAGGGGAATAAGTCTACTTAACATCACACCTAGTAATAGAATGGTTGGAATAACCACTTCTGCAGACTGTATAACAGCGATAACAGCCATCATATCGCCTTCAGGCAGAATAATCCATTTTTTAACGACGAAGATCGCAGAGAATTCCGTCTCCTTGACCTCGACGAAGCTGAGATTGCCATGTCGAAACTCAAGTCGAATAAAGCTGCTGGCGCAGATGGACTGTCTGCTGAGCTCTTCATAGCGGCTGGAGGTGAGCTGGTTAGGAGCATGTACCGGCTCATCTGTAAGATATGGTCAGAGGAAAGCATGCCCGAGGAATGGTGTCTCAGCATTGTTTGCCGATCCACAAAAAAGGAGACCCCTTGGACTGCGCCAACTATAGAGGAATAAGTCTCCTTAATGTCGCATACAAGATATTCGCTGCCGTTTTGTGTGAACGCCTGAAGCCATCCGTAAACAAGCTGATAGGTCCTTATCAGTGTGGCTTCAGGCCAGGGAAGTCCACATTCGATCAAATCTTCACACTACGGCAGATCCTGGAGAAAACCAATGAATTTCAAGTCGACACGCACCATCTATTCGTCGACTTCAAGGCGGCATACGACAGCGTAATTAGAGACGAGCTATACAACGCTAAGTCTACCTTTGACATACCTGCTAAACTCGTCAGACTATGCAGGATGACTTTGGAGAATGCTCGCTGCTCCGCCCGAATCGGTGAACACCTTACCGATAGTTTTGATGTCAAAAAAGGATTTAGGCAGGGCGATGCGCTGTCGTGTTATTTCTTTAACATCATATTGGAAATGATTGTGCAAAAATCACTGGCCAATACAAGAGGCACAATCTATTTCAAATCCTCGCAACTCCTTGCATACGCCGACGATATTGACATAATAGGTAGATCACAGCGAGATGTCAATGAGGCGTTTGCGAGTATTGAGATGGAGGCGGCGAAAATTGGTTTGGCGGTAAACGAGGGCAAAACTAAATATATGTATGCTGTCATCAAAAAAGGACGCTCACCACCGACGTCTTGGCCAGAACGTTTGTATAGGCAGATATAAGTTCGAGGTAGTTAAGGACTTCGTCTACCTTGGCTCCACAGTGACCTGGAATAACGACACCAGTTCCGAAATCAAACGCAGAATCACTCTTGCCAATCGCTGTTTCTTTGGGCTCAGGAGGCAACTGAGTAATAGAGCCCTCTTCCGAACGACAAAGTTGACTCTATATAAGACCCTTATCAACCCAGTCCTGTTGTACGGCGCAGAAGTATGGACACTCTCAAATGCGGATGAGGAGGCCCTTGGTCGGTTCGAGAGAGAGATTTTGCGCGTGATTTTCGGACCTATAAACGCAAACGGGGGTGGAGGAAAAGATTCAACCACGAACTTTAGGGGCTGTACAGCGACATGAGCCTAGTCAGGCGTCTACGGATTCAACGCCTAAGATGGCTGGGCCATGTAGAGCGAATGGACACCACAGCTCCAGCCCGGAGAGTCTTTGAATCCAACCCCGAGGGACGAAGAAGCAGAGGACGGCCGCACTTAAGATGGCGCACACAGGTGGAAGGAGACCTCAGCCAACTGGGTGTGCGGCAATGGAAAAGGCTAGCAAAAAATCGTGCTAGATGGAGGGGCATGTTGGTTGAGGCCCAGGTTCACCCCGAACTGTAGCGCCCACTAAGAAGAAGAAATCTAAGAAAATCCTGGAAAACTTCTCGAAACGAAATATTAATTTTACAATTTGGCATGTCCAGTAAAAATCGTTTGAAACATTTCAAGGAAATATGGGACACAAAATCCCATTTTTCATACATATATATCGTTATTTGTTATCTTACTGAAGGATCACTAAACCACCTTTTTTTAGAGAATCCCGTCACAAGAAAAATAGATTACCACTCCTTAAAATTGTAATAGTGTATTAAGGGGTTAGGTGGGTTTGAAAATTTCAAAAAATCGATTTTTTTGTTTAAAATATTCTCCTAAAATTTCAAATCGATTCGAGTAAAATTCTAAGAGATAGACTCTTCGGAAGTTCCGCCCATCAGGCCACGTCATCGCAGCGCTTCGCAAGAATACGGAAGCAGCTGCATGGCTATTGTTGGTCGGCCTTTCCCACTTTCCTTTACAATTCAATGGCAACTCTATTTAGTTGCCCTGGATATTGTCGCAGCACCAGTTACCTTGCTTTATGGTGCCGGAATCGATGATTCTATGTAAGTTAAAAAAAAAATAGATTTCCATGTTCTTTCGATTTAAAATTTTGAACGCGCTTATCTCAAAACTCAATGTTTTAAGTCGGTGGACACTATTTCTCGAAAAGTTATGAAGCGATTTTGTCCAAATTATGCACACATAATTGAAATAATATTATCAAGTTATTGAACGAAGGATTTTTTTGTTTTTTTTATTACAGCTAATGTTTTCGAGCCAATACATGGCGAACATTTGACCAAAAAAGTGTTTTTTTTTTTGTCAAAGTCTGTCAAAAATTGAAATATTAATTTTATTCGTTTTCCTTCGTCCAGTAACGAGATTTATCCATGTATGTACTAACGAAATGTTTTTGCCTTTTGGTCTTAGATGAACCAATATTGAGTTATGCTGCAAGTTATACGGAGTTATGCGGCAAGAGCATTTTTAGGGTTCCGTACCCAAAGGTAAAACGGAACCCTATTACTAAGACTTCGCTGTCAGTCCGTCCGTCCGTCTGTCACCAGACTGTATCTCATGAACCGTGATAGTTAGAGAGTTGAATGATGATGTATTTCTGTTGTCGCTACCACGACAAATACTAAACACATTTAAGGGGGGCTCCCATACAAC
Source organism: Eumerus sabulonum (assembly GCA_951905685.1). Taxonomy (NCBI): domain Eukaryota; kingdom Metazoa; phylum Arthropoda; class Insecta; order Diptera; family Syrphidae; genus Eumerus; species Eumerus sabulonum. The sequence goes on from OX645060.1 coordinate 18,406,924, forward strand.
AGACATGATTTTCATCCAAAAAATCCCCTTGGTCTCCATACTGAACTAAGGTTAGTCGACAATATCCCACAACCAGTAGCAAACTTCCCAGTTTTGATCTCTTTTGTGTTTTTGATGAATTAGTCCTAGCTGCAAACCTTTTTCCCATATTTCCCATTATTGTTATTCACCTTTGCACATCGTTGCTGTCAAGTAGGATAATTGATTTGAATTCAATGGACACTTTGATGATCAACTATCTCATCATGGAGATTTTTGATTATCAAAGAAATAAGCCTATAACCTGCCTGCAACCAAGATCTGTCATCATTCAAAAAATGTGATTTAATGTGATGACTGGTGAGGTAACATACATAGTCTCTTTCATATTTATGTATATACGAGTAAGCAGCAGATTACGCCATGGAATTCTTCGTCCTCTTGCTGGGCCTAGTGAAACACTTAAATTATGTCTGTTATTATCTTTTTCTGTTCTTATTCTTCTTTGTTCTTCAGTTTCTTCGTTTATTCTTCTTTGATTTCTTTGTCTATTTTTTTCTCTTCTAATTCTTCTCTGTTATTCAGTTTCTTCCTGTCTTCTTTCAATTATCTTCTGTCTTTTGTTCTGAATTTGTTCTTCTGTTCTATTCGCATATCATGACTGAGAGAGTATGAGAGAGACTGTGTGTGTGTGTGTGAGAGAGAGAGAGAGAGAGAGTATCAGCACATGTGCTTTTTGCTACAAACTCTAGCTTTAGATTGTACCGTTCTAGGTTAAGCGGCCTACACACACGCTACGGATCGAATGGATCTGTTTGAACTCATTTCGCCACATACTTGTGGATCAGTATACGTTCTTCATTTCACGCTGTTCGCCGTCGAGTTAGGATGGATCGCGGAGAAAATATAATTTTGTTGTGTGGTGTTTATTTGTGTGGAAAAAGAAAAGAATGGATAATGAAAAAGAAACGTTCACTGTGGATGCAGGAGTGGTTTCTGATCCTAATAACTTATTCATATATAGATACATGCATTCACAAATATGTGAATTAGGTTCTCATAATTCTATTGCCTACTGCCTGCGAGTGTTTATTTTATGATTCGATGTTCACAGTTTTAAAACATACATTTGTGTACATATGAATTATAAATACAATCATAAACATATAAACAGACTGCATAGATGCACTCTAACAACTTCGGGTGGACGTTTCCTAGGCATCGTCAACCGCGCCACACACACGCTACCGATCGCAAGAATATCAAACTCATATGATAACTTGCGATCTGTAGCAGACTGTGCCACACACGACGATCTGTTTGAATCGCAACATTTTCAACCGCGCCACACACACACTACCGAATGCAAGAATATCAAACTCATTTGAAAATTTGCGATCTGTAGCAAACTACCCCACACACACAACGATCTATTTGAATCGCAACCGATCCATTCGATCCGTAGCGTGTGTGTAGGCCGCTTTAGTGTGCTGGGTTAGGATCACAAAGAAAAATGTCTTTAATAATATGTTATGATATACGGATGGTACGGAACCCTTCGTGCGCGAGTCTGACTCGCACTTGGCCGGTATTTTTTTTTTTTTTTGAAACGTCAAGGAAGATGAGGTACCAACGGCTGTGTTTTCGGAATTTTTAAATAAAAATTTCACAAAATACTGTTCAAATATGTGTCTTCGATATGCTGGATTGTTTAAATAAAATATGTGATTGTACATATTTAAAAAAAAAATATAGTAAAAATACCCTTTTTTTGAACCTCTGAAACCCACCTAACCCCTTAAGCAATTTGGAAATTTTCTTTAAAATCTTGAATGCGCATTTAATGTGTTTCCTTAATTCTTAATACAAAGAAAAAAAAGGACAAAACAAAAAAGATGTACAATATCTCAAAAATATAAGCAATTGCTCCGTATTGAATAACAAATTTAATAATTGTTTATATATAACATCAGTTAAGGTAGGGAATAATCCTTAACATTTATACCTTTCTGTAAATTAGTAAATTAGTTATTTTGGTTTTTCTTTCTTTCAACAGTTTATCTAATATGATCGTAAAAATATTTTGCTATCCTATAATCCTTTTTTGTTATTTTTTTATTTTTATTTGTATAAACAAACTTTCACTCACTAATGTGAAAGTGTTAAGATATTTAACATACAATTGGGTGCGCATCAATATAAACGACAAATAAAACATTTATTCAGCTAACCAAAGTTTTTTTTTTTTTTTCTTCCATTTATTTTAATTAATTTTTCTGTTTTTGGATTTAATGAAGCAGTAAATAAACTCGATTTTCTAGTAATACATAAATCGATAGACGAAGTTTTTCAAATTTCTTTTGTTTTTACACAATTAGGCTAATCATATATATTTTTTTTACATACATACATAGTTCTCAGCTTGTTTGTTTTATTTATTATTTTGTTTTGTTTTTTATTTTATAACAACAGTTGTTTTTGTTTTATTTTTTTACTTGGAATAATCCAGTCTACATATTAATTGACAGAAGTTACAATATAATAATGTTCATGTACTCTTTTCTTTAAATACACAATATACAATACTTTTGCATTTTGCTTATAACAATTTTCATAGGTGATGCATTTGGTTTTGAGATTTTGGAAAAAAATATTTCTACCCTTACATAGGCGATATATATGTATTTATATATGTATATTTGTGTATCTTTTTGCTTTTTCATGTATCAAATGATTGAGAGTAATGTGACAATCAAAGCAATTTAATTACACGTATTTTGTGCATTGGATTTATATATCCGTTTTTGTATTTAGAAACATTCCTGGTTGTTTTTTAATCTTTGTTAATTGTTAATTGGTCTTTATTCATTTATATTTTATTTTTTCGTCTGATATCATATATTTGTGTATCAAAAAATGTATAGTCATGTGTGGTTTCTTGTCACTTGTATACCACTGTATAAAAAATGTTTTTCTAAATGTTTTTGTTTTTTTTGATACTTGGATATCTATGGTGCAGTAAGGATTTAGTTTTAAATTGAGGACCATTTGAAAACCTAGAAAATAACATCTCGACTTGAGCTGTACAGAAACATACAGTGGTGTCCTTATAAATAGCACACCCTTATTCAAATGTGTATTTGCTTGCAATACACGCTGTACTTACAAGCTGCACAGGAGCAAAGCCATAATATCCCAAGGTAGTGCCGTTATGAATATGAAAACATACTACAAAGTAGATCCCGTTAGGTTTTCCTGGTTTTGCAATCGTTAGAGTTGGTGATCATTGCGAATTGGGTGTTCATATAAATAGCACATATCATGGTGTGTCAGAAAAAAAATATTTTTCAGTGATTTAAGTGAGGTTAGTGTGAATTATGGATAGCCATGATTACACTCATTTCTTACACAAATAGGAGTATTTAAGATGGGCAGATGAAAGCGTTGCACGGAGGAAGGGAGGCAAATAGCCGGTACCATGATACAGGATGGAAAGGCTATTTCAGAGGTAGCAAGTACATTAAGGTGCTCTAGGAAGCTTGTTCCAAATGGAATAAAGGTCATACGGTACAGCAAATCTTCCGCAAATCCCGTAAGGAAAAACAAAATAAGAAGAACGTCAGAAGTGACTGACAGAATTATCCACAAAATCAGTGGCAATGACCTTTTCATAATTTCCCGGGAGATAAAGTAACAACTACCTGACCAACACAATGTCCAAATATCAGCCGTGACCGCGCAGAGTCTCGTCCCGACTCCGACGACCATATCCTAAATTAGGATTGAGAGCTCGTTTCAAAAATTTTGAAGTTCCGTAGAGTTCAACGCAAAGAAATTGTAGATAAAATTTCTCTCTTCGATCCGAGCTCGTATGTCGTGTTGGTCGATTACGAGAGTCCACTTGATATATTTTTCTAACCAAAATTTTATTTTTGTATGCTGCATGTCGTGTCGCGAAAACATGTCGATCGCAAAATTTTTGAAACGTGCTCTCAATCCTAATTTAGGATAAAAAAATAAAACCGAAAGAGAAGACTTATTTTCGCAAACGCTCATAAGGACAAGCCCTTGTCCTTTTGGAAAAATATCTTGTAAAAATATCTTGTGGAGCGACGAAAATAAGTTCAACAGGTTTGGATCAGATGGAAAAAAGCATGTGCGAAGGCCAACGAACCAAGAGTACCATCCCAGATACACCATTAAGACTGTCAAGCATGGCAGTGGGAGCATTATGATGGGGCGGCGATGCCATGGAAGGGCGTTGGATCAATTGTGAAAATAAATGGCATTATGGATCAACATCAGTATAAGCTAATCCTAGAGAACCAAATGGAGCCATATACCGACGACTCTATGCCTGTATCATGGATTTTTATGCTTGACAATTATCCAAAGCATACTTCGCGGATAGTGAAGAAATGGCTTTTGGAGCGACAAATTTTCCTGCTTGATTGGCCAGCCCAAAGTCCCGATCTAAATCCTATCGAGAATCTTTGGAATAATGTTGGCTCCCTTGTTAAAGACTCCAGCTCAAAAAATTTAGAAGAATTTAGACAACCCATAAAGGCTGCTTGGGAAGCTATACCTGCCCAGAAATGTAAGCGCTTAGTAGAGACTTTGCAAAAACCTGGTCAAGAGTGATAAGGAACAAGGAATATCCTACAAAATATTAATAAAATATTTACTTATACATTCGTGTTTAGGGTACCGTACCCAAAGGTAAAACGGAACCCTATTATTAAGACTTCGCTGTCCGTCCGTCCGTCCGTCTGTCACCAGGCTGTATCTCATGAACCGTGATAGTTAGACAGTTGAAATTTTCACAGATGATGTATTTCTGTTGCCGCTACCACGACAAATACTAAAAACATTTAAGGGGGGCTCCCATATAACAGACATGATTTTCATCTAAAAAATCCCCTTGGTCTCCATACTGAACTAAGGTTAGTCGACAATATCCCACAACCAGTAGCAAACTTCCCAGTTTTGAAATGAAAACAGAACAAAATGAATATTTAAGGGGGGCTCCCATACAACAGACATGATTTTCATCCAAAAAATCCTGCCTGCAACCAAGATCTGTCATTTGATGAGATAACACACATAGCCTCTTTCATATTTATATATACAGATGGTACGGAACCCTTCGTGCGCGAGTCCGACTCGCACTTGGCCGGTTTTTTTTAGAGTATTTATTCATTCTTTTAAGTGTTCCGCTGACTGTGCTATTTAAATGAACAGCTACTTTTTTATTTTTTCCCATTTTGAATTAGTGACTTAAAGTATTTATGTGTTTTTAAATAAAGTACATATAAACGTACATCAGTTATAAAACAAAAAAAGCTGAACCTCTTTTTAGACTTTTGGCACAAGGTAATGTATGAGAACTCACGGGTGTGCTATTTATCTGAACACCACTGTACGAATCTCAAGCCACTTCGGAATAAAAACCTAAGCGCGATGTATTCTAAATGTTGGACAACCTATCAATTCGGTGTGATTTTGTCAGACCTTAACAGTCCAAGTATTTAAAGACCAGAAAGATTTGTAGAGTAAAAAAAAGAGATGCGCCAGATCGCGAGATGCGATATGGTGCGCACAGTGAAAACTGCTCTGTACTGTTCTGTTGCGATGAATTCATCATCAGGCGAAGAATTTTTAAATAAAAGTTTATATTTACCGGGTTTTCCAATAAGGACTTGACAACTTTTTTTTTTTTTGAAATAAAATGCAAAAACTTTACCATCGGCTTGAAGTACAATCAAAACGTTTATGAATGGAACTCGACTTCGTTCATATGGCCACAGCGGGCACGTTTGCAGCGGTCGATTCGTTGGAACCAATTTTCGACGACTGGGCCGTACATTGGCTTTGAGCTCTTCCATCGTCGTCGGCTTGTTGGCATAAACCAATGACTTAACGTAGCCCCAAAGAAAATAGTCTAGTGGCGTTAAATCGCACGAACGAGGCGGCCATTCGACTGGCCCATTTCTTGAGATAACACCCTCATCAAACTTATTCTTCAATAAATCGATTGTAACGTGTGCTGTGTCAAAATATAACAATTGACAGCAACAATTACGAGGGAGTTAAGGAGTTTGTCTACCTCGGGGCAAACGTAAATTCAACAAATGACATCACAGTGGAGATCCGGCATAGAATCGCCCTTGGCAACCGCTGCTACTTCGGCTTGTCCAAACAATTGGGGTCAGAACTCCTCACTCGAAGGACCAAAGTCACGCTCATACTGCCAGTCTTGCTGTACGGAGCCGAAAGCTGGACGATAAGCAGGACGGCGGAGCTGATTTTGGGTTCTTTCGGAAGAAAAATTCTGCGCCGGATATTTGGTCCTGTCTATGAGGAAGGTGAATGGAGAAGAAGACACAACCGCGAACTCTACGAGCGGTACAAAGATGTGGATGTAGTCCGGAAGGTAAAGATCCGTCGACTACACTGGCTCGGCCCCATCGAGCGCATGGACACCAATGCTCCAGCTAAGAGGGTCTACGACTCCGAGCCTCCTGGTTCGAGAAGAAGAGGAAGACCGAACCTCCGGTATAAAGACCAAGTAATCGCGGATGTAAGACATCTTGGTCTTGATAACTGGAAGCAGCGTGTACGGGCACATCAAGGATGGAAGGCAGCTATAGCTCAGGCTCAGATCCTGCATGGATCGCTGGCCTGATAAGTAAGTAAGTAAGTAACGCGTGCTGTGTGGCGTGTGGCACCATCCTGTTGAAACCACATGTCGTCCAAGTCCATATCTTCCAATTCGGTCCAAAAATAATCAGCAATCATGGCGCGATAACGCTGGCCATTCCCATGGCCCAATAACGAACCGCATCAAACAGTTATTTTTTGTGGATGAAGAGGTGATTCATGAAGCAAATGTGGATTTTCATCATCGTGGTGCATCTTCTCCAGAGACTAATCGGAGATCGTACGTCGCTTCAAATGGTTCATCGGCTTAAATTCTTAAGTAAGCTTGATCTTGTATTGGTGTAAACCAAGATCCTTACGCAAAATACGCGTTAATGTGGTCTGAGCGATGCCCAATTCTTAAGAACGCCAGCGGCAATGACAGTTCGATGATTAGTGAAAGGGTGCGTTCACAAATTGAATTCAAAGTTGTTAATTCCCTATTGGAAAGCCCTTTATAGATCCATGGTTAAGGAACAATGAAAGAAAATAGCTCTTCATTGGATTGACCAGGTTAAGTAATATTTTCGGTGTTATGATGGCTTCAAAAATCAAAATTTGTCAAATATGTAAAGTCCAATCAGAGCAGACGAGAATGTTCCACCAGAACCTAAGAAAACAGAACCATACCAGTCTTGTCGTTACAATTTATTCAATTCCGTCAGAAAGCATTTCACATTGACAGCTTACTCTGGGCAACCCGTGTTTTTTACAATAAGCCATCTTGCACGCTAATCGTGCCCTCACGGTCCGAATCCTCCTGCTTGTCCTCCGAACTATCGGCCTTCTCGTACGCATAGTCACTTAGTCCTTCCCGAGGTAATTCGCACCATGGTTTCAGCTTTTCTGCACTTATCACAGCGTTGTATTTACGTTGAGTGCGCTGCATGCCGGAAATATCACTCCTATGAGCTGGAGGTCACGGCCATCGTCAATAGTCTCGAGCGATTTCGTGTCTACCTTCTGGGTAAGCAATTTTAGGTAGTCACGGACTGCGAAGCTATTGTGGCCACCAAGAACAAACGGCATTTGATTCCTCGCATTGGAAGATAGTGGCTCAAACTACAGGAGTTCTCCTTCGAAACTGTTCACCAACCAGGAAGAAACGCGCTGTACGTTGATGCGCTTAGCCGACGACAAGTCGAAGAAGATAAAGAGATGGAGGAGGCGTCGCTTTTTGTATTAAACACTCATATCGCTGATGAGGAATGGCTTGCTTTAATGCAATGGCAAGACATGAAGTTGCGGGAGATCGTGAAAGAACTTCAGTCACCTGTGACAACGAGCCGACGGAAGTTATTCGAAAGAGATTCCAAGCTAAGGGGACTTAAGCTGTTCCGTCTGGTAGATGGCTATGAGAGGTGGGTGCTGCCATATGCAGTACGCTGGCGGATCTTAAAACTGTGTCATGATGACGTGGGGCACATGGCGGAGGAGAGAACGCTGGTTCGGATGAGAGAGGCATTCTGGTTCCCGAGAATGCGAAATTTTGTTCGTGAGTACATCAAAGCATGCGTGGATTGTGCATATTCCAAGGCTAAAGGGACCGTGTACCTTTACCCTTCGACACAATCCATACAAAGTATGCCGTGTTAGGCCAGTGAAGACAACAAATACGAAAGGGGTGCTCAGCATGTTAAACGAAGTGGCAGGGTTCTTCGGCGTACCAAGACGAGTAGTGACGGATCGGGGCACCACATTTACGGTGAAGGCATTTGAGGAGTATTGCCAGAAGCATGGGATGCTGCATATCAAAACCGCTGTACGCACTCCTCGGGCGAACGGACGAATGGCGCGCTGCAACCGGACACTCCTGACGGCTTTGAAGTGCGCACATTCGGCAGAAAGGGACTGGACTAGCTGGTTGAGAACGGTTCAGTGGGGATTGAATACTGAATTCGACAACAAGGGCAAGTCCTCACGAACTATTATTCATGTATACCCCTAGAGATATGCTGGGTAGCAAACTGCTTTAAACTTTGGAAAGGGCCGACGCACCGAGTACGGAGCAGATGCGGCAGAAGCGAGAAGCTACGGTGAACCGCACACAACAAGGAGAAAGGGACCAAAAGAAGAGATATGATGAGACAAATTGGATTATGCAGTTAAAGAGAGCGGTGTAGAAAAAGTCCAATGCGATGGCAATAGGCGTGTTTTCGCTCAAGAAGAGGCTAGTCGGCCTTTCGGAAGTTGAGTGATCATCAGTGGAGGAAGTTTGGTTTATTTTATAGGAGAACTTAAGGGATAAGGGAGGATGATATTGGGCCAGAGTGGACAGTAGATGGGTGCTTGCGGTAACGACAGAGTTGTAGGCATCGGAAGAAAATATGAGGTCTAGTTGTCTTCCAAGATTATTGGTGACACTGCTGATTTGAAATAGGGTAGACTCTACAAGACGGTCAGTAAAGAGAGTTTCCTTGTCAGAGGAAGCATTTATAGGGACAAGGAAACACTCGTCGCCTGAAAGGGCCCACTGCAAGAATGGAAGATTGAAATCTCCCACGACGATGAAGTCATCACTTGGATCGGCGTCTGAGAAAATAGAGTCTATTGTGTCAACAGCTAGCTGGTAGAATTGGGCAGGTTGGGATGGACGGATGTAACAGCAAAGGACGTATATAAAGCTTTTGGTGACTGGTATCTTTGCGCAGACAAGTCCAAAAGGTGCAGAGTTCGAAATTGCCACAGCCGATGCATTGAGGCGGCTATGGATAGACAAAAGGACACCTCGCCCAAGGGGAAGTGTGTTATTACGTTCACCGTCAGCGCGAAAAACGTCGAAGTCGTCGGAAGAAAAGAGTTCGGAGTCGAGAATGCTAGGATTGATGTTGGTTTCGGTTAAGGTGAAGATATCGTAAGGAAGCGTTAGAGAGTTGAGGTTTTGGAACGAAGGCCTCTTACATTTTGGTAGTATAGTGAGAGAAAAACTTCAGGGGGGGTTGTGACGAGAGAGTTTGGGACGATAATAGTTTTTGGCATCCCTGCGAGCTTTTTGGAGGTAGGCAAGGCGCTTAGAGCTAGTATGAGTGGCGAGACTAAAGAGGTCGCCTTTAACCGTATTAGCCGAGACGTTAATGCACTCATGGAAACGGTCGTACATTTTTCTCAGTGCTGTCGGGTCGGTAGGCAGGCCTTCTAGTTGGATTGAAACCATAACATTGGTCTTGGTTTTGCCGTCAATACAGACTGAATCCGGCTTATCGTGAAGGTAAGCAAGGTACAGGCGAATATTTTCGTAAAGACGATGATCCCGCAATTTGTATATTATATGACGGCCATCTAGATCATTAGGCGGCGAGCACTTCTCAACTAGTTAGAGGTGAGTTTAACCGAAGGAGGGAGTAGTGGATCCAAAAAAGGGGGGGCGGTAATTTTTTGAGGAGGAAGCGGAAGGTGAGGGAGGAGGAAGGATATTACCGCGGATTTGGGAGGGTTGAAGGTGTGGGAGTGAATGAAATTAGGGTATTTGGCGGTCGAGGGAATACTAGACTGGGTGGGGAGGTTGAAGGAAACTCGATTGTGAGGGTTAGCCTTACTGTTGTTTTAACAGGGATTGGGAGAGATGTTATGGAGGGAAGCAGTTCCCGGGATAGAAGAGGGGGTATAGTGCAGCTTGGGAGAGAATATGGGAAAGATTCCCGTTTTGAAGCTCCAATTCGGATCGGGATTAGGAGGATGTGAGGAATGTTTTTGACTGGGGTTCGAATAGTGATACTTGGGATTGGTCTTAGATTTTGAGACAGAGTTAGACTTAGAATTAGGTTTTCTTAAAGTTAGGTTACCTATAATACAATCTCTACCGAAGGGCTTGGTTAACAGCCAGTCATATTTGGGTGGAAGTTTTACTTTAAAAGTGAAACGGTTTTTGGCAATCCAGCAGGTTAATGGAGTACCGTTGGGAAAAGAGTTTATTGACCCAAGGAGGACCAGCTTTCTGGGGAGCATTATGGAGGATGAAGACTGATGAGGGCCTCGTTGTATTGAGTTCCTGGAGTTTTTTAATACGCTGATCCCATTCTATTTTGGTCCAAGGTTGTACGGAAGCGATTGATAGAAGGGGCACCGGAGGCAGATCGCGGTTTGTCTTCTGTGGTATGACAAGGTGATGTCTGGACTTGAACCGATGTTGTAGTCGAAGGAGGGGTCGGTCCAAGGGAAGGCAGGATGGATGAAGGTTGAGAACTTTCAAGACAGGTCACTTTGTCGACAGCGGAACTTAGGCACTGAAACTCATCCATAAGGGATAAATCATTGTAAGGAGATGTGGTTTGAGGAGTTGGGTCCAATTTGCAGGCAAAGAAATGAAATTCCTCGATGATTCGGTCAACGGAAATCGACTTTAATATCAATCTCAGATCATCCAGCGATGAGTTTATGCTCTTGGTAGCGTCCAATTGGAAGCGGATAAGATCGTCCATGGCTTTGACGGAGCTAGTGAGACCAGTAAGAGAGCTGGTGATGGTGGACAGGTCAGGCGCGAAACAAGGTGCAGGCGGCAGAGGGGAAAAGCGAGCTTTGACAATTTTATCTGAGCTCGCCACGATTGTGTCAATGGCATTGTTGATGGTGTTAGTGGCCTGTTGAAGTTGCACGAAATAGTTACTGGCCTTGGAGGAGTGCTCAGCATTCGAATTGAGGGCTCTCCTTGTGTCCTGGGCGAGGGCGTCGGTGGCCATAGTTATCGAGTCGCAGATGTTAGAGAGTGACTCGGCCTGACGTGCCATGTCGGAACTCGGACTTAAATTCGGTCAATGAGTCCGAAATGGTGGCGAGCAGAAGATTGTTGGCTTTTACTGATGCAAGTAAGAGGGCTAAAGAGCTGGGCTTACAATCTTCGCATGTAAACTGAAAAATGTTGAGGATTTCTTGTAGATGTGGTTTGGTGCTTCTACTCATCCCAATGAAATTGGATGGAAAGCTTATGGAAATATCACTTAAAAAAAAACAGTGGTCGACACAATAAGGTCAATTCAGCAAAATTAGCACACGCGGAATGGCAGGTGGTCTTGTTTGTTTATTAACTTATGAAATAGCGGTAAAGTGTGATGGTCAGCAGAAAATTTTCACAACACAATTTAGCACACGCGGAAAAGCAGATGGTGTATATTGTTTATACGTTTACGAAGAGATGTGGGAAAAGAACGTAAGGGTAAGCCCAGAACGAAAGCAATACACGTCCGAAAGGTTTGGCAGTCAGAACAGAACTCATGCCTGTTTCACAATGCTACTACACGGCGACGCGACAGCGCAACTTCAAACGCTGCCGTTTGCTGTGGTTGTAAAGTCGTTCAGTCAATACACAATGGAGCTACTTTCATCGGCGTTTTTTCTGACAGCGCGGTTACTTCTGTGAGTGAAGTTGGAGGTGAATTCTATAGAGTGAAGTTGGCATCAGAAAAAAATTCGAAGTTCGTAACTGAAATTAGTTCGTAATTGGATAAAAACAATTTGAAAAAAACATTATTGCTAACATGTGCGGCTGCTTTAGCCTATAAAAAGTTAAAAGCGAAAACAAAAGTCAGAAAAGTCAGGTGGTGGGTTAGACTAAGTTATCAAACGTACTCCTCCAATGTCGAATTCGAAATGGCACAACGCCGTGTAGTAGCGACAGTTTTTCAAATTTTCGAAATTACAGCGCTGCGCCACGACTACATACGTTGCGCTGTCGCGTCGCCGTGTAGTAGCATTATAAAACAGGCATCAACGTGGATTTAGCGCACTCAACGTAAATACAACGCTGTGATAAGTGCAGAAAAGCTGAAACCATGGCCGACAGTTCGAAGGATGAGCAGGAGGATTCGGACCGTGAGGGCACGATTAGCGTGCAGGATGGCTTATTGTAAAAAACACGGGTTGCCCAGAGTAAGCTGTCAATGTGAAATGCTTTCTGACGAAATTGAATAAATTGCAACGACAAGACTGGTATGGTTCTGTTTTCTTAGGTTCTGGTGGAACATTCGCGTTTGCTCTGATTGGACTTTTCAAATAGAAAAATGTCTCGAAATATTTGTTTTATACAGGCTTTCTGCGATATTTCATAGAATTAGGTTCTATAGGTTCTCAATTACCAACTAAATCCTTAATTGGCATCATATTATGTGTTCATTTATAAAATTTGGATAGTTCATTTGAAAATCCGTTTAGCATAATAAGGCTCCCAAAATTGTCCTAGCCCTCGGTAATAAGGTAAGAACCAAATATTGTTATGCATTAAAAAAAACGTTGATCATATTCCCTTACGACTATAGCCTTGATTGTTTTGTTTATATTTTACTAACATTACTCATTAGGTAAAATTGACTAAGACTTCAAAAAGAGAAAAAAGCGGAATCATCTTTTCTACATACAAAATATAACCCTGGTGCATGCTCCTTTTTACTCACTAAGTACTCATTGTTTGCTTAATAAAAAGTAATCTGTAGGATACAACAAGATTTATTAAGACTGCATTCATTGGCTTACTGTAGGCTTAGCATCGCATTTTTCTTTTCCTTTTTTTGTTTTAAGGATGGCGTTAGAAAATTGTTTTCCGGTATTTTTGTACGATAAAATCCAAATTTTCATTTTGATTGGATCGGCTTCCAACTGGTAGCATATGAGTTTCGTTTCATTTACTATCAATAAGTTTAGATATTGCAAATTGGATTTCCGTTATATGTATGTACGTTCTTAAAGTAGAGCCTTCAACCAAAAATCTTCTTCACAGCATTGAAAAAATTTTTAATGATAAAGAAGGGACCTAAGACACCGTCCTCCAAAATTGCCTCAGAAATGAAAGAGACCTCCCGACCAGAATTTGACCCTCAAACAGTCCGAAAAGTACTCAGAAATGAGGGGTATAGGGCTAGAACTTGCAGAGGAAAGCCTTTTGTTACTAAGGTGAAAAAAAGGAGGAGACTGGATTTTGCAAAAGAATTCTCGGGCAAACCAAAATCGTTTTGGGAGAAAGTTTTGTTCTCCAATGAGAGTAAATTTTGTGTTTACCGATCGGATGGACGAGTTTTGACTTGGAGGAAAGCAGGCACCGAATTATATCAAAAAAATGTGCAATCAACTGTCAAACACGGTGGTGGTGGAGTCATGGTATGGGGATGTAGGGCAGCTTCTGGTGTAGGGATGCTTGTATTTATCGACGAAATCATGATAAATGAAGTATACCTTAAGATCTTGAAGGAAAATGTAAAGATCAGTGATAATGATTTACATCTGAGCAACGATTTTCACTTTCAGCAAGATAACGACCCAAGGCACACTGCTTAAATGGTTCGATCGTGGATATTATATAATACTCCTCATACCTTGAAAATACCACCCCAATCACCAGATCCCAATCCTATAGAGCATCTATGGGATATGTTGGATAAACGGGTGCAACAACACAACATAACGTCTAAACAGCAACTTATAGACTTGCTTCAGGAAGGATGGACAAAAGTAGGTACTAACTTCACCAAAATGTTGGTACATTCCTTGTCAAATAGACTGCAAGCAAATAGACTGTCATTAAGCCAAAAGGCAATTCAACCAACCACTAAATTTTAAGTAATTAAAAGTGTGGTTTGAATTAACATAAAATTACGAATACTTTTTTCCAACCAAATTCTCAATTGTTTAGTTACTTTTATTGCTACCGTTTGTTTTTGTAATGAATTTTATTTTGAGTTTTATTTAATTTGTTGTATATATCTTTCTCTATAAGATAAAAAAAAAAAAAGCCGCCCAGAGTCTCGTCCCGACTCTGACGACCATATCCTAAATTAGGATTGAGAGCACGTTTCAAAAATATTGAAGTTCCGTAGAGTTCAACGCAAAGAAATTGTAGATAAAATTTTCTCTTTGATCCGAGCTCGTATGTCGTGTTGGTCGATTACAAGAGTCCGCTTGATATATTTTTCTAACCAAAATTTTATTTTTGTATGCTGCATGTCGTGTCGCGAAAACATGTCGATCGCAAAATTTTTGAAACGTGCTCTCAATCCTAATTTAGGATAAAAACGTTTTCCAAATAATAATTTTTTTAACTTGTCTTTTCCTCTTTTTATTGTTGGTAACATCACATTAGAGAGCACGGAGAGCACCGTGGCGCAGTGGCGTGACGCCGATGACTCGGGATCGAATCCCGACACAGCCATGTCATCGAACGTGTTTTTCACGGTGTTTCTCCGCAGCGGGGTTCTGACAAAACCCCCTGTAGTAAAATTGTTATGAAAAGCTTCTCGAAATTCGCCGTTCGGAACCGGCAATAAACTGTAGGTCCCTTTCACCTATGGGAAAATTCAATCACACACAACATGGGTGATTGAGAGAAGCTCGGCTCAGGTCCTTCATGGACTGCAACGCCAACATACATACATACAACATCACATTACGAATACTTTTGTCCATCAAAGTATATTGGATTTTTGTGAATTATATGTTTTTATTTTCCCTAAATATTGAACTTTTAAAATATGTGAAGACATTGTTTGTTTTCGATCAAAAATTTACTGATTCTGTTCCAGTTTCTGTTCGAGTTGCAAATGTTTTGTCCGCTACTGTATTTAATTTCCTTTCATTTTGTGTATAGCAGTGTGATTACATTCGACTGTCCTCTATCAAACAGTCGGATATTGTTTTATTTTTCTTTTCTTGTTCTACGAATAATTGCATCGCCTTTTTGCTTCGATTTGTTTTTTTCTTCTCTGATGTCTTCTAATTTAGAATGCTCTTGTGTATTTTATATAATTTTTGTTTTTTTGTTTTTACAAAATGTACATTTTGATATACAATGCGCTACTCTTAATAATAATATAATTAATCTAGGCGAACGTTTAATTCATATGCAATAGTATAACAATGTTTATACTTATTTCCTTTATTTTTTTTTTCGTATATATTTATAAACATACACTAATTGAATTATTTTCTGATTTTGTTTTTTTGTGCTCAGTAGGAGCATTTTGCAACATACAATTTTGGAAAAATAACACAGAAACTATAGTAAAAACATTGATATGAATAATGACAATGAATAAACTAATTAAACAATGTTTTGTAGTGAAATAATGAAAAACAGGAAAATTATTTTCTAACTAAATACAATGGGAGAAGACTATTGTCAAAAAGCTGTTCCTTGTTTTAATACACAGTGACCGACAAAAGTCTACGTACGGTACCTATTTCTGCTGTGTGACGAATCCAATTTAATAATAAGAAAAAGTAATGATGCATTTTTGTTTTAAATCTTTTCTTAAAAATATGTACGTAACAAAAATCAACTTTTTTCAACATTGACTTAACAAGATATGCACAAAAAACGAAAAAAAAGTATTGACAAAAGTCTACGTACGACTTAAAAATTAAGGGAAAAAACTTGAACAAGGCACCTAAAATGTTTGTTAACCGTAGTTAGTACTTCGTTGGTCCAGCACCAACATCTATGACGGCTTGCAAGCGTCTAGGCATTGAGTTCACTAAATTTTCGATACTGGTGTGTGTGTGTGTGTGTGTGGGGGGGGGGGGGGGGGGGGGGGTATTCGGTACTATTCTTCTTCAAGCTTCTCTTCAAGCACTGGAGCACTTCTAATAACATACTTTCTTACCCTGCGATCCTAAAGTTCCCATATGTGTTCAATAACATTTAAATCTCGACTCTGAGGCGGTGTATTCAGTTGATGTGGGGCATGATACTGAAGCCAGTCCTTAACGACATGAGCGGTGTGCGTTGGAATGTTCAACTGTTACCAAGGCTTAATTTGTCCACTGATTTTTATTTTTATTTTTTTAAGCTCGCGCAGGTTCAAGAGTTTTTATTTATATATGTATTCTCTTATGATGTGCCTATAGACACACAACCTGAACGGAGTGCAGTGGTTTGGGTCGTTGATGGTCGTTCACTACTCTCAGGGGTGGTTGTCCTAGATAGGATGAGAGCCGACCAAATTCCGAGTTGTTATAGTCCGTACTAATTCGTTCGAGCACTTTTAATATTGCATACGCATAGGATGAATTTCAGTTGACCATATACTGTGAGTGTTATTCCTACAGCAGTACGTCTGGTCACTTTCCATTCACAACTGCGTTGTATACTTTTTGTCCGTATAGGAATTACTTTTTCTTGGCTATGAAGCGAATATGAACTATAGACCTTCCGCTCGGCGGTCGATGATGTTAGCCACTGCACCACGGATTGTTTTAAATTTTGTTCCAAAATGGTGTATATGGTTATATTGAAAACGATCCATATTTCCTTGAATGAAGATTAATTTTCCCACTTCACACAAAGCAACAGCACCCCAAACCATCACATGGCCGCCACAATGCCTAACCGTCGGCATTAAGTTTTTCGGGTCTATTGCCGTTTTGATTATTTTTCACACTTTAGCCTTCCCATCGCTTCCAACTATATTACATTTGGATTCGTCTATAAACAAAACCCTCTTCTAGAAATCGATTTCTTCATTAATGTGCTTTCGGGCGACCCATTTTCGCAGCTGTACCTTTCTCAAAACTGTCTGAATTACAATTTAACCCAATCCGTGCGGAACTTTACCGTTATTGTACTGTAGAAAAGGATAGCATACAGCATGCCTTGTCGGCCGTACGTAGACTTTTGTCAATGTTTTTTTTTCGTTTTTTGTGAATAATTTGTTAAGTTTATGACGAAAAAAGTTTATTTTTGTTATGTATTATTAAAAAAGGATTTAGAGTAAGACTGCATCATTACTTTTTCCTATAATTATCTTGGATTCGCCAAACAGCAGAAATAGGTACCGTACGTAGACTTTTGTCAGCCACTGTACATTTTTTTTGTTTTTATTAAAGACATATATTTGATTTTATACATACAGTGGTGGCCACGTAATTAGGGACATCATTATTTAATCGGATAAGAACTTTTTTTTTCGATTTTTATCCATGTCATTTTGTTTACGTGCTCACTGTAAGCTTTAACGGTAAACTACAACCATAGTCAAGCGGTAAACACGTGTTTGGCAAACAAAAAAAAAAAAAAACTTTTTAGTATAGAAGTTGCAGACGATTGTTTGTTTGAGTTGGTCACATATAGCTGCTGCGAGCAAAATAATAGCAGTGGCAACTAATAGAAAGGATAAGTTTTCATTAATTTAAAATGCGTCACATTTTTTCGGCTTCTATTGTGTGGTGTCGTTGACTAATAAGGTTACCGTTTGAAGTATTATCTAACGGCTGATTTTCTCCTTTTCTTTTGAAATGTCACTTTTTGTGGTGTGCTTAAGTGGCCCTTAAGGGTTGACCATAATAGACTTAAGCGAACTTAAGCTTATGTCAGAACCGATCGAAAATCTCACTTAAGTTTCAATGAAAAGTCAAGTTACCCATAATGAACTTAAGCGAACTTAAGCGAATCATCTGTCAAATAGTTTGCATTCGGTTTGATTATTTTCGGTGTGGCTACAATCGTTTTGTTTAAAGTGAGAAAAATAAAAATAAATTAATAAAATCGTGTTCCGAGATATTTAAATTTGTTATTATTTTTCTTTATTGTACTTTTGGTTTCTCTCACTGTCAGCTGTCAAAATTCCGCGCGGAATATCTACTTTCATTAAGACGTTCCGTAAGCTCGCTTAAGTTAACGAACACTTAACGAAACCGCGCATATTTCCATTATGGGTATGTCATAGGCTTTGCGTATATTTCCGTAAGCTGGCGTACGCTCGCTTAAGTCTATTATGGTCAACCCTTTACACGATCAATCAGACGACATCATGCATCGTGTCTATGTGGATTGATTCTATCCCTTACACGGCTCAATCGATTAAAGCAAATTTCTAGTGAAATTTAGTGAATTTCGATCGTGTACGGACGGCGATGAGTGATTCGGACAACAGTATTGCGTACGTTGTTCTGGTACTTTGTGTAAAGCAGAAGAAGAATAGAATGGCAAAAAAGAAAAGAATTTGGATGAAACAGTGGTTAGAAAAAAGGAATCAGTTCACTCATGAAAATCTTTTAAGTGAATTAAAAATATCTGCATCTTCCGTCCTTCATCCTCCTTCAATTTAAATTTTCCGCTCCCGACAGACATCACATGCCACGCTCGCGACACCACACCTGCACGACACACAATAAGCTTATTTGGTCAATCCAACCCTTACACACATCAATCAGCATGATAATGGTCATGCAATATCAAAAATGTTTTGATTTTTGTCAATCGGCCTCCAACGAATGTGTGTGACGCACACAGACGCATTTTCACAAACACACGTAAATATTTGATGTCATTCGATTGATCGTGTAAGGGTACCTTTAGGTGCTTCAGGCGAGCAAAATAATAGCAGCGCTCGCCAAGTTTGGTTTAAAAAATTGTGTTTCCAATTTAAAATTGATTTTGATTTAATAAAACAGTAAGTTGAATACTTCTATTTTATATTTCCAACGAATTCTCTTTAAAATGTTCATTTTGGTTTATGCAGTGGGTCATGGTAAACACTGCACACCAGAAAGACACGACAAATTATTCAGAATCTGATTAAGAAAGGCAAAACATATACGGAAGTTCAAGGTATTTGTTGGGTGCTCTGCAAAAATGATGCGAAACGCCATAAAATACAAAGAAACAACTGAAACACGCGGACGCAAAAAAGGTTTTAACACCATCTTTAACAAGACGAATTTTTAGATTTTCGAAGATGAACCCCACTGCTGCAGCTACAGAGATTGTGCGTGAACTTGATTTACCGTGCGGTGTCCATACAGTAAGAAGACGACTAAGGGATCAGACCATTTGGGATGGGCTCTTGAAAGGCTCTTGAGGAATATTCTCTGGACTGACGAAGGCAAAATTTTTTTTTTTTTTTTTAATAATTTGCGCGCACTCAAGGTCTAATAACCTTATTATGTCGGCGACACAGTGCGGGCAGAAGGTAGAGAGGAAGAGGAATAGAGGAGATGCCGATGAACATTGATCTTAAATGCTTGCATGTTGCATTGAGAGGGGAAAACCGAATCCGGCAGGGAGTTCCAGATTCGTGTGGTTCGGTTAATGAAAGATTCTCTATATTTGACCGTACGTCCGAAAGCGGGCTTCAGAGTATATTGGTGAGCATTCCTAGAGAGACGTGTATTGCGGGAGAAATGTTGAAGGGCAGAATGCAACTGGCTATTTCATCAGAGCATTTTTGGTGGTAGTAACGATAAAACAGGGAGAGGCAGGCAACATTCCTGCGGTGTTCCAGCGAGTCTAATGTTTTGGTAATGCTGAAGCCACCTATCAGTTTTATGGCTCGTTTTTGTATTCTGTCTAGTAGGTGCAGTGAGGTCTTGGAAGCACCGGACCAGACATGAGCGTAAAACTCTAATTTAAGGGCGAATGAACGCCTTATAGATTGTAGCTAGATCTAAGGGTGAGAAAAATTTCTTGCATCTGTATAAGAATCCTAAGCATTTCGCAGCATTCTTGGCGACACTGAATGTATGGTCGCTCCAATTAAGATTGTGAGCAATACTCATACCCAGGATGGAAAGCTTTTCAGTTTCTGAGATGTAAGTGCCATTCATGGATAATGGCTGCGGGTCATTTTTACGCTCTAACGACAAGAGACAGCATTGTGTTTTGGAAGCGTTAAATTCCACTCTACTGTTTTTACCCCATTGGATGATGCTGTCGATATCGGAATTTAATGAGCTTAACATACGCTGCCGCTCATTATCTACAACCGAAGTGCAGGGTCGTAAACTGGTGAACGAATATGAGAAGCTGAGGGTACTGTCGTCAGCGAAGGAGTGAATTGGATTAGAAGTAACAGACAAGAGATCATTTATAAAAATAAGAAAGAGTGTCGGAGACAAAACGGAGCCCTGGGGAACACCGGCATTTACAAAGTGAGTATCAGACTTGAATCCGTTCAAAACAACTTGAATTGAACGATTCGAAAGGTAGCGTCTAATCCATTGAAAGAGAGACTCATCGATCCCAAAAGCACGCATTTTCGACAAAAGGGCTTCATGCCAAACCCTGTCAAATGCTTTCGAAATATACAGTGCAACAATTTTAATTTCACCTGCTTGATGAAGCGAGTGATTCCACTTCTCAGCGAGATACGCCATCAAATCACCAGTGGATCTGTTGCTGCGGAAAACGTATTGGCGGTCATAGAGGAGTTTCCGTGATTCAAGATATTTCATAAGCTGACGGTTATATTTGCAAAATAATTCAAAGCTTCATATCAGATCGCCGTTTTAAGGTTCACGTAAATTGTGGTGTCTCCAATTTATTAACGTTTGATGCTGGTGTCCCGCAAGGGTCTGTGCTAGGTCCAATATTGTATAGTCTCTATACTTCCGATTTCCCCCTACTACCAAATTGCGATGCATTATTTTCATCGCATGAATTCGCTTCAGAATATTGAGAGAAACCTAGAAAATGCGATGGGGGGTATTGCAGAAATATTATTCAAAGTTGAAGATTAAGTTAAATGAAGATAAAATGCAAGCTATCTTTTTCACCAGAAAAAGGAAGAGTTGCTTTCTACCCTCCACACAATTACAGGCAAATGGAGTAAACATCCCATGGGATGACGCAAGACGTTTTGCCGACAACCCACTCATAAATGAGTTATGTGCAAATTAAGTGTAATAAGTTGTTGTATGTTGTATTCGGGCGATTAAAAACTTGGAGAGGTGCTATTGCAGGCACGACGTTCGAAGATTTTATCAGCGGATGAAACGAATGTCTCAAGGCTATAAAGCCCGAACGGAGGCCTGTAAGGATGAGAACGGACATCTAGTATCTAGTAGAATCGCAGTCGATGCTGAGAATTTGGAAAAACCACTTCTGCAGACTGTATAACGGCGATGAGAGCCAACATACCGCCGTCGGGCAGAATGATCCATTTTTTTAACGACGAAGATCGCAGAGAATTCCGTCTCCCTGACCTCGACGAAGTTGAGATTGCCATGTCGAAACTCAAGTCGAATAAAGCTGCTGGCGCAGATAGACTGTCTGCTGAGCTCTTCAAAGCGGCTGAGGGTAAGCTGGTTAGGAGCATGCACCGGCTCATCTGTAAGATATGGTCAGAGGAAAGCATGCCCGAAGAATGGAGTCTCAGCATTGTTTGCCCGATCCACAAAAAAGGAGATCCCTTGGACTGCGCCAACTATAGAGGAATAAGTCTCCTTAATGTCGCATACAAGATCTTCGCTGCCGTTTTGTGTGAACGCCTGAAGCCATTTGTAAACAAGCTGATAGGTCCTTATCAGTGTGGCTTCAGGCCATGGAAGTGCACCATCGATCAAATCTTCACACTACGGCAGATCCTGGAGAAAACCAATGAATTTCAAGTCGATACGCACCATCTATTCGTCGACTTCAAGGCCGCATACGACAGCGTAATTAGAGACGAGCTATATAACGCCATGTTTACTTTTGACATCCCTGCTAAGCGCGTCAGACTATGCAGGATGACCCTGGAAAATGCTCGCTGTTCCATCCGAATCGGTGCAGAACTGACCGATAGTTTCGAAGTCAAGAAAGGATTTAGACAGGGCGATGCGTTGTCATGTGATTTTTTTAACATCATATTAGAAATGATTGTGCAAAAATCACAGGCCAATACAAGAGGCACAATCTATTTCAAATCCTCGCAACTCCTTGCATACGCCGACGACATTGACATAATAGGTAGATCGCAGCGAGATGTCAATGAGGCGTTTGCGAGTATTGAGATGGAGGCGGCAAAAATTGGTTTGGCAGTTAATGAGGGCAAGACGTCTCGGACAGAACGTGCATATTGGCAGATATAAGTTCGAGGTAGTTATGAACTTCATATACCTCGGCTCCGCGGTGACTTGGAACAACAACACCAGTTTCGAAATCAAGCGCAGAATTACTCTTGCCAACCGCTGCTTCTTTGGGCTCAAGAGGCAACTGAGAAGTGGAGCCCTCTCTCGTACGACCAAGTTGACCTTAATTATCCCGGTCTTGTTATACGGCGCAGAAACATGGACTTTACCTAAAGCGGATGAGTAAATCCTTGGTCGTTTCGAGAGAAAGGTTTTCGGTCCTATAAACACAGAGGAGGGTTGGAGGAGAAGATTCAATCACGAACTGTACGGGTTGTACAGCGACATGAGTCTTGTCAGGCGTCTACGGATCCAACGCCTAAGATGGCTAGGCCATGTAGAGCGAATGGACATCAACGCTCCGGCCCGAAGAGTCTTCGACTCCAACCCAGAGGGACGACGCAGCAGAGGAGGACCGCATTTAAGGTGGCGCGCACATGTGGAAGGGGTCCTCAACCAACTGGGCGTGCGGCACTGGAAGCGCCTGGCCGAAGATCGGGCCGGCTGGAGAGGCTTGTTGGTTGAGGCCCTGGTTCACCCCGAACTGTAACGCCATCAAAGTAAGTAAGTAAGCTTGTTTCGGGAATGGTAACACTTAGCTCATATCTGGTTTGACAGATAATTAGTTTTATCCTTCCGCTGAACGAATATGGTTGTGTATATGCTTGAACAACGCTGGGAAATATTGCGGCATTACTTTGAAAATCATGGTAATGTTGCAGAATGTGTGCGATAATTATGGAAGAAGAGAAGCACCATCAGCTCCGTATGTTCGTTATCTTGTGAAAAAAGTGAAAGAAACTGGCATCCTCATCGATAAACCAAAGCGTGAAAAGCCGAAAAACAGTGCGTACACCCGAGAATATTGCTGCTGCGGCAGAAAGTGTGCGTGAAGCGCCATCAACATCAATTCACCGTCGTTCTCAACAATTGAACATTTCGGAGACATCGTTGAGACGAATTTTGCATAAAGACCTTGGTATGACGCCATACAAAGTCCAATTGGTTCAGGAGTTGAAGCCAACTGACCATCCAATGCGTTTTCGCTTCGCTAAGTGGGCCTGCGATCGACTTACAGAAGATGCCGATTTTGCCAAAAAAATCATCTTTTCAGATGAAGCTCTGCGGGTATGTAAACAAGCAATATTGTCGCATTTGGGCCACAGAAAACCAGCACGCGTACATTGAAAGGCCGGTGCACCCAAAATGAGCCACTGTTTGGTGTGGATTTTGGTCCAGAGGCATAATTGGGCCATTTTTCTTCGAAAATGAGCAAGGTGTGGCCGTTACAGTCAATGGCGATCGTTATCGGGCCATGTTGAACGAATTTTCGTTCACAAAAATTGAAGAGGAGGATATTGGCAACATTTGGTTTCAACAGGACGGCGGCGCTACGTGCCACACAGCCGAAGCTACACTCGTTGTTTTGCGCCCTGTGTTTGAAGATCGCATTATCAGCCGCAGAGCTGATGTCGTTTTGCCACCTCGGAGCTGCGATTTTACACCGTTGGACTATTATTTGTGGGGTGCCGTCAAAGATAAGTGTTACGCTGACAAGCCAGAGACAATTGACGCTTTAAAGGACAATATTCGTGAAGCCATTGGTGAAATACAGCTGCACACAATCGA
This sequence comes from Eumerus sabulonum, assembly GCA_951905685.1. Taxonomy (NCBI): domain Eukaryota; kingdom Metazoa; phylum Arthropoda; class Insecta; order Diptera; family Syrphidae; genus Eumerus; species Eumerus sabulonum. Next base: position 18,431,035 of record OX645060.1, read on the forward strand.
TAATGTGCTTAAAAATTGGACCGATCGTGTAGGCTACTGCATGGCCAGCCGAGGCAGCCATTTGAATGAAATTATTTTCCATTATTAACAGGAATGATTGTACTTTCAAATAAAAATAGAAATTTGAGAACATTTTCAGTAGGTTTTCTTATAGCATTTTCAAAAAAAAAAAGTTTTTTGGCGGACCCTTTAGTACTTTTTTGAACTTTATGCTTGAAATTACTAAACGAATTGACAAAGGTAGGGAATTCCACAATCTTATGGCGTGAACAGAGAAGAGTCGTTGGCTATTTAAGTAACAGAGTTGGCGAAGATTATTTTTTCAAACAGGTAAGCGGGCTGGTGACTTTGAATTATTTTGTGAAGGAATACGCAGTTTCGTATGTTAATGTGTTGTCTAAGAGTACATCCAGTTATATTGGAAGAGTATCTCGAAACGTGGTCTAATTTACGAAGTCCGTATATGAAACGTATTGAAGAGTTAAAGGCCAGTTCTAACTTTCGAAAGGAAGCTGTATCAGGATTGCAGTAAGCTACTGAGAAGTAATTAATAATAATCACCAATTTTAATTTAGTGATGACCGGAATAACGTTAGAAGAAATGTGAAGTTGACGCAGTCCACCAAAGATTCGTTTAACAACCATGTTTAAATGACTTTCGCAGGAAAGTTTACAATTAATGATAGTCCCAATGTTATTTACTTCCTCTACATATGGTACAGTATTATTATTTAAAAAGACCCTTGGATTTGAGTGGATTCAGTTTTAACTTATTAACATAGGCTCACTGATTGATTCGCTCCAAGTCTTCATTTATTCTTGCAACGCAGTCTTCGATAAGACCAATAGATCTTGAGAATTTAATCTGAGCATCATCAGTGAAAGATGCATTGTGACGTTTTGGCAGACGACAGGTAGGTCATTAATGAAGAGGGAAAACAGTAGTGGGCCTAGTATGGACCCTTGATGAACTCCACACTTGACTTTCAGAAATGAGGTGACACCAGAATCAGTGCACACCTGTTGAAACCTTTCACCTACGTAGCTGGCAATTAGAAGTAGAGAGGTTTTCCTAAAGAAGAAGTTGTCTTTGAGCTTATTGATAAGAATTTTGTGATCAACGCTGTCAAATGCCTATGAAAAATCAAGCAAACACAAAACTGAAATATTGTTATTATCGAATTCGTATCTTAATTCTTCCAATATGTTCACAATGGCTGTTGAACAGCTATGGTTTTTACGAAAACCCGACTGACATGAGGTGAGTAAATTGTTCGGGTTAATATGGTCGTCAATTTGATCCCGCATTAAAATTTCAAAAACGTTCGACAGACATGGTAAAATACTTATAGGTCTGAATTCTTCTGTTAAGAGTTTTTCGGTATCGGAATCACTTTAGCATATTTCCAAACTGCTGGAAATTCTGATCTCATTATACAGCAATTTATAATGTGAGTAAAAGTATAATAATTGTGGGGCAAAATCATTTTGATGAATTTTAATGATATGCCATCACAACCTAATTCATTGGATTTCATACGTTTAATTGCCATTAATACTTCAAACTTAGAAACGCAATGAAATTCAAAGGAATTGGGATGAACATCACCATCATCTAAATAGTTAACCTTATTCCAGTTTGGTTCACTAGTGCTTTCAGTGTTACTAACATTATTGTTAAGAAAATAATTATTTAGGTCATCTGGGTTCAGATCACATTTAAATGACGTTCTTTCAATAACTCTCAATGATTTGAGAGTTCCAAATCATGGAACCACATTGGTGGGTTTAGTTTTGTATGGCTTTCGTCCTTTTTACCTCGGCAGTTACTTTGTTTCTCAAGTTTGTGTATATTTTCCAATTGATTCTACTATGACTTCGGCGCCATCTAATGTACTGTTTATCTCTTATTTTTATAAGATCCGCTAATTGTTTGGAAAACCATGGTACTCTAGAATCTTTAATTCTTTTAGTTCTTAAAGGAACATGCCGATTAAATAAACCCTGAATCATGGATTGGAAAATTTCAATTTTATCGTTGACTGTTTATATTATTTGTTTATTTATTTATTTGCTTATTTAATTATTTGTTTATTTATTTTTTAATGTATTTGCCTTTAATTTAATTATTTGTTCATTAACTAATTTATTTATTTATATACGTAAATATTATATTTATTTATATTATTTATCTATTTATTCATTGGTTTATTTATTTCCTTTATTTATTTATTTATTTGCTGATTTATTTAATTATTTGTTTATTTATTTATTAACGTATTTGGCTTTTATTTAATTATTTGTTCATTAACTAACTAATTTATTTATATGTATGTTATATTTATTTATATTATCAATTTATTTATTTGTTTATTTATTTACTTATTTATATATATATGTTTTTTTTTTTGTATTTACATGGAAGGTTTTTGTTGTATTTTCCTTCTGTTTTATTGTTCCTAAATATTATTGTTCTTCATTTTATAATATAAATACTAATTCAGTGGAAAGATAGTATTATCAAATCCCTGGGGGGCATTCAAGTATTACGTAACGCAATTTGGGGGGAGGAGAGGTCTTGTAAAACGTTACGATGCGTTACAAGGGCGGGAGGGGGGGTTCGAACAACGCGTTATGTAACTTTTTTTTTATTTAAATAAAAAAACTAGGGAATTCGTCTCCGAAGTTGGCAACTTTTTTCGTTTTTGTTTTACGGCTAATCCCTCGACTGTGTTGCACATAATTTTTATTTTGTTTTCGTTGTCAGTATTCGTTAGTGTTTTAAACACGAAATACGCACAAGCACATTGCCGTAATCAGTGTTGTTAAGGTGAGTTCATACTGTAATGTCCTCAAAAGAGGGAGATTTGCATCATCAGCCGTTCTTAGCCTATAAAGGCTCTCATACTGACTTGCCAGCGCAATTGTGCAAAAAAAAACAAAAAAAAGCCAACCTGCCCTTCGGCAGCTCAAGAAGCACTAATTGGACTTACTCCACAGCAACTTTTTATTCTTCGCACGGGAACAGACCTATGGGTCACATGTCAATCCTGCAACAGCTTCCTGAGCTGGATATGAATACCACGGTCTCAAACGCATTACCACGAACCTTCCTTTTTGACAATGGATTTAAGATATTGATACCAAACCGCACAGCTTGGAAAACCAGTGATCTCCTGCTCAACGTCAAAGGCCTTAGGTAGTATACTGATGGCTCCAAAATGATTTATGGCGTTGTCGCCGGCATTTTTGGACCAAATTGGAAGATTAGCAAGACCCTACGAATGAGTCCCAGTATCTTCTCATCTGAATTATAACCATCCTAACATCCGCCAATCTAAACTTAGAGACTGGCATAAGAGGAATAACCATCAGTATACTCTATGATAGTCAAGCAGAGCTGACTTCGTATAGCACGAACTCCAAATCCGTTAGGGAATGTCATGATGCCCTAAAAGACCTAGCCAAAAAAACAAAATCAAACTCTGGTGGGTGCCAGGACACAAAGGTATTAAAGGCAATGAAATCGCTGATCAACTCGAAAGGAAAAGTTCCAGAACAACGTTACGGCGCGTTACATGGGGGGGGAGGGAGGGTCAAAAATCTTAAAAAATTGCGTTACGTAATACTTGAACGCCCCCCTGTGTTAAATTAAATTAAAATGCGAAATAAGTCTATCTTAAAAAAAAAAACAGCTGACGGTTAATCAGCGTTAGTGCAATGGGTCGGTAGTCGGAGGGAGAAGACAACTGCTGTTTTCCACCTACTCGGAAAGAGCCAAGAGCTCCAAGAGCGCTGGAGAAAAAGAAAGTTAAATTGCTGAAGATCTCTTCCAAAACATAAAGGAGATATGGCAGAGTATTCCAATCGAACGATGTAAGCTTTTAGTGGCCAGTCTCCGAAAAGGTGCAAGGCTCTGCTTGAAGCGAAAGGTTATCCTACAAAGTATTAAATGTAAAATTAAAAATAATGTAAATTATTTGGAAAGTGTCCTTAATTACATGTCCAAGCAGAAACAGCTGATTTTCGGCCTTATTGTGAACAAAATTTCCCCCGAACTTTTTCTCTCATGGGGAAACCCGGTATTGTGAATAATGTTCGAAAGGAAAAGGAAAAAGTTCTCCCTATTGCAAATAAGTTTCCGATGGAAATTCTAACGACATTTCCCTCGAACTTTTTCCCTGTAATTTTTCTAGGGAAAACAGGAAAAAAGGAAGCAAAAACCAAGAAAATGTATAAGTATCTTTAAATTTTTGGCAAAAATAATTATGTATGTACATTTATAGGTCGAATGTAACAAATAAAAAACAAAGTGAAGCAATAGTAAGTTAGATGGAGAAATATCCAGATATTGCCAACGGCTTCACCAGACGGAGTAAGGAGGAACAGTATGAATTGTGGAAAACCCTGGAAAAAAAATTAAATAGTATTGGACCGCCAGTGAATTCGATATATGAATGGAAGAAGGTACATATGTAATATGAAAAATTCAAATGAGTATAAGTATGTATCTGAACATTTATCTTGTTGTAGGTTTGGTGTGATAAAAAAAAAAATACATAAAAAAAAAAATTGTCCGAGAATCTGAGATCAAAAAATATCACTGGAGGAGGGTCTTATAAAGAATAAAAATTCTCCTCCATGGAAGAAGCGGTGATAAAAGTATGTGCTATGAACCAGTTAGTAGAAGGTTCATCTGGCGCCTCAAAATTTGGGTTACCATCTTGTTCCAAAAAACCAAGGTTGGATGAAACTTTCGAAACGGACTGCAATGACCTAGATGGAAAACTTCCAAAAGAAAACGAAATCTCTTCTTTGGGTAACTCTGAGCCAAATTCCGAAGTGGCCTCCACAAGCCATCGAATACAAAGATCAGGAACACTTGAGTTTTTGGAAAAAGAGTTAACCCTACAAAGAGAGCTTTGTAATGTAGTTGGTGAGCTAGTTCCCATTATAAAAAGGCACCAAGAAGTAATGGAAGTTAGCATAAAAAAAGTATATCACTCCATTGATCGTCTTTGCGATCAAAATAAAAGTATATGCGCAGAAATCAAGCGCTATAACCAAGAGATGGAAAAACCAAATACCATTAAACGTAGCACTTTTAAACACATTTTGCAAAAATGAATTAATTTACATGGTTGATGGTAATTCCAAAGGATTCGATTCATCTCTTAATTTTCTTCGTATTGAACATAACTCACTATTTTGTGTTTCTTCTTCCTCTGCCATTAACACCATAACATAAGACTTAAACATTCTTGATAATAGTTCCTTGCTTTTCTACAAATATACACTGATTTCTAACAAATGACAGCCGTCAAAATTTTCGAATTCAGTTTTGGGAAAAAAATTCCGATGGAAATTGACAATAGCGCCGTTCACACCATACGATTTGTCAATAGGATTTGCTTGATGACTCGTGTCTGTACTGCCAATCGTCAATGGGAACGCTCCATACTGCAAGTCGATACGATTTGTAGTATGAAGTCCAGAATTTTCGACTTTTTGCCTTGCTTGCGTGGGTGCCCGTGTATGTGTAAAAGTCAGAAATTATACTTGCATACGTTTTTCACTTTTTTTGTGATTTCGAAGGGTGAACATCAGCGGACAAAGGCGATATGACGACGAATTTAGTGACAAGTTATGGCATTTCCAAGCTTGTAGATGTAATATGGACTATTGTTGGCGGGATTGGTGTCTACTTCCGAGCTTCGGATATATGTATGTAGCTGGCTTAAATTGGTAGTGGTCAGCAAAACTCTAAATCTTGTGGTTATAATTCCAAAAATATTTTCTACTGCACGCCACCACGATACTTCCACTTGGGAGCCGCCGGGACCGACACCAGGCACCGAGATACCGACCGCCAGTTGCGGGGCTCCTGTTTCTCGTGGTACCAGATTATAGCTACCGGTGGAGCTTCGCGATCGCGAGGTCACTTTCAGATGAGTCCCGCAAAGCTCGAGGTTTAGCATCTCACCCTAGAAAAACTCCCAACTTTGGAGAAAGGCAGTACTCCAGCGCCTCGCCTCTTACGACAGGCATGCCTTTCATTCTCCCCATTTTGTAACAACTCGGATGTATATTTAAAAAAAAAAAAAAAAACAGGGGTAACGATATTCACAACACAAATTCTTTCTCACAAATGAAATTGATCAAATTTGCAGTATAGTGTGAACGCTACGTACTTTTGATTGTCAAAAAAATCGTATAGACAAATCGTATGGTGTGAACGCCGCTAATAGGAGGAACTTTTTCCCTGGAGGGAAAAAAAAAGGGGAAACAAAAAGTTCCCTCGGAATTCATGATAAGGCTGTTTATGTTATTTCGTAAATAGTGAATTTTATTGTTTTTTTTTTTTTTTAATTTTAATTTTTTACTTTTGTAAGTTAATAATCATAATAAAAAGGAAAACTGCATTTGTTTAACGAAGAAAACATGTAAAATACAAGAATTATACGAAGTTTAAAAGTGAAAATTGGTACTTAATTACGTGGCCACCACTGTATCTTAATTCGTTTGTTTAAAAAAACAAATTTATAGGAAATAAAAAAAATAAAATAAAATATAAAATAACCTCGGCAGCAGCAATCATCAATTTTATTTATTCGGTATTTCACTTATTTATTTCATTGTCATCTTAACTATAAAACAAAAAACATGATTTTGTTTTTTATTCATCGAATTTTTCATTTGCTTTTATTATAATTTTCTTTTCTCATTCTTCTTCTACTTCGTTCTCTCTTTTATTTTAAATTAAATTAGTTACTATAAAAAAAAACAGATACACGTAATTAATAGATTTCACATGATACAACAATTAAATTAGAAACAAATTATAATTAGTAAGGGGAAATAGTGAACTCGATTACTAAACAAACGTAGAAATGACGGTAAAGTTATGTTTCTTAGTTTTCCTTTCTTATTTCCCTTTTTGTTTTCCTATCTCTCCATTCTTCTCACGCGTTATTACATTTATTCATACACAATTCTCTTTTAATTCTTTTTCTTTAAAAAAAAAATTAAATTAAATATTACGGTTACACGCTGTAAATATATATATATAAAAAAATAAAAATAAATGTAAGACATAAAACGTGGGTAATTTCAAATTTGTAGAAATTCATCATCTTAGACAAATGCCCAGCATTCGAGAGTTTTTATAACAAAGTCTTCTTGTGGCGCCAGAGGCTCGTTGCCGTATGTGCTGCATGATTGCGATCGACCTTGGTTCAAATCGCCATCTAACCATAAGCCAAATCGACCACTGAAATTAAGTAGAAATATAAGTTTGTTAGCGATCGTATGAATATAGAAATTGATTAAATGCAATAACTTAAATTTGAGCGCGCCGTGGCGCAGTGGTTAGTGTGTTGGACTCTGGCGCACAATGGCGCACAATGAGCGAGTTCGGATCCCGATAACGCCAACGCCATCGAATGTTTATACTGGCAAAACCCCCCGTAGTAAAGCTGCCATGAAAAAGCTTCTCGACTCGCGCCGTTCGGAATCGGCATTAAACTGTAGGTACCTTTCACCAGTGTGAAAAATAAGTCACACACAACATGGGTGATTGAGAGAAGCTTGGCTCTGGTCCTTCATGGGCTGTAACGCCACCATAGAAGAAGAACTTAAATTTATGAACAGAAAAGGAGTGAGGAGCACGCGCTTCTGAGAAGGAAAAAGAAGGAGCACGAGAAGAGCGAGATCGAGGAGATGGAGAGATGTTACTGCAGAAACGACGTTCGAAAATTTTACCAGAAAGTAAAACGAACATGCCAAGGCTATAAAGCCAGAGCAGAGGCCTGGAGGGATGAGCACGGACAACTAGTAGTGGAGTCACAGTCGATGCTGACTTCTGCAGACTATATTACGGTGGTGATAGTCAAAATGTCGCCGTCAGGCAGAGCGAACCGTTCACAATGGACGAAGACGATGGAGAATCCCGTCTTTATAAGTCTTATAAAGCTGCTGGAGCAGATGGCCTCCCCGCGGAACTGCTCAAAGCAGCTGGCGATGAGCTGGTCAGGAACATGCACCAACTCATCTGCAAGATATGGTCGGAAGAACGCATGCCCGATGTATGGAATCTCAGTATCGTTTGCCCGGTCCATAAGAAAGGAGACCCCTATGACTGCGCCAATTACAGAGGGATAAGCCTCCTGAACATCGCGTACAAGATCCTCTCTGCCGTATTGTGTAAGTGCCTGAAACCGTTCGTGGACAATCTGATAGGTTCTTACCAGTGTGGTTTCAGGCCAGGAAAATCCACGATAGGCCAAATATTTACATTACGGCAGATCTTGGAGAAGACCCATGAATTCCAGGTCGACACGCACCATCTTTTCGTCGACTTTAAAGCCGCACATGACAGTGTTTATAGAGACGAGCTATACAGAGCCAGGTCATGTTTTAACATTCCTGCCAAGATCGTCAGACTGTGCAGGATGACTATGGAGAACTCTCCATTAAGGTCGGAGGTGAACTAACCGACCCCTTTGATGTCAAAAAAGGTTTTAGACAGGGCGACGCACTGTCATGTGATTTCTTTAACATTATTCTTGAATAGATCGTGCGGGACTCTGCGGCCAATACAGGAGGTACGACCTACTTCAAGTCCACACAATTGCTTGCCTACGCAGATGACATTGGCGTTATTGGACGAACAAAGCGAGACGTCAATGAGGCGTTCGCAAGCATTGAAGCAGAAGCGGCGAAAGTGGGTCTAAGGGTAAATGGGGACAAGACCAAATATATGCTGTCATCAAAGAAAGACGCGCAACACCGACGTCTTGGTCAGAACGTCACCTTCGGCAGCTATATTTTTGAAGTAGTCAATGACTTCGTCTACCTTGGCTCGATAGTGACAAGCAGCAACGACACCAGCGCTGAGATAAAACGCAGAATAACTCTTGCCAATCTCTGCTTCTTCGGGCTCAAGAGGCAATTGAGTAGTAGAGCCCTCTCTCGAAAATCTAAGGTATCAATCTACAAAACCTTAATCATCCCGGTCCTCCTCTACGGCGCTGAGGCTTGGACGTTATCAAAAGCAGATGAAGAGGCTCTTGGGCGTTTCTGCGTGCAATCTTTGGTCTCGCTTTTGTAAACGGAAAGTGGAGGAGGAGATTCAACCAAGAACTGTACGGGCTGTACAGCGACATAGGCCTAGTTAGACGTCTTCGGATTCAACGTCTAAGATGGCTAGCCATGTAGAGGGAATGGACATCACCGCTCCGGCCAGAAGAGTCTTCGACTCCAACCCGGAGGGAAGACGCAGCAGAGGACGACCGCATTTAAGGTGGCGCACACAGGTGGAAAGGGACCTCAAGCAACTGGGCGTGCGGCGCTGGAAGCGGCTGGCCAAAGATCGGGCCGGCTGGAGAGGCTTGTTGGTTGAAGGCCTGGCTCAGCCTGAACTGTAGCGCCATCAAAGTAAGTAAGTAAGGTCAAACTTAACATCAAAGCGCGGTCTTGACATACATATGTAGAAGTGATAAAGAGAAAGACTGAAAATCTCGCATTAAGGTGAAAATCATATGACGTGACGGAAACTCAACCCAGGGCTCAACCAGGACATCCACTTTATCGAGCGGAAATTATTTTAAAACATATTCCAGATGTTTTCGTCACTATGTACTACGTACTATCTACATCAAGTGATTAGATCAAGAACTAGAGTTACCTTGCGTACAAGTTACTCGGGCACAAATCTATTTGAGTAAGCAACCCGAAGATATATTTAGAATTGTTGGCCTCAATAAGTAGTTCGCAGTTGAAATAAATTATCTAATCCTCGGCTATACGTTGGTTAGAAATGTTAGTAGCTTGTGGTAGCCGAGAGGGCCAGACTAATTTATTTATTTCCTTTTTAGCGGTAGACATAAGAAAGCAATAAATCCACCGAACTGACTAACTCGCAACAGATCGTACACGTTCCCTTTGCTAGCCCAAAGCCTCTAAGCCGCTTATCTTTTGTTTGCTAGATTGTGAAACTAAGACAAGAATGTTAATTAAATGCGGACATTTGCCGACAAGACTTTAATAGACGATCTGCTACTAAGACATAAAATCTCTTTTTTACGACTTTAGTGCGTGCAACGTTGTCTGTCGGGTGCAAATAAATCAAACGCAAAAGCAAAACCGCTTGGGGGCTGTCATATTACTATCACCAGGCAGTATCCAAACAGATTTTAATCTTTCGTTAAAGATTTAGAATTAAATAAATACCAAATGATATGAATACAATTGGAGGATTGTAGAGAATGATAACTTAAGAGACAAATGAAACGTACGCCATGCCTGTTTGCACGCATGCCAAGGATTTATTCGAAAATGGGTGCTTGCTATAGGCGATGCGAGCGAGTCGGCAATTAAAATGCGATTTGAAGCATCACCAAAGCTTCTCGCTCTCTGATGAAAGAAATAGTACAATGTAACAACGCGTTATGTAACAATTTTTTTTATTTCAATAAAAAACTAGGGAATTAGTCTCCGAAGTTGGCAACTCTTTTCGTTTTAGTTTTACGGCTAGTCCCTCGACTGTTTTTTATTTTGTTTTCGTTGTCAGTATTCGTTAGTGTTTTAAACACGAAATACGCACAAGCACATTGCCGTAATCAGTGTTGTTAAGGTGAGTTCATACTGTAATGTCCTTAAAAGAGGGAGATTTGCATTATCAGCCGTTCTTAGCCTATAAAGGCTCTCATACTGACTTGCCAGCGCAATTGTGCCAAAAAAAAAAAAAAAATGCCAACCTGCCCTTCTGCAGCTCAAGAAGCACTAATTGAAGAAGAAGCACTCCACTGCACCTTTTTATTAAAAAGGTCGCATTACGTAGTGCAATCAGAATTCTTCGCTCGGGAACAGACCTATGGGTCACATGTCAGAAAAACGTTACGGCGCGTTACATGGGGGGGGTCAAAAATCTTAAAAAATTGCGTTACGTAATACCTGAACGCCCCCTTTCTTCCTAAAAACAATGGAAAAAATTCTGGATAGGCATATCAGGGACGGTGCCCTGAAAAGATGACCACTTCATAAAAACCAATATGCCTACCAGCCTGGGAAATCGACCACGCATGCTCTTCAGGAGCTAACAGCTCGGATCAACAAATCTCTGAGCGACAAAGAAATTGCGATAGGTTGCTTTCTCGATATTGAGGGTGCTTTCAACAACATCGACTACACCCAAATAAAACGTTGCATCCTCAACACAGGGGTGGATAACACCACATGCAATTGGATCCAACACATGCTTAGCAATAGGAAAATAAACACCTCACTAGGCAATGATAAAATCAGTGTAAATGCCGCGAAAGGATGCCCTCAAGGGGGGGTTCTCTCACCTCTCCTCTGGTCCATCGTGGTAAATGAACTGGTTAACATACTCAGCAACAATGGTTTCTATGTCCAAGGCTATGCTGACGACATAGTGATCCTGGTTAGAGGCAAATTCGAAAACACAGTCTCGGAACTCCTCCAACGGGCACTAAACCTTGTTGCAAACTGGTGCACAAAGGTTGCACTAAAGGTCAACCCTGGCAAAAGCACCATAGTCGCCTTCACCAAAAGGAGGAATAGGCACAAACTTATCAAACCTACCCTCTTTGGTGAAGCGATAGAGTTCTCAAAAGAAGTCAAACATCTAGGGATAACTCTAGACGAAAAGCTCACTTGGAACTCTCACATTACAAAGACCATAGAGAAAGCCAGGATCTCATTATGGACCAGCAAAAGTCTCACTGACAAAAATTGGTGCACAAGCCCCAAAATGTCCCGCTGGCTATACACAGCAATCACCAGACCAATTCTCACATATGGTGGTGGCCGTGGTGCAGTGGTTAACATCATCGACCGCCGAGCGGAAGGTCTATAGTTCAATTCGCTTCATAGCCAAGAAAAAGTAATTCCTATACGGACAAAAGTATGCAACGCAGTTGTGAATGGAAAGTTACCAGATGTACTGCTGCAGGCATAACACTCACAGTATATGGTCAACTGGAATTCATCCTGTGCAATATTAAAAAGTGCTTGAACGAATTAGTACGGACTACAACCAAAAACGCGGAATTCGGTCAGCTCTCGTTCTATCTAGGACAACCACCCCTGAGAGTTAACGAACATCAACGACCCAAACCACTGCACTCCGTTCAGGTTGTGTGTATATGACACATTATAAGAAAATATAAAACTCTTGAACCTGCGCGAGTTTCTAAAAAAAAAAAAAAAAAACAAAACAAAACAAAACAAGTATTAGTACAAGCCAAGCTCAACAAACTGCAAAGACTAGCTTGCATCTGTATCACTGGGGCCATCTCCAACTGACTGATCGTGGAGGATGACTCTAACCGTAGGCTCTTTCGCCCTGATATCCTCACCGAAATAAACAGGCATGAAATCCTAACGATATCTCTTACAGACAACTGTCTCCCCAGATACAACTTCAGCCAAAACTACAAGGTCACATTCCCCAATCGACTAAACTGGGAACAGGATAGACCCTCCTTCAATCGTGGATCCTACGTGTGGTACACAGATGGCTCCAAAACGAACGAAGGCGTTGGGGCTGGAGTATACGGAGCAACTACAGGCACATGCATCTACGTCAGCATGGACATATACAACTCCGTTTTTCAAGCAGAGATATTTGCTATAGAACTCTGCCTCAGAGAAAATATAAACACAAAATATACTCTCTGACAGCAAGGCTGCACTTCTGGCCCTAAAGAGCTATGAAATCACCGCCAAACTGGTATGGGACTGCCTACAGCTACTTCACCAGCTGGCCAGCACAAACAGAGTTCATCTCATTTGGATACCTGGACACAGCGGCCATACAGGCAACGAAAAGGCGGACCTATTAGCAAGGAAATGCTCTGCATCACCATTTATGATGCCACAGCCTTTCTGCGGCATACCCATCAGCACCACCAAAAGCTGCATAAACAAATGGTTAAGGAACACGACGGATCACTACTGGTTACAAACAAAAGGTAGCAGACAAGCCAAGTTGTTCCTCCCAACTACATCTCTCAGTAGAACGAAACAACTCCTCATGCTTTCGAGGAGTCAGATTCGCTTAATCATAGGTTTCCCTACTGGACACTGCCCAGTCAACAAACACCTCAAAACGATGGGCATTATACAAGATGACACTTGCAGAATGTGTAATGAAGACGAAGAAACAGCAGAGCACATACTATGCCACTGTAACTGCCTTGCCAGTACACGTCATCGTCACTAAGGCAAGTATTATCTTGAAGCAGAAGAAATCGCTGCTAGCTCACTCAAAAGCATACTAAGTTTTATCAGTTCTTGAAAAAGGCATACGCAATCGTCTTCGACCATTATAAAAACAAGGTGGTAATCACCTTGAATTTAGCTAAGTATTCCGAGCTCTAGATGATCTGTGGACTAATAGTCGAATGTGTCAACATTTTCAGTTTATGAAAGCAGAACAATACATTTGAGTAGTTGTCCTAGAGCGTGCAAAACAAGGCAATTAGCACATAAGACGTATGGTAGAGGGGAATTTCATTAACTTGCTCATTACGCGAATCTTTTTCTATTTCAAGTCAAGAAATGAAAGAGGTGCTCAACTGGTTTCGCTAACAAAACCTTCATACCAGTAACACGATGCCACGTTTGGGTATAATGACGACATTGTTAATCTATTGTGGAAAACTCCACGATTATCCCGAATGATAAATTGGTATCTAATTGCAAATTAAAAATTTTTGAACATATATTCACGTTTTATGGTATCTGAAGTTCAATTTTAGATAGATGACTTTGCGCGTGTTTGTTTTTGTACTATTTTGAGCCTTTCGATACAGTGACATCTCAAAAACGGGTGATGGTATCGTTTCGGGATTAATTTTATTTGACGCGTAATCACTTCAAAAGTGGCCTCCATGTCAAATATTCCGAGACGAGATAACCAGATTGATCCGGGAACAATGTGATTCAAAGTATAGCCCAATACTCAATACCTAATAAGGTTCGCAAGAAATTTCAGTTGGGGGTTTTTCGTTATAACCATAAAAACGGCTTAAAAAAGGTAATGGTAGGTAGGTAGGATCGTAGCCTTCCCAGAATTGAGAAGAATGCACATTGGACAGGGAGGCCCGTTGTGCAGCTACGAGGGGGTTTTACCCCCCTATTCGTGGAACCATTTTGTGCTTCTTACGAAGTTAAGAAGGTTAGGTATCCCTACTTTCTGAACATCTGTCAGACCGTTAAGGAAGTAAGAGCCTAGGTAACGTTTCCTGATGTTGCAAAAAGCTGGGCAGGCACAGAGAAGGTGTTGAATGGATTCGACCTCCTCCTCGTCCTGACAGCTTCTGCAGAAATCCTAGTCTATGACTCGGTTGTCTGGTGGAAGGCGCTTGAGAAAAAGTGTCATCTTCAGAGTGTGTCAAAGGTTCAAAGAGCAGGCTGTCTGGCGGTGACGGGATCTATGCAGTCCACACCAACGGCGGCTCTTGAAGTCATGCTGAACCTCCCACCCCTGGACATGTACTGCGAGAGCGCCGCAACCAGAACTGCGCTAAGATTACAGGAATCAGGTCTCTGGAAAAGGAGTCCTCACGGACATGCATCAGTCTTGGATCGATGGGCCGTCTCGAGATTCAGAACCGTAACGGACTATGTCACCCGACTTCCTTCCTGGGAGAGGAGATTCTCTATTAGAATTCCCTCCAGGGAGGAATGGACCGGTGATCTGGTACGCACGGAAAGTGAACTGGCACTCTACACCGACGGACCCAAAATGGATGTTGGCACAGGTGCAGGAGTCTACTTTAAGTCTCGGGATATGCATCGCACCTACAGTCTTCCAAGCTGAGGTCTTCGCTATCAAGCAGGCGGCGGACCTGATCAGCAAAGAGAATATCGCAGGAAAAAGGATCAGCATCTATGTTGACAGCCAGGCAGCCATTAAGGCTCTGCAGGCAGCATGGATAAGATCCAAACTCGTCAAACTCTGGAAGGAGAAGTTAGAAGAGATATCCAATGTAAATGAGGTGACCCTTTGCTGGGTACCTGGTCATATGAATATCTCCGGAAACGAGAGGGCGGACGAGCTGGCTAGGGTGGGATGAGGTGCTAACATTGCGCAGATCTCAGCTGAGGCCAAACCACCACTCAGTGCGCTCTACAGGGAGATACAGACGGAGCTACTGGTGAAAGCCAATAAGCGATGGTGTCGCTTAAATACATGCGCAACGGCGAGATCGACTTGGCCCGTCTATGATAAGAAAAGAACGGAAAATCTGCTGAAGTTCAATCGTGGGAGCATTCGACTGGCAGTCGGTGCCCTCACCGGGCACTGCATGCTATCCTACCATGCAGCTCGACTAGGCCAGCCCTACAATGACTTTTACAGAAGCTGCAGGGACGAAGAGGAAATTGAGTCCGTTCGTCACCTGCTGTGCGAATGTCCGGCGCTAGCCCAAAAAAGGAATATATTCCTGGGAAGATACTACCTTCCGGGACTAGAAGAGGTAGGTAATATTGGGCTGAACAGAATACTGGGATTTTTGTCCTCGTCTGGCTGGTTCAGCTCGACGGAAAATGTATAGGTATCAACGGGTTAAACAAAACAAGTGGGCACAATGGACTCAACGTAGTCTACATGAGCCTTGACTTTATGTCAAAAGGGCACCGATATACCTAACCTAACCTTCTGCAGAAATCATTCGGAACTATTCCTAGTTTTTGTGCGTGACTGCCAATGAGGCAGTGTCCTGTGATGACACCGATGACCTTGTAGATGTCAGCTCTTTTTAGGGAGATTATACTCCTTGTGCGTTGACTGTCAAGCCGAGGCAAGATTTGCCTGGTGATGACGCGGGTATGTCCCTGGGTCTATCTCAGGTTCGTCTCGGCTCTGACGAGATTGGCCAGATTATGTTTAATGGTTGTAAGGGGTACTCCCTCACAAGCCACGATTGATTGTAGCGTCGTTCCTTGTTTGGCGAGTGTGTCGGCTTTTTCATTACCTGTAATGTCGCTGTGTCCCGGTACCCAGGTAAGCTGCATGTTGAACTGTTCTACCATCTCGTAAAGAGATCGGCGACAGTCGAGACTAGATTTTGATGTGTACACATAGGACTCCAACGACTTTAAGGCTGCTTGACTGTCTGTGAGAATGCGAATATCCGTGGTGGATATTACGTTCCACTTCAGCCAAGACAAGGCCTCTTTAATTGCCAACAGTTCCGCCTGGAAAACGCTGCAGTGATCTGGTAATTTTAGAGCTTTATAAAACTTGAGTTGTTTGCAGAATACTTCACTGCCCACCCCGTCTTTGGTCTTAGACCCGTCAGTGTAGTAATCCACGCATTTTTTGCGGGGTTGAGTTTGACGAGTCCAGTTCTGTCTGTCCGGATATATCGCCGAAAGGTTTTTGTCCAAGACTATGGTGGGTTCTGTGTGGTCCAAGTTTTCTGCCATAGTTATCCTGTTTTGCAGGATGGAGGAGTGGCCAGTGAGATAGCTCGCCCATTTCGAGTTGGCTTTTAGTCTTATGGTCGTGTGTGCGGCAATTTGCTTACCGAAAATATCGAGTGGTGTAAGGTCGAGTATCGTGTTAAGCGCAGCCGTTGGGGTGGACCTGAGGGCCCCGGTAATGCACATACATGCCATCCTTTGTACCTTCTCGAGTTGTTTGTGGTATGTTGTCTTGTCCAGGGCAGTCCACCAGACTATCACTCCATAGATTAGTATGGGTCTAACGACCGTGATGTATAGCCATAGGGTGATCTTGGGGTTGAATCCCCATTTTTTTCCTAGGGCTTTCTTACATGTGTAGAGAGCTATTGTTGCTTTTTTTGCTCTTTCAATTGTGTTGCTCTTCCAAGTTAATTTCCTATCGAGTATAATGCCAAGGAATTTGGTACTAGAGGAATAGGCTAGCCTAGTATGGAGCAGAGTGATAGGGCAGTTTTCTGGGATTTTATGCTTTTTGGTAAATAGCACGAGCTCCGTTTTCTGGGGATTAATCCTGAGCCCGTTACTATTCGCCCATTTGTACAGAAATGAGAATGCCGATTGCATGCTGTCATTCAGTGTGGATAGGTATTTGCCTGAGATTGAGATGGCAACGTCATCGGCGTAGGCAACAACGTCCAGGCGGGGTTCCCTTGGTAACCACTCTGGTAGTTACTAGGCTTCCTCACTTAGAGTGAATCTCGCGCGTTAATAACAACTCGCTGATCAGCTCTATCAAAGTCCTCTCCACCTTTAACTTTTCTAGCCCTTCTATCATTGCTTTCGGAGTGACGTTGTTAAAGGCGACCTCTATGTCTAGGAAGGCTGTTAGAGTGTATTCCTTGAGATGGATTGATCTTTCGATTTTCCTCACTAATGTGTGAAGGGCTGTTTCGACCGATCTACCCTTACAGTAGGCGTGCTGTGCCTTAGAAATTAGGAAGTGATCCAAGCTGTGCCGTATGTGTAAGTCTATCAGCCTTTCTAAAGTTTTTAGAGCGAAGGTTGATAGACAGATAGGCCTTAGATCCTACGGGGAAGTGTGAGGTAATACGAATCAAAAAAATTCGCAAGAACTTGTGATTGATGTTATTGCAATCATTTTGATGTCCACGTTTTCAATAACACTCAAGAGAAATTAGGAGTGTGATCAGATCAATTGCGTATGCAGCGACAGTATCGCGGTTGTGCGGCGGGCTAACAATCCGCCCACGTAAAAAACATAAAAGTTATGAATGAGCAAGATGCCTCGGATACACGGACGGATACCCGACGACGACAACGCATGAAAAAGGAACACGATTTGCGAGTATGCTCCTGGAATGTCAGAACCCTGTACACTCCTCGAGCTGCTCATAAACTAGAAAGAATCCTCACGCAGTACAAGGCGGATATTACTGTGGTCCAGGAAATACGCTGCATAGGAAACGGTATGATGAGGAAGAAAAATTGCGACATTTGTTACAGCTATCACAAAAGATTGCACTTACTCGGATGCGGATTTGTCGTGGGAAAGCGGTTAAGGTCGAAGGTCATCGATTTTAAACCTGTAAGTGATAGCCTGGCTGTGATCCGCATCAGAGGCAGATTTTATAACATCAGCCTTATATTTGCACACGCCCCTACCGACGAGGCGGAAGACCCTATCAAGGAGGACTTCTATGACCTCCTGGAAAACGCCTACGGAGCTTGTCCGAAGTACGATGTAAAAATCGTGCTCGGGGACTTCAACGCCAAAATCGGTAAGGAGAACACCCTTGGCGGAGTGATGGGAAAGTACAGCCTCCACGATACAACAACAGATAACGGCTTCCGACTCACGGACTTTGCGACAGCTTGTAATGCGGTGATAAGTAGCACAAGATTCCCTCGTAAGCGAATCCACACAGCAACCTGGCGATCTCCGGACGGTCGAACCGCAAACCAAATCGACCATGTGCTCATTGACGCAAGGCACGCGTCAAACATCCTGGATGTGCGAACATTCAGAGGGGCAAATGTCGACTCTGACCACTTCCTCGTAGCAGCAAGATTCAGAGCTCGACTGTCCAATGTCAGATAGCAGCACCAGCCCATCAGGAGGAGGTTCGACATTGGGCGCCTGAGCACACCGGAGGTTACCAGAGTCTACAGGTAGCAACTGAGAGTAAGACTCGAATGAGTTTCGAATCGATACACACCGTTTTTTCATCGATTTCAAAGCCGCATACGACAGCATTCATCGTGAAGGACTGTTTGGTGCGATGGACGAATTCTGCATCCCGGGAAAACTGAACCAGTTGTGTCGCGCCACGCTAAAAAATACGCAATGCACCGTGCAACTCGGTTCTAGGACTTCGGGACCATTTGAAGGATGCACCAGATTTCGGCAAAGAGACGCGCTGTCATGTGACTTCATCAACCTGGTGCTGGAGCAGATAGTGCGACGGGCAGGCGTCAACAGGGAAGGCACTATCTTTTACAAGTCCATCCAGCTGCTAGGATACGCGGATGATATCGACATCATCGCGTGTTCTCGCCGTGGCATTGTGGAAGCATTCACGGCGATTGAAGAACAGGCGAAACGAGTTGGTTTTAAGATTAATGAGGACAAAACGAAATACATGCTGTCAAGCAAAAACCAATCCGTCGCTCACCACCTGGGACAAAATATAACAATTGACAGCTACAATTTCGAGGTAGTTAAGGAGTTTGTCTACCTCGGGGCAAACGTAAATTCTCCAAATGAAACCACAATGGAGATCCGGCATAGAATCGCCCTTGGCAACCGCTGCTACTTCGGCTTGTCCAAACAACTGGGGTCAAAACTCCTCACTCGAAAGACCAAAGTCATGCTTTACAAAACGCTCATACTGCCAGTCTTGCTGTACGGAGCCGAAAGCTGGACGATAAGTAGGATTGCGGAGCTGATTTTGGGTTCTTTCGAGAGAAAAATTCTGCGCCCGATATTTGGTCCTGTCTGTGAGGAAGGTGGATGGAGAAGAAGACACAACCGCGAACTCTACGAGCTGTACAAAGATGTGGATGTAGTCTGGAAGGCAAAGATCCGTCGACTACACTGGCTCGGCCACATCGAGCGCATGGACATCAACACTCCAGCTAAGAGGGACTTCGACTCGGAGCCTCTTGGTTCGAGAAGAAAAGGAAGACCGAACCTCCGGTATAAAGACCAAGTAATCGCGGATGTAAGACATCTTGGTCTTGATAACTGGAAGCAGCGTGCGCGGGATCGCCAAGGATGGAAGGCAGCTATAGCTCAGGCTCAGATCCTCCATGGATCGCTGGTCTGATAAGTAAGTAAGTATAGACGTTAGGAAAAGTGTATACAGTTCAAAGTTGATTATGTTAAAAGCATAAAGAAGTATACAATCATTTAAAGTGACACTTTCATTCAAATAAGGCCAATTCTCGGCCTTCCTTTGTAGGGGCGATAATCTTTATTATTTACTGAGCCAGAGAGCGTGAAATGAGCCCAATTTTTATATAACAATGGAATGTATCGCTAGAAATTATCTTCTTGAATGTGGTCATTCGCTTATCCTATAATCATAAATTAGGCACACAGTTTTAAGGCGAGTCGTCGTCCTATTATTGCTCGAAACTCAACTTCTCATGTTCTTATGATAGAAACAGTAAAAGAGAAAATAAAATGATCAACTTACTCTCCAGCACCGATTGATAAACAGTCGACATTGCCTTTGATGAAATACAGATTCTCGCCAGTCCAATGGAACACTTTGAAGCTGGGATTGAATTTGTACAGTAATGACTCCCCGGTACCATAAAAATGATCTGATACATGCAGCGAACATGATGTCAATGCTCCGAAAACCTAAAAGCAATAAGTAGTAATGGTTATTTAAGGATTCTATTAAGGATTTATAATGTGGCATAACGTACATTGTGATCGGTGTCCTCGATAACTATGAGAATAGGACTCTCTAGCCTTTGCATTTTTCTGTAGAGCGAATTCAATGAGAAACCATGCTGTGATGTACTAAATGCTAACGACCATGAGTAACCTTCAGCTCTTGCAGGTAGATGTCCACATAGTTTTTCACTGAAACACAAGATAGAACCAAAAAGTAAAATCGACAGGCAAATGAAAATGGGATGTGCACACTTACCGGTGTTCCTCTGTGAGAATCTCTGTCGTACCGATCAGTTCTGGAATCGGAAAGTCCAAGTCAAATGATCCGGTTGTGAAAAGCGAAGCTTTTCTGTACTCATCTGTACTCATAGACAGGACCTAAGGTTTTTTTTATTTGTGTAATTGATAGAAACAATATATTAGATTGAATCTCGATATAGGCGGAGAGTGTTTATGTCTAGTCTTTAGTGTTTGGTGTACAAGAGTTTGGCTTAATATCTGTTTTGTGATCTACAACTGAAAACGAAAACTATAAACATCTATACACGGATCTAGCAGCAAGTGTATCGTGTAGGTGGAGATTTTAATTAATTTTTTTTGTATCTGTTTATGAAGTGGAATTTCAAATCTACAGTTTAGGTTTAGGTAACATCGAAAGTATATATACAAACAGCTTATAGTGGGTATGCAGCAATCAATATCAAAAAACACATTTACAAAAGAAAAGCCAAAAAAAGGGAATATCGAGTCGAAGGGCGGTTTGGAGTACTGCATGTGTTGTGGATAAGTTTAACGAGTACAACTGGAAGTAAGTATGTTGGCTAAATATGAAAGAGAGTTCAGGGGCGAAAGGGAAAAGCGAAAAACGCTGTCGATGATCACAATAATAATCTTCTTAGTTACTGTTGCGCTTCATTACGTATTAGAGTAAACAGAACGATCTCGTGCTTCGACATAGCCGTTAGCAAATAACCATCATACTACCGCTAATCAATCTAAAACCGTATACCAGGGATGGCGAACCTTTTAAGAGCCTCGTGCCATTTTCAAAAAATAAATAATGTGCAGTGCCTTTGGCGTGCCAACATACAGTCTTGATATATGTAGTTTTCTAGGGACTACTAGGAAAAAAAATGTGGTCTAGATGCGACCCGCAAGGTCCACACGTCTAATTTCCCAATTGGAAAAATGGGAACACCTATTTTATTCCATTTTTAACCCCCGACTTAAAAAGAGGGGTGTTACAAGTTTGTGGTGTCTGTGTGTCTGTCTGTGGCATCGTAACACCTGAATGAATGGGCCGATTATGATGCCTTTTTGTTTTTTTTTTTTTTTTTTTTTTGAAAGCTAACATGATCGAAATTTGTGAAGATCTGGGTTTTTTTTTTTTTTTTTTTTTTTTTGTAGAGACTCCATTTTTTAACGACGAAAATCGCAGAGAATTCCGTCTCCCTGACCTCGACGAAGTTGAGATTGCCATGTCGAAACTCAAGTCGAATAAAGCTGCTGGCGCAGATGGACTGTCTGCTGAGCTCTTCAAAGCGGCTGGGGGTGAGCTGGTTAGGAGCATGCACCGGCTCATCTGTAAGATATGGTCAGAGGAAAGCATGCCCGAGGAATGGAGTCTCAGCATTGTTTGCCCGATCCACAAAAAGGGAGATCCCTTTGACTGCGCCAACTATAGAGGAATAAGTCTCCTTAATGTCGTATACAAGACCTTCGCTGCCGTTTTGTGTGAACGCCTGAAGCCATTCGTAAACAAGCTGATAGGTCCTTATCAGTGTGGCTTCAGGCCAGGGAATTCCACCATCGATCAAATCTTCACACTACGGCAGATCCTGGAGAAAACCAATGAGTTTCAAGTCGATACGCACCATCTATTCGTCGACTTGAAGGCCGCATACGACAGCATAATTAGAGACGAGCATGCAGGATGACCTTGGAAAATGCTCGCTGCTCCATCCGAATCGGTGAGCACCTTACCGATAGTTTTGATGTCAAAAAAGGATTTAGGCAGGGTGATGCGCTCTCGTGTGATTTCTTCAACATCGTATTGGAAATGATTGTGCAAAAATCACAGGCCAATACAAGAGGCACAATCTACTACAAATCCTCGCAACTCCTTGCATACGCCGACGACATTGACATAATAGGTAGATCGCAGCGAGATGTCAATGAGGCGTTTGCGAGTATTGAGATGGAGGCGGCAAAAATTGGTTTGGCAGTTAATGAGGGCAAGACTAAATATCTGCTGTCATCGAAAAAGGACATTTACCACCGACGTCTTGGACAGAACGTGCATATTGGCAGATATAAGTCGAGGTAGTTAAGGACTTCATATACCTCGGCTCCGCGGTGACTTGGAACAACGACACCAGTTTCGAAATCAAGCGCAGAATTACTCTTGCCAACCGCTGCTTCTTTAGGCTCAAGAGGCAACTGAGAAGTAGAGCCCTCTCTCGTACGACCAAGTTGACCTTATATAAGACCTTAATTATCCCGGTCCTGTTATACGGCGCAGAAACATGGACTTTATCTAAAGCGGATGAGGAAATCCTTGGTCGTTTCGAGAGAAAGATTCTGCGTTCGATTTTCGGTCCCATAAACACAGAGGAGGGTTGGAGGAGAAGATTCAATCAATGTACGGGTTGTACAGCGACATGAGTCTGGTCAGGCGTCTACGGATCCAACGCCTAAGATGGCTAGGCCATGTAGAGCGAATGGACACCACAGCTCCAGCCCGGAGAGTCTTTGAATCCAACCCCGAGGGACGAAGAAATAGAGGACGGCCGCACCCAAGGTGGCGCGCACAGGTGGAAGGGGACCTCAACCAACTGGGCGTGCGGCATTGGAAAAGACTAGCGAAAGATCGTGCTAGGTGGAGAGGCATGTTGGTTGAGGCCCAGGTTCACCCCGAACTGTAGCGCCCGTTAAGTAGTAAGTAAGTAGAGACTCGCGCAGGTTCAATAATTTTTATATTCTCTGTGTGCAGTGGTTGGGGTCGTTGATGTTCGTTCACTACTCTCAGGGGTGGTTGTCCTAGACCTAGATAGGACGAGAGTCGACCGCTATAACCGCGTTGGTTATAGTCCGTAGTAATTCGTTCAAGCACTTTTTAGTATTGCATACGCAGAGGATGAATTTCGGTTGACCATATACTGTGAGTGTTATGCCTGCAGCAGTACGTCTGGTCACTTTCCATTCACAACTGCGTTGCATACTTTTGTCCGTATAGGAATTACTTTTTCTTGGCTATGAAGCGAATTTGAACCAAAGACTTTCCGCTCGGCGGTCGATGATGTTAACCACTGCACCACGGCCACCCCCAGGTGTTTCAACGTCATTAGCACTTTTTGTTAGCTGCGGTGGGATTCTTAGACGAATAATGGGTAATGTATCGGTTCTCGTCCGATCAACGCAATCAACCAGCATCGGGTGCGGTCAGTACTTAGATGGGGGACCGCTTGGGAACACCGCGTGTTGTTCATTTTTTTGCTTATTTTTTAGTTATTTAATTTCTAACAAAAAAACAGCTGCACCGATTTTGCTGAAAACTTATTCAGTACTAAGTGGCGTAATTACGCGTGGAATGAACCCAATCTTATGTCAATACTATTTTTGGTTATCGAGATAATCGAGCGGGGAATTCCGAAATGCACATACGCACATATGTACATACACACACACATTGTACATCTCTATAAAATCGTTGGATTTGGATTCTGGTGACCTTGAAACGTGGAGATATGCCAAAATTTGGAATTCGCAAAATCGGCCCCGTTTCCGACAACTTTTTGAATTGTGAAAATCTTGACGGAAATTCCTCGATTGATGAATTGATAATCAAAAGGAACTCTTCGTTTATTTTGCACTAGAGTCCACTTCATTAAGCATGTATGATGTATGATGCAATGGAATTCAAGAACTGGGTGTCCTATTCCTTTTTGAAACAAATTAATAAAACCATCAGTTTCGCCAACCCTACTGGGAGCAGCATCAGTCGTTATTGAAACAATTTTACTTAAATCTATTTCCTTTTCAATGAGTGGGTTTTGAAAAGCTGTGCAAATATCAGAGCCCTTGGCAGTTGTTGACAACGATGGCATAGCAACTTAACTCTTCCTTGATGTCGTTTACTACACAATATCGAGCAAAAATAGCTAAGCGGACAGATTTGGTTCCATCTGTACTTTCGTCAAGACATAGCGATATAAAAGGAGAAGACTTGATGTCATTTATTTGGTGTTCTTTTACATTTTCCGCTGGTAAGGTGCATGCACCATCTCATTTGCAAGGTATAGTCGGAGGAAAGCATGCCCGACGAACGGAATAACAGCATCGTTTGCCCGGTCCTTAAGAAAGGAGACCCCTATAACTGCGCCAAATATAAGGGAATAAGTCTCCTTAACATCGCATATAAGATCTTCTCTGCCGTATTGTGTGAACGCCTGAAACTGTTTGTGGATAACCTGATCGGCTATTATCAGTGTGGTTTCAGGGCAGGTAAATCCACAATAGACCAAATATTTACGCTACGGCAGATCTTGGAGAAGACCCAGGAATACCAAATCGACACTCACCTACTCTTCGTCGATTTCGAGGCTGCATATGACATCGTGTATAGACACGACCTATACAGAGCCATGTCTAGTTTTAACATCACTGCCAAACTCGTCCGACTGTGCAGGATGACAATGGAGAATTATCGCTGCTCCATTAAGGTCGGTAATGAGCAAACCGAGACATTTGATTTTAAAGAAGGATTTAGGCAAGGTGACGCGCTGTCATGCAACTTTTTCAACATCGTGCTTGAAAAGATCGTGCAAGGTCACTGGCCAACACAAGAGGTACGATTTATTTCAAGTCTACGGAATTGCTTGCGTACGCCGACGACATTGACGTGATCGGACGGACACAGCGAGACGTCAATGAGGCCTTTGTAAGCATTGAGGTAGAAGCGGCTAAGATGGGTCTCAAGGTTAATGAGGGTAAAACCAAATATCTGCTTTCATCTTAAAGAGACGGACAACACCGACGTATTGGCCAGAACGTCACCATGGGCGGATATAACTTTAAAGTGGGCAAGGAATTCGTCTACCTTGGCTTACTGATGACCAGCGGCAACAACACCAGCGCTTAGATAAAACGCATAATCAGTCTTGCCAACCGCAATTGAGAAGTAGAGCCCTCTCTCGGAAAACCAAGGTGACACTATATAAGACCTTAATCATCCCAGTCCTTCTTTACGGCGCAGAGGCTTGGACCTTAACAAAGGCGGATGAAGATGTCCTTGGTCGTTTCGAGAGGAAAGTTCTGCGTACTATCTACGGTCACGGTTGTTCAAACGGTGTATGGAGGAGAAGATATAACGAAGAACTGTATACGGGTTGTACAGCGACGACGTCTACGGATAGGTCTAGACCATGTAGAGCGCATGGAAAATACAGCTCCGACCCGAAGAGTTTTCGAATCCACTCCGGAAGGAAGGCGCGGCAGAGGACGGCCGCATCATCGGTGGCGCACGCAGGTGGAAGGGACCTTAACCAACTGGGTGTGCGGCGCTGGAAACAGCTGGCCAAAGACCGTGCCAGCTGGAGACGCTTGTTGGTTGAGGCCCAGGTTCACCACGGACTGTAGCGCCACCTAAGTAAGTACATAATTAAGTTTACAGTTTCCGATCGTTTAAAAACTCTATCTTTAATTGTATTCCTGGATAAAGGAGTATCTTTGATGCGCTAAATTATTTTCCCTTTATTTTCAACACAAAGTCACAATATTTAAAAACTAATGAACTGTTGCTTTTCCAACACACAAGCAACTTTTATTTCTTAATGCTTCGCCTTTGAAAGCTCGTATAAGAGTAGGTCAGGAAAACAAAGAATGTGGAAGTATAAAAGTAAAAGTCTTACTAGGGGATTCCCCATTTTATACAAATTTAAATTCGTTAGAATGACTACTGTTCCAAAGTATTTGCATTTTGTGCATTAGGGTGTGGTTACCCCCAATAGCTTGGAGTTAAAGGATGAAAATCGTAGCATGCATGTGCCCTCTGTAGACGCAGAGGTTTTTCAGTTGATGACGTGCCGATAATATTTCGTCGCGTGCCACTAATGGCACGTGTGCCATTGGTTCGCTATAGCTGCCCTATACAAACGAAACCAGCTTGAGCAGAAATGCAGGAAGAAAAAAAAAACTTCAAAATACAAAACCTTTTCACATCTTAGCACATGGCTTGTAACAACATCTCGTCACACCGTTTAGCCGTTCAATACTAACACTTTTCCGATGTAGATTACGTACAAGCAGCGGCAAGCTGAAGCTTCGATTCCGCTGATACTTTTTCACATCCGTCTTGATCATTTTAACCGAAACTTGTAGGGAAACTTTCTATGCTCGCAGTTGCGTGGACGCGAACGCTATAACTTCAACTAAAAGCAACTCTGTGCAGAAAACACCTTTCAAGCTCTCGATTGGGTCCGATCGACTAGGTGGAAACAATAACATCGAAAAAAAAAGATTCGATATCAACGACTATCTTGGGTTTCTATTTTCGTGCTTCGGTCATATAAATGTGTGAAGATAACCACATGGTAGTAGTATTGCTAATTAAAATATGCGAAGGAGATATTGGTTTGTTGGTTGAAAGTAAACAGAAAATTGCCGTACAATTTATGTGTTCCTTCTTCTGTTGAAGTGACAATAAATGGTTTTATGAAGGTAATACCAATGACAATCAATAATGCTTGATAACTGTGGGCTTATGGCATTAAGGACAGCCGTAAAGTATGATGACATGTCTGAAAAGCATATGATTGCCCTCCATTTGTGGACCTTCATTTCGAAAGCTGTCCGTATGACGGATACTTGCAGGTGATTGGTCAAGCTGTAGATAACAAGTTTGTTTTAAACTCGTCGATAGCCTTCAGACGTTATAACAATATGGCGCTGGTTGCATTGACAAATATAGGCAATTGTTGGAAAAGGCACATTTTAAGCTTTAGTTTGTGTTAAGACTTACTTACTTTGATGGCGCTACAGTTCGGGGTGAACCAGGGCCTCAACCAACAAGCCTCTCCAGCCGGCCCGATCTTCGGCCAGCCGCTTCCAGTGCCTCACGCCCAGTTGGTTGAGGTCCACTTTCACCTGTGCGCGCCACCTTAAATGCGGTCGTCCTCTGCTGCGTCGTCCCTCGGGGTTGGAGTCGAAGACTCTTCGGGCCGGAGCGTTGATGTCCATTCGCTCTACATGGCCTAGCCATCTTAGACGTTGGATCCGAAGACGTCTAACCAGGCCGATGTCGCTGTACAGCCCGTACAGTTCTTGATTGAATCTCCTCCTCCATTCTCCGTTTACACAAACGGGACCAAAGATTGCACGCAGAATTTTCCTCTCGAAACGTCCAAGAGCCTCTTCATCCGCTTTTGACAACGTCCAAGCCTCAGCGCCGTAGAGGAGGACCGGGATGATTAAGGTTTTGTAGAGGGAAGCCTTAGTTTTTCGAGAGAGGGCTCTACTACTCAATTGCCTCTTGAGCCCGAAGAAGCAGCGATTGGCAAGAGTTATTCTGCGTTTTATCTCCGCGCTGGTGTCGTTGCTTCTTGTCACTATCGAGCCAAGGTAGACGAAGTCCTTGACTACTTCAAAAATATAGCTGCCGAAGGTGACGTTCTGACCAAGACGTCGGTGTTGTGCGTCTTTCTTGGATGACAGCATATATTTGGTCTTGTCTCCATTTACCCGTAGACCCACTTTAGCCGCTTCTGCTTCAATGCTTCCGAACGCCTCATTGACGTCTCGCTTTGTTCGTCCAACGTCAATGTCATCTGCGTAGGCAAGCAATTGTGTGGACTTGAAGTAGATTGTACCTCTTGTATTGGCCGCAGAGTCCCGCATGATCTTTTCAAGAATAATGTTAAAGAAATCACATGACAGTGCGTCATCCTGTCTAAAACCTTTTTTAACATCAAAGGGATCGGTTAGTTCACCTCCGAACTTAATGGACAAGCGAGAGTTCTCCATAGTCATCCTGCACAGTCTGACAGGTTTGGCAGGAATGTTAAAACATGGCCTGGTTCTGTATAGCTCGTCTCTATAAACACTGTCATACGCGGCTTTAAAGTCGACGAAAAGATGGTGCGTGTCGACCTGGAATTCATGGGTCTTCTCCAAGATCTGCCGTAGTCTAAATATTTGGTCTATCGTGGATTTTCCTGGCCTGAAACCACACGGGTAGGAACCTATCAGATTGTCCACGAACGGTTTCAGGCACTTACACAGTACGGCAGAGAGGATCTTGTACGCCATGTTCAGGAGGCTTATCCCTCTGTAATTGGCGCAGTCATAGGGGTCTCCTTTCTTATGAACCGGGCAAACGATACTGAGATTCCATTCATCGGGCATGCGTTCTTCCGACCATATCTTGCAGATGAGTTGGTGCATGTTCCTGACCAGCTCGTCGCCACCTGCTTTAAACAGCTCCGCGGGGAGTCCATCTGCTGCAGCAGCTTTATAAGAGTTAAGTTTCGATATCGCTATCTTAACAACGTCTAGGTCGGGTGGACGGGATTCTCCTTCGTCTTCGTCCATTGTGAATGGTTCGCTCTGCCTGTTATACAGTCTGCAGAAGTGGTCCTTCTACAATCTCAGCATCGACTGTGACTCCTCTACTAGTTGTCCGTGCTAGTCCCTGCAGGCTTCTGGTCTGGCTTTATAGCCTTGGCTTGTTCGTTTTACTTTCTTACTTACTTTACTTTTCGCGCTTCTCGTGCTCCTTTTTTCTCCTTCCCAGAAGCGCATGCTCCTCCCTTCTTTTCTGTTCATAGAGCTCACGGGCAGCTCTCGTCCGTCGATGTACATGTGGCCATGTATGCATTCTGTTTCTCTACATGGGCCTGTCTGCACTCATCATCAAACCAGGGGTTTCTCGACGGTGGTGGCTCATCTACGCCATGCCGTCTGGCAGCGTTACACATGCTGTCGAAAGTTGCGTTATCAAAAACTCCCTCAATGTCGACAAAAATGCCCAACGCGTATTCTTTCCTTTCGAGCGCGTATTAAATTCTTCCAACTAGGTTTGATGATAAGCATGTTACATCTCCGAATGAGGATGCATTCGAAGGACAACTTTGCGCACGTGCAGCTCTAATATTCTCTGACATGCTTTGCAGCAAGAAAGATGTTAGACTAATTGGTCTAAAACTCTTGGCAGGTGAGTATTCCTCTTTTCCTATTTCGGGAATACAGATTACTTTCACCGTGCGCCAAGGAATAGGTATGTAGGCAAGTGTCAGACTAGCGGTGAAAATTCTTTTCAGAATAGGAAGCAGCTGCCTTATACCTTCTTGCAGCATAACAAGAGATATCCCGTTGGTGCCTGGCAACTTAAAGCCATCGAAGGATGCCGAAGCAAATTCAATGGCTTCAGTCGCTAATACGCGTGACGCAATATACCAGTTACGCCGAGTTGTTTTCATCGTTTCAGTTGCAGTTTCCCTTGGAGGAGTTTGCAACGAGCCGATGGCGATCTGATTTTCCGGGGAATGAGTCTGGAGCAGTAAACTAAGAGTTTTAGTCCGGAGGGCAAAGATCCGTCGACTACACTGGCTCGGCAACATCGAACGCATGGACATCAACGCTCCAGCTAAGAGGGTCTTCGACTCCAAGCCTCCTGGTTCGAGAAGAAGAGGAAGACCGAACCTCCGGTATAAAGACCAAGTAATCGCGGATGTAAGAAATCTTGGTCTTGATAACTGGAAGCAGCGAGCCCGAGACCGTCAAGGATGGAAGGCAGCTATAGCTCAGGCTCAGATCCTCCATGGATCGCTGGCCTTTTTTTTTTTTTAATAATTTGCGCGCACTCAAGGTCTAATAACCTTATTATGTCGGCAACACAGTGCGGGCAGAAGATAGAAAGGAAGAGGAATAGAGGAGATGCCGATGGACATTGACCTTAAATGCTTACATGTTGCAT
Organism: Eumerus sabulonum; assembly: GCA_951905685.1. Classification (NCBI taxonomy): domain Eukaryota; kingdom Metazoa; phylum Arthropoda; class Insecta; order Diptera; family Syrphidae; genus Eumerus; species Eumerus sabulonum. The sequence continues at coordinate 18,461,370 of OX645060.1, forward strand.
TGAGGGGGGAACACCGAATCCGGCAGGGAGTTCCAGATTCGTGTGGTTCGGTTAATGAAAGATTCTCTATATTTGACAGTACGTCCGAAAGCGGGCTTCAGGGTATATTGGTGAGCATTCCTAGAGAGACGTGTATTGCGGGAGAAATGTTGGAGGGGCGGAATGTAACTGGCTGAGCATTTTTGGTGGAAGTAACGACAAAACAGGGAGAGGCAGGTAACATTCCTGCGGTGTTCCAGCGAGTCTAATGTTTTGGTAATGCTAGAGTCACCTATCAGTTTTATGGCTCGTTTTTGTATTCTGTCTACAAGGTGCAGTGAGGTCTTGGAAGCACCGGACCAGACATGAGCGTTAAACTCTAATTTGGGGCGAATAAATGCCTTATAGATTGTAGCCAGGTCTAAGGGTGAGAAAAATTTCTTGCATCTGTATAAGAAGCCTAGGCATTTCGCAGCATTCTTGGCGACACTGAATATATGGTCGCTCCAATTAAGATTGTGAGCAACACTCATACCCAGGATGGAAAGCTTTTCAGTTTCTGAGATGCAAGTGCCATTCATGGATAATGGCTGCGGGTTTGTTATACGCTTTAACGACAAGAGACAGCATTGTGTTTTGGAAGCATTAAATTCCACTCTATTGTTTTTACCCCATTGGATGATGCTGTCGATATCGGAATTTAATGAGCTTAACATACGCTGCCGCTCATTATCTACAACCGAAGTGCAGGGTCGTAAACTGGTGAACGAATATGAGAAGCTGAGGGTACTGTCGTCAGCGAAGGAGTGAATTGGATTTGAAGCAACAGACAAGAGAAAGAGTGTCGGATACAAAACGGAGCCCTGGGGAACACCGGCATTTACAAAGTGAGTATCAGACTTGAATCCGTCCAAAACAACTTGAATTGAACGATTCGAAAGGTAGCTTCTAATCCATTGAAGAAGAGACTCATCGATCCCAAAAGCACGCATTTTTGACAAAAGGGCTTCATGCCAAACCCTGTCAAATGCTTTCGAAATATCCAGTGCAACAATTTTGCTTTCGCCTGCTTGGTGAAGCGAGTGATTCCACTTTTCAGCGAGATATGCCATCAAATCACCAGTGAATCTGTTGCTGCGGAAACCGTATTGGCGGTCATTGAGGAGTTCCCGTGATTCAAGATATTTAATAAGCTGACGGTTAATCAGCGTTTCCATGACCTTGGAAAGAAGGGACGTTAGTGCAATGGGTCGGTAGTTGGAGGGAGAAGATGATTCGCCGTTTTTGGGTATAGGCTGGACAAATGCTGTTTTCCACCTACTCGGAAAGAGCCCAGAGGTGTAGCAAAGGTGAAAAAGCTTACGCAGTGGTTTTGCAAGCGTAGAAGAACACCTCTTCAGAACTATTGGGGCAATACCATCTGGACCAGCGGATTTGTGTATGTCGAGGTCTTTAAGAACCCTTGCGACTGTACGAGTGCGGAGGTGGATTAGTCCCATGGTGGAATTGACGCACTCTAGTACAGGCGGAGACAAAGTACAAGCTGGCAGCTGAGAACTGGTTGCGAAATGGGCAGCAAGTAGGTTAGCGTTGTCTAAGGGGATGATAGCTGGAATGTCATTGTGGGTGAGCGTCGGTATAGACGACTTAGTTGAGTTTTTTACGTTTTTTACAAACGACCAGAAACTTTTGCTACCTTTGGGACATTGAAGGATTTTACGCCTTAATTTTTGGTCGGATTGGAATTTAACCCGTCGAATGCGGGTGTTGCAGTCATTTCTGGCTCGTACGTACTTTTTTCGGTTTTCCACAGAACTGTTTGCCTTGTAGGCCCGAAAACTTAGCTCCCTGAGCCTAATAGTATCTTTGCAGCTCAAGTCAAACCACGAATTATCCTTAGGCCTGGTGCTTTTTATTTTGCTGGGAATAAACTTTGCCGTGCCGATTCGGATAATGTTTGCGATATTATCAGTTGCGGCGTCCACGTCGTTATCGAGGAAGCACAACGACCAGTTAAAGATCCGAAAGAAGTTGTTAAGGCCGCACCAGTTGGCTTTCTCGTATAGCCATAGTGTTCTCTTAGGAGCTTTTTCTTTAACTGGATGGTGGGAGTTCGAGAATTTTGCTGATATCATGCAGTGGTCAGACGAGCCTAGGGGTTCCAATATATCGATCGTGTATTTGTCAGGCCTGATAAGTAAGTAAGATAGTCGATAGTCGATAGATAAACGATTTCCCGAAATCGTACTTCTGTCAGCACAATTAAAACTCACTGAATATACCCTAAACAGCCGGTACAATGATAACCAAACGCTTCGTCTCTCATTCAATTTGCTGGCACTTGACCAATTAGTTTCTTAAGAAGACTATTAGACTCTCAATCAAAACACAGCCTGATCGAGCACCAGATTATGTCACATATCGATCACCTAACAATAAGTCCGTTCGTTCGTTATAGAGCACCTGGATATGTATCTCTTCGTAGAATCAAATCTGCTTCGCTTCATTCCCTCTTCCTTTTTTATTGGAAGTGAGATATCACTTCGAAAATAGACGATAAACACGCGCTACGCAATAGATTTCAACAAATCGCATTTAAGATAACCAAAAAACCTTGACTTCTGTCCTCGTTGAATAACAACATTTGAATTTCCTAGAACTTTGGCTATAAACAAACGAATGAATCGTTATCGTTTATAATCCGATAGCTTCAGTTAGGATTAATCAGCTTGTATGATCGCTAAAAACGTGTTGACAATACCATTGTACAAGCGTGAAAGGCGTAATAACATAACAGTCGTTCCCAGACATTGTTTTACTCTGTGTCCTAATGTGATGAAATTGATCTTGTGCCATGCTTCGTAAATGTTGATTCATTCCTATCGTTTGTTACTTTCACAACAGCTTAGATGTGTCTCATAGTAGGCAGGATGCCAAACCTATGTGTGACGTCCTGTTAATGATAACTGTTGACCAAACATGTTAAATATGTTGTGTAGTCAAGAGAAGGGCTTAAACATTTGACATATAGCCAAACATCCACTCCGGAACTTAATTTCATATGGCCTAAATTCATATTCCGTAAGCACTCCATCCACTACTGTTTTCATTATAGGAGCCCCAATCTAGACAGGAATGCAACATTTGATGCATTCGACGCACTGTCTGATTCCATCCAAAGAATTGTTTCCCTGTTCCCTCGCACTGAAATCGTTCTAGCGGGCGATTTCAATGTACACAATTCTCAGTGGCTTCGACATTCTGGACAGACAACACCCGAAGGAAGGTATGTTGAAATTTTTGCTGAGTTAAATCACTTAACTCAACTTGTTAATGAGCCATCACGTATCCTCGATGTTGCTGGTCATACCGCCAACACACTGGACTTGTTTTTTACCTCTCAGCCTGACAAATACACGATCGATGTATTGGAACCCCTAGGCTCGTCTGACCACTGCATGATATCAGCGAAATTCTCGAACTCCCACCATCCAGTTAAAGAAAAAGTTCCTAAGAGAACACTATGGCTATACGAGAAAGCCAACTGGACCTTTAACTGGTCGTTTTGCTTCTCGACAACGACGTGGACGCCGCAATTGATATCATCGCAAATCTTATCCGAATAGGCATGGCAAATTTTATTCCCAGCAAGATTAAATGCACCAGGCCTAAGGATAATACGTGGTTTGACTCGAGCTGCAAAGAGGCTATTAGGCTCAGGGAGCTAAGTTTTCGGGCCTGCAAGGCAAACAGTTCTATGGAAAACCGAAAAAAGTACATACGAGCCAGAAATGACTGCAACACCCACATTCGACGGGTTAAATTCCGATCCGACCAAAAATTAAGGCGTAAAATCCTTCAATGTCCCAAAGGTAGCAAACGTTTCTGGTCGTTTGTAAAAAACGTAAAAGACTCAACTAAGTCGTCTATACCGACGCTCACCCACAATGACATTCCAGCTATCATCCCCTTAGACAACGCTAACCTACTTGCTGCCCATTTCGCAACCAGTTCTCAGCTGCCAGCTTGCACTTTGTCTCCGCCTGTACTAGAGTGTGTCAATTCCACCATGGGACTAATCCACTTCCGCACTCGTACAGTCGCAAGGGTTCTTAAAGACCTCGACATACACAAATCCGCTGGTCCAGATGGTATTGTCCCAATAGTTCTGAAGAGGTGTTCTTCTACGCTTGCAAAACCACTGCGTAAGCTTTTTCTCCTTTCCTACACCTCTGGGCTCTTTCCGAGTAGGTGGAAAACAGCATATGTCCAGTCCATACCCAAAAAAAGGCGAATCATCTTCTCCCTCCAACTACCGACCCATTGCACTAACGTCCCTTCTTTCCAAGGTCATGGAAACGCTGATTAACCGTCAGCTTATAAAATATCTTGAACCACGGAAACTCCTCAATGACCGCCAATACGGTTTCCGCAGCGACAGATCCACTGGTGATTTGATGGCATATCTCGCCGAAAAGTGGAATCACTCGCTTCACCAAGCAAGTGAAAGCAAAATTGTTGCACTGGATATTTCGAAAGCATTTGACAGGGTTTGGCATGAAGCCCTTTTGTCGAAAATGCGTGCTTTTGGGATCGATGTGTCTCTCTTTCAATGGATTAGAAGCTACCTTTCGAATCGTTCAATTCAAGTTGTTTTGGACGGATTCAAGTCTGATACTCACTTTGTAAATGCCGGTGTTCCCCAGGGCTCCGTTTTGTCTCCGACACTCTTTCTTATTTTTATAAATGATATCTTGTCTGTTACTTCTAATCCAATTCACTCCTTCGCTGACGACAGTACCCCCAGCTTCTCATATTCGTTCACCAGTTTACGACCCTGCATTTCGGTTGTAGATAATGAGCGGGAGCGTATGTTAAGCTCATTAAATTCCGATATCGACAGCATCAGCCATTGGGGTAAAAAAATGCATCCAAGACGCAATGCTGTCTCTTGTCGTTAAAGCGTATAACTAACCCGCAGCCATTATCCATGAATGGCACTTGCATCTTGAAAAGCTTTCCATCCTGGGTATGTGTGCTGCTCACAATCTTAATTGGAGCGACCACATATTCAGTGTCGCCAAGAATGCTGCGAAATGCCTAGGCTTCTTATACAGATGCAAGAAATATTTCTCACCCTTAGATCTGGCTACAATCTATAAGGCGTTCATTCGCCCCAAATTAGAGTTTAACGCTCATGTCAGGTCCGGTGGTTCCAAGACCTCACTGCACCTACTAGACAGAATACAAAAACGAGCCATAAAACTGATAGGTGACTCCAGCATTTCCAAAACATTAGACTCGCTGGAACACCGCAGGAATGTTACCTGCCTCTCCCTGTTTTATCGTTACTACCACCAAAAATGCTCTGATGAAATAGCCAGTTGCATTCCGTCCCTTCAACATTTCTCCCGCAATACACGTCTCTCTAGGAATGCTCACCAATATACCCAGAAGCCCGCTTTCGGACGTACCGTCAAATATAGAGAATCTTTCATTAACCGAACCACACGAATCTGGAACTCCCTGCCGGACTCGGTTTTCCCCCTTCAATGCAACATGCAAACATTTAAGATCAATGTCCATCGGCATCTCGTCTATTCCTCTTCCTCTCTACCTTCTGCCCGCACTGTGTCGCCGACATATTAAGGTTATTAGACCTTGAGTGCGCGCAAATTTAAAAAAAAAAAAAAAAAAAAAAAACCACCTCATGTGATTGAATAGTAAAAGTTGTGGGAAGGATACGTGATTTGATTCCCGCGAATCAGTGCGCTTGGTTGACTTTACGTGACTTTACACATTTAGTGTTGTTGCATAAAAAATATGCGAAAAACCTGATTACCAAAGCAAGCGTTCAAGAACTAGAGGAAATCCACAACTATGCCCTTAAAATGTGCAAAATTGCGCACTCAGACGCAAACACTAGTCCATTGTACTCCAGACAGACACCTTGCATTACTGTATTTTCCCCGTTTTCCGGTGAAAATTTTGAAGGAGCTTCAGTGATGCAGAGCTATTAAGGAGGAGGAATGCTGCAGATTTTTTTGCAGGGGGTGGCCGTGGTGCAGTGGTTAACATCATCGACCACCGATCGGAAGGTCTACAGTTCAAATTCGCTTCATAGCCAAGTAAAAAGTAACTCCTAAACGGATGATAAAAAGTATGCAACGCAGTTGTGAATGGAAAGTGACCAGACGTACTGCCTGCAGGCATAACACTCACAGTATATGGTCAACCGAAATTCATCCTCTGCGTATGCAATACTAAAGTGCTTGAACGAATTACTACGGACTATAACCAACGCGGAATTTGGTCGGCTCTCGTCCTATCTAGGCCTAGGACAACCACCCCTGAGAGTAGTGTGAACGAACACCAACGATCCCAACCACTGCACTCCGTTCAGGTTGTGTGTGTCAACACATCATAAGAGAATATGAAAAACCTGAACCTGCGCGAGTCTCTTAAAAAAAAAAAAGACATCAGGGCATACGCGCTTAGTCATCCTGGAACCTGGACAGCCCCTCCAACTACGGTTGTGTGTATTGACACACACATAATAGTTAATGTAGGAATTTACCGTGGACGCAGGTAGACCTGAGAAGCTCTCCTCTGAACCCATTCTGGCGAGTTCATCAGAGATCTCATTCCCTGGGATCCCAGAGTGGCCTGGAACCCATACAAACCTTAATGAATTTAGTCTGCAGACTTTGTTCATGAAGGACCTGAGTTCAAGCACTAATTTGGAGCTAGTTAAGGGGTTAGACAGGTTTTAGTGCAGCTTGGCTGTCACTACAGACGCATATGCTTTCCTCCTTCCACCTGTGCTTCATAATGTAGTGGATGGCCATTAGGATTGCGTATATCTCTGATTGGAAGACAGACGCATATTTTCCTAAGGAGAAGTGCAGTCGGATGTTTTCGCGCTCAAAGAAGACTCCAGCACCGGACCCCCGCCCAGACCAGGAGCCATCCGTGAAAATGCGAAGACTGTTCTTTCCAGGTTCAGTATCCAGCCATAGCCAATCTTGACGCCATTGAAACTCGACTGTGAAATAACAGCGCAGTAAAATAACGGGCGTCAGTGCGTCAGAAGGCATGTCCATGAGACAGGGGTCGCAGGACAATTCTTGCGCAAGCACGCCGTTATTCCTATGCGAGTTATACCAAAAGCTATTTCTCTTCAGACGAGACATGGCTTTCAGAGCACACCCTCTAATAAATATATCAAGAGGTGGAAGGCCCATCATAGCTTCTAGAGCAGCGCCCGGCGTGCTGGGGAGGGCCCCCGTGCAGCTGAGACAAAACGTTCTTTCGAGTTTGGTGAAAGAGGCTATGACGTGTTTGTGTTTTAGTCTGTTCCACCAGACAACCGATGCATATGAGATTATAGGTCTTATCATTGCCGTGTATATCTAGAGGACCTTTGCCGGTGATAAACGCCATGTTTTGCCAAAAGCTCCTTTGCATTGCCAGAAAGCTGGTGGTTTTTGACTAAACATGCGTTGACCAAAGAAGCTTGCTATCTAAGATGACTCCTAGATACTTAGCCTCCTTGGATATCGGGATGGAAGTGCCTTTTAGTACCAGCTGAGTCATGTCAGTATTTTTCCTCCTTCTCGTAAAGAAGAGCGACATCGGTCTTAAGAGGATTGACTTGGCTGACAGCCCATTTCTAGTACACCAATCATCGATCACATTTAGCACCGCCTGTGCTTTGAGACGGAAAGTCGCCAAACATGAGCCGACAGAAAGAATGGCGACATCATCCGCATAGGCCTGGGCATAGATTCAGGAGGCATTGAGAGCATCAAGCAGAGATGCTCTCCTCACTTAAAACAACCTAAAATACAAAATAGATATGAAACAGACTGCGAAACACATCGAATACTCCCCTGCGTCCAAAGCACAAGTGGCTTTCTTCCTATCGCCCCATCGTAGCTCAAGGAACTATTTCAATCAATAGTATGTTATTCGAACTCATTAGCAAGTTGATGAAAAGGCCATCGAAGATCAAATGCTAATTGTTTCTCATAGCACCTTAGTCTCTAGCCGGACAGTGGTTCTTCGCGATGATATCGAAAGCATAGGGGAGACATGTCATCACCTTCATGCTGTCGATTTATACAATTTTTGTTATAGCGATTCGGGGATTGCAAAGTACGAGTAATGTGATAATGAGGGAGACTGCGACGTCGCGCGTAATAAGGCGGAAGTCATAAGACAAGCCATTTAGTCAGTGCATGACTTGTATGAATGCTTAAATGAATTTCATTTGCACGTTTGCAAGGTAGTTTGACTAAGTGAAATTGTTATTCCCAGAACAGGTGAGGAAATAACGAAAATGACTGTCTTAAATGCAACTGTAGATGACGTGATGAGGGCTAGAGCGTGTATAGAACCTTACTAGCGCCGTCTAATAGATTTTATATGGCATTTTGAATGGGTGAACCGTGATAACATATGCAAATTGAGTTGCTGTTAATATTAGGGAATCGACGTTAGTAGATTTTAGGGTCCATTTAAGGTCCAGCAGCTTTTTAGTCATACCGCTTGAGAGGTCGCAGATATCCTCATATTGAGTCTTCTGCCGTATTCCTCTTTTATTTTCACGCCCAAAAATATGCAAAGGTGCAAACAATGTACCACAACATCGTAAAAATTGCCTCTTTGGGCTTGCAGCCTGACCAATGAGTTTTGTAAGTCGTACACCACACAGGCACAATTTATAATTCTAACAAAAGCATCACATGGCAAGATAGTGAAGTTCAAGGAGGATGTGGCATAATTTTGGGGATCGAGGAATTTTTAGACTTTTGTTATTGCCCACAAGCTTAATAAGCAGTTATCAAAGGGGATAAGTAGATTCTGGCAGTCACGACTGTCATGTTAATCCATTCGTTGTTCACTTTGAACAATACATTTTTTAGACTTACTTACTTTGATGGCGCTACAGTTCGGGGTGAACCAGGGCCTCAACCGACAAGCCTCTCCAGCCGGCCCGATCTTTGGCCAGCCGCTTCCAGTGCCGCATGCCCAGTTGGTTGAGATCCCTTTCCACCTGTGTGCGCTACCTTAAATGCGATCGTCCTCTGCTGCGTCGTCCATCGGGGTTGGAGTCGAAGACTCTTCGGGCCGGAGCGGTGATACCCATTCGCTCTACATGCCCTAGCCATCTTAGACGTTGGATCCGAAGACGTCTAACCAGGCCGATGTCGCTGTACAGCCCGTACAGTTCTTGGTTGAATCTCCTCCTCCACTCTCCGTTTACACAAACGGGACCAAAGATTGTACGCAGAATTTTCCTCTCGAAACGCCCAAAAGCCTCTTCATCCGCTTTTGATAACGTTCAAGCATTATGACCGGGATGATTAAGGTTTTGAAGAGGGACACCTTAGTTTTTCTCGAGAGAGGGCTCTACTACTCAATTGCCTCTTGAGCCCGAAGAAGCAGCGGTTGGCAAGAGTTATTCTGCGTTTTATCTCCGCGCTGGTGTCGTTGCTTCTTGTCACTATCGAGCCAAGGTAGACAAAGTCCTTGACTGCTTCAAAAATATAGCTGCCGAAGGTGACGTTCTGACCAAGAGGTCGGTGTTGCGCGTCTTTCTTTGATGACAGCATATATTTGGTCTTGTCCCCACTTACCCTTAGACCCACTTTAGCTGCTTCTGCTTCAATGCTTGCGAACGCCTCATCGACGTTTCGCTTTGTCCGTCCAGTAACGTCAATGTCATCTGCGTAGGCAAGCAATTGTGTGAACTTGAAGTAGATCGTACCTCTTGTATTGGCCGCAGAGTCCCGCACGATCTTTTCAAGAATAATGTTAAAGAAATCACATGACAGTGCGTCACCCTATCTAAAACCTTTTTTAACATCAAGGGGTCGGTAAGTGGTGGTCCTTCTCAGTCTACTATTTGACATTTGGTGACTATTTTACTCGTACGTTAAAAAAAACACCAGATCTTCAGAGAACATCGTCGTTTTCGTGAGAGTGTGTAGGAGAATCCCGGGTAGTTAATTCCGCGCTGCGTACAGAACATCGACTTTTCGCCGAAATGAGAATTTTGTGTCGAACCGTGGGTCTTGAAATGAATCAGGGGCTGAGGGAATTGACCATCGACTACGTAGTCTAAGTTAGGACCTTTTCTTGTGGGATGAGATAATGAAAGATTTTTTAAAAATCTTTTCCCAAAATGTATTTGCTTTTGGATTTCAATTCGTTGACGGAGTCGTTTTCGTATCGACCTCTTCTAAATATCGCTAAGTTTGAGGTTGGTAGGTAAAGTGCTTAATCGATTTAATCCCAGGAGTTGGGAATAAAACGGCTATGAAAGGTTTTGCCCTTTTGAAATTCATCGGGTCCTTTGTGAGTGAAAAGCAACGTGTTGTGATTCTATTTTTACTGAAATATGGTGAAAAATCGTCGGAAATCTTTCGAAAAATGCAGGTAGTGTATGGAGACGAGTGTATGTCGAAAATACGTGTGTGGAAAAAGGTAGGGAGCGGCCAACGGAAAGGAAATGTTGATCGTTTTTAGGGTTCCGTACCCAAAGGTAAAACGGAACCCTTTTACTAAGACTACGCTGTCCGTCCGTCCGTCCGTCTGTCACCAGGCTGAATCTCATGAACCGTGATAGTTAGACGGTTGAAATTTTCACAGATGATGTATTTATGTTGCCGCTATAACAACAAATACTTAAAAAAGAATAAAATTAATATTTAAGGCGGGCTCCCATACAAAAGACATGATTTTCATCCTAAAAATCCCCTTGGTCACATACTGACCTAAGGTTAGTCGACAATATCCCACAACCAGTAGCAAACTTCCCAGCTTTGATCCCTATTGTGTCTTTGATGTTATTAATCCTAGCTGCAAAGCTTTTTACCATATTTCCCATTATTGTTATTCACCTTTTCACATCCTTGCTGTCAAGTAAGATAATTGATTTGAATTCAATGGACACTTTGATGATCAATTATGGAGATCATGGAGATTTTTGATTATCACAGTAATATGCCTATAACCTGCCTGCGACCAAGATCTGCCCTTTGTGCGCGAGTCCGACTCGCACTTGGCCGTTTTTTTTTTTTTTATCCGCGCAGTGTTCTCACCTACCAGACAGTGACTGGACAATTATATGTTGGAGTCCTGAAGTGACTGCAAGCACGTGTTTTCCGTGTGCGACCCGAACTCGCCAAAAAGGGCTGGATATTGCACCACGGCAATGCGCTGTCCTATTCCGCTGGCAATCAAACGTTGTCGCATCCACTCAATAGCCCCGATAATGCCCCCTGTGATATCAAGGGAACTCATCATTAAGGATGTTACGGAGGTGGTTTTATCGGAGTCGGAGTCGGAAGTCTCATACCGACCCCCGTGGAGTCGGAGTTGAATCGGAGTCGGAGGCGGAGGTTAATAAAGTCTAGTTAATAAGCGGCAAGCTATCTGTTTACTAAACCAACAAACCAATCACTAACTCACGCATCTCATGCATGCAGTACTCTCAACTTCAATGCAAGCGTCGTTGTGATTATATCGGAACCGGAGCCGGATTCGGAGGTGCAATTTAAACCGGAGGTTCTGACATATCGGATTCGGAGTCGAAGCTCCGTATCATCCCTACTCATCATGACGGTGTAGAGAAGGTCAAAGGGGCTGTAACCATGTTTCTAAACGAGCTAATATTGTAGGATTATCAAGAGTGCTTCGAATGATGGGAAAAATTATTTTGCCTACGAAAGAGGTGATTGAAAATGTGATTATTGAAATCGACCACTTGGATGGAACCTTTTTCAAGGAGCAGTTTGTTTTTTTTCCGGCTGAAAAAAAGGAAGGAAAGGATGAACGATCAATGGACAGTCTACTTGTATAGTGTATATCGGATCTACTGGATAAACGATTGAAGGAAACAGGGTCGACTTTAACGAAAAAAAAGTCAAAGTGCTCTAGTTGCGTTGTGGATTTAAAACGCCCTCCCGGAATCGATTGACCCGCCATATAGCGACTTCTTCTGTGAGTTAATTAGATGCCTTCATAATATGTATTGTGGTTTTAATCATATATAATTGAAATTGAGACCAAATTGTTGGTCAAAGAATATCATTCGAGAACAACGGAAACATGAAAAATCACAATAACACAATACCAATCTGAAGGCCTTCCGTCGTATGTAACTTATAATGAGCTTTGATTATGCAACCCCTTTTGGTCACCAGGAGGTCTTAGCACCAAACCACAACACCCAACAGGTCATTGGGAAACCACAGATAAAACAAAACATAAACAGCGACCTCATGGCTACTGACTCGTTACCCATGACTTAGTCGGATCTATCCCACCGCCATTCGATTCGACGAACCAATTACTATCCCCCATGATTCTATTCGAGCTATGCAAAAAAGAATCCTCATAATAGCACACACAAACTCGTATTGTTCAAATGGAGATTTATAACAAAAAGAAACCTCACGTTGTGTCTACGGATGCGCAGATAGCTCCCGCAAAATATATACATTCACTAATCGTGGGCCATTAAAGGTGATTATAACTATGTACAATCCGCGCGTACAATGCGGGTTCGTGTACGATATGACGGTATTGGAGCACAGAGTGATACCGGCATCTATCGCTGCGTTTGTTGTCCAAATATAGGAATGATATGGAGTATATTATCGGATTCTTAAATTCATCTTAATTGCTTTACTGACCTCCGAATCGATCAGAGTTTCGTGATTGCAATAAATGTTTAAATGCACATTGCCTTGACACGATTCGAATGATAGACTATATGCTGGGGTGAGAAGGTGTCAACCCTTAGATGACAATTTACCTGTCTATCGGCGACTGGATTTATGAGCTCACACATGATGTCCCTTACTGAATCCTTTAGTTCACACTATCACACAAGAAAGCACTTTTTTAAAGGTATTTCGTCTCACTCACTAAACATACACCTTGTTACCAAAACAATCAATATTCGAATCGACTAAGGAACAGGCTTATTCGTCAGCATAAACAGTGTAGTGTCTAGGGGAAAACCGTCTAAATGCTACTACGGTTCGATTCAGACTGTCGTTCTTAGTCGACACCCGGTGAACTCTAATTGTTTACTTTTGTGCTCGTTGTTGATGTTTCTTGTGTATTTCAGTCCCTCTCTTTCAGTTGAATTTATCAACCTCTCATAAGCGAAGAAGCCAGACGACGAGTATGACAGAGGAACTCGAGCTTAACTTTATTTGTACGGATTCTCGTCTCGTAATTGCACAGGTAAACAATCTGGTGTAAGGCCTGTGGAGGCAATTGGCGTTGTGGGAATTTTGCAATTATCACATAACTACGTAGACTAATGTCAATTACGGTCATACATATATGGAAAGATGGATCGCAGCGGGCGACTGACAGTTGACAAATGACAACTGACACGATCATGTCAAGATCACGATCGTCATTTCAATCATTTTTGGTGGGCAACCTTGATGATTAGTGGGACAACGTTTGCATTTACGTCAAAAAAGAAAATGACAGTTGTCCAGCAGGTAATGCCCCATTGCAAGGAACGTTTTATTCATGTTCTCAAGGTGTTAACTGTCAGTTGGCATGTTAAGTTGATATATCGTTGTTATCACTCGTTTCACTCGAGTTAATTACCCGATAAGAGGCAACTTAGCTTAATGGGACAAGCAGATCTTTGAGGGGGGAAAACATGAAGTAAGCGTGTGCAGTATCTGCACTCGGCTTGTGGACCAACCAAGGACCAGGAAGTTCAGTTCGGTTTAATGATAATTGGAGGATATTCCTTTATTAAATATGTTTACATGTAATTGATACATATGTGACTGAAAATAGCCCCCTGGCACACCCAAAACAAGACCTAAGTCCATCGCCGTTTGATAATGATGTAAAAATAAACCGAACTCTTGAGTGTTTTGTATTTATAATATAATCGCTTTTTGTATTACGAAATGAATACCATGATATTCGTAATCATCACAAATCTAAATCGAAAGATTCAATGGCTCATGGAATGTGCTTCGGTTAGTCCATTCTCCGCATTGAAACCAAGTACTATCTAGCAGTCAAACGGTCTGACCTAACCCCTTGTTCCTGGAGAAAAAGGAACCTGGCCCTCCAGGTTGGGGGTTGCGCTTAGGGGTAACATCCCTATCACGTAAAAACCTACTTGTTCCGAAACGACAACAAGCCTCGGATACGGATGATTACAAAGCTGACGACCCCTGCAAGCGACTAACGGACTTGAGAGTCTGCACCTGGAATGTGTGGTCCCTTAACAGACCGGGTGCAGGCGATCAATTGGAGCAAACCCTCAACTGCTATAAAGCAGATATAACCGCACTCCAAGAAGTGCGATGGGATGGACCAGGCAAAAGATGGATGAAAAACTGCGACATCTAGTACGGGAACTGCTACAAGAAGAACAAACAGCGCCTATCCGGGTGCGGATTCGTTATTCGAGGAAGACTCCGACAAAAAGTCTTAAGCTTCCGAGATATAAGCGAACGCCTCATAACAATCCGCTTCAAAGCTATATTTGGAAACATAAGCAATTCTACGATCTTCTAGACAGAACATATGCCCAATGCCCCAGCTACGACACAAAAATAGTCCTAGGAGATTTTAATGCAAAACTGGGTAAAGAGGACATATTTGAGTCCACCATAGGAAAGCATAGTCTCCATAACACCACATCCGACAGCGGACTTAGGCTAATCGATTTCCTAACGGGGCGTAACCTCCTTGTAGCAAGCACGCGATTCCCCCATCTCAACATTCACAAGGGTACCTGGCGGTCTTTTGATCAATCGACCAACAACCAGATTGATCACATTGCGATCGACGCCAGACACTCCTCAAGTATTCTTGACAACCTTCCGAGGGGCCAACATCGACTTGGACCACTACTACCTTGTTGTAGCCAAGGTACGTATGAGGATATCAAGAATGCTTAGGACTCGAGTAGAACTACGTAAGTTTGACGTCGGAAAGCTACAATCGCAAGAGACTGCCAGAATCTTTGCCGATCGTGTCTCCTTCAAGCTCTCTCAAAATCCGCCCACAGCAGCGCAAACAATAGAGCAGGAAAGGGCGCTTTGCCAGAGCGCCGTCAGAAACGCTGCCTCAGAGGTGCTGGGATTCCAACCACCACCACCTATAAACCCCTGGTTCGATGAACAATGCGAACAAGCCCAAGAGGCAAAACAACAGGCATATAAAGCCATGCTGCAACGACGGCCGAGAGCTGCTCGCGAAATCTATGAGCAGAAGAGGAAAGAGGAACACACGCTTTTCAAAAGAAAGAAGAGAGAGTACGGAAAGCGTGAGATCGAGGAGATGGAGATATGCTTTTGCAGGAATGACGCCCGTAAGTTTTACAATAAGGTAAAAGCAACATGCCTTGGCTACAAAGCCAGAGCGGATGAAAATGGAGAACTGGTAGTAGAGTCGCAGTCGATGCTTAGGATTTGGAAAGACCACTTCTGCAGACTGTATAACGGCGATGATAGACAAGATACCGCTGCCAGGCAGAATGAGCCATTCGTAATGGAAGGCGATGTAGGAGAATTCCATCCACCCGACCTAGACGAAATCAAAAAAGCGATATCAAGACATAAGTCTAATAAGCCGCGGGCGCAGACGGCCTGTCTGCTGAGCTTCTTAAGGCGGCTGGAGATGAGCTGGTAAGGTGCATGCACCATCTCATTTGCAAGGTATGGTCGTAGGAAAGCATGCCCGACGAATGGAACCTAAGCATCGTTTGCCCGGTCCATGAGAAAGGAGACCCCTATATCTGCGCCAACTATAGGGGAATAAGCCGAGAGGGGAATAGGACGAGAGCCGACCGAATTCCGCGTTTTTGGTTGTAGTCCGTAATAATTCGTTCAAGCACTTTTTAATATTGCATACGCACAGGATGAATTCCAGTTGAACATATACTGTGAGTGTTATGCCTGCAGCAGTACATCTGGTAACTTTCCATTCACAACTGCGTTGCATACTTTTGTCCGTATAGGAATTACTTTTTCTTGGCTATGAAGCGAATTGAACTATAGACCTTTCGCTCGGTGGTCGATTATGTTAACCACTGCACCACGGCCACCCCCATCGCATATAAGATCTTCTCTGCCGTATTGTGTAAATGCCTGAAACCGTTTGTGGATAACCTGATCGGCTCTTATCAGCGTGGTTTCAGGCCAGGTAAATCCACAATAGACCAAATATTTACGCTGCGGCAGATCTTCGAGAAGACCCAGGAATTCCAGGTCGACACGCACCATCTTTTCGTCGACTTTAAAGCCGCGTATGACAGTGTTTATAGAGACGAGCTATACAGAGCCATGTCATGTTTTAACATTCCTGCCAAACTCGTCAGACTGTGCAGGATGACTATGGAGAACTCTCGCTGCTCCATTAAGGTCGGAGGTGAACTAACCGACCCCTTGGATGTTAAAAATGGTTTTAGACATGGTGACGCACTGTCATGTGATTTCTTTAACATTATTCTTGAAAATATCGTGCGGGACTCTGCGGCCAATACAAGAGGTACGATCTACTTCAAGTCCACACAATTGCTTGCCTACGCAGATGACATTGACGTTATTGGACGAACAAAGCGAGACGTCAATGAGGCGTTCGCAAGCATTGAAGCAGAAGCGGCGAAAGTGGGTCTAAGGGTAAATGGGGACAAGATCAAATATATGCTGAGACGCACAACACCGACGTCTTGGTCAGAACGTCACCTTCGGCAGCTATATTTTTGAAGTAGTCAAGGACTTCGTCTACCTTGGCTCGATAGTGACAAGCAGCAACGACACCAGCGCTGCGATAAAACGCAGAATAACTCTTGCCAATCGCTGCTTCTTCGGGCTCAAGAGGCAATTGAGTAGTAGAGCCCTCTCTCGAAAAACTAAGGTTTCCTTCTACAAAACCTTAATCATCCCGGTCCTCCTCTACGGCGCTGGACGTTGTCAAAAGCGGATGAAGAGACTCTTGGACGTTTCGAGAGGAAAATTCTGCGTGCAGTTTGTGTCCCGTTTGTGTAAACGGAGAATGGAGGAGGAGATTCAACCAAGAACTGTACGGGCTGTACAGCGACATCGGCCTGATTAGACGTCTTCGGATCCAACGTCTAAGATGGCTAGGCCACGTAGAGCGAATGGACATCAACGCTTCGGCCCGAAGAGTCTTCGACTCCAACCCCGAGGGACGACGTAGCAGAGGACGACCGCATTTAAGGTGGCGCGCACAGGTGGAAGGGGACCTCAACCAACTGGGCGTGCGGCACTGGAAGCGGCTGGCCAAAGGTCGGGCCGGCTGGAGAGGCTTGTTGGTTGAGGCCCTGGTTCACCCCGAACTGTAGCGCTATCAAAGAAGAAGAAGAAGAAGAAGAAGAAGAAGAAGAAGAAGAAGAAGAAGATACATCATATTTTTGTTAACTTTAAAGCCCCATGTGACTATTTCGACACACTTGAGGTGCGGGTATACATCTCTGATGAACTTGCCAGGTTATCCATTCTTAAGCGATCATGTTTGATAATATTTACGTAATGCACTGGCTAACACAAAAATCGTGAACTATTTCTGGTCTGCACAGTTCTTTGCGTATTAGGTGGCATTAAGGCAAAGGCGGCTCAAGTAACACTGATGGTAATTTAGAAACATCAGAGAAAGACGCGCAACATCTTCGTCTTGGCCACATTGGTAACTATTACTGTGAAATAGTCAAAAATCTTGACGTCTTAAGCTCATTACGATAAAGTCTCACAGAAGATGTAAGGTGATTAATCGCTACATGCTAATGTCTTCAAATGATTGTACGGATCATGAATCTATATTGTTGCCAAAACAAGCGCTTTCAACCGTTGGATCATTTATCTTTTGCGTCTGGCCGTTTGAGTGACCTAAAACCCGTCGCCAGATGTCTATGTTTAGAAGCACTGTAGATGGGGCCGATACGATTGATATTTATTCTTTTGCTTAACGAACGCCAAAGCAGTATTAAATTAAAATACCGTCATAACCCAAGCATTTCAATCGTACCTCGTTTTGCAACGTCTCACAAAACAAACAAGTACAAAAGATATTTCGCTACGCACACCGGTTCAGATACAAATATACTCGTAACCACTGCCACTGGTCAACCGTGGACCCAATGACACAAGGGCAATTAAGCCGTCTCGGCGCGCGATGTTACGAATCCCCGTCGACACTTGTACACCCACCTCATTCGGTTATCAATTTTTCAGGTTCACATTAGATTAATTCTATACGTCACCGTAACGACATCGTAATGATATCACTTTACATTAAACACGACCACCAGATATAAGAATAAGATGAAAAGGCATTGAAGCAATCGATCACTTTGAAAGATTGATTTCACCGTGCTTCCATCTCTTAGTGCGTTTCGATGTCATCAGACTATTACCTCACTTCCGTTCACATTAAGCTGCGGCATGACTGGACCGGGTCGGATGATGATTTCTATGAAAATGTGCACTTTAGTGTCCTCTCGATAGTCTTCCCCACTTGGACTTAAGTATACTTTTAGTAATTTTTAGCTCTCTGTACGTGTACACTAACGCGAATTGAATTCGAATATGGAATAGCGAAACATTATCACGTGGATTGGTGGGACGTTTCGGTAGGGCGACTCATAATTCTTTGAGACCACGTTAGTAACTAAAAACATAAAGTGAACCTCGCTGACGGAATGGAGGTAAGTTTTTTTGTTTTCGTCATCGTGAGTGAATGCAAACAGGTTGAGGGCTACATAAGGCAGTTGAAGTTGATTCGCTTTGGGTTTTAATTAAACTCAAACATTAATCAATCGAACGGGATTGCCAATTGTATTCTTGACGTAAAATTGATACAAATATCATTGGGGGATCCTCAGCCATGATATAGTGCTTTGGAGAGTGAGGATTATTGGACGGGTTATTGTAAAAACTGGACCGTAAATGAATTGAGATCGTTTCAAAGTTACACAAGGACGAGCTTAGGTAGATAGGTAGGATCGTAGCCTTCCCAGAATTGAAAAGAATACACATAGGCCAGTGAGGCCCGTTGTGCACCTAAGAGGGGGTTTTGCCCCTCCTATTCGTGGAACCATTTTGTACTTTTTAAGAAGTTAAGAAGGTCAGTTATCCCTACTTTCTGAACATCTGTCTGATCGTTAAGGATGTAAGAGCCTAGGTATCGTTTCCTGAATCTGTGAATGGATCCGGCCCCTTCCTCGTCTCGACAGCTTCTGCAGAGATCATTCGGAACTATTCCTAGTTTTTGTGCGTGACTGCTAATGAGGCAGTGTCCTGTGATGACACCGATGACCTTGTAGATGTTAGTTCTTTTTAGGGAGTTTATACTCCTTGTTCGTTGACTGTCAAGCCGAGGCCAGATTTGCCTGGTGATGACGCAGGTATGTCCCTGTGTCCATCTCAGGTTCGTCTCGGCCCTGGCGAGATTGTATGTATGTATGTTGGCGTTACAGCCCATGAAGGACCAGAGCCGAGCTTCTCTCAATCACCGATGTTGTGTGTGATTTCATTTTCCCATAGGTGAAAGGGACCTACAGTTTATTGCCGGTTCCGAACGGCGAATTTCGAGAAGCTTTTCATGACAATTTTACTACAGGGGGTTTTGTCAGAACCCCGCTGAGGAGAAACACCGTGAAAAACACGTTCGATGACATGGCTGTGTCGGGATTCGATCCCGTGTCATCGGCGTCAGAGGCCAACACACTACCCACTGAAAACTGAGCCAGTTGGGTCGCGCCACGCTAAAAAATACGCGATGCACCGTGCAACTAGGTTCTAGGACTTCGGAACTGTTTGAAGCATGCACCGGATCTCGGCAAGGAGATGCGCTGTCATGTGACTTCTTCAACCTGGTGCCCAGATAGTGCGACGAGCAGGCGTCTATCTTCTACAAGTTCATCCAGCTGCTAGGATACGCGGATGATATCGATATCATCGCGTGTTCTCGCCGTGGCATTGTGGAAGCATTCACGGCGATTGAAGAAAAGGCGAGTTGGTCTTAAGGTCAATGAGGACAAGACGAAGTACATGCTGTCAAGCAAAAACCAATCCGTCGCTCACCACCTGGGACAAGATATAACAATTGACAGCTACAATTTCGAGGTAGTTAAGGAGTTTGTCTACCTTGTGGCAAACGTAAATTCCACAAATGACACCACAGTGGAGATCCGGCATAGAATCGCCCTTGGCAACCGCTGCTACTTCGGCTTGTCCGAACAACTGGGGTCAAAACTACTCACTCGAAAGACCCAAGTCATGCTTTACAAAACTGTCATACTGCCAGTCTTGCTGTACGGAGCCGAAAGCTGGACGATAAGCAGGACAGCGGAGCTGATTTTGGGTTATTTCGAGAGAAAAATTCTGCGCCGGATATTTGGTCCTGTATGTAAGAAAGGTGAATGGAGAAGAAGACACAACCGCGAACTCTACGAGCTGTACAAAGATGTGGATGTAGTCCGGAAGGCAAAGATCCGTCGACTACATTAGCTCGGCCACATCGAGCGCATGGACATCAACGCTCCAGCTAAGAGGTCTTCGACTCCGAGCCTCCTGGTTCGAGATGAAGAGGAAGACCGAACCTCCGGTATAAAGACCAAGTAATCGCGGTCGTAAGACATCTTGGTCTTGATAACTGGAAGCAGCGTGCCCGGGACCGTCAAGGATGGAAGGCAGCTATAGCTCAGGCTCAGATCCTCCATGGATCGCTGCCCTGATAAGTAAGTAAGTAAGCAAGTGTTTAGGCCACGATACTGTGGCCACTTTGCCCGTCTTTATGACAATTTTTAGCTTCATGTTGAAAGAAGATAATAGATTTTTTCCTGAACGCGCTTTTATCCAAGAGAGGATTCAGGTAGAAAGGGTAGTTTTAATACAAAGCTGAACACCCTGTTTGATTCTTTCATGGCAGAAATGGAAAAATCGGCAAAACACCTATTTAGTTGATTACTGAGTAGAACCTATACTCAAAGTTAGGGGTTAAAAGATTAACTTTCAACGTTTATTTCCATACAATGTTTGGCACAGTTTTTGATTGTTCTAGGTCTAAGTAAAAAAAAAATTCTACAGAAGTCAATGCTAGGTGGGGGGAAGAGGTAAACAACCACCATAGTTTTCTAGCTTAAAATATGCTTATAACGTGGCTCATTTATTTTAACAAGTTTTACAACGGAAACTACTCAGTTGTGCCCAACAAACAGGCCCTTGGTCTTCCTAGCATGCGAACTTTTTTTCACTCTAGTATTTCAGGTTGTTTCTGACCAAGTCGCCGTCAGGCAGAGCGAACCACTCACAATGGACGAAGACGAAGGATGGCGATATCGAGACTTAAGTTTTATAAAGCTGCTGAAGCAGACGGACTCCCGGCGGAACTGTTTAAAGCAGCTGGCGATGAGCTGGTCGGGAACATGCACCAACTCATCTGCAAGATATGGGCGGAAGAACGCATGCCCGATGAATGGAATCTCAATGACTATGACAGAGGGATAAGCCTCCTGAACATCGCGTACAAGATCCTCTCTGCCGTACTGTGTAAGTGCCTGAAACCGTTCGTGGACGATCTGATAGGTTCCTGGTTTCAGGCCAGGAAAATCCACAATAGACCAAATATTTACGCTACAGCAGATCTTGGAGAAGACCCATGAATTCCAGGTCGACACGCACCATCTTTTTGTCGACTTTAAAGCCGCGTATGACAGTGTTTATAGAGACGAGCTATACAGAGCCATGTCATGTATAAACATTTCTGCCAAACTCGTCAGACTGTGCAGGATGACTATGGAGAACCCTTGCTGCTCCATTAAGGTCGGAGGTGAACTAACCGACCCCTTTGATGTTAAAAAAGGTTTTAGACAGGGTGACGCACTGTCATGTGATTTCTTCAACATTATTCTTGAATAGATCGTGCGGGACTCTGCGGCCAATACAAGAGGTACGATCTACTTCAAGTCCACACAATTGCTTGCCTACGCAGATGACATTGACGTTATTGGACGGAAAAAGCGAGACGTCAATGAGGCGTTCGCAAGCATTGAAGCAAAAGCGGCTAAGGTGGGTCTAAGGGTAAATGGGGACAAGACTAAATATATGCTGTCATCCAAGAAAGACGCGCAACGCCGACGCCGACACCAGCGCTGAGATAAAACGCAGAATAACTCTTGCCAACCGCTGCTTCTTCGGGCTCAAGAGGCAATTGGGTAGTAGAGTCCTCTCTCGAAAAACTAAGGTATCCCTCTACAAAACCTTAATCATCCCGTTCCTCCTCTACGGCGCTGAGGTTTGGACGTTATCAAAAGCGGATGAAGAGGCTCTTGGGCGTTTCGAGAGGAAAATTCTGCGTTCAAATTTTGGTCCCGTTTGGGTAAACGGAGAGTGGAGGAGGAGATTCAACCAGCGACATCGGCCTGGTTAGACGTCTTCGGATCCAACGTCTAAGATGGCTAGGCTATGTAGAGCGAATGGACATCAACGCTCCGGCCCGAAGAGTCTTCGACTCCAACCCCGAGGGACGTCGCAGCAGAGGACGACCGCATTTAAGATGGCGCGCAAAGGTGGAAAGGAACCTCAACCAACTGGGCGTGCGGCACTGGAAGCGGCTGGCCAAAGATCGGGCCGGCTGGAGAGGCATGTTGATTGAGGCCCTGGTTCACCCCGAACTGTAGCGGCATCAAAGTAAGTAAGTAAGTATTTCAGGTTGAAGCCAAAGTCTCTAACCAGTTTACCCATCTCCGTCAGTGACTACAAAGGCTTTTGTCATCAAAAGACAATCAACAAGTGTAGGTTCCCCCCATAATCGCCCACAGTAGTTGCATGTTTCGTTCCACTACTCGCACAACACATTTAGCATTTTCTCCTACTCCTATTTCAGCTCAATGATTGAAAGAATTGCAAAAAGGCGCCCGCCATCCCACCATTGTCACCTAGTGCGGTTTCCGCCAAGCCGTTTAACTCGTTTCAACGTTCAGAACAGGAGAACCCCTGACAAAAGACCAACCAAAACGAGTATCATAACGCAAAGAGTGAAAAAGAATGTGGACGTGGAATGAATGAGGTAAGCATCTATCAGAACAATGCTGAAGTATTACTTTCGTTCGACTTTTTTTTTTTATTGTTTTCTGCAGATGATTACAAGTGGAATCCGCGGAGGTATGATTGGAGGTTAATGATCTGCTAAAGCATTTGTGTCTTTTTATGTGATGGGAAATCTAAAAATAATAATCATCGACTCGAGAACCGGTCATAAAAGAGAGCAAGCAAGGATTGGAGAAAACAAATCGTTCTGTGCGTGGCACGGATTATTGTTTCCGCCTTACGAGAACGCGATTTAGGTCACAGAACGGCCAATTACGGACAGTCGACATGTTCTTACTACATGAGATGAGTTATGTAGCACAACCACCGGCATTCTATTTTTAGCCCAAAATCTGTTGTGAAAGCAAGACATTCCTTCGGGTTTATTGAACCGATTGCAGGGTGGACATGGTCATTTTAATTCCCTGACATGACTGCCTTGAACTCGACCATATATCTATACCAGTAGACCTTCATACTACAAGTAGGGAATTATAGGCACCTGCAGACAATTAATTTCTCCATAAATCAATTACCTACTCCAATCCGTACGAGGGCATATGATGGAATTAATTCACTGCTAATTACGTTGCTCCATTGCAGGAGTAATAAGCCGATAATAAATTCAGGCGGTAGATACTCAATTGCGTTATTAATTCGTTTACTATGGGAGGAGGATAATAGTTTTTTGGTGGGGTAACTATGTACCCCGGTACATAGTAATTTGATTATTATTACAAATCACTTGACAGGAAAGGCTCCATGTACAAATTTGGTGGGCAATTATATTTAATGGGGTTTATGACTTAACGAACTGTTTTCGCGTGACTGCGTACGTTGGGAGCTTGTTAGAATAGTCATCTCTTGGAACTAGAACTAAGCGGATCATCGTATCATCAAATAAACTGAGAAAAAGTACAACTTTTGCACAAAATTTCAAGCTACTTGGTTTACATGAACCTCCAGACATAGCAAAATATTGGTTAAAAGAAATAAAAGTCGGGTTATATGGGCTTAAAAGGAAAAACCCCGGTTAGGTGCACACAGCCTACACGACACCACATCCGATAACGGAAACAAGCTAAATGGTGTCGCTACGGAGTGAAATCTTCTTCTAGCCAGACGGGGTTCCCGCACCTAGATAATACACAAAGGCACCTGGCGGTCGCCAGATTAATCAATCACTAACCAAATTGACCACATCGTGATCGACGTCAGCCACTCCTATATTATCCTTGATGTTCGAACTTTCTCATACCTGGTTCGACGGCGATTCACACAGCAAAGCAGGAGGCATATAAAGCCTCGAATGAGGATTTGGAGAGGTGTTACTGCAGGTATGAGGTTCGAAAGTTTTATCAACAGATAAAGCCAAAGTTATAGAGAAAGAACGCAAGCCTGTAAGGGTGAGAACGGACACCTAGTAATAGAATCGCATTCGATGCTGGAGATATGGAAACAACACTTCCGCAGACTGTATATTGCTATCAGGCAAGATGATCCATTTCTTAACGACGAAGATCCGTCCCCCTGACCTCACGAAGTTAAGATCACCATATCGAAACTCAAATCGAATAAATCTGCTCGCCCAGATGGACTGTCTTTTGAGCTCTTCAAATCAGATGGAGATGACCTGCTTATGAGCATGCCCGAGGAATGGAGTCTTAGAACAATTTGCCCGATCCACAAGAAAGGATACCTCTTTGACTGCACCAACTACAGAGTCTTCTTAACATCGCCCACAAAATCTTCCCTTTTGTGTGAACGCCTGAAGCCTTTTGTAAATAAGCTGATAGGTCTCTATCAGTGTGGCTTCAGGCCAGAGAAGTCCACCATCGACCAAATCTTCACACTACGGCAGATCCTGGCAAAAACCGGTGAATTCCAAGTCGACACTCACCACCTATTTGTCGTCTTCAAAGCCGCATACGACAGCGTAATCAGAGACGAGCTATACAACGCTATGCCTACCTTTGACATACCTGCTAGACTGATCAGACTATGCAGGACGGCTTTGGAGAATGCTCGCTGCTCCATTCGAGTCGGTGAACACCTTACCGATAGTTTTGATGTCAAAAAAGGATTTAGGCAGGGCGATGCGCTGTCGTGTGATTTCCTCAACATCATATTGGAAATGATTGTGTAAAAATCACTGGCCAATACAAGAGGCACAATCTATTTCAAATCCTGGCAACTCCTTGCATACGCCGACGATATTGACATAATAGGTAGATCACAGCGAGATGTCAATTAGGCGTTTGCAAGTATTGAGATGGAGGCGGCGAAAATTGGTTTGGCGGTAAGCGAGGGCAAAACTAAATATATGCTGCCATCAAAGAAGCACGCTCACCACCGACGTGTTGGCCAGAACGTTTGTATTGGCAGTTATAAGTTCGAGGTAGTTAAGGACTCCGTCTACCTTGGCTCCGCAGTGACCTGGAACAACTACATCAGTTCCGAAATCAAACGCAGAATCACTCCTGCCAATCGCTGTTTCTTTGGGCTCAGGAGGCAACTGAGTAATAGAGCCCTCTCCCGAACGACAAAGTTGACTCTATATAAGATCCTTATCATCCCGGTCCTGTTGTACGGCGCAGAAGCATGGACACTATTAAAAGCGGATGAGCGCGTGATTTTCGGGCCTATAAACGCATACGGGGGATGGAGGAAAAGATTCAACCACGAACTTTACGGGCTGTACAGCGACATGAGTCTAGTCAGGCGCCTAGGGATTCAACGCCTAAGATGGCTGGGCCATGTAGAGCGAATGGACACCACCGCTCCAGTCCGGAGAGTCTTTGAATCCAACCCCGAGGGACGAAGAAGCAGAGGACGGCCGCACTTAAGATGGCGCACACAGATGGAAGGGGACCTCAGTCAACTGGGTGTGCGGCAATGGAAAAGGCTAGCAAAAAATCGTGCTAGTTGGAGGGGCATGTTAGTTGAGGCCCAGGTTCACCCCGAACTGTAGCGCCTATTAAGAAGAAGAAAAAGAATTCTTTTCCCTTTACCAGAAGTTTTACACCCAAGAGCAATCGTTTAGACTCCTTTTTAGCAGACATTTTCTGTTTGTGGACTGATGTATTGTATTTTCTGATGTTTGCATATCAACTGTAGCCGTCGCTGTTTGTCGGAAGTGGAGAAAACCTATTCATTTCCGAAACAAACTGATGACTCAACTCTAACGCGCTACTAGCCGCCTTGAATGTACAGAATTACTAAACCATTTTCTGGTTCGATACAAAATTAAACTATGCCCCCTTGAAACTTTAATAACTAAACTGCTAATTGATTAAACCTATAGCATTACTCATCCTACAACTCTCACCGCAGACAGCCCCACATCATGACGAATTACACAACTGATCTACAAATCACTCCTTTGAATCATCAATTACTCTACATACCGTCAAAAACCGCAGTGATAGCCTGCTAACAAGACTGTGTTTGCTACGGTACCACTCGGTGATAAGTGTCATACTTTCACATCACGTTTATGCAAAACGCGTGAGATTTCATCGAAGAAAGGAAAAACTGAAAACTCTGTTACACTCACCGTTTCTTGCATCTCGCCGCTCTCGTCGAGGCGTCCTTCAACACTTCCGCCATCCTTGCCATCATCCAGCAGGGGCGGCGTTGGCGGACGACTCTTCGAAGTCATCAACGGTCGTGGCAGCACGAATCGACCATAGTGTATGTACAACCATCGACCCCATTTCCGGCCGGCTGCACCCACGACCGCTGCTACTAAAATCACCGAAACAAAAAACCACATGTTGGCGCACTCCCCCCTGTGATTTAACGGTAATAATTCTGAAGCAAATCACGTCACGAGCCAAACACTATAGTGGCAACGATAATAAAGCGTGCCGTTGTGTGTGTGGGGGGCGAAATGTTTGTAAACAAACTTCAATTGCTGGAGCTTTCAGTCATATGGCAATTGTGGAGGTGGACCTGGCGAGAAAAGCTCACTTCCACTGATTCAATTTCTGTTTGTCTCTCTCTCTCTTCTTCGCTATCATATGGCTTCCACCTGTTTCGCTTCTCTCTGAGCTTTATACACTCTAGTCAGACTGGAATGATATCATTTTTTATCGAATACACACACACACACATGTCCACTAGCAGAAAACTTTTTCTTTTTCGCTTTGACGTTTCTCTATTTCTTTTATTCCGAGGTGTCAATGGGAGTCTTGTGACTATGAGGGTGTGTGACACGGTCGAAGAACACCAATTACACGTGTTTTAACTGTCACTGTCAAAATAAAAACGACGGTATTCTGTCGCGTTGACATTTAAATGTCAACTATCGGCTATTCTACACTACCGCACGTCAGACTGATTGACACAAAAAAATCGTTTACTGACACACGACAAGGCGGAACTAGTCTTTTCGCTGACCGAACTGCTATAGTAGTGCTTTTCTGTCTCTCTTGCTGGTGATTGTGCGACGAGTGCCATAGCCGAATAAGTATGTTAAAATGACAACTTTTTTTGACAGTTGGAAGAAAACCAATACATACGACAGTCTGTGTATGTATAGAACAGAAAGCCGATAAGGTAGTGCAAAAAGCATAGCATAGCACTTAATCAGCTGAAAGTTGGTGCCCCCAATTCGTTTGTTGTTTTATGACGTCCCCCCGCTGATTGGAGAGAGCGTGTGGCGTCGTTAGACCGCCAATACTCAGTGGATAATTAGAGTTTCGTGTTAGTGCAGTTTTTTTTTTTTTCTCCAGCTTATTAGCTGCTCTTAGGGCATAGAAAGTAACCTTGGGAAAATAGAGGCAGCTAAAATGTCATTGACCTAAACCTGCCGGCGTGAAGAAGAGGCTTTTCGTGTACTCGATGGAATGGTCCGACATGCTTTAATGACTTTGTTATCCAATAAAATACCAAAAAAAAGCGATGAAATGAGGGTAAACGCTGAGGGAAGGCATGTTTTGTAGTATTTGATTGCTTAACCACTTAACAGTCGGATTTTTGAGAAAAAAGAAGTAAAAAATTTTTTTATTTTTATTTTGTTTGACTTATACATATACATATGTATATATAACTGTTTTCCCGCTATTGAGGAACAGGCGACGAAATACTCGGGCAAATCACCACCAACAAGTTAAAACCAAACTTGCCCGAACGAGACTCGGGTTCGTCAGTGTACGGAAAAATGTCATGCCCGAGTGCTGTTCGGGCAAAACTGTCAAGTGGTTAAAGAGAATGTACTGCCATTTACTCCCCATAGAGTCATATAGTCAATATACCGCTGTCAGGCGGAATGATCCATTTCTAATCGACGAAGACCGCAGAGAACTCCGTCCCCCTGACCTCGATTAAGTTAAGATTGCCATATCCAAGCTCAAGTCGAATAAAGCTGCTGGCGCAGACGGACTGTCTGCTGAGCTCTTCAAGGCAGCTGGGGATAGACTAGTTGGGAGCATGCACCAGCTCATCCGTAAGATATGGTTAGAGGAAAGCATGCCCGAGAAATGGAGTCTCAGCATCGAATATCCGATCCACAAGAAAGGAGACCCCTCTGATTGCGCCAACTATAGAGGAATAAGTCTCCTTAACATCGCCTACAAAATCTTCTCTGCCGTTCTGTGTGAACGCCTGAAGCCTGGAGCTGAAGCTCATAGGTCCTTATCAGTGCGGATTCAGGCCAGGGAAGTCCACCAACGACCAGATCTCCACACTACGACAGATCCTGGAAAAACCCAATGAATTTCAAGTCGACACTCACCACCTATTTGTCGATTTCAAAGCCGCATACGACAGCGTAATTAGAGATGAGCTATATAACGCTGTGTCTACGTTTGACATACCTGCTAAACTCGTCAGACTATGCAGGATGTCTTTGGAGAATGCTCGTTGCTCCATCCGAATCGGTGAACACCTTACCGATAGTTTTGATGTCAAAAAAGGAGTTAGGCAGGGCGATGCGCTGTCGTGTGATTTCCTCAACATCATATTGGAAATGATTGTGCAAAAATCACTGGCCAATACAAGAGGCGCAATCTATTTCAAATCCTCGCAACTCCTTGCATACGCCGACGATATTGACATAATAGGTAGATCACAGCGAGATGTCAATGAGGTGTTTGGGAGTATTGAGTTCGAGGCGGCGAAAGATGGTCTGGCGGTAAACGAGGACAAAACTAAATATATGCTGTCATCAAAAAGGGACGCTCACCACCGACGTCTTGGCCAGAACGTTTGTATTGGCAGATATAAGTTTGAGGTAGTTAAGGACTTCGTCTACCTTGGCTCCGCAGTGACCTGGAACAACGACAGCAGTTCCGAAATCAAATGCAGAATCACTCTAGCCAGTCGCCTTTCTTTGGGCTAAGAAGGTGTGTAATTGAGTAATAGAGCCCTTTCCCGAACGACAAAGTTGACTCTATATAAGACCCTTATCATCCCGGTCCTGTTGTACGGCGCTGAAGCATGAACGCTATCAAAGGCGGATGAGGAGGCCCTTGGTCGGTTCGAGAGAAAGAAGTTGCGCGTGATTTTCGGGCCTATAAACGCAGACGGGGGATGGAGGAAAAGATCCAACCACGAACTTTACGGGCTGTACAGCGACATGAGCCTAGTCAGGCGTCTACGGATTGAACGCCTAAGATGACTGGGCCATGTAGAGCGAATGGACACCACCGCTCCAGCCCGGAGAGTCTTTGAATCCAACCCCGAGGGACGAAGAGGCAGAGGACGGCCGCACTTAAGATGGCGCACACAGGTGGAAGGGGACCTCAGCCAACTGGGTGTGCGGCAATGGAAAAGGCTAGCAAAAGATCGTGCTAGATGTAGGGGCATGTTAGTTGAGGCCCAGGTTCACCCCGAACTGTAGCGCCCGTTAAGTAGAAGAAAAGTTATTGCCGTCAGACGCAACTACACTATCTCGTAGGTCACGGCGCTTTCGAAAATTAGCTAGTGACGTCTCTATGTACAATCACGTCTCTCCATTTGTTCATCCTCGTAAAGAGCACAACCGCAGTTAAGGGACAAAATACGAGCCATCTGGTATGCGCCATTAGCGACAACTCACAGTCTGGGTATTGTGAAAGAAATAAAGCATAATATCATCGAGACAAAGAATAGACACAGAAGCCGAGTTCCTTCCACTTCCTACCTTAAAGCAACTCCTACGACATACATACATGTACCTGTATGTACTTGGTAATGCACTATCTAATATCCATATTAGAAAGACAAAGAACCATGCTATGCGATACCAGCAAATCGTACTCGTGGATTACACCTGCCCACTCCATAAACACGTGCATCGGCGAGTACTCGTCTGTTTTTTTATTAAACACACCCGACCGGTACATAAACGCTAAGTCGTTTCCCTCACTGATATGGATACGTGTTGGCACACAACATGCGAAAGTCCATCAGCTCTGGAATGTTGTTTTAAGTCGAATATATATGTACATACATATATATATATATACATTTCTGTTTTATGAAATAAGATCCATGAAGAACCCATAAAGCGACCAAACATCTACGAAACGAGTTCAGATTTTTTATGATCCTAGAGTCACTCAAAGCGAATTTGGTTAAGTATTTGTTTACTATTTTTTTTGGGGTCAAGTTGAAGTTCATAGCTGTCACCTCTAGGCGTTTGAATACAGATCACAACGGTTCACCTGACGCACCTCGGCTCTCTCCCTTGTTGTCTGTTTTTTTGGATTGATTTACATTTTCGCCCGAGTCACGAGTAAACTACAATATATAGAGAAGCACCAATGGACTATGAACGATGATGATAGATGTCACCTAAGGTCCACCTATCCTATATCCCCAGCAAGTGGAAGGTAACCAAAGTCATTTTCATACCCAAGGTAGGCAAAAGCTCCCACACGTATGCAAATGACTTGAGGCCTATTAGTCTTACTTCTTTTCTATTAAAAACTCTAGAGAAGATTTTAGACGCACACATTCGGTACAGTGGGATCTCAGGAAGGCTGTCGGATAACCAACATGCCTACATACAACAAAAGCAAATCGGTGGAAACAGTACACCACTCACTGGTCAGTAAGATAGAAAGGTCACTAGAATGCAAGGAATATAGTCTAGTCGCCTTTCTCGACATTGAGGGCGCCTTTAACAATGTTGAACCATGGGACGTCAACAAAGCGCTGTCTGATATAGGTGTTATGGGATCAGTGATAGAACTGGTACGACAACTGCTAACACAAAGAGTCGTCAAAGCCAACTTCGTTGGTGGCGTCTCAACTAGAATGGTCAGCAGAGGTACACCACAAGGTGGAGTACTCTCCCCTCTCCTCTGGAACGTGGTGGCCAACGAACTACCGCGGATGCTTGACATTGCAATTGCCACCACAGGTAAATTTCCCAACACTCTATGCGACCTTATGCAGAGTGCATTACATACAGTAGAAACCTGGACACAGTACTGTGGACTTGGGGTGAACCCTAAGAAGACCGATCTAGTACTGTTTACTAACAAATACAAAATTCCGCCCCTCAACTCACCGAGGCTGGGTGGAACTCAATTAACAATCAAAGATCAGGCTAAGTACCTAGGCCTAGTCCTTGACAGGAGGCTGAATTGGAAACTCAACATTCTTGATCGCGTTAAGAAAGCAACTGTTACCCTCTACAGCTGCATGAAAGTGGTGGGCAAGAAGTGGGGTCTCCAACCAACCATTATGCACTGGCTCTACACAGCAGTCATAAGGCCCATCCACCTGTTTGGCTCGTAGTCTGGTGGACTGCTTTAGACAAGGCAGTCAATCCAAACCTTCTGGGGAAAGTACAAAGATCGGCCAGTTTGTATATAAGCGGCCAGTTTGTTTGCTGCCTGCGCGGCCCTAAGGGTGAGGAGCTAAAGAAAATGGCCCACATCTCAAAAAGGCCATACTACCATTCTAAACCACTTCAAAGTACCCATGGACACGGACTATATCATCACTAGGAACTTCGAAGTTGTCTTTCCATCCAGGGAGGAATGGGCTGAAGAGGAAGTAATACCAAAGGACTCGATCTCCCTCTATACCGATGGCTCTAAGATGGAGTCGGGTGTAGGTAGTGGGGTCTTCTCCAATGAACTTAACCTCAACCTATCTTCCAGACTTCCTGCAGTGTGTATCAGGCAGAAATAACAGCGATAATAGAGGCCCTTGCATGGCTAAGAACATTATCATTTGCACGGACAGCCAAGCAGCGATAAAGTCCCTGGCAGCGGTAACCCACAAATCAAAGACATCTCTTAACTGTCGCCTATCTCTAGATGAGATGGCTGAACAGTTCAACATAAAAATACTGTGGGTTCCCGAGCATAGGGATATTCCAGGAAACTGCGCGGCCGACGAACTTGCAAAGTTAGGGTCAAGCACACTCAGCCTACTTACCCTCGGGTATCTAGATACGCCAATAAGTACGGTAAAGCACATGATAAAACTTCAAACCATAGAGGAAAACAACCTCCAATGGAATGAGAGCAATGTCGGCTTTATCACCAAACAATTGTGGCCTAAGTTAAGCCTAGGACGAACCAGGGACCTAGTGGCAACCAAAAGGGCAACTTTAAGTACTCTAGTGGGTGTCATTACAGGTCACTGCATCATTGAAAAACACGCCGCCAGATGTGGGCTACCCTCCAATGACTTTTGTCGCGGCTGCATGGACAAGGAGGGGGAGGAATCAATACACCACCTCCTCTGCTCATGTCCCTCTTTTACGAATCGCAGCGGGATCTACCTCGGCGCGCCCTTCTTTGACAATCCAAGTGAGCTAGCAAACCAAAAAAATAGCTCAACTCCATCGCTTCATTAGAAGCACCGGTTGGTTCTCAGGTAGCGGATCAGGGTCACTTGATCCAGGTGGTATCACAATGGGCCGACTTCGGCCTATGTGTGGCTTATGGCTACCACGTTAACCTAACCTAAGGTCCAAGGAGGATAGTCAAGTCATTTTAGTTTTTATGCTTGCTCGCAGCTCCGCTGGCACATGCATACTTCGTTGTTAATTTATTCCATGGACACTTTAATTACATGCCCACTCAGGGCTACTATGCGTTGACTGGACGAGTCTTTGGCATGTGGCCATAAAATTGTAGATTTTATGGCCAAATATACATAAAAATGTGAAATTTGTCCAGAGGCGAGATGGAACGACGCAGAAAAATAAATTGATTGGCCATGATCCAGCTGGGTGACATGGAAAATGATGATGCAGTAGAGGTCATATTTTTGAATTTAGTTTCTGTCCATTAATGGAGGCAGGTACGGATGATTTTTTTTTTTTTTTTTTGTTTCTTTCTTTTTTGTGTCCATGAACTAATAAACGATCATGATTAGATGTCGTTTTCATTTTAATGGTGTCGGTGGGATTGCCAATATTGTAAAAGGGGTAGGGTGCCTCAAGCACGTTCGCAAACAGTATGGTGTAATGCGTTGCAAGTTATAAAACAGCGGAAGTTCTGCTACTGCTACGAGTATTATCAGTATTATCTGGACTATAACTGGGTTATGGAGAAATGCTAAAAAGCTGGCAAATTGAACTCTGCTACTCAGACAATATTGGGGATACAAAGAAAAAGAAAACCTGGACAACAGCTAATTGCATGGACAATTGTGGGCAATCGTTCAAAACGTGACAGATGAGGTTTTTCTGTCGTTGTGCAGGCTGTGCAGAAAGAACTCCGACTTATTCGCAATCGTTAATCTAGT
Source organism: Eumerus sabulonum (assembly GCA_951905685.1). NCBI lineage: Eukaryota > Metazoa > Arthropoda > Insecta > Diptera > Syrphidae > Eumerus > Eumerus sabulonum. Next base: position 18,495,161 of record OX645060.1, read on the forward strand.
CCAGTCACCGCAAAAGACCTTAAGCAAGACAAGCACCATTCGAGTACGAATTACAGATTGAGTTAAGACATGCTGCATTGATGAGACACCGCGAACTCTTGGCATTTCAGACATGTGTCAGGTCAATAAGTACACGCGCCTTTGGTAAGATGGTGTGTCACCGAGAGAAGTTATTATTACCGTCGTGCACCCGGAATAGTTAGATGATGTAATACCGAATTCCACATTATTTAATTCAATAACTTGTCTTTGAAAGACATTTGCTTTAGATGTGTTTGGAGTGCTTTGCGAAATTGGAGTATAAAGAGCAGTTTTGTACGAGGAATCGCTTTTTTTATTTTTAAATTAGAATTAGAATTTGGATACTATTTACATGAATCCTTATACATCAATGAAAGCGAACACTGCGTTTACATGCAATGAACAATTAGCAAATGCAACAAATGCATGCGGAGGCTGTGTGTCAACTTGGATTGAGCAGGGACAGAGATCGAAGCTGGCGTTTGCCAAGTTAAACGCGATGAACTTCTTTGCTCTTTTTGCTCGCTCCCTCCCCTCGCAGTTGATGCTGAAAGACCACTTCTGCAGACTGTATAACGGCGATGATAGACGTAATGGACGAAGATGTAACAGAATTCAGTCCACCCGACCTAGACGAAGTCAAAATAGCGATATCACGACTTAAGTCTAATAAGCCGCGGGCGTAGACGGCCTGTCTGTTAAGCTTCTTAAGGCGGCTGGAGATGAGCTGGTAAGGTGCATGCACCATCTCATTTACAAGGTATGGTCGGAGGAAAGCATGCCCGATGAATGGAATCTCAGCATCGTTTGCCCGGTCCATAAGAAAGGAGACCCCTATAACTGCGCCAACTATAGGGGAATAAGTCTCCTTAACATCGCATATAAGATCTTCTCTGCCGTATTGTGTGAACGCCTGAAACCATTTGTGGATAACCTGATCAGCTCTTATCAGTGTGGTTTCAGGCCAGGTAAATCCACAATAGACCAAATATTTACGCTACGGCAGATCTTGGAGAAGACCCAGGAATACCAAATCGACACTCACCACCTCTTCGTCGATTTCAAGGCCGCGTATGACAGCGTATATAGAGACGAGCTGTACAAAGCCATGTCTAGTTTTAACATCCCTGTCAAACTCGTCCGACTGTGCAGGATGACAATGGAGAATTCTCGTTGCTCCATTAAGGTCGGTAATGAGCAAACCGAGACCTTTGATGTTAAAAAAGGATTTAGGCAGGGCGACGCGCTGTCGTGCAACTTTTTCAACATCGTGCTTGAAAAGATCGTGCAAGAGTCACTGGCCAACACAAGAGGTACGATTTATTTCAAGTCTACGCAATGGCTTGCGTACGCCGACGATATTGACGTAATTGGACGAAAACAGCAAGACGTCAATGAGGCTTTCGTGAGCATTGAGGTAGAAGCGGCTAAGATGGGTCTCAAGGTTAATGAGGGTAAAACCAAATATCTGCTTTCATCCAAAAGAGACGGACAACACCGACGTATTGGCCAGAACGTCACCATGGGCGGATATAACTTTGAGGTGGTCAAGGAATTCGTCTACCTTGGCTCACTGATTACCAGCGACAACAACACCAGCGCTGAGATAAAACGCAGAATCACTCTTGCCAACCGCTGTTTCTTTGGGCTCAAGAGGCAATTGAGAAGTAGAGCCCTCTCTCGGAAAACCAAGGTGAGACTATAAGACCTTGATCATCCCAGTCCTCCTTTACGGCGCAGAGGCTTGGACCTTAACAAAAGCGGATGAAGATGCCCTTGGTCGTTTCGAGAGGAAAATTCTGCGCACTATCTACGGTCCCGTTTGTTCAAACGGTGTATGGAGGAGAAGATATAACGAAGAACTGTACGGGTTGTACAGCGACATCGGCCTGGTACGACGTCTACGGATACAGCGTCTAAGGTGGCTAGGCCATGTAGAGCGCATGGAAGATACAGCTCCGACCCGAAAAGTCTTCGAATCCACTCCGGAAGGAAGGCGCGGCAGAGGACGGCCGCCTCAGCGGTGGCGCACGCAGGTGGAAAGGGACCTCAACCAACTGGGCGTGCGGCACTGGAAACAGCTGGCCAAAGACCGTGCCGGCTGGAGACGCTTGTTGGTTGAGGCCCAGGTTCACCACGGACTGTAGCGCCACCTAAATAAGTAAGTAAGTAAGTGATCTTAGCCAAAGGCCGATTGCCCTCCACAAATGGCTTCAAAGGATTGCAAGGATGGCGTGCATGTTTAGTGGGATTGGAGGGAAATTGTTGATTATGAGCTGAATCTGACAAAAACGATCAATTCGGTCCTCAACTTGACCGTTTGAAAGAAGCAATAAAGTAAGAGCGACAAGCATTGGCCAACAGAAAAAGAGCTGTATTCCATCAAGACAATACCAGGCCACAAACATATTTGATGTCTTGGATAAAATTGACGGAACTTGGTTGGGAAGTTTTGTGACGCCCACTGTATAGCTCGGACCTTGCTCCGTCTGACTTCCATTTGTTTCAGTCGCTGCAAAACGTTCTTGATGATAAAAAATTGGCCGGCTGGACAGTTCCTGAAAACCACTTGTTTGCCGATAAGCCACAGAAGTTCTACACCGATGGATTTATGATGCTACCCTACAAGTGACAAAAGGTCATAGACGACTATCTTACATCACACAACGTTTGTTCGGTTTGTAAAAGTCGCATATAATGGTCGCAGTCCACATTCCATTGTGGAGACTACGTTAAAACTATGCTAAAACTGCTCTCTAAATGTTTACCAAAAAGTTGTTGGACTATCTGGGTGTGAATTTTTCATAAAATTTCAACCTTTGAGCTCTAGCGCTTGAAAATTCAGAATATTTCTGCGGTGAGTTTCGCGTTTATACCCCGCTCTTACAATGTTGCTAAGATCGCATTCTCGACCTAAATTGACGCATTATCATGGATGCTCATAGCATTTGCTGGTGCTATACAATCAAATCGTGTCGATTTGCATACAACAAACAGTAGACAACAACGCGCACTTATGTACTGTCCCCTTGTTTATCCAGCTGCGGTCTACACTCAAACCAACAATGTACTGTCGTCATCGGAACAAAAATCAGACGAGAGCATCAGAAAAACTGCAGCTTAACCCTCGACAGATAACTAAGATATTAAAAAAGAACGAAGGCAATGAATAAGACCAAATAAAATGACCGGTTTTTAAGGTTGTCACAACCTTCCATTTAGTCCACATTAACTCCTTAACTAATGTCGCTCATACACTTTTTGGAATCAATCCTTTAAAGGAATTTGCTACGACGCTGGCTGTGTTGGTACAATAAGATGATAAGGTAAGCACGAATTGAAATTAATCTGGTTATAGTGGACGATGGATGGTGAAGGACTAGCAAAGGCCTCGTAAGGGTAGCATCTGCCGACGGATGCTGGCCCGACAAAAAGCGAGTAAGAGCCTACTTCCACCTCCTCGTGGTGCCATCTGGAAATTTCCTTAAAAGAGAAATTACTGAAGGAAGAGGCCGAATGGTGAGTATCCTGCGCCACCAAACAGGATTAGTGTCGGTTGGGCTATGGTCTAGCGAACCATAACCGTAAAACCACTAATTGCTCAGAAACAAAAAACAGCCTCGGATAATAAAACGGAACGGATCTATGTTGACGACACTAAAAGAAAACAAAAAACAAACAAGGACCTTCGGTTCTGTACGTGGAATGTTAGGTCCCTAAACAGACCACGTGCGGCCGAACAACTTGCGGACGCCCTAGACCGCTATAAAGCGGACATAACCGCCATCCAGGAAGTGCGATGGAATGGACCGGGTAAAAAGCGGATGAAAAACTGCGACATTTACTACGGTGACTGCTATGGGGAGAGAGGACAGAGACCATTTGGATGTGGATTTGTTGTCCTACGTTTCCAGTATGTGAGTAAACGCCTCATAACGATCCGCATCAAGGCAAATTTCTGTAACATCAGCCTCATATGCGTCCATGCCCCCACGGAAGACAAGGATGACTCAATCCAAGATGATTTTTTAGATCTCCTAGACAGAACTTATACCAAATAGCCCAGCTATGATACCAAAATCATACTAGGAGATTTTAACGCTAAGCTGGGTAAAGAAAGCATCTTCGAGCGGGTCATCGGCAAACACAGCCTACATGACACCACATCCGATAACGGACACAGGCTGATCGACCTTGCCACGGGGCGAAATCTTCTTGTAGCCAGCACACGATTTTCCCATACACAAAGGCACCTGGCGGTCGCCAGATCAATCCACTATTCTTGATGTTCGCACTTTCCGAGGAGCGAACATCGATTCAGACCACTATCTTGTAGTAGCCAAGATACGTAAACGCATAACACGAACACCGCGGAGTAGAGTTAGAACACCAAGCTATGACGTCGGAAAGCTACTATCGCCGGAGATCGCCAGTGCCTTTGTCAACCGCGTCTCCCTTAAGCTCCCCGATACACCTCAATCCTCCACTCAGTCAGTAGAGCAACAATGGAGCCTGTGCAAACAAGCCCTGAAAAGCGCAGCAACGGAAGTGCTTGGCCTTAAAGCTCCACCACGACGAAACACCTGGTTCGATGACGAGTGTAGAAGGATTCATGCGGAAAAGCAGGAGGCATACAAAACCTCACTACACAAAAAAACAAGAGCGGCTCGTGAGCTCTACGAGCTTAAAAGAAGGGAGGAACATAAGCTTCTCAAGAGAAAAAAGAAAGAGCACGAGAAGCCGGCGATTGAAAACTTGGAGAGGTGCTATTAAAGGCACGACGTTCGAAGATTTTATCAACGGATAAAACGAATGTCTCAAGGCTATAAAGCCCGAACGGAGGCCTGTAAGGATGAGAACGGACACCTGGTAGTAGAATCGCAGTCGATGCTGAGAATTTGGAAAAACCACTTCTGTAGACTGTATAACGGCTATGATAGCCAACATACCGCCGTCAGGCAGAATGATCCATTTTTTAACGACGAAGATCGCAGAGAATTCCGTCTCCCTGACCTCGACGAAATTGAGATTGCCATGTCGAAACTCAAGTCGTATAAAGCTGCTGGCGCAGATGGACTGTCTGCTGAGCTCTTCAAAGCGGCTGGGGGTGAGCTGGTTAGGAGCATGCACCGGCTCATCTTTAAGATATGGTCAGAGGAAAGCATGCCCGAGGAATGGAGTCTCAGCATTGTTTGCCCGATCCACAAAAAAGGAGACCCCTTGGACTGCGCCAACTATAGAGGAATAAGTCTCCTTAATGTCGCATACAAGATCTTCGCTGCCGTTTTGTGTGAACGCCTGAAGCCATTCGTAAACAAGCTGATAGGTCCTTATCAGTGTGGCTTCAGGCCAGGGAAGTCCACCATCGATCAAATCTTCACACTACGGCAGATCCTGGAGAAAACCAATGAATTTCAAGTCGATACGCACCATCTATTCGTCGACTTCAAGGCCGCATACGACAGCGTAATTAGAGACGAGCTATATAACGCCATGATTATTTTTGACATCCCTGTAAAGCTCGTCAGACTATGCAGGATGACCCTGGAAAATGCTCGCTGCTCCATCCGAATCGATGCAGAACTGACCGATAGTTTCGTAGTCAAGAAAGGATTTAGATAGGGCGATGCGTTGTCGTGTGACTTTTTTAACATCATATTAGAAATGATTGTGCAAAAATCACTGGCCAATACAAGTGGCACAATCTATTTCAAATCCTCGCAGCTCCTTGCATACGCCGACGACATTGACATAATAGGTAGATCGCAGCGAGATGTCAATGAGGCGTTTGCGAGTATTGAGATGGAGGCGGCAAAATTTGGTTGGTAGGTAACAGTGTTGGCATTAATCGATTAATTTTTTAATCAACTACTTAATTTGATTAATTTTAATCAGATTAAATTAATCATGATTGAAATAATCGTGATTAAAAAAGTAGTCTTAATCATGATTATTGAAGTTAATCATTAATCAATATTCATTAATTGATTAACTTGATTATGATTATTTCTTGAAACATATGTACTTACTTACTTATCAGACTTGCGATCCATGGAGGATCTGAGCCTGAGCTATAGCTGCCTTCCATCCTTGACGGTCCCGGGCACGCTGCTTCCAGTTGTCAAGACTAAGATGTCTTACATCCGCGATTACTTGGTCTTTATACCGGAGGCCCAGTCTTCCTCTTCTTCTCGAACCAGGAGGCTCGGAGTCGAAGACCTTCTTAGCTGGAGCGTTGATGTCCATGCGCTCGATGTGGCCGAGCCAGTGTAGTCGACGGATCCTTGCCTTCCGGACTACATCCACATCCTGGTACAGCTCGTAGAGTTCACGGTTGTGTCTTCTTCTCCATTCACCTTCCACACAGACAGGACCAAATATCCGGCGCAGAATTTTTCTTTCGAAAGAACCCAAAATCAGCTCCGCTGTTCTGCTTATCGTCCAGCTTTCGGCTCCGTACAGCAAGACTGGCAGAATGAGCGTTTTGTAAAGCATGACTTTTGTCTTTCGAGTGAGGATTTTTGACCCCAGTTGTTTGGACAAGCCGAAGTAGCAGCGGTTGCCAAGGGCGATTCTATGCCGGATCTCCACTGTGGTGTCATTTGTGGAATTTACGTTTGCCCCGAGGTAGACAAACTCCTTAACTACCTCGAAATTGTAGCTGTCAATTGTTATATTTTGTCCCAGGTGGTGAGCGACGGATTGGTTTTTGCTTGACACCATGTATTTCGTTTTATCCTCATTGATCTTAAGACCAACTCGTTTCGCCTGTTCTTCAATCGCCGTGAATGCTTCCACAATGCCACGGCGGGAACACGCGATGATGTCGATATCATCCGCGTATCCTAGCAGCTAGATGGACTTGTAAAAGATAGTGCCTTCCCTGTTGACGCCTGCCTATCTGCTCCAGCAACAGGTTGAAGAAGTCACATGACAGCGCATCTCCTTGCCGAAGTCCGGTGCATGTTTCGAATGGTTCCGAGGTCCTAGAACCGAGTTGCACGGTGCATCGCGTGTTTTTTAGCGTGGCGCGACACAACTGGATCAGTTTTACCGGGATCCCGAATTCGGCCATCGCACCAAACAGTTCTTCACGATGAATCGATCAGCCTTTTAAATCAATCAAATTTAAACTTACATTTAATTTGGACATAGTTAATCTAATAATCAAATTAACGATTAATGATTATGATTAATAATCTTAATCATTTTAAAACTGATTTTGATTAATTAATCTTAATCAAAATTTTTGATTACGATTTTAATCATTAATTTTTAATCGTTAATCAGATTAACTTTGGGCCAACACTGGTAGGTAATGAGGGCAAGACTAAATATCTGCTGTCATCGAAAAAGGACATTTACCACCGACGTCTTGGACAGGACGTGCATATTGGCAGATATAAGTTCGAGGTAGTTAAGGACTTCATATACCTCGGCTCCACAGTGACTTGGAACAACGACACCAGTTTCGAAATCAAGCGTAGAATTACTCTTGCCAACCGCTGCTTCTTTGGGCTCAAGAGGCAACTGAGAAGTAGAGCCCTCTCTCGTACGACCAAGTTGACCTTATATAAGACCTTAATTATCCCGGTCTTGTTATACGGCGCAGAAACATGGACTTTATCTAAAGCGGATGAGGAAATCCTTGGTCGTTTCGAGAGAAGGATTCTGCGTTCGGTTTTCGGTTCCATAAACACAGAGGAGGGTTGGAGGAGAAGATTCAATCACGAACTGTACGGGTTGTACAGCGACATGAGTCTGGTCAGGCGTCTACGGATCCAACGCCTAAGATGGCTAGGCCATGTAGAGCGAATGGACACCACAGCTCCAGCCCGTAGAGTCTTTGAATCCAACCCCGAGGGACGAAGAAATAGAGGACGGCCGCACCTAAGGTGGCGCGCACAGGTGGAAATGGACCTCAACCAACTGGGCGTGCGGCATTGGAAAAGACTAGCGAAAGATCGCGCTAGGTGGAGAGGCATGTTGGTTGAGGCCCAGGTTCACCCTGAACTGTAGCGCCCGTTAAGTAAGTAAGTAAGTGGACGATAGTCACCACAGGTGGGAAATTCAGAGATCAGATGTGATAATTAATCAGAGAACTGACACTAAATGGTACCATGGAGGATGTTGTGCGTATATGTTAACGTTGGGTTTACAAACGAAATCGCAAACGGGGATGTACGTGAATTGACTGACGATCCGGCAGGTGATTGTGACTCAATGTTCTTTACATACTCAAAGGTATGTCGGATGTAAAACACACTCAAGAACGTATTTCAAGATAACTTAAAGCAAGCCCAATAGCCTAAAGGCAACGGTCTGGGGCGTAAAAGTAGAACCTATGACACATGTAGTCGGTACTGGGGATACCCAGTACAGAATGACTTTACTTCCTAAACTCGGGATACATGACAAAGAGGAAAGATCGTTACGAAAGATAGGTATGTATATATCCTCCTAGGAAATAACAATTTGAAAAATCGCTCAAAAGCTTTCGATACGCAATAGAAAAAAAAAAATTCAATTGAAATTCCAATGTTTGCGACGTGGAAAGTTTCAAGGTCTTAACCAAATGTTATGCTAAGTCTCTACCTCTTTATGCGCACGACATGTTTTAAACTATTGCCCATATTGTTACTATCTCACACGTAGAGATATGTATCCGGATTGAAAGAATTTAAGTCGTACCAGCCTCCACAAATATTTTTGTCAATACTCAGCCTGTCCTAGTCTCATTTTATTCAATCTCATATCAAAAAAAAAAATAAATAATAAGCAGACCCGTCCGATGACAACAATCCCATCAACTTGCTCTGTCCGTCAAGTTGACCTCGAAAGAATTCGATCAAAAATTTAAATTTCAAAAGAGATTTAGAAGTTATCTTACCACACGACCAGCAAACTAGAACTTTCTTCGAATCACGTTTGAAACACATACTTGTTCGGCCGGAGACGTTGGGTTTTCTTTGGTTTTTAAGCAGTTATTGCATAAGCGAGACTTTTTAGCGGAACAGATACTCTAAAGGAGGGCGAACAAATTGTATTGAAGGCCCTACATTAGCACTGGTTAGCGCGAGGGAGCGTGATGACCTTGTCCCCAATTTGTTTATGACGGTCAGTATGCCTAAATATTGATCTTATTGTTAAGCGAAAGAATGTAAAACAGAATGAAGTGTGGGTTGATCCACTTAAGGATTGATTGTAGTCGAGGTGAGAAGAGAGGCTCGACTTGAGTCTTGTTTTATGGTATTTTTATTGACATGCGTCGCCGCTTTTATTATCGACGTATGAATACAATACTCGTAAAACCGAAGGAAGACGAGCCTTCATTACAATATTCGCTATCAATTTAAGTGGATACGCAAGAGGAAATCAGTCAATAAAATTGAGCAAGCCTTATCGTCGCTCAATCTATTTGTATGTATGTATATTGGCGTTACAGTCCATGAAGGACCTGAGCCGAGCTTCTCTCTGCTCTTGACGCAAGGCACTCGTCAAACATCCTAGATGTGCGAACATTCAGAGGGGTAAATGTCGACTCTGACCACTTCCTCGTAGCAGCAAGATTCAGAGCTCGACTGTCCAATGTCAAAAAGCTGCACCAGCCCATCAGGAGGAGGTTCGACATTGGGCGCCTGAGCATACCGGAGGTTACCAGAGTCTATAGGGAGCAGCTGAGCGAAAGACTCTACGGTATGCCTACGTCGAACACAAATGCCAATAATATGTGGCTGCATTGCGGCTCAGCCATTCAGGAAGTAGCCGAAACCACCTTAGGGTACCTACCACCACCACCGACAAGAAACCCGTGGTATGATGGCGAGTGTGAGCAGAAAAAGGCAGCAACCGATGAGGCGTACCCAAATGCGCTGCGGAGAAAAACCAGGGCAGCGCAAGAAGAGTACCGAGCCAGAAGAAGGGAGGAGAAAAAACTACTGCGACAAAAGAAAAGAATCTTCACAGCCTCCCAGCTCAAGGATATCGAGGAGTCTAGGGATAAGCATAAAACACGAGCCTTTTACAAGAAGGCCAAAGGCCTTGCAGGAGGCTTCAAAAAGAGCACCCAAGCTCTTCCAAACTGCGAGGGTAATCTTGTCACCGACCCGCAGGGAATAGTGGATGTATTTAAGCAGCACTTCCAGCAGCTGCCTAACGAGCATGACCAAGAGAGAGTGGTAGGGACCGAGGAAATCCCAACTCCAGCCGCTGAAGTAGTCCTCCCACCCAGCATAAAAGAAGTCGGCACAGCTATTCAGAAGCTGAAGAACAACAAGGCCGCAGGCTCAGATGGCTTGCCATCAGAGCTCTTCAAGGCTGGCGGCGATGTTCTGGTAGGGAGCATGCACCAGATCATCTGCAGAATTTGGGAAGATGAGAGCATGCCCGACGACTGGAATACCAGCTCTATATGCCCCATCCACAAAAATGGCGATCCTACCTCTTGCAAGAACTATAGAGGTATATCCCTGCTCAATGTCGCATACAAGATCCTGTCCAGCGTATTGCGTGAACGTCTAAAACCATTTTGCACCGCACTAATCGGCAGCTACCAGTGCGGCTTCCGGCCCGGCAAATCAACTATAGACCAAATTTTCACACTTCGACAAATCCTGGAAAAGACCAACGAGTTTCGAATCGATACACAACATCTTTTCATTGATTTCAAAGCCACATACGACAGCATTCATCGTGAAGGACTGTTTGGTGCGATGGCCGAATTCGGGATCCCGGGAAAACTGATCCAGTTGTGTCGCGCCACACTAAAAAATACGCGATGCACCATGCAACTAGGTTCTAGGACTTCGGAAGCGTTTGAAGCATGCACCGGATTTCCGCAAGGAGATGCGCAGTCATGTGACTTCTTCAACCTGGTGCTGGAGCAGATAGTGCGATGGGCAGGCGTCAACAGGGAAGGCACTATCTTCTACAAGTCCGTCCAGCTGCTAGGATACGCTACACAGCTACAATTTCGAGGCAGTGAAGGAGTTTGTCTACCTCGGGGTAAACGTAAATTTCACAAATGACACCACAGTGGAGATCCGGCATAGTATCGCCCTGGGCAACTGTTGCTACTTCGGCTTGTCCAAACAACTGGGGTCAAAACTCCTCACTCAAAAGACCAAATTCATGCTTTACAAAACGCTCATACTGCCAGCCTTGCTGTACGGAGCCGAAAGCTGGAGGATAAGCAGGACAGCGGAGCCGATTTTGGGTTCTTTCGAGAGAAAAATTCTGCGCCGGATATTTGGTCCTGTATGTAAGGAGGATGAATGGAGAAGAAGATACAACCGAGAACTCTAAGAGCTTTACAAAGATGTGGATGTAGTCCGGAAGGCAAAGATCCGTTGACTACACTGGCTCGGCCACATCGAGCGCATGGACATCAACACTCCAGCTAAGAGGGTCTTCGACTCCGAGCCGAGTTCGAGAAGAAGAGGAAGACCGAACCTCCAGTATAAAGACCAAGTAATCGTGGATGTAAGACATCTTGGTCTTGATAACTGGAAGCAACGTGCCCGGGACCGTCAAGGATGGAAAGCAACTATAGCTCAGGCTCAGATCCTCAATGGATCGCTGGCCTAATAAGTAAGTAAGTGTTCGTGATTATAGAAAAAAGGGTTGCAGCTAGGATTAATCATCATCAAAGACACAAAAGGGATCAAAGCTGGGAAGTTTGCTACTGGTTGTGGGATATTGTCGACTAACCTTGGGTCAGTATGTGACCAAGGGGATTTTTTGGATGAAAATCATGTCTGTTGTATGAGAGCCCCCTTAAATATTCATTTAAGGGCATTTAGTATTCGTTGTTGTAGCGGCAACATAAATACATCATCTGTCTTACTATCACGGTTCACGAGATATAGCCTGGTGACAGACGGACGGACAGCGAAGTTTTAGTAATAGGGTCCCGTTTTACCCTTTGGGTACGGAAACCTAAAAAATGTCTCGATGGACAATGATTGGAGTCGAACAAGGAGATCAATGCCCAAATGGATGGTATTTTTTACGGTCTTTGGAGGTAAATGAAGAAGCCCTAGAAAATGTGTAGGGTATGCCGGTAGGTATAGTGCCGGCATATAGCTAGTTTGGCGTTGATATTTATCCAGAATTTGGTATTGTCGCATAGTGATTTCCGAAGGCCTCGGAAAAAAGTCATAGAAATCAGAAAGCAATGATTTCTAATTCCTAATTTAGATCATAATTATGCACTTGACAGTCTGAATACTTGAAGAAAACAAAGTCGCGTTGGTAGTAAAAATAAAAACGTTGGCACACTCACGTTCCTCAAATGTTATTGTACTATAATTGGATAAACAGAAATACGTTTGCTCTATGTAATAAAAGTGTAGGAGAGCAATGCAATACAATATGGCCCATACTAATTCGTCACATAAGGATTTACACTATTTCTATTCATTTCTGTTAAGTTTTAGCAAATCCTGGCGTTACACTATAGCTTATAGGAAATATTTACGCCTCGTAACCTCATTTCATACCCGTAAGCTTCCCCTTCTCATAGCATTCAGAGCTTCACGACAATTCGCACCTATTTCAATACATTATCAGTAAAGCAACGAGAGGAAAGAAATCTGATTTCACAACAGACGCGCGCCGTTGTGTGCTTCATGCATTGGATTTTCGATTTATTTCAGCTCATTTGAGACGTCGTCTATTGCATAAGAATTGCAATCCAATGCCACAAGAGTTGTAATTGACGACCGACCCTACCCTTCCATTTAACTATGCACAGTGCGTACGGTTACAAAACAAAACTTCACGGTAGCATAATGCGGTTGGTTTAAAATGCACTTCACACATTTTTCGTCACATTTCCATTTCTCGACTTACTTATATTTCCAAGATCCAAATGGGATAGAAAAGTGAAAAAGTGCGAGCGAAAAACCAATCCAAAGTGACCGAGACACTTTCTTTCGTAAATTTCACTTTAAAGTAAGGAGATACAAAAGAATAAACTGGGACTGGGGGGGGGACTTGCGTGAAATTACCTTTTTCTTAATGTATTTTGCGATTTTTGAAAATCTCGTTGATTTGCCATTTATTTTTGGCGCGGCTGGTGTTGTTGTAGTTGTCGTCGTCGTTGTTGTTGTTGTTGTCGATGGCAGGACAGCCGTTGCTGTTTTAGACTGATCCATCGTATGCCTGTATTTGTCCGATAAAAATTTTTATTGAACACTTTCCAATGTATTCACTTTTCACTAAAAGAGATACACAATGTGCAAACCAAAGTGCCAAGTGGGAGGCGGGTTTTAAAAAAAACAAAATTCTTTTCGTGTGATTTTGAAATCACCAAAGAAAAAGAAAAACCAAAACGAACGAAGGAATATCAGATTTAATGTATCGCGACAGGCGTATGGCTTGAGATTGAATTGAAAGCGAAGCGAGCTCTCATTGAACGTCTGTAACGTACAACAGTGTACGGTGTTGTGTGACGTTGAACAGTCGGCTTGGATAGTATAGCTCTCGCTTGCATTGACCAAACCACCACTGTGATGACTGTGGAATCTCCCCCGTATCATCATCATTATCATCATGAAGACACAAAACAACAACACAGCGGCAGTAAAATATCTATAACAACAACAATAGACGACTGCAACATGACGATCAACAAAAATTGATCGGTTGCGGTCGGAACGAGTTTCTCACCGTCGACGTTCGAATCATACATAGTCGTGTGGCAGTAAAGTATCTCGAATGGTTGGGTATACGTACAGTTTTGTTGGACATTTTCGTTTTATTCTTTTTTCATTTCTTATTATGATTTCTTTGGCAAATTGGATACCAGAATAAATGGCATTCAATTGCGGTCACAAATGTATCGGATCGAACTTCATGAGGTATTGCAAACTCTAATCAAATTTCCTTCCCGGTGTAGATACACATACATTCGTATGTATATCTCATCTCGATGTTAGTTTAGCACGTAGTCAAAAGATTCGTTTAAACAACTGCACAAATGAAAAGAACAACTGCTCTTCGTTTATTGAAATATAATTCGATCGGAATGGATACAAGTGCGTGCATCACAAATAGCCTTGGCATCGATCACGAGAAATCGCGGAGAATCATCAATATTGCGACGCAAGTATTTTAGAAAATATCTTTCTGGAAGAAATAGAAAAAGAAAACGTGTTTTTGGTCAGTGAACTTTTAAATGGTAGCGACTACTTAATGGTTTGACCGGTTGTGGATGGGACCACGCCTCATATTCCCACGTACGCCACAATAAAAGACGTTGTGCGGGAGAGAGAATATGACCATGGAACTGATATTTAATTGCGTTTTTTGTGAAAAAAAAAAATACTTCAAATTGGCTATAATTGAAATTCAACATTTTCCAAAAACAAATTCATTTTCTGACTTTTGTGTTGTTTTGTTTTATTGATGCCAACGCTTGTGGTCATGGGCAAATCAAGATGAAGATGGCACTTTTCCATTTCTGATTCAATCACTCAAGTAAATCCATAAAGCCCCGAAGGAATGGCACGGAAGGAGAATTGTCTGTGGGAGCTTAAATAGCACATCTTTTAAGGTTCCCTTAGTCCAGACACCTTCATAAGAAGACATCCAGGAACGTATTTTTGTCTTTTTTTTTCCTCTTTGTGGCGTTACAGCCCATGAAGGACCAGAGCCAAGATTCTCTCAATCACCCATGTTGTGTGTGATTTATTATAATATAGGTGAAAGCGACCACAGTTTAATGCCGATTCCGAACGGCGAGAGTTGAGAAGCTTTTTCATGGCAGCTATACTACGGGCGGTTTTGCCAGTACTCCGCCGAGGAGGGACGCCGCGAAATAAACATTCGATGACGTTGGTGTTATCGGGATCCGAACTCACCCATCGTGCGTCAGAGTCCAACACACTAACCACTGCGCCACGGCGCAGTATTATATTGTTGTCAGTCGAATTGGGCGTCCTTTATTAGCTTAGGGAAGCACCAAATCCGCGATTCATGTCATACACAGTGGCATATTGGTGCTCACAAAACACTTGCCAGAGGAAGAAGTCTGATGCCATCAGATCTGTTGATCACTCGGCAAGGACGGCTCGAACTGTATGAACGGCAAGTTACCATCAGTTATGATTACCGTGGTGCTGTCGGTATCGTTGAAAAAAATAAGGGCCAAATACTGTCACCGTACATGTCGCACCAAATAGTCACCGTGAGGGCTTGTATGGCTCTTTACGCTCTCCAGCGGATTCTGCGTCCCACACAAATGTAAATGTTTTTTATTCTCATAACGACATAACGAGGATGGCAAAGGACTAACAAAAGCCTCGTAGGGGTAGCATCTATACGACGGATGCTGGCCTGCAAAAAAGCGAGAAGAGCCACCGCAGTCGAACATCTTGCGGCACTGTTAGTAAGTCCAATCCCCACCTCCTCGCGGTGCCATCTGGAGAAATCCTATGGAAATTGCAGACGGGGAAGGGCGAATGGCGAGCCTCCTGCGCCAAAAAAAAAACAGGATTAGTCGGTTGGGCTACGGTCTTGTAAGCCGTAACCGTAAAAAAACCACAAACTCCGAAACAACCACAAGCCTCGGATATAACGGACCGGATTAATGTTGACGATCCTTGCAAAAAACGAAAAAAGGACAATGATCTTCGGTTCTGTACGTGGAATGTTAGGTCTCTAAACAGGCCAAATGCAGCCGAACAACTTGCGGACGCCTTAGACCGCTATAAAGCGGACATGACCGCCATCCATGAGGGGTGGCCGTGGTGCAGTGGTTAACATCATCGACCGCCGAGCGGAAGGTCTATAGTTCAATTCGCTTCATAGCCAAGAAAAAGTAATTCCTATACGGATAAAAGTATGCAACGCAGTTGTGAATGGAAAGTTACCAGATGTACTGCTGCAGGCATAACACTCACAGTATATGGTCAACTGGAATTCATCCTGTGCGTATGCAATATTAAAAAGTGCTTGAACGAATTAGTACGGACTACAACCAAAGACGCGGAATTCGGTCGGCTCTCGTCCTATCTAGGACAACCACCCCTGAGAGTTAACGAACATCAACTACCCAAACCACTGCACTCCGTTCAGGTTGTGTGTATATGACACATTATAAGAAAATATAAAACTCTTGAACCTGCGCGAGTTTCTAAAACAAAAAAAAAAAAAAAAAATCCAGGAAATGCGATGGAATGGACCGGGTATAAAGCGGATAAAAACTGCGATATTTACTACGGCGACTGCTATAGGGAGAGAGGGAAACGATTGTTCGGATGCGGATTTGTTGTTCGAGGTGGACTAAGGCAAAAAGTCCTAAGCTTTCGGCATGTGAGCGAACGCCTCATAACAATCCGTATCAAGGTTACATTTTTTAACATCAGCCAGGCCCTCACGGAAGACAAGGATGACTCCGACTAAGATGTGCTCTACGATCTCCTAGACGTCACTAGATGTCACTGTCCCAGCTATGACATCAAAATTGTACTAGGAGACTTCAATGCTAAGCTGGGTAAAGAAAGCATCTTTGAACGAGTCATCGGCAAACATAGCCTACACGACACCACCTCCGATAACGGACACAGCTTGATTGATCTTGCTACGGGGAGAAAACTCCTTCTAGCCAGTATGCGCTTCCCGCACCTCGATATACACAAAGGCACCTGGCGGTCTTTTGATCAATCAACTACCAACCAGATAGATCACATCGCGATCGACGTCAGACACTCCTCCACTATTCTTGATGTTCGAACTTTGCGAGGGGCTAACATCGACATCAAGAGCCGTGGCGCAGTGGGTGGTGTTTTGGCCTCTGACGCCGATGACACGGGATCGAATCCCGACAACAGCCATGTCATCGAACGTGTTTTTCACGGTGCTTCTCCTCAGCGGGGTACTGACAAAACCCCCTGTAGTATAACTGTCAAGAAAAGATTCTCGAATCTCGCCATTCGGAACCGGCAATAAACTGTAGGTCCCTTTCACCTATGGGAAAATAAAATCACACACAACATGGGTGATTGAGAGAAGCTCAGGTTTGGTCCTTCTTGGACTGTAACGCGAACGTACATACATACAACATCGACTCAGACCACTATCTTGTAGTAGCCAAGATGCGCTTACGGATACCACGAATGCAGCGGAGTAGAGTAAGAATGCAAATTTTATGACGTCGGAAAACTGATATCGCCAGAAACCGGTCGTGCTTTTACCGATCGCATCACCCTTAAGCTCTCCAATACACCTCAATCCTCCACGCTATCAATAGAACAACAGTGGAACCTTTGCAAACAAGCCCTGAAAAGCTCTGCATCCGAAGTTTTGGGTTTCAAGACTCCACCACGAAGAAACACCTGTTTCGATGACGAGTGCAGGAGGTTTCACACAGCGAAGCAGCTCGTGAGCTCTACGAGTTAAAAAGAAGGGAAGAGCATAAGCTTCTCAGGAGAAAGAAGAAAGAGCACGAGAAGCGCGCGATTGAGGATTTGGAAAGGTGTTACTGTAGGCGTGACGTTCGAAAGTTTTATCAAGAGATAAACCGAACATGCCACGGTTATAAAGCCAGAACGGAAGCCTGCAGGGATGAGAACGGACACATAGTAGTAGAATCGCAGTCGATGCTGAGAATATGGAAAAACCACTTCTGCAGACTGTATAACGGCGATGTTAGTCAATATACCGCTGTCAGGCAGAATGATCCGTTTCTAATCGACGAAGACCGCAGAGAACTCCGTCCCCCTGACCTCGACGAAGTTAAGATTGCCATATCGAAACTCAAGTCGAATAAAGCTGCTGGCGCAGGCGGACTGTCTGCTGAGCTCTTCAAGGCAGCTGGGGATGACCTAGTTAGGAGCATGCACCAGCTCATCTGTAAGATATGGTCAGACAAAAGCATGCCCGAGGAATGGAGTCTCAGCATCGTATCGGGCATACACAAGAAAGGAGACCCCTCTGATTGCGCCAACTACAGAGGAACAAGTCTCCTTAGCATCGCCTACAAAATCTTCTCTGCCGTTTTGTGTGAACGCCTGAACCCTTTGAAAATAAGCTGATAGGTCCTTATCAGTGCGGATTCAGGCCAGGGAAGTCAACCGTCGACCGAATCTTCACACTACGGCAGATCCTGGAAAAAACCAATGAATTTTAAGTCGACACTCACCACCTATTTGTCGAGTTCAATGCCGCATACGATAGCGTAATTAGAGACGAGCTATACAACGCTATGTCTACCTTTGCCATACCTGCTAAACTCATCAGACTATGCAGGATTACTTTGGAGAATGTTCGCTGCTCCATCCGAATCGGTGAACATCGGCAGTTATAAGTTCGAGGTAGTTAAGGACCTCGTCTACCTTGGCTCCGCAGTGACCTGGAATAACGACATCAGTTCCGTAATCAAACGCAGAATCACTGTTGCCAATCGCTGTTTCTTTGAGCTCAGGAAGCAATTGAGTAACAGAGCCCTCTCCCGAACGACAAAGTTGACTCTATATAAGACCCTTATCATCCCGGTCCTGTTGTACGGCGCAGAAGCATGGACACTATCAAAAGCGGATGAGGAGGCCCTTGGTCGGTTCGAGAGAAAGATTTTGCGCGTGATTTTCGGGCCTATAAACGCAGACGGGGAATGGAGGAAAAGATTCAACCACGAACTTGACGGGCTGTACAGCGACATGAGTCTAGTCAGGCGTCTACGGATTGAACGCCTAAGATGGCTGGGTCATGTAGAGTGAATGGACACCACCGCTCCTGCCCGGAGAGTCTTTGAATCCAACTCCGAAGGACGAGGAAGCAGAGGACGGCTGCACTTAAGATGGCACACACAGGTGGCAGGGGACCTCAGCCAACTGGGTGTGCGGCAATGGAAAAGGCTAGCAAAAGATCGTGCTAGATGGAGGGGGCATGTTGGTTGAGGCCCAGGTTCAGCCCGAACTGTAGCGCCCGCTAAGAAGAAGAAGGTATACCATACATAATGGCATCGACAGGCCTTTCAAACGAATAAAAAATGTCGATGATATCTCACACACACATTGTTCTATTTAAATTTAAAGATAGGAAGCGCTTAATGAAAAACCCTACAAAACCTTGACCATCCCGATCTTCCTTATTGAGAAATTTCCCTATGACGATGAGGACACCCCCGGCTTAGAAAAACATTGGAACCTACTTATGTTGACCAAGTACGGATAAAGAAGATTCAAAGTTGTACACCTAAATTGCTTGGGGTGTATTCCAACAACCAGAAACGATGCAGTAAAGTACTGTAGCCCATCTAAGGCGAGCAAATTGACGGCAAGGAACTTCACCTACGCTGGTTTAAGACCAAAAGCATAGTTGATTGAGGCTCAGATTTACCTCAGAACTGTAACGTAATCTTAGTAAGCACTATCTCTAACATCTATTAGAAAATGTGATGGGAGAATTGTAAGAACTCAGATGTACCATGAAGCATTTCCGTACATACTGCAAACGACTCACAAACATTATTACAGACCCACAATCCACTTTTGCTAGACACCTAAACTGTATAGCTATCAGAGAGAGGCGCACCTGTTTTCCACGTGATGAGGATGACAATATAGAGTCATATATCCTCATAGTACATTGGCGCGCATCTCTTGATCGACGTAGTATCTACTGAATGCCTAAGTTCTATTTCACTGAAACTTATTCATTTTATTCCAATTCCTGCCAGGGATGTACGTACCTCTTTTTATTCTGTTAGACCTTGGTTGAAATAAGTTAACAAAACTCCGGAGATCTCAATTAAACCTATTCATTTCCATCAGTCGACTACTTTCAAGGTATTAAAGAAAGCTGCACCAGCCCATCAGGAGGAGGTTCGACATTGGGCGCCTGAGCACACCGGAGGTTGCCAGAGTTTACAGTGAGCAGCTGAGCGAGACTCTACGGTATGCCTACGTCGAACACAAATGCCAATAATATGTGGCTGCCGCTCAGCCGTCCCGCAGGGAATAGTGGATGCATTTAAGCAGCACTCCAACAGCTGCTTAACGAGCAAGAGAGTGGTAGGGACCGAGGAAATCCCAACTCCAGCCGCTGAGGTAGTCCTCCCACCCAGCATCGAAGAAGTCAGCACAGCTATTCAGAAGCTGAAGAATAACAAGGCCGCATGCTCAGACGGCTTGCCATCAGAGCTCTTCAAGGCTGGCGGCGATGTTCTGGTAGGGAGCATGCACCAGATCATCTGCAGAATTTGGGAAGACGAAAGCATGCCGGACGACTGGAATAACAGCTCTATATGCCCCATCCACAAAAAAGGCGATCCTACCCCTTGCAAGAACTATAGAGGTATATCCCTGCTCAATGTCGCATACAAGATCCTGTCCAGAGTATTGTGTGAACATCTAAAGCCATTTTGCACCGCACTAATCGGCAGCTACCAGTGCGGCTTCCGGCTCGGCAAATCGACTATAGACCAAATGTTCACACTTCGACAAATCCTGGAAAAGACCAACGAGTTTCGAATCGATACACACCATCATTTCATCGATTTCAAAGCCGCATACGACAGCATTCATCGTGAAGGGCGATGGCCGAATTCGGGATCCCGGGAAAACTGATCCAGTTGTGTCGCGCCACGCTAAAAAATACGCGATGCACCGTGCAATTCGGTTCCAGGATTTCGGAACCGTTTGAAACATGCACCGGATTTCGGCAAGGAGATGCGCTGTCATGTGACTTCTTCAACCTGGTGCTGGAGAAGATAGTGCGACGGGCAGGCGTTAACAGGGAAGACACTATCTTCTACAAGTCCATCCAGCTGCTAGGATACGCGGATGGTATCGATATCATCGCGTGTTCTCGCCGTGGCATTGTGGAAGTATTCACGGCGATTGAAGAACAAGCGGGACAAGTTGGTCTTAAGGTCAATGAGGACAAGACGAAGTACATGCTGTCAAGCAAAAACCAATCCGTCGCTCACCACCTGGGACAAAATATAACAATTGACAGCTACAATTTCGAGGTAGTTAAGGAGTTTATCTACCCCGGGGCAAACGTAAATTCCACAAATGACACCTCAGTGGAGATCCGGCATAGAATCGCCCTGGGCAACTGCTGCTACTTCGGCTTGTCCAAACAACTGGGGTCAAAACACCTCACTCGAAAGACCAAAGTCATGCTTTACAAAACGCTTATTCTGCCAGTCTTGCTGTACGGAGCCGAATGCTGGACGATAAGCAGGACAGCGGAGCTGATTTTGGGTTCTTTCGAGAGGAAAATTCTGCGCCGGATAGTTGGTCCTGTATGTAAGGAAGGTGAATGGAGAAGAAGACACAACCGCGAACTCTACGAGCTGTACAAAGATGTGGATGTAGTCCGGAAGGCAAAGATCCGTCGACTACACTGGCTCGGCCACATCGAGCGCATGGACATCAACGCTCCAGCTAAGAGGGTCTTCGACTCCGAGCCTCCTGGTTCGAGAAGAAAATGAAGACAGAACCTCCGGTATAAAGACCAAGTAATCGCGGATGTAAGACATCTTAGTCTTGATAACTGGAAGCAGCGTGTCCGGGACCGTCAAGGATGGAAGGCAGCTGTAGCTCAGGCTCAGATCTTCCATGGATCGCTGGCCTGATAAATAAGTAAGTAAAGTACGTATAACCGATACATAAGAATAATCACATCTCGATTGCATGTGATTCTATCGAGGATGTACATATGCGTCCAATCCGCCAGAGACAAAGTGTGAATCACAAAATTAAACTGATTAAGATCGCGCACGACTTAGCAGGAAATTGACATTTTTCGAGGGTGTGTTCCAACAACTCGCAAACAATGTAGAACATTAGAGTACATTTCCTTTGCGATAGCAACTAAGGAGACGCCATCGAATGCAAATCTATGAGCATAATCTTTGTAGACAATAGAGACGCATGGAATTTTTTCCAAAACTTTCCACAATCCTCGATGCTGGAGGGTGAAACTAAGATATGATTGAATAACCCGTGTATTGTATTCGTATGTACCTGAGACAATGTCTTTATAGAGAGCACTCTTGTCATCGTCTGTTAACATGGCACGACCTGAGTGATTTATGTCGTACCTGTATCCAGAGCTAAGATACACAGTGTTGAAGTGTATCCCATTATGTTAAGTTAGGTTAGTTGGTTACTTAGACTACTAAGAGTCCATTGTGCCCATTTTGAAAACTAACCCGAAGGGAACCTGTAAGTTACTCGCTGAGCTGAACCACCCACATTCAATTAAGAACCTTAGCAGTTTGTTCAGCTTAATGCCTCTTGCCTCCTCTAAACCCGAAAAGAAATAGTTCCCGAGGTACGTAGATCTTTTTCGGGCCAGTGCAGGGCATTCACACAGTAGGTGACGAATGGATTCTATTTCCTCTTCGTCCCTACAGCTTCTGCAAAAATCGTTGTAGGGCTGGCCTAGTCTAGCTGCATGATATGATATCATGCAGTGCCCAGTGAGAGCACCGACTACCAGTCGTATATTTCCTCTACCAAGACTTAGCAGACTTTCCGTCCTTTTTTTGTCATAGACAGGCCATGTGAGCCTTGCCGTAGCGCATGTATCTAATTGACACCATCGCTTGTTGGCCTTTCCTAGTAGTTCCACCCCTATTTCTCTGAATAGTGTGCTGAGTGGCGTTCTAGCCTCAGTTGTGATCTGCGAAGTATCTGCGCCTGATCCCAGTCTGGCTAGCTCGTCCGCCTTCTCATTTCCGGAAATATTCACATGCCCTGGTACCCAGCAGATGGTTACCTCATTGACATCCGATATTTCTTCTAGTTTCTCTTTACAGAGTTTTACGAGCTTGGATCTTATCCATGTTGCTTGCAGAGCCTTAATGGCTGCCTGACTATCAACATAGATTTTGATTCTCTGAGAAACTCTCCCTAAGAATCAGATCCGCGCCTTTTTTGATTGCAAAGATCTCAGCCTGGAAGACACTACAGCCATCATCAAGTCTGTAGGAGTGACACGCTTCCGTTTTGGTTCCGTCGGTATAGATCGCCAGTTCCTCTTCCGTGTTTACCACACCACTGGCCCATTCCTCCCTGGGGGGAATCCTAATAGAGAATCTCCTCTCACAGCAACAAAGTGGGGCGGTATAGTTCGTTTCGGTTGCGGACCTCAGGTTAGCCCATCGAACCAGGATTAATGCGTGGCCATAAGGACATCTTTTCCAAGGACTGGATTCTTGCATCCTTAGCGCAGCTCTGGTTGCAATGCCTTCACAATACATGTCTAGTGGTAGAAAGTTCAGCATTGCTTCAAGGGCCGCCTGTCACCGCCAGACAGCGAGCCCACTGAATCCTTGTAAGACTTTGAAGGTTGCATTTCTTCTCAAGTGCTTTCCACCAGACAATTGATCCATAGACTAAAATAGGTCCTACCACCGCGGTGTATAGCCAGTATACCACCTTTGGTTTAAGGCCCCATGTCCTTCCGAAAGCTACCCTGCACGAATATAGTGCCACGTAATCTTTCTTGGTTCTCTCATTTATATTGTCCTTCCAGCTAAGCTTGGAATCAGAATTACGCCAAGATACCTACCGGATTTTTTCGGAATCAGGTCGATACCATTTATACGTGGATATGTGTAACTAAGTACTGATCTTTTTCGTGTGAAGAGGACAGTCTCAGTTTTAGTTGGGTTTACCCCTAGGCCCCGTTCCTTGACCCAGTTAGCAGCGCATAACTTAGTCTTTCACTGAGGACTTGAGGAAATTTCCCAGGTACCAGGATGGTAACGTCATCGGCATAGGCCGTGACGTTGAAACCCTGCGTCTCTAGGGTCTTTTGCAATTCGTCGACTACGAGGAGCCACAGGAGAGGCGATAGAGCACCCCCCCTGTGGTGTGCCTCGGTTGATTCTCACCCTTCCATTTGCTGCTCCTATGGACGAGTTTACTATGCGAGTACTTAGATTCCCGAGTTTATGTGGGCCATCCGTATGCTGGACACTATGGCTGACGTTGTTGAAGACACCCTCAACATCTAGAAAGGCCCCAGGGCATATTCCTTAGCATCGAGTGCCTTTTCTATCGTATAGACCACCCTGTGAAGAGCGGTATCTACCGATCTACCCTTTATGTATGCATTGTGTGATTGTGATAAGTAGCTATCAGCAATCTCATCTCTAATGTATTTGTCGATTAGTCGTTCCAGTGTTTTCATTAGGAAGGAGGATAGGCTGATAGGTCTATACTCCTTTGCCGTGGCATGGTTGACCTTCTCTGACTTGGGTATAAACACCACCCTAACCTCCCTCCATGCTTGTGGGACATAACCCATCCTGAGGCACCAGCAGTATATGCGTTCTAGCCAGGGGATCCATTAAATCCCATTAAATGATTAATAGCTTCAAGCTAAAGGCGTACCTGTAGTGCATCGGCAAGAATTATTCACAAGATCATGGATAATAAGAACAGGACCTAATCAGGTTTCAAATGGTCTTAAATTTTCTGACTTTTGTGTTGTTGTTTTTTCCAATGCAAAGACTTGTATGTTTTGTTTTATTGATGCCAACGCTTGGGGTCATGGGCAAATCAAGATGAAAATGGCACTTTTCCATTTCTGATTCAATCACTCAAGTAAATCCACAAAGCCCCGAAGGTATGGCACGAAAGGAGAATTGTCTGTGGGAGCTTAAATAGCACATCTTTTAAGGTTCCCTTAGTCCAGACACCTTCACAAGAAGACATCCAGGAACGTATTTTTGTCCTTTTTTTTTCTCTTGGTGGCGTTACAGCCCATGAAGGACCAGAGCCAAGATTCTCTCAATCACCCATGTTGTGTGTGATTTATTTTTCATATAGGTGAAAGGGACCTACAGTTGAATGCCAATTCCGAACGGCGTGAGTTGAGAAGCTTTTTCATGGCAGCTATACTACGGGGGGTGTTGCCAGTAACCCACCGAGGAGGGACGCCGCGAAATAAACATTCGATGATGTTGGTGTTATCGGGATCCGAACTCACTCATCGTGCGTCAGAGTCCAACACACTAACCACTGCGCCACGGCGCAGTATTATATTGTTGTCAGTCGAATTGGGCGTCCTTTATTAGCTTAGGGAAGCACCAAGTCCGCGATTCATGTCATACAAAGTGGCATATTGGTGCTCACAAAACACTTGCCAGAGGAAGAAGTCTGATGCCATCAGATCTGTTGATCACACGGCAAGGACGACTCGAACTGTATGAACGGCAAGTTACCATCAGTTATGATTACCGTGGTGCTGTCGGTGTCGTTGAAAAAAATAAGGGCCAAATACTGTCACCGTACATGTCGCACCAAATAGTCACCGTGAGAGGCTTGTATGGCTCTTTACGCTCTCCAGCGGATTCTGCGTCCCACACAAATGTAAATGTGTTTTATTCTCATAACGACATAACGAGGATGGCAAGGGACTAACAAAAGCCTCGTAGGGGTAGCATCTATACGACGGATGCTGGCCTGCTAAAAAGCGAGAAGAGGTTTAGCGGCAAAAGTCACGTACAACATCTTCAGACAGTTTTAAGTGGTACTCTCGGAAAAGGTGTGGAATTACGTCGTGTTGAATATGTCGATTGTTTTTCTTTTTGTGGTCATGAGTCTACACTTCCATATTTCGCGACCATGTGCCCTACTGTCTTGTTGACATGTCACGCGTGACAATGTCCGTTTATCGTTATCTCACATAACATAACTCTCGCGTTTCCATCTCTGAATTCTAAATTTGTAAATTTTCCATTTCGTTCATCTATC
Source organism: Eumerus sabulonum (assembly GCA_951905685.1). NCBI lineage: Eukaryota > Metazoa > Arthropoda > Insecta > Diptera > Syrphidae > Eumerus > Eumerus sabulonum. The sequence continues at coordinate 18,520,903 of OX645060.1, forward strand.
CGAGAAACAATTCCATCACCACGTCACATCACCAGAAAGGAATTTTTCCCCGTTATACAGGTAACACAGCTATCGATCCATAACAGGTCAGTGTACCTCACCGGATGGCACATGTCACGTAAGGTTATTCTCTTCGAAAGAAATTCAAATTGGAAGTTCCCGAAATCGGCTTAATGACGTTCAAGACCAATACCATAAAACTGCCACCAAGCCCACCTTGAGAACAGTACGATTGAAGCCTACATTTGTATACTCTCAAGGTCACTGGGACTTCCGAAAGTTCGCTGAACATTTTTTGGACAAACGTGAAGTGAACCATGTTGTCGTACGCCAACCGAGACAAAGTGGCAGGCAGGTTTGACCGGAAAACATGCGTGATTCGAATTCACTATCGTGCTGCGAGAACAATATGCCATAAGACGATAATTAGGAATAATTTCTTTGTACCATTTTGATCTCTAATGAGTCTCGGAGGAATTTGAATGGGCGGTCCGAGAATGTTGTTTTCGGCAGGTTGGTGTAAACACCGATTCCATTTGGCCTTCCCAAATATGATATGTGTATCGTTGTACTGGACAGTTTATGAATTCAGTGGATGTTTTTCGAAAGTGAAGCCAGGTTTTTGGACTGAATATCAAATGGCAGTTCTATTGGAAGACAAAAGGCAACCACAAAAGAAGGAATGCTCGTTTATTTGGTATTGATTGTTTTAATTGTAAATACGGCTTTCGCTTAATTAATGAAATTAAGACATGTACGTGTAAACACACCAGTGAATGATTTCGCGGGAACGCCTAAACGGGTACCTATGTACTGGGTGATTTTTTGCTGTTTGGTTTTTCAGTTCTCTATTTTCGACAGCTCATGCGGAATTCGCGACATGTGTTAAACTCAGACATTCTTAGTTAGAGTTGCCATTTTGTCTTGGAAAGGACACTCTACTCTACCACTCTACCATTCGACCATTTTACGCCCGTCATTGTTTCTCACCGCGGTCTCTCCACCTATGTCCGTAGTGACATTGCTTACCGGCTTCTTCCACAGTATAGGCAAACATCCACCTCGGAATTTAATTTCATATGGCTTAAGTTCACGTTCCGTAAGCACTCCGTTTGGGCGCAGAGTAACGGGCTCAGGATTAACCCACAGAAAACGGAGCTCGTGCTTTTTACCAAAAAGCACAAAATCCCGGAATACTGCCCTATCACTCTGCTCGATATCAGGTTAGCCTACTCCCCTAGTGCCAAATTCCCTGGCATTATACTCGATAGGAAATTAACTTGGAAGAGCAACACAATTGAAAGAGCAAAGAAAGCAACAATAGCTCTCTATACATGTAAGAAAGCCCTATGAAAAAAATGGGGATTCAACCCCAAGATTACCCTATGGCTCTACATCCCGGTCGTTAGACCCATACTAATGTATGGAGTGATAGTCTGGTGGACTGCACTAGACAAGACAACATACCACAACCAACTCGAGAAGGTACAAAGGATGGCATGTATGTGCATTACCGGGGCCCTCAGGTCCACGGCTGCGATTAACATGATACTAGACCTTACACCACTCGATATTTTCGGTAAGCGAATTGCCGCACACACGACCATAAGACTAAAAGCCAACTCGAAATGGGCGAGCTATCTCACTGGCCACTCCTCCATCCTGCAAAACAGGATAACTATGGAAGAAAACTTGGACCACACAGAACCCACCATAGTCTTGGACAAAAACTTTACGACGATATATCCAGACAGACAGAACTGGACTCGTCAAACTCAACCCCGCAAAAACTGCGTGGATTACTACACTGACGGGTCTAAAACCAAAGACGGGGTGGGCAGTGGAGTATTCTGCAAACAACTTAAGCTATATAAAGCTCTAAAATTACCAGATCACTGCAGCGTTTTCCAGGCGGAACTGTTGGCAATAAAAGAGGCTTTGTCTTGGTTGAAGTGGAACGTAATATCCACCACGGATATTCGCATTCTCACAGATAGCCAAGCAGCCTTAAAGTCGTTGGTCCTACGTCCTACGTGTACACATCAAAAACTAGCCTCGACTGTCGCCTATCTCTTAACGAGATGGCCGAACAGTTTAATATACAACTTCTCTGGGTACCAGGACACAGCGACATCCCAGGAAACGAGAGAACCGACAAACTCGCCAAACAAGGAACGACGCTACAATCAATCGTGGCTTGTGAGGGTATACCTTTTGCAACCATTAAAAACAATCTTATAAACCTCGCCAGGGCCGAGACGAACCGGAGATGGACTCAGGGACATACCTGCCTCATCACCAGGCAAATCTGGCCCTGGCTCAACAGTCAACGGACTAGGAGTATTATCTCCCTAAAAAGAACTGACATCCACAAAGTCATTGGTGTCATCACTGGACACTGCCTTATTGGCAGTCACGCGCAAAAACTAGGTATAACTCCGAATGATTTTTGCAGGAGCTGTCTGGACGAGGAGGAGTCCATTCATCACCTTCTCTGCGCCTGCCCGGCATTCTACACAATCAGGAAGCGATACCTAGTATCTTACTTCCTTAACGATCTGACCGAAGTTCAGCAAGTAGGGATACCTGATCTTCTTAACTTCTTAAGAAGCACAAAATGGTTCCACGAATGGGGGAGTAAAACCCCCTCGTAGCTGCACAACGGGCCACCCTGGCCTATGTGCATTCTTCTCAACTCTGGGAAGGCTACGACCCTACCTACCTACCTACCTAAGCACTCCGTTCACTACTGTTTTCTTTATAGAAGCCCCAATCTGGACAGGAATGCAACGTTTGATGCATTCGACGCACTGTCTGATTCCATCCAAAGAATTGTTTCCCTGCTCCCTCGCACTGAAATCGTTTTACCGGGCGATTTCAATGTACACAATTCTCAGTGGCTTCGACATTCTGGACAGACAACACCCGAAGGAAGGTATGTTGAAATGTTTGCTGAGTTAAATCAATTAACTCAACTTGTGAATGAGCCATCACGTATCCCCGATGTTGCTGGTCATATCGCCAACACACTGGACTTGTTTCTTACCTCTCAGCCTGACAAATACACGATCGATGTATTGTCGCCCCTAGGCTCATCCGACCACTGCGTGATATAAGCAAAATTCTCGAACTCCCACCATCCAGTTCAAGAAAAAGCTCCAAAGAGAACACTATGGCTATACGAGAAAGCCAACTGGTGCGGCCTTAACAACTTCTTTCGGACCTTTAACTGGTCGTTGTGCTTCCTCGACAACGACGTGGACGCCGCAATTGATATTATCGAAAATATTATCCGAATCGGCATGGCAAATTTTATTCCCAGCAAGATTAAATGCACCAGGCCTAAGGATAATACGTGGTTTGACTTGAGCTGCAAAGAAGCTGTTAGGCTCAGGGAGCTAAAGTTTCCGGACCTACAAGGCAAACAGTTCTGAAGAAAACCGAAAAAAGTACATACGAGCCAAAATTACTGCAACACCCACATTCGACGGGTTAAATTCCAATCCGACCAAAAATGAATGTCCTTCAATGTCCGGCCAAGTGCGAGTCGGACTCGCGCACGAAGGGTTCCGTACCATCTGTATATATAAATATGAAAGAGACGTTGTATGTTACCTCATCAAATGGCAGATCTTGGTTGCAGGCAGGATTTTTTGGAGGAAAATCATGTCTGTTGTATGGGAGCCCCCCTTAAATATTAATTTTGTTCTGTTTTTAGTATTTGTCGTGGTAGCGGCAACAGAAGTACATCGTCTGTGAAAATTTCAACTGTCTAGCTATCACGATTCATGAGATACAGCCTGGTGACAGACGGACGGACGGACAGCGAAGTCTTAGTAATAGGGTTCCGTTTTACCTTTGGGTACGGAACCCCAAAACGTAAAAAACTCAACTACGTCGTCTATACCACGTCATACTATGTCATCCATAATGAGATTCCAGCTGTCACCCCCATAGACAAAGCTAATCTACTTGCTGCCCATTTCGCAACCAGTTCTCAGCTGCCAGCTTGTACTTTGTCTCCGCCTAGAGTGCGTCAACTCCACCATGGAACTAATCCACTTCCGCACTCGTACAGAGGCAAGGATTCTTAAGGACCTTGACATACACAAATCCGCTGGTCCAGATGATATTGCCCCAATAGTTCTGAAGAGGTATTCTTCTACGCTGGCAAAACCACTGCGTAAGCTTTTTCACCTTTCCTACTCCTCTGGGCTCTTTCCGAGTAGGTGGAAAACAGAATTTGTCCAGCCTATACCCAAAAAAGGCGAATCATCTTCTCTCTCCAACTACCGACCCATTGCACTAACGTCCCTTCTTTCCAAGGTCATGGAAACGCTGATTAACCGTCAGCTTATTAAATATCTTGAACCACGGAAACTCCTCAATGACCGCCAATACGGTTTCCGCAGCAACAGATCCACTGGTGAATTGATGGCATATCTCGCTGAAAAGTGGAATCACTCACTTCACCAAGCAGGTGAAAGCAAAATTGTTGCACTGGATATTTCGAAAGCATTTGTTGGGGTTTAGCATGAAGCCCTTTTGTCGAAAATGCGTGCTTTTGGGATCGATGAGTCTCTTCTTCAATGGATTAGAAGCTACCTTTCGAATCGTTCAATTCAAGTTGTTTTGGACGGATTCAAGTCTGACAGTCACTTTGTAAATGCTGGTGTTCCCCAGGGCTCCGTTTTGTCTCCGACACTCTTTCTCTTGTCTGTTACTCCTAATCCAATTCACTCCTTCGTTGACTACAGTACCCTCAGCTTCTCATATTAGTTCACTAGTTTACGACCTTACACTTCGGTTGTAGATAGTGAGCGGCAGCGTATGTTAAGCTCATTAAATTCCAATATCGACAGCATCATCCATTGGGGTAAAAACAATAGAGTGGAATTGAATGCATCCAAGACGCAATGCTGTCTCTTGTCGTTAAAGCGTATAACTAACCCGCAGCCATTATCCATGAATGGCACTTGCATCTCAGAAACCGAAAAGCTTTCCATCCTGGGTATGCGTGTTGCTCACAATCTTAATTGGAGCGACCACATATTCAGTGTTGCCAAGAATGCTGCGAAATGCCTAGGCTTCTTATACAGATCTGGCTACAATCTGTAAGGCGTTAAAAGCGGATGAAGAGGCTCTTGGACGTTACGAGAGGAAAATTCTGCGTGCAATCTTTGGTCCCGTTTGTGTAAACGAAGAATGGAGGAGGAGATTCAACCAAGAACTGGTTAGACGTTTTCGGATCCAACGTCTAAGATGGCTAGGCCATGTAGAGCGAATGGACATCAACGCTCCGGCCCGAAGTGTCTTCGACTCCAACCCCGAGGGACGACGCAGCGCAAGGGTGTACTGGTAATGGAAAATGGTACGATCCATTCACCATATTCTCCTAATTTGGTGCTACAGACCACCATCTGTTCCCAAACTTGATGAAATTCGTTTCTGAGAAGTTGGGAGAACCATAGATGAATATTTTCACAGCCCTCCAGGCTCACACTTCCGGGAAGGAACATTGTTGTTAGACAGACGCTAAACGTTAGTGTATTGAAGTCAAGGGAAATTGGAGAAAAACAGCGTCTACACTGTTTCAGAACTCATTGAATGCAGTTCCCCACGCAGGTGGAGTGGGATTTCAAGGGCAAGCTTGCTGATTAAGACCAAAGTTCTCCGCAACTTGTAACGCCATCCAAGTAAGTCTTGTCTAATGGACATGACACACAGAGTATACGGCTAACTGGGCAAATGACGAATTGCTATTACTCGGATAAGCGGAACGAATAGAATCATTGTACTTCCTACGGAGCAAATTAGATCTTTACACTATTAACTAAACACCTTCCGCTATCGCACGCCCTTAATTAGTCACATTCCGCTCTAGAGTAGTTAGTATTTATGCAATAACCGTACCATTCGTATTCCTACTAATTAACTCGATAACTGTATTCGAATTAGTTTCAATTTACATACGCGAACCCCACTACGAGTATCTAAGTGGATGAGGAGAAAAAGAATAAAGTCAATAGATACAGCCGGGTGGTGTGTGTCGATCATTTCCCTCTCTCCCCCTCAATTCAGCACATTCAATGTAGTCAATTCATTCAAATTGTCATGCTGACATTGGCACAAAACGCAGCGATTAATTGTTGACGAATTTGCATTTAAAATTTGTTTTGCGGAGAAAGGCAACATGAAATGATCATGTCAAAAGGGCGGAGAGGTATTTAGTGGATTCATTATTCAGTAGGCAGGTGTGTGGCAGCGTCAGACTGAGTGTTGGAAGCACTTTATTCCGGCACCACCATTGGAGAGAATTGTTGTCTAGACTATTGACTGAATGATTATGACCGCCAGAGCGGCATTTTGAGATGCTACGACCTGAGTGATATCTGGAAATTCAGGTTGTTGACATTTTCGACAATATTAATTGTTGTTGTCACACTTCAGAGGGGGGAGGGAGCGAGCAAACAGAGCAAAGAAGTTGATCGCGTTAAACATGGCAAACGCCAGCTTCGATCTCTGTCCCTGCTCAATTCAAGTTGACACACAGCCTCCGCGTGGCCCCCCCTGGATAGCTACCCTGGCACCCGCCAGGTTGTGAACTAATGTGTGCAGCGACCCAACCCCATGTTCCTGGGGAAAGAGGAACCTGGCCCTCCAGGTTGGGAATTGTGCTTAGGGGTAACATCCCTATCACGTAAAAACCTACTTGTTCTGAAACAACAACAAGCCTCGGATACGGACGGATACAAAGCTGACGACCCCTGCAAACGACTTACGGACTTGAGAGTCAGACCGGGTACAGGCGATCAATTGGAGCAAACCCTCAACTGCTATAAAGCAGTTATAACCGCACTACAAGAAATGCGATGGGATGGACCAGGCAAAAGACGGATGAAAAACTGCGACATCTACTACGGGAACCGCTACAAGGAGAACAAACAGCGCCTATCCGGGTGCGGATTTGTTATTCGAGGAAGACTCCGACAAAAAGTCTTAAGCTTCCGAGATATAAGCGACCGCCACATAACAATCCGCATCAAAGCTAAATTTGGAAACATTAGCTTAATATCCGCTCACGCCCAAACGGAAGAAAACTTAAAAAAGAATTCTACGATCTCCTAGACAGAACATATGCCCAATGCCCCAGCTACGACACAATAACAGTTCTAGGAGGTTTTAATGCAAAACTGGGTAAAGAGGACATATTTGAGTCCACCATAGGAAAGCATAGCCTCCATAACACCAAATCCGACAACGGACTAAGGCTAATTGATTTCCTAGCGGGGCGTAACCTCCTTGTAGCAAGCACCCGATTCCCCCATCTCAACATCCACAAGGGTACCTGGCGATCTTTTGATCAATCAACCACCAACCAGATTGATCACATTGCGATCGACGCCAGTCACTCCTCTTGTATTCTCGACGGACGAACCTTCCGAGGGGCCAACATCGACTCGCACCACTACCTTGTTGTAGCCAAGGTACGAATGAGGTTATCAAGAATGCTTAGGAGTCGAGTAGGACTACGTCAGTTTGACGTTGGAAAGCTACACTCGCAAGAGACTGCCAAAATCTTTGCCGATCGTGTCCCCTCCAAGCTCTCTCAAAATCCGCCCACAGCAGCACAAACAATAGAGCAGGAATGGGGGCATTGCCAGAGCGCCGTCAGAGACGCTGCCTCAGAGGTGTTGGGTTTCAAACCGCCACCACCTATAAGCTCCTGGTTCGATGTACAATGCGAACAAGCCCATGCAGCAAAACAAGAGGCATATAAAGCCATGCTGCAACGACGGACGAGAGCTACTCGCACGGAAAGCGTGAGATCGAGGAGATGGAGAGATGCTTCCGCAGGAATGATGCCCGTAAGTTTTACAATAAGGTAAAACGAACATGCCATGGCTGCAAGGCCACAGCGGCGGCCTGCAGGGATGAAAATGGAGAACTGGTAGTAAAGTCGCAGTCGATGCTGAGGATTTGGAAAGACCACTTCTGCAGACTGTATAATGGCGATGATAGACAAGATACCGCTGTCAGACAGAACGAGCCACTCGTAATGGACGACAATGTAACAGATTTCAGTCCACCCGACCTAGACGAAGTCAAAATAGCGATATCAAGACTTAAGTCTAATAAAGCCGCGGGAGCAGATGGGCTGTCTGCTGAGCTTCTTAAGGCGGCTGGAGATGAGCTGGTAAGGTGCATGCACCATCTCATTTGCAAGGTATGGTTGGAGGAAAGCATGCCCGACGAATAGAATCTCAGCATCGTTCGTTTGCCAACTATAGGGGAATAAGTCTCCTTAACATCGCATATAAGATCTTCTCTGCCGTATTGTGTGAACGCCTGAAACTGTTTGTGGATAACCTGATCGGCTATTATCAGTGTGGTTTAAGGTCAGGTAAGTCCACAATAGACCAAATATTTACGCTACGGCAGATCTTGGAGAAGACCCAGGAATACCAAATCGACACTCACCACCTCTGCGTCGATTTCAAGGCTGCATATGACAGCGTGCATAGAGACGAGCTATACAAAACCATGCCTAGTTTTAACATCCCTGCCAGACTCGTCCGACTGTGCAGGATGACAATGGAGAATTCTCGCTGCTCCATTAAGGTCGGTAATGAGCCAACCGAGACCTTTGATGTTAAAAAAGGATTTAGGCAAGGTGACGCGCTGTCATGCAACTTTTTCAACATCGTGCTTGAAAAGATCTCACAAGAGTCACTGGCCAACACAAGAGGTACGATTTATTTCAAGTTTGCTCAATTGCTTGCGTACGCCGACGACATTGACGTGATTTGACGGACACAGCGAGACGTCAATGAGGCCTTTGTAAGCATTGAGGTAGAAGCGGCTAAGATGGGTCTCAAGGTTAATGAGGGTAAAACCAAATATCTGCTTTTATCTAAAAGAGACGGACAACACCGACGTATTGGCCATCACCATGGGCGGATACAACTTTAAAGTGGTCAAGGAATTCGTCTACCTTGGCTCACTGATGACCAGCGACAACAACACCAGCGCTGAGATAAAACGCAGAATCACTCTTGCCAACCAGTGTTTCTTTGGGCTCAAGAGGCAATAGAGAAGTAGAGCCCTCTCTCGGAAAACCAAGGTGACACTATATAAGACCTTAAGCATCCCAGTCCTCCTTTACGGCGCAGAGGCTTGGACCTTAACAAAAGCGGATGAAGACCCCCTTGGTCGTTTCGAGAAGAAAATTCTGCGCACTATCTACGATTCCGTTTGTTCAAACGGTGCATGGAGGAGAAGATATAACGAAGAACTGTACGGGTTGTACAGCGACATCGGCCTGGTAGCTTCTAAGGTGACTAGGCCATATAGAGCGCATGGAAAATACAGCTCCGACCCGAAGAGTCTTCGAATCCATCCCGGAAGAAAGGCGCAGCAGAGGACGGCCGCATCAACGGTGGCGCACGCAGGTAGACGGGGACCTTAACCAACTGGGCGTGCGGCGCTGGAAACAGCCGGCCAAAGACCGTGCCAGCTGGAGACGCTTGTTGGTTGAGGCCCAGGTTCACCACGGACTGTAGCGCCACCTAAGTAAGTAAGTGTCACACTTCAGCACTGTCCTATAATCAGGCGATGTTCATATGAGTGCAAAGCAATTAAGACCTCATTTTCGATTGTTATTTATTTTGACATGGTTGTAGTAAATATTACATGACTAATAGACCTCTCATTCCCGTGATAAAGGGGTTCGGAGAAGGGTGATTAAGGCATACCATTCTTACGATTTCCCTTCGTCCTTGTGCACACACATTTTTATGCCGAACACTAATAAGCACAATTCTATAAAGAAAACCTTGATCCCATCTGGTCCAATTCTTGACCCACATCATCAATCAATTAAAAGCTAACACGCTAGCCAAAACGTGCCACAATCTCCTCTCATTCTTTGACTCTAGTCTCAAGTATCAAGGAAACACTATATACATACTACAACATCCCACTATATGGATCATCATCCACTTGTTTTCAAAAACCACTTCATCGTGTCGTAGTTTGTACCGAATCTAAGATGCCACTTCCAACTGCTTCTCCGAACAACATTATGTAGGAACGGCATTAATTGACGAATTGTTAAATAAGTAAATTGACGACGGCGTCAATTCAGAACATGCAAAACGAGTAACATGACGATGGCGGCAAAGTGTCGGACCACATTCGAGTTAATTAAAAAATTTTCAAAACGAATCGAGTGGAATTCTTAGCAAAATCAGTGGCGTTTTCAGTTATTTGTTTTGCTCTGTCTACTCGTTGAAGCTCTGGAGCTCTAGTGGTTGAGAGAGGGCTGATTTTGAATAAAAGGTTACGTGAATACAAGGCAGTAAGGAATGGAGGATGATGGTCAATGATTTGATTCACGTCGAATACGAGTATGTAGAGTGGATTTGCATTTAGGAAGTCTCGACGCAATCGAGACTTTTGGAAATCATTCATTAATGGACGGAAATCATTTATGGGATTCACAAAGATGAGCAGAGGTAGGATGAGTACTCGCATTAGCGTGAAGTGAAGCATGACTTGCTGCTTCAATTAAGTGCTTATAATAAATGGTCTTGAACTGTAGCTATTGTATTGGGTGCAAGTTCTTCTTTTGCGCTGTATTTTATGGGATTGAAATTGTGGAGGCAAGTGACGCACATACCCAGGAAATGATGACGCCAAGCAGATTGACGTGGAAGTACACAATATTTTTGTTCTTTTTTAGATACTGTGCTAGAAAATTGAAAATAAGAAAAATTGTCACTCAACGAGAAACCCATTTGAGTATGTAATTGCTTTGTTGGTCACCTATAGTATAGTGCGTAAAGCTACTAATGCTAGGCACATTGAGGTGCTTCCCAAGAGTGCAGTGATCCTATAAATATCCGCGTGGATAAGGAAAAAAAAAAAATTGGATTTACTGACGACATCAGGGCGTATACGCGACGTTTAACAAATTTCCTCATATGTAACTATCCATATGTATGTTTAAGTACCCCGTCGTTGGAGGACGATCTAATCGAAGCTGTAGGCGACACACGTAAACGAGTTCATTCCTTGGGATACCAGAGTGATCTAAGACTCATAAAAGGTTTAATCTTAAAGCTTCTGCTATCCGCTGGAGCACTCATACGCCATCACTGGTCCATTGTACTCCAGACAGACACCTTACATTACTGTATTTTGTCCGTTTTCCGGAGAAAAATTTGAAGGAGCTTCAGTGATGTAGAGCTAAGGAATTCGGCACACACCACGTCGGCTCCAAGGGTGCGCCACCGTATGCGAGCAAAGGCGGGACAATAACAGAGGAAATGCTCTGCAGTATCATATTCCTCTTCGCCACATGCAGCACAGGTAGGCGTCTCACTGATGCCGAGCACGTAGAGATGCTTGGCAAAAGTGTAATGGCCCGTGATAACTCCCACAAGCCTTCTGCAGTCGATTCTCCTTAAAGACAGCAGCATTCCGCAGATTTTTTGCAGACATCAGGGCATACGCGCTTAGTCATCCTGCAACCCGGACAATCCCTCTATCTACGGTTGTGTGTGTTAAATACACAATCGTTAATGTAGGAATTTACCGTGGACGCAGGTAGACCTAGAGCGGGTTCAGGTCCTGAGAAGCTCTCCTCTGAACCCATTCTAGCGAGTTCATCAGAGGTCTCATTTCCTTGGATCCCAGAGTGGCCTGGAACCCATACAAGCCTTAATGAATTTAGTCTGCCGACTCTGTTCAAGAAGGACTTGAGTTCAAGCACTAATTTGGAGCTAGTTAAGGGGTTACACACAGCTTTTAGTGCAGCTTGGCTGTCACTACATACGCATATGCTTTCCCCCTTCCACCTGTGCTTCACAACATAGTGCATGGCCATTAGGATTGCGTATATCTCTGATTGGAAGACAGACGCATATTTTCCTAAGGAGAAGTGCAGTCGGATGTTTTCGCGCTCAAAGAAGACCCCAGCACCGGACCCCCGCCCAGATCTGGAGCCATCCGTGAAAATGCGAAGACTATCCTTTCCAGGTTCAGTATCCAGCCATAGCCAATCCTGACGCCATGGAAACTCGACTGTGAAATTACGACGCAATAGGATAACGGGCATCAGTGCGTCAGAAGGCATGTCCATGAGACAGGGGTCGCAGGACAATTCTTGCGCAAGGACACCGCTATTCCTATGCGAGTTGTACCAAAAGCCATTTCTCTTCAGACGAGACATGGCTTTCACACCCTCTGATAAATATATCAGGTAGATCAGTGCCCGGCGTGCTGGGGAAAGCCCCCGTGCAGCTGAGACAAACCGTTCTTTGAAGTTTGGTGAAAGAGGCTACGACGTGTTTGCGTTTTAGTCTGTTCCACCAGACAACCGATGCATATGAGATTATAGGTCTTATGATTGCCGTGTAGATCCAAAGGACCTTTGCCGGCTCCTTTGCATTGCCAGAAAGCTGACAGCGCTTTGGTGGTTTTTGACTCAACATGTTTTGACCAGAGAAGCTTACTATCTAAGATGACTCCTAGATACTTAGCCTCCTTGGATATCGGGATGGAAGTGCCTTTTAGTACCAGCTGAGTCATGTGAGTATTTTTCCTCCTTCTCGTAAAGAGAACGACATCGGTCTTAAGAGGATTGACTGACAGCCCATTTCTGGTACACCAATCATCAATCACATTTAGCGCCGCCTGTGCTTTGCGACGGACAGTCGCCAAACATGAGCCGACAGAAAGAATGGCGACGTCATCCGCATAGGCCTGGGCGTAGATTCCAGAGGCATTGAGAGCATCAAGCAGGGAATCGACCACCATGCACCATAACAGCGGAGACAGGACGCCACCTTGAGGGCAGCCCCTGTTTACGCCAGATTTGACACACTGGTCGAGGCCTGCCTCAGCGGTCAATGTCCTGTGCATGAGCATTGCTTTGGTCCAAAGTACCAGTGCTTTATCTACGCCATGATGTCTGGCAGCGTTACACATGTTGTCAAAAGTTGCGTTATCAAAAGCTCCCTCAATGTCGATAAAAATGCCCAGTGCGTACTCTTTCCTTTCGAGCGCGCATTCAATACGCCCAACTAGGTTTTGAAGCGCAGTCTCGCAAGATTTTTCACGCTGGTAAGCATGTTGCATCTCCGAAAGAGGGTGCATTCGAAGGGCAACTTTTCGCACGTGCAACTCTACCAGTCTCACTATGCTTTTCAGCAGGAAGGATGTTAGACTAATTGGTCTGAAGCTCTTGGCAAGTGAGTAGTCCTCTTTTCCTATTTTGGGAATGAAGACCACTTTCACTGTGCGCCAAGGAATGGGTATGTGAGCAAATGCTAGACTAGCAGTGAAAATTCCTTTCAGAGTAGGAAGCAGCTGCCTTATACCTTTTTGCAGCATAACAGGATATATCCCGTCGGTGCCAGGCGATTTGAAGCCATCGAAGGATGCCACAGCAAATTCAAAAGCTTCAGTCGTAACCACGCGCGACGCAATATACCAGCTTCTTCTTTGGTGGCGTTACAGCCCATGAAGGACCAGAGTCAAGCTTCTCTCAATCGTTGGTGTTATCGGGATCCGAACTCGCTCATCGTGCGCCAGAGTCAAACACACTAACCACTGCGCCACGGCGCCCTCCAATACCAGCTACGCCGAGTTATTTTCATCGTTTCAGTTGCAGTTTCCCTTGAAGGAGTGTGCAACGAACCGATGTCGATCTGATTTCCCGGGAAATGAGACGCAAACAGTAAACTAAGAGTTTCCGCTTTGGACTCAGTAAAGGTACCATCAGATTTTCTGAGTGCGTCTAGCCTAGTCGGTTTTCCCCGTTTGAGGACTTTAACCAACTTGCTAGTCGCACTCAGAGACTTGATCTCTTCGCAGAAGGTCCTATAAGAATCGTTCTTCGATTAACGAATAAGTTTCTTATATTCTTTCTGCTTCGACCGATACTTGTTCCAGTCATCTTCCGAATTTGATTTGAGCGATCTATTCAGAAGAATTCTGGCTTCCCTGCGAAGACTTTGGAGGTCTGCATTCCACCAGGGGACCAATTTCCTGCAGGGAGGTTTGCTGACAGGACATGCGAGTTCAAAACAACTGGTGATGACGCTATTCAGGTTATGAACAGCGTTCTTTACCAATTGTTTCGTTCTAAGCTTAGGTAGGGCCTGAGTGGATTTCTCAAGCTCCTCTCTAAACCGTACCCAGTCCGTCCTTCTCGGATTCCATCTAGGTTGCAAGGAAGTAATCTCACAACCCAATCGGAATTCGATATATTTATGGTCCGACAGCGTAGCATCAGGCAAGACTCGCCAGTTAGTGATGTCCTTCACATATCTGTTGGATAGGGTTAGGTCAATCACCTCCTGTCTTCTTGTCGTAACAAACGTCCCCCCATGTGTTACACTTGCTGCTGCCCCAAGCAGTGTTTTGGGCATTAGCATCGCAACACAAGATGAGACCAATCTTTATGTTTAGGGTCATGACAAATATGACGAACCTTTTCATTTGTGCCATTCAGACTAGGTATACATGAATATATCCTTGAAAAGCTGACGCCTAGTTAGCTAAAGTGAAGTTCCGTGCAATGCTGTCATGCTTGTCAAATATCCCCAGCGATAGACCCATTTCTAGACTTAAAGCCGGGGTTCGAGCCATGACAAAGGCACATCCCACGCTAGATTCTGCGTCATATGGCATATGCATACATATGTACATGCAATGGAAGTCGTAGAATAATTCTCGTGCAAGTTAATTAGCATTTCAGTGTGAATTCCTGAATTATTTCCAGAGGAGACTCCGGCTTCAAAGTTTGGTTCAATGAGTGAATGACGTGTTTGCAAAATTGTTTTTCTTTTTTTACAACACAACTAATGCGCGTGAGAGTGTAGATTTTGTCATTGTCGCATAGATCTAGACCAAATTTTTGAGTGAAGAACCTTATGCTTTGCCAAAAGTCCCCCTACAAAGCTGGAAATACCTCGACCACTTTTGACTTGCAGTTCGTGATAGATATTGGTCAAGGCCGATAACGTGTTGCCAGAGGATATTTTTGGATATTCTTAGAGTAAATATTGCCCGAGATTGGTATACGCTACGTAAAAGACGAGGCCCAACATAAACTATTTCTCAGTATTGCCAGGACTCGACTCCAGGGCCAGGCCTTTGAGCTAATACAGCACAAGGACTTGACCACTTGGAAAGATCTGGTAACTGAACTGGAATCCCAGTTCAAAGAACATAGATCTTGGAGTTCTGTACAACACCAGCTTTTGTCAACTAGGCAAACCGCAAGAGAAAATGTGCAGGAATACGGTGATAGGCTCTCAAGTTTACTTCTCTCCCTCGATACGGCTACATATGACAGCTCACATGAAAAGGCAGTCAGAGATTTCCTTATCCTCGAAAACCACAAGCTTGCCTTACAAGTTTTTGAGGATGGAATAAGGAATCCCGACTTAAAACTTCTAGTGAAAGCTCATAACGCCACGGCATTGAAGGAAGCAATAACATAAACCTCGACCCATCTGCCAGACCTGTAATAAAACAGGTCACACATCTGATACTTGCTTCCAAGCCCTAAGGTCTGCAAACAATTCCCGACCTGTTTGTCAGACCTGCAACAAAATGGGGCACACCTCGGCGACCTGTTTCCGTAACAGAGACCTCCTACATTTTTCGTCCCCTCAAATAAAAAGAGAAGTTCGGCGCATTTATTGCAACTATTGCAATAGACCTAACCACTCGAAGAACGAATGTCGGTTAAGGTTGGCGCAATCGCGGGCTCCAAGGCAAAATTTTTTTCGAGAGAATTCTTATCGTTTAGAACCGAATTCTAGAACCCCAAATTCACCTCCACGTAGGAAAACCCACGAGGTACGGTACCAGTATACACAACAAAGCAACCATCATGAGATTGACCTGGGAAACGACCAGGCTCGGGTGGCGAACAACGGCAGTACCTCTCGAGTCCTCGCAGCTGCCGACGTACACCATACCCCGATGTAAATTTGAAGATGAAAGGAAGATTCAAATAGCTGTCAATCACTTTTGGCTAAATGTTGGTAATATCTGCTCACTATTGGTTTATATAAAGCCTTCGCGGCTTTGTTTTTAGAGACTCGCGCAGGTTCAAGAGTTTTTTATATTCTCTTATGATGTGATACACACATAACCTGAACGGAGTGCAGTGGTTTGGGTCGTTGATGTTCGTTCACTACTCTCAGGGGTGGTTGTCCTGGATAGGACGAGAGCCGACCAAATTCCGCGTTTGTTATAGTCCGTAGAAATTCGTTTGAGCACTTTAGTATTGCAAACGTAGAGGATGAACTTACAGTTGACCACATACTGTGAGTGTTATGCCTGCAGCAGTACCTCTGTGTTGCATACTTTTTGTCCGTATAGGAATTACTTTTTTCCTTGGCTATGAAACGAATTTAAACTATAGACCTTCCGCTCGGCGGTCGATAATGTTAACCACTGCACCACGGCCACCCCACCGTGACTAGGAGGTGTTGATGCCCATAAATTGGGTAGGTCTAATCCGATTGTCAAGCGAACGCGAGTTGGAAAGGTGACATTTAAAATGTCATTTCTTGTGTGTACAGTTTAGTAAATCTTTGATATATTTTGATGGACTGTCATCAGCGAAACTCTGCTAAAACGCAACGAAATCGAACCATTTTTGAATTCAATGGACGAGGAAAAATGGACTAAATACGAAAATATCCAACGCAGGCGACCATGACCAAAGGCCGATGATCCTCCACAAATGACTGCCTGAATTGGCGGCAAACAAAGTGATGCTGGGTGTTTAGTAGGATGAGGGTTGTCTATTATGAGCTGGTACAAGTTGCTGCTGCAAAACGGTCAAAACGGGCTTTTAACAACATCAAACCACTAGTTATCACCAATGCAACAAGCAAGCTAGAGGTTAATGGTAATATAATACTTTGGATTAAACAAATGCTCTCAAGCAGGTTGATTCATTCGAAATTCGGCTGCTACCAAACAAAAAGGACAGTAAATCGTGGTACACTACAGGGAGGAGTATTTTCGCCGTAATTATGGGGCGAATAGGACACGCCCGTGAAGTCACGGGCTATTTAGTCCCGATCCTGAACTTTAAGGTTCTATATAAAACAACAGTTCCCAATTTCCAACAAGGGAATGAATTCCCAAGCAAGGGCACTGCACTGGAAAGATACACGGACGGGTCTAGGACAGACAACGGAGTGGTTTCGGTGTCCATGTACCAACCCTGAAAATCGGTCAATCCTTAAGACTACCGAACTTTTTTAAATAATTTGCGCGCACTCAAGGTCTAATAACCTTATTATGTCGGCGACACAGTGCGGGCAGAAGGTAGAAAGGAAGAGGAATAGAGGGGATGCCGATGGACATTGATCTTAAATGCTTGCATGTTGCATTGAGGGGGGAAAACCGAAGCCGGCAGGGAGTTCCAGATTCGTGTGGTTCGGTTAATGAAAGATTCTCTATATTTGACGGTACGTCCGAAAGCGGGCTTCTGGGTATATTGGTGAACATTCCTAGAGAGACGTGTATTGGGGGAGAAATGTTGAAGGGGCAGAATGTAACTGTCTGAGCATTTTTGGTGGTAGTAACGATAAAACAGGGAGAGGCAGGTAACATTCCTGCGGTGTTCCAGCTAGTCTAATGTTTTGGTAATGCTGGAGTCACCTATCAGTTTTATGGCTCGTTTTTGTATTCCGTCTAGTAGGTGCAATGAGGTCTTGGACCAGACATGAGCGTTAAACTCTAATTTGGGGCGAATGAACGCCTTACAGATTGTAGCCAGATCTAAGGGTGAGAAATATTTCTTGCATCTGTATAAGAAGCCTAGGCATTTCGCAGCATTCTTGGCGACACTGAATATATGGTCGCTCCAATTAAGATTGTGAGCAACACTCATACCCAGGATGGAAAGCTTTTCGGTTTCTGAGATGCAAGTGCCATTCATGGATAATGGCTGCGGGTTAGTTCTACGCTTTAACGACAAGAGACAGCATTGCATTGGAAGCATTCAATTCCACTCTATTGTTTTTACCCCAATGGATGATGCTGTCGATATCGGAATTTAATGAGCTTAACATACGCTGCCGCTCATTATCTACAACCGAAGTGCAGGGTCGTAAACTGGTGAACGAATATGAGAAGCTGAGGGTACTGTCGCCAGCGAAGGAGTGAATTGGATTAGAAGTAACAGACAAGAGATCATTTATAAAAATAAGAAAGAGTGTCGGAGACAAAACGGAGCCCTGGGGAACACCAGCATTTACAAAGTGACTGTCAGACTTGAGTCCGTCCAAAACAACTTGAATTGAACGATTCGAAAGGTAGCTTCTAATCCATTAAAAAAGAGACTCATCGATCCCAAAAGCACGCATTTTCGACAAAAGGGCTTCATGCTAAACGCCAACAAATGCCTTCGAAATATCCAGTGCAACAATTTAGCTTTCACTTGCTTGGTGAAGCGAGTGATTCAACTTTTCGGCGAGATATGCCATCAAATCACCAGTGGATCTGTTGCTGCGAAAACCATATTGGCGGTCATTGAGGACTTTCCGTGATTCAAGATATTTCATAAGCTGACGGTTAATCAGCGTTTCCATGACCTTGGAAAGAAGGGACGTTAGTGCAATGGGTCGGTAGTTGGAGGGAGAAGATGATTCGCCTTTTTTGGGTATAGACTGGACAAATGCTGTTTTCCACCTACTCGGAAAGAGCCCACAGGTGTAGGAAAGGTGAAAAAGCTTACGCAGTGGTTCATTCAAGCTGAATTAACGGCTGAGATCGATGGAATACAGCGACATTTACATCTATACAGACAGCCAAGCGGCAATAAGGGCACTCGAATCGCCAATAATAAAATCAAAACTGGCCAGGTACTGCGGCAAATCTAACGATTTATAGAGCAGCACACTGGAGATCTCGACTGAAAGGGGATACCATCCACCAACGGATACGCTACAGGCCCGAAACGAGGCACCATAACAGGCCAATGAGAGATGGCGTCACCTTGATGCATGAATCTACGCGAGACAAACCTAGTCCAGGTACCCTCAAAGTAGAACCACAAGCCTGCTAAAAATACGCGAGAAGTGTATAAGCAGTCTAATTGGAGTCCCAACCGGACACTGCTCTTTAGGGAAACATACCGCTAGATTAGGACTGCCATATAGTGACTATTGCAGTAGGTGTCATGATGAGGAAGAATTTCCATCCCAACTCTTATGCAATTGCCCTGCCCCAGCCTCCTCAAGAAGACGATTTCTGGGAGAATACTTCTTCGATGAATTGGCGGATCTATCCGAGACGGAGTTTTATTCAAAACACAAGGGGTAAGGTGACCAAGCCGACCTATCGTGGTCTAAGTGATCCCCACCGCTTTAGGATGGGAAGCCACCTAACCAACCAATCAAGTTCAACAAAGAAAATTTATAAACAATCTAAATTCACTCTTTATCAATTAGAAGATACACATACATCAATGTCCGATAATATTTAGTCAAGAGCTGACTTTGTTACATAAAAGGTTGTGCACCTTTTCACCTGTGTTCCAAGATTATCGATTAAACCATAAAGTTTGGTGGTATGGTGGTATCTTCGGTATCTGAAGCTTTAGATAATCGATCATTCATTAAAAAGGTATAAATAGTCGTAATAGAAAGCTTAGTCCTTGGATGGCAAAGGACTAACAAAGGCCTCGTAGGGGTAGCATCTATCCGACGGATGCTGGCCTGCTAAAAAGCGAGAAGAGCCACCGCAGTCGAACATCTTGCGGCACTGTTAGTAAGTCCTATCCCCACCTCCTCGTGGTGCCATCTGGAGATTTCTTATGGAAATTGCAGACGGGGAAGGGCGAATGGCGAGCCTCCTGCGCCAAAAAAACAGGATTAGTCGGTTGGGCTACGGCCTAGTAAGCCGTAACCGTAAAAAAAAACGCAAACTCCGAAACAACCACAAGCCTCGGATATAACGGACCGGATTTATGTTGACGAGCCTTGCAAAAAACGAAAAAAGGACAATGATCTTCGGCTTTGTACGTGGAATGTTAGGTCCCTAAACAGGCCACGTGCAGCCGAACAACTTGCGGACGCCCTAGACCGCTATAAAGCGGACATCACCGCCATCCAGGAAATGCGATGGAATGGACCGGGCATAAAGCGGATGAAAAACTGCGATATTTACTACGGCGACTGCTATAGGGAGAGAGGGCAACGATTGTTTGGATGCGGATTTGTTGTTCGAGGTGGACTAAGGCAAAAAGTCCTAAGCTTTCGGCATGTGAGCGAACGCCTCATAACAATCCGTATCAAGGCAAACATTTTTAACATCAGCCTGATCTGCGTCCACGCCCCCACGGAAGACAAGGATGACTCAGCCAAAGATGAGTTCTACGATCTCCTAGACAGAACGTATGCCCAATGTCCCAGCTATGACATCAAAATTGTACTAGGAGACTTCAATGCTAAGCAGGGTAAGGAAAGCATATTTGAACGAGTCATCGGCAAACATAGCCTACACGACACCACCTCCGATAACGGACACAGGCTGATTGATCTTGCTACGGGGCGAAATCTCCTTCTAGCCAGTACGCGCTTTCCGCACCTCGATATACACAAAGGCACCTGGCGGTCTTTTGATCAATCGACTACCAACCAGATTGATCACATCGCGATCGACGTCAGACACTCCTCCACTATTCCTGATGTTCGAACTTTCCGAGAGGCTAACATCGACTCGGACCACTATCTTGTAGTAGCCAAGATGCGCTTACGGATATCACGAACGCAACGGAGTAGAGTAAGAATACAAAATTATGACGTCGGAAAGCTACTATCGCCAGAAACCGCTCGTGTTTTTACCGATCGCGTCTCCCTTAAGCTCTCCAATATACCTGAATCCTCCACGCTATCAATAGAACAGCAGTGGAGCCTTTGCAAACAAGCCCTGAAAAGCTCTGCATCCGAAGTTTTGGGTTTCAAGGCTCCACCACGAAGAAACACCTGGTTCGATGAGGAGTGCAGGAGGATTCATACAGCGAAGCAGGATGCATATAAGGCCTCGCTGCATAAAAGAACAAGAGCAGCTCGTGAGCTCTACGAGTTAAAAAGAAGGGAGGAGCATAAGCTTCTTAGAAGAAAGAAAAAAGAGCACGAGAAGCGCGCGATTGAGGATTTGGAGAGGTGTTACTGCAGGCGTGACGTTCGAAAGTTTTATCAACAGATAAAGCGAACATGCCAAGGTTGTAAAGCCAGAATGGAAGCCTGCAGGGATGAGAACGGACATCTAGTAGTAGAACCGCAGTCGATGCTGAGAATATGGAAAAACCACTTCTGCAGACTGTATAACGGCGATGTTAGTCAATATACAGCTGTCAGGCAGAATGATCCATTTCTAATCGACTGAGACCGCAGAGAATTCTGTCCCCCTGACCTCGACGAAGTTAAGATTGCCGTATCGAAGCTCAAATCGAATAAAGCTGCTGGCGCAGACGGACTGTCTGCTGAGCTCTTCAAGGCAGCTGAGGATTACCTGGTTGGGAGCATGCACCAGCTCATCCGTAAGATATGGTTAGAGGAAAGCATGCCCGAGGAATGGAGTCTCAGCATCGTATGCCCGATCCACAAGAAAGGAGATCCCTCTGATTGCGCCAACTATAGAGGAATAAGTCTCCTTAACATCGCCTACAAAATCTTCTCTGCCGTTTTGTGTGAACGCCTGAAGCCTTTTGTAAATAAGCTGATAGGTCCTTATCAGTGCGGATTCAGGCCAGGGAAGTCCACCATCGACCAAATCTTCACACTAAGGCAGATACTGGAGAAAACCAATGAAATTCATGTCGACACTCACCACCTATTTGCCGACTTCAAAGCCGCATACGACAGCGTAATTAGAGACGAGCTATACAACGCTATGTCTACCTTTGACATACCTGCTAAGCTCGTCAGACTATGCAGAATGACTTTGGAGAATGCTCACTGCTCAATACGAATCGGTGAACACCTCACCGATAGTTTTGAAGTCAAAAAGGGATTTAGGCAGGGCGATGCGCTGTCGTGTGATTTCTTCAACATCATATTGGAAATGATTGTGCAAAAATCACTGGCCAATACAAGAGGCACAATCTATTTCAAATCCTCGCAACTCCTTGCATACGCCGACGATATTGACATAATAGGTAGATCACAGCGAGATGTCAATGAGGCGTTTGCGAGTATTGAGATGGAAGCGGCGAAAATTGGTTTGGCGGTAATCGAGGGCAAAATTGAATATATGCTGTCATCAAAAAAGGACGCTCAAAACCGACGTCTCGGCCAGAACGTTTGTATAGGCAGTTATAAGTTCGAGGTAGTTAAGGACTTCGTCTACCTTGGCTCCGCAGTGACCTGGAACAACGACATCAGTTCCGAAATCAAACGCAGAATCACTCTTGCCAATCGCTGTTTCTTTGGGCTCAGGAGGCAACTGAGTAATAGAGCCCTCTCCCGAACGACAAAGTTGACTCTATATAAGACCCTTATCATCCCGGTCCTGTTGTACGGCGCAGAAGCATGGACACTATCAAAAGCGGATGTGGAGGCCCTTGGTCGGTTCGAGAGAAAGACTTTGCGCGTGATTTTTGGGCCTATAAATGCAGACGGGGGATGGAGGAGAAGATTCAATCACGAACTTTACGGGCTGTACACCGACATGAGCCTAGTCAGGCGTGTACGGATTCAACGCCTAAGATGGCTGGGCCATGTAGAGCGAATGGACACCACAGCTCCAGCCCGGAGAGTCATTGAATCCAACCCCGAGGGACGAAGAAGCAGAGGACGGCCGCCCTTAAGATGGCGCACGCAGGTGGAAGGGGACCTCAGCCAACTGGGTGTGCGGCAATGGAAAAGGCTAGCAAAAGATCGTGCTAGATGGAGGGGCATGTTGGTTGAGGCCCAGGTTCACCCCGAACTGTAGCGCCCACTAAGAAGAAGAAGAAAGCTTAAAAGAGCAGTTATACTCCAATGTTTCTGGAGGAATGAGCGCATATCCTTGCCGTGAGGAGAACAAGAAAACTCAGTTCCTCCTTGGCCTATTTTAAGAGAGAGAGAGCTGAGCTGTAAAGCTTCTTTGGCAAGAAAAAAAAAATGCATAATGCTCTTGCTCTTAGATTGAAACACTTTATTCGGAGAAACGTTCATAGAATAGGCACAAGTTCAATAGAAAACGGTACTGATCCGTGAAAGTAGACCGATCTTGCCCTTAGTCTCCACTGATCCAGTTGGAGGATGATTCTGTAACAAAATGTACACAATCCAGTCAGTGTTTAGCAATAATATTTCAACAAAACAAACATAAACGAATAAATCAATTTATAAATCGCATTCAAAGCACAATGGGCAATAAGCCAAATGATTGATCCAAAACAACAACATATTACGAATTCAATGTGAATGAAGTGAAACTCGTACCAGCACGAGACTGAACCCATCCATGCAAACAGACATCACGAACAATAACAACTTGTCGGATATTGGACAAAAGTAACCCATGTACCCGCCATTGGAATGCTATTTGCCTGAGTACGTGTAAATAAGTAAGAGTGACGCAAGACAAAACGATTATACAGGGAGACACAAATGACTCCTCAAGATTTCGCCATGGGTCCTAATTAATTGAGGAAACAGAAGCGTCGAGTAACTCTGATTTCGCGGCAGATGCGAGGGAAGCACGATTGTGAGTGTTCTTTCCCTAAGTAAAAAGTGACGGATATTTCCTATTTTGGTTAATATTTGTGCGCTAATATGATTCAACCAGACATTACCGCGCTCCAAGAAGAAGATGGGATGGGCCAGGCAAAAGCGGATGAAAAACTGTGATATATACTACGGAAACTGCTACAGAGAAAATAAACAACGCCTATTCGGATGCGGATTCGTTGTTCGAGGCAGACTCAGGAAAAAAGTCTTAAGCTTCCAGTATGTAAGCGAACGCCTCATAACTATCCGCATCAAGGCCAATCTCGGCAATATAAGCTTACTATGTGTCCACGCCCCCACAGAGGAGAAAGATGACCGACATAAAGACGACTTCCATGATCTCCTAGGCAGAACGTATGCGCAATGTCCCAGCTATGACACCAAAATCGTTCTAGGAGATTTCAATGCGAAGCTGGGTAACGAAGCTATCTTTGAACGGGTAATTGGAAAGCACAGCCCACACAACACCACGTCAGAAAACGGACTAAAGCTAGTGGACTTTATGGCGGGACATAACCTGGTAGTAGCAAGTACACGATTTCCACACCTCAACATCCATAAGGGGACCTGGCGGTCTTTCGATCAATCGACAACCAACCAAATTGATCATATTGCGATCGACGGCAGACACTCCTCCAGCATCCTAGATGTCCGAACCTTTCGAGGAGCCAACATCGACTCGGATCATTAACTTGTTGCAGCCAAGGTACGGATGCGAATTTCTCGGAATCAACGGAGTCGAGTAAGAACACCAAAATTTAACGTCGGAAAGCTGCAATCGCAGGAGACCGCCAGGACCTTCGCCGATCAAGTCTCCCTCAAGCTCTCTCAGGTCCCGATGCCATCTGCAGAAACCATAGAACAGCAATGGAGTCGTTGTCAGAAAGCCATTAGAGAGGCCGCCTCAGACATACTCGGTTTCGAGCCACCACCGTCGAGAAACCCCTGATGAGTGCGTACATGGCCACATTGCATCGACGGACGAGAGCTGCCCGCGAGCTCTATGAACAGAAAAGGAGGGAGGAACATGCGCTTCTGAGAAGGAAAAAGAAGGAGCACGAGAAGCGCGAGATCGAGGAGATGGGGAGATGTTACTGCAGGAACGGCGTTCGAAAATGTTACCAGAAAGTGAAACGACCATGGCAAGGCTATAAAGCCAGAGCAGAAGCCTGCAGGGATGAGCACGGACAACTAGTAGTGGAGTCACAGTCGATGCTGAGATTGTGGAAGGACCACTTCTGCAGACTGTATAACGGCGATGATAGTCAAAATGCCGTCGTCAGGCAGAGCGAACCATTCACAATGGACGAAGACGAAGGAGAATCCCGGCCACCCGACCTAGACGATGTTAAGATAGCGATATCGAAACTTAAGTCTTATAAAGCTGCTGAAGCAGACGGACTCCCTGCGGAACTGTTTAAAGCAGCTGACGATGAGCTGGTCAGGAGCATGCACCAACTCATCTGCAAGATATGGTCGGAAGAACGCATGCCCGATGAATGGAATCTCAGTATCGTTTGCCCGGTCCATAAGAAAGGAGACCCCTATGACTGCGCCAAATACAGAGGTATAAGCCTCCTGAACGTCGCGTACAAAATCCTCTCTGCCGTACTGTGTAAGTGCCTGAAGCCGTTCGTGGACAATCTGATAGGTTCCTACCAGTGTGGTTTCAGGCCAGGAAGATCCACGATAAACCATATATTTAAACTACGGCAGATCTTGGAGAAGACCCATGAATTCCAGGTCGACACGCACCATTTTTTCGTCGACTTTAAAGCCGCGTATGACAGTGTTTATAGAGACGAGCTATACAGAGCCATGTCAGGTTTTAACATTCCTGCCAAACTCGTCAGACTATGCAGGATGACTATGGAGAACTCTCGCTGCTCCATTAAGGTCGGAGGTGAACTAACCGACCCCTGTGATGTTAAAAAAGGTCTTAGACAGGGTGACGCACTGTCATGTGATTTCTTCAACATTATTCTTGAAAAGATCGTGCGGGACTCTGCGGCCAGTACAAGAGATACGATCTACTTCAAGTCCACACAATTGCTTGCCTACGCAGATGACATTGACGTTATTTGACGAACAAAGCGAGACGTCAATGAGGCGATCACAAGCATTGAAGCAGAAGCGGCGAAAGTGGGTCTAAGGGTAAATGGGGACAAGACCAAATATATGCTGTCATCCAAGAAAGACGCACAACACCGCCGTCTTGGTCAGAACGTCACCTTCGGCAGCTATATTTTTGAAGTAGTCAAGTACTTCGTCTACCTTGGCTCGATAGTGACAAGCAGCAACGACACCAGCGCTGAGATAAAACGCAGAATAGCTCTTGCCAATCGCTGCTTTTTCGGGCTCAAGAGGCAATTAAGTAGTAGAGCCCTCTCTCGAAAAACTAAGGTTTCCCTCTACAAAATCTTAACCATCCCGGTCCTCCTCTACGGCGCTGAGGCTTGGACGTTTATCAAAAGCGGATGAAGAGGCTCTTGGACGTTACGAGAGGAAAATTCTGCGTGCAATCTTTGGTCCCGTTTGTGTAAACGATGAATGGAGGAGGAGATTCAACCAAGAACTGTACGGGCTGTGCAGCGACATCGGCGTGGTTAGACGTCTTCGCATCCAACGTCTAAGATGGCTAGGCCATGTAGAGCGAATGGACATCAACGCTCCGGCCCGAAGAGTCTTCAACTTTGGAGTCGAAGGGGGTTGGCCCCGAGGGACGACGCAGCAGAGGACGACCGCATTTAAAGTGGCGCGCACAGGTGGAAGGGGACCTCAACCAACAGGGCGTGCGGCACTGGAAGCGGCTGGCCGAAGATCGGGCCGACTGGAGAGGTTTTTTGAAGGAGGCCCAGGTTCGCCATGAACTGTAGCGCCAAAAGAAGAAGAAGAATAGAATTCAATGCGAGAAAAAAAAAAAAAAAGGAAAGACGTTTCGTTAAAAGATAGTATGCTCTTGATAAAGAAAGAGAGCGTTACGCTTCGTAGAGGTGTAGCAATTTGCAGTTGATAAGAGCGTGCTCTTATCGCGCACTGTTTAGCGTTCTATGCAATCTTTGTCGCTAAGCAAATGGATGGAAGTTGAAATTTGAAGGGCATATTGGTGATCTTGCAACGCAGCGATGATGTTTAGTAATCACAATTTATGTCTTGATACAGATAAGGACAGTGGAATGCTAGATGAACAGTTGACGCCATATTTTTGGTGGAAATTGTTCAAGCAGGGAACTTGAAAAAAGCTGTTTACACTCAATATGTATAAGTTGAAGGATGGCAAAGGACTAACAAGGGCCTCGTAGGGGTAGCATCTATCCGACGGATGCTGGCCTGCTAAAAAGCGAGAAGAGCCACCGCAGTCGGCCTGTCCTCACAGACAGGACCAAATATCCGGCGCAGAATCTTTCTTTCGAAAGAACCCAAAATCAGCTCCGCTGTCCTGCTTATCGTCCAGCTTTCGGCTCCGTACAGCAAGACTGGCAGAATGAGCGTTTTGTAAAGCATGACTTTGGTCTTTCGAGTGAGGAGTTTTGACCCCAGTTGTTTGGACAAGCCGAAGTAGCAGCGGTTGCCAAGGGCGATTCTATGCCGGATCTCCCCTGTGGTGTCATTTGTGGAATTTACGTTTTCCCCGAGTTAGACAAACTCCTTAACTACCTCGAAATTGTAGCTCTCAATTGTTATATTTTGTCCCAGGTGGTGAGCGACGGATTGGTTTTTACTTGACAACATGTACTTCGTCTTGTGCTCATTGACCTTAAGGCCAACTCGTTTCGCCTGTTCTTCAATCGCCGTGAATGCTTCCACAATGCCACGGCGAGAACACGCGATGATGTCGATATCATCCGCGTATCCTAGCAGCTGGATGGACTTGTAAAAGATAGTGCCTTCCCTGTTGACGCCTGCCCGTCGTACTATCTGCTCCACGACCAGGTTGAAGAAGTCACATTACAGCGCATCTCTTTGCCGAAATCCGGTGCATGTTTCGAATGGTTCCGAGGTCCTAGAACCGAGTTGCACGGTGCATCGCGTGTTTTTTAGCGTGACGCGACACAACTGGATCAGTTTTACCGGGATCCCGAATTCGGCCATCGCCCCAAACAGTTCTTCACGATGAATGCTGTCGTATGCGGCTATGAAATCGATGAAAAGACGGTGTGTATCGATTCGAAACTCGTTGGTCTTTTCCAGGATTTGTCGCAGTGTGAAAATTTGGTCTACAGTTGATTTGCCGGGCCGGAAGCCGCACTGGTAGCTGCCGATTAGTGCGGTGCAAAATGCTGTTTTCCACCTACTCGGAAAGAGCCCAGAAGTGTAGGAAAGGTGAAAAAGCTTACGCAGTGGTTTTGCAAGCGTAGAAGAATACCTCTTCAGAACTATTGGGGCAATACCATCTGGACCAGCGGATTTGTGTATGTGGAGATCCTTAAGAACCATTGCGACTGTACGAGTGTGGAAGTGGATTAGTCCCATGGTGGAATTGACGCACTCTAGTACACGCGGAGACAAAGTACAAGGTGGGAGCTGAGAACTGGTTGCAAAATGGGCAGCAAGTAGGTTAGCTTGGCAGTCACGCGCAAAAACTAGTTATAACTCCGAATGATTTTTGCAGGAGCTGTCTAGACGAGGAGGAGATCGAATCCATTCATCACCTTCTCTGCGCCTGCCCGGCATTCTACACAATCAGGAAGCGATACCTAGGATCTTACTTCCTTAACGATCTGACCGAAGTTCAGCAAGTAGGGATATTTGATCTTCTTAACTTCTTAAGAAGCACAAAATGGTTCCACGAATAGGGGGCTAAACCCCCTCGTAGCTGCACAACGGGCCTCCCTGGCCTATGTGTGGTCTTCTTATTTTCTTTTTGAGAAGGCTACGGTCCTACCTACCTACCTAAGTTAGCTTTGTCTAAGGGGGTGACAGCTGACATAATGACATTGTGAATGAGTGTCGGTATAGACGACTTAGTTGAGTTTCTTACGTTTTTTACAAACGACCAGAAACTTTTGCTACCTTTGGGACATTGAAGGATTTTACGCCTTAATTTTTGGTCGGATTGGAATTTAACCCGTCGAATGTGGGTGTTGCAGTAATTTCTGGCCCGTATGTACTTTTTTCGGTTTTAGCACTGATGCATCCTTTCATCAAAAACGAAGTCGTTAACCAGTTAAATAACAAAATGCCTCACATGTGCGGACGATTACCATAAGACCTTTATCACCCTCTATCAAAAGACCATATTCCTATACCTCAAGATTGTGTTGTTATTTTACATTAGAAAGATCAATGTCTGTTTGATATTAAATCGTGTGTTTTGCTTAATTGTTGTTCTGTTCGAATGAGTAAATGAAGAACACTACAATCAATCGATTACCAACAAAAAAACTAAAATAATTAAAAAACGAAAATGTGGAAAGCAAGGAAATAAAAAAATAAAAATAAAAAAACCATTACTGGGGCTTAAATAAACGAAAAAACTCAACAACAACTGTGCTGTCTAACATTCAGTAGAACGTTCAGTGAGGGGTTTTCATTAAATCAAAAGCAATCAACTGAGGAAAACCAAAAAACCAAAAAAAGGTTTTTGACAGGCATCCATATCGATCATGGAAAACGATCCCGACGATCGCGATCCACCATCGATGTGACGTTGCCAACTACAAATTAAAATCAAACATTTCAGCAAAGTTTTTAGGTCTTATGCTTGTTTTTCAAATTTTGCCTTTTTGTACCAAAGTAACAATACTAAAATGGGGAAGAAACCCAAAAACATAAAATAGAATTTCAAGTCCTAACCTCGCCACCCAATAAATCCAAATCATGCGATCCGGCAGTTTTAATTATGTTGTAGATCTTAACGTACGGCGCCTTTATAAGCTGTGATTTGAGCACAGTTTTTTTCAAATTTGGTTTTACGTAAATGATTTTTTTTGGTTTTGTTTTTGAATACACAAAAGAAAACACGAAAATATAAAAAAGAAAAAACCAAAATTAAATCGAATAGTACTAGATACATAATTGATTTGATTTGATTATGACTAATTACAATATACACCTTTGCTCATCAAGACGACGTCTCGTCCCGTCTCGTCTACTCGACGGCAGCCAGTTAGGCGCGGCGGGTATAACGAGAGCGTCCGAGACTGACGCAATGTATAAAAACTTACAAAATATGATTAGCACAATTGGGAAAAGGGGGAGGAAAAGTTTGAGAAATACAGTAAATGGTATGATGATAACTCACCTCCCATGATTCACGTGTTAAATCGCCGATTTCTTCGCCTTCTTCGCTGCCAGTGCGTCCGTTTTTGCCGTGACCGCTCTTCGTCCATTCGGTGTCGTGTTGAATCAACTCAAAGCCGCGTGTTTTGATTTGTTCCTCGTCCAGTTCGCCATAGAGATGTGGTATCCAGGTGTTGATGAAACGATATAATTCATCGACTCTATAATGAGAAAGCCAATGTTGAGGTGTAAAGTGCGAATAACAACGGTAGATTGCTAGAGTCGACGATACACTGCTTTGGAACGATAGAACTGGCGGTTGTCTTAATACCATCCCATCCATATCATAGGGTTTAGAAGAAGTACGATCAATTTGGATGCTGAACTGAAATTGTTGCCTTGAGAAATATTCAAAAAATACCGTCACGTACGGAGCAAAGTTGAGTGTAAAGGCGACACATTCTTAAAGCAATGTAGTCGATCAATGTCTTCATTCCAAAACTGTGACCTGAAGTACAACGATTAAAAGGAGAGTTGCTTTTAACTCAGCAGTTACATTTCGCAATTAAAACCTCTACTGTGTCACAGGTGCAGAGTGAGGAGCAAGACGGATATTTCAAAAAATTAAGAAACAACCTTTTTGCTCCCCCTATTCTATCTCCACAAGAAAGGAGACCCCTCTGATTGCGCCAACTACAGAGGAATAAGCCTCCTTAACATCGCCTACAAAATCTTCTCTGCCGTTTTGTGTGAACACCTGAAGCCTTTTTTAAATAAGCTGATAGGTAAGGACCTATCAGTGCGGATTCAGGCCAGGGAAGTCCACCATCGACCAAATCTTCACACTACGGCAGATCCTGGAAAAAAACAATGAATTCCAAGTCGACACTCACCACCTATTTGTCGACTTCCAAGCCGCATACGACAGGGTAATTAGAGACGAGCTATACAACGCCATGTCTACCTTTGACATACCTGCTAAACTCGTCAGACTATGCAGGATGACTTTGGAGAATGCTCGCTGCTCCATCCGAATTGGTGAGCACCTTACCGATAGTTTTGATGTCAAAAAAGGATTAAGGCAGGGCGATGCGCTGTCGTGTGATTTCTTCAACATCATATTGGAAATGATTGTGCAAAAATCACTGGCCAATACAAGAGGCACAATCGCAACTCCTTGCATACGCCGACGATATTGACATAATAGGTAGATCACAGCGAGATGTCAATGAGGCGTTTGCGAGTATTGAGTTCGAGCCGGCGAAAGTTGGTCTGGCGGTAAACGAGGGCAAAACTAAATATAAGCTGTCATCATAAAAAGGACGCTCACCACCGACGTCTTGGCCAGAACGTTCGTATTGGCAGTTATAAGTTCGAGGTAGTTAAGGAACTCGTCTATCTTGGCTCCGCAGTGACCTGGAACAACGACATCAGCTCCGAAATTAAACGCAGAATCACTCTTTCTAATCGCTGTTTCTTTAGGCTCAGGAGGCAACTGAATAATAGTGTCCTCTCCCGAACGACAAAGTTGACTCTATATAAGACCCTTATCATCCCGGTCCTGTTGTACGGCGCAGAAGCATAGACACTATCAAAAGCGGATGAGGAGGCCCTTGGTAGGTTCGAGAGAAAGATTTTGCGCCCGATTTTTGGGCCTATAAACGCAGACGGGATGGGGGGACGGGGATGGAGGAAAAGATTCAACCAAGAACTTTACGGGCTGTACAGCGACATGAGTCTAGTCAGGCGTATACGGATTCAACGCCTAAGATAGCTGGGCCATGTAGAGCGTTGGAGTCTTTGAATCCAACCCCGAGGGACGAAGAAGCAGAGGACGGCCGCACTTAAGATGGCGCACACAGGTGGAAGGGGACCTCAGCCAACTGGATGTGCGGCAATGGAAAAGGCTTGCAAAAGATCGTGCTAGTTGGAGGTGCATGTTGGTTGAGGCCCAGGTTCACCCCGAAATGTAGCGCCCATTAAGAAGAAGAAGAATAGCTCCGTCTCTACCTCTCTGTAGAGCGTAGGTACAGGTAGATTAACGACATACGAGAATATGTACTTGGAGAAAATCCAACTACGACTGTTCTTAGTCTTTCTGCAAGATTCAAAGTATCAACTGCAATCACAAGTCGTCACTTTTAATCCATTGGAAATGTAAAAAAAAAAAAAAACAACTAGAGATAGGTGGCTCCGTCTTAACACCAGCGAATCAACAGACACCGTCTGGGACTTTTCTGGTAGTGCATCGTCTTATGCAACGAGAAGTGAATGGCATACGATAACCAGAAGAGATGGGGAGAATGGGTAGACGCATGTGCACAACTCAGACGAGTTGCAAAAGTAGATTGAAAACTAGAATCTTATTCATTAGACTTATCCCTGATCAATTACATACCAGCTTTTCCAAGGTTTGGGCAATCATCTCCTAATCAGGCCGTTCATCAAGGCAGATTGAAGTAGAATAAAACACTTAGTAAACCCGATAAAATGTCTGATGTAAATGAGATTGGCAGATTGGAGAAATTACAAGCAATTACAGCACATCATGTTTATGTCCAGCAAGTGGTATTCAGAGAAATTGCCGAGTGTACCCAAGTAATCAACATAAATATGAGGAGTTTAATGTCAGTAATTAGGAAGTGAATTAGAATGTTTCAATTTCCCAGAAGAGAATAGAGGAAAGTGTAAAGTGCGAGGTGAACAAACGTATGCAGCGAAAAAAACCCCGACCAGAATGGCGGTTGTGCGGCGGGCTAACAATCCGCCCGCGTAAAAAAAACATAAAGTTATGAATGAGCAAGATGCCTCGGATATACGGACGGATACTCGACGACGACAACGCACGAAAAAGGAACACGATTTGCGAGTATGCTCCTGGAATGGCAGAACCCTGTACACTCGCGGAGCTGCTCATAAACTAGAAAGAATCCTAACGCAATACAAGGCGGATATTACTGCAGTCCAAGAAATATGCTGGATAGGAAACGGTATGATGAGGCAGATAAATCGCGACATTTATTACAGCTGTCACAAAAGATTGCACTTACTGGGATGCGGACTTGTCGTGGGAAAGCGGTTAAGGCCGAAAGTCATCGACTTTAAACCTATAAGTGATCGCCTGGCTGTGATCCGCATCAGAGGCAGATTTTATAACATCAGCCTTATATGTGCACACGCCCGTACCGACGAGGCTGAAGACCCTATCAAGGAGGACTTCTATGACCTCATGGACAACGCCTACGGAGCTTGTCCGGAGTACGTGTTAAAATCGTGCTCGGGGACTTCAACGCCAAAATCGGTAAGGAGAACACCCTTGGCGGAGTCATCGGAAAGCACAGCCTCCACGCTACAACAACAGATAATGGCTTCCGACTCACGGACTTTGCAACAGCTCGTAATGCGGTGATAAGTAGCACAAGATTCCCTAGTAAGCGAATCCACACAGCAACCTGGCGATCTCCGGACGGTCGAACCGCCAACCAAATCGACCATGTGCTCATTGACGCAAGGCACTCGTTAAACATCCTTGATGTGCGAACACTCAGAGGGGCAAATGTCGACTCTGACCACTTCCTCGTAGCAGCAAGATTCAGAGCTCGACTGTCCAATGTCAGAAAGCTGCACCAGCCCATCAGGAGGAGGTTCGACATTGGGCGCCTGAGCACACCGGAGGTTACCAGAGTCTTCAGGGAGCAGCTGACCGAAAGATTCTATGGTATGCCTACGTCGAACACAAATGCCAATAATATGTGGCTGCATTGCCGCTCAGCCATTCAGGAAGTAGCTGAAACCACCATAGGATACCTACCACCCCCGAAAAGAAACCCGTGGTATGATGGCGAGTGTGCAGAAAAAGGCCAGTGTGCAGAAAAAGGCAGCAACCGACGAGGCGTACCAAAAGGCGCTGCAGAGGAAAACCAGGGCATCGCAAGAAGAGTACCGAGCCAGAAGAAGGGAAGAGAAAAAACTAGTGCGACAAAAGAAAAGGATCTTCGCAGCCTCCCAGCTCAAGGATATCGAGGAGTATAGGGATAAACATAAAACACGAGCCTTTTACACGAAAGCTAAAGGCCTTGCAGGAGGCTTCAAAAAGGGCACCCAGGCTCTTCGAAACCCAGTGGAAGTACTTAAGCAGCATTTCCAGCAGCTGCTTAACGAGCATGACCACGAGAGAGTGGTAGGGACTGAAGGAATCCCAACTCCAGCCGCTGAAGTAGTCCTCCCACCCAGCATCGAAGAAGTCGGCACAGCTATTCAGAAGCTGAAGAACAACAAGGCCGCAGGCTCAGATGGCTTGCCATCAGAGCTCTTCAAGGCTGGCGGCGATGTTCTGGTAGGGAGCATGCACCAGATCATCTGCAGAATTCGGGAAGATGAAAGCATGCCCGACGACTGGAATACCAGCCCATCCACAAAAAAGGCGATCCTACCTCTTGCAAGAACTATAGAGGTATATCCCTGCTCAATGTCGCATACAAGATCCTGTCCAGCGTATTGTGTGAACGTCTGAAGCCATTTTGCACCGCACTAATCGGCAGCTACCAGTGCGGCTTCCGGCCGGCAAATCAACTATAGACCAAATTTTCACACTTCGACAAATCCTGGAAAAGACCCACGAGTTTCGAATCGATACACAACATCTTTTCATCGATTTTCAAGGCCGCATACGACAGCATTCATCGTGAAGAACTGTTTGGGGCGATGGCCGAATTTGGGATCCCGGGAAAACTGATCCAGTTGTGTTGCGCCACGCTAAAAAACACACGATGCACCGTGCAACTAGGTTCTTGGACTTCGGAAACGTTTGAAGCATGCACCGGATTTCGGCAAGGAGATGCGCTGTCAAGTGACTTCTTCAACCTGGTGCTGGAGCAGATAGTGCGACGGGCAGGCGACAACAGGGAAGGCACTATCTTTTACGAGTCCACCCAGCTGCTAGGATACGCGGATGATATCGACATCATCGCGTGTTCTCGCCGTGGCATTCACGGCGATTGAAGAACAGGTGAAACGAGTCGGTCTTAAGATCAATGAGGACAAAACGAAATACATGCTGTCAAGCAAAAACCAATCCGTCGCTCACCACCTGGGACAAAACATAACAATTGACAGCTACAATTTCGAGGTAGTTAAGGAGTTTGTCTACCTCGGGGCAAACGTAAATTCCACAAATGACACCACAGTGGAGATCCGGCATAGAATCGCCCTTGGCAACCGCTGCTACTTCGGCTTGCCCAAACAACTGGGGTCAAAACTCCTCCCTCGAAAGACCAAAGTTATGCTTTACAAAACGCTCATACTGCCAGTGTTGCTGTACCGAGCCAAAAGCTGGACGATAAGCCGGACAGCGGAGCTGATTTTGGGTTCTTTCGAATGAAAAATTCTGCGCCGGATGTTTGGTCCTGTCTGTGAGGAAGGTGAATGGAGAAGAAGACACAACCGCGAACTCTACGAGCTGTACCAAGATGTGGATGTAGTCCGGAAGGCAAGGATGCGTCGACTACACTGGCTCGGCCACATCGAGCGCATGGACATCACCGCTCCAGCTAAGAGGGTCTTCGACTCCGAGCCTCCTGGTTCGAGAAGAAGAGGAAGACCGAACCTCCGGTATAAAGACCAAGTAATCGCGGATGTAAGACATCTTGGTCTTGACAACTGGAAGCAGCGTGCCCGGGACCGTCAAGGATGGAAGGCAGCTATAGCTCAGGCTCAGATCTTCCATGGATCGCTGGCCTGATAAGTAAGTAAGTAAATGGCAGGCGTATGGCGCTATCTATTTTAATCGCGAGTATCGGAGGTCAACCATCTGATTTTAGACAACGACTACATAAAAGTTTATGTCTAAAGACGTGATTGAACAAAGGTTTTTTGTTTTTTTTTTTTTTTTGCGTCGTGCACACGTTTCTTCAATCCAACAAGGTGCCACCCACTGCGCCACACCGAGCAATACGTCACATAAGTTCGGCCTAATAGAATAGCGAAGTAGTTATCCATTGAACAATGTCATTCGAAGCACGTATTGCTCTACTATCAGTCACGTTCCAAAGCAGTGTGAGGGGTCAAGTCTATACACAAGTATATCCTACACTGGAGGAGCTAAAACAAAAAAGAAAGAAAAAAATGCAATTCATTCCCACACACAACTCACCGATTCTTTGGAACACTAAACCAATATTCTGGTCGCAATTTATTCTTCCCGTACGACATCACCGACGTCGGTAGTGGGATGGCTTTTCCAATTGGTTTACCCATTCGTAGTCGCAGATAAAGCGGTGGATCCGGACAGGCTCTAGCTGGTCGTGGAATCAGTTCTAGTTGATTGGCAGTTGTTGATTGAATAATGAAACAAAAATAAAAGCAAAATGCAACGTGAATTAGAGTATATCATAAAGCAATACATGTGGACATGGGGAATAGGAATGGATGGAGGTGATAGAGGACACAGCATTGGATTGTCAGGTTTGTCAATGGCGAAAAGGAAAAACTTGCGGCTGATTATCCAAATTGAATGAAGTCAGTTTGCTTTTGTGGGCTAGGCGCGCATGCAATCAGTAGATAAAGCTTTTGAGCAGATGTTTGCATAATCGGTCACAGGAGATCATGCATGAAAAAAGTAAAACAAATAAAGACTATCGGCTGGATGAGTGGAGAACAAATCATGCCTTCGCTTCATGCCATTTACGACTTCGGGGCAAGCAGTGTATATGGAAATGGCACGAAATTATAAAAAAAAACAAACAACAAACAGATTATGGGAATTTCCACCTGACTGGAGTCAAATAGAAGTGAGCGAATCTAAGAAAAGCACGAAATATAATAAGTTGTCAGGGGGAGGGGTTGATGTTCACCAAACTGCTCTTTATGGTACAGAAGGTTCTAGTGTCTCTTCCACACTAATGTTGCTAAAACGGCAAGCATGAAAATGGACATTTGAGGCGATTTTTAACTATGATACATGTGTATATTTGGGAGGGAAAGAGCGAGCAAACAGAGCAAAGAAGTTGATCGCGTTTAACATGGCAAACGCCAGCTTCGATCTCTGTCCCTGCTCAATCCAAGTTGACACACAGCCTCCGCGTGGCCCCCTCTGGATAACTACCCTAGCACCCACCAGCCAGTGAACCAATGTGTGCAGCGACCCAACCCCTTGTTCCTGGGGAAAGAGGAACCTGGCCCTCCAGATTGGGGGGCCCTATCACGTAAAAACCTGCTTGTTCCGAAGTGACAACAAGCCTCGGTTACGGACGGATACAAAGCTGACGACCCCTGCAAACGACTAACGGACTTGAGAGCCTGCACCTGGAATGTGAGGTCCCTTAACCGGGTGCAGGCGATCAATTGAAGCAAACCCTCAACTGCTATAAAGCAGATATAACCGCACTCCAAGAAGTGCGATGCGATGGACCAGGCAAAAGACGGATGAAAAATTGCAACATCTACGACGGGAACTGTGCCTATTCGGGTGCGGATTCGTTATTAGAGGAAGACTCCGACAAAAAGTCTTAAGCTTCGGAGCTAAATTCGGAAACATTAGCTTAATATGCGCTCACGCCCCAACGGAAGAAAAGGACGATCGACTCAAAGAAGAATTCTACGATCTCCTAGACAGAACATATGCCCAATGCCCCAGCTACGACACAAAAACAGATCTAGGAGGTTTTAATGCAAAACTGGATAAAGAGGACATATTTGAGTCGATCATAGGAAAGCATAGCCTCCATAACACCACATCCGACAACGGACTTAGGCCAATCGATTTCTTAGCGGGGCGTAACCTCCTTGTAGCAAGCACACGATTCCCCCATCTCAACATCCACAAGGATACCTGACGACCACCAACCAGATTGATTAGATTGCGATCGACGCCAGACACTCCTCCTGTATTCTCGACGTACGAACCTTCCGAGGGGCCAACATCGACTCGGACCACTACCTTGTTGTAGCCAAGGTACGAATGAGGATATCAAGCATGCCTAGGAGTCGAGTAGGACTACGTAAGTTTGACGTCGGAAAGCTACAATCGCAAGAGATTGCCAGAATCTTTGCCGATCGTGTCTCCTCCAAACTCTCTCAAAATCCGCCCACAGCAGCACAAACAATAGAGCAGGAATGAGGTGATGGGTTTCAAACCGCCACCACCTAGAAACCCCTGGTTGCTGAAGCGACGAACGAGAGCTGCTCGCGAAATCTATGAGCAAAAGAGAAGAGAGGTACACACGCTTTTCAGAAGAGAGAGCACGAAAAGCGTGAGATCGAGGAGACGGAGAGATGCTTCCGCAGGAATGACGCCCGTAAGTTTTACAATAAGGTAAAACGAACATGCCATGGCTACAAAGCCAGAGCGGCGGCCTGCAGGGATGAAATTGGAGTACTGGTAGTAGAGTCGCAGTCGATGCTGAGAATTTGGAAAGACCATTTCTGCAGACTGTATAACGGCGATGATAGACAAGATATCTATTCGTAATGGACGACGATGTGACAGAATTCAGTCCACCCGATCTAGACGAAGTCAAAATAGCGATATCAAGACATAAGTCTAATAAAGCCGCGGGAGCAGTAAGGTAAGGTGCATGCACCATCTCATTTGCAAGGTTTGGTCGGAGGAAAGCATGCCCGACGAATGGAATCTCAGCATCGTTTGCCCGGTCCATAAGAAAGGAGACCCCTATAACTGCGCCAACTATAGGGGAATAAGTCTCCTTAACATCGCATATAAGATCTTCTCTGCCGTATTGTGTGAACGCCTGAAACCGTTTGTGGATAACCTGATCGGCTATTATCAGTGTGGTTTCAGGCCAGGTAAATCCACAATAGACCAAATATTTACGCTACGGCAGATCTTGGAGAAGGAATACCAAATC
The DNA here is from genome assembly GCA_951905685.1 of Eumerus sabulonum. Lineage (NCBI taxonomy): Eukaryota > Metazoa > Arthropoda > Insecta > Diptera > Syrphidae > Eumerus > Eumerus sabulonum. The sequence continues at coordinate 18,559,751 of OX645060.1, forward strand.
GACACTCACCACCTCTTCGTCGATTTCATGGCTGCATATGACAGCGTGTATAGAGACGAGCTATACAAAGCCCTGTCTAGTTTTAACATCCCTGCCAAACTCGTCCGACTGTGCAGGATGACAATGGAGAATTCTCGCTGCTCCATTAAGGTCGGTAATGAGCAAACTGGGATGCGGATTTATCGTGGGAAAGCGGTTAAGGTCGAAGGTCATCGACTTTAAACCTACAAGTGATCGCCTGGCTGTGATCCGCATCAGAGGCAGATTTTATAACATCAGCCTTATATGTGCACACGCCCCTACCGACGAGGCTGAAGACCCTATCAAGGAGGACTTCTATGACCTCCTGGACAACGCCTACGGAGCTTGTCCGGAGTACGATGTAAAAATCGTGCTCGCGGACTTCAATGCCAAAATCGGAAAGGAAAACACCCTTGGCGGAGTGATCGGAAAGCACAGCCTCCACGATACAACAACAGATAACGGCTTCCGACTCGCTGACTTTGCGACAGCTCGTAATGCGGTGATAAGTAGCACAAGATTCCCTCGCAAGCGAATCCACACAGCAACCTGGCGATCTCCGGACGGTCGAACCGCCAACCAAATCGACCATGTGCTCATTGACGCAAGGCACGCGTCAAACATCCTGGATGTGCGAACATTCAGAGGGGCAAATGTCGACTCTGACCACTTCCTCGTAGCAGCAAGATTCAGAGCTCGACTGTCCAATGTCAGAAAGCTGCACCAGCCCATCAGGAGGAGGTTCGACATTGGGCGCCTGAGCACACCGGAGGTTGCCAGAGTCTACAGGGAGCAGCTGAGCGAAAGACTCTACGGTATGCCTACGTCGAACACAAATGCCAATAATATGTGGCTGCATTGCCGCTCAGCCATTCAGGAAGTAGCCGAAACCACATTAGGATACCTACCACCCCCGACAAGGAACCCGTGGTATGATGGCGAGTGTTAGCAGAAAAAGGCAGCAACCGACGAGGCGTACCAAAATGCGCTGCAGAGGAAAACCAGGGCAGCGCGAGAAGAGTACCGAGCCAGAAGAAGGGAGGAGAAGAAACTACTGGGACAAAAGAAAAGAATCTTCGCAGCCTCCCAGCTCAAGGATATCGCGGAGTCTAAGGATAAACATAAAATATGAGCCTTTTACAAGAAAGCCAAAGGCCTTGCAGGCCTCACACTTCGACAAATCCTGGAAAAGACCAACGAGTTTCGAATCGATACACACCATCTTTTCATCGATTTCAAAACTGCATACGACAGCATTCATCGTGAAGCACTGTTTGGGGCGATGGCCGAATTCGGGATCCCGGTAAAACTGATCCAGTTGTGTCGCGCCACGCTAAAAAACACGCGATGCACCGTGCAACTCGGTTCTAGGACCTCGGAACCATTCGAAACATGCACCGGATTTCGGCAAGGAGATGCGCTGTCATGTGACTTCTTCAACCTGGTGCTGGAGCAGATAGTGCGACGGGCAGGCGTCAACAGGGAAGGCACTATCTTTTACAAGTCCATCCAGCTGCTAGGATACGCGGATGATATCGACATCATCGCGTGTTCTCGCCGTGGCATTGTGGAAGCATTCACGGCGATTGTAGAACAGGCGAAACGAGTTGGTCTTAAGGTCAATAAGGACAAGACAAAGTACATGCTGTCAAGCAAAAACCAATCCGTCGCTCACCACCTGGAACAAAATATAACGATTGACAGCTACAATTTCGAGGCAGTCAAGGAGTTTGTCTACCTCGGGGCAAACGTAAATTCCACAAATGACACCACAGTGGAGATCCGGCGTAGAATCGCCCTTGGCAACCGCTGCTACTTCAACTTGTCCAAACAACTGGGGTCAAAACTCCTCACTCGAAAGACCAAAGTCATGCTTTACAAAACGCTCATTCTGCTAGTCTTGCTGTACGGAGCCGAAAGCTGGACGATAAGCAGGACAGCGGAGCTGATTTTGGGTTCTTTCGAAAGAAAAATTCTGCGCCGGATATTTGGTCCTGTCTGTGAGGAAGGTGAATGGAGAAGAAGACACAACCGCGAACTCTACGAGCTGTACCAAGATGTGGATGTAGTCCGGAAGGCAAGGATCCGTCGACTACACTGGCTCGGCCACATCGAGCGCATGGACATCAACGCTCCAGTTAAGAGGGTCTTCGACTCCGAGCCTCCTGGTTCGAGAAGAAGAGCAAGACCGAACCTCCGGTATAAAGACCAAGTAATCGCGGATGTAGGACATCTTGGTCTTGACAACTGGAAGCAGCGTGCCCGGGATCGTCAAGGATGGAAGGCAGCTATAGCTCAGGCTCAGATCCTCCATGGATCGCAGGCCTGATAAGTAAGTAAGTAAGTAATGAGCAAACCGAGACCTTTGATTTTAAAGAAGGATTTAGGCAAGGTGACGCGCTGTCATGCAACTTTTTCAACATCGTGCTTGAAAAGATCGTGCAAGAGTCACTGGTCAACACAAGAGGTACGGTTTATTTCAAGTCTACGCAATTGCTTGCGTACGCCGACGATATTGACGTAATTGGACGAAAACAGAATACGTCAATGAGGCTTTTGTGATCATTGAGGTAGAAGCGGCTAAGATGGGTCTCAAGGTTAATAAGGGTAAAATCAAATATCTGCTTTCATCTAAAAGAGACGGACAACACCGACGTATTGGCCAGAACGTCACCATGGGCAGATATAACTTTGAAACGGTCAAGGAATTCGTCTACCTTGGCTCACTGATGACCGGCGACAACAACACCAGCGCTGAGATAAAACGCAGAATCACTCTTGCCAACCGCTGTTTCTTTGGGCTCAAGAGGCAATTGAAAGTAGAGCTCTCTATCAGAAAGCTAAGATGACACTATATAAGACCTTGATCATCCCAGTCCTCCTTTACGGCGCAGAGACTTGGACCTTAACAAAAGCGGATGAAGACCCCCTTGGTCGTTTCGAGAAGAAAATTCTGCGCACTGTCTATGGTCCCGTTTGTTCAAACGGTGTATGGAGGAGAAGATATAACGAAGAACTGTACGGGTTGTACAGCGACATCGGCCTGGTACGACGTCTGCGGATACAGCGTCTGAGGTGGCTAGGTCATGTAGAGCCCATGGAAAATACAGCTCCGGCCCGAAGTCTTCGAATCCACCCCGGAAGAAAGGCGCGACAGAGGACGGCCGCATCAACGGTGGCGCACGCAGGTGGAAGGGGACCTTAACCAACTGGGCGTGCGGCGCTGGAAACAGCTGGCCAAAGACCGTGCCAGCTGGAGACGCTTGTTGGTTGAGGCTCAGGTTCACCACGAACTGTAGCGCCACCTAAGTAAGTAAGTAAGCAAGTAATTCGTGGATTAAAGGCTTTAGTGATGGAGCCTTGTCGAAAAAATATGTTTACAAGTGGTATAAAGAGTTCTAGAAGAGAACGTGATGAAGAATAAGAGCGTCCTGGACGACCGTCAACCTCAACCGGCGAAGCTCACGTTCAAAAATCAAAGTTTGGAATTGTGGCGAAACAGCTCTTGGAGGATTCTTCGTGACCATTTCGCCAAAAGAAAAAAAAAAAAAAAACTCGACCCATATCGTCCCACAACCACTGTACTCCGAATAAAACAGAGTGGGAACGAAGCTCTCAAAGTTCGCTTTTTACTTTTGTGAGATTTGAATTATTCATCTCCGTGGTGAAGCAAATTTGCTATACAAGACCAAAAATGCACAACCCCTTCTCGCGAAATTCCAATCCCAAACAGCGTGATTGGGTGTGAGATTTAAATGTTCCTCACTAATCAACTAATTTTTTTCTCTATGATACTATGGAAGTCTCCGCTCGTTCACGTTAACCCAGTTTAGTCGTATTTCAAATCACGTTGATGTCCTTCATACAAATTTATCGACTCAATCGCATACGACTTGTGCGAGCAACAACTGAATAAATGGCCCTGCAACTTGCATCATAGCATTTAAGCAAGATAAATACATAAATGTATATGACGACAAAGGCAAGTAAATGAGATGTTACCGAAACCAGTCATCTCTCGTAAACCCTTGACATCCTTGCCATTCTGGGCTATAAACAAATAAATTATACGAGCTGGTGTGGTAACTTCTGGTGCTTGCGAGTTTTATAACTCTGGAAAGCAAACTCCCGAAGGATAATTGCATAACGTGTAATATAATACATTAGCATACAGCCTGGCCAGACGGTTTGGCCTCTAGTGAACCTTTCAAGTGAGCAACAACGTATGCCAAGGTACTAGCGTGTGCCATGTGTCTCCTACTTTTCCGACACAAGAAAAGTGTGGCAATACGCTGCAGATATTTTCGTCTTAACCCAGCCGACCGGATATAATTTGGGTTTATTGAAAGGTAAGAAGAAACGTTGTTGGGTTGTGAATGGAATTGCCATTAAACGCTCGATTGCGCTTTGACAAAGGTGGAATTTAGCACTCTCCTCAGGCACGTTTAAGTCACTTACCTTTGTAAGCACAAATGTTGGGCGCTGTGTTTTTGATTGATTTTCATTTACTGCAATGGATGTCTGTATTTATTCGTTCAGTAATGAGGGAACCACTAACTCTCTTGGCAAGAAGGCTCCTTGATGTTTACAATCGCCTTCGAAGTGGACCATAAGAGAATAAACGTTGAATGAACAAACTTTGTTTATTGCATTTTTACTGTGCTTCATGGCTTTTTTTCAGCAAAGGCATATGTATATGGAATACATTAGACCAAATCAATATGTTTTAAACAAGGTTTGATGCGCATGGGCTCGGACATACAGGGTAAAGTTGTTGATCGCTCTCAACCTGGCGAGATGCCAGCAACGATCCCTGTTTAAATGCACGGGTTAAGTTGGCATACGGCCCCGTCGCGGCCCCCTATGGATAGCCAACCGTTGGGAGGTGAACAAACCTATGCAGCGACAAAACCCCGACCAGAATGGCGGTTGTGCGGCGGGCTAACAATCCGCCCACGTAAAAAACATAAAAGTTATGAATGAGCAAGATGCCTCGGATACACGGACGGATACTCGACGACGACAACGCATGAAAAAGGAACACGATTTGCGAGTATGCTCCTGGAATGTCAGAACCCTGTACACTCCCGGAGCTGCTCATAAACTAGAAAGAATCCTAACGCAATACAAGGCGGATATTACTGCGATCCAGAAAATACGCTGGATAGGAAACGGTATGATGAGGAAGATAAATCGCGACATTTATTACAGCTGTCACAAAAGGTTGCACTTACTGGGATGCGGATTTGTCGTGGGAAAGCGGTTAAGGTCGAAGGTCATCGACTTTAAACCTATAAGTGATCGCCTGGCTGTGATCCGCATCAGAGGCAGATTTTATAACATCAGCCTTATATGTGCACACGCCTCTACCGACGAGGCTGAAGACCCTATCAAGGAGGACTTCTATGACCTCCTGGACAACGCCTACGGAGCTTGTCCGGAGTACGATGTAAAAATCGTGCTCGGGGACTCCAACGCCAAAATCGGTAAGGAGAACACCCTTGGCGGAGTGATCGGAAAGCACAGCCTCCGCGATACAACAACAGATAACGGCTTCCGACTCACGGGCTTTGCGACAGCTCGTAATGCGGTGATAAGTAGCACAAGATTCCCTCGTAAGCGAAACCACGCTGCAACCTGGCGATATCCGGACGGTCGAACTGCCAACCAAATCGGTGAAAGGGATCTACAGTTTATTGCCGGTTCCGAACGGCGAATTTCGAGAAGCTTTTCATGACAATTTTACTACAGGGGGTTTTGTCAGAGCCTGGCTGAGGAGAAACACAGTGAAAAACACGTTCGATGACATGGATGTGTCGGGATTCGATCCCTTGTCATCGGCTTCAGAGGCCAACACACTACCCACTGCGCCACGGTGCGCCATGGCGAGTGTGAGCAGAAAAAGGCAGCAACCGACGAGGCGTACCAAAAGGCGCTGCAGAGGAAAACCAGGACAGCGCAAGAAGAGTACCGAGCCAGAAGAACGGAAGAGAAAAAACTACTGCGACAAAAGAAAAGGATCTTCGCAGCCTCCCAGCTCAAGGATATCGAGGAGTCTAGGGATAAACATAAAACACATAAAACACGAGCCTTTTACAAGAAAGCTAAAGGCCTTGCAGGAGGGTTCAAAAAGAGCACCCAGGCTCTTCGAAACCCAGTGGATGTACTTAAGCAGCATTTCCAGCAGCTGCTTAACGAGCATGACCAAGAGAGAGAGTGGTAGGGACCGAGGAAATCCCAACTCCAACCGCTGAAGTGGTTCTCCCACCCAGCATCGAAGAAGTCGGCACAGCTATTCAGAAGCTGAAGAACAACAAGGCCGCAGGCTCAGATGGCTTGCCATCAGAGCTCTTCAAGGCTGGCGGCGATGTTCTGGTAGCGAGCATGCACCAGATCATCTGCAGAGTTTGGGAAGAGGAAAGCATGCCCGATGACTGGAATACCAGCTCTATCTGCCCCATCCACAAAAAAGGCGATCCTACCACTTGCAAGAACTATAGAGGTATATCCCTGCTCAATGTCGCATACAAGATCCTGTCCAGCGTATTGTGGGAACGTCTAAAGCCATTTTGCACCGCACTAATCGGCATCTACCAGTGCGGCTTCCGGCCCGGCAAATCGACTATAGACCAAATTTTCACACGTCGACAAATGCTGGAAAAGACCAACGAGTTTCAAATCGATACACACTATCTCTTCATCGATTTCAAAGCCGCATACGACAGCATTCATCGTGATGGACTGTTTGGTGCGATGGCCGAATTCGGAATCCCGGGAAAACTGATCCAGTTGTGTCGCGCCACACTAAAAAATACGCGATGCATCGTGCAACTAGGTTCTAGGTCTTCGAAATCGTTTGAAGCATGCACCGGATTTCTTCAACCTGGTACTGGAGCAGATAGTGCGACGGGCAGGCGCCAACAGGGAAGGCACTATCTTTTTAAAGTCCGTCCAGCTGCTAGGATACGCGGATGATATCGACATCATCGCGTGTTCTCGCCGTGACGATTGAAGAACAGGCGAAACGAGTTGGTCTTAAGGTCAATAAGGACAAGACAAAGTACATGCTGTCAAGCAAAAACCAATCCGTCGCTCACCACCTGGAACAAAATATAACGATTGACAGCTACTATTTCGAGGTAGTCAAGGAGTTTGTCTACCTCGGGGCAAACGTAAATTCCACAAATGACACCACAGTGGAGATCCGGCATAGAATCGCCCTTGGCAACCGCTGCTACTTCGGCTTGTCGAAACAACTGGGGTCAAAACTCCTCCCTCGAAAGACCAAAGTCATGCTTTACAAAACGCTCATTCTGCCAGTCTTGCTGTACGGAGCCGAAAGCTGAACGATAAGCAGGGCGGCGGAGCTGATTTTGAAAGAAAAATTCTGCGCCGGATATTTGGTCCTGTTTGTGAGGAAGGTGAATAGAGAAAAAGACACAACCGCGAACTCTACGAGATGTACAAAGATGTGGATGTAGTCCGGAAGGCAAAGATCCGTCGACTACACTGGCTCGGCCGCATCGAGCGCATGGACACCAACGCTCCAGCTAAGAGGGTCTTCGACTCCGAGCCTCCTGGTTCGAGAAGAAGAGGAAGACCGAACCTCCGGTATAAAGACCAAGTAATCGCGGATGTGAGACATCTTGGTCTTGATAACTGGAAGCAGCGTGCCCGGGACCGTCAAGGATGAAAGGCAGCTATAGCTCAGGCTCAGATCCTCCATGGATCGCCGACAATTAGCGTCCCATTTGAAGAGTTCGCGTAAAGCACCCTCGACTTAGCGTATTAGGGTGTTTGTCTACCACTATCACCCCAATAGTAGCAGCAAGCAGAAGGTGGGAGCACCTCATCCAGCGGCGGTTCCTATTAATAAGCCTGAAAGTGTCTGCTCTTTGGAAGAATCTGTCCAATCAGGTCCTGGACAAACTCTGTTATTACCGGACTTATGAGCACTAAAATGATTGCCTGTGTTGGATACGATAAGAACCCTCCATACCAAGAAGTGTTATAAGGAAGTATATGGCTTACATTGACTTTCCACTGATATAGGCATTCGGTTGTACTAAGTTTAATAATAGGTTTCAAGTCCATAGCACACATCTGCGATGTTAAACGGATTTGACAGCTTCTAAACAAAAATGACTATAAACCAAGAACAAGAGTATCGAGGCGATTAACTAAAATGTTGTGAGCATTTCCATCTAGGAATTCCCGTCTATGGTTCTACGTAAGTTTTTGGCCTGATTAAAGTTTCGTTTGGATTACGGTGACCTAAGCTGATAACTTTGAAGGCTTTATCAAAGCCTACGAGAGATCGTTGACGTGAAAACATCTAATCTACGTTCCCTTTGATTTCTAGTTTAAAAAAAAAGGTAAGCAAAAAATAAAAAGCAAAACAAAAAGGACTGGGTATGGGGTACATGTATTTACAATATTTTCAAAACGCCAGAAAGGGTAGAGGGTGTACCAAGCTACAGAGCAGACCGAGCCAATTCGAGACAACAAGTTGGAATCAGGTTGAACATCGAGAGCAGATTAAACATGTTATACGTCATAGTACTCCGTGCACATGTACATATGTATCTGGCTTAAACGTACCAACTTGATCGAGATTTGGAAAATACGGTGCCCGTACTACATGACGATGTTTTAAATTAGTTTTGAAGTGTAGAATTTCAAAACCGAACGAAACGAAAAAGATGAATGAAATTTTAATTTTGAAAGAAATTAGTGCAATTCGAGTATGATTTGTAGCAAATGCAACGGTAATGAATGTACCAGAAATCGTATACTTACTGTCAACGCTGACGAACAGTTCGGGTTTGTCATCGATGGATACCATAGAGCGGTAGTCCAACTTTGGTGCTGGTGGCTTCTCCTTGCTCGGCTTCGTTGTCGATTGTGTACCTTCCGAGGCATGTGGTCGCATAAATGTACCAATCGATGAACGTCTACAAATGTTCAATACAATCAATTAGTAAAAATAGAAAAGTTTAAACAGAAAACGTTGTTTTTTCTCGTTAAAGACAGCTGTTAAGCTGAGGAGAGGTATGTACACAACGCCCATTGAACTGAACTGATCATTAGCAACATTAACAATTAACCATCGTTTTCCTGTTTTCTGTTTTTTATTTTACATTTTATTGAAAGAAGGCTTACGGTACTGCAAGGCACAGAGGGGACAGCAACTTAAAAACATCAATTAGAATTAGCCAACAAAAATAAAAACGTAATAAATTACAAGGAATATACAACAGGCGGGACAAGGTCTACAATAAAATGTCCCTGAGAATTTCTTGACTACACAATTCAAAAAAAACCGGCCAAGTGCGAGTCGGACTCGCGCACGAAGGGTTCCGTGCCATCTGTATATATGAATATGAAAGAGTCTATGTATGTTTCCTCATCAAATGACAGATCTTGGTTGCAGGCAGGATTTTTTGGATGGGAGCCCCCCTTAAATATTCATTTTGTTCTGTTTTTAGTATTTGTCGTGGTAGCGGCAACAGAAATACATCATCTGTGAAAATTTCAACTGTCTAACTATCACGGTTCATGAGATACAGCCTGGTGACAGACGGACGGACGGACGGAACCCTAAAAATAAAAACTAATAGATCCGCACAGACATTTCTTCGAAGTCACAATAATAGGTGTTTTTTATTATGCATCCGTATCAGTATCCGGATCACGATTTACATGCATTACAATAACAACACCCTTGAGTGAATTGGAGATATATTACCCCCAATTAGTGTATATCGATAAAAATTATCATCATCAGCATTTAAATCAATCGTATCAAATTTGAATGAAAAGAAAAATTTTCTTTGGCATGGCAATTCCGCACTTAAATGTCAAAAATTATTTGTGGAAATGGAGCAGCCGGGCAAAATAATGTACAATTTGTCAAGAAAATGTTTGGAAAATGTAAATATAGAAAAAAAACTGATTGAAAAGCATATATTTACTAAGAAGACAGCTAATGAGCTATTTTTTTTTATAACTAATCCATTTTCATATAAACTCTTTGCCGTAATGTAGAAAAAAAAAAAGGCAAAGAAATGTTGAAGGGGCGGAATGCAACTGGCTATTTCATCAGAGCATTTTTGGTGGTAGTAACGATAAAACAGGGAGAGGCAGGTAACATTCCTGCGGTGTTCCAGCGAGTCTAATGTTTTGGTAATGCTGGAGTCACCTATCAGTTTTATGGCTCGTTTTTGTATTCTGTCTAGTAGGTGCAGTGAGGTCTTGGAAGCACCGGACCTGACATGAGCGTTAAACTCTAATTTGGGGCGAATGAACGCCTTATAGATTGTAGCCAGATCTAAGGGTGAGAAATACTTCTTGCATCTGTATAAGAAGCCTAGGCATTTCGCAGCATTCTTGGCGACACTGAATATGTGGTCGCTCCAATTAAGACTGTGAGCAGCACACATACCCAGGATGGAAAGCTTTTCAGTTTCTGAGATGCAAGTGCCATTCATGGATAATGGCTGCGGGTTAGTTATACGCTTTAACGACAAGAGACAACATTGTGTTTTGGATGCATTCAATTCCACTCTATTGTTTTTACCCCATTGGACGATGCTGTCGATATCGGAATTTAATGAGCTTAACATACGCTGCCGCTCATTATCTACAACCGAAGCGCAGGGTCGTAAACTGGTGAACGAATATGAGAAGCTGGGGGTACTGTCGTCAGCGAAGGAGTGAATTGGATTAGAAGTAACAGACAAGAGATCATTTATAAAAATAAGAAAGAGTGTCGGAGACAAAAAGGAGCCCTGGGGAACACCGGCATTTACAAAGTGAGTATCAGACTTGAATCCGTCCAAAACAACTTGAATTGAACGATTCGAAAGGTAGCTTCTAACCCATTGAAAGAGAGACTCATCGATCCCAAAAGCACGCATTTTCGACAAAAGGGCTTCATGCCAAACCCTGTCAAATGCTTTCGAAATATCCAGTGCAACAATTTTGCTTTCACCTGCTTGGTGAAGCGAGTGATTCCACTTTTCAGCGAGATATGCCATCATATCACCAGTGGATCTGTTGCTGCGGAAACCATATTGGCGGTCATTGAGGAGTTTCCGTGATTCAAGATATTTCATAAGCTGACGGTTAATCAGCGTTTCCATGACCTTGGAAAGAAGGGACGTTAGTGCAATAGGTCGGTAGTTAGAGGGAGAAGATGATTCGCCTTTTTTGGGTATAGGCTGGACAAATGCTGTTTTCCACCTACTCGGAAAGAGCCCAGAGGTGTAGGAAAGGTGAAAAAGCTTACGCAGTGGTTTTGCCAGCGTAGAAGAACACCTCTTCAGAACTATTGGGGCAATACCATCTGGACCAGCGGATTTGTGTATGTCGAGGTCTATAAGAACCCTTGCGACTGTACGAGTGCGGAAGTGGATTAGTCCCATGGTGGAATTGACGCACTCTAGTACAGGCGGAGACAAAGTACAAGCTGGCAGCTGAGAACTGGTTGCGAAATGGGCAGCAAGTAGGTTAGCTTTGTCTAAGGGGGTGACAGCTGGAATGTCACTGTGGATGAGCGTCGGTATAGACGACTTAGTTGAGTTTTTTACGTTTTTTACAAACGACCAGAAACTTTTGCTACCTTTGGGACATTGAAGGCCTTTACGCCTTAATTTTTGGTCGGATTGGAATTTAGTCCGTCGAATGTGGGTGTTGCAGTCATTTCTGGCTCGTATGTACTTTTTTCGGTTTTCCTCAGAACTGTTTGCCTTGTAGGCCCGAAAACTTAGCTCCCTGAGCCTAATAGCCTCTTTGCAGCTCGAGTCAAACCACGCATTATCCTTAGGCCTGGTGCTTTTAATCATGCTGGGAATAAAATTTACCATGCCGATTCGGATAATGTTTACGATAATATCAGTTGCGGCGTCCACGTCGTTGTCGAGGAAGCACAACGACCAGTTAAAGATCCGAAAGAAGTTGTTAAGGCCGCACCAGTTGGCTTTCTCGTATAGCCATAGTGTTCTCTTAGGAGTTTTTTCTTTAACTGGATGGTGGGAGTTCGAGAATTTTGCTGATATCATGCAGTGGTCAGACAATTGGTGTATTATAATTACCACGAAAGAAAATCCGCTAGGGAATTGGCTGAAATGTTTTGTATAAAATTAAGAACTGTGTACAACGTTATAAGCCGTCCTGAAAAAAGAAGACAGACTAGATCTGAACCAGTCAACAGGCAGGCCAAAAAAACTAACAAGCAGGGACGAAAGAAAAATGATAAGACGTATTGAAAAAAAACCTCATACCAGCATCAGAATATTAGCCTCGGACATGAGAAACGGTTACGGAGTTCAAGTGTCTCATGAGACAGTTAGAAAAACTATACTCAAGCACAAGTACACATCAAGAGTTGATGGAAAAAAACCATTACTCTCACCGTTGAATATTTGCAGAAGCGTCAATTTTGCAACAAAGCACATTTGTCTTCCGGTAGAGTATTGGAACGATGTTGTGTTTTGTGACGAGTCTAGTATAAAGCTGTACTACCATGCAGGACCGCCGAGAGTATCGCGAAAACCGCTTACAGCCCTCAACAACAAGAATATCATTCCAACAGTAAAATTCGGGAAATTGTCAGTGATGATATGGGGCTGCTTCTCAAGCAAAGGTGTTGGTGAGTTAAAAACTATTGATGATATAATGACGAAGGAAGTTTATTTGGATATTTTAAGACAAAATTTGAAAAGAAGTGTTCAGAAATTCGGCTTTGTGGACCCAGAAAACGAAAACAAATTACTTTTTAAATTGTACCAGGACGACGATCCAAAGCATAAATCATATTTGTGTAGGGAGTGGTTGCTTTATAATTGCCAAAAAGCAATTGACATCCCTGCGCAAAGCCCCATCTGAACCCTATTGAGAATTTGTGGGCCCATTTAAAAAAGAAGGTGGCAAAAAGAAGTCCGAAATCGAAAAATGATTTAATTAAGTTTATCAACGAAGAATGGCTTCAGAATCCCGATGAATATGACCTTCAGAAGCTCATTCAATCAATGCAGGGTAGATTACGGGCTGTCATTAATTATTTGCTTTTCATTTCTACGTTTTGCAAACATTTCCTTGACAAACTGTATGAAAACAAATGAATTTTAACACAATTCAAATTGACTGCCACATGACCCACCGTTGGTCATGTTTCAAAAACACTGAAACACTAACATATAAACACGTGGGCAATAAACGTGTTCATTTCCAAATTGTTTATTTTCTATTTATTTTGTTTTCAAATGTCAGATCTTTGACAGAACTGACTGATATGAAATGTCAAGAACGCTACTCGTTGATCTGCTACTCAATGATCCGGACTGTTTTATTTTGCCCATGATCCGGATACTGATACGGATGCATAATAAAAAACACCTAATATTGCACAATAATTCTCGGATCTAGCAATCCACAAGTTAAAGCTGGTTTAGCATGCAAGGTTCAAGATGTATTTGGCAGAAGACTGTAAAGAAGCCAAGCCTGTCTGCACTATCCTATCATGTCTGTTTCCGTTTCTTATTCCAGGGGGCTGAACTAATGTGTTATACCAGGGGTTCCCAAAGTGTGCGCCGCGGCGACCTGGTGCGCCTTAGAAAGTAAAGAAGGGCGCCGCGCCGTGAGTTAAGTAGATTAAAAGATAATAATTACATTTAAGATAAAATAAGCTTCGCGCTGCTTGTAAACTGAATTCTTAAACTTTCACTTTGCCTCTCTTTTGACACATCAGTCCAAGGAGAACTAGGTAAATAAAAAAATGTCAAACCTGTGACATGCGCAATGCGTATTTTTCAAATCTCAATTTCTGTGCTTAAGAACGCGTTCGTTGAACAAAAACAAGAACAACTTGATGAGTCCCAAAACGTCGTTAGTTCTATAATCCTGCCGAAGGCATGTATTTTGAACAAACTTATTGCGACCTACTATCATACTTTAATGTTTCATGGAGGAGTTAATACGGCAAGAATGCGAGAAAAATTTTGGATGCTAAGTGGTGGTCATCAAGAGGGTCATTGCTGAATGCCGAGTTTGCAGAAGGTTGAGAGGAAAGGCTGCTTCGCAACCATTTGCTCCGTTACCGCTGTCACGAATAAAGGCGTCCCATCCTTTTGAAACAGTTGGGGTGGATTTCGTTGGCCCACTATATACGGCCAAGGATGAAGATATGCGACGTAAGGTTTACGTTATGATTTTTACATGTGCCGCTGTACGTGCCTTACATACATTTCGAGTTGGCTCTGGACCTCACCACTGAAAGCTGCTTATTGGCATTGAGACGGTTTATGGCGAGGAGAGGTATTCCTAACGTAATTTATCCAGACAACGCTAAGACGTTTAAAAAGGCGGTCACGGAAGTGAAATCAGTTGGTGAAATCTTTCATGGGTTTCTCAGCAATCGCGGAATAGTCTGGCGTTTTAGTGTGGAACCAGCGCCCTGCTGGGGCTGGTTTGTTTTGAGCGAACGGTGAAGAGCGTCAAAGATATTCATTGTACATACATCGGAAATTGGCCGTCGTGGAGATCTGTTTTCCAGGACGAGATAGTAAAGTGAGAGCAGCTGAAGTACGCTTTGCTGATGGTAAAAGGGTGAGAAGAACCGTACAGTTATTATACCCCCTGGAGGTACGCAATCTTTCGCGGGCGGAGGATGTTGAAAATTAAAAAAATTTTCTAAAGGTGTAAACCGCAGGGGCATGTTGGTTAAGGCCCAGGTTCACCCCGAACTGTGGCGTTCGTTGAAATAGCTAAGATATGGCGCCGTGACGAAATAATAAACTTGTAAGTGCGCCGCTGGCTGAAAAAGATTGGGAACCACTGTGTTATACGATTCGTGCTGAGGAATGTGCTTTTTTTTTTTTAATAATTTGCGCGTACTCAAGGTCGAATAACCTTATTATGTTGGCGACAAAGTGCGGGCAGAAGGAAAAAGAAGAGGGATAGAGGAGATGCCGATGGACATTGATCTTAAATGCTTGCATATTGTATTGAGGGGGGAAAACCGAAGCCGGCAGGGAGTTCCAGATTCGTGTGGTTCGGTTAATGAAAGATTCTCTATATTTGAAGGTACGTCCGAAAGCGGGCTTCAGGGTATATTGGTGAGCATTCCTATAGAGACGTGTATTGCAGGACAAATGTTGAAGGGGCGGAAAGCAACTGGCTACTTCATCAGAGCATTTTTGGTGGAAGTAACGATAAAACAGGGAGAGACAGGTAACATTCCTGCAGTGTTCCAGCGAGTCAAATGTTTTGGTAATGCTGGAGTCACCTATCAGTTTTATCGCGCGTTTTTGTATTCTGTCTAGTAGGTGCAATGAGGTCTTGTAATAATCGGACCAGACATGAGCGTTAAACTCTAATTTGGGGCGAATGAACGCCTTATAGATTGTAGCCAGATCTAAGGGTGAGAAAAATGTCTTGCATCTGTATAAAAGCCTAGGCATTTCGCAGCATTCTTGGCGACACTGAATACGTGGTCGCTCCAATTATGATTGTGAGCAACACACATACCATTCATTGATAACGGCTGCGGGTTAGTTATACGCTTTAACGACAAGAGACAGCATTGTGTTTTGGATGCATTAAATTCCACTCTATTGTTTTTACCCCATTGGATGATGCCGTCGATATCGGAATTTAATGAGCTCAACATACGCCGTCGCTCACTATCTACAACCGAAGTGCAAGGTCGTAAACTAGTGAACGAATATGAGAAGCTGATGGTACTGTCGCGAAGGAGTGAATTGGATTAGAAGTAACAGACAAGAGATTATTTATAAAAATAAGAAAGAGTGTCGGAGACAAAACGGAGCCCTGGGGAACACCAGCATTTACAAAGTGAGTATCAGATTTGAATACTTCCAAAATAACTTGTACATAGCTTCTAATCCATTGAAGAAGAGACTTATCGATCCCAAAAGCACGCATTTTCGACAAAAGGGCTTCATGCCAAACCCTGTTAAATGCTTTCGAAATATCCAGTGCAACAATTTTGCTTTCACCTGCTTGGTGAAGCGAGTGATTCCACTTTTCGGCGAGATATGCCATCAAATCACCAGTGGATCTGTTACTGCGGAAACCGTATTGACGGTCATTGAGAAGTTTCCGTGATTCAAGATATTTCATAAGCTGACGGTTAATCAGCGTTTCTATGACCTTGGAAAGAAGGGACGTTAGTGCAATGGGTCGGTAGTTGGAGGGAGAAGATGATTCGCCTTTTTTGGGTATAGGCTGGATAAATGCTGTTTTCCACCTACTCGGAAAGAGCCCAGAGGAGTTAGGAAAGGTGAAAAAGCTTACGCAGTGGTTTTGCCAGCGTAGAAGAACACTTTTTCAGGACTATTGGGGCAATACCATCTGGATTTGTGTATGTCGAAGTCCTTAAGAACCCTTGCCACTGTACGAGTGCGGAAGTGGATTAGTCCCATGGTGGAGTTGACGCACTCTAGTACAGGCGGAGACAAAGTACAAGCTGGCAGCTGAGAACTGGTTGCGAAATTGGCAGCAAGTAGGTTAGCTTTGTCTAAGGGGGTGACAACCGGAATTTCATTGTGGATGACATAGTATGACGTGGTATAGACGACGTAGTTAAGTTTTTTACGTTTTTTTACAAACGACCAGAAACTTTTGCTACCTTTGGGACATTGAAGGATTGTACGCCTTAATTTTTGGTCGGATTGGAACTTAACCCATCGAATGTGGGTGTTGCAGTCATTTCTGGCTCGTATGTACTTTTTTCGGTTTTCCTTAAAACTGTTTGCCCTGTAGGCCCGAAAACTTAGCTCCCCGAGCCTAATAGCCTCTTTGTAGCTCAAGTCAAATCACGTTCGGAGAAGCAGCTGCTCAACATTGAGCTCCCCGCGCACTGCCGTGTTTCTCACCCTATCCCGGCGAGTAACTCCCACAACAGCACGAAGAAATCTCATTTCGGCAGCTTGTATTCGCGATCTTATTCTTTCGCCCAATAACCAAATTTTATGACCATAGGTGAGAGTTGGACTCCGTGGCGCAGTGGTTAGTGTGTTGGACTCTGACGCACGATGAGCGAGTTCGGATCCCGATAACACCGACGCCATCGAATGTTTATTTCGCGGCGTTCCTCCTCGGCGGGGTACTGGCAAAACCCCCCGTAGTATACTTGCCGTGAAAAAGCTTCTCGACTCACGTCGTTCGGAATCGACATTAAACTGTAGGTCCCTTTCACCTGTGTGAAAAAATAAATCACACACAACATGGGTGATTGAGAGAAGCTTGGCTCTGGTCCTTCATGGGCTGTAACGCCATCAAAGAAGAAGAAGGTGAGAGTTGGAACAAATACTGAGTTGAAAACCGCTAACTTGGCTTTGATGCCAAGCTTCCTGGTTACAGATCTTCCAAGCTGTTTCAAAATTGATCCAGCTTGGCCAATCCTGCAGGAAAGCTCAGTATTACTCCTCAAATCACTCGTGAGGAAGACCCAGAGATACTTAAACTTCTCCACCTGCTTCAATGGGACTCCACTAACATGTGTAATGCATTGGACAGGTGTTCTGGAAATAACAATAACCTCGGATTTGTCCACGTTAACCCTCATTCCAGCATCAGTTTATACGGCCACAAACCTATCTGGCGCGCGCTGAAGTTCCGTCTGGGAGGATGTGAGGACAACTAAGTGAGCTGCAAAAAGAAGATGGTTTATCCTCAACTCTCTCAATTTGAAACACTCCTCGCCTCGACTGCGCTGCAACATCCAGTCCATATACTGTGAAAGTAGTTGATTTACTACCGTTAACCCGAACGCAGCTGCTACAGTTTATGTATAGAGACTGAATGGCCCTCAACAGAGGACCATCAATCCCATACTCCTGCAGAACACTCCAGAGTTTACCTCGAGGAACTCGGTCATACGCTTTTCCCAAATCTACAAAGCAGCTGCAGATTGGTTGGCGTACTCCCAAGCCTTCTCGAGTACCATTCTTAAAGTTCACTTTCGCTCACAGATGGCTTCAAAACATCTAATAACTACTTAGCGGCCCTGCCTCCATTTTCTTCCATCTTCACCTGGAAGGCTTAAGCGTTTCGCGTAGGTTCAAGAGTCACATTCTTATTATGTTTTTGTCACGCAACCTGGGTGGAGTGCAGAGTGCACTGTACGGGCTGGGCAGCGACATCGGCCTGGTTAGATGTCTTCGGATCCAACCCCGAGGGACGACGCAGCGGAGGACGACCGCATTTAAGGTGGCGCCCACAGGTGGAAGGGGACCTCAACCAACTGGGCGTGCGGCACTGGAAGCGGCTGGCCGAAGATCGATTCCCTAAGCTCATGGATAGGACTAGAAATTAAAAATTGCCCGCAATGCAAAAGACTCCACCAAGCACTTGTATGCCATTTCAAAACGTATAACGTTCCAGCAGTACAATCGGTGGAATCTACCACGTTTTTTTAATAGCTCCTAATAGGTATTTGTAATCTATCATATGCCCATAAAAGAACGTAAAGAAATAAAGTTTTAATTGGAACACTTGAAAAGATGAAAGGTGAACCGGAGACATGATAAGATCGTCCGTCAGAAAACCGCGTTTGCTTTCGGTCATTTGCAAGTCAACACTAAAAAAATAATTAATTTCGTCAATAAAATATTTCCTTTATGCGTATTTCGTCGATTAAATTTACTGGAACCTGTATGTGATTCAAATGGTCACAGAAGCGTCAGATGTCAACAATATCCAGGTATCTAACGTCGATCGAATTACTCCAATTTACAACGTCATGCTATTTGAACAAATTGCGGGTAAAAGGTAAACAGGAAGCATTACTCATTAGAGGGCATGGACTCGGACATACAGGGTAAAGTTATTGATCGCTCTCAACCTGGCGAGATGCCCGGGTCAAGTTGACATATGGCCTCCTCGCGGCGCCCTCTGAATAGCCTCTTCAACAACCGTTGGGAGGTGAACAAACGTATGCAGCGACAAAACCCCGACCCGGCGGTTGTGCGGCGGGCTAACAATCCGCCCACGTAAAAAAAACATAAAAGTTATGAATGAGCAAGATGCCGACAACGCACGAAAAAGGAACACGATTTGCGAGTATGCTCCTGGAATGTCAGAACCCTGTACACTCCTGGAGCTGCTCATAAACTAGAAGGAATCTTAACGCAATACAAGGCGGATATAACTGCGGTTCAGGAAATACGCTGGATAGGAAACGGTATGATGAGGAAGATAAATCGCGACATTTATTACAGCTGTCACAAAAGATTGCACTTACTGGGACGCGGATTTGTCGTGGGAAAGCGGTTAAGGTCGAAAGTCATCGACTGGCTGTGATCCGCATCAGAGGCAGAATTTATAACATCAGCCTTATATGTATGAGCACACGCCCCTAACGACGAGGCGGAAGACCCTATCAAGGAGGACTTCTATGACCTCCTGGACAACGCCTACGGAGCTTGTACGGAGGACGATGTTAAAATCGTGCTCGGGGACTTCAGCGCCAAAACCGGTGTTCTCCTACCTTTGGCGGAGTGATCGGAAAGCACAGCCCCCACGATACAACAACAGATAACGGCTTCCGACTCACGGACTTTGCGACAGCTCGTAATGCGGTGATAAGTAGCACAAGATTCCCTCGTAAGCGAATCCACACAGCAACCTGGCGATCTCCGGACGGTCGAACCGCCATACAAAACGACCATGTGCTCATTGACGCAAGGCACTCGTCAAACATCCTGGATGTGCGAACATTTAGGGGGGCAAATGTCGACTCTGGCCACTTCCTCGTAGCAGCAAGATTTAGAGCTCGACTGTCCAATGTCAGACAGCTGCACCAGCCCATCAGGAGGAGGTTCGACATTGGGCGCCTGAGCACACCGGATGTTATCAGAGTCTACAGGGAGCAGCTGAGCGAAAGACTCTAGGTATGCCAAGGTCGAACACAAATGCCAATAATATGTGGCTGCATTGCCGCTCAGCCATTCAGGAAGTAGCCGAAACCACCTTAGGATACCTACCACCCCCGACAAGAAACCCGTGCTAAGATGGCGAGTGTGCAGAAAAAGGCAGCCACCGACGAGGCGTACCAAAAGGCGCTGCGGAGGAAAACCAGGGCATCGCAAGAAGAGTACCCAACCAGAAGAAGGGAGGAGAAAAAACTACTGCGACAAAAGAAAAGGATCTTCGCAGCCTCCCAGCTCAAGAATATCGAGGAGTCTAGGGATAAGCATAAAACACGAGACTTTTGCAAGAAAACCAAAGGCCTTGCAGGAGGCTTCAAAAAGGGCACCCAGGCTCTTCGAAACTGCGAGATAATCTTGTCACCGACCCGCAGGGAGTAGTGGATGTATTTAAGCAGCATTTCCAGCAGCTGCTTAACGAGCATGACCACGAGAGAGTGGTAGGGACTGATGAAATCCCAACTCCAGCCGCTGAAGTAGTCCTCCCACCCCGCATCGAAGAAGTCGGCACAGCTATTCAGAAGAACAACAAGGCCGCAGGCTCAGATGGCTTGCCATCAGAGCTCTTCAAGGCTGGCGGCGATGTTCTGGTAGGGAGCATGCACCAGATCATCTGCAGAGTTTGGGAAGACGAAAGCATGCCCGACGACTGGAATACCAGCTCTATTTGTCCCATCCACAAAAAAGGCGATCCTACCTCTTGCAAGAACTATAGAGGTATATCCCTGCACAATGTCGCATACAAGATCCTGCCCCGCGGATTGTGTGAACTTCTAAAGCCATTTTGCACCGCACTAATCGGCAGCTACCAGTGCGGCTTCCGGCCCGGCAAATCAACTATAGACCAAATTTTCACACTTCGACAAATCCTGGAAAAGACCAACGAGTTTCGAATCGATACACACAATCTTTTCATCGATTTCAAAGTCGCATACGACAGCATTCATCGTGAAGGACTGTTTGGTGCGATGGCCGAATTCGGGATCCCGGGAAAACTGATCCAGTTGTGTCGCGCCATGCTAAAAAATGCACCATGCAACTAGGTTCTAGGACTTCGGAACCGTTTGAAGCATGCACCGGATTTCGGGAAGGAGATGCGCTGTCACGTGACTTCTTCAACCTGGTGCTGGAGCAGATAGTGCGACAGGCAGGCGTCAACAGGGAAGGCACTATCTTCTACAAGTCCGTCCAGCTGCTAGGATACGCGGATGATATTGACATCATCGCGTGTTCTCGCCGTGGCGATTGAAGAACACGCGAAATGAGTTGGTCTTAAGGTCAATGAGTACATGTTGTTAAGCAAAAACCAATCCGTCGCTCACCACCTGGGACAAAATATAACAACTGACAGCTACAATTTCGAGGTAGTTAAGGAGTTTGTCTACCTCGGGGCAAACGTACATTTCACGAATGACACCACAGTGGAGATCCGGTATAGAATCGCTTTTGGCAACCTCTGCTACTTCGGCTTATCCAAACAACTGGGGTCAAAACTCCTCACTCGAAAGACCAAAGTCATGCTTTACAAAACGCTCATTCTGCCAGTCTTGCTGTACGGAGCCGAAAGCTGGATGATAAGCAGGACAGCGGAGCTGATTTTGGGTTCTTTCGAAAGAAAAATTCTGCGCCGGATATTTGGTCCTGTCTGTGAGGAAGGTGAATGGAGAAGAAGACACAACCGCGAACTCTACGAGCTGTACCAAGATGTGGATGTAGTCCGGAAGGCAAGGATCCGTCGACTACACTGGCTCGGCCACATTGAGCGCATGGACATCAACGCTCCAGCTAAGAGGTCTTCGACTCCGAGCCTCCTGGTTCGAGAAGAAGAGGAAGACCGAACCTCCGGTATAAAGACCAAGTAATCGCGGATGTAAGACATCTTGGTCTTGACAACTGGAAGCAGCGTGCCTGGGACCGTCAAGGATGGAAGACAGCTATAGCTCAGGCTCAGATCCTCCATGGATCGCTGGCCTGATAAGTAAGATAGATAGATAGATAGATAGATATATTTATTATGCAAATTAAATATTACAGTATTGTTATTGCACATATTTCATATAATTATCATTAAAACACTTGTTGCCTTTAGAACCGTTTATAGTATTATTTATTTAAACAAATTTATTCGACGTGATTTAGTCTGACCGCACGCTTTGAATACCAAAAACAGAAGGAGGAGGTGAGAGTAGCATCAACTCCATCCTAAGTAAGGGAAATGGAGTGAGCGAACGAATCTAGCTCACCTCTCTTAAGTTAAGAAGAGAGCGAGAGATCTTATTACTATTTAAGGTATCATACTTCCGACTTGGCAAACAAGTCGCGAGTGTGGGAGGGAACCCGCGAGAATGCACTCTCGTATATAACAATATAGAGATTTGGTAAACATATTACCTTGCTACTAAAAAGAAATGTATAACAATGCAAAAAAATGAAAAACAATAGTATTTAAAATATATGTACGAGTAAGAGGAAAAACTGCAAGAAAAACCTCCATGTCAAAAAAAAAAAAAAAAAAAAAAAACAGTATAGGTGAACTACAAAAAACGAAAACTAAAAAAACAATTGTATAATACAAGGATAAGGAGTAATTACCAAAAACTATAGATGAATAAATTAATAAACAAGTGAATAGTAACAAATAAATAAATAAATAAATAAACAAATAAGTAAATAAACAAACATATAAATAGATAAATAAACAAGCTAAGCAAATAAATAATGATATTTAAGTAACGAGTGTAGTCTCGTAAAAAACATTGTGTAAACATCAAGAACTAAGACTGTTAACGAGGGGATTGTCAGCAAAAGAGCAGCGAATTTTAAATTTTTCATTCAGCTTTACAATACGTTCGCAAATCAAATCAACACCCGCTCTTGAGTGTAACTCTCTTGTAGAGAACCGCCAAGGTAGGTCTAAAATCATTTTTAAGGTTTTGTTTTGTGCCACTTGTAACCTTTTTAGATGACATTTAGCCATACCACCCCACACAGGACAGCCATACGTCAAAATCGCTTGGAAAATTACTTTATAAATAATTATCTTATTGTCAGCAGATAGCTTCGATTTCCTGCAAATAAAAGGGTATAATAGAGCAGTCGCTACCTTTACTTTTTTCAGCGTTTGAGTAACGTGGTCACTAAAAGTCAATTTTGAGTCCAGGTGTATTCCTAAGTACTTAACCGAACGATCCCAATTTATCTCATTACCGTATATAAGAATTGGATTTTGGGGCGGAAAGCAAGCTTTTCTTTTTCTGCTAAAAAATATAGCTTGAGTTTTGTCACAATAAATTCTTATTTTCCACACTTTGTAGTACTTTCTTATAATCTCACTCGCATTTATAAGTGTCCTCTCGATATTGAGAGCGAGCTCATGCGATGTATAAAAGCAGGTGTCATCAGCAAAGATAGCCGCATGACAATATGGTAACCTGGGAAAATCAGAAATAAATATATTATAAAGAGTGGGACTCAAAACTGATCCTTGTGGGACTCCCATGTTAAAATTTGAAATTTTGGACATACAGGTATTAATATGCACCAGAAAACTACGATTTGACAGAAAACTTTGGACAATTTCAATTAGATAAAAGGGGTAGCTAAAGTTCATTAATTTATAAATAAGGCCATTATGCCAAACTGTGTCAAATGCTTTTTCGACATCAAGCAGGATCATACCAGTTGATTTTCCTTCAGAGCGATTAAGTTTGACATGATTACATATTCTAACACATTGATGGGAGGTATTATGAAATTGTCTAAACCCAAATTGGATGTTAGGCAAAATGTTGTTTTCATTTGTGTACTCTAGCACATGCATTTTAATAACTTTTTCTAAAATTTTGCTTAAACTGCTGAGTAAACTTATTGGTCTGTAGCTAGTGGGAGACTCGGCAGGCTTTCCCGGTTTTAAAATCGGTATAACTTTGGCTATTTTCCACTTTTCCGGAAAGTATTGGGTTTTCAGACATGCATTAACTAAGAAGGTTAAATATTTTATACCCGATGAGGGTAAATGTTTCAGGTAGTTATTTCTGATACCATCCAAACCTCCTGCTTTATTGACTTTGAGGGATTTTATGATTTTTCCAATAGTGCTTTCCGAAACAAAGGCACTTAATGGTGTGATATAGTTATTATTGTCAAAAGACTGCATTCTTTGCTCAACCATGAAATCAGTTTCATGATCCCCTAAATTCGGAGCTAGAGAGTGGTTATTAGAAAAGACCGTAGAAAGACAATCTGCCTTCTCTTTGTGCGAAGAAAAGACAATATCGTTGACTGAAAGAGCTGGTATTTGTCGATTTTTATTCTTGATAACTTTTACGATATTCCAAAAAGGCCTACAATTTTTATCTAATGATTCCAACTTTTGCTTCCATTTAAAGTTGCGAAACTCGTGGATAAAATATTGGATCAGTTTATTGAGATAATGGAGCTGCAACTTAAGATTAGGCTGTCGGTATCTAAGCCAGTTTCGTCTAATTTTGTTACGAAGTTTGATATGCTCCAAGATGTAATTAGGAAGCTTATCAGGAACAATAAACCTGGCTTCTCTTTTAGGGACACATTTGTCAATCGTATCATTTATAAGTTTAGTAAACTCATCAACTATATTATCGACATCAATTTTGTTCGAGACTGAGTCTAAGTTATATGTTATATTTCTAAGTCCTAAATAGATATTTGCACTAAATCTAGGCCAGTTGGCTTTTTTGAAGTCATAAAAGACTGTCTTTTGTGTAGCTTTAGAAAATAAGAGCTTACAAAAGACAGGATAGTGGTCAGAAAACAGATCATTGACAGCCACAGGTTGAGACAATAAACTCGAACGATTGGTAATGAAAAAATCGAGAACGGAAGGACTTTTACGTAAATCTGTAGGTACATGAGTAGGGTTGGGCGGAAAATTAACCGTATACACTGAATGTGATAACATACCCCATGTATTTGCACGTATACATCCCCAGTCACGATGGCGACAGTTGAAGTCACCGGCAAGGACATCATCAGACGAGGTAAGTAGGCTACGCAAGTTTCTAATGAAGAATCTTTTATTCTCGGCCGATGAAATTGCACCAGGAAAATATACACAGTAGATTTTGACTTTTCTGTTATTACATTTAATTTCAATACCTACGTTTTCCATAAAATGGGTCTGAATGACAGGTAAGGGCGAGTGTTGAAGTGATCTACGAACTAGAATAGCGACCCCCCCTCCTCTTCTATTAACTCTGTCAACACGATAACTTTTATAGACAGAGTTTGATAATTTAAGACTGTTTGCCTTAAGTCCAGTTTCGGTAACAAGACCGATATCGAAGTCGTTATTATTTAGGAAGTTCAGGAATTCAATCCTTTTGCTGGTAATACCCCTAGCATTCCAATTAATAATTCTTAGGTTATTGTTAGACATATTATTTAACATTGTTATATAAATACTTAGTAGCTAAGTGTGCAATAACTTTAAATTGTTCAACTTTAGAGGTACATTTGGATAAGTCAGATAATAGATCCATAACTAAATTATTAATTTCTTCAAAAGAAAACAGATTACTGCTGTTGCTGGGACTATTGGTCATGTTGTTTCTACCATCGCCCGACGCCACAATGTGATTCTTCGGAGGGAGTAAAGTTGACGAAACATTTTCTCTCACTGCAGTGCGACGAGGCAGTGGCGGGAAATCCAACAAAGAGTTTAATGCAGCTCTTGAAGTATTAGGCTGAGCAACACGGGGAGTTGATATGGTAGCTTTGGTGTCGAGAGAGCTTTCCATGGGTGGAACAGACGAAAAGCTTTTACGTGAGGGCCAAACAGAGGTTCCACGTTTAAGAGATTTTTCTCTAATTTCCAGATATCTGGATCTTGAGGAGCACCTCAGATCGGTAGATTTGTGTTTATCACCGCAGTTTGCACATTTGATGGGGAGTGCATTATCACATTCTGTCGTATTGTGAGAGCCAGCACAGTTCCCACAGTAGGTTTTGACATGACAATTTTTGTTCGCCATGGCCAAACATTTGGCAATTATGGCATTGAGTGAGTTTACCTTTTAGTTTCCTTTGGAAACTCCAGCTGACTTGAGTATAGAATAGAGATCGATACTTTGACTTTAAGTCTGCCAATTTTATGGATCCATTTTCTAATGACACCAAATAAAGAGTGTCAGTATAGTGATCATATTTTTTCACAATCTTTTTCACCTCGATGCATTTCAGACCACGCACAAAAAGTTCGTTTTTGAGAGTGTCCACTTCAATATTGTCTAAACCAAATAGAACCACTTTAAATAATTTTACACTCTTTAGATCGTGAGAATAATATTGGCAATTGTGGTTCTTTTAATAAATTTAGTACCGAGGTATACGATTCTAAAGATTCACACGCAATTTTTATTCCGATAGAGAGCTTCTTAATCGATTAATTTGTGATGTTTAATATTTCATTAAATTATGCACAAAATCGGAATTTTTATGCAAAAGTTTAACTGTGGGAATATGCACTTTTTTTATTGGATCGTTGGTTGGATCAATCACTATATCACTAGAGTTATCGTTGTCGTCCATGTCATTGTCTGGATGACATTGTAGTGAACTATAATAATTTGATCTATTTACAATAGCCGTTTTTTTAATACAATTTACACTCCGAGGAGCGCGAGGTTTCTTTATCGAGGACATATTGATGTCCTCTAAATCGGGCGATCTTACACGCTTAATTATTTTAATAGTCTTACTTGCCAGAGAGATAGGACACGAGACTGTTCACAGTGAAAGCTCGAAGAAGACTGATAAGTAAGAAAGTAAGTGCAAAAAAAAAAAAAAAAAATAGATGGCGGACCCTTTATTTAAAACACAACAGTTTTCGGTCTATATTCAAACTAGCGTATGTACATTTACAACATGAGTAAACCAATAAGACAACAAGAAACGGATAAACTGAAAGAAAAATTCAATAAAAAACTCAAGATCGAAGGGTGTAGTATACGAATTTCACTACGTGCAATAGACTAACAACAAAATTTAATTTTAATCAACAGAACAACAATTTACACTTTCAAAAAATAACATTACAGAGGGGAGGTAGGTTTTAAGGCAGGCCGAATAGCAGTAGAAAATAGATAAAAGCGTCTCGAAGGAAAATTGATTCCAAATTATGTACAAATCATACAGAAAAACCGACAACATTCCCTACACACATGGAGAACGAACTGAAACACCAAAGAAATAAAAACAGAAAAAAAAAGGAAATTTCATTCAGCCCTTACCCAGGGGTACCGTGACCCTCGGAATGTGTCGAATGCGGAGTCAACGGAGGCACTGGCGAGCCTCCAGAATCTTCAGATGGCGTTTTCGAGAATAGATTACCACCCAACTCGGACACCAAGGTGATGGGTGAGCTTTTTGTTTTTTGTTTACATTTTTCATACGCATTTTGGTTTTTGTTTTAGTTTTTTTGTTTAAAAACAAAAAATGTTGGAAAGGAAAATAGAAATTTTGATTTTGGAAATTGTAAATTGTGTTGTTTTCAGTGTCGAATGGTCGAGAGAGGGAGAGGCGTTGAAAGAGATAAATCAAAAACAAAACGAGAGAATAAAGGACGTGTGTGTTTCATATGGACAGAGAGTGTATTTGAACGTGTGAGTGAGTATATTGGTTTGCCAGATCCCAGGGGATGAGGTGAGCATTTAAAATAAAAGAAAAAAAAAAAGATTTTTATTCCAATTATCCATTAAAACGCATCGAAAACAAGAGAAGAGAGCGAATAGCAGACTTACCTGGAGAATACTTTCGAAAAGACACTCTGATTTGAATCGCCAGTGTTCGGAGCCGAATCGGTATCACTGGACTTGCCAGTGGTATTGACGCCGCCAGTGCTGCCACCAGTTTCACCAGTTAGACCTTCCACCCAGGTAAGGGGGTATGATAATCTCTTAAGCATCTAAAAGGCAAAATTAAAAAACAATCATTTCGTATCCTCCCTCAATCGGCATCGTGTATCTATTACCTTATTCTTCTTGTCGGCCGATTTATCAGCCTGTTGCTGATTCGGTTGTGACTGCTGTTGTGGTTCGTTATCCTCTACACTGAAACTAACGCTTGATGTTTTCTTACGACCACCCGTAATCGATGGTGCGTCTAGGCTAGACGATGTTGTCGCTATTTCACTGACATTTGTCGGCGAAATTGTTTTCGGTGGTACCCAATCGGAGCTTAAAACAATATCGGCGTCACTGTAAACGGTTTTCTTTGGTATCGGTTGTACGACGGGTACTGGATCACGTATATCAATGCCTGAATCGTAGCGTGATTGTTTCGATAATTCTTCCAAATGTTCTAAATCAATAGCAGCAATACCGCCGGCGAGTGCACCAACACCGGTGCCACCTACACCACTAATCGATGAGGTAGCCGAGTGTGGATCCTGAGCACGTGCGCCACTATCGACGGTTGTGTTTGATTCATTATCGGCCTCCTCGTCCGATGATCTTCGGGATATAGATAAAGAAAATCTAGATGATGTTTGTGTTGCCGATTCGAGTTGGCAATATATTTTATTTTTATGATGAACGTGTAGAGAAGGTGGTAACACGATGTGAAAGAAATGTTGATTGACACAGAGAAAGATTCAAGAAGAGGATTTATAAGGAAGGGGTTGGATGAGGATTTGAGGAAGGAGGTGATGGAAATAAACAGAAAATTATTTAATAACTTGAACATTTAATTATTTAAACATTGTTTAGTAGTTCTGCTTCATTCTACTTTAATAACTCGCATTGGCATTCACATTTGTGGAGTATATATCATGCGGATTAGAAGTGGGCATAGTACCGGAATTTGTTTCATATCTTTCGATGGCTAGCGTGCGGTAAGTGGCTCAGAGTAGAACATTTGAGCGCCCGATTACTTCGTTAAGAGATGTTTCGAAACAGAATTTGATTGGGAGGGCATGGGCTCGGACATACAGGGTAAAGTTGTTGATCGCTCTCAACCTGGCGAGATGCCAGCAATGATCCCTGTTTAAATGCCCGGGTCAAGTTGACATACAGCCTCCTGGCGGCCCCCATCTGGATAAAACCCCACCAGAATGACGGTTGTGCGGCGGGCTAACAATCCGCCCACGTAAAAAACAGAAAAGGTATGAATGAGCAAGATGCCTCGGATACACGGACGGATACTCGACGACGACAACGCACGAAAAAGGAACACGATTTGCGAGTATGCTCCTGGAATGGCAGAACCCTGTACACTCCCGGAGCTGCTCATAAACTAGAAGGAATCCTCACGCAGTACAAAACGGATATTACTGCGATCCAGGAAATACGCTGGATAGGAAACGGTATGATTAGGAAGATAAATCGCGACATTTATTACAACTGTCACAAAAGATTGCACTTACTGGGATGCGGATTTGTCGTGGGAAAGCGGTTAAGTGATCGCCTGGCTGTGATCCGCATCAGAGGAAGATTTTATAACATCAGCCTTATATGGCCCCTATCGACGAGGCGGAAGACCCTATCAAGGAGGACTTCTATGACCTCCTGGACAACGCCTACGGAGCTTGTCCGGAGTACGATGTTAAAATCGTGCTCGGGGACTTCAGCGCCAAAATCGGTAAGGAGAACACCCTTGGCGGAGTGATCGGAAAGCACAGCCTCCACGATACAACAATGCGGTGATAAGTAGCACAAGATTCCCTCGTAAGCGAATCCACACAGCGACCTGGCGATCTCCGGACGGTCGAACCGCCAACCAAATCGACCATGTGCTCATTGACGCAAGGCACTCGTCAAACATCCTGGATGTGCGAACATTCAGAGGGGCAAATGTCGACCCTGACCACTTCCTCGTAGCAGCAAGATTCAGAGCTCGACTATCCAATGTCAGAAAGCTGCACCAGCCCATCAGGAGGAGGTCCGACATTGGGCGCCTGAGCACACCGGAGGTTATCAGAGACTACAGGGAGCAGCTGAGCGAAAGACTCTACGGTATGCCTACGTCGAACACAAATGCCAATAATATGTGGCTGCATTGCCGCTCAGCCATTCAGGAAGTAGCCGAAACCACCTTAGGGTACCTACCACCCCCGACAAGAAACCCGTGGTATGACGGCGAGTGTGAGTAGAAAAAGGCAGCAACCGACGAGGCGTACCAAAAGGCGCTGCAGAGGAAAACCAGGGCAGCGCAAGAAGAGTACCGAGCCAGAAGAAGGGAGGAGAAGAAACTACTGCGACAAGAGAAAAGGATCTTCGCAGCCTCCCAGCTCAATGATATCGAGGAGTCTAGGGATAAACATAAAACACATAAAACACGAGCCTTTTACAAGAAAGCTAAAGGCCTTGCAGGAGGCTTCAAAAAGAGCACCCAGGCTCTCCGAAACCCAGTGGATGTACTTAAGCAGCATTTCCAGCAGCTGCTTAACGAGCATGACCAAGAGAGAGTGGTAGGGACCGAGAAAATCCCAACTCCAGCCGCGGAAGTAGTCCTCCCACCCAGCATCGAAGGAGTCGGCACAGCTATTCAGAAGCTGAAGAACAACAAGGCCGCAGGCTCAGATGACTCGACATCAGAGCTCTTCAAGGCTGGCGGCGATGTTCTGGTAGGGAGCATGCACCAGATCATCTGCAGAATTTGGGAAGATGAAAGCATGCCCGACGACTGGAATACCAGCTCTATTTGCCCCATCCACAAAAAAGGCGATCCTACCTCTTGCAAGGACTATAGAGGTATATCGCTGCTCAATGTCGCAGACAAGATCCTGCCCAGCGTATTGTGTGAACGTTTAAAGCCATTTTGCACCGCACTAATCGGTAGCTACCAGGTGCGGCTTCCGGCCCGGCAAATCGACTATAGACCAAATTTTCACACTTCGACAAATCCTGGAAAAGACCAACGAGTTTCGAATCGACACACACCATCTTTTCATCGAATTCAAAGCCGCATACGACAGCATTCATCGTGAAGGACTGTCTGGTGCGATGGCCGAATTCGGGATCCCGGTAAAACTGATCCAGTTGTGTCGCGCCACGCTAAAAAACACGCGATGCACCGTGCAACTCGGTTCTAGGACCTCGGAACCATTCGAAACATGCACCGGATTTCGGCAAGGAGATGCGCTGTCATGTGACTTCTTCAACCTGGTGCTGGAGCAGATAGTGCGACGGGCAGGCGTCAACAGGGAAGGCACTATCTTCTGCAAGTCCGTCCAGCTGCTAGGATACGCGGATGATATCGACATCATCGCGTGTTCTCGCCGTGACGTTGTGGAAGCATTCACGGCGATTGAAGAACAGGCGAAACGAGTTGGTCTTAAAGTCAATGAGGACAAGACGAAGTACATGCTGTCAAGCAAAAACCAATCCGTCGCTCACCACCTGGGGCAGGATATAACAATTGACAGCTACAATTTCGAGATAGTCAAGGAGTTTGTCTACCTCGGGGCAAAGGTAAATTCCACAAATGACACCACAGTGGAGATCCGGCGTAGAATCGCCCTTGGCAACCGCTGCTACTTCGGCTTGTCCAAACAACTGGGGTCAAAACTCCTCACTCGAAAGACCAAAGTCATGCTCATTCTGCCAGTCTTGCTGTATGGAGCCGAAAGCTGGACAATAAGCAGAACAGCGGAGCTGATTTTGGGTTCTTTCGAAAGAAAAATTCTCCGCCGGATAGTTGGTCCTGTCTGTGAGCAAGGTGAATGGAGAAGAAGACACAACCGCGAACTCTACGAGCTGTACAAAGATGTGGATGTAGTCCGGAAGGCAAGGATCCGTCGACTACACTGGCTCGGCCACATCGAGCGCATGGACATCAACGCTCCAGCTAAAAGGGTCTTCGACTCCGAGCCTCCCGGTTCGAGAAGAAGAGCAAGACCGAACCTCCGGTATAAAGACCAAGTAATCGCTTGATAACTGGAAGCAGCGTGCCCGGGACCGTCAAGGATGGAAGGCAGCTATAGCTCAGGCTCAGATCCTCCATGGATCGCTGGCCTGATAAGTAAGTAAGTAAGTATTGCGAAATGGTACCAAGGAGAATTTCATTGTTGATAAGACATCGAATACAAGTGTTCCGACTCATATGATTGAAGATTGAATGCACCCAACAACAGAGAACAATGAAACTGAACTTGTAGGTAAACCAGGTCGCAACGAGCACCCTCGCCATCCCGCTTCTTTCATTGTAATCGCTTTGAGTTTTAGTTTCATGCAATTTCTAAAACCCCGACGACTTCATGCAAATTATTGACTTACACCCCAATTACCTGAGCTCTTTATGACATCCGCTGATACATCCAACACAGAATTTCGTTAAAAAGTACCCGATACTTTGACAAACACGTTATTCTCATGCAACACTTAGATATTACTCATTCAAGTTATATATTCGAGATAAACAAAACAAAAAATGTAAATGGGTTAGGGCAGGCATGGCATGAAATGCATTTGATTGGTTAGTAATGAAAGCAATTGCTCAATATCGTTCGGAACATCCTTACCGGTCCTTGCTGGGTATGGCCCAGTGATGATCCAATAGACTCTTCCGTCTCTCCTCGAGCGTAGTACGTTTCTCAGACATTAATAGATTTTTCTTATCTTCAGCATCATCAATTTCAGTTTCTGACTTTGATTCAGTCTTTGACGTTTCTTTGGCTTCATCATCTTCCTCAACCTTTTCTTCCTTCTAAAATAATGACATCAGAAATGACCCATCAGGATACTGCCTTTAGATATTAATAGTAATTGAAAACAACTACTCACCTCAATGGGAGTAACACGATCGCGATCGAATGCTTTGGGGAAAGCATCACCATCACGACCTGAACCGGAGCAAAGCGATTCCTGATCATCGCATGTTTCAATCGATCCTGCACCTGAAACAAGACATTTGTATCTCGCTGAAAAAAACAATTGCAAACAGATTACCTTCTAAGTTACTGGACGATGTTGGTTGTTGCTGATCCAACACTGACTTCGGATAATAGATTTCGGCTTTCTCTGTAGTATTCGATTCGCCACCGGCTACGCGCATGTGAGCGATGTCGTGGAATATGGCAGCGTTAACAACCAACTCCATAGGAGCAATAACACCGTAGCTTTCTGGGCCATGTTCGATAACGAGAGTATCGGATACATTTGGATCGAACATGACAGCATTCGGGGTGACCAGTAAGACACCACCAACTACACCTTGTCCATCGGTTATGTGTCGTACGTTGATTTTTAGGAAACGTTGAGTGATTACTGGATCGTCGACAGTTGCTTCGGTGCCATTTTTCGGTGAGATACGTTCGATGTGTCCCGGTTTGGGCGATCCTGGTCGAAGACCATCGAGAATTTCTATAACGAAATGAAGTAAAATTGGACTTGATTCGATGTGATCATTGAGAGAAAAATACATGAATTTGGTCTTGGAGAACCTTTTTTCAAGTTATTAATTGATGGACAAGTTCAATGGTTAGTTGGGATACTTGCTATTGGATTAAACCAACTCGATTAGTTGCAAAGTTAAGGTCAACTGTGTGGAATACCAATTAAAAATCGAACAAGCAACTTGGAAGACTCTGAGTTCCTTGAGGTCGGGGTAATTACTTGGTTCCAGGCCACATGCGCTGAGTGTGATTAGGTTAGGTTAGGTATATGGGTGCCCTATTGACGTAAAGTCAAGGCTCACGTAGTCTACGTTGAGTCCATTGTGCCCGCCTGTTTTGTTTAACCCGTTGATACCTATGCATTTACCGTCGAGCTGAACCAGCCAGACGAGGATAAAAATCCCAGTTTTCTGTTCAGCCCGATTTTACCTAACTCTTCTAGTCCCGAAAGGAAGTATCTTCCCAGGAAGATATTCCTTTTTTGGGCTAGCGCCGGGCATTCGCACAGCAGGTGACGAACGGACTCAATTTCCTCTTCGTCCCTGCAGCTTCTGCAGAAGTCATTGTAGGGCTGGCCTAGTCGAGCTGCATGATAGGATAGCATGCAGTGCCCGGTGAGGGCACCGACTGCCAGTCGAATGTTGCCACGATTGAACCTCAGCAGATTTTCCGTTCTTTTCTTATCATAGACGGGCCAAGTCGATTTCGCCGTTGCGCATGTATCTAAGCGACACCATCGCTTATTGGCTTTCACTAATAGCTCCATCTGTATCTCCCTGTAGAGCGCACTGAGTGGTGCTTTGGCCTCACCCGAGATCTGCGCAATGTTAGCACCTGATCCCACCCTAGCCACTCGTCCGCCCTATCGTTTCCGGAGATATTCATATGACCAGGCACCCAGCAAAGGGTCACCTCATTTACATTGGATATCTCTTCTAACTTCTCCTTGCAGAGTTTGACGAGTTTGGATCTTATCCATGCTGCCTGTAGAGCCTTAATGGCTGCCTGGCTGTCAACATAGATGCTGATCCTTTTTCCTGTAATATTCTCTTTGCTGATCAGGTCCGCCGCCTGCTTGATAGCGAAGACCTCAGCTTGGAAGACACTGCATCCACATCGAGCCTGTAGGAGCGATGCATATCCCGAGACTCAAAGTAGACTCCGGCACCTGTGCCAACATCCATTTTGGATCTGTCGGTGTAGAGTGCCAGTTCACTTTCCGTGCGTACCAAATCACCGGTCCATTCCTCCCTGGAGGGAACTCTAATAGAGAATCTCCTCTCCCAGGAAGGAAGTCGGGTGACATAGTCCGTTACGGTTCTGAATATCGAGACGGCCCATCGATCCAAGACTGATGTATGTCCGTAAGGACTCTTTTTCCAGAGACCGGATCCCTGTAGTCTTAGCGCAGTTCTGATTGCGACGCTCTCGCAGTATATGTCCAGGGGTGGGAGGTTCAGCATAACTTCAAGGGCCGCCGTTGGTGTGGACTTCATAGATCCCGTCACCGCCAGACAGCCTGCCCTTTGAACTTTTGACACACTCTGAAGATGACACTTTTTCTCAAGCGCCTTCCACCAGACAACCGAGCCATAGACTAGGATAGGTCTTACTACCGCAGTGTACAACCAATGTTCTAACCTCGGTTTGAGGTCCCATGTCTTTCCAAAGGCTACCTTGCACGAATATAGTGCCACATAGGCCTTTGCTCAATATTTTCTCTCCAACTAAGCTTGAAGTCCAGGATTATGCCAAGATATTTGGCAGATTTTATAGGGATGAGATCTATACCATTCATACGGGGGTAGGTGTATCTTGGTACAGGTCTTTTCCTTGTAAAGAGTACTACCTCTGTTTTCGCCGGATTTACTCCCAGACCTCGCCCCATGACCCAGCTATCCATTAACATGAGTGCATAGCTTAGTCTATCGCTGAGGACCTGCGGAAATTTTCCAGAGATTAAAATGGCAATGTCATCGCCGTAGGCCGTGGCATTAAAACCTTCGGTCTTTAGAATCTTGACCATTCCGTCGAACACAAGGAGCCATAGGAGGGGTGACAGAACGCCACCTTGTGGTGTACCTTTATTTACCCTCACCCTTCCACATGCTCTCCCTATCATCGAATTTACTATACGAGTACCCAGCATTTGCCCAATCCAACTGCATACACCCGGGTTTATTTGGGTCATATTAAGGCTGGACACTATTGCCTCGGTACTAACGTTATTAAAGGCACCCTCAATGTCAAGGAAGGCACCTAGAGTGAATTCCTTAATACTGAGTGATTCTTCTATCGTAGAGACTACCCTATGCAGCGCAGTTTCCACCGATTTTCCCCTTATGTACGCGTTGTGTGATTGTGACAGATAACCGTCCCCAATCTCTTCCCTTACGTACAAATCTATTGTTCGTTCCAGCGTTTTCATCAGGAAACGCGGGCGCTACAGTTCGGTGTGAACCTGGTCCTCAACCAACATGCCTCTCCACCTAGAACGATCTTTCACTAGTCTTGTCCAGTGCCGCACGCCCAGTTGGTTGAGGTCCCTTTCCACCTGTGCGCCGTCCTCTATTTCTTCGTCGCTCGGCGTTGGATTCAAAGACTCTACGGGCTGGAGCCATGGTGTCCATTCGCTCGACATGGGCTAGCTATCTTAGGCGTTGGATCCGTAGACGCCTGACTAGACTCATGTCGCTGTACAACCCGTACAATTCGTGATTGAATCTTCTCCTGCGATCTTCATCTTTAAAAAAATGGGTCATTCTGCCTGACGGCGGTATGTTGGCTGTCATCTCCGGTATAAAGACCAAGTAATCGCGGATGTAAGACATCTTGGTCTTGATAACTGGAAGCAGCGTGCCCGGGACCGTCAAGGATGGAACTTGAAAGAAATGTATGTATGTATGTATGTTGGCGTTACAGTCCATGAAGAACCTGAGCCGAGCTTCTCTCAATCACCCATGTTGTGTGTGATTTCATTTTCCCATAGGTGAAAGGGACCTACAGTTTTTGCCGGTTCCGAACGGCGAATTTCGAGAAGCTTTTCATGACAATTTTACTACAGGGGGTTTTGTCAGAACCCCGCTGAGGAGAAACACCGTGAAAAACACGTTCGATGAAAGAAATACCAAAATCTATAAATTACCATCGTGGAAGTCTGCAGCCATTTTAGTACTGCACGAGCTGGTTATGAGCTCAGAGAGAGTGCGCAACAAGTTGCAAGTATAGATGGAACAATCACAAGACAATATCCCGATTCCGATTGATTGTGCTCAGGACGACTCATTATTTTCGGATTTTTGACAAAAGACCCCACCGAAAATGCAGACCTAGAATGTATTCAAGTCATGCGAAACCACCTGACTCTGAGCCAATTCTGGCAGGTTCATCAAAGATCTCATTTCCCGCGCTTAGATAAAATCAGATTGCCAATTTCGGGCTTGTTACAAAGGTCAGGCACATATGATCCTTCTTAGTAAGCTTACACCTCTTCTTAAAAAACAGATGCCTATGTTGTTCCGCTCCACGAATAAGAAATAAGAAAAAATGCGCAACACTTACTTGCTTAGCTTACTTACTAAGGTGGCCCTAGTGTGCGGGTCGGACCTGGGCCAATAAACCCTTCCAGCGTCGCATGCGCAGTTGGTAGTGGTCCCTTTCCATCTCATAAGCGGCCATTCTCTGTAACGTCGATTCTCGTGGTTGGAGTCGATGACTCTTGGGGCCGGAGCTGTGATGTCCATTTGCTCTACATGGCCTGGCCATCTTAGACGCTGAATCCGAAAGAAGACATTATCGCCTACGCTGATGATGTTGCTATTGCCATCTCAGGCAAATACCTGCCTGCACTGAATGACCGTATGACCGGTATTCTCTACATAGTGCAGGTGGGCCCAAAATAATGGACTCGGGATAAAGCCCCAGAAAACAGAACTTGTATTCTTCATTAGAAAGCACAAGATCCCGGACACGTATCCAATCACTCTACTCGGTACCAAGCTAACCTGTTCTTCTAGTGCCAAATATCTTGGCGTCATACTAGACAGGAAATTGGCCTGGAAAGAAAATATTATCGAACGAACAAGGAAGGCAACCATAGCTCTCTTTACTGGCAAGAGAGCCCTAGGGAAAAACGAGGTTTCAGCCCCAAAATAACCTTATGGTTGTCCATCACAGTCATTAAACCTATTCTATTGTGCGGTGTTTTAGTCTGGTGGACTGCTCTTGACAAAACAACATACTAAGTTAGGCCCTAAAACTACCAGACTATTGCAAGTGTCTTCCAGGCGGAACAGCTAGCAATAAGGGAAGTCCTGTCTTGGCTAAGATGGAGCGTGATATCTACCACAGATATTCGAATCTTACCTGACAGCCAAGCTGCCCTAAAATCGCTGGAGTCTTATGGATACACATCGAAGGCGAGCCTCGACTGCCGCCTATCTCTTTATAAGATGGCTGAACAGTTTAAAAGACACCTCTCATGGGTACCAGGACACAGCGACATTTCAGAAAATGAAAGAGCTTACATGCTAGCAAGAAAAGGAACACGAGTCAACGAACAAACATGGCATACGCTGGTACACCACTACTTCTTCTTCTTCTTAATGGGCGCTACAGATCGGGGTGAACCTGGGCCTCAACCAACATGCCCCTCCAACTAGCACGATCTTTTGCTAGCCTTTTTCATTGCCGCACACCCAGTTGGCTGAGGTCCTCTTCCACCTGTGTAGTGCGCCTTCTTAAGGCGGCCGTCCTCTGCTTCTTCGTCGCTCGGGGTTGGATTCAAAGACTCTCCGGGCTGGAGCTGTGGTGTCCATTCGCTCTACATGGCCCAGCCATCTTAGGCGTTGAATCCGTAGACGCCTGACTAGGCTCATGTCGCTGTACAGCCCGTAAAGTTCGTGGTTGAATCTTCTCCTCCATCCCCCGTCTGCGTTTATAGGCCCAAAAATCGCGGGCAAAGTCTTTCTCTCGAACCGACCAAGGGCCTCCTCATCCGCTTTTGATAGTGTCCATGCTTCTGCGCCGTACAACAGGACCGGGATGATAAGGGTCTTATATAGAGTCAACTTTGTCGTTCGGGAGAGGGCTCTATTACTCAGTTGCCTCCTGAGCCCAAAGAAACAGCGATTGGCAAGAGTGATTCTGCGTTTGATTTCGGAACTGATGTCGTTGTTCCAGGTCACTGCGAAGCCAAGGTAGACGAAGTCCTTAACTACCTCGAACTTATATCTGTTCGAGCGTTCTATAGCTCGTCTCTAATTACGCTGTCGAATGCGGCTTTGAAGTCGACAAATAGGTGGTGAGTGTCGACTTGGAATTCATTGGTTTTTTCCAGGATCTGCCGTAGTGTGAAGATTTGGTCGATGGTGGACTTCTCTGGCCTGAATCCGCACTGATAAGGACCTATCAGCTTATTTACAAAAGCCTTCAGACGTTCACACAAACGGCAGAGAAGATTTTGTAGGCGTTGTTTAGGAGACTTATTCCTCTATAGCTGGTACACCACTAGCAGCCAATAAAATAGAGCCGAATCAAACCATGGCTGGGATGAACCTGAGATGGACCCAAGGGCATACCTGCCTAACCAACAGGCAAATCTGGCCACGAGTTGACCGACATCGCTGGTGCCATTACTGATCATTGTCTTATTGGCAGTCATGCGTAAAGACTAGGGCAAGTTTCGAATGACTTCTGCAGGAGCTGTCATGACAAAGGGGAGGTTGAGGCTATTCAACATCTGCTCTGTGTCTGTCCGGCCCTATTTTCATAGTAGGAAACGATACCTAGGATCGTTACGTTCAACGGATAGTTGAACGATAGTTGATAGTTCAAGTAACACAAAGGGCCTATCTAACCTACGTGTGTACTTTTTCTCATGGAGGCTACGAATTACCTACCTACCTATCTACTACAAGGGTTTTGCCAGTACCCCACGAAATAAACATTTGATGGCGTTTGTGAACTCGCTCATCGTGCGTCAGAGTCAAAAACACTAACCACTGCACCACGTCACCCGCGCCTGGCATATCCCGGCGTTAATAGACACGTTTATCTCAGTTTTCGGATATCACCCGATAATCTTTGGGTTAATAAAGAACTTAATGCTCTCAACAGGAACTAGCAACAATAGATTACTTGATATCTTATCGTCCACTAAATTAAGTCGATAGCCTTCGATTAAGTAAACGAAGGACGATTGAAAATGATTGTCCATGGAAGGGCCACGCCATTAGCCACTGAATAATTACATCATGACATTAAACGAGGTAGTCACTTGTAAATTGCAGCAAAGAAACTCGTTTCAACTCATCTCGAAAACCAATCGAACTTGTTCAAAGCATTAAAGTCACGAGCAAGTTCAACGTATGTACATATGTCGCTCTAAGGTACCATCTCATCTGTAGCGAATGAAACAAAAAGCAAACAAAGCAGGCAAATGCGTTAAAGTTCTTTCTGTTTTCCAAGGAGATAAGCGAAAAATCCGAAAAACCAATAGCATACGGTAACGAAAACCTATTTACACTTTATCTTATCAATATGCGATGCGGTCGAGATAACTAGCAAACTGCCACCGGCTACCTCGACATACATACATGCTATGTAGATACGCACGCGTCCGTAAAGGTTTTTGCTTCTTTTTGCGCTTCAAGGTTGAATCTATCTTCGCATAATTCGGGGGACCATGGAAGCCGGGCGTATTACATGTTCACATCAGCCGTTTATGGGTTCGGCACGATTAGCGCAATAGTCCCCCGTCTTTCTGCTCGCTATTCAGACCTTTAGCGCTTACTACGCGGGTTTTATCGCCGTATAATTAGCTATTATCAGCGTTTTTTTCACTCCAGCTGGTTTCATGTTACTGTCACGAAGGTGTTCGACTAATTTGCAAGACTATCCCTGTGCCAATATGTACTCTGTTATATTTAGGCCACTGGTTGAGGCCGCTCATACCACTTCATCATGGCAATTAATAAAGAGATCACGAGCTCTGTTGACACCCCCCCAAATCACACAAGAAACCCGAATCTAATCACGATGACCTTGTTTACGTTCTGCTAGAATACTCATAATAAATCAAAACAGCAACTCGAATCGGCTAGATCAGCCCGAAGAAACGCGAGCTGACAGCTGCGACAGGAACCGAGTCTGTTGCAAAAGGTCGAACTAGACGCACGGCAATCACTTGGGAGCACTTTGTTTTACAAAAACTAGTAAAAATCACCAAATGAAACAATAAAACGTAAATTGATTACCTCCATCTCGCCAGAAGACGGCTGTGTGCATGTTGGATTCTTGTGGGTCCGAGTTTATACTTGCTCTATGCCGGAATGCAACTTATTTATCGCTTAAATGCGGAGGAAATCAATGTATTCCCATTTAATTTAAATGATAAAACGTTCGTTGACTGTTTTCTTTATTGCTTTTTAACGAAGTCGTATTTTCGTTTTTGCAAAAAATCACCTTTCAAATCGGAATCCTGCACAATTAGACGTTTGATAAATGCCAACTACTTTGACAGCAAGTGGTTTTTCGCACATTCCGGGTGATACTACTCACACGGGGACCGGGTGGCGTGAGTGTGTATGAAAGAGAGCGATGTATGTGAATTGGTTGGAATGACAACAACTGGAAGCTGGAAATG
Source organism: Eumerus sabulonum (assembly GCA_951905685.1). NCBI lineage: Eukaryota > Metazoa > Arthropoda > Insecta > Diptera > Syrphidae > Eumerus > Eumerus sabulonum. The sequence goes on from OX645060.1 coordinate 18,600,738, forward strand.
TGTGGAAATGTTGACATGAGCTTTTGGTGACTTACACAGGGTTGGTATGAGGTGGAGGTGGACAATTTACTTATTTGCAATAAAGTGGATTTAGATTTAGGCGATTGCAATAGTTCGTAAAGCGAAAGAACTGCATGTTGTAATTGCCTGACAGATATGTATGTTACATGACACGGGCGATTTATCAAATTCAGTTTTTGGCCTTAGGGCGTTATGTCTTAACTGATATCGTTGATAACGAAAAGGTGGCCGCCGGTATTTAAGATATTTAAAGAAATCACATTTAAGATAAGATTTAGAGTGGAGTTGGCACCTGATTGTGGAGGATTTTCGTAAGCAAAATGATGAAAGAGGAGTGTCCGCAGCGGTCTGGTAGGAACCGGTTATGCAGGGCTGATTGGAAACCTCAAAAAGTTTAGTTTTATCATTTTTTTGCGATCGCTCGGTCACAATCGTGACTGAGCATAATCTGAACGAATGACATGCACTAGCGAAGTATTTCTTGACACCAGAGTGTCTCGTATTATTCGATGCTTGATGGTGTAACAGTCTCGGAAGCACAGAAGCAAAGGTTCAGGCAAACGATAGGAGCATTTCGAGAAAAAACGTTATCTGACAACTAAGTGATCACGTAAGGCGTAACGTATATATATGAAACAGAGTTGCTGGCATTGCTTCATTCATTTCTTACATCGCGAAACAAAGAAACGGAGATAAGGAAATGTCAAAAAGATGCACGGAGTAGCCTAACCGTGCATCACTGTGCCAGTATATTTCTATTTCACTGACCATCTCTTTCGCACTCATGTGAGTCTTGGCTACTGTTGCACGGTGTACTACCCGACTATGGAGCGTTCACATTGACGATTGGTCGTTCAAACACAAGTCATCAAGCATTTCGCACAGACAAATCGTGCAGTGTGAAACCCCCTTATGTATAATAACGGTATATTACAAAAGTCGGTTATCGCACGGCGCGTGTTTAGTATTGAAATAAGTGCGAAAGAGAAACAGAAATACACTAGCACAGTAACGGGCGCGTAGGCTACTCCGTGCGTCTTTTTGACATTTCCTTATCTCGATGTTGCTTCACTGGTGTTTCTGATTTGAAAGTGTTCCTTTGGATTCCATTCTAACTTTTCAAACTTCAGCACAGGCTAACGACAATGAAATGTAAAACGAAATTTACAAAAAAAAGAGAAACAAAAAACGCGAAATGAAGACATGCGCAAAAGGAAATCACCGAGGCCTGCACGTCAAAAAGACGCGTGGTGTAATACCCGACAAAGCAACAACCAACCCATCCGGTGATCGCCAGGCAGACGTACGAAGAATTTCCATTTCTTTATTATCGGCCCATTCGTCCGCAGTAGCAACATCCAATTTAGCTGAATTACTAAAATGGCGGGAAAAAATGTTCATTTTTGAATTGGATTTCGAGAAAAAAAATGTATTTCATCTCAAAATCACTAACTTGTCGAACGAACCTCGTAGATTGTTGAATCAGATTGTCAACCCCTGTGCCAAATAAGTGTACATTAGCACGTGAGCTTACTGTATGAGTGTCATTTTTGACATATTTAATGCATGTCAAAACCATAGATAAATGGACAAGATGGAAAATCTTTGTACGTCTGCCCTGTGATCCCTGCAGGGGTTAGTTGTTGCTTTTGTAACATAAAGCGGCCCCTAGACTCTTAATAATATTGTGCGATATTTGATATTGCACAATATTATTGTTCGTCTGTAGATAATATTGCAAGATTGTGCGATTTATTGCGGAAAATCAAACCGCTTTTGACTTTTATTACAAATATGAGCGGTCAACTAAATTATTGGACAAAAATATTGAATCGTCTGGGGCAGCAAGCCAATAAAATTGTGCAATATTTTGCACAATAATATTGAACGTCTAGGGGCCGCTTTAAAAACGACGCTTTTGACTTAGAGTCAAGACGTCGGAACAAGGCAGAATGACATAGTCAAGGCGCCGTCAAACCGTAACGCGTTTGTAGGGGCTAGTTGTCAAAATGCCTGTCAAAAGCCATCAGATTGCCATTTTGTTCATTTATCTATGGTCAAAACATTTTGTGAACAATAGAGCTCCTTGAGAGCATGCCGCTCCCGATAAAGAAACGATTTATCCACTCGCATGTTCCAAGGTGCACATGTTGTAAGAATAAGTTAACGTTAGCCAATTATAAGATTACACCCAAGCCTGGCGGTAGCAGAAGGGAAAGCTCTTACGAGTCAGCTCGTAAGCTCTCCGATATTCATCTTAACAAATAACAATTTATCATTAACTCATTTTCTATTGCTTCGCAAGACCAGAATTTCCCGGAAAATTCAAGCCAAGATTACGTATTGTATGTATGTACATAGCTGCTCGGTTCTATTTCACATAGCCGGCTAAGCACACTTCAAGTTTACATGCAAACATAGTTCCGCCAAACAAAAAACAAGTTCGACTCGCGAGTCTCTCACTGATTACATTAGACTCCGTGTAATTAGACTCAAAAAACAAAGAAACACAACAAACTTACCCTTCTCCTCGGTGGTAGTGGCTTCCTCTGTCGATAATTTCCTCTCCACTGGGCTCGATTTGCCCGATGTGCTCGATGCCTTATCATCACCCGCTCCGGATCCAGTCGACGCATCATCTTTGGCCGATTTATCCGGCACCAGCAACTGCTGTCCGGGATATATGAATGAGCTGTTCAAGCGATTCAAATGTGTGAGCTCAGACGGCGTAGTATCAAAGCGTGCTGCGACCGAAGTCAATGTGTCGCGATTGCCCACCGTGTATGATATTGTCGGTATGGTCGGCAACGATGATTTTTTCCGTTCATCTGAAAGTAGAAAGAATTTAATTCAGTTTACTAGTTAAACTGTAAATTCAGAGGAGGCAATAGTAAAGAAAACACCTTTGGCGAGTTCGGCGACCGGCTTCGCGGTCTGTTCGAACCGCACATAGTCTTCGAACGCGACACTTAGTTCCTCGTCGTTATACAAATCCGGCTTATAGGCAAACACAAGAAATTCACAACTCTCTAAATGACGATAGATGACAATGTTCTCCATCTTACCACACGCGACACAATTAATCCACAGATCACGACTAATCTCGCCATTTAGGGCGCGCACTTTGGAACCGAAACGAATCACGGTCGAGCAATGCAACAGAAATCGAATACCACAGCTGACACCCGCGAAATGTCATCGTAAACAAAAATGAAAACAAACTCTAGCAGCAAGTGATGTTTGCGGACGTTTGAATGCGGAGCAAAACCGATGACAATGCCTGCTTCGATCCTGGAGGAATTAGCAACGTTTGCTTATGCGCGACCACTTGCCAGAGTTGATACTGCGAAGATTGGCGAATCACAGCAGCTGAATCGTTTGTAAATAAATAAAAAGTCACTCATAGCAGGAACGGGGTGACGCGCATCACGCTGGCAAGTGAAAAGCTATTTTCAGAATGAAGCCGTCCGATACACTTCGACATGAAGTGTATCGATAAAAAGCGCAGAAAAACGATTTGATTACATCAACATCCATGATAACGATAACGAGTTGCGGCAATCGCGGTGCGTTTAAGTGTAGTGACTGCCACATGGCCACATGCGTAGACGAGTGCAAGAGACAGGGAAGTGTTCAAGAAACATGTGCTCTCAGTGCGGGACGACAGTGCGAGCGGTATGATTCATGGAATCGAGTTCGCGAGCGACTGGTAATAACTTCGACAAGTGCCAAATTTAGGAGGCAACAAACCTCTCTTAAACTGACATAGTAATACATGTCAGCTGGTCGCTGCTGTGTGCTGTGCGGTGTGGATTGTGGTTGATCGAGTTAATGACGTATCGCAACTGAGAGACAGGTATGTTGACGTCTATCGTTCGACATGCTATGTCCAGTCCATATGTGTCGATTATATAAAAATAGATCTCGTACTAATCTTACTAATGAGCCTTGAATCGTTAACCTTATACTCACTGACAAGCAGATAAAAGTATTAGACGTGCTTTTAATGAATGGGTTTCCTGCCAATATGCGAGTAGATAAAGGTGCTTTCGTGGAATATGTAACATGGTTTCGTTCGATTCCGAACCACACTGGTATGTGATAAGATAAAGGAAAATCAAGGGTTTGCCTAGTGAGGTGCAGGAAAGTAAACGTCTATTTGACAGCGGCTACTTGTTTGCTTTCTTTCATTTTTATGTACCGGACAGCTGAATTCTTTTTTAGGGTTCAGTACCCAAAGGTAAAACGGAACCCTATTACTAAGACTAAGACTTGTACTCCAGGCATTGCAGGAGGGTAAAGTTGTTGATTGCTCTCAACCTGGCGAGATGCCAGCAACGATCCCTGTTTAAATGCCCGGGTCAAGTTGACATACGGCCTCCTCGCGGCGCCCTCTGGATATCCTCTTCAACAACCGTTGGGAGGTGAACAAACGTATGCAGCGAAAAAACCCCGACCAGAATGGCGGTTGTGCGGCGGGCTAACAATCCGCCTACGTAAAAAAAACCTAAAGTTATGAATGAGCAAGATGCCTCGGATACACGGACGGATACTCAACGACGACAACGCACGAAAAAGGAACACGATTTGCGAGTATGCTCCTGGAATGTCAGAACCCTGTACACACCCGGAGCTGCCCTGTACACACCCGGAGCTGCTCATAAACTAGAAGGAATCCTCACGCAGTACAAGGCGGATATTACTGCGGTCCAGGAAATACGCTGGATAGGAAACGGTATGATTAGGAAGAAAAATTGCGACATTTATTACAACTGTCACAAAAGGTTGCACTTACTGGGATGCGGATTTGTCGTGGGAAAGCGGTTAAGGTCGAAGGTCATCGACTTTAAACCTATAAGTGATCGCCTGGCTGTGATCCGCATCAGAGGCAGATTTTATAACATCAGCCTTATATGTGCACACGCCCCTACCGACGAGGCTGAAGACCCTATCAAAGAGGACTTCTATGACCTCCGGGACAACGCCTTCGGAGCTTGTCCGGAGTACGATGTTAAAATGGTGTTCGGGGACTTAAACGCCAAAATCGGTTAGGAGAACACCCTTGGCGGAGTGATCGGAAAGCACAGACTCCACGATACAACAACAGATAACGGCTTCCGACTCGCTGACTTTGCGACAGCTCGTAATGCGGTGATAAGTAGCACAAGATTCCCTCGCAAGCGAATTCACACAGCAACCTGGCGATCTCCGGACGGTCGAACCGCCAACCAAATCGACCATGTGCTCATTGACGCAAGCCACTCGTCAAACATCCTGGATGTGCGAACATTCAGAGGGGCAAATGTCGACTCTGACCACTTCCTCGTAGCAGCAAGATTCAGAGCTCGACTGTCCAATGTCAGAAAGCTGCACCAGCCCATCAGGAGGAGATTCGACATTGGGCGCCTGAGCACACCGGAGGTTGCCAGAGACTACAGGGAGCAGCTGAGCGAAAGACTCAACGGTATGTCTGCGTCGAGCACAAATGTCAATAATATGTGGCTGCATTGCCGCTCAGCCATTTAGGAAGTAGCCGAAACCACCTTAGGGTACCTACCACCCCCGATAAGAAACTCGTGGTATGATGGCGAGTGTGAGCAGAAAAAGGCAGCAACCGACGAGGCGTACCAAAAGGCGCAGGGGAAAACTAGTGCAGCGCAAGAAGAGTACCGAGCCACAAGAAATGAGGAGAAAGAACTGCTGCGATATCCCAGCTCGAGGAGTCTAGGGATAAGCATAAAACACGATCCTTTTACAAGGCCTGCCATCAGAGCTCTTCAAGGCTGGCGGCGATGTTCTAGTAGGGAGCATGCACCAGATCATCTGCAGAATTTGGGAAGACGAAAGCATGCCCGACGACTGGAATACCAGCTCTATTTGCCCCATCCACAAAAAAAGGCGATCCTACCTCTTGCAAGAAGTATAGAGGTATATCCCTGCTCAATGTCGCATACAAGATCCTGTCCAGCGTATCATGTGAACGTCTAAAGCCATTTTGCACCGCACTAGTCGGCAGCTACCAGTGCGGCTTCCGGCCCGGCAAATCGACTATAGACCAAATTTTCACACTTCGACAAATCCTGGAAAAGACCAACGAGTATCGAATCGATACACACCATAGATTTCAAAGCCGCATACGACAGCATTCATCGTGAAGGAGTGTTTGGTGCGATGGCCGAATTCGGGATCCCGGGAAAACTGATCCAGTTGTGTCGCGCCACGCTAATAAAAACGCGATGCACCGTGCAACTAGGTTTTCGGCATGCACCGGATTTCGGCAAGGAGATGCGCTGTCATGTGACTTCTTCAACCTGGTGCTGGAGCAGATAGTGCGACGGGCAGACGTCAACAGGGAAGGCAACATCTTTTATAAGTCCATCCAGCTGCTAGGATACGCGGATGATATCGACATCATCGCGTGTTCTCGCCGTGACGTTGTGGAAGCATTCACGGCGATTGAAGAACAGGCGAAACGAGTTGGTCTTAAGGCCAATGAGGACAAGACGAAGTACATGCTGTCAAGCAAAAACCAATCCGTCGCTCATCACCTGGGACAAAATATAACAATTGACAGCTACAATTTCGAAGTAGTTAAGGAGTTTGTCTACCTCGGGGCAAACGTAAATTCCACAAATGACACCACAGTGGAGATCTATAGAATAGAATAGAATCGCCTTTGGCAACCGCTGCTACTTCGGCTTGTCCAAACAACTGGGGTCAAAACTCCTTACTCGAAAGACCAAAGTCATGCTTTACAAAACGCTCATTCTGCCAGTCTTGCTGTACGGAGCCGAAAGCTGGACGATAAGCAGGACAGCGGAGCTATTTTTTGGGTTCTTTCGAAAGAAAACTTCTGCGCCGGATATTTGGTCCTGTCTGTGAGGAGGGTGAATGGAGAAGAAGACACAACCGCGAACTCTACGAGCTGTACCAAGATGTGGATGTAGTCCGGAAGGCAAGGATCCGTCGACTACACTGGTTCGATACATCGAGCGCATGGACATCAACGCTCCAGCTAAGAGGGTCTTTGACTCCGAGCCTACTGGTTCGAGAAGAAGAGGAAGACCGAACCTCCAGTATAAAGACCAAGTAATCGCGGATGTAAGACATCTTGGTCTTGACAACTGGAAGCAGCGTGGCCGGGACCGTCAAGGATGGAAGGCAGCTATAGCTCAGGCTCAGATCCTCCATGGATCGCAGGCCTGATAAGTAAGTAAGTAAGTAAGTAAGTACTCCAGGCAGACACCTTACATTACTGTATTTCCCCCGTTTTCCGGAGAAAAATGAGTAGAAGCTTCAGTGATGTAGAGCTAAGAGATTCGGCACACACCACGTCGGCCCCAAGGGTGCGCCACCGTACGCGAGCAAAGGCGGGACAGTCACAGAGAAAATGCTCTGCAGTGTCATCCTCCTCGCAACATGCATCACAAATAGGCGTCTCACTTATGCCAAGCACGCAGAGATCCTTAGCAAAAGTGTAATGGCCCGCAATAACTCCCACAAGTCTTCTGCAGTCGATTCTCCTTAAAGACAGGAGGAATGCTGCGGATTTCTTGTAGACATCAGCGCATACGCGTTTTGTCATTCTGCATCCTGGACAATTCCTCCATCTACGGTTGTATGTATAAAACACAAAGTCGTTAATGTGGTAATTAACCGTGGGCACAGGTAGACCTAGAGCGGGTTCAGGTCCTGAGAAGCTCTCCTCTGAACCCATTCTGGCGAGTTCATCGGTGGTCTCATTTCCTGGGATTCCAGAGTGGCCTGTAACCCATACAAGCCTTCATGAATGTCGACTCTGTTCAAGAAGGGCTTGAGTTTAAGCACTAATTTGGAGCTAGTTAAGGGGTTACACACAGTTTTGAGTACAGCTTGGCTGTCACTGCAGACGCATATGCTTTTCCCCCTCCACCTGTGCTTCACAACATAGTGCATGGCCATTAGGATTGCGTATATTTCTGATTGGAAGACAGACGCATATTTTCCGAGAAGTGCAGTCGGATGTTTTCGCGCTCTAAGAAGACTCCAACACCGAAACCCCGCCCAGATCTGGAGACATCCGTGAAAATGCGAAGACCGTTTTCTGTGAAATTACGGCGCAGTAGGATAACGGGCGTCAGTGCGTCAGAAGGCATGCCCGTGAGACAGGGGTCGCAGGACAATTCTTGCGCAAGCACACTGCGAGTTGTACCAAAAGCCATTTCTCTTCAGACGAGGCAAAAAGGTCAAAAAGAACAGCTGAATGCTTCCTTTTATTCCCATGGGTCGTTTTGAAGATCGTATCAAAGCCATTCAAGAGCCTTAGAAAAATGGTTAAAACTAAGACCGGATTTCGCACTTTTTGAATATTTTGGTTGCCATAACCACTAAAATGAAACAACCATAGGTTGTTCTGTGGGAGATGTTTCCAGTGTCGCACGCCCAGTTTGCTGAGGTTCCTTTCCACCTGTGTACGCCAGCTTAGATGCGGCGGTCCTCTGCAACGTCGTCCCCCAGAGTTGGAGTCGAAGGCTCTCCTGGCCGGAGCTGTGTTGTCATTCGCTCTACATGGCCTAGCCGTATTAGACGTTGGATTGTACTAGGCCGATGTCACTGTACAGCCTGTACAGTTCTTGGTTGAATCTTCTCCCCACTCTCCGTCAAAAGAAACGTCATCGACGGTTGTAGGTAGCATGTTCCTCTCGAAACGACCAGTGGGATCCTCACCCGCCTTCGTAAAAGTCCAAGCCTCTGCGCCATAGAGGAGGACCGGGATGATTAAGGTTTTGTATAGCGCAACCCTGGTTTTTCGAGAGACGGCCCTATTACTCAATTGCCTCTTGAGCCCGAAGAAGCAGACGGTTGGCAAGTTATTCTGCGTTTAATCTCAGCGCTGGTGTCTCTGCCACTTGTTACCAGTGAGTCAAGGTAGACGAAATCCTTGACTACATCAAAGTTATAGCTGCCAATAGTGACGTTTTGGCCAAGACATCGGTGTTGTGTGTCTTTCTTTGACGACAGCATGTATTTGGTTTTGCCATCGTTTACCTTCAGACCCACTTTAGCCGCTTCTGCTTTAATGCTGACAAAGCTTCTCCCAATCACGTCAATGCCATCAGCGTATGCGAGTAATTGTGCAGACTTGAAGTAGATAGTGCCTCTTGTATTGGCCAGGGAATCCCTCACGATCTCTTCAAGTATGATGCTGAAAAAATCATGACAGTGCATCGCCCTGTCTGAATACTTTTTTGACATTGAAGGTCTTGATAAACTTCTACCCCACCTAAATGTAACAGCCAGCATTCTTCATTGTTATTCTGCACAACCTGACGAATTTGACAAGGATGTCGAAACTAGACAAGGCGCTGTATAGCTCGTCTCTATGCACACTGTCGTACGCGTGCCTTGAGATCGACGAAAGGGTGATTGGTGTCGATTTGGTATTCTTGGGTCTTTTTCAAGATCGGCCGCAGTTGGAAAATTTGGGTTATCGTGGATTTTCTTGGTCTGAAGCCACATTGATAGGAACCTATCAAATACAGATGAGCTGTACATGTTGCTAACCAATTTACTCTGGCTGCTTTAAATAGCTCATCAAGCTGGCCGTCTGCGCCAGCAGCTTTACTATACTTTAGTTTTGGTGTCGCTATCTTAATTTCGTCTAAGTCGGGTGGACGGAATTCTCTTTCACCTTAGTCCAGTGTGAATGGTGCGTTCTGTCTGACAGTGGCATCTTGACCATCTTCGCCATTATATAGTCCGCTGAAATAGTCTTTCCATATTCTCAGCATCGACTGTGTCCGAGGTGTCCGTGTCCATCCCTGCGGGCTTCCGCTCTGGCTTTATAACCTTGGCATGTTCGTTTTACTCTTTGGTAAAACTTTCGAACAGCGTTCCTGCGATAGCATCTCTCCATATCATCGATCGCGCGCTTTTCGAGCTTTTTCTTTTTCCTCTGAAGAACGCATCTTTCTCCTTACTTTTCTGCTCGTAGAGCTCACGAGTAGCTCGTGTTCGTCAATTCAAAGTAGTCATGTATGCCTTCTATTTTTCCACATGTACCTGTTTGCACTCGTCATCAAACCAAGGGTTTCTCCTAGGTGGTAGTTGAAAACCTAATACATCGGAAGCAGCGTCCCTGATGGGGCTTTGACAACGTCTCTATTGCTATTCTATGGTTTGTGCAGTTTGCATCGGCCCTTGAGAGAGCTTGAGGGCGACACGATCGGCGAAGGTACAGGCGGTCTGTTGCGAATTCAACTTCCCGACGTCAAATTTTGCTGGTTGTACTCGACTCCGCAGTGTTCGCAATATCCGCATACGTTCCTTTCGATTTGATTAACAGAAAATTGATCAGGAGACCGCAAGGATATTGAGACGTGGGAATCGTGTGCTAGCTTCTGGTAGATTATGCCCCGTCACAAAGGCTTGTGGTTGTATCTGAGTGATGATGATTTTTCACGGTTACGACTTACTAGGCTGTAGTCCAACTAACAGGAAACTCGCCATTTCCCGTCTACAATTTCCAGAGATCTGCAGATGGCACCACGAGGAGGTGGGGACGGGACTTACTAACAGTGTCGCAAAGTGTTAGTCTGCGGTGGCTCTTCTCGCTTTTTAGCATGCCTGTATCTTTCGGATAGATGCTACCCCTACGAGGCCTTTGTAAGTGGTTTGCCATTTAAAGATCAGATCGATGCCCGTAAATCCAGCTTCGGGGAACACTCGAGTATCATAATTTTTTCAATGGAGTCGGATGAGCCTTCAGTGAAATCAGTGAAAACACGTGTGTTTGAATGGGCAAAGCGGCTTACGAAGGGTCGTGAATTAGTAGAAGACGATCCACGCGAAGGAGCTCATGTCGAAAGCCTGCGACCAGACATTGACTGGAGACTTCTACCGCTCTGAAGAGGCTGCAAGCATGTGCTTTCGATCCGAGCTCGCCAAGGAAGGCTGGATCTTGCACAATCCGCCGCACCATTCTTCATTGATGGTGCAAAAAAGCATTTTGAAAAAACCATTTTATCATTTGCATGTGTTGTTGAACGCTATGTCCGACCATGGCGACTCGGCAAAACTCACTTTACTTACTTAGGTGGCACTACAGTCCGTGGTGAACCTGGGCCTCAACCAACAAGCGTCTCCAGCTGGCACAGTCTTTGGCCAGCTGTTTCCAGCGCCGCACGGCCAGTTGGTTAAGGTCCCCTTCCACCTGCGTGCGCCACCGTTGATGCGGCCGTCCTCTGCCGCGCCTTTCTTCCGGGGTGGATTCAAAGACTCTTCGGGTCAGAGCTGTATTTTCCATGCGCTCTACGCTGTATCGTACCAGGCCGATGTCACTGTACAACCCGTACAGTTCTTCGTTATATCTTCTCCTCCATACACCGTTTGAATAGACGGGACCGTAGATAGTGCGCAGAATTTTCCTCTCGAAACGACCATGGGCATCTTCATCCACTTTTGTTAAGGTCCAAGCCTCTGCGCCCTAAAGGAGGACTGGGATGATTAACGTCCTATATAGTGCCACCTTGGTTTTCCGGGAGAGGGCTCAACTTCTCAATTGCCTCCTGAGCCCAAAGAAACAGCGGTTGGCATGTTTTAACATTCTGTTGTGCAGAATGACTATGGAGAACTCTGCTGCTCCATTAAGGTCGGAGGTGACCTAACCGACCCCTTTGATGTTAAAAGAGGTTTTAGACAGGGTGACGCACTGTCATGTCATTTCTTGAACATTATTCTTGAAAAGATTGTGCGGGACTCTGCGACCAATACAAGAGGTACGCTCTACTTCAAGTCCACACAATTGTTTGCCTACGCAGATGACATTGACGTTATTGGACGAACAAAGCGAGACGTCAATGAGGCGTTTGCAAGCATTGAAGCAGAAGCGGCTAAAGTGGGTCTAACGGTAAATAGGGACAAGACCAAATATATGCTGTCATCCAAGAAAGACGCGCAACACCGACGTCTTGGTCAGAATGTCACCTTCGGCAGCTATATTTTTGAAGTAGTCAAGGACTTCGTCTACCTTGGCTCGATAATGACAAGCAGCAATGACATCAGCGCTGAGATAAAAAGCAAAATAACTCTTGCCAATCGCTGCTTCTTCGGGCTCAAGAGGCAATTGAGTAGTAGAGCCCTCTCTCGAAAAACTAAGGTATCCCTCTACAAAACCTTAATCATCCCGGTCCTCCTCTACGGCGCTGAGGCTTGGACGTTATCAAAAGTGGATAAAGAGGCTCTTGGGCATTTCGAGAGGAAAATTTTGGGTGTAGTCTTTGGTCCCGTTTGTGTAAACGGAGAGTGGAGGAGGAGATTCAACCAAGAACTGTACGGGCTGTACAGCGACATTGGCCTAGTTAGACGTCTTCGGATCCAACGTCCAAGATGGCTAGGCCATGTAGAGCGAATTGACATCAACGCTCCGGCCCGAAGAGTCTTCGACTCCAACCCCGAGGGACGACGCAGCAGAGGACGACCGCATTTAAGGCGACGCGCACAGGTGGAAAGGGACCTCAACCAACTGGGCGTGCGGCACTGGAAGCGGCTGGCCAAAGATCGGGCCGGCTGGAGGGGCTTGTTGGTTGAGGCCCTGGTTCACCCCGAACTGTAGGGCAATCAAAGTAAGAAAGCGACCTCAGCTGTAGGCGAAGTAATTCCGAACAGAAGAGTCTTCAATCCCAACTGCAGAGAATGACCGCTATGTGATGTGACTCACGTCGATGGAGATGAAGATGACCTTCGATCAACTGGACGTACGACACTCGAAGCAACTGTCTACAAATCGAGAGGCTGTTTCTCTGCATCGTCATCGAATTAACATGTGGCAGTAGTTAGAAATGCCATTCAATTTGTGATTGTCATCTTTGTGGTAAGAACCCAATCATTTCTCAGTCGAGTTCATCAATAAACAAAAAGTGAACCATTTCGAAAAGTCACTCTGTTCTATCACAATAGACAGCTGGTTTCCTCCTACTTGTACGCGTATGCTCCAGATCCCAACCGAATCATGTAAACATACCAAAGCACACACTATATTCCCGTAGTTCCTCCACTCACGACCACCGGAATACCCTAATGAGCCACGAGTCAGAGAACTGCATGCATAAGCCACAAAACGAAGAATAAACAATCCATGGGAAGAGTATCCAATTGACGGCAATTAATATTCATTCGCGCGACGTTAGTTACTCGCCATTACAAGTCGCGTCGTCAGCATGCTAAGCGACTTTTTATTTCCTATTTTTCTAAATCAATGCCACAATTCGTATGCCTCACAGCATTGTCGCCGCTACTGCTGCTCCTTTCTGCTTTTGCTTCAATCTTAATCGATTTGTCGCATTTCAATACGGCTACGGCCTGATGGGCGACAATGACGATGGTGAGTGTGCCGCGCATAGTTTTAGTTCAGTTTGGATTCGAATTGGTTCTGTGTGACTGAATGGCGGAGGTGGGAATGATTCATATTCTGAGAACCTAATCGAGTAGCGAAAAATCTTCTAACTGTGGGCTGTTGGCTGCGACCTTCGTTTCTTGCCGGAGATGAAAGCTGGTTCACAGCAAAAGTATGCGATCAGGAGGGAGGTAATGCTGGAGCTTTCAAACTGTCGCCGCGCCTAGTTGTATACCACGAAATATGGCGTTAGATCTACGATATGGAAACTGTCTGTTAGCAGAACTATGTTATTGGAACAAAATTATTGTTTTCGCCGGAGTTTATTGGAGTCATTGTTAGGCGCTGTGCAGCTTTGAGTATAAAATCAAGTTGCTCGCAATGGATAATCTGTCGTTTCCTAGAAGCGGCTCCTACCTGGATCTTATGCTGCTTGACTCGCGACTGAAACAGACGAATGGTCTACGAACTGCTTGCCGACCGCCGAATACAACAGTGACCATTGTGGACTTGGTGCCGTGATCCAAATGCCGGGCGAAATTCCAGAAGTGCACGTTGACCACGCTCTCCGACTGCGTCCTTCTTCCCACCGACCAATAGTAACCTGTCAAATGACAGGAATCTTACACAAATGGACGAATTAATTGAACAGACGTTGGACAGAACGAAAGAAGAAAAGAGGACTTGTACAGGCAGCCTATCGACAGACAAAACTCGGAGATCAGGGCACTGAAGTCACTGAGAATCTTCAAAAATTGATTAAAGAAAATACCTACAGAATATCTGAAAGTTTGCATTCGAAATAAAATATCTTAAAGAAACAGTCAGCATAACATCCGACATCTAAGTCTTCCGAGAACGGCAGACAACGAACGCCTACTACGTACAGTCAGCTGTGCTTCAGGGAGCACCGTCCTAGATGACGACACTTTTGTGGATCCTTAGGAGAACGTGTTGACAGTGGGAGCTGTCTTCCAGGAAGTGAACAAAGTGAATGGTAGTATTCGCCGGAACAACGACCGTTAGAACAGACCTCTGCTTAACCACTCCTACCGTCGAAATGAGATCTATTATTTCACCAGGTTCAATTACGACTTTACGGTAAACAACGCCATCGCCAATGTACATAAGCGCTAACACCCTGTTTATTTCGACAGATGATCTCCAGTTGATCTACTTAAAAAGAAAAAAATCCCCAGGTACTAATGGTTGGTTGATGTTCCAATCAAAATCCTGTAACCCGACAGATCACCGGTCAATAAGTCTCCTTCCGAGTATCAACAAAGCCTTCGAGAAGGTGGTACACATAACTACTGGAACACAATAAGGTCGCAGTCGCTGTCTCGGTCGCCTGTCAAAAGTTGAATGTAAGTAAATCCCATAATGTAAACACAATGAGGTCGCAGTCGCGTCTCTGATGCAGTCTCGGTCGCGGTCGTCGTTGCAGTCTTTCTGCCTGAACACAATGAGGTCGCAGTCGCTGTCTCCGTCGCAGTCTCGGTCGTGGTCGACATTGCTGTCGCTAGGACTGGCAAAATCTCGCCCACAATGAGGTGGCTTTGTTATGTCATATTTAAACAGCTGTTTTCACCTTTGTCAATATACAAGGTGTCTCAAAAGCAAGTTTACATTTGTATAGCTTATTGCGCGATCGCAACGAATCCGAAGGGTGTGGGATGTATGTCAATCGGTAGCCTGGCTCTTGGGAACTTAGTCGCTTTGGAGCGTTTCTCGGGTGCAGAATGCGCGTTGTTCATGCGAAAACGGTGATTCGGCGACTGTGGCGCGTAAAAAAATTCTGCAATATTCGAATTTTAAGCCATTTAAAGGATGTGTCAAGCATTCCTCTCATTCGAAAATGGGTAAAAAAGTTTGAAGAGACTGGTTCAACACTAGAAAAAACAAAATCTGGACGGTCAAGGTCATCGATAACGTAAGAAAACGTAAAGAATGTTAATCAGTATGTTCGCAGTGATCCCGACCTTTCGATTCGGAAGCGCGCGGAGCTGTGCGATTAAAGTTAGAAACACATACAGGCTTGCGCGCGCCGACTTTTAACAGGCTGTGTCAGACGCACGCAATCACAATTCGCAACACACAATCTGGCTTCAAGTCAGCTGCTCGTAGAGAGCTTAGTTTCACAAATTTCTCACAACACAATGAAATACATCTGTCAAACGCACGCCCGAGTAGAGAGTAGCTCTACTCCTGCGGCGCTTTGCTCGACTTTACGATATTTACGATATGAGGTCGAGCAAAAGTTGAGGTAACATTATGTGTTACTTCATAGGATATCGTTGGTCCTACTCATGCTGTCAAAGTCGGCGCGCGCGCAAGCCCGTATGTAAGTTGTGAACTTTATGCCTGATCCACAATACTGCGTTGGTGCGAGGCACTTTACGTGTTACGAGAAATGCTTCGACGCATGCTTACTTCAATTTTATCAGCTGTTTCATTTTTTTTGTATTGCGGGAGAAATGTTGAAGGGGCGGAATGCAACTGGCTATTTCATCAGAGCATTTTTGGTTGTAGTAACGATAAAACAGGGAGAGGCAGGTAACATTCCTGCGGTGTTCCAGCGAGTCTAACGTTTTGGTAATGCTGGAGTCACCTATCAGTTTTATGGCTCGTTTTTGTAATCTGTTTAGTAGGTGCAGTGAGGTCTTTGAAGCACCGGACCAGACATGAGCGTTAAACTCTAATTTGGGGCGAATGAACGCCTTATAGATTGTAGCCAGATCTAAGGGTGAGAAATATTTCTTGCATCTGTATAAGAAGCCTAGGCATTTCGCAGCATTCTTGGCGACACTGAATATATGGTCGCTCCAATTAAGATTGTGAGCAACACTCATACCCAGGATGGAAAGCTGTTCGGTTTCTGAGATGCAAGTGCCATTCATGGATAATGGCTGTGGGTTAGTTATACGCGTTTTAACGACAAGAGACAGCATTGTGTTTTGGATGCATTAGATTCCACTCTATTGTTTTTGCCCCATTGGATGATGCTGTCGATATCGGAATTTAATGAGCTTAACATACGCTGCCGCTCATTATCTACAACCGAAGTGCAGGGCCGTAATCTGGTTAATGAATATGAGAAGCTGAGGGTACTGTCGTCAGCGAAAGAGTGAATTGGATTAGAAGTAACAGACAAGAGATCATTTATAAAAATAAGAAAGAGTGTCGGAGACAAAACGGAGCCCTGGGGAACACCAGCATTTACAAAGTGAGTATCAGACTTGAATCCGTCCAAAACAACTTGAATTGAACGATTCGAAAGGTAGCTTCTAATCCAGAGAGAGACTCATCGATCCCAAAAGCACACATTTTCGACAAAAGGGCTTCATGCCAAACCCTGTCAAATGCTTTCGAAATATCCAGTGCAACAATTTTGCTTTCACCTGCTTGGTGAAGCGAGTGATTCCACTTTTCAGCGAGATATGCCATCATATCACCAGTGGATCTGTTGCTGCGGAAACCGTATTGGCGGTCATTGAGGAATTTCCGTGATTCAAGATATTTCATAAGCTGACGGTTAATCAGCGTTTCCATGATCTTGGAAAGAAGGGACGTTAGTGCAATGTGTCGGTAGTTGGAGGGAGAAGATGATTCGCCTTTTTTGGGTATAGGCTGGACAAATGCTGTTTTCCACCTACTCGGAAAGAGCCCAGAGGTTTAGGAAAGGTGAAAAAGCTTACGCAGTGGTTTTGCCAGCGTAGAAGAACACCTCTTCCGAACTATTGGGGCAATACCATCTGGACCAGCGAATTTGTGTATGTCGAAACATGTCAAAACACTGACGTAAACGTACACAACACAAACCACAATCAATACACAGCAACAGTTGTTCAAACGCACAGAAATTTCCGACGTGTTTGACTTTTGTCTCCTTTGGTTACGTGAGCTTACGTTTTTTCTCGCTCTCATTTTTTTCTTATTTCCTCTCATTTTTTAATGAACGTAAGCTCGCCAACGCAGACGGATTATTTTGGACTACCCCATTGAATTGCTTGTGTTGGATATCTCAGCTAGCACTAACGCAGTATTGTGGATCAGGCATTAATGATAAATAAAATTGTTTTCGATAGAGTGTTTGCTTCGTTTTTAATCGATTCATTAGATATGAACTTTCTTTTAAGACACCTTGTACTTACAACGAACCGTCAACCGCCGATTTGAAGATTTCCTTGTGTTTTGTGTTTTTTTCGACATAGCTGTCACAATGTCGTACGACCGAGACAGCGACCGCAACATCATTGTGTTCAGGCAGAAAGACTGCAACGACGACCGCGACCGAGAATGCGACCTCATTGTATTCCAGCAGTTAATCGCGCACAGATCAGGTTCAACGATTGTCACGATGGCCGATTCAAAGAACAACAACGAATGTTTTATTTAAGTTTGACACGTGTGTATATACTGTTGCGGGCACGAACTGACGGCTATGTTCGAATTTCGCTGTCGAATTCGAATGCTTTGGTAAAAATGATGGTAACTTTCAGCGGCATACTGCTGAATGCCAGAGCATTTTTGAAACTTCCGAGGGGGAACGAACGACGACGAACATTCGATAAAGTGGACCGGGAGCTATGTATATAAGCGCGAGCGCTCGCCCTTGGGAGCATTCAGTTCCCGGGATTCAATAACGAGTGGTCGGTCGGTAATCAAGCCATCTAGCGAGATGTGAAACGCACAGATAATTGTTTTGTGATGGAATAGTAATGTGTGTGGTTTCGATCAATTTTCACAAATCAGCGATTACATTATACCGAAAGGCTCTGATTAGCAAGGGACGTTTTCGCTCTGACAGCTGACTGTTTCAGTAAAGTCAGATTGACTCGGGTATTTTAGAGGCAACGTTATAGGACTTGGCTTGGATTACACAGAACGTCAGAGTCGGAGTACATGAAGTTCTATTCCAATGAGGTCCTATATATTAGGGCAAGGACTTTACGGAAAGACACTTTTCTGATAACGCTGATCGGATGCAACTATGCAAGGGTAATGACTTCGGTCAGTAACTTGATCTTTGAGGCTGACTTCAGAGGGTACGACTTAGCGGCTTTGCGATGTAAAATATTCCTCTCTCTCTCTCATCTGATCACAACATGTCATATAAGGGATTTGTGACTCTAAGCTAGAGTAGAGCTAGATTGGTATGCCCAAAATCGTGGTGGACAGGATTCTAATGCGCTCGGTGATAGCATCAACTAAGTTGGCTAAGATCCTTCTCCCCCTTGACCTCTACATTAGATATACCGCATCTTGCAGCGCAATTAGGCTCGGATAGTTCGGGTTATGGTCATCAAAATCCTACGGTCTGGATTTGTTGCCTGGAAACCTGACTACGACTTCAACCGACATCATGACACCCAAACAAAACCTAAACAAAGACGCCCAAGTCTATTTCCCATCCTGAACGGTATGCAGAAATGGACTGCACTTCACGAACTATTAGGTAGCGTTTTTTACCAACGGCTCGAAGATGGAGTGCGGTGTCGCCTCGGGTATCTTCTCAGTGAAACTGAACATCACCAAATCATTTCGAATCCCGGACTCCACTAGTGTGTTCCAAGCGGAAGTACTAGCAATTAAGGAGGTTTGCAAGATACTCACCTGTTACGCCATTACTAAGAGAGACGTTGCCATTTTTTTGACAGCCAATCAATCATCAAAGCTCTCGATTCACACACTATAACCATAAGTCGCACAGTGTAAAAACCAAATCACTTGCGTAGGCGATTTCTGATCATGGCAACATATATACATAGAGGGTAACGAGGAGGCTGGAGGAGGAACCACTCTGCACTGCATTGATTCTCCGTGGCCATTTCGTCAAAAACTCGACCGCTCCGTGCACATCGCTTTGAGTTGATAAAGAGGATACGAGTCGTATCGAAGAGAGAGCTGAAGGCCATCGCGGAAATCGACTTTAACAAACGTTTTGAAGGTTGGAAAATCCCTTGGAGGATTACTTTGAAGGTGATGAAATTGATTTTGCAAAATAAATGCTATGTCACTTTACTTTTGGGATACAAAAGCATTATGTAGGGTCACAACCGAAGTTAAGATCATAGCTGCCTTTCGGACTGCTCATCATAAACCATTGAAGTGTCACGTACATTTTTACACCCACGTTTTCAGAATGGACATGATATTTTGAGACACGTTTCTTGCTCATAGTTCAACTCGGCTGTCTGATAATTTCACTCGCGTTATAACCACGATCGCACGATCGCATAGAAGCCCCAATCTAGACATGAATGCAACATTTGATGCATTCGAAGCACTGTCTGATTCCATCCAAAAAATTGTTTCCCTGTTCCCTCGCACTGAAATCGTTTTAGCGGGCGATTTCAATGTACACAATTCTCAGTGGCTTCGACATTCTGGACAGACAACACCCGAAGGAAGGTATGTTGAAATGTTTGCTGAGTTAAATCAATTAACTCAACTTGTGAATGAGCCATCACGTATCCCCGATGTTGCTGGTCATATCGCCAACACACTGGACTTTCTTACCTCTCAGCCTGACAAATACACGATCGATGTATAGTGGCCCCTAGGCTCGTCTGACCACTGCGTGATATCAGCGAAATTCTCGAACTGCCACCGTCCAGTTAAAGAAAAAGCTCCTAAGAGAACACTATGGCTACACGAGAAAGCCAACTGGTGCGGCCTTAACAACTTCTTTCAGACCTTTAACTGGTCGTTGTGCTTCCTCGACAACGACGTGGACGCCGCAACTGATGTTATCGCAAATATTATCCGAATCGGCATGGCAAATTTTATTCCCAGCAAGATTAAAAGCACCAGGCCTAAGGATAATACGTGGTTTGACTTGAGCTGCAAAGAGACTATTGGGCTCAGGGAGCCTAAGGCAAACAGTTCTGAAGAAAACCGAAAAAAGTACATACGAGCCACCAATGAGAGCAACACCCACATTCGACGGGTTAAATTCCAATCCGAGCAAAAATTAAGGCGTAAAATCCTTCAATGTCCTAAAGGTAGCAATAGTTTCTGGTCGTTTGTAAAAAACGTAAAAAACTCAACTCAACTACTCAACTACGCTCATCCACAATGACATTCCAGCTGTCACCCCCCTTAGATAAAGCTAACCTACTTGCTGCTCATTTCGCAACCAGTTTTTAGCTGCCAGCTTGTACTTTGTCTCCGCCTGTACTCGAGTGCGTCAACTCCACCATGGGACTAATCCACTTCCGCACTCGTACAGTGGCAAGGCTTCTTAAGGACCTTGACATACACAAATCCGCTGGTCCAGATGGTATTGCCCCAATAGTCCTGAAGAGGTATTCTTCTACGCTGGCAAAACCACCGCGTAAGCTTTTTCACCTTTCCTACACCTCTGGGCTCTTTCCGAGTAGGTGGAAAACAGCATATGTGCAGCCTATACCCAAAAAAGGCGAATCGTATTCTCCCTCCAACTACCGACCCATTGCACTAACGTCATGGAAACGCTGATTAACCGTCAGCTTATGAAATATCTTGAATCACGGAAACTCCTCAATGACCGTCAATACGGTTTCCGCAGCAACAGATCCACGGGTGATATGATGGCATATCTCGCTGAAAAGTGGAATCACTCGCTTCACCAAGCAGGTGAAAGCAAAATTGTTGCACTGGATATTTCGAAAGCATTTGACAGGGTTTGGCATGAAGCCCTTTTGTCGAAAATGCGTGATTTGGGATCGATGAGTCTCTTCTTCAATGGATTAGAAGCTACCTTTCGAGTCGTTCAATTCAAGTTGTTTTGGCCGGAGTCTGATACTCACTTTGTAAATGCTGGTGTTCCCCAGGGCTCCGTTTTGTCTCCGACACTCTTTCTTATTTTTATAAATGATCTCCTGCCTGTTACTTCTAGTCCAATTCACTCCTTCGCTGACGACAGTACCATCAGCTTCTCATATTCGTTCACTAGTTTACGACCCTGCACTTCGGTTGTAGATAATGAGCGGCAGCGTATGTAAGGTCAGTAAATTCTGATATCGACAGCATCATCCATTGGGGTAAAAACAATAGAGTGGGTATGAGTGTTGCTCACAATCTTAATTGGAACGACCATATATTCAGTGTCGCCAAGAATGCTGCGAAATGCCTAGACTTCTTATACAGATTGGCAATAAAAGAAGCTTTGTCTTGGCTGAAGTGGAACGTAATATCCACCACGGATATTCGCATTCTCACAGACAGTCAAGCAGCCTTAAAGTCGTTGGAGTCCTATGTGTACACATCAAAATCTAGTCTCAACTGTCGCAGATCTCTTAACGAGATGGCCTGGGTACCGGGACACAGCGACATTACAGGTAATGAAAAAGCCGACACACTCGCCAAACAAGGAACGATGCTACAATCAATCGTGGCTTGTGAGGGAGTATCCCTTACAACCATTAAACATAATCTGACCAATCTCGCCACGGCCGAGACGAACCTGAGATGGACACAGGGACATACCTGCGTCATCACCAGGCAAACCTGGCCTCGGCTTGACAGACAACGCACAAGGAGTATAATCTTCCCACAAAGAACTGACATCTACAAAGTCATCGGTGTCAACACAGGACACTGCCTCATTGGTAGTCACGCACAAAAACTAGGAATAGTTCCGAACGATTTCTGCAGAAGCTGTCAGGACGAGGAGGAGGACGAATCCATTCACCACCTTCTCTGTTCCTGTCCAGCTCTTTGCAATATCAGGCTCCTACTTCCTTGACGGTCTGACAGATGTTCAGAAAGTAGGGATACTTGATCTTCTTAACTTCTTAAGAAGCACCAAGTGGTTCCACGAATAGGGGGTAAAACCCCCTCGTAGCTGCACAACGGGCCTCCCTGGCATTCTTCTCAATTCTGGGAAGGCTACGAACCTACCTACCTTATACAGATGCAAGAAATATTTTTCACCCTTAGATCTGGCTACAATCTATAAGGCGTTCATTCGCCCCAAATTAGAGTTTAACGCTCATGTCTGGTCCGGTGCTTCCAAGACCTCATTGCACCTACTAGACAGAATACAAAAACGCGCGATAAAACTGATAGGTGACTCCAGCATTACCAGAACATTAGACTCGCTGGAACACCGCAGGAATGTTACCTTTCATTAACCGAACCACACGAATCTGGAACTCCCTGCCCGATTTGGTTTTCGCCCCTCAATGCAACATGCAAGCATTTAAGATCAATGTCCATCGGCATCGGAGGGCATGGGCTCGGACATACAGGGTAAAGTTGTTGATTGCTCTCAACCTGGCGAGATGCCAGCAACGATCCCTGTTTAAATGCCCGGGTCAAGTTGACCCGGATAGCCTCTTCAACAACCGTTGGGAGGTGAACAAACGTATGCAGCGAAAAAACCCCGACCAGAATGGCGGTTGTGCGGCGGGCTAAGAAGTCGCCCACGTAAAAAACCTAAAAGTTGTGAATGAGCAAGATACATACCTCGGATACACGGACGGATACTCGACGACGACAACGCACGAAAAAGGAACACGACTTGCGAGTATGCTCCTGGAATGTCAGAACCCTGTACACTCCCGGAGCTGCTCATAAACTAGAAGGAATCCTCACGCAGCACAAGGCGGATATTACTGCGGTCCAGGAAATACGCTGGATAGGAAACGTTATGATTAGGAAGAAAAATTGCGACATTTATTACAACTGTCACAAAAGGTTGCACTTACTGGGATGCGGATTTGTCGTGGGAAAGGGGTTAAGGTCGAAGGTCATCGACTTTAATCCTATAAGTGATCGCCTGGCTGTGATCCGCATCAGAGGCAGATTTTATAACATCAGCCTTATATGTGCACGCGCCCCTACCGACGAGGCTGAAGACCCTATCAAGGAGGACTTCTATGACCTCCTTGACAACGCCTACGGAGCTTGTCCGGAGTACGATGTAAAAATCGTTCTCGGAGACTTCAACGCCAAAATCGGGAAGGAAAAGACCCTTGGCGGAGTGATCGGAAAGCACAGCCTCCACGATACAACAACAGATAACGGCTTCCGACTCGCTGACTTTGAGACAGCTCGTAATGCGGTGATAAGTAGCACAAGATTCCCTCGCAAGCGAATCCACACAGCAACCTGGCGATCTCCGGACGGTCGAACCGCCAACCAAATCGACCATGTGCTCATTGACGCAAGGCACTCGTCAAACCTCCTGGATGTGCGAACATTCAGAGGGGCAAATGTCGACTCTGACCACTTCCTCGTAGCAACAAGGTTCAGAGCTCGACTGTCCAATGTCAGAAAGCTGCACCAGCCCATCAGGAGGAGGTTCGACATTGGGCGCCTGAGCACACCGGAGGTTGCCAGAGTCTACAGGGAGCAGCTGAGCGAAAGACTCTACGGTATGCCTACGTCGAACACAAATGCCAATAATATGTGGCTGCATTGCCGCTCAGGAATTCAGGAAGTAGCCGAAACCACCTTAGGATACCTACCACCCCCGACAAGAAACCCGTGGTATGATGGCGAGTGTGAGCAGAAAAAGGCAGCAACCGACGAGGCGTAGCAAAAGGCGCTGCAGAGGACAACCAGGGCAGCGCAAGAAGAGTACCGAGCCAGAGAAATGAGGAGAAAAAACTGCTGCGATATCCCAGCTCGAGGAGTCTAGGGATAAGCATAAAACACGAGCCTTTTACAAGGCATGCCATCAGAGCTCTTCAAGGCTGGCGGCGATATTCTGGTAGGGAGCATGCACCAGATCATCTGCAGAATTTGGGAAGACGAAAGCATGCCCGACGACTGGAATACCAGCTCTATCTGCCCCATCCACAAAAAATGCGATCCTACCCCTTGCAAGAACTATAGAGGTATATCCCTGCTCAATGTCGCATACAAGATCCTGTCCAGCGTATTGTGTGAACGTCTGAAGCCATTTTGCACCGCATTAATCGGCAGCTACCAGTGCGGCTTCCGGCCCGGCAAATCGACTATAGACCAAATTTTCACACTTTGACAAATCCTGGAAAAGACCAACGAGTTTCGAATCGATACACACCATCTTTTCATCGATTTCAAAGCCGCATACGACAGCATTCATCGTGAAGGACTGTTTGGTGCGATGGCCGAATTTGGGATCCCGGGAAAACTGATCCAGTTGTGTCGCGCCACGCGCCACCGTTTGAAGCATGCACCGGATTTCGGCAAGGAGATGCGCTGTCATGTGACTTCTTCAACCTGGTGCTGAAGCAGATAGTGCAATGGGCAGGCGTCGACAGGGAAGGCACTATCTTCTACAAGTCCGTCCAGTTGCTAGGATACGCGGATGATATCGACATCATCGCGTGTTCTCGCCGTGACGTTGTGGAAGCATTCACGGCGATTGAAGAACAGGCGAAACGAGTTAGTCTTAAGGTCAATGAGGACAAGACGAAGTACATGCTGTCAAGCAAAAACCAATCCGACGCTCACCACCTGGGGCAGGATATAACCATTGACAGCTACAATTTCGAGGTAGTTAAGGAGTTTGTCTACCTCGGGGCAAACGTAAATTCCACAAATGACGCCACAGTGGAGATCCGGCATAGAATCGCCCTTGGCAACCGTTGCTACTTCGGCTTGTCCAAACAACTGGGGTCAAAACTCCTCACTCGAAAGACCAAAGTCATGCTTTACAAAACGCTCATTCTGCCAGTCTTGCTGTACGGAGCCGAAAGCTGGACGATAAGCAGGACAGCGGAGCTGATTTTGGGTTCTTTCGAAAGAAAAATTCTGCGCCGGATATTTGGTCCTGTCTGTGAGTAAGGTGAATGGAGAAGAAGACACAACCGCGAACTCTACGAGCTGTACCAAGATGTGGATGTATTCCGGAAGGCAAGGATCCGTCGACTACACTGGCTCGGCCACATCGAGCGCACGAACATCAACGCTCCAGCTCCAGAAAAGGAAGACCGAACCTCCGGTATAAAGACCAAGTAATCGCGGATGTAAGACATCTCGGTCTTGACAACTGGAAGCAGCGTGCCCGGGACTGTCAAGGATGGAAGGCAGCTATAGCTCAGGCGTAGATCCTCCATGGATCGCTGGCCTGATAAGTAAGTAAGTAAGTAAGTCCATCGGCATCTCTTCTATCCCTCTTCCTTTCTACCTTCTGGCCTAACTGTGTCGCCGACATAATAAGGTTATTAGACCTTGAGTGCGCGCCAATTATTTAAAAAAAAAAAAAAACTTATAACTTAACTAATTCTTTACTTACTTGTCAATCGGTCAACACTCTCGAAACGTCCCTCAACCTTTGAGCGTAAGGTGTCCAAATCGAATGGCGCCGCCAAACCATGGTCCACGCTTCGTGATTTGCTCCTATTCAAAAAGAAAAAAAAGGAAAAACCAAACAAATCAGTAAATCTCATTCAACTACTGCATACAACGTTATTAAGTGAGTATTCATGAATCGATGATTCCTACTATGTCATCCACTAAGCATGTGAAACAGATACGCAAAAAAAAGTTTTTTTTTTGCTTTGACAGCGCAATTAGCATTCTTAAAACCTTGTCTGTTTTCGAACACGTTTATTACACGTTTAGTTAAGAAATTTTTACACGTATCTGCAACAAAATGTTCAAAGAATTCATCGCCGGTTATGTGAGAGATTTTCGGTGTGAGTTTGATGTATCTATTCACATTCAAGCCTGCAGTTGATCGTCAAGAACGTGCTCTTTTAAAGAGCCATAAAGTCTAAGAATATAGGAATAAAGACGTACATAATTGCTTTTTGAAGGTTGTTGTGCCATCGGTGGAGGATTATAGGATCCACGTGACAGCTGTCATTTTTCTGACAGATTTGCCTCATTTCTTTGCTGTCTCACGGCATAAAAATGATGTGCAATAAAGCTTGGATGAGCGAGACCTAAGACCTGTAAGTCCTTCTTATTTCTTACTGAGAGGTATAAGATTCAGTTGACAGCTGTCACTTCACGCCCTAATTGAATACATTTCTTATGTAGCATTCAACTTTAATTAGGAGCGCCTCAAGAATGCAAAGGACTAACAAAGGCCTCGTAGGGGTAGCATCTATCCGACGGATGCTGGCCAACTTAAAAGCGAGAAGAGCCACCGCAGTCGAACATCTCGCGGCACTGTCAGTAAGTCCCATCCCCACCACGAGGAGGCCATCTGGAGATTTCCTATGGAAATTGGCAACGGGGAAGGGCGAATAGCGAGCCTCCTGCGCTAAAAAATAGGCTTAGTCGGTTGGGCTACAGCCTAGTAAGCCGTAACCGTAAAAAAAACCACAAACTCCGAAACAACCACAAGCCTCGGATATAACGGACCGGATTTATGTTGACGACCCTTGCAAAAAACGAATAAAAGGCAATGATCTTCGGCTTTGTACGTGAAACGTTGGGTCCCTAAACAGGCCACGTGCAGCCGAACAACTTGCGGACGCCCTAGACCGCTATAAAGCGGGCTTAACCGCTATCCAGGAAATGCGATGGAATGGACCGGGTATAAAGCGGATGAAAAACTGCGATATTTACTACGGCGACTGCTATAGGGAGAGAGGATTGTTTGGATGCGGATTTGTTCTTCGAGGTGGACTAAGGCAAAAAGTCCTAAGCTTTCGGCATGTGAGCGAACGCCTCATAACAATCCGTATCAAGGCTACATTTTTTAGCATCAGCCTGATCTACGTCCACGCCCCCACGGAAGACAAGGATGACTCCGCCAAAGTTGAGTTAAGTTCTGAGTTCTCCTAGACAGAACGTACATATGCCCAATGTCCCAGCTATGACATCAAAATTGTACTAGGAGACTTCAATACTAAGCTGGGTAAGAAGGAAAGCATCTTGGAACGAGTCATCGGCAAACATAGCCTACACGACACCACCTCCGATAACGGACACAGTCTGATTGATCTTGCTACGGGGCGAAGTCTCTTTCTAGCCAGTACAAGCTTCCCGCACCTTGATATACACAAAGCACAAAGGCACCTGGCGGTCTTTGATCAATCGACTACCAACCAGATTGATTACATCGCGATCGAGTCAGACACTCCTCTTATATTCTTGATGTTCGAACTTCCCGAGGGGCTAACATCGACTCGGACCACTATCTTGTAGTAGCCAAGATGCGCTTACAGATATCACGAACGCAACGGAGTAGAGTAAGAATACAAAGTTATGATGTCAGAAAGCTACTATCGCCAGAAACCGCTCGTGCTTTTACCGATCGCGTCTCCCTTAAGCCCTCCAATACACCTCAATCCTCCACCCTGGCAATAGAACCTAGGCTTTACAAAAAAGCCCTGAAAAGCCCTGCATCCGAAGTTTTGGGTTTCAAGGCTCCACCACGAAGAAACACCTGGTTCGATGACGAGTGCAGGAGGATTTACACAGCGAAGCAGGATGCATATAAGGCCTCGCTGCATAAAATAACAAGAGCAGCTCGTGAGCTCTACGAGTTAAAAAGAAGGGAGGAGCATAAGCTTCTTAGAAGAAAGAAGAAAGACCACGAGAAGCGCGCGATTGAGGATTTGAAGAGGTGTTACTGCAGGCGTGACGTTGAACATGCCAAGGTTATAAAGCCAGAACGGAAGCCTGCAGGGATGAGAACGGACACCTAGTAGTAGAATCGCAGTCGATGCTGAGAATATGGAAAAACCACTTCTGCGGTCTGTATAACGGCGATCCATTTCTAATCGACGAAGACCGCAGAGAATTCTGTCCCCCTGACCTCGTCGAAGTTAAGATTGCCATATCGAAGCTCAAGTCGAATAAAGCTGCTGGCGCAGACGGACTGTCTGCTGGGCTTTTCAAGTCAGCTGGGGACGACCAGGTAAGTCCACCATCGACCAAATCTTCACACCACGGCAGATCCTGGAAAAAACCAATGAATTTCAAGTCGACACTCACCACCTATTTGTCCAGTTCAAAGCCGCATACGACAGCGCAATTAGAGACGAGCTATACAACGCTATGTCTACCTTTGACATACCTGCTAAACTAGTCAGACTATGCAGGATGACTTTGGAGAATGCTCGCTGCCCCATCCGAATCGGTACCTTACCGATAGTTTTGATGTCAAAAAAGGACTAAGGCAGGGCGATGCGCTGTCGTGCGATTTCTTCAACATCATATTGGAAATGATTGTGCAAAAATCACTGGCCAATACAAGAGGCACACTCTATTTTAAATCCTCGCAACTCCTTGCATACGCCGACGATATTGACATAATAAGTAGATCCCAGCGAGATGTCAATGAGGCGTGTGCGAGTATTGAGTTCGAGCCGGCGAAAGTTGGTCTGGCGGTAAACGAGGGCAAAACAAAATATATGCTGTCATCAAAAAAGGACGCTCACCACCGACGTCTTGGCCAGAACGTTTGTATGTATTGGCAGATATAAGTTCGAGTTAGTTAAGGACTTCGTCTACCTTAGCTCGCTTCGTCTACCAATCGCTGTTTCTTTGGGCTTAGGAGGCAACTGAGTAATAGAACCCTCTCACGAACGACAAAGTTGACTCTATATAAGACCCTTATCATCCCGGTCCTGTTGTACGGCGCAGAAGCATGGACACTATCAAAAGTGGATGAGGACCCTTGGTCGGTTCAAGAGAAACATTTTGCGCGTAATTTTCGGGCCTATAAACCACGAACTTAACGGGCTGTACAGCGACATGAGTCTAGTCAGGCGTCTACGGATTCGACGCCTAAGATGACTGGGCCATGTAGAGCGAATGGACACCACAGCTCCAGCCCGCAGAGTCTTTAAATCCAACCCCGAGGGGCGAAGGAGCAGAGGACGGCCGCACTTAAGATGGCGCCAACAGGTGGAAGGGTACCTCAGCCAATTGGGTGTGCGGCAATGGAAAAGGCTAGCAAAAGATCGTGCTAGTTGGAGGGGCATGTTGGTTGAGGCCCAGGTTCACCCCGAACTGTAGCGCCCATTAAGAAGAAGAAGACTCAAGAACTCTTACAGGTTTCCCCATCAAACACTTACGACTAAGTAGTTAAGTTCTTGCCTAGATCGCCTGTCATCTATTCCCTCAACCCTCTTTCATTGCGGTACATTGTATCTCGTCGCCAACGCCTGCCACCATTCAAGGTGACTCGTTTCTTTCTCCTCCCCATGTATCAACTGTTATTTTTCATGCGCTCTATCATCACCATCAAGCATGACTAACATAGTAGTGTACCCCACGATGAATGTTGTAGAATTCCACGTATCGACTTTGCATCTACCCGTGCGTTAAACAAATCCAACGCACTTACTGAACTCGTTCATTATGAGTGATGTGCTGACTACTCGTCGTGTGCTCGTGGCTCGTGCTCCTCTCCAGAGACAGTCGCGACCGACGACAAGTACGTAAGTAACGTATGGGAAAGGTCAAGTTCAATGTCAGAACCTTGAGCGGTCGTTTCAGATAGTTTTTTCCCCACACATCTACGAAGAACAACGAAAATATCTCTTTATGTAGCGCACTCTCTCAAGTGCATACTTACGTTTTTAAACTTTTTGTTTTAGTTGTCATTGTTGTCAAGGAGACTATTTAGAGGACATTCGATAGTATCTCAAGGATTTTTTTGTCCTTCCGCTGTGAATTCTGTTAGATCCTGCAGATTTCTGGTGAGCGAGTAGTTCATGTACTCGAAAATGCAGATAATCGGCGCTTGAGTGGAATCTCGTTGAAGGAGGAGATTTCGGGGGCTTTGTAAACTTTGGGGAGCTCTTCAGGGAAGTAGGTCATGATGAATTGTTGCAATAACTAACGTCAGATGGTTCTTAGAAAACGGTGCAGAGAAGTGTATGAATTAAGGGAGTATACCCACTTGAATGAAGTAGAACTGTTGTCACGTTTCCGACAATTTTCGTAAACGTCTGAGAATGACTTCATAAAAACGAAGGTAAATGGAATTGAAAGGCGTACTTGAACGACGTTTGTCAGCTGTCAACAACTAAAAGACAGATTTCGATTTCCTCCTTCCCTTTTCTCGATATTTCTCTGAAAATCGAATGGAAATTATCGAACGTAATTCACTGTTTGCTCGTCTATGACAGCTGCTCTGACATATACATACATGTTACATGTCACCAATTCGCTTGTCACAACGAAAGGAACATGTGTCAATGACAATGAACCGCATATGTTGAAATAAATATTTTTGTTTTTTATGTTTCACTTTATGTTTATCCATGACTCAATGATAAGGTTGAGGGAACGAAAACACTAACTTACTTACTTATCAGGCCAGGAAGGCCAGCTGCCTTCCATCCTTGACGGTCCCGAGCACGCTGCTTCCAGTTATCAAGACCAAGATGGCTTACATCCGCGATTATTTGTTCTTTATACCGGAGGTTCGGTCTTCCTCTTCTTCTCGAAGCAGGAGGCTCGGAGTCGAAGATCCTCTAAGCTGGAGCGTTGGTGTCCATGCGCTCGATGTGGCCGAGCCAGTGCAGTCGACGGATCTTTACCTGCCGGACTACATCCACATCTTTGTACAGCTCGTAGAGTTCGCGGTTGTGTCTTCTTCTCCATTCACCTTCCTCACAGACAGGACCAAATATCCAGCGTAGAATTTTTCTCTCGAAAGAACCCAAAATCAGCTCCGCTGTCCTGCTTATCGTCCAGCTTTCGGCTCCATACCCTAGCTGTTTGGACAAGCCGAAGTAGCAGCGGTAGCCAAGGGCGATTCTATGCCGGATCTCCACTGTGGTGTCATTTGTGGAATTTACCTTTGCCTCGAGGTAGACAAACTCCTTGACTACCTCGAAATTGTAGCTGTCAATTGTTATATCTTGTCCCAGGTGGTGAGCGACGGAAAGGTTTTTGTTTGACAGCATGTACTTCGTCTTGTCCTCATTGACCTTAAGACCAACTCGTTTCGCCTGTTTTTCAATCGCCGTGAATGCTTCCACAACGTCACGGCGAGAACACGCGATGATGTCAATATCATCCGCATATCCTAGCAGCTGGATGGATTTGTAAAAGATAGTGGCTTCTCTGTTGAAGCCTGCCCGTCGCACTATCTGCTCCAGCACCAGGTTGAAGAAGTCGCATGACAGCGCATCTCCTTGCTGAAATCCGCTGCATGCTTCAAACGGTTCCGAAGTCCTAGAACCTAGTTACACGGTGCATCGGGTATTTTTTAGCGTGGCGCGACACAACTGGATTAGTTTTCCCGGGATCCCGAATTCGGCCATCGCACCTAACATTTCTTCACGATGAATGCTGTCGTATGCGGCTGTGTTTCGATTCGAAACTCGTTGGTCTTTTCCAGGATTTGTCGAAGTGTGAAAATTTGGTCTATAGTCGATTTGCCGGGCCGGAAGCCGCACTGGTAGCTGCCGATTAGTGCGGTGCAAAATGGCTTTAGACGTTCACACAATACGCTGGACAGGATCTTGTATGCGACATTGAGCAGAGATATACCTCTACAGTTCTTGCAAGAGGTAGGTTAGGTTAGGTATATGGGTGCCCTATTGACGTAAAGTCAAGGCTGCAAGAGGTAGGATCGCCTTTTTTGTGGATGGGGCAAATAGAGCTGGTATTTCAGTCGTCGGGCATGCTTTCGTCTTCCCAAATTCTGCAGATGATCTGGTGCATGCTCCCTACCAGAACATCGCCGCCAGCCTTGAAGAGCTCTGATGGCAAGCCTTGTAAAAGGCTCGTGTTCTATGCTTATCCCTAGACTCCTCGAGCTGGGATATCGCAACAGTTTTTTCTCCTCATTTCATCTGGCTCGGTACTCTTCTTGCGCTGCACTAGTTTTCCCCTGCAGCGCCTTTTGGTACGCCTCGTCGATTGCTGCCTTTTTCTGCTCACACTCGCCATCATACCACGAGTTTCTTATCGGGGGTGGTAGGTACCCTAAGGTGGTTTCGGCTACTTCCTAAATGGCTGAGCGGCAATGCAGCCACATATTATTGGCATTTGTGCTCGACGTAGGCATACCGTTGAGTCTTTCGCTCAGCTGCTCCCTGTAGACTCTGGCAACCTCCGGTGTGCTCAGGCGCCCAATGTCGAACCTCCTCCTGATGGGCTGGTGCAACTTTCTGACATTGGTCAGTCGAGCTCTGAATCTTGCTGCTACGAGGAAGTGATCAGAGTCGACATTTGCCCCTCTGAATGTTCGCACATCCAGGATGTTTGACGAGTGCCTTGCGTCATTCCTGGACCGCAGTAATATCCGCCTTTTACTGCGTGAGGATTCTTTCTAGTTTATGAGCCGCTCCGGGAGTGTACAGGGTTCTGACATTCCAGGAGCATACTCGCAAATCGTGTTCATTTTTCGTGCGTTGTCGTCATCGAGTATCCGTCTGTGTATCCGAGGCGTCTTGCTCATTCATAACTTTTAGGTTTTTTACGTGGGCGGCTTGTTAGCCCGCCGCACAACCGCCATTCTGGTCGGGGTTTTGTCGCTGCATACGTTTGTTCACCTTCCAACGGTTGTTGAAGAGGATATCGAGAGGGCGCCGCGTGGAGGCCGTATGTCAACTTGGCCCGGGCATTTAAACAGGGATCGTTGCTGGCATCTCGCCAGGTTGAGAGCGATCAACAACTTTATCCTTTATGTCCGAGCCCATGCCCTCGGAAGGAAAACAGGAATTCTCAAACCACGAACGTGGCCGTGAGTGAGCAGAAATGTATGTTTTTGATATTAACCTCGTTTTGCGGATATTTTAGTTGTTGAAAAGGCTAACGGATGGGAAGCTATATACCAGGTACTTTTGACAGGTCTTTAGGTCTACCAATCTATCATCCTTCCTGATGAAAACGCTGGAACGAATAAAAGACTTGTACGTTAGGGAAGAGATTGGTGACGGTTATCTGTCACAATCACACAACGCGTACATAAGGGGAAAATCGGTAGAAAAATCGCAATATCAAGGAATTCACTCTAGGTGCCTTCCTAGACATAGAGGTGCCTTCCTAGAGAGAGAGGTATTAATAACGTTAATACCGAGGCAATAGTGTCCAGCCTTCATATGGCCTAAATAAACCCGGGTGTATGCAGTTGGATTGGGCAAATGCTGGGTACTCGTATAGTAAATTCGGCGATGGGAAGAGCAAACAGAAGAGTGAGAGTAAATAATGGTACACCACCAGGTGGCGTCCTGTCAACCCTCTTATGGCTCCTTGGGGTCGACGGAATGGTCAAGATTCTAAAGACGGAAGGTTTTAATACCACGGCCTACGGCGATGACATTGCCATTTTAATCTCTGGAAAATGAGGTAGTACTCTTTACAAGGAAAAGTTCTGTACCAAGATACACCTACCCCCATATGAATGGTATAGATCTGATCCCTATAAGATCTGCCAAACATCTTGGCATAATCCTGGACTCCAAACTTTGTTGGAGAGGAAATATTGAGGCAAGAATCAAAAAGGCCTACGTGGCACTATATTCGTGCAAGGTAGCCTTTGGAAAGACACGGGGCCTCAAACCGAGGTTAGTACATTGGTTGTACACTGTGATTTCTTCAACATTATTCTTGAAAAGATCGTGCGGGACTCTGCGGCCAATACAAGAGGTACGATCTACTTCAAGTCCACACAATTGCTTGCCTACGCAGATGACATGGACGTTATTGGACGAACAAAGCGAGACGTCAATGAGGCGTTCGCAAGCATTGAAGCAGAAGCGGCTAAAGTGGGTCTAAGGGTAAATAGGGACAAGACCAAATATATGCTGTCATCCAAGAAAGACGCGCTACATCGACGTCTTGGTCAGAATGTCACCTTCGGAAGCTATATTTTTGAAGTAGTCAAGGACTTCGTCTACCTTGGCTCGATAGTGACAAGCAGCAACGACACCAGCGCTGAGATAAAACGCAGAATAACTCTTGCCAATCGCTGGTTCTTCGGGCTCAAGAGGCAATTGAGTAGTAGGGCCCTCTCTCGAAAAACTAAGGTTTCCCTCTACAAAATCTTAATCATCCCGGTCCTCCTCTGAGGCGCTGAGGCTTGGACGTTATCAAAAGCGGATGAGAGGAAAATTCTGCGTGCAATCTTTGGTCCCGTTTGTCTAAACATAGAGTGGAGGAGAAGATTCAACCAAGAACTGTACGGGCTGTACAACGACATCGGCCTAGTTAGTCTTCGGATCCAACGTCGAAGATGGCTAGGCCATGTAGAGCGAATGGACATCAACGCTCCGGCCCGCCCGAGCGACGACGCAGCAGAGGACGACCGCATTTAAGGTGGCGTGCACAGGTGGTAGGGGACCTCAACCAACTTGGCGTGCGGCACTGGAAGCGGCTGTCCAAAGATTGGGCCGGCTGGAGAGGCTTGTTGGTTGAGGCCCTGGTTCACCCCGAATTGTAGCGCCATCAAAGTAAGTAAGTAAGTAAGTAAGTGTTACAATATATCGTGTATAGAGTTCGGACTCATCTTAGGAGAGGAGTCTACCAAAAATTCGATACAAAAAGCTGGATAACATTACCAAGGCACGGAACGTAAATTTTTTTGGTTTAAGTAATGCCAGGACTTTCCAGCAAAGTAGTTAAGCCTTGTAGCGAACGTTTCTATAGTGACTTTGACTTAGTTAACTCTGCAACACGGTGTGCTAGCATGTGAAGCCCCTTTACTCATAGACCCGTTTTGATATCACAATTATTGTGGCAATCTTGCACTGTCATACGACTGACTCACAGAAACTGTTTCTCTGAAAATCGTTGATTACAAGAAATCAAGGCGGAAATGTTACCAACATTACCGTTCTTCTGACATTTATCACATCAGTCATTCGAGTTAGCGGTACTTTCAGCACCAAAACAACCAAAGAGGAATTCCATCAACTAGCTTCCATTGTAAATCAATTCCTCCTCACCGGCTTCTTATTCGACAGATTAATTCTTGAAATCCGAAAAAAACCACCAGAACCCATACCACACAGGCGAGTAGTGATTTATTACCGCAATCGATACAGTCCACGACAACCATTTGGCGCCAATTAACTATGTATTCAAAACGGTTTCGAATTCGCCGTGGAGAAAAGCGAAATCGCTAAATGTCAGATGTAACACTCAAGTGTCGTTGTGTAGATTATGTTAAATTGACACTTGCGTCGTGTACTCCCCGAGGCTATAGTGACGCGACTGAAGAGATCAGGTCGCAACATCTGCGCGAGGTGTAAACGCTGCGTTGTGTGCGGTACATAACTCCAGAAAATTGATTTATCGATCGAGATGTTGTCGCTGGGCCAGTTCACTTCATATGGTGAGCGACTTTGCGCAACATGGAAACGTTCATGCCCTGTGGGTAGGCTGTTCAGTTCATTTATCAATTACAAGTGAATTGTGGTCGGGCGCAATGGAGGAACGTGATTTATGCGTAGCTCAATCGGTAAGATACAACACTAATTTCCGCGTTCTATACTTGGCACATTGTGTACGGAACGATGAAACGACGGAACTGATCTTTGGTAGACGGTGTGATCGAGGAAGTAGCTCGGACATACATATGAGTACATGTACTATGGAGGTATCGATCATGGGTCTTTTGAATACATAAACCAGTAATGGGGGAGAAAAAGGATTGCGCATTGGCCGTGAGTTTTTGCTTTTCGTTTCTTTCCCTGCCTTTAGGCCATACATATTGTGTTTTGCATGGAACTGGTGCAATTGTTAATTTGATTTATCATCACAGTTGAGAGAGATTTAATTAATTGAAATCAAGTTTTGATGATGACGCGTGGGATTTTACGAGTAATCGTATTTTGATTGTCGTACGGGACAGGTTTTGCGAAGGCTTCGAGGCTAACATGACGGTGGAGGGCAAACGATTTGAAGGTGAAAGATGGGTGCTTTCTAAAAGGAATTCGAAGGTCAAAAGCAATGAAGCTAAATGCAATTAGTTAAGCACCCTTGGCGTGGGCGGCTATAACCCTCAAGTCGTTATAAGGTTGCTCACAATCTGCCTGAAGTGTATCGATAATCTGAAAGTGGTTTTGCGCCATGTTATCGAATGGAAAATTGTTGGTAATTTTTGTATTTTGTATATAATTCGCAGTAATTCATATTTTTCAAGGTTTTATTTTATATCTTAAGCACGGTATTCCTTAGAGTTAGAGTTAGAGAGGGTACGGGGGTGGGACAAAGCCGTCTGTATGTGCTCTGCTGTTTCTTCGTCATCATTACACATTCTGCAAGTGTCATCTTGTATGATGCCCATCGTTTTGAGGTGTTTGTTGACTGGGCAGTGACCAGTAAGGAAACCTGTGATTAAGCGAATCTGACTCCTAGAGAGCATGAGGAGTTGTTTCGTTCTACTGAGAAATGCAGTTGGGAGGAACAACTTGGCTTGTCTGCTATCTTTCGTTTGTAACGGTATTCCTTAACTTGTGTGCGTTCGTTATTTCTTAAAGGTTTTTCAAAATCTATGACCGAACTTTGACAGCATCTTAAACAACAACGCTGTAATTCTTTGACGTTGGTCGGTTTTATCATATACCACGTTTATATGCAGAGTCGAGGAGTCGAGGAGTCGGGTTGAGATCGAGTCGAGATTTCGAACCAGGTATTACTACATACTGAGTTGAGGAGTTGAAAAGTTGAAACCGGGTTGAACTGACAGACGAATACGTCGGTGTTGTCCGTCTCTTTTAGATGAAAGCGTTTGTTCGGTTTTCCCCTCATTAACCTTGAGACCCGTCTTAGCTGCTCTACCTCAATGCTTACAAAGTCCTCCATGATGTTTCGCTGTGTCGGTCTAATCACGTAAATGTCGTCGGCGTACGCAAGCAATTGCGTAGACTTGAAATAAATCGTACCTCTTGTGTTGGCTAGTGACTCTTGCAGCGAATCACCTTGCCTAGATCCTTTTTTAACATCAAAGGGGTCGGTTAGATCACCTCCGACCTTAATGGAGCAGCGAGAATTCTCCATTGTCATCCTGTACAGTCGGACGAGTTTGGCAGGGATGTTAAAACTAGACATGGCTTTGTATAGCTATCGCTATACACGCTGTTATATGCAGCCTTGAAATCGACGAAGAGGTGGTGAGTGTCGAGTGTCTTCTCCAAGATCTGCCGTAGCGTAAATATTTGGTCTATTGTGGATTTACCTGGCCTGAAACCACACTGATAAGAGCCGATCAGGTTATTCACAAACGGTTTCAGGCGTTCACACGATACGGCAGAGAAGATCTTATGTGCGATGTTAAGGAGACTTATTGCCCTATAGTCGGCGCAGTTATAGGGGTCTCCTTTCTTATGGACCGGGCAAACGATGCTGAGATTCCATTCGTCGGGCATGCTCTCCCGGGACCATACCTTGCAAATTATATGGTGCATGCACCTTACCAGCTCATCTCCAGCCGCCTTAAGAAGCTCAGCAGACAGGCCGTCTGCGCCCGCGGCTTTATTAGATTTATGTCTTGATGTTGCTATTTTGACTACGTCTAGGCTGTCACAAAAGGTTGCACTTACTGGGATGCGGATTTGTTGTGGGAAAGCGGTTAAGGTCGAAGGTCATCGACTTTAAACCTATAAGTGATCGCCTGGCTGTGATCCGCATCAGAGGCAGATTTTATAACATCAGCCTTATATGTGCACACGCCCCTACCGACGAGGCTGAAGACCCTATCAAGGAGGACTTCTATGACCTCCTGGACAACGCCTACGGAGCTTGTCCGGAGTACGATGTAAAAATCGTGCTCGGGGACTTCAACGCCAAAATCGGAAAGGAAAACACCCTTGGCGGAGTGATCGGAAAGCACAGCCTCCACGATACAACAACAGATAACGGCTTCCGACTCGCTGACTTTGCGACAGCTCGTAATGCGGTGATAAGTAGCACAAGATTCCCTCGCAAGCGAATCCACACAGCAACCTGGCGATCTCCGGACGGTCGAACCGCCAACCAAATCGACCATGTGCTCATTGACGCAAGGCACGCGTCAAACATCCTGGATGTGCCAACATTCAGAGAGGCAAATGTCGACTCTGACCACTTCCTCGTAGCAGCAAGATTCAGAGCTCGACTGTCCAATGTCAGAAAGCTGCACCAGCCCATCAGGAGGAGGTTCGACATTGGGCGCCTGAGCACACCGAGTTACATGCGTATATGTACATATATGTATCATGCATTTAACCATTGTACAGATCTGCAACCCAAGCCACCTTGCTGTAAACAACCATCATCTTGTGTGCGCTGTTCCCTCCCACGCATCACCCAAGCCATCTATGCTATGCCGTTACTCGTCGATCACCCGATTGTATTTCTTTTTATTTTCTCTTTCTCTGATCCCGTTATGTCAAGCGTTTTTTAGATCTAGTATTAAGGTAGTTTAGTATTAAGATTATTGCATTCCTGTATCGACCGTCAACGAATAAAGTTGTGTTATACATATTGCTTTGTTGTATTTTTGTTTGTTTCATTCTACTGGCGCAGTCGGAAAAGTTAGATAAGTTAGATAATCGACTTAACCGTTTGAAGAGTTCAAAGTGAAAAGAGTGGACATTTCTTATGTTATAAAAAAGAAAAAAACAAGCTAAACGAAAGAAACGAAAGAACTAAATAACTGCAACTGGATATATATATATATATATATAACGTGCGCACAAATAACAGGTAAATAACAAGTGAACAGTATTGAATAAAAAAAAAAAAAAAACAAAAAGCAAAACACAAACCAAATAACCGACAATAATAACACGGTTGAGTGCAAATACACAAAACAAAAAACGGACAAAAATTATAGGAACATATCCAGACGAAAAGAAGACACAAGAAAAAAAGAAAGGAAAGGAAGATACAACTAAGGTACGGCGAACATGGATATTCTAACTTTAACTAAGGACATTCCAGAGTTTACTGGAAAACCCGAAGAACTAGGTCTATTCTTAAAAAATGTAGATTATCTATACAGGTTTATAAACGAATTAAATGAATTATCCAGAGGCCTATTAGAAATACGCATAAGACAAAAAATTAAAGATTCGGCAAATTTAGTTTTAATTAACAATAATAATCCAACAAATTGGCCAGAAATAAAAAAAATTTTAATTTCTAACTGTAGCATTAGTGAAAGTTTAGAAAACATTATAAATCAAACTAGGCTATTTAGATTCCAAAATTCAGTTGAGGAGCTTTTTAATCGTTGTCTTAGCCAATTAACGAAGATGAACATAAAAACTGACCTTAGTCCTGAAAATAATTGGTCAGGTAGCGAACAAAATGAGAATATAATTCTTAAACTTTTCATAAGTAAGCTTCCTAACAGTCCTAAACTGATCCTTCAGGCTAGAAACCCATCCACCCTCAGAGAGGCCAAAGAAATTTTATTAGACACCGATCATTTCTATCCTAATAACAACGCCAATATCAAGTATCATACTTTAAATGCACCTTCTGGATCGAACAATATCTCTGTAGATTCACGTTATAACAGAATGCTTAATATGTCTGAAAATCCTAGATATTTCTACAACTCCCTTTCGAAACAATACCAACCAAATTTTTTGAACAATGTACAAGCAAATTACTCAAGAAATCCAGGTCATTCCAGCCAAATAAATTATCCAAATTATCAAAACCAAATTAGGAATAATAACTCGTACAATAGCTATAGAGCAGGCAGTTCAGGTCGATCAAATTTTTCCCGACAATATTCCCGCAACCCAATAATACCAAGAACTTCTAATCAAAGTAACATGATGGATATCAACCAACTTAGAACCGAAAACCTTCCTTTAGACAATCCACCTCAAAATCCTAACATTTCGCATTTTCAAAATTTTCCATTAGGTACCTCAGAACACTTCCCTGTATAATTGTTAAGACACATCCCAAACCAATCAAGCTCCTTATCGATTCTGGAGCTAGTACTTCTTTGATCCAAACCGGTCTTTTTAATAAATCCTTCAAAACGGAACTAGAAAAGCATTTGATACTTAAGTCTATCAATGCAAACATCGATGTCAACTCGAAAATAACTATCCCGTTATTTAAAGAATTCAATAGACCGTCGACGACTATTGAAATGCTCGAAACAAATTTAACTGGTGACTTCGACGGAATCGTAGGCTGTAATATATTAAAGCCATTACAAGCCAAGATTGATTTCAAAAACTCGCAACTCACTACGAAAGAAGCTTGCATACCGCTGGTCTTTAGCCATTCTACTACTCAGCCAATACAAAAAAGCATTCATACATTTTGCAAAGACGTTTTTGATATAAATTTTTTCGAACCTGACATAGATACGATCGTAAACAGACTCAAAATGACCAACCTTAACAAAGAGGAAATTCAATTTTTAACTGCCACTATCCGTAAATTTAAAAAGGTCTTTTACTTAGAAGGCGACAATTTAACGTGTGTTTCTAAGTATAGTCACAGGATACCGACCAAGAACAACATTCCAATATATTCAAAAACTTACAGATATCCTGAAGCACATAAAAATGAGGTAGAAAGACAAATTTCCGAAATGCTAAGATCCGGTATAATAACTAAGTCCACAAGCCCATACAATGCACCAATCTGGGTCGTTGAAAAGAAACTCGACAATTCTGGTGAGAAAAACTGGCGAATCGTAGTTGACTACAGAAAATTGAATGACGTTACAGTAGAAGACAGATTTCCGATTCCCAATATAGACGACATTTTTTCTAAATTAGGCAATGCACAATACTTTTCAACTATAGATTTAGCAAAGGGATTCCATCAAATTCCTATAAACGAAGAAGACAGGCACAAAACTGCATTTTCAACTGCAAACGGGCATTATGAATTTACTCGAATGCCATTCGGTTTAAAAAATGCACCAGCATCATTTCAAAGAATGATGAATGAAGTATTATCTGACTATTTAAATAAAATATGCGTGGTTTACTTAGACGATATTTTAATTTTCTCAACATCATTACAAGAGCATATCGACTCCCTTAGTAAAATACTCAAACGTCTTCTTGATTTTAACCTTAAGGTTCAGATTAATAAGTGTGACTTTTTAAAACACGAAACTGA
Organism: Eumerus sabulonum; assembly: GCA_951905685.1. Classification (NCBI taxonomy): domain Eukaryota; kingdom Metazoa; phylum Arthropoda; class Insecta; order Diptera; family Syrphidae; genus Eumerus; species Eumerus sabulonum. The sequence continues at coordinate 18,642,061 of OX645060.1, forward strand.
ATACCTAGGACACATCATTTCAAGAGATGGTATTAAACCCAATCCGAATAAGATCGACGTCATTCAGAAGATAAAATTACCAAGGTCAACAAAACAGATAAAATCTTTTCTTGGCATTACTGGATTTTATCGAAAATTCATTAGAGACTACTCAAAAGTAGCCTTACCAATGACAAGATGCCTTAAAAAGGGCTGTAGGATAAATCTTAACGACACGCAATACATTGAGTCCTTTAACAAGTTAAAGGCACTTATATGTACTTGCCCAGTTCTGGCCTATCCAGACTTCTCTAAGACATTTGTTTTGACAACCGACGCCAGCAATGCAGCTTTAGGGGCAGTTCTTTCACAAAACAAGCATCCTATTGCCTTTGCTTCTCGAACTTTAAATTCTCACGAGACACACTACAGTACAGTGGAAAAAGAACTTCTATCAATAGTATGGGCTACCAAATATTTTAGACCATATTTATTTGGCCGCAAATTTAAGATTCAAACTGACCACCGCCCACTAGTCTGGCTTAACTCCCTGAAAGAACCCAATTCCAAACTACAACGCTGGAAAATCAGGTTGAACGAGTACGACTTTGATATTGAATATATCAAAGGAAAAGAGAATTGTGTGGCGGATTTTTTAAGTCGCCACCAAATAAATTGTTTACCCAATAATGACATAAGATCTGACATAGCAACCATCCATAGTGGTAAGGAAAATTTAAACGACCACATTTTCATAACAGAGACCCCCTTAAATGTATACAAATATCAATTAATCTTTGAAACCGGAAAGGTTAACTCGTATTCCAATATGTTCCTCTTCCAAAGGAAGAGACGATCTACCTTTACGCTAAAAAAATACGATGAGGATTATATTTTAACATATCTTAAAGAACTTTTGCCTGTTAAAGGTACTGTCGGAATCTTCTGCAAAGAAGATAGTATCTTTAACGAATTTCAGAAAACGATCATAAAATACTTTTCAAATTCATCTGAAATGAAAATTCTAAGATGTATGAGGTTTCTTAAAGATATCACCTGCAAAGAAAAACTGATGGAAATAATCGAAAAATCTCATTTAGACAAAAACCATTGAGGTATTGAAGAGAGTTTCTTAGAGCTGAAAGACACCTTTTACTATCCTAACCTTAGACTAGAGATTCATAAATACATCAACAACTGCATCTTCTGCAATATGTGTAAGTACGACAGGAATCCAATTAAACCCAAATTTATGATTTCCGAAACCCCTGATAAACCAAACGAAATTATACACATAGATATATGGTTTCTAAATAAAAACAGTATGTTCTTAACTGCAATTGACAAATTAACTAAGCACGTCTCAATTTATAAAATTACTGACAGGAATTCAATGACAATAGTTGACATTTTGAAACATAGATTTGCAATATTAGGTAAACCAGCTAAAATAGTCGCAGACAACGAATTCAATACAGCATATATTAAAAACTTTTTAGGTCAGAAAAACATTCTTTACCATTTCACATCTCCAAACGTTCATACAGGCAATTCCGTTATAGAACGCTTTCATTCTACACTCAATGAACACATAAGGTTATTAAAGCTAAACAAAGACAACATAGGTACCGACGACATAACATTAGCTTTAAGAGCAGTCGAAATATACAATGATACTATTCATTCTGTTACAAAGTATAAACCAAATGATCTCCTTCACTCCACTCTGAATGAATCAGACTGGGAGAAGCTTAGGCGCCGGGTCAAAGAAGCCAAGGAAAAACAAATAAATAAATTAAACCAATCACGAATAGACACGAGTAATTTAGAATACAATGACAGGGAACTAGTTAAAAATATAGGTTTTCGTGATATTAAGCGCTTACCAAGGTACATTGTCAAAGAGGTAAAAGAAGGTGGCTTTACATACTTTAGAGATAAGGATGGTTTCAAGCGTGATAGGCAGTTAGTTAGGAGAAGGTATAAATTTCAAAATCCAATTGAAAAAGTACATTTCGATAGAAAACTAACCGGAAGAAATTACTCTCGCGAAAATAAGACAACGAAATGAAAGCAAATTGTTCATGAATAAGAAACTTATTTGAGAACATTTTCTATTTATAATATCCAGTATTCCGTATATATGTAAACGTATGTACATATTATAACCTTAATAAGATAGAATAGGTAAACTTAATGAATTAAGAACTCAATCTATATTATTATGCTAATTTTAATGAGTTAAGAAATACGAAAAGATTTGTGTTAAATATACTGTACGATTATTTCTATTGCGGGGAAAGAGGGAGAAATGTTACGTATACGACAGAGAATTTAATTTGAAAATTAAATAACAAACGGCATTTATCAGCATGGTCACCTTATGGATCATACTGCGGCGGGAGGAGTTACATGCGTATATGTACATATATGTATCATGCATTTAACCATTGTACAGATCTGCAACCCAAGCCACCTTGCTGTAAACAACCATCATCTTGTGTGCGCTGTTCCCTCCCACGCATCACCCAAGCCATCTATGCTATGCCGTTACTCGTCGATCACCCGATTGTATTTCTTTTTATTTTCTCTTTCTCTGATCCCGTTATGTCAAGCGTTTTTTAGATCTAGTATTAAGGTAGTTTAGTATTAAGATTATTGCATTCCTGTATCGACCGTCAACGAATAAAGTTGTGTTATACATATTGCTTTGTTGTATTTTTGTTTGTTTCATTCTACTACCGGAGGTTGCCAGAGTCTACAGGGAGCAGCTGAGCGATAGACTCTACGGTATGCCTACGTCGAACACAAATGCCAATAATATGTGGCTGCATTGCCGCTCAGCCATTCAGGAAGTAGCCGAAACCACCTTAGGATACCTACCACTCCCGACAAGAAACCCGTGGTATGATGGCGAGTGTGAGCAGAAAAAGGTAGCAACCGACGAGGCGTACCAAAAGGCGCTGCAGAGGAAAACCAGGGCAGCGCGAGAAGAGTACCGAGCCAGAAGAAGGGAGGAGAAGAAACATCCCAGTCCTCCTTTAGGGCGCAGAGGCTTGGACCTTAACAAAAGTGGATGAAGATGCCGATGGCCGTTTCGAGAGGAAAATTCTGCGCACTATCTACGGTCCCGTTTATTTAAACGGTGTATGGAGAAGAAGATTTAACGAAGAACTGTACGGCTTGTACAGATACATCGGCCTGGTACGACGTCTACGGATACAGCGTCTAAGGTGGCTAGGCCATGTAGAGCGCATGGAAAATACAGCTCTGACCCGAAGAGTCTTCGAATCCACCCTGGAAGGAAGGCGCGGCAGAGGATGGCTGCATCAACGGTAGCGCACGCACGTGGAAGGGGATCTTAACCAACTGGACGTGCGGCGCTGGAAACAGCTGGCCAAAGACTGTGCCAGCTGGAGACGCTTGTTTGGTTGAAGCCCAGGTTCACCACGGACTGTAGCGTCACCTAAGTAAGAAACAAATAAGAAAAGAAAGTAATCGACTGTAGTCTAGAGTTGTCGCATTCACGCATAACTCACAAAAATCCGCGTCTTTCAGCATTGCATCGTAAGATTGCCAAGAAATTTGGCAAGTCATTTCGTTGCTTACAGCAAATGACATACCTTAGCCACCATGAATGAGGTATTCACAAGAATTCCTCTAATATTTCCTAGTGTAGTTAGTAGTAATGCAAATCCTGTTCTGACATTCAATGAGAGCAGCATTCAAGGCATAACTTCTGCATATGCATACGTCCATCACGATCACATCACGTTTATAAGCAATTATCTGCTGCGCGTGATCGTCTTATGTTTCATTTAATAGCTGGCAGCATAAGTAAATGCACTCTGACGACATATAGGCATCGATTACGTTAGAAGGAAACTGCATCGATCAGTGGAAAAGTAGAAAAACTGCCTCATACCTCAAACTGCTCTCAATTAAATCAGCTAATCGTGCCGCTAACCTCGTCGTCGTCCACATACAATGTCAACAACCTTCCCTTTCAATTCCCATTAACGTACTCGTGCATATGTGCTTGCAATCGGGATTCATGAGAAACAGATTAGAATTGTTCATCGCAGCGGAGATAATTTGTTTATACAAAACAACGGTATTGAAGAACAGCTCAAATAGTTACATAAATTCCTTAACGACTTTGTTTGTACGCGACGGGTGTCGTATTTCCGTCACCTTGAACTCGACTATATCTATCTACATACAAGCGTCATGGTCGTTGGTTGAAAAGATGCAAAACTTAAGGTAGGCGAACGGCAAGAGATAGATTTAATTAACCAGCTCCTGTGTGTGCAGGAGTTTGCGCCGGCATCGTTATTAGTATCGGTGGCGGTAGCCTTATTGATGCAATTGAGGAGATACCACTACCCAGATGGGGTGCCTAGATACACATGGCTTTATCTGCATTCAACGTGCGGACAAGTTAATTTACTCTCCTCTTATCACTTTCATTTAATTAGATTTACTCTCAGAGAGTACCGCTGGACTTTTGCGCTTAAACTAACATTTAATCACACTTCACCCGTGACTGTTGACGGCGCAATAAGTTTTACATGCTCGTGGATGACCTCAAGAGTCTATGCATAGTCTTAGTTTTTTTACATTATTTATATCTTATGTACAATAGTATCTCATGCAAAAACATATTTACAGTACAACATCTCGCTAGCTGATCAATGCTGGATGCCATGCAAAACGAATTAGTGATAAAGCACTTACCTGCGTGCTGCTATTGCCAAATTGTCAACACTGCGTGACATAAGAGTGACATCTTGACTAGCTCTACGTGACCTGTTAGTTAGGGTGATTAACCAAAAAGTAAGAGAAAAACAAAACAAAAAAAAACAATTGTTAAAAGAACACCAAACATAAAATGTTAAGTTAAATCAAAAACACAAAATGTTAAATCAAACTAACGAGCAAATTGAAACAATTGAATGTTAATTATAATTAAACATAAAAGATTCGTTTTGTACACTATACTATAGCATGGGGTTACCAGCAAGTAGGTTTTCGTCCTGGTAATTACAATAGGTACATATCGGACATTAGTTGTGGAATGTGCATTAAAGGTTTGAGGATTTACAAGACTCGTGTTAAAATGTTGCTTTGTGTACAAAATTTGTATAAAACAGTCTGTACAAGAAAGTAAATTGTTAAAAAATATTAAATATGTTAGATTTTTAAACACAGCTGGAGATGACCTGGTTGGGAGTATGCACCAGCTCATTCGTAAGATATGGTCAGAGGAATGCATGCCCGATGAATGGAATCTTTGTATCGTTTGCCCGATCCACAAGAAGGGAGACCGCTTTGTCTGCGCCAATTACAGAGGAATAAGTCTTCTGAACATTCTTCTTCTTATCAGGCCAGCGATCCATGGAGGATCTGAGCCTGAGCTATAGCTGCCTTCCATCCTTGACGGTCCCGGGCACGCTGCTTCCAGTTGTCAAGACCAAGATGTCTTACATCCGCGATTACTTGGTCTTTATACCGGAGGTTCGGTCTTCCTCTTCTTTTCGAACCAGGAGGCTCGGAGTCGAAGACCCTCTTAGCTGGAGCGTTGATGTCCATGCGCTCGATGTGGCCGAGCCAGTGTAGTCGACGGATCCTTACCTTCCGGACTACATCCACATCTTGGTACAGCTCGTAGAGTTCGCGGTTGTGTCTTCTTCTCCATTCACCTTCCTCACAGACAGGACCAAATATCCGGCGCAGAATTTTTCTTTCGAAAGAACCCAAAATCAGCTCAGCTGTCCTGCTTATCGTCCAGCTTTCGGCTCCGTACAGCAGGACTGGCAGAATGAGCGTTTTGTAAAGCACGACTTTGGCCTTTCGAGTGAGGAGTTTTGACCCCAGTTGTTTGGACAAGCCGAAGTAGCAGCGGTTGCCAAGGGCGATTCTATGCCAGATCTCCACTGTGGTGTCATTTGTAGAATTTACGTTTGCCCCGAGGTAGACAAACTCCTTGACTACCTCGAAATTGTAGCTGTCAATTGTTATATCTTGTCCCAGGTGGTGAGCGACGGATTGGTTTTTGCTTGACAGCATGTACTTCGTCTTGTCCTCATTGACCTTAAGACCAACTCGTTTCGCCTGTTCTTCAATCGCCGTGAATGCTTCCACAACGTCACGGCGAGAACACGCGATGATGTCGATATCATCCGCATATCCTAGCAACTGGACGGACTTGTAGAAGATAATGCCTTCCCTGTTGAAGCCTGCCCGTCGCACTATCTGCTCCAGCACCAGGTTGAAGAAGTCACATGACAGCGCATCTCCTTGCCGAAATCCGGTGCATGCTTCAAACGGTTCCGAAGTCCTAGAACCTAGTTGCACGGTGCGTCGCGTATTTTTTAGCGTGGCGCGACACAACTGGATCAGTTTTCCCGGGATGCCGAATTCGGCCATCGCACCAAGCAGTCCTTCACGATGAATGCTGTCGCATGCGGCTTTGAAATCGATGAAATGATGGCGTGTATCGATTCGTAACTCATTCGTCTATTCAGGATTTGTCGAAGTGTGAACATTTGGTCTATAGTCGATTTGCCGGCCGGAAGCCGCACTGGTAGCTGCCGATTAGTGCGGTGCAAAGTGGCTTTAGACGTTCACACAATACGCTGGACTGGATCTTGTATGCGACATTGAGCAGGGATATACCTCTATAGTTCTTGTAAGAGGTAGGATCGCCTTTTTTGTGGATGGGGCATTATTGTGAGTTCCATTTAAAGGTTTTCGCTCAACCACCTTATGTAGGTTAATCGAACACCTCGTACAGGTCGGGCGCCGTGGTCGAGTGGGTGTGGGTGTCGGCTAGGGGACATCGTGGGAGGCGAGTTCGCGTCCGCAGGTTCGCCGTGCCACTGGAGGCATTATTTCCTTTTTTTTTTTCTTTTCTTTCTTTTTCTTTTTTTTTTTTTCTCCTTTCTTCTCTTTCCCTTCTCTTCTTCGCCGAACTTTCCCTTACTCGCTTTCCTCCTTGGTCTTTCGCTCTTCTTGCCTCCTCCTTATCTTCGGGAGACCGGCACTCATGGAATCCTTTCGTTCTCTCCGACTGGAAAGTCGTACGATCCGTCACCTTCGCGAGGGCGTACGGTGCTTGATGGCGTGATCGGGCTGGAAGGTGGGAGTAGAAAGCTGAAGGATTGGTGAGTGTCGAGGAAGTCGAGTTTGGGTCGTGGCCGTGTAAGGTGGTCGGGTTCTTTTTGGGTCTTTCGGAGCTAGGTGGCGGGATCGACCGGGAATGGTGTGAGGGAAAAGCGACAAAAAAAAATGAATAAGTCGGGAGTGTTGATAGGGACGTGCTAGGGAGTAGTTGGGTGCGAATCGAAAAATAAGAAAGAAAAAAACAAAAGGATAAAAAAGAAAAGGAAAGATAAAAAGTAATAACGCGGGTGTCGACAAAAATAAAAGAAAATAACTTTTCGACGGATATTTTTCGAAAGAAAGATAGAAAGACATAACGCGGGTGTCGACGGGTAAGGAAAACAAAAAAAAAAAAAAACGAGAATATCGCGGGTGTCGCCAAGGAACAGACAGAATACGGGAGTAAGAAAACGATATATATATATACTTCGCTCGTGTAAAAAAACAACAAAAACAACAACGGACTCTACTATATATAAATTAAATTTGTCTGTAATCGGAATTCAGAAAAACGGTTGTGAATTTGTCGCAACAGGGTGCCTACATTAGCTATTTTCCTTTTTTTTTTTTTGGTGGAAATTCGTGTAAATATAAAACAGGAGGAACGGGCGGGTGTAAAAAAAAAAAAAAAAAAACAAAAAGGACATAAAACAAAAATGTCGGGTGTCAACAAAAAAATATCATAAAACAAAAAAAAAAAAAAAAAACAAAAGACGGATGAAATTAAAACACTCGAGAAAAAAAAAAACCGAAAAGTTCGAGCTAGCGGCGACCGAGGTGCGGGTCAGGAGTTCGACGTGCAGCGGGTGCAGGTTCGACCCCAGTGGAGAGGCGGAGCAGCTGAGTTAATTTTTTTTTTTTTCTTTTTTTTTCTCCTTTTTTTTTTCTTTATCTTCTCTTGTACGTTTTTTTTTTTTTTTTTTGATATATATATGAATTTTTTTTTTTTGAGATATCATATTTATAATTGTTTTTGTTTATGGAGATATCATTTTTTATAATTTTCCTTTTTTTTATTTCATATTTATAATCCTTTTTTTTTGTGTGTAGAGAGGCACCGGTGTTAGGGCGTTAGGAGTAATTTTTAAGATTTAGATTAAGGAATAAAGGAAAAAAAGAATCCAAGAGAGTGATCCAGTTTTTTTTTATTATTTTTATTTATTTTTTTTTTTTTGCTGGTGTTTTTGTGGGAAGGAGCAAGGAGTAGTACCTCGTACTAGCGGGAGCAAGCGGGCTCTAGTACCTCGTCGCGATTCTCGGTACTAGGGTAGATCGTCCACTCGGCCAAATCGCGTGGCGCCCTTGTAACATCTTAACCTACGACCACTCTCGCAGAGTTGGCGGGCGGCCTTGAGGACGATACCGCGGTGAGACGGTAACATTTTTGGCGCCCAACGTGGGGCCTGAGTTTACAGAAATTATTTTAAACGAATGCCAAATTGCACGGTTATCGTCGGCTTACGTTCTTTTCTCTCTTTTTTTTTTTTGTTTTTCCTTTTTTTTTCTTTTTTTTGTTTTTTTTCAAACTTTTTTTTTTTTTTTTGTGTTTGTGGCTGAGCTAACTACGCTGATAGAATGAGCAAGAACTCGTCTTGCGAATAGGCTTTAGAAATTCGAAGTTGGCATTAGTGAGGGGATTTGCGCTCTCTTACAATTTTGGGTTATTTTTTTTTCTATTTGCTTGTTTGGCTTCGGATTCGCCAGTCCTTGTTCAGTCCTAGTTAGTCTCCTGTAGAAAGAGAAGCAATGGAGATCAATCGGCTAAACGGGGAGGAGCTGACCTATGAGCTAGCTGTTAGAGGGTTACGCGGCAACAACGTTGACGAGATGCGTAGGCTCCTGCGATCCGCTCGGAAACGCGACGCTAGTTTTGTCCTACCAGAGTACCCCTTTGCGGTAGAGGTAGACATGGAAGCAGTCACCGCTAAGCTAGAGGAGGTCGAGAGGTTGGTCCAAGGTTTTGTAGGGAATGAAGAATCAGGGGAATACAAGAAGCTAGTGGCAAAAAGTGAATGGGTCCTCCGACGTTTAAGCCGGATGGAGGTTACCTCACCGGAAGAACGGGCTTTCGTGGCAGACGCGAGGCAACAGACCGCCAACTTACTAGCCAGACTCGACACGAAAGCCGGGGCAGACGCTGAAGAGGAAGGGGAGGTGAAGCCTACTCGGGGTGATGAGCAAAACATATCCGTGGAAGCTGACCTCCGGGCAACGACACCTCAGGTCTTGCTTCCCCGGGCACACTCATCCCCGCTTCCGATGAAGCGCGTCCCGATTATGAAATGGGGGGTACGGTTTAGTGGTGATGGGTCCCAGTCACTGAACTGCTTCTTGGAGAAGGTCGAAGAGCTGCGGGAAGCCAGGGGATTCTCGGCAAGGGAGTTATACGAGGGAGCGTACGATTTATTTGAGGGCAAGGCAGCGGTTTGGTATAGGGCCAATAGACCCAGGTTTTCAAGTTGGGGTGAACTCGTGACCAACCTAAAGGCTGAATTCCTACCGCCGGGGTATGACGACCGGTTATGGGAGGAGATTCGGTCGAGGACGCAAGGAAGGACGGAGACCATGGGGATGTACGTGAGCGTGATGCAGGGCCTATTTTCGCGCCTGGGAGAGACTTGTACCGAGGAGGTCAAATTGAAGTGGATACGCCGAAATGTGTGTCCGTTCTACCAGTCTCAGATGGCGTTAATTGACATCAAAACACTGAACCAGTTAGTGGAGATAGGTCGTAAACTGGAGACGGCACGGCATATGGTGGAGAGTTACGTACCGCCTCCGTCAAGGCGTAACGCAGCGGTATTAGAACCAGATCTAGCGTACGTGGGAGCCAGTGAGACCCCCTGCGAACGAATGGATGCCCTGACGCTTAATCCGGGTCCGAAACCGCTTACATGTTTCCGCTGTCAACAGGCAGGCCACATCGCAGCGAACTGTTCTCAACCAGTGCGGTGTTATGGGTGTAACACGGTGGGTGTCACTCGCAAGCAATGCGCATGTTGTTCACGTCCTCCAAGTATGTCGGGAAACGGTCCCTCAGCTCAAGGACAGGCGGGTCATTGAGCTGGGTGAGGAAAACCGCCCAGCCGGCTGTCCGGGTGAAGCGTTCTCTTAAATATCGAGGAAGGAACCGGGTGGAGCCTTCGTTGGATTACGTGCTGGTGGATAAGGGGCTAGATAGGCGTCCATATATCCAGGTGGGGATATATGGAGTCAAACTATTAGGGTTATTAGATTCGGGAGCGACGCGTTCGATTCTGGGTGGGTCAGGTTGGGCCGCACTAAGCACGCTTCGTTGCGCGATAACTAACGCAGGGGTTAAACAGATTACGGTAGCCAATGGTGAGGCAGTCAGGGTCTTGGGCATGGTGCAGGTGCCGGTAGAAGTTGAAGGGGTCGTCAGGTTGGTGGACTTGCTGGTGGTCCCCCAGCTATCCCATCCCCTCATCCTGGGCACAGATTTTTGGGAACAGTTTTCGATCATCCCGGACGTAAAAAGAAGAGTGTGGCATTTTTCGGAAGAAGTCTGTGGAATCGCGAGTGGGGAGGGATTGTTGAAGGAACAGCAGGATCAGTTAGGGCGAGTAGTCGAGACTGCTTTTTTAAGCATGGGGGAAGGTTTGGGTTGTACTCATCTGGTAGAGCACGTCATAAAGACAGACGCCGCTCCGATAAAACAGCGCTACTACCCGGTATCCCCTAAGGTCCAGGAACAGATTAACCAGGAAGTGGACGAAATGCTGAAGGTGGGGGTCATCGAACCATCGTCGAGTCCGTGGTCATCTCCGATCCTCCTAATCAAGAAGCAGGACGGCAAATTTCGGTTTTGCGTCGACTTCCGGAAGCTAAACCAGGTCACCGAACGGGATGCGTATCCTATCCCATACGTTTCAGCCACCCTAGATAAGCTTCGAAACGCGAAGTACCTGTCGTCCCTGGATATTAAGTCCGCCTACTGGCAAATCCCACTGTCGGAGGAATCGAAGAAGTACACGGCGTTCACAATCCCGGGGAAAGGCTTATATCAATTCCGGCGCATGCCATTTGGGTTGCATAATGCACCAGCAACCTGGCAGCGCTTCATTGACACCGTCATTGGGGCCGATCTCGAGCCGAACGTCTTCGTGTATCTCGATGATGTCATCATAGTGGCCGACACGTTTGATCGTCATCTAGTAGTTCTACGGGAAGTGCTGTCTCGTATCGAAAAAGCTGGACTCGTCCTCAATCGGGAAAAGTGTGATTTCTGCAAGTCCGAGCTGAAGTATCTAGGATATGTCATTAACGCGAAGGGTCTACTGGTGGATCCGGATAAGGTTCGTTCGATGGTGGAGTATCCGCGACCGACTACGGTCTCCGCCGTAAGGAGATTTATTGGGATGGTGTCTTGGTACCGCCGGTTCGTAGAAAATTTTTCCACCCTCACGGCGCCCATAACCGAGCTCCTAAAGAAAAAGAGGAAGTTCTATTGGAGTCCCGAATGTGAGGCTTCGTTCCGAACCTTAAAGGAGAAGTTGGTGAGAGCGCCAATATTGACTTGCCCGGATTTTAGTCTTCCCTTTTCCGTCCACACGGACGCCTCTGGAGTGGGGATAGGGGCAGTGCTGACTCAGGAGCAGAGCGGCGAGGAGAAAGTAATCAGCTACCTTAGTCGGACACTATCCCGTACAGAACGGAACTATTCCACCACAGAACGCGAGTGTTTGGCTGTTTTATGGGCCGTCGAAAAACTTAGGCCATATCTGGAGGGAAGTGACTTTCGGGTAGTTACAGACCACCATTCTCTGGTGTGGTTGAATAATCTAAAGGAGCCGCAGGGTAGGTTGGCCCGGTGGGCGGTAAGACTCCAGCAATTCAACTTTTCCATCATCCATCGGAAGGGGAAGGAACATCTAGTACCCGATGCACTGTCTCGAATACCCGAAGTCGAACAAGTGGGAGCGTTAGCTGGTCAGGATCCGTGGTACGTGCAGATGGAGGACGCGGTCCGGAGTAATCCCGATAAGTATCCCGATTGGACCATCGTGGACGGAATACTGTATAAGCATACCCCCTCAAGGTACCCACAACTCGCATCTGAAGGCAACGAGTGGAAGCAGGTGGTTCCTAGGGAAGGTCGAGGGGAGGTGCTACGGCAGTGCCATGACGATATCCTCAGCGCCCATGGGGGAATACAAAAGACGTGGGAAAAGGTGGCGAGGCGGTACTACTGGCCCAAGCTGCGCTCGTGGGTAGCCCGGTACGTGCGCTCCTGCCGGGTATGTCAGATGGTGAAGCCGGATAATCACAAGCCCGCGGGGCTCATGGTTTCGAGATCCCAGGTCAGCCAGCCGTGGGATATGCTCTGTATAGACTTCGTGGGGCCCTTACCGAGATCTACCAGGGGGTATACGCACATCCTGACTGTGGTCGATTATTTCACCAAGTTCCCGTTATTTTTCCCAGTGCGCTCTGCAACGGCGAAAACAGTCCGGACGATCCTCGAAGAGCAGGTGTTCTTAGTGTTTGGGGTACCGCGGTGGATTGTATGTGACAACGGGGTGCAATTTCGGAGTAAGGAAGTGTCAGAATTAGCGCGGGAGTATAAGGTGACCCTGAATTGTACCGCCTATTACCACCCTCAAGCGAATCCGGCCGAGCGATACCATCAGACACTAAAGACAAAATTACGGGCCTACATCTCTGACAACCACCGGACTTGGGACGTATTGCTGCCCAAAATCGCATGCGCCATCCGCGACGCCTCCCACGAAGTAATACAGACAACACCATACTTTGCCTTGTTTGGTCGGGAGATGCGACTGCAGGGTGATGGAAGCCCGATCGCACCCGAGGGCATCAGCGTCGAACGATCCGAGAACCCGAGCAAGAAATCCCTGGCACTCGCTGAAGTGTTCCGTGACATCCAGATTCGCATCACGAAGTCAAACGAGGCGGCCAAACGCCAATACGACTTGAGGAGGAGGGATGTCCAATATTTCCCAAATGACGTGGTAGTCCGGAAAAACTTCGTCCTATCCGATGCAGCGCAATATTACACCGCCAAGCTAGCACCGAAATACGTTGGTCCGTTTAGGGTACGGAAAAGGTTGTCCCCCTGGACATACGAGCTTGAGAACCCAAATGGAAAAGGGGCAGGGGTATGGCACGTCAAGGACTTAAAGCTGTTTCAGGACAGAGTTGAACTGGAGTAAACCAAGCGAAAACCTTTAGGAAGAAAGGGGGGAATATTGTGAGTTCCATTTAAAGGTTTTCGCTCAACCACCTTATGTAGGTTAATCGAACACCTCGTACAGGTCGGGCGCCGTGGTCGAGTGGGTGTGGGTGTCGGCTAGGGGACATCGTGGGAGGCGAGTTCGCGTCCGCAGGTTCGCCGTGCCACTGGAGGCATTATTTCCTTTTTTTTTTTCTTTTCTTTCTTTTTCTTTTTTTTTTTTTCTCCTTTCTTCTCTTTCCCTTCTCTTCTTCGCCGAACTTTCCCTTACTCGCTTTCCTCCTTGGTCTTTCGCTCTTCTTGCCTCCTCCTTATCTTCGGGAGACCGGCACTCATGGAATCCTTTCGTTCTCTCCGACTGGAAAGTCGTACGATCCGTCACCTTCGCGAGGGCGTACGGTGCTTGATGGCGTGATCGGGCTGGAAGGTGGGAGTAGAAAGCTGAAGGATTGGTGAGTGTCGAGGAAGTCGAGTTTGGGTCGTGGCCGTGTAAGGTGGTCGGGTTCTTTTTGGGTCTTTCGGAGCTAGGTGGCGGGATCGACCGGGAATGGTGTGAGGGAAAAGCGACAAAAAAAAATGAATAAGTCGGGAGTGTTGATAGGGACGTGCTAGGGAGTAGTTGGGTGCGAATCGAAAAATAAGAAAGAAAAAAACAAAAGGATAAAAAAGAAAAGGAAAGATAAAAAGTAATAACGCGGGTGTCGACAAAAATAAAAGAAAATAACTTTTCGACGGATATTTTTCGAAAGAAAGATAGAAAGACATAACGCGGGTGTCGACGGGTAAGGAAAACAAAAAAAAAAAAAAAACGAGAATATCGCGGGTGTCGCCAAGGAACAGACAGAATACGGGAGTAAGAAAACGATATATATATATACTTCGCTCGTGTAAAAAAACAACAAAAACAACAACGGACTCTACTATATATAAATTAAATTTGTCTGTAATCGGAATTCAGAAAAACGGTTGTGAATTTGTCGCAACAGGGTGCCTACATTAGCTATTTTCCTTTTTTTTTTTTTGGTGGAAATTCGTGTAAATATAAAACAGGAGGAACGGGCGGGTGTAAAAAAAAAAAAAAAAAACAAAAAGGACATAAAACAAAAATGTCGGGTGTCAACAAAAAAATATCATAAAACAAAAAAAAAAAAAAAAACAAAAGACGGGTGAAATTAAAACACTCGAGAAAAAAAAAAACCGAAAAGTTCGAGCTAGCGGCGACCGAGGTGCGGGTCAGGAGTTCGACGTGCAGCGGGTGCAGGTTCGACCCCAGTGGAGAGGCGGAGCAGCTGAGTTAATTTTTTTTTTTTTTTTCTTTTTTTTTCTCCTTTTTTTTTTCTTTATCTTCTCTTGTACGTTTTTTTTTTTTTTTTTTGATATATATATGAATTTTTTTTTTTTGAGATATCATATTTATAATTGTTTTTGTTTATGGAGATATCATTTTTTATAATTTTCCTTTTTTTTATTTCATATTTATAATCCTTTTTTTTTGTGTGTAGAGAGGCACCGGTGTTAGGGCGTTAGGAGTAATTTTTAAGATTTAGATTAAGGAATAAAGGAAAAAAAGAATCCAAGAGAGTGATCCAGTTTTTTTTTATTATTTTTATTTATTTTTTTTTTTTTTGCTGGTGTTTTTGTGGGAAGGAGCAAGGAGTAGTACCTCGTACTAGCGGGAGCAAGCGGGCTCTAGTACCTCGTCGCGATTCTCGGTACTAGGGTAGATCGTCCACTCGGCCAAATCGCGTGGCGCCCTTGTAACATCTTAACCTACGACCACTCTCGCAGAGTTGGCGGGCGGCCTTGAGGACGATACCGCGGTGAGACGGTAACAGCATATAGAGCTGGTATTCCAGTCGTCGGGTATGCTCTCATCTTCCCAAATTCTGCAGATGATCTGGTGCATGCTCCCTACCAGAACATAGCCGCCAGCCTTGAAGAGCTCTGATGGTAAGCCATCTGCGCCTGCAGCCTTCTTGTTCTTCAGCTTCTGAACAGCTGTGCCGACTTCTTCGATACTGGGTGGGAGGACTACTTCAGCGGCTGGAGTTGGGATTTCCTCGGTCCCTACCACTCTCTCTTGATCATGCTCGTTAAGCAGCTGCTGGAAGTGCGGCTTAAATACATCCACTATTCCCTGCGGGTCGGTGACAAGATTACCCTCGCAGTTTCGAAGAGCCAGGGTGCCCTTTTTGAAGCCTCCTGCAAGGCCTTTGGCTTTCTGGTAAAAGGCTCGTATTTTATGTTTATCCCTAGACTCCTCGATATCCTTGAGCTGGGAGGCTGCGAAGATTCTTTTCTTTTGTCGCAGTAGTTTTTTCTCCTCCCTTCTTCTGGCTCGGTACTCTTCTTGCGCTGCCCTGGTTTTCCTCTGCAGCGCCTTTTGGTACGCCTCGTCGGTTGCTGCCTTTTTCTGCTCACACTCGCCATCATACCATGGGTTTCTTGTCGGGGGTGGTAGGTATCCTAAGGTGGTTTAGGCTACTTCCTGAATGGCTGATCGGCAATGCAGCCACATATTATTTGCATTTGTGTTCGACGTAGGCATACCGTAGAGTCTTTCGGTCAGCTGCTCCCTGTAGACTCTGGTAAGCTCCGGTGTTCTCAGGCGCCCAATGTCGAACCTCCTCCTGATGGGCTTGTGCAGCTTTCTGACATTGGACAGTCGAGCTCTGAATCTTGCTGCTACGAGGAAGTGGTCAGAGTCGACATTTGCCCCTCTGAATGTTCGCACATCCAGGATGTTTGACGAGTGCCTTGCGTCAATGAGCACTTGGTCGATTTGGTTGGCGGTTCGACCGTCCGGAGATCGCCAGGTTGCTGTGTGGATTCGCTTGCGAGGGAATCTTGTGCTACTCATCACCGTATTAAGAGCTGTCGCAAAGTCAGCGAGTCGGAAGCCGTTATCTGTTGTTCTGAACATTGCTTATGAAATTTTCTCTGCTGTACTGTGTGAACGCCCGAAACCGTTTGTTTATAAACTGATTGGTCCATGTCAGTGTGGTTTTAGGCCCGGAAAGTCCACTATAGTTCAATTATTCACACTGCGGCAGATCCTGGAAAAAACAAACTTTAAGGCGGATGAGGAGGCCTTTGGTCGTTTTGAGAGAAAAATTCTGTGTACGATTTTCGGCCCGATTTTCGAGAGTGGAGGAGAAGACTTAATAGTGAACTGTACGGGCTGTACAGCGACATGAACGTAGCCTAAGATGGCTAGGCCATGTTGAGCGCATTGAAAACACAGCTCCGGCCCGGAAGGTCTTTGAATCAATCCCCGAGGGGCGACGTGGCGCAACCACGTGGAAGAGGACCTTAACGAACTAGGCGGCACCGGAAACTGCTGGCGAAAGAATGTGGCAGCTGGAGATGTTTTTAAAAGGACGCCTAGGTCCGCCATGAACTGTAGCGCCAAAAAAGAATTAGAAGGGCTAGTGCTACCATCAGCAATACGGCACTGCGACCTTTACAGATCTATTGTGCCTGCTAGCCGATTAGCCGAGGAGCCTCTCCACTTCTATAATGAAGTTGAGAATGCTTCTCGTAGGAGCCAAGGTGATCCCCTCAGGAGTCATAACTTCACTGAGAAAGATACGCTTCCTAAGATGGCAGAGAGCAGGACACTCACCTAGTATGTGTTCCGCCGTCTCTTCGTCTTCGAGACAGAGCCGACACTCAGTTTCGGACGGGAGGCTAATTTTGTTTAGATGATATCTCAGACCGCAGTGTCCTGTTAGGTCCACCCTATTGAGTTTGAGTATGTCACTAGAGTGTTTGTTCAGGGGTCTTATGAGTCGTTTAGATTGACCGAGTCCCCGAACGCTGTTCCAAAAGGACAGGTGTTGCAATTTTTCCCACTTGTCTAAGAAGAAATTTATCTTAGACCCGGGAATGCCGCAGAATGGTTCCGGACCTATATATTTATCGCTGGAACATTTCCTAGCAAGTTGGTCGGCAATTTCATTGCCCTTGATACCTTTATGTCCTGGCACCGACCAAAGTTTAACATTGTTTCTTTTGGCGAGGTCTTGTAGGGCGTCATGGCATTCCTTGACGGTTTTTAAGTTCGTACTGAACAAACCAAGCGCTTTAAGCGCTGCTTGGCTATCAGAGGGTATGTTGATGGTTACTCCTCTAATGCCAGTCTCTCGAGATTTAGATTGACGCGTGTTAGGATGGCATGCAGCTCTGCTTGGAAGATGCTGGGATTTATTCCCAGGGCCTTCGAGATCTTGCGTTTTGGTGCAAAGATGCCGGCGTCAACGTCACCTAAGGCCTTTGACACTTAGCAGGGGATCACTATTTTCCCATAGTGAGCGATTTTGGATCAGTATCTCAAATCTCTTGTCAAAGGTGAAGGTGTGCGGCAATACTTCCGAGTACGTAGTAATCATATCCAGCTCGGGAAGGTGTTGTAATACGGACATGCGGACAGAGGATTCTGATTGCACTGCGTAATGCTACCTTTTTGATAAAAAGGTGCAGTGGAGTAAGTCCAATGAGTGCTTCGTGGGCTGCCGTGGGGCAGGTTGGCATAGCGCCTGTGATGCCGAGACACACTAGTCTCTGAAGGCATTGAAGCTTACCAATAGTAGTTTTTTGCTCAACTTTTGTCCACCATACGGTGGACGCGTAGGTGACGATAGGTCTTACTATCGCGGTGTATAACCAGTGGACTACCTAGGTTTTACCGTAGGTGCGTCGACAGGCCCACATGGCCTTAGTCGCTTTCATTAGTTTATTTTTCATATTGGAGTTCCAGTTGAGTCTGCGGTCAATGCCTAGATACTTTACCTCCTCTGAAAATCCTATGTGTGTGCCATTTAGAAATATTGAGCAGGGTTGTACCTTTCTCCTCTTTGTTAATGGGACTAAGATTGTCTTATTAGGATTAAAAGATAAGCCCTCTCTGACACACCAGTCAGAGATAAGTTGGAGGGTAAGCTGCATGCGCTCACAGGCAGTGATCTCGCACTTGCCCGTAACAATGACTACTAGGTCATCTGCATATCCGATGACCTCGTAGCCCCAAGTGGTTAGCTTGCCCCCTTGTGGGCATCCTCTAACTGCCGATACTGTCACTGAGACCTCTCCGCATGTGGCTGATATGATACGGCTATTTAGCATCACCCTAATCCAGTGATTAGTGGGATGGTCCACACCCCTGCAGGATAGTGCAGTGGTGATCGAATCATAGCCAGTATTATCGAAGGCTCCCTCTAAATCGAGGAAGGCGCAGATTGCGATGTCCTTTTTTTATAAAACTAAGTTGGCTAATAGTGTTTATAAGTTTTTCAACCCAAACAGCGAAAAAAAGTAAGAAAACAAAACAAACTCAGCTCAAGATAAACGAGTCAAATTACCTCTAGTGTACTTGCCCTGTCTAAATCAATCAAACCTTTACCCTCTTATCTCTTATCTACAGCGCTAATTTCGTAAATACCACCGCTAATTACGTCTCAATATCCCATCGGTGGACGTAAAAACAAAATGAAATAAAAACACAATTGACAGCTCCGCTAAAGGCATATTCAGCCTTGATCCAATTCCACCACTTAACGCATTATTCTCGAACGAACCGCCGCTTGGAACACGTTAGACGCCAACAACTACAATAAAGCTTTCGCGTACTACTCGTATAGTAGTATCCCAAATATCCATACATCAAACCGATAAAACAGTCGTAAACAGGTAAAGATACACTTGCGACGGAGACTCGGTCGTGAAACGATAAAAAAAAAACAAAAAACAATTCACAAGAACAATGGCCGTTCACAGATTAGAGCACATCTCGACGTATGACGTAACGGTGTAAAACGTTCTAGCGGTATTCAATTAATACCATTCGCCCACAAGTGGGCGCCCGTCTCCGGCTCCTAATCAACCACTTTATGTAACTCCTATTAGCTCTTCGGTCTACACGACGTTAAACTATCGAGTTGAATTGAAATTTATGACCATCGCCACGTCCGTCGTCGTTGTCATCATTGCTGTCACATGAGATTAATTGATTTAGTACTGCACGGAATGCCGACTCAATATTCTCAGTGTTCGAGTTTCATGTGTCAAATTCGAATGTTTATTTAAATAGAGCGTGTATTTGCTGAACGCGCTCATATGTCAGGAGGTTAACACTGTGCTTACGGTGTTTATGGTGTTTACGGTCATTTCTCGGCTTTAACGTTTCAATCGAATTCTATTTTTAGGGTCCCGCCACATTTCTAGACTCGAACTCGAAACAAAATTGTGTTCGAGTATTCGGTGAGTAGTGTGGAACAAAAACAAGTTGATTTGCATCAATTAAGGAATGCATGATCGGTTGCTATTGAAATTAATTGAGAACGGTTTGTATTTACTAATCTGTTATGAAAATCAATTCGATTCGAAGAGCTCAAATGTCGCACATACGCTCCGGTGACCGGTACGTGAGAAGTGATTCATGCGTCATTGCTTACGTTGGTGGTCATAGATACTTTTAGTTTCGTATTTAGAATGGCGGTAAGGTTCTCTTTACGCTTAGCTACAGTCTAAACTGGATCGGACGACATTGACATTCGTGCATACAGTATATGAGACCGTACCGTAGTTGGTGTTAGAGTTTTTGCTTTGCTTTTGGTAAATGTCAGTTAACTTAGGTGGCAGTTGATGATGGTGGTTCACATGGAATTTATTAAAGAACTAGGCTACGTGGCAATGACGTAAGACTGATCATAAGCTTTGGTTTTTTTTATTTTATAAATGTTCCTTTTGGGTGATTGAGAGAAGCTTGGCTCTGGCCCTTCACAGGCAGTAACGCCGCCAAAGCAAAGCATGCTATTGGATTGGATCATATCCCCATCAATAAAGATTTGGCAAAATAGACTGGATGAACAACGGCCAATTCGACAGACATAGCCTCAAAAATATGGGCGCCATCAACTCTTAAATATCGGCAGTCCCTGTTGGAAGACCCTATACATACATATTTACTTTTGCCATACTTCGATCATCAATAATTATTTTTAATTTACGATAACTTCCACTAAAATTGCTAGCTCGCCTTGTACTTTTTTATAAGTTCGGAGAAACTTATGACCGATTCGTTAAAGGTAAACTCTGAGTATTTCGTAGGAGTACGGAAGTTGTAGTAGCCAAGATGCGCTTACGGATATCACGAACGCAGCGGAGTAGAGTAAGAATACAAAGTTATGACGTCGGAAAGCTACTATCGCCAGAAACCGCTTGTGCTTTTATCGATCGCGTCTCTCTTAAGCTCTCAAATACACCTGAATCCTCCATACTATCAATTGAACAGCAGTGGAGCCTTTGCAAACAGTCTCTGAAAAGCTCTGCATCCGAAGTTTTGGGTTTCAAGGCTCCACCACGAAGAAACACCTGGTTCGATGACGAGTGCAGGAGGATTCATACAGCGAAGCAGGATGAATATAAGGCCTCGCTGCGTAAAAGAAGAAGAGCAGCTCGTGAGCTCTATAAGCTAAAAAGAAGGGAGGAGCATAAGCTTCTCAGAAAAAAGAAGAAAGAGCACGAAAAGCACGCGATTGAGGATTTGGAGAGGTGTTACTGCAGGCGTGACGTTCGAAAGTTTTATCAACAGATAAAGCGAACATGCCAAGGTAGAATCGCAGTCAATGCTGAGAAAAACTACTTCTGCAGACTGTATAACGGCGATGTTAGTCAATATACCGCTGTCAGGCAGAATGATCTATTTCTAATCGACGAAGACCGCAGAGAATTCCGTCCCCCTGAGCTCGACGAAGTTTGCCATATCGAAACTCAAGTCGAATAAAACGGACCGCGCAACGGACGGACTGTCTGCTGAGCTCTTTAAGGCAGCTGGGGATGACCTGGATAGAAGCATGCACCAGCTCATCTGTAAGATATGGTCAGAGGAAAGCATGCCCGAGGAATTGAGTCCCAGCATCGTATAACCGATCCACAAGAAACGAGACCCCTCTACAGAGGAATAAGTCTTCTTAACATCGCCTACAAAATGTTCTTTGCTGTTTTGTGTGAACGCCTAAAGTCTTTTGTAAATAAACTGATAGATCCTTTATCAGTGCGGATTAAGGCCAGGGAAGTCGTCGACCAAATCTTCACACTACGGCAGATCCTGGAAAAAACCAATGACCACCACCTATTTGTCGACTTCAAAGCCGCATACGACAGCGTAATTAGAGACGAGCTATTCATCGCTATGTCTACCTTTGACACCTCACCGATAGTTTTAATGTCAAAAAAAGATTTAGGCAGGGCGATGCGCTGTCGTGTGATTTCTTCAACATCATATTGGAAATGACTGTGCAAAAGTCACTGGCCAATACAAGAGGCACAATCTATTTCAAATCCTCGCAACTCCTTGCATACGCCGACGATATTGTCATAATAGGTAGATCACAGCGAGATGTCAATGAGGCGTTTGCGAGTATTGAGATGGAGGCGGCGGAAACTGGTTTGGCGATAAACGAGGGTAAAACTAAATATATGCTGTCATCAAGGAAGGACGCTCACCACCCACGTCTTGGCCAGACATATATAAGTTCGAGGTAGTTAAGGACTTCGTCTATCTTGGCTCCGCAGTGAACTGGAACAACGACATCAGTTCCGAAATCAAACGCAAAATCACTCTTGCCAATCGCTGTTTCTTTGGGCTTACGAGGCAATTGAGTAATAGAACCCTCTCCCGAACAACAAACTTGACTTTGTATCAGACCCTTATCATCCCGGTCCTGGTGTACGGCTCAGAAGCTTGGACACTATCAAAAGCGGATGGGGAGGCGCCTTGGTCGGTTCGAGAGAAAGATTTTACGCCTGATTTTCGGGCCTATAAACGCAGACGGAGGAAGGAGGAAAAGATTCAACCACGGACTTTACGGGCTGTACAGCGACATGAATCTAGTCAGGCGTGTACGGATTCAACGCCTAAGATGGCTGGGCCATGTAGAGCGAATGGACACCACAGCTCCAGCCCGGTGAGTCTTTGAATCCAACCCCGAGGGACGTAGAAGCAGAGGAGGACGCATTTAAGATGGCGCACATAGGTGGAAGGGGACCTCAGCCAACTGGGTGTGCGGCAATGGAAAAGGCTAGCAAAAGATCGTACTAGTTGGAGAGGCATGTCTGTTGAGGCCCAGGTTCACCCCGAACTGTAGCGACCATTAAGAAGAAGAAGATGGAAGTTGGCAGAGAAATGATGAAGGACTCAAGTCAATATCCTACTTACAAACAATTTTTCAAAAAGGAAAAGAAAAGATAGGTGGATTAAGAAGCATGGGTTTAATACTTTCCTATGCAATGTTCACTGTACTATAGTCTCGATAGCTATTTGGACAAGAATATCATCATAAAACCCGATATCGAAATTGTAGGTAGAAACAATAATTACGGAAAAGTATATAGTAGAAACAACTTCCTACGTAGGTACGTTAAAGGCAACCACTGTCCTTTACGAAGTATAAGCATGACAAGGACATAGAGCAACAAATAAATCTCCATGGAAGAAATGTGAAGGACAAACGTCTCTCTGGTCTACTATGGTTCGAATGGTACATATATGCTTTATTCCCTGCTTGTCCCTTATAAGTTCGAAAGACCGTTCTGTCTACCTGAAAGTTTCGTATGATATTGTCTTAGTATAGTCCATTGTCTGTTTGTTCACAGGAGTACAAAGTCGCAGTTCATGTCAACGATTCCTTTGTAGATTTAAAAGGGACCTAATTCAGACATGTGCGCACTGGAAATTTAATAAATGGCAATCGGTTGGCAAGTGCTATTCAAGTGATTCAATCAATGATGAAAACACATTTTCATTGGTATTACTCATGCCGCTCCAATGCCATCTTCAAAGCTTTTACTTATTCGTTACTTTTCGGTACAATATAGAAAAACCAATTTTCCTCTTGGTCAGATTTTTGGCAGGAAATGTATATTTGCAAACAATCCGCCGGATACATGTACACATGTTTATATATGATTAAGCGGACCTCGTAAGTTAAAAATAAGATTCGGAAAGATATGGGTCGTATGGTGAAATTGCGTTCATTGCCAGAAAATGTCTAGAAATAAAAAATAAATCTCCATGTTAAGGAAGGTCCAAAAAGCTAACAACAAAAAAGTGATGGCGTATTAGATTGAAAAAGGAGCGGGCATATGACAAAATTTAGAAAAAAAATTCGTCAGATTTGATGGAGCTAATTACGAGACAAGTGGGGGGGGAGCGAGCCAACAGAGCAAAGAAAATGATCGCGTTTAACATGGCAAACGCCAGCTTCGTTCGGCCTCTGTCCCTGGTCAATCCAAGTTGACACACAGCCTTCGCATGGTCCCCCCTGGATAGCTACCCTGGCTTCTCACATATGCTGCGCTCGTCTGGTGGCACAAAACAAAACAAGTATCAGTGCAAGCCAAGCTCAACAAACTTCAAAGACTGGCTTGCATCTGTATCACCGGGGCCATGAGAACAACCCCCACAGCAGCACTAGAAGTCATCACAGACCTGCCACCTCTTCATCTCCAACTGAAGAAAGAAGCAATGATCTTCGCCCATAGACTGATCGTGGAGGATGACCCTAACCGTAGGCTCTTTCACCCTGATATCCTTACCGAAATAAACAGGCATGAAATCCTAAAGATATCTCTTACCGACAACTGTCTCCCCAGATACAACTTCAGCCAAAACTACAAGGTCACATTCCCTAACCGACCAAACAGGGAACAGGATAGACCCTCCTTCAATCGTGGATCCTACGTGTGGTACACAGATGGCTCCAAAACGAACGAACGCGTGGGGGCTGGAGTATACGGAGCAATTACAGGCACATGCATCTACGTCAGCAGAGATATTTGCTATAGAACTCTGCCTCGGAGAAAATATAAACAGAAATATACCCTCTGACAGCAAGGCTGCACTTCTGGCCCTAAAGATCTATGAAATCACCTCCAAACTGGCATAGGACTGCCTTCAGCTACTTCACCAGCTGGCCAGCACAAACAGAGTTTATCTCATTTGGATTCCTGGATACAGGCAACGAAAAGGCGGACCTACTAGCAAGGAAAGGCTCTAGATCACCATTTATGATGCCACGGCCCTTTTACGGCATACTCATCAGCACCACCAAATGCTGCATAAACATTTGGTTAAGGAACACGATGGATCACTACTGGTTACAAACGAAAGGTAGCAGACAAGCCAAGTTGTTCCTCCCAACTACATCCCTCAGTAGAACGAAACAACTCCTCATGCTTTTAGGGAGTCAGATTCGCTTAACCACAGGTTTCCTTACTGGACACTGCCCAGTGAACAAGCACCTCAAAACGATGGGCATCATACAAGAAGACACTTGCAGAATGTGTAATGAAGACAAAGAAACAGCAGAGCACATACTATGCCACTGTAACTGCCTGGTCAGTACACGTCATCGTCACTTAGTTAAGTATTATCTTGAAGCGGAAGAAATCGCTGATAGTTCACTCAAAAGCATACTAAGTTTTATCACGAACTCAGGATTTTTGAGTGAACTGTAAGTGGGGCACATCACAATAGGCCCACTCGTGGCCGCAGTGATCTCTCTCTCTCTAGTTACCCTGGCACCCGCCAGGTAGTGAACCAATGAGTGCAGCGACCCAACCCCTTGAACCTGGCCCTCCAGGTTGGGGGTAGTGCTTAGGGGTAACATCCCTATCACGTAAAAACCTACTTGTTCCGAAACAACAACAAGCCTCGGATACGGACGGATACAAAGCTGACGACCCCTGCAAGCGACCAACGGACTTGACAGTCTGCACCTGGAATGTGAGGTCCCTTAACAGACCGGGTGCAGGCGATCAATTGGAGCAAATCCTCAACTGCTATAAAGCAGATATAACCGCACTCCAAGAAGTGCGATGGGATGGACCAGGCAAAAGACGGATGAAAAACTGCGACATCTACTACGGGAACTGTGCCTATTCGGGTGCGGATTCGTTATTCGAGGAAGACTCCGACAAAAAGTCTTAAGCTTCCGAGATATAAGCGACCGCCACATAACAAGGAAGAAAAGGACGATCGAATTCTACGATCTCCTAGACCGAACATATGCCCAATGCCCCAGCTACGACACAAAAATAGTTATAGGAGGTTTTAATGCAAAACTGGGGAAAGAGGACATATTTGAGTCGATCATAGGAAAGCATAGCCTCCATAACACCACATCCGGCAACGGACTTAGGCTAATCGATTTCCTAGCGGGGCATAACGTCCTTGTAGCAAGCACGCGATCCCCCCATCTCAACATCCACAAGGGTACCTGGCGGTCTTTTGATCAATCGACCACCAACCAGGTTGATCACATTGCGATCGACGCCAGACACTCCGCCTTCTCCTTCTCGACGTACGAACCTTCCGAGGGGCCAACATCGACTCGGACCACTACCTTGTTGTAGCCAAGGTACGAATGAGGATATCAAGAATGCTTTGGAGTCGAGTAGGACTACATAAGTTTGACGTCGGAAAGCTCCAATCGCAAGAGGCAGCCAGAATCTTTGCCGATCGTGTCTCCTCCAAGCTCTCTCCTCACAAACAATAGAGCAGGAATGGGCGCATTGCCAGAGCGCCGTCAAAGACGCTGCCTCAGAGGTGCTGGGTTTCAAACCGCCACCACCTAGAAACCCCTGGTTCGATGAACAATGCGAACAAGCCCATGCAGCAAAACAAGAGGCATATAAAGCCATGCTGCAACGACGGACGAGAGCTGCTTGCGAAATCTATGAGCAGAAGAGAAGAGAGGAACACACGCTTTTCAGAAGAAAGAAGAGAGAGCACGGAAAGCGTGAGATCGAGGAGATGGAGAGATGCTTCCGCAGGAATGACGCCCGTAAGTTTTACAATAAGGTAAAACGAACATGTCATGGCTACAAAGCTAGAGCGGCGACCTGCAGGGATGAAAATGGAGAACTGGTAGTAGAGTCGGAGTCGGTGCTGAGGATTTGGAAAGACCACTTCTGCAGACTGTATAACGGCGATGATAGACAAGATACCGCTGTCAGGCAGAACGAGTCATTCGTAGTGGGCGACGATGTATGTAGCAGAAATCAATCCACCCAACCTAGACGAAGTCAAAATAGCAATATCAAGACTTTAGTCTAATAAAGCCGCGGGCGCAGACGGCCTGTCTGCTGAGCTTCTTAAGGCGGCTGGAGATGAGCTGGTAAGGTGCATGCACCGTCTCATTTGCAAGGTATGGTCGGAGGAAAGCATGCCCGACGAATGGAGTCTCAGCGTCGTTTGCCCGGTCCATAAGAAAGGAGACCCCATAAGTACGCCAACTACAGGGGAATAAGTCTCCTTAACATCGCATATAAGATCTTCTCTGCCGTATTATGTGAACGCCTGAAACCGTTTGTGGATAACCTGATCGGCTCTTATCAGTGTGGTTCCAGGCCAGGTAAATCCACAATTGACCAAATATTTACGCTACGGCAGATCTTGGAGAAGACCCAGGAATACCAAATCGACACTCACCACCTCTTCGTCGATTTCAAGGTTACATATAACAGCGTGTATAGAGACGAGCTATACAAAGCCATGTCTAGTTTTAACATCCCTGCCAAACTCGTCCGACTGTGCAGGATGACAATGGAGAATTCTCGCTGCTCCATTAAGGTCGGAGGTGATCTAACCGACCCCTTTGATTTAAAAAAGGATTTAGGCAAGGTGATGCGCAGTCATGCAACTTATTCAACATCATGCTTGAAAAGATCGTGCAAGAGTCGCTGGCCAACACAAGAGGTACGATTTATTTCAAGTCTACGCAATTGCTTGCGTACGCCGCTGACGACATTGACGTGATGAGGCATTTGTAAATATTGAGGTAGAAGCGGCTACGATGGGCCTCAATATTAATGAGAGTAAGACCAAATATCTGCTTTCATTTAAAAGAGACGGACAACACCGAAGTATTGGCCAGAACGTCACCATGGGCGGATATAACTTTGGAGTGGTCAAGGAATTCGTCTACCTTGGCTCACTGATGACCAGCGACAACAACACCAGCGCTGAGATAAAACGCAGAATCACTCTTGCCAACCGCTGTTTCTTTAGGCTCAAGAGGCAATTGAGAAGTAGAGCCCTCTCTCGGAAAACCAAGGTGACACTATCTAGCAACTTAATTATCCCAGTCCTCCTTTACGGCGCAGAGGCTTGGACCTTAACAAAAGCAGATGAAGATGCCCTTGGTCGTTTGTTCAAACGGTGTATGGAGGAGAAGATATAACGAAGAACTGTACGGGTTGTACAGCGACATCGGCCTGGTACGACGTCTACGGATACAGCGTCTAAGGTGGCTAGGCCATGTGGAGCGCATGGAAAATACAGCTCCGACCCGAGGAGTCTTCGAATCCACCCCGGAAGGAGGGCGCGGCAGAGGACGGCCGCATCTACGGTGGCGCACGCAGTTGGAAGGGGACCTTAATCAACTGGGTGGGCGGCGCTAGAAACAGCTGGCCAAAGACATTGCCAGCTGGAGACGCGTGTTGGTTGAGGCTCAGGCTCACCACGGACTATAGCGCCACCTAAGTAAGTAAATTTGTATCAACATTTAGTAAGCAATCTAACTCAATTTTTTTAGATAGTTTTGTACCTATCGTTGGAAATACCCAGGATATAGTGGAAAGACTCTCGAAACTCGTTACTATGAATGGATTCTCTTAGCTTTTAATATTCCTCATTTGTAAAAAATGACGTTTTTGGGATTTCCAGCTCTTTGCGGCACGTGTTAAAAAGAATCTTTTTTTTACATATAAAAGAATAAAATAAAATTGTGCACTCCATGCAGATACCGACTAGTCTAATAGTTATCAAAGAACGTCCACAACTCAAATTTTACTTTAAGATTCAACATGCAATCCCATTCTCCATCAAGTGTTTATTTCCTTTTGACGCTCGCTGTACATTCAAAGAGCTACGTTCAAAGAATGATTGAATTTTCAGACGCAAAGCGATCTTATCTGTTCTTTGTTTCTGAACTCGAGAAATGTCTTAAAAAACGTCGGCAACAATTTGCGTGGTATGAGCAGTTAATTAGCTTGTCTTACCAGTACATTACATCGGCGAGATAATTTATCTTGTCCATTGTTCCTCGAGGCAATTGTGTGCTTGTATCGTATTTTAATTCTTCACTCGATTAACAATGTCACTTGGCATGTTCCTAATGAGTTTTCACTTTTCCCTCCAAGTTATCCGTACTCTTTGCAATTATTTATGTACGAGTGGGTTCGAAAGGAATGTTTTGTTTGCGTACTTTATCACCTCGTACGCTACGGGCGGCTAATTAACTTGTGAGGAGATTCTTACACGATGGCGCTATGATTCGCGTTATTAGTGTGCTAGAGAAGACCATGCGGGCATTGAAGGACTACTGGGTATACCTTTATCATTGTTCAAACAGA
This sequence comes from Eumerus sabulonum, assembly GCA_951905685.1. Taxonomy (NCBI): domain Eukaryota; kingdom Metazoa; phylum Arthropoda; class Insecta; order Diptera; family Syrphidae; genus Eumerus; species Eumerus sabulonum. Next base: position 18,670,835 of record OX645060.1, read on the forward strand.
ATATATGGAAAATTTACACTACCATGTCACTGTAGCGATCATAAGTATCACTTGGACAGTCAAGGGCACTAGGCGAGGTGGACTGATGCACCTTACGTATGCGGTGTCTTCCTTTCAAGTAATAAATGCTTCTGATAAACGAAGGGGTCACTGCAATCCTTTGATAAATAATTTATGTTTATAGGTCACATGTTATAATTTTCACCTTGAACAGAGTCAAGTGGCTTAGATTAAGATAATGTTGGTAGTAATCGGTTATATCGACACCTTGATAGTGACGGTTAATGTATATTTATCTGGTTGGGTTCAACGGTATAGACGAATTGATTGGCATACTATGAATTACTTGGAGGAAAGATTTTAAGCGAATTAAGATTTCAATTAGAATTAAGATTGATATTTTGTTGTTCCATGACGTGTGTTAAAGTCAGGCTCATGCTCAGCTAGCATTGCCAGCTTCTTTTACGTTTGAGGAACGCTTACAATTTCACTATCAAAATTCGTGCTCTTTGAAGCACTTCTGTCCTCATAACTAATCTACTGAACAAGATTCTACGCTTTTAGGCAATTTTCCATGGGGATACCATAAGCTGGGCTCAATTGCAGCCTTGGAGCAAACCATTACACGTATTCTTGGCAAGATACCAGCCAAAATGTTTAGAAAAAGTGACTCCAAATTAGACTCTCCGTATAAATCTAGGGAAACGTAATCATAACCAACAGAATGAAAGATAATCTTTTAAGGGTAAATGGCAAGTATCTATTTACCAACTCACATAAAAACTGTATGCACTTCTGAAGTTTTCCAATGATTTTTACTTAGGCGTGAAGCTTTGAAACCTACAAGTGCCCAGGACCGGATGGTATCATACCAAGCCCATATCGTTCTTTCTAAAAAAAAAAAAATGGAGAAACTGATAGAGCTCCATATTAGAGGTATCCTGGAATATCAGATACCTCTGCATCCCAACCAGTATACATATCGAAAAAAGCGCTCTACCGAGAAAGCACTAGACCACTTGGTGACGCGCATTGAAAATAGTTTCACACAAAAGGGGATCGCAACTGCGCCTTCCTCGATAAAGAGGGAGCCTTTGACAATACTGGCTATGATCCGATCATCACTGCACTATCCTGCAGGGGTGTGGACCATTCCACTAATCACTGGATTAGGGTGATGCTAAATGGCCGTATCATATCAGCCACATGCGGAGAGTTCTCAGTGACAGTATCGGCAGTTAGAGGATGCCCACAAGGGGGAGTCCTCTCACCACTGCTTTGGTCGATAGTCATCGACGATCTACTACGCAAGCTAACCACTTGGAGCTACGAGGTCATCGGATATGCTGATGGCCTAGTAGTTATTGTTACGGGCAAGTGCGAGATCACTGCCGGTGGGCGCATGCAGCTTGCGCTCCAACTTATCTCTGACTGGTGTGTCAGAGAGGGCTTTTCTATTAACCCTAATAAAACAATCTGAGTCCCATTTAAAATGAGGAGAAAGGTACAACCTTGCTCAATATTTCTATATGGCACACACATAGGATTTTCAGAGGAGGTAAAGTATCTAGGTATTGACTTAAACCGCAGACTCAACTGGAACTCCAATATGAAAAATAAACTCATGAAAGCGACTAGGGCCATGTGGGCCTGTCGACACACCTACGGTAAAACCTGGGGACTTAAACCTAAGGTAGTCCACTGGTTATACATCGCGATAGTAAGACCTATCGTCACCTACGCGTCCACCGTATGGTGGACAAAAGTTGAGCTAAAAACTGCAATTGTTAAGCTTCAACTAGTGTGTCTCGGCATCACAGGCGCTATGCCAACCTGCCCCACGGCAGCCCAAGAAGCACTCATTGGACTTACTCCACTGCACCTTTTTATCAAAAAGGTTACGCAGTGCAATCAGAATCCTCTGCTCGGGAACAAATATGCCGTGTAGACCCGTAGACCACATGTCCGTATTACAACACCTTCCCGAGCTGGATATGATTACTACGGTCTCGGACACATTGCCACACACCTTCACCTTTGACAGGAGATTTGAGATACTGATCCTAAATTGCTCAGCATGGGAAAACAGTGATCCCCTGATAAATGTCAAAGGTCTCAGGTGGTACACGGACGGCTTCAAGATGGCTTCCGGCGTTGACGCCGGCATCTTTGGACCAAAACGAAAGATCTCGAAGGCCCTGGGAATAAATCCCAGCATCTTCCAAGCAGAGCTGCATGCCATCCTAACACGCGTCAATCTAAATCTCGAGAGACAGGCATTAGAGGAGTAACCATCAACATACCCTCTGATAGTCAAGCAGCGCTTAAAGCGCTGGGTTTGTACAGTACGAACTCAAAAACCGTCAAGGAATGCCATGACGCCCTACAAGACCTCGCCAAAAGAAACAATGTTAAACTTTGGTCGGTGCCAGGACATAAAGGTATCAAGGGCAATGAAATTGCCGACCAACTTGCCAGGAAATGTTCCAGCGATAAATATATAGGTCCGGAACCATTCTGCTGCATTCCCGGGTCTACAATTGCAACACCTGTCCTTTTTTAACAGCGTTCAGGGACTCCGTCAATCTAAGCGACTCATACGACTCCTGAACAAACACTCTATTGACATACTCAAACTCAATAGGGTGGATATCAGAAGACTAGTCAGCTACCTAACAGGACACTGCGGTCTGAGATATCATCTAAACAAAATTTACCTCTCGTCCGAAACTGAGTGTCGGCTCTGTCTCGAGGACGAAGAGACGGCGGAACACATGCTATGTGAGTGTGCTGCTCTCTGCCATCATAGAAAGCGTATCCTTCTCAGTGAAGTAATGACTCCTGAGGGGATCACCTTGGCTCCTACGAGAAGCATTCTCAACTTCATTATAGAAGTGGAGAGGCTAATCGGCTAGCAGGTACAATAGATCTGCAAAGGTCGCAGTGCCGTATTGCTAATGGTAGCACTAGCCCGTCAACTTGTCAACTTGTATGAACTCAACAATATTTTTTAACTTTTTTTGTAAAAAGTTAAACGCTCCCGGAAACTGCATTGTTTACGAGCAAGGGCAGTAGCCTTCAACCATACTCCTTTTTATATATCCCCTTTTGCGACTTTATACCTCCGTAGACAGGTCAATAATTCAAAACAAGCAACCGAAATCACAGGTGGCGCGCCGATCACACTGTCAACAATCACCCATTCATTAGGCTTAATCACTCTGATCGTATTCATTTTTACTGACACTTAATACACTACTCAGTCACCACGAAAGCCCGACACATTTCAAATTAATCTGCTTATCGTTTGTTGAAATCCCTCACCATAAAGGTATCGTCACATCTAAAAATATCAATCACCATAACCTTGTTGCCTCCGGGAAGACCTGTCAAAATCACGTAAATCATTGTCGGCCGCTCGATAAGGCGTGAATTTAGTGATTATATCACAAAATTGGCAAATTTTCGATAATCGGAATCGTAGTACTCTCGTTTTAGAAATGTCGACAAAGCCGAGTATAGGTGCACTTGACTAACTGTGGAGTGGCAATAAACGAAAGATAAGTTTCTGGTCGTAAACGGAGTCATTTACGACCCTGTTTAGGTACCTCTGTCCCAGCTGCCTTTTGTTTTTATCAAAAATACACTTTGTTGCTACTTTTTGTAGCCTTTCCCTCTTCCTCGGTTCTTGTTTCTAAATATAGAGACGTAAAATCACAGTTTGCGTGCACCAAACCCGGCCACGACTTCCTCGTAAATTTTGAAGAACAATTTTGATTATTATGTTTGATTGAATTGTTTTCTTATTTATTTGTTTTCGAACGTAATCAGGTCAGGTAATGTGAAATTATGAATTCAACTTGTGCTGCTTATTTAAGGAAACGCTAATTAGTATTTTATTGCAGTGCGGAAAAACTTTAACCTTGTGAGGCTGAGTTGGTAGTTTCGTATTACCTTGCGAACACAGCCGGTGGGCATTGATGTAACAATCCAAAATGGAAAAGTTCATTGAATAGAGTTTGTTTTGCCTTGTTTTGATTGCATTGCCCTTAAATATTGTACAACATATACATACAATGCTAAGCTGGGTTAGGAAAGCATCTTTGAACGAGTCATCGGCAAACATAGCCTACACGACACCACATCCGATAACGGACACAGGCTGATTGATCTTGCTACGGGGCGAAATTTCCTTCTAGCCAGTACGCGCTTCCCGCACCTCGATATACACAAAGGAACCTGGCGGTCTTTTGATCAATCGACTACCAACCAGATTGATCACATCGCGATCGACGTCAGAGACTCCTCCACTATTCTTGATGTCCGAACTTTCCGAGGGGCTAACATCGACTCGGACCACTATCTTGTAGTAGCCAAGATGCGCTTACGGATATCATGAACGCAACGGAGTAGAGTAAGGATACGAAGTTATGACGTCGGAAAGCTACTATCGCCAGAAACCGCTCGTGCTTTTACCGATCGCGTCTCCCTTAAGCTCTCCAATACACCTGAATCCTCCGCACCATCAATAGAACAGCAGTGGAGCCTTTGCAAACAAGCCCTGAAAAGCTCTGCATCCGAAGTTTTGGGTTTCAAGGCTCCACCACGAAGAAACACCTGGTTCGATGAAGAGTGCAGGAAGATTCATACAGCGAAGCAGGATGCATATTAGGCCTCGTTGCATAAAAGAACAAGAGCAGCTCGTGAGCTCTACGAGTAAAAAAGAAGGGAGGAGCATAAGCTTCTCAGAAAAAAGAAGAAAGAGCACGAGAAGCGCGCGATTGAGGATTTGGAGAGGTGTTACTGCAGGCGTGACGTTCGAAAGCTTTATCAACAGATAAAGCCAACATGTCAAGGTTATAAAGCCAGAACGGAAGCCTGCAGGGATGAGAACGGACACCTAGTAGTAGAACTGCAGTCGATGTTAAAAATATGGAAAAACCAATTCTGCAGACTGTATAACGGCGATGTTAGTCAATATACCGCTGTCAGGCAGAATGATCCATTTCTAATCGATGGAGACCGCAGAGAATTCTGTCCCCCTGACCTCGACGAAGTTAAAATTGCCATATCGAAGCTCAAGTTGAATAAAGCTGCTGGCACAGACGGACTGTCTGCTGAGCTCTTCAACGCAGCTGGGGATGACCTGGTTGGGAGCATGCACCAGCTTATCCGTAAGATATGGTTAGAGGAAAGCATGCCCGAGGAATGGAGTCTCAGCATCGTATGCCCGATCCACAAGAAAGGAGACCCCTCTGGTTGCGCCAACTATAGAGGAATAAGTCTCCTTAACATCGCCTACAAAATCTTTTCCGCCGTTTTGTGTGAACGCCTGAAGCCTTTTGTAAATAAGCTGATAGGTCCTTATCAGTGCGGATTCACGCCAGGGAAGTCCACCATCGACCCAATCTTCACACTACGGCAGATCCTGGAAAAAACCAATGAATTTCAAGTCGACACTCACCACCTATTTGTCGACTTCAAAGCCGCATACGACAGCGTAATTAGAGACGAGCCTGCTAAACTCGTCAGACTATGCAGGATGACTTTGGAGAATGCTCGCTGCTCCATCCGAATCGGTGAACACCTCACCGATAGTTTTGATGTCAAAAAAGGATTTAGGCAGGGCGATGCGCTGTCGTGTGATTTCTTCAACATCATATTGGAAATGATTGTGCAAAATGCGTTTGCGAGTATTGAGATGGAGCCGGCGAAAATTGGATTGGCGGCAAAAGAGGGCAAAACTAAATACATGCTGTCATCAAAAAAGGACGCTCACCACCGACGCCTCGGCCAGAATGTTTGTATAGGCAGATATAAGTTCGAGGTAGTTAAGGACTTCGTCTACCTTGGCTCCGCAGTGACCTGGAACAACGACATCAGTTCCGAAATCAAACATCATATAATGTCACTAAATAATGTTCTTAATCAGAGCCCTGTAATTAAGGCGTCCTCAATTTTGCATTCGTAAATTAAGTCTTAAGCAACGTACACTCTCTCTATGTTAATTTCCAAACTATAAACGTCAAAAAACTCTTACGTCAAACCGAACCACTGAAGCAATTTTAGTTGGCAAACGTTCCCATAAGATATCTTTTAGTATTTTTTTACGATTTATTTTCTCTCTACATTGCCCCAGAAATACACATTTGACAGCTGTCAAAAAAGTGTACCACGCACTTGAGCAGATTAGCCAACCGCACCTATTAAGCTAATAGTTTATGTACTTATGGTCATAAATGTCAAATCAATTATGTTTATCGCCGTGATCGCTGTCAAATAGAAATGTTTTCCGCTCTACAATAGTGTAGCGCCATTGATTAGCCAAAAGTGCAATATTTGCCTAATGTCAAGCGCCCATCGGTTATACTTACTCCAATGTCAGTGAGTTTTCGAACGAAGCATTCAAAAAGAAATAGAAAACAGAAAACACGGTCTGATGTTACGAGTATTTGGAGTACTCGTGTGTGACAAGTGTGTCAGGAAAATATTTATGAATTCAACAAGAGATTCGAAGGACACTGACCGGGAACAGTCACTATAAATGGGTTAATCAAAATTAGATTTTTTCTTTTTGCTTTGTGTTTTCTCGCATGCTCGCCAAACAGTCAACAGTTTCATCGTGAAATAAAACACACAAACGCACGAGGAGATGATTAAAGTTATGTTTTGACATTGAGGTAGGCACTGACAGTGACGTTAGAAATCACCTTATCTACACACGGGTAGATACATATGTACATATGTACATTGCCATCATGTGAGTCTTGAAAATGTAGTCTCCTGTGAAGTGTGGCTGCGTCGTGAATGCATGGTGTCACGTAGCTAAACGAGAGTTTTCACGGTGCAACAAAAACGTACGTACTGAACATGTCCGTCGACTCTGACGCTTGGAGACAGCGAGTATGTCACATGTCACAAGTGTCGGCGACACGTCACAGAAAGTTTACAGTAAACTGTCTAACTGTGAATTGAATAATCAAATGATATAATCAAAATGGATTAAATGAAAATTGCCGACAATTGACTTAAATTGAAAAAATCAATCGTAAATAAAAAAATATATGCATATCATCATGAAGTGATTACTGCTCTAACCCAGAGGCATTTTACGGTACTGTGACATTTGTATGTAAGCGTTCAAGTGTCAGTTTGATTGCCCATCTCGTTGGCGTCACGACGATAATGATCGTGAAAATAAGTGCCACATATACGCACAGACAATGAAGTTAAGAAAATAAAATTTTAATTTTGTCTTTCCCCAAAATCATGTCTTATTTTTCGCCGCGGTAGTGTGACTGCGTGACAAGCGCGACGAGCGCGACGACAGGGCGATAATTAATTTCGCAAACACATCATCGAACACGCCCCTTAAAAGGGAATGGAAAAAAAAACTGTCGGCTCTCGGTGATGAATTAATTAGACTCGTAACCGCTAATGATGATAGCGACAATGCGTGCTGTATGAGTAGAATGGGACAGTTCAAGTAAAGTTATTCGTAGGCAAAGCGGCAATGACAGTTGAGAAAACCATGAATTTTGGCAACCAGCTCGAACAAACTCCCTCCGAGCCTGAATGCAACATTTTAAACTTAACCGGGATGTTGCTCCTGAGTGTTCTACATCATTTGTCATTATGGATGAGGGCCGGTCCCTTTTGCGACTTGGAAATTTAATGCAGTTTTAATCAAGATACAATTCTCAATCACTGTGAGTTACTTTGAATGAAACGAAATGGACTGTCAAAAGGTTGTTGTAATCCCAAAAGTGAGGGCTAATAGTGAGAGAGTCTAGTTTTGGGCAGTTCTAAGTCGGTGATGACACACCCACGTCCGGAGTGAAAAAAAAAATTCTCCATTTGTATCAAGGCTACATTTTTTAACATCAGCTTGATCTGCTGATCCGCCCCCACGGAAGACAAGGATGACTCCGCCAAAGATGAGTTCTACGATCTCCTAGACAGAACATTTGTCCAATGTCCCAGCTATGACATCAAAATTGTATTAGAAGATTTCAATGCTAAGCGCGGTAAGGAAAGCATATTTGAACGAGTCATCGGCAAACATAGATTAATCTTGCGAAATCTCCTTCTAGCCAGTACGCGCTTCCCGCACCTCGATATACACAAAGGCACCTAGTGGTCTTTTGATCAATCGATTACCAACCAGATTGATCACATCGCGATCGAGTAAGACACTCCTCCAATATTCTTGATGTTCGAACTTCCCGAGGGGCTAACATCGACTCGGACCACTATCTTGTAGTAGTCAAGATGCGCTTACGGATATCACGAACGCAGCGGAGTAGAGTAAGAATACAAAGTTATGACGTCAGAAAGCTACTATCGCCAGAAACCGCTAGTGCTTTTACCGATCGCGTCTCCCTTAAGCTCTCCAATACACCTCAATCCTCCACGCTATCAATACAACAGCAGTGGAGCCTTTGCAAACAGGCCCTGAAAAGCTCTGCATCCGAAGTTTTGGGTTTCAAGGCTCCACCACGAAGAAACACCTGGTTCAATGACGAGTTGAGGAGGATTCATACAGCGAAGCAGGATGCATATAAGGCCTCGCTGCATAAAAGAACAAGAGCAGCTCGTGAGCTCTACGAGTTAAAAAGAAGGAAGGAGCATAAGCTTCATAGAAGAAAGAAGAAAGAGCACGAGAAGCGCGCGATTGAGGATATGGAGAGGTGTTACTGCAGGCGTGACGATCGAAAGTTTTATCAACAGATAAAGCGAACATGCCAAGGTTATAAAGCCAGAACAGAAGCCTGCAGGGATGAGAACGGACACCTTAGTAGAACCGCAGTCGATGCTGAGAATATGGAAAAACCACTTCTGCAGACTGTATAACGGCGATGTTAGTCAATATACCGCTGTCAGGCAGAATGATCCATTTCTAATCGACGGAGACCGCAGAGAATTCTGTCCCCCTGACCTCGACGAAGTTAAGATTGCCATATCGAAGTTCAAGTCGAATAAAGCTGCTGGCGCAGACGGACTGTCTGCTGAGCTCTTCAAGGCAGCTGGGGATGACCTGGTTAGAAGCATGCACCAGCTCATCTGTAAGATATGATCAGAGGAAAGCATGCCCGAGGAATGGAGTCCCAGCATCGTATAACCGATCCACTAGAAACAAGACCCCTCTACAGAGGAATAAGTCTTCTTAACATCGCCTACAATATCTTTTTTGCTGTTGTGTGTGATCGCCTAAAGCCTTTTGTAAATAAACTGATAGATCCTTTATCAGTTCGTATCCAGGCCAGGGAAGTCGTCGACCATCGACCAAATCTACACACTACGGCAGATCCTGGAAAAAACCAATGACCACCACCCATTTGTCGACTTCAAAGCCGCATACGACAGCGTCATTAGAGACGAGCTATACATCGCTATGTCTACCATCGACATACCTGCTAAACTCGTCAGACTATGCAGGATGACTTTGGAGAATGTTCGCTGCTCCATCCGAATCCGTGAACACCTCACCGATAGTTTTGATGTCAAAAAAGGATTTAGGCAGGGCGATGCGCTGTCGTGTGATTTCTTCAACATCATATTGGAAATGATTGTGCAAAAATCACTGGCCAATAGAAGAGGCACAATCTATTTCAAATCCTCGCAACTCCTTGCATACGCCGACGATATTGACATAATAGGTAGATCACAGCGAGATGTCAATGAGGCGTTTGCGAGTATTGAGATGGAGGCGGCGAAAATTGGTTTGGCGGTAAATGAGGGCAAAACTAAATATATGCCGTCATCAAAAAAGGACGCTCACCACCAACGTCTTGGCCAGAACGTTTGTATAGGCAGATATAAGTTCGAGGTAGTTAAGGACTTCGTCTACCTTGGCTCCGCAGTGACCTGGAACAACGACATCAGTTCCGAAATCAAACGCAGAATCACTCTTGCCAATCGCTGTTTCTTTGGGCTTAGGAGGCAATTGAGTAATAGAGCCCTCTCCCGAACGACAAAGTCGACTCTATATTTGACTCTTATCATCCCGGTCCTGTTGTACGGTGCAGAAGCATCCTTTTCCCTTGATGGCGTTACAGCCCACGAAGGACCGGAGCCAAGCTTCTCTCAATCACCCATGTTGTGTGATTTATTTTTTACATAGGTGAAAGGGACCTACAGTTTAATGCCGATTCCGAACGGCGAGAGTCGAGAAGCTTTTTCACGGCAAGTATACTACAGGGGGTTTTGCCAGTACCCCGCCGAGGAGGAACGCCGCGAAATAAACATTCGATGGCGTCGGTGTTATCGGGATCCGAACTCGCTCATCGTGTGTCAGAGTCCAACACACTAACCACTGCGGCACGGCGTCCTCGGCGCAGAAGCATGGGCACTATCAAAAGCGGATGAGGAGGCCCTTGGTCGGTTCGAGAGAAAGATGATGCGCGTGATTTGTATGCCTATAAACGCAGACGGGGGATGGAGGAGAAGATCCAATCACGAACTTTACGGGCTGTACAGCGACATGAGTCTAGTCAGGCGTCTACGGATTCAACGCCTAAGATGGCTGGGCCATGCAGAGCGAATGGACACCAGAGCTCCAGCCCGGAGAGTCGTTGAATCCAACCCCGAGGGACGAAGAAGCAGAGGACGGCCGCACTTAAGATGGCGCACACAGGTGGAAGGGGACCTCGGCCAACTGGGTGTGCGTCAATGGAAAAGGCTAGCGAAAGATCGTGCTAGATGGAGGGGCATGTTGGTTGAGGCCCAGGTTCACCCCGAACCGTAGCGCCCACTAAGAAGAAGAGAAAAGAGTGTAGTGCGTTATACCAACTTGTGTTAGTGTAATTCCTTCCTGTCACAGCCAGTTGAGAAGAGATCTATAGAAATTGACTTTGCTATTACGTCGAGCATTCGGGAAGGCCATATGTTTGGCCATAACAGATAGAAGGGAGATCGTATCAACTGCAAGTGGTTTCAACCATTACTACAGTAGCTAACACTATAAGTCTTTGACAATGAAATACTTAAATGAAATACAAATATCAATTGCAACCTAATGCGTTCATTACACTCATTTGCTCGCTTGCATAACCCATTCGCTTTGGTTTTGTTTTATTCGAAATTCACGGTAATTACAATTAGCACGTGACAACACCAAGTTATTGCAAACACTTGTCGCCTATGTAAAAGCGCCATAAACCTATTCACTTGCGTTTATATGTAGAGATGGTACAGCTGACACGATGATCTAGCTCAAGGCTGTACGGAAGCCTTAAACGATTACAACCTAAAAAAAGCAATCAAGCCAGCGCGACTATTATCAGGGAAATTTGATCTCAGAAGTGGGAACCAGTGCATTAGATACAGACTTGTGACTAATGGATTGATTAAAAGAGCTTCAACTAACCGCATTTTTATGGAGCACTCAGACCGTCACTTCTAGCCGTCGATCTAGCACAGGAATAGCGGATATCATTCACAGTGAATCACAGCTAACAGACAATAGATAGTTCTTTTTCATAGACTTTCTTTTTCTTTATACTCAATTCACATGCTTGTCACTTAGTCACAGATGAATAGCCCGTAACGAAAAGGCATAGTACAAAACAGATACACTTGCCACACGACCGAATAATGAGTAAGAAAGACGTTCAGACGATCCCGTTCGCGTTAAGGCCACTCCTAGTACCTTTAGTCGTTAAGATGAGAACGCAAATGAACTACTTTGTGACTGAAGTACATTTGTGGTGCCTACTGGTTCTAGACACCGTACAATCATATCCTACATTCTATACTTCCAGACCTTTACACTGGAATGGATGTGTGCATGAATACGTTTACTATTTAGGAGGGAATGAAAAGACAGATAGAAAGTAAATGAATAAAACAATTGTGACATATGTACATATGTATATCAGAGGAGGGAGACCGTGCACTTTACATATCACTTGAGATACTGTCACACAGATATCAGTTTAAGTACATAAGTGAAAAGATAAAAATTAATTTATTTAAAAACAACAGAGGCAAGAGGAATAGCAAGACCGCTCTCCGACAACAACTCATGCCTCCATGCCTCGGCTTCGATCTTGTTTTTTCCGTTTTCAGTAATTTTTTGGTTTTGGTTTTGGTTTTTTTTAGATACATTTTCGAATTGCAAGTTGTACTCGTCGGTTGCAGGGTATGTATCTTCTTTGCATTGTGATTCATTGTAATTAGCTTTTTATCTTCAATACTAGCTTTTGCCCGCGGCTTCGCTCGCGTTAAATTCGGGGTAACACGGTTCCCCTTTCCTGATTTAGAACACAAAAGAGAGCTCGGAACAGAATGTTTTTTTAATACGCTACTGTAGACGATATTATATGTCTTTCCATTTGGGGATAGAATGTAAAGATTCCGGGCATTGGACACACGCGAACATGCTACATTCAATTGTCCATGGGAAAAGCACGGCTTTTCTAAGTTCACCCCAGCCACCTTTAATGTTTGACCTTGCGCTTTGTCAAGCTTTAGAGGAAATTGTAGCCTTTTAAACTGGTACGGGAGATCTGTGGGAATTATTGGGATTCGTGGGATCATTTTCACCTTTCCTACGCCGGTTAAAGATAGTGGAGCTAATGATATTGCGGCCAAGTTGTGGGACACGAAGTCTCGTCCCATTACATAATCTCGGGGCATCTAAATTTCGTATAAGCATGACTGAGACGCTTAGTAGTCAAATAACAGAGTACAGGTACCGTATGCACTATAGTGCGAAGCGCGGCCAATTCGTCGCTCCGTTTTGCCGTGAAAGACGGACAAACAGACACACACACTTTCACATTTATAATATTAGTACAGATAGACGCATTATCTTCCTCGTAAGGGAAGCACGCGATTCCCCCATCTCAACATCCACAAGGGTACCTGGCGGTATTTTGATCAATCGACCACCAACCAGATTGATCACATTGCGATCGACGCCAGACACTCCTCCTGTATTCTCGACGTACGAACCTTCCGAAGGGCCAACATCGACTCGGACCACTACCTTGTTGTAGCCCAGGTACGAATGAGGATATCAAGAATGCTTAATAGTCGAGAAGGACCACGTAAGTTTGACGTCGGAAAGCTACAATCGCCAGAATCTTTGCCGATCGTGTCTCCTCCAAGCTCTCTCGAAATCCGCCCACAGCAGCACAAACGATAGAGCAGGAGCCAGAGCGCCGTCAGAGACGCTGCCTCAGAGGGTATGGGTTTCAAACTGGTTCGATGAACAATGCGAACAAGCCCATGCAGCAAAGCAAGAGGTATATAAAGCCATGCTGCAACGACGGACGAGAGCTGCTTGCGAAATCTATGAGCAGAAGAGAAGAGAGGAACACACGCTTTTCAGAAGAAAGAAAAGAGAGCACGGAAAGCGTGAGATCGAGGAGATGGAGAGATGCTTCCGCAGGAATGACGTCCGTAAGTTTTACAATAAGGTAAAACGAACATGCCATGGCTACAAAGTCAGAGCGGTGGCCTGCAGGCATGAAAATGGAGAACTGGTAGTAGAGTCGCAGTCGATGCTGAGGATTTGGAAAGAACACTTCTTTAGACTGTATAACGGCGATGATAGACAAGATACCGCTGTCAGGCAGAACGAGCCATTCGTAAAAGACGACAATGAAACAGAATTCAGTCGATCCGACCTAGAAGAAGTAAAAATTGCGATATCAAGACTTAAGTGTAGTAAAGCCGCGGGCGCGGACGGCCTGTCTGCTGAGCTTCTTAAGGCGGCTGGAGATGAGCTGGTAAGGTGCATGCACCATCTCATTTGCAAGGTATGGTCGGACGAAAGCATGCCCGACGAATGGAATCTCAGCATCGTTTGCCCGGTCCATAAGAAAGGAGACCCCTATAACTGCGCCAACTATAGGGGAATAAGTCTCCTTAACATCGCATATTAGATCTTTTCTGCCGTATTGTGTGAACGCCTGAAACCGTTTGTGGATAACCTGATCGGCTCTTATTAGTGTGGTTTCAGGCCAGGTAAATCCACAATAGACCAAATATTTACGCTACGGCAGATCTTGAAGAAGACCCAGGAATACCAAATCGACACTCACCACCTTTTCGTCGATTTCAAGGCTGCATATGACAGCGTGTATAGAGATGAGCTATACAAAGCCATGTCTAGTTTTAACATCCCTGCCAAACTCGTCCGACTGTGCAGAATGACAATTAAGGTCGGTAATGAGCAAACCGAGACCATTGATGTTAAAAAAGGAATAAGGCAAGGTGACGCGCTGTCATGCAACTTTTTCAAGATCGTGCTTGAAAAGATCGTGCAAGAGTCACTGGCCAACACAAGAGGTACGATTTATTTCAAGTCTACGCAATTGCTTGCGTACGCCGACGACAATGATGTGATTGGACGGACACAGCGAGACGTCAAGGAGGCCTTTGTAAGCATTGAGGTAAAAGCGGCTAAGATGGGTCTCAAGGTTAATGAGGGTAAAACCAAATATCTGCTTTCATCTAAAAGAGACGGACAACACCGACGTATTGGCCAGACGGTCACCATGGGCGGATGTAACTTTAAAGTGGTCAAGGAACTCGTCTACCTTGGCTTACTGATGATCGGCGACAACAACACCAGCGCTGAGATAAAACGCGGAATCACTCTTGCCAACCGCTGTTTCTTTGGGCTCAAGAGGCAATTGAGAAGTAGAGCCCTCTCTCGGAAAACCAAGGTGACACTATATAAGACCTTAATCATCCCAGTCCTCCTTTAGGGCGCAGAGGCTTGGACCTTAACAAAAGTGGATGAAGATGCCGATGGCCGTTTCGAGAGGAAAATTCTGCGCACTATCTACGTTCCCGTTTATTCAAACGGTGTATGGATGAGAAGATATAACGAAGAACTGTACGGGTTGTACAGTGACATCGGCCTAGTACGATACAGCGTCTAAGGTGGCTAGGCCATGTAGAGCGCATGGAAAATACAGCTCCGACCCGAAGAGTCTTCGAATCCACTCCGGAAGGAAGGCGCGGCAGAGGACGGGCGCATCATCGGTGGCGCACGCAGGTGGAAGGGGACCTTAACCAACTGGGCGTTTGGCGCTGGAAACAGCTGGCCAAAGACCGTGACAGTTGGAGACGCT
The DNA here is from genome assembly GCA_951905685.1 of Eumerus sabulonum. Classification (NCBI taxonomy): domain Eukaryota; kingdom Metazoa; phylum Arthropoda; class Insecta; order Diptera; family Syrphidae; genus Eumerus; species Eumerus sabulonum. The sequence goes on from OX645060.1 coordinate 18,685,924, forward strand.
TGTTGGTTGAGGCCCAGGCTCACCACGGACTGTAGCGCCACCTAAGTAAGTAAGTAATTAAAGGATGGCCGTGGTGCAGTTATGCAGTGGTAAACATCATCGGCCGTCGAGCGGAAGGTCTATCATAGCCAAGAAAAAGCAATTCCTATACGGAAAAAAGTATGCAACACAGTTGTGAATGGAAAGTGACCAAACGTACTGCTGCAGGCATAACACTCACAGTATGTGGTCAATTGAAATTCATCCACTGCGTATGCAATACTAACACCAAAAGTGCATGAATGAATTACTGAGAATTATAACCAACGCGAAATTTGGTCGATTCTCGTCCTATGTAGGACAAACCACCCCTGAGAGTAGTATTTTCCCTCGCCCTGTTAACTTCACTCGCACACGTTCAAAACGTTATAAGGCCTTAGCCTTGAGTGCACGTGTGACTGTAAAAAAAAAAAATAAAAAATTAAAGGATAGAAATGTTCAAAACTAATCCGTTCGGCGCAGACTAAATACCCGGGCCTGATTTTGAATGGAAAAGTTAAATGGAAACCCCACATCCCTGAAATTGTAAGGAGAACCCCACTACCTTCTACTACTGTACGAAGGCTGTTGACGAAAAATAGGAGCTCAAACCCAAAGTGATGTACATAACTGCTGCCCTTAGGCGTCAGTAATTGCGCCAATTCTTTTAAATGTCCTCGTGGTATGGTGGAACTTTTTAAAACAGATGCTAAGGTCAGTCTCTATAGGCGAGACAATGAGATCCAACAATACTGTGACTCTGAATATTCTTCTGAACCTGCCGCCATATGCATAGAGAATTCATATAAATGACCGTGTCTTTAGGAAGGCCACTAGGCAATCCCGAAATGATCAAAGCTTCTATCTACCAGGTGATGCTAGCATCGGTTATGGATAAACGTAGGAATCGTCATACGCATTCCAAATATGACATTTGTGTAGGTCCCCGGGGACAGAAATATTACAAAAATCTGCAAAACACTGCTAGTCTTCACAGCATAGAAGATTTTCGTATCCCAATAAAACAGTCTATTAGATATGATACCCTTAATCCATCAACAAATGGTAAACGGAGTGTGCTACTTGCCAGCCAGTCAGATCCACCTAGCGAATAAGGGATCTAGTTATGACCGACAATCACAATCTTAGTCCCATTTACAAAGAGGAGAAAGGTACAACCCTGCTCAATCTTTCTAAATGGCACACACATAGGATTTTCAGAGGAGGTAAAGTATCTAGGTAGTGACCTAGCCCGCAGACTCAACTGGAACTCCAATATGAAAAATAAACTCATGAAAGCGACTAAGGCCGTGTGGGCCTGTCGACGCGCCTACGGTAAAACCTGGGGACTTAAACCTAAGGTAGTCCACTGGTTATACACCGCGATAGTAAGACCTATCGTCACCTACGGGACAAAAGTTGAGCAAAAAACTACAATTGCTAAGCTTCAACGCCTTCAGAGACTAGTGTGTCTCGACATCACAGGCGCTATGCCAACCTGCCCCACGGCAGCCCAAGAAGCACTCATTGGACTCACTCCACTGCACCTTTTTATCAAAAAGGTAGTATTACGCAGTGCAATCAGACTCCTTTGATCGGAAGCAATTATGCCATGTAGACCCGTAGGCCAAACGTCCATATTACAACACCTTCCCGAGCTGGATAAGATTACTACGGTCTCGGGCGCATTGCCGCACACGTTCACATTTGACAAGAGATTTGAGATACTAATCCCAATTCGCTCACCATGGGAGAACAGTGATCCCCTGCTAAATGTCAAAGGCCTTAGGTGGTACACGGATGGCTCCCAGATGGCTTCCGGCGTTGGCGCGGGCATCTTTGGACCAAAACGCAAGATCCGGAAGGCCCTGGGAATAAGTCCCAGCATCTTCCAAGTAGAGCTGCATGCCATCCTAACATGCGTCAATCTAAGTCTCGAGACTGGCATTAGAGGAGTAACCATCAACATACTCTCTGATAGCCAAGCGGCGCTCAAAGCGCTGGGGTGGACCTGAGGACCCCGGTAATGCACATACACGCCAACCTTTGTACCTTCTCGAATTGCTTGAGGTATGTTGTCTTGTCCAGTGCTGTCCACCAGACTGTCCCATTTTTTCCCTAGGGCTTTCTTGCATGTGTAGAGAGCTATAGTTGCTTTTTTAGCTCTTTCGATTGTGTTGCTCTTCCAGGTTAATTTCCTATCTAGTACAGTGCCAAGGTTTTTGGCATTGGAGGAATAGTTTAATCTGGTACCAAGCAAAGTAATACGACAGTGTTCCGCGATTTTGTGCTTTTTGGTGAACAGCACGAGCTCCATTCTCTGGGGATTCACCCTGAGCCCGTTGCTATGGGCCCGTTTGCATACGGTCATTCAGTGTGGGTAGGTATTTACCTGAGACTAAAATGGCAACGTCATCAGCGTAGGCAATATCGTCTAGGCCTTCTTTCTCCAGTTTAATTAGTAGTTCGTTTACAATTAAGGCCTAGAAATGGTCAACATTTGTACAATCCCTAAGAAATGGCAAGTATTGGTTTATTAACTCAAATAAAAATCACAATTAAAAACCAAACGTGTAAAACGACGTAATATATTGACAGCCATCAATGTTAAAGTGTTATCATGTAGAACAAATTATCGGTGAGGACAGTGCACACCAGGGATAAAGAATGAGATACCAATCTTTTGGCTTTGACAGGCATTTTGACAACTAACCCCTACAAACGCGTTGAGGTTTGACGGCGTCTTGACTATGTCATTCTGCCTTGTTCCGACGTCTTGACTCTTAAGTCAAAAGCATCATTTTTAAAGCGGCCTCTAGACGCTCAATATTATTGTGCAAAATATTGCACAATTTTATTGGCTTCTGCCCCAGACGGTTCAATATTTTTCCCAATAATTTAGTTGACCGCCCATATTTGTATTAAAAGTCAAAAGCGTTTTGATTTTCCGCAATATATCGCACAATCTTGCAATATTATCTACAGATGAACAATAATATTGTGCAATATCAGATATTGCACAATATTGTTAGGCATCTAGGAGCCGCTTTAATTACAAAAGCAACAACCAACCCCTGCGGGGATCAACGGGCAGACGTACGAAAGTTTGGTATCTCATTCTTTATCCCTGGTGCAAACCTCTTGCCATACATGAGAGGTTTTCTATGCCCGAGAAGGCTTTGGTGCCTAGTTATATTGGGAAGGCTTGGATTCAATAATTTTAGTGTTTCAACAAACGTTTTTGATTACCATAGAACAAAGCCTTTTTTCTATTAATGTAGTTGGCAAAGGAACTAAATCTTTTATGTCCTCAGGCAATAGCATTGCCCTTTATCGAAATGACATATGGGCTGCCGAAGTTTGTAACTTGATTCACCACCATCGGCTATCTTAGCCGATTTAAGCGTTATAATAGCTTCAATGGCTTGTGTAAACGGATAACGTGGTATAGGTTTCAATTTGCATGGTGCACACGTGAATTTAATACGTGACTAAATGGGAGTTCGGTTAAGAGTACTCCAACGCTACATTTCTCTAAATCGACTCTAGGCCAACAGTCGGTTTGGTTGTGTATTTAGATTTCAGAGTCTACCTCTACAGTACTCCTTTACGACCCTTAAACTGAGCAAATATCAGTTTAAGGGTCTTTTCCTTCTTCCTTAAATTCAAGAAGTTTGTGTAAGTAAATAGGCGCTGTTTGTTCTCCTTGTAGCAGTTCCCGTAGTAGGTGTCACAGTTTGGAAATTCGGTTTACAGACGATTATTTTAGCGATAACGTCATTAGAAAATATTGATGAAAAATGAACAACACGCGGTGTTCCCAAGCGGTCCACCATCTAAGTACTAACCGCACTCGGCGCTGGTTGATTACGGTGATCGGACGACAGCCGATACATATGAGATTGCTCGGACAGTGTTGTGGTTTGGTAAGGAAACGCAAACACTCAGGACCTGCTCGTGAGTGTGCGCTACCCAATGAGCAATTATTAAACGCACGCGCTTATGAGTAATTGGGTGTGAGCATTATTTTTCGATTTGGAAAGGGGCACTTACATATGAATATCCAACATACAAACTCCAGACTTTTTCACACGAATTCTTCAGGATTGTAAACAAGGGTGCATGCATGTGCAGAAGTATGTATCACCTGGATTACCGATTACTCCTAAAAGTATGCCCACGTTTTATGCATGATGTTTTTCATGTCATCGCCAACTTTTTCAAGCCCCCAAGTAAGTAAACAAAATTCTATCATATAGGCAAAATATATGCCTCTTTTTCGCTTGTTTCGCGCTCTCGCTTGCTCGCTCAGCTCAGGCGGAACGTGACAATGAGTCATACTTTTTCGTACGTGCAGCCGGTGTTCATCGATTTATAAGACGTTATCACGTCAAAAAATTAGTACAACACATAAATGGAGCAAAAAAACAAGCGCACAAAGCAAGGGCAAGAGTTTTGTTAGGCTTCGATATGCACAACGTGATGTAGGACATCACAAGCCAACAAAAAGCGCATCACTCTTAAAATACGTCTGAATCTTACAGTAATTTGCGCTTCCCCCCTAGGATTCTCGTAGACCTAGAACAAGTAAAAGAAAAAACAAAACAAAACTGATTACTTCTTATAAACTCTCTCCTCAACTAGGTTAGTCACTCAACCAAATCACTTGCATCGATTACTTTGCCACAACTATATAAAGCGCAACATTCAACTTACCCCACGGCAACACTGCCTGGCACTTGATGACATCTTTCATCATAAAAGCGCCACTTCTGATGTCACACTCCGATTCACGTGAGAAGTAAAATGTAAACAGATGGAAGCGAAGTAATAAAACAGATCTACGAGGAGTTCCCCTTCCTTCCAAGATACTCGACTCAATGCTCATGTAATTGCAATTAAAAAGATCAGATTCATAGATAGCGACATTCATCAAATTGATGAATGCACTTGCAAGTGTCACTTGCTTTTACTAGTTCTATTTTAGAAATAGGCGCCAGACCCGTGTAAAGAGGGAGAGCCTTATCTCTGATCTTTTTTCGTCGGCCCATCTTGCTTGTTACACTTTAAGACTTAACGGTGATAAGAACAGTGGCATACTTGTACAAACTGCGGAAATAAATAACAGGTGCTGTCAGCGGTGCGGGTTATTTACTTGAACTGATTTTTTTCCCCCTTATCACCGTATGTACATATTTTGGGGTAAATGGTAGTAATTCAGTAGGCTGGTTTGAGACGGAATGATTTTAGGGACTTGCAAGTGACAGCTGTCACTTGTCGTGGAGTGGAACAACACTCTACAGTGGTAGCAGAAACTGATTCGTCAAAATGAATGTAGAAAAATTTAGAGGGCGTCGTGGCGCATTTGGAAACAATAGCTTAATATGCGCTCACGCCCCAACGGAAGAAAAGGACGATCGACTCAAAGAAGAATTCTACGATCTCCTGGACAGAACATATGCCCAATGCCCCAGCTACGACACAAAAATAGTTCTAGGAGGTTTTAATCCAAAACTAGGCAAAGGGGACATATTTGAGTCGATCATAGGAAAGCATAGCCTCCATAACACCACATCCGACAACGGACTTAGGATAATCGATTTCCTAGCGGGGCGTAACCTCCTTGTAGCAAGTACGCGATTCCCCCATCTCAACATCCACCAGGGTACCTGGCGGTCTTTTGATCAATCGACCACCAACCAGATTGATCACATTGCGATCGACGCCAGACACTCCTCCTGTATTCTCGACGTACGAACCTTCCGAGGGGCCAACATTGACTCGGATCACTACCTTGTTGTAGCCAAGGTACGAATTAGGATACCAAGAATGCTTAGGAGTCGAGTAGGACAACGTAAGTCTGACGTCGGAAAGCTACAATCGCAAGAGACTGCCAGAAACTTTGCCGATCGTGTCTCCTCCAAGCTCTCTCAAAATCCGCCCACAGCAGCACAAACAATAGAACAGGAATGGGCGCATTGCCAGAGCGCCGCCAGATATGCTGCCTAAGAGGTGCTGGGTTTCATACCGCCACCACCTAGAAACCCCTGGTTCGATAAACAATGCAAACAAGCCCATGCAGCAAAACAAGAGGCATATAAAGCCAGAGTCTACAGGGAGCAGCTGAGCGAAAGACTACGGTATGCCTACGTTGAACACAAATACCAATAATATGTTGCTGCATTGCCGCTCAGCCATTCAGGAAGTAGCCGAAACCATCTTAGGATACCTACCACCCCCGACAAGGAACCCGTGGTATGATGGCGAGTGTGAGCAGAAAAAGGCAGCAACCGACGAGGCGTACTAAAAGGCGCTGCAGAGGACAACCAGGGCAGCGCAAGAAGAGTACCGAGCCAGAAGAAGGGAGGAGAAAAAACTACTGCGACAAAAGAAAAGAATCTTCGCAGCCTCCCAGCTCAGGGATATCGAGGAGTCTAGGGATAAGCATAAGACACGAGCCTTTTACAAGAAAGCCAAAGGCCTTACAAGAGGCTTCAAAAAGGGCACCCAGGCTCTTCGAAACTGCGAGGGTAATCTTGTCACCGACCCGCAGGGAATAGTGGATGTATTTAAGCAGCACTTCCAGCAGCTGCTTAACGAGCATGGCCAAGAGAGAGTGGTAGGGACCGAGGAAATCCCAGCTCCAGCCGCTGAAGTAGTCCTCCCACCCAGCATCGACGAAGTCGGCACAGCTATTCAGAAGAACAACAAGGCCGCAGGCTCAGATGGCTTGCCATCAGAGCTCTTCAAGGCTGGCGGCGATGTTCTGGTAGGGAGCATGCACTAGATCATCTGCAGAATTTGGGGAGATGAAAGCATGCCCGACGACTGGAATACCAGCTCTATATGCCCCATCCACAAAAAAGGCGATCCTACTATCCCTGCTCAATGTCGCATACAAGATCCTGTCCAGCGTATTGTGCGGCTTCCGGCCCGGCAAATCGGCTATAGACCAAATTTTCACACTTCGACAAATCCTGGAAAAGACCAACGAGTTTCGAATCGATACACAGCCGCATACGACAGCATTCATCGTGAAGAAATGTTAGGTGCGATGGCCGAATTCGGGATCCCAGGAAAACTGATCCAATTGTGTCGCGCCACGCTAAAAAATACGCGATGCACCGTGCAACTAGGTTCTAGGACTTCGGAACCGTTTGAAGCATGCACCGGATTTCGGCAAGGAGATGCGCTGTCATGCGACTTCTTCAACCTGGTGCTGGAGCAGATAGTGCGACGGGCAGGCGTCAACAGGGAAGGCACTATCTTATACAAGTCCATCCAGCTGCTAGGATATGCGGATGATATCGATATCATCGCGTGTTCTCGCCGTGGCATTGTGGAAGCATTCATGGCGATTGAAGAACAGGCGAAACGAGTTGGTCTTAAGGTCAATGAGGACAAGACGAAGTACATGCTGTCAAGCAAAAACCAATCCGTCGCTCACCACCTGGGACAAAATATAACAATTGACAGCTACATTTCGAGGTAGTTAAGGAATTTGTCTACCTCGGGGCAAACGTAAATTCCACAAATGACATCACAGTGGAGATCCGGCCGAAAGCTGGACGATAAGAAGGACGGCGGAGCTGATTTTGGGTTATTTCGAAGGAAAAATTCTGCGCCGGATATTTGGTCCTGTCTGTGAGGAAGGTGAATGGAGAAGAAGACACAACCGCGAACTCTACGAGCTGTACAAAGATGTGGATGTAGTCCGGAAGGTAAAGATCCGTCGACTGCGCTGGCTCGGCCACATCGAGCGCATGGACACCAACGCTCCAGCTAAGAGGGTCTTCGACTCCGAGCCTCCTGGTTCGAGAAGAAGCGGAAGACCGAACCTCCGGTATAAAGACGAAGAAATCGCGAGAGCACCGTGGCGCAGTGGGTAGTGTGTTGGCCTCTGACGCCGATGACACGGGATCGAATCCCGACACGCCATGTCATCGAACGTGTTTTTCACGGTGTTTCTCCTCAGCGGGGCTCTGACAAAACCCCCTGTAGTAAAATTGTCATGAAAAGCTTCTCGAATTTCGCGGTTCGGAACCGGCAATAAACTGTAGGTCCCTTTCACCTATGGGAAAATGAAACCACACACAACATGGGTGATTGAGAGAAGCTCGGCTCAGGTTCTTCATGGACTGTAACGCCAACATACATACATAAAATCGCGGATGTGAGACATCTTGGTCTTGATAACTGGAAGCAGCGTGCCCGGGACCGTCAAGGATGGTAGGCAGCTATAGCTCAGCCTCAGATCCTCCATGAATCGCTGGTCTGATAAGTAAGTAAGTATATGTGCGTGTGTACGTATGTGCGTATGCACGTGTGTGCGTATGTGTGTATCGGAATTGTCGTCTCGATAATCTCGAGATCCAAAGATGATATTTACATAAGGTTGGGTTCATTACACGCGTAATTATGCAACTTAAAAGTGAGTAAGTTTTCAGCAAAATCGGGGGGCCGTTTTTTTTTTTTTTTTGTTTTTTGTTAAAAATTAAATAACTAAAAAATAGGCAAAAAAAAAATTAACCATCAAAGTGCTAACCGCACCCGACGCTGGTTGATTGCGGTGATCGGACGACAACAGATATATATGAGATTGCTCGGACAGTGTTGTGGTTGGGTAAGGAAATGCACATCCATGAGCTGCTCGTGAGTGTGCACTACCCAACGAGCAATTATTAAACGCACGCGCTCATGAGTAATTGGCTGCGAGCATTTTTATTTTCCCTCACAAGCACGAGGTGTGTGGATTTATGGAAACTCACCCCTGTGCGTACTGCATATGTTCGAAAGAGAACGCGCGCTTAGGTACACTCTATAGGGTAGGTTTTGTTTAAATGAGTTGATTTACTGCTCGAGAGGTGTTTGCAGAATGATAAAAGATGGAATCATTTCACTTGAACATTTTTTTTCCATTTTCCATTTTTATAATATTTTTGTCTAAGATGGCTTCATTTTCTATAAAGTTTAAATTAGAAACTTTCAGCAATCGAAATTGCACACGCCCGTGAGCAGCTTATGAGCGATAGATTGTTTAATGTGCACACATGAGTGTGCGTTTCCTTACCCTGGGTTAGGCGGCTTGATGCCAACAACATGCGGTGTTTCCAAGCCGTTTCCCGATGCTGGTTGATTGCGGTGAATGGATGAGAACCGATACATTACCCATTAAGAATTAAGAATCCTACCGCAGCTAACAAAAGGAGCTAATGATCTTGAAACACCTGAACAGATCTTCACAAATTTCGATCACGTTAGCTTTACAAAAAAAAAAAAAACCAAAAGGGTAGGTATCATAATCGGTCCACTCGTTCAGGAGGTACGATGCCACAGACATCTCAAACTTACAACACCCGTCTTTTTGCGTCGGTGGTTAAAAATGGGTGTTTCCATTGTTCCCACTCGGAAGTTAGTCGTGCGGGCCTTGCGGGTCGCACCTAGAGCACATTTTTAGAATAGAAACCCTGCGTGCTATCGCATGTTTCAAAAACCAAAGAGGTTTCGAATTCTTAGAATATATTGCCGGGTTCCACGGAGACATTCGTGACATGCCCCCTCACATACTAGGGAGCATCTCACTAGTGACAAATCATCGATGCATTTGTCTATCTGCAATGCCAGGAAACCGACAATACCATTAATGTCCCTGGCTCATCTGATCTTTCTTTACCTACTCGTGAAGAACCAAGTAACAACCACACCAAACGCGTGAAGGCATATGATGGTTGAATGTATATTGTCGGAAAAAAGGTGCAAATATTTTCGTAGGTTATTACGAGTAGATGGCAATTTTGACTTAAACGATAAGTGTGAAAAGCGCCCAATTGCAGGTAACGGACTGAGGATATCGAGAATCCCCAAAGTAAGAAACCCTAGGCTATTCAGAAGCAGCCTTCAACATCTTGCTCTTGATCTTGATAGGATCAGCAGAGTTTGGTCCAATTTCCCCTTCAACTCCAAGCAGCTGAACAACTGAAGGTAAAAAATCACTTAACTAGGACATACTACTCAACATCACTTATACACCAGACCAGGTCCTGTTTTCGTCAATGAACCACGAGCTCGTAGGACACAACTCTGATACTTACGAAGATATTCGCAATGGCTAGATGGGTTGTCTTCCCCGAAATAAAATCCAAAAATTGCCCTTGATCTCGAAAAAAGTCAATCTTCCTCACTGCAGAATAACGATTTAAGCTTATATACGTGGTAGATGACCTAATAACATGATGAACGAAGATAAATACTGAAAAGCAGAACTCGTGCCGCTACAACTAACTTGACAAGCTGTGCTTAAACAACTTATTTGCACAGCTGACTGTATTGTCTGGATCAATAGAGCCCAATATTGATTATTTTCCTTGTTTGCTCGTTTACGCAGGCTTAGCGACAAAATTTACTGAGACTTGTGGACACAATTGGCAAAAAAACTTATATCATTAGCTTAGTGGTCTTTAAAAAGAACATTCTCATAAGAACAAACAGAATGTTTAGTAGAATAATACACCTTTTTCAATTACTTTGTCAAGAATTGAAGGTTACGCTTCAATTTGATTATATAAGACCTCTGCTCCAAACCTTAAGGATAAAGACAGACGTTTTAGTTTGAGCAAGATCGAACATTGCTCGATATTTACCCTTGATCCCCTGGGGGGGCAGCAAACAGAGCAAAGAAGTTGATCGCGTTTAGCATGGCAAACGCCAGTTTCGTTCGGTCTTTGTTCCTGCTCAATCCAAGTTAACACACAGCCTCCAAACCATCAACTGCTATAAAGCAGATATAACCGCACTCCAAGAAGTGCGATGGGATGGACCAGGCAAAAGACGGATGAAAAACTGCGACATCTACTACGGGAACTGCTACAAGGAGAACAAACGGCGCCTATTTGGGTGCGGATTCGTTATTCGAGGAAGAATCCGACAAAAGGTCTTAAGCTTCCGAGATATAAGCGAACGCCTCATAACGAACCAACGAACCAACGGAAGAAAAGGACGATCGACTCAAAGAAGAATTCTACGATCTCCTAGACAGAACATATGCCCGCCCAATGCCCCAGATTTGTTTCTTTCTTTTGGTGGCGTTACAGCCCATGAAGGACCAGAGAAAAGCTTCTCTTCAATCACACATGGTGTGAGATTTATTTATCCCACAGGTGAAAGGGACCTACAGTTTTAATGCCGATTCCGAATGGCGTGAGTCGAGCAGCTCTTTCCAGGCAATTTATACTAATGGGGGTTTTGTCAGTACCCCGCCGAGGAGGGCGTTGGTGTTATCGGGATCCGAACTCGCTCATCGTGCGCCAGAGTCCAACATACTAACCACTACGCCACGACGCCCAAGCCCCAGCTACGACACAAAAATAGTCCTAGGAGATTTTAATGCAAAACCGGGCAAAGAGGACATATTTGAGTCGATCATAGGAAAGCATAGCCTCCATAACATCACATCCGAAAACGGACTTAGGCTAATCGATTTCCTAGCGGGGCGTAACCTCCTTGTAGCAAGCACGCGATTCCCTCATCTCAATATCCACAAGGGTACTGACGGTCTTTTGATCAATCGACCACCAACCAGATTGATCACATTGCGATCGACGCCAGACACTCCTCCTGTATTCTCGACGTACGAAACTTCCGAGGGGCAAATATCGACTCGGACTACTACCTTGTTGTAGCCAAGGTACGAATGAGGATAACAATAATGCTTAAGAGTCGAATAGGACTACGTAAGTTTGACGTCGGAAAGCTACAATCGCAAGAGACTGCCAGATCTTTGCCGATCGTGTCTCCTCCAAGCTCTCTCAAATCCGCCCACAGCAGCACAAATAATAGAACAGGAATGGGCGCATTGCCAGAGCGCCGTCAGAGATGCTGCCTCAGAGGTGCTGGGTTTCAAACCGCCACCACCTAGAAGCCCGTGATTCGATGAACATAGCGAACAAAGCCCATGCAGCAAAACAGGAGGCATATAAAGTCATGCTCCAACGACGGACGAGAGCTGCTCGCGAAATCTGTGAGCAGAAGAGAAGAGAGGAACACACGCTTCTCAGAAAAAACAAGAGAGAACACGGAAAGTGTGAGATCGAGGAGATGGAGAAATGCTTCCGCAGGAATGACGCCCGTAAGTTTTACAACAAGGTAAAACGAACATGCCATGGCTACAAGGCCAGAGCGGTGGCCTGCATGGATGAAAATGGAGAACTGGTAGTAGAGTCGCAGTCGATGCTGAGGATTTGGAAAGACCACTTCTGCAGACTGTATAACGGCGATGATAGACAAGATTACGCTGTCAGGCTGTGGCTCCTTCTGCCATTCGTAATGGACGACGATGTAACAGAATTCAGTCCACCCGACCTAGATGAAGTCAAAATAGCGATATCAAGACTGGAGATGAGCTGGTAAGGTGCATGCACCATCTCATTTGCAAGGTATGGTCGGAGGAAAGCATACCCGACGAATGGAATCTCAGCATCATTTGCCCAGTCCATAAGAAAGGAGACCCCTATAACTGCGCCGACTATAGGGGAATAAGTCTCCTTAACATCGCATTTAAGATCTTCTCTGCCGTATTGTGTGAACGCCTGAAACCGTTTGTGGATAACCTGATCGGCTCTTATCAGTGTGGTTTCAGGCCACGTAAATCCACTATAGACCAAATATTTACACTACGGCAGATCTTGGAGAAGACCCAGGAATACCAAATCGACACTCACCACCTCTTAGTCGATTTCAAGGCTGCATATGACAGCGTGTATAGAGATGAGCTATACAAAGCCATCCCTGCCAAACTCGTCCGACTGTGCAGGATGAGAAAGGAGAATTCTCGCTGCTCCATTAAGGTCGGTAATGAGCAAACCGAGACCATTGATGTCAAAAAAGGATTTAGGCAAGGTGACGCGCTGTCATGCAACATTTTCAACATCGTGCTTGAGGTAGAAGCGGCTAAGATGGGTCTCAAGGTTAATGAGGGTAAAACCAAATATCTGCTTTCATCTAAAAGAGACGGACAACACCGACGTTTTGACCAGAACTTCACCATGGGCGGATATAACTTTGAAGTGGTCAAAGAATTCGTCTACCTTGGCTCACTCATGACCAGCGACAACAACACCAGCGCTGAGATAAAACGCAGAATCACTCTTGCCAACCGCTGTTTCTTTGGGCTCAAGAGGCAATTGAGAAGTAAAGCCCTCTCTCGGAAAACCATGGTGACACTATATAAGACCTTAATCATCCCAGTCCTCCTTTACGGCGCAGGGGCTTGGACCTTAACAAAAGCGGATGAAGATGCGCTTGGTCGTTTCGAGAGGAAAATTCTGCGCACTATCTACGGTCCCGTTTGTTCAAACGGTGTATAGAGGATAAGATATAACGAAGAGCTGTACGGGTTGTACAGCGACATCGGCCTGGTACGGTACAGCGTGTAAGGTGGCTAGGCCATGTAGAGCGCATGGAAAATACAGCTCCGACCCGAAGAGTTTACGAATCCACCCGGAAGGAAGGCGCGGCAGGGGACGGCCGCATCAACGGTGGCGCACGGTGGAACAAAGACCGTGCCAGCTGGAGACGCTTGTTGGTTGAAGCCCAAGTTCACCACGGACTGTAGCGCCACCTGGGTAAGTAAATAAGTAAGCTACCCTTGAATTCTCTCTAGAGAAGTTATTTACTCAAGTTTTATGTTGCTATTGTTATTTGGCATTTTTTCCATATAATGTTGAACACCCATTTCACCCAGTCGGGTTTTAGATTTAACAAATCAAACGAACGCGCGCTTTTTTATTCACCTTTTGAAATATGTACACCAAATTCCAGGCCCATACTCGTTGATGAGATATTTTTCATTCAAATGTTGAACATACTGTTTTACCCAATGAAAAAAAAATCATTCGCAGTGCGTACATAGTATGTAAAGAAAAAAAGTATCAGGCGAATCTGAATATTAAAAACTTCCGCAGATGTGCCTCTTCAGTTGGTTCTCTATGTTTAGTCCTTAAATCCACGAGGCATTTAATAAAAATAATCCAATACCCCTCCTGTGATGAAGCTTTAATATCCTTTCCTACAACGATAAGGCCTACTAACTTAACTAAAGACCAGCCTATGGGTGGCTTCGGACTTAAAAACATTTTTTTGAAATGCAAATTATCGTCATAGTCGTTTGGGGTCATTCTAAGCAAACCTAACCAACGCTCTTGATTGCCCAAAATAGTAAAGAAACAAAAATGGATGTAATACCATCGTGTGCGGTTTATGGCAATTTCAAGGCAAGCCCAGCAGTAGGTTTATGTCGATTACTTCCTGACTGCCGTAGAGGCAAAAGAAAAATCATTTGATTGCTCCCAATCTGACCTTTCCCAATGCTGTTGCCATAAAACGCGGCTGTAAAACACCATCTCACTACTGTTTCCTTAGTTCTTCTTTGGATTTTTTATTTGATTTTTGCAAGCCCAAGTACCGTCGAGCATGCTGCGTCCGGATTAAGGTGCGATTAAGTATTATTGCCTGAGTTAGCCTTCCGTGGTCCTTGGTATCTACAAATGTATTCCACATTCCAAGTAATCAAATGAGTTTCATAAAAAAAAACAACATCCAATGCAAGTACACTACCATCATTTCCTTTTTTTTTCGCGCCTTTTCTTCTCTCGTGCTCGGTGGAGCACGAGTCCAATGTCGGTTTTATGCGCTTGCAATACCACAGTTGAGGAAATCAAAATCCATTTGATTAACGATTTTCGTTCTGTTGTATTTGTATTGTGGACGTTGCAAATACATCCAGACTTGTACAGCACCACAGACAGGTGCGTAGTTATGGTCGCATATGGAACTACAAAGCGCTTGAGAGGTAACGACAGAGTGGAGCCGTCCCAATTGGTAATTACCGCTTGCAATAGGTGAAACCACTTTTTCGCTAACTCTACAATGTTTCACTTTCACTTTGAGACTGTTTTCCTTATAGTGTGGGATACAGAAAACAAGAACACGCTTGGGCTTCAGTGGCGGGGACAAAGGTATGACAACAAAGTTAGAGACGAAGGAGTTTGAAGGAATTGTTACGTCTCCTTCGATGGAGTGACTGCCTTGCTGGGTGCAGTGAAAATTGCACAAAGACGTTGTGCAACGATTGCATCATGTTTGAGTGATTGTATGGGAAATGTGCAGGAATAACTAGCGCGATGCATTTCAAAGATATGAGACTGTACTGGGTCATTTGTCGACGCAGGTATGAGTGCGTTGCTTGATGAACAGTGACTGTGGGACTTTGTTCGTTCAGAGGACTTTACATCCTTCCAATCTCATACATATGAAGTTAGTTGTTCCATTACATAAGCTATACTTTCATCTACTGCAGCCTTCCAGGAGTATATAAAATCGCGCATCAACAATTGGCTTGGATTTAAAAATATCAGTCGAAGCCGCAAATGGGGTAGAGCTTGGGCCGCGAAGATCCGCTTCCAAATGTAGTAGAGGAGTACTTTCTCGAGATTTCACATAATGGAAAAACACAAAGGCTGTAACCACAATAACCCATTCAGACTTGGTTTATTAGGATGCATCTCAAGCTTTACTTGATATGTATAAAGGACGACTGCTAACAGAAGCTTAACCTTTCTGGTCTAGCATCTTGTGATGGTATTTCAAACCAATCAGACCCAGCAAAGTAATAGAGGCATCTGACTGACATCATTCGTAAATGGTCCACTGCCGACGATTAGGATGTCGTCTACAGCAATATACCAAAAGACATATTACTTACAATAGCTACTATTGAGGGGAATCTATAGAGACAGACTTTGATAGTTTATGACGACCATGTTACAGCGTAATATATGCAAATAATAAAACCTTGTGGTCTCTTTAGTGAGTACGCGATTCCCCTGATCAATCAACTATCAACCAAATTGATCGCATTGCGACGTTAGACAATCCTCCAGTATTCTTAATGTCCGAACCTTAAGAGGACTCAACATCGACTCAGATCATTTCCTTGTTGTCGCCTAGGTGAAAACACGGATATCAAAAAACAACGGAGGCGAGAAAGAACAAGGTTTGACGTCGGTAAGCTACAATCGCAACCGACCGCTAGGAACTTTGCCAACGAGTCTCTCAAAAACTCTCTGGAAGTTCCGCCTGCTTTAACGGTAGAAGAAGAATGGAAGAGTTACTAAGAGGCTGCCACGTGCTGGATTTTACGACACCACCACCAAAGAAAAATCCACGGTTTGGCGACGAGTGCAGGCAGGCCCACGCAGCTAAGCAAGACGTCTGCAAGGTAATGCTGCATTGAAAGACGAGAGCTGTTAGTGAGCTTTACTAACAGAAAAGGAAAGAATAAGAAGGAGCATGAGAACCGCGCCGTCCAGAAGATGGAGAGGTGTAACAACAGGATTGGAATCCGGAAATTTTACCAGAAAGTAAAACAGATATCCAACCTGCCGAAGCCTGCCGGGAGGAAAGTGGACAACTGGTAGCAGAGTCGCAGTCGATACTAAGAATTTGGAAGAATCATTAATGCAGACTGCTAAACGGCGTGGAAGATTCAAATACTGCTGTCAGATAGAATGTTCAACTCAACTTGGACGACGATATACAAGAATTCCGTCCCGACGACTTTGACGAGGTCAAGATAGCAATATTAAGGCTAAAGTCAAACAAAGCTGCTTTAGCGGACGAACTGTTCGAGAAATCTGGCAGGGCTCATGCACCAGCTTATCTGCAAGATATGGTCGGAAGAAAGCATGCTCGACGAGTGGAATCTCAGGAATTACAGAGGGATCAGTCTCCTTAACATCGCATACAAAAGAGGAGCAGAGAGAGCAGAGAGGACTGCTGTTTTATGTGAACGACTGAACCGGTCGTCAACACCCTGATAGGTCCTTATCAATGTGGTTTCAGGACAGGAAAATCCACAATTGACCAAATATTTACATTGGAAGACCCAAGAAATGCAGATCGACGCCTGTTTGTCAACTTCACGACGAGCTATGTCTAACTTACCGAGACCTTCAATACCAAAAAGGGTTTTAGTTAAGGCTCCGCGCTCTCATTTGGCGTTTTTAACACCATACTTGAGAAGCCATTACCAGGGGCACGATCTTTCAAAGGTCCGTTCGACTGCTAGCTTATGGTATTGACGTGATTGGTCGAACGCAGCAGGATGTCAATGGGGCATTTGCTGGCATTGAAGCGGAGGCGGCTAAAATGGATCTGGCGGTAAATGAGAGCAAAACGAAGTATATGCTGTCATCAAGAAAGGACACAGAATGTTGATGTCTAGGACACAGCGTCTCAATTGACAGCAATCACTTCGATGTAGACAAGGACTTAGTCTACCTCGAATCCGCAGTAACTAATACGAACAACATTAGTACGGAGACTAAACGCAGAATAACTCTTGTCAATCGCTGTTTTTTTGGGCTCAAGAGGCAATTGAGTAATAGAGCCCTCTCTCAAGGAGCCCTCTCTTGAGGCCCAAGACCACACGTGGACGTTTGGTAGATTTTACGGTTACACGGGTTCTGTTCAAGATCGCCAGTATTGATGAGAGTGTGCAGAACTCTGATTTTCGCAGACATCAACTTTGCAAGTTTTACATCGGAATTTGGTCCTACCAGGCTCAGTCTGTTAGGCAGTTAGACGACATCGCCATCACCATCAACTGCGAGTGGTACCAATAAATGATAACCAATTTCTCTTGATAAAAGTGATATGGATATGAATGACATAGGATACCAGCTGACTGGTGTTACATAGCTGATGCCACAATGGGCACTCTACCCGAACAATATGGGGGCATAGTTATCTCACGCAGAGGCGACGTAAACTGACCACCGATGTCGTTGAACCTTTTCTTGTGATGCAGCCTTGTTAGAAGGCTCTCAGCTTATGACACTCACTAGTTCCCTAATAGGCCTAGCGACGGTAAGTTTTCCTCCAACTGCGCATGAACCTTCAAAAGACTTTAAGGACCTGTATTACACGTCCTCCAACCAGTACTTGAAAGCTTTTGGAGTTCAGTATAAGCTGACACTGCTTTTCAAATGTATTTTCCCAACACAAGCTCGTTGCGCAGGAAAGACCAACACGTGAGCGCCGATAGGCCAATGGCCAATACTGAAGGCTACAATTCTGGCAACCTCTTGTCAAGTTCTGTTATATTTGTGTTGTAGGAAGGCCATATCATTCTTGATAAGACATGGTTACTCAGGTGTTCTATCTGGAGTACGCCCTTGAGAGGAAGTGTTGAACATTTTTTCTCTTACCTTCGCCAGGGAGCTATCGAGGGTAGAGCCTGCCTTGTCAGCGCATTAGCTTTTTCAATTCCCTCGCCTACACAAGTGAATTCGTCTTTAACGGTGCGACTAGTTTGGATGTTAGTCGAAGCCAAGTCTGCAGGTAACAAATCCATGACCGTAGGGTTTTGAAAACTAGAACCCGGATTCTCTGAGCCTAACTGGGCTGCAAAATGCGGTATATCTAATGTGCTGGTCAAGAGGGAGGTGGTTTAGGAGTATGTTGACTGCTTCGGTCGGGCTAAGGCGAATAGTATCAGTTACACCAATGCCGGCCGGCCTATGGACTCGGTTTAGTTTGGTAACGTTGTATGCTTTGCTTAAGGCAGGCCACCATCCAAGAAATCCTTAACAGCACCAGTTTGGGAAGGATTCCCCATCCTTTGCCAAAAGTTTTGCTACAGGCGTAGAAAGTGATACATGCTTTTCGTTCATAAGTTTAACTTTCAATTGAGCTTTGGATCTAGGATAACTCCTAGATATCTAGCCTCGGAAGAGAGAGGGAGAGTGTTGAGTCGAGGGAGATTAAAAGTCTATACTTATACTTAGTGGTAAACAGCAACAGTTCCGTTTTACTCGGATTTACGCTAAGGCCGGATCCTGTGGCCCAGGCGCTTAATCAGAACCCTACCGATAATTACCGAGGGGAACATCTCCGATACCAAAATGATCACGTCCGTTTTGCCTAAGCGACTGCGGTAATTCCGATTCATTCAAACTCTTACAAGATTTTGTCGATAATAATGAGCCATAGTGCGCCCTTGGTGTGTGCTTCTATCTACAGTCTTTGCAATAATGGCGTTTCCTGACCGGGCCTGACCAGGTGACGAATGGAAGAGGAAATTGCTGTGCGAATATCCGGCGCTATCCCAAAAAAGGAAAGCATTCCTAGGAAGACACTTCCTTTCAGGACTAGAGGAGGTAAGTAACATTGGGCTGAACAGAATACTAGGATTCTTATCCTCGTCTGGATGGTTCAGCTCAACGGAAAATGTCTAGGTTTCTATGGGTTCAAAATTAATTTGGCACAATGGACTCCACGTAGTCTAGGTAAGCCTTGCCTTTTCGTCAGTAGGGCACCCACTTACCTAACCTAACCTAACCGGGCTTGAATGACCCTGGTTTTGAGCATGAATATTATCCATCTGCTAACAAAACCATCTACACCTATGAACGTTGTCAAAAGCTCCTTCTACATTTACGACAGTAGCTTGAAGTGAATGGATTTTTCAATCATCTGCAAACTTCATGCAAAGATTTTCAACGCACACTTATGGAAACTTATGCCTCTCAAGCCTGTAGATACCTTTATTCTTTGTGAAGACCTTATTGACCTTGATTCCTGGGGTATTCATTTCTTAAGGTAGTTTTTGTTTTTGTTTTTGAACGGAGAATTTAGAAATATCCAGTTTTCTGAACGAATTAAGCAATTTATTCAACAAGTACAAGCGACCGTTGACGAAAATTCCTCGAATTCACTGAGTGCCATTGAGAAGGACCTTAAAGTTTCGGAGGGCTTTATCCACGGAGACAGTTTATATCGGAACAAACTCGGGAACAGAGAACAGAGAACCCATGCGAAGCATCTTTTGAACAAGCTCGAGCAGCCTGAAGCCCCGAAAATGCTGTGGTTTTTCACTGGCAATAAATGTTTAATGACTAAGTTCAGGTCCACATGTTATGCACACGAAATTTTAAGCTATTGTCATGGTTTTAAGAGGATTGAGCAACGAAGGACAGGTTATGCCACCTCATTCCTCAAGGGCTAATGGTGCCGTCTACATTGAAGTTGTGAAACACTGAATTGAAAACTCAATTGATGTCGTACGTGGGGACAGAGCCACGGAGACCCAAAGCGATGACGACACAGCCAAATACATCACCTAGAACTTGTGGCCTCCTGGCTCCCCAGACCTTAACCTGCTGGCTTATTACTATGCATGGGGGGCGTAGTTTAGCGCGAAGACAATAACGTCAATTTTGAATCAATGGTTTTTAAGCCCTGACAACTATGGAGTAACCTTTTGATGCACAAATTAACCGCCTGCAACAGACATGAGCAACGAAATACCGATGCACTAGCCTATCTGCTTCCTTCTACATGTGTTACTTCTTACAACCAAATCTGGCGTCACTAAGTCACAGACTAAATACTCTTACTATTAGCAGTATGGAGCAAGGTGTATACGTAATGCGATCAATATGGACATGTTATTGTAAAGCACATGGATACAGAGACTTCTCACTCGAAAATACCTCGACAGATACTATTGCACAATCGCCTACTTTGGGTTCGACTCACGTCACCACAATAAAACAAAAAAAGGAATTTCCACTCAGATCAGTCAAGGCGTTGTATAAAATCATATTTCGTGGCGTTCCTTTTAGGAATCACTATATATTCACGTTACCTCGTCTTCCTATTAATGATCATCGACGTGTTGGCATATGCTGGATGGAATAGTAATTAGAAATGTCACTAGAATAACAATGAGTCCTTCGATAGCCACTAGAAGTGTTGAAGTGACCTTCTAGAAGAAACATATATTGTGAGGCTACAATCAGGATAGGGGTAGGAATTGAAAGCTCAATGGCATGATCTAACGATAGAAGTGTATAACAAGATATAAAACATAAGCCATGCATGGCCGCTGAACAATAGATGGTATAGATCACCAGTCGTCGAGACCCGTGAGTGTACTGTTAATTTCGTGATCTTATATGCAACCGATTTATAAAGCTTCAAACGTTTTAGAAATGTTTAGTTTACAAGAGCCAACCATGTGTTTAGCCTCGTTAATGGTGTTCCAAACTTAAAGCAAATTTTTAAGTTGATGCCAATTTTGACCAATTGTTGTCAAAGAAATTAGGTGACAGCTGACAGCTTACCACAATGAAAACTGAAGTCCACGGTTTCTGTCAATAAGCTCACCACCACTCAGGCCTTGGTAGAAGAAGACGACTGCTATATGGACGAAATTCTGTCTATACAATTTTGTGTTTGTCAGAAAACATCTATAAAGATCAATAAAAATGACTTTTGGGGCCCTCTTTATAGGCTGAACTTTTAAGTACAGTAGTTCTTCACTTGGATGGCAAAGGACTAACAAAGGCCTCATAGGGGTAGCATCTATCCAACGGATGCTGGCCTGCTAAAAAGCGAGAAGAGCCACCGCAGTCGAACATCTGGCGGCACTGTTAGTAAGACCTATCCCCACCTCCTCGTGGTGCAATCTGGGGATTTCCTAAGGAAATTGCAGACGGGGAAGGGCGAATGGCGAGCCTCCTGCGCCAAAAAACAGGATTAGTCGGTTGGGCTTCGGCCTAGTAAGCCGTAACCGTAAAAAAAAACACAAACTCCGAAACAACCCCAAGCCTCGGATATAACGGACCGGATTTATGTTGACGACCCTTGCAAAAAACGAAAAAAGGACAATGATCTTCGGATTTGTACGTGGAATGTTAGGTCCCTAAACAGGCCACGTGCAGGCGAACAACTTGCGGACGCCCTAGACCGCTATAAAGCGGACATCACCGCCATCCAGGAAATGCGATGGAATGGACCGGGTATAAAGCGGATGAAAAACTGCGATATTTACTACGGCGACTGCTATAGGGAGAGAGGGCAACGATTGTTTGGATGTGAATTTGTTATTCGAGGTGGACTAAGGCAAAAAGTCTTAAGCTTTCGGCATGTGAGCGCACGCCTCATAACAATCCGTATAAAGGCTACATTTTTTAACATCAGCCTGATCTACTTCCACGCCCCCACGGAAGACAAGGATGCTCCACCAAAGATGAGTTATACGATCTCCTAGACAGAACGTATGCCCAATGTACCAGCTATGACATCAAAATTGTACTAGGAGACTTCAGTGCTAAGCTGGGTAAGGAAAGCATATTTGAACGAGTCATCGGCAAACATAGCCTACACGACACCACCTCCGATAACGGCCACATGCTGATTGATCTTGCTACGGGGCGAAATCTCCTTCTAGCCAGTACGCGCTTCCCGCACCTCGATATACACAAAGGCACCTGGCGGTCTTTTGATCAATCGACTACCAACCAGATTGATCACATCGCGATCGACGTCAGACACTCCTCCACTATTCTTGATGTTCGAACTTTCCGAGGGGCTAACATCGACTCGGACCACTATCTTGTTGTAGCCAAGATGCGCTTACGGATATCACGAACGCAACGGAGTAGAGTAAGAATACAAAGTTATGACGTCGGATAGCTACTATCGCCAGAAACCGCTCGCGCTTTTACCCATCGCGTCTCCCTTAAGGTCTCAAATACACCTCAATCCTCCACGCTATCAATACAACAGCAGTGGAGCCTTTGCAAACAAGCCCTGAAAAGCTCTGCATCCGAAGTTTTGGGTTTCAAGGCTCCACCACGAAGAAACACCTGGTTCGATGACGAGTTGAGGAGGATTCATACAGCGAAGCAAGATGCATATAAGGCCTCGTTGCATAAAAGAACAAGAGCAGCTCGTGAGCTCTACGAGTTAAAAAGAAGGGAGGAGCATAAGCTTCTTAGAAGAAAGAAGAAAGCGCACCAGAAGCGCGCGATTGAGGATTTGGAGAGGTGTTACTGCAGGCGTGACGATCGAAAGTTTTATCAACAGATAAAGCGAACATGTCAAGGTTATAAAGCCAGAACGGAAGCCTGCAGGGATGAGAATGGACACCTAGTAGTAGAATCGCAGTCGATGCTGAGAATATGGAAAAACCACTTCTGCAGACTGTTTAACGGCGATGTTAGTCAATATACAGCTGTCAGGCAGAATGATCCATTTCTAATCGACTGAGACCGCAGAGAATTCTGTCCCCCTGACCTCGACGAAGTTAAGATTGCCGTATCGAAGCTCAAATCGAATAAAGCTGCTGGCGCAGACGGACTGTCTGCTGAGCTCTTCTGGAGATGACCTGGCTGGGAGCATGCACCAGCTCATCCGTAAGATATGGTTAGAGGAAAGCATGCCCGAGGAATGGAGTCTCAGCATCGTATGCCCGATCCACAAGAAAGGAGACCCCTCTGATTGCGCCAACTATAGAGGAATAAGTCTCCTTAACATCGCCTACAAAATCTTTTCTGCCGTTTTGTGTGAACGCCTGAAGCCTTTTGTAAATAAGCTGATAGGTCCTTATCAGTGCGGATTCAGGCCAGGGAAGTCCACCATCGACCAAATCTTCTCACTACGGCAGATACTGGAGAAAACCAATGAATTTCAAGTCGACACTCACCACCTATTTGTCGACTTCAAAGCCGCATACGACAGCGTAATTAGAGACGAGCTATACAACGCTATGTCTACCTTTGACATACCTGCTAAACTCGTCAGACTATGCAGGATGACTTTGGAGAATGCTCGCTGCTCCATCCGAATCGGTGAACACCTCACCGATAGTTTTGATGTCAAAAAAGTATTTAGGGAGGGCGATGCGCTGTCGTGTGATTTCTTCATCATCATATTAGAAATGATTGTGCAAAAATCACTGGCCAATACAAGAGGCACAATCTATTTCAAATCCTCGCAACTCCTAGCATACGCCGACGATGTTGACATAATAGGTAGATCACAGCGAGATGTCAATGAGGCGTTTGCGAGTATTGATATCGAGGCGGCGAAAATTGGTTTGGCGGTAAACGGCGGCAAAACTAAATATATGCTGTCATCAAAGTAGGACGCTCAACACCGACGTCTCGGCCAGAACGTTTGTATAGGCAGATATAAGTTCGAGGTAGTTAAGGACTTCGTCTACCTTGGCTCCGCAGTGACCTGGAACAACGACATTAGTTCCGAAATCAAACGCAGAATCACTCTTGCCAATCGATGTTTCTTTAGGCTCAGGAGGCAATTGGATAATAGAGCGCTCTCCCGAACGACAAAGTTGACTCTATATAAGACCCTTATCATCCCGGTCCTGTTGTACGGCGCAGAAGCATGGACACTGTCAAAAGCGGATGAGGAGGCCCTTGGTCGGTTCGAGAGGCCTCAGTCCTTCATGAGCTGTAACGCCATCAAAGAAGAAGGTGATGGGTGATGGACTGCTTTTTGTTGGCAGCATACACATATTTCGCCTTCTCCTCATGTAAAGCTCGTATCGCCTGGTCTTCAATCGCCGTGAAAACTTCCACAATGGAGCGCTGGGAACTCGCGACAATATCAATATTGTCTGCGTAGTCCAGCAACAGGAACGTTTTGTGGAAGAAGTGCCTTCCGTGTTCACGGTGGCCTGCCGCCCTATTTGTTTCAACACGACTTTGAAGAAGTCGAATGACAGCGCATCTCCTTGCCAAATCCGGTGCAGGTTTCAAAAGGCTCAGAGGTTCTGGAGTTCGGCATGGTGCATCGAGTGTTTTTTGTACGACATAGGCATACTTGCGAGTACGTGTTGCTTAAGCCGAACGTACAACGCATTGAAGCTTAACATTAATCAGTTATCTTCTTCTTTGGGGGCGTTACAGCCCATGAAGGACCAGAGCCAAGCTTCTCTTCGATCACCCATGTTGTGGGTGATTTATTTTCCACACAGGAGAAAGGGACCCACAGTTTAATGCCGATTCTGAACGGCGTGAGTCGAGAAGCTTTTTCATGGCAAGTTTACTACGGGGGGGTTTTGCCAGCACCCCACCGAGGAGGAACGTCGCGAAATAAACATTCGATGGCGTTGGTGTTATCGAGATCCGAACTCGCTCATCGTGCGCCAGAGTCCAACACACTAACCACTACGTCACGGCGCATAATCAGTTATGCCAAGCAATTTTTTTTACTTTTTGGCATTTCGGAATAGTGGATCGTTGAGACTTAACCAAGGCACTCTTTGACAGCTGCGAGAAAAGCTGTCAACGTTGGGATTTAATCAACATTTTAAAAAGGCGATTACAAATTTAACGGTAATATTTAAGCATTTATTGCTATTTCGCTTAAATAATCACTCGACGTAAGTCATTCCCATTTCGAACCTTTTCCCAAAAAAGCCTAAGAAAAATCAAAGAAACATTCCCTTGAATAAGGACACTCAAAGTCTTCTGCCCTTGCACCCTCTGAGCAGAATTTCACTCTAATCAATTAAGATTTCATCATAACACAGAACACTATCGTTCACCAATCGGTCTTGAGAACAATGAAATACCTATCAACTCAAATTACCGATTAATTGCTCACTATCTCGGCCAAAGTCATTAGGGACCTTCGGCTTAAGCGACAAAAATTAAGTCAATTAAGATACACTATCGAACAAGTCACGAGCCAACGACCATCCCGCGGTCATATAAGTCGATTCGTACTCATACGTCAATGTAATCAGTTAATCTAGCGATTATGACCATTTAGGGAATATGGAGAATCCCATATGGATCATACTCCCGACGGCGATATTTCATAACGATCACAACAAGAATTGTAAATCGCAGACATCTGAGTGCATCGCCCTAAAAAGCAAAACACCGTTAAACCATATGTTTTCCAACTTGATTCTCGGAAAATTTGATTCATCCGGAGACTTGCCGGAGAATGCCCTGAGCTTACAACTTTAGCATTGGTATTTACGACTTGTTTGTAACTAGATAAAAGTGATTTGCATACAAGATTTCCACCTAAATATATGTCAAACAAACAAATGTCATATAACGGTAGCACGGACGAATTTACAATTACCATAAGACTTTGTTTTCGTTCCATGTTACCTTGAATTGGTTTATTTAATGATGAGAACTCTTATTGGAATGCCCTGCGACAACGGTCGTTCGCACGCATTCTGACGAATCGCGGTGACAGCTGACAGCTGACATCTGACAGCTGTCACCTCAAAAAAACCTCAATGTTAGCACGAAACACATATTTATGAATGATATCCCCCCAATTAATCACAATCACTCAACAATCCCGGAGTTAATTCAATTTAATCCAAGGGTTCATCAATTACACCGGCATTTGCCCGACTCTCACTGCTTGACATCTGTCAAACAATCGCGACAAATGTTTGTAATGCCAAAAACCGAACAACTAAAATGAACAAACCTCTGCTTAAGCTGATCAGGTACGAATATATTCCACCACGAATGTCGTTTCTGACGTTGCATATACTGATTGGCTTCCATTTCGAATGCCGCTTGCTCATCAGGATTTATGTCATCTTCCATATGCATCGACGATTCCGGACTGAGTTGATTCGGATCGAAATTCTTTCTACGGCGCCGATCTAATTTCGTTTGTATGGAACTACGACGATGACGATTGCGTTCCTTATCAACCGGCGATTCGTAGACGCTTAGATTTTTCGAAATGCTCGACGACATTTCGTCACCGTCTTCGAAGTAAACAACGCGTCCCTCCTTTGGCGAGGAGGCATGGAAATTCTCGTCAGATGTGAATATGATATCGGGACTTTTCGGAGAGCCATCGCTCTTCTCTGTCTTCATTGTTGTCTCGTAGGACGAGTTTGTGTCCTTTGTTATCTGGAAAGGAGATAAAGGTTCGGTCAGTTTTTTTCTGATGAAAGATCCCAGAGCGTTAATTGATCTTACCTTATGGCTATCGCGGCGGCCAAGGAACGACACGGCTATGGAGCTGCGACGTTTTGTATTTTTGTCCGATTTGCCCGATAGTAGTCCGATTGCGATTGAGCTGCGCCGCGGCGGTTTTTGTGGCGCCGGAATGCTGGCATTCATATCTTCATGTTCGTCGATGTCGACCAGCGATGGGATTGAGCAGCTATTCCAGTCCTTTTTAAGGCGATACCTTCCGTTGTCTAGGATATTCATTGTGTATGATTGTAGCCTATTGAGGCTTTTGGTTTGATGGATTTGTTTTGGCGCGAAACCGATTAACCGAGCTTTGACGCTTTCACGTGATGAAGGTTACTCTTGAGTCTTTCTTTTTTGATGTTGCCTATATCTGATGATAAAGAGATAGTTTTAAAGGCTGTCTAAAGTATATTCATGTTACTGTTCAGTTTCGCAAATCGTTCCTTGTGAGGTCCTATTCTGGATGAGGGGTAGCCTATAGAGCGCGGATACCTCATAGGTAGTGACATAGGGTAAGGTGAGCAATTGTAGATGACATTTCTCAATTTGTTTATAATTCGCATTATTTCATGCTTTTTAATGTTACGCTATAGTTAAGCAAGACTGCCAGGGACTGCCAGAATCTTTGCCGATCGTGTCTCCTCCAAGCACTCTCAAAATCCGCCCACAGCAGCACAAACAATAGAGCAGAAATGGGCGCATTGCCAGAGCGCCACCACCTAGAAACCCCTGGTTCGATGAACAATGCGAACAAGCCCATGCAGCAAAACCAGAGGCATATAAAGCCATGCTGCAACGACGGACGAGAGCTGCTCGCGAAATCTATAAGCAGAAGAGAAGAGAGGAACCCGCGCTTTTCAGAAGAAAGAAGAGAGAGCACGGAAGGCGTGAGATCGAGGAGATGTAGAGATGCTTCCACAGGAATGACGCCCGTAAGTTTAACAATAAGGTAAAACGAACATGCCATGGCTACAAAGCCAGAGCGGCGTTCAGCAGGGATGAATATGGAGAACTGATAGTAGAGTTGCAGTCGATGCTGAGGATTAGGAAAGACCACTTCTGCAGACTGTATAACGGCGATTATAGACAAGACACCGCTGTCAGGCAGAACGAGCTATTCGTTATGGATGAGGATTTAACAGAATTTAGTCCACTCGACCTAGACGAAGTCAAAATAGCGATATCAAGACTTAAGTCTAATAAAGCCGCGGGCGCAGACGGCCTGTCTGCTGAGCTTCTTAAGGCGGCTGGAGATGAGCTGGTAAGGTGCATGCACCATCCCATTTGCAAGGTATGGTCGGAGGAAAGCATGCCCGACGAATGGAATCTCAGCATCGTTTGCCCGGTTCATAAGAAAGGAGACCCCTATAACTACGCCAACTATAGGGGAATAAGTCTCCTTAACATCGCACATAAGATCTTCTCTGCCATATTGTGTGAACGCCTGAAACCGTTTGCGGATAACCTGATCGGCTCTTATCAGTGTGGTTTCAGGCCACGTAAATCCACAATATGCCAAATATTTACGCTCCGGCAGTTCTTGGAGAAGACCTAAGAATACCAAATTAACACTCACCACCTCTTCGTCGATTTCAAGGCTGCATATGACAGCGTGTATAGAGATGAGCTATACAAAGCCATGTCTAGTTTTAACATCCCTGCCAAACTCGTCCGACTGTGCAGGATGACAATGGAGAATTCTCGCTGCTCCATTAAGGTCGGTAATGAGCAAACCGAGACCTTTGATGTTAAAAAAAGGATTCAGGCAAGGTGACGTACTTGAAAAGATCGTGCAAGAGTCACTGGCCAACACAAGAGGTACGATTTATTTCAAGTCTACGCAATTGCTTGCGTACGCCGACGACATTGACGTGATTGGACGGACCCAGCGAGACGGCTAAGATGGATCTCAAGGTTAATGAAAGTAAAACCAAATATCTGCTTTCATCTTAAAGTGACGGACAACACCGACGTATTGGCCAGAACGTCACCATGGGCGGATATAACTTTGAAGTGGTCAAGGAATTCGTCTACCTTGGCTCACTGATGACAAGCGACAACAATACCAGCGCTGAAATAAAACGCTGAATCACTCTTGCCAACCGCTGTTTCTTTTGACTCAAGAGGCAATTGAGAAGTATTGAGAGAGGGCTCTCTCGGAAAACCAAGGTGACACTTTATAAGACCCTAATCATCCCAGTCCTCCTTTAGGGCGCAGAGGCTTGGACCTTAATAAAAGCGGATGATGCCCTTGGTCGTTTCGAGAGGAAAATTCTGCGCACTATCTACGCTCCCGTTTGTTCAAACGGTGTATGGGGGAGAAGATATAACGAAGAACTGTACGGGTTGTACAGCGACATCGACCTGGTACGACGTCTACGGATACAGCGTCTAAGGTGGCTAGGCCATGTAGAGCGCATGGAAAATACAGCTCCGACCCGAAGAGTCTTCGAATCCATTCCGGAAGGAAGGCGCGGCAGAGACGGCCGCATCAACGGTGGCACACGCTGGTGGAAGGGGACCTTAACCAACTGGCCAAAGACCGTACCAGCTGGACACGCTTGTTGGTTGAGGCCCAGGTTCACCACGGACTGTAGCGCCACCTAAGTAAGTATAGTAAAGCACGTAGAATGAGACTGGTCATTATCTGCTGACTGAATAAATCAACTCATGACAGGTAATTACCGTTGTGAAAGTCTGTGCTCGCCCTTATTGGGGACCATTAAATAAATCGGTGTGCGTTGGGATAATAAAATGAACGATATTGTTTGAGTTCATAACACTATGCATGCCTAAGCCTCCCAAAGGAAAGACCCACACATCAATGTGGTTTATGCCTTAATGGAATTAACCAAATCCCAGTTTAATAACACTCGCCTTTCCCAACATTATCCGAGTTAACCCCCCTAACTTCCATATGTCCAACCCTCAACATATCATATCCAAACGACCAAATCAAATGACCATCCCACAGCCCGACCATTTGTCACTGAATTAGCTCCGAGTGTAACTTACTCAGTAAATTTCAAGGATACCATCATATAAACCGGATTAACGAGCCGCGACCAAAATACGTTCACACATTTGTCATTGTCTGTAGAGCACAGCCACATGAAGTACGAGTATGTATTTGCTCCTCATGACCCGATTATTGCGAATACAATGGAGTGACACTGATAGTGAACCTCGGACAAGGAGTGATAGTTGGAAGCACCAAGCCCAGTTCGTAGAAGCAAAATTTAACTAAGCGAGCATTCTCCCTAGACATCAATCTTTCCGCTCATAAACTTTATTATTAATTCCTACCCGTAAAAAGGAGCTACAAATAAGACAACATAAACGCCAAACCATTCATTTGCACCCACCCCTCATTGAGAGAAACTCTACACGCGATTGGCCCCCGGCTAGCCTGATCCCACATATCGACTGCGAACAACATTCCTCGCCGGTCGTGAGACTGTCATTCCCATAGTACAATCAATTGTTAAAACAGTTCGCAGGCAAGCAACAAATAGTCTCCTATAATGAGGAAGTGTGTTGTGAACACACCCCATATTGATCGCATGTCACAATGCAACAAAAGAGTTACAACGCAAGTTATCCAGAACCACTCGTCGTCGTAAACCTGATCCGGTGACAACATTCTTCAATGTTCATTCCCTTCATGTACACAAATACAAGTTGCCACCGAGCAACTAACCAACAAGCACTCTCTACGGAACAGGTAACCTTGAATTCGTACGCTGAGCTGGTCGAATGTGAAACCTTAGACATATCGCCTATATGAAACAGTTCCAATGACACCGTAAGATAAACAATTATTGACAACAAACCATAATGGTGGAATGACAGCACTAAACTCGTACTCGTTGTGGGTGCGCGCCAAACGCACAAACAAAGAAACTAGTTCTAGCTACAACAGGCTCTGCACAAGCTTAGTACAATACTACAGCATGAAGTAGAGCGCTATTGCGAGCGTCATACCCACATTACTTCCGGCTCAGAGAAAAATATTGCGAATCAGAGCTGCGTAAGGAACCCACTCATCCGTGTACGATGACATCCGCTTGTACGAGAATTTCATTTTATTGGAAAGCGGACGCACTCGCGTACGTATTCGTAGTCGACGAGTGGTGATAATTGAGCTGCTTATTCGGAGACGCCAAACGCGCCTGACGCGACGCGGCTTGCATTGAGTAAGGTCTAATCTGAAGCGCAATTTTTCTGTTTTTCTTAGTTTTTCCATTTTTTTTTTGCCGAAATTAGCACATGCAGATGGCAAGAGCGGGAAGGTCTCGCTCCTTACCTTAGAGTCACGAGGAAGAAAATAACTGACTGTTCTTGATGATTGAAGCTAATTTCTTAAACGGACATTGGGAATTCGAAATGCCAAAGTCGTATGTCATCCTATTACGATTGAGCGTTAAAAGTGGATTTCAAGCAAATTGGTGAGGCATACAACTGTCAGTTTCAAAGTGTACAAAGTCGAAGTCGCATGTATGTATGACATAGTGACACGCAAAATCCTGGGGTAAGCCTAGCCATGCTTCA
Source organism: Eumerus sabulonum (assembly GCA_951905685.1). Taxonomy (NCBI): domain Eukaryota; kingdom Metazoa; phylum Arthropoda; class Insecta; order Diptera; family Syrphidae; genus Eumerus; species Eumerus sabulonum. Next base: position 18,717,327 of record OX645060.1, read on the forward strand.
ACTTCAGTGGCCAAACCGAATATTTACGGCAAGAGACTTATGCTGTGCATCTGGTGGAATCAGTTCGGAGTGATCTACCGTGGGCCACACCACTTTAATGAAACCATCACTACGGATCACTACAATTGATGCAATTAAGCTGAGCATTGAAGCTTAAGCCGAGCATGCACCAGATCATCTGCAGAATTTGGGAAGATGAAAGAATGCCCGACGACTGGAATACCAGCTTTATATACCCCATCCACAAAAAAGGGCGATCCTACCTCTTGCAAGAACTATAGAGGTATATCCCTGCACAATGTCGCATACAAGATCCTGTCCAGCGTATTGTGTGAACGTCTAAGGCCATTTTGCACCGCACTAATCGGCAGCTACCAGTGCGGCTTCCGGCCCGGCAAATCGACAATAGACCAAATTTTTACACTTCGACAAATCCTGGAAAAGACCAACGAGTTTCGAATCGATACACACCATCTTTTCATCGATTTCAAAGCCGCATACGACAGCATTCATCGTGAAGAACTGTTTGGGGCGATGGCCGAATTCGGGACCCCGGTAAAACTGATCCAGTTGTGTCGCGCCACGCTAAAAAACACGCGATGCACCGTGCAACTCGGTTTTAGGACCTCTGAACCATTCGAAACATGCACCGGATTTCGGCAAGGAGATGCGCTGTCATGTGACTTCTTCAACCTGGTGCTGGAGCAGATAGTGCGACGGGCATGCGTCAACAGGGAAGGCACTATTTTCTACAAGTCCGTCCAGCTGCTAGGATACGTGGATGATATCGACATCATCGCGTGTTATCGCCGTGGCATTGTGGAAGCTTTCACCGCGATTGAAGAACAGGCGAAACGAGTTGGTCTTAAGGTCAATGAGGACAAGACGAAGTACATGCTGTCAAGCAAAAACCAATCCGTCGCTCACCACCTGGGACAAAATTGACAGTTACAATTTCGAGGTAGTTAAGAAGTTTGTCTACCTCGGGGCAAACGTAAATTCCACAAATGACACCACAGTGGAGATCCTGCATGGAATCGCCCTTGGCAACCGCTGCTACTTCGGCTTGTCCAAATAATTAGGGTCAAAACTCCTCACTCGAAGGACCAAAGTCATGCTTCACAAAACGCTCATACTGCCAGTCTTGCTGTACGGAGCCAAAAGCTGGACGATAAGTAGGACAGCGGAGCAGATTTTGGGTTCTTTCGAGAGAAAAATTCTGCGCCGGATATTTGGTCCTGTCTGTGAGGAAGGTGAATGGAGAAGAAGACACAACCGCGAACTCTACGAGCTGTACCAAGATGTGGATGTGGTCCAGAAGGCAAGGATCCGTCGACTACACTGGCTCGGCCACATCGAGCGCATGGACATCAACGCTCCAGCTAAGAGGGTCTTCGACTCCGAGCCTCCTGGTTCGAGAAGAAGAGGAAGACCGAACCTCCGGTATAAAGACCAAGTAATCGCGGATGTAAGACATCTTGGTCTTGACAACTGGAAGCAGCGTGCCCGGTACCGTCAAGGATGGAAGGCAGCTATAGCTCAGGCTCAGATCCTCCATGGATCGCAGGCCTGATAAGTAAGTAAAGTAAGTAATTGAAGCTTAAGCGATCCCAGTAAGCCAAAAGATACATACATACGTACATGTGTACATTTTCAGTGGCCGGCACGTTCCACTAAAAGAGTCGCGGGGGTAATGCGGGCACGCGGGATCTCCAGGCCACTCGATCCTCCGCCATCGACTCTAACTCATCAGGAGCTATGCCCAAGCGCACCCAGGCAAGTTTTTGGACTTGGTCCAACCACCTCGTCCTGGGTCTGCCAAGCGGTCGCCTGCCTGATGGTATTGCATCCAAGGCACGCTTCGGAAGTCGTGATGATGGCGACATTCGTCTCACGTGAAAAACCATCGAAGCATAGCCCTTTCCATTCGGAGAAGCAGCTGCCCAACATTGAGCTCCCCGCGCACTGCCGTGTTTCTCGCCCTATCCCGGCGAGTAACTCCCACAACAGCACGAAGAAATCTCATTTCGGCAGCTTGTATTCGCGATCTCATTCTTTCGGTCAATACCCACATTTCATGACCATAGGTGAGAGTTGACCATAGGTGAGAGTTGAAAACCGCTAACTTAGCTTTGACGCCAAGCCCGGTCTTCCTGATTACAGATCTTCCAAGCTTGGCCAATCCTGCAGGAAAGCTCAGTATTGCTCCTCCCATCACTCGTGAAGAAGACCCCGAGATACTTAAACTTCTCCACCTGCTTCAATGGGACTCCACTAACATGTAAAGTGCATTGGACAGGTGTTCTGGAAATAACCATAACCTCGGATTTGTCCACGTTAACCCTCATTCGAGCATCAGCACATACGGCCACAAACCTATCTAGCGCACGCTGAAGTTCCATATGGGAGGATGTGAGGACAACTAAGTCATCTGCAAAAAGAAGATGACACTCCTCGCCTCGACTGCGCTGCAGCATCCAGTCCATATATATAATGAAAAGGAGAGGTGACAAGACGCACCCTTGGCGAAGTCCAACGCCCACGGTGAAAGGTGTTGATTTACTACCGTTAACCCGAACGCAGCTGCTACAGTTTGTGTATAGAGACTGAATGGCCCTCAACAGAAGACCATAAATCCCATACTCCTGCAGAACACTCCAGAGTTTACCTCGAGCAACTCGGTCATACGTCTTTTCCAAATCAACAAAGCAGCTGTAGATTGGTTTGGCGTACTCCCAAGCCTTTTCGAGTACCACTCTTAGAGTAAAAAGCTGGTCGGTTGTACTTCTGTCGTGACGAAGCGCGCACTGTTCATCCCTATCCTATCGACCATAGCTTTAGAACGCGCCTCCAACACCTTAGCGTAGACTTTACCGGGGACACTTAAAAGAGATATGCCCTTATAGTTGGAGCACTCTTTTTTATCCCCCTTTTTGAAAAGAGGAATAATCACCCCAGTTTGCCAATCGCTAGGTGTCTCACCGCATTCCCAGGCCACCTTAATGACACGAGAGAGCCACAATACTCCCTCTTTACCCATAGCCTTAAGTATTTCTGGCCGAACTTCATCCACATCGGCGGATTTGCTAACTTTTAGCGATTCAATCAAGACTATAGGTTTGTCCCCCTCAGTGCCCTCATCGGGATTGAGCAGCTCCGAAAAGTGCTCGTTCCATCTGCGTAAGATGTCCATCGCATTGGAAAGCAACACACCATCTTTGGATTTAACTCCTTCGATAATGTTAAAATGCCAAGAGTGATCTTTCAGCTAAAGTCATCAAGGAAATTGTTGGATTAGAAAATGGTATTAAGAGATCACGATTTGATCTTAGTAGCTCCAGATCGTCACTACAATGCCCGAAGACCATACTTCTATTGATCGTAGGTATCTTGTACTAACTGAACTAAATTAAGTATGAAGCAGCTGGAAGTTCGATTCTAGTTCAACAATTCTTATAGCCACATGTACATGAGTATCATTATAATTGTCTGAAGTCTTGCAATTACTTCAACTCACTAAAGCTATTGAACTCGTATTGAAGTCTTCTGAAGCCATTAATATTATTGAAGTCATTCTGCAAAAGCACTTGAAGCCATTAAGCTTTTTCAAGCGACAAAAAATCAATGAAGCTATTAATGTCGATTAAAATCACTGAACATTAGTCGTCCCTTAGATCGCTGGTGACACAGAAGTAAATGAGGAAAATGATTCAGAATTACAAACTTCCGATGACGAAGTCATTCAAATTTGTAACTTCACCTTAAATATTTGACGTCTTTCAAGTCACTGCAATGTTTATTGTTATTTACGGTCATCTGATGTCACCGCGATTTTCGTGGTGACTTATGTATATTCACTGAAGCTTTTAAAGGTTTCTAAAACCTCCTGAATTAATTGAAATTATCAGAAGTCATACAGAGGGCATGGGCTCGGACATACAGGGTAAAGTTGTTGATCGCTCTCAACCTGGCGAGATGCCAGCCTCCTCGCGGCGCCCTCTGGATAGCCTCTTCAACAACCGTTGGGAGGTGAACAAACGTATGCAGCGACAAAACCCCGACCAGAATGGCGGTTGTGGGGCGGGCAAACAATCCGCCCACGTAAAAAACCTAAAAGTTATTATAAGCAAGATACAAGCGGATACTCGACGACGACAACGCATGAAAAAGGAGCACGATTTGCGGGTATGCTCCTGGAATGTCAGAACCCTGTACACTCCCGGAGCTGTTCATACGTTTGATAGGAAACGGTATGATAAGGAAGAAAGATTACAAAAGATTGCACTTACTGGGATGCGGATTTGTCATGGGAAAGCGGTTAAGGTCGAAGGTCATCGACTTGAAACCTATAAGTGATCGGCTGGCTGTGATCCGCATCAGAGGCAGATTTTATAACATCAGTCTTATATGTGCACACGCCCCTACCGACGAGGCTGAATACCCTATCAAGGAAGACTTCTATGACCTCCTGGACAACGCCTACGGAGCTTGTCCGGAGTACGATATAAAAATCGTGCTCGGGGACTTCAACGCCAAAATCGGTAAGGAGAACACCCTTGGCGGAGTGATCGGAAAGCACAGCCTCCACGATACAACAACAGATAACGGCTTCCGACTCACGGACTTTGCGACAGCTCGTAATGCGATGATAAGTAGCACAAGATTCCCTCGTAAGCGAATCCACACAGCAACCTGGAGATCTCCGGACGGTCGAACCGCCAACCAAATCAACCATGTGCTCATTGACGCAATGCACTCGTCAAACATCCTGGATGTGCGAACATTTAGAGGGGCAAATGCTCGACTGTCCAATGTCAGAAAGCTGCACCAGCCCACCAGGAGGAGGTTCGACATTGGGCGCCTGAGCACACCGGAGGTTGCCAGAGTCTACAGGGAGCAGCTGAGCGAAAGACTCTACGGTGTGCCTACGTTGAACACAATTGCCAATAACATGTGGCTGCATTGCCGCTCAGCCATTCAGGAAGTAGCCGAAACCACCTTAGGGTACCTACCACCCTCGACAAGAAACCCGTGGTATGACGGCGAGTGTGAGTAGAAAAAGGCAGCAACCGACGAGGCGTACCAAAAGGCGCTGCAGAGGAAAACCAGGGCAACCCAAGAAGAGTACCGAGCCAGAAGAAGGGAGGACAAAAAACTACTGCAACAAAAGAAAAGGATCTTCGCAGCCTCCCAGCTCAAGGATATCGAGGAGTCTAGGGATAAGCATAAAACACGAGCCTTTTACAAGAAAGCCAAAGACCTTGCAGGGGGCTTCAAAAAGGGCACCCAGGCTCTTCGAAACTGCGAGGGTAATCTTGCCATCGATCCGCAGGGAATAGTGGATGTATTTAACCAGCATTTCCAGCAGCTGCTTAACGGGCATGACCAAGAGAGAGTGGTAGGGACGGAGGAAATCCCAACTCCAGCCGCTGAAGTAGTCCTCCCATCCAGCATGGAAGAAGTCGGCATAGCTATTCAGAAGCTGAAGAATAAAAAGGCCGCATCCTCAGATGGCTTGCCATCAGAGCTCTTCAAGGCTGGCGGCGATGTCCTGGTGGGAAGCATGCACCAGATCATCTGCAGAATTTGGGAAGATGAAAGCAGTCGGACGACTGGAATACCAGCTCTATTTGCCCCATCCACAAAAAAGGCGATCCTACCTCTTGCAAGAACTATAGAGGCATATCCCTGCTCAATGTCGCATACAAGATCCTGTCCAGCGTATTGTGTGGACGTCTAAAGCCGTTTTGCACCGCACTAATCGGCAGCTACCAGTGCGGCTTCCGGCCCGGCAAATCGACAATAGACCAAATTTTTACACTTCGACAAATCCTGGAAAAGACCAACGAGTTTCGAATCGATACACACCATCTTTTCATCGATTTCAAAGCCGCATACGACAGCATTCATCGTGAAGGACTGTTTGGTGCGATGGCCGAATTCGGGATCCCGGGAAAACTGATCCAGTTGTGTCGCGCCATGCTAAAAAATACGCGATGCACCGTGCAACTCGGTTTAGGACTTCGGAACCGTTTGAAACATGCACCGGATTTCGGCAAGGAGATGCGCTGTCATGTGACTTCTTCAACCTGGTGCTGAAGCAGATAGTGCGACGGGCAGGGGTCAAGAGGGATGGCACTATCTTGTACAAGTCCGTCCAGCTGCCAGGAAACGCGGATGATATCGATATCATCGCGTGTCCTCGCCGTGGCATTGTGGAAGCATTCACGGCGATTGAAGAACAGGCGAAACGAGTTGGTCTTAAGGTAAATGAGGACAAGACGAAGTACATGCTGTCAAGCAAAAACTAATCCGTCGCTCACCTCCTGGGACAAAACATAACAATTGGCAGCTTCAATTTCGAGGTAGTTAAGGAGTTTGTCTACCTCGGGGCAAACGTAAGAAGTTTGTCTACCTCGGGGCAAACGTAAATTCTACAAATGACACCACAGTGGAGATCCGGCGTAGAATCGCCCTTGGCAACCGCTGCTACTTCGGCTTGTCCAAACAACTGGGGTCAAAACTCCTCACTCGAAAGACCAAAGTCATGCTTTACAAAACGCTCATTCTGCCAGTCTTGCTATACGGAGCCAAAAGCTGGACGATAAGCAGGACGGCGGAGCTTATTTTGGGTTCTTTCGAAAGAAAAATTCTGCGCCGGATATTTGGTCCTGTCTGTGAGGAAGGTGAATGGAGAAGAAGACACAACCGCGAACTCTACGAGCTGTACCAAGATGTGGATGTAGTCCGGAAGGCAAGGATCCGTCGACTACACTGGCTCGGCCACATCGAGCGCATGGACATCAACGCTCCAGCTAAGAGGGTCTTCGACTCCGAGCCTCCTGGTTCGAGAAGAAGAGGAAGACCGAACCTCCGGTATAAAGACCAAGTAATCGCGGATGTAAGACATCATAGTCTTGATAACTGGAAGCAGCGTGCCCGGGGCCGTCAAGGATGGAAGGCAGGTATAGCTCAGGCTCAGATCCTCCATGGATCGTTGGCCTGATAAGTAAGTAAGTAAGTATCAGAAGTCATATAAATTAACGAAAAAATATTTTTGTGAATTGAATTGTTTGAATTACTTCACTACATAAGTAAGTAATATGGTCATTGTTTTAGATTAAACTTTTGAAGCCATCAGAAGTAATTTGAAGTCGATGAAGCATTGGTGTCTTTTAAATAAGCGAAATAAAAGCTTGGACATTTAATCCCTGATATAATTCAAATTAATAGGGAATGTGTTTGTAAGGCATTTAAAATTTTAAAAAATCGTTAAAATTTTTTATCACTGAAGCCGTGTGAAGCATTGAAGTTTTTCAAACAACTAGAAATTGATTCAATGCCAATGAAATCATTATAGTCGTCATATTCTTTTGATAATTTAATGCAGGTAAAGTCATTGAAACCATCAAGGTCACCTGAAGTAATTTGAAGACGATGAAGCCTTCATGTCTTTCAACTATCAAAAAAATAAAATGAAGCCATTGAAATGGGAAGTAATTGTAAAGGCATTGAAACAAGTGAATTAACCCAAAATGTTGGTCTTTAAAATCGTCAATGTTTGAATCATTCTTTGCTGAAATGACTTGAAATCCTTAGTTCTATTGACCATATCGGCCATAATTTAGTGAAGTCAGTAAATTATGGTTCATGCCCCAACGAAAGAAAAAGGTGATCCACTCTATGATCCGCTAGACCGAACGCAACGCGCAACGCCCCAGCTATGATACAAAAATTGTTCTATGGGATTTTAACGCAAAACTGGGCAAAGAGCACATATTTGAGTCGATCACAAGAAAACCACATAACATCCGGCAACGGACTCAGGATAGTTGAGTTCCTAGCGGGGTGTAACCTCCTTGTGGCAAGGACAGGATTCCCATATCACGACATCCGCAAGGGTACCTGGCGGGCCCCGATACCGCGTCTTCCTCAAATTCGCTCAAAGTCCTATGACAGCGGCAAAATCCACAGATCAGCATTGCGAGTATTACCAGAGCGTCACAAATGACGCTCCTTCGGAGGTGCTGGATATTAAACCGCTACCACCTAGAAACCCCGGGTTCGATGTACAATACGAACAAGCCCATGCAGCAAAGCAATACATATGCTTACAAGGCCATACTACAAAACGGACGAAAGCTGCTTGCAATCTCTACGAGCAGAAAATAAAGCAGGAACCGACCCTTTAAAAAAAGAAAAAATACAAAGCACTGAAAGCGTTTGATTAAGGTGATGTGGAGATGCTATCGCAGGCGGCTGGAGATTTGTAACATATGGTCGGAGGGAAGCATGCTCATCGAATGAAATCTCAGCAGCCTTTGAAGTTCCACAAGCAAAGAGACCTCTACAATTGCGTCAGCTACAGGGAAATAAGACTCCTTAACATCACATGAATAACCTGATCGGCCCTTATCAGTGTGGCTTCAGATATTGGAGAAGAGCCAAGAATTCGAATTCAACATCCATCACCTCTCCGTCGATTTTAATGCCGCGTATGATAGTATGACGCGTATGACGAGCTATACGGAGCCATGTCTCTTTTTATAATCCCTGCCAAACTAGTCCGACTGTGCAGGATGACAATAGAGAACTTTCGCTGCTCAATTAAGACCGGTAACGAACTAACCGAGACCTTTGATGTTAAAAAAGGATTTAGACAAGACGTCGCACTGTCATTCAACTTTTTCAACAATGTCCTTGAAAAGATCTTTCAAGAGCCACTAGCCAACCCAGGTTGTACGATCTGCTTCAAGGCTGTGCAATTTCTTGCGTAAGCGGATAACATTGACGTGATTGTGATTGGAAGGACACAGCGAAACGTCAATGAGGCCTTCGTAAGCTTTTAGGCGGAAGCGGCTAAGATTTTTTTTTCTTTTTTTCTGGACACACGCGCAATTAAGGCTAACGCCTTATAACGTTAAACTTGTGCGAGGAGAAGGTAACAGGGAGGGGGAGAAGATGAATCTTAAATGGGCTGGGACTTACACGCACCAAGTTCAAATAAATATATTGTCATCGAAAAAAGACAGACAACACAGACCTCTTAGCCAAAACGTCACTCTTGGCAGATGTAATTTTGAAGTGGTCAATGACTCACTTACTCGTATTGCTAGCGACAACACTAGCGCTGAGGTAAAATGCAGAACTACTCTTGCACACCGCTGGTTCTTTGGGTTCAAGATGCAACTGAGAAGATGCATCTTACTCGAAAGATCAAGGTTACGCTGTACAAAACCTTAATCATCCCGGTCCTGCTCTGTGACGCAGAGGAACTTGTTCTTTCGAAGGGAAAATTCTGCGTTTAATCTACGGTCTCGTTCGTATAAACAGAGTCTGAAGAAGGCTGTACAGCGATATTGGCCTAGTATAACGCCTTCGGATCCGGCGTCTAAGATGGCTGGGGAGCGCATGGACAACACAGCCCCGGCCCAAAGAGTTTCAAATCCTACCGGGTGAGAAGATGCAGCAGAGGACGACCGCATCTACGGTGGTGCATACAAGTAGAAGAGGATCTTAAATAACTGGGAGTGCGGCACTGGAAACAGCTAGCTAAAGACCGTACGGTCTGGAGACGCCTGTTAGTTGAGAACCAGATTCACCCTGGACTGTAGCGCCTCCCAGAGAATGAGAATAACTGACAAGCATCTATTTACCGTAATTGTCTGTATGAAGTGGGAGCAATGTGTTCGCTACACGCCCACAGCACTGCAGCACCGTACTTCACTTGTGTCAAGTCGTTAAAGTCATCATAGATATTTGAAGTCAGAATTTTTTTCAAGTGAATTGAATTCATTGAAGCTATCTTCTCGTTTTAGTAGCCTGAAGCAATTGAAATCTATAAAGCCTTTAAGCCTTTAAAGCCATTTAAAGTCGTTTGAATTCATTGAAGTCTTTAAAGTCGTTGAAGCAATTGAAGTAATCAAAGTAAAATTTGACTTGATCTTCTCGTTTTAGTAGCCTGAAGTTATTGAAATCTGTAAAGCCTTTAAGGCCATTTTAAATCGTTTGAATTCATTGAAGTTTTTAAAGGTAGTTGAAGCAATTGAAGTTATCAAAGCAAAATTTGACTTGATCTTCTCGTTTTAGTAGCCTGAAGTTATTGAAATCTGTAAAGCTTTTAATGCCATTTAAAATCGTTTGAATTCTTTGAAGTCTTTAAAGTCGTTGAAGCAATTGAAGTAATCAAAGTAAAATTGGACTTGATCTTCTCGTTTTAATAGCCTGAAGTTATTGAAATCTGTAAAGCTTTTAAGGCAACTTAAGATCGCTTGAATTCATTGAAGTCCTTAAACTCGTTGAAGCCATTGAAGTAATCAAAGTAAAATTTGACTTCACAAATTATTTGGAATTTTTTTCAAAAATATACTTTTACGAACTCTTTCGTAGTATAATCCGTTTTCGTGGAAAAAGAAATAAAAAACCTTTAGGTCCTGGAATCCATAATTGAATTGATGTGAGGCACCTCATCAAAAACAGCTCTGGAGCCAATGCATACAAAATATCAGAAAAATTTTTATTCAAGAGCAAAATATATTTTTGTTATTAAGTTAAAAAAAAAAAAAGCAGAAAATATGGTTTAGGACCCCTTCCGAAATTAAATCATGAATTGTACGTCCAATCGAATTTTGGCAGATCAAAAGAAGCCAAAGTGTCTACTTAGGCACATGTCATTGATTAAATGCTTATGTTGACGTTTTCGCAAAAACGCGATGAAACTGTCTATCCCCAATACCTATACTGTCTGACTCAAAAACAGTCTCTGTCCAAAAATAAGTATCACTTTTGTTTTTTTTTTTTTTTTTTTTTTAGAGACTCGCGCAGGTTCAAGAGGTCTTCATATTCTCTTATGATGTGTTGACACACACAACCTGAACGGAGTGCAGTGGTTGGGGTCGTTGATGTTCGTTCACTACTCTCAGGGGTGGTTGTCCTAGGCCTAGATAGGACGAGAGCCGACCAAATTCCGGGTTGGTTATAGTCCGTAGTAATTCGTTCAAGCACTTTAGTATTGCATACGCAGAGGATGAATTTCGGTTGACCATATACTGTGAGTGTTATGCCTGCAGGCAGTACGTCTGGTCACTTTCCATTCACAACTGCGTTGCATACTTTTTATCATCCGTTTAGGAATTACTTTTACTTGGCTATGAAGCGAATTTGAACTATAGACCTTCCGATCGGCGGTCGATGATGTTAACCACTGTGAAAAAAAAAAAATCAAAAACACATTCCAAATGCATCAAAAACGAAAATAGCACCTCTTATGAGCAAAAAGCTGAAAGACAAAAGCAATTGGCAAGTTTATCGACTCATTTGTTTACCGCGAATTCTCATTATTATCCCATAATCCCGTACATACGTCAATGATTTACGACGAATTTCAATATAAAACCGTCACTTTTGTGCACCTCATCAAGGCTAATAAGTCCAAATTCGTTTTAACGTATTCGAATGCATTACAAGTCGTCAAATTACTTTAATCTGAACAAACAAACAAGAATAACGAACGCGAGCGAACGAATTCTCATCACAATCGATAACCTCGGTGATGAAACGACAAAAGCGTATCGAACGGGAAGAGCAAATCATCCGTCGGCGATAAACTTTGACACGAACGTCACGCCGCCGTGCTGTGGTACTACGTACAAAAATTTTCCATCTCGATGCATTTGTAGATAATCGTAAATAGATGCACCCATCGGTCAGCCCGAATGGCTCACGTGCTAGTGGTCATGCTCATCCGATTGATTAAGTGACAGCGAGCAGTTGGAGTGAGATGTTGTGTTTCTTTGTTGACTATTGTTATTGCATCCTTTTGACAGATAACTAAGATCCATGTCATGCTATTCTTATCTCTGTAATTACTACCTGTAGTGACTGAAATGTCGACACTCGACAGGAACTTTCACTTTCCTACTCATGAGATGAGATGACGAGGAGCAATTAGGCGCCTAGGTGTCAACTGGGATGTTGATTAACACTTACACCTCGTACTTGAGTGGGGGTTTCTGTGAAAAAACACAAACGATTCGGTTTTGTTTATGGCGCTAGCGGAATGTAGTAAGCAGAAGCTGATTACCTACCTGGCGACAATGATTTATACGGAGACAGTTGATTTTCTGTTAATTGTGGGGCAAGAAGAATGAGTAGCTTGTCAAGATAAACTTGCGAAATTCGCGTCTTCTTCGAAACATGGCGCCAGATAAAATCAGAAGACAACTTTCGACAATCAAATAAAAGAAAAAGCTGCGAAGCTAAGAAATATTTGAATATTCATAGTCGCTGAGGTTTAATACCTCGAAACAAATCAATTGACAATGGAACTTGTGATCCATTTGCAAGTTGATTAGATCCACCTTAAAGCAACTTGTTAATAGATTTCAACGAGCGACGATGAATAGTAGATTTACGACAATCCCAAACAAGAATCAGGTAAAGTGACGTAGACCAAGCTTTTTCCCTCCTTCCATTACAAATGGGAAATGTCAAATTGGGACGAGACATCTCGACATTGACATTAGGTTCATTTTCGTTGGTAACATTGGGTACCGCTCACATACAAGAGCTTCTGACATCTGCCATAGTCTTAGGGCTTTTTGCAGATTTTTTGGGTTTATTGTACTGATTCCCACCGTTTGAGTTAACGATATTAAGTTGGCAGAGAGGTGACGAAGCATGATGGCTTGGCAGCAGATGCGGGGCGAATAATTTATTCTTTCCCGTTTTTAAAAAATTGGCTAAATCGGTCAAATGCCTTTTTCTTGTAACGTGCATTCAAATGCTCCTTCTATGTCCATAAAGGCGCCAATCGCAAACTCCTTCGTTGTCAGGGATTTCTCTACAATGTTCGTGGCCATATGAAGGGCGGTTTAATGTAGATTTACCGTTTTGATATGCAAATTGTAATTTGTGGAGTGGTGCTTTCTCCAGTATTAGCTTTTCTGTCATGTGGTGGCAGATTAACCTGAATACTCTTAATACGAAGCTGGAACTGAAAATGTGTAAACTTGGATAAAGCCTTTTAGCCAGTTTTCTATTTTTGGCATCCTAAGAACGTGGCCATATTAACATGCTCAGATAGTATGACCATTTTATCTTGAAAGGTCTATACCTCCAACAATGCCTACAAATTATTGGATTTTCTCAACAAAATTCATAATGTTTTCGGGCACTTCAACCTTTTTACAGTCGTCGTGATCGACCTACTGAGGGATCAATTGAAGCCAATTTAGAACCAAGGAACGTCTTTAAGACTGTAGCCAGGTCCAAGGCTGGGAAATATTTCTTCCATCTGTATAAGAATCCTAGACATTTAGCATTCCATTGATGAATAATGGCTGCAAATCGGTGATACGCTTAGACGACAGAAGACAGCACTTAGGAAGCGTTCAATTCTAAGCTTAACATACGCTGTCACTCACTACTAACTGCCGAAGAGCAGGGTCAAAAGGTAGAAACGGAACGGTAGGGTACTGTCGCCATCGAACGAATGAATTGGATTAAAAGGGATCATTTATAAAAATGAAAAAAATGTCGGGAATTAAACGGAGCCTTGTGGAACACCAGCATTTAAAAAGAGGATGTCGGATTTGAACCCGCTCAAAACAACTTGAACTGAGCTACCGAAAGGTAGCCTCTTATCCATTGAAGAAAAGGCGCATCTATCTCAAAAGCATGCATTTTTGACAAAAACCCTGTCAAATACTTTCGAAATATCCAAAGCAATTATTATGCGTTCACCTGTATGCTAAAGTGAGCGATCATGCCATCTATACTGTCGGTCGTGTGTTTTAGAAATGAGCTGGGTAAATGCCCTTTTCCACCTACCCTGAAAGAAGCCGGAATAGTAGGAAGGATGAAAAGGCTTAGGCAGCAGTTTTGTCGGAGTAAAAGTCCAGCACATTTGTGAATATCGAGGTCCTTGAGAATACTCGCAATTATACCAGTACGGTGTAAGAGTCTAATAAAGCCGCGGGCGCAGACGGCCTGTCTGCTGAGCTTCTTAAGGCGGCTGGAGATGAGCTGGTAAGGTGCATGCACCCTCTCATTTGTAAGGTATGGTCGGAGGAAAGCATGCCCGACGAATGGAATCTCAACATCGTTTGCCCGGTCCATAAGAAAGGAGACCCCTTTAACTGCGTCTCTCCTTAACATCGCACATAAGATCTTCTCTGCCGTATTGTGTGAACGCCTGAAACAGTTTGTGGATAACCTGATCGGCTATTATCAGTGTGGTTTCAGACCAGGTAAATCCACAATAGACCAAATATTTACGCTACGGCAGATCTTGGAGAAGACCCAGGAATACCAAATCGACACTCACCACCTCTTCGTCGATTTCAAGGCTGCATATGACAGCGTGTATAGGGATGAGCTATACAAAGCCATGTCTAGTTTTAACATCCCTGCCAAACTCGTCCGACTGTGCAGGATGACAATGGAGAATTCTCGCTGCTCCATTAAGGTCGGTAATGAGCAAACCGAGACCATTGATGTTAAAAAAGGATTTAGGCAAGGTGACGCGCTGTCATGCAACTTTTTCAACATCGTGCTTGAAAAGATCGTGCTAGAGTCACTGGCCAGTCTACTCAATTTCTTGCGTACGCCGACGACATTGAAGTGATTGGACGGACACAGCGAGACATCAATGAGGCCAATGAGGCATTAAGGTAGAAGCGGCTAAGATGGGTCTCAAGGTTAATGAGGGTAAAACCAAATATCTGCTTTCATTTAAAAGAGACGGACAACACCGACATATTGGCCAGGACGTCACCATGGGCGGATATAGCTTTGAAGTGGTCAAGGAATTCGTCTACCTTGGCTCACTGATGACCAGCGACAACAACACCAGCGCTGAGATAAAACGCAGAATCTCTCTTGCCAACCGCTGTTTCTTTATGCTCAAGAGGCAATTGAGAAGTAGAGCCCTCTCTCGAAAAACCAAGGTGACACCACATTAGACCTTAATCATCCCAGTCCTCCTTTACGGCGCAGAGGCTTGGACCTTAACAAAATCGGATGAAGATGCCCTTGGTCGTTTCGAGAGGAAAATTCTGCGCACTATCTACGGTCCCGTTTGTTTTAACGGTGTGTGGAGGAGAGGATATAACGAAGAACTGTACGGGTTGTACAGCGACATTGGCCTGGTACGACGTCTACGGATACAGCGTCTAAGGTGGCTAGGCCATGTAGAGCGCATGGAAAATACAGCTCCGACCCGAAGAGTCTTCGAATCCACTCCGGAAGGAAGGCGTGGCAGAGGACGGCCGCATCATCGGTGGCGCACGCATTTGGAAGGGGACCTTAACCAACTGGGCGTGCGGCGCTGGAAACAGCCGGCCAAAGACCGTGCCGGCTGGAGACGCTTGTTGGTTGAGGCCCAGGTTCACCACGGACTGTAGCGCCCCCTAACTATGTAAGCAAGTGTAACGCACATACGTACAGACGGATACAAAGACGTTGGGAGCGACGAAATGCGCAGCAAGAAGTTTAGCTTAGTTTAAGGGTATGACAGCTGGAATATCGTTATGGATAAGTGTTGGTATAGACGACGAGGACGAGCTCTTAATATCTTTGACAGATGCCCCGACATTTTTGCTACCTTTCGGGTATTAAAAGGATTTGGGCCTTAGGTTTTGGTCGGATTGAAGTTTGACTCGTCGGATGTATATAGTTTTGTGGGTTTTCTTCAGAATTATTTGCTCATAGGATTTAAAACTTCCTTTTTTCAATCTAATAGCCTTTTTGCAACTCTAAATCCTATAAGGAATAGATATGCCACACCATGGCGGTGGCATTCACCAGTTTTTTTTTTTTCCCTGCTTGGGTGCTGGGAGTACGAGAATCCGCGGATATTACGCAGCGGCCGGACGAGTCTGAGACATTATACAACAATGTTGTGCTCATGTTTAGATTGGGGTTTCTGTAAAGAAAGCTGTTGTGAACGGAGTGCTTACGGAATAAGAGTTTTGGCCATATAAAGTTGAATGTCGTAAAGGATGATTGGTTATACTGAGGGGGAAATTGTTAAGCAATGTCATTACGAATGGAAACAGCGAGACCGCGGTGGAGTATGAATAATGGTACTGAGCTACATCGAGGAAGATTAAGATCGGATTGGATTTTTCATCAATCTCTGCTTCACAAAGTGTCGAAACAGCTGGTTTATAGAGAGAAGTGTGGACGAAGTGGTAGAGGAATTGTAAGTTATTCTTTTCTGGGGGCAAGTTTCTGCCACCTATTAGGAGCCAACATGTTCGTTTCAAAATGTGCTATTGCAAACTCAGTAACAAAAATTATAAATAACAGCCTGATCGGGTGCAATTCTTTACAGACAGAATACGGATAACTTTGACACTGTCCAATGTTGGGCGCCACTTTAGAAATAACTCGATGTACGTGACAACTGCACCCTTTCCTAGTGCTGTGTTAAATTTTACAGTTAAGCAAACATCCGGAATTCACAACAGTTTGATGGTCACATCTGTCGCGGTTGTAAATTTCCATTACATCCCATTTGTCTCTGAAATTTGGAGGTCGCCATTAATATTTTTCCCAAATCGTCTCTTTTCCGTAATACAAAGCATTGACATTGAAAAATCTCATCACTCCCCTTACTCGACTACGAATAATTGGCGTTCAGCGTTGGGCAGAACCAATTAGCGCCTCTTGTCCGCAAAAACCAATAGAACGCGTCCAAGATCATTTGAATGCTAAAGCCGTCGTCTCGTGCTTATTTGTCTTTTCTATTTCCGCCGTTCAATATTTGCCCAAGAAACGGACAGAAAGCCGCAATAGATTTTGTTTTACCACCGGCACCACGCCTAAAAATAACTTATTCAACCAAAACGCAAATTGCCAACAATCTCGCACCATTTGCATAAAGTAATAAAACAGCCGTTGGAGTAAAAAGAAGAGATACAAAATGCAAACTGCAAATGAAATCCATGAATTTCCATGATTTGCGTCGATTTGGCAGCACTCCAACCTGATATTACGGTTGTAATTAGATGGATTCAAAGCAAGACCACTAATGCACAGCACCAATGTTTACATTTTAATTAAGTGACCATCTGTGAGTGCAGAGAAATGTCTTGTATCGTGGCCTCTTTGGAGAGAGGACTGACTAAGTAAAGGTGTAACAAGCGAAACAATAAATCAATTAAAATCCGTCGGATTAGCATATTTATCGATTCGATGACGATGGGCGAGAATGTTAAGCGATTTTTTGTGGAGTAAATTCCACGACGACACATTCCGGATTCGTGCTGTCAATACGTATCGCACAAATTTGATTTGCGTGTAAACATGCAGCAAGACACTTGAGTTTATCTGCTCCGTTCAGTTTTTGTCTTTTTTTTATCGCTTCTGCCTGAGTAAGCGCGTTGAACTCGTGGACGAAAACGTGTGATTCATGCCAAGATGGTATTCGATGAAGCCTATGTTGACCTTCAGATAGAAATGACAAGCATTTTGGGCTTTGATGACACTCGATCCACAAGTCGAAAACGAGACGACGACGCACTGGTTTTTAATGTGTATATGATGACACGATGCGATATCATTTGGAATGGTTGTCAAATGTTGCTGTCATAGAGTGATATGAAGTTGTCAAGAGGAAATGATGATGTGATTTTTGTTTTGAAGTTTTGTTTTTTGACAGCTGGTGAGATAAGGCGAGATTATAAGAAGGGATGTTGTACTTAGTACTCAGTTAGGAAGTTAATTAGTTGAAATTGTGGAATGTCTCCAATACACGGGAAGGGTGACTTACCATTTCCTTTAACTGCAAGGTTTGGAAAACGATTAATCATTCCTAACATGAATGACAGAGTGATGATTCGGTTTCTACTTCTTCTTTTTAATGGGCGCTACAGTTCGGGGTGAATCTGGGCCTCAACCACCATGCCCCCCCAACTAGCACGAGATCTTTTGTCTTTTCGGTTGCCGCACACCCAATTGGCCGTCCTCTGCTTCTAAGTCCCTCGGGGTTGGATTCAAGGATTGGGGCTCCAGCCCGGAGCTCAAGTGTCTTGCTGGCGTTGAATCCGTAGACGCCTGAGTAGACTCATGTCTAGTAAAATAAAGTTCGTGGTTGAATCTTTTCTTCCATCCCTTGTCTGCGTTTATAGGCCCGGAAATCACGCGCAAAATCTGTCTCTCGAACCGACCAAATCTGTCGGTGTCCATGTTTCTACGCCGTACAACAGGAACGGGATGATAATGGTCTTATATAGAGTCAACTTTGACGTTCGGGACAGGGCTCTATAACTCAGTTGCCTCCTGAGTCCAAAGAAACAGCGATTGGCAAGAGTGATTCTGCGTCTGATTTCGGAACTGACGTCATTGCTCCAGGTCACTGCGGAGCCAAGGTAGACGAAGTCCTTAACTACCTCGAACTTATATCTGCCAATACGAACGTTCTGGCCAAGACGTCGGTGGTGAGCGTCCTTTTTTGATAACAGCATATATTTAGTTTTGCCCTCGTTTAACGCCAAACCAATTTTCGCCGCCTCCATCTCAATACTAGCAAACGCCTCATTGACATCTCGCTGTGATCTACCTATTATGTCCATATCGTCGGCGTATGCAAGCGAGTTGCGAGGATTTGAATTAGATTGTGCCTCTGGTATTGGCCAGAGGTTTTTGCACAATCATTTCTAATATGATGTTGAAGAAATCACACGACAGCGCATCGCCTTGCCTAAATCCTTTTTTGACATCAAAACTATCGGTAAGGTATTCACCGATTCGGTTGAAGAAGCGAGCATTCTCCAAAGTCATCCTGCATGGTCTGATGAGTTTAGCAGGTATGGCAAAGGTAGACATAGCGTTGTATCGCTCGTCTCTAATTACGCTGTCGTATGCGGCTTTGACGTCGAGAAACAGGTGGTGAGTGTCGACTTGAAATTCATTGGTTTTCTCCAGTATCTGCCTTAGTGTGAAGATTTGGTCGATGGTGGACTTCCCTGGCCTGAATCCGCACTGATAAGGACCTATCAGCTTATTTACAAAAGGCTTCAGGCGTTCACACAAAACGGCAGAGAAGATTTTGTAGGCGATATTAAGGAGACTTATTCCTCTATAGTTGGCGCAATCAGAGGGGTCTCCTTTCTTGTGGATCGGGCATACGATGCTGAGACTCCATTCCTCAGGCATGCTTTCCTCTGACCATATCTTACAGATGAGCTGGTACATGCTCCTAACCAGGCCATCCCAGCTGCCTGCCTCAACAGGCTGTCCGTCTGCGCCAGCAGCTTTATTCGAGTTTCGATATGGCAATCTTAACTTCGTCGAGATCAGGGGGACAGAATTCTCTGCGATCTTCGTCGATTAGAAATGGGCCATTCTGCCTGACAGCGGTATATGGACTAACATCGCCGTTATACAGTCTGCAGAATTGGTTTTTCCATATTCTCAGCATCGACTGCGGTTCTACTACTAGGTGTCGGTTCTCATTCCTACAGGCTTCCGTTCTGGCCTTATAACCTTGGCATGTTTGCTTTATCTGTTGATAAAACTTTCGAACGTCACGCCTGCAGTAACACCTCTCCAAATCCTCAACCGCGCGCTTCTCGTGCTCTTTCTTCTTTCTCCTGAGAAGCTTATGCTCTTCCCATCTTTTTAACTCGTAGAGCTCACGAGCTGCTCCTGTTCTTTTATGCAGCGAGGCCTTATATGCATCCTGGTTCGATGACGAGTGCAGGAGCATTCACACAGCGAAGCCTTGAAACCCAAAACTTCGGATGCAGAGCTTTTCAGAGCTTGTTTGCAAAGGCTCCACTGCTGTTCTATTGATAGTGTGGAGGATTGAGGTGTATTGGAGAGCTTAAGGAGGACGCGGTCGGTAAAAGCACGAGCGGTTTCCGGCGATAGTGGCTTTTCGACGTCATAACTTTGTATTCTTACTCTACTCCGCTGCGTGACATCCGTAGGCGCATCTTGGCTACTACAAGATAGTGGTCCGAGTCGATGTCAGCCGCTCGGAAAGTTCGGACATCAAAAATAGTGGAGGAGTGTCTGACGTCGATCGCGATGTGATCAATCTGGTTGGTAGTCGATTGATCAAAAGACCGCCAGGTGCCTTTGTGTATATCGAGGTGCGGGAAGCGCGTACTTGCTAGAAGGAGATTTCCCCCGGTAGCAAGACCAATCAGCCTGTGTCCGTTATCGGATGGGGTGTTGTGTAGGCTATGTTTGCCGATGACTCGTTCAAAGATGCTTTCCTTACACAGCTTAGCATTGAAGTCTCCTAGTACAATTTTGATATCATAGCTGGGATATTGGGCATACGTTCTGTCTAGGAGATCGTAGAACTCATCTTTGGCGGAGTCATCCTTGTCTTCCGTGGAGGCGTGGACTCAGATCAAGCTGATGTTAAAAAATTTGACCATGATACGGATCGTTATGAGGCGTTCGCTCACATGCCGAAATCTTAGGACTTTTTGCCTTAGTCCACCTCGAACAACAAATCCGCATCCAAACAATCGTTGCCCTCTCTCCCTATAGCAGTCACCGTAGTAAATATCGCAGTTTTTCATCCGCTTTATACCCGGTCCATTCCATTGTATTTCCTGGATGGCGATTATGTCCACTTTATAGCGGTCTAGGGCGTCCGCATGTTGTTCGGCTGTACGTGGCCTGTTAAGGGACCTAACATTCCATATACAAAGCCGAAGATCATTGTCCTTTTTTCGTTTTTTGCAAGTTATATCCGAGGCTTGTGGGTGTTTCGGAGTTTGTAGTTTTTTTTTACGGTCACGGCTTACTAGGCCGTAGCCCAACCGACTTATCCTATTTTTTGGCGCAGGAGGCTCGCCATTCGCCTGTCCCCGTCTGCAATTTCCATAGGAAATCTCCAGATGGCACAATGAGGAGGTGGGTATGGGACTTACTAACAGTGCCGCAAGATGTTCGACTGCGGTGGCTCTTCTCGCTCTTTAGCAGGCCAGCATTCGTCGGATAGATGCTACTCCTACGAGGCCTTTGTTAGTCCTTTGCCATTTGGTTTCTACTGTCGCATTGTATAAGATCTTAAGATGGAACTAAGATCAAATGCTTCCAAATATACGTGCATTAAAATATGCAATTTACTCCCAGGATTATAAAACACCGCCAACAAATTGTGAGACTGTGAACTATGAGTCGAATGTTAAAATGGCATCCACAATCGATCATCTCAGCTTGGAGTGCAACCCCAAAATAGTGGTTTAAATTATAGAAACTAAGATTACCAGGATTCTGATTTCCATATAGCTACTTGGAGGTATTCTTGTAAGTCAATAACGTTAAATGCTTCAAAGTAAGTTTAAGCAAACCACTTTATCAAGGTCTTTGTGCAGTAAAAGCCTTAGGCCCTCCCATTATTGTTTCAACGATGTTTGGCCTTATATTTCTTCTGCATCAGTAGGTACCTAAGATACAATGTATTTCACGCAGATATTACATATATACTGCGTTTTGTAATTCACGCGAACCCAAAATGTTAACAGCCATACCCCACCACAAGAAAGGCAATAAAAAGAAATTGGTTGCGAATAATTCACATCCGGATTTCTTCATCTTCATTAAGTAAGATATATTGAGCTTGTGCCTCATTTTCACCTTCTGAGCGCCTGGTTTAAGGGTAAACCACCGAACCTCAAACACACCTACCAAGCGGGAGTTGGTAAAATGACCTATTCATTTGGTTTTCGTTTTTTAATCTCACGTACACCGTTAAGGAAAGGAGGCAATTACGCACACTTATCATTTGCTTTTATTTAATTTTCAGCCAACTAGCAACAATTGTTTCATTTTTTTTGTTATTTGCAATATGTCATGCTCAGCTGACACAGCTGATTTGACAGTTGTACCACTAAGCTGTTCACATTAAGGCCGGCCAAACGATGCAACGTAAACAAAGATTTGTGAAAACAAATCTGATATTAAAGGTCATTAATTATATCGTGACAAATGTAGTCCCAATTTTGTTTTTATTTAACATTTTTGCATTTGTTTTGATTGTGCAAACCAGTTTGACGTCTGTTTTTATCGACAAAGGCGATAGACGTCATGATTTAACGAGTAATTAATAAACGGCAAAGTGGCGCCCGTAACAGTCACTTGAAATGTCAGAAACAAGAAAAATTTAATTGAACCGTAAATTAATAAGAGCTGTCAAGATGTATTTTGGAGGTTGTAGTTAAAGCCAACTAGCAGGTAGTCCAGTCTTAAAAGCGACCAAATTGCTGCATCTGTATGTATGTATGTTGGCGTTACAGTCCATGAAGGACCTAAGCCGAGCTTCTCTCAATCACCCATGTTGTGTGCGATTTCATTTTCCGAAAGGGGAAAGGGACCTACAGTTTATTTCCGGTTCCGAACGGCGAATTTCGGGAAACTTTTCATGACAATTTTACTACAGAGGGTTTTGTCAGAACCCCGCTGAAGAGAAACACCGTGAAAAACACGTTCGATCACATGGCTGTGTCGGGATCCGATCCTGTGTCATCGGCGTCAGAGGCCAACACACTACCCACTGCGCCACGGTGCTCTCCAGAATTAATTCTGCATCTAGTCAGAATTAAACCTTTACCACCGTTTGCGTTAAGTCAGGGCTTTGAGCAGGTGTAGCCTTCTTGCCATGGAGGAACAGAGAGCCCTCAAAAAACATGATTCCCAAATGTATCCATACAAATTTAAAATAAAGATTTGATAGTTCATGGCTTCGATTTATCTATTTTCCATTTTTTTAATTTTTGCTAGAACAGGAAGGGTACGCTGTGACCGCCTATGCAGACGATATTGCTATAGCCGTATTAGGAAAGTTTCCCAGCACTATAAGTGACCTAATGCCGGGAGCATTACAAACAGTAGTAATGAAAGACTGATCTAGTACTGTTTACTAATAAATATAAAACTCCGCCCTTCAACCCACCGAGGCTGGGGAGAACCCAATTATCAATCAAAGATCGGGCCAACTACCTTGCCGGAATCCCTGACAGTAGACTGAATTGGAAACCCAACATTCTCGATCGTGTCAAGAAAGCAACCACTGCCCTCGACAGCTGCAAGAAAAAGGTGGGCAAAAAGTGGGGTCTACAACCCAGCATTATGCACTGGCTCTTTACAGCAGTCATAAGACCTATCCTTCTCTACGGCATCGTACTTTGGTGGACTGCTCTGGACAAGGCAGTCTATCGAAACCTTCTGGGGAAAGTGCAAAGACCGGCCAGCATATGCATAAGTGCTACCATGAAAGCCCCAAGCATTCTACTGCCTCTCCCACCATTGGATCTCTTCAGCAAACAAATTCCTACCTGTGCCACCCTACGGATTAGGGGCATAGGAAAACGGCCCACATTACACAAAGGCCATACTAGCAATCTTAACCACTTCGAAGTATCCATGGACACGGTCTACACCATCCCGGGAGGAATGAACTGATGGAAAAGTCATACCGAATGGCTCGGTTCCCCTCCATGCCGATGGCTCCAAGATGGAGACGGGTATAGGTAGTGTAGTCTTCTCCAATGACCTTAACCTCAACCTATAATTTAGACTCCCAAGCCACTGCAGTGTGTACGAAGCGGAAATAATAGCGATAACGGAGGCCCTTGCATGGCTTAGGATCAATCTAATTTTCGTTAAGTATATTATCATTTGCACGGAAATCCCATCATTAACCCACAAATCAAAGACATCTCTTAACTGCCGCCTATCTTTAGACGAGATGGCTGAACAGTTAAATATAAAACTACTATGGGTTCCCGGACATAGGGATATTCCAGGAAACTGCGCGGTCGACGAACTCGCAAGGTAAGGGTCAAGCACACTCAGCCTTCCAACCCTCGGGAATCTAAAAACACCGATAAGCTCGGTAAAGCACATGATAAAACTTCGACTCATAGAGGCTACCAACCTTCAATGGAACGAAAGTAATATCGGCTTTATCCCTGAAAAAATCTGACCAAAAGAGAAACCTTAAGCGCATTTAGTGGGTCACTCCACCATTGGAAAACACGCCGTCAAACTATGGCTACCTGTCAATAGCTTCTGCCGCGGCTGCATGGATGAGGAGGAAGAAGGAATCAATTCACCACATCCTCTGCTCATGTCCCTCTTTTGTGAATCGCAGGAGGATCTACCTCGGCGGGCCCTTCTACGATAACTTAAGTGGCCTAGCAGATATAAAAATAGCTCAACTAAATCGCTTCATCAGAAGCCCTGATTGGTTTTCAGATGGCGGATCTAAGTAATATAATCAAAGTGGTATCACAATGGGCCGACTTCAAGGCAAGATCTGCCGAAAACATCGCTGCTGTTCCAAAGATGGTGCAGAAAAACTCGGGGTTGTCAATTTCAGCCCAGCCTTTCGCAGGCAGCAACTTGGCGATTTTTGCATTGAGATTTGAGCCTTCATTCGTATGAAGTCCAGGAGCTAAAAGAAAGACAATCATACATACCTTGGCCTTGCTTTGCATCCGAATTCAGCAACAATATCATCACTTATTGTAAGAATGGAAATTGTCTGATTTGGAACGACACCAAACGGTACGAGGTCTATCAAGTGTTTGGCACTGGCATTGCCACCACCATCAATCGGGGATTATGGATTAGAGCGACATGTGGTTACAACAGAACTGTTGAACAAAGCTGTTGAAGACATTATGCAAGACAAGCGTATTGGGGACATGTTAATCTCACGTAGGGGCGACATGAAGTGGTCACCGAGATCGGAAGATTCGACTCTATCAGTCTTCGAAAATTGTCCATCTCGGATACAGGTAAACTCAACCTGTACGAGTATATGACCACAGACCGCAGAATAAAGTTCGAGGTATGTATGTACATATGTACCTTTGCCATCATTGTCTGAGATCATGTCTTTCTGATGAAGTGTTCTCAAAATTGAATGGCGAAAAGCTCCAATAGCTTACCATCGGTCCGTTTAGATGGTAGAAAAATCTGAAGATATCGGCACGTGGGTTAACTTAAGGATGACTTTTGGGCACCCTGGATACAAAACGCATTGAATGCCTTAGCTGTGAGACGTTAAGACTACAATAAGGCATACGAACTATAAGATGGCATTTAGCACTTAGGCTAGTGGATGCAAGAGACGTACATTTTTGGTACTCAGCTCATGATCAGTTGTGTAAATTCATCGGAACTAGACTCGATGATTGGATGTCCGGACCTTCTGAGCAGGTCGAAAAGCTGCAGACGCTAGAGGCTTATAGAACCTTAGTGGAACCTATTGCCCTCAGAATAGCAGGCACAAAGTCCCTCTGAAGTGTTCGATTTCAAGTCAGCACTTATAAAGAATCTCTGGGTTTGATGACGAACACAGACACGTTTGCCAATAAGGCTATGCTGCATCGAAAAGAACAACAAAAAACGCCAGATTACTATGAAGACGATAGGCGTGCAAAAGTTTTCATAAAAATGAAAGGTACATGCCGGAGCTGTAGAGACAAGGCCGGCATAGTCCTTCAATGTGAAAAGACAACCGTCGCCGACTGCATTGAGGCGATATTTATACTGAACATTGATGAAATGAAAGGAACAATAATGAAGCTAACAAAGCTGCTGAAACAGTCCCTTCAAGCTATTCGTAAACACTAAAACAGGATATTATCACTGAAGTATTATGCCAGACATATCGCCGATAAACCCGGTTATACTTCTTCGTCTTCTTTTGTGGCGTTACA
Source organism: Eumerus sabulonum (assembly GCA_951905685.1). Classification (NCBI taxonomy): domain Eukaryota; kingdom Metazoa; phylum Arthropoda; class Insecta; order Diptera; family Syrphidae; genus Eumerus; species Eumerus sabulonum. The sequence goes on from OX645060.1 coordinate 18,743,024, forward strand.
GCCCATGAAGGGTCAGAGCCAAGCTTCTCTCAATCACCCATGTTGTGTGTGATTTATTTTATGCACAGGTGAAAGGGACCTACATTTTAATGGCGATTCTGAACGGCGTTGATCGAGAAGCTTTCTTATGGCAAGTATACTACGGGGGATTTTGCCAGTACCCCGCCTAGGAGGGACACCGCGAAACAAACATTCGATGGCGATAGTGTTATCGGGATCCGAACTCGCTTATCGTGCGGCAGAGTCCAACACACTAACCACTGCGCCACGGCGCCCTGCCAAAGTTAAATCTGGAAGAAGCCTTTGGTATTGACCGACCCATGTTTTTAGTGCATCTAAGGTGATGTACAGAAATGTACAGAGAGCACCGTGGCGCAGTCGGTAAGGTGTTGGCCATGTCATCGAACGTGTTTTTCCGCAGCTTCTCTTCAGCGGGGCTCTGACAAAACCCCCTGTAGTATAATTGTCAAAAAAAGCATCTCAAAATTCGCCGTTCGGAATCGGCAATACTCTGTAGGTCCCATTCACCTGATAAGTAAGTATTACTTATCAGGCCAGCGATCCATAGAGGATCCGAGCATGAGCTATAGCTGCCTTCCATCCTTGACGGTCCCGGCCACGCTGCTTCCAGTTATCAAGACCAAGATATCTTACATCCGCGATTACTTGGTCTTTATACCGGAGGTTCGGTCTTCCTCTTCTTCTCGAACCAGGAGGCTCGGAGTCGAATACCCTCTTAGCTGGAGCGTTGGTGTCCATGCGCTCGATGTGGCCGAGCCAGTGTAGTCAACGGATCATTACCCTCCGGACTACATCCACATCTTTGTACAGCTCGTAGAGTTCGCGGTTGTGTCTTCTTCTCCATTCACCTTCTTCACAGACAGGACCAAATATCCGGCGCAGAATTTTTCTTTCGAAATAACCCAAAATCAGCTCCGCCGTCCCGCTTATCGTCCAGCTTTCGGCTCCGTACAGCAAGACTGGCACTATGAGCGTTTTGTAAAGCATGACTTTGATCTTTCGAGTAAGGAGTTTTGACCCCAGTTGTTTGGACAAGCCGAAGTAGCAGCGGTTGCCAAGGGCGATTCTATGCCGGATCTCCACTGTGGTGTCAGTTGTGGAATTTACGTTTGCCTCGAGGTAGACAAACTCCTTACGTTTGCCCCGAGGTAGACAAACTCCTTAACTACCTCGAAATTGAAGCTGCCAATTGTTATATTCATTCACCTATGGAAAAATAAAATCACACACAACATGGGTGATTGAGAGAAGCTAGGCTTCGGTCCCGATGATCTGTAACGCCACATATATGTTTGTAGGTACATATAAACAAGGTGATGTACAGTACCAGGAAGAGACCTCAACCGGCTATGCGTGCAGCAATTAAAGCAGCTGGCTTAGGACCGTGTTGGCAAGGGGCTTGCTCACTGAGGCCTAGGGTCGTTGTGATTTAAAGCGCGGCTCAAATATCGTGTAATTTTTTAAACGTTTGGTTTTTAACTGAAATGGTCACTTCGCCAAACTCATTCCTAAATTGATCCATCGATACATATGTCCTGTGGCATATAGCGCCCTCTTGTTGGGACCATATGTCAACTAGGTTCAGCTCGTGAATTTTGTAATTTATAGAGTTTCAGACCGAGATCATCTCGTAAAACCTTTTCTCATGGTTTGGCTAACATGTTTAGTAGGTCAAATAGTTGAAGGGCGTGAAAACATTATTAGCAAGGTGCGAGAGCTGATAGCAAAATTCGTTACTATTATGCAATGGCAATGCTAACTGAGCTTGTCCGACTTTAACATACCCCACGAATCGAGCAAAAAATCACCCATTAAACAGACATTTTCATCCACTGCCAAGCATTCACCATTTGCTATAACTTGGGCTATAGGCCCTGGTACAAGGCACTAAGAAAAATTCGAACTAAGACTGTGACTTGTTCACTGTTTGGCTTAAGAGGTAGAAAGTAATGTCCAAATTGCAAAAGACATTTCCAAATCAACAAACAAATCAAGACACTACATAACTTTCAACATCGCCAGACTCGTACCGACTTCGTTACTAACTCCACACTGGTCTCCCTGACCCAATTAGGCACCCAAGTACTACTGCCGTGGTGCAGTGGTTAACATCATCGACCGCCGAGCGGAAGGTTTATGGTTCAAATTCGCTTCATAGCCAAGAAAAAGTAATTTCTATACCGCCAAAAAGTATGCAACGCTGTTGAGAATGGAAAGTGACTAGACGTACTGCTGCAGGCATAACACTCACAGTATATGGTCAAACGAAATTCATCCTCTGCGTATGCAATACTAAGAGTGCTTGAACGAATTACTACGGACTATAACCAACGCGGAATTTGGTCAGCTCTCGTCCTATCTAGGTCTAGGACAACCACCCCTGAGAGTAGTGAACGAACATCAACGACCCCAACCACTGTACTCCGTTCAGGTTCAGGTTGTGTGTGTCAACACATCATAAGAGAATATAAAAAAAAAAAAAAAAAAAAACTCTTGAACCTGCGCGAGTCTCTAAAAAAAAAAAAAAAAAAAAAATATCTTCAAACCGCCTCCCAGTCATCAAACAAATTGTAAAACACACTCAGTCACATAGCGTGCTACCTCGCATGAATGATGAATTAATTGCCATCAACTCGGCTCCTATGCCACCTTCGCATCTTCAGAGTGAAAACGTAAATCTGATTGGACTATATAGTTATGACAGATGCTCCTTTACTCATACATATATCACATCAATCGGTCAAATGTCAAGAACCCATTGTTCGTTTTTGCCGCTCGATCGCGTAAGTCTTAGCAGCAAAAAACCGGTCCAAAATAAATGTGATTGCAAACCCGTTTGCTTTCTGTCAAAAAAAAAAGTATGGGTCCGTGCAGCATAGAAGCCTATCGACACAATTGGGATCATTAGCCGAAAATTAAGAAAAAGAATAAAAACCAATGGGCGGCTCCGCCGACCTGGGGCCAGGCAAAGTAACTAGCGGTTCCGTCAATAAGTCGATAAATAACTGAAAAATTAATTCACGTTTGTGGTCTATTGGTCGCTTAACTATTTGGTAACAAAATAAAGCAGCGCATGAGTCATTGTCAAACAGATGGTAGCACGTGAGAGGAGGCCTATACGGAGGCTGTCTTAGGCAATATCCGGTGACGCTGTCAAGTGGTATTTTGGTTTCTGTCTATCTTCATGACCAAATTCAAGGCCATTCACTTTCGAGTCGATTGTATGGTAAGAGTATGCGTTGACAGGTATAAGAGAGGGAAAGTCCCATTTTGGACCAATTAATTGGGATCTACATGATGGTATTCTCTGTCTTTGAGTTCAAAGTCACGTGTCTACAATTGTAAGCTTAAGACGGTTACTGGACTTTTGTAGGGTCAATAGCCGATTACGACAGGCAAAGTGCACGCACAAATGAGATGCGAAATCAACCAAAAAAAAAAAAAGAAAAAACAAACATCAGTCAGAGGCCAGCAATTCAAGCTTTCGTCTGATCTGAATTTAGACTTAAATGACTTTTGTGTGGTATTTTACGAGCACTGGGGGCACAGGGTCAGCATGGGAGTTAACTTAAGGTATGCGGATGTGGTCAAAACAATATAGACTTTTAATAGCTAGCCATTTCCACTTGACAAGGACCTTGCTCCAAATATCTGTATACAAGAGTAATGGACAATTTTGAATAACCTTGAAAGACTCACTACATGATAACGCAACTTTTGACAGCATGTGCAACGCTGCCAGACATCATGGCGTAGATGAAGCAATGGTCCTCTGGATCAAGGCAATGCTCATGCACAGGACATTGACCGCTAATGCAGGCCTCGACCAGTATGTCAAATCCGGCGTAAACAGGGGCTGCCCGCAAGGTGGCGTCCTGTCTCCGCTGTTATTGTGCATGGTGGTCGATTCTCTGCTTGATGCTCTCAATGCCTCTGGAATCTATGCACAGGCCTATGCGGATGACGTCGCCATTCTTTCTGTCGGCTCATGTTTAGCGACTGTCCGTCTCAAAGAACAGGCGGCGCTAAATGTGATCGATGATTGGTGTACTAGAAATGGGCTGTCAGTCAATCCTCTTAAGACCGATGTCCTTCTCTTTACGAGAAGGAGGCAAAATACTGACATGACTCAGTTGGTACTAAAAGGCACTTCCATCTCGATATCCAAGGAGGCTAAGAATCTAGGAGTCATCTTAGATAGCAAGCTTCTTTGGTCAAAGCATGTTGAGTCAAAAACCACCAATGCGTTGTCAGCTTTCTGGCAATGCAAAGGAGCTTTTGGCAAAACATGGGGTTTATCACCGGCAAAGGTCCTCTGGATCTACACGGCAATGATAAGACCTATAATCTCATATGCATCGGTTGTCTGGTGGAACAGACTAAAACGCAAACACGTCGTGGCCTCTTTCACCAAACTCCAAAGAACGTTTGGTCTCAGCTGCACGGGGGCCTTCCCCAGTACGCCGGGCGCTGCTCTAGATGCTATGATGAGCCTTCCACCTCTTGATTTATCAGACGGTGTGCTCTGAAAGTCATGTCTCGTCTGAAGGGAAATGGCTTTTGGTATAGCTCGCATAGGAATAACGGCGTGCTTGCGCAAAAATTGTCCTGCGGCCCCTGTCTCATGGACATGCCTTCTGACGCTCGTTATTCGAGTTTCCATGGCGTCAGGATTGGCTATGGATACTGAACCTGGAAAGGATGGTCTTCGCATTTTCACGGATGACTCCAGGTCAGGGCGGTGCTGGGGTCTTCTTTGAGCGCGAAAACATCCGACTGCACTTTTCCTTAGGAAAATATAGCTCTGTCTTCCAATCAGAGATATACGCAATCCTAATGGCCATGCACTACGTTGTGAAGCTCAGGTGGAAGGAGGAAAACATATGCGTCTGTAGTGACAGCCAAACTGCACTAAAAGCTGTGTGTAACCCCTAAACTAGCTCCAAATTAGTGCTTGAACTCAAGTCCTTCCTGAACAAAGTCGGCAGATTAAATTCATTAAGGCTTGTATGGGTTCCAGGCCACTCTGGGATCCCAGGGAATGAGACCTCTGATGAACTCGCCAGAATGGGTTCAGAAGAGAGCTTCTCAGGACCTGAACCCGCTCTAGGTCTACCTGCCTCCACGGTAAATTCCTACATTAACGATTGTGTATTTAATAGACACAACCGTAGAAGGACGGACTGTCCAGGGTGCAGGATGACTAAGCGCTTATGCCCTGATGTCTGCAAAAAATCTGCAGCATTCCTCCTGTCTTTACTAAGAGAGTCGACTGCAGAAGGCTTGTGGGAGTTATCACGGGCCATTACACTTTTGCCAAGCATCTCTACGTGCTCGGCATCAGTGAGACGCCTACCTGTGCTGCATGTGGCGAAGAGGAGGATGATACTGCAGAGCATTTCCTCTGTGATTGTCCCGCCTTTGCTCGCGCACGGTGGCGCACCTTTGGAGCCGACGTGGTGTGTGCCGAATCCCTTAGCTCTACACCACTGAAGTTCCTTCAAATTTTTCTCCGGGAAACGGGAAAAATACAGTAATGTAAGGTGTCTGTCTGGAGTACAATGGACCAGTGTTTGCCTCTGAGTGCTTTGCTGTATTTCTTTATTTTCTTGCATTACATAACCGGTGTCAGCAGCTTAACTCATTCATTTCCTAGATTTCTTGGCTAAATAATTTAGATGTGAGCCAACGCGTGTAAATAATTTGCTTGGACTACTTTTAATTTGACCGAAATTGACGCAACTCGCCTTGAGATACAATTATATATAGTAATTTGCAGTTATTTTCTGGTTAAGCTATCAAATCTGACCTTGTCAATCGCAGTAAGTAATTTTCGTCAGGTAATCACTAAAGACAATCAGAGCTTCTACCAATCGTTGGTGTACATGTGGGTTCTGACATGACAGCATCTTTCCTTAAGTGACGGACATCGTTTGGTTCATTCACCATCCGCCATCATTGGCGAGGTCACAAAGAGACTAGGAGAGTTATCGGGCTTAATACTTGTATAACCGCCTCATACTAGGTCAGTAAAGCAAGCGCCTACCTGATCGAAGACGTGATGCGGACATTGGCAACACAGGTTTAAGACAGCGTAACCTACAGAGGTCTTGTCAGAACCCCGCTAAAGAGAAGCACCATAAACAAAACCATTTGCTAACATGGCTGTTGTCAGGATTCGATCCATCGATATCGATAACCATCTGTTGTCACTAGATGGTGCTGATGTACAAACGAACGGGCGTGTAAAAGGTGACATTTAGGATTACATTTCGTATACAATTTGCATAAGAAGCTATATTCATTTAGGAATGAGTGAAATATCTAAGGAAACACGCTATGTTATGCTTAGTTAAAACATGTCAAAAATTCCGTGAAGTGTACAATGAGAATGCTATGAGTAAACGGCGAACCCAGAAGTGTTTTGCTCGATTCCGTTCCGTGAATTTCGGTGTCCATCAATGAAAGAGTCAATGAAATTTTGCAGCTGGTGGAGCAGGAGCGATACGCAAGCTGTCAGATAGCTAAGCAACTATATGTACATAGCTTGGAGTCATCTAAAAGAGCACGCTACTTAAAAAAGATCGATGTATGGATGACAATTGATTGACCAAATTGCCGTCGGTGAAACGCTGCTAAAACGTAACGAAAACAAACTATTTCTGAAGCGATGACCCTCCTCGAATGACGTTAAAACCTAGATTGACGGCAAACAATGTGATGTTGAGTGTGGACAATTCCAATAAGCCCATTATAAGCTGCTGCTGGCGAAACGATCGATTCTAACCTTACTATGCATAACTCGACCATTTGAACAAAACGATCATGAAAGGGCGATTCGGATTGGCCAACAGAAAAAGAATTGAATTCCGTCATGACCAACGAGCATAATGTTCTCAAAACTACTCTGGACTATTTTGAGCACACGTTTTTCTCATCTGGGACCGACTATGATGACAAACAGCACCATAAAACTTGTGCCAATCAGCAACATACAACTTGTGGAGTTCCATAGGAATCAGTACTAGGACCTGTACTCAGGAACATCATATGACGAAGGATATAAGGTTGAGAATGCCCATCTTCATCGACATTACAACTTTTGTAGTAGTCTTCTTCTTCTTCTTTGGTGGCGTTACCAGAGCCAAGTTTCTCGTTATTTTTCACACAGGTGAAAGGGACCTACCGTTTAATGCCGATTCCGAACGGCGTGAGTCGAGAAGCTTTTTCATGGCAAGTATACTACGGGGGGTTTTGCCAGTACCCCGCCAAGGAGGGACGCCGCGAAATAAACATTCGATGGCGTTGGTGTTATCGGGATGCGAACTCGCTCACCGTGCGTCAGAGTGTAGTCTAGCACCTCAAAATTATAGAGAAGATACATACTTATACATTCGTATTAAAAGAGTGAAGATGAGTGGTAGACCTCGGCTTGGTTTATTTACCTTCATAGCGCTGAATTTATATAAATGTATGCAAATCGTCGAGTTTATCAGTTTCGATTGCCCAAGAGCTAAACGTTGCACAAAAAACCTATTGGGACCATTTGGATACAAAAAGAAACCCAACTGCCACACTTACTTACTAACTTAGGAGGCGCTACAGTCCGTGGTGAACCTGGGCCTCAACCAACAAGCGTCTCCAGCCGGCACGGTCTTTAGCCAGCTGCTTCCAGCGCCGCACGCCCAGTTGGTTAAGGTCCCCTTCCACCTGCGTGCGCCACCGTTGATGCGGCCGTCCTCTGCCGCGCCTTCCTTCCGGGGTGGATTCGAAGACTCTTCGGGTCGGAGCTCTACATGGCCTAGCCACCTTAGACGCTGTATCTGTAGACGTCGTACCAGGCCGATGACGCTGTACAACTCGTACAGTTCTTCGTTATATCTTCTCCTCCATACACCGGGATCGTAGATAGTGCGCAGAATTTTTCTCTCGAAACGACCAAGGGCATCTTCATCCGCTTTTGTTAAGGTCCAAGCCTCTGCGCCGTAAAGGAGGACTGGGATGATTAAGGTCTCATATAGTGTCACCTTGGTTTTCCGAGAGAGGGCTCTACTTCACAATTGCCTCTTGAGCCCAAAGGAACAGCGGTTGGCAAGAGTGAATCTGCGTTTTATCTCAGCGCTGGTGTTGTTGTCGCTGGTCATCACTGCCACACTACTTGGTCCAAAAAACTCACCCCGAATTTCGATCTGTAAATTGCTTCCAAATCGCAACAAAATCGAACCATTCCTGAAGGGGATGATGACTGGTGATGGAAGTAGTTCACTTATGACAACTTAAAACAAAGGCGGTCGTGGTCGAATCGTAGTGAGCCGGCAAAAACGGTGCCCAAGCCAGGATCGATGGCCAGGCAGTTTTGCTTTGTGTTTGGTGGAATTGGCAGGGAATAATCTCTTTAGCTGCTGCTGTAAACAGTTGAGCCATACGGTGAAAGCAATTGCTCAAGAGCAACCAGCCTTAACCAAGTGATTACCATTCGGCTTGTGAACAAAGAAAAGAGGAACGAGGCATATCGAAGCTATGGAACAAAATAGCGCACATTTGACCTAAATCGGATCATTTTAATCATGCTAAATAGAGCCTTTAATGACAGTCGAAAATGGAGGGTTTCTTTTTTTACACCTATTATAAAGAGCACCTTACCTCTTTACCTTACCTTTGGGCTTCACTCCTTTTATGGGGTATCTCATTGCGAGCAAAAACAAAATAGAATCCGAAGTGTTAAGATAGAGGAAATTTAGGTCACAAAGAGCGTAGCAAACCAGATCAGAGGCATTCAGAGGTGTTGAGATAAGGTACACGCATGCTCCATATAGTGGTCGAGGACGGCTAATGATGTTGACATAAGATGACTGCGCGGTGACCAACTATGCGAGCGAATGATATCCTCTCAACCATGCTAAGTCCTTGTACGATATCGTCCAGGTAGGCGGTCACCTAGTTGCTTGGGGCTTCTCCTAAACAAGTTACTGTTTTCCAAATTAACGGTTTTAAGGGTGTCAGGAAAGCTTCTACAGCTCTTCTGTTGCAGTAAGGTGTTAAACTTAAGCAAGCTAGTATGTATGTATGTTGGCGCTACAGTCCATGAAGAACCTGAGCCGAGCTTCTCTCAATCACCCATGTTGTGTGTGATTTCATTTTCCCATAGGTGAAAGGGACCTACAGTTTATTGCCGGTTCCGAAAGGCGAATTTCGAGAAGCTTTTCATTACAATTTTACTACAGTGGGTTTTGTCAGAACCCCGCTGAGGAGAAACACCGTGAAAAACACGTTCGATGACATGGCTGTGTCGGGATTCGATCCTGAGTCATCGGCGTCAGAGGCCAACACACTACCCACTGCGCCACGGTGCACCATTAAGCAAGCTAGTGGTTAATGGTAATATAATACTTTGAATCAAACAAATGCTATCAAGCAGGTTGATTCACTCGAAATTCGACTGCTACCACACAAAAAGGGCAGAAAAACGTGGTACACCATAGGGAGGATTACTATCGCCGCAATTATGGGTGTTAGTTGTAAACGGGGTACTACTATCCCTGAAGGACAGCGGGTGCAAGGTCACTGTGTATGCAGACGATATTGCACTAGCAATTAGCGGGAAACACCTCCCAACAATCCGAGATTTGAAGGAAACAGGCCTAGGCAAACTTGAAAAATGGGCAGATTACTGCGGGTTTGAAATAAATCCCTCCAAAACGGAGCTAGCTTCATTCACAAGGAAACATCAAATACCTCAAATGTCTCCTTCAAAATTCAATGTGGCTTATTCTAAATTCGCAGATCATGCTAAATACCTTGGCGTGATACTCGATAGGAAGCTCAATTGGAGAATGAATGCGGAAGAAGGCATTCAAAAATCAACAACTATGCGAAACACCTGCAAAATAGCCTTGAGCACCAGCTGGGCTATCAAAACCCATATCAAGCACTGGCTGTATACCGCAGTTGTTAGACCTATACCAACGTACGGCTGCTTAGTCTGGTGGACGGTACTGTGTAGATCTAACTATGTCAAACTTCTAAGTAGAGTATAAAGGATGGCATGCATCGCTATAACAAAGGAAAGTACAAAAGATGGCATGCATCGCGAACAACTCCCACTGCAGCCTTCGAAACGATTCTTCACCTACTCCCCTTGGACCTATTTGTCAAGGAAAAGGCAAAGAAACCAGCGTTGCTACTTAATGAGTGAGCTAATTGGAAGTTCTCCGAAATAGGGCACGCTGGTATTCTACGCCAAAACAGTGATTAAAGTGAAGTCAGCGACCACGTAATCCCGATTCTGAACTTCAAGATTCTATATAAAGTAACAATCCTCAACCGAAGACAATGGGAAGGTAATGAATTCCCAAGCAAGGGCGCTGCAGTGGAAATACACAGGAACGGGTCCAGGACAGGCAATGGTGTGGGTGCCAGTGTCCATGCACCGACCCTGAAAATCGGCCAACCGTTTAGACTACCGAACCACTGTAGTGTATTTTGAGCTGAATTAACGGCAATTCGTGAGGCCGCCGAAAGGCTGTCTTTGAGATCGATGGACTGCAGTGACATTGTCCTTTACACTGTCAGCCAAGCCGCAATAAAAGCGCTCGAATCGTCAATAATAACACCAAAATTGGTCAGACACTGCCGCAATATTTTAAATGATTTATCGAGCAGCTGCTGGGTACCTGGACATAGTGATATACCAGGTAACTGTCAAGCAGACGAACTAGCCAGAATGGGCACCACACTGGAGATCTTGACTGTTAAAGAGGATATCCATCAACCAATGGAAACGCTAAAATATAAAATCTCGAAACAGGCAAAGGCCGACGAGAGTTGGCGTGTGCTTCATACATGCCTGTGCCAGGACAGTACTTGACCTGGCCCAGGTACTGTCAACGTAGAACCACTAGCCTGCTTAATGTACGCAGGCAATATATAAGCAGTCTAATTGGAGTCTTAACAAGACACTGCGCTTTAGGGAATCATGTCGATAGATTAGGACTGCTATATACTGCCTATTGTAGTAGGTGTCCTTGATAAGGAAGGTAAAGAATCTACATCCCCTGTCTTATGCAATGGTACTGCCCCAGCCTCCTCAAGAAGACGATTTCTGGGAGATACTTCTTTGATGAACTAGCGCATCTGTCCGAAACGGAGATCAGCAAACTATCGAATTTTATTCAAGACACAAGACGGTTCCAGGAGTAATACAACGAGTGGTAGAACAATGGAACTATGATGGTCTAAGTGACATCCACAAGAAAGGAAAGAAGGACGAATGGAAACCCCTATAACTGCGTCAACTATAATAAGTCACCTTAACATCGCATATAATATCTTCTCTGCCGTATTGTGTGAACGCCTGAAACCGTTTGTGGATAACCTGATCGGCTCTTATCAGTGTGGTTTCAGGCCAGGTAAGTCCACAATAGACCAAATATTTACGCTACGGCAGATCTTGGAGAAGACCCAAGAATACCAAATCGACACTCACCACCTCTTCGGCGATTTCAAGGCTGCATATGACAGCGTGTATAGAGACGAGCTATACAAAGCCATGTCTAGTTTTAACATCCCTGCCAAACTCGTCCGACTGTGCAGGATGACAATGGAGAATTCTCGCTGCTCTACTAAGGTCGGTAATGATCAAACCGAGACCTTTGATGTTAAAAAAGGATTTAGGCAAGGTGACGCGCTGTCATGCAACTTTTCAACATCGTGCTTGAAAAGATCATGCAAGAGTCACTGGCCAACACAAGAGGTACGATTTACTTCAAGTCTACGCAATTACTTGCGTACGCCGACGATATTGGCTTGATTGGACGGACACAGTTAGACGTCAATGAGGCCTTTGTAAGCATTCGAGGTAGAAGCGGCTAAGATGGGTCTCAAGGTTAATGAGGGTAAAACCAAATATCTGCTTTCATCTAAAAGAGACGGACAACACCGACGTATTGGCCAGAACGTCACCATGGGCAGATATAACTTTGAAGTGGTCAATGAATTCGCCTACCTTGGCTCACTGATGACCAGCGACAACAACACCAGCGCTGAGATAAAACGCAGAATCAATCTTGCCAACCGCTGTTTCTTTGGGCTGAAGAGGCAATTGAGAGGTAGAGCCCTCTCTCGGAAAACCAAGGTGACACTATATAAGACCTTAATCATCCCAGTCCTCCTTTACGGCGCAGAGGCTTAGACCTTAACAAAAGGGATGAAGATGCCACTGGTCGTTTGGAGAAGAAGTTTCTGCGCACTATCCACTATGGAGGAGAAGATATAACGAAGAACTGTACGGGTTGTACAGTGACATCGGCCTGGTACGACGTCTACGGATACAGCGTCTAAGGTGGCTAGGCCATGTAGAGCGCCTGGAAAATACAGCTCCGACCCGAAGAGCCTTCGAATCCACTCCGGAAGGATGGCGTGGCAGAGGACGGCCGCATCATCGGTGGCGCACGCAGGTGGAAGGGGACCTTAACCAACTGGGCGTGCGGCGCTGGAAACAGCTGGCCAAAGACCGTGCCGGCTGGAGACGCTTGTTGATTGAGGCCCAGGTTCAATACAGACCGTAGCGCCACCTTAGTAACTAAGTAAGTCTGTTATCAGAGCAATAGTACTTTTATAACTGTTATCGTGACCACCTGCTCAACATTGGACTTTTTACTATGCTTTTGACCCTGGATGACGAGGATGAATTCCAATTCGTCAATTACCTATTATAAGGAGCTAAGGGTTTCGAAACCCACTTTCTCGTTCACAAAAACTCTGACACATGTAGAATTGAGGTGAAACTGTCATGATTGCTCACGCGGCCTGGAAAAAACTTAATTAAGGAACGTGCATGTCTCCTGCCTACACTCGGATATGCTGACTATTCTCTAGAACTCAGCAATAATAGCGATTCGGCAAGCTTGCAAAAACAAAGCATTATCCAAAGCGTGAAGTCATAAGTCACACAAGTCATAAATCACAAACTCATCAGCATCTCAAAACTTGAAACAAAAAAGACAAAAGAACATTAAAATTGGAACGTTAGGTACAGTTTGATTGTCGATTCGCTAAGCTCCATTGGAGCATCCATAATCATCCAAATGACTTTGGTCACCAGGCCTCTCCGATTAGTAACGGCCAAATATAAACCCCAAGCAGTATGAGTAGAGCCAATCACCCTAGGTTCGACATATTGAATGAACGAGTTATAAAGCCATATATTTGCAGCGGGCATGTCAGGCTTCTATCTTTTTAGGGCTTTGGACGATAAGATAAAAGGTAATGTGGACAAGTGTTTATGGATCTGTGTTTGCTCGGGTAATGGCCGCAATTACTCGTACATGGGATGTTGCGTAAAGTGTGCCACGAAACATATAATATTTACCGACGTTTGCCAATATTTACTACTTCTGCGGTAGGGAGTTATTGTAATATTGGTAAGTAATTTAGTGGAGCATGAAAGCGGCTTCTGACTGACTGACTGACTTGACTGACTTGTGTGAGAAAAAGGGTGGGCATGCAGTATTATTAGCGAGCAAACAGAGCAAAGAAGTTGATCGCGTTTAACTTGGCAAAAGCCAGCTTCGATCTCTGTCCCTGCCCAATCCAAGTTGACACACAGCCTCCGCGTGGCCTCCCCTGGATAGCTATACTGGCACCCGCTAGGCAGTGAACCAATGTGTGCAGCGCCCCGAGCCCTTGTTCCTGGGGAAAGAGAAACCTGGTCCTGCAGGTCAGGGTTAACATCCCCATCGCGTAAAACAAAAACTTGTTCAGAAACAACCAATAGCCTCGGATACGGACGGATTATATGTTGACGACCCCCGCATACGTTAGCCGAACAACTGGTCAACTCTTTGGACTGCTATAAGCCAGACATTACCGCGCTCCAAGAAGTGCGATGGGACGGGCGAGGCAAAAAGCGGATGAAAAACTGTGATATGTACTACGGAAACTGCTACAGAGAAAATAAACAATGCCTATTCGGATGCGGATTTGTTGTTCGAGGCAGACTCAGGAAAAAAGTCTTAAGCTTCCAGTATGTAAGCGAACGCCTCATAGCTATCCGCATCAAGGCCAATCTCAGCAAGATAAGCTTATTATGTGTCCACGCCCCTACAGAGGAGAAAGATGACCGACATAAAGTCGACTTCTGTGATCTCCTAGGCAGAACGTATGTGCAATGTCCCAGCTATGACACCAAAATCGTTCTAGGAGATTTCAATGCGAAGCTGGGTAAGGAAGCTATCTTTGAATGGGTAATTGGAAAGCACAGCCTACACAATACCACGTCAGAAAACAGACTAAGGCTAGTGGACTTTATGGCGGGACATAATCTGGTAGTAGCAAGTACGCGATTTCCATACCTCAACATCCATAAGGGGACCTGGCGGTCTTTCGATCAATCGGCAACCAACCAAATTGATCATATTGCGATCGACGGCAGACAATCCTCCAGCATCCTAGACATCCGAACCTTTCGAGAAGCCAACATCGACTCGGACCATTACCTTGTTGCAGCCAAGGTACGGATGCGAATTTCTCGGAATCAACGGAGTCGAGTAAGAACACCAAAATTTAAAGTCGGAAAGCTGCAATCGCAGGAGACCGCCAGGACCTTCGCCGATCAAGTCTCCCTCAAGCTCTCTCAAGTCCCGATGCAATCTGCAGAAACCATAGAACAGCAATGGAGTCGTTGTCAGAACGCCATTAGAGAGGCCGCCTCAGATTACTCGGTTTCGAGCCACCACCGTCGAGAAACCCCTGGTTTGATGATGAGTGCAAACAGGCCCATGTAGAGAATCAGAATGCATACATGGCCACACTGCATCGACGGACGAGTGCTCCCCGCGAGCTCTATGAACACTCGAGAAATTAGACCGATGGCTATATAAGCGGGAACACTCGCTCTTGGGGCATTCAGGATTCAGTATTCATTCAGTGTATTCAGTATCGGTGACTCAGTGATCAGTCGGTAATCCAGTATGAAAGTAATCAAGCCATCTAGTGGACAATAAAGTGTCTGTATTGAATGAACAAGTAAACAGTTGCAGCTTATCGCAATCCAGTGATCGAACCCTATTCTGGACTAGTAAAAAACTAGCAAGCCATCTTGTGGGTTATTGGACAATTAACATTTCGTAAAAATATATAAGAACAGCTCGTGAGCTCTACGAGTTAGAAAAAAGGGAAGAGCATAAGCTTCTCAGGAGATCAATTATCTCAGGAGAAAGAAGAAAGAGCACGAGAAGCACGCGATTGAGGATTTGGAGAAGTGTTACCACACGCGTGACGTTCGAAAGTTTTATCAATAGATAAAGCGAACATGCCAAGGTTATAAAGCCAGAACGGAAGCCTGCAGGGATGAGAACGGACAACAAGTAGTAGAATCGCAGTCGATGCTGAGAATATGGAAAAACCACTTCTGCAGACTGTATAACGGCGACGTTAATCAATATACCGCTGTCAGGCAGAATGATCCATTTCTAGTCGACGAAGACCGCAGGGAATTCTGTCACCCTGATCTCGACGAAGTTAAGATCGCCATATCGAAACTCAAGTCGAATAAAGCTGCTGGCGCAGACGGACTGTCTGCTGAGCTCTTCAAGACAGCTGGGGATGACCTGGTTGGGAGCATGCCCAGCTCATCCGTAAGATATGGTTAGAGGAAAGCATGCCCGAGGAATGGATTATCAGCATCGTATGCCCGATCCACAAGAAAGGAGACCCCTCTGATTGCGCCAACTACAGAGGAATAAATCTCCTTAACATCGCCTACAAAATCTTCTCCGCCGTTTTGTGTGAACACCTGAAGTCTTTTGTAAATAGGCAGATAGGTCCTTATCAGTGCGGATTCAGGCCAGGGAAGTCCACCATCGACCAAATCTTCACACTACGGCAGATCCTGAAAAAAAAAACAATGAATTTCAAGTCGACACTCACCAGCTATTTGTCGACTTCAAAGCCGCATACGACAGCGTAATTAGAGACGAGCTATACAACGCTATGTCTACCATTGTCATACCTGCTAAACTCATCAGACTCAGCAGGATGACTTTGGAGAATGCTCACTGCTCCATCCGAATCGGTGAGCACCTTACCGATAGTTTTGATGTTAAAAGAGGATTTAGACAGAGCGATGCGCTGTCGTGTGATTTCTTCAACATCATATTGGAAATGATTGTGCAAACATCACTGGCCAATGCAAGAGGCATTGCATACGCCGACGATATTGACATAATAGGTAGATCACAGCGAGATGTCAATGAGGCGTTTGCGAGTATTGAGATGGAGGCGGCGAAAATTGGTTTGGCGGTAAACGAGGACAAAACTAAATATATGCTGTCATCAAAACAGGACGCTCACCACCGACGTCTTGGCCAGAACGTTTGTATTGGCAGATATAAGTTCGAGGTAGTTAAGGACTTCGTCTACCTTGGTGACCGCAGTGACCTGGAGCAACGTCATCAGTTCCGAAATCCGCAGAATCCGCAGAATCACTCTTGCCAATTGCTGTTTCTCTGGGCTCAGGAGGCAATTGAGTAATAGAGCCCTCTCCCGAACGGCAAAGTTGACTCTTTATAAGACCCTTATCATCCCGGTACTGTCGTACGGCGCGGGAGCATGGACACAATGAGGAGGCACTTGGTCGGTTCGAGAGAAAGACTTTGCGGGGGGATGGAGGAAAAGATTCAAACACGAACTTTACGGGCTGTACAGCGACATGAGTCTAGTCAGGTGTCTACGGATTCAACGTCTAAGATGGCTGGGCCATGTAGAGCGAATGGACACCACAGCTCCAGCCCGGAGAGTCTTTGAATCCAATCCCGAGGGACGAAGAAACAGAGGATGGCCGCATTTAAGATGGCGCACTCAGGTGGAAGGGGACCTCAGCCAACTGGGTGTGTGGCAATGGAAAAGGCTAGCAAAACAACGTGCTAGTTGGAGGGGCATGTTGGTTGAGGCCCAGGTTCACCCCGAACTGTAGCGCCCGTTAAGAAGAAGAAGAAAGATATATATTACATGGTATACGAACAGTGTCACGAGCCGTAGAAGTGCGTGTTCCCAGAAGGCGAATCCTATTTTTGGAAATCCATTTCAACTTGCTCTTGCTGTGCGACACTCTGATCTCGAGTCCTTATCATATGTAGGACTCTACATCCATATGTAGATGCTATAAGTGGGAAGTGGAGTCAAGTTGGGTATTAGTTCTTTATGGTGTGCATCATTTCCATGAGAATAAAACATACGGATGACAAACCATGGGTTCGTGCGGAATGAGGGGCCGAAATGACTCATCAAATTGCACTTGATTTAAAAAAGCACAGCACTATCAGTCTGCGCGGTTTTGATGCCCTACGTGTGGCACTTTGTGATCAGTTTCTACTAAACACTGGATATCAGTCAAAGTCAAGTGACTTTCTTGATAAAATCATGAAGAAGAAGAGCAATAAATAAAACAAAATAAAAATAAAAATGCGGACAGTATACTGGCGAGAGCAGCGAATGCAGAATGGCAATAAATAAGTTTCACCGCCATTCCGCAGGGCCTTGACACAATCTTGTCAGAATCTTGACAGCTGTTACAGTCTTTTGTGCGCAAATGCCGCAGATGCACTTGTAAATTACCTTCTCTCTGCAAGATCGCCATGTTTATCTGGACGGGTAAACAAAACCAAGACGAAGCACCTTGGGTAGGTTTAGAAGTAATGGTTAAGGCTTATACATATTGCATTTTTGGTCGTGTAAGGATCCATTTTCAAAATTTTTTTTTGCGATTTAAACGGAGAAACGCTCAACAATTGATGCAACTCGAAAATCTCTTTCAAAATACTCCACATCACTCTGTTCGACTCTGTTCGACTCTACTTGGCTCCACTTTACATCAGACCACAACAAACGAAACCAGTTCTTCTATAAAAAGAAACATTTTCTGTTAACTGGGCTGACCATAAAACCATTCGACACAGCCAGCTTCCACCGGTTGGCTGGGTAGACCAATGTTTGGAAGGAAATCATCATGCGCTCCAACTACCCCCCGCGGACATTCTTTGAAAAGGGAAAGTCGAGTGAAGCGAGCGCACTATACAAACGTACACTCGAGCTTGAGTTTAAATTTTTTTTTTGTTTTTGTTTTACTTGCTAATGCAACGGTGAATTTTGCAACGAAAAAGAAAACCGACAGCGACGACGAAGCTACAAGAAACGATTTCGAGTGAAGTTGGTCAGCAGTTACTCGCTGTTGCAGCACAAAAAAAAAAACAAAAAAACAGAAGAAGAAAAACACTCAATCCAGCAATAATCCGGTTTAGTCCAACCGTTATACGAATAGAGATAGGATTTTCCTTATCGACATTTTCCTTTCCCAGTTCCGCCTGTGAAAAATCACAGAAAACGATAAACGAGTTCCTTAAACGATTTGCGATTTTGAACAGATACTCCAAAAAGCATTTTGAATACAAACCTTTAACTACGACCCGTATGGGAAAAAAAAATCAAAATTTATTCACATTTCAATTGAAAAGCGCGATCGATCTCTATTCACCGATTTGAGAGGAAAAACAAAAAATGCGATTTCGAAATCACTAAATCACGAAAACACCTTTTTCACTGCACCTTCAAGCACATGGCGCATGCTCTACTCAATTTCTATTTCTCTTTTTATTTTTTTGAGTGACGATCACTCGATCACTTTTTCAAAAATAACAAAACACACGCGATCCTATTGCCGAGGTTTTAAAAACGAAATCGAAAGTTATGAAGTCGCACTAGAAATGATTCGAAGCACTTGTTGTACGTTTGATCCAATTTAAGACGATCGCGGTGATCGCGACGACAATGACAGACGTCAGAAGATCCCAAAAGGAAAGAAAGAAAAATCAAAAAACACTTGCTTCTCCGCTTTTTGTTTTTTTTTTTGTTTTTTTTTAAATATCAAAAGTAAAAGAAAATGATCGTTCAGTTTGAACCACGCGCGTTGCACCACTGATATTGTGCGTAACTAATGCTAGCGATCAGTGCCAATGAAAAACTCAAACTGATGGGGAATTTCTCCGCATAAGCGGCGGAAAGCGTCAACTCCGACGATCAACCACTGCTGCTGGGCTAGGTAATCGGTGTACGAGCACGAGAGTGTGTATCCAACACTATCAACAAACGAAAACAGAATATCGTATCCCCATCCACTGCTTGGAGCGTTTGTCTGCTTGCTGCTTTGGCGCTTGGTCCCTGATCGGTGATTTGTGCTTCACGGTGATGGTGTTTGGTATCGGTGGTCGCTGTTTCTGTATGAGGCACAGTTCATTCGATGGTACTTCGACCGACGATGGTCTTGAGGAGAAGATCTTTCCTGCATCATTGCACACATATACACACACATATTGCAATGGAGAGCCAGAGAATGCACGATCACCCGGTGACCCAAGACGTGTAAATGAGCGAGCGAGGTAAAAAGGTGAAACCTGCATTTGGTAGTGAGCAGATTGCTAATCTGGTTTTAGTGTACGCGAGCACGTGTGTTAGTTGTGTCATATGCTTGGATTGGGGAGCCGATCATATGGTGGATCGTTGGAGCATTTGCTCGGTGTATATTCACATGCGACGGATTGGTTTTCTCTCGGGGGGAGAACGAGCAAGTGTGCGAACATACCAGTTGGGCCAAGTGCTGCACGTGATGTTTGAGGAGGAAACGATTGTTTGGGTGCACACTTGATCGGTTGCTGCTGACAGCTGTGATTGCTTTGACAGCAATGGCCGGACTATGTATGTTTATGGTTCTTTGAGTTTGGGTCGGATTTCTCTTGCTCTAGTTTATTTGTTCGTTCTGGATGTCCGGGGGGAAATAGGCCTTGTATGATTACAGTCTACATCCTACCGGGCACAATGGTGCTTTGATTACTATTCCCAGGTGTCAATGTCAGCGTGACTGACATCCAGATTGTTTTCTCGAAGTCCCACGAGTATCTTCTTCGTGGCGAACTCAAACTGAAAACAAAATAACAAATCCACTAACCACAAAATCTCCATCGCCGCGATGTTACTAAAAATAACCAAACCAGTGCTGCCCGGCCACAATCTCAATTTTCTCAAAGTATTCCAGTTTGGTGCGCTGTCACTAAAAACCCGTCCACGACTCTGTTATTCCTCTCCGTTGTTTGAACGAGAGGTGTGTGTAAGGTGTGGCACACAGCACACTATCAGTGCAACTCCTAAGTGTATTTAATAGATACATATGTATAAAAGAAAAGAAATGTCAATCCGATCAGTTTTCTTTGGCATAGACACTCCTGTATGTTGCTGCCGTATCGTCTCACAGTCTTTAACCTTAGGTTCGGTTTAAGCTTCAGCTTTGGTCTTCATGCATGACTGCACGTTCGCATGTTGTTGTTCAAGCACATTTGTCAGAATCGGGAGAGGAGAGACTACATACTACCCTGAAAGCCTTGGCTTGCTATCTATCTGAACACGAAGAGTTTGAACTCGAGTCACACAGATTACTGTATGGATTCCGGTGAGTGATGGCGGCCCTGCGGCGACACTGGCGGCACCGGTGTGACAGTAGTGATGCATGGAGCTCATTGAACCATGAAAATTGTGTAAAGTGCTGCGGGACGCAGTACTTTCGATTTCATTTCGACATTTCACGATACTAAAGAATGCATGAGAAAAAAAGCGGACGGAGAGTGAGAGCGAGCACGCGACTGTTTAGAAGCCACGTAGGTGTGTCACCTACGTGAGCGTAGGGCGTCTGGTAGATCTTTTCTTGGCATGCACTTGCACCAGAATGACACAAATACAAAATGGAAAGAACAAGAATAATATGAGAATGACAAATGGACAACGTGGAGAAGGTTATTCACACGATTTTCTCATATTACATTGCTGCTGCTTCGATCGGCATTTGAGCTGAGACAATTGCGGACTGATAAAGCGGAGGTTGATTATGTAACGATCGGGATCTTGTTAGCACTTTGTTGGCGGAAAAATAAATGGAACCTTTTGGGATGAGACTACGCGTTTATGATTTATAAGAACTTACAGGAAGTTGATTCAGGTGATTGTTTTCTGTTAAATAAACTTTACTTTAGAGGGCATGGGCTTGGACATACAGGGTAAAGTTGTTGATCGCTCTCAACCATGCGAGATGCCAGCAACGATCCCTGTTTAAATGCCCGGGTCCAGTTGACATACACTCCCTGTACACTCCCGGAGCTGCTCATAAACAAAAACAGATTCCTCACGCAGTATAAAGCGGATATTACTGCGATCCCGGAAATACGCTGGATAGGAAACGGTATGATGAGGAAGAAAAATTACGACATTTATTACAGCTGTCACAAAAGATTGCACTTACTAAGATGCGGATTTGTCGTGGGAAAGCGGTTAAGGTCGAAGGTCATCGATTTTAAACCCATAGGTGATCGCAAAGGACTAACAAAGGCCTCGTAGGGGTAGCATCTATCCGACGGATGCTGGCCTGCTAAAAAGCGAGAAGAGCCACCGCAGTCGAACATCTTGCGGCACTGTTAGTAAGTCCTATCCCCACCTCCTCGTGGTGCCATCTGGAGATTTCCTGTGGAAATTGCAGACGGGGAAGGGCGAATGGCGAGCCTCCTGCGCCAAAAAAAACAGGATTAGTCGGTTGGGCTACGGCCTAGTAAGCCGTAACCGTAAAAAAACACAAACTCCGAAACAACCACAAGCCTCGGATATAACGGACCGGATTTATGTTGACGACCCTTGCAAAAAACGAAAAAAGGACAATGATCTTCGGCTTTGTACGTGGAATGTTAGGTCCCTAAACAGGCCACGTGCAGCCGAACAACTTGCGGACGCCCTAGACCGCTATAAAGCGGACATCACCGCCATCCAGGAAATGCGATGGAATGGACCGGGCATAAAGCGGATGAACAACTGGGATATTTACTATGGCGACTGCTATAGGGAGAGAGGGCAACGATTGTTTGGATGCGGATTTGTTGTTCGAGGTGGACTAAGGCAATAAGTCCTAAGCATTCGGCATGTGAGCGAACGCCTCATAATAATCCGTATCAAGGCTTCCAGGCCCCCACGGAAGACAAGGATGACTCCGCCAAAGATGATTTCTACGATCTCCTAGACAGAACGTAGGCCCAATGTCCCAGCTATGACATCAAAATTGTACTAGGAGACTTCACTACTAAGCTGGGTAAGGAAAGCATCTTTGAACGGTCATCGGCATACATAGCCTACACGACACCACATCCGATAACGGACACAGGCTGATTGATCTTGCTATGGGGCGAACTCTCCTTCTAGCCAGTACGCGCTTCCCGCACCTCGATATACACAAAGGCACCTGGCGGTCTTTTGATCAATCGACTACCAACCAGATTGATCACATCGCGATCGACGTCAGACACCCCTCCACTATTCTTGATGTCCGAACTTTCCGAGGGGCTAACATCGACTCGGACCACTATCTTGTAGTAGCCAAGGTGCTCTTACGGATATCACGAACGCAGCGGAGTAGAGTAAGAATACAAAGTTATGACGTCGGAAAGCTACTATCGCCAGAATCCGCTCGTGATTTTACCGATCGCGTCTCCCTTAAGCTCTCCAATACACCTCAATCCTCCACGTTATCAATAGAACAGCAGTGGAGCAGACAAGCCCTGAACAGCTCTGCATCCGAAGTCTTGGGTTTCAAAGCTCCACCACGAAGAAACACCTGGTTCGATGACGAGTGGAGGAGGATTCACACAGCGAAGCAGGATGCATATAAGGCCTCGCTGCATAAAAGAACAAGAGCAGCTAGTGAGCTCTACGAGTTAAAAAGAAGGGAAAAACATAAGCTTGTCAGGAGAAAGAACAAAGAGCACGAGAAGCGCGCGATTGAGGATTTGGAGAGGTGTTACTGCAGGCGTGACGTTCGAAAGTCTTATCAACAGATAAAGCGAACATGCCAAGGTTATAAAGCCAGAACGGAAGCCTGCAGGGATGAGAACGGACACCTAGTAGTAGAATCGCAGTCGATGCTGAGAATATGGGAAACCACTTCTGCAGACTGTACAACGGCGATGTTAGTTAGGCAGAATGATCCATTTCTGATAGACGAAGACCGCAGAGAACTCCGTCCCCCTGACCTCGACGAAGTTAAGATTGCCATATCGAAACTCATGTCGAATAAAGCTGCTGGACGGACTGTCTGCTGAGCTCTTCAAGGCAGCTGCGTATGACCTGGTTAGGAGCATGCACCAGCTCATCAGTAAGATATGGTCAGAGGAAAGCATGCCCAAGGAATGGAGTCTCAGAATCGTATGCCCGATCCACAAGAAAGGAGACGCCTCTGACTGCACCAACTATAGAGGAATAAGTCTTCTTAACATCGCCTACAAAATCTTCTCTGCCGCTCTGTGTGAACGTCTGAAGCCTTTTGTAAATAAGCTGATAGGTCCTTATCAGTGCGGATTTAGTACAGGGAAGTCCACCATCGACCAAATCTTCACACTACGGCAAATCCTGGAAAAAAACCAATGAATTTCAAGTCGACACTCAGCACCTATTTGTCGACTTCAAAGCCGCATACGACAGCGTAATTAGAGACGAGTTATACAACGCTGTCTACCTTTGCCGTGCCTGCTAAACTCATCAGACTATGCAGGATGACATTGGAGAATGCTCGCTGCTCCATCCGAATCGGTGAACACCTTACCGATAGTTTTAATGTCAAAAAGGATTTAGGCAGGGCGATATGCTGTCGTGTGATTTCTTCAACATCATATTAGAAATGATTGTGCAAAAACCTCTGGCCAATACAAGAGGCACAATCTATTTCAAATCCCCGCAACTCGCTTGCATACGCCGACGATATTGACATAATAGGTAGATCACAGCGAGATGTCAATGAGGTGTTTGCGAGTATTGAGATGGAGGCGGCGAAAATCGGTTTGGCGGTAAACGAGGACAAAACTAAATATATGCTGTCATCAAAGAAGGATGCTCACCACCGACGTCTTGGCCAGAACGTTTGTATTGGCAGATATATATAAGTTCGAGGTAGTTAAGGACTTCGTCTATCTTGGCTCCGCAGTGAACTGGAACAACGACATCAGTTCCGAAATCAAACGCAGAATCACTCTTGCCAATCCCTGTTTCTTTGGGCTCGGGAGGCAATTGAGTAATAGAGCCCTCTCCCGAACGACAAAGTTGACTCTATATAAGACCCTTATCATCCCGGTCCTGTCGTATGGCGCAGAAGCATGGACACTATCAAAAGCGGATGAGGAGGTCCTTGGTCGGTTCGAGAGAAAGATTTTTCGCGTGATTTTCGGGTCTATAAACGCAGACGGGGAATGGAGGGAAAGATTAAACCACGAACTTTACGGGCTGTACAGCTACATGAGTCTAGTCAGGCGTCTACGGATTCAACGCCTAAGATGGCTGGGCCATGTAGAGCGAATGGACAACACAGCTTCAGCCCGGAGAGTTTTTGAATCCAACCCCGAGGGACGAAGAAGCAGAGGACGGCCGCACTTAAGATGGCACACACAGGTGGAAAGGGACCTCTGCCAACTGAGTGTGCGGCAATGGAAAAGGCTAGAAAAAGATCGTACTAATTGGAGGGGCATGTTGGTTGAGGCCCAGGCTCACCCCGAACTGTAGCGCCCGTTAAAAAGAAGAAGAAGATATTATAAAAGTCGACCAAGTTAATATTAAAATAGAGGTTAGACACTTCTTTAAACTTTTGGAAGTTCACAGCTCCCACATCATTTACATACTCTTCTCTACCATGCCGTAAGATCGTTAGCAATCAAACGGGTTCCTATTAGCTTGGTTATAAGCCAGGATAATCCACGCTAAACCTAATAGGAAAGATTTTTAAATTTCAGATCCGCATAAACCTTATTGTTGACTTTCAAGTCGTTAAGTCACAGGAAGTGACTGTAGAGGTGGGTACATATAGAACCATGTTAGGTTAGTACTTACAGATTTTTCTCGATCATAATATTTTGGGACATCATTTTTGAGGTCTTAGGGGACAAATAAAAAAAAAAACGATTTTTCGAAAATTCTAGAGTGGCCTAATCCTTGAACGGAAGCGTTCGAAATTATGTCGTTTTTAGGGTTGCGTACCCAAAGGTAAAACGGAACCCCATTACTAAGACTTCGCTGTCCATCCGTCTGTCACCAGGCTGTATCTCATGAACCGTGATAGTTAGACAGTTGAAATTTTCACAGATGATGTATTTCTGTTGCCGCTACCGCTTTAAGGGGGGCTCCCATACAACAGACATGATTTTCATCCAAAAAAATCACCTTGGTCACATACTGAACTAAGGTTAGTCGACAATATCCCACAACCAGTAGCAAACTTCCCAGTTTTGATCTCTTTTGTGTCTTTGAAGAATTAATCCTAGGTGGAAACCTTTTTCCCATATTTCCCATTATTATTATTCACTATTTCACATCGTTGCTCTCAAGTAAGATAATTGATTTGAATTCAATGACTTTGATGATCAGCTATATCTCATCCTAAAGATTTTTGATTTTCAAAGTAATATGCCGATAACCCGCAACCAAGATCTGTCATCATGCAAAAAATGTGATTTAATGTGATGACTGATGAGGTAACATACATAGTCTCTTTCATATTTATATACACAGATGGTTTGGAACCCTTGTTGGGTGAGTCCGACTCGCACTTGGCCGGTTTTTTAAATAAGGACAATTTATGAAATTTTATCACAAAATCAGTTGGAGCAAGTCTTAAAATATTTGGAAAACAAGCACGTGACGGTTGTGTGTTTATTATTTTGACCATGAGTGTAAAGTATATTTAACGCTCTTATCAATTCCAAAAGTGTGCGTGTACTCTTATTTTTTAGAAATTCGAATTTATTAAACCAAGATATCATCGTGTCCGTCCATAATTGATTCCTTGAGGCACACAATTGCTGGTTGCAAGATTGTTCCACTCAGGAAAATACTATACATCTCCCGGGGGGAGGACTGAGAGGAAGTTGACTCTCTGTCATAATTTCTGTGTACAAGGTTAGAGGTTACAAAGTTACAAGGTTACTTCGGGGCTAAAATCTCTTAATAAAAGACGACTCAAGCGACTTCATGAATATGCATCTATGTACATACGACTAAACATTCAATTCACTTGTTCGTTGTCATCGATTTTCCCGCCAGACCAATCGTCGGCTGATTAAATCATAAATAATCTCGAATCTACATAACGATAACCAATAGACAAATAGACAATCAAAGCACACACAAGTGGCAATTAACGATCAAAATTAACATTGCAACTAATTGGCCGTCAGATAAAAACCACATGAAGCAACCAAATGACTTGTCATCTCTCAACTACTAATATCGACTAGTCCAAGTCCAATCGATGTGTATCATTCTGATCTATTTTTACTGTGCTCGTAGATGTCTCCATCACTCGGAATTCAATTGTTAATTTAACTTTCCCCCTTTAATCTGATTAAAAATGAAATTGACGGTCTCAACGAATTGGGTCGCTTATACGACACAATGCTATTGCCATACGCATCATGCCATTCCCAATACAATTGGAGAAAAATCAATTTTCTGTCAATCATCCAAAGCATATTCCCGCCTAGTTCTTCCTCTTCCGCATTTCGAATAGCTGATAAAGGTACGCGTTTATTACGGACATCTGTCTTCGTTCGGTCGGACTGTGGTCAGCACCACCAATGTCATGTAAACAACTCAAGTTGCGTAAGAAACTATTATTTGTACGAAGATACGTACGTATACTACAAATACGTGTTGTAACTCATGCCGCATAACACTCACGAGAATGAAGAAGCAGGGCAAGAAGCACAACAGATGTTCGTACGAATACTCATATGTGGAGTAATGGAGGCAATGTTAGTCGGACAGCGTGACTGGCCTTTGCGGGTCGGGCTAAATTTGGAATTTGGTCCAAATTGTCGAAGATCAATGACACAACCGAGTAACAGACATCATAATGGGATGTGACCCGCAAGAGAGTAATTAGCTGTTGCTCGTCTATGCTGGAGATTTTCACGCTTTGAGTCACTTTCCGTCTTGAGGGCTTTTATTGCCTCTTATAGGCTTATATTTGCCTATTGTTTTCTTCCTTGGACGGACAAAAATTGAATGCCGTAAACAACACTATAGTAGGCGCACATACTTGTAGACGTTACACTGAATCAGATGCCGCCAACAAGTCTGAAGAAAATTGAATTACTCTACGAAGCTTGGCACTGATTCATAGCCTTTTATCCATGTATTTCGTGTATTTCTTCTTAACGGGCGCTACAGTTCGGGGTGAACCTGGGCGTCAACCAACATGCCCCTCCAACTAGCACGGTTTTTTGCTAGCCTTTTCCATTGCCGCACACCCAGTTGGCTGAGGTCCCATTCCACCTGTGTGCGCCATCTTATGTGCGGCCGTCAACTGCTTCCTCGTCCCTCGGGGTTGGATTCAAAGACTCTCCGGCTGGAGCTGTGGTGTTTATTCGCTCTACATGGCCCAGCCATCTTAGGCGTTGAATCCGTAGACGCCTGACTAGACTCATGTCGCTGTACAGCCCGTAAGGTTCGGGGTTGAATCTTTTCCTCCATCCCCCGTCTGCGTTTATAGGCCCGAAAATCACGCACAAAATCTTTCTCTCGAACCGACCAAGGGCCTCCTCATTGTGTCCATGCTTCTGCGCCATATAACAGGACCGGTATGATAAGGGTCTTATAGAGAGTCAACTTTGTCGTTCGGGAGAGGGCTCTATTACTTAATTGCCTCCTGAGCCCAAAGATCACACGACAGGGCATCGCCCTGCCTAAATCCTTTTTTGACATCAAAACAATCGGTAAGGTGTTTACCGATTCGGATGGAGCAGCGAGCATTCTCCAAAGTCATCCTGCATAGTCTGACGAGCTTAGCAGGTATGTCAAGGGTAGACATAGCGTTATATAGTTCGTCTCTAATTACGCTGTCGTATGCGGCTCTAAAGGCGACAAATAGGTGGTGAGTGTCGACTTGGAATTCATTGGTTTTTTTCAGGATCTGCCGTAGTGTGAAGATTTGGTCGATGGTGGACTTCCCTGGCCTGAATCCGCACTGAGCACCTATCAGCTTATTTACAAAAGGCTTCAGGCGCTCACACAAAACGGCAGAGAAGATTTTGTAGGCGATGTTAAGGAGACTTATTCCTCTGTAGTTGGCGCAATCAGAGGGGTCCCCTTTCTTGTGGATCGGGCATACGATGCTGAGACTCCATTCCTCGGGCATGCTTTCCTCTGACCATATATTTCAGATGAGCTGGTGCATGCCAGGTCCTCCCCAGCTGCCTTGAAGAGCTCAGCAGATAGTGTGTCCGCGCCAGCAGCTTTATTCGACTTGAGCTTCGATATGGCAATCTTAACTTCGTCGAGGTCAGGGGGACAGAATTCTCTGCGGTCTTCGTCGATTAGAAATGGATCATTCTGCCTGACAGCGGTATATTGACTAACATCGCCGTTATACAGTCTGCAGAAGTGGTTTTCCCATATTCTCAGCATCGACTGCGATTCTACTACTAGGTGTCCGTTCTCATCCCTACAGGCTTCCGTTCTGGCTTTATAACCTTGGCATGTTCGCTTTATCTGTTGATAAAACTTTCGAACGTCACGCCTGCAGTAACAACTCTCCATATCCTCAATCGCGCGCTTCTCGTGCTCTTTCTTCTTTCCTCTGAGAAGCTTGTGCTCCTCCCTTCTTTTTAACTCGTAGAGCTCACGAGCTGCTGTTGTTCTTTTATGCCGCGAGGCCTTATATGCATCCTGCTTCGCTGTGTGAATCCTCCTGCACTCGTCATCGAACCATGTGTTTCTCCGTGGTGGGGCCTTGAAACCCAAGACTTCGGATGCAGAGCTTTTCAGGGCTTGTTTGCAAAGGCTCCACTGCTGTTCTATTGATAGCGTGGAGGCACGAGCGCTTTCTGGCGATAGTAGCTTTCCGACGTCATAACTTTCTCTACTCTACTCCACTGCGTTCGTGATATCCGTAGGCGCATCTTGGCTCCCAAAAGATATCGGTCCGAGTCGATGTTAGCCCCTCGGAAAGTTCGAACATCAAGAATAGTGGAGGAGTGTCTGACGTCGATCGCGATGTGATCAATCTGGTTGGTAGTCGATTGATCAAAAGACCGCCAGGTGCCTTTGTGTATATCGAGGAGCGGGAAGCGCGTACTGGCTAGAGGGAGATCAATCAGCCTGTGTCCGTTATCGGATGTGGTGTCGTGTAGGCTATGTAAGCCGATGACTCGTTCAAAGATGCTTTCCTTACCCAGCTTAGTAGGGAAATCTCCTAGTACAATTTTGATCTCATAGCTGGGACATTGGGCATACGCTCTGTCTAGGAGATCGTAGAACTCATCTTTGGCGGAGTCATCCTTGTCTTCCGTGGGGGCGTGGAAGCCTTGATACGGATTGTTATGAGGCGTTCGCTCACATGCCGAAAGCTTAGCACTTTTTGCCTTAGTCCACCTCGAACAACAAATCCGCATCCGAACAATCGTTGTCCTCTCTCCCTATAGCAGTCGCCGTAGTATTCGTTCGAATACTCCAGCAAATACTAAATTGATGAAACAGTACTACAAGTTCACCTTCATTTTGACTGTCAGCGTGGTAGACCCTTGATGACCTTAATAATTGACGAGTAAAATGGGTAATTAGGGCCGTCACTTACATGTTTTGTACATTTTATGGGTAGAAATGTAGTTTTGGACGACCTCGGGAGGTTAAGTATTTAACTAGACTGTCTTCATAGTCTAGTAGACTGATCAAAGCTATTGTTGACCTAGAATGTCGTGCTCAGTTTATAAATGGTCATTCACTGCAGCGTCTTTCCTTAAACTTAAAATGCTTTTCCGTACTTATGGGTGTCCGTTTTCTCTACAAAACTCGTACATTTGATACTTTGGATCCAGTGTCCTCATTTATGTACTTATGGTGACAGTGCACAGCAGTTTAATCAAAGCGAGCCGAAGGTGAGCTTTCTTTGTGCTGACTCGGATTTGAGTCGCGTTTTTTGACCACTTCCTGACATTTTAGGGAGATGACATTTTTTACACTATTAGCTGACCATATAAACCGGGTCATGACGAAGCCGGAATTTTGAATTTCGATTTGGTTTAATTGTAAAAAATTAAAAACCAAATTAAATCTAGAAAACAATTAAAATTAAAATAAAACGTTTCGTAGCAGCAAGATTCAGAGCTCGACTGTCCAATGTCAGTCAGAAAGCTGCACCAGCCCACCGGGAGGAGGTTCGACATTGGGCGCCTGAGAACACCGGAGGTTACTAGAGTCTACCGGGAGCAGCTGAGCGAAAGACTCTACGGTATGCCTACGACGAACACAAATGCCAATAATATGTGGCTGCATTGCCGCTCAGCCATTCAGGAAGTGGCCGAAACCACCTTAGGAAACCTACCACCCCCGACAAGAAACCCGTGGTATGATGGCGAGTGTGAGCAGGAAAAGGCAGCAACCGACGAGGCGTATCAAAAGGCGCTGCAGAGAAAAACCTGGGCTTCGCAAGAACAGTACCTAACCAGAAGAAGGGAGGAGAAAAAAGTACTGCGACAAAAGAAAAAAATCTTCGCAGTCTCCCAGCTCAAGAATGTCGAGCAGTCTAGGGTTAAACATAAAACACGAGCCTTTTACAATGAAGCCAAAGACCTTGCAGGAGGGTTCAAAAAGGGCCCCCAGGCTCTTCGAAACTGCGAGGGTAATCTTGTCACCGACCCGCAGGGAATAGTGGATGTACTTATGCAGCATTTCCAGCAGCTGCTTAATGGGCATGACCAAGAGAGAGTGGTAGGGTAGTCCTCCCACCCAGCAACGAAGAGGTCGGCACAGCTAATCAGAAGCTGAACAACAAGGCCGCAGGCGCAGATGGCTTGCCATCAGAGCTCTTCAAGGCTGGCGGCGATGTTCTGGTAGGGAGCATGCACCAGATCATCTGCAGAATTTGGGAAGATGAAAGCATGCCCGACGACTGGAATACCAGCTCTATCTACCTACCATATGCAAGAACTATAGAGGTATATCCCTGCTCAATGTCGCATACAAGATCCTGTCCAGCGTATTGTGGGAACGTCTAAAGCCATTTTGGACCGCACTAATCGGCATCTACCAGTGCGGCTTCCGGCCCGGCAAATCGACCAAATTTTCACACGTCGACAAATCCTGGAAAAGACCAACGAGTTTCGAATCGATACACACCATCTCTTCATCGATTTCAAAGCCGCATACGACAGCATTCATAGTGAAGGACTGTTTGGGCCGATGGCCGAATTCGGGATCCCGGTAAAACTGATCTAGTTGTGTCGCGCCACGCTAAAAAACACGCGATGCACCGTGCAACTCGGTTCTAGGACCTCGGAACCATTCGAAACATGCACCGGATTTCTTCAACCTGGTGCTGGAGCAGATAGTGCGACGGGCAGGCGTCAACAGGGAAGACGCTATCTTTTACAAGTCCGTTCAGCTGCTAGGATACGCGGATGATATCGACATCATCGCGTGTTCTCGCCTTGGCATTGTGGAAGCATTCACCGAGTTGGTCTTAAGGTCAATGACGACAAAACGAAGTACATGCTGTCAAGCAAAAACCAATCCGTCGCTCACCACCTGGGACAAAATATAACAATTGACAGCTACAATTTCGAGGTAGTTAAGGAGTTTGTCTACCTCGGGGCAAACGTAAATTCCACAAACGACACCACAGTGGAGATCCGGCATAGAATCGCCCTTGGCAATCGCTGCTACTTCGGTTTGTCCAAGCAACTGGGGTCAAAACTCCTCACTCGAAAGACCAAAGTCATGCTTTACAAAACGCTCATTCTGCCAGTCTTTCTGTACGGAACCGAAAGCTGGACGATAAGCAGGACAGCGGAACTGATTTTGGGTTCTTTCGACAGAAAAATTCTGCGCCGGATATTTGGTCCTGTCTGTGAGGAAGGTGAATGGAGAAGAAGACACAACCGCGAACTCTACGAGCTGTACAAAGAAGTGGATGTAGTCCGGAAGGCAAAGACCCGTCGACTACACTGGCTCGGCCACATCGAGCGTATGGACATCAACGCTCCAGCTAATGCGGTCTTGGACTCCGAGCCTCCTGGTTCGAGAAGAAGAGAAAGACCGAACGTCCGGTATAAAGACCAAGTATTAGCGGATGTAAGACATCTTGGTCTTGATAACTGGAAGCAGCGTGTCCGGGACCGTCAAGGATGGAAGGCAGCTATAGCTCAGGTTCAGATCCTCCATGGATGGCTGGCTTGATAAGTAAGTAGGTTAGACGTCGTTTTTGATAGTCTTTGGCAACGGAATAACGACTTAAGCTCTGAAAATATCCTTCTTTTCTTCGAAGTGCAATAGATGTTTCGATATACGAAGGAGGCCCTTCCCCTTTTTATATTGTTATTAGATAGGCAGGTATGTAGGTAGGATCGTAGCCTTCCCAGAAATGAAAAGAACACACATAGGACAGGGAGGCCCGTTGTGCAGCTGCGAGGGGGCTTAGACCCATATTCGTGAACCCATTTTGTGCTTCTTACGAAGTTAAGAAGATCAGGTATTCCTACTAGCTGAATCTCAGTCAGTTCGTTTAGGAAGTAAGAGCCTAGGTATCGCTTCCTGATTGTGCAGAATGCCTGGCAAGTGCAGAGAAGGTGGTGAATGGATTCGACCTCCTCATCGTCTGGACAGCTTCTGCAGAAATCATTCGGAACTGTATCTAATTTTTGCGCGTGACTGCCGATAAGACAGTGTCCGGTGATGACACCTATAACTTTGTAGATGTCAGTTCTTTTTAGGGAGATTATACTCCTTGTCCGTTGACTGTCGAGCCGGAGCCAGATTTGCCTGGTGATGAGGCAGGTATGTATGTCCCTGAGTCCATCTCCGGTTCGTCTCGGCCCTGGCGAGATTTGTAAGAGTAAGTTTAATGGTTGCAAAGGGTATTCCCTCACAAGCCACGATTGATTGTAGCGTCGTTCCTTGTTTGGCGAGTGTGTCGGCTCTTTCATTCCGTGGAATATCGCTGTGTTCTGGTACCCACATAAGTTTTATGTTAAACTGTTCGGCCATCTCGTTAAGAGATAGGCGACAGTCGAGACTAGTTTTTGATGTGTACGTGTACACTCCAACGACCTTAAGGCTGCTTGGCTATCCGTGAGAATGCGGATAGGATAAGACCTCTTTTATTGCTAATAGTTCCGCCTGGAAAACGCTGCAATGGTTTGGTATTTTTAGAGCTTTATTCAACTTAAGTTGTTTGCAGAAGACTCCACTACCCACCCCGTCCTTGGCTTTAGACCCGCCAGTGTAAAAGTCTATGCAGTATCTGCGGGGTTGAGTATGACGGGTCCAGTCTTGTCTGTCCGGGTAAATCGCCATGAAGTTTTTTTCCAAGACCGTTCTGTGAGGTCCAAGCTTACTGCCATGGTTATCCTGTTATTCAGGATGGAGGAGTGGCCAGTGACATAGCTCGTCCAGGTCGAGTTGGCCTTGAGTCTAATGGCCGTTTGTGTAGCAATTTGCTTGCCGAGAATATCGAGTGGTGTAAAGTCGAGTATCATGTTAAGCGCAGCCGTTTAGGTGGACCTGAGGGCCCCGGTAATGCACATACACGCCAACCTTTGTACCTTCTCGAATTGCTTGAGGTATGTTGTCTTATCCAGTGCTGTCCACCAGACTATCACTCCATACATTAGTATGGGTCTCACGACCGTGATGTAGAGCAATAGGGTGATCTTGGGGTTGAACCCCCATTTTTTCCCAATGGTTTTCTTGCATGCGTAGAGAGCTATTGTTGCTTTTTAAGCTCTTTCGATTGTGTTGCTCTTCCAGGTTGATTTCCTGTCTAGTATAAGGCCAAGGAATTTGGCATTGGAGGAATAGTTTAATCTGGTGCCAAGCAAAGTGATAGGGCTGTGTTCCGGGATTTTATGCTTTTTGGTGAATAGCACGAGCTCCGTTTTCTGGGGATTCACACAGAGCCGAGCCGAGCCCGTTACTATGCGCCCATTTGCAAAGGATTGAGAATGCCATTTGTATACGGTCATTTAAGCATACTTAGCAACAATGGCTTCTATGTCCAAGGCTACGCTGGCGACATAGTGATCTTGATTAAAGGCAAATTCGAAGACACAGTCTCGGAACTCCTCCAACGGGCATTAAACCTTGTTGCAAACTGGTGCATAAAGGTTGCACTAAATGTCAATCCTAGGATAAGCACCATAGTCGCCTTTACCAAAAGAGGGAATAGGCGCAAACAAACTAAACCTACCCTCTTTGGTGAAGAAATAGGGGTCTCAAAAGAAGTCAAATATCTAGGGATAACTCTAGACGAAAAGCTCACCTGGAACCCTCACATTACAAAGACCATTGAGAAAGCCAGGATCTCTTTATGGACCAGCAAAAGTCTCATTGGCAAAAACTGGGGCACAAACCCCAAAATGTCCCGCTGGCTATATACAGCAATCACCAGACCAATTCTTACAAATGCTGCGCCCGTCTGGTGGCACAAAACAAGTATCAGTGCAAGCCAAGCTCAACAAATTGCAAAGACTACCTTGCATCTGTATCACTGGAGCGATGAGAACAACCCCCACAGCAGCGCTAGAAGTCATCAAAGATCTGCCACCTCTTCATCTCCAACTGAAGAAAGAAGCAATGGTCTTCGCCCATAGATTGATCGTGGAGGATGACTATAACCGTAGGCTCTTTCACCCGGATATCCTTACCGAAATAAAGAGGCATGAAATCCTAAAGATATCTCTCACAGACAACTGTCTCCCCAGATACAACTTCAGCTTAAACTACAAGGTCACATTCCCCAGCCGACAAAACTGGGAACAGGATAGACCCTCCTTCAATCGTGGATCCTACGTGTGGTACACAGATGGCTCCAAAACGGGCGAGTGCGTTGGGGCTGGAGTATACGGAGCAAATACAGGCACATGCACCTACGTCAGCATGGACAGATATAACTCCGTTTTGCAAGCAGAGGTATTTGCTATAGAACTCTGCCTCAGAGAAAATATAAACAGAAATATCCATAACAAAAACATTTACATTCTCTCTAACAGCAAGGCTGCACTTCTAGCCCTAAAGAGCTATGAAATCACCTCCAAACTGGTATGGGACTGCCTACAGCTACTTCACCAGCTGGCCAGCACAAACAGAGTTCATCTCATTTGGATACCTGGACACAGCGGCCATACAGGCAACGAAAACGCGGACCTACTAGCAAGGAAAGGCACTGCATTACCATTTATGAAGCCACGGCCTTTCTGCGGCATACCCAACAGCACCACCAAATGCTGCATAAACAATTGGTTAAGGAACACGACAAACGAAAGGTAGCAGACAAGCCAAGCTGTTCCTCCCAACTACATCCCTCAAAAGAATGAAACAACTTCTCATGCTTTCGAGGTGTCAGATTCGTTTATTCACAGGTTTCCTTATTGGACAGTGCCCAGTTAATAAACACCTCAAAACAATGGGCGTCATACAAGATGACACCTGCCGAATGTGTAATGAAGACGAAGAAACAGCAGAGCACATACTATGCCACTGTAACTACCTGGTCAGTACATGTCATCGTCACCTAGGCAAAGCTTATCTTGAAGCAGAAGAAATCGCTGCTAGCTCACTCAAAAGCATACTAAGTTTTATCACGAACTCAGGTTTTCTGAGTGAACTGTAAGTGGGGGACATCACAATAGGTCCACTCGTGGCCGCAGTATCCTATCTATCTATCTATCTATACGGTCATTTAATGTGGATGGGGATTTACCTGAGATTGAAATGGCAACGTCATCGGCGTAGGCCAGGCCTTCTTTCTCCAGTCTAATTAGTAATTCGTTTATAGCTACATTCCAGAGAAGAGGAGAGAGAACCCCTCCTTGCAGGGTTCCCCTGGTAACCACTCTGGTGGTTAATTGGCTTCCCCATTTGGAGACAATATTTCGTATCAGAGTCCTCTCCACCTTTAGCTATGCTAGCCCTTCTATTATTGCTTTCGGAGTGACGTTGTTAAAGGCGCCCTCTATGTCTAGGAAGGTTGTTATAGCATATTCTTTAAGATGGATTGATCTTTCGATTTTCCTCACTAGTGTATGCAAGGCTGTTTCGACAGATCTGCCCTTACAGTAGGCGTGCTGTGCCTTAGAAATTAGGGACGGATCCAAGTTGTGGCGTATGTGTAAGTCTATCAGCCTTTCCAAAGTTTTTAGTGTAAAGGATGATAGGCAAATAGGCCTTAGATCCTTGGGGGAAGTGTGAGAATTCCTGCCGGCCTTGGGGATGAAAAGCATGTGACTCCAAGCTAGGCATCCTTTGAAGATAATCTCTAGCCATGGTATAGTCCATTCCATAGTTTGTGCGAGTTCGATAGGATAAATTCCATCCGGAACCTGGCGATTTGTAGGGCTTGAAGCTTTTTAACGCCCATATAATTTTCTCTCTGGAGATGATATGATCGTACTTTCCCACTGTCGCGGAGGAGATTTGGGTTCCTCGCGAATGCCCTGAGTTTTGCGATTCATATGTAGCAGCCTGGGAAGTGCGTGTTAAGGAGAAGATTTAGAGTTTCTTCCTCAGACGTTGTCCAGTGAACAATCAGTAAATTCTCGTCTATCCATGAAACGCAAAATCTACTAAAAACATCACCACTGTCCTTAAGATTATTTAAGAGAACTCGATGTAATCAATTCGCTCAAAAGGACTTGTTCTTTTGCAGACGTTAGCTTGGTGCATTTTAACTCGGGACTCGGCCATACATGTATTCACAAACACTGTAACGGACCCATAAGCTGAAGGAAAACAACCATAGACAACGCCATGTGTTTGGTGATTGGGTTTTGGAGCAGGCGGAAGCAGACTATGATTTTAACAAAAACTTCAAGAGAAATTGCAAGATGTGGTCCGGCGGTATCATTTGTTTGCATTTCTTTGAAAACGTCGAGAGAGCGTTATCAATCTTTTCATAACCAATTTCTTATGGTTCGAATTGGATAACATGGATTTCAATGGTATGCAGTTCCAATAGAACGCGTTATATGGTACTTAGTTGTTGATATCTGATATATATACATGAGCGAGTTCGGATCCCGATAACACCAACGCCATCGAATGTTTATTCCGGGGGCGTCCCTCCTCGGCGGGCTACTGGCAAAACCCATGAAAAAAGCTCCTCGACTCACGCCGTTCGGAATTGGCATTAAACTGCAGGCCCCTTTCACCTGTGTGAGATATAAATCACCCATAACATGGGTGATTGAGAGAAGCTTGGCTTTGGTCCTTCATGGGCTGTAACGCCACCAAAAAAGAAAGGAAACCTCATGTACAACTTGGTTTATTCAATTTTAATGTCTTAAGGCATCCGTGTTAAGCCATCGTTGCCTCTTAGCTGGATGCTACCCGAAGAAGGGCTTAAATGGTAGGTCTGAAGGTCTAAAGTCAGGGGTAAGAGTTATATCCGAACTATGCATATAAGGTATTAATATTTATTATTAAACTTCCACCTCAAATGTCTGCACAGGCGGGAGTGGGGATACTCGTAAGTCCCAGGCTGGCAGACAGGGTATTGGAGTGGATACCATTAGGAGTGAGAGTCGCGATCTTAAAACTCAGGTTTGAAAGATCAACTTTGGCTTCGGTGCAGGTGTATGCACCGAATCTGGAGTCTGAGTATGCGACTTTCCTTTTGGCAAAACATGGGGTTTATCGCCGGCAAAGGTCCTCTGGATCTACACGGCAATGATAAGACCTATAATCTCATATGCATCGGTTGTCTGGTGGAACAGACTAAAACGCAAACACGTCGTAGCCTCTTTCGCCAAACTCCAAAGAACGGTTTGTCTCAGCTGCACGGGGGCTTTCCCCAGCACGCCGGGCGCTGCTCTAGATGTTATGATGAACCTTCTACCTCTCGATATATTTATCAAAGGGTGTGCTCTGAAAGCCATGTCTCGTCTGAAGAGAAATGGCTCTTGGTATAACACGCATAGGAATAGCGGTGTGCTCGCGCAAGAATTGTCCTGCGACCCCTGTCTCATGGACATGCCTTCTGACGCATTGACGCCAGTTATCCTATTGCGTCGTAATTTCACAGTCGAGTTTCCATGGCGTCAGGATTGGCTATGGCTGGATACTGAACCTGGAAAGGACAGTCTTCGCATTTTCACGGATGGCTCCAGATCTGGGCGGGGGTCCGGTGCTGGGGTCTTCTTTGAGCGCGAAAACATTCGACTGCACTTTTCCTTAGGAAAATATGCGTCTGTCTTCCAATCAGAGATATACGCAATCCTAATGGCCATGCACTATGTTGTGAAGCACAGGTGGAAGGGGGAAAGCATATGCGTCTGTAGTGACAGCCAAGCTGCACTAAAAGCTGTGTGTAACCCCTTAACTAGCTCCAAATTATTGCTTGAACTCAAGTCCTTCTTGAACAGAGTCGGCAGACTAAATTCATTAAGGCTTGTATGGGTTCCAGGTCACTCTGGGATTCCAGGAAATGAGATATCTGATGAACTCGCCAGAATGGGTTCAGAGGAGAGCTTCTCAGGACCTGAACCCGCTCTAGGTCTACCTGCGTCCACGGTAAATTCCTACATTAACGATTGTGTATTTAATACACACAACCGTAGATGAAGGGATTGTCCGGGTTGCAGGATGACTAAGCGCGTATGCCCTGATGTCTGCAAAAAATCTGCAGCATTCCTCCTGTCTTTAAGGAGGTCGACTGCAGAAGGCTTGTGGGAGTTATCACGGGCCATTACAGTTTTGCCAAGCATCTCTACGTGCTCGGCATCAGTGAGACGCCTACCTGTGCTGCATGTGGCGAAGAGGTGGTTGACACTGCAGAGCATTTCCTCTGTGATTGTCCGACGTGGTGTGTGCCGAATCCCTTAGCTCTACATCACTGAAGCTTCTTCAAATTTTTCTCCGGAAAACGGGGAAAATACAGTAATGTGAGGTGTCTGTCTGGAGTACAATGGACCAGTGTTTGCGTCTGAGTGCTCCAGCGGATAGCAGAAGCCT
Source organism: Eumerus sabulonum (assembly GCA_951905685.1). Lineage (NCBI taxonomy): Eukaryota > Metazoa > Arthropoda > Insecta > Diptera > Syrphidae > Eumerus > Eumerus sabulonum. The sequence continues at coordinate 18,782,105 of OX645060.1, forward strand.
CCAACAAAAAAAAAAAAATGCGACTTTCCTGGATGAAATTGATGCGACTCTTGATAGGGTTGTTGAGATGGATTCCTATATATCCTGATGGGTGGCTTCAACGGTGATCCTCATCAAAACGCGAACGGAGAGAGGTTGTTGGATTTTTGCTGTGCAAATGGCATGTCCATTATGAACACCTTCTTTCCGCACAAAGCCATTCATAAATATACGTGGTATCGTCGGAGTCTTCAACAGAAATCGCTGATAGACTTCTTTGCGGTACCATTGTGTGTGAAACGGATGGTTTGTGACGTTCGTGTGTTGAGGGGGACTGAACTGTTAACTGACCATCACCTGGTGTTTTGTAAGCTGTATCTTACTGATAGAGTACTTCGTCTGCCAAGGCGGAAACCAAGATTGGTTACACGCATACTGTGGGAGAAACTGCAGAACAGTGAGGTGCGGCAACACTTCACACGACAAATATCCGAAAGGTTCCAACGCATGTAGAGGAAGAATGGCGACTATTTTCAACAGCTGTCATCGCCTTTGCACGTGATGTTTGTGGAGAGAAGCGGCTTGGTGTGTTGGCTGGTGGTGAAAAAAGAACTGCGTGGTTTAAAACACCCGGAGCCATCAGAGAGAAAAAGAAGGCCTACGGGGACTGGATTCGCTTGGGGGACTCTGCTTCCCGTGACCGGTACACTGTGGCGCGAAGAACTTGCAAATTTGCAGTGCGAGCAGCGAAAGAGCAGTCCTGGAAGGAGTTTGGCGAGAAGTTGGAAAGCGACCATAGATCTGCGAAAAAGGTGTTCTGGCAAACCATTCGCCGGCCCAGAGGAAGGAAATTCAACATTATCGAAGGAGTTAAATCCAATGATGGTGTGTTGTTTTCCAGTGAGTTGGACATCTTACGTAGATGGAGCGGGCACTTTTCGGAGCTGCTCAGTCCCGAGCAGGGCACTGAGGGGGACTGACCTATAGTCTTGAGTGTGGCGGAAAATAGTCCACCGGTGGAGGAAGTCATTGAAGCGATTGAATCGGTAAAAGTTGGCAAATCCGCTGATGAGTTAGAGTCGATGACGGAGGATCGAGTGGCCTGGAGATCCCGCGTGCCCGCATTACCCCCGCGACTCTTTTAGTGGAACATGTGGGCCACTGAAAATGTATGTATGTATAAGCTTGTTCTCTGAGAAAAGCATTTTTCTTGTATTTCGGCCATTTTATGATCGCCAAAATCGACCTACAGACCACTTGATTGTGCGCTATTTGACTTGGTTATACTATTTTTATAAGGACACGTCAAATCACTAGTCGAAACCAATAAGCTAGCGTCGACTGTGGCCTTGGAAGACAACACTCTACTTATTATTATCGAGATAACGGCCAGTATTCTCGAAGAAGTAACTAACACGCACTAGGCTCGGATATTTCAATAGTCTATTGGACATTCATCGTACATCCTTCTATTGTAATTAGAAATTGAGTAATAAAAAAATACTATTCTGCCACCTTTGCTTCAGCTTAGAATAGAGCTGAGCTTCATCGTTGTGCTTCCTCGACAACGACGTGGACGCCGCAACTGATATTATCGCAAACATTATCCGCTTTATTCTCAGCAAGATTAAAAGCACCAGGTCTAAGGATAATACGTGGTTTGACTTGAGCTGCAAAGAGTCTATTAGGCTCACTGAGCTAAGTTTTCGGGCCTACAAGGCAAACAGTTCGACGGGTTAAATTCCAATCCGACCAAAAATTATGGCGTCCCAAAGGTAGCAAAAGTTTCTAGTCGTTTGTAAAAAAAACACAAAAAAACTCAACTAAGTCATCTATACCGACGCTCATCTACAATGACATTCCAGCTGTCACCCCCTTAGACAAAGCTAACCTACTTGCTACCCATTTCGCAACCAGTTCTCAGCTCCCAGATTGTACTTTGTCTCCGCCTGTACTAGAGTGCGTCAATTCCACCATGGAACTAATCCACTTCTGCACTCGTATAGTCGCAAGGGTTCTTAAAGACCTCGACATACACAAATCCGCTGGTCCAGATGGTATTGCCCCAATAGTTCTAAAGAGGTGTTCTTCTACGCTGGCAAAACCACTGCGTAAGCTTTTTCACCTTTCCTACACCTCTGGGCTCTTTCCGAGTAGGTGGAAAACAGCATTTGTCCAGCCCATACCCAAAAAAGGCGAATTATCTTCTCTCTACAACTACCAACCCATTACACTAATGTCCCTTCTTTCCAAGGTCATGGAAACGCTGATTAACCGTCAGCTTATGAAATATCTTGAATCACGGAAACTCCTCAATGACCGTCAATACGGTTTCCGCAGCAACAGATCCACTGGTGATTTGATGGCATATCTCGCCGAAAAGTGGAATCACTCGCTTCACCAAGCAGGTGAGAGCAAAATTGTTGCACTGGATATTTCGAAAGCATTTGACAGGGTTTGGCATGAAGCCCTTTTGTCGAAAATGCGTGCTTTTGAGATCGATGAGTCTCTTCTTCAATGGATTAGAAGCTACCTTTCGAATCGTTAAATTCAAGTTGTTTTGGACGGATTCAAGTCTGATACTCACTTTGTAAATGCTGGTGTTCCCCAGGGCTCCGTTTTGTCTCCGACACTCTTTCTTATTTTTATAAATAATCTCTTGTCTGTTACTTCTAATCCAATTCACTCCTTCGCTGACGACAGTACCCTCAGCTTCTCGTATTCGTTCACTAGTTTACGACCCTGCACTTCGGTTGTAGGTAATGAACGGCAGCATATGTTAAGCTCATTCCGATATGGACAGCATCATCCAATGGGGTAAAAACAATAGAGTGAAATTGAATGCATCCAAAACACAATGCTGTCTCTTGTCGTTAAAGCGTATAACTAATCCGCAGCCATTATCCATGAATGGCAATTGCATCTCAGAAACTGAAAAGCTTTCCATCCTGGGTATGGGTTTTGTTCACAATCTTAATTGGAACGACCATAAATGCTGTCGCCAAAAATGCTGCGAAACGCATAGGCTTCTTGTACAGATGCAAGAAATATTTCTCACCCTTAGATCTGGCCACAATCTATAAGGCGTTCTTTCGCCCCAAATTAGAGTTTAACGCTCATGTCTGGTCCGGAGCTTCTAAGACCTCATTGCACCTTCTAGACAGAATACAAAAACGCGCCATAAAACTGATAGGTGACTCCAGCATTGCCAAAACATTAGACTCGCTGGAACACCGCAGGAATGTTACCTGCCTCTCCCTGTTTTATCGTCAGTTGCATTCCGCCGCTTCAACATTTCTTCCGCAATACACGCCTCTCTAGGAATGCTCACCAATATACCCTGAAGCCCGCTTTCGGACGTACTGTCAAATATAGAGAATCTTTCATTAACCGAACCACACGAATCTGGAATTCCCTGCTGGATTCGGTTTTCCCCTCTCAATGCAACATGCAAGCATTTAAGATCGATGTCCATCGGCATCTCCTCTATCCCTCTTCCTTTCTACCTTCTGACCGCACTGTGTTGCCGACATAATAAGGTTATTAGACCTTGAGGGCGCGCAAATTATTTAAAAAAAAAAAACTATCTACTGTCAGGAGGTTGTCACCCACATTCCTCAATTTTACTGGCAATCAAATACCATCAACCATGCCATTACCTCGTCAGCACCCTTTAGACATAAGTTAAATTCCATCCAATTAAACAACAAAGCCCAGCTCCATAACCGTGTCAACAATATTCAACTATTTAATCATATTACCTCACCGACCTCATCGCAACCGCAAGTACAATACCTTAAAGGCACAAGTCTGAAACAGTGGATACGTAACTCTCGTGAAAACTGTTAGGACTCATTTAATTAGCCTGCACTCAATCGGAAAAGGAAATGTGCCCTCAATACGCTGGAACTAACGAATGAACGACCTCTTGGCGGCGCATAAGCCTACGTGCCAATCGATTTTTCCATGCGAAATCAAATCATCGATTGCGCTTCACTTCCGCCCGCCATACTGCTGCCAGTTGCTACCACACTATTGCAATTATGTCATGAAAGTGGATTGCCATAAACGCTCGTCGACGATAACTATCGCCATACACACAAGCCTATCCACATGGGTATGGCACTCGAAGGTGAATTGTAGTCCAGTACGGATGGCTTAAGTGACTCGCGTACTTCCTCATCCCCGAAGCTTTCATTATGTCCACTGTCAATGATTTATTGCTTCATATCGCCGGCTACTTGTACATAGTTTGGCGGAGCATTACTTTCAGGGGAAGTCAACGTTGCTGGTTGAATTTGTTTTTCTGGTTGGGTGTTATTTATTGCCTTGTTTTTGGGGACGGTTGTTTGTGAGGTTCTGGACTAGCACGGTGCCCTCGACTTGATTATGTAATCTAGAGCGGAGGACAAACACGGCCAACAAGTGACTGACGTTAGAATGTTTATGAATATCGATTCCAAGAGAGCTCCCTTTCTCATGTTGATTGTTTTCGTGACGAGGGAATGTTACCAGTCACTGGGTAATGAGTGTTTTCTGATGGATTTGTGGGATTATCTTCAGGCGGATTAAGTACGTTGTCCAATCGGGGCAGAAAGGTCTTTGAATCATGCGATAAATGTGATAGGTCATAGGAGCGCCACTGGACTGTTTACGAATGCATGTATGAACGTACATGCCTTTAAGTGTCTCTAGGCTTATATGGCTCTTCAGATCACAAGGAAAGACTGAGTGGTCAGCTGTCTAGTCTGATGTTTTGAAACCAAATCACTAACACTTTGTATTTAAAAAAGCTAGAATGATATGAGAGAATGCCGGATCTAGGAGTGGATTACTCGATTCCGCTCTAGAAATTTCGGAGTTAGAGGGAAGCTGCTATAGTCTGGCGAAACGATCAACTCGGCCCTCCACTGTGCACAACTCGATCGTTTGAACGAAGCAATCAAGAACAAGTGATCAGAATTGTACATCGTTTAATGTGTCTCGGAGCACATTGACGTATCCACTGTATAGAACCATGGATCCTCCATAATCGGCATCTATTACAATGGTAGCGAAGGCAAGGTTAGGTCTTGTGTCGTTGATAAGAAGGAACTCCACATACTAATGTTAACCAATTTCAGCTCGGGTGACCAGACAGTAGTAGAAGTTAAAGGCAGAGATGATGCCTTTACGATAGCGTCGGAATATCTAGCATTCGACGAAGGTACGGACGTCCTCTGTGGAAGAGTGAGAACACTGGTAAATAAAATAAATAAATGGCCGAACAAGGTAAGAAGAACTTTGGGTATGATGCTAATGCTCATCATACTACTTGGAGTAGCCAATACTAACAGTAGAGGTGAGGCTTTGTTTAATCATTTCCTCAGGTTAGGTTAGGTACATGGGTGCCCTATTGACGGAGTGTCAAGGCTCACGTAGACTACGTTGAGTCCATTGTGCCCACTTGTTTTGTTTAACCCATTGATACCTATACATTTACCGTCGAGCTGAACCAGCCAGACGAGGATAAAAATCCCAGTATTCGGTTCGGCCCAATATTACCTACCTCTTCTAGTCCCGAAAGGAAGTATCTTCCTAGGAATATATTCCTTTTTTGGGCTAGCGCCGAACATTCGCACAGCAGGTGACGAATGGATTCAATTTCCTCTTCGTCCCTGCAGCTTCTGCAGAAGTCATTGTAGGGCTGGCCTAGTCGAGCTGCATGGTAGGTAAGATAGCATACAGTGCCCGGTGAGGGCACCAACTACCAGTCGAATATTCCCACGATTGAACTTCAGCAGATTTTCCGTTATTTTCTTATCATAGACGGGCCAAGTCGACCTCGCCGTTGCGCATGTATCTAAGCGACACCATCGCTTATTGGCTTTCGCTAATAGCTCCGTCTGTATCTCCCTGTAGAGCGCACTGAGTGGTGTTTGGGCCTCAGCTGAGATCTGCGCAATGTTAGCACTTGATCCCACCCTAGCCAGCTCGCCCGCCCTCTCGTTTCCGGAGATATTCATATGACCAGGTACCCAGCAAAGAGTCACCTCATTTACAGTGGATATCTCTTCTAACTTTTCCTTGCAGAGTTTGACGAGTTTAGATCTTATCCATGCTGCCTGCAGAGCCTTAATGGCTGCCTTGCTGTCAACATAGATGCTGATCCTTTTTCCGCCGCCTGCTTGATAGCGAAGACCTCAGCTTGGAAGACACTGCATCGATCATCGAGCCTGTAGGAGCGATGCATATCCCGAGACTCAAAGTAGACTCCGGCACTGTCTACTTTGCCAGTTCACTTTCCGTGCGTACCAAATCACCGGTCCATTCCTCCCTGGAGGGAATTCTAATAGAGAATCTCCTCTCCCAGGAAGGAAGTCGGGTGACACAGTCCGTTACGGTTCTGAATCTCGAGACGGCCCATCGATCCAAGACTGATGCATCTACGTGAAGACTCCTTTTCCAGAGACCTGATTCCTGTAGTCTTAGCGCAGTTCTGGTTGCGGCGCTCTCGCAGTACATATCCAGGGGTGGGAGGTTCAGCAATACTTCAAGAGCCGCCGTTGGTGTGGACTTCATAGATCCCGTCACCGCCAGACATCCTGCCCTTTGAACCATTGACCGCAGTGTACAACCAATGTACTAACCTCGGTTTGAGGCCCCATGTCTTTCCAAAGGCTACCTTGCACGAATATAGTGCCACATAGGCCTTTTTGATTTTTTCCTCAACATTTTCTCTCCAACTAAGTTTGGAGTCCAGGGTTATGCCAAGATATTTGGCAGATTTTCCAGGGATCAGATCTCTCCATTCATACGGGGGTAGGTGTATCTTGGAACAGATCTTTTCCTTGTAAAGAGTACTACCTCTGTTTTCGCCGGATTTACTCCCAGACCTCGCCCCTTGACCAGCTATCCACTAACATCAGTGCATAGCTTAGTCTATCGCTGAGGACCTGCGGAAATTTTCCAGAGACTAAAATGGCAATGTCATCAGCCTAGGCCGTGACATTAAAACCCTCCGTCTCCAGAATCTTGGCCATTCCGTCGACCACAAGGAGCCATAGGAGGGGTGACAGAACGCCACCTTGTGGTGTACCTTTATTTACTCTCACCCTTACGCATGCTCCCCTATCGTCGAATTTACTATACGAGTACCCAGCATTTGCCCAATCCAACTGCATACATCCGGGTTTATTTGGGCCATATGAAGGCTGGACACGATTGCCTCGGTACTAACGTTATCATGTCCTTAATACTAACCTAGTTATATGTAATCGTGGCAATTCACCAACTTTCCTTACTAATAATAGAAGGGAGGTTCTAGACATAACACTTTTAACTGGAAACGGTACTGCAAGAGTCTCAAATTGGAGAGTATCTAACAAAGCTTAACTTTCTGATAACAGCCCATAAAGTTCGTGGTTTAATTTTTTCCTCCATCCCCCGTCTGCGTTTATAGGCCCGAAAATCACGCACAAAATCTTTCTCTCGAACCGACCAAGGGCCTCCTCGTCAGCTATTGATAGTGTCCATGCTTCTGCGCCGTACAGCAGGATCGGGATGACAAGGGTCTTATGTAGAGTCAACTTTGTCGTTCGGGAGAGGGCTCTATTACTAATTTGCCTCCCGAGCCCAAAGAAACAGTGATTGGCAAGAGTGATTCTGCGTTTGATTTCGGAACTGATGTCGTGGTTCCAGGTCATTGCGGAGCCAAGGTAGACGAAGTCCTTAACTACCTGGAACTTATATCTGCCAATACAAACGTTCTGGCCAAGACATCGGTGGTGAGCGTCCTTTTTTGATGACAGCATATATTTGGTTTTGCCCTCGTTTACCGCCAGACCAACTTTCGCCGCCTCGAACTCAATACTCGCAAACGCCTCATTGACATCTCGCTGTGATCTACCTATTATGTCAATATCGTCGGCATATGCAATGCCTCTTGCATTGGCCAGTGATGTTTGCACAATCATTTCCAATATGATGTTGAAGAAATCACACGACAGCGCATCGCTCTGTCTAAATCCTTTTTGACATTAAAACTATCGGTAAGGTGTTCACCGATTCGGATGGAGCAGCGAGCATTCTCCAATGTCATCCTGCATAGTCTGATGAGTTTAGCAGGCACGGCAAAGGTAGACAGCGTTGTATAACTCGTCTCTAAATACGCTGTCGTATGCGGCTTTGAAGTCGACAAATAGGTGCTGAGTGTCGACTTGAAATTCATTGGTTTTTTTCCAGGATTTGCCGTAGTGTGAAGATTTGGTCGATGGTGGACTTCCCTGGACTGAATCCGCACTGATAAGGACCTATCAGCTTATTTACAAAAGGCTTCAGACGTTCACACAAAACGGTAGAGAAGATTTTTTAGGCGATGTTAAGGAGACTTATTCCTCTATAGTTGGTGCAGTCAGAGGCGTCTCCATTCTTGTGGATCGGGCATACGATTCTGAGACTCCATTCCTTGGGCATGCTTTCCTCTGACCATATCTTACTGATGAGCTGGTGCATGCTCCTAACCAGGTCATACGCAGCTGCCTTGAAGAGCTCAGCAGACAGTCCGTCCAGCAGCTTTATTCGACGTGAGTTTCGATATGGCAATCTTAACTTCGTCGAGGTCAGGGGGACGGAGTTCTCTGCGGTCTTCGTCTATCAGAAATGGATCATTCTGCCTAACTAACATCGCCGTTGTACAGTCTGCAGAAGTGGTTTCCCATATTCTCAGCATCGACTGCGATTCTACTACTAGGTGTCCGTTCTCATCCCTGCAGGCTTCCGTTCTGGCTTTATAACCTTGGCATGTTCGCTTTATCTGTTGATAAAACTTTCGAACGTCACGCCTGCAGTAACACCTCTCCAAATCCTCAATCGCGCGCTTCTCGTGCTCTTTGTTCTTTCTCCTGACAAGCTTATGTTTTTCCCTTCTTTTTAACTCGTAGAGCTCACGAGCTGCTCTTGTTCTTTTATGCAGCGAGGCCTTATATGCATCCTGCTTCGCTGTGTGAATCCTCCTGCACTCGTCATCGAACCAGGTGTTTCTTCGTGGTGGAGCTTTGAAACCCAAGACTTCGGATGCAGAGCTTTTCAGGGCTTGTCTGCTCCACTGCTGTTTTATTGATAACGTGGAGGATTGAGGTGTATTGGAGAGCCTAAGGGAGACGCGATCGGTAAAAGCACGAGCGGATTCTGGCGATAGTAGCTTTCCGACGTCATAACTTTGTATTCTTACTCTACTCCGCTGCGTTCGTGATATCCGTAAGAGCACCTTGGCTACTACAAGATAGTGGTCCGAGTCGATGTTAGCCCCTCGGAACGTTCGAACATCAGTAATAGTGGAGGAGAGTCTGACGTCGATCGCGATTGATCAAAAGACCGCCAGGTGCCTTTGTGTATATCGAGGTGCGGGAAGCGCGTACTGGCTAGAAGGAGATTTCGCCCCGTAGCAAGATCAATCAGCCTGTGTCCGTTATCGGATGTGGTGTCGTGTAGGCTATGTATGCCGATGACTCGTTCAAAGATGATTTCCTTACCCAGCTTAGTAGTGAAGTCTCCTAGTACAATTGATGTCATAGCTGGGACATTGGGCATATGTACGTTCTGTCTAGGAGATCGTAGAACTCATCTTTGGCGGAGACATCCTTGTTTTCCGTGGGGGCGTGGACGCAGATCAGGCTGATGTTAAAAAATGTAGCCTTGATACGGATTGTTAAGAGGCGTTCGCTCACATGCCGAAAACTTAGGACTTTTTGCCTTAGTCCAGCGCGAACAACAAATCCGCATCCAAACAATCGTTGTCCTCTCTCCCTATAGCGGTCGCCGTAGTAAATATCTCAGTTTTTCATCCGCTTTATACCTGGTCGATCCCATCGCATTTCCTGGATTGCGGTTATGTCCGCTATATAGCGGTCTAGGGCGCCCGCAAGTTGTTCGGCTGCACGTGGCCTGTTTGGGGACCTAACATTCCACGTTCAGAGCCGAAGAGCATCTACTCTATACCCCTGATATTGCCCCCTGCGTCACATCTCAAGGGAGTTTATCATGGTGGATGTATTGCAGATAGAAGGGCTGCATCTATGCTGATGTGTAAAGCGGTGAAAAAACGAAATATTCATTTAATCTGTCCCAGGGTATCTATTTCAGCGTTTACCCTTGAAATAAAAGACTGCCGCTGGGTTTGGTTTTACACAAAGACCTCGATAATATGAAAATATATTCAAGTACGTCGCAAGATAATATTGAAAAACATCAAGTCAATAACCGCTGCGACGATTACAAGAGTACACGACCATATACTATTGACCTTAGTCTGAAAACCGAGAACCCAATCCTTTCACAAGCCGCCGCATGAGTCATAGCCTTTGTCGCTCATAAATAAATGTTTCCACTACCATCGACAGCATTTTCCGATTACTCGTCCTTGCCCTCCAACATGAACTTCATCAACACTTTCACGGACGTCGATGATGGATGCCGCTATCAACCTCCGCGATGCCCTTTTGAACCGATTCCAAGGCATCAAGGCCTTCACTCGTCACAATCTCAATGTTTTGCTTTACCTATCCTTCCCGATCGCTTTAAATCGGATCAATAAAATGCACAAAATTCCAAGACTCAGTAATAAATAATATGAAAAAAAAAAAAACCAAGAGTAGCCATGGAGCTATCTGGGGGCATTTAATCCGCGCGTGATTGCGAGGTTTCGTCTCGATTGCCAACCGTCTGCTACGACGCAACCATTATCTCATCTCCCCAGTCGAATGAGCACTAAAATGGATGCACAACAACTTTTTTTTTTTCCTTCTTCTCCATTCCATGACCTTCAGACCGCCAGACGCTAAATAATTCCCAGCACTGTCCACCAGTCCAAGTGACGACGATACTCTGTGACTGATGCAACCAGAATTGATGATGAATGCGCAACACATTTCGTCGATCTGTCATTTGCACCTGCTTGGAGGGAATGGATGTTGAGTGAAGACGCAGGATTCGTTTGTGCAGCAATCAATCAGGTACACCATCGGTGCGCGCCAGCACAGGAATATTTTCTGTCGCGAAGTGTCACTCTCCAATGACGTACAGATGCGATGTAGATGCGATAAGCTTACATCAAGACTGGCGTCTTGCGTCAGGTGTGCACATGTCGGTTTCCGGAGACTACTTTTCAGATTAATGATCTACTCATGTAATCGGGGGAGTGGAAGACATTGGCGGTCAAGTCGACGGTCAGTTCTAGGAAATATGTAACTATCAGTGGTCCGTTTCTAATTACTCACGCTCGAGTTGATAATTGCTCGGCGAATTCGGTCTGTGACGCTTAGCCAGCTATGGTCACGTAGCACAGTTGGTTGACATATACCCAATTTCGAACGTCAGCAAAACCAAATCACACGACAATCATCCGAGATAAGCCAAATTCACCTACTCGTAAAGTCACTCCGTGCAACGATGCACTGTATTGCATCACAGATCCGTTCGTCATGCAACTAAGCCACTAATATGCAAAGTAATAGACTTCCATTCGGCAAAGTTGATTAATACTCCGTTTGTCCAGTTCTCTTTGCAGAAGTCATTAGTATTCGAACGTTTGTCGCCATTGACCCGATTCACCTTACTTAGTAGCACTTATGCAAATACCGCCTCTCAGCTACACATCGAGCACTACAATATGTATGATATGTGCACGCTTCCATCCCAGGAACGCATAATTGTCGCGTGAATCCACTGCCGATCCATGTTTCCAGTCGCATAAACGACTGTGTTTACTGCATGCGCGATTCTCCTTTCGAAATAATCATTTCAATCGAAGCGATATCATGACGATATAACCGCGCGTCCACTAACGCGGTGATTGGCGATGTGATTGCTTAATAGAGCGACAGGAAGGCAGTATGCTTTCAAGCAAAATGTTGACCGTCCTTTGGTGATTATTATTGGATAATTGACTCTAGAGTCGAGTGGTGGTGGTGGTGTCTCGAGCTATTGACTGATTCACTCGGATTTACTTTGGGTTGATGTTGTTTAATGAAGATGCTGGCCAGAGGGTGTGAATTTGTACCTCAAATATCGGAGTAGAATTCTGAAAAGCTCGATTGTCGTTCAAACTGCCTTCTATGGAGAGCTGATTTGTTTATCAGAACTTCGCCGAACAAAATATTCCACGACCCATTGTTAGTGTCATTTCAACTACTCTATTGCGACTAGATGAATGAAGAATGCTGTCGTTGTTACCCTTTTACCCAAGATGTGGTTTAGGTCAACAATTCCTAATCAATTGTCTATTACCAAGCTGGGCGTCAAAGCTTATATTATTCGAGTGGTAAATTGCTAGAGCGGCGTCTTGCAGGGATGAAAATAGAGAACTGGTAGTAGAGTCGCAGTCGTTGCTAAGGATTTGGAAAGACCACTTCTGCAGACTGTATAACGGCGATGATAGACAAGATACCGCTGTCAGGCAGAACGAGCCATTCGTAATGGACGACGATGTAACAGAATTCAGTCCATCCGACCTAGACGAAGTCAAAATAGCGATATCAAGATTTAAGTCTAATAAAGAAGCGGGCGCAGGCGGCCTGTCTGCTGAGCTTCTTAAGGCGCCTGGAGATGAGTTGGTAAGGTGCATGCACCATCTCATTTGCAAGGTATGGTCGGAGGAAAGCATGCCCGACGAATGGAGTCTCAGCATCGTTTGCCCGGTTCATAAGAAAGGAGATCCCTATAACTGCGCCAACTATAGGGGAATAAGTCTCCTTAACATCGCATATAAGATCTTCTCTGCCGTATTGTGTGAACGCCTGAAACCGTTTGTGGATAACCTGATCGGCTCTTATCAGTGTGGTTTCAGGCCAGGTAAATCCACAATAGACCAAATATTTACGCTACGGCAGATCTTGGAGAAGACCCAGGAATACCAAATCGACACTCACCACCTCTTCGTCGATTTCAAGGCTGCATATGACAGCGCAGAGCTGCATAGAGCACCGTGGCGCAGTGGGTAGTGTGTTGGCCTCTGACGCCGATGACACGGGATCGAATCCCGACGCAGCCATGTCATAATGACAATGGAGAATTCTCGCTGCTCCATTAAGGTAGGTAATGAGCAAACCGAGGCCTTTGATGTTAAAAAAGGATTTAGGCAAGGTGACGCGCTGTCATGCAACGTTTTCAACATCGTGCTTGAAAAGATCGTGCAAGAGTCACTGGCCAACACAAGAGGTGCGATTTATTTCAAGTCTATGCAATTGCTTGCGTACGCCGACGACATTGACGTGATTGGACGGACACAGCGAGACGTCAATGAGGCCTTTGTAAGCATTGAAGTAGAAGCGGCTAAGATGGGCCTTAAGGTTAATGAGGGTAAAACCAAATATCTGCTTTCATCTTAAAGAGACGGACAACACCGATGTATTGGCCAGAACGTCACCAATGGATATAATTTTGAAGTGGTCAAGGAATTCGTCTACCATGGCTCACTGATGACCGGTGACAACAACACCAGCGCTGAGATAAAACGCAGAATCACTCTTGCCAACCGCTGTTTCTTTGGGCTCAAGAGGCAAATAAGAAGTAGAGCCCTCTCTTGGAAAACCAAGGTGACACTATATAAGACCTTGATCATCCCAGTCCTCCTTTACGGCGCAGAGGCTTGGACCTTAACAAAAGCGGATGAAGATGCCCTTGGTCGTTTCGAGAGGAAAATTCTGCGTTCCGTTTGTTAAAACGGAGTATGGAGTAGAAGAGTTAACGAAGAACTGTACGAGTATACAGCGACATCGGCCCAGTACGACGTCTACGGACACTGCGTCTAAGGTGGGTAGGCCATGTAGAGCGCATGGAAAATACAGCTCCGACCCGAAGAGTCTTCGAATCCACCCCGGAAGGAAGGCGCGGCAGGGGACGGCCGCATCAACGCGCCTTTTCTTATCACAGACGGGCCTTATTCTCCGAAAGTATACTGAGTGGCATTTTAGCCTCATTTGTGATCTGCGTTGGAGTTCGCGCCTGATCCTAATTTAGTTAGCTCGCCCGCCTTCTCATTTCCGGCAATATTCATATGACCTGGTATCCAGCAGAGGGTCATCTTATGGACATCTGATATCTCCCCCAGCCTCCCTCTGACAACAAGTCTATAGGAATATTCTACTTCACGAGATTCGATCGTACCATGACACTGATCCATTCCTCTCTGGAAGGAATTTTGATAGAGAATCTCCTATCGCAACAACAAGGAAGTCGGGTGAAATAATCCAGTTCGGTTTTGAATTTCGATTTGCCCAGAGACGAGATTCTTGCATCCTTAGCGCAGTGCTGGCTGCGATACTTTCATAGATCCAGACACCATCAGAAAACCTGCCCTCTGAATCATTGAAACACTTTGAAGATGACATTTCTTCTCAAGTGCTTTTCACCAGACAATCGAACCATAGACTAAAATAGGTCTTACCACCGCAGTGTACAACCATTATACCACTTTTGGCTTGAAGCCCCATGACTTTTCAGGGTTAACATCGCTATCACAGAAAAAAAAAAAATGTTTCGAAGCAACAACAAGCCTCGGATACGGACGGATACAAATCTGACGACCCCTGCAAACGACTAAATGACTTGCGAGTCTGCACCTGGAATGTGGGGTCCTTAACATGCCGGGTGGAGGCAATCAATTGGTGGAAACCCTCAACTGCTCTAAAGCAGATATAACCACACTCTAAGAAGTGTGAGGGGATGGATCAGGCAAAAGGAAGATAAAAACTGCGACATCTACTACGGGAATTGCTACAAGGAGAAGAATCAACGCTTATTCGGATGCAGGTTCGTTATTCGAGGAAGACTCCGACAAAAAATCTAGGCTTTCGGGATGTAAGCGAAAGTCTTATAACAAGCCGCATCAAAGCTAATTTCGGGAAGTTTTGCTTAATACGCGCTCACGCCCCAACCGAAAAGGACGATCGACTCAAAGACGACTTCACCGATCTCCTGCACAGAACTTATGTCCCAGCTATGATCAGTGGATCAGGGGGAAATATAGCCTACACGACATCACGTCCGAAAACGGACATCGGCTAATAGACTTCCTGGCGGGGAGTAATCTCCTTACCGCATCGCAGTATCCACAAAGGAACCTAGCGATTACCTCATCAGTCGACCATCAATAAGATTGATCACGTTGCGATCGATGCCAGTCACTTCTCCAGCATTTTAGATGTGCCAACCTTCTGAGAATCCAACATCGACTGGGATCACTACTTTGTTGTGACAAAGGTATAGATGAAGATATCAAGGATGCAATGGAGTCGAGCTGGATTACGAACATTTTATGTCGGGAGGACCTTTGCCCATAAAGTTCCCCTCAACCTCTCGCAAATTCCGATGACACCGGCACAATCCACAGAACAACAGTGGGAGCATTGCCAGCGCACTATCAAAGACGCTGCCTCTGATGCGTTGGGTTTCAAACCATCGCCAACTAGATACCATGCTACATAGACGGACGGGAGCTGTTCGTGAACATTACGGGCAGAAAAGGAGGGAGGAACATAGGCTTTTAAGGAAGAAAAAGAGAGTATGAATTGATCGAGATGGAGAGAAGCTACCGCAGGAATAACGCTCGCAAGTTCTACGAAAAAGTAAAACGAACATGCCATAGCTATAAAGCTAGTAATAGAGTCACAGTCGATGCTGAGAATATGGAAGGAAACCCTTCTGTCGACTGTTTAACGACGATAAAAGGTCTAATGCCGCTTATAGGCAGAATGATCCATTCACAACGGACGAAGATGTACGAGTATTCCGTTAATCCGACCTGGATCAAATTAAGCCGATCATTTCGCAGCTTAAAGCTAATAAAGCCGTGGGCGATCTGCCGACCTATTTAAAGTGGCTGGAGAAAAGCTGGAATAGCACATGCACCAGCTCATCTGTAAAAAATGGTCGGAGGAAAGCATGCCCGACGAATGGAGTCTCAGCATCGTTTGCCCGGTCCATAAGAAAGGAGACTCCTATAACTTCGCCAGCTACAAGGGAATAAGTCACCCTACTGTATGAACGCCCGAAACCCTTTGTGGATAATCTGATAGGTTCTTATCAGTGTGGCTACATGCCAGTCGACAATAGACCAAAGATTCAGACTGCGGCAAAACCCGGAGAAGACTCAACAGTAAATCACAGTTCACAGTGTCTTTCTCCTATTAGCATACATTTCAATGTACCTTACGCAATGCCCATATTACTGCTAAGTCAGAAAGTAAGCTCTTCTATTGATATGAACAATAGCTCCAACGCAAAGCCTAACGACTGAGTCAATGTGGTCATTACTCGATGATTCAGTACGCAATGACTCACTGACTATTTATCGTCAAGCATGGCAAGGTACATAACTCCAAAAATAATAAGTTTGTAAACAAGATAGATACATCGCATCTGTTCAGCTGTCATGTAACTACCTGCTTATAATGAGCTGTAAGATATTCCAAAGTCGTCTGCTCAAAACAAAACTCAGGCCCTCCATAAACAAGTCAAGCCCAATCGGTCCCATATGCGGTCCAAAACTGGTCAAAAAACGCTCAAAAGCTCAATAACTTCGCCACAAGCCTTGAAAATGACCGTTCGTCTGTCAGAAATGACACACAACGTCAGTCGTCGACGACTGATAGAAGATTAGCATAAACGGCGTAGTTAGTCAATTACCAAACAACTTCGTTTCTGTCTCAAAAGAAAACACAAAACAAAAGGAAAATGAATAATGTATGCCAGGAATCCCATGATGAGTTCCTATCGATAGACAGACCGCCATGATGGCAAAGCACACAGAAATGTTACAAAGTCATCAGGCAAAACAGCCCACTTCGAGGGGGTTACGACGCCATCCCGCCAGCTCTGTGTACACACAGTTTCACTGAATAATACTCCTGGTAGTGGTAATCGGCGTACTAAGTAAGAATGTGCTCAACGCCCATGTGGAACGTGACATGAATCCGGAACTAACCAGCGACCAAACGTTCTTTATCGATTTCCTATATTCCACCGAACCATACAAGGGCTGTTGTGTGAGCACAGTGGCTGGTGGCTTTGGTTGCTTTTTTTTTTTTTTTCTTTTATTTTTAAATCCATACTGATCCATTGAAATGATTGTGAGAATGCGTTGCGATGCGGCATGTACAACCGGGTGAGTGTGTGGATATTTCACGGTCGGATGTTGAGTAGTAGCCAAGTAGTCCACTCTGGTCAAGCGACTAAGTAATGAAGTGCAACATGGGAGCGATTAATCGTTATGCTGATTACAATTTGATTGCGGCAACAACGAATTCAGTACGTTCCATCGAGCGCACTATGAACAGTAGGCGAACGGGTGTTTGTCATGACATCTGTCACGTGTGTGGTGTTAGTTTGGCTTGGTTCTGGTTTAAGCTTCTATAGATTAGTACAACTATCGAATCGATAGTTTCGATTATTTTATTTTGATGGTAAACAAGCGAAATTTTCCTCTTGACAGTTGTGTGACACTTGTGCGTTCACATGCACTGACAATTCGATGTAAACAAGTACAATTATGTACGTTAAGGGGGCTTTGCTAGTGGGGTGGCGAGGAAGACTTGTTGTCTCGTTATACAACTGCTCCGTCGTTCTTGTAAGAGTTCTCAAAGTATATTGTTACTGCTAACACATGTAAGTGGCTTTCATAAGATGTATGTGATGAGTGCGGACCCTTAGTGTTCGAAATATACATATATGTATGCCTCACTAAGGGTAGATGCCCTGCAAACGACCAACGGACTTGAGAGTCTGCACCTGGAATGTGAGTTCCCTTAACAGGCCGGGTGCAGGCGATCAATTGGAGCAAACCCTAAACTGCTATAAAGCAGATATAACCGCACTCCAAGAAGTGCGACGGGATGGACCAGGCAAAAGACGGATGAAAAACTGCGAGATCTACTACGGGAACTGCTACAAGGAGAACAAACAGCGCCTTTTCGGGTGCGGATTCGTTATTCGAGGAAGGCTCCGACAAAAAGTCTTAAGCTACCGAGACATAAGCGAACGCCCCATAACAATCCGCATCAAAGCTAAATTTGGAAACATTAGCTTCATATGCGCTCACGCCCCAACGGAAGAAAAGGACGATCGACTCAAAGAAGAATTCAACGATCTCCTAGACAGAACCTATGCCCAATGTCCCATCTACGACACAAAAATAGATCTAGGAGATTTTAATGCAAAACTGGGCAAAGAGGACATATTTGAGTCGATCATAGGAAAGCATGGCCTCCATTACACCACATCCGACAACGGACTTAGGCTAATCGATTTCCTAGCGGGGCGTAACCTCCTTGTAGCAAGCACGCGATTCCCACATCTCAACATCCACAAGGGTATTGATCAATCGGCCACCAACCAGATTGATCACATTACGATCGACGCCAGACACTCCTCCTGTATTCTCGACGTACGAACCTTCCGAGGGGCCAACATCGACTCGGACCACTACCTTGTTGTAGCCAAGGTACGAACGAGGATATCCAGAGTGCTAAGGAGTCGAGTAGGACTATGTAAGTTTGACTTCAGAAAGCTACAATCGCAAGAGACTGCCAGAATCTTTGCCGATCGTGTCTCCTCCAAGCTCCCTCAAAATCCGCCCACAGCAGCACAAACAATAGAGCAGGAATGGGCGCATTGCCAGAGCGCCGTCAGAGACGCTGCCTCAGAGGTGCTGCGTTTCAAACCGCCACCACCTAGAAACCCCTGGTTCGATGAACAATGCGAACAAGGCCATGCAGCAAAACAAGAGGCATATAAAGCCATGCTGCAACGACGGACGAGAGCTGCTCGCGAGATCTATGGAACACACGCTTTTTAGAGGAATGAAAAGAGAACACAGAAAGCGTGAGATCGAGGAGATGGAGAGATGCTTCCGCAGGAATGACGCCCGTAAGTTTTACAATAAGGTAATCGAACACGCTATGGCTACAAAGCCAGAGCGGCGGCCTGCAGGGATGAAAATGGAGAACTGGTAGTAGAGTCGCAGTCGATGCTGAGGATTTGGAAAGACCACTTCTGCAGACTGTGTAACGGCGATGACAGACAAGATACCGCTGTCAGGCAGAACGATCCATTCGTAATGGACGACGATGTAACCGAATTCAGTCCACCCGACCTAGACGAAGTCAAAATAGCGATATCAAAATTTAAGTCCAATAAAGCCGCGGGCGCAGACGGCCTGTCTGCTGAGCTTCTTAAGGCGGCTGGAGATGAGCTGGTAAGGTGCATGCACCATCTTATTTGCAAGGTATGGTCGGAGGAAAGCATGCCCGACGAATGGAATCTCAGCATCGTTTGCCCGGTCCATGAGAAAGGAGACCCCTATAACTGCGCCAACTATAGGGGAATAAGTCTCCTTAACATCGCATATAAGATCTTCTCTGCCGTACTGTGTGAACACCTGAAACCGTTTGTGGATAACCTGATCGACTCTTATCAGTGTGGTTTCAGGCCAGTTAAGTCCACAATAGACCAAATATTTACGCTACGGCAGATCTTGGAGAAGACCCAGGAATACCAAATCGACACTCACTACCTCTTCGTCGATTTCAATGCTGCATATGACAGCGTGTATAGAGATGAGCTATCCAAAGCCATGTCTAGTTTTAACATCCCTGCCAAACTCGTCCGACTGTGCAGGATGACAATGGAGAATTCTCGCTACTCCATTAAGATCGGTAATGAGCAAACCGAGACCTTTGACGTTAAATAAGGATTTAGGCAAGGTGACGCGCTGTCATGTAACTTTTTCAACATCGTGCTTGAAAAGATCGTGCAAGAGTCACTGACCAACACAAGAGGTGCGATTTATTTCAAGTCTACGCAATTGTTTTCTTACGCCGACGACATTGACGTGATTGGACGGACACAGCGAGACGTCAATGAGGCCTTTGTAAGCATTGAGGTAGATGCGGCTAAGATGAGTCTCAAGGTTAATGAGGGTAAAACTAAATATCTGCTTTCATCAAAAAGAGACGGTCTACACCGACGTATTGGCCAGAACGTCACCATGGACGGATATAACTTTGAAGTGGTCAAGGAATTCGTCTACCTTGGCTCACTGATGACCAGCGATAACAATACCAGCGCTGGCAAGGCCATATAGAGCGCATGGAAAATACAGCTCCGACCCGAAGAGTCTTCGAATCCACTCCGGAAGGAAGGCGCGGCAGAGGACGGCCGCATCAACGGGGGCGCACGCAGGTGGAAGGGGACCTTAACCGCCTGAGCGTGCGGCGCTGGAAACAGCTGGCCAAAGACCGTGCCAGGTGGAGACGCTTGTTGGTTGAGGCCCAGGTTCACCACGGACTGTAGCGCCACCTAAGTAAGAGTAGATAGCCAATCGAACATTTTAAGCCTTGGACTCAAATCTAGCCATCGTACTGCGTATATCCCTGCTACCAATAGCAATCGCGTCCATGGTCACATCTTGTCCAACACTTATTGATTTCCGGAGTAGCCGTACAACGAATTAGGCATCCTCCAACGCACAATATTCCTTTCGGACGTTTTGTGCCATAAACACTTCGAACATTAAACATATTGCCTGACATGCCACACAGTTACCGCCACTCTGGTCGCTAGCCCCCACATTGTTTCGCAATGGAAAAGGAACCAATCAATAAAGATTCATTCAACAGTTCCAAGGACGTCCTCGTCTCAACCTCCATTCGATTTCCTTTCGTAGCCGCTGTTACAATCTCAATCACAGTCACAGGCTTAATCTCCTGCTTCAGTGCCACTCGAAATTCCCCCCTCACTTCCAAACATTTCTGTTACTAATCGTGTAAACACTTGGTAACAATCGTTCACTTTCATTATTCATCCATGAAGCCCCCGGCATCGAACAACAGTCAATATTTGCATAAAAACTCATAACCAGTCAACTACGGATACGTCAACAAAATGCTCCACAGCTCTGTCTGTCTGTCAATTCAGCCATCAACAGGGACACAATGCCAGCCTGACACAGAGCAAAGAAGTGAGCAAAAGGTTAACAGCATTTCAATTCATTTCGGTTCATTCGATTCATTCGAACTCGATTCGATTCGAAGTGCTGTCGAACGACAACAAATACTAAACCGATTCGTCACCCGATTGAACTCATTGTCATCGTTTTACCTTCAAAAGACAAAACAAATTCGAAAACGTCAAAAACGCATTCGCATATCTCATCTATTCGATTTGAAATGAATCTCATGTTTTCCCCTTCCTTGGCCTTCAGATTTGATCTAGTTTTTGTTCGTTTTCATTCGATCGTTTGCTGATCCGTTTGGATACCTTCCAAAAATGTACCGAGATGCAACAAAACAATTTCAGAAATAGACATGTGAACTTGTTAAGTGTTGAGCTAGCTTTAGTACAGCAAAAGGCAGTTGAAGCAAAGGAATATAGCGGTAGCAGCCGAACGAATGAGGAAATGTCTCAGTGAGGATATGAAATTGAATTGGAAAAGCGGAACGAAGCAAAAGAAGACATCCAGACTGACTCGACAAATATCACTTTCGTGCTGTCATCTATTTTTGATGTCAAGTCTTTGGTTTTTTAACGGAGAACAGTACGGGCGCGTAGCATATGGAGTCGGGAAACTTCTCCAAGTAATACATAATGGAAACGTTTAATTGACGTTTCTACCAACACAAATCGAATGGCGTTTGAGGACGCAAGTTGTTTTCAATTTGGAGCAATAGAATTGATTAGCTTTTCGTGTTGCCACCTACTGAGTGTAATGAAATTGCTGGCAGAGCGTTTTGATTTTTTGAATGACTAAGAGAGGCTTCGTAGAGACATCATCCTGCGGTAGATGTTTACCAGCAAACGGTGGAAGAAGTCACTCTGAACGAACACCAATGACATTCTGTTAGTCGGCTGGGCAACATCCTAGCAAGCTATAACTGGAAAACGAGGTTGTGAACGGATTTTCTGTTGGTGACCTAACTACCAGTCAGCTTACCTGACTGGGTAAGCTAAGCTGGGTAAGGAAAGCATCTTTGAACGAGTCATCGGCAAACATAGCATACACCACACCACATCCGATAGCGGACACAGGCTGATTGATCTTGCTACGGGGCGAAATCTCCTTCTAGCCAGTACGCGCTTCCCGCACCTCGACATACATACACAAAGGCACTTGGCGGTCTTTTGATGAATCGACTACCAACCAATCCTCCACTATTGTTGATGTTCGAACTTTCCGAGGGGCTAACATCGACTCGGACTACTATCTTGTAGCAGCCAAGATACGCTTACGGATATCACGAACGGAGCGGAGTAGAGTAAAAATACAAAGTTATGACGTCGGAAGGCTACTATCGCCAGAAACCGCTCGTGCTTTTACCGATCGCGTCTCCCTTAAGCTCTCCAATACACCTCAATCCTCCAGGCTATCAATAGAACAGCAGTGGAGCCTTTGCATAACAAGCCCTGAAAAGCTCTGCATCCGAAGCCTTGGGTTTCAAGGCTCCATCATGTAGAAACACCTGGTTCGATGACGAGTGCAGGAGGATTCACACAGCGAAGCAGGATGCATATAAGGCTTCGCTGCATAAAAGAACAAGAGCAGCTCGTAAGCTCTACGAGAAGAAAGACCACAGGAAGCGCGCGATTGAGGATCTGGAAAGGTTATACTGCAGGCGTGACGTTCGAAAGTTTTATCAACAAATAGAGCGAACATGCCAAGGTTATAAAGCCAGAACGGAAGCCTGCAGGAATGAGAACGGACACCTAGTAGTAGAATCGCAGTCGATGCTGAGAATATGGAAAAACCACTTCTGCAGACTGTACAACGGCGATGTTAGTCAGGCAGAATGATCCATTTCTGATCAACGAAGACCGCAGAGAACTCCGTCCCCCTGACCTCGACGAAGTTAAGATTGCCATATCGAAACTCAAGTCGAATAAAGCTGCTGGACGGACTGTCTGCTGAGCTCTTCAAGGCAGCTGCGGATGACCTGGTTAGGAGCATGCACCAGCTCATCAGTAAGATATGGTCAGAGGAAAGCATGCCCAAGGAATGGAGTCTCAGCATCGTATGCCCGATCCACAAGAAAGGAGACGCCTCGGACTGCACCAACTATAGAGGAATAAGTCTCCTTAACATCGCCTACAAAATCTTCTCTGCCGTTTTGTGTGAACGTCTGAAGCCTTTTGTAAATAAGCTGATAGGTCCTTATCAGTGCGGATTCAGGCCAGGGAAGTCCACCATCGACCAAATCTTCACACTACGGCAGATCCAGGAAAAAACCAATGACTTTCAAGTCGACACTCACCACCTATTTATCGACTTCAAAGCCGCATACGACAGCGTAATTAGAGACGAGTTATACAACGCTGTCTACCTTTGCCATACCTGCTAAACTCATCAGACTATGCAGGATGACTTTGGAGAATGCTTGCTGCTCCATCCGAATCGGTGATAGTTTTGATGTCAAAAAAGGATTTAGGCAGGGCGATATGCTGTCGTGTGATTTCTTCAACATCATATTAGAAATGATTGTGCAAAAACCTCTGGCCAA
Source organism: Eumerus sabulonum (assembly GCA_951905685.1). NCBI lineage: Eukaryota > Metazoa > Arthropoda > Insecta > Diptera > Syrphidae > Eumerus > Eumerus sabulonum. The sequence continues at coordinate 18,805,609 of OX645060.1, forward strand.
TACAAGAGGCACAATCTATTTCAAATCCTCGCAACTCGCTTGCATACGCCGACGTTATTGACATAATAGGTAGATCACAGCGAGAAGTCAATGAGGCGTTTGCTAGTATAGAGATGGAGGCGGCGAAAATTGGTTTGGCGGTAAACGAGGGCAAAACTAAATATATGCTGTCATCAAAAAGGACGCTCACCACCGACGTCTTGGCCAGAACGTTTGTATTGGCAGATATAAGTTCGAGGTAGTTAAGGACTTCGTCTATCTTGGCTCCGCAGTGACATGGAACAACGAAATCAGTTCCGAAGTCAAACGCAGAATCACTCTTGCCAATCGCTGTTTCTTTGGGCTCAGGAGGCAACTGAGTAATAGAGCTCTCTCCCGAACAACAAAGTTGACTCTATATAAGACCCTTATCATCCCGGTCCTCTTGTATGGCGCAGAAGCATGGACACTATCAAAAGCGGATGAGGACGCCCTTGGTCGGTTCGAGACAAAGATTTTGCGCGTGATTTTCGGGCCTATAAACGCAGACGGGGGATGGAGGAAAGGGTTCCGTCTACCTTAGCTCACTAGTAACAAGCGACAAACGATATCAGCTTTGAGATTAGATGCAGATTAACTCTCGCCTATCGCTGTTTCTTCGGGCTCAGTAGGCAATTAAGTAGTAGAGCTCTCCAACGGAAAACTAATGTGATCCTCTATAAAACCTTAGTCATTCCGGTCCTCCTCTACGGCGTAGAGGTTTGGACCTTATTAAAAATGAATGCCCTTGGTCGTTTCGAAAGGAATATTGTGCGTACAGTCTTCGGTCTCGTTTGGATTGACGGAGAGTGGAGTAGAAGATTCAGCCAAGACGCCGTCTACGGATCCAACGTCTAAGATGGCTAGACCATGTAGAGCGAATGAACAGCACAGCTCCGGCCCGAAGAGTCTTTAAATCCAAGCCCGAGGGAAGATGTTGCAGAGGAAGCAGGTGGAAAGGGACATCAACCAACTGGGCGTGCAACACTAAAAACAGCTAGCAAAAGGTCGTGCTAGGTAGAAAGGCATGTTGGTTGAGGGCCAGGTTCACTCCGGACTGTAGCGTCACCTAAGTAAGTAAGTCATCTGGACAGCTTTTGATGGATTTTGATAAGAATTGATATGAAAGTGCAGTAGCTCAATCGATATCTGCCTTATTTCAAATTTTCGAAACGGTTATTAGGGAACTTTCTGAAAGCTATTGCAGCTAGGTCATCTCCAAATTGCTCCATTACATGTAGGTGATGAAACTATCGCAGTTCTGTTACTACAGAAACCGGAAATAGTCATTCTCATGAAATATCGTTTGCCTAGAATCCTCTTAAACCTCGCTCTCGTCTGATACTCAATAAATACTACCTTAAAGTCAAGCAAAAGCAATCGAGTCCTCAGGAACGGAAGACGTATGTAGTAAATTCCACCCCTGTTGTGACGTCAAATAAATCACAAAACAACATTTCATACTTCATCTTTCCTTTATTTGTCAACAGTCCTGATATAAATTGGCGTTTCCTTCTCGAAGACAAAAAAAAAAAAAACGTAGAAACCTACATCTATCCTTGTTGACAACACCGTCCCCGTACACAGTTCATATACCTTTTGCATAATGAACGTACGTTCATTCATCAAAAAGGATTTTCTCACTGCACTACAGCGTCCGTGCGGGTTCCGGCCTGTAATGTCATCCGCAGCCCAACAATCTGTCTCGTTTAAGATAGGGTCGAGCGAAAAAGGCCAAAAAAAGGCGAAAGCCTGAGATAAAGGAAAGACACCACAAAAAGCCATTTGAATATCAATCAATCATTAAAAAGTGACTTGTGCCATGCTTGCTCACTTGCCTTAGAGATACGAGCAGGTATACGTCAACTTCCTTGACTTCAATGCGAGAGCAGATACTCGCACACATATTTCGTGATTTTTTTTTATTCATAAGATAAATTTTTCGATTTAATTGCAAATCGATTAAACTGATACGCATTCATCCGCACAGTTGGCCGTCTATCAATCAAAACTCTGATTGAACGACGCCTGGAGGGGAGGTACTCGACTCATGTCACTACAGTTGTGTTGGCCATCAATTAAAAATGCAACAATAAAACTGAAAAGTATATATAAACCATCGATATATCCATGCGATAACTAACTTTTGGCGACATACAGGTCGATACACAGTAAAGGCCATTAGGCTCGAGTTGGCAATGAAACAATTCATGAAAACAACAATATACCAATGGCGATGGCAACTTCCATATTCGGTCGAGGGAATATGATATCACTGGGACGTGTCCTATTAACGCTCGAATGACGCGGGGTGGATGTATCTGAATCTGAATTAACCAGATGTGAATTTGTTATGACGGGAAAACAGGCCAACAAGCCTATTAATAATACCTGTATCGTGCATACAGGGTGTCGCTGAGCATCCATCAATCTCATGTCAGTAGACGTTGTCGATTAGACAAGACAAATGTTTGCGCGGCTATTTATTATGATTCGCTTTTAACCAATTTTGTTTATCTTTCCAATTTCTGTGACATATTTATCAAAAGATTTAAAAAAGTATTGATGACCACACCAGTACATGACGGAATGGATATTAGCTACAGTGGGTGCGAATGGTTGGTAACGAAATTCAAAATACGAGAATAGTAAAAACAGTGAGTGGAAATAAATCACAGGGCAACGATAGTGTGGTGTCAAAAATAGTGCGACCATAAAATAATACTCAAGCCTGCAGTCGCAAGCCCTATTTATAAAGGTGATACAAAAAATTCCTTAAGTGACTATATGCCAATACCGGCGGCTCTAAGATGGAGTCGGGTGTAGGCAGTGGAGTCTTCTCCAAGGAGCTTAACCTCAGCCTGCAATATTCGTGGGTTATGAAAGAATTTCTTGGCCACGTATATCCATCTTTCTCGCCGCAAACCGGCTGTTTTAGCACTTTGTGAAACACAGGTCGATGAAAAGTCTGATCCTTCGGATTTCAGTCTTCCCGGATATAGCTTAGTGCCATTATTCGTTTCTCACCGCGGTCTCGCCATTTATGTCCGTAGTGACATTGCTTACCAGTTACTTCCCCAGTATAGCCAAACATTCACCCCGGAATTTAATTTCATATGGCTTAAATTCATATTCCGTAAGCACTCCATTCACTACTGTTTTCTTTATAGAAGCCCCAATCTAGACAGGAATGCAACATTTGATACATTCGACGCACTGTCTGATTCCATCCAAAGAATTGTTTCCCTGTTCCCTCGCACTGAAATCGTTTTAGCGGGCGATTTTAATGTACACAATTCTCAGTGGCTTCGACATTCTGGACAGACAACACCCGAAGGAAGGAATGTTGAAATTTTCGCTGAGTTAAATCAACTAACTCAACTTGTGAATGAGCCATCACGTATCCCCGATGTTGCTGGTCATACCGCCAACACACTGGACTTGTTTCTTACCTCTCAGCCTGACAAATACACGATCGATGTATTGGAACCCCTAGGCTCGTCTGATCCCTGCATGATATCAGCAAAAATCTTGAACTCCCACCATCCAGTTAAAGAAAAAGCTCCTAAAAGAACACTATGGCCATACGAGAAAGCCAACTGGTGCGGCCTTAACAACTTCTTTCGGATCTTTAACTGGTCGTTGTGCTTCCTCGACAACGACGTGGACGCCGCACCTGATATTATCGTAAACATTATCCGAATCGGCATGGCAAATTTTATTCCCAGCAAGAAAACGCACCAAGCCTAAGGATAATACGTGGTTTGACTCGAGCTGCAAGGAGGCTATTAGGCTCAGGGAGCTAAGCTTTCGGGCCTACAAGGCAAACAGTTCTGAGGAAAACCGAAAAAAGTACTTACGAGCCAGAAATGACTGCAACACCCACATACGACGGGATAAATTCCAATCCAACCAAAAATTAAGGCGTAAAATCCTTCAATGTCCCAAAGGTAGCAAAAGTTTCTTATCGTTTGTAAAAAACGTAAAAAACTCAACTACGTCGTCTATACCGACGCTCATCCACAATGACATTCCAGCTATCACCCCCTTAGACAAAGCTAACCTACTTCCAACCAGTTCTCAGCTGCCAGCTTGTACTTTGTCTCCGCCTGTACTAGAGTGCGTCAATTCCACCATAGGACTAATCCACTTCCGCACTCGTACAGTCGCAAGGGTTCTTAAAGATCTCGACATACACAAATCCGCTGGTCCAGATGGTATTGCCCCAATAATTCTGAAAAGGTGTTCTTCTACGCTTGCAAAACCACTGCGTAAGCTTTTTCACCTTTCCTACACCTCTGGGCTCTTTCCGAGTAGGTGGAAAACAGCATTTGTCCAGCCTATACCCAAAAAAGGCGAATCATCCTCTCCCTCCAACTACCGACCCATTGCACTAATGTCCCTTCTTCCCAAGGTCATGGAAACGCTGATCAACCGTCAGCTTATGAAATATCTTGAATCACGGAAACTCCTCAATGACCGCTAATACGGTTTCCGCAGCAACAGTTCCACTGGTGATTTGATGGCATATCTCGCTGAAAAGTGGAATCACTCGCTTCACCAAGCAGGTGAAAATTGCAAAATTGTTGCACTGGATATTTCGAAAGCATTTGACAGGGTTTGGCACGAAGCCCTTTTGTCGAAAATGCGTGCTTTTGGGATCGATGAGTCTCTTTTTGAATCGTTTAATTCAAGTTGTTTTGGACGGATTCAAGTCTGATACTCACTTTGTAAATGCCGGTGTTCCCCAGGGCTCCGTTTGTCTCCGACACTCTTTCTTATTTTTATAAATGATCTCTTGTCTGTTACTTCTAATCCAATTCACTCCTTCGCTGACGACAGTACCCTCAGCTGCTCATATTCGTTCACTAGTTTACGACCCTGCACTTCGGTTGTAGATAATGAACGGCAGCATATCTTAAGCTCATTCCGATATCGACAGCATCATCCAATGGGGTAAAAACAATGGAGTGGAATTGAATGCATCCAAGACACAATGCTGTCTCTTGTCCTTAAAGCGTATATCTAATCCGCAGCCATTATCCATGAATGGCACTTGCATCTCAGAAACTGAAAAGCTTTCCATCCTGGGTATGAGTGTTGCTCACAATCTTAATTGGAGCGACCATATATTCAGTGTCGCCAAGAATGCTGCGAAATGCCTGGGCTTCTTATACAGATGCAAGAAATATTTCTCACCCTTAGACCTGGCTACAATCTATAATGCGTTCATTCGCCCCAAATTAGAGTTTACACCTACTAGACAGAACACAAAAACGAGCCATGAAACTGATAGGTGACTCCAGCATTACCAAAACATTAGACTCGCTGGAACACCACAGGAATGTTACCTGCCTCTCCCTATTTTATCGTTACTACCACCAAAAATGCTCTGATGAAATAGCCAGTTGCATTCCGCATGGCTCAGGATCAATGTAATATCCGCCAAGGATATTATCATTTGCACGGACAGCCAATCTGCGATAAAGTCCCTGGCGGCGGTAACCCACAAATCAAAGACATCTCTTAACTGTCGCCTATCTCTAGATGAGATGGCTGAGCAGTTCAACATTAAAGTAATGTGGGTTCCCGGGCATAGGGATACTCCAGGAAACTGCGCAGCCGACGAACTCGCAAATTTAGGGTCTAGCACACTCAGCCTACCCTCGGAGACCTAGAAACACCAATAAGTACGGGAAAGCACATGATAAAACTCCAAACCATTGAGGCGACCAACCTCCAATGGAATGAGGCCAATTCTGGCCTAAATTAAACCTAGGACGAACAAGGGACGTAGGTGCAACCAAAAGGGCAACCTTAAGAACTCTGGTGGGTGTCATTACAGTTCACTGCATCATTGGAAAACACACCACTAGACTAGGACTACCCTCCAACGACTTCTGTCGCGGCTGCATGGACGAGGAGGAAGAGGAATCAATACATTACCTCCTCTGCTCATGCCCCTCTTCTGCGAATCGCAGGAAGATCTACCTCGGCGCGCCCATCTATGATAATCTAAGTGAGCTAGCAGACCAAAAAATAGCTCAACTCCATCGCTTCATCAGAAGCACCGGTTGGCTCCGGTTGTAGCGGATATGGGTAACACGATCCATGTGGTATCACAATGGGCCGACTTCGGCCTACGTGTGGCTTATGTGGATCACATAAACCTAACCCTAACCTATATGCCAATATCAATTTTGCCAGCTATTGAAAAGTGTATGGAAGAAGTAGTTGCAAGGCGACACTATCAACATAAGCTTGAACAAAAGCCATCATGTACTTGTTTGGTTCGTGGATTTTAATAAATCCTTTGATACGCCGCGAAAAACGAATAACAGCTTAGGTAAGACGGGACATCAGAGGTATTCTAGGTGACTGGCTGCAAGTACCTTAGTAAAAGACCTTTCAGAGTGACGGCAGGAGCAAAACCCTAGTTCATTTTGGAGTACCACACGAATGGAGACTAGGACCTGAACTTTTCACCGGTTTTACAAGCGAGCTTCGTGTTTTCAAAAACAGCATTCCTTTTGCATTCGCAGAGGACACATGATTAGTCGTTCAACACAATTGTCTGAATACAGCTACTACTTGATAAAGCTGTTGAATGGCGCCACGACAACAGAATTGTATTAAGTCTCCCCAAAACAAAAATTATGCATATTCGCCGACCACATCACAAGCTATGTCAACTGGGAATTAGTGTCGCAGCGGTATTTGCCAAAATACGCTTTTGAACCAGAACATAGAAATAGTCCAAAGCTACAAGTACCTCGGGGTCGCCATTGACATCTATTTTATTTGAGACAAGCGCATAGACAAATTTCGCTCCAACCTCTAAAAGACGCTGTTCGCTCTACATTATCTTGAACAGCTTCTCCACACTTCAACTACAGAAACAAGTGCATGTACTACTCTTTAGTGGAATCTATATTGTCAAAAAAGGAAGGTGGTATTTGGATTTAAACTGTACAGCCCGTAAAGTTCCTCGTTGTATCTTTTCCTCAACTCTCCCTTTATACAAACGGGATCATAGATTAAGAGCAGAATTTTCCTCTTGAGACGACCAAGGGTTTGCTTATCCGCTTTCGTTAAGCTCCAGGCTTCTGCGCCATAGAGGAGGACCGGGAAGGCTGAGGATTTGTATAGCGCAACATTAGTCTTTCGAAAGAGGGCGTCGATTGCCTTTCAATTGCCTCTTGAGCCCAAAGAAGCAGCGGTTGGCAAAAGTAATTCTGCGTTTGATCTCAGCGCTGGTGTTGTTGTCCCTGGTCACTGGTGAGCCAAGGTAGATGAAGTCCTTGTCTTAGTGTAAATATTTGGTCTATTGTGTGTTTACCTTGCCTGGAACCACACTGATAAGAATGTATCAGATTATTCACAAAGGATTTCAGGCGTTCACACAATACGGCAACAAGATCTTATATGCAATTTCAAAGAACTTATTCCCCTATAGTTGGCGTACTTATGGGGGTCTCCCTTCTTGTGGATTGGGCAAACGATGCTGAGATTCCATTCGGCGGGCATGCTTTCCTCCGAGCATATTTTACAGATGAGGTGGTGCATGCGCCCTATCAACTTATCTCTAGCCGCTTTAAGGAGCTCAGCACACAGGCCGTCCCCTCCAGTGGCTTTATTAGTGTTGAGCTTCGAAATGACCAGCATAATTTTATCTACAACGGGTGGACTGAATTTTCTTGCATCTTCGTCCGTTGCGAGTGGGTCATTCTGCCTGACAGCGGTAGCTTCTCTCCATCTCGATCAATTCATACTCTCTTTTTCTTCCTTAAAAGTCTATGTTCCTCCCTCCTTTTCTGCCCGTAATGTTCACGAGCAGCTCCCGTCCGTCTATGTAGCATGGCCTACAAGCCCAAGGTTTGCTTTTCTACATGGGCTCGCCCGCATTGCTCATCAAATCAGGGGTATCTAGATGGCGATGGCTTGAAACCCAACACATCAGAGGCAGCGTTGCTCCCCCTGTTGTTCTGCGGATTGTGCCGGTGTCATCGGAATTTACGAGAGGAACACACCTCTCTCCTTTTCTAATCATAGTGTTCCCGACTGGGTCTCGTCCGTTTATCTAGCATGGCATTGCTCACCAAACCAGGGGTTTCCAGCTGGCTGTGGCATCGTCTCTGATGGCGTGCTGGCAATGCTCCCATTGTTGTACTGTAGATTGTGCCGGTGTCATCGGAATTTGCGGGAGGTTGAGGGAAACTCGATCGGCAAAAATCCTAGCGGTCCCCTGCGTTTACAGCTTTTCGACGTCAAACTTTTCTTATTCAGCTCGACCACGTGGCATTCTTGTCATCTTCATTCGTACCTTGACTACAGCAGGGTAGTGATCCGAGTCGGTGTTTGCCCCTTGGAAGGTTCTCACATCTAGTATGCTGGAGGAGTGTCTGGCGTCGATCCCAACGTTATCGATCTGGTTGATGATCGACTGATCAGGTGATCGCCAGGTTCCTTTGTGAATGTTGAGACCCGGACCACACTTTACGAAACCAGGATACTACCTCTTTACAAAACTCGGTCCGTACTGAGAAGAACAATGCACAATCCATTTGTAAGGATGGAAAGTGAAGCATTCAATCAAGAACTGCTTGGGCATTGGCTTAGTCAAATATGTACGTATTTGCGTATGTAAGACCTTAAGTGACTGAGCGATGCAAAACCAAGGGACGCTACGCCTTCGATCCGATGAGTTAGGATTTCATCTCGGATGATGACGAAGTAGTGTAAACTGCACCTAAGAAGTCGCCAACTACCTACCCGATCTTATACTTTCCTTACTATAAAAAGTCATAAACACGAGCTTCATCCCTTCAATTTCCCCCTCAGAGAACAGTCTGAGCATCAACTATGTACTTATTTCCCAAAATAGTTAGCTTTCTATGAAGTAGTGACTCCTTTTAACCTTGCTCATAATCCTAGCCGTAGCCCATGCCATTCTTCGTTCCGAGAAAGCAAACTTTTTCATCTCTATACCAAGGCAGTTGAAGTGCAATTGAAAACGTACTATATGTACATTCGTCAACTTAGAATGTAGCACTCTGAGACCAATCCCAAGCGCTACAAAGAATGGACATCCAAGTCCATTATTTCTATGACCACTAAAACAACAACCCATTCACGACGGCTCACTTAAGCCAGTCCTCGCCAGTCCCATTCTCAGAAACAACACGCATCTTGGAAAAAACAACATAATCCAAACTGCGCCACACCACTCACCACTCACCCGGCACATTATATTCTACAATAAGTGGGTCTCAAGATTCGGAAGTCGCATACCTGCACGTCCGACTCTAACACTCAGTCGGACTCCTGAATAACAATTCCTAATTCACTAATTCATTCGCCCATGCACGTAGTACCCATTCCCATACCACACGCAGCACTGCCATTTCAGAAATTAAATTTTTAATTTATGACAAAGCAGTAGCCAAACGGTTTCATGTAGCTGCACTACTGTTCTGCTATACGGACGAGCACTTTACACAGCTCATCGGTGACAAGGAGGAGTTTTTCCTTCATGACATGAGTTCAGTGTCATTATGATGGTTGCCTGTGTTCCCGCCCGACTATACGTACGCACTTAACCTTGAACCGATTCCGTTGTCGCATCCGCCCGCTTGAGCACACCAGGGATGCGAGTACATGCGAGCACTTTCACTACTTGGAGGATGCGAGCGCAAACGGACGAGCAAACGTGATTGAGTTTTAAATTGAAGTCGATATGAATCCCAATCACGGGAATCTCTTGTTTTGTACTTGGTCTCGCGTGAGAGGGATACGTTTAAGTTGTGGCTGCATACGACTTCCTGGCAGCTGGTATCAGGACTATTGACCGAGCTGGCGCCGATTGTCACAGGCGATAAAGAACAAGGTCAGTGTAACTTGTTCCGCTTTTTTTTTTTATTTTTATTTACTCGATATAGGCAGAGGAAAAGAAGGCCAGTTGGTGACGAAAGAATTGCGGAGTGTCTTGTCTTACTAGTTACAGTGTGGACCGGCGAATGACCGGGGCACTCGTGACCATTTGTTGTTAAATGTCAGCTAAAAACATGCTTTCTTTGACTTACATGCATACTTATGTAAGTATTATGTATATCGGCATGCATCCATTGGAAATGTCAATTTGGCACCGATACTGCGAGGAAGGATGGGCGGACTTTGAGGAAGTTGTCGAAAAGTTTGAGGACAACTTAGACACGACAAATTGTGAGGAAAATGAGGTCGATGCAGTTGTTGACGTCCCGGTGGATATGATTTTTTTGGCATCGGACGATTTTAAAAAATGTGTTCAATAAATATCACAACAATAAGTGAATGAACAACACACCTGTGGAATGTTTCAATTTTAAAAACATTTTAATGCAACCGGCTAGTTTCCTGAACGCTGTGACTGACTGGTTGCCTGAACGAGTATTGTGTGTTTGGCATTTCTAATTGAAATAGAGCAGTAGTGGAACAATCAAGTCGATGCGAAACGCACGTATTTTACTTATTATAAAAAAATTGGCGATTTGTTTGCTGCGTGTTAAGGACAATTAAAATTAATTTAAAGTAGCACACCCATTGCGGTTATTGGCAGGAGGGACGTAGGTACAACTGAAAAATCCGTAGGTCCGAAGCTTCAGAACGAGTTGCCTGCGATAATTTTAAAATGGCGTACTCATCGAATGGCGTACGAATGCCTACGTCGAACACAAATGCCAATAATATGTGGCTGCATTGCCGCTCAGCCATTCAGGAAGTAGCCGAAACCACCTTAGGATACCTACCACCCCCGACAAGAAGCCCGTGGTATGATGGCGAGTGTGAGCAGAAAAAGGCAGTAACCGACGAAGCGTATCAAAAGGCGCTGCAGAGAAAAATCTTGGCTTCGCGTGAACAGTACCGAACCAGAAGAAGGGAGGAGAAAAAACTACTGCGACAAAAGAAAAGAATCTTCGCAGCCTCTCAGCTTAGGGATATCGAGCAGTCTAGGGTTAAGCATAAAACACGAGCCTTTAACAATAAAGCCAACGACCTTGCAGGAGGCTTCAAAAAGGGTCCCCAGGCTCTTCGAAACTGCGAGGGTAATCTTGTCACAAACCCGCAGGGAATAGTGGATGTCCTTAAGCAGCATTTCTAGCAGCTGCTTAATGGGCATGATCAAGAGAGAGTGGTAGGGACCGAGGAAATCCCAACTCCAGCCGCTGAAGTAGTCCTCCCACCCAGCATCGAAGAAGTCGGCACAGATATTCAGAAGCTGAAGAACAACAAGGCCGCAGGCTCAGATGGCTTGCCATCAGAGCTCTTCAAGGCTGGCGGCGATGTTCTGGTAGGGAGCATGCACCAGATCATCTGCAGAATTTGGGAAGATGAAAGCATGCCCGACGACTGGAATACCAGCTCTATATGCCCCATCCACAAAAAAGGCGATCCTACCTCTTGCGAGAACTATAGAGGTATATCCCTGCTCAATGTCGCATACAAGATCCTGTCCAGCGTATTGTGTGAACGTCCAAAACCATTTTGCACCGCACTAATCGGCAGCTACCAGTGCGGCTTCCGGCCCGGCAAATCAACTATAGACCAAATTTTCACACTTCGACAAATCCTGGAAAAGATCAACGAGTTTCGAATCGATACACACCATCTTTTCATCGATTTCAAAGCCGCATATGACAGCATTCATCGTGAAGAACTGTTTGGGGCGATGGCCGAATTCGGGATCCCGGTAAAACTGATCCAGTTGTGTCGCGCCACGCTAAAAAAAACACGCGATGCACCGTGCAACTCGGTTCTAGGACCTCGGAACCATTCAAAACATGCACCGGATTTCGGCAAGGAGTTGCGCTGTCATGTGACTTCTTCAACCTGGTGCTGGAGCAGATAGTGCGACGGGCAGGCGTCAAAAGGGAAGGCACTATCTTTTACAAGTCCATCCAGCTGCTAGGATACGCGGATGATATCGACATCATCGCGTGTTCTCGCCGTGGCATTGTGGAAGCATTCACGGCGATTGAGGAACAGGCGAAACGAGTTGGTCTTAGGATCAATGACGACAAAACTAAATACATGCTGTCAAGCAAAAACCAATCCGTCGCTCACCACCTGGGACAAAATATAACAATTGACAGCTACAATTTCGAGGTAGTCAAGGAGTTTGTCTACCTCGGGGCAAACGTAAATTCCACAAATGACACCACAGTGGAGATCCGGCATAGAATCGCCCTTGGCAACCGTTGCTACTTCGGCTTGTCCAAACAACTGGGGTCAAAACTCCTCACTCGAAAGACCCAAGTCATGCTTTACAAAACGCTCATTCTGCCAGTCTTGCTGTACGGAGCCGAAAGCTGGACGATAAGCAGGACAGCGGAGCTGATTTTGGGTTCTTTCGAAAGAAAAATTCTGCGCCGGATATTTGGTCCTGTCTGTGAGGAAGGTGAATGGAGAAGAAGACACAACCGCGAACTCTACGAGCTGTACCAAGATGTGGATGTAGTCCCGAAGGCAAGGATCCGTCGACTACACTGGCTCGGCCACATCGAGCGCATGGACATCAACGCTCCAGCCAAGAGGGTCTTCGACTCCGAGCCTCCTGGTTCGAGAAGAAGAGGAAGACCGAACCTCCGGTATAAAGACCAAGTAATCGCGGATGTAAGGCATCTTGGTCTTGACAACTGGAAGCAGCGTGCCCGGGACCGTCAAGGATGTAAGGCAGCTATAGCTCAGGCTCAGATCCTCCATGGATCGCTGGCCTTATAAATGAAAATAAATAAAAATGTACTCATCGAATTGGCTTCATCGCAGATATTGAAAAATGCCATAGACAAATACTTGTGCAGCGAGAGGATGCTGACATGCAGCGTATTATACGGAAGGACAAGGATGGTTATACAGCTGTATATCGATTACTAATGGTCACTTATGGCTTAAACTGCTCTCCCTACCTGACGATGATGAAAGTGCGGATTTTCCGCAAGCGGCTAAGGGTATCCAGGAAGCAGTCTACATGGACGATTGTCCTCATGGAACTTATTCGGTGGAGGCTGCTCAACAACCACAGACGGAATTTCCGCAGTTGTTACAACGAGGAGGTTTCGTGTTGCGAAAGTGGAACTCAAATTCTACCGAGTTTCTGCAAGGAATCCGCATGAACGGTCAGTTGAGCGACGCTTGTTATGAGCTTGACGGGAACCGGGAAACAAAGGCGCTTGGGGTCTACTGGTTTTGTCAGACCGACTGTATTGGCTATAAGGTGAACATAACAGAAGTATCCGCGGCAATCACAAAACGCCAAACAACTAGGTATCTGTTTTGGCCAAAAATTTATGATCCAACATGTCTCCTGGCCCCAGTCGTGATTACGGACAAAATCTGGTATCTCCTGGGTTGAGCCGCTTCCTGAAACCCCATCAGCAGAATCGGAGTAGGTTCCGAAAGAACCTTCCTTTGATAGAAGATATCAAGGTTTCCAGGTGGATTCACTCATCGCCAGAAGCCAGCAGCTACCAACTACATGTTTTTTTCGGAAACATCTGCCTATGCCGCTGTTGCCTACCTGCGAGTCAAAACATGTGATGGTGAATATAAGGTGTCGATACTCATGGCCAAAACTAAAGTAGCACCGCTAAAGGAAGTCACTGTTCCATGTTTAGAACTCAACGGAACACTTCTTGCATCACAGGTAACCGCCAAGGTTCTGGACACCTTGCAATTGCCGTCTATAAGCAATTACTGCTGATCGGACTCGAGAACAACTTTAAGCTGGATTCGATCAAACCCTGGGAAGCATAAACTGTACGTGGCCAACTGAATCGCTAAGATCCAAGAACTGAAATCAATTGACTGCTGGAGGTATGTGCCAACAAAAAGCAACCCAGCTGACGTAGCCTCTCGTGGCATATACCCTTCCCAACTAGGGGAGCTTGACATCTGGTGGTCTGGTCCAACATGGCTACAGAAGATATGGTCAGAGGAATGCATGCCCGAGGAATGGAGTCTTAGCATCGTATGCCCGATCCACAAGAAAGGAGGCCCCTCTGATTGCGCCAACTACAGAGGAATAAGTCTCCTTAACATCGCCTACAAAGTCTTCTCTGCTGTTTTGTGTGAAGCCTGAAGCCCTTTTGTGAATAAGCTGATAGGTCCTTATCAGTGCGGAAGGGAAGTCCACCATCGACCAAATCTTCACACTACGGCAGATCCTGGAAAAAACCAATGAATTTCAAGTCGACAAATCTATTTGTCGACTTAAAAGCCGCATACGACAGCGTAATTAGAGACGAGTTATACAACGCTGTCTACCTTTGCAAAGGATGACTTTGGAGAATGCTCGCTGCTCCATCCGAATCGGTGAATACCTTACCGATAGTTTTGATGTCAAAAAAGGATTTAGGCAGGGCGATATGCTGTCGTGTGATTTCTTCAACATCATATTAGAAATGATTGTGCAAAAACCTCTGGCCAATACAAGAGGCACGATATTGAGATAATAGGTAGATCACAGCGAGATGTCAATGAGGCGTTTGCGAGTATTGAGTTCGAAAGTTGGTCTGGCGGTAAACGAGGGCATAACTAAATCTATGCTGTCACCAAATAAGGACGCTCACCGTCGACGTCTTGGCCAGAACGTTTGTATTGGCAGATATGAGTTCGAGGTAGTTAAGGACTTCGTCTACCTTGGCTCCGCAGGGACCTGGAACAACGACATCAGTTCCGAAATCATACGCAGAATCACTCTTGCCAATCGCTGTTTCTTTGGGCTCAGGAGGCAACTGAGTAATAGAGCCCTCTCCCGAACGACAAAGTTGACTCTATATAAGACCTCTATCATCCCGGTCCTGTTGTACGGCGCAGAAGCATGGACACTATCAAAAGCGGATGAGAAGGCCCTTGGTCGGTTTGAGAGAAAGATTTTGCACGTGATTTTTGGGCCTATAAAAGCAGACGGGGGATGGAGGAGAAGATTCAACCACGAACTGTACGAGCTGTACAGCGACATGAGCCTAGTCCGGCGTCTACGGATTCAACGCCTAAGATGGCTGGGCCATGTAGAGCGAATGGACACCACAGCTCCAGCCCGGAGAGTCTTTGAATCCAACCCCGAGGGACGAAGAAGCAGAGGACGGCCGCACTTAAGATAGTGCACACAGGTGGAAGGGGACCTCAGCCAACTGGGTGTGCGGAGGGGCATGTTGGTTGAGGCCCAGGTTCACCCCTAACTGTAGCGCCCGTTAAGAAGAAGAAGAAGAAGAAGATTCAGGGATAAGAGTCAATCGTGAGCGATTTTTATACGCAATAGAAATGCTACTTCAGTGCTTTGATCACAAAATACTTCCAAACCCTGCAATCCACATGAATGCAGCGGAAGAAGGTTGCACGTGGAAGGTTGTCTTTTAAGACCGCAGTGGATACTGGCTTATCGGACTAGACGAGTGACGACGCATCCCCATAAAAAAATAGTCCGAAGGGCCTCATATCGCACTATCTAACTAGCCCAAGTATTACGGCCTTAATTGATAATAAAATTCAATAATTTGTAGACGCTGTTGGTGCAAGTTTCCCCATTATAAATGGCAGTACGAAGTGAGGGTGTTTGACTTTAACTATCACAAATCGTAAGCGAGCTGTCAAAAAGTGAACACTAAAAACCAAACAGCAAAAAAGCGCCCATCACATTCCTAAATGGGTGTTTCCCTTACCTAATATCAAACATTTCAAACTACAACGTAGTTTTAAATTAAAATCCAAAAAAAGGCTTAAAAAAAAGATCATTCCACACCCGGCCTCCAAATGAAATGCACATCCGCACCTGCTCGACATGATCCGTGATGCATCTCTCTGCCACCTACTCTCAACTCATCATCAATAATAAAACGCTTTTCATCTGCAATCTTAATTCTTCCATTAATTTCGCGGGGCTGCTCATCACACTCTACATCTCCTCATCTCGTTACCCATCCGTATTCAGTATGCAGTATTCAGTCACCTGTCCCTCGACTGTTCCTTTACCTCGCCACCGTGTAAAAAAGACGTCAAGGCAACGTATCATAGGCAACCTCCGCGATTGTCTCGACACGCAGTCAATTTTTCATACAAACGTCATGCAATTGCTCTTGGCGCTAAAGCTAATAAGTCACGACGTGTGCTGCGCGGGTCCTCGGGGCCATGTTATTGCATTGTATGGTGTCCGAGAGATGAATTTATTCGTGAATGGCACCAAGGTTCAGAAAGTATTTGGCAAAGACCTCTAGAAATATAGCGGTCAATCAATGCGAAATGCATGAAATGAAAACAAAAGACCCACATGCAGTGTTAAGGACAAGGTCGGTCGTTGCTGTGCGTGCTGTTTACCATGGTATCAGTGGTACTCCATTCTGGCAATAGCAGCGTATCTTTTTCCCACGAAATTTAATTACAAACAATAAGGGATAATTGAAGGGTACACTGCAGGACGGTATCAATAACCCTCTCAGCGATGCGCAAGGCTGTCATCAGCGTGCGAGGAACGCTTCATTTTATGAGTTTTTGTGCGGATTGCAAATTATATGTAGAGAGTTGGCATGGAACAGCTCGTTAGGGCGGAGTACGGCAGTAGTTAAGGCAATAACTCAATTGGAAGGTTCGGCTAAACTGGTAAGGCTGTGTTCTGTGTGTTTAAAAAATAAATGCTCCTATTTGGGGCTAAATGTAATGACTTGAGACCACTTAAGGATACGTAGGTCGTGAAAATAAACAAAACGAATTTGTAGTGATTAAGGTTAAATGATTTCTTGTCTTTCATCAACGAGCAAATTCAACTGTTCCATCGCATGTAGAGGAAGAATGGCGAGTATTTTCAACAGCTGTCATCGCCTCTGCACTTGATATTTGTGGAGAGAAGCGGCTTGGTGTGGCGGCTGGTGTTGAGAAAAGAACTGCGTGGTTTAAAACACCCGGAGTTCAAGAAGCCATTAGAGAGAAGAAGAAGGCCTACAGAGACTGGATTCTCTTGGGGGACTCTGCTTCTCGTGACCGATACAGTGTGGCGCGAAGAACTAGCAAATTTGCAGTGCGAGGAGCGAAAGAGCAGTCCTGGAAGTAGTTCGGCGAGAAGTTGGAAAGCGACCATAGATCTGCGAAAAAGGTGTTCTGGCAAACCATTCGCCGGCTCAGAGGAAGGAAATTCAACATCATCGAAGGAGTTAAATCCAAAGGTGGTGTGTTGCTTTCCAATGAGATAGACATCTTACGCAGATGGTGCGAGCACTTTTCGGAGCTGCTCAATCCCGAACAGGGCACTGAGGGGACAGACCTATAGTCCTGCGTGTGGCGGAGAATAGTCCAACGGTGGAGGAAGTCATTTTAGCGATTGAATCGCTAAAAG
This sequence comes from Eumerus sabulonum, assembly GCA_951905685.1. NCBI lineage: Eukaryota > Metazoa > Arthropoda > Insecta > Diptera > Syrphidae > Eumerus > Eumerus sabulonum. Next base: position 18,822,986 of record OX645060.1, read on the forward strand.
TTGGCAAATCCGCCGGTGTGGATAAAGTTCGGCCAGAAATGCTTAAGGCAATGGTTAAAGAGGGAGTATTATGGCTCTCTCGTGTCATTAAGGTGGCCTGGGAATGCGGTGAGACACCTAGCGATTGGCAAACTGGGGTGATTATTCCTCATTTCAAAAAGGGGGATAAAAAGGAGTGCTCTAACTATAGGGGCATATCTCTTTTAAGTGTCCCCGGTAAAGTCTACGCTAAGGTATGGGAGTCGCGTTCTAGAGCTATGGTCGAATCCAGGATGGAGGATGAATAGTGCGGGTTTCGTCACGGCAGAAGTACAACCGACCAGCTTTACACTCTAAGAATGGTACTCGAGAAGGCTTGGAAGTACGCCAAACCAATCTACAGCTGCTTTGTAGATTTGTGACCGAGTTCCTCGAGGTAAACTCTAGAGTGTGCTGCAGGAATATGGGATTGATGGTCCTCTGTTGAGGGCCATTTAGTCTCTATACACAAACTGTAGCAGCTGCGTTCGGGTTAACGGTAGTAAATCAACACCTTTCACCGTGGGCGTTGGACTTCGCCAAGGGTGCGTCTTGTCACCTTTCCTTTTCATTATATATATGGACTGGATGTTGCAGCGCAGTCGAGGCGAGGAGTGTTTTACATAGGGAGAGTGGACGATAAGTCATCTTCTTTTTGCACATGACTTAGTTGTCCTCACATCCTCCCAGATGGAACTTCAGCGCGCTCTAGATGGGTTCGTGGCCGTATGTGCTGATGCTGGAATGAGGGTTAACGTGGACAAATCCGGGGTTACGGTTATTTCCAGAACACCTGTCCAATGCACTCTACATGTTAGTGGAGTCCCATTGAAGCAGGTGGAGAAGTTTAAGTATCTCGGGGTCTTCTTCACGAGTGATGGGAGGAGTAATACTGAGCCCTCCTGCAGGATTGGCCAAGCTAGGTCAATTTTGAAACAGTTTGGAAGATCTGTATTCAGGAAGACCGAGCTTGGTGTCAAAGCCAAGTTAGCGGTTTTTAACTCAGTATTTGTTTCAATTCTCACCTATGGTCATGAAATTTGGGTATTGACCGAAAGAATAAGATCGCGAATACAAGCTGCCGAAATGAGATTTTTTCGCCGGGATAGGGTGAGAAACATGGCAGTGCGCGGGGAGCTCAACGTTGAGCAGCTGCTTCTCCGAACGGAAAGGGCTATGCTTCGATGGTTTGGTCACGTGAGACGAATGTCGCCATCATCACGACTTCCGACTTCAGGCAGGCGACCGCTTGACAGACCCAGGACGAGGTGGTTGGACCAAGTCCAAAAACTCGCTTGGGTGCGCTTGGGCATAGCTCCTGATTCAACCACCCTCTCAAGAGTCGAATCGATTTCATCCAGGAAAGTCGCATACTCAGACTCTAGATTCGGTGCATACACCTGCACCGAAGCCAAAGTTGATCTTTCAAACCTGAATTTTAAAATCGCGACTCTCACTCCTAATGGTATCTACTCCAATACCCTGTCTGCCAGCCTGGGACTTATGAGTATCCCCACTCTCGCCTGTGCAGACATTTGAGGTGCAACTCCCGGCAGGAAGAGTTTCCACCCGTCCGAAAGTCCACAGTTTTATATCCTCTTTGCTTTGTCGAAGAGATACTTACGATATCTAACCGATACCTGGCAGCTTCCTCAACCAGCTCGTGATACTTTCCTGTGAGCGATGAGACGTTCCACGTGCCCATCCTAAGTCGATGCCGTTGTCTGTTGCCCTTTACTCCCCGCACGCACTGGTTAGTGCATGGCGTGATGACCCCCCCACGTCCGTAATGGCTCACGAGGCCACTGCCGGGTTGCTCGTGACTTCTTCGGGCCACCATTTAGGCCTGACTCCGAGTGGGGACCTGGCACACCAGGGTAGGCAATTTCCGAGGCTGCTCTTCTTTTCATCATCATGGGGGTTTGCGCTTCGTTAGCCAGGTTTGGTCCGTACGAAAATTAGTTCGCACACCCCAAACCTGTTGCCCGCCTCCCACCACGAGGAGGTCAGCTGCCGGGGGGCAGCCCTCAGCCATTGAAAGAAAATTGCGTTTGACAATTTGCAACATTTGAGTTGACTGTTAAGAGCTCAGACTTGTATGTATGTATGTATGTATGATGGCGTTACAGCCCATGAAGGACCAGAGCAGAGCTTCTCTCAATCACCCATGTTGTGTGTGATTTATTTTCCTTACAGGTGAAAAGGACCCACAGTTTAATGCCGATTCTGAACGGCGTGGGTCGAGAAGCTTTTTTCGTGTCAAGCATACTACGGGGTGTTTAGCCAATACCCCGTCGAGGAGGGACGCCGCGAAATAAATATTCGATGGCGTTGGTGTTATCGGGATCTGAACTCGCTCATCGTGCGTCAGGGTCCAACACACTAGCCACTGCGTCACAGCGCCCCATCTTGTAGTACTGCAAGTTCGAAAGTGATAGCTTAAAATGTGTTCCTTTTTATGGCATATTTCCTTATGGCCTTATTCCCAAAAGCTCTGGGAAAAAGTGTCCCTTACAAGAACCGTGTCGTTTAGATACATAAATCCTTTCGAAAAAGCGTTCTGAGTAAAGGAGGCTCAAGGAGGAGCATACAAAGTGACTGAAAAAAGAATGTTCCGAGATACCTATACTCTAGTAACTTAAATACTAAAAAAACTTTCTTGACGTATTCTTTAACTAAATCCTCCCACCGACCGCGATTACTAATTCAAGCTTTCCCAAATCACACCACTCGCGACTGGAGGCATGTCTACTGAAGAACCTTACATCCCAACCGAATCTACAATCACTAAGCAAGCATTCCATCCTCAATCGGAGCAGAACGAAAGAAAATCAAAAAACAAAACGAAAAGGAATAAGGCCACTTGAACAACCCAAAAGAAAAGTACAGACATTCCCTTCGAATACTTCTCGGCATTGTGCTCCCGATATATGTATGCACCTTTTCCCGAAATCCATTAGGATCCGACGATAGGAAAACAGCCCACACCCGAACAGAGCACAGTCTTCTAACTACGAGTATAGGAGCAAAACGGGTGTGTCACGTGCCTATTAGCTCCCTACACATGGTGGGCGGTGGAGAACGGGTAAAATCTACTTCTGAGTAGGCGTCCCGAAATTCCAACTACGCAAGAGACCAAACGGTAATACCTCCGAGAACTGAATACCGAAATCCGAGAACCGAAAATCAGGAGGACAGTGTAGAACAACAATTCATCTGTTCACCTATCCATCTGCTATTCGTCGATACATCCGTCCGTTGCTATTGGTAGGTAGCCAGGCACACAGCTTAAATCATCTGTCTCTTGCCATGACCAACGCCAGCAAACCAAATCAATGCCTATCACTGTGAATTGCTGGAATTGTTTGGCTGTTGTCCAAAAAGCAACCATCCACTCGTCAGGAGCATAGACAATGGAACAGGACGACGCAAGAGCATGAGGCTGGAGGCTTGTTATCATGAGCACCACCGTTTGCTCGACGAACTAATGCCTTTGTGTGTGCGCAACCTGAACGCAGGGAACGGCAGAGAAGCTTGACATTTGTCGCATCCCACATACTCGTATAGTCGCGTAAATTGACAGATTCTTTTCTCGTTGCTGTTGCCCTTCGACTAGTGGCTTTGAACTTGATTGCCGACGGGCATGTTCGATGTTCAGCATGTGCTGGTGGGTAGTACCAGGTGTGAGCCGTGAGCTGATGGGAACGGGATAATTGCTAGCCATAAAGGAAAAAGTCTCAGGTGTGGCTGTTGCTGGTTGCTACAAGGATAATGGCTTTTAATTCAGGCCTTTAATATTGATTATATAAGCCTGACACGCGTGTGTATTTTATTATTCTTGTTGTTCTGGGTTGGAGACCGTTGGGGCTTGGTTCAGGGACGGTGAAGGTTTAATTTGCTCCGAGGTTGATTGGAATGTATGAGACTAGCGGTCGTTAATGGAGCGAGTTGGATATTAATTACGAGTTTGATTAGAAATGATGGCATTGCTTTAGGAAAAAGGAAGCTTTTAGCCTCATTTAGAACCTTGGCTATTGGAATATAGACTCGGATACTATAGATAGTGTTTCTATAGCGATAGAACATATAGTTTAAGATCTAGTTTTCGCGGTACGGTACAATACTATCAAAGGACCGAAGGAAGGGTGTGATGGGCTCCAGACAAAGACTTCTGATTGGGTCCTTAGAACAAGATATATTGTCATTCTTGCCTATAGGTTTACAATCCAAGAGTGCATCGCCTTTTCTTGCATTAAACTCATAGATCCTGCAGCACTATTTGGGGCAATAGTACATGCAACACGACCATCTGATTTCCGACATCAACTTTGTTGGCTTTCTGCCAATTTTTCCTACTATGGAACGAATGGGGGTTATTGACTGAAGACTAAGAGATATGTGAAGTCGATTACTCACTCTAGAACGTGTCTCCACGAAAATAGATAAAATTACTTTTTAAAATATTCTTAAGGGAAAGGAGTCCTAGGAAGATGAATCCCTTAAATTGTGGCGGATAACTGCAGTTCGCTGTGAATTGGACGTATTAGCTTACGATACAGAATCCGTTGAGAAGTGTGAAAAAACGCTTAGTCACTATTAGAACTACGGAATCGTTGGGGAAAACTCTTCCAAGTCGATGAGAGCTAATGCGAGAGATCTTCTAAGGCCTAATTCGTCGAGTTGCCCATGAAGACCTTCACTAGAAATCTTACGTCATGCGTGGAGGGCAATTTATGTACGTCGGTACAAACTCAGGAACAGATAACTATTCGTGCCAAAAATCTTTTTAACGAGCTTATGCACCCTGAAGCTTCGTAAATCTTGTGATTACTTTGACGAAAGGAATGTTGATAAAGGCCATTGACTATGTTCAGATCCTGCAGAGGTTTCTGATGTTACTTACTTACTTAGGTGGCGCTACAGTCCGTGGTGAACCTGGGCCTCAACCAACAAGCGTCTCCAGCTGGCACGGTCTTTGGCCAGCTGTTTCCATCACCGTCCAGCACCGTGCGACCGTCCTCTGCCGCGCCTTCCATCCGGGATTGATTCGAAGACTCTTTGAGTCGGAGCTGTATTTTCCATGCGCTCTACATGGCCTAGCCTCCTTACACGCTGTATCCGCATACGTCGTACCAGGCCGATGTCGCTGTACAACCCGTACAGTTCTTCGTTATATCTTCTCCTCCAAACACCGTTTGAACAAACGGGACCGTAGATAGTGCGCAGAATTTTTCTCTCGAAACGACCAAGGGCATCTTCATCCGCTTTTGTTAATGTCCAAGCCTCTGCGCCATAAAGGAGGACTGGGATGGTCTTATATGGTGTCACATTGGTTTTCCGAGAGAGGGCGGTCGGCAAGAGTGATTCTGCGTTTTATCTCAGCGCTGGTGTTGTTGACGCCTGTCATCAGTGAGCCAAGGTAGACGAATTCCTTGACCACTTCAAAGTTATATCCGCCCATGCTGACGTTCTGGCCAATACGTCGGTTTTACCCTCATTAACCTTGAGACCCATCTTAGCCGCTTCTACCTCAATGCATACAAAGGCCTCATTGACGTCTCGATGTGTCCGTCCAATCACGTCAATGTCGTCGGCGTACGCAAGCAATTGCGTAGACTTGAAATAAATCGCACCTCTTGTGTTGGCCAGTGACTCTTGCACAGTCTTTTCAAGCACGATGTTGAGGTTGCATGACAGCGCGTCACCTTGCCTAAATCCTTTTTTAACATCAAAGGTCTCGGTTTGCTCATTACCGACCTTAATGGAGCAGCGAGAATTCTCCATTGTCATCCTGCACAGTCGGACGAGTTTGGCAGGGATGTTAAAACTAGACATGGCTTTGAATAGCTCATCTCTATACACGCTGTCATATGCAGCCTTGAAATCGACGAAGAGGTGGTGAGTGTCGATTTGGTATTCCTGGGTCTTCTCCAAGATCTGCCGTAGCGTAAATATTTGGTTTATTGTGGATTTACCTGGCCTGAAACCACGCTGATAAAAGCCGATCAGGTTATCCAGAAACGGTTTCAGGCGTTCACACAATACGGCAGAGAAGATCTTATATGCGATGTTGAGGAGACTTATTCCCCTATATTTGGCGCAGTTATAAGGGTCTCCTTTCTTATGGACCGGGCAAACGATGCTGTGATTCCATTCGTCGGGCATGCTTTCCTCCGACCATACCTTGCAAATGAGGTGGTGCATGCACCTTACCAACTCATCTCCAGCCGCCTTAAGAAGCTCAGCAGACAGGCCGTCTGCGCCCGCGGCTTTATTAGACTTAAATCTTGATATTGCTATTTTGACTTCGTCTAGGTCGGGTGGACTGAATTCTGTTGCATCGTCGTCCATTACGAATGGCTCGTTCTGCCTGACAGCGGTATCTTGTCTGTCATCGCCGTTACACAGTCTGCAGAAGTGGTCTTTCCAAATCCTCAACATCGACTGCGACTCTTCTACCAGTTCTCCATTTTCATCCCTGCATGCCGCCGCTCTGGCTTTGTAGCCATAGCGTGTTCGTTTTACCTTATTGTAAAACTTACGGGCGTCATTCATGCGGAAGCATCTCTCCATTTCCTCGATCTCAATCTTTCCGTGTTCTCTTTTCTTTCCTCTAAAAAGCGTGTGTTCCATAGATCTCGCGAGCAGCTCTCGTCCGTCGTTGCAGCATGGTTTTATATGCCTCTTGTTTTGCTGCATTGCCTTGTTCGCATTGTTCATCGAACCAGGGGTTTCTAGGTGGTCGCGTTTTTGAACCCAGCACCTCTGAGGCAGCTCCTCTGACGGCGTTCTGGCAATGCGCCCATTCCTGCTCTATTGTTTGTGCTGCTGTGGGCGGATTTTGAGAGAGCCTGGAGGAGACACGATCGGCAAAGATTCTGGCAGTCTCTTGCGATTGTAGCTTTCCGACGTCAAACTTACGTAGTCCTACTCGTCTCCTAAGCATTCTTGATATCCTCATTCGTAGCTTGGCTACAACAAGGTAGTGGTCCTAGTCGATGTTGGCTCCTTGGAACGTTCGTACGTCGAGAATACAGGAGGAGTGTCTGGCGTCGATCGCAATGTGATCAATCTGGTTGGTGGTCGATTGATCAAAAGACCGCCAGGTACCCTTGTGGATGTTGAGATGGGGGAATCGCCCCACTATGAAATCGATTAGCCTAAGTCCGTTGTCGGGTGTGGGGCTATGCTTTTCTATGATCGACTCAAATATGTCCTTTATGCCCAGCTTTGCATTAAAATCTCCTAGAACTATTTTTGTGTCGTAGCTGGGACATTGGGCATATGTTCTCTCTAGGAGATCGTAGAATTCTTCTTTGAGTCGATCGTCCTTTTCTTCCGTTGGGGCGTGAGCGCATATTAAGCTAATGTTTCCAAATTTAGCCTTGATGCGGATTGTTATGAGGCGTTCGCTTATGTCTCGGAAGCTTAAGACTTTTTGTCGGAGTCTTCCTCAAATAACGAATCCGCACCCGAATAGGCGCTGTTTGTTCTCCTTGTAGAAGTTCCCGTAGTAGATCTCGTAGTTTTTCATCCGTCTTTTGCCTGGTCCATCCTATCGCACTTCTTGGAGTGCGGTTATATCTGCTTTTATAGGGTTAAGGGTTTGCTCCAATTGATCGCCTGCACCCGGTCTGTTAAGGAAACTTGCATTCCATGTGCAGACTCTCGTCAGCATTGTAACCGTCCGTATTCTAGGCTTGTTGTCGTTTCGGAACGAAGGTTCTTTTCTTTCGTCGCAGTAGTTTTTTCTCCTCCCTTCTTCTGGCTCGGTACTCTTCTTGCGCTGCCCTGGTTTTCCTCTGCAGCGCTTTATGGTACGCCTCGTCAGTTGCTGCCTTTTTCTGCTCACACTCGCCATCATACCACGGGTTTCTTGTCGGGGGTGGTAGGTATCCTAAGGTGGTTTCGGCTACTTCCTGAATGGCTGAGCGGCAATGCAGCCACATATTATTGTCATTTGTGTTCGACGTAGGCATACCGTAGAGCCTTTCGCTCAGCTGCTCCCTGTAGACTCTGGCAACCTCCGGTGTGCTCAGGCGCCCAATGTCGAACCTCCTCCTGATGGGCTGGTGCAGCTTTCTAACATTGGACAGTCGAGCTCTGAACCTTGCTGCTACGAGGAAGTGGTCAGAGTCGACATTTGCCCCTCTGAATGTTCGCACATCCAGGATGTTTGACGCGTGCCTTGCGTCAATGAGCACATGGTCGATTTGTTTGGCGGTTCGACCGTCCGGAGATCGCCAGGTTGCTATGTGGATTCGCTTGCGAGGGAATCTTGTGCTTCTTATCACCGCATTTCGAGCTGTCGCAAAGTCAGCGAGTCTGAAGCCGTTATCTGTTGTTGTATCGTGGAGGCTGTGCTTTCCGATCACTCCGCCAAGGGTGTTTTCCTTACCGATTTTGGCGTTGAAGTCCCCGAGCACGATTTTTACATCGTACTCCGGACAAGCCCCGTAGGCGTTGTCCAGGAGGTCATAGAAGTCCTCCTTGATAGGGTCTTCAGCCTCGTCGGTAGGGGCGTGTGCACATATAAGGCTGGTATTATAAAATCTGCCTCTGATGCGGATCACAGCCAGGCGATCACTTATAGGTTTGAAGTCGCTTAACCGCTTTCCCACGACAAATCCGCATCCCAGTAAGTGCAACCTTATATTAGTATCAGTAGGTAATATACTTTGCATTGGAAAAGACGTAACACCTGTGTATATAGCAAATGACATTTCAACTGATTTTATATGACAAATAAGATACAATCATATATGTACTTTAGACCATTTGAGTCCAATTTTCTCAGAAAAATCCACAACTAAGTTATTGTTGTTAGTGGTTTAGTAAACAGTTTAGCTGTAGATGCGCGTCAAATACAAAAATCGTTCAAAAATGTATACAATTCTCAAGTGTTGACACACAAAACAAAAAAAAAAAACAAAACACTTACCAATTACCAATTGAATATTAATCAAATTTGAATTTTGAACGATTTAGAAAAAAATATATAAATAACTCGAAAAAGTGTAACGTAACTATTTAGTGCAACTGTCTAAAATCGGAACTCTACAAAAACAAGAAAACGTGTGAACGGTAATCGTGAGTGTGAGAAACGCTACGAAAATGCAAAATTCTTATCTATCGAACGAAACGAACGATCGAATCAAAACAAAAACAATAAACATAACCAACAACAAAATGGAATAAAAGATATAAATAAACAGAAAAACAAAAACAAAATAAATTAAACACAAACAAAACGAAATGGAATGGTAGACACTTACTGCCAAGAAAAACTGCCGGTGATACCGTCTTTGAGACGATCGCGCAACGATCGCTGTCGACTTGGTCCCGAACCGCTTAATGGTGGCAATATCGGATTCTCTCCACTATCGTCCGATATGTTTGTGGCCGAGCTAGAAACTGGTGCGAAACTTTGCTGTTGTTGTTGATGTTGATGTGCGGTCGGTAAGTCGTTATTGCTGCCCGAACTGGCGGAGCCACCTAGCGGATTTCGGATGCTCTCCATGACTGATGTGTGTGGTTTGAATGGCTGATGATGGGGTTGTTGTTGCTGTAAACGCTTGGGTGACGATGACGGTGATGACGATGACGCAGACGGTGGTAGATGTTGATTGAGTCTAGCACTGTGTCGAGGTGAATGTTCACGTGACATTTTTACTTTTACTTATAATTTTATTTCGAAAAAAAAATTGAAGAAAAAAAAATGTTCAATGCATTCAAGTGAAATAGTTTAATCCGATTGGCAAACTGAACTCATATGCACACAGGAATTTTAATAAGAAAAAGAGATTGAAATTGTTTGGTGCACTTTAGATACAAAGATTGTTTTTTGTTGTGTTCGGTTTGTTGGTTTTCATTTAAGTTATTTGCGTCGGAAAATTACAATTCAGTTAAGAGCATGACAAGCTATTTGAAATTGAGAAGAAGAGGAAGGAGTCGACCAAAAAAGATAGAGAAGCAAGAAAGGAAAGAAATTGAAAAACAATCACAACAACAAAAGCACACACAATCTGGGGTCTGTTCAGGGAGTATAAAGTGTGTGTTCAAGTGTCTTGTATACGTACAGTGGTGTTCAGATAAATAGCACACCCATAAGTTCTTATACATTATGTTGTGCCAAAAGTCTAAAAAGAGCTTCAGCCTTTTTTGTTTTATAACTGATGTGCGTTTATATGTACTTTATTAAAAAAACACATATGCCAATAATATGTGGCTGCATTGCCGCTCAGCCATTCAGGAAGTAGCCGAAACCACATTAGGATACCTACCACCCCCGACAAGAAACCCGTGGTATGATGGCGAGTGTGAGCAGAAAAAGGCAGCAACCGACGAGGCGTACCATAAGGCGCTGCAGAGGAAAACCAGGGCAGCGCAAGATGAGTACCGAGCCAGAAGAAGGGAGGAGAAAAAACTACTGCGACAAAAGAAAAGAATCTTCGCAGCCTCCCAGCTCAAGGATATCGAGGAGTCTAGGGATAGACATAAAATACGAGCCTTTTACAAGAAAGCCGAAGGCCTTGCAAGAGGCTTCAAAAAGGGCACCCTGGCTCTTCGAAATTGCGAGGGTAATCTTGTCACCGACCCGCAAGGAATAGTGGATGTATTTAAGCAGCACTTCCAGCAGCTGCTTAACGAGCATGACCAAGAGAGAGTGGTAGGGACCGAGGAAATCCCAACTCCAGCCGCTGAAGTAGTCCTCCCACCCAGCATCGAAGAAGTCGGCACAGCTATTCAGAAGCTGAAGAACAACAAGGCCGCAGTCTCAGATGGCTTGCCATCAAAGTTCTTCAAGGCTGGCGGCGATGTTCTGGTAGGGAGCATGCACCAGATCACCTGCAGAATTTGCGAAGATGAAAGCATGCCCGACGACTGGAATACCAGCTCTATATGCCCCATCCACAAAAAAGGCGATCCTACCTCTTGCAAGAACTATAGAGGTGTATCCCTGCTCAATGTCGCATACAAGATCCTGTCCAGCGTATTGTGTGAACGTCTAAAACCATTTTGCACCGCATTAATCGGCAGCTACCAGTGCGGCTTCCGGCCCGGCAAGTCGACTATAGACCAAATTTTCACACTTCGATAAATCCTGGAAAAGACCAACGAGTTTCGAATCGACACACACCATCTTTTCATCGATTTGAAAGCCGCATACGACAGCATTCATCGTGACGGACTGTTTGGTGCGATGGCCGAGTTCGGGATCCCGGGAAAACTGATCCAGTTGTGTCGCGCCACGCTAAAAATACGCGATGTACCGCGCAACTAGGTTCTGGGACTTTGGAACCGTTTGAAGCATGCACCGGATTTCGGCAAGGAGATGCGCTGTCATGTGACTTCTTCAAACTGGTGCTGGAGCAGATAGTGCGACGGGCAGGCGTCAACAGGGAAGGCACTATCTTTTACAAGTCCATCCAGCGGCTAGGATACTAGGATACGCGGATGATATCGACATCATCGCGTGTTCTCGCCGTGGCATTGTGGAAGCATTCACGGCGATTGAAGAACAGGCGAAACGAGTTGGTCTTAAGGTCAATGAGGACAAGACGAAGTGCATGCTGTCAAGCAAAAACCAATCCGTCGCTCACCACTTGGGACAAGATATAACAATTGACAGCTACAATTTCGAGGTAGTCAAGGAGTTTGTCTACCTCGGGGCAAACGTAAATTCCACAAATGACACCACAGTAGAGATCCGGCATAGAATCGCCCTTGGCAACCGCTGCTACTTCGGCTTGTCCAAACAACTGGGGTCAAAACTCCTCACTCGAAAGACCAAAGTCATGCTTTACAAAACGCTCATTCTGCCAGTCTGGCTGTACGGAGCCGAAAGCTGGACGATAAGCAGGAGAGCGGAGCTAATTTTGGGTTCTTCCGTAAGAAAAATTCTGCGCCGGATATTCGGTCCTGTCTGTGAGGAAGGTGAATGGAGAAGAAGACACAACCGCGAACTCTACGAGCTGTACCAAGATGTGGATGTAGTCCGGAAGGCAAGGATCCGTCGACTACACTGGCTCGGCCACATCGAGCGCATGGATATCAACGCTCCAGCTAAGAGGGTCATCCACTCCTAGCCTCCTGGTTCGAGAAGAAGCGGAAGACCGTACCTCCGGTATAAAGACCAAGTAATCGCGGATGTAAGACATCTTGGTCTTGACAACTGGAAGCAGCGTGCCCGGGACCGTCAAGGATGGAAGGCAGCTATAGCTCAGGCTCAGATCCTCCATGGATCGCTGGCCTGATAAGTAAGTAAGTAATAAACCTAATAAACAGAAATTATTTTACTTTTCTTTAAAAACGAAGTTAAATATCACTTCGTCGAATCGACGAACGGTTACCTGTAACGTACTAAAAAATGAGGTTACCTTTCTAGGGTTAAAAAGATTCACACTAACCACACTTTTCTGACGCACCATGATATGTGCTATTTATGTGAACACCCAATTTGCAATGATCACCAACTCCAACGACTGCGTTTTGTAGTATGTTTTTATATTCATAACGGTACTACCTTGGGATATTATGGCTTCACTCCTGTGCAGCTTGTAGGTACAGTATGTATTGCAAGCAAATGCACATTTGAATAAGGATGTGCTATTTATAAGGACACCACTGTATATCCTGATAAAATGCAAGCTAATTGTTGAAATTTAAAATAAAAGAACGAAAAAGAACATTTAGATTTGGAAAGAATTGAATTGGATAAGTTCGCAAAACTTTGTTCGAGCATTGGATCTCTCATTCAGTAGCAAACAACCTTTAAACTACGAACGTATGTAGCTCAAACGAAACTCTTTTAAAAGTTGTTAGCCTCTTACGTTCACGGACGGATTTTAAAGTATTTTACAAAAGAAATAACAAGAGCAGATAAGAGAAACGAAAAGTTTAAAATGAAACTAAATACCATTTAAGGAAGCATCTTAGATAGGTTATTGTACACGCACACGCAACGAGCTACTGGCGGATATAGTAGACATTATAAGCATTAGCGTTTAGACCTTCTAATTTGTCCTTTAGTCTATGTCTATATGTGGCATAGGTAGTTGTATAGAACAAAAAAAGCAAACAACATATATGGAATATACTGAGGTGGAGGATTCGAGCTGTTAGGTCGTCATATCAAATACATATATCATATGCTAGGAAGGTACGTATATATAACATTTAATAGCTCATGTGTGTATATGCCATAGGGTAGGATCATAGTGAAGAGTTGTCACAAACCTGAAATGAAAGTAAAATAGAAAAAATGGCAATTAATACGACGTTTCTTAAGATTGTGTTATTTGATGTCTATAGAAATCTCTTAATTTTCGTGGGGGCAAACACCCCCATTGGCTCTCCAATGGTTGTGCTTAGGGGTAACATCCCTATCACGTAAAAACCTACTTGTTTCGAAACGACAACAAGCCTCGGACACGGACGGATACAAAGCTGACGACCCCTGCAAACGACTAACGGACTTGAGAGTCTGCACCTGGAATGTTGGGTCCCTTAACAGACCGGATGCAGGCGATCAGTTGGAGCAAACCCTCAACTCCAAGAAGTGCGATGGGATGGGCCAGGCAAAAAACGGATGAAAAACTGCGACATCTACTACGGGAACTGCTACAAGGAGAACAAGCAGCGCCTATTCGGGTGCGGATTCGTTATTCGAGTAAGACTCCGACAAAAAGTCTTAAGCTTCCGAGACATAAGCGAACGGCTCATAACAATCCGCATCAAAGATAAATTTGGAAACATTAGCTTAATATGCGCTCACGCCCCAACGGAAGAAAAGGACGATCGACTCAAAGAAGAATTCTACGATCTCCTAGAGAGAACATATGCCCAATGTCCCAGCTACGACACAAAAATAATCCTAGGAGATTGGAATGCAAAACTGGGCAAAGAGGACATATTTGAGTCGATCATAGGAAAGCATAGCACCACATCCGACAACGGACTTAGGCTAATCGATTTCATAGTGGGGCGATCACCAACCAGATTGATCACATTGCGATCGACGCCAGACACTCCTCCTGTATTCTCGACGTACGAACCTTCCGAGGAGCCAACATCGACTCGGACCACTACTTTGCTGTAGCCAAGCTACGAATGAGGATATCAAGAATGCTTCGGAGTCGAGTAGGACTACGTAAGTTTGACGTCGGAAAGGTATAATCGCAAGAGACAGCCAGAATCTTTGCCGATCGTGTCTCCTCCAAGCTCTCTCAAAATCCATCCACAGCAGCACAATCAATAGAGCAGGAATGGGCGCATTGCCAGAACGCCGTCAGAGACCTTGCCTCAGAGGTGCTGGGTTTCAAACCGCCACCACCTAGAAACCTCTGGTTCGATGAATAATGCGAACAAGGCAATGCAGCGAAACAAGAGGCATATAAAACCATGCTGCAACGACGGACGAGAGCTGCTCGCGAGACCTATGGAACACACGCTTTTTAGAGGAAAGAAAAGAGAACACGGAAAGCGTGAGATCGAGGAGATGGAGAGGTGCTTCCACAGGAATGACGCCCGTAAGTTTTACAATAAGGTAAAACGAACATGCCATGGCTACAAAGCCATAGCCAGAGCAGCCTGCAGGGATGAAAATGGAGAACTGGTAGTAGAGTCGCAGTCGATGCTGATGATTTGGAAATACCACTTCTGCAGACTGTATAACGGCTATGATAGACAAGATACCGCTGCCAGGTAGAACGAGCCATTCGTAATGGACGACAATGAAACAGAATTCTGTCCACCCGACCTAGACGAAGTCAAAATAGTGATATCAAGACTTAAGTCTAATAAAGCCGCGGGCGCAGACGGCCTGTCTGCTGAGCTTCTTAAAGCGGCTGGAGATGAGCTGGTAGGGTGCATGCACCATCTCACTTGCAAGGTATGGTCGGAGGAAAGCATGCCCGACGAATGGAATCTCAGCATCGATTGCCCGGTCTATAAGAAAGGACACCCTTATAACTGCGCCAACTATAGGGGAATAAGTCTCCTTAGCATCGCATATAAGATCTTCTCTGCCGTATTGTGTGAATGCCTGAAATCGTTTGTGGATAACTTGATCGGCTCTTATTAGTGTGGTTTCAGGCCAGGTAAATCCAAAATAGACCAAATATTTACGCCACGGCAGATCTTGGAATGCCAAATCGACACTCACCACCCCTTCATCGATTTCAAGGCTGCATATGACAGCATGTATGGAGAGGAGCTATACAAAGCCATGCCATTAAGGTCGGTAATCAGCAAACCGAGACCTTCGATGTTAAAAAAGGATTTAGGCAAGGTGACGCGCTGTGATTCAACTTTTTCAACATCGTGCTTGAAATGATCGTGCAAGAGTCACTGGCCAACACAAGAGGTACGAGGTCTACACAATTGCTTGCGTACGCCGATGACATTGATGTGATTCAACGGACACAGCGAGACGTCAATGAGGCATTTGTAAGCATTGAGGTAGAAGCGGCTAAGATGGCTATCAAGGTTAATGAGGGTAAAACCAAATATCTGCTTTCATCTAAAAGAGACGGACAACACCGACGTATCGGCCAGAACGTCACTATGGGCGGATATAACTTTGAAGTGGTCAAGGAATTCGTCTACCTTGGCTCACTGATGACCAGCGACAACAACACCAGCGCTGAGATAAAACGCAGAATCACTCTTGCCAACCGCTGTTTCTTTGGGCTCAAAAGGCAATTGAGAAGTAGAGCCCTCTCTCGGAAAACCAAGGTGACACTATATAAGACCTTAATCATCCCAGTCCTCCTTTACGGCGCAGAGGCTTGGATCTTAACAAAAGCGGATGAAGATGCCCTTGGTCGTTTCGAGAGGAAAATTCTGCGCACTATCTACGGGCCCGTTTGTTCAAACGGTGTATGGAGGAGAAGATATAACGAAGAACTGTACGGGTTGTACAGCGACAGCGGCCTGGTACGACGTCTACGGATACAGCGTCTAAGGTGGCTAGACCATGTAGAGCGCATGGAAAATACAGCTCCGACCCGAAGAGTCTTCGAGTCCACTCCGAAGGAAGGCGCGGCAGAGGACGGCCGCATCATCGGTGGCGCACGCAGGTGGAAGGGGACCTTAACCAACTGGGCGTGCCGCGCTGAAAAAAGCTGGCTAAAGACCGTGCCGGCTGGAGACGCTTGTTGGTTGAGGCCCAGGTTCACCACGGACTGTAGCGCCAACTAAGTAGGTAAGTAGCAGGGAGACCGTCAGGTCTAGGAGTGAATTCATCTTTAAGTTGATTTAATTTGTTTTCGATGACACAGGGGTCGACTGTACGAGGAAGAAAAGGTCCAAGGGAGAAATTCGGTAAATAATCGAAGTAACCGGGATCCGGAACAAAGGAGTCGTCGGCGAAAGATTGTTTAAAATTGGTGGCAAAAAAATTGGCGATAATGTTAGGGTCATTTGAGGTTTGATCATTGATGGAGAGAGAGGTGGGGTACCCATCAGATTTTCTTTTGTAGTTAACAAACTTAAAGGAGGACTTTGGATCGCTTATAAGATTGGCTTGCGTTTCAGCTATATAGCTTTGATAGAGAGAGTTGTGAAGGGCGGCAAAGTGAAGATAGCTACCCATGTAGTTGACCACTGTTTATTTCGTTTGTTTCTTAGGGAACGGAGCCTGCGGTCATACGATGAGGTCTAGTTGTCTACCCATGTAGTTTGGGATGCCACTAACTTGGCTAAGGTTTGAATCTGCAAGGCGATCCAAGAAGTGACATTCTTTGGCAGTAGTGGAGTTGGCGGCAATATAAAACGATTCTTCGTCTGATTGAGACCATTTAAGATGAGGAAGGTTGAAATCGCCGAAGAGAAGGATATCATCCTGAGGGTCTCTTGAATCAGTTATTTTGTCAACTGTGTTGATGGCGAGTTGATAAGATTCTATGGGTTGTGAGGGCAAGATGTAGAAACAAGTGATGTAAAGTGTCTTCTGGGGTAGCACAATCTTGATTGAAATAAAGTCGAGATGTGGGGAGGATGATACTGCAATGAGGGAAGAGTCAATTGAATTAAGGACGGCTAGAAGGACGCCTCAGACCCAGGTTCACCACGGACTGTAGCGCCACCTAAGTAAGTAAGTAAGAAGGACGCCTCGACAGGGGCAACCCTCAATGGGTCGGCCGAGTTCGTCATCGCGATAAACATTGAAATTTGATGGGAACAGTTCGGAGTTATTTATGCCGGGGATCAGGTTCGTTTCCGTCAGAGCAAAGATTTCAAAGGGTACAGCATGTGATTGTTGGAAGACAGTTTGGGTTTTTGAGCAGAGACCTCTTACGTTCTGATAATAGCAGGTGAGAGGAAGATTTTAACGGAGTGATGGTATTTCCGGCGGAAGTGGGAGAGATTTAGGGACGAAAAAACTTACCGTGACCAGGTTCAGAGAGGTTCTTGAGGCTAGCGAAGTCCGTAGGGAGACCTTCCTCCTGTTTAATGGAAACCATGACGCTTGTGGTTGTATTACCTTCATAGCAAACCGAGTCGGATTTATCATGAAGACAAGCCAAAAAGAGACGAATGTTCTCATATATCTTTCTATCTCTCAGTCGAGAGAGAGCGTAGCGATTTTGGGTAGGGTCAGTAGTAAGCTGAGTAAGTTTAAATGCAGGAGGCATATGGGGATCAATGAAAGATTAAGTTGCGACAGAAGAATGGGTGAGTGGGGCAGGAATTGTTACTGTGGGTAGAGATGAAGAGTCGGGCGAAGGGATGGGATTTTGTGTGAAGATATTGGAGGTTGGGAGGGGTTAAGGATATGAGAGCTACGGAAGTTAGGATACTTGGCTCCTGACGTGAGGTCAAAATTTGGAAATGAATTCGGGACAGGTGATTGGGAATGAAACGCGTTGACGTTGGGGTTTTGGCTGAATTTTGGGATGCTCGCTGACCTTGGGCTGAAAATTGTTAGGTTTTGGACGCATGGAAGCTTGCTTTTTTGGTGCTTTGGGTTTTATTTTAGGAAAGATTTCATGGAAATGTAAAGTTTTACCAGAGGGGGTGAGGAAAAGCCAATTGTATTTGAGGGGAATATCAAATTGGAAGGAGTTAGGCTTATTGGGTATTTTTTACAATTACTTATAATTGATACTTTTTCTTAAAACAGTTAGTTAACCAAGCAGCATCAGCATTTTCGGGAGTTCCATCGATGCTGAGTTGGGCGGAGTTGTTGTCGCAATTTTTTTGGAGCCTGTTGTTCAACTCAGGTTGAGTCCAAGAGGTACCAAAACGTTGAATGGTAGGCAGGTGAGCTGGTTGAGGTGTTATGTTTCCAGAGGTGGTGACGCTGCCAATAGAGTCCTTATTGCTAATAAACAAAAATGACAATTTACGCTAGGTGCTAACATTCTCAAGGTAGCTTAGATAAAGCATTCCATGGCCTAAGTCTCTTGGATGATAAAAGACCAGCAAAAGCCACGCAGGAGTAGCATCTGCCGATGGATGCTGGTCCGCTAAAAAAAAAAAAAAAAAAAAGACGAGTAAGAGCCTTTGCAACCGAACACCTTGCAGCTCTGTTAGCCAGGTCTT
Organism: Eumerus sabulonum; assembly: GCA_951905685.1. Lineage (NCBI taxonomy): Eukaryota > Metazoa > Arthropoda > Insecta > Diptera > Syrphidae > Eumerus > Eumerus sabulonum. The sequence goes on from OX645060.1 coordinate 18,841,553, forward strand.
ACTTTCACCTCCACGTGGTACCACCTGGATACTTCCTGACCATGGAAATTACTAACGGGAGAGGACGAATGGCGAGCATCCTGCGCCACAAAACAGAATCAATGCCGATTGGGCTATGGTCTAGCAAACCTTTACCGGGAAACCCCGCATTTGTTCAGAAACAGCTACAAGCCTTAGATAAAACGGACCGGATTAATTTTGACACTAAGGACATCTTAAGGAATACACTATAACAGCCTTCCTTGACATAGAGGGCGCCTTTAACAACGTCAATCTGAAAGCAAGAATAGAAGGGCTAGAACAGCTCAAGGTTGGGAGGACTCTGATAGAGCTGATCAGCGAGTTATTACTAACACGCAAGATTGTCTCCAAATGGGGAAGCCAAGTAACCACCAGAGTGGTTACCAGGGGAACCCCGCAAGGAGGGGTTGTCTCACCTCTTCTCTGGAATGTAGTCATAAACGAACTACTAATTAGACTGGAGAAGGAAGGCCTGGACGTTATTGCCTACGCTGATGACGTTGCCATTTCAATTTCAGGTAAATACCTATCCACATTGAATGACCGTATGCAAAGGGTATTCTCAATCCTTTGCAAATGGGCGCATAGCAACGGGCTCAGGGTGAATCCACAGAAAACGGAGCTCGTGCTACTCACCAAAAAGCATAAAATCTCGGAACACTGCCCTATTACCTTGCTTGGTACCAGATTAAACTATTCCTCCAATCCCAAATGGATTTGGCATTATACTAGACAGGAAATTAACCTGGAAGAGCAACAGAATCGACAGAGTTAAAAAAGCAACAATAGCTCTCTACACATGCAAGAAAGCCATAGGGAAAAAATGGGGATTCAACCCCAAGATCACCATATAACTCTACATCACGGTCGTTAGACCCATACTAATGTATGTAGTGATGCCCTGGTGGACTGCACTGGACAAGACAACATACCACAAACAACTCGAGAAAGTACAACGGATGGCATGTATGTGCATTACCGGGGCCCTCAGGTCCACACCAACGGCTGCGCTTAACATGATACTAGACCTTACACCACTCGATATTTTCGGCAAGCAAATTGCCACATACACGGCCATTAGACTAAAAGCCAACACGAAATGGACGAGCTATGTCACTGGCCACTCCTCCATCCTGCAAAACAGGATAACTATGCCAGAAAACTTGGACCACATAGAACCCACCATAGTCTTGGACAAAAACTTCACGATCATATATCCGGACAGACAGAACTGGACTCGTCAAACTCAACCCCGCGTGGATTTCTACACTAACGGGTCTAAAACCAAAGACGGGGTGGGCAGTGGAGTATTCTGCAAACAACTTAAGCTTTATAAAGCTCTAAAATTACCAGATCACTGCAGCGTCTTCCAGGCGGAACTGTTGGCAATAAAAGAGGCTTTGTCTTGGCTGAAGTGGAACGTGATATCCACCACGGATATTCGAATTCTCATAGACAGTCAAGCAGCCTTAAAGTCGTTGGAGTCCTATGTGTACACATCAAAATCTAGTCTCGACTGTCGCCGATCTCTTAACGAGATGGCAAAACAGCTCAACATACAGCTTATCTGGGTACCGGGACACAGCGACTTTACAGGTAATGAAAAAGCCGACACACTCGCGAAACAAGGAACGACGCTACAATCAATCGTGGCTTGTGAGGGAGTACCCCTTACAACCATTAAACGTAATCTAGCCAATCTCGCTAGGGCCGAGACGAACGTGAGATGGACCCAGGGACATACCTACGTCATCACCAGGCAAATCTGGCCTCGGCTTGACAGCCAACGCACAAGGAGTATAATCTCCCTAAAAAGAACTGACATCTACAAGGTCATTGGTGTCATCACAGGAGGCTTCCTCATTGGCAGTCACGCACAAAAACTAGGAATAGTTCCGAATGATTACTGCAGAAGCTGTCAGGACGAGGAGGAGGTCGAATCCATTCACCACCTTCTCTGTACCTGTCCAGCTTTTCGCAACATCAGGAAACGTTACCTAGGCTCTTACTTCCTTAACGGTCTGACAGATGTTCAGAAAGTACGGATACCTGACCTTCTTAACTTCTTAAGAAGCACAAAATGGTTCCACGAATAGGGGGGTAAAACCCCCTCGTAGCTGCACAACGGGCCTCCCTGGCCTATATGCATTCTTCTCAATTCTGGGAAGGCTACAAACCTACCTACCTATGGGTCCATCACTTCCGCCGCGCCGGTGGTTCAGCGCCTAAGAAAGCGAAGTCGATCGCCTCTGCCGAAAGGTCATCGCCAGCATGGCTTGAGATGCGAAAGCGATCCAGTTAACGGACTGCTTTGCAAAAGACAGAACAATTATAGGCGAATACTCCTTCAACCCTTCTTGACCAGTTGGATGCCGAAATTGTGCGCTAAATCCCTGACTTCCATCCGCTTCCACACTTAAATAAATCTGTTTTTAGGAAGCGATTCACATCAAATCAAAAAGTTAGAAGGGCCGTAAGTGAATATTTTCACACCTTTCAGACTCTCACTTCCGGGAATGACTGATGTTGGAGAAACACTAAGAGGACCAAGTGTATTGGGGTCAAGGGAGATTATGTAGAAAAATAAAATTATAACAATCTAATAGAATCCTTCTCTTTGATAATCATGTTACACCTTTACCAATGCTACTAAAGACTAACCAGGAGGGACTCTAGACCATATGCTATATAGTTTACTTTTGCGACAATCTGAAATTGATCACTGGCATATTGCCATATTGCTTGCTGGTATTAAGGTTGTCAGAAGACGTCTAAAGCAATGCCAACTTCTTCAGTTAATTAGCTTTAACCAATCTTTCAATATGCCTCTCACTCCTATCGCACAGCTTCCGTCTAACTCCAATGGCATATCCTCAATTCGAAGATTTCGGTTACCTCTAACCACATTCAAATTTACTTCCTCATCCATTTCATTAGAACCATCAAACGACGGTTCCACTTATGAAGATCCGAAATATTAAATTCAGAACTAAATCAATTTGCTTACCTCCTAAGCGTTTTCGGTATCCAAATCGACATCATCATCCTACCTGACAGTGAATAAATCACTCCCACATTCATTTGCGTAATCACATCTAATGTGGACACTAAAACTGAATGCAGCCACGGAAACGTCTTGGTTCCCCATAACTAATACACTTAAGCATGAGCATCTCGGCCACCTCGGAGTCCGCATTCTTCATCATCCCCATGTGGAACTACCTCCTCCTGAGAAGTGACATTAATCCGATACACATTCACCTCCGGCTCCACCTTGGCGTGCATTTCATTCTATGCACCATGACCTCCTGCGTACAAAGAAGGCATGACATGTGTATCTCATGCTCCCGGCGGTTCTATTGCTATTTTTGTGCAACTCGCCACACTTCGCCGATCAGAACCAGCTATACATAGAATATGGTACATATGACAACGAGGCGGAGAAGGAGGACAGAAAAAAGAGGACAAAAAGATGAAAAGTCCTTCGCCCCGAGTATTCCTTTTTCCTATTTTTATTCAAAAAAAGAGCTGTTATTGTTGTTGTTGTAGATGAGACCAAAACAGCTCAGCAGCAAGCAGTGGGAGGTGAACGAATGAGCAGGGATGGACGGATGGTATGGATGTGATGTCGAGAACGTGAATGGCAGTTTAATTTATCCAAAGGGTCATCTTACGATGGCAATTAAGGCCAGTGTGGTGAGGCCGACCGAGAGGTGCTCCAACTGCTTGGCTTTGTTCTTATTTGCATTTCATGCCCGAAGGGTTGTACGAAGCAGGAGGCTTAAAATGGTTTTTGTATTATTTATAAGTTGATTAGGGATTCGGTTTTGCTTGTCTTAATATTTCACGATATTGTGGTACGGAGACGTACTATCCTTATTGTCAAAGCGAACCGAAGGGGAGCTTTCTTTGTGCTGACTTGGACTCAAAACGTTGTTCGCGTCATTGGACCACTTCCTGACATTTTAGAGAGATGACATTTTTTACACTATTACTTACTTATTTACTTTGATGGTGCTACAGTTCGGGATGAACCAGGGCCTCAACCAACAAGCCTCTCCAGCCGGCCCGATCTTTGGCCAGCCGCACGCCCAGTTGGTTGAGGTTCCTTTTCACCTGTACGCGCCACCTTAAATGCGGTCGTCCCTCGGGGTTGGAGTCAAAGACTCTTCGGGCCGGAGCGTGATGTCCATTCGCTCTACATTGCCAAGCCGTCTTAGACGTTGAATTCGAAGACGTCTAACTAGGCCTATGTCGCTGTACAGCCCGTACAGTTCTTGGTTGAATCTCCTCCTCCACTCTCCGTTTACACAAACGGGACCAAATATTGCACGCAGAATTTTCCTCTCGAAATGCCCAAGAGCCTCTTTATCCGCTTTTGATAACGTCCAAGCCTCAGCGCCGTAGAGGAGGACCCTGATGATTAAGGTTTTTTAGAGGGATACCTTAGTTTTTCGAAAGAGGGCTCTACTACTCAATTGCCTCTTGAGCCCGAAGAAGCAGCGGTTGGCAAGAGTTATTCTGCGTTTGATCACAGCGCTGGTGTCGTTGCTGCCTGTCACTACCGAGCCAAGGTAGACGAAGTCCTTGACTACTTCAAAAATATAGCCGCCGAAGGCGATGTCCTGACTAAGACGTCGCGGTTGCGCTACTTTCTTGGATGACAACATATATTTGGTCTTGTCCCCATTTACTCTTAGACCCACTTTAGCCGCTTCTGCTTCAATGGTTGCGAACGCCTCATTGACGTCTCGCTTTGTCCGTCCAATAACGTCAATGCCATCTGCGTAGGCAAGCAAATGTGTGGATTTGAAGTAGATCGTACCTCTTATATTGGCCGCAGAGTCCCGCACGATATTTTCAAGAGTAATGTTAAAGAAATCACATGATAGTGCGTCACCCTGTCTAAAACCTTAGTTCACCTCCGAACTTAATGGAGCAGCGAGAGTTCTCCATAGCCATCCTGCACAGTCTGACGAGTTTGGCAGGAATGTTAAGACATGACATGGCTCTGTATAGCTCGTCTCTATAAACGCTGTCATACGCGGCTTTAAAGTCGACAAAAAGATGGTGCGTGTCGACCTGGAATTCATGGGTCTTCTCCAAGATCTGCTGTAGTGTAAATATTTGGTCTATCTGTGGCCTGAAACCACACTGGTAGGAACCTATCAGATTGTCCACGAACGGTTTCAGGTACTTACACAGTACGGCAGAGAGGATCTTGTACGCAATGTTCAGTAGGCTTATCCCTCTGTAACTGGCGCAGTCATAGGGGTCTCCTTTCTTATGGACCTTCTTATCTTGAAGCGGAAGAAGTTTTGTCACTAACTCAGGATTTGTGAGTGAACTGCAAGTGGGGGATATCACAATAGGCCCACTCGTGGGCGTAGTGATCAGGCGAATGTACATTTTTTTGTTAAGTATATTTCTGTTTACATTTTCTCTGAGGCAGAGTTCTACAGCAAATATCTCTGCTTGAAAATCGGAGTTATATCTGTCCATGGTGACGTAGATGCATGTGCCTGTATTTGCTCAATATGCTCCAGCCCCAATGCCTTCGTTCGTTTTGGAGCCATCTGTGTACCACACGTAGGATCCACGATTGAAGGAGGGTCTATCCTGTTCCCAGTTCTGTTTTGTATCTGGGGAGACAGTTGTCTGTGAGATATATCTTTAGGATTTTATGCCTGATTATTTCGGTAAGGATATCAGGGTGAAAGAGCCTACGGTTAGGGTCATCCTCCACGATCAGTCTATGGGCGAAGACCATTGCTTCTTTCTTCAGTTGGAGATGAAGAGGTGGCAGGTCTGTGATGACTTCTAGTGCTGCTGTGGGGGTTGTTCTCATGGCCCCGGTGATACAGATGCAAGCTTTACTTACTTACTTCTTACTTATCAGGCCTGCGATCCATGGAGGATCTGAGCCTGAGCTATAGCTGCCTTCCATCCTTGACGGTCCCGGGCACGCTGCTTCCAGTTGTCAAGACCAAGATGTCTTACATCCGCGTTTACTTGGTCTTTATACCGGAGGTTCGGTCTTCCTCTTCTTCTCGAACCAGGAGGCTCGGAGTCGAAGACCCTCTTAGCTGGAGCGTTGATGTCCATGCGCTCGATGTGGCCGAGCCAGTGTAGTCGACGGGTCCTTGCTTTCCGGACTACATCCACATCTTGGTACAGCTCGTAGAGTTCGCGGTTGTGTCTTCTTCTCCATTCACCTTCCTCACAGACAGGACCAAATATCCGGCGCAGAATTTTTCTTTCGAAAGAACCCAAAATCAGCTCCGCTGTCCTGCTTATCGTCCAGCTTTCGGCTCCGTACAGTCAGACTGGCAGAATGAGCGTTTTGTAAAGCATGACTTTGGTCTTTCGAGTGAGGAGTTTTGACCCCAGTTGTTTGGACAAGCCGAAGTAGCAGCGGTTGCCAAGGGCGATTCTATGCCGGATCTCCATTGTGGTGTCGTTTGTGGAATTTACGTTTGCCCCGAGGTAGACAAACTCCTTAACTACCTCGAAATTGTAGCTGTCAATTGTTATATTTTGTCCCAGGTGGTGAGCGACGGATTGGTTTTTGCTTGACAGCATGTATTTCGTTTTGTCCTCATTGATTTTCAGACCAACTCGTTTCGGCTGTTCTTCAATCGCCGTGAATGCTTCCACAATGCCACGGCGAGAACATGCGATGATGTCGATATCATCCGCGTATCCTAGTATCCTAGCAGCTGGATGGACTTGTAAAAGATAGTGCCTTCCCTGTTGACGCCTGCCCGTCGCACTATCTGCTCCAGCACCAGGTTGAAGAAGTCACATGACAGCGCATCTCCTTGCCGAAATCCGGTGCATGTTTCGAATGGTTCCGAGGTCCTAGAACCGAGTTGCACGGTGCATCGCGTGTTTTTTAGCGTGGCGCGACACAACTGGATCAGTTTTACCGGGATCCCGAATTCGGCCATCGGCCCAAACAGTTCTTCACGATGAATGCTGTCGTATGCGGCTTTGAAATCGATGAAAAAATGGTGTGTATCGATTCGAAACTCGTTGGTCTTTTCCAGGATTTGGCGGTTCGACCTTCCGGAGATCGCCAGGTTGCTGTGTGGATTCGCTTGCGAGGGAATCTTGTGCTACTTATCACCGCATTACGAGCTGTCGCAAAGTCAGCGAGTCGGAAGCAGTTACCTGTTGTTGTATCGTGGAGGCTGTGCTTTCCGATCACTCCGCCAAGGGTGTTTTCCTTACCGATTTTGGCGTTGACGATTTTTACATCGTACTCCGCACAAGCTCCGTAGGCGTTGTCCAGGAGGACATAGAAGTCTTCCTTGATAGGGTCTTCAGCCTCGTTGGTAGGGGCGCGTGCACATATAAGGCTGATGTTATAAAATCTGCCTCTGATGCGAATCACAGCCAGGCGATCACTTATAGGTTTAAAGCCGATGACCTTCGACCTTAACCGCTTTCCCACGACAAATCCGCACCCCAGTAAGTGCAATCATACCGTTTCCTATCCAGCGTATTTCCTGGACTGCAGTAATATCCGCCTTGTACTGCGTGAGGATTCCTTCTAGTTTATGAGCAGCTCCGGGAGTGTACAGGGTTCTGACATTCCAGGAGCATACTCGCAAATCGTGTTCCTTTTTCGTGCGTTGTCGTCGTCGAGTATCCGTCCGTGTATCCGAGGCATCTTGCTCATTCATAACTTTAGGTTTTTTTACGTGGGCGGATTGTTAGCCCGCCGCACAACCGCCATTCTGGTCGGGGTTTTTTTCGCTGCATACGTTTGTTCACCTCCCAACGGTTGTTGAAGAGGCTATCCAGCCTTGAAGAAGCCGTATGTCAACTTGACCCGGGCATTTAAACAGGGATCGTTGCTGGCATCTCGCGAGGTTGAGAGCAATCAACAGCTTTACCCTGTATGTCCGAGCTCATGCCCTCTACAGATGCAAGCTAGTCTTTGCAATTTGTTGAGCTTGGCTTGCACTGATATTTGTTTTGTTTTGTGCCACCAGACGGGCGCAGCATATCTGAAAATCGGTCCGGTGATAACTGTATATAGCCAGCGGGACATTTTGGGGTTTGTGCCAGTGAGACTTTTGCTAGTCCATAAAGAGATCCTGGCTTTCTCAATGGTCTTTGTAATGTGAGAGTTCCAAGTGAGCTTTTCGTCAAGAGTTATCCCTAGATATTTGACTTCTTTTGAGAACTCTATCGCTTCACCAAAGAGGGTAGGTTTGGTAAATTTGTGCCTATTCCTCCTTATGGTGAAGGCGACTGTAGTGCTTTTCCTAGGGTTAACCTTTAGTGCAACCTTTATGCACCAGTTTGCAACAAGGTTTAGTAACCGTTGGAGGAGTTCCGAGACTGTGTTTTCGAATTTGCCTCTAACCAGGATCACTATGTCGTCAGCATAGCCTTGGACATAGAAACCGTTGTTACTGAGTATGTTAATCAATTCATTTACCACGATGGACCACAGGAGAGGTGAGAGAACCCCACCTTGAGGGCATCCTTTCGCGGAAAGAAAGGAATTAATGGCCCATTTTATGCTTACCTCGTGGAAAATTGTTCGTGCTCTCTTTCAGACCTCCCTGTTGGGTTTAATTGCCCTGATCTGCGGAGGTATGTTAGAGAGATTAGAGGGAATGATGTTGGAGTCTGGGAAGTGCATACTGGTTAAAATGTTGAGTACTTCTGTACCATTCTCCGCGTAAGTGCCATCTGCTCTCCTCAACAGTCCAATTTGGTAGTGATACAGGGATACATTTTATTTCATCAACATCGCAGCAATAATCTATGAAAAACAATTGCACAATTTTCGTACTCTAGCGCCAAAAGTTGTCACACCAATCTAGTTCGTGAAGTTCCCGCCTAGTTATCTACATATGTAAGGCCATCAACTATTCGATGGTAAAAGTAATGATATTCTCGGCCAAACAAGCAATACGAGGTCAGCCACTTCTGTGCACATGGTACAGGACGACGGAGATAACTTAATTCTTATTGAAATTGTATGCCATTTACAAAAAGGATGGAACATTATAATATTACTTTTACTTCATCTTGTACATATACACTTAAAGGGCTACGTTTCGCGCCCAGAAATCCGATTACCTTAGGCCACGTATTCACAGATCCTTAGGCCACGTATTCACAGCTCCTTAGGTTAGGTTAGGTTGACGTGGTAGGCGTAAGCCACACTTAGGCCGAAACCGGCTCATTGTGATACCACCTGGATCAGGTTACCCTGATCCGCTACCTGGGAACCAACCGGTGCTTCTATTAAAGCGGTGGAGTTGAGCTATTTTTTGTTTCTAGCTCACTCAGATTGTCGAAGAAGGGCGCGCCGAGGTAAATCCTCCTGCGATTCGCAAAAGAGGGACATGAGCAGAGGAGGTGGTGTATTGATTCCTCTTCCTCCTCGTCCATGCAGTCGCGACAGAAGTCATTGTAGGGTAGCCCCAGTCTGGCGGCGTTTTTTCCAATGGTGCAGTGACCTGTAATGACACCCACTAGAGTGCTTAAGGTTGCATTTTTGGTTGCCACCAGGTCCCTGGTTCGTCCTTAGTTTAACTTAGGCCACAATTGTTTGGTGATAAAGCCGATATTGCACTCATTCCATTGGAGATTGGTCTCCTCTATGGTTTGAAGCTTTATCATGTGCTTTACCGTACTTATTGGTGTTTCTAGGTACCCGAGGGTAGGTAGGCTGAGTGTGCTTGACCCTAACTTTGCGAGTTCATCGGCCGCCCAGTTTCCTGGAATATCCCTATGCCCGGGAACCCATAGTATTTTAATGTTGAACTATTCAGCCATCTCATCAAGAGATAGGCGACAGTTAATGGATGTTTTTGATTTGTGGGTTACCGCTGCCAGGGATTTTATCGCAGATTGGCTATCCGTGCAAATGATAATATCCTTTGTGGATATTACATTGATCCTGAGCCATGCCAGGGCCTCCGTTAGGTTAGGTTAGGTATATGGGTGCCCTATTGACGTAAAGTCAAGGCTCACGCAGACTACGTTGAGTCCATTGTGCCCACCTGTTTTGTTTAACCCGTTGATACCTATTCATTTACCGTCGAGCTGAACCAGCCAGACGAGGATGAAAATCACAGTATTCTGTTCAGCCCGATATTACCTACCTCTTCTAGTCCCGAAAGGAAGTATCTTCCCAGGAAAATATCCCTTTTTTAGGCTAGCGCCGGGCATTCGCACAGCAGGTGACGAACGGACCTCCTCTTCGTCCCTGCAGCTTCTGCAGAAGTCATTGTAGGGCTGGCCTAGCCGAGCTGCATGATAGGATAGCATGCAGTGCCCGGTGAGGGCACCGACTGCCAGTCGTATGTTCCCACGATTGAACTTCAGCAGATTTTCCGTTCTTTTCTTATCATAGACGGGCCAAGTCGATTTCGCCGTTGCGCATGTATCTAAGCGACACCAGCGCTTATTGGCTTTCACCAATAGCTCCGTCTGTATCTCCCTGTAGAGCGCACTGAGTGGTGCTTTGGCCTCAGCTGAGATCTGCGCAATGTTAGCACCTGATCCCACCCTAGCCAACTCGTCCGCCCTCTCGTTTCCGGAGATATTCATGTGACCAGGTACCCAGCAAAGGGTCACCTCATTTACATTGGATATCTCTTCTAACTTCTCCTTGCAGAGTTTGACGAGTTTGGATCTTATCCATGCTGCCTGCAGAGCCTTAATGGCTGCCTGGCTGTCAACATAGATGCTGATCCTTTTTCCTGTAATATTCTCTTTGCTGATCAGGTCCGCCGCCTGCTTGATAGCGAAGACCTCAGCTTGGAAGACACTGCATCCATCATCGAGCCTGTAGGAGCGATGCATATCCCGAGACTCAAAGTAGATTCCGGCACCTGTGCCAACATCCATTTTGGATCCGTCGGTGTAGAGTGCCAGTTCACTTTCCGTGCGTACCAAATCACCGGTCCATTCCTCCCTGGAGGGAATTCTAATAGAGAATCTCCTCTCCCAGGAAGGAAGTCGGGTGACATAGTCCGTTACGGTTCTGAATCTCGAGACGGCCCATCGATCCAAGACTGATGCATGTCCGTGAGGACTCCTTTTCCATAGACCTGATTCCTGTAATCTTAGCGCAGTTCTGGTTGCGGCGCTCTCGCAGTACAAGTCCAGGGGTGGGAGGTTCAGCATGACTTCAAGGGCCGCCGTTGGTGTGGACTTCATAGATCCCGTCACCGCCAGACAGGCTGTCCTTTGAACCTTTGACACACTCTGAAGATGACACTTTTTCTCAAGCGTCTTCCACCAGACAACCGAGCCATAGACTAGGATAGGTCTTACTACCGCAGTGTACAACCAATGTACTAACCTCGGTTTGAGGCCCCATGTCTTTTCAAAGGCTACCTTGCACGAATATAGTGCCACATAGGCCTTTTTGATTCTTTCCTCAATATTTTCTCTCCAACTAAGTTTGGAGTCCAGGACTATGCCCAGATATTTCGCAGATTTTCCAGGGATCAGATCTATACCATTCATACGAGGGTAGGTGTATCTTGGTACAGATCTTTTCTTTGTAAAGAGTACTACCTCTGTTTTCGCCGGATTTACTCCCAGGGCCTCCGTTATTTCTGCCTGAAACACACTACAGTAATTTGGGAGTCTAAATGATAGGTTGAGGTTAAGTTCCTTGAAGTAGACCCCACTGCCTACACCCGACCCCATCTTAGAGCCCTCGGTATAGAGGGAGATCGAGTCCTTTGGTATGACTTTCCCTTCAGCCCATTCCTCCCTGGATGGAAAGACAACTTCGAAGTTCCTAGAGAACACATTCTGCGGGGTGATTTAGTCCGTGTCCATGGGTACTTTGAAGTGTTTTAGAATAGAGGTGTGGCCTTTTTGAGATGTGGGCCATTTTTTTAAGCTCCTCATCCTTAGGGCCGCGCAGGCAGCATCTTGCTTGCTGAAAAGGTTTAATGGTGGAAGATGTAGTAGAACATTTAAGGCCTCCGTGGGGGTTGATCTGATCGCTCCGCTTATATATGAACTGGTCGATCTTTGTACCTTCCCCAGAAGGTTTCTATTGACTGCTTTGTCCAGAGCAGTCCACCAGACTACGACGCCATACAGGAGGATAGGCCTTATGACTGCTGTGTAGGGTCAGTACACAGCTCCTTAGGCCGAATGCTATGTCTACGATGGATGGAACGACCATTGAAGATCATAAAGATTTTAACCTGAAAGCTTAGAGACTCCAGAAGCATGTTGCAACAATAATCTTCTTTTCAGACTGTCCAGCTCACAATACGTTTCAGGTCTGAGAGTTATATGGACATGGTTCCCATGTCCAAGAAACGTCTAACAAAACAAGTTTAGAGTTAATTATTGCGAGGAAGTGCACTTGAAAAAATTTAAATTCAAAAACGCTGCAATAATCTGACTAGCCCTTCACGCATATGAGTATAATCTATAATTTCCTATTAATCGATCTCTATTTCCAGCTTCGGCAATATTCTAGAAAACAAAAAGCACACTCGTATTAACCAGGCAATTAATACCCAGTACCTACCATACAAGCTCCCAGGCACCACTTCTCAACTCATCACCATAAAAGCAACATAACCCATCGTGAAAGCATCCTCCACCTAGCCACGAATAACCGCAGAACTATCGGAGAGTACCATCACGCCTCGTACATCTAATCCATCGTGGAACAGCAAGTAAATCCTTGTGAATAGGCATAACATTCAGCAGAAAACTAGGCCAATCAATAGCTCTCCCCACGATATAGAGCTCGCACTCGTTCACACCCTTTCCCGTATTCATATGGCCACATTCACACAATGAAACGTGGCAATATTCATTGTTTCTACTATGCCTCACTACTCGTATCTAACACCCAATCAATATTCTTTCGGGTTTCAAGGCAGCCCGGATTCACACTGTTTAGGCTCTCTCCTTCACGAGGGCCAGGAGTGGTTTTCCTTTCCGCTTCAACCTTGAACGGACGAACCCAGCGCTCTAGTGCTTTAGAACTTTGAAATGCTTCTATCAACCACGCTCCCGCTGTGTCCTAGAATCTAACACAGACACATACAATAAACCCAAAGGAACAAAAAGCGAATTTAAAGGCTCTCCGTGTGGGGTATTTACGTGCGTTCCCATTATTTTGTCGTCGTGTTTCGATAACGACTACAACGGCAATGATAGCGATAGGGACGAATGATAAATTCCAATTATTCCTTCCAGATACTCTGATGTCCTGGGTCGTGGAGTGTTCTTCTGACGTCACTCCCGGTTAAGAGTCCTGAACGAATTCACCGTCTATAGCTTCGTTTCAAGTGATATGTTGTGTATTCCTCTGACATTCGACGGGATATGTATCTAAAAATAGACGTTGTATCTTAGACGAGGTTTACGTCATCGTCGTAATGGCATTGTAGTATCCCCCTACTCCCTAGCTGACGTAGATGTTCCTTCGATCAATCGATGTCGCTTTTTGGTCTTAATCTGTTTTTTTCACTCATTTTCTTCTTCTCTTGCTTCTCATGCCCCCTGAGGAGAAAATTACATAATTTCCGTTGTATTTTTACGGATATCCGGCTGGCGGCATTGATGGGTTTGTTCCCGACAAAATTACTTTCTCGAATCGAATTTGGATGGGCGAGCATTTGAATTTGTCCGTGGACCTGGATGGATGCGATAACTATGGCGATGAGTTATATGATTACCGAGTTCGTCTCCCTCTCTTCATTGGTAAGTCGAGTATTGGCTTAAGTCTGGTTGGATCTCAAAGAGGGAAGCCGGAGGCGAATATGTTCAGACAAGAAGCAGTAGAGATAAGGTGGTAGATTGCGAAAAAATCTAAGTTTGCATTGAGTAGGAGTAAGCCTTATTTTACTATGGAATTCTGAGGCATCAAGGAAGCGTTGAAACTGTAAAAATTTACTATAAAACGTAGGTTCGCCATGCAATAAAATAATAACGATCAAAATTAACGTCCAAACGACCCTTTCATGCACGGGAAGTTGGCCCTTATGCGACCACAGCTTGACAAATTTTTTCGAAATGGCCTGGGTATGCATATGATCCAATTAACACAAGAATTGAGGCATTAAGACCACTTAGATCGTTAGACCTTCGCTACTTAAGCTCATAAACAATTGAAGACTGATCTAAATGTTGGTCATAAAATATTTTTCAGTGAATGATTGATTGATTGGATGGCAAAGGCCTCGTAGGGGTCGCGTCTATCCGACGGATGCTGGCCTGCTAAAAAGCGAGAAGAGCCACCGCAGTCGAACATCTTGCGGCACTGTTAGTAAGTCCTATCCCCACCTCCTCGCGGTCCCATCTGGAGATTTCCTATGGAAATTGCAGACGGGGAAGGGCGAATGGCGAGCCTTCTGCCCCAAAAAACAGGATTAGCCTCGGATATAACGGACCGGATTAATGTGGACGAACCTTGCAAAAAACGAAAAAAGGACAATGACCTTCGGCTCCGTACGTGGAATGTTAGGTCCCTAAACTGGCAACGTGCAGCCGAACAAATCGCGGACGCCCTAGACCGCTATAAAGCGGACATAACCGTCATCCGGGAAATGCGACGGAATGGACCGAGTATAAAGCGGATGAAAAACGGCGATATTTACTACGGCGACTGCTATAGGGAGAGAGGGCAACGATTGTTCGGATGCGGATTTGTTGTTCGAGGTGGACTAAGGCAAAAAGTCCTAAGCTTTCGGCATGTGAGAGAAAGCCTCATAACAATCCGTATCAAGGCTACATTTTTTAACATCAGCCTGATATGCGTCCAGGCCCCAGGGAAGACAAGGATGACTCCGCCAAAGATGAGTTCTACGATCTCCCCGCTATGACATCAAAATTGTACTAGGAGACTTCAATGCTAAGCTGGGTAAGGAAAGCATTTTTGAACGAGTCATCGTTCCACCACGAAGAAACACCTGGTTCGATGACGAGTGCAGGAGGATTCACACAGCGAAGCAGGATGCATACAAGGCCTCGCTGCATAAAAGAACAAGAGCAGCTCGTGAGCTACGAGTTAGAAAGAAGGGAGGAGCATAAGCTTCTCAGAAGAAAGAAGAAAGAGCACGAGAAGCGCGCGATAGAGGATTTGGAGAGGTGTTACTGCAGGCGTGACGTTCGAAAGTTTTATCAACAGATAAAACGAACATGCCAAGGTTATAAAGCCAGAACGGAAGCCTGCAGGGATGAGAACCGACACTTAGTAGTAGAATCGCAATCGATGCTGAGAATATGGAAAAACCGCTGTCAGGCAGAATGATCCAAGGACCGCAGAGAATTCCATCCCCCTGACCTCGACGAAGTTAAGATTGCCATATCGAAGCTCAAGTCGAATAAAGCTGCTGGCGCAGACGGACTGTCTGCTGAGTTCTTCAAGGCAGCTGGGGATGACCTGGTTGGGTGGATGCACCAGCTCATCTGTACAATATGGTCAGAGGAAAGCATGCCCCAGGAATGGAGTCTCAGCATCGTATGCCCGATCTACAAGAAAGGAGGAATAAGTCTCCTTAACATCGTCTACAAAATCTTCTCTGCCGTTTTGTGTAAACGCCTGGAGCCTTTTGTAAATAGGCTGATAGGTCCTTACCAGTGCGGATACAAAACTAAATATGAATATATGTTGTCATCAAAAAAGGACGCTCACAACCGACGCCGTGGCCAGAACGTTTGTATTGGCAGATATACGTTCGAGGTAGTTAAGGACTTCGTGTACCTTGGCTCCTTAGTGACCCTGAACAACGCCATCAGTTCCGAAATCAAACGCCGAATCACTCTTGCCAATCGCTGTTTCTTTGGGCTCAGGAGGCAATTGAGTAATAGAGCCCTCTCCCGAACGACAAACTCTTATCATCCTGGTCCTGTTGTACGGCGCAGAAGCATGGACACTATCAAAAGCGGATGAGGAGGCCCTTGGTCGGTTCGAGAGAAAGATTTTGCGCGTGATTTTAGGGCCTATAAACGCAGGCGGGGGATGGAGGAGAAGATTCAACCACGAACTTTACGGGCTGTACAGCGACATGAGTCTAGTCAGGCGTCTACGGATTCAACGCCTAAGATGGCTGGGCCATGTAGACCGAATGGACACCACTGCTCCAGCCCGGAGAGTTTTTGAATCCAACCCCGAGGGACGAAGGGGCAGAGGACGGCCGCACTTAAGATGACGCACACAGGTGGAAGGGGACCTCAGCCAACTGGGTGTGTGGCAATGGAAAAGGCTAGCAAAAGATCGTGCTAGTTGGAGGGGCATGTTGGTTGAGGCCCAGGTTCACCCCGAACTGTAGCGCCCGTTAAGAAGAAGAAGAAGAATGATTGACTGACATCATGAACAAGCACATTTGCTACGTTTGGGAAAATAAGGCAAACAATTTTGATCGAAACTGGAAGAAGTATATTCACTCCAGAGTTGACCCATTCTCATCCGACCAAAAACCAAAAACTCGACTTCATCATACTAGAGCGCATCCTCAACGACATCCCGGCTGTCAGCCTCTTCGACAAAGCTAAACTTCTTGCTGCCCATTTCGCAGTCAGCTCACAGCTGCCCTGTTCTTCTATGCTGAGAAAAACACTGCGAAAGCTTTTTCAACTTACCTCCTTTCGGGGCTCTTTCCGCGCATTTCTCCAGTAAAACGGGCGTGAATATTTTCCCCTTTCTTGTTACCGATCTGTTTCTAACACTAAAGGCCCTTCTGTCCAGGGTCTTGAAAACGGTGATTAACCGTCAGTTATTAAAACATCTTAGATCGAAAGACAGAAACTTCTTTGTCTTTCTTTTGTAATAAGCACGCATTCAAGGTTGAACCTTACAATGTCAGTGACACAGTGCGGGCAAAAGCTCAAGAAATACAGGAACGAAGGAGAGGCCGATGGGCAAAGGTCTTAAATATGCGCACAACACTGACGATCATCAGTGGAAACTCAGAGTCGTGACGTGAAGGTCAGATATCGGTTTCGCAAAAAACACTAGGTTTATGCCCTTACGACAACGTTTGGCACGTGTTTTTCAGATTGATGCACCTCTTCTTCAATGGATTAAAAATTTCCTTTCGACTCGTTCAATTCAAGTTGGTTTCGACAGAATCAAACCAAACATCCACTTTTTAAATTCTGGTGTTCCTCAGGGCTCAGTATTGTCTCCGACACTCTTTCTTTATTGTTAACTACCTTTTGCTCGTTACTTTTAACCCAGTTCTGTTTGCTTCTCATGTTTGTTCACTACATAGTGAACTGTAGCGTATGTTAAGCTCATTCAATTCCGATATCGACAGCACCATTGTATGCTATATTGTTGATGTTAAGAAGACTTATTCCTCTATAGTTGGCGCAGTTATAGGAGACTCCTTTATTGTAGACGAACGATGCTAAGATTCCGGACATGCCTTCTTCCGACCATATTTTATGGATGAGCTGGTGCATGAACCCTATCAGGTTATCTCCAACCAACGTGCCGTCCCCGCACGTGGCCGTATTAGTTTTAGGCTTCGAAATTACCAGCTTAATTTCACCTAGGTCGGGAGGACCGAATTTTCCTGCATCTTCATCCGTTGTGAATGTATCATTCTACCTGACAGTGGTATCGGATCTATCATCGCCGTTAAACAGTCTACAGAAGTATTTTTTCCATATCCTCCGCATAGACTGTGACTCTACTACTAGTTATCAGTCTTCATCCCTACAGGTTCCTGTTCCGGCTTTATCGCCCTTGCATGTTCGTTTTACTTTTTCGTAAAACTTGCGTGCGTCATTCCTGTGGTAGCATCTGTCCATCTCCTCGATCTCACGCTTTCCATGCTCTCTTTTTCTTTTCCTTAAAAGCGTGTGTTGCTCTTACATTTTCTGCTCGTTCACGGGCGACTCTTGTCCGTCTATGTAGCATGGCTTTGCAGGCGGTTTGCATTGCGTAATGGGATTCACATTGCTCAGCAAACCATGCGTTTCTAGGTGGCGGCGGCGGTTTGAATCCCAGTACATCAGAGACGGCGTGGCAATGCTGGCAATGCTCCCACTCTTGTTTTGTGGATTGTGCCGGTACAATCAGATTTTGCGAGAGATTAAGGGAAACTCGATCGGTAAAGGGCCTAGCGATCTCCGATTGTAGTTTCCGTGGCAGCCTTGATATTGTCATTCGTCCCTTGGCTACTACAACGTAATGATCCGAGCCGATGATGGCTCTTCGAAGGCTTCCTTTTTCCAGAATGCTGGAGGAGTGTCTGGCGTCGATCGCAAAGTGATCAATCTGATTGATGGTTGACTGATCAGGTGATCGCCAGGTTCCTTTATGAATTTTGAGATGCGGGAATCGCGTGCTAGCCAAAAGGAGATTACGCCCCGCTAGAAAGTCAAGTAACTGGTGTCCGTTTTCGGACGTGGTGTTGTGTAGGCTATAGTACCCCGTAATCGACAGAAATAGGCCCCCTTTTCCCAGTTTCGCATTGAAATCCTCTAAAACTATTTTTGTATCGCAGCTGGGACTTTGGGCATAGGTTCTGTCTAGGAGATCGTGGAAGTCATCGGGAATTTTGCCCTCGTCTTCCTCGTCGTCCTGAAACAAAAAGAGCTCTCTAGCATTGTTGGCCCGAAAAACAGATATTCTGAAAAAAGTCTCTGACCGACCAATCCACATTACAATTAGCCGTGTCATTACCCATTCCTTTCCTTACAACCCATCGCAGTGCATGAAGCCCTGTCAACATCCTTTTACCGCCAACAAACACTCTACCGTTTTAGGAATGATTAAATACCCCATCAGTACCCTGTCCATCTGTCAACACCGTTAATTCATACAACCTAATCCGTGTAAAGCTCGCGACCATGCTAAGCCGGCGCTATACAAGTCGTAAAATGAGCAAATGCCCTCCCTGCAACGCTAACAAAATCAAAACAGCCCGAGGAAATTTCCGGCAACAACGTGTTTCTATCATCTGACAGTTCCATCTAATCCGTTCAACATGCAATCATTACAGCAAACACGGTTGGATCAAAATCGATTTTCTACGCTTCGCCTAGTGTGTGCTGTTCTTTCTTAGTATAACGTGGCATGATGCTTGCGCCTCCCTTACTCATCAGGCATTCGGTTGCAGAACAAGTTCTCACATAATCCGGTTACATCCAGCAATCAGGGTGGTTAACCCGGATACTTCCGCACCAACTGTCAGAATGGACGGCATACAATGTAGGGAATGTAACGAACCGCAGAGCCTCTCCATCCCCTTCAGTATCAACCGCCTACCAGCGACTGTCAACCACCCACCGCCCGCTGCTTACACTGTCATCAAGGTGACACGTGCACAGCATAAGAGCGACACACAATCGTTTTATTGCATTCTTGGTTCCTAGGAAGTGCATCCTACCACCTCCACGATGCGCATGGTAGTACTCGGTATCTCTCGTTGTGGTAGTGGTATACTGATTGCCTGTTATGGCATTAAGCCGTTGTAATTCCCTTTGACACACACAAAAAAACCCCTCGAAACGACGAGTGTGCTGCCTTGCGCTAAACGGCTTGTGTTCGTTATGCAATCGCCTTTCAACGGCTTAACTCGAAACAATTCTGAATCTGGCATGAGTAGATGGGGCCGTGTATCTATGAAGTGAATGACAGGAATTTAGCTCAACTTAGTAATCACTGTAATCACTAGTAATCACTACTAGTCACACTAGCACCTTAACCCGTTCCCCGACCGTCCTTGATAGTCCCACTCGTCATAAGCTCCGTGACCTTGACGGCGATTTAGGACGTTCTGTCTAAAGCCTTTCTGGTTTTCATCATTTATCGATCTCCTCATACCTATCCTCCCAGGACTTGGTAATTGTTTCCCTGACAAGCCGGGAACGTAGCAATACACAACATTATCCAAAGAGAAGACAAAAAGGACGAAAAAGGAAAGCAATTTTTCAACGAATCGTTTAAGGATTATAACGAAGGCAAGCTCCGAAACGCCCACGCATGAGTTCCTTCCTTTTTTTTTATATAAACTTGAACACCTTGTATTTACGCACATTTATGGTAGTTCAGAAGGCGTTAAACGGGTTATGTAAGCATAGTCGTTTCGAGTACCGACGCTACACCGAGGTGGAAAGGGCGCCAACAAAAAGAAAATACTGCTGCATCCACCCAGAAGCCATTTCTCAAATGTCCTAACAGATTAATCGAGATGTAGATGTCGAGCATCCTACTTGATGCAGCAGCCACAGAAGTGTTTTGAAATGCAAAACTCACACTCGGTAAATGGTATGAAGTGAGTGTTGACGAGCGTTTTAAGCCCAGATAAAGATAGGACTAACCGGGGGACGCGACTGACATGCAAGTTTGGCGGTGAGATGGCGGCAAGCATTTACGAAAGTCCTGATCAAATTGACGAATCGTTTGGAGCTAAGAGGCTTTATATACATTTGATGATGAGTTTGCCGTCTTGTGTACTTATTAATGCCTGAAATTGTCAAGCTGTATTAGGTAGCCTTTTCCAATAATTGGGTTAAGAATATGGACTTTGTGTCCTTGCTTGACATAATTTGAAGGTCACTGAGATCTGGGTTCCATAACTGCCCCGCAAAGGCTCTCAACAGAAGACTTAACTAAATATGAAGGCCCATTTAGTGCGAAGTGAGGTCCTTATGGGACCTTTATGCTGTATACGCCCTGATGCTGTTGAATCCGCCAGTGTAAAGAAGGCCGTTTGTCTTTTTGTTTGTTTTTTTAGGGTTTGCGCCAAAAGTTGTGAAATTTTTGGAAGATACTGGCAACCCGATTGCCACATTGCTAAGGATGTTGCCCGTTCGTCTACTCGTATACTCTTTGTCTGCTGCCGGTCAGACATTTGCCTGCGATATACCTTGATATACCTTGAGCTCGTCCGCCAGAATGTCGATGGGTAGCATTCCTGTTATGACGAACGCTGTGTCATCTGAAATGATCCTTAATCCGCACAGAGTCTATAGACTGACGTCATCATCCGTTTCAGTCGTCTTACTGCAAGTGCTCCAGCCCAAATTGGGGTAGTGTACAGTACGACTGAACTAACTACTCTGACAAGCTCTATCTGCCCCATATTCAAACAAGGCAATCGTATGTCTTGCATCAACTACCGACGCATAACTTGGCTCAATGTGAACATCTTAAACCATTTTGCACCACACGTACTAGTGCGGCTTCCGGCCTGGAAAATCGGCTATAGACCAGATCTTCACATTACGCGATATACTGGGAAAAACCAACGAGTTCCAAGTCGATACTCAACACCTTTTTATCGTCTTTAATGCCGCATACGACAGCATTCACCGTCAAGAGCTCTTCAGTACGATGACCGATTTTACTCCCGGGAAAATTGATTCGTATGTGTCGCGCCATACTGCCCCGGGTTTCAGCAAGGAGACGCGCTGTTATGTGATTTCTTCAATTTAGGTCCCCTTCCACTTGTTTGCGTCCCCTTACATAAATTCGGTCGTCCTCTGCTGCGTCGTCCCTCAAGTTTGGACTCGAAGACTCTTCGGGAAGGGGCTGTGTTATCCATTCGCTCTACATGGCCTAGCGTTGGATCTGTAGACACAGTATTAGGCTGATGTCGCTGTAGTTCGTCGTTGTATCTTCTCCTCCACACTCCGTTTATACAAACGGGACCTCTCGAAACGACCAAGGACCTCCTTATTCACTGTCGTTAAAGTCCAGGCCTCTGCGTCATAGAGGAGAAGCGGGATGATTAAGGTTTTGTATAGCGCAACCTTGGTGTTTCGAGAGAGGGCTCTACTTCTCAATTGCCCCTTGAGCCCAAAGAATAGCGGTTGACGAGAGTAATTGTGCGTTTGATCTCAGCGCTGGTATTGTCGCTGGTCACTAGTGAGACAAGGTAGACTTAGTTCTTGATTAATTCGCTACTGACCTTAATGGCGCAGCGAGAATTCTTCATTGTCATCTTGCTTAATCTGACGCAGGGATGTTAAAATTAGGCATGGCTCCGTATTGATTGTCTCAATGCACACTGTCATTCGACTTACTTACTTACTTATCAGGCCAGCGATCCATGGAGGATCTGAGCCTGAGCTATAGCAGCCTTCCATCCTTGACGGTCCCGGGCACGCTGCTTCCAGTTGTCAAGACCAAGATGTCTTACATCCGCGATTACTTGGTCTTTATACCGGAGGTTCGGTCTTCCTCTTCTTCTCGAACCAGGAGGCTCGGAGTCGAAGACCCTCTTAGCTGGAGCGTTGATGTCCATGCGCTCGATGTGGCGGAGCCAACGTAGTCGACGGATCATTGCCTTCCGGACTAGATCCACATCTTGGTACAGCTCGTAGAGTTCGCGGTTGTGTCTTCTTCTCCATTCACCTTCCTCACAGACAGGACCAAATATCCGGCGCAGAATTTTTCTTTCGAAAGAACCCAAAATCAGCTCCGCTGTCCTGCTTATCGTCCAGCTTTCGGCTCCGAACAGCAAGACTGGCAGAATGAGCGTTTTGTAAAGCATGACTTTGGTCTTTCGAGTGAGGAGTTTTGACCCCAGTTGTTTGGACAAGCCGAAGTAGGTGCGGTTGCCAAGGGCGATTCTATGCCGGATCTCCACTGTGGCGTCATTTGTGGAATTTACGTTTGCCCCGAGGTAGACTTACTCCTTAACTACCTCGAAATTGTAGCTGTCAATTGTTATATTTTGTCCCAGGTGGTGAGCGACGGATTGGTTTCTGCTAGACATTGATCTTAAGACCAACTCATTTCGCCTGTTCTTCAATCGCCGTGAATGCTTCCACAATGCCACGGCGAGAACATCATCCGCGTATCCTAGCAGCTGGATGGACTTGAAGAAGATAGTGCCTTCCCTGTTGACGCCTGCCCATCGCATTATCTGCTCCAGCACCAGGCTGAAGAAGTCGCATGACAGCGCATCTCCTTGCCGAAATCCGGTGCATGTTTCGAATGGTAACGAGGTCCTTGAACCGAGTTGCACGGTGCATCGCGTGTTTTTTAGCGTGGCGCGACACAACTAGATCAGTTTTACCGGGATCCCGAATTCGGCCATCGCCTCAAACAGTTCTTCACGATGAATGCTGTCGTATGCGGCTTTGAAATCGATGAAAAGATGGTGTGTATCGATTCGAAACTCGTTGGTCTTTTCCAGGATTTGTCGAAGTGTGAAAATTTGGTCTATAGTTGATTTGCCGGGCGGGAAGCCGCACTGGTAGCTACCGATTAGTGCGGTGCAAAATGGTTTTAGACGTTCACTCAATACGCTGGACAGGATCTTGTATGCGACATTGAACAGGGATATACCTCTATAGTTCTTGCAAGAGGTAGGATCGCCTTTTTTGTGGATGGGGCATATAGAGCTGGTATTCCAGTCGTCGGGCATGCTTTCATCTTCCCAAATTCTGCAGATGATCTGGTGCGTGCTCCCTACCAGAACATCGCCGCCAGCCTTAAAGAGCTCTGATGGCAAGCCATCTGAGCCTGTGGCCATGTTGTTCTTCAGCTTCTGAATAGCTGTGCCGACTTCTTCGATGCTGGGTGGGTGGACTACTTCAGCGGCTGGAGTTGGGATTTCCTCGGTCCCTACCACTCTCTCTTGGTCATGCTCGTTAAGCAGATGCTGGAAATGCTGCTTAAATACATCCACTATTCCCTGCGGGTCGGTGACAAGATTACCCTCGCAGTTTCGAGGAGCATGGGTGCCCTTTTTGAAGCCTCCTGCAAGGCCTTTGGCTTTTGGCACACTGTCATTCGCGGCTTTGAAATCGACGGAAAGGTGATGGGTGTCGATTTGGTATTCTTGGGTCTTCTCCAAGGTCTGTCGCAGTGTGAATATTTGGTCTATGGTCTATTACCTGGCCTGTAACCACACTGATCAGAACCTATTAGGTTATCCACAAAAGGTTTCAAGCGTTTACACAGTACGGTAGAGAAGATCTTATATGCAATATTTAGGAAACTTATTCCCATGTAGTTGGCGCAGTTATAGAGGTCTCCTTTCTTGTGGAGCGGGCAGACGATGCTGAGTTTCCACTCGTCGGGCATGCTTTCCTCCGACCATATTTTAGAGAAGAGCTGTTGCATGCGTCCTACCAGCTCATCTCCAGCCGCTCTAAATAGCTCGGCAGACAGGCCGTATGCGCCCGCGGCTTTATTAGCCTTAAGCTTCAAAATGATCGGCTTAATTTCATCTAGGTCGGGAGGACCGAATTTTCCTGCATCTTCATCCGTTGTAAATGCATCATACTGCCTGACAGTGGTATCGGATCTATCATCGCCGTTAAAGAGCCCACAGACCTCACACATGTGTGCACACAAGTGTGAGATCTGTGGGCCCTTTTAAACAGTGTACAGATGTGTTCTTTCCATATTCTCCGCATTGACTGTGACTCTACTACTAGTTATCAGTCTTCATCCCTACAGGTTCCTGTTCCGGTTTTATCGCCCTTGCATGCTCGTTTTACTTTTTCGTGAAACTTGCGTGCGTCATTCCTGTGGTAGCATCTCTTCATCTCCTCAAGCACACACTTATCACGCTCTCTTTTTCTTATCCTTAAAAGCGTGTGTTCCTCCTTCTTTTTCTGCTCCTGACACTAATAAAATAGCTTCGGATCACATGTACACTATATATGTAGTGAGCCACCATATGATTGATAGAAGGAATTACGCTACTTGTAAGTCACCACTTAGTAGTTGTTCAATTATTACTTGTACTTCACAACATCACTACAAAATCGCGAAGGGTACGCGGTACCTGTGATTCTCCATCCTATTTGGGACATGACAAACTAAACCAAATGCCACTCAAATTCCACTACAATCCATTTGGGCTGGATTATGGTTCTTTTTGTACTCTTTTATGAATGAAAAGCACTATAAGGTCGCTCCTATAGAGCCTATTTGGCAGTGCTAGCTTAATTCTACTCCTTCTACTTACTTTTACTTCGTATATTAAGGGTTTGGGATTAGTAAGCCGCGACCCAATATATTCGTATCGCATAGATAGATAGATAGATAGGGTTAGGGGGTGGGACAGAGTCGCCTGATCACTGCGGCCACGAGTGGGCCTATTGTGATGTCCCCCACTTACAGTTCACTCAGAAAACCAGCGATTTCTTCCGCTCCAAGATAATACTTTCCTAGGTGATGAAGACGTGTACTGACAAGGCAGTTACAGTGGCATAGTATGTGCTCTGCTGTTTCTTCGTCTTCATTACACATTCGGCAAGTGTCATCTTGTATAATGCCCATCGTTTTGAGGTGTTTGTTGACTGGGCAGTGTCCAGTAAGGAAACCTGTGATTAAGCGAATCTGACTCCTGGAAAGCATGAGGAGTTGTTTCGTTCTACTGAGGGATGTAGTTGTAACCAGTAGTGATCCGTCGTGCTCCTTAACCAATTGTTTATGCAGCATTTGGTGGGTCTGATGGGTATGCCGCAGAAAGGCCGTGGCATCATAAATGGTGATGCAGTGCCTTTCCTTGCTAGAAGGTCCACCTTTTCGTTGCCTGTATGGCCGCTGTGTCCAGGTCTCCAAATGAGATGAACTCTGTTTGTGCTGGCCAGCTGGTGAAGTAGCTGTAGGCAGTCCCATACCAGTTTGGAGGTGATTTCATAACTCTTTAGGGCAAGAAGTGCAGCCTTGCTGTCAAAGAGAATGTAAATGTTTTTGTTAAGTATATTTCTGTTTATATTTTCTCTGAGGCAGAGTTCTATAGCAAATATCTCTGCTTGAAAAACGGAGTTATATCTATCCATGGTGACGTAGATGCATGTGCCTGTATTTACTCCGTATACTCCAGCCCCAACGCCTTCGTTCGATTTGTAGCCATCTGTGTACCACACGTAGGATCCACGATTGAAGGAGGGTCTATCCTGTTCCCAGTTTTGTCGGTTGGGGGATGTGACCTTGTAGTTTTTGCTGAAGTTGTATCTGGGGAGACAGTTGTCTGTGAGAGATACATGTCCTTAGGATTTCATGCCTGTTTATTTCGGTAAGGATATCAGGATGAAAGAGCCTACGGTTAGAGTCATCCTCCACGATCAGTCTATGAGCGAAGACCATTGCTTCTTGAAGAAGGAGATGAAGAGGTGGCAGGTATGTGATGACTTCTAGTGCTGCTGTGGGGGTTATTCTCATGGCCCCAGTGATACAGATGCAAGCTAGTCTTTGCAATTTGTTGAGCTTGGCTTGCACTGATACTTGTTTTCTTTTGTACCACCAGACGGGCGCAGCATATGTAAGAATTGATCTGGTGATTGCTGTATCTAGCCCAGCGGGACATTTTGGGGTTTTTGCCCCAGTTTTTGCCAGTGAGACTTTTGCTGGTCCATAAAGAGATCCTGGCTTTCTCAATGGTCTTTGTAATGTGAAAGTTCCAAGTGAGCTTTTCGTCTAGAGTTATCCCTACATATATCGCATAGTAGTTGTATAAGTGGTTAGGAAACAAAAGGGTACTCCTGTAATCTAACTTTTCACATTGAAAGCTCTATGCGTCCTGTAAAATTTTTTTTTTTTTTTTTTTTTATATAATTTGCGTGCACTCAACGTCTAATAACCTTATTATGTCGGGGACACAGTGAGGGCAGAAGGTAGAAAGGAAGAGCGATGGAGGAGATGCCGATGGACATTGATCTTAAATGCTTGCATGTTGCATTGAGGGGGAAAAACCGAAGCCGGCAGTGAGTTCCAGATTCGTGTGGTTCGGTTAATGAAAGATTTTCTATATTTGACGGTACGTCCGAAAACGAGCTTTAGGGTATATTGGTGAGAATTCCTAGAGAGACGTGTATTGCGGGAGAAATGTTGAAGGGGCCTAATGCAACTGGCTATCAGAGCATTTTTGGTGGAATTAACGATAAAACAGGAAGAGGCAGGTAACATTCCTGCGGTGTTCCAGCGAGTCCAATGTTTTGGTAATGCTGGAGTCACCTATCAGTTTTATAGCGCGCTTTTGTATTCTGTCTAGTAGGTGCAATGAGGTCTTGGAAGCACCGGACCAGACTCTAATTTGGGGTGAATGAACGCCTTATAGATTGTAGCCAGATCTAAGGGTGAGAAAAATTTCTTGCATCTGTATAAGAATCCTAGGCATTTCGCAGCATTCTTGGCGACACTGAATATATGGTCGCTCCAATTAAGATTGTGAGCAACACTCATACCCAGGCTGGAAAGCTTTTCAGTTTTTGAGATGCAAGTGCCATTCATGGATAATGGCTGCGGATTAGTTATACGCTTTAACGACAAGAGACAGCATTGCGTCTCTTTGTTTTTACCCCATTGGATGATGCTGTCGATATCGGAATTGAATGAGCTCAACATACGCTGTCGCTCACTATCTACAACCGAAGTGCAGGGTCGTAAGCTAGTGAACGAATATGAGAAGCTGAGGGTACTGTCGTCAGCGAAGGAGTGAATTGGATTAGAAGTAACAGACAAGAGATCATTTATGAAAATAAGAAAGAGTGTCGGAGACAAAACGGAGCCTTGAGAAACCCCATCATTTACAAAGTGAGTGTCAGACTTGAATCCGTCCAAAACAACTTGAATTGAACGATTCGAAAGGTAGCTTCTAATCCATTGAAAAAGAGACTCATCGATCCGAAAAGCACGCATTTTCGACAAAAGGGCTTCATGCCAAACCCTGTTAAATGCTTTCGAAATATCCAGTGCAACAATTTTGCTTTCACCTGCTTGGTGAAGCGAGTGATTCCACTTTTCAGCGAGATATGCCATCAAATCACCAGTGGATCTGTTGCTGCGGAAACCGTATTGGCGGTCATTGAGGAGATTCCGTGATTCAAGATATTTCATAAGCTGACGGTTGATCAGCGTTTCCATGACCTTGGAAAGAAGGGACATTAGTGCAACGGGTCGGTAGTTGGAGGGAGAAGATGATTCGCCTTTTTTGGGTATGGGCTGGACAAATGCTGTTTTCCACCTACCCGGAAAGAGCCCAGAGGAGTAGGAAAGATGAAAAAGGTTACGCAGTGGTTTTGCCAGCGTAGAAGAACACCTCTTCAGAACTATTGGGGCAATACCATCTGGGGAAGCAGATTTTTGTATGTCGAGGTCCTTAAGAACCCTTGCGACTGTACGAGTGCGGAAATGGATTAGTTCCATGGTCGAATTGACGCACTCTAGTACAAGCGGAGACAAAATACAAGCTGGGAGCTGAGAACTGGTTGCGAAATGGGCAGCAAGTAGGTTAGCTTTGTCTAAGGGGGTGACAACTGGAATGCCATTGTGGATAAGCGTCGGTATAGACGACGTAGTTGAGTTTTTTACGTTTTTTCAGACGACTTTTGCTACCTTTGGGACATTGAAGGATTTTACGCCTTAATTCTTGGTCGGATTGGGATTTATCCCGTCGATTGTGGGTGTTGCAGTCATTTCTGGCTCGTAAGTACTTTTTTCGGTTTTCCTCAGAACTGTTTGGCTTGCAGGCCCGAAAACTTAG
The DNA here is from genome assembly GCA_951905685.1 of Eumerus sabulonum. Taxonomy (NCBI): domain Eukaryota; kingdom Metazoa; phylum Arthropoda; class Insecta; order Diptera; family Syrphidae; genus Eumerus; species Eumerus sabulonum. Next base: position 18,870,001 of record OX645060.1, read on the forward strand.
CTCCCTGAGCCTAATAGTCTCTTTGCAGCTCAAGTCAAACCACGTATTATCCTTAGGCCTGGTGCTTTTAATCTTGGTGGGAATAAAATTTGCCATGCCGATTCGGATAATATTTGCGATAATATCAGTTGCGGCGTCCACGTCGTTGTCGAGGAAGCACAACGACCAGTTAAGGGTCCGAAAGAAGTTGTTAAGGCCACACCAGTTGGCTCTCTCGTATAGCCATAGTGTTCTCTTAGAAGCGTTTTCTTTTTTAGAGTTGAGTAAATCGAATAGCCACCAATATGAAGACCCCCAAACCCACTGTAGTCCAAAGACTACATTCCATGCCTACAGATTCACCCATCGAAGGTATTATTTATCCAATGAGAACCTCCTCTACATCCACAGTTCAAATCCCATCTGCTCGGTTCTACGGCTCAAAACTTAAGCTGATTAACTTTGGATCTATTTATCGTGAGCACCATCACAAGCCGGATGAGCGCAGGTTGGAAGGATCTAAGTACAAAATACTTTCTCATTTTTTTTTACTCCTTGTCTCACAATCCGTTATTTCTTATCCTTTATCAACCAACAACAATAACAGGGAGGGGAGCACAATTTAAACCGATGGAATTGTGTACACAATGATGTTATTCATCGTCGCTCATGTGTTTCGTTTTGTATCTTCGTCGTTTTCTTAGAACATTTTCTGCTAAGAAAATCGAAACACGTACAACGGCGAAAGATACCAAAAAATGTGACAAAGCGTACGAGTATAACATATGAATTGGCTTGAAAGCGTTACAAGAGTCGATACAAGGTCCCATATGGCACACAGTTGCTTGCTCATAATAAAATCGAAAAGATACAGACAGAAGTAGTATTGTAGTCGGGTGTATTGCACGTGAATACATCTTGACTGAATAGTTCGTTTATTTATTTTTTATTGAGATCAACGCAACTAAGGAAGTTTGCAAGGACAGTGTCTTAGGAAAGTGGATATGGACGCTTGTGTCGCTAGAGCTCCTTATGTGGGCATGATGACTTTTTTACAATAATGGCTTAACTCAGTGTAGTGTTTAGTAAGGGAGGGCTAGAACTATTTAAAGGACGAATTGATAAGTAAAACAAGTGGAGACTAAGTTGATATAAAGTGGAGCGGATTGCCATGTGGCATCACCAGTTTAAACACGTGATATTCCGTTTTCGCAATCACTGGTCCATTGTACTCCAGACAGACACCTTACATTACTGTATTTTCCCCGTTTTCCGGAGAAAAAATTGAAAGAGCTTCAGTGATGTAGAGCTAATGGATTCGGCACACCACCACGTCAGCTCCAAGGGCGCGCCACAGTGCGCGAGCAAAGGCGGGACAATCACAGAGGAAATGCTCTGGAGTATCATCCTCCTCTCACTGATGCCGAGCACGTAGAGATGCTTGGCAAAAGTGTAATGGCCCGTGATAACTCCCACAAGCCTTCTGCAGTCGATTCTTAAAAACAGGAGGAATGCTGCAGATTTTTTGCAGACATCAAGAAGCTCAGCAGACAGGCCGTCTGCGCCCGCGGCTATGTTAGACTTAAGTCTTGATATCGCTATTTTGACTTCGTCTAGGTCGGGTGGATGGAATTTTCTTACTTGCTTGCTTGCTACAAAGAGGTTACGCCCCGCTAGGAAATCGATTAGCTTAAGTCCGTTGTCGGATGTGGTGTTATGGAGGCTATGCTTTCCTATGATCGACTCAAATATGTCCTCTTTGCCCAGTTTTGCATTCAAATCTCCTAGGACTATTTTTGTGTCGTAGCTGGGTCATTGAGCATAAGTTCTGTCTAGGAGATCGTAGAATTCTTCTTTGAGTCGATCGTCCTTTTCTTCCATTGGGGCGTGAGCGCATATTAAGCTAATGTTTCCAAATTTAGCCTTGATGCGGATTGTTATGAGGCGTTCGCTTATATCTCGGATGCTTAATACGTTTTGTCGGAGTCTTCTTCTAGTAACGAATCCGCACCTGAATAGGCGCTGTTTGCTCTCCTTGTAGCAGTTCCCGTAGTAGATGTCGCTGTTTTTCAGCCGTCTTTTGCCTGGTCCATCCTATCGGACTTCTTGGAGCGCGGTTATATCTGCTTTATAGCAGTTGGGGGTTCGCCCCAATTGATCGCCTGCACCCCGTCTGTTAAGGGACCTCATATTCCAGGTGCAGACTCTCAAGTCCGTTAGTCGTTTGCAGGGGTTGTTAGCTTTGTATCCGTCCGTATACGAGGCTTGTTGTTGTTTCGGAACAAGTAGGTTTTTACGTGATGGGGATGTTGCCCCTAAGCACAACTCCCAACCTGGAGGGCCGGGTTCCTCTTTCCCCAGGAACAAGGGGCTGGGTCGCTGCACACATTGGTTCACTACCTGGCTGGTGTCAGGGTAGCTATGCAGGGGGGCGACGCGGAGGCTGTGTGTCAACTTGGATTGAGCAGGGACAGAGATCGAGGCTGGCGTTTGCCATGTTAAACGCGATCAACTTCTTTGCTCTGTTTGCTCGCTCCCTCCCCCCTCTCGTGACTACCGGGTTTAAGTGGTGCTGACCCTGAAGAGATGGACTTGGACGATTCTTCATAGTTTAAAGGCGAATTAGAGACCGTAAGCCAAGAGGGTTGGTGTTGAGTGAAATCCCTTCCAAAAGGGCAGGAGAGTCGATACGAACAGTTCCAGCTAATAGTTGGTGCACAAATAAGATGTCGGCTATTTCCCAACGTAATTTTATGGTTTTTAAGTCGATCAACCGAGAGCGCCGTAGCGCAGTGGGTAGTGTGTTGGTCTCTAACGCCGATGACACGTTAGAGCTAAGAAGGTAGTAAGTTCAAGGAGCTTGGAAAAATTTAACATTTGCCAATGTTAAGATCTAGGAAGTTATCCGCCCAATACCGAAGGAATCAAGACCGTTTTAAAGTAAAACCGAGTTAGCCCGAGTTAGCCGGCTATGACAAAAATCTGAGGACCAAGATGACTGCTTTACGGGACACCGGAAGGGGCTACAATGGAGTCAGAGATTGAGTTTCTGAATATACTCTGTAATGCCGACTTCGGAGGTACTATGCATGCTATGCGTTGATTTGGGACAGGAAACCTGAAGCCTCGAGCTTAAAATGGATTAATTGATGGCTGGTCGTATTAAATTCTTTACCAAAGTCGGAAGTAACAACATCTACTCCAACACCTTATTCCAATGATAAAAGTTTTTCCGAGACGAATTCCATAAAGTTCATTGTGTTGGATCTACCCTTTAGAAAATCACGCTGCCGGGGAGAGGGGGAGATGTAGTTCCAATGGAAGGACATTAAGTCATATGTACATAACAAACTCGAAGTGTGTATGAAGAGAGTGATACCCATATATTGGATAGCATTAATCCGATTTTGTCAATCGAACACGCCTTTGAAAGGCGTGAAAGTATCGCACAGCGGTATACTTTTTTATTATAAAAAAGTTAAAAACGCCACGAAAATATTCTGAAAAATGTTTGAAGTGTACGGTGAAAATGCTGTGAGCGAACGCCGGACCAAGGAGTGGTTTACTCGATTCTGTTTCAGAATTTTTGATATCAACGATACACCTCGCTCTAGTCGGCCAGTTACTAAAAATGTCTATGGAATTTTGAAGCTCGTAGGGTAGGAGCTACACGCAAGTTCTTAGCAGATAGCGGAGGCAGAGTAATCGAACCACTTTTAAGGCGAATTATTACGAATACGGTACGATGAAATACGAACGGAGATACAACGTATTGTTGCGGAGATACAATCCGACGGTTAAGTTCGAATTTCGCTGTCGAAGTTCGAAAGCTCTGATGAAGAGAAAATCTCAGCGGTTAAGGAATGGCCGCGGCCGGAGAATCTTCATGAGTTAAGGTCATTCCTGGGACTTTGCACATATTACAGGCGATTCATTCCAGGATTTGCAAACGTTGTCAGCAGTTTGCACGAGCTCACCAAAAAGAATCAGCCATTCAAGTGGGAGAAGCCGCAGGAGGAAGCGTTCATTCACCTGAAGGAATTGCTCCGCAGTGCGCAGATCCTTGCATATCCTGTCCCGGGAGAAAAGTTTAATTTGGACACCGATGCGAGCGGACATGGAATCGGAGGAGTACTCTCTCAAATATTTGACGGGCGAGAACGGGTCATCGCTTACTACAGTAGGATCCTATCGAAGCCGGAGAGGAACTACTGTGTAACTAGGAGGGAGCTCTTAGCCGTGGTTGACTGTGTCAAGCATTTCCACAAATATCTCTATGGCCAAGCTTTTCATCTTAGGACGGGCCACGCAGCGTTGAGGGGGTTGCTGCAGTTCAAAAACCCGGAAGGCCAGCTTGCTAGATGGATAGAGAGAATCCAGAGTTATGAGTTCAGTATCGAACACCGGAAGGGAAGCAGTCATGGAAATGCGGATGCATTATCGAGGCGACCTTGCGATGTTGAATGCAAACATTGTTCACCTGCCGAAACCAAGGAACAGGTCACCGACATCCGTCGTTTCCATGTGCTGCCAGAAGATTCCTGGACTGTCGAGAAGGTCGGAAGGAAGCAGCGAGAAGATGCCGATCTGGCAGTCATCATCGACTACCAAGAACGAGGTTTTCGACCAACTTGGCAGAGAAAGCCCAATCGTGAAAGCTTACTGGGCTCAATGGCAGAGTTTGAAGCTGAAGAACGGTTGCCTCTACCGCAGTTGGGAAAGTGAGGACGGGAACATTGTAAACGATCTGCTGGTAATTCCAAATGGACAAATCGACGAGGTCATCCGAGAATACCACGAGGGACCAAGCGGGGGTCATCTTGGTGTTAACAAGACTGTAGAAAAGATCAAGAGACGTTTCTACCGAAGGCAAAGGGTACAGTTAGGAAAACTCGAGGAAGTATGCAGCAGTACAATGTTGGAGCACCGTTCGAACGTATCGCCATGGACATCGCAGGCCCATTCCCAACGAGCAACGCTGGAAACAAATACGCGCTGGTGGTGATCGATTACTTCAGCAAGTGGCCTGAGGTGTTTTGCATCCCGAACCAGGAAGCCAAAACCATTTCGGATGCGTTCGTGAACAACTGGGTTGGGCGTTATGGAGTACCAATGGAACTGCACTCAGACCAAGGAAGAAACTTCGAGTCGTCGGTGTTCAAAGAACTCTGTGCCATGCTAGGTATCAGAAAGACGAGGTTAACACCATTACACCCACAATCTGATGGCATGGTCGAAAGGTTCAACCGGACGATGGAGGAATACTTGAGAAAAGTCGTCGTCGGAGATCAGAAGGACTGGGATGAACATCTTCCCCTTTTCTTTATGGCATACCGTTCGGCACAGCACAATTCAACGGCAACAACACCCGCCGAAGCCATTTTGGGAACTGATCTCCGACTTCCATCGGACTTGAAGTTCGGCGTGGTACTACCGACAACTAGCGGCGGGGAGGACTTCGTAACCGAAAAGAAAGAACAGCTGAACTCCATCCATCAGTTCATCCGGGAGCGACTGAATTTGGTCAGCGATAAGATGAAGGCGAGATACGACTTAAGGGCGAACTCTTCTGGATTCGAGACAGGACAATTGGTATTGCTGTACAACCCACAACGAAAAAAAGACTTGTGCCCCAAATTGCAATCAGCCTGGGATGGACCATATGAGGTCATCAAGAAACTTAACGACGTGGTGTACCGAATACAGCAGACGGGAAACAGACGGGCGAAGTATAAAATTGTCCACGTAGAGAGGTTAGCGCCATATTACGGAGAAGGATCCAATCGCTTGTTCGAGGACGAACAGGTTTAGGAGGAGGGTAGTGTTGCGGAGATACAAGCCGACGGTTAAGTTCGAATTTCGCTGTCGAAGTTCGGAAGCTCTGGTGAAGGGGAAATTGGAATGATCGAAACTTCCAACGGCGTAATGCTAATTGTCAGTGCATTCTAGAGATTTCCGAAGGGGAACTTCCAACGGCGAACATTCGAGAAGGTGGACCGAGAGCTATATAAGCGCGAACACTCGCCCTCGGCATACATTCAGTTTGTGGTATTAAACAGCGTGGGACAAGTCGGTGTGATCAAACAGTGTGAAAGGAAAAGCTTTCAATAAAGGTTTGTTTGTGTGGTAACCTTTAAAGTGGATAGTATTGGATAATAAATAAAAGTGGTGAAGCTACACAGATAATTGATCTGTGGTGGAACAAGAAGAGTGTGTGTGTTTTCAATTCGGATAAGAAGGACAATTGTAGTTTATCGCAATCCAGTGGTGCGAACCCTATTCGGTGTGGGATCGAATATTCCGAGTGTGTGGTGGGATAGGAAGAGAGTTGCGCAGTACGAGCTGCTATAATTTCAATCAGTCAATTTGGTCCTCATTTATGCATGACTCGGCTGTTTGAATAAATCACTCAAGAAAGAGCGATCAGAATTGGCCAACAGAAAACGAGGTATATTCCAACGTGACATTACCAGGCCACATATGTACATCTTTGATGTCTCTCAACAAATTGATGGACCTTTTTCCATCCATACCAGCCCAAACCGTACACAATCTGACTACCATTCGATTCTGTCTCTGTAAAACTTGGCCGATTGAACAATCACTGAAAATCACTTGACCAAATTATTCGCCGATGGGCCACAAAAGTTCTATAAAGCTAAAAAGAGCAGTATTCTGCACGCCGTGGCGCAGTGATAGGTGTATTGAACTCTGACTCACGATGAGCGAGTTCGAATTCCGATAACACCAACGCCATCGAATGTGATTGAGGGAAGCTTGGCTCTGGCCCTTCATGGACTGTAACGCCACCAAAGCAAGCAGCATCTTCGTTTGTTTTCTACCTAAAAAGCCAGTTTTAAGAATTAGTCCATAAATGGAAATTTGACACTTAAGGCAACACCCAAGAATGCAAAACAGTCGTTGTTGGTTTAATTTAAACGTGTGAATAGGTTCTTTCACGGAAGCGGCAATGAGAGTGTTAAATGCTTTAACAAATTCACACTAACTTGCTAAGTAGCATAATTGACATATAATAGATTCGAATAAGTCGTTAAACCTACTCGTCACATGCAACGCCTCACTGTCTACATGGAGACCCGTAACTACATACGTATACATTGCGGCAAAGTGCCCGCAATAAGGGTTTAATGAAATAAAGAGAAAAGGCCCTCTGGCCTTCGTGTTTTAACATTTTCATTGGACCTTCTCCACCTGCCGCCACAACGAGATACACAATGACCTTAATTCAAAGAACAGACCTGAAAGAAAAAAAAAGTAAACGAAAATCGATAGACGTACACAGCCATGCGTATCTGCAATCAAATGGATGACGGAAGCATTTTCTGCGTTTCCGCAAAAGTACGAGCAGGCTTCGCTCCAGGAGGCAAAACGACAGGTGACAGCGTAATTTTTTTATTTAGCTCAACTTCAATGCGTCCCTGAACTCAATTACTGTTACGTGCTCAAAAGCTCGTCTGTAAATAACTAAGTCCTAAACAAACTACTCGTTTTGTGACCTTTTCACTGCGGAGTTGATACGCCTCGATGGCATAGATGCCCCTGCAAACGCACGTTTCAAATGAAATGTGACAATAATGAAAATTAAAAAAATAGTTACTCAACCCAACCCCCTGCCCATGAAACAATTCCGACTTTCACGTCCTTAAATTCCGAAATAAAGTGCATCTCCATGTCCTCCACCACTAAGTAGAGAACAACAAAGACTCGAAAAATAAAAGAAAGAAATCTGCATTCACAATTATGATTACTTCGACCTTTATCCTTGTCTTATCCTGTTTCGAATCCACCACAAGGAGACACCAAGGAACACATTTTTCCACTAGAACAAAATCCACCCCACTCAAGCCCCTGGGCTCAGTCAACCACCCCCCAAAACACCCAAAAGAAAACCTTCCACACAATTCATTTGGTTGTGCAAGAGGAAAGATATGCGCCCCGCACCAGACCCCAGCACTACGATCCACACGAAATAAGGATATATCCTTTTTTTTTACGGTTTTGTATCTCGAACAAAAACAAGAAAACGGATTTCTAAGGCGTAGAATTCAAAAGAACAACATACCGAGAAAATGAAGGAAAATGGAAAAAGGATAATGGATGGTAAGGAAAAGAGGAGATACACGCGAGGAAGGTGAACAACTGGCAAGAAGTACGGCAAAAAGTTTGCAAAGAGAGCGAGAGAGGAGAGAGGCGGGAAGGAAGGAAAGGAAAAATGAATTGCTCAAGGACACCTTGAAGAATGTCAGCTGTAGGATTTAGTTGTGTGCAAATGTGTATGTGTAATATGAAGGGGGGCATGCGGCTCGACTGTTTTCCATTGTGGCACTACTTTGATACGCTACTACAGTCAGGGACATTTTTATTAAGTCGGCATGTAACGTAATTTTGAATTCGAATATTACGAGCAGTATATTCTTCAATAGTCTAGTGAGGTTGTTTCGGAGTTTGTGGTTTTTTTTATGGTTACGGCTTACTAGGCCGTAGCCCGACCGACTAATCCAGACAGGAAGTATGCCCAATGTCCCAGCTATGACATCAAAATTGTACCCGGAGACTTCAATGCTAAGCTGGGTAAGGAAAGCATCTTTGAACGAGTCATCGGCAAGCATAGCCTACACGACATCACCTCCAATAACGGACACAGGCTGATTGATTTTGCTACGGGGCGAAATCTCCTTCTAGGTGCGCTTTCCGCACCTCGATGTACATACACAAAGGCACTTGGCCAAATTGATCACATCGCGATCGACGTCAGACACTCCTCCTCTATTCTTGATGTTTGAACTTTCCGAGGGGCTAACATCGACTCGGACCACTATCTTGTAGTAGCCAAGATGCGCTTACGGATATCACGAACGTAGCGGAGTAGAGTAAGAATACAAAGTTATGACTTCGGAAAGCTACTATCGCCAGAAACCGCTCGTGCTTTTACCGATCGCGTCTACCTTAAGCTCTCCAATGCACCTCAATCCTCCACGCTATCAATAGAACAGCAGCAGAGCCTTTGCAAACAAGCCCTGAAAAGCGCTGCATCCGAAGTCTTGGGTTTCAAGGCTCCAGCACGAAGAAGCACCTGGTTCGATGACGAGTGCAGAAGGATTCACACAGCGAAGCAGGATGCATATAAGGCCTCGCTGCATAAAAGAACAAGAGCAGCTCGTGAGCTCTACGAGTTAAAAAGAAGGGAGGAGCATAAGCTTCTTAGAAGAAAGAAAAAAGAGCACGAGCAGCGCGCGATTGAGGATTTGGAGAGGTGTTACTGCAGGCGTGACGTTCGAAAGTTGCGATCATGCCAAGGTTATAAAGCCAGAACGGAAGCCTGCAGGGATAAGAACGGACACCACGGCGATGTTAGTCAATATACCGCCGAAAGGCAGAATGATCCATTTCTAATCGATGAAGACAGCAGAGAATTCCGTCCCCCTGACCTCGACGAAGTTAAGATTGCCATATCGAAACTCAAGTCGAATAAAGCTGCTTGCGCAGACGGACTGTCTGCTGAGCTCTTCAAGGCAGTTAAGATTGCCATATCGAAACTCAAGTCGAATAAAGCTGCTTGCGCAGACGGACTGTCTGCTGAGCTCTTCAAGGCAGCTGGGGCTGCGAGCATCCACCAGCTCATCTGTAAGATATGGTCAGAGGAACGCATGCCCGAGGAATGGAGTCTCAGCATCGTATGCCCGATCCACAAGAAAGGAGAACCCTCTGATTGCGCCAACTACAGAAGAATAAGTCTCCTTAACATCGCCTACAAAATCTTCTCTGCCGTTTTGTGTGAACACCTGAAGTCTTTTGTAAATAAACTGATAGGTCCTTATCAGTGCGGATTCAGACCAGGGAATTCCACCATCGACCAAATCTTCGACACTCACCACCTATTTGTCGACTTCAAAGCCGCATACGACAGCGTAATTAGAGACGAGCCATACAACGCTATCTCTACCTTTGACATACTTGCTAAACTCGTCAGACTATGCAGGATGACTTTGGAGAATGCTCGCTGCCCCATCCGAATCGGTGAACACCTTACCGATAGTTTTGATATCAAAAAAAGGATTTAGGCAGGACGATGCGCTGACGTGTGATTTCTTCAACAGCATATTGGAAATGATTGTGCAAAAATCAAAGGTCGGTTTGCTCATTATCGACCTTAATGGTGCAGCGAGAATTCTTCATTGCTGTCCTGTACAGTCGGACGAGTTTGGCAGGGATGTTCAAACTAGACATGGCTTTGTATAGCTCATCTCTATACACGCTGTCATATGCAGCCTTGAAATCGACGAAAAGGTGGTGATCTTCTCCAAGATCTGCCGCCCCAACTGATAAGAGCCGATCAGGTTATCCACAAACGGTTTCAGGCGTTCACACAATATGGCAGAGAAGATCTTATATGCGATGTTAAGGAGACTTACTCCTCTATAGTTGGCGCAGTTATAGGGGTCTCCGTTCTTATGGACCGGGCAAACGATGCTGATATTCTATTTGTCGGGCATGCTTTCCTCCGACCATACCTTGCAAATGAGATGGTGCATGCCAGCTCATCTCCAGCCGCCCTAAAAAGCTCAGCAGGCTGCGCCCGCGGCATTATTAGACTTAAGTCTTGATATCGCAATTTTGACTTCGTCTAGGTCAGGTGGACTGGATTCTGTTACATCGTCATCCATTACGAATGGCTCGTTCTGTTCTTGTCTATCATCGCCGTTATACAGTCTGCAGAAGTGGTCTTTCCAAATCCTCAGTATCGACTGCGACTCTACTACCAGTTCTCCATTTTCATCCCTGCGGGCCGCCGCTCTGGTTTTGTAGCCATGGCATGTTCGTTTTACCTTGTTGTAAAACTTACGGGCGTCATTTCTGCAAAAGCATTTCTCCATCTCCTCGATCTCACGGTTTCCGTGCTCTCTCTTCTTTCTTCTGAAAAGCGTGTGTTTCTTTCTTCTCTTCTGCTCATAGATTTCGCGAGCAGCTCTCGTCCGTCATTGCAGCATGGCTTTATATGCCTCTTGTTTTGCTGGATGGGTTTGTTCGCATTGTTTATCGAACCAGGGGTTTCTAGGTGGTGGCGGTTTGAAACCAAATATTCACTGAGAATCACTCACTCTTGACGTGTGTCACGGACCGTGGTGAGCTGTCAAAAATAGCACACCGAAAGACCAAACAGGAAAAAAATCAGCCATTGCGTAACTATAAAATCGCCTTCAAGCTAAAGAGAGATCCATAATCTGAATAATAGATGAAAGGCTACTTAAAATCTGATTAAAAGCGTCAGTTGTCTACATGTCGAGGCTAGTAAAGTATCGAATCAAGCCAAAAGATGAAAACCAACGAACCTAAAAGGCAAAATCAAACAATCAATCCAATCCGGCATATCATTAAGCTTCCTCATAAAATCATGCTTCACTGAATGAAATTCAGAGACTGAAGGTGCATGTGCGGGCAGTTTGATTCCACAATGGAATCATCATCAGCCAAAGATAGCTACTGATCAGATGTAAATGTTTAATTATCTAAACATTAAGCTTTAATGGCCCATACATTTGTATATCAAGGTAAAGAAATCCATATCGAAAGAAAGCAATCCGTGGACGAAAACAGAGTTGTTGGAGTGTTCCTTGTACAGAATAATTTATTTATAATTGCTAAGTCGAGGTAGGGATGGCAAAGGACTAACAAAGGCCTCGTAGGGGTAGCATCTATCCGACGGATGCTGGCCTGCTAAAAAGCGAGAAGAGCCACCGCAGTCGAACATCTTGCGGCACTGTTAGTAAGTCCCATCCACACCTCCTCGTGGTGCCATCTGGAGATTTCTTCGCTTCCCGCACCTCGATTTACAAATTGATCACAACCAAATTGATCCCATCGCGATCGACGTCAGATACTCCTCCTCTATTCTTGATATTTGAACTTTCCGAGGGGCTAACATCGACTCGGACCACTATCTTGTAGTAGCCAAGATGCGCTTACGGATATCACGAACGCAGCGGAGTAGAGTCAGAATACAAAGTTATTACTTCGGAAAGCTACTATCGCCAGAAACTGTTCGTGCTTTTACAGATCGCGTCTCCCTTAAGCTCTCCAATACACCTCAATCCTCCACGCTATCAATAGAACAGAAGCGGAGCCTTTGTAAACAAGCCCTGAAAAGCGCTGCATCCGAAGTATTGGGTTTCAAGCACGAAGAAACAGCTGGTTCGATGACGAGTGCAGAAGGATTCACACAGCGAAGCAGGATGCATATAAGGCCTCGCTGCATAAAAGAACAAGAGCAGCTCGTGAGCTCTACGAGTTAAAAAGAAGGGAGGAGCATAAGCTTCTTAGAAGAAAGAAGAAAGAGCACGACAAGCGCGCGATTGAGGATTTGGAGAGGTTGTTACTGCAGGCTTGACGTTCCAAAGTTTTATCAACAGATGAAGCGAACATGCCAAGGTTATAAAGGCAGAACGGAAGCCTGCAGGGATAAGAACGGACACCACGGCGATGTTCGTTAATATACCGCTGTCAGGCAGAATGATCCATTTCTAATCGACGAAGACCGCAGAGAATTCTGTCCCCCTGACCTCGACGAAGTTAAGATTGCTGTATCGAAGCTCAAGTCGAATAAAGCTGCTGGGGCAGACGGACTGTCTGCTGAGCTCTTCAAGGCAGCTGGGAATTACCTGGTTGGGAGCATGCACCAGCTCATCTGTAAAATATGGTTAGAGGAAAGCATGCCCGAGGAGACCCCTCTGATTGCGCCAATTACAGAGGAATAAGTCTCCTTAACATCGCCTACAAAATCTTCTCTGCCGTTTTGTGTGAACACCTGAAGTCTTTTGTAAATAAGCTGATAGGTCCTTATCAGTGCGGATTCAGGCCACCATCGACCAAATCTTCACACTACGGCAGATCCTGGGAAAAACCAGTGAATTTCAAGTCGACTCTCACCACCTATTTGTCGACTTCAAAGCCGCATACGACAGCGTAATTAGAGACGAGCTATACAACGCTATGTCTACCTTTGACATACCTGCTAAACTCGTCAGACTATGCAGGATGACTTTGGAGAATGCTCGCTGCTCCATCCGAATCGGTGAACACCTTACCGATAGTTTTGATGTCAAAAAAGGATTTAGGCAGGGCGATGCGATGTCGTGTGATTTCTTCAACATCATATTGGAAATGATTGTGCAAAAATCACTGGCCAATACAAGAGGCACAATCTATTTCAAATCCCCGCAACTCCTTGCATACGCCGACGATATTGACATAATAGGTAGATCACAGCGAGATGTCAATGAGGCGTTTGCGAGTATTGAGTTCGAGGCGACGAAAGTTGGTCTGGCGGTTAACGCGGGCAAAACTAAATATATGCTGTCATCAAAAAAAGGACGCTCACCACCGACGTCTTGGCCAGAACGTTTGTATTGGCAGATATAAGTTCAAGGTAGTTAAGGACTTCGTCTATCTTGGCTCCGCAGTGACCTGGACCAACGACATCAGTTCCGAAATCAAAGGCAGAATCACACTTGCCAATCGCTGTTTCTTTGGGCTCTGGAGGCAACTGAGTAATAAAACTCTCTCCCGAACGACAAAGTTGACTCTATATAAGACCCTTATCATCCCGGTCTTGTTGTACGGCGCAGAAGCATGGACACTATCAAAAGCGGATGAGGAGGCCCTTGTTCCATTCGAGAGAAAGATTTTGCGCGTGATTTTCGGTCCTATAAACGCAGACGGGGGTTGGAGGAAAAGATTTAACCACGAACTTTACGGGCTGTACAGCGGCATGAGCCTAGTCAGGCGTCTACAGATTCAATGTCTAAGATGGCTGGGCCATGTAGAGCGAATGGACACCACAGCTCCAGCCCGGAGAGTCTTTGAATCCAACTCCGAGGGACGAAGAAGCAGAGGACGGCCGCACTTAAGATGGCACACACAGGTGGAAGGGGACCTCAGCCAACTGGGTGTGTGGAAATGGAAAAAGCTAGCAAAAGATCGTGCTAGTTGGAGGGGCATGCTTGTTGAGGCCCAGGTTCACCCCGAACTGGAGCGCCCATTAAGAAGAAGAAGTCGAAATCAAGGCCTTGAATGTAAAACTAAAGGTCGAAGGAAAGATAGTTGTCAGCAATTCAAACGTCCTTCGGTCTTGTGGCAACGATCTATGCACAAGTAATTTATGAAGATTTATTCAAAAGTTACCGGCGATTGTTTAAAATTATGCGCATTAAAGACAACGCAAAAGCATAAATGAATCTATTAATAGAAATGTTTTTTCTTTCAGTCAGTCTACGACTGTTCGAGATCGAGTTGGAATGAAAACAAGAAAACATTTAGCGACGAATGGCAATAGGATTTCCCCGACTGTCCAACCGATTGCCTATCCACAGGTTGTTCTAAATCTTCGAGCATTACCCGTGCCTTATGAGCTAAGCAAGAATGAAAAGTAAAAATAAACCAAACAATCAGAAACCAGAATAGTGTCAAAAACGCTGGCATCATCGCGATTTTATTCTTGAGATAATAAATTAAATACAATCGCACCAATGTCCGTACTAGATACAAACATGTTCGATGTTATCGTTATTAAATTATTGTTTTGTCTCCAGTTTGTCTCTAGTTTGACAGGAAGCACATAGCGCTTACCGGACACCCTAATCTGAACTCGTTGTTCGTTGTTGGAGGTGCGAACAACTATCTAACGATAACGTTATCCAAAAAAACCGAAAGCAATTGTCACAATGTCAATGGAGGTCCCCAGGATTGTCGATTAAATTGTCATTTTTTTGATAGATCGCGACAAGCCTTAGTATACTCTGACCGTTCGCAATAGTATCTCAAAGTTACATAAGACAACTACCGCTAATGTCATTCGGCAAATTGAGCGCCAAACATGCGATGTGATGAGACTTTGAATATTCCACAAAGCAAGAACTCTTGTGGCCTCGATGCCAGCATGATGGAATAGAAAACTTAGATATTTGGCAACCGGTTTTCGTCTTAAGATCTTGTTTTCTGTTCGCCTGAGTCATTCTGTTTGTTTGTCTATCTAAAGCAGTGGTTCTCAACCTTTTAGTGATGGGGGACCATTTGACAAAATTTCTGTCCTGCCATGGACCACCAACTGTTTAGAGGTAAAATGCAGTAAATGTAAATGAATTGTGACTGCATGTTCTTTACAAACTTTTGAAACCTTGGTTCTTACTTACTTATCAGGCCAGCGATCCACGGAGGATCTGAGCCTGAGCTATAGCTGCCTTCCATCCTTGACGGTCCCGGGCACGCTGCTTCCAGTTGTCAAGACCAAGATGTCTTACATCAGCGATTACTTGGTCTTTATACCGGAGGTTCGGTCTTCCTGTTCTCCTCGAACCAGGAGGCTCGGAGTCTAAGACCCTCTTAGCTGGAGCGTTGATGTCCATGCGCTCGATGTGGCCGAGCCAGTGTAGTCGACGGATCCTTGCCTTCCGGACTACATCCACATCTTGGTACAGCTCGTAGAGTTCGCGGTTGTGTCTTCTTCTCCATTCACTTTCCTCACAGACAGGACCAAATATCCGGCGCAGAATTTTTCTTTCGGAAGAACCCAAAATCAGCTCCGCTGTCCTGCTTATCGTCCAGCTTTCGGCTCCGTACAGCAAGAGTGGCAGAATGAGCGTTTTGTAAAGCATGACTTTGGTCTTTCGAGTGAGGAGTTTTGAACCCAGTTGTTTGGACAAGCCGAAGTAGCAGCGGTTGCCAAGGGCGATTCTATGCCGAATTTCCGCTGTGGTGTCATTTGTGGAATTTACGTTTGCCCCGAGGTAGACAAACTCCTTAACTACCTCGAAATTGTAGCTGTCAATTGTTATATTTTGTCCCAGGTGGTGAGCGACGGATTGGTTTTTGCTTGACACCATGTATTTCGTTTTATCCTCATTGATCTTAAGACCAACTCGTTTCGCCTGTTCTTCAATCGCCGTGAATGCTTCCACAATGCCACGGCGAGAACACGCGATGATGTCGATATCATCCGCGTATTCTAGCAGCTGGGTGGACTTTTAAAAGATAATGCCTTCCCTGTTGACGCCTGCCCGTCGCACTATCTGCTCCAGCACCAGGTTGAAGAAATCCGGTGCATGTTTCGAATGGTTCCGAGGTCCTAGAACCGAGTTGCACGGTGCATCGCGTGTTTTTTAGCGTGGCGCGACACAACTGGATCAGTTTTACCGGGATCCCGAATTCGGCCATCGCCCCAAACAGTTCTTCACGATGAATGCTGTCGTATGCGGCTTTGAAATCGATGAAAAGATGGTGTGTATCGATTCGAAACTCGTTGGTCTTTTCCAGGATTTGTCGAAGTGTGAAAATTTGGTCTATAGTCGATTTGCCGGGCCGGAAGCCGCACTGGTAGCTGCCGATTAGTGCGGTGCAAAATGGTTTTAGACGTTCACACAATACGCTGGACAGGATGTTGTATGCGACATTGAGCAGGGATATACCTCTATAGTTCTTGCAAGAGGTAGGATCGCCTTTTTTTATGGATGGGGCATATAGAGCTGGTATTCCAGTCGTCGGGCATGCTTTCATCTTCCCAAATTCTGCAGATGATCTGGTGCATGCTCCCTACCAGAACATCGCCTTGAAGAGCTCTGATGGCAAGCCATCTGAGCCTGCGGCCTTGTTGTTCTTCAGCCTCTGAATAGCTGTACCGACTTCTTCGATGCTGGGTGGGAGGACTACTTCAGCGGCTGGAGTTGAGATTTCCTCGGTCAGAAGTACACTACGGTAAAATAAAATGAGCTCACATTTCTATCTTCGTTTTTAACGGGTTTTTTCGCTTGGAACCTGGACTTCATTTAAAATTGTGTCGCGCGAAAAGACGTACGAAGGACGTAGGTCTCATTGTTTATTTAATATTTTTCGGATGGCTTCGCGGACCACTTCGGGTGCTTCCAGGGACCACCAGTGGTCCGCGGACCACGGGTTAAGAACCACTGATCTATAGGAATGTACGTATCACAGATAGGGGTTCGCAGATTCCGTAAGTTGGTGAAAATAAATTCGGAAAGGTGTTTTCTCCGGATGCACCGAGTTGGGAAGAGTCAAATTTCTGTTGTAATTAAAGATCACAAGTAGTTATTTCCTTCATTTGGGTTGTGTGGTTGTTTTTTAATTCTGTAATGATTAGGAATGACACGCTATGTTAGGAGACGATGTGGTTAAACGAATTTAATTGATGGGCATGACACGAGTGTAATTAAGTAACTTTTCATGCTCTTGGCATTACTGAGTCACTAGGGCCGTATAGTCGATGGACGTGTCGTATATGTACGTACATTTCCTTCTTGTCAAAAATCCCAATCAGTAGGTCCATGTACGAGAACATGGATGACCAATGGAACGTTGCGACCGTGGCACGCACTTACATACGTCGGAAAAAGGCGAGCGCATCACCGCACTGGCTTTCGGTAGACGCATCGATGAGCGTACAGCAATGAAAGTAGAGAAAACCGAAGTAAAAGCCCAATACCATGCGGAGAATAAGTGTGAGACGTGACAAACGTCAGTGTATCGATACACTGGTTTCAAAGGCTGTAAAAGCAGCGAGCAGGTGCGACAGTAGAACTATTTACAGTATCACCAACGAGCTCATCAGCGGAACTCCAAGTAACACCCAGTGAAGAGTCTGCCAAACTAATTCAAGCGGCACCAAACATATCAGGAGATTTGCTGCATCTGCTAATACGAAGAGCCTGTGATAGCGACCAACTCCGCGGGAATGGAATAGAGGGATGACTATTTAACTTCCGTAGTAAAACGTAGGGGGTAACATCCCTATCACGTAAAAACCTACTTGTTCCGAAACGACAACAAGCCTCGGATACGGACGGATACAAAGCTGACGACCCCTGAAAACGACTAACGGACTTGAGAGTCTGCACCTGGAATGGGAGCTCCCTTAACAGAGCAGGTGCAGGCGATCAGTTGGAGCAAGCCCCTAACTGCTATAAAGCAGATATAACCGCGTTTCAAGAAATGCGATGGGATGGACCAGGCAAAAGACGGATGAAAAACTGTGACATCTACTACGGGAACTGCTACAAGGAGAACAAACAGCGCCTATTCAGGTGCGTATTCGTTATTCGAGGAAGACTCCGACAAAAAGTCTTAAGCTTCCGAGATATAACAATCCGCATCAAAGCTAAATTTGGAAACATTAGCTTAATATGCGCTCACACCCCAACGGAAGAAAAGGACGATCGACTCAAAGAAGAATTCTACGATCTCCTAGAGAGAACATATGCCCAATGCCCCAGCTACGACACAATAATAGTCCAAGGAGATTGGAATGCAAAACTGGGCAAAGAGGACATAAATATTTGAGTCGATCATAGGAAAGCATAGCCTCCATAACACCACATCCGACGACGGACTTAAGCTAATCGATTTCCTAGCGGGGCGTAACCTCCTTGTAGCAAGCACGCGATTCCCCCATCTCAACATCCACAAGGGTACCTGGCGGTCTTTTGATCAATCGATCACCAACCAGATTGATCACATTGCGATCGACGCCAGACACTCCTCCTGTATTCTCGACGTACGAACCAACATCGACTCGGACCACTACCTTGTTATAGCCAAGGTGCGAATGAGGATATCAAGAATGCTTAAGAGTCGAGTAGGACTACGTAAGTTTGACGTCGGAAAGCTACAATCGCAAGAGACTGCCATAGCAAAGTAGAGAGTAATAAGCCCGAGCTACCAATGAGGTGGCTCGTTCTGTTCTACGATTCGATTAAGGAGAACAACTTGGTGAACAACTTATTCGGACTGCTTTTATAAAGTCCAAGTGAAGTGTAGGGAAGTAAACGTCAATTTAGCAAAGACGTTATATCTGGTTTTTTCACTTCACTTCTCAAGCCAGCGACCCATGTAGGGTCAGACTTTCAGCAAAAGCCTCCTTCCATCCAGTTATTAAGACCAAGTTGTCTTACATCCGCAAGTATACGCAAGGTTCGGTCCTCCTCTCCATCTCTAACCAGGAGACTTGGATTCGCACACCCTCAAAACTGGGGCATTGGTATTCATGCGTTCAATGTGGCCGAGTCAATGTGGCGCTCAATGTGGCTGAGCCATTGGATCTTCTTTACTTTCCGTACTACATCCACATCCTTGTACAGCTCATAGAATTCGCGGTTGTTTTCTCGTCCATTTGTCACCCTCGCAGAAAGGACCGAACACCCGAAACCGATTTTTTCCTTCGAAGGATCCCAGAATCAGCTCTATCATCCTCCTTATCGTCCAGCTTTCGGCTCCATAAAGCAAGACTGGCAGGATAAGGGTCCTTCGAGTTAGGAGTTTCGACTACAGTTGTTCTAATAGACCGTAGTAGCAATGGTTGCCAAGGGTGATTCTAGGTCGGTTCCCTACTATGATGTCGTTTGTAGAGTTCACGTTTGCCCCGAGGTAGACAAACTCCTTCTACTTCTTTGGTGGCGTTACAGCCCATGAAGGACCTGAGCCAAGATTCTATTAATCACTCATGTTGTGCGTGAATTATTTTTCGCATAGGTGAAATGGACCTACAGTTTAATGCCGATTCCGAACAGCATGAGTCGAGAAGCTTTCTCATCCCAAGTATACTACGGACAGTAAAAAGCGCGATGGCGCTGGTGTTATCTCGCTTATTGCGCGTCAGAGTCCAACACACTAATCACTGCTCCATGGCCCTTTCAAGCTCCCTTTAACTATCTCAAAATTGTAGCTGTCGATGGGAAAGTATTATCGTAGGGGCTGATTACCGATCGGTTTTTGCTCAACACCATGCACTTGATTTTCTCCCCAATTGCCTTCGGACCAGCTCGGTTCCCCGCTGTGAAGGCCTCTACCACGGCACATTGGGAACAAGCGATAACCTTTATATCGTTTGCGTATCCCAAGAGTTGTACCGAATTATAGAAAACAGTGCCTTACGTGTAAGCACCTGACCAAATCTTCACGCAGATTTCGGAAGAACCAATGAATTTCAAGTCAACACTCACCACCCATTTATTGACTTCAAAGCCGCATACGATAGCGTAATTAGAGACGAGCTATACAACGCAATGTCTACCTCTGACATCCCTGCTAAGCTCATCAGATTAAGCAAGATGACTGTGGAGAATGCTCGCTGCTCCATCCCAATCTTGACCAATAGTTGACCGATAGTTTTGATGCCAAAAAAGGATTTAGAGAGGGCGATGCGCTGTCGTGTGATTCCTTCAATACCGTATTAGAAATTGAAATCCTCAAAACTCCTCGCATACACCGACGTCTTGGCCAGAATGCTTGTATTGGCAGATATAAGTTTGAGGTATTTAAGGACTTCGTCTACCTTGGATCCGCAGTGAGTTGCAACAGCGACATCAGTTCCGAAATCAAATGCAAAATCACTTTTGCCAATCGCTGCTTCTTCGGGCTCAGGAGGCAATTGAGTAATAGAGTCCTCTCCCGAACGGCAAAGTTGACTCTATACAAGACCCTTGTCATGCTGGCCCTGCTGTATGGCGTAGAAGCATGAACACTATCAAAAGCGGATGACGAAGTCCTTGGCCGTTTCGTGAGAAAAATTTAGCGTGTGATTTTTGGTCTTATAAACGCAGACAGGGGATGGCGAAAAGACCCACAGCTCCAGCCCGGAGAGTCTTTGAATCCAACCCCGTGGACGAAGAAACAGAGGCCGTCCGCACCTAAGATGACGCACACAGGTGGACTGGGTATGCGGCAATAGAAAAGACTAGCAAAAGATCGTGCTAGAAGTCGGGGCATGTTGGTTGAGGCACAGGTTCACACCGAACTGTACCGCCCGATATGAAGAAGAAGAGAGCCTTCCAGTTTCTTGGATATTCAAACCTTCCAAAGAGTCAACAATCACTTGAATTATTGCCTCGGTGCAACCAAAGACCGAATGCAGAGAGTATACGAGAAGAGAATAAGACAAACAAATTTTGAGATCGGAAAGCTACTGTCGAAAAGGATTGCCTCGGTCATGGCCAATCATATCTCCCATAAGCTGACTCAAGTCTTGTTGTAAACCTCACAAACCGCAGATTAACTATGGGGAAATTGTCGAAGTACGATCAGACCTCTGACGTGTTTGGATTATCATAACTTAAGAGGTAAATTGCCCGCCGTTTTATCAGAAATGAACAAAATTGGGCTGCGTTTTAACGAATGGTTTTACTGAAAGTGTATGTATGTATGTATGTTGGCGTTATAGTCCATGAAGGACCTGAGTCAAGCTTCTCTCCATCACCCATGTTGGGTGTGATTTCATTTTCCTATAGGTGAAAGGGACCTACAGTTTATTGCCGGTTCCGAACGGCGAATTTCGAGGAGCTTTTCATGACGATTTTACTACAGGGGGTTTTGTCAGAACCCCGCTGAGGAGAAACACCGTGAAAAACACGTTCGATGACGATGGCTGTGTCGGGATTCGATCCCATGCCATCGGCGTCAGAGGCCAACACACTACCCACTGCGCCACAGTGTTCTACACTTCTACTGAAAGTGTAGAAGCTGAAAAAATCGCTCGAATGAGGCTGACCAATTGTGCCCGTTTTACAACATTTTCAATTATTGCTCATTAGACACTAGATTGGGGATTTCTTTCTTCAATGATATTCTCGACCAGAGGAGCAATTCAGGGGTCGCTACTTCTGACATCTCTAGTGAATCCAGTTTACACGTGGTGCTCAGCTATACATTTAGTTGTTAGCGTATTTGACAATTGACAAAAAAACGAGGTTTAACCTACTTACTTAGGTGGTGCTACAGTCCGTGGTGAACCTGGGCCTCCACCAACAAGCATCTCCAGCTGGCACAGTCTTTGGCTTATACGTCGGTGTTGACCGATGAAAGCAGATATTGGGTTTTACCCTCATTTACCTTCAGACCCTTCTTAGCCGCTTCCACCTCAATGCTTACAAAGGCCTCATTGACGTATCGCTGTGTCCATCCAATCACGGTAATGTCGTCGGCGTACGCAAGCAATTGCGTAGACCTGAAATAAATCGTACCTCTTGTGTTGGCCAGTGACTCTTGCACGATCTTTTCAAGCACGATGTTGAAAAAGTTACATGACAGCGCGTTACCTTGCCTAAATCCTTTTTTTAACATCAAAGGTCTCGGTTTGCTCATTCCCGACCAAAATGGAGCAGCGAGAATTCGGACGAGTTTGGCAGGGATGTTAGAACTAGACATGGCTTTGTATAGCTCATCCCTATAGACGCTGTCATATGCAGCCTTGAAATCGACGAAGAGGTGGTGAGTGTCGATTTGGTATTCCTGGGTCTTCTCCAAGATCTGCCGTGGCGTAAATATTTGGTCTATTGTGGATTTACCTGGCCTGAAACCACACTGGTAAGAGCCGATCAGGTTATCCACAAACGGTCTCAGGCGTTCACACAATACGGCAGAGAAGATCTTATATGCGATGTTGAGGAGACTTATTCCCCTATAGTTGGCGCAGTTGTAAGGGTCTCCTTTCTTATGGACCGGGCAAACGATGCTGAGGTTCCATTCGTCGGGCATGCTTTCCTCCGACCATACCTTGCAAATGAGATGGTCATGCACCTTACGAGCTCATCTCCAGCCGCCTTAAGAAGCTCAGCAGACAGGCCGTCTACGCCCGCGTAGATATCGCTATTTTGACTTCGTCTAGGTCGGGTGGACTGAATTCTGATAAATCCTCATCCATTACGAACAGATCGTTCTGCCTGACATCGGTATCTTGTCTGTCATCGCCGTTATACAGTCTGCAGAAGTGGTCTTTCCAAATCTTCAACATCGACTGTGATTGTGCTACCAGTTCTCCATTTTCACTACCCGACGCCGTGGCGCAGTGGTTAGTGGGTTGGATTCTGACGCACGATGAGTGAGTTCGAATCCCGATAACACTGACGCCATCGAATGTTTATTTCGCGGCGTTCCTCCTCGGCGGGGTACTGGCAAGACCCCCCGTCGTATACTTGCCGTGAAAAAGCTTCTCGACTCACGCCGTTCAAAATCGGCATTAAACTGTAGGTCCCTTTCACCTATGTGAAAAATAAATCACACACAACATGGGTGATTGAGAGAAGCTTGGCTCTGGTCCTTCATGGGCTGTAACGCTACCATGCTTTGTAGCCATGGCATGTTCGTTTTACCTTATTGTAAAACTCCGGGCAGAAGCATCCCTCCATCTCCTCGGTCTCACGCATTATACGAGGTTTGAGCTGCATTGAAAAAGATGACAAAATTGATTAAATAAGAAATGGCATTAACATCGCAATCGTCCGGTGAACCTCGCTTCATTCAATATTGTCAGCTAATTCAGATAGTTACTATTTGTGAGACACAAGTATCAGATCCCAAAGATACATATATGACCTCGCTTTCCAGATGACCAACAATCATGTCCACTAGGAGCTTGTCGATTGAGCCCCAGTTTCAGCCCAAACTGTAGCGCGGTATATGGCGGTAAATTAAGTTACGGACTGCTCTCGTGTGTCAGGGTTTTCTTCGGAAGCTAGAACAAAAGCATAGTAGCTTGTTAGCTATCTATCTGCTTGAATGCTTGAAAATATGGGTAAGGTGCTTTAGCTTCTAGCAATGTAAACAACTCACAACTGTCTCCGATAGTGTCCATACATCCATTAATGAGTTTTTCTTTTTTTTTTCTTGGGTAAAATGATGAATCGAGCCTAATGCCGCTCCATCGAAATAGATGGACATTGACATCAGGCGAATTTATCTTATCTCCTACGTCTTCGCAGGTTTCACAGACCTTTAGACGTCACGCGATCATCGTGTATTCACGCTTTTGCGCCTTATAGTCGTCTAACCCCACATAGCCCCCAAAGCCATTTAACAGACTTTGACATCATTACCAGCAAGGTAGTTATTTTTCATTAGATTTGGGACACTTTGACGTTATTATGACTTTCCCCTACAGCTGTCGGTTTTTATTGCCCCTAGGAAAGGTAAATAGCACGTTATCAAGCTTCACGACGACAGCACTCCAAGTGCCCTAGATTCAATTGCAGCAATCCACAAACCTTATTAGATCAATAACTACCAATCTAACCGAACGGCGACAGTGATTTTATGCCAACCCCTTTCATTCGTCCTTGATTTTATAGATAAGTCTAGACCTTACCAGCGCAAAGGCATGTATCGAAATGAAGCTTCGCATTTCCCCAAAATTTGACCTTCAAACCAAGCCAAGGTTGCCACTGTAGCCTATTCGTTTTTTTTGGCAATCCTAACCTTGGGTGCTAGGTCTCAAATGTTTCGAATCGATCGCCGGAGTTCCAGATAGCATGAGGTAATAGTTTGCGCTATAAATTTCAGTTTCCCACTGTTTAAACAAATTCATTGAATTGTAAACAGCCGAAGATCGGATAACAACAGATACGGTAGGCACTTTGGCTGTTTATTCGTTTAGGGGCAAGCAAATAAAAGTGCGCAACAGACTTTTTAAACAAATGTTACTCGGGGAGTGAAGTAAGGCAATTTATTTATGGAGAACTTAAACTAAAGTCAGACAACTCAGTATACATTTACTATAACTATGTAATCAGGTGTCGAAGAGGATAAATTTGCTAATCTTCATGACATAGACAACGTCAATGGCTGAATGCAAATAATAAGAACTGATCCACGAGTTATCCACCGACGTTTGCAACAGCGCAGTGCCAACGCATTTATTGTAGATAATAAAGCTTAGGGGGGGCGGAGCGAGCAAACAGAGCAAAGAAGTTGATCGCGTTTAACGTGGCAGACGCCAGCTTTGATCTCTGTCCCTGCTCAATCCAAGTTGACACACAGCCTCCGCGTGGCCTCACCTGTATAGTTATACTGGCACCCGCCAGGTAGTCAACCGATGTGTGAAGCGACCCAACCCCTTGCTCCTGGGGAAAGGGGAACCCGGTCCACCAGGTTGAAGGTTGTGCTTATGGGTAACATCCCTGTCAAGTAAAAACCTAATTCTTCAGAAGAAACCACAAACCTCGGATACGGACGGATACAAAGCTGACGACCCCTGAAAACGACTAACGGACTTGAGAGTCTGCACCTGGAATGTGAGCTCCCTGAACAGACCGGGTGCAGGCGATCAGTTGGAGCAAACCCCTAACTGCTATAAAGCAGATATAACCGCGTTCAAGAAATGCGATGGGATGGACCAGGCAAAAGACGGATGAAAAACTGTGACATCTACTACGGGAACTGCTACAAGGAGAACAAACAGCGCCTAATCGGGTGCGGATACGTTATTCGAGGAAGACTCCGACAAAAAGTCTTAAGCTTCCGAGATATAAGCGAACGCCTCATAACAATCCGCATCAAAGCCAAATTTGGAAACATTAGCTTAATATGCGCTCACGCCCCAACGGAAGAAAAGGACGATCGACTTAAAGAAGAATTCTATGATCTCCTAGACAGAACATATGCCCAATGCCCCAGCTACGACACAAAAATAGTCCTAGGAGATTTGAATGCAAAATTGAGCAAAGAGGACATATTTGAGTCGATCATAGGAAAGCATAGCCTCCATAACACCTCATCCTACAAGGGACTAAGGCTAATTGATTTCCTAGCGGTGCGTAACCTCCTTGTAGCAAGCACGCGATTCCTCCATCTCAACATCCACAAGGGTACCTGGTAGTCTTTTGATCAATCGACCACCAACCAGACTGATCACATTGCGATCGACGCCAGACACTCCTTATGTATTCTCGACGTACGAACCTTCCGAGGGGCCAACATGGACTCGGACCACTACCTTGTTGTAGCCAAGGTAAGAATGAGGATATCAAGAATGCTTAGGAGTCGAGCATGACTACCTAAGTTTGACGTCGGAAAGCTACAATCGCAAGAGACTGCCAGAATCTTTACCGATCGTGTCTCCTCCAAGCTCTCTCAAAATCCGGCCACAGCAGCACAAACAATAGAGCAGGAATGGGCGCATTACCAGAGCGCCGTCAGAGACGCTGCCTCAGAGGTGCTGGGTATCAAACCGCCACCACCTAGAAACCCCTGGTTCGATGAACAATGCGAACAAGCCCATGCAGCAAAACAAGAGGCATATAAAGCCATGCTGCAACGACGGACGAGAGCTGCTCACGAAATCTATGAGCAGAAGAGAAGAGAGGAACACACGCTTTTCATAAGAAAGAAGAGAGAGCACGGAAAGCGTGAGATCGAGGAGATGGAGAGATGCTTCCGCAGGAATGACACCCGTAAGTTTAACAATAAGGTAAAACGAACATGCCATGGCTACAAAGCCAGAGCGGCGGCCCGCAGGGATGAAAATGGAGAACTGGTAGTAGAGTCGCAGTCGATGCTGTGGATTTGGAAAGACCACTTCTGCAGACTGAATAACGGCGATGATAGACAAGATACCGCTGTCAGGCAGAATGAGCCATTCGTAATGGACGAAGATGTAGGAAAATTCCATCCACCCGACCTAGACGAAGTCAAAATAGCGATATCAAGACTTAAGTCTAACAAAGCCGCGGGCACAGACGGCCTGTCTGCTGAGCTCCTAAAGGCGACTGGACATGAGCCGGTAAGGTGCATGCACCATC
Source organism: Eumerus sabulonum (assembly GCA_951905685.1). Lineage (NCBI taxonomy): Eukaryota > Metazoa > Arthropoda > Insecta > Diptera > Syrphidae > Eumerus > Eumerus sabulonum. Next base: position 18,896,568 of record OX645060.1, read on the forward strand.
TCATTTGCAAGTTATGGTCGGAGAAAAGCATGTCCGACGAATGGAATCTCAGCATCGTTTGCCCGATCCATAAGAAAGGAGACCCCTATAACTGCGCCAACTATAGGGGGATAAGTCTCCTTAGCATCGCATATAAGATCTTCTCTGCCGTATTGTGTGACCGCCTGAAACCGTTTGTGGATAACCTGATCGGCTCTTATCAGTGTGGTTTCAGGCCAGGTAAGTCCACAATAGACCAAATATTTACGCTACGGCAGATCTTGGAGAACACCAAATCCACACTCACCACCTCTTGGTCGATTTCAAGGCTGCATATGACAGCGAGGGCGCCGTCGCGCAGTAGTTAATGTGTTGGACTCTGGCGCACGATGAGCGAGTTCGGGTCCCGATAACACCAACGCCATCGAATGTTTATTTCGCGACGTTCCTCCTCGGCGGGGTACTGGCAAAACCCCACGTAGTAATCTTGCCATGAAAAGGCTTCTTTACTCACCAAATCGACACTCACCACCTCTTCGTCGATTTCAAGGCCGCGTATGACAGCGTATATAGAGACGAGCTGTACAAAGCCATGTCTAGTTTCAACATCCTTGCCAAACTCGTCCGACTGTGCAGGATTACAATGGAGAATTCTCATTGCTCGATTAAGGTCGGTAATGAGCAAACCGAGACCTTTGATGTTAAAAAAGGATTTAGGCGAGGTGACGCGCTGTCATGCAACTTTTTCAACATCGTGCTTGAAAAGTTCGTGCAAGAGTCACTGGCTAGCACAAGAGGTACTATTTGTTTCAAGTCTACGCAATTGCTTGCGTACGCCGACGACATTGACGTGATTGGACACAGCGAGACGTCAATGAGGCCTTTGTAAGCATTGAGGTAGAAGCGGCTTAGATGGGTCTCAACAGATGGGTCGGCAACACCGACGTATTGGCCAGAACGTCACCATGGACGGATATAACTTTGAAGTGGTCAAGAAATTCGTCTACCTTGGCTCACTGATGACCAGCGACACCAGCGCTGAGATAAAACGCAGAATCACTCTTGCCAACCGCTGCTTCTTTGGGCTCAAAAGGCAATTGAGAAGGAGAGCCCTCTCTCGGAAAACCAAGGTGACACTATATAAGACCTTAATCATCCCAGTCCTCCTTTACGGCGCAGAGGCTTTGATCTTAACAAAAGCGGATGAAGATGCCCTTGGTCGCTTCGAGAGGAAAATTCTGCGTACTATCTACGGTCCCGTTTGTTCAAACGGTGTATGTAGGAGAAGATATAACGAAGAACTGTACGGGTTGTACAGCGACATCGGCGGATACAGCGTCTAAGGTGGCTAGGCCATGTAGAGCGCATGGAAAATACAGCTCCGACCCGAAGAGTCTTCGAATCCACTCCGGAAGGAAGGCGCGGCAGAGGACGACCGCATCATCGGTGGCGCACGCATGTGAAAGGGGACCTTAACCAACTGGGCGTGCGGCGCTGGAAACAGCTGGCCAAAGACCATGCCGGCTGGAGAGGCTTGTTGGTTGAGGCCCTGGTTCACCCCGAACTGTAGCGCCATCTAAGTAACCAAGTAATAGCAGGTATCTGCCCTCTCTTATAAGCATCGATAAGAAACGTAAGAATCACACGAATGACAAGTGGCAGTTAAACAATTTGTTAGTCGATTACTTCCAAACGAATGTAGTACACACAATTGACTTCAATGAATTGTCTATTGTTAAGGCTGCGAAATGGACAACGAATACGATTCAGACCTGGAGAGCAGAACATCCAACACTGTATAGTCTACTGCATATTTTATGGAGTTCCACAAGGCTAGGTCTTGGGACCTATTCTGTATAGAGTTCTTTGGTATATGTAGTATATGCTGCTACACAGTCTTCACATCCCCAACATTCTAGACAAGGAAACCTGTTATATAGACCACTTAATGGAATAGCCATACCACATCTCTGATCTATTCTTGAACTTGTAGGATCTCCTAATAGCCAGCAATCAATATCTGAACATCAAACTCTACTTATGTATGTATGTATCTCCGAAAATCACTCAACAGATACAACAGAGGAACAATTTAAAAGAAAACGAAAACTTCCCTAAGCCTGTCGAAGTTTCGCCTAGTGTAGTGCTCCATGTATCCTCAGTCCGTGTTTGTGTACGAAATCATTTTTCGAATTCCTTTTCAGCACAAATACATGGAAAGAAGAAATACTTATCTAAACGGCCGAGACACAATGTTGGATGTATTTGTCCATGCGTAGGCGGAAGAATACATCACATGCTCCTGCTCCTGCATATGTACATATGTATGTATCCATTCCAACTTTTTATATGTTTCCTTTCGATCCTTGGAACATTTTATGCTTAGCTTAGTGTGAAGACCGAACAATATAGAAAAGGAAGAAAAAAAAAAACTGAACTAAACAAGGAGGGAAAGGGCGGGCAAGGTCCTAGCTTTGATAGACAATGTATCTCTAGGAGATAGTAGTACAATTTTCAGTACTCGCATACATACACCCCTCTCTACCGTCGCTGATAGGTAGACGAGCCTGCACAATTCGTGTGCAAATTTCAACAGATCCATCGAGTTGAATGACGACGACGACAGTGACGAGGGAAACGGGAAGAGTAGGAGAACCTTGTGTGTTTACTCGTCCTCTCAAAGTCATACTACTATCTAACCGCCAGCCCATCCCTGTCCCCGTTGTAGGTCGACAGTAGTCGAGTATTTTCAAGGATAAATCATCTCATACTCACATTGCTTCGTTGCACGAGTGTTGGTGGGTGGATGGGTGTTGCTGGTGGAGATCCTTCCTCTCGACTGTTATTTTGTTTAAAATGTTTGTCTTACTGTTGGTACTAATGATGATGATGACGATGATGTTGTTGCTGTTCAAGGATATAAAGGATAATCCAACAAAACTGAAAAAAAAACACACACACACACGCACTTCACTGCACCGATTCGGATAGATAGCGATATGGATTCGTATAAATCCTATTTTTCTGTATGGATTTTTGAATAAACAAAATGACACTCCCGCTGGACACTGGATCGAAAAGGATATCAAAGGATATCCAAAGGATTGTCTTCTTTTATTTTTCTATATGCGAACGCGTATCCGCGACGATTGAAATGTCCTTTTAAAAAACAAGAAACTCGCTACTAAACATATGGATACGGAAAGATACAATTCTTCACTTTTCAGATACACTCACGTTTACTCTTTCTCTCTTTCTCTTGATTTCTTTCACTTGTTCTTTCTCTTCTGCTCACTGCTTGCTCATTCGTTGCTTTTCATTCCCTCTTTCGAAATTGTTTTTTGATTTTTTTAGGATACGTGGGACGAAAATGACGATTCGACAGACTATAGAGAACGAATGAACGATCGGTCTCCTGTACGATACAAAACGAAGACGACAGGACGAATGTTCCTTTTTCTGCTAACTATCGAGATTGAAATCGATTCGACTTAACTAAATAGCAAACGAAAAAACAAAAAACCAAAACGCCAAGATACACAAATTACGAGTATAGTACGGCAGAGAACGTCAAAGATACCACGAATACACGACGAGCGGTGACTGACTGCTGGGGGAACACGAGCACGATTCGCGATACGACAACAGAGAGGCTTCTTGTTCTGTTCTACGCTGTTCAACGTGAGAACCAAACCAACTATGCTATTGGAGCTCCACCATGCTCCATAACGATGTGCTCCTACATATGTGGATGTCATGTGGATTGTATGTTGCTGAGACATAAAATGAGAATTTTTCGATTCGCTTTTGTGTAGCCTTAGCGATGGCATCTGCGCACTAAGATGACGGGTCAGTGGATAGATAGGTAGGTAACTACCTACATAGTATCTATTGCGACTGTAGCTGATTTATGCTACTTGGATTTTTCGTTTTTGTTGTCAGCAGATATGATTTTGTTTACACCTTCCCACGGTGCCGGGAGGCAGGTGATGGTGTACATAGTTGGTTTCACTGCCATAGACGCAACGGAGTCGTGGAAGCTTTTTTGCTGATTCTGTTCCTCATTGCTTCATCCACTTTGTCTATTCATTCGCTGCTTCTAAAGAGTGTATGGCGAATTAGAAGAGGCAGTGTTGTGGAACCTTACCATGTGTTCGGGATTTAATTCTCGTTTGTCTACCTACCGGATGGGGGACGTGTACAAGCACTCCCTTCCTCCTGCCGCACTCTCTTTTGCAAAGAGATCGCGAAAGAAGCAAGAAAAGGCGTTTGGGAGTAGTACCTATACATTGAGGAGGATAGAAATGACTGACTCCATGGCTGTTGCTCTGGATACGCTCGAGTCTTGTTTGTAGTTGGAAATTTAATTTCAAGTTTATGACTTGGCATATGGAGCACGAGGATGTAAGGATTCGGGCCGTGATGTCTAAGGGTGCTGAACTGATTTTTTTTTTAGGTTATGATGAGCGAGAATTTCGCTTGCATATTGAGTGACAATTTGCTTTCGGAAGGTCCAAAGGTATACGTAATAAGTTGGAGCATCATTGTTGAGGGTCCCATGGCGCAGTGGGTATTGTGCCGGTCCATCACCGGCACCCAAGCTATCGCAACGTCTTCTTACGTCTTACTTCGCAACGTTCCTACGCGGCAAAACCTGCCGTAGTTTGCTTCTTGCCTTGAATAAAAAGCTTGTCGGCTCTCGCACACAATATTCAAACATAGGCAGATACATACAGAGCTGTTCAAAATAATAGGGAATATCGCTGATAACCAATTTGTTTGTTTATTTTGAACCCTTTTTATCTCTTTTTCGAAAAGTAATTATTGCAGCTATTTGTACAGCTGTAATGCTTTTCTTATGATGCATCTCTGGTCAATTCTTCAATCGTGTTATTCGTGCTGTGGTATAAAATGGGAAAAAGGATTATTTTAAGGTGTTCAAAATAATAGGGAATTTTGCTGTTTCGTTGTTTTATCGTTCGTATTTCTGTCAAAAATAATTGAAAAGGTAATGTTGTTTTTCGTAGACGTAAGAATTATACAAATTTTACATTTTTAAAATCTACGCAGTGTTAAAAATGGGACGTAATAGACATTGCACTGCTGAAGAAAGTCGCATTATTAAACATTTAAGAGACCAAGGAAAGACCCTTAAATTTATAGCCAATACATTGGGAAGGTCAATTAATTTTGTTTTTAATGCGCTTTCAGGAACCCCAGCACGAGAAACTAGAGGTAGACCAAGAAAAACTACTCCCATCGATGACTCTCGTATTGTGCTGCTAGCGAAAAAGGATCCCTTTATGTCATCAAGGGCGATTGCCGCGGAATTGAATAATGCAGTAAGTGCACCAACTATCCGGAGAAGGTTGCTCGATAGTAAACTGCCCGGTAGAATTGCTCGCAAAGTACCACTACTAAGTAGAAAAAACATAAAAGCGAGAATGGAGTTTGCCTTGCATTTTAGAAATCACTCCAAAGAGATGTTTCGCAACATTCTTTGGAGTGATGAAACTAAAATAAATTTATTTGGTTCCGATAGCGGTAGAAATGTTCGGCGTCCTCAGGGGAAGGAGTTTCATGTCCGGTTTACTAAAAAAACCGTGAAACATGGGGGTGGTAGCATCATGGTATGGGGCTGCTTTTCTTGGTTTGGTGTTGGACCCATTTACCAAATAAAAGACATCATGAACAAGGAGAGCTATCGTGATATTTTAAAGGATGTTATGCTACCGTATGCCGAAGACAATATGCCGTTACGATGGCACTTTCAACACGATAACGATCCCAAGCATTCATCGAAATTGGTTCGTGCTTGGTTGCAAGACCATCAAGTGTCAGTGCTACAATGGCCCTCTCAGTCCCCCGATCTCAACCCCATCGAGAATTTGTGGGCGGAACTGAAAAAATCTTTGGCCAGACAGACCTTTCAAAATAAAAATCAGTTGTGGACTGCCATTGAAACCCATTGGAGAAATATTCCCAAAAGTAAATGCCAGAAACTGATAGATTCAATGCCTGCTCGTATAACTGCTGTCATAAAAAACAAGGGTGGTCATTCGGGACACTGATCTACCATGTTTTGTTTTTCACTATTATCTTAACGAATAAATATAAGTTTTAATGTATTATTTTAAGAAAATCGGATGTAAACTATAAATTTCCCTATTATTTTGAACAACAAATTCGAAGGTATTTAAGTTGATTAAAAAAAAAAAAAAAAACTACAATGAATAAAAGAAATATATATAGTAACACAGATCAGATATTACGTGTTTTACTTATTAAAATACTAATATGGAACTATTCGGTTACAACATTTCGGAAAACCCTTAGAAATTCTTCGGCTAATTCCTTTCCCTATTATTTTGAACAGCTCTGTATGTATGTAGATACATAGGTGAATGAGAGAAGTTAGCCTCTGGCTCTCATCGAGCTGTAACGCTGTTCATAATAATATAAATAACATCGTTGTCATCGATGAGCTTGAATACTTATTAATTACATGTACCTATTCTAGCCATAAATACTGGAAGTTACTTACTTACTTAGGTGGCGCTACAGTCCGTGGTGAACCTGGGCCTCAACCAGCAAGCGTCTCCAGCTGGCACGGTCTTTGGCCAGCTGTTTCCAGCACCGCACGCCTATAGTTGGTTAAGGTCCCCTTCCACCTGCGTGCGCCACCGTTGATGCGACCGTCCTCTGCCGCGTCTTCCTTCCGGGGTGGATTCGAAGACTCTTCGGGCCGGAGCTGTATTTTCCATGCGCTCTACATGGCCTAGCCACCTTAGACGCTATATCCGTAGACGTCGTACCAGGCCGATGTCGCTGTACAACCCGCACAGTTCTTCATTAAATCTTCTCCTTCATACACCGTTTGAACAGACGGGACCGTAGATAGTGCGCAGAATTTTCCTCTCGACACGACCAAGGTCATCTTCATCCGCTTTTGTTAAGGTCCAAGTCTCTGCGCCGTAAAGGAGGACTGGGATGATTAGGGTCTTATATAGTGTCACCTTGGTTTTCCGAGAGAGGGCTCTACTTCTCAATTGTCTCTTGAGCCCAAAGAAACGGCGTTTGGCAAGAGTGATTCTGCGTTTTATCTCAGCGCTGGTGTTGTTGTCGGTGGTCATCAGTGAGCCAAGGTAGACGAATTCCTTGACCACTTTAAAGTAATATCCGCACATGGTAACGTTCTGGCCAATACGTCGGGGTTGCCGACCCATCTGTTGAGATCCATCTTAGCCGCCTCTACCTCAATGCTTACAAAGGCCTCATTGACGTCTCGCTGTGTCCGCCCAATCACGTCAATGTCATCGGCGTACGCAAGCAATTGCGTAGACTTGAAATAAATCGTACCTCTTGTGTTGGCCAGTGACTCTTGCACGATCTTTTCAAGCACGATGTTGAAAAAGTTGCATGACAGCGCGTCAACTTGCCTAAATCCTTTTTTTAACTTCAAAGGTCTCGGTTTGCTCATTCTTCTTAATGGACGCTACAGTTCGGGTTAAACCTGGGCCTCAACCAACATGCCCCTCCAACTAGCACGATCTTTTGCTAGCCTTTTCCATTGCCGCACACCCAGTTGGCTGAGGTCCCCTTCCACCTGTGTGCGCCATCTTAAATGCGGCCGTCCTCTGCTTCATCGTCCCTCGGGGTTGGATTCAAAGACTCTCCGGGCTGGAGCTGCGGTGTCCATTCGCTCTACATGGCCCAGCCATCGTAGGCGATGAATGCGTAGACGCCTGACTAGGCTCATGTCGCCGTACAGCCCATAAAGTTCGTGGTTGAATCTTTTTCTCCATCCCCCGTCTGGGTTTATAGGCCCGAAAATCATGCGCAAAATCTTTCTCTCGAATCGACCTCCTCATCCGCTTTTGATAGTGTCCATGCTTCTGCGCCACACAACAGGACCGGGATGATAAGGGTCTTATATAGAGTCAACTTTGTCGTTCGGGAGAGGGCTCTATTACTCAGTTGCCTCTTGAGCCCAAAGAAACTGCGATTGGCAAGAGTAGACGAAAGTAGACGAAGTCCTTGACTACCTCGAACTTATATCTGCCAAAACAAACGTTCTGGCCAAGACGTCGGTGGTGAGCGTCCTTTTTTGATGACAGCATATATTTAGTTTTGCCCCCGTTTACCGCCAGACCAACTTTCGCCGCCTCGAACTCAATACTCGCAAACGCCTCATTGACATCTCGCTGTGATCTACCTAATGTGTCAATATCGTCGGCGTATGCAAGGAGTTGCGAGGATTTGAAATAGATTGTGCCTCTTGCATAGGCCAGTCATTTTTGCACCATCATTTCTAATATGGTGTTAAAAAAATCACACGACGGCGCATCGCTCTGCCTAAATCCTTTTTTGACATCAAAACCATCGGTAAGGTGTTCACCGATTCGGATGGAGCAGCGAGCATTCTCCAAAGTCATCCTTCATAGTCTGACGAGTTTAGCAGGTATGGCAAAGGTAGACATAGTGTTGTATAGCTCGTCTCTAATTACGCTGTCGTATGCGGCTTTGAAGTCGAAGGTGGTGAGTGTCGACATGAGATTCATTGGTTTTTTCCATGATCTGCCGTAGTGTGAAGATTTGGTCGACGGTGAGTTTCCCCGGCCTGAATCTGTTCTTCGTCGATTAGAAATGGATCATTCTGCCTGACAGAAGTGGTTTTTCCATATTCTCAGCATCGACTGCGGTTCTACTACTAGGTGTCCGTTCTCATCCCTGCAGGCTTTCGTTCTGGCTTTATAACCCTGGCATGTTCGCTTTATCTGTTGATAAAACTTTCGATCGTCACGCCTGCAGTAGCACCTCTCCAAATCCTCAATCGCGCGCTTCTTTCTTCTGAGAAGCCTGTGCTCCTCCCTTCTTTTTAACTAGTAGAGCTCACGAGCTGCTCTTGTTCTTTTATGCAGCGAGCCCTTATATGCATCCTGCTTCGCTGTATGAATCCTCCTGCACTCGTCATCGAACCAGGTGTTTCTTCGTGGTTCAGCCTTGAAACCCAAAACTTCGGATGCAGAGCTTTTCAGGGCTTGTTTGCAAAGGCTCCACTGCTGTTCTATTGATAGTGTGGGGGGTTCAGGTGTATTGGAGAGCTTAAGGGAGACGCGATCGGTAAAAGCACGAGCAGTTTCTGGCGATATTAGCTTTCCGACATCAAAACCTTGTATTCTTACTCTACTCCGCTGCGTTCGTGATATTCATAGGCGCATCTTGGCTACTACAAGATAGTGGTCCAAGTCGATGTTAGCCCCTCGGAAAATTCAAACATCAAGAATAGTGGAGGAGTGTCTGACGTCGATCGCGATGTGATCAATCTGGTTGGTAGTCGATTGATCAAAAGACCGCCAGGTGCCTTTGTGTATATCGAGGTGCGGGAAGCGCGTACTGGCTAGAAGGAGATTTCGCCCCGTAGCAAGATCAAGCAGTCCGTGTTCGTTGTCGGATGCGGTGTCGTGTAGGCTATGTTTGCCGATGACTCGTTCAAAGATGCTTTCTTTACTCAGCTTAGCATTGAAGTCTCCTAGTACAATTTTGATGTCATAGCTGGGACATTGGGCATACGTTCTGTCTAGGAGATCGTAGAACTCATCTTTGTTCCTCTCTCCCTATAGCAGTTGCCGTAGTAAATATCGCAGTTTTTCATCCGCTTTATACCCGGTTCATTCCATCCCATTTCCTGGATGGCGGTTATCCGCTTTATAGCGGTCTAGGGCGTCCGCAAGTTGTTCGGCTGCACGTGGCCTGTTGAGGGACTTAACATTCCACGTACAAAGCCGAAGATCATTGTCCTTTTTTTCGTTTTTCGCAAGGCTCGTCGACATAAATCCGGTCTGTTATATCCGAGGCTTGTGGTTTTTTCTACGGTCACGGCTTACTAGGCTGTAGCCCAACCGACTAATCCTGTTTTTTCGGCGCAGGTGGCTCGCCATTCTCTCTTCGCCTCCTGCGATTTCCATAGGAAATGTCCAGATAGCACCGCGAGGAGGTGGGGATATGACTTACTAACAGTGCCGCAAGATGTTCGACTGCGTGCGCTCTTCTCGCTTTTTAGCAGGCCAGTATCCGTCGGATAGATGCTACCCCTACGAGGCCTTTGTTAGTCCTTTGCCATCTTTTCAAGCACGATGTTGAACAAGTTGCATGACAGCACGTCACCTTGCCTAAATCCTTTTTTAACATCAAAGGTCTCGCTTTGCTCATTACCGACCTTAATGGAGCAGCGAGAATTCTCCATTGTCATCCTGCACAGTCGGATGAGTTTGGCAGGGATGTTAAAACTAGACATGGCTTTGTATAGCTCATCTCCATACGCGCTGTCATATGCAGCCTTGAGATCGACGAAGAGGTGGTGAGTGTCGATTTGGTATTTCTGGGTCTACTTCTCGTAGGTCGATCTCCCGTAGCGTAAATTTTGTGGATTTAGCTGACCTGAAACCATACTGATAATAGCCGATCAGGTTATCTACATACAAAGATATTATATGCGATGTTAAGCAGACTTATTCCCCTATAGTTGGCGCGGTTATGAGTGTCTCCTTTCTTATGGGCCGGGCAAACGATGCCGAGATTCCATTCGTCGGGCAAACTCCTTATCCTGTCAACTGTTATATTTTATCCCAGGTGGTGAGCGACGGATCGGTTTTTGCTTGACAGCATGGATTTTGCCTTCTCCTCGTTGATATTAATACCAACTCGTTTTGGCCTGTTCTTCAATCACCGTGAAAGCTTCTAAAACGTCACACTGAGACCGCAAGATGATGTCAATATCATCTGCGTATCCCAGCAGTTAGTTGACACCTGCCCGCTGCACTCTCTGCACCAGAACCAAATTAAGGAAGTCACACGACAGGGCATTTCCTTGCCGAAATTCAGTACATTTTTCTAAGGGTTCATGGATTCTGGAAAAGAACTTGACGGTGCATCGCGTCTCAGCCGGATCAGCATTCCTGGAATCCCGAATCCGGCCATCGCATCAAACAATTCTTTGTGATGAATGCTGTCGTATGCGGCTTTAAAATCGATAAGGAGAAGATGTGTATCGATTTGAAACTTACTGGTCTTTTCCAGGATTTATCGAAGTCTGAATAATCGGTCTATAGTCGATATGCTGGGCCAGAAGCCGCACTGGTAGCAGCCGATTAGTGCGGTGCAAGTGGGCTTTAGACGTTCACACAGTACGCTGGACAGGAGCTTCTATGCGACATTGAGCAATGATATACCTCTGCCGTTTTTGAAAGAGGTAGGATCGCCTCTTCCAGTCGTCGGGCACGCTTTCATCCTCCCAAATTCTACAGATGATCTGATGCATGCTCCCTACCAGAATATTGCCAGCTCTGACGGCAAGCCATATGAGCCTGCGGCATTGTTGGTTTTTAGCTTTCGAAAAGGTGTACTACTTCAGCGGCTGGAGTTGGAATTTCCTCAGTCCCTACCACTCTCGCTTGGACATGCTCGTTAAGCAGCTGTTGGAAATGCTGCTTATACACCCACTATTCCCTGCGGGTCGGTGACAAGATTACCTTCGAAAATTCGAAGAGTCTGGGTGCATTTCTTGAAGCCTCCTAAAAGGCTTTTTACTTTCTTATAAAAAGCCCGTAGTTTATGCTTGTCCCTAGACTCCTCGATATACTCGAGCTGGGAGGCCGCGAAGATTCTTTTCTTGTCTTTATGACAAGACTGTCTGCGAGACAATCGCAGAGAAAATGCTCTGCCGTGTCGTCATCCTCGCAATATGCAGCACAAGTATGTGCCTCACTGATGTCAAGGAAGAAATGGCGCGTAATGACTTCCACCAGTCTTCTGCAGTCAATTTTCCTTGAGGACAAGAGGAATGCTGCGGATTTCTTGCAGATATCAGGGCATACGCGCCTTGTCATCCTGCATCCTGGATAATCCCTCCATTTATGTTTGTGTGTATTAAACACTTAATCGTTAATATAGGAATTTACCGTGGATGCAGGTAGACCTAGAGCGGGTTCAGGTCCTGAACCCATTCTGGCAAGTTTATCAAAGACCCCATTTCCTGGAATTCCAGAGTGACCTGAAACCCATTTCGTCTCGCCGTAACAAACGTTGGTTTAGGGCCAATATTGTTGATGGTAAGCTCAGACGAAAGAGTGAACTCTAAAAGACGTTCCGCGCTTAAATTGCGTTTACTGCTGCCCCACGTAGTGTTTTAAGCTTTGGCATCGCAACATACGACCAATCTTTCTGGCTTCTACGGGTTCAGAAACTGGCTTCGGTGGTGGAGGCAGCACCGAGTCGTAGAGAAAGTAGGCAGACGCAACGATGAAGTGTTCAATTACTCCGTGCGCTTTCTAGCTTACTCTGGCGGCCACCAGATCTTGTCCACAAAAGAGTCCAAGTTTTGTTGCCGATAGTGAGTTCGATATGATGAGGCAGACTCTAGGCCTTTCGGATCACCACCTATACCACCAAGGCCACATAGGCGTTTATTTCACACCCACGGTTCGACAACGTGATGATTTGTACTACCCCATGCAGTTCTACCACTTAAAAGAGCGGCAGACGGTAGCAGCCTTACAATGCTGTAAAAATCATGGATTCATACTACAGGGCACGGCCCATCCTTCGATTACTTGACATTAAACTGGAATGAGATCCTACCAGGGATCTGAGAGCGCCGTGGCGCAGTGGTTAGTGTGTTGGACTCTGACGCACGATGATGGAGTTCGGATCCCGATAACACCAACGCCATCGAATGCTTATTTCGCGGCGTTCCTCCTCGGCGGGGTACTGGCAAAACCCCTTGCCTTGAAAAAGCTTCTCGACTCATGCCGTTCGGAATCGGCATTAAACTGTAGGTCCCTTTCGCCTGTGTGAAAAATAAATCACACACAACATGGGTGATTGAAGGGAAGCTTGGCTCTGGCCCTTCATGGGCTGTAACGCCACCAAAGAAGAAAGAAGATCCTACCAAGGCCGAAGGAATAGATAATCCGAGGCCTCGTGTCAAGCCCTGAACTCGGCGAACGTAAACGCATCAGCACATCCAGCTAATTTCCAGGTTTCCCCGGAATTCGACAGATGGCGCGCTTTACTTTCGGGAGACTAACTACCTGGTAGGCCGCATTTGCCAGAGGAAGTATTTTCAGCACCATGTTCCAGATCCTGACCGATGTCTACTGTGAGGAACAGCTCACCACGAAGGTGTCATTCAATAGAGCAGACTTCTCCGCCTGAATACAGAAACCCGTTGCCGAATTTAGCTCCAGCAAACGATCCTCGCAGCGTTTGCAATCTGCGCCGGTCATACTACTGTCACTGTCACTGGGCTGCTTTTCTCGACTCTTTACGGTCCTTAGGATCTCCTTTTCGGTGGTAGGGGCCTTGCTGTGTGATGTGCCAGCCTTCGGGGAGTGGTTTTTGGCTTTCTTCACCTTCTGGCCCATGCTTTGATCCTTAGGGGTCACCACATTTGCCTTTGGACTCGGATTTCCCACCGCCCTCCGTTTGCGGGCGCTCTTTTCTTTTTGGGCTTGAGCTCCTGTTTCTTTCGGACGCTGCTCCGAGGAACAGCCTTGCCGGTTTGATAGTCGCTAAGACCCGTAACAACTTTGCTTTCTGGGTTTGCCTGTCAGCACCGCCACCTTTTTCGGGGGCATACATACACCGGCCATAGCAGGAATCTGAACGCTTCCGCCCCGTTATTTCGGGAACTGATAACGCTCTTATTGGTCGGTTGAACCTTCTCAGTAAGATGAAGAGAGTTAGAGGAGCATGACGAAAGTGCTGGCATGCTGGTGCCTCCTGCAGCAGCCATTCCCAACCGCTTTCTGCGCTGCGAAACTCTGAGAGGGGAGGGGACCTCAGATCGGACTGGTTTTGGTAGGCGATACCTACGTCGACCTAACCCTCTTAGCTGGTTCCCCCAGAGGTTTAGCCTCGACTATTGTGCCTTCGGCTTTGTCAGCCACTTCGAGCAATTTTCGGGCGTCTAATAGTTAACCGAATCCCTGATTTTTTGGACGTCAGCTTCGTTGTTAAGGTTGGGAACGCTTTTCGTTCTCGGCCTTCTAGGAGCTCCTGTTACCACTTGTAAATATTATTTTCAAACAAGTCCGCTTCACCAAAGGCTTTCTGCATCATCCTCAACGAATCAGCAGATACGTGCCTTCTACAAAGGCTTTTACTTACCAGCAGTACTTGCTGCCTTGTAGATCTTAAGCGGAAGAAGCACCAAATGTGAGGTTCAAGTAGGTCTCAGAACACATCTTCGCTGACCTGTCCCACATTTTCGGTGTTGTCATAAAACTGCCAGTCAGGTATGCACCTTTGCGCCACGTTCGAGCCAACCTTCTGCTTTTCCTTTGGATGTTAACAGCTCACTCTACTAGACGTAACAATTCAGGACCCCAGCACTGATTGCATTCATCTTTAGATGTTCATTCGATTAGTAACCGACACGCTTGCCTTGACACCACGTGGCACAACATCTTGTATGTTGTTGTGTCTTAATCTTAAAACAACTGTAAGGGGCGTAGTCGTCAATCCTCACATGAGTGATAGAAGAGAGTCAAAGCCATGCTGGCGAAATACCGGAACTTCGTTGCACACTATACTAGTGCGCTTCCCGGCAACTCAAAGTTCTCCCTCGGCTTAGTTCCCCGTAACATGCCTTCACACTTAGTTCTTATCAAGCAGTGTTTCCAACCCGGAAGCAAATCAAGATAAGTCTCTTCCTCTCTGATAAGATCACAAACATTCTTCTCGAAGAGTCTTCGCTCCAAACAACAAAATCGATAAAAATCAATATTTCCAGACACTTCCACGGCTTCGCTGATTAAGAACTCCACCACAAGAACTCTATTTAGGAAATCAACTACAAATTTATTGAGCAAAACCTCTACACGCTCCTGTTCAATCAGTTTTGTATTTCACATTCAGTACTAGTGCCTTGAGATTAATCTCGAAACGAGAGCACGGTGAATCCATATGTAGTTACAGAGAGAACTGACGGCTTCTTGTGGACACAGAATCATTTAAAAAAGAATCTAAACTTAAAACGATATTACAATAAATTACAACTCGGTGTGTGGGTGCGCGGCATGCTTGTCCTTCGGTACTATGTACAGTCCTTCGGCCGTAATCCATCGCGTGCCGTGTTGCGGGTTACCAAAGCCGGCAATTTCCATTTGGCCGGATATCGGTCGGCCGAACGACATTCCCGACATGCCCAGATAAACTTTTGTGTCTACGTGTCTCAGTCTGATTGGTGAATCTCTAGTCCAACCTTCGCCACTACAGATGACCTCCCAATGATCACCCGAATCGCCTAGGCCATCTTTGCCGTAGCACGAAACTTCCTGCTCACCGGACAGGGGTGACGAGAATATATGCGAGTGAAGGTTGCGTTTTGTGGTCATGTGTTCCAAGCGGATAATATCACCGCATTTGATGGATTCGCCTCGATCACAGATCTTTCCGGAAGCCGATTTGATCACCCAATGACTGCCAACGTCTTCTTTGTTTTCGATACCAGTTACCGACTGTTGACCCGATCCCGTGCCGTATTTAACGTCGTGCGAATGCAATCGTGAGTTGTAGTCAGCATTGAGGAGCTTCACTATAGAGCCACATGTAACGTATCGGGTTTTCGCACCTAAGTGTGGACGTAAACAATGATTAGTGAGCGAGATTCGGTCAATTGGGGGGTGGATGACCAATCAGAGTGGGCCACATAGTAACAAAAAGTGCTTGCGACTGATTGTGTACTCTTTTCAGACTTACCATCAATGGTATAAATGCTATGGAGCAGACAGATCATTAGAGCAATGTATTTAAAATCTAACTTTGGTTTCATTTTGTTTGGATTTGAATTTTAATTTCGCGAAACTTGAGGGAAAGCAGCAAATTACTGAGAAATTTTAGGGCAAGAGACACGACACTGACATCCCTGCTGACAACGACAAGTGTCATAGTGGTTGACGGTGACATTTCGCAAAATGTTATCGTGGTGACTTGGGTTTTGGTGGAAATTGACAAGTGGTGGGTGCGTGGTACAGTACGGACGGAAAATGTAATTTTTTTCTTTTTATTTTAAAATCGATTTTGTTAAATTAAATTTTTATTTTTTTTAATATTTTTACCCAAGAGAAGGACTGGGACAGAGGCAGTAATTTAGTTCGTTTTACACTTCGTCTTACAAAATTATGTTAAACTCAGGAATGCCTACTGCTCGGAAATGATTTCTAATTCTTGCGCTGACGGCCACTGAGTTAGTCCTTTATTGTTTCTTAAGCACTGCAGCAAAGGGGGGAGGGAGCGAGCAAACAGAGCAAAGAGGTTGATCGCGTTTAACATGGCAAACGCCAGCCTCGATCTCTGTCCCTGCTCAATCCAAGTTGACACACAGCCTCCGCGTGGCCCCCCCTGGATAGCTACCCTGGCACCCGCCAGGTAGTGACCAATTTGTGCAGCGACCTAACCCTTGTTCCTGGGAAAGAGGAACCTGGCCCTCCAGGATGGGTTTTGTGCTTAGGGGTAACATCCCTATCACGTAAAAACCTACTTGTTCCGAAACGACAACAAGCCTCGGATACGGACGGATACAAAGCTGACGACCCCTGCAAACGACTTACGGACTTGAGAGTCTGCACCTGGAATATTAGATCCCTTAGAAAACCGGGTAGAGGGCATGGGCTCGGACATACAGGGTAAAGTTGTTGATCGCTCTCAACCTGGCGAGATGCCAGCAACAATCCCTGTTTAAATGCCCGGGTCAAGTTGACATACGGCCTCCTCGCGGCGCCCTCTGAATAGCCTCTTCAACAACTGTTGGGAGGTGCACAAACGTATGCAGCGACAAAACCCCGACCAGAATGGCGGTTGTGCGGCGGGCTAACAATCCGCCCACGTAAAAAAAAACTTAAAGTTATGAATGAGCAAGATGCCCCGGATACACGGACGGATACTCGAAGACGACAACGCACGAAAAAGGAACACGATTTGCGAGTATGCTCCTGGAATGTCAGAACCCTGTACACTCCCGGAGCTGCTCATAAACTAGAAGGAATCCTCACGCAGTACAAGGCGGATATTACTGCAGTCCAGGAAATACGCTGGATAGGAAACGGTATGATTGCACTTACTGGGGTGCGGATTTGTCGTGGGAAAGCGGTTAAGGTCGAAGGTCATCGACTTTAAAACTATAAGTGATCGCCTGGCTGTGATCCGCATCAGAGGCAGATTTTATAACATCAGCCTTATATGTGCACACGCCCCTACCGACGAGGCTGAAGACCCTATCAAGGAGGACTTCTATGACCTCCTGGACAACGCCTACGGAGCTTGTCCGGAGTACGGCTTAAAAATCGTGCTCGGGGACTTCAACGCCAAAATCGGTAAGAAGAATACCCTTGGCGGAGTGATCGGAAAGCACATCCTCCACGATACAACAACAGATAACGGCTTCCGACTCGCTGACTTTGCGACAGCTCGTAATGCGGTGATAAGTAGCACAAGATTCCCTCGCAAGCGAATCCACACAGCAACCTGGCGATCTCCGGACGGTCGAACCGCCAACCAAATCGACCATGTGCTCATTGACGCAAGGCACTCGTCAAACATCCAGGATGTGCGAACATTCAGAGGGGCAAATGTCGACTCTGACCACTTCCTGGTAGCAGCAAGATTCAGAGCTCGACTGTCCAATGTCAGAAAGCTGCACCAGCCCATCAGGAGGAGGTTCGACATTGGGCGCCTGAGCACACCGGAGGTTGCCAGAGTCTACAGGGAGCAGCTGAGCGAAAGACTCTACGGTATGCCTACGTCGAACACAAATGCCAACAATATGTGGCTGCATTGCCGCTCATCCATTCAGAAAGTAGCCGAAACCACCTTAGGATACCTACCACCCCCGATAAAAAACCCGTGGTATGATGGCGAGTGTGAGCAGAAAAAGGCAGCAACCGACGAGGCGTACCAAAAGGCGCTGCAGAGGAAAACCAGGGCAGCGCGAGAAGAGTACCGAGCCAGAAGAAGGGAGGAGAAGAAACTACTGCGACAGAAGAAAAGAATCTTCGCAGCCTCCCAGCTCAAGGATATCGAGGAGTCTAGGGATAAACATAAAATACGAGCCTTTTACAAGAAAGCCAAAGGCCTTGTAGGAGGCTTCAAAAAGGGCACCCTGGCTCTTCGAAACTGCGAGGGTAGTCTTGTCACCGACCCGCAGGGAGTAATGGATGTATTTAAGCAGCACTTCCAGCAGCTGCTTAACGAGCATGACCAAGAGAGAGTGGTAGGGACCGAGGAAATCCCAACTCCAGCCGCTGAAGTAGTCCTCCCATCCAGCATCGATGAAGTCGCCACAGCTATTCAGAAGCTGAAGAATAACAAGGCCGCAGGCTCAGATGGCTTGCCATCAGAGCTCTTCAAGGCTGGCGGCGATGTTCTGGTAGGGAGCATGCACCAGATCATCTGCAGAATTTGGGAAGATGAAAGCATGCCCGACGACTGGAATACCAGCTCTATATGCCCCATCCACAAAAAAGGCGATCCTACCTCTTGCAAGAACTATAGAGGTATATCCCTGCTCAATGTCGCATACAAGATCCTGTCCAGCGTATTGTGTGAACGTCTAAAACCATTTTGCACCGCACTAATCGGCAGCTACCAGTGCGGCTTCTGGCCCGGCAAATCGACTATAGACCAAATTTTCACACTTCGACAATTCCTGGAAAAGACCAACGAGTTTCGAATCGATACACACCATCTTTTCACCGATTTCAAAGCCGCATACGACAGCATTCATCGTGAAGAACTGTTTGGGCCGATGGCCGAATTCGGGATCCCGGTAAAACTGATCCAGTTGTGTCGCGCCACGCTAAAAAACACGCGATGCACCGTGCAACTCGGTTCTAGGACCTCGGAAGCATTCAAAACATGCACCGGATTTCGGCAAGGAGATGCGCTGTCATGTGACTTCTTCAACCTGGTGCTGGAGCAGATAGTGCGACGGGCAGGCGTCAACAGGGAATGCACTATCTGTTACAAGTCCATCCAGCTGCTAGGATACGCGGATGATATCGACATCATCGCGTGTTCTCGCCGTGGCATTGTGGAAGCATTCACGGCGATTGAAGAACAGGCGAAACGAGTTGGTCTTAAGATCAATGAGGATAAAACGAAATACATGCTGTCAAGCAAAAACCAATCCGTCGCTCACCACCTGGGACAAAATATAACAATTGGCAGCTACAATTCCGAGGTAGTTAAGGAGTTTGTCCACCTCGGGGCAAACGTAAATTCCACAAATGACACCACAGTGGAGATCCGGCGTAGAATCGCCCTTGGCAACCGCTGCTACTTCGGCTTGTCCAAACAACTGGGGTCAAAACTCCTCACTCGAAAGACCAAAGTCATGCTATACAGAACGCTCATTCTGCCAGTCTGGCTGTACGGAGCCGAAAGCTGGACGATAAGCAGGACAGCGGAGCTGATTTTGGGTTCTTTCGAAAGAAAAATTCTGCGCCGGATATTTGGTCCTGTCTGTGAGGAAGGTGAATGGAGAAGAAGACACAACCGCGAACTCTACGAGCTGTACCAAGATGTGGATGTAGTCCGGAAGGCGTGTGTGGGTTTCTACACCGACGGGTCTAAAACCAAAGACGGGGTGGGCAGTGGAGTTTTCTGCAAACAACTCAAGCTATATAGAGCTCTAAAATTATCAGATCACTGCAGCGTTTTCCAGGCGGAACTGTTGGCAATAAAAGAGGCTTTATCTTGGCTGAAGTGGAACGTAATATCCACCACGGATATTCGCATCTTTGAAGACAGTCAAGCAGCCTTAAAGTCGTTGGAGTCCTATGTGTACTCATCAAAATCTACTCTCGACTGTCGCAGATCTCTTAACGAGATGGCAGAGCAGTTCAATATACAGCTTATCTGGGTACCGGGACACAGCGGCATTACAGGTAATGAGAAAGCCGACACACTCGCCAAACAAGGAACGACGATACAATCAATCGTGGCTTGTGAGGGAGTACCCCTTACAACCATTAAACATAATCTGACCAATCTCGCTAGGGCCGAGACGAACCTGAGATGGGCCCAGGGACATACCTGCGTCATCATCAGGCAAATCTGGCCTCGGCTTGACAGTCAACGCACAAGGAGTATAATCTCCCTAAAAAGAACCGACATCTACAAAGTCATTGGTGTCATCACAGGTCACTGCCTCATTGGCAGTCACGCACAAAGACTAGGTATAGTTCCGAATGATTTCTGCAGAAGCTGTCAGGACGAGGAGGAGATCGAATCCATTCAACACCTTCTCTGTGCCTGTCCAGCTTTTTGCAATATAAGGAAGCGTTACCTAGGCTCTTACTTCCTTAACGATCTGACAGATGTTCAGAAAGTAGGGATACTTAATCTTCTTAACTTCTTAAGAAGCACTAGATGGTTCCACGAATAGGGGGGTAAAACCCCCTCGTAGCTGCACGACGGGCCTCCCTGGCCTAAGTGCGTTCTTCTCAATTCTGGGAAGGCTACGACCCTACCTTCCTACCTACCTAGTCCGGAAGGCAGCGATCCGTTGACTACACTGGCTCGGCCACATCGAGCGCATGGACATCAACGCTCCAGCTAAGAGGGTCTTCGACTGCGAGCTTCCTGGTTCGAGAAGAAGAGGAAGACCGAACCTCCGGTATAAAGACCAAGGAATCGCGGATGTAAATGTCTTACATCTGGAAACAGTTGGGATGGAAGGCAGTTATAGCTCAGGCTCAGATCCTCCGTGGATCGCTGGCATGATAAGTAAGAAAGTAAGTAAGTCACTTTATCGCTGTCGGTCAAGTCATGGCCACCATTGTTTGGTGGTTGGGCAGGTATAGCCTTGGGTCCATCTAAGGTTCCTCTCGACCATGGCCTGACTCGTTAATTTTAGCTTGCTTTTGACGTCTTATGCTTAGACTCCAGCGTGACCAAGTCAATAGATAAGATATTATGTATATTCCACTTTAGTAAAGAGAGGCCTTCCTTTATTGCTGATAGCTCCGCCTGGAAGACGCCGCAATAGTCCGACAGTTTTAGGACGCGACTGAGAGTTGATTGTTTACAGAAGACTCTGCTACCCACCCCATGGTTAGTTTTTTACTCATATGTGTAAAAGTTCAGCAGCTCCTGCAAGGTCGCGTTTGCCGGATTCAATGTTGACTCTCTGGGTATGTTATTCCAAATTTTTTTCAAAGATTGTGGTGTGTTCACAGTGGTCGAAGTTTTCTGTCATATATACTTTACTTTACTTACTTAGGTGGCGCTACAGTCCGTGGTGAACCTGGGCCTCAACCAACAAGCGTTTCCAGCCAGCACGGTCTTTGGCCAGCTGTTTTCAGCGCCGCACGCCCAGTTGGTTAAGGTCCCCTTCCACCTGCGTGTGCCACCGTTGATGCGGCCGTCCTCTGCCGCGCCTTCCTTCCGGGGTGGATTCGAAGACTCTTCGGGTCGGAGCTATATTTTCCATGCGCTCTACATGGCCTAGCCACCTTAGATGCTGTATCCGTAGACATCGTACCAGGCCGATGTCGCTGTACAACCCGTACAGTTCTTCGTTAACTCTTCTGCGCCACACTCCGTTTGAACAAACGGAACACAGAATTTTCCTCTCGAAACGACCAAAGAATTCTTCATTCGCTTTTGTTAAGGTCCAAGCCTCTGCGCCGTAAAGGAGGACTGGGATGATCAAGGTCTCATATAGTGTCACCTTGGTTTTCCGAGAGAGGGCTCTACTTCTCAATTGCCTCTTGAGCCCAAAGAAACAGCGGTTGGCAAGAGTGATTCTGCGTTTTATCTCAGCGCTGGTGTTGTTGTCGCTGGTCATCAGTGAGCCAAGGTAGACGAATTCCTTGACCACTTTAAAGTTATATCCGCCCATGGTGACGTTCTGGCCAATACGCCGGTGTTGTCCGTCGCTTTTAGATGAAAGCAGATATTTGGTTTTACCCTCATTAACCTTGAGACCCATCTTAGCCGCTTCTACCTCAATGCTTACAAAGGCCTCATTGAGGCCTGTGTCCGTCCAACCACATCAATGTCGTCGGCGTACGCAAGCAATTGGGTAGACTTGAAATAAATCGTACCTCTTGTGTTGGCCAGTGACTCTTGCACGATCTTTTCAAGCACGATGTTGAAAAAGTTGCATGACAGCGCGTCACCTTGCCTAAATCCATTTTTAACATCAAAGGTCTCGGTTTGCTCATTACCGACCTTAATGGAGCAGCGAGAATTCTCCATTGTCATCCTGCACAGTCGAACGAGTTTGACAGGGATGTTAAAACTAGACATGGCTTTGTACAGCTCGTCTCTATATACGCTGTCAAACGCGGCCTTGAAATCGACGAAGAGGTGGTGAGTGTCGATTTGGAATTCCTGGGTCTTCTCCATGATCTGCCGTAGCGTAAATATTTGGTCTATTGTGGATTTACCTGGCCTGAAACCACACTGATAAGAGCCGATCAGGTTATCCACAAACGGTTTCAGGCGTTCACACAATACGGCAGAGAAGATCTTATATGCGATGTTAAGGAGACTTATTCCCCTATAGTTGGCGCAGTTATAGGGGTCTCCTTTCTTATGGACAGGGCAAACGATGCTGAGATTCCATTCGTCGGGCATGCTTTCCTCCGACCATACCTTGCAAATGCACCTTACCAGCATGCTTTCCTCCGACCATACCTTGCAAATGCACCTTACCAGCTCATCTCCAGCCGCCTTAAAAAGCTCAGCAGACAGGCCGTCTGCGCCAGCGGCTTTATTAGACTTGAGTCTTGATATCGCTATTTTGGTTCGTCTAGGTCGGGTGGACTGAATTCTGTTACTTCGTAGTCCATTGCGAATGGCTCGTTCTGCCTGACAGCGGTATCCTGTCTATCATCGCCGTTATACAGTCTGCAGAAGTGGTCCTTCCAAATCCTCAGCATCGACTGCGACTCTACTACCAGTTCTCCATTTTCATCCCTGCAGGCCGCCACTCTGGCTTTGTAGCCATGGCATGTTCGTTTTACCTTGGTGTAAAACTCTCTCAATCTCTTCGATCTCACGCTTTCCGTGCTCTCCCTTCTTTCTTCTGATAAGCGTGTATTCCTCTCTTCTCTTCTGCTCATAGATTTCGCGAGCAGCTCTCGTCCGTCGTTGCAGCATGGCCTTATATGCCTCTTATTTTGCTGCATGGGCTTGTTCGCATTGTTCATCGAACCAGGGGTTTCTAGGTGGTGGCTGTTTGAAACCCAGCACCTGTGAGGCAGCATCTCTGATGGCGCTCTGGCAATGAGCCCATTCCTGCTCTATTGTTTGTGCTGCTGTGGGCGGATTTTGAGAGAGCTTTGAGGAGACACGATCGGCAAAGATTCTGGCAGTCTCTTGCGATTGTAGCTTTCCAACGTCAAACTTACGTAGTCCTACTCGACTCCTAAGCATTCTTGATATCCTCATTCGTACCTTGGCTACAACAAGGTAGTGGTCCGAGTCGATGTTGGCCCCTCGGAAGGTTCGTACGTCGAGAATACAGGAGGAGTGTCTGGCGTTGATCACAATGTGATCAATCTGGTTGGTGATCGATTGATCACAAGATCGCCAGGTACCCTTGTGGATGTTGAGATGGGGGAATCGCGTGCTTGCTACAAGGAGGTTACGCCCCGCTAGGAAATCGATTAGCCTTAATCCGTTGTCGGATGTGGTGTTATGGAGGCTATGCATTCCTATGATCGACTCAAATATGTCCTCTTTGCCCAGTTTTGCATTCAAATCTCCTAGGACTATTTTTGTGTCGTAGCTGGGACATTGGGCATATGTTCTGTCTAGGAGATCGTAGAATTCTTCTTTGAGTCGATCGTCCTTTTCTTCCGTTGGGGCATGAGCGCATATTTAGCTAATGTTTCCAAATTTAGCTTTGATGCGGATTGTTATGAGGCGTTCATATTAGGGTGGGCCACGCGGAGGCTGTGTGTCAACTTGGATTGAGCAGGGACAGAGATCGAAGCTGGCGTTTGCCATGTTAAGCGCGATCAACTTCTTTGCTTTGTTTGCTCGCTCCCTCCCCCCTGTCATATATAGCTCGTCTATTTCGAGCTGGTCTTTAGTCTGGCTGCCATGTAGGTAACAAGCTACTTATATGGAGTAGTATCTTAAGCGTCGTCGTTGGAGTAGACCTCAGGGCCCCGGTGATGCACACGCATGCTAACATCTGTACTTTCTCGACTTGTTTATGGTATATTGTTTTGTCTAGTGCAGTCTACCAGACTACATATAACGCCGTACAATAGAATAGGCCTAACGACTGAGATATACAACCATAGAGTTATTTTGGGGTTGAAACCTTATTT
Source organism: Eumerus sabulonum (assembly GCA_951905685.1). Taxonomy (NCBI): domain Eukaryota; kingdom Metazoa; phylum Arthropoda; class Insecta; order Diptera; family Syrphidae; genus Eumerus; species Eumerus sabulonum. The sequence continues at coordinate 18,920,897 of OX645060.1, forward strand.
TTCCCTATGGCTTTCTTTGCAAGTATAGAGACGCCTTCCTTGCTCGTTCGGTAGTGTTGTCTTCTAGGTTCGTTTTCTGTCTGGTAGCTAGTCGAGTAGGTCAGTCTGGTACCGAGTAGAGTGATTGGACATATGTATGTGCGGGATCTTGTGTTTTCTAGTGAAGAGCGCAAGTTTCGTTTTTTGAGAGTCTATCCCTAATCCATTATTTTGTGCCCTGCAATAACAACGTCATCAGGCAACTATCTCGAGACCTTCTTTCTCCAGTTTTGTCAGTGGTTCATTCACAATTACGTTCTTACGATCTTAAGGTTACTTGGCTCCCCCATTCAGAGTAGGTTTTGCGTGTTGAAAGCAACTCGCCAAAAAGATCTATTAGAGTCCTCTCTACTTTTAGATTTGCCAGCCCATCCGTTGTCCTGCTTTATGCCATTATCTAAAAATGCCCTCATTCGGACGTCCTCAGCAATGGTAGGAGCCGACACACGTTTTCATAAATCTCCCCCATCCTTCCAAGGAATCAAACTGTCGATGTATCAAAACAATATCATTTTACATTTATTGGCTATTTTGAAAATACAAATCTCACTTCCTTCCATCAGTTTTGAGTACGTTAAGTAAGAACTATACGTTTCGAGTAACAAGCGCTGTTTCAAAATTAAACAGAAACTACAAAAGGAAAAAGCAAAAAAGTCTACCAACCCCAGGCGGCGTCTAAGGCTTCCCTAATTGATTAAGAAGAATCTAATGAAGAAAACAATATTGTCCATTTCCATTGGCAGTAGGTTCGGTTATGTATGGGTTAACATATTGCTCATGTTCGCGTATTCTCATAAGATTTGTAATAAAAAACAAAAACGAATCTGTCCTCCGTGTCCAGGCAGTGTGATTGGCTTAACAACTTCCTCCTAACCTTCTTCCTTCCACATCTTTTGCTTCGAGTATTTACATCATTTTCACTTTATGGTTGAACCAAAAAACAATTAACAAAAATAAAAAAATTAAATTAAACACAAAATAGGATTACACGTTTCAAAACGAATTTGTCCTTATTCAAGGAGGTGGCATTTGATTTCGGGTTTACAATCTTCCTGAACCGTTATTGTTGCCCCAGGAGACTTGTGGATTGCGTGTCGTTAGTCTCAATGAGTTTCCATCTTCTTCCTCTTCCAATACGTGCTCGTAGCCTTGATTGACTGCGCCGCCGTTCGATCCATAAATTTGCTGCAATAGATAGAGCGGTTAGAGCTGATACTGTTGTGGTTGGGATAGTGTGCTTACCTCTGCGGGAACGCCGTTTACATTGAAAACGTCCTTTATACTTATTCCGGCGTTCGACGAGCGTCCGCTGCGATTTGGAACTCCTCCATTGTTAAGCTGTTAATCAAAATGGAGGAGAAATTTAAATATGTAAGTCTGTTGTGAGAGGTTAGAGACGTTACTTTCGACAAATCAAAAAGGATCCAAAACTGAGGACATTTCGAAACTCCATTTACTGGGAGTAACACAAGCGAGGTTTAAGATAGAAAACGAAGCGAAAGCGAAAGGAGAAAAGTCCTTGCCAAAGCTCCCCTAAAAACAGGCTCACATGAAAGCGTGCTCAATGCCCTACTAAAATGTCATTTCCCTGGCTGTGATAATACACTGCTAAGAGTCTGAAACAATCGATAAAACCGTTTAAGGAAAAAGATCCTATGGGCAGTCAATCCGTTTGACCCCTACTAGGCGCCGGAAATCGACGATATTTATCCGATAATGCTGCAAGCTAAATTTGGAAACATTAGCTTAATACGCGCTCACGACCCAACGGAAGAAAAGGACGATAGACCCAAAGAAGAATTTTACGATCTTCTAGATAGAACCTATGCCCAATGTCCCAGCTACGACACAAAAATAGTTCTAGGAGATTTTAATGCAAAACTGGGCAAAGAGGACATATTCGACAACCGACTTAGGCTAATCGATTTCCTAGCGGAGCGTAACCTCCTTGTAGCAAGCACACGATTCCCCTTTCTCAACATCCACAAGGGTACCTGGCGGTCTTTTGATCAATCGACCACCAACCAGATTGATCACATTGCGATCGACGCCAGACACTCCTCCTGTATTCTCGACGTACGAACCAACATCGACTCGGACCACAACCTTGTTATAGCCAAGGTGCGAATGAGGATATCAAGAATGCTTATGAGTCGAGCATGACTACGTAAGTTTGACGTCGGAAAGCTACAATCGCAAGAGACTGCCAGAATCTTTGACGATCATGTCACCTCCAAGCTCTCTCAAAATCCGCCCACAGCAGCACAAACGATAGAGCAGGAATGGCCGCATTGCCCGAGCGCCGTCAGAGACGCTGCCTCAGAGGTGCTTACTTTCAAACCGCCACCACCTAGAAACCCCTGGTTCGATGAACAATGCGGACATTGTTGGCTTATAAAGCCATGCTGCACCGATGGACGAGAGCTGCTCGCGAAATCTATGAGCAGAAGAGAAGAAAGGAACACACGCTTCTCAGAAGAAAGAAGAGAGAACACGGAAAGCGTGAGATCGAGGAGATGGAGAGATGCTTCCGCAGGAATGACGGCCGTAAGTTTTACAATAAGGTAAAACGAACATGCCATGGCTACAAAGCCAGAGCGGCGGCCTGCAGGGATGAAAATGGAGAACTGGTAGTAGAATCACAGTCGACGCTGAGGATATGGAAAGACCACTTTGCAGACTGTCTAACGGCGATGACAGACAAGATACAGCTGTCAGACAGAATGAGCCATTTGTAATGGACGACGATGTAAGAGAATTCCGTCCTTCCGACCTGGACGAAGTCAAAATAGCGATATCGAGACTTAAGTCTAATCAAGCCGCGGGCGCAGACTGCTGAGCTTCTTAAGGCGGCTGGTGATGAGCTCGTAAGGTGCATGCACCATCTCATTTGCAAGGTGTGGTCGGCGGAAAGCATGCCCGACGAATGGAATCTCAGCATCGAAAGGAGACCCCTATAACTGCGCCAACTATAGGGGAATAAGTCTCCTTAACATCTCATATAAGATCTTCTCTGCCGTATTGTGTGAACGCCTGAAACCGTTTGTGGATAACCTGATCGGCTCTTATCAGTGTGGTTTCGGGCCAGGTGAATCCACAATAGAGCAAATATTTACGCTACGGCAGATCTTGGAGAAGACCCAGGAATACCAAATCGACACTCACCACCTCTTCGTCGATTTCAAGGCTGCATATGACAGCGCGTATAGAGACGAGCTATACAAAGCCATGTCTAGTTATAACATCCCTGCCAAACTCGTCCGACTGTGCAGGATGACAATGGGGAATTCTCGCTGCTCCATTAAGGTCGGTAATGAGCAAACCGAGACCTTTGATGTTAAAAAGGATTTAGGCAAGGTGACGCGCTGCCACGCAACTTTTTCAACATCGTGCTTGAAAAGATCGTGCAAGAGTCGCTGGCCATCACAAGAGGTACGACTTATTTCAAGTCTACTCAATCGCTTGCGTACGCCGACGACATTGACGTGATTGGACGGTCACAGCGAGACATCAATGAGGCCTTTGTAAGCATTGAGATAGAAGCGGCTAAGATGGGTCTCAAGGTTAATGAGGGCAAAACCAAATATCTGCTTTCATCTAAAAGAGACGGACAACACAGACGTATTGGCCAGGACGTCACCATGGGCGGAGATATCTTTGAAGTGGTCAAGGAATTCGTCTACCTTGGCTCACTGATGACCGGCGACAACAACACCAGTGCTGAGATAAAAGGCAGAATCACTCTTACCAACCGCTGTTTCTTTGGGCTCAAGAGGCAATTGAGAAGTAGAGCCCTCTCTAGGAAAACCAAGGTGACACTATATAAGACCTTGATCATCCCAGTCCTCCTTTACGGCGCAGCCGCTTGGACATTAACAAAAGCGGATGAAGATGCCCTTGGTCGTTTCGAGAGGGAAATTCTGCGCACTAGCTACGGTCCCGTTTGTTCAAACGATGTTTGGCGGAGAAGATATAACGAAGAACTGTACGGGTTGAACAGCGACATCGGCCTGGTACGACGTCTACTGATACAGCGTCTAAGGTGGCTAGGCCATGTAGAGCGCATGGCAAATACAGCACACTACTACTGGTTAATAACTGGGTCATGGGGCGAGGCCTGGGGGTAAACCCGGGCCCCGGTAAACCAAGATAGTTCTCTTTACAAGGACAAGAGATCTGTACCAAAATACACGCTTATCAATGGTAGCGATCGAATCCACAAAAAAACTGTCAAATACCTTGGCGTAATCTTAGACTCCAAGCTTAGCTGGAAGGACAACATTAATTAAAGAACCAAAAAAGAAAAGACATGGGGCTTCAAACCAAAAGTGGTATATAGAATATACACTGCGGTGGTAAGACCTATTTTAGTCTATGGTTCGATTGCCTGGTGGAAGGCTCTTGAGAAGAAATGCTACCTTCAAAGTGTTTCAAGAGTTCAGAGAGCGGGTTGTCTGGCGGTGACTGGATCTATGAAATCCACACCAACGGCGGCTCTTGAAACAATGCTGAACCTACCACCCTCAGACATACATACATATATTGCGAAACCACAGCAGCCAGAACTTCGCTAAGAATATTAGCATCCGGTTTCTCGGGGCAAGGAGTCCTCATGGCCACGTATCAGTCGTGGGTCGATGGGCCATATTGAGATTCAAAACCGAAGCAAAATATATCACCCGGTTTCCTTGCTCCGAGAGGAGATTCTCTATCAGAACTATTTTCAGGGACGAAAATGAACTGGATACCGATACAGGAGCCGAGGTCTATTTCGAATCTCGTGAAGCAAATGGCTGTAGCGTTTTCCAAGCTGAGGTCTTCGCAATTAAACAGACTGCGGACCTGATGCTTAAAGAAACCTCTTAGGTAAAAGGATCAACATCTATGTTGACAGCCAGGTGGCCATCAGGACTAGCTTCTGAACATGGATAAGATCCAAACCCGTCAAACTCTGTAAAGAGAAGCTAGAGGAGACATCAGATGTCAAGGAATACCGGGCCTTAAGAAGGAAGGAACGCTGCGATATAAGAAGAGAATCTTCGCAGCCTCTCAGCTAAATGATATCGAAGAGTCCATGGACAAAAACGCGATAAGAATCTTTTATCAAAAAGCAGCGGGCTTTAAAAATGGCACCCAAGCTCTTCGAAATTGCGAGAACAATCTTGCTACCGGCCCGCAGGCAATTGTGGATGTTTTCAAGCAACATTTCCAGTGGCTGCATGAAGAAGAGAGAATGGTAGCTTATGAAGAGATTCCGCCTCCAGCCCACCTTCCAGCAAGGTCGCAGGCTCGGATGGATTAACATCAGAGCTCCTCACAGCTGGAGGCGATGTTCTGGTAGGGTGCACACATCAGATCATCTGTAGAATTTGGAAGGACGAATACGACCCTACCATGCGACTGTGTTGGAATACATAGTGCGACGGACCAACGTTAACACGAAAGGCACGATCTTTCACAAATCGGTCCAGTTGCTGGGCTACACAGACGATATCGATATTGTCACAAGTTTCCAGGGCACCATTGTGGCAGCGTTCACGGCGATTCAAGATCAGGCGAAACGAGCTGGTCTTCACATCAATGAGGAGAAAACGAAATATATACTTTCAACAAAAAAGCGATCTGTCACCCATCACCCATGTAGGACAAAACATATAGATCGGCAGCTGATCGGCGGTGGTCAAGGAGTTCAAAAACCTCGGGGCAAACATAAACGCTGCTACTTCGGCTTGTAAAAATAGTTAGATTCCAAACTCCTGTCCCGTAGAACCAATGTTATACTCTACAAGGCTCTTATCTGATCAGTCCTGCTATATGGAGACGAAAGCTGGACTATAAGCAGGACAGCAGAGCTGATCCCTGGCTCCTTCGAAAGAGGAATTCTGCGACGGATATTCGGTCCTGTCTGCGAGGAAGGCGAATGGAACTCTACTCGTACGGGTATGAGCTGTACAAAGGTGTGGATATAGTTTGGAATGCAAAAATCCGTCAGAGAACTTGGCCATTCCAACTGGAAGCAGCGTGCCAGGGACCACCAAGAATGAAAGGCTGTATTAACTCAGGCCCAAACCCTCCACGGGTTGCTGGCCTGAAAAGTAAGTAAGTTCTTACTGGAATGAAGATAGAATAATGGGATTATACTGCATGCCTCTGCGGATAAGCGTAGCAGGCCGACCAACAAACAGGATGAAGACTGAAGAAGAATATACAGTATTAGTACGAGAAGTCACAATTAGCAATAGTCCGTCATTGCTATCACGTTCGTAAATAGTTCCCATTCTAGAGGTGATATTTGGAGGGACTGATCTAAAGAGAACCAAATTTATAGAGAGGGTACGAAAATATGCGGGCACATGCAGGACAATCACAAACCTTAACGCCTGGTGAAAGTGGAGTGACCCGTATTGGCATTTGTACAACCTTCTACTACCATTTTTCCTTAGGGATAAGAAAAAAATGTTGGATTCCTTGCAGCGATCCAGTTGTTGACAGAGGACATTATCGTAGGCAGGCCTAAAACGCGGTCAAGCCTTCTGAGACTATTCTAAGGAGCTCATTAAGGAGTTTTTGTTTCCGGATCTCACCGGGACCCAGACTCGTCTCAGTGAATTCAATCTTCTTCTTTGGTGTCGTTACAGCCCATGAAGGACCAGAGCCAAGCTTCTCTCAATCACCCATGTTGTGTGTGATTTATTTTTCACACAGGTGAAATGCCGATTCCGAACGGCGTGAGTCGAGAAGCTTTTTCATGGCAAGTTCACTACGGGGTGTTTTGCCAATACCCCGTCGAGGAGGGACGCCGCGAAATAAACATTCGATGGCGTTGGCGTTATCGGGGTCCGAACTCGCTCATCGTGCGCCAGAGTCCAACACACTAACCACTGCGCCACGGCGCCCTCAATGAATTCCACGTTTATTTAGAGAAGACTTGAGTTCTCCTACTAGTTTTGAAGTAAGTAAATGATTTCACATTGTACTAGGAGACTTCAATGCTAAACCGGGTAAGGAAAGCATCTTTGAACGAGTCATCGGCAAACATAGCCTACATGACACAACCTCCGATAACGGACACAGGCTGATTGATCTTGCTACGGGGCGAAATCTCGTCCTAGCCAGTATGCGCTTCCCGCACCTCGATATACACAAAGGCACCTGGCGGTTTTTAGATCATTCGACTACCAACCAGATTGATCACATCGCGATCGACGTCAGACACTCCTCCGCTATTCTTGATGTTCGAACTTTCCGAGGGGCTAACATCGACTCGGACCACTATCTTGTAGCAGCCAAGATGCGATTACGGATATCACGAACGCAGAGGAGTAGAGTAAGAATACAAAGTTATGACGTCGGAAAGCTACTATCGCCAGAAACTGCTCGTGCTTTTACCGATCGCGTCTCCCTTAAGCTCTCCAATACACCTCAATCCTTCACGTTATCAATAGCAGTGGAGCCTTTGCAAACAAGCCTTGAAAGGCTCTGCACCCGAAGTTTTGGGTTTCAAGGCTCCACCACGAATGCACTTCGATGAAGAGTGCAGGAGGATTCACACAGCGAAGCAGGATGCATATAAGGCCTCGCTGCATAAAAGAACAAGAGCAGCTCTTGAGCTCTACGAGTTAAAGTGAAGGGAAGAGCATAAGCTTCTTAGGAAAAAGAAGAAAGAGCACGAGAAGCGCGCGATTGGGGATTTGGAGAGGTGGTACTGCAGGCGTGACGTTCGAAAGTTTTATCAACAGATAAAGCGAACATGCCATGGTTATAAAGCCAGAACGGAAGCCTGCAGGGATGAGAACGGACACCTAGAAGTAGAACCGCAGTCGATGCTGAGAATATTGAAAAACCACTTCTGAAGACTGTATAACGGCGATGCTAGTCAATATACCGCTGTCAGGCAGAATGATCCATTTCTAATCGACGGAGACCGCAGAGAATTCTGTCCCCCTGACCACGACGAAGTTAAGATTGCCATATCGAAACTCAAGCCGAATAAAGCTGCTGGCGCAGACGGACTATCTGCTGAGCTCTTCAAGGCAGCTGGGGATGACCTGGTTAGGAGCATGTACCAGCTTATCTGTAAGATATGGTCAGAGGAAAGCATGACCGAGGAATGGAGTCTCAGCATCGTATGCCCGAACCACAAGAAAGGAGACCCCTCTGATTGCGCTAACTACAGAGGAATAAGCCTCCTTAACATCGCCTACAAAATCTTCTCTGCCGTTTTGTGTGAATACCTAAAGCCTTTTGTAAATAAGCTGATAGGTCCTTATCAGTGCGAATTCAAGCCAGAGAAGTCCACCATCGACCAAATCTTCACACTACGGCAGATCCTGGAAAAAACCAATGAATTTCAAGTCGACACTCACAACAGGTGGTGTCGACTTTAAAGCCGCATGTGTATGTATGTATGTTGGCGTTACAGTCCATGAAGAGCCTGAGCCGAGCTTCTCTGAATCACCCATGTTGTCTGTGATTCCATTTTCACATAGGTGAAAGGGACCTACAGTTTATTGCCGGTTCCGAACGGCGAATTTCGAGAAGCTTTTCATGACAATATTACTACAGGGGGTTTTGTCAAAACCCCGCTGAGGAGAAACACCGTGAAAAACACGTTCGATGACATGGCTGTGTCGGGATTCGATCCCGAGTCATCGGCGTCAGAGGCCAACACACTACCCACTGCGCCACGGTGCTAAAGCCGCATACGACAGCATAATTAGAGGCGAGCTATACAACGCTATGTCTACCTTTGACATACCTAAGCTCGTCAGACTATGAAGGATGACTTTGGAGAATGCTCGCTGCTCCGTCCGATTCGGTGAACACCTTACCGATAATATTGATGTCAAAAAAGGATTTAGGCGGGGCGATGCGCTGTCGTGTGATTCCTTCAACATGATATTGGAAATGGTTGTGCAAAAATCACTGGCCAATACAAGAGGCACAATCTATTTCAAATCCTCGCAACTCCTTGCATACGCCGACGATATTGACATAATAGTTAGATTACAGCGAGATGTCAATGAGGCGTTTGCGAGTGTTGAGATGGAGGCGGCTAAAATTGGTTTGGTTGTACGGCACAGAAGCATGGACACTATCAAAAGCGGATGAAGAGGCCCTTGGTCAGTTCGAGAGAAAGATTTTGCGCGTGGTTTTCGGGCCTATATACGCAGACGGGGGATGGGGGAAAAAATTCAACCACGAACTTTACGGGCTGTACAGCGACATGAGCCTAGTCAGGCGTCTACGGATTCAACGCCTGAGATGGCTGGGCCATGTGGAGCGATTGAACACCACCGCTCCAGCCCGGAGAGTCTTTGAACCCAACCCCGAGGGACGAAGAAGCAGAGGACGGCCGCACTTAAGATGACGCACACAGGTGGAAGGGGACCTCAGCCAACTGGGTGTGCGGCAATGGAAAAGGATAGCTAAAAAGATCGTGCTAGATGGAGGGCATGTTGGTTGAGGCCCAGGTTCACCCCGAACTGTAGCGCCCGTTAAGATGAAGCTATGGTTTCACATAGCTTTGAGTCAGTTTGCTTGTCACTATAAACAAAAATGTTCCGCCCAGGCTTATGTTCCAGGCTTATCATCTGGCCAAAATCAGTACTGTCGCTAAGGAAAGCCGACTGTATAATTACCATACAAAAAACCTTGTAACTGAGCCATTGTGGTTCCACAAAAACCGTCTGCTCACCAGAAGTTAGTTTAGAGATTTATCTGCTTACCGTACTATTGGCCGTCGTTATGCCGTATTCGTTCTTGGCACCTAGCGTTTGCATCGCTGATTTTCTCCTTTCGGCCATCACCGAGTTCTTTCGAACTTCCAACGCTCGTATCGTCTCCCTTCTCATGGTCATTCTTCGTGTCAGAATTGGTGTAGCTAAGATGAAATCAGACGCTTATTAAAATGACTCCCTTCTAACCCTTTATAATCAACCTGGATTGTTTTCATCTGCGGTCAGCTTCAAGAAGCGTTTCTTAAATGCCACGTCAAGTGTACCAATTTGTCGTCTAGGCTGCTTTGCTTTTTCCAAGTTTTGTATCGTTTTCCTCCTTGCTATACGGTCGGGACCACTACCGGAGTCATTGTCGTAGTCCCCATCTATACCTTGCAGTCTTTGGAGGCTCTTCACTATCTCCACAGCGTGCTATAGCCCAAAAGATAAAACGTAAGTTAGTGAATCAATTGAACGAAATGGATATAGTGATTGTACCTTATCGATAAGAGCATCCTGTGACAAGTCCTCGGACTTCTTTTTGCACAAATTCAGTTCGGTAGACGCCAGGATATGCGACAGTGTTCCGAAACGATGGAACAACATAGCCACGAACTGGATGACCAAAATCAACGCAAAGAAGAACACAAACACCAAACCGATTGGTTCCAATTGTAGATATTCTTTCGAAATGTGTACCTAATTCGGATAGAAGTCAAAATTGCATTAGATGGCGAACAGTCAAGTCGAAAAGTTTTCTACTTTTGTACGTTAGTGACTGAAATTTTATTTTTTTTACTTTTGTTTTCTATCAATTAGTTCGGAAAGAAAAATTAAAAAAAAAAGAAAAACAATTGAAACGGATTGGAAATTGTTTATTAAATTTTATGTGCAATATGTGTGTGTGTATTTGGATTGATGTGGTGGGTTAGGTCACCAGTACAAGAAAGGATGCATTCATTGCAATAAGAAACACATAACAAGACAAATGCATGAGAGGAAAGGATTTGTTTGCTTATTTTGGTTCGATTTTGAGTTTGATTTTCTGATTTTACTGAAGGATATGTGATGTGCTTGCTTGGAGCATGACAGTAACGAATATAATGCTTCAGATACTAGATAGAGATATTTGTATATTTTAGTGGCACCAAAGTTAGTCCTGTTTTTCGACTGATTTTGGTTTTTCTTTTTTTTCAACTAATTTTGACGAAGTGGTGGTGCCTTTCTAGCGGGACTGTGACTAAGTTTGATTGAAATTCGCTGATGGATGGTGAAAGTTTTTTTTTTTTTTCCTTCTTTTTCTACGGCATTTTTGTTTGATTTTTTTTTGGCTAATGTTTTCACTAAAATTACTTCTAAAAATGTGCTCGAAAACTAATATGATTTTGAATTGTGCGTGAGTATTTTGTGTTTTTTGAAAAAAAAGCTTTCTACTTGACATTTTTGAAAAGTGTTTGAAAAAGTGCAATACAGACGTTTTGGATTTCATTCTCCAACCAGAGATTAAGAGATAACCATATATTTGAGAGGGATTAAAAGAGGGCTGGAGCCAGAGGACTGCGAGAGGTTTTATACAACGACTTTTGCCATTAACTAAAGTGCTTTTTGGAAACAAAGGGTTCTTCTCTACTGTATGTTTCTTTTGATAAATCTTTCACGGTACTCTATCCTAAGTAGTTAAAATAAACTGACGTCAGACCTCAATTATTTAATATTTTTTTACCTATAATCTTAGATATCCTGCGTCCTAAAACTAATGTGACATTTAAATTTAAGCTGCGCTCCCCTCTTTGAGGGGAGAAGGGAGCGAGCAAACAGAACAAGGAAGTTGATCGCGTTTAACTTGGCAAACGCCCGCTTCGATCTCTGTCACTGCTCTATCCAAGTTGACACACAGCTAGGTCCCTCAATAGACCAGGCAGCCGGACAACTGGTCAACTCTTTGGACTGCTATAAGGCAGACATTACCGCGCTCCCAGAAGTGCGATGGGATGAAAAACCATGATATCTACTACGGAAACTGCTACGGATTTGCTATTCGAGGCGGACTCAGGAAAAAAGTCTTAAGCTTCCAGCATGTAAGTGAACGCCTCATAACTATCCACATCAAGGCCAATCTCGGCAACATAAGTTTAATATGTGTCCCCGCCCCCACAGAGGAGAAAGATGACCGACATAAAGACGACTTCTATGATCTCCTAGGCAGAACATATGCCCAATGTCCCAGCTATGACACCAAAATCGTTCTAGGAGATTTCAGTGCGAAGCTGGGTAAGGAAGCAATCTTTGAACGAGTCATAGGAAAAGCATAGCCTACACAACACCATGTCACAACACGGACTAAGGCTAGTGGACTTTATGGCGGGACATAATCTCGTGGTAGCAAGTACACAATTCCCACACCCCAACATCCATAAAGGGACCTGGCGGTCTTTCGATCAATCGACAACCAACCAAATTGATCAAATTGCGATCGACGGCAGACACTCCTCCAGCATCCTAGATGTCCGAACCTTTCTAGGAGCCAACATCGACTCGGATCATTACCTCGTTGCAGCCAAGGTACGGATGACAATTTCTCGGAATCGACGGAGTCGAATAAGAATACCAAAATTTAACGTCGGAAAGCTGCAATCGCAGGAGACCGCCAGGACCTTTGCCGATCAAGTCTCCCTCAAGCTCTCTCAAGTCCTGATGCAATCTGCAGAAACCATAGAACAGCAATGGAGTCGTTGTCAGAACGCCGCCTCAGATGAACTCCGTTTCGAGCCACCACCGTCGAGAAACCCCTGGTTTGATGATAAGTGCAGATAGGCCCATGTAGAGAAACAGAATGCATACATGGCCACATTGCATCGACGGACGAGAGCTGCCCGCGAGCTCTATGAACAGAAAAGGAGTGAGGAGCATGCGCTTCTGAGAAGGAAAAAGAAGGAGCACGAGAAGCGCGAGATCGAGGAGATGGAGAAATGTTACTGCAGGAACGACGTTCGAAAATTTTACCAAAATGTAAAACGAACATGCCAAGGCTATAAAGCCAGAGCAGAATCCTGCAGGAATGTGCACGGACAACTAGTAGTGGAGTCACAGTCGATGCTGAGATTGATAGTCAAAAAGCCGCCGTCAGGCAGAGCGAACCATTCCTAATGAAAGAAGACGAAGGAGAATCCCGTCCACCCGACCTAGACGATGTTAAGATAGCGATATCGAATTTTAAGTCTTATAAAGCTGCTGGAGCAGACGGACTCCCCGCGGAACTGTTTAAAGCAGCTGGCGATCAGCTGTTCAGAAATATGCACCAACTCATCTGCAAGACATGGTCGGAAGAACGCATGCTCGACGAATGGAATCTCAGTATCGTTTGCCCGGTCCATAAGAAAGGAGACCACTATGACTGCGCCAATTACAGAGGGTTAAGCCTCCTGAACATCGCGTACAAGATCCTCTCTGCCGTACTGTGTAAGTGCTTGAAGCCGTTCGTGGACAATCTGATAGGTTCCTACCAGTGTGGTTTCAGGCCAGGAAAATCCACGATAGACCAAATATTCACACTACGGCAGACTTTTTTTTTTTTCAATAATTTGCGCGCACTCAAGGTCTAATAACCTTATTATGTCGGCGACACAGTGCGGGCAGAAGGTAGAAAGGAAGAGGAATAGAGGAGATGTCGATGGACATTGATCTTAAATGCTTGCATGTTACATTGAGGGGAAAAAACCGAATCCGGCAGAGAGTTCGAGATTCGTGTGGTTCGGTTAATGAAAGATTCTCTATATTTGACAGTACGTCCGAAAGCGGGCTTCAGGGTATATTGGTGAGCATTCCTAGAGGGACTTGTATTGCGGGAGAAATGTTGAAGGGGCGGAAGATCTTGGAGAAGACACACACCTTCTTTTTGTCGACTTTGAAGCCGCGTATGACAGTGTTTATAGAGACGAGCTATACAGAGCCATGTCCTGTTTTAACATTCCTGCTAAACTCGTCAGACGGTGCAGGATGACTATGGAGAACTCTCGCTGCTCCATTAAGATCTGAGGTGAACTAACCGACCCCTTTGATGTTAAAAAAGGTTTTAGAAAGTGTGACGCACTGTCTTGTGATTTCTTTAACATTATTCTGGAAAGGATCGTGCGGGACTCTGCGGCCAATACAAGAGGTACGATCTACTTCAAGTCCACATAATTGCTTGCCTACGCAGATGACATTGACGTTATTGGACAGACAAAGCGAGACGTCAATGAGGCGTTCGCAAGCATTGAAGCAGAAGCGGCTAAAGTTGGTCTAAGGGTAAATGGGGACAAGACCAAATATATGCTGTCATCCAAGAAAGACGCCCAACACCGACGTCTTGGTCAGAACGTCACCTTCGACAGCTATATTTTTGAAGTAGTCAAGGACTTAGTCTACCTTGGCTCGATAGTGACAAGCAGCAACGACACCAGCGCTGAGATAAAACGCAGAATAACTCTTGCCAACCGCTGCTTCTTCGGGCTCAAGAGGCAACTGAGTAGTTGAGCCCTCTCTCGAAAAACGAAGGTGTCCCTCTAAAAAACCCTAATCATCCCGGTCCTCCTCTACGGCGCTGAGGCTTGCACGTTATCAAAAGCGGATGAAGATGCTCTTGGGCGTTTCGAGAGGTTGGGCGTTTCAACCAAGAACTGTACGGGCTGTACAGCGACATTGGCTTCGTTAGAGGTCTTCGGATCCAACGTCTAAGATGGCTGGGCCATGTAGAGCGAATGGACATCAACGCTCTGGCCCAAAGAGTCTTCGACTCCATCCCCGGACGACCGCATTTAAGGTGGCGCGCATAGGTGGAAAGGGACCTCAACCACTGGAAGCAGCTGGCCAAAGATCGGGCCGGCTGGAGAGGCTTGTTGGTTGAGGCCCTGGTTCACCCCGAACTCTAGCGCCATCAAAGTAAATAAGTAATGAGTCAAGCCATATCTGAGAGGAACCTGAGATGGACCCAAGGGCATACCTGCCTAACCACCAAGCAAATTTGGCCACCATTTGACCAACAGCGAACCATGGGACTAATCTCCATAGAACGAACCGACATCAGCGTAACCATTGGTGTCTTCACTGGTCACTGTCTTATTGGCAGTCATGAACAAAGACTAGGACAAGTTTCGTATGACTTCAGCAGGAGCTGCGAATCCATTCCCTACTTGCTCTGCGCCTGTCTGGCCATCTGTCGTAGTAGGAAACAATATTTAGGATCCTACTTCCTCAACTGATCTTCTTAATTTTGTAAGAAGTACGAAACAGTTCCAAAGGGTCGTCTACCTTGTGGCAACACAAAGGGCCTATCTGGCCTAGGTGTGTACTCCCCCTGTGGAGGCTACGTGTTACCTACCTACCAACCTACCTACGAAAATCTCTCTTCGTTGATTAAATAACGCAGGTCCAAATGTGCCATGGTCCGTGGGTCATAACTATCTCAAAATAGTGAAAAACACTATTTGCTTGAATCTTTGAATCTTTATTCCGATCATTACCAAAATACAGTCAACAATAACTCTGTTTAAAAAAAAAAAAAAAAACGGCGACAACCTGGCAAGGAGATAGCGCTCTTTTCAAGGCTTGGGAGAATTTTTGAGCTGTGAAAGTCATAATTGAGGAATAAAAAAGCGATAACTCCTATTATCAGCCCTCAGTCTAAATATTCACTCTCCAATATACTCGTACTCAAAATTTTGTACAATTATCCAAATACACCAAGTCCTAAACGCCTGTATCGAATAAAATAGAAAATATCGAAATGAATAGCAACTAAAAACGAAAATGTCTGTTGCCAACAAGTGTGTCTTCAATGAATAAAATGATAACGCAAAATAGCAAAATAAGCCTGAAGTGTCTAGTGTCATGTGTGCGTTTTGTGTTTTGGTCCCTCAATTATTTGTATATTGTCTAAGCAAGCACTCTATCATTTTTATATTTAATTTTCTTTTTTTCTATTCATTGCAATTGTAATTTTGATTTTATTTTATATCTTTTTTAAAGAGGAATTTAGAGTTTTAATAGTAAAGTTTTGTATAAAGGCAAAAGCAGATTTTAGTATTGGATGTTATTAAGTGCAGTGGTTTTTCAAATCTTAAACATAAGTGCATTTATTGTTTTAGCCTGAAGTGTAGTTTACTTATGTATTCGTTGAGGGCAAACTACACTTGTGACTAAAAGTTGTGCTTTTTACAGTTTAAAGATTGGCTTTAATCAGTCCAGTGGATTCACTAAATCCAATCTGGAACAAATTTTGGGGCGCGTTTCCATTATGCGGGTTTCCAATATAATAATTTTTTTTTGCTTTTTTTTTATCAAAATTTTTATTTATTTTTAATTTTTTATTTTTATTTCAGTCAAACATTTTTCATAGGGTTTTCATAGTTGAATAAGTGGAGACCAAACACTGTCGGGCGGATGGCAAAAGACTAACAAAGGCCTCGTAGGGATAGTATCTATCCGACGGATGCTGGCCTGCTAAAAAGCGAGAAGAGCCACCGCAGTCGAACATCTTGCGGCACTGTTAGTAAGTCCTATCCCCACCTCCTCGTGATGCCATCTGGAGATTTCCTGATATCCTATGGAAATAGTAGACGGGGGAAGGGCAAATGGCGAGCCGCCTGCGCCAAAAAACAGGATTAGTCGGTTGGGCTACGGCCTATTAAGCCATAACCGTAAAACAAAAAACACAAACTCCGAAACGACCACAAGCCTCGGATACAACAGACCGGATTTATGTGGACGACCCTTGCAAAAAACGAAAAAAGAACAATGATCTTCGGTTTTGTAAGTGGAATGTTAGGTCCCTAAACAGGCCACGTGCAGCCGAACAACTTGCGGACGCCCTAGACAGCTATAAAGCGGACATCACCGCCATCCAGGAAATGCGATGGAATGGACCGGCTATAAAGCAGATGAAAAACTGCGGCGACTGCTATAGGGAGAGAGGGCAACGATTGTTTGGATGCGGATTTGTTATTCGAGGTGGACTAAGGCAAAAAGTCTTAAGCTTTCGGCATGTGAGCGAACGCCTCATAACAATCCGTATAAAGGCTACATTTTTTAACATCAGCCTGATCTACTTCCACGCCCCCACGGAAGACAAGGATGACTCCGCCAAAGATGAGTTCTACGATCTCCTAGACAGAGCGTATGCCCAATGTCCCAGTTATGACAACAAAATTGTACTAGGAGACTTCAATGCTAAGCTGGGTAAGGAAAGCATCTTTGAACGAGTCATCGGCAAACATAGCCTACTCGACACCACCACCGATAACGGACACAGGCTGATTGATCTTGCTACGGGGCGAAATCTCCTTCTAGCTAGTACGCGCTTCCCGCACCTCGATATACACAAAGGCACCTGGCGGTCTTTTGATCAATCGACTACCAACCAGATTGATCACATCGCGATCGACGTCAGAGACTCCTCCACTATTCTTGATGTTCGAACTTTCCGAGGGGCTTACATCAACTCGGACCACTATCTTGTAGTAGCCAAGATGCGATTACGGATATCACGAACGCAACGGTGTAGAGTAAGAATACAAAGTTATGACGTCGGAAAGCTACTATCGCCAAAAACCGCTCGTGCTTTTACCGATCGCGTCTCCCTTAAGCTCTCCAATACACCTGAATCCGCCACACTATCAATAGAACAGCAGTGGAGCCTTTGCAAACAAGCCCTGAAAAGCTCTGCATCCGAAGTTTTGGGTTTCTAGGCTGAACCACGAAAAAACACCTGGTTCGATGACGAGTGCAGGAGGATTCATACAGCGAAGCAGGATGCATATAAGGCCTCGTTGCATAAAAGAACAAGAGCAGCTCGTGAGCTCTACTAGTTAAAAAGAAGGGAGGAGCGTAAGCTTCTCAGAAGAAAGAAGAAAGAGCACGAGAAGCGCGCGATTGAGGATTTGCTGCAGGCGTGACATTCGAAAATTTTATCAACAGATAAAGCGAACATGCCAAGGTTATAAAGCCAAAACTGAAGCCTGCAGGAATGAGAACGGACACCTAGTAGTAGAACCGCAGTCGATGCTGGGAATATGGAAAAACCACTTCTGCAGACTGTATAACGGCGATGTTAGTCAATATACCGCTGTCAGGCGGAATGATCCATTTCTAAACGACGGAGACCGCAGAGAATTCTGTCCCCCTAAACTCGACGAAGTTAAGATTGCCATATCGAAGCTCAATGCGAATAAAGCTGCTGGCGCAGACGGACTGTCTGCTGAGCTCATCAAGGCAGCTGAGGATGACCTGGTTGGGAGCATGCACCAGCTCATCCGTAAGATATGGTTAGAGGAAAGCATGTCCGAGGACTATGCAGGATGACTTTGCAGAATGCTCGCTGCTCCATCCGAATCGGTGAACACCTTACCGATAGTTTGGATGTCAAAAAAGGATTTAGGCAGGGCGATGCGCTGTCGTGTCATTTCTTCAACATCATATTGGAAATGGTTGTGCAAAAATCACTGGCCAATACAAGAGGCCATACACCGACAATATTGACGTAATAGTTAGATCACAGCGCTGTTTTTTTTTTTTTTGGGCTCAGGAGGCAATTGAGTAATAGAGCCCTCTCCCGACCGACAAACCCTTATCATCCCGGTACAGCGTCTAAGGTGGCTAGGCCATGTAGAGCGCATGGAAAATACAGCTCCGACCCGAAGAGTCTTCGAATCCACTTGGAAGGAAGGCGCGGCAGAGGACGGCCGCATCATCGGTGGCGCACGCAGGTGGAAGGGGACCTTAACCAACTGGGCGTGCGGCGCTGGAAACAGCTGGCCAAAGACCGTGCCAGCTGGAGACGCTTGTTGGTTGAGGTCCAGGTTCACCACGGACTGTAGCGCCACCTAAGTAAGTAAGTAAGTCATGAAATTTGGGTATTGACCGAAAGAATAAGATCGCGAATACAAGCTGCCGAAATGAGATTTCTTCGTGCTGTTGTGGGAGTTACTCGCCGGGATAGGGTGAGAAACACGGCAGTGCGCGGGGAGCTTAATGTTGAGCAGCTGCTTCTCCGAACGGAAAGGGCTATGCTTCGATGGTTTGGTCGCGTGAGACGAATGTCGCCATCATTACGATTTCCGAAGCGTGCCTTGGATGCAATACCATCAGGCAGGCGACCGCTTGGCAGAGCCAGGACGAGGTGGTTGGGCCAAGTCCAAAAACTCGCCTGGGTGCGCTTGGGCATAGCTCCTGATGAGTTAAAGTCGATGGCGGAGGATCGAGTGGCCTGGAGATCCCGCGTGCGCGCATTACCCCCGCGGTGCTTTTAGTGGAACATGCGGGCTACTGAAAACGTACATATGTCTGTATGTATGTAAAAAAACAAAAAAAAAATAATTTCTTAAAAAAAAAAATGCGATTTTAAACCACAAAAAAAAAAAATTGCTCACTGCGCATAATGGAATCCTGAGCCCAAAGTCTAAATAAAAATTATAAACAAATCAAAAATGTAAATAAAACAATAAAGAAAAATGTGTGTGTGATTAGGTAATTCTCAGGTGGGTTAAATCCAATCAACTGAGTGTTAGTCGTATTTAGTACCAATTTCACCGTTAAGAAAGGACTACAATTAATTTATTAGGAAATTAAAGTTACAAAAAAAAAAAAAAAACTTTCGGAATATATAGAAAATAATGAGGATGATGATGATGCAATTGATTAGCAACACAGTTCCAATTAGAAATGAATCTTTGTATCTTTTCCATATTTTTTCTCATGTTTTCAGTGATTTTTTCGAGGTGATAGGGATAGGTGTCACCTTTTACAAACATTATAGGGTAACCATACTCACGGAAACCCCTACACCATATTAATGAAACCCATTTTTGGAAAAAGGGTGAATTAAAAAAAAAGAAAAACATTTACAACATAGAGTTATGTGGAAGAAAACACCATGGACGAGGGAGATTGGTGATAAAACGAAAAAAATTACAAACAAAGAAAAGAAATTAAAACGAAATGTTAAGAGAACATTTTACAAAAAAGAAAAATAAAAATTTTTGAATTTTTTCGTATATGAACCTCGGATGTCTCTTCGATATAGGTTATGTTCGTTTTGACGCCAAGCGGCCATTCGACGTGCAATTTATCTTTGTTGAGTTGCAACAAGAAGACGATCAAGACAAATAGGGCGTTGAACATGAAAAAGGCAAAGACTGACTTGTTCCTCAGCTCGATCAAATCGCTTGCAATCCGTGCCTAGCGGTTGCCAATTGTTTATTGAGTTTATTTTAAAAAAATTCAATTTATTTTTGAGATAATTTGTTTTTTTGTTTTTTGTTTTGTATATTCCCATAAATATTTTATTTAATTTTTTTTTTTATTATTATTTATTAATTATTTCCACAATAACGTAGATATTTTGTTTGATTTGTTGTTGTTGTTGTTTTTTTTTTAATTTGTTTTTGTCACATCACATTACATTTATTTTGATTTAAATTTGATTAATTGTTTTTGATGAAATATTTATTTTTTTTTTTTTGTTTTTTGTTTTGTAAATTTCGAATCAAAAAATAAATTGGAAAAAAGAGAAAAAAAGAGAAGAAACATGTTAGTAGAGTTTGAACGTTTGGGATTTCTTGAGATGCCGGCAAGGTCCTTGTAGTCGGTTTTGCAGATATCACAGAAATCCCATTTTACAATTTACCTCTTGCGATGTTTCGTCATAAGTAATATTTGTACGGACACCAAATGGCCATTTAACATGAATGTTATCCTTGTTCAGTTGCAGCAGGAATACGATTAGGACGAAGAGAGCATTTATCATGAAAAACGCAAACACGGATGAGTTTCGTAATTCTTTGAGATCACTTGCAATTCTGGCCTAAAATGACCGTAAAGAACGATTAAAATACTGTCGTTTTCCTTTGCTTTTTTATAGGAATGTCTGGCTGTTTTGATGAGTGGAACTTGGAATTTCTGACTTTAAGGGTGTACAGTATTATAGTGTCAAGTCAGCCTTGAACTGAACTCTCATGAAATTGTCATAGCAATACAAAACGACTTCTCCTCATTCTCCGTAAGTAGCCGTAATGTGCCATGAACATTGTGACTTGCAAAATAATTTAAGAAATATATGTATAAAAGGTCCGCCATCCAACTTTTTTTTCAAGTAGTGCGCCGGACACCTAGTAGTAGAACCGCAGTCGATGCTGAGAATATGGAAAAACCACTTCTGCAGACTGTATAACGGCGATGTTAGTCAATATACCGCTGTCAGGCAGAATGATCCATTTCTAATCGACGGAGACCGCAGAGAATTCTGTCCCCCTGACCTCGACGAAGTTAAGATTGCCATATCGAAGCTCAAGTCAAATAAAGCTGCTGGCGCAGACGGACTGTCTGCTGAGCTCTTTAAGGCAGCTGGGGATGACCTGGTTGGGAGCATGCACCAGCTCATCCGTAAGATATGGTTAGAGGAAAGCATGCCCGAGGAATGGAGTCTCAGCATCGTATGCCCGATCCACAAGAAAGGAGACCCCTCTGATTGCGCCAACTATAGAGGAATAAGTCTCCTTAACATCGCCTACAAAATGTTCTCTGCCGTTTTGTGTGAACGCCTGAAGCCTTTTGTAAATAAGCTGGCCAGGCCAGGGAAGTCCACCATCGACCAAATCTTCACACTACGGCAGATACTAGAGAAAACCAATGAATTTCAAGTCGACACTCACCACCTATTTGTCGACTTCAAAGCCGCATACGACAGCGTAAATAGAGACGAGCTACACAACGCTATGTCTACCTTTGACATATGTACCTGCTAAACTCGTCAGACTATGCAGGATGACTTTGGAGAATGCTCGCTGCTCCATGCGAATCGGTGAACACCTTACCGATAGTTTTGATGTCAAAAAAGGATTTAGGCAGGGCGATGCGCTGTCGTGTGATTTCTTCAACATCATATTGGAAATGATTGTGCAAAAATCACTGGCCAATACAAGAGGCACAATCTATTTCAAATCCTCGCAACTCCTTGCATACGCCGACGACATTGACATAATAGTTAGATCACAGCGAGATGTCAATGAGGCGTTTGCGAGTATTGAGATGGAGGCGGCGAAAATTGGTTTGGCGGTAAACGAGGGCAAAACTAAATATATGCTGTCATCAAAAAAGGACGCTCACCACCGACGTCTTGGCCAGAACGTTTGTATTGGCAGTTATAAGTTCGAGGTAGTTAAAGACTTCGTCTACCATGGCTCCGCAGTGACCTGGAACAACGACATCAGTTCCGAAATCAAACGCAGAATCACTCTTGCCAATCGCTGTTTCTTTGGGCTCAGGAGGCAACTGAGTAATAGAGCCCTCTCCCGAACGACAAAGTTGACTCTATATAAGACCCTTATCATCCCGATCCTGTTGTACGGCGCAGAAGCATGGACACTATCAAAAGCGGATGAGGAGGCCCTTGGTCGGTTCGAGAGAAAGATCTTGCGCGTGATTTTTGGGCCTATAAACGCAGACGGGGGATGGAGGAGAAGATTCAACCACGAACTTTACGGGCTGTACAGCGACATGAGCCTGGTTAGGCGTTTACGGATTCAACGCCTAAGATGGCTGGGCCATGTAGAGCGAATGGACACCACAGCTCCAGACCGGAGAGTGTTTGAATCCAACCCCGAGGGACGAAGAAGCAGAGGACGGCCGCTCTTAAGATGGCGCACACAGGTGGAAGGGGACCTCAGCCAACTGGGTGTGCGGCAATGGAAAAGGCTAGCGAAAGATCGTGCTAGATGGAGGGGCATGTTGGTTGAGGCCCAGGTTCACCCCGAACTGTAGTGCCCACTAAGAAGAAGAAGAGTGCTTATTTCGTGAATGGTAACACTTAGCTCATGTCTGATTTGACAGATAATTAGTTTTATCCTTCCGCTGAACGAATATGGTTGTGTAAGCGCCATCAACATCAATTCACCGTCGTTTTCAACAATTGAACATTTCGGAGACATCATTGAGACGAATTTTGCATAAAGACCTTGGTATGACGCCATACAAAGTCCGATTGGTTCAGGAGTTGAAGCCAACTGACCATCCAATGCGTTTTCGCTTCGCTAAGTAGGCCTGCGATCGACTTACAGAAGATGCCGATTTTGCCAAAAAAAATCATCTTTTCAGGTGAAGCTCATTTTGATCTTGGCGGGTATGTAAACAAGGAAAACTGTCGCATTTGGGGCACAGAAAACCCGCACGCATACATTGAAAAGCCGGTGCACCCAAAACGAGCCACTGTTTGGTGCGGATTTTGGTCCAGAGGCATAATTGGGCCATTTTTCTTCGAAAATGAGCAAGGAGTGGCCGTTACAGCCAATGGCGATCGTTATCGGGCCATGTTGAACGAATTTTTGTTCACAAAAATTGAAGAGGAGGATATTGGCAACATTTGGTTTCAACAGGACGGCCGGCGCTACGTGCCACACAGCCGAAGCTACACTCGATGTTTTGCGCCCTGTTTTTGAAGATCGCATTATCAGCCGCAGAGCTGATATCGTTTGGCCACCTCGGAGCTGCGATTTGACACTTTCAAAAAAAAAAAAAAAGTTATTTGGCGGATCCTTTAAATACAAATTGAATCACATATCTCCATTGCGTTGTTTTACTTTTTATAAAACAAAAGGAGTGGCCGCAAGCGTAACAAAGGGAAAAAAGTTAAAAGTTCCCCTTTTGAAAAGAACTTATAAAGGTGGATTCTGTCCTCAAGGAGGATCTATGGTTTTAAACCTAAGTCCGTATGTTAAAGATCCATAGACACAGCACAGAACACTGATAATCAGACGTTAGTCTATATCCGTCCTTCCTATCAACCAAAAATTCCAAGTGTTCCATATTCCCAAAATCACAAGGAAAACATAAAACCCATTTGCGGTACCCGCCGAACTGAACAATGCCCCCCTTACACTCCTCTGAAACGAAAATATAAAATGCATTTAAATCCACATAGTATTCAAGTACCTGCTCAACAGGATCATTATCGATCGGATACAAATATTTATCGATAAGATCCTTCCAGAATTGTACTTCCGAACTGGACAAAAAGTCCACTTCACCCTTTCTAAGTTCAGGATCTTCGATCCAGTACGGATTTGTGAGGAAATCCCTCTCCTGGTGCGGTTCCCCAGATGATTCTGACTCTGAATGTTCTGATTCGTCACCAGTTTTCTCAGCAACGGACGAGAGCAAGTGATGATCCTTTGAACTAGCCGAAGCAGTTCGACGACGATGGTGTGAATGTGGATCTAACGTATGCTCGATGGTTTCCATGCGTTTATTGATCAGATCCAGCGACTCGGAGATATGAGTAAGTTGAGCCTTTTCATCAGTTGTCTTGCCATGTGTGCAGAGAATACACCGGAAGAGTCCAGCAAGCGATATCTCCATCGATCCTTCCTCGTCATTGTTATCACCAATTCCACCTTGGAGAAAGCCCAGTACACTCTTCTGTTTAACCCGTTTCGAAGCCTCTTCGGCTGCTTTTTTCTCCGCTTCCATTTCCTTCTTGGTCTTCTTCGCGACCACTTCTCGAGTACCCCATGAGACAACGTTCAAATTGATGACCGAGTAGAGGATCAACAATAAGTACATGGACGGAATGGACAGAAGATAAATGAGCCCAGCCGTGATGCACCAAAATTCCTGCGGATGCAAACACGCCGCTATGAAGAACGACCCCGTCATCGATATCAGGAAAATCGCCGAAGGACTACCGATACCGTCCTCGCCCAATTGCAGCGCCGTACCAACGATTACAGCCATCATAATCAACGCATACGCCGTGGACAATATTTGAGCCACCAACAGCTGGACATTAGATTTACAGGTGAAACAAATGAACATAAACGCCAGTATGGGAAAAATATTATAGTGGAACGATGTCCAATTGTCAATTCGAAAAGCAGCTACAAAAGCACCGACCAACATAAGAAAGATCGTTCCCGGACCCAGGATCGTACCGCCCATCAACATCATTTGATAGAAGATATACAGCAGCGAGATGTTGTCGTTGATTTTGATCGTTCGCCTGTAGTCGCCGAGCAAGTCCATGATGTTGGCAATGGTAGACGGTACCCAGCGACGACGTTGATTGTAGAACTCATTGAAACCTTCAGGGCAATGAGTATAGGCATCGGAGGCAGCTGAATACTCGACACGATATCCCCGCTGAAGGAGTAATGTGCACAGCCAACGATCTTCTCCCTGATCGTATTGCACGTAATGACGAGCCTCATCGGAGCGGGTTGTGTACTTCTTCATGACATTATCGTCCATCAGACCTTTGCCACGGAAGAGTGAGAAGCACCCTGGACTACAGAGTACGCAACCGATCATGTGTTCGGTGGCCTTTTGCAGCCAATGGCCAATGGCGTATTCGAACTTCTGGTACCATACCATCGGACCCGAGCCAATTGGGTGAATACGACCGCACGCGGCTCCAAGGTTTTTATTTTTCTTCATCAAATCGATCAGAAGTGTCACTGCATTTGGCTGGAAATCAATGTCTCCGTCGAGGGTCAATAGATATGTATTCTCCGCGACGACTTCTTTACGATCGACAGATATTGGAAGTTCCATGAGACGATGACCGAGCAGGTAGTACATGTACATCACTTGTGACCAACGCTTACGATGACGGATGCGATCTTTGTCTTTTAGATGAGCGATCATCTTGGTCTTGCCTGGAAGTGTCCAAACCAAGCGTCCACCGTATGGTGTTGGGTATTTCTTGGGCGGACGTAGGCGGATCGTTGTCTGATGAATGTCGGAGGCGGCTTCATCGATCGTAGTGACGAGGAGCTTCACGAAGCGATTCACTTGAATATCGTCATCGCTGTGATCGGAGATTTCGAAGGCGTCATCGAAGAAAATGTGCGCTAAAATGGCAAGACATAAATGAGGAGGGAAAGCCTACTTGGAGGCAAAGGATACTCACTCTCAAATTCGTAGTAGTCGGGATCAACAATACGTAGATACTTCTGTGCGACTCGACGAGCGCACTGATCCTCATCCATTCGCATGATACTTTTCAAGAACTCCATCATTTCGTCCTTGGTTTCGTGCCACATGGTCGCGCACGCGTAGATCCTTGTGATGTGATCTGAGCTCTTAATGCTCGGCTTTTGGACAGTCGACCCATCAGTGTGTACAGAAATCGTTTCATAGTACTCGTCGCCTTTTTCCTTTTCGATTTGCTCAAGATCCTAGAAAGAAGAGAACAGCCTTTATTACGATACGCAATAGGCCTGCTTGCCTTACCTCTGTCTTGACGTCTGCTTGATCGTCGCGTCGCCGGTTCATAGCCATCGATTGGTCTATCAATAGCGCAGAATACATTGGCGACACAAACAATTTCTCAGTGGTCGCCAGACGTTCGCACTTAGGTGTCCAAATGTGCAACGAGATCCAAGTCTGACTCAGTAGCCACAAGATCCAAGCCCACGCCATTTGACGCGTTATGAAATCGTTTAACCTAAAGTTATTTGGACTTTCGAAGAACAAATAATCCGGAACAGTACCGTGGAAAAAGCATGGGTCGTCAACCCGTATGCCACACACGGCAATGAGTACAGACACTGCAATAGGTACAGTCAAACTGACGGGAAAGGCGTAGCTAAAGCCCTGGATAAGAATTTTGCAAGCAAACTTTCCAAAAATATAGCACAAGTAAGCTCCAAAAATCTGTATCAGAAGCACATAAACTACGGTGTAGTATTCCGCATCCACATCGATGCTGTCTATCTGAGAGGCCTCCAAAAAGTCCGGCAGACTACTTGCCGCACTCACAGCGAGCTCGTCGACGGCTATTTTGTGCGGTCCGAAGGCATCACCAAACATTGCGAACAAATTCAAAGGGTCGTCACCCCGAAGCCAGTAGATAAGAAGCGCCGAGCACAAAAATATCGAGATCTTCCAGATGGACAAGAAAATGTGACAGAAGTAGCGAGTGTACTTCAATTCCTCCTTGACGCGTCCCATTGCTCGAACTATTCCTATCGGTGATTGTGTGGATACAAAGTTCTCCCACCAGCCGCAGGAGATCATGAAGCACGACACCGGAATCATCCAAAGAATTGGTCGATTCTCTAGTAGTGGCCACACGACGAATCCAGTGACCTGAGCAGCAATAGCAGCGATGTCAACTAGGGCCTTTACGGCTCGTTTACTCTCCTTCGACGATCGTGACATGAGGCCCAAAATGCCGGGGACCAAACTCAGGCAATTGGTCAACATAGCGCCTTGGATAGCGTCGATCTCAGGCAGTACGACAAACATTAGTACTGCTGTCCCAAACGTGCTCAACGTCTCCATCAGTGTTTGAAAGAGGAAATGGTGCGTTTTGGGCACTTTAAAGGTCTTGAAAAAGCAGATACGAGCTGATCGGATCAGTGAACCGACCTCGGGTATCGTAAACGCGATTATCAACGCCCAAAGCCATGCTATCCGTTCCTCTTCGGGTAGTCTCACTGCAAACGTCTTATCACGACCCTGTGGAAAGAAAATATTCAATGAACGGACCAGATAGAGGGAGCTTACGGGTACTTACAAGATCCTTATTGCAATATGTGATTTTCTTATCCCTACGTAGTTGTGATGTCATAAATAATACACAGCCCTTAGCTAGTACACCTCCGCTTAGTACTATGATAAATGTTAACAAATACGCAAATACTTTGAGTATTTTGACAGTGACTTCTAAGCAAGCTTGGTTGGCTGTTGAGCCGCTGTCCACCTTGAGCGGTGGATCCCGGAACACATCCCAGCCTTTTGTTTCTTGAATTGTTCGTTGGCTAAAAAGACACACAGAAATGAAAAGGGAAAATTAGTAAAGATTGTAAGCCGATCAAAGGGGTCTTGGGATAGCAGTTCATGACATTCACTTGACTTAAACCCTGTTCTTAAGCTAGGCAGATTCAAAATCTCAAGAGAGAGTAGTCCCTCATCCTTGTATTGCCATTTCTCTGAAGGTCTCAGAGTTGCTGAAAAGAAAGTTGGCAAACTCAAGTATGGCCTTAACATAGTCTTGGCAGAAATGTTCCCAAGAAAGCTGACAAATCTCTATGGCATTAATTAAAGGTATACGTGGTCTCGATCCCGGCTATTCAACGTGTTGGGGCCAATATCGAGTTGATCGGTTCAGTGAACAATTAGCCACCAGGAGTACATCAACAAATTGCAAGATCTGTTGTAAGTACCGCCACTGTTGGTGTGAGTAAACAGAGCAAAGAAGTTGATTGCGTTTAACATGGGAAACGAAAGCTTTGATCTCTGTCCCTGCTCAATCCAAGTTGACACACAGCCTGTGCGTGGGCCCCCCCCTGAATAGCTATACTGGCACCCGCCAGGTAGTGAACCAATGTGCGCAGCGACCCGACCCCTTGTTCCTGGGGAAAGAGGAACCTGGCCCTACAGGTTGGAGGTTGCGCTTAGGGTTAACATCCCTATCGCGTAAAACAAATATTTGTTCAGAGACAACCAACAGCCTCGGATACGGACGGATTACATGTTGACGACCTCCGTACACGTTTAAATGGAAACGAATTCCGAATCTGCGCCTGGAACGTTAGGTCCCTCAACAGACCAGGCGCAGCCGGACAGCTGGTCATCTCTTTGGACTGCTATAAGGCGGACATTACCGCGCTCCAAGAAGTGCGATGGGATGAAAAACTGTGATATCTACTACGGAAACTGCTACGGATTTGCTGTTCGAGGCGGACTCAGGAAAAAAGTCTTAAGCTTCCAGTATGTAAGCGAACGCCTCATAACTATCCACATCAAGGCCAATCTCGGCAATATAAGCCTACTATGTGTCCACGCCCCCACAGAGGAGAAAGATGACCGACATAAAGACGACTTCTATGATCTCCTAGGCAGAACGTATGCGCAATGTCCCAGCTATGACACGAAAATCGTTCTTGGAGATTTCAATGCGAAGCTGGGTAAGGAAGCTATCTTTGAACGAGTCATAGGAAAGTATAGCCTACACAACACCACGTCAGAAAACGGACTAAGGCTAGTGGACTTTATGGCGGGGCATAATCTCATAGTAGCAAGTACACGATTCCCTCAACACCTCCACATCCATAAGGGGACCTGACGGTCCCTCGATCAATCGACAATCAATCAAATTGATGACATTGCGATCGACGGCAGACACTTCTGCAGTATCCTAGAGGTCCGTACCTTTCGAGGAGCCAACATCGATCTTGTTGCAGCCAAGGTACGGATGCGAATTTCTCGGAATCAACGGAGTCGAGTAAGAACACCACACTTTAACGTTGGAAAGTTGCAATCGCAGCAGACCGCAAGGACCTTCGCCGATCAAGTCGCCCTCAAGCTCTCTCAAGTTCCGATGCAATCTATACAAACCATAAAACAGCAATGGAGTCGTTGTCAGAACGCCATCGAGAGGTCGCCTCAGATGTACTCGGTTTCAAGCCACCACTTTCGAGAAACCCCTGGTTTGATGACGAATGCAGACAGACCCATGTAGAGAAACAGAATGCATACATGGCTACACTGCATCGACGGAGGAGAGCTGCCCGCGAGCTCTACGAATAGAAAAGAGGGGGGGGGGGGGGGCGCGGCATGAGCTTCTGAGTAGAAAAAAGAACGAGCACGAGAAGAGCGTGATCGAGGAGATAGGGAACTTCTATTGCAGGAGCGACGTTTGAAAGTTCTACCAAAAAGTAAAACGAACATGCCAAGGCTATAAAGCCAGGGCAGAAGCCTGCAGGGATGAGCACGAACAGCTAGTATTGGAATCACAGCCGATGCTGAGATTGTGGAAGGACCATTTCTGCAGACTGTATAACGGCGATGATAGTCAAAATGCCGCCGTCAGGCAGAGCGAACCAATCACAATGGACGAAGACGAAGGAGAATCCCGTCCACCCGACCTAGACGCTGTTAAGATAGCGATATCGAAGCTTAAGTCTTATAAAGCTGCTGGAGCAGACGGACGCCCCGCGGAGCTGTTTAAAGCAGCTGGAGATGAGCTGGTTAGGAACATGCACCAACTCATCTGCAAGATATGGTCGGAAGAACGCATGCCCGATGAATGGAATCTCAGTATCGTTTGCCCGGTCCATAAAAAAGGAGACCCCTATGACGGCGCCAATTACAGAGGGTAAGCCTCCTGAACATCGCGTACAAGATCCTCTCTGTCGTACTGTGTAAGTACCTGAAACCGTTCGTGGACAATCTGATAGGTTCCTACCAGTGTGGTTTCAGGCCAGGAAAATCCACGATAGACCAAATATTTACACTACGGCAGATCTTGGAGAAGACCCATGAATTCCAGGTCGACACGCACCATCCTTTTGTCGACTTTAAAGCCGCGTTTGACAGCGTGTATAGAGACGAGTTATACAGAGCCATGTCTTGATTTAACGTTCCTGACAAAGTCGTCAGACTGTGCAGGATGACTATGGAGAACTCTCGCTGCTCCATCAAGGTCGGAGGTGAACTAACCGACCCCTTTGATGTTAAAAAAGGTTTAAGACGGGGTGACGCACTGTCATGTGATTTCTTCAACATTATTCTTGAAAAGATCGTGCGGGACTCTGCGGCCAATACAAGAAGTACGATCTACATCAAGTCCACACAATTGCTTGCCTACGCAGATGACACTGATATATTGGACGAACAAAGCGAGACGTCAATGAGGCGTTCACAAGCATTGAAGCAGAAGCGGCGAAAGTGGGTCTAGGGGTAAATGGGGACAAGACCAAATATATGCTGTCATCCAAGAAAGACGCACAACACCGACGTCTTTGTCAGGACGTCACCTTCGGCAGCTATATTTTTGAAGTAGTCAAGGACTTCGTCTACCTTGGCTCGATAGTGACAAGCAGCAACGACACCAGCGCTGAGATAAAACGCAGAATAACTCTTGCCAATCGCTGCTTCTTCGGGCTCAAGAGGCAATTGAGTAGTAGAGCCCTCTCTCGAAAAACTAAGGTTTCCCTCTACAAAACCTTAATCATCCCGGTCCTCCTCTACGGCGCTGAGGCTTGGACGTTATCAAAAGCGGATGTAGAGGCTCTTGGACGTTTTGAGAGGAAAATTCTGCGTGCAATCTTTGGTCCCGTTTGTGTAAACGGAGAATGGATGGGGAGATTCAACCAAGAACTGTACGGGCTGTACAGCGACATCGGCCTGGTTAGGCGTCTTCGGATCCAACCTCTAAGATGGTTAGGCCATGTATAGCGAATGGACATCAACGCTCCGGCCCGAAGTCTTCTTCGACTCCAACCCCGAGGGACGACGCAGCAGAGGACGACCGCATTTAAGGTAGCGCGCACAGGTGGAAGGGGACCTCAACCAACTGGGCGTGCGGCACTGGCCGGCTGGAGAGGCTTGTTGGTTGAGGTCCTAGTTCACTCCGAACTGTAGCGCCATAAAAAAAAAAAAAACATTAGAAATGATTGTGCAAAAATCACTGGCCAATGCAAGAGGCACAATCTATTTCAAATCCTCGCAACTCCTCGCATACGCAGACGATATTGACATATTAGGTAGATCACAGCGAGATGTCAATGAGGCGTTTGCGAGTATTGAGATGGAGGCCGCAAAAATTGGTTTGGCAGTTAATGAGGGCAAGACTAAATATCTGCTGTCATCAAAAAAGGACATTTACCACCGACGTCTTGGACAGAACGTGCATATTGGCCGATATAAGTTCGAGGTATGTAGTTAAGGACTTCATCTACCTTGGCTCTGCAGTGACCTGGAACAACGACATTAGTTCCGAAATCAAACGCTGAATCACTCTTGCCAATCGCTTTTTCTTTGGGCTCAGGAGGCAATTGAGTAATAGAGCCCTCTCCCGATCGACAAAGTTGACTCTATATATGTAAGACCCTTATCATCCCGGTCCTGTTGTACGGCGCAGAAGCATGGACACTATTAAAAGCGGATGAGGAGGCCCTTGGTCAGTTCGAGAGAAAGATTTTGCGCGTGGTTTTTGGGGCCTATAAACGCAGACGGTTGATGGAGGAAAAGATTCAACCACAAACTTTACGGGGTGTACAGCGACATGAGCCTAGTCAGGCGTCTACGGATTCAATTCCTAAGATGGCTGGGTCATGTAGAGCGAATGGACACCACAGCTCCAGCCCGGAGAGTTCTTGAATCCAACCCCGAGGGACGATGAAGCAGAGGACGGCCGCACTTAAGATGACGCACACAGGTGGAAGGGGACCTCAGCCAACTGGGTGTGCGGCAATGGAAAAGGCTAGCAAAAGATCGTGCTAGTTGGAGGGGCATGTTGGTTGAGGCCCAGGCTTACCCCGAACTGTAGCGCCCATTAAGAAGGAGAAGAAGATGGAGTGGAGATTCACATGTGTTTCCTCGCAGCAATCGGTTCTGCTCTAACTGCCCTAATGAATCGTAGTTGTAGAACCTACTCCTGTATAGTTATATAAGGACATTTTGATAGAGACTACGGAAACCACCTCGGGACTGATTCAATAATTTGGAACCATCCTAAAAGCGCATTGTTTAATCCTGATTATCCCTTATTTTGGAGAAGACACAATCTGCCATAGCCTGGTTTCA
Organism: Eumerus sabulonum; assembly: GCA_951905685.1. Lineage (NCBI taxonomy): Eukaryota > Metazoa > Arthropoda > Insecta > Diptera > Syrphidae > Eumerus > Eumerus sabulonum. The sequence continues at coordinate 18,953,215 of OX645060.1, forward strand.
TATAAAATACGAGGTCCTCATTTCTCTTAAATCCAATAGAACATAACAGATTGCTATCATTTAAATTGATTTGCCTACTCCTTTAGTAAACCAACACGCCACTTGACTGATGATACCTCGAGAAAAGCTATAAAAACATTGAACCCAAGAGCGTCCAGCCCTGACGCCGAAACCAAATCAAAATAACTTCGGAAAGGCCTTCGAAATCGGCAAGTAGCTGTCAAGCAAGAAAATGGCATACATAAATCGTTAACTAAACAATTTACGACCGACATACTCGTATCTTCTTCAGCTACCTTAGGCGCATCCAAGGTGATAAATAAGTCGTTGCAATCTCACTCACAGCTACCGCCAGCACTATTACCATTCACCATTCCCCCAGCAATAAAAATTGATTTATTACAAGACAACCGCTTAGTTCTACAGGGTGTCACTTACCTTCCGCCATAAATATCCTGCGTTAATGGTGTACTCTCGTCGTCTGTGAAATTGTCATCACTGTCGCCAGCGCCCGGCGGAGCCAAAGGGCGATGTCTTATGGCAGACATCTCCCACGGCTAAAATGCAATGCACCCGCTGTTGATCTGCAGATAAACAAAAACAAAAAGAACTGCATGGATAAACAAACTCAACAGTCAACAATCTATTTCAATTAAGCAACCAACAATGGCACATGCATAGGTAACGAAGGGGGGGTTGTATGAATGCCAGCTTGACAGGCTTCGGGTACAAGTGAATGGTGTTCGCCGTGGTTGAGCTACAATTAAGGAGATGGATCGAGAAATATGTTAATGGCGTGATGCAGCAGTAACATCATCAGTGAAATCTCAATTGGATTGCTGCAGACGCAGCAGTACGACTTACATGAGAGAGGGAGAGTGAAAGGTAATCTGGACGGATAGTACGAGTCAATGGTCAGGGACGAACATATTCATTGGAGAATTCTGATTCTGTCCCTTCGGTGTGGGGATCTCTTCAAGGACGCATAGGCCGTCAGCTTGCTATGGCACAAAGGATGTGTACACAAAGTATCATACGGACACTGTGTATTCAGACAGAACGTACGAAGGTGTCTGCATCTGATGAAGATATGGGATTCATGAACGTTTGGCCTAGGGCAGCTTTTAACGAAAATGACAGACGTTCCATTGAATTGACTCACTGATGACATGTTACTTGGCAATTCGAAAGTTTAATTTCACGACACCTTGTGCTACTCTCCATGTGAAGGTAACACTTTTAACAATTATAGCCTATAGCAATTTAAAGGTAATTTATGGGCTGCGGGGCTGCAGCAGTTCTAGCATGGAACAATCAAGTTAGCAGTGACCATGATTTAGTGGCAAAAGGTCACCAAAAGGTCATAATTAAGTAAAGAAACTAAATGAGGCCAAAATGTGCTGGCTAAACAGAGCGGCGATTATACTACCCATAACCCAAATCGGTGTCAAGTCTGTCCTCGACTGAGACAAATGTTAAGGGAATTCTTAGTTAGGCCCTCCGTTATTTAACTTTTCCTTTAAAAAAAAAAAAAAAAAAAAATGTCGGCGAGTGGTAGAACGAACCTATGGAAGGAGAAGACTTACTTACTTATAAGGACGAGGTGGAACAGCAATCTGGCCAAGCTAAGAATACTGACCAGAAAACTGTTCAACCGAGCTAAACGGGCAGGTGACTGGACACCAGTTCTGCTGTAGTCTACAAGACATACAGAGCAGCGCTCGTATCCACAGAGTTCTCGCCAAAGAGTACACTAACCAAATTGGACTGTTGAGGAGAGCAGATGGCACTTACGCGGAGAATGGTACAGAAGTACTCAAAATGTTAACCAGTACGCACTTCCCAGACTCCAACATCATTCCCTCTAATCTCTCTAACATGCCTCAGCAGATCAGGGCAACTAATTGCAACAGGGAGGTCTGGAAGAGAGCACGAATAATTTTCGACGAGGGAAGCATAAAATGGGCCATTCATTCTTTTGAACCGTACAAATCCCCGGGGGAGGATGGCGTCTTCCCAGCCCTCCTTCAGAAAGGAAGTGCGCTAATTAGCCCCATGCTTATCAACATCGTTAGAACCAGCTATGCATGGGGGTCATACCAACGAGCTGGACAGAGGTAACGGTAAAATTCATTCCCAAAGTAGGCCGTAGACCCACAAACCTGCCTATGTCCTACAGACCGAAAACCCTTACCACTTTCTTCCTAAAAACAATGGAAAAAGTTCTGGATAGACATATCAGGGACGGTGCCTTGAAAAGATCACCACTTCACAAGAACCAATATGCCTACCAGCCTGGGAAATCGACCACGCATGCTCTGCAGGAGCTAACAGCCCGGATCAACAAATCCCTGAGCGACAAAGAAATTGCGATAGGCTGCTTTCTCGATATTGAGGGTGCTTTCGACAACACCGACTACACCCAAATAAAACGTTGCATCCGTAGCAAACGGGTGAATAACACCACATGCAATTGGATCCAACACATGGTTAGCAAAAGGGGAAATAAACACCTCACTAGGCAATGATAAAATCAGTGTAAATGCCGCGAAAGAATGCCCATAAGGCGGGGTTCTATCACCTCTCCTGTGGTCCATTGTGGTAAATGAACTGATTAACATACTCAGCAACAAAGGTTTCTAAGTCCAAGGCTATGCTGACGACATAGTGATCCTGGTTAGAAGCAAATTCGAAAACACAGTCTCGGAACTCCTCCAACGGGCACTAGACCTTGTTGCAAACTGGTGCATAAAGGTGGCACTAAAGGTCAACCCTAGGAAAACCACTATAGTCGCCTTCACCAAAAGGACCTGCCCTCTTTGGTCAAGCGATAGAGTTCTCAAAAGAAGTCAAATATCTAGGGATAACTCTAGACAAAAAGCTCAGTTGGAACTCTCAAATTACAAAGACCATTGAGGAAGCCAGGATCTCTTTATGGACCAGCAAAAGTCTCACTGGCAAAAACTGGAGCACAAAACCCAAAATGTAATGTCCCGCTGGCTATATACAGCAATCACCAGACCAATTCTCACATATGCTGCGACCGTCTGGTGGCACAAAACAAAACAAGTATCAGTGCAAGCCAAGCTCATCAAATTGCAAAGACTAGCTTGTATCTGTATCACCGGGGCCATGAGACTTTCTTCATCTCCAACTGAAGAAAGAAGCAATGGTCTTCGCCCACAGACTGATCGTGGAGGATGACTCTAACCGTAGGTTCTTTCACCCTAACTTCCTTACCGAACTTAACAGGCATGAAATCCTAAAGATATCCCCCACAGACAACTGTCTCCCCAGATACAACTTCAGCCAAAACTACAAGGTCACATTCCCCCACCGACAAAACTGGGAACAGGATAGACCCTCCTTCAATCGTGGATCCTACGTGTGGTACACAGATGGCTCCAAAACGAACGAAGGCATTGGGGCTGGAGTATACAGAGCAAATACAGGCACATGTATCTACGTTAGCATGGACAGATATCAATCCGTTTTTCCAACAGAGATATTTGCTATAGAACCCTGCCTCACTTCTGGCCCTAACGAGCTATGAAATCACCTCCAAACTAGCATGGGACTGCCTACAGCTGCTTCAGCAGCTGGCTAGCAGAAACAGAGTTCATCTCATTTGGATACCTGGACACAGCGGCCATACAGGCATCGAAAAGGCGGACCTACTAGCAAGGAAATTCTCTGCATGACCATTTATGATGCCATGGCCCTTTTGCGGCATATCCATCAGCACCACCAAATGCTGCATAAACATTTGGTTAAGGAACACGATGGATCACTACTGGTTGCAACCGAAAGGTAGCAGCCAGGTTGTTTCTCCCAACTACATCCCTCAGAAGAATGAAACAACTTCTCATGCTTTCGAGGAGTCAGATTCGTATAATCACAGGTTTCCTTACTGGACACTGCCCAGTCAACAAACACCTCAAAACGATGGGCATTATACAAGATGACACTTGCCGAATGTGTAATGAAGACGAAAGAACAACAGAGCACATACCATGCCACTGTAACTGCCTGGTCAGTACACGTCATCGTCTCCTAGGAAAGTATTATCTTGAAGCGGAAGAAATCGCTGCGAGCTCACTCAAAAGCGTACTAAGTTTTATCCCGAACTCAGGTTTTCTGAGTGAAGTGGGGGACATCACAACAGGCCCACTCGTGGCCACAGTGATCAGGCGACTTTGACGGCAGTCCATGAAGGATCTGAGCCTTCCATCCTTGATAGACCCGGGCACTCTGCTTCCAGTTATCAAGACAAAGTTGTCTTACATCCGACGAGGTTCGGTCCCCCTCTTCTTCTTGAACCAGGAGGCTCGAAGTCGAAGACCCTCTTAGCTGGAGCGTTGGTGTTCATGCGCTCGATGTGGCCGAGCCAATGTAGTCCACGGATCTTTGCCTTCCGGACTATATCCACATCTTTGTCCAGGTCGTTGAGTTCGGTAACGTCTTCTCCTCCATTCACCTTCCTCACAGACAGGACCAAATATCCGGCGCAGAATTTTTCTTTCGAAAGAACCCAAAATCAGGTCCGCCGTCTTGCTTATCTAGCTTTCGGCTCCGTTCAGCAAGCCTGACAGTATACTCGTAAGCGTTTTGTAAAATATGACTTTGGTTCTTCGAGTGAAGAGTCTTGGCCTAAGTTGTTTGGACAAACCGAGGTGCCAAGGGCGATTCTGTGCCAGACCTCCACTGTAGCAACGTTTGTGGAGTTTAAGTATGCCCCAAGGTGGACAAACTCCTTAACCACCTCGAAATTATAGCTGTCAATCGTTATATTTTGTCCCAGGTGGTGAGCGACGGATCGGTTTTTGCTTGACAGCATGTATTTTGCCTTATCCTCGTTGACTTTAAGGCCAACTCGTATCGCATGCTCTTCAATCGCCGTGAAAGCTCCCCCACCTTCATGGTGAGACCGCGCGATGATGTCCATATCATCCACGAATCCTAGCAGCTGGACAGACTTGTAGAAGATGGTGCCTTCCCTGTTCATGCCTGCCCGTCGTACTATCTGCTCCAGCAGCAAATTGAAGAAATCACACGACAACGCATCTCCTTGTGGAAATGTGAATATTTGGTCTATAGTCGATTTGACGGGCCGGAAGCCGCACTGGTAGCTGCCGATTAGTGCGGTGCAAAAGGGGTTTAGACGTTCACACAGTACGCTGGACAGGATCTTGTATGCGTCATTGAGCAGGACTATACCTACATAGTCTTTCAAAGAGGTAGGATCGCCTTTTTTGTGGATGAGACAAATAGAGCTGACATTCCTGTCGTAGGGCATGCTTTCATCTCCCCAATTTCTACAGATGATCAGGTGCATGTTCCCGACCAGATCATCGCCCCCAGCCATGAAGAGCTCTGATGGTAAGCCATCTGAGCCCACGGCCTTATTGTTCTTTAGCTTTTGAAGAGTTGTGCCGACTTATTCGATGCTGGGTAAGAGGATTTCTTTACCGGTGAAGTTGGAATTTCCTTAGTCCCTACCACTCCCTCTTGGTCATGCTCGTTAAGCAGCTGCTGGAAATGCTGCTTAAATACATCCACTACTCCCTGCAGGTCGGTGACAGGATTATGATCGAGCCTGGGTGCCTATCTTGAAGCCTCCTGCAAGGCTTTTTACTTTCTTAGGAAAGGCGAAGATTTTTTCTTTAGTCGCAGGAGTTCTTTCTCCTACCTTCTTCTGGCTCGGTACTCCTGTCGTGCTTCCTTGGTTTTTTGTTGCAGCGCCTTTTGGTACGCCTCGTCGGTTGCGGCCTTTTTCTGCTCACACTCGCCATCATACCACGGGTTTCTCTCCGGGGTGGTAGGAGGTGTTCTCGGCTACTTCCTAAATGGCTGAGCAGCAATGCAGCCACATATTGCTGGCATTTGTGCTCGACGTAAGCATACCGGAGAACCTTTTGCTCAGTTGCTCCCTGTAGACTCTGGTAACCTCCGGTGTGCCCTGGCGTCCAGTGTCAAACCTCTTAATGGTGGGTTCGTGCAGTTTTTGACAGCTCGACTGTCCAGCTTTGAATCTTGCTGCTACGAGGTAATGGTCAGAGTCGACGTTTGCCCCCCTGAATTTTCGCACATCCAGGACGTTTGACGAGTGTCCTGCATCAATGAGCACATGGTCGATTAGGTTGACGGTTCGACCATTCGGAAATCGCCAGGTTGCTGTGTGGATTCGCTTGCGGGGAAATCTTGTGCTACTTATCACCGCATTACGAGCTGTCGCAAAGTTCGTGAGTCCGATCACTCCGCCAAATTCCTTACCGATTTTGACACTGAAGTCCCCGAGTACAATTTTAACATCATACTCCGGACAAGCTCCGTAGGCATTGTCAAAGAGATCGTGGAAGCTGATGGGGTCTTCAGCCTCTTCATGTAGGAACGTGTGCACATATGAGGCTGATGTTGTAAAAGCTGCCTGTGATGCGGATCACAGCAAGGCGATCACTTATAGGCTTAATGTCAATGACCTTCGACCTTAACCGTTTTCCCAACATGTGCAATCTTTTGTTTCCTATCCAACGCATTTCCTGGATCACAGTTATATCCGCCTTGAGGGTTCTTTCCAGTTTATGAGCAGCTCTTGGAGTGCACAGAGTTCTGACGTTCCAGGAGCATACTTGCAAATGGTGTTCCTTTTTCGCACCATGTCATCTTCGAGAATCCGTCCGTTTCACCGAAGCATTTAGCTCGGCGGGTTGTTGGCCCGCCGCGCAACCGTCAGTCTCGTCGGGGTATTGCAGCGCCCTCTTGCCTAGGGCGATAGCTGCATACATTTGTTCACCTCTCATCAGTTGTTATAGAGGCTATCCAGAGGGCGCCAAGAGGAGACTCTATGTCATCGTAACCCGGACATTGAAACAGGGATCGTTACCGCAATCAACAATCCATGCCTTCGGTCTGAACTGGAGAAATCCAACAAATTGTAATTATTATCACATTAGGTCTATGGCAAATTACAAATCGGAAAGGGGTATTAAAAGGCGAGTAAAAGCCAAACATAAACAAGTTGACCATGACAAGTCGCTAGGTGTTTCTAGGAAACTTGTAATAAGTATTGGAATGCGACGGTCGACTAGGGTCGGAAATATGTAATAATCTCGATTAATTGATCTTTAAAGCGAACTCTAACCACATGCATCAGCACTTCTTAGGCCGAATCGGCGGCTTAAAAGCAATTATGTTGTTTTTTCGCCTACAGCTCGTTCGCGAGCCGTTGCATTGACCTCATTCAACTAATCGTCCTTCGAACAACCAACAGTGATGGTCATTGTTGATTGCACGAAGACGAATAGGGTCTTCAAAATGTGTCATCGACTTAATCGTCCATCTAATCATCCAGGCAGAGAGGTAGGTAGGTTTGATGGTGGGCCATGGGCTCCAGTTAGACCATAAACCCATTATCTTTAAACCCAGTTGCCTCTGTGTCGAATAATGGATGATTTTCAATAGTCACATTAAGTACGGTCCAGATTGATTTGGTCATCGAGTAAAATAGTGTTCAGTGAAATAGAATGCTTTGCTGGAGCAAACATCATTATGGATAGGAAACTAGCAGTGCCAACATCGAGCCTGGCAAGCTCGTCAGCTTCCTAGATTCTTTGTTCTCGGGAACCCATAAAAGTTTGATGTCGAATTGCTCAGCCTTCTAATTAAGAAACAGGAAACAACGACGTGCGGTTTTTGATTTGTAGGCAGTTGGATAGTCGTCCAAGTGAGCGTCAATATCCGTGGTGGGCACTACGTTGATCTCCAGCCACTCTAAAGCTTCAACAGTCGTTACCAGCCCCTCCTGATAGACCCTTCAGGAAACCGAACGTATGAAAGGTCGTCTTAGCCTAAGTCTACTGCCTTATTCGGGCAAGGGGTCTCAAAGTGAAGACATTACGGGGGCAGATGTATTCTGTTAAGCTCATAACAGTTCCAGGACATACACTCTTTATGCGCATGGTGCAACTTTCTTTTTTTTTTTTGGGGGGGGGGGCTAGTGCTACCATTAGCATTTGGCACTGCAACCTTTGCAGATCTATTGTGCCTGATGGTGCAACTTGCTTGCTAAACAGATCCAAAGGCGGGAAGTATAAAAATATATGCAGTACTGCAGTAGGGATACCCATACAAAAACTCACCAACCATTGCATTCGATCTAAGAGGTTGCCCTTATTAAGAGCAGTCTTCTATACAACGGCGCCATATAAAAGAATTGGCCTGATTACTGGCATGTAAAGCAGTTGCCAAGCCTCATTTCTTGATAACTGCCTTATTACAGTCTAGGATAACCTTCTTCTTCTCCTTCTTCTTTTTTCGGCGCTACAGTTCATGGCGAACCTGCGCCTCCTTTAAAAAACCTCTCCAACTGGCACGGTCTTTCGCCAGCAGTCTCCAGTGCGTACGCCTAGTTGATTAAGGTCCTCTTCCACTTGGTTGTATGTATGTATGTTGGCGTTACAATCCATGAAGAACCTGAGCCGAGCTTCTCTCAATCACCCATGTTGTGTGTGATTTCATATTCACATAGGTGAAATGGACCTACAGTTTTATTGCCGGTTCCGAACGGCGAATTTCGAGAAGCTTTTCATGACAATTTTACTACAGGGGGTTTTGTCAGAGGCCAACACACTACCCACTGCGCCACGGTGCTCTCCACTTGGTTGCGCCACCTCAAATGTTGCCGTCCTCGATCGCGTCGCCCCTCGGGGTTGGATTCAAAGACTTTCCGGGCCGGAGCTGTGTTTTCCATGCGCTCAACATGACCTAGCCATCTTAGGCGTTGGATCCGAAGACGGCGTGCTACGTCCATGTCGCTGTAAAGCCCGTACAGTTCACTATTAAGTCTTCTCCTCCACTCCCCATTTATGCAGGACGGGCCGTAAATTGTACGCAGAATTTTTCTCTCAAAACGACCAAGGGCCTCCTCATCCGCTTTCAATAAGGTCCATGTCTCTGCGCCATAAGGCAGAACCGGGACTTATAAACCTTGGTTTTTCGAGAGAGGGCTCTGCTTTTCAATTGCCTCCCGAACCTAAAGAAACTACGGTTGGCATGAGTTAGTCTGCGTTTGATATCGGCACTGATGTCATTGCTCCATGTCACTGCGGAGCCTAGGTAGATGAAGTCCTTGACTACCTCGAAATGACACCTGCCAATATGTGCGCCGCGGCCAAGAAGCCGGTGGCTCCTGTCCTTTTTCGATGACAGCATATATTTCGTTTCGCCTTCATTTACCGCCAGTCCCATATTAGCCGCTTCCGTCTCAATGCTCGTAAGGGCCTCAATTACATCTTGCTGACTCCGTCCAATTATGTCAATGTCATCGGCATATGCGAGCAGTTGTACGGACTTGAAAAATATGGTGCACCTCGTATTGACCCGTGAGTTTTGCACGATCCTTTCAAGGACGATGTTGAAAAAGTCACACGATAACGTGTCGCCCTATCTAAAACCTTTTTTGACATAAAAGGTATCGATTGGGTCGCTTCCGACCCTGATGGAGCAGAGAGAGTTCTCCAATATCATCCTGCACAATCTGACGAGTTTGGCAGGGATGTCAAAACACGGACGACCTACCTTATCCTTTTAAGGTTGTTGGGTTTCCTTTTGAGTTTCTTATCCGGAATCAGACCAATGCATTTGGCTGGCTCCGATGGAATTGGTTTGATACACATTAATAACGGTGAAATTAACTAATAATTCCAATTTCTGTGGGCCACATGTATCCACCCACTTAGCAGTAAGATCTCCACGAGGAGTTCAAGAGCAATTCCGGCGATCCTAAATTGCAAGAAATTCAGGGACCGCACTGATGTGTGGTAGCGAGGATCTTCCTCTGTCCGGCGGCTTCTGAAGCTTTCTCAATTTGTTCGCAGATTAATTTGAAGTGACGCTTTGGACAGCTTTGCTTTTTTTCTGGTAAAACTGAACCAGAGAGTCCTTGTCAATTGATTGACCAGGGGATCGAATTCTTTGCAATGAGAATCATTTTTCATTCATCAGATCCAAAAATTCACTGCATGGTTTGCAAATTGGTCTGTTGGTGTCATTGGTCCAAAGGAAAAACGTGCAACCTATAGAAATGTTACCCCTTGTGTTGTGCGAAGCAATGGGTAATGTCAACGACTAAACTGACATCTTTCGATTTAGGGCAAGTTGTACCTTATTAACAAAATGCCTCAACTTCTAAGGGGTAAACAAGGATTTACAATACGCTTCGGTAGAAAAGATTGCAGAATGGAGAGAATCAGTACAATAAACGAGAAGAACTTGAAAATCAGTCATATATTCTTGGAAGAAATTTGGCGAGAACTTGGAACGAAATGTTTTAGAAAAACGTCGGTCGGTCGGCTCAGAGAAAAGGCATCGAGAAGTATATCTTGAAGCACTTGCTCTACCGTCGAAAAAAAGGGATAGAAATTAACAAACTCATTACCCTAAGGGGACCAACAAATAGTCCAACGCCCTGTAAATGTGCCTCGAATATCAAGAGGCGAATTAAAAAGTTTTACCTTCCTATTTACCCTAGAGTATCTCTCTATAAAACCTGGTAAAGTTGATCATAAAACATTTAGGTCAACCCCTTCTCTCTCTTAAGATTAAAATGTACCTTCTACCTGGTCCTTTTCCTGACTTATTACTTACTTACTTACTTACTTAGGTGGCGCTACAGTCTGTGGTGAACCTGGGCCTCAACCAATAAACGTGTCCAGCTGGCACGGTCTTTTGCCAGCTGTTTTCACCGCCGCACGCCCAGTTGGTTAAGGTCCCCTTCCACCCGCGTGCGCCACCGATGATGCGGCCGTCCACTGCCGCGCCTTCCTTCCGGAGTGGATTCGAAGACTCTTCGGGTCGGAGCTGTATTTTCCATGCGCTCTACATGGCCTAGCCACCTTAGACGCTGTATCCGTAGACGTCGTACCAGGCCGGTGACGCTGTACAACCCGTACAGTTCTTCGTTATATCTTCTCCTCCACACACCGTTTGAACAAACGGGACCGTAGATAGTACGCAGAACCTTCCTCTCGAAACGACCAAGCTCTTATTTATCCGCTTTTGACAAGGCCCACGTTTCCGTTTAATAGAGCAGAACTTTTGTGGTTTTTCGGAAGAAGGCTCAATTGCCTTCTGAGTCTAGAGAGCCAACAATTGTCAAGAGTAGTACTGCGCCGGTGGCTTTGGTGTATGTTACTACAAATCCAAGGTATACGAAACCCTTGACTATTTCGATGCTATGTCTGTTAGTACATTTGCTCAAATCAAGCCACTGACGTCGTGAGTCCCTTCATCATGTCTGTACCTACCCCACTTTGCCCTCATTTATTCCTAGTCCTGCAAAACATGTGGAAAAACGTGTGAAGTGTACGGTGCGAAAGTTGTGAGCGAACGCAGAAATATGTTCGATTCCTTTCCGGACATTTCCGCCAAAGATGCACCACACTCTGGTTAAAAAGTCGAAGAAATTCTTCAACTGACAGAGCAGGAGTGGCACGCAGGCTGCCAGGAGATAGCGAGGGCATTAAACATCAACAGAAAAGAAGTTGTGTTCCATCATTACACACACATCTTTAATATCTCGCAACAAATTGATGAATGCGCCGTGGTGTAGTGGTTAGTGACGACGCCGCCGGTGACACGGAATCGAATCCCGACAATCGACATCGAACGTGTTTTCATGGTGGTTCTCCTCAGCGGGGTTCTGACAAAACCCCCTGTAGCATAATTTGGCTTTGATTGATGTCCTTCGACGTCAAATGTTGATGCTCTCGTTCAACCGAGACATCACTAGGCGCATATTGACTGTAGTAAGACAGTGAACGGGCCAAGTCGATGTCGGTTCCCTCGCACATTGCGTCGATCGCATATTGTTTCTTTTGGTGGCGTTACAGCCCATGAAGGACCAGAGCCAAGCTTCTTTCAATCACCCATGTTGTGTGTGATTTATTTTTCGCACAGGTGAAAGGGACCTACAGTTTAATGCCGATTCCGAACGGCGTGAGTCGAGAAGCTTTTTCAAGGCAAGTATACTACGGGGGGTTTTGCCAGTACCCCGGCGAGGAGGAACGTCGCAAAATATCGCGAAATCTATGAGCAGAAGAGAAGAGAGGAACACACGCTTTTCAGAACAAAGAAGAGAGAGCACGGAAAGCATGAGATCGAGGAGATGGAGAGATGCCTCCGCAGGAATGACGCTCATAAGTTTTACAATAAGGTAATACGAACATGGCATGGCTACAAGGCCAGAGCGGCGGCCTGCAGGGATGAAAATGGAGAACTGGTAGTAGAGTCGCAGTCGACGCTGAGGATTTGGAAAGACCACTTCTGCAGACTGTATAACGGTGATGATAGACAAGATACCGCTGTCAGGCAGAACGAGCCATTCGTAATGGACGACAAAGAAACAGAATTCAGTCCACCCGACCTAGACGAAGTCAAAATAGCAATATCAAGACTTAAGTATAATAAAGCCGCGGGCGCAGACGGCCTGTCTGCTGAGCTTCATAAGGCGGCTGGAGATGAGCTGTTAAGGTGCATGCACCAACTCATTTGCAAGGTATGGTCGGAGGAAAGCATGCCCGACGAATGGAATCTCAGCATCGTTTGCCCGGTCCATAAGAAAGGAGAGCACTATAACTGCGCCAAATATAGGGGAATAAGTCTTCTCAACATCGCATATAAGATCTTTTCTGCCGTATTGTGTGAACGCCTGAAACCGTTTGTGGATAACCTGATCGGTTTTTATCAGTGTGGTTTCAGGCCAGGTAAATCCACAATAGACCAAATATTTACGCTACGGCAGATCTTGGAGAAGACCCAGGAATGCCAAATCGACACTCACTACCTCTTCGTCGATTTCAAGGCTGCATATGACAGCGTGTATAGAGATGAGCTATACAAAGCCATGTCTAGTTTTAACATCCCTGCCAAACTCGTCAGACTATGCAGGATGACAATGGAGAATTCTCGCTGCTCCATTAAGGTCGGTAATGAGCAAACCGAAACCTTTGATGTTAAAAAAGGATTTAGGCAAGGTGACGCGCTGTCATGCAACTTTTTCAACATCGTGCTTGAAAAGATCGTGCAAGAGTCACTGGCCAACACAAGAGGTACGATTTATTTCAAGTCCACGCAATTGCTTGCTTACGCCGACGACATTGATGTGATTCAACGGACACAGGCCTCAATGAGGCAGAAGCGGCTAAGATGGGTCTCAAGGTTAATGAGGGTAAAACCAAATATCTGCTTTCATCTAAGAGAAACGGTCAACACCGACGTATTGGCCAGAACGTCACGATGGGCGGATATAACTTTGAAGTGATCAAGGAATTCGTCTACCTTGGCTCACTGATGACCGGCGACAACAACACCAGTGCTGAGATAAAACGCAGAATCACTCTTGCCAACAGCTGTTTCTTTGGGCTCAAGAGGCAATTAAGAAGTAGAGCCCTCTCTCGGAAAACCAAGGTGACACTATATAAAACTTTAATCATCCCAGTCCTCCTTTACGGCGCAGAGGCTTGGACCTTAACAAAAGCGGAAGAAGATGCCCTTGATCGTTTCGAGAGGAAAATTCTGCGCACTATCTACGGTCCCGTCTGTTCAAACGGTGTATGGAGGAGAAGATATAACGAAGAACTGTACGGGTTGTACAGCGACATAGGCCTGGTACGACATCTACTGATACAGCGTCTAAGGTGGCTAGGTCATGTAGAGCGCATGGAAAATACAGCTCCGACCCGATGAGTCTTCGAATCCACCCCGGAAGGAAGGCGCGGCAGAGGTCGGCCGCATCAACGGTGGCGCACGCCGGTGGAAGGGGACTTTAACCAACTGGGCGTGCGGCGCTGGAAACAGCTGGCCAAGGACCGTGCCAGCTGGAGACGCTTGTTGGTTGAGGCCCAGGTCCACCACGGACTGTAGCGCCACCTAAGTAAGTAAGTAAACTGATCAGCTGATCAACTGATCAGATCTCTGATACATCGCATAGTTCTCAATAATCTGGTCTACAACCAGTGCACTTTAAAATTCAAAGTTAATTTCCTAGTAGCATTCCCACAGTCGTGGTACATAACAGCAACTATTGTAAACCTATTAGATCAAAGTAAACAATGGCGCTAATAGACACTCAAAACACATTCAAAGCCCCGACTATCACAACTGGGTCCAACATCAGCTGGAAATGTAGAGCACTCTTCTACACAATACTCGTACACACCAGTAACCACAGCAATCTCTGTAACACATTTCAACCATTTACGATTGCTTGGGCTTAGTCGGTAAGTAGTACATGCTCGAACGAAATAAAGAAAAACTTCAGTTGAAAGGGAAAACATCCGAAGTCGAGAAACCGAAAGAATGAGAGAAAAATGAATTTATATTATCTTTCATCTTCTTTGGAAGACCATCCATGTCCCCTCTGGCTTGGTTGGTTCCATCTCAGGTCTTATGCGTAGACCTTGTGCTAGTTTTCTCGATTTCCCGCCGCACTTTGTAGTAATTCTAACCGTCAGACCGAGGATTCTTGAATTACAAACTTAAACTCAATCGCTGCCATGCACTGGCATCATTGTCCAACGGTCGCTAGTACTCGTAAGATGGAATTTCGATGAGAATAACGATGGGAATCGACGTTCGTGGATGCGGTCATTTGGAAAGCGAAACATAAGCAAGTTTAGGTTATGCGGTCAGTGTATATGTATCTTCGGGTTACGGTCAGTCTACCGATTTAGCTTAATTAACACCAAATTTCGTTTCAGTTTAGAAATACCAATCAAACGGGAAAAACAACTTGTCGACTAGTTTGGCCAACATGTAGGTACATATGTAAGTCCCACGTAAACACCACGTAATCGACATGGAAATGAGCTCCATCGAGTATCTATGAAATGCAGTGCAGTTAACTGCAATCAGCAGTGTTGACCGTTTGCTGCTTGAGTAGTTTTCTATCTTTTGCGTTACGGATATACCTAATTAAATTAGATCGTTGCGAACGGTTAGGTTAATCTATTCGAGAAGGTTCCAAGAAATGGTCTCACCCAACTCGTATGGATACCTACAATGGATTACCTTGAGCGACAGCAACGGCAATCAGATTCAGTCGATGTCGACGCTTAGGTATCCAATTGGTATTGTTGTGGATACACGAGTATCTATTATGCGAAATGTGCCGATCACAAGCGACACGTTTCACTTTCGCGACAAAACCGCCCAGTCCAGTATGGGCTTTCGGACTTTTTTTTTGCTCTTAGAATACAGATACGTTGCCAACGTGAACGACAGCTATTTACAGCTACTTAGCACCACATACATACATATCTGGAAGCAGCCCAATTCTGTCAAAGAACAGAACAATGAAGCTCGAGAGGCAAACGAGAAAAACGTGACAATCGGAGCCAGGCACGAAGAAGATCGCCGATCACCAGTAGTAGCAATGCAGTAAACTGCACAGTTGTCAGGCAAGCAGACAGAATTGAAAGGGGAGTGGTATTTGGAGTGAATTCGGTGGTTCTGTTGCCTCCTCAAAGCACATAGCCTAAATGCCAGAGCAATGATTTCATTAGACCGGTCGAAGTGGTGTCGCGGTAATCAGAACTGAATTAATCCAAATGAATCAGCAGTAATTGCAAGCACAGTCATTACCTTCATGCTTTGTAACGTGTGTGATTTATGTTGCCATCCAAAGGATACGTAGATGTACATTCATACATGCATAGTACGTAGATTGGCGCTTGACAGCTGATTGTTAATCTTGTCGAGAAACACGTGTGCAATGGTTTCTGGATTCCAGCTTTTCTGTTGGCTGTTGTAAGTCAAATGATTGGTGTTACGATACTGCGCTGTTACGGTATCTGTTGCAAAACTTTGAAGTTTTTTTTGAAGAAAAATCACTTTGCATAACGGTGATTAGAATG
This sequence comes from Eumerus sabulonum, assembly GCA_951905685.1. Classification (NCBI taxonomy): domain Eukaryota; kingdom Metazoa; phylum Arthropoda; class Insecta; order Diptera; family Syrphidae; genus Eumerus; species Eumerus sabulonum. The sequence goes on from OX645060.1 coordinate 18,969,126, forward strand.
AAAATAATTGTAGATCCGGTTGTGCAGTGATGAACCAGTTTTTGAGACATTTTGACTGTTTTGCGGTCTCGTTTTCGAAACGAGATTATCTGAAGTTGTTCATTAGGATGACATGAACTGGTTTTGGGTTTTGAGAAAAAAAGCTTTCAAGTTGCCTAAGATGTTAGATCATCCGTTTCATAATTTCTTTTGTTGGTGTCATTCGATCCAGGATGTCGAAAACAGGTCAACATGTGAGCTTCTGGAAAAGGCGGACTTGTTTTTTTCTGAATAAATCTCTTCCTGTCGTAGAGAACTGGGATCAATCAGGTTCATTTTACTAATTAGGAGAAGTGCCGCTCACATATGTCTTCAATTAGCTATGGTGTTATTAGGGCTTCGACTGGTGTGGTATTGAAGATAGTGGTGTATTTCAAAGACTTGGGGAACAGTGACCAGCTCCACAATTTTTAACCTCAAAATTATATCAAACATTGACGATCCGGTCGCCTGGGTTTCACTAGGTTCGGTAAATAATTTATGACAAACAATACCGCCACCGATGGAGGCGATCTTCTTCTTCTTCTTCTTAATGGGTGGGGTGAACCTGGCCCTCAACCAACATGCCCCTCCAACTAGCACGATCTCTTGCTAGCCTTTTCCATTGCCGCACACCCAGTTGGCTGAGGTCCCCTGCCACCTGTGTGCGCCATCTTAAGTGCGGCCGTCCTCTGCTTCTTCGTCCCTCGGGGTCGGATTCAAAGACTCTCCGGGCTGGAGCTGTGGTGTCCATTCGCTCTACATGGCCCAGCCATCTTAGGCGTTGAACCCGTAGACGTCTGAATAGACTCATGTCGCTGTACAGCCCGGAAAGTTCGTGGTTGAATCTTTTCCTCCATACCCCGTCTGCGTTTATAGACCTGAAAATCACGCGCAAAATCTTTCTCTCCAAACGACCAAAGGCCTCCTCATCCGCTTTTGATAGTGTCCATGCTTCTGCACCGTACAACAGGACCGGGATGATAAGGGTCTTATATAGAGTCAACTTTGTCGTTCGGGAGAGGGCTCTATTACTCAATTGCCTCCTGAGCCCAAAGAAACAGCAATTGCCAAGAGTAATTCTGCGTTTGATTTCGGAACTGATGTCGTTGTTCCAGGTCACAAGGTAGTCGAAGTCCCTAACTGCCTCGGATTTATATCTGCCAGTACAAACGTTCTGGCCAACATGTCGATGACAGCATATATTTAGTCTTACCCGCGTTTACTGCCAGACCAACTTTCGCCGCCTCGAACTCAATACTCGCAAACGCATTATTGACATCTCGCTGTGATCTACCTATTATGTCAATATCGTCGGCGTATGCAAGGAGTTGCGAGGATTTGAAACAGATTGTGCCTCTTGTATTGGCCAGTGATTTTTGCACAATCATTTCCAATATGATGTTAAAAAAATCACACGACGGCGCATCGTCCTGCCTAAATCAATTTTTGACATCAAAACTATCGGTAAGGTGTTCACCGATTCGGATGGAGCAGCGAGCATTCTCCAAAGTCATCCTGCATAGTCTGACGAGATTAGCAGGTATGTCAAAGGTAGACATAGCGTTGTATAGCTCGTCTCTAATTACGCTGTTGTATGCGGCTTTGAAGAGTTGGAATTCATTGGTTTTTTCCAGGATCTGCCGTAGTGTGAAGATTTGGTCGATGGTGGACTTCCCTGGCCTGAATCCACACTGATAAGAACCTATTAGCTTATTTACAAAGGGCTTCAGGCGTTCACACAAAATGGCAGAGATGGTTTTGTAGGCGATGTTAAGGAGACTTATTCCTCTGTAGTTGGTGCAATCAGAGGGGTCTCCTTTCTTGTGGATCGGGCATACGATGCTGAGACTCCATTCCTCGGGCATGCTTTCCTCTGACCATATCTTACAGATGAGCTGGTGCATGCTCCTAACCAGGTCATCCCCAGCTGCCTTGAAGAGCTCAGCAGACAGTCCGTCTGCGCCAGCAGCTTTATTCGACTTGAGCTTAGTTATGGCAATCTCAGCTTCGTCGAGGTCAGGGGGACAGAATTCTCTGCGGTCTTCGTCGATTAGAAATGGATCATTCTGCATGACAGCGGTATATTGATTAACATCGCCGTTATGCAGTCTGCAGAAGTGGTTTTTCCATATTCTCAGCTTCGACTGCGGTTCTACTACTAGGTGTCCGTTCTCATCCCTGCAGGCTTCCGTTCTGGCCTTATAACCTTGGCATGTTCGCTTTATCTGTTGATAAAACTTTCGAACGTCACGCCTGCAGTAAAACCTTTCCAAATCCTCAATCGCGCGCTTCTCGTGCTCTTTCTTCTTTCTTCTAAGAGGCATATGCCCCTCCCTTCTTTTCAACTAGTAGAGCTCACGAGCTGCTCTTGTTCTTTTATGCAGCGAGGCCTTATATGCATCCTGCTTCGCTGTGTGAATCCTCCTGCACTCGTCATTGAACCAGGTGTTTCTTCGTGGTGGGGCCTTGAAACCCAAAACTTCGGATGCAGAGCTTTTCAGGGCTTGTTTGCAAAGGTTCGACTGCTGTTTTATTGATAGCGTGGAGGGTTGGGGTGTATTGGAGAGCTTAAGGGAGACGTGATCGGTAAAAGCACGAGCGGTTTCTAGCGATAGTAGCTTTCCGACTTCATAACTTTGTATTCTTACTCTACTCCGGTGCGTTCGTGATATCCGTAGGCGCATCTTGGCTACTACAAGATAGTGATCCGAGTCGATGTTAGCCCCTCGGAAAGTTCGAACATCAAGAATAGTGGAAGAGTGTCTGACGTCGATCGCGATGTGATCAATCTGGTTGGTAGTCGATTGATCAAAAGACCGCCAGGTGCCTTTGTGTATATCGAGGTGCGGGAAGCGCGTACTGGCTAGAAGGAGATTTCGCCCCGTAGCAAGATCAATCAGCCTGTGTTCGTTATCGGAGGTGGTGTCGTGCAGACTATGTTTGCCAATGACTTGTTCAAAGATGCTTTCCTTACCCAGCTTAGCATTGAAGTCTCCTAATACAATTTTGATGTCATAGCTGGGACATTGGGCATTCGTTCTGTCTAGGAGATCGTAGAACTCATCTTTGGCGGAGTCATCCTTGTCTTCCGTGGGGGCATGGACGCAGATCAGTCTGATGTTAAAAAACTTAGCATCCATACCATCGCATTTCCTGGATGGCGGTTATGTCCGCTTTAATTTGTCTTTTCTATTTTAATAAACTTGAGCGTGACGGCTTTGCCGCCAAGAATTTTCCCCAATACCACTTTAGGCTTTTACCTATGGGAAAATAAAGTCATACATAACATGGGTGATTGAGAGAAGCTCAGCTTTGGTCCTTCAAAGGCTGTAACGCCAACATACATACATACCACTTCAAGCTTATCAGTTTGTTTCTCAACATTCACATTAATCATGTTGGAGATTGAAAACGATAGTGATGGACAGTGAGTATCCATCTGTCTTTGGAGTTCGTTAAACTCGTTAACTAGGACATGGCTTACGACCGAGTTCTTCGAGGTAAACCATTTGGTGGTCCTTTCTTAAGAGTCCTTACATCACTGTGTTCTCATGTACTGGAGGTTACAAAGAATATTTCGTATAATGAGAACTGAGGGTACTGGGGCCACTCACTTCGAGAAGAAGCCCATCTTGGCTTCTTGGACGGTGAGTATAGTTACCTTGAATACGCGGAATATTAATGATTCATGTAACGTCCCCCAATACCTTGAAATTTATAAAAGATAAACCTCCAGCTCATCTGTCGTAGCGATTTTTGATTTTTCGAGGGAATTCATCTCGAATTCCACACTGTGACTCACACTGAAACGATCTCTGTTCCATTGCTTGCATCTACATATGTAGGTCAACCCCTTTTCACCGGCAGACCACGTAACCACAAATTGCTTTTGTTACCACCTCACAATGACCTGCCGGATGTATTCATACCTGGACCGTCTGACCGTTTGTACTCTTTTAGGCATGCAAATTGGTCATACTTCACGTCGAATAACTGATTCGCCCGAATTGCTAAACATCGCAATTAAGTCGGCACCCATGCTCGTGAGATTGAATACGAATTCTTGCTTGTGATGCTCAATTACAAATGAAAGCTAACGGTATGCCCTACACAGCGCAGCTTTTAATTGCATTTTGAATTCTTCAATTCGCCGCAGATTCACATGAATTTTGCATGACTCATAAGCCTGAGGCATTTGATCTATTGCAAGTTCCAACCTCCAGCGTGTAGGTTCGTGGGGATACCATAGACTTCACATTTCATAGTTTAACAAAGGTCATCGGGTTGGTGGTATAATAAAATTTCATACTAAGACTTAGAGGTCATGGTATGTAGGTACACATTGTATTTCCTAAAATGATTAAGTGATTCTAAGGCAGGTGGAAGCAAAAAACGGACCATCCACCGACCGTGACAGGACTCGAACCTGCAATCTTCGGATTCGAAGTCCGACGCCTTATCCATTAGGCCACACGGTCCCCGTACATATCCTAACCCTGCTTCCCAACATAAATACTATCCCTTACGTAAGTATCTATCAGGTCGTAGGAATGGAGTGCAGCATAATGCCACATCATACCACCAACGCACTCCAATGCTAAGGAGTCGGGCAGAGTTCTGGTTATGTTACCCACCCTCGCGCATGTTTACGAATGAATTCGAACTGGAGTGACATAATACCTTACGTGTCTGCTAAAGAGCAATAGCTCTTGTTCACACGAGCGGAGTGTGTATTTCGTGAGCGAATTTGGCGCTTTCAGGGCGGAAAATTGCAGACTTACTCGAGGAGTTTCTTAATTTGTTGCTGACATGAAACGTTGCTTTGATTATAAGTGGTTTTGACGGCGTGGTAGATGGTATGCATCGTTAAGGAGGTATGGATTTGTGGTATAGAGGTTCAGTGAACCGAATGCGCCATAAGTTGATTTCGAGAGTTTCAAGTGATGATGGCTGTTAAAACGATCAGAGGAGCGTGCAAAACAATTGACTTTTTGTGGTTAAGCAAGCAGGTACAAAGCCAGAGTAGAAGGCTGCTGGGATATAAAATGGAGAACCAGTAGTAATATCACCACCTCTGTAGACTATAGGTACATATAACGGTGTTGACGGACAAAATACCCTTGTCCTGCAGAATGACCCATTCGCAACGGACGGTGACGTTAGGGTAATACATAATATAATACTAACACTAGCGTACTGGTATCCATTCAAATGGAAGGCCTCCCTTCTGACTATGCCAGCCTCAAAAACCTCTTTATCAAGTATCATGAGTTCCTTAATATATCCCCCCAAAAAGTGTCAAATGATATTGATACCTTTCGTCAGTATGTATATCCATTCAAAGCGAATATCCCACCTCCAGCGTAGCAGAGCTGACCACGACAAATATGTTCGCCCCTAATTTCCATCCTCTTCCTGCCCACCACGCTAGCCTTCCTCTCACCTTTTATTACCAAAACGTTAGAGGTCTCCGCTCAAAAACCCAAGCAGTCTTCCAACTGTCTCACGTTTTACAACTCAAAATCTTCGCTCTGACTGAAACCAGCCTGATCCCCGCTATTAATAACGAAGGACTATTCCCATCAAATCTTAACGTCTACCGCGACCGACCTTCTCAATCAACCTATCGATAGCCGCCCGTGTCGTGGCGTTTTAATAGCCGGCCTAAACACGATCAACTCGTCCCTTATTGCAATATCCTCTTCCCCCTACCTCGACTTTGTTTCAATCAAGATCTCGCTGCCCCGTAAATCGCTCTACGTCATCTGTTTGTATATCTTACCATCTCAACCTATTAAGTCCTATGAACTCGCTATCAATGCGATTGATCACATAAATGACTTACGGGATCCCCGCGATGAGATCCTTCTCTTCGGCGATTTTAATCTTCCTTTTCTTCAATTGGAACCATCAGAAGATCAATCATTTTACACTGCCACTAATCCATCTTCGCGTCAAACATCCTAGATGTGCGAACATTCAGAGAGGCAAATGTCGACTCTGACCACTTCCTCGTAGCAGCAAGATTCAGAGCTCGACTGTCCAATGTCAGAAAGCTGCACCAGCCCATCAGGAGGAGGTTCGACATTGAGCGCCTGAGCACACCGGAGGTTGCCAGAGTCTACAGGGAGCAGCTGAGCGAAAGACTCTACGGTATGCCTACGTCGAACAAAAATGCCAATAATATGTGGCTGCATTGCCGCTCAGCCATTCAGGAAGTAGCCGAAACCACCTTAGGATACCTACCACCCCCGACAAGAAACCCGTGGTATGACGGCGAGTGTGAGCAGAAAAAGGCAGCAGCCGTCGAGGCGTACCAAAAGGCGCTGCAGAGGAAAACCAGGGCAGCGCAAGAAGAGTACCGAGCCAGAAGAAGGGAGGAGAAAAAACGACTGCGACAAAAGAAAAGAATCTTCGCAGCCTTCCAGCTCAAGGATATCGAGGAGTCTAGGGATAAACATAAAATACGAGCCTTTTACAAGAAAGCCAAAGGCCTTGCAGGAGGCTTCAAAAAGGGCACCCAGGCTCTTCGAAACTGCGAGAGTAATCTTATCACCGACCCACAGGGAATAGTGGATGTATTTAAGCAGCACTTCCAGCAGCTGCTTAACGAGCATGACCAAGAGAGAGTGGTAGGGACCGAGGAAATCCCAACTCCAGCCGCTGAAGTAGTCCTCCCACCCAGCATCGAAGAAGTCGGCACAGCTATTTAGAAGCTGAAGAACAACAAGGCCGCAGGCTCAGATGGCTTGTCATCAGAGCTCTTCAAGGCTGGCGGGGATGTTCTGGGAAGATGAAAGCATGCCCGACGACTGGAATACCAGCTCTATATGCCCCATCCACAATAAAGGCGATCCTACCTCTTGCAAGAACTATAGAGGTATATCCCTGCTCAATGTCGCATACAAGATCCTGTCCAGCGTATTGTGTGAACGTCTAAAACCATTTTGCACCGCACTAATCGGCAGCTACCAGTGCGGCTTCCGGCCCGGCAAATCAACTATAGACCAAACTTTCACACTTCTACAAATCCTGGAAAAGACCAACGAGTTTCGAATCGATACACACCATCTTTTCATCGATTTCAAAGCCGCATACGACAGCATTCATCGTGAAGAACTGTTTGGGGCGATGGCCGAATTCGGAATCCCGGTAAAACTGATCCAGTTGTGTCGCGCCACGCTAAAAAACACGCGATGCACCGTGCAACTCGGTACTAGGGCCTCGGAACCATTCAAAACATGCACCGGATTTCGGCAAGGAGATGCGCTGTCATGTGACTTCTTCAACCTGGTGCTGGAGCAGGTAGTGCGACGGGCAGGCGTCAACAGGGAAGGCACTATCTTTTACAAGTCCATCCAGCTGCTAGGATACGCGGATGATATCGACATCATCGACAGCGGAGCTGATTTTGGGTTCTTTCGAAAGAAAAATTCTGCGCCAGATATTTGGTCCTGTCTGTGAGGAAGGTGAATGGAGAAGAAGACACAACCGCGAACTCTACGAACTGTACCAAGATGTGGATGTAGTCCGGAAGGCAAGGATCCGTCGACTACACTGGCTCGGCCACATCGAGCGCATAGACATCAACGCTCCAGCCAAGAGGGTCTTCGACTCCGAGCCTCCTGGTTCGAGAAGAAGAGGAAGACCGAACCTCCGGTTTAAAGACCAAGTAATCGCGGATGTAAGACATCTTGGTCTTGACAACTGGAAGCAGCGTGCCCGTCAAAGATGGAAGGCAGCTATAGCTCAGGCTCAGATCCTGGATCGCTGGCCTGATAAGTGAGTTAGTAAGTTACAATAAATGACGCCATATCCTTATTCTATAGAGAAATATTTTATTCTATTTCCCTTTACGCTCCCATTTCTCGATCCAATCACTTATCTTCTCCTCCTTGGTATAATCGCAGGCTCCGTTCTCTAAGAAACAAAAGAAGCAAACTGTGGGCTATCTTCCTTCGTACTCAGTCCCCCTATGACTTTTCCAACTATATTGGTACTTATCTACTATTTACCGAGCTTCATAACTCTCTCTACGAACACCACTTAATCAAAACACAAGCCAATCTTATCAACAATCCTAAGTCGTTCTCTCAATTTATTAACTACAAAAGGAAATCTGATGGCTACCCAACCTCACTCTCTTTCAATGGCGAAACCTCTAATGATCCCAACACTATCGCCAACTTTTTTGCCAACCTTTTCAAACAATCTTTCGCCGATGACTCCTTTGTGCCGGACACTTCCTATTTCGACTACCTACCAAATTTCTCCCATAGTCCATTTCTTCCACGTTCTGATGAACTATCATTGAAATTAAACTGAATCAACTTAATGATGTGTTCACTCCTGGACCCGATGGTGTCCCCGCCATAGTATTAAAAAAATGTTCCTTCGTTCTCTCCGTCCCGCTCTCAAAATTATTCAACTTATCCCTGTCCCTTGGAGAATTTCCCCAGATATGGAGAACCGCTTTCATAACTCCTATTCACAAAAAAGGTCCAAAGAGTGATGTTAACAACTACCGCCCCATCGCAAAACTCTCACATATACCCAAGCTTTTCGAAAGCATCTTGTATGAAACTCTAAGTTTCCATTGCAAATCTCTAATCTCCTCAAATCAACATGGATTCCTCAAATCCAGGTCTACAACCACAAACCTTGTCGAATTCGTGTCCATCACCCTTTCAGCATTAGAGAATGGGAACGAAGTCGACGTCATTACAACTGACTTCAGTAAAGCCTTCGACAAAATATCTACCAATCTAATACTCTTCAAAATGTCTTCCCTAGGCTTTGAACCCACTGCCCTGAAGTGGATATCTTCATATTTAAAAAACCGTTACTACGGTGTTCGCTTTAGATCTGCCTTTGTTCAACCCTTTCTTAGCCTCTTCCGGCGTTCCCCAGGGTAGCCACCTAGGACCACTTCTTTTCATTCTTACCATAAACGACATTGAGATAATCATCAAACATTCCCATCTCTCACTGTACGCCGACGACATCAAGTTCTTTAAGACCATTTCCTCGCTACAAGACTCTTCCCTTATTCAATCCGACCTCAATAGCTTTTCAACCTGGTGTGCCAGAAATTGCTTGGAGCTTAACATTTCCAAATGCCAATCTATCACTTTCTCACGTAAACGTGTCCAATCCTCTCCTCGTGTCTACTTTCTCCACAACCAACCCATTTCTACCGTTGAGGTTATCCGCGATCTTGGCATACTATATGACCAAGAGCTCAATTTCCGCGCACATATCGACGATATAATTGTTTAAGCGAATTCTGAACTCGGTTTCGTGAAGCGCCGGTCTAAAGAATTCTTCAATTCCTACGTGACCCGATCCCTCTATATTACCTTCGTTCGCCCCCTTCTTGAATATGCATGTCAAGCGTGGTCCCCTCACCAACAAACCCACATTTCTAGAATCGAGAGCATACAGCGTCGATTCCTATGCTTCGCTCTTCGAGGTCTGCACTGGCAAAATCCTCTGTTCTTACCGCCCTATCAAGACCGACTCAAACTAATAAATCTGAGTACGTTGGAGGAAAGAAGAAGGGTAGTTGACATCCTCTTCATTCATAAACTCCTAACAGGTACCATTGACTGCGCCAACCTCTACAACTCTATATCCTTTAACACTAACCCTCGTAAAACTCGAAATCCTCGTCTCTTCTATCTATCCACTCCCCGCACCTCATACGGATCCAATAAACCCATTTCCCGTATGCTGGGAAGTCTTAATTCGAACACTAACTTCGATTTCAACCTTAGTACTCCATGCCTAAAACTTCGCCTTCTCGGTAGCCTCCGCTTCTCCCTACTATAGTTCCATAATCGCACCCCCCTCTCCCGTTCTTGTTTGTCAGTTAAGTTAGACTAATTAAGAATGTTAGTTAGTTAAGTTGGAATTAAGAATGTTAGCTTGAACTAAGCTCAATAAATGGGGGTATTGGCCCCCACGGAAATTAGAGAATTCCGTCCACTCAACATAGACGTAGTCAACAGAGCAATATCATGACTTAAGTCCAATAGAGCACAGACGGCCTCCCTGCTGAGCTATTTAAGGCGGCTGTAGGTGAGCTGGTAAGGCGCATGCACCAACTTGTTTGTAATATCAGCGCAAATGCTAGTGTGTTCAACAACACGCAGAAAGCATGTAATTTGACACACTTTAAAATGAAGTGTGTCACTTAACACGTTTGATCTTTGAAACTGAGACATTTTTTCGTGCTAAAACTATAACATATTCTATTGCGTGTCATGAGTAAAACTTCTTAAGTGTGTTGCAGCGACACATTTATTTATAATAAACACACTTTGGATCAATCTATCATACAAAAGGGAAATTTGCCAATTATATGCAACCTTGCCAAAAAGTAATTTGCGAGTCGGATCCATGGTGTGTATGGTTAACACATTGGACTCTCAACCCAATGATCCGAGTTCATTGGGTTAGGCGCCTTTGGACCCGGCGTCTACGATGGCTGGGCCATATAGACCGCATCTACGGTGGCGCAGACAAGTGAAAGGGGACCTTAATCAATCGCACTCTCAGCGTTGGAAACAGCTAGTTAGTTGAGGCCCAAGTTCACCCCGGATTGTAGCGCCACCAAAGAAGAAGAAGGAGCAAACAATTAACTTATATAGGCATTATTTGGAACCATGGCTTCGAACTATTGGGTATTGCAAGCAGAGCTCAATGGGCTGCCAGTAAGATAGTAGGGCAGTCTCTTCCACATATGCAAGGAGCCTTGAATTCAGTCAATTTGTTAGAGCAGCTTACAAATCTAATACTAGCTTGGCCTCGGCTGGCGTACAAATTGTTTTCCCGTCATAACAGCCGATAATAGCTTGAAGGACGAAGCCAAAAAAAAAAAAGAAGACTATCGACGTCCGAGGCTAAGAAATGATAAGCTTCCGCGTATACCTTGAGCCCATTTAAGCCCAATTGGATGATTAAAGCCAAGATTGCTGTACCAAATTGAAATCGATTTGCTTCGATTTCTCAAATTATAATTAAAATTTCTGACTAAAAAGTTTTCACCAAACTTTCAGTCTTTTTCAAGGACTACCTACCACCATTCGCGAAACTTCCGTTCCTGCATTCCAATACATTAACGCGATCGCAAGTAACCGACCGTTAAACAATTTAAAACAATAGAACTCAATAGATCATTACTCTCTTGTACACTCATAACATACAAAACCGCTAAGTCCACTTCAACCGTATACTACAGCATATGACTTTCTACCAACAAGCTAAGGTCACCAGACACCAGGTGGAATAACCATTTAGCAATCAATTGCCAAATAATAGCACAAACGAGTGAGTATCGGTCCGCATTGGCGTGACTCACGATCGCACCACCATCGCTTGAAGATAGTCCACACACCGCACAAGCAAACGTAACATATCGAATTCACATCGAACTATCAAAAAAAGTGGATCCGGTTGAGTAAATATGCGAAATCAGATTCCATGGTAAATGTCAAGCGGTCAGTCAGTCACTCTGTCAGTTGAAGTTTCCCATGAAAGTGAATTTTGATCAAAGTCACTCATCGGTCATCTGCAAGAATCGTTATTTCCGTAAATGTCACATGAACAGCGCAATTCGATGACAGATGTCAAACGCTACGCACACGCCTGTCAAATGAAAATAGAACTTCTAACCTTGGATAGAGGATTAGCAAATCGATTTAACACTACACAACTTGTAGATATGTATTTCCTCAATTTTAGGAAGGCGGTAGGAGCCTATAACGGGTTTAATTAGCCTTAAAATGAAGGCAAAACTATAAATTCGATTTTTATTGATTAACAAACCGAAACGGGTTCGTGGAGTGTATAATTCGTTCGTTTTGGTGGATTAGAAAACATACAAAAGTCGATATAAGGAAATAATTAACAATAGGAACAACACGAAACGATCGGTGGTAAATGTCAAAGAACGCTTTTGTGGCGACGTTTGAAACGTCAGTCAGTCTGCGTAACAAAAAAAAAACAAAACTAACGACGACAAAGCGCGCTGACAAGCCGTGTAATGTATTGGTATTGCACAAGAGCTGTTAATGCTATACCGTTAGATTGTAAAGTGCTATCTTTTCTTTTGACAGAACAATAATTAAATAATTGAAGCGAATGAATAGCGCAAGTCAAGTCAATCGTTCGATGAGTTTCATATGGAAATTCCAAGTGGAATTGATCATCTGATGATTTCTTCTTGCGTTTCCTGAATGCCAATACACGATGACCACAGATTTGATTTTGTTCAGACTTCCCAGTCGATGCTGAGGATTTGTAAAGACCACTTCTGCAGACTGTATAACGGCGATGATAGACAAGTCACCGCTGTCAGGCAGAACGAGCCATTCGTAATGGACGACGATGTAACAGAATTCAGTTCACCTGACCTAGACGAAGTCAAAACAGCGATGTCAAGCTTAAGTCTAATAAAGCCGCGGGCGCAGACGGCCTGTCTGCTGAGCTTCTTAAGGCGGCTGGAGATGAGCTGGTAAGGTGCATGGACCATCTCATTTGCTTGCCCGACGAATGGAATCTCAGCATCGTTTGCCCGGTCCTTAAGAAAGGAGACCCCTATAACTGCGCGAACTATAGGGGAATAAGAACTCATGAAACCGTTTGTGGATAACCTGATCGGCTCTTATCAGTGTGGTTTTAGGCCAGGTAAATCCACAATAGACCAAATATTTACGCTACGGCAGACCATGGAGAAGACCCAGGAATACCAAATCGACACTCACCACCTCTTCATCGATTTCAAGGCTGCATATGACAGCGCGTATAGAGACGAGCTATACAATGCCATGTCTAGTTTTAACATCCCTGCCAAACTCGTCCTACTATGTAGGATGACAATGGAGAATTCTCGCTGCTCCATTAAGGTCGGTATGAGGTTATTTTGATAGAATATCTATGTTTAGTGCTCACGACTCTGTGTTACTGTCAGTCTAGTTCAGCAATGTCATAAAATAAACTTAGCACTTGCTATCGAAGCAAAGTACTATGTATGTATCCATGTATGTTGGCGTTACAGTCCATGAAGGACCTGAGCCGAGTTTCTCTCTCAATCACCCATATGGAAAATACAGCTCCGACCCGAAGAGTCTTCGAAGCCACCCCAGAAGGAAGGCGCGGCAGAGGACGGCCGCATCAACGGTGGCGCACGCAGGTGGAAGGGGACCTTAACCATCTAGGCTTGCGGCGCTGGAAACAGCTGGCCAAAGACCGTGCCAGCTGGAGACGCTTGTTGGTTGAGGCCCAGGTTCGCTACCTAAGTAAGTAAGTAAGTAGGATAAGGGGCGTCAGTGCGTCAGAAGGCATGTCCATGAGACAGGGGTCGCAGGACAATTCTTGCGCAAGCACACTGTTATTCCCATGCGAGTTATACCAAAAGCCATTTCTCTTCAGACGAGACAAGTCTTTCCGAGCACACCCTCTGATAAATACATATATCGAGAGGTGGAAGGTTCATCATATAATCTAGAACAGTGCCCAGCGTGCTGAGGAAAACCCCTGTGCAGCTGAGACAAACCGTCCTTTGGAGCTTGGTGAAAGAGGCTACGACGTGTTTGCCTGTTAGTCTGTTCCACCAGGCAACCGATGCATATGAGATTATAGGTCTTATCATTGCCGTGTAGATCCAAAGGACCTTTACTTACTTACTTATCAGGCCAGCGATCCTTGGAGGATCTGAGCCTGAGCTATAGCTGCCTTCCGTCCTTGACGGTCCCGGGCACGCTGCTTCCAATTATCAAGACCAAGACGTCTCACATCCGCGATTACTTGGTCTTTATACCGGAGGTTCGGTCTTCCTCTTCTTCTCGTACCCGGAGGCTCGAAGTCGAAGACCCTCTTAGCTAGAGCGTTGGTGTCCATGCGCTCGATGTGGCCGAGCCAGTGCAGTCGACGGATCTTTACCTTCCGAACTATATCCACATCTTTGTACAGCTCATAGAGTTCGCGGTTATGTCTTCTTCTCTATTCACCTTCCTCACAGACAGGACCAAATATCCGGCGCAGAATTTTTCTTTCGAAAGAACCCAAAACGCCGTCCTGCTTATTGTCCAGCTTTCGGTTCTGTACAGCAAGACTGGTACTATGAGCGTTTTGTAAAGCATGACTTTGGTCGTTCGAGTGAGGAGTTTTGACCCCAGTTGTTTGGACAAGCCGAAGTAGCAGCGGTTGCCAAGGGCGATTCAATGCCGGATCTCCACTGTGGTCTCATTTGTGGAATTTACGTTTGCCCCGAGGTAGACAAACTCCTTAACTACATCGAAAAGGACCTTTGCCGGCGATAAACTCCATGTTCTGCCAAAAGCTACTTTGCATTGCCAGAAAGCTGACAGCGCTTTGATGGTTTTTGACTCAAGATGCTTTGACAAGAAACGCTTGCTATCTAAGATGATTCCTAACTACCTAGCATCCTTGGACATCGGGATGGAAGTGCCTTTTAGTACCAGCTGAGTCATGTCCGTATTTTTCCTCTTTCTCGTAAAGAGAACGACATCGGTCTTAAGAAGATTGATATCCCATTTCTGATACACCAATCACCGATCACATTTAGCGCTGCCTTTGCTTTGAGACGGACAGTCGCTAAGCATGAGCCGACAGAAAGAACGGCGACGTCATCCGCATAGGCCTACACATAGATTCCAGAAGCATTAAGAGCATCAAGAAAAGAGTCGACCACCATGCGCCATAACAGCGGAGATAGGACGCCACCTTGCGGGCAGCCTCTGTTTACGCCGGATTTGTCACACTGGTCGAGGCCTGCATTAGCGGTCAATGTCCTGTGCACAAGCATTGCTTTGATTCACAAGACCAGTGGTTCATCTACGCCATGATGTCTGGCAGCGTTGCACATGCTGTCGAATGTTGCGTTAGCAAAAGCTCCCTCAATGTCAATGAAAATGTTCAGCGCGTACTCTTTCATTTGGAGCGCGCATTCTCCCAACTAGGTTTTGAAGCGCAGGACTTTCCGCGCAGATAAGCAAGTTCCGTCTCCGAAAGTGGATGCATTACCAGTCTCTCCATGCTTTTCAGCAGGAAGGATGTTAGACTAATTGGTCTAAACCTCTTGGCAAAGGAATAGTTCTCTTTTACTATTTTGGAAATAAAGACTTCTTTCACCGTACGCCAGGAATTGGGTATGCGAGCAAGTGCTAGGCTAGCAGTGCAAATTTTTTTCAAAGTAGGAAGCAGCTGCCTTATATCTTTTTGCAGCATAACAGGATATATCCCGTCTGTGCTCGGCGATTTGAATCCATCGAAGGATGCCACAGCAAATTCAATGGCTTCAGTCGTAACCACGCACCGAGTTGTTTTCATCGTTTTAGTTGCAGTTTCCCTTAAAGGAGTGTGCAACGAGCCGATGGCGATCTGATTTCCGGGGATTGAGTCTGATTGAGTCTGAGTCGGGGATTTCACTTTAGACTCAGTAGACTCAGTAGATACCATCAGATTTTCTGAGTACATCCAGCTTTGTCGGTTTTCCCCGTTTGAGGACTTTAACCAACTTGCTAGTCACACTCAGAGACTTGATCTCTTCGCATAAGGTCTTATGAGAATCGTTTTTCGATTTACGAACAAGTTTTCTATATTCTTTCTGCTTCGACCCATAACTGTTCGAGTCATCTTCCGAATTCGATCTAAGCGATCCATTCAGAAAATATGTGGCTTCCCTGTGAAGACTTTGAAGCTCGGCATTCCACCAGGGAACTAATTTCCTCCAGGAAGGTTTGCTGACAGAACAAGCGAGTTCAGAACAATTAGTGATGGCACTACTCAGGTTATGAGCGCGTTCTCTACCAATTGTCACCTTTATAACCTTAGCCTTTTCTGTAGTACGTCAGTCTTAAGGTTAGTGCACAACGGTTTTTTCAAGTCCAAGCTGCAGTATGGATTATCATGCTGACGTGGTACACCGTTTAATAGAATAGAGCCTCGACATATTAAACAAAAACATGCAATTTGAATCATGTGTAAGGTTGGCCGGGGATGGTAAAGGCCCCATAGGGCTAGCATCTGCCGACGGATGCTGGCCCGACAAAAAGCGAGTAAGAGCCTCTGCAGCCGAACATCTTGCAGCTCTGCTAGTCAGGTCCTACTTCCACCTCCTCGTGGTGCCATCTGGAAATTTCCTTACAAGGGAAATTACTGACGTAAGAGGCCGAATGGCGAGTATCTTGCGCCACCAAACAGGATTAGTGTCGGTTGGGCTATGGTCTAGCCAACCATAACCGTAAAACCACTGATTGCTCAGAAACAGAAGATAGCCCCGGATACCTAATCAAACAGAACGGATCTATGTTGGCAACCCTTTAAGAAAACAAAAAACAAACAAGGACCTTCGGTTCTGTACGTGGAATGTTAGGTCCCTAAACACACCACGTGCGGCCGAACAACTTGCGGACGCCCTAGACCGCTATAAAGCGGACATAGCCATCCAGGAAATGCGATGGAATGGACCGGGTAAAAAGCGGATGAAAAACTGCGACATTTACTATGGTGACTGCTATAGGGATAGAGGACAGAGACTATTTGAATGCGGATTTGATGCTGGAGGTGGACTAAGACATAAAGTCCTAAGTTTCCAGTATGTGAGTGAACGCCTCATAACGATCCGCATCAAGGCAAATTTCTGTAATATTAGCCTCTTATGCGTCCATGCCCCCACGGAAGACAAGGATGACTCCATCAAAGATGATTTCTTTGATCTCCTAGACAGAACATATACCAAATGCCACAGCTATGATACCAAAATCATACTAGGAGATTTTAACGCTAAGCTGGGTCGGTCTGAACGGGTCATCGGCAAACACAGCCTTGCCACGGGGTGAAATCTTCTTTTAGCCAGCACACGATTTCCCCACCTCGATATACACAAAAGCACCTGGCGGTCGCCATCTCAATCCGTCACCAACCAGATTGATCACATCGCGATTGACGTCAGACACTCCTCCACTATTCTTGATGTTCGCACTTTTTGAGGAGCGAACATCGACTCAGACCGCTATCTTGTAGCAGCCAAGATACGTCAACGCATAACACGAACACCGCGGAGTAGAGTAAGAACACCAAGTTATGACGTCGGAAAGCTACTATCGCCGGAGATCGCCAGTGCCTTTGCCAACCGCGTCTCCCTTAAGCTCTTCGATACACCTCAATCGTCCACTCAGTCAGTAGAACAACAATGGAGCCTGTGCAAACAAGCCCTGAAGAGCACAGCAACGGAAGTGCTGGGCCTTAAAACTCCACCACGACGAAACACCTGTTTCGATGACAAGTGTAGAAGGATCCATGCGGAAAAGCAGGAGGCATACAAAGCCACACTACACATAAAAACAAGAGCGGCTCCTGAGCTAAACGAGCTTAAAAGAAGGGGGGAACATAAGCTTCTCAAGAGAAAAAAGAAAGAGCACGAGAAGCGGGCGATTGAAAACTTGGAGAGGTACTATTCCAGGCACGACGCTCGAAGATCTTATCAACGGATAAAACAAATGTGAGGCCTGTAAGGATGAGAACGAACACCTAGTAGTATAATCGCAGTCGATGCTGAGAATTTGGGAAAACCACTTCGCAGACTGTATAACGGCGATTGCAGCCAACATATCGCCACCAGGCAGAATGATCCATTTCTTAACGACGAAGATCGCAGAGAATTCCGTCTCCCTGACCTCGACGAAGTTGAGATTGCCATGTCGAAACTCAAGTCGAATAAAGCTGCTGGCGCAGATGGACTGTCTGCTGAGCTCTTCAAAGCGGCTGGGGGTGAGCTGGTTAGGAGCATACACCGGCTCATCTATAAGATATGGTCGGAGGAAAGCATGGCCGAGGAATGGAGTCTCCACAAAAAGGGAGACCCCTTGGACTGCGCAAACTATAGAGGAATAAGTCTCCTTAATGTCGCATACAAGACCTTCGATGCCGTTTTGTGGGAACGCCTGAAGCCATTCGTAATTAAGCTGATAGGTCCTTATCAGTGTGGCTTCAGGCTAGGGAAGTCCACCATCGATCAAATCTTCACACTACGGCAGATCCTGGAGAAAACCAGTGAATTTCAAGTCGACACTTACCATCTATTCGTCGACTTCAAAGCCGCATACGACAGCGTAATTAGAGACCAGCTATATAACGCCATGTTTACTTTTGAAATCTCTGCTAAGCTCGTCAGGCTATGCAGGATGACCCTGGAAAATGCTCGCTGCTCCATCCGAATCGGTGCAGAACTGACCGATAGCTTCGAAGTCAAAAAAAGGATTTAGACAGGGTGATGCGCTTGTGAGTATTGAGATGGAGGCGGCAAAAATTGATTTGGCAGTTAATGAGGTCAAGACCATATTTCTGCTGTCATAGAAAAAGGACATTTACCACTGACGTCTTGGACAGAACGTGCATATTGGCGGATATAAGCTTAAGGTAGTTAAGGACTTCATATACCTCGGCTCCGCAGTGACTTGGAACAACGACACCAGTTCCGAAATCAAGCGCAGAATTACTCTTGCCAACCGCTGCTTCTTTGGGCTCAAGAGGCAACTGAGGAGTAGAGCCCTCTCTCATACGACCAAGTTGACCTTATATAAGACCTTAATTATACCGGTCCTGTTATACGGCGTAGAAGGTTAGGTTAGGTATATGGGTGCCCTATTGTAAAGTCAAGGCTCACGTAGACTACGTTGAGTCCATTGTGCCCAAGTGTTTTGTTTAACCCGTTGATACCTATGCATTTACCGTCGAGCTGAACCAGCCAGACGAGGATAAAAATCCCAGCATTCTGTTCAGCCCGATATTACCTACCTCTTCTAGTCCCGAAAGGAAGTATCTTCCCAGGAAAATATTCCTTTTTTTGGCTAGCGCCGGGCATTCGCACAGCAGGTGACGAACGGACTCAATTTCCTCTTCGTCCCTGCAGCTTCTGCAGAAGTCATTGTAGGGCTGGCCTAGTCGAGCTGCATGATAGGATAGCATGCAGTGCCCGGTGAGGGCACCGACTGCCAGTCGAATGTTCCCACGATTGAACTTCAGCAGATTTTCCGTTCTTTTCTTATCATAGACGGGCCAAGCCGATTTCGCCGTTGCGCATGTATCTAAGCGACCCCATCGCTTATTGGCTTTCACCAATAGCTCCGTCTGTATCTCCCTGTAGAGCGCACTGAGTGGTGCTTTGGTCTCAGCTGAGATCTGCGCAATGTTAGCACCTGATCCCACCCTAGCCAACTCGTCCGCCCTCTCGTTTTCGGAGATATTCATGTGACCAGGTACCCATTTACATTGGATATCTCTTCTAACTTCTCCTTGCAGAGTTTGACGGGTTTGGATCTTATCCATGCTGCCTGCAGAGCCTTAATAGCTGCCTGGCTGTCAACATAGATGCTGATCCTTTTTCCTGTAATATTCTCTTTGCTGATCAGGTCCGCCGCCTGCTTGATAGCGAAGACCTCAGCTTGGAAGACACTGCATCCATCATCAAGCCTGTAGGAGCGATGCATATCCCGAGACTCAAAGTAGACTTCGGCACCTGTGCCAACATCCATTTTGGATCCGTCGGTGTAGAGTGCCAGTTTACTTTCCGTGCGTACCAAATCACCGGTCCATTCCTCCCTGGAGGGAATTCTAATAGAGAATCTCCTCTCCCAGGAAGGAAGTCGGGTGACATAGTCCGTTACGGTTCTGAATCTCGAGACGGCCCATCGATCCAAGACTCATGCATGTCCGTGAGGACTCCTTTTCCAGAGACCTGATTCCTGTAATCTTAGCGCAGTTCTGGTTGCGGCGCTCTCGCGGTAACAGTCCAGGGGTGGGAGGTTCAGCATGACTTCAAGGGCCGCCGTTGGTGTGGACTTCATAGATCCCGCCACCGCCAGACAGCCTGCCCTTTGAACCTTTGACACACTCTGAAGATGACACTTTTTCTCAAGCGCCTTCCACCAGACAACCGAGCCATAGACTAGGATAGGTCTTACTACCGCAGTGTACAACCGATGTACTAACCTCGGTTTGAGGCCCCATGTCTTTCCAAAGGCTACCTCGCACGAATATAGTGCCACATAGGCCTTTTTGATTCTTTCCTCAATATTTTCTCTCCAACTAAGTTTGGAGTCCAGGATTATGCCCAGATATTTGGCAGATTTTCCAGGGATCAGATCTATACAATTCATACGAAGGTAGGTGTATCTTGGTACAGATCTTTTCTTTGTAAAGAGTACTACCTCTGTTTTCGCCGGATTTACTCCCAGACCTCGCTCCTTGATCCAGCTATCCATACGGCGTAGAAACACGGACTTTATCTAAAGCGGATGAGGAAATCCTTGGTCGAAAAAGATTCTGCATGCGATTTTCGGTCCAATAAACACAGAAGGGGGTTGGAGGAGAAGATTCAATCACGAACTGTACGGGTTGTACAGCGACATGAGTCTAGTCAGGCTATTATGTCACTGTGGAACCGCTTCGATGAGGAATGAAGTTCGTGGCCGAAAACGGGTTTCCAATAATAATAAATATGTTTTCGTAGCGATTAGAGTGAAGACGCTTACTTATGTGTAGGATTTACGAGTACTTATCCATATCTTCCTAAGCAAGTTGGCTGGTATTGTTCCAAGCTTGAGGAATTTACCATAATCCCCCTGAATAGCTGAAGCTATTTGTTAAGCTTTTGCGAAAACAATCTTGAGTTTAGTTTACTCGGAATTCAGTGTTGTCTCATGGATTAAAAATAACAGAAAATTCGCCTTGAGGACTCGTCCACTATGTTGTTGTCGCCAATATTTTTGTTTTTCTTTTCTTGCCCATCCGCTGGACATCCGATTGCGACACAAGCACAGTATGTCGTGGCGCTTGTCGCCCACTCAGCACCAAAGAACGGTCCGAAAGAAAACATATTTGCTTCCTCCAAACGCAGCTTATATCCGACTGTGAGTTACGGTACAGCAAATGCAATTTAACGTTCCAACGTGAGTCAACCACTTATCGTGAGTTGTCCAAAATCCGAAAATGCTGCGTAAGCTGTACTGCAACCGGTACTCCCCTAGAAGGACTTCTTTGTTCGTGCAAAAAGCCTCTTGCTAGTGCCTTGCGATAAGCCGTTTGGACAATTTGAATTGCAAATAAGATACGAGGAAATGTATTTAACTGAGAGATCGATGGATTGTGATTTGTATTTGGGCAGCTGCCTGTTACACCCGCAACTGAACATATTGGGCGTGCGGTTTGCTTGGTTTCATAACTGAAAGTAGTTGTGATCGCTATCGGAGTCTTGCTGGAGCAGGAAAAGATCAACTATGGCCTCTGGGCTTGGTAATGTATAACAACGTTCGATTGGTGGAGATTGGATTTAGAACAAACAAGAAATGACACTGTCGCTCGACAACTGTTCGTCGACACACCTTTAGCGATTAGTTGTGAAACAACATCGGGTTAACGTCCTTGGAAGAATGGTAACATACCAAGGTCGCTGTCGTCTACATGGACTTTTACGTCGTCAAGAAGAAATTTATGTCTGTGTGCGTCTGTTTGTCCGTCTTTCACGGCAAAACGGAGCGACGAATCGATGTGATTTTTTAAATGGAGATAGTTGAAGGGATGGAGAGTGACGTAGGCTACTTTTTGTTTCTTCCTAGCCGCCATTAAGTTTGTATGTAGCAAAAAAAAAAAAAAACCGGAAGGGGATGAGACTCTCCGCAAAATTAGTATAGGGTCTATGATACAAGGGAGGAGAAGGGAGCGAACAAACAGAGCAAAGAAGTTGATCGCGTTTAACTTGGCAAACGCCAGCTTCGATCTCTGTCCCTGCTCAATCCAAGTTGACACACAGCATCCGCGTGGCCTCCCCTGGATAGCTATACTGACACCCGCCAAGTAGTGAACCAATGTGTGCAGCGATCCGACCCCTTGTTCCTGGGGAAAGAGGAACCTGGCCCTCCAGGTTGGGGGTTGCGCTTAGGGCTAACATCCCTATCGCCTTAAACAAAAATTTTGTTTAGAGACAACCAATAGCCTCGGATACGGACGGATTACATGTTGACGACCCCCGCAAACGTCAAAAAGGAAACGAATTTCGGTTCTGCACCTGGAACGTTAGGTCCCTCAACAGACCAGGTGCAGCCGAACAACTGGTCAACTCTTTGGACTGCTATAAGGCAGACATTACCGCGCTCCAAGAAGTGCGATGGGATGGGCCTGGCAAAAAGCGGATGAAAAACTGTGATATATACTACGGAAACTGCTACAGAGGAAATAAACAACGCTTAATCGGATGCGGATTTGTTGTTCGAGGCAGACTCAGGAAAAAAGTCTTAAGCTTCAGGCCAATCTCGGCAATATAAGCTTACTATGTGTCCACGCCCCCACAGAGGAGAAAGATGACCGACATAAAGACGACTTCTATGATCTCCTAGGCAGAACGTATGCGCAATCTCCCAGCTATGACACCAAAATCGTTCTAGGAGATTTCAATGCGAAGCTGGGTAAGGAAGCTATCTTTGAACGGGTCATTGGAAAGCACAGCCTACACAACACCACGTCAGAAAATGGACTAAGGCTAGTGGAATTTATGGCGGGACATAATCTGGTAGTAGCAAGTACACGATTCCCACACCTTAACATCCATAAGGGGACCTGGCGGTCTTTCGATCAATCGACAACCAACCAAATTGATCATATTGCGATCGACGGCAGACACTCCTCCAGCATCCTAGATGTCCGAACCTTTCGAGGAGCCAACATCGACTCGGATCATTACCTTGTTGCAGCCAAGGTACGGATGCGAATTTCTCGGAACCAACGGAGTCGATTAAGAACACCAACATTCAACGTCGGAAAGCTGCAATCGCAGGAGACCGCCAGGACCTTCGCCGATTAAGTCTCCCTCAAGCTCTCTCAGGTCCCGATGCAATCTGCAGAAACCATAGAACAGCAATGGAGTCGTTGTCAAAAAGCCATTAGAGAGGCCGCCTCAGATATACTCGGTTTCGAGCCACCACCGTCGAGAAACCTCTGGTTTGATGATGAGTGCAGACAGGCCCATGTAGAGAAACAGAATGCATACATGGCCACATTGCATCGACGGACGAGAGCTGCCCGCGAGCTCTATGAACAGAAAAGGAGGGAGAAGCATGCGCTTCTGAGAAGGAAAAAGAAGGAGCACGAGAAGCGCGAGATCGAGGAGATGGAGAGATGTTTCGGCAGGAACGACGTTCGAAAATTTTACCAGAAAGTAAAACGAACATGCCAAGGCTATAAAGCCAGAGCAGAAGCCTGCAGCGATGAGCACGGACAACTAGTAGTGGAGTCACAGTCGATGCTGAGATTGTGGAAGGACCACTTCTGCAGACTGTATAACGGCGATGATAGTCAAAATGCCGCCGTCAGGCAGAGCGAACCATTCACAATGGACGAAGACGAAGGAGAATCCCGTCCACCCGACCTAGACGATGTTAAGATAGCGATATCGAAACTTAAGTCTTATAAAGCTGCTGGAGCAGAGGGACTGTTTAAAGCAGCTGGCGATGAGCTGGTTAGGAACATGCACCAACTCATCTGCAAGATATGGTCGGAAGAACGCATGCCCGACGAATGGAATCTCAGTATCGTTTGCCCGGTCCATAAGAAAGGAGACCCCTATGACTGCACCAATTACAGAGGGATAAGCCTCCTGAACATCGCGTACAAAATCCTCTCTGCCGTACTGTGTAAGTACCTGAAACCGTTCGTGGACAATCTGATAGGTTCCTACCAGGGTGGTTTCAGGCCAAGAAAATCCACGATAGACCAAATATTTACACTACGGCAGATCTTGGAGAAGACCCATGAATTCGACTTTAAAGCCGCGTATGACAGTGTTTAAAGAGACGAGCTATACAAAGCCATGTCGTGTTTTAACATTCCTGCCAAACTCGTCAGACTATGCAGGATGACTATGGAGAACTCTCGCTGCTCCATTAAGGTCGGAGGTGAACTAACCGACCCCTTTGATGTTAAAAAAGGTTTTAGACAGGGTGACGCACTGTCATGTGATTTCTTCAACATTATTCTTGAAAAGATCGTGCGGGACTCTGCGGCCAATACAAGAGGTACGATCTACTTCAAGTCCACACAATTGCTTGCCTACGCAGATGACATTGACGTTATTGGACGAACAAGGCGAGACGTCAATGAGGCGTTCACAAGCATTGAAGCAGAAGCGGCGAAAGTGGGTCTAAGGGTAAATGGGGACAAGACCAAATATATGCTGTCATCAAAGAGAGACGCGCAACACCGACGTCTTGGTCAGAACGTCACCTTCGGCAGCTATATTTTTGAAGTAGTCAAGGACTTAGTCTACCTTGACTCGGTAGAGACAACAAGCAACGACACCAGCGCTGAGATAAAACGCAGAATAACTCTTGCCAATCGCTGCTTCTTCGGGCTCAAGAGGCAATTGAGTAGTAGAGCCCTCTCTCGAAAAACTAAGGTTTCCCTCTACAAAACCTTAATCATCCCGGTCCTCCTTTACGGCGCTGAGGCGTGGACGTTGTCAAAAGCGGATGAAGAGGCTCTTGGACGTTTCGAGAGGAAAATTCTGGGTGCAATCTTTGGTCCCGTTTGTGTAAACGGAGAATGGAGGAAGAGATTCAACCAAGAACTGTACGGGCTGTACAGCGACATCGGCCTGGTTAGACGTCTTCGGATCCAACGTCTAAGATGGCTAGGCCATGTAGAGCGAATGGACATCAACGCTCCGGCCCGAAGAGTTTTCGACTCCAACCCCGAGGGACGACGCAGCAGAGGACGACCGCATTTAAGGTGGCGCGCACAGGTGGAAGGGGACCTCAACCAACTGGTCGTGCGGCACTGGAAGCGGCTGGCCGAAGATCGGGCCGGCTGGAAAGGCTTGTTGGTTGAAGCCCTGGTTCACCCCGAACTGTAGCGCCATCAAAGTAAGTAAGTAAGTCTATGATACAAACGAATAATGAAATAGTTTAATTAAAACAACCATAAATCAATCAGCTTTTGAGAAAACAATCAACATTCGAAACATAAACAAGTGTTGCTCTTGATTTACGATAGATGGCGCTGATACGTTTCTGAAACGTTTCGCTAACGTTGTGTGCTCTCTATCTGTACTTAAGTGCAGGTATCGGGCCGCGCTTCACACTATAGTGCATACGATACCTGTACTCTGTTATTTGACTACTAAGCGTCTCATTCATGCTTATACGAAATTTAGATGCCCCTAGACTATGTAATGGGACGAGACTTGGCCGCAATATCATTAGCGCCATTATCTTAACCGGCGTAGGAAAGGATGAAAATGTAATGATCCCACGAATCCCAATAATTCCCACAGATCTCCCGTTCCAGTTTAAAATGCTACAATTTCCTCTAAAGCTTAGTTTTGCTATGACCATTAACAAAGCGCAAGGTCAAACATTAAAGGTGGCTGGGGTGAACGGAGTAGAGTAAGAATGCCAAGTTATGACGTCGGAAAGCTGCTATCGCCAGAAACCGCTCGTGCTTTTACCGATCGCGTCTCCCTTAAGCTCTCCAATACACCTCAATCCTCCACGCTATCATTAAAACAGCAGTGGAGCCTTTGCAAACAAGCCCTGAAAAGCTCTGCATCCGAAGTTTTGGGTTTCAAGGCTCCACCACGAAGAAATACCTGGTTCGATGACGAGTGCAGGAGGATTCACACGATTCACGATTAAGGATTTGGAGAGGTTTTACTGCAGGCGTGACGTTCGTAAGTATTATCAACAGATAAAGGGAACATGCCAAGGTTATAAAGCCAGAACGGAAGCCTGCAGGGATGAGAACGGACACCTAGTAGTAGAACCGCAGTCGATGCTGAGAATATGGAAAATCCACTTCTGCAGACTGTATAACGGCGATGTTAGTCAATATACCGCTGTAAGGCAGAATGATCCATTTCTAATCGACGGAGACCGCAGAGAATTCTGTCCCCCTGACCTCGACGAAGTTAAGATTGCCATATCGAAGCTCAAGTCGAATAAAGCTGCTGGCGCAGAAGGACTGTCTGCTGAGCTCTTCAGGGCAGCTGGGGATGACCTGGTTGGGAGCATGCAGCAGCTCATCCGTAAGATATGGTTAGAGGAAAGCATGCCCGAGGATTGGAGTCTCAGCATCGTGTGCCCGATCTACAAGAAAGGAGACCCCTCTGACCGCACCAACTACAGAGGGATTGGCTTGGCAGTAAACGAGGACAAAACCAAATATATGCTTTCATCAAAAAAGGACGCTCACCACTGACGTCTTGGCCAGAACATTTGTATTGGCAGATATAAGTTCGAGGTAGTTAAGGACTTCGTCTATCTTGGCTCCGCAGTAACCTGGAACAACGACATCCGTTCCGAAATCAAACGCAGAATCACTCTTGCCAATCGCTGTTTCTTTGGGCTCAGGAGGCAACTGAGTAATAGAGCCCTCTCCTGAACGACAAAGTTGACTCTATATAAGACCCTTATCATCCCGGTCCTGTTGTACGGCGCAGAAGCATGGACACTATCAAAAGCGGATGAGGAGGCCCTTGGTCGGTTCGAGAGAAAGATTTTGCGCGTGATTTTTGGGCCTATAAACGCAGACGGGGGATGTACGGGCTGTACAGCGACATGAGCCTAGTCAGGCGTCTACGGATTCAACGCCTAAGATGGCTGGGCCATGTAGAGCGAATGGACACCACAGCTCCAGCCCGGAGAGTCTTTGAATCTAACCCCGAGGGACGAAGAAGCAGAGGACGGCCGCCCTTAAGATGGCGCACACTGGTGGAAGGGGACCTCAGCCAACTGGGTGTGCGGCAATGGAAAAGGCTAGCGAAAGACCGTGCTAGATGGAGGGGCATGTTGGTTGAGGCCCAGGTTCAGCCCGAACTGTAGCGCCCACTAAGAAGATGGGGTGAACTTAGAAAAGCCGTGCTTTTCCCATGGACAATTGTATGTAGCATGTTCGCGTGTATCCAATGACCAGAATCTTTACATTCTATCCCCAAATGGAAAGACATATAATATCGTCTACAGTAGCCTATTAAAATGACATTCTGTTCTGAGTTCTCTTTGGTGCTCTAAATCAGGAAAGGGGAACCGTGTTACCCCGAATTTAACGCGAGCGAACTCGCGGGCAAAAGCTGGTAAAAAATAAACGAACCACCTTGAGAGACATCTCTCACATGACCTCAACTCAAGATTAATAGTTTTTGAGTCATCATCACGCGGACGATTTACCTGGAAATTGAGCTTTCCTTCAGACAATCACTAACCGACCGACGATTGCTCTCAATTCAACATACAGAAGCCAGAAGTCCAGTTCATCCAGGTGAAGTCCAGGTGAAGATACTCGAAGTTATATATGAAAGAAAAAAACTTAAGACCGGATCTAAAGTAGACTTCAGATTCACCACTTTGTCATCAGATCTTCGCTCATCTACGACTCAACCGACAAAGAAACAAATTCCCAACCTCAAAGCAATCATCACCGTCAATGACTTTGCCAGCAGCCAAATTAATCTCAATGAGTCAGTGGAGTACGACAGATATACACATTGTAATTCAGCCCTACCTGATGGCGTTAATCATCACGTTAATTAGCATAGCAAGACGACTCTCTGAAATAGTCAAACTCACCCAGTAAAACTGGTTTCCTGAAGCTCTTTCCCATTACTTAGTCGTTTTTATAGGTCTAGGTTAGACGACAATGCGGGTATTAGAAATGTTTTACGACAAATAAGAGGATGAAGCTAAAAGACGAAAATGAAAGTAAACCTCCCATCCATCCATCCGTCTATCCATTCATCTTTGCTAGTTCTGATGTAAAGCAACTGAAATTTAGTAAACAACTATAGCAAATCGGATTTAGATCCGATTCCATTAATTTTCACTCTGTCAGAGCGGCGAGTTAATTAGTTCATTAGATGCGCCTCGATTCGACATGTGGCCAACTAACTCACTTTTGTGCAAAACGACTTTTTTGGATTAAAGGTTAATCCATTCTGGCCTTTGTTTATTATGTGTCGGAGAAAGAGTGGAAAGTTTTGGTTTTATGGTATTGGGGAGTCGTATCTTGACCATAAATCGTTTAAAGGCTTTCATAACTTCATCGGATATGTCATTAGATACGTTCTAATTCCGGTTTTTGGTCGCTTTGTGTTGACGATAATAAAGAAAAGGTTACATTCCATGAATTTTAGAAGCGGGAACTTGTCTACACCTTTGTGGATTAATGAAAACTGTTTTAAATCTTTAGGGGGGAGGGAGCGAGCAAACAGAGCAATGAAGTTGATCGCGTTTAACATGGCAAACGCCAGCTTCGATCTCTGTCCCTGCTCAATCCAAGTTGACACACAGCCTGCGCATGGCCCCCCCTGGATAGCTACCCTGGCACCCGCCAGGTAGTGAACCAACATGTGCAGCGACCCAACCCCTTGTTCCTGGGGAAAGAGGAACCTGGCCCTCCAGGTTGGGGGTTGTGCTAAGGGGTAACATCCCCATCACGTAAAAACCATATTGTTCCGAAACAACAACAAGCCTCGGATACGGACGGATACAAAGCTGACGACCCCTGCAAACGACGGACTTGAGAGTCTGCACCTGGAATATGAGGTCCCTTAACAGACGGGGTGCAGGCGATCAATTGGGGCGAACCCTCAACTGCTATAAAGCAGATATAACCGCGCTCCAAGAAGTCCGATAGGATGGACCAGACAAAAGGCGGCTGAAAAACAGCGACAACTACTACGGGAACTGCTACAAGGAGAACAAACAGCGCCTATTCGGGTGCGAACTCGTTATTCGAGGAAGACTCCGACAAAAAGTCTTAAGCTTCCGAGACATAAGCGAACGCCTCATAACAATCCGCATCAAAGCTAAATTTGGAAACATTAGCTTAATATGCGCTCACGCCCCAACGGAAGAAAAGGACGATCGACTCAAAGAAGAACATATGCCCAATGCCCCAGCTACGACACGAAAATAGTCCTAGGAGATTTTAATGCCAGACTGGGCAAAGAGGACAAATTTGAGTAGATCATAGAAAAGCATAGCCTCCATAACACCACATCCGACAACGGACTTAGGCTACCTCCTTGTAGCAAGCACGCGATTCCCCCATCTCAAACAGCCACAAGGGTACCTGGCAGTGTTTTGATCAATCGACCACCAACCAGATTGATCACATTGCGATCGACGCCAGACACTCCTCCTGTATCCTCGACGTACGAATCTTCCGAGGGGCCAACATCGACTCGGACCACTACCTTGTTGTAGCCAAGGTACGAATGAGGATATCAAGAATGCTTAGGAGTCGAATAAGACTACGTAGGTTTGACGTCGGAAAGCTACAATCGCAAGAGACTGCCAGAATCTTTGCCGATCGTGTCTCCTCCGAGCTCTCTCAAAATCCGCCCGCAGCAGCACAAACAATAGAGCAGGAATGGGCGCATTGCCAGAGACGCTGCCTCAGAGGTGCTGGGTTTCAAACCGCCACCACCTAGAAACTCCTGGTTCGATGAACAATGCGAACAAGCCCATGCAGCAAAACAAGAGGCATATAAAGCCATGCTGAAACGACGGACGAGAGCTGTTCACGAAATCTATGAGCAGAAGAG
The DNA here is from genome assembly GCA_951905685.1 of Eumerus sabulonum. NCBI lineage: Eukaryota > Metazoa > Arthropoda > Insecta > Diptera > Syrphidae > Eumerus > Eumerus sabulonum. The sequence goes on from OX645060.1 coordinate 18,998,764, forward strand.
AAGAGAGGAACACACGCATTTCAGAAGACAGAAGAGAGAGCACGGAAAGCATGAGATCGAGGAGATGGAGAGATGCTTCCACAGGAATGACGCTCGTAAGTTTTACAATAAGGTAAAACGAACATGCCATGGCTACAAAGCCAGAGCGGCGGCCTGCAGGGAAGAAAATGGAGAACTGGTAGTAGAGTCGCAGTCGATGCTGAGGATTTGGAAAGACCACTTCTGCAAACTGTATAACGGCGATGATAGACAAGATACGATGTAACACAATTCAGTCCACCCGATCTAGACGAAGTCAAAATAGCGATATCAAGACTTAAGTCTAATATAGCCGCTGGCGCAGACGGCCTGTCTGCTGAGCTTTTTAAGGCGGCTTGAGATGAGCTGGTAAGGTGCACCATCTCATCTCATCACCATCTCATCAGCAAGGTATGGACGGAGGAAAGCATGCCCGACGAATGGAATCTCAGCATCGTTTGCCCGGTCCATAAGAAAGGAGACCCCTAAAACTGCGCCAACTATGGCGGAATAAGTCTCCTTAACATCGCATATAAGATCTTCTCTGCCGTATTGTGTGAACGCCTGAAACCGTTTGTGGATAACCTGATCGGCACTTATCAGTGTGGTTTCAGGCCAGGTAAATCCACAATAGACCAAATAATTACGCTACGGCAGATCTTGGAGAAGACCCAGGAATACCAAATCGACACTCACCACCTCTTCGTCGATCTCAAGGCTGCATATGGCAGCGTGTATAGAGATGAGCTATACAAAGCCAAGTCTAGTTTTAACATCCCTGCCAAACTCGTCCGACTGTGCAGGATGACAATGGAGAATTTTCGCTGCTCCATTAAGGTCGGTAATGAGCAAACCGAGACCTTTGATGTTAAAAAAGGATTTAGGCAAGGTGACGCGCTGTCATGCATCCTTTTCAACATCGTGCAAGAGTCACTGGCCAACACAAGAGGTACGATTTATTTCAAGTCCACGCAATTGCTTGCTTACGCCGACGACATTGACGTGATTTGACGGACACAGCGAGACGTCAGTGAGGCCTTTGTAAGCATTGAGGTAGAAGCGGCTAAGATGAGTCTCAAGGTTAATGAGGGTAAAACCAAATATCTGCTTTCACCTAAGAGAAACGGTCAACACCGACGTATTGGCCAGAACGTCACCATGGGCGGATATAACTTTGAAGTGGTCAAGGAACTCGTCTACCTTGGCTCACTGATGACCGGCGACAACAACACCAGTGCTGTGATTAAACGCAGAATCACTCTTGCCAACCGCTGTTTCTTTGGGCTCAAGAGGCAATTGAGAAGTAGAGCCCTCTCTCGGAAAACCAAGGTGACACTATATAAGACCTTAATTATCCCTGTCCTCCTTTACGGCGCAGAGGCTTGGACCTTAACAAAAGCGGATGAAGATGCGCTTGGTCGTTTCGAGAGGAAAATTCTGCGCACTATCTACGGTCCCGTTTGTTCAAACGGTGTATGGAGGAGAAGATATAACGAAGAACTGTACGGGTTGTACAGCGACATCGGCCTGGTACGACGACTACGGATACAGCGTCTAAGGTGGCTAGGCCATGTAGAGCGCATGGAAAATACAGCTCCCACCCGAAGAGTCTTCGAATCCACCCCGGTAGGAAGGCTTGGCAGAGGACGGCCGCATCATCGGTGGCGCACGCAGGTGGAAGGGGACCTTAACCAACTGGGCGTGCGGCGCTGGAAACAGCTGGCCAAAGACCGTGCCAGCTGGAGACGCTTATTGGTTGAGGCCCAAGTTCAGCACGGACTGTAGCGCCACCTATGTAAGTAAGTAAGTTTTAAATCTTTCTGCGCTGACACCCTCTCAGACCATTAGCTTAGGTTAGGTTAATGTGGTAGGTATAAGCCACACGTAGGCCGAAGTCGGCCCATTGTGATACCACCTGGATCAAGTTACCCTGATCCGCTACCTGAGAACCAAATGGTGCTTCTAATGATTCGATGGAGTTGAGCTGTCTTTTGGTTTGCTAGCTCACTAAGCTTGTCAAAGAAGGGGGCGCCTAGATAGATCCTCCTGCGATTCGCAAAAGAGGGACATGAGCAGAGGAAGTGGTGTATTGATTCCTCCACCTCCTCGTCCGTGCAGCCGCGACAGAAGTCATTGGAGGGTAGCCCTAATCTGGCAGCGTGTTTTCCGATGATGCAGTGACCTGTAATGACTCCCACTAGAGTACTTAAAGTTGCCCTTTTGGTTGCCACTAGGTCCCTGTTTCGTTCTAGGCTTAACTTAGGCCACAATTGTTTGGTGATAATGCCAATATAGCTCTCATTTCATTGGAGGTTGGTCTCTTCCATGGTTTGAAGTTTTATCATGTGCTTTACCGCACTTATTAGTGTATCTATGTACCCGAGGGTAGGTAGGCTGAGTGTGCTTGACCCTAACTTTGCGAGTTCGTCGGCCGCGCAGTTTCCTGGAATATCCCTTTGCCCGAGAACCCACAGTATTTTAATATTGAACTGTTCAGCCGTCTCATCTAGAGATAGGCGACAGTTAAGAGATGTCATTGATTTGTGGCGTACCGTTGCCAGGGACTTTATCGCAGGTTGGTTGTCCGTGCAAATGATAATAGACACCACTACCTACACCCGACTCCATCTTAGAGCCATCGGTATAGAGGGAGATCGAGTCCTTTGGTATTACTTTTCCTTCAGCCCATTCCTCCCTGGATGGAAAGACGACTCCGAAGTTCCTAGTGAACACATTCTGCGGGATGATGTAGTTCGTGTCCATGGGTACTTTGAAGTGGTTTAGAATGGTAGTATGGCCTTTTTGAGATGTAGGCCAGATCAGGGTTGATCTGATCGCTCCGCTTATGTATAAGCTGGCCGATCTTTGTACCTTCCCCAGAAGGCTTCGATTGACTGCCTTCTCCGGAGCAGTCCACCAGACTACAACGCCATACAGGTGGATGGGCCTTATGACTGCTGTGTAGAGCCAGTGCATAATGCTTGGTTGGAGACCCCACTTCCTGCCCACAACTTTCTTTCAGCTGTGAGGGCAGTAGTTGCTTTCGTGACGCGATCAAGAATATTGGGTTTCCAATTTAGCCTCCTGTCAAGGACTATGCCTAGATATTTAGCCTGCTCTTAAATTGTTAGTTGGGATCCACCCAGCCGCGGTGGGTTGAGGGGCGGAATTTCGTATTTTTTAGTAAATAGTACTAGATCGGTCTTCTTAGGGTTCACCCCAAGCCCACAGTACTGCATAAGATCGCATAGAGTGTTGGGAAATTTACCTGTGACGGCAATAGCAATGTCGTCTGCATAGGCGGTCACAGCGTACCCTTCCTGTTCAAGCGACCGCAGTTGTTCGTTGACCACCACGTTCCAGAGGAGAGGGGAGAGTACTCCACCCTGTGGTGTACCTCTGCTGACCATTCTGGTTGAGACGGCACCAGCGAAGTTAGCTTTGACGACTCTTTGTGTTAGCAGCTGTCGTACCAGTTCTATCACTGACCCCGTAACACACAGATCAGATAGCGCTTTGAAGACGGCCCATGGTTCAACATTGTTAAAAGCGCCCTCAATGTCGAGAAAGGCGACTAGAGTATATTCCTTGCGTTCTAGTGACCTTTCTATCTTACTGACCAGGGAGTGGAGTGCTGTTTCCACCAATTTGTCAATGCCTTTGTTGTAGGCATGTTGGTTATCGTCTGTGTGCGTCTAAAATCTTCTTTAGGATTTTTAATAGAAAAGAAGTAAGACAGAAAGGCCTCAGGTCATTTGCATACGTGTGGAAGCTTTTGCCTGCCTTGGGTATGAAAATGACTTCAGTTAAAAAAATAACCTTCCACTTGCTGGGGATGTAGGATAAGGAGACGCAGCTATTGTATATGACCACAAGTCAGGGGAGGATGATATCTGCTACCTGCTGGAGCTCAGCTGGTATGATACCATCTGATCCTGGGGACTTGTATGGTTCAAACTTTTTTATTGCCCAAAGGACGTTGTTGTAGTTGAACAGGTTGGGAGCACGTTTGAGGGAGGATGACGTCGGCTGAAAGACCCGAGGAGGTGTCAGCTGAGAAGTGTGCGCTTAGAAGAAGTTCCAGGGCTTCCTCTCTGGAGGTCGTCCAAGAACCATCATTACGCATCAGATGGCTTAATTATACGGGACCGAAGCCAGGATCTTCCTTATTCCTGAGGCTTCGGAGACCGCCTTGATATTGTCGCAGTAGTTCATCCAGGATTGTCTTTTGGCCTTTCTGGTCGCTGCTTTAAAAGATTTAAGTGCCTCCTTGTAGAGGTCCCAATCCTCTTGCAAGCGGGTACATTTAGCTTTGTTAAAGAGCTTTCTGCTCTCTTTACTAAGGGAGACTATCTGAGGGTGCTTTCCGCACAAGATTTAGACAGTGCACTGTTAAGGGTTTCTGTCAGCTCATTTACTAAGCTGTCTAATTCCGAGGAGTTGAGCGGATAGGCAGGGTGTCTTGTCCCTAGGTGGGGTTCAACATAGGTTCTATATTTTTGCCAGTCAGTTTTACTATAGTTCCTGAAGGGGGCTGGGGCATTGACGAGGCTGACTATGCTGAATTGAATGTAGCGATGGTCAGAGAGGGAGTGCTCTTTTAGGACTTTCCATTCCCTGACTTTGTCGACAATGTCCTGCGTTGCAAAAGTTACATCCAGCACCTCCTGTCAGTTTTTGGTGATGAAAGTTGGTTCAAAGCCGTGAGGTTAGACCATTAAGAACTAAGCACATTAAGTAGATACATACTATTTATCTGCCAGCTACTCTGCTAGCTGGTTGTATGAAACCTCTTATAACGTCCTATTCTAATGAACTGGGTAACAGTGATGACAGATCAGGTCGAGCGCTTTACAATGTTGTGCTTAGTCCGGTTGCTTTCCTCCTCCGATAACATTGGAATACCATTCAAAGTGGGACAAAAGTAATGTAACAATGTGCATTAGCTGCTATTTTCCCTGTTTTTACAGAAAGTTTAGTTAAGAATGTAAAACTATAAGATTGTAAAACTTCAGATTAGGGATTTGAAAGAACCATGAAAGAAGAAATGTGGAGCGGCCGGACAGTCTGGCGCCGGTGATGCTGAAGTATTCGAGATGAAGAGATTGGCCATTAACTGCTTCGATACCGACACACTAAATGCTGTCTGTTGCCGATGCTAATGGAGGCAAATAAGTTGAAAGTTGGGTTAATCGTTGCGCCGCGTCTGCGATGGCTTATGGGTCACCTTTCTCAGGAACCTGTACGAGGTGTAGCAACATTGCATCGTTATCAAAATTTGTTCGGAAAGGGGGGCCCTTTCACGTCGTTGAGATGAGTAACTCACATTACAAGCAACATGTTGTTATGAAATTTTTAGTGAAATCTCATGAATAACCTGAAAATTGCAGGTGGTGTATGTTGAAAACACATGTGTCTGATTGGACAAAGCGGTTCAAGAAGGGCCGTGAATCAGTAGAAGACGATCCACGCGAAGGGGTTCGCACCACCTCTCGTTTATCATGAATATGTTCCTACTGACCAGACAATGACTGGACAGTTCTATGGTGGCGTCCTAAAGAAGCTACGAGCAGGTGTATTCCGCATGCAACCCAAACACGCCAAAATGGGCTTGATCTTGCGCCACGACAACGCGTCGGTCCATTCCTCATTGCATTCCAACGTTACCACATCCAACCGATATTGCCCCCAGCGGCTTTTTTCTTCCCAAGATGAAATCACGTCGCAAGGGACACATCACAGCGGTGTAAAGAAGGTCAGACTAGTAACTGGTAAGTGGATGTTTGTCAAGGCTGCTTCGAACCGTGAGAACAACTTTGGAATCGTTGTGTAGGGTTAGAGGTGTACTTTTGTAAAGGTCGGTAATAAAATTTTGCGACAAACTTAATTTTCTTGCGTCTTGCTTATGAATTCCCGGAACTTAATTGCCACATCTGGTCTGTGCGAAAAATGACAATAAACTGCCTCCAGACCCACAAATTGAATATTTGTGGTTATCAACGCTAAGAGAAAAGTTAGGAGTTGAGCTACTCTGCATCTGCGTGGGTTATGGGTCACCTCTCACAAGAACGTGTGTATATTACTCTGCTGTCAAAGTTGGAGTTGATGCTACGCAAGCAAAGTATTCCATGACCGAGGTGCCTTCATGGGGAGACACATTTTTACTGTAAATGCCACGTCAAACAATCAGAGGTCAAACCAAAGGTGGCTTTGGTAAAACATGGGGATTATCGCCGGCAAAGATCCTCTGGATCTACATGGCAATAATAAGACGGATAATCTCATACGTATCGGTTGTCAGGTGGAACAGGCCAACACGCACACACGTCGAAGCCTCTTTCACCAAACTCCAAAGAACAGCCCCAGTTGTGCGGGGACATCCGCCAAAACCCCGGGCGCTGCTCTAGATGCTATGATGAACCTTTTACCCCTTGACATACATATTTATTAGAAGGTGTGCACTGAAAGCAATGTCTCGTCTCAAGAGAAATGGTTTTGGTTCAACTCGCATTGAAATGACAGTGCGCTTGCGAGCGAAATATCCTCCGACCCGTGTCTCATGGATATACCCTCTGACGCAATGACACGTATCATGCTATTGCGCTATAACTTCACAGTCGAATTTCCAAGTCGTCAGGATTGGCACTGGCCATATACTCAACCAGGAGAGGATTGCCTTCGCATTTCGACAGATAGCTCCAAGTCTGGGCTGGAGTCCGGAGCTAGAATATGCGTCTGTTTTTCTGTCAATGATATACGCAATCCTGATGGCCATGCACTCATGCACTATGTTGAGAAGCATAGGTGGAAGGGTAAAAACATATACGTTTGCAGTGGCAGCCAAGCTGCACTCATAGCTGTGTCTAAACCTTTAACCAGCTTCAAGTTAATGTATGTACTTAAGACCTTCTTGAACAAAGTCGGTAGACTAAACTCACTAAGGCTTGGTGGGGTCCAAAGTCATTCTGGAATCGCAGGAAATGAGATCTCTGATAAACTCGCCAGAATGGGCTTAGAGAAGAGTTTCTCGAGACCTGAACACGCCTTGCGTCTACATGCTTCCACGGTCAATACCCACGTCAACTATGCAGACAATCATAGATGAAGGGAGTATCCAGGATACAGGATGACTAAGTGCGTACGCCCTGATGTCTGAAAGAAATCCACAGCATTCCTTCTGTCTTTAAGTAGAATCGACTGCAGAAGACATGTGGGAGTCATTACGGGCCATTACAATTTTGCTAAGCAACTCTGCGTGCTTGGCATCAGTGAGACGGCTACTCGTACCTTTACTGCATGCTGCGAAGAGGGCGACACAGCAGAACATTTTCTCTGCGACTGTCCCGCATTTGCTCGTACGATGGCGCACCCTTGGGGCCGACGTGATGTGAAGCTCCTCCGTAAAGGTAGGTAGATTAGCCAAAGCGATTCTGCCTGAGCCGGAGTGTGTTGCTGACGTCTATCTGGAGCACAATGACAAACATGTTGTTGGTCTTTCGAGCAATAACATACATATGCAGTCTTGATGGCCAATCATTATGTTATGAAGCAAAGATGAAGGCCAAAACCGTACTTAAGACCTTTAAGTTAGAAATATGACTTGGGTATAGTTGTATTGCCTTTGGGTTCTAGCCTACTCATGGCGCGTAGGAGTGAAACCGAGGTGGCTTGAATAGTCTTAGATAGGCTTCTCAGGATCTAGGTCAGACCAAACAGATAGGCCCTAAGATCGGCGACCTTCTTGTCCAATAGTAATTATTACAGAGGTCTGAGGGGCCCACTGATTCCCATTAGTAAGCTGTGAATCTACACTCCATATGGAAGGAAGAATGACGAATCCTTGGAATCAATTTGGAGTATGTTTCTTTCTTTCTATCACCGGCGGCGTCAGTGACAAACCCCTCACCCACTGAACCACCATGTTTTCTCGATTTTGGTGTGGTAATCTCTAACCTCTAGAAGGCTGGAGCGTCTCCTCAATTTTATAAACCATGTTGTCAGTCCATCAGGAGGAAGTTCGACAATGGGCGCCTGAGCACACCGGAGGTTGCCAGAGTCTACAGGGAGCAGCTGAGCGAAAAACTCTACGGCATGCCTACGTCGAACACAAATGCCAATAATATGTGGCTGCATTGCCGCTCAGCCATTCAGGAAGTAGCCGAAACCACCTTAGGATACCTACCGCCCCGACCCGTGGTATGATGACGAGTGTGAGCAGAAAAAGGCAGCAACCGACGAGGCGTACCAAAAGGCGCTGCAGAGGAAAACCAGGGCAGCGCAAGAAGAGTACCGAGCCAGAAGAAGGGAGGAGAAAAAACTACTGCGACAAAAGAAAAGAATCTTCCCAGCCTCCCAGCTCAAGGATATCGAGGAGTCTAGGGATAAACATGAAACACGAGCCTTTTACAAGAAAGCCAAAGGCCTTGCAGGAGGCTTCAAAAAGGGCACCCAGGCTCTTCGAAACTGCGAGGGTAATTTTGTCACCGAGCCGCAGGGAATAGTGGATGTATTTAAGCAGCATTTCCAGCAGCTGCTTAACGAGCACGACCAAGAGAGAGTGGTAGGGACCGAGGAAATCCCAACTCCAGCCGCTGAAGTAGTCCTCCCACCCAGCATCGAAGAAGTCGGTACAGCTATTCAGAAGCTGAAGAACAACAAGGCCGCAGGCTCAGATGGCTTGCCATTAGAGCTCTTCAAGGCTGGCGGCGATGTTCTGGTAGGGAGCATGAACCAGATCATCTGCAGAATTTGGGAAGATGAAAGCATGCCCGACGACTGGAATACCAGCTCTATTTGCCCCATCCACAAAAAAGGCGATCCTACCTCTTGCAAGAACTATAGAGGTATATCCCTGCTCAATGTCGCATACAAGATCCTGTCCAGCGTATTGTGTGAACGTCTAAAACCATTTTGCACCGCACTAATCGGCAGCTACCAGTGCGGCTTTCGGCCCGGCAAATCGACTATAGGCCAAATTTTCACACTTCGACAAATCCTGGTAGAGACCAACGAGTTTCGAATCGATACACACCATCTTTTCATCGATTTCAAAGCCGCATACGACAGCATTCATCGAGAAGAACTGTTTGGAGCGATGGCCGAATTCGGGATCCCGGGAAAACTGATCCAGTTGTGTAGCGCCACGCTAAAAAACACGCGACGCACCGTGCAACTCGGTTCTAGGACCTCGGAACCATTCGAAACATGCACCGAATTTCGGCAAGGAGATGCGCTGTCATGTGACTTCTTCAACCTGGTGCTGGAGCAGATAGTGCGACGGGCAGGCGTCAACAGGGAAGGCACTATCTTTTACAAGTCCACCCAGCTGCTAGAATACGCGGATGATATCGACATCATCGCGTGTGGCATTGTGGAAGCATTCACGGCGATTGAAGAACAGGCGAAACGAGTTGTTCTTAAGGTCAATAAGGACAAGACAAAGTACATGCTGTCAAGCAAAAACCAATCCGTCGCTCACCACCTGGGACAAAATATAACAATTGACAGCTACAATTCCGGGGTAGTTAAGGAGTTTGTCCACCTCGGGGCAAACGTAAATTCCACAAATGACACCACAGTGGAGATCCGGCATAGAATCGCCCTTGGCAACCGCTGCTACTTCGGCTTGTCCCAACAACTGGGGTCAAAACTCCTCACTCGAAAGACCAAAGTCATGCTTTACAAAACGCTCATTCTGCCAGTCTTGCTGTACGGAGCCGAAAGCTGGATGATAAGCAGGACAGCGGAGCTGATTTTGGGTTCTTTCGAAAGAAAAATTCTGCGCCGGATATTTGGTCCTGTCTGTGAGGAAGGTGAATGGAGAAGAAAACCCAACCACGAACTCTACGAGCTGTACCAAGATGTGGATGTAGTCCGGAAGACAAGGATCCGTCGAGTACACTGGCTCGGCCACATCGAGCGCATGGACATCAACGCTCCAGCTAAGAGGGTCTTCGACTCTGAGCCTCCTGGTTCGAGAAGAAGAGGAAGACCGAACCTCCGGTATAAAGACCAAGTAATCGCGGGTGTAAGACATCTTGGTCTTGACAAATGGAAGCAACGTGCCCGTTGTCAGTAGTACAATGGACAACAGAAGCACCCAACAAAACTAAACTAATTAGAACTAATCCTAATCTTCTGAGTACGTTAACAAGGCACTCAAGGTTGTTCCAATCAAACTCCATAACACCACAAGACAAAGACAACTCGTTTCAATTAGAGTTGGACAATCCGCCATGTAAAGGCCACGTCAGTTCGTTTTACCCTTTGTTATCCAGCACTCGCGACCAGTTTTACACTATTTCCTTCACATAAAGAACCTTAAACAAACACTGTCCATGTAGGCTACACCTATCCACCAACCCACGATCACGAAAGGTGTTAGCACGGTCCACTCCGAACGTTAAGATATCTAGAAAAAAAAAAATCTTGAACTGGTGCACTCGGCACACCACTCGACGCGTGGGCATATCCAATGGTCTCGACTACAATTTATCTCTCTCCATCGCTTTGAACAAGATTTTAGCAAGCGGTCGCACAACTAACCCCAGACAAACGTGTAATTACATTTTTCATTTGCTCCAGTACCGAGGTAATCAATAACACACCCAAAGGCCCTCCGCAGCTCCACCATTGTACGTATAAGTACAATAGTTAAGCACCCAACAAAGCACACGAGCAGCCCAACGTGTCTTATAGTCGCTATGACCAAGGCAATGCGAAATAGAAAGTCAACAATTCCAAGCAAAAGAAAAAAGTATCTAGCGTACTAGCAGTCGTAGATACGTATGACAGGGCGTTTGAATCCGGTTATGGTTACGTTTATGTCGTTATAGCTCGCCAATACAGTTTGTAATAATTTCACATTTACAGTTAAGTAATTGGGTTCTTTCTTTACGACGATGTGGCACAGATCCGTCCAGACCGGATTCCATAGGAAATGGGAAGTGTTTTGTAATAGCCCAGTCATCCGATGGAGATTTTCGATGGGGAAAAAAATGAATTGAACCTTTAAGCCGCCGAATTATCGAATGGATCACAGTAAACAGTAGATGCATATTGTAGATACATACAGCGTTCCAGGGTAGTTGGTACTTCAGCAACGCACCAGGCGATACCTGAACGGAATACACAATGACGATACTCATTGGTGGTGGATGGCGGTGACTTGTACTTCTTCTTAACGACTTGGGACATTTCATTTTATTTTTAATGCCTAACACATGGGCCCCGTGGGAGTAGGCGTGTTGTTTGATATTACCAAAAGGTTGTGACCTCAGGATCGAGTCGAGAAGAACGAGCCGAATCGTGGATTCAATCATGCAGAATAGACTTTTGTCGATGACTTTTTCCAGTGCGTGCAACCGACGAAGAAACAATCCAGAGAGGAAGAATACATAACGCAATCGAGAGGGGGAATCTGTTAGTCACATCACCTTGCCATGGTGCGGGTAGAGCTTATCGAATGGTGGCATAGATACATATGTATAAATCGAAAGAATTGCGGAACTATCCGAACTGCTGAAAATGGTAATTTCGTTGAGATTGTTTTTTCCTTTCGTTTTTCTATTCGTATGCCATTTATTCGCTTGCAAGTTGGCTTTGTGTGCAGGGAATGGTGTTTATCCGCCTACGCTCGACTTGGATGGCGAGATACGCCTGTTACTGTTAATTGAGAATGATAGAATATATAATTGCGACGAAGGTGAAGTGGCTGGCGTGGAAATATTAAATACCAACGGAAAAAAGACACAGAAGTCTGGTCGAGAGCGATGCAGATGAGGTGGCTTCACAAAAATGCTGTCACTTTTGGAATGTTGCTCAATAGAGTAGGTCAAGATCTCGGTTAATGGAGCCTAGCCCTTTTATGTAACGACGTAGACAGTTCTTTCTTTTATACAAAGGGGATATTGTCCATGAAGGGCCTAATATTTCATACGAATATCCGCCTCAGGATGCCTCATCCAAAAACCGTTGGGTATTGGAAGAAACATCGCGAACCTGGCTGCTATTTGGGTGGCAATCCCTATCAAGGGGGGTATGAAAGATCATGTACGCTTCAGCATAAAACCCGGGGAACGAAGACAGTATGTACTGAGTCACAACATCTTGTGCAATACTGCAACCTTAAATACTATCACTTTATGTTCAGTTGTGTTGCAAATGGGCTCCACGTGGCATGGAGCAGGAGCAACATAAATTAAAAAAAAAAACTCTTTGGTTTTCTTATAAGTAAATACCTTACCTTAGAGGGCATGGGCTCGGACATACAGGGTAAAGTTGTTGATTGCTCTCAACCTGGCGAGATGCCAGCAACGATCCCTGTTTAAATGCCCGGGTCAAGTTGACATACGGCCTCCTCGCGGCGCTCTCTGGATAGCCTCTTCAACAACCGTTGGGAGGTGAACAAACGTATGCAGCGAAAAAAACCCCGACCAGAATGGCGGTTGTGCGGCGGGCTAACAATCCGCCCACGTAAAAAACCTAAAAGTTATGAATGAGCATGATACCTCGGATACACGGACGGATACTCGACGACGACAACGCACGAAAAAGGAACACGATTTGCGAGTATGCTCCTGGAATGCCAGAACCCTGTACACTCCCGGAGCTGCTCATAAACTAGAAGGAATCCTCACGCAATACAAGGCGGATATTACTGCGGTCCAGGAAATACGCTTTATAGGAAACGGTATGATTAGGAAGAAAAATTGCGACATTTATTAGAGCTGTCACAAAAGATTGCACTTACTGGGATGCGGATTTGTCGTGGGAAAGCGGTTAGGGTCGAAGGTCATCGATTTTAAGCCTATAAGTGATCGCCTGGCTTGGATCCGCATCAGAGGCAGCGGATATGCACACGCCCCTACCGACGAGGCTGAAGACCCTATCAAGGAGGACTTCTATGACCTCATGGACAACGCCTAAGGAGCTTGTCCGGAGTACGATGTAAAAATCGTGCTCGGGGACCTCAACGCCAAAATCGATAAGGAAAACACCCTTGGCGAAGTGATCGGAAAGCACAGCCTCCACGATACAACAACAGATAACGGCTTCCGACTCGCTGACTTTGCGACAGCTCGTAGTGCGGTGATAAGTAGCACAAGATTCCCTCGCAAGCGAATCCGCACAGCAACCTGGCGATCTCCGGACGGTCGAACCGCCAACCAAATCGACCATGTGCTCATTGACGCAAGGCACGCGTCTAACATCCTGGATGTGCGAGCATTCAGAGGGGCGAATGTCGACTCTGACCACTTCCTCGTAGCAGCAAGATTCAGAGCTCGACTGTCCAATGTCAGAAAGAGCACACCGGAGGTTGCCAGAGTCTACAGGGAGCAGCTGAGCGAAAGACTCTACGGTATGCCTACGTCGAACACAAATGCCAATAATATGTGGCTGCATTGCCGCTCAGCCATTCAGGAAGTAGCTGAAACCACCTTAGGATACCTACCACCCCAGACAAGAAACCCGTGGTATGATGGCGAGTGTGAGCAGAAAAAGGCAGCAACCGACGAGACGCACCAAAAGGCACTGCAGAGAAAAACCAGGGCAGCGCAAGAAGAGTACCGAGCCAGAAGAAGGGAGGAGAAAAAACTACTGCGACGAAAGAAAAGAATCTTCGCAGCCTCCCAGCTCAAGGATATCGAGGAGTCTATGGATAAACATAAAATACGAGCCTTTTACAAGAAAGCCAAAGGCCTTGCAGGAGGTTTCAAAAAGGGCACACTGGCTCTTCGAAACCGCGAGGGTAATCTTGTCACCGACCCGCAGGGAATAGTGGATGTATTTAAGTAGCACTTCCAGCAGCTGCTTAACGAGCATGACCAAGAGAGAGTGGTAGGGACAGAGGAAATCCCAACTCCAGCCGCTGAAGTAGTCCTCCCACCCAGCATCGAAGAAGTCGGCACAGCTATTCAGAAGCTGAAGAGCAACAAGGCCGCAGGCTCAGATGGCTTGCCATCAGAGCTCTTCATGGCTGGCGGCGATGTTCTGGTAGGGAGCATGCACCAGATCATCTGCAGAATTTGGGAAGATGAAAGCATGCCCGACGACTGGAATACCAGCTCTATATGCCCCATCCACAAAAAAGGCGATCCTACCTCTTGCAAGAACTATAGAGGTATATCCCTGCTCAATGTCGCATACAAGATCCTGTCCAGCGAATTGTGTGAACGTCTAAAGCCATTTAACACCGCACTAATCGCCAGCTACCAGTGCGGCTTCCGCCCGGCAAATCAACTATAGACCAAATGTTCACACTTCGACAAATCCTGGAAAAGACCAACGAGTTTCGATACACACCATCTTTTCATCGATTTCAAAGCCGCATACGACAGCATTCATCGTGAAGGACTGTTTGGTGCGATGGCCGAATTCGGGATCCCGGGAAAACTGATCCAGTTGTGTCGCGCCACGCTAAAAAATAGGCGATGCACCGTGCAACTGGGTTTTAGAACTTCGGAACCGTTTGAAGCATGCACCGGATTTCATCCTGGTGCTGGAGCAGATAGTGCGACGGGCAGGCGTCAACAGGGAAGGCACTATCTTTTACAAGTCCATCCAGCTGCTAGGATACGCGGATGATATCGACATCATCGCGTGTTCTCGCCGTTTCATTGTGGAAGCATTCATGGCGATTGAAGTACAGGCGAAACGAGTTGGTCTTAAGATCAATGAGGACAAAACGAAATACATGCTGTCAAGCAAAAACCAATCCGTCGCTCACCACCTGGGACAAAATATAACAATTGACAGCTACAATTCCGAGGTAGTTAAGGAGTTTGTCCACCTCGGGGCAAACGTAAATTCCACAAATCACACCACAGTGGAGATCCGGCGTAGAATCGCCCTTGGCATCCGCTGCTACTTCGGCTTGTCCAACCAACTGTGGTCAAAACCCCTCACTCGAAAGACCATAGTCATGCTTTACAAAACGCTCATTCTGCCAGTCTTGCTGTACGGAGCCGAAAGCTGGACGATAAGCAGGACAGCGGAGCTGATTTTGGGTTCTTTCGAATGAAAAATTCTGCGCCGGATATTTGGTCCTGTCTGGGAGGAAGGTAAATGGAGCAGAAGACACAACCGCGAACTCTACGAGCTGTACCAAGATGTGGATGTAGTCCGGAAGGCAAGGACCCGTTGACTGCACTGGCTCGGCCACATCGAGCGCATGGACATCAACGCTCCCGCTAAGAGGGTCTTCGACTCCGAGCCTCCTGGTTCGAGAAGAAGAGGAAGACCGAACCTCCGGTATATAGACCAATATATCGCGGATGTAGGACATCTTGGTCTTGACAACTGGAAGCAGCGTGCCCGGGACCGTCAAGGATGGAAGGCAGCTATAGCTCAGGCTCAGATCCTCCATGGATCGCTGGCCTGATAAGTAAGTAAGTAAGTAAAAACCTTACCACTATCAATAGGGGTAACAACTAGACCTCACAATCTGTATTGCCTACAGTTTTAGCTTCATCTTAATCTGGTAAGTTTCAAATGGAGCCTCACTATCTGATCACCAACATTTCGTTTTCACATTCTCAGTGAGCCACTGTCTTTCGTCTAAACGTTGTAATCAAAGATCGCATGATTCTTGAATCGCCAATCACCCATAATGATATTGACAAGGCGGCTCTTCAGCTAAAGGAGACTCTCATTTCTTTCTACAAGAATGATTGCACTCCAACAGTGGCTACAAACTAAAGGTGTGTACTTTGGTGGAATGCAGACCAATAGAAGGAGGTTATATCAACCCTTAATAAGGCCAAGAAGACTAAATCTTAGATTGAGTACACATCAGCTCTAAGGAAACCCAAAAGAAAGGGAAAAGAAAAAATGTGGAAGCACTGATTCGCTTTACAACACATTCAGACTCTACAAGAACCTTATGAGGTGCCAGACAGTGATCATTTATTATCGGCTTTATCTCAAAAGAGCCTGGACTTCATTGGAACGCCCCTAACTTCATATTCTTCATCTTTTTCTTCTTAACGGGCGCTACAGTTCGGGGTGAACCTGGGCCTCAACCAACATGCCCCTCCAACTAGCAGGATCTTTTGCTAGCTTTTTCCATTGCCGCACACCCAGTTGGCCGAGGCCCGTAAAGTTCGTGGTTGAATCTTCTCCTCCATCCTCCGTCTGCGTTTATAGGCCCAAAAATCACGCGCAAAATCTTTCTCTCGAACCGACCAAGGGCCTCCTCATCCGCTTTTGATAGTGTCCATGCTTCTGCGCCGTACAACAGGACCGGGATGATAAGGGTCTAATATAGAGTCAACTTCGTCGTTCGGGAGAGGGCTCTATTACTCAGTTGCCTCCTGAGCCCAAAGAAACAGCGATTGGCAAGAGTGATTCTGCGTTTGATTTCAGAACTGATGTCGTTGTTCCAGGTCACTGCGGAGCCAAGATAGACGAAGTCCTTAACTACCTCGAACTTATATCTGCCAATACAAACGTTCTGGCCAAGACGTCGGTGGTGAGCGGCCTTTTTTGATGAAAGCATATATTTGGTTTTGTCCTCGTTTACTGCCAAATCAATTATTCCTCTGTAGTTGGCGCGGTCAGAGGGGTCTCCTTTCTTGTAGATCGGGCATACGATGCTGAGACTCCATTCCTCGGGCATGCTTTCCTCTGACCATATCTTACAGATGAGCTGGTGCATGCTGCTAACCAGGTCATCCCCAGCTGCCTTGACGAGCTCAGCAGACAGTCCGTCTGCGCCAGCAGCTTTATTCGACTTGAGTTTCGATATGGCAACCTTAACTTCGTCGAGGTCAGAGGGACGAAATTCTCTGCGGTCTTCGTCGATTAGAAATGGATCATTCTGCCCGACAGCGGTATATTGACCAACATCGCCGCTATGCAGTCTGCAGAAGTGTTTTTTTTCATGTTATCTGCAACGACTGCGGTTCTACTTCTAGGTGTCCGTTCTCATCCCTGCAGGCTACCGTTCTGGCTTTATAACCTGGGCATTTTCGCTTTATCTGTTGATAACACCTCTCCAAATCCTCAATCAAGCGCTTTTCGTGCTCTTTCTTCTTTCTCCTGAGATGCTTATGCTCTTCCCTTCTTTTTAACTCGTAGAGCTTACGAGCTGCTCTTGTTCTTCTATGCAGCAAGGCTTTATATGCATCTTGTTTCGCTGTGTGAATCCTCCTGCACTCGTCATCGAACCAGGTGTTTCTGCGTGGTGGAGTCTTGAAACCCAAAACTTCGGATGCAGAGCTTTTCAGGGCTTGTTTGCAAAGGCTCCACTGCTGTTCTATTGATAGCGTGGAGGATTCACGTGTATTGGAGAACTTAAGGGAAACGCGATGGGTAAAAGCACGAGCGGTTTCTGGCGATAGTAACTTTGCGACGTCATAACTTTGCATTCTTACTCTACTCCGCTGCGTTCGTGATATCCGTAAGAGCATCTTGTCAACTACAGGATAGAGACCCGAGTCGATGTCAGCTCCTCGGAAAGTTCGAACATCAAGAATAGTGGAGGAATGTCTGACGTCGATTGCGATATGATCAATCTGGTTATTGAATGATTGATCTGGTGCCTTTGTGTATATCGAGGTGCGGGAAGCGCGTACTGGCTAGAAGGAGATTTCGCCCCGTAGCAAGATCAACCAGCTTGGGTCTGTTATCAGATCAAGCTGATTTTAAAAAAATTAGCCTTAATAGCCTTTAGCCGAAAGCTTAGGACTTTTTGTCTTAGTCCACCTCGAACGACAAATCGTTGTCCTCTCTCCCCATAGCAGTCGCCGTAGTAAATATCGCAGTTTTTCATCCGCTTTATACCCGGTCCATTCCATCACATTTCCTGGATTGCGATTATATCCGCTTTATAGCCTAGGGCGTCCGCAAGTTGTTCGGCTGCACGTGCCCTGTTTAGGGACCTAGCTTTCCACGTACAAAGCCGAAGATCATTGTCATTTTTTCGTTTTTTGCAAGGGTGGTCAACATTAGTCCGGTCCGTTATATCCGAGACTTGTTGATGTTTCGAAATTTCTGGTTTTTTTACGCTTACGGCACACTAGGCCGTAGCTTTTCAGCAGGCCGGCATCCGTCGGATAGATGCTACCCCTACGAGGCCTTTGTTAGTCCTTTGGCATCGCCCCTAATAGCTCCGTTTAGTTCCAGCTTTAACCTGGGGTAATAAGCTAATTTTTCTACTTAAATCTGCAAAGCCTAAGCCTAAGGTATATTGTCCTAACAGTCTGACGTCTTAAATCGGTAGAGAATTCCTCGGGCTTCATATTACTGGTATACTACTTAAAAGGAAGCTTCTACCTCCTGAGCCATATGACTACCGCAGGAAACTTTCTACTAAGATTCGACAATACTTCAATGGCCAGTCAAAGTACAGTGCATGCTGGTGCTACACTACTTGTGGCAATTGAATTCTAATTGGTTGTATCCGAAGCTAAGAAAGCAATAAGTAGCTTGAGATACCGAAGTGACGAAAACTGAATTCTTGCTTATCCAGCCTACATGGTACAAGTAAAGACTTTTCCGATGAAGTATCTGTGTATTGACCTTGGTAGACAACGACTTACCATCACCTATGCCTCTGTCGTATGGTGGAGTAAAGGCAAACGGCCACAATCATTAAATTACAGCACCTTCAAAGACTAGGATGTTTAGGAAACAGAGGTACTACGAAAACATGTCCTTGAGCAGCCCTTAGGGCACTTATTGGATCTCTGCTTAGAAGATAAGTAGACATGGTAGCCAACGTGTCACTTACCAATTATTAAAGAACTGGTTAGCTTGTGATATACGACATCCTGCCACTATTTTTGGCTTGGTGTTGATCAGGAGAGACTTCGTTTCTTTATATAATGGTAAAAAGCTTTTGGTTTGCCACAGAGCTGGCATTCTAGTCCGCAAAAATATATTATTCCTGCCTGGGTGCACGTGTCATTAGTTTGTATGACAAGTTTCAACTTAGGTAGTTTAGTTTAAACGTGGCCGCATATCCCACGAAGATTCATGTAAAGGATGGACAAAAATCACAACCACACCTGGAGCCATCGAAAATATATGTGATATCGTATTGGACGACAAGCGAGTGAAGCCGATTGAGATAGCTGAGGCTGTGGGAATACCGAAAAAATATGTAGAACATCCTGCATAAGGAGCTGGGATGCAAAGACTCTGCGAAAGTGCTGAGTGCCGATCAAAGGCAAATGTGCAAATGATTCATGCAGCAAACTTTTGACTGATTTAATAGGGGTCCGGACGATTTTGTGCGGGGATTTGTCACCATGGATAAGACAACAAGGATCCACCACTACATGCCAAAAACGAAGCAAGCAATGTGTGGAAACCGGCGGTTTTACACTATAGAAAGAAAAGTCGATCACATCTGTCGGAAAGCTCACGGCCAGGTTACCTTACAAAGGGCAGAACAGTCTAGCCTTTTGGTCGAATGCCAAAATTCAAGAGAAGATCCTGGCTTGAAGAAGGATAAACATCTCACATTAGGACATCGCACCCGTATACATGGGAAGGTTTCAGGACTTGGGGTATTATTTGCTGTATCTCTTGATTTGGCGCCCTCCGGCTTACATTTATCCAATACTTAAGGAAATTCATTTCTGTGAGGCGCCTCGCATCCAGTGAAGAAGTTAAGGGAACTGCGGATGGTTGTGTTGCTGTATCTATTCTAAGCGGCTTATTTGGTTAGCCGTAATATGGAAGTCCAAGGAGTGTTACAGCAATCGCGATTTATGTATTGGGCATACAAGTCCGTCATCAGCCTTGCAGTTCTCTTAAGCGTGATCATATGGTAGGTGCACTTATCTTAAATAGAAACACCATCAACAAACCCTTGACTACCCATAGGACCATTTCAGTTTAAGACACTTTACCCAAAAATTAATCGTGGGGTGGCCGTGGTGCAGTGGTTAACATCATCGACCGCCGAGCGGAAGGTCTATAGTTCAGACGTACTGCTGCAGGCATAGCACTCACAGTATATGGTCAACTGAAAATCATCCTCTGCTTATGCAATATTAAAAGTGCTCGAACGAATTATTACGGACTATAACCAAAGCTGAATTTGGTCGGCTTTCCTCCTATCTAGGACAACCACCCCTGAGAGCAGTGAACGAACATCAACGACTCAAGCCACTGCACTCCGTTCAGGTTGTGTGTGTAACAACACATCATAGGAGAATATAAAAACTCTTGAACCTGCGCGAGTCTCTAAAAATAAAGAAAAAAGCGTCTCTTCGACACTGAGTCTAGACTCTATTTGGAGATGATTGTGCTGTCTATGTCAACTTAAGAAATGAGCCCTCCTCAAGTTGATTGGTTCCCTTTAAAGCAAGTCGTTCATATTTCGTCGAGCGCAGTTGTCAATTTCTTCAGCAGAGTGTCTTTTCTAAGCTCAATAGCATAATAGATTTGCTCAGGCTGCAATGCCCTCAACTCTACTAAAGGAAACCCTAGCCAATTTATAAGATAATAGATTGCTGTCGTCAAATTTCGACTGTTTTCATGGCCCGCCGGTCTGTGTTTAGGTAAGGCATTCACCACCATACTAGCAGACTGAAAAAGTCACTATACTATTCTAAACTACCCGGAAAACAGATTATATCTGTCCTCGAGCTGTCTTCGTTGTAGACTTCGAAAACTACTACACTCTAGTGTATATTAAAATTGAGGGTAAGAAAGATACTAGCAGATTTGATGTGCCTTGATACAGATGGGCTTAAAATGGATCTAGGGGCAGATTGTGTTATCTTCTCAAAAAACTTAAAATCAGTGTGATTTTCGGATGAGAAACGTGGATAGCTAGCCCGAGACTCTATTCCTATCGTCTGTCAATTTTAAATCAAAAATGACGATAGATTACCGCCAAACTTATCGCATGGATGAGCAATTCAATAACAAATTTTTGTTTGCACTAGGTTAGGTTAGGTTAGTTGGGTGCCCTATTGACATGAGGTCACAGCTCACTTAGACTACTAAGAGTCCATTGTGCCCATTTTTGAAAGCTAACCCGAGGGAAACCTGTTTGTTGCCCGCTGAGCTGAACCATCCACATACAATTAAGAACTTTAGCAGTTTGTTCAGCTTAGTGTCTCTTGCCTCCTCTAAACCCGAAAAGAAATAGTTCCCGAGGTACGTAAGTCTTTTTCGGGCCAGTGCAGGGCATTCACACAGCAGGTGACGAATGGATTCTATTTCCTATTCGCCCCTACAGCTTCTGCAAAAATCGTTGTAGGGCTGGCCTAGTCTAGCTGCATGATATGATATCATGCAGTGCCCAGTGAGGGCACCAACTACCAGTCGTATATTCCCTCTACCAAGATTTAGCAGACTTTCCGTCCTTTTTTTGTCATAGACAGGCCATGTTAGTCTTGCCGTAGCGCATGTATCTAATTGACACCATCGCTTGTTGGCCTTTCCTAGTAGTTCCACCCCTATTTCTCTGAATAGTGTGCTGAGTGGCGTTCTAGCCTCAGTTGTGATCTGCGAAGTATCTGCGCCTGATCCCAGTCTGGCTAATTCGTCCGCCTTCTCATTTCCGGAAATATTCACATGCCCTGGTACCCAGCAGATGGTTACCTCATTGACATCCGATATTTCTTCTAGTTTCTCGTTACAGAGTTTTACGAGCTTGGATCTTATCCATGTTGCTTGCAGAGCCTTAATGTCTGCCTGACTGTCAACATATATTTTGATTCTCTTACCTGAGAAACTCTCCCTAAGAATCAGATCCGCGCCCTTTTTGATTGCGAAGATCTCAGCCTGGAAGACGCTACAGCCATCATCAAGTCTATTGGACTGACACGCTTCCTGAGATTCGAAGTAGACTCCGGCTCCTGTACTGGTATCCGTTTTGGATCCGTCGGTATAGATTGCCAGTTCCTCTTCTGTGTTTACCATACCACTGGCCCATTCCTCCCTGGAGGTAATCCTAATAGAGAATCTCCTCTCACAGCAAGAAAGTGGGGTGGTATAGTAGGATTCGGTTGCGGACCTCAGGATAGCCCATCGATCCAGGATTGATGCGTGGCCATAAGGACATCTTTTCCAAGGACTGGATTCTTGCATCCTTAGCGCAGCCCTGGCTGCAATGCTTTCACAATACATGTCTAGTGGTGGAATGTTCAGCGTTGCTTCAAGGGCCGCCGTTGGTGTGGATTTCATAGATCCGATCAACGCCAGACAGCCAGCCCTCTGAATCCTTGTAAGACTAGGTCACGTTCGAAAAGTGCAAGGTAGACGAACTTGCTAGGTTCAGCTATACCATCGTCACTCGACCTGCACATAGATGGCGCCATGAAATATTGTTAATTGGGGAACTCTATCGCGCTAATTACGAGACTGAACTCGTCACATAAAATGATCTATAATGATGAACACAGCTTTAATCAGGTTACACTGCTACGTACCTATATGCACGAGCTACTCTCCTCGTTCTTAGGAGAACGCGCCGTAACGTCATCTTCTTTGATTATACTGGTCAGCTCATCAGAAGCCTTGGATTTAAGGCTATTGGGACTGGAGGTCAGATCAGTTTAACCCTAACTAATTTACATGGCCGTGCGTTACAGTACAAGGCTAATACCTAACACCTAAGAGCTGTCTATACCTTTTGATATCAAAGGCATCAACTGGATTTGAGCTAAGGGACTTAACCTGATTGTTTTAAAGCAACACGTAAATCCCCGACCCATCTGCTGCATATATTAGTGCATATATGCCCCAAACCAGAATTGTATATTCGCCACAAAAAAACCTGCCAATAAGCTATTGGTAAGAAAAATCGTCTATCGATTGCATGCCTGGCAGAACCATAAACAAAAGACCGACTGCACTCCATTGTACCAGCTCCGTCCAGAGGTTAAAGGTCAACCGTTCGTTCTCATTGTCCCCGTTCCAGCATCGTGACACAGCATGAATTCATAACTGCAAACAAAGAGATCACCTACAATCACGGGATAGATACTTTCGTTTAAGCCACAAAGTCACTGGGCATAATTCGCAGTAAAAATCTCGAGACCAGCCGTTTCTCAACTCGATTTTTTTGAAGCGGTACACGACTAAGGAGATTAATTGGAAAGGTTCCTCGTTTGTATCTCAACGGATACGAGTAGTATACAATGCGAGATGTAAGTGAGTGTCTTGTATCGTCTATGTACTCAAACATGGGCCTACAAGTAGCACGGTATCATAGAGTGGCTTGTTGAGCCAGGGGAAGAAGTAGACGACGGAAAGGAAATAAAAAAGTGAAAGTAAACCTGAAGTTGCCAATCTACCACCAGCAGCACCAAGTACAATCGCTGCACAGTGGGGATGCAGTAGGAAACCTGTGCATGTGGCAGAAATATAAGAAAAGACAAAAAAAACACGCAACTTACCAGCTGAGCTTGATGAGGAAAGAAAAGATAAAAAACTAATCCGTAAGGTGTGCGCGTGCGTATCTGTCTTTCTCGTTTTAGGTTTATTGTATCCAAAAAAATAAACAAAAAAACCTCAACGATGCGTCGTCGTCTCGAACGTGCTGCTATCCACTGTTTAACTTCCTTGATGGCATTCGCACAAAAACATATACAAACATCCAATTCGGTTGCCGAAGATCGGTTGCTCGTTCCAATTTTGCGCTGTAATATGTGTACACGAATAAGCATAAGATAAACAGATACAAAATGGGGTGATGTTCTACTAGATTCTTAGCTAGATGAGTACAATCAAACAGTAAAAAGCATATGCACTACTGAATACTAATAATGAGGTAGTGAACTCGAAACACGGCTGCAATCGACGATCACGACCACGTTAGCGATGGTGGCAATGAACACACACAACACAAAACGAAAGAGCCAACCACGAACCATTCGATACAGATTCCGAATGCAAATCAAATTTAGGTGACGAGACAGTAATGCAAAGTAAGAACGTAGATAGATAGATAGATACTTAAATGAAATAAAAAAAAAACTGTGAAATCCGCTCTTTAATCGATGATTTTTCGCGAGAATTTAGCTCGTAAACTGGTTCTTCAAATGCCACTAACGGATCATCATAGCTCACTACTTAGATCCGATCCGAAGGGGGCCAATCGCGACTTAAACGATAACTTTCACACACAAGATCCCACCAACGAAATGGAATTTTTCAGCTTTCGCAACACTTCTAATTTCACTTTGATTGTTACGCGTTCGCGTTTTATGTTTTTCTTCTCGGACTCCCGCTCCCGCTCCAGCTTTAATTGCTAAATCTTCAAAGCTTCATTCTGTGAATTTCGTGCAACGCAAAGTCATGTAAAGACGTTTCTATACTTAGATGCGAGTATTTGTTACACGATGATGGTTATGCGTCACGCATTCAATAGAAACGAAAGACAAAAGTTGCAAACTGGCAATCCTACCTCGGAGCTCCAATCGAGTTCGTTGTCTCTGGCCAACTGACTTCAAGTCTTTCGTTTATCGTTTCTGTTTCTGTTCCTTCATTTCTTCGTTTCTTCTGTTCTTCTTGGCATGGAGCGGGGATCGGATCGGATCGGATCGGATCGGATCTTGCCCCCCAGTGCTGGTGGTGGTAATACGTTTGTACTCGTATCGGCGAGGTCGTCTTGTTTTTGGCTTTTGCCTTTAGCCTATTCTTACAATCTACTCTTTCGTTGTCATCTTCCACCCATAACACTTGTTGGTTGTTTTCTTTCTTTTGCCACCAAACCTGGTCCACCAGTCTTGGCTATTGTTTTCATACTTCTTCTCTCCATCGTGGTTCGTTGGAGTATTCGCTTTTGGATTTTCATTCCGTGTATCTATGATTTTTTTCGATATGTAGGCTTTCACTGGAGACCACGAACGGTAGGTGAGCATGTGGCTGGAGTCTAGTTATTCTTTTTTGCTTGTGCAGTTTACCTAGAGTAAACGTTAGGGCGCAGATTACCTATCGGTTACTGTCTAATGCAGAAGTAAGTCAAATATTTGTTGCTGTTGGTGACGGAGCCCGAGTGTCGAGCGTGGCAAATGTTTGCATTCGAATTGGTTTTGGCGAATTTACTTTGGCCATTGGTGACCAGGAAGATGTTGTAAATTTGCTAATTGGAGGCTGTCGGGTGGCTTGTGGGTTAACCGCAATGTCTTGTTTGTGGATAAGTGGCTGGTCTGGCTTATGGGCAATGTCTTGTAGATTTAAGTGTTGTCTAGGTAATGGATTTGAATGGAAACAGTTTCATTTTCCGAGGCTTGTGGTTGTTTCGGAGTTTGTGAGACCCCTCTGATTGCGCCAACTATAGAGGAATAAGTCTCCTTAACATCGCCTACAAAATCTTCTCTGCCGTTTTGTGTGAACGCCTGAAGCCTTTTGTAAATAAGCTGATAGGTCCTTATCAGTGGGGATTCAGGCCAGGGAAGTCCACCATCGACCAAATCTTCACACTACGGCAGATACTGGAGAAAACCAATGAATTTCAAGTCGACACTCACTACCTATTTGTCGACTTCAAAGCCGCATACAATTTAAGAAAACCCGTAACGCCGTTACTTCTCGTATACGTAAAAATAAACAGCACTTTTATGAGAGGCAATTCAGCTCTAACTGTCCCAACACAGAATTCTGGAAAAAAGTTCGGCATATTCAAATTAAATCAAAAAAATTTAACACCAATTAATGTAGATTTGAATACTCTCAACAAGAAATTTGTATCCGCTAGCCAAACCAGTGGCTCCGCTTCAATGACCTTCTTGACTGCACCCAATATTAATCAAAGTAGGAGTCCATTCTCACTCCACTGTATTGATGAAACCCTCGTTGCTAGCACGATTTTGAAAATAAAATCCAACGCAGTAGGTTCGGACAATATAAATCCTAGGTTCATAAAAATGCTTCTTCCTGGTATAATACACCAAATAACACACATTGTGAACACTGTTTTAACTACATCAGTTTTCCCCAAATCGTGGAAAATAGCTAAGATACTACCTCTTCCAAAGGGTCCTGCACACAATTCTGAATATAGACCAATCGCAATTCTGCCTTTTCTGAGTAAGGTCTTCGAAATAATTATAAGCCAGCAAATTAAGTTCCATCTCCATAATAATAATTTAGTCAGTAAATACCAATCAGGCTTTCGCGCTAAACACAGCTGTGTCACGGCTTTATTGAAAGTTATAGAAGATCTTCGTCAAGGCTTAGATACACGTTCTGAGAATTTGGGTTTAATGGTATTTTTGGATTTTTCGAAGGCCTTTGATAGTGTAGATCACAGTATTTTAGTTAAAAAGCTTATGATGCAATTCCTGTTTGATATAAGTCTTTGTCGGCTAATATCGTCGTATCTTACCAGCCGTTCACAATATGTATGTAATAAAGATGAGTGTTCTTCTTGCCTGCCAGTTCCGGCAGGTGTTCCACAAGGTTCGATGCTAGGTCCGCTCTTATTTATGTGTTTCATAAATGATATTTCTAAATGTTTTTCGAATTGTCATCATCACATATACGCAGATGACGTTCAAGTCTATCTCGCCTTCCCTAAGTCAAACATTCTCAGCGCTGCAAACATTATGAACCAACAACTTATAAGGGTAAATGATTGGTCAGTTCAAAACAAACTGAATCTAAACCCCGCAAAAACCAAAGCTCTATTTATAAATTGTGGTAAAACTAAGGTTCCACCACCCGCCATCCAACTAAATCAAATGCCTGTGGAATTTGTGTGCAATTTTAAAAACATTGGTATTTACTTTAATGAAAACTTTAGTTGGAATACACATATTAATAAGACAGTGTCAAAAATATACGGCGTACTTCGTGCTTTAAGTCCCACAGCACATTATCTTCCAACTAGGGTGAAACTTAAATTGGTCAAGTCCTACATCCTACCCATTATTCTGTACGGTTGTGAAATATATTCTTATATGGACTCCGAATCTAAACACAAACTTACTGTCGCGTTTAATAGTTGTGCAAGGTATATTTTTAATATAAAGAGAAACGAACACATCTCTGGTTATGCCAAACAAATAGCCGGCTGTTCATTACCAACCCTACTAAATTTCAGAACAATATTACTTTTGTATAAGATTATAACTCTGAAACAACCAGGATATCTATACGAAAGTATACGTTTCCCTGTAAACGACCGATCTCTGACACTCATTCCACCTAGGTGTAAATACAAAATAACGTCTCGTCAATTTTTCGCTAATGCAATTCAACTATGGAATCGTTTGCCCCTAAGCATAAGGCGAATAAGTACTACGAATACAAATGTATTTATTGAAAAACTTTTTGAATTTTTAATCAATAATTAATGTAAAGCTTTGTCCATCCTTCCTCTCTTCCCCACTATCTATCCTTTATTTCTATCCCTTCCTTCTACTATCTAAAACTTTCTTAAATAGTTAAATTTAATTGTAATTGATTGTAAATTAAGTCAACTCTCTACACCTCTCTTTTGTTTTTTTTGTTTCTAATTATTAGTTTTTATTATTAGTAACTTTACATATTATTATTATTATTATCATTTATTAACAAGTAATTAAAATTACAAGGTAATATGAGATTAAAGAGCCTAGCTGCGGAGACTATTGGCTCTGATTAGCAACAATTAAAGATTTAAACTTAGATGAGAGACAAATTTGTTGACGTTTTCGATATTTAAAGGATTTGGGTTTTTCAGTACATCATATATTGATACATTTTGAAAAATAGATTTTACGATGGGTTTAGATAATTTGCAATGTTCTAATAAATGAGTGATATCAAGGGCTACGTTGCAAGTAGTGCAGATTGGAGGGTTGTTTTTTGATAGTAGGTGCTGGTGTGTAACTGCAGTATGGCCAAGTCTTAGTCGGATGAAGTTAGAAATTTTCATTTTTGATACATTTGTAGGATATTGTGGGTGGGATTTATCGACGTTAACTTTTTTATAATGATGGTGGTATAGGCTCCAGTCAATTTGTTGTTTGATTATTAACCTTTTATGTATGTTTTTCTTAAGGTCCTGTTTGGTGAATATATTAAATTTATATACTGGTGCTTCCCTTGCGCGGTTCGCAGCAATGTCAGCTGCCTCATTTCCACGGATATTAACATGGCCAGGAGTCCACATCAATTTTATTTTGTTTGGCATCATCATAATTTTATTTCTTATTTCAGATATTAGGTGGGAATTGTTGTTTGGATTGCTAATTGCTTTCAAGACTGATATACTGTCGGAGCATATAACAAATTTACCTCTGCAATTCGTTGTTGTCTTGGTCGCTTGTAGGATGGCAAAGGCTTCTGCCGTAAATATTGTGGAGAATTCGGGGAGGGTACCAATGCTCAATATATATCCATCTTCAAGTGTGACAGCAAACGTGGTATTATGTTGCGATTTTGATCCATCAGTGAAAATAAATGTCCATCCTTTATTTTTGAGTTCAGATGAGATACTTGAGAATAATGAGCAGTATAATACGTTGCTGGTGTTTGTTTTCGCATATTGTGCTAGGGTCATTATGAAGGACTCAGATTTTATGTGCCATGGGGGGAAAGATGCGGTAGTGCTGCGTGTCCTTTTAATTGGAAGATCCATTTGCTGAGTGTTATTGAGGACGATGCTTATTGCCGACGGGATCCGTTTTTTACGTTTGTGTCCTACGGATTGGTGAATGTCATTATCGACAATCGAGTTTTTGGAGAAGACTAGCTTAGCAGCTAGTTTTGATGTTATCTCCTCGATTCGTTGCTCCAAAGTCGGGAGTCCTGCTTCGGCGAGGATATTTTTGATTGGTGTTGTAGGAAAAGCATTAACGCTTCATCTTGCCGCTTGGTGGTAGGTTGGCTTTAATATTTTAAGAACTGATTTCGGGCAATTGCCATAAATATAAAGTCCATAATCAATTTTACTTAGAACTAACAGCTTGGTTATAGAAGAAATGGTGTTAATATGTACATGACTTTTCTTACTACTTAAGTACTTAATAATATCGACTCTCGCAGCTAGGGTTTTCTTCAGATCTAAGCAATGCTGTTTCCATACATAACGATTATTAAAAGTTAGTCCTAGGATGCTTAAATTTTTGACATTTTCAATTTGTACGTTATAAATACTTAAATTAAGTTCTGGACACTGAAGTTTACGACAAACATGTAGTAGCTTACATTTATTTAATGAAAGTTTGGCGCCAGAGGCATTTGACCATTCTAGAATATCATTTATAGCATTACTTAGGAGATGTTTACATTCATTTAAATCGTTTATTTTACTTAAAATATAGATATCATCTGCGTAAAAACAACTATCTAGACGTTTATATTTGCTTAGGACGGTGGAAATGTCGTCGAAGGCGATTATAAACAAAACTACCGACAATGGTGATCCTTGGGGTATCCCATTGTGTAATGGATAGGCGTTGGAAAAAATATTATTGGATTTGGTAAAGAATTTTCTGTTCGTTAGAAATGATTTAACATAACCGAATATTTTCTTTCCAATACCCCACATTTTTAGTTTATTTAGGACAACATGTATCCCGATTCTGTCGAATGCTTTTTCGAAGTCCAACGTTAGTGCAGAGACATGATTTTTCAAGGATAGTGCTTTTGAGATATAGTAATCTATATGAAGGTGGGCATCAACACATCCTTTGTTGGCTTTAAAAGCTACTTGATTCGAGGAGATCAGTTTTCTTGTTTCGAGAAACCAGAGAAGACGTTTCGCAACCATTTTCTCCAGAATCTTAGCTGAGCAGGAGATGAGAGATATTGGACGAAAACCTTCAATGGAACTTTTGTCCTTAGTTGGCTTAGGGATGGGAAGTAATATTGCGGTTTTCCAACTTTGTGGAATGACCCCGGTATTGAATATAATATTGTATAGTCTTATAAGTCTTTCTTTTACATCTAACGGCAAATTTTTGAGCATTGGGTAACAGATTCTATCCCTTCCAGGAGTTTTACCTTTGGCTTTGCTTAAGCATGCTTCAAATTCAATAATCGAAATGGGTTCTTCAATTCGCCGAGCAATAGGGTTGATTTTGGGTTGGTAGGTGGGATAGTTGAGAGCCTCATTTTTTTTTTTTGCTCTGAAGGTAGTGTGAAAGTGTCGGTCGTTTGAAAATTCTGACCAATTTTGGGCAAAAAATTCGCAGATTCGTACTGGATCTATAATAACTTCAGTCAGGGATTTGATGTTTAGTATGGTAAGAGGGTTAGAGTTACCTGTAAACTTACGAATATTTTGCCATATTTTGGTCGAAGAAGAATTGGGGTTTATGCTTGCAGTAAGCTCTGTAAAACTCTTAGCTTTACTGTCTTTAAGGAGTCGTCTGAATTTTGCATTGGACTTTTTATAAGTTATCAAGTTTGTTTGAGTGGGAGTTTTTTGGAATTCTTTCAGTGCCTTCAATTTTATTTTGCGGAGTTCTGAGAGTTCTTGGTTCCACCATGGGACAGTACGTTTCAATGGTTTTGTTGGAACTGTTTGAGGGATTGACGAATTAGCTGCAGTTCTGATAGCTTTAAGAATTAATGCAGCTTCTTTGTTGATGTTTGGTGTAAATTGTTTATACGCTAAGTACTCGGAGGCTACTCTCCTAAAAACTAACCAATTAGCTTTATCTGTTTTGAATTTCGTGCTCGGAGGAGTATTTCTATGGGTCTGACCTAGTTTCACAGAGGTAATAATGGGGAAATGATCGCTGTTGTGAAGATCATCCAAAGTTTTCCAGGTGATTTTTGGAAATAGATCAGATGAACAACAGGTAATGTCAACATGGGTCAGAGTGCCATGTGTTGAAAGGAGGGTTGGAGAGTCATCGTTTAAAAGCAGGAAATTAGCGTTAAGTAGGAAGTCTTCCCAAATTTTTCCTCTCTTGTTTGAAATAGGGGATCCCCAAAGCGTACTCCACGCATTGACGTCACCTCCAAGAATCAGGGGAGATTTAGTTTGACTGACGATGTTGTCAAGATCGTTTTTACAAAAAGTTTGGTCCGGGTGGATGTATAGGTCGATATAGGTTATTTTTTGTTTAAATTGCATTTCTAGGGCCAGTGCTAGAATACTAGTGTTAAGTGGTCGGATATTATGTGGGATATTTTTCTTTATCAATAAACCTATTCCTTGCTTAGATGTCGTGTTATTGGGGAGATTTGTGAAATAACCGACGTAGCCTTTCGGAATAATTGGAGTAGAACTATATGGACAATGTGTTTCTTGAAGTGATATAATGCTTGGCATTTGCTCTTTAATTAAAATATTTAGCTCATCAAAGTTATTCAAATAACCTTTCATATTCCATTGAAGAATATTGAGAGCTGTATTTCTTATCGTACTCTGGGTACACAAGCTTCTTCTGTGTGGAACAGGAAGAGTGTGTTTAGGCGTGGTTATGTTTATTATTTGGGAGAATTGTGTTTGTTGTAAATACATAGGGTTTGCTAAATTTCTGTTGATTAGGTTATGACTCCGCGATCCAGAAGTTGAATCATCCAAGCTCCCGGTGGAGCTTGAATGATTCAACCTCTGAGCCGCAGAGTCGGTATTTTGGTTATAAGGTGTGTTATTACATGACGACATTGTTGTTTATTTTTGGAGATTCATTTAGATTTTCATCTTTGCTAAGGAGAGTTGTTTGATGTGATATGGCAGGTTGGTGAGAGTTTGAGGAGTTTTTTTTTTGGTATAGAGGTTAGAGTTGGATAGTAAAGGAGTGTTTTGTTGAATAGAGAATGAGTGTATATGTGGGGATTGAGTTGGAGTTTGAGAGATTTTGTAGGTGGATGTAGAGGTTTGAGCTTTTGTTGGAGAGTTTTCAGGGAGAGAGTGGGATTCGTTGGAGTTGACAGATTTTGTTTGTTTTGAACTGGGATAGGTTAGAGGTAATTTTTCGTTATTTTCTATGTGTTTGTGTTTTATAGGGTTATCAGGTGTCGGCTCGGGAGAGATCGTCGTGGTTTGGGATATTTCTGGTATGTCTTTATGAGTGGGTTTATTTTGTTTGAGCTTTTCAGCGAATGTTTCGGATGACGGTGGAATTTGAGAGGGGTTACGATCCCTGTAAATGCGTTTGGCTTCTCCCATGGTACATTTGTTTGTGGTCTTAATGGTTAGAATTTCTTTGGCCTGCTTGTAGCTTGGGCAGATTTTTGATGATGAAGGGTGAGAGAGGGAACAGTTAGCGCACATAATTCGCGAGCATTTTTCAGGGGTGTGTGGGGGAAGACTGCATGAGTCACATTTTGGATTACTGTTACAACGTTTTGTTGTGTGTCCAAGTAGTTGACAATTTTTACAGCGCATGGGATTTGGGATATACTCTGTAACTTGTGCATTGTATATACCAATTTCGATAGTTTTGGGGGGGTTGAAGAGATCAAAGGTAAACAATATTAAACCAGATGGTTTTTGCTTACCTTTGTCATCGGTTTTCAAAAATTTGTATACCTCTGTGACGCCTTGGTTTTTCATCTCGTTTACGATTTCGGTTTCGCTTACGTTAATAAGGCATGGAGCGTATGCAATTCCTTTAGATGAATTGAGGCGGTCATGAAGTCTTACTTCTACTGGACAGATATTAGCTAGGTTGTTAATTTTAATGAGCTTATCCGCAATTCTTTGCGATTTTGCCATAATAAGTAAAGTACCGTCACGAAGTAAAGAAATTTTTTCGTATTCTGTGGTAATATTATCCATTGCCTTTTTGAGAAGAAAAGGGCTTAGAGATGATACAGGCTTGTCATTATTTTTGGAAGCAATTACCACGAATCTTGGGTTTTTATTATTTGATATAAGCGGTAGGTCGGGATACGTATGAAGGGGTACCTGGTGGGTTCTTTGTTTTTTGGATGGAAGGGAAACAAAATCAGGATCTGGGTCGAGTTGTCTGAAACGACACCCGTCCGATCTGTTTGGCCCGAGGGCCATTTTTGCACTTAAACCAAACACTAGCAAGGAAGAATATGCAAAACACTACACTGGGAGAAACTAAGTATTGTTTCGAAGTGAGTGGTATAACGGGAGATACCGGTTTGCGCATTTGCGACAAAAAAGAAAGGCACACGACAGGAGAAGAACGATGCGATCGGTTCGAAAGCTAGTCGGTGACTGTAACTTTACATAACTTAATAACACGAGTTTGAAGCTTGTTCCAATTTAAAAGATGTATGTTTCTTATGTGAACAAGAATTGTAAATAAACAAATAAATAAATAAATACGACAGCGTAATTAGAGACGAGCTATACAACGCTATGTCTACCTTTGACATACCTGCTAAACTCATCAGACTATGCAGGATGACTTTGGAGAATGCTCGCTGCTCCATCCGAATCGGTGAACACCTTACCGATAGTTTTGATGTCAAAAAAGAATTAAGGCAGGACGATGCGCTGTCGTGTGATTCCATCAACATCATATTGGAAATGATTGTGCAAAAATCCCTGGCCAATATAAGAGGCACAATCCATTTCAAATCCTCGCAACTCCTTGCATACGCCGACGATATTGACATAATAGGTAGATCACAGCGACATGTCAATGAGGCGTTGGCGAGTATTGAGTTCGAGGCGGCGAAAGTTGGTCTGGCGGTAAACGAGGGAAAAACTAAATATATGCTGTCATCAAAAAAGGACGCTCAACACCGACGTCTCGGCCAGAACGTTTGTATAGGCAGATATAAGTTCGAGGTAGTTAAGGACTCCGTCTACTTTGGCTCCGCAGTGACCTGGAACAACGACATCAGTTCCGAAATCGAACGCAGAATCACTCTTGCCAATCGCTGTTTCTTTGGGCTCAGGAGGCAACTGAGTAATAGAGCCCTCCCCCGAACGACAAAGTTGACTCTATATAAGACCCTTATCATCCCGGTCCTGTTGTATGGCGCAGAAGCATGGACACTATCAAAAGCGGATGAGGAGGCCCTTGGTCGGTTCGGGAGAAAGATTTTGCGCGTGATTTTTGGACCTATAGACGCAGACGGGGGATGGAGGAGAAGATTCAACCACGAACTTTACGGGCCGAACAGCGACATGAGCCTAGTCAGGCGTCTACGAAATCAACGCCTAAAAGGCTGGGTCATGTAGAGCGAATGGACACCACAGCTCCAGCCCGGAAAGTCCTTGAATCCAACCCCGAGGGACGAAGAAGCAGAGGACGGCTGCCCTTAAGATGGCGCACACAGGTAGAAGGGGACCTCAGCCAACTGGGTGTGCGACAATGGAAAAGGCTAGCGAAAGATCGTGCTAGATGGAGGGGCATGATGGTTGAGACCCAGGTTCACCCCGAACTGTAGCGCCCACTAAGAAGAAGAAGAAGTTTCATTTTCTTTGGTTTAGTGATTACAACGGACTGCAGAGCATCTGTATTGTGCTGTCGTAGCTTTTGTTTTTATTAGTTAAAGGAGCAGAATATCAAAGGGTAGATGTGACAATATGAACAACAGACTTACATAAGTCTCGATCTACCAATGTTCACTCTTAATTTCCTGTAGTAGCTCTTAGAATATAAATACCTACACTTAAGATAAGATCAAAACCAAGACACTATGAGACTGTTGTCGATCATACATACAGTAAAGCCTGCGAGTTAAAACCGCGATAGTTAGACATCTCAGCACATAGTACGCCTTTGTCGTATAGTGAAGCGAGACTGAGCGAAAGACCAATCATAATTAAACTACAACGCCTTCAATCAACGCCTTATGGACCAAATTCGGGGAAAAACCACTCAGTAAAGAACAGAACGTCTAAAGCTGCCAATAACTTTCAGTCATCAGCGACGAGTCGGCCCCTTCTAATTTTTCGTTGAAACAAGTGCCGGTGGTAAACGACTAGCAAAGGCCTCGCAGAGGAAGCGTATCCGACATGCGCTGGCCCGTCAAATAGCGAGAAGAAGCCATTGCAGCAGAGCATCTAGCAGCTCTCTTAGTAAGTCCTATTTTCATCTCCTCGTGGTGCCCCATCCACAAAAAAAGCGATCCTACCTCTTGCAAGAACTATAGAGGTATATCCCTGCTCAATGTCGCATACAAGATCCTGTCCAGCGTATTGTGTGAACGTCTAAAACCATTTTGCACCGCACTAATCGGCAGCTACCAGTGCGGCTTCTGGCCCGGCAAATCAACTATAGACCAAATTTTCACACCTCGACAATTCCTGGAAAAGACAAACGAGTTTCGAATCGATACACACCATCTTTTCATCGATTTCAAAGCCGCATACGACAGCATCCATAGTGAAGAACTGTTTGGGGCGATGGCCGAATTCGGGATTCCGGTAAAACTGATCCAGTTGTGTCGCGCCACCCTAAAAAAACACGCGATGCATCGTGCAACTCGGTTCTAGGACCTCGGAACCATTCGAAACATGCACCGGATTTCGGCAAGGAGATGCGTTGTCATGTGACTTCTTCAACCTGGTGCTGGAGTAGATAGTGCGATGGGCAGGCGTCAACAGGGAAGGCACTATCTTTTACAAGTCCATCCAGCTGCTAGGATACGCGGATGATATCGACATCATCGCGTGTTCTCGCCGTGGCATTGTGGAAGCATTCACGGCGATTGAAGAACAGGCTTAAGGTCAATGAGGACAAGACGAAGTACGTGCTGTCAAGCAAAAACCAATCCGTCGCTCGCCACCTGGGACAAAATATAACAATTGACAGCTACAATTCCGAGGTAGTTAAGGAGTTTGTCCACCTCGGGGCAAACGTATATTCCACAAATCACACCACAGTGGAGATCCGGCATAGAATCGCCCTTGGCAACCGTTGCTACTTCGGCTTGTCCAAAGAACTGGGGTCAAAACTCCTCACTCGAAAGACCAAAGTCATGCTTTACAAAACGCTCATTCTGCCAGTCTTGCTGTACGGAGCCGAAAGCTGGACGATAAGCAGGACAGCGGAGCTGATTTTGGGTTCTTTCGAATGAAAAATTCTGCGCCGGATATTTGGTCCTGTCTGTGAGGAAGGTGAATGGAGAAGAGGACACAACCGCGAACTCTACGAGCTGTACCAAGATGTGGATGTAGTCCGGAAGGCAAGGATCCGTCGACTACACTGGCTCGGCCACATCGGCCGCATGGACATAAACGCTCCAGCTAAGAGGGTCTTCGACTCCGAGCCTCCTGGTTCGAGAAGAAGAGGAAGACCGAACCTCCGGTATAAAGACCAAGTAATCGCGGATGTAAGATATCTTGGTCCTGACAACTGGAAGCAGCGTGCCCGGGACCGTCAAGGATGGAAGGCAGCTATAGCTCAGGCTCATATCCTCCATGGATCGCTGGCCTGATAAGTAAGTAAGTAAGTAAGTCGTGGTACCACCTGGGAATTTCTATATGAAATCGTGAACGGAAAAGGGCAATTGGCGAGTTTCCCGCGCTACAAAACAGTAAAAGTGTCGGTTAAGCTATGGCCCGGAAAGCCATAACTGGAAAAAACCAAAGCCTCGTATTGGAAAAACCGAGGGATTATTTGACGACGACCCAGGAAACAGAAACAGAAGAAAAGGGAAAAGGAATAATGACGTTCGGCTTTGTAAGTAGAATGCTAGGTCCCTCAACAGACCACGTGCAGCCGAAAAACTTGCGGAGGCCCTAGTCTGTTATAAGGCAGATATTACCGCAATCCAGGAAGTGCGATGGCATGGATCGGGCAAAAAGCGAATGAGAATCTGTGA
This sequence comes from Eumerus sabulonum, assembly GCA_951905685.1. Taxonomy (NCBI): domain Eukaryota; kingdom Metazoa; phylum Arthropoda; class Insecta; order Diptera; family Syrphidae; genus Eumerus; species Eumerus sabulonum. The sequence continues at coordinate 19,035,394 of OX645060.1, forward strand.
CATCTATTACGGCGATTGCTACAAGGAGAGAAGCGACCGCTTACTAGGCTGATAGACTTTACAACGGGACGAAATCTTCTAGTTGCTAGCACACGTTTTCCACATCTTAACATCCACAAAGAGACTTGGCGATCTCCGGATCAATCAACTGTCAACCAGATTGACCACATTGCGATTGATGGCAAGTACGCAAGTACCGATGGTTCCGATTCAGAGCAGCCAACATCGACTCGGACCACTATCTTGTGATAGCCAGGTTAGGACTTCGAATATGCCTAGGCCAGAAAAATTGAGTAAGATCAACGGTATACAATCGCAAGAGACCGCCAGAGCCTATGACAATCGTGTCTCTCTCAAGCTCTCGGAAAACCCTGCAACACCTGCACAGACCATACAACACCATTGAACCCGTTGTCAACAACCCTTAGAGAGTGCTGCTTCTGAGGTACTGGGATTCAAAACGCCACCAACAAGAAACTCGTGGCTTGGCGACGAGTATAGGAAGGCACACGCAGCCAAGGAACAAGCCTATGAAGCGGCGCTGCACAGAAGAATCAGAGCTGCTAGTGAGCATTATGAGCAGAAAAGGAGGGAGAAACATAAGCTTCTCAAAACAAAAGGAGAGAGCATGAGAAGCTCGCCATCGAAGAGATGGAGAGATGCGATGGCAGGAATGACGTTAGGAGGTTTAGTCCACGAATAAAACAATCATGCTAGGGATATAAAGCCAGAACGGACGAAAATGGAAACCTAGCAGTGGATTCACAGTCGGTACTATGAATCTGGAAAGACTACTTCCGCAGACTGTGTAACGGTGATGACGAAACAGATTCCGATCTCAGGCAGAATGACTCAATCATAACGGGCGATGATAGGAGACAATTCCGTCCCCCTGACCTGGACGAAGTTAGGAATGCTTTTTCTAAGCTTAAGTCCAACAAAGCTGCTGGAGCCGATGGACTGCATTCCGAACTCTTTAAGATTCCATTCATCGGTTATGTTTTCCTCTGACCATATCTTACAGATGGGCTGGTGCATGCCCCTAACCGGGTTATCTCAAGCTGATTTGAAGAGATCAGCAGACAGTCCGTCTGGACCAGCAGCTTTATTCGACTTGAGTTGCGACATGGAGATCTTAAGTTCGTCGAGTCTGGGGGGTGGAATTCTCTGCGATCTTTGTCGTCAAGAAATGGAACATTCTGTCTGATAGCGGTATATTTTTTTTTTATAGTTACACCCGCACTCAAGGCTAAGGCCTTATAACGTCGAACGTTGTGCGAGCGCAGGTAACAGGGAAAGGGAGAGTTTCGTGCATGTTCAAGAGTTATATACTCTTATGGTGTCTTAGTTTTTGACACACAACCTGAACGGGAGTGCAGTGGTTTGGGTCTTAGATATTCGTTCAATTCTCTTAGGGGTGGTTTGTCCTAGATAGGACGAGAGCCGACCGAATTTCGCGTTGGTTATAATTGTCAGCAATTGTTTCATGCACTTTTGATGTTATATTGCATACGCAGAGGATGAATTTGAATTGACCATATACTGTGAGTGTTATGCCTGCAGTAGTACGTTCGATCACTTCCCATTCACAACTGTGTTGCATAGTTTTTTCCGTATAGGAAAAAACTTGGCTACAAAACGACTTTGAACTATAGACCTTTCGCTCGACTAACATCGCCATTATACAGTCTGCAGAAGTGGTTTTTCCATATTCTCAGCATTGACTGCGATTCTACTACTAGGTATCCGTTCTCGTCCCTGCAGGCTTCCGTTCTGGCTTTATAACCTTGGCATGTTAGACTTATCTATTGATAAAATCTTCGAAAGTCATGTTTGCAGTAACACCTCTCCATGTCCTCAATCGCGCGCTTCTCGTAGTCTTCCTTCCTTCTTTCTCCTTTCAACTGGTAGAGCTTACAAGCTGCTCTTGTTCTTCTATGAGGTGAGGCTTTATATGCGTCCTGCTTTGCTGTGTGAATCCCCGTGCACTCGTCATGGAACCGGATGTTTTTTCGTGGTGAAGCCTTGAAGCCAAAAACTTCAGATGCCGTGCTTTACACTGCTTGTTTGCAAAGGTCCCACTGTTGTTCTTTTGACTGCGCGGACGGTTGCGGTGTGTGAGAGATCTGAATGGAGACGCGACAGTAGCTTTCCAACATCATACTCTGCTGCGTTCGTGATATCCGTAGGTGCATCTTGGCTACTATAAGATAGTGTTCCGAATCGATGTTAGCTCCTCGGAAAGTTCGAACATCAAAAATTGTGGAGGAGAGTCGATCGAGAACAGTGATTGATTGATCTGAAGACCACCAGGTGCCTTTATGTATGTCCGAGGTGCGGTAAGCACGTAGTGGTTAGAAGGAGATTTCGCCCCGTAGCGATATCAATCTACCTATGATCGTTATCGGATATGGGGTCGTTTAGGCTGAGCTTTCCGATGACTCGTTCAAAGATGCTTTCCTTAATGTCATAGAAGATCGTAGAACTCATCTTTGATGGAGTCATCCTTGTCCTCCGGGAAGGGGGTGGAGGCTGATCAGGCTGATGTTAGAAAATATAGCCTTGATACGGATCGTTACGAGGCGTTCGCTCACATGCCGAAAGCTTATGACTTTTTGCCATAGTCCACCTCAAACAACAAATCCCCATCCGATTAATCGTTGCTCTCTCTCCCTATAGCAGTCGGCGTCGTAGATGTCGCAGTTTTTCATTCGCTTTTCACGTGGTCCATTCCATCGAATTTCTTGGATAGCGGTTTTGTCCGCTCTATAGCGGTCTAGGGTATTTGGAAGTTGTTTGGCTATCGGTGATCTTTTCAGGGACTTTACATTTCACGTGCAGAGCCAATGATCATTGCCCTTTTTTCGTTTTTTGGAAGGGTCGTCAACATAAATCCGGTCTGTTATATCACAGGCTTGTGGTTGTTTCGGAGTTTGTGTTTTTTTTTACGGTTACGGCTTACTAGGCCGTAGCCCAACTGACTAATCCTGTTTTTTTGGCGCAGGGGACTCGCCATTCGCCCCTCCCCGTCTGCAATTTCCATAGGAAATCTCCAGATGGCACCACGAGGAGGTAGGGATGGGACTTACTAACAGTGCCGCAAGTTGTTCGACTGCGGTGGCTCTTCTCGCTTTTTAGCAGACCAGCATCCGTCGGGTAGATGCTACCCCTACGAGGCCTTTGTTAGTCCTTTGCCATCCACCTCACTCCACTTACTTGACAGAATACAAAATGGTGCCATAAAACTCTTAGGAGATTCCAGCATCACAAACTCATTACACTCGCTGGGTCATCGTTGGAATGTCTCCTGTCTTTCATTGTTTTATCGTTATTTTCACCATAAATGCCCTGATGAAACAGCCAGTTGCATTCCGCCCCTTCAAAACTTCTCGCGCGATACACGTCTCTCCCGGAATGCTCATGAGTTCACTCTGAAGCCCGTTTTCGGTGGTACTGTCAAGTATAGAGATTCTTTCTTCAACCGAACCACACGAATGTGGAACGCGCTACCTCGTTCGGTCTTCCCCGCTCAATTCAATATGCAGACATTTAAGACCAATGTCAATAGGCACCTACTCTCGCCCTCCCTGTTACCTTCTGCTCGCACAACGTTTAACGTTATAAGGCCTTATCCTTGAGTGCGCATGTGTCCATAAAACAAAAAACCAATCTTCTAAAAGCTCTTTATTGAAAGTACCAAAAAATGTCATTCGGTTCAATATCCTCGTTCCAGTCACAGAGTCCATCATATTCCTTGTTCACCTCCTTGCACAACGACGCCGGTGGGCCAGCCTTGTACATTGGCAAATTGTCGATATTGGTCGACGGATAGTTACACGTAAAGATGACTTTTATTAGCGGTTTTCTGTACGGTCGTTGAATAATCGAATAAAGTAATCCACATCCAACCAGGTCGTTCCGGTCACACATTAGCACCGTAAAGTGTCCCGTCTGGGGTCTATCAGAAAAAATGTTTGGATCAGTAGCAAGGGAAGATAACACAATTCTACTCAGTTATTCGGAAGCTATTCATGATGTCCATGTTGGCGTCCTTGTGCTCCATGAACCACATTTCGATAGCTTCGCTAATAAAGTCCACCGTCGTGTAGTTTGTAAAGGTTGTGGTGGCAAAGTAGATGTTCTGGCCGCAATAGGGGTACTCAAGTGTGCTGCGACACTCATCGTGCTCGAATCGACATGTCTTAGCGTTCAATTCGGCAAAGGTCGTGAGTTTTTGACCCCATCTCTGAAGTAAGGTAAATATAAGGAGAGCTTGGTAGAAGCAAGTTGGAATATCCTAACCATTGTCGGCATTCTGGCGGCCGGCGAAAAACCTGGCACTAGTCCCAAGGCAAACACATTTCTGACTTCATTGTGCAGATCCAAGATTAGCTGCTGGTGCTGGGTGATGTCTTCTAGCCAATATATCCCCTCACAAGCAGGTCCATATGACTACAAACGAGAAAGAGAGGTTGAGATATTAACCAAATTTCGTTTCGAGAAATTATACGCCGTCGTTTCCACAAGCGATATGCTTGCCTTGGTTAGGGCACAATTCAGGATCACACAAGTCTTGCATATTTAGTCCGACACAGAATACAATGGGATACGACAAAAGTGCTAAAAGGTACACAAGAACCATGACGAGGATGTTTGAAAATCTCTGAAGAACTGAGCTGTAATGGAGCCGTGTTTTGAACGCCGTCCGTAGGTCGTGACTAGACGATTCAGCTATAAAGCTCTTTGTCACGAATTTCATTTAGATAAAATTACTTTAAAATGTGCTGACGGTTGTATAACAGTAACATGATGACACAACCCTTCGAGCATTACCTATCACCAAGTCGAGGTACCCTTTTGTTTACTGTTTTCAACTATCACCTAAAAAACGGTAAATCGTAGATGCGTAGTGCCTCAACTGTATAGCGAGTAGGACATGTCTGCAGGAGTTGGAAGCTAACAAGTCTGAGACAGTCTTAAGGAAAAAGTTTTAAGCCCTCTCATGCCAGAAGAACAGTCGACTCAACAACAGTTTTTAGGACTTTGAGCGTATAATGCTTTAGCTGTGGAACAAAATTGTTCAATAAGACAACAATGCAAGGGAAGCCTTAGAATAGCATCTTCTACAGAATACCACGTCTTAAAACGAATTCGGGCTAGTGAGGCTAGGTTACGATGAGAAGGTTTCCGAGACGAGTTTAGTAGAACCACCATAAGAAAATTACATTGAAAACTTGCAGTTAGAGATACTGTTCCCCAAAGCTCTCATAAGACCCGAAGGTAACATCATTAAAACGTTAAACGCTACTGCGGTAACAAAGCCGTAAGGCGCACCTTCTCTTGGTACATGTAGTTGGACCAGTAATCCACAGAAATGAAGTTAATGACCGAGGTCAATGACCTTGCAACGTGACCTCAAATCAGCTATATCAGGAATAGTGGCTGCATTGCCGCTCAGCTATTTAGGAAGTAGCCGAAACCACATTAGGAAACCTACTACCCCCGACAAGAAACCCGTAGTATGATGGCGAGTGTGAGCAGAAAAAGGCAGCAACTGACGAGGCGTTACAAAAGACGCTGCAGAGGAAAACCAGGGCAGCCCAAGAAGAGTACCGAGCCAGATGAAGGGAGGAGAAAAAATTACTGCGACAAAAGAAAAGAATCTTCGCAGCCTCCCGGCTCAAGGATATCGAATCTAGGGATAAGCATAAAACACGAGCTTTTTACAAGAAAGCCACAGGCCTTGCAGGAGGCTTCAAAAAGGGCACCCAGGCTCTTCGAAACTGCGAGGGTAATCTTGTCACCGACCCGCAGGGAATAGCAGCATTTCCAGCAGTTGCTTAACGAGCATGACCAAGAGAGAGTGGTAGGAACCGAGAAAATCCCAACTCCAGTCGCTGAAGTAGTCCTCCCACCCAGCATCGAAGAAGTCGGCACAGCTATTCAGAAGCTGAAGAATAACAAGGCCGCAGGCTCATATGGCTTGTCATCAGAGCTCTTCAAGGCTGGCGGCGATGTTCTGGGAAGATGAAAGCATGCCCGACGACTGGAATACCAGCTCTATTTGCCCCATCCACAAAAAAGGCGATCCAACCTCTTGCAAGAACTATAGAGGTATATCCCTGCTCAATGTCGCGTACAAGATCCTGTCCAGCGTATTGTGTGAACGTCTAAAGCCATTTTCCACCGTACTAATCGGCAGCTACCAGTGCGGCTGCCGGCCCGGCAAATCGACTATAGACCAAATTTTCACACTTCGACAAATCCTGGTAAAGACCAACGAGTTTCGAATCGATACACATCATCTCTTCATCGATTTCAAAGCCGCAGATGACAGCATTCATCGTGAAGGACTGCTTGGTGCGATGGCCGAATTCGGGATCCCGGGAAATCTGATCCAGTTGTGTCGCGTCACGCTAAAAAATACGCGATGCACCATGCAACTAGGTCCTAAGACTTCGGAACCGTTTGAAGCATGCACCGAATTTCGGCAAGGAGATGCGCTGTCATGTGACTTCTTCAACCTGCTTGAGCAGATAGTGCGACGGGCAGGCGTCAAAAGGGAAGGCACTATCTTCTATAAGTCCATCCAGCTACTAGGATACGCTGATGATATCGACATCATCGCGTGTTCTCGCCGTGGCTTTGTGGAAGCATTCACGGCGATTGAAGAACAGGCGAAACGAGTTGTTCATAAGGTCAATAAGGACAAGACAAAGTACAGGCTGTCAAGCAAAAACCAATCCGTCGCTCACCACCTGGGACAAAATATAACAATTGACAGCTACAATTTCGAGGTAGTTAAGGAGTTTGTCTACCTCGGGGCAAACGTAAATTCCACAAATGACACCACAGTGGAAATCCGGCGTAGAATCACCCTTGGCAACCGCTGCTACTTCGGCTTGTCCCAACAACTGGGGTCAAAACTCCTCACTCGAAAGACCAAAGTCATGCTTTACTAAACGCTCATACTGCCAGTCTTGCTGTACGGAGCCGAAAGCTGGACGATAAGCAGGACAGCGGAGCTGATTTTGGGTTCTTTCGAAGGAAAAATTCTGCGCCGGATAATTGGTCCTGTCTGTGAGGAGGGTGAATGGAGAAGATGACACAACCGCGTACTCTACGAGCTGTACCAAGATGTGGATGTAGTCCGGAAGGCAAGGATCCGTCGACTACACTGGCTCAGCCCCATCGAGCGCATGGACATCAACGCTCCAGCTAAGAGGGTCTTCGACTCCGAGCCTCCTGTTTCGAGAAGAAGAGGAAGACCGAACCTCCGGTATAAAGACCAAGTAATCGCGGATGTAAGACATCTTGGTCTTGAAAACTGGAAGCAGCGTGCCCGGGACAGTCAAGGATGGAAGGCAGCTATAGCTCAGGCTCAGATCCTCCGTGGATCGCTGGCCTGATAAGTAAGTAAGTAAGTAAGTCTCCTGAACACTGCTTACAAGTTCCCCTCTGCCGTACTGTGTAAGCGCCTGAAACCATTCGTGGACATTCTGGTAGATTCCTACCAGTGCGGTTCCAGGCCAGGAAAATCCACGATAGACCAAATATTTACACTTCGGCAGATCTTGGAGAAGACCCATGAATTCCAGGTCGACACGCAAAATCTTTTTGTCGACTTTAAAGCCGCATATTACAGTGTTTATAGAGACGAGCTATAAAGAGCCATGTCATCTTTTAGCATTCCTGCCAAACTAGTCAGACTGTGCAGAAAGACTATGGAGAACTCTCGCTGCTTCATTAAGGCCGGAGATGAACTAACCGACCCCTTCGATATTAAAAAAGGTGTTAGACAGGGTGACGCACTGTCATGTGATTTCTTTAACATCGGTCTTGAAAAGATCGTGCGGGACTCTGCGGCCAATACAAGAGGTGCGACCTACTTCAAGTCTACACAATTGCTTGCTGCGCAGGTGACATTGACGTTATTAGACGGACAAAGCGAGACGTCAATGAGGCGTTCGCAAATATTGCAGCAGTAGCGGCTAAAGCGGGTCTAAGGGTAAATGGGGACAAGACCAAATATATGCTGTCATCCAAGAAAGACGCAGAACACCGACGTCTTGGTGAGAACGTCACCTTCGGCAGCTATGTTTTTGAAGTAGTCAAAGACTTCGTCTACCTTGGCTGGATAGTGACAAGCAGCAACGACACGAAACCAAATCATACCGGTCCTCTTCTATGGCGCTGAGGCTTGACGTTATCAAAGGCGGATGAAGAGGCTCTGGGGCATTTCGAGAGGAAAATTCTGCGTGCAATCTTTAGTCCCATTTGTGTAAACGGAGAGTGGAGGAGAAGATTCAACCAAGAACTGTACAGGCTGTACAGCGACATAGGCCTAGTTAGACCTCTTCGGATCCAACGTCCCAAATGGTTGGGCCATGTAGAGCGAATGGATATCACCGCTCCGGTCCGAAGAGTCTTCGACTCCAGCCCCGAGGGACGACGCAGCAGAGGACGACCGCATTTAAGGTGGCGCGCACAGGTGGAAAGGGACCTCAACCAACTGGGCGTGCGGCACTGGAAGAGACTGGCCAAAGATCGTGCCGGCTGGAGAGGCTTGTTGGTTGAGGCCCTGGTTTACCCCGAACTGTAGCGCCATCTAAGTAGGTAAGTAAGAAGAATGGGTTAGCCTGGCACTGAATAGAGTAATTTGTCCAATTACTCTGTCACCGGGATCTTGCGCTTTCTAGCCCATTATTTTGTGCCCATATGGAGAATGTCCGTGTGTCATTCTCCTCTTCTTTGGTGGCGTTATAGCCCATGGAGGACTAGAGCCAAGCTTCTCGCAATCACCCATGTTGCGTGTGATTTATTTTTCACACAGGTCAAAGGGACCTACAGTTTAATGGCGTTGGTGTTATCGGGATACGAACTCGCTCATCGTGCGTCAGGATCTAACACACTAACCACTGCGCCACGGCGTCCTCAGTGTGTCATTCAGTGTAGGCAAATATTGTCTGAGATGTCAATAGCAACGTCATCGGCGTAGGCAATATCATTGAGGCCTTCTTTCTGCAGTTTAGTTAGTAGTTCATTTGCGACTACGCTCCTAAGGAGAGGAGAAGACCCTGATTTATGCATAAACTCCCCTCACGTAATTATCGTTTCATTTATTATGTGTCTTTCAGGTAGTTATTAACATATCAAGCGAAATATAACAGATGAAACCTTCAGTCATTCATCGTCGTCACCCAGGGTTAAAAGTTTTTAACTTTTTAACTCTATACCATCCCTGTTGCACAAATAAAATTCCTTGACTTCGTGCCAAATCCACCACAACCATACGGGAACAACTGCTACCCACCCCGGGGAAATTCACTCACTTGACGTCTTCATCTGTCAGTCGAGAACAGAAATTTGTGACAGGCAAAGATCTATTTTTTAAGTTTTCTTTCTTTTGGGAAAAAATGTTTCCAAATTTCTTTCACAACAAATTCCATTGCTAATACCCAGCAAACGGCATCCTCACATACAAGGTCTTCACTTCAAAATTACCCAAGTACTTAACAGCAAGGAGTAAGTGATAAAGTAGAGGCAAACGAATAGCCAAATACCATACACTCCAAGCCGCAAGCAGTGTTCAACAAATTGAATTCAAATTGAGAAGAAAAGGAGAAAAAAAAAAAGGAAAAATCCAATCAGCAACTTGCACAGGAGTACAACAATAAATCGCGTAAACACATATCAGGAATACGAATCAGGAAGCCGAGAAAAGCCTATGAATCCTGGTCGGAAGGCAAGTTCTGGTCTACGTAGAGCAATTGAGAAAATATGCACAAGCAATCGCACAACATAGAATCACGAGAACACATCACTAGAGAATTTAGAGTAAATTTTCATAATCATTAAGCCAAACAACAGGGTTGGGTGTTTTGGTTATCGGTGTTTGGAGACAAAAGTTTTGGTCTTTCGGGAGCTAATTTAGCGGGATAGTGAGATATAAAGTCATACGGAACGGGCGGCGGTATGGGCGGTTGTATTGGAGTACATAGTGCGGACAACGAAACGGTCAGTGTGTCGTCGGCCAGTGTTTCACGGCCACAAACAGGTAAGAGCTGATGTTCGTTTATGTTTTTAATGGTGGGGGTGGCCGATATGGCTCGGGTTATTGCAATTTGTTTATCGGCTCGCTCGAGCTAAATCTGTGCTAGAAGTGATACGGAAATAGGTTGTGATGTCATTGGGGTTGTTTTCGATCAAGTTGAGCCCACTGCCTGGTGAACGTTTGTTTTGATTTTCAACGTGTGCTCGTCAGGTGCGAGTAGTACTGGTGAGCTGTTGCCACTTGTAATTCACAGATGGACACGAAGCACGAGCGTTGGTGATTATCAGTTGGTTTTCTCTGTAATTCGACTTTGAGAACGTTGTGATAATTGCAGCAAAATGAAGCGACAGCGACTGATTTATCGTAGGTGGTATGACGGCGAGCTTATCAGTTCAACTCACTGAAGGCTGATTGCGCAGAGGAAGGTCGTTTGTCTACGTGGTGTGTAATGATGTCTGCAGGGAACTATTGTGAATTCTAAGCCCTTCGATAAGCCATTCAGTACGAAAAGTCTGGGAATCAAAACGTCTGCGTTACTTGAAAGATCGTGTCATAGTGGTTTTCCTTGTACGAATTGCTTATACCGTGGTTCTTCCTAATATGAAATCGATTTGACCCTTTGCCAGACTTGCAAATGTTAGGTTTGTTGTATAAGGCTCCTGCACTTCCGGGTTTCCTGCCTCACAAGTTTGTCGTTCTTATTGTTCTCTTCACCACGGGCTCTGAAATGCAACCCAGCCTACGTAAGGCGTCCAACATATTCTTTTACTACGACCAAATGTACTGTGAACCACGCGCAAGTTTCTGTTTCGTTGATGTATGGGTGCCACACGAGTTAACATAAACAAACCTCATGGACCGAATTTCCACTTTCGACTCCCTGGTGAATCACAACAGAATAGAACCAAAACGGATGGTGACTTGATGAAAAATGGATCACCTACTACAATCGTGATCGAATCCTGGTGAGCTGGTCCAAATGATGGCCAAGCCAGGGAATCTTCTACTATGAGCTGTTCCCCTGTGGCCAAAACTGTCAACAATTGGACCGTATGAAGGAAGCAATCTCTCAGAAACGGCCAACATTGACAAGTTGGAGAGGAATTGTGTTCCATCAGGACACCTTTAGGTCACATACATACATAGTGACTCACCAGTAGCTTCGGCAGGTCGGTTTGGAGGTTCTTATGTATCAACCTTATAATCCGGACCTGGCACCAAGCGATTCTATCTATGAGGAACGATTTTGGTGGTGAAAAATGCGTCTCAAGGGAGGCTAATGCAAAACGACTGTCCCAGTTATTTGCCAATAGAGTCGAGGACTTCTGTGAGAGAGGCATAATGGAATTACCTTTGAAATGGCAACATTAGAGCTTCTGTAGTTTATTGGCGAAAAACTTCTTCAAATGATCTACTTACTAGTGGAACGAAACTCCTTTTCTGTTGGCCAGTCTGGTCGCTCTTTCTTGATTGCTTCATTCAACCGGTCGAGTTATGCATAGTAGAGGACCGAAGTGACCACTCCGATAGGTTTTAGTGGTCCATAATGGACAATTCCCTTCCAATCCCACCAAATACTCAACATCTCCTTGTTCGCCGTCAATCTAGGCTTTAGAGTCATCGGTAACCGGTAGGGTAACCCCTCTTTGACCATGATCGCTTCCGTTGGATCAATTCATCCATTTTTCATCGCCCATAATAAGTCGCTTTAAATAGGCGCTCCATGACTGCTTGGAGTAAGTAATGGTACTTACTTAACGGGCGCTACAGTTCGCGGTGAACCTGGGCCTCAACCAACATGCCTCTCCACCTAGCACGATCTTTCGCTAGTCTTTTCTAATGCCGCACGCCCAGTTGGTTGAGGTCCCCTTCCACCTGTGCGCGCCACCTTAGGTGCGGCCGTCCTCTATTTCTTCGTCCCTCTGGGTTGGATTCAAAGACTCTACGGGCTGGAGCTGTGGTGTCCATTCGCTCTACATGGCCTAGCTATCTTAGGCGTTGGATCCGTAGACGCCTGACTAGACTCATGTCGCTGTACAGCCCGTAAAGTTCGTGGTTGAATCTTTTCCTCCATCCCCCGTCTGCGTTCATAGGCCCGAAAATCACGCGCAAAATCTTTCTCGCGAACCGACCAAGGACCTCCTCATCCGCTTTTGATAGTGTCCATGCTTCTGCGCCATACAACAGGACCGGGATGATAAGGGTCCTATATAGAGTCAACTTTGTCGTTCGTTGTCATTGCCTCCTGAGTCCAAAAAAGAAACAGCGATTGGCAAGAGTGATTCTGCATTTGATTTCGGAACTGATGTCGTTGTTCCAAGTCACTGGACGAAGTCCCTAACTTCTTCTTCTTCTTTGGTGGCGTTACAGCCCATGAACTACCAGAGCCAAGCTTCTCTTCAATCACCCATGTTGTATGTGATTTATTTTTCGCACAGGTGAAAGGGACCTACAGCTTAATGCCGATTCCGAACGGCGTGAGTCGAGAAGCTTTTTCAAGGCAAGTTATACTACGGGGGGTTTTGCCAGTACCCCGCCGAGGAGCAACGCCGCGAAATAAACATTGGATGGCGTTGGTGTTATCGGGATCCGAACTCGCTCATCGTGCATCAGAGTCCAACACACTAACTACTGAGCCACGGCGTCCCTAACTACCTCGAACTTATTGTGCCTTTTGTATTGGCCAGCGATTTTTGCACAATCGTTTCTAATATGATGTTGAAGAAATCACACGACAGCGCATCGCCGCCCTGCCTAGATCCTTTTTGATATCATAACTATCGGTAAGGTGTTCACTGATTCGATTGAGCAGCGAACATTCTCCAAAGTCATCCTGCATAGTCTGACGAGTTTAGCAGGTATGTCAAAGGTAGACCTAGCGTTGTATAGCTCGTCTCTAATTACGCTGTCGTAGTCGACGGCCTTGAAGTCGACGAATAGATGGTGAGTGTCGACTTGAAATTCATTGGTTTTCTCCAGGATCTGCCGTAGTGTGAAGATTTTATCGATGGTGGACTTCCCTGGCCTTCACGGTGGCTTCAGCCACACTGATTAGGACCTATCAGCTTATTTACGATGGGCGTCAGGCGTTCACACAAAACGGCAGAGAAGATTTTGTAGGCGATGTTAAGGAGACTTTTTCCTCTATAGTTGGCGCAATCAGACGGGTTTCCTTTCTTGTGGATCGGGCATACGATGCTCGGACGCCATTCCTCGGGCATGCTTTCCTCTGACCATATCTTACAGATGAGCCGGTGCATGCTCCTAACCAGTTCTCCCCCAACTGCTTTGAATAGCTCAGCAGATAATCCATCTGCGCCAGCCGAGATCAGGGGGACGGAATTCTCTGCGATCTTCGTCATTGAGAAATGGGTCATTCTGCGTATACGGCGGTAAGTTGGCTGTCATCGCCGTTATACAATCTGCGGAAGTGGTTTTTCCAAATTCTCAGCATCGACTGCGATTCTACTACTAGGTGTCCGTTCTCATCCTTACAGGCCTCCGTTCGGGCTTTATAGAAATGAGATATTCGTTTTATCTGTTGATAAAACCTTCGAACGTCGTGCCTGCAGTAGCACCTCTCCAAGTTTTCAATCGCCCGCTTCTCGTGCTCTTTCTTTTATCTCTTATGAAGCTTATGTTCCTCCGTTCTTTTATGCTTGTAGAGCTCAGGAGCCGTTCTTGTTTTTTCGCGTAGTGAGGCTTTGTATGCCTCCTGCTTTTCTGCATCAATCCTTCTACACTCGTCATCGAACCAGGTGTTTCGTCGTGGTGGAGTTTTAAGGCCCAGCACTGCGGAAAGCGTGTGATAACTAGAAGAAGATTTCGCCTCGTGGCAAGGTCGATCAGCCTGTGTCCGTTATCGGCTGAGGTGTCATGTGGGCTGTGTTTGCCGATGACCCGTTCAAAGATGCTTTCTTTACCCAGCTTAGCTCCTAGTATGATTTTGGTATCATAGCTGTGGCATTTGGTATATGTTCTGTCTAGGGGATCAAAGAGATCATCTTTGATGGAGTCATCCTTTTCTTCCGTGAAATTTGCCTTGATGCGGATCGTTATGAGGCGTTCACTCACATACTGGAAACTTAGGACTTTATGTATTAGTCCACCTCTAACAACAAATCCGCACCCAAATCTATACCCAAAAAAGGCGAATCAAGAGGTTTCAAACAACCAGCCAGCAGAGTAGCTGGCAGATAAATGGTATATATCTACTTAATGTGCTTAGTTCTAAATGGTCTAACCTCAACGCTTTGAACCAACTTTCATCACCAAAAACTGACAGGAGGTGCTGGATGTAACTTTTGCAACGCAGGACATTGTCGACAAAGTCAGGGAATGGAAAGTCCTAAAAGAGCACTCCCTCTCTGACCATCGCTACATTCAATTCAGCATAGTCAGCCCCGTCAGTGCCCCAGCCTCCTTCAGGAACTATAGCAAAACTGACTGGCAAAAATATAGAACCTATGTTGAACCCCACCTAGGGACAAGACACCCTGCCTATCCGCTCAACTCCGCGGAATTAGACAGCTTAGTAAATGAGCTGACAGAAACCCTTAACAGAGCACTGTCTAAATCTTGTGCGGAAAGCACCCTCAGAGGCAAACCCAGACCCCCCTGGTGGGTAGATAGTCTCCCTTAGTAAAGAGAGCAGAAAGCTCTTTAACAAAGCTAAATGTACTCGCTTGCAAGAAGATGAGGACCTCTACAAGGAGGCACTTAAATCTTTTAATGCAGCGACCAGAAAGGCCAAAAGACTGGAGGAACTACTGCGACAATGTTAAGGCGGTCTCCGAAGCCTCAAGAATAAGGAAGATCCTGGCTTCGTTCCCGTATAATCCATGCCATCTGATGCGTAATGATGGTTCCTGGACGACCTCCAGAGAGGAAGCCCTGGAACTTCTTCTAAGCGCAGTTAGGGTCAAGCACAGTCAGCCTACCTACCCTCGGGGTCGCCACACGCCCAGTTGCTTAAGGTCCCCTTCCACCTGCGTGCACCGCCGTTGATGCGGCCGTCCTCTGCCGCGCCTTCGTACCGGGGTGGATTCGAAGACTCTTCGGGTCGAAGCTGTATTTTCCATGCGCTCTACATGGCCTAGCCATCTTAGACGCTGTATCCGTAGACGGCGTACCAGGCCGATGTCGCTGTACAAGCCGTACAGTTCTTCGTTATATCTTCTCCTCCATACACCGTTTGAACAAACGGGACCGTAGATAGTACGCAGAATTTTCCTCTCGAAACGACCAAGGGCATCTTCATCCGCTTTTGTTAAGGTCCAAGCCTATGCGTAAAGGAGGACTGGGATGATCAAGTTCTTATATAGTGTCACCTTGGTTTTCCAAGAGAGGGCTCTACTTCTCAATTGCCTCTTGAGCCCAAAGAAACAGCGGGTGGCAAGAGTGATTCTGCGTTTTATCTCAGCGCTGGTGTTGTTGTCGCTGGTCATCAGTGAGCCAAGGTAGACGAATTCCTTGACCACTTCAAAGTTCTTCTATTAACCTTGAGACCCATCTTAGCCGCTTCTACCTCAATGCTTACAAAGGCCTCATTGACGTCTCGCTGTGTCCGTCCACTCACGTCAATGTGATGTTAAAACTAGACATGGCTTTGTATAGCTCATCTCTATACACGCTGTCATATGCACCCTTGAAATCGACGAAGAGGTGGTGAGGGTCGATTTGGTATTCTTGGGTCTTCTCCAAGATCTGCCGTAGCGTAAATATTTGGTCTATTGTGGATTTACCTGTCCTGAAACCACACTGATAAGAGCCGATCAGGTTATCCATAAACGGTTTCAGGCGTTCACACAATACGGCAGAGAAGATCTTATAGGCGATGTTAAGGAGACTTATTCCCCTATAGTTGGCGCAGTTATAGTGGTCTCCTTTCTTATGGACCGGGCAAACGATGCTGAGATTCTATTCGTTGGGCATGCTCTCCTCCGACCATACCTTGCAAATGAAATGGTGCATGCACCTTACCAGCTCATCTCCAGTCGCCTTAAAAGCTCAGTAGTCTTGATATCGCTATTTTGACTTCGTCTGGGTCGGGTGGACTGAAATCTGTTACATCGTCGTCCATTACGAATGGCTCGTTCTGCCTGACGGCGGTATCTTGTCTTTCATCGCCGTTATACAGTCTGCAGAAGTGGTCTTTCCAATTCCTCAGCATCGACTGCGACTCTACTACCAGTTCTCCATTTTCATCCCTGCAGGCCGCCGCTATGGCTTTGTAGCCGTGGCATGTTCGTTTTACCTTATTGTAAAACTTACGGGCGTCATTCCTGCGGAAGCATCTCTCCATCTCCACGATGTCAAGCTTTCCGTGCTCTCTCTTCTTTCTTCTGAAAAGCGTGTGTTCCTCTCTTCTCTTCTGCTCATAGATTTCGCGAGCAGTTCTCTTTCGTCGTTGCAGCATGGCCACTTGTTTTGCTGCATGGGCTTGTTCGCATTGTTCATCGAACCAGGGGTTGCCTAGGTGCCTATGGACATTGGTCTTTAATATCTGCATGTTGTATTGAGGGGCCAAGACCGAACGAGGTAGCGCGTTCCACATTTGTGTGGAAAACGGGCTTCAAAGTGAATTCATGAGCATTCCGGGAGAGACGTGTATCGCGGGAGAAGTTTTGAAGGGGCGGAATGCAACTGGCTATTTCATCAGAGCACTTATGATGAAAGTAACGATGAAACAATGAAAGGCAGGAGACATTCCTGTGATGATCCAGCGAGTGTAATGAATTACCTGTGAGTTTTATCGCACGATTTCGTGTTCTGTCCAATAAGTGCAGTGAGGTCTTAGATGCGCCAGACCGGAAATGAGCGTTGAACTCCAACTTAGGGCGAATGAATCGCCTTATAAATTGTAGGCAGATCAGTGGGTGCGAGAAATTTCTTGTATCTGTCCAAGAAACCTAGGCATTTCGGTCATTCTCGGCGACACTAAATATGTGATCGTTCCAACAAAGGTTGTCACTAATACACCCAGGATAGGAAGCTTGCCGGCTTCAGAGATACAAGTACCATTCATGGATAATGGCATTGGGTCAGTGTCACGCTTTAACGACAGAAGACAGCATTTTGTTTTGGATGCATTCAATTCCACTCTATTGTTCTTAACCCATGGCTACGGGGAGGTGCGAAATTTCTGCCTGTGAGCGCATGCAACTTGCGCTTCAGCGCATTTCTGGCTGCTGTGGCAGAGAGGGTTTATCGATTAACCCAAAAAAGACAATCTTAGCCCTGCTCCGTCTCTCTAAATGGTATTGACCTTAACTGGAACTCCAACACTAAAAACAAACTTACAAAGGCGACTAAGGACTTGTGGGCCTGTCGACGAACTTACAGTAAAACCCGGGGATTTAAACCTAAGGTGATCCGCTGGTTATATACCGCGATAGTAAGACCCTATCATCGCCTATGCGTCCACAGTGTGGTGGACAAAAGTTGAGAAAAAAAACGATAGTCAATAAGCTCCAACGTCCCCAGAGACTAGCTTGTCTCGACATTACAGGCGCTATGCCAACCTGCCCCCCGGCCGCCCAAGAAATATTTATTGGACTTACTCCACTGCACCTTTTTATTAATTCTACACTCTGAAACAGGCTTACTATGTAGACCATTGCATCACATGTTCATTTTGCAACATCTTCCTGAGCTGGATATGATTTCCACGGTCTCGGACGCGTTACCACACACCTTCATCTTTGACAGGAGATTTGAGATATTACTCCCAATCCGCTCCGCTTGGGAAACCAGTGATCCCTTGCTCAACGTCGAAGGCCAGACGTACTGCTGCAGGCATAAGACTCACAGTATATGATCAACCGAAATTCATCCTCTGCATATGCAATATTAAAGTGCTCGAACGAATTACTAAGGACTATAACCAACTCGGAATTTGGTCGGCTGTCATCCTATCTAGGACAACCACCCCTGAGGGTAGTGAACGATCATCAAAGACCCAAACCACTGCACTCCGTTCAGGTTGTGTGTATAAAAAAAAAACTCTTGGACCTGCGCGGCGAGTCTCTAAAAAAAAACAAAACCAAAACAAAGGCCTTAGGATGGCTCCAAGATGGTTTCTGGCGTTGGCACCGCCATCTTTGGACCAGATCGGAAGATCTCGAAGATTTAGGAATGAGTTCTAGTATCTTTCAAGCAGAATTATACGCCATCCTGACGTGCGTCGACCTAAACTAATAGACTGGCATTAGTGGAGTAACCATCAATATAGTCTCTCATAGCCAAGCAGTGCTCAAAGCGCTGAGTTCATGTAGCACGAGCTCTAAATCCGTTAAGGAAAGCCGTGATGCCCTACAGCACCTTGCTAAAAGAAAAAATGTCGAAACTTTGGTGGGTACCAGGGCACAAAGGTATTAAGGGCAATGAAATCGCCGATCAACTCGTTAGGAAATGTTCCAGCGAAAGGTATATTAACATGTAGGTGCCGAACCTTTCCGCGGCTTTCCCAAGTCTAAGATTAACTTCTTCTTAGACAAGTGGTAAAAATCACAACACTCGTCCTTTTGGAACAGCGTTCAAGGACTTTGCCAATCGAAAAGATGTATACGGCACCTGAACATAACCTCTCGTCTGAAACTGAGTGTCAACTCTGTCTTGAGGACGTTAAAACGGCAAAGCACATATTATGTGAGGGTGCTGCTCTTTGCCATCTTAGGAAGAGTATCTTTCTCAGTGAAATTATAATTTCTGAGGGGATCATCTCAGCTACTACGAGAGACATTTTCAACTTCATCAAGGAAGTGGAGGAGCTCCTCGTCTAATCGGCTATGCTAGTAGGCACAATAAATCTATAAAGGTCGCAATGCCTCATGTTATTTGTTAGCACTACGCTGCCGCTCACTGTCTACAGCCGAAGTGCAGGGTCGCAAAGAAGTTAACGAATATGAGAAGCGGAGGGTACTCTCGTCAGCGAAGGCGCGAATTGGATTAGAAGTAATAGACAAGAGGTAATTTATGAAAATGAGAAAAAGTGTTGGAGACAAAACGGAGCCCTGGGGAACACCAGCATTTACAAAGTATCAGACTTGAATCCGTCCAAGACAACTTGAATTGAACCATTCGAAAGGTGGCTTCCGTTTCATAGAAGAAGGGAGTCATTGATCCCTTGCATGCCAAACTGTCAAATGCTTTCGAAATATCCACGAACGAACGATTCCACTTCTCGGTGACATATGCCATCAAATCACCAGTGAATCTGTTGCTGCGGAAATCATACTGCCGATTTCCATGACCTTGGAAAGAAGGGTCGGTAGTTGGAGAGAGAAGAAGAGTCGCTTTTTTTGGTACAGGCTGGGCAAATGCTGTTTTCCACCTACTCGGAAAGAGCCCAGAAGGGTAGGTAGGTATGTAGGTAGGTAGGACCGTAGCCTTCCCAAAAAGAAAATGAGAAGAACACACATAGGCCAGGGAGGCCCGTTGTGCAGCTACGAGGGGGTTTAGCCCCCTATTCGTGGAAGCATTTAGTGCTTCTTAAGAAGTTACGAAGATCAGATATCCCTACTTGCTGAACTTCGGTCAGATCGTTAAGGAAGTAAGATCCTAGGTATCGTTTCCCGATTGTGCAGAATGCCGGGCAGGCGCAGAGAAGGTGATGAATGGATTCGACCTCCTCCTCGTCTAGACAGCTCCTGCAAAAATCATTCGGAGTTAAACCTAGTTTTTGCGCGTGACTGCCAATAAGGCAGTGTCCAGTGATGACTCCAATGACTTTGTGGATGTCAGTTCTTTTTAGGGAGATAATACTCCGTTGACTGTTGTGCCAGGGCCAGATTTGCCTGGTGATGAGGCAGGTATGTCCCTGAGTCCATCTCCGGTTCGTCTCGGCCCTGGCGAGGTTTATAAGATTGTGTTTAATGGTTGCAAAAGGTATACCCTCACAAGCCACGGTTGATTGTAGCGTCGTTCCTTGTTTGGCGAGTTTGTCGGCTCTTTCGTTTCCTGGGATGTCGCTGTGTCCCGGTACCCAGATAAGTTGTATGTTGAACTGTTCGGCCATCTCGTTAAGAGATAGGCGACAGTCGAGGCTAGTTTTTGATGTGTACACGTAGGACTCCAACGACTTTAAGGCTACTTGGCTATCTGTGAGAATACGGATATCCGTGGTGGATATCACGTTCCACTTCAGCCAAGGCAAAGCCTCTTTTATTGCCAATAGTTCCGCCTGGAAAACGCTGCAGTGATTTGGTAGTTTCAGCGCTTTGTTTAGCTTGAGTTGTTTGCAGAATACCCCACTACCCACCCTTTGGTTTTATACCCGTCAGTATAGAAGTCTACGCAGTTTCTGCGAGGTTGAGTCTGGCGAGTCCAGTTTTGTCTGTCCGGGTAGGTCGTTGTAAAGTTTTTTTCCAAGACTGTGGTGGGTTCTGTGAGGTCCAGGTTTTCTGCCATAGTTGAGCTGTTATTCAGGATGGAGGAGTGGCCAGTGACATAGCTTGACCAGTTCGAGTTGGCTTTAAGTCTAATGGCCGTTTGTGTAGCAATTTGCTTGCCGAAAATATCGAGTGGTGTGGGGTCGAGTATCATGTTAAGCGCAGCCGTTGGGATGGACCTGAGGGCCCCGGTAATGCACATACATACACGCCAACCTTTGTACCTTCTCGAGTTGTTTGTGGTATGTTGTCTTGTCCAGTGCAGTCCACCAGACTATCACTCCATACATTAGTATGAGTCTGACGACCGTGATGTAGAGCCATAAGGTGATCTTGGGGTTGAATCCCCATTTTTTCCCTACGGCTTTGTTGCATGTGTAGAGAGCTATAGTTGCTTTTTTAGCTCTTTCGATTGTGTTGCTCTTCCAGGTTAATTTCCTATCTAGTGTAATGCCAAGGTATTTGGCATTGGAGGAATAGTTTAATCTGGTACCAAGCAAAGTAATAGGGCAGTGTTCCGGGATTTTGTGCTTTTTGGTGAATAGCACGAGCTTCGTTTTCAGGGGATTAACCCTGAGCCCATTACTATGCGCCCACTTGCAAAGAATTGAGAATGCCGTTTGCATACGGTCATTCAGTGTCGATAGGTATTTGCCTGAGATTGAAATGGCAACGTCATCAGCGTAGGCAATAACGTCCAGGCCTTCTTTCTCCAGTTTAATTAGTAGTTCGTTTACGACTACATTCCAGAGAAGAGGTGAGAGGACCCCTTCTTGCGGGGTTCCCATGGTAACCACTCTGGTGGTTACTTAGCTTCCCCATTTGGACTGAATCCTGCACGTTAATAGTAGCTTGCTGATCAGTTCTGTCAGAGTCCTCTCCACCTTTAGCTTTTTTAGCCCTTCTATTATTGCTTTGGGAGTGACGTTGTTGAAAGCGCCCTGTATGTCTAGGAAGGCTGTTAGAGTATATTCTTTAAGGTGGATTGATCTTTCGATTCTCCTCACCAGTGTGTGCAAGGCTGTTTCGACAGATCTACCCTTACAGTAGGCATGCTGTGCCTTGGAAATTGGGGACGGATCCAAATTGTGGCGTATGTGTAAGTCTATCGGCCTTTCCAAAGTTTTTAGTACAAAGGATGATAGACAGATAGGCCTTAGATCCTTGGGAGAAGTGTGGGGGTTTTTGCCGGCTTTGGGGATGAAACGTACCCTAGCGCACTTCCACTTTTCTAGAATATGACTCCAAGCTAGGCATCCTTTAAAGATAATCTCTAGCCATGGTATAGTCCATTCCATAGTTTGTGTGAGTTCGATAGGGTACATTTCATCCGGACCTGACGATTTGTAGGGCTTGAAGCTTTTTACCGCCCATATGGTTTTCTCTCTAGAGATAATGTGGTCGCACTTTCCCTCTATCGCGGAGGAGAGGTGATTTCCTCGCGAGTGTACTGGGTCTTGCTGTTCATAGCAGCCCGGGAAGTGCGTATTGAGGAGAAGATTTAGAGTTTCTTCCTCAGACGTGGTCCAAACTCCGTTTGCTGTGAGGCAGCTCGGAGATTGGGGATCTTTCGAGAGTATTTTTCTCAATCTGTAGGCGTCTGAAATTTTCTCCATGCTGTTGCAGAAGAGTTTCCAAGACAGCCTTTGTTCTTTCCTCAGGGTTTGTTTGTACACTCTGAGTGAGTCTTTATATAGGCTCCAGTCTCTGTCGTTACTTGTACTCTTTGCTTTATTGAAGAGTTTTCGACAGTCCTTGCGGAGCTTGCTTAACTCTGCGTTCCACCAAGAAGGGTGTGAGTTCTTTCTTGATTTGTGGGTTGCGTTGCCCGTGCGTTGCCCAAAGTAACTGTTAGAGTGTCGACCGTTTTGTCTATATCTAACGTGGACCGCCCAGAAGAGTACGAAAGATGAAAAAGCTTACGCGGTGGTTTGGCCAGCGTAGAAAAACACCTTTTCAGAACTATTGGGGCAATGTCATCTGGACCAGCGGATTTGTATATGACGAGGTCCTCATGAACCCTTGCGACTGTACGAGCGTGGAGGTGAATTAGTGGTTGAATTGACGCACTCTAGTACAAGCGGAGACAAAGCACAAGCCGGGAGCTGAGAACTGGCTGCGAACTGGGCAGCAAGTAGGTTAGCTTTGTCTAAGGGGGTGATAGCTGGAATATCTTTGTGGATGAGTGTCGGTATAGACGACGTAGGTAGTTGAGTCATTTATATTTTTTTACCAAGTTTTACCAACAACTTTAGCTACTTTAGCTAGCTTCCGTCCGAATCCAACCCGAAGAGATGACGATCCCATATATGATGATGCACGCAGATGGACGAGGACCCTAACCGATTGGGAGTGCGGCACGGAAAACAGTTAGCTAAAGACCGTTCTGGCTAGAGACACTTGTTAGTTGACACTCCGATTCAACCCGAATTGTAGCACTGTAGCGCCACCAAACAAGAAGAATATGAAGTCCGGGGACTTTATGATCGACTTAAGAAGAAAGGATGCCTTTTGGATGGGGCGGTATGCTTTAGGCGGCTTATGTGGCCTTTTCCGGATTAACCTAGCTTTCCTTCAACTTAGAAAGTTGCAACCCAGGTTGAAACTGGACCTAAGGAGCGCTTTTAGGGGCATTTCAATGGAAATCAGACACTTTTGAAGTAAAGCCGAGTATACAACTTTGCCGCCTGGTGCCTTATAGGTTTTGAAAGAGTCTAGGCCCGGTTGCTAGTTGACAGATAGTAGTAGCTTATGAAAATATGGAAGAGCGAAAGCAGGTAACACCCTTTCTGAAAATAAATTGGCGCTGGACTACGTCTAGAGATCCATTCAAGCAGATAAAAGCGAAATAACCATTAATGAAATCACGACTGTTCAATGCACACTTCGTCGCATTGAAGGAATCCCCTTTTCTGTCCACCAATCTTACACCCGAAGGGAGGCAGACGATTGTACTTCAGTCTCCACAAAATTTGCATAGGTAGGTAGGTAGGTAGGACCGTAGCCTTCCCAAAAAGAAAATGAGAAGAACACACATAGGCCAGGGAAGCCCGTTGTGCAGCTACGAGGGGGTTTAGCCCCCTATTCGTGGAACCATTTTGTGCTTCTTAAGAAGTTAAGAAGATCAGATATCCCTACTTGCTGAACTTCGGTCAGATCGTTAAGGAAGTAAGATCCTAGGTATCGTTTCCTGATTGTGCAGAATGCCGGGCAGGCGCAGAGAAGGTGATGAATGAATTCGACCTCCTCCCCGTCTAGACAGCTGCAAAAATCATTCGGAGTTATACCTAGTTTTTGCGCGTGGCTGCCAATAAGGCAGTGTCCTGTGATGACTCCAATGACTTTGTGGATGTCAGTTCTTTTTAGGGAGATAATACTCCTAGTCCGTTGACTGTTAAGCCAGTGCCAGATTTGCCTGGTGATGAGGCAGGTATGTCCCTGAGTCCATCTCCGGTTCGTCTCGGTCCTGGCGAGATTTATAAGATTGTGTTTAATGGTTGCAAAGGGTATACCCTCACAAGCCACGGTTGATTGTAGCGTCGTTCCTTGTTTGGCGAGTTTGTCGGCTCTTTCGTTTCCTGGGATGTCGCTGTGTCCCGGTACCCAGATAAGTTGTATGTTGAACTGTTCGGCCATCTCGTTAAGAGATAGGCGACAGTCGAGGCTAGTTTTTAATGTGTACACGTAGGACTCCAACGACTTTAAGGCTGCTTGGCTATCCGTGAGAATGCGGATATCCGTGGTGGATATCACGTTCCACTTCAGCCAAGACAAAGCCTCTTTTATTGCCAATAGTTCCGCCTGGAAAACGCTGCAGTGATTTGGTAGTTTTAAAGCTTTGTTCAGCTTAAGTTGTTTGCAGAATACTCCACTACCCACCCCGTCTTTGGTTTTAGACCCGTCAGTATAGAAGTCTACGCAGTTTCTGCGAGGTTGGGTCTGGCGAGTCCAGTTTTGTCTGTCCGCGTAGGTCGTTGTAAAGTTTTTTTCCAAGACTGTGGTGGGTTCTGTGAGGTCCAGGTTTTCTGCCATAGTTGACCTGTTATTCAGGATGGAGGAGTGGCCAATGACATAGCTCGCCCAATCCGAGTTGGCTTTTAGTCTTATGACCGTGTGTGTGGCAATTTGCGTACCGAAAATATCGAGTGGTGTAAGGGGTAGTATCATGTTAAGCGCAGCCGTTGGTGTGGACCTAAGGGCCCCGGTAATGCACATACACGCCAACCTTTGTACCTTCTCGAGTTGTTTGTGGTATGTTGTCTTGTCCAGTGCAGTCCACCAGACTATCACTCCATACATTAGTATGAGTCTGACGACCGTGATGTAGAGCCATAAGGTGATCTTGGGGTTGAATCCCCATTTTTTCCCTACGGCTTTGTTGCATGTGTAGAGAGCTATAGTTGCTTTTTTAGCTCTTTCGATTGTGTTGCTCTTCCAGGTTAATTTCCTATCTAGTGTAATGCCAAGGTATTTGGCATTGGAGGAATAGTTTAATCTGGTACCAAGCAAAGTAATAGGGCAGTGTTCCGGGATTTTGTGCTTTTTGGTGAATAGCACGAGCTTCGTTTTCTGGGGATTCACCCTGAGCTCATTGCTATGCGCCCACTTGCAAAGAATTGAGAATGCCGTATGCATACGGTCATTCAGTGTCGATAGGTATTTACCTGAGATTGAAATGGCAACGTCATCAGCGTAGGCAATAACGTCCAGGCCTTCTTTCTCCAGTTTAATTAGTAGTTCGTTTACGACTACATTCCAGAGAAGAGGTGAGAGGACCCCTCCTTGCGGGGTTCCCATGGTAACCACTCTGGTGGTTACTTAGCTTCCCCATTTGGACTGAATCCTGCACGTTAATAGTAGCTTGCTGATCAGTTCTGTCAGAGTCCTCTCCACCTTTAGCTTTTTTAGCCCTTCTATTATTGCTTTGGGAGTGACGTTGTTGAAAGCGCCCTGTATGTCTAGGAAGGCTGTTAGAGTATATTCTTTAAGGTGGATTGATCTTTCGATTTTCCTCACTAGTGTGTGCAAGGCTGTTTCGACAGATCTACCCTTACAGTAGGCATGCTGTGCCTTGGAAATTAGGGACGGATCCAAATTGTGGCGTATGTGTTAGTCTATCAGCCTTTCCAAGGTTTTTAGTACAAAGGATGATAGACAGATAGGCCTTAGATCCTTGGGAGAAGTGTGTGAGTTTTTACCGGCTTTGGGGATGAAACATACCCTTGCGCACTTCCACTTTTCTGGAATGTGACTCCAAGCTAGGCATCCTTTAAAGATAATCTCTAGCCATGGTATAGTCCATTCCATAGTTTGTGTGAGTTCGATAGGGTAAATTTCATCCGGATCTGGCGATTTGTAGGGCTTTAAGCTTTTTACCGCCCATATGATTTTCTCTCTAGAGATAATGTGGTCGCACTTTCCCTCTATCGCGGAGGAGAGGTGATTTCCTCGCGAGTGTACTGGGTCTTGCTGTTCATAGCAGCCCGGGAAGTGCGTACTGAGGAGAAGATTTAGAGTTTCTTCCTCAGACGTGGTCCAAACTCCGTTTGCTGTGAGGCAGCTCGGAGATTGGGGATCTTTCGAGAGTATTTTTCTCAATCTGTAGGCGTCTGAAATTTTCTCCATGCTGTTGCAGAAGAGTTTCCAGGACAGCCTTTGTTCTTTCCTCAGGGTTTGTTTGTACACTCTGAGTGAGTCTTTATATAGGCTCCAGTCTCTGTCGTTACTTGTACTCTTTGCTTTATTGAAGAGTTTTCGACAGTCCTTGCGGAGCTTGCTTAGCTCTGCGTTCCACCAAGAAGGGTATGAGTTCTTTCTTGATTTGTGGGTTGCGTAACTGTTAGAGTGTCGACCATTTTGTCTATATCTAACGTGGACCGCCCAGAAGGGTACGAAAGGTGAAAAAGCTTACGCGGTGGTTTGGCCAGCGTAGAAAAAAACCTCTTCAGAACTATTGGGGCAATGTCATCTGGACCAGCGGATTTGTATATGACGAGGTCCTCATGAACCCTTGCGACTGTACAAGCGTGGAGGTGAATTAGTGGTTCAATTGACGCACTCTAATACAAGCGGAGACAAAGCACAAGCCGGGAGCTGAGAACTGGCTGCGAACTGGCAGCAAGTAGGTTAGCTTTGTCTAAGGGGGTGATAGCTGGAATATCTTTGTGGATGAGTGTCGGTATAGACGACGTAGGTAGTTGAGTCATTTATATTTTTTTACCAAGTTTTACCAACAACTTTAGCTACTTTAGCTAGCTTCCGTCCGAATTCAACCCGAAGAGATGACGATCCCATCTATGATGACGCACACAGATGGACGAGGACCCTAATCGATGGGAGTGCGGCACGGAAAACAGTTAGCTAAAGACCGTTCTGGCTAGAGACGCTTGTTAGTTGACACTCCGATTCAACCCGAATTGTAGCACTGTAGCGCCACCAAACAAGAAGAATATGAAGTTCGGGGACTTTTTGATCGACTTAAGATGAAAGGATGCCTTTTTGATGGGGCGGTATGCTTTAGGCGGCTTATGTGGCCTTTTCCGGATTAACCTAGCTTTCCTTCAACTTAGAAAGTTGCAACCCAGGTTGAAACTGGACCTAAGGAGCACTTTTAGGGGCATTTCAATGAAAATCAGAAACTTTTGAAGTAAAGCCGAGTATACAACATCGCCGCCTGGTGCTTTATAGGTTTTGAAAGAGTCTAGACTCGGTAGCTTAGGTGACAGTAGTAGCTTATGAAAATATGTAAGAGCGATAGTAGGTAACACCCTTTCTGAAAATAAATTTGCGCTGGACTACGTCTAGAGATCCATTCAAGCTGATAAAAGCGAAATAACCATTAATGAAATCACGACTGTTCAATGCACACTTCGTCGCATTGAAGGAATTTTTCAAAACCCCTTTTCTATCCACCAATCTTACACCCGAATGGAAGCAGACGTTTGTACTTCAGTCTCCACAAAATTTGCATAACTTCAGCCAGTTTTCGTTCGTTCCTTAGCTCCACTACCTTAGCGAGACAACGTCGAGTACACAATTACCTTATTTATTCCTTGTTAACCCACCTTTCGTGTCAATTGGAACTCCTTCAAGGCCACGACTCAAGTTCCGTGAGTTCACCAGCCCACTGTGCGTATCGTAGGTCGAAACCTCTGTTCATTTACCCTCCCTTCAAAGAGCATTTAAGTTTAATGAAATGTTAATAAACGAATTGAATTGTTGTTATTTTGGTTTTCAGGTCCAAATGTTGGGCCAACACGCAAGAATCATCCCCTGTGCCATGAAACGATACGTTGGCGATCCGATGTGCCTTTAACCGAGGGTCAATTGCGTTCGAAACGAGACGAATTCTGGGATACGGCGCCGGCATTCGATGGTCGCAAAGAAATCTGGGATGCGTTACGAGCAGCTACGACAGCGGCCGAAACCTTGGATTTCCAATTAGCTCAAGCAATTCTCGATGGTGCTAATGTCTCCGTTCCAAACGGGTAAGTACGAGTATATGAGTGCAAAGGATCGATATCGATAACACATTAGTGCACTGTTCACCACCCATCACCCATCGCCCACTGTCCATTATAGAATTCACGATTCCTTTATCCTTGCTCCCTTACTTTCCTTTTCCATAACAAAATCTACGACATTATCGCATCAATTAATCATCAACAACGAAATGTCATAAACGAGGCCATTCGTTGTCGCTGGGCGGCAAGGTTACCAATCGATGAAAGGATACGAGGAGTAGAAGAACCGAACAGGTATATATGTAGGCCAACCTCCTACCCCTCAGTCTATATTGTTGTGAGTAACAGGTGCCCAACAAGTGTACAACCGGTCGATGGCAAGGGAAACGGAATGGATTCGTGCCCCGGGTGCCTGTTGGAATGCTCGAAATGAATATGATTGCAATTTGCCACGTGAGCGGGAGATTTGAAATGTTCCCATCTACAGCTCGAACTATGAGTATTCATATCGAAAACTGGAATAGGGTCGATAGACGGATAGTGTGAAGTATTTGTGTTGGAAGTTTTCAATAGTGGAGCGGCAGACGTTTCGTGATTCGTGATTCGTTTCGTGATTTCCACGTTACCGACCGACTGCAGGGCATGACATTTGAAAGTTTTTCAATTTGGTATCGGGCAACGTTGGGAATGATATTTATCTGGCTTGAGGGTTGAGTTAGGCTTGCACTTAGCGCGATTGGTGTTCGTTTCGTTTGTTTATGTTGTTCGGGTGGCGAGCACGGAATTGTGTCTGGTTCTCGCGCAGCAAGTGGTGGGTGAGTTATAGAGTGTTCTCACTTCTTTAATGCTCCACTAGACACTGGAACTGGAGACATAGTTCCGTGAAGGCATTTTAGGTATTCGTGGGGACTAGGCCATGTTATTGAATCGGGCAGACTCCCTTAGGTTACTTACTTACTTATCAGGCCAGCGATCTGAGCCCTGAGCTATAGCTGCCTTCCATGCTTGACGGGCCCGGGCACGCTGCTTCCAGTTATCAAGACCAAGATGTCTTACATCCGCGATTACTTGGTCTTTATACTGGAGGTTCGGTCTTCCTCTTCTTCTCGAACCAGGAGGCTCGGAGTCGAAGACCCTCTTAGCTGGAGCGTTGATGTCCATGCGCTCGATATGGCCGAGCCAGTGTAGTCGATGGATCCTTGCCTTCCGGACTACATCCACATCTTGGTACAGCTCGTAGAGTTCGCGGTTGTGTCTTCTTCTCCATTCACCTTCCTCACAGACAGGACCAAATATCCGGCGCAGAATTTTTCTTTAGAAATAACCCAAAATCAGCTCCGCTGTCCTGCTTATCGTCCAGCTTTCGGCTCCGTACAGCAAGACTGGCAGTATGAGCGTTTTGTAAAGCATGACTTTGGTCCTTCGAGTGAGGAGTTTTGACCCCAGTTGTTGGGACAAGCCGAAGTAGCAGCGGTTGCCAAGGGTGATTCTATGCCGGATCTCCACTGTGGTGTCATTTGTGGAATTTACGTTTGCCCCAGGTGGACAAACTCCTTAACTACCTCGGAATTGTAGCTGTCAATTGTTATATTTTGTCCCAGGTGGTGAGCGATGGATTGGTTTTTGCTTGACAGCATGTACTTCGTCTTGTCCTCATTGACCTTAAGCCTGTTCTTCAATCGTCGTGAATGCTTCCACAATGCCACGGCGACAACACGCGATGATATCATCCGCGTATCCTAGCAGCTGGATGGACTTGTAAAAGATAGTGCCTTCCCTGTTGACGCCTGCCCGTCGCACTATCTGCTCCAGCACCAGGTTGAAGGAGTCACATGACAGCGCATCTCCTTGCCGAAATCCGGTGCATGTGTCGAATGGTTCCGAGGTCCTAGAACCGAATTGCACGGTGCATCGCGTGTTTTTTAGCGTGGCGCGACACAACTGGATAAGATTTCCCGGGATCGCGAATTCGGCCATCGCACTAAGCAGTCCTTCACGATGAATGTTGTCGTCTGCGGCTTTGAAATCGATGAAGAGATGGTGTGTATCGGTTCGGAACTCGTTGATCTTAACCAGGATTTGTCGAAGTGTGAACATTTGGTCTATAGTCGATTTGCCGGGCCGGAAGCCGCACTAGTAGCTGCCGATTAGTGTGGTGCAAAATGGCTTTAGATGTTCACACCATACGCTGGACAGGATCTTGTATGCGACATTGAGCAGGGATAGACCTCTATAGTTCTTACAAGAGGTAGGATCGCCTTTTTTGAGGATGGGGCATATAGAGCTGGTATTCCAGTCGTCGGGCATGCTCTCATCTTCCCAAATTCTGCAGATGATCTGGTGCATGCTCCCTACCAGAACATTGCCGCCAGCCTCGAAGAGCTCTGATGGCAAGCCATCTGCGTCTGCGGCCTTGTTGATCTTCAGCTTCTGAATAGCTGTGCCGGCTTCTTCGATGCTGGGTGGGAGGACTACCTCTGCGGCTGGAGTTAGGATTTCCTCGGTCCCTACCACTCTCTCTTGGTCATGCTCGTTAAGCAGCTGCTGGAAACGCTGCTCAAATACATCCACTATTCCCTGCGGGTCGGTGACAAGATTACCCTCGCAGTTTCGAAGAGCCTGGGTGCCCTTTTTGATGCCTCCTGCAAGGCCTTTGGCTTTCTTGTAAAAGGCTCGTATTTTATGTTTATCCCTAGACTCTTCGTTATCCTTGAGCTGCGAAGATTCTTTTCTTTTGTCGCAGTAGTTTTTTCTCCTCCCATCTTCTGGTTCGGTACTCTTCTTGCGCTGCCCTGGTTTTCCTCTGCAGCGCCTTTTGGTACGCCTCGTCGGTTGCTGCCTTTTTCTGCTCACACTCGCCATCACAACACGGGTTTCTTGTCTGGGGTGGTAGGTATCCTAAGGTGGTTTCAGCTACTTCCTGAATGGCTGAGCGGCAATGCAGCCACATATTATTGGCATTTGTGTTCGACGTAGGCATGCCGTAGAGTCTTTCGCTCAACTGCTCCCTGTAGACTCTGGCAACCTCCGGTGTGCTTAGGCGCCCAATGTCGAACCTCCTCCTGATGGGCTGGTGCAGCTTTCTGACATTGGACAGTCGAGCTCTGAATCTTGCTGCTACGAGGAAGTGGTCAGAGTCGACATTTGACCCTCTGAATATTCGCACATCCAGGATGTTTGACGAGTGCCTTGCGTCAATGAGCACATGGTCGATTTGGTTGGCGGTTCGACCGTCCGGAGATCGCCAGGTTGCTGTGTGGATTCGCTTAATCCGTGAGTCAGAAGCCGTTATCTGTTGTTATATCGTGGAGCTGTGCTTTCCGATCACTCCGCCAAGGGTGTTCTCCTTACCGATTTTGGCGTTGAAGTCCCCGAGCACGATTTTAACATCGTACTCCGGACAATCTCCGTAGGCGTTGTCCAGGAGGTCATAGAAGTCCTCCTTGATAGGGTCTCCAGCCTCATCGGTAGGGCGTGTGCACATATAAGGCTGATGTTACAAAATCTGCCTCTGATGCGGATATCGATGACCTTCGACCTTAACCGCTTTCCCACGACAAATCCGCATCCCAGTAAGTGCAACCTTTTGTTACAGCTGTAATAAATGTCGCAATTTTTCTTCCTCATCATACCGTTTCCTATCCAGCGTATTTCCTGGACCGCAGTAATATCCGCCTTGTACTACGTGAGGATTCTTTCTAGTTTATGAGCAGCTCCGGGAGTTTACAGGGTGCTGACATTCCAGGAGCATACTCGCAAATCGTGTTCCTTTTTCGTGCGTTGTCGTCGTCGAGTATCCGAGGCATCTTGCTCATTCAAAACTTTTGTGTTTTTACGTTAGCTAATTGTTAGCCCGCTGCATGCGTTTGTTCACCTCACAACGGTTGTTGAAGAGGCTATCCAGAGGGCTCCACGAGGAGGCCGTATGTCAACTTGACCCGAGCATTTAAACAGGGATCGTTGCTGGCATCTCGCCAGGTTGAGAACGATCAACAACTTTACTCTGTATGTCCGAGCCCGTGCCCTTTCAACAATATACAGTCCGTTTTTTGCGACCTCCTGTGATCGCTTTGCAGTAAGTTAGGGCTAAGGCCTATTGCTCATTGGCCAATCGACGGGTCTCGTTTTCTGGCGTAGAAAACATTCACACTTCACCGTTTGTAATCTCCAGAGTAAGTCTCCAGACGGCACTATGGGGAGGTGGAAATAGGACTTATAAGCAGTGCCGCAACATGTCCGTCTGCGGCAACATGGTCTTTGTTAGTCACTTACCATCAAACAAGGCTAGAGCCGATGTAGCTTTTTAAGCAGTTCTCCTTTACCTCTAACACGAAATTCTTTCTTATTTCTTTACAGGTACCTCACAGAATGTTACGATGAATTGGGTACGCAGTACAAAGTTCCAATTTACTGCCTATCGTATCCTATAAACATAGTTAAAGAAGAGAACGGTCGCGACTCGCCAGCAGAATTCTCAGAGCCCGTTGACGGTGGCACCGAGGTTCAATTGCGATTGCGCATCTCCTCAACGATGTCCGACATCAAGCTATCAGTATACTCAAAAGACATGATTGGTCAATGTAAAAAGAAACTACAGGTATCGTGTACCAATGTTTACCTTTCTTTGACTAATTGTGTATGATTTTGCGTTTTTTTTTTGTAGGCCGTTGAAGGAATTGACGCATGCTGTCAACGATGGTTCTATGGTGGCAAACTGCTGGGCGACAAAGTTCTTATCGATGATTGTCATATACAGAATGGTTATGTTGTACAAGTGATTGTTAATACGGAACACTACAATCACGATTCCATAGCGAGCATACCGGTTGCTAGCTAGCCAAAAACCCCTCACAATCGTCTAAGACTTAATCCCGAACAACAACGTCATTATCAACAACAACAAATGGAATACAAGCAGCTTCAACCGCACCACAGCTGTCTACTTCTTCAACATCAATTGTTGCTGTTCTAAGTCGAGCGAAACGGAACTGATCAAAAAATGCATTCAATTCTTACAACAACAACAACAGCAGCAACAATAACAACAACAACAACAACAATTAAACACATTTACCTAAGTTTTAGGCTAAGCAATGGGATTGCCTTTGCACAGACATCTTCACAGTGTCGACACCAGGAGAAAAAAGACCGCAACCCAACGCTCAACACTCCACACTCACCCGCCCGACAGTGTGCAGCTATTTAACTGTAATATATTTTCTATTCTTCTATAATTTTCTCTCTCTTTCTGTCTCACACTCTCCTTTCGTTGTTACACACGATCCGGTTGCAATCTGTATTTTTTAGTTTTACGATCAATGAATGTAGAAAAGGATAACGGACGAACCTGCTCAAGCGCTCGAGCGCCAAGTTTACAATTAACATGGTTTTCTCCTCTTTTCTTCCTCCTCCGCCTTCATAACCTTGTTGAAGACACCAGTGACCAGTGGGCACGACTGGACATTATTATTACAATTATTGTTGCTATCTTACATCCAGCCGTTACAAGCGATTATGTGTAATTTGGAAATAATAATTTTAAAATAAAAATACGAATGGAAGGTGTACATATACGTTCTCCATTGTTTTCTAATCGATTTGTTGCCTATTTTCTAACACTTCTCCGCTCCTCTCCTCTCATTTTCATTCTTCTCCGAATCAGATTTGTACGTATTTACCTCTTTTTTGTTACTCGATATTCGAGATGATTGTAAATGTAGAATACAATTATTATTATTATTATTATAGATTATATATATATACATAGAAATGCGATATAAAAAAACAGAAATGAAGATTTTCTATACAGAAATGAATTGTTTTATTTTAGGTTAGAGTGAGAAGGTAATTCGCGGCACTTAGTGTATGTTGAGCCTCCGTGTGGCCATCCCTGGATAGTGGATAGTTTTTGCAAATCCGGCGATAGAACTTCACTTACGCGTCTCTGCTTTACTGCCTGAACACAATGAGGTTGCAGTCGCTGTCTCCGTCGCAGTCTCGGTCGGCATTGCTGTCGCTAGGATTGATCAAAATCCCACCCACAATGAGGTCGCCTTGTTACAAGTGGCGGGTAGTGAACCAATGTGTGCAGCGACCACCTGATGACCCCTACAAACGACATACGTACATAATTACTTGCGAATCTGCATCTGAAATGTGAGGTCCCTTTACCTTCCGTCCTCCTACTGGGGTATGAGATACCCCACCGAAAATTTAAAAGTCGGCCGTTTCTTTTTGAATTTTTTGTTTGCCACCTCATATGCATGTAAATTCAGGGGTGGAATCAGCTAAGGTGATTTGTGACAAGTGACAGTCACATTCTCGGTTTCGGTATCGTCTAAGGTGATAGTCACTGTGATTGTCACATTTTTGTGACAGTTTTCTGGTGACAGCTGTTTAGCTATCACTTTCCTATGTATATTCTGCTGTGCGTTTGATATGGCTTTGTTTGTGCTTTTGTGTTTTATAAAATATTGTTACGAAATATTCAATCCCCACACCAAATAGGGTTCGTACCACTGGATTGCGACAAGCTACAATGTCTATGTTTTTCCAATTAAAACACGCACACACTTTTCTTGTTTCACCACAGATCAATTATCTGTGCAGCTTCACCACTTTTCTTTATTATCCAATACTATCCACTGTAAGCTTTATTACACAAACAAACCTTTATTGAGAGCTTTTATTTTCACACTGTTTGATCACACCGACTTGTCACACGCTGTTCAATACCCAAAACTGAATGCCTCCCGAGGGCGAGTGTTCGCGCTTACATAGCTCCCGGTGCATCTTTTCGAATGTTCGCCGTTGGAAGTTCCCCTTCGGAAATCTCTAGAATACTCTGACAACTAGCATTACGCCGTTGGAAGTTTCGATCATTCCAATTTCCCCTTCACCAGAGCTTTCGTACTTCGACAGCGAAATTCGAACTTAACCTTCGGTTTGTATCTCCGCAACACTGCCCTCCTCCTAAACTTGTTCGTCCTCGAACAAGCGATTGGATCCTTCTCCGTGATATGGCGCTAATCTCTCTACGTGGACAATCTTATTCTTCGCCCGTCTGTTTCCCGTCTGCTGTATTCGGTACACCACGTCGTTAAGTTTCTTGATGACCTCATATGGTCCATCCCAAGCTGATTGCAATTTGGGGCACAAGCCTTTTTTTCGTTGTGGGTTGTACAGCAATACCAATTGACCTGTCTCGAATCCAGAAGTATTCGCCCTCAAGTCGTATCTCGCCTTCATTTTATCGCTGATCAAGTTCAGTCGCTCCCGGATGAACTGATGGATGGAGTTCAGCTGTTCCTTCTTTTCGGTTACGAAGTCCTCCCTGCCGCTAGTTGTCGGTAGTACCACGCCGAACTTCAAGTCCGATGGAAGTCGGAGATCAGTTCCAAAAATGGCTTCGGCTGGTGTTGTTGCCGTTGAACTGTGCTATGCCGAACGGTATGCCATTAAGAAAAGGAGAAGATGTTCATCCCAGTCCTTCTGATCTCCAACGACGACTTTTCTCAAGTATTCCTCCATCGTCCGGTTGAACCTTTCGACCATGCCATCAGATTGTGGGTGTAATGGTGTTGTCCGTGTCTTTCTGATGCCTAGCACGTCACAGAGTTCTTTGAACACTCGACTCGAAGTTCCTTCCTTGGTCTGAGTGCAGTTCCATTGGTACTCCATAACGCACAACCCAGTTATACACGAATGCATCCGAAATGGTTTTGGCTTCCTGGTTAGGGATGCAAAACACCTCAGGCCACTTGCTGAAGTAATCGATCACCACCAGCGCGTATTTGTTTCCAGCGTTGCTCGTTGGGAATGGGCCTGCGATGTCCATGGCGATGCGTTCGAACGGTGCTCCAACATTGTACTGCTGCATATTTCCTCGAGTTTTCCTAACTGGACCCTTTGCCTTCGCACACTTTTCACACTTGCGAATGAAACGCGTAACCGACTCATGGCATCCTACCCAGTAGAAACGTCTCTTGATCTTTCCTACAGTTTTGTTAACACCAAGATGACCCGCGCTTGGTCCCTCGTGGTATTCTCGGATGACCTCGTCGATTTGTCCTTTTGGAATTAACAGCAGATCGTTTACAATGTTCCCGTCCTCACTTTCCCAACTGCGGTAGAGGCAACCGTTCTTCAGCTTCAAACTCTGCCATTGAGTCCAGTAAGCTTTCACGATTGGGCTTTCACTGGATAATTGCTGCTAACTTGGTCGAAAACCTCGTTCTTGGTAGTCGATGATGACTGCCAGATCGACATCTTCTCGCTGCTTCCTTCCGACCTTCTCGACAGTCCAGGAATCTTCTGGCAGCACCTGGAAACAACGGATGTCGGTGACCTGTTCCTTGGTCTCGGCGCGTGAACAATGTTTGCATTCAACATCGCAAGGTCGCCTCGATAATGCATCCGCATTTCCATGACTGCTTCCCTTCTGGTATTCGCGTGCTCTCGCTTGATCTCCTTTTGGCGAATCAGACCTCGGACGCCTTCCTCGCAGACGGCAATTTCTCGCCGTGTGCCCCTGCTGGTTGCAGATGTAGCACCTACCTGGGAACGGGCGACTCCTACTCACCGTTGTTGCTCTGGAACTACTCCGCAATTTGCTGGATGAACGCTTTCTCCGCAGATGGCAGTCTTTTGCAATGTGCCCCTGCTGGTCGCAGATATAGCAGCTACCTAGGAACGAGCGAAGCGTACTCACTGTCGTTGCTCTGGAATTACGTCGTAATTTGCTGGATGAACGCTTTCTCCGCAGACGACAGTTTCTCGCAAGTAGTTTGATGGAAGGTCGGCATATCAACAATCAACCAAACACTTGAGAAATTCAACAAAAATTTATCAATATCAATTTATTTACTGTTAAACAATTCTTTGCAAAATGCTGTTTG
Organism: Eumerus sabulonum; assembly: GCA_951905685.1. Classification (NCBI taxonomy): domain Eukaryota; kingdom Metazoa; phylum Arthropoda; class Insecta; order Diptera; family Syrphidae; genus Eumerus; species Eumerus sabulonum. The sequence continues at coordinate 19,072,199 of OX645060.1, forward strand.
CCGACCAAATTAATTAAAATTACAAGCAAAAGAACCAATTTTCTTATTTTTAATACTTGGTATGACCACCATTAGCTTTAATGACAGCCCGTAATCTACCCTGCATTGATTGAATGAGCTTCTGAAGGTCATATTCATCGGGATTCTTAAGCCATTCTTCGTTGATAAACTTAATTAAATCATTTTTCGATTTCGGACTTCTTTTTGCCACCATCTTTTTTAAATGGGCCCACAAATTTTTAAAAGGGTTCAGATCGGGGCTTTGCGCAGGGGTGTCAATTGCTTTTTGGCAATTATAAAGCAACCGCTCCCTGCACAAATATGATTTATACTTTGGATCGTCGTCCTGGTACAATTTAACCCTTATCCTGTACTTAAAAAAAAACGTACGTTGTATTTGTGGGTCAAATTTGCCCAACACATTTTTATACAGGAGTCGCAATTTTTACAAGTAATTTTTTGTTCGGAATGCATTTTACAAATAAATTTTGAACATTTTGTACATTTTGTTGAATATTTTGTACTGTTGGACTTATTCCGGCACAAATAGCAACGGGATCTCTTCAATGTTGACACTGTAGTTTTTTCTGGATTTTTTCGATCTTGCAGATCTTGAACCACCGATCTTCCCGGACCACTGTTGGGAAAGGAAGTTCGACGAGAGATTTCCTCTTGAATCATAGATTCTCCCAATTCCTCCAAAAAAATTCTCCGTCTGAAATGTTTTTCTTTGTTCCAGTTTGGAAAAGTCGATATGTATATAACGAATGCATTGTAGGCTGATATATCTAATAAATTATAAAATAACGTCTGTGGCCATCGGTTTGTTCTACGCTTACAGGTGTAAATGCGTATAAGTTGATCAAGAGTATCTACCCCTGATTTTGTCGAATTATAATATTTTATTATTTCTGGCTTTTTTGCATCGTCAGTTACCTCTTTGTCATGGTGCAGAGTGCTCATTAGGATGACTAGGCGGTTTTTTTTAGGCTCATATGCAACGAGAGTTGTATTATTTTCATTGTCGAACATACATACAGGGTAAAGTTGTTGATTGCTCTCAACCTGGCGAGATGCCAGCAACGATCCCTGTTTAAATGCCCGGGTCAAGTTGACATACGGCCTCCTCGCGGCGCCCTCTGGATAGCCTCTTCAACAACCGTTGGGAGGTGAACAAACGTATGCAGCGAAAAAAACCCCGACCAGAATGGCGGTTGTGCGGCGGGCTAACAATCCGCCCACGTAAAAAAAAAAAAAAACTTAAAGTTATGAATGAGCAAGATGCCTCGGATACACGGACGGATACTCGACGACGACAACGCACGAAAAGGAACACGATTTGCGAGTATGCCCCTGGAATGTCAGAACCCTGTACACTCCCGGAGCTGCTCAGAAACTAGAAGGAATCCTCACGCAGTACAAGGCGGATATTACTGCGGTCCAGGAAATACGCTGGATAGGAAACGGTATGATTAGGAAAAAAAATTGCGACATTTATTACAGCTGTCACAAAAGGTTGCACTTACTGGGATGCGGATTTGTAGTGGGAAAGCGGTTAAGGTCGCAGGTCATCGACTTTAAACCTATAAGTGATCGCCTGGCTGTGATCCGCATCAGAGGCAGATTTTATAACATCAGCCTTATATGTGCACACGCCCCTACCGACGAGGCTGAAGACCCTATCAAGGAGGACTTCTATGACCTCCTGGACAACGCCTACGGAGCTTGTCCGGAGTACGATGTAAAAATCGTGCTCGGGGACTTCAACGCCAAAATCGGAAAGGAAAACACCCTTGGCGGAGTGATCGGAAAGCACAGCCTCCACGATACAACAACAGATAACGGCTTCCGACTCGCTGACTTTGCGACAGCTCGTAATGCGGTGATAAGTAGCACAAGATTCCCTCGCAAGCGAATCCACACAGCAACCTGGCGATCTCCGGACGGTCGAACCGCCAACCAAATCGACCATGTGCTCATTGACGCAAGGCACGCGTCTAACATCCTGGATGTGCGAACATTCAGAGGGGCAAATGTCGACTCTGACCACTTCCTCGTAGAAGCAAGATTCAGAGCTCGACTGTCCAATGTCAGAAAGCTGCACCAGCCCATCAGGAGGAGGTTCGACATTGGGCGCCTGAGCACACCGGAGGTTGCCAGAGTCTACAGGGAGCAGCTGAGCGAAAGACTCTACGGTATGCCTACGTCGAACACAAATGCCAATAATATGTGGCTGCATTGCCGCTCAGCCATTCAGGAAGTAGCCGAAACCACCTTAGGATACCTACCACCCCCGACAAGAAACCCGTGGTATGATGGCGAGTGTGAGCAGAAAAAGGCAGCAACCGACGAGGCGTACCAAAAGGCGCTGCAGAGGAAAACCAGGGCAGCGCGAGAAGAGTACCGAGCCAGAAGAAGGGAGGAGAAGAAACTACTGCGACAAAAGAAAAGAATCTTCGCAGCCTCTCAGCTCAAGGATATCGAGGAGTCTAGGGATAGACATAAAATACGAGCCTTTTACAAGAAAGCCAAAGGCCTTGCAGGAGGCTTCAAAAAGGGCACCCTGGCTCTTCGAAACTGAGAGGGTAATCTTGTCACCGACCCGCAGGGAATAGTGGATGTATTTAAGCAGCACTTCCAACAGCTGCTTAACGAGCATGACCAAGAGAGAGTGGTAGGGACTGAGGAAATCCCAACTCCAGCCGCTGAAGTAGTCCTCCCACCCAGCATAGAAGAAGTCGGCACAGCTATTCAGAAGCTGAAGAACAACAAGGCCGCAGGCTCAGATGGCTTGCCATCAGAGCTCTTCAAGGCTGACGGCGATGTTCTGGTAGGGAGCATGCACCAGATCATCTGCAGAATTTGGGAAGATGAGAGCATGCCCGACGACTGGAATACCAGCTCTATATGCCCCATCCACAAAAAAGGCGATCCTACCTCTTGTAAGAACTATAGAGGTATATCCCTGCTCAATGTCGCATACAAGATCCTGTCCAGCGTATTGTGTGAACGTCTAAAACCATTTTGCACCGCACTAATCGGCAGCTACCAGTGCGGCTTCCGGCCCGGCAAATCAACTATAGACCAAATTTTCACACTTCGACAAATCCTGGAAAAGACCAACGAGTTTCAAATCGATACACACCATCTTTTCATCGATTTCAAAGCCGCATACGACAGCATTCATCGTGAAGCACTGTTTGGGGCGATGGCCGAATTCGGGATCCCGGTAAAACTGATCCAGTTGTGTCGCGCCACGCTAAAAAACACGCGATGCACCGTGCAACTCGGTTCTAGGACCTCGGAACCATTCGAAACATGCACCGGATTTCGGCAAGGAGATGCGCTGTCATGTGACTTCTTCAACCTGGTGCTGGAGCAGATAGTGCGACGGGCAGGCGTCAACAGGGAAGGCACAATCTTTTACAAGTCCATCCAGCTGCTAGGATACGCGGATGATATCGACATCATCGCGTGTTCTCGCCGTGGTATTGTGGAAGCATTCACGGCGATTGAAGAACAGGGGAAACGAATTGGCCTTAAGATCAATGAGGACAAAACGAAATACATGCTGTCAAGCAAAAACCAATCCGTCGCTCACCACCTGTGACAAAACATAACAATTGACAGCTACAATTTTGAGGTAGTTAAGGAGTTTGTCTACCTCGGGGCAAACGTAAATTCCACAAATGACACCACAGTGGAGATCCGGCGTAGAATCGCCCTTGGCAACCGCTGCTACTTCGGCTTGTCCAAACAACTGGGGTCAAAACTCCTCACTCGAAAGACCAAAGTCATGCTTTACAAAACGCTCATTCTGCCAGTCTTGCTGTACGGAGCCGAAAGCTGGACGATAAGCAGGACAGCGGAGCTGATTTTGGGTTCTTTCGAAAGAAAAATTCTGCGCCGGATATTTGGTCCTGTCTGTGAGGAAGGTGAATGGAGAAGAAGACACAACCGCGAACTCTACGAGCTGTACCAAGATGTGGATGTAGTCCGGAAATCAAGGACCCGTCGACTACACTGGCTCGGCCACATCGAGCGCATGGACATCAACGCTCCAGCTAAGAGGGTCTTCGACTCCGAGCTTCCTGGTTCGAGAAGAAGAGGAAGACCGAACCTCCGGTATAAAGACCAAGTAATCGCGGATGTAAGGCATCTTGGTCTTGACAACTGGAAGCAGCGTGCCCGGGACCGTCAAGGATGGAAGGCAGCTATAGCTCAGGCTCAGATCCTCCATGGATCGCAGGCCTGATAAGTAAGTAAGTTTTTTTTTACATCCAAAATTTGTGGCGGCAAAGATGTTTTATTTTTTCGGACTGTTCCAACTAAGGTAAGCTTTCTCCTTAGTAATTCTATCCCTAATTCCTGAGATGTAAAGAAATTGTCGAATGTAATGTTTCTACCTTTCAAGTCTTTTATGAGGTCTAGAACTACACGATAGCCTTGATTTCGTTCGGGACGACAATTTCTATCCTTACCGGTGTAAACTTGCAAAGACCAGGCAAAGCTCGTTTTACTGTCGCACAGAGCCCACACTTTTATTCCATACTTTCCTGGCTTAGATGGAATGTATTGCTTGAATGGACACCTCCCACGATATGTCACTAATTGTTCATCCACAGTAACGTTCTCGCCTGGGTTGTATGTTTTTCGTATATTAGACTCCCATTTGTCCCAGAAATCTCTTATTGGGGCAAGTTAATCCCGAGCGCGTCGTTCGTTTCTGTCGCATTTCTTATCGAAACGTATGAATCGAGATATATTTTGAAACTTTCTCAAGCTCATAGTGGCTTTGAAAATTGGTCGCCCTTTGCTGTCATTCCACAAGCTTTCTAAGGCCTCTCCATGGGACCGAAAAACTCCGGCCAGCAAAAGTAGCCCTATATGTATATGCTTCAATGGATATTGCATCAACCTTTATCCATGTGTCTCTAAATACACTCTCCCCTGTATATGTATATTGAGATAAAAAAAAAAAAAAAATGTCTAACCTTCAATGTTGGTCATCTTCACAATAATATCAATGATATCAGGTGGTAAAAACAAACGAAAAGCAGATTTTATGCCGGATATTCTGGAGATAGCATACGCGGTCGGTCCTGGGGAAGTGTTCAAAACATTTTCCGTTCTATGGCGCCCGACGGATAAATTTCGTACTGGCCACCTGCACCATTTATACTTCCCATCTATTGAGAGAAATTGCGTTGGAGTGGGCAGTGCTTCGTCATCCGAACTGATATGCTCCGCATTTGTCATGGGTAAACTTTCCCCACCCAATGAATCAGTTTCATATAAGGAACTATTATACACGATAAATGTTCCTCTTCTACCTCGCTTGCCGTATCAATCACAATACTACCACTTTCATCACGATCAAGCATTTGCTCAATTTCTTCGCGACTCAACCCGGTCATATTGATTCTATGAAATGTAAAAATTAGAACAATGATCAAATGCACAAATGCACAAATAAAGCACTCACTTCTGTTTTATTTTAGAAAATTAGAAATCACTTAGTTCCACGCAGTTCGAACGTTTCTATAGTTTTCTAGTAGCGGAGGATAAATATAAAAAAGGTCATTTCTCTTCTTTGTATGAATAACAATTGTGTTTATTTTTTATTTCTCTCGTTTTATATAGGGTTTTGTGTTTTATTGTTTGCCTAGTAGACACAAAGACCGGATGTGAACTAGACGCTAATTTATTGGTTCATTGCATCGTCTGTGCAATGATATTTTATTACTTTATGATATTTAATGGTCCGCGGAGTGATAATCCTGTGTCTGTTTGTGATAGGGATCGTAACTCACGCGAAGAACACTTCCTTACTATGATGTGACACACGTTCAGCTTTTTTGCTGTGCACATCTTATCATTACGTTTGTAGAAAAAAAAAAAAACTGTGAGATCGAGTGGGTCGACAGGATTAAGTACATATATACATATACATAAATACCTAATATATGTAAATAATATTACATGTCGAAGAAAACAGGGTTCTCCAGTCAACGTTTGTTGGAAAAAATATATTGGGCAATTTTGACCCACAAATACAACGTACGTTTTTTGAAAAAAAAAAATTCATAAAATCATATAAATTAGCAAATGTTACAATTTTTTTTCATAGTTCTATTCATTTGCTTAAAAAAAATAAAAGTCAAGAAATTCCAGAGAAATATATTCACAAATAAGCGAAAAAACTCATATGAAAGGTGTGTTTGGGCAATTCTGACCCATGAATACAGGATAAGGGTTAAAAAGTAATTTGTTTTCGTTTTCTGGGTCAACAAAGCCGAATTTCTGAACACTTCTTTTCAAATTTTGTCTTAAAATATCCAAATAAACTTCCTTTGTCATTATATCATCAATCATTTTTAACTCACCAACACCTTTATTTATTTATTTATTTATTTCTAGCTAATAATAATTTTGTACAATTAAGCTTACACTTATAAGATTTGTACAACTAGGGCTTATGTTATATTTGTTACATTAGAAAATGAAGTTAAACAGAAATTAATATTTAATAAATGAAAGGAAAGAAAAAGAGAAAAAAAAAAAAAAGAATGTTGGGGCGTGAAAGGATAAGTGAAAAGGTGGACAGGAAAAGTATAGATTGGATTTCACGCAATAACTAATTTACATACATATGTTCGTACATTAAAAGTGTTCGTCACAATATTTATGTAAAAACTTCTTTTGCGAAAGCGGCTGTTGTGTTCATGCGCTTAATAGAGACGGGTAGACAATTCCAAAGACGAATCGCATGGACAAAGAATTGTCGACTGGTTACAGTATACTTATATCTGGGTGAAATGATCAATAAAAAACTTTGAGCACTCGCGAATCTAATTTTCTCATAAAGGTAATGGGGTTCCTTAGTGGTCATGATCTTATTGAATGTTAACAAGGTCCGATATTTCATTAATGCCATTAAGGAGCAAGCCGCTATTTGTTTTGTGAAGTTGGAAATATGCTCATATCTTTTTATGCCGAAAATGAATCTAGCACAACAATTGTATGCCACCTCGAGTTTCCGCTTAGACTCATAATCCATGTCACCAAAAATCTCACACCCGTACAGAATCGAAGGCAAAATATATGATTTTACAAGCTTTAGTTTTACGTGTGTCAGGAAAAACAGAGGTGGTTATTATGGTATTAAAAATATATGTTATTTGGGTAAGTATGAAAGGAAGTAACAGTTTAACTAGGTTTGGACTTACATCACTGAAACCGACGGCTTTTGATTTTATTTTTAAGATTGTCTCACCTACACACACTTCATCGACACAGGCGATTGAAAATGGATCAACTTGTACGTTGTGATTGATGGAATTGCTTAGTGGGTGTGAGATACCGGAAGCCGGTTGTACGAACGCCCTATTCAGTTCCTCAAGATTAATATTTATGGGGAGTGCTTCCTTATTGGACTTTAGTCCAACTTGGCGTATGTTCCTCCAAAATGTAGAACTCGAATCATTCGCATTAAAATATTTTTCGTAAAACAATTTCTTGTCTCTACGAATGAGAGACGTTACTGCATTACGAGCAATGGTGAATTCTCTTAGGATAGCTGAACATTTATATCTTCTCCATCTCGAATACAAAAGATTGCGCCTTTTTATTGGATCACGAACTTCTTGAGTAAACCACGGGTTACTAGTTGTTTTAACTTTTTTAGTCCGAATGGGTACATGCTTATCAAAAAGATAATGTAGGTTTTTTTGGAGAACCTCAATTTGTCTATTCACGTCGACGCAGCAGAGGACGACCGCATTTAAGGTGGCGCGCACAGGTGGAAAGGGACCTCAACCAACTGGGCGTGCGGCACTGGAAGCGAGTGGCCAAAGATCGGAACGGCTGGAGAGGTTTGTTGGTTGAGGCCCTGGTTCACCCCGAACTGTAGCGCCATCAAAGTAAGTAAGTAGGTATCCATTGTTGTTGTTGTTCTGATGCAATTTAATTTGTTTAAATGGAAAATTGGTCAGTTTCCTAATATAAAAGGTTCAATTCTCCTAAATGTGGTAAAATATCTTGAACGACATTCTTCTGCATTCCAAGAATATTCTTTCATCGTTCCTTAACTGTGGATATACAGGGTGCCCCACGAGCAGTGTGCCAAAAAGCTAGACCGTGTAGGTCTGGTCAAGAAAAGGAAAAAATCGTATGGGAGGGGGGTCTATTCCCCCCGGTTTTGCTAGGTGGGGCAATTTTCTAAAAAATTAACTTAATTTGGAAAAAAAGTATTGAAAATCAACGGTTACATCCACAATGCTGCGATATACTTTTTTGTTAAGCCAGAAACCTCTTCTTTCATCTTGTTTTTAATCGAAAATCTCTTAAGGAATGGTTGTTGGAAACAGCGGAGCACATACAGTGCCACTGTAACTGCCTTGTCAGTACACGTCATCATCACTTAGGCAAGTATTATTTTGAAGCAGAAGAAATCGCTGCTAGCTCACTCAAAACACACTAAGTTTTATCACTAACTCAGGATTCTTGAGTGAACTGTAAGTGGGGGACAATAGGCCCACTCGTGGCTGCAGTGATCAGGCGACTCTGTCCCACCCCCTAATCCTCTCTAACTCACTAACTCTAACAACCCTCGAACTCTAACAACCCTCTAACTCCAACTACCTGATCCATCCCATCGCACTTCTTGGAGTGCGGTAATGTCAGCTTTATAGCAGCATAGGGCTCTTTCTAACTGTTCGGCGCACCCGGTCATTTAAGAGTGCTAATATTACAGGTGCAGAACCGATACTCTTGTCCTTTAGTACGTTTGAGGGGGTCGTCAACTTATAATCCGTCCTTTAAATCCGACCCTTGTGATTGTCTCTGAGCGTACGACTTTTTAACTAATACGGCTTACTAGGCTGTAAACCAATTGACTAACATGTTTTTTGTCACAGGAAACTGCCAGAACCCTGCAGAGACCAGGCAACCCTAACAGTATAACCAATCATTACACTTGCAAATCTCAACCACGGCATTGCTGTTCATACTGCAGGTCGTTACAATTACATCGATTGTACACTTTCTTTCAACGTGATTTTTAGCGTTCCTTACTATTACAGCTTGTAATAGGCATCGAATCCAGTCTTCATTTCATTCCCTCCATCTGTCGCTCAATTTCATATTTTGTACCAAGGCAAGGAACACATTAAAGTCACAGAGCACTAGAGCCCGAACCAAGCCTGTTTCCTTTTTCCTATTTATGACAGCACTTTCCGTATAACTCCCGCTCGTCATGCTGTAATCACCAAAGATGCCAACAGCGAAATTCCACAATCCGCGGCATAAACACAACATTTGCCCAACCAACGCAACCTATGTATCTATATCCAACATTCCTTAATCATACACAAGCTCATGTATCTATAAATGTATCTCGCAAGCAATTTTATCGTTTTAAGTTTCTAGCCAGGATCCAACCATTCCTTCTTTCTTGCCGCCCACAAGTGGGCCGAACGAGGACAAGATGGAATCCTTTTTTTCTTCTTTCCCTGCTCCTTTGACGATTTAATACCGCAGATACATATGTATGTGTACACAGAAAAGGATGATTGATTTTGCTAGCCTCCCTTTCATGTGGCTCCTTAAAATGCAATCGTTTTCGAATCTTTCACGGAATGGAAACCTTCGTCCTTGTGTGTCATGTCGCGGAATGAGCGAGCGGTCGGGTTCAATTTGTGTTTAAAAAAAAAATCGATGGAGACTCTTGTTTGGAGTCTGGGAGTCTTTCCGTATTACTGGGGCATGGATAACGGGGTGGTTTTGCAATAAAGGGTTCAGTGGAGTGTGCTCGAGATTCTTGATAGTAGGATGGTGGGATGGCGGAGGATTATAATGACAGGACTTAACGAAGAGAATTCGGTCCTATATGGTTTTGAATGCTTCTGCAGTTTTTAGAGGTGGATGACAAGGGGATTAAAGACTTTACTTCATGAGGTAAATCTTTTCTTCTGGTAATGAGGTATGTCGCTTTCAGAGAAGATACGAATGTGGGATCCAAGCATAACGAAGGAGGGAGCACATGTATTCACCACCTCTGTTCATTTTCTAAATTGCGTATATGTTGTGCTAAGTCCATGCTTAAAAATGATTTGGCACGAAATGTGGTTTACGAGGAGTGGTACTTCCAACTTTGCTCCCACGATTCGAAGCACCCTTGATAATTCTCTGAAGTTTACTCGTTTAGAACCGTATAATGAGTTCCCCTAAAGAGGGCAATATCAAGGCTATAGGCTAGATGCGGCGACGCTCTTCTTCTTTAGTGGCGCAACAGTTCGGGGTGAACTTGGGCAATCATCTCCAGCTAGCACGGTATTTGCAAGCTGTTTCCAGTGCCCCACTCTCAGCTGGCTAAGACCCCTTCCACCTGTGTGCGCACCGTAGATGCGGTCGTCCTCTCCTGCGTTGTCCCTCCGGGTTGGATGCAGATTGAACACAGAATTCTTTTTTCGAAATGACCAAGAGCCTCCTCATCCACCTTCGTTAAAGTCCATACCTTTGCGCTGTAGAGTAGAGGAGGACCGGAATGATTAAGGCTTTGCATTTCTCGAGAGGACTCTACTTGTCATTTGGCTCTTGAACTCAAACAACCAGCGGCTCACTGCAAAAGGTAAGTGTCCCATACTGGACTTCCAACCCAGTGATCCTGTGTTTTTTGTTCCTTACTTACTTACTTAATGGGCGCTACAATTCGGGGTGAACCTGGGCCTCAACCAACTGCCTCTCCATCTAGCACGATCTTTCGCTAGTCTTTTCCAATGCCGCACGCCCAGTTGGTTGAGGTCCCTTTCCACCTGTGCGCGCCACCTTAGGTGCGGCTGTCCTCCATTTCTTCGTCCCTCGGGGTTGGATTCAAAGACTCTACAGGCTGGAGCTGTGGTGTCCATTGGCTCTACATGGCCTTGCCATCTTAGGCGTTAGATACGTAGACGCCTGACTAGACTCATGTCGCTGTACAATCCGTACAGTTCGTGATTTAATCTTCTCCTCCAAACCCCCTCTGTGTTTATAGGACCGAAAATCGCACGCAGAATCTTTCTCTCGAAATGACCAAGGATTTCCTCATCCGCTTTAGATAAAGTCCATGTTTCTGCGCCGTATAACAGGACCGGGATAATTAAGGTCTTATATGTATAAGGTCAACTTGGTCGCAGGAGAGAGGGCTCTACTCCTCAGTTCCCCCTTGAGCCCAAAGAAGATTTCGAAACTGGTGTCGTAGCCGAGGTATATGAAGTCCTTAACTACCTCGAACTTATATCTGCCAATATGCACGTTCTGTCCAAGACGTCGGTGGTAAATGTCCTTTTTCGATGACAGCAGATATTTAGTCTTGCCCTCATTAACTGACAAACCAATTTTCGCCGCCTCCATCTCAATACTCGCAAACACCTCATTGACATCTCGCTGCGATCTACCTATTATGTCAATGTCGTCGGCGTATGCAAGGAGTTGCGAGGATTTGAAATAGATTGTGCCTCTTGTATTGGCTAGTGATTTTTGCACAATTATTTCTAATATGATGTTGAAGAAATCACACGACAGCGCATCGCCTTGTCTAAATCCTTTTTTGACTTCGAAGCTATCGGTCAGTTCTGCACCGATTCCGATGGAGCAGCGAGCATTTTCCAAGGCCATCCTGCATAGTCTGACGAGCTTAGCAGGGATGTCAAAAATAAACATGGCGTTATATAGCTTTGCAGTCGACAAATAGGTGGTGGGTGTCGACTTTAAATTCATTGGTTTTCTCCAGGATCTGCCGTAGTGTGAAGATTTGGTCGACGGTGGACTTTCCTGGCCTGAATCTGCACTCATAAGGATCTACCAGCTTATTTACAAAAAGCTTCAGGCGTTCACCCAAAACGGCAGAGAAGATTTTGTAGGCGATATTAAGGAGACTTATTCTTCTGTAGTAGGCGCAATCAGAGGGGTCTCCTTTCTAGTGGATCGGGCATACGATGCTGAGACTCCATTCCTCGGGCATGCTTTCCTCTGACCATATCTTACAGATGAGGCGGTACATGCTCTTAGCCAGGTCATCCCCAGCTGCCTTGAAGAGCTCAGCAGACAGTCCAGTCCGTCTGCGCCAGCAGCTTTATTCGACTTGAGTTTCGATATGGCGATCTTAACTTCGTCGAGATCACGGGGACAGGATTCTCTGCGGTCTTCGTCGACTAGAAATGGATCATTCCGCCTGACAGCGGTATATTGATTAACATCGCCGTTATACAGTCTGCAGAAGTAGTTTTTCCATATTCTCAGCATCGATTCTACTACTAGGTGTCCGTTCTCATCCCTGTAGGCTTCCGTTCTGGCTTTATAATCTTGGCATGTTCGCTTTATCTGCTGATAAAACTTTCGAACGTCACGCCTGCAATAACACCTCTCCAAATCCTCAATCGCGCGCTTCTCCTGCTCCCTATTCCTTCTTCTGAGAAGCTCATGCGCCTCCCTTCTTTTTAACTCGTAGAGCTCACGAGCTGCTCTTGTTATTTTATGCTGCGATGCCTTACATGCATCCTGCTTCGCTGTGTGAGTCCTCCTGCACTCGTTATCGAACCACGGGTTTCTCCGTGGTGGGGCCTTGAAACCCAAAACTTCGGAAGCAGAGCTTTTCAGGGCTTGTTTGGAAAGGCTCCACTGCTGTTCTATTGATAGCGTGGAGGATTGTGGTGTATTGGAGAGCTTAAGGGAGACGCGATCGGTAAAGGCACGAGCGGTTTCTGGCGATAGTTGCTTTCAGACGTCATAACTTTGAATTCTTACTCTACTCCGTTGCATTCGTGATATCCGTAAGCGCATCTTGGCTACTACAATATAGTGGTCCGAGTCGATGTTAGCCCCTCGGAAAGTTCGAACATCAAGAATAGTGGAGGAGTGTCTGACGTCGTTCTCGATGTGATCAATCTGGTTGATAGTCGATTGATCAAAAGACCGCCAGGTGCCTTTGTGTATATTGAGGTTCGGGAAGCGCGTATCGGTAAGAAAGAGATTTCGCCCCTTAGCAAGATCAATCAGCCTGTGTCCGTTATCGGAGAAGTCTCCTAGTACAATTTTGATGACATAGCTGGAACATTGGGCATGCGTTCTGTCTAGAAGATCGTAGAACTCATCTTTGGCGGAGTCATCCTTGTCTGCCGTGGGGGCGTGGACGCAGATCAGGCTGATGTTAAAAAATGTAGCCTTGATACCGATTGTTATGAGGCGTCCGCTCACATGCCGGTTCGCTCGGAGGAAAGCATGCCCGACGAATGGAATATCAGCATAGTTTGCCCAGTCCACAAGAAAGGAGACTACTATAACTGCGCCACATACAGGGGAATAGGTCTCCTTAATACCGCATACAGGATCTTCTCTGTCATACTGTGTGAACGCCTGAAACCCTGGATAATCTGAAAGGCTCGTATCAGTGTGGTTTCAGGCTAGGTGAATCCACAATACACCAAATATTCACATTGCGGCAGATCTTGGCGAAGACCCATGAATACCAAATCGACATCCATCACCTTTTCGTCGATTTCAAGGCCGCGTATGACAGTGTGTATAGAGACAAGCTATACAGCGCCATGACTAGTTTTGACATCCCTGCCAAACTTGCCAGATTGTGCAGAATGCCAATGGGGAACTCTCGCTGCTCCATTAAGGTCGGTAATGAATTAACCGAGACCTTTGATGTTGAAAAAGGATTTAGGCAAGGTGACGCACTGTTATGTATTTTCTTCGACATCGTGCTTGAACAGATCATACGAGACTCACTGGCCAGTACAGGAGGTAGGTTAGGTTAGGTACAAGTGGTTGGCATAAGGCACAGGTAGGCCGAGGTCGGCCCATTGTGATACCACATGGATCATATTACCCTGATCCGCTACCTTAGAACCAACTGGTGCTTCTGATGAAGCGATGGGGTTGAGTGTATTTTTTGGGTTTGCTAGCTCATTTAGATTTTCATAGAAGGTCGTGCCGAGCGGAGAAGGTGATGTATTGATTCCTCTTCTTCCTCGTCCATGCAGCCGCGGCAGAAGTCATTGCAGGGCAGCCCTAGTCTGTAAGCTTGTTTTCCAATGATGCAATGACTTGTAATGACACCCACTAGAGTGCTTAAAGTTGCGCTTTTGGTTGCTACTAGGTCCCTTGCTCGTCCTAGGTTTAACTTAGGCCAGATTTGTTTAGTGGTAAAGTCGATATTACTTTCATTCCATTGGAGGCTGGTCGCCTCTATGGTTCGAAGCTTTATCAAGGATTTTTTCCGTACTTATTGGTGTTCCTAGGTACCCGAGGGTAGGAAGACTGAGTGGGCTTGACCCTAACTTTGCGAGGTCGTCGGCCACGCAGTTTCCTTGAATATCCCTATGCCCGGGAACCCACAGTATTTGAATGTTGAACTGTTCAGTCATCTCATCCAGAGATAGGCGACAGTTAAGAGATGCCTTTGATTTGTGGGCTACCGCTGCCAGGGACTTTATCGCAGATTGGCTGTGCGTGCAAATGATAATATCCTTGGCGGATATTACATTTATCCTGAGCCATGCAAGGGCCTCCGTTATCGCTGTTATTTCAGCCTGATACACACTGCAGTAATTTGGAAGTCTAAAGGATATGCTGAGGTTAAGCTCCTTGGAGAAGACTCCACTGCCTACACCTGACTCCATCTTAGAGCCATCGGTAAAGAGGGAGATCGAGTCCTTTGGCATGACTTTCCCTTCAGCCCATTCCTCCCTGGATGGAAAGACAACTTCGAAGTTCCTAGTGAACGCGTTCTGTGGGATGATATAGTCTGTGTCCATGGGTACTTTGAAATGTTTTAGAATGGTTGTGTGGCCTTTTTGTGATGTGGGCCATTTTATTATGCTCCTTATCCTCAGGGCCGCGCAGGCAGCAATTTGTTTGCTGAAAAGCTTCAGTGGTGGAAGGTGTAACAGAATGTTTAGGGCCTCCGTGGGGGTTGATCTGATCGCTCCGCTTATGTATAAGTTGGCCGATCTTTGTACCTCCCCAGAAGGTTTCGATTGACTGCCTTGTCCAGAGCAGTCCACCAAACTACGAGGCCATACAGGAGGATGAGCCTTATCACCGCCGTGTAGAGCCAGTGCATAATGCTTGGTTGGAGACCCCACTTCTTGCCTACCACTTTTTTGCAGTTCTAGAGGGTAGTGGTTGCTTTCTTGACACGATCAAGAATGTTAGGTTTCCAATTCAGGCTCCTGTCAAGGACTATGCCTAGGTATCTAGCCTGATCTTTGATTATTAGTTGGGTTCCAGCCAACCTCGGTGGGTTGAAGGGCGGAATTTTATATTTATTGGTAAACAGGACTAGGTCGGTCTTCTTAGGATTGACCCAGTACTGCCTCCAGGTTACAAGAGGTACGATCTATTTTAAGTCTGCACAACTGATTGCGTTCGCGGATTACATTGACGTAATTGGACGAAGACAGCGGGACGTCAAAGATGCGTTCGAATGCATTGAAGCAGAAGCGGCTTAAATTGGTCTCTCAGTTAACGAGGGTAAAATGGAATATATGCTGTCATCCAAGAAAGACGCGCAACACTGAAATCATGGCCAGAACGTCACAACTGGCAGCTACAAATTCGAAGTGGTCAAGGACTTCGTCTACCTTGGCTCATTAGTGACCAGCAACAACAGCATCAGCGCTGAGATCAAACAAAGTATTACTCTTGCCAACCGGTGCTTCTTTGGGCTCAAGAGGCAATTGAGAAGTAGAGCCCTCTCTCGAAGGACCAAAGTTGCGCTGTACAAAACCTTAATCATTAACGAAAGCGGATGAAGAGGCCCTTGGTCGTTTGGAGAGGAAAATTCTGCGTTCAATCAATCGTCCCGTTTGTATAAACGGAGAGTGAAGGAGAATATACAACAGCGACATCGGCCTAGTACGATGTCTACGGATCCAACGTCTAAGAAGGCTGGGCCATTTAGGGCGAATGAATACCACAGCTCCGGCCTGAAGAGTCATCGAGTCCAACCCCGAGGGACGACGCGGCAGAGCACGACCGAATCTGAGGTGGCACACACAGGTGGAAGCGTACCTTAACCAACTGGGAGTGCGTCGCTGTAAACAGCTGGCAAAAGACCGTGCCAGCTGGGGAAGTTTGTTGGTTGAGGTCCAGGTTCACACCGGACTGTAGCCCCACCTAAGTACTATTTAATTAATTATTTTGGGGAAGGTGTCTAATATGTCCAACTAGGACGTTTAGCCCAATTAATGGCGCTGCGATACTCCACACCTGCCATGAAATCACATAGATTCTTTATATAATTGAGACTATAAGGGCGCAACTTTTCGAAATGTTTTTAAGTTAAGAATGAGCTCAGCCCTTAGTCAACGTAATCAAACCGCCTTGTGAATTCACGACCCTACCATTTACGTCCGCCTGCGTGTTCGAAATTGTGTGAAAGTCGTCAGGATATCAAGGTCCCCACAAAATAAAATTAGCAGCCACGCCTTGATAATAGCTATATTAGGCAGGTTAAGTATTTCCAGTAACACGAGCCACTTAGGTCTGCAATATCGTTGCTATATAAGCTGTAATCCTTCCAAACTGCGGTTGTGGTATCCACAGACTTCGGTAACATTCACAGAAAGTTCAGAGCTCAAGCTATGCCTCAGCCAAGAAACGGATTTCCGTCTTACCAAAAGTACGCTTTCTACTTTCTCTTCACAATAAAGTTTCCTTTCCTGGCTGACTCTACATGGCCAGTATTCCATTTTATCTGGGAATGCGTGTCCTGGATTTCTGTGTTCATGCCGCTCCAGCTGTCCATCTGTCACATGAAAGTGGTCTTTGATAACTTCTCAATCGAAAACCTGAGTGCGACGTTTAATGTCGCGTTCCCAAGCATTTGGCTTATGTCTGGCTTTATGATATTGCTGAATTTTAAGCTGCAGTCCACGCGGATTACCGAAATTATTGATGAAATCGACGAAAACTTCATGTGGCGTTCAGCTAAAGGTAAGTGGAATACCTACACAAAAAGTCTTGGAGTGATCAGGAAGATTTTAAGGAAAAACCTACATCACAGCGGAGAAGAGTTACAAATTCGCGAGGTTTATGTCCATCTTCTGGCAAGTGGGCCCAATAAGCAGTGTTGTATATAGTTTGGTGCGTCCTTTATTCGAAAAGCCCGTGAAGCTGCCTTCGGTGGATTGGTACTTCTTCGATGTACATGTAAGTTGAAGGGGTTCATAATTCCTTGATTTATCCTGGTTTCCCGCAGAAGTCATATAGATTTGCTCTGGCCTATATCCTTCAGAGCTGGCCACAGCTGAATGCGGTTGCCAGCATTGCCGTTGGAACTACACTGTTCCATACCTGCTGTGTTTTGTGCTGCGGGCAGTTCAACATACTGAAGTGTTCACTCAAAAATATCGTCTTTTCCAGTGGAGTGTATAAGAGGTATGTATGTGAGTCAATGACAGCATGGGAATAACAGCTAACCTCTTTCGAAGTAGATTTCTAGGAATGCTAGACAGCAGCAGCGTCGTTGCTAATGCCGATGAATACTTCTATGATGAAGAGTTAGATGATGACGATATTGCTTTTCCTGTACCCTCAAAAGGTGTACAGAACTGCACAGTTAACCTTACACCAGCAGAGGTGATAGATTTAAGGAACAGCCTAACCAATTGCGTCAAGCAGCATGTTAAGCTTCGAAGGATATGCACGTTAGTCGAATCTTGCATGAGCTTCGTTATGTTACTTCGTCTCGTCGAACTGACTATAGAGATTTGTGTCCTCGCATTCGCCCTTAATAAAACACCCAACGTGAGTAGCTGGTTTCAGATAGATCTTCATTACTGTATCTAAACAAGATCATTGCAGGTACTCACTCTCTCTTACGTCGCGTTCGCGGCGTTCGACTTGTTCTTACTGACATATCCAGCTGATCGGGTCATGTTTCAAAACAAGTCGATTAGTGCATCCTTGATGATGGGTCCTTGGTACTTAGTATCAAAGTACATGCGGAATGAATTCCTGATTATCATTGCATTCTCCCATCGGCCGATCCGATTCACTATTGGAAAGATTCTTGTTCTGAATGCAGACAAGCTTAGGGGGGTAAGAACAGAGTAAAGAAGTGATTTTGATGATTGTATTTGGGATCATTTCAGGTTCTTCAGATGGCATTTTCATACTACACGTTATTGTCAGCAATAGATAAACAGTACAGTTCTGGACAATGAACAAATCTTTTCTTTATTACCAGTTAATGTACATAATATAGAAGGGAGCAAGCCTTCTTGTTTCTCTTAGGTGGCATAAGGTGCTACATGCCTCTCCAACCACAACAATCTTTCGCTAGCCGTCCTCAGTTGGTTAAAGCTCCTCTTCATCAACACATGTGCGCCATACTAATTTGACCGTTCTGTCTTACGTCGTCCCTTAAGTATGGATTCGAATACCTTGGACCGTCCTTACGCTCAACGTGGCATTCGTTTCCTTCATTGCCCGTTTTTATGAGAGAATTTTCCTCTAGATACCCGCCTTCGACAAGATTCATATTTCCGCGCCACATAGCAGGACCGGGATGATAGGGGTCTTGTATGAATTTACTATTAGCTAATTGCCTTCTGAGCCCAAAGAAGCAACGATTGGCTAGAGGAATTCTGCATTTGATTTTTGCACTGGTGTCGTTGGAGCATGGGGCGTTCTGGGCAACAGAGCCCTCAGCAACCCAACCAGTCTGGCGGTTGTGCGTAGGGCCAACAATCCGATGAGGTAAGCCACATTAAGTTATGAAAAAACGACGAGCCTCGCATATAATATGGATCCCAAAAATAAAGTACACGGCCCGAAAAAGGACATGGAATGTCAGAACTCTGTAGACTCCTGGGGCCGCATAGAAATGGGACATCATGCAGTAAAAAGCAGGCATTACTGCGATCCAAGAAATGCGCTGAATAGGAGAAGGAGTATGAAAAGGAGCTGCACATTTAGGGTGCGGATTCGTTGTAGGAAAACGGCTTAGATCGAAGGTCATCAATTTCAAGTAGATAGATTGTCGCCTGGTAATCCGCATCCAGGGAAGGTTCCATTACATAAACCTGATATGTGCACACGCCCCCACCCATGAGGCTGAGGAATCCATGAACGAGATTTTCTGTGACCTCTTCGGCGAAACCTACGGAGCCTGCCCGGAGTACGACATCAAAATCGTACTCGGAGACTTCGATGATAAAATCGGTAAGCAAAACATCTTTGGCGTTGCGATCGGAAGGCACAGAGTCCACGATACAACAACAAATAACAGATAGAACACCTTGCGGCAACTAGTAATACGTCGATAAGCCCCACAAGATTCACAAAAAGATCCAATCAACAAACAAATCGACAATGTGCTGATTGACGCAAGGCAAGCGTCCTCAAACATCCTGATTGTGCGAGCATCAGGATTTCGGCAAGAAGACGCGCTGTTGTGGGCTTTTCGATAACTTCGGCGACACCCTGTCGAAGTTTCTCTGGGCAAATGTCAAGCAACTGTCACGGTGATAGGGCGAACGGTTGACGGCACACTTTCGTGAGCACCCGGATGATCACGAGGACGAAGCAGACTGTACATATGTACATACATTTTCAGTGGCCCGCATGTTCCACTAAATGGGTCGCGGGAGTAATGCGCGCACGCGGGATATCCAGGCCACTCGATCCTCCGCCAGAGGAAAATTCCGCTGCCATAAGCAAAAAGTTGGAAGAAAATTCCACTTCTCTGAGCCAGAAACTAGAGAAGCTGGAGGAAAATTCCGTGGCTGTAAGTAGAAAGTTGGGGGAAAATTCCACTTCCCTGAATCCGAAGCTGGAAGAGATGCTAGAGAACACTCGAGAAAGCTTAAGAAACATCCAGCAGGCCGTCGACGATCGATTCCAGAACGTCGAAGAGAGAATCGAGACACTAGAATCGAGGTTCGACAAGAAGGTTCTAGATCTCGAGAATAATCAAGAATAGATAATCGAGACACTAGAATCGAGGTTCGATAAGAAGGTTCTGGAACTCGAGAAAACTGTCCAGAACGTTCTGCATCATGGAATCGTTGTACCGACTGCAGCATCGAAATTCGTAGCTCCCAACTTCGAAGGCACGAGTGCTTTTAACATCTTTAAACTTCAGTTCGAAACAACAGCGGAACGAAATCAATGGGGAGAAGAAGACCGTGTGGCCGCCCTAGTCATTTCGCTTAAAGGCGAAGCAGCCGATGTACTACAGACCATCCCGGAGACTCTGAGAAAGAACTACACAGCCATCTGGGAAGCTCTTCATCGAAGAAACGGCAGTGAGCACATGCAGGAGATGCAGAAGCTGGAGCTTAAAGGATGCAAGCAGCGTGGAAACGAGACCATCAGCAGTACGCTGCCGACATCGAGAGGCTCTCTCATCTAGCCTACGCGGATGTTTCAATCGATGTGGTGGAGAAACTCAAAACGGATTCTTTCAACCAAAGGTTAAGGGACCCCGATACGCAACGAAGCCTGATTCTCCTGCCGAAGACATCTTTTAAGGAGACAGTTGCCAGCGCTCTCGCATGTGAAACATCGCTCTTGATATGCCGACCTTCCATCAAGCTGCGGCGCATATCCGAAGACCAGGATAGTTCCAGAACAACAACGGCGAGTAGGGGTGGCTCATTCCCGGGTAGATGCTACATCTGCGATCAGCAAGGGCACATTGCGAGAAACTGCCGTCTGCGAAGAAAGCGTTCGAGGTCTAGTTCGCCAAAAAGAGACCAAGGGAGTGAACGCGAACGTGGAGGTGCAAAAGGTGCACCTAACAATCCGTTAAACTAAAACGAGTCAGTGCAGAGGGGCATGCGCTGGCTCCCACATTGGAGTGCCCCAGCATCCTTGTATCCCGAATCTGTAGGGGTGCAACCAGCCTAGTCATCGAGGGAACAATGGACGACGATATCTGCTGACGTTGGACACGGGCGCAACTCAATCAGTCATCCGAAGCGGATTGGTTTCTGACATCGAACCATTTTCTGAGGTAAGGCTTCGCACAGTAACTGGTGAGAAGGCGGAAGTTAAGGGTAAGGTCCAGAAAAGAATTACGATGGGTACCGTCGAGTTTCAGCATGATTTCATCGTTGTGGACATCACTGATGACATCATAATCGGCGTCGACTTCATGATTAGGCATGGCTTCACATTGGACCTCAACCAAAAAGTGATGAAGTATGGCAACTTGGAGCTCCCATTAACAATGGATAATGGACAGGGTAACAAGGTCAGGCGAATAGTCGTACAAGCATGCCAAACAGTTCCCCCGGATGCAGAAGCTGTGGTTTGGGCAAAGATAGAAGAGGATGCGGGGACAAGCCGAATGTGGGTGGTCGAACCCGACAAAAGAAATCGACCCAGCGATTTTATTGTTGGAAGGGCTCTCGTGGAACCCCGACAAGACAAATTGGTTCCAGTACGAGTCCTGAATCCTGCCAGTACACCTAGGACAATACACATACACATACGCTCAATGCCAAGAAGCTGCCGCCGTTATGAACTGCGAAGGTAAGAAACACCGGGAAATCCAGACCAACAAAATGTTCTTGAAAACAATGGCCAGAGAGTGGACGCAACATCTAGTGGAGAAGCAGAAAAGCAAAGCACTCTCCCTGCTTCGTAAATATTGGACAGTTTTTGCAAATGGTAAGAACTGTGGAAGAACATTAATTGAGAAGCACAGAATAGACATAGGGGACTCTAGACCGGTCCGGCAACCACCGAGGAGGGTACCTTTGGCGAAAGAAGGCGAGGTGATCAAACTAATCGACGAGATGCAAAAGGAGGGCGTGGTCGAACCATATGCAAGCCCATGGAGTTCGCCAGTAGTGCTAGTTAAGAAGAAGGATGGAAGCACCCGATTCTGCGTGAACTATAGGAAGCTGAACAACGTCACGGAGAAGGACAGCTATCCTTTACCGAGAATTGACGACACCTTGGGCACACTATCTGGTGCAAAGTGGTTCTCGACGCTGGACTTGCAAAGTGGATACAGGCAAATAGAGCTTGACCAGCAAGACAAGGAAAAGACCGCGTTCACTGCTGGGGGAGAGTTGAGGCAGTTCTCTGTGATGCCCTTCGGTCTTTGCAATGCGCCAGCCACGTTCGAAAGACTTATGAACCGGGTGCTAAAAGGACTTGCCTTGTTTATCTGGGTGGCATAATTGTCATGGGCAAGGATTTCGACGATCACCTTAAGAAGCTTGAAGAGGTATTGGAACGTATTCAAGCAGCCGGACTGAAATTGAGCCCGAAGAAATGTTTGCTCTTCCAGAACGAGGTGAAGTACTTGGGACATGTGGTGACTGCAGAAGGAGTCCACACAGATGATGAGAAAATCTCGGCGGTTAAGGAATGGCCGCGGCCGAAGAATCTTCATGAGTTAAGGTCATTCCTGGGACTTTGCACATATTACAGGCGATTCGTCCCAGGATTTGCAAACGTTGCCAGCAGTTTGCACGAGCTCACCAAAAAGAATCGGCCAATCGAGTGGGAGAAGCCGCAGGAGGAAGCGTTCATTCACCTGAAGGAATTGCTCTGCAGTGCGCAGATTCTTGCATATCCTGTCCCGGGAGGAAAGTCTATTTAGGACACCGATGCGAGCGGACATGGAATCGGAGGAGTACTCTCTCAAATGATTGACGGGCGAGAACGGGTCATCGCTTACTACAGTAGGATCCTATCGAAGCCGGAGAGGAACTACTGTGTAACTAGGAGGGAGCTTTTAGCCGTGGTTGACTCTGTCAAACATTTTCAGAAGTATCTCTATGGCCAAACTTTTCATCTTAGGACGGACCAAGTTGGCAGCAAATATCCAGTGAAAGCCCAATCATGAAAGCTTACTGGGCTCAATGGCAGAGTTTGAAGCTGAAGAACGGTTGCCTCTACCGCAAATGGGAAAGTGAGGACGGGAAAATCGTAAACGATCTGCTCGTAATTCCAAAGGGACAAATCGACGAGGTCATCCGAGAATACCACGAGGGACCAGGCGGGGGTCATCTTGGTGTTAACAAGACTGTAGAAAAGATCAAGAGACGTTCCTACTGGGTAGGATGCCATGAGTCGGTCACAAATTTCATTCGCAAGTGTGAACAGTGTGCGAAGGCAAAGGGTACAGTTAGGAAAACTCGAGGAAGTATGCAGCAGTACAATGTTGGAGCACCGTTCGAACGTATTGCCATGGACATCGCAGGCCCATTCCCAACGAGCAACGCTGGAAACAAATACGCGCTGGTGGTGATCGATTACTTCAGCAAATGGCCTGAGGTGTTTTGCATCCCGAACCAGGAAGCCAAAACCATTTCGGATGCATTTCTGAACAACTGGGTTGCGCATTACGGAGTACTGCTGGAACTGCACTCAGACTATGGAAGGAACTTTGAGTCGTCGGTGTTCAAAGAACTCTGCGACATGCTTGGTATCAGAAAGACGCGGACAACACCATTACACCCACAATCTGATGGTATGGTCGAAAGGTTCAACCGGACGATGGAGGAATACTTGAAAAAAGTCGTCGTTGGAGATCAGAAGGACTGGGATGAACATCTTCCCCTCTTCTTAATGGCGTACCGTTCAGCACAGCACAATCCAACGGCAACAACACCAGCTGAAGCCATTTTTGGATCTGATCTTCGACTTCCATCGGACTTGAAGTTCGGCGTGATACTACCGACAACTAGCGGCAGGGAGGACTTCGTAACCGAAAAGAAGGAACAGCTGAACTCCATCCATCAGTTCATCCGGGAGCGACTGAATTTGGTCAGCGATAAGAGGAAGGCGAGGTACGACTTAAGGGCGACTCTTCTGGCTTCGAGACAGGACAATTGGTATTGCTGTACAACCGGGGCTTGTGCCTCGAATTGCAATCAGCCTTGGATGGGCCATATGAGGTCATCAAGAAGCTCAATGACGTGGTATACCGAATACAGCAGACGGGAAACAGACGGGCGAAGAATAAGATTGTCCACGTAGAAAGGTTAGCGCCATATTACGGAGAAGGATCCAATCGCTTGTTCGAGGACGAACGAGTTTAGGAGGAGGGCAGTGTTGCGGAGACACGAACCGACGGTTAAGTTCGAATTTCGCTGTCGAAGTTCGAAAGCTCTGGTGAAGGGGTAGTCGAAATAATGTCAACTGTCAATGGCGTAATGCTAATTGTCAGAGCTTCTAGAGGTTTCCGTAGGGGAACTTCTGACAGCGAACATTCGAGAAGGTGGACCGAGAGCTATATAAGCGCGAACGCTCACCCTTGGCATTCATTCAGTTTGTGGAATTGAACAGCGTGTGACAAGTCGGTGTGATCTATCGATAAAACAGTGGGAAAATAAAAGCTTTCAATAAAGGTTTGTGTGTGTAATAAAGTTTAAGGTGTTCAATAGGTTTTGGATAATAAAGAAAAGTGGTGAAGCTGCACAGATAATTGATCTGTGGTGAAACAGGAAAAGTGGGTGTGTTTTTAATTCGGATAAAAAGGACAATTGTAGCTTATCGAAATCCAGTGGTGCGAACCCTATTTGATGTGGATTGAATATTTCGTAACAATACGAACAGTCAGCGGCAGCAACAAAAAAATCATTTGTTTTGGTTCTCATTCCTCCCACGTTATGGTAATAGAGAGAAAGAGAACCAACGGCATTAGAGTAGGCAGGAATATGAGGCGTTAGTAGCGATTTGTGGTTTCGCTCTTGCCCACTCCGTTTTTTGATAAAAACCGAAAGGCTCTCACTCTCAGTCCCTTTGGCCAGAGTTCGGAATTGAGAAACGTAGAAAACATATGCCCTGGTACACCAAGCTTAAAATTGACATATGTGAGAGAGCTTTCATCGGCATCGACTTTGATCAGTTTGCGGCACTCCAATTTTCTCGGGTCAATGTTGAAAGCAGAAGATACATAGTCCAAAATTGACTGACATGTTGAAGTAGGCTTGAATGAAGAGAGATGAAGCCACACCGGTCGGCTAATAATCTCGAAATCCAAAGCGATATTGGGATTGTTGTTGGTTCCAATCAATGGCGCATTACAGCGCCTTTTATGCTCTCCCCGAGGAGTCCTGTCCGCATGTACAACTACCTCCTAATGCTGTTCAGGTAGGTTCTCTAAAGCAGTTTTAAACGTGTTTACTAAAGTATTATTATCATGCAAGTATCTTTGAATTTTCAGCACCGTGTCTCTTTCTACTCCCGGGATAAATTGGCATCGACGGTCTACCTCAACTTCTTCGTCTCCCATAAAGTAAATTTTGTGCTGTTCGTTGTCAGCTGGAAAAAGTGCACCGATCCTGTGATAAATTTGCCCTTGCACCGTAAATGTTGGCGAAAATCCTGGCATTATTACTTCCCGGTCTACTCCAAAAGACTTCATCGGAAAGCATGAGTTATATTTCCGGATCTTATTTAAAAATCGCCGTGACTCATCAGCATCATATAAAAATGGGGTTTTTAAAGGTTCCTCTGGCGCCCCGAGTAGAGGAAGTGAAACTTTGCCGCTGCTACTGCACATGCCTGGGGTCTCTTCTTTTCATTTTAATGCGCTACAAAAACGACACGCCTTGTCAGTCCTACAACAATCAGCCTGTGATTTTTATAATCAATTAGTGGATCATAATTAAATGCAGCTTCATTAAATATCGACCAATTATTTCTTTCAAAATTACGCCGACGTTCTGCTTGGAACTGCGCATTTAAATTTCTGCGTGCCTGTGTTTGTCCCTTCCACCTGTGCGCGACACCTTAAATGCGGTCGTCCTCTGCTGCGTCGTCCCTCGGGGTTGGAGTCGAATACTCTTCGAGCTGGAGCGTTGATGTCCATTCGCTCTACATGGCCTAGCCATCTTAGACGTTCGATCCGAAGACGTCTAACCAGGCCGATGTCGCTGTACAGGCCGTACAGTTCTTGGTTGAATCTCCTCCTCCATTCTCCGTTTACACAAACGGGACCAAAGATTGCACGCAGAATTTTCCTCTTGAAACGTCCAAGAGCCTCCTCATCCGCTTTTGATAACGTCCAAGCCTCAGCGCCGTAGAGGAGGACCGGGATGATTTAGGATGTAGACGGAAACCTTAGTTTTTCGAGAGAGGGCTCTACTACTCAATTGCCTCTTGAGCCCGAAGAAGCAGCGATTGGCAAGAGTTATTCTGCGTTTTATCTCAGCGCTGGTGTCGTTGCTGTTTGTCACTATCAAGCCAAGGTAGACGAAGTCCTTGACTACTTCAAAAATATAGCTGCCGAAGGTGACGTTCTGACCAAGATGTCGGTGTTGTGCGTCTTTCTTGGATGACAGCATATATTTGGTCTTGTCCCCATTTACCCTTAGACCCACTTTCGCCGCTTCTGCTTCAATGCTTGTGAACGCCTCATTGACGTCTCGCTTTGTTCGACCAATAACGCCAATGTCATCTGCGTAGGCAAGCAATTGTGCGGACTTGAAGTAGATCGTACCTCTTGTATTGGCCGCAGAGTCCCGCACGATATTTTCAAGAATAATGTTGAAGAAATCACATGACAGTGCGTCACCCTGTCTAAAACCTTTTTTTAACATCAAAGGGGTCGGTTAGTTCACCTCCGACCTTAATGGAGCAGCGAGAGTTCTCCATAGTCATTCTGCATAGTCTGACGAGTTTGGCAGGAATGTTAAAACATGACATGGCTCTGTATAGCTCGTCTCTATAAACACTGTCATACGCGGCTTTAAAGTCGACGAAAAGATGGTGCGTGTCGACCTGGAATTCATGGGTCTTCTCCAAGATCTGCCGTAGTGTAAATATTTGGTCTATCGTGGATTTTCCTGGCCTGAAACCACACTGGTAGGAACCTATCAGATTGTCCACGACCGGTTTCAGGTACTTACACAGTACGGCAGAGAGGATCTTGTACGCGATGTTCAGGAGGCTTATCCCTCTGTAATTGGCGCAGTCATAGGGGTCTCCTTTCTTATAGACCGGGCAAACGATAGTGAGATTCCATTCATCGGGCATGCGTTATTCCGACCATATCTTGCAGATGAGTTGGTGCATGTTCCTAACCAGCTCATCGCCAGCTGCTTTAAACAGCTCCGCGGGTAGTCCGTCTGCTCCAGCAGCTTTATAAGACTTAAGTTTCGATATCGCTATCTTAACATCGCCTAGGTCGGGTGGACAGGATTCTCCTTCGTCTTCGACAATTGTGAATGGTTCGCTCTGCCTGACGGCGGCATTTTGTCTATCATCGCCGTTATACAGTCTGCAGAAGTGGTCCTTCCACAATCTCAGCATCGACTGTGACTCCACTACTAGTTGTCCGTGCTCATCCCTGCAGGCTTCTGCTCTGGCTTTATAGCCTTGGCATGTTCGTTTTACTTTCTGGTAAAATTTTCGAACGTCGTTCCTGCCGTAACATCTCTCCATCTCCTCGATCTCGCGCTTCTCGTTCTCCTTCTTTTTCCTTCTCAGAAGCGCATGCTCCTCCCTCTTTTTCTGTTCATAGAGCTCGCGGGCAGCTCTCGGCCGTCAATGCAATGTGGCCATGTATGCATTCTGTTTCTCTACATGGGCGTGTCTGCACTCATCATCAAACCAGGGGTTTCTCGACGGTGGTGGCTCGAAACCGAGTATATCTGAGGTGGCCTCTCTAATGGCTTTCTGACAACGACTCCATTGCTGTTCTACGGTTTCTACAGATTGCATCGGGACCTGAGAGAGCTTGAGGGAGACTTGATCGGCGAAGGTTCTGGCGGTTTCCTGCGATTGCAACTTTCCGACGTTAAATTTTGGTGTTCTTACCCGACTGCGTTGGTTCCGAGAAATTCGCATCCGTACCTTGGCTGCAACAAGGTAATGATCCGAGTCGATGTTGGCTTCTCGAAATGTTCGGAAATCTAGGATGCTGGAGGAGTGTCTGCCGTCGATCGCAATATTATCAATTTGGTTGGTTGTCGATTGATCGAAAGACCGCCAGGTCCCCTTATGGATGTTGAGGTGTGTACTTGCTACTACCAGGTTATGTCCCGCCATAAAGTCTACTGGCCTTAGTCCGTTTTCTGACGTGGTGTTGTGTAGGCTGTGCTTTCCAATGACCCGATCAAAGATAGCTTCCTTAGCCAGCTTCGTATTGAAATCTCCTAGAACGATTTTGGTGTCATAGCTGGGACATTGCGCATACGTTCTGCCTAGGAGATCATAGAAACCGTCTTTATGTCGGTCATCTTTCTCCTTTGTGGGGGCGTGGACACATAGTAAGCTTATATTGCCGAGATTGGCCTTGATGCGGATAGTTATGAGGCGTTCGCTTACATACTGGAAGCTTAAGACTTTTTTCCTGAGTCTGCCTCGAACAAAAAATCCGCATCCGAATAAGCGTTGTTTATTTTCTCTGTAGCAGTTTCCGTAGTATATATCACAATTTTTCATCCGCTTCTTGCCTGGACCATCCCATCGCACTTCTTGGAGCGCGGTCATTACTGCCTTATAGCAGTCCAAAGAGTTGACCAGTTATTCGGCTGCTCCTGGTCTGTTGAGGGACCTAACGTTCCAGGTGCAGACCCGAAGTTCGTTTCCTTTTTGACGTTTGCGGGGGTCGTCAACATGTAATCCGTCCGTATCCGAGGCTATTGGTTGTCTCTGAAAAAAAAGTTTGTTCTAAGCGATAGGGATGTTAGCACTAAGCGCAACCCCCAACCTGGAGGGCCAGGTTCCTCTTTCCCCAGGAACGAGGGATCGGGTCGCTGCACACATTGGTTCACTACCTGGCGGGTGCCAGTATAGCTATCCAGGGGAGGCCACGCGGAGGCTGTGTGTCAACTTGGATTGAGCAGGGACAGAGATCGAAGCTGGCGTTTGCCAAGTTAAACGCGATCAACTTCGTTGCTCTGTTTGTTCGCTCCCTTCTCCCCTATAAATCTAAACTAAACGATTTAATACAATCCGAAAAACAACAACGGTAAAACCGAATCCGAAACCGAGTTTGTTTTCGGAAATCGGAAAACCAAACCAAGACAACCATACCAAATCGCAAAGCTAAACACGAACATGTAGCCAAAAATCTAAAGCAGTTAAATCAATGTGAATCAATAGTCAATAGTCACGGTATGCACTATATTCGTCGTTTTCATTTGAAGCTTGCAAATTTGTTTACTTTGTACAACTCATGGCACTCCATAGGTATCCACCCAAAAATACGATATTTCGCTTGAAGCGAAGTTGTGCAAATCGAATCTGAGTAGGCATTTGAAATTCTCGCTAAATCTCGCAGTTTGTAATTTGTAATTTATTATTATTTAAAATCCTGAAACAATTAAGAATAACATCATTTAAATTTGCCGAGCTTAAGAGACTCTAACGATTAGGATTAACA
Source organism: Eumerus sabulonum (assembly GCA_951905685.1). NCBI lineage: Eukaryota > Metazoa > Arthropoda > Insecta > Diptera > Syrphidae > Eumerus > Eumerus sabulonum. The sequence goes on from OX645060.1 coordinate 19,101,549, forward strand.
TTAACATTGATTTTCATATACATATGTAAATACTAGAATAAAAACAAAACTAAAACTTAAAAATTAAAACTAATTGAAAATGAGAAGACGGAAAGAAGAAACTAAAGAAAAGAAGAAGAAGGACGAGAGCATTTCACTAGTCGTTTTCAGCAAGATATTTAAAGCATCTCAACTTGAAGACTTTTGTGCTTGTCGCTTGCTTGATGTGGAGGGGTAGCTTATTCCAAAGTTGAACCGCATTCACAAAAAATTGTCAAGACGTTGCTAAATATTTGTGTCTAGGGACAATTAATAATGAGGCCCGCTGAGCCCTAGCAAAACGAATACTCTTGTAGAGATATTCGGGTTCTTTGGTGTTAATTATTTTCTGTAATAGTAGCAAGGTACGGAATTTGAACAGCGATTTGAGAGAACAGCCTACTATTTTTTTGGCGAATTCGGAAATGTGTTCATGTCTTTTAATGCCGTATATATATCGGGCGCAGCTATTGAACGCCACATTTAATTATTGAAGGACTCATAGTCCAATTTAGAAAAAAATTCACATCCATAGAGTAATATAGGCAAGATGAAGGATGTCACAAGCTTTTGCTTAACGTCCGTGGGTAAGTAGTTTGTAGTAGGACTAAGGCCTCTAAGAGCACCGTATACTTTTGAAGCTACACTATTTATGTGTGTGTTCCAGCACAGGCTCCGATCGAAGTGGATACCCAAGTTCTTTATTTTAGACACATATTCAATGGGTAAGTTGTTAATTTTTAATGGGGGTAGTTCCAATGTTGTTCTGCATCTATCTAGTAATATAGCCTTTGTTTTCGATGCATTGAGTCTAAGCTTATTGGTTGTCGACCAAAGATAGACCCGATTTAAGTCGTGCGAGAGCAACTCCATATGTGAAACACAGCTTGACTTAGGGAACATGGAATATACTTGTATATCATCAGCATAAATATGATATTTGGTGATAGAAAGACATTTATAAACATCATTTATAAAACAAGAAAATAGAAGCGGACCTAATACTGAGCCTTGCGGAACTCCAGAGTAGACACGGAGATTAGAGGAACGTTTGTTATTACAGAACACGTATTGGGATCGATTTGAGAGATAAGAGGACATAATGTGACATGCAGAACCCTCACAAAGAAATTGCTTTTTTAATTTTTCTAGTAACAAGTAATGTTCTACGCTATCGAAGGCTTTGGAAAAGTCTAGGCAAACTAATACACCAACCATACCCTTATCCATTCCTACACGGATATCTTTGCAGACTTTGAGCAGAGCCGTAGAACAATTGCGCTTAGCACGGAAGCCAGATTGTAGTTCTTACTTACTTACTTATCAGGCCTGCGATCCATGGAGGATCTGAGCCTGAGCTATAGCTGCCTTCCATCCTTGACGGTCCCGGGCACGCTGCTTCCAGTTGTCAAGACCAAGATATCTTACATCCGCGATTACTTGGTCTTTATACCGGAGGTTCGGTCTTCCTCTTCTTCTCGAACCAGGAGGCTCGGAGTCGAAGACCCTCTTAGCGGGAGCGTTGATGTCCATGCGCTCGATGTGGCCGAGCCAGTGGAGTCAACGGGTCCTTGCCTTCCGGACTACATCCACATCTTGGTACAGCTCGTAGAGTTCGCGGTTGTGTCTTCTTCTCCATTCACCTTCCTCACAGACAGGACCAAATATCCGGCGCAGAATTTTTCTTTCGAAAGAACCCAAAATCAGCTCCGCTGTCCTGCTTATCGTCCAGCTTTCGGCTCCGTACAGCAAGACTGGCAGAATGAGCGTTTTGTAAAGCATGACTTTGGTCTTTCGAGTGAGGAGTTTTGACCCCAGTTGTTTGGACAAGCCGAAGTAGCAGCGGTTGCCAAGGGCGATTCTATGCCGGATCTCCACTGTGGTGTCATTTGTGGAGTTTACGTTTGCCCCGAGGTAGACAAACTCCTTAACTACCTCGAAATTGTAGCTGTCAATTGTTATGTTTTGTCCCAGGTGGTGAGCGACGGATTGGTTTTTGCTTGACAGCATGTATTTCGTTTTGTCCTCATTGATCTTAAGACCAATTCGTTTCGCCTGTTCTTCAATCGCCGTGAATGCTTCCACAATGCCACGGCGAGAACACGCGATGATGTCGATATCATCCGCGTTTCCTAGCAGCTGGATGGACTTGTAAAAGATAGTGCCTTCCCTGTTGACGCCTGCCCGTCGCACTATCTGCTCCAGCACCAGGTTGAAGAAGTCACATGACAGCGCATCTCCTTGCCGAAATCCGGTGCATGTTTCGAATGGTTCCGAGGTCCTAGAACCGAGTTGCACGGTGCATCGCGTGTTTTTTAGCGTGGCGCGACACAACTGGATCAGTTTTACCGGGATCCCGAATTCGGCCATCGCCCCAAACAGTGCTTCACGATGAATGCTGTCGTATGCGGCTTTGAAATCGATGAAAAGATGGTGTGTATCGATTTGAAACTCGTTGGTCTTTTCCAGGATCTGTCGAAGTGTGAAAATTTGGTCTATAGTTGATTTGCCGGGCCGGAAGCCGCACTGGTAGCTGCCGATTAGTGCGGTGCAAAATGGTTTTAGACGTTCACACAATACGCTGGACAGGATCTTGTATGCGACATTGAGCAGGGATATACCTCTATAGTTCTTGCAAGAGGTAGGATCGCCTTTTTTGTGGATGGGGCATATAGAGCTGGTATTCCAGTCGTCGGGCATGCTCTCATCTTCCCAAATTCTGCAGATGATCGGGTGCATGCTCCCTACCAGAACATCGCCGCCAGCCTTGAAGAGCTCTGATGGCAAGCCATCTGAGCCTGCGGCCTTGTTGTTCTTCAGCTTCTGAATAGCTGTGCCGACTTCTTCTATGCTGGGTGGGAGGACTACTTCAGCGGCTGGAGTTGGGATTTCCTCGGTCCCTACCACTCTCTCTTGGTCATGCTCGTTAAGCAGCTGCTGGAAGTGCTGCTTAAATACATCCACTTTTCCCTGCGGGTCGGTGACAAGATTACCCTCGCAGTTTCGAAGAGCCAGGGTGCCCTTTTTGAAGCCTCCTGCAAGGCCTTTGGCTTTCTTGTAAAAGGCTCGTATTTTATGTTTATCCCTAGACTCCTCGATATCCTTGAGCTGGGAGGCTGCGAAGATTCTTTTCTTTTGTCGCAGTAGTTTCTTCTCCTCCCTTCTTCTGGCTCGGTACTCTTCTCGCGCTGCCCTGGTTTTCCTCTGCAGCGCCTTTTGGTACGCCTCGTCGGTTGCTGCCTTTTTCTGCTCATACCACGGGTTTCTTGTCGGGGGTGGTAGATATCCTAAGGTGGTTTCGGCTACTTCCTGAATGGCTGAGCGGCAATGCAGCCACATATTATTGGCATTTGTGTTCGACGTAGGCATACTGTAGAGTCTTTCGCTCAGCTGCTCCCTGTAGACTCTGGCAACCTCCGGTGTGCTCAGGCGCCCAATGTCGAACCTCCTCCTGATGGGCTGGTGCAGCTTTCTGATATTGGAGAGTCGAGCATTTGCCCCTCTAAATGTTCGCACATCCAGGATGTTTGACGAGTGCATTGCGTCAATGAGCACATGGTTGATTTGTTTGCCGGTTCGACCATCCGGAGATCGCCAGGTTGCTGTGTGGATTCGCTTGCGAGGGAATCTTGTGCTACTTATCACCGCACTACGAGCTGTCGCAAAGTCAGCGAGTCGGAAGCCGTTATCTGTTGTTGTATCGTGGAGGCTGTGCTTTCCGATCACTCCGCCAAGGGTGTTTTCCTTACCGATTTTGGCGTTGAAGTCCCCGAGCACGATTTTTACATCGTACTCCGGACAAGCTCCGTAGGCGTTGTCCAGGAGGTCATAGAAGTCCTCCTTGATAGGGTCTTCAGCCTCGTCGGTAGGGGCGTGTGCACATATAAGGCTGATGTTATAAGATCTGCCTCTGATGCGGATCACAGCCAGGCGATCACCTATAGGTTTAAAGTCGATGACCTTCGACCTTAACCGCTTTCCCACGACAAATCCGCAACCCAGTAAGTGCAATCTTTTGTGACAGCTGTAATAAATGTCGCAATTTTTCTTCCTAATCATACCGTTTCCTATCCAGCGTATTTCCTGGACCGCAGTAATATCCGCCTTGTACTGCGTGAGGATTCCTTCTAGTTTATGAGCAGCTCCGGGAGTGTACAGGGTTCTGACATTCCAGGAGCATACTCGCAAATCGTGTTCCTTTTTCGTGCGTTGTCGTCGTCGAGTATCCGTCCGTGTATCCGAGGCATCTTGCTCATTCATAACTTTATGTTTTTTTTACGTGGGCGGATTGTTAGCCCGCCGCACAACCGCCATTCTGGTCGGGGTTTTTTTCGCTGCATACGTTTGTTCACCTCCCAACGGTTGTTGAAGAGGCTATCCAGAGGGCGCCGCGAGGAGGCCGTATGTCAACTTGACCCGGGCATTTAAACAGGGATCGTTGCTGGCATCTCGCCAGGTTGAGAGCAATCAACAACTTTACCCTGTATGTCCGAGCCCATGCCCAGATTGTAGTTCAATAGTGAGTTTATTGTATTCTAGATGGGACTTAAGTTGACTACTTACTATACTTTCGAATACTTTGCTTAGAAATGGAAGGATTGCAATTGGCCCAAAGTACTATTGGGGGAAGATGATTTGGGTAACGGCATAACTTTGGCGACTTTCTAGCACTGTGGGTATGTGGAGGTGGTAATAATAGTATTCTTGACGTGTGTGAGCTGATGTAGTATGCAGGAAAAAAGAGTTTTGATAAAGACGGGATGTATGTCGTCCGAGCCTACAGCCTTAGATTTAATCTTCAGAACGGCGAGCCCTACACAAACTTCATCAACGCATGCGAAGGAGAAGGAATTCTGACCACATTCTGAATCAGAAGGAATACGGGTGAAATCGCTTTCTCCATGCGATGATGGCTGGATAAAATTACTATTAAGTGCTTCAAGATCAAGATTGGGAGGGATAGTAGGTTTGTTCGGACAAATGCCCATTTGACGAATATTATTCCAAAATGTAGAGCTCGAATTGTTGGTGCAGAATTTTCTTGAATAATATTGCCGTTTGTTTCTACGAATAAGAGATGTTAAGGTATTTCGTGCCGCCCTGTAGCTGATTAGTAAATCAGGACACCTGTATTTTCTCCATCTAGAATAAAGGATATCACGTCGTTTGATGTGGTCAAGAATTTCATCGGTTAGCCATGGTGTCATGTCTTTGTCCTTTCTAACCTTGATTGGGACATGTTTGTTGAACAATAAATGGATGTTATTATTTAAACAATTTGTTTGTGTATCAACATTGTTATTATTGTATACCAATGACCAGTCCAAATTACGGCAGTCCGAGAAGAGTGACGTAATGGTCATATTATAAAAATCAAAATAAGAGGTGTTGTTACTGATGTTAGTAGGTGACGAGTTGCTGAGTGATATGAATAGAAGGTCATGATATGGAAGGCGGGGGCGAATATTTGGTCATAAAGTGAGACAAGCGCATGCTTTGACACCAGACAAACATCAAACAGCAATGTGGAGAAATGTTGGCATTGTTATCATGAATGTACATATGTATGCATGTGTACATACATATGTATATGTATATGTATATGAAGAAACACTTCTTTTATAAATCTCAATACAAAATGTATGAAAAATACTGTATCTATCTGGGTAGATACTGTTCGTGCACGTAGAAAAATGGTCAAGACTTGGAGGAACATTCTCTAATTATTTTTTTTTGTAACCTACAAAAAAGTTAGTCACTGAGTCGGGGCGGCATGAACATATAATCAAAAGTCGCGGAAATATTGGAAAAAGAAAACTCAAATATCTACCCGGGTAGATACTGTTCATGTGAAGGTTAATTTGTTTTAATTAAATTATTTCATTATTCGTTGAATTCGTTTCTGTCTCACACAAATTTCCATCCCCTATTCAATTTTGTTTTTTTGCTCCATACAAATACCCCTCCCCATTTTAGGGAAGTGTGTGTGTGGGGGGGGGGGTAGAGTAGCCTATGTCACTCTTCATGCCTTCAGCTATCTCCACTTAAAAAAATCACGTCAATTCGTCGCTCCGTTTTGCTGTGAAAGACGGACAAACAGACACACACACTTTCACATTTATAATATTATAAATTTTCAGTAAAATTTGGTGTTAGTTGGAACGGCTCACGTTGAAATGCTGGTGGTTGATGATATGTGGTTGATAAGACTATTTGTGAAAATGAAGAGACAAAAAGCAGATGTAACGAACATTCGTTTTGAAAACTAATGATTGTGAAAATAGTATTGTCAATGTGGGCAAAGAAGTAAATTTTAAATTAAAATGTAATTTATAAGATTTTTATAACAAGTACTATCCGTAAGACCCGATGAGTTAGCCAAGCTCGGGTCCACCTAAAACTGCCCTAATGTTTCCTGCAACACTTTTTCAGTATAGCCAATCGTAGGTGTTCATAAAAAACTTATCTTTGAAGCCATTGGCCTCTTGAAAAACCACTGCCGCAGTTGTCTCAACACCCACGCAGAAGAAGCCCTGCGAAAGCCCAGCACTGCCAAGTCGCAGGCTCTGCCCTTTTGATAAAAACGTCCGCGAACACATCTCAGAGATAGCCAACCTCAGCTTAGCCAACGTAACCAGTTTTCAGTTTCCTTAATGGAACTTAACCGAGTTTTGTGGCATCAAAACAGCGACTAAGTGCCGATTGTACCCTGACGCGTATAGTCGGGTAACCACCTGGTCTACATCGGTACAGAATCTTAATAACCGAAGGGCTTATGGAAGAAGATAGACGCCACCGCGTGATCGCTGATTATATTCAGAAGCAAATAACAGCGGACCCCAGTCTCAGCAAAAAAAAATCAATTCCTAGCCCCTTATGCCATAGGCAAGAGTGAATCCAATTCCCTCATCCAACAACCTCTTACTATGACACGTAGCGACTAATCAACCCATTTCAACCTGTGATTTCATTCAAAAAATCCGCCCGTTAATTGATCTATCATAGCCAGTCCCTGTCCCTTCATGCATAAAACATTTAACGATTTACACCAACACAATTGCTATCTGGCAACCGGCCTTAAAAGGCGATTACAAAGGGGAAAGTCACATAGATGTCATCATGCAACGACCAGCAAACGGACTAGTGTCGTACCAGATGTACGTCCTCTATGGACTTTTTCTACTGAAATTTCCTTGCCTTACGGAATCAACACCGCGAATCTTACATCATCTCTGGGGGTTTATGTCTTGGTTTTCAGTATTCCTGCCCCTGCACCTGTCGCTCTGTCATGCGAAGGCAATTTACGAGATGCATGATATCGAAAATTTAAGCGAGATATCAAATATTGGAATTCAAGGCTTGTGGCTCTTGTGTGGCTTCGTGTCAATGTTGAACTTTAAGCTGATGTCAAAGCAACTGGGCAATATGTTCAGGGAAATCGATGAAACTTTTCTGTGGACATCACCTAAAGGTAAGTCACCGTGCTGATAGTGACTAAGGTGTAATTACCATCCTCACAGGGTTGACCTACATTACGACGGAGAAGTGCTATCGTTATGCAAGATTTATCTCGATTATGTGGCAAGTAGTACCGCAGTGCAGTGTGGTGCTGAATCTATTGCGTCCTTTATTCCAAAGACCACAGAGGCTTCCATCTGTGGACTGGTACTTTCTCGACTTGGACGTAAGTGATAGTCTAACGTAAATACAGTAATTCACTGGAATTGTTTCAGAATACATTCAACTTCGCTGTGGCTTACTTCCTACAATCTTGGTCTCAGGTAGCCGCTGTTTTTTGTTTACTCATGGGGAGTACGCTCTTTCACACCTGTGCTACCCTTTGCTGCGGACAATTTAACATCCTTAGATGCACTCTGAAAAATCTCGTCTACATCAGTGGAGTCTACAAGAGGTAAGGCTCCTCTTTGACTTTCTTATGGTTTTAGTCTTTGTTTCTTTTGGACAGATTTCCAGAAACATTTGAGGATAGCCACAGCCGGCGCGATTCGTTCGAATATCACCGCGATGTAGAGGTGGCCACGAAACTTTTGGTAGAAAACACAGGCAATTCGTCCGGCACTAGACCAACATGCCAGCCCTCTTACCTCTATCCAGATGAAATCAACAAAATCCGGAATCTTATCAAAGGATGCGTTAAACATCATCTACAGCTTCTTCGGACCTGTAGCCATTTAAATGAATTTCTGAATTTGTTTTCGTTGCTTCGCGTGTTCGAGGTCACACTTCAGATGTGCTCCATGGCGTTCGTATTTCAAAAAACTTCAGACGTTTGTTCTAAGTAACACTGAGTCTCTCCTTCGATAGAGGTAAATTCCTTTCTTTTTCAGGTAATTATACTCCTCTTTGGCGTCTTCGCCCTCTTTGACTTGTACCTCCTGACGTATCCGGCTGACTATATTCAGCAACAGAACGAGTCGATTGTAACGTCCTTAACCTCGGGTCCATGGCACTTGGTGGCGAAATATTTTCGTAAGGATTTCATCATCATCATGGCATACGCCCAACGTCCGATTCAGTTCAATGCGGGCAAAATTGTTCAACTCAATGCGAGTCGATTAGTTAGTGTAAGCAATGGGATTCATTTGGAGTGTTGGTTAACATTATGTGACGTTCTAGGCTTCGAGAATGGCATTTTCGTTCTACACATTTCTATCCCGACTTGATAGCAAGGGGAGGAGTCAGTACCATAGAGTTTAGAATATTTTTAAAAGAATATTTCAAATAAACTCATTATCACCTAAACACAATGTCGTGACTCTGTTCTATTCTACTTATTTAGCACGTTAGGGATCAGGTAAGCTGTGGGCCAAGAGAGTAGAGAAGGACAAGAGGAGAGAAGCTTCTCTTTTGCTTAACCTTACTCCATCATACGACAGAGGGGCAAGTGATGATCGTAGCATACAGCCAAGGGCTTACTAAATCCCAGGTTTAATCGTGAGTATGAAGACAGATGCAGAGTAACTTGCTCATCTTAGAGGGTTTGTTCTTTAAGGGAATGTTCTTAACTGCATCGGAAGAACCGCTCTAGTTAAAGGGCGCTGCAAAACTCTGCGATTGTGCGGCGGGCCGATAACACAATCATGTTTTGAACGAGCAAAATACCTTGGACTAACGGACGGATTCTCGAAGACCTTACTTACTTACTTATCAGGCCAGCGATCCATGGAGGATCTGAGCCTGAGCTATAGCTGCCTTCCATCCTCGACGGTCCCGGGCACGCTGCATCCAGTTATCAAGACCAATATGTCTCACATCCGCGATTACTTGGTCTTTATACCGGAGGTTCGGTCTTCCTCTTCTTCTCGAACCAGGAGGCTCGGAGTCGAAGGCCCTCCTAACTGGAGCGTTGGTATCCATGCGCTCGATGTGGCCGAGCCAGTGCAGTCGACAGATTTTTACCTTCTGGACTACATCCACATCTTTGTACAGCTCGTAGAGTTCGCGGTTGTGTCTTCTCCTCCATTCACCTTCCTCACAGACAGGACCAAATATCCGGCGCAGACTTTTTCTTCGAAAGAACCCAAAATCAGCTCCGCTGTCCTACTTATCTTCCAGCTTCCGGCTCCGTACAGCAAGACTGGCAGTATGAGCGTTTTGTAAAGCATGACTTTGGTCTTTCGAGTGAGGAGTTTTGACCACAGTTGTTTGGACAAGCAGAAGTAGCAGCGGTTGCCAAAGGGCGATTCTACGCCGGATCTCCACTTTGGTGTCATTTGTGGAACTTACGTTTACCCCGAGGTTGACAAGCTCCTTAACTACGCCGAATTTTTAGCTGTCAATTGTTATATTTTGTCCAAGGTGGTGAGCGACGGATTGGTTTTTGCTTGACAGCCTGTACTTCGTCTTGTCCTTATTGACCTTAAGAACAACTCGTTTCGCCTGCTCTTCAATCGCAGTGAATGCTTCCACAATGCCACGGCGAGAACACGTGATGATGTTGATATCATCCGCGTGTCCTAGTAGCTGGACTGACTTGTAGAAGATAGTGCCTTCCCTGTTGACGCCTGCCCCTCGCACTATCTGCACCAGCACCAGGTTGAAGAAGTCACATGACAGCGCATCTTCTTGCCAAGATCCGGTGCATGTTCCAAACGGTTCCGAAGTCCTGGAACCGAGTTGCACGGTGCATCGCGTATTTTTTAGCGTGGCGCGACACAACTGGATCAGTTTTACCGGGATCCCGAATTCGGCCATCGCACCAAACAGTTCTTCACGATGAATGCTGTCGTATGCGGCTTTGAAATCGATAAAAAGATGGTGTGTATCGATTCGAAACTCGTTGGTCTTTTCCAGGATTTGTCGAAGTGTGAACATTTGGTCTATAGTCGATTTGGCGGGCCGGAAGCCGCACTGGTAGCTGCCGATTAGTGCGGTGCAGAATCTTGTATGCGACATTGAGCAGAGATATACCTCTATAGCTCTTGCAAGAGGTAGGATCGCCTTTTTTGTGGATGGGGCAGATAGAGCTGGTATTCCAGTCGTCGGGCATGCTTTCATCTTCCCAAATTCTGCAGAGGATCTGGTGCATGCTCCCTACCAGAACATCGTCGCCAGCCTTGAAGAGCTCTGATGGCAAGCCATCTGAGCCTGCGACCTTGTTGTTCTTCAGCATCTGAATAGCTGTGCCGACTTATTCGATGCTGGGTGGAGGACTACTTCAGCGGCTGGAGTTGGGATTTCCTCGGTCCCTACCACTCTCTCTTGGTCATGCTCGTTAAGCAGCTGCTGGAAACGCTGCTTAAATACATCCACTATTCCCTGCGGGTCGGTGACAAGATTACCCTCGCAGTATCGAAGAGCCTGGGTGCCCTTTTTGAAGCCTCCTGCAAGGCATTTGGCTTTCTTGTAAAAGGCTCGTGTTTTATGTTTATCCCTAGACTCCTCGATATCCTTGAGCTGAGAGGCTGCGAAGATTCTTTTCTTTTGTCGCAGTAGTTTCTTCTCCTCCCTTCTTCTGGCTCGGTACTCTTCTCGCGCTGCCCTGGTTTTCCTCTGCAGCGCCTTTTGGTACGCCTCGTCGGTTGCTGCCTTTTTCTGCTCACACTCGCCATCATACCACGGGTTTCTTGTCGGGGGTGTTAGGTATCCTAAGGTGTTTTCGGCTACTTCCTGAATGGCTGAGCGGCAATGCAGCCACATATTATTGGCATTTGTGTTCGACGTAGGCATACCGTAAGTCTTTCAGTCAGCTGCTCCCTGTAGACTCTGGCAACCTCCGGTGTGGTCAGGCGCCCAATGTCGAACCTCCTCCTGATGGGCTGGGGCAGCTTTCTTACGTTGGACTGTCGAGCTCTGAATCTTGCTGCTACGAGGAAGTGGTCAGAGTCGACATTTGCCCCTCTGAATGTTCGCACATCCAGGATGTTTGACGAGTGCCTTGCGTCAATGAGCACATGGTCGATTTGGTTGGTGGTTCGACCGTCCGGAGATCGCCAGGTGGCTGTGTGGGTTCGCTTGCGAGGGAATCTTGTGGGTGTTATGCCCTTAGGTCAGTAAAATTTGCTCCACCAGCAAAGAACAACACACGCGACCCGCTACGCGTCGGCTAGCACTCAATCAGTGAGTGAATTAGGAGTAAGTATGCTAGTGCACTAATGCACTAACACCTCTCCAAATCCTCAATCGCGCGCTTCTCGTGCGCTTTCTCCTTTCTCCTGAGAAGCTTATGCTCTTCCCTTCTTTTTTAACTCGTAGAGTCCACGAGCTGCTCTTGTTCTTTTATGCAGCGAGACATTAAATGCATCCTGCCTCGCTGTGTGAATCCTCCTGCACTCGTCATCGAACCAGGTGTTTCTTCGTGGTGGAGCCCTGAAACCCAAAACTTCGGATGCAGAGCGTTCGTGATATCCGAAAGCGCATCTTGGCTACTACAAGATAGTGGTCCGAGTCGATGTTAGCCCCTCGGAAAGTTCGAACATCAAGAATAGTGGAGGAGTGTCTGAGTGTCTGGCTGGTAGTCTATTGATCAAAAGACCGCCAGGTGCCTTTGTGTATATCCAGGTACGGAAAGCTCGTACTGGCTAGAAGGAGATTTCGCCCCGTAGCAAGATCAATCAGCCCGTGTCCATTATCGGATGTGGTGTCGTGTAGGCCATGTTTGCCGATGACTCGTTCAAACATGCTTTCCTTACCCAGCTTAGCATTCAAGTCTCCTAGTACAATTTGGGGTCATAGCTGGGGCATTGGGCATACGTTTTGTCTAGGAGATCGTATAACGGATCTTTGGCGGAGTCATCCTTGTTTTCTGTGGGGCCGTGGACGCAGATCAGGCTGATGTTAAAAAATGTTGCTTGATTCGGATTGTGATGAGGCGTTCGCTCACATGCCGAAAGCTTAGGACTTTTTGCGCCTTAGTCCACCTAGAACAACCAATCCGCTTCCAAACAATCGTTGCCCTCTCTCCCTATAGCAGTCGCCGTAGTAAATATCGCAGTTTTTCATCCGCTATGTACCCGGTCCATTCCATCGCATTTCCTGGATGGCGGCAATGTCCGCTTTATAGCGGTCTAGGGCGTCCGCAATTTGCACGGCTGCACGTGGCCTGTTTAGAGACCTACCATTCCACGTACAAAGCCGAAGATCATTGTCCTTTTTTCGTTTTTTGCAAGGGTCGTCAACATAAATCCGGTCCGTTATATCCACATATATTCATATATGAATGAATGAATTTGTTAACTAACTTTCTTGTAATGTACCGTTATGTTATAACCTTAATAAGTAATTAAGGATCAAAATCAAAAGTTTAAAATAAAACAAATGTAGTTAAAAAAACCTAAATATTTTTAGATTTGCTTGGGCTGTTGCGCGAGGCCCCTGAGAGAGCGAGGCCCTGGGCGATTGCCCGGTTCGCAACCCCCTAAGGCCGCCTCTGCGTATACCATTTCGTCGGAAGATGTCCAATTTTAAAAGAATTCCGTGTGAGATACTTCGGAGCGATATCGTTGGATTTCAACGAGGTTATTAACGTATTAAACGGTAATTGTATACTGTATCCAACTATGCCACAGCTGCAAGCAGCTATAGAATCCGTATTTTGGAAGGCGGTTTTTGACCACACTTAGTACATACAGTGGTGTTCTCATAAATAGCACACACCCTTATTCAAATATGTATTTGCTTGCAATACACTGCACAGGAGTAAAGCCATAATATCCCAAGGTAGTACCGTTATGAATATGAAAACATACGACAAAGATGATCCCGTTAGGTTTTCCTGGATTTGCAATCGTTACAGTTGGTGATCATAGCACATATCATGGTGTGTCAGAAAAAAATATTTTTCAGTGATTAGTGTGAATCTTTTTAAGGATAGCTATAATTACACTCATTGCTTAAGCAAATAGGAGTATTTAAAATGGGCAGAGGAAAGCATTGCATGGGAGAAAGGAGGCAACTAGTCGGTACCATGATACAGGATGGAAAGACTATTTCAGAGGTGGCAAGGACATTAAGGTGCTCTCTAGGAAGCTTGTTCAAAATGCAATGAAGGTCGTACGGTACAGCAAATAAGGAAAAACAAAAAAAGGAAAACGTCAGGAGTGACTGGCAGAATTATCCACAAAATCAGTGGCGCAGCGACCTTTTCATAACTTCCCGGAAGATAAAGCAACTACTACCTGACCAACACAATGTCCAAATATCAGCCGTAACTGTAAGTCGCCCCTTAATGGAATTCCAGCTTCATAGAAGAATCGCCAGAAAAACACTTCTTGTCTCCAAAACAAAAAAAAAAAAAAACGAAACCGAAAGAGAAGACTTGTTTTCGCAAACGCTCACACAAGAACAAACCCTTGTACTTTTGGAAAAATATCTCGTGGAGCGGCGAAAGTATGTTCAACAGGTTGGGATCAGATGGAAAAAAGTATTTGCGAAGGCCATCGAACCAAGAGTACCATCCCAGATACACCATTAAAACTGTCAAGCATGGCGGTAGGAGCATAATGGTGGGAGCGGCGATGCATTAGCATGGCGTTGGATCAATTGCGAAAATAAATGGCATTATGGATCAACATACAGTATAAGCTAATCCTAGAGAACCAAATGGAGCCATAAACCGACGACGACTCTATGCTTGTATCATGTATTTTTAAGCATGACAATTATTCAAAGCATACTTCGCGGATAGTGAAGAACTGGCTTTCGGAGCGACAAATTTCGGTGCTTGATTGGCCGGCCCAAAGTTCCGATCTGAATCCTGTCGAGAATCTTTGGAATGATGTTGGCTCCCTTGTTGACGACTCTAGTTCAAAAAATTTAGAAGAATTTTGGCAAACCACAAACGCTGCTTGGGAAGCTATACCTGCCCACAAATGTAAGCGCTTAGTAGAGAGTTTTCCAAGACGTTGTCAAGAGTGATAAGGAACAAGGGATATCCTACCAAATATTAATAAAATATTTACTTATACAGTCGTTTTTTAGATTATTTATTAATTTTTTTAAGTATTCCACTGACTGTGCTATTTAAATGAACAACAATTATTTTTATTTTTTCCCATTTTGAATTATAGTATAGTATAGTATAGTTTATTTCGCATAAAATTTACAATGTGGTTGTCACACAATTTACATGCAGAGATTCGATATTTATTATATCTTTCAGCTGAATAAGGATGCTTGGTATAAATATATTTATTTACTTGAGAACAAAGAGTATGAAGGAAAATTGCAACAAAAACCTTCAATTCAGTAAAAAAAAAAAAAAAAAAAAAAAAAAAAACAGAATAAATAAATAATAAACAAATAAATTAATTAACAAATAAGTAAGTAAAACAAAAAAAAAATAAATAAATGAATAAATAAATAAATAATTAAATAAATAAACAAATAACTTAATTAACAAATAAATAAGTAAATAAATAAATAAATAAGTAAAAAATAATAAATAAATAAATAAATAAATAAATAAACAAATAAATATATAAATAAATATAAATAATATATAAATAAATATAAATAAATAAATAATTATACAAATAAATAAATATATAAATAAGTAAATATATACGTACATAAATAGATGATATGAATTAATGGGTTAGTTGTTGTATCAGAGGATTATCTGAAAAACCGCAATTTTCTCGAAATTTTTCCATAAGCTTATCTATTCGAACGGGGATCAATTCAACTTTTGACTTTACGTGAAGATCAATTGTGGAATGGTATCTAGGAAGATCAAGCATCATTTTTAACAGTTTATTTTGAGTTATTTGCAGTTTTTTAATATGGCAATTTGCACAATCTCCCCACACTTGGCAACCATAAAGTAATATGGCTTGAAATATGACCTTATGTATTATAGTCTTATTAGACAGGTTCAACATTGATTTTCTATTTATAAATGGGTAAAGCATTTTAGTGGCAATACCTATTTTGTTAATTGTATTTAAGACATGGTCCTTGAAAGTTAATCGTGTATCCAAATAAATTCCCAGGTACCTCACATTATTTTTCCAATTCACATTTACTCCGCAAACGTTAAGTGGGTTGTTAGGTAAATAGCAACTCTTTCTTTTTCTACTAAAAAAGATAGGTTGCACTTTGTTAGCATTAATTTGAATTCTCCACTTATTAAGATATTCGGCATATAATCTTATCCCATTTTGCAGATTGGTCTCAATATTGAGAGCAAACTCGTGGGAAGAAAAAATGCCTGTATCATCAGCGTAAATAGCTAATTCACATTCTGGGAGCCTGGGAAGGTCAGAAGTGTATATGTTATATAGTATCGGGCCCAGGACAGAACCTTGGGGTACTCCCGCAAAAAAGTGCTGTAATGATGACGACTTGTTATTGACATATACTCTAAAAGCTCGGTTAGTTAAAAAACTTTGTATAGTTTTGATTAGATACAAGGGAAATCCAAGACTAATCATTTTATATATGAGACCGTCATGCCAGACCGAGTCAAACGCTTTCTCGATATCAAGTAAAACCAGACCTGTAGATCTACCTAGGTTAAAGTTACGCCTTACATGCTGGCATATTCGGGCTACTTGATGCGTTGTGCTGTGCTGACTTCTAAATCCAAATTGTTCATACGGAAATATTTTTTTCTCATCAATGTATTTCATAAGTTTTAATTTTATAACTTTTTCAAAAACTTTGCTAACACAACTAAGTAGACTTACAGGTCTGTAACTGTCTGGATTTACAATTTCCTTTCCGGGTTTTAATATTGGTACTACTTTTGCTATTTTCCATGTGTTTGGAAAGTATTGTAATTTGAGACATGCGTTGACTAGAAAAGTAATAAATATTAACCCTGACTTAGGTAAATGTTTTAGATACATGTTCTTAATGCCGTCAAGGCCATTTGATTTTCTCAATTGCAACTGCTTTAATATTTCAGCGATTTCTATTTGAGTTGCAAAATCAGCTAGAGAAGGCTCACAGTTTTGGTAACGAAGCCTATCAGACGCTTCTTTCACCAAAGAATTTATTGCAGGAACACCAAGGTTCTGAGAAATAGTTTGGTTCTTCTCAAATGCAGATCTAAGAACATTCGCTTTATCAGAATCGGAATGGTAAATGTTACCAGAACTATGCAAGCTTGGAATCCTCCTGTTTTTGCTCTTAATGATTCTAGCTGCATTCCAAAGAGGCTTAGCATTTTTATCTAACGTGCTTAATTTTTTATTCCACACTTCATTTCTGTGCTTCGAAATTTCGGAAGAGATAAGTTTATTAAACTTGTTCATTACTACGCGAAGAAATGGCAGACGATATCCTTGCCATTGTCTCTTTAGAGAGTTTCTAAAACGTATGAACACTAAAACACGGTCAGGTATGTTAAGTGAACAATTTTTCCTTATAGACTTAGGCACACTTACATCTATAGCGCTATGGATAGATTTATTGAAGATTTCTATAAGTCCGTCAATATGATTGGTGGTGACATTTTCTAACTCTAAATGAATATTTCTAAGTTTTGAGTTGATTATTGACCGGTAGAGTCCCCAGTTTGCATGTTTAAGATCTAAGTAATATTGCACCTTTTCCTTTCCTGATTTAAGCATTTGACATATAACTGGGTTATGATCAGAGCTAAGGTCAGTAATCGTAACCGGCTGAGAAAATAAGTTTGGAGAATTAGTTAAAAAAATGTCAAGAATAGATGGTGAGCCTCGCGAACCGGCTGGAATATAAGTAGGACTGGACGGATATAACACAGAAAATGAGGACACATTTGTTAGACTCGAAAGTATGTTGCCACATACGTTCGCTCTATTGCAACCCCAGTCTCTGTGCCTAGAGTTAAGATCGCCACCGATCAAGCAATTGCCATTAATTGCAAACAACTTTCGCAGATCTGAAGTAAAATGCTGTCTCCTTTCAAGTGATAAATTACCACCTGGAAAGTAAACACATACAACTTTTACAGTTCTACCATTATCCAACTGAACTTCAATCCCAATGTTTTCCACATAGTGAGTGTGGAAAACTGGTAAAAGACAATGCTGGATCGATCTTCGAATCAAAATAGCTACACCTCCACCTCTTCTATTCGTTCTATCAACGCGATAGCACTTGTAGTCTGAAGTGGAGAGATTTACATCTGATTTCAACCAAGTTTCAGTTACAAGGGCAATATCAACTTTGTTACCAATTAGAAAATTATTAAATTCTGCGTATTTTTCTTTGATACCTCTGGCGTTCCAAGTAACAATATTCAGATAATTCAATGGCATTTTACTTAACATTAGAGTACACAAACTTAAGAGCTAATTGTGTGACAACGTTAAATTGTTCTACCTTCGATTTACACGAACTCAATTTTTCGATCATTTCCATAGTAAGGGCGTTAAGTTCATCCATCGAGAATAAATCCTTGTTCTCCGTTGGTTTGATGCACGACGGTATTTCCACTCGATTCTCCCATTGATTCGTTTTGAGAGTGTTGAAAGTCTCCACTCTTTTCTGCGAACTTCTTTGAGGTAAAGCGGGGAACTCACTCAAGTTCATGACATTGGGTGGGTGCGGGATATTTACTGCCCCGGAACTTTGCTTGGTGTGAGAATGAGATGGATTACGGTTTGATTTGACTGTCACTCTCGCCCTCATCTCCAAATAACGAGTGCGACTCATACACATGGTGTCGGTGGATCTATGTTTCTCATTGCAATTTGCACATTTGAGAACATCTGAGTTTTGGCACTCAACTGTCATATGTGGACCAGCACAATTTGAGCAATAAGTTCTTATATTGCAGTTTCTTTCACCATGTCCGAACATCTGACAGTTTCTACACTGTGTCAGTTTGTTCCTTGGCTTTTTTTGATAACTCCAACTAACTTGGGTATGAAAAATGGATCGCACATTTTTTCTCAAGTCAAATAATTTCAGCGAACCGCACTCAAAAGACACAATATATATAAAATCCGTATAATGTTCATATTTTTTAATAACTTTTTTAACGTCCTGACATTTGAGTCCGCGGCGAATTAGTTCATTCTTAATTTGGGTGGCATCTTCTTCGCCCAAGCCAAACAATGCAACTTTAAAAGCTTTTTCCCCTTTGAAATCATGGGAGAAGAATTGACATTTTTCGTCTTTTAATTTTTTAACTACACAATTGTATGAATTGAACGACTCACACATAATTTTAATGCCAATAGATATTTTCCTAATACAATAGTCTGATATATTCAAATTTTTCAAAAGATTGTGCACGTAATCTCTTGATTTTTGCAATAGTGTTATTGGAGGTGGAAGATTTATTTTACGGGCTTTTTCTGATGGCACAATTTCGTCCATTATTTCACTATCATTATCACTATCGGGCAGACACTGGAGTGGACTCCAATAATTTGCCCTTGGATCTTGTTTTTTTAAGATAATTTTCGGAATTTTAGGTTCTTTTCCCGATGACATTGTGTTGTCCTCGGTATTTGGTGACCTCGATCGTTTATAAATTTTGAAATCGGTTTTTAAAGTTTTTAAAGTTTAACTAATACACGACATGCGTTTATGAAAGCTCCGGTATGACTGATTTTGAATTATTATTTTTAAGTTAATCTAAAGGAAATATGTTAATTTTAATAAAGCACATATAAACGCACATCCATTATAAAACAAAAAAAAATGAACCTCTTTTTAGACTTTTGGCACAACATAACGTATGAGAAGTTACGGGTGTGCTATTTATCTGAACACCACTGTAGGTGCGAAGTCCTATCAAGGAGGACTTCTATGACCTCCTGGACAACGCCTACGGAGCTTGTCCGGAGTACGATGTAAAAATCGTGCTCGGGGACTTCAACGCCAAAATCGGTAAGGAGAACGCCCTTGGCGGAATGATCGGAAAGCACAGCCTCCACGATACAACAACAGATAACGGCTTCCGACTCGCTGACTTTGCGAAAGCTCGTAATGCGTTGATAAGTAGCACAAGATTTCCTCGCAAGCGAATCCACACAGCAACCTGGCAATCTCCGGACGGTCGAACCGCCGACACAATCGGCCATGTGCTCATTGACGCAAGGCACTCGTCAAACATCCTGGATGTGCGAACATTCAGAGGGGCAAATGTCGACTCTGACCACTTCCTCGTAGCAGCAAGACTCAGAGCTCGACTGTCCAATGTCAGAAAGCTGCACCAGCCCATCAGGAGGAGGTTCGACATTGGGCGCCTGAGCACACCGGAGGTTGCCAGTGTCTAAAGGGAGCAGCTGAGCGAAAGACTCTGCGGTATGCCTACGTCGAACACAAATGCTAATAATATGTGGCTGCATTGCCGCTCAGCCATTCAGGAAGTAGCCGAAAACACCTTAGGATACCTAACACCCCCGACAAGAAACCCGTGGTATGATGGCGAGTGTGAGCAGAAAAAGGCAGCAACCGACGAGGCGTACCAAAGGCGCTGCAGATGCAAACCAGGGCAGCGCAAGAAGAGTACCGAGCCAGAAGAAGGGAGGAGAAAAAACTACTGCGACAAAAGAAAAGAATCTTCGCAGCCGCCCAGCTCAAGGATATCGAGGAGTCTAGGGATAAACATAAAACACGAGCCTTTTACAAGAAAGCCAAAAGACTTGCAGGAGGCTTCAAAAAGGGCACCCAGGCTCTTCGAAACTGCGAGGGTAATCTTGTCACCGACCCGCAGGGAATAGTGGATGTATTTAAGCAGCGTTTCCAGCAGCTGCTTAATGAGCATGACCAAGAGAGAGTGGTAGGGACCGAGGAAATCCTAACTCCAGCCGCAGAAGTAGTCCTCCCACCCAGCATCGAAGAAGCCGGCACAGCTATTCAGAAGCTGAAGATCAACAAGGCCGCAGACGCAGATGGCTTGCCATCAGAGCTCTTCGAGGCTGGCGGCAATGTTCTGGTAGGGAGCATGCACCAGATCATCTGCAGAATTTGGGAAGATGAAAGCATGCCCGACGACTGGAATACCAGCTCTATATGCCCCATCCACGAAAAAGGCGATCCTACCCCTTGCAAGAACTATAGAGGTATATCCCTGCTCAATGTCGCATACATGATCCTGTCCAGCGTATTGTGTGAACGTCGAAAGCCATTTTGCACCGCACTAATCGGCAGCCACCAGTGCGGCTTCCGGCCCGGCAAATCAACTATAGACCAAATGTTCACACTTCGACAAATCCTGGAAAAGACCAACGAGTTTCGAATCGATACACACCATCTTTTTATCGATTTCAAAGCCGCATACGGCAGCATTCATCGTGAAGGACTGTTTGGTGCGATGGCCGAATTCGGGATCCCGGTAAAACTGATCCAGTTGTGTCGCGCCACGCTAAAAAACACGCGATGCACCGTACAACTCGGTTCTAGGACCTCGGAACCATTCGAAACATGCACCGGATTTCGACAAGGAGATGCGCTCTCATGTGACTTCTTCAACCTGGTGCTGAAGCAGATAGTGCGAGGGGTAGGAGTCAACAGGGAAGGCACTATCTTCTACAAGTCGGTCCAGCTACTAGAATACGCGGATGATATCGACATCATCGCGTGTTCTCGCCGTGGCATTGTGGAAGCATTCACGGCGATTGAAGAACAGGTGAAACGAGTTGGTCTTAACATCAATGACGTCAAAACGAAATACATGCTGTCAAACAAAAACCAATCCATCGCTCACCACCTGGGACAAAATATAATAATTCACAGTTACAATTTCGAGGTAGTTAAGGAGTTTGTCTACCTCGGGGCAAACGTAAATTCCACAAATGACATCACAGTGGAGATCCGGCATAGAATCGCCCTTGGCAACCGCTGCTACTTCGGCTTGTCCAAAGAACTGGGGTCAAAACTCCTCACTCGAAAGACCAAAGTCATGCTTTACAAAACGGTCATTCTGCCAGTCTTGCTGTACGGAGCCGAAAGCTGGACGATAAGCAGGTCAGCGGAGCAGGTCCTGTCTATGAGGAAGGTGAATGGAGACGAAGACACAACCGCGAACTCTACGAGCTGTACCAAGATGTGGATGTAGTCCGGAAGGCAAGGATCCGTCGACTACTCTGGCTCGGCCACATCGAGCGCATGGACATCAACGCTCCAGCAAAGAGGGTCTTCGATTCCGAGCCTCCTGGTTCGAGAAGAAGAGGAAGACCGAACCTCCGGTATAAAGACCAAGTAATCGCTGATGTAAGACATCTTGGTCTTGACAACTGGAAGCAACGTGCCCGGGACCGTCAAGGATGGAAGGCAGCTATAGCTCAGGCTCAGATCCTCCATGGATCGCTGGCCTGATAAGTAAGTAAGTACTGTAGGTGCGATATTAAAGTCATTATTTACCTTGTACAGTACATCAGCCTTATCGTGAATCTGGTAGACGGCCTTAAGCCACATCCAAAAAATGACTTAGTGTATTTGATGCTAAAAAAAAAAAAAAAGTGTTACGACTACTACCATGCGTCTATTCAACCAACTCAAAAGATCGCTCCTCGACACCATTTTGAGTCGATAAAGGAGAGGGCGCCGTGGCCCCACATGCTCTGTCAGCTCCAGAAACGTATTGATGAAGTTATTGGAAATGAGCAAGTCATCTCCATTAACTTGGTTGAAGACGTCCTCCAATTCCTTCATGTAAAGCATGAGTTCACTTGTTGGTTTGGATAGACCACCCTCATTTAGGTGATTTACCCAAGTCAACGACTCTTCGTTGGATTTCTCCGTGCGGGTCTCCGGAATTTGGTCACCCAGCTTATGACAGATATAACCTGTGAGATTTTCCAATCCGTAATTAGCTATAGAGTCCCCTTCTATTTCTTCTTTATCTTGCCCCGGTATGTATGTACATATGTTGGCGTTACAGTCCATGAAGAACCTGAGCCGAGCTTCTCTCAATCACCCATGTTGTGTGTAATTTCATTTTCACATAGGTGAAAGGGACCTACAGTTTATTGCCGGTTCCGAACGGCGAATTTCGAGAAGCTTTTCATGACAATTTTACTACAGGGGGTTTTGTCAGAACCCCGCTGAGGAGAAACACCGTGAAAAACACGTTCGATGACATGGCTGTGTCGGGATTCGTTCACGAGTCATTGGCGTCAGAGGCCAACATACTACCCACTGCGCCACGGACCTAATACAGAAGCGAAATGAATTAATAGAATTTTTAGCAAAAGCAAGGATTACCTTTGAGAGTAGAGTCCAACTCGAGATCGGGTGTGTTATCCTCAGCAACATTTACGTGGTCGAAAAGAAGTCCTTCATTATAACCTATCAAGTATGACCTCAACGTGTACTTGAATTCTTATCGATCATGCTGGTCGTGAAGACTTGCCATGCTACGAATCACGCCGAAGAAATTTTCCAACACATCTTGCTTAAGGCGATGCAAGCAAACGAAAAGTAACGTGTGATACCACATGGATCATATTACCTAAATTCGCTACCTGAAAACCAATCAGTGCTTCTGATGAAGCGATGGAGTTGAGCTATTTTTAGGTCTGCTAGCTCACTTAAGTTATCATAGAAGGGCGCGCCGAGGTAGATCCGAGGTACAATGGTGGGGGTCGTTCTGATCGCGCCACGTATGTATATGCTGGCCGATCTTTGCACTTTCCCCAGAAGGTTTCGATAGACTGCCTTGTCCAGAGGAGTCGATGCCATACAGGAAGATGGGCCTTATGAATGCTGTATAGAGGCAGTGTATAATGCATGGTTGGAGACCCCACTTTTTGCCCACCACTTTCTTAAAGCTGTAGACTGATTGCTTTCTTGACCCGATCAAGTATGTTTCCAGTTCAGCCAGTTCAAGGACTAGGCCAAGGTATTCAGCCTGATCTTTGGTTATTAATTGGGTTTTACCCAGCCTCGGTGAGTTGAAGGGCGGGATTTTATATTTATTTGTAATCAGTACTAGATCAGTCTTCTTGGGGTTGACCCCAAGTCCACAGTACTGCGTCCAGGTTACTACTGTATAGCAATGTCATCCGTATAGGCGATCACAGCGTACCCTTCCTGCGCTAACAACAGTAGTAGTTCATTGGCTACCACGTTTCAGAGAAGAGGGGAGAGTACTCCACCTTGTGGTCTACCTCTCCTGACCATTCTAGTTGAAACGGCTTTGACGACACTTTGTGTAAGCAGTTGTCGTACCAGTTCTATCACTGATCCCATTACACCCAATCAGTCAGCGCTTTGGTGACAGCCCATAGTTCAATGTTTTTAAGGGGCCCTCAATACCGAGAAAGGTCACTATAGTGTATACTTTGTGTTCCAGTGACCTTTCTATGTTAAGAAGAAAGAAGAGGAGAAACAAGCCGCTTCGAGGAGAGACCTGAAGGCCATCCCTGAAATCGACTTTTCCAATTGTTTCGAAGATTGCAAAACCCGTTTTCAAAGTAAATGCTATGTCTCCTTGCTCTGGGCGCATTGAATAATTTTGCTTTCAGTGGCTAACTGAAAATCATCTGTCTAGGAAGGGACTTTGCACCTTGCTTTGATTGAATATTCCGAAAGAGCTAGAGTGTAAATACACAAATGCTTCTTATAATTTTCCAAATTTAATATGCCATCATCGCTCTTGAATATTCGACCTATAGTACGAAGTGCTATATGGCAAAGGACTAACAAAGGCCTCGTAGGGGTAGCATCTATTCGACGGATGCTGGCCTGCTAAAAAGCGAGAAGAGCCACCGCAGTCGAACATCTTGCGGCACTGTTAGTAAGTCCCATCCCCACCTCCTCGTGGTGCCATCTGGAGATTTCCTATGGAAATTGCAGACGGGGAAGGGCGAATGGGGAGCCTCCTGCGCCAAAGACAAAAAAAACAGGATTAGTCGGCTGGGCTATGGCCTAGTAAGCCGTAACCTTAAAAGAACACAAACTCCGAAACAACCACAAGCCTCGGATATAACGGACCGGATTTATGTTGACGACCCTTGCAAAAAACGAAAAAAGGACAATGATCTTCGGCTTTGTACGTGGAATGTTAGGTCCCTAAACAGGCCACGTGCAGCCGAACAACTTGCGGACGCCCTAGACCGCTATAAAGCGGACATTGCCGCCATCCAGGAAATGCGATGGAATGGACCGGGTATAAAGCGGATGAAAAACTGCGATATTTACTACGGCGACTGCTATAGGGAGAGAGGGCAACGATTGTTTGGAAGCGGATTTGTTGTTCTAGGTGGACTAAGGCAAAAAGTCCTAAGCTTTCGGCATGTGAGCGAACGCCTCATCACAATTCGAATCAAGGCAACATTTTTTAACATCAGCCTGATCTGCGTCCACGCCCCCACGAAAGACAAGGATGACTCAGCCAAAGATGAGTTCTACGATCTCCTAGACAGAACGTATGCCCAATGTCCCAGCTATGACATCAAAATTGTACTAGCAGACTTCAATGCTAAGCTGGGTAAGGAAAGCATATTTGAACGAGTCATCGGCAAACATAGCCCACATGACACCACCTCCGATAACGGACACAGGCTGATTGATCCTTCTAGCCAGTACGCGCTTCCCGCACCGCGATATACACAAAGGCACCTGGCGGTCTTTTGATCAATCGACTACCAACCAGATTGATCACATCGCGATCGACGTCAGACACTCCTCCACTATTCTTGATGTTCGAACTTTCCGAGGGGCTAACATCGACTCGTAGTTGCCAAGATGCGCTTACGGATAGCACGAACGCAACGGAGTAGAGTAAGAATACAAAGTTATGACGTCGGAAAGCTACTATTGCTTTTCAAGGCTCCACCACGCAGAAACACCTGGTTCGATGATGAGTGCAGGAGGATTCACACAGCGAGACAGGATGCATATAAGGCCTCGCTGCATAAAAGAGCAAGAGGAGCTCGTAAGCTCTATGGGTTAAAATGAAGGGAGGAGCATAAGCTTCTTAGAAGAATGAAGAAAGTGCACGAGAAACGCGCAGTAGAACCGCAGTCGATGATGAGAATATAGAAAAACCACTTCTGCAGACTGTATAATGGCGATGTTAGTCAATATACCGCTGTCAGGTAGAATGATCCATTTCTAGTCGACGGAGACCGCAGAGAATTCTGTCCCCCTGACCTCGACGTAGTTAAGACCACCATATCGAAGCTCAAGTCGAATAAAGCTGTTGGCGCAGACGGACTGTCTGCTGAGCTCTTCAAGGCAGCTGGGGATGACCTGGTTGGGAGCATGCACCAGCTCATCCGTAAGATATGGTTAGAGGAAAGCATGCCCGAGGAATGGAGTCTCAGCATCGTATGCCCGATCCACAAGAAAGGAGACCCCTCTGATTGCGCCAAATATAGAGGAATAAGTTTCCTTATAATCGCCTACGAAATCTACGAAATCTTCTCATCCGAATCGGTGAACACCTTACCGATAGTTTTGTTGTCAAAAAAGGATTTAGGCAGGGCGATGCGCTGTCGTGTGATTTCTTCCACATCATATTGGAAATGATTGTGCAAAACTCACTGGCCAATACAAGAGGCACAATCTATTTCAAATCCTCGCAATTCCTGGCATACGCCGACGATATTGACATAATAGGTAGATCACAGCGAGATGTCAATGAGGCGTTTGCGAGTATTGAGATGGAGGCGGCGAAAATTGGCCTGGCGGTAAACGAGGGCAAAACTAAATATATGCTGTCATCAAAAAAAGACGCTCACCACCGACGTCTTGGCCAGAACGTTTGTATTGGCAGATATAAGTTCGAGATAGTTAAGGACTTCGTCTACCTTGGCTCCGCAGTGACCTGGAACAACGACATCAGTTCCGAAATCAAACGCAGAATCACTCTTGCCAATCGCTGTTTCTTTGGGCTCAGGAGGCAACTGAGTAATAGAGCCCTCTCCCGAACGACAAAGTTGACTCTATATAAGACCCTTATCATCCCGGTCCTGTTGTACGGCGCAGAAGCATGGACACTATCAAAAGCAGGTGAGGAGGCCCTTGGTCGGTTCGAGAGAAAGATTTTGCGCGTGATTTTCGGGCCTATAAACGCAGACGGGAGATGGAGGAGAAGATTCAACCACGAACTTTACGGGCTGTACAGCGACATGAGCCTAGTCAGGCGTCTACGGATTCAACGCCTAAGATGGCTGGGCCATGTAGAGCGAATGGACACCACAGCTCCAGCCCGGAGAGTCTTTGAATCCAAATCCCGAGGGACGAAGAAGCAGAGGACGGCCGCCCTTAAGATGGCGCACACAGGTGGAAGGGGACCTCAGCCAACTGGGTGTGCGGCAATGGAAAAGGCTAGCGAAAGATCGTGCTAGATGGAGGGGCATGTTGGTTGAGGCCCAGGTTCACCCCGAACTGTAGCGCCCACTAAGAAGAAGAAGAAGTACGATGTGCTACTACATTTTAGGTTTTTCTTTTGGGGAAGATAACTATAATGTCCGACAAGGACGTTTCGCCCAATTAATGGCGCTGTGATACTCTACACCTGCCATGAAATTACATAAGTCCTTAACGTAATTGACACTCTAAGGGCGGCGCAATCTTTCGAAATGTGTTTTAGTTGAGAACAAGCTCAGACCTTAGTCAGCGTAATCAAACCGCCTTGTAATGACAGAGTAAATTCACGACCCTACCATTTATGTCCGCCTGCGTGTTCGAAATCGTGTGAAAGTCGTCAGGATATCAAGGTCCCCACAAAATAGAATTAGCAGCCACGCCTTGATAATAGCTCTATTAGGCACCTCAGGTATTTCCAGTAACACAAGCCACTTACATATGTAGATGGTATATGCGATGTACGTCTGCAATATCGTTGCTATATAAGCTGTAATCCTTCCAAATTGCGGTTGTCGAACCCACAGCCTTCAGTAACATTCAAACAAAGTCCAGAGCTCAAGCCATGCCTCAATCAAGAAACGAATTTCTGTCTTACCAAAAGTACACTTTCTACTTTCTCTTCACAATAAAGTTTCCTTTCCTCACTGACTCTACACCGCCAGTATTCCATTTTATCTGGGAATGCGTATCCTGGATTTCGGTGTTCATGCCTCTCCAGCTGTCCGTCTGTCACATGAAAGTGGTCTTTGATAATTTCTCAATGGAAAACCTGAGTGCGACATCTAATATCGCTATTCAAGGCATTTGGCTTATATTTAGCTTTATGACATTACTGAATTTTAAATTGCTGTCCAAGCGGATAACCGAAATATTCGAGGAAATGGACGAAACCTTCATGTGGCGCTCAGCTAAAGGTAAGTGGAATACCTACATAAAAAGTTTTGGAGTGATCGGGAAGATTTTAAGGAAAAACCTACATCACAGCGGAGAAGAGTTACAAATTCGCGCGGTTTATGTCCATCTTCTGGCAAGTGACCCCAACGAGCAGTATTGTATATAGTTTAGTGCGTCCTTTATTCGAAAAGCCCGTGAAACTGCCAACGGTGGATTGGTACTTCTTCGATGTACATGTGAGTTGATGGTGTTCATGATTCCTTGATTTATCCTGGTTTTCTGCAGAACCCATATAGATTTGCTCTGGCCTATATCCTTCAGAGCTGGTCACAGCTGAATGTGGTTGCTGGCTTTGCCGTTGGAAGTACACTGTTTCATACCTTCTGTGTTTTGTGCTGCGGGCAGTTCAACATACTGAAGTGTTCACTCAAAAATATCGTCTTTACCAGTGGAGTGTATAAGAGGTATGTATGTATGTCAATGACAATATGGGAATCATAGCTAACCTCTTTTGAAATAGATTTCCAGGAATGCTAGACAGCAGCAGCGTCGTTGCTAATTCCGACGAATACTTCTATGATGAAGAGTTAGATGATGACGATATTGCTTTTCCTGGACCCTCAAAAGGTATACAGATCTGCACAGTGAATCTTACACCAGCAGAGGTGGCAGATTTAAGGAAGAGCCTAATCGATTGCGTCAAGCAACATATTAAGCTTCGAGGGATATGCACTTTAGTCGAATCTTGCATGAGCTACTTTATGTTACTTCGTCTCGTCGAACTAACTATACAGATATGTATCCTCGCATTCGTCCTAAAGAAAACAGCCGACGTGAGTAGTTAGTTTCAGATAGATTACTGTATCTTAACAAGATATCATTGCAGGTACTCACTATCTTTTACTTCGCGTTCTCGGCGTTCGACCTGTTCTTACTGACATATCCAGCTGATCGAGTCATGCTTCAAAACAAGTCGATTAGCGCATCCTTGATGATGGGTCCTTGGTACTTAGTATCAAAGTACTTGCGGAATGAATTCCTAATTATCATTGCATTCTCCCATCGGCCGATCCGATTCACTATTGGAAAGATTCTTGTTCTGAATGCAGACAAGCTTAGGGGGGTAAGAATAGAGTAAAGAAGTGATTTTGATGATTGTATTTGGGATCATTTCAGGTTCTTCAGATGGCATTTTCATACTACACGTTATTGTCAGGATTAGATAAAGAGTACAGTTCTGGACAATGAACAGATGCATTTTGTATTTCTAGTTAATGTACATAATATAGAAGGGAACAAGACTTTTTGTTTTTTTAGTTGGCCGCACATTCCTACATGCCTCTCCAATCAGAACAATCTTTCGCTAGCCGTCTGCAAGCGGCTCTGCACACATTAGTGAGGAAAACAAAAAGTTCAATCCATCTCAAGGAATATACTCTAACAGCCTTCCTAGACATAGAGGGCGCCTTTAACAACGTCACTCCGAAGGCAATAATAGAAGGGCTAGAAAAGCTAAAGGTGGAGAGGACTCTGATAGAGCTGATCAGCGAGTTGTTATTAATGCGCAAGATTCACTCTAAGTGGGGAAGCCTAGTAACTACCAAGGGAACCCCGCAAGGTGGAGTCCTCTCACCTCTTCTCTGGAATGTAGTTGTAAGCGAACTACTAATCAAACTGGAGAATGAAGGCCTGGATGTTGTTGCCTACGCCGATGACGTTGCCATTTCAATCTCAGGTAAATACCTATCCACACTGAATGACCACATGCAATCGGCATTCTCATTTCTGTGCAAATGGGCGCATAGTAACGGGCTCAGGATTAATCCCCAGAAAACGGAGCTCGTCCTATTTACCGAAAAGCATCAAATCCCGCAAAACTGCCCTATCACTTTGCTCGATACCAGGTTAGCCTATTCCTCTAGTGCCAAATTCCTTGGCATGACACTCTATAGGAAGCTAACTTAGAAGAGCAATACAATTGAAATACAAGATCACCCTATGGCTCTACATCACGGTCGTTAGACCCATACTAATGTATAGAGTGATAGTCTGGTGGACTGCATTGGACAAGACAACATACCACAAACAACTCGAGAAGGTACAAGGAATGGCATGTATGTATGTGCATTACCGGGGCCCTCAGGTCCACACCAACGGCTGCGCTTAACATGATACTAGACTTACACCACTCGATATTTTCGGCAAGCAAATTGCCACACACACACGGCCATAAGACTAAAAGCAAACTCGGATTGGTCGAGCTACATATGTCACTGGCCACTCCTCCATTCTGAAAACAAGATAACTATGGCAGAAAACTTGGACCACACAGAATCCACCATAGTCTTGGAAAAAACTCTACGACAATATATCCGGACAGACAGAACTGGACTCGCCAAACACAACCCCGCAGAAAATGCGTGGATTTTTACACTGACGGGTCTAAAACCAAAGACGGGGTGGGCAGTGGAGTATTCTACAAACAACTTAAGCTGTATAAAGCTCTAAGACTACCAGATCACTGCAGCGTTTTCCAGGCGGAACTGTTGGCAATACAAGAGGCCTTGTCTTGGCTGAAGTGGAACGTAAATACCACCACGGATATTCGCATTCTCACAGACAGTCAAGCAGCCTTAAAGTCGTTGGAGTCCTATGTGTACACATCGAAATCTAGTCTCGACTGTCGCCGATCTCTTAACGAGATGGCAGAACAGTTCAACATACAGCTTATCTGGGTACCGGGACACAGCAACATAACAGCAAATGAAAAAGCAGACACACTCGCAACACAAGGAACGACGCTACAATCAATCGTGGCATGAAAGGGAGTACCCCTTACAACCATTAATCATAATCTGACCAATCTCGCCAGGGCCGAGACGAACCTGAGATGGGCCCAGGGACATACCTGCGTGCTCACCAGGCAAATCTGGCCTCGGCTTGACAGTCAACGAACAAGGAGTATAATCTCCCTAAAAAGAACTGACATCTACAAAGTCGTCGATGTCATCACAGGATACTGCCTCATTCGCAGTCACGCATGCAGAAGCTGTCAGGACAAGGATGAGGTCGAATCCATTCACCACCTTCTTGTGCCTGTCCAGCTTTTTGCAATATCAGGAAACGTTACCTAGGCTCTTACTTCCCTAACGGTCTGACAGATGTTCAGAATGTAGGGATACCTGATCTTCTTAACTTCTTAAGAAGCACAAAATGGTTCCACGAATAGGTTCCACGTAGCTGCACATCGGGCCTCCCTAGCCTATGTGAATTCTTCTCAATTCTGGGAAAGGTACGATCCTACCTACCTACCTAGCCGTCTGCAATTGGTTAAAGACCCCAGGGGTCCTGAATGAAGCTTCCTTTGTTTTTCGGGAGAGTGCCGTACTAGTTATGTAATTGCCTTCTGAGCCCAAGGAAGCAACGACTGGCTAGAGGAATTCTGCATTTCATTTCTGCACTGGTGTCTTTGAAGCATGGGGGCAATTGAACCGATGTACGCATCGCGCGTCCTAAGCAACAGAGCGCTAATCAACCCGACCAGTCTGGCGGTTATGCGTGGGTCAACAAGCAAACCAAGAAAAACAAATTAAGTTATGCAAGAACAACTAGCCTCGGATATAGTATGGATCCCAAAACCGACGACGACGCGGCACGAAAAAGGACATGGACTTGCGGGTGTGCACCAGGAATGTCAGAACTCTATACACCCCTGGTGCCGCACAGAAATTGGACAATGTCCTCATGCAGTATAAGGTGGGCATTACTGCGATCTAGCAAATACGTTGGATAGGGGATGGAGTAATAAGGACACGTGCGTGCGGATTCGAAGGAGGAGAACGACTTAGATCGGAGGTCATCGAATTCGACCCGGTAAATGATCGTCTGGCTGTAATCCGCATCCGCAGGAAAAGCTGACTAGTAACCCGTGGTACGACGGCGACTGTGCGGAAGGGAAGCGAGCAGACGATGCATATCAGAACGCGCTGCAACGGAAAACAAGAACAGCGCGGGAAGAGTACAGAGCCAGAAGAAGGGAGAAAAGGAAGCTACTAGGAAATAAGAAAAGAGCTTTAGCAACCTCTTCGCTCAGGGATATTAAGGAGGTAGAAGGTGAGAAGGTTAGAAGAAGGCTAGAGGGCATGGGCTCAGACATACAGGGTAAAGTTATTGATCGCCCTCAACCTGGCGAGATGCCAGCCACGATCCCTGTTTAAATGCCCGGGTCATTTTGACATACGGTCTCCTCGCGGCGCCCTCTGGAAAGCCTCTTCCACCACCGTTGGGAGGAGAACAAACGTATGCAGCGACAAAACCCCGACCAGAATGGTGGTTGTGCGGCGAGCTAACAATCCGCCCACGTAAAAAAAAAAACAAAAACCTTAAAGTTATGAATGAGCAAGATGCCTCGGATACACGGACGGATACTCGACGACGACAACGCACGAAAAAGGAACACGATTTGCGAGTACGCTCCTGGAATGTCAGAACCCTGTACACTCCCGGAGCTGCTCATAAACTAGAAGGAATCCTCACGCAGTACAAGGCGGATATTACTGCGGTCCAGGAAATACGCTGGATAGGAAACGGTATGATTAGGAAGAAAAATTGCGACATTTATTACAGCTGTCACAAAAGATTGCACTTACTGGGTTGCGGATTTGTCGTGGGAAAGCGGTTAAGGTCGAAGGTCATCGACTTTAAACCTATAGGTGATCGCCTGGCTGTGATCCGCATCAGAGGCAGATCTTATAACATCAGCCTTATATGTGCACACGCCCCTACCGACGAGGCTGAAGACCCTATCAAGGAGGACTTCTATGACCTCCTGGACAACGCCTACGGAGCTTGTCCGGAGTACGATGTAAAAATCGTGCTCGGGGACTTCAACGCCAAAATCGGTAAGGAAAACACCCTTGGCGGAGTGATCGGAAAGCACAGCCTCCACGATACAACAACAGATAACGGCTTCCGACTCGCTGACTTTGCGACAGCTCGTAGTGCGGTGATAAGTAGCACAAGATTCCCTCGCAAGCGAATCCACACAGCAACCTGGCGATCTCCGGATGGTCGAACCGGCAAACAAATCAACCATGTGCTCATTGACGCAATGCACTCGTCAAACA
Source organism: Eumerus sabulonum (assembly GCA_951905685.1). Taxonomy (NCBI): domain Eukaryota; kingdom Metazoa; phylum Arthropoda; class Insecta; order Diptera; family Syrphidae; genus Eumerus; species Eumerus sabulonum. The sequence continues at coordinate 19,134,311 of OX645060.1, forward strand.
TCCTGGATGTGCGAACATTTAGAGGGGCAAATGCTCGACTCTCCAATATCAGAAAGCTGCACCAGCCCATCAGGAGGAGGTTCGACATTGGGCGCCTGAGCACACCGGAGGTTGCCAGAGTCTACAGGGAGCAGCTGAGCGAAAGACTCTACAGTATGCCTACGTCGAACACAAATGCCAATAATATGTGGCTGCATTGCCGCTCAGCCATTCAGGAAGTAGCCGAAACCACCTTAGGATATCTACCACCCCCGACAAGAAACCCGTGGTATGAGCAGAAAAAGGCAGCAACCGACGAGGCGTACCAAAAGGCGCTGCGGAGGAAAACCAGGGCAGCGCAAGAAGAGTACCGAGCCAGAAGAAGGGAGGAGAAAAAACTACTGCGACAAAAGAAAAGAATCTTCGCAGCTCAAGGATAACGAAGAGTCTAGGGATAAACATAAAACACGAGCCTTTTACAAGAAAGCCAAAGGCCTTGCAGGAGGCTTCAAAAAGGGCACCTAGGCTCTTCGAAACTTCGAGGGTAATCTTGTCACCGACCCGCAGGGAATAGTGGATGTATTTAAGCAGCATTCCCAGCAGCTACTTAACGAGCATGACCAAGAGAGAGTGATAGGGACCGAGGAAATCCCAATCCAGCCGCTGAAGTAGTCCTCCCATCCAGCATCGAAGAAGTCGGCACAGCAATTCAGAAGCTGAAGAACAACAAGGCCGCAGGCTCAGATGGCTTGCCGTCAGAGCTCTTCAAAGCTGGCGGCGATGTTCTGGTAGGGAGCATGCACCAGATCATCTGCAGAATTTGGGAAGATGAAAGCATGCCCGACGACTGGAATACCAGCTCTATATGCCCCATCCACAAAAAAAGGCGATCCTACCTCTTGCAAGATCTATAGAGGTATATCCCTGCTCAATGCCGCACACAAGATCCTGTCGAGCGTATTGTGTAAACGTCTATAACCATTTTGCACCGCTCTAATCGGCAGCTACCAGTGCGGCTTCCGGCCCGGCAAATCGACTATAGACCAAATGTTCACACTTGGACAAATCCTGGAAAAGACTAACGAGTTTCGAATCGATACACTCCATCTTTTCATCGATTTCAAAGCCGCATACGACAGCATTCATCGTGAAGAACTGTTTGGTGCGATGGCTGAATTCGGGATCCCGGTAAAACTGATCCAGTTGTGTCGCGCCACGCTAAGAAACACGCGATGCACCGTGCAATTCGGTTCTAGGACCTCGGAACGATTCGAAACATGCACCAAATTTCGGCAAGGAGATGCGCTGTCATGTGACTTCTTCAACCTGGTGTTGGAGCAGATAGTGCGAGGGGCAGGCATCAACAGGGAAGGCACTATCTTCTACAAGTCGGTCCAGCTACTAGGATACGCGGATGATATCGATATCATCGCGTGTTCTCGCCGTGGCTTTGTGGAAGCATTCACGGCGATTGAAGAACAGGCGAAACGAGTTGTTCTTAAGGTCAATAAGGACAAGACAAAGTACAGGCTGTCAAGCAAAAGCCAATCCGTCGCTCATCACCTTGGACAAAATATAACAATTGACAGCTACAATTTCGAGGTAGTTAAGGAGTTTGTCTACCTCGGGGTAATCGTAAATTCCAAAAATGACGCCACAGTTGAGATCCGGCGTAGAATCGCCCTTGGCAATCGCTGCTACTTCGGCTTGTCCAAACATCTGTGGTCAAAACTTCTCACTCGAAAGACCAAAGTCATGCTTTACAAAACGCTCATACTGCCAGTCTTGCTGTACGGAGCCGGAAGCTGGACGATAAGCAGGACAGGGGAGCTGATTTTGGGTTCTTTCGAAAGAAAAATTCTGCGCCGGATATATGGTCCTGTCTGTGAGGAAGGTGAATGGAGAAGAAGACACAACCACGATCCCTACGAGCTGTACCAAAATGTGGATGTAGTCCGGAAGGCAAGGATCCGTCGACTACACTGGCTCGGCCACATCGAGCGCATTGACATCAACGCCCCAGCTAAGAGGGTCTTCGACTCCGAGCCTCCTGGTTCGAGAAGAGGAGGAAGACCGAACCTCCGGTATAAAGACCAAGTAATCGCGGATGTAAGACATCTTGTAAGACAACTGGAAGCAGCGTGCCCGGGACCGTCAAGGATGGAAGGCAGCTATAGCTCAGGCTCAGATCCTCTATGGATCGCTGGCCTGATAAGTAAGTAAGTATGTAAGAAGGTGGGAACCTTCTCAAAAAAAAAAGCCAAAGCCCTTGCACTCGGCTTTAGAACGGTCGCCCAGGATCTTCGAAATTGTGAAGGTAGTCTTGTCTTGTAAGAAATAGTGAATGCGTTAAGCAACACTTCCAAGCAGCTGCTTAGCGATCATGACTAAGAGAGAGTGACAGGGTCAGGAGAAAACCCAACACCATTTGAAGAACTAGTCATTCAGCCCAGTTTAGAAGAAGTCATCTCAGCTATACATAAGCTGAAATCCAACAAAACTGCTGGCCCAGATGGTCTTTAGGCTGAGCTCTTTAGAACAAGGGGTAATGTTTTAGTAGGGATCATGGAGTATGATACAATTGTATACAAATTGTAGAGTTCGCGGTTGTGTCTTCTCCTCCATTCGCCTTCCTTGCAGATATGAGCATATGTATATCCGACGAGGAATTTTTCATTCAGAAGAGCCCAGAACTATCTGGAAGGGACTATCTTCTTCAGGAGCTTCCAACTGCTGCCATAGGCGGACAGCATTGACTGCATTGCAAGCTCCCAGCGCGCCGTAACAGAGGCATTCACGGCATCTGAAGAGCAGGCAGGCCTCGTTGGTTTAAAAGTTATAAGGATAGACGAAATGTATTCTGCCGACTAAGAATAGCGCAGTACGTAACCATCGACAGATTTAATCTTGAGGGTAGTTAAGGAGTTTGTCTATCTCGGAGCAAATGTTAACTCTACAAATGACATTCTGGCTGTTCGTCAAAACAGCCAGAATCAAAACTCCTAGTAAGGGAGTCCAAAATTATTCTCTACAGAACACTGATTTTGCCCATCCTGCTTTACGGAGCCGAATGCTATACTATAAGCAAGAAAGCAGGGATAATTCTGGGCTCTGGGCCGGCGCTGCCGCCGAAAAATGTGGCGGTGTTGATAGGCAGATTTTGAGCACAGAAGGCAAAGTTGTTATTTGTCCTAGCGACTTTCAAACCGGCAAGGCTGTCCGAAAAAAGCAGGAGCCCAAACCGAAAAAGGAGAGAGGACCCGAAAACGGAAGACCGCCGCAACGGATAGCCTCGCTAGAGTGAGAGTGTGTGATGCCTCCTTCTCGGGCGGTTCGGTGGAAAAACGGAGTCCAAAGGCAGATGTGGCGACCCATAAGGATCGAAGCATAGGCCAGAAGGCGAAGAAAGCCAAAAACCGCAGCTCGGAGGCGGGCACATCACACTGCAAAACCTCTTCCTATTGAAAGAAATCCTAAAGATCGTAAGGATCGCCTATTGGAGCTAGCTTCGGCTAAGGGTTTCTGTATTCAGGCAGACAAGTCTGCTCTGGTGAATGGCATCTACGTAGTAGGCTGTTCCTCCTCTTGGAGAAATCAGGTAGTTAGTCTCTCGATAGTAACGCCCGCCTTCTGCCGGATTTCGGGGAAACCTGGAATTAATTTGGTTGTGCTGGCGCGTTTACGTTCGCAGATTGTCTGCGTTTCGATTCACGCCCCTACATCGGCCTTGGTAGGATCTTATTCCATTTAAATGTCAAGTAGTCGAAGGATAGGACGTGCCTTGCAGTATGAATCCATGATTTATACTCAGATTAATCTGCGGCATTACAAAGCTGCCACCGCTCCTTTAAGTAGTAGAATTGCATGCAGTAGTACAAATCATCACGTTGTATTCATTCAAGAACAGTGGGTTCGTGATGTACGTGATGTTACGATTCTTTATGATGAGCGACCCGAAAGGCCCAGGGTCGGCCTCATCATATCGAACTCACTATCGGCAACCAAACTTGGGCAGTCTTGTAGACAAGATCTGGTGGCTGCTGGAGTAAGCTACAAAACGCACGGAGCAGTAGAACACTTCGTCGTTGCGTCTGCCTACTTTGCCTACGATTCGTTACTACCTCCACCACCCAAGGAAGTCTCTGAACTCGTAGAGTACTGTGAAGCCAGAAAGATTGGTCCCATCTTGTGTTGCGATGCTAATGCCCAAAACACTGCTTGGGGTAGCAGCAAATGCAATACAAGAGGGGACCGTCTTTTAGACCTCACTCACTCGTCCGACCTTGCCATCAACAATGTTGGCTCTCAACCAACGTTTGTTACGACAAGACGACAGGAGGTGATTGATCTGACCCTATCCAACAGATATGTATGTGAAGGACATCACTAACTGACGAAACTCTTAGTTTACGGCTTCAGATCTGTTTCCCGGGAAATCATGCTTTCATCGACTGTTTGCACAGTCCTTCAAGAAAAATTGCAGCTGAAGCAATGAAAAGAACTCGGCGTAGCTGGTATATTGCCTAGCGCATGGTAACGACTGAAGCCATTGATTTGTGAAGCTGTGACCTCCTTCGATGAATTTAAACCGCCAGGAACCGTCAGAATATATCCTGTTATGCAGCAAAAAGGCATTAGGCAGCTGCTAGTCCGGCATTTGCCTACATACATACCTATTCCTTGGCGCACAGGGAAAGTTGTCTTTATTCCCAAAATAGGAAAAGAGGATTACTCACTTGACAAGAGTTTTAGACCAATTAGCCTAACATACTTCCTGCTGACTAGCATGGAAAGACTGGTAGAGATGCACGTGCGCAATGTTACCCTTCCAGTGCATTCTCTTTCGGCTTATCAGCGAGGAAAATCCTGCGAGAATTGAGTGCGTACTTGATAAGACGCAGTACGCGCTGGGCATTTTCGTCGACATTGAGGGAGCTGTTAATAACGCAACTTTCGACAGAATGTGTGTTACTGCTATACGACATTGCATAGAAGAAGCACTGGTCTTGTGGATAAAACAGTGCTTGTGCACAGAAGAGCCCCGTGGCGCAGTGGGTAGTGTGTTGGCTTCTGACGCCGATGACACGCGATCGAATCCCGACAACAGTCATGTCATCGAACGTGTTTTTCACGGTGACCTCAGCGGGGTACTGACAAAACCCCCTTTAGTATAATTGTCATGAAAAGCTTCTCGAATTTCGCCGTTCGGAACCAGCAATGAACTGTAGGTCCCTTTCACCTATGGGTAACCCACAAATCAAAGACATCTCTTAACTGTCGCCTATCTCTAGAGGAGATGGCTGAGCAGTTCGACATAAAAGTATTGTGGGTTCCCGGGCATAGGGATATTCCGGGAAACTGCGCGGCCGACGAACTCGCAAAGTTAGGGTCAAGCACACTCAGCCTAACTACCCTCGGGTACCTAGAAACACCAATAAGTACGATAAAGCACATGAAAAACTCCAAACCATTGAGGCGACCAACCTCCAATGGAATGAGAGTAATATCGGCTTTATCACCAAACAACTCTGGCCTAAATTAGACCTAGGACGAACCAGGGACCTAGTGGCAACCAAAAGGGAAACCTTAAGTACTCTGGTGGGTGTCATTACAGGCCACTGCGTCATTGGGAAACACGCCGCCAGACTAGGACTACCCGCCAACGACTTCTGTCGCGGCTGAATGGACGAGGAGGAAGAGGAATCAATACATTACCTCCTCTGCTCATGCCCCTCTTTTGTGAATCGCAGGAGGATCTACCTCGGCGCGCCCTTCTATGATAATCTAATTGAGCTAGTGGACCAAAAAAAAGCTCAACTCCATCGCTTAATCAGAAGCACCGGTTGGTTCTCTGGTAGCGGATCTGGGTAACACTATCCATGTGGTATCACAATAGGCCCCGACTAATGTGTCAAATCCGGCGTATACAAGAGCTGCTCGCAAGGCGGCGCCCTGTCTCCGCTGTTATGGTGCAAGGTGGTGGACTCTCTGCTTGATGCAACAAATGCCTCTGGAATCTATGCCCAGGCCCATGTGGAAAATGTCACTGTTCTTTCTGTCAGCTCATGCCTTACGACTGTCCTTCTCAAAGAACAGGCGGCGCTAAATGTGATCTTTGATTGGTGTACAAGAAATAGGCCGTCGGTTAATCCTCTTAAGACCGATATCGTTCTCTTCATGAGGAAGAGGAAAACCACTGATACTCAACTGGTACTAAAAGGCACTCCCATCTCGGTGTGCAAGGAAGCTAAGTAGGTACTTGGGAGTCATCTTAGATAGCAACCTTCTTTGGTCAAAGCATGTTGAGTAGAAAATCACCAAGGCTCTGTCAGCGTTCTGCAAAGGAGCTTTTGGCAAAATATAGGGCCTATCGCCGGCAAAGGACCTCTGGATCTACACGGCAATGATAAGGCCTATAATCTCATATACATCGGTTGTCTGGTGGAACAGGCTAACACGTAAACACGTGGTGTCTCGTCTCAAGAGAAATAGCTTTTGATACAACTCGCACAGGATCAACAGGGTGCTTGCGCAGGATATATCCTGTGACCTCTGTCTCATGGACATGCCTACTGCCGCCTTACACCCGTTTCCATGGCGTCAGTACTGGCTCTGGCTGGGCACTGAACCTGGAAAAGATAGCCTTCGCATTTTCACGGATGTCTCCAGGTCTGGGCGGATGTCCGAAGCTGGGATCTTCCTTGAGCACGAAAATATCCGACTGCACTTCTTGTGCATGAACTTAAGACCTTCTTGAACAGAGTCGGTAGACTAAACTCACTAAGACTTGTATGGGTTCCCGGTCACTCTGGGATCCCAGGAAATACGATCTCTTCCACTCGCCAGAGTGGGTTCAGAGAAAAGGTTCTCAGGACCTGGCCCCGCTCTTAATCTACCTGCGTCCACGGAAAATTCCTACATTAACGATTGAGTGTACAATACACACAACCGTAGATGGAGGGATTATCCAGAATGCAGGATGTCAAAGCGCGTATGCCCTGATGTCTGCAAGAAATCCGCAGCATTCCTCTTGTCCTTAAGGAGAGTTGACTGCAGAAGGCTTGTGGGAGTCATTACGGGCTATTACACTTTTGCTAATAATCTCTGCGTGCTTGGCATCAGTGAGACACCTACTGTGCTGTATGTTGCCAGGAGGATGATACAGCAGAGCATTTTCTCTGCAACTGTCCCGCCTTTACTCGCGCACGGTGGTGCACTCTTGGGGCCGACGTGGTGTGTGCCGAATCTCTTAACTCTACATCATGAAGCTCCTTCAGTAGTTTTCTCCGGAAAACGGGGAAAATACATTCATGCAAGGTGTCTGTCCGGAGCACGATGGACCAGTATTTGCGTCAGAGTGCTCCAACAGATAGCAAAAAGATTGTCCTGCATATGCTCGGATTGAGTGACGTATCTTAGCAGCTGATGTGTGCTTGTTCGGGCAACCATTAAACGTGAGTCTTTTAGGACCAAATAAAGATAGAAACCACAAGAGACGTCCTTTGGAATGTTTATTAGAAAAATAACAGTGCAAGCTGTGCATGAGTACAAGGGAACGATAGTTTACAAACGAAATGGAGTGTCCACGTGCTGAGCTATGTATAAAGGTGTATGATTGCGCCTGATGCCTTGACAGAATGCTTAGCAAAAATAAGCAAGAACGACTTGATCTATCATCACATCGACTACTCCTCTGCGTTTTGATCTTAATCGATGTTTAACTGCCTGAATGTGCCCTCGACACCGAATAGGTCGTCCGATGTTTTTGGTGCTCCCGGACGAAGTGCCTCGTTTGCTTTTGAATTCTCCTGCTCCTTGAACCATTGCGTGTAGTCAGCCAACTTTTTCTTCCATTGCTGGTTAAGGTCCAGAATATTGCCTGCTTTACCGCCATACTCGTTTGGTAAAAGGTCCTTAGGCACGACCTTGTACAAGCTTTCCATATCACTGTGGAATGTGATTCGATTACGAATCTTCTCCTTGACGAAGGGCGACACGAACTTCATGATGGTATCGACCAGCGGCGAGACATTGATCACATGCACCTCTTTCACTTTAACCGGATACGCTTCCTGGACGGCAATGAGGAACTTTTTCACAGTCGTGGGCGAGAACTTGGCAAAATGGGTTGGAGTCGCAACGGCAGCGTCCAGGATGAAGATATCACCAGCAATACCTTCGCTCTCCTCAAGCAATCGGACGTCGCCGATCATGAGGGCCACTTTCATGGCGTCGTTCACCTGGTGTGGCTGGAAATCACAGTCGATAGCTCGAATGAAGGTAATCCGGCGTCCATTAGGCGTCAACCCCGGAAGCGTCGGGCAGTGTCTAAAATAAACACGTGAACAGAAATGCAGTGATTGATGGAGAATACTTACACATAGTCCAAGACAATGGATAGGTTCTCATTGGAGATGTCTCGATCCGAGAAGAATTCAGGCACAGCGTTTCTCATCGTATAGTACATGTCCAGCTTTCGTTTGACCTTTTCCAAGCTGAATTTGCATCCGCGCAGGAATGTTCGCAGACGTCCGTCGTCCATATCCTTGGGCAAATGTGGTTGTGTTTCAAGCCATTCACGGATCAATGCTATGTCCCGTTCGATGTCGGCCGGATTCTCGGGCTCACGCAATTCCTGGCGGATCGACACACGCTGGTCTGGAGTTGGCTGTACGAGCATCATCTGCAAGAAGGTATAAGGGTTACATAACAAAAGGTTTGTGCGAGATTTTGGTTATTCCATGATCGCCGAGAAACCGGATAATAAACTTTCACTCTTGCTTCACGAACGGGAGGCAACAATCGGCGGCAAATACATACGTACAGTGGACGAAAGACGTGGAACTGGTTTTGGAGTTGCATAAAAGTCGACTGTTCGACCGAAGGAGTAAATGCAGCAGTGGGACAATGCCGTGAAACAAATATCACGAGACGTGCACTGGGGACGGTGGGGTGTTTGCAGGCCAGCAGGTGGTAGCCACTGCGAACTAAAGCGAGATTGGCGCGATTCTGAACTGAGATGAATGGTTTGTTTGCTAGTTGTGCTGCAGTTAATGCGATCATAAGAGTCGAAATGGGATTTGCAGTCAGATGAACTCATACGGTGTAGTAGTATTGCGAAAGAGTGTTCAATCTGGCTATAGGTAGTGAGGCAACGCGGACGTGGCAAGGTTAGGACGAATGCAAATTGATTGTCTCGAGAAATATCGAATCGTGATTTTGTACACGGCGCTTGGATACATATTCACTCTACGGAGGTGATTGCGAAGGAATAGGGAGTTCAATTGGGTGCAATGAGATTTCTAGTGAACATATGAGCGCGTTGCCGATGCTAATAGTCACTGGTCATTGTGTTTTGTGGAAAGCAAGTAGAGGACGTGGATAATTGTATCTTTTATTGCTCTGACGTTCCGTCATTCTCTTGCGTTTTTCTTAACTGCTATTTTACTATGGTGCGTCATATCAAACTTTGGGCGAGCTGCAATATACTTTTAACCGAAATTACCCTTCAGCCAAGGAAGCACTTTCAGCAGATTACCGTGGGAATTTGGGGAAAGTGGTTCGGTGGATGATCGAGTACTTCTACTTCTTCTTAACGGGCGCCACAGTTCGGGGTAAACCTGGGCCTCAACCAGCATGCCCCTCCAACTAGCACGATCTTTTGCTAGCCTTTTCCATTGCTGCACACCCAGTTGGCTGAGGTCCCCTTCCACCTGTGTGCGCCATCTTAAGTGCGGCCGTCCTCTGGTTCTTCGTCCCTCGGGTTGGATTCAAAGACTCTCCGGGCTGGAGCTCTGGTGTCCATTCGCTCAACATGGCCCAGCCTTCTTAGGCGTTGAATCCGTAGACGTCTGACTAGGCTCATGTCGCTGTACAGCCCGTAAAGTTCGTGATTGAATCTCCTCCTCCATCCCCCGTCTGCGTTTATAGACCCGAAAATCACGCGCAAAACCTTTCTCTCGAACCGACCAAGGGCCTCCTCATCCGCTTTTGATAGTGTCCATGCTTTTGCGCCGTACAGCAGGACCGGGGTGATAAGGGTCTTAAATAGAGTCAACTTTGTCGTTCGGGTGAGGGCTCTATTACTCAATTGCCTCCTGAGCCCAAAGAAACAGCGATTGGCAAGAGTGATTCTACGTTTGATTTCGGAACTGATGTCGTTGTTCCAGGTCACTGCGGAGCCAAGGAAGACAAAGTCCTTAACTACCTCGCACATATATTTGCCAATAAAAACGTTCTGGCCAAGACATCGGTGGTGAGCGTCCTTTTTTGATGACAAAACCAATTTTCGGCGCCTTCATCTCAATACTCGCAAACGCCTCATTGACATCTCGCTGTGATCTACCTATTATGTCAATATCGTCGGCGTATGCAAGGAGTTGCGAGGATTTGAAATAGATTGTGCCTCTTCTATTGGCCAGTGATTTTTGCACAATCATTTCCAATATGATGTTGAAGAAATCACACGACAGCGCATCGCCCTGCCTAAATCCCTTTTTGACATCAAAACTATCGGTAAGGTGTTCACCGATTCGGATGGAGCAGCGAGCATTCTCCAAAGTCATCCTGCATAGTCTGACGAGTTTAGCAGGTATGTCAAAGGTAGACACAGCGTTGTATAGCTCGTCTCTAATTACGCTGTCGTATGCGGCTTTGAAGTCGACAAATAGGTGGTGAGTGTCGACTTGAAATTCATTGGTTTTCTCCAGTATCTGCCGTAGTGTGAAGATTTGATCGATGGTGGACTTCCCTGGCCTGAATCCGCACTGATAAGGATCTACCAGCTTATTTACAAAAAGCTTCAGGCGTTCTGACAAAACGGCAGCGAAGATTTTGTAGGCGATGTTAAGGAGACTTATTCCTCTATAGTTGGCGCAATCAGAGGGGTCTCCCCTCTTGTGGATCGGGCATACGATGCTGAGACTCCATTCCTCGGGCATGCTCTCCTCTGACCATATCTTACAGATGAGGTGGTACATGTTCTTAACCAGGTCATCCCCAGCTGCCCTGAAGAGCTCAGCAGACAGTCCGTCTGCGCCAGCAGCTTTATTCGACTTGAATTCCGATATGGCAATCTTAAATTCGTCGAGGTCAGGGGGACAGAATTCTCTGCGGTCTTCGTCGATTAGAAATGGACCATTCTGCCTGACAGCGGTATATTGACTAACATCGCCGTTATACAGTCTGCAGAAGTCTACTCCTAGGTGTCCGCTTTCATCCCTGCAGGCTTCCGTTCTGGATTTATAACCTTGCCATCTTCGCTTTATCTGTTGATAAAACTTTCGAACGTCACGCCTGCAGTAACACCTCTCCAAATCCTCAATTCTTCTTTCTTCTAAGAAGCCTATGCTCCTCCCTTCTTTTTAACTCGTAAAGCTCACGAGCTGCTCTTGTTCTTTTATGCAGCGAGGCCTTATATGCATCCTTCGCTGTGTCAATCCTCCTGCACTCGTCATCGAACCAGGTGTTTCTTCGTGGTGGGGCCTTGAAACCCAAGACTTCGGATGCAGAGCTTTTAGGGGCTTGTTTGCAAAGGCTCCACCGCTGTTCAATTGATAGCGTGGAGGATTGAGTGTATTGGGAGACGCGATCGGTAAAGGCACGAGCGGTTTCTGGCGATAGTAGCTTTCCGACATCATAACTTAGTATTCTTACTGTACTCCGCTGCGTTCGTGATATCCGTTGGCGTATCTTGGCTACTACAAGATAGTGGTCCGAGTCGATGTTAGCCCCTCGGAAAGTTCGAACATCAAGAATAGTGGAGGAGTGTCTGACGTCGATCGCGATGTGTCAAATCTGGTTGATAGTCGATTGATCAAAAGACCGCCAGGTGCCTTTGTGTATATCCAGGTGGGCAAAGCGCGTACTGTCTAGAAGGAGATTTCGCCCCCTAGCAAGATCAATCAGCCTGTGTCCGTTATCGGAGGTGGTGTCATGTAGGCTATGTTTGCCGATGACTCGTTCAAAGATGCTTTCCTTACCCAGCTTAGCATTGAAGTCTCCTAGTACAATTTCGATGTCATAGCTGGGACATTGAGAGCACCGTGGGGCAGTGGGTAATGTGTTGGCCTCTGACGCCGATGACACGGGATCGAATCCCGACACAGCCATGTCATCGAACGTGTTTTCACTGTGTTTCTCCTCAGCGGGGTTCTGACAAAACCCCCTGTAGTAAAATTGTCACGAAAAGCTTCTCGAAATTCGCCGTTCGGAACCGGCAATAAACTGTAGGTCGCTTTCACCTATGTGAGAATGAAATCACACACAACATGGGTGATTGAGAGAAGCTCGGCTCAGGTCCTTCATGGACTGTAACGCCAACATTCATACAGCTGGGACGTTCTGTCTAGATGTTCGTATAACTCATCTTTGGTGGAGTCATCCTTGTCCTTCGTGGGGGCGTGGACGCAGATCAGGCTGACGTTAAAAAATTTAGCCTTGAATAGGCGTTCGCGAACATGCCGACGGCTTAGGACTTTTTGCCTTAGTCCACCTCGAACAACGAATCCGCATCCAAACAATCGTTGCCCTCTCCCCCTATTGCAGTCGCCGTAGTAAATATAGCAGTTTTTCGGCCGCTTTATACCCGGTCCATTCCATCGCATTTCCTGAATGGCGGTTATGTCCGCTTTATAGCGGTCTAGGGCGTCCGCAATTTGCACGGCTGCACGTGGCCTGTTTAGGGACCTAACATTCCACGTACAAAGCCAAAGATCATTGTCCTTTTTTCGTTTTTTGCAAGGGTCGTCAACATAAATCCGGTCCGTTATATACGGCTTACTAGGCCGTACCCCAACCGACTAATCGTGTTCTTTGGCGAAAGAGGCTCTCCATTCGTCCTTCCCCGTCTGCAATTTCCATAGGAAATCTCCAGATGGCACGAAAAGGGAGTTGGGGATGGGACTTACTAATAGTGCCGCAAGACGTTCGACTGCGGTGGCTCTTCTCGCTTTTAAGCAGGCCAGCATCCGTCGGATAGATACTACCCCTACGAGGCCTTTGTTAGTCCTTTGCCATCTTGATCGAGTACTACTTATGCAAAATCAAAATGCGCGGTTAAGCGATAATATTGCTGTTGCTGCTGAAGGTGCAATTGAAAATTGGAGCGAAGCCACTTCATTCCTTATCGATTTACAAGAAGTTTGTGATTCTGACATCCCAAATTGGCAAATTGTATGAAAAAGGATCGGTGTGCCCAAGATCACCATGATCGTCAAACGTTTGTTGATTGGAAATCGGGGCGATTATCATCATCAAAATCACCTTCAGAATGCTCAAGATCCAGAGTAATCCATAGTAATACCTAAGGTTTCAAAAGCGTTTCCATTACTATTTGATGTGGATTTCGGTCAGGCGGCGTGCTTGGGCCAGACATTGTTTCAAATCAAGAATGATAATATGGTAGCCGTCGATCGCAACCGGTACCGAATCATCAAAGCTTGCTTCCTGCTCTACTGCTGAATGATGGTAATTCTTTCTGGCTGTACGTATTTATGTACTACTGGGTTCAAAAATTAGGGTGAGATGTGATTTAAGCTTCGCGCGCAAATGGATATGAAGGTTTTTATTTTTAAGTAGGTAGTAACGTCCGTGCGTTTGGGAGGGAGGGAGCGAGCAAACAGAGCAAAGAAGTTGATCGCGTTTAACATGGCAAACGCCAGCTTCGATCTCTGTCCCTGCTCAATCCAAGTTGACCCACAGCCACCGCGTGGCCCCCCCTGGATAGCTACCCTGGCACTCGCCAGGTAGTGTCCCAGCTACGGCACAAAAATAGTCCTAGGAGATTTTAATGCAAAACTGGGCAAGGAGGACATATTTGAGTCGATCATAGGAAAGCATAGCCTCCATAACACCACATCCGACAACGGATTAAGGCTAATCGATTTCCTAGCGGGGCGTAACCTCCTTGTAGCAAGCACGCGATTCCCCCATCTCAACATCCACAAGGGTACCTGGCGGTCTTGTGATCAATCGACCACCAACCAGATTGATCATATTGCGATCGACGCCAGACACTCCTCCTGTATTCTCGACGTACGAACCTTCCGAGGGACCAACATCGACTCGGACCACTACCTTGTTGTAGCCAAGGTACAAATGAGGATATCAAGAATGCTTAGGAGTCGAGTAGCACAACGTAAGTTTGACGTCGGAAGGCTACAATCGCAAGAGACTGCCAGAATCTTTGCCGATAGTGTCTCCTCCAAGCTGTCTCAAAATCCGCCCACAGCAGCACAAACAATAGAGCAGGAATGGGCGCATTGCCAGAGCGCCATCAGAGACGCTGCCTAAGAGGTGCTGGGTTTCAAACCGCCACCACCTAGAAACCCCTGGTTCGATGAACAATGCGAACAGGCCCATGCAGCAAAACAAGAGGCATATGAAGCCATGCTGCAACGCTGACGAGAGCTGCTCGCGAAATCTATGAGCAGAAGAGAAGAGAGGAACACACGCTTTTCAGAAGAACGAAGAGAGAGCACGGAAAGCGTGAGATCGAGGAGATGGAGAGATGCTTCCGCAGGAATGACGCCCGTAAGTTTTACAATAAAGTAAAACGAACATGCCATGGCTACAAAGCCAGAGCGGCGGCCTGCAGAGATGAAAATGGAGAACTGGTAGTAGAGTCGCTGCTGAGAATTTGGAAAGACCACTTCTGCCGACTGTATAACGGCGATGATAGACAAGATACCGCTGTCGGGCAGAACGAGCCATTCCTAATGGACGACAATGAAACAGAATTCAGTCCACCCGACCTAGACGAAGTCAAAATAGCGATATCAAGACTTAAGTCTAATAAAGCCGCGGGCGCAGACGGCCTGTCTGCTGAGCTTCTTAAGGCGGCAGGAGATGAGCTGGTAAGGTGCATGCACCATCTCATCTGCAAGGTTTGGTCGGAAGAAAGCATGCCCGACGAATGGAATCTCAGCATCGTTTGCCCGGTCCATAAGAAAGGAGACCCCTATAACTGCGCCAACTATAGGGGAATAAGTCTCCTTAACATCGCATATAAGATCTTCTCTGCCGTATTGTGTGAACGCCTGAAACCGTTTGTGGATAACATGATCGGCTCTTATCAGTGTGGTTTCAGGACAGGTAAATCCACAATAGACCAAATATTTACGCTACGGCAGATCTTGGAGAAGACCCAGGAATACCAAATCGACACTCACCACCTCTTCGTCGATTTCAAGGCCGCGTATGACAGTGTATATAGAGACGAGCTGTACAAGGCCATGTCTAGTTTTAACATCCCTGTCAAACTCGTCCGACTGTGCAGGATGACAATGGAGAATTCTCGCTGCTCCATTAAGGTCGGTAATGAGCAAACCGAGACCTTTGATGTTAAAAAAGGATTTAGGCAGGGCGACGCGATGTCGTGCAACTTTTTCAACATCGTGCTTGAAAAGATCGTGCAAGAGTCACTGGCCAACACAAGAGGTACGATTTATTTCAAGTCCACGCAATTGCTTGCGTACGCCGACGATATTGACGTAATTACGAGGGATGAGTCTTAAAAATGTATGCTTACGACCCGGACACATCCGATCAATCAAGTGAATATCGTGCTTAAGGTGAGGCCAGATAAAAAACACCACCAAAGTCGCTCAAAAATCAAGGTCACGTTGATTGTTTTCTTCGATTTCCATTGGTGTTGCCGAATTCGGTTTTCCCACCTCAATGCAACATGCAAGCATTTAAGATCAATGTCCATCGGCATCTCCTCTATTCCTCTTCCTCTCTATCTTCTGCCCGCACTGTGTCGCCGACATAATAAGGTTATTAGACCATGAGTGCGCGCAAATTATTAAAAAAAAAAAAAAAAAAAATAAAAAATTTTGAACTCCTTCCGACGGGTTACACTGTCATCAAAGATACTAGGGCGGTAGACGGAGCTGGTTATCTACTCCTACACCAAAATATTGAGGCGAAGCGTACAAGAAACCTCTCTGACTACTCGACATTTTCTTAAATCGTTTATGAAACTCAGTCACGCGGCCCTTTCAAATTTTAGAATGTTTTTTGCCTTTTCTGACCAAACCGAACGCTATCGTGCTGTAACTCATACCTATTTAGGTGCTCTGTCTTGTGTTCTATCGTTACGGTTCCCACGGACGTGGGACGGCGTTAAAGAATCTCAAAATATAGGGGCCGTGCAAAAAGTGAAAAGTTTTGAACTCAATGAAAAATCGGCGCGCGCTCGAAAGCTTGGACATTTGTGAGCATGGTTCGTGACCGACGAAAAATTTGGCCTTTTGGTCAATGTACCTGTGCAATGCTAAGATACGTCAGTGTGCAAAATTTGATTACAATCGGACATCACGTTTTCAGAAAGTTCGCGGACGAACGCTTTTTCCTTGGAGTCGAGTAGAGAGAGGCTTCGCTTACGCTTCGCCTCAATTATTTAAGAGATAACTCTTAGTTTATGCACTAAAATCTCGACCTATGTCGTTCTACAACCACCACATTCACCCGACTTGCGACCGTACGACTTCTGGTTATTCAACAAAATCAAAAAGCGTTGTATCCATAGACGCTTAACCAGCCACATGCCGCCGTACAACCCGCACAGTTCCTGGTTGAATCTTCTCCTCCAGATGCCATCAACGCAAACAGGACCACAGATCGCACGAAGAAATTTCCTCGCGAAGAGGCCCGAAGCTTCCTCATACCTTTTCCAATAGTGTCCATGCCTCTGCACCATAAAGCAGGACCGGGATAATCAGAGTATTATTCAAAGGCAGCCTGGTTTTTCGAGAGATGGCTCTGTTACTCAATTGTCTCTTGAACCCAAGCGGATCCGAGGTAGATGAAGTCCTTGACTACCTGAAAGTTCTTTCTGCCCATTGTGACACTCTGTCCGAGGGGTCGATGCTGTGCGTCCTTTCTTGATGACAGCATATACTTTGGAAGGTCGTGCCCCTAGAGCTGACTTGCGAGTTTCGCACGATCTTCTGAAGCATGACGTTAAAAAAGTCACATAATAGCGCGTCGTCTTGCCTAAAACCGATTTTCACATTGAAGGTCTCGGTAAGTTCGTTACCGACCTTGATAGAGCAGCGAGATACCAAAACTAGACATGGCTCTGTATACCTCGTCTCATGCTATCATATGTATGTATGTATGTTGGCGTTACAGTCCATGAAGAACCTGAGCCGAGCTTCTCTCAATCACCCATGTTGTGTGTGATTTAATTTTCCCATAGGTGAAAGGGACCTACAGTTTATTGCCGGTTCCGAACGGCGAATTTCGAGAAGCTTTTCATGACAATTTTACTACAGGGGGTTATGTCAGAACCCCGCTGACATATGCGACCTTGAAAATGAACAATATGTGGTGAGTATCGATCTGCATTTATCGGCTCTTTTCCAGGATCTGGTCTCGGGTTTTTACACGAGAAGTTCCTAGAATGGGGAATGGCCATGGGAATGAAAACATCTAATAGATTTTTTCTCTGGTGCTATGTCAAGTTGCTAGGAACAAACCAACAACTATTGACTATGGGCGACATCCTTTAAACCAATAGCAAGATTCAGCCCGACTTATGTACAAGGTTAAACCTCTACAACGAAATACTGTGACGAAACTGTGGATGTTATTTGAAAGGCATTACCTTAACCCGAGACATATAATATCATGACTTGAGAAGCTGACTTGCTACCTTTGCGGTAACTATTTACTTAGATATCAGCATGGAACTACTAGGAAAGGCCAACAAGCGATGGTGTCAATTAGACACATACGCTGCGGCAAGGTTAACATGGCCTGTCTATGACAAAAATAGGACGGAAGGTTTGCTAAATCTTGGTTGAGGGAATATACGATTGGTAGTCGGCGCCCTCATTGGGCACTGCATGATATCATATCATGCAGCTAGACTAGGCCAGCCCTACAACGATTTCTACAGAAGCTGTAGGGACGAAGAGAAAATAGAATCCATTCGTCACCTACTGTGTGAATGCCCTGCACTGGCTTGAAAGAGATTAACGTTCCTCGGGAACTACTTCTTCTCGGGTTTAGAGGAGGTAAGAGACATTAAGCTGAACAAACTGCTAAGATTCTTAATCGAATCCGAACTCCTCGTAGTCTAACTGAGCCGTGACCTCATGACAATAGGGCACCCAACCAACCTGACCTGACCTGCTGATTTTTTCCTCTTGTCTAGGAGAAAGTTAATATCAGACTTGGGAATGCTACAGTACCTTTGTACTTTCGCTGGAACCTTTCCGAGAATCCTATTAGGTCGCCGATTTCGTTCCCCTTAATGGCCTTGTGCTCTGGCATCCACAAACGTTTGACCTTGTTTCTTTTGGCTAGGTCCTGCAGGGCATAGTGACCTTTCTTGACGGACTTTGAATTCGTGCCTAACGAGCTCAACTGTATTGACTATTGACTTTATTGATGGTAGCACCTCTTATGCCAGTGTCTAAATTTTGGTTGGAATACGTTTAATTTGACTGAGACTCATTCCCAGAGCCTTCGAGATTTTCGTCCATTTTGATATGGTGCAAAGATGCCAGCGCCAACCCCGGAACCCATCTTGGAGCCATATGTGTACCACTTGAGGCCTTTGACATTGAGCAAGGGATCACTGCTTTCCCAAGCTGTGTGGTTTGGGATCAGTATCGGACGCTAATGCATCCAAAGCTGTGGTAATCATATTCGGCTCCGGAAGGTGTTGCAAAATGGTTAGGCCTGATGGTCTACATGGTAGATCTGCTTCTGAGGGAAGGAGTCTGAGTGCATTGCGTATTGCAACCTTTTTAATAAATAGGTGCAGTGGAGTAAGTCCAATCAATGCCTTTTGGGCTGCCGTTGGCAGGTTGGCATGCGACTATAATGCCGAGACACTCTCTGAATTATTGTCTTTTGTTCAACTTTTGTCCTCCATACGGTAGATGCATAAGTGATGGTAGGTGGTACTATTGCGATATACAATGAGTGGATCATCTTAGTTTTTAATCCCTTAATCCCCAAGTTTTACCGTAAGTGCGTCGACAAGCCAGTAGTACGTAATTTTTAATGTCGAAGTTACAGGTATGTAAGTTTACGATCTAGGTCGATACCTAGATAATCTTCTTCTGAAAATTCCTTGTTTGCACCGTTTAGGGCGACAGAGTGATGTCGTATTTTTCTCCTTTTTGTAAATGGGACTCACATTGCCTTATTTGGGTTAATCGATAAACTCTCTCTGCCACATCAGTCAGAGATGAACTGAAGCACAAGTTCCATGCGCTCACAAATTGGAAATATGTCCAATCACTTTACTCGTTACCAGGCTAACCTACTCTTCTAGTGCCAAATATCTTGGCTAAATGAGCAAAGAAGGCAACCATAGCTCTCTACACACTTGCAAGAGAAGCTTGGGGAAAAATGGGGATTCAACCCCAAACGAACCCTACGAATGTACATCACACACAGGAGACTTATTCTAATGTATGGTACGTTAGTCTGGTGGACTGCACTGGGCAAAACAACATATCTCAAACCATTTAAAAAGGTACATAAGTTAGCTTGTATGTGCATCACCGGGGCCTTAAGGTCTACTCCAACGGCGGCGCTCAACATACTACTCCACGTAATCCCACTCGATATCCACGGTAAGCAGCTAGCCCCATGCACAGCAGCCAGACTAAAAACCAGCTCAAAATGGGCGAGCGATAATACTGGGCATTCCTCTATCCTGAACAACAGGATAGCTTTAGCAGAAAACTCCGACACATTGAACCCACCACAGCCTTTGAGAAAAAATTCAAGATAACATAGCCTGATAGGAAAAATTGGTCCCGACAAGCGCAACCTCACAAGGGTTGTGTGGACTCATACACTGATGGATCAAAAACCAAGGACGGAGTGGGTAGCGGAGTATTCTGCAAACAACGAAACCTAAGTCAGGCCCTATTATAGCGTAGATCGCTAAACAGCCCCGCGAAGTAATACCTAACGACAGTCCTGCGAGGAAACTGGTTGAAATGTGCAGACGTGTGGTTCAGTACGTATGCGCGAGTAAAAAGGAGGGTACATACCCGCGAGTTGTGCATGCTGGTAACCCGAGTTGCCAGTATCTTCCGAAGATTCCACATCTTTTGGCAGCAAACCATAAAAAAATAAAATGAATCTGCCGAACCATTGTAGCGTCTTTCAAAGGAAGCTGTTGGCAATAAATGAAGCCCTATCTTGGCTGAAGTGGAACTTGACATCTGCTATTGATATTCGTATTCTCACTAACAGTTAAGTTGCCCTGAAATCGCTGGAGTCTTATGTGTACCCTTCCAAAGCAAGACTCGACAGCCGCCTATTTCTTAACGAGTTGGTTAAACAGTTTAGCACACACCTCTTATGGATACCAGGACACAGCAATATTTCAGAAAAGAGCTGACATACTCGCCAGACAAGACGAGGAACGACGCAACAAACAATCATGGCACTCGCAGGTATACCACTAGCAGCCATTAGACTAAAACTAACGAATCAAGCCACCCCTGAAGCGAACTTGAGATGGACCTAAGGGTATACCTGCCTAACCACCAGCAAATCGGGCCCCGACTTGATCGTCAGCGAACCAAAGCACTAATCTCCCTAAAACGAATCGACATCAGCAAAATCTGTCTTATTGGCAGTCATGCACAAAGACTAGGGCAAGTTTCAAATGACTTCTGCAGAAGCTGCGAAGACGAAGAGGAGAATGAATCAATTCAACAGTTGCTCTGCGCATGTCCAGCCCTCTGTCAAGGCGGGAAAATTCATTATAAAGGAGTGACGAATGAGTATTAAAAATAAGATTTAATATAGCTACGTTTTGGTTCATTTATACAGTGAATCATATCTTGTATGTTGGCGTTACAGCCCATGAAGGACCTAAGCCGAGCTTCTCTCAATCACCCATGTTGTGTGTGATTTAATATTCCCATAGGTGAATGGGACCTACAGTTCTTTGCAGGATCCGAACGGCGAATTTCGAGAAGCTTTTCATGACAATCTTACTACAGGGGGTTTTGTCAGAACCCCGCTGAGGAGAAGCACCGTGAAAAACACGTTCGATGACATGGCTGTTGTCGGGATTCGATCCCGGATCATCGGCGTCAGAGGCCAACACACTACCCACTGCGCCACGGTGCTCTCAAGAATCATATCTAGAGTTATAAAACCAATTGATAAAGGAAATGGGTGGCTATTGGCTATTGGAACGGCTACTTTGTGGTAAGGGTACTAGTTTTAAGTGAGCTATATTCGACGGTTGTTATTTTTTATTCTTTTTGAGAGCTGCGCTTAGAAAGTAAGTAGGAAATAAGTGAGAATAAGTCTAGAGAATCTATCAAATATGCAGGTAAGCTAAATATTTGGTTAAATACTTGACATTACGAATTGTGGTTCGGCAGATAACTTATAGATTTACAGTGGGTTTGTATGAGACATTTAAAATAAAATACTAACTAAGTAACAAGGTCTTTGTTAGGTTATTATTAGAAGGAAATCGTATACCTCTTTTTCTTCTTCTTCTTCGGGGCTACAGTTCATGGCGAACCTGGGCCTCCCCTAAAAAACCCTCTCTAACTGGCACGATCTTTCGCCAGCAGTCTCCAGTGCCGCTCGCCTAGCTGGTTGAGGTTCTCTTCCACTTGCAACACTTTACATTTTGACGTCCCTGACCGCGTCGCCCCTCAGGGTTGGATTCAAAGACCTTCCGGTCTGGAGCTGTGATTTCCAGGCTCTACATAACCTTGCCAACTTAGGCGTTAGATTCCCAGACGCCGTGCTAGGTTCATAGTACAATACACTAATAAGTCCTTTCCGCCACTCCCGATTTATGCAGGTCGGACCGAAAATCGTACATAATTTTTCTCTCAAAACGACCAAGGATCTCCTTATCCGCTTTCGATGAGGTCCATGACTCTGCTTCATAAAGCAGGACCGGGATGATAAGGGTCTGTCTGGTTTGTCTTGCCCTCATTTAACCCCAGTCCCATTTAGGCCGCTTCCACGTCAATGTTCGTAAGGGCCTCAATGACATAACGCTGAGTTTGTCCAATTATGACAATGTCAGCGGCATATGCAAGCAGTTGGACGGACTTGAAAAAGATCATGCCCTTCGTATTGACCAGTGAGTTTTGCACGATATTTTCAAGTACGATGTTGAAAAAGTCACACGATAACGTGTCGTCCTGTCACCCTTTTTGACATAAAAGGTTTCGATCAAGTCGTTTCCGAGGCTATTGGTGGAGCGAGGGTTCTCCAATGTCGTTTTGCACAATCTGACGAGTTTGACAGAGATGTCAAAACTAGATATGGCGTTGTATGGCACATCTTTATGTATGTTATCTGGAACTCGTTGGTTTTTTCAGCATCTGCTACAGTCTGAATATTTAATCGATAGTGGACTTCCCGGGCCTGAAACTACACTGATATGGACCAATCAGTTTATTAGTGAACGCCTTCAGGCGTTCACACAGTGCAGCGGAGAAGATTTTATAGGCTACGTACAAGGGACTTATACCTCTGTAATTGGCGCAGGAGAGGGGTCTCCTTTCTTGTAGATCGGGCAAACGATATTAAGTTTCCATTCATCGGGCATGCATTCCTCTGACCATATCTTACAGATGAGCTGGTGCATGGTTAGTTTAGGTAAGTGGGTAAGTGGGTATCCTACCTAGTCAAGGGTCACGTAGACTACATAGAGCCCATTGAGCTCAAGTAATTTTAAACCCCTTGAGACCTAGACATTTACCGTTGAGCTGAACCATCCAGACGAGGATAAGAATCCTAGTATTCTGTTCAGCCCAATGTTACCTACCTCTTCTAGTCCCGAAAGAAAGTATCTTCCTTGGAATATGTTCCTTTTTTTGGGCTAGCGCCGCACAGCACAGCAGGTGACGAATGGATTCAATTTCCTCTTCATCCCTGCAGCCTCTGCAGAAGTCATTGTAGAGCTGGCCTAGTCGAGCTGCATGGTAGGTAAGATGGCATACAGTGCCCAATGAAGGCACCGACTGCCAGTAAAATATTCCCACCATTGAACTTCTGCAGATCATCCGTCCTTTTCTTATTATAGACGGGCCAAGTCGAACTCGCCGTTGCGCATGTATCTAAGTGACACCATCGCTTATTGGCTTTCATTAATAGCTCCGTCTCTATCCCCCTGCAGAGCGCACTGAAAGGTGTTTTGGCCTCTGTTGCGATCTGCGTGAAATTTGCACTTGATCCCAGCCTAGCTAGCTCGTCCGCTCTCTCGTTTCCAGAGGTATTCACATGACCAGGTACCTAGCAGAGGGTCACTTCTGGTGCATACTCCCAACCAGGTCATCTCCAGCTGCCTTAAAAAGCTCGGCAGGCAGTTAAGCTTAGAAAAAGCATTCTCAACTTCGTCCAGGTCAGGAGGATGGAATTCTCTGCTATCATCGTCCATTGTTATCGCCGTTGTACAGTCTACAGAAATAGTCTTTCCAGATTCTTAGTACCGACTGTGGGTTTACTTCTAGGTTTCCATTTTCGTCCATGCAAGCTTCCATTTTGGCCTTGTATTCCTCCGAACGTCATTCCTGCGATAGCATCTCTCCACCTCATCGATCGCGAACTTCTCGTGCTTTCTTTTTTTGTTTTTTACTTTGAGAAGCGTATGCTCTTCCCTCCTCTTCTGCTCATAATGCTCACGAGCAGCTCTCGTCCTTCTGAGCAGCGCCTCTTGAAAGGCTTGCTGTTTGGCTGCGTGTGCCCTCCTACACTAATCGTCAAACCATAGGAAACCTATACATTCCGACATCTATGCATATATTTTCAGGAAGTTTGTTATACATATGTGGAGCTACAACAGTTCTGGGGAACGTCTGAGGTATCTTATTTGAACTCTAGGAAAGACAATATTATTCGCGGATCTATAGGAATAAATAGTATTGCTTCCAATTAAATTGGTATAGCCACTTCGCAAAACAGTCATAAAACCTTATAGACGTACAAGAGTCTAAGTGGTTTGCATTAATTTGTTTAGCATAAAAGATTGCGGCTAAGAAGCATTCGATAAGACATAAACCAACATTGCAAAATTTATAGGTCAGCATTCATTTGGACTTTCAGGTTTTCAAGAGAAGGGGCAGCATACGGCAGAACCAGATGGTCAGCAAAAAGCAATAATGTGGCCAGAAAGCGGGCAACTAGAGGTTACCTCTACCGAACAATCTGCTTTCCATCTATGCTTAATATTATAAATGTGAAAGTGTGCGTGTCTGTTTGTCCGTCTTTCACGGCAAAACGGAGCGACGATAGAGGAGAGGTGCTTGACCTCACCATCTCTAGCCCATTTATCTCAAATACGATTGGGGACTGGCATGTCTCCAATGAAGCCTCACTGTCTGATCACCAGCACATCAGATTCACCATCTCCGGTGAAGTTAAAGAGGCTGAGCCCGGATATCAGCCCAAACGAACGAATTGGGCTCGGTTCCAAGCTCAACTCGCCGCCAAAGAGGATATGCTTCTCAAGTCGATTGAATCTACAGACGATATCGACGAAGCGGCTTACCAGCTCAATGCAGCACACATCTCATCCTTTATAGACAGCCGTACACCCAGGTCAATTACACACAAACGGTGTGTGCCCTGGTGGAATACTCAGCTTAGTCCCTATGGAAACAAGTGAGATCGCTGTTTAATAGAGCTAAACGGTATAATAGTTGGACTGATTATAGATCTGCTCTAACTAATTACAACCTCGAATTGAAGAAATTCAAGAGAACGTCTTGGAGGAAAAATTGCGAGAACATACACTCGCTTCTAACTGCGGCCCGACTCCACAAAGCGCCATCTCGAAAGCACACAAATGGGCTCGGGGTGCTTCGCAAATCAGACGGCACCTTTGCCGTCAATCGCAGGGAAACCCTGGAGACTTTGTTCGAGGTGCACTTCCCTGGTTCTACTCTTTACTCGATGTCCTCTAACGTTCAAATGAACGTCATAGATAACAGCGGTTCATTTAAACCCCACAAGGCCTCAGGCAGGACGGTGTCTTTCCTGCGATATTACAGAAAGGCTTGAATACAATTCCATCACCACTGATGGTTCTTTTTAGATCTTGCTTCAACCTGGGATACATACTCCAAATTTGGAGAGAGGTCAACCTTGTCTTCATCCCCAAGATTGGGAAGCCAAGTGAGCAACCTAAATCCTATCGCCCTAACAGTCTGACTTCGTTCTTTCTAAAAACAATGGAGAAACTGATAGAGCTCCATACTAGAGGTGTCTTGGAAAATCAAACACCTCTGCATCCTAACCGGTATGCATATCGCAAAGAGCGATCTACCGAGAATGCACTACACCACCTGGTGACGCGCATTGAAAATAGTTTCACACAAAAGGAGATCGCAATCTGCGCCTTCCCCGATATACAGAGAGCCTTCGATAATACTGGCTATGATTCGATCACCACTGCACTATCCTGCAGGAGTGTGGATTAGGGCGATGCTAAATAGCCGTATCATATCAGGCACATGCGGAGAGGTCTCAGTGACAGTATCGGCGGCTAGAGGATGCCCACAAGGGGGAGTCCTCTCACCACTGCTCTGGTCGATAGTCATCGATGATCTACTACGCAAGCTAACCACTTGGGGCTACGAGGTCATCGGATATGCTGATGACCTAGTAGTCATGGTTACGGGCAAGTGCGAGATCACTGCCTGTGAGCGCATGCAGCTTGCGCTCCAACTTATCTCTGACTGGTGTGGCAGAGAAGGCTTATCTATAAGCCCTAATGAGACAATCTTAGTCCCATTTACCAAGAGGAGAATCTTTCAATCTTTCAATCTTTCTAAATGGCACACACATAGGATTTTCAGAGGAGGCAAAGTATCTAGGTATTGACCTAGACCGCAGACTCAACGGGAACTCCAATATGAAAAATAAACTCATGAAAGCGACTAAGGCCATGTGGGCCTGTCGGCGCACCTACGGTAAGACCTGGGGACTTGAACCTAATGTGGTCCACTGGTTATACACCGCGATAGTAAGACCTATCGTCACCTACGGGTCCACCGTATGGTGGACAAAAGTTGAGCAAAAAACTACAATTGTTAAGCTTCAACGCCTTCAGAGACTAGTGTGTCTCGGCATCACAGACGCTATGCCTTCTGGCGTTGGCGCCGGCATCTTTGGACCAAAACGCAAGATCTCGAATGCCCTGGGAACAAGTCTCAGCATCTTCCAAGCAGAGCTGCATGCCATCCTAACATGCGTCAATCTAAATCTCGAGACTGGCCTTAGAGGAGTAACCACCAACATATTCTCTGATAGCCAAGCAGCGCTTAAAGCGCTGGGTTCGTACTGTACGAACTCAAAAACCATCAAGGAATGCCAAAAGAATCTATGTTAAACTTTGGTGGGTGCCAGGACATAAAAGTGTCAAGGGCAATGAAATTGCCGACCAACTTGCCAGGAAAGGTTCCAGCGATAAATATGTAGGTCCGGAACCATTCTGCGGCATTGCCGCATTGTCTAAGATAAATTTCTTCTAAGACAAGTGGGAAAAATTGCAACACCTGTCCTTTTGGAACAGCGTTTGGGGACTGCGTCAATCTAAACGACTTATACGACCTCTGAACAAACACTCTAGTGACATACTCAAACTCAATAGGGTGGATATCAGAAGACTAGTCAGCTACCTAACAGGAAGCGTATCCTTCTCAGTGAAGTTATGACTCCTGAGGGGATCATCTTAGCCCCTACGAGAAGCATTCTCAACTTCATCATAGAAGTGGAACAAGTGTGTGAACAAG
Source organism: Eumerus sabulonum (assembly GCA_951905685.1). Classification (NCBI taxonomy): domain Eukaryota; kingdom Metazoa; phylum Arthropoda; class Insecta; order Diptera; family Syrphidae; genus Eumerus; species Eumerus sabulonum. Next base: position 19,161,046 of record OX645060.1, read on the forward strand.
TTAATTGATCGTGTTCGAACTACATATTGTGTGCAATCACATCAGCCATAGAAATACACTAAAACTCACAACTAAGCTTTGTTATTGAAGGTTATCAATTAAGGGTCAATCGACATGACATAAGGGTTCTAATCGATTGGTCAAGGAGTTCAATGTGCTACTTTTAGTAATTCTATTTAATCGCCGATAGTAAGAGAGAAAATATAGCGTACATTTGAAGTTAGATAATTCCACCGAATCCAATCGCGATTTAGATTTGAACAAAGGCTTCTATCGCTCTGTGAAGAATTTTCACACGGAAAAAAATCAATTAATGTGATTGAAAAGAGAGTTAATCGTTTCTTTGATTGCATTTTCACTGATTTTTCGTGTGGCTAATTGATTGGCTCCACTGCATTACTCCAACTCTCCATTTGCTGTCTTTCACTTTAATTTCAATTTTAAACTACGAGTACAATGGAAACATTGAAAATAAAAAAAGAAAAATTCAAACCGGGCCATCATAACGTTCTCAGTTGTATGAAATATTTGTTTAATGTTTACCGTTAGATTTTCACTTTTGCAAACACTGCACCGAAGCGTACCAGGAAGTAAGTGAAAGAATTCAGTAGAGTGAAACGAAAGAGTTGAGGTGCAAACTACCTTTCGAAATTTCCTTCAACTTACTTTTCTCGATTTTTATTACTAATTTTTCCAAACGTTATCCAAAAGTAGTTGATTCAGGGATAATCCACAGATAGTTATTGGTTTCACAGATTTACAGATTTCACAGATTCACAAGATAGCACCGCGACTAGATTTCCTTATTAAAGAAATACTTTTTCTATAAGTCTGAAGTTGAACAACCTACTCAGAGTTGGTTAAATCTGCAACTGAAGATTCGAATTCAAGTACTACCTCAATATATACAAAGAGAGTGTCGGGCTTACGAGTAGAGAGTACGGTAGTTGGAGAGAGAACATTTCTTTTGCCTTTCCCATTTGAACGAATCACCACTTGTTGGTTGGTTGATTGCCTGCAGTTTCTTTCGTAGAGGGAGCACTATAACATTATAACAAGTGGAGAGGAAATGCGAAATAAAATCAAAAGCATAAGTACGCTCGACTGAAGAAAGTGGTGGGATGAGCTTTATCATAAAATTTCCACCAAAAGAAAAAGAAACAGAACAATTACGAACCATTGAACGTAGTATGTAATATGACGCTTACTTTTTGGGACCTGCTTGAGCGCATTTCATTGTACATGGTGTCTAAGTGAACTTGCTGACCCATGTGCAGTAGTTCAAATCTATTTGTTTTTACTACAAAACTTTCGGTTACAAATTTAGCAATGTATACGCGAGAGTGTTTTCTCTCCTATGTTTCGAAATGGGGGGCACGTTGGGCAATATGTGTTAATATGTCATATGGTTGAATTTAGAATGTTAACATGAACACAGCGATTGTTGAGGGATATTGCAAAATACTGACAAGATACAATTAGTTGTAAAGAATACATTTATTTAAGACGAATCTTGTAACAAGGGCGATTTGCATGAACAAATTTTTGGAAATTATTGTATATGAGTTGGATTAACGGCCGAATAATCAGTCACGCGTTGCAAATATGAAATTGTTTTGAGTGAATACGCACGAGTAAATAATGATGATAGATTACGAAACGAAGGTATTGAAGTAACGTATACAGGTGTAATGACTGAACTAGCTTAACGGATGTCGTAGAGGAATTAATTGCTTATGCAAATCCATAACAGATTGTAATAAGGCGTAGCGTAAAATGTTGCTAATTAATTGTGATACGCATTTGAATTTTAGTCTACGTAGAAGGTATTCCGATGAGGAATCAGTAAATCACAAACTAGCAGAGCGCTTGGTAACAGCTTAGATGAGTTAGAAAAGGAAACATCACGTAGAAGGAAATAAGAATATATTTGTACCGATCCAATATAGGGTGCTATCAAGTTTATCGTTTTATGACCGAACACATCTTGTTGTTTAGACCAATTCACAAAACACAAGTTCAAAAGGCAGACGATATCGCAAAAATGTATAACCAGCGGTCTCACTATTGGCCATTAGTAACAAAAACGACTCATTTAACATGACATTCATTCATGGATGGCAGACTGAATGACTCAAAATACACGATACTCGTTTAGGTAGTTATTAATTAATTGATTGATTCGAACGAAACAAAGTTAAGCTAAGTAGATAGTATAAAATTACCATGTGTGTGCTGTAAATTAATTTGTTTTTTTGTTACATATAGTTCGCGTGGGTTCAAGAGTTATACTCTTATGATGTTTGTCACACAACCTGAAGCTTCGAGGGGAAATTAATTACAATTGGGTCAAGATTGCAGAAACAAATATTTATATCAGTTTTACGTAATTTTTAATAAAAAACAAAAATATACAAAAAAACTTGCGGGAGAAACCTTCAGATGAAATTGAGAAATTAATTCATTGAACCATGAATAATGTAAGCCCGCAACCAAAGTTGGTAACAGAAAGACCACGGAAAGTGATTGGATTAAGCATACCACTTAAGTCGAATTTGAAAGGTTAAACCCTTCAACAGATATGAAAAAAAGTCGCTATACGGAACTGCTTCGGGAAATCAAATTGGCCGTAAAGCGAACCTCGCTTCAAAGGTGATACATTCAGATTTTCATTAATTTTTGTGTTTTTTTTTTGCGCAGGTTCAACCTGAGCGGAATACAGAGGTTTTGGGTCGCAGATGTTCGTTCAATATTCTCCAGGGGGGTTGTCCTAGATAGGATTTTCGAATATTTTTTATCTTCACGTAACTACGAATACAGGAGGGAGGAGAGCAACAGAGTAAAGAAGTTGATCGCGTTTATATATGTCAAGCGCCAGCTTCGATCTCTGTCCCTGCTCAATCCAAGTTGACACACAGCCTGGATAGCTGTCCTACCCAGGGTAACCAATGCGTCTAGCGACCCGATCCCTTGTTCCTGGAGAAAGAGGAGCCTGGCCCTTCAAGGTTGGGCGTTGCGCTAAAAGGTAACATCCCTATCATGGCAAAAACCAATTGTTCCGAAACAACCACAAGCCTCGGATACGGACGAATACAAAGCTGATGTGATGACCCCTGGAAACGACTAAAGGTCTTGAGAGTCTGCATCTGGAATGTGAGCAGACCGGGTGCAGGCGATCAATTGGAGCAAACCCTCAGCTGTTACAAAGCAGATATAATCGCACTCCAAAAAGTGCGATGGGATGGAATAGGTAAAAGGCGAATGAAAAACTGCGACATCTACTACGGGAACTGCTACAAAGAAAACAAACAGCGCTTATTTGGATGAGGATTCGTTATTTGAGGAAGACTCCGACAAAAAGTCTTTAGCTTTCGGGCTGTAAGCAGACGCTTCATAGCAATCCGCATCAAAGCTAATTTTGGAAACATTAGCTTGATATGCGCTCACGCCCCAACCGAAGAAAAGGACTATCGATTCAAAGAAAAATTCTACGATCTCCTAGACAGAACCTATGCCCAATGTCCCAGCTACGACACAAAAACATTTCTATGAGATCTTAATGCAAAATTGGGCAAAGAGAACATATTTGAATCGATTACGGGGAAATATAGCCTACATGACACTACGTCCGAAAACGGACATCGGCTACTCGACTTCCTGTCGGGCCGCAATCTCCTTCTGGCTAGCACATGATTCCTGCACCTTAATATTCACAAAAGAACCTAGCGATTACCTGATCAGCCCACCACCAATCAGATTGATCACGATGCGATCAACGCCAGATACTCCTCCAACATCCTAGACGTACGATCCTTCAGAGGAGCTAACATCGACTCGGATCACTACCTTGTTGTAGCCAAGAGAAGAATGAAGATATCAAGGATGCCACGAAATCGAGCTAGATAACGAAAGCTTGACGTCGGAAAGCTAAAATCGCAGAAGACCGCTAGAACCTTTGTCGGTCGAGTTTCCCTCAACCTCTCGCAAGCTCCAATGACACCGGAGCAACCCACAGAACAACACTGGGGGCATTGCCAGCGTGCCATCAGAGATGCTGCCTCTGATGTTTTGGGTTTCAAGCTACCGTCAGCTAGAAGCACCTGGTTTGATGAGCAATGCGAGTAAGCCTATGTACCAAAGCAAAACGCCTACAAAGCCGTGCTACATAGACGGACGAGACACACTCTTGAACATTACGAGCAGAAACGGAGAGAGGAACACACGCTTTTAAGAAAGAACAAAAGGCAGCGTGAAAAGCATGAGATTGAGAAGATGGAGAGAGGCTATCACAGGAACAATGCTCGCAAGCTTTAAGAAAAAGTAAAACGTCTCGTATGATCTTTTCAAGCTTGATGTTAAAGAAATTACATGACAGTGCGTCACCTCGTCAAAATCTCTCCTACTAGCTGTCCATCTTCATCCTTACAGGCTATCGCTCTGGCTTTATAGCCCTGGCATGTTCGTTTTAATTACCTTGCTCACTTTGATGGCGCTACAGTTCGGGGTGAACCAGGGCCTCAACCAACAAGCCTGTCTAGCCGGCCCGATCTTTGGCCAGCCGCTTCCAGTGCCGCACGTCCAGTTGGTTAAGGTCCCCTTCCACCTGTGCGCGCCACCGATGATGCGGCCGACCTTTGCCACGCCTTCCTTCCGGAGTGGATTCGAAGACTCTTCGGGTCGGAGCTGTATTTTCCATGCGCTCTACATGGCCTAGCAACCATAGGCGCTGTATCCGTAGACGTCGTACCAGGCCGATGTCGCTGTACAACCCGTACAGTTCTTCGTTATATCTTCTCCTCCATACACCGTTTGAACAAACGGGACCGTAGATAGTGCGCAGAATTGTCCGCTCGAAACGACCAAGGGCATCTTCATCAGCTTTTGTTAAGGTCCAAGCCTCTGCGCCGTAAAGGAGGACTGGGACGATTTTTTTTTTTTTTTTTATCAGGCCAGCGATCCATGGAGAATCTGAGCCTGAACTATAGCTGCCTTCCATTGACGGTCCCGGGCACGCTGCTTCCAGTTGTCAAGACCAATATGTCTTACATCCGCGATGACTTGGTCTTTATACCGGAGGTTCGGTCTTCCTCTTCTCCTCGAACCAGGAGGCTCGGAGTCGAAGACCCTCTTAGCTGGAGCGTTGATGTGCATGCGCTCGATGTGGGCGAGCCAGTGTAGTCGACGGATCCTTGCCTTCCGGACTACATCCACATCTTGGTACAGCTCGTAGAGTTCGCGGTTGTGTCTTCTTCTCCATTCACCTTCCTCACAGACGGGACCAAATATCCGGCGCAGAATTTTTCTTTCGAAAGAACCCAAAATCAGCTCCGCTGTCCTGCTTATCGTCCAGCTTTCGGCTCCGTACAGCAAGACTGGCAGAATGAGCGTTTTATAAAGCATGACTTTGGTCTTTCGAGTGAGGAGTTTTGACGTCAGTTGTTTGGACAAGCCGAAGTAGCAGCGGTTGCCAAGGGCGATTCTATGCCGGATCTCCACTGTGGTGTCATTCGAGGAATTTACATTTGCCCCGAGATAGACAAACTCCTTAACTACCTCGAAATTGTAGCTGTCAATTGTTATATTTTGTCCCAGGTGGTGAGCGACGGATTGGTTTTTGCTTGACAGCATGTATTTCGTTTTGTCCTCATTGATCTTAAGACCAACACGTTTCGCCTGTTCTTCAATCGCCGTGAATGCTTCCACAATGCCACGGCGAGACACGCGATGATGTCGATATCATCCGCGTATCCTAGCATTTGGATGGACTTGTAAAAGATAGTGCCTTCCCTGTTGACGCCTGCCCGTCGCACTATCTGCTCCAGCACCAGGTTGAAGAAGTAACATGACAGCGCATCTCCTTGCCGAAATCCGGTGCATGTTTCGAATGGTTCCGAGGTCCTAGAACCGCGTCTCTATAGTTCTTGCAAGAGATAGGATCGCCTTTTTTGTGGATGGGGCATATAGAGCTGGTATTCCAGTCGTCGGGCATGCTTTCATCTTCCCAAATTATGCAGAGGATCTGGTGCATGCTTCCTACCGCAACATCGCCGCCAGCCTTGAAGAGCTCTAATGGCAAGACATCTGAGCCTGCGGCCTTGTTGTTCTTCAGCTTCTGAATTGCTGTGCCGACTTCTTCGATGCTGGGTGGGAGGACTACTTCAGCGGCTGTAGTTGGGATTTCCTGGGTCCCTACCACTCTCTCTTGGTCATGCTCGTTAAGCAGCTGCTGGAAGTGCTGCTTAAATACATCCACTATTCCCTGCGGGTCGGTGACAAGATTACCCTCGCAGTTTCGAAGAGCCAGGGTGCCCTTTTTGAAGCCTCCTGCAAGGCCTTTGGCTTTCTTGTCAAAGGCTCGTGTTTTATGTCTATCCCTAGACTCCTCGATATCCTTGAGCTGGGAGGCCCGAAGATTCTTTTCTTTTGTCGCAGTAGTTTTTCCTCCTCCCTTCTTTTGGCTCGATACTCTTCTTGCGCTGCCCTGGTTTTCCTCTGCAGCGCCTTTTGGTACGCCTCGTCGGTTGCTGCCTCTTTCTGCTCACACTCGCCATCATACCACGGGTTTCTTGTCGAGGGTGGTAGGTTTCCTAAGGTGGTTTCGGCTACTTCCTGAATGGGTGAGCGGCAATGCAGCCACATATTATTGGCATTTGTGCTCGACGTAGGCATACCGTAGAGTCTTTCGTTCAGCTGCTCCCTGTAGACTCTGGCAACCTCCGGTGTGCTCAGACGCCCAGTGTCGAACCTCCTTCTGATTGGCTGGTGCAGCTTACTGACATTGGACAGTCGAGCTCTGAATCTTGCTGCTACGAGGAAGTGGTCAGAGTCGACATTTACCCCTCTGAATGTTCGCACATCCAGGATGTTTGACGAGTGCCTTGCGTCAATGAGCACATGGTTGATTTGGCTGGCGGTTCGACCGTCCGGAGATCGCCAGGTTGCTGTGTGGATTCGCTTGCGATGGAATCTTGTGCTACTTATCACCGCACTTATCACCGGAGGTCATAGAAGTCCTCCTTGATAGGGTCTCCAGCCTCATCGGTAGGGCGTGTGCACATATAAGGCTGATGTTACAAAATCCGCCTCTGATGCGGATATCGATGACCTTCGACCTTAACCGCTTTCGCACGATAAATCCGCATCCCAGTAAGTGCAACCTTTTGTGACAGCTGTAATAAATGTCGCAATTTTTCTTCCTAATCATACCGTTTCCTATCCAGCGTATTTCCTGGACCGCAGTAATATCCGCCTTGTACTGCGTGAGGATTCCTTCTAGTTTATGAGCAGCTCCGGGAGTGTACAGGGTTCTGACATTCCAGCAGCATACTCGCAAATCGTCCTTTTTCGTGCGTTGTCGTCGTCGAGTATCCGTCCGTGTATCCGAGGCATCTTGCTCATTCATAACTTTAAGTTTTTTTTTACGTGGGCGGATTGTTAGCCCGCCGCACAACCATCATTCTGGTCGGGGTTTTTCTCGCTGCATACGTTTTTTTCACCTCCCAACGGTTGTTGAAAAGGCTATCCAGAGGGCGCCGCGAGGAGGCCGTATGTCAACTTGACCCGGGCATTTAAACAGGGATCGTAGCTGGCATCTCGCCAGGTTGAGAGCAATCAACAACTTTACCCTGTATGTCCGAGCCCATGCCCTCTGGACTGGGATGATTAAGGTCTTATATAGTGTCACCTTGGTTTTCCGAGAGAGGGCTCTACTTCTCAATTGCCTCAGCGCTGGAGTTGTTGTTACTGGTCATCAATGAGCCAAGGTAGACGAATACTTTGACCACTTCAATGTTATATCCGCCCATGGTCACGTTCTGGCCAATACGTCGGTGTTGTCAGTCTCTTTTAGATGAAAGCAGATATTTGGTTTTACCCTCATTATCCTTGAGACCCATCTTAGCCGCTACTACCTCAATGCTTTTCAAAGGCCTCATTGACGTCTCGCTGTGTCCGTCCAATCACGTCAATGTCGTCGGCGTACGCAAGCAATTGCGTTGACTTGAAATAAATCGTACCTCTTGTGTTGGCCAGTGACTCTTGCACGATCTTTTCAAGCACGATGTTGAAAAAGTTGCATGACAGCGCGTCACCTTGCCTAAATCTTTTTTTAACATCAAAGGTCTCGGTTTGCTCATTTCCGACTTTAATGGAGCAGCGAGAATTCTCCGTTGTCATCCTGCATAGTATGACGAGTTTGGCAGGGATGCTAAAGCTAGACATGGCTTTGTATAGCTCATCTCTATACACGCTGTCATATGCAGCCTTGAAATCGACGAAGAGGTGGTGAGTGTCGATTTGGTATTCCTGGGTCTTCACCAAGATCTGCCGTAGCGTAAATATTTGGTCTATTGTGGATTTACCTGGTCTGAAACCACACTGATAAGAGCCGATCAGGTTATCCACAACCGGTTTCAGGCGTTCACACAATACGGCAGAGAAGATCTTGATCTTGAAAAGTGTAAATTAAAGCAACACTGTTGAATTTCGATGCGCAACTGAATTTATTTTTCCAAAGAAATGCTCTTACAAACTCTGAACACACATCGCGAAGTGGCAGACATCCTCTTCGTATATCAGGTGCTAGCTGGAAGTATTGCTTCTTCTGCCCGTTTGGAGTTGCTCTTACCTAGTACCAACCCTCGCCGCATAAGGTCTCTACCGCTCTTTCGACCAACTATGGCCACTTTGAACCCATTTGTAGAATGTTACGCTTAGCCAACCAATCACATTTATCCCTCGACTTTCACTTTTCTATACCTTCTATTAAAAAATCTCCTTACGCGTCCACGTAATAATCTACCCCTGCTCTCCCCCTTTCTTACTCGCCGTCATCGGCCGCCACAATTCTCCTGCCATATATGTACATACGTTCCTAGGTTAAGTTCCTTTAGTTTACCTAAAAGTTAAGTTTAGAACTTTAGTAGCTTAAGTAAGTACCTATATTCAAATATACCATGTCATTAGAGAGCATCGTAAAATGGTCAATTCCGAAAAGAACAATAAGGGAAATCTGTTTTCTTTTACCAGAGAAGTGAATTTCTGAGTATTCTAAACATCGAATTGATGGGGCATCCGCCGTATGATCCAATGATCGAAAATGAAATACGAGATCAACGTTTATCGAGACCTAAAGAAGCAGTTGACGCTATCAGAGACATGCACTCAACACACTCACTGATTGAGTGCTAACGCAACCGACGCGTAGCGGGGCGCGTGTGTTGTTCTTTGCTAGTGGAGCAACTTTTACTGTCGTAAGGGCATAACACCTCCGATAGTTTGTTTTTGCAAATCCGGCGATAGAACTTCACTTACGCGTCTCCGCTTTAACGGTTTTGCATCTATACATGTTTTGTAGCTTGCATTGATGAGGGATTTCTGTGTGCAGTTCTGCAATATTCGTGGGTTACGGAAGAATTTCTTGGCCACGTATATCCATCTCTCTCGCCGCAAGCCGGCTGTTTTGGCACTTTGTGAAACACAGGTCGATGAAAAGTCTGATCCTTCGGATTTTAGTCTTCCTGGATATAGCTTAGTGCCATTATTCGTTTCTCGCCGTGGTCTCGCCATCTATGTCCGTAGTAATATTGCCTACCAGTTACTTCCACAGTATAGCCAAACATCCACCCCGGAATTTAACTTCATATGGCTTAAATTCATATTCCGTAAGCACTCCATTCACTACTGTTTTCTTTATAGAAGCCCCAATCTAGACAGAAATGCAACATTTGATGCATTCGACGCACTGTCTGATTCCATCCAAAGAATTGTTTCCCTGTTCCCTCGCACTGAAATCGTTTTAGCGGGCGATTTCAATGTACACAATTCTCAGTGGCTTCGACATTCTGGGCAGACAACACCCGAAGGAAAGTATGTTGAAATTTTTGCTGAGTTAAATCAACTAACTCAACTTGTGAATGAGCCATCACGTATCCCTGATGTTGCTGGTCATACCGCCAACACACTGGACTTGTTTCTTACCTCTCAGCCTAGGCTCGTCTGACCACTGTATGATATCAGCAAAATTCTTGAACTCCCACCATCCAGTTAAAGAAAAAGCTCCTAAGAGAACACTATGGCTATATGAGAAAGCCAACTGGTGCGGCCTTAACAACTTCTTTCGTATCTTTAACTGGTCGTTGTGCTTCCTCGACAACGACGTGGACGCCGCAACTGATACTATCGCAAACATTATCCGAATCGGCATGGCAAATTTTATTCCCAGCTAAATTAAAAGCACCAGGCCTAAGGATAATTCGTGGTTTGACTTGAACTGCAAAGAGGCTATTAGCCTCAGGGAGCTAAGTTTTCGGGCCTACAAGGCAAACAGTTCTGAGGAAAACAGAAAAAAGTACATACGAGCCAGAAATGACTGCAACACCCACATTCGACGGGTTAAACTCCAATCCGACCAAAAATTAAGGCGTAAAATCCTTCAGTGTCCCAAAGGTAGCAAAAGTTTCTGGTCGTTTGTAAAAAACGTAAAAAAATCAACTACGTCGTCTATACCGACGTTCATCCACAATGACATTCCAGTTGTCACCCCCAAAGCTACTTGCCAACCAACCTACTTGCTGCCTATTTCACAACCAGTTCTCAGCTCCCAGCTTGTACTTTGTCTCCGCCTGTACTAGAGTGCGTCAATTCCACCATGGGACTAATCCACTTCCGCACTCGTACAGTCGCAAGGGTTCTTAAAGACCTCGACATACACAAATCCGCTGGTCCAGATGGTATTGCCCCAATAGTTCTGAAGAGGTGTTCTTCTACGCTGGCAAAACCACTGCGTAAGCTTTTTCACCTTTCCTACACCTCTGGGCTCTTTCCGAGTAGGTGGAAAACAGCATTTGTCCAGCCTATACCTATACCCAAAAAAGGCGAATCATCTTCACCCTCCAACTATCGACCCATTGCGCTAACGTCCCTTCTTTCCAAGGTCATGGAAACGCTGATTAACCGTCAGCTTATGAAATATCTTGAATCACTGAAACTCCTCAATGACCGCCAATACGGTTTCCGCAGCAACAGATCCACTGGTGATTTGATGGCATATCTCGCTGAAAAGTGGAATCACTCGCTTCACCAAACAAGTGAAAGCAAAATTGTTGCACTGGAAATTTCGAAAGCATTTGACAGGGTTTGGCACAAAGCCCTTTTGTCGAAAATGCGTGCTTTTGGGATCTATGAGTCTCTTTTTCAATGGATTAGAAGCTACCTTTCGAATCGTTCAATTCAAGTTGTTTTGGCTGGATTCAAGTCTGATGCTCACTTTGTAAATGCCGGTGTTCCACAGGGCTCCGGTTTGTCTCCGACACTCTTTCTTATTTTTATAAATGATCTCTTGTCTGTTACTCCTAATCCAATTCACTCCTTCGCTGACGACAGTACCCTCAGCTTCTCATATTCGTTCACCAGTTTACGACCCTGAACTTCGGTTGTAGATAATGAGCGGCAGCGTATGTTGAGCTCATCGAATTCCGATATCGACAGCATCATCCAATGGGGTAAAAACAATAGAGTGGAATTTAATGCTTCCAAAACACAATGCTGTCTCTTGTCGTTAAAGCGTATAAATAACCCGCAGCCATTACCCATGAATGGCACTTGCATCTCAGAAACTGAAAAGCTTTCCATCCTGGGTACGAATGTTGCTCACAATCTTAATTGGAGCGACCATATATTCAGTGTCGCCAAGAATGCTGCGAAATGCCTAGGATTCTTATACAGATGCAAGAAATATTTCTCACCCTTAGATCTGGCTACAATCTATAAGGCGTTCATTCGCCCCAAATTAGAGTTTAACGCTCATGTCTGGTCCGGTGCTTCCAAGACCTCACTGCACCTACTAGACAGAGTACAAAAACGAGCCATGAAACTGATAGGTGACTCCAGCATTACCAAAACATTAGACTGAAACACCGCAGGAATGTTACCTGCCTTACTTACTTACTTAACGGGCGCTACAGTTCGGGGTGAACCTGGGCCTCAACCAACATGCCTCTCCACCTAGCACGATCTTTCGCTAGTCTTTTCCAATGCCGCACGCCCAGTTGGTTGAGGTCCCCTTCCACCTGTGCGCGCCACCTTAGGTGCGGCCGTCCTCTATTTCTTCGTCCCTCGGGGTTGGATTCAAAGACTCTACGGGCTGGAGCTGTGGTGTCCATTCGCTCTACATGGCCTAGCCATCTTAGGCGTTGGATCCGTAGACGCCTGACCAGACTCATGTCGCTGTACAACCCGTACAGTTCGTGATTGAATCTTCTCCTCCAACCCTCCTCTGTGTTTATGGGACCGAAAATCGAACGCAGAATCTTTCTCTCGAAACGACCAAGGATTTCCTCATCCGCTTTAGATAAAGTCCATGTTTCTGCGCCGTATAACAGGACCGGGATAATTAAGGTCTTATATAAGGTCAACTTGGTCGTACGAGAGAGGGCTCTACTTCTCAGTTGCCTCTTGAGCCCAAAGAAGCAGCGGTTGGCAAGAGTATTTCTGCGCTTGATTTCGAAACTGGTGTCGTTGTTCCAAGTCACCGCGGAGCCGAGGTATATGAAGTCCTTAACTACCTCGAACTTATATCTGCCAATATGCACGTTCTGTCCAAGACGTCGGTGGTAAATGTCCTTTTTCGATGACAGCAGATATTTAGTCTTGCCCTCATTAACTGCCAAACCAATTTTTGCCGCCTCCATCTCAATACTCGCAAACGCCTCATTGACGTTTCGATGCGATCTACCTATTATGTCCATGTCGTCGGCGTATGCAAGGAGTTGCGAGGATCTGAAATAAATTGTGCCTCTTGTATTGGCCAGTGATTTTTGCACAATCATTTCCAATATGATGTTGAAGAAATCACACGACAGCGCATCGCCCTGCCTAAATCCTTTTTTGACATCAAAACTATCGGTGAGGTGCTCACCGATTCGGATGGAGCAGCGAGCATTTTCCAAGGTCATCCTGCATAGTCTGACGAGCTTCGCAGGGATGTCAAAAGTAAACACGGCGTTATATAGCTCGTCTCTAATTACGCTGTCGTATGCGACCTTGAAGTCGACGAATAGATGGTGCGTATCGACTTGAAACTCATTGGTTTTCTCCAGGATCTGCCGTAGTGTGAAGATTTGATCGATGGTGGACTTTCCTGGCCTGAAGCCACACTGATAAGGACCTATCAGCTTGTTTACGAATGGCTTCAGGCGTTCACACAAAACGGCAGCGAAGATCTTGTATGCGACATTAAGGAGACTTATTCCTCTATAGTTGGCGCAGTCCAAGGGGTCTCCTTTTTTGTGGATCGGGCAAACAATGCTGAGACTCCATTCTTCGGGCATGCTTTCCTCTGACCATATCTTACAGATGAGCCGGTGCATGCTCCTAACCAGCTCACCCCCAGCCGCTTTGAAGAGCTCAGCAGACAGTCCATCTGCGCCAGCAGCTTTATTCGACTTGAGTTTCGACATGGCAATCTCAACTTCGTCGAGGTCAGGGAGACGGAATTCTCTGCGATCTTCGTCGTTAAAAAATGGATAATTCTGCCTGACGGCGGTATGTTAGTTGTCATCGCCGTTATACAGTCTGCAGAAGTGGTTTTTCCAAATTCTCAGCATCGACTGCGATTCTACTACTAGGTGTCCGTTCTCATCCTTACAGGCCTCCGTTCGGGCTTTATAGCCTTGAGACATTCGTTTAATCCGCTGATAAAATCTTCGAACGTCGTGCCTGCAATAGCACCTCTCCAAGTTTTCAATCGCCCGCTTCTCGTGCTCTTTCTTTTTTCTCTTGAGAAGCTTATGTTCCTCCCTTCTCTTAAGCTCGTAGAGCTCACGAGCCGCTCTTGTTTTTTTGTGTAGTGAGGCTTTGTATGCCTCCTGCTTTTCCGCATGAATCCTTCTACACTCGTCATCGAACCAGGTGTTTCGTCGTGGTGGAGCTTTAAGGCCCAGCACTTCCGTTGCTGTGCTCTTCAGGGCTTGTTTGCACAGGCTCCATTGTTGCTCTACTGACTGAGTGGAGGATTGAGGTGTATCGGAGAGCTTAAGGGAGACGCGGTTGGCAAAAGCACTGGCGATCTCCGGCGATAGTAGCTTTCCGACGTCATTGCTTGGTGTTCTAACTCTACTCCGCGGTGTTCGTGTTATGCGCTGACGTATCTTGGCTACTACAAGATAGTGGTCTGAATCGATGTTCGCTCCTCGGAATGTGCGAACATCAAGAATAGTGGAGGAGTGTCTGACGTCAATCGGGATGTGGTCAATCTGGTTGGTGACTGATTGATCTGGCGACCGCCAGGTGCCTTTGTGTATATCGAGGTGGGAAAATCGTGTGCTGGCTACAAGAAGATTTCGCCCCGTGGCAAGGTCGATCAGCCTATGTCCGTTATCGGATGTGGTGTCATGTAGGCTGTGTTTGCCGATGACCCGCTCAAAGATGCTTTCTTTACCCAACTTAGCGTTAAAATCTCCTAGTATGATTTTGGTATCATAGCTGGGGCATTTGGTATATGTTCTGTCTAGGAGATCAAAGAAACCATCTTTGATTGAGTCACCCTTGTCTTCCGTGGGGGCATGGACGCATATGAGGCTGATGTTACAGAAATTTGCCTTGATGCGGATCGTTATGAGGCGTTCACTCACATACTGGAAACTTAGGACTTTATGTCTTAGTCCACCTCTAACAACAAATCCGCATCCAAATAGTCTCTGTCCACTCTCCCTATAGCAGTCACCGTAGTAAATGTCGCAGTTTTTCATCCGCTTTTTACCCGGTCCATTCCATCGCATTTCCTGGATGGCGGTTATGTCCGCTTTATAGCGGTCTAGGGCGTCCGCAAGTTGTTCGGCCGCACGTGGTCTGTTTACCTGTTACCTGCCACTCCCTGTTTTATCGGTACTACCACCAAAAATGCTCTGATGATATAGCCAGTTGCATTCCGCCCCTTCAACATTTCTCCCGCAATACACGTCTCTCTAGGAATGCTCACCAATATACTCTGAAGCCCGCTTTCGGATGTACTGTCAAATATAGAGAATCTTTCATTAACCGAACCACACGAATCTGGAACTCCCTGCCGGATTCGGTTTTCCCCCCTCAATGCAACATGCAAGCATTTAAGATCAATGTCCATCGGCATCTCCTCTATTCCTCTTCCTCTCTACCTTCTGCCGGCACTGTGTCGCCGACATAATAAGGTTATTAGACCTTGAGTGCGCACAAATTAAAAAAAAAAAAAAGCAGGTGAGTGATTCAGTTCTAAAAAACAATTCCGTGATAGTTCACCAAAGGAAATGATATACAACCATCTTGCGCATAACATATGTAACTGTTCTATGTTTAGCACCATCCAATATAACAGTATTTATTTACGAAAAAAGTTTGTTCGTTTGCGCCGCATCTTCCGAAGTAAGCCCCATTTCGCTGCGATGAAGTGTGGTCGGAAATCCAACCAAATAGATTGCTTCTTGTCGATATCTCGAATATCTGGCACGTTTCCAAGGACACCAACACATGACTCAGACGCGCGTAAACGCATCTTCTCCGTTGCACTGGCATTTCCCTGAAATATAGGCGCACTTACGCCTTGATACTTTCTATCCTAGGCCCGGGGACTTTTCCCAGGGTGTCCGCATGAAAATCCACCTCCGAAGAAGTTTACGATTTTCAATGAGCTACTAAGAGCTCGTATGTGACCCCGAAAGACAAGTCCAGAAGACACGAACACAATCGGCTACAATGCACTACCACCTCTCACTATCCATATGTAAACGCCTGACGTCGAAAAAAATACTGTGAATTCGAAGGCAATACAAAATTCTCATACAACTTGTTGTTGTTCGCACGCAAATAGAGTAAACCTGTTGTGTCGTTTGTCATTTCAGTGTATTACCTGAGGATGTGCATACAAATACATTGATGATCCCTTTTCTCGAGTTTGAATTAATTCAAACAAGATGGTTTACTAACATAGTGACTTGAAGATCTATTGGAGTCGTTATCGGTGCCGAGGGTCAATTACGTAACCCGCTGGCGTTAAGCTTATCAGCCGTTCATAACGTTCGTACCCGATCACACGTACGAACTGCTGATCAATTTCTGTGGTTCAGTCGATGCTAACATTTTTGTATTACGCGTGAAACTAAGTTCTGGCTGTTTGTCAATAGATGGCTCCAGCAGTAAGGTACTTCTGGCGACAGTGTATCGCCAGTTGCGCCTCTGCCGGTGAACAGATGGAAGTTCGAACGTATTCACCACCAACCCTTAACGAACAAAGGAAAGAAATTCAAATAAAGGAAAACCACCCCTCTTTGTCTTGCCTGCATTGTGTAGAGTTGATCTTTATCTGCCAGCTACTTTCTATTCCTTTGTGAACAGAAGTTACTAATAAATTTTGTTGTAGTGTTAAATCATAAAATACATTCTTAGCCGTTTGTTTCCTTTGTGCTTTGGGTGACGATTAGCTTTTAAGTAGTTAGTGTCAAACGCAGACACTACATTGGTGACCCCGACGTGATCGTGAGTAAAACCATTTTATAATCAGTTATGCGGACACAGGCTGATTGATCTTGTTACGAGGCGAAATCTCCTTCTAGCCAGTACGAGCTTCCCACACCTCGATATACACAAAGGCACCTGGCGGTCTTTTGATCAATCGACTCCCAACCAGATTGATCACATCGCGATCGACGTCAGACACTCCTCCACTATTCTTGATGTTCGAACTTTCCGAGGGGCTAACATCGACTCGGACCATTATCTTGTAGTAGCCAAGATGCGCTTACGGATAGCACGAACGCAACGGAGTAGAGTAAGAATACAAAGTTATGACGTCGGAAAGCTACTATCGCCAGAAACCGCTCGTGCTTTTACCGATCGCGTCTCCCTTAAGCTCTCCAATACACCTGAATCCTCCACACTATCAATAGAACAGCAGTGGAGCCTTTGCAAACAACCCCTGAAAAGCTCTGCATCCGAAGTTTTGGGTTTCAAGGCTCCACCACGAAGAAACACCTGGTTCGATGACGAGTGCAGGAGGATTCATACAGCGAAGCAGGATGCATATAAGGCCTTGCTGCATAAAAGAACAAGAGCAGCTCGTGAGCTCTACGAGTTAAAAAGAAGGGAGGAGCATAAGCTTCTCAAAAGAAAGAAGAAAGAGCACGAGAAGCGCTCGATTGAGGATTTGGAGAGGTGTTACTGCAGGCGTGACGTTCGAAAGTTTTATCAACAGATAAAGCGAACATGCCAAGGTTATAAAGCCAGAACGGAAGCCTGCAGGGATAAGATCGGACACCTAGTAGTAGAACCGCAGTCGATGCTGAGAATATGGAAAAACCACTTCTGCGGACTGTATAACGGCGATGTTAGTCAATATACCGCTGTCAGGCAGAATGATCCATTTCTAATCGACGGAGACCGCAGGGAATTCTGTCCCCCTGACCTCGACGAAGTTAAGATTGCCATATCGAAGCTCAAGTCGAACAAAGCTGCTGGCGCAGACGGACTGTCTGCTGAGCTCTTCAAGGCAGCTTGGGATGACCTGATTGGGAGCATGTCCGAGGAATGGAGTCTCAGCATCGACCCACAAGAAAGGAGACCCATCTGATTGCGCCAACTATAGAGGAATAAGTCTCCTTAACATCGCCTACAAAATCTTCTCTGCCGTTTTGTGTGAACGCCTGAAGCCTTTTGTAAATAAGCTGATAGGTCCTTATCAGTGCGGATTCAGGCCAGGGAAGTCCACCATCGACCAAATCTTCACACTACGGCAGATCCTGAAAAAAAACCAATGAATTTCAGGTGGACCCTCACCACCTATTTGTCGACTTCAAAGCCGCATACGACAGCGTAATTAGAGACGAGCTATACAACGCTGTGTCTACCTTTGACATACCTGCTAAACTCGTCAGACTATGCAGGATGACTTTGGAGAATGCTCGCTGCTCCATCCGAATCGGTGAACACCTTACCGATAGTTTTGATGTCAAAAAGGGATTTAGGCAGGGCGATGCGCTGTCGTGTGATTTCTTCAACATCATATTGGAAATGATTGTGCAAAAATCACTGGCCAATACAAGAGGCACAATCTGTTTCAAATCCTCGCAACTCCTTGCATACGCCGACGATATTGACATAATAGGTAGATCACAGCGAGATGTCAATGAGGCGTTTGCGAGTATTGAGTTCGAGGCGGCGAAAGTTGGTTTGGCGGCAAAGGAGGGCTAAACTAAATATATGCTGTCATCAAAAAGGACGCTCACCACCGACGTCTCGGCCAGAACGTTTGTATAGGCAGATATAAGTTCGAGGTAGTTAAGGACTTCGTCTACCTTGGCTCCGCAGTGACCTGGAACAACGACATCAGTTCCGAAATCAAACGCAGAATCACTCTTGCCAATCACTGTTTCTTTGGGCTCAGGAGGCAACTGAGAAATAGGGCCCTCTCCCGAACGACAAAGTTGACTCTATATAAGACCCTTATCATCCCGGTCCTGTTGTACCTCTCAGAAGCATGGACACTATCAAAAACGGATGAGGAGGCCCTTGTTCGGTTCGAGAGAAAGATTTTGCGCTTGATTTTTGGGCCTGTAAACGCAGACGGGGGATGGAGGAGAAGATTCAACCACGAACTTTACGGGCTGTACAGCGACATGAGCCTAGTCAGGCGTCTACGGATTCAATGCCTAAGATGGCTGGGCCATGTAGAGCGAATCGGCACCACAGCTCCAGCCCGGAGAGTCTTTGAATCCAACCCCGAGGGACGAAGAAGCAGAGGACAGTCGCACTTAAGATGGCGCACACAGGTGGATGGGGACCTCAGCCAACTGGGTGTGCGGCAATGGAAAAGGCTAGCGAATGATCGTGCTAGATGGAGGGGCATGTTGGTTGAGGACCTGGTTCACCCCGAACTGTAGCGCCCACTAAGAAGAAGAAGATGTTCACTTCTCACTATAGTCACTGGTTGTGGTTATTGTAGGTAGGTAGGTAGGTTTGTAGCCTTCCCAGAATTTAGAAGAATACACATAGGCCAGGGAGGCCCGTTGTGCAGCTACGTGGTGGGTTTAGCCCTCTATTCGTGGAACCATTTTGTGCTTCATAAGAAGTTAAGAAGATCAGATATGCCTACTTGCTGGACATCTTTCAGATCGTTAAGGAAGTAGGATCCTAGGTATCGTTTCCTGATTGTGCAGAATGCTGGGCAGGCGCAGAGAAGGTGGTGAATGGATTCGACCTCCTGACAGCTTCTGCAAAAATCATTCGGTACTAATCCTAGTTTTAGCGCGTGACTGCCAATAAGGCAATTTCCTGTGATGACACCGATGATTTTGTATCTGTCAGTTCTTTTTAGGGAGATTATACTCCTAGTCCGTTGACTGTCGAGCCGAGGCCAGATTTGCCTGGTGATGAGGCAGGTATGTATGTCACTGGGTCCATCTCGCCCTGGCGAAATTTGTAAGATTGTGTTTAATGGTTGCAGGGGGTATTCCCTCACAAGCCATGATTGATTGTAGCGTCGTTCTTTGTCTGTCGAGTGTGTCGGCTCTCTCCTTTCCTGGAATGTCGCTGTGTCCCGGTACCCAGATAAGTTGTATATTAAACTGTTGGGCCATCTCATTAAGAGTTAGGCATCAGTCTAGACTAGTTTTTGATGTGTACACATAAGTGTGGTTATTGTAGTCCAATTGAAACGGGTGTATAAGTGGAACCGCCACTCATCATATGGAATAGGGTCGCTAACTGAGATAAAAGGGCTCCCAAATACGAATTTATTTCTACGAACATTGAATGAACAAAGGATGACAAGATAATTATGCTACGATGAGGTGTAGATTCTTTCGAAGAGCATTACTTTCGTCCCCTGTCCTCGCCTGAGATTAACGTGCTTAAGTGTCTACCTGAGACATTCACTACTGCTGAAGCTCATCATAGAGGTAAGCATTCTCTCTTAACCCGAGTACGACGTAATGTTTCCCAGGATGCCAGTGCCTTCGGGGCACTGTTAAGCAATCCTCGCCACCAGCAAGAAGCTGCGGCAGCAACAGTTTCCAATTAATGATTCACGATACCCATGTGCCAGTCATAACCGCTCACTAACCGCTCGCGCTGGCATAGAGTTCATTTGAAATGGAAATCTGCTTGATTATCTATCTACTACCGTTGGAGTAGCGAATAACGAGCGGCAAGTATCTCACATCAGCAGTTACGAGCAATCAAAATCGCTCCTCTTATCGAAAGCATTTTTATTTTCATCATTTAGTCGGCTTGATGCCCTGTTACTTTGATTGCATTCGCTTTTTATTCCATTTCTCTGCTTAATTGCTTTCATCTCTCTTTCGGTGGACGACTTTCGGGCCAATTACGCTTTCGGATTTAATTTAACATCTCATCCGGTATATGGAGCGCGAACGATGAAGTTTTTTTGAAGTTGTTGCGAAAACCACTCGTCGGATAGAGGTATGCACCTCACCCAAAACGTTGGACGGACGAACGTGTGAGTACCGGTCCTGAGGTCGTTGTCGGCCAATCTTGGACTTGCTTGATAATGATGACTCATCCGTTGAGGCTGGTACCGCAAGTGCAAGTTTGCGCGATGCGTATTGACGGTTGCATGCGATGTTGTACAATCGTGAAGAGCTCATGGCTAGTTGCCTCTGAGGTTGATATTCATTTATGATGTTGCACAAGAGCCGAGTGAGGGAAGTGTAAAAATGGTTTTCAGAAATTGATGTAACTCGCTCGGCATAAGTCTGGTCTGAGGTGGAGAAACTTATGAGGCTGACTGGTGATTTGGACATGCGGCTGCAGTTGTTATGTTATTTAATGGTGAGTTTGCTTAACGGACAATTAAGTGCTTGGAGCACAACGGCGTTGGGTTATAAGTGTACTTAGAGGACGGGTTTGTTGGCTTAATTGCTGATTTTCTCTTGCGACACTGGCCGACTAGTGGAGTGACTGACTGGTTTAGAGGCTATAATGCTTTTGTGACTAGATCAATCAGAGTCGGCTTGATTGTGTTAACGTAGAAGGTTTGGGGTGAGAGATTAACCAGTCTTCTTCTGTTCGATATTCGGCTAATTGACATGGGAAATGATGACTTGATTTACAAATTGTGTCGGTCACAACAGGAGCAAGAGCTTTGCTATGAGCTAACAACTCCAGTCGGTGGGCGCTTCAAAGTGTAATGAGGAAGCTCAAACTGACATGAGGGCTTTAGAATCTACTTTAGCTGTCATCTTCATGCATGATTTAAGAAGAACCATACAAGAGAGTGCTATAGAACTTTGGCAACTTTTTAACGTGCGCCTCCCTGAACTAAGAGCACCAACTACTCTTTCCTTTCATGTAACACCTGTCAAATGAAAATTAGCTAACGAATTTACAAATATTCAGGATGGAAAACAATGCAGGACCAGAAGAGCCACCGCAGACGAACACCGTGCAACACTGTTAGTAAGTCCCATCTCCACCTCCTCGTGGTGCCATCTGGAGATTTCCTATGGAAATTATAGACGGGGAAGGGCGAACGGCGAGCCTCTTGTGCCAAAAAAAAAAAAAAAAAAAACAGGATTAGTCGGTTGGGCTTCTTCTTTTTTTTTTGGTGGCGTTACAGCCCATGAAGGACTAGAGCCAAGCTTCCCTTCAATCACCCATGTTGTGTGTGATTTTATTTTTCACACAGGTGAAAGGGACCTACAGTTTAATGCCTTTTCCGAACGGCGTGAGTCGCGAAGCTTTTTCTGGGCAAGTTATACTACGGGGGGTCTTGCCAGTACCCCGCCGAGGAGTGACGCCGCGAAATAAACATTCGATGGCGTTGGTGTCATCGGGATCCGAACTCGCTCACCGTGCGTCAGAGTCCAACACACTAACTACTGCGCCACGGCGCCCTCGGTTGGGCGACGGCCTAGTAATTCGTAACGACCCTTGCAAAAAAAACAAAAACGGTTCTGTACGTGGAATGCTAGGTCCCTAAACAGACCACGTGCAGCCGAACAACTTGCAGATGTTCTAGACCGCTATAAAGTGGGCTTAGCCGCCATCCAGGAAACCGGGCATAAAGCGGATGAAAAACTGCGGAATGTCTGGCGTCTCCCTTAAGCTCTCCGATACACCTCAACCCTCCACGCTGTCAACTGAATAACAAGGGAACCTTTGCAAACAGGCCCTAAAAAGCACTGCATCTGAAGTTTTGGGCATCAAGGCTTCACCACGAAGAAACATCTGGTTCGATGATGAGTGCAGAAGGATTTACACAGCGAAGCAGGAGGCATATAAAGTCTCGCTGCATAGAAGACCAAGAGCTCTACGAGCATAAGCTTCTCAGAAGATAGAAGAAAGAGCACGGGAAGCGTGCAATTGAGGATCTGGGGAGGTGTTACTGCATGCGTGACTTTCGAAAGTTTTATCAACAGATAAAGCGAACATGCCAACATGCTAGTAGTAGAATCGCAGTTGATGC
This sequence comes from Eumerus sabulonum, assembly GCA_951905685.1. Taxonomy (NCBI): domain Eukaryota; kingdom Metazoa; phylum Arthropoda; class Insecta; order Diptera; family Syrphidae; genus Eumerus; species Eumerus sabulonum. The sequence goes on from OX645060.1 coordinate 19,183,496, forward strand.
TGAGAATACGGAAAAATAACATCTGCAGACTGTATAACGGCGATGTTAGTCAATATGCCGCTGTCAGGCAGAATGATTCATTTCTTAAGATCGCAGAGAATTCCGTCCCTCTGACCTCAACGTAGTTAAGATCGCCATATCGAAACTCAAGTCGAATAAGCCTGCTGGCGCAGGCGGACTGTCTGTTGAGCTTTTCACGGCAGTTGGGGATGACCTGGTTAGGAGCATGCACCTGCTCATTTCTAAGATATTATCAGAGGAAAGGAGGCCTATCTGACTGCGCCAACTACATAGGAATAAGTCTTCTTAACATCGCCTACATAATCTTCTCTGCCGTTTTGTCTAAACGCCTGAAGCCTTCTGTCAGAGAAGTCCACCATCGACCAAATCTTCACAGTACGGCAGATCCTGGAAAAAACCAATGAATGACTAGCTTTGACATTCCTGCTATGTCTACCTTTGACATCCCTACTAAACTCGTCAGACTATGCAGGATGACTTTTAAGAATGCTCGCTGCTCCATGCAATAAATAAATAAGAATCGGTGAACACCTTACTGATAGTTTTGATGTCAAAAAAGGATTCAGGCAGGGCGGTGCGCTGTCGTGTGATTTCTTCACCATCCTGTACGTCGACGAAAGATCTGTCGAAAACATTGCCGCTGTCCCTGAGAGTGTACAGGAGAATCCGAGGTAGTCACTTTTGCATCGCTCACGAGAACTCGGCCGTTCGCAGACTAAAGTTTGGCGAATTTTGCATCGTCACTCAGGCCCGCATCGTACAAAATTCAACTTTGTACGACGTGTGTTCGCTGTATGGGCTCTGGAGTAACTGGAAACTAACTCTGACTGATCGTCGGATTCGGAACCATTCAGAATACCAGTCCGGGCGATCTCGGGATAGTCGAACCGCCAACCAAATCGGCCATGTGCTCATTGACTCGAAACACTCGTAAAACAACCTGGATGTGCCGGTATTGTGCCTGCGTCGGGCACAAATGTCAACAATATGTGGCTGAATTGCCGCTCAGCCATACAGGAAGTAGACGATACCACTTAACGCTACCTACCACTCCCAACAAAAAATCCGTGAAATGATGGCGAGTGTAGGTAGAAAAAGACGAGGCATACCAAAAGGCGATGCAGCGAAAAGCCAGGGCAGCACGAGAGAAGTACCGAGCCAGAAGAAGGGAGGAGAAAAAACTACTGCGACAAAAGAAAAGAAACTTCGCGGCCTCCCAGCTCAAGGATATCGAGGAGTCTAGGGACAAACATAAAATACGGGCCTTTATTGGAAAACTAACTGCAGGAGGCTTCAAGGTAGGGACTGAGGAAATCCCAACTCCAGCCGCTGAAGGAGTCCTCCCACCGAGCATCGAAGAAGTCGGCACAGCTATTCAAAATCTAAAGAACGACAGGGCCACAGGCTCAGATGGCTTGCCATCAGAACTCTTTAAGGATGGCGATGATGTTCTGCTAGGAAGCATGCTCCAGTACATCTTTGTCATTGCACGCTCAACACTACACCAAGCAGTTCGGTTTTAGGACCTCTGAATCGTTTGATACATACATGCACCGGATTTCGGCAAGGAGATGCACTGTCGTGTGACTTCTTCAATTTGGTGTTGGAGCAGCTTGGTCAGTAGGTAAGGCATTATCTTCTACAAGTCTGTCCAGCTGCCAGGATACGCGGATGATATTGACATCATCACGCGGTGATTGAGGAACAGGTGAAACGAATTGGTCTTAAAGTCAACGAGCATAAGACAAGGTACATGCTGTCAAGCAAAAACCGACCCGTCGCTCACCACCTTGGACAAAATACGACGATTGACAGCTATAATTTCAAAGTAGTTACCTCGTGGCAAACGTAAACTCCACAAACGACCACAGTGGAGATCCGGCATAGTATCGCCCTTGACCACCGTAGTAGCGATTTGTCCAAACAACTTGGGTCAAAACTACTCACTCGAAGACCAAAAGTCAAGTCAAAAAGCTTATACTGCCAGCCTTGCTATACGAAGCCCAAAGCTGGACGATAAGCAGGACGGTGGAGCGGATTTTGGGTTCTTTCAAAAGAAAAATTCTGCGCCGGATATTTGGTCCTGTCTGTGAGGAGGGTGAATGGAAGACAAGACATAACCGCTAACTCTACGAGCTGCACAAAGATGTGCTTATGTTCCGGAGGGCAATTGGCTCGGCCACATAGAACGCATGAACGCCAACGCTCCAGCTAAGAGGGTCTTCGTCTCCGAGCCTCCTGGTTCGAGAAGAAAAGGATAACTGGACTTGATAACTGGAAGCACCGTGTCCGGACCGTCAAGGATGCATGGCAGCTATAGCTTAGGCTCAGATCGTCTATGAATTACTGGCCTGGTAAGTAAGTAAGTATCAGTCCAAATGAGATCCAAGAGCGTCCAATGCGTCCCGCAAAAGTCACTGTTTGGTGTGGATTTCGGGCTGGCGGCGTCATCGGTCCATATTTCTTTAAGAACGACGTGGGCCAAGCCATCACCGTCAACGTCGAGCCAAGCCGATGATTACCAAATTTTATTGGCCCGAATTGAATGACATGGACACCAACGACCACAAAACTACTCACGTCACATTGAAAATTCTGCACGAGCGATTCGAGGGCATGATCATCTGACGTGGAGGTGATGTGAACTGACCACGCACCAAGATCGTGCGATTTGACCCCGTTAGACTTTTTCTTGTGGGGTGTTGAAGTCGCAGGTTTATGCAAATAAGCCATAAACCACAGTGTCCCTCAAAGCCATTATAACCCAAGCCATTAGTCAAATTTAGCCTGAATTATACGGCAGGGTCATGGAAAATTTGACATTTTGGATGCGCGCCACCCAGAGGAGCGACGGCGGACATTTAGACGATGTTATATTCTATACACAATGGCACAATTTTCAACATCATCCTTAAAATTATCGCGATATACTTATACATTACATTGATTGGAAGAACGCATTGACGTGATTGGAAGAACGCAGCGAGACGTCAATGAAGCTTTTGGGAGCATTGAACCATAAGCGACTAAAATGGGTCTGACGGTAAACGAGGGCAAAACCAAATATTCATATGCTGAAAACTAAGGTGACTAAGGTGATAAAACCTTAATCATCCCGGTCCCCTTCTATGGCGCAGAGGCTTGGACATCATCAGAAGTCGATTAAGAGGCCCTTGGTGGTTTCGCGAGGAAAATTCTGCGTATAATCTTCGAAAGAGTGGAGCAGATGATTCAACCATGAATTGTCCGGACTGTACAGCGACAATGGTCTAGTACGGCGTGTACGGATCCCACGTATAAGATGGCTGGGCCATGTAGAGCGAAATGGACAGCACAGCTCCAGCCCAAAGAGTCTTGGACTCCAACCGGAAGTACAACGTTGCAGTGGACGGCCGCATCTAAGGTAGCGCACACAGGTGGAAAGGGACCTTTATCAACTAGGCGTGCGACACTGGAAACAGCTGGCAAAATATCGTGCTAGTTGGAAAGGCTTGTTGGTTGACGCCCAGGTTCACCCAAAACTGTAGCGTTACACCTATGTAAGTAAGTATTTGCTCGCAAATCGTCGAATAACAATTATAGACCTTGCTGATCATGTTGGCATTTCAAAAGATGTTTTTGGCCTTGGAAGTGTTAAATTTCGGTTAGAACCGAAAACACAGAATTTTTCGGAAAAGAAGCATCGCCACGCTAAAGTGTGAGATGAGCCGCGGGAAGAACCGATCAATTAAGTGAACATCGTGCTAAAGGTGATTTACTAACTGGCTTTGGTGGCGCTACAGTACGGAGTGAACATGGGCCTCAACCAACAAGCTTCTCCGACTGGTACGATCTTTTGCCAGCTGTTTCCAGCGTCACATCCCCATTTTGTGTGCGCCAACTTAGGTATGTAGATACGGCCGTCTTCTTCAACGTCGTCGTCCCTTGGGGTTGGAATCAAAACTCTTCAGGCCGGAGCTGTGGGGTCTATTCGCTCATGGCCTAGCCATATTAGACGTTAGACCTGAAGACGTACAGTTCGTGATTGAATCTTCTCTTCCACTCTCTGTCAATACAACCGGGACCGAAGATTAAAGGTAGAATTTTCCTCTCGAAACCACCAAGAGCTTCTTCATCTTTGGTAAGGGCCAAGCTTCAGCGCTATAGGGGAGTATTTAGGTTTATTCTCAGCGCTGGTGTCGTTGCCGCTTATTACCAGTAAGCCAAGGTGGACGAAATCTTTGACTACATCAAAGTTATAGCTGCCATTAGTGAAGTTCTGGCCAATACGTCGGGTGGATGAAATTGTCTCTTATCTTCATCCAGTGTGACTGGTGCGTTCTGTCTGACAGCGGCATCTTGACCATCTTCGCGGTTATACAGTCCGCAGAAATAGTCTTTAAAGCGCATGCCCCTCCCTTCTTTTCCGCTCATAGAGCTCACGACCAGCTCTCGTTCGTCGATGCAACGCGGCCGTGTATGAGTTAGCATTGTGTTTTTCTGCATTACCTGTCTGCACTCGTTATTAAACCAAGGGTTTCTCCTAGGTGGTGGCTGGAAACCTGACACATCAGAGGCAGCATCTCCGAATGTGCTTTGACATGTCTCCATTGCTGTTCTATGGCTTGTGCAGTTTACTTCGGCTCTTCAGCGAACTTGAGGGAGACACGATTGGCGAAGGTCTTGGCGGCCTCTTGTGATAGCAGCTTCTCGACGTCAAATTTTGCTGGTCCTTCTCGACTCCGCAGTGTTCGCGATATCCGTATCCGTGTATCTTAAGGTTCGGATATCCAGGATGCTGGAGGAGTGTCTGGCGTCGATCGCAATATGATCGATTTGGTTAACAAATAATTGATCAGGAGACCGCTAGGTCCCCTTATGGATATTGAGATGTGGCAATCGTGTGTTATGCATATGCTAGGAGATTATGCCCCGTCACAAAGTCTGTTAGCCCGAATCCGTTTTCGGACATGGTGTCGTGCAGGCTGTGTTTTCTTACGCCTCGTCCTTGACAGGAGCCTGAATTGGAAACCCATCATTCTTGATCGGGTCAAGAAAGCAACTGTTGCCCTCTACAGCTCTAAGAAAGCAGTGGGCAGAAGGTGGGGTCTCCAACCAAGCATTATGTACTGGCTCTACAAAGCAGTCATAAGGCCTATCCTCCTGTATGGTGTCGTAGTCTGGTGGACTGCTCTGGACAAAGCAGACAGTCGAAACCTTCTGGGGAAGGTACAAAGATCGGCCAGCTTATATATAAGCGGAGCGATCAGATCAACCCCCACGAAGCCCTTAAACGTTCTACTACATCTTCCACCATTAAACCTTTTCAGCAAGCAAGTTGCTGCATGCGCGGTCCTAAGGATGAGGAGCATAAGAAAATGGCCCACATCTCAAAAAGGCCATACCACTATTCTAAAACATTTCAAAGTACCCATGGACACTGACTATATCACCCCGCAGAATAGAATGTGTGCACCAGGAACTTCGAAGTTGTCTTTCCATCCAGGGGGGAATGGGCTGATGGGAAAGTTATACCAAAGGACTCGATCTCCCTCTATACCGATGGCTCTAAGATGGAGTCGGGGGTAGGCAGTGTGGTCTTCTCCAAGGAACTTAACCTCAACCTATCATTTAGACTCCCAAATGACTGTAGTGTGTATCAGGCAGAAATAACAGCGATAACGGAGGCCCTGGCATGGCTGAGGATCAATGTAATATCCACAAAGGATATTATCATTTGCACCGATAGCCAATCTGCGATAAAATCCCTGGCAGCGGTAGCCCACAAATCAAAGGCATCTCTTAACTGTCGCCTATCTCTGGATGAGATGACTGAACAGTTCAACATTCAAATACTGTGGGTTCCCGGGCATAGGGATATTCTAGGAAACTGCGCGGCCGACGAACTCGGAAAGTTAGAGTCAAACACACTCAGCCTGCCTACCCTCGGGTACCTAGAAACACCAATAAGTACGGTAAAGCACATGATAAAGCTTCAAACCATAGAGGAGATCAACCTCCTCTCCAATGGAATGAGAGCAATATCGGCTTTATCACCAAACAATTGTGGCCTAAGTTAAACTAAGGACGAACCAGGGATCTGGTGGCAACCAAGAGGGCAACCTTAAGTACTTTAGTGGGTGTCATTCCAGGTCACTGCACCATTGGAAAACACGCCGCCAGACTGGGGCTACCCTACAATGACTTCTGTCGCGGCTGCATGGACGAGGAGGAGGAGGAATCAATACACCACCTCCTCTGCTCATGTCCCTCTTTTGGAATCGCAGGAGGATTTACCTCGGCGCGCTTTTCTTCGACAATCTAAGTGAGCTAGCAAACCAAAAAATAGCTCAACTCCATCGCTTTATTAGAAGCACTGGCTGGTTCCCAGGTAGCGGATCAGGGTAATCTGATCTAGGTGGTATCACAATGGGCCGGCTTCCAAAACATGTATCGAACAGGAGTCATTAATCCCTCTTAACTGCACGCCGCAGCAAATCATACCCAACATCCCTAGCTCCAGCGTCCTCATCATTCATTCCTTTACCATGTTTAATCGGTTTATTCTAACCTATTGAACTAGTTATGTAGATATCTCTGACAAGGCGCTTCCCTGATAAGTAAATTCCGCTAAATCAACGATGAGTCACGGCATCATCGCCGCATCTTGTATCCAGGACGACAGCCGTAGTCTCCTTTAATTAACCCAATCCCCAAAAACCCCAACTAATACATCCATTCGCATCTCGTTTAAATCAACGCTATTGCGGATTCATTTTACGTTTTTTATACAACTAAACATTCAATAAGAACATTAAGCTAACCAAACACAATGACACTTCGTACTGAAAGGGACGTAAAGGCGAAAGGATCAACGAAAAACAAATAAAATGTCCTCGAAAATAGGGCTCGACTGTAATGAAACGAGAAAGTTTCTTCCGACGTCCACGGACGTCCGACATTGAGACCGAGACGATGATTCACTTGAGTTGCACCAACACCATGAAGTAGGTGACGACAGCTCCCAGGACCTGTAATCGGTAAACAATGTAACGGTTTCTAGCAATGTATGAGTGTATGAAACGTACCGAAGCGAACAAATCCAGCGAAACGGTGAAGAACTTTGCTCCCGAGATACTCATCGCCTTTTGGCATTGCTGACAGACAATTTGCACAAAAGTCTTTGCCTCCTCGGAGCCATCGTACCAATGGCATGAGTATGCCGCCTCCATGACCGACGAGCTCTGTGTGGAAGATGATAGGATAAAGGATAACTCTGGGATGTGTGGGGGTTTGTTAATACGAACCTCTTCGATGAGACGATTGCCGAAAATGCAAAAGTGGAACACTTGGGCCAGAGCATAGCCCAAGTATCCTAGTACCGTGAATGCGTAGACGTTAACGCCGTTAATTTTCGTTGCCTGGTAGGCCAGCAGGGTCAGCTTGATGGTTGATGTCAACATGTGGAGGAGTAGGGCTGCTCCGTATGTATCACCAATGGCCGCCACAAGTCTGGAAATGAAAAACGAAGTTCTGGTGAGTAGGACATGTCTCGTGAGATGGGTGAATTGGAAACTACTTGCTCGGGGTCAACATGAATGAAAAATCGAGTAACTCGTGTTCGTCGACAGGAAACAAGGACAGGGAGGAGTGATAGTTGCAGAATTAAAACAGAAAAGCAATTTGGTACTCGGAATTGGAAGGAAGACGAGTAAAAACGTCCATCAAAAGTTAACAGAGCATGGGATAAGGAATTTAGTTAAAGGACTACATACAAGTCCATTAAATGGGCAGGGATTCTGATGACTAATGGTTTTCATACAGAACGGAATTCCGATTGTATGCCACATGTGAAAGGTGAACATGTCTGAAGGATTTCATAGAACGGTTCGCCCATAGTAAGTTTTAACCTGCAACAATGGTTTACGGCAACAAAATTAAAATGAAGGAATCAGAGCAATAGCGTCTGGTAAATGTGCAGTGGTCCAATACGCCTGCAAGTCCTCCGTTCATACATTAGTGAGTAAGGCCTTTGTCAAGTCACTAGATCTAGGACTACATATTGGGTTCAACTGTTATATAAGGACATAATCGAAGGTACGAATCTTAAACCTAAGTAAGTTTGAGTCCTGGGCAACGTTCTTTCAAACCATATCTAATCGAACTCATAGGAGGTCTAATTACCTTTTGATCCTTGAGTCATTGAGGAGCTTTATTGAACCCCAGATCTTAAACGTTTCTCAAAAAGCTCTTTGACTAAGCGTGCCTTCAAATACAGGGTGGCGATGTAACTTACTTACTTACTTATCAGGCCAGCGATCCATGGAGGATCTGAGCCTGAGCTATAGCTGCCTTCCATCCTTGACGGTCCCGCGCACGCTGCTTCCAGTTGTCAAGACCAAGATGTCTTACATCCGCGATTACTTGGTCTTTATACCGGAGGTTCGGTCTTCCTCTTCTTCTCGAACCAGGAGGCTCGGAGTCGAAGACCCTCTTAGCTAGAGCGTTGATGTCCATGCGCTCGATGTGGCCGAGCCAGTGTAGTCTACGGATCCTTGCCTTCCAGACTACATCCACATCTTGGTACAGCTCGTAGAGTTCACAGTTGTGTCATCTTCTCCATTCACCTTCCTCACAGACGGGACCAAATATCCGGCGCAGAATTTTTCTTTCGAAAGAACCCAAAATCAGCTCCGCTGTCTTGCTTATCGTCCACCATTCGGCTCCGTACAGCAAGACTGGCAGAATAAGCGTTTTGTAAAGCATGACTTTGGTCTTTCGATTGAGAAGTTTTGACCCCAGTTGTTTGGACAAGCCGAAGTAGCAGCGGTTGCCAAGGGCGATTCTATGCCGGATCTCCACTGTGGTGTCGTTTGTGGAATTTACGTTTGCCCCGAGGTAGACAAACTCCTTAACTGCCTCGAAATTGTAGCTGTCAATTGTTATATTTTGTCCCAGGTGGTGAGCGACGGATTGGTTTTTGCTTGACAGCATGTATTTCGTTTTGTCGTCATTGATGTTAAGACCAACTCGTTTCGCCTGTTCTTCAATCGCCGTGAATGCTTCCACAATGCCACGGCGAGAACACGCGAAGATGTCGATATCATCCGCATATCCTAGCAGCTGGATGGACTTGTAAAAGATAGTGCCTTCCCTGTTGACTTCGTCCCCTCGCACTATCTGCTCCAGAACCAGGTTGAAGAAGTCACATGACAGCGCATCTCTTTGGTTCCGAGGACCTAGAACCGAGTTGCACGGTGCATCGCGTGTTTTTTAGCGTGGCGCGACACAACTGGATCAGTTTTACCGGGATCCCGAATTCGGCCATCGCCCCAAACAGTGCTTCACGATGAATGCTGTCGTATGCGGCTTTGAAATCGATGAAAAGATGGTGTGTATCGATTCGAAACTCGTTGGTCTATTCCAGGATTTGTCGAAGTGTGAAAATTTGGTCTATAATTGATTTGCCGGGCCGGAAGCCGCACTGGTAGCTGCCGATTAGTGCGGTGCAAAATGGTTTTAGACGTTCACACAATACGCTGGACAGGATCTTGTATGCGACATTGAGCAGGGATATACCTCTATAGTTCTTGCAAGAGGTAGGATCGCCTTTTTTGTGGATGGGGCATATAGAGCTGGTATTCCAGTCGTCGGGCATGCTTTCATCTTCTCAAATTCTGCAGATGATCTGGTGCATGCTCCCTACCAGAACATCGCCGCCAGCCTTGAAGAGCTCTGATGGCAAGCCATCTGAGCCTGCGGCCTTGTTGTTCTTCTGCTTCTGAATAGCTGTGCCGACTTCTTCGATGCTGGGTGGAGGACTACTTCAGCGGCTGGAGTTGGGATTTCCTCGGTCCCTACCACTCTCTCTTGGTCACGCTCGTTAAGCAGCTGCTGGAAGTGCTACTTAAATACATCCGTTATTCCCTGCGGGTCGGTGACAAGATTACCCCAGCAGTTTCGAAGACCAAGGGTGCCCTTTTTGAAGCCTCCTGCAAGGCCTTTGGCTTTCTTGTAAAAGGCTCGTATTTTATGTGTATCCCAAGATTCCTCGATATCCTTGAGCTGGGAGGCTGCGAAGATTATTTTCTTTTGTCGCAGTAGTTTTTTCTCCTCCCTTCTTCTGGCTCGGTACTCTTCTTGCGCTGCAGCGCCTTTTGGTACGCCTCGTCGGTTGCTGCCTTTTTCTTCTCACACTCGCCATCATACCACGGGTTTCTTGTCGGGGGTGGTAGGTTAGGATACCTAACCGGGTACTTCCTGAATGGCTGAGCGGCAATGCAGCTTTCTGACATTGGACAGTCGAGCTCTGAATCTTGGTGCTACGAGGAAGTGGTCAGAGTCGACATTTGCCCCTCTGAATGTTCGCACATCCAGGATGTTTGACGAGTGCATTGCGTCAATGAGAACATGGTCGATTTGGTTGGCGGTTCGGCCGTCCGGAGATCGTCAGATTGCTGTGTGGATTCGTTTGCGAGGGAATCTTGTGCTACTTATCACCGCGTTACGAGCTGTCGCAAAGTCAGCGAGTCGGAAGCCGTTATCTGTTGTTGTATCGTGGAGGCTTTCCGATCACTCCGCCAAGGGTGTTTTCCTTACCGATTTTGGCGTTGAAGTCCCCGAGCACGATTTTTACATCGTACTCCGGACAAGCTCCGTAGGCGTTGTCCAGGAGGTCATAGAAGTCCTCCTTGATAGGGTCTTCAGCCTCGTCAGTAGGGGCGGGTGCACATATAAGGCTGATGTTATAAAATCTGCCTCTGATGCGGATCACAGCTAGGCGATCACTTAAAGGTTTAAAGTCGATGACCGTCGACCTTAACCGCTTTCCCACGACAAATCCGCATCCCAGTAAGTGCAACCTTTTGCGACAGCTGTAATAAATGTCGCAATTTTTCTTCGTAATCTTACCGTTTCCTATCCAGCGTATTTCCTGGACAGCAGTAATATCCGCCTTGTACTGCGTGAGGATTCCTTCTAGTTTCTGAGCAGCTCCGGGAGTGTACAGGGTTCTGACATTCCAGGGGCATACTCGCAAATCGTGTTCCTTTTCGTGCGTTGTCGTCGTCGAGTATCCGTCCGTGTATCCGAGGCATCTTGCTCATTCATAACTTTAAGTTTTTTTTCTTCTTACGTGGGCGGATTGTTAGCCCGCCGAACAACCGCCATTCTGGTCGGGGTTTTTTTCGCTGCATACGTCTTTTCACCTCCCAATGGTTGTTGAAGAGGCTATCCAGAGGGCGCCGCGAGGAGGCCGTATGTCAACTTGATCCGGGCATTTAAACAGGGATCGTTGCTTGCATCTTGCCAGGTTGAGAGCAATCAATAACTTTACTCTGTATGTCCGAGCCCATGCCCTCGGCGATGTAAGGTTAGGTAAAATGGGCGCCTTATTAACAAGAGGGCTCACTTAGATTACGTGAAGTCCATTGTGCCCAGTTAACGTTTAGCCCGTAAAAACCTAAAAAATACCCCATTGAGCTGAACCACCTAGATACAAATAGAAATCCCAGTAGTCCGTTCAGCTTAATGTTACTTACCTCTTCTAGTCCCGAAAGGAATTCACATCCAAAGAATATCTTCCTTTATTGGGCTAGTGCTGGGCCTTCACATGGATTCACATCCTCTTCGCCCCTGCAGCTTCTGCAGAAGTCATTGTGGGGCTGGCCTAGTCTGATTGCATGGTAGGATGTCATGTAGTGCCCAGTGAAGGCACTGACTCCCAATTCCCACGACTGAACTTTAGCAGACTTTCTGTCCTTTTCTTATCATAGACGGAACATGTTGATTTTGCTGTTGCGCATGTACATATGTCTCTGTTTCTCTGAAAAGCGTACTGAACGGCGTTTCAGCCTCAGTTGTGATCTGCGTGGAGTTTGCGCCTGACTCTATTCTAGCTAACTTGTCTGCCTTCTCATTTAAGAAAATAATCATATGACCTTCTGCTGGGTACCAGGAGAAAGTCACCTTATCTGTGGAATCTCTTTGTAGAGTTTGACGATCTTGCATCTTATACATGTTGCCTACAGAGCCTGATGGCTGCCTGGCTGTCAACATAGACGTTGATCTTTTTATGTGAGAGGTTTTCTCTAAGAACCAGGTCTGCAGCCTTGCTAACTGGCTAATTGCGAATACCTCTTTGTTTTTTCTTTTAGCATTTAGCACTGCGACCTCATAGGAGCCGAGGTGGATACGCTTCCTAAGATGGCAAAGAGTAGCACACTCACACAGTATGTGTTCTACCGTCTCTTCGTCCTCAAGACAGAGTCGACACTCAGTTTCTGACTTTGTTAAGTTGATATCTCAGACCACAGTGCCCTGTCAGGTACCTGACTAGTCTTCTGATACCCATCCTATTAAGTTTGAGTATGTTAATAGAGTGTTTGTTCAGAGGCCGTATAAGTCGTTTCGATTGGCGAAGTCCCCGAACGCTGTTCCAAAAGACAGGTGTTGCGATTTTTCCCACATGTCTTGCGAATGCCTCAGCTTGAAAAAGGCTACAGCCATCGTCAAGTCTATATAAGTGATTTGCTTTACGAGATTCGAAACAGGCCCAGGCTCCTGTATCGGTATCCATTTTGGATACGTTGTTATAGATTGCCAGTTAATTATCCGTAGGTAGAGAATCCACGCAGCAAGGAAATCGGATGATATAGTCCGTTTCGGTTTTGAATCTCGAGATGACCCATCGATCCAAGACTAATGCATGGCCACAGAGACTCCCTGCCCAGAAACCGGATTCTTGCATTTTTAGCGCAGTCCTGGCTGCGATGCTTTCGCAATATATGTCTTGGTATGGAAAGTTCAGCATTGATTCAAGAGCCGCCGTTGGTGTGGACTTCATAGATCCAATCACCACCAGACAACCTGCTCTCTGAATTCTTGAATCACTTTGAAGATGGCAACGGCGATGTAAACAAACAAAACATGTGCTACTGGTCTACCGGGAACCCGACGATCGTGCACAAGAGGCCCCTTCACTATGCCCAGTTAACTGTCTGGATGGTTCTGGCTCAGTACGGTGTAGTCGAACCTTATGCTTTCGACGGAACTGTGAACGGCGAACGCTATTGCACGATGTTGAACGAGTTTCCCGTGTCCCAACGGAAACGTAGACAAAAACATTCGGTCACCTGATTTCGAAACGTTATTGTCACCGAAAAAATTCGCTCAATACCGACATTCTTTGGCTTCCTCTTTCGCCGGATTTATCGGCTATCTCAAGTCAAAAGTGTGTGTAGACAAGCCAAGGACCCTAGAGGAACTTCGCGCGAATATTATTCGGGAATCGGGCCTAATTGGAAGGGATATGCTTAAGAAAGGAGTCGAAAATTGGTTGATTGTGGCCACTCTAAGGGTCCAAAGGGCAAGGTGACATTTGGGACCGAATCCTGCCAACACCCATATCATCGAACTTGTTTTTCACGGTGCTTCTCCTGAGCGGGTACTGACAAACTGTAGTATAATTGTCACGAAAAGCTTCTCGAATTTCGCCGTTCGGAACCGGCAATAAACTGTAGCTGTGGCTAAACTGTGGTTCCTTCCGCAGGTTCAAACTGTCAACAAAGAATGTCATTTGACTAAGAGGCCCGATTCCTTCTTTCTACGTGCACCTTGTCGTCGCGGCAGGCTTAAGAGTTCATGGACCTCGAACTAAGTCTCGAAGACCTAAATCAATGTACAACCCTAAGAATTCTAGTACTCCAGGCGATACCCGCAATTGCGGAAATCCACCCGCGGTTGGGTCAAGGATTTTGACAGCCCTTCCATTGATTGTAAACTTATCGGCAGCTCGGAACGACACCGATTCCTGCAGCTCACTGTCTGACCACCTGGTTGGACTGAGCGTAAGTAGTGCATCCAGCAGACGCGACACCAATGATGGCGTGGCACGAGAAACCGATGAGTTTGATTGCGCTCCAGAGTTGGGTCGTACTACTGAGTGCGCTGCTAAGTCCCAAAAAAGAAGGGGAAAGAGACACGCCCGGAAATGTTATAAAGAGGCTCCCAAATCCCAGAGATATTCCTCGGGAAACCAGGCTGTCATCGGCTCGTTGCATATACCTTTAACGGTAACTGCGACTGAAGCGATGGAAACAACACGGCGTAGTTAGTGTGGCGCAATAGCGCGTGGCAACGAATGAGGCGGTTAAACTTGATGTGATATTCTTTGATGACTTTAAATCGCTTGACACCGACCGGATATACCCTGTTATGCTGCAAAAAGGTATAAGGCAGCTGCTTCCTGCTTTGAAAGGAATTTTCACTGCTAGCTTAGCATTTGCCAATATATGTACCTATTCCATGACGCACGGTGAAAATAGTCTTTATTCCCAAAATAGAGAAAAGTTTTAGACCAGTCGGCCTAACATCTTTCTCGCTGGAAAGCATGGAGAGGATAGTAGAGCTTGGAGCTTTCCCCAGCACGACGCGCGCTGCTCTAAATGCTGTGATGTACCTTTCACCCCTTAATATATTTATCAGAGGGTGTGCACTGAAAGCCATGTCTCGCCTCAAAAGAAATGGTTTTGGCACTCGCATCCTACGATCCGTGGCTCTTGGATATGTCCTCTGACGCAATGACACCTGTCATCCTATAACATTATAAATTCACTGTCGAATTTCCAGGACGTCGCATTTTCATAGATGGTTCCAATTCGCATTTTCATAGATGGCTCCAATTCTGGGTTGAGATCCGATGCCGGGGTTTTCTGCGAATGCGAAAACTTCCGAGATATACGCAATTTTGATGGCCATGCACTATGTTGTGAAGCATAGGTGGAAGGGTAAAAACGTCTGCATTTGCAATCGCAGCCAAGCCGCACTCAAAATTGTGTCCACCCCTTTAACCAGCTCCAAGTTAGTGTATAAACTTAAAGCCTTCTCTAATAAAGTCGGTAGACTGAACCCTGTAGGGCTTGTTTGGGTCTAGGGTCATTCTGGGATCCCAGGAATTGAGATCTCTGATAGTAAATTTTACGGGCCAATACACTTTTGCCAAGCGTCTTTGCATGCTTGGCTTTAGTTGGACGGCAACCTGTGCTGCATATTGCGAAGAGAATGACACACCAGAACATTTTCTCTGTGACTATCCCGGATTTGACCGTGCACGGTGGCGCACCTTTAAGGCCGACGTGGTGTATGCCGAATCTCTTAGCTCTTCACCACTGAAATAAAGGTAGGTGCCTGTCTGGCAGAACAATGGACCAGTGTTTGCGTCTGAGTGCTCCAACAGATAGCAGAGGCTTCGGCTCATGACCTGGCCGAGCAGCACTTAATTTCTTATGATTAAGCCAAAAATCGGGGCGCTTCTCGGATTGCCCCAAAGGATGATGACTTTTTTAAAGGTTGTAGAAAGCAATGGGCTGCTCTTTGAATAAAATAAATTATAAGAAGCGAAGTCAATTCGCTTCATCCTTGGTCACACCAAATAAGTGGTTGTTCCAACTAAGATTGCCACTGACACATATACCCAGGATGGAGAGCTTTTCAGTTTCTAAAATGCAAGTATCATTCATGAACAATGCTGGAGGTCGGTGGTACGCCTGGACGACAGAAGACAACAAAAAGCAAAAAATTCACTCTATGCCCTTTTCCCCATACAATGGCGCTGTCGACGTCGGAATTTATTGAGCCTAAAATACAAGGGCGCGCCGTGGCGCAATGGTTGGTGTGTTGGACTCTGAGGCACGATGAACGAGTTCGAACATCGATAACAGCCAACGCTATGGAATCTTTATTTCGCGACGTCCCTCCTTGGCGGAGTACTGGCAAAACAGCCTGTAGTATACTTCTCATGAAAAAGTTCCTCCCTTTCACCTGTGTAGAAAATAAATCACACACAACATTGGTTACTGAAAGAAGCCTGGCTGTGGTCCTTCATGGGCTGTAACGCCACCAAAGAAGAACATACACGGCCGCTCAAAAGATTGGGAAAGATGAAGAAGCCTACGTAGTGATTTTTCTAACGGAAATGACATCTGCCCCAGCTGATTTGTGTATGTCGACATCCTTTAGAAACGGGCTGCAAGGAGTTAGCCTTGTCTAAGTGAGTCACACCCTGATGTGGTGTGGGGGCTTCTCATTAAGGATAATCAACCCCGTCACTATCCTACATCAACCCCATATCCTTTCCCATTTCCGCGGTTCCTACTCCACTCCCATCTCATCTACTCCCCAACCCCTGGGCTGGGTATAAGGTGTTCAAACTGTGCCGGGTTGTTGACCAGGCTGGGGACCAAGACCAAAAGCAGCCCCGTCGCGAACGGTGTATCCGGAAACCAGCGCCATCCGGATTAACTAGCTTTACCTGCGTATTGCAGATCTCTACGCAGGTGGACCTTTATTTCTCCGCAATTCGTGGGAAACAGAGGCCGGAACTCTTAGAAAACTGGAAGGAGCTGAACGCCCCTCAAAATAACTCGCTGCTAAGACTCCAAAGACAGGAGACTCAAATAGCCTATCCCCCAAACATCCCTCTAGGGATGGAAACAATAGATGGAAAAAGGTAGACCCGTTAACCAGGGTCTATAGAGACCCTAACGTAGTTCTGAGAATAATAAACAGATAGAGACCCCAGATCTGAAGACGCAAAAGAGTCGGTCGTCTGGGCCACACAGATGTTGGCTCATGAGAAGAACCAACTAGCCAAGAGACCTAGATCGTCATCCGAGGAACCGAAAAGGGTGGCAAAGAGGTTGCGAGGAAGTGCCTGGTGGCTGCTATTATTGATGCTGGTGACCCCGATGGCAAACTACCGACTGAAAAGTGGACGAGGGTTGAGCAAGCGCTAGCGGTGAACTTCCTAAGATAGTAAGGAAGTACCTCGGACCACTACCCACCTTTGACGACGCCGGATGGTATCAAGGGAGGGTTAAGCTTCCTAAATGTGTCGACCAAAGATCTTTCGATCTGCTGAAGCTAACAGTGGAATAAGCATGGGAGGTGTGGGAAGGAGCTAGGCTCAAAGTCGTACCTAAGGATCAAATTCCTAGACGATCGCGAGCAAGATGTTGGCTCCCTCTGAAACCTGACGACCCCCTTGAGATCATAAAGACGATTGGGTATTGTAACCCTAATCTTCCAACAAAAGACTGGTAAGTCGTGAAGCTGGAAGAACCCAAAAAATCGTCGAGACAGGCAATCATTGTCCTGAACCGTGAACCTTTGGATATTCCTTTTAAAGGATGAAGAAATGTCACCATCCGGCACCGAAAGCCATACTAACCCAAACTAGTCAAGCAGCGCTAAAAGACTTGAGCTCGTATAGCACGAACTCAAACTCCATTAAGGAATGTCATGATGCCCAACAGGGCTAGCCAAAAGAAAAAAGGTCAAACTCTGATGGGTACCAGGGCACAAAGGCATTAAGGGCAATGAAACCGCCGAGCAGCTCGCTTGGAGAAGTTCTAATGAAAGGTACATAGGTGCGGAAGCTTTCTACGGCATTACCAAGACTGAGGAATTAGACATTAAGGAATGTCATGATGCTCTACACGACCCAGCCAAAAGAAATAAGGTCAAACTCTGGTGGGTACCAGGGCACAAAGGCATTAAGGGCAATGAAGCCGCCGAGCAGCTCGCTTGGAGAAGTTCTAATGAAAGGTACATTGGTGCGGAAGCTTTCTACGGCATTACCAAGACTCAAGATTAACTTTTTCTTAGACAAGTGGGAAAAATCGCAAAACCTCTCCTTTGGGAACAGAATTAAAGGACTCCGCCAATCATAAAGATTTAGACAGCCCCTGAACAAAGACTTTTTTAGTATGCTTAAACTTAATTGAGTAGATATTAGAAGACTGGTCAGCTACCTTACGGAACACTGTGGTTCGAGATATAATATTAATAAAATTAGTCGCTCTTCTGAAACTGAGTGTCGACTCCGTCTTGAGGAGAAGAAAACTGTAGAGCACATACATACTATGTGAGTGCGCTGCCCTTTGCTCTTTGCCCATCTAATGAAGACAGCCAGGTATAAGGTTAAGTTCGAAACTTTAAAACGAGCAGCACCCAGAACATGGGAGGTATCGTAAACGCTTATGACATGAGTCATCCTAGTCCCACAATTATTGAAGTCAAATCGTTTCTTACCATTTACTTGAACTTACCTCACAACGTGCTTATGGCGTTCAACCCAATACTTGATAGCACTGCGTACCATCATCTCTTGCTTCTTGGTCAATCCATTGGGGTTGCTCACTCCATTAGTGCCACCATTGAACGTCTGTAGAGTTGACGGAGCTCGGAATTGCGCACCCCAATCGGCCTTAGTACTGTAAACGCCTGACAGGTCCAACGTCTCAATAGGTTCCTTCTCTGTAAGAATGAACTTTTATTAACCCATAATCTCGTTATAGGGTTTCATGGAATGACCTTCATTCTCCACAAGCTCTGATTTTGAGTTAGCCGATAGGGATCGGAACAAAGCAGCCGAATTTGGACGATATGTATCCAGCGAGGCTGAGAGCTCCATGAGAGGTTTCATAATTCCTTTTAAGTGCTGAAGCTGCTCACAGGCAAAGATAAGCCAAGAGCAGAAGAGGACATCGCAGAGATTCGCGTGAATCATTGAGAACAATAAATAGTAGACTTGATAGACAAAGGATATCAAGTAGAACATTCCGCCGCTAGCATCCCACGGGTAAAACGACTTGATTGGTAATCGAGGTATCTCGACGGTTATGGTTTCATTCGTCTCCGGATCCTTGGCGAACTTGACACTATCCCCAAAGAATGTGATGGTTGTCCAAGCTGAAAGAAGTATAAATGCATTGTCTGGTTGACTTCAAAGTGAAACTCACAAAGTGCCGAGGTGACAGTAGCAAGTGTCACAAGGATGAAGAGTCTTCGCATTTTTGCTAGAGCGATGGAATGATAGCGCGCATCAGATTCGGCGAACAGCGGGTGCGAGTTGACCTGGTTCCAGATGTTTAGCGTTCTAAAAAGGATTATGAAGTGTGAAATAAGGTCATTTGGAGTGCCTGTGATATCTTACCTGTAAAATTGCTTTTGATTGACGGCAAAGTACACGAACTTCGTGATGCTATGAGCGAAGAAGAGCGTAGTGATAGTATTGCCCGATAGTTCGTTGACCTCCTCCGCATTGAGGGCCAAATTGACGAGAATCAATATGAATTGTATGAGAATCAATACCAAATGAGCGGAGGAGTAAACCTTCTTGAGGAAACCCGATCCACCCGAGAAGCTGTGTATGAAGAGACCGGACATCTTCATCAACCGAATATTTGGCATCAAGTCAGCCACAAGGCCGACATACTTGGATTGACCCGCCGGCTGCATCTGCAAAAGCAAAACAATAAGCGAAATGGATAACTTGTTGCATCCAGGTTTGAACTGCGCAGATAATCTGTGAGTCATAAATATGTAAGTACGGATCTCGTGTACTCCCAGTCACACTCATGCTGTTTTTCCCTCCTCGTTTCACACGAAGCGGCAGGGAACAAACTCAATTACTCTAATTGGGCTTATGAACAATAATTCGCGACTCGTGGAGGCACGGAACCACTTTCGTGCCATCAATTAATCGTGTGTGGATGAAGTGGAAAGGCCTTTGGTTAACTAGTGCGTGATGCTGTTGCTGTAGCAACACGGCTGTAGCAATAGGAGTTACTGCAGACGCATTACACATTTCATTTGCGCTTCAATGGTAGCATTATGTGTACGAGTAATACACGCATTTCGGTTCAACATTGTTTAGCGCAAAGAGGGCATGGGCTCGGACATACAGGGTAAAGTTGTTGATTGCTCTCAACCTGGCGAGATGCCAGCAACGATCCCTGTTTAAATGCCCGGGTCAAGTTGACATACGGCCTCCTCGCGGCGCCCTCTGGATAGCCTCTTCAACAACCGTTGGGAGGTGAACAAACGTATGCAGCGAAAAAAAACCCCGACCAGAATGGCGGTTGTGCGGCGGGCTAACAATCCGCCCACGTAAAAAAAACATAAAGTTATGAATGAGCAAGATGCCTCGGATACACGGACGGATACTCGACGACGACAACGCACGAAAAAGGAACACGATTTGCGAGTATGCTCCTGGAATGTCAGAACCCTGTACACTCCCGGAGCTGCTCATAAACTAGAAGGAATCCTCACGCAGTACAAGGCGGATATTACTGCGGTCCAGGAAATACGCTGGATAGGAAACGGTATGATTAGGAAGAAAAATTGCGACATTTATTACAGCTGTCACAAAAGGTTGCACTTACTGGGATGCGGATTTGTCGTGGGAAAGCGGTTAAGGTCGAAGGTCATCGACTTTAAACCTATAAGTGATCGCCTGGCTGTGATCCGCATCAGAGGCAGATTTTATAACATCAGCCTTATATGTGCACACGCCCCTACCGAAGAGGCTGAAGACCCTATCAAGGAGGACTTCTATGACCTCCTGGACAACGCCTACGGAGCTTGTCCGGAGTACGATGTAAAAATCGTGCTCGGGGACTTCAACGCCAAAATCGGAAAGGAAAACACCCTTGGCGGAGTGATCGGAAAGCACAGCCTCCACGATACAACAACAGATAACGGCTTCCGACTCGCTGACTTTGCGACAGCTCGTAATGCGGTGATAAGTAGCACAAGATTTCCTCGCAAGCGAATCCACACAGCAACCTGGCGATCTCCGGACGGTCGAACCGCCAACCAAATCGACCATGTGCTCATTGACGCAAGGCACGCGTCAAACATCCTGGATGTGCGAACATTCAGAGGGGCAAATGTCGACTCTGACCACTTCCTCGTAGCAGCAAGATTCAGAGCTCGACTGTCCAATGTCAGGAAGCTGCACCAGCCCATCAGGAGGAGGTTCGACATTGGGCGCCTGAGCACACCGGAGGTTGCCAGAGTCTACAGGGAGCAGCTGAGCGAAAGACTCTACGGTATGCCTACGTCGAACACAAATGCTAATAATATGTGGCTGCATTGCCACTCAGCCATTCAGGAAGTAGCCGAAACCACCTTAGGATACCTACCACCCCCGACAAGAAACCCGTGGTATGATGGCGAGTGTGAGCAGAAAAAGGCAGCAACCGACGAGGCGTACCAAAAGGCGCTGCAGAGGAAAACCAGGGCAGCGCGAGAAGAGTACCGAGCCAGAAGAAGGGAGGAGAAGAAACTACTGCGACAAAAGAAAAGAATCTTCGCAGCCTCCCAGC
This sequence comes from Eumerus sabulonum, assembly GCA_951905685.1. Lineage (NCBI taxonomy): Eukaryota > Metazoa > Arthropoda > Insecta > Diptera > Syrphidae > Eumerus > Eumerus sabulonum. The sequence goes on from OX645060.1 coordinate 19,204,669, forward strand.
TCAAGGATATCGAGGAGTCTAGGGATAAACATAAAATACGAGCCTTTTACAAGAAAGCCAAAGGCCTTGCAGGAGGCTTCAAAAAGGGCACCCTGGCTCTTCGAAACTGCGAGGGTAATCTTGTCACCGACCCGCAGGGAATAGTGGATGTATTTAAGCAGCACTTCCAGCAGCTGCTTAACGAGCATGACCAAGAGAGAGTGGTAGGGACCGAGGAAATCCCAACTCCAGCCGCTGAAGTAGTCCTCCCACCCAGCATAGAAGAAGTCGGCACAGCTATTCAGAAGCTGAAGAACAACAAGGCCGCAGGCTCAGATGGCTTGCCATCAGAGCTCTTCAAGGCTGGCGGCGATGTTCTGGTAGGGAGCATGCACCAGATCATCTGCAGAATTTGGGAAGATGAGAGCATGCCCGACGACTGGAATACCAGCTCTATATGCCCCATCCTCAAAAAAGGCGATCCTACCTCTTGCAAGAACTATAGAGGCATATCCCTGCTCAATGTCGCATACAAGATCCTGTCCAGCGTATTGTGTGAACGTCTAAAACCATTTTGCACCGCACTAATCGGCAGCTACCAGTGCGGCTTCCGGCCCGGCAAATCAACTATAGACCAAATTTTCACACTTCGACAGATCCTGGAAAAGACCAACGAGTTTCAAATCGATACACACCATCTTTTCATCGATTTCAAAGCCGCATACGACAGCATTCATCGTGAAGCACTGTTTGGGGCGATGGCCGAATTCGGGATCCCGGTAAAACTGATCCAGTTGTGTCGCGCCACGCTAAAAAACACGCGATGCACCGTGCAACTCGGTTCTAGGACCTCGGAACCATTCGAAACATGCACCGGATTTCGGCAAGGAGATGCGCTGTCATGTGACTTCTTCAACCTGGTGCTGGAGCAGATAGTGCGACGGGCAGGCGTCAACAGGGAAGGCACTATCTTTTACAAGTCCATCCAGCTGCTAGGATACGCGGATGATATCGACATCATCGCGTGTTCTCGCCGTGGCATTGTGGAAGCATTCACGGCGATTGAAGAACAGGCGAAACGAATTGGTCTTAAGATCAATGAGGACAAAACGAAATACATGCTGTCAAGCAAAAACCAATCCGTCGCTCACCACCTGGGACAAAACATAACAATTGACAGCTACAATTTCGAGGTAGTTAAGGAGTTTGTCTACCTCGGGGCAAACGTAAACTCCACAAATGACACCACAGTGGAGATCCGGCGTAGAATCGCCCTTGGCAACCGCTGCTACTTCGGCTTGTCCAAACAACTGGGGTCAAAACTCCTCACTCGAAAGACCAAAGTCATGCTTTACAAAACGCTCATTCTGCCAGTCTTGCTGTACGGAGCCGAAAGCTGGACGATAAGCAGGACAGCGGAGCTGATTTTGGGTTCTTTCGAAAGAAAAATTCTGCGCCGGATATTTGGTCCTGTCTGTGAGGAAGGTGAATGGAGAAGAAGACACAACCGCGAACTCTACGAGCTGTACCAAGATGTGGATGTAGTCCGGAAGGCAAGGACCCGTCGACTGCACTGGCTCGGCCACATCGAGCGCATGGACATCAACGCTCCAGCTAAGAGGGTCTTCGACTCCGAGCCTCCTGGTTCGAGAAGAAGAGGAAGACCGAACCTCCGGTATAAAGACCAAGTAATCGCGGATGTAAGACATCTTGGTCTTGACAACTGGAAGCAGCGTGCCCGGGACCGTCAAGGATGGAAGGCAGCTATAGCTCAGGCTCAGATCCTCCATGGATCGCAGGCCTGATAAGTAAGTAAGTAATTGTTTAGCGCAATAATACTGTTTAACGTGTTGCATCGAAATTCGATAAAAAAAACCGTTGAACTAACGATAAGTCATTTTGTATTACATATGTAGAAGAGCCATAACAAATGGCTCTTGTCCGTAAGTCCACGCGATGGCTTCAGGGCTCCTAGATTCTCAATCGAGCAGTCCCTTTAAAGACATTGTTACCCGTAGCAAACGAGACTGGGAGAGGGTAAAAACGGATAAAGTTCCGAATAGTACTCATCTCGGATTTTTTTCCAAATTTCTTGTACGTATAGTCTAATATGTCTCAAGTAAAAATCCAAAGCGGTTTTTGGCGCAAATTGCTAGAAAGGACTAAAAGGATGTGCTAAATTTGAATATCCTTCAGAAAATAAACTCAAATATCTTTAAAAGTAAAACAGGTACATCTATAAATGATACCGCATATTAAAGTAACAGTTAAGTACTATTAACTGATATAAAAAGCATTGTAATCCATTTACAAATGTTAAAGATATAAGCAATTTTTGAAAAATGTGCCCATATTTTTAAGGAAAATTATTAAAAAAAAAAAAAAAGTAGTATGAAGGTATCTGATTGAAACTTAACCATGACTAAATCTGTGAGTCACTGTCCAGTGGTTCGAATTTGAGCCTCAGGATCCATCGATGTAACCGTACGCACATCACACCATCGGAGCTAAAGTCCATCGCTGAACAGTCGACGATCTGCAAACCACACCACCCAACCAGATGTTCATCACGCCATATCCCACACAGCGGGCGATTATGGGTTCACCATCCACTCTGAGCGAACACCCACATACACGCACTCACGCACTTACGCATTCACGCACTCACGTACATATTGGTCTAAATCGCTGATCCACAGCCAGTGGAATGAATGTAATCGGTGGATCGTAAGGGCTGAGTGAAATTCGACGGTTGATAAATAGAACACTTGTACGATAGACACTGAAGTATCCGGTCATTGATCTATTCAGCCAAATAAATTGTACATATTATCTTGATTCGAGTTATAGTTGTTTCCTTATTCCTTTTTGTGTTGCTCAATTCGTTCGTTCTCAATCAGTATTGTTTTCTTACAGAATTATAAAACTAAATTCGAAGACCTTTTTAACGATACCAAACATGTTATATTTGTCGCAAAATAATACCTTATACGAACAGTTTATTTCTTTAGAAGTGACATTCATCAAAATATAGCTTAGAAGATTAAGGCTAAAATGAGTGAAAAATGCTCCTCTCCCTGCCATGAATGCATATGTTCGTAACCGTTTTTATAAGTAAATCGCAGTGAAATAGGTATGGGGGGGCATGCTGCAGATTTAGCCGTGAATAACAACTAAAAATAACATTTTTATATCAGAATTCAAAATAACATTTATTTCACATTTTATTATTTATACACAGTTTATCCACATAAATTTACATACTTACATAATATAATAATTTATAATATATATAAATATAATATTTAATTTACTTCAATTTCACTGGACAAATCATTGACCGGGGTAATAGCGCTTAATGTCTTTCAGCAACTGGTTAAAAGGATCTTGGTTTAACTTTTTTACGCGACGACGCCACAGAAATTCACACAAATGTTTCTCCATACTGTCGACGTGGACACCGCCACGGGACAATTGACGACGCATCCACCGCCACGACGACTCAATATTTTGAGTATGAGCCCCTGTTTCGGAATATACAAATTCTTTTGAATGATTCACGGTAAAATGGTGAAATCCTGAAGATTCCAAATCCATGTATCCCTTCCAACAGTCTGTATGGATAGTAGTTCCTGGCTTTATATGTTTTTGGATTAAACCGATTAAAGTTTTTTTGTCCCTTTTATTTTCGGGACAAATTTCTAGACGGTATTGAGAAGGATCTCCACGAAGAATAATGCCTTAGATCCAGGAACCCTCAACAACACGATCCCTGTGGTACTTACGACGACCAATTTTTCATTCGTCAATTTCCACAATTTCACCCACACCTCCTATTTGACCCTCTTTTTCGAATTGTTCGTCTAATGCCAACATACAGACTTTTCGACAAAACGAATACCGATCCGAAACCGTCTCACGGGAAACTTACTTTTCATCAATAAACAATATGTAATGAGCATGCAAACTTCAGGTGAAGTATGACATCTCTCAAACCACGTGTTTTTTACAACTGTTTCACAATCATAATATTTGCCTGTCTTACGACACTCAAACAATCCGCAGGTTAATTTTAGTTTATTTAATACCATATATTTTTTATGCTTATGACAATACTTTATCGCTGGTATTAGCTCAAGATCTCTTAACCACTGCAAGGTATTTGAACGAGTATTTAAAATATTTGCTAATTTAAATAAATTGTACGTTGAATCCATTGCAAAATACTAAGTATGAACAATTTAAATAAAAGCGGATCGCGGACAATTGAGGTCTACCTTTCTGGAGAGGTTCTACTCAACAAGAGATAGAAAGCTCTTCCATCATCAGTTATCTTTACATAAGTCCGTTATTGATAGCACGGGTAAAACATTTGTTTATACAAATGTTACTCCCAGAGCCATACACCAGAACCGAACCCTCATGATATGTCAATGTCTTGGGACATTGGACATACCACAACCAGGTTCGGATCATGGAATACCGACATTGCTTTGTCTTATGCATATGTTTTTATGACCATATATGGAGTTGTTTTAGGTATAAGATTATACTTGAAAATTCCGTTAGGCTAAGCACGCCAGTTTGAATGACACGACAAAAAATAAAAAACCAGATGAGTCAATAAAGTGCAACCAAAAAAGAAAGTTGTCTTTTGTGCTCCCATTACATTATACTCGGGGGCTCGCCCAAGCTTGATGAATGTCACTTCTAAAGAAATAAACTGTTCGTATAAGTTATTATTTTGCGACAACTATAACATGTTTGGTATCGTTAAAAAGGTCTTCGAATTTAGTTTTATAATTCTGTAAGAAAAGGATACCTTCATACTACTTTTTTTTTTGACGTGACAACGTCTATTAAATCGGTTAGCGCTGAAATATGGGATGCCGAAACGCAAAAAACGCAGAAAAATGTAGACTAACCGTGTGAGTACGCGTGGCCTAGCGAGAATGTAGTAGTGAGCTCGCGCGAGAATTATCAACATGTCAGATAAAAAAAATTCGGCGTCGTTTAGTGGAATTAAATCAAATAAAATCACATCATAGACCTATTGTTGATAGAATATTAGAAATAAAGAACACTTAAACGTTTGAGTATAAAATTGTCTTATTCAATTAAATACATGTATAATACTGTATTATGAAAATAAAACATTGAAATCAATAAAAAAATTATATGTAATTGTTGAATATATGTATACTATTTATACCTCATTCATAAGATCGTATAATAGACGTTGTCACGAAATAATGGATTTGGCTTATAACAGCCAATCTAATAACAGACCGAAAGGTCGGGTGCGCGAAGCTCTTTTTTTTAATAATTTTCCTTAAAAATATGGGCACATTTTTCAAAAATTGCTTATATCTTTAACATTTGCAAATGGATTACAATGCTTTTTATATCAGTTAATAGTACTTAACTGTTACTTTAATATGCGGTATCATTTATAGATGTACCTGTTATACTTTTAAAGATATTTGAGTTTATTTTCTGCAGGATATTCAAATTTAGCACATCCTTTTAGTCCTTTCTAGCAATTTGCGCCAAAAACCGCTTTGGATTTTTACTTGTGACATATTAGACTATACGTACAAGAAATTTGAAGAAGATCGGAGGTGAGTACTATTCGGAACTGCACCCGTAAAAACTCTTGTCATTGCTCGTCCTCCCTCGAACGGACAGTGGTTCCCCCATAGGCCAAAACTCGAGTTCAGTGAATCCGTTATAACTGGGATATTATGACCTATTTAGATCGGTAAATACCCAAATTACTGTGAAACATAAATATAACGTACATTTTCGCATCATCTCATACTCTTTTGTTGACTGTAAGTGAACGAATCGAAGGAATGCAGTTAGCGTTATCAGTCAATGACCGCGTGAGCTACATCTTGGTTGATATTTTCTGCAATATTTTAATTTTTTTTAATTTTGCCAACAAAATGGAAATCCAAGAACATGGTATGAATTTAAATATTTATTGCATTTTAAACAAAGTTGTGTAGTATTTTGTTTGATAATGTGCTTGTTACAAAAAGCATATTTAAAAGTATCAGAATTCGTTAAGAGTCGTTTTCACATAAGCTTTTAACTACTTTCCAAACGTTTCCCACCGAATTCATGTACTACGAAATTTTCGCAAAATCTCTCTTAGTCAGAATACTTAATCAAATTCACCGTCTGTCGCCGTCTGTTCGCGTCATAAAGCGTTAACTACGGCGTGAGTACGCTTTTTCGTAGTTCGTGTGTACTTCCTACCTGCAAAGGTTTTTTCCGTTTTTACTGATAGTAATAATTTTCCAGGTTCTTTATATGAATTATCTTTCTCACGGATGTATGTCTTTGAGATTTGGCCGTCTGGAAAGGATCGGATACGGAAAGGTGTAGTCATGTGATACAAGAGTTCCGTGAATGACGCTGAATATATAGACACCAGCAATTTAGAATGTCGCAGTCGATGCTGAGGATTTGGAAAGACCACTTCTGCAGACTGTATAACGGCGATGATAGACAAGATACCGCTGTCAGGCAGAACGAGCCATTCGCAATGGACCACGAAGTAACAGAATTCAGTCCACCCGACCTAGACGAAGTCAAAATAGCTATATCAAGACTTAAGTCTAATAAAGCCGCTGGCGCAGACGGCCTGTCTGCTGAGCTTTTTAAGGCTGCTGGAGATGAGCTGGTAAGGTGCATGCACCATCTCATCTGCAAGGTATGGTCGGAGGAAAGCATGCCCGACGAATGGAATCTCAGCATCGTTTGCCCGGTCCATAAGAAAGGAGACCCCTATAACTGCGCCAACTATAGGGGAATAAGTCTCCTTAACATCGCATATAAGATCTTCTCTGCCGTATTGTGTGAACGCCTGAAACCGTTTGTGGATAACCTGATCGGCTCTTATCAGTGTGGTTTCAGGCCAGGTAAATCCACAATAGACCAAATATTTACGCTACGGCAGATCTTGGAGAAGACCCAGGAATACCAAATCGACACTCACCACCTCTTCGTCGATTTCAAGGCCGCGTATGACAGCGTATATAGAGACGAGCTGTACAAAACCGTGTCTAGTTTTAACATCCCTGTCAAACTCGTCCGACTGTGCAGGATGACAATGGAGAATTCTCGTTGCTCCATTAAGGTCGGTAATGAGCAAACCGAGACCTTTGATGTTAAAAAAGCATTTAGGCAGGGCGACGCGCTGTCGTGCAACTTTTTCAACATCGTGCTTGAAAAGATCGTGCAAGAGTCACTGGCCAACACAAGAGGTACGATTTATTTCAAGTCTACGCAATTGCTTGCGTACGCCGACGATATTGACGTAATTGGACGAAAACAGCAAGACGTCAATGAGGCTTTCGTGAGCATTGAGGTAAAAGCGGCTAAGATGGGTCTCAAGATTAATGAGGGTAAAACCAAATATCTGCTTTCATCTAAAAGAGACGGACAACATCGACGTATTGGCCAGAACGTCACCATGGGCGGATATAACATTGAAGTGGTCAAGGAATTCGTCTACCTTGGCTCACTGATAACCAGCGACAATAACACCAGCGCTGAGATAAAACGCAGAATCACTCTTGCCAACCGCTGTTTCTTTGGGCTCAAGAGGCAATTGAGAAGTAGAGCCCTCTCTCGGAAAACCAAGGTGACACTGTGTAAGACCCTGATCATCCCAGTCCTCCTTTACGGCGCAGAGGCTTGGACCTTAACAAAAGTGAATGAAGATGCCCTTGGTCGTTTCGAGAGGAAAATTCTGCGCACTATCTACGGTCCCGTTTGTTCAAACGGTGAATGGAGGAGAAGATATAACGAAGAACTGTACGGGTTGTACAGCGACATCGGCCTGGAACGACGTCTACGGATACAGCGTCTAAGGTGGCTAGGCCATGTAGAGCGCATGGAAGATACAGCTCCGACCCGAAAAGTCTTCGAATCCACTCCGGAAGGAAGGCGCAGACCTCTTCGTTTTCAATTTCTGAAAGAAACCTCTGCCGTATCTTTGCAAGAGGAGGCATATTATAAACAAAAGATTACCAACTTGGTGCCTACGGTTAGTAAATTAAATGATACAGAATTACATATTAAACATTCATTGCAGCTAACTATGGTAGATGGCAGAGTCTGCAGTTCTTTAAGTGAAACCTCTTCGAGTAGATGTTATTTATGTAATGCCACTCCAACGGAGATGAATAAAATTGATATTTGCTTAGCTAAAGAAATAATTTCTGAAGATAGGTTTGAGTTTGGGTTATCACCTTTACATTCATGGATTCGCTTCTTTGAATATTTTATTCATCTTTCGTACAGGCTAGATATTAAAAAGTGGCAAATAAGATGAAGTGAAGAAAAAGGTTTACTCAAACATAAGAAAGAGTATGTGCAAAGTGAATTTAGGGGTAAGTTAGGTTTATATGTTGATAAGCCTAGAAGCGGGCGAAGCGGAACATCAAACGACGGAAATACTGCAAGGAAATTTTTTAGGCATTCTGATGTGTCTGCGGGAATCACAGGTCTTAGAAAGGATTTAATTGAACGATGCTGTACAATATTACAATGTTTATCATAGGGATATGAAATTGACAAAAACAAGTTTAAGGAATATGCTTTGGAGACCGCACGCCTTCTTGTGCAAGAGTATCCATGGTACAATATGCTTGCGTCTATCCACAAAGTTCTCATTCACGGCGCGAGTGTCATAGAGAATGCATTACTTCCTATTGGAGAACTTTCTGAAGAGGCAGCCGAGTCAAACAATAAGAATATAAAAGCATTTAGACGCGACTGTACAAGGAAAATGACGCGTGAAGTTACAAATTTAGATTTGATGCATAGACTTGTATTGAACTCAGACCCCTTAATAACAGGACTGCGCAAGCTTCCTTGTAAAAAAAATGGCATGTTATATCTATTATGTGGTTATATTAATTTGATTAATAGTGAAATCAGTCCAAAGAAATGTACTCTATTTTTTTTTTTTTTTTTCCTATAATATAACGTAACCTAGGAGTGTTCAAAAACGTAGAGTTTATTAGTGTTACATTTATCTTTTTTATTAGTAAATATGTTCAAATAAAATACATCAGCAAAAAAGGGTTTGAGATATTTTTATTGAAGGGGCTGCGCGGCGCACTGAATAAAATTCATAGCCGCTTTAGTTCCCATAGAGGATCAGTAAGTAAAAGCGTTACAATTCTCAACATATTGATGAGATCGCAAACATGGTAGATGTATCTAAAAGCTCTCAAGGCAGTTAGTTCGAATTTACCAATCACTCTCCGAAAAATTGTACCGTTACTTCGTAATTTAGATAGGAAGATATCAAAAATACTCTCCATCCTCCACATTTTAAGCGTCTTTCGAAAACGTGACCTCATGTATTAAAATGAATTGTAGATTTGGAATCAGCGACCCCAAATTACTTTAAAAAAAGACTCACATTAGTAGCTTTTCAATGAACAAGTAGTTATGACCGCCTTTGTTCGAGAGCTGAACCACTGTGAATGGCGTCGTATGTTTGCGCCTCACCTAGTTCGGATAGCGTTCTTAGGGTTCCCCTCTAAATATAATCTTAAAGTCTCAATTGCATATCAGAGAAAATCATTAATATTGTTGCGAAATGAATCGTTTCAAATAGGATTGGATCACTGGATTGCGAGAAACTACAACAGAGCATTCCAAACTTTGACAGCGAAATTCGAACATAATGTTGCGGAGATGCAAGCGGACCGTTAAGTTCGAAAACTCTCTGGAAGCGGGAATTGGAATGATGTCAACTTCCAATGGAATTGTCAGAGCGTTCTAGAGATTTCCTATGGGGAACTTCCAACGGCGAACGTTCGAGATGGTGGACCGAGAGCTATATAAGCGCGAACACTCGACCTTGACATTCATTCAGTTTGTGGTATAAAACAGCGTGTGACAAGTCGGTGTGATCAACCAAGGTGAAAAGAAAAGCTTTCAATAAAGGTTTGTGTATTGTGTAATAAAGTTTAAAGTGGATTGTATTGGAGAATAAATAAAAGTGGTGAAGCTACACAGATAATTGATCTGTAGTGAAAGAAATAAAAGTGTGTGTGTGTTTTAATTGGGAAAACGTAGAAAATTGTAGTTTATCGCAATCCAGTGGTGCGAACCCTATTTGGTGTGGGGATTGAATAAATTCGTAACAATAACAATATTGTTGCGGACACGAACCGACGTTCATGTTCGAAATTCCTTGTCAAAGTTTGGAATACTCTGTTGCAGCTAAAAACGAAATGATGGTAACCTTCAGCGGAATACTGCTGAATGTAAACGCCAGAGCATTCTAGAGACTTCTGAGGGGGAACGTCTGACGGCGAACATTCGAGAAAGTAGACCAAGGGCTTTAGTTAGTTAGTGACTGTGTGAAATGTGAAAGTGTGTGTGTCTGTTTGTCCGTCTTTCACGGCAAAACGGAGCGACGAATTGACCTGATTTTTTAAGTGGAGATAACTGAAGGGATGGAGAGTGGCTACAGCAGACCCACAAGGACATGACATACAATGAACACATTTATAAGAAAGCCCTTGGAAAAATTGAAGACAAAGTAATGGCAATGGTGGGTAAACGGTTGAGTGAATTTGGAATGATTAGCCCTCGGCGAATGAACGAAAATGAACTATCTAATGAGATTGTAAGAGAAACAAACTATGACATACCAGCTTTGCAGCAGCAAGTAGCTGAATTGGTACCCCAATTACTACCAGAACAAAAACAAGTATTTGACCAAGTGTTGAAGCAAATAGAATATGGGAATGGCGCACTACTCTTTGTTGATGTCCCAGGAGGAACAGGACAAACATTTTTGCTAAATTTGTTGTTGGCGCAAGTAAGAAAAGAGAGCAACATTGCTGTGGTCGTAGCTTCCTCCGTTACAGCCGCCACGTTGCTGAGCGGGGTCGTACTGCGCATTCTGTTTTAAAATTACCACTAAATCTCGCCCAGGAAGATTCACCTGTCTGTAATTTTAGTAAAAATAGCGCACGGGGTGCTATGCTATGTCAGTGGAAGCTCTTAGTGTGGGATGAAAGTACTATGGCGCACAAAAAAGCGGTAGAAGCACTAAATCGAACGCTCCAGGATTTGTGCAACAATACCGATGCTATGGGAGGGATGGTGGTTTTATTGGCTGGTGATTTCCGCCAAACATTACCAGTCATTCAGAAGGGGACAGCTGCAGACGAAATTAAAGCATGTCTCAAGTCGTCCACTCTATGGGCCACCGTAAGAAAGTTCAGTTTGACTACAAGTATGAGAGTGCATCTATATGATGACACAAATGCTGGCAACCATGCCGAAACACTATCGAGAATAGGAGATGGTCGGTTAGAAACTGATGCCGAGGGCTGTGTGACAGTGACGGGAGATTTTTGTCACTTCAACGATCTCCGAGACAGAACGTATGCCCAATGTCCCAGCTATGACATCAAAATTGTACTAGGAGACTTCAATGCTAAGCTGGGTAAGGAAAGCATATTTGAACGAGTCATCGGCAAACATAGCCTACACAGGCTGATTGATCTTGCTACGGGTCGAAATCTCCTTCTAGCCAGTACGCGCTTCCCGCACCTCGATATACACAAAGGCACCTGGCGGAATTTTGATCAATCGACTACCAACCAGATTGATCACATCGCGATCGACGTCAGACACTCCTCCACTATTCTTGATGTTCGAACTTTCCGAGGGGCTAACATCGACTCGGACCATTATCTTGTAGTAGCCAAGATGCGCTTACGGATAGCACGAACGCAACGGAGTAGAGTAAGAATACAAATTTATGACGTCGGAAAGCTACTATCGCCAGAAACCGCTCGTGATTTTACCGATCGCGTCTCCCTTAAGCTCTCGAATACACCTGAATCATCCACACTATCAATAGAACAGCAGTGGAGCCTTTGCAAACAACCCCTGAAAAGCTCTGCATCCGAAGTTTTGGATTTCAAGGCTCCACCACGAAGAAACACCTGGTTCGATGACGAGTGCAGGAGGATTCATACAGCGAAGCAGGATGCATATAAGGCCTCGCTGCATAAAAGAACAAGAGCAGCTCGTGAGCTCTACGAGTTAAAAAGAAGGGAGGAGCATAAGCTTCTTAAAAGAAAGAAGAAAGAGCACGAGAAGCGCGCGATTGAGGATTTGGAGAGGTGTTACTGCAGGCGTGACGTTCGAAAGCTTTATCAACAAATAAAGCGAATATGCGAAGGTTATAAAGCCAGAACGGAAGCCTGGAGGGATGAGAACGGACACCTAGTAGCAGAATCGCAGTCGATGCTGAGAATATGGAAAAACCACTTCTGCAGACTGTATAATGGCGATGTTAGTCAATATACCGCTCTCTGGCAGAATGATCCATTTCTAATCGACGGAGACCGCAGAGAATTCTGTCCCCCTGACCTCAACGAAGTTAAGATTGCCATATCGAAGCTGAAGTCGAATAAAGCTGCTGGCGCAGACGGACTGTCTGCTGAGCTCTTCAAGGCAGCTGGGGATGACCTGGTTGGGAGCATGCACCAGCTCATCCGTAAGATATGGTTAGAGGAAAGCATGCCCGAGGAATGGAGTCTCAGCATCGTATGCTCGATCCACAAGAAAGGAGAACCCTCTGATTGCGCCAAATATGGAGGAATAAGTCTCCATATAATCGTCGCGCCACGCTAAAAAACACGCGATGCACCGTGCAAGTCGGTTCTAGGACCTCGGAACCATTCGAAACATGCACCGGATTTCGGCAAGGAGATGCGCTGTCATGTGACTTCTTCAACCTGGTGCTGGAGCAGATAGTGCGACGGGCAGGCGTCAACAGGGAAGGCACTATCTTTTACAAGTCCATCCAGCTGCTAGGATACGCGGATGATATCGACATCATCGCGTGTTCTCGCCGTGGCATTGTGGAAGCATTCACGGCGATTGAAGAACAGGCGAAACGAATTGGCCTTAAGATCAATGAGGACAAAACGAAATACATGCTGTCAAGCAAAAACCAATCCGTCGCTCACCACCTGGGACAAAACATAACAATTGACAGCTACAATTTCGAGGTAGTTAAGGAGTTTGTCTACCTCGGGGCAAACGTAAATTCCACAAATGACACCACAGTGGAGATCCGGCGTAGAATCGCCCTTGGCTACCGCTGCCAAGGGCGGTTTTGACTGGGGTCAAAACTCCTCACTCGAAAGACCAAAGTCATGCTTTACAAAACGCTCATTCTGCCAGTCTTGCTGTACGGAGCCGAAAGCTGGACGATAAGCAGGACAGCGGAGCTGATTTTGGGTTCTTTCGAAAGAAAAATTCTGCGCCGGATATTTGGTCCTGTCTGTGAGGAAGGTGAATGGAGAAGAAGACACAACCGCGAACTCTACGAGCTGTACCAAGATGTGGATGTAGTCCGGAAAGCAAGGACCCGTCGACTACACTGGCTCGGCCACATCGAGCGCATGGACATCAACGCTCCAGCTAAGAGGGTCTTCGACTCCGAGCCTCCTGGTTCGAGAAGAAGAGGAAGACCGAACCTCCGGTATAAAGACCAAGTAATCGCGGATGTAAGACATCTTGGTCTTGACAACTGGAAGCAGCGTGCCCGGGACAGTCAAGGATGGAAGGCAGCTATAGCCCAGGCTCAGATCCTCCATGGATCGCAGGCCTGATAAGTAAGTAAGTATAATCGCCTACAAAATCTTCTCATCCGAATCGGTGAACACCTTACCGATAGTTTTGTTGTCAAAAAAGGATTTAGGCAGGGCGATGCGCTGTCCTGTGATTTCTTCAACATCTCATTGGAAATGATTGTGCAAAAATCACTGGCCAATACGAAAGGCACATTCTATTTCAAATCCTCGCAACTCCTTGCATACGCCGACGATATTGACATAATAGGTAAATCACAGGCAGATGTCAATGAGGCGTTGCGAGTATTGAGATCGAGGCGGCGAAAGTTGGTCCGGCGGTAAACGAGGGCAAACCTAAATATATGCTGTCATCAAAAAAGGACGCTCAACACCGACGTCTCGGCCAGAACGTTTGTATAGGCAGATATAAGTTCGAGGTAGTTAAGGACTTCGTCTACCTTGGCTCCGCAGTGACCTGGAACAACGACATCAGTTCCGAAATCAAACGCAGAATCACTCTTGCCAATCGCTGTTTCTTTGGGCTCAGGAGGCAACTGAGTAATAGAGCCCTCTCCCGAACGACAAAGTTGACTCTATATAAGACCCTTATTATCCCGGTCCTGTTGTAAGGCGCAGAAGCATGGACACTATCAAAAGCGGATGAGGAGGCCCGTGGTCGGTTCGAGAGAAAGATTTTTGGGTCTATAAACGCAGACGGGGGATGGCGGAGGAGATTCAATCACGAACTTTACGGGCTGTACAGCGACATGAGCCTAGTCAGGCGTCTACGGATTCAACGCCTAAGATGGCTGGGCCATGTAGAGCGAATGAACACCACAGCTCCAGCCCGGAGAGTCTTTGAATCCAACCCCGAGGGACGAAGAAGCAGACGACGGCCGCACTTAAGATAGCGCACACAGGTTGAAGGGGATCCCAGCCAACTGGGTGTGCGGTAATGGAAAAGGCTACCGAAAGATCGTGCTAGATGGAAGGGCATGTTGGTTGAGGCCCAGGTTCACCCCGAACTGTAGCGCCCACTAAGAAGAAGAAGAAGAAGTTGCATATCAACAGAAATATTTGGATTTACGCCGTCATTTGCTGCCAACTCCTCCCATTTTAAACACAGTGGCCCTCTTGACGATATTATGTGTTTCAGTACAATCCTCGGCAATCTGCTTTCTTCCATCTCCACTACCTTCATAATATAGTCCGCGTGCAGCTTAAGAGTATTTAGAAAAAGGGGTGGGACTCCAGTTTCAAGATGTAGCATATAGTTTGGTGTACATATTGGGAGCCAAAAAATTCGCTTCAGAAAGTATCTAAAGAATTTCTCTACTTCTCCGGAAAAGGTATGACCCCAAATTTGGGCCCCGTACAACAGTATAGACGAAGCGGGTGCGCAAAACAGATTAATTTTCGATTTGTGGTCGATATACTTATTATCGATGCAACGCCCCCAAACTGATGAAATAGCTCTTTTAGCTGCTGCTAGTTGGCACACGAAATGCCTTTTCATACTGAGGTTAGCTGTAATTATCATGCCTAAATACTTATACTCTTTCACTATTTCAACGCTTTCGCCCCGATGGTACCACTTTTCGTTGCGAGGGTATCTTCCACCGCCATTCCTAAAAATCGTCACCTTTGATTTCGATAGATTGACTGTCAGGTTCCATTGATTGCAGTAGTTTTCAAGACGGTTCATTACGAGCTGCATCCCTTCTATCGACTCCGACAGGAACACTAAATCATCTGCAAACTTTAGCGCAGGTATCCTCACACCACCCAGCTCAACCCCTCCTCCTACTTCATCGACTGTATCATTCGCATTTAAAATGAAAAGTAAAGTGCTTAAGATGCATCCTACTTAACTCCCATTTGCGTTCCAAATTCTTCCGAAACAAACTCTCCATTCCAAACATACGCCACGTTATTTCTATACATCGCTATCAGTACGTTTATTACTTTGCTTGACAAACCTAGATTAAACAGCTTGAAGAAGAGAGCTTCCCGTGCTATGGAATCAAAAGCTGCACTGAAGTCAACAAAGCCAACATAGAGCTTCAAGCTGCACTGAAGTCAACAAAGCCAACATATAGCTTTTTACGACTTTTCTTAAGAAACTCCACAATGCTGGTAAGGGTAAAGAAGTGGTCCAATGTTGAATAATGCTTCCTGAAGCCTGCCTGATATTCATTCAAAATTTTGTTGTTTGCTATCCATTGCATAGGCTTCTTAAAAATGATAGCACTGAACAGTTTAACCGACTTGTTTAAATAAGAAATACCTCTGTAGTTAGCAGGATTATCCAACTCGCCGTTTTTATGCAGTGGGAAGAATATCGACCTTCTAAAGCTATCTGGCACACTGGCTGTTTCAGAAATTCTATTAAATTCACTTGTAGGTGCAGCGAGAAAGTCAGTAGAAAGTTCTTGTAGAATTCAAAAGGGATCCGATTATCACCTGGAGCTTTCTTTGCTTTAGAGGCATCAACTATACTTCTTAGTTCGGAGAAGGTAAATGGTGCATCCAAGAGTGTCCGCCAAGAATGGCGCTGCATATTGCGGTAACGGGGAAAACTGGAGAGAGCAGATTTCTTAAATGCTCCCTCAGCTCTGACACTTGTAAAGTCGCCGAGATTATGTTGGTTCTTCCAGCTACAAATTTAGCCGCTTTCCAGTATTCACCTGCAGACTTCGAGTTAAGAACTGCGATGATTTGTTGGTTGTATTGTTTCCGTTTTTCAAGACAAAGGCGTTTGAGGTATTTGTTTGCTTCTGCATAGAGTTCTTTGGAGCAGTTGGAATTTTCTTTCCTTAGGTGTCTTAGTATCTTAGACACGGGATCGAATCCCGACACAGCCATGCCATCGAACGTATTTTCACGGTGTTTCTCCTCAGCGGGGTTCTGACAAAACCCCCTGTAGTAAAATTGTCATGAAAAGCTTCTCGAAATTCGCTGTTCGGAATCGGCAATAAACTGTAGGTCCCTTTCACCTATGGGAAAATGAAATCACACACAACATGGGTGATTGAGAGGAGCTCGGCTCAGGTCCTTCATGGACTGTAACGCCAACATACAGGTGTCTTAGTAAAGCAAGTTACCGGTCGGTAATGAGCAAACCGAGACCTTTGATGTCAAGAAAGGATTTAGGCAAAGTGACGCGCTGTCATGCAACTTTTTCAACATCGTGCTTGAAAAGATCGTGCATGAGTCACTGGCCAACACAGGAGGTACGATTTAATTCAAGTCTACGCAATTGCTTGCGTACGCCGACGATATTGACGTAATTGGACGAAAACAGCAAGACGTCAATGAGGCTTTCGTGAGCATTGAGGTAAAAGCGGCTAAGATGGGTCTCAAGGTTAATGAGGATAAAACCAAATATCTGCTTTCATCTAAAAGAGACGGACAACACCGACGTATTGGCCAGAACGTCACCATGGGCGGATATAACTTTGAAATGGTTAAGGAATTTGTCTACGTTGGCTCACTGATGACCGGCGACAAAACACCAGCGCTGAGATAAAACGAAGAATCACTCTTGCCAACCGCTGTTTCTTTGGGCTCAAGAGGCAATTGAGAAGTAGGGCCCTCTCTCGGAAAACCAAGGTGACACTATATAAGACCTTGATCATCCCAGCCCTCCTTTACGGCGCAGAGGCTTGGCCTTAACAAAAGCGGATGAAGATGTCCTTGGTCGTTTCGAGAGGAAAATTCTGCGCACTATGTACGGTCTCGTTTGTTCAAACGGTGTATGGAGGGAAAGATATAACAAGGAACTGTACGGGTTGTACAGCGACTCGGCCTGGTACAGCGTCTAAGGTAGCTAGGCCATGTAGAGCGAATGGAAAATACAGCTCCGACCCGAGAAGTCCTCTAATCCTCCCCGGAAGGAAGGTGCGAAAGAGGACGGCCGCATCAACGGTGGCGCACGCAGGTGTAAGGGGACCTTAACCAACTAGGCGTGCGGCGCTGGAAACAGCTGACCAAAGACCGTGCCAGCTGGAGACGCTTGTTGGTTGAGGCCCAGGTTCACCACGGACTGTAGCACCACCTAAGTAAGTAAGTAGTATTTCTTTCACAGTTTGTTAGTAGACACAAACCAGAGCGAACGTGTTTCCTAAGTTAGTGGGGTGCTTTTGAAATAATTCTCAAAATAATGAGTTGTTTGGTGTGCAATCAAAAGATTGAGCGCGGAGACGCAGGAGGAGTTACCTGTAGTGACTGCAATTGCATATTCCATTGTCTTTGTGTGAACCTCAACGCGACTGACGTTGAATTCCTTAAAACAAATGCTGCTGGCTACCGATGTGAAAAGTGTTCAATCGTTCGTCGGAGATCTCTGCATTCGCAACCTGCGCTGGAGCAACATGTTCGATCAGCAAATTCAACATCAGCGAAGCATCGACAACAAGCATACAGTAAGCAGGAAACCTCTACATCAACAGCTAGACAAGCAATGGGGAAGCCCAATCCACCGCAACAACTGGCTGTCCTACCACCGAGCGAGAATGCTGAGTCTGCACGCAGTTCGTTATCTCTTCAGCACTTGTTTGATGAGATTGTTAACTCAAAGAAACAACTGTCAGACGAGATTTCCAACTTGAAGAAAATCAATGCGGATTTTCTCTCATCGATCCAACATCTCCAATCGGAAAACGACTCTCTAAGACAAAAAGTGAGTAATCTTGAGAGTAGGCTAAATATGTACGAGCAACGTGAACTGCAAAACGCTATAGAGATTGTAGGAGTCTCTCATGCAAATGAGAACAATGCACGCGAGATCGCTCATACAGTTTTTGCAAATGGCCTTGGTGTTACAATTCCCGATGTTGATGTGGTGAAATGCTACGTCAAGAAACAACGAAGAACGGCTGATATAGTTGGTGGCAGCAGTACTAGTCAAAAGAGCATAATCTGTGTCCATCTCTCCTCAAATCTTTTAAAAGAGAAACTTATGAGAAGTAAGAAAACAAAGAGAAACAAATTAAAAAATACCCTCTTTAATGACCAAAACATAAGTAATATATATATTAATGACAGTCTCACTAAATACAATAGGTCACTATTTATTGCAGCAAAAAAGTTAAAAGTGGATCAAAATATTAAGTATCTTTGGATTAGAAATGGCCGTATCATGTTAAGGAAAGTTGACAAGGGCAGGATTACTGTTTTAAGATTGTTTGATGATCTTAATCATTTTATTGGTTTGCATCAAAATATCAGGAGCCTTCGCAAAAATTTCGATTCTCTGGTCGTTCATATTGAGACTTTTGACAGAAAGCCTGAATTTATTTTTGTCTCTGAAATTTGGATTTTTGAATCTGAAATCGATGACTTTATTATTCCTGGTTATACTTTTATAGCAAACTCTAATGACTCTTATGCTGCTGGTGGCGTTGGAGTATTTGTTAGAGATGAACTTAACTTCAAATTTATTAAATGTAACTTCCTAAGTGCAGATGTTTTGAAGATATGTTGTAATATAGGCAACGTAGCTTTTTCATTCGTATGTTTATACAAACTACACTCATATGCTCTAGATTCTTTTATTGAGGAATTTTCAAGATTCTTATCCAGTGAAAAAGTGGCTAACCTTGTATTTCTGGGAGATTTTAATCTTGATATGTTAACCCAAAATGATATTACCGATTCCTACACCACAGTTTTAGCTGAGCATGGTCTACATTCTCTTATAAATGGTATCACACGGCCTTGTTCTGGCTCATGTTTAGACCATATTCTTGTCCGTCTGTCTAATACCTTACTCAAGGCCTGTCTTGGTATAAATCTCGATCTTCAGATCACAGATCATTGTATGACGGGTATTCTAATTAATAATCTCACTAGTGGATTACGCTATAAAGATAATTATAGTTTCTTTCCGTCTAAATCAATAATTAATTATAATATACTCAACCAGAGACTTTTTTATGAAAGTTGGGAGGAAGTTTATAACGAAACTAATGTTAACGTAGCATATGAAAACTTTTTAAATATTGTGAATTTCCATATCAACGGCTCAAGTAAAACTCTTAGAATGAAAAAATCTCACATTAGACTCAAGCCTTGGTTGAATCCTTATATTCTAAAAAAGACTAAGCTTAAGAATAAACTCGGAAGAAAATGTTCTAAACACCCACTGAATACTTCGTTAAGGAATCGGTACAAGTCCATTTGTAAAAAACTAAGTAAAGACATAAAAGATTGTCGCGATCAATTCTATCGCTGCGAATTTAACAAATGTAGGGGGAATTTGGGAAAGGAATGGGGCTTGGTTAATAACATGTTTAACAGACGTGCAAAAAAGATGAAATGTATTACGCTCAAAACTGGTGCCTCTGAAACTTCTGATCCTTACATCGTTGCAAATGAATTCAACAATTACTTTGCTTCCATCGCCTCAATATCCGTTCCAATGAATGTCAATAATAGTTGTCAATGTTGCATCAGCTCTAAAGGGTTTAAGGACGTCATTGCTTGCAACAATAGTTTCTTTTTTGATCAGTTATCTCCCTTTGAGATTTTGAAAATTATAAATTCCCTGAGTGATTCACATTCTCGGGGTGTAGACGGTCTATCAAACCATTTACTAAAAAAAATTGCTTTATATATTGTTGAGGTATTAGCGCATATATTTAATTGTAGTGTACTTTCAGGAATCTTTCCTATAAAATTAAAATGTGCTATTGTAATACCACTTTATAAGAAGGGTAATCCAAATGATCGGAGTAACTACAGACCAATCTCTCTTTTACCGACTATTTCCAAAGTGTTTGAGAAAGCAATGAAAAGGCGGATACTTGATTTTTTAGACAAAAACAATTTCCTCAGCTCAAAACAGTTTGGATTCAGAAGTGGTTACTCTACTGAAGATGCTCTGAACGCTTTCTGTTCGTCAATTTTGAAAGGGCTAGATGATAATAAACACTGTGCAAACCTCTTCGTAGATATTTCAAAGGCATTTGATATGGTTGATCATTCCATTCTTTTGGATAAATTATCTAAAATTGGCTTTAGGAGTTTCATGTATAATTGGTTTGAGTCTTACTTAAGTGGAAGATCCCAAACAGTAAAAGTATCCGAGACTTTCAGCACCTCAATTAATATAAATATAGGTGTACCCCAAGGATCAGTCCTCGGGCCTATCCTATTTCTCATTTATATTAACTCGATTTTCAACCAAAACATGAAAGGTTACATTACTGCTTTTGCTGATGATCTGGGCATCACCTACACCTCAGATAGTCCATGTGACCTTATCGCTGATATCAATTATGATGTAGATTTGTTACGCAACTGGTTCTCTGAACACAGAATGCTTGTTAGCAGCAAAACAAAATTAATGTTCCCTAGCCTTCGCTACAATTTTCCACCGGATGTTGATATTCTCTTTCATTCGTCTAAATGTAGAAAAATGCAATCAATCGGTAGTACCTGCCGTAATACAGACAGTAAACTATTTCTTACCCATTTGCCTTGTGACAGTGATTGTTTTAAAATAGAAGTTGTAAACCATTTTAAATACTTGGGCATTGTTGTGGATAATAGATTGAGTTGGTCCGACCACATTTTATCTTTAAAGCAGTATCTTAACTCTACGCTGCGCATTTTTTATTATTTAAAGAATACTTGTTCGAAGGAAGTTCTAAAAATGATTTATTATGGCATTTTCCATTCCAAATTACAATAAGGAATCTGTTCCTGGGGCAGTGCTTCCCGTAATAAAATTTCAAGATTACTGACTCTCCAAAAATGCATTGTAAGAAAAATTTGCAAGAAAACCCGCTTCGATCGCTCAATGCCATTGTTTATCAGCTTGAAAATCCTTCCTCTAAAGCATTTGTACTACTACAAAGTTTTAAAAGTTTTTTTCTTAAGATGTGGTTACCTCAATAGTAGACAATCTGTTCGCTATAATCTCCGAATTAACCAAAGTTTAAATGTCAACATACCATCATTTCGCACTACAACTTACAGAAACTCTTGTTTTATTGTTGCATACAGATTATTCAATAAACTTCCAGGATCAATAAAGTCTACAAGATCGATGAAAATCCTCATTAATAAACTAAAGTCATGGCTTTTCATGTTCGACCATAACCAGATCGAACATCTTCTGGATCCCATTATTTAATCTAATTTCCCCGTTTCTGTTTTTTGATGCACGACTACTTGACTGTCTTATTATTGCTTATGTAATCTCTACTTTGTTTTCTTTGCCTAAATTCATGTTAATATTTTCCATCACCCCAAATTATGTTATTTTCCAATTGTTGACGTGGCATTTATCACTATTTTGTCTTACAAATTACAAAATGCCACTACTATTCTCTTGTAATTACTATCTACAATATTGTTGATCATACACCTTGTAAATATTTCTTGTCGAGAATACGAATAAAATGAATGAATGAATGAATGAATGAATCCATCCTGCAGACAACAAAGTCCGTTACTACTATTTCCAAGAAAAATTGTTTGCAATGAGTCGACAAAAGAAAATTGATGGTGACATGACCCCATTTTGTAAAGAAAAATCTCCTTTTTTACCATGAACCCATACTAAAGCAAATTTGCATGAATGTGTGTATGTATGTTGGCGGTACAGCCCATGAAGGACCAGGGCCAAGCTTCTCTCAATCACCCATGTTATGTGGGATTTATTTTTGCACACAGGTGAAAGGGACCTACAGTTTATTGCCGACTCCAAACGGCGTGAGTCGATAAGCTTTTTCAAGGCAAGTTTATACTACGGGGGGTTTTGCCAGTATCCCGCCGAGGAGGGACACAGCGAAATAAACATTCGATGGCGTTGGTGTTATCAAGATCCGAACTCGCTCATCGTGCGCCAGAGTCCAACACACTAACCACTGCGCCACGGCGCCCTGAATATCTTGAATAGCGCTTTGAATGGTCATCTGTCCTGGTTCCTTGCGATTTTTTCCTGTTAACAAATTCAATAGAATGGGTCAAGGATGAAACGTTTGCCTCAACTAGGAATTCGTTATTGATACAGGGGTGTCCTCGTATTGTGGTTATTTTGATGAAATATGTTTTTTGGCGAAATTACACGAATGGAGTAGACAACTGGAAAAGTGTTTGGAGCTAAAAAGCGATATAGTTCAAAGAGAAGACACAAGGAAACACATACTCAGCTTACGAGGAAAGGTGCAGTCCAGAAATATGGTCGAATTCGTATAGACGGAGTCTCGAATCAAATATTGTACCACAATCTGTCTGATGTAATTTCTAACAGTAGATCAAACGAATTATAACCTTAAATTGCCCTGCAAATTGTAGGGTCCCCTATCTGAGAGCACCGTGGCGCAGTGGGTAGTGTGTTGGCCCCTGACGCCGATGACTCGGGATCAAATCCCGACACAGCCATGTCATCGAACGTGTTTTTCATTGTGTTTCTCCTCAGCGGGGTTCTGACAAAACCCCTGTAGTAAAATTGTCATGAAAAGCTTCTCGAAATTCGCCGCTCGGAACCGGCAATAAACTGTAGGTCCCTTTTACCTATGGGAAAATGAAATCACACACAACATGGGTGATTGAGAGAAGCTCGGCTCAGGTTCTTCATGGACTGTAACGCCAACATACATACATACATCTGAGAAGCGAAGAGTAAGTTTTGTTTCACTCGTATGCGAATTAGGTTTTTTTTTTGAGTACATCCCGAACATAGGGGAGGTTCGGACCTTCGGTTTAAAATTGACAATTTATCAGTTAGTATTTCGAATAGTGTGACCCAATGACTTAGATTTAAGTTATTCTCTCCTTTTTGCTAAAAATAAAATGTCTGTACCTCGGCTGATGAAATTTAATCCAATAAGAGCGTCGAAATTTGTCCACCCAACCAGATTCACAAGAGAAAAAAATAAAACTCGATCACAAGAGTCCTTTGGAAGTTCCGACAAAACGAAAACATAGAAATATTCCTTTCTTGTCAAGCCCGAGATGGTATTTGCATCCCCAGTCCTAACTCTCTTCGAAAAGTCCTTTTTCACTGCACACTCTCAAACACTGTTTACACCCGTTTCTATTGTATAGATGCGTCCTCGAGCACCGACCACGTTCAACTATCTACCTACGCGTCCTTTTGAAGACCGATTGATTGAAAAATCTTTTCAATTGATTTCCATTTCGTTTAAGTTGTCGTCGTTGTTGTTATATTGACAGAAAGCCCTATAGGCCGATGTTACGTTGACGTGGTTTCGTCGAGGACATCCTAAGAGTTTCTCACGACCCCCTACGTTAATAGCTAGGTGTTGGATAGAGTACACGCAGTTACAAGTATTCCATCAATGGCAGGCTGCATCTAAATTTTCTATCAACACGGGACCGGTAGGAGTAACAGGTCGTTCGGTTCCCACAATTAATTAATCGAACAAGAACTTGTCCTGGTTTAAAGTTCACGTTCTCTATCTACTACGTCGTTAAGTTGTATGGCGGGAAGTGAAGGTGTGTTCAAGTGTATTCAACGTTTTCAAGATTTCATTTTATTGATTTTGAAAAAAAGTTCTTCACGTGCATATGAGTAAGGTACCTAGCCTTCGGTCGGGCGAAACTAACAGAGTATAGGAACTCCTATGTAGGAGTTCATTCAGGGCCGGAATGATTTGTTCGTAGCTCAACCAGATGTGCTTAAATCCAGTAATGGGTTCACTGTGACCCGTAGTTAAAACATCAAACATTAAACCATCCCCAAAAGCGCCTAAACACGAGAGAAAAAGGTCCTTAAACCTAATTACTCATTTCAACAGTGTGGCAATAAGCGAGTCCTTGTTAACAGTCAATATGTAACTTTTATCACCGTCTCGGCTGCACTTTATTAGCATTTAATGACCATTTAAATGCGCCACTTCGTAGCACAATCCGAAAATGCTCTCCTGTTGCCATAAACTCGGAGTTAGGATGATGGAGGACCACCCCATTTGCGGATGAAATGGCTTTTCAGCGATTTTTTCTCAACCCATTCGGAACAAGTGAAAGTGCACTGGAAAGTGTAGACCATAAGCACTTGGCAACTGAATTTTGTCCATTAAATAAATAAGTGAATGGAATAGAAGTAAGGTGTTTGGTTGCTGATGTTGTTGGATAGTTTAGTTGAATTACTTATAAAAACAATTCACATCATGTAATCATGACATTTGTGACTGTGACAATGGCAATGATGTTAAGCTTTGGAGGCTTCTGCTATCTGTTGGAGCACATACTGGTACATTTACTCCAGACAGACATCTTACACACCACGTCGGCCCCAAGGGTGTGCCATTGTGCGCAAGCAAATGCGAGACTTTCTTCACTCACTTTCTCTGTAGTGTTCCGCTGCGTCGTCCTCTTCGCAACATGCAGCACAGGTAGGCGTCTCACTGATGCCGAGCATGCAGAGATGCTTGACAAAAGTGCAATGGTCCGTAATGACTCCCACGAGTCTTCTGTAGTCAATCCACCTTAAGGACAGGAAGAATGCTGCGGATTTCTTTCGCTTAGTCATCCTACATCCTGGATAAGCCCTCCATCTACGTATGTGCTTATTTAACACCCAATCGTTAATGTACGAAGTTACCGTAGACGTAGGTGAACTCAGGCCATAAGAAACTCGCTCCTAGGACCATTCTAGCGAGTTCATCAGAGATCTCACTACCCGGAATCCCAGAGTGACTGGGACCCATTCAAGCCTTAGTGGATTTAGTCTTCCGACTTTGTTCAAAAACATCTTGAACTCATGCACTAAATTGGTGCTCGTTAAAGAGTTGGACACAGCTTTGAGTGCAGCTTAGCAGTCACTGTAAATGCATACGTTTTTACCCTTCCACCTGTGCTTCACAATATAGTGCATGGATATTAGGATTGTGCATATCTTTGACTGAAAGACAGACGCATATTTTCGCATTCAAAGAAAACTCCAGCGCCGGACCCTGGCCCAGACTTGGACCCATCTGTGAAAATGCAACGACAATCCCTTCCAGGTTCAGTATCGAGCCAGGGACAATCTTGACGCTACGGAAATTCGACTGTGAAGTTTTAGCGCAATAGGATGACAGGTGTTATTGCATCAGAGGGCATGAGCCACGGATTGTAGGAGACAACCGTTCTTTGGAGTTTGGTGACAGAGGCTACCACGTGTTTGCGTGATAGACTGCTCCATCAGGCAACCGATGCAAATGAGATTATAATTATCGGTCTTATCATTGCCATAAAGGTCCAGAGGGCCTTTGCTGGCGATAAACCCCGTATTTCGCCAAAAGCACATTTGCATTACTAAAACGCCGGCAGTGCTTTGGTGGTTTTTGATTAACCATGCTGTGACCAAAGAAGCTGTCTAAGATAACCGGAATGGGAGTGCCTTTTAGTACAAGCTGAGGACTTTTCCTCCTTCTGGTGAAAAGAA
The DNA here is from genome assembly GCA_951905685.1 of Eumerus sabulonum. NCBI lineage: Eukaryota > Metazoa > Arthropoda > Insecta > Diptera > Syrphidae > Eumerus > Eumerus sabulonum. The sequence goes on from OX645060.1 coordinate 19,230,688, forward strand.
CGACATCAGTGTTTAGAGGATTGAATGACAATCCCTTTCTCGAGCACCACTCATCGATTAAATTAAACGCCGCCTCTGCTTTGAGACAGACAGTCGCTAAACATGAGTTGACTGAGAGAATGGCGATATCATCCACATACGCCTGGCCATAGATTCCAGAGACATTGAGAGTATCGAGTAGAGTCGACACCATGCACCATAACAGCAAAAACAGAAGCCCGCCTCGCAGACATGCCCTGTTTATACAAGATTTGACACAATATCCGAGACCTGCATCAGCGATCAATGTCCTGTGTACGAGCATTGCTTTGATCCACAAAGCCACTCAGATTATGAGCAGCAACCTCTACCAGTTGTTTCATTCTAAGCTTAGGTGAAATTTTCCCAGCTCCTCTCTAAATGGACTGGGTGTCGTCCTCGGATTGCACTTGGATTGCGAGGGGGAGATCCCACAACTCAATTGGAATTCGAAAATTTCGGTGCAAAAGATGAACCGTTCTTTGGTCGGCCAATCGCTGGAAAAGTCGATGAAATGTTGGAGCCTAAGCAACACGTAAGCTCTCGGAGGATAACAAAGGAATCATATATCAATAACATGATAGCCACGAGCCAACCAACCTGGCCACTAGCCAACTAGCCTCGCCACTAACAAACCAACATGTCCGCCAACCAACGAACCTAGTAACAATCTGACTACTAACCAACTAACATGGCTGCCAGCTATGACACCAGCCAGACAACCTGTCCACCAGCCAGACAACCTATCCACCAGCCAGACAACCTATCCACCAGTCAGACAACCTATCCACCATCTAGCTAACCTGGCCACCATCTAGCCAACCTGGCCACCATCTAGCCAACCAGGCCACCATCTAGCCAACCTGACCACCAGGATGCCATCTAGCCAACAGCCAGCCTACCTGGACATTAGCCAGCCAACCTGGCCACACGCCAGCCAACCAACTTGACCATCAGCCAGCTAACCTGGTGACCAGCAAGCTCACTTGGTCACTACCACCTAGTCAACAGTCAGCCAATCTGGCTACCAGTTAGCCAACCTGGTCAGGACACCAGCAAGCCAACATGGCCACTGAAAAGCCAACCAAACCACCAGACAGCCAAACAGAGCACCAGCCAGCCAACCTGAACAGCAGACAGGCAGCCTGACCACCAGCCAGTCAGCCTGGCACCACCCAGCCAGCAGACGGGCCACCAGCCAGCCTACCTGCCTCTCAGCCAACTAGTCTGGTCATCAGCCAGTCAAGCTATTAGCCAGCCAACCAGACCACCAGCCAACCAGCCACACAACCTGACCAGCAGACAGCCAGCCTGACCACCAGCACCCAGCCCACCTGGAGACCAACAAGCCAATGAAGCCCCCGGCCAGCCAATCTGGTCAGCAGCCAGCCCGTCTGGCCGTTGGCCAACCAGCCTGGCCATCAGACAACCAACTTGGCCAAGAGCCAGTCAATCAAGCGGGCTGCCAGCCGGCCAACCTGGCCGTTAGCCATCCAGCCTGGCTATCAGCCAGCTAACTTGGACACAGCTGGCCAACAGCCAGCCAATCTGGCCACCATTCAGCGAACCTGGCATCCCTGACCACCAGTCAATCAAGCGGGCTACCAGCCGGCCAACCTGGCCGTTAGCCAACCAGCCTGGCTATCATCCAGTTAACATGACCACAGCTGGCCAACAGCCAGCCAATCTGGCCACCATTCAGCGAACCTGGCTACACTGACCACCAGTCAATCAACCGGGCTACTAGCCGGCCAACCTGGCCGTTAGCCAACCAGTCTGGCTATCATCCAGCTAACTTGACCACAGCTGGCCAACAGCCAGCCAATCTGGCCACCATTCAGCGAACCTGGCTACCCTGACCCCCAGTCAATCAACCGGGCTACTTGCAGGCCAACCTGGGCGTTAACCAACCAGCCTGGCCATCAGCCAGTTAATTTGACCACAGCCCGGCCAACGGCTAGTTAGTCTGGCCACCATTCAGCGAACCTGGCCACCAGCCTGTCAATCACCCAGACACCCTGGTCACCAGTATGCCAACCTGGAGACCACCCAGCCAACCTGACCACCAGTCAACCAACCAATACTGCGGTATCCCATAACTTCCATATGGACGATTCACTGTACATAATAACGAGAACCCTTTGCTTCTTACTTTCTTTCGTGATGGGTGGCGATCTTCAAAAACAGTCTCACATTCCAAACGCGTGGATAAAAACTATTACCAGAGGCAGAGCTCTCATCTCAATACTGGAGACCTAAGACCTATAAGCTTGTTGTCCTTTATTTGAGCACCCTGGAAACAATTCCAAATAAGCACATTCCCATTAGTATTAGACCCTCCTTTCCATTCCCTGAAAGCAAGGGCGCTTTCAAGAACGTTACACCACAGGCAGTCACATTGCAATCGCCCTATCTGGCAAACATTCCAACACGTGCATACTTTTTCTAGATGGCTTGATACTTGTTGCCTTGGTGTTAATCTACAGAAAGTGGAATTAGTACTTTTAAGTAGAGGACCTCCCCAAGGCCCTCCATGATAAAGGGCTCCAAACTGAACATTTCGGAGTAAGCCAAAAACTGAGGCCACCACTGCTTCCTACTGTTGAAAAAGCCCACTGGCTTTACTTGTCAGCAATTAGTCCAATACCTAACTTCCCAGTGAAGAGTTATTCTAATGGGGCCGATTTTGCGAATTCCAAGGTCGCTAGAATGTACGTATGTGCATGTGTGCGTATGTGCGCGCAGAAGGTTCGCCTCGATTATCTGGAGAACCAAAGACAATATTGACATGGGACCGATTTCATTCTACGCGCAATTACGCAGATTAGAACTGATGAAGTTTTCAGCAAAATTGGTCCAGTCGTTTTTTGGTAGAAATTAAATAATTAAGAAATAAGCAAGAAAATAAGCAAAAAAATTAAAAACGCGCGGTGTTCCCAAACGGTCGTCCATCTAGGTATTGTCCGCCCCCGGCGTTGGTTGATTGCGGTGATCGGACGAGAACCGATACATATGTATGAGATTTTTCGGACAGTGTTGTGGTTGCATTGAGCGACAGCAAACAGGCAGCTTGATGCCAACAACACGCGATGTTCCCAAGCACAGACAGACTCACAGAGACCTCAAGCTTATAACACCCCTCTTTTTGCGCCGGGGGTTAAGAAATAGAGAGAAGTCTCTTTGAAGTTTTTTTTCCTTTTTTTATCTTGAAGGCCTTGTCTTTTTCCTCGTGTCTCTCGTACTCGCCTTCACACCGAACTCTAACCCTAACCCTGTCTCATTTCTCCAGCCCGGAAATAGAGTCTGAAGCGTGAAGTTGTTTGCGGTCAGGTTCCGAATTGTTTGTTAGGCTGGGCCTACAATTGGCTTATGTTTAGACTGGGCCTACAAATATGTTTATCGGGCACACCTGTTTAGTTATCGCTTTGCGCCAAAGAAGCACAGAACTGTTTTTGCAGATCGTAAGTAATGAGCTTATTTTTAGGGTTCCGTACCCAAAGGTAAAACGGAACCCTATTACTAAGACTTCGCTGTCCGTCCGTCCGTCCGTCCGTCTGTCACCAGGCTGTATCTCATGAACCGTGATAGCTAGACAGTTGAAATTTTCACAGATGATGTATTTCTGTTGCCGCTACCACGACATCACATTACGAACATCATATACTCACCATATAACTTTATATGAAATTGTTGACACAAGTATGCTAAAAAACCGGCCAAGTGCGAGTCGGACTCGGGCACGAAGGGTTCCGTACCATCTGTATATACAAATATGAGGGAGACTATGTCATCAAATGACAGATCTTGGTTGCAGGCAGGATTTTTTGGATGAAAATCATGTCTGTTGTATGGGAGCCCCCCTTAAATATTCATTTTGTTCTGTTTTTTGTCGTGGTAGCGGCAACAGAAATACATCATCTGTGAAAATTTCAACTGTCTAGCTATCACGGTTCATGAGGTACAGCCTGGTGACAGACGGACGGACGGACGGACGGACAGCAAAGTCTTAGTAATAGGGTTACTAATTATAAATGCTTGTGGTAATACCATTCCACCAGTTTACGTGCTTCCCAGAGTTCATTATAAAAGTCATTTTTTGAATGGCGCTTCAGAGGGATCTTAGGGCTTGTCAAGTAGATCTGGATGGATAAATACTGAACTGTTCTTGGAAGTCCTTAAACACATTCAAAAATATACCAATTGTACAAGAGAAATGCCAATTCTTCTTATTTGTGATAGTCATAAATCCCATGTTTCAGTCGATGGAGTTAATTATTCCTACAGTTTATTGCCAGTTTCGAACGGCAAATTTCGAGAAGCTTTTCATGACAATTTTACTACAGGGGGTTTTGTCAGAACCCCGCTGAGGAGAAACACAATGAAAAACACGTTCGATGACATGGCTGTGTCGGGATTCGATCCCGTGTCATCGGCGTCAGAGGCCAACACACTACCCACTGCGCCACGGTGCTCTCAGGCTGCAAGTGTATTCATTATTAATTGGCAATATTCATCTTTACCTTGAGCTGTCCTGATCCGGTGCAGGATCCCATCTTCTATCCTGCCTACTGTCGGGTACCTACTTAGCGCGTCCACGTGTCGCATCGAGCTATGTACCAGAGCGGTGTACTACCTTCATTGCGTACTCTTGTAGCATGATGGCCCACCTGGCCACCCTCGGACACAGATCCTATTTCATCATGGTGGCTTGGAATGCCTTGCAGTCCGTGACGACGGTGAACTCCACTTCGAGCAAGTACACCCTCAGTATTTTGAGAGACTTGATGATTGCCAACAGTTCCATCTCGTAGCTTGTGTAGTTTCGTTCGGCCTGCGTCGTCTGAAAGCTCAAGTAAAACCTCGGGTGGAAATGTCCATCTTCGTACTTCTGCAACAGCACCCCTCCGTAGCCCACTACGCTGGCGTCCGTGTGAAGCTCCGTCGGCAGCCTATCACTAAATAATTTCAACACCGGATCCCTACATAGCCATTCCTTCAGGGTGTTCACCGTCGCAATCTCTTTGTCCCCCATGTGGAACATGGCTCCCTTGCACAACATATCCGACAGCGGCTTCGCGATCGATGAGTAACCCGGTACGAACTTGCAGAAAAAGCCGGTTAGCCCCAAAAAACTCTGTACATGCTTTACATCGGCCGGCATTGGAAACCTCTGCACCGCTCTCAGTTTCTCTGCCGAGGGCTTGATGCTCCTGCTCTCTATCGTGTGTCCCAGGAACTCCACCGACGTGCACAGGAAATTGCACTTTTCCAATTGATTACTAAGCCGTACTCCGCGGCTACCCGTAGCACTTCTCTAAGCTTCTCCAGCGCCTCCTCAGCGGTTTTAGCGAATACGATAATGTCGTAATGTCGTCCACATAAATCAACAGATATCCTTTCAGTACCAGCTGTCGGGAAACCTGGTTGACGAATCGTTGGAATGTGGCTGGCGAATTACACAGCCCAAACGGCACTTTGAGGAACTCGTAATGCCCGTCTGGCGTAAGAAATGCGGTATACTTCCGACTACCTTCGGCGACATCCATATGGAAGAAACCGTTCTACAGGTCCAGCGTGATAAATATTTTTGTATCGGTCAACTTCCCGATAACGTCTTCCATCACCGTCATCGGGTACCTGTCCTTTACCATTTTTGCATTTAGTGCACGGTAATCGATACACAGCCGGTAGCTACCATCCTTCTTCTAGCTGGCATAATCCGACCAGCTGGGCCGTATGATGCCTTCTTTCAACCATTCCTCCACCTGCTTGGCTACCGCTTGCTGCTCTGGTGCTGCTAATCTCCTTGCCATTCGGTGGACCGAGATATCATCGGTCAACGTGATGTTCATCTGGATACACGATCTTTCTCAGTGGTTGGTTTCCAAGTCCCCTCACGATCACACCTGGTTGATCAAGCTGCGCCCCTCTAACGTTGTTTATAAAGGATTGATGCACCAGCGACACGTCGCTCCCGTTGTCCACAAACGCGTAGTGAGGCTTACCTCCGATATCCACCATAACGTGTCTACCATCCGCTTCGATGCGCCTCACCTGACCTATGCTTATTGATTGCGAAGCCACTTCGGTCTTGACTGGGCAGTTTGGTGAGATGTGTCCAAACTGACCGCATTTGAAACAGCGTGCACCTTTACCTCTGTCCGGGCAATTTAGCGCCAGATGCGACAGCCCGCCGCAGTTGTGACACCGTTTCACAGACGATCCTCGTGCTGTTGCAGCTGCTCGAGCATGGTTTCCACTCACCTCCACTCTCGCCTTCGGCATTTGTCGGTTGAGCCCCCAAATGTAGGAATTCGATTTATTTATTTTTTTTTTTATTTAATTCAAACTTAATAAAATGTTATAATGTGTTTGTTCAATATATTTTTAATAAACTGTGTTTCGCCTCAATGTTCCCGTTCCGCCAAAACTACTTCTTCCCAGACCGTCACGACTCGCTACTTAATCTCAACTGTACCCGGTTGTCACCCGTGTTCGTCGACCATCCGTTACTTTCACCTCGAGTAACTCCCGTACAATCACCTGATTCAGCAACCTGTACCAGGCTCACCCGTTTGCTATCCGCAACCATATGATACCGGTACCGCACACCCCGACCAGTAGCAGTGCTCTTGGACGCCTTACATATCGTCGTAATAAGCGACGACGTATTTGTGGCTGAGCTCTAATGTTATTGAACTCTCTCTCTCTCTCGGGTTGAGGAATGATGCGTCCACGGTCTGGAAAATACTCTTATGTAAACAATCAGCTCCCTATTTAACCTGAGCAGCATAGCTGCTGGTGATGGCCCCACATGTGTGTATAAGCATCTTCTAAACCATTGAAACCGCACACTGTTAGGAGTTACAATAGGCGTTTTTTATTATGCATCCAGATCCCGATCAGGATCATGGTTCAAAATAAAACAGTACGGATCAACGAGTAGCATTCATGACATTTCGTCTCATTCAGTTCTGTCAAAGATCTGATATTTGAAAACAAAGTAGGTGTGGAACTGCCATGTCAAAGAAAATGTTTGTTTTCAAACAAATTTGATAAGGCCGATTTAAATGTTGATGATAATATTTTTTATCGGTATACACGCATTGGGGTAATATAACCCCAATTCACCCAAGGTTTTTAGAAATTAAAATTAATACACACATTTTATAGTATTATGAGGACAAATTCTTTATACGGAAGGTAAAACTAATTAACCAAATCCCGGTCACAATTTTATATGTTCATCAGGCAATGATCTTCCTAATTTCAATGCGAAACTAGTGGGAAATAGTTTAACTAATTTGCGGATCATGAAAATTGAACCAGATCAAGGAGGTGGTTCACGTGTTGTTATTGTAATGCGTGTAAGTCGTGATCCGGAGCGGGATCTCGATGCATAATAAAAAACCGGCCAAGTGCGAGTCGGACTCGCGCACGAAGGGTTCCGTACTATTATGTATAAAAACTCCAAAAAAAGCATGTCTGTTGTATGGGAGCCCCATTTATACATATATTTATTATATTCTGTCTAAGTATATACAGAAATACATAATCAGTGACATTTTATTCTCACTTTTCGGATAGTTAAAATCTAGAATGTTGTAATTTTTAGAAAATATTCATTTTTTGAGTGATTGCCAATTTGGGTTTAGACGTGGCAAATCGACTGAAACTGCTTTATTGAAATTAACTGGTGAAATATATAATAGTCTAAAC